>CM076107.1:0-10000000 GCA_038048805.1 Hipparchia sbordonii | reverse complement strand
TAGGTTATAGAAACACCCCTAAGGCTGAAATCTATAGACTGCACTCTCACTATATTCAGACTCAAGACAGTATTAAAACGAGACAGATATATGTCGGAGCATATTTGTGTCTCATTTTAACTCTTCAGTCTGAGCTAAGCCAGAGCATGCTCTATAGATCTCAGCATGAGACTTACCTTATCTGCACACATGGCAGTCTTAATATCTCTGCTTGTGATGACTTGATAGCCACTCTTCTGTGAGATCTTCTTCACAAATGTGCCCGCCAGCCTAAGGATGTCAGTGCTTACATACTCAAGTATGGCAGTCATGAACACAGACACAGACATGTCTATTTTGTATTGAAGCACCTCCTGAAATAGATAATATATTTTAGTGCTTTCTTCTCTGTCTTCCTTTATTTTTTTTTTCTTTTTGTTGCGCAGTGAAATGTGGTGTGTTAGAAGTTTCATACATATAGTCTGATTTTTAATTCGGTGGAATTCTGACAGATGTCATTTTATAAATAGAGCGAGTTATTTGTATGAAAAACAGTATTACCACCTGTAGTTCGATTTTACCCCAAACTATCTGTCAGGCATTTGTCATACATATCTATGTGCGGCCATTGATTTTTATTTGTATAAGTTTCAATTTATTATGTATCTTTTTTTGTGGGATTTTTTAAATCTCTGGTAACATTAAGATACGTCAGAATTCCACGGAATTAAAAATCAGACTATAATTAAGGGCAAACTTATTTCATACAAAATCGAAGGCACTTATTTCTGCAACTTTCCCAGAGAAGATGGTTTTTCATATAAAATAAATATTTTTATTTTTGTATGAAAAGAAAAAAGTTTTTTTTTCTTTAGGAATTTTTAAGTCGTGAAACATAATTTATTCACTTTGACGCATAGAAGTTGCTTATAGAACACAATGTGGACATACCTTCTGCAGCAGTTGGTGCAACTTGTCCAGCGGCAGCAGCATCTTGCGGCGCCGCGTGCTGGACGCTTCGCGCGCGTCTGAGAGCGCCCATCGGTCCAGAGGCGTCGGGAATGTGCGTGCTACTCGCTCTTCTACATCCTAATGACAATCATATTATATTTATAATGCTTGAAATAACCACTTCAAGCAAAACAAACATCTTTACATTCTAGGTATTACCGACAGCCCTCTGTACAGAGCATGCATGGAAGGCGACGAGACACGGGAACACGTACTGCTTAAATGCAGGGGTGTATCCGACCAACGGCATGAATACATTGGCTCTCCAGCTACACTTCCTGAAGTCCTCGCCGACCTGGGTGGCCTGCTCGGATTTTGGAGGGAGCTCGGCTGGCTGAAGTGATTCAGCGGGGAACCACGCAAAACGGGCGAATCGACGCCTACTTGCGGAGAATATTCCCAGGAAATGATGAAGATGAAGAACCACTTCCAGACACATGCACACATCAGCAACCTACCAGCAGCTCATTACTGAGCGCTGTTCTCCTTTCAGAGCCCCAATAAAAATTGGCAGACTTAACATACCTTTGAAAACATTATGAAAAACTCTCAGGCATGCAGGTTTCCTTGTGATGTTTTCCTAAGACTGTTGAAGCATGTGATAGTTAAGTGCTTAAACGCACATAACTCCAAGGGTGCCCAGGATCAAACCTGCGACCCCTAGTATAGGAGACAGTAGACCTCTGCTCCTCAATATACTATTCAACTTATAACTATTACAAGCCTCAATAGTCCAACGGTTAAAGATGCAGACTGAAAACTGAAAGGTCTCAAGTTCAATCCCCACTCATTGCACTATTGTTGTACCCACACCTAACACAAGCTTTGTGCTTATTTGGAGGGGAGAGGAGTATATAAGTCAAGGACTTTCCTAACTTTCTTGATTAAAGACATGAAGATATAGTTAAATGTTTCTTTCACAGTTAAGTATCATGAGTTTGCTTGTATATTAATTTTATTTCACAAAAAAGAATTTGTCTTAATTAATTTAATTTGAAACTCTAGCTGGTACAAACACAAACCTTTGAAATAGTTTCCTACCTGCACAGTCAGTGGCGAGGGTACAGCACAGAGCATGGCAAGCAGTCTTAGGCAGAGTGACTCTACAAACTCCAGTGCACTTTCCTCTGCAGTCAGCGATGGATGCACTGATTCCAGGACCTGATGGAATAGTATTTTATTGTGCTGTAATAGCTGTGGAGATTCAGGAGCTGCAGAAGACTGTTCTAGACAGTAATTATAGACTTAGTTATTGAACTCCTGCAGAATGTTTGCAGAAAAGCTGCACCAATCATTGCTGCAGGCAGATTGTGATGAGCTAAATTTATAGCATTCTTGCTACTACAAATACTAATGCTACAGGGTACTGCATTCCTAAATTGTGGGGACTCCTTTCATTTAGGTCCCTATAAAGTGTAAAATGAACAAAAAATATATATTCCATGTAGGGTAATCTGGACTCCTTATGACAAGACTGCCACTTATCATGATCGAGTGTATTATATTGATTTCATAGTTAGCCTTAATGCCCGCCTGACTTAACATATGAGTACACATAAAAAATATTTTGATAGATATTTTTCTTTAGAATGTTGCTATTGTGATAAAAATCCTGAAGTGTGATTACTTCATAAGCACTTCCTATCAATTCAGTGAAAACTAGCTTTCTTTAGAAATTGCATTAAAATAATATTAATTGCTTTTTAAGCAATTCATGGAAAAACAAAAGGAAAGTGATTAGTAACAAAACCATATCACATAAATCCTTGACCCATCAGTTGTGACCTCAGTTTACATGTTATAACTTTTACTATTCTCTCAAAGAAAACTGATTGTGCTCTAAACTTGACCTACTGGCTTCATGTTTGCAGAATATTAATTATTGTAAGGACATAATCCAAAGTTATATTAACTTTCAAATATGTGTGAGAATCGTTGGTTACGGAACAGAATTTATGTTTTTATTTGATTAAGCTGAGCCCAAGGCATCAATTGTTTTGAAACACCCATGACATATTGTACACAAACCTTTCGGAATGAGGTGACGAAGAGGCCCCTCCATTTCTCCGAATTCTCCGGATCCTGGAAGTCGTAACCACGGCTCTCCTCCACTGTGGGCAGCATCGTGGCCAACGCACCCGCACCGAAATCATGTAAACACTTTAATCTTGCTCTAAAAGTAAAATCATTTCGCTTATCGCGAACGTTACACTGCTTCCTAGTACACAGCGCACAACAAAAACTTGCAAAAAAATGTCCTAAGAAATTATTGTATAATTAATAATTGCATTTGGTCAATTAAAACCGGATATCACTTAAATAATTTCTTTGATTCATATTCTAATCACTAATCGGCAAAACGACGCCATTTTCAATTTATTTACTGCTTCATAATAATTCATTCATTCTATGATTGCCTAATGTCTTGGCTATTACACATTGTCCATAGAAAAAAAAAAATCTCTATGGATTTTGGCTGGTATGCTCTCGCTATTGGTTAAAATGCATTGATGCCGCAAGAATGCCATAAATTTAGCCAGTCAGATGACTCAGAGGTGATCGCAATCGTCCCACTGATGCAATGATTTTAGACAATCTCACAGTCAAAAAGTCTCAATAGGTAGGTAGGTACCTACCTACTCCACCAATAGCCTGAGCTGACCACAGATTACTATAAATCTGAAAACTGAAAGGTTGCCGGTTCGAACCTAGGGTTGTTCCGATATCCACAAGATATTGATACCTCCAATTCATTTAAGTATTACTCAAATCGATACTACTCATATGAGTACCTCTAAATTAAGATACTTTTACTTTAGCAAACCCGTATGTATTCGTTACTTTAACAATCAGTACTCGATGCTATCGTATCGTTACGTTACTCGTTACTTTAGATACCTAATAGCATAAAGCATCGCATCGAGTTGTGTTACGTATTGCGTACGGTATGACGTTGACGTCGTATCGTTCGTACTTTGTAGAAAATATATTTATACGTAACATATCCGGCTGCGTAAGGTACATTTTTTAACTTTACTGTATTTTGAACCAGACTTGTGTGTATGTAAATCTAAATTTAGATTGGTAATTTAATAGATAACTAAATCGTAACTTTATTACCCCAAGAATCTGATGGAAAACTATTGAATTTGCAATGGATTTACTGTTTTGAACATTTTATCCGTGGGTATAACAATAACATCACAATCCATCATGCATCGATTAATTAAAAGAAACAAATAAGTATAGAAAATTTACAATAAAATAAAAACACCATTCCAACGATAAAATAATTAATATAAAGTAAAGTGTAAATGATCAATTAAACTAACATCAGTACGAAAATACGAAAACTGCGAGTAACGAAATGCACTCGTGGCTCGTGTTTCGGTACTCGGTACCAGATGGCGTACCCGTTACTCAGTAACGAATACAGCTACAACTCTAGTTTGCACTAATAGTGTTCGGTGGTTTGCATCTGGTTGAGTTTTGAGTTTTGACAGTTTGTCTTTGTATACTTATGGATGTAGACAGTTGCTGTTTAGTTATATGCAAGGAAGTTATATGTATAAGAAAAAATAGATTATTTTTTTTATTAATTAATTAATTAATAATTCGCTATAAACTAAATGCTATTTTGATTGCAACTATAATGATAAGTGTGTTAATTTTTACTATTTTCATATGTAAAAATGTTCATGGCTCTGATCAGTTTTGGCGAAGTTTCTCTAATAAAAACTTTATTTACAACAACACGTAAGTATTATGTTGGTTTCTTGTATTTATGTATTTTAGGCATTTTAATTTTGTTTTCATTTAAAAATGAAATAGGTATTATAGTTGTAAAAATAGGTGAAGTTTTATTATTTGACTCTAGGGATTCCCCTGACAAAACCGGCAAATAAATCTACGTTTCGTATTGTGAGGCTCAATTTTTTTTAAATACAAAATTTTATATGTTTAGGAGAGCGATGATAGTTCGAGGAACTAGGGTTCGATCTCGGGCACGCATCTCTGATATTTTGGAGTTACGTGCGTTCAAGTAAAGAATTTAATTCTATTTTTCAGTTTTTTTCTTTTTAATTTTTACCAGCTGGCATGTTAATCCATCAATAGCATAAATTTTAAAAATGAATCTACCTTAACAATAAACTTCTCTAACTTAATACTAACTTAACTTGTCAATTTAGTTTACGCGATTCATGAACATCCAAATTACCACCTTTGTTATTTTCAGATATAAATATGACAATATCATAGATGTGATTGTGAATGGCACAACAACTCAAATACTTGATTTCACTGAGGTAAAATATTTGTATCTTCTTTTTATAAAGAACTAGCTGATGCCTGTCACTTAGTTCACATGGATTGAGGACTTTTTATTTCCCGGGGAACTCTCTTAATTTTCGGGATAAAAAGCCTATGTGCCTATAATCTATTTCTGTGCCAAATTTCAGCCAAATTGGTTCTGGCATTGCGGTGTAGTTTTGCATTTATAATATTAGCAGGATTAGTACAATATCAGCTAAGCTGAACTTGACTAATATTCTCCTGCCCGTTCCAAATAAGCGGAAAGCTTGTGTTAGGAGTGGCTACGACAATAGTCCAACGGGTGGGGTATTGAACCTGCGACCTTTCAGTTTTTAGTCTGCATCTTTAACCATTGGTCTATTAAGGCTTAAACATTAGCAACATGTGCGATTACATGTAATGTATACAAAATAAGTGAAGGAGTTGGGTTAAGCTTTGATTTAATATTTTAGAATGAGGCGCTCCATGAACCATGGTAAACGTAACTGATAATGATGCTCCTTTTTATAAGCTTTTATATGAGTATTAATTTATTTTGGTTCATGGAGCGCCTCATTCTAAAATATTAAATCAAAGCTTAAAAAACGACTAAAATGTATGAAAATGTAAGAAAAGTAAAAGAAACACTCTCTTTTTGGGTAATATTTTCTGTAACTTACTATATTTTTTATCACCTAAACTTTATATTAAAATAAAGTTTATATCTTCAAGTATATAAATACATTTACAATTTGTCGGAATCTGGAACTTTTTTTTTCGAGTGTATGAGGGGCGGATTTTGGGCCTTATCAACCCACCTCCTTTGTTGTTTTTAGGAATCCAAAGTGTTATCAGTGTTTCCGACTCGTGTCCATGTCAGCACCAATGATACCACGAATTTAGACTACCCTCTATTTGTCACTGCAGCTCAACAAAAGGGTAAGAATATTCAATATTTTATACTCAAGTAATGTATGCTTAGTCTTAGGCTGAAATCTGTAGACCGCACTCTCATTTAGCTCAGACTCAAGACGGAGTTAAAACGTGACAGATTTATGTCAGGGCATATTTGTGTCTGGTTTTAGCTCTATCTTGACTCTGAGCTTAGTCAGAGCATGCTATATAGATCTTAGCATACGTTTTAATTCGATTGATCTTATAAGAATTTGATGACATTAACGTCAAAGTAAAATGAACCATAGTAGTATTGTTTTAAAGTCACAAATACAGTATAAACGATTTTAATTTGTAGCATTTCATATATTATGTAAACGTATAAAAGTGCATACACAAAATTGAACTCTAATTCAATGCTATGTTTATGGTTCATTTTACTTTGATGTTAATGTCATCAAATACTTATACAATCAATAGACTAACCCTCCTGCAGTTCCTAGGTTGGAATAATGAACTTTAGGTCTTGTGTAGACACAAAGTATAATGGCAACTGTAGAGTCTGACAGCACTAACACCTTTGTAAGTAATGCCTTAATATAACTATGCAAGAATTAGGACAAGTAATAAGTAAATTAAAACATAATATTAAAATATATATAATTTTAACTGTACTTTCCCGTTTCCCGTTACAGTATAATTTATTTATGTACTCTGCTATATAACATTTACGTTCTATATCTGCAAGATACCAGAATGTGTAGGCGCAACAGGGATTTCCCATTATGTCATAGCTATTAATGAACAAATTTTATTTAACTACCATTAGAAACAGAGTATCACAACTCATGACAATTTCCTTGGTAAAAGTATATGTGAGAAATATTACAAGTGTGAATTAAAAATTTAATTTTTAAAATACGAGCTTTTAGTAGCTGGCTATGATCTGACCAGTTTTAGATTTGTCTGGTGGGAGGCTTTGGCCGTGGCTAGTTACCACCCTACCGTCAATCGGAACTCGTTTGATTTTCCGGGATAAAAAGTAGCCTATGTCACTCTCCCGGTCCTCAACTATACCCATGCAAAAAATCACGTCGATCCGTTGCTTATAATATTAGTAAGGATTATATTCCTACAACTAAACAATTGGGTATAGCAGCATACGAAAACAAGGACCATAGGTGGGTTAAACATACATTCATTACAAGTTAAATAAAAGTTTGTAAAAACATTGATGCCCACAGTTCTCATTTTAAAAAAATCATGCGGCTTTAATTC
Organism: Hipparchia sbordonii; assembly: GCA_038048805.1. Lineage (NCBI taxonomy): Eukaryota > Metazoa > Arthropoda > Insecta > Lepidoptera > Nymphalidae > Hipparchia > Hipparchia sbordonii. The sequence goes on along the minus strand of CM076107.1, from coordinate 9,992,545 downwards.
TAGAGAAAAGTACCCTATGTTCTTCCTAAGGGTGCAAATAACTATCTCTTTGTCAAAATTAATTTAGCGGGTTAGGCTTGAAAATATAACTTGAAATAGAATAAGCAGAATATCGCATTTATAACAATTACTCTGATGCCCGCGATTTCTTCCGCGTGGATTTAGTTTTTAAAATCCCGCGAACACTTTGATTTTCCGGGATAAAAAGTAGCCTATGTCACTCTCCAGGTCCTCAAGTACTCCAATACAAAAAATCACGTCGATCCGTAGCTCTGTTGCAGCGTTATTGAAGGACAAACCAACAAACAGACTCTTACTCATTTATAATTTTAGCAAGGATATTTAAGCCTTGAAATTACTCAAAATAGTTACCTATTTAGAACATTAACAACCTTTGTATAGGTAACCTGATTGTCATTATAACATCTTATTTATTTTAATGACAACAGAATTCTCAGAAATCATTTCTGTTAAGCATAACCTGTGGTATAAGCATGCGAACCCTACTTGTTTATATTTAACAATATTTAATGTAGAAGGTGAGTTAGGATGGTTAAATAAATAACTTCGTATTTCACTTTAACTTGGTGTATTTACAAAGCGTGTATGTGTGTGTGTGTGTGTGTGTCTCGCGTCGAGTTTTACAACAGATCTGCTGGTGCCGGTCAGGAATATGGAAACTCTGGCCCCAAGTAACAATATAATCAATTAATCGTATTTTAATACAAGCAAAAGTTAGGTGACGCCGAAATAGTCGCAAAGGACATTATTATTTATCAAGCTCCAAACTGTTAATAGATCTCCTAACGTTTAAAATAAACAATCTGTAGTTATGCGAGTCGCATGAACAAAGGCCCCTTGATAGGTACCTAATAATTATTCAAAATATCAAAAGTGCATTCATGAGGCTCAGCAATAAGTAACATAAACAAATTCTATAACAAGGGACTGTTAACAGAACAGATTGCCCCTTTTATAAGCAGCCAAATTCTATGAAGTTTATAATAAACTTCCTGTAGGTACACAGTTGTACGATACAGCAATATTTTTGCTACCATGTTATCAATTTGATTATAAGGGACTCTTTATTTAAATGCTTTTATGACGCTATAAATTGTATAGGTACAAGTGACTAGTCTGATGTCGGTCCACCTGGCCACTGGATATACGCGGCGCAAGACCCGAGGCCTGTGGAAGTCTACGCAAGAGACCTCTGTTAAAAAGAGGACGCCTGACGGTTGATAAAGAAGTTGAACTTTATATAAACTTGTGCTAAAAGTATGTAATATTTTCAGGTATATCATCATAACTTGTACTGAAAGTATATAATATTTTCAGGTATATCACCTAACTTGTGCTGAAAGTGTGTAATATTTTCAGGTATATTGTCATAACTTGTGCTGAAAGTGTGTAATATTTTCAGGTATATCATCATGGGAGTTGCCTCTAGTGGTTCCGACGCGCACCGCTGTCCTTCAGTTCAACGACATGGCGAGGACACTTTGCCCACACGACGCAGGGCCAAGTAAGGGTTGTGCGATTCTTCTTCTTTTTTATCCTAGCCTAGGTCTTGTGCCGCCTGGATCCAGCGGCTCCCTGCGACTCGTTTGATGTTGTCGGTCCACCTAGTGGGGGGTCTGCCAACACTGCTCTTCCCGGTGCGATTGTGCGATTGCACATGTTTGAACATTAAATAAAACTTTGAAAACCAGTAATTAGCTAGCCTAGTTATTAGTTGGACTAGAATAATTGTAAAAAATATAATTATCTGGAGTACATATTCGATTGATTGCATTGATAATGTCTTATGTGAACCCCGCCGCCGCTTTCCCGGCTTGACTTGAATTTGAATAAGCGCGCCGACAAGGATAATGCCACAAGGCGCATTGCGGCGCCGCAATGTACTGATTTTGTCAGAACAATGATTGTTCATTCATTCGTAATATTGTTTTCTTCGCAGACATAACAGCGCAAAGTCGGCCCACATTGACGTTAGCCACTTCGAGCCCTGAGAATATTTTAGTGAAAATTAAACTTAGACGTGTTCAAGACTTCTTTGTAGAAGTTAACAAGGTATGTATGTATGTGCAAAAGAATAAAAGTTTAAATCTATAACCTGGCTGTGGAAAATGGGATGTAAAATCCGTCATCGGACCATAATAAAAAATAATGTCCTCCCGTCCGAATCCGGCCACGGCGGCCTATCTCCACAGAGATTAGCCATCTGCGCGAGAGATATTATAGTGCACAAGTGCGTACGCTAACACAAGTGCACTCTCTATTCCCTCACTCTCATAGTCCGATGGGACGGATATCCGACACGAGCGGAAAGAGATCAGGCGCAGGACGACGGCTTTACGTGCTCTCCAAAGCACGGGGACCATAATAACGAATCGATTGATACCTCATTCGTCAAGTTAAGACGTTACTGTGGAACATACGTAAATAGACTCATACAATATATACTGCATAGACTGCTAAAGTCATAATCCTTCCTTTTGTCTTTGCCATAATATAGGTTAAAATAGAGTAAATCAAAGTTGAAAGATTTATTAAGTTTCACATAGGTTAGCTGCAGGCCTAGTCAAGTTGCATTCGATTCGAAGCAATTCGATATCTTCATTCGCTATCGCTGTAACGAAAGCGAAGCTGCACAGTTAAACTTACGAACGCCCTTATCAGTACTTGTACTTCTTTCAACTTTTGCTTGTAGGTATATATATGATGAAATTCTTCGTTTCAGGAAGTAACGTTAAACATGACCCCCAGTTCGCCGAAGTATTACTATTTTTCATTTGACCGGGATCCATCGAATCTGACTGATATCAACCATTCATCTTATTTGCCCAAGTAAGTAGTCTGGGCTCATTCATAAAAGAGCATTTATTTTGAACTTTGTTCGCGTGGATTGAGGTTTTTTTGGATTCCCGCGGGGACTCTTATTTTCCGGGATAAAAAACCTATATGCTATTCCAGTCTATAATCTATCTCTGTGCAAAGTTTCAGCCAAATCGGTTCAGTTGTTGCAGCGTGATTGAGTAACAAGCATCCATACATCCAAACTTTCGCATTTAAATATTAATAGGATGGGATTCAAATTGCAATCACGCTTGTTCATAGTCTACAGTTATGCTGATGCAACTTAGCGTCGAAGGCTTGGAAACGCAAGCGCAGCAGTGACCCGAATGCAGTGACGTCAAAGTGACGTCAATCGAAATACTACCTTCGGAGTACAGGGACGAGTTTATTAGATAGATAGATAGATAGATAGATAGATAGATCATTTATTCACCAAAATGCAGGTACAATATGATGTAATATAAGAAAAACGAGCCTAATACATTTTACCAGTACTGGTGTGTGAATATTATACAATAAAATGAATATATGAAATATGATACAAAATGTCAGTTATAAAAGTTAATAAATTTAAATGTCATAGTTACAAAAGAAACTTAGTAAATAATAATTATACAAGGAAAATTGAGCCTTATGATTATCTATACTTAATGTTATAAAGAGGAAAGATTTGTATGTAAGTAAGTATGTTTGTAACGAATTAGCTCAAAAAGTACTGGACCGATTTGGCTTAAATTTAAAATGGAGATAGACTATACCTTGAATTAAAAAATAGGCTACTTTTTATCCCGAAAAAAATTCTAGTTCCCGTGGGACTCCAAAAAAACCTCAATCCACGCGTACGAAGTCGCGGATATCGGCTAGTCAATAATAAATTATGTTAAATTTCGTATGCCTCAACATATTTCGCTTGTAGCCTATCTCCATATTTAGTATAAAATATGCGATATTGTATAATATGTATTATGTGTCTGTATGTATGCCTTTATCTTTTCACGCCTACAGAGATATTTTGTGTATTTTGAAGCCCCTTCATAAGTTTCATCAGGGCATTGTTTTGGCCAGCAAAATAGATTATTTTGTTACCAATTGTACTGAAAGCTGTTTTTCTTGTATTTTAGATTCAACTACAAACCAAAAAGTGTCCTTCTCATAATCGATTCAGACGACGATGTTTGCGCCTTCGTGTCCATACAGAATAATTCGGTAAGATAACCCAACTAGCAAAGTTGACTTATAATATGACCGGACCTCTTATAATCGTTATAAAATAGTATTGAATACTGCTAGCCGTATTAAAACACGTGTAAGAAATATTAGCTTGTAATAAAGTACTTATATGGCACTTATATAGTTGATTTACTTTATAAGTTGCGCCCAAACCCACACTTATTAACGACTAGCTGTGCCCGCGACTTCGTTCACGTGGAATAGTGACTTTTCGGGGCGCGGCTCTCAGCGCGCTTTATATAGCCACGGACGCTCAGGCGCGAGGCGTGTAGTACGTACTCTGTACGTTAAAAATGTTCGCCGTGATTCTTTAAATTGACATAACTTTTTTATTTATGAACCGATTGACATGAAATAAACACTAAATGTTAAGTGAAGTTTACTACAATATATTAGTGAAAACCGTATCTAAATCGAATAAGCCGTTTCTGATATTAGCGTGCACAAACACACAGACAAACAGACAAAAAAAATATTAATTACAATTTCGGGTTCGGCATCGATATAATAACAACCCCTGCTACTTTTTTTTATATATTTCCATTGTACAGACACCACTTTTCTACAATTTTATTATATGTATAGATTATATGTAATTACATCTTCGTTTATTGGAAATTTAATCTTATAGATAATATGGCTCTTATAAGATTTTTTTTTGGCTTATAGCCCTTTATTTGACAAATTTTGGTAGTTGGGAATGCATTGAACCCTCAATAGCCCAACGGTTAGGGGTGCAGATTGAAAACTGAAAGGTCGACGGTTTGATCCCCACCCGTTGCATTATTGTCGAAGTGGGTACACTCCTAGCTATAAGTAGGGTATAAGTTTTGCGCTTATCTGTAGAGGACAGATTAAAAAAAAATAGTTTTGGACCCAACTAAAAGCCTTGTTTAAAAAAAAAAAAAAGAAAAAAAAATCTTTTTCTGAAATGTCTCTGGTCTTGTCTGGTGGGAGGCTTTGGCCGTGGCTAGTTACCATCCTACCGGCAAAGACATGCCGCCAAGCGATTTAGCGTCCCGGCATGATGGCATGTAGAAACCGATTAGGGGTATGGGTTAAATCTACACTGCCATACCCCTTCCAAGTTTGCCCGCTACCATCTTAAACTACATCGTCACATCAGATGAGATCGCAGTCAAGGACTGTCTTGTCATCAAAAAAAAAACCATTCCCATTATTGCAGTGTCCAATATTTGACAACGAAAAGGATATGTTGTACCAGGGGTACTATTTCACAATGACCAACAAGGGAGGCATCACGATTACGGTAAGTAGGTTAAAATTTTTAACCGACTTCCAAAAAAGGAGGAGGTTCTCAATTCGTCGTAATCTTTATTTTTTATGTATGTTCCCCGGTTACTCGAAGACGTCTGGACCGATTTGGAAAGGGTATACTTCCCAGGTGGTCCCTGTCATCAGGTCAGGATCTGTTGATGGGACCCTGAAGAAATCGAGGGAACTCCAAATTTTATAGGCACAATTGATAGATATACTTTGCAGTGGCATTTCAAGTCGGTTTTGTAAAAAGAATTTTTACGTTTATATTATTGCAACAAGTTTATTTTCATTTGTCATCACTCTCTTGATATCACTGAGCTATATATTATTTAATCTAAGACTAACACTGGAGAGGCTGATTTTGGACCTACTTCATTGTGCTCTCATATATATAATTTATTTTAAGTTTATTTTATTTTTAACGTTTCTATCTAATGAGGTGTACAATAAAGTGTATTCATTTCATTTTTGCAAATGTAAATAACAATTGTTTATAAAGTATATTGTTAATATTTTCAGCAATCTATGTTTCCGCGCGGTTTTTACATAGTGTTCATAGTGAAGGAAAGTGACGAAGAATGCACTGGAATTAGTGATTCAGAATATAGCGGAGTGAGAACTTCCAACAGCCGGTTCAAATCCTTCAGGCGGGTACAAATAATTATCTTACCTACGGAATTACGGAAATTTTTCCGGGATAAAAGTAGCCTATGTCCCTCTCAAGGTCCACAACAATATTCATACAAAAAATCACGTCGATCCGTAGCTCTATTGCAGCGTGATTGAAGGACAAACCAACAAACTAATATACCAACAAAGAAACATACTTTCGGATTATGACACTTTATGGATTCAAGGATGGATTTCAAAATTATCAACAGATACATACTTTACGTCCAGGTTTCGCGCAGTGGAAGCAGTGTCGTATAGCGACTATGTGACTGGCGCCTTGGTGGTACTCGCTCTAATGTTGCTAGTGGCCTTTTTAGGACCCATCGGGACCGCTATCTATTGCAGGAGACGTACGTATATAATGGTTTTATAAAGAAAAAAAAATCACAGCATGTTTGTCCTTTGGCCCTAGCAAGACACTTTCATAGTTGCAAAGTGATGATCTTAATCACTGCCGATTGGCTGACACTTTTCCACTATTGGTCACACTTAAGGTCACCCATTTTATTACGTGACCCTCACATCATATTGTGTGTAAATGTCATCAATGTATAGTTCTTGCAACTCACGAGGGCGCGTGAACTTTAGGTACTTGTGTTTACATCGTGTACATGCACATTGCGTAAGTGTGCGTGCCTGTCAGGAGCTTAGGTGGGAGCGGTCAGGCGCGAGCAAGCTCTCGCTCACACTTATACAGATACGACACGTGAATTGAAAGAACTATACCTACCTATTAATATGTCATCTCCATGTTTTACTTTTTCTCGTGGTTATTGGCTTTTTAACTAAATTAATTAATTTCTTTCTTTTAAACTATCATAGGGAACGTAGCTTATTTCGAATAGGTTAATTTAAGGATAAAGCCTAATAATATGTTCCTCTAATATGAATATAATGATTATAATGTGATAATAATCTTTATTCATATTAGGTAAACGTTTAGATTCCGTCACACAAAATTTACCAGAGCCAGTCCACGCCAAGGGTGTTGGTAAGAAATAAAACAGTTCTAAGCCCGCAATTACACTGGTAAGTTTTACTCGCGTAAGTAACGTCAGTAACTTACGGAATGTCCTCCTGTAAGTCACTTTTTTAGTAATGTTAGTTACGTAAGTTACATAACTAACATTAGCAAACGATAGACTCGTAAGATTTCGTAAGTTACTCATGTAAGCGACATGTGAGTAAAACTTAGGTATACGTGTAGATTCTGTCTAAGTACCGACTTGTCAGTTACATTTAATAAAAATGTCAAATAATTTTATTTGACATTTCATTAAATGCTATGAACGCATGCGCATGAAAAATACATTTAATGGGCTATTTATACAAAATATGTAAGAATTATTGGTTGAATAGAGCATATTATAAAGGCATGCCTTTATAATATGCTCAATAATAATATATTGAAAGACAAAGTATACGAGTAATTCAAAAGCTAAAACTTGACTTTTCACCCGACTTTAAAAAAAAGAGGAGGTTCTCAATTCGACGCGTATTTTTTTTATTTTTTGGCGATGTTACTCCATAACTCCGTCAAATCTGAACCGATTTCAAATAAAAAATAATTATTTAAAAGGATTTTTCTATAGTAATTTAGAATATTTATCATTTTCAAAATAACTAATCAGCTTTCCATCCCAAATTAAGCCTATATACCTAAGTATATATATAATTATATATGTAAGACAAATAATATTACAGCACAAGGAATGGTATTTGTTTTATCTATATAATTCAGTGCGTTCAGGAAGGCCTGAACGCACCGAAGCACGCGACCGAGGCTCGTGGAGGTCCATGCAGGAGACTTATGTCCAGCAGTGGACGTCCATTAGTTGAAGAAGAAGAAGAAGAAGAAGAAGTTCAGGGTGGCCTGAGATTTAAAAAAATAAAAAAAAAATCAAAATTATTCATTACATGTAGGTCAACCTGTGTCTCTTATGACACGTCGAGAATTTACTAGGTTCGGAATGCAGATTTATTTAACAGATGATAAATAATCATTCGATAATTGCTTAAATTTTAACCCTGCCTTTACTTTACGTACTTTAACCTTCATTAGTAAGCTTGATTGATTGAAATGTACACACCGAATCAAGGCAGAACGCCTTGATTCGGTGTGTACATTTTTTATATTCGATTACATTTGTTCCAGAGGAGATTTTGCTACACGAAGAATCGCCGGAACCGTCTAGCTCTCGAACATATCCTAGCACCAGCGAAACTGAGCCAGTTATCAACCATGAGAGAAGGGGTAAGTTGAAAACAAAAAAAAAAAAAAACGTGTACTGTACACTTAAATGAGTGTTTTGAAAGTAGGGATTTTCAAAATTTAGTTTTACTCAATTTCTCTATTAATCCCTAGTACTCTGTAGCTACAAAAATTAATTAGCGGCTCTGAATTTCTGGTTTTTTAAAGCGTCATTTTGACACCTACGTACGTACGTACGTATAAGGTTCTTTTAGAAACCACGCCATCTTGTTTTAATAACGTTCACTCACTAATGTTTCAGTGACGTCATTCATCGCTATATTCCAGCCCCTATTGCACGACTCCCCTATTCGTAACTTGTACCGTCAAATGCCAAAGCAAAAATGGCGAAGAGTAATTCGAGTCTCGAGAATTGCCTCGGCAATGATTTCTACTATCGATGAGTTATACTCAAAAAACAAGCGAAAAAATCGATCCGAACGACGAGGGTATAATAGAGTACTTCATGACATGACAAATCACGACAAATTTCTGCCATTACGCGCTTCATTTACCGCACGCTTGTAACATACCCACCACTTTTTATACATATACAATATCATAGAGTCGAGGCAAAAAGCTTGGCTTCTTATGGAGAGAGATCAAACATATAACTTGTGAATTACATACTCTGCATAAAGCCTTCAACAGAGGAGGCGAGTAAAAAAATGATGTTGATGACTTTTATTGTAATAAGTATTTTCTCTATTCATCTAGAGTCAGACTTGGAATCTGAGCCGGATATTATTGGCAATTCTCTACCTATGCCTTTGAATGTGGCTGGCCTCAGTCGCGCCTGCCCCGTCGTTCAAAGACGACGTTCTAATAGGTAACAGGATTTTATATAATCTTAATATATAAAAATGAATCGCTTAATGTGTTGGTAAGCGCATCACGCGTGAACGGCTGGACCGATTTCGCTAATTCTTTTTTTATTGTGTTTGTTATTGTCAGGAGAAGGTTCTTATGAAAGAAAAAATTAAGAAAATTGCGCGGAAAATTAGAAAATTTAAGAAATATTAACCACCATATTAAATTATTTCTAATGTAACCGCTTTTACAATTCAAACTTTTTGATGTAACCTTATGGCGTTTGACATAACATTGACAGAATGCGTGCTGCCAATTTCGTCAAAGAGTTTCAATATTCATAGTTAAGACAGGACAACGTCTGTCGGGTCCGCTAGTGTATAATATAAAATGTAGGTTTTTTTTTGCTATTATATTATCTAACCTAGAAACCTGCGATTTCGTCCGCTTTTTAACCGACTTCCAAAAAAGAGGAGGTTATCAATTTGGTCGGTATCTTTTTTTTTTCTTTTTTTCTATGTATGCCCGCCGATTACTCCGGGGTTTCTGGACCGATTCACGTAATTTTGTTATTAATCAACAGAACAAGCTTGCGAAATGGTCCCATAAATAGTTTTACCTTCAACTCCTCAAGCTTGATGCTGCAGGGGTACTTTCCTCCTAAATTATGGGACTTTGGGAACTGTTTACGAATTGTTACGCTTGGCCTAAGCATATACTAGATCATAGAGCTTCAGCCCCCCGATTCAGACCCTTCCGATAACTTATTTATCGATCGATTCGGTTTGTTACCGTACGATAACATATATTTTCAATTCGTAAATGCTCTTGTAATCTTGTCGATGTCGATAACGTAGTCGATACCGAATCGTATCCTCAAACCAAACGCTCTGAATCACACGACAAAATTTTTTTATACGAGATCGATATCTAACCGTATCGACACGGTATGTTATCGAACAGGTCTGAATCGCCCCCCAGGGGGGCGATTCTGGTCCTGCATATTTGTAGCATAGATAAACAAAGTGAAAACTTTGACTATCTTATTAATATATTTTTAGATTATTACTCACGAACAGTAAAATACCTTATTCCGATTCTTTAATCGGAATAGGGTATTTCACTGTTTACTGGAAGTATTTTTCTACTTCGTCAGATATTTCTGGAGTGCTCTGACTGTAGCTGTGGTATACGCATTACCAGTTGTGCAACTACTTTTCATGTACCAACGGGTAAGTGCCTAGTCAGACTGAATAAAAACATTAGTAGTTAAACAGTGGTTACTTAAGTCCTGCTGGATTATTGGGTGAGAGCTTTTGTAACGTTCCATAATGACAGTGACGATAGAATAGATTAATTTTATTTTTTTTACTAGCTGATAGCCGCGACTTCGTACGCGTGGTTCTTTTGGAGTCCACGAGAACTCTTATTATTTTCCGGGATAGCCTATGTGCTAATCCAGTCTATAATCTAACTCTGTGCCAAATTTCATCCACATCGGTTTAGTCGTTGCAGCGTGATTGAGTAACAAACATCCATACATCTAAACGTTCGCATTTATAATATTATACGTTCGCATTTATAATATTATAAATAGGATAATAGGATTCTGTTAATGATGAAGTGATGCTGCAACATCCAGTAGTCTGCGGGATACCCAACTCCTCAGCAACTTACAGTAGATATAGTGGGTTTGGGCTCATTAGAATAGTCTCAATCAGTAGGTGTTAGGTAGATGATGATCGAGGATCGAGGACGACCATAGAGTCACATGTCGGTGCGTAGAATAAGTATCCTCTAGAATCCTACCAAGCGTTAGTTATTTATTGATTTTATTGTTAATGATTAGTTAAGTTGTTGTCAAAATTGTAATCTTTTATGTATAAGGGCGCCAGCTCGCCATCAAACTGGCTGTCCAGTTTGGCGAGACAGTATTTTTAAGTTTATTTGTGTACCTAAATTTATAAATAAATTAAAAAAAAAAATGTCGCCGAAAGGGATAGGTAATAAAGTACATACAATATTAAAACGCTGCAACGCACCATTATTTATATTCTAGATCAGTTTTAATAACTACAATTATCACAACACTGTGAAATACCTACTCTAGTACGTCTTGTTGCTCACAATCACTACACAATGTATTGTGAGCAACAAGTCAAAACGTGGCACGCAGTGAGGGACGGATATAGACATAGCTGTGTCTCATTCTATCTTGTTTGACATCTCTATACTGCATCTCTTTCGCGTGGGAGTGAAAAGGACATATCATTATTACAAGGACAACTCATTTATTATTCGCGCTTCTCGCCTTCTGAACTCAGTTTATGACGAACCTAATGTCGACTTATTTTGTGGTAATATGAATAGTTTACGTCGAAATCTAACAAAGATATTAGTTCAGCCAAGTGCATCCTAAACTTTCTACTTGTAGATGGTTTAGAATTTTTATTGTGCACTCTTGTTCATTTAGTTTCTATCTGTGAAAACCTATTATTAGATATTAGTTGTTTAACTTTAAGTCTATGTAGTATTATAAGCTGTTGGTTTTCCAAAATAAATAAAATAAAATAAAATTAAGTCTCTATAGTACTTCTCTGCCTACGTATCGGTGGTGTTTTAAATTTTTAAATTTCATTTTAGCGCTTTATATACCTACTAAAGTTTATTCTCACAGAGATCTTTCTATTTGTTGTCTGCAGTTGATCTTCCAAACGGGTGATCAGGACGTGTGCTATTACAACTTCCTCTGCGCACATCCCTTGGGTGTACTGGCGGACTTCAATCATGTGTACTCCAACATTGGCTACGTCATACTGGGACTGACCTTCATGGCGCAGATTAGGTGCAGAAGAAATTTTAGAAACTGTCAGAATAATGAGGTGAGCTATTATATTAGATCAGTTAATATCCGCATGGAGTTAGTTTTTGATAATCCCGCGGGATCTCTTTGATTTTCGGACGTAAAAGTAAACTAAGTCACTATCCCGGTCCGCAAATCCCTCGTTGTAACATCTTTGCTGCACATAAATTAAAAAGCTTCAATAGCCCAACGGTTAAAGGTGCGGACTGAAAACTGAAAGGTCGCAGGTTCGAATCCCACCCGTTGCACTATTGTCGTACCCACTCCTAGCACAAGCTTTCCGCTTATTTGGAGGGGATAAGAGAATATTAATCAACTACAGCTTGGCTAATATTCTTTAAAAAGAAAAAAATAAAAAAAATGTATAGGTTCTTACCTCTGCCACAAAATAAATAAGGAAACACACATATACCCCGAAAATAAAAAACAAGTAAAATCCCCCGTAAAAGTGCCCCGTCCATAAACAAGTAAAGTGCCCCGCCCATTTCCAACGCCGCCAGTTTCGCAACTCGCAGAGCTTTGTCGGTGACTTTGGTTCTCCTACGGATCTCCTCGTTTCTGATTAGATCTTGCAAGGATTCTCCTAGCTTCTAGCACTTAAGTCAACTAAATAAAATCAAATTTTGTAGGAATTGGGCATACCACAGCACAGAGGATTGCTTTACTCCATGGGGTTGGCGCTGGTGATGGAGGGCCTGCTGTCAGGCTGCTACCATCTTTGCCCCAACAAAATGAACTTCCAATTCGGTGAGATACATTTCCACCATATCAAAACATTTAAACTAAATCGTTCTGTCCTTTTCTCATTAAAGTGGAAAGACAGAGATGCACTGGATACGTTTTTTCCTTTAATTTGGTGCTTTTAGAATAATAAATAATTATTAAGTAAATAAAATTAATTATAAGTTTAAAATAAGTGAACTCGCCATTCCTCACATCATGAGGATGGCTTAAATTGTTTGGTATTTTGTTTTTGTATGAATGTGTTGAACAATAAATGACAAAAAAAAAATACTTCCATTTGGCCCGAATCTGTCAAAAGGGCGATGTTATAGCCTCAATAGTCTAACGGTTAAGGACGGGATTTCGCAAAGAGTAGGTATAAAAACGCACTTCTACACATGCACCGTTCACACGCACACACAGGCGCGGGCAAGCTGCGTTAAAAATGAGTGAATTAACTTGTTTTGATACTTGGATATAAATTGTTCATGTTTTATTTTTTTATTTTTTATTTTCGTCCGGACTTGCTGTACACTAAGTTAGACTTAGATTTAGTCTTAGTCTTAGACTTCGATTTAGACTTTTTTAAGCCACTGGGAAATGCATTAGACTAAGACTAAGTCTCTTTAAGTCTAAGCCTAAGTCTAACACTAAGACTAAGACTTAGACTTAGTCTTAGTCTAAGACTTAGTCTTAGTGTTAGACTTAGGCTTAGATTTGAACTCAGACTTAGTCTAAGTCTAAGTTTAATTCTAAATGTAAGTCTAAGTTGAGCAAACCAAATTGATAATATATTTTGAAAAGAAGAAACTAAGTACTAGGTACCTATGGTACCTTCAATATAATAGCATTATTTTATTATTTGATAGAATTTCGAAATTTCTTGCAAAGTTACATTCCCCGAATGTAGTACTGACCTGCATGTATACCTCGAAAACTTCTATTGGAACTCCTAGATCTTTAGAGTAAGTTGTATTGAGTTTGGGCTCGTTTTGTAAGTTATGATGAGATCTTACCACTGGCCTTATTGGAGTGACCTGATGGTATACTTCGAAGACTACTACTGGATCTTCTAGACAGCTACAGCTAGTTATATCGAGTTTGGGCTCGTTTTGTAAGTAATGATGAGATCTTACCACTGGACTTGTTGGAGTGACTTGGTGGTATACCTCGAAGACTTCTATTGGAACTCCTAGATCTTTACAGCTAGTTATATCAAGTTTGGGCTCGTTTTGTAAGTTATGATGAGATCTTACCACTGGATTTGTTGGAGTGACCTGATGGTATACTTCAAAGACTACTACTGGATCTTCTAGACGGCTACAGCTAGTTATATCGAGTTTGGGCTCGTTTTGTAAGTTATGATGAGATCTTACCACTGGACTTGTTGGAGTGACTTGGTGGTATACCTCGAAGACTTCTATTGGAACTCCTAGATCTTTACAGCTAGTTATATCGAGTTTGGGCTCGTTTTGTAAGTTAGGATGAGATCTTACCACTGGACTTGTTGGAGTGACCTGATGGTATACTTCGAAGACTACTACTGGATCTTCTAGACGGCTACAGCTAGTTATATCGAGTTTGGGCTCGTTTTGTAAGTAATGATGAGATCTTACCACTGGACTTGTTGGAGTGACCTGATGGTATACTTCGAAGACTACTACTGGATCTTCTAGACAGCTACAGCTAGTTATATCGAGTTTGGGCTCGTTTTGTAAGTAATGATGAGATCTTACCACTGGACTTGTTGGAGTGACCTGATGGTATACTTCGAAGACTATACTACTGGATCTTCTAGACAGCTACAGCTAGTTATATCGAGTTTGGGCTCGTTTTGTAAGTAATGATGAGATCTTACCACTGGACTTGTTGGAGTGACTTGGTGGTATACCTCGAAGACTTCTATTGGAACTCCTAGATCTTTACAGCTAGTTATATCGAGTTTGGGCTCGTTTTGTAAGTAATGATGGTATCTTACCACTGGACTTGTTGGAGTGACTTGGTGGTATACCTCGAAGACTTCTATTGGAACTCCTAGATCTTTAGAGTTAGTTATATCGAGTTTGGGCTCGTTTTGTAAGTTATGATGAGATCTTACCACTGAACTTGTTGGAGTGACCTGATGGTATACTTCGAAGACTACTACTGGATCTTCTAGACGGCTACAGCTAGTTATATCGAGTTTGGGCTCATTTTGTAAGTAATGATGAGATCTTACCACTGGACTTGTTGGAGTGACCTGATGGTATACTTCAAAGACTACTACTGGATCTTCTAGACAGCTACAGCTAGTGATATCGAGTTTGGGCTCGTTTTGTAAGTAATGATGAGATCTTACCACTGGACTTGTTGGAGTGACCTGATGGTATACCTCGAAGACTTCTATTGGAACTCCTAGATCTAATCATCATAACTTACAAAACGAGCCCAAACTCGATATAACTAGCTGTAAAGATCTAGGAGTTCCAATAGAAGTCTTCGAGGTATACCACCAAGTCACTCCAACAAGTCCAGTGGTAAGATCTCATCGTTACTTACAAAACGAGCCCAAATTCGATATAACTAGCTGTAGCCGTCTAGAAGATCCAGTAGTAGTCTTTGAAGTATACCATCAGGTCACTCCAACAAGTCCAGTGGTAAGATCTCATCATAACTTACAAAACGAGCCCAAACTCGATATAACTAGCTGTAAAGATCTAGGAGTTCCAATAGAAGTCTTCGAGGTATACCACCAAGTCACTCCAACAAGTCCAGTGGTAAGATCTCATCGTTACTTACAAAACGAGCCCAAATTCGATATAACTAGCTGTAGCCGTCTAGAAGATCCAGTAGTAGTCTTTGAAGTATACCATCAGGTCACTCCAACAAGTCCAGTGGTAAGATCTCATCATAACTTACAAAACGAGCCCAAACTCGATATAACTAGCTGTAAAGATCTAGGAGTTCCAATAGAAGTCTTCGAGGTATACCACCAAGTCACTCCAACAAGTCCAGTGGTAAGATCTCATCGTTACTTACAAAACGAGCCCAAATTCGATATAACTAGCTGTAGCCGTCTAGAAGATGCAGTAGTAGTCTTTGAAGTATACCATCAGGTCACTCCAACAAGTCCAGTGGTAAGATCTCATCATAACTTACAAAACGAGCCCAAACTCGATATAACTAGCTGTAAAGATCTAGGAGTTCCAATAGAAGTCTTCGAGGTATACCACCAAGTCACTCCAACAAGTCCAGTGGTAAGATCTCATCATTACTTACAAAACGAGCCCAAACTCGATATAACTAGCTGTAGCCGTCTAGAAGATCCAGTAGTAGTCTTCGAGGTATACCACCAAGTCACTCCAACAAGTCCAGTGGTAAGATCTCATCGTTACTTACAAAACGAGCCCAAATTCGATATAACTAGCTGTAGCCGTCTAGAAGATCCAGTAGTAGTCTTTGAAGTATACCATCAGGTCACTCCAACAAGTCCAGTGGTAAGATCTCATCATAACTTACAAAACGAGCCCAAACTCGATATAACTAGCTGTAAAGATCTAGGAGTTCCAATAGAAGTCTTCGAGGTATACCACCAAGTCACTCCAACAAGTCCAGTGGTAAGATCTCATCATTACTTACAAAACGAGCCCAAACTCGATATAACTAGCTGTAGCCGTCTAGAAGATCCAGTAGTAGTCTTCGAAGTATACCATCAGGTCACTCCAACAAGTTCAGTGGTAAGATCTCATCATAACTTACAAAACGAGCCCAAACTCGATATAACTAGCTGTAAAGATCTAGGAGTTCCAATAGAAGTCTTCGCAGTATACCACCAAGTCACTCCAACAAGTCCAGTGGTAAGATTTCATCATTACTTACAAAACGAGCCCAAACTCGATATAACTAGCTGTAGCCGTCTGGAAGATCCAGTAGTAGTCTTCAAAGTATACCATCAGGTCACTCCAACAAGTCCAGTGGTAAGATCTCATCATAACTTACAAAACGAGCCCAAACTCGATATTACTAGTTGTAGCCGTCTAGAAGATCCAGTAGTAGTCTTCGAAGTATACCATCAGGTCACTCCAACTAGTCCAGTTGTAAGATCTCATCATTACTTACAAAACGAGCCCAAACTCGATATAACTAGCTGTAGCCGTCTAGAAGATCCAGTAGTAGTCTTCGAAGTATACCATCAGGTCACTCCAACAAGTCCAGTGGTAAGATCTCATCATAACTTACAAAACGAGCCCAAACTCGATATAACTAGCTGTAGCCGTCTAAAAGATCCAGTAGTAGTCTTCGAAGTATACCATCAGGTCACTCCAACAAGTCCAGTGGTAAGATCTCATCATAACTTACAAAACGAGCCCAAATTCGATATAACTAGCTGTAAAGATCTAGGAGTTCCAATAGAAGTCTTCGAGGTATACCACCAAGTCACTCCAACAAGTCCAGTGGTAAGATCTCATCATTACTTACAAAACGAGCCCAAACTCGATATAACTAGCTGTAGCCGTCTAGAAGATCCAGTAGTAGTCTTCGAAGTATACCATCAGGTCACTCTAACAAGTCCAGTGGTAAGATCTCATCATAACTTACAAAACGAGCCCAAACTCGATACAACTAACTCTAAAGATCTAGGAGTTCCAATAGAAGTTTTCGAGGTATACATGCAGGTCAGTACTACATTCGGGGAATATAACTTTACAAGAAATTTCGAAATTCTATCAAATAATAAAATAATGCTATTATATTGAAGGTACCATAGGTACCTAATACTTAGTTTCTTACCTTTCTTTTCAAAATATATAAAGTATCAATTTGGTTTGCTATGAACTATTTCGTGTTCGTACAGCGATGTTTTTCGATACCAGCATCTGCTTGCAACCAGCGCAGCTTCCACTCAGAAAGGCGGTCAAACGCCGACTGATTGATATTTGAATTTTGAATTTTGAAATAAAATCAAACCAGTGACCGAGTAAAATCAAAATAAGCCTTATTGCACATTATTTTAAGATTCGGTTTAAACCAAAATATGTGAAAAAATTACACGCGATGCTATATTTTTTTTTTTATACTATTTGTACTATTTTTGATATTTTTCTCTCCAAGATTTTGAGTTGAACATATCTGCTAACAGATAGTATTTTTTAATTACATAAAACGGGTATATTATATACAAGAAATGTACCTAAAGTCGCCCCAAAATCGTGAATTTTGTGTGAAGAGGTGACGGGAAATAATTTTTATAGTACTAAAAATTGAGATTTTGAACAAAATCAACTCCCAAGATTTGGAGATTAAGGATCAATCTATGTGTAACAATTTTTATTTCCATCTTATTTGGTTTAACTTAGTCACAATATGTACCGAAAGTCACCCGATATGCGGAAACCCACTCTTAAAGGTGCCGATTGAATTGATAGCTCGACGGTTCAATCCCCACCCATTGCACTATTGTCGTAGCCGCCCCTAACACCACCTTTAGGTACGCTTATTCGGAGGGGAGAGGAAAATAATACATTGATTTTTAACTGTTAACGCTTAAAATCAATCAGACTTGGCAAAAAGATACAGAATATCTGAAGACTCCTCGGGAAACACAATGAATGTCAAAAGATGATTAAAAAGGGAAAAACAACTTTTTATAGTTTCAAAGTCTATATTTCTTTCATTTTATGCTCATTTTGTATAAATATTGAAATAACATATTACTATTTAAACATGTTCTTTGACTTTATCAAAAAATATAGTTTAGTTCTATATTTTAGTAACAGATGGCATTAAAGGCTCAGTTTCACGAAAAAAGTGACATTCATTGTTTTTCCCGAAGAGTCTTCATCTAAAAAAAATATCTCCTTCAAGTAATGTTATAATTATTTTTATCCCAGATTCGTCGTTCATGTACGTGATAGCAGTGTTGTGTATGATAAAGCTGTACCAGAGTCGACACCCTGATGTGAACGCGAGTGCCCATACAACCTTCATGCTCCTTGCCTTGTTGATGGCCACTGGTGAGATCTTTTTTTTCTTCTCTGAATCTATTTATCAGGCATTGAGTTTTTTTTAGGAATTTTCCAACCGATGTAAAAAAGGAGGCGGTTTTCAATTCGCAAATATATCCTACTAATTTTTTTTTTTATTCGATGACAAGATAGCCCTTGACTGCGATCTCACCTGATGGTAAGTGACGATGCAGTCTAAGATGGTAGCGAGCTAACTTGGAAGGGGTATAGCAGTGTAAATTCAACCCATACCCCTAATCGGTTTCTACACGCCATCGTGCCGGAACGCTAAATCGCTTGGCGGCACGTCTTTGACGGTAGGGTGGTAACTAGCCACGGCCAAAGGCCTCCCACCAGACCAGACCAGATACAATTTAGAAATTATAATTCCTAAATTGCCCCCGCCGGGAATCGAACCCGAGACCTCCCAGTTATAAGACCACAGCGCTCACCACTGCGCCAGGGAGGTCGTCAAAAATCCTACTAGTATTGTATGTGAAAGTGTTTGTTTGTTGGTTTGCCCTTCAATCTCGCCGCAAAAAACAACGGATCGACGTGATTTTTTGCTATGATATAGTTGAGGACCGGGAGAGAGACATAGGCTAGTTTTATCCCGGAAAATGAATGGATGTATGGATGAATGGTTGAAAGGATGGATGTTTGTCAGTCCCGTATGTCAAATGTGGTGCTTCCGATTTATCCATATTTAAGCTGTCACTTGTATAGGGTCAACAAAACCATTCTCACCATGATTTCAGGGATACTTTTAGCACGAATGTTAACGTTTCTGATAAGAACCGCTAATGTGTGGAACACTCTTTCAGCATCTGTGTTTCCTGCCACCTATAATTTGAGTATCTTCAAGGCAAGAATGAATAGTCATCTTTTGGGCAAGCGTGTTCCAATCTAGACCTCGTCAGTGCTATCCAGTACTGATTGTTGTCAAGCGCAAGCCTATTTCTGGTTTGTCTGGTTTGTCTGGAGGCTTTGGCCGTGGCTAGTTACCACCCTACCGTCAAAGACGTACCGCGAAGCGATTTAGCGTTCCGGCACGATTGCGTGTAGAAACCGATTAGGGGTATGGGTTGAATTTACACTGCTATACCCCTTCCAAGTTAGCCCGCTACCATCTTAGACTGCATCGTCACTTACCATCAGGTGAGATCGCAGTCAAGGGCTATCTTGTCATCGAATAAAAAAAAAAATGAAGGGGCCCAGAATAGAACAATTTCCGTTTCAGGTTGCCTGGGAATGATGTACCCCAACGAATGGTTCTGGAGTATTTTCACCATACTGCACCTCGCAGTCTGCTTCATTCTCACGCTGAAGATATATTACGTGGGTCGACTTGAGATTGGTAAGTTGTCTTACACGGGGAAGTAGTTTTTCCAGTAAGGAGTTTTTAGGAGTACGTATGGCACGTACGGATGTGACCATAAGAAAGAAAGAAAAAGCATTTATTTAAGAAATTGTGCCATACATCACGATACACGATTCGTGAACGGGTGCCACCAACTGGAATGGGTCTGCTTTTGCCTGCCTGTCTTAACATGCATTGGATTGTTTTGCATTTTTGAAACTTTATTGTAGAAACACTGTATACATAGCATAGTTTTGTTATCCATTGTAAAAAAAAAATATTTTTTTGAAAAGAGCAACCGCCGAGTTTATAGCTGGCCCTTCTCGGCAGGAACGGCATTCCGAACCAGTGGTAGATTCATTGACGATTCAAAAGTACTTGTAAAAATTTATTTGAATAAAAAATATTTCTATTTCTATTTACACTCAGGCACATACCGACAATTCCACCATTTTATTTGGGCATTTTACCAAAACACTCAAGCAATAGAAGCGCCGGGTTAACATGTCATGTGTGGCACAACCCATAAGATACTTTGTTTGCAGTTTCATTTTTGATAATTTAAATCATTTGTTTTTATGTGGAACAATATCGTCACGTTAGCAGTACACGTTCAGTGATACCTACCTCCCCTCCTAAATGCACATTATATCATGATATTTATTAGTACGAGTTATTCTTGTGTACATGATTAATTATTGCTGAATCAAGAAGTCCTGAAGCGAGTGAAATTCACATCTTTTTGCGTGCGTGTGTGCGAGCGTGCGTGTGTGTGTGTAATTCCTTCACGCCACAACGAATGAACCGATTTGTCTGAAATTTGGAATGGAGATATCTCATATCACATAGGATAGGATTAACACATAGGCTACATTTTATCCCGGAAAATTAAAGAGTTCTCGCGGGAATTTAAAAAGCCTTATCCACGAAGTCGCGGGCATCATCTAGTTTTTTTAATAAATTTCTTAAGCTTGTGTAAAGGTTAGGTCTAAGATTGGTCGTGGAATTTTATGATATAACGTCACGCCCATTCCTAAAATGACTTCCGGACTTACTTGAGGTATGTTCTATGTAACTCGACCTTGTATAGAAACGTGTAATATAAAGTCCGTACTGTTTCAGAGCCATCTGTCGTCGTTAAAGCCTGGAACAGCATAAAGCAACATGGATGGTTGGCCTTCGTGCCAGTGTATCGCGCCCGTGGGGTGTTACTCATCATTGCTAATATAGCCAACTGGGTTCTTGCAGGATATGGGTAAGTATTGGAAATTTGTATGTAGGGTTGCCAGATTTTTTTTCAGCCAATAAGGGACAAATGGTTAAATGGGCAAATACGGGATTTCAGTTTTTTACCCGGGACAAATAAAAAACAAAATTATTTAGTGTCATTTTTTTTATATTTTTTCGAGGATCTAGTCAGTTTTAACATATTTTTATTCGTTTTAACATATTATTTGTAAAAACCAATACAATTATAATCGTAATTAAAAACGGTCATCAACTCGCTTTTTTACGAACGTTGCGTATGAGAATACTTGGATCGATTTTATAATGAAAAACGAAGCACGGTTCAAATACGGGACAGAGTCAGTCCCGCCGGGACATTTTAAACTATGCCTAAAATACGGGACGTCCCGGGAAATACGTGATGTCTGGCAACGCTATTGGTATGCATTTTTTTATTTAATGATGGAAAGCATTGATGAGGTCTAAGGTTGGAGCGCGCTTGTCTAGAAAATGCCTATTTACTCTTGTCTTGAAGGTACTCAGATTATACGTGGCCGGAAACACAGATGCTGGAAGTGCGTTCCATACCTTAGCCGTTCGTTTCAGAAACGTTAAACTGAAGCGTTTCGTACGAGTAGGTTGAATTTCAACCACATATGGGTGCCATTGCACATGATTTTTCGAAACATTCTTATAAAAGAACTTTGTGCCATTTGGGGCCAAAGTGATATTTTGTACCTCCTTCCAAGTTATCTCCGGGCGTAGGTCTCTCTATCACCCGCTGAGTAAACCTGAGCCTTTTTATATAAAGGCTATATTGTCATGAATAAAAAAAAATACCTTATTACAAGATTTAACACCAGCTATTATTAAGATCGAGCAAAGACAAAAGTTTATTGTATGAAAACTATGTTATAGCTAATAAATTTAGGACAGCTCCATCTTTTAATATAGCTTGGGTACTACGTCGTAATTGTTTATTGTTATAGCGACAACAGAAATACATATTCTGGATAATTTCAACTGTCTACCTATTACGGATCATGACATACAACCCGCTGACAGACGGACGGACGGAGTTAGTTACCCTTCGGGTACAGAACTCTAAAAAAATATTCCACATGTCGAGGGTGATTTGACGACCTCCCTGGCGCAGTGGTGAGCGCTGTGGTCTTATAACTGGGAGGTCTCGGGTTCGATTCCCGGCGGGGGCAATTTAGTAATTTATAATTTCTAAATTGTCTCTGGTCTGGTCTGGTGGGAGGCTTTGGCCGTGGCTAGTTACCACCCTACCGTCAAAAACGTGCCGCCAAGCTATTTAGCGTTCCGGCACGATGGCGTGTAGAAACCGATTGGGGGTATGGGTTGAATTTACACTGCTATACCCCTTCCAAGTTAGCCCGCTACCATCTTAGACTGCATCGTCACTTACCATCAGGTGAGATCGCAGTCAAGGGCTATCTTGTCATGGAATAAAAAAATAAAAAAAAATTAAATTCACACTCGTTGCTATTTTTCTTTTCAGCGTCTATGAACACGGTAAAGACATAGCCCGTCACCTACTTTCCATACTCCTGGGAAACACTATCCTCTACACGTTGGGTTATGTGGCAATGAAGCTGCTGCATAAAGAGAGGATATCAATAGCCACGTGGCTGTGGCTGGCCCTAGCCCACGCTACTTGGATTCTCGCTGCAGTTTTGTTTACGGACTCGAAGACCAAGTGGTCGGTGAGTAGAAGTAGTAGTAGCAGAATTCCGTGGTAGGGCATGCAATCTCGATCTCGCAAGATCTCGCCTATATTTTACGAGACTGAGTCTTTTTTTTTTTTCTATTCGATGACAAGATAGCCCTTGACTGCGATCTCACCTGATGGTAAGTGACGATGCAGTCTAAGATGGTAGCGGGCTAACTTGGAAGGGGTATAGCAGTGTAAATTCAACTCATACCCCTAATCGGTTTCTACACGCCATCGTGCCGGAACGCTAAATCGCTTGGCGACACGTCTTTCACGGTAGAGTGGTAACCAGCCACGGCCAAAGCCTCCCACCAGACCAGACCAGAGACAATTTAGAAATTATAAATTCCTAAATTACCCCCGCCGGGAATCGAACCCGAGACTTCCCAGTTATAAGACACAGCGCTCACCACTGCGCCAGGGAGGTCGTCAAATCGTACAATTACTGTACGATATCTCCCGATATTGTGAGATTGAGTTTTCAATTTAGCCTGCTAGCATCTCAAAAAATATTATCGCTAAGTATCAGCATCAAGGGCTACTTTGTCATCGAATAAAAAATAAAATTATATAAAAACACATCAAAATTATTATTAAAGATTTTAGACTTGATTCGTGGTTTACTGACATTATTGTTATAAAATACTACGAGTACGTACCACGGTAATTATTTTAGTTGGGATTGTCGATATTTCGATCCATTTGCATGGGCCGTGGTCACGACTAGACTGCGGTGTTGCGAGACGTTATGTTGAAGCTGTCATGGATACTACTCGTAGTATTTTATAACAACAAATTTATTAAGCTATTGCATAGCTTCTATCGCGGGCATTGAGCGTGGAGACCGAATCCAGAAATTCCGTAACGAAAATAACCTGACACGGGACTCCTCTCACCGCTAGATGGCGTTGATAAAAAATGCTATGCAATAGCTTTCCCGCGGCAGTCCCCGAGTGCCACACGTCTTTTTATTGTCTATTATATGGTGGGATAAGCCCAACGATAAAATAAAAATACTTAAAAATTCCTTTTTTTACAGCAAACGCCAGCACAATCTCGAAATCACAACGCCGTGTGTTCGGCGCTCAACGTGCTGGATTCGCACGACTTGTGGCACCTGGCCTCAGCGTCTGCCATATTCTTCTCATTTAACGCGTTGCTCATACTGGACGATCCTCTCGCCGATACTCCTAGGCATTTAATACCCGTGTTTTAATTACGTATATTTAGAGTGCACTAGCTCCTATACTACATATAAGTATACCAAATTCTTTTTTTTCCACTATATTTTTAATTTAATTGTTAATTAAACGGTGCTGTAGCTCCTAAGCATCAATATTATGAAAAATATTTTTCCTATTTTTTTTATTGATTGCTGTAATTTATTATGAAGCTCATCAGAGATTTAAACGACTCATTAAATGTGATTGAATGATTATTTATGAATTCCGCAGTAAGCCTGTATTCATTTATAATTCAGCCAAGAGTATTTAATCAACTAAACTTAACGTTATTTATAATTTAGTAGACTTCTAATTGACTGTATTAGGTATAGTAGGTTTTGGCTACATACTATGTGAAACTAATGATTTTACCCCGGTCCTTCACGTGGGCGGAAAACACGTGAGAAAAACCATGCCATAATTTTGCACATTCATTTGCGTATATTTTCCTTCACTTGTGTGTTCACGTATTCGTAAGAATGTGAGCGGAAGGCATTCATAGTCTATGGCGATTTTATGTCAGTGTAGCCAGCTATAAAATTTGTTATTTTGATTGGAAATAACTATGTACTACTAAACCACACACTTATTAATATAATTCACTTTATGCACCTTTCAAACAATCTGTTTAATCTGAATTTATTGTTTATTTGAATAGGACATAAACAAATATTTAAATTTTAACTTAAGGGTCCCCTGGTTCCAGATGAAGTTTTGTTTTAAATTAGATGTTCGATTGATATCCAACTTTGCAAATGTTAGATGTGAGATGAGACATTTAGATTAGAAATTGGATTTCATTTTGAAAAACTTAAATTGAAAAATAATACTGAGACTTAAATCGGTTCATTCCAGTGGACCCTAAGAATAATTTAGTTTGATTTTAATTATTTAAACAATATTCACTTGGCTTATAATAAAATATTGACCTGGCAAATGTGCACTTATTTTCTGATGACAATTTTATTTTTATTAATTTTGTTTGTATTATCTTTATGTTAGAGTCTTTATTTTGCTGTTATTAAATTGTGTATTAATCTCAAGTTATTACATTGATCACTTAATTAAGAATTAAATTACGGTCAAGCTTTTTCTTAAAGGAAAAAAAATTCAATACAATATATGTATTACCTAAATAGACGTTAGTGTTAACTAAAATATATGACTATTAGTTAGCTGTAAAATGACTGTGATAGAAAACGTGCTTGTATTTTAACAAAATATTGTTCTAAATTATGATAGTAACTAGTTTAAAGTTTAAATATGATACTATGCCTGCTCTCGTATGATTGTTATCCTAATTAGATGTAAGGTTTAATAAATTTCTATAAATAAATTTTGATTGTTTTTAATTTAATTTCTAGCATGTACTATACCTAATAAGAGGATGAAAATCATCATCTAAAATGCAATCAAAAATTGATCAAGGCCTTTAATTAAGTGAGCTTATAGTTAATTTATCTAAATATTTCATCCGCGTCTCCTTGCATTTTTAATAATGGCTTGGCAACTTAATTCTCCGGGTTAAAAAGTACGTGATTGTTGGTTTGTCCTTCAATCATGCTGCAACAAAACTATGGATCGACGTGATTTTCATGGATATACTTAGTTGAGGATCTGGCGAGTGATATAAGCTACATTTTTATCCCGGAAAATACAAGAATCCCCGCGAGATTTTAAAAACAAATCCACGCAGACGAAGTCGCGAGTATCAGCTAACTAGATGTAGATATTATAATATCTACATGTTATATTCTACTGAAAGCGTGACAACTTAACAAACAGAAAGACCTACCGCATTTATAATATTAAGTATGAATAGATATGATAGATAATTTTATTATGAATTGATGTCAGAAATGCAGCAGATGAACATATACGAGTTATTCAATGTACTCTGACTGGATTAACACAAATTATTTTCGTAGACCTTAGAAATTGTAACGAGGAACAAAAAACTAGTTCAATAATCTGCGACCTACATAGTAAACAATTTTATTGGTAGCTGTGTGAACGATGACCTAGCCACCTTGTAAGGACTGTCGATGCCCTAGTGGCACACTTTGTGGCGCATGTGCACTTCACTGCTTGAATGAAGCCTCGCTGGCGAGTGGAAACAAAAAAATACTTCATTTCCTGGGAAAATTTATTCTGTAAAGCTCAATTCGGAGAATTGAAGATTAAGTAAATTGAACTGCAATCAATTGATTCGGAAGACTGACACTTTTTGACGATAGAGTATTTAATTTATTGACTTGAATTCTTTAAATAAACGTTTTCAGACAATTTGTTTGTATTCATTTGAGTCTTGTAAGGTTTAATTATTTTTTAATCTGACGTTAATCTTTTTATAAGCTAAAACTAACAGAAAATTAAAAATGAACTTGCAATGAGCAATATAATAGGGTAAATTAAAATTTTAATCTGGCATCACACTGTCTGTCGGGGAAATTTAAGAAAAATGGCCGACTCACCTAACGTCAAAACTTCTTAGGCGAGTGTCTTTAAAAATTAAAAAAACGTGTGATATTCATCGAAAACGACGACGAAAAGTGTAAAATCAGTGATTGTGAAGTGATTTTGTGTTTGTGTTTGTGTACATTCATCCTTTCAACATATATATTACACCCTGGAACGCAGAAAGCAACAACTGTACATACAATTCTGATGCACAGTAAGTTAACTAAACGCCGTTTTATAATTGAAAAACACCTTAGAAAGCCAATAGAAACATATCAACATTAATTGAGATAAACATAATCTCATACAAACTTATTTGGATGAGATAATTACCATTTATATTACAAATAATAATTATACCTACACCCTTGAATTAGAGGTCTCACGTAAATATTCTTTCAAAACAAAGGCCAGTGTGTAGCGGATAGTTGTACTTGCGAATCCATATAATGATAATGATATTCGTACACGATATGATAACTGAATATCATCGGAGGATGTCAGCTTCATAAATAGAAATGGTGTTTACAACACGCGATGTTTTTAAGATTGTCGTGTCGGTAACGTTTCGTTATTCAATTTAGCTAATAATTTTCAAAAATGATCATACTATAGCTTCTATTACCATCATGCCATTTTGATCCCAGTGTTTTTAATCATGTTCACTGTACAGGTTGTAAATGAACTAGGATACCTGGTGGTATAATTGGGTAATTACATAAAAAAATATTCATTTGTTTTACTGTTAATTAAATAAATATAATCTCCTTGACACATTCCAAATTTCAAAAGATTCCGTCAAGTTTTCATTCTACCCATGACTGTGTACCAAATCTTTGACTGATTGATTGAATTGTACATTCTTTGAAGGGTTGTAACTTCTTGAACACAAGGTTCAACTTCAGGGCAAACACTAGGAAGCAGTTTTAATGAGGTGTGTAGAAACAGATTAGGGGTTGAATTAACATTGCCATATCCCTTCTAAGTTAGTCCCCTACTAATTTAAACTGCTTCGTTGCTTACCATCGGGTGTGTTCGCAGTCAAGAACTATCTTGTCATTGAATAAAATAAATAAATAATATGGGGCACTTTTTTCATTTATTCCACTATTCCACATGTGTATATTTTAATTAAAATCAGATTCATTTTTATGTAAATTCTCAAACTGTTTGATTTTGTCACAATGTGGCTACAACCTTTTTTTCCATTCAGCCATGCCAACTGAATTATTGAACAGACTCTAACCTGATGCAGGGATTTTACCTAATTAAACTAACTTTGTGTAATTATAAGATCATTACAAATATTATAATGGAGTTGTGCAAAGTGTACAGTCACCAGTCAAGAGACAAGATGATACATAAGTTTTTTGAGTTTCTGATGACTCAACTCTCTTGGTCAAGATCAAGATAGTATCATTCTAGTTTTGTCGTTTGATTTGCTCTGATATTATTTTCTTTTATGTTGTATTTTATACCTATTAGTTGGATTAAAAAATCCCTGAAAAACAAAATTATAATTTTTATAACATACTTGTTGTGTGTTAAAAACTTGTCAAATTAGTGTCAAATTAGTTAAAAAATTAGTTTATGCACTTACTTTGTTGTTAATGTGGTGTAAAAAAGTTATCTATGAAGCTAATTACTGTGTTAATGAACAAGCACAGTGTTTTTTGGTACCTTAAACTTGAGCGGTTTGTGTAAGTTTTATTAAAATTTGTTAAGTCATTTTGAAGAATAACCCTGACAAACAAACAAACTTTATAACAATATGTTATGAATATTATATGTTTTAGGTTCTGCCGTAAATAATACCATAAGGCATTTATTAAGAAATCACAGATATATCTTAAATTTTATTTATTTGTAGAGATATCAAGTTTTGATATGTCTTGACTTTCTGACTCTGACTTGACGGTTAAAATAAATAAGTGTAACTACTAGGTATTTCCTCTTTAAATATTTTTAAAGGGTTGAATAAATAGTGCTATCAATATTATCAATATGACTCAATTTGACCGGGTTATTATTGTTAATTTCCATATAATCAGACTAAATTTTTTTTTTAGTGTAATTTTGGCAGTCCATGAAAAATGTACCACTTTGGAAAATGTCAATATAAAAATGGGAATAAGGCAACTAGGTAGTTCTCTACTGAAGGCATTATCAGCACTGAGCCTGACTGTTGCATTGTACCAGAGTATTTTTTTTTTGTTAAATATTAACCATGTCGGACATGTGCCTTACTAGACTAATGTAAACTTTTGATTGAAAGCATAATTAGTGTGTACAATACCTAGTTATTATACCATGATTTAAAAGTGGCCAATTTTTTAACCAACTTGACTTATATTCCTCTTTCCCCTCCAAATAAGCATAAAGCTTGTGTTAGGAGTGGATACAAGAATAGTGCAATGGTGGGGATTGAACCATCATGCCAACCTTGCAGTTTTCAGTCTGCACTTTTAATTATTGGGCTATTGGTTACCAATCAAAGTAGTAGATTCACTTAACCGTTAACTATTCAAAAGCACTTTGTAAATGTTAATTTGAATAAAACTATTCTATTCTATTCTGGCTTTAAATTATAGTTGGGTATTTGATGTCTTCTTTAATTATGTAGTCTATATTTAAGAATAACATTTGTAAAAACAGAAAGGAAATGGGTCAAAAAGAAATTAAGTTATATGCTGTTTTACTGCCACTGTCTCTAAACTTAATTTTCTATGGAGAGTCTATGGAGTTACTAGATCGTGACATAATGGTTTAATAGCGCTCTCTTTGTCTAACAGGAAACATAAAATCTCTATATTTTTGAGACTAGTCAAGATATTAAAAAAAGAAAAAATGGCATAGTTATAATATTAAAAACCTTTATTTTAAATATATATATAAAATTGGTCAAATACCCAATTGACAGAGGTGTGTTTGTCGGTCAGATGTGAGGGGGGTGGCATGTGGGGCGCGCAGGCGGGGTGGGTGTGCGGAGCGCTGGCGGCCGCGCTGCTGGCCCTGCTTGCGCTCTGCCGCCGCGCCGCCAAGAGGGCGCCCGCCGCCGTCCACCAGCCGCAAGTCACACAGGTACACTTAACTGTTTTGTATTCCAGAAACAAGCTAAACTATATTAAAAAAAAAAAAAAAAATTGCGCGAGTTACAGGGTCACAGTAATATTGTCACGTGGCCACACCCGTGCAGTTCGGTTTTTAAAATTCCTGCGGGAAACCTTTATTTTTCCAGGATAAAAGAAAACCTATGTCACTCTCCAAGTATAGCAAAGCAACAAGTTACATTCCTCCGTTGCAGCGTGATTGACGGACCAACCAACATATACTTTTGCATTTATAATATTTGTAAGGGTTTAGTACTAAAGTATTTATTTTTGGTAATAAAGTGTGAAAAATGATTTCAAACCGAAAGTAGTTCTTATATCAATTCTATTAAATATAAGGTATTAGTGCTGTCTGAAGCTAAAATGTTTCGTGAAATATTAAACTTCCAGGTACACATAGTGTGTGGTGGACCGACGCGCGTCACTCGCGTGGGCCTTCCGCCGCAGCCCCACCGCGTCTGCGCCTCCCTCGCCGTCGCGCCTGCGCCCGACCCCCCCGCCGACCCCAAGAGCCCCGCACCACAACCTTCACACATCCTCATCGTCCAGAACTACACCCAGAACACTGTCCCGCAACAACTTGACTCTCCCCAGCCATCTAGTTCTCAAACGTCCCGACAACCCCCTTTAGAGTATCGTGGAATACCGAAGTTACCTCTTCCGGAACAGTGGATGCATAAGCGACCTTTTGACTACAAATATTCGGCGATCCCGAGACCTTTAGCTCAAATAGTTAACTCTGATTTAGGTGTCGAACTGCAAAGAGAGTCTCGTGCGAAAAAATACAGTGCAACCAGATCGCCTTCTCTAGAAAAAGACGATAAGTCACCCTTTGTTACCAGTGCAAAGGCTGTAGATTCGGAGGTCTTCGGTTTCGACGCGGAATCTGTGAGGAAATTGAGCGGAGACGGTGGAAAAACAAATGAGATGGATGAACGGGCGCCCTCGTCTCCGCACGAGAGCGATAAAGAAATGTCGCCAAGTAACTTAAGAAGGTTTCGATCCGTTAGCACAAGGCTTAATATGTGCAGCGTAAGCGAAGGACCGCAAACGGAGTTACAGCAGGAATTTTTGGGAATGCAAAGCTCTCCACGTATCGTTGAATGTAGTTCGGCAAAAGAAAAATCGTCTGGATCAAAATTTGATTTCTCGCCAAAAATTTTAGCAGACTGCATGAGCTCGCCGCGTTTTTTCACGCCACCTGAAATGGTCTCACCTATGTTTTTCGCGGAACCGTCGCCTAAATCAGTTTACTATGACACTGTAAGGTCACCAAAGTTCTTTCCCGAAACTCCTATGGAGACGGAAGTTCCACAGTCCCCCAGAGCATTGTACGATCATCGAATCAGAACGAATGGCTTAACCGAAAAACCTAGCTCTCCTAGAGTTCTAAGTGCTCGACCTAGCCCTAAGGTTCTTAGTTGTAATAAGGAAAATTACTTTACGTTCGAGCTTTTAAATGCCACTGAAGAAAGTGCAGCGAGGGTTTCCCCGAGACCGAGGAGATATGGAGGAAGAAATTCTATTGAAAGGGAAAGATTCACTCCTCCTGCTGATAAAGAAGTAAAAAAATATAGAAGACACAATAGTTGCGATTCTAATTACAAAAGCGTTGAATTAAATATATCCAAGTGTGATGATATTAAAGAGACTGAGATGGCCACCAAAATAGAAGTGATAGAAAAAGACGTAGTTGATTGTTGTGCCAAAATTGATTCTCTTCAAGTAGACACATTGGTCGAAAACGAAAAAAAGGAGTTGGCACCAATTCCTAACTCTGCGCAAGCCAGACGGCAAAGGCTAAAATCCATATCTCTCGATTCTGATAATGCAAAAATAATCGAACAAAATCTAGGTTTACCAATAGCTAAGCAAATGAAAGATCAAATGAATGAGGCATATAAAAATCAAGAAATCAGTACGTCATGTGAAAGCATGGATCGGAATACGAATCGAGTATCTCCATCCGGCGAACGGCCTGTATTTAAGTTCGATGCCGAACAAAAAGAAAAAAGTGAAATAGAGCCTAAATCTCCAGACTTAAAACAAAAGAAATGTCTAAGACAAAGTTCTGACACTCAATCCTTTATAGATATGCCTAGATTTTCACCCAAAGAATTCGAAATAACCGTAACTTCCGAAGAAGGTGCAACGATGGCGGCCGAAACTCATACGAGAAAAAAGGGCAAGAATTTACGAAACTTAACAATAGATCTATCCAAACGTGATAGTGATTTAGAAAAAGAATTATTGGAATTCGAAAAGCTATACACAGATGCCGAAGAGAAGAAAGTTAAGACGCCAACATTAAAAGTCAAAGCAACTTCTTTGGATTCTTCGGAAACTGTTAATCTATCTTTACCTCAGAAAAAATCCCTCGAAGTTCCTCAAAACTCTATATCGGTGCCGAATACACCAAAACGTCAGTTTAAACGAATATTAGCTCAGAAAAGCACCAAACATGACTTATCTAGTGGTAGAATGGGACACAATACAGTACAAACAGTCGATCAACGTAGATTGTTTATGAAGGGACAAGATAGCGGCATATTTTTGAGAGAGAATCACGCATCCCTAATGCTATATCAGCCAGGAACCTCTAGAATGGGATCAAGGACAATGGGATCTTTTGACGAAAACATGTCTGATATTGCTCCAGAAATAAATATTTCTGGTGTTGATAGTCGACCGTATCATGTGGAAACTGTACAGACTCTTGGTTCAAATCTTCTTAATTATAAACAGAATTTAAGTGTATCAAGTACAAATTTAAAGACTTTGCCTGAAGGTGTCCCTTCTGATGATTTCGAACCGAGTGCGGAAGACGAAAAATTAGTTAAGAAATTGCACAGACGAAATTCAAATCAAAGTTTAATGTTAAGTACGCATAGTCTTCAGGGCTCGAATTGTTCTCTAAGCAGCGCTGGCGCGTCCTGTCATAATTTAAGTACTGTTAGGACAAGTATATCTAATTTTAGCTTAAACTCTGATAGTAGACAGAAGAAGTTGTCCCTGGAAAGAAGGGATTCGAACACGTCTATTAATCCAAGCGATCATTTGACACCGACAACGAGAGTGATATGTTCATCCAACACTAATTTATCCGGAGAGGTTTCCAAAAATTGCCTTTTACAGCGTCGGGGATCAAATAACAGCCTCACTTTGAATATTCTCTCCGGCAACAATCTTAGCCGTCATTCAAGCAATAGTTCGCTAAACAAAGAGGCGAAACTCGGTCAGAAGAAAGGTCTATTAGAAAGACGAAGCTCAAACACTTCTCTCACTTTAAATATTAATACGTCGAATCCACAACTATCGACAAACAGAGCTCTAAGCATTTCTAACTATAATCTAAATGGCTCAACGTGTAACCTAAGCAGATATAACAGCAATCACAGCATAGATATCGCTGAACCCCGAAAAGGAATTCTAGAAAGAAGGAGTTCAAATACATCTTTAACCCTTAATATACAACCCCAAGAGCCTAGAGATTTGGAGATTGATGAAAATTTAATAGACCCTAATTTACAAGGCATACCGCACAGGGATAAACACAGAAAATCCTTAAGTACGGAAAACTTGTTACCTAAATCTTACAAAAATAGAACTCGATTTCGGTCAACAGAAAAGGGTCTGGGATTCGGCTCTCATGACAATCTTTGGTCAGGGTCATTTTCAGACCAAGAATGTACCCAAAACCTTACATACGTCTGCGGGGATCAGGAAAATGAAATAATTTACGCGTTCGGCCGTCAAGAGGATGCCAATTTTCAACCGGGTTTCGTACGAAATATAACAACAAAACCTTTAAGTCCTCAGAGTACTTCCGAGGATTTCAGGCTATACTTAGCTAACATGCAGCATCTGCAAAACGCTTCAAGCGTTTTAACTCGTCAGCAGTTGAAAGATTTGAATGAAGTTTTTAAAAATGGATATTCCAAAGTTAAATGTCTCGGTACGGGTGAGGGGCAACACTGTTGTTCCGGCCGTGTTAGCGAAGACATATTTTTAGAAAACCCTCAAATGGAAATACCAGAGGTAACGACCCTACCTTGCTCCGAATACCAGAAAAGCCTGTTGAGAAATTTACATCAGGAGTTTTGGGATATGCCCACAAATTTTCAAGAGAAACCGATTGTGTCCGGGTCCCATCCAAAGAATAGATATAAGACAATCCTTCCTAATGAACATTCTAGGTTTATACTGCGAGCGGACACAGGGAATAGCGAAGGATATATTAATGCTAATTTTATTAAGGTCAGTATATTATTTACAATTTTGAAATGAATTTTATAGCATCAGATTTGCTTAATTCTTATTAGAAGGATTTCACACAATTATTATTTAAAGCTACTTGATGTTTGATTATAAGTGCAATACCTTTAGCAAGTATTTGATAATTGAAAAACAATTGATTGTTTTAGTTAAAATGAAAATTCTGCTATGTATGCTGCTTATTTTAATTATAATAGAGTCTATACCATTGTCAAATTCTTTCAGGGGCATGAATACACGAAAAACAGCTATATCGCTACCCAGGGGCCACTCCCAAACACAATTTATGATTTCTGGCTCATGGTCCGACAGAATGTGTACGACTTTCGATCTCAAAGGCCTGCAGACGCCCTCCCAACTGATTGCATACAGAAGATCGTAATGCTTACGAACTTTTCCGAAAAAATCAAACAGAAATGCGAAAAATACTTCCCAGTCGAGATTGACGAAGAAATAATGATACAGAGTCCGGACGGCAGCGAAACTACTTTCTTCTCAGATGAGGGTAGTCCGAGAAACAATTTTAAAATAAAAAATGATGGGATGATAAATAAAATCGGTTATACTATAAGAAAATTGGACGTGCGATATGAAAGTATAGAATCGAGTGATAGTGTTGTTGTTTACCATTACTGGTTTCACAATTGGGCCGACCATACGTGCCCAAAAGACGTGACAGCTCTATTGAACTTGAGTCTAGACGTTTTGAAGGAAGAGTGTTACGACTTTAGTGATTTTAAAGATGAGAAGGAAGAACAGTGCAAGTGTGGTAACAGTCCCGGTTCAAAATTTGTGTTCCCCCCCTTGGAGTCTCCAAGTGGTGAATGTCCCGTCAAAGTGAGTGTCTGTTCACCAACAAGCTTTACAATGGAAAATAGATTTCCACCAACTATAGTTCACTGTTCAGCGGGTATCGGTAGGACTGGGTGTTTAATTGCTATATTGAATGGTATAAAACAGCTAACAAACGAACAGAAAGTCGATGTTTTAGGCATAGTGTGCAATATGAGGTTGAATCGTGGTGGTATGGTACAGAACTCTGAACAGTACGAGCTTATACATAAAGTTTTGTGTCTGTATGAACAAGTGTGTTTGCCAGATTTATAGCTACATTTAAATTGACGTCTATAAATTAGTAGTTTACAAAAATGATTGTTGTACTGTAAATTTTGCAAGTTTTTTTTACACTTTTAAGGGCCTATTTCCCCATCTCCGAGTTTCTAAAAAACAAATAAATTTAACAATTGCCAGGTTGCCAATATAAAAACTGTCAAAACGTCAACTTTATTTGTCTTTTAAACGCTAGTTGGCGATTGTGAAATATGCCCTAACTCCTATATACTTATTTAAAAGGTATATTAGTTCGTTTTAACTTTTGTTCAATTTATATTATAATAATTTAGACTTTATGTTGTCTAGTGTCATGTCACAACATAATAAAAATGTCAGTGGAAATTGTAAATGTAAAAAGAAACTATTAAAAAAAATATTGCATAAAAACTGTTGAGTGTAATCTATTTTTCCTTAGCTTTCTTAAAGTGTTTCTCACAGAAAGGCTTAAGCGACGCGCCAAGCGCAGCACATAGTACGTTCTTACCGCACTGTCAATGAAAGTGTTAAAAGTGAAAACCCCAACTTAAGAACGTCGTAAGCGCCCGGCTACGTTCGTCGTTTACGCGTTTCTCCGAAACGTTTTCTGCGATTTGTTTA
Organism: Hipparchia sbordonii; assembly: GCA_038048805.1. Classification (NCBI taxonomy): domain Eukaryota; kingdom Metazoa; phylum Arthropoda; class Insecta; order Lepidoptera; family Nymphalidae; genus Hipparchia; species Hipparchia sbordonii. The sequence continues at coordinate 9,956,769 of CM076107.1, read as the reverse complement.
CCTATTAAGACAGCTGAGGAAAATTAATAGATTATATAAAATTATATCAATAGGTTTTTTACTATAATGTTGTTTGTGTATTTTTGTAAACTGATATCAAAAAGTTTCTTAATCAATTCCCACTGGTGATATGTAAATCAATGCATCTCTGCTCTTTTTAACCGACTTCCAAAAAGGAGGAGGTTATCAATTCGGCCGGTATCTTTTTTTTTTTTTATCATTTTAAATAGTCCATTACGTAGCTATTTTTCTTAGCTGGTTCAAGTTGACCGTGCTTAGCGTAGATTGATGTAAGTACTTACTTTTATGTGAACCAATGATATTACATATTATTATATTTTATTTAAAAAAGAAGTGGATTTGTTACATACACGTCAAAAGTGAAGACATTTTCACAGAGTACGAAAAGCATGATGTAGTTATCTTACAATTTGTATTATTACATTGAGAACGAATTTTTTATGCAGTGTAGGTATTTGTACACATAATATGGTACATATCATTGCATTGAACCATCAATGTGTTGAGGGTATTACAACATTTGGTTTTCCCATATAGTCTGTGTCGTCTTCATTTTCGGTTTCCATGTGCGACATCTAATAAATTATTATCGGCTTAGTATGAGTTTGCATATCTCTATAAGGATTAAAGCTTTAGTTAAACGTACGCGAAAGTTTTCGTGCACCGCGTTTTTATGTAGGTAGGTAGAATGTGGATTCTATTTACTAGGCAGCAGCGATCAAATTCTTCGTAATTATCTAACCGCGCGGCGGCCGCGCGAATCTTATATTCGTCTCGTATAAACGCGCCTTAACAGTGAGAGATTAGGGGTCTCTAATGATATCAAAATAAAATGTCTTTAAACTCCATTTTTTTATAGCTAGAGTTCGTCCATTCGTCTAAAGCCATTATCACAAGCCAGCCCAATTAGAAAATAAAATTGATAGTACTGAATAAACGATCTTGAAAAAGAGGCTTTTACTCTTTCGAAACTTACTTTTTTTTAAACTTTCGATACTCGAAATCTATCAACATAGATGAGATGCGTAAATTCATACTAAGTGTACTGATATTTTTTTAATCGAGCGTCATCCATGCAGGTTATTTCAAAATACCCGCGCTTTTCGTCGAACGTTTTGCAGTACCTGGCAGAAAATACTAAACATGGAGCTCCAGAAAGGGAAAGTAAAATTGCTAGTAGAGCTCTGTGAATCATACCTTTTGGCATTTTGTCGTTTCGTGCGACAGAGATGACAGGACGTGCGATGAAGTTAAACCTAGCAGACTATCCCTTTCAAAAGTTCGATGCGTAATATTTACTCGAGGTACGGTAAGAGTTTATTTATACTTATTCGAGATTGCTAATTTTAACACAATTTTAATGCAAAGACTGATTATAACATATATTTAAGTGATAATAATAGAAAAAAATTGCGCATATATTAAAATGTTATATATACCTAACATAATACAAATAACGAAATAACCGTTTAATGTCGAAGCTGTCTTTACTTCCAATCCAAGCCTTTGACCCGAAGTAAAAATATAGATGGCACAGACAACAGCTAAAATAGTTATTAGTCAATATAAGTGCAAAAAATATAACTGAGATGTACTGATATATTTTTATTACTTAAGTTGTGCTGTGTAGCTAGTAGAACTCTAGTCTAAATTGCTAATGCCCGTTTTCACCAATCCCTAAGCTTTAGGGAACACCTAAGCCCAATTAGGTGGCACTTAGCAACGATTTGGTTTTCAGCAAAGTGCAAAGGTTGCTTAAAGGCTACAGTTTAAATCGAGATGACGCTAAGGGATTCAGGGAATTGATTAGTTACCACTGTTGAGAACGGGCATAAGAATATCCACTTGGACACTATATGCAATATATAAATATTCGTATATCCAATATATATATTGCATATTCGTGTATAGCATTGATTGTTGTTTTTAAGCGAATGCGGTTTAAAATGATATGCAATCGCGGCACCTGTAGCCCAAGCACGAACATTCTCAACTTTCGAATAGTAAATGTAAAGTCCAGCCAGTAAATTTTTTTTTATGAAAACGACTGCAGCCTATCGTTTTCATACAAAATTCCTTGTCGGCGTTAACTTTACCTTTACTATTCGAAAGTTGAGAATGTACATTGTACGTACTTACGCTACTGTTCAGTTTTATACGTTCACAAGTCTCATTCGTACCAGTGAACATGTTGCGAGTCAACTGCGTGCAAAAAATTCGTCACATGCATTAGCGACTTTTGTATGTAGGTACAGTCGCGGACAAAAAATGTTTACCACCTTAAGATTCATAATTGCATGCACACATCTGTGTCAGAAGGTCGGTATGTGATTTGATTAGCCATAGATCATAGACTTTTTAACATGTAGCGTAGCGGCGCTTCCTTTAGCGGTCTCTTCAGTAATTATAGGTGACTGCTAAATAGGTTAGATGTAGAAAACCTTTTTTGGAACAAAAAATCTTACTAATGTTATAAAATAATGTGAGTGTTTGTTTGTTTGTTGTTGGTTTGGCCTTCCATCACACAGCTACGGAGCAATGGATCCACATGATTTTTTGCATGGATATAGTTGAGGATTTGGTTAGCGTCATTTATCCCGGAAAAATAGAGGGTTCTCATGGAAATTTTAGAATCCTAACTTCATGCTGACGAAGTCACGGGCAAAAGCTAGTAATTTTAATAAATAGATATTATCTCATATAGACACGAGACAAAAAACCAGAAAATGAAATTTCAAAGAATCTTTATTTCTTAATTTTATTATTGAGAAACTAAACAATATTAGTATAAATAAATAATTAGCTTAATTAGCTTCCATTCGCTGCTATGACAACACGTAGACTCTCTCGCATAGACGCGACAAGGCGATAAGTCAGTTCATATCATCCCATACCCCAGTGCAATGTGATCTAAGAGTTTGAGGATTTCTTTGATTCTGACAGTCCCAGCTTTGAATCATTAAGCCCCATAAACAGTTTCAAATCAGCAGATCGAGCGGGCTATTGAACGAGATGACTGCCACGGTGCAGATTGAACCATGCAATAGTAGATCGGCACGTTATCTTGAACTTAGGTTGTCGGAATTTGGCTGCAGAAACACCAGGCATCACCGTAGCTCATCCACCTCCTTTTGACTGTTTTTGACTGTGGATGCTAGCAGATTTATTATGATGCAATGCCCAATATGAACTTCACCATTAGAATTATGATTAAGCTTGCCATTTATTTTGTATATTTAAATTTCAAATTACAAACCTAATATTTTTGATAATTAATTGTCACTTTTACAAGTGCAATGATACTAATGTGTCAAACTTGAATTTAGGAAATGAGTTTTATTACTAATATTTGTATAGAAAAGTCATTAATAATTTTTTTTGATAAAACGATGCATGAAATTTTTATAACGTAACAAATGCCTTGATATAGCATTATAGACCTTACTGAACGCAGGGTTACAAAGGATCTAGTTTGATAAGTGGTAAACATTTTCTGTCCGCCACCGTACAACATGTCGAAAAATAGTTAACGAGCTTTATATATAAAAAAATGACATTTGAACCTAAGCTCAAGGTAAAGCTGTTTGATCTATAAATAACTGTTCGACGCACATTTTTTTATAACTTATTTGTAGGCTATAGTAAAATTTAGCGAATCCTGACAGCCGTTATTGTAGTGTATTTGTATTTTTTTATTCTACAATATAGTGGAGCAAATTGTAAAGAAATATTTATTTATAATAATTTAAAACAAACAATTTAATGTAAGTAAATATTTAAATTTAATGTGTAAGTGCTTATAAGGTAACCCCTATTTGATTATGTAGTAAAATCACAAATATATAATATCAAATGCAAATTGGGGTGACCTTTAAAAGCTCTTTATTACCTACGTGATTTATTTATAGCGATAACATTTGCTACCTATTATATTAAAAAATATATAAATAGAATGGTAGGATTTTACTGATTGTCAACACTGGTACTTTAGTAAAATTTTCTATTTTTGATATAGACATTAAATTAGTGATCAAATCATACCTACTAACTTTTGAACTTTATAGCACTTAGTCATAACTCATCCTCATGAATCATAATGGAATGGATCTGTGTATTTATAATGGACGTAAGTTATTCTCAATATAAGCCCTCTTTCACACGGACGCTTTTCTAACGTGCATTATAAAAACGTCGAATGAAAGCCAGATTGAATTGGTTCACGGCCTATATTAATCGCAGAATGTCGAAAATCCATCGAAGTCTAATTATGTGGACTGTTTTATGAAGGGGGCTGGGGTGTCCTGAATATAAATCAACAAAATCTAGCAAGGACAACAAGTTTTGATCCTATAATAAAATAACCGGTCAAATGCGAGTCATACTCAATATGGCCACGACGTATTCTCAGGAATGGCACTAGATGGCGCTACGCTACAATTACTGCATACAATTTTTATGTAATACTAGCGTACGCCCGCGACTTCGTCCGCTTCTTCAATTCACAATTAACAGTTCCTAAATCCCCACAGTTTTAGTGCAGAACCCCTGCAGCATCAGGATTGAGAAGTTGGAACCCGAAGTTTTTATAGGAGCATCTCGCAAAGTTTTTGTAATGATTAAATTTCATAACAGTGTTAAACTAGAAACTTGAAATATCCAGAGCCTTAAGAGACCATTGGCCTTTATATTTAGTATAAATTTCAACTTAGTACCTCAAGCCGTTTTTGACACACGGACCTGCAGGGCAGACCTGTTCGATAACATACCGTGTCGATACGGTTAGATATCTATCTCTTTTTGTCGTGTGGATTCAGAGCGAGCGAAATATATGTTAACAAACCGAATCGATCGACAAATAAGTTATCGGAAGGGTCTGAATCAGGGGGCAGGACAGACAGACGGACAACGGAGCGAGCCTGTAAAAGATCCGTTTTTTTTTTCGGAACCCTGAAAACTATTTTTAAGTAATTATTGTTATTATTGATTTACTAACCTGATTAATGATTGGATTTGAAGTCCGCGCGTTTTTTCGCACTTGATAAATCCCGTCGCGTTAAAAAAGCGCAGATGAGTTAACATGTCTGTTGTTGACCGATTTGTGTAATTATTATTAATAACTACTTTCTCTTGCATGCGCGTTAGAAAAGTGCCAGTATAAGGGTGCCTGTCCATTGAAACGAAACGGAGCGGAGATGTGAATATTGATATAATTGAGAGATGACGTGATAAAATTATCGCGTCATCTATAAATTGACCTGATTGGTCTGCGAGTCCGCTCCGCTTCAATGAATAGGCACCCTATTATATTTTTTCAAATGTAGATGACAAATTGTATTCTTCATAGTATTTATTAACTAACTATTTTAGGAAGTCGTTTAAAACTTTGTACCAACCATTTACACCAGTGTTGCCGTAATTCTACCATATAATACCTACTATATATATGTATCAAAATTATAGGGGCATTTTTAATTTTAGTTTATATTATAAGTATTTAGTATAATATTTAATTAAATAAATATTTAATTTACCTACATACTATAAGCACAATTTTATATGTTCTTATCTATATAGTTAGATTAGAGGTATGTAAAATTTGAAATAAGGGACATTAGATGTGTATTTATTGTGTTAGGTAGAGAAATTAACTAAAATCTATTTATTTGTATTTTTTCGAAGTAGTTTTTAAGAGTGTTAGTCAACTATTATATTAAATTAACTTGTAATGTAAATATGTGTGTCTAAAATATTCAGATATTAATTTTTGTTTAATTTTTAATCATAAATATTCTATTGCAAATCTGCGAAAAAATATATGGTATAGTACAAAATATTTTTTATTTTTATTTAATTTCCTTAATTTCTTTGGTTTGTTTTTGAAAGTTAGTATATAATTATATATCTAGTAAGACATTAAATAGGAAATAAATAATAATAAAAATAAACTTCAATTCCTATGGTCTGGAATCGAAAAATTACTATTTTTCGATTAACACGATTAGAACGTGAAAAATTCAATTTTTTTGCTAAATCCTAAGTGTATACCTTCCCGTTCTCATAATTTTATTCTGTAGAGTAAAACAAGTCTAAAAGGTATAAAATTATAAATTGAAACGGAGCAAAATTTTCAGGCTGCTGCATGGTCTATACCGCAGTAATCAATTTTTCAATAAATTACCTATATTTTTAATTATTTGTGGAAAATATTTTTCTCGCACACTTAACATATCTTCCAATACCAACCAACTAACATGGCATTACAAGCGCTGATCTCAGTAAAGTCTCCGAATGACATGAACACCAAAGTTAAACACATTTTGTAGTGTAAAAGTAAATTAAACAGCTACTGAAATGGAACATATTATCGGGGTTCGAAATTGGTTTTTGCTGTATACCTAACAATAAAAAAGAAAAAAAAAAATTGAACGAGATAAGAATCTTTAGGTAAGCTTGTATGAGGAACGTCAAAAAAATATTAAAGCCAGCTCTATTTTTTTTTTCACAACAAAGATCTATGTATTTCAAACTTCAAGGCACTCGGCTCGGCACACATCAGCACTATAATTATGATGTTTTTATCCATAAATTATAGCTAGCAACAGTTCTTTTGCATGGGAAGACGACTTAGGTACTCATACTTATGAGGGTCATTTTACTCAGTTCCTTTTGATTAGGTATAAATCATAATGAGACATGGTAAATCACAATTAAAAATTCTAAATACTTTATTAAATTGGAGAACGGCAATAATTTGGTTGTCAACCTCAAGTAGGTATAACTTGAAGGATTTTTGCTAAAAATGTTTTTAACCTTTGCCGAGGTAAACATAAATAAACAATAAGCGTGGCTAGGCGAATAGGGTCTACCTATACCTACTTACCAGGAAGTTATTTGTTTCTTATTTTTCTGAAAGTGCAGGTTTTGTCCAATAAAGTAGAATGGAAAAGATATTAATTGAAATGTTTATGCCCCGAACCTTTATTTCGTACCTACCACGAATGAACACGACTTTTAGCGGATTTTTTAATTACTTAGCCTTCTCTCGTCTATTGTTGGACATAAGCTATGCATGCATAAGCCATTCTTCTCGTTGTTGAACGAGTTTCCCCCAAGGTTTCGCTGCAAGCTTGGTGATGACCTGCCAACTTTTCAAAGTTTCCATTCGAGTAGCAATCGGGTCCATCGATCGTCTGTTACACAATACGACATACTTACTCAAATATAACTATTATGTTAGTGGAGTCTATATATCTGCGAAACGAAGTTATCGAGGGAAAATTCCGCGCGCATTAATCCTCGCAGAATTCTTCTAGATTTTCATAATATAAATTAGAAGCTGTTTTCATGATCAATTTAATCCCTTGATTTAGCAGAAAAATGTAGGTACCTATCAAAATAAGGAAAAATAATTTTCCCGAATAATTTTCAAAATGTTTACATCTTCACATTAATTTGACATTCGTAGCAAGTAGGTCATTATGATCGCCGCCTTTCGTTGATTACGAAGGTTTTATCAACTTTGGACATCCTTTGACCCCTACCTTGACTTTTATTAAAAAGTCAGTCTCCATTTATTGACCATTTCGGCACAAACAGGTTCCAAACTGGCTTATGCAATTATTGTCTTTTGGGCAAGCGTTCAATTACCTACATACAAGGTACCTACTACTTAAATGATAATAATATAGATAAGTAGTGCCTGTAAAAGAATGGTATATTATATAGCATTGTGGAAGGTACTAATTAACTAGGCATCAACCAGCAGGTTCTCCCTGCCCAACAGACTGCCGTCAGCAAAATGTTCCTGGGCTAAGCAAGGTCTGCCAAACGCCACGCTAAGCGGGATTCGGGAAGTCAGGCCCTAGCTACATAATGCAACCGTAGATACCAAATACGACGTTACAATCAATGTAGTTAAAGATCTTAAAGTTTGAGTAAGGTAGATATACCTATCTAATATGTAAATATAACTAAGCCTTGAAAATAAATTAGTGCACACACCCATTTTTACCAACGTTCCTTAACTTTTAGGGGCTACCGAAGCTAAGTTATTAGCCTAGTTAGGTGACGCTTTCTGTCAATTGCGTTTTCAAGAACAAGATTTAGGGAACACGTAGAAATAAAAATTACATTGGGTAAGGGGTTGTATTTATAGGCTACCTACGTAAAGCGACTCCTAAGTTGAGGAAGATTTGATGAAAACGGGCAGGCTCATCCTCACCCTAAGCCTGCCCTTTTTATCTCTATTTTTTACCTTGTTCGTTTTCGGTTTCGTAATATTTTTGTTTGCGGTCGGTCTGACCTTTGGGTCTGAATCAGGCCTACAGTAAAGTATCAGAAATTGCTGGCCAGGAAAAACCTGCTGTTCGATTACGGAAAAGCTGTATCAGTCATTGTACAGTCTCAATCGTAGTTATTAGCATTTTTTGGTTTTCTCACTGCAAAACGCATTTTAGTTAATAGCGAAAAATTGTCGGCCAATCAGGAGTGATTGCGATCGTCACTCTAGCAATCATTTTTAAAAACTACCCTACAGCCCCTGAACAGTCAAAGAAACCCACAACTAACGCGCCCCTAGATACTCTTCCCAAAATCAACTAGACTTCTCACACAATATCCGAATAGGAAGACTGCATGTAGATACATGCAGTCATAGATATGACCTATGCTGCGGACCATAATTGAGTCTGTAGAGGTTGCGATATCTGATAATTATAATTATCCATCAATTATTTCTTTGTAATTAAGATTTATTCCAATTACAAAGAATTAACTTTTATGATCTATTTGCACGCATTACGATCCATGTTAATGAAGCACCTGCACCGTAGCTAATATAATGACTTAATAAATGTAGGTACCTTTGCTTGCATTTTCGATCCCTTGATCCTATTGTGCTTTGCAACCTTGGTAGTTAGTCCCAAATGTTTAAGAGGTGGACTAAAATCTAAACGGATCTAAATTCAAATCTAACCCTTACTAACTTTAACGATTTCATATACGGAACTTCACGAAACTTATAGGTAAATTACGGAGGTAGGTACCTACTACCTATATGTATAAATGCTGTGCCAGATACCATTGCGCCATCGAAGTCAACATGTTATTGAAGAAAAAGTGTTTGCACACTGATTTAAGGTTGAATACCTTCTTAGTTAATTGAAATGAAAAATATTGTCGTTATGAAATAATATAGGTGGTATGTAAACCAACGTGAACCACCAAAATACATCATTGTAGTGCTAGATGTTAATAGGATTGCTAAATAAATCATAACAAATGTCACATGGGGTCTCAGAGGTCCTTATTCTGGTGCGCATGTGGCTAATTCTCTTTGTATATTTTTAAACCTGTCAAATTCGCTTACGGTTCGTTTTTATGATGAATTCGATGGAAACGACGAAGTCTCGATGGATGGTAATTCAATTTTATCTGTCAAAACTAGTTTCTGATATAGATAATAGACGGCGTTAGAAGGAGAATAGATCATGTTTATTTATTAGATACGTTTTATTTTTCTTTATGGGCTTATATACATTTGTACCTACCAAGTACCTAAATTCTGAACATGATACCTATTTGTTAAAATTTATATATTATATGTTATTATCTCTTTGTTGTCATTGTGTAATGAGAATTTGCAAATAATTTTATTATTAATTGTATAGATTTAGATTGTATAGGTGCATAGATTATAATGTACTTACCTATCTGATATTTACTATAATAATTTAAATAATGAATTTGGAAGTAAATAAATAATAAGATGAGGAATCCTTAGCCTATTCTTACACGGGAAGAACCAGTTTTGAGTTTTAAACGTTGACAAAACCATTAAAAAGTAGTTAATAACTCAAACTTGTCGCGTTTACTCATTGTTGGCTAGTGATCAATGATTTTCGACAAGTTTCTCCGTGTGAGACCATCGTTAAAAATGTCCTAGCCTATAATCTAAGGCGATCGGTTGCTTATCGGTTGCGTCGACGTTGAAAACTAGCTTCATTTTATTTGGCCCGTGTGATAATGGGCTAATATGAATGTATCTACCCATATGATAAGAAGCTTTTGTAATATTTACTGATTCGATCCTATATTGCATTCTCAAGTTCTAATTGTGCAACTTTATGTTCCTTTATTTTGATCCGAACCAGCCTTTGCCAACGGTTTCGAGTGTGTGAAAATCCAGTCAAGTATTGAGGTATATCGACGATCTGACACAGTGGTGAACGCTCTTCTCATACAAGTAGAAGAAAGATCCCGGGTTCGATACCCGCTAGGTAGAAATTGTAGGTAAATTCACGATTTCTAAAAGTTCTCTCGTCTGGTGGCAGGCGTACCGCCTGGTTCTATCCATAGCATCTATTAGATAATGGGGTGTATTCTATGGTCAATAAGAAATGCGTTTTTGACAGTTTCTTAGTTGGGAACTTTCTATTGTTTATAACTGTCCAATGGAAATTTCAAAAAAAGAGAACAGACCCCATACCAACCATGCAGGTATTAGGTGTAGACCTTTTAATTTGGTTTACTAAGGGTACTAGACATTCACGTACAACTGAATTAGCATCATTATCTACTAGGTAAGTACCTACAATTTTTTTATTATTACAAAGAATGCGATTTAGAATCAAATCCACTGTAAGAATACAAGAACACCAAATCTATAGTTTTAGATGTAATTTTATTATTATTATACCTATATACCTATAACGTACTTATAGATGTTGTAATTGTATACCTACCTACCTAGAGTATTTTTAAAATTATATTGTACCTACCTATCTGTCTACTTAAATACTTAATTTATAAAATATTATTGAAATATCTCTGATAGGTAATAATTTATATCGTTGGTACTTTAATTATTATGTAACTTATTAAATTAAACATAAATATATACTTACCTATATCGTCTTTTGACTATAAACTATTTAACCATCATCTTGATTCCACTAAATAATACCCATCTACTTTAAGCTTGCACCAAACAAATGACACCTGCGTGGCGCAGAAGTGGGAGATCGTAGGTTCGATGCTCGGCGGGGCCATTTATAATTTCTGAAATGTCTCTGGGTCTGGTGGCAGCTGGTGGGAGACTTAGGCACCAGAGAGAAACATCATTTTTCGCGCAGAGAATACTGTTTTATAAACACACGCTTGATTCTATGAATGAAAGTCACAATATGGACAATGGCGAGGAATTATGTACAGCAAACTGGTCGAATTTGGATGGTATGCAGTCACCAAATCAAATGTATTCTTTCATAAAAGATACATTTAACAATGCTTACTCAAAAGCTACAAAAATCATCACAAAAAACTCAGAAAATTATCGACAAGCACCATGGATTAATAAAAAAATAATTAATTTGAGTAATAAACGGGATGAACTATTTCATAAATGGAAGAAAGATCAGAATAATGTTTTATTAAGATTACAGTATACTAGAAAGAGAAATAAGGTTAATAAAATAACTGAATATTATAGAAATTCTTATTACAAAAATAAAATAATAAAAAATTTTACTAACTCAAGAAAATTATGGCAAATTTTAAATGATATCGCTGGTAGAATGGTAAAATCAATAGATGAGGTGGTATTAAATGCTTTTAAATCACAAAATTTATTACCAGAGCAAATTGCCGACAATTTTGCCACCAATTTTGACACCACTGTAAAAAATATATTACCGAATTGCAGTCAAAATGTTTATAATTGTTATGATGTAAATAATTTGCCTAGTAATGAACCTTGCTGTAGCATGTACTTTAACAAGGCAACTCCAGATGTCGTATATAAATTAATAAAAAAGTTAAATACAGATAAAGTCACATTGACTGCGATCTCACCTGATGGTAAGTGACGATGCAGTCTAAGATGGTTACAGCAAGCGAATGATTTTACCTGCTATCAAAGTAGGTATGTACTTCGGATTTTATTGACTATGTATATTAATGTAAGTATGTTAAACCTACTTCATATTTATTGTACTTGTTAATTGTAAGTGGCAAAATTTTATTAAGTACTTACCTAATTAGGGTTACAAATTACCTACTTAATTACACAAAGTAAACACATTTATTATAAGTGTTAATAGTGTGTAAGTGGCAAAATTTTATTAAGTACTAAATTAGGGATACAAATTAATTAATTACCCAAAGTAAACGCTGCAGGACCGTGGCTGTTTATTAAGGAAGCGGAAATGATTGTTGGTAAACCTTGTTCAGTGTCCACTGTTGCTAGGTGCGCTTTGAACAAGGTCACCTTTGCGTCAACAGAACAGCCCCTAGACTGTAGGGAGATACTATGCTGAGATCTATAGAGCGAGCTCTGAGTTGACTCAGCTCAGACTCAAGATAGAGTGGGATCCTAAAAAAATCGAGGTAGGTAACTCTTCAAATTTTATAGACACAATTGACATGTACATACTTTGTAGTAGCGTTTGAAGTCGGTTTTATAAAAATAATTTTTACGTAATCAATGTCATGACATTATTAATATTTAAAATGACAAATAATAACATGTTATTATTTATCATTTTAAATATTAACCGTCATGAATTATGTAGCTAAATAATTAAATTGTCTTTTATGAGTAACCTTTATGATAGATACTTTAACAATCCACTAAATTAAGTTATGGTACTATTCATTTTCAGCGGAATCTTTGAAATCCGGTTCGAAGGACCATAAATTTTTGTGAAAAAAAAAAATCTGTCATTATTTGGAAACTTTGGAAATCAAAGTCTTCGAGTTAATTCTTAGAATTAATTTCTAAATTATCTCTACTCTACCAGCAAAGACGTGTCGCCAAGAGATTCAGCGTACAGAGCCATATCACCACAGATATCACAGCCAAGGGCAAACTGTATATTTTTATAACTAACTAATATTATAAATGCGAAAGTTTGGATGTATGAATAGATGGATAGATGGATGGATGTTTGTTAATCATGCCGCAACGGCTGAACCGATTTGGCTGAAATTTGACATAGAGATAGATTATAGTCTGGAATAGCACATAGACTATACTATCCCAAAAAAGAAAGAGAGTTCCCGCGGGAATTAAAACACCCTACGACGTCGCGGGCGTCAGCTAGTATTTAAAAAAAATACACTTACACTATTATACATATACACTTTTTTTTAGAGAAGCGTCATAATATGGACTATTCACAAGCAAAACTTTTCAAAACAAAATTTCATCACAATCGATTTAGAAACTACTTCTACTCTAGCTAATATAAAAATTGTTCTTGCTTGGAGCGTCTTAAGCAAGAAGCGTATTAACTGGGTTTTGTAAGGTGTCTACGGTTAATACTTATTGCCAAACTACATAATAGACATGTTGGTAACTACGTCATCGACTACGTCTCGGCACGTGGATTTCCTCTTGTAAACCAGAACCTCATTTTGTTATCAGGTGCCTGCAAGCTAATGCATGCAGGCATGCACGCGAGTTTGTCCAGCTGGATTTTGTAAAATTTCGAGGGACTCTGTAATTTTGAAAAATAAAATTGTACAGTGTGGAAAGTCATTTTAATTTACATTTTATCAAAGAAAGAAGAGTTCCCGCGAGCATTAAAAAAAGACGTGTGGCACTCGGGGACTGCCGCGGTAAAGCTATTGCATAGCATTTTTTATGATAAAAAATGCGCCATCTAGCGGCTCACCGTAGAGGAGTCCCGTGTCAGGTTATTTTCGTTATGGAATTTCTGGATTCGCTGGCCCGCGATAGAAGCTATGCAATAGCTTAGAAACCAATCCACACGGATGTAGTCGCGGGCTATATCTGGTATTTTAATATTAATTTGAATTGTCGATGGGTGCTTAAGTATTTGCACGTGCAAAACGAGGTTGTAAATCATCGGCGTCTTCTCCACTGATAAATGTTCATTGTTCACTGATGGACATAGGTCACTGTAAGGTTTAGAAGACGACCTTTAGGTTAATCAAGTTTTAATTCGATTTATCGTTTAAGAATTCGATGACTTTAGAGTCAAAGACTCAAAGTAACTAAATGAACTTTAATAGAATAGAATAATTTTTAATTCAAATAAACTCTTACTGACTTTTTTAAACTTTTAAAAAGGTCATCGAGTCCACCGGGGATCCATGAGCTGGCAGCTACCTTGGCTAAAGAATTAGTTTGGCCATTCAAAAGGGGCATATGCCAGCATCTTGGGTAGGTATACTATGTCGCGCTGCGGTGATATCGATGAGGTTTTAGGTTTAAGCATAACATGAAGGAGTAACAAACATACATAGGTACACACACACACATACAAATACAAACTTTCGCCTTTATAATATTAGTGTGATTATATTTTTACAAACATGATATCTTATGCTTTCGAATCGTCAAATGTACTTTACTAGATATAAGTAGGTACTTATAATAAAACTATAACGGGAGGTAAGGGGTTCTTCCACCGCGTGCAACGCTGTTTCGCGGTGCGAAGTTGCCACCTTGGGAGTTGGGACCCCGACTTACGTGAAGTGTCAAGTGTGACAATCTCTTTAGTTAAGCATAGACAAGAAAAACCAGATTAACGGTGAAATGGTGGAAAAAAACGAATTCAAGATTATATTTTCATGTTATGTCGAATGAGTTTATATGTTTACACCAAGGAATATACCTACTACCCTCTACCGAGAGGTTTACACCAAGCTGTAATATCTAGTAAAAGTTGTTTTGAAATAAATAAATAAAATACCTAAATAAAAAATGTACCTAGTTAGTTGTAGTCTGTAAGGCCAACTTTGTAAGTAGGAGCACGAATGCAATAAATGAATAATTGAATAAATGAACTATTAGTGGCTCATAAGATAAATCAAGATTCTTATATAAGTTATCTTCTACAACAATGTAACAAATTATGACACTTCATTATGCCTGCAGTTTAGAGCTACAGAGTATCTACATAGTTACATGTATGTAGCATTCCTTACTAGTTACTATCGCAGTAAGAAATGTTAACTTTATGGTTTTAATTTTTTGATGGTGTAGTATTACGCCAGAACCAAGGAACATTTTTATCCTTCTTTGCTAGCCCTTCACTTTGCCCATCGTTGAACATACTTAAGCATAAGAGACTGGCACAATGGGAAAGTAATGGCATGCACATGTCCTCATGTGCATGCCATTACTTTCGAAGTTGTGCCAGTCTCATCCAGCGACTGATCAAGACTTCTGACCGCCCTAGGCTAATTATGACGCGCCCCCGCCAAGTGTGTTACGGACGGCCTAAAAAGTAGTAACTGAGTAGAGTAGTAGTGTGAAAATTTTAATATGGTTCATACTACCTATAAAAGTTTTCAGATCGATCTGCAATGATGCTAGATTAGTGCATACGCAGACACGATTTCAGCGCGCCCCCCCTGATCCTCGCGCCCTAGGCTGCAGTCTAATTAGCCTAAGGGTTAATCAGGCCCTGGTCTCATCCAAGCCAACTTCTCGCGTCGATTCCTTAGCTTTGAGGATCGTGGCCTTATCGAGGCACTGATGTCTATAATCTTAGGTTAACTATAGAGGTCGGTGCGTCATTTGCAATATCACCTATTGGTTCCAGAGACATTCGTATCTGCTTAGTGTTTACAACGTCATAATGACGTCAATCAAGTCCAAAATGGCATCAATTAAGTAGGACCAAAAAATATGACGGCAGGCTACAGTGTGACAATCATAGATTAATAATTATGGAGCTCAGTAAGAGCTCAGTGCACGCCCGAGATAACTCTTCCTTCACAATGTTTCGCCATTTTTGTCTATAAGAGGCAGTGCGGACTGCGGAAGAAATTGCTCTGGTCAGACCAATGTCTTGGGCTTCATCCGCGGGGTCTCTCTTTCGATCTTGCCAGTGACCATGAGTTTCTCGATGCAATCGATGATGATCCAAGCCAATAAGCTTGATGACATCGTAGGACTTCCCAATTCCATGCCCTTCCTCTATACTTCGTGTTGTGTGAAGTAGGTATACCTAAGGTTGTGTGTGCTAGGTTGTGTGCTAGGTTTATACATTTTATTCCGGGAATAATTAGGGTTATTTCTTAAAAAAACCTCTGATAATAAATTATGATCTAAACGATGAACCGTTCTTGTTACTTGGTATAAAGATTCGGAGAAGGCCCCAGGTTGTTTTTACCACAAGACGTCAAATAGTATCTGCGGGATTCTTAAAAACCTAAATATGCGAGGATTAAATCGCGGTCAATAGTGAATAATGAGTATATAAGATTCGTCACCTACTTAATGTATGGTATACCTATCTAGTACCTATCTAATGCGTGTGAAATCGCGTGCCCTTGGTTAGGATTTCATCAACATCCGTGAGACTGCGGACCACAGCTCACGGTATCCGTCTAGCTTTAAGATTTCATAAGCATCCGTTCGGTTGTATTGTATCCGCCTATATGTGGCCTAAAGCCTAAAACCTAAGATTAACTCGTATCAGTTTAAGCCTAAAGCACATGTGCGATTGGAAACCGCAGCCAGAAGGATAAAAGTTTAAAAACTACAACCCGACTTCGGAAAATTGGAACTAACATCCGCCATATTGATTTTGTTCTCATGAAAAGCTTTTGCCTTTGATGCAATGTTCAAAAAAAATGTTCATGAAAAGTTAGCCCGCTACCATCTTAGACTGCATCGTCACTTACCATCAGGTGAGATCGCAGTCAAGGGCTATCTTGTCATAGAATTAAAAAAAAAGCCTACTATGTCACCCGGACCATCATAAAAATCAACAAAATCGGCTCAGGAGTCTATTCTCTATGGTGAAACATTCGTAAATAGTCACGTACATACATAGGTACACAGAAGATCTGCAAGCCCCCAGTCGATCCGTCCGTGCCCATCCTAATCAAGAGCCAGTGCCAAACATACAGTAGGTAAACGTGACCTGTAGGGACATCAGTAGCCTAAGCACGAAAATTTTAACTTTCGAATAGTAAAGGTAGAGTTAACGCCAGCAAGAAATTTTGTATGAAAATGACAGGAGTGCTCCTGTCATTTTCATACATTAGCGTTAACTTCACCTTTACTATTCTAAAGTTAAAATGTTCGTTCGGCTACAGTACGGTGGAATCTTTGAAACGTGTAGAGAAATATACACTTAAAGCACACAATTTATATTCTGTGTAGGTATGCCATATCAATAACGCTCATAGCGTAGACAATTTATTAAGATGTCGCTGCTTCAATTCAACGCTGCTCCTTAAAAATACGCTTCTAACGATGTAAAATATGCTTATATTTGGTATAAAATAAGAAAGCAGTAGACAAAAAATATTTATTATTATTTTATTAGCTCTTTTGTAAAAAACTGTAATTTTGATGTATGCAGGTAGTTTTGAATTGAAGCAGCGATGTGTAACTTTAATGTATCGGATCCGAGTGTACCTACTAGTTAGTTTTTGACATGTTTTAAAAGTAGTACCGCTGCTGACAGTAGTCATGCCTGAGTGTCTATTCTCTTTCTCAGTGGTAACGGAAAACAATGGAGGGTTGCTAATTTTGAACCCGCAAAATATGGGTGTAACAGTTAGCAATATTCCATTGTTTCCGTTACCACTGAGATAGAGAGGCGTTAAACGGCGAACTCTGACCATACTTTTACTCACGTCCATGACCGAAGTATTGCAAGCGTGCCTACTCCCCGCCATCAACTAGACCACAAGTAGTCTCAGTAGAGAATTTCTTCGATCTTCCGTGTGTCGATTTTGTAAAAGCTGCATCAATCATTGCTACAGGCTCGATGTGGCGATTGGCTGAATTAATCGCGTTCTTTCTGCAACAATGCATTTTAGCCAATAGCGATTGAGTATCGGCCAATCGGATGTGACTGCAATAAATTTTTAAAGAAACGCAGCACCGGTCTCACACTTCAAAGCAGCTTCCCCACTATTAGCCAGTGCCAATGACCTCTGCGTGACGAAAGCCTGCGTTCAAAATTTCAACCTTCAAAGCTTTGGTACACAAATCATTTAAGACACCAAGGCTGACGAAAATTTAAAAATTTATGACAGGTATATAAAACGATGTCAAGATAATGAATGAAATTCTTATTAAGGTGGTATAAATAATGTAAAACCGGAAGGATTTAAAACCGTCGCGACGCCCGGAGCGGTTTTCCAATTTTACGCACCCGCCTGCCGGAAAATTCATTTAGGTTCGTAGGTATGTCTGCCGCTTCTCTGGCCGTAAACCCTATGTAACGGCTACTCATTTAATTTTGAAAATGGTATGAGTTTGCCAAGGGGTTTCTTGGGCTTTAGGAATAAGAATTCATAGCAAATTCAACGATATTGTAATATGTATTAAAAGTAAATAGGAACTATGTCGCGAGATAAATATAGATAGGCCAAGAAAAACTAAAATTGAGACAAAATGCT
Organism: Hipparchia sbordonii; assembly: GCA_038048805.1. Classification (NCBI taxonomy): domain Eukaryota; kingdom Metazoa; phylum Arthropoda; class Insecta; order Lepidoptera; family Nymphalidae; genus Hipparchia; species Hipparchia sbordonii. The sequence continues at coordinate 9,938,355 of CM076107.1, read as the reverse complement.
TATGTTTTACTACTTTATACTTTACTACCGGAAACGTGTATTTCAATGGTAGGTATCTCTTTTTCTTAATATTTTTCTTCTTGAATTCAGAGCTATCTCACTCTCACACTAGGTATTTGTAGTATTGAGGTCATTTATGATGACCGCCCTTTATACATAATTACAATATCATAGGACCACCCTGGCTCAGAGGTGAGCACTGTCGCTGAAGTAGGTAGGAGGTTCAGGCAGGAGCAATTTTGGGAATTTTTATTTTCAAAATTGTGTCTGGTCTAATTTGGAGGGAGGCTTCAGTCGTGGCTAGATTACCCTTCCGGTAAAGCCGTGCCGCCAATCGATTACGATTCCGGTAAGATCGAGTTGCAACGAAGACACTGTACCAGTATCCATCCATAATTATAGTATTTCTTATTACCGTAAGTTTCCACCAGCCGCCCTAGCCATATTACAAATGTGTTGTCTCTTATTACGATCGAACTATGGTACGAAATATGGTTGAGCGAAGCAACGGCTGGATCATGCGTCATACTCGTGAACGGGTGCCACCAACGGGACCCATTCCCGTTGGTGGCACCCGTCTGCTTTCTGTCTACTCGCCTTAACATGCATTGGATTGTATTTATTTGTATTTGTATTGTATTTAGTTGTATTTGTATTGTATTGGACTTAGAAAACTTCATCATGGAAGCACTGTATACATAGCATAGTTTCATTACATATTGTAAAAATTTTTTTTTTTTTTAAAAGAGCGACCGCCGAGTTTCTTGCTGGCTCTTCTCGGCAGGAAAGGCATTCCGAACCAGTGGTAGATTCATTGACAATTCAAAAGTGCTTGTAAAAGTTTATTTGAATAAAAAGTATTTCTATTTCTATTTCTATCGCTCACGCTAAAGCAGTGGTTCCACAAACCTTTTATATCAAGTACAGGACGTGCGATAAAAAATACTTTGGGAGCCCCTGCTTTAGCGTAAGGATCGTAGAAAGAAACGACACGTGTGTATATGGCTAGGGCTGCAGGTGAGGTCGCAGGTTGAGGTAGGTAGATAGTTTTCCTGAGGTCAAAGGTTAAATATATTAAACGACTGTTATTTTTACTATTAACATGTGTAGCTATTATGTGATGAAGTTAAATATTACGACAACAAATCACATATTATTAAATGACTAGATGAAGTCCTCAACTTCGTACGCGTGCATTTAGATTTTTAATATCCCGCGTGGGGAATTCTTGTATGTTCCGGAATGTTATAATTATTTTCAAATCATATTTAAACTTAGACCAATTTAAATATAAATGTGGGTTCGTGTCTGCCATCAAGAAATGCACATAGCATAAGGCTTGATGGCAGGGGGTGAACCTATCTCGTTTACGGTACATACCTAATAATAATAAACTTCTGTTATATTTTTCTACTCATGAGTAACTTAAAACTCCCATCTAAAATAATGTATCTAAAAATTGTGAAAACTTAATTGGCTTTTGTTTTAGCATACTGTATTAACTTTGTTTTTTTATTACTTCAGCTGTTTGTTTTCCTAATAAAAATAAAAAAAAAACATCGGTTTTAAATGTCGGAAATTCGTGCTGATACATACCTATCTTCCTTTTGGCTTTGCATAATCGGATCAAAATATTACCGAAAGTTGGTTAAGTTAAGTAAGCCTATAATATTTCACTGTATAGATAAACTTCTACGAAATTCCCGTCAAAATCAGTAACTATGTAGTAGCCCATGAAAACCCAAAACGTAAAAATACAAACAAAATCTTTTAAACATGTTTGGGTATGATATCTTTCAAATAATGATGATGTGAAATTCATCATAGGCAATTATTCAATATCACAGACAGATACTTCAATTTTGTTTATTCGTATAATGTGATAACCATTAATCCGCACATTACGTGCGTACGCACAGCCTCAAGAAGCGCCGTTTTTCCTTTCTGAGCTAAATATGTAGGAAATGCGGAAGAAATTGGCAGTTTTGTTTCAGCTTTCGTGGGTGACAGACGTGAATTTGTTGTCTAACTATAAAATAATACAATAACATAAATAAACCTCGAAAGTCACGTTTCGAGTGGAAATAATAAAAAGTAAACGTATTCAAGTTCAGGTTTTGCGAAGTCGACTATTTGTAACATCTAAGATACCTAAATTGGATTTTTATTTGTTTTGGTGATTTTCTTTTGTTTTAATAAGTGATATTAATTGAGGTAAGTGGATACTATTCGATTGATAAATAATATTTAATAATTACATTATTATAAGCACTACATACTTATTATAAGACATTCATTGCCTTTATTTAGAAAAGTAGGTAATTTAACTACGAACATAGGTACTTAATAAGTACCTTAGAGAAAACTTGAGTTTTCAGAATGCAGTTTGTAATATATCTTATCAATTAACTATATGCCTCGCAAAATTATTTATTTCACTTAGGCTAACCTGTAGCTCTTATGACACGTCATAACTCTACCACCGGTTCGGAAAGCAAATTCTGCTGAGAAGAGCTGGCGAGAAACTCACCACTTTTCTGAACAAAACTTTACAATATTATTTTATATAGCTTTTACTTTGTAATAAGTTATTAAACTATCTTGTGGGCAGCTGGATGCCAAGCCGATTTCTTGCAATCAACTTTGTTACCGACATTAACCGCGACTTAGGTAGGTACTGAGTTTTTACGCATTGTTTAAAGTGCAGTGGCAAATCTAGTAATTCCTTCAGAATCATGTTATGTAAGCGCAATCCATTGGTGAAAACCGAATGAAAATGTTGCAGTAAGATACTTATGCAGTTTCTGATTAAAGGGTGCAAAAAAAAACCGTTGATTTTCCAAGACAGTTTTATGGCGAACGCCGCTTAAACCGATGTATGTATTTACATCTGTAAAAAAAAGCCTTTACTATTAAGCCTTATATTTATACTAGCTTTTGCTCGCGGCTTTGCTCACGTTAAGTTCGATTTTTCAAATCTCTATTTTACCCCCTTTGGGGTTGAATTGTCAAAAATCCTTCCTTAGTGTGCGCCAATGTCATAAAAGGAACCAACTGTAATTTCAAGTTTCTAACTTCAGTAGTTTAGGCTGTGCGTTGATATCTCAGTCAGTCAGTCAGTCAGTCAGTCAGGACTTTGAATTTTATATATATAGATTTTCCTTATTTTTTTTACTAACTACTACTAGTTACAGGGTAGGGTGAATATTCAGTTTGGACGATATTTGCGCATTTTTTTAGTAACAAGCATAATTTCATTTTTTTTAATATTTGATAGTATTATAATGTTTGGTGCTATTTCATTAAATACACAAGTGAAAGGCACGTATATATTTCAAATATTCAAAGAGTTATTGCCACTAGAAATTTATGTCAAGCTACAGTAATGAACCCTGTATACGGTAATGAATTTTTATGTATACTTTTGGCAGAATTTCTTATGAATTCTCTATTTGAATAAACTTGTACGAATAAAAGCAAGTGCTCAGCCGTGCACAGGGAATTGGTAATTCACTCGTCGACCGAGAACCTTGTTGGGCCCGTCACTGCTTGGAGTAAGATCGTTTCAAATAACAAAATATCAAGCAGTTCTTCCATAACTTAATAGACTCCCTCTATATTGGACCTCTTCCTTACCACTCACCCTACCGGCTACCAGGTAACAGTCGATGCTCCCCTAGGAACATTTATCCCCTGCCTAGTACAGACTTCCGTGCCACTTCCATCCTATGTTCGCACGCGTAATACCGGTAGCCTCATATCCGTGGGCACAGCTTTGTTTTTCAACAAACGACCTTAACACCTGTGCTGAAGCAGTTGCTGATGCCATACTCCAAGGTATGGACTGCTATATTCCAAACTCCCTCATACCTTTTGGGAAGCGCGCGCAGAAATGGTTCAACGGGATCTGTAATAAGGCTGCTATACTTAAACAAAACTCCTACCAGTCCTGGCTCTCTGCACATTGCACCAATGATCCCAATGCTGCAAATGTTAAGAAAATCTTTAACATTGCGTCCAGAGCCTACAAAAATGCCATTGCCAGGGCAAAATTTGAGCACATCGACAGAATTGGGCAGAGACTAGTCTCACTGCCTTCTGGTTCCCGTGCTTTCTGATTTCTGTTGAAAGCCATGTAAGGCAACTTCTGTCGTTCCTCGTTTCCACCTTTAAGAAAACCGGATGATACACTGGCCTACACTGCCAAAGAGAAAGCCGAAATTCTGGGCACTCTCTTTGCTGCCAACTCTACGCTTGATGATGGTGGGAAAACACCGCTGACCATCCCGCGGTGTCAAAACTCCTTGCGTGATATACGCGGTACATTGGGGATATATTGACAGTAAGGGGGAAGCCCTAGCGGTCAGCCTCGACATCGCTAAAGCCTTTGATCGGGTTTGGCATAGGGCTTAGCTATCGAAGCTGCTATCTTACGGACTTCCTGCGAAGCTGTGCCATTGGGTCGCTAGCTTTCTTCATGGGCGCAGCATCAAGGTCGCTGTCGACGGTTTTTGCTCTCAACCTAAGCCCATCAATGCTGGCATTCCACAGGGCTCAGTGCTATCGCCTACTTTGTTCATTCTGCATATCAATGATATGTTGCATAAAAGCAGCATATATTGTTATGCGGATGACAGTACTTCTGATGCCATTTACAAAGGCCATGCACAGTTCTCTCGCGCAGTGCTGGAGGAGAATAGAGCCAAACTTGTGTCGGACATTGAGACTTCTCTCTAGAAAGTGTCCGTATGGGGTTCACAAAATCTTGTTCAATTTAACCCTTCAAAAACACAAGTTTGTGCGTTTACCGCAAAAAAGGCCCCTTTTACCACGCCTCTTCTCTTTCAGAACACTTCCCTTACTCCTACCAACAACATTGGGATTCAAAAGAGGGCACTTCGGCTTGTGGACAATCCCAAATTAACCTACTCGCTGGAAAGCTTGGAACACCGCAGATGTAAGCTCGCTTTGTGTGCTCTATCGGCTATATAACGGGGAGCCCTCTAACTTCTACAACCGCACCGCACGCCACCGAACGCAATTTCACCCCCACCACCTGGGTGCCTGGAGCACTTCGACCATCAGGTGCTCCAGATCTTTTTTTCCATGTACTACCAAATTGTAGAATCATCTCCCTTCAAAAGTATTCCTGTATATAATGTAGTTTCAGTAAAAATCATCAAATTAACTTCAAAAAGGTTACGGTAAACGACGGTAATGAAGGACACGGTAATGACAAATATGCACTTTTAATTTATTACTAATTTTTCTATACGCAGTATATGCTATCTAATCATTTAAAAATTAAACTAGACGAGAACTTGATGTATTGTTATCGCAATAAAATTCCAATTTTAAATATTTATCAAAATATAAGCGGACTGGTAATGAAACATAAACTGTGACAAAACATTATAATACACTTTCAGTTGTAATTTTTTGCGTGAGTTCGTGCGTACGTCTTCCTTCTGCTACGTTTTCCGGTCGACTGAGGTCTGAGGTGCGGGACGCCGAGAGCTCACTATGTAGCGGCAAGATTTTGTCACGTAAAAACATGTTTCCCGTGATGATTCCGGAGGGTTCCGGTAATGAACTTTGCATCGTGACAAAACTTTAAAAACATATTTGCCCATATATTTCTTTGTAAACTAAATTTTAAATTATGAAGAAGTAATAAAAAATTATTTAATTATTCGACACAGTAGCCAAATTAACATTATTTTTGTGCTAGGTTTACTAAATATTATTAAATATATAATATCTAGTAGTGAAACAGGTGCCGGTAATGAATTTTAATGTTATTTTCACTAAAAATCTAAGTGATTTACATAGAAATTTCAATAAACACACCATGTGCACGATAAAGTATGTAGGTGTGCATGATAAACGTATATTAAATGGAGTCTAAACTTAAGTTTCAATTTTTTATTCACTGAAATACGTAATTTTCATTACTTTGAATATTCACCCGGTAACCTTATTTTTGTAGTCGTTACTTAGGTAAATGTCTTACAAAAATAATTCAATATTTTTAAGGATCCCTTTCATTGGGTAATATCTTTAAATACAGATAGCCGAGTGATAGCCGAGTGGTTAGGACTGTGTTTCCTATTTGGGGGGGTCGCAGGTTCGATCCCGGGCTCGCACCTCTGACATTTCGGCGTTATGTGCGTTTGCATAATAACAAACATGTTTACAATATAAATAAATCACTTTGCTTAACTTATAACTTTTACTGCTTTAAAAGTATTATAATATGTACTTGACGAAATGACGATATCTGAATATAATGAAAAGAAAAGGTGACTGACTGGGGTCTTTCAACGCATAGCCAAACTACTGGACCGATTGGGCCGAAAATTATGATGTAGGCATCCACTAATAAACGACTTGAAAATTCAACCTGTAAGGGGGTAAAATAGGAGTTTGAAAGTTCAAACTTAACATGAGCGAAGCCGCGATCAAAAGTTAGTAATGTTATAAGTAGGGTTGCCAGAATTTTTTTCAGCCTATAAGGGACAAATGGTTAAATAGGCAAAAAAATACGGGATTCCAGTTTTTTACCCGAGACAAATAAAAAACAAAATTATTTAGTGTAATTTTTTTTAATATTTTTTCGAGGATTAAGTCAGTTTTAACATATTTTTATTCGTTTTAACATTCTGTAAAAATCAATACAATTATAATCGTAATTAAAAACGGTGATCAGCTCACTTTTTTACGAACATTGCGTGTGTGAATACTTGGACCGATATCATAATGAAAAACGAAGCACGGTTCAAATACGGGACAGAGTCAGTCCCGCCGGGACATTTCAAAATATGCCTAAAATACGGGATGTCCCGGGAAATACGGGACGTCTGGCAACGCTAGTTATAAGCCTCAATAGCGTATCTAAAGGTCCAAAGTGCAAACTGAAAACTGAAGTTGAACCCGTTGTACTAGTTTACTGTCATACTTACTGAGCTTTTTGCTTATTTGGAGAAGAAAATTCTTTAAAAAACTCGAGGATTGTTTTTTGGAAACAAATAACAGAATTACGAAGTTACCTACATATAAAAAGACTTCTTACGCTACTCGCCCGACTTTAACAAACGTGTCTCTCATATGCAATCAGAGGGCGAGCGTCGCGCTTCGGTTTCATCGTTTCTATTTAAGCCCGCCCAATTTCAACAAACGTGTACAAGCTAAAATTATTTTTATACTTTGTAGTGGATGGCGTCGGTTTTTTGAAAGAACTTTTATTTCAAGCTTTTAGTGTAGCTTTTCCCTGCTCTCTTTCTTTCTTCCCTCCAACGCTACGCTACTAATGTAGTCTATACTTGGTACCTGAATACTTATTAACAATCCACAATTCCTAAATCCCCACAATTTGGGTGGGCAGTATCAGGATTGAGGAGCTTGGACTTAGTAGAGCTTCATGATGTAGTCTATGCTTGGTACCAACAACATCAATTCGAAACTGGCAGTTTCTAAATCCTTACAGTTTAGCTAGGCACTACCCTGCAGCATCAGGATTGAAGAGCTAGGACCTAGAGCTCCATGATGTTGTCTATGTTTGATACTTACCTCATTCTTTTAGTCTATGGCCAATCGCCATTGAAAGATGCGCGCGCATTCCGGAACACTGATTAATTTTTCCTGCCCTTGCGAAAAAATTTCACTGTTTTGTACCATAATGTACTATTTTAGTATTATTTTCTTCTCAAGTGTGTTGAAAAACGTCGTATGCACAGGTTATAAAAATTATTTATTTATCGTAGCGAAACCTGTAGAGCTAACATGCACGCCGCGAGAAAATTTTGTCTACTTGTCAAATCTCATACAAATTCACGAGTAAACGGGTAGACAAATTTTTTTCGTGGCGCGCATGTTAGCCCTACAGGTTTAAATATAAATAAATTCTTTTTTATGCGTATTTAAATGTCATTGGACGAAATGAGGTTTTTATTTAGTTTATTATTAGGTATCTATCAAGGGTATCTAGTATTAGTCTAAATTCTAGTCCTATTTATATTATATTAGCGGACGGCCGCGACTTCGTCCGCTTCTTCAACTCACAATCAACAGTTCCTAAATCCCCACAGTTAAGGGGGCAGTATCCCTGCAGCATCAGGATTGAGGAGTTGGAATCCGAAGTTTTTATGGGAACATCTGACAAAGTTTTTGTATCGATTAAAAAAGATTCACGCAAAGCGGTTAAGAAATCACGGAGATATTGATGTACAAAGGTAGAAAAACACAACTCCTTCTCCTCCTTTTTCGAAAGTCCGTCAAAAAACTAGCCTATATTACGCCCGATAATATCAGCTATCTACCAGTGAAAGTGCCGTCAAAATCAGTCCAGCCGTTCCCAAGATTAGCGGCAACAAACAAACAAACTGACAGACAGACAGATAGACAAACAAAAATTTAACAAAAAGACGTGTAGCACTCGGGGACTGCCGCGGTAAAGCTATTGCATAGCATTTGCGCCATCTAGCTGCTCACCGTAGAGGAGTCCCGTGTCAGGTTATTTTCGTTACGGAATTTCTGGATTCGGTCTCCACGCTGGCCCGCGATAGAAGCTATGCAATAGCTTAAAAATTGTTTTCTTGTTATAAGTACCGTTTTAACTTTCGTATGCAGTTAGTAAAAAGCTGTTCTTTTGATATTACAAACAGACACTTCAATTTTATTTATTTGTATAGATGTATAGATAGATGTATGCAAACACTGCGCTTCCGGGTGCGGGGTCGCCAGTTCGCCACTCAAGCACCTTGGGACTCCATCGACCATCAGCTATTCGAACAGTCTGTCCCGTCCATTTCCACTTCAGTTTCGCGGCTCAATAAACCTATGTTGTAAATAATCCAACAACAAATGAGTGAAATAATAGTAGCTAACTTCACTTTATATCCTCAAGAAGTATGTATATATAATGGAGCTTTTCTCCGCTTTAAGTTCGGGGACCAATCTAACGGAAAAACATTAGCGGAATGTGGTTCGCGTAAAAACCAAAGATAATAATAAAATTGTTATATTTATTATTATCTTTGGTTATATTAATATAATAATTAATCCGTGGTACTAACTCTCTAAACTTTAGAGTCTCCAGTACAAACATCAGCAATTTTTTTATTTGTTAAATTTTTTCCGTTTTATTCTGTTACGTAGGTAAAGACAAAAAATAAAATTTAAACCTCTGTGTCTAGGTATATCTCACTATATCATATCCTAAATAAGTATCATTTGCAAAAGTCTACTTAGACAGATATGCAATTTGTATGAGAATTGAACTTTACGTAGGTATCTACTCGAGTTTATCCTGCATGCCCTTTCCTCAAAATTTTCTCAAAGGTCCTTCGTCTACGTCTGCCAATCTACAGGTTAGCGTGGTTGACCCATTCTGGGAAATGACCCTCGCTCAGTACGAGTACAAGGCCGGCGATGGATTGAGAATTGAGGAGATTAAACAATTATTTTTTAAATGAGATGTGACTCTACCTACTTTAGTGAACTTACTAGTTTACTATATAACTAGCTTTTGCCCCCGCGACTTCGTCCGCGTGGAATTAGATTTTGGGGTGGAATTTTCAAAAACTGTGACACACGTACTTCTTTATTTTTAACTGAAAGCTCTAATACCAACTTTGATGGAAACAGCTTGAAAAATGACGGAGTTTCATATAAACTTCCATCCCCTATTTAAACCCCTTAGGGGTGGAATTTCCAATAATCCTTTCTTAGTGTGCGCCTACATCACAAAAGGAACCAACTGTAAAAATTTCAAGTTTCTAACTTCAGTCGTTTAGGCTGTGCGTTGATATCTCAGTCAGTCAGTCAATCAGTCAGTCAGTCAGTCAGTCAGTCAGGACTTTAAATTTTGATGAGATGTGACTCTACCTACTTTAGTGAACTTACTAGTTTACTATATAATAGAGATAATGTGAAAGTCTGTCTTATATTGGTTCGCAACATAAACCGTCTAACGAGACCGTAACTATCAGTTAGACCTATTAGCATTATGACAAATAGGTATGCGATTAAAATGTTACCATTGCGAAGTGATGCAAGCGCCGCGCACCGGCCACGCCACGCATCGGATTCATTAATATGAAATAATGATACGAAATGCAGAAGGTCATCCGTATTCGGAACGCGAAGGCGGCGACCCTGCCCCCAGGGCCGAGAGCCGGCGAAATTTTAATTATTATGGGGAGAATGTACACCGGGGACCGCCCGAAGAAAGGTTACGGCTCCTTTGGTATGAAATACTTAGGTTCGCAAAATAAGTAGCACCGCACCCACCGAAGCGTTTCGCAATTTTGGAGCAAGACGACCTTAGTGTTCAATGTAGACACTGAGCACTAAGGTTACACCTGTGGTTGCACCAAAATGATGAAATGATACAATGTACGAGTAAAAGTAGATGGAAGTGTAATAAGACCAGCTTGTCGATTCCGTAAAAATGATTGCGTTAGTGTAACGATCGCGATGGCCTCTGATTGGCTGGTAACCTCCCGTTATTGGTTAAAATGCATTGATGCAGCAAGAACGCCACACATTCAGCCAATCAGAGGCCATTGAGATCTTTACACTGATGGAATCATTTTTACGGATCGACATGCAGTTTCAGAACAGACCATGTAAACAAAGTTACCGGCTACCGCTAAGCTAATTTTGCACTTTAAAGGATAAAAAGTATTCTCGTATTGTTGTTCAACTTCGGAGAGTTTACTTTAAAAGCGCCTCATGCAAATAACATCCTTACCTAAATATCGTCTATTTTTAGCCCTTGGAAAAAGAATGTAATAAGTTTCACTGCTTTGTGTGTCTGTCTGTGTATCTGTTTCTATTTCTGTCCTTATGAGACATCGCAACGTTAAAAGTTGATTTTTTGCTGATTTTTGGCTGATTGGTTTTGTCCTGATATCTGATTTTACGACCTCCCTGGCGCAGTGGTGAGCGCTGTGGTCTTACAACTGGGAGGTTCAATTCTCGGCGGGGGCAATTTCGGAAATTTATAATTTTTGAATTGGCTCTGGTCTGGTCTGGTCTGGTGGGAGGCTTTGGCCGCGGCTAGTTACCACCTTACCGTCAAAGACGTGTCGCCAAGCGAGTTGCGTTCCGGCACGTTGGCGTGTAGAAACCGATTAGGGGTATGGGTTGCAGTACACTACCACAGTTCCAAGTTAGCCCGCTACCATCTTAGATTGCATCCTCACTCAGCGCAGCCCCCTGATTATGTAACTCAGTGCCTATCAACGACGATAGGCGTTTTTTTAACCATTGAAGGTTTGAAGAGAAATGTCATTTACTATTTCATAGTAAACCTTCAATGGATAAAATATATGTCAGAGGCTTGCATTTTTTGGTAGGCACTGAGTTACAGAATCAGAGGGCAGGTGAGATCGCATCAAGGACTATCCTGTGAATTAAAAAAAAAGTCACCGTTGATTCCTTCCAAGTGGAATACTTTTCAAGCATACTGCAGCTAGATATGGCTTTCCCTTGTCGATCAATCAAATGCCGCGGATCACCTTGACTTCGGCTGCTGCGACGCGTCGTTATGCAACCGTACAGACATACGTGCGAGCGGCAAGTCTTATGAAATACTAGACGATGCCCGCGACTTCGTCCGCGTGGATTGAAGTTTTTAATAGCCGCGGGAACTCTTTAATTTTCCAATATAAAATATAGCCTGTGTTAATACTGGGTATGAGACAGCTACCGAAGGGTGAAAATGGTTATTGACAGTTTTTGTTTTTCAGAAAAAAACGTGGATTCACAACTTTAAAAGCGAATTAAAAAAAAATTATTTCCATCAATTTTTTTGTTTAAAAATGTATGACAATGTAATAGCATATTATTGGTTGGTTTATCCTTACTTCCTTACTAATATTATAAATACGAAAGTGTTTGTTTTTGGTTTATTGGTTTGCCCTTCAATCACGTCGCAAGAAAGCAACGGATCGACGTGATTTTTTGCATGGGTATATATGAGGACCGGGAGAGTGACATAAGCTACTTTTTATCCTAGAAAATCAAGAGTTCCTGCGGGATTTTTAAAAACTAAATCCACACGAGTGAAACCGCGGAAGACCGCTAAACGCATCAACTAGTAGAAATTCTGTAACGAAGATAACCTGACACGGAACTCCTCTCACCGCTAGATGGCGTTGATAAAAAATGCTATGCAATAGCTTTACCGCGGCAGTCCCCGAGTACCACACGTCTTTTTTATTATTTCTATGAACTATAGAAGTAGGATCATATAGATAGGTATGATAGTGGAATGCGACCTTATAGAACCGACAACTGAAGAAAAGACTTGTGTTTACAATGTCAGCCAAATTGATTTATCACATCATAGGTATTCTGCTAAACAAACTATAGGTACCTAATAACTATTGCCATTACATACATTGCATACATTTGCAAGTCTTGTTTGTCAAACTAAACCAATAGGATTCACACGATCGTCAGTAAACAGTCAATAGATTAGGATAAACCATAATGCTAACTTTGCCAACGTTTTTTGAAGTATGTAAACAGTAGCTAGACGTTTGGATAAGCAATTTCACATATTTATCATAGCTTCTTAGTATATCCTTCCTATTTAGGTGTGATATCATTTATTTACCAGTTAGGTTTGAGCTGTTACATCTAACAATTACTTGCCAAAGAGATCACGATGTACCTACGTAGTTAGCCCGGCGCTTCTGTTCTTGGGTTTTTTGCAAATGCTTGAGAGAAGGAAATGTCGGGATAATGTACCTTAGTGTATCGTGATGTGGGGCACAATTTCTTAAATAAATGCTTTTAAGCTATTGCATAGCTTCTATCGCGGGCCTTGAGCGTGGAGACTGGAGACCGAATCCAGAAATTCCGTAACGTAAATAACTTGACACGGGACTCCTCTCACCGCTAGATGGCGTTGATAAAAAATGCTATGCAATAACTTTACCGCGGCAGTCCCCGAGTGCCACACGTCTTTTTTTCTTTCTTTCTTTCTAGTTTTTTGCAGGATTTGAGACGATTTCAAATCCTGCGAATAGAAGACATAAGACAATGCAATGGTTTGATTTTAAGATCGTTTTTAGGCTTCCTTACTCAAGGGGTGCTAACGGGAGTCAGGTGTTCAGGATCCTACTCCGCTGTCCCTCCGTCCGTCTATCAGAGGGCTGTATCTAATAATAATAAAAGAGAGTCTCCACATAAAGTTAGCATTCCTTACTTACGGTAGTAAGAAATGTTAACTTTATCTTATTTTTTGTGATCGAAGGTCTCCATACAATAAACTTCTGTTTTTGCTCGATCTTTTATAGTACCTGGTGTTAAATCTTGTACAGAACCCTTTGTGTGCGGGTCCGGCTCGCACTTTATTATTTTAAAAATAATATAAACGTGCTCTAACTTAGCTCGTATTTGAGACTGAGTTTTTACCGTGACGCTATGTCCTGGCATAACTCTATCTTGAGTCTGAAATCTGAGCAGAGAGAGAATACGATCTACAAGATTTCAGTCATTGGTAAATCATCACTAATGTATGTGTATTATGAATGGAAAAGTGCGTTTGTTTGGTCGTTCGTTGATTTGTCCGTCAAACATGCAGCAACGGATTGAAGTAGGGTATAGTTGGGGACTTGGCGAGTGACATATACTACCTTTTATCCTGGAAAAAGAGGGTACCCCGCGGGATTTAAAAAATAACTAATTCCACGTGGCACGCTGGCACAATGCCAAAAGCTAGTAGCTAAACAATGTTCGAAGCATGTTCGAAGATATACGAGTACTTAAGGTACTAAGGAAGTTGAACTTGTTGGATCCACAAAATTTTATCACCTGCATTTTTTGATGCTGACGTCATTCATACTTTAAAACTGGAATATGCAGCGTGTGGCTTATCCATACTGTACGATCAGCATTTTATTATTATGTCAATGTTCGACAAGATGCATATCGCGTTAAGTCCCACACGAGTATCGGTGCCTACTCGTGTTTGCTCTTCATTTATACATTATTCAATAGGATATTGAGGAAAATGATGGTGTTTTGCACTTTAGCGGCTTTTGTTAGGTGCATACGCAATATAGTTTTTTAAAATATCTTTTTACCTCGATAAGAGGCAGAGCTTTCTCTAATTTAATCAGACTAGTTCTTATTGGTACCTTCCGATCCTTGTTTCTTCACCCTGGCATTTATTTCCTCAAGTGCCTAACCGATGTCCGTCCATTTTGCGTGAGTCCATTTTATCCCCGATTTTATCTATAGCAAACGATCCTTGACTAGTTTATGGCGGTTTTATTGAAGTAGGTACATAGCTGTGTGGGACGGATGTCCCTGTCACAGAGGCGTAACTATACCGTTTGAGGCCCGTGGCAATTTCATCGGATGGGGCCCTCCCTCGACCAATATAAAGAAGCTCACCCAATGAGATAGTATTTTTTATTTTTTCATAAATCACTACGTGAAGTAGGTACATACAAACGCAATTACAATTACTTGATTTTCTAATAACCTTTAATTCGGAGGGTATCGTATTTATGATTACATTACGGCACTTAGTAGTCCATTCTTAGCACCTACAATAGCAACATTTTCGCGAGCGAAGTGAGCGCGAAATTTTTTATGATTGCATTATGGCACTTAGTAGTCCATTCTTGGTAACTACAATAGCAACATAAAAGTGACATTTTCGCGAGCGAAGCGAGCACGAAATTTTTTATGATTGCATTACGGTACTTAGCAATTCATTCTTGGCACCTACAATAGCAACATAAAAGTGACATTTTCGCGAACGCGAAATTTTTCATGATTGCATTACGGTACTTAGTAGTTCATTCTTGGCACCTACAATAGCAACATAAAAGTGACATTTTCGCGAGCGAAGCGAGTGCGAAATTTTTTATGATTGCATTACGGCACTTAGTAGTCCACTCTTGGCACCTACAATAGCAACAGAAAAGTGACATTTTCACGAACGAAGTGAGCGCGAAATTTTTTATTCTGCACTGCACCATATCTAGTCCTGTACTTTTGGCGCTTGAGACCTTGCGTTTGTATGCGCCGGTCGGCCCTACCAACTATTTGGTAATTGTTATTGGGGTTATTTTAAAATGTGTTTGTGGACCTAATGACATTTAGGTATTTTTACAAATATGTATCTTTTTAATTTCTGTAAGACATAAATAAAAATTTTGGCCCCAAATTCGCCGCCCCTAAAATCTGCTGCCCTAGGCTCCAGTCAAATCAGCCATTTGGTAAATCTACCACTGTGCGTAACCTTTCTTCTTGTCCCAAAGAGTTTAGTTTATATCAATTTTAATTTTGTTATGATCATCTTGTGCTTCCGGCCCTCTCTGACCGGGGGCCCCTGCCGGCTGGGGGCCCATGGCATTTTGCCGTCATGCCACCCTGTAGTTACGCCTCTGCCCTGTCACCTCTCTCCAAATTAGTACTATTCAATAATCTTTGAGGCGTGAAAGTTTGAGTTTTGATTTTTTTGATGATTTTTTCTTTTTGATTTTTACCTTTACCAGATCCTACATGGAGGTTTCGCCCATGTAGAATCCGCTTTTGTACTGTTTCCCTTAACATCCACGCTGTAAATCAGCTAAGCATTTGCATAAGAATAGTATGCTTAGTGCCGCTTCTAAGTCGCTGATTTCTTTAGTTCTCTAAGAGCGTAGGTAAAACGTAGAAAGTTTAGTCTTTATTTTTTTGTGGTCATGGTTAACTCAGGTCATTGTCAGGTTTAACTTTTATTTGATATTGTAGTTGTTCGGTTCATGTCATTGTTGTTTTATTCAATACCCAAATTTTGTGATTTTATCACATTGTTGTATTCAAACCTTTCAAACGACCTACGCCAAAGTACGCTGCCGTCATAAGGAAAAAAGACGCATCTGTCATTTTTTTCGAAATTGAGTTAGGCACATATTCTGCAACAAAACAAAAAAACGCATCTACCAGTATTTTTAAATTTTGTTTAAAATTATCACTGTGATATTATGTTTAAACAAAATTTAAAATTCTGGTAAGGACTGGTACTTACCAGGCGGTAGATGCGTTTTTTGTTTTGATGCCGAATATGTGCCTAACTCAATTTCGAAAAAAATGACAGATGCGTCTTTTTTCCTTATGACGGCAGGACGTCTTACGCTTTTTTTTGTTTTTTTAATAAAGAATATCAGCCAAGCTGAACTTGACTGATGTTCTCCTCCAAATAAGTGAAAACTTTTGTTAGGAGTGGGTACAACAATAGTGCAACTGGTGGGGTTCGAACCTGCGACCTTTCAGTTTTCAGTCCGCACCTGTATTATTTATTTTGTCAGACCGTACCTAAAAACCCAGGCTTTTTCTGAATACGCATGGAACAAAAAATAGCAAATAGAAATTCTATCACTTGACAGAGGAATACAGATCGGTTGAGAAAAATGTTTGGGATGAAACTTCATATACGGAAAAACCCCTTCATTTTTTGGGGTCATGATTCTACTTTGCCTCCCATGTTTTACACAGATCATCGATTGTAAAAGTGTCGTTTACGCTTTGACCAATAAGTACATTCTGTAAGAAGGTACCTATCTATGTTACTATTTAAAGTATAAAGCCCTTTAACCAAGTCTAGCTCTTTAATATAGACTCGGGCGGATTGCCAAACGATTGCATTATAAGATTTACTAGCCTAGTACGTTTATAGAATACCTCGGCCCGATGAAATTTATGAATGATTGTCTCTAGCCATTGTTACCTACAATCACACTCATATGTTAAGTAGTGAATACATAAGTAGGTACCTAAAGAACAGTGTACCTATTCGTAAATTGTTAGGTACTTGTGCCTTCTTACTACCTATACCATAGAATACCTAATAATACTAAACCTATATTAGGTAGGTACTTAGAATGTTGTACAGGCACTCTTACATTCTATCTTATCCTATTAAGATTATAAATGCGAAAGATTAGAAAAGTTACATTTTTTTTTAAATATTAGGTTCACCTAGATTCAAATCCGTGACTTTTCCTTATAGTTCCAAGCAGAGGCGTAACTATAGGGTGGCATGACGGCAAAATGCCACGGGCCACCAGCCGGCAGGGGCCCCCGGTCAGAGAGGGCCGGAAGCACAAGATGATCATAACATTTATAGCCATTCCTGTGACTAGTGCTAGTGCCGAGCGATCATTTTCAAAATTAAAATTGATGTAAACTAAACTCTTTGGGACAAGAAAGGTTACGCACAGTGGTAGATTTACCAAATGGCTGATTTGACTGGAGCCTAGGGCAGCAGATTTTAGGGGCGGCGAATTTGGGGCCAAAATTTTTATTTATGTCTTACTGAAATTAAAAAGATACATATTTGTAATACCTAAATGTCATTAGGTCCACAAACACATTTTAAAATAACAATAACTAAATAGTTGGTAGGGCCGATTTTAAGTACGATGCCGAGTGTGCGGCGCATACAAACGCTAGGTCTCAAGCGCCAAAAGACTAGATATGGCGTAGTGCAGAATAAAAAATTTCGCGCTCACTTCGTTCGTGAAAATGTCACTTTTCTGTTGCTATTGTAGGTGCCAAGAATGGACTACTAAGTGCCGTAATGCAATCATAAAAAATTTCGCGCTCGCTTCGCTCGCGAAAATGTCACTTTTATGTTGCTATTGTAGGTGCCAAGAATGAACTACTAAGTACCGTAATGCAATCATAAAAAATATCGCGCTCGCTTCGCTCGCGAAAATGTCACTTTTATGTTGCTATTGTAGGTGCCAAGAGTGGACTACTAAGTGCCGTAATGCAATCATAAAAATTTCGCGCTCGCTTCGCTCGCGAAAATGTCGCTTTTACGTTGCTATTGTAGGTGCTAATAATGGACTACTAAGTGCAGTAATGTAATCATAAATACAGAACGCTCCGAATTAAAGGTTATTAGAAAATCAAGTAATTGCGTTTGTATGTACCTACTTCACGTGGTGATTTATGAAAAAATAAAAAATACTATCTCATTGGGTGAGCTTCTTTATATTGGGGGAGGGAGGGCCCCATCCAATGAATTTGCCACGGGCCTCAAACGGTATAGTTACGCCTCTGGTTCCAAGCCACTGGGAACCTTGCAGACGGGCAGGTTCAACTTCTTCAATTACAATCAACTAAATTGGTAGCTTTCTAAAAAAATACTATTTTTACCTGTCATTATTAGCAGTTAATACAAGTGAAATAACACTTATTGGTTCTAGATTAATTTTCAACTAAAAAATTTAAGTGCGGGTATAGTTCTTACAATTCACAAGGGCGCGTGAGCTTTACTTGTGGTTACGTCGTGTACATGCACATTGCGTCAGTGTGCGTGCCTGTCAGAAGCTTAGGCGGGAGGAGCGGTCAGGCGCGTGCAAGCTCTCGCTCACACTTATACAGATACACGCACACAATCATGAGCCACGCGCCCTCGTGAAGTGAAAAAACTATAGTTTATTATTGATGCAGGTGAAAACATAACATGGTGGCGCGACCGCGGTCGCCGTGCGGCGCTCTGCTGCCGCAGTTCTACGCCGGGAGAGACATCTTCATCACCGGAGCGACTGGCTTCATGGGCAAGGTGAGGCTCTATTAGAATATACACGTTTTAGAGTTTAAAATTGCAATATGCTTGTATTCTGGAGTGAGCTCAGTTGGCTTTAAGAGCGCGTGTATTGCCAGAAAAAAATTCCCACGATAGATGAAATAATACATCATGTAGGTATTCTAATCTTCTATCTATACATATAATAAAATTGTAGAAAAGTGGTGTCTGTACAATGGAAATATATAAAAAAAAAGGAGCAGGGGTTGTTATTATATCGATGCCGAACCCGAAATTGTAATTAATTTTTTTTTTGTCTGTTTGTCTGTGTGTTTGTACACGCTAATATCAGAAACGGCTTATTCGATTTAGATACGGTTTTCACTAATATATTGTAGTAAGCTTCACTTAACATTTAGTGTTTATTTCATGTCAATCGGTTCATAAATAAAAAAGTTATGTCAATTTAAAGAATCACGGCGAACATTTTTAACGTACAGAGTACGTATCGCGTCTGAGCGTCGACGGTATATTATGTAATTCAAAATATACGTATGCTGCCCGAAAAGTCACTATTCCACGCGAACGAAGTCGCGGGCAAAGCTAGTTTCTAATAACTCGTAAGATAGGTATTCTTTTTTTTGTGGCTGTATCGCCTCTTAATTGAATGTACTTATATAAAAACTTTGGCGCTGTAACACATTGAAAATAAATGCAAATTAATTAAAAAATTAGACTTAGCATCGCAATTTGTTTTTGTCATCATTTTATGTTTCATACTCAGTTCATCGCCCCTTAGCAGCAATATTATAATATTATTTTTGCCTGGTTTTTTTCGGATAGTTAAAACTTGCTAAAATCAAATCTGCATATTCTGAAGATTTACCATTACACGCGCTTTTAATGATCTAAAGAGGTTCCGTATTAGTGGACCCACGTAACATGCAGAAACAAATCCCAGGGAAAAAGAAAAGAAAGAAAGAAAGAGAAGTTGGCATTCCGGCCGTCTGTACTGAACTTTCTCTCTTGAAATGGTCATCCAGGCTTTGTAAGATCGGTCGTAGAGTTTATTTTTACTAAAACATGGTTTCTATTGTACATCGTTACACGCGATTTACCGCCACTTTGTATGGTACATTCAGGTGACTAATGGGCAAATAATTTATTTTATTTATTTATTTATTTATTTTATGGAAACATACAGTGTTAATTGTCTTAAATCTAAAAACAGATTTATAATTCTTAAACCTAAATAGTTTCCAAAGACTATATAACACTTATAGATTACATTAATCTGACAACGCAACAATCAGGTGCAGCAGAAAGAACAAAAGTTATAAATTAATTTTTTAAACAGAAACTTGCCGAAAACCGACCAACTTGTAGCTAGTCGGTTTTCGACAAGGTATCCTTAATAGCTAATTTAAATTTGGAGAGAGAGAGATGAAAGATGTCATTTTCCGAAAATAACACGTTAAATTGGTTGCAACTTCTTCTAATAAATGTATTAGTAGCATACTTTGTCTTGCATGGTGCAATATAAAATAGTTTTGGATGCCGACAGGTAGATCGTGGGCACTTTAAAGAAATTTTAGAAAGTAGATAAGGGGAGTCGACACCATTATTCAGGAGCTTAAATAAAAGAATTTGATCTCTTTGAACCCGTCTGCTAGTGGCTGAAATAGGCATACGAGGACAGTCATTATTAGTATTATTTGATATATAATAAGATAACCGTTTTACGAATCGATTGTGGACTCTTTCAATTTTTTCTTTATGTACCTTATACTGAGGGCTCCAAACAGTGGAAGCGTATTCCAGAGTAGATCTTACAAACGAGTTATAAAGAAGAATAAGTGTTGACGGTAGTTTAAACTCTTTAGAAATCCTTAAGACAAACCCCAACATCCTATAAGCCTTACTAGATATATGGTTAATGTGTTCATCATAAAGTAACTTTTTATCTAAAATTACGCCAAGATCCTTCACAGAGGACACCCTGTTCAAGATTTCATCTTTTAGTTTATAATCATAGTTTATAGGTTTGCATTTTCTAGTGAATGTTATAATACTACACTTTTTTATATTTAAAAACAGTGAGTTTTGGGAGCAATAATGACATAGTGAATCTAGGTCCTTTTGTAAGTCAATGCAATCATTTACGCTTCTTATGATTTTATAAATCTTATTGTCATCTGCATAAAGCAAGAAATTTGAGTGTTTGAAAACAGATATAATGTCATTTATGTAAATATTAAAAAATAACGGACCAAGATGGGAGCCCTGAGGTACACCTGAGGGGACAGGGATGAACGATGAACAGTATCCTTTGACTGTAACAGCCTGACTACGATTGAACAAGTATGATTCAATCCATCGAAGCAGGTCCCCATGTACACCAATATGTTTTAGTTTAGAAATAAGAATATTATGGGAAATTTTATCGAAGGCTTTAGAATAATCTGTGTATACGACGTCAACCTGAAAACCGCTATCCATAGCCGAAGTAACAAAATCAATAAACTCACATAAATTTGTTTCCGTTGACTTTCTGTTAACAAATCCGTGTTGCTGACTTATGATCAAGGGGCGCAAAATTGGGAACATATTATCATAAACTATGTGCTCAAATAATTTAGGAATACAGCTAATTTTAGAAATAGGTCGATAATTTTTAATGTCATGCTTGTCACCATTTTTAAAAACAGGAACAACATATGATTGCTTCCAATATGTGGGCATGTTACCTGTTTTCAAAGATAGAGAAAATAAAATACACAATGGAACAGATACTGTATGAAAACATTTTTTTAGAAAGAGGGGCGGTATTCCGTCGGGTCCAGACCCTTTATTGATATTAAGTGACTTTAGGTATTTTTTAACAGTTGACAGAGAAATATTAACAGACGAGAGGCTGATACATGTTTCATTTGTGGAGTTGCATGGGTTATAAGCGAGGGATGTAGGACAGGAGGAGTTAGGTTCAAAAGAGGAATTAAAGTATTTGTTAAACAGGTCACTTATCTCCTGACCACTGTTTGCAGTAACATTATCCAAGTAAAGTCTATCAGGTAAGTCTATAGTTTGTTTTTTGGATTTTACAAATGTCCAAAAATAATTAGAGTTCTTTAAGAGAATTTTTTCCGCACGATCTAAATATCTCGTGTAACATTCCGCTTCAACCCTCTTTTGTCTATCCCGAAGGCACCGGAAGGAGCTATAGTCCTCGTAATTGTTATATATTTTCCATTTTTTATGAAATTTAAGTTTTTCTTTTATGATTTTTTTAAGGGCAGGCGAATACCAAACTGGATACATGTTATTATCAACAACTGTTTTAGTGGGTACATAGGTAGCAATAATATTATTCAAAATATCATAAAAAACTTCAATCGCTCTATCAATATCGAGATCATAGAAGCAGTCATGCCAGTTATATTCAGATAGTTTCTTGTTGATGAGATCATAGTCGGCTTTATGAAATAGTCTAACTAGACGGGGGGTTTTTGTAAGATAATTAGTAAATATATTTTCATTCAAACTAATTTTGAGAGCAGGGTGATGTAAATCTTCTTTAACTAACGGTGAATCACAACGTGACACGACCACAGAGCTTATATTGCTAATAATTAAATCTAATAACCGATTATTGACATTCGGGACTAAGTTAAATTGACATAAATTATTCAGAGATAAAAACGTTGATAGTGTTTTTATATGTACCTGTGATCCACCAATGAGTTGCGCACCCTGACCGCTATTTGAAGCAACCCATTTCGCTCCAGGAATATTAAAATCACCCAGCACCAAGAATGTGTCTTTTGGATGTAAAATCACAGCCTCAGAGACTGACTCATAAAACTTTACCTGATCATCAAATTGGCTAGAACACTGTGGAAAGTAGCAGCAGTAAATACGACAGTCAATAATTTTATTTTTTATTTTTATGCTAATAGTAAGTGAGATAATGTCAGCAGAGTTATTAATATCAGAAGATTGCTTTTGAACATCCTTCACTAACATTCCCCTACGCGCGGCGATAAGTACCCCACCACCCATTTTGTCTCCACGAGAAATGTAATCACGGTCGCATCGATATACTGAGTAACGACTGTCAAAGATCTCTGCATCATATAAACCCGGCAATAACCACGTTTCGGTTAAACAAATGACGTCATAATCAGAAGCTAAAACGTTTGACAGGAATCCAATAGTTTTAGACCGAAGTCCTCTTACATTTTGATAATAAAAAGTGAGATTAGTTCCCATTTTGCTGGTAGTGTAATCTGTAATATAAATAGTTAGTAATTATAAAAATATTATAAAATAATCTATGACAACCCCTACTACATACAATGGTCAGAAGTATCAAGCTTAATAGATTATTTAATATATTTGCCACCTGGATTTCCTCACCAAAAAGTATATACAACATAGACAAAAACACTAAAAATATGTAATCAAATAAGTAATGAAAAGTTAGCCTATTCACCAAACAAAGACAAGTTGCATAATAATATTGTTTATATTCTTTCATCTCTCTCCTCACCATACTCAAACATAATACATTAAAGTTAATACAAAGTGAATTTATCAGAAAACAACATACTATGTGTAACACACTAGAAATAAAGCTAAACACGCTGGAAAAGTTATTATTAAACACTAAAAACTTATAATGTGCATTCAAAAAGTAATAAATCAAGTAGTAACAAGCAGGGTGTACTATGACACCTATTACAATTTAATACTTAATTAACTTCGCCAATGCCGTGCAGAAGATAAAACTACGAACGTGTTAAGTACCTAAGAGAAGGAGTGTTGGTCATAAAGCGTCGTCCACATTTAGTATAGCTTCTAGCTCTTTTAAACAATCTCAAGCGAGTTTCTGGCATCAGCTGCATACAAGCGACACAAAATTATGACGTTTGAGACGTGGTTGAGACGATGACGGTGACAATATTTTAAATGGCTTGGTTTAAATGCCATCGAGATTTGTGCGTTGAGAGATAATTTAAACAATTGTTTAAATTATTGATTGCGTTGAGAGATAATTTAAACAATTGTTTAAATTATCTCTCAACGCAAAGCTACCTTTTAACAGGGATAAAAGTTTAAAAACTGTAATCCGACAACGAAAAATTGCATATAACATCAGTCTGTCATTTAAAGGTTTTGTTCGTATCTATGCCAGCTAGACCTTAATATAATTACAATCGAAAATCTAACATGTAAGCATTGATGTAAATAATAAGTCAATGCATGTAAGAATAACATTTGTAAAAACAGAAAATAAATCGGTCAAAAAACAAATTAGTTACTAATAAGCTGTTTTGATGCTACTGTATCCGTCTTTTTCTAAAACAAAATTTTGTATGGAGAGTGTATGGACTATGGAGCTACTGAATCGTGCGTCATGTTTCAATAGCGCTCTCTTTTTCTAACAGGAAAATTAAAAGCTCTATATTTTCGAGACTAGTTAAGATATTGAAAAAAGAAAAATGACATTGTGTTATAACATTTTAACATGTTTTTAATTTTATAAAAAAAAATGTCAAATACTCAAATACCAAATTCATTGACGCATCATTCATCAAATTCAGCTCAATAGTTTAGGCGCTACGGAATAAATGCAAACATACATACACAGACTGTTAAATCCTCTTCTCAATTCCTTCCTTTTCTTTTGCCTTTGCTGTACTTAATCAGGTAAAAAACAGTCCGTGCATGCATTCTAGGCACTCATTTAAATAAGTAACTGCCTACTTTAAAATTAAGTTTCATGTTAACTACCCAGTCGTTATTAATGATGAGTACGATCAATAATTTATAACAAGGAAATTCGAAAACACACCTCGGTAGTTAGGACGTACCTACCAGCCTCGACATTGCGGCCTTTAATTTTGACGAGTTGACACCGAGCAATTATGGTGTACTTAATGATCTTATTGTCAAGTGGCATGTAATAATGTAACTATAAAATGGGAGACATAACATTTTATTGATGGTTTCCTTAATTGTTTTTCGAAACTTTTGAATTACTTACTAACTTTTGAAGGTCGACAACTTCCTCTGCGTTGAATTTCTGAATATTGTCCAGTGATTAAAAAGTACCTAGCATTCTTATGGGACATTCCAAACCCAATTTTACCCATTGCTACTTCTGTTCTTATGAAGAATAATAAACTTATTCTGCTACAATCCGCCAAATTAGAGAAATATCTGTATGGTATACAGCGTGTCTTCCCTCAACCAGCAACATGTTCATTCATTCACTCACATCAACCCACTACTGGGCTCAGGCCCCCTCGCGAAGGAGGCTGAAATGTTTTTTAAATGTGAGGATTGCAGTTACCTCTGATTGGCTCAATTTATTTTATTGCTTGTTACGTCAATGCATTTTAACTAATAGCGAAAGAGTACCAGCCAGAGGTGATTGCGATGGTCACACTGCAGCAATCAGTTTTAGACAATCCCTCAGCCGTAATAGCTTTGAATATGCCAAGAAAGCCAGTTACCATTACCGTAGAGCAGCACCATGTTCAGGCAATTGAAACGTGAAGTAAAATGAGGTTCTATAATAAATAAATCGAAAATAAATAAGGTTTTATGATGAATTCTAAATTGTATACAGGTGCTGATAGAAAGGCTGCTGTCGACATGTCCGGATATCGGCCACCTGCATCTTCTTATGAGGCAAAAGAAGGGCGTCACTCCGGAGAAGCGCTTGCAGCAACTTAAACAATCACAGGTATTTTCCAATGATTTTTATTAATTTTGCGACACCTGGTTACGTAATGTTTTTTTTGTTATGTACTTAGGGAAATTGCGTATTTGACTGGTGTCAACATCGATGTATAAAATTTATTTTACATCGATTTCCAGGTATTCGACGTGGTCCGTCAAACACATCCTTCACAATTGGACAAGCTATGCATGATTCCGGGGGACGTCGCACATCCAGGACTTGGCATCGCTCCACAGCATCTACGGCAACTACAAGACGTATGTTATGCACAGAGAACAGCCTTTTTTCATAAGAATACTTACTAGATTGTGTCCGCGACTTAGTCCGCGTGGAGTGAAGTTTAATAATCCCACGGGAAATAATTATATTATTTATAAAGCAGGAACCCTATGTTTTTCCGGGATAGAAGGTGGCCAGCCATGTCACTCTCCAAGTCCACAAACCAGCCAAAATATCATGTCAAAACAAACAAATATCTACGCTTTCGCATTTATAGTATTTGTTAGATAGTACCCTTGTATAAAATATGACTAGTAGGTATTCCCCTTTCTCCTCCAAACAAGCGAAGAGCTTGTGTTAGGATGGTTATAACAATAGTGCGGTACATCGGGTGGCGTTTAAACCCTTCAATCTTTCAGTTCTTACTCCGCGCCCAGACCGCTGCGCTATTGAGACTTCAAACAACAAAGACATGTTAGACATGGTCGCTAACTATGGCCCTTATTAGAAGCTTCAAGCTCTCTCAGAGAGCGTTATGCTCCAAATTTCTGATTTGATCGCGCAGGGATACTCAAAGATCCGAAGAAAAACCAGAGTTACTGACATAAAGAAGTTCAAGTAGTCGAGGCATATAGTTCGAAGACTAATAATAGTCGTTGGGGGTTTTAAGGTGCTGGAGTAGCGACCTCACACCGGAAAGCGCAGTGTTAGCAGATCTTTCACAGGACAGACGACTCGCAGAGAGCCGCTGGATATATGCATTGCAAGACCAAGACTTGCGGAAATCTATGCAAAGATCTATGTTCAGCTTGGGACGTCGATTGGTTGATGAAAAAAAGAAGATGATACGCAATGGATATACACACTGCGGTCTATAGAAAATCTGATATTTATTTCCAGGTTTCCATCGTGTTCCACTCCGCAGCGACGCTGAAGTTCGACGAGGCGTTGTCTACGGCAGTCGAACAAAACGTTTTGTCGGTCATGCGTCTCATGGATCTCTGTGATACTCTCCCTAATTTACAGGTGTGTATTGTGGCTAAATCTGTCGTACATCATCTTTGAACTTAACTAAATCGTGAGCCGGAAACCGAACCCTTTTTAGTAATTTATTGGCCAGCCTGTTGGGCTCTTGTCTAAACCCTCCTCATTCGAGATGACATGTGTGCTCAGTAGTTGGTTGGCGATGAGCTGAGATGAATGAATGCCTAATGTAGGTACCTACCTAAAATCTATTTCCAAACAGCCTGCTAAAAATAAGGCAATGGAAACCATGATGAAATGTGTATATTTTGTCCTGGTAGGCTCTCATCCACGTCTCCACAGCCTACAGCAACCCAGAGCTCAATGTGGTAGAAGAGAAGGTGTACCCCGCACCGGCGTCCCTGCCGCGTCTTCTGGCGATGGTTGAAGCTGTGCCGCCCCAACTTCTTGCCAATATCACCCCACAGTGAGTTTTTACCTATCTTTCTGGTTGTAATGGAGTATTTTACTGATATTTTGCACATATTTAATGGTTTTAAGCATCTGTAGGAACTCTGCAATAAAACTGCGCCTTAGCGCAGTTGGCTCTAATATCTAATTAATACAATCCTTGAGAGGTTCGGAACCCTCGGCCTGAGTGCAAGAGTATGACTCGCACTTGGCCAGTTATTATTTTTCGTCGATGACCGCAATTCGGCATGATCAGCGAGAAATCAGGCGCAGGACCAATAACGCCAATTTCCCAGTTCCTAGTTGTCCATTAGAATGTCTTGACAGAAAGTCGGATAATTTCATGATCCCAGCCGTATTCGGCCATAGTTGGCTTACCTGACAAATGCATAAAGCCAGCGAGCTCTAGTAATGTCAAGCCAGTCGAGTTTTCTATTATACTAAGAACCTAGGGATTTATTTGTTTTCAGGTACATAAAACCTAAACCCAATACATACACGTTCACCAAAGCTATGGCGGAGGAAGTTGTGCGGAGTCGGGCTAGTAAGAGCTATCCTGTCGCCATCTTTAGGCCAACCGTAGGTAAGTCGGCATGAGGTTCTTTTTAAAGGGCGGATCAACGCAATGGCGGTGCCTATAGAGCTTCAAATAATCTAGGTCCCTACTACTTACACTTAAAGTAAGATTGTTTAAACATTGTTTTGACATGTCATAACAATTACAACCTTAAAGTAACATAATGACCATAAAGTCCCAGGTGACCCGTCTGCTCGTTTACTCGCTATAAACTAAATTATGCTTTAGTGATTTCCTCACTCCGCCATCCGTATCCTGGTTGGATCGAGAACCTCAACGGCCCAAGTGGTGTCATTGCTGCGGCGGGCAAGGGACTTCTTCACGTTTTCTGCATGAAGCCAGACGCCAGAGCTGATCTGTTGCCGGTGGATATCGCTATAGATACCCTGCTGGCTGTGGCGTGGGAAACTGCAGTTGACAAGTCAGTACCAAGTCTTTATTTTTTTCTGGAGCATAGGTTATATGCTTTTGACAACCTCGCTGAGTGTTTCGTGCTGTGAATTAGTATAATGCGATTCAAATGAGAATAGGACTGTCAAACAACCGTTTTATATTTCTGTCCTGCTCATATGCGGTTTACGCTGAGTGAGATAGGAAGAGAAAATAACGGCTTCTCATTTGAATCGCATTATACCTACCTATCTTATGGTTTAACTGCCTCGTTGGTCTAATGGTTAGCATGTTCAACCATCAAGGTAACATTCCTTACTAACCGTATAGTAATAAATGCTACTTTTATAGTTCGACTGCGGATGACAGGGTCTCGGGTTCGATTCCCGGATCGGGCCAAAAAAAATGTACTTGAGTTTTTCTATGAAGAAATTCTTAGTACAATTTAAAAGTACACGTGAATTCCCTGTTACAGACTTCCAGAAGTTCGCGTCTACAATTGCAGCACCTATGAAAATCCGACAACGTGGTTAGAATTTGAGTCCGCACTCAAACAATATCTCCCTCGTTTTCCATTGGATAACTGCCTGTGGTATCCGAGTGGGTCCGGAGTAGAAAATCGGTAAGTTTAAGTACCGATTGGACCGTAAACTATTTTTTTTCTTTAAATAAAAAAAATATATAAAAAAATAGCTTTTTTATTTTTTATAGCCCTATTTCCTATTTTTTTTTTTATAAAAAATAGGAAATAAAACTTGGCTTTATCTATCGGTATTCATGGATTTTTATTTGTTTCAGTTACGTACACAAAGTATTGGAGTTCTTTCTACAAACACTCCCTCTACATGTTGCCGAGTATACTATTCGAACATTTGGTATTAAAATGAAGTAAGATCAAAGTTTTTGAGCTAGGGACTACGAGTATCTATTGCTCTTTTTTATGATTCAGACACATTTCTATAGTTTTTGGCTGACTGAAAGGTGCGAGCACATTACCGTGACACGCAATCGGAGTGACCGCGCGACGAATGACGATTGGAGTCATACTTTTTAAAAAAACATGCACACTAGGCGCGCCCCAACTGGTCGACCGTTACCTCAGATTGTATTGAAGCAAGAAATGTGTGCATTTAATGTGGTCAAATTCCAAGTCGCTATCTAGGCTTAAAGTTTAAATACATCACATCGGTGTGATTTTTTAAATTCTAAATCTCGAAAGATAGGTACCATAACGAAATTTCAGAAATCTTTTAGGTAGGGACTTACTGAACTCATCTACTTAGGCAATAACTTAGAAGACTACTATAGCTTTTATACCAATACCTAAGTCCAATGACCATCTATCTACCTAATAATATTACCTACAAAATATTTGTGTTCATTTTAACATAGTACATAATATTATTTCAGAGTTAGTCTAATAACAGCTGAACAGAAGATGCGTGCAATGGGGGATGTTCTCGCGTTCTTTGCTTTGCGGGAATGGGAGTTCAAGACGGAGAATGTATCAAAATTACGGGCCCGGCTCTCTGCGAGCGATGCTGCTATATACAATCTGGATCCGAAGAGTATTAAGTGAGCATTATCTTTGTTATCTATACACTGACGTCTATTAATACAAGTAGGAACACTGGATTGGCTATAAGTAGAGCTATTTTGGCTCTGATAAATAATTAATAATACTGTTCTATACTGAATGCTCAGAGAAGCAAGTACACCTAAAGTACAACCGATGAATGGTAAATCGATGTTTAGTAAGTGTTAATATTCTAAAACAAGCGATTAAAAATATAACTATTCTCCTCAGCTGGAACGAACAGTATAAAAACTTCGTAAAGGGGACGAGGAAATATTTGCTGAAAGAAAAAGATCAAGATAAGGCAGAGGCGAAGCGGCACCTTAACAGGTGAGTGGTTGTGAGTGTTGGTGATATTTTATCAATACTTAGATTGTTTAGTAATAATGTTTTTCTGACCGAATGTTGGCAACGGAAGCCAATCTCAATGGAGATTAGCCAAGCAGAAGATATTTAATACGTAACCACTTAACTGTTTAACCCAGATCTCAAGCTAGGGGCAGGCAGCTGGCTCCGGTTGTGTTCTTAGGAGATCTCGGAGCCTTCCATTATGCGCTGAGAGTGGCTATAGAGGGGGTTTTAGTGGGTAAAATCCCCACATTTTCTATTCCTGTCTTGCTCAGTGTAAGATAGTGGGACGTGGGCAAGATAGGAATAGAAAATGGCAATACCGGAGTTAAATATTCATACCCAAGCCCGAATAAAATAGTCATAAAATAAATCCTGTTCTCATGGTATTTCTTTTTTTTTTTACAGAATGTACTTACTACACAAAGGCGTGCAGTTATTTGTGATGATTCTGCTCTTCAGGCTCGTGTTACAGAATAAGTCTGTAAGAGATGTTGTATACGGGACTCTGCGACTGCTGTGGTCCATTTTATTCACGACCTTCAATTACTTGATAGGAATTGCATGAAATAAACAAATTGTGGGAGTAATGTGTGTAAATAGCTGGGTACAGTGAAACCACTTGCCTGTATTAGTTATACGGATATCAATGAAATACAGGCATTGTTGGTTAAGATTTAAATGTGACATGCAACAACAAGAGACTCAACAGCGAATGCCACTATAAAGCATGGAACGACTAGCAGATGAACGTTTTCGCAACTGCCAAAACATTTATCCAAATAAATGAAATTGAAGTACCTGGAAGGAAAAGCATTTGCTACAGCAGCGTCTTATGAACCAACCTACAGCTAGCGCCATCTATTTTAACTTGCGACATTACGAATGGTAGTGTTGTACAACATGTTACTAGAGGTACATTACTTAGCTCCACTATGAAAAAGTATATATTCATCACGTAGCGTTAATAAAGTCCACTTTATTTATAACAACCTTTTATAGATAAGACAGTTCTTGTCAGTTTGACTCACCCGCAATGTGTCTTGAGTCTAAGTATGATTACATTAAGACATAGTATTTACTTCAGGTAGGTACCGACTTAATAAGTAATATAGCTAATAATAAAAACCATGCAGTGGAAGATATACTTAGGTACCTTATAGCATTGATATTTACTTTTTATTAATGGTAGGTACGTATTATTTTAGTAGGTATTTTCTAAAAATAGAGATCGCTATTATATTGGTTATGTTCGTTGAAAGTAAAACCCTTAAAATTCTGTTTTCTCTTTGTAAAAAAAAACAATTTTACAAATCATAAAAATGTAAAAAGCAAGCTATATTATGTAGGTACCTACATACTTAAGATATGCCTAAGCTATAAGCACATTTAATAAAATCTGGAAACGATGGTGGTAGCGGGTATTTATTATATTTATAATGTAAATAATAATTTTGTAAATGATGATAAGAATATTAATGAAAAAAAATTAAATCCGTGTTAATAATGAAAAATCTAGTGTTTTATTTCACACATTAGGTACTATCTAGATAGATACTTTTTAATTGCAATAAATCCCTTTCGTACTTACCTTTTTTACTTTTTAACAATTTTGCAGGTAGGGTGACCAACCCAATTGCTAGCACTGCACCAGTTTATTCGCACCTTGGCAAAAAACATTAAAATATAAGTTTCTGATTGTGGTTTTTAAATTTTCAGATTAGAATTATTTAGGGGAATTCATATTTTTCACAATCGCAACCTTTCTAATCTGGAATATTTTAAAATGACGTCAGTATCGTAGTTGAAAGATATCGTTCTGGAGTTCCCGAAGATTTTCGGCCATTTTGACTGATCGACGTTAAGGGTCAGTACTTACTTAATTATGATTTAACTGTAGTTTTATCTGAGTTTTAATAATATAATAGTTTTCAATTGATTTTCTAAGTATTATTAGTTACTAATTCAAAAAGTAAATGAAACTTTCCCGTTATTTCATTGCAAAACAAGGGGTGTCAGTATCTGGTTACAAAATTTGGAGATTCTCCTGTTTATCAACACTCCGAACCGATTCGATTCCCTAGCAGACTGGGAGTCTGTAGACAATCTTAACAAGTATGTGTAAACTGTCCATATTGTGGAGTCTAAATTCTTTAAGACTCATCACACGAAAAGGACCAAGAAGTTCTCTGACCATACTCTTAAACTGATGGAAGACAGACAAGAGACGAGACTTCAGTCGTCAGCAGACGCGGATGCCTACTGGTAGGTTAATAGGCAGATCTCTAAGGCAAGAACTCGCGACCTGCGGGCCTTGAATACCAAGTGTATTAAAGATACCATCTAGTGGAACAGAAGTTCCATTCCAAAGTGTCCGTGAGAGATCTATCTATCGGACAGAGCCAGCTGACGCAGCTGAAAACTGACGAATGCTGTCACGTTTCTTCTCCACCTGAGGTATGGAGAGAGATTGAGAAGTTCTATGGGCAGTTATATATCACGAAACAAAAATCATTCAGCGGACGATGGAGAGAGCTATGCTCGGAGTATCCCTGCGATATCATATCAGAAATAAGGATATCCGTAAGAGAACCAAAGTCACGGACATAGCTCAGCGAAACTGAAGTGGAAATGGGCGGGCATATAGTTCGAAGAGCTGATGGTCGATGGGATCCCATGGTGCTGGAGTAGCGACCCCGTACCGGGAAGCTAGGTGGAACGACGACATCAAACGAGTCGCAGGGAGCCGCTGGATTCAGGTGGCGTAAGAGCGAGGCCTGTGGAAGTCCATGCAAGAGACCCTTTGTCCAGCAGTAAACGTCTATCGTTTGATAAAGACTATGTTTTTTTTTCTTATTAAATATGTAAGTGTGTTTGTTTTAAATATAATAAATATAAAAAAATTAAGTCACCTACAGTTACTATAATACTTTCCTTATATTATTTCGTAATAAAATCTATATTCTAAAAGACTTAGGTAGGTAGCCTAGCCTTTTAATTCCCTTAAACTCTATTAAAATCTGAGTGTTGATAATTGGATAATTTTGTGCCCATAACTGGTAACAAATGTGCAAATAATTGGGGACTGGGTCATTTTTCAATCTTATTTAAAATTCTAGTTGATTTAAACGAAAATATTTCAATATCTTCTTTAATTATATATTTTATTAAACAAGTAACCTTATGACTACAGTGATTTATAGGATTTGGTTAAATTTTTATTCAAAAAACATATTTGAAGTTAGATAAACTCTTAAAGTGCCCATAATTGGGTCTGCCACCCTACTTCGTATTTTCATGGGTCTGTAGCACTGACCTTTATTTTTAATGTATGATTATCACTAGACTTGCTGACCATTTACAAATGACAGCATGCATAATTATTATGGATTTGATTTATGCACCGATCTATGATTTCATATGAAATCATAAATTAATTATAGATGTTGGCGCGTCATTCGCAATAATACGAGTATTATTACTAATTATTAGTTTCAGAGACACTCATATCTATGCTAACAGCGCCAAGATGGCGTCAAACAACTAGGTCCAAAACAAAAATCAAGCAGCCAGTCCAGTGTTAATCATAGATTAAAATATATAGAGGTCAGGGAACCATATAGTATGGATTAAACCTTGATTAAACTGTCCAACAGCAGGGTGAGCAAGGGCAGGAGAAAATTTTATCCACTGACAAGAGATAAAATTATTTTCTCCCTATGCTAAAGCATGGCGACAAGGGAAAGGAGAAGTATATTCCTATGAGTAGTAGTACCTATTATATCCATTGTAAATATTATTTTCATCATTTCGTCCATCCTCGACGGATGGATAAAACTGGGCAAGGGGATAAACATTTTATCCTTTCCCCGTGGATAATATGTCTCCTGCCCATGCTCATCATGCAGTACCGTTTCCTTTCCTCCCTCCATGCCTTTTCCCTTAGTATATTTTTTATTTTTGCTTGGCAAAAATCAGACGAGCGTCGACTCGACGCGTTGTCGTTAGTTGTTATTTAGTTCAATTTAGGCTACGGCTACGGTTATATAATACCTTGTTAATAGGTACGTGGTTAATACTTATAATATTTTAAGCTTTTTAACTCTGAATTATTGAGAAGTTTATTTTACCATTGGGTTACAAAGTTTGACGTGTTTCTAATGTTACCCACTTTTCATGTAAAACAAGCACCAATGACAGTAATAGTTTAGTGTTCTATTCTGTGGACCAAAGTGTCAGTGACCAAATAGCAGGAATTCAACAAAGAAAAAATTTGATTGGAATGCGAACAAACTTCATTTTCATGGTCACGAAATTTTTTTCAAAACCGAAAACGCGTTGCAAGTTTTGGCCGCGGACGGAAGGTGCATTATTTTATTAATCGATTTTAACATACAAAAATGTTTGATAAAGTTTTCCGACGTGCTCTAAAGTTCCGGATAAGAAAGAGTTATCCTACAAATGTGTACGATTTGTCCAGAGGGGCAGCTATAGCCGTAAGAAGGCCTTACAGTGATGAAGTAAAACGCGCGCAATCTGCCGATTCTTTTACTGGCACTATATTCGACAAAATTATATCCAAAGAGCTGAAAGCGGATATTATATACGAGGACGACCTTTGTCTGGCGTTTAACGATATTGCCCCACAGGCTCCAGTTCACTTTCTTGTGATACCGAAGAGGAAAATCACGACGTTGCAAGACAGTGAAACCAGTGATAAAGAGGTTTGTTGAGTTAAATGTTTATAAGTAGACATAAATTTAACTGTTATATATTATCATCATCAGTTCATCCATCCATTGCAATTAATTCAGTCAGGTTACCTACATGGTTATTATCTACAAAGAAGCCAACTGCACTTGTTATATATGAATAGAGTTTGAATTAGGAGTAATAATGAGAAGCTTCTGATTTTTTAAAAACACAACTAAAGAAAGCAATCTTTGGACAAGTTTAATATATTATAATAATCAATAGTGTTTTCAAATTAGACTAGTTATCAGTAACTACTTAGTCAATACAGATTTGCCTTAGTTTAATTTTAGTTACCAAGTACTTTAGTATTTTGAGTTAGGTTTGGTCTATATTTTCCACTGAACTATGCTTGTTATTTTATTTATAATTTTTTATGCCCCCTTAAGATAGTTGAAGTAATAAGAACAGAAGAGTTGAAGTAGTGATGAAAATGTTTGGCAGAAATGAAATAGCATTTTCTCCAAATTTTAATCAAAATCTATCAGAAATTTCATGTATAAAATATGAATAAACTTTAAGCTTTACTAATCATTAAAATAAGTACCTTCTTATCTAATACAATCTGTGCCATACAAGTAAAAGCTCTCAAACAATAGTCATCTGTATATCTTTTCAGATAAGGATCATATTGGCTTCACATTATTACTATAAAATGTGTCATTTTCATACATACCTGATCAGATGTTTATCAAAGGACATTCCAGAGCAACTTAGTCATTTTTAATGAATATTCAACTAGCAAAACGCTTAAGGTTTGCTTTTGGAATGTTATCAGGTGTTTGTGAAATTAAAATCAGGTTTTACTTTGATTGTGCCATTTATATTACAAAATAAACTGACCTAAAACGTGTTGATTGTTGACCATTGCAACTTCATATTTCTGCTGATGGTTGAGAGTATAGGTATCATTTCATCAGAAAATTATGCTAAACATTGATGTCAAAGTGTGAAATCGACGGTCCCTACGTACATAAAGACATGTCAAAAACCGAGGTTTACAGGAGAGCGTTATTTAGGTTCAAACCGCTCTAGAAATAATTCTATGTACAATTATAATTATTATTTTTCTATAATGTTTTATTAGCTTTAGGACCTTTATAATGGTATTTCTACATATTTTCTTTTTTTATATTTTCTTGGAAAAACTGATAGATGACTGTTTCTACGCTGATATTAAAATAAAAGCATGTCAGACATGTCTATGATACCTTTTTATACGCAGGAAAGAAGAAAACAGTTAATAAAATGTAATTTAAATAAAATGATTTATTAAAACGTAGAATTACGTTATAGTTTTCAAACGGATATGTTAAACATCCTAAGATCGCCACCCATGGATATAAAAAATACATCAATGAAGACATATCGCTTTATACGCGGTTTCATTCATTCGGGGTAGGACTATATTTCTTGTAATGTAAATAAAGACATGTCCTTAAATAAAATAATCAGGATTGTGTTTTATTAATTAAACAAGGTTTATAATTGAAAATAATTTATTGTAAATGAAAGTAAATTTAATTAAATTTCAAAATTCTGCTGACCGTCTCATTGAAATTAGTCCACGTTATGCACTTTGCATCTTAAAATTCTGTCTTTTCGTCCCAAAATTTACGTATGTGCTCCGTTGCTGCTCCTTTTGGAATCACCCAGATCTTTTGACACAAGTAGATGACTTAATCAAAATTAGCTTAGAATCGATTCTAAATATGCAGCTGAACGAGCAATCTTGGTCCCAAGCATCCCTACCCATCCGTTATGGTGGTTTAGGGATTCGCAAAATTTCCAGTGTCGCTTTACCAGCCTTCCTATCTTCTGTCCATAGTTCAGCAAATGAGCATGAGTAAAATTTTAAGGGCACCCCCTTCAAACTTTGAGATTGCTGGCTTGGAAGAAGCTAGAAACGCTTTCTTAATTGCATGCCCAGGTCAAAATTTTCCAGTTTCTCCAAATTCACAAAGGAGCTGGGACGACATAAACTGTAAATTGACGTATAATAATCTTTTGAGCCGTAGTACAGGTTCGGCGCGTGCTAGGCTTTTGGCCGTGGGTGCACATGAGGCCGGCTACTGGCTTCACGCGTACCCTTCGTCCAATACAGGAACATTTCTTGTGCCTGACACGCTCCGAATCACAACCTGTCTACGCCTTGGGGTTCCGGTCTGCGCTCCGCATAAATGTCCCTGTAGCAGTGATGTCGACAAGCTAGGACATCACGGACTGTCATGCCAAAAAAGTGCAGGCCGCTTCTCGAGACATGCCGTACTTAACGATATCATACGCCGGTCCCTTGCCACCGTCAACGTGCCAAGTCTACTTGAGCCGACTGGTATTGCAAGAGACGATGGCAAGAGACCGAACGGTATGAGTTTGATTCCATGGAAGATGGGTCGGGTGCTGGTATGGGATGCAACCTGTTCAGACACGCTGGCCTCTTCCCATCTACATGGAACCAACAACAGAGTTGGTGCGGCTTGTGAAGCGGCTGAAAAAACGAAAGCATGCAAATACAGGGGTCTAAGCACCGAATATGATTTTGTCCCATTCGATGTCGAGACCCTTGGTCCGTGGGGTCCTAGCGCTATAAGACTTTTTAAAGAAATATCAAAAAGGTTAGTCGACGTCACAGGTGACCGAAGAGCTGGCAGCTACCTCGGACAACGAATTAGTCTCGCTATCCAAAGGGGGAACGCTGCCAGTATCATCGGAACGTTGCCTAAAGGGACTCCTTTTAATAATTTATTTTAATTTATTATATTATATATTTTTTAAGGTTTTTAGTTTTAGGTTAATATTTTGTCCTAGTATATATTAAATTAGTTAGTTTTAATTTAAGAAGTAATTTAATATTAATTTAATTTATAGATATAATTATTTTATTAGAGAGTATTTTTGCAGGTCTTATGAATACTTATAACTAAAAAACACACCACTGAATCTATCTAAACTGTATCAAAACATTAATATGTCACCACGCGAACAAGCATCTTATTGGGGAACTCCCGCCGTGTATGACGTTATGTCAGACAAGGCCGCGTCCGCACCGAGTGGCGCGCATTTTAAAACACCGTACAAAACGATACGTATAGATATCCGCATCTACGACACTTATTCGTTGTAAATATAATACTTGTTCTCATATACGATTTGTAAATGACGTTAAATACGTAATATTAAAAAAAGAAAAATATACAGGTATGTGCATATGGAAAATCTAAAGCCAATTGTGCAATAAAAAAAAAAATGCCATTTTCGACATGTCTTTATGTACGTAGGGACCGTCGAAATGGTATTTTATGACCTACATTATTTGCATATTTCATTCTCGTTTAAATTGTATCAATATAGAAAATTCCGACATTAGTAGGTAAAGATGTCTTACAAAGATTAGCATAAAGTACTTCTTAGAGTCTACTCAAAAAGAAAACCATCATGAGTTTGGAGGGTGCAGCTTAACCTTTTTTGTAAAACAACTTTTGCATTTATATAATTTTACTTTTATCCGCCGCTTCACTCCTGCCATGTATCCGAAGTAGAAAATTACTAATTTTGGTTATTTTGAGTT
The DNA here is from genome assembly GCA_038048805.1 of Hipparchia sbordonii. Lineage (NCBI taxonomy): Eukaryota > Metazoa > Arthropoda > Insecta > Lepidoptera > Nymphalidae > Hipparchia > Hipparchia sbordonii. The sequence continues at coordinate 9,900,196 of CM076107.1, read as the reverse complement.
TTCCCTATTTTTTTTTTTGTTCTTAAACTACACCTGTATTAGAGCGAAAAAAAAAAAATTATTCAAATCGGTCAAGGGCTTTTGAATTTTAGCCAGACTAATGAACAGAAATTGATTTATAAGTAACGATTTCCGATACAATGTTTTGTATTTCAGCTTTTGGGCCACCTGATGCTGGTAGCGCGATCCTTGGGAGCGGCCCGCGCCCCGCAGGGTTGGCGCTTGGTCGTGAACAACGGCGTGCATGGCGCTCAGAGCGTTTACCATCTACACCTGCATGTGTTGGGAGGCAGACAGATGAAGTGGCCGCCTGGTTAAATGACGGCAGTTGGTTAGAGAACGAGGTAGGAGAATTAGGAATGAAGTATCCTATACTGCAGTGTGGTTACTGGGCAGGTTGCCAACATATTTACATATTTCTTATTTAGCATAATTTTTTATAAAAAGTTTCATTTGCAGAATCTGTCATTAAGCTCGTTATAGCGCCGTACTCAATGAGCATATTAGTACACCATACTCAATTGAGTGAATTGGGTATCTTTTCGTAAATTTGTCTTTATATAAATCTGTTGCAAAAAAAATACATTTTTAAAAACTTCAAAAAAGAGATTCTCAGTTCAATCTTCTTCAATATATATAATCTGTAGTAAAATGACATCATATATGCATATAGGCATTTTCACGCTCTTGTCTAGATTGATTGGAATTTTTTGTTTTGTGAATTCATTATAAAGTTACTTTACTGTACATATAAGTATTTTACTTATATAATCTTGATAACAGTAATTATAATGTTTAATTTGGCTGATATAGTGTCGACTCTATATTGTGTTATAAAGTTGTATCACTGTCCAAACAAGTTTGCTTTTAAAATATGATATGGAAATATTTGCGATTGTAATTTCCTTTGTATGTGACATCATGTGAATTATTATTGCAATTATCATGATTGTCATATAATCAATTTGTAATATTGCATATATTTTTCAATATTTTTTCTCACTATACTCATATCATATTGTATAATGTTGTAAAAGATATACTTACTTTAAGAGCACAGAAATATAAAATGTATGTGCTAAGAAGTGCGTATTTTTGAGTGTTAGATTAATTAATTTCCTACATAATTTAAATAAATACATTTCATTTGGTAAAAAATTTAAAATTTTATGTTAAAAATACACGCAATACAATTTTAACAGAAATAAAAAAGCACAAAGATATCAAAGAAAAAATGTGTCATAAAATATGCCATGTCTTGTAGTATAAAATGTTAATACATTTATTTTGATTAATAGGATTGAATAATATTGTAATGCATGGTGCAATATTGGGCCAAATTAGAATAAGATGTATGTGAAAAAAGTGTCAATTAATATTATTATTACAAAAATGCCAAAGTTTGAATCAATTACTATGGTTTACTTAATTAGTGGCTCATACCAAATATTTTAGTAAAAATAATTAATTTAAAAACATCCATTTTCCCTTGTATAATTATACATGGTTTTGCCACCATAGTGACATATATATAATAGAAACAATGTGAAAATCTCTAATAACTCACGTCAATTTGGATGTTTGTTAAGTATCTTCTAAGGACCAGTTTCAGATCAGGCAGTGAAAGTAAGATTATCATCACCATTAATGATTTATTGCAGAAGTCAGGGTTCTTTAACTTATTTTTTTTATTCAATGACAATATACCCCTTGCCTGCAATCTCACCTTATAAGTGACGGTGCCTTTCACCAGACAAAAAATTATGACTGACTGTGGAGGTATTAAATTTTGATACTGACTTGTGCCACCTACTTTACCTTTTTTGTGTGTGCTTTATGTTTACGGCAACTTTATTTTAACTGTCTGATGTGCAACTGGCCCTTAGGCCCTAAACAAAATTAAAATCAAGGCCTTTATTATAAATCTGAGTGAAAAATCGCAAAAATAGACTTAGAAATGTATGTTTCAGTGGACCTCCAGTTAAAGGCAGCCTTATATATTTATCTGAATTAGAATCTCAAACAGTCTGATGAACCAAAATAGCTTTAGCTTTCTCTAGTCATGTTTTTATTGAAATAGTTTAGACAATGTGGCTATTATCTATCCTCTTCTGCAGGAAGTAATACGAAAGGAATAGTATGAGATATAGGACCGATCTACACCGGAATGGCAGCAGCGCGCGCTTTCAGTATGAAATAATTTTAAACTTTATTTACATAATCGCTAAAGATCAGTATCGCTTGACGCGCGTGGTTGACCTTTTTGAGCTTTTCAAGCGATACTGGTCTTTAGTGATCATATAGATATAGTTTAAAATTATTTCACACTGAAAGTGCTCGTCGCGCCGCTGCTATTCCAGTGTAGATCAGCCCTGAAGTTTAGCTTAGAGACTGTGTACAACAAAATTAGCCATAATACCGCCAAATAAATAGATAAGCCACTGTTTAATTTAGCCGTAGCTATTGAGCACAAACTATGGTATTTTAGAATTTAGTGTTAATTAAGTATGACGGTTTATTAATCTTAACGAAAATAGATTTTCTACTGATAAGTTATCGAATCCCTAAAAAAAGCTTACGCGATCCGTAATTTAGTCTCAACAGCGCAACGGTTAAAGGTGCGGACTGAAAACTGAAAGGTCACAGGATCGACCCCACCCGTTGCACTATTGTCGTACCCACTCCTAGCACAAGCTTTCCGCTTATTTGGAGGGGAGAGGAGAATATAAGTCAAGTTTTAAGTTTATAACCTATGACATTCAAATATTCGAACTTTGTTTGTTTATCTATGTTAATTTGTAATTTTTTCCAGTGCAAGTATTTACAATAATATTTTATCTTTAATTTTTTTTTGGACTTTGTGTTAGTGCTGTTCTAGATAACTAACTATCTACATCATAACCCACAGGATCATTCACAATCAGGATAGTGTTGTTATATTATGATTATTATTCTTCTTTGCATTCAGTGTGACATTGGCGAAGTGCAATGTGCTGAATTGGCACTAATAAAAGCCAGAAATTAATAAAATAATTATTGTGTTTTCTTATTAATAAATTACTATTATTATAAAAAAAGAATGTACTACTTAGATATATTTATGGGATACGTACGACGCGATGTACCATTCCTATATTTTTTTTGTAGAAAAATGTATAGAATGTTCACGCATCACCTTGATATTGTTTAGAGTTTAATGTTTTTATTAAATTCTGTAACCAAAGATATCGGTAATAAAACATTAGTTCAAATTTTACTTGTATATTTTATTCGACTATTTCTCTGGTACATAAAAACAAAAATAAAGAAAAATTAAGACCTCTTTTTTTAAGTTACATCGATATTATTCGTTAACTAAAACGATCACAAACATTTTTTTGGGTAGATTTGAAATACAACACAGCATGAGTACAGAGTACGACTTCGCACTTATAGCAGTGGCTCATATGACGCGTACGGAAAAACAATAGAATGAAAATTAATTCGCGCTTACAAAAAATTATTTCTGCGAAAGTACATCGTTGTAACTTATAAATGTGGCCAAGCTATAATGGGAATCACATAACTAATAATGGCAGGTTTTCATTGACCAATGATTTGATAGCAACGCTAGATTGAATAGTGTCAGTTGTAAAGGGCGCAATATACTGACAGCGTTCGCTGTTGACTACCATTTTAGTGGACCAGTAAAAAACCTGTCTTCATGTGAAAAAGAAAAACAGCTATGTACGTTCAAACAAAACGGATGGTGCTTATAGGCATATAGACAGACAAGTTGGTGCGGATGCAGGGTAGCATGCTGGTGCGGGTGCAGGGTAGCATGCTGGTGCGGCTGGGGCAGCGTAAGCACAAGGGGCCGGTGCTGGGGCAGCATACGCCAATGGTGCAGGCGCAGCGTAAGCACAAGGCGCTGGTGCTGGGGCAGCGTATACCAATGGTGCTGGAGCAGGAGCAGCGCAAGCTACAGGGGCTGCGGGCAATACTAGTGGTGCCGGTAACGCACAAGGCGCTGCCGGTAACGCACAAGGGGCTGCCGGTAACGCATAAGGTGCTGCCGGTAACGCACAAGGTGCTGCTGGCAACACTAAAGGTGCTGCCGGGCAGGGCAACGGAGCTGCACCTAACAAAGGCGCTGCTGCCGTCAAAGAAGCTGTCAATACAGTTGGTAACGCTGCTTCCAACAGTGGTGGAAGCGTCGCCGCGATTGACGCTGACAGTGTGTTCGCTAGTATAGGCGTCAGCGCAGGTAAGTCCGCCGCTGGTAAGCAAGCAGGCGGGGCGGGCAGCGGGCAAGGGAGTATAGATGGCGAGAGCGGTGGTAGTAGCAGGTCTAGCGCCAGTGGTGACAACGTCGGGCATGCTGGCAGGCATTGTGACAATGCTTGCTGTGAAACACAAAATATTTATCATTTATTATAAACTTTTTTGATTGTTTATTGAGTTCAAACTTATCACTCGTCCTGATGAGCCAATAGGTGTTATGTCTACCAACATAGGACACAGAAAAAGGGCAGAAATTGAAGCCTCAAGAACTTGACGCGTAAGGGGCCGACTGAAACTCGGAAGGTCGACGGTTCAAATCCCATGGGTTGCACTATTGTCGCACTCACACCTAAGTTGTGTTAGGACGAGATTGGCTTGTGTTTGACGACAATCAATAATGGAAAGCACTGATGAGTTCACTGGTGATCACGCTAGCTTAAAAGATGCCTTGATTTTTGTAAGTAGTTAAATGTAAACTAAAAAAATCTCACCTGCAGCACAGAAAATACACAGATCAAAACGGAAGCGTTCATCCCGTCACGATTCGTATGCTGCAGGTACAGACTGCGCGCTGCCCTATATACCTACATTGCAGATATCGTAGGTACCTATTTTGTAAATGTGTACCAATTTACGTGACATAGTTGTTACATATTTCTGATTAATTAAAAAAAAACATTGATTTCGTAATAAAATGTTTGAAACCGTGGAGTTAGTTGTACCAAAGTACAAAACTATTAGGCAAGTACCTACCTGTCTATTTACTGTCATATTTTTTCATTTAGGGAGCAAGGGGAATCAGAGCCATGCGGTAAGTAATGTGAACCACTTTGACATACCTAACTACTGTCCTATGACTCCTATTAGCTGATGACCGGGACTTAATCCGCGTAGATTAAGATTTTCAAAAATCTCGTAGGAACTCTGATTCTCCGGGATAAAAGGTATCCTACATATCTGGCTCGAGGATACCGTTTTGTACCCTTGACACTACACAAACAGAGGTTCCTACTATACCCTGAAAACAGACAGTTCTTTTCACATCACACTATAAGAGTAGGTAGGTACATAAGTTAGTTGTAAGCGAATAGTGTATCTATGTATGATTCACCTGTTGTTGCGTACGCACTTGTGCACTCTAATATTACTTGCGTAGTTGACTACTCTCCGATGAGATTTGCTGCAGCGTCTTTGTACCTACTTACGAGTTTTATTATCAACGTTGATTAGTAGGTATCTTATTACGTTAAATTACTCAGTAGATAGCAAGTTGCAATACGTGATCTAATTGCTTAAATGATAGAAACGTTTAATATTGCGTTATGCTTAGGTAACAAAATATCGGTTAATGTGCCCAATTCTAGAGCCCTAAATAAGTATTTTTTTTATTCGATGACTAGATAGTCTTTGACTGCGATCTCACCTGATGGTAAGTGACGATGCAGTCTAAGATGGTAGCGAGCTAACTTGGAAGGGGTATAGCAGTGTAAATTCAACCCATACCGCTAATCTGTTTCTACACGCCATCGTGCCGGAACGCTAAATCGCTTGGCGGCACCTCTTTGACAGTAGGGTGGTAACTAGCTACGGGCAAAGCCTCCCACCAGACCAGACCAGAAACAATTCAGAAATTATAAATTCCCAAATTGTCTCCGTCGGGAATCGAACCCGAGACCTCCCAGTTATAAGACCACAGCGCTTCTCCACTACGCCATGGAGTTCTAAAAGGCATGTGAAGTCTGTGTGAAGTCTAACAACAAAATAAAAGACAAATAAACGGCATCCGTACAATGTTTATTTATTTATTTAATTTATTTATTTAGGTAAGTATAAGTTACCACTTAACGAACTATCGAAACACCCTCGCTACCGACGACACGCTAAGTTATTTTATTGGTGTTTTAAGGTTTATAAATAACAAATATCACTAGGTATAAATAATATTTTACAATTTATATATAGGGTTATAAAAAAAAACTCTTCGTGTGTTTTACAATTGAAATACTGTTTTAATACACCCATAGTATCAGAATAGTATTTTAGTTGTGCACGTAGTAAATTAAAATGATTTTTTTTGTCAAAACTTGTGAAACAATAACTTAGACAAACAAAATTCAGTTGGAGATTAGATAGAGATAGAATTGAGATATTGCTTTGTTGTCAAAAACAATAAAATCTTAAAACATAATCCTCAAATGTCATCAATAAAAAATTTACTTAACAAAATATAATATGTAATTAACAACTTAGTATTTAATTTTTGCAATATTAAAATATAAAATAAAATCACCATCCTATACTTATGTATGATTTTATCATGTTATTTGTGTCGACGGCAGAAAGGGACTTTTCATTTCTTATGTAAGCCTTTGATAATGAGCAGAGATTTGTTAATGTAGAGAAAAAAAAATCGCTAACCTTAGAACAAAGCTCTTGTAAATCTATTTATTATGTCTTTCCAAGGATACGCCATCTATCGGAATTCAATACAACTACGCGAAGAACAATAAAAAATTAAAAACCCTCTAAAATTAGCTATTTTGTAAGTAGGTATAAGATTTTATGAAAATTTTAAATTTTGATCATAGAAATAAATAGGTAAATATTATGACGAAACAGACCACGATATTTTATCGATTTCACAAAAAAAAAAGAAATATACCTTGCGATCGAGTAACGCCATCTAGGTTAATTTTTAGTGTAAGTTGAGTTATACTGAGTTGGCAATCTATTTCTTTCAATCATCTTTCAAAAATCTCTGGCATGGGTGTGGGCTAATTTAGCTTGTGGCCGCACAATGAGAATATTTAATTAAGTTCAGTTGCCGCTATAAAAATTCGTGCTCGTTCGCTAGTAGTGTTCATGCCAGCGAAGCATGCTACGATAGGTACTCATTTTTTCCCAAATAAATCGCGAAGTGATGAAATGCTTGGCCAGACATTTCGCGACAATGCAAACCTTCGTCCAATTCCGATAATGTGGTGCATTGTAAAGGTCGTAGCTCACTTACACGGGACCGCTCCCGTACGTTAAAGAATGCACATTCAAATATGGGCTTAAGGTTCACCTTTTTACCACCGCACTGCAAGCCATCGAGAGCTTCCATCCCTACCTAAGTCTTTGATATTCCATCTACATGCACTAAGCGATTTAAGTCTTCATTCCTGATCCGCACGTCTGGAACGCTCTTCCAAGATCTGTGTTTCCTAACACGTACTATTTGGGTATCTTTAAAGCAAGAACAAATAGGCATCTTTTAAGCAAACGCGTTACATCTTAGACCACATATCACTTTCCATCACGTGTGATAGTGGTCAATCGTGTGTCAAGCGAGCTTGCCGTAATCTAGCCACTCGCTAGTTAACAGTTTAGTCCACAAGCAAGCGGCCCACGTGTCTGCAACGCGTCTACACAACGAATGTGTAAGCAAGCTTTCAGTTAGCATCGATTTGAGTTGGAGCCTATGGGTACTGTGTGAAAGCGGTGTCGTGTAAGTGAGCTGTGCCCTTTAATCTAATAAAAACATCTCACATAAAAAATGAACAGCCCCAAATAACGATTACAACTAGGTTAAACTACAATATACAACAGCTCTTAAAATCGCATCCCTACATTGTACAAGTTATGGTTTCTCTGTCTCTCTCTCTAGCAATTTAACAATTCTATGTGCGAAAGAGATGCAAAAATCTTTAGCAGCCTACCTCATGACTATTTATGAAAATGAGAGGAACAGAATTAAGTCTGAAATACGATTCAAACCTTTACTTTTTGTAAGAACGGTTAAACAATTTACATAAAAATTGTTTTATAGATATTTTTATCAAATATTAATTTTAGATAAGAAGATTTAGTTTGTTGGCAAAAAACTGTTTCTTGTTATAGAAAAAAATATTATGATAACAAAATAATTAAATTCCGGATCAATTTTGTTGGCTAAATATTAAAACTGCAAAACATTTAAACTTGACCAATATTCGATTGATGCAGAAATTTTTGATAGCTAATTTAGCAAAGAGCAAATTCAATTTGATTGCAGGTCAACAAAATTGGTTCATACGTTTAAATAGGCGGTAGTTACATTTAATTGCACACCATTAATACTGATCAGACATTGCATTGTATAGAAAGTTAGAGGGTTAGTTTATAAAAGGCATAATCCGTTCTTACAACATAACGATAACTTTCTTTCGACATAATTAGACTAAATACATCAACTCCACCGTCCTATTCTAGACTCGAAGTCTTGTCAATTTTTTTCTTGATTAAAGATCTAATTATTATGCTTGGTTAAAGATGATCAGTTTTTTGGATTGATGATCTAAGGCTGAAATCTATAGACTCACTCTTACTCAGACTTAAGACAGAGATAAAACGAGACAGATTTATGTCGGAGCCTATTTGTGTCTCGTTTTAACCTCTATCTTGAGTCTGAGCTAAGTCAGAGCAAGCTCTATAGATCTCAGGCTTAGCATTGGCTATCAGCTAGGTATTCTATGTATTTAGACGTTCAATCCAAATTGCGTGTCAGCGACTGCGTTGTGTTCAGCGTATATTGCCAAAAGCTAGCTTTTAGCTAGTTACTAGATCTTCTTTATCGATCGATAGACGTTCAGTGCTGGACTTCCATAGACTTGTGGTTTTATTTTATCCAGCGGCTCTACTACTTGTCTTGTCGGTGGTCCACATCTTTGTTCAACAGTGGACATTTTTATCGGGCCATACATAATATTATGATCCCGAAGGAATTACTGGATTTCCCATTGCGCAAATTTAAACAATGTGTAAAAAACATATTTATTGAGTCGAGGTTATTACAAAGGTAGTGTAAAGTACTATCTTAATGGCATCCACAAGATACTTGTAAGTGTTATAACTTATTACATTGTAATATGTAGCCATAAATTAATATTGTAATATTTTGTTAGGAAAAGAGCAACTGCAGAGTTGTCTGTCGGTTCTTCTCAGCGGCATCTGCATTTTGAACCGGTGGTAGAGTTTTGACGTGTCATAAGAGCTACAAGTTGGCCTACATGAATTAACTTTTTTGTTGCATGAAATAAATAATGTTGAGTTTTTTACGTCCACTGTTGAACAAGGGCCGCTCCACAGGTCGGCTGCCCCATTTCAAAACCTAGTAAGTGATTGACAAAATTTTACAGGAGACCAAAAAACACGTTTTGTAGATTGGCTTAGCGAAATAATAAATATATTCAATAAAAGCTTTCAAAGTAGTTTATTTACGAAACATTAATTCATCAACAGATACTGAAGATTTCAGAGTTCAGAAGGGCTACTGCAAATGTGTTTTTTGGTCTCCTTTAAAATTTTGTCAATCACACTAAGTTTTGAAATTGGGCAGCCGAGGTGTAAATTTCGCGGCGCCTGCATCCGGCGGGTCAGTTTGTAAATGAGGGTAGTCGGTAGTAGTAAATGAGGGTAGTCGGTAGTGGTAGAGGAGGGTAGTCGGTTATTCTACGCGAGGTAGGAGTAGGTGTCGAGCGTGCCGGGCGCGCGCTCCAGGTACTGCTTGTCGATGAGCGCCTCGATGCACTTCTTGATCATGGCGACGGAGGGCGCGAACGAGCCGCGCGCCTGCGACACCACCTCCTGTATTAGCTCCGTGTGGCGGAGTACCTGTGTGGGCGACATGCTTGTTATAAGAAACAAATCTATTATAAGAGTTAAAAGTGGCGGCGTGGGAAGTACTAGAAACTAAAAATTGATGCTAAATTGGTGGACTGCATAATTTTGCGGGTTTGCTCAAATCCGACTGGTGGTGGATTTGGGACGCGGACATAGGATATCGACAGGAACTAGGTAGGGTACTGACCTGGAACCTTAGGATCTTCGTTCTCCACACTAGGTACTTTCGATGCCACTTGTCTCTTGCGGTAGTCGTAATATTAGAAAAACACAGAAATCCTCACTCACAAGTCACTTATAATAATTTATTAACATTAATGTTCTGGAGTCCACGTTTTCCACTATGTGGAGTGGCGGTGCACCCAGCGGTGTCGGTGCGTTGGAGCCGGGGTTCACACCTTCAGGCCAGGGGTGTAGGTATGAGGTAGGAATTTGATAGGATGGTCGGATTTGAGCGGTTAAAACGAAATATCTAGCGCTTTGGCGCGAACAAAAAGTAACTTAATGTAGCATTTCTTAGAGATGAAAATAGTTATTTGTGTGATATGATATACATAGGTAGAAAAACACAATTCCTTCTCCTCCTTTTTCAAGTCGGTTAAAAAAGTAGCCTATACTACTACCGATAACAACAGCTGTCTACAGGTGAAAGTTCCGTCAAAATCGGTCTAATCGTTCCCGAGATTAGCGGCAACAAACAGACTGTTCAATTTTAATATACGTACAACTACCATTAGTAATGTCGCAATTTAAAATAGATGACGCTGGCTGTAGGTTGGCACGCGATGTTATGCGATTGACGTGCGTTGCATAAGAAGCTGCTATAGAAAAATGCTTTTTATACCAGACACTTCAGTTTTCATTATTTGTATAGATGTAATCAGTGCAACAAGAAATTAATAAGGATATCTTGGGAGCACAGCGTCGTTTTAATTGAGATATCCCCAACATCCCTTTTGTGGGGAAGTCAATGGTCTAACCTTTCTCTGCTTCATGATGCGGACGAGCGCCGCCTGGAGGTACATCTTCCTGTCGTCGTCGCAGTGCGCCGTCTCGCCGCCGCCCGCCCCGCCGCCCGAGCTCGAGCCACCTGTAATTTATATTATTAGCTGATACCCGCGACTTCGTCCGGATTTAGTTTTTAAAATCCCGTAAAAACTCTTTGATTCTTCGGAATAAAAAGTAGTGTAATGTAGTAAAAGTACCCCTCTCCAGTAGGGCTAACTTGAAAATTTTTCTCGTGGCACGCATGCTACCTCAACTATACCAGTAGGGCTAAAATGCGCGCCGCGAGTAAATTTTGTCTACCTGTGAAATCTCGTACGAATTCACGAGTAAATACCCATTTACTTGAAAATTTTTCTCGTGGTACGCATGCTACCTCAACTATACCAGTAGGGCTAAAATGCGCGCCGCGAGTAAATTTTGTCTACCTGTGAAATCTCATACTAATTCACGAGTAAATAGCCATTTACTTGAAAAATTTTCTCGTGGTACGCATGCTACCTCAACTATACCAGTAGGGCTAACATGCACGAGAATAACACAACACACAAAAACACAAACAGTCAGACACAAATTAAAAGAAATTAAAATACACACAAGGTACCCAGTAAATATCCCCATTTGAAATGTTCTTTTTTTTATCTAATTTGGTATAGGAAAAATCCTCAAGATATTGTAAAAAAAAAAAAAACAATTATTTTTAAAGATGAAAGGACTTGTTAAACTTATCCAAATACCTTGGTTAGGCGGTGCGGCGGAGCACGTGAGCCTTATTCTAGTCCTTTTGCAGGTGAAGCTTAAATTTAACGCCAGTTCCCCTTCGTCGTTTTCGGGGGACTCCAAACGAAGGTCCCCCTTTGCGGTGAGGAGGCCCGCGTCTATTAGAGGCTTCACGTGTCTGGACCAGGCCTCTTCGCTGATCTGGAGGGTCTCCCGGGCCTCCCGAGATGATACTACGTCTGTGTTCTCGAACATTAGGAGGAGTGCGCACTGTGGGAGAATAGAACAATTTTAAGTCAAATAAATGAAAAATCTTTTATTTCGGCCATAAAGATCGACTTTCATGTTAGTACAGACTAGTAAACTAATGATAGTAATCATAAAACTATCTAGTCTTAATCTATGATATAGTATATATATGTAGAGGTGGATATGTTACAAACGTGTGGGAAATGAAGCGCGTAAAGGCAGATATTTGTCGTAATTTGTCATGTCATTTAACAATGAAGTACTCTATTAGTCTTCGTCGTTCGGAACAAGTTTTTTTGCTTGTTTTGTGAGTATATAACTTATCCCTAGTAGAATATCATAGGTCTTAAGTAGGATTAGTTACTATCCTCCTAGGATATCCTCGCCAAGTTAAGTAAATGGTAAAACAGGTGGAGTTTGAAGTTTGAACCATCCATGACCTTTCGCGTGTCAGGACGGCCCATGCGGTTTGAGCTATGGAGGTTTTACTTAAATACTATGATGGTTAATTTGCGTATGTGGACTGTATTTTAGGGAGGATTCATTAAAAAGATTGCGAGAATAAAGGATAGATGGGAGTTTCTTGGACTTACTGTGACTCCTGCGCAGGATTTCTTTCTTCGTTTTAACGGCGTGTGGTCGACCACATTAAATCCTCAAAATGGCGGATCCTCTTTTTAAATGGGTTTTGCGCGTACAAAACACGTCTGAATTGAACTTCCGCGTGACATAAAGTGACGTAAAAATTCGGTTCAATTAAGGATTAGGACATGGAGGTAGATAATAGTGAATTATGAAAGATAAGTATGCGTCATGGAACTAGGAGGAACATGGAAATAGGTATGGATTATTTATTTTTAAACCCACCATACTATGTAAGTACCTGTGGCGTGGTGGCACTGAGGTGGTACATCCTCTGCGTGTAGCGCGTGCGCAGCTCGCCCGTGCACAGGTGGTGCAGCCAGGCCAGCCGCCGCCCGCTGAACGAGGCGCGGTAGAACGCCTCGAACAGCCGCGCCGGCCGCTCCAGCTGCGCCGGCGGCGCCAGCGGCGCCATCGCGCCGCCCAGCGGCCACGCGCCCGCTTGCAGAACCTACACACAAATGATAACCGTTTTGTAATAATTCGCTCATTTGCGACAAGAGTGACATAATTCAAAATCGACGATGAGACAATTCTCTCGGTAGAGAGTAATGTTTTGTGGATACTGCGGTCTCGAAACAACACAGCGGCCAACAAAGCGACAGAGCATTAAGTCACAATCTCTCTCGCTCTTATTTTTTTGTGCTTAACGTAATGTTGTTTTTATAACAAAAAGTATAATAAGTAGTAAGTATTAAGGTGAATTTTGAGTTAAGTCACCCTTGTCGCAAATGAGCGATTTGTCTGTAGACAAATGATAACCATTTTTAATGTTTTTTTTTATTTAATGACAAGATAGTCCTTAACTGCAATCTAACCTCATGGTAAGTGGCGATCAGATCCTGAATTGATGATAATGGGACCACCTGGCAAGGATACTCTTTCAAACGAAAAAAGAATTTTCCAAGTCGGTCCAGGCGTCTTCGAGTAATTGGGGAACATACTTAAAAAAAAAAAAGATTCCTACGAACTGAGAACTCCTCCTTTTTTGGAAGTCGGTTAAAAAGGTAGCCTCTGTCATTCTCAACTATCATCTTCAACTATCATCTTCATCATCATCGGTTCTACTGAGCGCAGGTTTCCACTCATAGAATGGTTATAGGCCATATTCTACCATGGTTCTTATCTTCAACTATACATACACACACACACGCATTTATATTATAGTAACGATTTTTAGAAATCATAAAAAAATTAAGTAACCTTTTTTATTGAAATTAATTCAATTAAAAATATATTTGACTATTTTGATAGCGCAGGGGCGCCATCTTGAATTGTACGTATTAAAACTTTTGACTTTGACGTTAGGAATGTTCGGCGGATATTCAATGTTACCCATCGACATAGATACATAGACGAGAACATCAGAACACATAACTTGTATATCGCGCTACGATGTCGTTATCTAATTACTTACTAAACCACTGTACTTTTTTGTTATTCTATTGTTTAATATAATAATAACCTTATTTAAATGAAATAACACACTAATAATAATAACATAAATCATAATACATGGAAAAACATTGTTACCGCGCGACGGCGTCACATCACTATTTGTCGGCACTATTGTGAAATGTCACATCACTATTTTTCACTTCTGATTGTATACTCTTTGGGAATAAAAGAAAACGAATGGCGGCTTACTAAAAGAGTTTTATCTTTATCTACTAAACTACTAAATTACTAATGTGAACAAATACAAAACCACAACGAAGAAACACTCTTATGTTCATTCGTGAACAAACATTTTGCTCAAATTGCTCTGAACCCCCAAACTAGGATGACCCGTGTCTTGGGGGTCAGTCTCTTCCCAATTGTACAGGAAACAAATACATCATAATATCGTTCGTGATAGATTTGTACATTGAAAATGTTACATAGCATAATGGAGCATATTGTAGTACATATTGTATATCGATGATATTACCTGTATAAAGAAGCCAGTGTTGGTGGTAAGGTTGTTATCCCGCAGGTGCTGCTGGAACTTGGCGTTGAGGTCCGCGGATACGGCGACGTCCGTGAACATTCGGTGTAGTTTGTTTGTGAATTCGTACCCGCATGCCGCTTTAAGACGATTGATCATCGCCTCTTCCTGGAGATTAAAAAAACGATAGTAATAATTTATTTATTAAGCTTTATTTATCCTACACACATGTATCTAAACAAATTAAGCTTTAGATTTGTAAGTCTGATTTAATCCTTTGTGTGTGGTCCCCTATAGGTAAAAGCCTCCTCCATCTTTTACCATTTTTGTCTGTCTTGGGCAATAATTATGCTACTTCATCTCTTGAATCATTATGTACGATCGCTAAACTATAGTAATTAAAAAAAATATATATCAGCCAAGTTGAAGTTGACTAATTGTCCTCCTATTTCTTATAGAACGAGCGAAGCGAGTTCTCTGAGTCAACTAGGGCGCTTGTCTGTACTGGACAGAGAAGTGTGTACGTCCAAATGTCTGTCAGAGCCCTATAACTTCTGAATTACTGAACGTAATTACTTCAAATTTAAATATAATATATAAACTGATGGCCTTCAGCCGAACATTGTATAAAAAAATATAAAAAGCTTTATTTCAGGGGGGCTCTCATAGAAGCGTGTTTGAAGTAAAATCTTGTTTGTTGCGTTACATAGACTTGCGATATATCTTTTTAAAGACGACTTTGAACAGAGTACAAAAATATATTTTTTTTAATTTTTCCCTTAAAATTGACGAAATGGGGGGCTTTCAAAGTGGAGATTTTAATTTGAGCCATATGTCAAGAATGACAAAATATTAGAACTTGAAACTTAGTGGTAAATTCAGTTATATCCAGTACTTGAACAACAAATACTAAAATCAGATAAATATTATAAAGAAACGAAATTATTTAACTTTTAAGTGGAGATTTAATTTGAGCCATATGTCAAAAAGTATTGCATATTAGAACCTGAAACTTTGTTGAAAATTCAGTTATATCCTGTACTTGAACAACAAATAAGTACTAAAATTAGATAAATATTATAAAGAAACGAAATTATTTAATTTTTAATGCTAATAGCTTCACAATAATGCTAATAGATGGCGCTGTATCAGTAAAACAGTTTTGCGTCAACTATTATTATTTTTTATTGCGTCTAATGTTAAAAGTTAATTATTACAATATATAATTAAAACTATCTTTTGGGAATTATGGGATACCGCGAGGTCTCAGTTCGGGGCGAACCACTAGTTATTTTATAATGAATATTATCCAAGCTGGAACGTGACTTATATTCTCCTTTCCCCTCCAAATAAGCGAAAAGCTTGTGCTAGGAGTTGGTATGACATTGGTGCAATAGGTGGGGCTCGAATCTGCGACCTTTCAGTTTTCAGTCCGTACCTTTAACCTTACCGAGGCGTAAAAATTTTGTTTCATTTACATTATATTTATTGCCTTTTCATGATTTGCTAGAGCGAGTCCAATTCACATTTTATCATTTATGTAATCTTCTTCGTTTTCTTCTTGTATAATTCTGAGAAGACTTTTGGCCAATAGTGGTCCGACGGTGGTTTGGGATGAATGAATGGATACCAGACAGGAGTATACAAATCTGACTGCCAACCTTCGCTTACCTGTTCCATAGACGCAGACAGCTGGTGTATCAGACGCCTCGCAAGCGCTCTGGCGTAGTGTTTCTGGAACACGTCCTTGTCGTCGACGTATTTGAACACGACGATCGCGGCGGCGAGTTTCTCGTCCGCCTCCGTGTCGGCCGCGCGACGTCTTAGCAGCGTGTCGCAGTACCGCGCGACCAATTCCGGAGCGCGGGCGCAAGGCTCGCCCGGCCATCGGCGGTTCACTACCGCGCTACATGCCTGGAGGAGTGATAGAACTTTTTTTTTTTTTTTTTTAATAAAGAACATTAGCTAAGCTGAACTTGACTAACATTCTCCCCTTCCCTCTAAATAAGCGGAAAGCTTGTGTTAGGAGTGGAAAAGTTTCAAAGAAAACTGTAACCAGACTTTTTTTTATACATTATAGGCACACGCTTGACCCCTATTACGCCTGATGGAAAGTGATGATGTGGTCTAAGGTGTAACGCGTTTGCCTAGAAGACGCCTATTCACTTTGTTTTAAAGATACCCAAATTATACGTGTTAGAAAACAGCAATTTTTTTTTCACAAAAAAAAAGCAGACTGCAGGCCGATTCTTAATATATGAATAGCGAGAAAAAGAGTAGGCGGATCATCTGATGTTAAGTGATTACCGCCAATATAGTGTTATACAAAAAGATCTACTTACATGATCGTTTTCAGAGAAGGTCCCTACAATTTTTTTCTTTATTTAATGTTATGTTATTTAGATGAAACTTACCTTGTCCAAGGCCCCAACGAAGGTCTGTGCTCCACCGAACACGTCGCTGAAGAGAGCGCTGTACTTCTGATGTAGCAACAGCATCGCTTGCACGAAGTGTGAATGTGCCTTATTGAAATAAAGTCACAATTATTACAATTATCCATAATAGGGTATTTTATTCTTTTTTGAAAAGTGACTAAATTTGATTCTAAGATGATAATATACTCAGTGGCGTGCACAGGGTTTGGGCTTAGGGTAGGCATATATTAGGACACACACGTATATGTATAGGTACGTCATTATAGGTAAAATGAAAATTTAAGTCAAGTCACATATCTACATAGGTCCAAGATGTGAGCTGGGTTCCCTGTTGTTCCGTGTAAAGTAGAGGGTTAGCGCAGGCGTTTTAAAAACCCCCCTCACGCAGACGAAGTCGCGGGCAGAAGCTAGTTAAAATAAAAGCACATACCTGTTCAGAATATCCTATCATTCCATACCGTACGGCTAATTACAAAATAAAATGCAAGGAAAACAAAACAAACTATTTGTGTGTACACAACCACTAAAGCCGGTTAAAAGAACCAATAATTATTAACGTTAAATACTCGTGTTAAGTACTTTCTCACTTTTTTCTATGATAAAATAAGTTCCATTTTCAAGAAAGTCACAAATCCTATAAGTTTTTATTTACTTATGCCCGCAAAAACTTTACACAAATTACAAAATAAACAAAAACACTATGCACTCATACGAAAGTAAACAATTATAAGAAAACAAAATGGCCCTGGCCTTGGCCCCTGTTGCGTAGAATTAGAAATGATAATCTAAAAACTGGAGTCAAAAATTACTTTTAAATTTTAAGTTACCTTTCATTTTCTTTGTGAGTTACTATTTAAATAAAAAATTCTCTTTTTTAATGTATTGAAACTTAGGGCTCAGGGCTATTAAATCTTTTATTTTTTTAAATTAGACTCCATTTGACTTATCTGTTTTTATTCGCCTACGAAAACATTACGTCTTTTCGATGTTAATATTTTCTGAAACCGTCTTTAAATTTACGGAAAGAATCTGAATAATTAAATTAAATTAATAATAAGTTTACAATAATAATAGATTAGCTACTTATTTGGATTACAGAAAATAAAAAGTTCGTTTGTTTTCACCTTCGAACACGCGCGATTATGACCCTTATTAATTACCCTTTGCGATTGACCAATCACAAGCCATAGGCTGTGCCTTTATATCGCGTCATAATTTACGCTATTGGACAAAATCTTCCATGTAATCACAACACATCTAAACCAATCTACACGATTTACTTGTGTTGAGTTGTATAATATACTATCTGTGTGAGCAAGGTTGTGTGAGTTTATAGGCATTCGAAGCTGCTGCTTTTCGGTTGCACGACTAACCTATACAGTTGCTAGTCTGTAGCGATAGATGGCGTAGATAGCCAATTGTTTATGCGGAGCGCTAAATAAGTAAATATTTGAATTGGCCTATTTCAAGTCTTTAATTTTAGTGTCTTTAATTAAGTGCTTTATTTTGTTTTTTTTTTAAAGGTAGGCAGAGCTTTTATGCCTGTATTATAGGCACGCCACTGAATATACTACTAGAAAATGTATTACAATTTTTACACAGGCCTAATCATCGATAAGCACCTTTAATGGAAAGACCACATAAAGTATGTATGTGACAAATTACAGGTCGTACTGGCTAAATTAACACTAGTTAGATTCGTCCTCGTACTGGGCTGGTTTCCACACTTAAACCAGTCATGGTTTGTTGTGTGTGATGACTAGTTAGATTAAGTTGAGACATTGTTGCTTAAGATAAGTTCTGCATCCACCAGAGGTCTCAAGGCATTCGATCCCAACAGCTTGAGCAATGCATACATCTGTCTCAAGTCATCCTGTCTCTCTGTACTAGCATTCAACTATCATGGATTACTGAAGTTGTAAACTAACCTCGTCTTTAGGATGATCGGCGTTCAACAATGCAATCCCATCCCTGACAGCTTGTTGATGAGCTGCATCCACCAGAGGTCTCAAGGCATTAGGTCCCAACGGCTTGAGCAATGCATACATCCGTCTCAAGTCATCCTGTCTCTCTGTACTAGCATTCAACTGTCATGGATTACTGAAGTTGTAAACTAACCTCGTCTTTAGGATGATCGGCGTCCAACAATGCGATTCCATCCCTAACGGCTTGTTGATGAGCTGCATCCACCAGAGGTCTCAAGGCGTTAGGTCCCAACAGCTTGACTAATACATACATCCATCTCAAGTCATGTTTCTCTGTACTGAAATTGTAAACTAACCTCGTCTTTAGGATGATCGGCGTCCAATAATGCGATCCCATCCCTGACGGCTTGTTGATGAGCTGCATCCACCAGAGGTCTCAAGGCATTCGGTCCCAACGGCTTGACTAATACGTACATCCATCTCAAGTCATGTTTCTCTGTACTGAAATTGTAAACTAACCTCGTCCTTAGGATGATCGGCGTCCAATAATGCAATCCCATCCCTAACAGCTTGTTGATGAGCTGCATCCACCAGAGGTCTCAAGGCATTAGGTCCCAACGGCTTGAGCAACGCATACATCCGTCTCAAGTCTTCCTGCCTCTCAGTACTGCCGGCGCTGGCCTCTTTCAGCAGTCGCTCTATGTCAGCGTGGAGGGCTGGCAAGTGCGCTTCGACGCACGCCTGCTCGTAGCAGGCTCGGACCGCCTCTATTGAGGACGAGTGGAGGAATCGCCTCGCCAATGTCACCTCGCGTTCGAGACCTATACGATAACGGTATTTGAATTCATTGTATGTATTTTATGTTATAACTAGCTTTTGCCCGCAGCTTCGCTCACGTTAAGTTCGATTTTTCAAACCTATTTAACTCCCTAAGAGGTCTTATTTTCAAAAATGCTTTCTTAGCGGATTTCTACATCATATGTCTGTATGTCAAATTTCAGTTCGATCCGTTCAGCGGCTAGAGCTGTGCGTTGATAGATTAGTTAGCCAGTCGGTCAATCAGGCAGTGACCTTTCCCTTTTATATACATAACATTTAGATACGTTATATTACAGAAAACACGAGCTTTTGCCGCTGTGGATTAGGATTTTATGTACTCTTTGTACTTACATGTTAAAATAAATTTTATTTTGTGCCCAGGCTACTTACTACCTGTCTGTACTGTGTCATTTTCCAGGTCCTCATCTATACCCATGTTAAAATTGGCACTGTAAATAGTTACGCGTGTCCAAAGAACTAAAATTAGTGAGGGCACTAGTTGAAAATTATAGTAGATGCTTTTTGGTACTTCCTGCATCCCTATATATATTGTACTTCCAAACACACTCATATGTCAAGAGTGGCGCTACAAAATCTATAATTTAAACTTATAGGGACAGCCAGTTCAGTGTTAATCATAAATTGATTTTAGAAGTCAGTGGTGCAGCCTTTCTTCTTCTTCTTGTGTTGCGGCTATGCAGGTCACGAGACCCTGTAGCACGTTGACTGTCGCCGATCTATTGTGTTCGCCACTATTCATATTTCCTCGCCGATACTCGTTGCCGCCAGAAACAGCAGCACTTCTTGGCTGGAATGCGTATAGCCTCCTCGGGGTGTACTATATGTTTCCCCAGATAGATGCTAAATTTATGCATTATATCAGGGCAGCAGCAGATGATGGTGCAGCCTTACCGTCTAGTACGTGTTTCATAAAGTGGGAGACATCTCCCTCGGCTAGCAAGTTGGCGGCGCGGCGTGAGTGGTGCGCGCCCGCGGCCGCCAGGAACGGCTCCAGCACCAGCTCCACGTACAGCGACAGCGGAGCGCGGACCCTAAACGCCTGTGAGGAATGTTATCAGTTATTATTTTTGTGTACCGATTGCAAAAAGCTTGTATACGGTGGCACAAGCCCCGGGTATATCGAACTTCATACAAGATTAAGAGTAGAGTATCTACTTGTAGTCTATGGTTAATATAAATCTTATGCTCACATCGATAGACTGGTTCGTAGATGGGTTTATCAACTACGGTTGATTGAATAACTGTGTTATACTGGTGAATCAATTAGCTGATGGACTGATTGTCCAACTGGTTGAATGATTAATTGATTGGACAAATCAATTAATAGACTGATCGATATACTAGTGGACCGATTGGTTGTACGACAGATTGATACACTGGTTTATGAATTGTTTGATAGACTGGTCAATGAACTGGTTGTTAGAGATGGTTGGTAAATAGACAGGTTCATAGATTGGTTGATAGAATACTTAGTCGACTGGTTGACTAACGGCTAGCAGGCGGAATAGCATGCGCTCCCACGTCACTAGACCTAGCTCTAGCTCGCCCACATGCGAGGTAGTAACTTTTTTTTTTATTCGATGACAAGATAGCCCTTGACTGCAATCTTACCTGATGGTAAGTGACGATGCAGTCTAAAATGGTAGCGGGCTAACTTGGAAGGGGGAATACAGGGTCAATTCAACCCATACCCCTAATCGGTTTCTACTCGCTATCGTGCCGGAACGCTAAATCGCTTGACGGCACGTTTTTTGACGGTAGGGTGGTAACTAGCCACGGCCAAAGCCTCCCACCAGACAAACAACATTACCTGTACATGCACGGTGCTGTGTATGGCGCTACGCAGCGTGTCGGCCGTGGAGGGGTCGGGCGAGGCGTCCCGCGCCGCGCTCAGCGCCGCCACGAGCCGCGAGCTGAGCGCGGTAGCGAGCGGGCGTACTAGCACCCGCTCCCACGTCACTAGACCTAGCTCCCCCACCTGTGATGGAATACCGCAACATAAAATGGCTTCCGATAAAACAAGATCACCCTTAAGGGCACGATCTTCGGCCGCAGTAACTTGCAAGCTATTGAAGTGAGGTGCACGATCCACTTTGTTATAAAAAAAGTAAAATAGTCATAATAAAAAAAAAAACTTTTTAGAGAAAAATTAACGGTAAAATATTCTTCTAAAAGCTTTTGCCTATTTTTTGACATTTTTTTTTTAGTTTAACTTTGATATACTATAAATACAACCTGAAAAACAATTAAAAACTACACTGTTTTCGGAATATTATTTGATCGAGTGAAGTTCAAAATATGGACTTTTGAACGGTAAAATAATTTAGAACGTGTGTTAAAGTACAACATATATTTTTAACCTATCAATATATTTGATTGTTTACTATTGAATCAAAAACAGGCTGTTTTCGGAGATCCTGCCGTTAAAATTGTTTACATTTTATTTTAAATTTTTTTTTGTTTTTCAGTAATGTAAGTATACACTACAATGTATACTCACTAAAATTACAATCTAGCCTAATAATATGGGTAATGAGCAATTTTAATTTAACCTAAACTCTTAAAATATCTTATATACTAAGAAGTAGTCACTGACGTATCTTTTATTTTGAAATAGGTACATATTAAAGATCCCGGGATATGTGGGTTCAATCGCCTGTTTTTTATTCAGAATTTCCGTCAAGTGTAAATAAATATAGAATCTGTTGTATGTACCTCTAACTGTCTGGAATCATGTTCAGGACAACTGACGGTCGCTGAAGAGCCATATATAATCTCCGCGTCTGAAACCTGACAACATGTACCGGTTACTTCTAGAAACATTTTGGTGAAGTAGAAATATAGTGATGGTTGTAATGAAATGTAGTAACTGACCTTTTGTCGTTTGACGTGCTGCAGATTGAGGTAGGAATACAGGGAGTTGAGGTAGGCCACGCCTTGACTGTACTCGTGCCATGCTGACACATATCTGTTTGATGCAATAATAATACTTGACTAGAAACTATTTAGAATTAAAAATAAATAAATATATATTTTTTTCTATTTAGGTTTAGAGAGTTTTAAATCTGCCTAAACTGCCTTGTTTTTGTTTGTCGAGTCTGTTCAAAAATAGAACCGTTATCGTGTTGGAGCCTTAATTAGAATAGAATAGAAATATTTTTTATTCAAATAAACTTTTACAAGCACTTTTGAATCGTCAATGAATCTACCACTGGTTCGGAATGCCTTTCCTGCCGAGAAGAGCCAGCAAGAAACTCGGCGGTTGCTCTTTTCAAAAAAAAAAAAAACTTTACAATAGTTAATGAAACTATGCTATGTATACAGTGCTTCCACAATGAATTTACCTGAGTACAATACAAGTAAAAATAAATACAATACCTTTTTTATTTACCATTGCCTTTTTTATTTAGCGTGCAATGCAATAACCATACAGTAGTGCAATGAATAGCGTTAGTTCTACTGTTCTCTTTTTGAACAGACTGTATCTCATGGGGATCAATTTTACTCTGATATAATAGTGTAACAAAGTCGATTCTATCAATAATAAAATCGATATATGCAAACTATGTTATAGGTATTTATGCTCAAAGTGAGAAACTGACAAAAAAAAAAAAAAAGAAATTCTCTATTTTTGTCTATGATGATACCTGTTAAGTAGTCCATCATTATAGTCACTACTTTCCAAAGGCGCCGTACCTTTGACTCTCTGTAGCAAACCACCAACGTGCTCTTCTAAAAATTTCCTGAAACAAATGAACATTCATCTAAATCATAGCTACTACCAACCCAATAAGGGAATAACAATTAACTTGCAGATTGGTCCACGTCTGTTATCTCAAGATATACTATTCCCAGCTCTCACCAATGATTTTCATAAACATGTCTTCTCTATCCCATACGTCATTGGCGAAGTTAACCGTGCCCTTTTGATATAATTACGCGCCATGATTATAAATTGAATTGAAGACTTGTTGTTAATGAAAAATTGTTGAAACTAGCTTTTCCCTATGGCTTCAAGTGAAGTGAAGTGAACGCAAGTGCGTTAAGACCGATTTTTAACCCCTTTAAGAACTGAAGTTTCAAAAATCCTTTCTAAGCCAATATTAAGCTACAATAGCTATCGGTATATCAAATTTCAGCCCAATTACTCCAGTGATTTGAGTTGAGTTATGTATTGATAGATAACTCAGTCAGCCTTTTCCACTTATATATATAGATATTCTCTACTATTATGTAATTAATAGCTCAAAATCCTCTTATATTATATGAAGAGAATAGTCGAAGCTTGTAATGGTAAATGTCTGTCATACAAAAACAAACCTGGTTTCATCGTAGAGACGGTCAGCAAGTGGTTCTGGATGAGCTACACATAGTGCATAGACGTCTGAGAATCGGGTGTTCCACACACCTCGTTCCACGGCCCGTAGGGCTACCACACCAGCCACCTGTATCATACACATTAATTCTTTACACAAGAGTCATAGAAAAAAAAAAAAATAGAAATGTCTTGTGTACACTGTGTACATCACTGCCCTCCTCAAGCTATAACGCCATTGAATATGATTTTTTAATATTCTCTTACTTATAGTTAATTCTCTATCAATCCATCGAAACGGATTTCTCCTTAATGCTGTAGTTTGTGATATAGCAATATAAAAAACATAGTTTTTCAGTTATCAAATGGCGTCATTTCTTTATAAACTGGCGCTTTTTGGAACATAGCTCGCAATATGCTCTTGGTAGTTAACTGCATTTTAGCTTAAGGACGGCAGATCACATATCCCACACCCTGTATATATCACATATCACACACCACACGAAAACACAGCAAGTCATGAAACTGAAGTGGAAATGGTTAGGGTATATAGTTCGAAGAGCTGATGGTCGCTGAGGTCCCAAGGTGTAGGAGTGGCGACCCTGCACCTGGAAGTGCGATGATGGCAAATCCCCACTAGCTGGGCTAACTGATTTGATTTTTTTTAACCTTAATGCAGGGGTGGTGTAAAACAAAAAATAAATTAGTGAAACCCAAAGAACAGTTAAAAAATGTAAAGAATAAATCAAATCAAATCAAAAGGACATGTCCCAGTTTAGTATGGAGGGTGGTTTTTTATTCTGAGTGTCTATTAACCAGAACCAAACTGCTATCACATGAAAGAGAAAAAAATATAAAATTAAACGCCATTTAAATAATAATTTTAGAAACCCCCATTTTTTTTTAATTAATAAAGAAAAATATTGTTTGTAGAAAATATTTTTCGATGGATGGCAACATTAAAAACATTTTCTTATCTATAATACTTGAATCTGACACCTATTACTGTCATTTAAATGTCATTTAAATGCCAAAAGTTCAAAAACGTCATTATAATTGTCACTTTTGACAGTCCTGACAATCACCTGACATACGCCTGACATTGACAAGTTACCTAGACAAATAATATTTTTGAAGTTTTTTTTTTAATCGGTGCGTAATCACAAGCAAAGGTCCATAAATGCATCAAAACAAAAAAAAATATTTTCTCCAAATCGGGGTCTTTAAAAAATCGGTAAATTATTTAGATAGAAGCCTTTTTGGATCTCTATCGAACTATATTAAAATCATTCTGGTTAATTACACTCAATAATAAAAAACCATTTTGGGACAACTCCTTTATTTATTTCATGTAGGCCAACTTGTAGCTCTTATGAAACGTCAAAAATCTACCACCGGTTCGGAATGCAGATTCTGCTGAGAAGAGCCGGCAAGAAACTCAGCAGTTGCTCTTTTCAAAAAAAAAAAAAAAAAATTTTTTTTTTTTTACAATTGTTAAAAAGAACTAGGCTATGCACACAATGTTTCCACACAGAAGTTTCAAAAATGTACGCCTACCGCAACCAAAGACATGTTAACATGGGTAGACACAAAGCAGACCCATTCCCGTTGGCGGCACCCGTTCACGAGCATGACGCATGATCCAGCCATTGCCTCGCTCAACCATATTTGAGGGAACGTAACAACCCGTATTTTAAAAATTAGTAATTTTGTATAGGAATTACCACTTTGGATTATTTTAAATAGAATTGGCAGGAGCAAAGCTGCTGATAAAAGCTAGTCATTATTAAAAGTGTGAATGACTACTAACAGTTTCTTTGAGACTGGCCCAAGTCTCCTGGAAGTCCACATTCCTTGGTTTGAGAGACATCACTTGCATGTCAATTCATGTACCTGGAAATATGAAGTGAATTAAATTATTTTAATTGCTTGCACTAGCTACTATTTTGATCAGTTTTCCAGTTTAAAAAATGAATGCACTATTTTAAAATCTGTTGAGCTTAGAAATTGATTATTTACTAACAAATAAGCAGCTATATGAATGAAGGAAACGTTATGTTGTAAGCTGCCATGATTGTTGTGTATGGAGCCAAGATTTCCAGTTGACTGACCAGTAATTAAAAATGGCATTGAAAAAGGTCACTCATACCTTGTTCAAAATAAACATGGACAAAATGACCAGCTTTATTTGTGATCCAAGAACACATCTTTTATCTAGCACAGCATTAAATACAATTTTGAATTAATAAGTTATTTATACTGTTCAATTGCTGTTGCAATCTATGGTTATTGGATGGCATGTTTATAGGCCTTTATTTCAATATTATTGGTGAATTTGTACACATTTATATTGATCATGTAGTATTCAAAATACTTTTTGTATGTCTTACCGCCACACCATCTTGTCCCATAATCATAAACTAGAAATAGTTTGTGATTATCGATAAATATAATCAATTCTAGCTAAGTAGGTTTCTGTGTCTGTCTTTCTTTCAGTATATTTCCTAATAAGATGTTAACACTAATGTAAAATGTAGTAGGTAACTTTATAAGTACATTTTAATTGGCATGTTGTTTAGATTGTTATTATAATCACAACAAAAGAATGAAAACAATAATAACCACTGCATCAACGAACGATCCTGAAAATAACCTCTGAGAAAATTTTATAGGCAGTTGGGAGTATTGGCAAATCGAGTACGTGGTGGAAGTTTCCAAGACAGGTCGTGGGTCAGGAAGCCTGGCTCGCGCTCAGCAACAGACTTGGCATCGTGACAACAACGAAACAAATCAGGAATAAAGCGCCCTGACCAAAATTACTCAGCACTATCAGTTCGACACATAAATAATACGCAACAAACACTAATATAAAACGTCTGGTTGTGTACTCACTTCGGTACTATTTCTATAAAACAATCAGCTTAAATTCTAGATCACAAAACGTTTTTAGCTTCGTAATTTTTGAAACTTAATCAAATGAAAATAATTCGTGAAGTTTACAAGTTGATTTCATATAATTTGACATTAGTTATTGTCTATGATTTGACAGCTGTTAGTTTTTTTAATGTTATTCTTCATGCGATAGGCAAAGATCCATGACTATACAGCTTTTTCACATTTGTTTAATTTTTTTTTATTTTGCAATTGGGATTATATAAGCGAATATTATTATTACATTTGGTAAGGAGATAGCCTTGTTTGTTCGGTAACTAAAAAGCGCTGAGAGCGGTTTTCTCGCAAGCAAATAATATTACCTAGGCCCATAGGCCATGATTTGGGGGCATCATCGGGTTGATTCAGTGCCTATCAACCAAAGAATATAGAAAGACCATCAACGACGATAGGCATTTTTTATCCAGTCAAGCAGTACCACTGCGCGGCGCGTGTCAGCAACCTAGCGCGGCCTATTGTTCGTCGTTCAACATGAAAGTGTGCCGCCCCGCGCCTTTGAACTTACCGGCTCCTAACGGATCGGACGGGTGACCGTGACAACAGGCTTCATCGAGTGCGACGGTTCCCATGGCCTGTCGATCAGGCCTGGCGCGATCTGGCCTGGCGCAAATCTGGCCTATTATAACACGGGCCGTGGACCCCGGCTTGAGTCGGCGTATACTTTTTGTAAATATGTATAAATAATATACCTAGTAGTTTTCATTTATTAAGTACTTATCTAATTTATTTTTTATAATATATTCATCAATATCGTAAAAAAGTACTTTCCAAATAAATAAAGTTAATTTATAACTACCTACAAGTTTTTTTTTTTTTAATTTTTCAAAACATTGAATTATTAGGTAGAAAGGACTCTGTAGGTACTATGCATCCGACTACGACGATGTAACATCCGTCATATTGTTTTTTCGTTTTAAATGTAGTCTATAAAATAATAAATCGATTGACATCTCATTCATCAAAATCGGCTCATTAGTTTATGCGCTACGGTGGAACATACCTACGTACATATTATACATAATTATAAGTACATTATAGTCAAGGCCTTTTTACCTTGAAGGATATAGTTAAAACTTTTTACCAATAGGGTCAAGATAATATAATAGGGGTTGTCTAATTTAAAAGTACTTATTCATTCTTTAAGTTAAAATATTTCAGTTACGCCACTTCGTAAGAACTGAAAAACAATTAGGAAACAGATTGGATTTAATTTTGCTGTATAAATTAAACACATTCAATTGAAAATCATGATGATGAAGATGATATTTAGTGGTAGTGGCAATTAGTAAAACACAATATTGCGGTCAATTAAATTGTATTAAAGGTAGGTCAAAGTGGAATTTATGACTGAAGCCAGGAGGCGAAGGACGTGACGCGGGCGTAGCCTGCCGGCTCGCCGGCTTGGCAGCCGCGCGGTGAGCCGAACGATGTGACACCAATCTGGAAGCAAGGGTAAAAGTTTGAAAATAACCAGCAAAGTGCGAGTCATACTCGCGCACTGAGGGTTCCGTGCGTCGGTTGAATACTCAAAGGTTCCGAACCTCTTGAAGATTGTATTCCGAACTTGAGGATTGCATACATTCCTCAAGAGGTTCGGAACCCTCAATTTGGCTAAAAACCTCACCACCACCAGTCACCACAAGAGAACGGATCCAAACCAGAGGCTTGAACGGATTCAAGCCTCTGGTTTGAATCCGTGCTCTGTATTGCCACGGGAAAATTTTGTCTACACGTTTACTCGTGAATCTCTATAGAGATTCACGTAGAGATTAAAAGTAGCACATGTTAACCCTACTGGAGTCGAGTTTTATTGAAATTACTCTCATGAATTGCGTTAGATACGCTACAAATAAGCTTTGAAAGCTTCTACTTTTCACTAAGTCAGGCTAGAAACTTGAAATTTTCAAAACATTATTATAACGGTTGTAAAGTCAATACTAACCAACTGAGCAGCAGCGCCAGAGCCAATGACTAGGGGACCACCAGAGTCGCCGCTGCAGGTGCCGCGGCCGCCAACGCCGCTGGTACACAGCGTTGACGCGACGACGATCAAGCGGTACGTGTTGCGGCACACCTGGTTAGTGATTACTTGGAGTGCGACATGGTGCTTTGTCTGTTGCTGGCTGATTCCGGCACCTGCAATATTACAATCCGTTTAGATCCGTTGGAATTTCAAACTACAATACTTTCTTAGTATCTGCCTACATCGTAAAAAGAACCTACTGTCTAAAGTGTCTAACTTTAGTGAGTTCATATCCATTAAAATTAGAAGATCAGTGAAGGTAGTACATGAGTGTAGGGAATTTACCATCTCTTTGAAGACCAAATCCAGCAGCATGAGCGGTCGCGCCTGCGAATTGGTTGCTGCCCGTCGCGAGGTTAACTCTGTTGATGGTGTCTGAAATACAAAAACAAAATTTATATAGCCTACGTGTTAATCCTTGGTATGAGCTATTTCAATTTCGAATTTCAACCAAATCATCAATTGTGGCGTGAACATAAAGTTAGCATTCCTTATTACGTAGTAAAAAGTCCATCCATCTACCACATCCGTTACATATTTTGATAGTACGAGTGTATAGGTATCACACAACAACAACAATAAAATCATAGATTAATTACAGAGGTCGGTGCGCCATTTGCAATATTACCTATTACATAGTTCCAGAGACACTCGTATCTGCTTAGTGCCTACAGCGCCAAAATGGCCTCAATCAAGTAGGTCCAAAGGTAGGACAGGTCTAATACTAAGTTACTTATGTTTTAACCTTTGAATATGAATTTATTAAATATAGTTACAGTAAGAACAGCAAAAAGAAAATATGACAAAAAAAAGAAAAGCCATATTCAGTACCGAACTAGAACTGTCTCCGATTACCTTGTTGGAGAAAAAAAGGGAGGAACACATAAAAAGAGGTAGGACAGACTCTTCAGTGTTACATAGATTAATTAATTCAGTGATACAGAAACACTTACTGGAAAACGGGACGAAAGGAATTGTTATAGTCGCCACGTCATTCTGGGCATTCCTTGGATTCCAGTTAGGGTGAGGACGGACATTGCTCGTGGTCACACGGTGACCTCCTGTGAAGAGTTGTAATGAGCCGAGGACCACTAAAAATTGCCTTGCTTGGTGCCTGCCGTCATTCCAACAGTGAGCGGCGGTGACCAAGCGGGTGTTGGACAAGAGAGAAGAGCCGCATACGGATTGGCGACCATCAACGAGTGTGATGATCAGACCGGCCTGTTGAAGTTAAGTGAAATAAATCAATAATTGTATATGTAATTATAGCTAAGATCTATTTCGATCACGTCAACTTTCAAAGAGAAAAATCCGCATCAAAATATGTTCATTCGTTGGAGGCCCACGAGCCACTCCTCTTTTTTGTCAGGGTTAATTAAATCACTATTAAATCACAAAGGTAAAATAAAAAAAAGTTTTAAATTCAAGTCTGTAGTTTATCTTCAGGGTTTGCTAGGTTTTGGTCTTATTTAGACACATTGCATTTAAACATTTTTCAAAGGAATTAGAACAAAACCAACCACCCGTTGCACTATTGTCGTACCCACTCCTAGCATATGCTTGTCGCTTATTTGGAGGGGAGAGGAGAATATAAGTCAAGTTTAGCTTGGTTAATATTTAAAAAAAAATGTTCTAAAATATTGTTGCCGCGAAGCGCATCAAACGAATTGCTGGATTCAGACGGCGCAAGACTGAGACCTGTGGAGCTCCATGCAAGAGATCTTAGTCCAGCTGTGGACTTCTAGATCAGTTGGATCGGATAAAGAGAGATAGAGAGAGAGAGAAAGATTCTAAAATACATTACCATGAATGGGTACTGTCCAGCGTTGGCCGGGCCTCCACCAACGATTCTGTTCCCATCAAAATCAATCGCCTCTTCGAGAGTCTTGATCCTAGCTAATTCTTTCACACCGGTGTGCTCGTGGTAATTGTAAGTAGGGGCCAAATCCTGCTCTACAGGTTGGCCCATAGCCACCGCGACCAAGGAAAGCACCAGAAGGATTTTCATTTTGCCAGTTATTTTCAATGATTACGGACTCCACTAGCTAAATACCTGTTTATATACCCTTCTCGCTATCAACTTGTGTTAAGTAAGGTATTAATTACATTTAACAACGCATCAATCAATGATGCTAACCAGATTAATATTATCTGCAAAAAGTGGAACAGCGGAATAAAATTGCATTATTTGGTAATCATGATAGGTAAGTATATCTAAAATAAATTATTGCAACTAAATGCATCAGCAAGGCGATCTTAGAGCGCCCATGATATAAATAGATACTTATATTATTAAAAGTCTTTACTGCAACATGTAGAAAGAAAAAATCTGATAAGCAAGTATGGGTATCTAGCATGTGCGTTCCGTAAAAATGATTGCATCAGTGTAACGATCGCAATGGCCTCTGATTGGCTGGATTTACGGCATTCTTGCTGCATCAATGCATTTTAACCAATAACGGGAGGGTACCAGTCAATGTATCCCAACTAATACTATCATAATAATTGGGTACAAGAAAAGAAAAGAAGATAGATTGCCTGGAAGAGATCGCTGTTAGTGATAAGTTCGCCTTTTGTGTTACATTGTTTAATTACTTATATTTTTTTCTTTTCTATGCAATAAAGTTGTATCACATTAATCATACTATATAATATTAAAAAGGTGAAAATTTGTATGTGTGTGTGTAAAATGTGTTTGTAACTCCTTCACGCTACAACGAATGAACCGTTTTGGCTGAAAGGTGGGAAGATCAACACATATAGGCTACATTTTATCCCGGAAAACTAAAGAGTTTCCGCGGAAATTGATACACTTAATCCACGCGGACGAAGTCGCGGGTATCATGTAACCTGATTATGGCAAAATAGTTAGCATCTTTCATTTGATTTTGTTCGTTTATAATGTAACCTATGTCACTATATCTATAATATAACGAATCGATTGATACCTTTATTTATCAAATCGGCTCAGTATTTTAGTCGCTACAGTGGAATATACGTAAATATTCACATACGTACATATACACTTTTAAAACCATAAATAACCCTTTGGCTTTGCCGTTGTCTACGGCAGAAAGGCTACGAAACTTCTACGAATTGGTAACGGTAATGGTAAAGGTAACGGTAACGCCCGTATTCGGGCGAAAAAGGGCTAGGAATTCACAACAATCACGCTCCTAGGTAATCTTAAATAAGTATATAAAAGGAAAAGGTGACTGAATGACTAACTGATGATCTATCAACGCACAGCTCAGACCACTGAACGGATCGGATTGTTATCACGTAGGCATCCGCTAAGAAAGATTTTTTGAAAATTCATTCCCTAACCCCTTAGGGAATCAAAAATCCATTCTTAGCGGATGCTTCCGTAAAATAGGGGTTTGAAATACGAACTTAACGTGAATGAAGCCGCGGTGAAAAGGTGTTTTATATTAGTTTCTTGAAGTGATTAAGAATGTCCGTGTCGGTTATCGAATGTTATATTATATACACGGATTTGTTATATTAATCAAAAGATTATGAGTAGGTAGCTGTTTTCGTTGATATAATTATGATAATTATTATCTAAGACTTATTTGTTATGTAAATGAAAAGATAAATATTTATAATAATAATTTGCTTTTTTGATAAACTGGTATTCTTTTTACATTTTTAACCCCCGACGCAAAAACGACGAGGTGTTTAAGTTTGACGTGTCTGTGTGCGTGCGTGTGTGTGTCTGTCTGTGGCATCGTAGCTCCCGAACGGATGAACCGATTTTGTTGGTGTCGCGGGTTCGATCCCCGTCAAACCAATAAAATTTTAATTTTTCAAACCCCTATTTTACCCCCTTGGGGGTTGAATTTTTAAAAATCCTTTCTTAACAGATGCCTTTATCATAATAGCTATCTGTAGTATGCCTTTCAGCTGTGCGTTGATAGATAATTCCCGCAACTTCGTTCGCGTGGATTGAGGTTTTTTAGAGTCCCGCGGAAACTCTCTTATTATCCCAGATATAAAGTAGGCTATATGGTGTTCCAGTCTATAATCTAACACTGTGCCAGATTTCAGCCAAATCGGTTTAGTCGTTGCAACGTGATTGAGTAGCAAATATCCATCCATCCATCCATCCATCCATACATCAAAACCTACGCATTTATAA
Source organism: Hipparchia sbordonii (assembly GCA_038048805.1). Classification (NCBI taxonomy): domain Eukaryota; kingdom Metazoa; phylum Arthropoda; class Insecta; order Lepidoptera; family Nymphalidae; genus Hipparchia; species Hipparchia sbordonii. Next base: position 9,867,116 of record CM076107.1, on the reverse strand, counting down.
TATTAATAGGATTTATTCAGATTACAGGGCTTTGAAACATCTTTAAGAGTAGGTATAGCTAGGTCACAACTTAAATCTAATCATTTTTCTCAGCGCTCGATTAAAAATGGTAAAAAGTAAAAACAAAATGGCCGGGCCGGCCGCAATCACATTATCGCAGCGACCTAAGGGCGAGACCGCGGATGCTGCCGGGTATTTATCACCGGGAATAATGAATGAAGCCCGGTTTTTTCCTGATAATGGCCAGCGTAAAAACCACCTGGTTACGCCGATCTGGCGTGCGAGTAAAGGGTAAGTATCATGCGGAACTTGGGATATTATTTTCTGCGTAATATTATCTACTTTTATACTAGCTTTTGTCCGGACGTCGACTGCGTGGACTTAATTTTCCGAAACCCTCTGTTTTTCCGGCATAAAAGGTAGTTTCTGTCACTTTTCAAGCCCTCAGGTACACCCATGCAAAAACCATGTCAATCCGTCGCTGCGTGATTGAAGGACAAACCAACAATGTGTGCATGTCATTTATTATGTCTATCAATCATGTTATCTCTCGTAGAGACTTCCACATTTAAAAACTGCATGTATTATTGTGGCTTCTACGACTTTTTGAATACTCACAGGATCGTTAATGAAAAAGTTGATTTTCAACCGTGGGAAATCGCCGTTAGTTATCTACTTATGTTATTTTATTTGTTTGGGACAAAAAAAGTATTTATTTATAGGTAATTGTGTAGCTAATCTTAACAAAAAGCTGCAAAAAGAACAAAGAACGCAATTAGTTACATCGCAGACCGTATAAAGAGTCGCCGTCCAAGAAAAACCTTCGGACCGTCTGCGAACGTAAATCACAGAATTTTTGCATACCAAAGGGTCACTACTTTTTACCGTCGAAAAAATAGAATTACAAACGACCTCACATTAGAACAAACGCCGTACAAATAGGGGCCCGGTGTCTCCGGAACAAAAACCGATAAAAACTCGGGAAAGGTTCCGATTCGGTAAAAAATAAGAATCAGACAATGCCGCGGCGCGGACTCGGGCGGGCGGCCTCTATACGTGTCCAGTATTTTTACGAGCCGCAGCCCTTTGTCCTTCCGGGCCTCTTTTTTAAATAGATCAGAGAGGGTAAGTAAAGACCGTCGGACGTCCACCCTAAAATATTATTGTGGATTTTTCTGCTCCGCATTCATAAATATTTCGGCGGGCGCCCCGCGTCCCGCGCTCCGAATCGGCGGAGAATTATAAATTTCGGTTAATAAAATATGATACGATAAAGCCGCTTTTTTACGCCGCGCGGACCTCTATTATATTTTGTTTAATTTAAATATGAATAATTAAATTTAAAAAGGAAATCTCGGGGCTAATGAAATTTTTGTTTTTGAGATAATGAATTGAAAACACGTCGCCGGCGCCGCGACGCGCCTCTGTTATTCTTTTCTCGCGCTCGCACGGATCCACGAGGCGCGTAAAAAAGCCAAAAAACGTAAATTATTATTTTAATGTGTGTATTAATTATGACGATGAATTCTATTTTTCCAAGCTTATCGCCTACGTTATCGCACACACACAACGTTTTTATGTCCGAAAGAGTTATAAAATAATTCAAACATTTTTATTTCATTAGGGGTGCTAGCATTAGGGGTCTCTTCTTTTTACGTTTGCAGAATTAAGTAATTATGTATATAAATTCGCGGATTTGAATCCAGAATTCTCGATTTAACTAGTAGGTACACACCCAGATCTTGGAACTTACTTTACCTATTAAGCAAGTTTAACCTAATTGATTAATACATACATCATTATATTCTATTAGACCCTAATCTTTATCGTTACTGTTCCTGTGACGGTTCAAAAAATATTTTTTCTTTTCGTATTTTCCTTTAACATTGCTAATGCCTTTCATGTTTGATCGGGCGGTTGCCAAACACAAAACTAAAAAGAGCAAAACGCGCCTGCGGTCCAGATATCGCGGAAAACACCTACGACGCCTTTAATCAACACAAACGGGCGGGCGCCGCGATCAAACGAGGCCGGAATTAAAAATAAAAATAATATACAAGTGAACCGTGAAATATTAAAACAAAAAGCATCGATCCGGACCGGCACGACCACAGGGGATTAAAATCGTAACGAACACACAAAAATATTCAAATACAATACTAACAAATTGATACAAACACTCATTAGGCGCGGATCGCGCAAGGCGGCCCGCTCGGCGCGGGGGGGAGTCCCCCTCCACGCCGCCCGCCGGCCGATCTCTGCCAGCATTACAATCCACATCCAGCGTACAAATATTATCTAAAATTCCTTCTCATTTATAATCCTTTTGTGTCCTCAGTGCGGTGTCCTCCGTCAAACCCCCTTCTCCCTGGGGTGGTGGGTATTTTTATATTTTTAATCGCGTTGGGCATTATCCAAATGGACATTGGCGGTCGCTCCGACTGCCGCTGCCGTCTCGATGATAAATTCTTCTTTCGTTCGACACTCGGCCCTGTTTTGTTTTGTCCCTTCCTTTATTTCTATCGGTATCGGAGTGAAAAACGCACGTCATTAATTATCCTCGATTTGTCTGCGGCTGACTGCCACGCATTCTTCTTCTTTCCGGTTCTTCGACGATTAAAAATGGTTGCCCGCGAAATTTTTTCCATTCGCCGCAAATGAGAATTGATTGTAGCAATCCGCGATCGTTTGATGCAGGGCCGAAGTGCTTTATTGAATTCCCTGACACGTCCCGTCTGTTCTTGATTGCTGGTCGTTCATATTTCTTCGTAAAAGATAATGGAAGTTGGTTCTATTATATCGTGTTGAAAGTTGTTTGATAATTTTATTATAATCGTAGATAATTGTAGATATCTTCACGTATTTTTAAATTCTCATATAAGTTTTTATTTGTAGTACTTATATTAATTGTACTTGGTTATCATCGGAGTCGACGCACGTCGTGTCCAATTAGCATTTTCATCTATAACGGGCGGAGGGGAGACAAAACAACGCCAATACATCCCCCATTAAACATCCGAAACAAGAAGAACAATATCTTCCGTAACATAAAATTCGAAAAAAGTTTAATGGAACCGAAATCCCGCAGACCGATAAAACGTTAAAAATACCCCAATATTTTATATGATTTGGATCCGCATAGATCCAGGGATCCTTTTCGAGCCCGCTTTGCATATAGGAAAGCGATTCATTTTGTATGAAAAACGATGGTAAAAATGCAGTAGGTGGCGGGAAAGAATTAATGGTGCGAAAGTTTTGCGGGCGTCGCGGAGCGGGCAATTTATGTGGGCGCACGCTTCGCGCTTGACGAGCTTGCTTCTGGGCGCTGCTGCCAGTGGCCGGTGCATCGGATAAGCTTGTCTTGCTTGACCTGGTTTTGATGTTCATAAAGCCTTCCAGATCGATCAAAAGCTCTGGCTAAATGAGTACAAATTGTTTTCTTAGTTCGAAATTTCAACGTTATGAATTGCAAATTCTAACTACGAAATAACGTTTGTTACCATTCTAAGATACTCGTACTTAGAATGGTAACACCCTAGGTTTTAAAACCTGTAAGGTACTTCCTTACAGGTTTTGAAACCTAGGGCGCCTAGGCTATAGACAGGTTGACATTTTTTAAAATAATTTCGTTGCACAACATCAACACAATATATTTTTATGTAATGTAGTACCAAAAGGTGAATTTTATCTAATGCTAAAGCATTTTAACCCTGACTTTCTTTGTACGTGATGTCGCATGTAGGCATGTCGCAAGAAGAAAATACATAGTTCTTTAAATATAAATAAGTACAGAAATATCGAAAACATAATATTTTTCATTACTCATACACGGAAAGTAGGTCTGAAGTTGCCTGAGAAGCGGGTTGAAAGTAATACTTTTCAGCCCTAGGGAGAATCGTTTTCAACTGACAGCTGTCAAATAATTAAAAAAAAGTAGTTGTCACATTTTTATTGGAATTCAAATGAAACACGACATACCCGAGTGCATCCATAGACAAGAAGAAAGATAGACTTTATTCATAAAGTAAAGACAACTGATTCATAGACATTCATAGACAATCATAGACAATACTTGACTATTAAAAAGCTAAATGCATAGCCCGCCGGCTAGGCCAAAGAAAAAAAAAAGGCGGTAAAGTTCACTCAATTTTCTTTAGCTAATTTCTATTTTTATTTTGACTTTCCTTATATTCGTAATGAAAAGCACAGTGTTTACCTCGGGATAAAGACTTATTTAGTCCCTCGAACTATAGGCCCCCTCGCTACGCTCGGGCGCCAAACCCCGTCTCGGGACTAAATAAGTTACTTTCATCCCTAAGGTAACAATGTACTATTAAACATATTACTTTGAGATACTTATAATAAAAACACTTAGGCGGCTTAGGCATATAATTATATCAAACTTACTATAAACTACTTAATACAATAGGTATAACCTTTAAGACCTTGTGTTAAGTAAGTATAGCAAGTTAGAACGTTTAGGTGTAAGATAGGGGATATATTACATTACCATGACCTACGAAAAAACTAGTTCGGTTTTTCCTTTTGTAAAAAGCTCTCCATTTTGTGTGAATTTGATTCGCCCTTGACCGGTGTAATCAACTTAAAGCTGTGCCAACATGAACACAGTGAATTTGCTGACTCAGCTCATATGAATGAGTGCGAAAATCGCGCGTGACGTGTGTCGATAGCTGAAACGCTACAGTGATCGGTACTGGGTAGAGCGATACTCAGTTTTGATACTTGAAATAACTAAAGTGCGTATTTTGTAATTTTTTTTTAAAAGAACATTAGCCAAGCAGAATTTGACTTATATTCTCCTCTTCCCTCCGAATAAGCGAAAAGCTTGTGCCAGGAGTGGGTACGACAATAGTGCAACGGGTGGGGCATGAACCTGCAACCCATCCCGAACCTTTAACCGTTGGGCTATTGAGGTTTCGCATTATTAAGTTGGTAAATGAGGCGGCTATTTAAATGATTACATACCTATCATCATGGAATCATTTACACTTAAGCAGAAACAAACAAAGCAAACTGAACCCAGAGAAGCTCATTATTCAAGTAACTTTTATGTTCATATATTTTTTATTTACTTCTTTGTAACTTTATATCACTGAGGTTCATTCCCAACTAGCAAAGTAGTCCTATAAAAAAGACTATAAGTCTATCAATACTAATAAAGCTCCTATAAAGGCATTGTACTATTACACTCTTTCCTTATAATAGCATTTCACAAGCACAAGTAGACTAGAAGAGAGAAGTAGGTCGTTAAATGCTCCTGTAACTACACACAAATCCACCTTTATACTATGCTACAAATGAATACTTGTAAGTAAAAAATTTTAAGTGTAAAGAAAGTAAAAAAAAAGATCATTTTGCTAGTTGGGTTACAAGTACCTAAAGGTCCGCATACAGTAGATATTGGTGGGATGGTTAATTTAACTTTTCGAGTGCATTTGTGTATGGCCCCAGTTGGAACAAGAAGCGCCATGAACAGTTTTGTATAATCCTGTTTGTTCTTCTTTCGATGCAAACCTGTTTGGCTAAACTTGTACGTGTAGGGCATTTTTCACCAGCAAACTTCGGCTTCTGAATTCTTCGCTTTCTGCTGCGCGTTTTTTCGGGAAAGAGAAATTGCATGTTTCAAGAAGTTTCCAGCGCAGTAGGACATTATCGTGGCGCTACAACGATCACCTCGGGCCGGTCGCAGCCAGCGATTTTTTTCTATTCTCTTTTTAAGCCTTTCCTTTTTCAACCGGCGGCCGCGGTCGAAACTGTTTAATGATTTGAAAACGTGTTCTATCAGCCTCTACGCGGAAACAACCGAAAAAAAGCCGACAACAGAGGGTACACAGCGCAAATATAGACTGAATTTTAGCTTTTTGCGTTCGGTGAAGCCTCTAACTTTCAATTTTAGGCCTTGTTCCTACGGTATTAAAAGTTCATAGAATTTGACGAGCTTTAAGTTTACCGTTGCTGAAGTGTTAGCACAGATCTCATCGGCAATTTATTATATTTTGTCCGTTCGGAATTTACGATTATTTGAACGGGACAATGGGCGACGATTGGGTGGTACGTTTTTTTTCTAACGCCAATAAAAGGCTGATGATGGACGGTATGCAATCAAATAATATGAATTGTGAAGTGCTGATAATATTCGGACGGTGTTTGATAAAAAAATTAGAGATTGGCTGAAATTTTTGAACCCTTTTTGGCGATATTCCAAAAATAATATGTTCGACGAGTGAGTGTTCGACAAGATTTGATGGTTATATAAAAAACATAAAAGTTTGCAAGTTTTCCAAAGTTTACCGAATGTTGTAAATATTATACGCTACGTTCGCTGATCGTTATGGCCGAGAAAGGTGGATCGTAGGTGGATCAATGAGTACAAAGCTCTTCAGAGACTAGTGATCTTATGCTGAGATCTATACAGCGTGCTCTGACTGAGCTCAGACTCAAGATAGAGGTTAAAACGAGACACAAATATGCGCTGACATAAATCTGTCTCGTTTTAACTCTGTCTTGATTCTGAGCTGAGTGAGAGTGCGGTCTATAGATTTCAGACTTACTCAATATCAAAACAAGTTGTAGTTTGTTGTCGATGATGATATGGATCCTCAATAGCCCAACGGTTAAAGGTGCGGACTGAAAACTGAAAGGTCGCAGCTTCGAACCCCACCCGTTGTACTGTTGTCGTACCCACTCCTAGCACAAGGTTTCGGCTTATTTGGAGGGAATAGGACGATATTAGTCAACTTCAGCTTGGCAAATATCTAAATATATAAAAGGCAAAAGTGACTGACTGACTGACTGACTGACTGATTGACTGATCTATCAACGCACAGCTCTAACCACCGGACTGATCGAACTGAAATTTGGCATACAGGTAGCTGTTAGGACGTAGACATCCGCTAAGAAAGGATTTTGGAAAATTTCAACCCCAAGAGGGTTAAATAGAGGGTTAAAAAATCGAACCTAACGTGAGCGAAGCCGCGGGTTAAAGCTAGTTCTTTAATAAAAAAATGATAGTATCTAAATTTACCGATTCAGAAATCGAACTGGGTACATCAATACTAGTAAAACTCTCATCATACCGCTAGAGAGGTCAAAAGAAAGTTGAACTACGGGGGAGGGTTAACGATAGAATATTATTAATTTATTCTATTATTGCGTGTGATTAATATGCGTACGGAGTGCATGACCCCGCGAAGGGGACACCGTGACACTTTATATCGATAGAGTTGCTACATACCTACCTACTAAGGGTTATAGGACAATCTTTAAAGTATCTATAGTCTATATATTCTGTGATTGATTTATCCATAGACATACATAGATATTGATTCGCCTTGCTTGTTACGGCTCTAGGTATTTAGACGCGACAGATTTAATATTATTTTTTACTAAATTTTTGAGTTCTTCTGTCCTTCACTTGCATAATTAACATCTTCGAGCATTTAACTAACTGCTTGAAAATATACATAATATACCTACTTCCATGACATACAGACAGAAAAATTATGTGTCATTTCGACCAAATACATATACATACATGTGGTTCTTTCATGATCAATAAACATTTTACATTTTCAAGACTTATACATACTTATATTTAAAAAAAAAAGGCTGAAAAGTTACACTTTTGACTCTGAATTCATATTTGACCATATTTTATGAGTCAACTGGCTTTACCCGTGGCTTCGCTCCCGTTATATCAATTATTAAAAATACCCGAAGTGATCCCTTTACAAAATTATCAATTTTGATTTTTTAGATTTTTCTGGAACTACATATATAAAAACAATGAAATCATAGATTAATTACAGAGGTCGGTGCGCCATTATCAATATTACCTACCTTAATAGGTAAGCCTATTTAGGCTTAATAGGTAGGAAGCAGATACGAGTGTCTTTGGAACTAATGTTCCAGACACACTCGTATCTATCTGCTTGGTGCCTGCAGCGCCAAAATGGCGTCAATCAAATAGGACCAAAACCAGGTAGGACAGATCATAGATTAACTATAGAGCTCAGTGGAATAATGGTAAGAGCGATTTTGTCAAAAACAAATCTTGTAAACATTCGAACGTAAGAGCCGGTGGCAACAAAGAGCGCGGGATCGTGCAGATCCGAATAAAATATCTGTTTGCAAATTGACTTCAGCGGAGCCAACTTTACGACTTCTGTCGGTAACAACATATTTTTCCTACCCTAACACGGATCTTATCACTGTGGAAGCGCCTGGATTTACTTTACTGTTTACGAAAGTCTGTCTGTCTGTCTATCTGTCTGTTATATGGAAGATGTCAGTACTGAACAAATAATGTTGTGTTAGTGGTAGCCCACCAATTTTTACTTAACTGTGACGCTCATATAAATTATGTTAGTAAAAAATCTTGTATGGTCTCATAAAAGTTCGTATGTTCTCAAAGGTGTCTATTAATCTGTCTGTCTGTTTTTGTGTGTGCATGTGTGTGCGCTCAGTAGTAAGTCGTTGATAGGTAGTTTATGATGATGTTAGTAAATGTTTGACTGAGAAACTTTATTAATTATTCATTTTAAACATCATAATATGTCACCTCCTAAATTCTTTGTGGTGGTTTTCTTTCAAAAACTTTTATTATTTGAAGATGGTAAGGATTTTTAATTGCTTACAGTGTAGGTATGTAAAATGTACAATTTTTTCGAGTTTGTAAGAATGATGACAAAATTAGTTCCTTCTAGTAAAGATTGTGTCTCTTTGTACTTCGCAATTAATAATTAACGTTATCCCAATGTGGGAAGCCCCAGTTTTTCCGTTTAAATCGACGATCCTGGAATTGGGATCAATATTATATTCCGCTTTGGGAGGCTTTACCTTTATTTCACTCACAGTATATACGGTTCAGATACAATAAACAAAATAATGTAGGTAGGTACTTATCGTGAAAATGTTTACACAAGGAGAAATTCTACTAGATAATACTTTTGTTTGTAGTCGTATAGATATACCTAGTCCTTGTCTAAAGGCTTCGTTTGTAGCTACTCTATACCGTAAAAATTGTGCTGCCAAGCGATTTAGCATTTCGGTACGATGTCGTGTTGAATACGACAAAGAATGAGAATAGATTAAGACACATTAAGTTCGATTTTTCAAACCCCTATTTTACTAATTTTCAAAAATTTTCAGCTCGATCCGTTTCGAGCTGTGCGTTGATAGATCAGTCAGTCAGTCAGTTAGTCCGTCAGTCACCTTTGTCTTTTATATATTTAGACTAGCTTTTGCCTGCAATTTCGTCCGCGTGGAGTTAGGTTTGTAAAACCCCACGAGAACCCTAAGATTCTCCGGGACATAAGGTAGGCTGCGTCAGGCACAGGGCCGACGGCTTTACGTGCTCTCCGAGGCACGGGGCTGACTCACCGCCGACATCCTAACTCCGGGCTAGTACTGAAAATTTCTTAACAGAAAACCCAATACTTTTTTTGGCCCGACCTGGGAATCGAACCCGAGAGCTCGTCATCCGTAGTCGAACTTGCTAACCACTAGACTTAGGAGGCAGTTAATAATAACGACAAGTCAGTAATAACAACGTGAAAACTACCACTGTGTCTAAAAACCAGTGTAATCTTCAAGGAGCCTGAAAAAAAAAATATCTTTAATCCAAGCATCAACTATTTCAAAGCGCACACTAAATCTCGTTCACACGGAGAGCTTAAAACTAATACATTTGGGAGAGGGGGTGAAGCCGGCGTAGGTGGAGGGGGGAGGGGTGGTGTTAATTATTCACATTTTAATTTACGGACGCGGCCCCTGGCTAGCGTTGGGAAAAATGTCTTGCAAATCGACGGACACCTATGAAAAGAAAGGTAATTTGTAGGCGTTTTTTTTTTTCGAAGCTTTTTATGCTTTGCCGTTATTAATTGGTAACGTGATACGAACCGCATTGCTGTACTTCGTGATTTTAAACCTTTTTTCAATTGGTATTCCGATTTTTAACTGGTTTTTCTGTTCTTCCTTTTGTGTTTCTTGTGTGCCGTTCTATAATGAACTGTTACACCAAAAGGCAACTTGCACCAAAACTTTTACAATCTATAGTTAATATTACAATAAAGTGAAAGAAATTGTTTGAACGCGCTAATCTCTGGAACTACCGTCGGATTTGAAAAATTCTTTTTGCGTTTAATAGTCTAATTATTGAGAAAGGTTATAAGCTCTTCAACATTATGGTACAAATTTTAGAAGCCGAGCTAAAACAATGAAAGTAAGAAAGTACATTAAGCGAAAACGAAGTAATAGCGCGGGTGGGCAATGCGATGCTGTGTCGAGGGCGGTCACCAGTCGAGAACCGAATAAGAGCCGAATACAATGCTACTTTTTATTTCGGAAAATTGAAGAGTAGTATTTTATTTAACTTTAAAAAACTAACACACTTTTGCATTCAGTCTTATTTCTGATAGAGTTAATTCCAAAAAAGGGAACATTTAACACAAGACGTGTACATATGAATCAATCATATTTGGAAAATTGCGAGCCCCAAGCATCCACATTTAGGTACTTTAAAGTTTAAACACAAAACCCATCTAACTCCATCCCTTTTGCACACAAACAATAATTGAAGGACAAGAGACATGCATAACATTTCGATGAGACAAACGATCAGAATACGGACGCACGATTACCATCTAAATAATTCAGGCATAATCCATACTTCTGCTTTTTTACTTCTGACTGTAACCCTCACTAAAATTTACAACTTTACGAAGATCCGAATAGAGTTGACATTCCAATAACAGGAATTATTTAGTGTATGGATTAACTTTGTACTGCCGTATGGAGTTTTTACAAGCTCTTACGCGAAATGTCGATTCGAATTCGCTCCCTTGTCGTGACGTGCTCGCAAAACAATGAGTGATCGTAAAACGGGGTTGACAAGATGGAGATACGGGCTAATAACACGCCCGCGTCACTGTATCGGGACGGGGTGTGACGTGTCTATCGGGATTTGTGATGCAAATGACTGTTGGCTTTTTGGTAATTCGATGTTCGTTGCATATCGGAACAGCCTACCTGGAGCAGTCTCCGATCGCTATGTCACAGGAAAAAAGGGGATCACATTAAAAAACCTGCCGAAATGTACAATTAGTTAAAAATAATTCTGGTTTAGATTCGTTTCTTTTCTAAAAATACTTACTTCGCTGGCTCAGTGACCCAAAGAGGATCTTGGCCTCCGACACCAGAAGCTGCCACTCATGCCTTTCCTGCGCCGCTTCACGCCAATTGGGTGCATTGAGGGCTTGCAGGTCCTTCGACACTTCGTCTACCCAGCGATACCTGGGCCGTCCAACGGGGCGTTTTCCTATTGGGCGACCCAAGTATGCTCTCCTAACAGCACGATCCCCTGTCATTCTCTCTAGGTGCCCGAGCCAGCGGAAAAAAAATATCTAAAAATGCTATACTATAATTTTTTTTTACGAGACCCTTCTTAGTACGCCGTCCGCCTCTCTTTAAATTGAGTGAATTTATGTATTTTCTAGACCAGCCTGGTCCATTTTAATCTGCATCTTTGTTCACCGTCAGGTAAGCGACAAGCGATAAACATCTATGTTATAAAAAAAATATGTGTTAGCATACTACGTTTGGATGTTTTACACAAGCAAGTAGGTATGTCATTGTGATCCTTACTAATATACACGGTGAAATTTTATTCCCCGTAAACCCTGAAGAAGGTGAATGTGCTCATGAAACTGAAAAACTTTCCCCAAGGAACATAGGTCGAAATATGAAAAAAAAAAAAATTGGACCGTCCATACAAAATTGACGACTAGCTGATTGGTTTACTATGGGAGGTCCAAAATTTTTTTTCATATTTCGACCTATGTTTCTTGGAGAAAGTTGTTCAGTTTCATTAGCACATTCACCTCGTTCAGGGTTTACGGGGAATAAAATTTCACCGTGTATAAATGAGAGTGTGTTGGTTTGACCGTCAATCACACTGCAACAGAGCTATGGATCGACGTGATTTTTCGCATGAGTATAGTTGAGGACATGGAGTGTAACAATAAGCTACTTTTTATTCCGAAAAATCAAATAGTTCCCAGGGGATTTCTAAAATTAAATGTAGTACATTTTAATCAAAAAGAAACCTAGTTAAAATTTGAGAAAACGATGTTTCCACTGCTCATCATGTTACAAACAACCCTGCACGTATAGATAAAATATGTAAAGCACCATCAGTAAGGCCGGGGGGCAAATAAATAATTCCAATCAATCGAGAGCACGCGGGCCTGCAATCAACATCTTAATTTTCACCTTAATAGGGCCAGGGGGTAGCGAGTAGCGACCCCGCTTGCGCTTCCGAGCCCGGGGCATCCTGTGAATTTGTGTTGTGAGCTCTTTGTTTATATCCTTGAATGCAATTTAAAAGTATCTGCACTTAAAATTATTAATTAAGGCCCGAATTCAGCAATGTAAAATACCTGAGTTTTTTTCCATACATTTTATACTTATGCGTAACATAACGTCCCTCAACTGTACTTAATAATATAATCAACACAATATTCGTATTCTCGTATTACCATGGAAGTACAGGAATTACCATAACGAGACGAAAAATTGACGTAGCAACATAAACTATGATATGCGTAGCAACCGCTACGAAAGTTGTTTGGGTAACATTCTATAGCTATAGTATGAGTAAGTGTCGTAGCAAATGCTACGAAACCAATCTTTCTGTGAATGTGAGAAAAGTACCTACATGACAATATGACCAATCCTAGGATCGTGTTCTATAATTTATGAACCTGTATAGGAGGTCGGCCCTTATTCAATATTTATTAACTTATTTCAAAGAAAATCGTATAATTAACATCACCGTATCCATTTGCCACCCTTGGCTTTTGGGAGGTGTGATAGAGTAACGTCGTAGACATGCCACATGTTTCATTGTCCTACCTATTATTACTTACATTTGGAGCTCAAGTGACCTATTATTGCATCTTTCTTGCAACATTTTTAATCGATGACGATAGTTATTAAGCCGAAAACATAGCCGTATATGTACTTACCTACAAAAATCTGACATGTCGCATTTGATGTTATTAAAAGGTCCGAAATATTTGCCTAGGATCGAACCCTGGACCCTTCGAAAGAAGACTAAACTCTTAACCACTTCTTTTTTAGGCATCACGTCTTCTTTAGATACTAGGTAATTAATGAAATCCTTACTTCCTTAATCCCTACTAATATTATAAATGCGAAAGTGTGTTTGTTGGTTTGTTGGTTTGTCCTTCAATCACGCAGCAACAGCGCAACGGCTTGCTGTGATTTTTTGCATAGGGGTAATTTACGGGCCGGAGAGTGACATAGGCTACTTTTTATCCCGAAAAATCAAAGAGTTCCCGCGGGAATTAAAAAACTAAATCCACGCGGACGAAGTCGCGGGCATCAGCTAGTAATATTATAAATGTAAAAGTGTTTGTTTGTTGGTTTGTTAGTTTATCCTTCAATCACGCCACAACAAAGCAACGGATCGACGTGATTTTTTGCATGGGCATAGTTGAGGACCGGGAGAGTGACATAGGCTACTTTTTATCCCGGAAAATCAAAGAGTTCCCCCGGGATTATTAAAAACTACATAAAGGCATCAACTACATAAAGCAATTCGTTTTAAGGACGTACGTTCCGACACTTCTATGTAAATTACACATCTTTGGTGAAAATTAGTATTCAGTGTAACTCCTTATGTGATCCAAAGTTAATGAGAGCTCGTGTCGTCGTATTTTTGAAACCCGGCCCTTTGATATAGCACAGGCCATCGCAAAAATATGTTAATGGCACCTACGTACGGCGATGCGTTCAAAATTGATTTCGTCTGGTAGGTACATGTACAAAATTACAATGATAAATTTTCCAGTGTCGCAATTAAAATAATTATTTCAAATGTAGTTTGCGTTCTAAATACATGCTATCGGAAAAGGTTCGTAATACAAAAATGTTTATCATGAGATTGCAGCCATAATTTTTTTTTATTGAAGACAAGTTTGTCCAACTTGAAGCCAACTTTTTTTCGATAAACAAACATTAAATTCAATTCTAAGATCGTATTAACAAGCGAAAAGTTTAAAAACTGAACTGAAAATTGGATATAACATCCGTCACATTGATTTTACTCGTTTAAATTGTAGCCTATGTCACCCAGAACATCATAACGAATCGATTGACACCTCAGTTATCAAAATCGGCTCAGCAGTTTAGGCACCATAGTACAACATACATAAACAGTCATATACTTACATAGAATGGCTAAAATCATAACATCCCTTTTAGCTTTACCGTAGTCGAGTAAAAAGTGATTTCTGTATACGTGGAAACGTCAGTTCTAAATCTACCCTCAATTTGGTAACAGATGCGACGGTGCGCAATGAATATGTATGGGCTCTGTGAAAACTAACTGCGTTTTGTTGGATGAATGATATTCAACTTCCATTTTATTGAAAAACGGAACTAGAGAATTATTGCAATTTGTTTTTACAGCGGTTCTGGTCTAAAAATGATTTCACTTTGTTTTGAAAGGAGTTATTCTTTTATGAAATTCCCATTGTTTGGTATTCCCATGTCTAATTTCACATTTAAATCCGTTCAGTAGTTTTCTCGTGATGCGCGCACAGACAGACAGACAGACAAAAAATTCAAAAAAAATTGTTTTGGGCTCAGTATCGATAATAAGGCGTCCTCCGATTAAAATTTTCAAAATATATTTAACTAGCTGTTGTGCGCGACTTCGTCCGCGTCAATTTTTGTTATTATGATCGCGATTAAGAAGTTTTTAAAAGAATATATAGTATATAGTGTAAATATGGATAATTTTCCCCGTTTTTGCAACATTTTTCACTGATGCTTCGCTTCTATTGGTCGCAGCGTGATGTTATATAGCCTAAAGCCTTCTTCAATAAATGAAATATTTAACACAAAAAGAATTTTTCAATTCGAACCAGTAATTCCTGGGATTAACGCGTTCAAACAAACAAAATCTTCAGCTTTATATATTAGTATAAATGTGCAGAATTCGTCCCGTTACAGTTTTATTATAAGTACATAAGTAGAGATAGATGAAGCCCAATAAATTGACATCGAAATTTCATAGCTTCAGAGTGTACGAAGAACTACCTAGTCAGCAGTCAGTAAATTATTAATGTTAGCACGTCGGCCGCTTAATTAGGTCCCTTCATAATGTACAAACGGTTACTGAATCCCTTCCAAACAGTTATAAATATGTGCCGTACAGTGATCTCGGGCAATTTTCAGTTTTCGGCACACTCCTTAATAATTCAGGAGACAGGTGCCTCCGTGAGCAAAAATGAAATCTCTAATGTGAATGGAACTTAGTGGTACTGCATTGATATATAACACCGTAGATATACCTACTTACAAGTAGGTATAATCTTGAATGAGAGTTCTTAAAAATTCGTGCATAAATCGTTTGTTATTTCATTGTTTTCTTGCTTCATATGGTTTATATGTATATTTGCTGCTCAAGATTGTATTAGCATCTTTGACTCAAATGTGCTTCATCTACGACTACAGCCTACTATCAGCAATGAACCATTTTACAGTGGACCAGATTTTGACAGTCGAATCTGTCAGCAAATGCCCCGAAGACGTTATTGGAGCGGGCCCAGACGCTGCATTTTCGAATAGTGGTAGGAGCTGTCTAGGTGCTCTTCGGCGAACATTCCTGAGGCGCTGCAGAATCGTTTTGAAAGAATCGGGGCAGCTCCAATAGCAACTTAGACCCCTTAGAAAATGCAGGACGTTATTTTGTATTGAACTACGTCCATCAAAAAATGAGTGAGGTAATGTAAATAACCGGTCAAATGCTAGTCGGACACGCATATGAAGGGTTCCGAATCAAAATAACGCCGAAATATACGTTTCTAGTAGGGGAGCCCCCTTTAATTTTTAATTTATTTTTATTATTTGTTGTTATAGTTGCAACAAAAATACACATTCAGTGAAAATTTCAACTGTCAATCTATTACGGATCATGAGTGACAGACAGACAGACGGACAGCGGAGGCTTAGTAATAGGGTCTCGTTGGTTATCCTTTGCGTAGGTACGATAACCCTAAAAAATGATGTTACTTTTGGCAATGCATGTCCTTTGATTGTTTACATCGACGTGTTATAGAGTACAGAACCCCGCAGCAAAATAATTAAAGTGTGCCATTAAAAATTCTCCCAGTGAGCTCTGGTCGGCCGGATATGTGATAATATTAATACGGCCGGGGCTTTCGGATGTTCTTAGCTCGTAGACTCCGCAATTGCTCCGCGAAATAATGTAGATTACATTAATGATGTGTACATTAGCGGAGCATGGCGTACCTATGTCTAGAGTGTGGAATGATAAAATTAATTAATTAATTCAATAAATTAATTCAATATAGATAGACAATCTTAAATAAGCTGGGAGCTGGTGGACACAAGTGGGACAGGATCGTATGGAAAATGGAAACTCTTGCTAGAAACTTATGAAGGACTTATGTGGTAACTTGCCGTATGTTGTAAGTAGAGGTGGTTAATATAGCACTTAGCAACATATTACAGCATGTTATCTTTCCATAGCACACAGCAAGTGCTACATACGTAGGCGCTGTGGTGCTACGATGCTATAAATATCACGCGCTGTAGGCGGTGTAGCACACTGCGCGTAGCAGCGGCGCACATTGTGAAATTTTTCCCAAAATCGGACATCCCTTTTTTATGATACTAATCGAAACTTTAAGCTTTTTTTAATGCTAGAGTAGAACACCCAGAAGTTAATTCTGTTTAGAACCGGAGTTATAATTTTTTAAAATTTTTTTTATGGTTACCAGAAAAAAACTAAGAAATGCTGTAACTTTCTACGTAACGAAAGTTTTCAAGTTTCAATTATAGCATGCTATAAAATCAATTAAGTGCTATTTTTGGAAACATATAATTAATTTCTAAGTGAACAATAAAGGAAGATATGTTTTTTTTAACTAATTTTGAAATTAATTTTTTTCTCATCTTAGTATAGATATTAGCATCTAATTTTCACATATTGTATTTATTAGTGCTATGTTAACCCGCCTGTATAATATCAGATACGTAACACTTAGGACCTCGGAGTTATTGAATTTTAAAAATTTCATTTTATGCAACTCAATAATAATCCCTGAAAAACATAACCCTCCGTTTTCACAGTTGGATAAAAATTCTTTCTTTCAGCCACTTTTTTAGAATTTTCACTCGTACATTTGTAATTAAGATCTTTGTGACAACCCTAATATCATAGAAATTGTAAAATCTCATATCTCCAATGTCCTCATAGATTTCTGTGTGATTTTTTTTACTAGTAACAATACAGTTACGAGGTATGTTTTCAGATAGATATCTACTGCTAATCGTAAATGGTTTATGAGAAAAAAAATAAAATGTAAAAATCACAAAATTAAGAATAATTACTTTATTATTAATACTAAAATTATTTTGTTTAGCTTATAAAATGCCCTGTATATAATGCCACTTTGCCCTATAAATAATTGTATAAATATCATATGCAATTCTTTTATTTCGCCTTTTTCTGAAAATACAGAATTTCCTAAAAAAAAATATTACTCCGAGGTCCTAAGTGTTACGTATCTGATATTATACAGGCGGGTTAACATAGCACTAATAAATACAATATGTGAAAATTAGATGCTAATATCTATACTAAGATGAGAAAAAAATTAATTTCAAAATTAGTTAAAAAAAAACATATCTTCCTTTATTGTTCACTTAGAAATTAATTATATGTTTCCAAAAATAGCACTTAATTGATTTTATAGCATGCTATAATTGAAACTTAAAAACTTTCGTTACGTAGAAAGTTACAGCATTTCTTAGTTTTTTTCTGGTAACCATAAAAAAAATTTAAAAAATTATAACTCCGGTTCTAAACAGAATTAACTTCTGGGTGTTCTACTCTAGCATTAAAAAAAGCTTAAAGTTTCGATTAGTATCATAAAAAACGGATGTCCGATTTTGGGAAAAATTTCACAGTGTGCGGCGCTGAGACGGCCGGGCAGTCGGGCACTGTTGCCAGTCATCACGTGCGCGCGATGCTTAGCAGATGGATTTATCGCAACTCGCAATAAACATGCTATGTGATTCAGCGTGTTGCAAGACATAGCGCGCGCGCCGGGCGCCCACAAGCTTTACTTATTACAGTCTGCTATAGCATAGCAATTTTTATAGCATGCTAAAATTTTATAGTTTATAGTCAGTAGCATGATATTGATTTATAGCATTTTTGAACAACTCTATTTGTAAGGTAATTTAGTGAAGTCAAACTAAATAATATCGTCATCATAAGCAATCCGTCAACGTTGTCTATGGACTATCACTTCACTTGGATTTCACTTTTGACTATCGAGCGCAGGTCACCTCTCAGAGAAGGGTTATAGTAGTTAAAGACCATAGAGACAAGACACTCTTGAGAACATTATGGAAAATTGTCAGGCATGACTCATAAATCAAAGGTGATCCGTGATCGAAATCGTGACATCCGCCGACACTAGGTTATGGAGATAAGTGTACCTATCAATTTTGTTTAGTCAGAAAGTGCAACTTCTTCTTATCTAAAACAAAAGCTTCTTAGATAGATACGAAGCTGTATATTGGACAGTTTACATAGCGAAAAACAGAGAGACTGTTGGCACCGGGCACCTTACATATGATTATAAGCAGAGTGCAATAACGACCTGCAAGTTAAACTTTAATAACATTCCATCTTGCATTACTAGTGAAGCAGAGCAAAGCGTCGAAAACAAAAGATAATATGATTAGAAACGAATTACACACATGCCGCGATAAGTCCGGCTCGCCACTCGCCAGGACCCGGGAGATATCCTTTACTAGAGGCTGTGATGTCCTCATGTTCCGTATACTCGTCGCTGCCTTCACTGTTAAACAAAAGGATTAATCATGGTTGCTATCTTCCGCATCAATATCATCTCAAAATCTTGACCTTGTGCCACCTGTACTCTCATGATCCATAATAGGTAGAGAGTTGAAATTTTCAGAAAAAGTGTACCTATTTCTGTAGCCGCTATAACAACAAACAAAAAAAATAAATTAAAATTTAAAGAGGGCTCCCCTACTAGAAACGTGTTTTTTTCAGCGTTTTTGTTATGGGACCATCCTTTGTATGCGAGTCCAATTCGCATTTGAACGGTTATTTTATCTAATTATAAAAAAACTTCATTTCACCATAATATTATTCTTACTTCCTTACTAATAACCATTCTTATGTTATTAATGCGAAAGTGTGTTTGTTTGTTGGTTTATTGTTCAATCACGCCGCAACGAAGCAATGAATCGACGTAAAATTTTTATCCCGGAAAATCAAAGAGTTCCCACGGAATTTTTTAAACCAAATCCACGCGAACGAAGTCGCGGGAATCGCTAGTTAGTACATATGAGAAACCATTAAGGACACACATTCCTTCCGTACCGCTACTATTGTTTTATGGCGATGTGCAGCCCAAACTGAAATACGGTCCTTTATGTTATAGACAGGAAATGCCTAACACATATCCCTGATTCAGAGGAAACGGAGGGGTTATGTGGGGCTTGCACCCACTAAAACCTGTCTTTGTCCCTCCACGGACCCTGGCGTGGGTTACACTTGGTAACCCACGCTACTGCAGTAACGTGGTTGGTCCTTGGTTGGACATCTCGGTCTGCAACTCAATGGGCAGGACTAACTAACCGCAGCCCCACGTCGGCGCCACTCGGCCTTTGTGCCCACTTTCTTTGTATTTTGTTTCATTTCATGCAAAATTTAATTTCGTTTTCAAGACTCGCGTGGAATGATATTACCACCGGCCGCGACCGCCGCTTGTAATTTCATTGCTACTCCTCAAGTGTATGTGGATTGTGGACATCGGGGCCTTTTTCATCACATTCCCTTTCGGTCGGTGCGTATGTTTTGCAGCGGACGTTTGAATTAAACCGAATTGCGGGATCGTTAATTGCTCGACGAAACCACCTGTGAAATTTCATTGGTGAAGTTTTAATTTTAAACTTTTGCGTTGTTTTATTCGCTGTTTATGTAGCAATTAAATGTTTGCATTCGGTGTTGATTAAAGCGATTATAGCGTATTACTATTGGGTTAACATTATGTGTATATATGTTATTAAATTATGATGATTATTACTATACGATGCTTGCGACTTCGTCCGCGTGGATTAATGTTTTTGATTCTTGCAGGAACTCTTTCATTTTCCGGGATAAAATGGAACCTATGAATTAATTCTGGGTATGAGCTATCTCCATTCCAAATTACAGCCTTCGGTGCATTGCATTTGCGTTGATCTTCGATCACAGAAGAAAATGAATTAATTCTGGGTATGAGCTATCTCCATTCCAAATTACAGCCTTCGGTGCATTGCATTTGCATTGATCTTATTTTTCTATGATCGAAGGCGTTGATAGATCAGTCAGTCACCTTTTCCTTTTATTATATATTTAGAAGAAGAAGATTATCACATAAAAGTTTGATAAAACCGTCCAAACCTTAAGAAAACCTTAACCTCAAGAAATATTACAGTAGAAAATAAAATCTAAGTACAAAAAATCGGGGACCAATAAAAAGCCCCTTACAAGTATCTATAAGTATCTCAGAAGCCCTCTTAAAGCTTATAAGAAATAGCAACCCCAATTTGCCATCGATACTGGTAACACAGTCCGGTGCAAGGGTTCCTCCCTAAGGTAAAGGGATAAAAGGACGACTTTTTGTGTGATCTACCCACAAATCGGGGTGTTTAGAATACTTGAGAAGCGTGGGAAATTTCCTTATTGGTAGTAATGCCACAGACCTCCACTAAGTCTACCCATACAGTTTGTCCTACTATCCTACTAATATTATAAAAGCGAAAGTTTGGGTGGATAGATGGATGGATGGATGAATTGATGTTTGTTACTCAATCACGCCGCAACGACTGAACCGATTTGGCTGTGTGGCACAGAGACAGATTATAGTTTGGAAAACCTTTCGCATTTATAATATTATAGTATAGTATATTATAGTAGGATAAAAATTAAAATAATAGGATAATAAGATTAATAGCAGGATATAGGTTTAACAACAATTCTATTTTAGAATTAAATTATCTAGTATAGTTACAGTAGGATTTAGGTATAATTCAAACTCAAGTCCCCTAAACTGTGTTTAACAAACATTCATGACAAGCTAATCTCATAGACACCATACCAAATATCCAAGTGGCCGATATGCAAACATTGCCAGTTTGTTCAGGACATGTTTAACTGGACATCAGACGTCTTTGCAAATGTTGCTACAAGATTGTTACCGGCTAGTTTGGGAGGGCTAGTGTTTGTAAACATCATTCATAATAATCTAGTAATTGGTTGCCAACTTAAACAAACCGGCAACTCTTTGTCTACTATGGGAGCTTGTAGGAAATAGTGAACTGTGACGTTAGAAACATTTGACTCCCTTTTTGTAGTTTAATCGACACTTTAAAATAGTTATCACACTTAATAATTTAAACGTGAAAGTTTTTCCGACCGACCGAACCCCGACTCAACCAACCGTTGAAAACCGACTTCAAACTACAAAGTATATCAATTGTGCCCATAAAATTTTAAGAATTCCTTCGATTTTTCCAGGATCCCATCATCAGGTCCTGACCTATTCTATACCAAACAAATCAATCGCAAATGTGAGTTTGTAAGACCCTTTAATCATGTAAGAAATGAGCTGCTGATCTTTAAGCGCCTGAATAGATCTTCATAAATTATAAGAACCATCACGTCAGCTTTCAAGCAGAAAAAAACGCATCCAAATCGATCCATACATTCACACATACATAAACATAATAAATACACAGATATACAGATATACAGATAAATAGACACACGGATACACTTTCAAATTCTAATTGAAACCGACGAACTCTGATCAAAATGTCTGCAAAATCAGGGTTGTTCCAACCCCTAAGACGCTGAACCCACAAGTCAATTTGTCTCTATCCGTATATGGGGTGATCCGAAAGGCGTCTGATCTTCTCGGCTCGGATTAGCCGGTAAATTGGTTAAGCCGAATCACGCGCTCACCTATCAATTGTGATCTAAACACGCTTTGTGGAAACACGCTAGTTTAGGAATTACTAATGGTTTCAATATGTCTGTGATGTACCTATAACCTATTATATTAACTATTTTCTACGTACTACTATTTATTATATTAGGTAACTATTTCCTACGCACTACTATTTTTATTTTTATTATTTACTAGTTGATGCCCGCGACTTCGTTCGCGTGGATTGAGGTTTTTTATTCCCGCGGGAACTCTCTTATTTCCCGGGATAAAAAGTAGTCTATGTCCTATTCCAGACTATAATCTACCTCTGTGCCAAATTTCAGCCAAATCGGTTCAGTCGTTGCAGCGTGATTGAGTAACAAACATCCAAACATCCACACTTTCACATTTATAATATTAGTAGGATTAGATTAGATTATGTTAACTATTTGTTACATAGTACTATTTATCGTGACTAACAGTCATACGAAACCTTTGGATCCACGGAAGACCAGCGCTATGCCTGTGTTTTTCCCACAGGGATAGCATATGCTGAGTGGAGTCCATTTTGGGACCACACATATTTATTTATTTTTTTGTTTTGTAAGTATCTCTATCTGTTATTAATTGTGCTGTGTGTCTCAAATAAATGCTTTTCTTTCTTTTTTCTTTCTTTCTTTCTATAATTCAATCTCTCTTCCAAAATAAGGGAAGTAGGTACACGTCCATTGTTAGTTTTAAGTTTGATAACCAATTTAAATTATATCGATTAAACTTATAGATCAGAGTTTTGGGATTGGTTTCTCTTGCGGTAGGATCGAAGCGGAGACCAATTCTAAACTGGAATTAAAAGTGAATCTTCAAATGTTTATTACGTGACAATTTCTCCATCACAGTAGCCTCTGTCATTTGTATTGCAAATCTTCTTCTTTACCGACTTCCAAAAAAAGAGGACGTTTTTAATTCGTCGGAATCTTTTTTTTTTATGTATATTCCCTGATTACTCGAAGATGCCTGGACCAATTTGGGAAATTCTTTTTTTGTTTGAAAGGGTATACTTACTTTCCAGGTGGTCTTTAGATTTTATAGGCAAAATTGATTTAATTTGTAGTGACGTTTGAAGTCGGTTTTGTAAAAAGTAGTTTTTCGTTTATATTAAAAATATACACATAATATACTTAGCCCTTTTGTACCCACATAGATTTCGAGGCTTGGCTTATTTGATCATTTCTATAGATAAAAAAAACCGGCCGAATTGAGAACCTCCTCCTTTTTGGAAGTCGGCTAAAAATTGTTTATTTTGAATTGCATAGACAAAATAATCTGAGCTTAAATTAGTTATTTCCGGATTTTTACATAAGTAGGTACCTACTGTTTGAATATTTATTATGATTTGGGATTAACATTGTTCTTCCAGATAAGAAAACCACGTATTCAATTCCAATAGATTCTAATAAGATTAACGTTGTCACAGGGCGTTAGATAAAACAGTTTCTGGCCTATAATTGGGGTTCAGACCACATTGGACTTTCAACTTAATCGTAAAAAGCAAATTACACTTTAGCCCATTACAGTAGAGTTCATTTTAATTCAGCAGATATACAAGTGTGGTCATCACTCGCATGACTAGGCAATATCGACTTCGAAGGTGACGTTTGTAATTGCAAACGGGATTTTCACCTATAATTTTGGGCGGGTAGAGTTGAAATTGCTATGGCTGCATTTGCGGATAGTTTTCTCCGATCGGGTGCCGTTTACAAATTGGATCGGTCGTGGGTAAATCAGGGTTAGCCGTAATTGAGTCTTACAGGATCATTCGGTTTACGATGTTGTGGAGGCGGTCAAAGGATTATGGGAATCTATCTATTGATCAGGGAACAAGTGTTTGTTTAGTCGTGTTCGCTTTGATATTTTGGTTCGTGGAGGATGCGGTGTATTTTATACCGCGTCCGCATGCTTGTGGCAAACGGCAAACGCCAAACCTCTACAAGCGTTTGCCTTGAATTTGGGAATCATCCGCACGCTTGCGAGGGCGTTTGTATGTTCTGAACAGGCAAGCATGACGGACGTCGAATTTGTGTCGGCTTTATTATTTGGATTAAGTTATTTTTACAAATGTTTTAAGCTCAGGGTCGATCAATAATCCTACTAAAATGGAATATGGATGGATGGATGGATGGATAGATGGATGTTTGTTACTCTTTCAGCCACAACTAATGAACCGATTTGAATGAAATGTGGAATAGCGATAGCTCATACCTACATTTTAGCCCGGAAAATTAAGGACTTTCCGCGGGAATTAAAAAACCTTAATCCGCGAGGACGAAGTCGCGGACGTCATCTAGTTGATAGTAAAGTGTCCTCTAATTAAAATTTTCAAAACATATTTCATGTGCACAATTTGTCCAGTTACAGTTTTAGTATAATATTATAGATTAGTAGTAGTAGCTAGTAGTATGTTCGAAAACACTTGGTACCTATCTAGTTTATTTATTTGAATAAAAAAATATTCTACTCTATTCTAGTATGTACCTACCTACTCAATAGATATTTTGTTTTTTTCTTTATCAACCGATAGACGTCCACTCCTGGACTGTTTATTGCATGGACTTCCTCAGGCTTCGGTCTTGCGCCACCTGTACCCAGTGGCTCCCTGAGGGTCGCCTGATGGTGTCGGTCCACCTATTACCATACCATTCTATACCATTTTCCGGTGCGGAGTCGCCACTTATTATTATTAATATATAAAACTAATTAATTAATAGTTTTAATTTTAGAAATAGTTATAGATATATTATAATTTAGAATTTAGTTTTTTAAGTATTATTTTAAGTTTGTATTTACTTTATTTATTTATTATAAATTGTAACCTAATAAAAGTTTAAAAAAAAAAAAAATAAAAAAAAAAATAATAAACTGTAGAAAGTGTATTTCCTATTAATTAATTAAATTATATAAATAAATCGTCTTCAAAAGTCTACAGTCGACCAGTCATTCATTTTACGTTTTTACCCACTCACAAAATGAAGATATTTTCTAAAGGTGCGATACGTAAATCGTAAATCGTACAATGACACGTCTAATCGCCGCCAGTGCACAAACGAGACTGAGTGCGCGCAAACGTGTGGACGGAGACGCAAGCGCTTGTGGCAAATTCCCTTTGGTTTGCGATCAAAAGACCGACACTCGATGGATCGGCCACAAACGCTCGCAAGCGTAGGCAAACCATGGCAAACGCTCTATCCGCACGTTTGCGTTTGTGAAGGTTTGCCGAGGTTTGCCAAGCGTGCGGATGCAGCTTTAGAGTTAAGCTCTTGATATGCTATAGCCTCGTTAGGAAATTTAGTACTTGTCATTCATTCGTCTTAACTTATCGCCGGTTCATTTCTGGACACTGGTAGTGTTTAAGTCATAGTCCACCGCATCTTTGAGAATATTGAGGAGGTGCATGCAGGTTTCCTTACGATGTTTTGCTTCATACTTTTACTTCGCAATTAAGACTTGAGTATAATAGGTACACAAGTTTGGATTTTTTATTTTATTTTATTCGTTGACAAGATAGTCTTTGACTGCGATCTCACCTGATGGTAAGTGACGATGCAGTCTATGATGATAGCGGATTAACTTGGAATGGATATGGCAGTGTACATTCAACTCATACTCCCTAATCGGTTTCTACACACAATCGTGCCGGAACGCTCAATCGCTTGGTGGCACGTCTTTGACGGTAGCGGTAACTAGCCACAGCTTAAGCCTCCCACAAGAAAAAATTAGTATGCAAATATGGATTATGTAATTAATATGCTGTTATGTTATTACCTTATGTCAATAACGTACATAATATATCTGAAGCATGTTTTTGATTGCGAAACTGTTAATGTTATTTCCATTTTCATTTTTTACAAAAATATTTCTAATTTGCTTATGTTTTGTGGCCTCTGTTCCATTCACCAAGTGAGAAAAAACAAAAAACAACGTCGCAAAACAAGAAAGACGAACAATAGACCTATTATTTTGCGAAAAAGTCTTTAGAATCGAGAATCAACAAATAAGTACGAAGGAAAGTTTGCGGAACGAGCGTGGGTTCAATTCCCGGGTGACACCCGTTTGTTTGAACAGGATCGGAAACTGTTTGACGTCCGTCTGCGACAATGTGCACATTTAATTATTTATTTGTTGCGGTCTTCTAAGAAATATAAGCAACATGACTCTATAATATGGCGTTAGGAAAAAACTTCTTTCTACTTTCTATTTCTATCGCTCGAATATTCTCTTTTTTATAGACTTCTTCTCTTCTTGAACACTATGTCTACACGTGATGTCCCACATCCATGTAGGTATATATGTCATGAGATAGACTGGCAGAAAAGTCCGCCTTTTGTATGATGTTGTTAAATGAAGTGAAAAAAAAAAGATTTTTTTATATGAATAGCGGGCAAATGAGCTGGCGGGTCACCTGATGTAAAGTGATTATACTGCCTCATACACTTGTAGTACCAGAGGCAGCTGGAATTTATTGGTAATTGAATAACCCCATATTGTAATTAAGTGGGAACTCTGTCGAAGGGAGATGATTCCACAATTTGGTAGTACGTGGAAAAAAAAAGTCGAAGTGCTCCAGGCACCCAGGTGGTGAGGGTGAAATTGCGTTCCGAAGAATACTGAGAATCTTAAAGGTTTAGCAAGACGTCATTGTAGGACACGTCAAAATAATACTGCAATAATACTACTTTAAGAGCCTTTCCATACGATGCGTAGGCGGCGACGCGACGGCGCGGTGCCTTAGCTGTGCTATTGCAGCGTCTTACATAGAAATATCCATGTCAGAGATTTTTAGTGGAACTAACATACCTATTTACATGTTATAATTGCATAAACACGCCACTTCTAACGCCGCCTCTAGGGGGACTTCTTTCGTGATATAGATATGTAACAAGCGTGCGGTAAATGAAGCGCGTAATGGCAGATATTTATCGTAATTTGTCATTTCACTTTAGAGTAAAAACTCTTTGTCGTTCGGAACAATTTTTTCGCTTGTTTTGTGAATATATAACTCATCTCTAGTACCTGTAACGATGCCGTAGCAACGTGCAAGGTTGGAGTGCTGCACCGGCCTCGTGACCACAAAGCGGCGAAATATATGTGGTGAGGAGCCGCAACGCATCGTGTGAACCGGCTGTAAGTGTTGGTAGTAAGGCCCCTGAGCTGAATCATCCGTGTTTCCGCTCGCTAAATATTTAAGCTCATTAATATGTTCACATCGCGATAACAATGTTAAAATATTTGGTATTTAAGGCGAAAGGCATATTTGCTTCGAATCGTTGCAGCGGCAGGCGATAAGGAGTTATCAAAGAAATTATGGCGACGTCCGACGGAGCTTAATATACGTTGGGCTTAAAATGTTTTAACAAACGCTCTGCTCGCTTTGCTGCTAATTAAGGTGGAATATTGCCTCGGTGGTCTAGTGGTTAACATATTACACTGGATTTGCTGACCCTATACAATTGACAGCTTAATTGTGGACCAATTGGAAGCGCTACATTTGACTTGCGAGTGTCTCTGGAACTAATAATATTGCAAATGGCGCAACCCCTATAATCAATCTATGAAATGATACAACAACAACAATGACATCATAGATTAATTATAGAGGTCGGTGCGCCATTTGTAATATTACCTATTAGTTCCAGAGACACTCGTATCTGGTCAGTGCTTACAGCGCCAAAATGGCGTCAATCATGTATTTACAAAACCAGGTTGAACAGTAGCCTTTCTAGTGTCAATTAATTATAGAGCTCAGTGGCTCAGTGTACAGACGACACATACAGACTGCTAAAATCATACCCCTCCTTTTGGTGTTGCTGTAGTTGGGTAAAAATATGAGGTAGAAGGTGAGAGGTTAAAGTTTTGAGTACAATAAAAACTTGGTGTGCGGTTAAACGATACGTCCATAAACTGGTGCTGTCAACGCCGCTTCCGAAATCCGCGCAGACGACAACTTAGCCGAAACATCTTAGCATAATTAGTGGGAGAGGGGCTGTTTATTGCTAATATTAGTTGTAAGGATTATTTCGAACGGCGGGGAGCTGTAGTGCGCCTTTTAACGGCTATTATCATAAGTCTGTCTAGTTGTTTAGATGGTGCGATTTACCGTGGTTCTCGTATCGAAATAAACACGATTTTAGAATTCAACAGTTACGTTTATCTATGGATAAACCGAAATGAGAGTGCTCAGTATTAGTTTCAATGGAAAGGATACTAATCATTTATTCAACTAATGTTTGACTGCGAAAATGTGCTTGTTTGTTGGAACTTGTCAACAACCTTAGGCTGAAATCTATAAACCATACTCACTCCGCTCAGGCTCAAGACAGCGAACAAAATGAGACACAAATATACTCTGACATAAATCTGTCTCGTTTTAATCTGTGTCGTTGTTTGGAGTCTGAGCGGAGTGAGAGTGGGGTCTATATATTTCCTTACAACTAGACAAAGGATCAACGTGATTTTTTTGCACGGGTATAGTTGAGGACCTGGAAAATAAGACAGGCATTAGAAAAATAAAGGGTTCTGTGACTGAAGCTTCAATTAAAAATATTATTTAAAATTAGTCTTTGGACTTTTCCACAAAGTAAATTAAGTTTCTATTACTAGTATTTGTTACGTAATGAATTCTGTAGTAAATCTTGCTGAATTTAATCGTATCGTGCACGTGTACTCTAAAGGTAGTTTAAATTAACGTTTTGATTTAACGTTTATGGCTTATATTAGTCGA
Organism: Hipparchia sbordonii; assembly: GCA_038048805.1. Lineage (NCBI taxonomy): Eukaryota > Metazoa > Arthropoda > Insecta > Lepidoptera > Nymphalidae > Hipparchia > Hipparchia sbordonii. Next base: position 9,838,250 of record CM076107.1, on the reverse strand, counting down.
ACGGATCATATGCTAATTTCCTCCGTCTAGATTATCTTAAGCCGCCCTTGCTTTAAGCTCTAGCTTGAGATCGTCAGAATTATATTTTTGATACATTGAGGAAGGGTAATAATAGAGCTGAATTCTTCTAGAATATTGTTACTTACGCGTAAGTAACAGTCAGTATTCTTTAGATGACTTTAAGTAAGTTTTGTTAAGCGTTGATGAGGTTACTAGTTGATGTAGATAAATAAAAATTCTTAATATTAATAGTTTCCTACTTACAGTAGAAATACTTAACTCTCTGTTGACTTCTTAACTCAGTAACAACTAACTTTTTTAACAATAGTGACCTCGCCACAAACATGTTTAAAGGACGACTAAACTTATGACGATTTTTGTACAGGAAATCTATCAAATTGTTGTACGGCTTAAAATTAACATTATATTAAATTAACGCTTGTTAAATTTTTAAGACCGTAAGTTTATTTAATAAAATTAAGCCTCAATAGCCCAAAGGCAAAAGGTGCGGACTGAAAACCGAAAGGTCGCAGGTTCGAGCCCCACCCGTTGCACTATTGTCGTACCCACTAATAGCACAAGTTTTTCGATTATTTGGAGAGGATATAGGTAAGTCAAGTTCAGCTTGACTAATATTCTTTAAAAAAAAATAATTAATATCTATATTGGCTAAACTCAATCCAAATGCACAAATCCAAAAACCGCCACCCCCAAATCCACCCCCGCCTAAGTGGTGGATGCGGGCAAATCTTCGAATTAATTTTACTGCCGAAATATGCAAATTACAAGATATAGCCGCCTAATAACATGTACAAAAGAGTGGTGACTCGGGCGCGCAAAACAGTGGAGTATTATTTTGTAGAGCTTCCAAAATAGTGAGGGTAGTTTGTACCTTATGGTGAACTTAACTCTCAGAGTACAAGAATAAATGCACTCAACATAAGTACACTGCACAATCTGATTCCGAGGTTTCATGTATATTAATTGTTTTTTTTTCTTATTTTCATTCTGCGAAAGCCAAGCTGATCCTTTGAGCCCTTCTATCAAGTTGAGACTATTGACTTAAAAAATTTTTTGGAGCCACAGCAAACGGAACAAATATGTAACTCTTGATCGAAATGGCATACTCGCACCGCTTACTGGATTCACTTAAGCTGCGGCTCCTGGTATGATGCTGTCTCCCTGATATATCATGGGGCCAATGTGCCAACGCATGTTGTATCCAATATTAGGGCCCGTTCCTGTTCCCAGGGAGCAAGCGTCAATCCATCTTGTAAATCGTTTTGGTTAATTTTATTTGTAATCGAAACAAGTCATCGTCTCAACCTTCGACCATTTAGCCGGGACGAGCCTTTACGCAGATTTAGTACTGAATATATTCTGCCACTTTCTGCGGGAGGTGAGGTAATCACGTACAGCCTACGTACAGAACACATTTACTCACTTCCGCACACTCTTGTAAAAAACTTAATGTCTATAGAGACATTAAGTTTTTTACAAGAATAAATTTTATAAGATTTAATTAGTGTGCGTTCCTATGAACGCACACTAATTAAATTCAAAAGCTGTCACACTTACAAGCTAACACGTACGTTTGTACATGTACTTCGGCAGAGGGAATGCGTGCGCTTGCCAAGTCCTGGCTATATGGCCGAATGTCTCAACCGATAGATAGATTTCCACTGGTGGAAAGCAGGTGGATGAGGAAGGTGGAGGAAGAAGCCTATTCCCAGCAGTAGCTACACGCATGCAGTGAAAGACGGATGGATGAATCATCTACAAAGTGGGTCTCATTTTATATTCTTTGACATAATCGTTACTTCGGGCTAACATTATAGCCGCTTCGAGGAGCTTAATAGGTTTCAAAATTTACCGTGATAGTAGAAAATACACGATGCTTACGTGCCGGCTTTCTTGGGAACTTATCAGCGGTTATTAGATTCCAGGTGTTTGGTTTAGTTTAGTGAATGCGGTTAAGAGCACCTCGCAACCTTAACGCCTGTACTTACTTGTAAGTGGGACGAAAGTTTTAATTATTCTCGTTGTAGTTTAGTGGGTTTTCTAATCTGGGACTTCTTTTCAGTTATACACTTTTGATATCAGGGCATCAGGTAGTTAGATATAAACGTAGATTGTTGATTATGACTTTTTGGACTATATCTCCAATAATACTTGAGGACAAAACCACGACACCTTTATGATTTGTTACTTCTTTGTAAGAACCTAAGCTGAGGTCACATATTGTTTATGGGTAAACTTTATTGCTTGGCTTTTGGCAAAACTGTATAATCCACCAGTAAAACAGAAATAGCTATATCAAAATTACATCTCTGATAGATAGCGAACTATCTCGGGGCTATAGGAATGATATGATTAAGAAACTTTTTTAATCAATAAAAAGAACAAGGCGGGGGGCTTCCTCGCTTCTGCATCGCTTTTTGTGCTTTTTTCTTCTTAGAGCATTAACACACTCGCGATACATCAATCGACAAAATGTAGCGTAGCAGGGAGGCGTAGATATGGAGCTTTAGACCACAAAAAGATAAATAAATATTATTAGTGTTTAAATAGGGCCCTAGGCCCCCAAACTAAGAAGACCCGTGACCTGGGGTGTAGTCTCTTTGAGCAGAACCTATAACAAAATGTAACAAAAAATCCTTTTTATTTTTCAATTTTTTGTTATCCTGTTATATCATTGTGTGTATGTGCGTGCGTGTGCGTGTATGTAAAACTATTTTGTGTGAGTTATTGCTTAAGGGTATAGGACAAATAAACGTTCAACATGTTTTCCTTCACCGTAGTGAAGTCTAATTTTTAATTAATAAGCCTCAATTTACCGTACTTCATACATAGCTCTGAATCAGAAGTAATCCCCTCAATATAATACTACTACTTAAAGGGGTGGACTCATAACTGAAAGGCCGAGCAACTGATGAGTTTCTTGCTAGCTCTTCTCAGCAGATTCTGCTTTCCGAATCGGTGGTAGAGTCTTGATCTGTTAGCAAGTTGGCCTACATGAAAAAAAAAAGATACCTGCCGAATAGATAACCTCCTCCTTTTTGGAAGTCGGTTAATTATTTATGAAAATGTTAATATTTTGTGTAAAGGAATGACGAAAACTCTAAAACTAAGCAGAAGAGACAAAAAGTTTACACAACAAAAAGTCTCTAATGTGTGTACACGCTCGTGCTCTTTTCGCCTTATTTCTCATTACACCGCCGCCTTGCCTCGCTTCCTCTTACGTCATACTTATAATCGTTTATCGTTTGATGCCCGCGGTCCGCTTGTTTCAGCGGGAAATTGAAAAAGTTATCCCGATCGTCAAGTGTGAAATAGCTGTAGAGTAGGTATATTCCTTGATGCAGCTTGCACCTTGAGAAACGTGGTTGAAATTCAACCTACTCGTACATAACGCTTCAGTTTAACGTTTTTGAAACGAACGGCTAAGGTATTACGGCTAGGGGCCGGCTATAAGGGGCCAGCTTCTGTGTTTCCGGCCACGTATAATCCGAGTACCTTCAAAACAAGTGTGAGTAGGCATTTTCTAGGCAAGCGAGCTTCAACCTGCAAGTGTCGTCGTCAAGTGCATGCCTATCTCATAATAAAAAAAAAAGTGCTGTAAACACAAAATTTTTCATGAACCTGGTATATCAACAGAATCTGCATTCCAAACTGGTGGTAGAGACTCGATGTGTCAAGAGCCGCAGGTTGGCCTACATGAAATAAGTGATTTTGAATTTTGAATAAATGAAATAGAGCAGTGATAGCCTAGTGGTTAAGACTTCTGCCTCCTTAACGGGGGGTCCTAGATTCGAGTCCCAGGAGCACATTTTTTCACACGCAGGACAGTTATGTACTTTTTAAGCAATTAAACATCACTTGCTTTGACGGTGTAGGACTCATCGTGAGAAAATCGTTTCTTGGCTATTAGTTTTTTAATACTATATGTTTACGCAGTTATGCAATAATCATTCAACCTACAAACCTTTGTCAAATTAAATACATACTTAATGTAAAGAATAAAATTCACTTTTCAATTGATAATAATTTGTGTGGGTTGAATCATTATTGCGTAACTGCATCCATGTATTTTTAATGTGTATTGTAACTCCTTTCATCAATCTACATATCTGCAATCTATCCTAGCAGCTTTTAAAAAGTCCATACAATTTAGGTTGGTTGTTAGCTTGGTTGTTAGGTAACTTATCAACAAATTACTAACAGTTAGATTGTATATAGGAACCGGATTTTACTGCTTTAATCTGGATTCGATAGCACTAATTGCATATTTAAGAAGTAGGTAATTGGTGCAATGGGCAGCTTAACTCTTTTTGTTGTGTGTCGTCATATTATATTTTCATTGTGTATTAAAGTACTTAACAAAAAATATCTGTAATACAAAAACAAATCTTCACGATAATAAACACACATCTCTCTAGATTACTGAGAGAGGTGCATTACTCAGTAATTATTGATAAGAACCAAGTTAACCCTTTTAAATTCGGCGCGGTCGTTAAAACCCACGGTAGGGGTTCATGGGGAACAGGGTGGGTTTACAATTAATTGATCCATAAATTAATTTATTTTACAAAATATTGTTTGCTATAGGTATATTACATAAGTAAGAATAATTATAATTCCTGAGTTACTCGTAGATATTTTATACCAACCTTAATATGCATTAATTCTAATAAACAGTCTTTTATATATATAACATTTTCTAAGTTATAGTTGACTAACAAATGAAACCTAGAACGGTATCATTATAAAAATGAAATCAACAAGTAGGTAAAAACCAGGGAATAAAATATTATCTATGTTTCTAAAAAAGTCATAAATACGCAATGTTTTAATTAAAAAAAGAATTTATATCGGCAATTGATCCCATAAAACACGGTACGAACGACCATCGGGCGGTAAAGCAGAATTATGTATGCAAATTTCCCACCATAAGTAGGTACAGTAAAAATAAAGGCCGGGGATTTGCGGGTAGGGGTATTAAAATTCGAGATGCACGTACATCGCTAAGCCGTCCACAATTAAACCAAGGTGGGTCCATCTCACCCCCGCGGCCGTGGCGGGGTTATTTTTCCATATTTAATAAAATAATAAAAAAATTAAAATATTCAACCCGCGTCAGCGCGTGTATCGCTATCGGTGGCCCGGACAGATAGGTACACATTTTTTTTTTTTACGCCATTTTGTTTTACGTGACCGGAGATGCGGTTTGCGAAGATTATACGAGCGCTCGTGTTTAAATAATTTAGAGTTTTTGTTTGTACGTAGCTATGTATCCGTCTGTTTGATTAATTTGTACAATTGTTATGAGAACTAATTATTTTTTATACTACGCCGCATTTGAAATTCTCGTAGCTTCAGTTTTTTAAGTTGACCAATATGAAATTAACAGTAACACTTCAGAACAAATGTTGCTTTTACATACTGTTGAAAAATATTTGTAAAAGCCTATTTTTTATTTATGACAAGATTGCCCTTGCCTGCGATCTCGCCTGATGGTAAGTGACGATGCAATGCTGGTAGCGGGCTAGCTTGGATTGGAAGGGGGTATAGCAGTTTAACTAAACTCATAGCCAATATCGGTGTCTACTCGCCACCGTGCTAGAACGCTAAATCGCTTGGCAGCACGTTTTTGAGGGTAGGGTGATAACTAGCTACGGCCAAAGCCTCCCATCAGACCAGACCACAGATTCAGACCATCAGACCGCCAGTCTAGCTTAAAACGTTACTGTGTTAAATCTGATAATGTTAAAACTTATTTACCTAGGGGGCTGGATTCTATTCGAACCTGTGCACGGTGGTAGAGTCTTGAAGTGTCATAAGAGCTACAAGTTGACCTACATGAATTAAAATAATAGGTATTTTGAATTTCGAATTTCGATGTACCTATCATTGAAAACTCTTTATGAAACTGCCTATAAAAAAGTTTGAAATTTGAACAACTCGTTATTTTTTATCACATATGAGAATTTGTAAAAAATATTAATAAGCACATTAAATGTATAATTCACTACATATGTATAACGTCTTATTTTCAATAAACTACTAATTAAAAATAAATACTAATATTCCCGTAATAGGTACTTCTGTATAGGGAAAGTATCACTATAAGTAAAGTAAATGGATAAAACTACAAAATATTAGTAGATAAATTAAGTAAAACAAAAATAGATAAATACTAATTAACAAAAAAAATTGAAAATATGTTATTTGTGCTACCCGTTACTAGATGGCGTTACGATTACCTAAAAAAACTTTAGTTATTTAATTTCTTTGAATTCATTACATTAATAATGTATTTGGCTAAATGTTGATTAACGACGTTTTAGCTTTAGGAGAAAAGCTGGTTAAATATAACTTACTTTAACGGTAAAGGAAAACATTGTGAGGAAACCTGCATGCCTGAGAGTTTTCCATAATTTTTTTTATTTAAAAAAATATATATGAGCCAAGCAGAAAGCTTGTGCTTGGAGTGGGTAAGACAACAGTGCAACGGCCCATCCGTGACCGTTATCCGTTGAACCTGCGACCTTTCAGTTTTCAGTCCGCACTGTTAACCATTGGGCTATTGGGGCTTAATAGTACATTATGGTGTACTATTAAGCCCCAATGACAACTATGACAGTTTTATTTATTAAACATGTACAGGTTGAAATTATCTATTTAAATACGAAGTTGTATGAAATGAGCAAGCAATAGGTATCTTAGCAATAGGTAGGATTTTTTTTTGTAATAGAAACTTTTTTAAGAACAAAGGAACTCAACCAATAAAATTAAAAAAAAATTCTACAACTCACATTGTGAATAATGGTAATACAAAGTCACAGTTTGAGTTATAGGTGTCATTGTGTGCCTAGTTGCGGTGAACCGGGAGCCACTTTATGAGCAAGTGTGTTGAAAAATAATGTTCTAAAAGGTATCGCAAACATCTGAAGCAGACAAAATGGCAATCACCAAATTACTAAATTAATTAAATACGGGATATTATTTTTCAGCATGGCTATACAGCACACATTAGAAGCAACTAGCTATTAATTACGGAATATCTCTACATTACGATATTATCCTCGCAAAATGAAAAGCGATATAACTTGTGCTTGGTTGGCCAGCTTCCAAGCTCTGATACGGTGGAACGGTCACTCCCGGAGTATGAGAATTTATGCTGCATCACCTATGGTTTAGAAATTAGAAGAGTACAAATATTATAGTAATTAAACAAGACGTATAAATTGAAAATTTAAAAACATGTGAAATTTAAAAAAAAATATGATTTTGGTCGATTATTTAGTTTTTAATATAATTATGATAAACATCATAATTATTAGGTATCGTCGTTTGTTAGACAAAAATTAGGATAGGATCCACAACCTGATAAAGATAAATGAGTAATTAGATCAGGTTAGAAAATGTAAATAAAGTCACTTTTAATCTTGAAATTCCCTTCCGACGTAATATAAAAGAAAATTTTATAGAAAGCTGAGGTGGGTACATTATTTTATATGTCTCAGAAGTTAAATATGAAAATGTCTAAGATTTTCCGAGAAAACTCTCCCTTCTCTTGGAGCCTTATCCCCCAATAAGTCCGATACGACCGAACCAGAAGCGCTGGCTGACTAACTTTTCATTTCATTATCCAAACTTTTAATCTCAAAGTGCCCGTGAAAGAAAAATGGAGGCGTTAAGGAAATCGCCAGCGCCACCTATTATCAACTCCTGCAACTCGAATAATTTCTGTACCGACTTCCACAGTTAAATTTTCCTCTGTACACAAATAAACACTTTAAGCTAAAAGAATTACAGTTTGGTTTGGAGTATCACTCGTTCGGCGGTTACGTCGTCAAAGTCGAGACGAATTGTTACAGAAGAGTCATAAAAAGTAAGATATTAATGTATCGCGGGAGGCATTAGACGGTCGGTGGATCGATTTCTATGCATAAAAAATGCTAATGGCCCGAGAGAGAGTACGTAGTTCTCTTGCCGTTGATTTATGTGAGGAGTTTGGCCAACTATTCGCGTTTGATGTCGTCTTAGGTGTTTCGCGGACAGGTGGTAGGCGAGCGCTTTGAACGTTTTAGCGCAAACGACTCGCGACTTTGTTACGGGGCTCTGCTTCTTATAGACCGGTTTGAATATAAATATCTTCGAGTTTTAATACAAAATTTTAATTAAGGGAATAAGATCAAATTGTTGAAAAGTGTAGGGGTAGTAGAGATGTCTGATGTTTGAGAGAGTTTGTTTGATAAAAACGACTGAAAATTACTATTTACAGTGGCTATAATCTGCTTCAATGGCGATGGGCTACCCACACCTTTCGGCTAAATGGAGTAAAGCGATCAGTGTTTGGTATCCCACAGAGGAAAAGAGGGCAAGAGAAAGAAAAAGCGTGGCAAACCAAGAGATGGCGAGACGAAATTGAGACGATAGCAGGAACAACATGGACGAGACGAGCAGGCAACAGAAACGATTGGAAAGGATTAGAGGAGGCCTCTGCCAAAGAGCACACGGACTAGCAATAAAACTATGAAAAAGTAATAACAATCATTGTCGAAACATGTATTATTATTATGCGATAGTGACTTATTAAATAAATAAATAATCTGCTTCAATTTAACTAAGATAGAGTCGGTAGTAGTTAATTGGGTTATTAAAGCCTATGTCACTCTCCAGGTTCCTCCATTCTGATGCTTATTTGCTGCGTGATTAATCACGCGCTGTCCTTTAAAGGACAAACCAAAAGACAAGCACTCTTTCATAAGTTAGTAGGATTTGTGGAGGTGGAGTCTCAGGACATATAATATTAAAGAAATCCCCGCAAATATGCTAATGCCCAGTTAAGCTGTTACAAATAAGCGATTCCAGCTGCTTGTGCCGATACGATAGCAAGTTGGCGGCGCGCCCGTTCGCGCTTGACTGTATCCAAGTTGGCACCAAATAGGTGACATTGTTTTTTATTCACTGAATTTTAGTTGTAAACTATCCTACTAATATTATAAATTTGAAAGTGTGGATGTTTGGATGTTTGTAACTCAATCACGTTGTAACGACTGAACCGATTCTGCTGAAAGGCACAGAGCACGGGCTCCGTCCATATCCACTTCATATTGGCGAATAAACACTTGATTTCTTTTATTATTGCTAGATCCTAACAACTGACAACAAACATAAATGTTATGTATATATTTTTATTGCTACAATTTTAATGTAGTTACCGAAAGTCGTAGAAAAAAAAAACAACAGCGTGTTATCACAAAAAAATCACTTATTTATCATGTTTTAACTAATCCCCAATGTATATTAAAAAATCCGACGGTAAACAATCACGTCCTAGTAGTTAATAATAAAAAAGCAGGATCTCGGACGTTATCTCCGCGAGCGTTTTTCCATTTTCACTAAATTAGCGGGATACTGTCGGTGTGACGTCACGTATTTAATTACGTCGCCCACGCATCTCTGGGTGTCGCTTCGGAATTGAATGTTAATGGTGGATGTTGGATTAATAAGATTTCTAAATTCCACTTGAATTACCGCTTTCATAAATTCCTACTAATATTGTCTTGCCGGCTCTTCTCAGCAGAATCTGCATTCCGAACCGGTGGTAGAGTCATGACGTGTCATAAGACCTACAAGTTGGCCTGCATGAAATAAATAATTTTGAATTTGATTTTTTTTTAAAGAATGCAGTTAATCACTTACTTGATAAAGGAGATGATTGTGGTCCATACAAGCTTGGGCCCAACACTGAACAAGGATGAAACATGCTTTATTTTGAAGATTTAGATGCTTGCTATTTACTCAAAAACTCGTACCTCTGCAGACCTTGGGAGTTTTGTTTTATTTATCGTTTTAGATTTGTAAGTTATGTGAAAAAGACGTTCAATATTTAAAATTCTTTTAAGAAGAATTGTTTAAATACTTTAAATAAATGGAAAAAGTATTACGGGAAGATGTTTGGATGCATGTTTCTTTTACTTTTGTAGGTAATATTAAATAATATGAAATAATCCACGAAAACTGTTCAAACAGTAAAATAATATTCACAAAGCGCAAGACACAGAGAATGACAAGACAAACCGTCTCTCAAGACGTCTTTTTTTCAGCTCTGGGTTCTTGCTTTTTTGTGATAAAAAAAAATATTCATGATGCACAATTTTTTTTATTATAAATATTTAAAGAATTTTCCCTTGTAAATGAGTATATTATTTAATACAAAATGTTTTACAACTAGTTTGGGTCTATTTCTAGATTACTGATTTTATAAAGAAAAACTATTTGGGTAGGTACCAAAAGGCCAGAGCCCACACCAGAACCCACAGTTGCATTAGTACTATATTAGTCTGTGGTTAATTAAACTGACATTCATGAAAACGTTCCGTTTCTACTAAAGAAAAAGCATTAGGTTTCGTACTTAGTTAAAAAAAATTGTTTTGTATGATTTTCCTGAGCTGTACATAAATAAAAACCATTCAATTATGTAAGTAATTTATCGACTTATTTTCTTCATATTTTTATATAACTGTGCGAAACCCCGAGTTGGGCCCAATTTAACACATCTCCTTTTCTCCTGCTCCCTCCAAATTAGCGGAAAGCATAGTGTAAGGAGTGGGTACGACAATAGTTCAACGATTGGCGATCAAACCGTTGACTTATCAGTTTTCAGTCCGCATTGGGCTATTGAGGCTATAAACAATATAAATGAACAAATGAATTTACTTTTATTGTACACTACACACAATATAGAAATAGACACAATGAACTTAATATAAATGAACGAGTAGCACCGATCTTGACGAAATTTGGCACCGATAGATAGAATAGAAAAGTTTTTTTGAAATACCTAAACTTCTTATAAGGATTTTCATTGCAATTTAAAACTTTTGTCGATCTTTTATAGAACAAAATGACTGACATGTTCGAAATAGTGTAACGAACTTTTTTGTTCCATCCACAATGTTACTTACAATATGGGGTTATTCAAGGGGCGGACCAACAAATTCCTGAAAAGCCGGCAATGCATTGGTGGTGCCTCTGGTGCAAGTGTTCATGGGCGGCGGAAATCACTTAACATCAGGTGACCCGCCTGCTCCTTTGCCCGCTATTCATGTATAAAAAAAATGTTCTGCCACAGAACCCAAAGAGTTTTCCATTAGTTGCATCCTTATGTGAAATCAAAATTAATAGAGTCAAAAGTTTGTCGTTTAAAAGTTTCAAGATGATTAAAAATAATGCAATGCAATTCCGTTCAGTGCTCTTACATCTTTAGTATCATAATTATTAGGTACATTCCACGCTACTTATGTTAGCGACAGCGACGAACGGTTTCGACGAAAGGAAACTATGATTTTGACTAATACTAATTTAATATAAAGTACTTAAGCCTAACTTACTCCTGTGCCAATGCTAGAGCACAGATCTAATGGTTTTATCTAATACTTAAACTCTAGCTTATATTTTCTATTCTTTATAACTATTCTTACTAACTAGTCATCGACTTGACCACATTTGATCATGTAGGTACATCAATGTCTTCACGTTCAGATGTCTTCATAGTATCTGTTTAATCTAGTCTCCGTATGCTAACGTACGTATGTGAAGATCTTCGTAGATACCATGTAGGTAGACTATGTAACTCGCTTTCTTTGCATCTACCTATATTTATAGGCAGCCAATTTCCACCGAAGCAAAAAGTAAACGCTATTCGCCCGCCTTCCCCAGACACAAAGGAACGCCATCTAGCGATAAATTATCGGAATCATTACATTAAAAATTCCATCTAGTATCTCCAAGCGAGACGATTACTGTATCCGTCAAGCGCATCGCATTAAAATGTCTTAAGCGTCTTTAAACTGGGTTTTGTAAATAAGGCTTTATAGATTTACTGATTTTTTTATATAAAATAATATTAGCCAAGCTGAAGTTGACTAATATCCTCCTATCCCCTCCAAATAAGCAGAAAGCAGATTGAGACGTTCCAAGTGTGAATATTTTTTGTGTTGAAAAGTCTATAAGGATTGTGATATTTTGGGCCTTGATACTGATAGCAATAAATTATATTTAATTTACTGTCCCTAAAATAGGTCATCGATATAGCGATAGTGGTTCAAATTTCAAACACATCATTCGTAGCATTTACAGTCTCGTAGCTTCCGGCGTAGCAGCTCTACACATCAAATAAAGATTTAAACAACTCTTAATAAGCTTACGAAAATCTACCTATAGTTTAGACTTTAGTGGAATCGAGATTCAAGCAATGCGTTATTTGTAAAAAAATTGTCTCAAAACCTTAAACATAGTAAGTTCTAAAAGCGACACTGAAAAAATTTAGAGTTATATTCGAATCATTTCAAATACATTTTAAAGGAAGACTCAGACTACTCTCCTTTTATTTATTAGCAACTTTAATAACATACTTTTATACTACGAGTATATCGCCAGCACAAGTTAGCAGATTAATAAAACGATTACAGTATTTTTAGGCAGTAACGTTAAGATAAACAAATTATAAGAAGATTTATATTTTAATAGATAGGCGTATAATGCATATCGGATAGCATCTCCCCCTTAGAGGGAGGAAGACGTGTCTTTGTCATGTTTTTATTAGTGAAAAACAATGATGAATTACCGAAGGCCGCGTTTATTAGTCACCTCTCTTTGTTGTCCTTCCGCTGTTTTAGGGTTCTGTAAAAAAATAAATAAATTCAAACTTATTTATTTCATGTACGCCAACCGGTGGCTCTTATGCTTGTTGCTCTTCTTGGCGTACAAGAAACAAATAAGTTTGAATTTTGTCATTTACGAACCGGTGGTAGTAGACCAACGATTCGTTAAAAAATATATATTTATGAGACACTTTTTTTAGCTTAAGTTTTTGAAAAAGCAGATCCAAAGTAATGTAGCAACAGTCAACACAGTATAAGGTTGTAAGTAGTCAGTACGAGTTCCAACATTGAACTATGACTAGATTTACTACTATAGGGTATCTCGAGTTTAAATCCAGAATTAAAAACATTCAGAACAGAAACTATTGCTTAAAAAAATATTACACCTAATTCAAAATATTTTCCAAGGCTTAAAAAATATATTACACTCAATTCAAAATAAATATTTATTTTTGTGTTAAAGAAAGTTTAGGAGGCAAATTGCCTAGATTTATTATGAAGTCATACGGAGTGACGTAGTCCATCAGGATCACACTTCTTGAATAAAGATTAAAAAAAAAAAAATTATAAAAACCTACAGAACTCTTCATGCTTAGTAAAATTCGTACTGGTCCAATTTTTTTAATTTGTTTTCTTAGGTGTGTAAGGCGTGAGATGGCCCCTGAAATTCGTATTAACGAGGGGTGGAATGTACAATATCGGGCGTGTTCTCGTCTTGTAGTAAATTAAATTGTTTGCGCTCCCGACTTTCAGGTGTTTTATGCATTATTAACTCCGGGACTTCGATAAGGTAGTTCAACTTTAATACGTAAATACACGTGGATCGTATAAAAGTACATATTACGCAATAAACCACTCTTCTTTCAATTACAAGTCTAAATTACTGGAATGTGACTGGTTTGTTTAAGCTATAAGCCAAATCGAGAATTAAGTTAACTTGGCTGAGCGTATTTTCATACTATTACTTCGCATAGCTTCGCTTAGTAGCCATTGTATAAACTAAAGCTAAGCTAGATTTTGTTAAAGCTAGGTCATGAGATCCAGTACCGAACCGGCAATGGACATAAGAAAGGTTCATTTATTCATCATCATCATCATAATTTCAGCCTGCGGACGTCCACTGCTGAACATAGGCCTTTCCCAAACAGCGCCACTATACCCAGTCCTCAGCCTTTCTCATCCAGCCACTTCCCGCCACTCTCTTTTCGTCGGTCCATCTTGCTTTAGGGCGCCCCACACTATGCTTACTTGTTCGCGGTCTCCACTCTAGTACTTTCCGGCTCCAGCGACCATCGCTCCTGCATGGCCTGCCCATATGTCACTTCAGCTTACTAAAGGTTTAGGCTATGTCAGTAGATAGGTACCTACTTGTTCACTTACATTCATATAATCGAATTTGATTGAACATAGTTTACAGCATGCAAATAATTAGAGTTTACGTTTACTGACATACGACTGAGATACGACCAATAATGAAATTATATCAGCGGAGGGAGGGTAAGATTTTCATCATTTCTTTTCTTTTCCGTTCCGCTTTTTGTTTGCATAATCTCTATATTTATCGGGAGATCGGAAATTCGCGGATTAAAACATCAAAGGCAGAAAATACGTTAAAATTTAATATAAACAGCCTTTTAAAAAAATGGTGCCATTTGATTTGTTTACCAAAGGCATGGGTAGAAATTGAATGAATTAAGCTTGACGATATTAATTTTATGATTTAGATATGATATGGTTTACCTAAGTAAGTAGGTACCTATTTTTGTAATTATGAGCCTGTGAAATAATATCACACCTTACTATCTTTACTTTTATATTTTTTGCTAGCTTGGTTGAAGTAGGTATTTTCCTATGCCTATTTTCATAATTATGTGCCCATAAAATACGTAAAATATCACATGACGTAATAAATAGCAGCAGTATAAGAAACGATCCAAATCACGCGGAACACGGTCGAACAACCATTATCTTGCTTATTGTTGTTTTTAATGAGATACCAGCCAATGATGGCCGGCGACATTGTCCGACGGATCGCGCCGTTATCCCCCCGTTCCCTCTTAATATCCTGAAGGACCGCTATAAAATTCCCGCACCCGATCGAGTGTCAACGAGTGGAGTCTGTAACCTACTTTCACTTAAATGTGTGTAAAAATACCACTAACTGATACAATTTCACCGAGGGGGGTTGCTTTACCAAAACTTTGGCCAAATATTTTGTGTTTTTACTTATGTAGCTTCTGTTCACGACTTCGTTCGCTTAGAGATAAGTTATTATAGGTTTTTTAAAACTTCCGCGGGAACTCTGTTTTCCCGGGGTAAAAGTTTAGGTATATCAGTCTCCAAGTCCTCAACTCAATTAAACGTATATACGTTGCTAAGTTGCTGCGTGATCGAGGGACAAACCAACTTTCGCATTTTATAATATTAGTAAGGATTCCATGAGCGATTTTAATAAGGTACTCGTATAAAGCGGCGATCAACTTTAAAGTTGACTGACTGATTTGCTCCGTTAGAAAACTGTATAAGAATGTCAATGTTTTCAAGATATTTTAGTTTTTAAAGCCTCACAACCGGAAATCTTGGCCTGATATTCAAATCCTGGTTTTCAGGCTCAAAACTGTCATATATGTGCCTATATCTTTATTTAATACAATTGGAAATTAGATTCGAATTTGTCATATCGATACACTAAGGCCGGTACTTAACTGAAACCAATATCATGAACGCAAATCCGTTCTCGACCGCCGAACTCATCGGGTATTCAGCGGGTGGAATTAATAAAACATCCACTAAAGCGAAAACAGGCGGAAAAATAGAGCCGGGGGAGTGAAAAAATGTCCACCAAGAACGTGCTCTTCATTAAAGAGAAATGGAAACACTGGATGAATTGATCAATCAGAAATTTTATGGCCGAGAATCACTCAACGGAAAATAATTCGCCGCTCGTTTGGCTTGGCTCATCGCCGGCGTTTTAATTTTGTCCTCTTGGGGAGATCGAGTGTCATCCAATCTATCTGACGACTTGGAGAAAAAAAACGGTCTCCCTAGACCCCCTTTAGCGCCCGGACGCCTTAGAGACGGTAATAGCCCGCCGCGGGACTCTTTTAATGTATCAGTTTAAAACGCTGTAAATTATCATACTGTCTTGATATCGGGACAGCGTCATTTGTATCGCAATGTGTAACCGAAATTAGCTTATAGATACTTTATTTTTATTAGACAAACAGTATATTGCAGTTGTGCTGAAGAGGCAGCTTCGCACGGAAAAGCGCATGCAAAAAGCACAGTATTGGCAGACACTCCATTAGGTGGGTTGGCAGACACTCCACTAGCTGGATGGAAGACATCAGACGAGCTGCGGGCGCCGCTAGATACAGGCGCCACAATACCGAGACATGTGGAAGTCTATGCAAGAGACCTATGCCCAGCAGTGGACGGCTATCGTTTGATAAGGAAAGAAGAAGAAACAGTACACAAAACAATTCATATTAAAAACATAGCCACTAATTGAATGTATAAACTAAACAAACATAAGAAATGTCACAAACACATAATGTGAAATTATGTTTTGCTATAATAAAGGAAATTGAAAAAAAAAAAAAAACATTGAAACTGTCCACGTAAAACAAGGTATTTTTAAATTAAATTTAGAGTTTTAAATTTTTTGACCAAAATTTTATTAATAACTCTGGTACGGGTACTCTTGATACAAAAAGCGTACAAATTGCTTCCCCGGAGTAAAACGGGCCTCCGGAATCGATGTTAACATGACTAATTATTCGGGCGGTTTGACGTATAATTACTGGGCGTAAGCACCCATCAGCTGCCTAATAATCTATTCCGTTTGCAATAGCTAATTAATCAAGATCAAACGGAAACAACAATTGCGTCCGAACTCCGAACTCATCATCGGCGGACTGCCGGCGACCGTCTTTTGTTTTGCGCGCCAAAAAATTAGATAATACTTTTTGCCCATCGCATCGCTAATAATTTTCCATAATCCCGAAGAGAAAACTCGGAGGTGGCATTAAAAGCGGCAATCAAACTGGCAATTTGGGGGAGTACCCGAATTTAAATTCGAAATTCGAAAGAAACTGCCTTCCGATTTGTAATTCAAACGTGCAAGAAAATGGCGCGATATCCGATTTAAATAAAGAATCGGGCACCGTTGGGATCGAGTTGTAGTCCCTCCGCATATTAATTGAAATATAGCAGATCAGACTTCTAAATAAAGATTAGAATACCATTAATAATGAATATTTTAAATTCTTTTTCATTGTGACAGTTTACAAAATAAATAAAAAATAATAATAATCTAATACGTTTCTGTAAGCGCAGCGCCATTTAGAGTAATGGAAGAGTTATGCTTAGACTAATTGATACTTGAGTGAGAAAATCAGAAATGTGTCTACCTAACTCATTTAATCGCATAACTACTTAAACTTCATGACTATGATAATGGGAAACACGTGCACATACTTTGATTGATAGACGTTGGGATTATAAGGTACTTGAAAACCACCACTGGATGGACGAACGGTCTTATGAGAGTCGCTGGGAACAATAGATACACGCGGCACATGATAATTTTCTGTGGCGAGTCTTGTACGGGACCTATCTCATCTATCGGTTGAGACGACAAAGATGATGAAAAAATAATGAGGAGAAAAAAAAGCACTCGCTCAATTTATGGAAAGTCATCAATATTGGATTTATTCGGGCGTGTTACGAGCGAGATAATTATGAAGGCGTTCACCCTTATCTTTAAAAGAAATATTATAGACTATTCAATCTGCGAGTCACCCCATGATCAAGCCTCGATACAGGCTCGAATGATCAGCCCTAAAGCCTTCATTAATGAAAACCATAAAGCCGGGGGCGAGTATCCGGCACGAAGGACCAAGTAAAAACTCGCGTCAAACGACCGACGCCTTATTAAGCCCACGGGGGCAGGTGGGGCTGAAAAATTATAGTGTTAAAAGAATTAAGTTATTGATGGCTTGGAGATGTTCGGTGATATTTTATATTTTGGTGTTATAGTATTAGTTTGGTGTTATACACATTGGTGTATTAACCATTTATACTCGAAAACCCAGCAATCGTCATCACGTCAATCCGTAGCTCTGTTACGGGGTGATTGAAGGACAAACCAACGAAGAAAGACACACCTCATTTATATCAACGAGATCTACGAGTATTGGTAGGATTTTGCGATTTTTATAGTTTTCAAAGAATAGAAGTTATTGATGGCTTCGTGTAATTGTTTGGAAATGTTTGATGATATTTTTGATGATTTTTATTGGTGTTGCATTTTTATTGAAAGGTGATTTGAAGGTTTTATTAAAAGGTAAAAGTCATACTTATGACTTTTTACCCGCGGCTACGTGCAAGTAAAATTTTTTTAAAAAATCCAGTGGAATATCTTTAGGTTTCCGGGATGAAATGTAGCCTATGTCATTCTCCAGGTACTCAACTATAACATAGACTTATGTCTAGTAATGAACGATGAAATAGAATATTTTAGTTTAAGGGTCGATACACCCAAGATTTATTTACTATTTGATTTACCAAATTACCTTCACCCATCACTGACTACATAAATCATAAAGCAAGAGTCATTGAAGCATCAAGCGATCTGAGATAGATGTAGGTACGACTGTACGAGTGAAAGCAAATCTCCAAAGTCTGTTCGAAACGTGGCTTAGCCGGGCAGCCGGCCGTGATGAATTCAGTCAATTAGTCGGAACTCTTTGAACTATAGTTGCGGATGCTGATGTGGGTCCGTTGTCAGAGATCGGATTTGTGGAGCCGTGCGGTGGGAACGCGTGTTAGTGGGTCAGATTACATCTCAGTAGACTGGCATGTATGTATATTGTATAGTTCACTTAAAATATCAGCTAATGTTATGACAAGTGTGTTTATTTGTTGGTTTGTCTTTCAGTCATACTTACAAAGAGTTAAGGACCGAGAACGAATTTTGTATGGATAGAGTTCAAGAATGTTTTGTTTGGATGTTTTATTGCAACTGTATCCGTCTCTTTCCAAAATGAAAATTTGTACGGAGTAAGTTATACTCGTACTGAATCGTGAAATCGCCATGTTGCAATAGCGCTCTCTTTTTCTAACAGAAAACTTTAAAGCTCTATATTTTCGAGACTAAAGTTATAATTTAAAAGAATAATAATAAAAGAGTTAAAGTAAAAAAAAAAAGACAATTTAGATTGTTTTATAGTATTAAAAAACTTTATTTTAAGTATATAAAAAAATGTCAAATATCCAATCGCTCAGTAGTCGTTACAGTATGATTATGTACAATAATATTGCAATGTAATAAGTTATTAGACTATCTTGTGGGTAGCTGAGAATAAAATATACTCGTAACTCATGATTGGACGCAAATCATGGTGCAAACAAAAAAGTGCTAAAGCAAACTGGTCCAATTTTCAACAAAAGAAAAAAGACCAACTGTATTCAAGGACTGCGTAACTGGCCCGGACGGTTCGCGATGGTTCCAATTTTCGTGCTCTCCGAATTTTTTAACTACATCGTCAAAACACGAGGTGTCTCCCCTCTTGTAGTACCTTAATGAGGTCCCCTTTAGTCTCCCGATTTTATAACTGCCGATAACAGCGTAGCATTGAATAATTGTCATAATTTAGAATGCTTGTTACGCGAAAACACGATACGCTTTTATTATGCGGCTTTATAAGGGTGTATTGATGGAGATATTAAAAAGATCGCGATTAGATTTGTTGGATTTCCATAGTATTGATGGAGATATAATAATTTAAACGTAATTTTTTTTTACAAAACCGAATTCAAACGCCACTTCAAAGTATATCAACTGTGCCTATAAAATTTGAAGAGTTCCCTCGATTTCTCCAGGATCCCATCATCAGAGCCTGATCTGATGACTATGGGGCCACCTGGAAAGTGTACCCTTTCAAACAAAAAGAAAAAACCCAAATCGGTCCAGGCGTCTTCGAGTAATCGGGGAACATACATAAAAAAAAAAGATTCCGACGAATAGAGAACCTCCTCTTTTGCAAGTCGGTTAAAAAAGATTGATTCATTGTCTGGTTCGAGGATTTAGTTAATATAAGTGGGATGTTAGGTTTTTAGTTTTCTAAAAGTGCGGTGGGAACCTTTTCGGGGATAAAAAGTACTCTATATCTATTACTCTATCAAGTCATCAACTATACCTACGAGTACCTATGCAAAAAGTAATCGATCCTTTTTTCGTGATGCATGATTGAAGGATAAACCAACTGCTTTGGCATTTATAATATTAGTAAGTATTGTAAGAAATTAGATTATTATAATTTAAGATAGAGTAAAAAATAAAAAATAAAATACTCTATCATCATAGAAAAATTCTTTGTTCTAAGAAATAACAACTTATCAAATATGCCTAAATATTAAATAGCAATTTTTGAGATACGAAAACAACTGAATAAGACCACATCTACACATCAAAATGAGACGTATCTTGTTGCCATCTAATGGGAGAACATCACATCTCGAATGTAATGGAAAATTTTAATTTTCCCATTGAGAATTTTCATTTGCCACGCGAGAATAACCTTTATTACACTTGAAGAAGATACAAAAATATTAAAAATGCCACAATCGATTTAAGAGTCTAGGGTGGAAACTATGTTGACGACGTACTTGTTGCTACTAATAAGCCACTTGTATATATTTTAATAATGCGAATGTTTTTAGAGGTATCATTAAAATATCGGCAGGTGAAATACGTGATTCATTATAGAATGAGGTTATTTTCGAGGTCTCTTGTATCATCGTTGCTGTTATTACTTTTAAATTGGATTATGAACATGTATACGTTAATGAGAATATTATTAAAAAAATACTTGATATTTTTATTGGATAGGATAGATTGTTATTACTTAGAGTCAGTTCTATGACTTTTTTTTAAATATATACCTAGACAAGTGCTTGGCTGCGATCACACCTGATGGTAAGTGAAGATGAACTACTTTTAAATATTTCATATACCTACCTGATGTTCGCGATATACGCGTGGATTTAGTTTTTAAAACCCCTTGGGAATTCTTTGATTTTAAAGGATAAATATAACTCTCACTAACGATACCCATGCAAAAAATCACGTCACTCAGTTTTGTTGCTGCGTGATTGAAGGACAAACCTACAAACAAATACACTTTCTCATTGATAATATAAGTAAGGAAAATTAGTAAGGAATATTAGAATATTATAAATGCAAAAGTTTGGATATTTGGATGGATGTTTGTTACTCAATCACGCCGCAGTGACTGAACCAGTTAAGCTTTCTTGAAATGTAATAAAATTATCATTCATGTTTGCCGAATAGAGGGGTCAGGCTTTCATTGTACTCTTAAAGTTCACGTGGCATCATCAGCGAAAGATTTTGGAGCTCCAGAGCTTAGATATTTAGGTATAAAGCTTTATGTTAACATTGTTGTATTAAATAAGTCGAACCATTTTGTACATAAAACTGCTTACCTTGCAACCACTAATCGTGAAGAGGGCAGGAGAAAAAAAGCGGAATAGAAAAATTCTTTAAGCGTATCGTGAACCCTTTAGTTTTCAAAATGGCGGCTAAGCAGGAGAGGCGGCACTCGTCACTTCACTGTTACGTGTCGCGACAGACACTTCTGGTAAAAAAAATATTAAATGCTATACAAACTTTGTATCACTCCCCTAACCAACCACTGTTTATTACGTTTTACGTGCTTAATTTTAAGCTGTAAATAGCGTTCGAAATTCGAAATTGGTATCATCTATTCAACGAGTGATTACAATATTTGGAACTTAAAGCTAACTTTAATATAGTTAGATTAATATTTCAATATGTATACTGACATATTTCCGTATTACATTAATATTGTCAAAATAATGTATTTTCGATTTATGATGTCTATAAAGCTGGTGCTCTGAAAGTATGTATAATTTTAGGCGCTTGTTCGCTTTAGGACAGATTCGCTTTATGACAGATTCGCTTTACGGCAGATTCGCTTTACGGCAGATTCGCTTTACGGCAGAAGTACAGTGAACTCGAATATATATAGATAGATTTTTGTTTAAAATTAATAATACATTAAACAAGTTAATACATTAATGCTAATAGATGGCGCTGTATTTACTATCGGTCAAGTCATGTTAAAACAGTTTTGCGTCAACTATTATTATTTTTTATTACGTCTTTTCTAATTTCATAACTCGGCACCTTTAAAATTTAGTGAAGCATCAATAATTATAATTTATAACACATCCTATATTGTTCTATCATCAAAATGTACCTAATATTAGCATCAAAAAAAATTCAATTTTTTTTTTACTTACTTTTTTTTTGTAAGCTTTAGGTAGGTTTACGATCCCAACAGAACCTAAGTGCCCGGCCTTCGGCCGGGCACCTGAATATTCATGTATAACCCTAACCTAACCTAACTTTAGTTTAAAGAAAAAATTCAAATGACGGACAAGTGCAAATTCACTCAAGTAGACTCGGAGACCTCGCTTCGCTCGGTCAATAATAATTATATAAAGGAAAGTTTTCCTTGGAGTGGAGACTATATTTTATCTCGACCTGTACAATTTTTGCCGTAAAGCGAATCTGCCGTAAAGCGAATCTGCCGTAAAGCGAATCTGTCGTAAAGCGAATCTGTCCTAAAGAGAACAAGCCATTTTAGCGCTTGTTCGCTTTAGGACAGATTCGCTTTATGACAGATTCGCTTTACGGCAGATTCGCTTTGTAGGTATGTAAGTATATTATGAAGTTGACTAAGATACGTAAAAGTTGATTTGATTATGATCAGACTACTATCTTTGAAATGATTAATTGGGGATACAAAGGAATTTTTCTGGTGAAAAAAACCGAAGCAATCATATGTACCTACGCAAAAAAACCATAAGGGTAAAAGATAACAAGTTTTATCCTCTATAGTCCAACAGTTAAAGTTGAGGCCTAGCGTGCTCTAGGTATATCTAATTGTTGAGATAGATCTCAGCAATTAGATATAGAGCACGCTTTATATAGAGTGTTCTCTGATTTAGCTCGGATTTAAGATAAAGGTAAGACGAGACACAAATATGCTCTGACATAAATCTGTCTGGTTTTAATTCTGTTTTGAATCTGAGCAGAGTGAAAGTGCGGTCTATAAATTTCAGCCTAAAAGCGGTCAACGGTACGGTTCGGTACTAAGTAACGGGTGCGCCATCTAGTACCGAGTAACGAAACGTTACTCACGAATGCCTCGTTACTCGCATGTTTCGCATCTTTCGCATTGATGTTTATACAAAGTACGAAATACGAATGATGCGAAGTCAACATCATACCGTACGCAACACGATTCGATGCGATGCTCTATGAGGTATCAAAAGTAACGAGTAACGTAACGATACGAAAGTAACGAGTACTCACTGTTAAAGTAACGAATACATACGGGTTCGTTATTTCGCGTTACTTTTACACCTCTACTTACCTGTTGTAAGCTGTTGTGTAATATATAATATATGTTTGGTTTAGTAAATCATCCATTGCCCCATGATATAATCAGCTATTCAAAAGACTAAAATGCGCTAGCTGGCTGCTGTAACGAGGTCGCTTCAAGAGCCTACAGAAACTGCCTTTTCGATGTATAGCCATTTTCTTTTTACACAAGTATGTAAATTCGCATTTTATTTTATTCGCGCCCCGCAAAGCCTTTTTATGTTGTAAGTGTTCATTACACGGCACATTTTTAAACGCACTGGGACGTGTTATTAATCGTGTTGGGCTAAACCTTTTCTTGAATGGCTAAAAGTGTATTAATACTACATTTTATTTCTATTTCTATGCATGCAGGCACTTGTTTTATATTACCTTTAACGTGTGTTCTGTAATTATGTATTAAAATTTTAAAAATGTATAAAAAAAAAGTTGAAATCATTGACCGCATTTTAGTTACTTCAACACGACACGACGTTACAGCAAGAAGTACCTTCTTAGCTTTTCTATAAAAAATCGTCAACATGATTACCGAGAATGGAACTTCTTGCAACGCGAGAGTTATTAGTCAATATTAGCTGATGCCCGCGACTTCGTCCGTGTGGATTTACTCTTTAAATCCCTCGAGAACTCTTTGATTATCCGGGATGAAAAGTAGTTTTTTATCACTCTCCAAATGCTCGGTTATACCCGTGCAAAGAATCATAAATTTTTTCGTTATTTTGACAAATCACAGATACAGATGTCAATTTCAAAAGCATGTTTGCTCTTCAAACAGTTGGTTAATATTCAAGTTCAAGCAAAACCGCGTTTGTATGGTGTGTACTACAAAAAGACTCCTCTAAAATAAGTAAAAGCATGTCTGCCTTTCAAATAGTTTGGTTGGCTAATATACAAGTTCAAGCACCAAACTTCCTTTGTATGGTGTGCGCTACAAAGAGACTCCTCTTAAATAAGCAAAAGAAACGAATGTAACAAACACGTCGAACAATCATTTTGTTTTGCGTGGGTAAGTACCCCGCGACTCGCATGGCGAAATTTAGACATTTGTATGGATTCCAAACGTAATGAACGCGTTTCCACGTAACGCTTATTATTATACAGATAATAAAATAAATGATTCGCCCCGCATAATCCACTGTTCCGCGTATCGCGTCTATTTGCCGAGGACTCGTGATATGTCCATGTGTATATTTATTTTCTGGGGTGAAATTATTCTACACTGGCGTTCAGTGTTCACCCTCAACTTTCTTCTGATATAGGTGGATGATTTGTTTTAATCTGTACCGGTTTTGAACCGTAGATATGGTTTACAATACTGAAGATATACAAGTAATGTTCTTGTTTGGTTTTTTAAAAGATTAACAAGAAAAGGTTAGAGTTATTTTGCTATAATCCGCCAACAGAAAAAATCTGTATGGTCAATCATGCAGTTAAAAGCTAAGCACCGCTTACCTTCCCGACCAAGCAAATAAGGCAAGTTCCCAAGCAAGCAATGCCACCAGCAATCACATGCACCACCACACAAGACTTTTATACTACTCTCGACGCACGTATCGCCCCGACACGGGAGCATCCTCAGGAGATATCGACTTTACAATGCTAGACAATACACTACTACTCGTAAATAAAACAGCATGAACTTCTGCAAAGTAACGCCTGATTCTATCCAATATTTTAAAAGAATATATTAGCCAAGTTGAACTTGGCCTATCCTACTCCCTCCAAATAAGCGGAAAGCTTGCACTAGGAGTTGGTACGACAATATTATTGCAGCGGATAGAGATCGAATCTCCGGCCTTCCAGTTTTCAGTCAGCACCTTTATTTAACCGTTGGGAAATTGAGGCTCTTACTTATGATAAAGTTTATTTTACTTAATGGCGTAATTTTGAGCTCGAGATGAAGTCCAAATTCCAAAGCACATAATTTGCCTCTCAATGCAGTATGTTATCCTATCCTACTAAAATTATACTCGACAGTTTGGGTGTATGGATGGATGTTTATTACTCTACTTAGAAAAATTTAAGCAAGAAAGAAAATGTTGTGTATACATGTACCTAAGCATAAAACCACCGATCTCTGATCTCCATCCCGGGATAATCGGGTTTCGCAATTGAAATGTTTATAGATACAATAATGCCCCGGGATCAATTCCCCGCCGCCGCGGTGTTTAATTTATTTTTCCAGGATACGGGGTACCCCACAAAGCCGTCTTATTTTGCAACGGTAAGACTTCATTTGCGAGTATGTACAGTAAGAGTGGTATATTCGCGGGAAATCTGCTTTTAGGAAAAATGAATAAAGTTTAATATTTCGAGGGATGGGAGAGAAGAGCTCACATAATAATAATTATTATCGTGTTATTTTCACACCTAAGCTAAGGAGACAGGTTAAAAGAGATGAGTTATCTATGAACAAATCCTGTTACGGTTTTCATAATATTATTATTTTCTTCAGTATAAATACTACGTACGTAACTTTGCGGATTTCTGATGGACAGACAGCCAAAATTCCGGCACAGTCTGTACCACCCTTTATTTTGTTCCTGAAGATGTGGTCTAAGATAGTAGCAGGCTAAAAGCCTCCCACCAGAGACCAGACCAGAGAAAATTTAGAAATAATAAATTTCCAAATTGCCTCCGCCGGGAATCGAACCCGAGACCAATTAAACACTATCTTTATTCATAATGATATTATTATCACCGTTATCATAACATGATTTTTTTATATGAGATCGACAGCAAAGCGCTAATTTTTCATGAATATTTTATTTCCTTGTTACAATAGCACATTACTTTATACAGTTTTCCCCTATGCTAACTTTTCTGTAGCATTCATACAAAGCATGATGATTGGTGAGATAATATAAACAAGAGCGTCTTCTCCGACTTTGTTTGAGATGATTATCGATTGTGTTACTCAGTTTACAAGTCGAGGAGCCTGATAATATGATACTGCGAATCAGGTATGTGTGGAATTATATAGAGTTGTTTATATTTAAAAAATATCAATGTTCCAAGCGTAAAATGTTTCAATAGACACACGTCGTGCTTTCCATAAAAACTCTTCTGAAGTTTACTGTTCTTAAGTTACTGTGAAGGTCCTTTAAATTATGGTAGACATTTCTTAAAAAAAGAAAAATAAACGTGGCATAAAATATTAAGCTATTGCATAGCTTCTATCGCGGGCCTTGGGCGTGGAGACCGGATCCAGAAATTCCGTAACGAAAATAACCTGACACGGGACACCTCTCACCGCTAGATGGCGTTGATAAAAAATGCTATGCAAGCTTTACCGCGGCAGTCCCCGAGTCTTTTTATTTGAATGTTTGTGAATAGTAAAAGTAGATAAATAATAGTAAGTACTTACTTATTTTTAGGTTATTTGTGACTCTTTGGGCGGATATTGATTCTAAAATCTAAATAAAATGCCTATGTCACTCTCCATGTCCTCAACTATATTCATACAAAAAATCACGTCGATTCGTAGCTCTGTTGCAGCGTGATTGAAGGACAACAAACCAACAAACATTTCTTTCGCATTTATAATATTAGTAAGGATGACGTACTGTGCTATGAAAGGGTTATTATAATTCATCATAAAAAAAACCATCAAAAACGTAATTATAAGTACCAGTACCTACCTGAAAATAATAACATGGAAAGAGTGTTATAATTCATCACAAAAAAAAACCATCAAAAACATAAGTTGGTACTTATAATTATGTTTTTAATAATTATCAGGTAGGTACACCAGTAGGTACCTGAAAGTAATTACATGGCAATCACACATTCATAAAAGTATATTCATTCATTCATTCATTAATTCATTGGTTGTTATGAGCCTTCGTTTGGAGTGGTACTTAGAAACTTCCATTCTTTCGATGATTTTGGTGCGAAATCGGAAGCCAAATTGGTGATGAAAATCGACCAATTTTGGAAAAGTGACGACCAGCGGTGTTAACAGCTCTTGAGACGTGGCTGTCCCCCACCGCGTTTTTCGCGGGGTATTATCAATTATTAAACATCAGCATGGAAATAGCACCCCAGAGTCCGCGAGCAGCCGCCCCCGTGTATATTGCGTACTTGTATTAAATATTCCTGGATTAGGAACTCTTGTGACGTGACGACACGATGGGAAGTAACGTGACGCCATTATTGAAACAGTGGTAGACCAGTGCACTAAGGCTGGGATCTATAGAGCGATGATTTGACTGAACATCATATAAATCCGAAAGATAGAGGATGCCTAGGATTCGAACTCCGGATCAACCGAAAAGGAAGTGAAAGTCTTTAACTCTAGGCTCTCGTTGTTAATAATACGTACAAGCTATAAATAATTAAAAAAAAATTAAACTGACTTGATTATAGCGAAGTAAAGAATAACTGAAGGGGAAAAGTGTCCATACCTTAAAAACTACTGAACTGATTTTGATAAAATCTTTACTGTTCCCTAAGTTGAAATAAATGTAAGCAAATAAATAATAAATTCATAATAATTTAAGAAAAATTAAACCGACTTGATTATGCCGAAAGGAAAAAGTGTCCATATCCTAAAAACTACTGAACTGATTTTGACATACATACATTACACACATACACACATAAGTACATACATCTATAAAATTTTATATATTTGTTTGGATATGAATATTTCGCAGTTCCAATAATAATATAATATACATACGCATTGAATTGACAACCTCCTTTTTTTGAAATCCGTCAATAATTCTATGATATCATCACGATTATCGTATCGTATCCTTCGCCCGTTGTCTTAGAGATGTTTTGCTCTACGAAAGCTTCGGCAGCCGTGAAATGGTTTTCGGTTTTGTGCAAGTTATTAGCGGGATTTGCATGTTTGTGATTTATTGTTTTTTCTCCGGGGGGCGCGCTTCCTTGAGACCGGAGCCATATTTTCAATAGCAAACGAGCTTTATTATGATAAGGGCAATAAAACTTTAGAAGATCTTATTTTTGCTACAAAGGATTCGAATACTGGAATATGATAAGAATTTACGATTACTTTATTATTTACATTTCAATGAGAGTAGCGGGATTACAATATCACATCACATCACACTAATATTATAATGTCGAAAGTTTGTATGTGAGTGTGTGTGTATGTTACTCTTTCCCGCAAAAACTACTGGACGGATTTGACTGAAAGGAATGGAGATTATACTTACATTAAAACGCATAGGCACGATAGCACTTTATGAAAGTTTATTTGAATAAAAAGTTATTTTATTTCTATTTCTATCGAGCAGGTAAGTATCTAGCTAATAAGGCTCTAGAGTAGAGATGATAGAGATTGCGAATATTTAGAATAAGGTATATTTCATATACATATTTCAATCTCGTTAGCCAATTAGAGCGGCTGAAGCCAGATCGTTAGCAATGCGTTTGATTGCAATCCTGAAACCCAACATCGCATTGCCTTTACATTCCTTACATAGCTTTATGTAATCTTAGGTAAGTTTAATTTAGGGCCGGATAGATACAAGCGCCAAAAGATCGTGTTCTGTGGCAATCCTTGCATAAGTACAAACTAGACGATGCCCGCGACTGCAACCACGTGGATTATTCATTTTTCCACTCTTTAATTATCCGAGATAAAAAGTAGCCTACACACTCACCGAGTCTCCAACTGTACCCATGCAAAAAATCATGTCGATCAGTAGCTCTGTTGCAGCGTGATTGAAGGACAAACAAACAAACAAACACACTTTCGCATTTATATGTTACCTAGTAAGGATAAGGAAGTAAGGATCTCTGTTCAATAAGAAAGGTAGCGGCTGCGAAAGTTAGTTTTGTAGTAAGTGCTTAAGGGCACGATCTTCGGCCGCAGTAACTTGCAAGCAATTGAAGTGAGGTGCACGAGCCACTTTGTTATAAAAAATGTAAAACACTCATGATTAAAAAAAAAGTAAACTTTTTAGAGAAAAATTAACGGTAAAATATTCTTCTAAAAGCTTTTGCCTATTTTTTGACATTTTTATTATTTTTAGTTTAACTTTGATATACTATAAATACAACCAGAAAAACAATTAAAAACTACACTGTTTTCGGAATATTATTTGATCGAGTGAAGTTCAAAATATGGACTTTTGAACGGTAAAATAATTTAGAACGTGTATTAAACTACAACATATATTTTTAACCTATCAAAACAAAGAATATTTGATTGTTTACTATTGAGTCAAAAACAGACTGTTTTCGGAGATCCTGCCGTTAAATACATAAAGTAACTGCAAATACATAAAGTGCTGCGAAATAGTAAGATAACATCATTCGATAATGCGGACGGTCAAAAGCAGTTGGAAAATTTAATGGCCGCCCGACGGAGCTCGGTTCGGACAAATTTAATTATAGTATTCGGAAATGGGCTAGAAAATTGAATGTACGGAGATATCGCGGCCGAATCGCGTAAAACCTAATTGATTTAGGGAAGAATGCAGTGATGCCGGCGTCTGCGGACAATTTATTGTTATTGTCTTTCGTGGATTAGTGAGCATAGCAACGGGTACTTTCTAATAAGAGAGCAAAACCTAGTTTCCTCGGAAATCTTTACTTTCCTTAAGTTGAAGTTAAGCAAATAATTAAAGAATGAACACAATCCGATTAATAATTTCCGAGAAATGCGTGAACAAACATACCTACATTCATACGAGTACCTACATACACCTATATAATTTTGTATATTTTTTTGGAAGCCCTAATAGACTTTAGGCTTTAGCCGTGGCTATAGGTTACCTTTTTGCTGTCGTAGCAAGCTTGTGCTAGCAGTGGGTACGACAATAGTGCAACGGGTGGGGTTCGAACCTGCGACCTTTCAGTTTTCAGTCCGCACCTTTAACCGTCTTTAACTGTCTGTATTATATCTATATGGTGTAAAAGTTTCCGGTAAAAATAGATTTCTCCAAAAGACTTTTGTGTTATTAGAAAATAAATATATTGAGTGAGATGACTACCTCCCTGGCGTAGTGGTGAGCGCTGTGGTCTTATAACTTGGAGGTCTCGGGTTCGATTCCCGGCGGGGGCAATTTAGGAATTTATAATTTCTAAATTGTCTCTGGTCTGGTCTGGTGGGAGGCTTTGGCCGTGGCTAGTTACCACCCTACCGTCAAAGACGTGCCGCCAAGCGATTTAGCGTTCCGGCACGATGGCGTGTAGAAACCGATAAAGGGTATGGGTTGAATTTACACGTTTCCCTTCCAAGTTAGCCCACTACCATTTTAGACTGCATCGTCACTTACCATCAGGTGAGATCGCAGTCAAGGGCTATCTTGTCATCGAAGAAAAAAAAAAAGAAAAAAGAGATAATATTATAGGTGTTGTTTGCGCTCCAAATATTATATTTAATTATACTTTGTTATCATACATTATGACTTCGTTATACGAATAATACAGTGGTTAAATTGGCTACATGACGTACATTGTACATGCACTAGTGTGCGCGCGCTCGTTGCAAACAGCAACAAAATATTAATTTCTCACGTCCGATAAACAGAGCTTAGAAACATCTGTTGGGCGCAAATCAAATTAATCCATCTGGAAACAGATCGAAACGTCAGGTCGGACTTGTACTGAAAATAATTTGCACCGGAACTAGTCCAGCATACGTAGAACTCTACTGGCCTTAGTAAACTCCCCTGGTGTACTTCTTTTAGTGAGCCGTTTGATGTTTGCAAAGGTCTGCATAAAGTGGTGTTGGTGAGACGAAATAGCAGTTATGATGGATCGAACGTCCACTAGATGGGCTTTTGGCACCACCATCGCTCAATTCGACAATCGTAGTTCGACGGCGGAGTGCCTTCGGATTGAGTCCATTATTCTTCACCTGTCAGAAAACAATATTGGGCGGCGCCCGGAAACCTTTTACGATATATGTCTTTGTTATTTATTGATGACAGGCGAATTTTCTAGCTCATATCTTCCCTTGTTAATATGGTTTGTGACACACGAAATATTGTAGTGCTATAACCGAATAAACAATAAATAATATTCAAAATTCCTATAGTTTTGAATATTTATTGTGGTATGTATTCCTTCATTAATATTTAACTTCGATATTAATTTCTTGTTGTGATCCTTAATGCCGATTTAGCCCACCATCACCCAGTAAGAGTAACTAACGTTTAACCGAGGAATTTTATCGTTCTTTCACCTTTTTTGTATTGAACGTTACTCCTCTGTTAAATGTTGGTACTTTTTACTATTAACGATGAGAACATAATTTTCATTTCTTTTTTAAATTTTCATTTCATTTCATTGGTAGGCCTTTCAATCGCGCTGCAGCGGAACATTGGGTTGACATGATTTTTTCGAGGGTACCTATAGAGAAATAAAGAGTGTCCGCGGGATATTTAATAAAGGCACCGTCACGCGAACGAAGTCGCGGCACAAGCTAGTTTCAATATCAATTTCGGAGCTCAAAAGTGGCAATATGCCAAAACCAGAGCATTTAATCCTGCAAAACGATCAAGGCACACGTCTGTAGCGATAGTATCTACATTTAATTAACCGGTCAAACCCAACGTTCGGACCGCAAAACATCAAAGGACATCTTTATACGCTCAGAGCGAAATCGCCTCCGACTAAACATTGGCGTTACCCAACCCTAACAATTTGTGTGTCGTCTTCCTAAGGTGAAATTTTCGCCGACGGGTGTCCAATAGACTATTAAAACGGCAGTACCAATAAGACTACATCCTTTGTTTATAATAAACACTTTCGTTTCGTTCCATCCCTTTTCGTTACGCTCGATAACGTATGGTGCTCTCGCGTTTCCACTTTGTTTTGTAGAAGCATTCTAGTGCATATCTAGGGTACAGCCATAGCAAGAACCCTCAGGAACGTTAACGACGTACCCCGAGTTCGCCCGAGGCCGATTCAATTACTACTGTCGTATTATTTCGACGAAAATATGTATGTATTTGTGTACGTTTGTTGTGGTGTGAATTAAATTCTGTTTCAAGTTTATTGGTCATGGTTGGCGATAAGTTTGGATAAGGGTTCCGGGGCGAACTCGAACTGTGGGTTATATTGAACGTGATAGATGACGTTTGTTTGTTATTTCTCGTGTGGATATTGCTGTGGGTTATCTTGTTTAATTGATATGATTAAATTGTAATGCCATCTTATGATGATGTCTAAGATGATACACCAAAACCTACGTGAAAATAGACCTATTTGTACATCATAATATCGAATTTTTCAACCAGAGGAATCAATCTGAGAGAATTATTTAAGCTCTTAACCAGTTGGTAGGTCTGTGATCGTCACATGTCAAATCCGATTGAGACTATGCTGTAAAAAATACTTTATATTTGTAGAGCAAGAAAATATCTCTCTGAATTCATTTATTATGGATATGTTCACACTGAGCTATACTTTTATATACTGTATCTTTCTGTGCTGAAGCAGTATGCCATGCTAATAGCAGAATCGTAAAAATAAGTGCATACCAAATTGTCTAATGATTATAATATTATGTGCTAATTGCTACCAAGTTTTCTTTATCTACGAAGTCAGATGTTTGGTACACTAATGAATTATCATAGACACAGACTGAGTAAATGCCATGAACATGTTTATACGAAGCATAATACATCGAGAATTCCAAAATCGAAACCACGAACTCGAACAATAGTTTCACAATGTATCAAAACATTAGAGAAAGTGCACTGTGGCGGTAGCTGATATCATAATAGGGTTGATGAACCGCGTCCCCGCAGGATACAATTATAGGCCCGATATTGGCCCTTAACAACTCGATAAGGTGTTATCGGGAGACCTCAGAGCAATTTATGGCGAGTTAATAGTTACCCTTCAATGAACCCGCCGTAATCGTCTTGCTAAAACGGATTTTCATTAGGCGACATCGTTTTCAATATTTTAATGTCTCCAAGGCGTATCTTATCGCATGGTTTCAGGGTTTCAGACCGTCTATTGTGTGTTAGAGCGGATGTTCTGCTTGTGGATCCTTGGGAAAGGATTATGGTAGAATTCAGAAGCGATTGGCTTCTAGTTGGTTATATTAGAACTGCTTATGCAACGGCTATACATTTAGGTTGATGTTGAATATCTGGGTGATTAACAATACAAAATCAGAGAGATTAATCTGAATTCACTGAAACCAATAATTATTAAATTTTCGGGGACCCGGGATTAGAATGATCTCCAATTTTCCGGAGTTCTGCGCGTTTTAAGCAATTACATATCGCTTGCTTTAACGGTGAAGGCAAAGGTGAGAGTTCTCTATCATGTTCTCAAAGGTGTGTGAAGTCTGCCAATTTGCATTTAGCCAGCGTGTTGGACTAAAGCTTACGGCGATTGGTACACGGCACCGCGCAATGCCGCGGAGGGCTGTGAAGTGGGTCTCACATCGTAAGGGCTTGTATGTAATCCGTCGATGCCAACGTATACCACCTGACCGTAAGGATGCGCGGTGCGTCAAAACGCATCCACGTGTATAGGCGGGCTTACCACCGCTCCGCGTGGTGCACCGCCGCCACAGAATTCGCTTCGCCACCTCCACCCACCGCAGCGTTGCGCGGTGCCGTGTACCAGTCGCCTAAACCTTCCTCATTGTGAGAGCAGACATGTGCCCGGTAGTAGGCTAGCGATAGGTTGAGATGGTGATGAAAATTTAATTAAACTACCAAAATAAGCACTCAAGAAATCCATTAGGACAGTTCGTGGAACAAATGAGAAGACGAAGCTGCATTATCCCAAGTGCATACCTGCCAAACATTTAATCCATTCGCAGTACAGCTCGGCGCTCACATAAAACTCAGTATATATTAATTTTTCAGAGAGCTGTATGTAGCTCTTGAAACGTCGCCGCGGGCGAGCAGACAGTCGCGAGTGTAGTAGACGCGCTATCCAACTGGATAGGGCTTTAAAATAAGCGAGCACGACATTAGTTGCATAAGAACTAAAACTATTTGATGATAAAATTTTGATAAATTATACGAGGACGTACTTCAGTCTAGTTGCATGGACCGTGGTCACGACGGAACTGTTGTGAGACGTAAACTTGAAGGGTAGAGAATCTATCTACCCGCCTTCATGGTCTTTTTCCAGGAACGTTGAAACGAACATTTGAACTGATGTATGCGTGGATTTACTTTTAAAATTCGCATGGGAAATCTGTGATTTTCCGGTTGATAAGTAGTCTAGATGTCACTCTCCAGGTCCTCAACTATACCCATGAAAATAATCACATCGGCGTCGATCCGTTGCTCTGTTGCTGCATCATTGAAGGGTAAACCAACAAACACACTTCCACAGTTATAATTATTACTTATTACTAAGGATCCTAAGGATACCCTTGATTCAAATAATCGTGCTATTCCTATCTAAATTGCGATTTAAATCTCAACATTTTGACAGTCAAGGATTTAAAATTATCAAATAAGAAAGGAGACGACTTAGTTGAAGATCTTATTAAAATTGCATTAAAATCAATTCATGTTTTTTGGATGTTTTTATAATTTTTTTTAAACTAATTAAGTTAAATTTAGATTATGATAACCGATAAGATTATCATCAAGTCCACTCAAACTCTAGTTTGTATGTTAACTTCCTCATTGAAAAAAATTTTTTTCAGTGCAATATAATGTGACAAACTGCTCGATGAATAACAAAAAAAAAATGTCCTTTTTATTTGTTATGTCCTCAACGCCATTTTCGTAGCCCGGCAGCCAGCAATGCACAGACATGATATCGCGGCGGGTAAAATATGGAGTTCGCATGATATTTCAGATTATCAAACGGTAATATTTTTAATGATTCGTTGTATATTATGCTCGTGACATTCTTATTACTCGAGCTATAGGGCTTAATTTGCGTTCAAATTAAAATGAACCCGAGGGTTTATTGCACATCTGAAATGTTACTTATTTTCGGAAATGCTTTTAGTCTCGGCGCGGGTTTAGCAATTATGATATTAACGCTATATGCAGGCATACGTGCCGAATATTGACGTAACTATTCGTGGATTGTCACAGGCTTGTTGCAGAGTTTTCCTGCGTTTTTAATAATTATTATCCCACTCTACCAGTTTTCCAATAATAGCTCCATGTAATTTTGATTAATTGTTAAAAATTTATGCAATTTACATAATAATATTATGTAAATTGCATAAATTTATTAGGGTAAGGATGCCGAATATGAGATGGTTGCCAAATATGAGATAGTTAGGTTTTGGCGAAACTAATCGCCGCAGCTATTTGGCGATACTGTCACCAGAAGCCACGTGGCAACAGACCGAAACATGTGTTGGTGCTTCCCAGTTCGAGGCGAAGTCAGGTTGTGTACTTGCGGATTTTTACAAAACGCCAAAACCCGATTTTTGACACCAAATATTAACGAGGTATGTTACAACTTTATAGTCACACTAAATGATTTAAATTTACAGTCATTGTATCAGTTATATGATTAATTTTACAATGCATTTGCAGTTTAGTTGTATTTTCTTCGTCAAGAAATAATAGGCAGCCTAGTTTTTAAATTTGGGTGTTTTCCTAATATGAGACACGTGGGGGCTCCTTAAATGAGATATCTCATATTAGGATGTATAGAAATACGACTATTTAAAAACCTCTTTTTCTAGATCAAAGAAGTCCTAGGACCACGATGCCATAATATGGGCCGTGAGTGCAGTGCAAAGCAAACAAATATGTTACCTAATAGCGTCAAAACTTTCGATGTTCCTAAGAGTATCCTAGAACGTTATGTCAAAAAAGATGCTAATGCAGAAGTATTTGTCAACGTTCATGGGAAGACCTCCAGCTTTTTCTGACTATTTAGAAGCAAAAATAGAAAAATATTATAAAGCTGGACTAACGATTTTAAGGGTTACATCTACATCTGCAGAACATCAAGCACTTGGCACAAGCACATGATAATATATTATTAAGTTGTTACTAAAACCTTTTTATTTAGTAGTACGATGTTGTAGATTAATAAATATCGCCAATAAAAAGTTTTTTGAATTGATTTCTTTTCTTTTTCTCTAAATCTATACTATCTCATATTAAAAACCCTTGGTATCTCATAATAGGAGACCATTTCCCTGAGACGTAATTTCTGACTTTTCTAATATTATCTGTTATAACAAAAAATCTATTATACCTAGCACTAAACGGTCTTTCAAGGATAAACTTCATTAAATTCTTATCGAATATAAATAATTTTCATAGTCATTAGGGCAATAACTTATTTTTTATGGCCGAATATGTAAATGGTATCTCATATTCGGCATCTTTACCCTATATATATAATATTATTCACAAGACTAGATTTGGAACTGTATTCTTTTTTATATATCTTTAGCAAACAAGCAGGCGGTCACCTGATGTTAAGTGATTACCGCCGCCCATGAACATTTGTAGCACCAGAGGCACCACCAATGCGTTGCCGGCTTTTTAGGAATTTGTTGGTCCGCCCCTTGAATAACCCAATGGTGTATAATAAATTCATATTAATTTGACAGTTTTTATTCTTTTATTAACAAACATTTGCCAGCGATTTCGTCCACATGGCGTTAGGCTTTATTTTTTCGGGATCAAAGGTAACCTATGCCACTTTCCAAGTTCTCAAGTATACCCATGCAAAAATCACGTTGATACGTTTCTCCATTGCTGCGTGATTGGACGACAAACCAACAAACAAACACGCTTTCGCATTTGTAGTATTAGTGAGGATAAATATGACTAGCAACGCAAACAAACTAAAAATTGTTTGAGTCTGATAAGTCGACATCACAATTTTACAATTGAATATAATATCCATACAACATATCGCTCATACAATAGAACAAATACGTACCTAGGTATTTGCAAAAGCTCGAAATTGACTTTTTGATGTTATAAGTATTAATAGTGGATGTTCTATCCAAGGGGAAAAAAAGCACAATTGTAGATCAGACCTACAATTGTAGATTTAATCTACTAATGTGCGTTTTTTCCTTGGATAGAACATCCATTCTAAACACTAAAGACATCAAAAAGTCAATTTCCAGTTTTTTGCAATTACGTCTTTATTCTATTGTATGAGCGATATTATATTATTCACATCCTTATATGATTCGGAACATTCGTTTCTGTCTGTTGTTCCTGAGGCCTAATTTGTTTAGTGCAACCCCCCATCCCTTTTGTCTTGACGGGGATCTCGATCAATTATAAAGGTTTTCATATGCAAATACCGCGGGAGCAATTTTAATTAGGTATTTTGATTGCGTTATATATTGATTAGGTTCATTATGTGTGCTGGTTGGGGATGATAAGTGATGTATTATTCATGTGGTTTGATTAGAAAGTTCTGCAAAACGTTGCACGTGCTGTGTTTTGTGTATTATGATCTATATTACGGTGAAGTGCGAACGTTAATTTTTTAAATTAATAATTAGGTATTAAATTTTGTCCGCGTGGAATTAGTTTTTTTAAAGATCCTTCAGGAACCCTTTTTTCCTGAGGTAAAAATGCAGCAATAGAGCAACGAATTGACGTGATTTTTTGCATGGGTAATAATTGAAGAACTGCTATTCGTGCTGCGTGAGTGAAGGACAAACCGAGAAACAAACACACTTTTGTATTTATAATATTAGTACCTATGAATTTACTAAAAAAAATATGGTGATATGCATATCTTTTTGTATGAGTCCTATCCCATTCATGCTATCCATGAAAATTCAAAAAGAATACCTATTAGCCATGGACTTCAATAATATTATTCTTTTTCCTTTAAATAAGCGTAAAGCTTAGCTTATTAGAAGTGGGTACGACAACAGTGAAACGGATGGGAATCGAACCGTTCTGCTTACAATGAATTTGTCTATCCAAATCCAATACTGTTGTATAAAAATCCATAACTTTTGGCTTTATCTGATTAGTAATATCCAATAACCATACCGAATTAGTAAAAGTTGAAACAACTCCGTTATCCAAGGCAAAGTCATTAGAGATCCCGATATCCAATGAATGGGTAACGAGATTGAACATCGACAGCGCAACCCTTCTGCCAACTTTGTAAAAACTAACGCCGATTTTGGTTGAAAAACCAATAGTGAGTTATCACCTCATAATGAATTTGTTTAATCAAAGCCCATATTGTTATATGAAAATTTTGCCTCTATGAAAGGCTTTATCTAATTAACTAGCTTTTGCCCAGGTTTTGCTCACGTTAAGCTCGATTTTTCAAACTCTTATTTTACCTTAGGGGTTGAATTTTCAAAAATCCTTTCTTAGCCTTACCTACGTCATAATAGCTATCTGTATGCCAAATTTCAGCCTGATCCGTCTAGTGATTTGACCTGTGCGTTGATAGATCAGTCAATCAGTCAGTCAGTCACTTTTTCCTTTCATATATTCATATACCTATTCAGACAATATCCAATAACGAAACCGAATTTGTAAAAGTTGAAACAACTCCGTTATCCAAGGCAAAGTTATTAGAGATCCCGATATCCGATGAATGGGTAACGAGTTTGAAAATCGACGCCGCAACCCTTCTGCCAACTTGTGCGGAACGATTGTTGAATTTTTGATCCCGGGGAGCGAGGCCGGGACGGGTGTCGGCGACATTATTAACACTTAATATTTAGCACCGTGGGGCTGCGATGTGTTTGCTTAACGATTTCCTCTGTTGATCGAGGAGTTACACTAACTTTTTAACCACTGCGGTTTTAAGTGATACCGCGTGTTAGCGACACAGTCGCGGCATAAGTTAAACTATGCGCCCGAATTGGGAAGGTCTCGCGGATCAACGATGTATGTGGATAATACGGCCGCGTATCGTAGGTCGGTCATATGACGTCGATTCGCGGTTAACTCGTTTCTCAACCGACTAGCGTACACTTGTAACATAAAATCTGTTCTTTTTACGAAATATAAATTTTTAAGTGGATTCAGTCTATTATTTGGCTACCGAGACATCCCCAACATCGAGAACAGGGACTCGGCGCCACCACCGCGCTGACTTTAAACTACTTTTATCCGGCTACGGCAAAGCCAAAAGGAAGGGTTTTACTAGTCTTTTTGTAAACGTTCCAATGTAGCGGTTTAATACTGAACCGATTTTGATAAATGAGGCGTGGAATAAGGTTTTTAAAAATCCCGTGAGAGCTCTCTGTTTTTCCGGGATAAAAGGTAACCTATGTTACTCTGCAAGTCTTGAACTATACCAATGCAGAAAATGATGCCAATCGGTTACTCCGTTGGTGCGTGATTGTAAGATAAACCAACAAACAAATAGACTTTCAACAATTAAAGGATATCACTACGGATGCTAAGGAAGTAGAACATTACTAAGAAAGTAAGGATGTAGGATGGAACTCTGATTTCTGAGGCAGTTTTTTTCCTTGCTAACCGAAGTTACTTATCAGCACGACCTCCCTGGCGCAGTGGTGAGCGCTGTGGTCTTATAACTGGGAGGTCTCGGGTTCGATTCCCGGCGGGGGCAATTTAGTAATTTATTATTTCTAAATTTTCTCTGGTCTGGTCTGGTGGGAGGCTTTGGCCGTGGCTAGTTACCACCCTACCGTCAAAAACGTGCCGCCAAGCGATTTAGCGTTCCGGCACGATGGCGTGTAGAAACCGATTAGGGTTATGGGTTGAATTTATACTTCTATACCCCTTCCAAGCTAGCCCGCTACCATCTTAGACTGCATCGTCACTTACCATCAGGTGAGATCACAGTCAACGGCTATCTTGTCATAGAATAAAAAAAAAAAAAAGCACCCCGAAGCCCTGAGCATTATAATATTAACTTTAAACATACTTACGCTTAGGTAAGCCACACTTTACCGCAAACACCCCTGATGTCTATAAGAGGAGCGGTCGTGTCACAAACTCGGAGTAATTAATATTTTAATTGGGCATTTTGTGCGCCGTTACCGAGTTGATACTGCTCGATAAATTCCGTGGCGCTAATAATGTCCCCCGAGGGGGGTATCAAGTACCTGTTTGATGTAACACTCAAAACTCTCATAACAGACTTTCCAGTGTAAAATTCGGTGGATGACTGACGCTTAGTCTCTTCTTGCACATTATATTTTAGATTTACGTATGCATTTTTGCATTTTTGAAGCTTTATTGTGGAAGCACTGTATACATAGCGTAGATTTGTAAAAAAAAAAAAAATTTTTTGAAAAGAGCAACTGCTGAGTTTCTTACCG
Organism: Hipparchia sbordonii; assembly: GCA_038048805.1. NCBI lineage: Eukaryota > Metazoa > Arthropoda > Insecta > Lepidoptera > Nymphalidae > Hipparchia > Hipparchia sbordonii. Next base: position 9,797,899 of record CM076107.1, on the reverse strand, counting down.
GCTATTCTCAGCAGAATCTGCATTCCGAACCCGTGGTAGATTTATGACGTGTCATAAGAGGTACAAGTTAGCCTATATGAAATAAATTAATTTTGAATTTGAATTTGAATTTAGACTGTAAGCAAGCCATAGAGTTTCGTGGACCTGGCAAAATGGCACTAATCCATTTGCAGTGTCTACTAATATAATGTGTTTTTTGTTGGTTTTGTTACTTTTAATTGAAACTGAAAAAAAAAAACAAAGTCTTCCCGTATGTTTTTACAAAATTCCTAACTAATGTGAAGCATCATCCAGTGAATTCACTGATTCAGTTGTTTATCTTTATAAATCCGTATACAGTAGAGTCTTCAGTCTTCACGTGTCATAAGAACCAAAAGTTGGCATAAATTACACTATCAGATATTATAAAGGCGAAAGTATTAGCGGATGCCTTCGTCATAATAGATATCTGTAGGTACCTAGATAGAATTTCAGCTCGATCTGTCCAGTGGTTGGATCTGTGCGTTGATAGATCAGTCAGTTTAGTCAGAACTTTTGCCATATATTATGTATTTAGAAGATTATTTCAAGGAGAAAACCAACGAAGTTAAACCTCATAATTCTTCCGGTAACTACCCACCGCCACCTCTTTAAAAAATTCAACAATAAAATATTTTGAAATATGAAAACTCCGAAGTCATAATCAAACGGCCACGCTTTACAAGCGCCTTTGACGCACTCGTGGGGTCTAATGAGGCACCTGAACGGGGGAGCAACACTTACCGGCAGTTTACGATCGCGATCTGCGGTAAATGCGCAGTAAAAATGTTGTGGATAGATCACCGTAGAGTACATACGTCAGTAAGTTCGGTACCAAAGTAAGTCACACTCCAACGGCTACGCCCATATCGATCAACACCAAATTCAAATTATTCAAAATTATTTATTTCATGTAGGCCAACTTGTAGCTCTTATGACACGTCATGACTCTACCACCGGTTCGGAATGCAGATTCTGCTGAGATGAGCCGGCTAGAAACTCAGCAGTTGCTGAACATTACTATAAAAAATTTTAGACAAAAGCTACAAACTGCTAGAAACGCTGGTGGAATGGTTTGTGGAGAGCTGTCAACAAAGACGGGCACACATTCACACATATATTTTATTATCTTCTAAATATATAAAAGGCAAAGTGACTGACTGACTGACTAACTGATCTATCAACGCACAGCGGATATAGCTGAAAGACATACGAATAGCTATTATAATGTAGGCATCCGCTAAGAAAGGATTTTTGAAAATTCAACCTCGGCAAGGGGTAAAATCCCTATTTTAATCCCTATTTTAATTAATTAATTTTTATTTTATGTTTGAAAAATCGTACATAACGTGAGCAAAGCCGCGGGCATAAGCTAGTGTAAATATAAATCCGTCAAACTCTATATAAATTAAATCGAAAAACAATACCCTGGTTGGTAAAAATTTTGTTTTCCCATTTCGATGGAAGTTTGTTGGCTGATTTTAATAGCCTGTGGCCACCGTCGATCGGTTGGCAGTCACTTTGTGCTGTGCTGAGAGCGAGCAGTAATTGGTATCTTTGATTACGTGTTTCAATGTATTTGCCACGCTTTACAAGTGTCATTTTTAATTGCTTCGCAATCGTATGCTATATCACGGGTATTTATACTATAGTCCCCTATCCATATTTAGCAAGCAGTGATAGAGATGTGATTGGGCCGTATCGTATTATATCAGAGACTAGCTTTTTCCCCTGGCTTCGCTCACGTTAAGTTACCCCTATTATATCCCCTTGGGGGTTGAATTTTCAAGATGCGGAGCTTATATTCTGCAGTGTTCCAGGCTTTCTAGCGAGCTGGTTAATTAGGGATTGTCCACAAGCCGAACTGCCAGCTTTTGAATCCGGTCAAATGGAAGGAGTTATAACTGAGGTGCTCCAGCCCAAAGGTGAGAGCAATACTCTATGTGAGGGCGGACATGGGGGCTGATTCTATAACTCAGTGCCTATCAAAAAATAAAAGCCACGGACATATATTTTTTATCCATTGAAGGTTTACTATGACATAATAAATGACATTTCTCTTCAAACCTTCAATGGTAAAAAATGCTTATCGTCGTTGATAGGCACTGAGTTACAGAATTAGGGGCATGCACTTTATAGAGCAGGAGCTTTAGTTCGGGCAAAAATTATCTTTACTTGTATTATAGAGGTGGCGAAAGAACATTGTTCATTCATCACAAGCCATAGCGTGGCATGGGTCCCTTTTCGAACTAGAAGGGTTTAGGCCAGAGTCCACCATCTCAGGCCAAATGCGGATAGGCTGTACGAGAATGTAAAAGGGTAATTTTGTGTAATTGCAATAACATTCAGTCGCAAATTCGCAACACACGGACGCATTGCGATTCCTTTGCATATTAGATTTTATGGCCCACAATGAATGTTTTAATCAAAAGGAAGAATCTTGCGTTTAAATTTGCGCACTCGCTAAAAATCTTTTTTTTTACCCTCCTATCCCCTCCAAATAATATATCTTCCGATAATAAATAATATATCTTTGTTCCGATAGGACAGAATAGATAGCGCTAGTTAAGCAACGTTAACCCAAATTTTAGCTGAATGGGTTACCGACTTTGGAAAAAAGTTTTCCGAGGTTTGGAGGAAATTAGCATTCCAATATTATAATGAACGAAAATGTTATAGCCCTTATATTATACAAATTAAATTGCATTATCACTTTTTATTTGGAAAGAAAAAAGGTCAAGTAGGAAAATTAAGCAATCAATAATAATAAATGTCTAAAGGCCCGCACACACTCCGCTCGCCACCGCTCACCAGGACCGCGGCCGCGAGTCCGCGTCGATATTTATTTACACGAACACCCCTTCCCAAAACAGAGACAGTGTCGGTACACATTAGCGGGCGGAGGGAGATTTTATTGCCACCCACGCCTTAAAATATTGTCTGATTCATTAGAGGATATTTCACATTTAAGTTTCGTGTGTGCTCTTAGCTTCCTTGGAATATTTTAACTCGGCAGCAAATTTCCGAGGTGATCATCGGAGGGGGAAGCGGGGGCGAGACTATATGCCGGTAACGACACTGTTGTTACAATTTTCTAAAAGGATACCGTTACGTTCGCGTAATAAGACGCTAAGATTCCCTTATACCCTTAATTATGGGGGAGAAGGGGGTATAATGACACATGTATGTAAATATTCGTTGTAACGACTCGAGGTGGCGACGTGTGCACGCCTTAATGGTGGCTCGGTTGTTTTCTTTGATTAAAGAATTTTATTACGGCGTATAATTCACGATTAGACATTAAAGGGTTGAAACTGCGCTGGCAGATAAAGCGTTGTAATGACGGGTGCGTGGTTCGGAATCATAATTGTTACTGCCGCGAACGCTTGGGCTAAAAATTAATGGCCATCAAATTGGAAACTGGTGTCTTCGGGCGGCGTTGTAATCTAACTTCCGGTGTTGCGCTTTGATCGAAGGGACAAATATTTGAGAGTAATTATTGTAAGAGTGATGCCACACGGCTGGTGTGTCGCCGTAAATGGGAATTGTGCTGTGATATTATTCTATACTCACTTGTGAAGGTACTTCGAAAACCCGCCGTGTCCAGTTAAAATTTGGGCCAAAAGGGGCGTTATTTTAATTTTCTCGAGGATTTTGTATGCCTTTTCTACTGAAGGCAGGAAGGAGCCTGTCACTCCCTCTTTATATCGGTCAGACCATTTTATGACACTTTCCTCCCTTATGCATCTCTTTATATATGAAATTGGGCAACTTTCATAATTTGGTCTGGTTAAGTTTAGCTCTTTATATCGATCAGACCATTTTTTCCTCCTTTATGGATCTCTTTATATATGAAATTGGACAACTTTCATAATTTGGTCTGGTTTTAATTTTAGTGACTGCCACCTTGGCTAAGAAATCGGCTCTTTCATTCCCGGTCACTCCCACATGAGCTCGCACCCAGAAGAGGCTGACCTTTTTTTGCTTTGTCTTTAAAAGAGCTTTTCTTTTAATAGCAAATGGTAAGGGGTGGAAGTTTTTGGCGTTACTCAGCATCTCCATGGAAGACCTGAAGTCACTGAAGATATTCACGGAATTGTCTTTGGCTTTTATTGCGACTTCTGTGGCTTGAAGGATAGCGTACAGCTCTGCCTGGAATACGCTGCAGTAGGATTCGAGACGAAACTGAAATTGTATATTTAAAAAGTTTTATATATTAACCCAGATTTAAAACGCACGTAAAGAATCCTCACGCGAGGCCCGAGGAAGCGCGAGGCCGTGGGCGAAATCACAGCGTAGTTGCGCCCACGTCTAGCTACGTCACTGCACGCTAAAGTTATATGTAGCCGGGTAAAAATGAATACCTATAGATAATAATCATAAACGGTGTGTACACTGTTGTTGTATAAACAAAGTTCCACTTAGAGTACAAATGCAGGCCTGCCGTCACTCCCAAGTCCAGACCACAAATCGTCCTCCCGTGAATTAATACGGGGTGTTTTCATCTCAGGAACACGGCGATGCCCTTAACATATTAACATGAAGGGGCAAGTCATGAATCTATTCCACACTACTAGCTTTTGCTCGCGACTTCGCTTGGAGTTAGGTTTTAAAAATCTTGTAGGCACACTGTTTTTCTGGTAGGTGGTAGCCTCGACGTGTCTTAAGAACCACATTGCCGTCCTAAAGCTAAAATGTCGTTAACTACCAAAACGCGGGAATTTATAAAAAAATGACGCCATATGATAACTAATAAACGTCGTTTTTCATATTTCTATAACAAAACCTACAGCAGTAAGGAGAATACAAATTAGATGGTACGATAGAGAGTTTTTTTAAGTAAGATAGCATAAAAAAATGGCATTTGGCAAATGTTGGTTAATGACGTTGTAGCTTGAGAAGGGAAGCACAGGTTGGCCTACATAAATTTTTGAATTCCGAATTTTTAATCGTTGTTGCGTTTTTTGAAAACTTACTCTCAGAGCATTGTTCAAGCCCCTGGAATGTCCTGTTTCTGTGTGGATATTCCCTTTATTGTTCCCTATGTGTGGAAGCGAGTATATTAATTAACAACGCAAGACGTCAAGAAGCTTATTCGAGACGCGATGATTTATCGATAGACGTGGGCCCGCCTTGGGAACGATCCGAAATGTGGATAGTTTCTAGGGCTGCTTTAATTATTATCATCCACTTGGATATGGAAACGTAGTAACTTTACTACATTTCCTTATCGTTTAGTCGAAGAAACGTTGTATTTAGATTTTTTGGATCTGTATTCTTAAACGTTGTTGTTTATAGTGTTGTTTCTACATTATTGTAGGACACAATCCAGAAATGGGGATTTAGAACTCTAAACTAATCACGCCTTAAGAGATCTGATCTCTTAAAACGCTGAAACCCTACCTAAAGCCGTCTCCAACCGCCCCTATAACGGCCCCTGTCCTCACATCTAATCTATTTAACCGCAACACGTCAGACAAACCACCATCTGAACGTGAGGGTAACTATCAAAGATATCAAAGTATTATTTAATCAACAATTAATTACACTCATCAAAATCTATAGGTAATATTTCAATACATTAAAGTTGTATATCTTTACTATTTCAATATTTCGCTAACACATAATAACCGCGACAATTCTAACCAACCGCTAATCTAACTCTCTACTGATTAGAGATGATGAGCGACAACTAACTTCAGTCGACTGACTCGACACAGAATGACGAATGAATCAATACACGCTGTACGCTTCCCTTTTATGGACCGAACGAGTGGGGAGGGAACAATGATACCAATGCTACGAAACTTCCGTCATGAAACGTTACAAGACTACCGTCACTAAATGGCGCTTTAAATAATAATCACTCTAATCCTACTTTCCTACAAATAACTATACTTAATATTAATCAGTTGGCCAGTGTTGCTGACAGTCGGCCATCCAAATCGAGTCGTACGACCTCGGGCGACTGACAACAAGGTACGGCAGTTTAAAAACACTGTATTATAAGTTCTTAGCTCCACGAATAATACAAATTCTATATTAATTATAATATTAACGCAACATATATATGCAAAACTATGGGTCCTGTAACCTGAAAATAAAACATTATTATTATTATTATTTAAGGACCAGGGTTGTCCAGAACCTAACAGGACCAGGGTTGTCCTGAAATCTTTCATTTAAGGACCAGGGTTGTCCAAAAATGAATACCGGACCAGGGTTGTCCAGTACCTAACAGGACCAGGGTTGTCCCGACACTAGGGGACCAGGGTTGTCCAAAGCATAACAGGACCAGGGTTGTCCCGAAATTAGTGGACCAGGGTTGTCCAGTATGTTAACAGGACCAGGGTTGTCCCGAAACTAGTGGACCAGGGTTGTTCCGAAATTAGTGGACCAGGGTTGTCCAGAACCTAACAGGACCAGGGTTGTCCTGAAATCTTTCATTTAAGGACCAGGGTTGTCCAAAAATGAATACCGGACCAGGGTTGTCCAGTACCTAACAGGACCAGGGTTGTCCCGAAATTAGTGGACCAGGGTTGTCCAAAGCATAACAGGACCAGGGTTGTCCCGAAATTAGTGGACCAGGGTTGTCCAGTATGTTAACAGGACCAGGGTTGTCCTTTATATTTCATCAGCTCAGCTGCTCATCTTCTCGCGTGCAAAACCACGCGCATATCACTCTGAGCAACTTATAGTGGCCATACATTCTACTCTTCAGTTCAGTGTGGTACGAATCAGTCGGATCAGTAGTTCAATTCTATAGACGACTCAGTTTAACCATAAGGTCAAGAAACTAGAAGAGTCAAGTAAAAATAAACAAGTGGTATCTGTCTACGATGTACTTTACATCGCTTGCCACGTAATCGTGGTTGTATACCAAAATCCCAAAAATTAACAAACTGTTTAATGTCAGTCAGTCAAATCAAATTTGCTTAGTCAAAACATCGATCAAAGTATGATAGCTTGGTCTAACCTGACTTCAACTAATGATTCAATGATTCAAATAAGAAAAGTAAATTTCTTTAAAGTCGACAACTAATATTTAAATAAGGTTCCTTTATGCAACTACCTGCAAACTATAGCACAAATTGGCACACGCTCGTTTACCTAAACGAGTCAACGACTCGTTTCAACAAGAACACTATTCCTGCTCAATGTCAAAACCGAACATCAAAAGGGAAGTGTTTTCCTTTTTCCAAATCTCCCAAAACCACAGATGGGAATCGAACAGTAAAAGTTATTCGCTCGAACGTGAAGACAAAACTAACGGCTGTGTGTGAGGTTATCAAGGCTAGTAGTGAGCATAGGTCTATCCCACTTCTGAACTGTAGGACACAATCCAGAAATGGGGATTTAGAACTCTAAACTAATCACGCCTTAAGAGATCTGATCTCTTAAAACGCTGAAACCCTACCTAAAGCCGTCTCCAACCGCCCCTATAACGGCCCCTGTCCTCACATCTAATCTATTTAACCGCAACACGTCAGACAAACCACCATCTGAACGTGAGGGTAACTATCAAAGATATCAAAGTATTATTTAATCAACAATTAATTACACTCATCAAAATCTATAGGTAATATTTCAATACATTAAAGTTGTATATCTTTACTATTTCAATATTTCGCTAACACATAATAACCGCGACAATTCTAACCAACCGCTAATCTAACTCTCTACTGATTAGAGATGATGAGCGACAACTAACTTCAGTCGACTGACTCGACACAGAATGACGAATGAATCAATACACGCTGTACGCTTCCCTTTTATGGACCGAACGAGTGGGGAGGGAACAATGATACCAATGCTACGAAACTTCCGTCATGAAACGTTACAAGACTACCGTCACTAAATGGCGCTTTAAATAATAATCACTCTAATCCTACTTTCCTACAAATAACTATACTTAATATTAATCAGTTGGCCAGTGTTGCTGACATTATATTATTTTATAGTAAGTATAATATTCTTTTCCCCGCAATTTCGCCTACATAGAGTTTTAAAAAATTTACTCCTTTATTTTTCCGGGATAAAAAAGTAGCGACAGTTACTAGATTTGGGTGGAAAGTACTACTGCAGCATAAGGCTTGAAGAGTTGAAGGTAAAAAAAATTATGGGTCTACCTCGCAGGCTCCTTCTGTCGATTTAAAAAAAAATCACTTAAATCGGCCCAGAAATCACGGAGAAATCGGTGGACATACAAAGAAAAAAATACCGACCAAAGTCGGTTAAAAATTACATATGGTTCTAAGAACCAAGGGTCGTTACTAAATAGCACAGTCCTGGGAGTTGAAAAAAAATTTTTTTAAGAATTCTAAAAGTAGCATATATTATCTTGCTGGTTTTTCTCAGTTGGAACGGCATTCCGAACCAGTGGTAGATTCATTTGACGATTTGTAAGTACTTTGTAAAAGTTTATTTGAATAAAAAATATTCTCTTCTATTCTATAATATTATATTATTAAAAGTAAGGTTGTTGGTATTTTTAAGTTTAACCTGTATAAGAGTTGTGTGGCAGTCAAGTCAGTGATGACCTCAAGGTGGTCAGTGGGTAAACACATCACTAATTACCAGCTATCACCTGTGACGCGACGCGCCTGCGGAGCCGTCAAACGACGATATTAATTGACGTGGTAATTTGTGTTCTAATGAAATTGCCTTGGCTCGATATTCAGCCCATATCGTGGAGGTATCAGTTCGCTTTTTAATGTGTTTTGTCTAATCGTTGACATATTATTACATAAATACAAAGACACACCCATTAGTATCTATATATTAGCAGAGCGCAGCAAGCGCAAAATTTTGAATTGTATCTTTTTTATTGATGATTAGTTTTTACCCGCGGTTTCGTTCCCGCCATCTATTAAAAGTAATTCAAAGTGATGATTCCCATACAAAATTACCAATTTTGATTTTTTTCGATTTTTTAGCTGATCTTTTGGGTTTTCCCTATTTTTATATCGGTCTAAGTAACAGCAACTGATTTTATAGATAGTATAGACCAGAAAGCTTTGAGTGTGATTTCAGCTGATGGTAAGTAACGATGCTGTCCAAGATGGTAACGGACTAACTTTGTGGGGATTCACTTGGGGGAATCGGTTTCAAAAAGCTATTTTGCCAGTAATTCTAATGGCTAGCGCACACTGGTGGATGGCCTGAAGAGTATCAAAGAAGATCCTCAGTCCGCCCGAACACATAGATTTTTTTTAATTGATGACATTGATGAGAATAATTTCTCAATCAAGAAAATATTTTTTTTTATTCGATGATAAGGTAGCCCTTGACTGCGATCTCACTTGATGGTAAGTGACGATGCAGTCTAAAATGTTAGCGGGCTAACTTGGAAGAGGTATAGCAGCGTAAATTCAACCCATACCACCTAATCGGTTTCTACACGCCATCGTGCCGGAACGCTAAATCGCTTGGCGGCACGTCTTTGACTGTAGGGTGGTATAGCCACGGCCAAATCCTCCCACCAGACCAGAGACAATTTTGAAATAATAAATTCCTAAATTGCCCCCGCCGGGAATCGAACCCGAGACCTCCCAGTTATAAGACCACAGCGCTCACCACTGCACCAGGGAGGTCGTCAAAATATCAAGATCAATCAAATTTCAAAATCCTCTGTCCTCCCGTTTATTGGTGGGCGCTATTACCTAGCTCTAGTCTAGCTGGTTCAGAAGGGTATTTCCACCATTTATCCGCTCGCTAAAGCCTCGTTCGCTGATCAGAATGGGGTAACACGGGCAGGCGAGGTTGGCTTTAGGAGCGCTGGGATGGAGGTGCACTCCCTTACCCCCTACTTACTTGGAATTATTAAATAAAAAGTCAATTTGTTATTTGTTTAAAACATCGCTCGCCATTAGCGTGAGCGATCATTACGATTCCCGGCGGGGGTAATTTGGGCACATCGTAGTTTAGCGATAATTGATTAAATGCACTTCCAATTAATTGAATGGAACGTGTCATGTCTGCTGCGTTTTGCATTCTTTGACTATTATCCCTATCTAATAATAGATAATGTACGGAGGAGCCCAGGGAATAATTAATATTATTTTATAATTCCTTACTATAATTATATTAATGATACTCAGTCATAACCATTTCACAATAATTGGGTATTTGAATGTTGGCAAAATGTGGATAGTCATTAATTATTACAATCGAAACATGTAAGAATGTAAGAATAACATTAAATTTAAAACAGGCGAGCATTTGCCCGCGACTTCGCTCACGTTAAGTTCCATTTCCAGCCAAATCGGTTCATTCGTTGTGGCGTGAAGGAGAAACACCCATACACATATAAACTTTCGCCTTTAGGTATAACTAGAAGCCCGCGCCGACTTCGTGCGGGTTGAAAATTAAATATTTGTTCTTGTGAGCTTCTTATGGGAGACGATTGTCAATAAGATCACCACAGGAACCCACGAATATCCCGCACCGATACCCGCCACCGTGCCCCGCCGCGCCAGCCGGCACCATTTTATTATTTTGTCGCGCGGAAATATTAATTTTCCGATAACTCCTAAGATATTTATTTAAATTATATAGTGTAAAGGGCAAATATGTTCTAAATTAAACACTTGCGATAATAAACATATTTATTTAAATATAGATTGACATCACATCGGTTAAAGAAGCTTCGAAAATAATTCATTATTTTTAATCAAAATTTGAAAGATAGAAATGGTTACTGTAAGTAATCCTTCGAATATAGACATATGCTATCGCGGACTTTTTTTTAGAACTCTTTAAGAGGAACAATTCACCCATACATCATTTTCATCCAATAACAGTATATGACCCAGCGCACGCCTTGAAAACGTTTAAGAGTCAAAAAAATTTCCGACTTCTTTAACAAATTTGCACATAATATCTAGCCATAATACATTTATTAACATAATTATAGCCTATAACCATCTGGAATAATGTACCTTTGAAATGGTAAAAGAATTATTGTAATAGGTGCGGTGGTTCCAAAGTTTGCTCCGGACATACATACAAACTCACAAAATTCGCGCTCTCTCTTTATTATAATAGTATAGATATTAGAGCGATTTATTTATTTTATAAGACCTAACCACGCGGACAAACTCTACTATAAACCACGTAAAGGATCTAAGGAACTGCACGCAATATAAGAATAGTCAGCATGTGCAATTAATTTGGGATGACAATAGTCGAAGCGACCAACGCGACCAAGGCAGGGGGGACAGTGGCCGGACTCTATAATCATTTATCTCGAGTTTAATAAAAGGCGCATTATTTACGACGGCGTTGCGGAACGACGCTAATGTCGCATGATTTAATCCCATTACATTGGGAACGCTGCCAAGTGCCAGGGAATATCGGAACGTGGTTATGAAGCTTTCGTAAGGCTGCGGTGTATGGTGGCAGTTTGGGTGCAATTGCTTGAAAATATCTATACCATATGTACCACCTACTTACTCTTTCATTTTTAATTCGTCTACCTACCTACTACTGGATACAGGTCTCCTTTCAAATGAGAAGGCTTTAGGTCATAACTCATAGTCCACCGTGCTAGCCAAATGCGTTTTAAGCAAATATCACCAACTACTTTAACGACAAATCAAAATATCACACTATTATACAGGCGAAAGTTTGTGTGTATGTGTTTGTTACTCCACGCCACAACGAATGAACCAATGTGGCTGACATTTGGAATGGAGATAGCTCATACCTAGGATAAACTCATAGGCTACATTTTATCCCGGAAAATCAAAGAGTTCCCGCAGCAATTAGAAAATTTTAATCCACGCTGACGAAGTCGCGGGCATCGTCTGGGTCCTAGACGATGCCCGCGACTAGACTCTAGGATATTATATAAAGGCTACAATTTAAATTCTAACCAAAATAATTTTTTGGACCCTAAGACCCTTATATAAATGTCAAGAGAAAACCTGCATGCCTAGAGTTCGCCAGAATGCTCTCAAAGCGTGGTGAAATATGAGTTGAAATGATGATTGATGATTCATGTTTTTCTAAAAACTGATCATTTACCTACTTTACAAAGAATGACATATTACTTCAATCTTAGAAGTCTTAGTCCTAAAAACAAAATTGGACACTCCGACATTTGAATTAAATTCTTTTCTCGAAATTGACGAAAATCAGACTGATCAAAATCAGACATTTACTGCTTCTAAAATAAATAGCCAATACAGGTTCAAGTAAGCAACTACAGGAAATTTTTGATTGTGAGAAAATATACTTAATATCACGACATTTACAACTGCCCAGATTCACATCCATAAATACAATAATCACAAGAACCGGGCATTAAAAGCGTATCCCCATACAATAAGAAACCGAACACAATTGAACTCTCGCAGATAGTCAGCCAACACCCCATTATATATCAGTAGATTAAAGGGTAGGGTCATGTGTTCAACAATGAAACACAAAAAATTCAAAGTCTCATGCACCTTTTGTTTTGACAGATAGAAGTCTAATTTTTTTCAGGTCTGTAGGTAATTTTATTCGGCATCGGATTTCATTTACAATTTTTTTAATTAATATGTAATCAATCGACAAAAAATTATAAACTAAAAAATGGGAAATGTTTCATTGTGTCCACAGTGGTGGTACACAATGAAACACCACAAATTCAACAATGAAACATTAATAGTATTGTCTCGACTTTTGTGTAATTTATGGAGTAGGTGAATAAAAAAAAATGCTTGAGTTAATAATCACAAAAGGATTTATTTTTAATTAACTTTAATCAGGTTACCAGTACTATTACTGGTATTATAAAAAATTTAATGTTAATCAGATTAATTTGTGAATTTGTAGCCACAAAAATTATTAATTTGCCCGGAAAGTACATGATATTATGTATGTACAATTATACGGTACACAATAAAACAAAATGATACACATTGAAATAGTGTTTCATTGTGTTACTGTGCAACTGTTTCATTGTGAACTACCTAAGGTTTTTTTTACTAATCTCAATTTTTTACCCATTAAATTGTAACACTTTAAGATATAATTTATTGCACATTAATCTACGAAATGTGTGTAATGCTAATTAATCATGAAATTTATGAAATTTTCAACCATACTTTAGTAAAAAATCTATAAAGAATGCTAAAAATACTTACTTTTTGTCGAAAAAAACCAAAAGTGCTCCGCAAACACATCTTCTCGCACGCGGCGTCGATGCAAATTGGACTAGGGCAGGGGGTTCACGAGAGTGTCCTAATGCAATATAATGCACGAAATGGCAACGCAGAATTTTAGAAATATCACAGTGTTTTATTGTGTACCACTGTTTCATTGTTGGACATCTGACCCTACTTTACTCGATATTCCCTAAAATATTGCACCATAAATAGAGGGCGGCGAGAGACGTGATCAAGTAAGAAAAGTGTAATCTTGTTAAAAATCGCCAAACAGAAAACAAACGGACAATGGACGGTTATATATCAAGTGGCTTAAAAAGAGAAAGAAAAAATGGTCAAGCCTGAGACGAGAGTCCGATGAAGGTCTCCGTAGATTTAAAATAAGAAGTTTGCACACGGCTTTGATGATAATGAAGATGATTGAAAAAGTTGATCTGTTTTGCTTTCTAACCACGACCTAGATTCAAGTTCTTTCAATTCACGAGGGCACGTGAGACTTGTGGTTATGTATGGGCTCCTGACTCATGGTTGTGTGTGTGTCGTATTTTACTTATACAAGTGTGAGCGAGAGCTTGTTCGCGCCTGACCGCTCCCACCAACGCTTCTGACAGGCACGCACACTAACGCAATGTGCATGTATACGACGTAACCACAAGTAAAGCGCCCGTAACTTCGTGAGATAAACGCATTTTTGAAACTTTTTTCTTGTTAAGTTTATTTTATCGGTTAGCGGTGCCCTAAAAGTAGGATCGTGGAAAGGCATAACGGAGGCGATGACGTCCGAAGACGGATTCGGGCGGTCCTTCGCGACAGATACGAATGGAATCGTATGACTGTAATAGGGCCCCGCCGCGGTCCGGCTAAATGACCAGCATCCGGACGTAGACAAAAGCGAATCCGCTGTAATAAAGCAGGATTGATGAAAAAGCGCTAAGCCACGCCGATATAGCGATGGTGTCTATGGTAAAAGATTTGGGAGGTTTTGAAGGAACAAGAAACCAAGTTAGGTTTGGTGGGAAGTGTGGCCTAGTTGTAATTTCATATTAAGCGATCACATTGGCCACGCAATGTTAACTCGATGGGTGTCCACATATGGCTTGGCCTTACCTCGCAGAGCACGATGGTCTTGATTATTATGTCTAATATCTGATAATAACCTCTAAACCTAAGCGTCTAAATCTCGGTCTCTTAGACGAGTCGTTTGCAGAAGGATTACCACCACATTATTACCCAAGAAAAATCCTTCCATTCCTTATGAATAGGAGTTATGGAAAAGGTCACGACTTTCAGCAATGAGGAATTCGTCCCGATACAGTTTTATTGAACGAGCGAAGCGAGTTCTCTGAGTCAACTAGGGCGCTTGCCTACTAGACAGAGAAGTGTGTCCGTCTAAATGTCTGTCAGAGCCCTATAACTTCTGAATTACTGAATATTAGAACGTGAAACTTGGTTGAAAATTCAGTTATATCCTGTACTTGAACAACAAATACTAAAATTAGATAAATGTTATAAAAAAACGAAATTATTTAATTTTAATGCGCCATCTATTAGCATTATTGTGAAGCTAATAGCTTCACTATAATGCTAATAGATGGCGCTGTGTCAGTAAAACAGTTTTATGTCAACTATTATTTTTTTTATTGTGTCTAATGTTAAAAGTTAATTATTACAATATATAATTAAAACTTTTGGGAATTATGGGATATCGCGAGGTCTCAGTTCGGGGCGAACCACTAGTTATAAGTATAGATAAAGAAGTCGGTTAAAAACTATATTCCTTCTCATGGCAAGACAAGCAATAGAACACGGTGTTAAGTAATGCCAAATGTGTAATAAGGCAAAGAACATTAACAGAGAGTGCAAAAAGCAATTTATAACAGACAGAAGAAAATATGTTTTCGCGATTTTCCCGATAATTCTTGTACCAAACGCCAAGATGTCTTCCGAGCGGCTTTAATACAAAGCTATTGCTATTACTGAGATCGCAACGAGCTCGACCATCGAACAGCGGCGGCTTTACTGGACTCACTTTACCGGGATTTCGGATATGACGTAAAGCACTCACTTAGCCACCTCCCCCCCGACTGGCCGAGATTTTCTGCTGTTTATTAACTTAAGTCTATGTTTTTAGGTTTGAATCATTCCATTATTTAAAAAAGTTTATCTTTATTATAAATGCGAAAGGGTGTTTGTTTGGTGATTGGTCGCACAGCAACGGAGCAATCGACGTGATTTTTTGCATGGACATAGTTGAGGACCTGAAGAGTCTTTTAACACAGACAAACAGCAGGTTTCCGCGGTATTTTTAAAAACTTATACAATACAATAATTTCATAATTGCATTGATTTTCAGAAACAGAGGAAGTTTAATACCAACATCGCCAGTGCAGCGCTATCGACCAAATGTTGAAAATCTGAAAATTACTGCAGTCTTTTTATAACTATCGGTCTTCGTCTCCCATTCGTGCTTTAACTTCAGGGCTTATTTACTTGCCCATTATTGTAAATGAAATTCTGAAGCCTCCTCAAGAGATATTATCATGAATTTGCGATTTTGAGTTTATTAATAAAACCTATATGTTTCTCGGTCCAGATTTCAAGTCACATGTCATTACCTAAGCATGTAGTAGATAAAGAACGTCAGGGTAACTAAGAGAATTTTCAACGCAATATTAGCATAAAATCCAAAGCCAACCGTCGGTCACCCGTGAGTTACTCATTTATATAACATCACAAAAACCTGCCCGTACAATATTTACCGGTGAACCGAGCCCGCTTCTTGCCGTTTCCTTTGTTGAATACGAAACAGCCCGAGGGGACACCTGCCAACCATAGGGTCACAGTAACATATATTAATAACACACTAATTTATTAGCAAGTACTGTTTATCCAGGGATTAACTGAGAATAGTTTTAGTTGAACAACAAAGGACCGCAAGGGTTCAAAGCGAATTTCTTGCCGACATATTTACCTTAGGTAGAGGTGATAGTAATTTTACGCGTGAAAGGTCAGAGTTTTGCTTGCGAACAAACAATGTTCCCAGTTAGGCCCGGCGACGAAATGACTCGTGCATTAAACTAATGTCTACGAGCGATTGTAAACTTTAAAATGGTTTATTTAGGGAAGGAAAAGCTTTAATGGTCAACTCTTCTTAGAAACCTATGCTAGTTATTTGGCCCGGGATACGATATTTGGCGATTTAGATCAAAGATTAATTGTAAATTAAATGCTTAGTATTTTAATCAATTATTTAAAAAGCATACTGACCTGTGGCTTTTAAAAGTTTCACAGATTCGAGTGACTAAGTTTGAACAACTTTAGCAAAAGAGTACTAATTGGATCATTGATTTATCTATATCTTTCTATATATATAAAATTTAAAGTCCTGACTGACTGACTGACTGAGATATCAACGCACAGCCTAAACTACTGAAGTTAGAAACTTGAAATTTTTACAGTTGGTTCCTTTTAGGACGTAGGCGCACACTAAAAAAGGATTATTGGAAATTCCACCCCTAAGAGGTTTAAATAGGGGATGGAAGTTTATATGAAATTACGCCATTTTTCAAGCTGTTTCCATCAAAGTTGGTATTTGAGCTTTCAGTTAAAAATAAAGAAGTACGTGTGTCACAGTTTTTGAAAATTCCACCCCAATACCTAATTCCACGCGGACGAAGTCGCGGGGGCAAAAACTAGTTAAACTATAATAAATAAAAGGATTCTATCTTCTCCCAGAATACATCTATCGGGACTCTTACATTATAATGTAGACGTTAATAAATAATTATTAACGTCTACCATATCAAGTCTACCATGACAAGTCAAGATGTTACCTCCGACCTTACCATCATAATTCGATTACTGACAGTTAATTATACAAAACTGTGTGAACGATTTGTATCAAAAGTTAAATATTTTTATAGTAAAACTCATTGAAAGACTATTAAATAAACATTCTGCAAAGGTTTGTATTAAACCACCTGAATATTCACTGCATTTAGTTCAGCTAATAACAAAACCTTCGGCCAAAACAAACAACACGCTCAAATAAAGAAAAGCACGAAGTAGTAGTAATTAAGTATGCACCGCACGTGAACGTTTCACGTAGAAAGACGTATGTAAAATAACCATCAAACACATTTCTAACGAAAGGCAAACATACGGAGATCACACAAAAGACGGTCAGAAACCGAAGGGATGCATCATTAATGACCCACCGGCCACATCTATTGTTGAACTATTTAACAACCAACCGCTAGCAGAGGACTGGTGCTGTGGGCAACGGAGACGGTGACCAGAGAGAGAAGTTCCACACAAACCTACTGTTATAAATTTTAATAATTATAAGCTTTTCCTTCAACTTTACTCATAAAACTCCACGTAATCATTGAGGCGTTGGTTCAGCATATTAGGGGCGTTAACAACGCAGTACACGATTCATCAACATATTGTTGCGTACACTTACCTTCGATTACTGATTCAAATAAAAAAAACAGGGACAATTAGTTTGTAATTTAAGTTCAGTTAAAAATTAAATTAATTTATGACTGTTTGACTTGGTTCGGAAATAAAGACTTTCTTAATAAACTTCTACAAAGCGCAAGACGTATAGAAGGTAATATAACTCTTGGTTCTATCGCCGCTACTCGAGGAGTGCAAATAAAACTATTGTTAGTAGGTACTTCTGCTGAGGTAATTAATGTAAATTATGAATGCATCGGGCGCGAAATACGAAAATACTTGCCTTCTGCCTGGGGGATTTACAACAAGAAAGAATTCGTAAATTGCTACTCGATAAGGTTTCTGAAATACTATAATATTAACTGGTTTGGTTTGCTTGACTGCAAAATATTTTTTCTTTTACTTTTAAACTTTACTAGCTTTTGCCCGCGGCCTCGCTCACGTTAAGTTTAATTTTTCAAATTCTTATTTTACCCCTTTAAGGGTTGAATTTTCAAAAATCCTTTCTTAGCCGATGCTTACGTCATAATAGCTATCTGTTTGCCAAACAGCCAGTCCAGTGATTTGAGCTTTGCGTTGATACATCAGTCAGTCATCAGATCACAATGTTTTATCCATGGGACATAGGGCTCCAAAAACAGATTTAGCTACATAATTTCGGTTTTAAATTGCCTTTAGTTCAGACAGGTTCAAAAGTTTCCAAATTTTAGAAGGTTGATCTTACGACAACTTCTTTTAAGTAGGTTTATCTACTAAAGGCTACCACGAATTCCATTTAACATTAGTTGATACTTTATGATAAGTAATACTAAGTTTATGCTTAATGGTCTGACCTTCGTACTTTTTTTTATTGGTGTAAACTGAAAATCATTTCAGAAACTTTTAGAGATTGCGTTTTCAAAAAGACAGACGCAGGAGGTCGACCTAACTCCAACTTTGGAGAAACAAATTCCCTCGCTATAATGTCCCGCAAAGGGTATAAACTACCCAATTATACCATCTGGGCACATAATTCAACGAAAGCATTTTCTAATGAACATATTAATACGTCGCACCTCTCGAAACAACCGGGTAAAACTTTCACAAGAAATTTCGAGAAACCCTCTCTTTCGATGGCAACGCGCGCGGCTTTGAGAATTTTTGACTTCCGTCACAAAAAACAAAAGGAATCAGATTTCCGAGTGGAGGCCCTCCAGTTTCCTGTGAAGTGGCGTTATAATTGTCCTGTAATGATTCGTTCGGTGCCTCCATCGGCGTGGACTGTGGACCTGGGATTAATATTTCATGCCAATGCATGGAATGCTCGTTCACACTTTGAAATCTTGCATACAAAAAATCGCTTGAATTAATTACGTAAGGGGTTCTTTATAATATGTATGTACTAGATGATGCCCGCGGCTTCGTCCGCGTGGATTGAGGGTTTTTGATTTCCGTGGGAAATCTTTATTTTTTCGAGATAAAATGTAGCCTATGTGTTAATCCGGGTATGATCTATCTCCATTTTAAACAGCCAAATCGGCTCATTTGTTGTGGCGTGAAGGAGTAACAACATACATACACACAAACACACACACACACACACATAAGTACAGATACAAACTATGCCTCTATAATATTAGTGTGAAAGGTACGGAAGATTCCGTTAAAAAAGTAAAAAGTTTTTGTAAGACTGTCAAAATATTGATGTTTACTAGTGATACCTATAGATTGATGCTTCATATTGTATTGTTATATTACAGATGCAACATTACAAATACAAATATCTATTGCTTTAAAGTTAGAATTAATTGTTAAAGTAACGATCTCGATTTTTAATGTGCTTTAAAAAAATATTTTCAAAGTTTTTTTTTTGTGACGATTAATTATTAAAAATTTTCAGAAGACACAAAGGTTGAAAGAAATCTTCTAAGAACAACTTATTTCCCGATAATTTCTTCTCCCCAGCATTCCAAGTCTGTACGTAGCGAACGGAAGTGCGCTTTCGAGTCGATTGTTTCACGAGATTTTAATAACGGTGCAACGCAAAGAACAAGTCGAAAGCCATTGTTGACTTCAAGATGCCATGGTGGGTTTTCGCCCTGAATAATTCCAATTTGATTTTATCAGGCCCCCGGGGCGTGTCGCAAAGCCTTCGTTATGAAGATGCTGTCGTTCATTAATTTTTGTATAGAACTTCCTTCGGAAAAGAAAGAAATCACTATTTACAAGTTTCCCGCTCGAAATATAAGAAATCAAAGTACCCTTTTTTATTCATGGCAAGATAGTCCTTGACTGCGATCTCAACTAATAGTAGGTTATGATGCAGTTTAAGTTGGAAGCGGGCTAATTTGGAAAGTTGTACGAAAGTTTTAATATAACCGATAGGTACTTAATCGCTTTCTTCACGCCATTGTGCCGGAACGCTAAATTGCTTGGCGATACGTTTACAGGTGGTTACTAGCCACAGCCTTTTCCACCAGAAAAAAAGGTATTTCACAGCCATGCTTATAAATACAGCTCATATTTAAATCTGCTATGCTTAAAAAAATAAAGCTATGCTTTTAAAAAAGTTGTTCGTCAACTCAAAATTAGTTGCTTACATTAGTTTAGGAGCTTGGTTAGTAAAACTAAAAATATTTTATTTTTCCCTTTTTAGTTCCTTCTATCGTCCGTCGGTTCAATTTTTTGTAAAAAATAATTATACTGATATCAGTTGAAGACTCCTCGGGAAAAACAATGAATGTCACTTTTTTCGTGAAACTGAGCCTTTAATGCCATCTGTTACTAAAATATAGAACTAAACTATATTTTTTCATAAAATCAAAGAACATGTTTAAATAGTAATATGTTATTTCAATATTTATACAAAATGAGCATAAAATGAAAGAAATATAGACTTTGAAACTATGAAAAGTTGTTTTTCTCTTTTTAATCATCTTTTGACATTCATTGTTTTTCCCGAGGAGTCTTCAGTTAAGGCAGCGATAACTCTAATATATCTTCATACTGAAAATAAATACCTCTTTGCACCCTTACCTTGCCTACTACCCTAGCGACCATCACTAATAGCGCAAACCTTTAATGGAACTGAAGCAACTTATCAAATTCCTAAACTATTAAAATTCCTGCCGTTAATGGGGTACCCGTAACCCCTAGGATCATTTAGTCCCTTTGTCCTCCAGCCTAAATCTTGGTTTACTGCCAATAAATAACACCATTACCTGTTCGAGGGACACCGTAAAGCATCTTGAGGAACAATACGCAAATGTGGGATGCTATTAAAGGCATATAAACTGTACCACATATTGAAGTCTGTTTATTACAAGGAGGGTTAAGGAGTGAACAGGATTATTAAACTATACCTAAGGATTTAACGATCAATAATTATGACATTTTAAATTACCTATACCTATTTCTATTTATATTTGTATTTCTTCTTCTTTATCAACAGATAGATAGCGTTCCATCTTAGGCCGCATCCACTTACCATCAGGTGTGATCGCAGCCAAGCGCTAGTCTATATATATTAAAAAAAAAAAAAAAAAGACGTTCACTTTTTGTCCTAGCTTTCGTCCCTCGCTTGCAAGTTGCATAAACTTCCAGATGCCTTGGTCTTACTCCGGCTGTATTCAGCGGTTCCCTGCAACTGGTCTGATCTCATCTTTCTACCACCTAGTGAGGGGTCTGCCAAGACTGCTTATGATCTAATGAATAAACTACACTACTACTAAATAGAGGTAGTAGACCTTGTAGATTTGAAATGTCGAAGTAATATTTCCTGGGTACCCTGGAAGAGATTTTTCAAAATTCCACCATGAAAGAGGTGGTTGACTTTGTATGAAGGATTTTTTTTAAGCCTTAATCCTTGCAGATGATGTCGTAGGCGTCAGCTGGTACTTGGTAAGCTTGGGCATTCAAAGCAAGAGTGTATATGCATTTTCTATCAGGTGGCATCGCAGTCAAGCGCTAGTATTTAAAAACAAAATAAAAGTAAAAAATAAGCTTCAGAAAGAAATCTCCGAGTCTTTACTGTTCTTGAGCATGTCATTTATTAATTTATACCTATGTTTTAGTTTTATGTTTCTGGTACAAATAAAATAAATAAATAAAATAAAAGAGTAACAGTAGATAACATTTTCTTTTTTCTAATTTGCTATTGATAAAAAATTTTTGCTGGTGGAAAATTTGGCCGTGGCTAGTTACGACCCTACCGTCTAAGATGTGCCGCTAAGCGATTTAGCGTTCCGGCACGATGGCGAGTAGAAACCAATTGAATTTACACTGCCATACCCCTTCCAAGTTAACCCGCTACCATCTTAGACTGCATGGTCACTTACCATCAGGTGAGATCGCAGTAAAGGATTATATTGTCATCGAATAAAAAAAAGTTATACAAATTGCGACCAAATTAAAACAACAAAAAAAAAGTCGCGCCACCCGAAGTCGTAGCCGCTGCTCGTACATCCGGACGAACAATGACGATATCTCCCGATGAAACATATTTTTTTCTTCAGGCAGCGGGGGCAATTATCCGCATCTCGGACACAACAGCGCAGACGTGCTCGACTCACAATGGTAACCACTCGTCTTCTGTAACGAATGCACTACTGCCTACTATCAACCGGTCCCTGCGAAACTGGAACGAGATTGTTTGCGCGACACCCCTACCAGTTAATGATGTATGGGAGGGGGGGGCGTTCATTAAATGCTGTTTGTCGACGCCCTTTTTTTAAATTTCAGGCCTCTCTTCTGAGAATATATTTTCTGTGAATGCTCTTGATTAGTACGGGTAAGTACAGGTATACCTTGTACACCCTAAAGGACGGGCTGGGCGAATGTAATTACGCACCGTCTTGCTTATCAGACGTTTTTTTTTGTGCTAATGACTCGATTTGCTTCCTTTCAATACTGGGGCTTAAGAATGTTATTTTAAATAACCAACGTATTCCAATCTCAGTTTCGTCAGATGACATATTTTTTCATATTGCGTTATAGGTTTTATTATTGATTCAAACATATGATACATGCTCAATGCACATAATTATGGCTCGAGGAACCAATAAGCGTTAGGGTCCTAAGATAATGGAATGGTGACCCCTTGCCGGGGAGCGAATCGTTGCTAGACCCCCATTAGGTGGATGAACGATGTCAGGTGAGTTGCTGGATGCAAGCGGCACGGGATCGTGCTCTGTGGCGGTCATGTCGAGAGATCTAAGTCCAGCAGTAGACGTCTATCAGTTGGGATGATGATAATGATGCTTTTACATTCATTCACCAAAGATCATATTCAGAAAACATTTTTCCTTGAAAACCTGTTATCAAATAGATCGTAAGTGTAAATGGAAAACTGCTGAGGTATTACAAAAGAACGCAACATTTTCCAATTATCCAGAAGAAGTAAGGGTGACAATGTACAAGTAGTACGTGCTCTTATAGTCGGCGTCTATACAATCCATCACTCACAATTGTTCGCCCCGACCTGTGCCCTGATCATTATTTAAAATATAGATGAGTGTTTTCTTTTCGATAATCGAGACCCTGATTGAGGGTAGAACACAATAGAGGCTTCTTTTGAAAGCGTCGCCAGTGGCTGGGGCCCGAAGGACCAGTCTCGCTTATTTGTATTAGTAAATTGAAGGTACAATGTCCACGCTATCGAGGCCCCCGTGGTATCGTTCCACGTTCCCTCTCGAGCTACATTTTTAAAGGCGGTGGGCGGAATGTGGGGATCAATTAAGCTGGTCTTTGTGAACATTCTATCGGCGCGCAATGAAAAGAGTTGTGATTTTCTTTGATATGCGGAGACGCGGTTTGCCGAGTGAGAAATCAAAGGACGCCATCGTGATGCATGACGGGTTTTATTAAGATTTAATGCCGCCAACGACACTCGCAGGCGGGAAAAGAACGAGTCTCAAGTATTCGATGTACGTATTACATGACGCCATTTTGTTTTCGTTTGAGTGTAGACATGAAATTATGAGTGTTAAATTCTTAATGAGTAGGCATTGATGTAGTCTTTATTTTGAATTTGACTAGGATGATTTAAGCTTATATACTTTAGTCAGTAACGGGATACTTTTTCCTTGATATATAAAATGGTTATCCTAATTATTGTAGTCGCTAGACGACAAAATCGGTTGTTTGCCGACGATACAACACGATTGCTATCTGTATCGGACGTTGCATGACCGAGGATGTTACTAGTTGGAATAGACTTTTACGAAGTCGTCAGTCGTTCAGACGACAAAAGTATTGCCAATAGTAGTATCAATCTAATAGCAAGTCAATCAACGAACATGTTCGCTGAACATTCTGGCATCAGCTAAATTCTTGACTTTGGATTGACGAGATTTACTTCGAAAGTATGTAGATATTTTCCACAAATCTCTCAATCAAAATTTTGCCTTTGTATCTGTTCAAAGTAAATGACTTTGGTGGACTCCGAATGGAGCCAGATTGACCCTTGTTCGATAACTTGATCCAAGGGTCTCATCTGATTTACCTTGTTGATCTTTATAGGTACAATTCGGACAATAAACGTTGAAGTCGTCAATTAGAAGGTTTTGCTTACCAAAAGGAGAGTCTTAACATAATCCTGTATGGCGTCGGAGTTATACAAACGTATTAGATCTGAACAATTTGTGCCTTCCGTCGCTAAATAGACATATTTTAAGACAAACCTTATATCAAAGAGATAGCTTGTTCTAGAGTCGACGATATAAAGAAAAACGTCAATAATTTGTGAGGTAATAGATGACCTCCCTGGGCATTAGTGGTATGGTCTTATAACTGGGATATCTCGGGTTCGATTCCCGGCGGGGGAAATTTGGAAATTTATAATTTCTGAATTGTCTCTGGTCTGGTCTGGTGAGAGGCTTTGGCCGTGGCTAGTTACCACCCTACCAACAAAACATGCCGCCAAGCGATTTAGAGTTCCGGCACGATGACGTGTAAAAACCGATTAGGGGTGTATGGGTTGAATGCACTACACACTGCCATATCCCTTCCAAGTTAGTCCCCTACCATCTTAGATTGCATTATCACTTACCATCAGGTGAGATTGCAGTCAAGGACTTTACTTTTTTCCCCTCTACGGTCTAGAGCTCTATGCCATAAATATCTAACGCCTTTCTCAATCAGGATCCCAGGTTTCATGAAAACGTTACCAGCTCTATCTACGATCATCGGCTTAACATGCTCAGTTAATGAACACCCGTGGGCTTACATATTCGCTAGCCGTGTGAGGCTATAGCTGGGGGGAAAGGGGGGGAAGACCCGTCTTAGCTTTAAGCTAGTTCACACTCGCCGCCTAGATTTATTGATCGAAGTAAATTGCTTGAGAAACGATAAAAGATTGCTACGGTGTTTAAATTATTCTTTAAGGGCACGATCTTCGGCCGCAGTAACTTGCATACAATTGAAGTGAGGTGCACGAGCCAATTTGTTATAAAAAAAGTAAAACAGTCATGATAAAAAAAAAAAGTAAACTTTTTAGAGAAAAATTAACGGTAAAATATTCTTCTAAAAGCTTTTGCCTATTTTTTGACATTTTTTTTTTAGTTTAACTTTGATATACTATAAATACAACCTGAACCCGTTTAAAAAACTACACTATTTTCGGAATATTATTTAATCGAGTGAAGTTCAAAATATGGACTTTTGAACGGTAAAATAATTTAGAACGTGTATTAAACTACAACGTATATTTTTAACCTATCAAAACAAAGAATATTTGATTGTTTACTATTGAATCAAAAACAGGCTGTTTTCGGAGATCCTGCCGTTAAGATGTTCATGCCGTACGATATTAGTTACTCAACTGCACCGGAAAGAGGGTAATGTATTTCAGTGTAGCAGTAACGCGGTTTTAAGAAATGAGGTATAGTTTCAATTCACGAGACCGCGTGGCTCGTGGTTGTATGTGTGTCGTATCTGTATAAATGTGAGCAAGAGCTTGCTCGCGCCTGACCGCTGCCACCTAGGCTCCTGACAGGCACACTTACGCAATGTGCATGTACACGACGTAACCACAAGTAAAGATCACGCGCCCTGGTGAAATGCAAGAACTATAAGGGTGACCTATGTCACTCTCAAAAAATCACGGCGATTAGTTGCACTGTTGCTACGTGACTTAAAGACAAACGAACAAACAAACACATTTTGTATTTATAATATTAGTAAAGATAGCCTGAAAGTTTTGATTTTTCTTTATATGAACTCAACTTAATATTGATAAAAAAAAACTGTCAGTTACTCTTCATTCCTTGTACCCTTCATTTAGAAAGTCATGTTAGATTGTTAGAAAGATATATCTCTCAGATAATGTTTTAGCGTCATTTTGATCATCACTAGATATTAATAACCGGCCAAGTGCGAATCATACTCGCGCACTGAGGGTTCCGAACCTCTTGAGGATTGTATTTACTTTTGATTGTATATTTATTGTGTTGAATAAGGTACTAAATGACCAGCTGAACTGCGCAGTTTTATTCTAGAGTTCCTATAGAGACCTTCCGGATTCAAACCTTGGGTTTGCATCCGTGCTCTGATATTGATTTTATCAAACTAACTCTCATAAATTGCGCAAGATGGTGCTAAGCTACAAATACGCTTTGCAGCTTTGAAAGCTGTAACTTTTCACTGAGTCAAGCTAGAAACTTGAAATTTTCAGAGCATTAAGAAATCATTGACTTTACTATATATATAGCTACTGGTGCTGATTCACTGATTGACTCACTCACTCACTGACTCATTGACTCATTGATCACCTCTCCTGTAAAATTTTGTATGAAAAAAATTTTTTTCACTCATGGTTTCGTATAGAAGCCAAAAATTCATTCTTAGGAAAAATATAGAGGGAGCTGATGATTGAGGATTTCGGAGATGGGTGAGGCGCGCGGCCAGGATATTGAAGATAGATGGGGAGTGTTCAAACAAGTCACTCAAAATCTCACCCAATTGGCAGAGCCGAAAAAAAAATTCCAAAATGGCGGATTTAAGAGGCCATACAAATTTCGTAGATGTCTATCTCGGTGACTTTAAAAGATGAAAGAGTGGTTTCGTGGAAAAAGATGATCACGAACCGAAGATCTACATGGTGAACAGAAAACACGCGGTTCGCTTTAGCGAGCCGCGTTTTTTTATATAGTACAAACTTCAATTTAGTATCTCAAGCCGTTTCTGAGAAAAAGCTTATAGCCTCGCTCAGTTGTCCCTTAACTGTTACTTTTTTTTTCGAAACCCTAAAAAGGCGATATATTATAAGAAAGATATATAATATGTTAGTTTGTGTGGGAAGCCCACAGAGATCCAGGTGTTTCCGTATAATGAGATAAAGCAAATGAACGATTTACAATTGCATGAACCAGCACAGCCAGCGTACTCGTAGGAAGACTAGTTTCTTAATCTCGCAAGCTCTGAACACTATTAACATGTATTCAGAGCCTTAAGGGAAACCTGTTAAGCGTTTTGGCTAAGTAATTTATCTGTCTATACGCGAATATCCTGAGTAGCGATATAATTATTTAAAGCCTCGATAGCCCGACGGTTAAAGGTGCGGACTGAAATTGAAAGGTCGCAGGTTCGATGCCCATCCGTTGCACTAATGTCATACCCACCCCAAACACAAGCTTTCCGCTTATATGGTGGGGAGAGGAGAATATAAGTCAAGTTTTTCGTTTGAATAGCACTTATTTATTGATGCAGTCAATAAAGAAATCACAAAATCGTAATTTTTATATTATCATCGTCACCGCTGACCACTGTTGGACCTAAGTATGTTATTAATAGCCCCATCAATTGTTAAAATATCCATTATTTTCTGTGAAAAACAATGGATATTTTAATAGCCTAATTCAAAGAGGGCAAAGTCGCAGACAAAAGCAAGTGGTACAATGAAACAATCGAGTAAATGTCCATGAAGGAAGAGCTTAAAAATTATCCAAAATTGAACACGGTAATGAAGTCTAATGAAGGCATGCAAAATTAATACAACCCCAAAACTCGACCGACAAAATCCTTCCGTATGAGTACTATCGAAACTATTACCTTGTTTGATTAAATCACTCAAGTACCTCACACCATGCCTTATCGAGACATTATTAATTAAAATCCGCAAGGAAGCCCGCACCTGTCCCAAGGCGGAGCAATCGGTTTAGACAAAGAACGGTCCAATTCGCCTCGGGCCAACAAATCCTTGAGAGGGTCCCTAATCCGGCTCGAAGGACCGTATATCGATACACGGAATATATTAGTATTGAGATCACGTGTGTTGCATTGATGATCCCTACTTGTTGATTAAATAAACGTCTAACGTGAGATATTGTGTCCTATTAATTATATTGTCCGAACTCAGAGTGTTACAGAAAAAGCTCCGAATAGTTATTGTGAGAAAATAATATCATTGTTCACATTTAGGTTTTCTTGATCCTAGATGTTTTTCTTCTACATACGTACACTCAAAGGTGTGACTCTTAATTAACACAGGCTGCCAAAAGTTTTTTTTTTTTAATTTGAGGGCCTGTTCCAACAATCGCCAAGTAAATTTTAATCGACGAATTTTGACAGATTATTTTGACGATTAATTCGTACACAATCCCCATGTCTTGTGATTTGGTGATTGTGGACCATGTGTAGTTGAGTACCAATACTACCTAATTAGTCTAAAAAATACTCGAAACATCAAAACTATCCCTCCTAATATTATAAATGCAAAGTGTGTTTGTTTGTTGGCTTGTCCTGCAGTAACGCCGCAACAGTACCTACTACGGATTTTTTGCAAAGAGTTCCCTCGGTATTTTTAAAACGAAATCCACGCGAACGCAGTCGCGGGCATCAGCTAAATAAAAAAGAATTACTTGAAAAAAAAAAAACAAACTTCAATGTAAGGCATCGGCATAAATGTAGTATTGACTCTACTAAAATAACAATAATAAAATTATTATAACAGGTAGAGACGACCGTAAGTACAAAACAAAATAATGCTCCAATGACTAGCAGCAATCCATCTCTTTACCCCAAAGGGCAAACTAGTTCACTCCTACCAAATACGGCAATTTGCAACGCCACAATAAATAAGCCCACAATCGGAACAAATGGACAACTGGCAAATTAAAGTTGGTAGTACTGCACTTCGATTCCCATACATTAGGCACATCGATCCAACACGTCCGAACAAAGGGCCTTGGCGAAATGCTTACCAACATGCGATCGTCTTAAGTTTCCCGAAAACCGATTACTACGAATGTAGACTTAATTAGTTCGAACTGTGGGTTTAAATTTGATCGTGGGTTTCGGCAAAGGATTGATCACAATAAAGTTTACACAGTACCGTAACTAAGTCCAGAAATTACATTACATTACATTTGAACTAGAAAATAGAGACGAATTAACAAGTTCAGTGATTTGCCATCATCATGTTTGTAGTAGTAAACGTAAACTACGTTTTTAAATATTTAGCTATACTTAATATAAATTGCCTGGAGCATTAGTCTTTTAAATAATAAAAATTATAAACTCAAATTATCTTACAAAGTATGCCAATTACTAGATTTTTAATAATATGTTAAAGCTACTAGCTTCAGATTTTCCTTACAAAACATATTATTAAAAATATAGTTCTAAGTTTTTCTAAAAATCCCGTGAGAATACCTTATTTTTTTTAGATGAAAAGTAGCTTATTTCACTCTTCAGTTCTTCAACTAGGTAGGTATATTCATGCTAATCACGTAGATCCAGTTCGTTGCTACGTGATAGAAGAACAAACCAACTTTAAACATAAGATTAGGACGACTGATTGGCGCGAAATCATGATGATTTCGTTTTGGAACAAACAAAAATGTTAAGTCAACGGCCCCTATGTAAATCATTTTTGAGTTTTGAAGATATACACAGGAGCCGTCGCTTTAGAGTTACAGTTCGGTGTATAAAGTGGCCGCCTTAATGCGGGCCGACCGAAAACAAAACAATCCGATGCTCACCTCCTCGCGTCCGGTTCCGTACACTAAATTTACATTCCCGACCATCTATCCCAGAAGTCCATCCGGGCTGGCAATAAAACGATCTTAAGGCGCGGAGGAAAACGTCTTAGCGCTCTTTGTTAAGCGAGGGCGGCGATAACTCCTTTCCGTTTTAAAGCTTTTACACAATGCGATTATTTGAGCCCATTTAAGCACTAGCGAAACTATGGTAGTCTTCCGATCAAGTATTTAGCATCATCATCATTTACAACCCATCAACGGTTCACTACTAAGCGCAGGTCTTCTCTGAGAATTGGTTCATTTTATTATAACACTGATGCAATCATTTTTAGAGAATCGACACGCTAGTTCAGGTATACACTAATATTATAAATGCGAAAGTGTGTTTTTTTGTTTGTTAGTAAGTGTGTCCTTCAATTACAATTTTCTGAAAAAAGTTCTGTTATGGTAACGTTTTACAGAAAGATAAGCATAGAAACAACTTTCTTTAAACACGCGATTTTATAAACATTGTGCGAAGATTTTTGTCAAATCGCCAAGACCTTAAGAATTACACCAAATCTTCAGCGGGTCGGTCTCAAGATTCCGCCGAAGGGCACAGTTCGTCCGCATGTTTATAGGCCGATGGTATCTCGTAATTGTGACAATATTTGGTTTAGGCTTTTAAGAGGCAAGGTAAATTGTGGAGCCTTGATGGCATGGAAGTTTAGCATCGGCTATCTGATGGAGGCAATTTGGTTAAATGGCATAGTCGTTGAGATATGGCCATTTGTCTTTAAAGGAAATTGCTTGCCTCAAGAAGTCTTGGCGCAGACGACGTTATGAAACAAGTACCTACTTTGCTGTATGATTTTTACAATTTTCTGGGAAAAAATAAAATAATTTGTGTGTTAAAATAATTTTTGTCCCATTTTTAAATCAAAGAAACCGCTGCATCCGTCATTGCTAAAGTCTCCGTTGTGGCTATTGGCTGAATATATTATAGCGTTCTTCCTGTAACAATGCGTTTTAGCCAATAGCGAGAGAGTATCAGAGTAAATCAGAGGTACCTAATTGCGATCATCAAATTTTAGCAATCATCATTAGACAATTCCACTGCTGATTTTGTTTTTAACTATTTATTTATTTATTATATTATAATACAAAAGAAGTTATCAAATTTACAACTCACACCTCCACGTACGGTTTATTTGCTGGTGTATTCTTAAATTAGGTACGTACTATGTAAATTGCCTATTAATAGGTACAATCTACTAAACTTAATTAAATAATCTAATTACTATGATTCACTTGAGGTTTTGAAGCTTTTTGAAAAGGACAAAAAAGTAGAAAAGTAACCCAGAAGAGTAGGGCATTTGTTACATTAAAGAACACATACCTGCATTAAATAATTATTTTAATTCATAAAATTAAACCAAACAGTGAACAAAGAACTACTTTATAAAGATCGTTAATACTATTGCAAATCACAAGTAGATCGGAATAAGATTAACAATCGGGCGGGCAAGAGGTTATAAACAGGGCAAAGGGGCAAAAGCGTTGCAATAAATCAATCTAGAATAGTCTCTCTGAAAATTAACGAGGTGCAGAAGATTTGATGTGATGTCAAGACTTAAATAAAATAATACAAGAGTTTTCCAAAAAACTGATGGTACTTATTCAAAGAAGAGAATAGTTTTTATGTAATCGTTGTGTTCTTTTTCTGTTGTCACTTAATAATATAATTGCCAAAGTTTGTGAGGATGGATGAATATTTATTACTCCTTCACGCGGCAACAAATAAACCGATTGGGCTGTTTGGAATGGAGATAGTTCATATCCATGATTAATACATGGTACATTAATAATTTTATCCCGGAAGTCGTGGGCATCAGCTATAAAAGTACCTAATTTTTTTTTATTGGATGAAAAGGGTGCCCTTAACTGCGATCTCACCCAATGGTAAGTAACGTTGCAGTCTAAGATGGTAGCGGGCTAACTTAAGGGGTATGGCAGTGTACTTAAAACCATACTACCTAATCTGTTTCTACACGCCATCGTGCCGGAACGCTAAATCGCTTGGCGGCATGTTTTTGACGGTAGGGTGTAAGCTAGCTACGGCTAAAGCCTCCCACCATGCTATGCTTAGGGCAAAAGCTTTCTAAAACTAAATAATAAAATGAAAATGTGGAGCTCGGTTGCTCGGAAGATAGATTATTTATCTACGCGTATACTTTTGGTAGGTTTTAGTTTAATAGACTTCCTCTTCAATTCAGATTCTCTTGTTTGACTCGCTGATAAGACACTTCCAGTAAGTAGGTACATGTTGATACATCTTCGTGAACAGTACTCTACTGGTCACTATAAATCGCCCTATGAGAAGTAGTGATTTAATCGGAAACCTCAGGAGTCCCTCAGGAAACCCATTAAATCGTATGGTCAGAGGGTAATTAATTCGGTGGTAACGTTCCAAGTGAGATTAATAGCGGGCTGAGGAATTGACCTCTTTCCGATCTCCATTGTAAGTTCATTGTATTGTTTTATTGTGAGCCTTCGTTGAGTGCCTAACTCGCGGTAATAGCGTGGACTGGAACGATATTGTTCTTCGATGGTTTCAATGTCTAATAATATTATATATTGAAGCCTGAATAACCCAACGGTTAAAGGTGCGAACTGAAAACTGAAAAGTCGTTTAATCCCCGCCCGTTGCACTAATATAAGGAAGTCGCTTAGGTATTTATAATCAGACTAGTCGATGCGCGCAACTTCGTACGCGTGGATTGAGGTTTTTTAATTCTCGCGGGAACTCAGCGAATATTTTCAGAGATAAAAAGTAGCCTATGTGTTACTCCAGACTATAATCTATATTTGTGGCTTTCAGCCAAATCGGTTCAGTCGTTGCGGCGTGATTGAGTAATAAACATGCATCTATCCATCCATCCATACATACTAACTTTAATAAATATTAGTAAGATAATACTGGAACGGATGACACGTCATGATAATTTAATCCACTTGACCCAGGAGCACGCACAGATTAAATAAAAAAGATGAAAATGTTTTTTTTTTCAAAAAGTACAAGAGAAAGCATATTTCGATAAAACATACTAATATTTTTTAAGCTATTGCATAGCTTCTATCGCGGGCCTTGAGCGTGGAGACCGAATCCAGAAATTCCGTAACGAAAATAACCTGACACAGGACTCCTCTCACCGCTAGCTGGCGTTGATAAAAAATGCTACGCAATAGATTTACCGCGGCAGTCCCCGAGTGCCACACGTCTTTTTTTTAGTTAAAGTTGTATCACTAACGAACTTATTCGATTTACCCATACAAACATTTACATAATAAAAAAGCATTTATTTCATGTATGCCAACTTGTAGTCCTTATGTTAAGTCAAAACTCTACCACCGGTTCCGAAAGCGTATTCTGCCGAGTTAAGGTGGCAAGAAACTTAGCAGTTGTACTTCAAATAAAAAGTTGCAAAATACACCGATATTTATCATTTTTTAATACCTTGTTATCTCGGAAAAAGGGGCACTCAACAAGCAATCGGCTAAGTAGGTGCGAATGAAAATATAACACCAACATAGGTGGGTGAGGAATTGTTCAGTATTTCACTCAGCTTCCAAATGGTATCACGTAATTTCATCTCGTGCTTGCTTTCTTATAAATAAACCAAGATATAGGCAGCGATAAATTTCGTTTTCCGAGATTTGTGAGGACGCTCGCAGTGTAATTTAAATTCCCCGTTTTAAAGGTTTGTTAGGATGGATGTAAGCCGTTAGTTGAATTGCGTGTAAGGACATTTAAGATGATAGCTTTACATATCAACGGTTAAAATTTCATTTCATTATTAATTTTGTCTTCTTTTAGCAATTCTACATTCAGGCAGAGATTTGGTATTTCGGTACGATTGTGTGGAAAAAAGGGTTATGGGCATAGTTTAAATTTATTCTGCCAT
Organism: Hipparchia sbordonii; assembly: GCA_038048805.1. Taxonomy (NCBI): domain Eukaryota; kingdom Metazoa; phylum Arthropoda; class Insecta; order Lepidoptera; family Nymphalidae; genus Hipparchia; species Hipparchia sbordonii. The sequence continues at coordinate 9,764,365 of CM076107.1, read as the reverse complement.
ATCACTTCCATGTTAGCCAACTATCTATTATTTATTTTAGATTGCTTTGTTACTTACCTTCAGGTCAGATTGTAATCAAGGGTAATCTTTTCTCATCGGAAAAAAATACCCCATTATTTTCTACTGCTGATGGCCGTTGGGGCCCCAAGCTGCTAGTGCATCTTGGGGCTCCAACGACCCAGTGCTGCCAGCGCAGTGTTGGCAGCCTCCTACTACTCGTAGATGAACCGACGATATCAGACTGCTGGATGCAGACGGTGCAAGACCGAGACCCGTGGAAGTCCAAGAGGCCTTTGTTCAATAATGGACGTCTATCGGTTGATAAAGAAGAGAAGAAAAAGTAGAAGAATAATTAGCCTGCCCCTGAGCCTACTCAATGTCCATTACCAGAAACAATACGCGCTAATGTCGAGATGGATCTAATAGAAATAAATATTGTTCGTTGGCATCATAAACAAGGCTGAGACAGACGGCGGAGGAGGACACGCGTCACCTTTTGATACATTTCCGCTGTCGTTATTAATGACAAGTCATCGGTGCCGTCCCGCCGGCCCGACGCAGGGTTGCCACTTTTTGATGTGAAACATCAGCTATCGGCGCACTTTAGGAGGCAAAGTCAAAGCTCACTTAACCACACCGCTCCCACACGTTGAAAGATTGCAAATCACATCACACTTCACACTAATATAACAAAGGCGAAGGTTTGTATGTGTGTGTGTATGTTTGTTACTCCTTCACACCACAACGAATTAACCGATTTGGCTGAAATTTGGGGTGGAGATAGCTCATACCCAGAATTAACACATAGACTACATTTTATCCCCGGAAATAAAAGCTGTGATCCATGCAGGCGAAGGGCGTGGAGAACATTAGGTACTTTTAATCCTGGAATTGTAGAATGCAATCATTGCCTGAACGAAACCCGATTTAGCGATTTAGGGGTGAAAGAGTAATTGACAGAGAGACAGAGTCGCTTTCTCATTGATATTGGTATAGAAAATTGAGTTAAAATCTATGACATAGTATATGTATAAAAAGAGGTGGATATGTAACAATCGTGCGGTAAATGAAGCGTGTAATGGCAGATATTTGTCGTAATTTGTCATGTAATTTAACAATGAAGTACTCTATTATACTCTTCGTCGTTCGGCACAATTTTTTCGCTTGTTTTGTGAGTATATAACTCATCCCTAGTAGAAATCATTGTATTGGTACAGGAAATTATTAAAATCGTAAGAGTTCGCAGCCGACAGCCCTAGCCATCATACGTCGCGACCTGCCCAGCATAATAATAGATCAGGGTGTACCCCCCACCCCGTAATATCATATGAGAGACGCTGGTAAATTTATCAATAGCATTATATCGCGAAAACTGAGCTCTCGTCTCGCCTTATATTTTATTCAGAGTACGATGTTTTGACATCGATCTCAGCCGTGGAAATTTCTTGTTGTTTGACGAAAAATCGCCTCGAGACCCTTGTATGGTTTCTCGAATTTTCTCACCTCCACCTCACCTTCTTTTGAATGACTGTAAAATTGAAAGTTTCACAAACCACAAAAAGAGTTTTGTGAATTTTAAAAAGTTTTAATTAGCTTTACACTCAAGCGAGTAAGTAATATTGTTCAAATCTTGCGAAGGATTTTTTGATTAATGCTATTGAAGCGAAATCGGTGGATTCACGGGCCCATAACCCGATTCAGATGATGAACTTTTTACAAGAATTTCGTTCTCCTGACAATTCACATTATTTATATATTTTTTTCATGACAAGATAGTCCGTGACTGCGATCTCACCTGATGGTAAGTGACGATGCAGTCTATGATGGTAGCGGGCTAACTTAGAAAACTTATGATAATGATAAAGTTACTGTCAAGGTGAAAATTTTAATTTCGTATCAGATAGACCTATGTCTACTTCTTCTAATATATGTTGTCTTGTAAATTTTTATATGTACATAAAAAATAAAAAATAAAATAGATAAGGGTAGAACAATATAATTGATTCGAAAGTTGGATAAACATAATACATATAAACGTAAAAATTCTTTTTAAAAAACTGACTGAAGTCGGTATAATATCAGTCAAAAGTATATCAATTGTGCCTATAAAATTTGAAGAGTTTCCTCAATTTCTCCAGGATCCCATCATCAGATCCTGACCTGATGACAATGGGGTCACCTGGGAACTATACCCTTTCAAACAAAAAAATAATTTTCCAAATCGGTCCAGGCGTCTTCGAGTAATCGTGGAACATACATAAAAAATAAAAAAAAAGATTCCGACGAATTGTGAACCTCCTCCTTTTTTGTAAGACGGTTAAAAGTAAAATACAAATATTACAAGCAATTTACATGCGTGTTCATGAAATAACGATAACTATTTGCTATTCCATTACTTCCTAACAAAAGTGTCATCGGGTCTGAGGTAGGGGCCCATTTTTCCGACACCTAAGAAAAGAGATAGAATTTACACAATATTGTCATACGTCAACGTGTCAAGGGCCCTCCGAGGCACCTACCCCAATTACAGCCAGAATTGTTCCACCGTATCCTATCTATTACTTTTCCCCGGTCTGGGAATTTGGGACATGATGGTAAAAAATAGTTAGTTTTTGTCCCTTTTAGAGGACAACGTCTGATTACGATGATTGATTCAACCGTCACACGACATATTATCCAGTGTACGTGTATTGCATTCATTTTGCTGTCTCATAAATGATAGCTTATTGGTTAACAGTGCGCAGAATGCCAGAAAAATATTTAATTTTTGTCCCTTTTAGAGGACAACGTCTGATCCAAATGATTGATTCAACCGTCACACGACATATTATCCAGTGTACGTGTATTGCATTAATTTAGCTTTCTTATAAGTAGTGATAGCTTAACGTCGTCGTTAACAGTGCGCAGAATGCCAGAAAAAAAACCCCGCGATAGATGAAATAAAACATATCCGAAACCATGTGTGAAACGCGGCAGATGCGAGTGTAGTATGCGTCAAATACATCATATTATGTATTCTAATAACTCGTAAGATATTCTTTTTTTTAAATGGCTGTATTGTCTCTTAGTAATATGTATTGGAATTTTATATAAAAAGTTTGACTCTGTAATATGCAACACAATGAAAATGACCCCCCACTGCTAATAAGTAATATAAATTACATACACTAATATTATAAAGGCGAGTATGCGTGTGTGTGTATGTGTTGTGTATGTTTGTTACTCCTTCACGCCACAATGAATAAACCGATTTGGCTGAAATTTTGAATATAAATAGCTCACACCCAGAATTAATACATAGGCTACATTTTACACCGGAAAATCAAACAGTTCCCGCGGGAATCGATAAACCTTTATCAACGCGGACGAAGTCGCGGGCATCATGCATGTTTTGGATAAAATTAATATCCTAAGTAGATACAGATGAACAAAAACCTTAGCGTCTGTTATCTTAACGTCGCCTTAATATACTATCATCCTCTCCTACCCTCGCAAAACAAAACCAATACAACCCGCCCATAAATCCACAAGTACGTCCGAAACACTTGAAGTGTGTCTCAACCGCTGCCGTGTGCGGTACGTACATATGTTAGCCAAGAAAGGGTTAAGCAAGTGCTACCTGGGGGGATGGGGAGAAGTGGGGTGGATTTACACCCCTCATTTGTTTGCGATGACCCCCGAGCACTATCTCGTGAGCGTACGAGCGTAGGTACCTTGGTATCACCTTGTCTTATTTAGCGTTGGCTTACATTGCGAACGCGTATACCTTATTACCCGACTGCGCGACGTAAAGGAGGGTATAATGTGTTTATCAGTCTATGTATGTATGTATGTGGCGCTCTGGAGAAAAACGCGATTTTGATGATTCTTACGTCAATGGATTTGTGTTAATCTTGGGAGTAGCGATGCCAGACGTCCCGTATTTCCCGGGACATCCCGTATTTTAGGCATAGTTTAAAATGTCCCGACGGGACTGACTCTGTCCCGTATTTGAACCGTACTTCGTTTTTCATTATGAAATCGATCTAAGTATTCACACACGCAACGTTGTAAAAGTATGGTTTACATTGCCTGACTCGGCTCGTCTCGAGCGACTGTGTAGCGTAAAGTAACTTGCACTCGCAGCCCGCATCGACCAATGACAGTGTTAGTGTCAGAATGACAATGTTAAAACTGACTCGATCCGCGGAAAAATATAAAAAATAATAAAAAATTACACCAAATAATTTTGTTTTTTATTTGTCATTTAACCATTTGTCCCTTATAGGCTGCAAAAAAATCTGGCAACCCTACTTGGGAGTGTCACTAAAAACATGACAGTCTTTAGTGACACTCCCAATTACTTTTATTTACTCTAATTTTATTAGTTAAAAAAAGCATACTTCACTCTCTAGATCCTTAAATAGACCCATGCAAAGAATAACGTTGAGCAATTGCTCCATTGCTGCGTAATCAAAGGACAAAAACACTTTCGCATTTAAAATATTAGCAAGAAAATATTAATGAGTTCTAGGTTAAGTAGGTAATAAAACTCAAAATCTTAGATTTTATTAAAATTTAAAAATTATAAGTACATAAAAAAAGTAAATTAAATAATTATATGTATCCACACTAACAATCAAGTGAGTTTATTTATCGATTCATTATTATTCTCATCGGAATTCACAAGATTAATTACAACATTTATTACAACTCACAATTACTTCAGTAAAAGTTGAAATCGATGGCATGCAAAAATTTGGAACAGTTTTATAAAAATAGATAAGTACAATTATTTTCAGTTCATTAAAGCGAATCCATTATCAGCTAAATAATTCGACCCAGTAATGCAGATAGCATTATCACCGGCTAGATATAATGCCAAATTTGCAATTTCTAGTGGTTTAGATATTCTATTTAGTGCCGTTTTAAATTCACAATCTTTAATTGCTTCTTGCGTCAGATTGGCATTTTCAAATATATCGGAGTAGACTGGCCCTGGACTAATAGTATTGACTCTGACACCATAAGGTGCTAATTCTATTGCGGCGCCTTGACCAAATACATCAAGAGCACTTTTAGTAATCGTGTAACCTAAAACCATAGGATTTCTAGTGGCTTTAACTCCTGCTGCACTGGATATGTTAATTATATTTCCTTTAGTCTTTATAAGATGCGGTGTTGCTAATGTTGTAAGATGTATTGCAGGTCTTAAGTTTGAATTGAGAAGTTCATCATAGGTGTTCATAATTGTTCCATCCGATATTTTTCCCAAACGAAGAATACCAGCGTTGTTAATTAACACGTCAATTTTTCCATACTTTTCAATCGTTTGATCAATGATAGAAGCTGCTTGATCTTCTTTAGTAATATCTGCTATGATCTTAAGAGGTTCTTTGCCAATCTTCTTACACTGTGCTGCTACTGACTTCAGTTTAAGATCGTTTCTTCCAACTATGACTACATCAGCATATTCTTTAGCAAACAAAAGTGCTGTAGCTTCACCAATTCCTGAACTTGCGCCGGTAACTATCACAACTCTATTTGAAAAACTCATTTTGACAACACTCGTCGAATCAATTGAGGAGACTGAAGGGTATCAATTTATCTTGACGCTTGAAGCAAGTTTTTATGATGACATGTAATTTACACGTAAATTGGTTATCCACTTACGCGATATAGGATTCCGTAATATTTGATTTAATTCTTAATATTATAAATGGGAAAGTTTGGATGTATGGATGGATGGATCAATGTTTGTTACTCGATCACGCCGCAATAACACAAACGATTTGGCTGTTTGGCACAGAAATACATAGATTACTTATAGTCTGGAATAAGACATAGGCTACTTTTTATCCCGGGAAATAAGAAAGTTCCTCCAGCAATTAAAAAACTGCATCCGAACGAAGTCGCGGGCACCAGCTAGTTTGCTATACAACTTCCTTTTGAAAAGTTATTAAAATTCACTATTATGCTGCCAAATAAGATGTGTTTTTCTTGTTCGCAGACTAGAAAAAATATCCATATGTTTTATTTTACTAAGTTTTTCCAAACCGGCTCTAAATTATTTAGTTAAATACTAAACTGCATCCATGAGGTTTATTGTCAGTTGATAAGTATCTCTAAAATATATGCTAATAACAATGACATTGCAGCTTCAAGGTCAGATTGTGATAAATATTATTATACCTACTTTTAATACAAATCTTGATTGTTTAATACAGTTCTCCGGTATTTAAAGTTCTTTCTGAGAAATAGCGTTCGACTAGTTGATACCCACAACTTCATCACATTGTGTGTGTGTGTGTGTGTGTGTTTGTGTGTGTGTGTGCGTGATTGTAAGTATCTGTCTGTGGCATCGTAGCAGCCGAACGGATGAATCGATTTTAATTTTGTTTTTTTTTATTGAAAGGCGAATTAGTCGGGAGTGTTCTTAGTTATGTTTGATGTAAATCGGCCCAAAATGGCCGCCGCCACAAAATGGCGGATTACATATTTTTTCACAACTCCCTCAATATGGGTATCAAATGAAAGGGCTTGACTAGTAGAAAATAATGGAAAACTACATTTTTTTTTAAATTTCACATGTATGTCGGGTGTGTTTTAAATTTTCAATTTATACTTGTATTTACTAACTTTAATTTCGTGGAGCTGAATGGCTAGGCACATAGTTTGAAAAACTGATGGTCGTTGCGTACCGGAAAGCGTACTGTCAGCAGTAGTTGACCCCCACTAGGAGTACCGACGCCTTTAGACACGGGGAGTCACTAGATATAGGCGGTGCAAGAGCGAGGCATGTGGAAATCTATATACAAGATACCTATGTCTACCAGGGAGTCTATTGTTTAAATAAAAAAGAAGGAGTAGAAGAACTTTAACATAAAGGAAGAAGGAACCTTTATCCGCGTACAAAATTGCTTGGAAGCAAACGGCAAATCGACTTTGCTTCACCTTCACATACTTCACAAGATACTATGCTACATATTATTGTAACAATTTTGTTGTAGAGCAACTACTGAGTTGCTGGCTCTTTTTGGCAAAAACTGCTTGCTTTCGCTGCCGCGAACCGAAAGTAGAGTAGGCTCTACTATCGGTATCGACAATCAACTTTAGGGATTTGTCATAAGAGCCACAAGTTGGCCTATTGGAAATTGTGAATTTTGCACTCCATGTAACCAAATAGTGGTGAGGTTGGCGCGAAGTTTTTGTTGGCCATTTTTATATCGCATCCGATATTTCCTTGAATATCGGACGTGGGCATTAACGTCTCTACCATTTGGTTACATTAAGTACACGGATTAAGGTTAGGTTAGTCCGTAATGTCACTAATGTCACTTATGCGTCCGTACGACATTAGCGCCATCGCTTTACAAAATTGCATCTTTAATGCCATGTTACACGAAGTTTGAAGATTTTCGGGGAGTCACTGGATACAGGCGGCGCAAGACCGAGACATGTGGAAATCCATAAAAGACATCTATGTCCAGCAGCGAAAGTCTATCGTTTAAAAAGGAAGAAGTAGAAAAACTTTAATTTAAAGGTACAAGGAACCTATATCCGTGTACTCAATGTAACCAAATGGTGGAGACGTTAATGCAAAGTCATTGTTGGCCATTTTAATATCGTGTCCGATATTCACGGACGACATTAGCGCCGGTGTCTCGTTACCGGCGCGTTTACCTCATCGCTTCACAAGATTGCATCCTTAATGCCATGTTACACGAAGTTTGAAGATTTTTTGATAGTTAAACTTTTTATATCCTAATATTTTCTATACATCTCCCTACTCTTTAATCATGTTATCTTAATTTGACAAACAAATGAATTGACTGTAATAAATAATGAACAATTACTTCTAAAATTAAAACGAATATAAACCTACTAGCTTTTGCCCCCGCGACTTCGTCCGCGTGGAATTAGATTTTGGGGTGGAATTTTCAAAAATTGTGACACACGTACTTCTTTATTTTTAACTGAAAACTCAAATACCAACTTTGATGGAAACAGCTTGAAAAATGACGGAGTTTCATATAAACTTCCTTCCCCTATTTAAACCCCTTAGGGGTGAAATTTCCAATAATCCTTTCTTAGTGTGCGCCTACGTCATAAAAGGAACCAACTGTAAAAATTTCAAGTTTCTAACTTCAGTAGTTTAGGCTGTGCGTTGATATCTCAGTCAGTCAGTCAGTCAGGACTTTGAATTTTATATATATAGATAACCTCATCGATGTCACGGCAGCGCGGCACAGTACCCAAGATAGTGGCAGCATTGCCCCTTTGGATGGCCAAACTAATTCTTTGGCCAAGATACAATTTGAAGAGTTCCCTCGATTTCTCCAGGATCCCATCATCAGATCCTGACCGCCATGGAACCACCTGAGAAGTATATCCTTTCAAACAAAAAAAGAATTTTCCAAGTCGTTCCAGGTGTTTTCGAGTAATCGGGGAACATACATAAAAATTTTAAGAAAAGATTCCGACAAATTGAGAACCTCCTCGTATTTTGAAGTCGGTTAGGGAGATGTTATAACCTCAATAAGAGTCTTTTGTTTTTGATACAGAACCCTAAAAAACTAACTAGTTCCCTAAGAAGTGAAGAAGTTACATATTTAACTGGTACCTGTTCTTTGTGTTTTCCGTCCGCTAATGAACGGACCTATTTTCTTTTGAGACAAAGGTATAAGTAATGTCTAGAACTTCGTACTATTATACAGTATACATAATATCTATTTACACGTGGAAGGGCATTTAAAATTGTAAAGTTTGTAATCTAAGAAATCTAAATCAAAAATAATTTAGAAATCTAAAATCAAAAAAATCAAAATTTATTTATTTCATGTAGGCCAACTTGTAGCTCTTATGACACGTCATAAATCTACCACCGGTTCGGAATGCAGATTCTGCTGAGAAGAGCCGGCAAGAAACTCAGCAGTTGCTCTTTTCAAAAAAGTCCTTGGGGTCCGAAAGTGTTTGGGGTGGCCCACCAGGTGGACACCAGGTGAATCGAATATTAGACGAGTCTCAGGGAGCTGTTGGATATCAGCAGCATAAGTCCGAGACCTGTGGCAGGCAATGCAAGATACCTTTATTCAGCAGAAGATGTCTATGGGTTGATAAAGAAGAATAACTTAAAAGGAAGATAAGGATAATGTGTTGGTTCTCAATAAGATCTGTATATTTATATTATTATTATTTATTTTCGAAAAATCCCTTGCCTCGCAAAAGTGGGCACAATTACAGTATTTATTGTCAAGTGCTCTAAACGCTTTACATACGCTTTACATAATAATTCAATATTCACTTGCTCTTAGGTAACTAAACCACATTTAATTTTCGAAAATTTTAAGTCGCAGGTTCGAATCCCAAGTCAAAGTTTCAATAAAAATCCATTGTCTATTGTGAATTCTGATCCAGTGATCCCTTTTGCTTTATCGCTTGCGATGTAAAGGATAATGTCAGCTACTTCCTCAGCTTCTGATATCCTCTGAAGTGGCAACTTGTATATGTCAGCAAAGGATAAATTAATGCCCGCGTTATTCAAAATATCAGTTTCAACCGGCCCAGGACTCACGGTGTTTACCCTCACACCAAGAGGAGCAAACTCCGCTGCAGAATTACGGGAGAAGTTTGTGAGTGCTGCTTTTGATATACTGTATATAATATTTGACGTAGTAGTAGGTCTTGTCTTTGGGGCAATACTGGACATATTGATGATATTCCCTTTAGATTTAATCAAAAAAGGGCAAACTAAATGAGTCAAGTGAATTTGTGCTCGAAGATTTGTGTTCATGACAACGTCGTACGTTTCCAATATGTGACTATCCAGAATGTTGGCTGTTTTATACATTCCTGCGTTGTTGACCAGTACATCTATTTTTCCGAATGCTTCTATCGTTTCTTTAACGATTCTTTCCACTTCTCCTTCATGTGTGATGTCTGCTTTGATCGATAATGGCTTATTTCCTGCACTTGTGCATTTTTCTATAACTTTATTTAGCTTCTCTTCATTTCTTCCTACTATTGTCACGTTTGCACCTTCTTTGCTAAACGCTACAGCTGTTGCAGCCCCTATGCCTGAACTGCCACCAGTTATAAGAATAACTTTATTTACAAAACTCATTGTTATACTCAGGTCACTGTTGTCTCTTTGAAAAATAACCAACTTATGATTCCTTGTTTTATGTTTCAAATATATATTAAAAGTAGTTATCAAAATGATTATTATCAACATACTATCCACAACTATCACACTCACGTGCCGCAATATTAATGACTAGTTGATGCCCACAACGTCGTCCCCATGGTTTTTTCTTCGTACAAAAACTTTATTATCCCTTTTTACCTATGTAGGGATTGAATTTGAAAATATCCCTTCAAAGTGCATCTCAAGAATTATCCTACACATTTCAAAAATACTGTTGTACCAATAAAAATACATAATCATATCACATCACATCACACTTAATATTATAAAGGAGAAAGTTTGTATGTGTGTGTGTATGTATGTTTGTTACTCCTTCATGCCATAACGAATGAACTGATTTGTCTGAAATTTGGGATGGAGATAGCTCATACCCAGAATTGACAGTAGCTTCTCCACTGGAGATTCCTGTATCGGCTGACGTTAGTACACTCCATCTTCCGACATCTCTACCCTATTAAGATGGAAATTGTAAATTTTCTAAGTATTTTATACCGTGTGTAAAATTAATGTATTTAATTCTGTCGTAAATCGCATAGTATAAGAATAAAAGGATTAATTAATTATTCAAATCCGCCGTTTAAGTGCCTTTTAATAATCTATAATTATATAAAAAGGCTTGTCCTGACTGACTGACTGACGATCAACGCACAGCCTAAACCACTGAAGTTAGAAACTTGAAATTTTGACAGTAGGTTCCTTTTATGACGTAGGCGAGCACTAAGAAAGGATTTTTCGAAATTCGCCCCCCAAGGGGGTAAAAAGGGGGGTTAAAGTTTGTATGAAACTCCGTCATTTTTCGAGTTATACTCATGAAATTCGGTATTTAGGCTTTAAATTGAAAACAAAAAAGTACGTGTTTCACACTTTTAAAAAATTCTACCCCCTAAGGGGTTAAATAGGGGTTGAATGTTTGTATAATAGTCCTTCGTTCTTCAAGTTATTTTTCAAGTTACGTTTATGAAACTTCATATTTTGGCTCTTGATTAAAAATAAAGAATTACGTATTTTACATTTTTTTTAAAATTCTCCCCCCAAGGGGGTAAAAAGGGGGGTTAAAGTTTGTATGAAACTCCGTCATTTTTCAAGCTATACCCATAAAATTCGGTATTTAGGCTTTAAATTGAAAACAAAAAAGTAAGTGTTTCACACTTTTAAAAAATTCTACCCCCTAAGGGGTTAAATAGGGGTTGAATGTTTGTATGATAGTCCTTCGTTCTTCAAGTTATTTTTCAAGTTATGTTTATGAAACTTGATATTTTGGCTCTTGATCAAAAATAAAGAATTACGTATTTTACATATTTCGAAAATTCTCCCCCCAAGGGGGTAAAAAGGGGGGTTAAAGTTTGTATGAAACTCCGTTATTTTTCAAGCTATACCCATAAAATTCGGTACTTAGGCTTTAAATTGAAAACAAAAAAGTAGGTGTTTCACAGTTTTTAAAAATTCTACCCCCTAAGGGATTAAATAGGGGTTGAATGTTTGTATGATAGTCCTTCGTTCTTCAAGTTATTTTTCAAGTTATGTTTATGAAACTTGATATTTTGGCTCTTGATCAAAAATAAAGAATTACGTATTTTACATTTTTTGAAAATTCTCTCCCCAAGGGGGTAAAAAGGGGAGTTTCAATATTCATAGTTAAGACAGGACAACGTCTGTCGGGTCCGCTAGTTATTGTATAATCCTATGTCGATTTTGATAAGTAAAGATGCTTTGATGTTATATGAAACCAATTCGATAGAGTTTCTCTACAAAGTACGAGTATCTCCGATGAACAAACATACATCGCTCATTTCCATAATTTTTTTTTGCTTCTATGCGGAATTGTCGTTAACTGGCTTAAACTAATTTAAGTCAAGGACACGTAATCAGACTTTTTTTTATTTGGCGACAAGATAGTGCTTTTCACTTCGCTGCCACGACTAAAACTAATTATCTTTATCGTAAAATTGGTCACAAACAGAGCATGATTGACGACATAATGATGTTGATTGAAGACATGTCAATATAACAGCTACTGCCCTTTTTTATTCGACTTACAAAAAATGTTCTCAATTCGTTGGTTTTTTTTTTTTATGTTTGTTCCCCGATTACTCGAAGACGCCACGCCTGGACCGATTTGGAGCACTATATTACTAGTGGTTCGCCCCGAACTGAGACCTCGCGATATCCCATAATTCCCAAAAGTTTTAATTATATATTGTAATAATTAACTTTTAACATTAGACGCAATAAAAAAAATAGTTGACATAAAACTGTTTTACTGACACAGCGCCATCTATTAGCATTATAGTGAAGCTATTAGCTTCACAATAATGCTAATAGATGGCGCATTAAAATTAAATAATTTCGTTTCTTTATAACATTTATCTAATTTTAGTATTTGTTGTTCAAGTACAGGATATAACTGAATTTTCAACCAAGTTTCACGTTCTAATATTCAGTAATTCAGAAGTTATAGGGCTCTGACAGACATTTAGACGGACACACTTTTCTGTCTAGTAGGCAAGCGCCCTAGTTGACTCAGAGAACTCGCTTCGCTCGTTCAATAAGACACATAATAAAAAAAATTTATAAACAAATAGCAACTCCGACATATATCGGAGGACTAAGGCGTCTCAAAAGTAGAGACATTTAAAAAAAAAATTACACTGCCATTATACCCCTTCCAAGTTAGACCGCTATCAAACATGACCGCTATGAAAAAAGGTGAGATCGCAGACTATCTTGTCATTGAATTAAAAGAAATAAAAAGTGATAGTCTGATTCCCGCTGACACACCTAGGTCACGCGCCTTTCAGTCTTAGCTACTATATCACTAAAGATGAAAGTCATCAGAACTAAAACACGGGGTCCTGAGATCGCAAAACAAAGATAACGCGTAATCAAGCAAAGGGCCTGGTACGTCATAAGCAAAGGCCGGTGCGAATTAAATTTATAACCCCCAAAATAATTAATTCCCTTTAACTTCATTAAGAAACCCGCATCGGTGTAATTAGAATAAGCTAAGGAATCTTAATTGTTGAATTGAATATGAGACATACACGACATAAAGATTGACAACTTCTTCATCATTTGTATAAGCAACACGATCCTTTATACACTTTTTTAACCCCCGAAGCAAAAAGACAGGGTGTTATAACTTTGACGTGTCTGTGTGTGTGTGTGTGTGTGTGTGTGTGTGTGCGCGTGCGCGTGTGCGTGTGCGTGTGCGCGCGCGTCTGTGTGCGTGTGCGTGTGCGTGTGCGCGCGCGCGTGTGTGTGTGTAAAACAAAGTCGATTTTGTTCTAACCCTTAGGTATAACTCTAGAACGGCTGGACCGATTTTCATGGTTTTTGATTTGAATTTGAATTGATCTCCCGAATAGCAGAATAACTACTTAAAACATTGGAAAATTGTCGAAAAAAAATGTGAAAATGTTTTATTTTCTCATACATTTAGTATTAACTAGCTTTTACCCGCGGCTTCGCTCACGTTAGGTTCAATTTCTTAAACTCCTATTTTACCTCCTTCTGGGTTCAATTTTGAAAAATCCTTTCGTAGCGGATGACTACGTCATCATAGCTATATGTATGCAAAGTGGTTTAAGCTATGCGGTGATAGATCAAACAGTCAGTCAGACAGTAACCTTTGCCTTTTATATATTTAGATTTAGATGATGCCTTTTGTGGTAGATTTTTCAAAACCTATGACACATGTATTTTATTTATTTTTAATCGAAAACCCAAATACAAAGTATACAGGGTGTCCCACGGCTATGCCACATGGAGGGGAAGTACCTTAAATATTGTAGATGGAACATTTTACTGAAAGAAGACTTCATTTTAATTTTAAAAACAATTTAAACTGCATTCATAGATTTTTAAATAATTGCCTGGTTGAACCGGGACTCGAACCTGCTATACGAGAAAAAAAAATTAACCTGTAACTTTATCATACCGATCGGAAGGCTTCATCGTAAGGATTATTTTTTGTTAAATAACATAGCATGAAAAATAAAAGGAAGACCATGAATTTTAGCCTTTGATGTAAAATTTTGTTCAGAAAAATGAAAAGCTGACATTCGTAGCTCTGTTGCAGCGGGACTGAAGGACAAACCAATAAATCAACAAACAAACACACTTTCGCATTTATAGGTATTATAAGTAAGGATTAGTAAGGATAGTAAGGATCGGGAAATGATGCGTACTTCTCAAGTGGGTACTCATTAGTAATAGTTCATGTCAGTTGTATGTCGATACGCCAATGTCAGCTTTTCATTTTTCTGAACGAAATTTTACATCAAAGGCTAAAATTCATGGTCTTCCTTTTATTTCTCATGCTATGTTACTTAACAAAAAATAATCCTTACGATGAAGCCTTCCGATCGGTATGATAAAGATACAGGTTAATTTTTTTTCTCGTATAGCGGGTTCGAGTCCCGGTTCAACCAGGCAATTATTTAAAAATCTATGAATGCAGTTTAAATTGTTTTTAAAATTAAAATGAAGTCTTCTTTCAGTAAAATGTTCCATCTACAATATTTAAGGTACTTCCCGTCCATGTGGCATAGCCGTGGGACGCCCTGTATACAACTTTAAACCTTTCATACTAACATTCATCCCCTATTAGATGCCTTTGGAGGTGGATTTTTCAAAATCTGTGAAACATGTACTTGTTTATTTTTAACCGACTTCCAAAAAGGAGGAGGTTATCAATTCGGCCGGTATATATTTTTTTTTTTTTTTCTATGTATGTCCACCGATTACTCCGGGGTTTCTGGACCGATTCACGCGATTTTTTTTTAATCGACAGAAAAAGCTCGCGAAATGGTCCCATAAATTTTTTTACCTTCAATTCTTCAAGCCTGATGCTGCAGAGGTACTTTTCCCCTAAATTATGGGGTTTTAGGAACTGTCATTTACGAATCGTTATGCTTGGCCTAAGCATATACTAGATCTTAGAGCTTCAGGTCCTACTCCTCAATCCTGATGCTGCAGGGTACTGCCCACCTAAACTATGAGGTTTTAGGAACTTTCGCTTGCGAATTGATATTATTGGTATTAAGCATAGTCTACATCGTGCAGCTCAAGGTCCTAGCTCTTCACTCCTGATGCTGCAGGGTACTGCCTACCTAAACTGTGAGGATTTAGGGACTTTCGCTTGCGAATTGATATTGTTAGTATTAAGCATAGGCTACATCGTGGAGCTCAAGGTCCTAGCTCTTCAATACTGATGCTGCAGGGGTACTGCCTACCTAATCTGTGAGGATTTAGGAACTGTCGCTTACGAATTGATATTGTTGGTACCAAGCATATACTACATATAAAATTCAAGGTTCTAGCTCCTCAATCCTGATGCTGCAGGGTTGGAGAGATTACGAACTGTCGCTTTCGAATTGATATTTTTGGTACCAAGCATGGACTACATCATGGACCTCCTGGTCCTAGCTCTTTAGAAATTGTGTGTTGTTAATAAGTACTGTAGGTACCAAGTATAGACTACTTTAGTATCGTAGTGTTGGAGGGAGGGGAGAAAGAGAGCAGGAACAAGCTACACTAAAAAGCTTAAAATAAAAATTCTTTTCAAAAAACCGACTTCAAACGCCACTACAAAGTATAAAAATAATTTTATTTTGTACACGTTTGTTGAAGTCGGGCGGACTTAACTAGAAACGATGAAATCGATGCGCGACGCTTACCTTATGGTGACATATAAGAGACACGCTTATTGAAATCGGGTGAGCATCGCGTATCGGTTTCATCGTTTCTATTTAAGCCGCCCGACTTCAACAAACGTGTACAAAATAAAATTATTTTTATACTTTGTAGTGGCGTTTGAAGTCGGTTTTTTGAAAAGAATTTTTATTAATCGAAAGCCCAAATACAAAGTTTATACAACTTTAAAAATGAAAAACTACTAATATTATCATATTAACATACTAACATTCATCCCCTATTTGATCCCTTGGGGGGTGGATTTTTCAAAATCTGTGAAACACGTATTTCTTTATTTTTATTCTAAAGCCTAAATACAAAGTTTCATGGATATAACTTGAAAAATGACGGACTTTCATACAAACTTTAACCCCCTATTTAACCCTCTTGGGGTTGAAATTTTCCAAAATTCTTTCTTAGCAGATGCCTACGTCCTAACAGCTACCTGTATGCCAAATTTCAACTCAATCGGTCAAGTGGTTAGAGCTGTGCGTTGATAGATCAGTCAGTCAGTCAGTCAGTCAGTCAGTCAATCAGTCAGTCAGTCATCTTTGCCTTTTATATATTTAGATAAGATTTCCATCGAATAAAAGATTATAAAGGTATTTCGTTCAATTTTAATTTTCTTCTACGGTTATAAGATAGACCGACATTTGCATTCCAAGAATCAAAAACTTGCATTGACGTTAATGACCTCGACGGTCAAGAGGATATTACATGTTCTTCATGTCACACGTAAATAGAAGCCTGTTTAATTACATGCCTTTCAATATTACTTGTTATTCAAAAGGCCTGTGTGTATGTGTTGTTCATAAACGTATAATAGAAGCATATATGGTTTATCGCCGGTCAGGGGCTACGTCATAACAATAAGATTATTGTTCACGGTAATCCCGAGACTAAGACTGAACCGTCTTCGCGCCATTCAATGGAAGCGTATATGAAACTAATCTATTGTGCAAATATCTGCTAGAGTATGAAAATGAGGTACCTATTGTCTTACTTAATATTCGGAACAACATCTGATCATTATGGTTTATCTCATCTCGCAAGCATCTCGCCATGCTATGATATATCGTAGCATGGCATGAATATATGTATTCAGAAGACTTGAGAAAAAATAGTAGTTAAAATAGTTTTTAATTTCGAGTAGTTAAGATAAGATAAGATAAGATAAGCCTTTATTGACAATTATAATTTTACATGTTTTAAACTTATATCTAATATATTTACAGTTACAATTTTAATTTTATTTTTAATTTTATTTTATAAAGACACCAGTAATTAATTGTCTTGCTTTCTAGCATAGGCCTCCCCCAGGCTTTTCCATGCTTCTCGTTCATGGGTTTTCCGCTTCCACAGTATTCCTGCTGTTGCCCTCAAATCGTCTTCCCACCTTCGGAATGGTCTACCCCTTCTTCTCTTTCCCTCTTTTGGATACCATTCTGTAACATTTTTGGCCCAATTTTGCCTCTTGTTTCTTATAAGATGTCCAGCCCACTTCCATTTTAGTTTTTTAATGGTATAGGTTACATCGGTGATTTTCGTTTTTTGCCTAATGCATTTAAGATGTATCTTGTTTTTTCACACTTAGCATGCTTTTTTCCATGTTATGTTGACATGTCTCCAGTTTTTTATAATTTTCTTTGGTTAGAGCCCATGTCTGGCAACCGTAAGTCATGCTAGGCAGTATACAAGAGTTAAATGCACGACTCGAGTTCGAGTAGTTGGTTAGGTTTAAATAATTTTATTTTCAAAGAACATTAACATAATATATCTGCAAATTTATTTCACATTATAGTCATTGAGGATGGGTCTTGCATTTTTCGGTTTAGAAAACGGATCATAATTAAATAAGTTGTGCCTAACTTACTAAGTAGCAAGAAATATATTAGATATCTCCCATATATCTCATAAGGAAGATATCTATGTTCGGAGTATCACTGTGAAATCAAAGGATCAAAGGAGATACGTACAAGAACCAAAGTTACTGACATAGGTCAGCGATTTGCGAAGCTGAAGTGGAAGTAGTTAAGGTCACCTGAAGTTAAGTAGTTATATGTTGTATAGTAGGCATATATCGCACCCCCAGATCAATAGTCAGACAACTCAAAAAAGGTCTCTGTTCCCTAAACGAAAAAAAAAGTCTTTCTGAATCTTTTGTTAGCAAAGTTATGAAACTTAATTTTATTTTAGGTCATAAATGATGTCGTGTAATGCGACCTAAAATAAAATTGAGTTTTTTTCGTTTAGGGAACAGAGACCTTTTTTGAGTTGTCTGACTATTAATCTGGGGATGCGATATTATGGTTTCTTTATTTTCGACGATTGATAAAAAACTAATCATTACAGTGTCTAAGTACAAACTGAGAGTAAAGGACGCCCTCAACGCATTCAAGTTGAGTCCGACTCGGTTCGAAATGAGAAAAGTTTCAAACGAAATGCTGACGAGTCAATATTAACTATAAACCTGCAACCCTAAATCTACAGATTCAGAAAACCTAACCGAGCACAAAGTAGCCTTTATATCCTGGCAATACGGCTGGATAGATTAGGAATTTTAGCTTTTTAAAAGCAAAATAATTTGGCACGGAATACCGCGTTCCGATGAAGTTTTTTCTAATAAGGTTGGTTCTGTCTGCATGCTTCTATTATAACTAAATGTTTTCAGTCTATGCATATTTTAGCACTACTGAAATAACGTTTTAACATTAACTGTTCAATTTTAAAATATTGTTATTTTTATACAATAGGTACTATTAAGATTTCCTCACACAATCGCACAGCAGGAATAGTTACATTTGTCAATTCCATAAATGCATAGTTCTTGCAATTCACGAGGGCGCATGGCACATTCTTGTGTGTGTGTCGTATCTGCATAAGTGTGAGCGTGAGCTTGCTCGCACCTACCCTCTCCTACCTAGGCTCCTGACAGACATGCACACTGACGCAATGTGCATGTACACTACAAAACCACAAGTAAAGTTCACGCGCCTCGTGAATTGTAAGATCTATACCAGTAAGTAATATTGCGTTTAAGATAATCTACACTCTAAGCTGTAAGGACCTAAAAAATTTGGTACCTACTTGGTAAAGCCATGGTGTACTGAGTATTCCCTGAAATGTAACATAGCGCAACTGGTAACAGTTTTTAACGAGTGATGTCCATAAGGTATTCGATCTCCCCAGTCCCCACAACTCCTCCTTCTGTAACAAACGGCCGCGTCTGTGCGGTTGATTTTTATTCATTTGTTCATTCCCGGCCGTCCCGGAGACATATCGGTGCCTTGGCCGGGAAAATTGCATTTCGCCCTTAATAATTCGTTTTCACGCAATGCCGGCTGTTTTCTATTTGTTGTAGATAATGCAAAACAACAACCATTCACCACCATTCCACACGTTTTTTCTAGTAATTAGATTAGGTTAGCTATCACTGTTAATAATAAAATTAAAACAACAATAGAAGTTGAAAACTATAGTTTTTCATTCGATGATAAGATAGTCGTTGACTGCGATCTCACCTGATGGTAAGTGACAATGCAGTCTAAGATGGTAGCGAGTGAGCTTGGAAGGGGTTCGGCAGTGTACATACAACTCACGCAGGAACTCTTTGATTTTCAGGGATAAAAAGTAACTTATGTCACTCTCCAGGTCCTCAACTATACCCATGCAAATAGAATAGAATAGAATAGAAATATTTTTTATTCAAATAAACTTTTACAAGCACTTTTGAATAGTCAATGAATCTACCACTGGTTCGGAATGCCTTTCCTGCCGAGAAGAGCCAGCAAGAAACTCGGCAAATCACGTTAATCCGTAGCTCTGATGCAGCGTGATTGAAAGACAAACCAACAAACAATCACTTTCACATTTATAATTTTAGTAAGGATGCTAGTATAAAGGATATTAGGATGGTACTAACTATTAATAGTATAAGAGTGTTACTGAGACGCCCAGAGAGAAAAACCACTCTTTCTGTTTTTAATCTGTCATTTACATCACTTAAACGTGTGTTTTGTGCAAGTTGCAATTATCTAAACACCCTCACTCCAGTCACTCCTCATTCAGACATTAAGACAATACGTTTGTCTATACCCATTTAAGTATAGACAATTTTGTCGTTTGCCTATGCATCCATTGATACGGTCGCGTTGTGAATGTAGTTTTGCAATAGTACTTAGTAGTAGTAGTTATTGTGTACTTTACATCTAAGTGCGTACGCACTTCACACGCACAAGTACACAATAAGTACTTATTACGTGTTGATGTTTTAAATAAAAGCTCATCATTCATCTGTATAAAAGTTCTTATTTTAGTCAAGACCTAACGAAGGGGTATGTTAGGATATCTACTTTATTACAAATTTATTTATTTATTATTATTAGAAGAGATTATTTAAATTGACTGCGTTACTAGTCTTTAAGTTCATTTAAATTGAGTAAATAAATATTTCGATATTTATTTACTCAATTTAAATATATCGACATTTTTACCTAAATTGCCTTTTTTATTAGAGAAGATATTTTCAACTATGGACTTAGGGTACGTCGACATTTAACACGACTCGAGAATATAACATGTTAAAATTCAAATATCTATGTTATTGTCCTAGGAAATCGACGTGTCCTTTATGTAAATACAAATAATCATAGCGTATTTTTTTTATTCGTTCTTTTCTATAACGTTCGTCTTAAAAGCACCAAACGTCCACAAAATAATGTGGCGTAATATTTATTTCCAATTCAACCTTTTTTGTAAGTCAAAAAAAAAAAAAACGTTTTAAAAAAGAATTGTCGCATTTCCCAGCGCGGTCGTAAAGCATCCTGATGGCGGTAGAGGGGATAGAATATTCACACTCGATATTGTTTCTTTAAATTTTAAATTAAGAACGAATATTGGGGTTGAAACATGAAAGTGGAAAAATGTCAGTCTGGAACTTTGAGATCTGGAATCCAACCGAAGCTGAAGGACAACGAAAAAAAATGTGATTACTTAGATGTTAAGTAATTATGATTTTATCAAAAAAAGTTACAAATAAATGAACCGATGCCCGCGACTTCGTCTGCGTGGATTTAGGTTTTCTAATCCTGCGGGAACTCTTTGATTTTCCGGGGTATGCCACTCTCCAGGTACTCAACTAAATTCATGCAAAAAATCACGTCATTTCACTCTCGATTGGAGGACAAACTAACAAACAAAAACCGTTTCGCATTTATAGTAGGATGTGATTATTAAAGTGTAGTTTTCGTTGAAAACATAAAAAGGGGATTCTATAAAAATGCTTGCTAAACGAATTTTCGCCAAAATACGGCACTCAGGTACTTACTGCGTACAGTAATAAAGGGAAAACAAAAGTAAGGGATGGGGTATATTCCACCGAACTGCAAATGAGCAAAAGATCTCCAAACATAATATCGACGAACTAAATCGAGATGCTCTCGACTGTATAATTACGCCGAAAATTTTCGGATACTCTAGAGTGCCGAGTCCTCGAGTGTTGGCATATTCAAAAATTTCAATACCGACCAACCGCGCCGGTGGGGTTTTGTATGGGGACACACGGACAACACGAAAAATGGACTCTGTGGAAAATGCGCGGGTTTTAATCAGGGTCGATTTTACTAAGATAAAATAATTATTTTATCATTAATTATAATCAATGATTAAATGAACTTACCTGTACGTGAAGTTCAATCATAATTATTCGTAGAGCTTCGTTCGAAGATCATGCGCGTGTAGGTTTGATACTGTGGCAGATTCTCAATACAAAAACTGTCAGACGATCTAATTTATTTGTCACTATTTTCTTTTAGCCCGCAGCAGCTTCGCTCGCTGGAATTAGTTTTTTAAAATCCCGAAATTTTTGCGGGATTTTCCCGGGATTTTCCGAGATAAATTGTAGCCTATGTCAATTTCCAGGTCCTCAATTATACCTATGCAAAAAATCACGTCGATCTGTAGCTGTCCCAGCGCGATCGAAGGTCCAACCAACAAAACAAAACAAACAAACACACTTTCGCATTTATAATACTAGATGATGCCCGCGACTTCGTCCGCGTGGATGAGGTCTTTTAATTTCTGCAGAAACTCTTTCATTTCCCGGGATAAAATGTAGCCTATGTGTTAATCCTGAGCATGAGCTATCTCATGAAAGAGTAACAAACACTATACACTCATATACATACAAACTTTCTCGTTTAAAATATTAGTTTGAAGTGTGATGTAGTAAGGATTTATCCGCTCGCGCCGTGTGTCACATGTATTATCTGAGTAGGGGGAAAGGGAGGGGGGTGGATATCAAAAGATTCCTCATGAAAAATGAACGACCGATGTCGAGATGCGAGAGCCCGAGGACCAGTATTTTAACCTGTGTATGTGCCGGATTATTTTTCAATGAATTCGTCAGGATTGGGAATTTCTGAAAAGAGCCCGTTTCACTTTTGGTACTGTAACATACACAACATGGAGTGTTTCGATTTGTATGGGCTAATTTGCAAAATTACGGACTCAAGAGCGCTCTCCGTTCGCGAATATGGTTTTTGGTTCTTGTATATTTGCTATAGGTACGAAAGTAAATAAATAGCTTTTAGCCGCGGCTTCGCTCACGGGTTAAGTTCGATTTTTCAGAACCCCCTTTTTACCCCCTTTAGCACAGAGTTTTCAAAAATCCTTTTTAGCGGATCCTCCTAATAGCTACCTTTTAGCTGGATCAGTCATCTTTTCCTTTTATATATTCAGAGGACCGTTTTGATCTACAATATAAAACCACTAGATAATATGTTTATTAAGTTGACAGTACGCACATGTCAATGTTAAGCATAAGAATGCTCTACTATGAGTTCACGCAATCGATTTTAATCCTTGCAATAAAAAAATAGATCTTGGTTTTCAAATGGTCTTTGAGACCTAGCAAATAATCACTAAACAAATACAAGTTCGACAAACAAGTTTAAGATAGATTATCAAGGTTGCATCCAATTAGAAGTAAATTAAAAGCATCGAGCATTTAGAGTTTGAAACTTAGTATAAAGCTTACATTGCACTGCATTGCAGTGAGTTTTATATTAAATTAAATTGTTTATTTACAATAAACACTGTGCAAGGTATTACCACCGATGGTATACATACGAGAGACTAACCTCAGTCGATATCTATAATATGGGCCTGAGAGAAAGCTTAGAGTTACTCAGCGGGTGATTGAGAGAGCTATTTTGAAATGTCTCTATCTAATTGAGTTTCTACTTGAAGAGTCATTTTGAGTCAGCGTAAGTCGTAGGCAAAACCTCAATGGTCTTTAGTACAAAGTAGGTACATTTTTGTCGTATCTGAACCATCATTAGCACTATAAGAATCATCCCATGGTATCGAAAAAAGTTCCCGAAATTCGCATGACCGTACTTACAAACTAACCTTTGCGATAAATTCTTCCTTATCTATACTGAAATAAAGTTCATTATTACTAAAATGAGTGTTCAATTAAATTGGTTCAGGTCTTAATGAAACATGAAAAATTCAGTAGGGCGGATGTCAAGTGATTTTTTCTTCGTATGTCATTCGCTTTGAGTCTCTTAATAGGGTTTAAAAGTTTAATGGTTTGGTACAACGATCTTATGCGTATAGGGATAAGTTACATTTGGGGCTTTGCTTTTTGAGATATTAATATTAGATATGTTTGTGAAGATTCGAAATATTTTTGTTTACTTCGGTGCCTGTTATAGGGTTAGGTGATTTATTTTTGCTAGGTTCTAAATATTTTTAATCTATCTTTCCATTCTTCTTTCTCTCCTTTTATTTTGCACATAAAAAGATAACATGCACCTACTGGTTTACACTTTAATGAGCGTTTAAGAATAATGGCTGTTTTTATGCTGGATAATATGTAATAGTTAACAACATTAATATATTATGCATATTTTAATCAAATAAATTAGATCTTTGATCGCATCTTCTAATCAGCGATATCTGGAAGGGCTTCTAACAAAGCGTTTTCTTAATAAACAAATCCTTTTAAAAGTATTGCTCTTCATACAACACGATAATACGAAGTGCTAAAAGATAGAGAAGACTTAATGAATACAATAATAATTGTCACATATTAATAACGCACTCGTAACTAAGCGCACGACGAGCCCACTAATACTCAACAAACTAGAATGCCATATATTAGAATCTATTAAGTAAATTAAAAACTACCCCCACGCGAGATTGACTATCTTTTATTACATGAATATCACGAATTTCTCATGCGCCACACCTACGAAAGTGATTTTTAATAAACTACGAACGGCAGTGACTTTACGTTTGTGTGTCATTTATTCTTGTTTTCTGTTGTTTTAAGATAATTAAAGGGTTAGATGATAAAGCCTAGTCATTAGTTAAATAACGAAGTTTGCCTAGTTGAAAATTGCGTTATAAAGATCTACTTACATTATGGCATGCATCGGTCTTACGCCGTCTGTAATACAGCGGCTTCCAGTGTTGTTCTGCCTATAGTGGAAGGTCTGTCAACACTGCGCTTACTGGTGCAACGTCACCACTCCAGTCGTTAGTGAAAACTGATGATCTTTGGTGTCCTAAAGTCCTGGTAGCCATTTCAGCTTCGCGACTTGGCGGCGCAAGACCGAGACATGTGGAAACCTACACTAGACACGTATGCCCAGTAGTAGACATCTATCAGTTGATATAGAAGAAGTTGTGGAATTATTGAAAATATGATTGAAATATTTGCTTTTTTTAAATTAAGAATTATTAAGTAAATGGTTTGAATTTCCCACCTTTGGAATTTTAATCAGTTTTCGAAGCATTGACTTTAGTATCTTCTGTTCCTTTTATTGCTAGGAGCTCAAAATTAGTGATTTCGGTAACGTAAGATAAATTGCAACATATTGTTAGATTTTAAACTTTAAATAATTTTATCGAATTTATAAAAACCAGTGAGTTTGTCAGAGAATAAATATTATGTACATGGAGGTGATTAAAATTATATCGCCAATTAAATTGCTAATTAATCTCTACCTACAGAAACCTCTTTTCGATCAAAACCACTAAATTACCACTTTTACTAGCCACATTATATTTTTAGTCCGAACTCTCAATTAAATCTAATTTCCATGTTCCGAAATTCACTCACGTTAATTGTTTGTTGGCATGCAATTGGTTCATAGTTATTAATTTTTGTCGCTTTGCTCGTTAACTAAATGTTACTATGTTTTACAAAT
Organism: Hipparchia sbordonii; assembly: GCA_038048805.1. Lineage (NCBI taxonomy): Eukaryota > Metazoa > Arthropoda > Insecta > Lepidoptera > Nymphalidae > Hipparchia > Hipparchia sbordonii. The sequence continues at coordinate 9,739,267 of CM076107.1, read as the reverse complement.
ATTATTTATTTATATATATTTACATAATAATATTTTTTTGGATGCTCTTGTGAATATTTGTTTTGAAGTTTTCGATGGACCTGAGTACCTTAACAAGTTAAATATTACTCACTATTATTTAGAGAACATCTCATAGTTTGGTAAAAAACAGTAGCTGCATCGTCTTGGGAAAGTAGTAGGTTCGTAATAACAAGTGGTAGGTTTTTTTTTGCCTGTATTTTACATGCAAAAGAAAAACTAATTTAATATTTTTGTATTTGTCATAATATAAACGTAAAAATTCTTTTTACAATACCGACTTCGAACGCCACTACAAAATATATCAATTGTGCCTATAAAATTTGAAGATTTCCCTCGATTTCTCCAGGATCCCATCATCAGATCCTGACCTGATGGATGGACCACCTGGGAAGTATACCCTTTCAAACAAAATAAGAATTTTCTAAATCGGTTCAGGCGTCTTCTAGTAATCGGGGAACATACATAAAACAAAAAAAAGATTCCGACGAATTGAGAACCTCTTCCTAGTTTGGAAGTTCTTTTCTATTTGTATTGATAATACAGAACTAATAAACCATTTATCGATACACCGAGTAAGCCTACTCTCATTTTAGCTTTAAGTACAGCTTTATTCAAATTACGGCCATTCGTAACGAAAACTAACCCAATTTTTAACTCTGAAGCATTCCACCAAATACTTCAACCGATAAACGCCAAAATTATCATTAATGGGGGTACAACGAAAACCTTTCCCAGTAATGAAACAATCGCGCTAATCATTAACCGTCAAATATAAATCGCTCCGTGGTTCCGTGGCGTCTATCAAAATCATTAAAAATAACCCGAGGACAGTCGCGCTCGTTCTATGGATACGCCCAAATTTCCATCAAACTTATAAAATGGTGTAAGTTGTGAACTAAGAGCGTATTGCGTAAGCGAAAAGCGATTTGCGTAAGCGTAAGCGTACTATCTGGAAATCAAAAAGGCTTCTTCTGTATTTTAAGAGTATATATACTATACTCTATCCGAGTATAGCTGCGATTAAGAGGAGCTATTTGCGTCTAGTTACTTCTTCATGATCATAAAGCTGAGGATGTGGCATATTAATGGAATAGAATAAATTTATTAATAATGATATCAAACTACATTTGAGAACTTCGTTTGATCACATATTCTAATCGTTTTTAGGGGTCTAAATGTAATTGATACTTATAGTTGATTCGTATGTGAAAGAATCAAGGAATCTACCGCATTATTATCTCTAAAAAACCCCATTTATAGTAACGGGTTCGTGATAAAGCAATTGGGACGATGTAGACAGAGAGAGTTAGTCTCTTTAAGGCAACTAATTTCCCCAGCTTTCGTTTAACTGAGAGATGACATTGATGTTTTCGATCATCGGCGTTGGTGAAATTGGTGTTACATGCGAATATAAAACGCTAGATCCTATCGCTTGTAGCTCATGATCGCATGCTAACGCCGCGCCCTCTATTTCGTATAGACTAACACGATATGCAAATATGGGACATAAAGGTAATATTTCGTGATAACGCTCGGTAATTAATAAAATATGTCCTCTCGGCTATTAGTTGGGCGGATTCGTATTAGACGATTGCTTTGCGGCTTGATTTATGGGCTAGGCGTGTGTGTTACGTGACCTTAATTATTTTTTGATTTTATTTCTTACTCGTGCGAATATTATACGGGCGCCTGAAAGGAAAACAAACCTTAAGTTCAGAGGCACTGATGTATTTTTTTAGTTAAAACTCTCAGAGTGGTTGCGTAGAAAACGGGTCAGAGAGATCTGCACGTTCCAAAGTAAGACGAAGTCAATTGCTAAACCTCAATAGCGTAACGGTCAATAGCGAAAACCGAAAGGTGGGTGCGACTAAAGTACAACGGGTGGACCATTGCACTTTAGTTGCGCCCACTCCTAGCACAAACCTTCCACTTAGTTGGAAGAGAGTGGAGAATACTGATCGTTTATTAAGAAAGGAAATACTAAATAATAATTGGACTGTTATTTTTTTATTTGCTGGTTTTTACTTCAGTCACAGAACAACTGATAATTGTGATTGTTTGTATTGGTCTACCTTGTTGAAGACCTGAAGCACTATTGGCTAGTTTAAAGCAATTTTTAGAAAACCTTATTCCACACGTACCAAGTTGTGCCTTGCGAGGGTTTGGTCTAAAATACTCAAAAACTATAATAATAAAATTATAACTAAGGAAAATTTATAAACCATGAGAGAGTTGCGATATACGTATAGATCATTTAGTATGGGCCATTTAGTGTGTCTTTCTACCACATAACAGTTAACCTGAGCAAACATCAATTAGACTGTTTGTTCCTTAATAACTCACAAACTAGCAGGTTTAGTAAATCGGTTGAGTCAATATAGGTCAGTAACTTGAACGGCAAATATGCTGCCACTTGCTTCTGAATCTTCATACGATGGGTGACCACACTTTTGAATATTATCGGAATCATTTAAATTAATGGGAAGAAAAGATTTTTTTTTGTTTTTTATAAAGTAAGTACTTAAACATAATAAGAATTTAGATTTTGATACAAGAAAAAATGAGAGAAGAAAAAAGTTACGAATTTATCCTATCAACATTTTCATTCACTAATATCATGGTTGAGTATTTTTTAAAAGGTCGGATGCGGTTACATAACATGAAACAAAAATGACCAAAAAGGGTATATTATTTTATTTTCTCAAACATGCTTGGAATTTTGAGCATTTATTTTGACCACCTTCTTCAAGATAAATCGACATTGCTATACTGGCCAAATAAAAGCGAGTAGCGGCCGGCAAAAGTTGTATGAAAATCCATATCTGTCGTGTAATTTAAAAATGGAACGATCTTTTACTCCCAAACATGGCAACCAAGGAGGTAACTTATCAAAGGTTTTATTTAAATTTCGAACTGGCTTGCAAATAGAAAGCTGTTTATTGAAAAAAAAAAACAAATGAACAATTTAACGCTGGGAAAATTATTGTTGTTCGCTGTTCGCCATTGATTTTAAAAAGTAAATAGTATTTTAATTTCCACTCTTTATTTGTGCCCTTTACTACCACGATCCATGAGACTACGATTTTATATCGACATTTACTACAAAAAATTTTTTCAATAACTAGACCAACGAAGCAGTATTTAAACTAAACATCAAAATAAATAGGTACACAGGTCTTACTGGCAAGCAATGTCATGGTCACCCTCGACCGTGTACTCAGAGGCACTTGCAAGTTCGCAGGGTCAGACAGGAGGGCCACCTTAAGGGTTATTTGATTTGTTCTAATCAATCCGGACTTTGCCCGGATAAGGGCAACTTGAGGTGTTTGATTTTGGCTTACGTTAATGATTTATTTGCAACCAGCTTATTCCCGCGACTTTGTCCGCGTGGAGTTAGGGGTTTCAGAAAACGCGCGAAAACTTTTTATTTTTCCGGGATAAAAAGTAGCCTATGTCACTCTCCAGCCCTGGTAGCATGGGCGGGAGAAATTTTATCCCCGGGAAAATGATAAAACGTTTATCCCCTCACTTAGCCTTATCCACCCGTCGAGCATGGGCACAGCGGTGGAAATAACACTCAGTGGATATACTTATAGAAATATACATCGCCTTCTCCTCTGTCGCCATGCTTTAGCATAGGAAAAGATAATTTTATCCCCTGTCAGTGGATAAAATCGGGGGATAAAACTTTTATCTCCTGCTCATGCTACCAGTGCTGGTCCTCAAAAAATTCATGCAAAAAAATCACGCCAATCCTCGCATTATTTCATTCATGCAAAAAAATCACGTCCTTTTTGCAAAGATTTTCTTGACCAACGTGCTGGACAATGGCCCACAAGACTTCTTATGTCTAGTGAGGTGGCGATTAATTAAGATGATTATGACTTAGTCTGAAAACTATAGAGCGCACTCTTTCTCTGCTCAGACTCAAGACAGAGTTAAAACGAGACAGATTTCTGTCTCGTTTTAACTCTATCTCAAGTCCAAGCTAAGCCAGAGCACGATCTATAGACCTCAAGCATTAGACTTACCCATCTATAGATGGGTCATACTGAATAAACGCATATAGCGTTTCACCCCAACTTTGATAAGTTCCAGTGCGTTTAAAGAAATTTAATTTGCCAGCAAGAACCGGTCCTGTCTACATATAAACTAGCAAACAAACATGAAGTACACGAGTACATATTACATACATCGAACATAACAACTTGTTCAATAAGCGAGGGACGCAAGTTTGTGTCAACACGCGGCTCCAACATTCTGATGAGCTGCTATATTGTACGTGATGATACACGCTTAGCGGTTACAGCGGATAAAGCTGTTCGCGCGCGGAGCGTTTGTCTGTTTCACGGTAACTTTGAGTACAGTGCGTTTAAAATGAGAACTAGAGTTGTTCAAAAATGCTATAAATCAATATCATGCTACTGATATAAACTATAAAATTTTAGCATACTATAAAAAATGCTATGCTATAGCAACTTTAATTAGGAAGCTTGTGGGCGGCCGGCGCGCGCGCTGTTTCTTGCAACACGCTAAATCACATAGCATGTTTATTGCGAGTTGCGATAAATCCATCTGCTAACTGACCGGCCGCCTCAGCGCCGCTGCTACGCGCAGTGTGTTACACCGCCTACAGCGCGTGATATTTATAGCATCGTAGCACCACCGGGCCTACGTATGTAGCACTTGCTGTGTGCTATGGAAAGATAGCATGCTGTAATATATTGCTAACTGCTATATTAACCACCTCTAATGAGAATAGCCTATAATGTATTAAAAAATAGGACTGTCAAACAGCCATTTTATATTTCTGTCCTGCTCATATGAGGTTAACACTGAGTGAGATAGAAACAGTAAATGGCGGTTTCTCATTCCTATTGTCATTTGAATCGCATTATACATAGTGGTCCTATTTCCGCGTGGAAAATCCTGTAATAGATAGTGGTCTGCCAAGGCCTCGCATTCTAGAAGTTAGTAGGGACTTTACACCACCACTTTAACCACTACCACTTTAGGTGGTATTAAATTTTGACACAGAGAAATTTTTATGAGAAATAAGTGTAAATTAACTTTATTTTTGTTTGATAATAATATATCAGTATTTATTTTATTGTTTAACTACAGAATATGATAGGTTTTAGCTTTTAATAAAAAGCCGATTTTAAGATAGACCGAAGAATAAAACAGGAAAAGTGGAAAACAAACATGAAAGTTGTAATCGTCTATATTTAAAGTAAAATAGGGCTCTGACAGACATTCATACAGGGAGGCAGACAACTCTATATTAGCAGATGTTTACGATAGATTCAATAGATAGAGCACGATGAGATAGTGGCTAACTCGGTATTGTATCGCTGTGGTAATTATATTGATACTGTGACTGTGTTATGTGTGTGTGTGTGTGTGTGTGACAGAGTCTTCGTAATGTTAATTGTCTACCAAAATAATTATGAATAACTGTACCGAACTATGTTTTATTCAATTCCCAATGAACGTTTACAAGGAAATTAGGCCACTTTGTAAACTATTTGAAAAGATATTTATTGAGTTTTAAATATGTACCTAGGTATCGAAGTTTATAATTGGGCGTTTGATTGCAAAGTCTGTAAGCAGCCTAAGATCGGCAGCAATGAAGATAAATAGCGTCTGAAATTGAAATTCGGCCAAGATTGTACTACAATAAATACATACTAGTCAAATTGCAATTTATATTTTGTCCACTTTAGAATATGGAATATAGAGTGAGTTAGTATTATTGCGTAAAAACTTAACTAGATATGTATAGACTTTTGAGTTTTACTACCACACTCGTACCTTTTAGAATTTCCTTAGTAAGAGTACCTAAACATTGTTAAATCTATAGATTTAAATTTAATATTCTCTTTAAAGAAAACCTTTTGAAATGCATACAATACAATCAGAACGTATTTTTCACCGTGACTGTACGATACACTGGCTGGTCATTCCGCGGTCATTCCACGGTCGTTCATACTAGTGCACACTTTTGAATGAATGTTGACCGACTGTGAATGATTCGTGTGCTGCCTCCAAACGTTCCAGTGCACTGGAATCGACAATTTTATTTATTTAAAGGGTTGGTTTCCCTTTGATGTCTTTATGAATGCTGCATATTATATGCTTCTTTTATGAGGCAGATCTATCGTTTAACTGAGACAGTTCTGAGGTTGCAGAGTGTTGCAAAAAGTAGACGCTTGGATAGTTAGTGGATGGGATGACTGTTATAATCAATAGTAGTCAAAGTAAGTTAAGTTCGTAATACTTTACCGATTAAGTACAACCATCAAACTTAACCTATTCAAACCTAAAATAAGTTACCTTCTATTATTGACCTGTCACCCGCACCATGCCACAACGAAAAAACAATACACACACCGGTACAATCAAAGGCAGCACGGCGAGAGCACATGGGTAATATGATACAAAATAATTTACGTACTGACCTGTCATCCGCACCATGCTACAACGAAAAAACAATAACACACCAGTACAATCAAAGGTGGCACGGCGAGAGCACACAGGTAATTTGGTACAAAATAATTTACGTATTGACCTGTCATCACACTGTGATGGTACGCAGCTGGATCGTCTAGTGATATCTAGTGGATTGATTGAGTAAAGAAGAATATTCTAATTATAGGTAAACACCTCAGGATCGAGAGACATATTGGCTTCTGGCATGAACACTGTTATGTACTAAGCACCCTGCGGGTTAGTTCATTTCGTCCGATGGACAAAGTAGGCTACCAAATCATTCTACTTTAGCTGTCGCGGATTAATTATGAACAAACTTCAAAAGAATTATGTTATGCATTCTCCAACCTTCAGAAAAACAGGGAAATCCTAGAGAGTTAAATTATCAATTTAAGTTTAAAATACGAGTAGAATGAATGATTAGCTGATACAGTGTACGAATTTGCCTGTTTTAGGCCGTCGTTCTGACCGAATTCCCTCTAGCACGGGGGAAACCCTACGCCGCTCCACGGCCTTTAATCATTGTTATGGGGGCACAGCCGACTCCCTTTCGCTGCGAAGCGTTTTGGTGTTCCCATACACCCCGAAGGGTTGGTACAATTCTTTTCATTGAGCTTATAGCTCGCCCCAATACCATGGTTTTATTTATTTGTATTCATTGTTCAGTTTGATATAGATTTGGCCAAATCTAAGTTCGGGAGCCGTGCTGCAAGACATGGCGTGTTTGGTGTGCCGGAAATTCGCCGCCAAAGAACGCCATCGAACCGTGTACCACTTAGTAATAACTTTGACTCATCTGAGTCAAACATATTAATTTAGCCAATACTCAATCAGCCTCAGTGTCTCAATCCCTGTAGTATTTCATCATGGTCACCCTACCTATTACCCTATCTTGTCCTCTATTCCGAAGTAATATCATGGTCACCCTACACCTAAAGTTTGTAAATACAATAAACAAAGGATTCTAATTTCTTACCTGTTTGTAGGAAGTACCGTTGACCCACACCCGTAGCTCGAAGGTCGCTCTGGTATCTCGGAGTCTCGTACATTTGAAGACTTAATTTATAGTGAATGATTTCTAAAGTTTTCATTCATACCTAACTTCTAACTCAAAGTGAATCTAGAATCTAGTCTATTAGTTATGTAAAACAAAATAAGTCAAAGTTTCTTTAGACTGCAATATTATTCCATCTCGTTCACCTATCTGCTTTGTTTATGAAAGAAATCAGACTTCTCTATCGTGATAGAATAAACTGACCCTAAGTAATTTAATGTCGCCTATTGACCTAAATTAGTGCACTAGTCTGCACTTTCTAAACTGACTGCCTACTGAAGAGTCGTGACTCAATTTTGGATATAGTATTTCACTATTGGATTGTTCGGTTCAGCCCGCCACACGTTACAGATGTTAAGTCTAGGGTTCAACTGAATACTAATAAAACACTAAATCAATTTATGTAGACAGAACCTTTGAGAACATTCCATTATTGAATACCTTAGGAGAAATATTAGGGTTGTTCAGTAAAAGATGATAATTATGACTTCATAGGTTTATTTTCCATTTTATTAAATCTACTCAAAAGAAACTGTTTGATTATTTAGATTGGTTCCAAATGGGGTCATTTGAGAACCAACCGGATATTCCATTACCTACCAGCCATTCTAAGACAAGGGAAAACGGAAATATCCAAATGAAAAACCCTTGTGGCATTCTAACCTAAGACATCTTAGACTAAAATATACACACATGCTACAAAAGGTGTTAAATGCTTAAAAGAATATGTACACTTTCTACTAGTGGTATCAGGGAGACAAGACATTTCATAGTTTTAGTAGAAATTACAACACATAATACATTGCGTTAAATAGATTCACAGATAATAAGTTATATTTTATTCTCGTTTTCACAACTTCCTGATTATATTTTATATAAATGTTCCTCTTCCAAAGCAAGTGGTATGTGTGCCAAATTATTACATTTCACTCTCTCAGATTTGACCACATTAATCTGATTAATAAAAAGAGCAGATATAGAACAAATGTCAGAAATAAGATATACATCATAATAGAGAACCCATCGTCTCGAGATATCTCTCTCACACGCCTCCTATCCCTTTGTTCTTCTGCATATAAAGCATCGAGAACTATATCTGGATACATTTTAATTTCTTACAATAAACGTACGTCTAATCCCAAACTTAAGGAAGCAAATTATCTGTGATTCTATTTATATCAAAATTTAGTTATTCAGATATTTGTACATTACCAGAAATATTCAGGCCTCGTTGCGCACACACACTTGCTTATAATCTTAATTGTAAATTATTACACTGATTCTACTTTTATGTATAGTTCTATTAAAATAAGTTAAAATTTACACAATCTTAGGATTAAATTTATCGGAGATGGAACCGACCGCCTCGCTCTCCTCTCGATTCCCGAATGGCTTCCTGCGCAAGCACACCCGTGTATCTCCCCTTCCGAGTCCTTATCGCCCCTTCTCCAAACTGAAAAATAGAAAATCCCCACCAAAGTAAACTGCCTTAACTTGATTCGTCATTTTAGGTTTCCGCCAAAACGTTTAGGCCAATTATCGATAGCGTCATTTACTATAGTCACGCCCATTTAAGATTCCCGCCAAAATGTTTCGGCCAATTATCGAAAGCGTCATTTTACGGTCACGCCTTGCTTTTTTGTTTATTTTCTATGCCCTTCGCCTCGGTTCGGCTATGTCAATCTACACATCTGGTTTCAATATTTTGTGAAGGCAAAATGTTTCAACTAGATTTATGATCTGATTCTAAATGTTTCCTTTTAAAACGTCTGCACTTCTATTGCAATTTCTAAAGACCCTTTTTTGTTCTAATCTTAATGTGTTTCCAAAATCCCTATACTTTGTTTTTAAAAATAAACTGCCTGCACTTTGAAATATTTATGAGGGTCCAAGTGTTCACTTAGAAATTCTCTTTTATTTTAAAACTGCGTTTCAAATTTATTTTTAATACCCATGCAAGAGAAATGGGAAAAAAAAAATATGAGCTATGTCTGGCCATCTCACACTCCCCCAAATAGATTTTTAATACACCTAGTATTTCTTATACCTAACTCTCTACTAGTTGTTTGAAAATCTATTTCCTCACCTAACATAAACTGCTATCTATGTTGATGCCGATAGGTCTCACTAATCTCCATTGTTCGCGCTAATCCTTAATGGAATTCATTCCTTTACGAGTTTGCATAATAGCGGAACAAATGGATCGCATTGTAATTCCCTCTTATCTCGTTAGTACGAGCGTCAACCAAAGTGTATACGTTATTGTATGGAATTGCCCCTATCACGTAAGGTCCCTCATAAAGTCGCATGAATTTCTTTGTTAATTTTTTATCAGCGTCCGACCTCGCAAAAGTCCTCAACTTCACCAAGTCGCCTATCTCAAACTGTATTAACTTATGATTCCTATTATAATAGAGCTCTCTATTCTCCGCCGCCTTTGTTATGTTCCGACGCGCCTGTCGTCTAATCTGTTCTAACGTTTCTCCTTGTATATCGGTTCCTTTCGCTATGTCTTTGCCGAAATCAGTTGATAGTATGGTCCGCTTTCCCCAAACTAGCTCATTCGGTGTATAACCTGTTGTGGTATGTACTACCTGGTTGTAACAATCTTCTATGTCCGGCAATAAATCTGCCCAAGACCTATGAGATTTCTCGCAGTATGTTCTGAATAGTCTACCTAATTCCTTGTTAACCCTCTCTGTCGAATTTGGTCGCGGATTCCTAACAGATGTGTGCGTCAATTTGATACCTAATTGACGTACACCTAACTCGAAAACCTTCGATGTAAAATTCGCGCCTCTGTCTGAGCATAAAGTCTTAGTCTCAACTTGTTTGTGAAACTTCTTCACACATGTGAGTGTAGCCTTTCCGCTTGCCTGACGTAATGGATATAACCTGATCAGTTTACTATAAGAGTCCTGCATTACAAATATGTATTTGAATCCGAAGCGTCCCGCCGGTAAAGGTCCATAAATATCGCAAAAGACCCGTTCTCCTATATCTGTCGCTATCACAGTTTTGATCGGCCCCGTGTGCTTTTCTAACGCGTGCTTTGACATTTGACACTCCCCGCAAGCCCTTACAACACGACTTATCACGCGAGACATATTCGAGAAATAGTAACGACGTTTCATCAGCGCATAGACCTTGTAACGTCCGAAATGACCTATCTCTTCATGTATGCTAACGCTCAAACTCCTTTGTAAAACCTCGGGAACATATAGTCTCAAAGTATCCCTATTTATGTCTGACCTATAAAGGACCCCCTCCTTAATCACATAATACTTTGATTCAGATGTACCTGATATTTTCATACGTTTAATTATTTCACTAGCGACCTTGTCCCGTTCTTGTAGACTACCTATCTCTTTCCATCTCGCTTGTACTACCTGTCCTAGCGATGTCTTGAATAAATTCATCTCAGGCCCCACAGACTTGTTATTCAATACGTCAGTTGTCCCTTTTATATGTCGGGATAATACGTCAGCTACTGTGTTTAATTTCCCTTTTACATGCTCGACCGTATAATCAAATTGTCCTATGTAATGTACCCAACGTATCATTCGTGCGCTCAACAATTTACATGTCTGTAAGAATATCAAACTTTTATGATCGGTCCTAATCACTAACCGTGCCCCCCTCAAATACGTTTCAAACTTCGACAAGCTAAATATGATAGCCCACAACTCTTGTTCTGTGACTGTCCACTTACGCTCCGCCTCAGTCAATGCTTTACTACAAAATCCTATTATCTGCTCTTCACCTACTTCGTTCAATTGATAAACATACCCTGAGACTCCTAAATTACTGCTATCGGTTTGTAGGTAATAAATCTCTTTCGGATTAGGATGTATGAGAAGTATCGTGTCTAAAAATAATCTCTTGACCTTTTCAAAACATTCGTTTACCTCATGAGTCCATGACCATTTTGTATTTTGTTTTAATAGATCGCAGAGTGGCCTAACCTCTTCGCTACACTTCGAGATAAACCTTCTGAAATAATTTATTAATCCCAAAAATCCTCGTAATTGTTTTATTGTTCGAGGGACGGGAAAACCTAATATAGCCTCTACTCGTTCTGGATCCATCCGTACGCCTTTCGTATTTACTATGTGTCCTAGCAGTTTTACTTCTACGCACAGAAAACGACACTTTCCTAGCCTGCCCGTTAAGCCTGCTGTTTCTAGTCTGTCTAGTACTTGGTCTAAATGTTCCAAGTGTAATCTTATGTCTCCTGTGGTAAATATGACAATGTCATCTAAATAGTTAACGCAGAATTCACGCACTTCTTTTAATATAGAATCCATTGCCCTTGAAAATCCCGCGACAGATGTCTTTAGTCCTTGAGGCAAGACATTATAAGTATATGTCCTCCCCATAAAAGAAAACCCCGTATATTTTCTAGAATCCTGACTCAAAGGTATTTGAAAGTAAGCATTATTCAGATCAATTAAACTAATGTAATTCACTCCATGAAAGGATTGTAAAATTTCCGATGTGAGTGGCGGTGACCCCGCATCTCCCACCATTTTCTTATTAAGTTCGCGCGCGTCTAACAAGAGCCTTATTGACCCATCTCGTTTCTTAGTAAATGTGAGCGGGCTACAGTATGGCGTTGCCTCCTGCCTGATCACACCTAACCTCTCTAACTCCTCTAATTCTTCTTTAACCTGATCTCTATACGCTAAAGGCACTGGATAACTATGCTTTATAAAAGGAATCTCATCGACTAACTCAATGACGTGCTCGTACCTGTTAGTCAATCCTAATCTATCTGTAAACACCTTACAATGCTTATTCAACACAGGTAACAACATTTCCTTTTGTTCCCTACTTAAATTTGAATCATTCAAACAATACCCCTTTTTGTCCTCGCCATTCGAATCCTTAATAGATAAGCTACGTTCCTCGGACCTAGTACCTTGATTCAGTATCGAATTAATTGTGGCGGCATTCGTCTCTCCCCCTAACCTTTCGACCTTACAATCCGAGTTCAGTCTTACGCAAGACTTGACCCCTAAATGCTCTATGGTCAGTGTCCGTTCACTGCCGCAATTTACTACTCCCTTTACTCGTTCTAACCAATCATATCCGAGTATCAACGACCTAGGTAACCGTCGCATAATTAGTACTGGTGCTTCAACTAATGTACTCCCTAATTTGAACTCTATTAATAACATCCTATTTGTACTTTCGCTACGTGAACCGAATGCCCCTTGTATTTGAATCGCTGGGATGGCGATTTCTGACAAAGTATTATTTCCAATTAGAATAGATTCGTATAATTCCTTAGTTATTCCGCTAATCTGACTTCCCGTGTCGATAAGTGCATTTATACTCCTCCCATACAAGCTTACACTCACTTCAGGTAACTTAGGTAAGGAATAATCAATTCCTTCGTCAATCGACTCATCAAGTTCATGGTACATTGTGTATACGTTTATTCCTCTCCTTACACACAGCTCACACTCAATACCTATCTCGCCACATTCTACTACGTTGTTAAACTGATTTTCCAATAAGATTCCTATGCTTCTAGCTTCAACCTGACAGCTACTTTCGTCGCTAACCTTTCCGCCCTTTATTAATCGTTTAAGACCTTTATCGCCAATGCCCAAGCTCTGACCCGGTCTCCATCCTTTGCTAATTAAAATATCATAAGCCACGTTCGGCCTTCCGCGTTTCGAGGTCTCTACTTTCCCCGTTCTACACAATTCTAGATTATTGTACCTCGATTGTGTGGGGATACCTAGTTTTTTGAAGGTCCCTCTCCCCCTCCTTCTTTCGACAAAGCAGAGTTTTCGCCCTCCTTTACAAAAGTAATAGCCGGTCTAGCTCGCTCAGCCCCAGAAAACGCTGGTCTGTTAACGTTTGGCCTGTAACCTGACCTACTCTGGCGATAACCCCGTCCTCGGGTCGTGTTACCTCTAGTATTCCACTTATTCGCTGAAATGGCTGCGACAATAGGCCGCGCTAACGATGACCTGTCGTAACGCCTACCTCTAAAATTATTACCTACTACCTCTCTCGCAATTCCTCTCGGCTTTTCAACAATATTTTGCTCTATACTTCTTAGAAACTTTGCCCCGTTCATGATGTTAACTTCCCCAGTCCTAGTAAACCACAACCGCTGAATATCTATCGCATAATGCCGCATAATAGAATTTACTAAGTCACTTTCGCTAAACGCAATAGTTAATGATTGCATCGATTCTACCTGTACAGCAAAATGTTCGGACATCGTCATTCCAGAATCGCTCGAATATATCGCATTAATCAACCTATACCTCACAGACTCTTGGATCTGCTCGGTCCAATAAGTTCGTCTAAAATCGGTCTCAAAATCGGCAAACGTAGCCCAGTCCTTCGAGTATAACTCCATGACCTGACGTGCGTGTCCCGTTATACATCCTAACGCTATATCGATCTCCCGATCCGACCCATTTACCGCTCTAATATACTTTTTTAATCGCTTTAAAAATGCAATAGGGTTTGTAAATGGTTTTCCATCGAAATTCGGCTTGGTAACCGAAGGCTGTACTACATAAACGTTCCGAGTCTCAGAAGGAGATACACTAGATCCCGCAGACCCAACTCTAGGCCCTGGTCCATCACTACTACTTTCATTGCTTACTCCAACCGACTCGTGTGACGTAACACTCGCGCTTTCATTTGGCAATGAATTCACTTTTGAACTCAATTGTTGCAACTTTCCATCGAATTCGTTGATTTTTTGTAGAATCAACTCTAACGTCGAGTTACCTACAGTTCCCGTTTGTTCGTTTGTTTCTACCGCACCTTTATCTAATCGACCCGTTGCTACCCGCTTTGTATTCCGTTCCTTTTTACCTGCCGGCATCTTTAAACAATTCGCTTTAAAACGCTGTTCCTAACTACTTTCTAACTAATAATCGCTCAAGTCCGCCAGATGTTATATTACTTGTCTACTATGCCGCCTTCGTGAGCCGCCTAACGAAACTCGTAACAAAGGCACAATATTAAAACCAGATGTGGAATGACACTGGGGTTCGTCCCGTTCTATGTGGAATCTCTTTGTTCAACAAAATAAATCTCAAAATAAAAGCAAGGATAAACAATTAAGTCTAAGAAATAAGCAAGTGTAATGCTCCGTTCACTGCAATTCCTCCTAGAATCCTGTAAATTTTACATTTATAAAACATACTGCTTATTTCTGCTTCTCCTATACACTAAATAAAATAAGTGCACAACATATAATTAAATGTACAACATAATAATAACATGCACAGTGTGTCTTGTCTCCCTTCTCCCTTTCATTGTTTCACCTAAATATTTCTCCTATACCCAATCACAAGTTTCTACGTTGTGTATTTTTTTTTTCTCTAATAAGGATTATTAATATAGATCTAGTCGTAACGTTATTTCGAATACGTACATAGACCCCTGGTCACCTCCGGCATCAAAATTCCCAGGCTTTCAAGATTTTCCAGGATTATATCCTGGTCACGGCACCAAAATTCTGTGATGGTACGCAGCTGGATCGTCTAGTGATATCTAGTGGATTGATTGAGTAAAGAAGAATATTCTAATTATAGGTAAACACCTCAGGATCGAGAGACATATTGGCTTCTGGCATGAACACTGTTATGTACTAAGCACCCTGCGGGTTAGTTCATTTCGTCCGATGGACAAAGTAGGCTACCAAATCATTCTACTTTAGCTGTCGCGGATTAATTATGAACAAACTTCAAAAGAATTATGTTATGCATTCTCCAACCTTCAGAAAAACAGGGAAATCCTAGAGAGTTAAATTATCAATTTAAGTTTAAAATACGAGTAGAATGAATGATTAGCTGATACAGTGTACGAATTTGCCTGTTTTAGGCCGTCGTTCTGACCGAATTCCCTCTAGCACGGGGGAAACCCTACGCCGCTCCACGGCCTTTAATCATTGTTATGGGGGCACAGCCGACTCCCTTTCGCTGCGAAGCGTTTTGGTGTTCCCATACACCCCGAAGGGTTGGTACAATTCTTTTCATTGAGCTTATAGCTCGCCCCAATACCATGGTTTTATTTATTTGTATTCATTGTTCAGTTTGATATAGATTTGGCCAAATCTAAGTTCGGGAGCCGTGCTGCAAGACATGGCGTGTTTGGTGTGCCGGAAATTCGCCGCCAAAGAACGCCATCGAACCGTGTACCACTTAGTAATAACTTTGACTCATCTGAGTCAAACATATTAATTTAGCCAATACTCAATCAGCCTCAGTGTCTCAATCCCTGTAGTATTTCATCATGGTCACCCTACCTATTACCCTATCTTGTCCTCTATTCCGAAGTAATATCATGGTCACCCTACACCTAAAGTTTGTAAATACAATAAACAAAGGATTCTAATTTCTTACCTGTTTGTAGGAAGTACCGTTGACCCACACCCGTAGCTCGAAGGTCGCTCTGGTATCTCGGAGTCTCGTACATTTGAAGACTTAATTTATAGTGAATGATTTCTAAAGTTTTCATTCATACCTAACTTCTAACTCAAAGTGAATCTAGAATCTAGTCTATTAGTTATGTAAAACAAAATAAGTCAAAGTTTCTTTAGACTGCAATATTATTCCATCTCGTTCACCTATCTGCTTTGTTTATGAAAGAAATCAGACTTCTCTATCGTGATAGAATAAACTGACCCTAAGTAATTTAATGTCGCCTATTGACCTAAATTAGTGCACTAGTCTGCACTTTCTAAACTGACTGCCTACTGAAGAGTCGTGACTCAATTTTGGATATAGTATTTCACTATTGGATTGTTCGGTTCAGCCCGCCACACGTTACAGATGTTAAGTCTAGGGTTCAACTGAATACTAATAAAACACTAAATCAATTTATGTAGACAGAACCTTTGAGAACATTCCATTATTGAATACCTTAGGAGAAATATTAGGGTTGTTCAGTAAAAGATGATAATTATGACTTCATAGGTTTATTTTCCATTTTATTAAATCTACTCAAAAGAAACTGTTTGATTATTTAGATTGGTTCCAAATGGGGTCATTTGAGAACCAACCGGATATTCCATTACCTACCAGCCATTCTAAGACAAGGGAAAACGGAAATATCCAAATGAAAAACCCTTGTGGCATTCTAACCTAAGACATCTTAGACTAAAATATACACACATGCTACAAAAGGTGTTAAATGCTTAAAAGAATATGTACACTTTCTACTAGTGGTATCAGGGAGACAAGACATTTCATAGTTTTAGTAGAAATTACAACACATAATACATTGCGTTAAATAGATTCACAGATAATAAGTTATATTTTATTCTCGTTTTCACAACTTCCTGATTATATTTTATATAAATGTTCCTCTTCCAAAGCAAGTGGTATGTGTGCCAAATTATTACATTTCACTCTCTCAGATTTGACCACATTAATCTGATTAATAAAAAGAGCAGATATAGAACAAATGTCAGAAATAAGATATACATCATAATAGAGAACCCATCGTCTCGAGATATCTCTCTCACACGCCTCCTATCCCTTTGTTCTTCTGCATATAAAGCATCGAGAACTATATCTGGATACATTTTAATTTCTTACAATAAACGTACGTCTAATCCCAAACTTAAGGAAGCAAATTATCTGTGATTCTATTTATATCAAAATTTAGTTATTCAGATATTTGTACATTACCAGAAATATTCAGGCCTCGTTGCGCACACACACTTGCTTATAATCTTAATTGTAAATTATTACACTGATTCTACTTTTATGTATAGTTCTATTAAAATAAGTTAAAATTTACACAATCTTAGGATTAAATTTATCGGAGATGGAACCGACCGCCTCGCTCTCCTCTCGATTCCCGAATGGCTTCCTGCGCAAGCACACCCGTGTATCTCCCCTTCCGAGTCCTTATCGCCCCTTCTCCAAACTGAAAAATAGAAAATCCCCACCAAAGTAAACTGCCTTAACTTGATTCGTCATTTTAGGTTTCCGCCAAAACGTTTAGGCCAATTATCGATAGCGTCATTTACTATAGTCACGCCCATTTAAGATTCCCGCCAAAATGTTTCGGCCAATTATCGAAAGCGTCATTTTACGGTCACGCCTTGCTTTTTTGTTTATTTTCTATGCCCTTCGCCTCGGTTCGGCTATGTCAATCTACACATCTGGTTTCAATATTTTGTGAAGGCAAAATGTTTCAACTAGATTTATGATCTGATTCTAAATGTTTCCTTTTAAAACGTCTGCACTTCTATTGCAATTTCTAAAGACCCTTTTTTGTTCTAATCTTAATGTGTTTCCAAAATCCCTATACTTTGTTTTTAAAAATAAACTGCCTGCACTTTGAAATATTTATGAGGGTCCAAGTGTTCACTTAGAAATTCTCTTTTATTTTAAAACTGCGTTTCAAATTTATTTTTAATACCCATGCAAGAGAAATGGGAAAAAAAAAATATGAGCTATGTCTGGCCATCTCAACACCACGCTACAACGAAAAAACTATACACACATACAGCGAGAGCACACAGGTAATATGATACAAAATAAGTTATGTCATGACCTGTCACCCGCACCACGCTAAATGAGAAAACTCTACGATCCAGTACGCTCAAAGGCAGCACGGCGAGGGCACACAGGTAATCAGGCGCTATTGACTGTCGTCGGTCAGAGCAGAAAGAAACGTCTCCCGGTCAGTGTAAACAGCGCTTATAGACGCCATTCACTGCGAACGCTCTGCATTCGGTGCATTGAAAGTCTTTTCGATAGTGTGAAATGGTCAATTTCAGAGGCCTTTGAAGTTTTCCCGCGGGAGATGGGTTCTAATTAATTTTATATTAGTGCTGTTTCGATTTTGGCTTTTGGGCTCGTGTTCATACTTTGCTCCAATCGGCTGCCCCATTTCAAAACCTAGTAAGTGTGATTGAAAAAATTTTAGAGCTGACCAAAAAACATATTTGTGCTAGTAGCTCTTCTGAACTCATCAGTATCTGTTCATAAATTAAGTTTCGTAAATAAACTACTTTGGCTTTTGTTGGAAATATTTATTACTTCGCTAAGCCATCTACCAAAAAACACGTTTTTTTATAATTTATCACTTACTAGGTTTTGAAATGGGGCAGCCGCAATGTTTAGAGATAATTTTGGCTAACACAATTATTATAGAGTGGCAAGTTTTAAAAACTGTTAGTATTAAAATTTGTTACAAAAAAAAAATAGTAGCAGTAATAATAAATAAAAAAAAACTAAGACAATCGTAATTTTTTATGTTTTAATTAGTAAGGAGGTTTCGTCCACCGGTTAAAATGTTGTCGATTGATATCTTGATAAGAAGGGAAAAGTACAGATTTGTACCAGTATCAAACCTGATATGTTGATTGTAGAAATAAGCTATAACAAGATTTTCTACGTTGTATTATTTTGTTATTTTTTTTAAGTCACCGAACGCTGTTGTTTTTTTATTTTTAGATGATCAATTTCATTTCTTTATTTCAATTTTGTATTTATTTCTTGATCTCTAATTAAAAGTAAAAGCGAACAAAGCGTCAAAAGCAGTGACCACAGTAATTTTATAATCCAAAAGGGGTACGTTCGGAATTTTAAGTATTATTTTATGTTAATAGCTGTCATAGTTGTACCGGGGAGATCGTAACTTCCAAGTTTGATTTCATTTGCATTGCTCAAAATATTACGGGGTTTTGTTTTAGGTGACACTTGGAAATTCCGAAACAACATTACAAAGCTTTTAGTGTTATTTGAATGATTTGGGGTTATTTAGGTCTTTACGATGAGGCCCTTGGAAGTCAAGATAACTTCCACGATCTTATCGATATATGTTTGAAATCTAATATTGCGGTTAAATTATCGGGATTCGGCAAATATTCACACTATCGCGATAAGTTTGGCCGGGTGGTTCGCTGGATCGCGATGTGTTCGGGTGAACATGAATCTTTCACTGCGAACCGCTGTTGTAGACAAGAACATCGTGTATGACGGTTTCATCGCGACAACGTAACGCGATTTTTCGAAAAAAAAAAAAATGTATAGTCAGAAATGGAATGGGAATTCTATGGCAGGTTTTTCAATAACCCTATAATAGCGATCTACGAGAACGTTCTTGTGATGGAAGGAATTTAATATCTAGATGGTTGGGCAAAATACTCTCGACTGAACCGGATTCCATTTCGGAAAAAATGTTATTTGATTTTTATACAAAAAGTTTAAAAAATAGATAATTAATTACAATATATAGTATACTGTTGTTGATTTAAAAGTACGATGGGGCTGTCAAATACTTTTTGTATAAATATTCTATAAAATAAATAACGGTAAAAAAAATACTCTCGAAATGAACTGACTGAACAATGTTTCCATTGGATTTTCGCAATTTCTTAAATAAGTCAAAAGTAAATACTTAAAATATTAACAAAGAGCAAGTGACTGCCAAAGCTCATTTCTGTAAATGTTATTAGTTGACACTTTGTCAAAGGTACCTAATTCTAATATTCTAATTGAGTTTCGTCGTGTTTAAAAAACTTACAACGAATAAGAATTCACGTCACGTTATTTTCTTTTAGCTTATAAATATAATAAAAAAAGAAGTGAAAAAGTAACACAATATCGAACTCATTGTTGTCTCCATTAACAAGTGCTTTTAATGGCGTCGTAAAATGGCAAACAAAAAGTATGTTTATCTAAAAAAGGGCCGTAACGGCTAAACTCCGCCAACTTCCAAACTTGTCATCGGCCACTTTATTTAGAGCTTCTGCATGGGTTCTTTCACACTGATCAATGTAACCGTTGCGGTTTTATTATCAACCAGTTTTACAAGTCAAAATCTTTAAACAAAATACCTAGATAACATGTACACTTTTTGATTATCACTAATTATTTTATAATGTGCCATTAATCAACTGAGCTTTTACTATGAATTTTCTCCATCTTTTTACCCCATCTACATACTGAAAGTATTTCATAAATATAACATAAATACTTAATAATAAATAAAATAAATTCGAGATAATTATTTTACTTTTTTTGAGCAGGCTTGTATCAAATACTGTACATAATTACAAAGAAACGTTGTAAAATTAATTAAAATAATACATAATAGACTTAATGAATTTCTGTACATGTATTGTTCTACATATTATTTACTATTCTACATCGTCTCCTGCTGAGGGATATGATTTTTATTGAAGGTCTTTTGTTTAGCATCTTGTTCCTATTAATTACTAATTCCTAAACACGCATGTCATCCGCGCGTATCGATCTTGTATTGTGAACGCACCATTAAAGTTATGCTAATAAAATGATATTGTTTTCTTTAGAACTGCTATTAATTAAGACGCTCTACAATCTCACTTCGTTAATCCGGACCCCCTTGAAAAGGCGTTGTTTTGCTATTAATGTTCGAAACTTGCTCGCAGACAGAAGGTGCGACAGTAAAATAACTGTTATTTATATGCGTTAATAATTCACGATTTTAATGGGATGTTTTTAAACTTCGCGCCGTTTTTTGTCGCGGGTAAGTGAGAATTATCGTTCACTGGCTCGTTTTGTTATAACTCCTTAATGTTTATTTCGTATCATTGTTTATAGTTTATCTCCAAAGTAATACTCGTACGAGCTTTATTTCTTGGCCTAGTTAGGTATTATATCATACAGTTGGAATGGTTGAGCAAGGCTATTACGAATGAGTAAAAAGACGTGTGGCACTCGGGGACTGCCGCGGTAAAGCTATTGCATAGCATTTTTTATCAACGCCATCTAGCGGTGAGAGGAGTCCCATGTCAGGTTATTTTCGTTACGGAATTTCTGGATTCGGTCTCCACGCTCAAGGCCCGCGATAGAAGCTATGCAATAGATTAAAAAGATGGGTCTTTACCTCAATGGAGTTAATAGTTAGCACAATAAAATGTTGTATCATTCAAATTCAAAATTATTAATTTCATGTAGGCCAATTTGTCTGGTGGGAGGCTTTGGCCGTGGCAAGTTACCACCCTACCGCCAAAGACGTGCCGCCAAGTGATTTAGCGTTCCGGCACGATGGCGTGTAGAAACCTATTCGGGGTATGGGTTGAATGTATACTGGCATACCCCTTCCAAGTTAGCCCGCTACCATCTTAGACTGCATCGTCCCTTACCATATGGAATAAAAAAAAAGCTCTTATGACACTTCGTGACTCTACCACGCACTGGTTCGAAATGCACATTCTGCTGAAAAGAGCCGGCAAGAAACTTAGCAGTTGCTCTTTTCATAAACATTCATAACTTTTGATTAAATTAATCATAAATTAAATCTTATTACACTAAACTTGTTAATTATATTCTTGTTTTTCTACAACTATTTTTATAGGTACTCATTTTGTTTTAAGAACAAATTATACCTTAATAAGTGAGTTTAATTCTCCAATCCCGGAATTACGAAGTAACTTCATGTACCTACTTACACTAAAATAATAATTCACTACCGCCTACCGGACTTTTCACTAATTAACATAACACATTACCTACTTAGCTTTTACGCGGTGTTGTTCAATATCACAGAGGAGGTAATGTATATGGGACAGGCCCAAAACTTGTGTGACATAAATATGTCCGATATTAACAGGCTAAGAGGTGTCGACAGCAAAAATCCATCTCCGACTTTGTCACTTAAGGGCTCTCCTGATGCTAAACTGTGGACTCTCTACGCGCGGCAAGGAGGTACAATACTTTGGATATGATTAGCGTTGCCAGACGTCGCGTGTTTCCCGGGATAGTAGTATAGTATTTTAGGCATAGTTTAAAATGTCCCGGCGGGACTGGCTCTGTCCCGTATTTGAACCGTACTTCGTTTTTCATTATGAAATCGATCTAAGTATTCACACACGCAACGTTCGTAAAACGTACGGTTTACAATAATTGTCTGACTCGGCTCGACTAGAGCGACTGTGTAGTGTGAAGTAACTTGCACTTGCCGACCGCATCGACCAACGACAGTGTTAGTATCAGAATGACAATGTTAAAACTGACTTGATCCTTGGAAAAAAATTACCTACTCTAAGTAATTTTGTTTTTTATTTGTCCCGGTTAAAAAACTGAAATCCCGTATTTTTTTGCCCATTTAACCATTTGTCCCTTATAGGCTGAAAAAAAAATCTGGCAACCCTAGATATGATATCATTCTTTAAATAAATAAATAAACATTTATTCAGCTCACACATAAATAAAAAGATACAAAATTTGAGTAACACTAAGGCTGAAAACTAGAGACCGCACCCCCACTCCACTCAGACTCAAAACAGTACTAAAATGAGAAAGATTTATCTGTGCCGAGCATATTTTTGTGACTCGTTTCAACTCTAACCCAAATCCGAGCCGAGCCAGAGCACACTCTATAGATCTCAGCATTAATCTATGACATAAATCTATCTATTCTATTCAATAGTATATATTGTAATATACAATAGTATTCTATATTAAAACTCTTTGCTGTTTGTAATTTATAGCTCATAGAAAATATTTGGCAAAAACTAACAGCACAAGGGAGTACAATAGAATACAATAAGATTGACACTTTGTCTTGTTGACTGTTTGAATACGTTTATCTACAAAAATTCTAGACGAATAATTTTCATTGGGTTTTAACAGGTCACTTAAACGTCGTTTGGGGTAGCATAAGTCTCATACTCCGACGGGCTCAAAATAAGAGATACTTTAAAGTTTAAGGAATCTGCTCAGCTAAGTACGGTTGGTAGAAAAGTCAAAGATAGTCGTAGTCAGGTAGCATTCATTAATTGTAAAATATCATCACACTTAATAATTTAAAACAGTTTTCAAAACTCTGAATATGATATTACGATCTCATTTCAGCCTATATTATATGCCTCTGAAAATCGAATTGATATTGATAAAAATTTTATATGTTAAAGCCTAACCTTTGAATAAAGCATTTTGGCATTTTGTTACTTTTGTTGCCCTAAAGTAAAAGTCAACGAGTAAGATTTGTCTATCATCGTATCCAATGTGGTAATGTTTAGTAGCTGCACGGCTGATAAGGTGCGCGTACATTAGCGACGCACCCCCCAGCCCGCGCGAGCGATAATGAGCGAGCGAGATTTCCCCAACGTGTCCTACAAAGGCGAATTTGGATAAAGTTATCAAATTTTCAAAACGGCTCACGCATTACGCGGAGGTAGTTTGCGCTGCTAATTATGATTGCAATTATCACGGCTCTTTATTTTACAAGACAACCTGAATATGTAGTTGCAATTATTTTGTAAGCTTCCTCACATAGCGAAACTTTTTCTCTGTGCTATGACAATTTATTATCATACCTAAATACAATATACATAATAAATATTATTATAAACTTACCGATGTCCGTGACTTCGTCCGTGCGGATTTAGTTTTTAAAATCCCGCGGGAACTCTTTGATTTTACGGGATAAAAAGTAGCCTATGTCACTCTCCAGGTTGCAACTATTCTCATGCAAAAAATCACATCGATCCGTAGCTCTGATGCAGCGTTATTGAAGACAAACCAACAAACAAACACACTTTCGCATTTATAATATTAGTAAGGATAGTGAGGATAAAAACTGTGATTTTAATCTTTGAACTTAATTGTGAATATCTTTTTTGACATACTTGCTTAATTTTTCATCATAACTATTATTCATTACTTATTTAACTAGTGATTTTTTTTCTTAAAAAAAAAATCCTTAAAAAATATACGTTATTTCAAAATTAAGTCCGGCCTGAAAGATTTTGAGATTTTGACATTTGAGCCTGTGTCACTTTGAAACTACATAATATTTTTACGAAATTCTCAAAATCTCTGTCTTTGTAAAATGCACATGGGGCATGCCAACAAAATTCCGTTTTATTGTGAATATATTTTAAATATGAATCAAACTTCGTTTGTATGGAGCGAGCTAGGGTCCTCTGAAGTATACAAAATATTAAACTTCATACCTAGGTCGGTTACAATGACAGAAAGACTGGAATCCGCAGCGAAACTCATCTCGCCATAATCATAATACGTGATTACGTTGTAAAGTATCATTATTTAGTGCCCGGCTAGTTCTACTTCAATGATCATACAGATATAATGCAAGAGTTGTTGATACCTCCAAACTACTTGCACGCATTGTAGTAAAACATTGTCATACATTTTGTACCATTATAAACTAGTGGTTCGCCCCGAACTGAGACCTCGCGATATCCCATAATTCCCAAAAGTTTTAATTATTTATTGTAATAATTAACTTTTAACATTAGACGCAATAAAAAAAATAATAGTTGACATAAAACTGTTTTACTGACACAGCGCCATCTATTAGCATTATTGTGAAGCTATTAGCATTTAAAATTAAATAAATTCGTTTCTTTATAACATTTATCTAATTTTAGTATTTGTTGTTCAAGTACAGGATATAACTGAATTTTCAACCAAGTTTCACGTTCTAATATTCAGTAATTCTGAAGTTATAGGGCTCTGACAGACATTTGGACGTACACACTTCTCTGTCTAGTAGGCAAGCGCATTAGTTGACTCAGAGAACTCGCTTCGCTCGTTCAATAAAAACGTATGCGGTCTATAATATTATGGATCTACTATTACATCCAGTTATATGCTCAAACACTCGCACTGCAATATAATGTGAAATACTTTTAATACAATTCTTTTGAAAAAAATTAAGTCATACCTCAACCTAAGTTTTATGCTAGAAAACTGCTTACTCAGTCATATTTAAATTAGTGTTATATCGATGGTCGATAGTCGAATATGTACGGACGGTCGAAGTGCTCCAGGCACCCAGGTGGTGAGGGTGAAATTGCGTTCGGTGGCGTGCGGTGCGGTTGTAAAAGATAGAGGGCAAGTTTTGCGTCTGCTTAACACTCGTGCGCGAACGATTAAAAGAACCTTTAGGTAAAGAAGGTGAATCCAGAAATGAAGCAATCAACCAGAAGATACCAAAGTAGAAAACTAGACGACATCTAATCATAGACGTAACATCCACTCTCTGGGTTCCATCTAATAATGTCGTTTGACACGTACCAATTTTCGGTTCATTTGATATTAAAAGCTTTTCAACGCGAGTGTCATCGTCTATTCAGTCAAATTGCACGGGCGTGCGGGCTAAAGCAATTAGTAGTGTTTTACTGATATTGGCTTACATTATGAATTTACTGCAGGCACTTTAGATCAGGCGCCAACTGTGAGTAGACCTTCAAACTTCGAACGAGTTCTTAAGAAATTAAGCTCTAATATACTTTATCCCTAGTACCGTAGTGAAGATCGTATGAAAATCCGTACAGTAGTGTCTGAGATTAGCTCGAACAAACACGAACTTAACGCGGCGGGGAACTTATTTAGTGATTTTTGATACCTTGGGTTACATTATTGCAATTTTCGTAGGAATTATACTCTGGAATTAAAAACCTTAATCCACGCGAACGAAGTCTCGGTCATCAACTACTATAAATATAATGCTAAGGGCTAAGCGTTTAATTTGAATTCGTAAACCAAAGTTGAAAAATAATTAAATGAAATAATAGAAAAACTTATAAATATTCAAAGAAGCGTCTTAAACCTTTAGCGGACTGACGGATTCGTTTTTACTTATTCCACAGAAAATCTGCTTAAAATCCGTATTTAAAAGAATCACTCGGAATTTATTTGCATCGACATTGCAAGTCATAAGTGTTGAGCGTATTTCTAATCTAAATTATTGTACAGATACAATTTTTGCAAATCATTAGGGCGCGTGAGCTTTACTTGTGCTTACGTCGTGTACATGCATTTCGTAAGTGTGCCTGTTAGTAGCCTAGGTGGGAGCGGTCAGGCGCGAGCAAGCTCTCGCTCACGCTTATACAGATACGGCACATACAACCATAAGCCACGCGCCCTCGTGAATTGCAAGAACTATATACCTGTTTATGGTTTATCATCATACCAGTTTTTACAACTCCTCATTATTTTATCATTCAGTTTTTATTCGCGTCTCTAGGAGTAGGTATTAAAAAAAAATTCAATACCTTTTCGTTTTTCGTATTTGGCGATGTTCACTTCTTTTATTGTCAAAGGTTTTTTTAAAAGTTTCTTACTATGCCTCATAATAATATTCTTTGTTGGCGTTATTAGGAATATCACAAAGCATTTCTATATTAACCGTGGTAAATCCAAGTTTTATCATTTTTTAGCTTTTTTTATGTGATAATATTGCATAGTAGAAAATATAACAAAATATCATTATAAAGTGATAATAATAATTTGTGTTTAGATTTTTTAACTAGTGTCTGCTTTACTTTTTCTGAAAATATACTTATGTACATTTTAACCCGGAAAATAAAAGAGTTTCCGCGGGAAAAAACCTCAATCCACGCGGACGAAATTGCCGGCATCATCTAGTAAATTATAAAATTAAAATTTTAATGGTACACAATCTTACATCCAAATAAGACACTTTACGATGGCCTAATATAGCTTATACTTAGTTCGCTTGCGTTTATAACATAGACCGGGCCCCACAGCTTTCTTCTTATCTCTTCGCAATGGTCGCGATTCGTGGTTACCCTTTGGATGTCGTCGTTGCGAATGATTTTAAATGTAAAAATTATTCAAATTCCGCGGATAAGTCGCATCTCGGTCGAATGCTGAACCGTAATGCCGTTGGCGGCCTAATAGTCGATGAGTTTGGCTGATGATGCAATTCAGCTATCTGGAGTGTATGACTTCAGAATTGTCAGAATAATAAGCAGCCGTGGTATAATCAGCATGCTTATAGAATAAATATATTGAATTTACCTACTATAGCTTTTGCCCGCGGCTTCGCTCACGTTAAGTTACACTAATTGAATTGGAATTAGATTGGATTGAATCTTTATTATTTTTATAAAAGTTATTTGTATGCCAAATTTCAGCTCGAACCGTCCAATAAATTCAGCTCTGCGTTGATAGATCCGTCAGTCAGTTAATCAGTTAGTCAGTCAGTCACCCTTTTCTTTTATCTATTTAGAAGTTTAAGCAGGGAGCGTGGCATATTAAACGAGACGTTTGCCCATCCATTCATTAATTGACAGATTTATCTCAACGCTCATGTAACGTTAGCTAAAATCACTTTGTTTTGAAAAGTTTATTTATATGGCTTTATAGTTCTTTCATGTCACGAGGGCTCGTGGCTCATGGTTGCGTGTGTGACGTGTCTGTATAAAAGTGAGCGAGAGCTTGCTTGCGCCTGACCGCTCTCACCTTGGCTCCTGACAGGCATGCTATGTGCATGTAAACGCTATGACCACCGGCAAGACGTAAGCGCCCGTAACTTCGTGAGATAAACGTACTATACCTTGATTTATTCCGTTGTGGGACTCATTGGAATGAAAAGAAAACATTTGTATAAACATTATCATTGTAGTATCCATTAAATGTGAATTGTACTAGGTATGTCACATGTTATGAACGTCACTAAACAAAAACTACTGGAAACTTTTTAAAAATTAATGAGCTTCTGTACCTATTCTATATACGAAGCAACACTCAATGTCAAAATCTAGGCGGAATAGAATTATTGTTGTAATTTAATTAATCCCACACATCACTGTGTATCATCCGAGGGACCCTTAACATACCATTCTGTCCGTACAATATAACGCGCAATTGAGTGTTAAAAATCCCTAATAGCTAGGTTCATTTTCAATGAGAAGTGCTCTAGTGTGGAGATGACATTCGCTCGCGGTTAATTAATGCAACCTCCTAAGTGGGGCTGAAGTCCTGGTATTTTCTATAACAGGCGTATGCATTTCTAAAAAAAAAAAAGATATTGTGTGCAGTTTACTTTTTTATGTGGTTTCATAAAAAGAGAAATTGGACGACTCACTGGCTGATACCCTCTCGCTATTGGTTAAAATGCATTGATGCAGCAAGAACGCCATAAATTCAGCCAATCAGAGGCCATTGCGATCGTTACACTGATACAATAATTTTTAAAGAATCGACACTATCTATACACCGCACTCTTATTCTGCTCAGACTCATGACACAGTTAAAACGAGACACATTTATGTCAGAGCATATTTGTGTCTCTTTAACTCTATCTTGAGTCTGAGCTAAGTCAGAGCATGCTTTATAGATCTCAACAGAGTTACCGACATAGCTTATCGAATCACACCGACACATATAGCTACGTCGGTTATTCTAGTTCTTCTTTGGACTTCTTCATTTCAGATTTGTTCACGTAGAGAAACACCGAGCGACGCTCTCTCTATCGCTCGCTCTTATATCTAGTAAAAATAAACATCAGAAAAATGTGGAATGTATTTTGTTTTACCTAATCGAATAGCCGGTCGGCATACAAATTTTAATCTCGATAAAAATTCAATTTTGGTCCGCGCCATTGTGGAGATCCTTTACATTGTCATCGTCAATATAACAGAGGAAGGGTTAAGATGGCTGGCGATAAACAAAAAAAGGAAAAAAGTTAATTTAAGTTCGAGCGAGGAAACGAAATCGCGCCGCGGAAAATTCTTCTATGTATCTAAGTATTCATTTATTTATGACAAGCTGCTGTGAGTGTGACTTAGTAAATTTTAGTGTGATTTTTTTTTTCGTTACAATATGTGTTATTTGTTGAACATACAACACATCATGACTGGTTTACGTGTGGAAACCAGCCCAGCAAGAAGAAATAAAGAATGCTATTTATTGATATAAGTTTATTATTTACGGTAGAAGATTACTAAAAACGAATGTATAATCTGCGTTCAGTTATCTCATAAGTTTTAAAGTGAAAAATTGGTTTTATATTACAAATTGAATACAGCTATCATGTTTTAAAACTTAAAAATTTGAAATTTAAGCTTTAATAATGGTGATTTAGATTAATTAATTACGTTTAGTTATTTTTGCTGCCCACTTTACTACTACTGTAATTACAAACTATTCAGATACTGTTATTAGATATACCTGGCAGTTTTATAGCTTGGAAACGTGTTCTGCCAATCCGTGATCCATTTTATGATTGTAGAATAAACAATAAAAAATCTGAAGAATCGCAGGAAGTGAATCGTAGTAACAACTCTATGTAAATACCAATGATTTTTAACGGGAAAAGGAATCAGCAAAGACAATACAAGGGACATTCTTCTAGTTAACTGGCCGTTATAATTTACTCCTGATTGGGATCAAGTCGAAATTAAGAAAAAATAAAGGGACAAAGGGAAGAAAAAGGGGCGATTGTCTTTTTTTATCTGGTCGAGTTGATTTCACAAACAACGTTCCGAGCCCTTTGTTGATTAACGGGACGGGATTGGATCGACCAATATAGCATATTTATTTGTTATTTAAATTAGTATTTTTCAAAGAACGTACTTCGTCTGATAAAAATCAACGCTTTGATCTTAAAACAAACCTCGATAGCCCAAATGTAACTGGAGGGTGGATTATGAAGGTTCAAACCTATTTTGAATTTTGAATAACCGTTTCTTGAAGATTTCAATTAAGTACGAGTACGACGAAAAATTGAAAGAATAATTCAAAATGTGACATATTCATATGTCTACTTCTTCTAATAGGTATAATATGTTGTCTTGTAATTCCTTATATATACATACATAAAAATATAAATAAATAAAAATAAACAATCGGTGACATTTTAGTAGGCATACACGTTGCATGGAATAGGCATACGTGTTGCATGAAATTGGGAAGTCACCATCATCATACATTTACGAGAGAAGGTCTCGTCTTTTTAGAGAAGGTTATAGTTAGGCATGGTCATTCAAGTTTTCTTATATCGAACCTGCGTCTGAGTTCTGAGAGCAATAATAAAAAATTTACTTTCACCTGAATATATCATTTGCTCCACCTACCTCTTAGATTCTGTAGCTATGTCCTTTAATTGATTGTTTGGAAGAGATCGATATGTAGCGATAAGGGCGCCAAATTGTATGCTATTTATTAAGCTCTTTGTGTCTGTTCTTATAATATGTGTGGTGTACAATAAAAGTATATTCATTCATTCATTCATTCAAAGCGACAGAAAAAATATCTATTGAGATATTACTAAAGTAATGAATCAAAAAGTAAAAAAAAAAATAATACAAAAAATCACATCAAACAGCAATAGAACGTACATAACTAATGAACAACTAATAATGGACTATAACAATAATTAGTTTGCCATCCCCCAATCCCAAGGGTCAAGTCGATTGTCCTTTGAAGGGCTGAATTAAGATGGCTGGTCCTAACGACCCTGAAAGGGTTGAACTTTAATGCGGGCACCTGGACATTTGTATCCCTACTTGTGTAGGGGTGTATAATACCACGAGTTATTTGCTCGCCTTTTAAAAGTGTTAATTACCGCCCGGTTCGACAGTTTTGTGTTAATAATGAGTTGGTGCAAACAGAGGCGGCGCCGCCATGTTTTGAGGCATGAACATTGAACATGTGTAAAAAAGAAACATTGTGTTAAAATGCCTCAAAGCCTGATTTTGAGATCTATAGAGCATGCTCAGACTCGAGGTAGAGGTTAAAACGAGACACTAATGGAAGCAGATACGCAATAACGATTGAACCCACAAACCTTTGTCAAATTGAAAAATGAAAATGAAAATATATTTATTCGAAAACAACTATAAATTATTATAATATACCTACATAATACTATTATTACAGGTCACTCTTAATTATTGTTGTTTCACTATCAACCGCACTAAACGTATTCACCTAAGTTCAGTAAGTTTAAGTAAGTCCTTTAAAGTTTTATTTGAAAATTTTTACTGAATCTTGTCTCTTGGAATCCAGTGTTTTTTTTATAATGGTCTATGTAACTTTAACGATAACCTTACTTTAACCGCGTGATATGCAACCCACCCTAACGTAACGTTAACGCAGCAAAGTTAAACGTATTTTTTTAAATAAAGAAAGCTCACAAACCGTCGCGGTGAAGAAAAATATTCGAAAATTAAATTCCGTCCAACCAATACCGTGGTAGGGTTTCGAATATGGAACGTGTATGGACACTGATCGGTTATCGATTGGTATCCAATCAGCCAATGGGAGGTCTTCGGCACGCCCGCACACACGCCTACCGAAGATTTCCGGCAGCATGTGATTTTCTTTTGCGTAAAATCTTTTTATCGTGAAACCTTTTATTCTACTTATGCTTGTCAGAAGATTGCTTGTTGATGTAAGCAGCATCATACGTGCTTACAATCGTAAAACATTATGTTTGTAATAATTTAAAATTAAAGATGGCATATTTTAGCATCTTTGTAAATATAAGAGTGTAACATACTTTATACGATTAAGTTATGTTCAAAATAATTGACTGTATAATTGGTGATGAATTTGTTTCACTATTAAAGAATGTTAGTTGGAAAAATAAGAAAAATATAGCTTAAACAGTTTTTGAACAGTACCCGTTAGTAAACATTACAATATTAGCGGGTGTTTGCTTCATAGAGCGTCGTCTCTGTCGCAAGAAGGGACAAAATTTCAGATGGGAATTAGTGATAGCGATGACGCTCTACGAAGGTGAGCATGGCCGATATTATGTTTCTGGGGCTGGATTTTACCTGACTTAGCCAAAAAAAGGTTATGATTTTAGCAGTCTATGTAGGTATGTGACCATTTACCAACGTTCCACCATAGCCCCTAAACTATTGAGCCGATTTTGATGAATGTGATGTCAATCGATAGGTACGTTATTATGTCCGAATGACATAGGCTATATTTTTACAAGCTAAATCAAAAGACGGATGAATCTTTCCGTATTCGGGTTAAATTTTATCCTTGTCTAAAATATATGTAGGCAAGCGATTATCTGCGAAACACACTTGATGATAAGTAACAAAGTAGCCTAAGATGGAGCGCGCTTTCCTTTGCTTGTATTTGTAGATACTTTTTTTAAATATATAGACTAGCGCTTGACTGCAATCTCACCCGATGGTAAGTGAAGGTGCAGCCTAAGATGATGCGCGCTTGCCTAGAAAATTCACTCTTGATTTAAAGACTTGATTTCGTTGTGTGATATTTACGGGGTACTGTACCTTCCTTCTGTGTAAAAATAGTTGTTATAGTTACTCATTAATATAATACGAATGTTTGTCAAAGAGAAAAACAAAGTCGGAGCCAAAATAAAATAATTATAATTAATTAATTTTTTATATAAAAAATAAAAAAAATTAGACATCTTTATCAAAGGGCCCCAACAATACCCTGCGAGATTGAATCGGACAAACTAATTATTTATTTGTACTCCGCCATTGGGTGTTTTTTTATCTGTGCCGCGTTTTCTTTCGCTTAAAGGATAAAAATAATTACAAGATGAAAGATATTCCTTGCGACGGGCGAGGCCTTTTTTAATTTTTTTAAGTTTTCCAGGGTTCCGTAAGTTAACTAGAAATATGAAAATAGTTATGATACCAAACTGAAACGAGTTTTAGTTCTTTTTTTTTATTCGATGACAAAATAGGTAGTCTATGACTGCGATCTCACCTGACGGTAAGTGACGATGCAGTCTATGATGCTACAGGGCTAACTTGGAAGGGGTATGGCAGTGTACATTCAACCCATACCCCTAATCGGTTTCTAAACTCCATCGTGCCGGAACGCTAAATCGCTTGGCGGTACGTTTTTGACGGTAAGGTGCTAACCACGGCCAAAGCCTCCCACCAGACAGCTCCAAGTCCTCAACTATATCCAAAACTCATGTCGATCAAATGATTTCTAAAATTTTTAAAAACTACCTATATCAACGCGGACGAAGTCGCGGGCATCAGCTATTCTAGTATAATTTTTGCAAAATTATGATTTCGAATGTCTAGCTACATGCATAATATTATAATAGCGCTTTTCTATATAATTATGAGGAGTAACGGAACCCATAATGCGAGGAGCGGCTTCCTCTTTTCCAATTTTTTACGTTTTGTTTTCGACCGAGACGCGATCTGTCCTCAGAGCTTGTAATTCATCGGTGCTAGCGTTAGATTTATGGGGATATTGCTCTAAATATTACGGAGATGTGATATCTAAATATATAAAAGGCAAAGGTGACTGACTGACTGACTGACTGACTGACTGATCCATCAACGCACAGCTGAAACCACTGGATGGATCAGGCTGAAATTTTGCATGTAGATAGCTATTATAACGTAGGTGTCCGCTAAGAAAGGATTTTTGAAAGTTCAACCCCTAAAGGGATAAAATAGGGGTTGGAATAATCGAACTTAACGTGAGCGAAGCCGCGGGGTAAAGCTAGTACATAATAAATAAGTTTTAAAGAAAAAACGGGTCCCACATTTAGGCAGCAAGTATGACGTTACATAATAATAAAATAAATAAATTAAAATAAAATTATCACCGCGATCTGCATAAATGGTTCATATCTGACTAGATGGAAAAACTAAAAAGAAATTCGTAAAAAACCGTGATATTATAATAATTATAATCCTTCTTAATATTATAAATGCGAAAGTGTGTTTCTTTGTTGGTTTATTGGTTTGTCCATCAATCACGCCGCAAAAGAGCAACGGATCGATGTGATTTTTTGCATGGGTACCCGGAAAAACCCGGAAAATTAAAGAGTTCTCGTGGTTTCTAAATCCATGCGAGCAAAGCCGCGGGCATCAACTAGTATTATTATAAGTAATTATTAGATTAAGTAAGTGTAGATAGTAGCAGAATTCATCGTAAGGTATATGTGTGATTGGTCTTTCGGAAAAATATATGGGCTGTATTTATTTTATTTTTAGCGCGTGTTTCATTAAAAAAAAATAATTACCTATTTTAGCCAGTTTCCTAATTACCTACTTTAGCTTAACTAGTAGAAAACTATACACTATGATAAATTTCAAATCCAAGATGGCCGCCATTGCAAAATGGCGAATTACATATTTTTTTTATTTCGTCAGGGGTGTTTTAAATTTTCAATTTACATTTGTATCTGTCCATTTAGTGAGGGCCTATGGTTTTACCAACACTGCGCTCTGAGGTTGCCATCATAGCACTATGGGAATCCTACATCTTAAAACGATACCTATAGTGTAATTAATCTAGCCTTATCCACACTAATGTAACATGATCTTTTAATTCAATTCTTGGTCCATACTAATTAACCCTTTCTGAGAGAATTCTTTGTGAAGACTGAAGAGACAATATTAATTAATAAGCGGCTAAATGAACGCTAATATTGTGAACGTGTACAGAGTAGTAAAATGTTGGAGGCGGACAGACTTGTTTAGTCTTTACCTATTACTATGGCTATCACATAATATAGGTACCCAATATTAGTCTCTTTCTATCCGGTCGTACCTCCATTTCTAAGATTATAGTCCTGACTTACTACTCTCAATGTTTTTTACACGTTGACTGCGACCTCACCTGATGGTAAGTGATGATGCAGTCTAAGATGGTAGCGGGCTAACTTGGAAGGGGTATGGCAGTGTAGATTCAATCCATACCCCCTAATCGGTTTCTACACGCCATCGTGCCGGAACGCTAAATCGCTTGGCGGCACGTCTTTGCCGTTAGGGTGGTAACTAGCCACGGTTAAAGCCTTCCACCAGACAAATACGAGTACTCTCAAACAGATCAATTCTATCAAATTTTCAATCTTCTCTACCAGCTTCAGCACGATAATATGAAAGTTTGGAATATATTACTCGGCACGGTTCTTCTCTTGGAATGAGAAGCTATATTCTATTAAGCTGACCAACTACGGATTGGTATTTGGCAGACGTCACGCACCTTAGAGAAAATTATTGAAATCTCTGACGTATATCATGATCAGAATTATTAAGCCGTTAGAAACAGTTAGTGATACTATGATCCTAATAATATTATATTAGTAACTAGATGACGCCCGCGAGGTCGTCCGCGTAGAGTTAGTTTGTACAATCCTGCGGGAACTCTATGACTTTAGGACGGAATAAAAAGTAGGCTTTCACTCGCCAGGTTCTCGTTGTTCAAATGTGATTGAAGGACAAAACAACAAACAAACACACTTTCGCATTTATAATATTAGGATAGGTGTCATACCTACCTCGATGCAAAAGTTTGTCCTTCAATCACATAACAACGAAGCACCTGATCGACGTGATTTTTTGTATGGTATAGTTGACGATTTAGAGACTGAGATAAGCTATTTTTTATCCCGGAAAAACAGAGGATTCCCGCGGGAATTTTCAAACCTAACTCGGAAGACGAAGTCCCGAGCAAAAGCCAGTGTAATAATAAATAATTCCTCCCAACGCGAACGGCAGGCGTGTTCGATATCCAATACCCATCCCAATATCGATAGGCGAACGCCACGCCCCGTACGTGAAAAAATCCTGTCCGAAGAGCGCATGTCTGATCGGTTCGACTGTCTCCGTCGTAAATACGGCTTTGACCCTTAAGCTTCGATGGAAACGAGCTGCGAGACTACGGAGGCTAGTATACTAGCACCCTGTAGATTGCTTAGCCATGTAGGTATATACAGTTTGCAGGGTGCTATTTTTGAGGGCACGTGAAATGAAAAAATAACTATTAGGATACTATGCTGAGATCTATAGATCGTGCTCTCACTCAGCTCAGACTCAAGACAGAGTTAAAACGAGACAGATTTATGTCAAAGCATATTTTTTGTTCCGTTTCAATCACTATCTTAAGTCTGAGATGAGTTAGAGCACGCTCTATAGATCTCAGCATGAGAGAAGTTTATTTGATCTAAGGAGCTATGTTTCTGGTGTCAATTTTTGTGAGGAAACAATTTTTTTTTTTTAATTCTTTTGAAATATTTATTTAGAAATTTTGTAATCTTTCTCTAGATGACGTGTAGAAACTGATTAGGGGGTATGAATCTACACTGCCATACCCGTTCCAAGATAGCCCACTACCGTCTGCTAGCCCGCTGCATCGTCACTTACCATCAGGTGAGATCGCAGTAAAGGACTATCTTGTCAACGAATAAAAAAAAAAAGAATATTTCACGCACTTTTTGACATGTGCTGTATCAGTGAAAATAATTTATTACTAACATTGGCAACTGCTCAATTCTGAATTTCGTTTAATAAACTGCTATGTAACCACAGATTATTATTATAAAAGAGGTATGTAATAAAATAATTAAACAAGTGAAACGGGTATAATATAAGTTAATATAACATTTTCCAATCGCTAGAATGCGCAAACTCGAACCGATATCGGCATTGATAGGTGGGCGGGGTGACCCGTACAGCCTCCTACAGGACCAGAATCCTCTTACTTACTAATAGGTAAGCAGATGGTTGCCTGGTAGAGATTGTTCTGTTAGCAATAAGGCCGCCTTTGCATGCGTAGTTTTAAGATGTACTCAATTTTGTTTCTTTCTTGTGTGGAATAAAGTTTTTACCTATCTATCTGACGAGTGGCCCAGTTGTGACAGCGCATATCAAACGATCGGTTAAGCAACGTTGACCCCGGTCGGTAACTTAATGGGTGTCCAAATTTGGGATTTTTCGCTCCGGTCGGGCCCAGTTATTGTCACTAACATCTGATAAGAACCGTTAAATCTAACAGTCGAAATCTCGTTCTCTTAGTGGAGCCGTATGTGGAAGGACCTCGGAACCCAACGCATTATAAAGCTCGAAAAAGTCTTGCCATTAGGTATATGAATAATGGAAAGGCTCACGACCCTCAGCATTAAGGAATAAGTAGATAGGAAAACTTGAAAGGAACTGTCATTTGCGTAGGCTTAGAATGTGAGCGTAGCGAAAAAATTCTAAGTCTATGGTTTTCTCAGAATTGCACAATACCCGCCGGAATCATGTCCAACTATTGAGTATATAACCAACGTCCAACGCGACTCATGACCAGGACAGCACTGTTTTTTTCTAGCAGAAAACTTAAAAGCTCTATATTTTCGAGACTAATTAAGATATTAAAAAAAAATTACATTATCTTTTAGTATTAAAAACCTTAATTTTAAGTAAATAAAAAAATTTTGTCAAACACCCAATTGCAAAACAAGCCTCCACACATTGCTACTAACACATTTCGAAGATGGTTACGATTGCAAACGATTGCGAGAGCGTGACGCGATAACCCCGAAATGAAATAGCAAATCTTGTATACAAATTACACCTAATGTAATTTCACAGGAATATTTCTTTATTATTAACCCCACCAACGCAACAGTAACGGGACAATATATTTACATAATTAAAAACTTCTCTAAAACTGTACACACGGTTTTTAGACCTCATTAACTAATGAACCACATAAATATCACTTTCTTCGGGATCCTTACAAATTTTTAACCTTTATTTTTAGGGGGATAGAGTCGAAAATGCGACTGTAACAGGTTGATTCGTCTCCCATCGCGAACACAGTTTTCGTTTTAAGGCGGAGACAACTCTTTATGATTATTTATTTCTACTTTATTGTACACTTCCGTTACGCAAGGGTTAGGGCGCTGTAATGACGGTGATGCTTCATTTAATTATAATTTGTTAAACATGTAAGCATAATTCTTAATTTATTAACCTCCCTGCATGGTTAAGGTCCAGGTTAACTTGCGTTCAAACCCTCTGTGATGCAGCACTTTGTAAAAAGGGGTAAGTACATAAAATAATAAACATAAAAATTCTATTTAAAAACCGATTTCAAATGCCACTACAAAGTATATCAAGTATGCCTATAAAACTTGAAGAGTTCCCTCGATTTCTCGAGGATCCCACGGTCAACAGAGGTCTCACGGTCAACAGGTCAGGATCATCAGATCCTGACCTGTTGACCGTGAGACCACCTGGGAGGTATACCTACCTTTTCAAAAAAAAAAAAAGAACTTTTCAAATCGGTCCAGGCGTCTTCGAGTAATCGTGGAACATAATACCTAGATAAAAAAAGATTCCGACAGACTTACGAATTGAGGACCTCTTCCTTTCTAGAAGTTGGTTAAAGCAAGTTATTAAAATCAAAAAAATCCCATCTTCAGCGTTATAGTTCGATGGCCGTCTGCTTTAAAAATATCAGCTTAAAATTACTTGAATTTTTGACAGGCAAATTATTTTTCGCGGTCATCATATTTAAAATGTAACGTAATAAAAATGCAAAAATATTGAAAAAACCATTTATCTGTCTTTGCATAAGAAGCAATATTGTTGCTTTTAATTTTGACTTAAAAGATAGAGTTTCAACTCCTTATTTATAATTGTTTGAAACCAAATTAGAGGTCACTGCTAACGATAAAATTGAATTCTAAATTCCAATTGAAAAGTAAATAAGTAATTAAGCTGTTAACTGAATTACTTAATAGTGATTTTTACAGAAGCAGGCGTTACTTAGCAGATATCCACGATGCACAGGAAACAATAATTTTGCGATAAACTACTAAACTAGAAAAATATGTAGGTATAATATGTATAATATATATGGGCGCGTGACGTTATACACGAAAACTTTCGATCAAATCTTCATAATTTTCTTGACGGTTTTCAACAATTTATGTGTACGTGCACTGATTATAATATTGTAAGTATTTTAATGAAACTTCTACATTAAGTAATTTATTATTAACCTTGATTAAAAAAGAAAAGATGATAATAATTTTTTAGCTGCAATTTCAGTTTTAACAAGTTTTATGTTCGGAGAAAGTTGAAAGTCGTAAAATTAATGTCGCTACTCCATACTAGATGGCGGTAGCTGGCTGAAATTTTCAGAGCCTATTTAAATCAAATTAAATAAATGTTAAAGTTAACATTCCGATTATAGATTCTAGCATCCTAATTTTATTATATATATTTATTTGAAGTTAGACTTTAAATTTATATAAAATGTTTTGTATTGAGTAGGTTATTTTATTTTATTAAAAAGTTAAACCTACAATTTCTATAGCTAATGTTTTCGTAACTTTTTATCATACTCAATCAAACAATTAACGTAAATAATATTTAATAAAAATTAAACATTTTCCGTCAATTTTTCAATAATATAATTTTATGCTTGTATCATCAATATTGTTTATTATGTGTTTATTAATATAAAATGTTGTTAATAAAATT
Organism: Hipparchia sbordonii; assembly: GCA_038048805.1. Lineage (NCBI taxonomy): Eukaryota > Metazoa > Arthropoda > Insecta > Lepidoptera > Nymphalidae > Hipparchia > Hipparchia sbordonii. Next base: position 9,699,707 of record CM076107.1, on the reverse strand, counting down.
ACAAACATGCCGTTTTACATTATATTGCCGGTATATTTTAGTTGCCTCGGAAATTTTTCTTGATCTTCTTTTGAAATGATTCAAATGATACTCTGTGACCAAACATTTGTAACATAATAATAAAACTATTACTTTGCACTGAGAAATAAGTTAAAAAAAAACCGGAAGCCATATTTTTAATTCTATCTGAAAAAAACGCGTAATAAAACAAAGGTCGTATTTTGAATATGTGATGAAGTGATTCCCCCTTACAACAGCAATATTATAAGCAATTATTTATAAGGTTCTTTTGCACGAGTATGTGAATAACGACGCCCGAGGTGGGATCGGCAAAGACGTATTTATGGGGGAAATAAATAAGAGCGTGAAGACACGTTGGCATATTTATAAATTGTCTTGGGATATATTTATTCCCACTTATAATTTTTATTTTTGTGCTTCCATAGAAGGCGAATAGAAAACATAATATAATGACTCTGTTGGTTGTCATTTTTTTGTGGTATATCACCATCATCATCAACGCATCGTACCACTCGCCACCGAACACAATTTCATCCTCACAACCTGGGTGCCTGGAGCACTTCGACCATCCATTGTGCCAGATCTTTTTTTCCACGTACTTTGAAACTGTGGAACCAACTTCCTGCGTATTCCTGCCTATTGTAATCCCACTAAATTACAACCTGAGGTTATTGAAGGGGTGGACCAAGAAATTCCTGAAAAGCCGGCAACGAATTGGTGGTACCTCTGGTGCTACAAATGTTCATGGGCGGCGGTAATCACTTAACATCAGTTGACCCGCCTGCTCGTTTGCTCGCTAAAAATATTTAAAAAAATCAGCAACACACTGACGTCTCACTTCTATCACTTCTGAGCGCGGGCTTCTACTAATTATTATTCATGCCTGCAAATTCCTGCAAATCGACTGACTTCACACATATTATCTGGGAACATTATGGAGAACTGTCGAGTTTCCTCAGGATGTTTTTCTTAGAACGATGAAGCAACTGCATGAAGAAGAAGCAATAATACAAAACAAATACAATTCTGTGAAAGTTTCAATTGCCTACCTACTACGGATCATGAGATACAGCCTTTTGACAGACAGACGGACGAACGGACAGACAAAATATCTTTACGCTCGGATTGAATTTGACTTTGGCCCTAACTGTTATGAATTTCTTTAAGTAGTAATCTAGATTCTAGATAAACTAAAAAAAATCATAACAGCTAAAGTAATTTACAATAAATTTTCACCTATATACCGTAAATAACTTGTGAGTCTTAGGTGTTTCGGCCTTTTCACCATATATCAAGCGGTTGACACTCACGTAATTTCCCCTAAACGACGAAAAAAGAATTAATTCGCACATGCATCAGTGTCGCGTCTCTGCCTTGCGACATTTGAGTATTTATGAGGCTCCTTTTAATTTGTAGCCTCCTGTTACAATACCAAAAGCTTATCATAAATATTTATAGCTTAATTATTACTTACAATAACCCTTACTACTTTTTATGTATTTTCTTACACAGCTTTACAAAAAAAGATTTAGAGCCTATTCTAATCGTCGTGTAACGTTTGATCAAGAAGTAATATGGCGTTCTAACAGTTTTTTGTATGGAATAAATATTACTAAATAGTTAAATAGAATATTCTGTTAAAATGTCAAAATTTGCCGGATATAATACGTTTAGTTTACTTGGAGATGGTGAAATTATCAAGTTACTATTTTTACTGCTTAGTGAAAATTTCGTATAACTACACGTAGTATTGAACTCAAGATGTTGTTATTGTTATACTATTATCTATACATATAAATAAAATTGAAGTCTTTGTTTGTAATATCAAAATAACAGCTTTTTACTAAATGCATATGTAAGTAAATATGGTACTTATAACAAAAAAAAAAAAAAAGATTTGGCCAAACCATTGAGCTATTGAGTGTGTAGAGTGGGACTTGGGACGTAGAAATTTTCCCGGAACGTCTTCTGCCGGATGCTATAACTCTTAGTATTGTTCTCAAGGAACACCAACTTCGAGTCTAGTAGATGTCTTTGTGTTCTTGAGTTATGATACTAGGCGTTATTGCGAGGTGATTTTTGAGTTCATAACGTTAACTTAATTGGGTTTTGTTATCTTCCATTAGTAATGTAGTGCTGTAGATTGTAGGTATTAACATTACTAAGCTCCAATTCACTGCTTCAATATAAAACGATTATAAGTCAAAATTACACTTTTTAACAGAAGAGGGAATAAAATTAAAATAAACTATTTTTTTGTCTACTGCTTTCTTATTTTGTATCAAATATATGCATATTATACATCGTTAGAAACGTATTTATGAATAGGTGTCCTTTTAAAATAAAAAAATATGTATATATATATATACTTTGTCATTAAAAACGTCCCTAACTTTGTAATAATCACGACTTGACAAATATGTCTTTACGCATTGTTTAAAGTGTTTGGGCTACTTTTTATACCGGAAAGACAAAGGTCCCCGAGGGATTTAAAGACCTCACTTCACGCGGACGAAGTCGCGGGCAGAAGTTAGTAATTATAATATATCTTGGGCATAAAGATTTTTCGCTATATTCCCGGAAGCTATAACTCTTGATATTGTTTCCAAGGAGCTCGAAGTTGGAGTCTAGGAGACGTCTTTGTGCGAGAGAGTTATGATTCCGGCGCGGAACTAAGTTATTGTTTGATGATTTTTGAATTCACAACTTCACTGTTTAAGTGATTTATTCAGTTACCAAGTTTTTAGTGTTTGCATAAACATTGAATAGGTGGATGTTGTGTTTTTATGAAGCGGTGATAGCGCGGTTAGAATTTCGGTCTGCTTTTAGGTTCCGAGGCACGCAGCTCTGATTTTTTGGAGCTATTTATTTATGTAGTACCAGAAAAACAAACATATAAAGGACGTGCACAAGGACAGTATAACTGTGAGCTATGTGAGCGATGTAGGTGCAGCTATGTGAGTTTTAAGCAATTAAAAACTATTTATTTTAATTGTGAAGGAAAGCATCGTGAGGAATCTTGCAAGCCTGAGAGTTCACTAAAGTATTCTCAAAGGTGTGTGAAGTCTGCCAGTCTAAATTTGGCCAATGGACTTTGATCTAAACACTTCTTATTCGAGAAAAGACCTCTCTTTTCGAATAAGTCGAGTAAATAAATTTCGAATGCTTCTTATTCGAGAAGAGACCTCTCTTTTCGAATAAGAAGTGTTTAGATCAATTATATGATGGGTTGACCAAATCTGGCCACTGCAGCCGATCTCCACAAAGATTAGCCATTTGCGCGGGAGATATTATAGTGCACAAGTGTGTGCGCAAACACAGCTGCACTCTCCATTCCCTCATAGTCTGATGGGACAAAAATCGGACCGGAGAGAGATCAGGCGTTTACGTGCTCTCCGAGACACTGGGTTGACATCCGGGCTAGTACTGAGACTTTGTTGACAAAAACCCCATTCATTTTTAGTACGACCCGGGAATCGAACCCGCTACCTCGTCATCTGATGTCGGACTTGCTTACCACTAGACTGACGAGGCAGTTTGAGTTTGGGAGCGTTTAGGAGAGAGTTTGGGTTGGGATTATAATAATGATGATAGCATATACAATCTGTATTATGATTCTTTGGTGATCTTTTAAACAGCTTTACTTTACATATTAGGTACAATACATCGTTGGTAGACTCGTAAAGAAACGCATTCAAACACTCGACTGCGCGGAAATACGTCAAGTCAACTTTACTCGCTTTTTCCGCGGCAAAGGCATCCGGAATTGCTCCATTTTAGCGATTTATGATCAACGGATTATTGCGAGCGCGATATACGAATGTAAGAGCACTCTTACTACAGGATTGCTGCAGCTACATACCTAAGATTTTTTATTTTTTTTCGATGGCAAGTTAGTTCTTGACTGCGATCTCACCTGATGGTAAGTGACGATGCAGTCTAAGGCTGAAATCTATAGACCACCCTCTTACTCAGCTCAGACTCAAGACAGAGTTAAAACGGGACAGATTCATGTCAGAGCATAAATGTGTCTCCTTTTAACCTTTATCTTGAGTCTGAGTTGAGACGGAGCACGCTGTATCGATCTCAGCATAAGATGGTAGCGGACTAAGTTGGAAGGGGTACGGCAGTGTACATTTTACCCATAACCCTAATCATTTTCTACACGCAATCGTACCGGAACCATTTTGACGGTAGGTTGGAAACTAGCCACGGCCAAAGCCTCCTAGCAGACCAGCCCCCCGATTCAGAACCTTCCGATAACTTATTTGTCGATCGATTCGGTTTGTTAACATATATTTCGCTCGCTCTGAATCCACACGACAAAAAGAGATCGATATCTAACCGTATCGCCACGGTATGTTATCGAACAGGTCTGAATCGCCCTGCAGATCAGAGACAATTCAGAAATTATAAATTTCCAAATTGCCCCCACCGGGAATCGAACCCTAGACCTTCTAGTTATAAGACCACAGCGCTCACCACTACGCCAGGGAGCCGTCAAAACTTTCAAATTGTCAAAACACTTGCCTATAAACATTGGCAGGAAACCTGCAAAGCTAATCCACTCTTGAGTCTTGACCCAGCATAGAGGCCAATGGTACGTTTGTAATACACCTAGTAGTCTTATATATAGTGTTGTCCATTTCCCGCTACCATTTACGTGTACTATATCCTTGTATTCCTAATGTTTAAAGCGTCATGGGTTGTTCAAATATAAAATTTAATATCTGTAAAAGACACGTTTTAATTATAGCGCCACATTAAGTTAAACAAACTGTACCCAAAGATGCAAGACTTGTGGGTAAACACTAAGAACTAATGGAATTAAGCAGTCTCCGAAGTCGCGAATGTATACGATTATAATTTATTATGAATAAATGAAATATTATAAACGCATCGGCGCACCGCCACGACAACGCCAGTGGCAATGGCGTTTGCTTTGTTCAAATAGTGTTGTGGGCATACCGTCTAGGATCAATCATGTCGATGGTGTTCGTTATTTATTCCATGATTATGCAACATTATAAAAGAAAGAACAACAGATTTATCTTGCTAAAATCCGCCAAACACACAAATCTGTTTGGTATATCGTGTTACATGAGAAAGACAAACAACGAAGCAATATATATGCACCACCACCTCGCAACATCACTCACAAAAAAATTACAGACTAACAAACTGAACGCAAGTACGCCGAATATGTACTACACGCTATCTAGAGTTTTTTAAAACATCAAGAATCAATATTAATTGATCGTAGTCATTGTACAATTTTCAAAGCGTAAAACAACATTAATTCGCATCGTTTCTAGCTCCACGGATGACTAAATTTTCTTAACCCAATCCCACGCAGATAAAGTCAGGGGTGTACGATAAAAATATATCGATATGCAAATAACTGTACAACCCTACCCCCTCTAGCTGCCGACTTCCTTCATACTCGCGAGCACTCGTTCGTGCGCTGCCTTTGTCGGGAACAATTGTCGACAAATTAGAAACGAATTGAGTTATTTAATATCAACCGGTAATACGGAGTCGTAATTGTTTATTACCTAACGCTGCGCGTTCTTGTTTCATCTTAATGAGACTTTTTTTAATTCAGTCGATTTTTCAATTTTATATGTACCTAAAGGTTATCGTATACGATAGGAAAACTCGTAAGGGCTTGACTTATATTATACTAGCTTATTAGGTTTTTACAAATCACGCAGGAATACCTCTATTTTACTGGGATAAAAGTTGTTTATGTCACGGTTCAGGTTCTCTACTATGTCCATGCAAAAAATCACGGTGATTCATTGTTCCGTTGCTGCTTGATTGAAGAACAAACCAACACACAAAACAGTACTGGAACTGAAAACATGCATGCATGACAAATGCCTTATGTGTTGACGAAGAAATTCTTTGATACGATAGAAAAAGGCTGAAGAAAAGTTATGTTGGAAGACGTTTAGGGCTAAGCCCATCTACTGTTACCCCTTATAGCGAAAATCCTCTATAACGAAAAAATGCTAGGTCCTTGAAGTATAAAGAGTTTACACTGTATTTATAATTATTTTGTTTAGAAATAAAATTTAAAGCAAACAATAGTTTTCCCATCCAACGTCATCACTAACTTACTTTTAATATTTTGCATATCACCTTACGCAATCAACCATATCAAACAATGTCATAAAACCCTCTATTCACCCACTATCTATTGTTTCTCCAGAAGAAAAAACTAACCCTCTAGCGTTTCAAACTAATAGTCCAAGAGATGACGAACACTTCAAATCTGCATTTACACATTCAAATAATTGCATATTCGTCGTCACGGCTCTATAATATGTAGTATTCCGTAGTTGACTAGATTTAAATTTATTAATAAAAAGCATGAAAATAGATTTTTGGGAAATCATTGTCATTCCATATTAAATAACAGAATCAAGGATGGTCAACAATTACTTGAGAAGTTAAACTTAAGACTGTAAATTTTTTAATTTTACGATATTTATTATATTTTATCGAGAAATATGGCTCAGGCATGCAGAATGCCTGAGTTCTCCACAATGTTCTCAAAGGTGTATGAAGTCTATTAATCCGCAATTGAACAACGTTACGGACTATGACCTAAACCCGTCTCATACGAGGGAAGACCTGTACCCAGTCGTGGGCTGGCAATATTTGAGATAAATTAATGAATAAGATGATAAAGGGGTTAATCCACCAATTTAAAGTCACTCAGCGAGCTATGGAGAGGGCTATGTTAGGAGTTTTTCTGAAGGCTAAACTTCGCAATGAAGAGATCCGTAGGAGAACTAGGGTCGCTGACAAAGTCCAAACCATCAGTAAGCTGAAGTGGCAGTGGGCAGGCCATGCTTGTTGTAGGAGCGATGGCCGCTGGAGCCAGAAAGTTCTGGAGTTCGCGAACAAGTAAGCGTAGTGTGGGGCGCCCTCCAGCAAGATGTTGAAAGAGAGTGGTGGGAAGTGGCTGGGTGAGAAGAGCTGAGGACCGGGTGTGTTGGCGCTGTTTGGGAAAGGCCTATGTTCAGCAGTGAACGTCCGCAGGCTGAAATGATGATGATGAATGAATAAGATCTATCTCTCCGACTATGATGCAAAGAACTGCGACGATGTCGATGCGTAACCACGCCCGGGGGGGTCGTGCCGACCGATTTATACGCACTATATCATGTAATATGGGGCAAAAATATATCTATTATGATCTGATTGTCGGTCCTTCTTACCCCTTGCGTCGAACGATTGACTTGGGAATTCGTTTTGATTTGTATCTTGTTATTTTCTTGCCTTTTAGAGGGTTTATTTGGAGATTTTCTTGTCAGTTCCGTGCAATATTTTCTCAAGTTGATTTTTTTATTTCTGAGAGAAACCTCTGAGAACTTTGCTAATACCTCTAAAATAAATAATTATTACTAAAAAGTATGTTCCAATTAATAATACCTAATTGATAACTATTCTTATCACTCTTTATAACTTTACTAGCTTTGGCCCGCAACGTCTTCCGCATGAAGTTAGTCTTGAAAAAGCACCCTTCTCAGACCATTTCTCAAATGTAGCCAATATACCGATATACATACATGCAAAAAACAAGTTGATTCGTTGAAGGACAAACTAACTAAGCCATAAACGTAAAAATTCTTTTTACAAAACCGACTTCAAACGCTACTACAAAATACCTATATCAATTGTGCCTATAAAATTTGAAGAGTTCCCTCGATTTCTCCAGGATCCCATCGTCAGATCCTGACCCGATGAGAATGGGATCACCCGGGAATTATACCCTTTCAAACAAAAAAGTATTTTCCAAATCGGTCTAGGCCTCTTCGATTAATCGGAGCACATACATAAAAAAAAGATTCCGACGAATTGAGAACCTCCTCCTTTTTTGAAAGTCGGTTAAAAAAACAAATCAACAAACATACTTTCGCATTTATAGTATTAGTAGGGCTGAATATACTGAATATACCCTTAACTGTAATTAAACAGTTACTCAATAACTTCCTAATAATTATCCTCTAAATGGAATTTTAAACCGCTGCTGGAAGCTGCAATCTTTTATATTTAATCTATGTACCAACCTTTAACGAACTCTACGCTTTTCTGGATTTTAATACCTTTGATTTTGCTTTGAAATCACAGAATTATATTTCTATATTACGTTACGTGAATAAATACCATAGGGTTAAGAAATTAAGGTTGATTTCTCAATGGATGCTGGTATCAAAGAGTCGTCCATTTTTTCTGCATAGTGCGATCACATTAATTTATATTCTAATGTAATTTATGTAGGGTCTTCCTCTGCAAGTTAAACTTTTACTCTTACATGAAAATGGCGTTCTTCATGTTTAGGTCGGTGTACCTATAGGCGTGAAAAATTGAAACTTGATTACTAATTTAAAGTTTGATTTACGATAACCGCACTGTAATGTACGTTCTTCTTTAACCACCAATTGAAAAAGAAGGATGTTATTAGTTTGACGTGTATATCTTTGAATCTGTATTGGTGTGTCTGTGTATCTGTTTCCTGATAGCTTCCTAACAAAGCTAACGTATTATAACTAAGATGGATCTTAGTTAAAACTAGATGATGCTCGCGACTTCATCCGCTTGGATAAGGCTTTTTAATTCCCGCGGGAACTCGTTCATTTCATTGGTCATTGCTCGTACGCATTAAAAATAAGGACCTAATCAAATTTCCAAAAATTATAAATCCCTTGAAAAATTCACCCGCGCCGCGTTCAAAGGCGAACTTTGCGAGTTCATACGAAATGGAAATCATGACGGGCCGGGGTCTTAACCATGCTTAATTATAATTATTTTAATATGCAAATAATGATAATAAAATTTCGTAGGTTTTCCTGTGTTTTTGTGTTTGTTTCCGAGGGTATATCGGGTTTTACTTAATTATATTGTCGGGAAGGGGTGGGCAGCCTTTGGGTCTTAATTTTTATTTATGCTTGTTATAATTTAAGCGGGAGTGTGTTTTGTTTTAAGTAAATATTCTTTTTGCTGCTTCTATATAATATTATTTACTAAATAGCTTTTCAAGTAAATAAGGCTAATTTTAAAGTTTAACACATTTTTATACAGTCAATTATGGTGACTAGTTTAAGTCACCAAAAATAAAAATTAGTGGTGGTGTTAAGATGTGCAGATATATATATGTAACCTCGTATCTGGTAGTTAAGAGATGTCTGGACGTTGCACCTGGACCTGGAGATTAAGATAGGCTATTTATACCGAAAAGATTTCAAAGACTAAATCCATGCAGACGAAATCGCGGGCATCAGCTAGCAGTTTTTATCACTTAGGTTTGATTCGAATCTTACGTATAATGTAGACATATTATATCCTTATAAAAATGTTAAATTGATGAGAGTTTTTTTTTTTTTTTTTAAATATATAGACTAGCGCTTGACTGCGATCACACCTGATGGTAAGTGAAGATGCGGCCTAAGATGGAACGCGCTTGCCTAGAAGATGCCTATTCAGTATTCACTCTTGATTTCTACATTTTATTCAATTTAATAAATTTAAAATGTAAAAATCCAATAAATAATAAACTTTAAAGTGAAGTCAAACTGAAAGAAAGCTCCTTAATCTGTTCATCCAACCAAGCGCGAGGGTTGAAACGGAGCGAGAGTGGCGATTAAAAATTTTTATCTTAGAAAAATGGGACTCCTGTGAAATCGAGCAACATTAATTTCATTAGAGGGGGTTGCCTTGCAAATTACAATTAATTTTTATATCGATAAGGGTTTACAAACTGTGGGTAACTTGAAAATATCTCTTCACAAAGGGTTAGAAAAATTATTTATTAATCCAATACGAAGCCTAGGACAAATCTAGATAGAGGAAATACGTAACCGACTGAAGTGGCAGTGGGCGGGTTATAAAATATAAAAGAAGCCTCAATAGCCCAACGGTTAAAGGTGCGGACTGAAAACTGTAAGGTCGCAGGTTCGAATTACACCCGTTGCGATTGTCGTACCCACTCCTAACACAAGCGTTCTGCTTATTTGGAGGGAATAGGAGGATATAAGTCAACTTCAGGTTTGCTAATATTATTTTTAAAAAAAGTAAAGTAAAAGTAAAATGTCATAAATGCGATGGCCGCTGGAGCATTTGCGCCACAAAAATTTATCGCACTAAAAAGCACTAAAATAATAATATGGTAATAAGTACAGTACATATATTATATTTTACTAAGTAGTAATATTAAAAATGCGAAAGTGTGTTGTCTGTCGGTTTGTCCTTCAATAACGCAGCAACGGGCATAACTGAAGTCTTGGAGAGTGACATAGGCTTGACGAAGGCTACCTTTTTATTTGACATAGGCTATATACCTATTTCGGAAAAATAGAAGGTTCCCGCGGCTTTTTAAAATCTAACTATACGCAGACGAAGTCGCGGGCAAAAGCTAGTATCAATTAGTTGTCAGGTAACAGGTAGTCAGGTGCTACAAATGTACACTCGCCTGCTTGTTTGTTTGCTTACTAAAAAATTATCAATTTCCAACATAAAACTATTATATAATTATAACTTTACCAGCCTTTTTGACGTTTGTTTTACTTTGCTCTATAGCCCCATAGGGGTAATAAATAATTATGATGGTCACGAAGAAGGGTTCAAACGCCTCGAAAAAAAAAAAAACAATAACTTCCAATGAAATTATGCGAGTGGTAAGCCAATTCAAAACTTCCTGAAACATGGATCCGAAAACCCGAAATGTGTATTGGCTTACAACATTCAACAAGGCTAGAACCAATTAAGGCTCAGATATTGAATAATAATAAAGCAAGTAGTTTGCCAGAACTCCAAGCAGGGCAGGTGGTTAATTAATAGCAATAATTGACTGCCCCCGGCTGTTATTGGGAGCTATCACAACATTTGGGTCATGAGTCTGCATGCCGACTGCACTGGTCTAACCAGTTTTGATACTTTAGGTTCAAAGATTAAAGACATTTTTATTCTCAAAAAGAATTGGCTGTTTATTGACTTACAAAATAACTGGAAAATTATGAGACTTAAATCTTATGATATAAAAAAATGGTTTTTTTTTTAATTTCTTTATTCGATGACAAGACAAGACTGCGATCTCACCTGATGGTAAGTGACGATGCAGTCTAAGATGGTAGCGGGCTAACTTGGAAGGGGTATAGCAGTGTAAATTCAACCCATACCCCTAATCGGTTTCTACACGCCATCGTGCCGGAACGCTAAATCGCTTGGCGGCACGTCATTGACGGTAGGGTGGTAACTAGCCACGGCCAAAGCCTCCCACCAGACCAAATCCTCCTGATATCAATCCTGATAATGATTTTATCTTTTCATAGACCGACGCATATAAAGCTACTGTTACGTTCAACGTCTTTGCGTTAGCCTAGAAGTATATGACTGAAGCTCACAAGCCCTGGCTTCAGTCCTATACTTCTAGGCTAATGCAAAACAATTGCAGTAAACTCGAATACTGATAATAAAACAATTAAAGATTCCTAAACTTTTAAGTATCGAAATAAAAAAAAAATCAAAATCCATTCATTTGTTGAAATAGGTTAGTGTACAAGTACTTGTATAGGTGTTGCTATGTATCACTATTTCATACCGTGAGGCGTACAAATTTTTACCTTAATGATGACTAGATGATAGATGACTAGCATCTATCATCTAGTCATCTAATATTACAAATGCGAAATTTTGTATGTTTGTTACTCAATAACGGCGCAACAACTAAACCGATTTAGCTGAAATTTGGCACAAAGATAGATTATAGACTGGAATAGCACATAGGCTATCCCGGGAAATAAGAGAATTCCCGCAGAAATAAAAAATCTTAATCCGCGGTCCGCCAGTCGCGGAAATCATCTATCTAGTATGTCATAAATCAAATATTAAGAAAATATTAAGTATCAAACAGGGTCAATCCACATACAAAATCATAGAAGGCAGCAATAGCCGTCGGGTGCAATCACAGCGGCCTCACGACGCCTTCAGTTTCTCACATGCCCTGTTAAGTCGAAATATTTAAGTTTTACGTTCAAAGATCCAAAAAGATATGGGAAATTTAAGCAAAAGATATTAAGCACCGATACCGATTACTAATCTAATCTAAATATCGACCGTAGCAATTAACAGTGTCGGATCTACATTTTAACGATTTTCATTTTATTGCATTAAAGGTCTTAGAATAAAAATAGCAATGCCCCCACCAATTATGAAACTTTTAAAATCAACCAACCATCTTTGGTTTTTGCAAGTGCAAAAATTAGGTATATTGACTATTCTTCACTTTTCACATATTTGAAACTTTGAATGGCCGTACCCTAAAGTAGTGATTTTTCACATACGACTATGTTAATTGCTACGGTCGATATATAAAATGCAAAGGTGATTGAATGACTGACTGATCTATCAACGCACAACTCAAACCACTAGACGCATCAGGCTGACAGGCATACAGATAGCTATTAGGACGTAGACATCCGCTAAGAAAGATTTTTGAAAATTCAACCCCTAGGCGGGTAAAATAGAGTTTTGAAAAATATATGTAAAAATAAATGATGAACTGAAATATCACTGCAAACATTTTTTAATAAATAAAAAAGCTTAGCATCACTTGAAAAGTACAATTTAATTTGAAATGGTAGCAAATAGCAATTCGTAGACCGTTCGTAGAGAACGCATCTCTATCTACGAGTATATTGAAATATTTTTATATCTAATCGCCAATGTCGACGGCAATGGTGAAAAGAAAAAATCGAACTTCTTTATTTTTAAAATGAACTGAAATATTACTGTAAATATTTTTTAATAAATAAAATTAGTATACTTTGAAAAATTACAATTTAATTGATCGTAGCAAGTCGTAGACCCTTCGTAGAGACCGTATCTAAGGTTTACATGGGTACAGGTAACATATAAAAATGCGTAGATTTGTTATTGATATTTTGAAGTAATAGTAATACTGAAGTAAAAAGAAAAAATCCAATATAGGTAAAATAAAACGAGATAAAGCCAATGAGCATACCAATTTTTATGAATGAATATACTTATATTGTACACCACACATAATATTAGAATAGACACAGTGATCTTAATAAATAGTATACAATTTGGCGGCCTTATCGCTACATAGCGATCTCTTCTAGCGATTTTATATTTATTTTTATTAATTTTATCATCCGTAGGTAGGTATGTAGAAGTAGCAGGCATCTGTTAATTACTAAAATAAAGTGCCTAATTAAATAACTTAATGGTCCGCCCATAAAAAAGCAGGCGCAAAATCTTTACAAAAACATCCAAAAATTGCCTACCACATCGTTCAAAACCGACGAAATTTATTTCGGCAATTAAGTACCGAAACACTCCTAAAATATTGCTAATTAATGTAAACAGAGAACGATTAGGAGTCCAAATAAACATACCAAATGGCGTTCCGCGGCAATAAATACCTATAATATTTTTAATTACAAGCAAAAAAAGACATAAAACAGAAAGATAAAAACCAATCAAGTGCGTGTCGGGTCATGGATAAAATAGGGTTCCGTAGTAGTGTTAATAAAGATGCATTATGCCGTAATCCAAAATCGCACGTTGATTTATTTAGCCAAGAAGTGACGTCTAAAAATAACAAGAACCGAGTGTGAAGCATTTAAAGCTGATTTTTTTTCTCATAGGTACTACAAAGTTTTTCCGTGATACTGGAGTTTTCCAAATTATTTTAGTCGGCTCAAACTCACAATTTATATTTACGAGTATTTGACCCTCAACAATTACTATAAAGATTATCGTAATCATATTTTATTTGCTCTTACTCTAGCTGTGCTATAAAGTCAGACAAAATAATATTATGACAAATCTGGGATTCTGGTTTTATAAAGGAACCCTAAAAACAGCCATATTGTAAATGAGAATTAAATACAATCCGTAAGGGGACGGTACTGTTTTTTATAAATGTGTAATACAATATATTAGCAGAACAGGACCGGAGTAGGAAGGTCATCTGAACAAATAAATTATGATATAGTGTTGAGTTTTTAGCCGCTTTCATTTCTCCGGGATGCAACGCAGAGTTTACAATATTTAGATTGGCAAAGAAGTAAAACCGTTCCTACACACAGTTTTTTTATCCTGCATGCATGCTAAAATCAATGAAGATGGCATGGTAAAATCTTAATTAGCTAGAAAGACTAAACTAAAGACTCAGAGATACTAACTAATGATTTGAACTCACGACAACCTATTTATGAAATAACATACCATTGTAACCTGCAAATTGGAAATTATTTATTTTTGTTTTTTTAACACCGACCTATACAAATATTTTTTTTATTAGCACACCAGAAACCACTTAGGTTTAAATTGCGCACTATAAGCCGACTCCGTCTTCTTATACACAAATATTTAAAAGAACATAATGTAGCCATTTCTGATAATTTTCAGGTCTGCTCGGACGTGAGTTTAAAAAAATCTAGGGTGCTGTCTAATGAATTTATGGTCAGGAACTTGTCCTCGGCGTATTTTTTACCCCGGGACGCGATACCGATAGCGATGGCGCGTGCGGAATAGTGCCGGCCATTTCAAAAATACATTTTAAATTTAATAATATTTAATTTAAAATTTTGTTTCCATTTTTAAGCAGGGTTTTGGATTATAATAATTATTTTTGCTAGTTTAGACGTAAATTAACTAAAACAATAATACCTACAATATACTCTATATACTCTCTATATTGTAGTTATAATCTTTTTTTCTACCTTTTGTGTTTTGTAGAGAAGTTTAAATCGCCACTTTAATATTTCTTGTAATTTTGGATAAATATTTTACAAAAAAAAAAATACCATACTCTTACCCTTTTAAGCATTATTCTTTTTATTTGCCTTTTGCACTTACTCTGTTACACTCATAAAAATAGCTTATATAATTTTTTGTACATTGTATAATTACCACTAAGTACGGCTCTGAACGTTAATGTGAGGTTCTAACATTCTAAAGATTTTTAAATAATAATTACTGTACCAGGTGCTGTAATTTTGATATTTAAATGTTAGGATGAGAAATGTATTTATTAATTTTATTGATAACATTTAATAGGTCCTACTAGTTCAAAGGAACTTTTTTAGAATGAGTGTTATTAACAATGAATTATTTGAATTGATTGTTAGCAGTTTAAAATTATTAGATTCTTCTTTATTATATGTATAAACAGTTGTGCGGTCTTCTTTTCTATCGCTCACTAACTGTTTCTATGAGTACCTACTTATAAAATTTGATTCATTATGTTCTATTGACCTGCCCCACTAATTTCGAGAACTGAATGTAAAGTCATCTAAATATAACTAACAACTAATAAGTTAACTAAGTGGACTACTTTTGCGAAAAAAAAAAAAAGAAAAAAAACATCTTTAAACCGAAATGATAAGGAGTTTCCGATTTTTTATTGTATATTATTTTATTCGATGACAAGATAGCCCTTGACTGTGATCTTACCTGATGGTAAGTGATGATGCAGTCTAAGATGGTAGCGGCCTAACTTGGAAGGGGTATAGCTCTCCTTAGCTTCAAGAATGAATTAAAACGAGACAGATTTATGTTAATGCATATTTGTGTCTCGTTTTAACTCTATCTTAAGTCCGAGCTAAGTCAGAGCACGCTGTATAGAGCTCAGCATTAGATTCAGTCTTTGTCCATTCGAAGGATGTTTACTTTAACTTCAAGTGTATAATTGCAAATGTACGTCCTGTCGAATTAGAATTGTCCATAAACAAGGTGGGAGCCAATTACTGAGTGCTCGTAAAATGCCCCCCATGTAAACATCACCCCTTCGATAGTTGCGTCTCTGTTATACAGGATGATTCGTTATTTAATATACAAAGAATCTGTGACTTGTATCACTTAACTGCTGCACAAATTGATTTTATTGATACTTTAAACTTTTTTTATGATAATCTTAATTTAAGTAATCTCTAATAAAAATTTAAATTTAAATTCTCCACTAACAACAAACTTCGAGTGTACCTATATATTTCTTAAAATAAAAAATATAATTTTAAAGATTGATTGAATACAGAGCTACTGAAGACAGTGCTGCAAGTACGAAAAACAAAACTAGGTTACTTTAACATTAAAAAGGTTTCTGACACCATCAGACGATAACTTAGTGCGAAACAATAAAAAATGTACCTATTATCCTGTATTAGATCAACTCAACTATTTTTTTTTAATCTTTATATTTTCCGGAGATTTGTCACTAATTTATGATTATGTCACCCCAGTAAAACAAATCAATTTGATATATTAATATATACCTACAATCTACATGTAGGTATTATTTTATAAAATTATTCTACCGCTAATGATAATGTGCACAGCACTCAGAAACCTCGGCTGCTTAGATAAAGGGAAGGCCAAGCTGGCGTTACACAGTCCCACGTGACACGTCCAATGAGGAGATTCAAATTCAAATAATAAAATTTCGCATTAAAGTGAAGATAGGATGTAGTGTGAAACATAAAAAGAACAGCCTGTATAAGATCAACTCCACTAAGCTGTTAACATTATCAAATCGCTCTTTCGAAATGGCGTCCGATAAACTATCGGGCCCATTGTCCGGTCGCGGGTTCGACTCCGGCATTTGAGAGGCCTTAAAATCAATTGCCCGTAAAATTGGCTAACCAGGCGGAAAATATATCCGACCGGAACTGTGGAGCCTTTTTCGTTAATAGCCAGAGGAAAGATCGGTGAAAACGTTTGCTGATACCACTGCTTAAAGTAGTAACTTTCCTGTTATCTATTTCTCTATAATTATATTGTCAACGACACTGGTCACACTGTCTACAATTTTTTTTGATCTACACTTCCACCGATTCGAGATGTAATGTGTAAAATAGTCAGTTTTAAAATTTTTATTACATACGTAGCTGTCTAATCGTTTCTCGTAGAATCTCGTAGAGCTTGATCCGTCCAGTGGTTTGAGCTGTGCGTTGATAGATCAGTCAGTCAGTTAATCATTCAGTTAGTCACTTTTTTTTAATATATTTAGAAGATTAATGCTATGTTA
Source organism: Hipparchia sbordonii (assembly GCA_038048805.1). Classification (NCBI taxonomy): domain Eukaryota; kingdom Metazoa; phylum Arthropoda; class Insecta; order Lepidoptera; family Nymphalidae; genus Hipparchia; species Hipparchia sbordonii. The sequence continues at coordinate 9,682,624 of CM076107.1, read as the reverse complement.
TATAATATGATTCTCGATTCTACTAACAATTAAAAAACTTCGATTTTCCGGGATAAAAAGTAGCCTATGTATGTCACTCTCCCGGTCCTCAAATATACCCATGCAAAAATCACGTCGATCAGTTGCTTTGTAGCGGCTTGATTGAAGGATAAACCAACAAACCAGCAAACAAACACACTTTCGCATTTATAATTTTAGTAAGGATGGTTTCAAATTATTTGCTAAAAGTCCTAACTCCGGCGTCGAAGTGGTGTAACCAATACAGTGGCGGTGCCCTTTACGGTTATTGGCGGTCTGGCGGTGATGTCTTACGCTGTCTGTTCGGTTTGTTCACACGGACAATTTACTAGAAACACAACTACCTATCTAGTACTCAATTCTATAGCAGATACATCCGAAAGTGCTGATAATCTTCGACTTCTTTTTCGGAGAGTTCAGTGTTAGAATTACAGGCACATTTACTGTATTTTCGGTGTTCTGTGCCATATAGTTTGTGCCAATTTCATCAACGTAAGACGAGTCTTCTCCGCGTGCGTGAGTAAAGATATTTTGGCAGATTTTCAATACAAAAACAGTCAGAACGCCCAATTTATTCCTCGGTTAAACGTCAATCGACGTTGATGAAATCGGCACATATAGAATTAAGTATCATTTGCTATAATATTGAAAAAAAAAACATCGTGAGGAAATCGGCATGCCTGTATGTTCAATATGGCTAGTACAGTTCTTGCAATTCACGAGGGCGCGTGAGCTTTACTTGTGGTTACGTCGTGTAAATGCACATTGCGTAAGTGTGCGTGCCTGTCAGGAGCCTAGGTGAGAGCGATCAGGCACAAGTAAGCTCTCGCTTACACTTATACAGATACAACACACACAACCATAAACCACGCGCCCTCGTTTATTGAAAGAACTATACTAAGCAAAGAATTTGCATTAGTGTCATCCCTTTCTCACTACGCGACATTTAAATAAATCTATCCTGCTCACATTTTTCAGGTTCGATGTAACCTCTTCGCCAGTTTCAAAGCTAATCGAAATGACAGTAAATTTTTGCGGTCGGCATGAATATTAATTGTGTGAGTGTTTCGTTAATCTCAAACAAAATTGCGATAATATGCGCGCCGGTTTCTTCGCGAGTTACTGCTAATTTATGCTGTGGCACGAACTATGGCATTTTAACTCCTTCTGAGGAAACTACACGAGCCGAACTGGAGGTAAGTCGGAATTTAAATTTTAATATAAATTCATATAAAATATGCAACAAGTATCCGAACTCGCGCTCGCCTTCCGCCTCTCCGATTGGTCGGACGGCCATCGGCCATTTTGTCTTGGTTTGGTAAAAGCGCTCTGATGACAAAAAATTGTTTTTCTGTGGTTAATTTTAATTTATAAAATCAAGTAAAGTTAATTGTGATTTGTGACGCGACAAAGCATTGTTAAATAAAATAATAAACCTAAAGAGAAATCGATTAGCTCACAAATATATAAATACATAGAATGTAGCGTTCCGTAGGCAAGTAATTAAAATAATACTTTGCAAGAATCATGTGAAGCAAAGATAATAATATAATTATTGTGCTTTATCACCTAATAATGATCACGACGACAGGTATTAAATTGTTACAACAGTAGAAGTTAAAATCTTTTACTATATGCTTAAATTCTACAACTTTTCAGATTAAAAAATATAGCAGGTGGTTTAGGATGTACCTATTGGTGTACAGAGTACATTCAACTTACGCGATAATGCCACTTTGGCCCTAATATTTTATGAACTGTATGTTTTTTAAATAGTTATTATTTCAATCTATGATGCAGTAACTGAGTAAATCTCTCTCTCTCTCTCTTAATGATTTTGAAATATCTATTCAACGAATGTTCATGCTGAAAACTTGAGAGATAAAGAATTGGCTTTTCGGTCAGTTTCAATTCATATTATTTAAGCAAATAAATTTGAATTGTTGACTTATCCCATTTTATTTCAGGTCACTGGCGATCCGGCTTAACTGAAGCCAAAAAGTGTACAGTCACGCTTCGAACCACCCCCCCTTCCCCCCTCGCTGGCTAACTTCATAAGACTATGAATTTAAATACGTTAGTCGATGTCAAAGGGTCGTGTTGCATCCAATGAGGCCACTAAAATGTAGCAAATGGATAATAAAAGTTACTTTTTTAATATGTTTATTTAGTTGTAGCCTAATCCATGATCGTTTTAATACAACTTTAAGCACCTATTTCGCTCTCCCAGTCCTCAACTATAACCCATGCAAAAACTCACGTAGATCTGTTCCTCCGTTGCTGCATGATTAAAGGACAAACAAATTCCACGCAGACGATAGATCAATCAGTCACCTTTACCCTCCTTTTCCTCTTAGACAGGGTTAATTGTAAAATGCCAACAACCTTCTACAAGCAACTTCTACGCATCAAAGTAAATAACTTTTATTCCATGACTTTTTAAAATTTCTATGTTAATAATATACATTACAAACCATTTGTAAATACGACAGAGAAGCGATAACTTCGGACGTTAATTGTGCGGTTAGTAGTCGACGCTTCATCACGCAAGTGTGGAAGAGCATTACATAAAATGACCATAGTATTAAAAAAATGACAGCTTTTCAACAAAAACTTAGACTTTTTTTGGTGAACTTATTGAGGTATGTGAAAAACTCGTTGAACAAATATTGTTCAGTATCGTGCATAGAAGTTACAAGTGGGAGATTGTTGGTAAATAAAAATATGAATATTTGAACGAGCGAAGCGAGTTCTCTGAGTCAACTAGGGCGCTTGCCTACTAGACAGAGATGTGTCCGTCTAAATGTCTGTCAGAGCCTTATAACTTCTGAATTACTGAATATTAGAACGTGAAACTTGGTTGAAAATTCAATTATATCCTGTACTTAAACAACAAATACTAAAATTAGATAAATGTTATAAAGAAACGAAATTATTTAATTTTAATGCGCCATCTATTAGCATTATTGTGAAGCTAATAGCTTCACTATAATGCTAATAGATGGCGCTGTGTCAGTAAAACAGTTTTATGTCAACTATTATTTTTTTTATTGCGTCTAATGTTAAAAGTTAATTATTACAATATATAATTAAAACTTTTGGGAATTATGGCATATCGCGAGGTCTCAGTTCGGGGCGAACCACTAGTTTTTATTTATTTATTTATTTATACAGCTTTATTGCATGAAAAAAAGAACAAAATACATAAGTAAATAAACAGTGTAACACAAAAGGTGACCTTATCACTAATAGTGATCTCTTCCAGGCAACCTGTACGAGAGAACTTAATGTAAGTGAGAGACGGGGATCGCAATAAATACGTAGGATAATAATATTATATTATTACATAATTATAAATATACTATAATAAATACAAAATATACTAAAAACATAATATACACATATATATATATAATATAATAAATATATAATGTGAATAAGTATGATACATAAGCATAATATAGATAGATTACAGTAGCAAGTGAATGTTTAGAGTGAAAGATAGTGTTTCTTAAGACGGCTTTTAAAAGCTGCTATGGATTTGGCATGCCTTATTGCAGCCGGGAGTTCATTCCACAGCACAGCTGCTTTTATTGTGAACGACTCTGAGAAACAATGCGTGTTATGTCTGAACATTTTCAGTCGGTTATTGACTCGAATGCATTGCGAACGGTCGTATAAGTAGGACTGAAACTAGTTATGGAAGAATATAGATTATAGTCTCCGATGAAGCGTCGTTGTAGCGCTCCGCAACAGCAACTTTGCTTATCAGCGGACGGATTGTTGGGACAGCGTGTAAAAATATTCGAGCCACGACCCGAGCACTTGATGTTTGCTAATGTCTTATAGCCGTCGAGTTTTATTGCTTTTAATTCTGCATTCGCTAAATAATGCAACACCACAAATTAGATTACATCTTCTGTTAATAAATGTGATTAAAATCATCCTCAATACAACAGACACACACACACATACAAGCGCACACTTACACAATATAGACTCAATAACTCAACGGTTATCCGAATTGAAAACTGCAGGGTCGCAGATTCGATCCCCACCGCTGTCGTACCCAGCCCTGGCACAAGCTTTTCTCTTATTTGGAAGGGAGAGGAGAATATTAGGCAAATTCAGCTTGACTGATATTAAAAAAAAAATAGTTATGCTATACATATGGTACGGTTCCTTTAACCAATTTAGAAAAAATTTCACCATCGCTGAAACGTTTTTACTGAGGAATAAAGACATTTTTGGCAGATTTTTAATACAAAACTTTAAAAAAATTATACGACCATTGTCGTCAGTTAAAGTTTACTTGATGATGCTTTGTGGTGGTGGTTTAAGAAGCCCTCTAAGTTATTAGCACCTAGAAAAGAAATATAATAAGCCAAAAAAGTTAAAATAAAAAGTTAATAATTATTAAACTAATTGTTAGAGTCCCTGCAAACCAAACTGTTATAAATAATAATTAGTGAATTATAATTATGTAATCTGAGTGGGCTTCTATAGATCATAGACCACTACATGATTATGATGATCATGTGACCATAGAGGCATTTTCTAGGCAAGCGCGCTCCAACCTAGACCTCATCAATGCTTTACATCATTGATTGTCGACCAGCGCAAGCCTATCTCATAATAAAAAAAAAGACGTGTGGCACTCGGGGACTGCCGCGGCAAAGCTATTGCATAGCATTTTTTATCAACGCCATTTAGCGGTGAGCCGCAAGATGGCGTTGATAAAAAATGCGCCATCTAGCGGCTCACCGTAGAGGAGTCCCGTGTCAGGTTATTTTCGTTACGGAATTTCTGGATTCGGTCTCCACGCTGGCCCGCGATAGAAGCTATGCAATAGCTTAAAAAAAATCGTCTTATCTAGGATACTAAACAGCATTACATCGACATGACAGACCAAATAAAGCCACTAAGAGAAATATATCTACCAATATACCATAATTCCCATTAGATCCCCGGCCTATAAGCTACGATACACCGATAAATATTATTTTTATGCACCATAAAACAGATTAATGAGTTATCATAGTTTGGCCGCCGCGGTGAGCACATAACGCGTATTAATGTGTGTCTTGGACCGTTAAATATGATTCGAATAGGATTTTGTGGGATAGGTGATAAAATTGGACTTGGTTTAATAGACTTACAAGCTATTTCCCGCGACTTATTCCATGCGGAGTTAGGTTTTTATAAATCCCGCGCGAATCCTCTGTTTTTCCGAGATAAATTGTAACCTATATCATTCTCTAAGTTCTCCACTATGCCCATGCAAAAAATCGTTGCTGCGTGATTGACGGACGAACCAACAAACAAACACGCACGCATTTACGTATGTATTATATACTTATACGTACTATTTACGGACAAGATAGTAGAGAATAGAATAGGTAATATGTACTATGTTTATGGAATTGATAAGCATTTTTAACCGACTTTTAAAAAAGTAGGAGGTTCTCAATTTGTCGGAATCTTTTTTATACTTACACAATTACTATGTCCAATAAATATATTATAGGATGTTTCATCATAAACTATAATATGAGTACGGAAGCTTTGATGACGTTATAAAAATAATGCAGCCCAGTTTATGGTGACAACGTAATTATTACGAGGCAATCTTAATGCGCAGGTGATGTAATAATGAGTCATGTTTCTATGAGGATTTTCTGGCACAATAGAGCTCTTTCAAAAAAAAAGACGTGTGGCACTCGGGGACTGCCGCGGTAAAGCTATTGCATAGCATTTTTTATCAACGCCATCTAGCGGCTCACCGATAGACGGCGTTGATAAAAAATGCGCCATCTAGCGGCTCACCGTAGAGGAGTCCCGTGTCAGGTTATTTTCGTTACGGAATTTCTGGATTCGGTCTCCACGCTGGCCCGCGATAGAAGCTATGCAATAGCTTAAAAAGGTACCCGAACCAATTTTCAATTCAATAATATAAACGTAAAAATCCTTTTTACATAACCGACTTCAAACGCCACTACAAAGTATATAAATTGTGCCCATAACATTTGAAGAGTTCCCTCGATTTCTCTAGGATCCCATCATCAGATCCTGACCTGATGACAATGGGACTAAGGACTATCTGGGAAGTATAACAAAAAGTAACCCTTTCAAACAAAAAAAGAATTTTCCAAATCGGTCCAGGCGTCTTCGAGTACCTAATCGGAGAACATACATAAAAAAAATAAAAAAAAAGATTTTCCAAGAAGGTCGTGAAAAACTTAGATGGCGCATTCAGTACAGCCAGTTAGGCTGGGTTTTTATTAGGCTAGAGAAAGCAAATAGTATGGAATAGATACAGTGTATCGGGGCTCAGTTCAATACCGGTGGGATGTCTTTATGAGGCAACAACTGGCCCTAGCTATTAGGCGATCGCTATTAGCTTGCACATAGATTGTAAAAGACAAATAGATAGATAATGGATACCGCATTTCTAAATTTCTAATTTCAACGTGAAATCCTTACTCCTTACTTAATATTATAAATGCGAAAGCGTGTTTGTTTGTCGGTTTGTCCTTCAATCACGCCGCAACGGAGCAACGCATCGACGTGATTTTTTCACGGACTTAGTTGAGGACCGGGAGAGTGACATAGGCTTTAAAAACTAAATCCGTGCGAGTGAAGCCGCGGGCATCAACTAGTCCATAATACAAAGAGGAAGCAAATTTTTACAGTACTTTTTTGGTTCTTCAGGCTCTTAGCATATAAAAATGCAAAAAAAAATTACACCGAAACGTATTGGATTAGTGCACAGTAAATTTCAGCGGAGAAATTAAGCCTGCTTCTGTCAAACTGAGAAAGAGCATCAAGTTAATAATAATATAAAAAATGCGAAAGAGTTTTTGTTTGTTGGTTTTTTCTTCAATTACGCAGCAAAGGACGTCATTTTTTGCATGCTTATTGTTAAGGACCTAGAGAATGGTATAGGAAATTCTAGTATAAAAGTTACCTATATCACTCTACACTAAAAATCGTAATTCTATTGCGGCTTGCTTCAAAGAAAACCAATAAATAAACGCATTTTCGCATTTAAAATATTAGTAGGGATTATGTAAATAGGTACATACATTAAGTATAATGGTGATTAACGAGATGAAAAAAATTCCTATCTGAATTTGCTATAATGCCGTGTAAACGAGTACCAGAAAATAATGCCACATCCTCATATCCAATCAATATGTTCTGACATCGGTACAATCGGCCGTATCTTTGTAGAACACGTAAACGGCGGACGATCGTAAAAGAAAATGCGTCCGCAAGTTGCCGAGATGTATTTATTTATCGATTTGTTGCGTGTACATTGTTTCCAAATTATTATTATTCCCAGTTGATTTTCTTGTGGTGTGACGTTGGTACTTCTGTATCAAAATCTCTGTGAAAAATAATATTTTTTTGGTTTAGCGCACTTCTCAGTTTTTTTCATTAGTAAAGTCGCTAGTCTAAAATATTATGTAATTACCTTTTTTCCATGCTTAGGTATAACATTTATGCAGAAAGATCTGGGAACCCACCTACTATTAGGTATAATATATGGATAATGCGAAGGGGTCACGACCCGCAACAATGACGAATAGGGTGTAGAGAGATTTTTACTAGTAGTTTACTGATATCCAATTTTATTTTAAAACGTCTCTTAAATATTCTTCACTAAGGATCATTAATAAAAATGTGATTTAAGTACATATAGTTGTGCTTCTAGGAACAGAAGTTCCACTAATTCAACCGGTCAAAATACCTGGCTGTATTTAATCCCAAAAACCCTAAAAAACTGAAAATAAATTCGTTACATAATTTTTAACCCAGAAAATATTTAATGTAGGCACTTGTAAAAATCGTTACAACCTATCCTATTATAATATTGTAAATGTGAAAGTGTGGATGTTTGGATATTTGTTACTCAATCACGCAAAAACGGCTGAACGGATTTGGATGAAATTTGGCACAGAGATAGATTATAGTCTGGAATAACACATAGGCTACTTTTTATCCCGAAAATTAGGAGAGTTCCCGCGGGAATCGAAAAACCTTAATCAACGCGGTCGAAATCGCGGGCATCAACTATAGTAGGTATTGTAATAAAAACTTTTCCATCAAGTTAAAAGTAAAGCATAAAATAATATGCAGTCGATCCGTCTGTCCCCTTATTAAAAACTCCAAAAAGAAATGCTCTGCTCTGAGGTGATTCGTCGGAAAATTAAAAACGCCTGAGGGCTATCGGGTAATATTCTCTTATATTCTCTCTCATTATGCCAAGCGATTGCCTGTTTCAGGTGTATTGTTCGGGGTACGGACTGACGCAGACGGGGGTTGAATCGCACGGTTAGTTGAAGTTTGGTTTTAGTTGATGTAGGGTTAGTTTTAGATGATATTTTCGCTCATTAAAAAGCGATACTGTATATGAAAATTTTGGTTAGTTGAAGTTTGGTTCTAGTTGATGTAGGGTTGGTTTTAGATGATATTTTCGCTCATTAAAAAGCGATACTGTATATGAAAATTTCAGTTAGTTGAAGTTTGGTTCTAGTATTCCCAACGCTAAAAAAAGGGTTGGTTTTAGATGATATTTTCGCTCATTAAAAAGCGATACTGTATATGAAAATTTCAAGAGATCTATGTCCAGCAGTGAACGTCTATGGGTTGAGATGATGGTAATGATGACAGTATTCATATATAATCTCATGATTAAAAATTAAATTTTTTGTTATTTTCCAAAAGCGTGCTTTGCTTGGTGTCTTTAATTTTCCGAGGGCCCATTCACGACACCCTTCTGAATATTTTGGGACATTTCAATAATTTGCATAGGTACATTATTGTATGGACTACCATTTATGGACAGTGGCTTGTAAAAATCTTTACAATATGGAAACGCCCATTTCTTAGACAACTGTGGTAATACTACATGTTTTATCCATAATCGTAGTATTATATACTGGTATTCTGTTTTTACCTCGAATAAATAAAAATTATTATTATTATTATTATTATTCTGTAGTATTACTTACCGTTTCACCTGTATGATTATTCAAGTAGATATTTATGTTTTTTTTTAAAGATACAACTATAATTTATATAATGTCTATTTATGTTATTTTTAATCAGTAGTTGATGCTCGCGACTTCGTTCTCGTGGTTTAAGGTTTTGCAATTCCTGCAGCCACTCTTGGATTTTCCGAGATAAAATGTGCCTATATGTTAATCCTGGGTATGAGTTATTTCCTTGCCAAATTTTGGTCAAATCGGTACATTCTTTGGGGCGTGAAGGAGTTACAAATATACATATACACACACATACACATGCAAACTTTCATCTTTATAATATTAGTGTGTTATTTGATTGTCTTAAAAAGCTTATTGTAATGTTGTGCACTAAAGTCTAAAATCATTTTAATATTTTTAAATTATAGAGCAAATCGATATATTTGTCGGTCTTTGGACCTCTTCCAAGGAACTGAGAAAGGCACACACCAAGAGATGAGATACCGTTTGAAACTACACATAAATTAGTTTTAATATAAAATATTTAATATTTGAAATGAAGCTACTGGCGGAGCGGCGCGTCGGCGTGAGGTTAGCTAGAATAAATTCAGGTTCGCCATTTTCCACGCTGTAATGAATGCTAAGATTTGTACGCCGCAGATTGCGCTTTTGTTTGCATTGTGGCCACTGTACCTTTACGTACAGTCCGATGCAATAGTTTGTTGAGTTTCATCAGCTGTAGAATAGAATAGAATAAGATAATTTTTTATTCAAATAAACTATTCTATTCTGTTCAACATTAGAGAACATATTCAAGTGAATTTTAATAATTGCACTGTAGCCTAAGCATGAACATTTTTCTCCTGGAGGCTCCTCCATTCTCCTGTCATTTTCATACAAAATTTCTCTAAAAATCATAGATTTTTGTCAGCGCTACCATTCTACCACTGGTTCATAAAGCAGATTCTTCTAAGAAGACTTTGATCTGTCATGTCGAGTGATCTATCTACTTTAAATGGTGGCAAAATAAATAATAATTAGTTGAGTAATTCATTAAGACTTTTTATTTTGATTCAGTTATTTGTAAAACATAATGTAGTATAAAGGTGAACACGTTAAGTTTGATTATTCAAACCCCTATTTTACCCCTTTAGGGGTTTAATTTTCAAATATTCTTTCTTAGCGGGTACCTACGTCATAATAGCTATTTGTATGTCAAATTTCAGCCCGATCCGTTTAGCGGTTAGAGCTAGTACGTTGATAAATCAGTCAGTCACCTTTGCCTTTTATGTATTAGAAGAAGAAGAAGATTTATCACTATTGGTTCATTATTTACTATTTATTGTATATCTACCTTAGTACTTATTGCATTTTATTTATATTTTGTAAATTTGTACATTTGGCTTTTACTCTTCAATAAAGATTTCAAGACATTTTTCAAGCCGACTGTACTTCAAAAGGCCCGGGGCGATCTTCTCTAGTAATGCACGTGTTCTGCGACGGAGTTGACAGGTCGCCGCAGACTTGCGACCGAATAAGACAATACATACTTGCAGCTTTTAATCCTCCACCGTGAGATATTAAAAAAGTTGTGCACGTAACAAAGAAGTTATCAGGCCAATGAAAATATCTGTTTCTGCTAGAAAAAATTGTAATAGTTTGTCTATTTGTTTCCCCTCACATCCCATGAAATAAATATGACCAATATAGTCAGTCAGTCAGTCAGTCAGGCAGTTAGTCACCTTTTCCTTTTATATATTCAGAAGACTTCATGATCATTTATGTAATGCTAGCTGATACCCGCAACTTCGTTCGTGTGGATTGAGGTTTTTTATTCCTATTCCAGACTATAATCTATCTCTATGCCAAAGGACATGACCAGTGATTGCCCTTGGGATGGGGAAAATGTGCAAGGTTACAGCTTTTACAGAAAGATTAAAAAATTGAGGCTTAATTTACTATGGATTTATTATTCCGATAAAGGCATGATTTAAAATATCAAAAAAAACCAGAATGTTTATTGTTTCCGCTTTCTCTTTAATGCACTACTTCATACTTCAATTTCCGCTCACTTGTATTAATGCCCGTGATACACATGCTAGTGGATGGTATGCTAGGTGCTGGTAAGCTGGCATGCCAGGTACTGACAGAATATCAGCGCGTGACATACATGCTTGCGAATGACCTTGCCAGTGACATGCGAGTTGAAGTTCACAAAATGAAGAAATAAATAGTGTTACAATACAACTCGCAATTATATTAGGCAATAAACAAGCACAAAAATTAATAAGATCTTGGCAGATAGTTGAGAGTTGCGATTTACAAGTAAATACGTTACGACCTGCCTTCGATTCTGTAACTCAGTGCCTATCAAAAAATGAAAGCCACTGACATATATTTTTTATCCATTGAAGGTTTACTATGAAAAAGTAAATCATATTTCTCTTCAAACCTTCAATGGATAAAAAATGCCTATCGTCGTTGATAGGCACTGAGTTACAGAATCAGCCCCTTGTTTCGCGTATTTGTAGCTGGCAATACGAATCTCCCGTCCCACTTCCCTTCAAGGGGAAAAAATCAAACGGCTTGCGAGCCATTCGTATGCTTTGCTCTGGCACGTGAGTTACTGGCAGAATCTCGATACACATGCGAGTAGCTTATTGCTTGTAACTGGCATACTTTTGTGCAAGTAACAAGCATGTGTATCACGCACTTAAATAGTAAAGAGAAATTCCGTTTCGCGACACTAGATAGCGCTTGTCTATTGAAAAATTAAATTATTCGTGCAAATAAAGTTGTATTATTCCGTGTCCTAGGATCTGTACAAAAATATTAAGCAATTTTTTTCTAAGCAACTTTGCGCATAGATGGCATATTTAATAGCAGAAAATTATTCTTACGACTCGATAAACATATCTTAACGCCATCTTGTATCGAAAGGGAGAGGTATTTTTTGAAAAGTTTTCTTATTTTTTCTCAGTTTTCAAGGCTTCAGACTCCTAAAACTTTCATATCTGAAAACTATAGAATATAACAATTACAAAAATAAAACTATTATTATTATTGCACGTTGATTTTAACATTTTAGACTTGATAACCACAATAACTAGCGCCCTCTAGTATCGAAAGGCAGAGTTATTCCGTAAAACTTTTCTATTTTTTTTCTCATTTTTCCAAGCCTTTAGACCCCTGAAAGTTTTTTATCTGAAAACTATAGAATATAAGAATTCCAAAAATAAAACAATCTTTGCTGCACATTGATTTTTGATACCTAGGCGAGAGCCCTTTGCTCCACTGGTCATGTCCTTTCAGCCAAACAGTCGTTGCGATGTGATTGAGTAACAAACATACAAATTTTCGCATTTATAATATTAAATAAATAGGATTAATATCAGGGGAGATCAGCCATCTAACTTATCCATTGAACTTAAATGATTAAAATAATCTAGAACTAGGATAGATATGTAAGTTAAAATAATATTAGTATATGTATATATGGCATATCTAGTATTGAATTAAATCAAAACGAATGAATATGTGCACGAGTATTCGAATAATACTCTTATGTAACAGTATTATAATGAAACCGTAATGCATAAAATTAAACATAATAAAGTCAGTGGCGATAATGCATTACGTACGCAATTAAAATATTGGTTGAATTATTAATAGAATCGCCGAATTACATCCCGCAAATGTTATTGAGTGTATGGAATGGACAGAAGGGAATAATGACGCGCTACTAGCGATATCGATGACTACGCAATTTTAATTGTTCATCTTAATGGTTCATGGTCTTTTGTAGCTAAGCTAGGATTGAGTTTCAGATAAGATAAACTTAGAGATTTAGAGTAAGCTTTTCAGTTTCAGTTTCATATACTCGCACGATTTTTTTTTTACAATTACTTAGCGTGTTGTGTTAAAAATAAAGCAGATGAAATTCAGTTTGTATTCAAAAACTACATCTAAGTATGCATTTAACATTTTACCAACATGTTATGCCTTCCTTTCCAATAATAATTAATTATTAACAAACCAGTTCAATATTAACAATTCATTTAAAAAATATATTTTCTTATTAACAAACCAGTGTAAGTTAAATCCACTTTAATTACCCGGTCGTTTACACAGTAGAGTCAGGATCAGGAGCACTCTATACTTCACAATTTTATTCTTTAGATCTTTGGCAGTTCACGATTCAAATTTATCGATAGTTTGTTTCAGTATCAATATAGTTACATCACTAGTCGCGATAAATACTATACAGGTTGTTCAATACGAGTGGACCATTATGTCGAGAGCACGAATTAATGATGATTTTATTCGGCCGCGGTGTTGGCAGCTATCCGAAAAGTTTATTTGCTATAATAATGTGCGTATTTTTTCTTTCTATATTACAGTTCAATTAGTATAGCTAAAGCCATTAAAAAAATGCAATACTTTTGTTAAAGCTATTGAATTTTTTTGACGGAACTCGATCACTGAATGTTTATATTTAATTCTCCTTATCCATTCTATTAAACTGTGTTTATGTAAATAAACATAGTTTATCATCAAATTCAAAATTCTTTTATTCTGATTAGAGTAGTGTAAAAAGTAAGTAAACTTTCTAAAAATGTATTCAAAAAAAAAGCTTTGCTATTCTATTCTTTTCAAATCTATTCGTGCCCAAACCCTATTTAAAAACTTTACATAAGTCAATAATACAACTCTACATACAATTTTAGGCTACAAACTATTAGGATGCGAGGTCTTGGTTGCGAACCACTAGTTGGAATTAAAACACAATCTATAAGTACGTTTACATGCTGGTCATTTTTACGTACACAATTACATGGGTTCGGTGATCCCCAGTAATCGAGAATCGGCCACAACTGTTAATGGGACCGTTCCTATTAGTTTTTATTACGACGGCACAGGCCCCCGCTGCAAAAACGATTTTCCTTATGGCCACTGGAATTGTATGTCGATATATAAATTGCATGCCACTATCATGGATATGTTTAGCCAGGTATACGTTCGAATGTGTTTTTAGATCTATCTGCATTCAATTAGGTCAATTAGGCCATTGTCTTTGGGACAAAAGATAGCTATGTTCCCTTTCTTTTATAAGGGAGTTTTGACTATTTGATTAAATAGAGGTGATACCTTAGCAGTTAAGATTTCAGTGTCCTTTTTGGGGGGTAAGTGATTCGAATTCCAGGTTCTGTTTCTATCTCGAATCTAGAGGAAACTTCTTAGGGCCAAATTTGACAGTTAATTTTTCTAGATTTTTGCTTTCATTTTCAAGGCTTCACCGATGAGACATCGAAAATGAACCGTCTAAACACTGACCATTGTTCACAGGCGATTTTGCCTCCGCGAAGAAACGTTCACTGGTATCGTGTACCCATCATTGCAAGAATGAACGATGAACGGTGCACAGTCCAATTTGGTTTAAAACCTTTCAGTTTTCAGTCCGCACCTTTAACCGTTGGGCTATTGAGGCTTTATTAGTTTAATTTCACTTGCTTCCACCGTGAAGTATACGTAAATTTCGTGATTACACCTTGGATGGACTAAATGGAAATACTTCTTGTTCTAGGAGTAACCAGTGCCTAGAAATGGGTCGCCTATGGGTTGAAACGAAGTCGACGATTTGATAAGGTGGATATGAATACTTCCATATAACATCATAAAAGCATAAGTAAACCTGACATGGATTTATTTCATCTACGTCTATGGAAATATTCCAATAAAAATAGTTTTCTTAAAATGTAGTAAATAAATAATTCCGGTATTCGGTCGTGAATACCGTCAGTGACATTCCAAGCATTCCCTTAGTGAATCGAATCGGTAAACAGGAAAACAGGAGCAAATTACGGGAATCAATAACACTGGACAACATTATGCGAGATTTATTAGTCCTGTGTAGGCTTATTAGTTGTTGAGACGAACTAGCTAAGGACATAGATCTATGTAACTGGTAGACAAGTTCAAGGTTTTTGAAAATTTTGATTTGGAGTCGTCTGAAAAAAAAACTGTATTCTTGGTTTGATAAAGTTAGCGCAAAATTAACACAGAACAAACGTCCTAAAAAATAATATTCGTACCAAAAATTAGTGAAGTAAGGAGTGTCCAACTTTCGCAAAAATACGATTCGGCACTCAGGTAACTAGTCCCTGATATAATTCTTTTTGAGAATATAATTTTTTTTGTTAAATCGCGATATATTTAAATACTACTTTAATGTACTGTACTGTTTTTTAACTTTAAATAAATGAAAATGGAAATGAAATGAAATGGTAAATTTTGAGGTCTGTCTATGAAATTCATAGGTGCAAGTCCGAGCCAATATACAAAAGTCGGGAAGAATGCCACAAAGTATTGGTGTATAAAAACCAAATGCCGTCCGCTACTCTCCGCCTTCTCGGCCGTTTAATATACTCCGAGGTACACTCGCTAACACAACCTATTTTTATTTATCAGGTTAAATGTAAAACGTAAATGTAGATAGGAAATAGGATCGACCATGTCAATGGAAACCAGTCGCCATGCTGGTCTGACCTGATAAACTTAGTTAAAACTAAATGTATTAGCAGTTTTTAGTCACAAAAGCTTCATTTAAGCTGTTATTCTGAATACAAATGTTGATTTTTTATTGATTTTTGATCGAATCCGGGACCTCGTCATCCACAGTCAAACTTGTTAATCAGAACCACTAGACCAACGAAGCTGTTTGTATCATGCAAGTATCTACATATTTCTTCGGATGAAAAATATTTTTTATCTAACACTTTTCTCCTCACCTGTCCGCAACATATGTCACAAGCGCTACGGCACAATAAATAAATAGCGCAAATTCCGAAGTGACCAGTGTCCCAATAAAAGCGTACTATCGTCCCGGGGTGGATAAATATTGCAACCCTTATTGTCCACGCATTCGTTAACCGGCATTGTGCCTGAGGGATGGCACGGAATCCGGCATTGACTTCGGAGAACGAAATTCGCTATGTCGCTGTGGTAATTAGTTATTATTTTCACTGTGGGGTAAAGACGAAATTAAACTACTTTTCTTTATTATTCGATGACAAGATAGCCCTTGACTGCGATCTCATCTGATGGTAAGTGATGGTGCAGTCTAAGATGGTAGCAAGCTAACTTGGAAGGGGTATAGCAGTGTAAATTCAACCCTACCCCTAATCGGTTTCTATAAGCCATCATGCCAGAACGCTAAATTGCTTGGCGGCACGTCTTTGACTGTAGGATGGTAACTAGCTACGGCAAAAGCCACAATTCAGAAATTATAAATTCCCAAATTGCTCCCGACGGGAATCGAATACTTTTTTTGACAAACAATGTTATTGTACACAGATAGATGCATAGTACTTCAAGAAAGGGCAGATTGTCGTATTTGTTGTATTTTGTTAAGTAGCGAGTAGCGACGTATATGGGGCAGTGAGCTGCCCGGATTCCCCGCATGCGGCAATTCATAACTGAGACTTGAACGCATTCGGCGAAAAGGATGGGGTGCGCACCGCTGTTTCACCTCACCCAATTCCGTATTTCCGTGCAAAATTAAGTACTATGAATTTGTTTGTAAGAAGTTTGAAGAACAGTTTTCTAACCAACTGATACGTGTTTGAAAATTGTTAGCAAGAAGGAAGGATAAAGAAATAGTTTTCTAGTTCCTTGAGTTTGAATGCAATAAAAGTGCAGTTTATTATGAACAATAGAATCCGAAGCGACATTAGAATCTAGGTTTTATGAACCGTACCGGGGCACGGGGCGGGCGATAAATCCGCTCGAGGTCGCGCTATCAGTAAAAATATATACTTCCCTCCCAATAGACAAGATAACGCGATATGAATGCAACTTGTCTGCGACATTCCTTGGATGCTCGCGTTGTAGCGGCCAGTGTGGAGACGGACTTTGTTAAGTAAGTCGGTCAAGTGAGAGTCAGATTTACACGCATTGTTTGTAAAATATTATTTAACGGATTTCTATGGAACTAAACTAGAATATTTTCATAATCTCCTATAAACTCTGAATAAAAGGGGAAATAGTATTTTTCTCATGATTTGGCAGTACATTATTCCATAAACATAGGTATTACGTAGGTTCATTTCCTTAAGCAGGCATTTAAAATAATGTTCATGAGTGTACACAAAAAAATTACTCATCAGATTTTTCATGTTATAAGACTTAGATACACCTTTTGATAGAGAAGCAAACATTTTTTCCCATTTTATGACTGTATTTCATTAAAACTATAATAATTAATTATCACAAACAAATTACAGTTAAATAGTATTTCGCTTTACCGATTATAGATATTTATTCGATCGAAACGTATTTTTAATTATATTTGAATTCGTAGCGTAATAATTAACGTTTCGTAGTTAGTATTAAGCTATAATAGATTTTGTAGTTTGTACAAGTTGTAATTAATTATCTGTTTGAAAAAGTCTTTCTCCATATTTCTCCAACCGACTCCTTGGTATTAGCAGTAAATCAATTTGTGCCGGCAGCATACTGCAGTCGATATTACCCACGTAACTACCACGATACCAACATACTTACTTGCCAGTTGCCATGTCACAAGTTTTCCCTGCAATAGAGTATTTCTGATATACAGGTCAGGGCTCTTTGTGACATATAACTACGGGAAGTCCTTACGAGAATTAGAATATTATAAATGCAAAAGTGTGTTTGTTTGTTCGTTTGCCCTTCAATCAAGTAGCAATGGAATAAGTATAGGTTCAACGTGATTTTTTGCATGGTTCCAGTTAAGGACTTATAATTATCGATGAATTGTAGAATAGTAATTCAGTTTTTCAGGTGTGCATAATAATAATTAATTAACCCTTTTCCTGTCCCATGAGTCACATGTGAGCATGGTCATTGTTTAACTATGACCTTTATTTACACTGGATTAATAATAGCAAAATATTTCCCTGGCATTCGATGCCTTTCTCTTGAAAACTTGCAAGCTCGATTCCAAACTCTATTAATATCTCAATTCTGATATACATTTACATATACAATAAAATATGTCATCGGCACCCTTTGATATAAGATTAATAAATCAGCCAGCTATTTTGAAGCGCACAATTTTTCTGGGGCCCTTTTGAACACTAGGTTAATAATAACAATATTATCATCGTCCTTAATACTTGATGCGTTTATCTCAAAAATTTCACATAAGAAGTGGGTATTTAAACATAGAGATTAGCAACATCGATTCGAAAACATCGCGTGTCGATCGAAAGATATCTTGATCCTGACAATCGCATGCTATCGGCGACCTTTGAAATAGTAACCCAGCCAACTATTTTGGCGTGCATAATTTTTGTGTGACCCTGGTTAAAACTAGGTAATCTAGTGTTCCTCGCGGCCATAATTTTCATTTTCCGTCCAAAATATTATGGAAGATAAGATTAGGGAATAGGTAAATATGGCTAGACCAAAACATAATTTACCTTGATAACAATGAGTTTGGTGAAACTATAATAGATGAGTTTCCTTTTCATAATCTAGTGGGTTTTATAACCTAGTTATTATTTAAGGTATAGTTCTTGTAATTCACGACGGCGCATGGTTCATGGTTGTGTGCGTGTCGTATCTGTATAAGTGTGAGTGAGAGCTTGCTCGCGCCTGACCGCTCCCAGCTAGGCTCCTGACAGGCACGCACACTTACGCAATGTGTATGGACACGACGTAACCACAAGTAAAGCTCACGCGCCCTCGTGAATTGCAAGAGCTATAAAGTTTATTAGATTAGTTATGTTACCATTTCATCTTCAAGCTGGCAAAATTAAATGAATTAGAGCTGATTCAGATACTAAATTGATATTTTAAAGGTAAGGTTTTCTTGAATGTAATTATAATATGTACCTACGTATGCATTTTTGAAGCTTCATTGTGGAAGCACTGTATAAATAGCATAGTTTTGTTACGTATTGTATTTTTAAAAGAGCAACTGCTGAGTTTCTTGCTGGCTCTTCTCAGCAGAATCTGCATTCCGAACCGGTGGTAGATTTATGACGTGTCATAAAAGCTACAAGTTGGCTTACATGAAACAAATAAATTTTGAGTTTGAATTTGAATTATAATCTTTCAAGAGCGATATTCTATTAGGTACGTATAGATAAAATCTAAGTCAAAATATGCGGCCGTAAAAAAATCCGTGAAAAATAAGTAATCTCCGAACGTAATCGCTGCTGTTGTAAATTACAAAAAGTTTATTAAAATATACAAAATACCTTATTAATCCCTTTACAACAAGCGATAACTTGTTATAGTGTAATTATAAATTTTCGTATGACTTCCAAATTCAAAAGTGTTCCATTTCCGAAAACGAATTCGAAATTCAAAACGCGTTCGCAGCGCAAGTGATGCATGATCACGGGTCGAGTCGAGTGCTTCTTCAATAAGAGGCCTATTCGTAGTCCCTTTGAAAATGGACTATGTCTCATTGCGATAAGGTTGTGTTTTGAATGTTCGCTATTCATAGGTCCGTGGGTAGACGGTCCGCCAAATGAACATAGTCGCGACTTTATTTTGTACGTTATTCAAATCGGGCCAATATTTATATACAGGATGATTCAGTAAAATGTTTTCATTCATTAATCATTATGATTAAGTGGAAGAGTTCTCATGACGTTTAGTTTGATCGGATATTAGAGAAGCTTATGAATTTAACTTTACATTCGACGCTCAATTCAAAGAGCATCATGAATCCAAAGGACATAAACTAATTCTTGTTCTTTTCCTGGGAATCGTTTCTGCAGGTAGGTATATGGTAAACCGCTCGTTTTTCGTGATTTTTTGGTTGCATCTCTTCACCGAATCACTACAGCCAACCAGTCGACTCCAGTATTTAAGCAGGATACAAATGCCGTTTGTTATCAAAATGGGATTTAGTTCCTGAAAATCGGGATAATTTAAATGAACGAAGGATTGATATGTAATTGATGTCCATCGACATCGTCCTAAAAAGACCCTTGGTTGCTGTCTGTACACAAAGTACCTACTCATCGGGATCAAATCAAGAAGTGAAGTCTCCAAAATGTTCTGGTTGCAGCATTACATAGTGTGCCTAATTTTCACGTTGTTTTCACGAGTGGAAGGAATATAAATATCAATTCCCATAACTGAGAAAATAAGCTTATTATAATCCTAGAGCGGCTAAAAATTAAAACTCATGCAATAAATCCACCAACTTCAGTTTAAAAGTGGAATGCAAAATAAAAAATATGACTATAAATAATATGAAAATAAAGTTTCCTTCTTCTCTCTCCTTCAGGAAGAAAAATTTTGAAAGAATAATTTATCCAAAAGTAATTTCATTCTATTCATTCCCGAATCACTCTGTATAAGCCGATAGCTGCCATAGTATCTAGCAAGTAGATAGTGCGCCTTTTCTTCGTGCCACTTCCACTAACGATGTCATTCGGTTCCGCGCTGACGAGTTATTGAGACTTTTTCAAGAGACAACCCCCCTTCCCGTTTTTACCACCCTTTTTGCCGCCCTGCGGGAGCGTGAGGATGTAGCTTCAACGGATGTGCCTTAATACTTATCGCTTATTTGCTACAACAATGTTTTATCTCAAAGATCCTTTCAAAAAAATTTTTCACAAAATGTGTCTCAATAAGGTGACAAATAGGAACTTAAGAAAAATCACTACTTTTTAGAAATTGAAAATTGTACCAGAAAATGAGTGGTCTCTCTACCTACAGACATTAAATCAATGCAATTTAGATTTTATTTAAAAGTTAGAACACTTTATAGTATCGGTACATTTTTTCAATTTCATAAATATCTTCGCCGAGGCTATACTGTACATACATTGACATATTATAAGTAATAATACTATGTATACATACGTATGTAGAACAATAGCAGCGGATCGAAAGGGATAGATGATGACAAGTCAAATACCTGCGTTAAGGTAGAAAACACGGAGCTGCCCGCGAAATTCAAATTTAATTTGGTTTATCGCCATTTATAAACGAATACGACAAAGTAGGCTTATGGTATTCAAATTGCGATAATGGCAGTATCATCTTCACAGGTTTATATACTAATCTTTACGTAAAAGTATCCAGTTTAAGAAATTAATCAAAATAATGACAAATTTGTGAGTAGCTCACGTCAAAGTCATTATTTTGACTAATTTCTTAAACTGGATACTTTCACGTTAAGGTTAGTATATAAACCTGTGAAGATGATACTGCCATTGGCGCAATTTGAATACCATAAGCCTACTTCGTTGTATTAGTTTATAAATTGCGAAAAACCAAATTAAATTTGAATTTCGCGGGCAGACCCGTCTCTTGGGCCTTAAAATAGGAAATGGATTATGCTCCTACTTATAAACTTACAGTCTTATTCATAAAAATCCCTTATTATAGGTTTAAAACGTTCATTAGCTAAAATGCTCAATAGGCCTATTAAACGTTTCATAACTTTCTTTATTCATAAAGGTTCAATTTGTGGGTTCAATAAACCTCTCACAACTAAATTCTCGCTATAGGCTAGTTTCGCTTTATTATGTTGTCGTTCTGATGAATTCATAGACAAAATGGCAAAAATACTACTGGGCTCTACACAAAAAGTGACGCATGTCATGTGTGTCATTTGTTGTCCGCCAAAAGTGGATGTTGGATTTATTGAATTAATTAAAATTTAAAATGGAAACAGGAAGAAAAGTGACTAAAAAGAGAGACAGAAGTGAAAATTGGTTAAGTGAAGACAAGGTCCCCAGTTTCTTATGGCAGTTAAAACTTGCAACTCTGGTGAAGTGCCACAGCCTCTCGAATCGAGTTGCAAATCTTGCCTGACGAGATTAATAATGAACCTTGCGGTATCTTTATTGAAGCGATATCGCCGTTTAAACTCGATTTCCGGCAAAGAAAACGGGTCATTTCTCTTCTGGTACAGCTTCTGACGACGTGTAGGGTTTTCGACATACTCAATGGCGGCTATAGCTTGCAGAGCTTGCATTATAATCCAAGAGAATGTAATCAGTCTGTTATTATGATACTTTGATATTATGATGACGAGATTAAACCAACCACAGATGTATGGTGGAACCAACCACCCAACAATACTAACATAGAAATAGGAAATTTTGTTACTAACACACTAACTTAGATACTAATGAAATTTAAATTATTATTATTATTGTAATGCTATGGATTTTTTTCTGAATTAAATGATTATTTATTTATTTCTTATTTATTTAAATCAGCTGTCATCTGAAGACAAGACGGCGGCCATCTTGTTCTTTAATAATGGTTTATAACGGGTTTATAGTAGGGTTCAGCCTGTTATAAGTTATGGAACCTTTATTGAGTCCTTATAGAGCATTATAGCACTATTGAACGTTTATGAATAATGTTTTTGAGAACTTTGCTTATAACAAGCTAATAAAGCTTCTATAAATTTTTATGAATAAGACTGTAACTGTGTAAAAATTTTACAGCCATAGCTTGCTCTCGTATCATGGACAGATGGCATTTTTTATGAAGAAAAAAAAGACGTGTGGCATTGGGGGACTGCAGCGGTAAAGCTATTGCATAGCATTTTTTATCAACGCCATCTAGCAGCTCACCGCTAGATGGCGAAAATGCGCCATCTAGCGGCCCACCGTAGAGGAGTCCCGTGTCAGGTTAATTTCTGGATTCGGTCTCCACGCTGGCCCGCGATAGAAGCTATGCAATAGCTTAAAATAAGAAATCATCAATTCAAAGTTGGACTTATTTTGACACACAGCAAGAATACAGAGCACAGCAAGAGAGACATACTTACATATTACGTAGTTTTAATTTGTATGTCTAGTGTCTACTTTCACTTGTATCGCGAAGACGATCGGCTAATACCTATAATTATGATTCCAGTAAGTGTTTATTGGAAACATTACTACGCTTCAAGCTCATCCAGTGTTTGCGCATCGTGCTTGGCTCAGTGTAGATATCTGACGATAATTATGTCGGTTGAAAGATTGAAAACCCTTGAGCTGCGCATTTCTGCAAGGATGTGGGGTGGAAGCGGGCGATTGGTGGAATAAAGCGGATCCCTGGACTGCATTCATACGTATTCTGTACCTCTTCCTCTTCATCCCCTTACCAATCGTAATTATTGAATACTATAATTTTCAAAAACCTCAATAGCACAACGGTTAAGGGTCCGGACTTTGGACTGAAAACTGAAAGGTGAACGGTTCGATTTTTTTTTTTTCATTTATTGTTCAAGATATTAACAAAAACAAACTACCAAACAATTTTAGCCATCCTCATGAAACTTCAGGGTTTATGTTTTTGTATTTCCACTCATTGCACTATTGTCGCTGGTACCCACTTCAACACAAGCTGTCTTCTTATTTGGAGGGGAGAGGAGAAATATTCTTTTTTTAAATTTCCGTACCCAGAGGGTAACCAACGGGATCCTATTTCACCTCCACTGTCCGTCCGTCCGTCTGTTTGTCAGCGCGCTGTATCTCATGATCCGTAATAAATAGAGGGTTGAAATTTTCAGAGAATGTGTATTTCTGTTGCCGCTATAACAAGAAATTAAATATTAAAAAGGGCTCCCCTACTAGAAACTTTCTTAAACGTGTTTTTTGGTACCGAACTCTTCGAATGGGAGTCCGACTCGCATTTGACCGGTTATTTTAAACTACATAATTTCCTTTTTATAAGGATCTTTTTATACCTACCCACCTAGTAACGTTTAGTGAATTACTAAGATCAAATGACAGTATCAGATTTTTTTTTTTAAAGAATATTAGCCAAGCTGAAGTTGACTAATATCCTCCTGTCCCCTCCGAATAAGTGGAAAGCTTGGATACGACAATGTGCAATGGATGGGATTCGAACCTGCGACCTTTCAGTTTTCAGTCCGCACCTTTAACCGTTGGGCTATTGAGGCTTCATGATTGAATGTAAAGATTAGCAGTCTCTAAAATCGTATTCTTTTTATAATCTATTTATCATATTTCTTCAAATATGTTTTTTTTTCTATTCAAAGTAAAGCCCACGAGCTACGCCTACGGGGTCAAAGCGAGAAGAGTAACATTTGTATGTAACAAATGATGAGCCTCGCTGTACTCGAAGCTTTGCTGATGCGGTCGCAGATAATCATATTTTTCAGGGATCGGCCTCGATAATAATAGAAGGAGCGTCAGCATATACAAGTCATGGTGAAACAGACGATAAAGTTATGACCCTTTAAGAATATTGTCATTTTTTAACAGTTTGAAAATTTAACAGGTGGCCCTAATGAGAACACGGGGTCTACTGGGTAAAAATCATTAAGATATAACCATACATCTCAATGGTAAAAAGCCATGTTTTACTTCGAAAGTCTTATTGAATAATATACGGGCGACACCGGGTATGTTCAAAACAATAACAAATATTTTTTTTAAAGACGAAAATAACAGTATTCGAGAAGAAGCTAGAACATTAACACCTTTTTGGTATTTCTTTATTCAATAATGCTTTAATGCTTTTAACTGCGCTCTGTAAAGTTTGGTGTGAAGTAGAAGAGCTTAAGATTTATAATATCCTCTTGAATCTTAGTCTAGATTCTAGAATACTCCAAAAGATTTCCAGAGATATTATTGCTTGCTTGCTTTCTCTTAATCTAATCTAATCTTTTCTCTTAGTCTAATCGCTTTTGACGTAGTTAGGTATTTTAACAGTTTAGTTACCTTCATTGGTCATCAAGTTTACACAATTTCGTAGTATTTTTCTAAAATAACTTTACTGTCATTCTCGGATCGTGTACTGATAATTTTCAATATTCTTTTAGAAATTTTTATGCCAACGCTACCGTGTCTGGATTATTACTCTATTACATTTGAATAATTATTCTTCTGCGTTGATGCGAACCGTCTATAAATACATCTGAGCCTATACACTCGACCCTTTGCCGACCCTTTAAATATATTCATACAATTTTCTCCTTTACGCTAGTGAGTGTAAAATATACAATGCTGTGTACGTGTATGTTTTTAGGGCGGTTGTTCTACCAATGTTTGGTGTATTTTGTGAATAATATTGACAGGTCCAAGGAAGCGAGTTATGGACGTCTGGAGTCTGCTTATCCGTCTGTTTGTAAGTCTAATGAAATAATAAATATGAATTAATATACCGAATACCACTATAATATTATTGTCAGACTCCATTTTATTAGAAAATTGAATTAAGTACATACTTTATACCTACTTATATTTTTGACGACCTCCCTGGCGTAAGTAAGTGGTGAGCGCTGTGGTCTTATAACTGGGAGGTCTCGGGTTCGATTCCCGGCGGTGGTAATTTAGGAATTTATAATTTCTAAATTGTCTCTGGTCTGGTCTGGTGGGAGGCTTTGGCCGTGGCTAGTTACCACCCTACCGTCAAAGACGTGTCGCCAAGCGATTTAACGTTCCGGCATGATGGCGTGTAGAAACCGATTAGGGGTATGGGTTGAATTTACACTGCTATATCCCTTCCAAGTTAGCCCGCTACCATCTTAGACTGCATCGTCACTTACCATCAGGTGAGATCGCAGTCAAGGGCTATCTTGTCATCGAATAAAAAAATAAAAAAAACTTATAGTAATAGAGCAGGTTTTTAGTTTATTTGTTTGCAGTTTGTTACAGTAGCATTATTTTTCTCCCTAGTTTAACAGTTAGGTAGGTTGTACCTACCTACGAGTACATTGTGTATCTGTTTGAGGTGCTAAGTTGTTGTTTGTGTTACGGTGAAATTGTATGTTTTCTGAATAGATAGTATGCGAATTTTTGCATATCAGATTTAGAAAAGAATCATTTAGGCGATGCGCACACGAAGCAACTTCAATCGCCGAAACTGTCAACTTCTTTTAAAAGCTGCCATAACATTCGCGATCGTAAAAACAGCCCGTTGCGAGTTGCCGATTGCCGCAATAGGCAACTATGTACACTCAGCGCCTTATAATCTACATATATTCTATTTTTTAATATTTTTCTTCTTATTCTTAAAATATGAATAATCTATATCTATATTGGTGAAAGGGCAGACTGGCTACTTTTAATGGTGGCGCTCGGTGTTTTTATGGCTTTTGCGATTCTCAGTCGCTGTTGACCGTCCAGACAGCGACTGAGTATCGCAAAATGCCGTAATAACACCGAATGCTGGCGCTAAAATTAGGCAGTCTGCGCTCTCCCTTATGATCTTTGAAAATTAAGTCATTTGTTACGCTATTGTAGCTAAGCTTTTTAAGAGTATCAATTTTGCCAGCTATTTTAGGACAATATGTAATTATACATCAAATATTCAGTAGCATGATAGTAGTATGGATATTGTCAAATGACATGCGAAACAGAAATCAAGCCCGCCAGTCAATTGCTATAACCGATTATATAATCCCCACAAATATTATAAAATGTGAAAGTGTGTTTGATTGTTAGTTTGGTCCTTTAATCACGCCGCAAAAGAGCTAATTAATTATGATTTTTTGCTTCGAAGTAGTTTAGAAGAAGAATGAATGAATTTTAAAGGCTTTTAATGGACCAGTAGGGCTAACATGGGCGTTACGAGAAAATTTTGAGTACCCATTTACTCGTGAAATCTCATACATGGAGCGGATGCTACCCCTGCAGGTATAGGTTGTAAAATAGAGTAATGGTTGAAAGATGCATACCTATGCACATGTTAGTGCATGGTGTAACATGTGCAGGCGACAGTCAAATCGCCCGTGACACCCCCTGCCTGAACTTAGCAATTACAACTGCGTCATTTAGTTATTACCCAATACCTTTATACCCTATTGTAGTTCGACTATTTAGGCTATAGTTATCTATGGTCATAGATTTCCTTATAATTTGGATCATTCAATCCAATGACGAGTCCCCTACAAATATTGAAAAGGTTATTCGAAAGCAGTTTTTAAAAGTTTATTTGAATAAAAAATTATTCTAGATATACTATTCTATTCTACCGTCCTACCTAAATCTTATAATTGCTTCGTTGATCTAATGGTTAACTTATTTTTTTTTCCGGTTCGTGCCAATAAATTTACCGGGTTAAATTCTCAGTACTAGCCCGGTGTGAGGAAGTTGGCGGTGTGTCACCCCCGTGCCTCGGAGAGCACGTAAAGCCGTCGGTCCTGCGTTTGATCTATCTCCGGTCGTGTCGGATTTCGGATCCACCTTACTATGAAATTGAGCTCTCGCTCTGCATAGAGGGCTGTCGGTAATCCCTAGAATGAAAAGGTGTTTGTTAAACGAACAGTGTCCTGTAATTGTGCCTACAACTGTCTTTAGCTTGGTGCGAGTCAGTTGTAGCAGTTTTGCTATAAGTCGTTGATAGAGGCAAGGGAAAGCCTCTTTTGTTTGCCTGCAATCTGTGGTGCCGGCCCATATAGAGTTGTTCAAAAATGCTATAAATCAATACTGACTATAAACTATAAAATTTTAGCATGCTATAAAAAATGCTATGCTATAGCAACTTTAATTAGGAAGCTTGTGGGCGGCCGGCGCGCGCGCTATGTCGCAACACGCTAACTTTCCATAGCACACTTGCTGTGTGCTATGGAAAGATAGCATGCTGTAATATGTTGCTAAGTGCTATATTAACCACCGCTAGGCCCATAGCTCAGTATGGTACTTACTGTTCGGTTATGAATCCAAAGGTTTCAAAAGATACCTTTTCGCACGCAACCACCTCGTCACAGCGATCAACATACCTCATTAGCAGTTCAAATGAATCGATGATATTTACAGAACGAATCAGATCGCGTGCCGACCAACTTCGCCCATTAACTGTAACGAGATTGATAATTGCTTCATTGCAAGGGTTAACATAATGGCCGATGATTGGTATGGGTTGGGCGTTAATTTTGTTTGCCAGCTTATTTGTGTTCGGTTTACAAAGTTTCATAGGTGTTATCTGAAACGAACCGCTAAAGTGTTGAACGAATTTCAAGCATCTGTGTTTTTTGCCACGTATAACTTGAGTTCCTTCAAGACAAGAGTGAAATGGCATCTTCTATAGATCTATAGGCAAATGCGCCCTTCACGACCTTCCTGGCACAGTGGTTAGCGCTGTAGTCTTATAATTGAAAGGTTTCGGGTCCGATTCCCGGCGGGGACAATTTGGGAATTTAAAATTTCTAAATTCTCTCTGGTCTGGTGGGAGGTTTTGACCGTGACTCGTTACCACTATACCGTCAATGACGTGCCGCCAAGTGATTTAGCGTTTCTGTACGGTGGCGTGTAGAAACAGATTAAGGGTATGGGTTGAATGTACACTGTACCACCCCTACCATCTTAGACTGCATCGTCACTAACCATCAGGTGAGATCGAGTCAAGGACTATTTTGCCATCTAATAAAAAAAGTGTGTTAGGAGTGCAGTTAGGTTTTTACAAATACCGCAGGAATCCTGTTTTTCTGGGATAAAATTAATGTGTGATAAAAAAAATGTTCCCAAATTAAACAAAAACCCAAATCCATACGGGTTAAGTCCCGGGTATCACCATGTATTAAATATTAAATGGTGACCCATTTACCTCCCCAATTTTCTAATATACGTATTTAACGAAAAATAACCACAAGTTAACAGTGGCGGTAAACAAATGGGGGGTAGTTCCAATATTTGTGGTGGATTACATTAAGCAACTATTTCTGTTTATGTCAATACTAGCTCGGACCGTTGTGTGTAAATACGGGATAAAATAAATGTATGGAACGTAGATTTAACACTTCGTACAAGATGCGGCTCAAAAAAGTTATTTTTTCAACAAGATAGCAAAGTTCATTTTTGTTGTGAGTGCCTAGTTTAAACCCCGAGCGGGCGAAGGATTCTATAATAGAAAGTAAGAATCCTTAGTGTAGTGAGGGATTCAAAGGCAAAAGATACAGAAACTTTGCTATCGTGTGATACATACAACTTTTCACCTCACGAAAAAGTGTTGAACTTTTCTTTTTTGAAACAACGCTTTTTCTCACTGAGTGAGCAAAAACCACTTTTGTTCACTGGTTTTAGACAGCAAAGACGCCTTTTTTGAGCTAGTGAGGTGAAAAGGTTATTTTTCTGATCCATCTGTTTTGAAACCAAGAGGTAGAGCTGTTCCTTGTTACCTTACCTTAGCCATTGCGCTTAGCATCGCACTGGTAAAGTATTTGCAATACGATGCTGACGCGATAATGACGTTCACATCGCAGTGGAGATAATTTTTAGGAACAATAGGACTTTATTATGGAATACTAGCTTTTATTCGCGGTTGTTCCCGCTATCTATAAAAAGTAGGTAATCCGAATTGCTGAATCCTGTTTCCTATACAAAATTACCAATTTAATTTTTTTGATTTCTGAGCTGTTCGTTTTGGTTTTCCGAATTATTTTATTTTTAATCCACCTCTATACTAAGGCGAACAAAAAAAAAAAATTAGCCAGATTAATAAAATGATGCATGAAGCATAAAAAGCCGTCGATCCTGCGCTTCTACGACATCTCTCCGGATTATCGTTTTTTCAGACTTTATTAGTCCTAGTTTTTAGTATTATACATATAAGAATTGTTAGCAACACCGGATGTTGCTCCCGCGGCAGTCGACGCCAGCGCCACTTTGGCAGCTGTCAGAGGTCGAGACGTCAGCGCCGCGTGATCGAAAGGCGGGAAAGATGGCGGCTTTTGCCTCGGTGTGGGCATCGGGCCGCGACTCTCTTTTGGCTGAGACTCCGGGAACGACACAACGGTTTTGCTAAAGTTGTACTATGGGTTCTGCTAAAGTAGTACTATGGGTTTTGTTGAAGTTGTACTATGGGTTTTGTTAAAATTGTGCTATCTAAGAAATAAATATGTAATTATTAGTATCTCGGCGTGTTTGAGTCTAATAGAATAGAGATTGCATCTGTGTTTGCAGTCACTATAATATCTCCCATGTCAGAAATAATTAACAAGAAATCAATGTCTCTTCTAGCAAGACAGTAGGTACATGTAGGTTTTCACGTACCAGTGGCCCTGGCAATAGAGTACCGTCCCAAGTCAACTATTAAGAATTTTTAATGACCCACGTTGATCCTTGTACCGATAAACCACATGCGAGGTTTGAAATATAGTCCGGTTGATGCATTAATTGAATTTTCTAGACACGTTATTACATACCTACTGTTATTGAAAATAATAGGGTCGTAATGCGAACTTGATACCTGGGGCCCAAGTCTGCTATTGCAATTGTAGTTCAGTTGTCTATCAATGACATCCCAATTGCTACTTTTAGCAATTTTGGTAGTCTACTAATTCAATGGCGTCACAATCGTTTTCCGATGGTTTGCCACTGACACATCTAGCTTTGAATCTAGCTTTAATAAACGTTTTTAATATTGTAGTTTTTTTTGAAACTCATTTCGGCAAACGCTTTTTAAGCTAATGGCAATACCGAGGTATCATTGAATTACAATCCAATTATAAGAAATCGAACGACCATTGTGAATTTAGTAGACTACGAAATTTTGGACCAATGATAATTCAATTGTAATTGTATTGCGGTTCAATGACAAAGGCATGTAAAATAGCAGACTTGGGGCCCTGGTTAAATCCACTTACAAGTAAATAAGACTCTTTGCGGTCAGTGACATAATGATTGTCATGGGTAGATAGATTTCACTTGACGTCTCGCAACATCACAGACCCGTCGTGACCACGATCCATGCGACCGTATCGAAATATCGACAATTCTACTAAAACAATTACCGTGGTACCTATTCGTATAATTTTATCGCAATTAGTACTAAGTAATATCTACCGAAAATTATTATTTTTAGGTTCAAAACCATCCACCTTAAAAACCAATACCCCAAAACAGCGGAAAGCACTTCACACAAATCAAAACGCGCCGGGAATCGAACACAATGCCACTCAGCGCATCTTCACAGAATTGATGTTGTCGGTAAATCACCTCGCATTCTTCGCCACCGCCCATACACTTGACTAATACGGATTTATGTGTTGGTGTATACGCCGCGTACAGATGTGGACACTGAAACAAAAAAATACGGTTTTTATATGGACTTGGCCTAACGCCACGGCTAGTGCGCGTTCATCTTTACGGTAGATTCAGTTGACGATTCGAAAGCACTTTGTAAAATTTTTTGAATTAAAAATTATTCTATTCTATAATTAGACAATTAAAAAGGCCAGTCGGTTATGCGAACCTATAAGATTTTCCTCTCACACTAAAGATTTTTCACGACAAAAATGCGGGTATGTATACTGCAATAGTACAATGGTTAACTCAGTAAGGCGTTCATGCACAATCATCATGAACATACTGAAGTGTGTGTGATTTGCCAACTTTTGTCGTAGTCATTGGCTAATCAATCAATCAATCAATCAATAATCAATAATCTATAAATATTTAAAATTTTCGGCCCCCTTTTTTAAGAGGCTTGCAAAAATACGGGCATCAGCTTTTTAAGCTGATGTGTCTGTTTGTCTGTAAAGAAATCAACTGCTTCCCAAGCCTTTATATGTCTGGACGCAACGAGTTTTAGCGCGATGGAATAGCGTGCAGCGCCATCTAGTACTAAGTATGATTAAGTCAATGGTCGTAGTGACACAATTTTTCTATCAATATACGTAAGAGTTTTAAGTGATCAAAACAAAAATGAAACCTGTAGAAAAACCAAGTAACCGACATAGTAAATATATATGAGTCATATTCTGTACATACAAGCTCACAAAGCGGACGGACAAAGAGACACTGGACTCAAGCACTGCTTTGTCCAGTGGCTCATTCTGTGGGCATAAGACTTTGTCTGAGTCAAGTGTGGGAATCCTTGTAAGAGTGGGGTACCCGGGTGGGATACCCGTCATTGCATGTCAATGGTAACATGATGACAACGAAGAATGAAGGTTAAGTATGCACTGGGCTTGATTTCCGATTAGTTAATGTTCTCCAAGGCGCCAATGTCTCATTTATTTAAATTACGTATAGTTTAGAAGGTTAATAAACATTTAAAAAACCTCCTAACCACCAGTAATTCATGTCTGTACGAGCACGCAACCGATGAAGCATTAGCGAGGGTCACATTCCACCTATCACACGCATTTTTCGAAGCTCGATCGTAGCTAATGGCTAAGCTCTATAGCTCTGCACAAGTACTGCGTAACTGACAAAATCATTTTTTCACCCGTTCCATATTAGTTTTTAAAATATCCTTATTAAAATCGATGTGCAAGTTTTTTGTTTCTCTGTTTGTCTTTTAACCTCACAACAATGGAGCAACGGATATTTTTGGTGTAGTTTAGGACCTAAAGAGTTACATAAACTTTTATTTTAGAAAAACAATATGATTTAAAAAAGTCTAATTTCACACCAAAACGGCAAAAGCTCCATAGCAGAAACTGGCTTCTCTCAATACTCTCAGAATAGTGGCTTGCGCCTACAGCCCTACATACTAATAATAATATTAGCAAGTTCCCGTGTCATTTCAGAAATTATAGTTCAAAATAAAGGACTGTTCAAAATATACAATTAATTAAAGATTTCCATGTTGGTATGTACGGCAAATTATATCTGTTACTATACAAAACAAAATTGTCACTTACAATGTTCTATCTTTACTGTGTGTTCTGTTGTTTCTGTTTTTCACGTTTCCGAGTATGGATGGGATGACACGTCACGCTGAAAACGTGCCAATATATATCTCTCAATTAGAAAGTGGCAACAGAGAAAAATGGTTTCATACTTTTCCCTTTAAAGCCATTTTTACGTTACGCTTGATCTGTATTTATTGGCTGCTAATGGATTCCATTCCAATGATGGAATGATCAAATTAGTGGCGAACAGGCTACCAACCATCAACGCTCTAGAGTTATCAATTGAAAGTGTGGTTTCTGCGTTTACTTTTGAACATAATTTGACCGTTATATCAATTAAAATTACTAGTACGTCGGTACGTCGACTCGGCTAGGCGGCGACGCCGCGCTTACAGCTAGCCGACCGAAGGTTAACGGATAGGCAGGGGCAAGCGTGGACGAAGAGAAGTGGGTATAACGAGACGTAAGCGCGGGGACGACGAGCGGTAAGCGCAGGAACAGCAAGTTGACCACGCACCGCACCGCGTTTCGTGAGCTTGTCTTTTGGTGAGGCGATTACGATACGGCTCCAATTAGTATGCGTTGCAGTAAGGAGTTTCATACAAAGAATACTGGACAGCTCGAGTTGCTACGGTGACGATCACTTTCAGAGTTGATATGTGTGCTGACTCCATTAAGAGTCCAATAGTGAGTTGCTAAATGTTTTAAAGTGAAAAATCTGGAATAATTTAGAGCGAGGAAAACATTTTGCCTCAGTTTTAACATTTTATATAAGGGTAAGGCCGTAGATTTTGCCACTTTTTGTAAAAAAAAAATGTCCCTGCGTATTAAAAATCGAAGTACTGCGTAAATTGTTATGCAAGTATCCTAATTAGGTTAGGTAGTTCCTTAACTCCTATAGTGCATTCTTAAATTGAATGTATGTCGTATATTTAAAAAAATACAATGACTTAAAACCGACCGTACCCCGAAATTTTGCCCAAAATAAGCTGTCTTTTTGATCCAGTCAAATATTTGGCTTGTTATAACTACATTATTTCTATTTAAAGCCCTAATTTACTATAAATATCTGAAATGTGAATAGATTAAGCAATTACATCCTGGGTTCCATGTATTTATATATGCGTTTTTAAATGTTTTATCGCAATTCAAAATGTTGTCTCCTTATTTTCACTTATTACGTTACTATTTTGTATGTTACCAAAATTGGGCATCTAAATATTTAATAACTTTAGAGTAGTATTTTATAATGGCACGTGCCACACTAAAGATTCCGGCAACGAAATAAAAAAAAAGAAACCGCCATTTTCTAGTCTGTGGAATTTTATCAAAGGTGTGCGCGTGTGTTTCGTCAGGAGCTTTTTTTTGTGAATTTTGGTGATTTTAAAGGTAAATAACAGTTTTTATTGCACACATGTATGTGTGATACTAAGCTAAAGTGATTTATAAAAACATGACAATGTGTATTTGACTAAAATCGGCTCGCATTTAGTAATTATTCCTGTTTAAAACCTCAAAAATTACGCTTCGACGTTACTTTTATGTGACTTCTATGTTATTGGTAACGTTGATTGTTATTTAGTAACGTTGAAGTGTTGTAAAGGTTAATGTACATATTCTGCCAGAAGCGGATTTTTCAAATAGTTATTTTAAATAAAGAATGAGTTTAAAAGAAGATGAGTTAATTGAAACTCATCTTCGTAATAATCAGAATAATGTACCTTTATTTGATAAACAGCCAGAGAGTTTTGGTTACTAAATTCCATTGATGATAGTTTAAAAAAATATATTTTTCCTATTACTGAATTCTCTCTCTTATCTCTGAATGATCGGCGATTATAAAAAATGCTATACTTACAAGTTTATTACAAAAATCTCCTCCTTTTTTGAAGTCGGTTAAAATAAATATGTTATGTAATCAGCCTTACAAACAGTGTGTTACTTTCACGTTACTTCTACGTTACCGTAACATAGAAGTGTCTATGTTACTCTATGTTACAAAGTGGCAAAATCTACGGCCTCACCCATAAACTGTCATAAATATGTCAGACGGCCCTCAAGCTGCCTCCATTAAACGTGTCCACGCAAATCCTTATGACCATGTATGTATGACCACTCAACTATTCGTGCGTTTCTTATTTAAAATGCCCTTTGCAAGCAAACACCGGGGCAGTGAATAATGTAGTGTATGACAGTAGGCCGGGACGCCCCGGGGGCTACATATTTCAACGGTATTTGACCAAAACTATGATACGGTGGAGATAAGAAACTTGGAGCTGGTAAGGCGGGGCAACTTTCTTAGTATTTAATCAAGTTACTCAATATAAAAAAAAAATTAAGCGTTTTATCAACCGACGAATTAAAGAGTACAGGTTCTCAAGTATATATTTTTATTTTATATACATATGACTATTGACTACGTATAACTTTTTACAGAGTCGTCTATGTTTGATGATTCTTTTTTATTGAGTAGAGTCCACCTTGACCCATTAGACCCATTTAAAGAAGAATAAATTTCATCTTTAAGGGTAGTAGGTACCCTTCATCTTATTTATTTAATTTGCTTTTAAATAAAAAAAAAGGTTATTAAGACTTAGGTAAGGTTTATTTCATTTTTCCATTTTAGTTGCGTTTGTCGGTTCTTTAATTTTTTACACACATAAAAATTAAATCGCTACTAGGTACAATGGATATTTAAATTATTTATTATCTTATGTAAATTTTATAATAAAAATACCATATCCACCGTGGTCAAGTTATTTCCACGATCCGGGCTAGACCCAATAGAGGACACTTTTGGGCCTTTAATAAATATTTATTCTCCCATATTGTTTGGGGGCCGTATTATACTGTTAATTCGCTTCTAATTATATAATTTATAAGTTTGCTTAGGATCGAATAGCGGATAGCCGAAGAATTGATAACAATATTGTTATGTTACCATCGTTGTGTGGTTAGTGTCCATACTTCTTTACTAAAATCCTCACTGATATTATAAATGTGGAAGTGTTTTGGTTTGTCCTTCAATCACGCTGCAACAGAGCAAGGAACCGTCGTGATTTTTTGCATTTTTATAGTTGAAGACCTAGAGAGCAGTTTCCATAGAAGTTTCCATAGAATTTTTAAGGGCGAACCCCTTAAAAACTTTTTTAAACTCCTTTGGTTTGCCCTTCAATCACGCCGCAACAGAGCTACGAACCGACGTAATTTTTTGCATGTCTATATTTGAAAACTTAGAGAGAGACATAGGCTACTTTTTATCCTGGAAAATAAAAGAGTTCCCACGGGATTTTTCAAACTTAATCCACGCTGACGAAGTCGCTATCATGTAACTTCGGTTTAAATACGTTTAAATTGAATACAGGGGAAACTGGGATGTTATTAATAAGAAGTGTTCTTTTTCGACTACTATTACTATTACTCACTTAAAATGTAAAAGTTACATCTTATACCTATACTAATCTCAACTACGTCATACTTCAACCCATACCAATCCATATATTATAAAATATCAATACATAAAAATCTGCAAAAAACAACTTTTTCTAATATAACAAGGCTGAGATAAATTTAAATTTACTCATAAATATACCTTTTTGAATTCCTTTTTACTCATTGCCTACAGATTGCAATGATTGAATTCTTTCTTCTTCTTCTTCTTTATCAACTAATGGACGTCCACTGCTGGACATAAGTCTCCTGCATGGACCTCCACAAGCCTCGGCCTTGCGTCGCCTGAATCCAGCGGCTCCCTGCGACTCGTTTGATGTCGTCTGTCCACCTAGTGACCTAATTCAATCATAACATTGAATTAGGTTACTTTAATTCTAAAGGTGCGATAAAAAAGCATTAAAGGTGTTCATAATATTATGTAATCTCTGTCACTATAAAATATCAAACAATCTAACCCGTTCACCACTCGCATCGGAAACAGCGGGCGGGGCTCGGTACGATATTAAAATTGACAGGACACACCTGTGTAAGGGTTAAGGGGTGGAATTGATTCATTTAGTTTGCGTTTCGTGTCATCGGGGCGTGGGGTGGAGGGTTATGATGAAATTGAACTGTATTAACTTTTTAATGCAGTGATCGTATTATATTCTGAAAAACTATTATCCTATCCGATTAATTGATGAATGGATCGATGAATAGAATAGAATTATTTTTTATTCAAATAAACTTTTAAAAGTGCTTTTGAATTGTCGATGAATCTACCACTGGTTCGGAATGCCCTTCCTGCCGAGAAGAGCCAGCAATAAACTCGGCGGTTGCAGTTTTCAAAAAAAAAATACCCGATGAATTCAAATTCAAAATTATTTGATTCATGTAGGCCAAATTGTGACTGTTATTTATTTTATTTATATTTAAGTACATAAATTACAAACATACATGAGATAAGAAAAAACAAATACAAATGGTAAATACCTAATTGGAACTAATCGACTGAATCATATTTTTACATTATCTGATAACTGAATAATCCAAAGATAAGGTTGAATTAAATTTTTTTCTGAATCACTAAAAAAAAAAATAAAGATACAAATATCAAAAATATCATCCCCAACCCAATTGTAGTATACTCTATTTTTGACATTTCCAGTGGTTATGGAAAATAGTGGAAAGTTGGTAAGAACTGTCAAACCCGTCATACAAATTCGGTTTAGACAGTTTTTAGTTAGCAAAATTCAAAGCCCACTAGGATAAAGAATAGCTACAGAACTGCATTAACCTGCTGAATCGCCAAACTAACAAAATTAAGTTTTTTGTATAAACGTTAATCCTATTTCCTATTAATACTATAAATGCGAAAGTTTAAATGTATGTTTTTTACTCAATCACACCGCAACGGCCGATTTAGCTGTTTGGCACAGAGATAGATTATAGTCTGGGATAACACATAGGCTACTTTTATCTCAGAAAATAAGAGAGTTCCCGCGGGAATCAAAAAACCTCAACCCACACGAGCGAAATCGCGGGCATCAGCTAGTCATCCATAAACATCTGAAAAATAAATAACATATAAATCTTTGTTCTATTAGAAGCAAAACTTTGCTCGGAACAGTTGAAGTCGTATTTAATAAAATGTTATCCCGCATAACGGAAAACAATAGCAAAGTTCACTCTATAAATAATTCGCTAAAGTTGTTCGGGCGCCCCAACTACTGGTAAATAGCCGCAAACTCGAATAAAATATATAAAGAGAATAGTTGATGCCCGCAACTTCGTTCGCGTGGATTACAGTTTTGTAATTCTCTTATTTTCCGGGATAAAAAGTAGCCTATGTGTTATTCCACACTATAATCTGTCTCTATGCCAAATTTCAGCCAAATCGGTTCAGTAGTTTTTACGTGAAAGGGTAACAAACATCCATCCATCCCTGCATCCATAGTTACAAACTTTCAAGTTTATAATATTAAGTAGGATGAATGAATGAATATACTTTTATTGTACACCACACATATTAAAATAGTTAACCCAGTGAGCCTAATAAATTGTATACAATTTTGCGACCTTATCGCTACATAGCAATCTCTTAGACAATCAATGGCGTTAAAGGACATACAGATACTAGAGGTAGGTGGTGCAAATAATATAATATAAAAACTATATACTTAAATATATCATATAATATAAGAGAGCTAATGTTGAGATCTATAGAGCGTGCTTTGACTCAGCTCAGACTGAAGATAGACTTTAAACGAGACACAAACATGCTCTGACATAAATCTGTCTCGTTTTATCTCTGTCTTGAGTCTGAGCAGAGTGATAGTGCAGTCTACAGATTTCAGCCTTAGAGAATAACATTACAAATGCGAAATTGTGTTTGTTTATTGTTTTATCCTTCAATCACGCAGCTGCAGAGAATGAATCTACGTGGTTTTTTACGCGGATAGATATGGTTAAATTAAAGAGTGATATAGGCTATCTTCGAAAAAACAGAGAGTTTTTGCGAGATTTTTGACAACTTAAGTCCATGCGGATGAAGTCGCGGGCAAAAATCTAGTAGCTATTAATAATGGACGATGGGTCAGCATAATATTATGCAGATCCAAAAGATATTATCTTTCAATGGTGATGTATATCTTCACATACGTTATCATAGATCTGTATTCTATAATGAAGCCAGTTATTGTGACGAGTTTTGATCGAAAACTTATGGTAGGTATCATAGTTAGCTGTGTACAGAAATGTTTTCCCGTCGATTAAGACGCGGACACACTGCCTCTCGATAATGATGTAAGTTTTTCTTGTAACCGCCCTTAGTTTTATATGTACCGTCGACATATTAATTAAGAAAGTAGAAAATATTAAAACTTACTTGAACAATTTTTGACCACTGCTTATAAGATTTCCATGTCTAATACCGAAACATAATAAATATTATGACTAACTTTTCGGAAACCTTCTTGATAATTTTTGAGTACAAATAAAACTCAAACTGAATCAAGATTTTTGTACTGAGATTTTTTATAACGTAAATAATTGTTTTGTGTCCTTCAGTATTCTTTTTGACAATAAATTTTATATAGATCCTACTAATATTATAAAAGTTTTGATGTATGGATGGATCTTGGTTACCCAATCACGCCGCAACGACTGAACCGATTTGGCTGAAATTTGGCACAGAGATAGATAGCCTGGAATAAC
The DNA here is from genome assembly GCA_038048805.1 of Hipparchia sbordonii. Taxonomy (NCBI): domain Eukaryota; kingdom Metazoa; phylum Arthropoda; class Insecta; order Lepidoptera; family Nymphalidae; genus Hipparchia; species Hipparchia sbordonii. The sequence goes on along the minus strand of CM076107.1, from coordinate 9,643,411 downwards.
ACATAAGCTAATTTTTATGTCCCCGAAAATAAAAGAGTTCCCGCAGGAATTAAAAAACCTCAATCCACACGTACGAAGTCGCAGGCATCAGCTAGTGAAAATATAAAGAAAATTAATGAACCAGTGTTGATTCATTTACTTGCTTTTAGATAGCGATTTGATTGTAAGAAATAAAAAACGTTCTGGATTTTTTTGCTACCACTCTATTCTATACAGTCGTAGTATGTACAAGTGCGGAGATATGCGATGATAAACGGCTGTTCCGAAACTACTGTCGTTAGCCACCCTCAGTCTTTTTACTGGCAAGGAATACCGACTGACTTACTCGTACATTCGAACTGGAATATGAAACAATAGTAAGGACAATAAAGCGGGAAAAATAACAGTCAAGTGCGAGTCAGACCCGCACACGATGGGTTCCTTACCATCATATAAGTTTTAACACCAACTATTATTAAGATCGAGTACAAAAAAAAGTTTATTAAAATTGGGTATTATAGGTGAGTGAACTACGCCTCAAGAAAAACCGAAAAGCGTTTGTGGGAATGGGAGTGACATTCTATAATATCACTCCCATACCCACAAAAGTTTTTCTTGAGGCGTAGTTGAGTCATCTTTAATACTCAATTTTAATAGAAATCCTACTGAACTATGACTCGAAGCTACGTTACTAACATATATATCTTTAGATTATTTCTTTAGACATCCTAATATCTAAAAAAAAATCTATTATAAATCTATTAGGTTATTTCCTTTAAGTGTAGGTTAACACTTCAATAAAAAATAAAAAAATTGTAACAAGCAATGTGGCATCTAAAATTTCTTAAGAGCTCCATTGTAATATGGTGTCTTGGAAAAAAGTAGATCGACAACTGTAATGTGTCGCTACTAGATGTCGCTAACAGTTCCTATAAAACTGATTGAAAAAGTAGATACATATCACTAATTCCGTGGCTGACGTGTGGTTCGCCGTGGTGTAACGGATAACACACTCGGGCGCGATTCCCAGAGAGATGTGGGTTCGAATCCCGCCGGCCTCGGAATTTTTGATATGTATTTATAAATCTATTAGGTTATTTCCTTTAAGTGTAGGTTAACACTTCAATAAAAAATAAAAAAATCCTAATATACATCTCGAGTTCACATTTCGAGTTTAAAACATGGCATCGTCACATAAAATTTCCAATTTCAATAAAAGTGTATTATTATCAAAACATTTCGCGACCGCTATTTCCCCCGGCCCATTATATTAACGACATCGACGATATTTTCTCGCACGGTATCGCAAATACCTTTTGCATTAGCTACAAAAAATACGGCTCTCGTTGATGGCACTAATTTTTTTCCCTACTGATATTAAGTCATGTTTAAGACGGCCTGTCATTATCCTTAATAGTAATAGATATTTTATTTTGTCGCGTTTCGCTTTGGGGGTGTTTACACAACATTGGGGGAGGGTATTATGGTGACGTACTGCTTGATTTCGAACGGTTCGAGTTATACTAGCTGAATTGTAGATCAGTACGCAAATTGAGAGATCATACGTTATAACATGGGTTTTATAGCATATAAGTGATATTATATCACACTATCACATCACACTAATATTATAAAGGCGAACGTTTGTATGTGTATGTGTGTGTGTGTTTGTTACTCCATCACGCCACAACGAATGAACAAATTTGGCTGGGAATGGAAATAGCTCATACCCAGAATTAACACATAGGCTATATTTTATTCCGGGAAATGAAAGAGATCCCGCGGGAATTAAAAAAACCTTATCCACGCGGAAACGCGGGTGAAGTCGCGGGCGTCATCTGGTGATAAATAAAACACGTTTATTTTAGTATTGATTATATATAAATAATTTAAAATAATATTGGAGAGATATTTGTTTTTTGAAGTTCGTCCACTATGTGCACAATGTAAAAAGTTTAGTTTTTAATTATTTTAATTTACATGGAAATAAACTTGTTAAATATACAATATGTAACGATTACAGCCCTTTATTTATTTAAAAATGTTTTTAAGTTTGTAAAAGCTAAAAACATTTTTAAATAAATACAGCTAGGCTACCAGCTTAAAGTCTGTAAATCAATGACCTTCTGTCAGAAGGTCATTGCTGTAAATAAAACTTTTCGAAAAGTACTCGTAATTGAAAGAAAAAACGGGCAGGTGAAATAATATCGAACGCTCTCATTATACATACTCTGATACATTTGCCGTTCGTTAATAGGTTTTTCCTTCATAAAGCGAATGTTAACCTATTTATTATACGGTTGATATTAAAAACGGGAGACGACCTTATCCTCATAATAAATGTTTAGACTTTGACGAAGTTGCTTTTGTGTGAACGCTATAAACAATCGTTTAGATTGTGCGATACGCTTACGTCAATCGATATTATGTCTGATGACATATATATAGGTAAATGGATTAGTAGATTCCATCTTGAAAGAACTGAAGATAAAAGAAAGGCTACCGTCGACTGTGCAATTACGAATTCTGAAGTTCTTTGGCCACATCTCCAGAAATGAAGGATCGATTGAGCAGTTGGTAGTGCACGGTCAGGTGGAGGGGAAAAAAGCGAGAGGACGCTCACCCACGCGATGGACAGATTTAATCAAAGTGGTGACCCGGTGAGTAGGAGCACTCGGATGAAGTCGCCGGCAAAAGCTAATAAATAAAAAAAATCAAAAGATTTTCATTATCATCAAAACCAAGATCAGACACAACATCGTATCGTAGCGAACAATGTTGTATCGTTTAGTGTAAAAGCGTTTACGGATATCTGTCACGGCTTGTTTGGTTATGGTAATAGGAAAAAAAATGTCAAATATATTTTTTATTAAAACTCTGACCGGAGCTTTTAAGGCTTTGAACCGGTACTTTGCGTTATGGATTATATTGAGCGGAAAAATTAAAATGTTTCTTGGTAAGCCTTCATAATATAAAAATGCCGCAAGTACCTCCCAAACCTATTATAATGTTTAATAATGTCCCGTCTTGAACCATGTTTTAACTTATTTAAGATCAAATACATTATGTATTTACATTATGTTTAACGTACCTAAGTAAACCTAATTTTATAAAGCTTTTTCACTTACAGTACTGGGCCTTCTTCTTACCCGACTTCCAAAAAGGAGGCGGTTATCAATTCGGCCGATATCTTTTTTTTGATAACTATTCTAAAAAACTCTTCTGAAAATAGCACTTCACACTCCTCAATAGATCATAGCCTCAATAGCCCGGATTGAAAACCGACAGGTCGGGTTTGATCCCCCCCCCCCTTGCTTAGCTGATGAATAAAATAATATAATAATAAAATCTTTATAAAAAAATATACATACTTATGATAAAAATATATGAACTTGTAAGACATCAGATTTCATATAAGATTTTTACATTTAACATATCGAATTTCGGGAAAGAGAAGAGAAAAGCGGAAAGTAAGTGAGTCATAAAACACCAATAGACAATAATTCTTTCCGCATATTTATCTGGATCAAAGTCGCTCGGTAAGCTCTACAATATATCATGTTCACATTTCGATACTCTGAACCGACGCTGTATTTCATCCCGTAAGACGGTACACCGATCTAAAACCTGAAGAACGTTCTGATGTCTACCATATTTTTTATCAAATATATCGATACCTCCTACGTAAGTTGTTGTATCCCCAAAACGTTTACGTGACGCGTGAATTGTTTGGAAGGTCAATAAAATGGTTTATGCCGTCGTTTTAATAACGATACAATTTTATACGTCTTGAGAGTATGTAAAAAATGCTCTTTTTAAATTTTTTTTTAAACGAACACTTAAAATAAATAAAAACAAATAATACAGTGTACAAAACCTAAAATGCTAATTTTGTGGGATACCACAACTTACGTAGGAGGTATCGATAGTTCAAAAAGTGTCTTTAATTTTTTTTCTTATACATATCTTCTTCTAATATATAAAAATGAATCGCTTAATGTGTTGGTAAGCGCATCACGCGTGAACGGCTGGACCGATTTCGCTAATTCTTTTTTTATTGTGTTTGTTATTGTTAGGAGAAGGTTCTTATGAAAGAAAAAATTAAGAAAATTGCGCGGAAAATTAGAAAATTTAAGAAATATTAACCACCATATTAAATTATTTCTAATGTAACCGCTTTTACAATTCAAACTTTTTTGATGTAACCTTATGGCGTTTGACATAACATTGACAGAATGCGTGCTGCCAATTTCGTCAAGGAGGATGTAAACAAGTAACTAACACCTAATCTGTGGATGTAAAAAAACTTATTATAAGACAGGACAACGTCTGTCGGGTCCGCTAGTTTAAAATAAAACTCCACTTTTTAATCATATTTTATAATTTTTTGTCAAACAAAATGCTTCTGTCTGTTATTCATAACACCCCATCGTAGGCCCACACCTGTGAAAACATTTTGGAAAACTCCAGGCATGTCGGTTTCCTCACGATGTTTTCCTTTCAAAGCAAATGTTCTTATATATTTTGACGACCTACCTGGCGCAGTGGTGAGCGACGTGGTCTTATAACTGGAAGGTCTCGGGTTCGATTCCCGGCGGGGTCAATTTGGGAATTTATAATTTCTAAATTGTCTTTGGTTTGGTCTGTTGCGGAGCCTTTATCCGTGGCTAGTTACCACCCTACCGTTAAAGACGTGCCGCCAAGTTAGCGTTCCGGCACGATGATGGCGTGTACACTGCCTAACACCTTTCAAGTTCGCAAGAGATCGCAGTCAAGGGCTATCTTGTGTAGCGTAGTAGAACTTACAAGCAGTTTAGTATTAAATTGATTTTGTATTCGAATATATCTTGTGATCAAAAGTTACGAGTATACAAAGAAAAGTGAAAAAAAAAACCATAAAGTTACCAAGTCTTATCCAGTAGAAACAGAGTCATGTTTCCGATCACACTTGAAACACATTCTGATAAAAGGAGTTTCGGATCCGATACTTTGAAGGGTGATTTTTGTCATCACAATACATGAGCTTATGGCGGAATGTGATGGAAGGAATAGAAATACTATTCTCTGAAAAAGCAGCAAAAAGAATAAATATTAGTCAAATTTTTGCGTTACAACATATTTTAGTAAGCAGCTATTCTCCAAAGAAGGAGTCTCCATTTTCTTAATAAACAAACGTTTTCAACAAAATCAATATTTTTAAAAAACACAAACGACGTGGTTTAGTTCCGAAATAGATACGAATACCTAATCCTAATCCCTAAAACAATGGTGATAACCTTTCTACCACGATACATTTTGGTGGTTATAACAAGCAGTTTCTTATCTGTCATACAACGGACAAATCATACCGGAGTTTGAGCGGTTTTGTGGCTGACATAATATGGTATAGTCAGGGTATAGTTCTTGCAATTCACGAGGGCGCGTGAGTTTTACTTCTGCTTATAATGTGTACATGCATATTCGTAAGTATGCGTGTCTGTCAGAAGCTTAGGTGCTCTCGCTCCCACATATATAGACACGACACTAACACAACCATGAGCTACGCACCCTCGTCAATTGCAAGAACTGTATGTCCGCCATATACTACATGTTCAAGGCTTTAATTGTCGTATGAATGACAAGATAGCTTTCTGCCAAAAGAATATTAGTTGCATAAAATTTATCTCCTCAAATTGCGGTGGTATGTAAAACTAGATGATGCCCGCAACTTTGTTTGTGGATTTTCAAATTCCGCGGGAACAATTTAATTTTTCGGAATAAAATGTATGTCTATGTGTTAATCCTGGCTATGAGCTACCTCCATTCTTTTCATCCAAATTGGTTCATTCGTTGTGGCGTGAACGAGTAACAAACACACCCACACCCACACACACACACACTTCCACACACACACACACCCACACACACACCCACACACACACCCACCCACACACACACACACTCACACACACATGCAAACTTTCGCCTTTATAATATTACAGTGTGATTGCAAAAATCCAAACTAAAGTTCCACGGCCACTCCACCGCTCGCAACTTGTTCCACACATCACGGGGGAATTAAGCCAACAATAAAACAACGTCAAGCGTGCCACTGTAAAATTTGTCACGCCGTATTTGAGCCGAGTCGATCGACTGTGAGCATTCAGATCTGTTGACGTCTTGCGAAGAAAAATTGAAGGAAATTCGCTCTTCTTTATGAATGGTGTTTTTATCACTTTGAGTACCTAGTTATTTACGCAGCAAGACAGCAAAGTTCACTTTTGTTGCGAATGCTGAGTTTGAAATCCGATAAACGAGTCGCAGGAAACTCTACATATAAACGGCACGGGAACAAGGCATATGAAAGTCCATACAAGACTTATGACATCTAACAGTTGATAAGAGAAAAGTTAAGATTTTTGAAAATCCACAGCCCAATCCTCTCCCATCGCGCTATTAGACAAGTGCATTCCAGTTTTTTCAATTAAATATCTTTATTTTTCGGTTTAGGCTTGTGTCAGCTTTTACGAATGTAAAATGGTTTAGATACAACATATTTTAAACTAGTCGTTATAAATTAATATAAATAAAATAATAATTCAACATTTCAAAATATGTCACAGTATCTATAGTATCTAACCTAATAATAAATAAAATATAATAAAATTATGACAAATAAATCCTCAAAGTATATATAAAAAAATATCTAGGTAATTACATATGTTTATGTACTCCATAGCTCCAGTTTTAGAGAAAGCTGACTAAGCAGAGTAGCTTACTATCCTTCGCGATAGATGTGCTGCTATTATATTTTATTATGGTCTACTAACTCGTAGGGTACGTATGTCACCACATTCTAGTTACACCAATTAAGTTTGTCAAGCAAATCTAATCTAAGCTGCAAACGTGGAAATAATGGGCATCAATTAAGGCAAATTTGATTCCCATCACCAATCGCGCGGATTAGCGTTAGCCTATTAATCAACAATTAGGCGACAAGCATGTCGCGCCATGCCGCGTAATGAAGTTTGGTAAACGTCATTGCAACAGCACCGTGGTTGTGACGTCACTGCGATACATAGGCTGAAATCTGTAGACTGCACTCTCACTCAGCTCAGACTCAAGGCAGAGTTAAAACGCGACAGATTTATGTCAGAGCATATTTGTGTCTCCTTTTAACCTCTATCTTAAGTCTGACTCATCAGAGAACACTCTATAGATCTCAGCAGTAGAGTAGCTTTCAACAGAAAGATCTGCCTGTCCTGCATATATAAAACTTTACTCGAAGCTGAAGTGGAAATGGATACATAGATATGGTGCGAAAACGAGGCATTTGGAAGTTCATAGAAGATTGATAAAGAAGAAGATAGTAGTTTAGTCTGGTGGGTGGCTTTGGCCGTGGCTAGTTACCACCCTACCCCTCCATGTTGCCCACTACCATCTTAGACTGGTTCGTCAGTAACCATCAGGTGAGATCGCTGTCAAACGCTATCTTGTCATCGAATAAAAAAAAGAAAAAGAAGGAGGTAGTAGTACTTTTCTGGTACTAATAATTTAAGTTCAGAAGCGACGTTCCAACTACGTAATACATATATATTATCTTCTATAGAATTATTATAGCTTCTATAGAAGCTATTGTAACGTCTCAAATCGATACCCATTCTCTTGTACTTTGCATGTTATTACTTTATATAGAAAAATAAAGGCGCATAGGTCGTAAAATAAAAATTCACAAACCATAAGCCGGGGGAGCCATTATCTAAGAAAAATGGTTGCATCTCGAACGAACTTGTACGAAATTTTGATATCAATAACACAATATTGAGGGTGGAATGGAAAATAAATTTTAATACATGCAACATTTAATAATGATTTTCGAAGCGTACTTTGAGGGTTTGATATTGAGAATTGGGAGTGTCGATGTTGAAAAAAAAAAAAAAATAGGATACGTTTTTTGCTCTATTTTTAACTACCAAAAAAGGAGGAGGTTCTCAATTCGTGGGAATCTTTTTTTTATTATTTTTTTTTGTTTCACGATTACTCGAAGACGCTTGGACCGATTTGGAAAATTCTTTTTTTGTTTGAAAGGGTATACTTCCCAAGTGGTCCCATTGTCATCAGGTCAGGATCTGTTGATGGGATCCTGGAGAAATCGAGGGAAATCTTCAAATTTGTCATTTTCATCTGAAGGTGTTTCCTAAACTGTAGGTGTTACTGAAACTGACAGGAAGCGTCATTTAACTTAGCTTAGGTAGGTAAAACTTAAGAAATGTTGGTGAAAACGAACTCTTGCAAGTAGTTAGATATTATAATATAGAACACCTTCTGTTTTCTTGGGATAAAAGTCACTCTCTCTTTCTTAAAAATATATACCCATTAAAAAAAGAAAACTTTATCCGCCGCTTCGTTGCTGCGTGATTGAAGGACAACCCAATAAACAAACACACGTTGAACATTATTATGATACAGAGAATATCTATCAAATATCACATATAATATATCTCGCAGGACACGCCCATCGCTACAGTGAGTATGCTCACAGCGTGGATTTATGAGCGATATAATTTTCCAATTTTCAAAAGCAATGTTTCGTTGTAAAACGCATAGCTGTTCTCGGCATACATTCTCTGGGCGTCCTTTGGTGTGCCCTCTTGGTAAGGCTGGTGTATTCAAAATTGTTCAAAAGAACGCCGATAAAAATACACGAACATACATACATACATACATAGACAATACACAGATACATAATACACATTTCCCTCCTTTGCGTGCCGCAGTCGGGTAAAACTACCAAACTGACAAGGTACAATGTAGATAGACAATAGCAAATAAAAATTGTATGTAATTGAAATAATATCCACTCTCAGAACGTATTTAAAATTTCAATGTAATGAAAAATATTATAAAAAAAAAAAATTTTGACATAAAAATCAAATTACTTACATCATCGCCTCAACCCATTCCCAGTTCATTGAACGCGGCCCTCAACTCAGAATAGCAAGGAGTACTCTTCTATTCTGAGTGGAGTCCTTCTATTTCCTTCATGTGAAAATATTTAGCACTTTTTTTTCGATGACAAGATAAACTTTGATTGCAATTTTATGTGATGGTACCTATGTGCTGATGCACTCTAAGGTGGTAGGGGGTTAACTAAGACCATATCTCTAATCGCTTTATACCCGCCAACGCACCGGAAGGTTACATCGCTTGGTGACACGCCTTCGAATAAAGTTAGTAACTTGCCACAGAGATAACTTAGAAATAATAAATCTAAATTTAATAAATTTTCCCTGCTGAGAATCATCGAACCCGAAACCCTTTCACTTATAAAACCACAGCGCTGACTACTGCATCGTGGAGATTGTCAAATAGTTTGTAATATTAATTATAAACAAAATATTGAAGGTTTTATACTATCACACGCTAACTAATACTCGTGCTATCTATCATAAAACATATTTAAATGGAGAAGAACACTGAAGTTAATAAAATTATTAGTGTTAAAAATTTTTGGTGAACTGCAAAGACTTTCTATAAAAGTTTGGTAAGTAGTGTTAAGTTAGACGGCATCAACGGGAATTCATATTCAAATAATGCAGAGGAAACGTCGTATCACGGGAGGAATCAAACGCCGGAAACGGAAAGAAGCGTATTTTTCGAATTTGAATTCCGAACTCCGGCTACTTCCGTGGCGGAAACTGAAGCATTTACGAGATAGAAGTTTTAAACGGAATAAATTTGTGAATTTGAATTTTACAGTACTTTCGAATTCAAATGCGGTTACGTTAATATTTGAAAAAGTGAGTCCATCTATACTCACAGAATTTGGTATGAAATTGTATGATAATAATTTAGGCCTATTCAGGAGAAGCGTTTTCTATTAATTATTTTATAATTTTCGAAATAGCCATATTCTTATTCAACACGCCTAGACTTATTCTAGAACAATGTTGAAGATACACCTGTTATACCGTATCAGATAAATGCACTAGTAAGAAATTTGGAGAAAATACTTTTTGGGTAGCCACAAAATTCTTGTCTTCCGGTATGAAATCGCCGCTTCAGCACCTTGGGATCCCAACGACCATCAGTTTTTCGAACTATATGTCCCAGCCATTGTCACTTTATCTTCGCGAATCAATGAGCTCTGTCGGTAAATCTGGTTTTCCTACGGATCCTGATTTGGTCTACTCGTTTATATTTAGAAGCCAATCTGTATTTCAGTTCCTCGACGTAAAATAACTAATGCTTGAGGTTGTTAATAAACAAAGAAAAACCCTTTAAAAGATACCAGAATCAAAATTAAAGGACATGTAAAACGAATGCAATAGTTAGATCTCACCCTTCCATTACTAAAAGAAAGTACCTACTGTAATGATCCAAAGAAGAACATTCAAAAGAAGCAAATCAATGTCACGAGATACCGCGTCCCACCGTCATACGTCATTGAATTTATATCAGACGTCATCTTTTTTGTAAATGTTTCTTTGATGGCGCGATTTGAGTTCCCCGTGTCGGGAAGATGTAATATTATTTTCATTTTTGGACCGAGAAAAAATGATCATTCAGTAGAATGTTAAACATTTGAACTACATAATATATATCTTTACACAAATAAATAATCTGTAAAAACACATTTATTAAGATGAGTTTGTTACACACTTAATGGCAAATTGCATGGGAGCAATCGACCACAAAAAAGTGTATCTACAATAACTTTGTACATTATAATAGCTACATAATAATATTGCGACATTTTGAAATGAAATGAATATGAAATTAAATGATAACACTTTTTTGTACACCACATTAAAATGAAACCATGAAATATAAAATTAAAATAAATTATATGAGAGCACAAATGGCGGCCTTGTCGCTAAGCAGCGATTTCTTGCGACCAGGCAACCATGTTGCAGAGGATATGATGATCGGATAGAAAATAAGAGTGCACGTATTTTGTTTTGAAAAGAGCCACTACCGACTTTCTTGCCAACTCTTCTCGGCAGGATCTATTCCGAGCCGGTTGTAGAGTCTTGAATTGACATAAAAGCCACCGTTTGGCCTACATGAAATAAATAATTTTTGATTTTAATATACAAGTGTATAATCAGAAATGAGGAGATCCGTAGGACAACCAAAATCACCGACACAGCTCAGCGAGTTGCGAAACTGAAGTGGAAATGGGTGGGCCACATAATTCGAAGAGCTGATGGTCGATGGGGTCCCAAGGTGCTGGAGTGGCGACCCCGCACCGGGAAGCGCAGTGTTGGCAGACCTCCCACTAGGTGGACCGACGATATAAAATGAGTCGCAGGGAGCCGCTGGATTCAGGCGGTGCAAGACCTATGTCCAGCAGTGGACGTCTATCAGTTGATAAAGACTGAGAGAGAGAGATATTAGAGTACAGAAGGAACATGTTTATAAAACATGCTATATATTAAGCTAGTTAATAAAATATGAATAAAGAATACGCGTGCAAAAGACAATGGTACTCACCTTTTCAAACATCTTGATTGAATGACAACAATACTAAACAAACAACGCACCAATCAAATCTCACTTAAGGGCACACGATGTATCCTATAAAAGAAAATTCCAATTTACATATGTTTGGGGAGAGCCCGGGGCAGATCTGCGCAAATTGAGAGCAATACCACGAATTACGTTTGATTTTATTTTTACAATTTCTTTTCGATATCTCCATCTTTGCAATGTCTTAAAAAGAGCACGTTATTTGCAGATTTCACCTCTTTCGCTTTGGGTCTAGAGTTCAGTTATGTATGGCGACATGTTATCCATTTTTTTACTTCTTTGTAAACATACGATACTGCATTATTTACCCCACATAATCATAATGTTAGAATATTGGTAAATCCAAAAAAACTCAAACATTTACCATCAAAAGCAATTGTAAAAAAAGTGTGTATATTATTTCCTGTTTTTCAATTTCTAAAAACTGTCAAAACGTAAATTTTATTCGTCGGTTAAAGGCGATTGTGAAATAAGCCCTCAGATATCGAGTAGATTTTTTTATTCTATTTACACTGTCTTATGACTTCACAATGTGTAAGTGTGTATTTTTTGATTTAATATATTAAAATAATAATTATTGGCAAATTATAAGTAATTTTAATTAACAAACCTTACAGATAGAATAAAATAATAATATTTTATTACAAAAAATTTAAAAGGAATGAATAATAATATAAACGTAAAAATTCTTTTTACGAAAGAGACTTCAAAAGCCACTACAATGCATATCAATTGTTCCAATAAAGATTTTTTTTAATAATAATTTGAAGAGTTTCTTTTGTCTCTCCAGGATCCCATCATCAGATTCTGACCTGATAATAATGGGACCATCTGGGAAGTAATCCCTTTCAAACAAAACAAGAATTTTCCAAATCGGTCCAGGTGTCTTCGAGTAATCTGGGAACATACATAAAAAAAAGATTGCGACGAATTGCGAACTTCTTCCTACTTTGGAAATCGGTTAAAAACGCGACGGAAACGCAAGTAATTTTAAGCCGTATGTTCCAAAACTGAAGAAAAAGAAACGGGAGCTAATGTTCGATTGATGCCTGATGTACCTACATCGAATGTGATCTTGCCGTGTGGGGTCCGGAGGGCCCTCGTGTTATTGATGTCTTTTTGTTCAGATAAACATGTCGTATTTTGTTCGGTAATGGTGTTGATTTAACCAAATTTCCTTGTAAACTCCGATACGTAAACGAGTTACGTGATATCTCGTTGGTGGAAAAAGTCTTAATCAGTGGTGGATTTACACATTTGCCACCAATTGGCTATTCATACCGACCCTTTCGACCTTTACAATTTTGTGTCACAGTTAAGATCATTTTTACATTTACGTAATTAAATAAAAAAAAATTTATAAAGTACTAGCTGATTCCCGTGACTTCGTCCCCGTGGATTTAGTTTTTAAAATCGGACTATGAGATTGAGGGAATAGAGAGGGCACCTGTGTTTGTGCATACATTTGTGTGCACTGTAATATCACCCGCGCAGATGGCTAATATCTGAGAAGTTCGGCAGCGATGACCGGATTCCGGATAACAGTATCCATTATTATTATATTCATACAAACCAAGATTGTAACGAAGCCTGTAATACAATAATAATATCTACGTAAAAGGAAAACGTAAAACAAAATTCCGACCTCATACATAGCAATTTCCAGACCAGTATCGTCCCAGCGACGTCGTATGTCACCTTTAAATAAATAAAAAAATCATACATCACAATAGCGGATTCACCTCACGTCCGGATATGCCCGGGTATGATCTATACGGATATCCTTCAAATTCACCCAGTACATCCGTCATTCTTACCGCTTTATTTACCTAGGCACGCGTAAAAGGCAATACGCAGAGCTTTGGCTGCGTGGAAGTGACATTTTCCAAAAAAAAGCCTCAACAGCGCAACGGTTAAAAGCCAACGGTTAAAAGTCACTCCAGCAATACAAAAACATGTAATGTGAATATTAATTGTACACAACATGATATTGTTATTACAATTATACATTTTTTTTAAAGAGTAACCGCCGAGTTTCTTGCTGGTTCTTCTCGGTTGGAACGGCATTCCGAACCAGTGGTAGATTCATTTGAGGATTCGAAAGCACTTTGTAAAAGATTATTTTAATAAAAATTTATTCTATTCTATTCTATCAAAATAATTCACTTAAAGTTAAATGAATCAACTCCAAAAAAACCGATTTACGAATAGGTACTTACTATAAGTATAACAAAAAACCAAGATTGGCCGAATAACACTATATTTTCAACATAATAAAAAACTGATTAGATAGAAAAAAGCATTTTTTAATTCCCCATGCTACGAAATTAAAAATCCAAAAAGTCTGCTGGTAAGAAAATTCACAGGAAAATCACAGAAAAATAAAATGTGTCCTGTCTGTACCTTTTTTCATTCTATACCAGACAACCCAGAATCACGTAGGAGTCATTCGCTACCGCAAGAATACGACTGCTATATGCTTTATCGTCGGGATCCGGGGATTTTTACGAGCAAATCCGCGGGATGTGCCATAGCTAAACGGGCTAATGAGCTATATCACTACCTTTAATAAGGTACGTGCACAGTCAAATGTATGTCAGAGGAAGTCATCTAAATATATAAAAGGCAAAGGTGACTGACTGACTGACTGACTGATCTATCAACGCACAGCTCTAACCACTGCACAGTCGTCTGAGAGCGGTCATAAGTCCGAAATATTGACCACAACCTATTTACAATTTCTGCTTGTTTAATCACTCTCAAGTTCCCAAACAATACAAAACTGTAAATAGATAACGCATAAGTTAACGTTATCATTAATTTTTCGACCTACGAAGTGAACACATTTTGTGCAACCAGTAAATTAGCTGCTTAACGCGACTTGAAAGTGATTTTATTTTTTAGAAATTTCTCAGAATTGATGATTATTTACCTGATAAAACATTATGAAATTAACTGATAAGGGTATGTACTGTTATGTTTTTCTATTTTTGCTAATATAAAGACCTTAAATTCAGGTAAATTTAGGTGTAAAGCCATGCGTGTTTTTTGAGTTATTATTTTAGCAATTTGTATTTTCACTAAGAGATTTGACTATGTTACCCCGATCAGCCCCTAATGATTTTCATATGGTTACACAGCTAAAGTAGTGTAGTTTAAGGAACAATATCATTTGTCTGCCCGTTTTTGCCCGTTTTTTTTTTAATAATATTATAACGCGAAGAGCAAGAAAATGAAAAATATTTGTTTAATTGGTTTAAGGTACTTTTTACCAGTTAACTTCTTTACAGATGGATTTTATGGAGATTTGGCTCACAATTAGTGGTTCTCAGAATGAAAGGGCAAATCATATGTTGGAAAACTTACTGGAAATGGTGCCGGATTCAGAAAATGTTGATATTAAAAATCTCCATAGCCGTGTGAAGTACATTAATAAGAAGTTATTGGAAAATAGCTAACAGATGCAAGGAAAATTTAGTGCAAACGCATGCTGAATGGTTAGCAATGGTTGAAACTGGAGATTTGCTGAGGAGTGCCACCCCCAGCGCGTCCGCGTCCACAGAGAAAGTGCCACAAGAAGGGAGTTCGAATATTGGAAGACCCAGAAAGGAATTTAGTGATTGTAACAAACGGAGTCAACGGAGAATATTAGATTTAAAGATGTAAATTTTTATTAGGTCATGTCTTATCAAGACTATATATTTTTTAAAATTATTTTTAGTTCATGTCTTGTGTTATATTTTATTTTTATTATACTTCAACATTGTATTTTTTTTTTCAATATCTAATGTACCTAAGTAATTATAATACGTAAATAAATAAGTTATAAATTATAAACAACATTTTTGACAGATATATAATGTTTTAGAATATGTAGAATGTTTTATTTAACTGTGTCAAGTAAATTTTTCTTTTTTTTTTTTAGAATTTAAGATTTTTAATATAAATAATACATATTTTGTTAAAGTAACTAGTCTATTCATACATTATATTATTATTTTTATCAAAACAAGGACTTTTATAACGATTTAATAAACATTTTAGTGATAAACGGACTTATGACCGCGTTAGTTAGAGCGCCAGACCACTGTGCACTGGACCGATCGAGCTGAAATTTGGCATACAGGTAGCTATGATGACTTAGTCATCCGCTAAGAAAGGATTTTTCAAAATTCAACCCCGAAGGAGGTAAAATAGGAGTTTAAAAAATCGAACCTAACGTGAACGAAGCCGCGGGTTAAAGCTAGTCTTATTGAAAGTAGAATTAACGAAATATAAAGGCTCTATAAATCCAATTAATATTATATATGCGAAAGTTTGGATGGATGGATGTTTGTTACTCAATCACGCCGCAACAACTGAACCAATTTGACTGAAATTTGGCATAGAGATAGGTTATAGTCTGGAATAACAGAGATAGATTATGGTTTGGAATCTTGTGTTAGGAGTGGGTACGACAATAGAGCAACGGGTCGGGAACGAACCTGCGACTTTTCAATTTTCAGTCTCGACCTTTAACCGTTGGGCTGTTGAGGCTATTAGCTATTTTTAAAACTAGCAACTCCACCGATATTTCCAAGCTCTTCAACAAAAAGTTTTATTACACGAGTTATTCAAGCCGACTGTATACGATACTATAAGATAAGATATTATGCTCCTAAAAGAAAAGATCTATTACGAAAAATCGACTACCGCTAAATTACCATTGAATTATTCATAGAAAATAATTTTCCATTTCATTTAACTCGAGATCTGCGCATTATCAAAATCGCCGCAAGTTGCGCGGGGCTGTAAAAATTTTACCGTCCCTATTTTCTGGCTATAAAGCGTGGTCAATCCCGGGGGTGTCCCGGTTTATGGGCCCAATAACGGAGACACACCAGTCCACAAATTGTCCGTATTGTTTTTAGTTCTCAGTAGTTTCTTAGAGGTATTGTTATGGACTTGTTTTTGGGATTCCCTTAAAAATAACAAGTTTTTTTTTTTTTTAAATTTTAAACAAGATAGGAATTTAGTAACACCCAGTCTTAATATTATGTAAAGTCCATGGTAATAACATTATGAATGCATAGGAATAGTTTGTTTCTTGGTTTGTTGATTTGTTCTTCAATCACGTGATTTTTGCTTGGGTATAAGAGAGACATCGGTTGAGAAGTTAAAAGAATTATAAGGGTTGTGTTCATCAGAGCTGAATGCGATCATCACTTTGTAAAAATCAATATGAGATAGGTCTAAAGCGGGGGGATACCTTCAGATCGCCTATAGAAACCTTAATAGCCCAACGGTTAAAGGTGCGGACTGAAAACTGAAAGGTCGCAGGTTCGAACCCCACCCGTTGCACTATTGTCGTAACCATTCCTAGCACCAGCTTTCCACTTATTTGGAGGGGAGAGGAGAATATAAGTCAAGTATATTTTGTCTGGTGGGAGGCTTTTGCCGTGGTTAGTAACCACCCTACCGTCAAAGACGTGTCGCCAAGCGCTTTAGCCCGCTACCATCTTAGACTGCATCGTCACTTACCATCAGGTGAGATCTTGTCATCGAATAAAAAAAAGTTCAGCTTGGCTAATAGGTATTCTTTAAATAAGAAATGAAAAAAAAGGTGCCTACCATTTTATAGATTTGAAAAGATTTAGAAATCAATACGTTTTCCACCAGAATCAGAAGGAAGTGGTTTTTATGGGCGCACGTATATGGGCAATACTGCGGTATTACGGCTAGGTTTACTTAGTGATTTTATATCTCTATCAATGCGGGTCTTCCGACGAGGAGCTTTTATTTTCTTGTTTCACACACGAACAAAATTAAACGCGCGTTTTTTACGAAGCCTTTTTTACGAAGTGGTCGATGAAAACCTCTTCAAATGTGACAGCCGTGAAAGTAAACACAAGGGTAAATTAAAAATATAAAACATCCGACATGTTACACATGCTTAAATAGCTAGTCAGTAATCGTTAAAATGAAAATATGTAATCCGCCATTTTGTTGCGGCGGCCATCTTGGACCGAAATTTCATCAAACAGTCAAAGACGTGCCGCCAAGCGATTTAGCGTTCTGGCACGATGGCGTGTAGAAACCGATTAGGGGTATGGGTTGAATTTACTCTGTTATACCCCTTAGTTAGCCCGTTACCATCTTAGACTGCATCGTCACTTACCATCGGGTGAGATCGGAGGTAAAAACCCCCCCGACGTCGGGGGTTAAAAATTTTTTTTTTTATTCGATGACAAGATAGTCCTTGACTGCAATTTCACTTGATAATAAGTGGCGATGCAGTCTAAGATAGTAGCGGGCTAACTTGGAAGGGGTATGACATTCAACCCATACCCCTAATCCAACCAGACCAGACCAGAGACAATTCAGAAATTATAAATTCCCAAATTTACCCTGTCTGCCGGCAATCGAACCCTAGACCTCCCAATTATAAGACCACAGCGCTCACCACTGCGCTAGGGAGGTCATTACAACATTCATCCAACCTTCTTAGATATCGGACTCGACAGGCTAACCGATGCTCGTGTGTAGAGAGGGTCTTCAGTTTACAACACTGTCAATCCGCGCGGCGTCGGTTTGTAGCCGTTTTATCGTCCTCACCTCGCTTGATGTGCCGATGCACTACCCTCAATTATACCTCGAAGCTGCCTCCAACAAAAAGCTTTGCCTTTCTGCTTAGCGAATATATCATTTAGCGGAAAATATATCCCGGAAACTGTACCGAACAAAACATACTTGCTATGACATAATTATTATAAATGCTACGAGTACCTACTTACCACGGTAATTATTTTAGTTGGGATTGTCGATATTTCGATCCAATTGCATGGACCGTGGTCACGACGAGACTGATATTTGCTATGATTTAAGTTAGGATTTAAGTAAGTAGGTATATTGATATGCAATTCTTAATTGTGCACGTCTTTTACGTGTTTATATTTTATTTCTATATGTTTTCTGGTACTAAATAAATAAATTAAATAAAGAATGTACGTGGGTGAATATTCAAAGTAATGAAAATTACGTATTTCAGTGAATAAAAAATTGAAACTTAAGTTTAGACTCCATTTAATATACGTTTATCATGCACACCTACATACTTTATCGTGCACATGGTGTGTTTATTGAAATTTCTATGTAAATCACTTAGATTTTTAGTGAAAATAACATTAAAATTCATTACCGGCACCTGTTTCACTACTAGATATTATATATTTAATAATATTTAGTAAACCTAGCACAAAAATAATGTTAATTTGGCTACTGTGTCGAATAATTAAATAATTTTTTATTACTTCTTCATAATTTAAAATTTAGTTTACAAAGAAATATATGGTCAAATATGTTTTTAAAGTTTTGTTACGATGGAAAGTTCATTACCGGAACCCTCCGGAATCATCACGGGAAACATGTTTTTACGTGAAAAAATCTTGCCGCTACATAGTGAGCTCTCGGCGTCCCGCACCTCAGACCTCAGTCGACCGGAAAACGTAGCAGAAGGAAGACGTACGCACGAACTCGCGCAAAAAATTACAACTGAAAGTGTATTATAATGTTTTGTCACAGTTTATGTTTCATTACCAGTCCGCTTATATTTTGATAAATATTTAAAATTGGAATTTTATTGCGATAACAATACATCAAGTTCTCGTCTAGTTTAATTTTTAAATGATTAGATAGCATATACTGCTTATAGAAAAATTAATAATAAATTAAAAGTGCATATTTGTCATTACCGTGTCCTTCATTACCGTCGTTTACCGTAACCTTTTTGAAGTTCATTTAATGATTTTTACTGAAACTACATTATATACAGGAATACTTTCGAAGGGAGATGATTCTACAATTTGGTAGTACATGGAAAAAAAGATCTGGAGCATCTGATGGTCGAAGTGCTCCAGGCACCCAGGTGGTGGGGGTGAAATTGCGTTCGGTGGCGTGCGGTGCGGTTGTAGAAGTTAGAGGGCTCCCCGTTATATAGCCGATAGAGCACACAAAGCGAGCTTACATCTGCGGTGTTCCAAGCTTTCCAGCGAGTAGGTTAATTTGGGATTGTCCACAAGCCGAAGTGCCCTCTTTTGAATCCCAATGCTGTTGGTAGGAGTAAGGGAAGTGTTCTGAAAGAGAAGAGGCGTGTTAAAAGGGGCCTTTTTTGCGGTAAACGCACAAACTTGTGTTTTTGAAGGGTTAAATTGAACAAGATTTTGTGAACCCCATACGGACACTTTCTAGAGAGAAGTCTCAATGTCCGACACAAGTTTGGCTCTATTCTCCTCCAGCACTGCGCGAGAGAACTGTGCATGGCCTTTGTAAAGGGCATCAGAAGTACTGTCATCCGCATAACAATATATGCTGCTGTTATGCAACATATCATTGATATGCAGAATGAACAAAGTAGGCGATAGCACTGAGCCCTGTGGAATGCCAGCATTGATGGGCTTAGGTTGAGAGCAAAAACCGTCGAAAGCGACCTTAATGCTGCGCCCATGAAGAAAGCTAGCGACCCAATGGCACAGCTTCGCAGGAAGTCCGTAAGATAGCAGCTTCGATAGCCAAGCCCTATGCCAAACCCGATCAAAGGCTTTAGCGATGTCGAGGCTGACCGCTAGGGCTTCCCCCTTACTGTCAATATATCCCCAATGTACCGCGTATATCACGCAAGGAGTTTTGACACCGCGGGATGGTCAGCGGTGTTTTCCCACCATCATCAAGCGTAGAGTTGGCAGCAAAGAGAGTGCCCAGAATTTCGGCTTTCTCTTTGGCAGTGTAGGCCAGTGTATCATCCGGTTTGCTTAAAGGTGGAAACGAGGAACGACAGAAGTTGCCTTACATGGCTTTCAACAGAAATCAGAAAGCACGGGAACCAGAAGGCAGTGAGACTAGTCTCTGCCCAATTCTGTCGATGTGCTCAAATTTTGCCCTGGCAATGGCATTTTTGTAGGCTCTGGACGCAATGTTAAAGATTTTCTTAACATTTGCAGCTTTGGGATCATTGCTGCAATGTGCAGAGAGCCAGGACTGGTAGGAGTTTTGTTTAAGTATAGCAGCCTTATTACAGATCCCGTTGAACCATTTCTGCGCGCGCTTCCCAAAAGGTATGAGGGAGTTTGGAATATAGTAGTCCATACCTTGGAGTATGGCATCAGCAACTGCTTCAGCACAGGTGTTAAGGTCGTTTGTTGAAAAACAAAGCTGTGCCCACGGATATGAGGCTACCGGTATTACGCGTGCGAACAGAGGATGGAAGTGGCACGGAAGTCTGTACTAGGCAGGGGTTAAATGTTCCTAGGGGAGCATCGACTGTTACCTGGTAGCCGGTAGGGTGAGTGGTAAGGAAGAGGTCCAATATAGAGGGAGTCTATTAAGTTATGGAAGAACTGCTTGATATTTTGTTATTTGAAACGATCTTACTCCAAGCAGTGACGGGCCCAACAAGGTTCTCGGTCGACGAGTGAATTACCAATTCCCTGTGCACGGCTGGGCACTTGCTTTTATTCGTACAAGTTTATTCAAACAGAGAATTCATAAGAAATTCTGCCAAAAGTATACATAAAAATTCATTACCGTATACAGGGTTCATTACCGTAGCTTGACATAAATTTCTAGTGGCAATAACTCTTTGAATATTTGAAATATATACGTGCCTTTCACTTGTGTATTTAATGAAATAGCACCAAACATTATAATACTATCAAATATTAAAAAAAATGAAATTATGCTTGTTCCTAAAAAAATGCGCAAATATCGTCCAAACTGAATATTCACCCATGTGCGTGCGTGCTTCCGTGCGTGCGCGCGTGCGTGCGTGATTTCCTGTCTGTGGCATCGTAGCTCCCGAACGGATGAACCGATTTTGATTTTGTTTTTTATTTTTTTTAAAGGTGATTTATTCGGGAGTGTTCTATGTATGATCCGTAGGAAAATCGGTCCAAGATGGCCGCCGCCGCAAAATGGCGGATTACATATTTTTATTTTAACGATTACTGACTAGCGATTAGGATGTTGTAACATGTCAGGAGTGTTTTAAATTTTTAATTTTCACTTGTTACGCACAATTATAAGTTATGGATGATGATGACTGGCGATGTTTCATATTTTGGATTAATTCGCCGATGGCTTCATAAAACAAACTACTGCTCCATATCAATATCTAAAAATAAATAGTTAAGTACGGAAACATGACAAAAATCCGTTTTATTCCTCCTAACATAAATTAACCAGTCAATAAGTTAATTCAAACTTGGGGAACTTTTAAATCGCCTTCCGAATAATTTCTTTTACCCCTTTTCGAATTCCACTCCCTCTTGATACAAATTGGGTGTTAAATTGCTTCGCTACGTGACGTTTAAATAGAACCTACTTAGTATTCTATGAAATTACCAATTTTTAGGACTTCTTTTATACAGGAGGGCGATCAGACGGAAATGTAAATTGCGCATTTGTATCCGTCAGAAAAAAAATATAATAGGCATATTTTTAAGAAGGTAAGGTAAACCTACTCAAGTGATGACAACATAATATTATGTCCGTAATTTTCTTTTCAAGTATAGTAATGAACCACTTCTTCTTCTTCTTCTTCTTTATCAACTAATGGACGTCCACTGCTGGACATAAGTCTCCTGCATGGACCTCCACAAGCCTAGGTCTTGCGCCGCCTGAATCCAGCGGCTCCCTGCGACTCGTTTGATGTCGTCTGTCCACCTAGTGGGGGTCTGCCAACACTGCGCTTCCCGGTGCGAGTACTCCAGCACCTTAGGACCCCATCGACCATCAGCTCTTCGAACTATGTGTCCCGCCCATTTCCACTTCAGTTTCGCCACTCGCAGAGCTATGTCGGTGACTTTGGTTCTCCTACGGATCTCCTCATTTCTGATTTGATCTCGCAGGGATACTCCGAGCATAGCTCTCTCCATCGCCCGCTGAGTGATCCTGAGCCTTCTTATGAGGCCCATAGTTAATGAACCACTTAGGTCAAAAGTATTCTGAAATTTTTACAATAATAGGGTAGGTAAGTATTTTACTCTTTTTTGAAAAGTGTCTCAATTTAATCCTAATGCGATAATTTACTACTAGAAAATTTATTAAAATTTTATTCAATCGATAACGTACCAAAACAATGGCATTTAAATTTTTCATTTTAAATTTTCGCACGTAATTTGACGAAAACGCTAGATGACGTCATCTCAACAGTAAACACACTGAGTAGATATGTAGTTTAAGTACCACATTGACAGATGACAATAGCTAATTACATTAACTGACGAGGTGTTAAATGAAAGATTCTTTATGTACAGACATTATGGCGGGTGCCGTTAAGCATATTTGAAGCACAGATTAAAAAAAAGTGAAAACTTTGAAATAAAATATAAATTGAGGAATTTTGTGTACTGAAACTAACACTTCCCGATTTGTAATTTACATATTTTTAGGTCATTTCTTAGTAGGAGTAAAATACCCTATTGAGAGGGAATGATAAATGTAAGTTCAAAGTCATTCGAAGACCGTTGAATACAAATTATTGAAGACAATAGCCATCGGCGTTGCGACGCGGTCGTCAGTAAGTTTGCAAGTTGGACGCATCGTCTTGGACATCGGATGGGCGATGTGCTAACTTTACACGAGTTTGTTATCAAGTGTTATGATGGGCTAACTTTAAAGTTGGTTTCACATTAGGTAGAATAATGTTTAATATCTACAATATTTTCTTCATCATCATCAACAACCCATCAACAGCGAGTACATTCGCGAGGTTCAACCAATCACGTTCGTGGAGTAGCCACTTCCTATTAACCAGAATGAAAAACTGGAATGAAGCGACATTAGTAATTTTTTTTAAAGTTCTTTTAAGACAAGAGAATTTTGTAAATTCTGTTGTCTTTTTGAGCGCATTTTTTTCCTCTAGAGGACTATCTATATAAAATATACATACATCGATGGTCACTACTGAGCGTCTCTCAGTAAAATTCATACTTCGATAAGTTCACCCAGTATGATCAAAAGTAGTTTTTTTTTTTAATTCTCTACTATTAATAGGCAACGGTCGCTAGCTCAATCGCTCGCGATTCCTGAACGTTTATTGACTCCACTCTTTAAAATGTGTCTGTAAAAATTAAAAGGTAGTATTTAATGAAGACTAAGACTAAATAATAATACAACCAGAGCTTGTCATACGTTTATCTCATATGCCGGACAATACGCATAAACGTGTTCCACCCAGTGGACAATTGAATAGAAATTTTCAAAGACTGGAAGTTTGCAAGTTGGCCATAATCTTGGACCGGCCGGCGGACGCATGGTTCGGTAGGCTAACTTTACATCTCGGGTAAGTTTGTTAAGTTTGTTATATTGTTTGTAGCTAATAAATGTACAACGTTCTATTATAATATTATTATGGTTTCATAAACATTATGCATGTAGCAGTATTTTGGTGTTTTTTTTTTTCAAATCTTAATTAAATTATTCTATTCTATTCTATAGAAGAAAACAAAATTTTTTTGGTTGCTACATATTAAATTGCTGAGGTATATAATAGCCATATAGATAGCTTTTGTTACTTATTTTAAACCTAGATAATATAGTTCTTGCAATTCACGAAGGCACGTAGCTCATGCTTGTGTGTGTGTCGTATCTATATAAGTGGGAGCGACAGCTTGCTCCCGACTGACCCCTCCCACCTAGGCTCCTGACAGGCACACACACACAATGTGACATAAATACAAGTAAAGCTCACGCAGTCTCGTGAAATGAAAGAACTATATAAATAAATTTCTGCATGTAGACAATGTCACACTGAAAGATATTAATGGCAAGTAAGTACTTAGGTAGGTATTAGTAGGTAGGTACATTTATTCAAAGGTTATTCCCAGAACTGTTGTTCACTTATCATGCATATACAAAGTTGATTGGCGAACGACAGTGTAACGTCGAGCGAGCTCTGTACATTACGTCCTGTTGAGCGAATTGTATTAATATACCTAATCTTGTGTAAATAAAATACCGTTATATTGCTTTACTGATAAAATTATTTACACTTTATTTTAGTTTTAAACAAAAAACAGCAAAATGGAGCCATGGAAAAAAAATGTTTTAAGAACATCACCAATGAGTAAGTGTTTATGTTATTCATTACCTCAACCCACTGGCTCCCTGCTGAGCTCAGATCTCCTCTCGAATTAGAAAACCATAATCTACCACGCTGGATAAATGTAATTAATGTAGTGAATTAAGACCTTACATTATGAAGAAAGAACTCTCAGCCTTTCACACGATGTTTTTCTTCACCTTTGAAGCATGTGACATTTAATTAAAAAAAAAAAAAACTTAAGAAACTCACTATACTCTTCCTAACTTCAAAAATACAAGTGCCGAATACCGATCGATTGAATCCGGAGATGGAAGTCTTAACCACGTCATTTTATTTTAGCATTTTTGGGAGCTTTTCCACTTATGATAAACACTTTACGATAAACAATGTACCAGTACCTATTGTCGTTTGTTTTGATTGGAAAGTTTCATTTGAGGTTCAGATTTTCACTGTCTTACTTACTACCTGAGTTTTATTTACTGGCTGAGTATTATGGACTTGTCAGACCGTGGTGCGTTTTGAACTCTCGAAGCTTTAGAGTTTAGATTGAAGTTAATGAAAACAGTTTTCAGCATCCCTTCTATTTAAACATATTCCTACTTCAATTAAGGACATTGGTTGATTGATATTTTCTTTGTTTTTCTTATACCAGCAGGTCCATCAACCGAAGCGAAGGTTTATCATCCAGCAACGAATCTACAGCCACCATTACCAACGATACCTTCTCCATCTGTTCCTGTACCAGTAGAAACTATGGAGTTTCCAAAAGTCGGCGTCAACTTTGTTGCAAAGAAACATGACAAAGCAAACACCGGCCTAGAGCCAAAAATGAAAAGTAGAATGGCGTGATAACTGCATTTATTATTATTAAATTAAAGCAATTTAAAAGCTCTTTTTTGACGTTTTTTTATACTTTCCTACAAACGGGGCCCTTGCTGCTTTTTTGTTATCTACAGAGAAAATACTCTTTTTTTATTCGATGACAAGGTAGCCCTTGACTGCGATCTCACCTGATGGTAAGTGACGATGCAGTCTAAGATGGTAGCGGGCTAACTTGGAAGGGATACTCAACGGCTGATATTCTTTAGTTCCTACTTTCTAGCAATATTCCTTCTTCAAACCATGTTGAAAGGCAGGTATGGGCTACATAATATCAGCTGTCTCTTTACCGCTCACCCTTTCATTGTGATCACCTGAATCTGTTATCTTTGTAGCAATAGGTATAAATGTGTTTAAATTTAGCAATTTGTGTTACGGCTTTACGTTGTATTACCATTTTTTAAACCATTATTTAAACCACATATAAAAATACCTTACATGGGCTTCACAGCTGTTAATGACAAGCAAAGACAAAATGAAACTGACCACAGACAAGAAATTTTGCCAAAATGACGTTCAAAAATGCCTTTCTCTTTTGCTCTACCAACAATTTAAAATATCCTCTCACTTCCGCAAAATCTGCTGCTTTATCACTATCAAAGAAAAAAGACGTCATTGACCTCAATATTCTTACCGTTAACTTTGACAAGGTCCTTATTACGACTCAATGCTTAAAAACAACTTTATACCGTAGTGTTAAGGTTCATTATTAGTCGATACGTGATCTTGGTGCCGTATCAACGTAAGTCACTCTGTCAATGTGTGCCAAATGGTCAGTCCATTCAGTTGCGAACCGAACGCTACATTGAAAACTGGTGGAATTCAATTCCAAATTCAAATTCAAAAATAGAATGTAACGTTAATATATTTTTATTAGTTTACCATATGTTTTGTGCCAGTGTTTCTGTTCAATAAATTGGATTTTCCTTGAACTCTTTCTTCGTTTCGTAAGTTTAATTTTTTGTTTTTATTACAACAACGCGGGAGACGTGTCCACGTTACAGATTAAAAATAGTTTCTGTTTATATACGTAAGCTTTTAAGTAATTTTATATACCTTCTTAACAACAACTAGATAGAGACCTATTTTTATTTTATTATTGTTGTTTGTTATTGTTACTAGGTAAACCAGTTTTCCTGTGATTGTTTTAGTTGGTAGGTAAATAATATTCATAAATTAAAATAAATCCTTATTTATAAGTAAAAGTCAGTTAGACAGTATCAAGAAATACCTTTGAGCAAGAAATATATTCTTTAAATCAGATTTAACCCCAGTAGTGGGTACATATCAACAAACATACAGACAGATATAATATGTCAAACAAAAATCGCTTTACTTAATAGATATCCTACCAATCCTATGACTGATCTTTTTTTTGACTGATGTTTATTCCGATTTTGGAATGGTAACTTTTGATATAATAAATTTTCATTTATTTTTATTTGATGACACGTCCTTGAATGCGATCTCACCTGATGATGAGTGACGATACAGTCTAAGAGGTAGCGAGCTAACTTAGGTAGGGTATGGCAGTACACTCATACCTACCCCTAATTGGTTTCTACACGCTATCGTGTCGGAACACTAAATTGCTTGGCGCCTCGTCTTTGACCTCCTACCAGGCAAATGCAATAATGAATTCGTATAGTAGGTATTAGTTCAATGGATTCTCACTGTCACTTCTGTTAGCAATCAGCGCCAAGATGGCGACATCGAAGTTGTTCATTTTGACGTCGCATCGCAACCTGTGGTTTGATTCTCTAAAAATGATTGCTATAGTGTAACGATTGCAAAGTGCTTCTGATTGGCCGACACTCACTCGCTATTGGCTAAAAAGCTCTATTGCAGAAAGAACGTGATGAATTTCAGCCAATTACCACAATTGGGCGCACATATTATGCAATAAAGAGTCAACCCACGCAACTTATCAATTGAAAAGTTAACTTTATTCCTTTACATTATGTATGTTATTGTATTTAATTTGACAAAGTTTCGTGGGTTGAAACGTAGCAATGATTGATGCAGCTTTTACAGAATCGATCTGCTGTCCAGCTTATAGTTAACCTACCTATCAATAAAAGCCTCAATAGCTCAACGGTTAAAGGTGGTAGACTGAAAACTGAAAGGTTATAAGTTCGATCCCTTTGCACTATTGTCGTACCCACTCCTAATACAAGCTTTCTGCTTATTTTGAGTTTACCTTCGTTTCTCTTTGCATGTGCTACTGCGCCAAGAAGTAGGTATTATACCGAGGCAGATTTGTAGAAGTATAGAAGAAAGTTGTAGAAGAATAAAAACGGCAATAGATTAGTGTTAACTCTTCTCGTCAACTTCTTCGTCTTATCGTTGATTTTATCGTAGCCACCACAAACTGCGCGTTTATAATACGGCACATGTCAACGCTTTATAAATAAAACAATTTTAAACCTTATTTTTAACCACTAAAGTTGACGTTTGATTGCCCATTAGGTTACTACGCTATACTTTTATTGATAAAGTTATCTATTACGATACCGCAGAGTTGATAACCGACTTCTCATAAATGAGAGGAGCGGTTGATGTAGGTATGTGCAAGTAGGTCTTGCAGACTTAGCGGCGACACTTGTGTTTATTGTCAGCCAATTTACAAGGACAATCGGTGACTGATAAGAATTAGTAGTACATTATGATACGTGTGCGTGTGACCCAAGTTGTCTATACCCCGCAATTTTTGAAGTTTTTTTTTTAATTTCAATTTCCTTAAAATATCGGTTAAACACTTTAATAAGAATATAAAATTGACACATTTTTACACAGTTATCTATGTATAGTCGCGGACAGAAAAAGTTTATCAGTTTTCAAAGTAGATTCTATATCACATTGCATGCAGTAAGGTCTATAACGCCATAGAATATCGAAAGCATATCGACTGTCAGGCATAGACGTGTGCATGTAAATATGAATCTTAAGGTGGTAAACATTTTCTGTCCGCGACCGTACGTTATGTATGTATGTTATCTCAGTTTGTCTGGTGGGAGGCTTTGGCTGTGACTAGTTACCACCCTACCGTTAAAGACGTGCCGCCAAGCGATTTAGCGTTCCGCACGATAGCGTGTAGAAACCGATTAGGGGTATGAATGGGTTGAATTTACACTGCTATATCCCTTCCAAGTTAGCCCGCTACCATCTTAGACTGCATCGTCACTTACCATCAGGTGAGATCGCAGTCAAGGGCTATCTTGTCATTTAATAAAAAAAATAAAAAAAAACTATCCAACTACCTATATGATTGTATACTTATAACTTGTTAAACCCTAACAGTTTCATAATACCTAATGCATAATTATTAGGTACAGTATCAATTTTGCTGAGTAGCCTTTTTTTTTCTTTATGTGTTCCTCCCTTTTTTCCTCCGACAAGGTAATCGGAGACTGTTCTAGGTCGGTACTGAATATGGCTTTTTTTTTTTTTGACATATTTTCTTTTTGCTATACTTTCTGGTTAACTTACTACACATGGGTGCAGTTCGTATATTAACAAATTTAACAGCCTTAGTTTCTTGCTGGTTCTTCTCAGCAGAATGTGCTTTCTGAACCGGTGCTAGGTCTTGATTTCATAAGAGCGTCGAGTTGGCCCATATGAAACATCTATGTTTTGGATTTGTGAGAAAATTTTTCCTCAATTCCTCATATTAAAGTTATGCACCTTCTAAATCGAAAGTTAAAAGACTTAACAGCTCGAACAGTCCCTTCTGAGAAACTGTGGCCAGAGGAATTTGCTGCATTATAATTTAATGAAACGTGCTCAAGGAAAAACAATGATACATACATTACAAATCATGCGTTTAGTTATTTAACTTCCGCATTTTTACATGTCAATTTACGTGTAAAATTTTAAATTCTCAGGTAATCTCTGTTGAAGTATTTTTTTTTTTTCTAATGTCACGTAAATGACAAAGAGACATTTCGACCGTTCCGTAGAACAAAGTCTCATCTGCTAAATTCATAACTTGAGATTTGAGCCTTGCAGATGTGACGTTTAAGGCTCAAATTTCAAGTTGTGAATTTAGCAGATGAGATTTTGTTCTACGGAACGGTCGATTTATAAAAATTCTTAATCAAGTAAATCAATGCCACATAGGTATCTACTGTTTAGGTCTCACGAAGATAGAGGTGATCCTATGAAGTAAGGTCTTAGTATAGTTCTTTACTTGTGGTTACGTCGTGTACATGCACATTGCGTAAGTGTGCGTGACTATCAGGAGCCTAGGTGGAAGCGGTCTGTCGCGAGCAAGCTCTCGCTCCCACTTATACAGATACGACACACACACAACCATGAGCCACGCGCCCTTGTGAGTTGTAAAAACTAAGCGTTTTTACGAAACTTTCTAATCAGTTTCCCGAGTGTTCCTACAAAATAGGTATTTTGATTTCTTATATTCAAACAAGAATCATATGGCATTTATAGGATCTATGAAACGCGGTTATACCTTCTTCATCGGTTTGGTAAAACTAAGACTAGGTAACTAGACTCTAAACTTGACTCTTTTTTTTTATATAGGACTATTGTTTTGTTCTAGTTAGAAGAACTAGTTTAAAGAAACATGACACATCAAATAGAAAATAATATTTAGGTTAGGTCCATGCTTGGATGAACAATGTTTTTAAAATATTCCCGTTATAGACCTTTGGTATGGACAGTAGGTATCGTGGTACAGTCGTCAAAATGACACATAATGCTATGATAATGACCTAATTCTCTACCAAATACGAGTATAGTAACAGCTCTCTCTACTCTATAAACAGATTTTGTATTAGAATAACTAATAAAATTAGCAAACTATTATAGGAAAACAAAAATGATATCGACGGGTGAAAGGCTATAATTGATTTAAGCGACATTTTGTAAAACTTGCAGGAAGACAGGAAAAAGAAATTATAAAAAAACAACTATTGGATAGTCTTTTATTTATTTAATACAGTACTATACTGTTTGTTTTTTTATGATTTCTTTTTCCTGTCTTCCTGCAAGTTTTACAAAATGTCGCTTAGATCAATTAGCCTTTCACCCGTCGATATACATAGGTAGAACATGAATATTTTGAATGTCAATAAAATCTTATCAAGTGATGATAGTGATCTCTATTCTGAAAGAAATTAGATAGAGAACAAAGGCGGCAAAATAGGAATATTTTGTGGCGTCTTCTAAAAATGCAGGTAGTTTTAATGAAGAAGATACTGACTAGCCTAAAGAAGAAGATACTTCAGCTTCATTCGGAAATTCTCCGAAAAATACTCTACTTATTGAGGTAAACTTTAATTTTGGTCCTTTTTTCGGTTAGAACTTCGATAACGTGCTAGGATAAACAGGTCTACTTGCAATAATTGTTTAATGAACGAAGCAGATATTGGCTCCGTTCCCGCAGATTTGGTAGTCTACTAATTCAATGGCGTCACAATTGTTTTCCGATGGTTTGCCACTGACACATCTAGCTTTGAATCTAACTTAAATAAACGTTTTTAATATGTAGTTTTTTTTGAAACTCATTTCGGCAAACGCTTTTTAAGCTAATGGCAATACCGAGGTATGATTGAATTACAATCCAATTATAAGAAATCAAACGACCATTGTGAATTTAGTAGACTACGAAGACCAATGATAATTGTATTGTTATTGTATTGCGGATCAATGACAATGACATGTAAAATAGCAGACTTGGGGCCCAGTCAGTCAGTCAGTTAGTCAGTCAGTCAGTCAGTCACCTTTGCCTTTTTTATATTTAGATACCCGTGCGAAGCCGGAGCGGGCCGCTAGTTACCTATAAGTTACCTGCTCTCCAGGAATTCTATGGTAGGTAATAATGATCTGAAGATTATTGCATACTTACGCCTAACAACGGATTGCGTTAAGCCTTTATTGGTAAAAACCGATCGTACTAGGAATTTTATCATAACTAAAATATGATTCACGCCGCATAACGGACACTTTCTACCTGGCTACCATGAGTCAGAACATAGAAATGTAGGCCACAGAACACCGTAGAATTTGGCCTTTAAAATGTTGATCTAACTTTCATCTTCTTCATAAACCGATAGAATAGAATAGAATTATCTTTATTGGTAGCAATAAACACAATATGTACAAAATAAATCAAAATTAAAAAAAAAACACGTATACGTATCCGTTACTCTGTACAGCAGTGCAACGATACCAAAAGGTGAATCATTCAGCTTGTGTTGGGGCTCCTAGCCTCACAGACTTAAAACTGGCGAAGCCGCCAAGTTTCAAAGCTGTGGGTGCCAGGTGTCCCAACGCTGATTTTTAGTGACCGCCTTTATATGCGAACGTCAATGGTCTTTATATTTGGAAGAAAATGATAATAATAATTTTATTAAAAAGAAAAATAAAAAGGGAAATCCTTAAAAGAAAACTGAGCCAGATTTAGATGTTTGTAGAATGATGATAGACTTACACTGCTGGACATAAGTATTGAGCTGGCATAGACTTGCACGTGCATCGGTCTTGTGCCGCCTGTATCCAGCGACTCAAGACTACTAGATTCCAGTGCATATCTATACAAAATATTCATTGTGAAACAATAATCAGGGTTAACTTACGCTACCTTGTGCAATAGGTTCGATAACCCGTAAAACCTGCGGATCAACTTTTTTGCAGATGTTCGGAAAGTTGACGTTTGTAGTTGTTGTGAAATGTAAACCTACATTATGAGTAATAGAATAGAATAGAATAGAAATATTTTTTATTCAAATAAACTTTTACAAGCACTTTTGAATCGTCAATGAATCTACCACTGGTTCGGAATGCCTTTCCTGCCGAGAAGAGCCAGCAAGAAACTCGGCGGTTGCTCTTTTCAAAAAAAATAATAAAATTTTTACAATAGTTAATGAAAGCTATGCTATGTATACAGTGCTTCCACAATAAAGCTTCAAAAATGCAAAAATGCATACGTAGGTACATCAATCCAACGCATGTCAAGACGGGCAGTCAGAGCAGACCCATTCCCGTTGGTGAAACCCGTTCACGAGCATGACGCATGATCCAGCCATTGCTTCGCTCAACCATATTTGAGGGAACGTAACAACCCGCACCACACGACACCACCACAGAAATGTTTAAAGAGAGCATGACTACTAGTAAAAAGAAAAATCCTACTAATATTGTAAATGTTATGCGAACGGTGTGTGTTTGTTGGTTTGTCCTTCAATAACACCGCAACAAAGCTACTGATAGACGTGTATTTCTGCGTGGATATAGCCGAGGACGTGGTGAGTGACGTGGTTAATTTTTATCACGGAAACTCACAGAGTTCCCACGGAAGTTTTGAAAAACTAACTCCACGTGGTGAGGGTATACTCAATAAATAATTTAATACGGTTAGGTGGTCGAAGTTCTCTTTAACGATAGCGTCTGTTCAGACGGTTCGAATGGCATGCGATTTAGCAGTTATTGAACAACTAATATGTTTAAGCCTCAATAGAACGGTTAAAAGTGCGGACTCAAAACTGAAAGGTCGCAGGTTCGAATCCCACCTGTTGCACTATCGTCATGCCCACTCCTAGCACAAGCTTTCCGCTTATTTGGAGGGGATAAGAGGATATTAGTCAACTTTAGTTTGGCTAATATTCTTTAAAGAAAAATAAAACTAAAATCGTACCGTCTGAATTCGCTAAAAGTTTTAGCTAAAATTCTTTATACCTACAAGTATGTTCGTATGATTCACTCTAATTCACAGGTCTATGAACTCAACGCAAAATCAACTGTAGTTTCTGTGTTTTTTAAAGAATATGTCAAGTTGCCAATCCCACGTGTTTTCGATCATTCTTTATTCCGTTATAATATTTTTGGAGGACGCAATACTATAGATAAAATAAAAATAATTAATAAGACCATACCACAGAATACCTATTCTGCCCTCGTAATTGAAAACACAGAAATATTTATGTTTATTACTTGAATAATAAGTATCGTACCCTTATTGCAAAAACCGATTATCTGCATTTTTGTACCAAAATTAGGTTAAATATATCAATCGACTCCTCAACTCACGGCGAAGCTGTAGGTAAAACCCATTGTCGGCTACGACGCTTTTTTACGGAGATAGCTAGAGTTAAAAGCAACTACCTACAGGTATGATTTAATTACCTTCTTAAAAAAAGAACTAAACTCATTTAAATAATTTAGATTTATAAATCTATACCACAAAAACAATGTATTGTATTATAATACTTTTCAGATGTAGTTGCTTGATTTATCATTATGTCAATATTATTCTGTTAATACATGTTAACCTGCGTTAACAGGTTTCAGCTTTTATTAATATACTAGAAATTGCTGATGTATCTAAAAAGAAAAACGAACTAAACAACATTAGTTGCTTTTTGCAGAATAATGAACTCAATATTTTGTTAAAATTATTGCAGGTAAAAGAACTTAAGTTCACTTTTACTGTATAACTGGGCTACGAGGGTTTTTGAACATCTTCACAAATCAAAAGTTTTTTGATTTGTTAAGCTCACAATATAACTCTATCTTTAAGGTGATAGAGAAAAGACTGTCTAAAGATCTTAAGTTTAGTAACTGGCCAACTGCCGGAATCTATAAAAGTAGAAATAAGCTGTTTGACTTATATGCAGAAAAAAATATAATTATTCCCCCGCGTTTATTGAATATGTAAGAAACTATTCTAAATTGTTTGAAAATGTGTGCATACAAGCAAAGTCACTTCACATAAAACAAAAAATTGCCAATTCTGATAATAAAATTAAAACAGCATGGGACATCATCGGCGATGAAATGAGTAAACATAAGGTACATAATAATAATAAATTGGAGCTTAAAAGTGATAATCATGTAATTAACTCCGATACAGTAATTGTAAATACATTTGAGAACTTTTTCAAAAATATTCCAATTACTACAACCAGTTCTCTGAATTCCTCGCCAGCAGAAGTCTATCGTCTTCTAAGGAGCAATGTCTCTGAGTGCAATAAGTTATTTAGGTTTGAACACGTTACCCCATATGACATAGTCAAAACATTTAAATCTTTACAAAATAAGAAAACAGCAGATCTATGGGGGATATCAGTTAAAATAATTCATAACATAATTGATATTATTGCGCCATATCTTGCTTTAATTTTTAATAAATCAGTAGATTCTGGATCTTTTCCAGACTTTATGAAATGTAGTAAGCTAATACCGCTTTTTAAATCGGGAAGCAAGAGTGACCCGAATAACTACAGGCCAATTTCAATTTTGCCAACTCTCAGCAAGATATTCGGAAAAATAATGCTCAACCAACTGCTTTTACACTTTAATTTAAATAAAATCCTACACACTGAGCAGTATGGTTTTACAAAGGGTCGATCAACAACCGATGCAGCCGCAAGGCTGTTACAACACATATTCGATGCATGGGAGAACTCACAGAGTGCCATTGGTATTTTCTGTGATTTGTCGTCAAAGGCATTCGACTGCGTTGATCACGAGACACTTTTGCTTAAACTGAGCCACTATGGCATTAAAGATTTTGCACTTAGTCTCATTGCGTCTTATCTCAGTGAACGAGTCCAAAGAGTATGTGTCAATGATGTAAAATCATCCGGATCAGCCTCAGTAATGGGTGTACCCCAGGGTTCTATTCTAGGTCCATTCATGTTTTTGGTCTACATAAATGATTTACCACATTTTGTCCACAATACTTGCGATATTGTACTATTTGCTGATGATACGTCTTTGAATTTTAAAGTCGATAGGATAAAAGACAATTTTGACGATGTAAATAATGCATTATCTCAAGTTTCTGAATGGTTTACGGCAAATAATCTACTTTTAAATACTAAAAAAACAAAGTGTGTTGAGTTTTTATTACCTAACCCGAGAACTGTCAGTAAAAATTTAAAGATAAATAATGAACCTTTGAAAACTGAGGACTACAAAGTGTTCTTGGGATTAACCCTGGATTCAAAGCTACAATGGGGCACCCATATAGCAACGCTTGCGGGCAAACTTAGCTCTGCTGTATATGTTATCTTTACATAGTATAAAACAAAATCGATTCCCGCTGTCTGGCCCTCTTTATGTACGCGTAGATCTTTTAAACTACGCAACGGATTTTAATTCAGTTTTCATCAGTAGATAGAGGGATTCGAGAGGAAAGTTTACAGTTATAGTGTTTCCCTAAATTCCTACGGGAACGGGACAAATGTAGGTGAAACCGCAAGGCACAGCTAGTTATTCTAATATAATAAAACGAAATAATTTAAATGAGCTAATCTCTAGAACGGCTGGACCGATTTCAACGAAACTTTCTTTTAAAGATAGCTGAGATTATAAGAAATAATGTAGGCTTGCCCATTTCCCACGGGAACGGGAACTCCTCGGGTAAAACCATAGGGCGCTGCAGTTAGTACGTACAAAGTTAAATGAAATCTACTTTACCTTCAGCCAAAAGCGACTAAAGATATTTATTTTACACCTGTACTGGCTAAAGTTGAACTAAAACGATTTTTGTCTTGATGATTATTACTATTCAAAACAAGTGATTAAATAAAAAATGCCATTAGAGCTACCAGAACGGTAAATTTGAAAATTTGGTAGTTTTTCTACATTCAGGAAAAACTAACTAAGTGAGCTCCTTACCGGTTATTTTCTTCTTTTTGTTGAAAAAATAGTAAGTTTTTTTCAATTATTAACCTACTTAACATTTCTTGAATAGTTTCTTGTTTATAAAAATTATTATTGTTTAAAAATGGACATCATTATAACTAATTTTTAAGTCGTTAAAGTTTCAAATGCTTATAACTCAAAAACTTTTCGCTCAAATTTTGGTGCAGATAATCGGTTTTTGCAATAAGGGTACGGTATATCTCTATGTTGCACCATACTATCTTCACACTTAATTTAGTCCTCTCACCGTTGGTTGCCTGGTAGAGATTGATCTATTAGCAATAAGGCCGCCTTTGCATGCGTTGTTTTAAATTGTATTCATTTTTGTTTCTTTCTTATGTCCAATTATCTATCTATCATTTTTCAAATTTTCGAGAAATCCATTTACAATAACTTAATAAGTTCAGCAATTAATCAATAAGTTAAGATTCAATGTCCGGCTGTTAAAATATTTACTTACTCAAAAAATTACTTACAAAATAAGTTCTAAACCCAAGAAGAATATTAAATCAAAATAGTTTCTATTAAATAGGTTTTATCAAACCAATGATAACGATAATTTATTATCATTATCAACCGGAAATTAATATGTAGGTATATTAGTAATCACTAATCGTACAGTAATTGGCCGTTTACGGTCAAGGTTTCGCTAGTAATTACTACTACAAAGAAAATCTTGACCTACAACACACGAAGTTTTAGGAACTTAGGAATTTCACAAGGTGAAGGGAAATCTTAATTTGTTAATTAGGCAAAATTAGTGTCAGTGTTAACAAATACAAACAAATATCTACCGCGGTATAATTATACAAGTTTTCTTTAATTATACCAGTATTGATAATTACTACGACTCAAATAGAATAACTTCTTTTATATGAGTCGTGTTTTTTTTATTCTCATTTTTTAATAAGGGACTTTTGAAGGTGACCTTCATGTCAGCCCCATCGGTACTCATAAAATATTACAGTTATAATAATACAATTAATATATGTATACAAAATGAACTACCTATATATAACTATATCAATTTGAGTGAATCACTAACAAATCTATATACTTTAACAGCCGAATTACTCAAAGGATTGCTAAAAATAGAAGTTCTAGTTGCTTTTTTATTAGATACCTACCACATATGGGTAACTAGTTAATGCCTGCGACTTCGTCCGCGTGGATTTGGTTTTTAAAATTCCGCGGAATAAATAATAGCCTATGTGTTATTCCAGACTATGATCTATCTCTGTGCAAAACAGCCAAGTCGTTGCGACGTGATTTTTTTTTTTTTTATTATCACCATACAAATACATATATACAAATTTTTTCTTATACACATACGAGAAACCACTAAGGTTTAAATTGTATGCAATAAGTCTATTCCGTTACACACAAATACTTATATAAAAACTAACATAAAACAACTTATCTAAAAAATATGATTTTAATTTATGTTTTAAATTGTATTCATTTAATTTTACCCTAACATTACTATCTAATTCATTTATTAGGCGAGGGATCATATATGCACTGGTGCGTGTACCATATTTATTTTTAGAATTAATAGTTTCTAAGATTTTATTATTAACTCTACGAGTAGGTATTACTTTTTTTTGGAATGATGTGTTGAATATTTAAATGAAAAAATTGCTCCTTTAGTAGCTGAAATTGATTGAGTAACAATCATCCACACTTTCGCATTTATAATATTAATAGGATAATAGGATTAATAGGATGGAGAATTCTCAGACTCACGATATTTTCCTTCACCGTTAATTCCCTAAAACGTATATAAATCCGAATAGTTTCAGGTCCTGAAGTCCCCGAAAAGGGGATTGAAGACTTTAACAACTCGGCATTCACCGCTGTTGTTGATGTTATGGGAAACAATACATTTAATTATTTTCCTTAAGGTGAATCATTCCTGGTTTCCGCACTAATTAATACAGCGAAGTGATCACGAGTGCATTGGTACCCTAAAGTAGCATGGTCATTTACCCTTTGATGAGTTATATGCGTGAACATATGCCTCAATAACCCAACGGTTAAAGGTGCGGACTGAAAACCGAAAGGTCGCAGGTTCGAATCCCACCCGTTACACTATTGTCGTACCCACTCCTAGCACAAGCGTTCCGCTTATTTGGAGGGGATAGGAGGATATTAGTCAACTTTTTACAAATCCCTTGGGAACTATCTGTTTGTCTTGGATAAAAAAAAGATTCCGTCGAATTGAAAAGCTCCTCTTTTTTGGAATTCGGTTTAAAAGTTACCTGTGTTAGTTTCCAAGTCCTCAACAATACCTATGCAAAAAACATCATGTTGATCCGTCGCTCCGTTGCTCCGTGATTGAAGGACAAATCAACACACATACACACCTTGGCACTCATAATTCTCGTTGGACTCGGCACTATTTCTAAATCTGAACGGGAGGAACATCACTAATCCGATCTTTATAACTTCCGACCTAACCCTTTGCATTTGCATTTAAAAATATCTTGTAATCGCTCCGGGTACCCCATACTCCATTACGTAAAGAAATTCGCGAGGGGTTGTCACACCTAGCACGTAGCTACGCCAATGATCCTAAATTTACGTCTTCAGGGGGCCTAATCGACCATTTTTTCCCGGCTGATTACCAAGAAAGCTAATATTGACCCCCCTCCCGCCCGGCTCAAACAAATGTTAACCCTTTATTCGTGCCCCTTTCGAAAAAAAGCTCATAAAATATATCTAATTAAAAAATATCCCCGAGCTAAGACTGACGTTCATAAAGAATGTCAATTAAGCTTGGGACGTTTTTTCTTTTGGTGTATATTTTTTTTTTGGGCAATATTTTCTGTCGTTCCGCGGCCGGCAAAGGGTTAAGATAGCGAAATTAGTATCGGTATGAAATATTGAGTAATTTAATATTTGGCGTTAGAGGGTTCTTTGTGAGCGTTCTTTGTTTGAAGGTTTCAGATACTATATTTTTCCTCCTTATCCGCGCTAGCGCTTGCATCAAAGGGATTCAATATGAAAAATAAAAAGCTTTAATTGATAAAAAGGTTTCTTTTGCCCATAAAAGCAGACGTTGGTTTACGGAATTCTTTTTTTTTTATTCGATGACAAGATAGTCCCCGACTGTGACCTCGCAGTGATGATGCAGTATAAGATTCTGGCGGGCTAACTTGGAAGGAAAGAAAGAAGTTTCGTCACAATGGCGTGTTGAAACCGATAAGAAGTATGGGTTGAATTTACACTGCCATACCCGTTCCAAGCCCGCTACTATCATAGACTGCATCGTCACTTACCATCAGGTGGAATCGCAGTCAACGACTATCTTGTCATGAAATAAATAAATAAAATGAACTCAAAACTCTAGACTATGTAGCTTCTAGATTGGCGCTTCAAAATAAAAGCAAGCAAGACTCTAATATACTTACCATTTTTTATTTACCTCCGAACTTTACGGCGTATTCGCCTTCATTAACGGGCATTTTCTTCTAATTCCCGAACGAGATGTATTTGTCGCGTACTAATTCAATTTGCAAGGCGAAAATATATCGTCTAGCTTACGAAGGCGGGGCGAAAAAAAAAATTAAAAATCTTCGGCGAAAACTGAGCTCCTTGAAAAATCCTTATTAAATCCCGACCCGGATAAATAAGTTCGTTTGGCGAGTGCGATTTTTTTTTTCCGACATTTTAGGGTTCCTTCAGTGGATGTTTAAAAATGATTAAAATTAATCATTATGTACATATTCGTGTTTATCAAAATTTTAATTAGGTATATCAATTTGTGATAAGTGATAACAAATAACAATGTACTTGGATTGGGAAAAAGGCTTTATTTATTTATTTTCAGTAGATGTTTTAAATTTACATCGAACTTCTAGTATAAGACTTTCTTATAACATGATATCATTATTCTATCAGAGTCGACCAGTACCTATCTACATTAAAAGAACGATGTCTAATCTACACAAAAAAACTTTGGCTGTTGTAACAAGATCTTTGTATTAGAAAATATTATTTCATTCCAAATTACGAGTACTTCCACCAAGAACATCTAAAATTAAGCGGTGCAAAAACGTTTTTAATTGTACATGTAATTGAAATAACTTAAACCTATTTTCAATTGACAGAATTTAAAATCATAACATCACCATAACATTATTATTTTACATTGTAGGTAAAAAAGAGAAATGAGCCCTAAAGGGACAATTGGGTTCGATTTTGTGTTTGATGTTTTATCTCTTCTTGCGACAGAGTCGACACTTTACGAAGCTGTTGCCAGCTGACTTGCCCTTTACTTACTTATTATTTACTTTTGATTACTCTAATTGCTTTTACTTAATTTTACGGCTACGGAACCCTGATTCATACTCGCACTTGGCTCCTTTTTTTGCAAATTAGTAAACATTCTCGTGATTTGTATGGCTTACGCCAGTGGTAATTAGTGATTGTCTCCTTAGAGGGGCGACTTTCTATTGGCATTTTTTTTTCGTTGACTAATGTGTGTAGGGGAGTGGGGGGCGGTATTTGTTAAAAAATTGCCGGATTCTGTAGTAATCGTGATTAATCCCTAAATGTGTTTGGATTATGTGTATTTTATTTTGGTTTAAAAGGGACTAATGAATTCTCTTATTTATTTCTGAATCTATATAAACATAGGTAGGTACGTATAGCTTGTTTTTCTTTTTCTAAAAGCAACACGAATAGCTTCGAATCCTTTTGTGTGCAAGTACATGTAGTTACAGGTACTAGGTGTAGAGAATTTACGTGTTAATAATGTCAAAGTTTTCTTACTTGTGCGTCCAACGCAAAACTTTGCATTCTATCCATGACTCTGATAGTTCTCATCGACGTGTGCCTGACTCATTAAAATAACTCCATATGCATGCATGAACAATTGTTAGCTTGTGTTAGAGTCTATGCACACGGCGTATTTTCCACGCGTAAACGACGAGCAGAAAACCCGCGTCAGTTTCAGTCGCAACTAGCTGATGTCCGCAACTTCGTCTTCGTGGATTTAGTTTTAAAATCCCGCGAGAACTCTTTCATTTTCCGGAGTAGAAGTAATCAATACCACTCTCTAAGTCCTCAACTATTCAGAGAGCTCTGTTGCAGCGTGATTGAAGGTCAAACCAACAGATCAACAGACAAAGACACTTTTGCATTTATAATATTAAGTAAGGATATAAAGTAAAACTTTGTACACGTCCAGAAATTCATATGCGCGTTTGTATCATTTGCATCAATACAAATACGCAGATAAGTAGGTCAATAGAGACGCGCTGTGGATTTTCTATTCAACTCTGCAACAGTAGTAAGATAGCATCGATGCTGGCAATATTGTTTATGTAGACGTTATTGCTGCTTTAAAAAGAAAACATAAAAATATCCAACTAAATAATCGGCTAAACACAAACGCAACGCTTATAATCGATACAAACACAACAAACTGCTTTTTGAACTGAAAACGCGGCATAAACTAGCGTTCGCGAAACGCGCGTTTTCTGCGCGTTAAAAATACCATGTGTATAGACTCTTACTCTCTCGTTACTCTATGGCACTAGCAAACTATGGCAGTATTTGACGATATGTATATTTTTACCTTATAATGGAATTTAGGTGTGAGACGTGACTAAATATTATGTAGTACATCATATAATATCATAATATTCCCCGTCTCTGCAATCAGCGCAGTGTCACTGCAGCACAGCACCCATTCAAACAAACATACATCTCATCCCATGATAAGCAAAATGGCTGTCGCCGATGAAAAGTAAATACGTAAATAAATAGATATGCAACTTACATGCACCGAACAAAGCGTTCTACACGTTGAAAATTATGGATACGACTCAAAATCTATGCCAATTAATAAAATTCGATTTAAGATTTCGAACGAAGGGAAAGATTTCGAGAAAACTGACTCTTATAAAGTTTTATGATTATTTCAATGATGTGGATGACGCAACCAGACATGTTTTTGTAAAAAACTTAAAAAAAGAGTAATGGTTTTTTTAGATTGTACGAATTAATCTTTGGAACCACTGAACCGATTTTGCCGACACTTTCATAGTGAGGTACTGAATTATAAGAGTGATATTATTTCAAAAAATCAGAGAGATTTCATAGAATTTTAAAAATCTATTCAGATAAGTTGCGGTCATCGCCTTGATAGAAATAAACATCTTAATTATATCACATAGGTACGATGTCTGCATACAAAAATGTAATGCATTAATAACGAAGTGTTGTATTTATGAAGTATAATTTGTAATATAACTAATTCTAAAATAAGTGATAGTGAAGATAAGATCTGGTCACTATCGTATAATACGTTTCAAGTAGTTCTGGGTAGTTTATATTCCGGGGCATTACTGTTTAGGTTTACTCAGTAAATTATCTCACACTGTATATTATTATCTCATTTTATATCGTGTCAATTCTAACGAGGTGCCTTTTATTTATTTTTTTATTTATTATCAGTATCAATGACTATTAAAAAATATGTATTGGTAGACATTGAAATAAACCACAAAGGTTTGACCACAATGTCACAGAGATGTCTGCATATTGCGCCTTAATGAAATATATTATAATTCACTTTAATAATATTAAGGTTTCAGAAGTTTCGGATGACTAACAGTCTGTTAGTCATCCGAAACCTCTGGATCCCCGGAAGCCTGTGATTTCTCCCAGGGAAAGCATGTGCTGAGTGGAGTCCATTTTGGGACCAAACATATTTTTTTTTGTTTTGTCTAAGATACATCTGTCTGTCTTTAACTGTGTCATGCGTGTGTCTCAAATAATTTTTATTTCGTTCTTTTTTTCTTTCTCATAAAGTAGTATCCACACTAACCTATCGTGCAAAGCTGGCGTAGTTCAAACGCAGGCAAACTTTCCACACACTGTGCTCGTGTGAAAGCAGCGTTCCGATACAGTTGCTACCTTATACAAATATTAAGCTCGCATTGCTGCATTGAAAATAAAGTTTATGTTATTTACTTTGCTGGGAAATAATAACATATTGTTCGGCGCGTGGCCTAGATTACCTAATGTACCTTTAGTAAATTATTATTCTCTCGTATCGGTGCAGGTGGGACCAATACCTTGCAAACGGGTTGGTTAGG
Source organism: Hipparchia sbordonii (assembly GCA_038048805.1). NCBI lineage: Eukaryota > Metazoa > Arthropoda > Insecta > Lepidoptera > Nymphalidae > Hipparchia > Hipparchia sbordonii. The sequence goes on along the minus strand of CM076107.1, from coordinate 9,600,187 downwards.
TCGTCGTTTACAGCACCCAAGATTATATTTGGACTTTTTGGATTTTCAGATCCACAGAAATCAATTTAGATTTAAGTTGATGTTATAAACGGCATTATAGGTATATTACTGCCGTAAATATACCAAGTTTATGATAGGCATCAATATCAGCTGAATTGGCATAACAAATGTTTATCAGTCAATTGTGAAAATCAGGTCATTTCATCTCTCGAATATCTCGATAGCACGAGCTATTATATAAGTATAGTACGTTTATCTCACGAAGTTACGGGCGCTTTACTTGTGGTTACGTCGTGTACATGCACATTGCGTAAGTATGTGTGCCTGTCAGGAGCCTAGGTGGGAGCGGTCAGGCGCGAGCAAGATCTCGCTCACACTTATATAGATTGCTACATGATTGAAGAACAAACCAACAAACAAGCACATTTTTGCATTTATTAATTTAGTAAGAATTTCCAAAGAAACCTTTCTGAAAGTCTAACCAAAAAAATCCAAATTTTCCAGCCAACAAAATTAATACAAGCAGCTGAAAATTGGCTACGTATCCTTCGAAAAATCCTTTGTAAATCCCTTTGTGTATTGAGATGCTGCTAATCGCCTAAAAGCCTTCGAAATCAAAGCATCTGGATCCCTTTAACGTGAATTCATTAAAATCGATCGAGCATTTTTGCGCGCGATATCATCAAAAGACGTCAAACATAATCAATTTTACAAATAACCTCCCTCTGAGACTCCGTACGCCTTTTTCTTTTACGCAAAATCTGAGTCGCTATACTTTGATTTCTAAAAATACGTATATGCCTTGAAAAATTAATTCCAACTTAAACTCTATTTACTTCGCCGTAAGATCAATTTTTCCTTGAGCAATTTTCAAATTGTGGTTCTACTGAAATTCAGCAGCGCCAAAATATGATAGTACCGTGTGAAAATTCCTTACGACATTTTATTTATAAACAGTGTAGGGAAATATAGTCTTACCATCCATTAATATAGAGTCTCGATTTCTGTGATGTAAATGGCCAAATAAAATATTTTGTAGGGAGAATCTATCTATAATACTGTATCGTATTATCGGTATGATGTTGCATTAGGACTAAATCGTTCAAAGGAGAAATTGCTTAATAATATCTATTCTGTTCGACTATACGTTACCGACTCTACAGTATGTTAAATTCATCTTCTTTCTAAACATATAAAAGGAAAAGGTGACTGACTGACTGATCTATCAACGCACAGCTCAAACTATTGAACGGATCGGGTTGAAATTCGGCATACAGATAGCGAATAAGATGCAAGAATTTTCGAAAATTCAACCCTTAAGGGGGTAAAATAGAGATTTGAAAAATCAAACTTAACGTGAGCGAAGCCGCAGGCAAATGCTAGTGCTATATATTTTATGCTTTGGGTAAGCTTTTACTTCTTTTGAAATTCTTCGAGATTATCTCGTAGGTACAATGGCTCAATACTCAACGCTCTCCTCTCACCACGCTGCCCCAATGCAAATTGGCAGACTTTACACATATTGGAGAACATTATGGAGAACTCAGGCCTCCAGGTTTCCTCACGATGTTTTCCTTTACCATCGAAGCTATGTGATATTTAATTGATTAAACGCACATAACTCCGAAAAGATAGAGGCGCGTGCCGAAACCGCGACCCTCCGACAAGAGACGGTAGTCCTAACCATTAGGCTATCACCGCTCCCTGCTAACCCCAATCAGGGTAAAATATCGGCAATCCTCGATAAAAGCATGGTGTATTATTAATGTGATGTTGGCGGCTTACGGGAGATAGCAGCGTCGATGATGTCCCATTAATAATTCCATGATACGTATTTTAGCTCATATGTGCTCATATCATATCGGTATTGTTATCGCAATCTTGGAAAGTTTTCTCAGAACCCCATGGTTTTGTTAAATAATTTTAATTTTTTTTATGTAACTTAAGATTAACTTGATAAATAATTTACGGAACAGAAATTATTAGGTGTTCTGTTTATACCTCCTTTAAGAAACAATGATTATAAAACATGGGTAATTTTTTTTTTTTTTTTAATTTTTAACTTTATGATTGTTTTCTTTTACATTTTTGAGCATATTTTAAATTAAAACCCAGTTTTTTTTAAATAGGTTCAAATTATCCAGGAAATGATATCTCAAAATGCTTATTTTTGTTTGTTGCAGATCCAAAATGCCACCATCAAAAGAACTCAATTCAAAATCCACATACAGCCGGTCATTTTCAAACAGTGAGTATATAAAGATTAATCTAAAAAAAATGTTTAAAACCTACAATGGTTCTTTTAAATGGACGTCACTTAAAAGACATCATCCATAGAGTTTAAGTATGCCTTATACGTTGGAGAAAACGGCCGACTATCCCTGGACCCGCCGACTTCTTCCACAAGTGGGTTCAAGGGGAATTCGTATTTCCCGACACTGCGTTAGGGTAATATTTTTGTTAAAATAATATCACTTAATTGCGGCTTAAGTGTTCTTTATAATTAAGGAATTCAACTCAAATTGCGAATCTTATTCATTTCATTATCATTATCGGCTAATAGAAAACTTTTCGATTCAGTACCTATACTTTTATTTTCATATATTTTAATAATGCGAAGCAATGGCTGGATCATGCGTCGTGCTCGTGAACGGAGCCACCAACGGGAATGGGTCTGCTTTGTCTTCTCATGTTGACATGTGTTAGATTATATGTATTGCATTTTTGAAGCTTCACTGTGGAAGCGCTGTATACTTAGCTTAGTTTTGTTACTTATTGTAAAATTAGTTTATTTTATTTTTTGAAAAGAGCAACTGCTGAGTTTCTTGCCGGTTCTTCTCAGCAGAATCTGCATTCCGAACCGGTGCACGGTGGTAGATTTATGACATGTCATAAGTGCTACAAGGTAGCCTACATAAAATAAATAAATTTTGAATTTGAATTTAATAATGCATTTTTTTTTTCAGATGAAATGACCATGTCAGCTAAAGTGTACCATCCAGCAACAAATCTGATGCCACCAACTCCACCTCACTCTCCAACAGGCGTTTCACAGACGTTCCCATTCAGGCCGAATACAAATACCTGGGGTAGACAGAACAGTCAGAACAATGGAAAGTATCACTAAGGGGTCACAGCCTCTTCTCGAATAATCTAAATTCTGAAGCACGAGATTGAGAGGTTAAAAAAAGAAGATCATACTCCTCACTCAATCTAAGAAGTTACTGTGGAGTTAAATGAACATTAAACATAATAATTTGGTTGCGCTTTATGACTGAAGCAGCAAAATAGTCAGAATAATGGACAGTACCACCAAAGGATCTCATAGCCCTACAAACCGAATAGTATAAAGATCAAAAAAATACAAAATGAGGATATCAGTAATATTTAGATACGATATTTCAAATCACTGTCACAGAAATAACTAGAGTAAAGTCTGATTTTTAATTCGGTGGAATTCTGACAGTTGTCATTTTATAAATAGAGCGAGTTATTTGTATGAAAAACAGTATTACCACCTGTAGTTCGATTTTACCCCAAACTATCTGTTAGGCATTTGTCATACTATATCTATGTGCGGCAATTGATTTTTATTAGTATAAGTTTAAATGTATTATCTTTTTTGTGGGATTTTTTTAATCTCTGGTAACATTAAGATACGTCAGAATTCCACGCAATTAAAAATCTGACTATAGACCGGAATGCAGAATATATCCTTTAAAGGATCTCATAAAATACCTGAGCAAACTAAAGTATGAATTTCTATAGTATCTGTGAATCTGTGATTGATTTGGATGAGTAAAAAATAACTCTTTAGTAAGACTCCGAAGGAAATGCAATGAATTTTAGAGCAGAAGTTAAAGTAGACAATAATATAATAAAATACTCTAATAAAATAAGGAAGCAGAGGTGTAGTGAAATTAAAATACGTGACAGGATATTTAAACTTTGTTAAGAATTATAGATAATGTCTTCTGATGATAATAATAAAATTAGTATAATATGTATCCGGAATATTTTGATAAGAAAATTTGGTAACATTTATAAAAGTTTTTGTTCGATCGTGCTCAAAATTTACCATATTTTATTAAAGTAAAATAAAGACAAACTGCAAGAATGACAAAGAATTTCAATCACAATAATAGGTATGTATGTATGTATGTATGGTATGTAGGTATGTATTAGCAATTGCAGTTTGAATTGAAGGTTGAAATCAGTATCATTGTTATACTTTAGTGAATTGGATGTTAAACCAATAAAGCCTCATGATATACTCTTTATAAATCTAAACCTATGGTACCTAGGTATCTAGAGTTATGTATTTTATTATAAATATATTATTATAAATAATATAAATAGTAAATTCTATTTTTTAAACGTAGATATATAAAGGTGTGTAGCGTATTATTTTGTCAATCAAGAGATGAGATAAAACATTATAAAAATATTCCGTTATCTTTTCTTTTTCTGTGTTAAGTACCTATAGATTTCCTCAATATGTACCCATATTTTTGTAATATACATATAAACTCTATTGACAATGATAACAAGCGAAGTGCAAAGTTATCAGTAATTTTGTGATATTGAATGTTGATTTGCGTTATCGATTGTTGTTACCTGTACATTAGATAAGTAATATAATTCTTTTGCATTTACGACCTTAATATACAATAATAATGTAAAAAAAAATTATTGACTTTGAAGTCACTGCGTTAACTAAGATTGAAGGTAAGTTCCTGTGTTATCAAAATAAACTCTACCCATAGGAAGAGGATAAGTAGGGTAAAAATTGTGGCATTACCATTTTTCACGCTACTATTATACTCTAAAATCTGTGGCTACTATCCTTTTTTTGTTTTCAGTTTTTTTCATAGATCACAAAAGATGTAAAGTTCTTGCAATTCACGAGGGCGCGTGGCTCATTGTTGTGTGTGAGCCGTATCTTTATAAGCGGGAGCGAGAGCTTGCTCGTGTCTGACTACTCCCACCTAGGCTCCTGACTGGCACAGACACGAATGTGAATGTACATTGTACACGACGTAACCACAAGTAAAGCTCACGTGCCCTCGTGAATTGCAACATTTATTAAAAAAAAGAACAATAATAAAAGGCAAAATATATAGGTACTTGTACGTCACGTTTTAGTGACAATGTAATATAATTAAAGCTCTAATATTTAAGGAAAAGTTTTTGTCACATCATCAGATAAAGTTAATATTTACATGTAAGTACAAATATATAATATAAGTATTTTAAATTTACTTCATTTACTTTAAATTATATCTATTAGGTAGGTACCAATTACCTACTAGCTTGGTTAATTACATAATTATCTATTTTGAATAATTAATTTTTTTATATTTAGAATTTACTTAGTTTTAATTTAGAATTATTTGGTATTAATTGTTCAAAAAAGATAATAATTAGCTACTCTGTAATTTATTTAAATGCATAATATGAAGAAAGTATTTTGTGAGTAATAAAGATATTTTAATTATATGTGTCTTATGTTTTCTTTCTAGTAATAATAACCTGTATAATAAATATTATATCTTAAATAATTATTTGAAACAATTATAATTCTCATTTTCATATAACATTCGTAGTTGCGCCATCTATGTTTGATCTGAAAGATTAATCGATATAAATAGTTAACAACGTAGTGCACTAAAATTACAAAAGATGGCATTCAATTTATTTTTTTGTTTTTCAAAATAGATTTCGTATTATAATTTTATTTCATTTAAATCATTAAATAAAAATGAAGTCTAAATATTGCATCAATGTTCTGATAATATCGATAATATTATACTTAAAGATCACAGAAAAAATATTGTTGGGTTGTGAATGCCATCTTACGGCACATTATTGAAGTAGCTTAAAACAATCAATGCATGCTTAAATCTCTCACTGTAGTTCTAAGCTAAGCATTTAGATGCGCTGAAATCAAATAGTAGTAAAATGCGCCACGGAAATGTGAAAATTATGATTACTGACCTTTCAGGAACCTTAATTTTTCTGTTTATAATAGAATAGTTTTTTCAAATAAACTATTACAAAGTGCTTTTGAACTTTTGATCTACTGTCTGTTTAAATAATAAGTCCTAGGAACATCGTACCTGAGTGCCTTGGAAATTAAGAATTTCATGGATTTTCCTTTACGTAGGGCTACCTATTAATAAATAATGAGCGGTTTTAGAATTCTTTATCTATAAAAAAAGTTTTAATATTTATGTCCCGCTGTTCTTTCGATATATTTTCAGCGGGAGCATTGTCTCGGAATTATCATCCCGGGTAGATAGGAGAATTTTAATTTAAAATATCTTTCAACTTATAGATTTATGATCGCTGAAGACTTTTAATTACTAAGTTACTCGTTTTTGGGCGGGGGGCGAAGTTTTCCGATAAATATACGATGTTTTCATCGCCCGTTTTCTATTTTAGGAAAATGTTTGGAATTTTGAATTTAGTACCTAGTCGATCTTCGAGAAAGTTAAGAAGTTTGAAAAAATCTGTATGCCCTTCCGGCTTCCGTTTTTACAACTCGTACGAACGAAACGCTGCTACAACGATACGTACGATATTATAAATGCGAAAGTATGTTTGTATGTTTTTAGGGTTCCGAAAAAACCTCGGAACTTTATATTGTTTGTCCTTCAATCACCTAGAAACAAAGCAACGGATCGACTAGATTTTTTGCATTGATGTAGCTGAAGACCTGGAGAGTGACATAGACTTCTTTTTGTCATGGAACTATTTATAGAAACTAGAACTAGTAGCAGGCATAGATATAGTAATAACTAATAAGGACTGCGTTATTTATGTGTGCATGCGCCGTTTGATTCGATCGTCTTGATTGTATCGGGTCAATTCTGATCACTATCAACGCACGGCATGTTTCCGTTTCAGCATTTCCATCACACTAAGATTATAAAGGCGAAAGTTTGTGTGTGTGTGTGCGTGTGTGTGTGTGTGTGTGTGTGAGTGAGTGTGAGTGTGTGGGTAGTAGTATGTTTGTTACTCCTTCACGCCACAACGAATGAACTGATTTGGCTGAAAGGAATGGAGATAGTTCATACCCAAGAATAAAACTTATGCTGAGATCTATAGAGCGTTCTCTGACTCAGCTCAGACTCAAGATAGAGGTTAAAACAAGACACAGATATGCTTTGACATAAATCTGTCTCGTTTTAATTCTGTCTTGAGTCTGAGCTGCGTGAGAGTGCGGTCTATAGATTTCAGTCTTAATCTTTTGTCCCGGAAAATTAAAGCGCTTGTACAATATAGATATGAAAATAATGAAACAGGTGAAGCTTGAACCATCAATCGCTCGGTTTTTTAGTGCGCCGCGCGGATGTTTAACTTAGAAAAATTAATATCTTCTGTTTTTGTAATAGGTATATGGACTCGTATATCAATATTCTGATACATTGGGTATACCAAATGTAACCTTTAAAAAATTATGATTTTGTGTGCTTTCAAAATGCTCCCCTGTAAAATGCATCTTTTGCAAGTTCATAAGTTAGCCGTAGAAGTGACGAACACTTCCTTCACGACATTGTAACACCTGATATTAATCGGTCTGCCATCCAGATACATGTTTTGTTATGTTACCTAAGCATACAGTAACAAACCTGAAACGCACCGAACGGTACATACTGTCAATAAAATCATACGATCACACGTTCAATGCATGATCGGTGATGCATTTTCTATTATTAGAAGCCTGATATCAGACGATTCATTGACTAAATATAGCAATGAGCGGAATAGAGTGACATAACTATGTTACAATCGATGCTGGTGATTTAGCGCTTTTTAATATGGCGCCGGGCGGTGTCAAATGGCAGAAGTCCCTTTGATTGTTAATTTAGCTCCAATAAACCGTAACAAGTGGTATTTTTTTTGTTCGATGACAAGATAGCCCTTGACTGCGATCTCACCTGATGGTAAGTGATGATGCAGTCTAAGATGGTAGCGGGATAAGTTGGAAGGGGTATGGCAGTGTACATTCAACCCATACCCCTAGTCGGTTTCTACACGCCATCGTGCCGGAACGCTTAATCGCTTAGCGGCACGTCTTTCACTAGTCACGGCGAAAGCGTCCCACCAGACAAAATAACATGATAATTTTCTGAAAGGTGTGTGAAGTCTGCCAACTTGCATTGGACCAGCTTGATGGGGTATGGACTGTAACTCTTCCTTGAGTGGATCTGCGCTCAGTAGGTAATTAGCCGTTGTTGGGTTGCTAATAAGACCGTCGCATAAATTTTTTTTCATGTAGGTATCGTTATTCCCATCAAGTGGGTCGCTTCTTAGAATGGGAAAGGTTTGGTTAGGTGAAGTTAATCTACCGAGCAGGCCAAGTATAGATTTGTCACATATTTGAGAACATTTATTAATGTGTTATAGGTTAGCGCTTGACGAAAATCATGCCTGATGGATAGTAGGGATAAGTTTTGTGTTGGAGCGCGCTTGCTTAGAAGATGCCTATTCACTATTGGCTTTCAGAACATTATATGGAGAACTTTGGCCATAGGCCGCAAGTGCGGATTAGTAGACTTCACATAACTTTGGATAACATTATTGAAATATTCAGGCGTGTACCAGGTTTTCTCACAAAAATATCCTTCACCTAAAACAAATGACATTTAATTTCTTTAAACATTGTAACTCTGAGGACTAAAGACGAGAGGACTAGATTAGAGGACTGCGAGATTTCAACCCCTAATCCCCCAAAATAACTAACTACTATTCCAAAGACAACACTGTTGTTGTCAATACTGTTATTGACTGGAAAATTGCATACCATGATAGTATTCAGATTCTTTTCAGCCGTGCTTCAACATATCCATGCCTTAACTACAATAATTTCTCCAAGCATTAATAATTGTGTAAACATTTGTCTGGTGGGAGGCTTTGGCCGTGACTAGTTGCCACCCTACCGTCAAAGACGTGCCGCCAAGCGATTTAACGTTCCGACACGATAGCGTGTAGAAACTGATTAGGGGTATGAGTAAACTGCCACACTCCTTCCAAATTAGCCCGCTGCCAACTTAGACTGCATCGTCACTTACCATCAGATGAGATCGCAATCAAGGACTATCTTGTCATCGAATAAAAAATAAATATTAACCGTTTATGACTAACTGAAAATTTAATAATTCACCAAAATCAAAATAATATGCCCCGGGTGAGGATCGAACTCACGACCTTAAGATTATGAGACTTACGCGCTGCCTACTGCGCTACCGAGGCTACGTGCTTTATCCTGAAACTTGTGTATAAATCCATCCCATTATGTAATGCCTCTTGTAAGTTTAAGTTTTCATACAACGGTAATTAGACTTTAATTTTTCGCCCTGAATATTCAACCGATCTGTAATCTGTAGATAAGTTACCTAAACCTTTTTATTTGTCACAGATTGTACTTATGCACTTTTTTAATAACTAAACTAACCGATGGATTACAGATAGATTGAATGCCGACAGGGTTCGAACTCTCTCTCTCTCTCTCTAAATTTTCTAAACTACGGATGAGCTATACACCTGGATTCAAGCGGCGCAACACCGAGACCTGTGGAGGTGCAAGGGACCTATGTCCAGCCGTGGACGTCTATCGGTTGATAAAGAGAGAGAGAGAGAGAGAGGATGAGCTATATCGGTAGTTCTGATTCTCTCTATCTATCTATGAGGAGATTAGTTTAGTGAATTTTTTCCTTAAATTTTTTCGGAAGATAGTAACATCAATGTAGGAGCAATATATTTTAAATATTAACAATTAAATGCCCGATCACATTAATTTGCAACGTGTGAATTGTACATAATAATTGTAAATAAAACGGCGCGTTCAGCAATGAGTGCAAAAAGCCGCTCCACCGCAACTATTGGCGCGCGTGCAATTGACAGCGCCGCTCAATTTATGGCCCGCACTGTCTGCCGTGTGCGGTGCGACCCCGTAGCTACTGGATGTGGTAAACAAAGTATTTCATCATCCAAATCACTAATTTTTTAAGCTATTGCATAGCTTCTATCGCGGGCCAGCGTGGAGAGCGAATCCAGAAATTCCGTAACGAAAATAACCTGACACGGGACTCCTCTACGGTGAGCCGCTAGATGGCGTTGATAAAAAATGCTATGCAATAGCTTTACCGCGGCAGTCTCCGAGTGCCACACGTCCTTTTTTTTTTTTGAAACAATATTAGCCAAACTGAAGTTGACTAATATTCTCCTACCCCTCCAAATAAGCGGAAAACTTGTGCTAGGAGTGGTGGGGTTCGAACCTGCGACCTTTCAGTTCAGCCCGCCGTTAATGAAGCATAGTGACGTAACGTTATACTTCATTGTTGTAGGATGTGATATTCAGTTGCTTCTACGCACACACTCGTAACTCCGAGAAAATTTATTAAAATTCAAAATTATTATTTATTTCATGTAGGCCAACTTGTAGCTCTTATGACGTCATGATTCTGCTGAGATAAGCCTCTTTTCATAACAAAATATTACAATATTAAATGTATAGCTACATAATATAACAATGTAATAACTTATTACACTATCTTGTGGGTAGCTGGATGCCATCAATCGGATAGGCCGATTGATTGCATGCAACTTTGTCATTTAGAAAGTCACTAACCTTATTCACACATACCCTACAGATTTATTGAATTTTTCAAAATGCCGATTCCATTTTCGAGTTATCCACGTAACGGGAGCGTTTAATTAATTCTCACATTGGAATAGTGTGAATTTTGACTGCAACTGAAGCCAACGGTTATTTGTTTGTCGTTTTAAATTAACGCCTGCCGTGTGCCGATCGAGCGGGGTGCGGGTTGGTTACCCCTGCCCTCCGGATGACGTCCTATTGTTTTTGTTTATATCATATTTGACACCAGTTAACACTATTTTGTTTTTATATGAGGCCTATGAATAAATAATAAGTAAGGAAGTCCAATTCAGAACAAAATCCACTCAAAAAATGGCCCTACTTCAAACCAAAACGACGCGTATGATTCAAAATACAATCACTTCCGAGGTTATAGATAGATATGCTTGGTGATTGGTTCAAATGCAGAACAAAAGCAGGAATTGGTTCGCGCGCGTGCTGCTATGTTTGCTATGACAGCTGAGAGACGCGAAAATTTGACGTGCAAGAAAAATGTCCGACTGTTGACAGGCTGCACACGGTTTTTGAACCCCGCCTACTAGGACACAAATTGTAATCCCCGTCCAACTATAACAATTTTTGCTGGGTTATTTTTTTAACGCAGTTAGATTTCCTTACTTATTATTTATTCGTAGTTGAAGGTTTATTTCACCACCTGAAGTCGTGGATATTGTTAAATTTTCATCTCATCTCAATGTAGAAGTGGGTCTTCAATGTATAGATATTATTTATTTATCACACGTCATTGATACTCAACTGAATAATCTAAAGATTGTTAAGAATTTTTAGAATAATTTCCCTAGAAGGGACCTCCTAATTTAATTAACAAGATAAATGAATAAATCGAATACTGGGGACGGTAAATAATTAAAAAACCGATCTTGAAAAATTAGCGAGACTCCGGAATAAATCATCCGGAAGATAAGCGGGGAAATAATTAGCTCTCCGGGCGTTTTTAGAGTTCCGCTGTGCAATAACAAAATGCATATTCTTAGTTTTTGCTAGGTTTCTTAACACAAACTTTGATCGCTATAAACTCAGTTGTTGTATGGGCAGATGCATGTTAATCTGTTTTCCGAACTAGTACTTAGTACTTAGGTAGAGCCTTAATATGTCATGAACTTAAGAAATAATTTTTTTTTTTAAATTTTGGCTGATTTAAGCTATTCTTGCTATAACACTGCATTTTAGCTAATTGTGAGAGATTGTTAACCAATCAGATAAGAGCCAATTGAGATCGTCACGCTGTCGAGCTCTCAAATTATAACGATAGGCGTTCAGAGTTCTAAGTTTTTAATCACTATAACTGTTATTGTGTGTAAACCTTTAATTACATCATAATTATCAGCTTCTTGTTTTGTTTTATTTAATTACGAGCTAGCTGCTAGCCTTTGCCACTTTAGCCTCAAGCTAGCGAAGTAGCTACTTGATACCATATAAATGAGCCGAAAAAAAACGATAACACATACGGAACCTTTTTTCTGCACTCGGATTCAAGCTTCACCAATTTTTTCCTAATTAAATATAAATATCAGATGAAGCAATCAACTCGATGGCTCTTCGATCCGACGTTTTTAAGGATCTTTCGTAGACATTTGCTTATTTTTTAATTAGAGAAATGTTTTTTTTTTATAAATGAATAAGATAGATAAACATATCTGATATTGCCACTTTGCGAATTAGCTCACCACATTATTATATTATAAATAATAGTATAAATAATATTTAAGCAATTAGTGGGCTAACATGGAAGGGATATAGTAGTGTAAATTCAACCCATACCCCTAATCTGTTTCTACACGCCATCGTGCCGGAACGCTAAATCGCTTGGCGGCACGTCTTTGACGGTAGGGTGGTACCTACTAGCCATGGCTAGCTACAGCCAAAGCCTCCCACCAGACTAGACCAGAGACAATTCAGAACTTATAAATTCTCAAATTACCCCCGCCGGGAATCGAACCCGAGACCTCCCTCCTCCTCAGTTATAAGACCACAGCGTTCACCCCTGCGCCAGGGAGGTCGTCAAGAACCCACCTCCTTTTAAGTATCATCTAATAACTGGCTAGAGGCGGAAGAAAAATTCGTTAGTTTTTCACAAAGACTTCTCGGCTGCATTTTAAAACCCTCATACAACATTAACATCTTTATCAGTAGCCGGGGGAGACGGGGCGTATTAACTAGTGAAGGCATCAGATATGAATCTTTAATTTTCCAAATTTATTAAAACGCTAAGCGAACTCCACGTTCAAACAGCAATATTTTTAACGACGGAGGTTCGGGGTAGTGATGTCCTTCCTGGTTTTCTGTTTTCTGTCGATATTATAAAAATATAATTAAGTTTATAGTACACATAAATGACGATACACCGGAACACGTACTGCTAAATACAGGGGTGTATCCGACCAACGTCATAGATACATTGGCTCTTCAGCAACACTTCCTGAAGTCCTCGCCGACCTGGGTGGCCTGCTCGGATTTTGGAGGGAGCTCGGCTGACTGGAGTGATCCGGCGGGGAGCCGTACCAGTACCGTACTTAATTTGTTAAGTTATTTATGAATGTCTAATTAATAACGCTAATATTTTTGTAAGATAAAGATATTCTTAAATGCGAAAATTTGGATGTACGTACGGATGTTTGTTACTCAATCTTATTCAAGCTGTACGACCCTGTAGGATTGCAATAAGATTCAAATGTAATTCAATTAAGACTTTAGGTTAGTAGTTATTGTAATCTGTTTGGATTGCCTAAATAAATAAATAAATCATACTGCAACGATTGAACCGATTTAGCAGAAATTGGACACAGAGATAGATTATAGTCTGGAATAGCACATGAGCTATTTTTATCCCGGGAAATAAGAGAGTTCCCGCGGGAATCATCTAGTATGACAATAAACGGTAGTGATATCAAAAATTTATAACAGTAAATTTCAATTAAAAGGATGACACTATCGCGAAACAATGTGTCCACAATAAATAAATGCACAAATTGATGTGTGCACGATACGATACAATCAATTCTTCTATCTTTTCCTGCGTTTCCATTGCCATCCTCCGGTTCGGACATAATTATTATATAATGCACTTAATAAACTGCACTAACAAATATGCCCACAGTTTTTTTTTTTTTGTGAAATGAAATAATTAAGTAAATAAGTAAAAGTATGATAAAAAACTGGTTTAAAGCCATAATAGTTTTTTGTTCAGCAAGAAACTTCATTTTTGTTCATTTTTGTTGCGAGTGCCTAGTTTGAACCCCGAGCGGGCGAAGGATAAGTTAGAATCCTGAGTGTAGTGATTTTCTATGGTTAAACTTGTTTGGATAATATGTTACGCAAATATTTATATTTTAGTGAGCTCCAGATCAAGGCCATATAGCAAAAAGCATCTTTAATCTAACTTAAATCGTACGACTTTTTCATGGAAAAAGAACGTATCGTACTATGATATATTATTTTCCGACCTACAATGGAAGCAAACTTTTAGTTCGACGATGACCAATATGACATCATCCTATGATTGTTCGATAAACTTGTCCCACATTGTTATCATTCAATTATTTCATATTGATGTCGAATTGATTCTAGACCTCTTGCTCTGAGGTCATCCTCTCTTATAACAGTTTAAATTTGGACGTTCATTCATGAAATTTAACGAAGGTCATGCAAAGATTGAGTAAATATAGAATGTGAATGAATTAATGTGACGATGATGATGTGACGATGTGATGATTTTCATATCATAATTTATAGTTTATATGAAAAAAATATTGTATTATGATATGAAAATATTAGATCATTGTCACAATAATTCATTCACAGTTCGATTAGTACCTATTGACTCTTTTGAGCTTCATTAGTATGAAGTAGGATGGAAATAACATATTATAAATAATATCAATTATTTTTAATATTCTAGAACTTTTTCTCTTCATAATCCCTATAGATTGATCATACTCCGTTCTGTCTGTAATCGAAAGTCTGATTGTTTCGACAATAAAGGTATCTAGTTTCAAAGTATTTTTTTTTTTCATCGTTTCCAGTATTCCCTATATTATTTCTTAAGCTCTTTTCAAAAATATAGCAACAATATCGGTTAAGGTTTAAAAAATGGCTATCGATATTTTGAATATCGCATCCCTAGCGCCGGTGCGCGATAGGAAATTAAAATTTTCCTCTTCATTTAAAAGAAGCACTGCCCCCGGCTAACTCCTTAACGCGCTACATCTATTTCAGACCGGTACACATTTATATCGAAGCTTTGAGATACTACGGATTAATGGAAGATATGACAGACTCACAGATATACCTACTTGTATTTTATTTTGCTCTTACAAAATGCCCCCTATCTGTTTTTCGAACTTTTCAAAAAAATTCAAAATTAATTTATTTCATGTAGCCTAACTATAATGTGTATAGTTGTATGTATGACACGTCATAAATCTACCACCGGTTCGGTATCCAGATTCTGCTGAGAAGAGCCGGTAAGAAACTCAGCAGTTGCTCTTTTCAAAAAAAAAATATTTTTTTACAAAGCTATGCTATGTATACTGTGCTTCCACAATAAAGCTTCAAAAATGCAAAAATGCATACGTAGGTACACCAATCCAACGCATGTCAAGATGGGCAGCCAAAGCAGACCCATTCCCGTTGGTGGCACCCGTTCACGAGCATGACGCATGATCCAGCCATTGCTTCGCTCAACCATATTTGAGGGAACGTAACAACCCGCACCACACGACACCACCACAGAAATGTTTAAAGCGAGCATGACATACTTAGGCTGTTGTTACTGTTGGTAGAGTCTTGACGTGATCAATGAGACCAACAAAAACCAATGTTATACGTACATACTTTGTTTTATGCCATGTTATTTTACAATATTTACACACATGTGACTATTCCCTGATTCATATCGTGAACGCATTCCTTTTCACCATGCTATGGATAAACAAATAGTAAGGCCGCCATCAGCGACACTAGAATACGCAGTGGAAACACTGATTCTCGGTCTGTGAAAACCTATGGTGTTATCTCAAAGACCTAAAAGGCTAAGTATAGCAATCAGACATTTCCTATTCCGTCTTGCGAGCGCGATTTCTTTGGGAAAGTTCAGCGAAAGGCAGTTATTTTTGGCGCAGTCTTTCAATACGCGTCAAAGGCAAGACTTTTTAATAACTTTGCTAACTCTCGGAAAGTTTAAGAACTTGTGTGCGCGGATTGGGTACCTATTTCATAAAATTTTTGAACTAAAGTCATGAACTGAACTCTACATAATATTATAGAGCTCAAAGTTGCGTTGTTTAAACTTTAAACTCTTTGCTTTTATAATTTTTAAATGAAGAGGCTAGAAGCTGCACTGATATCCAAAAATTTTACTTACAAGACTTGAATTCGCTCTCGATAAAAAAAACTGAACTTGAAATTAAAAATCCACGTATGTTTTACCGCTCAGTAAAAATAAAATACAGATGCCGAAAGGAAGTAATAATATGTCTAAATTGATTTAAATACACAAAGATTAAATATAAACAATACACATACATAATTGAACGAGCGAAGCGAGTTCTCTGAGTCAACTAGGGCGCTTGCCTACTAGACAGAGAAGTGTGTCCGTCTAAATGTCTGTCAGAGCCCTATAACTTCTGAATTACTGAATATTAGAACGTGAAACTTGGTTGAAAATTCAGTTATATCCTGTACTTGAACAACAAATACTAAAATTAGATAAATGTTATAAAGAAACGAAATTATTTAATTTTAATGCGCCATCTATTAGCATTATTGTGAAGCTAATAGCTTCACTATAATGCTTCACTATAGATGGCGCTGTGTCAGTAAAACAGTTTTATGTCAACTATTATTTTTTTATTGCGTCTAATGTTAAAAGTTAATTATTTACAATATATAATTAAAACTTTTGGGAATTATGGGATATCGCGAGGTCTCAGTTCGGGGCGAACCACTAGTTATACGGTGGCAAGATAGCCCTTGACTGCGATATCACCTGATGGTAAGTGACGATGCAGTCTAAGATGGTAACGGGCTAACTTGGAAGGGGTATAGTATAGTAGTGTAAATTCAACCCATGCCCTTATCTGTTTCTACACGCCATCCTGCCGGAACGTTGAATCACTTGTTAGCACGTCTTTGACGGTAGGGTGGTAACTAGCTACGGCCAAAGTCTCCCACCCAAATTGACGGGAATCGAACCCGAGACCTCCCAGTTATAAGACCACAGCACTCACCACTGCGCCAGGGAGGTCGTCAAACCTATATCTATAGGAAAGTATTAACAATTTTTAATACAATTTAATGCTGATATTCCGTCCGTAGGTACATCTACAAGCAGCAACTTCTCACCCAGCCACATTTGGATTCCGTTAAGCCTTTTTTATTAAAGGCATATAATAATCCGTGTCTTCTCTGCTAGTTTACGACAAATAAACATAGTATGAATCGCAATCAGACACTTATTACAAACGTCGATCACCGCTAAGTCGCATATCGAATGCAAATCGAAATCGAAGGTGACAACCAACGTCGCTCGATTCACTACTACTGATGATTTTATCGATAGGGAGTTGTTATTACCATCCTACTATCCTACTAATATTATAAATGCGAAAGTTTGGATGGATAGATGGATGGATGTTTGTTACTCAATCACGCCGCAACGACAGCACTGATTTGGCTGTTTGTCACAGAAATAGATTATAATCTAGAAGAATCCTACTAATATTATAAATGCGAAAGTTTGGATGCATGGATAGATGGATGTTTGTTACTCAATCACGCCGCAACGACAGCACCGATTCGGCTGTTTGTCACAGAGATAGATTATAGTCTAGAAAAAATCGTACTAATATTATAAATGCGAAAGTTTGGATGTATGGACGGATGCGTGTTTGTTACTCAATCACGTCGCAACGATAGAACCGATTTGGCTGAAATTTGTCACAGAGATAGATTATAGTCTATAATAATCCTACTAACATTACAAATGCGAATGGATGGATGTTTGTTACTCAATCACGCCGCAACGACTGAACCGATTTGGCTGAAATTTGGCACAGAAATAGATTATAGTCTGGAATAGGACATAGACTACTTTTTATGCCGGAATATAAGAGAGTTCCCGCGGTAATTAAAAACCTCTATCACACGAACGAAATTAGATAGATGTATGTTAGATGTATGGACGGATGTTTGTTACTCCTTCACGCAACAACGAATGAACCAATTTGGCTATTTGGAATGAAGATAACTCATACCCAGAATTAACACACAGGCTACATCCCGGAAAGTTAAAGAGCTCCAGCGGGAAACAAAAAACCTTAATCCAAATCATCCAACATCTTAAATGATATCGGGGCATCAGTTAGTAATCTTATACGTCGACAATTCATTCAGTCTATACAATACAAGTTTTCGAGTAACTTCATTTGCCGTACGTAATACCAAAAACTTTAGCTGAGGATTAGGAGGTAATATCAGCTGACAGTGAATACATCCATCCAAGACGATCGTCTTGGATAATTTGATTCGCATTTAATTAAACCGACTTCGATCTGTGATGTGACGGAGGCTGTAATTTCTCCTCAGCTCAGCCCCAAGGAATGCCTGCTATGTGATTGGGGTCCAACTGTTTTGTTTGTCTACATGCAAACAAGTATTGGGGAAAGATTCCCAAGAATTGGGTTCAGATATTCAATGTAAATTTAGGAGGATTCACTCCAGCAATACATGAGCATGGGCCCAACAGGAATGGGTCTACTTTCTGTCTGCCCGTCTTAACATGTATTGGATTGTATGAAGGTATGCATTTTTGAAACTTCATTGTGGAAACACTGTATACACAGCATAGTTTTGTTACCTATTGTAATTTTTTTTTTTTTTTTTAAATAGCAACCGCATAGTTTCTTGCTGGTTCTTCTCGGTCGGAACGGCATTCCGAACCAGTGGTAGATTCATTTGACGATTCGAAAGCACTTTGTAAAAGTTTATTTGATTTGTTAATTAGTTTTATCTATGTTTAGCTGCTATATCACGCATCTTATCTAATATTTACGGTATCTATATTCCGTATAATATCTAATAATCCGCACAGGGTGTGAGATGGTCGCATTACAACCCTCTAAATCATATATTAGCGGCAAAATAAGTATAATGGCTGGCTTGTAATCAAAGAAGGAAAATTTCCGCCACATGTAGGTGCCATTAGGTAGGGTGTACATTAAGAGTTTGCAAGTTTCTTGTAATAAGTAAAAGTAATATTTATGAAGATACTGGAAATATGACGGATTACTTAATAATAAGTTCATTGTGTATTTTTATTTTAAATTTTTATAAAAATTTAAAATAATCTGATTCTTCTGAGGCTCAAAACTAAGCGGTAATAAAGTTAAATGACATCTACAATAAAAAATTTATCGGCTAATAGACATAATGTAACATAATATGTATTGCCTATTGAAATGAGTAATTCTATTTCTATTTCTATAGACTTGACATTTCATAAGTGCCTCTAAAAAGGGCCTATATTATGTTAAACTAAGATTGTTGATACAATTGTTATCTTCCAAATGGCAGTACATTCTCGATCTCATCACATATGTAGCTCCTTTATGAGGTCAGTTCGGGGAGTAAGCCTCCCTTGGCGGACCTCGAAGTATCTGTATAGGTCGCGTCGCTCCACCTCCATATTTCTATTAAAATATAGCAGATTTAATATCGTTTGGGACTTAACCAGCTTGCAATTTAATCCAGAGGATATCATAGTTCAAAACATGAAAGAAAAAAAAAAATTAGTCTCGAGGCTAGACCAATAGATCTAAGTATGCCACAGTCCTTAACCAAAATGAAGGGAGACTGAGGCCGGGTGGACATCAAAGCGTTAAGTGCTTCTTTTGCTCATCGAATCTCATTTAGAGGCTGTCCCCTTGCGATAAATAAGATTATATTCGGTACACGTTATTTTTGTTATTTGGTTTCTTAGGTGTTTTATCTTTTACCACCCGACGCTGCGGTAAAATCATTTCGAACGGTTAATGGCCTATTTTCAATTTACTTTGCGAAAATATTATTTCAGTCGAATATTTTCCCTCTAATGTTAATGCCTTGTTCAACATTAGGCATAGATATCGTCTTATTAAAGAAATTGCTTTAGATATTAAAGTAAAACAAAATACTTAACTAAAACTATAAAGTACCTAATCATTTAATTTCTTCTGATAAGGTCTAGCATTTGAAGTATTTTTATTATGCCTTCACTTGTATTATGTATTTTTTGAAGTAATCAATTAAAACAACTAAATTGTTTATTTTCTTCTAATTTATGTTTAGTGTTCCGAAGCTTTCAATTTTCTTGCGGTATTTTAAAGATTATTAGCTGAGCTGAATTTGACTAATATATTCACGCTTCTCAAATCATCCGAAAACTAGCGTCGGAGTTAGAACGACAGTAGGGATCGACGCCTCAAGCTTTGATTTTCAGTACCTAATATTAACTGTTGGGCAATTGAGGCTATCAAGGCAAATTTAATGAAAATTTCATTAATTCAGAAAATAGCAATATTTTGCGATTTATAAACGGACAAACATTAGTAAAGTATTAATGCTTAGACGGCGGCTAGGGAGTAATCTAAAAGCCGTAAGCTTTGGACGAAAAATATTCTCGTGTATTCCGAACTGAACTGGGCGTAGTGTTTTAAAGCTTGGTGTACATCAACATGGTAGAGATCATCATTTATTATTATTTTTTCTTATTTTTGTATCCTTTAGTATTAAGATCGATTGAGAAAGAGATCATTTTACAATCAAATGTTAAATAATTACCTTACACTTACATAATATGTAAGGCTTAGGAAAGAATTAGTCAGTATTAGGTCAGAGAGTGTATTATACTCTCTACTGGTGGTTCCATTTACTAGTGTTTGAGTTAAGCTATTTTCATGTTGATGGCATACAAATATACTGTTGATTCAATCATAGCGTACTATCATATCATTTAACTTTATAACTACTCTTATTTATCATAATATATATTTTTAATATTTTAACAAACCTAGGTTGCCGAGATTGTAAAATTAGATGAAAGAGGAGAAATATGCAGCAAACTTGTAAAATATTAGGTATATCTATTTATATTATAAATGTGAATGTGTGTGTGTTTTTTGTATATGTATTCGTTGTGCTTCAGTCACGCAGCAACCTGAGCAACGGATTTTTGATTTGTAACTAAAGAGTAAAGATCTAGAGATTGACATACGATACCATCGTTGGGAAACAAAGAGTCGATTAAACCGAAAACTCGATTAAAACCTAACTCCACACGGATTAAGTAGGGAGCAAAATCTAATAAAATATATCAAAAAAATCAATGTCAAAAAACCATTAATTATTAATAGCATCGTTGTACACCCAGCTTATAACCAAACCAAACACTAATCCCGCCATACACATTAACAGATCTTGCTGGAAATCCGTACAGATTTACTCTCCGTAACTTAAAAACATGCTCTCTTTGAGAACGGCTTTAATTGAATGCGTTCCTATTACTGACTATAATGACTGAAAAGATTCATATACGGAAATGAGTATAATCACTGCAGTGCTATCACAAACGGAATATATTTCGAATTTTTCGTGAAATACCGGAATCCACATACCTACTACCTGTATGTGGATTGTGGAGTATTTCATATTAAAATTTCAATTTAGGTGTGGGTAGATGTAAAATTTTTGAATGAAGTAGCTTATTTTGATAATAATAAATAATTCTTGAAGTAAATAACGTTTATGTGATAATTTTTTTTAGTCTCATCTTCTTAAATATATAAAAGGAAAAGGTGACTGACTGACTAATCTATCAACGCACAGCTCAAACCACTGGACGGATCAGGCTGAAATTTGGCACACAGAAAGCTATTATGACGTAGGCATCCGCCAAGAAAGAATTTTTTAAAATTCTACCCCCAAGGTGTTAAAATAGGGGTTTGAAAAATCGAAATCAAAGCAGCGGCAGTCAATCAGTAACCTTTTTCTTTTATATATTTGGATAGAAGCCTCTTTTTAACCGACTTCCAAAAAGGAGGAGGTTATCAATTCGGCCGGTATATTTTTATACATATACTATATCATAGGATAGAAGATGGAAAAAAATTATTTTGTCTAAATATATAAAAGGCAAAGGTGACTGACTGACTGACTGATCTATCAACGCACCGCTCAAACCACTGGACGGATCAGGCTGTTTGGCATGCAGATAGCTATTACAATGTAGGTGTCCGCTAAGGAAGGATTTTTGAAAATTCAAGCCCTAAAGGGCTAAAATAGGGGTTTGAAAAATCGAACTTAACGTGAGCGAAGCCGCGGGAAAAAGCTCGTTAAAGATAAGCTTCACCTATGTTTACTTTTTCTAATATATGTTGTCTTGTAATTCCTTATATGTATGTACATAAAAAAAAATATATATAGAAGATTTATAAGATTAACAGACGAAATAACAGCACTGTTATACAGGAGATAACACAACTAATCACGAGGCTCATACCCCCGGGGCCAGCGCCAATATTTTCCAATAAGACGTAATCGACGCGCCGTCATTACTGTCGACGGCTAACATAAATTAATATGTTTTCCTTTATGGTCGAACGTCTGGGGAGGCTTAATATCCGCACTCATAAGTATTGATGCTCTTTGTTTGTTTGGATGTGGTTTGGATGCTCGGATAATAAAATAAATATAAATAAACTAGCTGATATTCGCGACTTAGTACGCGTGGATTGAGGTTTTTTTGGAGTCCCACGGGAACTATTATTTTTTTCGGGATAAAAAGTAGCCTATGTTTTAATCCAAGATATAGTCTATTTCCATTTTAAATTTCAGCCAAATCGGTCCACTACTTTTTGAGCCAATTCGTTATAAACGTACTTACATACAAATCTTTTCTATTTATGATATTAAGTATAGATATATGTACATATAAGCTATACGTATGATTTGAGAAAAACTATACGAACTTGACAAGTCACCGACAAAACTCAGCGAGTTGCGAAGCTGAAGTGGAAGTGGACGGGGCACATAGTTCGAAGAGCTGATGGTCGATGGGGTCCCAAGGTGCTGGAGTGGCGACTCCGCACCGGGAAACACAGTGTTGACAGACCCCCCACGAGGTAGACCGACGACATCAAGCGAGTCACAGGGAGCCGCTGGATTCAGGCGGCGCAAGACCCAGGCCTGTGACGGTCATTGCTAGAGACCTATGTCCAGCAGTGGACGTCTATAAGTTGATAAAGAAGAAGAAGATACCAACTTCAATAATCGGAAGTGTTCACATCTTCACTTTTCCCGTTTCAGTTACTGAACTAGAAACCGATTAGGGATATGGGTTGAATCTACACTACCATACCCCTTCCAAGTTAGCCCGCTACCATCTTAGACTGCATCGTCATTTACCCTCAGGTGAGACCGCAGTCAAAGACTATCTTGAAAGAACGCGAAGTATGGAAGTTCTCATAGACATTATAGTTGACAGACACAAATAATCGAGTCGAAAAACTCCCGAACACTCCAGCATTACATTATTTCTCATATCAGCATCATTAGCTCGCGCCCACTAAGCTATTGGACAACCATATTATCTTATTAGAAATTACTGGCCTCACTGTCAGGCAATAATGAGCCTTATGGATGCTATTCTCAAGGGTATAGAACCAATATTCCTTTGTTTGAAGTTGAGCAAAGTTTATGTAGCATGCGGTCCTTACTGCGTATTGGGTTCGCTTGGGATCTAAAGCTTCTGGAAATGACATATGAAGTGACATTAAAATTAATTAATCTGTAGAACCGATCAACTAGAGAAGGTTCAAAAACCAAGATTTCTCAAATACAAATAAGTCTATTGACACCGTGCTTTATTTGTATTTGAGAGACCTTGGTTACTTCTAAATTTTTTAGATAGATATTTACTTAACTTTATTGGTGTTATTCATTCAAAATACGGGTGCGTTTAGCCTTCAAAACTTACTAGATACTCACTAGAGATTCAAGACAGAGTTAAAATGAGACAGATTTATGTCAGAGCATATTTGTGTCTCGTTTTAACTCTATAATAAGTCCGAACAAAGACAGAGCACGTTCTATAGATCTCAGCATTAGAGTTGTTATCTAACAAAAATAAAAAAACGCAAATAATAAGCATATATTTTATCATAAGCATGTTAAGCTATTGCATAGCTTCGATCGCGGGCCTTGAGTGTGGAGACCGAATCCAGAAATTCCGTAACGAAAATAACCTGACACGGGACTCCTCTCACCGCTAGATGGCGTTGATAAAAAATGCTACGCAATAGCTTTACCGCGGCAGTCCCCGAGTGCCACACGTCTTTTTTTTTTACTTTTTTTCCTAATCATGCCACATCTAGTAAAATGTTTATATTAAGATGATACGATTTTTTCATATTGAGTGTATCTTGCGTTATCTTTTCTCACCACTCTATGGGGTTTGTATCGATGGTGCCTAAATAGGGGGCACGTGTGTTATATACTTGTAACAAGATTATGGCGTTACTAATGAAAAAAATAATAGGAAATATGGATTACTTTAGTTTTACCTTCCGACGTGTAAATCCCTACTGGCTGTGCCTACTGGGGCCCAAGTCTGCTATTGCAATTGTAGTTCAATTGTCTATCAATGACATCCCAATTGCTACTTTTAGCAATTTGGTAGTCTACTAATTCAATGGCGTCACAATTGTTTTCCGATGGTTTGCCACTGACACATCTAGCTTTGAATCTAGCTTAAATAAACGTTTTTAATACTTGTAGTTTTTTTTGAAACTCATTTCGGCAAACGCTTTTTAAGCTAATGCCATTACCGAGGTGTCATTGAATTACAATCCAATTATAAGAAATTAAACGACCATTGTGAATTTAGTTTTGGACCAATGATAATTGAATTGTAATTGTATTGCGGTTCAATGACAATGACATGTAAAATAGCAGACTTGGGGCCCTGGTATTATAAATGCGAAAGAAGTGCGAAAGTGTGTTTATCCGTTGGTTTACCTTTAAATTACGCAGCAATACGTGGGGAATGATATACAAGGTTCCTTTGGATTCTGGAAAAAAAATTCCCGTTTTTTTTTTTAAATAAAAACGTAACTCCATGCAGAAGAAGTCGCGGTCAAAAGCTAGTACTATATATAAAAAAATCATTTCCGCTGCACCACGCCAATGTGATTGTCCTTTTACGAAAAAAAAATATTGATCAATTTCCGAATTCTAGAAACGTACCCATCTTAGGGAAAGTGACATTTAAGGGGGAATCTGCCATTTTATTTTTAATGTTTATTGCTTTTTGCCGGATAAATGCGCTCCCAAGGGAGTGCGACGCAAAGAATCAATGCGGTTGCCTTAAGATAACCCCTACCATTTGTCGCTATGAGAAATTTTGTGAGAAATTTGTGATGTGTCATGTGTGGCACAATTTCTTAAATAAATGTTTAAAAAAAATTTTGTAGCATACAGCATAATTAATATTTTTTTAAAGAATATTAACCAAGCTGAACTTGACTTATATTCTCCTCTCCCCTCCATATAAAAGCGAAAAGCTTGGGTTAGGAGTGGGTACGACAATAGTGCAACGGGTGGGGCTCGAACCTGCAACCTTTCAATTTTCAGTCCGCACATTTAACCGTTGGGCTATTGAGGCTATAGTTACTTATCGCTCAACAAAATAACTGCAACTTTTACCTAGAACAAAATTATTATTGTATGATAATAATTGATGAATAATTAAAACAGTATAAAAATCAGTACTTAGAATTTAAGAAAAGTTACCAATGTTTTTACGTACCTTTAGCACCTGATATTTCTAAAGTGGCCGACTGCCTAAGTTAGCAGTTATGTACATCTTCAAAGTAGATGCTAGTACTACGTAATCGGGCACATTTCATGCATTAGAAAGTGAGTAAGGTCTGGCGGGCTTGAGATCTCGCTCTATATACTCTCGTACAATTAATTAAATGCGCTTCTACGTCAAAACAAATGGTAGGGCACCAGTAGTCATTTTCGTCGCAGATGTTTTCTATGCTAATCCTATTGTTTTTTTGTAAATTTTTATGTTCGTCTTCATGGTCGATTTAGTCCGTTCGCTTTAGGATGAGGCATAATGTGGCGTGAGCCCAAATCTTCCCTTCATTTTGTAAAAAAATAGAGATCGCTTATCGTTATTGCTAAGTGATATTCAACTATGCAATATTTTCACGAGATGGATATTTAAAACCATACCTCTACATCTACTGGATAAAGAAAATGGATTTTTATTAATTTTTAATATAATATGCAGTTTTTACAGAATCGACAGACAGCGCTTGACTGCGATCATCGAAATATATAAAAGGCAAAGGTGACTGACTGACTGACTGACTGACTGACTGACTGACTGACTGACTGACTGACTGACTGACTGACTGACTGACTGACTGACTGACTGACTGACTGACTGACTGACTGACTGACTGACTGACTGACTGACTGACTGACTGACTGACTGATCTATCAACGCACAGCTCTAACCACTGGACCGATCGAGCTGAAATTTGGTATACACGTAGCTGTTAGGACGTAGACATCCGCTAAGAAAGGACTTTGTATTTCAACCCCAAGAGGGTTAAATAGGGGGTTAAAAAATCGAACCTAACGTGAGCGAAGCCGCGGGTTAAAGCTAGTACCCAATAAGAAGTGGATGGATAGTTACGTAACTCGACTGAATGAATTGGTTGTTTATTACTCCAGTAGGTATACGTCGACCAATGAAATAAAACTTTAAATTTTAGAATTTAAAAAAAATTATAAATTAGTGTAAAGTTAATATTATACTAACAAATAGAGTAAAATCTTTTGGGAATTTCTTCGAGAGGGCAAAACCATTTTCAGAAGAAGATAATACGCAATATTTCGTGTAGCGACATCGAAAAGACAAGCGTCCCCGAATCCATCTCGAAATTAGCGTTTTTAAAAACCTCGAATAAATAAATTGTCGAAAAATTCGACGCGGTGGGACTTGGGGGGAGAAATGCTATTCTCGATTTGAACTTAGCTAATTTCAGATTTTAATCACGACCAACGTAATGGGGATCCTGATGACGTTTAAAGGTTACAAACTGTATCTGATACAGAAATGTTAACGCAAAAATTGTTAAGCGGCAGAATAAAGCTTACACCTAGGTAACCTGTACACCTAGATAACCATTTATAGATTTCCAAAGATAAGCGAAGGCTTTTAAACAATATTTGATAAAGAAATGTTAACGCAAATATTTTTAAGCAAAAGCAGGAAAAAGCTTACACATATTTCATTCTAATATTCACATTACTTTTTTTTTTTTTGAGATTTCATAAAAGTTTATTTATAAATTTTCAATAAATATACTTATATTATTTACATTAAATAGATTTCCAAAGATAAGCGGAGGTTTTGAAACACCAATTCATACGATTTTTTTGAAATAACAAGAAATACTTGTAACGGAATAGGAAAGTAGCAGTATTAAGGGATGAATTCATGAGAAATGGTGATCAAAAATCAAAAAACAATGAATCTCGGTAATTCCCCATTTTCGAGGGTTAACGTAATAAGACAGTTCCAAGTTGTATCATACGCAGGTATCTAGTTAAGCTGTCTTATTTATTAAGGAAACGGGGAAACCAAAGCAATATAATCAGACACATTTTTTGATGTTATGAAAAACATGGCGATAGTTCCAAATAAAATGGTGCATTAGCGACGCATCTACCCCTAGGGTCCATTTTTAAAACTGTCATTAATTTGGAGTATTTTCCCCCCCACCACCCCCACCCAACGAAACGTCTTGCGGGATTGGCAAGGGGCGATTAAACTGTGTTTAATGTCACCCCCGAAAAAAGTATCTAATCAACAGATTGATTTGGATATTTTTTGGCTCGCGGCTGAAACTTTTGAACAGCCGTGTTCCTTTTTTTATTTTTCCAAGGGGATTTTTTTTGTTGGAAAATATTACGGTTTCAATATTTGTTAATGAAAGGCCCGGTTCATGGTACTGGTATGTTTTTACCGATGGTTTTTTTTTTATTGCATGATAAGATAGTCCTTGTCTGCGATCTCACCTCTCACCAAGTGACGATAGAGTCTAAGATGGTAGCGGGCTAAGTTGGAAGGGATATGGCAGTGTTCATTCAACACATACCTACCCCTAATCGGTTTCTACACGCCATCGTGCCGGCGTCGTAATCGTTTGGCGGCGCGTCTTTGGCGGTAGGGTGGTAACTAGCCACGGCCAAAGCCTCCCGCCAGACCAGACCAGAAACAATTTAGAAATTATAAATTCCCAAATCGTCTCGTCGGGAGTCGAACCCGAAACCTCCTAGTTATAAGACCACAGCGCTCACCAGCCAGGGAGGTCGTCAAGAGATGTCTGAGAATGGTTTGAAAATATATTGATATGCTACTTGATTCATGGAAATCAGCATTTTGAACCAAGGGACGTTGCGGTCCCAAAGTTCCTGAAAGACGATCATGCACCGGCTGGTCTCACGTTGGGTTAGAATAGAATAGAATAATTTTTTATTCAAATAAACTTTTGCAAAGTGCTTTCGAATCGTCAAATGAATCGACCACTGGTTCGGAATGCCATGCCAAGGGAGAAGAACCAGCAAGAAACTCGGCGGTTGCTCTATGGAGATCCTTGAAAAAGACTGATCTTTATCGAAAACGACGACATAATAAGATTAAATAATCCATATTTCGAATGTCCTTCCAAAATCCAAGCCATCAAGGATCTTATTACGAATTTTAAAGAGGCAATCAATATTAAAGCGAATTTATTCCGCCATGCGAACGCGCTAATCAGCGAAAAGAAATTGTCCCTGAACCGACGAATGTAAAAATTAAATTTGCCAAGTCGATTTCATTTTTCATTAATTCTTCTTCGAGGGTCATGGCCAGTGATGTCTGAACTTACTGGATGAGAAAATCCAATTGATGAAGCGAATGAAGGATGGAGGGATAAAATCAAAAACTGCCATACCTAGGCCTTAAATTTACATATTGTTGCATTAGAAAAAGCAATCGTTTGAATCAGGCTGAAATCTGACATACAGATAGCTACTGCACTGCTACTAGGCCACAGCAAGGTAGACTTTTTTTTAATCTGATGACAAGATAGCCCTTGACTGCGATTCACCTAATGGTAAGTGACGATGCAGTCTAAGATGGTAGCGAACTAACTTGGAAGGGGTATGGCAGTGTAGATTCAACCCATACCCCTATCATATCCTAACGTATCATAACGTAGATATCCGTTAAGAAAGGATTATTGAAAATTCAAAACTTATGGGGGTTAAGGAGAGTTTGATAATCGAGACCGAAGTCGCGGGCAGTAATCAGTAAACTAATAAATTGACATAAAAAATACTTCAGATTAGTGTGTTTAATGCCCCTTCCATAGACTCTACATCGTAACACTTCACGTAGTCGATACGAAGTTTCTATATAAAATTTCCCTGAGGGTTTGGAGAGAATTTTTTCTTTGCACAGCTCTGTTTAACCCTCAAATAGCGGCTAATTTTATTACGAGATGGCTGATTAATTATTGATGACCCGTTTTAAATCAACTTCGGTCGTTTGTCTTTGATGTTCCTCGACTGAGCATTTCCTTAGTGTTTAAGAGCTGGGTTAATTGAGAAACTTACTTTTAATCCCAGTATGGCTTTGATTTTAATGCAGATAACTTTCGTCTCTCTAGCATTCATCTCAACTCATCTTTCAACTCATCATTAATCAAATAGGCATTGGGCACAATTAATCTCCTCTCTGAATGTTAAACCAACAGGAGGCGAAATGAAGAGCGTAGGTACGTAAGTTGGGCTGGAGCGGTGGGCATTCCCGTTATAATATCTGGTGGGAGGCTTTGGCCGTTGCTAGTTACCACCCAGTCAGTCAGCAGTCAAGCAGTCAGTCACCCTTTCCTTTTATATTATTTGGTTGCTTTATGGCCGACTTTCTTTCTGTTTTCATTAATATGTATAATTGTATATACACTACAACATATACCTACCTACTGTCTAAAATTTCAATCTAGCCTCATAATTTGGTTAAAGAGTAATTTTACTTTAACCTAAACTTATAAAATATCTTATATACTAAGAAGTATTCCACTGACATAAGGTCTTTCTTTATCGTTTTAATACATTTTTGTTGTCTTGTTGTCTTGTTGTCTTGGAGGCAGCTTTTTGCCGTTGCACCATGTACCTGCTACGAAATAGGTGAATGCCCATAGATTCATAATCTTTAAAGATCTCATTCTTGAATGGCAGAATGTAGCGTGACCGTCGAAGCGCGGTGGCCACGGCGTGACAGCGCACAATAGTGTCGCGTGACACCGTGACGATCGACCAGCCTGCCGCAAACAGGGTGTTTACAAAGAAAAAAAAGAAAGAAAGAAAAAAAAGAAAGAAACGTCTCTTTTATAAATTATGCCACACATCAGTAGGTATACCTAGATCAGGTTATCTAGATTAGATTGTCCCGGCGCCTCCACCACCTGAGCATTAAAGAAAAAAGAGCAGAAGAAGCGCCGGAACAACTAAGTCATGTGTGGCACAACCTGGAAAAAAGGTTTCAACTCAGCATAATGTTGTATGCTTTGTACATGCACAAGGGCATACAGCGTTGATTTTCAGCCAGGACTTTGATTAAAACTGATTGAGAAAGCTATTTGTATAAAAATAAATAGAAAAGAATAATTTTTTGTTCAATTTAATTAAAAAGTACTTTCGAATCGTCAAGTGAATCTACCACACTGGTTCGAAATCTCATTCCAATTGCTGTTTGTTAGTCTCGCTAAAACTCAAAAATGGCTTGATATTTGAATATTTTTTTGTCTTGTTCGCTCTAATACAACAGTGCTTTAGAAAAAAATAAGAAAATCCAAAAGAACAGCTGAAAAACAAAAAGTAGTTAGACATATCGCTCGTTAGACTTTTTACGCAGAACATAACTTAACGAACGTACTTTGACTTTCTGTTCGCCAGGACTTCATATTTGTTCACGTGATTCATGCCAGTTTCTTCTTGATTGATAGCTACTTAGTTTGAATTTGAATCACCCTGTATCAAAAACGTCTAGAAGCGACAATCTCTGTTCAGCACAAGAGCATGGCGCGTCCGTCACACATCGTTTCCCTCATTGTGTCCGTTTGTACGAGCTTTGTCTATAATGAAAACTATTTGTTTAGCCTAAGCCTCGACGGCTATTGGGTTTCCTGCATCTGGGTCACTGCATCAATTGTTCATACGTTAGTACTCAGGTAGTTACTTCCTTGATATTTGTTTCATGATACAATTGACTGCTAATATTATATGTGATGATAAAGGCAGTTAAAAGTTTTATAAATGTTCCCAAAGACAAATCCACGCCTCAGGTGACCAAAGAGCTGGCGCTTATTTAGCCCAACGGTTAAACCTCGCTATCCAACGAGGGAATAGCGCCAGTGTTTTGGGCCATAAACGACCACTTGGAAGGCGTGTATTTTTTGTAAATATAATTAGTAGTAGTTAAGTTAGTACTTAAGTACTTAAGTTTTAGTTTAGTACTTAAGTTTTTTCTTGTCACATAATTAATTCCCCTGGGAATAATAAAAATATAGCTCCACGGGAACGAAGTAACTGACAAAAGCTAGTAGAATACTTAATAATGAGATACTACGAAGGTCAAATATCATGACGATAGGTTATTGTACAAATATATTGGAACGCAGCAAAATGATTTTTTTATTATTTGGTATTAATTTTTATAATTGTTTTGCGTAAAAGGTCACCAAAAGCTTTTATCTTAATTATTTTTTCAATCTATATCTATAAAATTCAAAGTCCTGATTGACGCACAGCCTAAACTACTGAAGTTAGGAACTTGAAATTTTTACAGTTGGTTCCTTTTATGACGTAGGCGCACACTAAGAAAGGATTATTGGAAATTCCACCCCTAAGGGGTTTAAATAGGGGATGGAAGTTTATATGAAACTCCGTCATTTTTCAAGCTGTTTCCATCATATTTGGTATTTGAGCTTTCAGTTAAAAATAAAAAAGTACGTGTGTCACAGTTTTTGAAAATTCCACCCCAAAATCTAATTCCACGCGGACGAAGTCGCGGGGGCAAAAGCTAGTTAAGTATAAACCATAAAGATACCAAATACTATGTCCATGGTATTAAACCGAAAGAGTTGATAATATTTTAAAGATAGCGTTTCATAAATCAATATTATATTTACTAAGAAAAATAAAAACAAACTGGCGAGCGTATAAAACCATCAATCCGGACACCTTAAAAAATGGCTTTACCCAGCCAACAATCAATTCAACTGAAGGGTCTTCAGCTTATAAGTTGGCTAATATTGTTAGTCCAACCACGAAGCTCCCACGGGTCAGATTTCCCATAAATTGAAGGCGGTAAGTGATTCTCCCCTTTCAATCTTTCAATGCCCTGGCGGATATTTTTTATGGCCGGACTACGTCTTAAAAATTCATGGTGCGGTCAAGGCTTCATCGTTTCGATGATTGCCCGGGATAATAATAATACGTGTGAAGGATAATATGTAGTGGAGATACCTATTTATTCTATAATATCAAGGACTTATTTTACATTCCAGACACGAATCTCTGACTTTTCGGAGTTATGTGTATTTTAAGAAATTAAATATCACTTGCTGTTACGGTGAAGCTGAAGACAGTTGTGGGTACGATTACAGGACACGTTAGCTCAACAAACACCTATTTATTTTAGGTGTCTGGTGTCACCTACAGTCCTCTATGCAGAGCTTGCATTGAGGGAGACGAGACACCGGAACTGCTTAAATACTGAGGTGTATCCAACCAACGACCAAGATACATTGGCTCTTCAGCAACACGTCCTGAAGTCCACCGACCTGGATGGCCTATAGGATTCTGGAGTGAGCTCGGCTGCCTGGAGTGATCAGGGGAGCTGTACGTTGTTATCACCTACTTGCGAAGAAAATTCCAAAGATGATGATGATACGGAGAAGGAAAATATTATGAGGAAACATGTCTGAAAGTTCTCCATAATGCTCTCAAAGGTGTGTGAAGTCTATCAATCCGCACTTGGCCAAAATGTTAGACTATGGCCTTAACCCTTCTCATTCGAGATAAGACTAGCCCGCTAGAGGGCGAAATGGAATTAAAAGTAGAAGTAGTAAATACTACGTATTATTACCTAAGTAGAATAAAAAAATATCACAAAATAACCATCCCCCGCAATAAAAATGGTAAAATCGTAACAAATCACATCGAACACCATAACGGAGAATGACCTGTCAAACATAAACTTGTTACAATACGGCGTATCAGTCGGAATCACCTTATCAGACCTTCCTAAGGACCACTACGAGAAAATAAACGCAGATAAAAATAAAGTTATTTTTCCAAAACGTCGAATAAGGTGTGCCGCTTGTTAGACCGCAGCGTAACATTTTGTTGATCGACGTGAACGTACGAGTACTATCTAATATCTGCACATGAAGAATATTATGCTTGCTCTTCAAATTCCAATTTAAGAATTAAATGATTGAATATTAAAATTAAAAGGCCAGTCACAAAAATTTTGATTTTGATGAATCTTGAAACTGGGGATTAATATATTTCAAGGATCGATCCCTTCTCAAGAAAAAGTAATTTAAATATGGCCAAAACAATTGAATATTCCTTGGCGTTCATAAAGTCCTGTAGATTATTATCCGGTGTTTTAAATGGTAGGACCAGGAAAGTTTTTTATATAATTTTGGTCACGTTCCATTATCGAGAATATCCTGTTTTAAAATTTGGGTTTTTGGAGTTTAGGTAAGCTATGCCAATTGCATAATCTACCTCATCTGACCTATTGTCTGAAATATTGTCTTCCAAGGCTAGTTTGACTCCTCTTTCTAAGTAAGTATCCGATAAAGCAAGTTTCTACAATGGCGGTGTAAATGCAGCCCGCAAAGTGCGGATGGCCGGGGGCAAGTGGGTTAAAATGGAACAGTGGGCAATAAAACACCCCTTCTGTCCATAAATATCCGCGTTCGGAAGTTGGTCTGTTAGCGGTCTCGTGTTTTTTCCTCTCAGCCCACTTTTATTTATTGAAGGAGTGTCCAGGGCTGTCCTGTCCTGTTCATTTTGGATGCTGTGTTCTGTTCCTATTTGTCTAAAACTTAGTATGCGTTGCCGTTGCTTGGTGAATAAATTAATTGTTTTCTAAATTTAAAATCACCCTCAGAGGCTTTTATGTATAAAGTGTGTTGTAAATTCTCACAGGATTTAAATTTATATATATGAATTAATTAAAATATATATAATAAATGAATTAGAATTAAAATATTTAGTATTATTTATATACTCTGTTCTATGAAAACCTTGTTTTTTACCTATAATGCTTTTAGTTAGTGAAAATTTTAAAGACTAAAAGGGTAATTATTATAATTAACTCTATGTAGTATTTTGTATGTCGTTAGAACCGACAAAACATATCACTAATGGCCTAATGTGTATAAACCTTCTATATTATGTAGATTTAGGACATAAGTGCAAAATAGCAACATCTTTATCTCAAACACCATCTATAATGCCCCAGGGAGCTCAGTTTTATAAATCTGTTTCGAGCAATAGGGAAAAAATAGCCAGTTAACCCTCTCTCCACCCCTGCGTTTATGTTACAACTTTCTCAAATAAATGTTACCATAATTCTTTTGACCCTCGATATACGGGAACTACCAAAAATGAGTATAGGATATAAAGCTAAGAAAAAACTCTTTGCATCGGTTAGATTCTATGTTATGTATAGCACTTTGATAAAAGTTATGCCACAAACATAATTATTTTATTGTCTTCATAATCTGATACTCTAGCGCTATAAACTAATCATTCTACGTTCATTGTAATACCGTAAATAAAACTAACAAAATAATTCATTACTATTAGTAAAGACAATGTCTGATGACAGTTAATGCAATATAATCAAATGGTTTGTGTTTATGTTTACATAAAGGTTCATCAGAAAGTATATTAAGTACTTATATTCATCATAAAACTAATAGCTAAACTAAACTTTTCAATAAAACATTCAAATGAAAATTTTAAATAAGAACTGCAATTCCTAACGCATCCGGGCTCCAATAAAGACGCGTCAAACGGTTGAAGAATTTTCGCAATTTAAATTTTTGATTCAGCTCCCAGTAGCACCCCCTGTCGCTTTAGAGCGCTGCAATTTCCACGTCCCCCTTAATATCGTTAGACGGTACGGTTACTTCAAGCCAGTGAGAGGTGAATAACGGAAGTCATAAAGTAAGACTGAGAATTTGATTGAGTGAGGAATGGGTATACGGTTGAAGCAATTAAAGTCGCTTATTGGGAAAAATTGCTAATGTTACTGACGGAGGAGTGATTAAACGGCGACGGTTGCTCAATTTTCTGATGTCACTTCTGAAGAGAATTAATTGCTGATCGATAGGAATAATTTGGGAAGGAATTAGGTTAAACGAGGCGTCGCGTTTCGGTGGCGTTTGTAATGGTAGAGGCGTAAAATTATCTTCATTTAAGTTTTAAAGGCTCAATTAAATATAATTATGTATGTATAATGGTTATAGAAAATATAAGAATACAAAAGTTAAAAACGTTCATTGGACAACAAAATTTTAGTCTATTAGCTCATACGAGTATTATATTGGCCCCGAAATAATAGCAGTAGAATGAAAGAGCATGCGAAATGATAATGATGTAGGTACTTATCTGAAAACAGCTGATTTTATTTCTTAGTAGAGATTTTTATAATACCTGTTATGTGCTAATTGATGAATAAAAATCGGCAACAATTTCTTCATCCAAGGCAAATTGATCTCTTATCACATTTCGCCGTAATTTTTCCGTTTTAAATATGAAGCTATTAATATTGTGCGAGTGTAATTTAAATTGATTATTTATCATTCTTAATAAACAAAGGGTTTTCTTTTAACGCTTAACACTTTTGTGCGGGTTTAATTAATTCATATAAAATTTACTTAGTCTCACACGTATTCAGAAATAGCAAAACTACGCTTACAAAAACCTCCATCGCTAATGACATAGAAAAGTCCAAAGCAGTCTAAAGCCCACGTACACTCAACAAAAGAAAACCTGTGCTTTTATAGAATTAAAAACGCAACTCAAGTAATGATATTAAAATTCAACGCTCACACTGCAAGCAAACATAATATTTGTTTTAAGCTTGGGAGGTACCCTCATAAACTTATTAAAATATTTCTCGCTATATTTAATTAGTACTGTTCCATTTGTCCCCAACGTCCCCCAGCTCAGGTGTATTTAGATTCGGACTCCGGATTTTTTTATGTAATTATTTTAAATGTGAATTTAACTTAATGAAGTTGAATCTGCAAATGTAACTAAGAAAATAAAATATAATAAAATATAAAGTACCAGAATAGGTCAGTTTAACATAATTTCGTTTAAAACTATTACATCGACGGAATCCCTCACCTTTTGGAGTTTTCAGCAAGTAATTAATGTCACTTGCATTATAAGTGTAGGAAAATATTGTGAGGAAATCTGCATGTCTTAACTATAGAGCGTGCTCTGACTTAGCTCAGACTTAAGTTAAAGTTAAAACGAGACACAAAATTTTTTTCTGGTGGGAGGCTTTGGCCGTGGCTAGTTACCACCCTACCGTCAAAGACGTGTCTAAGAGAATAGCGGGCTAACTTGGAAGGGGTATGGCAGTGTACATTCAACCCAAACCCCTAATCTGTTTCTACACGCCGTTATGCCGGAACGCTAAATCGCTTGGTGGCACGTCTTTGACGGTAGGGTGGTAACTAGATACGGCCAAAGTCTCCCACCAGAAAATCATTGACAATTTTTTAAAATACAAATGACTTTAAAAAAAAAATTGATCTAACCCATAAAAATGGAGCTTTATTGGCATTCAACAACTCTAAACTAATATTGAAGAACAAAATACATAAACATATTATAACAAACAAGCAGGAAAAGGAAATTGTTGCCAAACTAATAGTAAGCTCTTGGCAACTTCATGTAGAGGAGTCAATACTGGGGCGATAAATAATAAGTGGCGTAAATAAGTACAAAGTATTTGGCAGGCGTAGTGTCCAGTTTTGTTGATATCGCGTCACTGGATAGGGCAATGATAATAAAATTAATATTATCATTGCGCTATCCATAATTCTTATTAATACTATAAATGCGAAAGTGTGTTTGTTGTTGGTTTGTCCTGCAATCACGCTGCAACGAAGTTAGGGACTTAGAGAGTGTCAGGTTACATTTTATCCCGGAAAATTAATGAGTTCCCGCGGGATTATAAAAACTAAATTCACACGAAGTCGCGGACATCAGTAAGTATAATATAATTTATTAAAGCGTCCTGTGAAAAATGAATAAAAAAGAAAACGAAAATTAATTTTAATATTATGTAGTTCATATTTTTGATAAAATAAACGTCAAGCTTAATAAACAGGGTAGGGTAAAATTGATATTTTAGCAGATTTTCAATAGAAAAACTGTCAAAATATCAAACTTACGCTCGGATAAAACTTATTTTACGTTGTTGAAATCGGCCCTTAGGCATTTAATGATAAAAAGTTTAAAACTATCTAATTATTATATTGTAATGAAGTGGGAACACCGTAAAAGGGAGATGATTCCACAATTTCGTAGTACGTGGAAAAAAAGATCTGGAGCAACGTATGGTCAAAGTGCTCCAGGCACCCAGAGGGTGAAATTGCGTTCGGTGGCGTGCAGTTTTTACCCAAATTACTTTGGGTGCAAATACTCAATTTGCTTGTTTCTTGCGGGTATCTCTTCCAGTATTCTATAGGCTGGACATCATACAGTTAGCCCGCGTAAGTTGAACAATAATCGCTAATGGAGCGATGCAGTGGACACAACTCATCGTCCGCAGTTATTGCCGCTCGCTGCCGCCTGCCATGCGGACAACTAATGGGATAATTTTTCGATATTAAATTACAATTTATGGAGGTTTTCGCTATGTAAGTTACGAGTACGTATGCAATAGTTTGGCGTATTTTGTGGAATAAATTCTACGTATTGTTCTAGAATAAGAGATTTTTTTAATAGAATCGCGACAATTATTTACCACTAGTTGATGCCCGCGACTTCGTCCGTGTGAAGTTAAATTTTTGTAAATCCCCGGAAAAGATTGTATTTTCCGGGGTATAAGGTGGCATCCGTCACTTGCCAAGTACTCAAGAAGAAGAAGAAGTTAAAAAAAATCAAAATTAATTATTTCATGTAGGCCACTTGTGGCTCTTACGACAAGTCGAAAATCTACCATCGGTTCGGAACCAGCTACAAATTCAACAGTCTCTCTTTAAAAAAAAAATGTTACAGCAGGGTATATACCTGCTATAGCTTATGTATATACCTATAGTATACAGGGCGTCCCACGGCTATGCCACATGGAGGGGAAGTACCTTAAATATTGTAGATGGAACATTTTACTGAAAGAAGACTTCATTTTAATTTGAAAAACAATTTAAACTGCATTCATAGATTTTTAAATAATTGCCTGGTTGAACCGGGACTCGAACCCGCTATACGAGAAAAAAAATTAACCTGTATCTTTATCATACCGATCGGAAGGCTTCATCATAAGGATTATTTTTTGTTAGATAACATAGCATGAGAAATAAAAGGAAGACCATGAATTTTAGCCTTTGATGTAAAATTTTGTTCAGAAAAATGAAAAACTGACATTGGCGTATCGACGTACAACTGACATGAACTATTACTAATGAGTACCCACTTGAGAAGTACGCATCATTTCCCGATCCTTACTAATTCTTACTTATATTACCTATAAATGCGAAAGTATGTTTGTTTGTTGATTTATTGGTTTGTCCTTCAATCCCGCTGCAACAGAGCTACGAATTGCATACTCATTAGTAATAGTTCATGTCAGTTGTATGTCGATACGCCAATGTCAGCTTTTCATTTTTCTGAACAAAATTTTACATCAAAGGCTAAAATTCATGGTCTTCCTTTTATTTCTCATGCTATGTTATTTAACAAAAAATAATCCTTATGATGAAGCCTTCCGATCGGTATGATAAAGATACAGGTTAATTTTTTTTCTCGTATAGCGGGTTCGAGTCCCGGTTCAACCAGGCAATTATTTAAAAATCTATGAATGCAGTTTAAATTGTTTTTTAAATTAAAATGAAGTCTTCTTTCAGTAAAATGTTCTATCTACAATATTTAAGGTACTTCCCCTCCATGTGGCATAGCCGTGGGACACCCTGTATATAGTATAGGTACCTAATGCATAATCCTTTTCTGGCATTAAGTTATTCTGCGCTTCCGGTATAAAATACCTGTAACTATGTTCGAGCTAAGTGTACTAAATTCCCAATGATGTATCTCCAGAGTAGTTTGAATGCAAGTTCGGTGTAACAACAGCAATTCCATACTTCTTGATTAGCCGCGGATGAGAACACGCGGATTTATGCCTACCGATGCACCGTGTTCATATTTTAGGATTTAATATAGTGTAAGACTTAATATGACGACCTCCCTGGCGCAGTGGTGAGCGCTGTGGTCTTATAACTGGGAGGTCTCGGGTTCGATTCCCGGCGGGGGCAATTTAGGAATTTATAATTTCTAAATTGTCTCTGGTCTGGTCTGGTGGGAGGCTTTGGCCGTGGTTACCACCCTACCGTCAAAGACGTGCCGCCAAGCGATTTAGCGTTCCGGCACGATGGCGTGTAGAAACCGATTAGGGGTATGAGTTGAATTTGCATTGTCACTTACCATCAGGTGTGATCGCAGTCAAGGGCTATCTTGTCATCAAATAAAAAAAATACTATAGGCAGGTATTTTATACTTTATTTATTTTCAGTTCATTCAAATTTTAGGATGCAGTTTCATTTCAATTTCCACTTTAACTACTACTATTAAAAAAACCTTAAAATTAATAGCTAAGTTTTAATTGCTACGTTGCTTTAAAGAAAGGGAGAGAGGTGAATAAAATTTCTAGTGGAAAACTAATATTAACCTATTAATATTAAAATTGCGAAAGTTTGGATTTATGGATGTTTGTTACTCAATAAGGGCGCAACGACTGAACCGATTTGGCTGAAAGGCACAGGGATAGATTATAGTCTGGAATAGCACATAGGCATTTTATCCCGGGTAATAAGAGAGTTCCCGCCGGAATAAAAAACCTTAATCCACGCGAACGAAGTCGCGGAAATCATCGATATAAGTTTTCTTCCATGGTATGGGATACTTTTTACCTAAGTCGCGGAAATCATCGATATAAATTTTCTTCCATGGTATGGGATATTTTTTACCTAAGTCGCGGAAATCATCGATATAAATTTTCTTCCATTGTATGGGATCCTTTTTATGTCGGTGCAATATTAGGGCGGTTCCACCAGTGATGCAATCGCACTAACGCTCAGTCGCCATACTTTATGCGCACTCACAATTAGTTGCCGCGAGATGGCAGGTGAAACTACGGCATTCGAAAATCTGTGGAGTAGAGAGAAGTTCAAAAATTTTAATCTTGCAATGCTGTGAAATTGATATGGATACCTCAATAGCGCACTAGACTCTCACCCGTTTCACTACTACGCAACAATTCCTATAGTTCTTGCAATTCACGTGGGCACGTGAACTTTACTTGTGGTTACGTCGTGTACATGCACAATTCGTAAGTGTGCGTGCCTGTCAGGAGCCGTGGTGGGAGTGGTCAGGCGAAAAAAAGCTCTCGCTCACACTTATACAGATACGACACACAAACAACCATGAGCCACGCGCCCTCCTGAATTACAAGAACTATTTTTTTTTAACGTTGGGAAATGCCTTTACGCATCCCGCCCAGCAAGAACTATACCACAAGTTGATATTTTCATGAAGTTCAACTTTCTAGGTATCGCTGGACGGACGCTATTAAAACCTTTATTTATTGTACTGCAAAATATTTATCATCATCATCATCATCGACAGTACAATACGACCCAAATAAAAAACCTCCACCTATTATGGAAGTTAAAGATAAAGATTTAAGCGCATATGTAATTGAGTCCATTTGTTACTTTTTAACTTCCGTTCTTAGCTTTGCTCACACAGAACTTTTTATATCTCGAGAAAAGAAAAGTTATAACAAATCTGTTCAGAAATGTTTTGTTTCGATAGGTTTACACAATCTGGGCAAACGTCACTGTCACCGTCAATTCGGTGAGTTCGATTTTATCGATCCACCCTCTTTTCGTCGATCGTTCGCGTCCGCCATCGCAAGCGGCGGACAATTAGTTTTTCGCAAAACGCCTCGAGAATAACGCCCGCTCGCTGTCGAGTGCTGTCACGAAATCTGTACATTGCATCGTCTTCTCATCGGTTCGAACTTTAAACCCACGCAGCTGCCTAGTGAAGTATGTGTACCGAACTAATCGAAGTAAAGATTTTACATTTTCCAATCGAACTATCTAGCGGGACGAGGCTGGCCCCATCTTCGGCCAGGCGGACCGACGGCATCAAAAGGTGAGTGCATTTTAATTTTAATTTCGTTCCCGCCGATTGATGGTGAAGGTTTGCCCAGAAATAGGAAGCTATCGAAATTAAAATATCAAAATATACAGTCCACTAGTCATCCCAAAACCAGCGACTTTACGCGCGACTTATATTATATCCCTGCTTACTCGGTAAATTAATTCGGGTGGAATAAAACCCTCCAAAATCATTAAAATTCAGGCAAGAGATAGTTACATATTTATATATTATTACAGATATGTTTTCTACCTGGTGAACGTTATAAGATTTTTAAATAAGTATTAGTCCAACATTACCACTCCACGCTTTTTTTGTTCCTTTATAAAACACCTCCCGCAGAAGTCGTTAGCAACAAACTCCACACATTTGTGTCACCGGATACAATCCCATTATAATTTTAAATTTTAAGCTCATCTATTTATGTTTGCGATCTTTGATGCCTTTTTAATTCGCCTACTGTGAGATAAATTTCGGCTTAAGCGAAAGAAGAGACTTTTACTCCGAGAAATCTTTTGGCTGAACTTTTGACAGTTTATAGGACTTTGAGATTAGGTATGTCTGAAGCTGGGAATAAAATTACTTCGCACGGTTCTTCGGGAACTTTCGCC
The DNA here is from genome assembly GCA_038048805.1 of Hipparchia sbordonii. Lineage (NCBI taxonomy): Eukaryota > Metazoa > Arthropoda > Insecta > Lepidoptera > Nymphalidae > Hipparchia > Hipparchia sbordonii. The sequence continues at coordinate 9,558,304 of CM076107.1, read as the reverse complement.
ATCGAATCGATGTTTTGTAGAACCTTCAGTAATCTGAGCTTCTTCTGCCACTTTTTGAATAAATAAATCTAGTAAAATACTGTAGAATGCATTATCAGCTGTTGCTGCTATTGCTTATTTTGTAAGACATGTTATATTGCAGTAAGTTAGGTGAGGCGAGGTACGAAGCTAATTACCAAGGCGAGCCAAGCTGCTGCTGTGTTTTGGATCAATTCGTCCGTATAAAAAGTGTAGCGATTTTTTTTTTTTTTCACTTATTTCTCACATAATAAAAAGTATCGACAATATTTGATTAGAGCGCTTCACTATAACTGTCAACTTTGAACTGTCATTCTTGTTTTCCATAGTATCGATATAGTACTGTATTAAAAATTCTGTACGAGTACGTTGTATTTTCTAAAAATCGTAAGTAAGTAAGTATTTATTTATTGCTTTCCAAATTAAACAATATTCACAATACAATTTTGAACAATTAATTGTTTCAAAAATGTAGGCTAAGTTTAATGTAGAAACAAATTAACTACCTATATACTTTATTACAGCAATACATAATATCACTAGGTATATCAATTAATTATTTTTTATCTTGCCACCCCAGTTTGGAAATAAAGCACCAAAAAACTTGTAGAAGATCTTAATTCGTTTATGAAAAGTACATGCAGTCTGTGTGGTTACATAATTTAAAAAAGAATTTCTGCTAATGTTAAAAATTCCTCCTTAATTGTTTTCGTATATGCTCCATGCACATTCCTCATGCAGGCGTGAAATTGTTTTACTCAAACGCGTTTTTTATTTTTTAAATTTACTAAGTTTTTGTCTGGGTTTACAAATTGCTTATATCGTTTGGCGCACATTTATGTGATAGGTTTAGAGTTGAGATCTACAAAACATGCTCTGACTTAGCTCGGACTTAAGAGTTAAAACGAGACTCAAGTATTTTTACTTGGGCAAGTACAGTAGCGATAGGCTACTTTTTATCCAGAGAACCAAAGGATTCCAGAGAAATTAATAAAAAAACTCCATGCAGATGAAGTCGCGGGTAAAAGCTATAGTATGTATATATGGCTACATACAGTTTTCATACGTGTGAACCCTATCTGTCAGCCATATAAGTGATTACGCGCCTGACCGGGTATTCCGTTCGGACACCCGGCTGTATTCGCGCCGGTCAACCGGAACGATCCGGACAGATGGCGCCACTATTAATTCAATACGGGGTGTGGACATAAAGGTTTTATTTGGGAAAATTTTAAGGTTCTATCCACAAAATGTTAACTCGATATAATTTTTTATCAACCGCAACCGATAACGTATCTTTTAAAAACTTATTTGACACAATATGACAATAATCCCTATTAATATTGCATTCTGAACCAGTGGTAGATTCATTTAACGATTGTATACAAAATATTTGGAAATGTGAAAGAGTACTTTGTTTGTAGGTTTGTTTTTCAATCACGAAACAACGGATCAACGTGATTTTTGAGGATTATGAAAGGCTATAGGGTACTTTTCAATCCGGAAAGACATAGGGTTCTCCGGGGAAAAAACTTTTTTCTAGGCATTTCCAGTTTCATACCAAATAACTTTGACAGTCAAGATATTGACCATCGAACACTATGTTATAAGAATAACAATACTTGATACTTTAATAATGTACTTAAATTAAAGGGCAAGTTGTTCGTCAAAATATTCGTCTCCAAACAAAATTTACAATAGGATATTAGGGCACGAAGACCATCAATCCCGGCTATCTGTAGCAACCTGTATCTCGCCTGACCCGGTTAACCAGTGTTCAGTACTGGAGTCTTATATCAAGCTAGGCGAAGATTTTTTACTAGATTCTCTAACATTAATCAAGAGACATTCTTATGTAAGATCTTTATGCATCGTAGACTGCATCGTCACTTACCATCAGGTGATTCAAGGACTATATTGTCCAAACAAAAAAATGAAAAAGCAGAGACTTTTTTAAGTTCATTCATTCATTATCAACATTTCAGCCTGCGGACGTCCACTGCTGAACATAGGCCTTTCCCAAACAGCGCCACTACACCCGGTCTTCAACTCTTCTTGTCCAGCCACTTCCCGCCACTAGAAAGAATAATAAGTAGTGGTGTTTTAATTTTTGACACTAAATTATAGCTCGTGTTCGCTATCTGCCGTTACGACCGTCGCTTACCCGGGCGTCCTTAAGTCCGTCTCGTGTCATCCGGCCAGTCATTTATCACCGGACGATTACTAACCCTTACCCGGGCACACGTCACTACGGAGGATTTGGCCAAGAAAAATGAACGGTAATTGGATATAGTTGTTTTGTGCGAGTAACGATTGATATCGTATTTCTAGTTTCATACATCTATTTTATTTTACTTTGATGATTTGGAAATGCTCTTCCGTCGGTCGAGGCAAGACGTTGTTGATACAAAATTGGATCCCAATTTTCATCAAAAGATAAGTTTCAAAAGATAAAAAAATTATTTAGGCTTCCCTACTAATATTATAAATGCAAAATATTATCTTTTTGGTTTCCTTTCAGTTCTCAGCCAAATTGGTTGATTCATTGTGGCGTGAAAGAGTAATAAATATCCATCCATCCATATATCCAAACTTTCGCATTTATATAGGAGTAGTTGATATTGGACTAGTTGATGCCCGCGGCTTCGCTCTCGTGGATTTAGTTTTTAAAAATTCCACGGGAACACTAGCCTATGTCACTCTCCCGGTCCCCAACTAGACTCATGCAAAAAATCACGTCGATCCGTGGCTTAGTCGCGGCGTGATTGAAGGACAAAACAACAAACGAATAAATAACACACTTTCGCTTTTATAATATTAGTAAGGATTATATCATTTTTAATGTAATATTTAAATGGCCAACATACCTATTCGTAGTTAAAAAGATAATGATTTGCCTTTAACCATTTATCATAGCAAACAAATGTGCTGTAATATCTAACTTATGATATGGACACGATAATCCCATTTCGCCATCTTTGACGACGATATATTATTGTCACGCGACCCCACATGCAAATTGTGGACCCCTGTCGTTTGTTGATGTTTTGAAATCTGCCATTTGTGTGTTTGAGGGATGTTTTGCTTAAGATGTCTTTGGTACACTTATATATCATATATGACATAAGTAAATCTGTTCCTCCAGTACGTGGATATACGCTCTAGCCAACTAGTTCGCTACACGCTATAGCCAAGCCGAATGCGGAAATGTAGAGGTTGAATCGCGGGTTGAAAGTCAAATCTCTTTTTTTCTTATGATCTTAGCCATCCTGAATCCAATAATCCATTTTCTCCGCCAAGCGTAAAGCTTATGTTGCTTGCAGAGGATGAAGCTTGAAGAGAGTGGCAATAGTTCAACGGGTTCGATTTGCACCGTCGATCTTTCGGTTAACGATAAACATCCACGGCTGGACATAGGTCTCTTGCATGGACCTCCACAGGCCCCGGTCTTGAGCCGGCTGAATTCAGCGGCTCCTTGCGACTCGTTTGATGTCGTCGGTCCACCTAGTGGGGGGTCTGCCAACACTGCGCTTCTCGGTTAGCTGTGGTGCTGCATTAGTACATGACAATGATAATGATAGTTTATTTGCTCGAACAGGATATAATAATTATATACTGTAGTAAATGTAATAAGACGTGGAGAAGGTACATAGGTACCTTCATAATTATTTATAAGCTATATCTACTCTACGTCTTTCTCATGACAGCAGGTTTATAACTAAATCAGCTGAGTGAATGTAACTGCGTCATTTCTACCCAAGATCACGGTCAAGTTTTAAGGGCTTACCTGTTATATATTAAGGCAAATGTCAGGAAAACCCTAGGATAGAAGAACTTACCAGTCAGTTTCGAGAAAAGCGGCATTTTAAAAAACAACTGCTTTGCTTTACGATTGAGATACTAGGTACTTTATTTCAAGTGACCTTTCACTGAACATCAAAAGTGACGATTAGGTCCAAAATCTCTTACATTTCCGCCTATTATTCATATGTGACCCCTGGAAAGTGCTAATACGCGTTGACTTATTGGCGCCATATCTCAAAGACCCTTCGTCCTTTATGTAAAACATTGCAATTGGTGAATTTCCTCTTAAAATCTTCGCTTGATTTAAGCGTAGATTCGAACGAGTTTATCAAAGTTATTGAACATGACAGAAGTCACACGATGAAGTAAGATTATGCAGTCGATAAAGAAATCAAAGTTTTCCATTTATTGTATAAAGAAAATTTAAAGATTCGTTAAATCGTTGTCAATTGCTTCACCGATTTGAGTCAAAAATTTAAAGACAAACTCATTCCTACCGTAAAAGACGTGCCGCCAAGCGATTAAACGTTCCGGCTCGATGGCATGTAGAAACAGATTAGGGGTATGGGTTGAATTTACGCTGCCATACCCCTTCCAAGTTAATCCGCTACCATCTTAGACTGCATCGTCACTTACCATCGTGAGACCGCAGTCAAGGACTATCTTGTCATTGAATAAAAAAAAATCAAAATCATCATCGATCAACCAACGGTTCTTAATAAGTCACAAAGCACGGGTCTTCTCTCAGAGAAAGTTATACGTCATTTTCCACCAGGCTGGCCCAATGCAAAGACTTTGTAGACATTGTGGGGAATTCTCAAGTTTCCTTGCGATCATTTCCTTCACCGTACACAGAAAGACAAACTGCATTAAAAAAATTGAAATAGTTAATCGAAAATTAACCGATATGTTTATAAGAAATTATTTCATTTAATTAATAACCTGTATAAAAACGAACATAAACAATTTTATTATATTAATTGATCAAGAAGGTTTGAAATCGGTCCAGGCATCTTCGAGCAAACGGGGAACATACATAAAAAAAAGATTCCGGCGAATTGAGAATCTCCTCCTTTTTTGGAAGTTGGTCAAAAATCTTTGTAAAAACAATGGTTTTCTTTATCAATCTATTACAGTATATTGCGATAGACCTCCCAATGTCCATACAAATGTAAATTACCAAAACACAACACAGCGATCAATCAAACGTCCTAATACTTTAATGCGTAATGGTAACCCTTCTCCAGTCCATAGCATGTCATTTGTTACAGCGAAATCCGCGGTATCGCAGACCCACTGTTTCCTTGATATCTCTTATTTATTGTCAAAATGCCAACTACGATGGGGTGAGGACTATTTGTCATTGACAAAGCTTTTTGGATATGTATGAGAAGTAACTCGGGGGTATCGGAAGGATATGGGTGGACTTCGCATTTGCATGGGACATTTTTGGCCATTATAATATTACGAGTGCTATTAAGAGGGTTATGTATTCTAGGTGCCGCGTAATATCAAACGATTGTTATGGGTAAGCAACGTTTCCCGAGAGGGTATTAAAAGATGGTGATCTCACAAATAGGTTAAGTTAGAATACGGATATTAGTCTGATGTAATGAAATTAAACGCATTGATACTAAGCTATAGTCCATTTGAAAAGGTTTCGTCAATTGCTATAACTTATATCTTTACTAGCAGTACAATAACAATTAACGGGATACTTTGGACAACTACGGAGCATTCGCCAGCTTCTGTTTATCCGATTCAAGTGCCCTGATGATTGAACTGTCTTGCTGTCAGTGTTTTATCTTCTTCTTGGTCATTATTGAAGGTCATTTCTTTGGTAACTATAGCCTCCGGTCAGGCCTCGGCGTTTCTAATTCCAGTTGTTAGGACCAGTGAGTGACATAGTTAGACCCACACCTATAGGTGACCAGCCATTTTGGTACTTTTAACCGACTTCAAAAAAATGGACGTTATAAATTCAGCACGTAGACCTATGTAATGAAACTGCAAAATATTCACGCACACGTAATCATTTCTTTCTAATGCAAAGTTGGATCTATTGTCGCAGTTACAAGACAATCAAAGGCGTAGGCGTGTTAATGGCACAGTGTCGAGGGGATATTGAACGTCACGATGTGATGGCACCTCGCGGGCTTCCGGTCTTCGAACGATTGTCTTCTGCCGATGACAAGACGTTTAGGGTTACCACCACTTGAACGTTGTATGCAGTGTCGTTTCTACTTGACTCGTGTGAACTCATTCACAAATCCGAACCAAGTCAAAGTATCATTTCAGGTTAATATACAGCTACAATATTATATGTAAGTAAATGCAATATCAAATCCAATTTTTGATCCAAAATAATATTCTTATTTTCTTTTTCTAGATCAGAATCTTACAGACCAAATTTTGTATCTACTAAAAACTCTAAAGCAAAGTGTATTTACGCATTTACGTCTTACATAAGTTTGGATAGTTTTCTATTCAATAATCAACTATTGTCAATCATCTTGAACACTCATATCATAAAATGGTAATGGATTACCGTAATAGGTTGTTGACAGCGGCGAAACAAATTTCCCCAAGCCATTTTTCACAAGACTAGATTGAAATCGAGTGTATCTGAACCAGGAGAAAAGAAAAATCGTTTAAAAGTCCATCAATTACCCTAAAAAAAATACACCCCAAAAATGTCCAAGGAATGTTCAATAAATATTTGCCAACCCTACGTGTCATGTCCGATCCCTTTTCAAAATGGCGGTTGTCAAGGGCGGTCACTACGAATTGTATGTCTTTGAATTTCCTAAAGATATTTATTAGAATGTTTGACGTGAATACGTTACGTTTTGTCCTGTAACTATTTGGGTTGGGGATTGTAATGATGCTTCGTTTGGACGAAATGTGTAACTTGTGTTTGTATAAATGAGCCAAAAGCTTTTGGGAAGGTGTTTGACAATAGTTGGCAATGGTGATCTACGATACTTACCTAACATAACACGTTCTGATCCTTCACTAGGTCATACAATTTAAAAGCTACCTATTTAATTAGTAATTTGATCACCTAAATATTATTAAAATCAACATTTATTACGTCTTTATTGACTATGTATAAAGAGTTTCATAATCTATTATCGTTCGTCAACTGATAGAAACTACAATATTGTGCTTTCCGAAGCAAAGTTACCATTCCAGTGTCTTGGAACGTCAATGTCCATATTCGATCAAAAAGTCGCACCAATTTGATTGCTACTTCAGCTTTACATCCCTTTGCTGATATTTTGTGACTTAGGTTTAACTGTTCTATGGATCACTTTATTTCTTTACAGCTTTTGTATGGCATCGCTGGCAGCATACACTGTTCAAAGGTGTTCATCTTTAGTATTATCAATTCAAATTACTTTTTTTAGATTACAGAGAAAAGCTCATACAAAGCTCTCATTTCTTGTATTGGTCACTTGGCCAATTGAAATTACTGATCTATATAAGAATCGACAAGAATTATATTTTCAACGACTGATAAAATAACCTTAGGTCACCTTGCTAAGTTCGGGTTAACAAGCTTAATATTCTACTACAGTCAACAAGTATAACACTTATCAACACTCAATTTAGTAGTGATGCTTAAAGAAAAGTAATTAGACATGAACAATCGATAGTTTATGCATAATGGATTCCCGTTTCCTAACTGCCAAGGGATAGAGAATCACGGCGAAGATTAAACATTTCGCGCCAGCACTATTAATCAGATCGCCGATTGCACTCTCTAAACATTGGCACAGTGATGGTGGTATATCGATAGCGATATTCACCACGATAGTACATTATACGATACGCTATCATTATATTTAATAGATGGGCCAAAAGGAAAAGTACTTACATTTGCCTTAGGTAGTAAAAGCCAAAACCTACCTAGGTACCTACTCAACTTATTTAAAGATTTTTTAGTTTTTTTTTTTAGAATTTACTCAAAGATTATATTTACTGATTTTGGAGACAAAAATATTATTATCATTAAGTTGTTCAAATACATTACACTTTTTCTTGCTATACATATTTAAAGCAAATGCCCTGCAAAACCGTAAATAAAATTAAGGGGTTTATCACCTTTTTTTTTACAATATTAATGTGACTAGTTATTCAAAAATATTATCGATACATTCAACGAGTACAACACAATCGTAACCCGGAGGGATCGGGAGCACCGCTCGGTTAGTGTGAACTAAATGAATCATTAATAATGCAAAGTTAACGCGCGATCCGTCGACCGCGGAACATCGATAGATACATATGTACGTCGATAGCTATAATTGTACCTCACTAAATGTGTGTTTAGTGCAAATAATTGATGCTCGTATGTCGGTTTGATTTGGTTTAGAGGTGATAAAGTGGAATACGTTTGTTTTGATTGGGTGTTGACGGGTGATTTTGTTTGTAATTACCTGTAGGTAATAGTGGACGATGATAGCTCATTACCTAACGAAAAAGGCTTTTCATACCGGCTTTGAAATTCGAAAAACAAGTCAAGTTTTAGTTCGTTTTAACCCTTGTTAGAACGAACTAAAACTTGGCTTGTGTGTGTGGTTGTCGTTTACATTTAAAGAGTTCAGTATTTAATTTATATGTAGGTAATTGTACGAGTAATAGGGTGTAACATAATATAAATTATGGATGTATACGTATAGATTTTCTTTTAAAGGAAGAATTTCAATTTTTTATTTATATCATTAGAATTAGGTACGAATGGCGGTCCGAACATTCATTTTGATAAACAAAACCTCATACCTTATTTAGTCCGGATACCTTATTCAGTGTGGACTGGCAAAGTGAGTGTCCGGACCGCCATATACTTATGTATTTTGAAGTTGATATCGAAATAAGAACATCAAAATGTCGATAAAGACTTCGACAGGCAAACAAGGGAGGGATTTGTTCGATAACAAGAGCAGCCCCGAAAGAGCTAGCGGAAGACAAACGCGGCCAAATTCAGTGTAAGTGTGAAATCAACTGTATAATTAGACCAAATATTGGCCCACGGTTTGAACAAAGAAAACACTGGTTAGGGAACGTCTTAGGGTAATCGGGGATCGTAAAATGCTGCAGCTCGAAAGGATTCCACTAATATTATAAATGGGAAAGTGTGTTTTGTTTGTCTGTTTATTAGTTTGTTGGTTTGTCCTTCAATCACGGGGCAACGGTGCAACAGATCGACGTGATTTCTTGCATGGGTACAGTTAAAAACCAAACATCCATCCATCCATATATTCAATGTATGGATGGATGGAAAGATGTTTGTTACTCAATGACTGAACTGAAAGGACTGAACCGATTTGGCTGAAAAGTAGAGATAGATTATAGTCTGGAATAACACATAGGCATACCAATGAAATTCAAATATTCATTATCAAATTCAATATCTTGTCTTCGTCTACATCAACCGATAGACTCCACTGCTGAAAAGTTTCTTGTTGAGATTTTCACATGTCACGATCTTACATGTGTATTGCTTTACTATTCTTTTTTTTTGCCTTTTGAATTATTTCTATTGCTTGGCACTCTAGTGAAGTATATTTTTGTATTTATAAAAAATAATTCCAATAAATTATTATTAAAGTAAATTAAAAAATCGGACCAGTAGTTTTTGCGGCAACTTTAAATAGACATACATAGGATATCATCATCATCATCATCACCATCATTATTTCAGCCTACGGACGTCCACTGCTGAAAATAGGCCTTTCCTAAACAGCGCCACCACATACGGTTCTCAGCTCTACATAGTATCACTGTGTCTATTCTAATATTATGTGTGGTGTACAATAAAAGTATATTTATTCATTCATTCGTAGTATATACAAAAAGATAAATTACAGTTCTAGCGCAAGAAATATTTGCTACCGATTGCTGATGAAGTAGATGTACGTGATATTGGTGACTGCCCACATCTACATACGCTATTAATTACATTGATTAAAAAATTACAATATTCTATTGCAACGGAATACATAAACAATTCAACTTTAGGATTGCTTATATTATTTTTCAAATAAAAAAAAAAAAAAGACGTGTGGCACTCGGGGAGTGCCGCTATAAAGCTATTGCATAGCATTTTTTATCAACGCCATCAAAAAATGCGCCATATACGGCGCTCACCGTAGAGGAGTCCCGTGTCAGGTTAGTTTCGTTACGGAATTTCTGGATTCAGTCTCCACGCTGGCCCGCGATAGAAGCTATGCAATAGCTTAAAAAACCAAAGACCTTTTCTACAAAAATATTTCTGATCTACGGATTTTTCTATTAAAGCGCGATATTAGGGCTCCAAAACAATAGAGCGCTCCCTTAAGAATCCCCATGTTTGTTCACGATCCAGTAACGAGGCGGAGGTGTTTTACAGATTCCAATGTTTTTGCAGACTTTGATCGGGGATCTTGTATGATTTGCGATTTTCGTGTTTGCTTTGTGTTATTCCACAATGTGTAAATATTTAAGTTGCATCAATGGTATATGTGCCAACATCACTTAGATAAAATATTGTATCTTCTTCTTCTTTCACTCTGCCAATGCTGGACAAAGGACTCTTGCAAGGACTTCCACAGGCCTCGAACTTGCGACGCCTGAGTGAGTGTCTAACGCATTGTGTTATTCCACAATGTGTAAATATTTAAGTTGCATCAGTGGTACATAATATGCCAATATAAGTTAGATAAAATATTGTATCTTCTTCTTCTTTGTCAACCGATAGGTGTCCACTGCTGGACAAAATACTTTTGCATGGACTGCCTCCAGCCTCGATCTTGTGACGCCTGAGTCCACTGCGCTTTCTGATGATGGGTCGCCACTCGAACTTCTTGGGAGCCCAACGACTGTCAGCTCTTCGAACTATGTGACTAGCCCATTTCCACTTCAGTTTCGCGACTCGCTGAGCTATGTCGGTGACTATGGTTCTCCAACGGATCTCCTCATTTCTGATTTAATCTCGCAGGGTACTCCGAGCATAGCTCTCGCTAAGTGGTATTTAGGTCATGTGGAACGGGCAACCATGTCAAACAATAATTTTATTTAAGGAAAACTTTGTAAAAAGACTATTTTAACTTCTAATAATAGCTATATGAGATGGAAAAAGTCAAATTATTAAGATCCCAAGGGACCAATAAGAACTTGGGTTTGTGTTGAAAATATATTACTATTTTTCCTCTTGATTTCTGTTTGTTGTCCCTTGTGGTAGTCAATAGGATCAACACTCTACAGTATTACGAATTCCGAAAAAGTCTACATTCTTTCCTATACCTCCTAAATCCTATCAACTGAGTGCTATAGTGTATTAACTCGAAGCAAGATTTATTGGTTCAAATATGACGTCTCCACTATTATCCCGGCATCGCATATATGGGCGATATTTTTGCATACCGAAGGGGGAAAAAGAAATATTTATTGTGACAACCGCAAATTTGCTTAGACACCTGATTCCATATTCGCTGTAACGTGAAATGGGTTTTGCGAAAATGGTCACGACGAATCGCATACATCGTGTATTATGTCATAATTCATAATATTGAAATATTTCTGGAGCGGTGTGAGTGAAGGTACATTGGCTTGTTATTGAAACCTGCTTTTGACAAATGATGCGAGAAAATATTGAGAATAAAAAAGGGGTCTAAAAATATAATCAAAGTTGTTTTTTGGTAGGTACATATGACGAGTGTACATAATGGTTCACATCTTGCAATTTTCCGTACTAATTTTTAACACGTATTTTTTAACAATCTGTGAAAGTCTGTGTTCAATGTTCACTCTGGAACGAGAGTATTTCGGATCACAGTCATAATTACATGATGTCATTGATCCTCCTAGTGGTGGGTTCTGCCAACACTGCGCTTTCAGATGCGAGGTCGACACTCCAACATCTTGGGACTCTAACCCGCTACCATCTTAGACTGCATCGTCACTTACCATCAGGAAAGATCGCTGTCAAGGACTATCTTGTCAACGAATAAAAAAAACTTATATTAAGAGAATCCAGTACCTACGTGTAATAGCAACTTAGATATCGTATAATAAAACAAGAGTGAATAGGTGAATAGGCATCTTCTAGGCAAACGCGTTAAACCTTAGACCACATCATCACTTTCCATCAAGTGTGATAGGGAACAAGCGTTTGCCTTTAATGTATGAAAAAAAAAATACGTCACTTACTTCAAGAAGCCAGGGAATCTTTTATTAACAAGTACAGATTGAAATCTGTACCTCAGAAAAAAACTAGAAAAAGCTTATGCAAAACAAATGACGAGTGATAAACAAAGAAAAATTAAGGGCAATACACACATCACATCTTGCTTTAAACTTGATTTGTGTTGGCAATAGCAACCCTTGCGCGGGCAGACGTACCCTCCGGAGTGGTGATTTATCAAAGAATTTTCTCACCTAATAAATAACGAGTGTTCACATATTCTGCGTGTGTTATAGACGATACATGAAGTGGGATTAGAGAGAGAAAAAAATCAGTGCTATAGAACCAAAGAGAAAATAAGTATGTTAAAAAGTACTGCAGCTCTAAAAGTTAAACTCAAACTCAAAATTATTTATTTCATGTAGGCCAACTTGTGGCTCTTATGACAAGTCGAGGATCTACCACCGGTTCAGAATGCTGAATCTGCTGAAAAGTTGATTCTAATAAAAAATAATAGTACGTTCGCGAAAAGAAATACAAAAATAGCAGTCCATAACACAAACATTTATACAGTATATTATGCATATATACAGTATATCATGACGAAAATTAGCACTTGGTTAAGAAAGGATTATTGAAAATTCAACCTCTAAGAGGGTAAAATAGGGGTTTGAAAAATCGACTTTAACGTGAGTGAAGCCACGAGCAAAACATCCTTCTATTACCTACATATTTTTAAACAGCCAAGCCTCAATAGCCCAACGGTTAAAGGTGCGGACTGAAAGGTCGCAGGTTCGTTCCCCACCCATTGCACTATTGTTGTGCACACTCCTAACACAAGCTTTTTGCTTATTTGGAGGGCAGAGGAGAATATAAGTTAAGTTAAAAAATCAGTGTCACCATTCGTATTTTCTTTTTTTCCTGATCTTGTTAACTACAAATACTCCCTCAGTGACCTACCTACCTAAGTCATACACCCCACATCCCAATAAGTTTATTCGTGTGAAATAAAATCCACGAAAAATTTAATTTGTTGTTGCCATAATAATATTTTTCTACTATTTCGTGAAACTTACGTAAATTAGAAAATAAGCTTTTATAATTCCAATTAATGGGATGTCACGTGACTTTTATCCAATTAAAATTCCAATTGATCGGTAGGTGAGGCTTGTGTAAACAAAACGGGTGCGGTTTCTCCCCCGAGGGGGTAAGCTCTAAGAATAAATGCCCTACATAAAGGCGGAGTGCTAGGAAATGTACGTGAGCATTCCTAACACCCTATATGTACGGAAATCACATGGAGTTGTTACTACTCTTAATTTTAAATATTTTGACATCAGGTCCCACTGAAACGTATAACGAGCACTAGTCACCTTCGTAGATTTTACGTTTGCGTACTTTTTAATTTCCTTCGTTCTTAAACACCGTGTCTGATTCTTTTCTATTATAATAATCAAATTCGTATTTTACTCTTAATAGCAATTAATGTCATATTTACAGAGATTCTAAAGTCTCAATTTAAGTAGGGGGAGGGGGGGGGTCTACCAAAACTGCGCTTCCCGGTGCGGTGTCGCCAATCTAGCACCTTGGGATCGCACCATCACCATCATTTCTTCAATCTATGTGCCCCGCCCATTTCCACTTCAGTTTCGCAACTCGCTGAGCTATGTCGGTGACTTTGGTTCTTCTATGGATCTCCTCATTTTATTTAATCTCGCAGGGATACCTACTCCGAGCCTAGCTTGAGTTCTTGATTCATTTGCATCCAATATTTGATTGGCCATAGTTGCAATTTACGCTTACATGATATGGTTCGATGATAACCTTTTAACTTTTAAATTTACTATTTTAGTTTTTAATTTTTACTGAGGTGTAGGAGGGTTGACAGTTAATCGCACGACGCAGCCGTCTCATGGAATCATTTCAACTAAGGCCTATTGTAAAATGTTTGGGAAACCTCCAACAGCCCTATACAATTCCCGAACGCGGCATCTCCCCGCGAAACGCGTACAGTATCGCATTATATCATTTATAAACAAAATGTGTTAAAATAAATCGCGACGTTGGCAGCCGCAGATACGCGGATTTACGATACGTACGCGAGCCGATTTTCGAAACAATTTGCGTTTTGTGGTCCCAATGTACTTACTTACTTGTACACATTTAGATGTTTATACGAAAGAAGTAGGCGTAGCTAAGTGTGGTGTATGATTTCAAAGGGTTTGCATACATTTGGCTTTGTGAGTATCGTAGGGGTATAGGTTTGAACAGTGGTATACCCCTTCCAAGTTAGTCCGCTACCATCCTTAGACTGCATTATCTCTTACCATCAGGTGAAATCGCAGGCAACGACTATCTTGTCAGTGAATAAAAAAAATCGTCACAGACCAGATCGTGATCAACTGACTAGTTGGTCTAGTGGTTGACATGTTCGTCTGTGGATGACGAGGTCCTAGGTTTGATAATTGAGTCGGGCCAAAAAATGTACCTATTGGGTTTTACTGTTATTGTAATTCTCAGTTCTAGCCCGAAATTAGGAAATTGGCGGTCTGTTACCTCAAAAGCACGTAAAGCCATCGGTCCTGCGCCCGAAATCTCTCCGGTTGTGTCGAATATCTGACTCATCGGACAATGCGAGTGAGGGAATAGAGAGTGCACCTGCGCACAAACTTTTGCACTATATTATGATTACATTTTGTGGAGTTTGGCGGCTGTGGCTGAATTCAATTAAGAGGACATTAATATTTTTATTCATAGTGTTTTGTAAACGTCTAAATATCATACATATATTAGCCACCTCAAATTAAAAAAAAAATACACCTAAGCGTAAACTCTAGATAATCGTATCTACTCGTAGATAATCGTATCTACTCTGATGTTTTACTATAACGTGGCTGAATGGACTTCCTTAGTTATTTTTAGCGTTTATTTTATGCCAATTTTAAAGCTTCTAACATGCTTTGCACATTGAGGGACGAGGGTATTACAAATTTCATAGAACATAATGGCTGAACATCAACAATTTAGTGACGTGCCATCTGAAATTATCGATACGTAGCCAATCGATAAGTATCGAGTAATATGGGGCTAAAATATAGAGGTAGTTTGACCTTAGGCGATAGATGATAGACTCTGCAAAATTGATATTATATTTCCTTTGAACAATGTATCTGGGTACGTTAGAAGTGCCTCGAGGATGTTGGGGGTCCCATACATGATACTTTGCTAATGTAATACCACACCTTTGAAACTATTTGAAGCCATTTCAAAAATTATTTCGTACTAGCTAATGCCCGCGACTTTGTCCGCGTTAATTTCGTTTTTAAAATCCCGCGGGAACTCTTTGATTTTTCGAAATAAAAAGTAGTCTATATCACTCGCCAGGTCCTCCACTATACACATGCAAAATCGGTTCACTAATGATTAACAAAAAACGTTAAACAAATGATCATTTCACAAAAAACGTTTTAAAAGCTAATCAAATCACAAACGTCGTATTCCACAAACTAATCATTTTACAAAAGATCATTTTACAAATATTCTATTCGTAAATGTTTTAATTTGCAAATGTGCTGGATGTTAAATTATCATTTTAAAATTTATTATTTCACCAAATAATTCTTTTTCCAAATTCGCAATTTTACAAAATAGTAGATGGTAAATTATTTATTATTTGATAAACAGAACTAATAACAAAATAACAAATCAATACGCAAAGCGATAGGAAGAAGTTTATTATTATTTATCTGTCGCAGTCGGATTGTATAATCCGCCGTAACGGCTAGCTGTTTTCAAATACAGGGCCGTTTTGAAATGCAATGGGCTACGCCAGAAGACTCGCTCCGTCGCCCCTTCATTCAGCTTCGCCTACTCGACCTTCGTTCAGGACCTCCTTCGCGAGCTTCTGGCTTCGCGCTTCATAAAAACACTCTAGGGGTAGGGCAGACAAGACTACGTGGAGTCGGGGTTGGCCATTTCGGTTTTGGCGTAGTCCATTTAATTTATAGCGAAGCGCAGCTCCCGCCACAGCCTTGAACAGTTCATTTTATCAAAAAAAATATGCCACATGTTGTTTTACTAATTAACACAATTAAGAAATCAATTGTTTGTCAAATATTATTTTATGAAATCACAATTTGTCTAGTAATTTGTTTTGTCAAGCGAATTATTTGTGGAACCAGAAGTTTTATAATGATCAATAAATGATTCATAATTTTGCTAAACGTTGTTTGTGGAATGACACTTTGTTATATGTTTTTTGTGAATTAATCGGTCACCTGCAAAATCACGTCGATCCGTAGCTCTGTTGCAGCGTTATTAAAGGACAAACCAACAAACAAACACACTTTCGCATTTATATTAGTAAGGATAACAGGTTAGAGTACCTACAGACTTACAATTTGAGTTGGACAACTAAATCGCGAACGACTTATGGTAGCCCACACATTTTATCCAAGTTAGCCCGCTACCATCTTAGACTGAATCGTCACTTAACATCAGGTGAGATTGCAGTCAAGGACTAAGTTATCATGGAATAAAAAGAAAAAAAATGCAGCCAACATGCAGCCAACATGCAAACATGCAGTACGCCTGTCATTTGGTACCATTTTTAACACGATGGATGGAAAGTATAGATTTATGGTAAGTAGACATTTTTAAGGAGACAGTCATATTTTTCATTTACCTACATCCTACATTGTATACAAAACTGAAGCAAACTTGGTGACTTTACTAGTCTTTTGAGAAAGTTAACCTAGTGTTCTGATGATGCTGTAGTATCGGAGCCTTTGTATGAACTATGTAGATATAGCCTTGGGCTAAATATAGAGTTAGGATGTGTTTAGAGTCGTCCGCAAATCCATATCCCCAAAAAATCAAATACCACGTTAAACTAAATACTAATTTAGGTAGGTACTATTATAAACAAAAAAGTAAGAAAGTGTGCCTAACTGTTTGTCTATTTGTAACTTTATCACACTGATACGATAAAGGCGAAAGTTTGTATGTGAATGAACCGATTTGTTTGGAGATAGCTAATATCCAAGATTAACACATAGGCTACATTTTATCCCGGAAAGTTAAAGAATTCTCGCGGGAATTAATAAACCTTAATCCACGCGGACGAAATCGCGGGCATCGTCTAGTTTACAATATCTATTTCAAAAAAAAAAACTCACCAAAAGAATTACGATTATTTAGTTTATCTACATGCGCTCAATCCATAATAATATAAAACTCCTAGAATTTCAATTATCCTTGTTCACTTCTAGAATGCTAGCTATCATTCTCTGTTCTTACTTCCGTCACAGAATAGGTATTTTTTAGTACAGGTACTGGTAAAACCTGTCTATACAGTTTATAGCTCTGGTTTAAACCCACTATAATGTTAAGTGATGTGTGGCTAACTTCTTTGTCGGCGCGGACATCGAGCGATAGTTCGCATAACTTTATAACAACTCCTGGTACTGCTATTGTATTCTGTACTACACGTTGTTATCGAATTGTGAAATAATGCCGTATCACAAACTTAATATTACTTACCGTGCTGTGAATATTATCAATGCGAGAGTGTGTTTGTTTGTTGGTTTGTCCTTCAATAACGCTGCAACGGATCTACAAATCGACGTGGTTTTTTGCATTGGTATAGTTGAGAAACTGGAGAGTGACATAGGCTACATTTATCCCGGAAAGTTAAAGAGTTGCCGCGGGGTTTAAAAAACTAAATCCACGCTAGTATAATATAATTTATTAGAGTCTTGTGTCTTCTCAAATCGAGTTCATTTTTTGACAAGATCTGAAACTCAGTACGTTAGGTGATTGTACTGAGTTTCAAATCTTGAATGAAATGAAAAGTTGAAATTTTTAATATCAACTTAAAATTCGAATAAGTATCATAGATATTAAAAAATATACTATCTCAAAATTCAAATAGGTTCGAGAAAAACGTAGACGGATTTATTTTAATAATTTGCTTTTTTTTATTTGGTGTCTGTATCGAAACTGAAGTTATTAACGGGAGTGTTTGTAAGTAACCTCTGTTATCAAATAGCTGCAAAGATCTCTCGCAGGTTGTTGGTGTTGTATCAAAGGATGTATCCTAAGTTCTTGATAAAGGAATACTTCACATGCACTAACTGTGCCACTGTAGAGTGTAGAGGTTGAATCAGACAGATGATTTTTTTTTTAAAGAATATTAGCCAAGCTGAAGTTGGCTAATATCCTCCTATTTTTTTTTTTTATTCGATGACAAGATAGCCCTTGATTGCGATCTCACCTGATGGTAAGTGACGATGCAGTCTAAGATGGTAGCGGGCTAACTTGGAAGGGGTATAGCAGTGTAAATTTAGCCCATACCCCCAATCAGTTTCTACACGCCATCGTGCCGGAACGCTAAATCGCTTGGCGGCACGTCTTTGACGGTAGGGTGGTAACTAGCCTCGGCCAAAGCCTCCCACCAGACCAGACCAGAGACAATTTAGAAATTATAAATTCCTAAATTGCCCCCGCCGGGAATCGAACCCGAGACCTCCCAGTTATAAGACCACAGCGCTCACCACTACGCCAGGGAGGTCGTCAAATCCTCCTATCCCCTCCAAATAAGCGGAAAGCCTGTGTTAGGAGTCGGTACGACAATAGTGCAACGGGTGGGGTTCGAACCGGCGACCTTTCAGTTATTTATGCTTTATTGATTTGTTATCAACTGAAAGGAAAGATGGATGGATGGATAGATATATTATGTTTGTAACTCAATCACACGTAACGACTGAACCGATTTGGCTGAAATTTGGCACAGACATAGATTATAGTCTGGAATAATACATATGCTACTTTTTATCCCGGAAAATCAAATAGTTCCCGCTGGATTTTTAAAAGCTTTATCCACGCGGGCATCACTCACCAAAAGGTTTCAAAGTATTTAGTTTATCTACCTACGCTCAATCCAATTCATCGAATAATAGTCAAGTCCGCATATTGCTAAGGCTGTATTTAGGCAGATTAGCCACTGTCAGGCTTTGAACTCGACAATCTGCATGTGAACAATTAGTCTTTTGTTCGATACTGAATACTGAACGCGCTTGGACCTGCTATGTCAGACATGGTTTCAACGAAATCAAATTATTGATAAGAACTTTAATTTCGAAAGTCATGGTAAGTTTCTTATGATATAAATCAAGAATTTTATTTTTTAGTAATTATTAGCTAGAGCTTTCAATTTAATTTTAATCATACGGTAATATTATTTTTTTCATGTCAATAAATGCTGAATAAATCTTCATTTATCATTTATTTATTTATTTTATATTTGTTTTGCAATTAGGCAAGAAATCTATTATTATTAATACTATTTAAACTATATTTAGGAATATTTTTTTTTAAAGAATATTAGCCAAGCTGAACTTGACTTATATTCTCGTGCCCCCTCCAAATAAGCGAAAAGCTTGTTTTCAGTTTTCAGTCCGCACCTTTAACCGTTGGGTTATTGAGGCTTTAAATTTTAATTTAGGAATAAATCATTAAATATTTCTTAATATTAAGTATTAGGTATTGTATTTTAGTTCTGAATATTATATAACTACCAAAACTTCGATCCGTACCAAAAGGGGAATATTGCATTTAAAGTTATTGTTGATAGGACACGTCTTTATTATTCTGTCCCATGATGTAGAATGTATGATCAATTTTCTGAGCTGAAACAGTTTTCGAATGAATAACTACGATATATCGTAATCGCCTCGGGTTTAAATATTCTATTTCCATCAAAGAGAAATACGCCGAGCTATGTTCAAAATTTATTTCTTCACCACAATGTTCTTCTCTACAATCTACCACTATCTCTTCGCGGTATTCCTGACTCCTTCATCAAAGCAGTCTAACATTTTATATTTTCGCATTCAATTTAACTAACATTAAATTTCTCTAAAGTTGTAAATACAACAGTTTTTCAAAATCGGTCATCATGCCTTACACAATTGATCGGCCACGGGGCGGCGTACCTAATAAAAATATGGAAATCGAGTCTCTACGGAGGTTTTTCGCAGAAAATTACACAGTTCAATATAGCAATTTTCATCGAAAATGCGAGAGCCGATGAATAAAAAAGCTTCATTGAAAGGTTAAAATGATAATTAATCTTGCAGCGCCGGCGAACGCGTGTAACTCCCCATCACCTGACAATAAGCCGACATCCCGCCACGGGACGCCCGAAGTTATCGCTTGCTGAAAAACGATCAGCAGACGCAGGGTTGCCTCGAGCCCGGCCGAACTAACATGCGCCTAGGTCCTCCACTTTCATATATTTTCATTTTTACATTCAAAATTCAAAAAAAATCAAAATTCAAAATTTATTTATTTCATATAGGCTAACTTGTAGCTCTTATGATAAGTCACAAATCTACCACCGGTTCGGAATGCAGATTCTGCTGAGAAGAGCCGGCAAGAATCTCAGCAGTTGCTCTTCTCAAAAAAAAAAAAAAATATATATTTTTCAAAGCTATGCTATGTATACAGTGCTTCCACAACAAAGCTTCAAAATGCAAAAATGCATTAGAATAGAATAGAATAAAATAGAAATATTTTTTATTCAAATAAACTTTTACAAGTACTTTTGAATCGTCGATGAATCTACCACTGGTTCGGAATGCCCTTCCTGCCGAGAAGAGCCAGTAATAAACTCGGCGGTTGCTGTTTTCAAAAAAAAAAAAAAAACTTTTTTAGAATAGGTAACAAAACTTTATGCTATGAATACAGTGTTTCCACAATGAAGTTTCAAAACTTCATACATTCAAACATCCAAACTTTCGCATTTATAATACTAGTGGTTCGCCCCGAACTGAGACCTCGCGATATCCCATAATTCCCAAAAGTTTTAATTATATATTGTAATAATTAACTTTTAACATTAGACACAATAAAAAAAAAAATAGTTGACATAAAACTGTTTTACTGACACAGCGCCATCTATTAGCATTATAGTGAAGCTATAAGCTTCACAATAATGCTAATAGATGGCGCATTAAAATTAAATAATTTCGTTTCTTTATAACATTTATCTAATTTTAGTATTTGTTGTTCAAGTACAGGATATAACTGAATTTTCAACCAAGTTTCACGTTCTAATATTCAGTAATTCAGAAGTTATAGGGCTCTGATAGACATTTAGACGGACACACTTCTCTGTATAGTAGGCAAGCGCCCTAGTTGACTCAGAGAACTCGCTTCGCTCGTTCAATTAGTAATATATTAAGAATACCTATCTAATTTGATCAGTCTATTTCATCACTTTCACACTTATTTTCTTTCTTACGAATGTTTTGATCTTCCAAAAATCAAACATAGCTCTAAAGTTTTAGCTGACTAAAAAACAAAAGAAAATCAATCGAAGTCGCAGCCCTAACATCGATACACCTGTTGCATCGAATATTCGATTTCCTTCAATGAGATGGGAGAGGGAGAGAGTACTATATCAAACAGTATATGTGTGAAAGAGACTGCAAGGGTCCCACTTGGGCACACGTTTCAATGGTTTCAGAGTCTATAAATATAGGTTTTAACTTTGCACGTATAATGCTCTCAAAGGAAAGAGGCTTCACTTAGATATTAAATTTTTCGACGTCATTATACGTTGTCCAAGCCTTTATTTTCTTTTTGGCATCTGCCAAATACCCTACGCCTATAAATTACCGCTTTTTTGTTTTCGGAATAATGTACTAAAATAATGTCGTACTTTATTGACGTTTAGTGAAGTGCCCTGTGCATAACAAACAACCACAGAGTATAACACAGTTCTTGAAAGACGATAAATCATTCACGATTATGATAAAAATAATTTGACTTTGTGTAAGTATTGTTTCTGTAAATTTAATAAAAAAAGGAAATAAAAATAGTAACTATGACTCCAATATTGAATATTTGCAAGGAATTAAGTTGAAATCTTGGAATTTAAGTTCAAACCAAGAGTAAAGAAATTTTTCTTTTCATTTATTTATTTTTTGACGGCTGCCTTAAAATGTAACTATGCACGCGTTAGTGAAGTGAGTTAACTTCAAAACGCGTGGTTAATAACGTCTAAACCAAGTTTAAATCAAGAGTTATGAGCAAATATACTTGGAAAATCACATACCTACCTACTTATTTATTTAACAAACTAGCTACGTAATTGGGTATACAAATGAAACAAGTAAAATTATTAAGTACTAGCGGCTCGTCCTGGCTTCGCACGGCTGGACATTTATTTTTTAAACATTTTGGCATAAACGTACAGTAAATGCAGGACAACTGACATCAACGCGTAATTTTTAAAAACATTTCACTGAGCAATTTTATTAAACTCGTAATATGTTTCGAATGGAATGTCCGATTTTAATAAACTAAAAAGTAATTTACAGGTATTTAAACTGCCTTGCTTGAGAAATCATTTATTTAGGTAAGGATTAAGGCAAAGGTATAAATAACTTGATTTATATACACTATACAATTTAAATTAATATCGGAGTTATCAGAAAATGAATATTTCCGCGTGATAAAATAATAAAATGGTGCCAGCCGGTGCGGCGGGGCACGGTGGCAGGTATCGGTGCGGAAGATTCCTGTGGTTCCTGTGGTGATCTTATTAACAATCGTTTCCTATAAGAAGCTCTGTGCGATCGCAGCCCCGTAAAAACAAATATTTAATATTTCAACCCAGACGAAGTCGGGGCAGGTCGCTAGTTAAACATATTTTGAAAGAAAACCTTAATTATTATTATTATCGATAAAGAACCCAAATCAACTTATTATTTTTTTCTGTTTGTCTGTACCGCAAACATATGTCAAATTAATTTATCTAAGTGATTAAAAATATATAATAAAATATAAGTACGTTAAATCAAAATTGAAAAGTATTTCATTAAATCGATTGAAAGTTCTTCTTAAATAAAATCGATTATTACTTCAAATCGAATCGGTAACGTGTGAAGGCGTCACTAAAGTCAAAATTTCTTGATCTGCCAAAAAGAAAATAAAGAATTGGACAATCTATAAAAACCAGTTAAAGTGTGATAGATGTAGACTCTATAGATCTTAGAGACATACAATCACACATGCATGATTTCTTATGTAAGTACCTACGGTAGGTACTGAAAACTATCTGTATAACTTTGTTTGCAATTTCGGCATAAATATAATCTTATAGTCTTATGTCAGTTCCTACTCTAAAGACTTTAGGCTATAAGCAGGTTTTCTTAACGCTACAAATGTTTTCATTTGTAGCATATCATAAAAAGATGCACGGACCAATAACTTGCACCTTGACTTTAGCTTGACGCATTATCCCATAATATTATTAATTCTTAAAACTTTCCTATTTTCTCCCGTCGAATGTTCGCCATGCTATCAACACGCATATGATCACAAAAATTAGCAAATCACAAGAAAATAACAAAATATTTAAATAATCATGTAGAGCATTTTTCGCCTCTGTTGCACAAAAAAAACTACATAAGCCCGATAAAAAACGAGGCTCAAAGCGGAACCTATCAATAGCTCGGACTTGTCCCATTTTCCGGGGTTTTTTCTCGGGATTTTCACGCCCGGGACGCTTCCCACGAGGCTTATTGAGGCACGGGACTCGATTTGCATATTGTATTGGCCTTTTCAATCGTTTTAAATGGTGTTGATTAAAAAAGTAAGCTCAGCTAACCAACTCTGTTCTAGTATGACAATTTTATTTCCGGTTTTTTTTCAGGGATTTTTTCTCTACCCCTTTTAAAGAGAGAATTTTCTCAGTGTATCTGTTCAACTTTTCTCGTAAAAAGCATTTTCAATCTTTTACACCGCCTACCGTCAAAGACGTGCCGCTAAGAAATTCTGATTAGAGACTTTGGCTTTGGCTAGTTACCACCCTACCGTCAAAGACGCACCTAAGCGATTTAGCGTTCCGGCATGATGGCGAGTAGAAACCTATTAGGGGTACAGGTCGAATGTATATTGCCATACCCCTTCCAAGTTAGAGCGCTACCATCTTAGACTGTATCGGCACTGGTACCCGAAAGACGGTTTAAGTTAAGCCACCGTTAAGGTTAAAAAGGTAAGGTTTTCCCACAAAAAACATTCTTTCCGAAAAATAAACTCCATTTATAGTTACCTCGTTGCTCACAAAGATTTTTTTAAAGTATGTAAGACGTATTAGAATTTTTTGTGTCAACTTTATCGTATTCTTTATTTATCTACTGAAAAATTTTGAACAATCAGTCAATACCTTTTCTATTTTTGTAGGTATTTTAGTAGAGCACAAAAATACTATAGAAACATTACGTTATCCTCCTCGGGATCCTAATCGAGAGAATAACTACATCTATAGTGTCTGGAATATGTCCAGCAGTGCATTAGAGATAATTCAATTGCTCACAACTCTGCTAGGAAGGTTTCACAGTATCTATGGCTGATATTACAGACCAATAATTCTTGGTAAAAATACACGTGGATGATACAGAAGTGAAGAATGGTATCTGAGGAATTGCGCAGGATACATACATACGAATATATTCTTCATAGAGTTTCTAAAGAATATTTTATGCGTGTTATAATAACTAATTAAATTTTTTATTTTGGTAAGGTTGTTCGTGACAAGCAGCGAGTGGAACTTGCTTTTTTTTTTATTAATTTCTTCTGCAATTAAAATTTATCTCAAAACAGAGCTGAAATTGAATTGCAAGTCAAAAACATTGAATCAAATTATAGACGTCGTTATCTAACAATAACAATTATAACCGAACCGAAATTGAGGACGTGAACAAACGATGGTATATTAACCGTGAAATGAACGGTTACACGTGGCCGTGTGTTACACCGGAGCGTAGCAGATCGTGACGCAGTGTAACGATCGCAATAACCTCTGGTTGGCTGGTACCCTCCCGCTATTGGTTAAAATGCATTTTTACAGCAAGAACGCCATAAATTCAGCCAATCAGATGCCATTGTGATCGTAACGCTGACGAAATCATTTTTAGAGAATCGACATACAAGTGTAAATGATTTAAAACGCTTTTTACGAGAAAAGTTGAATCGATACTCTGAGAAAATTCTCTTTTTAAAGGGGGTTTAAAATTGCGTAGGTACATAATAGACTAAACGTTTAATATTATACATACTAAGACTAAATTATTTGCATAGTAATGAGTGCTTTTTTGAAATAGTGGCCTTAGTCTTGGCTTTGATGTGTGTGTCAGTTTTATTTAAGTTAGTGCCTATTTTCACAATCGTCGAATAGAGAGACGAATATATTTAAATGACCGATGAATAAACGTATCAAATTTAGAAAATCCGTTGGTTAAAGTTTATTTGGTGATGGTGAAATAGGCCTTTAGTATTTTGTTCTTCATAAATTAAGAAAGGAAGTGCCTATAAACCTATGTGATCTATATCCTCAAAAGAATAGATTCCTTGTTAATATTAAGGTATACGAACCCAAGTCCTAACGGTGTAACGAAAACCTTTGTTCAAACATCTAAAAAACGCTTCAAACAACGCTGTCCCTTCAAGGAGTAGAAAAAAACCACGAGCGACCGAAAATTAAATAATGAAAAAATATAGCCGCCTCTTCCCTCGTACAGATGAAATTTGATTAAAAAATCACGATTATTACGAAACCCCCTTTGTGGTATTTTACACAGAATATTGACTGCTCTCCAAATCATTGCTAAATAAATTTAAACCTTATATATGATGATAATAAGGTGACTCCTTTCGTTATGCAAGCGCAAAGTTATCTCGGTAATTTTCCAGTAGTCGATGTATCCCCCTCCCACCCTTTGGCTACGACCCCCTTTCAATAATTTTTCATCGTTTTGATCCGCTCTTTGTGGTTTACTCTTAGATTAACAAAGTTTTAAATTAAAAATCGGTGTAGCAAATATCGAATATTTCATTTCGCTCTTTGACTATAACGTTAGATGTTGAAAGGGTTCGGGGTACATTTTTCTCTCTGAATAATTCTTAGAAGTAGCTTATTAAAACAGCTACATCATAACAAATTCAGTGTAACGAGAAAACTTAATAGAGAAGTTTTATTTTGAGCAAAAGAGTATGACTGAAACTCTACGATTTCCTTCAAAGAGAAAACTGTAATGTACGTAGTATGAGAGTTCATCGACTTTCACTTTAGAATTCCCCACGATATTTATCACTAGCTGATACCCGCGACTTCGTCCGCGTGGATTAAGGTTTTTTATTCCCGCGGGAACACTCTTATTTCCCGGGATAAAAATGTCATATTCCAGACTATAATCTATCTCTGTGCCAAATTTAAGCCAAATCGGCTCAGTCGTTGCGACGTGACTGAGTAACAAACATACAAATTTTCGCGTTTATAATATTGATAAAAGGTAGCCTATGTTCTTTTCTATGTCAAAGGCTACATGCATGCCAAATTTCATCCAAATCCGTTCAGCCGTTTTTGCGTGATTGAGTAACAAACATCCAAACATCCAAACATCCACACTTTCACATTTATAATATAAAATTATAAAAATACGAATTTGGTTAGTTCTATTGTAGTCCTTCAATTGACGGATTGAGTTGATTTTTTGGGTAGGTATTGAGTGTTTGGAGAGTGATTTAGGTTACTTCTTATTCCGGAAAATAAAGGGATGAGGATGAAAATGAACGATAGAAAATACAAAGAAACCATTAATTAATGACTTAAAAGCATAAACGGCATTCCGGAATTCCTTTGAAAAAACAGTGCACCCAGTAACCAGATAATTGGAAGTAGAAATCAATACGTTAAAAGTCATAATGTAAGTTGCTACAGTATCGTCTCATGCATATACAATCGCACCAACAGATGGCACATGAGTAAATAACCGAATAGAAGTGGAGCTTCTAAAGACCGCGCGTATTTAATACCTATTATGTTAGGGTTAGCAGAGGAGGATAAGATAAATGAAGTAAAATATCCAATATCAGGGAGGCGCCGGATTCAGGCGGCGCAAGATCGATGCCTGTGGAAGTACAAGGGACCTTTTTCAGCTGTGGATGTCAGCTATCGTTTGATAAAGAAGGAGAAGAATGCTCAAGAGTAGGAATTATATTATCAACATGGACTCCGCATACTTGTAGTAGTATCCTATTACAGTATGGTTGTATGTACTGTGTTTATTGTGACTAAATGCTTGTGAGTCGCGACCTGCGACGACTCTAACTCTGCGCGAACGAAGTTACATTTTTTTTTAAATCACGCGGCCGCCCTACGTTTTTGCGAGATAAACATTTTTCGAAGACCTTAATTGTACAGTCTATACTCATGCAAGAAATCACGTCGATCTATAGCTCTATTATACCATGATTGAAGGACAAACAATAAATAAACTTTTGCATTTATAAATTAAAATAGTAGTAGGGATTTGTATGTCAGCTTATGACGGGACATGTTTGGATGTATATTGTGTAACCCGTTTTATGTAGGTAAGTAGGTACGATGCTTATAGCAAAAAAATTATGAAGTTTTGTTTCTGTTCGGTTATTTACTCATCTGCCGATGCAGTACAGTCACAGATGAAGATGCAGCCATGCATGCAGCATTGTTAGCGCCCAATACCCTTTGATCCCGTAAGTGGTCTCGAGTTACCTTTGTTGTTTTAAACAACCCTCATCAACCTGGGATGGAAATGGATTTTACTATGTCAGCTCAATATTGAAAGCCTTTAGTTATGCAATTTTTCCATCTTCATTTTTTTTTTGCTACAATTCATTACATTTGACTTGACATAAGTTTTAGAAGTATACATATCTAATAGTCCGGTACTATTCACTGTCCAGTCACCAATGTCCATAAGTGCTCAAACAAACAGCTATTAAGTGTGTTCTCATAAGTACAATCTTGATCTGTTATGTGGTTCATGACCACAAAATTGCTTAAGGTGAAGCTGTTTTGGAACTAAAAATCATTTTCTAACATGACAAAAATAGAAATTGCTGACAGTTTTATGTGCTTGCGAAATATTAAGGGTGCGCTTAAATAAATTGGGATTGTTTACCTATTATTTTAAAGGCTAAATGCGCATTCACAATATTTTCAAAACTTTATAATGAAATAAGTCTGCGCGCAATCAAAATGGCGTGAATAAAAAGTAGTGTGGTCATTTCATAATAATATTTTTCATTACTCATACACGGAAAGTAGGTCTGAAGTTGCCTGAGAAGCGGGTTGAAAGTAATACTTTTCAGCCCTAGGGAGAATCGTTTTCAACTGACAGCTGTCAAATAATTAAAAAAAACTAGTTGTCACATTTTTATTGGAATTCAAATGAAACACGACATACCCGAGTGCATCCATAGACAAGAAGAAAGATAGACTTTATTCATAAAGTAAAGACAACTGATTCAAAAATAAAGTTCACTCAATTTTCTTTAGCTAATTTCTATTTTTATTTTGACTTTCCTTATATTCGTAATGAAAAGCACAGTGTTTACCTCGGGATAAAGACTTATTTAGTCCCTCGAACTATAGGCCCCCTCGCTACGCTCGGGCGCCAAACCCCGTCTCGGGACTAAATAAGTTACTTTCATCCCTAAGGTAACAATGTACTATTTGACACGATAATTCTTAAGTTTAATAAAAAAATGAGTGTTTCTTCGTTTAATGATATAAGTCTTTCTGTCTTTTCTTCTTTCTGACCGGTCTCCACACATAAACCGTAAGGTCTGTAATTTGTGATGCACCAATCTAGCAGAGATTGTCACTCCTGACATCTAAGCTCAATCCTGAAGCCCAGCAGGAGTCGAAATGTACCATAGTGGGTTTAAAAAATGTTGTGGCCGGGCCTTAACTCATTTGTGACGTGCATAAAAACGAATGCTTTTTTCAATTGTTTAAATTACCTTTATGGATTCATATGAACCATATTTTTTCTGTTATACCGCGCATTATGAGTTAGCTTTGAAATATTTTGGAATTTGATAAGATCTAGAAACTGGTACCGAGAAACGGACATCGAGAACGGAGCAATTGACTTCTTTATGCAGGTATGGTCGTAATTTTTTTAGTGATGACTCTTAGACACTTTGGAATTTAAAGTCTATGTAGTCTTCAAAAGTGCCGACTGAAGTCTTTTTTTTTTTTTCAAACAACGAGTTTGTGGTTTACTACCATATCATGAAACTAACTAACTCCGTTGGCTATAAACTTTCAAAGTGGAAGTAGATCTCTGTCACCAAGTGATTATTCTTCTCTGATCTCAGTGAAATTAGTTCATTCATCATGATAATCATCATAAGCCCACAACCATCCACTGTTGGACATAGGCCTCTTTCAAGTAGCGCCAACGTTGCCATCTTCGGCTTTGCGGATCCAATTAGTTCATTAATTCAATCAATCAATCCTTTCAATGGGTTCAAAGCCTTAATAACCCAACGGTTAAAGATGCGGACTGAAAACTAAATGGTCGACAGTACGCTCCACGCTCCCTTAAAATTTAACTTTTGGACAGATTATTTCATATTCTCTTAGATTATTCCTAGCATAGAAGTAGTACTAAAGGATGGAACCCTGACTAAAATAAAAACTGAGTACCTACACCTATTAGGTATTTTATTCAATTTTCGTTTATTACCATCACGTAAGTGTGAGTGAAACTCACTAAGTTCAAATTGTCAAAGGACACCAAATGTAGGAATTACCTACACCATTCGTCTTTTATACTGTCAAATTCAAAATACCATATTCCTCGTATATTCCTGGTGAAACTACAGTATCGTTCCATAGACTTAATTTTGTCGTATAATATTATCATTTGGAATTTTAGTGACAAACTAGGTACATAGACAATCTTAATTCCATGCATTAGTCCTACTTCCATGATTCCTCGGTTAAATGACAGTTTTACCGAAGGTTTTATCTATCAAAGAGAAGTATCTCTTCTATAATAAAAAATATGTATTAGAATATTTATGTATTCATAGCATTTAAAAATTTCAATTTCATCCCGAATTTCCCATGACACTTAACGAAGTGAAACCTCACGAAGTAATCCCATTGACGCCATCGATTATAATATAAATCGGCGAATTTGAATTCTAACCCCATTCTTGAGCAACGGGAAATATGACAAACGCCATAAAAAGTAATAAAGGGGGTTCATAAACTCCGCGGATGCGTTGTCAATATAAAATGTTGGATATAAAATATATTTTTCGAAGAGAATTCGCACCCGCCGCGTTGAAATGTGCTTCCGTTTGCTTTACAATGTTATAGACACGGCCAATAAATTCAAATTCAAAATTATTTATTTCATGTAGGCCAACTTGTAGCTCTTATGACACGTCATGAATCTACCACCGGTTCGGAATGCAGATTCTGCTGAGAAGAGCTGGCAAGAAACTCAGCAGTTGCTCTTTTCATAATAAAATATTAAAATCTTAATGTAATATTGTATTCGAGCTTGTAATCTTTATAAGTTCAATAGCCCAACGGTAAAAAAAAACTGAAAACTGAAAGCCCACACAATGCCCACCAGTGGCACTATTGTCGTTCCCACTCCTAACGCAAGCTTTCCGCTTATTTGAAGGGTAGGTAGAGGAGGATTCAGCTTGATACACTCCAAGGTCTGTCTGGTCTCAATGGATAGAAAACATTACGACGATCCGTTGCTCCATTGATCCGTGATTGAAGGACGAACCAACAAAGAAATATACTTTCGCATTCAGAATATTACCTGCGAAGTAGGGTAATAAATACATATTTAGGAGAGGATCAATTTTTTTTGTTTCAATGCTGAACTTGACTATTATTCCCCTTTTCCCTCAAAATAAACGTAAAGCTTGCGCTAGAAGGGGTACCGACAATAGAATTTAGAATTTATTTATTTATTGCAAAAATACACGTAACATGGTGTTACAAAAATGTGTTGGGAAACAGTGTATTGTCATGTATGGCGTGCAATAGGTTTAGGTAAAACTCACTGATAGTAAGTACCTACTTTAAGTTACAACAATATGTGGGACAATAGTACAAAGGTATTGTCATTAAGTCTCTCGTTCTTCCAGTTTTCTTAAAGTTTGATGGCAGAGCAACAATTAAAGTATGCCAGCTCCAAATATTATCAAGTCTATGCGCCTTAGCTGAACAGGAAGAGGATATTGCAGCCCCGATGGCTCAGTCGTTCCATTTGTCACGTCCGACGTTTGATACCGAGCGAAGCCTTTGTGGGGAAACATTACTGCCAACTTCTGAAACTCTTTCAATAAACCCTACACTTTTAAGAGAGATGCGAGTAAATGACATTTACGAGTAAAATGGTTTTCTAACAAAGTGCACAGCAATTTTGAGGGTATTTTCAAGTTTTTTATCTGTTTATTGATTTACATAATAGCATACAGTCTGTTTAGTACTCGGTGGTTGTAAAGGGACCGGACTTTTGCAGTTTTTTCTCTCATTCTTATTACTCGCTAGTTTTTACCGGCGGCTTCGCTCCCGCCATCTATTAAAATTAATTAACTGGTGATTTCTATACACAGCCTAAACAAAATTAGTTTTTATTCTGCAGCTTCGTTCATGTTAAGTTCGATTTTTCAAACTCCTATTTTACCTTATAAGGGGTTTAATTTTCCAAAATCCTTTCTTAGCGGCCTAAGTCCTAAATAGCTATCTGTATGCCTTTCAGCCTGATCCATCCAGCAGTGGTTTGAGCTTTGCGAAAATTATCTGAGCGTTCTTGTTTTAAATCAAAGTGACAAAATTAATCTGAGGATAGAGAAAACGTTTGCTGGAAAATTCTGGAATAATTACTGATATTCGATTTTTTTTGTACTGGAGGCCTGATCAATAAAAGCAACGTCCATACATCTCGAAGACAATTTTCCTTTCAATTATATTAAACCCCTTAAGTCCGTCGAATTTATCATCCCCCCCTTTCATATCATAAGTGGCTCGTATATATTCGCGTTATTGTAAACATATTTCAGCCAATACGGCCTGATGTCGCCATATTTAAGAGCATTTGTATTCATTCGTATGTATTTCTGTGATGAAAGAGGCCATCGGATTTTCGATTTCAATACCTTTTCTAGTTCCCCTGTTTTTTTTTGGATAAATGGTTTGTTTTATGGCACCGTTTTCTCCACCCTAGACATAAGATTAGGAAGCATTTCTTTTACTCTATCTTCCGTTTGTTTATTCGGGACTACTTTGTGCTAGTGGCTCCAAGATGTTTGAACTTTTTATACATATCCTAACTATAACTAAACCGAGTATTTTTCAAATTTTTTATATTTTTGGTCTATTTCATCATCGCCAAGTAAACTTTAACGACGAAGACGTTTTGACAGATTGTCAATATATTAAAATTTAAAATTCAACTTTATTCGCTGATTAAACAGTGTCTGCGATATAATCAAAGTCTGCGATTGTGTACCAGGCTTTGAGACTTAAAATATTAGAACCAAATAATAAAGACAATTTTTTGGGTTCCGTACCAAATTGTAAAAAGGACCCTGTCCTTTTTACAATTTTGTTCTAATATTTTAAGTCTCAAAGCCGGGTACACTTTAAGGGTAAAACGCTACTTCTATAGAAGAAACCAGCAAGAAACTCAGCAGTTTGCATTATTCAAAAATATCTACTAATATTATTAATGCAAAAATGTGTTTCTTTGTTAGATAGTCCTTCAATAAACTTCAACAGAGCTACGGATCGACATGATATTGCATGGGTATAGTTAAGGACCTGCAGAAAACAAAAGCTACTTTTCATCCTGGAAAATCAAAGCGATCCTGAGAGATTTTTAAAAACCAAATCCACGTGAATGAAGTCGCGATGCGAGCCTAGGATAATATAATATTATTATTAAAATTGCTAATTTTATTCTCTAATTAATTCAGCTCAAGAATATTCATAAAGATTAAAAAAAACTTCAATCCTTTTCCAAATAGTCTAACTAGTTCATCTCCCAACTCACACGTACGCTAATAAACGCGGCTGTGTGTGTAGGGGGAGAGGGGGAAGCACCCTGTAGAGTGAAATCTTCACTGGATGGATGTTCTAATATTCAAATGGGATATGGAACTATTATTGTTGGAGCTACTGTCGATATGTGGTTGGAAATAAGCGGTTTGATATTTGACGAAGTTTATAAAAAAATAAAAATCCTTTAGAATGGATTATGACGTAACCCCTTCTCATTCTAACAGTAATGCCGACGATGGGCCGTGATGATGGTGATATTTTGATGATTCTACTAACTAATTTTAAGTGCTTATATGTATTTTTCGACTTCCAAACACCTACTGACTAAAGTAATTATGGCTTTCATAACAAGCAAAGTTTTCACACTGATTCAACGCATAGTCGTCTACGTTAGTACATTTTCCCTAATATCTCTTATGTTGTATTGATTTCTCCGTAAAAAAGGCATCTATATTTAAATGATTTTTCTTAGCCAGGTTACATTTCATAATCCAATGATTGTAAATGTAGATACGTGGGTACACACTCTTACTTTTCAAGTCTGCGTCTGATTTGTGTATATGAAACGTATTTTACAGACCTCAGACAAAAAATTTATAAATTTTACTAAAAAAAAAAAAACTATTTTTACTAGACCTTATAAATTGCAAAATGGAGAATGAAGACAAAAAAACATACATCCCTGTTCTGCTGCTTCAAAGCTCTGGTGATCAAATATTTTTATTAAGTATCTAGTTACTTTAGGAAAAGTAAATTAAGCGGACCTTTTTTTCAAAACTGGTTATTTTCGAAAAGAAAATTACGATAGATATTAATTTAAAATCGTATTTAAATTACAGAAAACCATTCAGACATTGCTTTTTAGAGAAAACATTTGACATGCAATCTTGCATCGAGTTCCATATGACACGATGTTTGATTAAAAGAGCGCAAATACCCAAACAGTCGTCATAACTCCTTTGCCCCGGGCGACGGGTGACGTATCAAGTCTCAAGATTATTTGGCGGGCGTAGAAGCAACTTCTTTGCATACTTCCCGCGAATGCCTGGGTGTCAGTGTGCGATACGTCACTTATATGATATAGCTCCGCGTATTGTTTGTAGTGATGGGAGTATACCGTGTAAAGTTTCTATCGATGCTTTTCTTTATTATTATATACCTACGTATCTAACTTATAATTATTATTAATCATAACTTCATGGAAGCAGATATGAGGAAAGATTAAAGATGACTAACAAAATAGTTCGAACTCCTTACGGGTTCACATCGATCGTAGTGTCGGTGGTCCCAAGGTGTTGGAGCAGCGATCCCGTACCGAGAAGCACAGTGTTAACAGAACTCCCGATAGGAGTTGCAGAGACATTCAACTCGTAGCAACAAGAAACGGTCGAAAACGTTATTTCTAGCTATTGATGATTATTGGATTCAGCTGAAATCTGGCTAGAAATGCCTTAACTGTATAAAACTTACTATTATAGTATGATGTAGTAGTTTATCCCTTAATCAAATGGAACACTTTTTAAGAGATACATAAAAACTGAGACCGGTTCTAGGGGGGGTTTTGTGAGTAGATTTCAAATCTCATGAAAATAATATGAAAAAGTGGGGGGAAAAGGGGATTTTGCGGTGGGAAATAATTTCCCTTTGTTCGTAACGGCATTGCAAAATATTATCAAGTGGGAAATATTTTCCCATTATTCAGTGTAGGTTAAGATAGTTTCAAGAATTTTACTACTGCTAATATACTAGTTCTTCACCCTGCTTTGCTTTTCATTTTATTTTATATAAAAAATAAAAAATATATATCATGCAATTCTAAAATAAAACAGTGTAGAGGTTTTAATAGTTTAATGACAAAAATAAAAGTAAATGCAAAATTATGGTTTCATTTCAATGCTCTGTTTGCTCAGTGATTGGACATTTGACACCATCACCAGCACCACATAAAGTTCCATAATCATGAAGTAGGTACCTCAGACTTGTAATTTTATCGGTAGTAAATATTTATAATATAATATTTAAAAAAAAGAATTATGAACTTTATCTGGATGCCATGTGTCAGATGTTCATTTACTGAGTAGACATAGCATTGATAATATTTCAATTATTGACTATTGAGATGGACAGGTATGAAAAGTTTTGAAGCAATTCTTGGCACACAAAGCTACTTTACATGTAGTACATTGAATTTTGGTCCTCTGTTCTTGTCTCTTTGTGCTGCAGAATCTACATCTTTTGTAAGTACTGATTTCTTCTGGTAAATGTATGCCCACATTCAATAAACGGATTTCATCCGGGACACCGAAGATACCGCCTTTCTTGTTTTTAAACACTGTTCCTTTTTGTGCTTCTGTTTTCCGAGTTGTGTAATTGTCTATCAATGAACGTGCTAAACGCAACCTGAAATCCCTATGAGCGTGCAACGTTGCCACATGTGTATAGGTGTAGGTTATAAACGCGTTGATAATTGATGCATCAAATAAGAAAAATAACAATCTCATCCAGAATTTTCTGGATTTGCGGTTTATTGGGTAGGAAGACCTGAAATGATCAAATAAATCTACCCCACCCATACTAAGGGTATATGAAGCTATGGCTTTCGGACAGAGAATTTCTTTTCTAGAGCCATCCTTCTGTGTTCGTTTCACGAACATTACATCTCGTGGCTGATGTGCTGTGGAGAGAACTGCTACCTCTTTAGTATCACACCACTTGATGGCTGTGATTGGCTCTGCTGTGACAGCTGCAAAATCATGTTTCTCTAGTCTCAATGCTTTTGGTTGTTTTTTCTTTATCATGTCAGGAAGATCTTTTCTGTTACTTCTGACTGTTCCTACTGCATAAATGTTTTTTTCATATAGGTCTTCTAAAAGATTACAGCTCGTAAAAAAATTATCGAACGCGAGTAACGTGTTTCGTGGTACATTATTACAGAGCGTCATTACCACATTATAGCCAAGGCCTTCATTTTCAGTGCTGTCGCCTTTTCCGGTGTATACTTGGAATTGATATAAATATCCTGTTTTTGCGTCACATCTTGCCCAAATTTTAAATCCTCTTTTGACTGGTTTTTTAGGCATGTATTGCTTTAACGAACTACGGCCTTTGAATTTGACCATACACTCGTCAATCGATTGTACCGCCGAGTTGTGAGCTTCATTCTGATATACATTATTAAGTTCAGTGAGCAGAGGTCTAACTTTGTATAATTTATCATAGGCAGAAGAGCCTCTTGGTGGTTCAGTAGCATTGTCGTTCAAGTGAAGGTTTTCCGTTATTTTTTTAAATCTAACTATTGGAAAAACCTGGGCGATTTCTTTGTTGTAATAAAACGGATCTGTCGACCAGTACAACTCCATGTCTGGTAGAGGGTTTAAGCCCATCATGATCAAAATTCCTAAATACGCCTTAATATCTTGATCAGTGACAGGTATCCAGTTATGGCTATTTTTTTGACGAGCATACCTATTTGTTTGTTCGACTATAATTAGTATAACCTTATCTGGAAAAAACCTTTCGAAAACATTCAATGGTGTAGTTTTGTGGGTGTCCCTAGTCCTGGGTTCAAATCGCTTTTCAAAAGGAGGAATATCATGGGCTAAATCCTCGTTTTTCCATTCTCTTGGTTGGGAGCGGTCCCTAAGTACTACATTATGAGCGCGAGACTCTTGTTGATCATCCTCTAAAAAGTCGTTTATTAGATTGTTGTCTAGAAAATAGTTATCTAACACAGCAGTGGTAGCTTCAGCCTCAAGGAGTGGACTATTAGAAATAACTGGCTCCAGGAGTGGACTATTACTACTATCGTCTTTTGGAATTTCAAGATATACTGCCTCAGGACTGCCTTGATTTTCAGTGTCTTTTTCTTGTACTTGAAGTTGGCTATTATATGTATCTTGATCAAAATTGAAATCAACTGATTGAGCTATGCCACCTGTGTTAGTTGTGTTGTCAGAGTCAGATTGATGATTTAAAACCATCGATATATAAGGATAGGCCCTTAGAAGAAAAAAAACGCGCTCAAAAAGACAATAGAATTTGCAAAAGTCTCTTGTCTTTGTTATCAGTCGGCCGCACGCGCTTCAACGTATCGCTCGTATTTTTGATCGTTAAAAAAGCCGTCGTTTGCAGTCAAATCATGCAAAAAACGTTCGGAAATCCATCAAAAAAGAGATGAAATAACATTTCACTTGTAAGTATATCGTTTTCTTATTTAATTTACAGCATAAGCTGGGTATTTTTTAATTTTGCTATGATAAAAAATGTGCTACTAAAATGTCGTACAATTGCATTACAAAAAGAATGGAGTCGTGTTATTTTTTTCGAAGTAAAACTTTTTATCCGCGTATGAATTATGATTATGTATGTATTTTACTATGTATACGTGTTTGTATGTATTTAACTATATAACTATGTTTGTATGTATACGTCGTACGTATTACGTACCTATAGATTAGGTAAGTTGCGGATATTCCGCATTGAGTTGGACATCCGCATCTGCATCCGCAATAATCAATGCAGATGGTCATGCGGATGTGGATGTTGCTAGTTGCGAAAACTGTGTACTGTACCTATGTTTGTTTGTATGTATTTAACTATGTATGTATGTTTGTATGTATACGTCGTACGTACGTCCCTAATCTGTATGTACGTATTACGTACATACAGATTAGGGATGCTGCGGATATACGCATCCGCATCCGCAACTTTAAAAAAAAACTGCATCCGCAACATCCCTACTATAGATATTATAAACACTGAAAAAGTTATAAAAATAAAAATTGTGATTATTTTTATAAAACGTCAAGTTGGAAGTTATTAATATACAATGTTATGTAATAAATAACTAATAAATAAATACATTATATTTTTAATTTAAGTGATTCAATTAACTATGGCAAAAATATGTTTGTACGTGTATCCGTTGCGTACATGCATAATAAGTGAATATTCTTTGATTTATATTCATTACACGCTCAACTGCAATTATATTATTTTATATAAATGCAAAAGTCTGGTTTACACGTCCCATTCAAATAAAATTTTGATGAGATTTTATACGAAAATAGTACTAACGCCACTCCATTCCATCTTTGTTCTGGATGTGGGCGTGGTTTGCCCTCGAACGTGATTGGTTGACACTCGCGTCAAAGGAACCGCGCGTCGCCGCGCGATGTTGACTGACGTAATATTCGAGCGCGTTTTTGTAGACGGAATTATATAGGAAAGGCATATGGTTGTTTAAAACTGACAATAATGATTCTGTTGTATGTACAATGGGTTCAGTTTCCACAGTCTCGTAATCATCTTCTGTGCCAAAAATTTCTTCTAGACGCTGTTCTATAATGCTATCGTCAGGTTGATTCAAGTAGCTAATTGGAATAGAATCAACACTATTGGCATAACATGGGTCATCATCACTATCTGATCCGGACAAATCGGATATATCTGCTAGGTTCTCAATAGCGGCTTCCAGATTCTTCTTGTTTAGTACTTTATACTTTTTGGCAATCATTTTTTTGAAGTTGCTAAAAATAAAATAATATAAATCATAGAAAGGACAACAAAGGCACAGTCATGTTTTGGTCAATGAATGGGCACACTTTTATTTTTATATAGTTATCAGATTTTTGAAATCCGGAACAAACAATGGGAAATTATTTCCCACTAATTTAACATGAAATATTTTCAATGAAACTTATTGTTTTCTAGGTTATATTCCAGCGAAAAGTTCAGAAAATATGTCTATTTTACTATAATATTACGTGAACTCACTTACCAGATTTTTTTTTTCACAAAGTTTCAAAAAAACTGACGAGAATGCGATATTTTATAGAAAACCCACAACTTTTGACTTTGACTTGTCGTATACGGACAGGATTTCAACTTCTGGACAAATGTTGCCATTTAT
The DNA here is from genome assembly GCA_038048805.1 of Hipparchia sbordonii. Classification (NCBI taxonomy): domain Eukaryota; kingdom Metazoa; phylum Arthropoda; class Insecta; order Lepidoptera; family Nymphalidae; genus Hipparchia; species Hipparchia sbordonii. Next base: position 9,519,466 of record CM076107.1, on the reverse strand, counting down.
CAGTTAACAAATATATTCAAAATTAGTTTTATCTATGGTTGGCACTCCCAGGTGTTGTCATTAAAAAAAAATATGGAAAATATTCGTCCTGACTAAGTGGGAAATTATTTCCCAGTATTTGATTAAGGGTTATATGTCTCTGCTAAAATCAGTGAATCATAATATCTAATCTGCTAATCTATCGATACCAAAGTACACCACTACAGCTACGAAACACATCAGCTCACTTCATTTATTCGTTCGTGCGCCGTATCTTTTGTTTGCTATATTTTTGACAAGTACAAAGCGGAATCTGCGCTTGTCATATGTTTGACAGACGAGAGTGGGGGGCGCTAAGTTGTTATTAAGTACTGCACTTGTATAGTTGCTTCGTAGGTGGTTTCAACAGGCGTTATTTAGACGATCCGTAAAGGGATTTTTTGATTATTAAAGCCGCCATGTTGATTTTCTATACGTAACGAAGTCTACTACAAAGCTACTTAGCCTTTTAGTTTGAGGTCTAAGATGGGGCTGGTTTATTGTTATCTCGTTCATATAAGACGGTGCCCTGGCATTAATTAATTACCGCAAATAATGTCAAAGGTGTGGGAAGTCTACCAAGGTACTACAAGTAAGAGCTATAAGGTAGTTAAGGTAGAGGTAAGTGGTCAGAACTGATGGACTATAGTTTAGCAGTGGACACCTTTCGGTTGTTAGAGAAGAAGATGTCTGTTGGGAGGCTTTGGCCGTGGCTAGTTATCACCCTACCGTCAAGAACGTGCCGCCAAGCGATTTAGCGTTCCGAGACGATGGCGTGTAGAAACCAATTAGGGGTATGGGTTAAGTGTACACTGCCATACCCCTTCCAAGTTAGCCGGCTACCATCTAAGACTGCATCTTAACTTTCTATCAGGTGAGATTACAGTCAAGGACTATCTTGTCATCGAATAAATAAAAAAAGAGGAATAAGAAGGTAAACAAATATATAAAAAATTGCTCAAAATTAGATATATTGTTGTAAAGAATGTTCTATAGTATTTATTGTTGTCAGTTCGGAGACAGGTGTCGTTCTCAGATTGCCTCCCTCCTCATCCGACATGCTTTTAACTGCGCGCTTAAAATGAAAGTGTTATGCAACATGGTACGCATCTTTTTTTATTCGATGACAAGATAGCCCTTGTATTCACCTGATGGTAAATGACGATGCGGTCTAAGACGGCAGAGGGGTAACTTGGGCTAATTAATTTAAAGCTAAAACCCTTAATCGGTTTCTACACGCCATCATACTGAGTCGCTTGTTTTTGATAGTAAGATAGTAACTATCTACGGTCAAAGCCTCCCATCAGACACATGGTTTGTTAGTTTGCATTTATTTGTAAGAAAAAAATCTGTTAATAAAAAAGAAACCACCACACTTTGGTGACCGAACTCAATATAATTAGTAAGTACATATCTCGAGTTGGATATACGAGTAATTTCTCCTTACTTTTACTCCAAGTGAGCGAGATTTTGCTGGCATGGACAATGAATGAAAAAAATGAAAGAATGAAATATTCTTTATAGTAGGACACCAAAGAAAGAAAACGACATTAATAACTTACAAAAAAAAGCAAAAACAGAGTAAAATAGGCGACACTGAGAGGACAGGATAAAAAAATCCTGCTAAAAGAAGAGCATATTTGGGTTTTCCAATAGAAATATGTGTGTGACGTTCTAGATATCGCTGGTTACTGATTAAGAACAGACTTACAAGCCCTCAGAAGACCCAATTGTTATGAAGCGGCGATTGAAAAGCATGAGTTTATTACAAGTCGACCTAGTCCGAAATATTTATCTTCTTTAGGTCACTAAATCAGCGAAATAGGTAAGAAATTTCAACTTTTGCATAAAGCCATCCATTTACTGTCTTAACCCTCCATAAATGATTTGATTAATTTTCGACTGGCAAAATGCGAGTGTTAGCTAATTAAAACTAGCGTAAGTGGTAGGCGCGATAAGAACCGCTTGTATGTGTGTCGGTTACTACAATCTATTTCTTAGAAGAATGTGCAACTATTGACTTACCTACATAACATTGTGTTCTTTATTTTAAGCTTCATTGTCGAAACAGTCGAGCCCAAATTATTAGCTTTCTTGTATCTACTGTCGACGGTAAAATTGTTGTACGGAAAAACTTGAAAATAATTTTTATGGTTGTCTCCATCAAGCTATATTTCTACTATCTTGTCATCGAATAAAAAAGAATTAAAAAAAATCGCTAAAAATTTTGATAGTGTTTCTTTTTTCTGTCTTGCAGCAAAAGTCAACGATGATGTGAGTGACATAGGCTACTTTTTATCCCGGAAAAATAAAGGGTTCCCGTGGCAATTTTAATAAACCTAACTTCACGCAGACGAAGTCACGTGCAAAAGCTCGTAAATACAATAAATAAATAAAATAAACTATGTATTTCGAATCTACTTTAAATTCTCGAGAACGCACACAGACTTTAGTGTACGAGTCATTTGCGAATTTGCTCAACTATCACTCAAAGCGGTAAATATAGAATTTGACTTTGACGATATTAGGAGTTCGGGATCGAGTTTTGGATAACTTTTAACTACACATTATGTAAGATAATTGAACCACTTGTGAGTTTTGAATGATTGTTAGCACGAATTGCGTCTCTTGTTTTTGAGATGGCGTTAACATTGGATAGCTGTGTCTGTGTGTAGGTACATACACTTATTTTAGAAGATACTAGCGGACCCGACAGACGTTGTCCTGTCTTAACTATGAATATTGAAACTCTTTGACGAAATTGGCAGCACGCATTCTGTCAATGTTATGTCAAACGCCATAAGGTTACATCAAAAAGTTCGAATTGTAAAAGCGGTTACATTAGAAATAATTTAATATGGTGGTTAAGTTTTCTTAAATTTTCTAATTTTTCGCGCAATTTTCTTAATTTTTTCTTTTATAAGAACCTTCTCCTGATAATAACAAACACAACAAAAAAAGAATTAGCGAAATCGGTCCAGCCGTTCACGCGTGATGCGCTTACCAACACATTAAGCGATTCATTTTTATATATAGAGATTATGTGACAAGGCATACGTGCGGTTGACGTATAAGACGCCGGGGTCGCTCATTTCCCCGCATGCGTTGATTACATCTAGACGAGGACTCTTTGGTATTTATTACCAAAGCCCTGACTGCAACTTTTCAGGTTACTCTTAATAACCTCAATAGGTCACAGTTTTTCAGTGATGACTGATTATACTAGTTCATTTTACTTTGACGCTAATGTTATCGAATATGAATACGATCAATCGAATACCTTACCTTAATTAATCGTACAGGACGTAGATGGCGTCACCTCCACAGTAGAACATACTATGCTACAGTGACTCCTGTCGCCCCACCATCCTGTCCGATGCGTAAAACGTTCTGCATATTTGAGGAATCGCAAAAAATAGGAACAAAACATTTCATTATGATTATTATTTACAGTTTAGCCGAACTTGTCTTATATTCCCCTTTCCTGTCCTAATAAGCATAAAGCTTGTGTTAGGACTAGGTATCAGACCACTGCAACGGGTTGGAATTGAACCATTGACCTTTCTGTTTCCAGTCCTATATGCATTGGGCTATTGAAGCCATAAGTTAAAACATTATAACACGTGTTTTAAAGTAACGTTGTATAATGTATCTAGCTAGACTCGGCCAGGTCGTAGATGGTGTCACCTCCACTGTAGAGCATGTGCTACGGTGACACGTGTCGCCCCACTATCCACCCGCTGCGTGAAACCTTCTGCATATTTGAGGGCTCGCAAGGCTATGTGGATAAGCCCAAAACGTTTCATTATTATTGTCCGAACTTCTTTATTTGAACGACTCGTAGAGCTTTGTAGAACTCCGTAGAGCTTCGCTTCGTAGAGCGTCGTCTCTGGCTTTTATACCTAAAAAAAGTGACGTTTAGTCAATTCGTGCGACCTACAACTCGACTTTTAGTCAATTCGTGCGATCGAGATGACGTTCCGTAAATCATAAAACTAGGTGACGTGAAATATTTTGAGGTATACGCACACACCTTCTACGAGTATAAAGGCATTTGCAAACTACTTGCCACTTCTTTATAAATGGCACTTAATTCTTCTTCATTACAGGAGTCTGTATTTAAATGGTTTGTCAATCATAAGTACTAGAGTTCGTGGATATAACTCTAAGATCACTTCACAATTGGATTTGAAACTTAGGCCATAGAGTTAGGTGAAGAACATAACTCTATGACCTAAGTTAACTACTATTTTTTTTTCTTATCCGCCATATCACGTGCTAAAACCCATCCAAATATACCCACAGAAATATACGTTATCAAAATGTAAAACTATCATTTATCAATCCCATATTCCATATTATCCGAACGTGGGTCCAACCGCACTATTTATATCACAGCCACGCGCGCCCTGACCAATCACCGTACGATACGCGGCAATTTGAATTCGGAACTACATCTGCAATCTTTACTTGTACTACCCTACAATTTCGGTTGGTAAAACTAAAACCTTATCTTAAGTGCTGTAAGGTTGGAATTAGAGATTATGCAGTTTTGCATAGTGTATGTAATGGAAGGTAAGTATTGTCCTTGATTTATGCATTTGTTCGATGAATTATTTCTGTGCGTGTCGTCGACTCGCACTTTGCGATACGGTTAGTATCTAGAATGTATTCATGGTAATAGGAGCTTTGTTTGTATGTTTGTTGTTTCTTATTTTACGCAGAATGACTTTCACCTAAAAATCATTTTTCCTTATAAATCCCGACAAATCATTATGCGGCCAAAAGCTGAAACAAACGTACCTATATCACATAAAGTAACATGAATGCGCGAGAAATATTTTCTGCCAAATTTTAGGGTCGATTTTGCCCACATTTGTGTGATACAATCATGTTAAAATATTGTAGGTGTATGTGATCATGTGCAATATGCATGTCTCCCCTCATTCTTCGCTTCTTCCTGGGATTTGTTTCCGCATGTAGGCGATGTCTGAATTTTGTGTGATATTAAACCATGCTCCATATAAGGTACTATCATACTAAGTATTTTTTTTTTTTTTTTTTTTTTTTTTTTTAACAGGGTGTCCCCTTTCATGAAAAGGGTCTTTATTCGCTTTCTTTATTTTTATCGGTTTTGTTACATTGTTTTACAATTTTTATATTCCAATTAAATAATTAAATACTAAATTAACAGAATTTTATCTATAGTTAAATTATTTTACAGTTTGCGTTTTACAATTATTATAAAACTAAGTCATATCAGATAATTATAACAACACAAATAACAAATATTCAATTTAAGAAATTCCGTTTAAATGCTAACATAACAAACTTACATAACAAACTTAACATAACAAACTTACATAACAAACTTACATCTATAGGTGTGGTCCATCTTCAAAGCTCGGAGTCCGGAGTGCTCAGAATAAGAGATTGTTCCGGCTTTTGCGAGGAGCAGAACAACACGATTTATATGCAAGTGCCATCTATATATACCAACGATACGAGAGGCACTATGCATCTCTATCGGTTGTTCTGTTCCTCGCAATAGCAATTCTCGCTATTCTGCTTGCGTACTTTAGGAATGCATCTCGGGAAGCGGCTTCGCCCAGTATGGAGGGCATGGACTCCCTGCACAGTCTCACCCGCAGTTCCTGCTGTAGGTCCTCCCGGGCCGCTTCGTGCTGAGGACAGTCCATCAGAAGATGTTGTATCGATTCTGATGCACTGTCATCGCACACGCAGCTCGGGTCGTCCCTGCGTTTGAACCTGTGCAGGTAATCCGCAAACCCTCCATGACCAGTCAGCACCTGAGAAAGTACCATATTGTGTTCGATGTGCTTGACCACTCGATGTGCGAACCGCACATCCGGCAGAAAGATCTTCGTGGTGCCCGCGGTTTCTTCGGAAGTATACCTCCGGTTCCATTCGTCAAGCGACTCCTCGCGGAGCAGTCGCTTGACGAACGAAACCGGGCACCGGTCATAGTCCGGTTTCTTCTTTAGCCGTAGAGCCGCCTCCTTCGCGAGCTCGTCGGCTCTTTCGTTGCCCTCCAACCCTGCATGCGCTTTCACCCAGAACAAGGAGACTTCTTTGTTCTGGGTGCGACATATTTTTAAATTGTCGACGATGCGTGCCGCCAGGGGGTGGAGGGATCTGCGCCCGACCACCGACTCAAGGGATGATCTTGAGTCGGTGTATATGCCAACGGAAGCTTCCGGGCGCTTCGTCGCGATAGAGGCAGCCCTGTCCAGGGCAAGAAGTTCAGCCTGGTAGACCGAGCAGTGCGCACTCAACCTTAGCTTGACGGCTTTGATTTCGGCTTCGCGATTCCATATGGAAAGCGAGGCCCCCACCTTGCCGTCAATCTTACTGCCATCGGTAAAGATGCGCACCGCTTGAGCGTTGTTGTTCTCAAGGTCTTCTCGGTCCGCCAGGCTGGTAAAACGCAGGCACATCTGTTCCGCCGGATGTGGTCGCTCACAATACGGCACCTTCCCCTCCATCTCCCTGTCCCCGAGTACTCGCTGGGATACTCCTTTCTTGGCCTCGTACAGTGCCGAGGCCTCTCGGATCCTAAGATCCAAGGGGAGCATGCCAGCCAGTATCAACGCGGAGTTCAGGGAGACGGTGCGGTACGACTTGGTCATTTTCTGCGCGAAGCCCCTCTGGAGTGCACCCAAACGCTTCCGCACTCCGAGCTTTGAAGCGGCAGGCGCCCAGGCACAGGCGGCGTATAGGACTATTGGCTCCACTACTGCAGTATAGATTGTTTTTATCACTTGGGGGTGGAGGCCCCAGCTCACCTTGGCGGCTCTCGACAGCTGTTTATAGAGTCCTTGAACTCTCATGCAAGTTTTACTTACATGAGAGTTAAAGGTCAGCTTGCTGTCGATTGTGAGCCCCAGGATCTTTATTTCACTGGACAGACCAATGTCGGTCCCGCCCATGGACAGGCGCGGGGAGTCGTACTTAAGCTTATTGGTTATCACCATCGCGTTTGTTTTGTGAGGCGCAAACCTCAGCTTGCTTCGGACTCCCCACGCCTGGACATAGGCGAGAGCGGCATTGGCCCGTTGCGAAACCTCCAACCCCGTGTCGCCGTCAAAGACGAGGACAACATCGTCGGCAAAGGCCTGACAATATTCCCCCCGCTCTCCCAGGCCCTGCAGTAGTGGGTCCAACAAGAGGTTCCACAGGACGGGACCCCCGATGGAGCCCTGAACACAACCCTTGGTGGTGTTGCGCGTGTGTTCGGCTCCCGCGTACCTCACTCTGACCTTCCGATCCCGAAGATAGCTGTCAATCACCCTGCGGATGTTAACGGGACACTTTTCCTCAGCCAGTCTGACTCTGATAGCAGGCCACCAGGCGCTGTCGAAGGCCCCCTCTATGTCCAACGAGACCACAGTCACAAGTCGCTTCTCTTTGAGCTTCCTGCGAATGCGGTCCATTAGGGCATAGAGAGCGTCCTCCGTGCTTCTCTGGGGCATGAAGCCGTACTGGCGAGTACTAATCCCGGGCAGAATGTGCCATTTGATGCGATTGACAACCATCTTCTCGAGGATCTTGCCCAGAACGGGTAGCAGTCCGATCGGACGATAGGCCTTGGGGTTGGTGTAGTCCTCCTTGGCTGGTTTTCGGAGGACTATCACGGTGGCCTCCTTCCATAGGATCGGAAAATGACCCAGTTCCAGGCACTTATTGGCCAGAGTGAGAAACGCGTCGGGGTTGAGCGAGATGGCGCGCTGGCAGATGTCGGCGGAGAGACCATCCGATCCGGGGGCCTTCTTGGGGTTGAAGCTCGAGGCGGCGTCGCTCAATTCGACAGCGGTAAACGGTGGATCCAAATGTTCATCTGGAATCCACTCGTTTACTTGTTCAGCGGCACGCCTCGTACGCTGATGGTCCGCGTTGTCTTCCGCCCCAAGATCCCCCGGGTAGAAGATCCCCGCCAGCAATGCTGCTGATTCGCTAGGGTCATAGGTTTTACCGTTCTGAACGAGTGGGAGATCCTCTCTCCTCACTGCGGTACGACCTATGACCCTGTATATCCCGTCCCATAGTCCCTCTCTGTCCTGACGCTCACAGAAAGCCTTCCAGCTGGCTATCTGTGCTCTTTTAGCGTGCGACTCGTAGCTTTCCTTGGCTTGCAGATACTCACGTACAACCCTATTGCGACGGACCGGGGCGGCGCAACGGATGCGCCGCCGCTTGGTGTTGACTTCGCGCTTCATCGCGGCGAGCTCATCATTCCACCAGGGTAGACTAAGGCGTTCCGCACTTTTCCTGATTGGCATGCTTGCTTCGCAAGCTGCGACTATTGCCGTTGTATACGATTCAACACATTTATCAAGATCGACTATGTTGTCGATCTTGCTTATATCACCGATTTTGATGGAATTTGCTTGCAACTGGGTGAGCTTCGATTGAAACTCATCCCAGTTCGCCTTTTTAGTGTTGAATTGCCGTGTAGTCCTGGTTATTATCACTTTGTTGTCTTTTTTCAGGTTAATGCGGAACGTTATAGTATTGTGGTCCGAGCTGGTCACGCCGTCTTCCACCGTCCAGTCCGTCACCAATAGAAGCGCATCCGGGGAGCACGCCGTAACATCGACACAGCTAGAGAGTACTTTGTTTCCTCTAATTGTGTCGAAGGTAGGGACGTTCCCCCGGTTGAGTATCTGCAAGTCAAGCTCATCTAAGTCTCAAAGCTCATCTCAGTCAAGTCATACTAAGTATTAAGACTAGGTAAATTTAGGAACATCATTTAAAAATCATTAAGTGTAAGCATGTTAAAAAAAATTTTTGCATGTGCATCCAGGGTACAAAATTATAGTTTTGTAAAATAAATAAAGGCGGTATAGTTCTTGTCTCGATTCCAGTCTGTAAGCGGGATTTATGGGCTGATTATGTGTCGCGTAGACTAGTTCAGCCGCCGGGTCTGCTTGTTGATACAATGCTCTGGTATCTTGAAGGTGGGCGAACACAGAATATTGTCTTTGAATTGTCTTCGATATTTGTAAAATAAAAATATACTGTATTCCCTCTTTTTATACATATAATTTATTAATCTGTGCTGTATTCCTACAAAATCCTTCGGGTCTACAATAAAAACCCTTACAGTAGGTTTAACTTGAGTGCTTGCGAAATCAAGTCTTTCCTATGAATCTTGTTCTTCAAAAACAGTGAAATTTCATTCGGTATATTATATTAATGATGTAACATACTAGATAACAAAAAACAAACCAATAAAAGAAAATAGAAATCATGACAATTTTATTGATCGTGTCAAAAAAGAAGAAGAAGTTGATTTAGTGAATAGATAGATACATAATTAGATAACGACATCGTAACGTGATGTACAAGTTTTGTGTCCTGATGTTCTTGTCTATGTACCTATGTCGATGATAGCAATAAACCTTGGCAATGCACGAAATCTAGTAATTTCTAAATTCGTCCAAGCTAGAAATGTGACCCAACTTATCAAAGTAAAGGTGCACACGGGTGAGGCGTACGTCACGCGATTATCCGACGCTTGTCGGGTGGACACTCAACGGATTTATGGCGCGGTAAATCACTATTTCAATATTAGACGCGAGGGCACGATTGTGCAACGGGAATTTAGACTGGACGAGACGGATTCCCACCCAACTTTGAAATCGCTAGCATAACAATATCCATTGTATAGCGTCGGGGATAGTGAAAATCCGCGTAACTAGCATTAGTACATTAAAATCCATTTTCATACGTTTGTGGTCAAATCAAAACCGCGTAAGTGTCGTAGCGACTAAATTAATCACTTTAAAAGATATCTACACACGAATTAATACTCTCTGTGTAAAAATTAGCCCAATAGCCGTAGAAATAAGTTTATAAAGTTTTAATCTTCCCCTGTAAAACTGTGACTAGTGTGGATCCGCGGTTTTTGCACTATCCCCGACAATTCAAATGACAATAGGAATGATGTTTCTATCTCACTCAGTGTAAACCGGATAAGAGCAGGGCAGAAATATAAAATGTCTGTTTGACATTCCTATTCTTACCTCGATCGCATTATAGTCTCTTCGATACATCTAATCGGTATTCTCCTTACTGCTGTAGTTTTTGATATAGTACAATAATATGAAAAACGTCGTTCATTAATAATAATTCAAATGGTGTCATTTCAAGTCATGAATTTTACAGAATTTATCAATTTTCGCTTTTTCTCGCTTTTTCTGACTTTCATTAATTTAAATAATATTTTAATAATTTAACGCGGTTTGAGATAAATAATTTTTCAATGAGTCTTTGATATTACAATACTTAATGCAATAAAATGACTCCTCTATCTGAAGTCAGAAAAATATCGGTTTTATTCGTTTAAATTAGGTGTTTAGAAGTCGTCACGTACCCGTATCGTATTGTCTAGATTCAAACAGATCTGTACAATGAACATGTGCAGATCACATTAGTGAGATGTTACAATAAGCCAAGATTTATTAGGTTCATAGGTGGAAATCATCATCCATCTCGGGGCATCCGTTCGACCTGTAATAAGACAATTCAACTAGTAGCATGTCACATAACCAAATGTTATACATAATTGTTATGCTAACTACATGGAAGCACATAACAACTGCACCTATCTATTAATATATATATAGCTACTCGTGCTGATTCACTGATTCACTCACTCACTCACTGACTCATTGATCACCTCTCCTGTAAAATTTTGTATGGAAAAAAATTTTTTCACGCATGGTTTCGTATAGAGGACAAAAATTCATTCGGAGGAAAAATATGGAGAGAGCTGATGATTGAGGATTTCGGAGACGGCTGAGGAGCACCGGCCAGGGTATCGAAGATAGGTGGGGGGTGTTCAACCAAATGTCACTCGAAACCTCATCCAATTGGCAGAGAGCCGAAAAAAAATTCCAAAATGGCGGATTCAAGATGGCGGCCATACAAATTTCGCCGGTGTCTATCTCGGAGACTATAAGAGATGGAAGAGTGGTTTCTTGGAAAAAGGTGATCAGGACCCGAAAGTCTACTTGATGTATTAAAAAAAAATTCAAGATGGTGGAATTTGTTTTTTTCCATACAAAATATATGCAAGACTTAAATTGATTCTTTTTCAAAATTACTGATAGTTACGTATGGAGGACAAAAATTTATTCAGAGCAAAAATATGGAGAGAGCTGGTGGTTGAGGAATTCGATAACGGCTGAGGAGCACCGGCCAGGGTATCGAAGATAGGTGGGGGGTGTTCAACCAAATGTCACTCGAAACCTCATCCAATTGGCAAAGAGCCGAAAAAAAAATTCCAAAATGGCGGATTCAAGATGGCAGCCATACAAATTTCGCCGGTGTCTATCTCGGAGACTATAAGAGATGGAAGAGTGGTTTCTTGGAAAAAGGTGATCAGGACCCGAAAGTCTACTTGATGTATTAAAAAAAAATTCAAGATGGCGGAATTTGTTTTTTTTCCATACAAAATATATGCAAGACTTAAATTGATTATTTTTCAAAATTACTGATAGTTACGTATGGAGGACAAAAATTTATTCAGAGCAAAAATATGGAGAGAGCTGATGGTTGAGGATTTCGATAACGGCTGAGGAGCACCGGCCAGGGTTTCGAAGATAGGTGGAGGGTGTTCAACCAAATGTCACTCGAAACCTCATCCAATTGGCAGAGAGCCGAAAAAAAAATTCCAAAATGGCGGATTCAAGATGGCAGCCATACAAATTTTGTCAGTCTCTAACTCAGAGAGTATAAAAGATGGATGAGTGGTTTTCTGGCGAAAACTAATCAGGACCCGAAGGTCTACTTGATGAATACAGAAAAAAATCAAGATTCTGATGGTTTCGTATAGAGGCCAAAAATACAATTGTATGAAAAATATCGAGGGAGCTGATGATTGAGGATTTCGGAGTGAGGAGCACGGTCAGGGTATTGAAGATAGGTTGAGGATGCCCAAACAAAAATCACTCGAAACCTTATCCAATTGGTGATGAGCTGAAAAAAAAAACACCAAAATGGCGGATTCAAGGTGGCGGTCAAACAAATTTCGTCGGTGTATATCTCAGAAAATTTAAACTATGGAAGGGTATTTTTCTCGCAAAAGATGATCAGGACCGGAAAGTCTACTTGATAAATAGAAAAAAAAATTCAAGATGGCGAAAACACTTTTCCATACAAAATATATGCAAGACTTTAATACAGTTCCCTTTCAAACTAATGGTTTCATACAAAGGTCAAAAATTCATTTGGAGGAAAAATGTGGAAAAAGTTGATGATTGAGGTTTCGGAGACGAGTGAAGAGCACGGCAAGGGTATTGAAGATGGGTGGGGGGTGCTCAAACAAAAATCACTTGAAACATCATTTAATTGGCAGTGACCGAGAGCCGAAAAAAAATTCCAAAATGGCGGATTCAAGATGGCGGCCATACAAATTTCGTCGGTGTCTATGTCACAGAGTATAAAAGATGGAAGAGTGGCTTTCTGATAAAAGATTATCAAGAGCCGAAGATCTACTTGGTGATTAAAAAAAATTCAAGATGGCGGAATTTATTTTCCCATTCAAAATAAATGAAATGAAAAAATTGAAATGAAAATATTCTTTATAGTTAATGTACATTAAATAAGGAAACAACATAACAGAACTTAAAAAATTAAAATAAATAGACAAGATAGGATAAATAGATTAATATGGTAGACTTCCATGAGTTTTCAAAATTTCTGGAGGATCAATTTCAGGATGGTAACTAGCCACGGCCGAAGCCTCTCACCAGGCCAGACCAGGAACAATTTAGAAATGATAAATTCCCAAATTATCCTGACAGGGATGGAAACCGGGACCTTTCACTTATAAGACCTCAGTGTTTATCACTGTGACAGGGAGCCTCCCACCAGACCAGAAATAATTCCCAAATGCTTTCCGGGTATTGAACTCACATAGATAGTAGGGACATCCTACTTATAAGACCACAGCGCTCAAGACTGCGCCTAGAATCCTCCTACCAGACCAAACCAGAAACAATTTAGAAATGATAAATTCCCAAATTGTCCCGTTAGGGTTCGAGTCCGGGACTTTTCACTTATAAGAATACAGTGCTCGCCACTGCGCCAGAGCGTCTCCCACCAGACCAGACCAAAAACAATTTAGAAACGATAAAATCCAAAATTGCCCTGCCAGGGATCGAACCCGGGACCTCCCACTTATAAGACCACAGCGCTCATCACTGCGCTAGGGAGCCTTAAATCAGATCAAACATGAAACATTTTAGAAACAGCGCAGCGTGACGAGAAAAAAGTTTTCACATCAAAAGTTTTCAATTCAATAGTTCAAGAAATCATGTAAATTGAGGAGTTCCGTCCTCCATCTAAGAAGATATTATAAATCAGATCTTCACCAAATTTAAATGGAAATAACCTGACAATACAGTTTTAAAAAAAAATTTTTGAAATCGGTCCAGATTTGACGGAGTTAGGAAGTAACATCGCCAAAAAAAAAATTAAAAAAAAAAATACGCGTTAAATTGAAAACCTCCTCCGTTTTTGAAGTCGGTTAAAAATTTAAATTGTCTTTTACGAATTGTCGTTTAATAACGAAAATCAATTAATCGATAAAAAAATAAAATAAACCAGTTAATAAATTAATAAATACAATTTTTGCATTTTTGTTAATAAATTAATAAATACAATTTAAATTTTTAAATTCCATCATATACCATTTAAAATTAATCCCCATCAATCAAGAAGGTCCAAGAAAGAAATCACAGCAGCAAGTCCAGTTTTAATAATTGATAAAAGATAGAGGTCAGTAAGCCAAATAAAAAAAGACACATTGAAAAAACTCAATTTATAATAATGTACATATAAAAAACCTCGCAACTAAAATAAGTGGGAAAAGAATTTTGCAGCGCTCAGCGCTGTAAGAAGTTATGACTATAATTTTTCTTTTTATGGATTAAGCACTACAGCGACAATTTAATATAATTCATAGAATAAAAAATGTTAGGATGATTTCCGATATCAAATAAATGTCTATTTATTATTTTTTTGGTAATAATAAAAACGGTTTTAAATTCTAATAATTGTAATAAAAGGTATAAAATATGCTGAGAATTATGGTACATTTATGTTCAATGTTTATTAGTTCTTAGACTAATTTGGATGATGTTCTTTTGTTCAAATCCATTATAAAAAAAACAAAAGGCGGTAAAATTTTCTTTCTACGTTGTATTTGAGTGTAATTGTACGAGTGTGCTCATTGTTCTAAACGGAATTTAGAGATAATTAATTATCAATCTCAAGAATTTATTGAATTACATATTGCAGTCCGGTACTTATTTTGTAGGTATTAAACTATTTTTAAGTGTTGTAGCTGATTTCGTGGTAAGTGACAACATTTTATTACTGAGATATAATGATGTCTTCTCTTCGTACCTTGAAAATTAAGGAAGCTGCTAATCTCGATGCACCTACTCGAGAAGTTCTTTTATATAATATTCCCGGTGACGGGAACTGTATGTTTTCAGCGCTGTCTTTTCATATATATGGTCATATAAACCAATCTCAGGAAATACGATCGCGTATAGTTAAAAAGATTGTATCGAATTGGGATCGATATGGGATATTTACAATGCGTCGTGACGAAAGCCCGTATGCGTCAGCTGAAGAATATTGCAATGAAATGATGCAAAACGGATGTTACGGCACTGCCACTGAATTGATGATGGCAGGAGAAATATTTACAGATTATACGTTTAAACTTTATATAGAAGGTGTTTATGCGCAAGTATTTGGCACAGGAACAATAGAAAAAATGATCAGTTTTACTGGGCACCTCACGAGCGGTCATTTTGATGTTTTAATCGAAAATAATGTTAATCAGGTTCCTTCACCGAATAGGAACTCTAATGAACTGCATTCGGACAGTATTAACTTAGTTACGATTACTGTAGATAATGAGCGCCATTCGCCCAGCGGTGGGCAAATCAATGAGGCGGAATCTCTAACCTTTACGGAGTCACAGTCCTGTAGTTTAAATCTGAATAGTAATACATTGAATAGCAATACATACAGCTATGAATTATTCCTCCATAACCTTCGGCCATGTAAAGTAGTATTAGAGCGATTGTCTGTTGATAACCCATACGTAACAGAATTATTACAAAATATAGTTAAATCTCCAACTTTTACAGAGTCACAGCCCTGTAGTATAAAACATAATCTTCGTCCATGTAAAGTAGTATTAGAGCGATTACCTGTTGATAACCCATACGTTACAGAACTGTTACAAAATAAAACTAACAAACAAGAAATGCATCAAAACTACATACGTTCACGCGGCAGGCCAAAAAAACAAATTGTTGCACCTGAAAAAAAACGTAAGCATTTGGAGGCTGTTCTGCGTCACCAGAAACGTAAGCCACAATCCAACAGGAAAGCCGTGCATCGGTATACACTTGCACACCCCCAAGTGCACCAAGACGCCGTCAAACGTTATACCGCTGCACACCCTGAAGTCAACCAAGACGCCGTCAAACGGTATACTGCTGCACACCCCGGAGTCAACCAAGACGCCGTCAAACGGTATACTGCTGCACACCCCGGAGTCAACCAAGACGCCGTCAAACGGTATACCGCTGTACACCCCGAAGTCAACCAAGACGCCGTCAAACGGTATACCGCTGCACACCCCGAAGTGCACCAAAAGGCCGTGCAAGTGTATACCGCTGCGCATCCTGAAATAAATAAACAGGCTGCTTTAAGATACCAACGCTTGCATCCTCAAGTCCATCGTGAATGTGTTAGTAGATATTCTAAAACACATCGAGATGAAATACGTAGCATCAGAAATATTCCTTCAGAAATACGCGGGCTGGGTTTAACGGGTGCATTGAAAGGCAATGATTTAGACAAAATTAAACCAATTCGTTTAAAACATTCTCTTCTGTGTGACGAAACTTATAAATGTATTCACTGCGGCGCAAGACTTTTTGATGAAGAAAAGTCTCGCACAATGTGGTGCTGTGGACAGGGTAAATATAACGTCGACCCACTTGGACCACTAAATGCTCAGTTTTACGCAAACCAACATTTTTTAAAAAACGCTAGAGCTTATAATAATCTGTTCAGTTTTTCAGCGCTAGGTACAACTCACGGCTTTCAAAGACCGCCTGCGGGTCACGGTCCTAACTTAGTCAAAGTTCAAGGGCGTATTTACCATCGCGTTTTTGATTTGGCTTATAATGGTAGTACAAATAATACAGCGTTATATATACACGACGGCGAAGAACACCAAAGATTAGGAACCCAACAAAATTTGTGCCCCAATATTATCAAGGAGATTTACACGTACTTAAAAAATAATAATCCCTTAATAAAGGATTTACACTTATTAAATAATCACCCGAGTACAGAAGCTCGATTAATTTTTCAAAATACAAGTCGACGTACTCATGGACCGATACTAGGAGATAGGCCGGTATCGAATGAGCTTGCAGGATTAATTGAAACTTCAAACCAACATCACCCGCGAGCTGTAGTAATATGGAAAATTGGCGAAGCAAAACCACACACAGTACACTATTTACACCCCGCGTATGAAGCATTTCAATATCCTTTACTGTTTCCTAAAGCTCCCGAAAGATATTCCATTGGTATTAAAGATAAATTAGGCAATAAACTAAGTCAAGTAAAATACTATCGATGCCAACTCTTATCTGAAGAGCGGTTTGCGATTTTACGACGCCTTTCGCAAGAATACTTTGTTGATATGTGGTGCCGCACTGAAGAAGAGCGTTTACAGTATTTCAAAGGGATTCAAAACGAACTAAGAATTGCAACCCGACGTGAAATCGACGAAACGATTGAGGGCGAAGGCATCCGACCCGGTAAAATATATTTACCGGCGAGTCTAACCAATAGCCCGCGCTATATGCAAATCAAGTACCACGACGCTATGGCCATTGTTGCACGATTAGGAAAACCAAGCTTTTTCCTCACTGTCACATGTAATCCGAAATGGCCTGAAATAACTGAAAGTTTATATCCCGGCCAACAACCAACAGATCGCCCAGATTTGTGTGTGAGAGTATTTCAACTAAAGTTGTCAATACTGTTGAAAAAAATTAGATCTAAAGACTTCTTTGGTACCATTGTATCAATTCTACATGTTATAGAATTTCAAAAAAGAGGTTTACCTCACGCACACATTACGTTCCGCGTAGAAGGAGGAGGTCCCGTCGACAGTATGGATATTGATAAATTTATTCAAGCAACCATACCTCCACCGGAACAGGAAAGACTGAGAAAATTGGTTTTGCAACACATGGTACACGGCCCATGTGGTACTGAAAGGTCACCCTGCTATGATCAAGCTGCTGGGAAATGTTCAAAAAAATTTCCTAAAAGTTACACTGAAGTGACGTATACGGATGAACGAGGCTCAGTACATTACAAACGTCCAATTGGCGACCAACCGGCAATTCGTGAACGCAATCAAACTTCAGTCACTAACAGGTGGATTGTGCCATACAACCCAGCGATACTACTGTTAATGGAATGTCATTGCAATTTGGAAATTGCATCCACCTCCAAAGTGGTTAAGTACCTTTACAAGTACCTGCACAAAGGTCCCGATCACGCAAAAGCGGGTGTGACAGAAGAAGTATTCGACGAAATTGAACACTACGCTCAATATCGATATGTGAGCGCCTCTGATGCAATGTGGCGTCTATTAGAGTTTGACATTAGCTGCAGATATCCAACTGTTATTGCATTACCGGTACATTTACCCGACGGAGACGCGATAATTTTCCGTACCGGAACCGAGGCGCAAGCATCAGAAAATTATATGTCAAAATTACAAATTTACATGACGAGACCTTCAGATCCTGAGTTGGATGAATGTACTTACATAATGTTTTATGAAAGATACAACGTCACAACTCAAATCCGTGCTAATCCTACTGTACAAGTGTTGGCTCATGTATCTGGAAAATACTTTATTACAAAAAGAGTACGAGGCGAGATCGTGGCTCGGATCGTCTTTATTTCTCCTACACTTGGTGAACTTTATTTCCTCCGAATGTTAGTTATGCGTTATGCGTGCCGAAGCTACGAAGAACTGCGAACTGTCAATAATGTAATTTATGACACTTTTCAAAAAGCAGCGTTTGAACGTGGTATTCTAAACGATAATCAGGAGTACGAATCGGCAATAGAAGAGGCAGCCGGTTTCAAGACTGGTAAAGGTTTACGTCAGCTTTTCTTCGCACTCATCATGGATGGTGCCCCAGCCCTTCTGTTATGGGATAAATACCGTGGCAATTTGTGCGATGATTATCATAGAGGGCGTGTATCTGAAATGGAAGCCGCTTACGACCATGGCCTTCGAGACATTGAACAAATGTTACGTGCTCATGGTCGCTCGCTGACAGATTTCGGTTTGCCAGATGTAAGACACAGTATAACTGAGCTTGAAAGAGAAATTGGACGATGGAACGATGAGGCGACTGCCATATTAAATGAATGGGAGTCAAAATTAAACTCGCAGCAACGGACTATATATAACACAGTCGTATTACTTACTGAAGATGATTGTGAGGATACGCTCCCAGTGTTCATCGACGGTCCCGCGGGAACCGGAAAAACCATCTTACTTAACGTGATTGCTGCAAAAATTCGTTCTAATGGACATATTGTTCTATGTACGGGTTCCACAGGCATTGCTGCACTAAATCACGACGGAGGTGTCACAGCACATTCTATGTTTAAACTTCCGTTGGACTTTGAAAGTGGTAATGCAGTGTGGGGAATTTCAAATAACTCCCAAAGAGCAGCGCTGATCAAAGCAGCACGTCTTATTATTATTGATGAAGCACCAATGGTTCACAAGTACCTGCTCGAAACAATTGACCGAGGCCTCAAAGATCTAATGGAATGCAATACGAAACCCTTTGGAGGTAAAGTGTTAGTAATTGCCGGTGATTTTAGACAAATACCACCGGTAATAACAGGAGCAGGAGAACGTGACATATGCCGGGCATCGATAAAAAGTTCTGAAATTTGGCGCTGCATTCAAAAATTCAAATTGACTGAAAATCAACGTGCAAAAGAAGAACCCAATTTCGCTAACTTTATATTGAGTATTGGAGAAGGTAAAGCCGAAACAACCGAAGAAGGTTTATTAATTTTAAAAAATATTAATTACGTAAACAGCTTACAACAATTGATTAATAATATATATCCGCAGGATGAAGTATGTGACCCAGAAAATATATGTAAAAGGGCTATTCTATCTGGAACTAACGAAAACATAAGAGACATTAATCAAAAAATTCTTGAACTGATACCTGGACCAATGGTTATCTGTTACAGTGCCGACACCACCAACCACCTAAATGACAACTCAGCTGAGCGATTAGAAGGCAACGTTTTAAATTCTATCACAGCACCCGGTGTACCAGATCATGACTTGAAACTGAAAGTAGGCGCGGTCGTAATACTTATACGAAATATTAGTTTCACACATCGTTTAGTTAATGGTACTAAACTAATTATAGATCACATTTCAAAATTTACCCTGTTAGCGCATCACCCAAATTGCAGTGAGCCTATCGTCATACCTCGCATAACTTTTAAATTTAAAATAGGGCGAAACGGTGTGGAAATGACCCGCAAGCAATTTCCTATCAAGTTGGCTTATGCGATGACATTCAATAAATCTCAAGGGCAGACTCTTGATCGTGTGGGAGTGGATCTAAGAAGCGATGTTTTTTCACATGGACAACTGTACGTCGCTTTGGGCCGAGTGCGACACAGTCACAATTTGCATGTATTGGTCCCGCCAGAAAGAGTTAGCAGAAATTTCGCTCTTACAAAAAATATAGTTTATAAATCATTACTGAGCTAAAATTCTAAACAAAATCATACAAAACATTTTTTTTTCAGAGTTTGCTACTGTAATTCATTTAGAAAATATGTAATAATATATGTAAATATGTAGATAATATGTAATATATGCATTGCGATATCATAATACTTGATGAAACCTGCAACTTATAATATAACTAAGTGTATGAGTGGTGTGTTGGGTCTTGATAAGCTGTATATACTCATATTTTGTATACTTTTTAGTTTCAGCATGTTTTATGTGCCTCTTTAATAAATAAATAAAATAGAATGCAACTTTTACACGCATTGTGTTCAACCTTCGGGCTTTTTTTAATTTTCTATGAAATAAAATCTGTAGCCAATAAAAAAAATTAAAATAGGTTATCATACAACTGTCGTATGCAATGCGTCTAGCTTTCGGGCTTAATTTACTCTATCAATCATTGTTATAAACAGACCTATTTCCTATTTCAATAAAAATTTACTTTTTCTACTCCTCTACCAACTAGACCTTCACTCCTACTCTTTACATGTACCAAACCTGCCAAGTTTGTAATATAATAATACTATAATATATAAGTTAAATACAAATTTTAACGCTTTAAATAAAAAAAAAAGACGTGTGCACTCAGGGACTGCCGCGGTAAAGCTATTGCATAGCATTTTTTATCAACGCCATCTAGCGGTGAGAGGAGTCCCGTGTCAGGTTATTTTCGTTACGGAATTTCTAGATTCGGTCTCCACGCTCAAGGCCCGCGATAGAAGCTATGCAATAGCTTAAAAGATCAAAATAAATTCAATTCTTATAGGTATATTGTTTTTAGTTACACTTTATTTAGTTTGCTTTATGCTTAAAAACCTAAAAGGTGAGAAATCCCATATATACTAAACAACAATCACAGGGAGTGATTTCTGACTAAGATGACCGTGAATTTGTAGGTCTGCCTGCAATTAGCTACCGTAAAAAATATTTAAGTCCATACCTGTCGAGTGATTTGGAAACAAGCTCCAGAAATCACTTCCGTAAAATCAGACATTTAAGATGTTACCCTAACATTTTAAATGTTTGAATTCGAGGGATCTTTTGCTTGCTATATCAAAACTTATTTTTAAATATGTAGATATTCTTTTAGTTATATGGTTTATTTGATATCCTTCATAAGCACAATATTGTATAAGTAATGTTTATTCTGTCTATTTATCTATCGTGGAGCATGGACGCAAAAATATTTAATTTTTCGTAATATTTTTGCTAAATTGCAATAGGTCTCATTACTCAGGCATGCAAAATATTTAATTTTTATTTTATTAAATTTTTATTTTATTTTAAATGTCTGACAATGGGAGAACCACGTAAAAAAAAACGAGCTGGGGCATACCTCCTGGGTAGCATGGAAACTGGCCCATTGCACTTTTTATTTTATATATATTTTATATATAATATATATAAAGTACTTAATAAGTATATGAGAAAGTTTATACATAATATTATATAAAATCCTAAGCTAACATTACTGTTTCAGATTTTCATTTTTTCAGATTTTGTTGTTTTTTCAGTGCTATTATGGCTCCCTATTATGACCTGAAGAATAAATAAATTCTTAATATCATAAATATTACATACAAAAAATTTAAATCTAAACGGACCCATTCTTCCTGTTGTGTACTCTTCCACGCGGTCCGCTTCAGCGGGCCGCGCACCCACGCGCCCTACTAGTATCCTATACAGTTATACACACATACAGTCGGTTCTGCGCCTGATCTCTCTCCGGCCGTATCGGATTTCTGTCCCATCAAATTCAAATTCAAATTCAAAATTTATTTATTTCAGATAGGCTAACTTGTAGCTCTTATGACACGTCATAAATCTACCACCGGTTCGGAATGCAGATTCTGCTGAGAAGGGCCGGCAAGAAACTCAGCAGTTGCTCTTTTCAAAAAAAAAATTTTTTTTTACAAAGCTATGCTATGTATACAGTGCTTCCACAATAAACCTTCAAAAATGCAAAAATGCATACATAGGTACATCAATCAAACGCATGTCAAGACGGGCAGTCAAAGCAGACCCATTCCCGTTGGTGGCACCCGTTCACGAGCATGACGCATGATCCAGCCATTGAGACGGACAATGAGAGTTAGGGAATAGAGAGTGTACCTGTGTTTGCGCACACACTTGTGCACAATAAAATCTCCCGCGCAGATGGCAAATCTCTGTGAAGATTGGCCGCCGTGGCCGGATTCGATCGGGAGGACTTTATTTTTATTATTATATCCTATAGTCTTAACTAACTTTTGCTCACTTCTTTGTGAAGTTAGCTTTCAAAAATCCAGAGGAAACCTGGGATTAAAGATAACTTGTACCACTCTCCAAGTTCTCAACTATAAGTCGGTCCATTCCTCTTTTGCTGCGTGATTGAAGGACAAACAACAAACCAACAAAGAAAAACACGTTTGCTGGAAATACTTGCTAATTTAATATGAGATACATATTTAAGTACAATACCATAAAGGAGACATGATAAAGAAGGTAACGCTGTTAATAGCAATTTGCCAATTTGTCAATCTGTACTTTGTGTTATGAGATTTGCCAATTAAAAGGATGAGACGACAAAGAAGAGTGTTCATTTCCCAAGAGAGCACATAAACGAAAAGGCTGAAGCCTGAAACTAAACTCTTAACTTATGGGCGAACGTAGAAACCTTCGCCCATAAGTTAAGAGCGTTTATAAGCCTACTGGCAAAACAGATTTTGCTCTCGATGTATTGGTAAATAATGTCTCTATTAATAATTACCACCATCACACTGACAAATTATTAATGACGACCACAAATCGCAAATGTATGAATCAATCCATTACCAAACATTTTGTTTTAGTCTCGTTAATGTCAACGCGCACTTTGAATACGAATACAGTGACCAAATTATCTAACATCAAAAACGGTATAGATTACAGTACCTACAGAAAACTTTATTAATCTTTTTTTTTATTATTCAATAAAAAGATAGTCCTTGAATGCGATCCCACCTGATGGTAAGTGACGATGCAGTCTAAGATGGTAGCGGGCTAACTTGGAAGGGGTATAGCTAAGGGCTAGCCACGGCCAAAGTCTCCCACCAGACAAAGGTTACAAATTAAGTAGATTGATATAATATTAAATGTTTAAGGGCCTACTCCACATAATATGCAAAGATAACTTTAACCGATGAATAGAGTCGTAGTTTTAACAGATTGTCAATACAAAAATTTCAAAACGTCAACTTTATTCGTCAGTTAAAGTTTACTTGGAGAAGTTGAAAGAGTTTTTAAAAATAAATATTAAAAAAAATCGTTTGTTTTAAAGAAAGATAATAAATATTTATAATATGCCATCTAAAAAATTATAATAAGTAGATTTCTGGGCTAGTTTGCAATTGTATTGAGCACCACTTTTGCGCTCAGTATGAGAAAAGAAAAAAAAGAAGTAGTTCTCTCGGATTGTCCTATTAACTGTGAAACGCATAGTCACCTTTAACACAAATGCGGTGGTTAACATTGGCATATCAATGTTGATAGCTTATTGATTATCACAGGATGTATGTACATGATTAATTGCTTAGCATTGTCAGAGAGATGCAGGAGTTATGATAGACACGCAACACACCCGTAGCTACTGAGTGGATTGGTATGTTTCATTAATTAACTGAAATTAAAAGGTGCTTATTGATTTTCAGGATTTCCCTCTTCATCTGCATACTATTTCTCACTGCTAAGGACCATGAACCTTATAACCTAGTAATATACATTTATGCGGAAGTGCAACAATCTTTAGTTAATCTTCTTCGGTATATATGTATAATAGGAAAAGGTGACTGACTGAATGACTAACTGACTGACTGACCGACACACCGACCAAACGACTGATCTAGGGTCGGGCTAAAAGGCATACAGATAACTTTTATGACGTAGGCATTCGTTAAGAAAGGATTGAATTTCGTTAAAGAAGGAGAGGATGTTGAAAAATTGAACTTAACGTGAGCGAAGCTGCGGGTAAAAACTAGTTACATTAGTAATAATGCGCAATTGTGTTCGTTTGTTGGTTTGGTTTGTCCTTCGATCACACTGCAACAGAGCTATGGATCAGCGTGACTTTGTATGGGTATAATTGAGGACATACGCGTCACGAGAAAAATTTGTCCACCTCTTAGAGATTCACGAGTGAATTGGTTGACCAATTAGACAATTAGTTCTACTACTAATGAAATTGGTTTAAAGACTACAGCTAACCCATTCCAAGCTGGTGTGACTGAGGTCACTGAGGTACGAGTAGACATGACATAAGAAGATGTAGATAATAGATATCACAAACAAAATGTTGTGCAATTATAAAAAGCAACAATATCGTATACAATAGACACATTTTCCCCGCTGAAAACTGGTGCAAACGGAACAATGGCGACATATCCTCACCTGTTTATACAATCCGATAATAGCTAGATTATTATTAGACATGAATTATTGTCGCAATTAGACGCGACAACGCCGGGAAATGGCGTCGCGTCGGTACAAAGCGTACGGACGTACGGCGGACAGCGGCGGGCATAAATCAATCAGCTCGTGAGCGAATCACGCGGGTACGGCGCGAGCGGCACGCGTGGATATGGAAGAAATTCTTTCATTTACATAATTCATTAATTACGTACGTGAAACTTTAAGGTGGCATGAAAGATTGTGGAGGAACTACGCAATTACCTTACGTATAGTTGCGTTATAGGCGCGTGAACTTTACTCGTGCTTACGTCCGTCGTGTACGCTAGCGAACAGAAAATGTTTACCACCTTAAGATTCATAATTACATGCACACGTCTGACAGTCGATATGCTTTCGATATTCTATGGCGTTATAGACCTTACTGCACGCAATGTGATATAGAATCTACTTTGAAAACTGATAAACATTTTCTGTCCGCGACCATACATGCACATTGCGTAAGTATGCGTATAGTTGTCGGAGCCTCGGTAGGAGCGGTCAGGCGCGAGCAAGCCCTCGCTCACACTTTTACAGATACGACACACACACAACCATGAGCCACGTACCCTCGTGAGTTGCAAGAACTATACTAGGTTTTGTCGTGGCTAGTTACCATCCTAACGTGGAAGACATGCCGCCATAGCGCTCCAGTAGCGTGTAGAAACTGTCATACCCCCTTCGAAGCTAGCCCGCTTCCATCTTAGACTGAATCGTCGCTTGACATCCAATTACTTCGTAGTCAAGGGCTATATCTTGTTATAGAATACAAAATGGAACATTTTATTCCTGAAACTGAATTTTTAACAAACATAGATATTTTGTACCAGTCTAATGGATAAAAACACATTATAATTAGTCTAAAAAAAACCTTAATAACGGTTTATAGACGCGCACAGGAATCATCAATTATTAGTAATAATAGAGTTTATAGTAGGAAAAATAAAGTAAGATCATTTATTTTTCCTCTAACGTTTTCTGTCCGGACTTTTAGGTGACTATTATAACTCTAAGTTGGACTATGTTTTGGATTTTATTTATGTTTTTTTACATATTATTTAAATTTTACGCTGACCATTATTAAATTACTAAAGTTAAGTAAGTTTTAAAAACAAGAAGAATGAAAAAAGAAAATACAAATAATATCAATTAAGATGAAAAAGTCCGATAAGAGAGATTAATTATCTGTAACTCAAAATTACCAACCTTACCTACACCACAGAATACCTAATAGTACCTAAGACTCGAAATGATTACTTACATTCATTACAAATTCCAATTCCGAATTCAGCATACCCCCAAAACACGTAGAACGCGACAAAGCCTACAAATGACGTGTGATCAACCAACCTCACTTGTTATTGAATAATCTTCCCCTGTACGTATCAATTTATCACGGATTCAATGAAGGTGAAACTATATATCAGTTATGGTGACACCGAATCTGTGTATCCGGATTATGAAATCTCAAACTTCATTCAAAACACAACCAAAAACCCTATGAAATTAAGTGCAAAATACAATGCCGATAGCAAAAGGATTAAAGCCGTTTTAGAAGGGTCTCGAAAGATGCATATTGACGTCATCCAAAAGGGAGTCGGCAGTCGAATGCAAAATGGTTCAACCATGGATTTGGCATATGTTATAGGGTAACTATTGCTGATACACACGAACTGCATGAAACCTATAATAGAAGCAAACAAAATTAATCACGAAAATATTCCAAATATGGACGCTCCCATTGGCAGCAGGCATTTCTTTCTTCAATGTGCATCGGAACTGCGAAAGAGGCTTTTTATTACACTATAAAGACCTATTGGACAGGACTTGGCCACGTAGATTTACATATGAAATGAATGCTGCAGTAAGATCACTGAATGGCAAGGGAAATCTCAAGGCTCCTTTAGAAAATACAATGGCAGATATTCTTAATCGAAGATTGATGGAGTTAGACGGTGCTTGTTCTACTTTTAAGACTTACCTATGTTATTCACCCCAAAAGCCTACACACAGTAGGTACATTTGCTATCAGCGATAGATAAGCATAGCCAGCTGCTAGTGGCAAAAAATAGATGGTGAAGCTGTAGTCTAAGCTGTTGCATTGTAGCTGTTCGTGCTGCTCTACATTGTAGCTATTTACATACTCGCCATGATATTATTTTGTAACTCACTCATTCACTGCATAGGTATCAGACATGTTTAGGAGGTCAGTAAGTAAGTAAACCTGGGTCATCTCTTATGACCGCTATGTAACGGAATCAGTGAAAGCATTTTTGAGACCGTCATGTAAAAACTCTCTTTAGGAAACCGCACAGTCTTGTCTTAATAGACATTTCAGTGACGTTGTTCGACCCTATATTACTATGTATCTCTTTGCAAAGAAATTAGAGCATCTTAACTTTTATCAAGGACTAGCATATGCTTAGGACTTCTTCTGCGTGAATTTAGTTTTTCAAATCCCTTTGATTTTCCGGGATAAAAAGCCTATGTCACTCCCTAGGTCCTCAACTATATACAGGATACGCATAAAATCACGTCGATAAGTATCTCCGTTGTAGCCTGATTGAAGGACAAGCCAACAAACAGGACCAATAGATTGCTATTGGCCTTGATATTCTAAAAGTTGTGTTCTGAAATTAAAAACAGTCAACTTGTATCGCCAACCACCATGTTCGTGTGTATTAGCTAATCTATATGTCTTGACCGATCCGGGAGGCTGTATTTCATATCGGGAATGGTGAGTATGGAACTAATTGCGGGGGTGATTCGGATTGCGACAATCCAGTTGTCGTTGTTTGACACCGATTGTATTATTGGTTGAATGTTGGACACGGATATATCGCTTGGAATCGGTTTTGGTTAAGAGAAGATTGGATCGGCATGATGTATGATAGTCTGTAAATACGTCGGTTGGTCACAGGCGTTTATCTGCATAATATTCCTCATTGCTGAGGACCGTGCCCCTTCGTATGATGGTAGGGGTTTTCTTGGAACATGAATGCTATGGGAGCATCCCAGAGCATTCTGTATAGTATAATAATAATTTAAGCATGATAGTTCTTTCAACTCACGAAGGCACGTGAGCTTTACTTGTGGTTACGTTGTGTACATGTAAATTACGTAAGTATGCGTGCCTGTCCGGAGCTTTGGTAGGAGCGATCAGGCGCGTGCAAGCTCTCGCTCCCATATATACGACACGCACACAACCATGAGTCACGAGCCCTCGTGAAATGAAAGAATTAAGTGGAATTTGTATGGTAGTTACGTAACAGATAGTATTAAGCATAAAAATGTAAAGAGCACGTCCCGGTTCCTCATTTGCAATCCTCATAAACGATGTACGACCCATAACAGATCTATTATTAGAAAATAAACGATCTCTTTATTGGAAATGTGAGAGGATCCAATATGACGCTCGTAAACAAATTATTCGTAAAACCAGTACTTTGTACGTCAACCCTCAAATGCGACCATAAAAATATATGCCGGGACATCCCTACACGCGAAAAATGCTCGACCGTAATAAAGAAACGCGATAAACCGAGTAAAAAATGGCCGACATGAATTCATTGATATGACATTTGGGGTTTCGCCGAATGGTCACGGTTATAGCTCAGAAATTTTCCTCTAGACATATTTCCTTCTTATAGTTTTACGGGTTCGGCCCCATCTTTTATTGGCGACTGGGAATCTTGTCAATCCTATTACGCGGGGTCGTTTTTATCCGCAGGCCGCGTTTAAGGGTTATGACTTCTGATATTATTGCGTTTAATTTCCTGCGTTGATTTGCTAATTCACTACACTTTTAAAATATTCTTCAGCTACTAGGAGGATTAAAAACACAAAATTTTTTTTCCTCCGAGTTCAGCTATTATGACTTTAATAAAAATATTAAGCAATTGTAAGTGTATAGAGATTAAAGATGCAGGCTGTGAAAAATTGCATCCATTTTAACTGTAGGTATCTACATGGAAATAGGTACGAAACAAGTTCTTCTTCTTCTAGTGCCATCTTCTAGCGGTTGGCGATCACTAAGGCTAGGTACTTATACTTTGTTTACGGCTCTGAAAAGGACCTGGAGTTCATGTTGAATTTTTTTGAAAGGCTATTTTTCTTTGACCAAGCCTTCTAACCTTATGAAGCAACTAATGAGCTTAAAGTAAAATATTCATGGATATCTCCGGATGGCAAATACAAGAATGAAAAACACAATAAATACATACTGGTACTCTTTCGCGATTGGTTAAAATGCATTGATGCAGCAACAACGTCAATCAGACGTGACCAATCAGAGGTCATTCCGATCGTTACACTGATGAAATCCTTTTTAGAGAAAACCACTACTCAACCTAAATAGCACGAGATGTTACCGCGCGTCACATCACTATTTGTCGGCACTATTGGCAAATGTCACATCACTATTTTTCACTTCTGTTTGTATACTCTTGGGGAATTAAAAAGCAACGAATGGCGGCTAACAAATGAGTTTTATTTTATCAACCAAACTAAAAAATACTAATTGTGAACAAATACAGAACAACAAACACTCTTATGTTCATTCGTGAACATAAATTGGCGACCGTGACAGGACCTGCAATCATTGGATTTCATCGAGATGCATTGAACGGGATGTCCGCCATGAGGCCCCGGCGTGACGCCAGTCAGTTAAGTGCGATGGATCCTCATTCCCATCCAATCCCCCACTAATACTTAATTCACAGCGACACCTGCACAAATGGTTTACTCAATTCTAAAATGTATTTGCAATAATTAACCTCAAATTGGTAACTTCGAATAGGTTAGGTATGTTCCCCACTCGACCTAACTATTTATTATTTTAATTTAACTTTTCATGTCAAATAGCTTATTGTTTATTACAACACAGTTTATTCGGTCAAACCCCAACCCATTTCTTGCGTTATATTATCTCGGTATTAAGATTGCCTTGCCGAACATTCCAGGGGGGCGTATCATACATACTTGTCAAGTCTTACCATCTGGCATGCGCTAGCGGCTGCCTAGACTTTGGAAGTGGTCTGCAAGCGGTCTTCCCAGTGTCGCCGAATAATAGGAACGTGAGCGAGCATTTAATTATTTATATTTTACAAAATAACTTCACTAATTACTTTGCAGTATAAAAACATAGTTACAATTTGTTTACTTACATCTTCACTATAAACCTATGGTCACATTCAGCTCCATAGCAACAATTAAATTAATATTTTTTTAATTACTAAAGTTTATAACTAATATTTATATACAAAATGACTGAAGCTCTTACTGCAAAGGAGTTAAAGGAGTTACATGTAAAGCGCAGTTCCGTCAAGGGACGCATTACTAAATACAAAACATACTTAAATTCAATCACTGGTACAAGTTTAACCTCGCTCGAACTTGGCGAATTAAAAGTAAAAACCGATAAAATCAAGAAACTTTCTGATTATTTTGATGAGTTGCAAAATCGAATAGAGGTTTTGAATTCGGACAATTTGTCATTAGAGCTAACTGAACGCGACAGTATTGAGCAAGATTTTGCTATAACAATTGCTACAGGGTTACATATAATAGAATCAAACGAAAGCATTTTGAATTCAGGTCGCTCGACTTCTGTCCGCAACGAACATGGTGAACAGTCAACTTCTATTATTTGTCATCACGATAATCAGGACATGGGATTCAAGCTACCTCAGATTCAGATTGCAAAATTTGATGGTACATTCTTTAAGTGGCTGGAGTTCCGTGACACATTCCTATCACTTATTCATACTAATGAACGAATAAAACCAATTCACAAATTCCACTATTTAGTGTCATATTTGGAGGGTGAAGCTGCACGCATTATTTCAAATATTGAATTATCTGAGGCTAACTATAGCAATGCATGGAAACTATTATGCGAACGGTATGATAATACTAAACAACTTATTAATCATCACTTAAATTCACTCTTCAGCATTGAACCTTTAGGCCGGGAGTCCGAGAGGTCACTTCGATTTTTAATTGACCATGTTTCAAAAAATCTTCGGGCACTGGCAACGTTAGGTCAACCAACTGAACACTGGGACACTCTCATAATACATATAGTGTCATCTAAATTAGACAATATTACCTTGGGTAAGTGGGAGGAACGTCGTGGTACATTTGACGACGTACCTACTCTTAAACAATTCAATAAATTTTTATCTGATCGTGCAGATGTCTTAGAAACTATGAACCGAAATAAATTTGACAAATTGAAACAACAATCGCGGCCGACGGTGGCGCCATCTCGCAACTACAACAACAATTACACTAACGAACGAACAAAAAATGCTTACAATTACACTAATGAACGAACAAAAAATAATTACAACAATGAACAACAATTAAAATCTTTTACTACTACTAATAATACAAATCTTTTTCGCTGTTCTCTCTGTAAAGGACAACATCGAATCTACAACTGCCCTACCTTTTTGGCAATGAGTGTTGACAATCGAAGAGCCGAGGTTTCTAAACTAAAGTTATGCCCGAACTGCCTACGGTTTGCTTCGCACAGGATTGGTTCTTGTCCATCTCAAGCTTGCCGACATTGTACTAATAAATTTCACAATACACTGTTATGTTACAAATACAACGAAAAGGCCTCGGCCACAACAACAAATAACAAATCTACAAATACACAAAATACTAATGATACTACAGTCAACAGCTGCTCATCTACACAACACATCAACCAAATTATTTTATCCACTGCTTTAATTACAGTGACGAATCCTCACACAAATCAAGCTGAAACTGTCAAGGCTCTCCTTGATTGTGGAAGTCAATCTACATTTATCACTAAATCTTTACAACAAAAATTGTCTCTCAATTCACAACAAATAAATACAATTAATATCATAGGCATAGGTGACACTCAGTGCAACACAGTCACGGAAACTTGTGCTATACAAATAAACTCTTTAAATAACGATTACAACATTTCACTCACATGTTACATCATGAACAAGCTTACCGGAAATATTCCTAAAATTCCTATTAACATTCATCAACTAAAGCTGCCTACAGGCATACAATTAGCTGATCCTAATTTTAATCAACCAGCACATATAGATGTTTTGATTGGTGCCGACATTTTTTGGGACATTCTCGGGTGCGAGCAAATGTCTCTCGGCCTCGAATATCCAAAACTAAGAAGCTCAAAATTTGGTTGGTTAATTGCAGGTCCTCTATCAAATACAATTAGTAATACAAAAAACAATCAATATCTTTCTAATGTAGCACATTTAGACGAAATTGACAAAAAATTAAGTAAA
This sequence comes from Hipparchia sbordonii, assembly GCA_038048805.1. Classification (NCBI taxonomy): domain Eukaryota; kingdom Metazoa; phylum Arthropoda; class Insecta; order Lepidoptera; family Nymphalidae; genus Hipparchia; species Hipparchia sbordonii. The sequence goes on along the minus strand of CM076107.1, from coordinate 9,487,753 downwards.
TTTTGGGAACTTGAATCAGTCCCACTGAAACCAATTCTTTCAAAAAACGAAATTGCATGTGAGGATCACTTTTTACAAAACACTTACCGCTTGAGCACAGGTAGATTTTGTGTGAAACTACCTTTAACTAAAGATCCTGCATGTCTTGGTGATTCATATAATCTAGCCAAGCAACGTTTCGTCAATTTAGAAAAACGATTGAGAAAGCAACCAGCTATTAAGTCTCAATATATGGATTTCATTCGCGAATACGCCGAATTAGGCCATTTACAAAAATCTGAAACTTCTAGACCAAATCCATCATACTTTCTTTGCCATCACGCTGTCTTCAAGGCCAGCAGCGAATCAACTAAGATTAGAGTCGTCTTTGACGGGTCGGCGCGCGTTCCCTCCTCAGGTCTTTCAATAAATGACATACAACTAACAGGCCCAAACATCCAAGACTCTCTTTTCTCCATGCTAATTAGAGCTCGACAATACAAATACATTATAACAGGTGATATCGAAAAAATGTACCGTCAGATCCAAATTCATGAAGCACAACGAAATCTTCAATTAATATTGTGGAGAGAAGATGAGTCTTTGCCTTTAGAGACATATCGTTTAAATACTGTCACTTACGGTTTTGCAAGTGCCAGCTATTTGAGTACTCGATGCATTTGGCAACTGGGGGAGGAATGCGATGATGAACAAATTAAGACTATAATACAACACGACTTTTACGTTGATGACTTAATAACTGGTGCTGACGATGAAGAAGGTTTATTACGCATTCAAGGTTCTGTTTCTGAAGCTCTTAAAAAGGGTTGTTTCAACTTACGAAAATACAGATCCAATTCTAAAGCAATTTATAATTCAGCAAATATTGATTTAAACGAAAATCTTACCATCAGTGAGTCTTCAAGCACTTTAGGCTTAGGCTGGAACTCTAATTCTGATACATTACATTTTACAACTGATCTTCATTTTAAAAATGACATTTTAACTAAAAGAATAATTTTATCATCCTCATTTAAAATTTTTGACCCTCTTGGATTACTAAGCCCTTGTATTATAATACCAAAAATGATTTTACAGACCTTATGGCTCACCAAACTTGGCTGGGATGATCCGGTCCCGGATGACATCAAATCTTCTTGGCAGATGTTCGCTAAAAATTTAGATGCTATTCTCACACTAGCAATTCCCAGATTAACTATATGCGATTCACCGGTCACGATAGAGCTGCATTCTTTTAGCGATGCTTCTCAGTCCGCCTACGGGGCATGCATTTATCTAAGATCCACGAATCAAGACGGTGTCTCTATTATTAAACTATTATGCGCCAAATCGAAGGTAGCGCCTACCAAGCCAACAACCATACCTCGATTGGAATTAAGTGCAGCGCTGCTGAGTGCAAGATTAGTTCAGACTACTACAAATTCGTTAAGATGTCAGGTTAACCGTCTCGTACACTGGTGCGATTCCACTGTAGTACTTGGTTGGCTTAGGAGCAATGCACGAAACCTAAAAACCTTTGTATCCAATCGTGTAGTTGAGATATGTGAACTAACAGAGGCTACCTCTTGGCGCTACGTCCCCACTGCTCAAAATCCAGCGGATTTAATCTCACGAGGGGTACACCCTCACGAAATCGAACATTGTGACATTTGGTGGTCAGGACCCTCATTTCTTTTAGAACCAGAATGCGAATGGCCTCAGTCCAAGGATACTTTAAATCTCATCTTACCAGAAATAAAAGCGCATGCTACTACAACAATACCAATTGATTCTGTCATACAAATGGAAAATTATTCTAAACTTATTAAACTAAAACGCGTTACAGCTTACGTATTAAGATTTGCAAACAATATTAAAAACCCTATCACTAAAATTACATCTGATCTAACTACTGACGAATTGGCTCAAGCATTCAAATTTCTGTGCTTAACAGCTCAGAAACAATCTTTTGCAGATGACTATTCTACACTAATTAAAAACAAGACACTTAACACTAAATCAAGCATTTTGTCACTATCCCCATTCATTGATGATGAAAATCTGATCAGAGTAGGTGGTCGTATAGACGCTTCCGATTTAAGTTATGATCAAAAACATCCAATACTTTTACATTCATCACATCATCTCACAAAACTAGTTTTTAGACACTACCATATACAACATTTACATGCTGGTCCACAGTTGTTGCTTGCTTCCGTGCGCGACCAAATTTGGCCCATCAATGGCAGGCGACTTGCTAGGAGTACAGTACAAAAATGCGTTGTTTGTAGACGAGCTCAAGGCAAAACGCTCACTCCCATCATGGGAAATTTGCCTGTACAGCGCATAACTCCTGATTTTCCGTTTCGAACCGTCGGAGTGGATTTCGCCGGTCCATTTATGACACTAAATAGAAAGGGTCGCGGTGCGCGACTCGTCAAAAGTTATCTTTGTCTTTTCGTATGCTTACGTTACAAATGCTTACATTTGGAAGCAGTCAGCGACTTGACTTCAAACTCTTTTATTTTAACAATGCGCCGCATGATTTCTAGGCGGGGAAAGCCACTCGAAATTTTCTGCGATAATGGTAGGAATTTTGTGGGAGCAGCTAGGGAAATCGGTAATTTTTTGAAACAAAATACGGAGCCTATAATAGACTTTGCAACCCACGAAGAAATTAAATTTGTATTCTCACCTGCTTATGCTCCAAACTTCGGCGGCATTTGGGAAGCCGGCGTAAAATCGGCAAAGTATCACGTAAAACGGGTAATGGGAAATACTCACTTAACTTTCGAGGAATTGAGTACACTATTTGCACAGGTTGAAGCTATACTAAACAGCCGACCTTTGTGTCCTTTGTCCCCATCTCCCAACGATTTCCTAGCCCTCACCCCAGGGCACTTTCTGATTGGCCGTCCGCTGGCCTCGCTGCCGTCACCATCACTTTTGGACTACAAAACAAGCTCTCTGACGCGATACGCTCGACTCGAACAAATAAGACAACATTTTTGGAAGCGGTGGCAGAGAGAATACATACATGAACTTCAACAACGCCGCAAGTGGCGAACTAACAACGGGCATCACCCACGTATTGGAGATTTAGTACTAATACACGAAGAGAACGCGCCTCCACTTTCCTGGCGAATGGGACGAATTATTCGAATGTTTCCTGGTCGTGATGGCGTCTCCCGCGTAGTGGACATTCAAACAACCCAAGGAATAATTAAACGATCACTAAGCAGGATATGTCCCTTGCTTCCAGAGAAGGACGATTGATTCCAGATTTTGCAAGTCAGCTTTGAAAGCAACCTTTCAAAAGGGGGGAGGATGTTACCGCGCGTCACATCACTATTTGTCGGCACTATTGGCAAATGTCACATCACTATTTTTCACTTCTGTTTGTATACTCTTGGGGAATTAAAAAGCAACGAATGGCGGCTAACAAATGAGTTTTATTTTATCAACCAAACTAAAAAATACTAATTGTGAACAAATACAGAACAACAAACACTCTTATGTTCATTCGTGAACACGAGTCATCGAAAAGGTAAGTATTTAGGTAAAAGATTTTCTAAAACGAACACAGAAGGAAGTATCCAAAGTAAATCACAGCGGCGAATATTTGTTATAAGCCGGCGTACAGTGCAGCTAGGCGGGGGGCAACGCCGACCGATACGTTTTGTCGCTTCGCAAACCGCGGTCACGGAGCTCTGTGCTTCTAGCTACGAAACGGTGGAGCAGGCATTCAATTTTATAATTATCAGAATAGAATAGCGTAATTTTTTATTCAAATAAACTTTTACAAAGTGCTTTCGAATCGTCAAATGAATCTACCACTGGTTCGGAATGCCGTTCCAACTGAGAAGAACCAGCAAGAAACTCGGGGATTGCTCTTTTAAAAATAAAATTCTAATATGTAATAACAATATTAGGTTTACTAGCTGATGCCCGCAACTTCGTATAACCTCGATAAAACGTAGCCTATTGTTAATCCTTTCAGCCCAATCGGTCCATTCGTTGTGGCGTGAAGGAGTAACAAACATGCATCCATCCATTAATACATCCATCCTGTCTCATTGGCCTTGTTGTTAGCAAGTTCGACTGGAAATGACGAGGTCCCGGGTTCGTTTCCCAGGTCGGGCCAAAAAAATGTATTGAGTTTTTCTGTCAAAAAATTCTCAGTAGAAGCCCGGAGTTAGGAAGTTGACGGTGAGTCACCTCCACACTTTGAAGACTACGTAAAGCCTGAATTAAAGCCGTTAATAAGAATTTTCTGTCCCTTCGGACTATGAGAGAAAGGGAATAAAAAATGCACCTGTGTTTGCGCACACACTTGTGTACTGTAATATGTTCCCACATCTAATCCCAACGTGAGGACAAACGGGAATAAAAATTCTATTCCCGGATTTAAATTTAACGACAATCGTGGTCTGACCGGAACTTTAAGTTCGACTAACTTAAGGTTCCGATCAGACCACGATTAAACTTTAAAGGAACATAAAATTACCTTCTCTAAAATAAAACGGTTCGTAGCCCTATGCCTACCATCCGTGCGGCTGGCCGAAATTTAGATGTCACGACTGCAACGCTTTCCTACCTAATGCGCGCCGTACGCAATAGCTGTTTGTTAGTGACTGCATGCGGTAGACACAAGATTGAAGATAGCGCACGAATTATACGGTCTTCCATGTGCGCGCGGCCTAATAGCTTTAGCCGTGTAAATCTTCCGGACGGCTCGGTTGAATCTGGTCTAATTACCGCAATTGAATCGTTGGATTTACGATTACTTTTGGATTTTACGGCGTTTGTTTGGGTTTTTATCGCTATTTTGATGTAATCGTAGGAAATATGTAGGTAGGGAGATAAGCTTCACCTATGTCTACTTCTAATATAATATGTTGTTTTGTAATTCCTTATATGTACACTATGTACATAAAAATATAAATAAAAAACATATTATAATTTGTTAAAAAAGCCTAGCCTTTTAGAGGGTGTGGAATTTGAATCCCAGGTGCTCACCTTTTTTTGAAGTTACGTGTGATTTTAGAGAATATGTCTTCAACTGGTGGTAGAGTCTTGACTTGAAGATTTACACGGCTTAAGCTTTAGCCGTGTAAATCTTCCGGACGGCTCGGCTAAATCTGGTCTAATTACCGCAATTGAATCGTTGGATTTACGATTACTTTTGGATTTTACGGCGTTTGTTTGGGCTTTTATTGCTATTTTGATGTAATCGTACCTATGTAGGTAACATATTATAATTTGTAAAAAAAGTCGATAGCCTAGCCTTTAGGGGGTCTGGGATTCAAATCCCAGATTCTTACCTCTGTTTGGAGTTATGTGCGATTTTACAGAATATATCTTCAACTGGTGGTAGAGTCTTGACTTGTATAATAAGAGTTATTGGCATAAAATAAATAATTTTGAATTTTTGTATCTGCCTTTTCTTTTTTATTTTTTTTTATTTTATAAGTGAAGCAGTAGCAGAAGGGGGGTAAGGGAGCGCACTTCCATCTAGCGCTCCAACTGTCAACCTCACCTGCCCGTGGTGCCTCCTGCTGGTCTACTAACGAGGCTCTGACGACCGACAAATGGCGGTATAACCATTTCGCACTGGCTAGACTGAACAAATGACACAGGCCGGTGTCGGGCAGCAGCGACACCGGTGCGATCAGTCTAGCCCTGCGATGACCAACACGCCTGCCCAGCGCGGTCATTACGGGCAAAACCTTGTATGGTGCACAACACAAGGCCAAGGCCCCTAGTTCCCGGCGGCCCCGTTATTCCCGACCCTGGCAGGGGTCGTGGTAATGGCGGGGCAGGGGGTGCTAAGAATCTCCGGATGGGATTCCGCTGCCAACCCCGACGACTGGACCTGGCGACATACAACGCACGCACTTTGAGGACCGACGAGAAGATCATCGAGCTGGAAGAAGCAGTGAACAAGTTGCGCTGGAATGTTATAGGTTTGTCTGAAGTCCGAAGAGAGGGGGAGGACTCGATAATCCTCAATTCCGGCAACTTGTTTTACTACCGGGAGGGCGACCAGCAGTCCCAGGGTGGTGTTGGGTTTATCGTCCACAAGTCCCTCGTTAACAACATTGTCGAAGTCACAAGTGTGTCGAGCAGGGTAGCGTACCTTATACTCAGAATAACCAAACGGTATTCGCTGAAGGTTATACAGGTTTACGCACCGACAACTGCACACACTGACGAGGAGGTGGAGGTTTTCTATGAGGATATATCAAAAGCCATACACGCCTCCACTACTCACTACAATGTTGTGATGGGGGATTTCAACGCAAGGTTAGGTGAACGAAGCGGTGCAGAGACGAGGTTGGGGCAATTTGGGCATGGGCGAAGGAACCATAGGGGCCAAATGTTGGCCGACTTCATGGAGAAGGAGGGCCTCTTTATGATGAACTCCTTCTTCAAGAAGCGGCCACACAGAAAATGGACATGGATGAGTCCCGATGGTTCCACGAGAAATGAGATAGACTTCATCATGTCGACCAAGCGGCATATATTCAATGATGTCTCTGTGATCAATAGGGTAAAAACCGGCAGCGATCACCGTATGGTAAGAGGCACATTGAATATCAACGTGAAGCTGGAACGGGCCAGACTGGTGAAGTCAACTCTCCGACCTACTCGTGCTCATATCCAAAACCCCGAAAACTTCCAACTCGAACTGCAGAACCGATTCGATTGCCTAGCAGATTGCGTTTCTGTGGACGATCTTAACAACAGGTTTGTGGAAACTGTACATACTGTGGAGTCTAAGTTCTTTAAGACCCATTGCAGGAAAAGAACCAAAAAGTTCTCTGACCACACACTCAAACTAATGGAAGAGAGACAAGAGATGAGACTTCAGTCGTCGGCAGACGCGGATGCCTATCGGCAAATTAATAGGCAGATCTCTAAGGCTCAAACCCGCGACCTTCGTATCTTTAATACCGAGTGTATTAAAGATACCATCGAGCGGAACCGAGGCTCCAAAGTGTTCGCGAGAGATCTGTCTATCGGACAGAGCCAGCTGACGCGGCTGAAAACTGACGACGGTCGTCTCGTTTCTTCTCGTCCTGAGGTTTTGGGAGTGGTCGAGAAGTTCTATGGACAGTTATATACCACGACACAGAAACCTGTTGAAGATTTGGCCAAAGACCCTAGAGCCAAACTGACCCGACACTATACCGAAGATATCCCGGACGTCAGCCTATACGAGATTAGTATGGCTCTCAAACAACTCAAGAACAACAAGGCGCCAGGTGATGACGGAATCACGGCGGAACTCCTGAAAGCGGATGGAAAACCGGTTTTAAAGATCTTTCAGCGATTGTTCAATTCCGTCATTCACGAGGGTACAACGCCGGAAGCATGGCACAGGAGCGTGGTGGTTCTGTTCTTCAAAAAAGGTGATAACACCTTGTTGAAGAATTATAGACCCATCTCGCTGCTGAGTCATGTTTATAAGTTGTTCTCGAGAGTCATTACGAATCGTCTCGCCCGTAGGTTCGACGACTTCCAGCCTCCCGAACAAGCCGGTTTCCGAAAAGGCTTTAGCACCATAGACCACATTCATACGCTGCGGCAGGTTATACAGAAGACGGAAGAGTATAACAGGCCACTTTGCTTAGCGTTTGTGGACTATGAGAAAGCCTTCGATTCGGTGGAAACCTGGGCTGTATTGAGGTCGCTGCAGAGATGCCGTATTGACTACCGGTACATTCAAGTGTTGAAGTGTTTGTACGAAAACGCCACTATGTCAGTACGTATACAGGACCAGACTACAAGGCCAATCCAATTGCAGCGTGGAGTGCGGCAGGGAGACGTAATCTCCCCGAAGCTCTTTACCGCTGCGTTGGAGGACGTCTTTAAGCTTCTGGATTGGAACGGACTTGGCATCAACATAAACGGCGAGTACATCACTCACCTTCGATTTGCCGATGACATAGTCATTATGGCAGAGACTCTGGGAGACCTCAATACAATGCTCAATGACCTCAGCAGGGTTTCTCAACAGGTGGGCCTTAAAATGAACATGAGCAAGACGAAAATCATGTCTAATGCTCATGCTCCGCTCCACCCAGTAATCGTGGAGAACTCTGCACTCGAAATTGTAGACGAGTATATATACCTGGGACACACAGTCCAGCTAGGTAGGTCCAATTTCGAGAAAGAGATCAACCGCCGAATCCAACTCGGCTGGGCAGCGTTCGGGAAGCTTAGAGATGTCTTTTCGTCCAAAATTCCTCAGTGCCTGAAGACTAAAGTCTTCGAACAGTGCGTGTTGCCAGTGATTACTTACGGATCCGAAACATGGTCGCTAACTATGGGCCTCATAAGAAGGCTCAGGATCACTCAGCGGGCGATGGAGAGAGCTATGCTCGGAGTATCCCTGCAAGATCAAATCAGAAATGAGGAGATCCGTAGGAGAACCAAAGTCACCGACATAGCTCTGCGGGTTGCGAAACTGAAGTGGAAATGGGCGGGGCACATAGTTCGAAGAGCTGATGGTCGATGGGGTCCCAAGGTGCTGGAGTGGCGACCTCGCACCGGGAAGCGCAGTGTTGGCAGACCCCCCACTAGGTGGACAGACGACATCAAGCGAGTCGCAGGGAGCCGCTGGATTCAGGCGGCGCAAGACCGAGGCTTGTGGAAGTCCATGCAGGAGACTTATGTCCAGCAGTGGACGTCCATTAGTTGAAGAAAAAGAAGAAGAAGAAGTGAAGCAGAACCATACTTAAATTATTCCCTAAGACGTAGAAGTCTCTAACAGCTTAGGTATTTTAGGTAGCCCTAAGTTAGGGAACGTTGGTAAAAACGTCCATGAGATATCTAACTTGTCATATTTACTCCAATTTGTATTTTGTAATGGTCCCATAGACACAAAACCATTAGCCGAAGACATTTGAAATATCAATTTCATCCTTAAAAATTACATAATTATGACACTACAAAGAATGGAGGGAGGACATCAAATACTCAAATGAGACAAAAGCCCTGAATACAAAGGGCGATATTAAAAAAATGAATTGTGAAGGGTGCACTCAATACGAGCACTTTCGTCTCGATCTCGGAGACATCCATTAGGTATTATTGAAGATTTTAATATCAAAAATTGCCGAGATGCTGCCGTCGCGGGTGTTTTTAGATTGCGCGATGTTGGGAATCAAGTTAAACCCAGCGACGACCGCACTTATATAAATAAAAATATTAAATTAAAAAATGTTCAAAATCCCGACTGCGTAAAAATTTAATTTTAAATAAAAACTGATAAAGATAAAGACTGATAAAGACATTACCCTCCTTTGCGTGCTGTAGTCGGGTAATAACTACATGATGCCCGTGACTTCGTCCACCTGGATTAAGGTTTTTTTTATTTCAGAAGGAACACTTTAATTTTCCGGGATAAAATGTAGCCTATGCGTTAATCTTGGGTAAGAGCTATTTCCATTCCAAACAGCCAAATCGGTTCATTCATTCGTAAAAGTAGTGTATCCCAGATAGATGCACTACTTTAACGAGTACTACCTAAGGTGCAATTAAAACTAATATAATTTATGACAGTCAGTTTTTGAATAAAAAAAGTTTTCAAAACATCAAAACTGTGGGGCCGAATGAAATCGAACCCTGTTTCGAGAATCGCGCCCTGAGTAACTTAATAAGTTTATAGGGTAAAGATGCCGAATATGAGATACCATTTACATATTCGGCCATAGAAAATAAATTATTGCACTAATGACTATGAAAATTATTTATATTCGATAAGTATTTAATGAAGTTTATCCTTAAAAGACCGTTTAGTGCTAGGTATAATAGATTTTTTGTTATATCAGATAATATTAGAAAAGTCAGAAATTACGTCTCAGGGAAAGGGTCTCCTATTATGAGATACCAAGGGTTTTTAATATGAGATAGTATAGATTTAGAGAAAAAGGAAAGAAATCAATTCAAAAAACTTTTTATTGGCGATATTTATTAATCTACAACATCGTACTACTAAATAAAAAGGTTTAAGTAACAACTTAATAATATATTATCATGTGCTTGTGCTAAGTGCTTGATATTCTTCAGATGTAGATGTAACCCATAAAATCGTTAGTCCAACTTTACAATATTTTTCTATTTTTGCTTCTAAATAGTCAGAAAAAGCTGGAGGACTTCCCATGAACCTTGACAAATACTTCTGCATTAGCATCTTTTTTGACATAACGTTCTAGTATACTCTTAGGAACATCGAAAGTTTTGACGCTATTAGGTAACATATTTGTTTGCTTCGCACTGCACTCACGGCCCGTATTATGGCATCGTGGTCCTAGGACTTCCTTGATCGACGGCATCTAGAAAAAGAGGTTTTTAAATAGTCATATTTCTATACATCCTAATATGAGATATCTCATTTAAGGAGCCCCCACGTGTCTCATATTAGGAAAACACCTAAATTTAAAAACAAGGCTGCCTATTATTTTTTGACGAAGAAAATACAACTAAACTACAAATGCATTGTAAAATTAATCATATAACTGATACAATGACTGTAAATTTAAATCATTTAGTGTGACTATAAAGTTGTAACATACCTCGTTAATATTTGGTGTCAAAAATCAGGTTTTGTGGTTTCGTAAAAATCCGCACGTACACAACCTGACTTCGCCTCGAACTGGGAAGCACCAACACATGTTTCGGTCTGTTGCCACGCGGCTTCTGGTGACAGCATCGCCAAATACTGCGGCGATTAGTTTCGCCAAAACCTAACTATCTCATATTTGGCAACTATCTCATATTCGGCATCCTTACCCTACTACGACTACGTCATCTACTGTTCGTCAGCGCCGAAATTATGTATCTACTTTCATATCATCATTGTTAGCGTCATATTTCAGCGACACATTCTTAAATTCACCTATTTTTGACATCGACTCACTCAAACACATTTTCAAAAAAATTCTGAAAAGGTGAAAGGTTCGTCCAGTGGGAGCCTTGGCCGTGGCTAGTTACCAATCTACCGTCAAAGACATGCCGCCAAGCGATTTAGCATTCCGGCACGATGGCATGTAGAAACCGATTCGGGGCATGGGTTGAATTTACAATGCTATACTCCTTCCAAGTTAGCCCGCTACCATCCTAGACTGCATACCTTGTCATCGAAAAAAAAGGTACATTTAATATCTTTTACTGCGTAAAAAATCGTTCGATGAGCATTGTGCCCCGAATTAAACAAATCCACACCTATAAAGGATTGGAAAAAAATCAATGCTACGGATTTCATAAAATTACGAACCGAATCGGACGTCCAGCTGCGAGCTCGACGTATCGAACCACAAAAACCCTCCGGGGAAGCCATCTTTTGGAGATCCTTAGTACAAGGTTCATTTTAGTTTAGACTTAACTTAGTACAAGGTTCATTTTAGTTTAGACTAAAATAAACTTTGTAAAGTTCGTTCGCGTGGATTAAGGTTTTTTTATTATTTTGCGGTAAAACGTAGCCTATATTGTTATTCCCGACTATAATCTATATCTGTACCATATTTCAGCTAGATCGGTTCAGTTTTTGCGCTGTGATTGAGTAACATACATCCATCCATCCAAACTTTCGCATTTATAATATTAATGGGATTAGTATTATACAGGATGTAAGGGACACCCTGACCAAAACAATGTGGTTACACTTATTTATTATTTTATTTAAACAATTTATTATGTAATATATACGCAGAGAGTTAATGTGGTAGGTACATGAATTAAATAAAACAAAATTATTATTGCTAAGAATGAATGCCGGGCAAACTATACAGAATATCGACATAAGTATATATCTTACAATTCACAAATTTTGGTTGTGTGCGTGTCGTATTTATAAGTGTGAGCGACAGCTTGCTCGCGCCTGACAGCTCCCACCTAAGCTCCTGATAAACGTACTATATCTCGGTCACATTAAAGTTCTTGCACTTTACAGAACCCTCTCAAAACAAAACTCGACGCTAGCATTTGAAAGTTTTTTTGTGAACTCCCACGTTTCGCGATTCGACCTGTACTTAACCGCTGTCCGTGTCAATCATCCACCCTTATTTATTGTTTCACTTGCTTTTTTACTTTTCTTTTTCTAATTTTCATTTCGTTAGACACGGTATGCGCCTTTTTTAATTATTAAAGATTACAGCTAATAATATAATCTGTAGTAGAGTTCTTTTAATTCACGAGGGCGCGTGAACTTTACTTATGGTTACGGTCACTTATACAGATACGACACACACACACAACCATGAGTCACGCGCCCTCGTGAATTGCAAGAACTATAATTTTCAATTATTTCTAAGTGGCAAATTAAATAATTATACTTAGGTACTTAATAGATCTGCAGTTATGAGGGTAAATTGAAATTTGTATTTGATATACTTACTGCTGTCTTTTTTTCTTCTAGCATGGTCTCCGCACATAAACCGCTAGTTATGCGTCTGATAAAAACTATTATGATAAGGCCGATTTCACCAACGTCATCAAAATCTGTTAAAATATCAAAAATTCAAAACGCTCTGAATTCTGATAAGAATGGATAAGACTAAGTCTTATCCATTTTATCCAGTTGATTTCACTAATGTAAAAAATAAGTCTTATTTTTTACATTAGTGAAATCGGCCCTAAGTGATAAAGGTATCTCGGTTTATAATAAACTTATTTACGAACGATTTAAAACATTTTATTATTTTTACAGAATTTTTTTAATAAATTGGTTATATTTATTACGTGTTCTATCAAAACACACTGTAGACCTATATTAGATATAATTAATCAAAACCACCCTATAATTTAATCAGTGATACATCTAATAGTGATGATAATGTCATTAGATAGCTTAATGATATAGCTACGAGCCATGATTGATTAGATGTAAAATGATTGATTTGGCTAAATGATAACTCATTTAAATATCTACCTAACAACATTTTTTGAGTGGATATCTTGACAATCTTGGTAATAACCTCATTTATTATCAAGATTGTCAAGAAATTTTTACCAATTAATTACCAATTAACTCAATTATTACCAATTAACCTCGGTTAAATTTTAAATAAATAAATAAAAAATCATTTATTTCAGATAGAGTCCATAATATTGAAAGCTTTAAATTAAAATAGTTTAAGGTTAAAGGTTAAAGGGGGATTGAAAGCTGAAAAGTCGAAGATTCGATTCCCACCTGCTGGACTATTTCCATAGCCAGTCGTAAGACAAGCTTTCCGCTTATTTGGAGGGGAGAGGAAAATATTATAAGTCAAGTTCAGCTTGGCTAAAACCTGTCCAAAACACATTCAATTCGTCAATGATAAACACTTCGATAAACACAAAATTTTTCTTATCGTCAAGATGAGAAATGTCCCATATCTGGGGCACATTTGGCCACCAGCGCTTACCAAAAGGGTCCTCCTTGCCCCAGTGCTGTGGTCTTATAAGCAGCAATTTTGGTCCTTTTATAATTCCTGAATCTCTACGGTCTAGTCTGATGGGACGCGGCCGTGGCTAGTTACCGCCAAAGATGTGCTTTCCGGCACGATAGCGTAAAGAAACTGATTAGAGGTTTGTAAATTTTTACCCTGCCATCCCTTTCCAAGTCAGCCTGCTACCGACTTACACATAATTTTGTATGCTAAAGGGTAGGTAGCCAAAGTTAGGTATACCTTCCAAAGATAAGTCAGATTTTTAAATGACTTCCAAAAAACTAAGAGGTTCTTAATCTTTTTTTTACTTGTCATGTCAGAATTGAGGTTTGCTTTTTATCAACGGATAATCCGTATCGATACCCTCAAAAATGTCAACAATACTTTAAAAAATCACAAAGAAACACCGCATTATAATCGATTTCGTGACAAAATAGACCATTCTCAAGGCAAGTAAGTACTTAAGGTATAAAAAATCTATTTTTACCAATATTTTTTATAGTTTGATCAAATCAAGTACATTGAAGTGCGTAAAATGCGCTACGATGTATAAAATTATGAATTTTAATCTTATGTAACTAGTAATAGAGTTTAAAATAGCTTATGCTATTGGAATTATATGAATTGTAAAGGCGCGTCTACACTGCGTTAGTTGAAAGGCGATTGACAGAGGTTTATCCCAGCGGGCTATTTGTACTAATTCTTTTTATTGTGGACCATTGAAGGGTAAATGTATGGAACGCGGCGATGTGTGAACGATATAGATACCGTAGGATTCTAACCAGTTGTGGTAAAGAAGAAAAAAGTATTGACTGATTTTGTACCTAAGTTACTTACGTTTTTTTAACATCCTTAAAACGCTTACATGCCAATTTCACCATCACCGAATAATGTTGAACTGATTTTGATGTTTTGGCAGATTTTCAATATAAAAACTGTCAGAACTTTTAATTTATTCCTTGGTTAAATTTTACTCGGTTAAAGCAAAAAGCAAATGCTGTGCATATCTACGATTTTTTTAGAATGTTAAGTTAGTAAACATAATATTACATCAATGTAGATGAAAAGTATATCCATTAATTCCTTACGAAGACTTACATATTTACAAAAATCATACATAATACTTGGCAATAATCTTTGTGTTAAATGATAACGATAAATTATAGGTAATTTAATTTTATACCTGCAACAAAACTTACTAAAGTTAATGTCAGAAGTTAAATTCAATATAAGAAAAGTTTCTCAAGACGAAAATCTAATCCAGTTCAATTTAATAACTCTACGATATGTAAAACAATTCTCATATTGGTTCTAACTTATTCAAAGCTCACGATACGAAGATTCCATGTGTTTTATTTGCTCATCGAGTTGCGATACTTTTTGTATGGTGCAAGTTATATGTAGACAAGAATATAAAATTAATTTAAACTTTTCTTTTAATTTATTACATTTTTAATGAAGTATATTATTGAGATTTTTGTGAGATGAATTTAGGTATAATGTGTTTTTGTTAACTTATAACACTTTTGATTATCTCTTCGAGCCTTTATTTGCAGTTTTTAAATTGCATCCAGGGATTTTATTTCCAGTCTTTAAATCCCTGGATGCAATTTAACTTCCACTTTATTTCCAGTTTTTAAATCCCTGGATGCAATTTAAAAACTATCTATCTTAGTTAATACCTTACGTGCCTTTATAGTACCTAAAGTATATACTATGAGAAGTATTATAAAAAAAGTAGAAATATGTAATGTGGTAATCAAAATGAACAGTTTCAGTAGTATTAAAAATGTAATAGCTTTATGAGAAAACAATCAATATTTTATTATAATGATTTCTGATATGATGTCAAGTATAATATTTGGAAGCTTATCTTTGCACCAAACCCTAAAGGGGATGTCAGAATTCACGTCAAACGTCATCGGCCTGGAAGACGGCTCTTCGGTTTTGATACACGTCTTATAAATATTACAGCGTGTACACGCGCCTTAACTTCGATATCGATCTCTCAATATTGCGCTCTAAGTATTAAGAATTAGGGGCGTATTTTCTTTTTTGCAACAAATAAATAAGGGGCAAAAGTCAAGCTATGGAGCGACCAATTATAGCTTGAGTTTGATATTACACTTTAGAATTTTGATTTTTCGATTTTGTTGTATCGGTTTGACGGGAACGGTCGGTTGTTTATAATTAAAATGGCGATTCCATTTCTGATCTTGTCTGTGGTTCATTTTTTTTTAATTCCCTGTCGATCAAACCCTGGCAAAGGGATGAGCGCATTAAATTGTTGTGTCTCAGCATTATAAAATACCTGTAATAACCGTGAAATGAAATGGGATAAACAATATAAAAGGTGTCTGTTTTTCTTTTGTAATTTTAAATACCTTTAAAATAACTCTTTCAGGGTCTATATTACGTATATAATTTATCTAATATAATTAGGACTATTGAATTGATTAAGAAAGATAGTATTCAATAAAACCTACCTATTAAATATCATCACTTGAATTTTTTGGACATACTTATTAATATTTGAGCACTGAGCGAATTTCTCACAGTAGCTCTGCTTGATGCAATCAGAATTGAAGGAATTCGAAGGATTGCCAAAGTAATCGATAGAACAGAACTGTGCCATAGCTCAAGAACTCGATAGATGCTGAGAGTCTAGAGTCTAGATGCTAGAGTCCCAAAGTGTTGGAATATCCTTCCTCAACCGAAAAACGAAGCAGAGACTTACACTTGGTGGATGGGCCTTAATGTATAGTATATACCTACTAGCTACCATATATTGGACTCCTGTTGGTTAAAAGAAGAATGACGACCAGTTCATTTAAATTAATTCCTTAACGCACTCAGTGTGTTTCTTACTATTTAAGCTTAAGAAAACATCAACACTGTGCTACTAGAAAGTAGGAAATTATTAAACTTAAAGAAGTCTATCAAGAGTTTATTCAAGAGTTTCTTGATAACAGTATCTGTTCTCATACAACCAATAACTCACCTTTTTTGTGTTGCAAAAGGGCAATAACTTTACCACACAAGATAGGGCTATTAAAAATCAATAAGCGTCCCATAACTCCGTTTATGGTTATCAATGGAGTTTCCAGAGCAAAGTGGCCAGCTACTTACAGACCGATATCGAATGCGAGAGCAAAAAGTAATCTGATTGTTTATTGTATTAAAACGTCTGTGTACGGTGGCGGTGGCAAGTTCAGTCAGGGTGGATCAGGGATATTGTTAATAGGTTGATAATAATTTAAAGCCTCAATAGCCCAACGGTTAAAGGTGCAGACCGAAAACTGAAAAGTCGCAGGTTTGATCCCCATCCGTTGCACTATTGTCGTAGCCACTCTTAACACAAGTTTTCACTTATTTGGAGGGGAGACGAGAATATCAGGCAAGTTTAGCTTGGTTGATATTCTTTAAAAAATAATAATAATAATTTACTTGCGAAGAAAATTTCCAGGAGGTGAAGATGAAGATGCAGATGAAGGCGTCAGTTACAGAACAAGAGATACTCGAATGCGAGCAGCAAGAAATAGTTTGCGATTCTCCTGTGCGAAAACTTTCCATACAATTTTCGCCCCCGATTATACGTTTTATTTCATAATTATACCTTATGACAAAAACTCATATCAGTTAAGCAATGCTCATATATGAGTGCCGATTCGAGAAACTCTTTTTGTGTAACTGAGTCAGTAGGCTACAGTGGCGCCACTGCAGCGCTTCATTACGCCTCTCATTTGAAGGCGCTCTATTTGTTAAAATTGTTAACTTGAAACATCTTTCTTTCTTTCTTTCATGCTGGGCTGGTTTCCATAATTGAACCAGTCGTTGTCTGTTGTGTGTGATGCACCAATCTTTCCAATGTTCTTTACTCCAACCATCCCAGCTCTCTCCAGAAGCCTAGCAGGCCGCCCAGGTTATCTAGGACTTCTCGAAGTGAGGCTGGGGATCCTAGATGGTTGTTGCGTTGTTCTGCCACACCTGTGCATCCCAGTGCACGTGTGCCAGTGCACACGTGCTCCTGGGATGCAACCTGAAACATATTTAACAAATAAAGTACGGTAAGTATTGAATATCTGAAAGGTTGAGCTTAGGATGTCTCATCCGTGGAATAATGGCACAGGTATACAGGGAACAAAAAACACGGGAATGTTTAAGGAAATACTTAATATTGTTCAAGGGAATGTCAAACTTGCAAGCCGGACTGTATGCTCAACGGTAGGCAAATGAGTTGTACAATGCCGATACCCGTGCAGGAGTTATTTTCATATTTGTCCTCATCGTATTGTTAATATATTCGTCACAGGGCTGCCCGAAAGCCTTTCGATGAGGCTGCAAGACATCTCCCTAATAACTGATTGTTAAGAACAAAACCATGGCACTAAAAGAAATAGTAATACTTTGCTGTAATCTGCCAAACCAGAAAAATCTGTATGGCAACACGCGCCCCCCACGCCAGAACACATGAATATCACAACATCAACTCACACACTCCTTTAAAACACACTACAACACTGGAGATTTATCAGGAGATGTTGATTCCACAATGCGCAATTGAAACGTATATCGAGTGTGTTTTGGAGAGAACGTATATCAAGGGTGTTTTTGAACACAGAAACAACACAACACCAATAGGTGTTATGTTGTGTTGTTTCTGTGTTTCGCAAGTTCGACTGCGGATGCCGAGGTCTCGAGTTCGATTCCAGGATCGGGCTAAAAATGTATTGGGTTTGTCTGACAGAAAATTTTCAGTGCTAGCACGGAGTGAGGAAGTTGGCAGTGAGTCATCCCCGTGCTTCGGAGAACCGTCGGTCCTCGCCTGATCTCTCTCCGGTCGTGTTGGATTTTCCGTCCCATAGGAGTATGAGAGTGAGGGTATATAGCATCTGAATCGAGAGTGACCTAAGCAGCTGTGGTTGAAAATTATGCACTGGCTACGTACCTACTATGTTTTCTGCACATTATGCATTGATGCTCCAAAAACCTTGGTTGTAGCTTTATCAAAATTAGGATTACTATAGAAAGTAAAAAAGAGGAGGTCCTAGGAAATTGGCAACCATGGTGGAATCGACGAGGCAATGTTTATTGCTCGTATTTTTTGCTCAGCGGTTTGCAGCAAGATATTCAAATTAGGGTGGTCCATTGTGCGGGCCGTGTATACTGCTCGCTATGCGTTGTAATACAATCCGTCAAAGGTGGAGGCGCAACGAGCTCGCCGAAACGTTTGTTTGTTTCAGTAATGATGCGGTCTGGGAAGAAAATTGCTTATCCGAGGTACATGGCGCAACATCATCTACAAAAGAGTCCTTGGTGGAAGAGGTCACGACCCTCAGTAATGGGGAACATGACGCGGAGAGAGAGAGAGAGAGTATGAAAGCAAGGCTTGGATAGCACAACCATCCTAGGGGTGGACTGAAAACCGGAAAGTCGACGGATTCAAACCCTACGCTTCTCACTATTGTCAGACCTACTTCTAGCATACGCTTTTTTTTTTAAATAAACTAGCGTTTCAGTACGATCACACCTGATGGCAAGTCAAGATGCAGCCTAAGATGGAACGATCTTGCCTAGAAAATGCCTATTCAATTTGAAGCTTTACGTTTAGTTGAAGGGCAATAAAAATGTTTTCGACACAATCAACACTATGATCGCAACTTCTGTAATGAATAATAGTTTTCATGTACCGGTTTATACATAATTTTGACAAGAATTGAAATTTTCAAAAACTGGTTGTTGTGCTACATGCAAAACTGGTTGTTGTGCTGTTATAAATAGACTACAACATGAAATGGCGCTACTTTCCTTTACTATTTTCAATAAGCCTAAAATAATTTTTCAATATCATATAAAAATAACTATCTATAGCCCTGGCTGTGGTTTCTGAAGTAGTGGAAGATTTACTTGAGTTAAAACATCTATAAAATGCCTGAAAATTCTGAAGTAAAAAGTATTATTCTGCCGATTATGGTTTTTTTTTGCGTTCAACCTAGAAGATAGGTATTGGGCAAAATGAATAGTAATTTTACACAACATTTTAAACATATTATTTTCATAATTTTGTTTTTGAAACGGAATAATTGAGCCCAGTGTACGTACAGCTCAAAGTTTCGTTGAATAATTATCCGATTAGAAGTAGCATTGAAGGAGGATAACTCTATTCGTACAGGAATAGAAAAGATAATATTATTAACGAGTTCGTGCCGTCGGTTTTGCTTAGGAAATCTAATGAAGAATTATTATTTGGAGAAAATAATATTTCGTTAAACTTTTTCAACACTTTGAAGGTCTTTGTTAATTTTTGAGATAATACTACTTACAACATATTAAAGGTAGATTTTAAGTACCTACAGACAATCACATACCTCTATCGATGAAGAATATATTACGAGAGCATCAGATGTCTATACTCAAATATCATTGGCAATTGTCAAAGATATAGATAGTATATGTATCTCTTTGGATACAAAAATAGATAGCTACAAGCACACCGCGACTCCATCTGCGTAGAATTTTTCAAAAATCCTGCGGGCACCTTTCCGAAATTTTAGGAAGCCTATATTAATCTACAAGTTTTCAACTATAACCATGTATAATACGACGTCTATCTGTTGCTGTGTTGCTGCGTGATTAAAGGACAAACCAACAAATATAAGCATTTTTACATTTATAATATTAGTAAGGATTTATTCAAGGATTCGTTCCGTCAAATTTTGCCATTTTAAATCCATGTACTTAGATTTCAACTACAAACTAAGGTGTTTACACTCCAATGAAAGAAAAACAAATGTCCATTCTGTACGTACAATTGTTTCATCAAATACAATAGAATCACCTCAATTTTTCGCACAACAACATAATACCTCAAGGTCCTTCAACCCTTTAGCGCTCAGCATTCACAAATGAAACGAAACAATCCCAGAAGAAACTTATTTTTTAAATACCCACTTAAAACAAGACAACTCGGGCACCGTAAAAAAAAAAATATAACGAACGGAGTTTCAAAAGCGCACAAAATTATTTGGGATATTCAGCAAATGCTAACCGCTAACGACGTTGTTTAATATTTGAAATATAAAATACAGAAAAAAAACCTCTTTTGTCGGCCGGCGCGGGTCCCGGTAACTTTTTTTTAAACTGCGGTCCGTTTGTAAGGGTAAAGGGAAAAATGCTGCCCCCGTCCCCCGGTGGAAAACTTTTTTGCGGTAAGAAAAGGTTGCTTTGTGAGCGATGTCCGTTTTTTTATGTGTTTAGTAACAAAAGTTGCGATCGGTGTCGACGTGTACATTTTGCGTGTTACAAAGAAATATCTTAATTGCGGGAGCGTACACTCTCGGGGTTTTCACTTAGGATGAAATTAGAAAAAGCAAAAGATAACATCGATGATCGATGATTCAGTAGGTGATTTTGAGCTGAATGTAATGTCAGTCGTCATCTTAACCCATAACAGGGGCCCAAGTCTGCTATTGCAATTGTAGTTCAATTGTCCATCAATGACATCCCAATTGCTACTTTTAGCAATTTTGGTAGACTACTAATTCAATGGCGTCACAATTGTTTTCCGATGGTTTGCCACTGACACTTTTAAGTCGGTTAAAAACATAAATTGATAGCGTATAACGTTTTTGATAACGATAAACTCATTTCGGCGAAGGCTTTTTTAGCTAATGGCAATACCGAGGATCATTGAATTACAATCCAATAACAATGACATGTAAAATAGCAGACTCGGGGCCCAGGGACCCCAGGCCCTGGTCTACTGTTGGACATGCCACTACTAAAGGGTCCACTACGCTGGCCAATTTCACATACTTTTCACACCTTTGAGACATTTTGGAGCAGTCTCGGGCATGCAGGTTTCCTATCACCATATTTTCAGCCGTCATTAAAGAAAGTGATTTTATTTTTAAGAATATTGGTGGTGATGGGAGCGCGAAAAGTTCTACAGTTCGTTATTTTAAAGTAATCAAACCAGAAAAGCGCTTATTTTCCACATTTCTACGTAAAATCTCATCAAAACTCTTAATGAATGTCATTGTAATATGCAGAATGCAATTAAAGTGAAGCATGACGCGTTTCATCTTCTAAACTGCGGGATAATCGAACAATTTCCGTTCAACAGACAATCCTGTCGCCGCACCGTCCCTGAGAGATTGGATGTACCTAAACGATATGATTAAGACCCGTTTGAATTATGAATTATTGTGATAGTAAGAAGATCAATACACTTTTTTGAAGACTTATAAATGTTCTATAAGGTTCTTTTACTACTTAATCAGGTTTCCGTTGCCTTTATCTTATACAAAGTGCCCCAACAAAAAAATTGAAAAAATTGATTGTAACTTGTATTTTCAAGAATTTTATTTCATTTTTTTGCAGATTAAATAACGTTGATGTTGCAATAAAAGTTGATTTATATTTGTGACTTTCTTTTATTATTATACAGTGTTTCCCCTATACATACAACAAGTTCTTAGTTTCCATCAATACTAGAAAGAGAAACTGTGTGTGTGTAAGACAAGTTATAAATGCAAAGTGTATAAAAATGTATAACACAAAATTCGCTAGAGCATCTAAGAAAATGGTAACACTTTTAGAAATTCGTAGTAAGAATGTAATTTGAGAACCATTTATTACATATAATACATATTTATTACATATTATGACATATAAGGCTGAAATCTACGGTAACTCTACCTATATACAACTATTTATAGATTTCTATTATATAGAGTCATATAGAGTTAAGCCTAAGTGCATTAATTTGAATAACAAGTTACAGTTCACTCACAAAATCAAAATCAAATCAAAATGTGTTCTATCACAACTCACAAGTATGTGAGTTCTAAGAAATTATTAAGCTGCATGCATAGCTTCTATCGTGGGCCTTGAGCGTGGAGACCGAATCCAGAAATTCCGTAACGAAAATAACCTGACACCCCACGGACACGGACTCCTCTCACCGCTAGATGGCGTTGATAAAAAATGCTATGCAATAGCTTTACCGCGGCAGTCCCCGAGTGCCACACGTCTTTTTTTTATTTTCAATGCGTGAGTTAGTGACTTGCTTCATTTAGTTTCAAGTAACTAAACATTTGCAAACGGAGCTCTCACCACCTGTAGTGCAGTTGTCAACAGATTGGGTGTGATATCTAAAACTGAATAGGTAAGCACGCCCACGGGATTGAGAATTGGCTGGAATTGTGCAGGATCTCAATATTAGTGCGGATCGTTGTAGTTAATCACAGCAATTTATTTATTTATTTATTAAGCCCCTATTGGACAATCACACTTCACACTAATATTATAAAGCCGAAAGTTTGTATGTTTGTGTGTGTGTGTGTGTGTGTGTGTGTGTGTGTGTGTGTGTGTGTGTGTGTGTGTTTGTTACTCCTTCACGCCACAACGAATGAACCGATTTGTCTGAAATTTTAAATGGAGATAGCTTATACCCAGGATCAAAACATAGGGCTACTTTTTATCCCGGAAAATTACAGAGTTCCCGCGGGAATCAAAAAGCCTTTATCCTCGCGTAAGAAGTCGCGGGCATCGTCTAGTAATGTAATAAAAATGTTTAAAAATGATTGTTATTACTTTTTCTTAGTTTTGTTACTAGTCCATATGCCCTTTGGCAAAGGCCTCCTCAAATCTTTTCCAATCGTTTCTTTTGGCTGCTCGTCTCGTCCATGTTCTTCCTGCTATCATCTCAACTTCGTCTCTTGGTTTGCCCCTCTTTCCCTCCGGGATTTCCGGCATGCCAAACACTGGTCTTTTTGTTCCATTTATCCAGACTATCTACTAATCATATCATAATACTCCAGTGCCAATTTCATGACAGGTAGCGTTTACCCAACGAATGAATTGGACGTTCAGACAATTTTTGTATTGAAAAGTTACCAAAACAACAAAACTCGGACACAGATCTACTCTCGAGTAAGAAGCGTGTAGAACATAGTCCACATTTGGATTGGCAGACTTCACACAACATTGAGAATATTATGGGATACCTACTCTCAGTCATGCAGGTGTCAAGGATATTTTCCTTCAATGGTAAAGCAAGTGACATTCAATCGCTTAAAACGCACATAACACCAAAAAGTCATATCCTTCGATTATAGAAAAATAAGGTCATATCCTTGTCTAGGATCAAATCCCAAACCGAAGTCCGAACCAAAATTAATAATGACAAACAGTCTGAGCGTAATGGTAACAACGCATAAGAGCACATCAAAATAAATGAACAAAGGGATAACTTCGTATCGAATAAAACCAGTGGTTAATTCATTAATTTGAATCGGTCGTTTTTCAAATAACTACTCGCAATGCAGATGCCCGATCAAGGAGAACTCGATGCTGTCAACCACTACCTTATTACCCCGATCAGTAAGGTCGGAAATGGAATGAACGAACTGCAAATAACAATGCCAATTATGTTAAGTGTTTCGCAAACTTTGTCTTGTAGTTTTGATGGACTGTACTATGTTGGTGTGAAGGGTGATTTTGGAATGAAATAAGTGATCAATAGATTGGCTGTCGCAACCTAAAGACCTTTTAATAGCAGTCGTGTTGGAGTTTGTTCGACATGCCGCCGGTTCATACGATTCAGATGGGCCGCTTCAGGCAATCTCTTACTTATAATATAGAGTAGGCAGCAGAAACAGAGGTGACACATTCGAAGGTCTACTAAATGAATAAAATAAAAAAACCTTTTGTTTCTGATCAATCTCAATGCGGGATTCGAAAGAATGAAGAAATTAGAAGGGAAATTGAAGATAAAAATAATGAAGGAGAAACAATTAAGTCCCAGACATAGATGCTGTGTAGGCCAGGATACGAAATAAAAATTCCTTTTTTTATTTCATGACATGGTAGCCTTTGGCTTTCTTCTTGCTGGGCTGTACTCCACACATAAACAACGGTGGTCTGTTGTGTGTGATGCACCACTCCTTCTTGTGTTGTCACTCCAGCCCTTCCAGCTCACGCCAGAAACCCAGCAGGTCACCCAGGTTGCCAAGGACTTCTCGAAGTGAAGCTGGGGAGCCCTTGGCTACGATTTCACTTGATTGTATGTGATGATGCAGTTTCTAGCATTACCAGGCTAACTTTGAAGGGGTCTGCAAGTGCAAATTAAACCCACACCCTTATTGACTTCTAGACGCCTTCGTACTGGAATGCTAATTCCTTGGCGGCATGTTTTTGACGGTGGTAGTTCCCTCACAGTGATTTGTACACAATTTATTCACAACTCGGACAGTTGGGATTTTGGTAATAATTATCAAAAGCACTTAGGTAATTAATTCTCTTTCTATATTGGTAATATTACGTTGTTAATGATTAAAAAGAAATCAAGCATGAAGCGATGCCTCTGTTAGAGAGTTCTCTATAACCGAACCAATGTGTAGACCTTTCAATCATTATTCGTTTACGGTGTATAATTATTTTGAAGTTTTGAGAAACCTAGCTGATGAACCCTGAGGCGTCACGCCAGCAAAAAAATATTTTAATTGCTCTGTGGTATTAATGCACGCGTCTCGCTTTATTTGGCGGAAAGAATTTGGTTTTTTTGAGAATTTTTAGAACGTTGCATCGAGATCTTTAGCCAAGTGTTGTAAGGTAAGGAAGATGGCTGGAAATTTTCAAACTGCTTCGAACCTTTTTACTGGTATCCAGACAATAAAAAAATTTAAAATGGTCAAAACTCTAATCAACAATCCCTACTAATATTATAAATGCGAAAGTGTGTTTGTTGGTTTGTTGGTTTGTTGGTTTGTTGGTTTGTCCTTCAATCACGCAGCAACAGAGCAACGGCTTGCTGTGATTTTTTGCATAGGGGTAATTTACGGGCCGGAGAGTGACATAGGCTACTTTTTATCCCGGAAAATTAAAGAGTTCCCGCGGGAATCAAAAAACCTTTATCCGCG
Organism: Hipparchia sbordonii; assembly: GCA_038048805.1. Classification (NCBI taxonomy): domain Eukaryota; kingdom Metazoa; phylum Arthropoda; class Insecta; order Lepidoptera; family Nymphalidae; genus Hipparchia; species Hipparchia sbordonii. Next base: position 9,462,414 of record CM076107.1, on the reverse strand, counting down.
CGGACGAAGTCGCGGGCATCATCTAGTAAATAATAACTTCGGGAAACTCTACTTGCAAAGAGTTGAAAAGCTGAATTGAATAATGTGTTTTTTTTTTTTAAATTGGCTTTGTATAGAAATCAAAATCTCGGAGCAAGTGTTGTTAGAATCAGAACAATACCTTATTTTATAATATTTATTATTTAATGTTTTCTCCCTTTTCTTTGTTGCATCGTTTCTGGAAATTGTCAAATGTAATCTGTACAAAAATGGTATAGGTACTTCCAAAACGCTATCAGTTTCATATCAGAGCAATACTTTTTTCTTATAATATTTATTTAATGTTTTCTCCCTTTTCTTTGTTGCATCTGGAAATTGTCAAATGTAATCCGTACAAAAATGGTATAGATACTTCCAAAACGCTATCAGTATCTGGTAAATCCGATAATGTGCGAGTACAAAGTTGCTGTAACCGCGAAAAACCCATTTTGCCGCTCGATATAACACCCGTATCAAGATGGCAGCAATTAAAGGTAGGGGTAGGATGTGTGGCTTAGGCGACAATTTTTAGATTGGATGTGGTATAATTTGAACAAATTTTTGTATGCATCCCCTCATTTTGTTTGTTGAATGTTGCTTTATAGGCACAGACATTGCACTGACGTAACACCTCATTTCGTAAATATGAAATTATTTGCGGAATAATTTTGCTGCTTTTAGTTGGAATTGCCCGTTGGCCCGAATATTCGACTCAGTGCAATATATATGATAAATAGTATGTTATATCGACGTGGACGTAGACGAAATATATTCGCGAAAAAAAAATGCAAAACAAATGCATAGGGCCAAGTATGACCAGTCCATTTGTATACTGTTGTTCATGTCTTGGTTCTTTTAGTCATAGTAAAAATTGGGACTTAGGCATCGGCCAGGAAAGGATTTTGGAAAATTGAATCCCTAGGGTAAAAAAGGACACACACACATAAAAACTTTCGCCTTTATAATATTAGTGTGATGTGATAGGATTTTATCAATGCCACCTTCGTGCAATTCCCACATTTCCCACATCCGGATAAAAACAGAATTGCGCGCAGTTTTTACGGCATTCGGCGGAACCGTATGACTAGACGCGGCGGATCATTAATCTCCAACTTCAGATGGGATGCGAGCTGGGCGATAAAAATTACTACCAGCATATTCCCGGCATGTTTGTCTGTAAAATCAAAACGCTCGAAACTAATTTTCGGCAATGGCGCATGTCTAATAGCTGTAGATAAAAGAGAGCTTCTGAAATAATCACAGATGATTATTCGGGTCGAGAATCATTCATTTTTCAATGTACAGACACATTTGGCAGATGGAAATCATACAGAAAGACTTTTTTTGCAATTATTTTATACCTACTCGCTCTTGCCAGCGACTTCGTCCGCGTGGTGTTAGGTTTTTGAAAATTTCGCGGGAACCCTCTGTTTTTGGTTTAAAAAAGGAATCCTATGTGACTACTCTCCAAGTTCTCAACTATACTTACACATGCAAAATATCATGATTGTTTCGTGATTGAAGGACAAATCAATAAACAAACACACTTTTGCATTTATATTATTAGTAAGTTTGTATCAGTAATCTTATCGCAATTGATACTTTTTTCACATTAAAAAAGCATAACCCACGATTTAGCAAAACTTTCGGAACTAATCTTCGGTAATGGCCCATACATTACAGTAACAGTTATAGATAAAAGGGAGTTTCGAAAAAATTATAGAAGTTATTTTTAGTTAGTTCTAAGATAATTTAATTTTAATTACTCTCTTAATATTCAGATAATGTCTCTATATATCGATCTTCAACTGCTAATTCATGGCATTTTTTCCCGTGCATGTTTCTATATCAAGTATATTTAAAAGTCTCTTATATATCGCTTAGCGTTTATTTGTACTTACTAGCTTCTTGGCTTTGACCCAATATGTGCTATATTAAATAGCAGAAATATCTCAAGTGTCAGAACTGTCAGATCAAAAATTACCCCAATTGCCTGTAAATTTTCTGCTGGTAAAATCACTAGCATAAAACTATTGTAATAAACTAGCTTTAACCCGCGGCTTCGCTCACGTTAGGTTCGATTTTTTAACTCCCTATTTAACCCTCTTGGGGCTGAAATTTTCCAAAATCCTTTCTTAGCGGATGTCTACGTCCTAACAGCTACCTGTATACCAAATTTCAGCTCGATCGGTCCAGTGGTTAGAGCTGTGCGTTGATAGATCAGTCAGTCAGTCAGTCAGTCACCTTTGCCTTTTATATATTTAGATAATAATACCTAGATGAAAATGAGAAAAGACAATTTAAAAATAGAAATAGGAGTTTTTCCGTTTTTACATCGTTTCTATACCTACCTACAGAGAGCGAGTTCGTAAGATTCGTGAAAACGCCGATCGTAGACGAGACAATCAAGATCCGTCATTACCATGTCAACGACTCTAACCCCATGAGGGATCACGTAGAGTCGTGACTCAATGCCATAAAACATTTTTGAATATCCGTAGCTCCCACGTCCAATATAATGGTGATTTCTCATGACGACTGAGGGCGCGAGCCGAGCCGAGCCAAGCCGAGCCGAGCCGAGCCGAGCTGAGTCGTGTCGAGTCGAGCTGCACTCATATTTTAGGTTAGGGAATGCAGATTCTGACTCGAACTCGAAACTTATTCAGATAGACTGTGCAACAGCATTCATACAGACTACTATGAAATCGCGAATCAAACCTTCTTTTTAAGTCGCAATTAAAACCATAATACTACGAACTCTATGTAGAGTTAAAAACTGATATCTGCATGCACTAAAAGGTTGTCATATCATACATTCCATCATTATTATAATTATACTAGACGATATCCGCAACTTCGTCTGCGTGGATTAATGTTTTAAACCCCACGGGAATCCTTTGATTTTCCGGGATAAAATGTTAGCTTATGTTCATATCCCGATATGGGCTATCTCCATTCCAAAAAGGTGCATTCGTTATGGCGTGAAAAAGTAACAAATATCCATCTATCGATAAACTTTTGTATACTTATAATACTAGTAGGATTTTTTTGCAAAAAATTTTTGCCACTTTGAAGACCTGACAGCTATGCTGCGACAGGTAGATTTATAAAAATAATAGTTTGAGTTGACACATTTCTTGAGAAGATTGCTACCTACTCTACTACTGGCCGGTGTGACTCTCGCTTCACAACCTATGGTAGGACAGCTCAAATAAAGATAATTTTAAATACAAAAGGCCCCAGCACGCGGTAATCGCGAAGTCAAACTCACGATGAGATAAAAATCATGCGCTTGAGCGGAGCAAGTTGTTTTCATTATCAGATCGATGGGGGCGTGGTCTGTCCTCGTAACTACCCGTCTCCCTCTAACCAATATATTGGTCACTCAATATTGCCCCGTGAAAAGAGACGGATGATTTCACGCTTGATCGATTGAAGCCTCTCTATATTATGTCCATGTATTCCTGGAAGGATGACAACTAGTTTTGAAATGTCATGATGGGCTGAGGCTTGAGTTGTGCAAAAATATTAAGTTTTATGCGAATTTCGTATGCGATAATAATAAAAATTATGGTTAAGCTTCTGTTTGTGGAACGCTATCGTTGTATGTTATCTAAAGTACTCATGATATTAACCTTGATTCATGATTTTCATAATCATAATAATAATCCCTACTTAAAGTTATTAAATCTTAAAGTTTTCTGGTGGGAGGCTTTGGCCGTGGCTAGTTACCACCCTACCGTCAAAAACGTGCCGCCAAGCGATTTAGCGTTCCGGCACGATGGCGTGTAGAAACCGACTCGAGGTATGGGTTGAATGTGCCATACCCCTTCCAAGTTAGCCCGCTATCATCTTAGACTATACATCGTCATTTACCATCAGGTGAGATCGCAGTCAAGGGCTATCTTGTCATCCAATCAAAAAAATATATACTTATATGCGAAGCTAAAGTTGAAATAGGCGGAAGACATAGTTCGAAAAATTAATGGTTTTTGGGGTTTCAAGGTGCTGGAGTGGCGGTTCCGCTTGAAACTGTATTTAAGACAGATAACCCACTGGGTGAACCGCCAACATCAGACGTACCACCAGGAGTGTCTGGAAAACAGAGACCTGTGAAAATCCATTCAAGAGACATGGTTGATAAAGAAGTAGCAGAAAAAATACTTAAGTGTGTTTGTTTGTTGGTTTGTTCGTCAATCAAGCAACAACAGAGCAAGGGTATAGTTGAAGATCTAGAGAGTGATAGAGGCTTTTTAATCGGGACACACAAAGATATTCCCGAGGTATTTTAAAAACCTAACTCCACGCGTACAAAAATATAGTTTCATTAAAAATAAAAAAGTTTATTATCACAGTGAACACCTGTATTTTCTTTTACTTTTCATAGATAAATATTGAGTAAAACATGTCAACTTGTCCACTTCTTCCTGAAAATTAAGCTTACAAATAATAAATAATCCATCGATGTAACTATCACTCTGAGGATTATTATCAATTACAGTACAGGCCTTAGAATGTGCCATACTCTCTAGCACAGATTAATCAATATCTAATTTATTTTGATGTACTTATTTTTAGTTTAAAAATACGCTCCAATTCGATAAATGATCTGGCTTACGCTATCCAACGATAGATGTCGCTACTGACATCGCTCGGACGCTAGTTTACCATGCGCAAGAGTTGGCACCTACACTTAAGTTATCTATATTAAAAAAGCAATAAGTATTACAATTTCAGTCAGATTTCATACATTTGCAAGTCATAATATCACTAAATCGATTAATCAATTAAATTCTAAATGTTCTAAATGTTAAATTAATCAATTAAATTCTAAAATCGATTAATCAATTAAATTCATGCTAGGTCTTATAACTGGGAGGTCTCGGGTTCGATTCCCGGCGGGGGCAATTTAGGAGTTTATTATTTCTAAATTGTCTCTGGTCTGGTCTGGTGGGAGGCTTTGGCCGTGGCTAGTTACCACCCTACCGTTAAAAACGTGCCGCCAAGCGATTTAGCGTTCCGGCACGATGGCGTGTAGAAACCGATTAGGGGTATGGGTTGAATTTACACTGCTATACCCCTTCCAAGTTAGCCCGCTACCATCTTAGACTGCATCGTCACTTACCATCAGGTGAGATCGCAGTCAAGGGCTATCTTGTCATTGAATAAATAAATGCAAAATTTTAACGTTCAATGAACAGTCAAGGAAGAAACTTGGAACCATGTCCACAAAGAAACTTAAGATAGTAGTAGGTATCTCTATCTCCGTGGCAATCTCTATTAAGAACTGTCAAATATTTACAAAATGCAGGTTTGATAATTCTTAATAACTCGCCATTGTATTCTATAGTCACTGAGATAGAAAATAGTCCCTCTGATCTTTGTACCCATGAGAGTGAAAATAAGGTTTTAAGATCGTAAATAACATTTCAATGATAATAATAGGTAAAATATGTCGAGAATACTAAAATGGCAACATGATAAACTATAAAGACAAAGTATTTATAGAGTAAGGGCATGCCTACTTAATAAATGGAATGCTATATTAAGTACCCGGTGAGGTAGGTACGAGACCTGGGTTAATGTGTGTAGAGCCGCCGGCAATAGCCGGGCTATTTAGTGAAATAGTAAAATAACCCCTCATCAAATAGCTTCACAAATCGAAGCTAGACTATTTATAGTTGGAGAGGAAATCAAGATGCGGATCATTCTTTAGTTGTCGGGTTGAAATACGCAGACAAAAGACAAAAAAATCTTGATGTTAACAAGTCTGATGCTCATTTTCCATGACAATTCCTGAATAGAGAATTACTATCATTATTGTCACTGACCAATCGCTGGTCCACTGGGCAAGGATCTATTCTCAAAATGAAAAGGGTTTAGACCCCTGCACCTAGCTGGCCGAATGCATATTGGTAGACTTCATATGTCTTTGAAACATTATTAGATAAATCTAAGGTATGCCGGATTCCTTTCTAATTTTTTTCAAATATAATTATTGATTGCTTAAAATGTTTCATAGTTCCAGATTGTTAGAGGTGCATGTCTGGGATTCGAAACCTGGATCTCCCGAAAAGTGGGAATATGTTGAAACGTAAATATTATGAGTTTATTACTCAACTTTCAAGTAAGGCTTTTTTCAGTTGCAAGTTACAAATATGGGGTTATTCAAGGGGCGGACCAATAAATTCCTTAAAAGCCGGCAATGCATTGGTGGTGCCTCTGGTACTTCTGTTTTCATGGGCGGCAGTAGTCACTTAACATCAGGTTACACGCTTGCTCGTTTGCCTGCTATTCATGTTAAAAAAAAGTTGTGTCTACACATTTCATGTTGGTGAAATTGGGCCTGTATACTTGGATGATAGAAAATTAAATTTCTCTCTGAAGACAGTCTTGCATGATGTCTGCACTTTTCCAAGTAATTCGATTTTAATAGTACGTAGGGCATGAAATATCGCGATCGGCAGGATATATGTACACAATTAGTTTTATAACGAATGATTGCTCAGCGATGGCCGATAATTGAGGCCTTGTGGATGAGGGTCTGAGAGCCACGTCTAAAGAGATTCGTTCCATTACGAAACTACGTAGCAATGGGATGACATTGCCTTCAGTCCGATCGATCTATGAACTTCGAATCAAAGGTACCAAAAATCAAATTATGGATTTACTAGTTGATGCGAGCGGCTTCGCTCACGTGGGTTTAGTTTTTAAAATCCCGCGGGAACTCTTAGAAAAAGTAGCCTATGTCACTCTCCCAGTCCTTAGCTATACCTACCTATGCAAAAAAATCACGTCGATACGTTGCTTTGTTGCGGCGTGATTGATACACAAACCAACAAACAAACACTTTTGCATTTATATATTAGTAAGGATTAGTAAGAAAGGATAAGGATAGTAAGGATTAGTTACCAACACCAAAAATGCTCTGCAGAAGTTTGTACGCAATCAAAAATGAAGAAGTATTTTGCAAACGTAACACTTCAAAACCGCAAGGTTGATTGAATACATTTGCGAATAACCACAAGCCGCTTTTCGGGTTGCCCAATTGGACCGGTTTGTTTTAAGATCAATGTTAATAATAAAAATAAATAAAAATTTGTTTTACATATTTGGTTTTTTATTTACGTCTTCCAACCAAAATAGTTTTTAAGCCATATTGTTCTTTTACTCGTATATTTTATCATCGTCTTACAAATGTAAGAGGATGATAATATACGAGTAAAAGAAGAAAAGGTGCAAATAAAGTTATATGCACCTCTTTGTAAAAGTTTATTTGAATAAAAAATTATTCTATTCTATTCTTTTGCCATCCATGGGATGCCAGTCAATCACCTCCTATGTCTATTTCTCACTAACTAAACTCTTGCTATTTTTATATTTTATTAAAATGTCAACCTACACTTAAAGGAAATATCCAAATAGATTTATAAATACACAAAATATCAAAAATTCCGAGGCGGGATTCGAACCCACATCTCTCGGGAATTAAACTCTTTCTTCCGATAATAAATAGCTTATTTCTGAACCGCATTCCCTAAACTTTTCCTTAACATATTTGCACGGTCCAACTATTTTATTCGTTGATGGATCTAATTTGAAGAAACTATTTAAAATATTGAAATCAAATAACAAATTACTGATAAAACCGAAGATAAAAGTTAAATCCGAGTTGAGTCATTGCCTATCAAGACAATGGTGGCACCACCCACCAAATTTACAAGCGTTAACATATGCAAATTATAACAATATATCTTAGTTGAATAGACTTGCGATGAATTTGTCTTAAGACAAAGTTATCTGACAATTTTACATGGACGGCCGACAACTAAATAATATGTTTATATAAGTTTGTAACTATATAATACCTGAGTATTTTTATCGTAGTTTCATAAGATAAGATATCGAAGTTTCAGGTATAAATACTAAATACGATAAAAATATTCAGATATTATATGGTACCTATAAGTTTTACGACATATTCGGTCTAATAACCATCATTATGGCTACATCATCCTTTACGTTACGTAGTTCCAGATTTGCATTAAATTCATTCTTTAATCTCCCAAATACTCGTAACTTACAATGTTTCGTAATGTTGTTTTGAGTTGATTTTTCTAAAAATTCTGAGGGAACTTCCGAAATAAAAAATTAGTCTATGTCATTCTCCAGGTTCTCAACTACTCATGAAAGTTGCCGCTAATTAGTTGCTGCGTTTTTGAAAGACAAAACAAACCAACAAACACACTTTTATATTTAAAATTATTTATCATATATGGATATTGGAATACAGCAAACAAAAATTTTATAATCACGCGTCTAGTCTTATATCTGCACGCGTGTTTGGAGATTCAAAATGAGATGATCAGATCAATTCGACGTTTCATTGTATGGTAAATAAGAAGCAGTTAGTGTCACAAAAGGGTCCAAGAGAGAGGAAATTGGGTGCCTTTCCTGTATTAGGCACAATAATTGTTCATAAGCTGTTAAATTGTTTTTATTGTGTGGTCAAATGGTGGAAAAATTGTGTCGATCATGATTGTTAATTTGAACCGAATAAATGGTTTAAATAAAATGTAAATGTATGCGTTAAGTCAACATGATATCATAAACTCTGCGTTATGAAATATAGAAGTTGTATAATTAAAAAGAATAAACAAATGAATGAACGACCTAGCTATTACATGATATAGATATCTGCTAGAAAAGGATTTTTGAAAATTGAACGCCTAACGGGGTAAACTTAGATTATAAATATTCTAAGGGGTTAAATAGGGTTTTGAAAAATTTCAAAAAACCAGCGGAATGTTTTTTTTTTTTTCAAAATAAAAAGTATGCCTATGTCACTCTCTAAGGCTGAAATCTATAGATCGCACTCTCACTCAGCTCAAACTCAAGACAGAGTTAATTCGACACAGATTTATGTCAGAGCATATTTGTGTCTCATTTTTACTCTATCTTAAGTCTGAGATAAGTCAGACCACGCTCTATAGATCTCAGCATAAGTCCTCAACTATACCTATCCAAGCAAAAAGTCACTTCGATCTGTAGCTATATTGCGGCATGATTGAGGATAAACAAACAAACACAAAAATACACAGTGCATTGTAAATGCACAATGTATTTTTAAACATATATAATTTAACAATAGAAACAAGTAATTTTTTCTACTGTATAGGTCGGAAATGAAAGAGAATGGGCGAGTTTCATGTTACATTGGAATAATTACAAATGACTGCAACAAGAAAAACAATAAAGGTGTTATAAACAAATTGAATGAATTAATCATAAGTGTTTTTACGCTGAAATTAAAGATGCAGCTACCTTTTGCATTAATTTAACAATATTGTAATAAACACCTTTTAAAGGGAATCTAATACATGACTATATTTATTTTGTCTTACAAGTGTGAGAAACATAATAACGAAAACTATGTGAATAGGTTACACTTGATGCCTTATGCCTATAATAAAATTACAAATGCCACTCATCTCAGAAATGATGGGTTACCAATATTGTACAAGTATTTCAAACACGCAATGTAAGCAGAATGATATTTTAAAATAGCGGTCTTATAAGTACAATTTTGTTCACCTGAACAGATAAGTTGATGGCACTGTAAGGTTTTTACGTTATAAAAATCTCAGCATGAAATAAATCGCGCATTTGCGACAAGGGTGACATAATTCAAAATTCACCAATTTTAGTGTCGAAAATTGATACTTTTTGCTATAAAAACAACATTATGCTAAGGACAAAAAAATAAGAGCCAGAAAGATTGTGACTTAATGCTCTGTCACTTTGTTGGCCGCTGTGTTGTTTCGAGACCCTAGCATCCACAAAACATTACTCTCTAACGAGAGAATTCTCTCATGGTCGATTTTGAATTATGTCACTCTTGTCGCAAATGAGCAAAATGGCACACTTTGTCGATCCCGATAAAATCTGTAATTCATGCACATGAGTCTTTACTCATGTGGTTCATGATTGTTTTAACATTGCCATGAAATACATAAACAAAAGGAGAGATCAATGTAGAGTAGTCGGATCTCTATATGTTATTCTAATAAAGTCATGTTTAAAAGTCCTCAAGAGTCTTATTAAGGTCCCATTCAAAGTCCCCATAAAACAATTTCCAGTCATCTCGGTAAAGCCAATACGGTTAAAAATGCTGATGATCGACTTCCTCGCGTGGGCAGTACAGCTTCGGATTAAATTAACGAGATTAAATTGGTCCTAATGGCTGTGAGACGGGCAAGGCGTCGATTGTAATTAGTGACTCATATTGGTCACGTGATATCGTCACTAAACGTCATTTCCGCGTATTGTGGTCTATTCTTATGGAAGCGCCTTTATACTTGAAGTGAACGAGACGATTACGACATTTTTAATGATGACAATATTGAAGGTATTCTATAGAAATATACACGGTGGGACACAAGTGCCAACAATTTGCAATATAGTGTTGGTTTTTGAATTTTTTTTTAATATATAGACTAGCACTTGACTGCGATCTCACCTGATGATAAGTGAAGATGCAGCCTAAGATGGTACGTGCTTGCCTAGAAGATGCCTATTCACTATTGATTTAAAGACACCCACATTATAGTTAGTAAAAAGTAAAAGTAAATATCAATGAAAATGCTGTGTTACACTATTTCTACTTTTTAAATAAAAGCTTGAAAGTAAATTATGCATTGGAGGCATTTTTTCCAAAAGAAGCGTTTATTTTCAACAAAACAATTTTTACAATCAACAAACGTAGTCAAAGATTATGTACCAAAATATTGACTGCTACAAGTTACTAATTTTTTACACAATATTATTTACTATTGAGATTGATGAATTTGATTTCATTAGAGTAAGTATTAAGGGCTTGACATATTAGATATTCAAATACCGTAAAAAAATTGGGAATAATATGTTACTAATGTTCAAAAGTCGCCTCAGATAGCTTATCTAGTAGTTAAGTCTAAAAGCAATTATTGGATGAATGACAATGAACAACGAATGTGTCCCATTCGCGCTCTATTTATTAGTGTCATTCGTCTATTATCCCTGCTAATTCTCACTATGTGTCAGTTTTATTAGTGAATAGAGCATGGTACAATTAATAGTCTTCACACATCCTTTAGATGTACGATCAGTGAACGAGTATGTCCCTTTATTGATATCAGAGTACAAAAATAAGGAACGGTGATTATTTTCTTCCTTTGTATCCAACACCCACGTACTCGTAGATTGTAATTGCTATAAGGCTTCACTCATTCTTGTAATCTTTCATTCATTCACCATAGAGCCTCAACTATTAATCTTCTAATAAACAAACATACGAAAGTTTTTAATATTGGACATTAATTATAATTAAAAACCACTACACAATCCATTATTGTTGAATTAATCATGATATTATAAATTACACATAATATGCGTATGAAAGACGATTTGTCATACGTTCAACTCAATACAAAAGATGAGAGATTGAATTAATAAAATCAACAAAAACATTCGTTTACAAAGAATGAGGTCTATATTGAGTAGAGTTGTGACGATCATTGTGACTTACGTACAAACAAACAGTGAGATTTAAATGTATGGTTAGGCAGTATATGGAAAAAAAGAAAGTGAAGACTCAATTTTACTGTGGCTGAATTTATCGCGCTCTTTTTGCAACAATACAGTTTAGCCAATAACTAGTGAGTATCGGCTAATCAGAGGCGATTGCAATTGTTACATTGTAGTAATTATTTTTAGAGAATCACACAGTAGTTATCAAGCAGTGTCTGCTAGCAATAAATCGTCTAAGTCGCTTGCACTGTGTAATTTAATGTACCTATATGTGCGTAACAAGCTTGGTAGCAAGTCAATAGTTTTTCGTAGTCTGATTCCGCAAGTTACTGCAGAAGGTATTTCCTACTGGACACTTAAGGTTAAAGGAACTTCATATTTAATGTTACGCGCTGCAGACGTTTCTGACCATCCTTGACGTATTGGCTTTAGTTTTGATGTTTTTTACTCCTTCACGCCACAACGAATGAACCGATTTAATTTTAATTTGGAACGAAGGTAGCTCGTACCCAGGATTAACACATAGTCTTCATTTTATCCTGGAAAATAAGAGTTCCCGCGAAAATTAAAAAACCACGTGGGTGAAGTGTCATGTGTCAAGTGTCAGTGCATATCTGGGATAGAACTCCGAATCCTGAAAAAGAGACCAAAAGTGTTAAAACCACTAGAGCTAGACCGTCAACCACCGCAGTTCATCATGTCATGGTTATCTGCATCTGATTATCGCGCATATCCTACATATAAAGAGAGCTATAAGAAAACTCTTAAAGGATTAGAGGCGGTGACAGAATCAGTTTCCACAATAAAGGCTCAGCTTAAGGTCCATTGATTTATGATTTCTACGCGAATAAAGGACTTGCTTCACCGACTTTATTTGTGGTCTGAATGGCGCTGCTAAGTCATCGACTTGGTGTGGATTAAAAGCCGGAAAGTAACACACCGACGCAAATGTGTTTCGCTGTTTACTATTCTACAATCATTGATGTGGGCGTATGAAATAATTTATTTCGTGAAAAGAATTGTTTTAGTCCTGTTTTAGACTTGTAATATCCTTACCAATTAATCCTTACTAATATTATAAATGCGAAAGTGTGTTTGTTTTTTCGTTTGTTGATTTGTCCTTCAATCAAGCTGCAACCAAGCAACGGATCAACGTGATTTTTGCATGGGTATAATTAAGGACCGGGAGAGTGACATAGGCTACTTCTTATCCCGGAAAAGTAAAGAGTTCCTGCGGGTTTTAAAAAAACTTAATCCACGTCAACTAAAAATAGTAAAGTTATAGGTACATTTATGTGAAAGTGTGTTTGTTTGTGGGTTTGTCCTTCAATCACGCAGCAACGAATTGATGTAATTTTTTTTTACTTTCAGGGTAGGTACTCAAAAAATATTTCGAAGCTCCATATGAAAACAATAGTCACAATCTGGCCGATTGCAGAAGAGCTGCTTCAAACATTGCTACAAATGTGGCAATACCAGTAATAGCTTAGTGGTTAGGACTTCCTTTTCTTCATCCTTGTCAATAGATATCCACTGCTGGACAAGATTTCTTTTATGGACTTTCACAGGCCTCAGTCTTGCGCTGACTGATCCAGCTGCTCCCTACGACTAGTTTGTTGTCGTCGGTAATCTAAATATATAAAAGGCAAAGGTGAATGACTGACTGACTGACTGACTGACTGACTGATCAACGCACAGCTCTAACCACTGGACCGATCGTGCTGAAATTTGGTATACAGGTAGCTGTTAGGACGTAGACATCCACTAAGAAAGGATTTTGGAAAATTTCAACCCCAAGAGGGTTAAGTAAGGGGTTAAAAAATCGAAACTAACGTGAGCGAAGCCGCGGGTTAAAGCTAGTATATTATAAAAGTAAAAATCTAATTCACATAAGTTCCACGCATGTGTAAAATCTATAAATATAGCTATAAGCTTTAGTTTAATGTAATAATGTTAATGCATATTTACCTAGAGCCTGCCAGGGAAAATTAGAGAATCGCATAGCTCTCGCAGTACCGTGGCAGCATTGTCAACCACCGCACAATGGGGTATTGAATCAAACTGTGTAGTTGCGAGTTAAAAATATCGCACGCACATAGATGATACATATCGCTTAATATCAGGGTTGCCGCCTCTTACTTAGCGAAAATTAAATACTGAAGCCTATTCGCTAATCCTGCTAATATCCTACTTATATTGTAAGTGCAAAAGTTTGGATGTATGGATGGATGGATGGATGTTTGTTACTCAATCACGCCGCAACGATGCAATCAATTTTGCCGTTTGGCATAGAGATAGACATTGATTGACATACACACGACACTCTGTCATTTTATACTAGATGATGCCCGCGACTTTGTCCGCATGATTAATGTTTTTCAATTCCTGCGTGAACTCTTTAATACTACCTTAATAATAACTCTTAATAACTCTTTAGGATAAAATGTGAGATGTGTTAATCTTGGGTAGGAGCTATCTCCATTGCAAATTTCAGCCAAATCGGTTCAGCATTGTGGTGTGAAGGAGTAACAAACATACACCCACACAAACACACACACATACACACACACACACATAAACTTTCGTTATTCCTGGAATGAGCTATCTCTGTATACCTTTCAGCCAAATTGCTTCAGTCGTTGCTTCGTGATTGAGTAACAAATATTCATCTGTCTATCCATATATCCAAACTTTCGCATTCAATATTAATAAGAAATATCTTACGCAATACATACTTTTTGCACGTCAGGTAAATAAATAAATGGCAGCAGTGGCAGTCCTGATTGCGTAGGCGTCGCGACAGGCCGCGCCTTGAATGGAGCCCTTGTGTCATGTGTGCTTGAACCCTTTGAGTTATAGAGCTGCGAAATTGTGAGTATCAGAGACCAAGAATCATGACTCAATAGCCTCATCCGATACGAGTGCCTCGTTCCCTTCATTGCGAATGGGGAAAACGAGTTACTAATGACCACATCACCTGCCGCCAGCGAATGTAACTACATAATTGTTGTCCAAAAAGTGCATTCGCTAGCCTCATTAGGGCACATACTTACTATAATAGTATAAATACGAAATTGTATTTGTTTGTTGGTTTGGCCTTCAATAACGCTGCAACAGAGGCGGAGAGAGGATCGACGTGATTTTTTGCATGGGCATAGTTGAAGACCTGGAGAGTGACATAGACTAATTTTTCCCGGAAAATCAAAGAGTTCCCGCGAGATTTTAAAAACTAAATCCACGCGCACGAAGTCACGCGCATCAGCTAGTCTAAATATATAAAAGGAAAAGGAAACTAGTCCTTGACGAAGACTTTAGACTTGATAGTGTATGGGAGCCCTTACTGAAAAAGCTTTAAGAATTCTCAGATATTTAAAATCACAATCCGAACAAAATCGTATTAAAATAATATTATAAAGAGTTAACGTTCATAATCAATTTTTTCACGATACCTTCATCAATCTTTGACAGATACTAATTAATCAATAGCTTCTGACGCACCTGCTGATAACTTAATCTTTATTGATTACTTCCTTCCCGCTCTAATACATCTTTATTAATGTATCTCTCTTATTCTGGCAAAGCTGTCATAACGTCAAATAAAATTAAACCGATGGCCCATAGATTATGCCTATTTTCTATTTAAAGCAGAGCGGATCATAAGTCATTTAAATATATTATGTTTTTTTTAATCAATCCAAAGTTAGTCTTGTGAAAATGTTGATAGTGGTACTTAATTGTAAAAGTTTTAAGAGACCTAAAGGGATTAAATCATTTAAAGTCAAGGGTAATTTGTTTGTTGATAACATCTAAGTACTTACGACAAATTGACCCTGTGACCCGTATTAATTAATTAGGTATTAAATACAAGGTTAAAAAAGATAGTAGATAGCCTTTGAAAATCGAGATGCAGAAACCTTTTACGTCCTTACTTAATATATAGTTCTTTCAATTCACTAGGGTACGTGGCTCATGGTTGTATGTGTCGTATCTATATACATACGTCCTCAATAAGTCTTTGGTCTGACCTATGATGGCGACACTTTTGACAAAACCATATGATTGCAGAGTAGTAGGATCCTTCAGATGACACGTGCCAAATTTGGCTTCGTTCTGACAATTACTTCAAAAGTTAGAGCGGATTTTTTTTTTTTTTTTAATCTAGGAGAGCGTACGACAATAGTGCAACGGGTGGGGTTGCACTATTGTCGTACGCTCTCCTAGCACAAGCTTTCCGCTTATTTGGAGGGGAAAGGAGGATATTGGTCAACTTCAGCTTGGTTAATATTATTAAAAAAAAAAATACAAATATATTTGAAAGTATTTTACGATGTATCTCAGACAGACATCATTCGATGCCAGCCAATCTAACTTTGTCGAGACGAACCAACCCATTTATGGCATTTACAAAAGCTACCGACAGTTACTGAACTCTGACACAAATTAAAAAGTCCAGAAGTATCAATTTATTTAAATATAGAAAATTAATATTGTTTCTAATGCTTACAGTGAAAAACAAACAAGTTAAAAATATAACTAAAGATAAAAGTATCACAAGTTGCCTCTATTTTACATCATGGTGAAAAAGTACGTGTAAAAATAGTATAAATATGTCACAGTAAGATTGTTGAAGCCGTGATATAATTAAATCCCTAGGGATATAGCTATATACCATTTACCGTTACTGTTTATAAAATGAAGTAGCAAAAATGCGCTATTTTTTTTTTTCATAATCATTGTCGCCTGTTACCTAGATGGAGAGAAAGGTCGATTTTTTTACCTTTTTTGCATTTGGCTTCCTAAAATAACAAAAGCAAAACAGTAAAATATTATAATGTGGTTCATACAACAAACATCAAAACAACATACTGAAAGGATGAAGTGAGAGGCTTAATATTATAACCATAAGTGATTTCGACAACAGAAACTAGACTTTTGAAAGAAATGAAAAAGAAACTATTCACCTACAACATAGAACAGACACAGCTTATTTTAAGTTTTTAATGAAATATTCTTAGTTCAACTCGATCTTGAAGCCAAAGTATAATTTATAGATTAGGTACTTAAACATTAACGTTTAGGATAGAACTTTTAAAATATTTACTAAAATAATATTTTCTAGAGTTGAATGTAAAGGTCATCCGATGTAGAGTCAAAAAATTCATTCATTCATACTTCTTGAATTTTATTCTTAAACTAGCTTTTGTCTGCGGCTTTGTTCACGTTACGTTTGATTTTCAACCCCCTATTTTACCCCCTTAGGGGTTGAATTTTCAAAAATATTTTCTTAGCTTGCGTCATAATGGCTATCTGTATGCCAAATTTCAACCCGATCTGTCCAGTGGTTAGAGGTGTGCGTTGATAAATCAGTCAGTCAGTTGGTCAGTCAGTCAACTTTTCCTTTAATATATTAAGGATATTCTCCTATCCCCTCCAAATAAGCGGTCAATTCAAGTCAATTTCAGGTTGACTAATATTCTTTTCTAAGAAAAAAAAATTCTGGGTAGGTACGGCTAAGCAAAATACTTGTTATAGAAATTCATCTCATTAATAAGACGAAAAACATTTCAATAACATCAAACCGTGCCCTGTTTTTCGAATTTGTTTATTCCATTTTTTTCTCAGAAACCTTCGGGATACAATCAAAAAGTTTATCCCAGTCGGTGCTTCAATCAAACTTTTTTAAATGCTCCCCATTTTGCCCCCAAACGTCACCCCCCCATTTTCCGGTAATAATTTCGTTCTATGTTATCGCCTTCTCATTTTGCAATATAATACTTTTATTGGCTGTAGGGTAATACGAATTCTGATGGGGCACGGCTGTTTATATTATTCCTAAATTAGATATAAAATGTATGTAGGTACGTGAGTAATTTCAAAACTTTGCCAATTACTAGAGAGAAATGCTCTCTAATAAAATCTAGATACTTTATCGCTCGACGCTCGGCCATCAGTATTTCAATGGAATTTTTTAAACCTATCAGGTCAATTACTTATGCCTAGGTATATTTTATTGACTACTAAGTACTAATTTACACTAGCTTGCACTGATTTACAATCTTCTTTGCAGCTATACTCTGTCTATACTATCTATACTAATTAGAAATATTGATTTTACTTATATTTTTTATGTAAGTACATAAAAGGAATTGCAATAAAACATAAATATATTAGAAGAAGTAGACAAATGTGAAGTTTATCTCTAAGAAAAGAAACTTCCAGCTTCTTCATATCTACGTAATATTTCAAATGTGAAAGTGTAGGTATCACTTTTTGTTGCATTTTCTCGATTTCTATCGAATTTGGCACTAAAACAACTTACCTCCTGGATAAGGAATAGATTGCAAAAAATAGCATGCTCACAGGATTTTAAACATTGTGAATCTATGCGGTCATCAGCTAACATTGTAATGAAAATGTATTGCATTTGAAGATCTTCTCTTATTTTATAACTGACAAAGAAAAAAAAATACAGAAGCGCACATATGGGGGCAAGTGTTTCTCGGACATCGACGTGCCCTAAAGAACAATAAACATAATTCTCCCGCATATAAATTCGGTCAAGCAATGGCAAACAAATTGCCAAATGCAGGTATTGTGTCCAAGCAATAATCGTCAGTTACTTTACCTAAATGGTGTTTACGTGTATGATCTAAGTAACGAGCGCTAGCGTCTAGTGATATATTAAGTTTGCGAAAAGGTGAGGGCTGGGACAATGACATAGGCTGCTTTTTATCCCAGAAAAGCAAAGTGCAAAGAAAACCTTTCTCCACTCAGACAAAGGTACAGGAACTAGCTAGCTGTTTATTAAAGAGATATCTAAATCTTTCTTGAACTAAACAGCCTCTGTGTATGACTACAGTTTAAATTTTTGATTTATTATTTTGATTTCATACTTTTGTTCGATCAAAAACAGTCCATCCGTTACTTTTCGCCTCCCTGGCGTAGGCGCTGTGGTTTTATAACTGGGAGGTATCGGGTTCGAGTCTCGGCGGAGACAATTTGGGAATTTATAATATTTGAATTGTCTTTGGTCTGGTCTGGTGGGAGGCTTTGGTCGTGGCTAGTTTTTTTTTTTGCCACCCTACCTTTAAAAACGTGCCACCAAGCGATTTAGCGTTCCGGCTCGATGGCGAGTAAAAACCGATTAGGGAGATTAGGGCGGGTTATCCCGCTACCATCATCACTAACCATCATGTGAGATCGCAGTCAAGGGCTTTGTTGTCAACGAATACAAAAAAAAACAGTCTTGAATTTCAAAATAATTTGGATTACTAGTCGACTATTATCTAGTTGCTAATATTTTTACTTAAGTTTTTAAATTGATTTTCCATCATTTTTAATGACCAAATAATCAATAGCTTTAATAAAAAAACATAAATGTAGTATATGTGTAGTAGGACCTATATCCGCAAGAAGTCTCTAACTTGCACACATATCCTTAACATAATGTCCACTTTGAATTATAATAATGGTTGTTTTAATACATGTCTTCTTCAGTTAAAGCCCTGGGTGTCCCCATTTATTGTCTGTCAATTCGGGATTCCGGGGCGACCCGCTGCGAGATCGAAAATACTCGTTTTTATCCTTAGGTGATAACATTTGTCTCTTTTAACGTTTTTACAATTTTCTACATAATGACAAAAATTAAAAAAGGTTTTATGCTTTTATATAATACGCAATTGTTGTTTAACTTTATAATGTAAGAAAACTATATTAATATAGATAATGAAAAGTCAAGACAATGGTAAACTAGATCATGTAACAAAGTGTTGGCGGCACCAATCCTAAAATGTTTGGAATATCTCACAGACTCATTAACTCGCTCGTAAAAGGGGAAGAAACTATAATTTATTTAATGTTCTTTAAAAACTATATACACTATAGTAGTAGTAGCACTATATAGTAGTAGTAGCACTATATAAAATTCAAATAAATTCAAAATTATTTATTTCATGTAGGCCAACTTGTAGCTCTTATGACACGTCATGACTCTACCATCGGTTCGGAATGCAGATTCTGCTGAGAATAGCCGGCAAGAAACTCAACAGTTGCTCTTTTTAAAACAAAATATTACAATATTAGTGTATAGCTACATAATAATATTATACACTGAAGAATAGTAAAGCAGTTCCTACCGTGAGATACTAACTGAAGTATCTATGTATCTCACGGTACGAACTGTTCTACTCGGTCGGTGGAGCTAAAGATTTCTTATTTTACAAGAAATATTCCCGAGTGAAGGAAAACCTCGTTAGGAAACCTGCAGGGCGATCAGCTAACTTTTATCGCAATCATTAAAGGACAGCGTCAATGTCAAAACATGGTTTTGGCTCCACGTAACATTGAGACAGTCCGTAAAGGATCGTTGAGGACAAAAAAATATTTTGACATTGATGCAGTATCACATCGATAAAAGTTTTGTATGAATATTGCTGAAAATTGGTACCGCGTAAGACTTTTGAAGTAAGATGTCCGTTAAGGACTACGACAAATATAACGTCAAACTAGGCTTTCATTGATACACCTCGTTAGGTGTTCTTATCGGTGACATATGTGGTATCCAAAGTCGTTTTACTACTCATATTTTTGTAAAAATATTTAATAAGCTTTATTAAATAATTTATCAAATTAACAATGCAATTAGTATTATTATATGAAGAAAGAAAATGTTAAAATCATTGAAGAATAATTTTTAGATTTACCTTTTGACACTTTCGTACGTTTGCCGGATAGGGAGGTAGGTAGGTAGGTGTATGTATTACATAAGATTTATGTACCTACTCAATAATAATATGCGCCTGGGTAAATTCTGTTTGTGATACATATTACATACGTTAATGTTCAATACATAAGGCATAGGGTCAGGCGGGGTAAATATGGGACGAAAACAGATCTTTACTTTTCTAATGCTGTTAAAAATATTATAAGTGTAAGAAAAACTGATTATATTATACTTATAATTGATATCTTTCACATGATACCAATTCAATTCAAAATAGTCAAGCGAAATGTATATTTTTCATACAAAGTATATGTCTCATTTTTTTCCTCTATAAAGGGGAAAATATAAGACATATAAGGTTAAAAATGAAACATGTTTGAACTTCTATGCCTTCAGTGTTTTATAGAGATGGTGGTAATAATAAAATAGAGCTGGGAGATATGATATAAAAAAATCATTAAAATTAACAAAACAAAAAATTGGTTTACTTTTTTGGTAATAATTACAGTAGTCGGTACTTAATGTTTCAATATTAACCTTAAATAGCTACAAAATATGATAGGGAAGTCTGATACTATCTGTATCTAATCTAAATATGAGCCTTGACACTCCTCTGTTATATATAAAAGCTTTTATGTAACTTGCAATGTATGCAACTATATTTGTTCGGGTCGAATCTTGCAACTCAATTTTGAAGCAGATAGCTTCAACCGATTGAGCTGAAATTTTGTATACACGGTAAGTTTGGATGACAATGCATGGTTAGCTGAGTGACGTCATTGTAAATCCAAAATGGCGGAACACTCACGGTGGCAGACTAGTTATTTTTAATGCACTCCTACAATATGGGTATCAAATGAAAGGGCTTGCTGAGAATAACTCGAAAAATAAAGTGACGTCACCCTAAATCCAATATGGCGGACTCCTAAAGAAGGCGGACTAAGTTTTTATTGCTTTCCAAAAAATATCAACTGTCTTAATATTACCCCATACACTGTCTCATTTTTTCCCACTTACGTGTCTCATTTTTTACCCTACAAACAACTTGAGTTTTCCTATCAACGACTGGATGCAGAATAAAACCACCGCTCTCCCCCGCAAGCACATCTCGCCCGGAATGCCGGGAACGGGAGATGTGGCCGCGCTTGCATGAACGGGTTAACGCAAACGAAAAGTTCCTAGATCCCAATGTAAAGTTTTCGCGGCAATATTGTCGGTACTTTATAAAATGTGTTATAAAGTATACATGCAATAAGTTATCAAATTAGTAATTTGAATTCTAAGACATTACAAATGAAGTATACTTTTTAGTTTAATAAAGTTCTTTTTTGGTCTTTTTCTACGGAATTACAATCATGTCTTATTTTTATACGAAATTTGGGTGTCTTATATTTACCCCGACTGACCCTAAGCATGTGGGAACATAGTACATATTTACTATTTTAATTTTCATAACCTAACTTTTGTGTTTTTATGTGTAAGAAGTACCTACAAAAATAAATACTGCCTATACCTATTATTTGCAGATATTAAATAACACAACACAGTAGAAAGAACCTGTAAAATAAAAGTGTAAATAAATAATAAATATTACTCTATGAACCTAGAAGAACCATAAATTAACATATTCTGCGGCACGGACCACAGACTCCTTCACTCTTTATTTTGCAGCTATAACGCAGTCAAATTTGAAAGACTACTATGGCCGTATAGATTGCTAGGTAACCATAGATATTCAAATTAGTCGGATTATAAGTTATGGCCCACCACTAAAATGTCGATAGTCACGTGATTGCGACCATTGCTACAATCCTGAAAAAGCTTACGCGGTACCGGTTATATGGACTGTTTCGATATCGGTCCATAAGGATATTTTTTGATGTGAGATAAGAGACAATTGTTAGCTGATCGCCCTGCTGTATACATGAAAGTCCTCCAAATGTTCTCAAAGGTGTATGATATAAATGTATAACCATTCGAAGCTATAGCCATAAAAATACAGAAAAAACATCAAACATCACACAGAACGGTAGCTGAATAGAGATCCTCTCAGTAGTGAGTCTTTGATGGGTTGTTGCTGGATGATGTTGATAATAATGATGATGATGGTGATGATTATAATTACTGAGTACTGGAAATGACCAAGAAGGGACTTTTTAAATTTTATAGGTTGAATTCAAATAAAGCAAAATAAAAATGATTTAAACCAATTTACCAATTGATACAAGTTCTACGAGTATGATTCATAGCTTAAGCATTTTAATGAGATCGCAACACTTTAAAGTTACAGGTTTATTTTCAACAGATTATTATTTTTAAATGTCATCAAATTGACATTTTGAATTTAAAACTCGCGTTCGACGCGTTCCAAACACGGCAGGCTGACGGGCGCGTTCAAGTGGAAATCGAATGTTATAATCGAAAAATATTATCGACAGACTTGCATTAATCGATAAAAATGCATCCACATCTCTATTTTAACAATGTTAAGGTGGAATTTAGGGTGTATGACCAAATTGTAGGTGTAGATGTAACATTGTGTTATATGTGTTTAAATTATTCGATTAAGGTCCGGTAGCAAAGTGCAGTCAATCAGAAAGATCGGATCTGGACAAAAAATCGTCGAAATAACGCCAACAATCATTCGGGAGGCAATTTAAAAATTATAAGAAATGACAAGGGAGTGAAGTGTGTAGATGATCGCGGATGCAGCGCGTGAATGTTTTATTTTGCTTGTACCTGTTTGTGTCATCTGTCACCAACATCCAGTGCTGCCATATTGCAAATAGTAAACTCCATTTTTTTATCTTACCCTAGTTGTGAGTGAATCGCTATTAATTCAGCCAACGGGGTACAACCTATTAATAGAATGACATATTTTTTGGTGATATTAATTAGACAGAGTGTCGTAAAACAAAAGTGACTACGACACTAGACAAGGAAGGACATAATTTTATTTTGGCGCATAACCTTACATACTTCGCTCTCTCGATGATCCAAAAAGGATGGCCTCCTAAGTCCCAGATGGCGATACTAGAAGCTGCATACAGCTCATATTATGCCTGTTCACGCCAATCGACTTTATTGACGGTTGAGGGCTTGCAGGATTTTGCTTGCTTCGTCCAATCAGCGATACCTGTAGGGTTACCACCGACTTCTTGATTTAAGGGTTACCAGCGTCAAAATACGGGTTATATGGGCATATTTTTTACGGGAGACAATTAAAACAGCAAGATATTTTTTTTTTTAATTTATAAGTACCTACTTGTTGTTTGAAGAAACAGCTTTTTAAAGCTCTTTTGTGAAACAAAATGTTAAAAAAATCTCTGCATGTTAACTTAGTTACGTTTAATTTGTAATTCCGCCTTCACAATATTAATATTGAGTCGGTTTCGGAAAATACTCGTATTCTTTCTATTGGAGCAGCATTACTACAAACACGGGAACTTTATTTACCGCTTATTTTATTTTCGCAAATACGGGTTTCTGTATTATGATAACCTGAAAAATTGGGTGACCCGTATAATACGGGGCATATGGCAGTTCTAGGCCGTCCAACAAACAGGGTGTTTTCTGTTGGACATCCGGAAAATGTTCTTCTTACTCTTACTGATTAACCCTAATGGGCAGTAATTAATTTAATTAAAAAAAATACTAAAACCTGCGAAAAACACAAATCTTAGTTTAAATAACCAGTTTTTCTGCAAAACCTTTAACCGGGATGATAAATAATTTTGATTTCATCACGTTTTCTGATTCCTCGTAAGGCCATTAAGGAGTGAACGAACCCTGTGATCTGATGCTAGCTCGCGATATCACAATGCATCAGTCACGTACATGAGACCTTTATGCTGGTTACGTGGCAAAGGTTGCATGTTTGTATCTCTTTATATTGTTAAGACTTCTCCTTAATAAGTTTGAACTTGACCATTATCGTATATTACTTACCTATGTCTACTTTTTCTAATATATGTTGTCTTGTAAATTCTTATGTGTACATAAAAAATAAAAAATAAATAAAAAGACGTGTGGCACTCGGAGACTGCCGCGGTAAAGCTATTGCATAGCATTTTTTATCAACGCCATCTAGCGGGTCACCGTAGAGGAGTCCCGTGTCAGGTTATTTTCGTTACGGAATTTCCGGATTCGGTCTCCACGCTGGCCCGCGATAGAAGCTATGCAATAGCTTAATAAATACCATAATGTAGCTTCCTTTTAGGGGGATCCGGGATTCATACAATTAGTTAGTGACAAGAGATGTATGGCTAGGATCATTCCTAGCCATACATCTCTTATCACTAACTATGTCCTGTTCGCACAGTTTATTGCCCGGAAGAAATCGCTAGCAGTAACTCCGCCAAATTATGGTTTTTTGTATTTTTTTTTCTTCGTTGACAAGATAGTCCTTGACTGCGATCTCACCTGATGGTAAGTAGCGATACAGTCTAAGATGGTAGCGGGCTAACTTGGAACGGCTATGGCAGCGTACATTCAATCCATACCCCCTAATCGGTTTCTACACGCCATCTTGCCGGAATGCTAAGGGTGGTAACTAGCCACGGCTAAAACCTTCCACCAGACGAATCCAGAGACAATTTAGAAATTATAAATTCCCAAATTGCCCCCGCCGGGAATCGAACCCGAGACCTCCCAGTTATATAATACCACAGCACTCACCACTGCGCCAGGGAGGTCGTCAAATTACCTATCAAATAGGTACGTTTGTTCACTATTTGTACTGTTTTAGTTACTTTTGTTTCTGATAGTACAGACATGATCAATTTCTTGGTCGGTACAAAGGCGAGCCTTTATTATATGCATGAAGAATACGCGGGGAATAGCACGCTGGGTGACCACCAGGTAAAGCTGGGATGCTCACTCAATGGAAGCGACAATGGAGATCTTAATTTTTGTTCTGCATTACAGGTTGGTGCGAGAATACAGAGTAGGAAAGATTTCAGAATTCTCAGAAATCACGAAGAAGAGAGGTTAATCTGGAGTGGGTGCCAAATGTTACATTTTAACCCGGAAAATAAGAGATTTCCCGCGGGAATTAAACACCGCAATCCACGCAAACGAAGTCGCGGGCATCAGCTAGTATTTCATCACAGAGTACTATGAATAGACTGATATATTTCATAATGAAAGTTCCTATAATGTAAATAGAGTGTAACCTATGTAACCTTTTATTTTTGCCAAGGTACGAGTACCTACTACGTAGATAAAATAACATAGCACATGCAAGGTGGCGTATGAAAAAAAACAAGTGTCTCTTCCAGCTCTTTTTCTTAGTAATGTAAACAATATTTAACCTTTCTAGGTTCTGAACGTGGGTGCATTCTAAGAATAAAGCGAACGAAGCAAATAATATTGTGTCGCGCACCAGATTCATCTTAAATTATAAATTGAAAGCTTAATCTTTATTAAGGCGATGAGTCTCAGATGACTGACAACTTAGAAGTTACTAATCTTAAAACTCCATAATATGTTATTTTTCTGTTTTACAAAAAAAAAACATGTTCTCAGTAAATAGGTACATCAGAAACACTCATTAAAATAAATGTGTATGAATACTCCAAACAAATAAACAAAATCGGAGCCTCTAGGTAATTGTGTGAAAACATTAATTTATATGAGCATAATAAAATTTAGTTAATACAATATTACAAAATGTAATATTTCCACGTATTTGAAAACTTAAAACCTATTTTTTTCCTTATTTATCCGGGCTAGTCTTTGATATCCGAGTAACAGAATTTGACTTTGAACAGACTTTCGAAACCAAGACTCTTCAAGGAATAGGGAATCTAGGCAACTTATTACTCTGGGAAAACAAAATGTTCCTAGGTATTTTAACAAATAAACTTATTTGGACGGAAAGACTTATCTCAGTCTATGGAACCTCATAAAGTAAACATTTAAAATTTTATAATCTATTAACACTAAAGACGGTGGCTTGGTCGCAAAGACCCATAGATTTTTAATTTATTTCTCTTTTACGGAAATTTTTAAAACGACAATTTATATCTTCATTTTGCCGATCGAAAATGCGCTTTCAGGTTAAGAAATTAGAGAAACAACAATAAACGAAACTGTAGACCCAATGATATCTGTAAAGACATTAACATCTTAGATATTACCTCTCAAAATTAGACACTGCAAACAAATTCGAGCTGAATGATATTAGCATTAAAGTCGATTTGATTTCTTTAATTTTCGGAAGATAAATCGGCGGTGTTGCTCAGGTATTCCTTACGCGTGGAGGGTCCGTAATAAATAAAATATCCACGCGCTTTGACAAATGAGCGAACAAGGTCGTTACGGAGCCGGTGTGTGTGAACTCTGGGGGCCTGTACGACCGGCTGTTACCTGTTACTGATGAAAAATTTCATCAGCAATGTTTAGTATTAAGAATCGATTTAAATAAGTATGTATCTACAAATGACACGTAATATATTGTAAACGTTTTAAAAATTGATCACTAAACAAGTAGTGGAAGTTGAATGTTTTCTTATGAGTAAATGATAGTGAAATAATCGTTCACAGTAAAGTACCTTTCTTACTAAATTTTATTTTATAAATAAATAGCAAAGCAAGAAAAACTAAGTACCGTGTAAGTACCTATCTTTATTTTTAAATTGGTCTTTTATAGCATCATTTAAAAGACGTTTATGTTAGTTTAGGTAGGTAACTAGTTGGTAGTAATTAGTAGGTACTTACATTAAGATTTCGTAAACATGATGCATTCATTTTTTTAATGTATTCTAATTAAAAACATTTAAGTTAGTTATAATAATAATAATAATGAGTAATAAAATTAATATGAAATTACTTCTAATTCTGTGAGACCAACGATGTCTGTGGTAAAGACGATGAATACATAATTTCAAAAATAGAATCACAATAAATCTATTAAAAATAAAATGGCCGATACCTAACAGGCATGAACGAAGAACGATGCCGCGAAAACGATACCGCCTTTAGTAGCAACACAAAAATATGGGATTCGTTTCGGTACAAAGAAAAACACACACAGAATTCATATTAGCCGATTAATAAATTCTGAGAAGTTGGAATAAGACATAAATTTTAATAAAATATACCATAACGCATTTATCGGTTTGATCTTAAGTGCACTCCGTGCCGTATTGTTTCAACGGAGCTTTAAGGGCGCCTGTACATGGTGCCATAAGTGAAACGACTGCTGCGACCCAGAAAACGCATTGAGTCATAGATTCAGTAATGATGTATTGATTTCAATACAGCTATAAGTGTTGCTAGTATAGGTATAGGCCCAGTTATGCTCATATAAAATGTCTGGACACGCCTAGATACATACCTACTTCCTACCTATCTACCTATTTTACCTGTTGCCTACTTTATAGAAGAAGTTTGTAGAACCTAGGAACCTAGTGTAAGTTCCATGTTTCTAAATGTAATAAGGGATATGGAAGTGTAAAATGTCATACTTATTAAACCGCGCCGATGACATGTTTGCTATCTTGACAGTACAGCATATTTAATGCGCAATTTTCATGTTCGAATTCCAAGAAAAGAAAGCAAAGAATTTGCAACGTTTATGCTTTACTTAGGTTAAGGTATATTTAACATAGTCATAACACTATATATTACACTAGACGATGCCCGCGACTTCGTCCGCGTGGATCAAGGTTTTTCAATTCCCTTCCAAATCCTCTTTAATTTTCCGGGATAAAATGTAGCCTATGTTTTAATCCTGGGTACGAGCTATCTCCATTCCAAATTTCAACCAAATCGGCTAATTCGTTGTGGCGTGAAGGAGTAACAAACATACACACACACACACACACATACAAACTTTCGGCTTTATAATATTAGTGTGATCGTACAAGTTTAATTAAGTAGGTAAATAAATAATTAATTTCTCAGAAATATGAATTAAAACATCCCGTTTTTGCGTTTCCTGAAGGCTTGTAAAGCCATATTTTTGCTATGCCATAGTTGATTTGTCGTAACGTCTTATGGTATGAGAAACAATGAATCGACAAATACACTCAGGTTGCTCCAAGGAAGCTAAAGTAATATAGTTACTTTTAGACCACACCTCTGGCACGGAGATAGTATGGCGTGGCCACGCTCGTCCGCTTCCAAAGCCGCCGATTCCTTGGAGCTCGCGCGCGTTCTATGCACTGACACACTTACTGCTAAACTCATGACACTTTGTCTTGTCTAAACATTGTGTCTAACTTGTATAGTTGCCCTAAGATACAAAGATTTCGTGATGGGGGAATAAAATTTCGAGATGATATTGAGTTAGTTCAGACAGGTGGGTCGTTGACATGACTGATGTCGGATCTTGAATGTCTCTTGTAGGTCAAAGCGACGAAAGGAGGGAACATACAAACGGACTTTAAATATATTATACCTACCGGTGCCTATAAAACTCATTCAGCCAAATACTGAACACAAAATATTTTGCTTATTTGCGCTTGCTTAGAAGATGCTTATTCACTCTTGACACTTTGTACTCCTAGCATTGCTCCTAGTAAGTAGATAATTAAGGTATTCATAGGATCTTATTAGATAGGTATATACAGGATGATATTTCTTGTATAGATAAAATGCAAAAACTTGTTACACATACCTTTTTTTATTCGATGACAAGATTAGGGTTGCCAGATTTTTTTTCAGCCTATAAGGGACAAATGGTTAAATGGGCAAAAATACGGGATTTCAGTTTTTTACCCGGGACAAATAAAAAACAAAATTATTTAGTGTCATTTTTTATTATTTTTTATATTTTCCCGAGGATCGAGTCAGTTTTAACATTGTCATTCTGACACTAACACTGTCATTGTTCGATGCGGGCTGCGAGTGCAAGTTAGTAGCGAGACGAGTACGTTTTACGAACGTTGCGTGTGTAGATCGATTTCATAATGAAAAACAATTCACAACACAACAAGACGTACGGTTCAAATACGGGACAGAGTCAGTCCCGCCGGGACATTTTAAACTATGCTTAAAATACGGGATGTCGCGGGAAATACAGGACGTCTGGCAACCCTAGACAAGATAGTCCTTAACTGCAATCTCGCCTGATGGTAAGTGATGATGCAATCTAAGATGGTAGTGGGCTAACTTGGGAGGGGTATGGCAGTGTACTCATACCCCTTATCGGTTTCTACACGCCATCGTGCCGGAACGCTAAATCGCTTGGCGGGACGTCCTTGACGGTAAAGTGGTAACTAGCCACGGTCAAAGGCTCAAAGCCTCCCACCAGACAAAATGATTATTGCAAATGTGGATACAAAAATATTGAATCAAATGTAAAAAACTAATTCCGTTGCACAAAACAAACAGTAGCCATTCGGTTTATAGCATCTCCTCACAAAACTATAAATCGAAAATAAAATGTAAAAAACGTAATTACAATAGCGAGCAAATCAAGGGAATCGATAGCGGTTTCTTTGACGGCGCACCATCAGACGAACTGTGGGGTTAGTATAAGATTTAATTCGATTGATCGTATTCGTATACTATGACATTAGCGTCAAAGTAAAATGAACCGTAACTACATTGAATTAGAGCTCAATTTCGTGCATGCATTTTTATACTTTTACGTATACTTATACGCTCCAAACAAAAACGGTTGTACTGAATTTGTGACTTTAAATCAATACTTTAAAGGTTCATTTTACTTTGACGCTAATGTCATAGTATACGAATACGATCAATATTGTTAAATCTTATACTAACACCACTGAGCTTAGTATAGACCCATAAAGGTGCCTACACATTTTAAACTTGAGTTACGCCTGTTTTCACCAACCCATACCTAAATCATCCCCCAAGTCTTTACGTAGGCAACCCCTAAATATAATCCCTTATTTAATGTCCTTTTTACTTTTAGGTAGTCCCTAAAGATTCGTGAAAACGAAATTGACAGAAAGCTTAGGTAACGGATACAATATATGGAAGCCTATGGATAGCAGATTTGACTTGAAGTAAACTTAATTAAATCTATACTAAAGAGATCTTTAAGTACCTAGTTAGTAGTTACCTACCCAATGATTAGCAACTCTGAGTGCGGCAGTGAAAGCCTATGACCATCGTCGAATAAATTTAACCGAGGAATAAATCTGACTTTTTGACAGTTTAAACTCAAATTTATTCGACGGTTAAAGTTAGCTTGGTGGTTGTTAAATAGACGTTACAATGCTTTCGTTAGTTAGCCAATTGCCTATCATGAAAGGTTAACGTTCCGACATAATATTGCAACAGTCAACACCTTACAATCTTGTAATTTTATATCCGACCAGCAATATCTATTATTGCAATATCTCACATATGATTTAATGTCGACTCACCTTTAATCATCGAATCAAAATTACTTTCACCGACTGACTTAAACGCATATCTTAGTACATTCGAATATCAAACTTTTTCTGGTCCAACAAAGTCCAATATCGATTGCCAGATTAATGGTATATGTTTTTCTGGACGGAGTACTTGTTTTGAGCTGAAATCAGACAAAGATGGACGATAAAAAGCCGATAGGAGTGAAAGCGACGGCTATGACGCCAGGATAGTAGTAAGTCAAGACCGGTAGCTCCTCTCAATTACAGTGATTTCGGTCTAGAAGCAATTTCCCCGGACGTTTTCCACTATAAGGCTCTAATTAGGTAGTAATCGAATTGTGGGGTTTGTCATTATTATGATTGCGAACGATTTGCTAATCGAGATTAAGATGCGGTAGAATAATTGTTTTGATGGAAAAAATGGGATAGATAAATTGTGCTGGGATTGGATTTTGCATTCGGTACTTTGTTTGTTTAAGGTATTCATTCACATTTTGAGAATAATCTTCAAGCTCTCGAAGATGGATAGGTATATAGATAGAGACTAACTTTTCCTACTGCATGACCCATATTCAGTAGCTAGTACCCACAATATGTCCTAGCAAAGGTTATATAAGAAGGTTTTGACGACCTCCCTGATGTGGTGAGCGCTGTGGACTTACAATTAGGCGGTCTCGGGTTCGATTCCCGGCAGGGCCAATTTGGTAATTTATAATTTCTTAATTGACTCTGGTCTGGTGGGAGGCTTTGGCCGTGACTAGTTACCACCCTACCGGCAAAGGCGTGCCGCCAAGCGATTTAGCATTCCGGCACGATGGCGTGTAGAAACCGATTAGGGATATGGGTTGAATGTACACTGCCATACTCCTTCCAAGTTAGTCCGCTACCATCTTAAACTGTATCGTGACTTACCATTAGGTGAGATCCCAGTCAAGGACTATCTTGTCATAGAAAAAAAATCTAATAGACTTATATAGAGAATTTTAAAAGGTTCTTGACTTCCTCTTAATGTATCTTTTTTTTTTCAAATAAAATAGATCAACCCAAAATACAACTGCTTAAACCGAATTTATTTTAGACGAAGACTAGTATAAAAACAGCATCAGTGAATTTAGAAATCAGCATTAATTTAAAAATCCTCCTTGAATAAATAGAAACAACTTCATGCTCAACAATATTCTATGTCTATGGTCAAAATAAAGAAGTACCTACACAAAATTGAAAATAAGGCCTATCTTACAGTCTCTAGTGCAAAAAGTTGCATCAGAATTAGCCCAGTTGCTTATCAGCGTAATTGTAACTAAAACACAAACAAACACAATCTCTAACGCCAAACGCATACACCTTCTGTGGTCCGCGGTGGGTAAAAAGAAAAAAATGGTCAATACCACAGCACAGTAGCCGTCGGTGGCCAAATGGTCATTGACACTAATAGATGGCGCTAGCGGGCGGTTCGATTTACAAATTAAAGACTGCGTCGGCGCCGACGGAGGTATCCTATTATGTGGTTGCATTTATTCATTATATTCTCGAATGATTTTGTAAACTCTCTGATGCCTTACGTTTCCTTAGTAGGAATTCTTATCTTTATTGTTATTACACCTAATATCTAACAGTATTATGATAATGTAAATACCTACGGTACACGTTTGTAACTAACATTTACACGTGACCTCACCCGCATAGAGTTAGG
The DNA here is from genome assembly GCA_038048805.1 of Hipparchia sbordonii. Classification (NCBI taxonomy): domain Eukaryota; kingdom Metazoa; phylum Arthropoda; class Insecta; order Lepidoptera; family Nymphalidae; genus Hipparchia; species Hipparchia sbordonii. The sequence continues at coordinate 9,430,076 of CM076107.1, read as the reverse complement.
TTTTTCAAAATTCCGCAGGTGCGCTTTATTTTCTCAGTAAACAGTTGTCTTTGTGACGTTCCAAGCTTCCAACCTCAACTATACCCATTCAAAAAATTACGTCAATTGGCTTATGATTTAAATTCAAATTCAAAATTACTTAGGTAGGTACATCAAAATTACTTAGGTACTTATTTATGTAGGCCAACTTGTGGCTCTTATGACAGGTCAAGACTCTACCACCGGTTCGAAAAGCAGATTCTGCTGAGATCCATTGCTAATTATTATAATTACTTTTTAGACTGTGGTATTGTGTTAATTATTCTGCTATTCGAATAAACTGAATGACTCTATTGATTTTAGATTTTTAAGTTTAAATAAAATCTGATTTTGTAAAAACTATGGATCATTTTAAATTAAGTAATAAATTTGCAGGAAAGTAGCTGTGAAAAAATTGATTAACAACTTTTTTGTAATTGTGAAGGAATCACTCTTGAATTAATGAAAATATAAATAGGTATAGAGAAAACTATCATGTTTGATTAACATTTAAATTATTATCGTACAGTTTGAAAATAGGAGCTTCCTTCGAACTGAACTTTACTACCCAAGAGCGTTATTACCAGGGATTGCTTATTGAGGCTTATTGTATTGATTTTAAAACGGTTTTTTTGTTCATTCTCGGAATGAAATGGACTCGATGGCTGGGCAATATAATCAATCGAATTGTAAAAACTTACTAGCAGTCGCTCGCGACTTCTTTTGCGTTAAAATGTGATTAGTGATAACCAATATCTCTTTGTACCCGTGGGATTACTCACATTAGAGTTATAATTATTTTTGAAAAGTCTACTTTTTTTTTATTCAATGATAAGATAGTCCTTGATTAAGATCTCAACTGATGGTGGAATGTGGAAGTGACGATGCAGTCTAAGATGGTAGCGGACTAATTTGCAAGGGGTATGGCAGTGTAAATTCAATTCAACCCATACCACTAACATCTGTTCCTACACGCCATCGTGCCGGAATGCTTGGCGGCACGTCTTTGACGATAGGGTGGTAACCTTGTGGTAACCAGCTAGGTACGGCGAAAGCCTCCCACTAGATAATTTTAATAGGAACTTTCAAGAAATCGCATCGAAAAAAAAATCATTTTAAAATCAGTTTGCCGTTTCGTAAAATACTTACGAACAAAAGTTGAGGTACAGTTAGCACAAGAATTATTTATATTGCAGTTCGAGATCTTGACCAATGACCAGCGAAAAGTAGACTTAACATACAATTATTATATTCTGTTTAAAAACAGCTTTTTATATTCAACTTGTTCTTTCTTCTGTTTATCGATTTTCGTCTATAAACACGAAGTCACATCTGCCAAGGTTGACTTATTTCCTGATTCACAAAAAGCCGTTTTATCTAAAAGTTCTTGAAAAACTTTATACGAGCTGGATACGTATTGATAACAATGCAACATAAGTCACTTGTATCGATACCTGTTATTTATGTCTCCCACGATATTGAGGCTCTATTAAGGAATGCTTCGTCAATATCATACGCCAATGTGATTATCTTCTTTAAGAGGCTCTCCGACTAGCGAATGTTGGCACTTATAAGTACTCTTATTTGTTGCACTCACGTTTGTCATCCACTACCGGTTGTTACGTTACCAGAATATTTTTTGCGACCAACGCATCTTCCAGTTACTTTTGCCATCATAATGAATTTTAGGAGTTTGTATATCTTGAGAGATATACACCTTTTTTCATCTTTAAGCTCTGACATGTCGCATGATATTCGTCTCCTATCTTCTATTTCACACTCGCGCAAGGTGGAGAGAGGGAGACAAATCTATCTTTTTTTTTTATTTTAATTTTTTTTTCTGGCGAAAAAAAAGGAGGAGGTTCTCAATTCGTCGCGTTAATATATTTTTTATCTATACTCTACGCTTATTTTGTAATTAATGCTTCATAAGTGAATGTTGTTTTGGTGTAAGTTTTTTATATTGTACAATAAAAATAAATTAAATCTTTGACATTAACTGCGGTAAAATGTCCCTTTCCCTTCTAACAGGATTCTGATCAAACTTGTGGAACAAGGCATACAGCTTTGATATACACTTAATATCCATCGATAGCGACAGGTGTCCGTAACTAAGCCACTGTATCATCTTTTTTTATAATATGAATGGCGATGTCAACCTCCTTTGAATCTTGAATAAAAAAAAAATTAAAGAAAAAATACGTTCATTGTAAGACTGTTTTGTGCTCGGGATTTAGTTTAAGAGGATTATTTTGAGATCCATCCATTGAAGGTTTCGATGCCGTTAAAGAAATACGTCATCTATGCTTGGTCGTACGATAACTTGTAAAAAATACTGTTTATTTTTTAAGCATAATATTGTCAAGTTATGAAACGATTTTTAAGCTATTGCATAGCTTCTATCGCGGGCCAGCGTGGAGACCGAATCCAGAAATTCCATAACGAAAATAACCTGACACAGGACTCCTCTCCGCTAGATGGGCGCATTTTTTATCAATGCCATCTAGCGGTGAGCCACTAGATGGCGTTGATAAAAAATGCTATACAATAGCTACCGCGGCAGTCCCCGAGTGCCACACGTCTTTTTTTTTTGATAGACTATATAGGTACCTACTATGGTAGATACTAAAAACTTTAATTGTGTACAAACTGCTTATGTTTAGTGCAGACAGGTATAGTTCCTTCAATTCACGAGGGTACGAGGCATATGGTTGTGTACATGCGTCGTTTTATAAAAGACTTATGTTGAAAAGTAAAAAACTTAAGTATTTTTATTTACCACTCGCATTGAACAAAGCTTCGATGTTGCCTCGTATAATATAGAGATTAATATTTTGTGAGTACCGATGGGGCTGACATGAAGGTCACCTTCAAAAGTCCCTTATTAAAAATGAGAATTAAAAAAAAATATACATATAGAGATTAGAGACAGATAGGTAGATGGATAGACACATCATTCAAAGTCACTCCGATAGAACCTCTCCAATACTAATAATCGCTCAATATACGGAACACAAGAACAATACCATTAGGGTTCCCTCGGCGCTATCTGCCTTGGAAAACAATCGGCAAATGATTCGCGCAGCAATTACGGGAAAATGACGATTGGTCAAAGATTACGTATGGAATAGACGAAGCCTAAAGACATACTCGCTAATGCCTACTATTTTAACAATCATCTTTTGTCTTCAGCTAAGTGCAATTAATCATTCATCTCAACCCGTCGTCAGCCCACTACTGGCCACAGATCTCCTTTCAAATGAGAAGGGTTTTTTTTAAAGAATATATATCCTCCTATATCCTCCAAATAAGCGGAAAGCTTGTGCTAGGAGTGGGTACCACAATAGTGCAACGGGTGGGATTCGAACCTGCAACCTTTCGATTTTGTGTCTGTTAACCGTTGAGCAATTGAGGCTTCATAACAGGCCACAGTAAGTATAAAGTTGAATATCTGCTTTAAATATTCTTTGCTCTAAAGGCTGAATGGGGTAGCTGTCATTAATGTAAGTGACTCCCCGTTCGATGTACGAACGTTTTTGTCTGTCTACTTGATTGATAAAGAAATGGTATGGTTGCGACATTGCGGAACTTTTATCTTGTACTACTTTGCAAATTCCAACCTTAAGTCTACGGAATAAAACACATTTGGAAACCCAGCAGAGATTTATCGAAGCTTACTTATTTCGTTCACAAAAGGAATGATATACGTAAATGATCTTCATTCTTGTTTTGTATCTAAAAATAGACTGTTCTTTGTCATTTGTTTTCGGATTACAAAATGGCAGAATGGATTTTCGAAAACTTATCTAATTGTGGAATAATCAGAAAATAGTTCAATAATATGATTAAAATATGTACCAGTATGGTTTTATTATAAAACAGTATCAAATAACTTTGAAGTAGTAGATATACTGCACTTCAAGCGCATCACATAAATATGTATCAATTTATTATTCAATTTCCTAATCCAACCATCTCGGGATCGAACCCACTGCCATTGTTTCGTGAACGACAAATCTCAATGGCATGCTTTATTGGAACCAATCAGTATTGTCGGCTTAAGGCCCATCAAAATCTTTGTATGAAATTTGAATAGGGTAAAGGTGTCTATTATGGACAGCTTAAAAAATATTTATTATTCTTAGATTCGTATAATATTTACGTAGAATTAGAAATATACATTCTGCGTTATATTGATCTTACTGAGTATATACTTTGTAAATTTTTTATTTAGTTATTTTCAAACGAAATTTAATCGATTTTTACAGGAAACCTAACGTTAAATATTAATCCTTAGTTCACGGGCAACTGAATTGAAAATAACTCAGAAAATAATTATTATTTGGAAAAGTCAAAGGACCTGAGTAACAGCTGTATAAATCTATGATAAACATTAATTTAATTCGTCCCACCAGACAATTAAAAAAAAGATTTGTTAATATCTGAAATGTGACTTAAAAGTTGAAAAATATATTCCCTTACAAGTTTTAAGCATTGGCATTTTTTTCTAGTTTTTATTTGTGTAAACACCAATTACTCCGTCAGGTACTTACATAATATAAAAGAAAAATTTTTCTTTCATACTTTTTGATTGGAATCTGTTTCTTATTTCAAAGCTTCGAAACGGAACCGGGCACCTTTACCCTATATCTTTGAAATTCACCTCCTACTTACAACCAGTGAATACAATAGGGTACGCTATATTTTATTGTCAATGTTAAATAAAGTCATTATTTTGATTGAAGACTCCACGTCGGGTTTTTTGTCACTTCAAAACTGCTTCGGGACAAATCGATGGCCACACCTAATACAAACTATTCCATGGTAATAAGATCTGGAATTCTATAGCACATTGGTATAGACATGTCCAAATTTAAGGGGAATTATCACTGTCCATGATGCATAGGACGTTTCTCAACAGCCACTACCCTGACTTACCTATTGCAAGGAACAACAGTTATTTAAGTATTACAAGGAAGGTGTTATGTTTTCTTAAATTATTTATATCACAGTTTTAAAGGTTAAATTTCGTATTTCACAAAAAAAAATTTATATACTTAAAATAAAGTTTTCTAATATTAAAACAATGTTAGTTTTGTTTTTTTAATATCTTAACTAGCCTTGAAAATATAGAGCTTCAAATTATCCTGTTAGACAGATAGAGCGCTACTGACATGTGGCGTCACAAGTTCAGTAGCTCCATACACTGTCCATACAAAATTTCGTTTTAGAAAGAGACGGATACAGTCGCAGTAAAACAGCTTGTAACTTTTGTTGTTGAAATGTTATTCTTACATGTTACATATTCGATTGTAATTAATAAATATCCACATTACGACAGTGACAGGGGTTAGTAAACCAGGCACGCACTTCCAAATTATCGGAGCTATAAGAGTGTTATAATCCTTTGAACTTGAACGAAAATAATGCCTGCATGCCTGTGAGTTCTCCTCCTCTCTCCTTAGTTATTGTCAAAAGTGTGTGAAGTTTGTCAATCTTCACTTGGCCATCGCTCTTCTTCTCTCATTTTCAGATGAGAAAAGCCTATTATTATTATAGTGGGCCAGCGATTTGATTATGACATTGTAAATGGATAATAATGGTGATACTTCGCCTTAAGTTGTATTGAGTAATGACCGTTCAAATCGCATAGAATCCAATTCCGTACAAATTACTTTTATTGTAACTTCATTACTCTGACTGATGGTTTGACATAAAATATGCAGAAGTATCAATCAGGTTTAGAAAAAAAAACTCACTTTGTGTCGGCGGTTCCCTTTGATTTTTTTATCATATCTATGTATATTTTCAGATGAAGATGAAGATGTTTCGTTTTTATCTACGAGTAGTAGACAGGTATACCTATATAAATCAGGTAGCCTATCTATTTATTAATTGACTAGCTTTTGCCCCCGCGACTTCGTCCGCGTGGAATTAGATTTTGGAGTGGAATTTTCAAAAACTGTGACACACGTACTTTTTTATTTTTAACTCAAAGCTCAAATACCAACTTTGATGGAAACAGCTTGAAAAATGACGGAGTTTCATATAAACTTCCATCCCCTATTTAAACCCCTTAGGGGTGGAATTTCCAATAATCCTTTCTTAGTGTGCGCCTACGTCATAAAAGGAACCAACTGTAAAAATTTCAAGTTTCTAACTTCAGTAGTTTAGGCTGTGCGTTGATATCTCAGTCAGTCAGTCAGTCAGTCAGGACTTTGAATTTTATATATATAGAAGAAATGACTGGCGAAGTAATAAGAATTAACGTAATGTGTATTCCCCTATAAAATACTGTCGTTAAGTATACCTACTCCTCTTTGAAAATACTTCATCGGAGTAACAAACATCCATCCATCCATGGATCATCATGAATGGATGGATTTATGGATGTTTGTTACTCAATCACGCCACAACGCACAACGCGAAATAGATTACGAGTATAATTTGGAATAATATTGGAATTATCCTGGAAAATAAGTGAGTTCCCGAGGGAATTAAAAAAATCTTAATCCACACGAACGAAGTCGCGGGCATCAACCAGTTGTCTAAAAATATGACCATCATTTAACTTTCCAATGTTTATAGCAACTTCAGCAGCCGCTAACGATATGCCGGAGTACCTACCTAATAAATGGACGCGACGCGGACGGTGTCGTCCGTCGAACGCTGTTCGATTACTAAGATTATCTATCATCGAGACATTATCGACTATCGAGATCTGCCCATCGGTGTGGTGTGTGCACAGGGTGTTCCTAAATTCCTTTTTTCCCCTATTTCAAATGACAATAATAATAATTATTATAACCTATAATATCTAAAATGTAAAGGACTCGAGGAAAAACGAAGTTTTTTTTGCTATAATCCACTAAACCAGAAAAAATCTGTATGATACTTAAAAAGTGCCGCGCTGTACACTGTTGCTCTTCCAGTAGTAAAATAAATACAGGTACAACGCAACACCAACACACAACATCACACAAACTCTCAAAAATACACTCTACTACTAAACACTCTACCACAGAATACCTAATAGTACCTAAAGGTATAGTTCTTGCAAATCATCTTGCAGCGTGGCTCATGGTTGTGTGTGTGTCGTATCTGTATAAGAAAGAGCGAGAGGTTGGTTGCGCTTGACTGCTCCCACCTCAGCTCCTGACAGGCACGCACACTTACGCAATGTGCATGTATACGACGTAACCACGAGTAAAGCGCCCGTAACTTCGTGAAATAAACGTACTATAACGTACGTTTCACTACTCCGTTGTTGTAGCGAAACATACGTAGAGTCTCAGAATACAGAACAATCTGTATTCTGAGCGTAGAGTGTACATATGGGCAGCTGAATGAAAATGTTTTAAGAAATCGCAACATCCTGTAGAAAGTTCTCAGGTGGCTAACACTTCGATGGGCCATATCTCCAATCAGCATCGGATCGCGCTATCAGTGCATCACGGAAGTACACTGATGGATCAATACCACCAGTATTTGTCTTCGCACCCGGTTCTTTAAGTAATTCGGTAATTGGTACCCCATGCTACGTGGTGAGAACTCTTACACCATTAACGGACTGTAAGTTATCTTAGTTAATGAAGGACTTGAACGCTCGTTAATATATTAAAAGTTAATCAAATAGAAAGCGTAGGAAAAGAGTTTAAAAATATAGTACTTATCGAGTTTTAACTTACCTAAATACTTTTGAGGAGATAAAACTCTATTTAATTTCAAAATATGCATGATGTAATCCATACCTTAATATGTTATAATCTATATATATAAAATTCAAAGTCCTGACTGACTGACTGACTGACTGACTGAGATATCAACGCACAGCCTAAACTACTGAAGTTAGAAACTTAAAATTTTTACAGTTGGTTCCTTTTATGACGTAGGCGCACACTAAGAAAGGATTATTGGAAATTCCACCCCTAAGGGGTTTAAATAGGGGATGGAAGTTTATATGAAACTCCGTCATTTTTCAAGCTGTTTCCATCAAAGTTGGTATTAGAGCTTTCAGTTAAAAATAAAGAAGTACGCGTGTCACAGTTTTTGAAAATTCCACCCCAATACCTAATTCCACGCGGACGAAGTCGCGGGGGCAAAAGCTAGTTACAAATATAACTAATAAGCTAATAATAATGTCTGTATGTTACCTTTTCATGCTTAAAAAGGTTAGCTTTTGACTTTGGGCAAGGAGTTAACTTACATAATATAATATGCTGAGAAAGGATATTTTGATCCCGGAATATTAAGGAGTAGGTAACCATCTTTAGAAACCTTAATCCAGAGAATATAAGTTTGAATATTGGTTTGAAATTTGAATCAATAGGTAAGATCTTTTTTGTCAAAGTAATCTGATATTAATACCTAATATTGATATTAAATTTCGTTTCGATCAATAATGAGACGTTTTGATAAATGAATCTTATTCTAAAACTGGCCTCAAAGATCTTGGACGCGCCGATATAAAATAAAATATAAAAAAGTTGCTACTGGCAAGCGAAACTATTAATCAAACCTCTTTGGACATTAACTAACTTAACGTGCAGTTTATAGCTATCTTAAGGACTGGAGTTTAGGAATGAATTTTGAATAGACAGCCTACCGTTTCGGATTTACCAAAGACAAATACTTCCGTTGCCCATTGATAAAGGTTTATGGAAGCATCGACGAATGTATGAATGAAATATTTTAAGATTAATCTTCCTTTGGATTCTTTTTTACCGATACAGATTGTACCCGTGAGCGTTATTGGATTCTAAAAAATAAATATTGAAAGGCTTTCATCTTCTTCTTCTTCTTCACATTATTTAATACAAATACAATGCCCCTGATCATGAGCTGACGACATTCCAACAATCGTATTATTTTTGTACTGACAATAACCCTCACCGTTTTACCGTAGAACTTCGAGAAATCGTGTACGATGGCACTGTGACCTGGGCCCACCATACAGGAATACCTAGCGTGGGTCTCAATGGATATTATTATGTTCATTGTTAATGTTGTTTGGCCAAATAAATATTTTTCATTTTCATTTAAAATTTCGTCTTACCACGCTTTACTTATCAATCGCTAAAATAATTTATACGGCGACAGATTCCGGCCCTCTTTCATGTCGCCATGAATCTCGACATCCGCCAGGGCCGCACTCAATTAGTCATTTCTGTCAAAACAACGCCTCGCTTAAAATAATCGAATGTTAAATCGATTACGGCATAAATCGAATTGACGTCATCAGTTTTACCGTCCGACATGGTTAGCGTTGGGACATTTATTTATCGCAGTGTTCATGCGATTTATCCAAATATTAATCTACGTAAAATGAGACGTAATGAATATTAATTAAGCTTTAGTTAAGTGTAGCTATTACATAAGTTCATCTCAATTTATAGTAATATTTTAATCTATTGTAGGTACCTACTTTAACAACATACATAACAGTTATGGCAAAATATTGTAACCCATGATTTTGCAGGATCTTAACTCGAACATCAGGATAAAATGAATTTCGAGTAAAAGTGTTAGAATTCAATTACATAGCAATACCTATATATAAGAACTTGTACTAACCTATTTCAACAAATACATAAATGGATTTTGATTTGATTTTGAGTGCGTGTTTTAATTTTTCAGACGTTGTCTCTTTACTCGTTCTTTTTTTTTTTTCATTTCAAACCTCGATACGTCTCACTTTATTTTATTTGCAAAGTTTAATATCATAAAGCAAAAACACGTTTGTTTACTGTCGCAACCCCTTCTAGTTGTATCTAGCAGATCCTTCTAGTTGTATCTAGCAGATTTCCGGAATTCATTTATTTACCAATACTATTACAAAATAGCAAGAGAAAAAAGTTATTTTCATATTAAATCAGCTGGTCACAACTCACAATATAGCCCGCCCACTCACAATGCAAACTAAATTTAAAATAATGTCCGATTGAATTTAACTGCAGTAGAACCACGTTTCATAAACATTTAAATTTGAAAATCTTCAATCATAGTTTTCAGCTTAGTTTTCAATTAAAATACACTATGAGAAATAATTCTTAAACAATGTGGCAACATAAATCCTGTTATGTTACTCACTTACTCCTAAATAGTTTGCCTTTAGGTAGGTGGGAAAGGAGATAGGATTTAAAAAAGCGTTATATTTTTTTATTCCAAAATTTAAAATAACAATTCAATATACAATCTGAAAGATGAGAAATGTAAAAATTAGTAATTAATTTCACAAATAAATACGTCATCGATTACTAGAATCGATTAATATTATGATAGAGTTAGACGATAGGACTACTTTACTGCTTTCAGATCAGTCCTTTCCGATTTAGCAATACACTGCTTTTGAGTTGAGACATTATTAATCTCAAAGATCAGTGATAATTCATAATCATAGAAATAACTTACATACATATTAATGGTATCACCAGTCTGTTTTTTAAGATATTAAATCGATCATTAAAATTAAATCAGAATAAAAGCAATTGTATACTATTCAAAATTAATACTATGGGTGGCATAGTGTTGTGATTATGCTAGGTCTCTTAGTGTTGCAAGAATGAAATCAAAGCTTCATAGTACCACTAATGCATAATTGTGAAAGACCCATAATATGGCCGATATCGCAATAAATATATTTTAACTCCACTTTACGGACTCTGTACACAATATGGAAATGAATGAGTTACGGCGCGGTGTCAGAGGCCGAACTCTTCCGCAGGATTATGTCGGCTATCGGCAGCCGTTGAAAGGTTATATCGCACCTAATTATGATTTATTGTTGTTTCCGATACAGGCGAATAGACAAATCCTTACCCATTTTAGAAATTCGAAAGTGTGTTATGTTTCGAAAGTGTGTTTATTAGTTTATCCTTCAATCAATCGATCATGATTTTTCGCATGGATATAGTTGTGGTGGAAAAACAGAATTTCTGGCGAGACTTATAAAAAATTTAACTTTTAAATTATTTTACTTGTCTATATTATCACCGGCATTTTTTGACGAATTTCAAAAACTATTACACTGATGTATTATTTTTAATCTACATTTTATTTATTTAAAATTCAATATGACAATAACATCAAGTAACTTCTCCATGAGGTCGACCAATAATGTTAAAATATAATGTCAGTCGATGAGGAAGATGACATTTGATAAAAGGATGGCGTGTAGAAACCGATAAGGGGTATGGGTTGAATTCACACTGCTATACCCCTTCCAAGTTAGCCCGCTACCATCTTAGACTGCATCGTCACTTACCATCAGGTGAGATCGCAGTCAAGGGCTATCTTGTCACCATTTCCTATTAGTATTAAGGCTTAAATGAATACTTTAATCAAATTAAGCCTACAAAATTATTCATTCTATCATTCATCTGATCTCATTACCGGCTCGCCACTGGGCTCAGGTCTCCTTTCGGAGGAGGATTTTGAAGCCTAGGGCTTCCACCACACTGGAAAAGTGCGGAAGTGGCTTTCAGGGGCATGCAGGTTGTCTTCCGGATGTTCTCCTTCGCCTTTAAAGCATGTCATATTTAATTACCAAGCTTACCTCATCAAGTTCGATTTTTCAAACCTCTATTTTACATCTGTAGGGGTTGAATTTTCAAAAATTCTTTCTTAGCGGATGCCGACATCATAATAACTATCTGTAAATTTGAGCCTGATTCGTCCAGTGGTTTAAGCTGTGCGATGATAGATCAATCAGTCAGTCACCTTTTCTATTATGTGATCAAATGAAGTTCGATCATATATTATATGAGTCGTTTTATTCGAAGATATTATTAGGAACAGTCTGTATATAAGTCTTATAGTTAAAAAGGACCTCCCATACAAAATTGACGATCAGCTGATTGATTTACTATGGGAGGTAAAATTTTTTTTTCATATTTCGACCTATGTTCCTTGGGGAAAGTTGTTCAATTTCATGAGCACATTTACCTCCTTCAGTATTATTTCGGAGTTTCAATACACGTTGTACAAGAGAAGAAGAAGATTTACGTCAGAGATACGTACTTTACATCGAACCTTGGACCCCGCGAAATGAAGGCACTAGGCTATCACATCTCAGCACAATATTATCACAAGAGTACAAATAAATATATCCGTAGCAATTAACCGTGCGACTGTACATACATGTTGTTGCCAACTCGCGTGGGCGTTTGTGTCGATGGCTCTCGATATATGTCCCATTGAATTACGAGTAGTTGACACTAACCGATGCGCAGACAGACACACACTCCCGACTACGACTCCTGCGTACATTGTACATTTATAACTTTTTTATGAAAAAAATGTAAGCAATGCTAAACATGATTAATAATCCCCTCCAACTAGTTAGTTAAGCTTGTGCTACGACAATAGTGAAACAAGTTCGAATCGTCAACTGTTGGATTTTAGTCCACCCCCCTAACCATTGGGATACTAAGGCTTTTCAATGATTTACCAACGTTGATTGCCCTGTACTAATGCATAGTCGCAGTCTCTCCGCCAAGGGAATCATAATACATATACACCTGGAAGAGATAACGAACATCCATTCCGGTCAAGATCCTGACTGAAGACTGTTCCTGGCGGCAAAAAAAAATTGTGTCACTATTTTGAACTGCTTACTTATTTTTTTTTTTTTGTACATTTAAGGATCTACAAGACAACATATATTAGAAGAAGTAGACATAGGTGAAGCTTATCTCTAAAAAACCACCATACGCCTGTGACTTAATTTGCTAACTACATCGCTCTGTATCGCGCAATAGCTGTCACGAATTAATTGAAATTAATAACACCTATATACCTATTCGTTAAGTTGGAATAACAGCTCTAGCACTAGCTACAACTGTATGATATACACAAAAAGCTTACAAACGCATTTTACCAATAATTCCAATGATATTTACTATTTTTAGAATGATAAAGAATAAAATCATATAACATATTCCCTACATAAGATATTACATTGTATTCCACATTGAACATAAATCAATCAACATACACCACAGCCGTGCCGCTGTAAAGTTGATGTTTTCAATTAAACGCTGAAATTAATACGCATGCCAAATAAAGTTGATCAGCTAAATTTTAAATACAGTCTTTATCATTCTAAAAATACGAAATATCATTGGTAAATTCCGTTTTTGTATTGTTATCTGTATGTAGAGCTAGCTAGTGTTAAAGATGTTATTCCTACTCATAGAATAGGTGTGGTATACCCAGGGTATAACTTCACTACATAGTATAAAGCGACTTTCGCTTTCTCTGTCCCTATGTATGCTTAAATCTTTAAAACTAGGCAACGGATTTTGATGCGGTTTTTTTTAATAGATAATATAGTGATTGAAGAGGAAGGTATAACAACATCCATTAAGAGTGAATGACATAGGCTATATATTTTATACCTGTGCGAAGCCGGAGCAGCATAAAGCTAAGAGAACAATAGGATGATGACCGATTTTGAAATACTATTGGATAATGTTCGGTAGTATCTACTATTTAGAAAAGATATCTTATTTCAACAAAAAAAAAGTTTTGGTTGATAAAATTACCATTCCAATTTTAAGTTTTAAAATTCACGCAAAATCACTTGATAGTGTCATGGCGTCGTTTGTGACGTCACTTCTACGTTTTTTCATAGTAGTTTGTGAAGGGTTGAAGACGGGATTGTATTTTATAGTTTTATTTTATCAAGATAAATATCAATCTCGCTTAAAACAGAAAAATTAATACGTTTTTATAACCCATGAATCCTGTTTCAAGAGAAAAATTCATTATTTCATTGATTCTTGGTTACTGTCATCATGCCTTTTAATTTAAAAGTTCCAGTTCAAAATAGGGATGCATTTTTTTTACTGAAGCATACATAGAAACTATTGCATCAAAATAAAGTCCAAAAGATCTCAAAAACCTTACACTACATAGATATTACAAAATAAAACTGCTGCCTTAGAAATAAGGAACACATGATATTTTTCATTAGGTATGCTGTTTGAACTGACTTAAAAAAGTGAATAAGAGTAGGTATTCTTGAGAGAGGTGAAATAAAAACAAGATCAAGAAAAAAACAGATAATTGTCCTGATTGTTAGAAATAATGATCTCAAGCATTTTCAAATCCAATTAAGAAGATAAGAAAATGGCGACAATAGGAATAAAAAATTGGAAGATAAATTTTAATTAAACGTACCTACCTACTGGATGGTTCGAGCTGAGATCAAAGAACGCAGGGCATCAAATCACTACAATATGAGCTGGACTCAATGTCCATAAAGAACTGATATGACAACCTTACGATAATTCTGGGGCTAATGAAGGTATTACTACGTTTTCTCGAATAGAAGTGTAAAATATTATATCGAATGCGAAACAATAAAATTATGTCGATCTAAAAACAATATATTTTGGATATTGATATTAGTATTGATTAGTCAATAGTTCTTTCAACTGCAAGTGAAAAGCGTTCCTGTGTTCTATTCCCGTTTCGGGCCACTAAGTATTGGTATTTTCATTTGCCAGTGTGTCATCTCCCTATCTCGGAAAACATGTAAAGCCATCGATCGTTCGGCTGATCTTTCTATGACCGTACTGTGAGAGTGAAGGAATACAGTGTCCCCCTGTGTTTACGGACACACTTGTGCACAAACAATATTTCCCATGCAATTATTATTAATAAAAATTGTTTGCAAATCCTTATTCGATTCGGCGTTATGAACTCAAAAAAGAATATTTCAGATTGTTAAACCTGAACCATGGTAGGGAAATTGGAATAACTCCAACGATTTCCTTATACAAGATATATTTAAACATTTACAAATTCTATTTTACAAACCGATTTCCGAAAAGGAGGAGCTACTCAATTCGTCGGAATCTTTTTTTATGTATGTTCCCCGATTACTCGAAGACGCCTGGATCGATTTGGAAAATTCTTTTTTTTGTTTTGATGGATGTATGATTGTTTGTTACTCAATCACGCCGCAACAACTGAACCGATTTGGCTAAAAGGCACAGAGATAGATTACAGTCTAGAATAGCGCATAGGCTACTTTTTATCCCGGAAAATAAAAGAGTTCCCGCGGGAATGAAAAACCTTAATCCACGCGAGCGAAGTCGCGGGCATCAGCTAGTTATTAATAAAAGAGAGAAACAAATAAAACAATACTGCCTAGTACCCAGTAGTTGTCTGGTGGGAGGCTTTGGCCGTAGCTAGTACCACCTTACCGTCGAAGACGTGCCGCCAAGCGATTTAGCGTTCCGGTACGATGGCGTGTAGAAACAGATAAGGGGTATGGGTTGAATGTACACTGCCTTATCCCTTCCAGGTTAGCCCGCTACCATCTTAGACTGCATAGTCACGTACCATCAGGTGAGATCGCAGTCAAGGACTATCTTGTCTTGTCTTGTTGTTGTTGTATCGGCCAAGTGCGAGTCGGACTCGCCCATGAAGGGTTCCGTAGCAGCAATTGCGGTTTACGATTTATGACGTATTAAAAAAAAACTACTCACTAGATCTCGTTCAAACCAATTTTCGGTGGAAGTTTGCATGGATTACCATGTAAATCATATATTTTTTTTAGTTTTATCATTCTCTTATTTTAGAAATTAGAGGGGGGGGACACACACACATTTTACCACTTTGGAAGTGTCTCTCGCGCAAACTATTCAGTTTAGAAAAAAATGATATTAAAAACCTCAATATCATTTTTGAAGGCCTATCCAAAGATACCCCCACACGAATGGGTTTGATGAAAAAAAAAATTTTGAGTTTCAGTTCTAAGTATAAGGAACCCCAAAATTTATTGTTATATCAACTCACAAAAAAAAAACGTTGAAACCCTACCTAAAGCCGTCTCCAACCGCCCCTATAACGGCCCCTGTCCTCACATCTAATCTATTATACTACAACACGTCAGACAAACCACCATCTGAACGTGAGGGTAACTATCAAACATATCTGAGTATTATTTAATCAAATACACTCATCTAAACCTACGGGTAATATACATATATTCGATTAGGGTGTGATTGCTATCACCACCCGTCAATCAAATATAACGACCTAGACGCGGGAACATCCAATAGCCGTATGAGTCTCTGGAAGAGACTGAATTAATAACGTCTAAAGCGCTGTATTTATACTAACGGCGCGGCACCAGACCGGCGCCTACGTCATCAACAAAGTCAAACTACCTACTACTAATTTTATCAAACCACCTTCAATATCTACATTAATCTTTACTATTTCAATATATCGCTAACACGGCCATCCTACATGGTGACCGCCCCGGGCACACCACGAGTCTCATCAATTATTCTACACTCATCGGAATATTTCATCATGCGACCCCAGAATTCAATCAACATGACCATCCCACCTAAGGGAACTAGCCAAACTTAGGAGACAGATGTGTCATCGTTGAAAGTTGGTGAAAACTGTCCATCATGCGACCCCGGAACTCATTCAACATGACCATCCCACCTAAGGGAACTTGCCAAACTTAGGAGACAGATGTGTCATATTGAAAACCACTTGCACTTAAAGAACATTTAGCTCACTTAAGTGTTCGTTCTCAAGCTCGGGCGCTCGCAATCCAATGTGACGTTCTTCATTCAAATTCATTTATTCATTACTTAAACTGTGCAACACAAAATGTCAATGTCCATGATGCAATATTCCTCATCAACCCTTTTCTTTTTTTTTATCACTGCTCGGTCTAACCTGACTTTATCTAATGATCCAAATAAGCAATTTCTCACGTTTTAATTTGACTGATTTTAAACTGACAAAAACTTAATGTGGGCCAATAATTGAACTGTGAACGTGTTCATACCACTTCTGATATCAACTCACAAAAAAAAAACACTGAAACCCTACCTAAAGCCGTCTCCAACCGCCCCTATAACGGCCCCTGTCCTCACATCTAATCTATTATACTACAACACGTCAGACAAACCACCATCTGAACGTGAGGGTAACTATCAAACATATCTGAGTATTATTTAATCAAATACACTCATCTAAACCTACGGGTAATATACATATATTCGATTAGGGTGTGATTGCTATCACCACCCGTCAATCAAATATAACGACCTAGACGCGGGAGCATCCAATAGCCGTATGAGTCTCTGGAAGAGACTGAATTAATAACGTCTAAAGCGCTGTATTTATACTAACGGCGCGGCACCAGACCGGCGCCTACGTCATCAACAAAGTCAAACTACCTACTACTAATTTTATCAAACCACCTTCAATATCTACATTAATCTTTACTATTTCAATATATCGCTAACAGTTATTTTTCTATTCTTGTGTGAAAATCTTAATGCGGTTCACAGAATACATCTACTTACCAAGTTTCAACAGTATAGTCCTTATAGTTTCGGAAAAAAGTGGCTGTGACATACGGACGGACAGACAGACAGACATGACGAATCTATAAGGGTTCCGTTTTTTGCCATTTGGCTACGGAATCCTAAAAAATACCTACCCAATAAATTAAATATCCAATAAAATATAATCCAATGGCCGTACCTATCCCATAATAATAATTCCGTCCCGATTGTAATGTCACGCGCACAATAAACGTAAGTCAGCGCGACATCATAAAGTTGGGCGCCATTCCCTCCCGTGTCTTAATTTGTAAGGAGCGATGCGAAGCTGTATAAATAATGTAAAAACAATGAACACTGTGGGAGCGCGTGACATCGGCCTTAGAAGCGCTTGAACGTGGAAGAAGAGAAAAAATTAAATATTTCAGATCAAAATAGCAATTGACCAGGAGATAAGTTTATCAAGTTAGATTTTTTTACTTATTTCGTGGTTTAATTATACTGAAGCCGATTAATAGGCTGTCGCCATAACCTTCAGCCAAAGCGGACCTTAGTAGATTTCATCCAAGATTGGCTGAAAGTGGATAAAAGAATTATTTTTAAACGTTTATTTTGGCTTGTAAACTTAAAACTTAATCAATGATTAAAATTACCTTGCAACTTGTCAAAAATTATTAATTTTTAGACGTTGACGGTGGTTTTTTTGGCCTAAGAAGCCGAAGCCAAAGATTCGGTCGGCCACCAATAATTATATTATAACGTGCAGAACGGTGTACACGTACCACGATAAATATTCTCGACAGAAATGTCGATATTATAACGCAGACATGAATCGTAATCACGGCAGCACCTAGGTATTGCTGTTAAGTCAGCATCGGAGCAAGATCATTATTGAGAGAGTAAGCCCTCAATAGGTACATGCTTGGTATATGTGCTCACGCTCTCATCAAGAAGATCTAATGACTAAGATGACTAAAAGTCAGAGCCCTAATCTTCAGCAAAGAAGGATTGCAGTTTTAAGACGAAACACGCTTATCAGTTATTCTACTTTTACATGTTAAATTGATGGATGAGATCACAGATGAGATATTAAACAATCAAAATATAAAAAACGAATTATTTACTTAAGAAGCAAATAAAACATTAAAATAAATGTTCGACTCTATAAATTCGCAAGACTGCGCCCGCGCATACAGCGGCGACTTTGACATTTACAGAAAAATCTAAAATCATAAAGCACGAGAAACCACGCCGTATCGGATTGCAATTGCTCCTTGAATGCTAATCATTTACTGTCTCCCTCGCACACTCTTCAAAAACACAACAAACAATTTCAAACCTTAGGACCATTGAGACAGACGAGATTATGCTAAAAGTTAAACAAGACATCAAAGACTTATCGGCAGCTTCATGACTTTAACGAACGACTGAGAAACCGCATATATTAGCGAAAACAAAATATTAATAAATAACTTCACGGGTTCGATTGTAAGTTATAAGATAGTAATCTGCAGATAATATTACTGGGGGGAAACCGAATAGTTTTAATTATTACTCTAGACCTCATAGAAATTGAAAGATTAATCTGATGGGAACACAAATCCCTTTGAAGATAGCTTAATTTTTGAAGATAAAAATAAAACTTATATCAGAGTGAATCTTCGGTAATTAAAGGTTGTTATAAGTTAAAATTTAAAATGAACACAACTGCAACAGCTATGATTGATAAAATCTATGTATTTTAGGAGTAATAAGTGATAATAAAAGCTTTTCTTGAAAGATAGAAAAAAGATGTAAGACAAAAAATTTATAAATAATATTCCTCATAAAATTGTACTAAAATTACTACGCATTCTCATGATGAGATCTATAGAGCGTGCTTTGATTTGGTTCTGTCATAAATCTCTCTCCTTCTGTCTTGAGCTTAAACAGAGTAAGAGTGCGATTTATAGAATCAGACTATTATTCTTTTCTCAAACATGCATGGAAATATTGTCATTATTTTCGAAAAAAGAACACGCGAAGTATCGAATTGTCGGACAAAGAAAATCAAATCCATTGCAAGAGCGTTTTTTGAATTTGGAACATTACAACGCGCCGCGAAACAGTTGTTTCGCGGAGCGTTTTTTTTTTTTAAATATTGCAGGAGCTTTGTAATGTAATGCCGTTTCATACAACAGTATGAAATGGCGTGCTGGGGTTACTAAATACTCCTTGATCGGATTGTCATTCTTGGCATACCATAGTCTCTTTGCTTAGTATAAATTGCGTTTACGTGGCTGTATAGCCATAAATGCGTTTGCCTGTCGGCACAGATAATAAAAATAAAATTGGCGGTAAAGCTGAAAATTCGTCTTGATTTGTTATTTACATACCTACTTAATAAATATAAATTTAATAATAATCAAAATGAGTTCCAACGGTTCAGAGAGTGAAATGGAGATTGATTGTACCTACTCCACCAGATTTAAACCAAAATGGCGGATGGATTTGGATGTATAATAATATAAAAAGTGTTTTATTTCCCTGCATTCTTTTGAGAAAAGCACTATATATGCCTCGGCGGGAAATGGCAATTGCCTGTCTCGTATTTAGTGAAGTCCTCGCCTACGGCTCGGCCTTCAAACTCATACTCGACCTGCAATTGCCTACTTCCCTGCCTTTGCAATAATGTACTATTATTCACCTTTTTCTTGTCGAACTTTGCAGTGTCCAAATAATGGTTTGGTAGTTTTTCTTACAAGTGCCGTCCTCATTCATTCTCTTGTTGACTTTTCTACCACTGATCAGTAAATCATATCAAAGTATGATTATGTCAGTAGGCAGCTATTAGCCTTCTCAACTAACAGAGTACTTACTGGGATTGTGACTACAGTGTTAGTATCACAATCACTTCTAATTGGGTATTTGACGAAGATTTTATAAATATTATAACACAACGTCATTTTTCGTTTTATAATATCTTTACTAGTCTTCAAAATATAGAGCTTTTAAGCTTCCATTTAGACAAAAAGAGCGCTACTAAATCATGACATCACGATTGACTAGCTTCCTACACTCTCCCTAAGAAATTTCGTTCCATAAAGAGACGAATGCAGTCGCAGTGAAACAGCTTATAACTTATTTGTTTTTTGATCGATTTAGTTTCTATTTTTACAACTGTTACCCACATAAATATTACATCACAATGTATATCCGCATTTCGACAAAACAGTCAAATAGCCAATTGGCTGAATTTATAACGTTCTTACTGCGTCAGTGCATAATAACCAAAAGCTAGAGAGAACCGACCAATCAGACAATCTGATCACAATCGTCACACTTTAACAATCAATTTCAGATAATTCCACAGCTGGTTCCTCATAATCATAATTACATTGCTCATCCGCGCACAGATGGAATATAAATCTAAAACGTATGCTAAAAATGATCTTGTTAGCGAGGAATGTGTTCAACTTATGCAGGAGGTTGTTTGTAAGTAAATATGCAACCCAACGCACGGGATGCGTGGACATTTAATATTTCGCGAGATATGAGCGAGCCGGCAGATACAAAAGATAAACAGACGACAGATTTGTGCGAATCCGAACGCTTACATCTTGTGCAGCTAGAATAAGTGTTTTATTTTTATCAGGTGTGCGCGTCTACAAATTGAATGAGTCTATTTAAATATCATGTTCAAGATCAACGTTACTTTCTTTGTGTATTTAAGTAAAGTTTGTGTATTTAAGTAAGTTACGTGTCTTTTTAAAAAGTAAATTACAAGTTACAATTTATTCATATAGTTTAAAGTTACCTTTTCAAGTTATTATTTTTTGCATGTAAGTACTTCTCTTGAGTAACCTTAGGCTAAATCACCACGAGCCCTGATTTTACAAATATAGGCCCCATAGCTTCGAGTGTAACTTTGTAAGTTGGTATGCACAGACCAACCATTGTATCTTTGTGATAATATAATCTGCAAAATTAACATTTAACAAAACATCATTCTTTGACATCTTATCATATAATCATTATTTTAATATCATCAACAATTTGCATCTTCTAAATATATAAAAGGAAAATGTGACTGAGTGATTAACTGACTGATCTATCAACGCACAGCTGCAGCATTGAACGGATGGGGCTGAAAGGCATACAGATAGCTATTAAAACTTAGGCATCCACAGAATTTTTGAAATTCAACCCCTAAAAGGGTAAAATAGGGGTTTGAAAAAACGAACTTAACGTGAGCGATGCCGCGGGCAAAAGCTACTTAAGTTGTATCTATATATATAAAATTCAAAGTCCTGACTGACTGAGATATCAACGCACAGCCTAAACTACTGAAGTGAGAAACTTGAAATTTTTACAGTTGGTTCCTTTTATGACGTAGGCGCACACTAAGAAAGGATTATTGGAAATTCCACCCCTAAGGGGTTTAAATAGGGGATGGAAGTTTATATGAAACTCCGTCATTTTTCAAGCTGTTTCCATCAAAGTTGGTATTTGAGCTTTCAGTTAAAAATAAAAAAGTATGTGTGTCACAGTTTTTGAAAATTCCACCCCAAAATCTAATTCCACGTGGACGAAGTCGCGGGGGCAAAAGCTAGTATAACTTTAAATGTGTACCTCGAAAGCCTCATCAATACCTCGTTTTGACGTCATCGTCAATCGTGTGAAGTATTATTATCAGTAAACCTATCTCGTGTTATGATATCAAAGCTTTTTTAATTCAGATATTACGTTACTTTGTGTTGAAAAAAATACTGACGTGGTGTGTTTCCCATTCGCCTCAGACTTTAATACAATACTATTAGAATACTAAACTGAGGGAGAGCGATATTCGACGAAAAAGTTCGACGAATATAGTTTTTGTGTTGGAGATCTGTCAGAACTGTCAAAATTTTATAATAAAATTAATATAAGTAACTCATTGCATTTTCATAATTTATTTATTTTTCAACATTTTTTAAACTAGGTAGGTTCGTAGGTGACAATTTAGTTTGATATTAGGATTTTACGAGTATACGAGGACATTACAAATTTTAATGACCTATTTCACTATGTTCAAGCAAAAAACGGACGAATTTTGTCATTTTGACAGATTCCAAATACAAAAACTGTTAAAGCCACAACTTTATTCGTTGGTTAAACACTATTAGGTGATTGTGAAAGGTACAAAAAAAGAAAAAGAAGGCTAATAAACTATAATATTAAGTCTCCGATAGTCATGGTCGGAGATTTCCTAGCAAAACATACAAAGAAATAGCAATAGGCCCTAAGAATCCTTTTTTTTTATTTTTGCCTAAGTAGGTACGGGGAACAAACCAGCGCCTGTTCGTCTCTGAGGTCATAACTCCTGTATTTATGTCTTACTTTGGCCCAGCTCCCGATTCTGGATCATATTACACTGGTTTATGTGTACGTCTGTTCGATTGTTACGTATGGGTTTTTAAGTAAAAGGGAACAGGTATCAAAATTTTGTTTTATTAGTGGTCACTTTTTGTAACTCGAGAAAATGAGTATTCTGTTACTTTTTTTATCTTATTCGTTTAACGTTATCATCTATACCCCCTTCAATACTTTGTCTTTTTATTCTTTCTTATATCCATATCGGTTTACGGAAATTCTTTACCTTCCTTCCTTAACCGACTAATCATTTCCACGCTTTTTTTGTGTTCAGTATTACTTCTTTAAAAAAAGCGCTTGTAGTCTAGAGCTCTTTTTTAGCATCTTAGGATGCCTCTAACTATTCAGAAATATGAGTGTTTTGAGCAGTTAAAAAAGCGTGTGAAGTCTGTTATCTTGCACTTGGCCAATGTGATAGACGATGGCCCATCTAATTGAACCCCCAGCTAAAGTACCCAGACGATGGATTGAGGTGAATGAATTAATTTGTTAATATGTAATACATATTGTTCTTCATGTCTTTCTATTTGTTTTTTGTTTTCTATAAAAATGATTTTCACACCAATTATGAAATTCCCATTACACAGTACTAAACTTTCCCGGTCACGAACCCATAACTTAAACTGACTTAGAGATGGCGGCTACCTTAAAATATTATGTCACAAATGACCATGCTTCTTTGAAAAGATAAACTCTAAGGCCAATTATGGGCCGGCAGCGGCATTTCCAAAAATCGTATACATACGTTTTTTATCTGTGATCAAACTGTTTGGCTGACGTGCCCGATGCAATCTTCTTAATTTACCATTTTTATATGTGAAACCATCAAACTCAATTTGTCGTATCACCATCGACTCTATAATAACTAGGATAGAGATTATTATTATCTGTTACTTTCTGGTCAAAAACGGTAAATTTATGTTGGTTTTCGGTAAAATTGTTAGTCACGAAGGAGATGGGTTGTTTCGTTGACTGTTTACAAGGCGATATTAAAAGTTGACACGCCATTTTGGTTTCGATAGTTTTTTTTTAATACGCACTACGAGCGTGTGGTACTGGGCTTTATTACTTTATTATTTTTAATGGTAGCTACCATGTTAGTGAGTTAAACCGTGACGATATGAGGTAGAGTTGTGATTTCTATCTAATCACGGCTTAGTTTTTAAAACTTAAATAGATAATATGAGAGAAAGGCAATAAATATATTTTTACTGATGACTTCGTTCACAAAATTCAACTTTTTTTTAAATCGATGACAAGATAGTCCTTGAATGCGATCTCACGTGATGATAAGTGACGATGCAGTCTAAGATGGTAGCGGGCTAACTTGGAAGGGGTATGGCAGTGTAGATTCAACCCATAGCCCTAAACAATTTCTACACGCCATCGTGCCGGAACGCTCAATCACTTGGCAGCGCGTCTTTGACGGTAGGGTGGTAACTAGCCACGACCTAAGTCTCCCACCAGAAAAAGCTCAACATGTTATGGAAAAGCTATGCTTGGAATTCCTTTGAGGGATAAAGTCCGAAACGAAGTTCGGCAAAGAATAAAAGCAACCGGCTTAGGCTCTCTAAGGCTAAAACGTTGAGTGGCGAAAGACTGGAAGGAAGATCGATGGCCGCTGGAATCGAAAGGTCCTCGAGTGGAGATCGCGTCTCAACAGAGTGTATTTGCGCGCCTCTCGGCTACAACGATGGCATCCAGAAAACTAACAGTGGCAGGCATGGATTGGATGATAGAAGCCGAGGATATGTAACGTTGGCACTAAATAAAAAAGGGCTATGGCCAACAGTTTAGATGCATTTCGACTCATGATGATGATATTATTTTTATTTACTTGTTAATCGTACGTTTTTAGACTATATTTGCAATGAGTGTTTGAGCGAAGGAATAACGTACTGATTATTTGAACAATGAAAAGAAATTCAATACGTAAGTAGGTAGGGTAGATACATGAAAACAGATTTTTATAATTCTCTTTGTTTGCAGCGATCAAAGTGGAAATTACGGAAAGTAAACAAAAAATCAAAAAAGTCCAGCAAAACCTCTGGAATTCCTTCGTTCGTGAATTTTTCTTAGGGTGAACACAACCCTTTCTGTTAGGGAGAAACGTCCAACAATACGTCGTATATACTTTATTTCAGGAAAAAATATTATAGTTGAGGAGTTGTTTAAATTGTTCAGTAAATTGTAACTTAAATAATTCATCTTGTTAAAACTAAATATTATCTATGACTAAATTACTAGTATAAAACTTAATTAATTTTACAACGTCTCATTTGTATTTTTTTTTAAATGATTTATTTAATACAAAAATGGCATTGATTTAATATTTATTTTAAATAAAAAAAATATACTTTCCGATAAAAATGTTAAAAAAGGTACTTACACATATAATGCAAAAAGAAATTAGTATCAAAATCATCATTGTTGTACTTTATCTTTCAGATTGGGTTGGTTTCAGGCTATAAAGTAAAGATAGAGGGTCTAAAGTAAGAAGCTATAAATATCAGTATTCTGTATTGTGTGATATTGAGTTTGTTGGCATTTCGAGCATTTAACTTGGTCTCCTGGCCTAACCAGCGGCCATGTCCGTGTGTTAATTGTTTGTCCTTCATTATTTTCATCTTCAATTGCCCTTTTGTTTCGCCCATTCTTTCCCATCCCGCATTATTCAGTCTTTCTTCCAGTGAACGATTCCGTTCATTTTCAGTCTTTACAATGGCCCACCGAATTATTTCCTGCGTCATCATTAACTTGCTGAATTTGTTTTTTTTTTTCGACCGCCACCGTCAGTCATTCTTTTGGAAGTGGAAATACGGATGTCGACTCAATGGTTATTATATTTGTCTATTTTCCAATTGTTACTGAGGCTAATAAGCAATTTGGGGTCTCGTTTGTTTGTAAGTGACAGATGTTTGAATACTGCAGTTTCTTTAAAATTAAGGACGACAATGTTTGCGTGATACTTCTTTTAATTTGAAAGACGTAGTGTTCGGGTGAAGACAATATGCTAATGTAAATGAGGAGAAAACTAATTAACCACTTGTGAGAATATATATTTCAGTTTAATTTAGCTAGTTATATATTTTAAGGGTTAACTATTAATATTTTTCAAAGGGAAATTCTCTGGAAACGGAGACACAAGGTACCTATTTAGGTTATTTCATGTAGGCTAACTTGTAGCTCTTATGACACGTCATAAATATGCCACCGGTTCGGAATGCAGATTCTGCTGAGAAGAGTAGAAGGTAAGAAACTCAGCTGTTGCTCTTTTAAAAAAAAAAAAATTTTTACAATATGTAACAAAGCTATGCTATGTATACAGTGCTTCCACAATGAAGCTTCAAAAATGCATACGTAGGTACACACAATCCAAGGCATGTCAAGATGGACAGTCAAAGCAGACCCATTCCCGTTGGTGGCACCCGTTCACGAGCATGACGCATGATCCAGCCATTGCTTCGCATTATGCATGCATTATGGAGAATTCTCTGGCGTTTTCTTTATTTTGTTTAGTAGTTACGTACCTAACAAAACAAGAGTCAAAAAAAATTTTAAAAACAAAATTTATTTTCTGCATTATAATCTGGACGTTTTTTGGGGTTAAGCCACTTTTGCACTGATGGTTTCAAATATGGGCGTCACCTTTATTGCTTGAAAGCGGGAACGCTGAGTAGGTCCCTTGGGACAACGATTTCGGCATTTGGAAAAATTGCAAAAACAAAATAGAAAAAAAGCTAATCTAAATTGGTACGGTGTGCAAAAAAAAAGAAAAACAAAAAAAATTGATTTAAACTTGAAACCAAATGGCTGAAATTTCTTTTATTTAAAAATGTATTTTATTCTTATGCGATGGAAAATTGTGGCTGTCATTAATGATCATGAATTTATTGAAGAACTAGATGATGCCCCGCGCGACTTCGTCCGCGTGGATAAAGGTTTTTTGATTCCCGCGGGAACTCTTTAATTTTCCGGGATAAAAAGTAGCCTATGTTTTAATCCCGGGAATGAGCTATCTCCATACCAAATTTCAGCCAAATCGGTTCATGCGTTGTGGCGTAAAGGAGTAACAAACATACACACACACTCACACATACATACATACACATACAAACTTTCGCCTTTATAATATTAGTGTGAAGTGTGATGTGATGTGATGTGATAGTGTGATGTGATGTGATAGTGTCAATTTTTTTCATTGAAGTTTTCATTACGCACATAAATTGTGCCTTTTGAGCTCCCTTACTTGCCATCCGGACCTCAAAATTTGGCAGAGTTACTCTAAGCGCATGCGTAGGTACATTTAGCGCATACGGAACTTCCATACGACACTCAAATTTTGTTATTTCGTCTTTGTTGAATCAAGTTATTAGAAAACATAATCTTTTAACATTCGCACTGTATGCTATTAACTCGTATCACTAATTAAAGTAAATGAATATTACAAAATTTCTTATCCGCTTTCCAGATTAGCATGAGCTAAGAAATGATCCTTTTTAGACTAAATTATCATTTACAATCATCATCGAAGTTAAGCGAAAACCTGTGTAAGATTACAAAAAATTTCGTTCATTAATAATCTAAAGATTTTTTTTCTATCCCTACCATAATCACAGTCAATACTGCTCTTATTATATTCGGTGAGTAATTAGTATTATTATAAGAACTCCATTAAGATTTACTTTTTTTATAACGGCAGCAAGCGACTTAGAAAGAGATTTTATAAAACAACAAAGTTTCAGTTAGT
Organism: Hipparchia sbordonii; assembly: GCA_038048805.1. Classification (NCBI taxonomy): domain Eukaryota; kingdom Metazoa; phylum Arthropoda; class Insecta; order Lepidoptera; family Nymphalidae; genus Hipparchia; species Hipparchia sbordonii. The sequence continues at coordinate 9,402,593 of CM076107.1, read as the reverse complement.
ACAGTAGGTATGGGAAGATGATTTTGATGATGTCTGTATAATTAATACACTTTACAAATTAATAAAACTGAAGTCTAAGGTATAAGTTTTTGAAAAAATATAAAAATGATAGCTTAGATAACCATTTCATGTATGTTTCTGAATAATTAATTATAATAAATTAATAAAAGGCAGACATTTCGAAATCGAAGATATCTTCTACCATTGAAGTTAGGTACCAACCTTACATAATAAACTAGACAAATCACCCAGTCCTTATTTAGTTCGATATTCGAGTTTTCAATCCGCACCTTTAACCATCGGACTATTGAGGAAAAAATTAAATGGAGACTTTAAAAATATGTCCATACTTAAATCGAAGAGCGGCAGCAATCCAATACAAAATTTATAACAATCTTCAACTGTCAAGGACCAACAATCAAAACAGCCCTCGAGTCGGGACGTCACCAGAGGGTCACCGAGGGCCCTCCAACGCAAAGGGTTGTAACAAACGAAAATTTCACAACAGTTGATTTGTAGAAAATTCCTATTGGCACTCGAGATCACCTCGTTACGTGTACGAAAAGTGACTTTCCGATAGCAATTTAAAACGTCAATCCCTACTTAGCGACTTACTCCCAAAGTACTTAGTCTTAATGCGAAAGTAACTCTGTATCTACTTATATATATATTGTTTGTTACCTATTCAAGTTCCAACTTCTGAACCGATTTTAACAACTGAAATTTTTTATCTCGGCAAATCAGCGATATGTAGAAAATTCTTATTGGCACTCCAAATCACTCTATTTATTACGTGTACGAAAACTGACTTTCGGATAACAATTTGAAACTTCAGCTTCTAAGTACTTAGCATTAAGAATGTGAATTGCGAGAACTAATAACCAATATTATGTAAATAGCGACTGGCATTGCTTTTATCTAATTAACGAATTGATATGTAATACAAGCCGATCGTGACGATGTTTTTCACTTGTCATTTTCCAACAAATCGCACTGAGAGTTCTTGAGACGATGGCTTTCATTCTCGATGACTCCTTTGAACCTGGATCGAATATATTGACTTCTTATTTGTGTTTCAATCTTTACATTTGATAAGTTTTTGTCTCCTTATATAAAATCGTCACATTTACACTTAGTAAAGATAGAATAAAATTGTACAAATAGAATAGAGAAAGTTTTTATTAAAAAAAGACGTGTGGCACTCGGGGACTGCCGCGGTAAAGCTATTGCATAGCATTTTTTATCTAGCGGTGAGCCGCTAGATGGCGTTGATAAAAAATGCGCCATCTAGCGGCTCACCGTAGAGGAGTCCCGTGTCAGGTTATTTTCGTTATGGAATTTCTGGATTCGGTCTCCACGCTGGCCCGCGATAGAATATATGCAATAGCTTAAAAACTTTTACAAACTGCTTTTGAATTGTTAAAAAATGAACGAATTCTGGTTCAGAATGCCAATAGAGGTCAATAGCGTGACAAAAAATGTATCACTACGACGAAATACAAAGGCACAAAAACAATTCACAAATACGTTTATGATCATTAAGCAGAATAAGTAGAAAGGTTCAAAGAAAATGAAAGCCCAATTATTTAATTACTTAATTTAAAATATGTCAGTTTGCGGGTTTTTTTTTAATAGTATAGAGGGTTAATAGTATAGAGGGTTTAAAAAGTCAAGATTAACGTCTTATAATACCTTTAAGGTTATGTATGTTGCTAGTCATTAAAGCCTATCGCAAATCGCAGCAAGCTTCACTCAATAACTGTGGACTTAGATAATTAGAGAATTAGAATTTAGATCATGTAGCCTATAACCACGACAAAATGTTATAACTCGCAATTTTACTCTCAAAGTATGCTACACGTCTTCGTTTCTTGTGCGCATAGCTAAACTTGCGTATTTGAAAGTGATTAACACCTTTCGTACAGCGGCTTTGTGTATCAAAGGGAGCATTTTATTCCTAACATACGTCTCTCCTTTTCATTTCACATGGGAGTGAGGAGATGAGACGTCGTTAAAGCCTCTTTGAAGTCACCGCGGTCAATGCATTGCATATTTTTTGCTTTTTTCATATCGAAAACTAAGAAAAAATGTTGTAATGGCCGTCATTTCGGGTAATCCAAGTCTTCTTTTAGTTATATCCTACTGATGTATATCAAAATTAATAGTACGTTTGACAAAATGACATAGAGACTGTATGACTGTTACAATAAGTTTCATTTTTGCTCGGTTTCCAGTTTTTTGTTAGCAGACGTCTGTAATACGGCTTATTACAAGGACTTAATTGATTTTGGCAGGCGGATGCCGATCGGAACGACTCCAAATTGCCACCGATTCGGATTTTGTTTGTTTATTTATTTGGTGCTTATTATTAAGGGTTTAAGCTTAATCTTCGGATTATGTGAGTTAGCTTTAAAAAGTCTAATTCAGCCAACATACAGAGTTCTATTAAGAGATAGAAAGACAACCGCTTATAATCCTACTATAACAATATAAATGTGAAAGTTTGTGAGGATGGTAGAATGGATGGATGGATGTTACTCCTTCACTCCACAACGAATGAATCGATTTGGCTGAAATTCACATGCTGAAAGTTACATATCGATAGTTCGTGTTTACATGTGTTCATGTGTATTTTCCACTTAAGTATACAAGCTTAAGTATGAATCTTGACTTTTCATAAGAGCCATAGGTTGTCCTACATGAAAAACATTTCGAAAGGTTACGTGGACTTTTCACCAACCATATTGTATGTAAGAGCATTCAATATATTAGGTAGGCTAGTAGATATAACCAAGAAAACGGAAAGATCTTAAATACAACGCGATCTCTGCGACTCGTCGATGTCAAAGTATTAAGTAAGCAAATTCTTGTCCAAGACATAAAAAGGTTTAACAGGCGAAGTTTTAACCGGGGACTTTTAATTACTGGCGGCATACAAATGCGCCAAAGTTCAAAGTCTAAAAATGTCTGCATGCTTACAACCGTTTTCGATCTTGAAAAATAGGAGCGAGAATGTTTTGAAGGTCTTTTAACCCTTGTTATTATTTTTGCTCTCATCGATGGCTTTAGTTTGTAATTCAAAAAGAAATGTTCTTCCATCAAGAAAAATAAAAAAGTGTTCTTGCATGATACTGTTTTTCTTCTATTCTGTGATTCATCGGTGACTTGTTTAAACTTTGAAGAAGACTTTTCTTCAGAGTTAGCGATGTTACTAATTCGTTTGTACACAAGGGAATTGACATTTCTAGAACTATAGTCATCCTTTTCTTCATATTGGGTAGGTATATTCTGAAGAAGATTGCACTTACTTTAGACCACTTAGTTTAGAAATTAATAATTACAATCAAACCTAGATCTACGTAGATAATAACATAATTAGTAGCGCCTTTAGTGAAACATTTTTGCACGACTTGTTTGCAACAAAAGTTGACAGCCAACTGCAGTGAACGTCGGTATACGTTGAGGCTCTTCTAGATCTAACTTCGGTCCTAAAAACTCATCCATTTTTAAAGCAGTCCTTTCTTCAGCGCTACAAATATTTGCTACCTATCAGCTAGAGAAAAGTGGTAGAAGCATTAGCGAAAAGTGGTAGAAGCATCCCATTTTAGACGTGTCTTATTTTACGTGTATTATTTTCTTCTTAAAACGGTATATTTTAAAATAGTAAAATCACTTTAGCTTCATAAAAAGCAGTGTCAGATTAATATCTATACAGTTTAGCAGACGGCTTAAAGAAAAGTGTTTTCGTACTAACTCCGGGGGACATCGGAGCTTAAAAATGAACGCATAAATCACGATCTTCGGTCCTAATTAATTCCTCCAGGGTTGGGGAAGGGTTGAAATATTTAAAAAGTTCCCCTTAATGTTTTAATACCTTTTCTGTTCAGGTACGAATTTAAAACAAAGAGTTTAATGTTAGACAGATAGAGATCAAGCTATAGCCTGTGCTAGATACGGGTTAAGACTTCAGAGTCTGGGGCAGTATTTGTAAAATTACTTACAAAATAAAACTAAATAATACATTATATTTATAAACGTTGATTATGTAGGTAACTGAAAATTTAATTGAGATATTCTAACAGATTAGTCTTCCAAAATAAGTGAAACATAATTATGTCCACTAAAGCGCCTCTACGTTGCTAAAAAAGCAAGCCAATTGTAATTTTTACCATTCGACGTAGAACCTGTCTTTACTCTGAGGTCCATCAAAATATTTCTATATTTATTATCGCATCGCTATCGCATATAGCTATCGTAGTAATTTAATGCGAGTATAAAGAGGTAGAGTGAAAAAAAATAGTTACTTGAAACTGTTAGGTAATTAGTTCGAAATATGTCAATGCAATCATTCTTCACGTCTTTTACGTCTGATGTACATCAGGCCTGTGCCAGTCACTCCATGAATTACTTTTTACTTTGAAGTTTGCTCTAACATTGGTTCCAACACGTCCCAACATTCAGATGCATTGTGATGGTGATTGTATTTTCTGAAAACTTCACAAACCGGCAAACTTCCAATGATTGCGTGAGTTTTTAAGCCTATTTGGTCGATCAGCATTGGGGCCAATCTGTGGAGCCGGAATCAGGTGTAAGTTTTGACACCTCATCATTATTTAATTATGAAAATCCAAATCTAACAAAAACTTAATCCATCTCACAGTTGAAGGAACACGATCATTTGAACTAAACATCGATGGGAACTCGAAAGTCCGATTCATCGATTTTTTCTCTCCCAATTTTAATAGAAACGACTCTTTCATTGACAAACCTAACATTGCTATCTACCAAATTGAAATTGATCTCTATTGTTAGAGATATAAAGATTACTTTTACACTTTCCAAAGTCGTCATCTTTGGTTTTATATAGGTGGGTATTGTGCAGTAACCAATTTTCTAGCTCTTATGCTTTAGGTGTTAAGGCTGCAAATATAATGATTCTATCGTCAATATTTTGATGAGCACTGGACAATAATGCGGTATCGATGAGATTGGAGATTGGAATCAATCAGAGAAATGGTAGGTGGCAACGGAATTACGATTATAAAATTATCTGCTACCGTCAGCAGTATGCTCTCTAAGTATCAAAATATTTTATACTAGACGATGCCTGCGACATCATCCGCGTGGATTTTGATTCCCAAGGGAACTCTTTAATTTCCCGGGTTAAAATGTAGCCTACAGTGTTAATCTTGGGTATGAACTATCTAGATTTCCAAATTTCAGCCAAATCGTTTCATTCGTTGTGGCGTGAAGGAGTTTCAAACTTTCGCCTTTATAATTTAGTGTGGTACAGACTAAGATATTTATATGAGAAAGTACCTCCTACTTCTACAATCGAGTTGCATACAGCCTCACATTTTGTAGTACAAAAATGTCAATCGAAAATAATTAAACGAATCGCTAAAATAACCATTAAAGGAAATAAAAGAAGTAAAAACTCTTTGGTATTTCCTATCCAAGTGGTCAGTCGTACATTACATACTTACAGTGAAATTGGGATTATAATATGGTCAATTAAACTCGGACGGAAATCGCCAAGAAACGTCACTAAAGACTAGATAGATGCTAATAATTATGAGGCATGTTACTATAATTATGAGTAGGTAGGTCGGCATATGTAACGTTATAATAAGTTTATCTCATGAAGTTACGGACACTTTACTTGTGGTTACGTCGTGTACGTGCATATTGCATAAGTGTGCTGTCAGGAGCATAGGTAGAAGCAGTCAGGCGCGAGCAAGCTCTCGCTCACACTTATACAGATACGACACACACACAACCATGAGCCGCGTGTCGTCATGAAATGAAAGAACTATAGATAGCTATGCTACATCAGCGTTAGAAGAAATCATTTATAATGAGACCTGTGTCCAGTTGTTGGGTTCAAATCCAAACAAATGAAATCCTTTCTGCTGAAGTTGGAACACTTTTTTTTATTCGATTACAAGATATTCCATGACTGCGATCTCATCTGATGGTAAGTGGCGATGTAGTCAATGGTGACAGGCTAACCTGGAAGGCGAATGGCAGTGTAAATTCAACCCATACTCCTAATCTGCTTCTCCACGCCATCGTGCCGGAACGCTAAATCGCTGGGCGACACGTCTTTGACGGTAGGGTAGTAAGTAGCTACGGCCAAAGCCTCCCACCAGACCAGACCAGAGACAATTCAAAAATTATAAATTCCCAAATTGCCCCGCTGGGAATCGAACCTGAGACTTCCCAGTTCTAAGACAGACCACAGCGCTTACCACTGCGTCCAAAAAACCTATATCCCATACTTCTTTTGGTTGGAATGACGAAAACAATGCTGGATCAGCATAGCTGTTGCAAGTGGTGCGTAAGTAGGTAGGTACAGTTCGGAAAAAATAATGCGATTAATTTAAAAATGTCGAATAATTCCAGCCGATTACGAGCGATTAATTCGTGTTGTGAGGTCACACCGGTTGTTTCCCGGATGTGTTACGATATTTTTTCGTGTGACCATTTAACCGTCAATTAACGCTGATGACTGATGGATTTTATAGGGCACATCAGTTTGGTAATTTTTAGTAAGTATCTACCGTATTTTAAACCGAAGTCGGTTAAAAATACGGTAATAAAAATACTCCAAAAAGGAGGAGGCTGGATCGATTCACGTGATTTTTTTGTCTATTATAGTGTCGATAAAACCAAAACAAATTGAAGAGGAAGACTTGCTAAAGCTTTTTTTTATCAAGCTGATTTCAACTCGTAGAAAAAACTTGAATTAGATCTGTGACGAGATTTTCGGAACTATTGCCGCATCGAGAACTACTGTTTATACTTGCTGGTTTTCGCCAAACCAGCCGGTTATTCGGCAAGTTTCTTGCTGGTTCTTCCGAACATTCCGAATCAGTGGTTAGTAGCAGTAGAATTTTGTATAAGTAAGTTTATTTTCGCTCGATAAAAACTTTCCTATTCATTCTGCAGGTGACTACTGGTTATGGTGGTGGTTATGCCTGAGTACAGGCATAACCAACTTTGTAGCTACAATACGATTCGAACATGTCAAGAAAAGCCGAGAAGAAAAAAAGGAGTGATAAATAGTATGCCAATTATGCAAACCAAACTCGTTCGCCAGTTTACCATAAAGCGTTTTGTCCACAAAGTATAAATCAATACTTTATCTTATAGCTTGTCGGATACATGTAAGTCCAATAAACATTAGTGTGGGCGGTGGAATTTTATTGAAAATATATTACATTAAATTAATGAATACAGTTAATTACGTTAGACAAGTTCATTATTTAAAACCGAGTGGCGAATTAATCAGAGAACAGGATTCTGCATTCGAAGATTTTATTCTATTGATAGGTAAAGACTCGACCACTTAAGATTATTAGATAACTCCAATAATGGATACTTACGACGTTTGACCGTGTGAAATGAGATACCTGGGTTAAAACCCTATTACCCATGTAAAATAATGCTTATTACTATTAATAACTAGCTGATGCCCGCGACTTCATCCGCGTGAATTTAGTTTTTAAAATACCGCGGAAACTCTTTTATTTTCCGGGATAAAAAGTAGCCTATGTTTAAATCCAAGTTATAATCTATCTCCATTTTAAATTTCAGCCAAATCGGTCCAGTAGTTTTTGCGTGAAAGAGTAACAAACATACACACACACACACATACAAACATTCGGATTTATAATATTAGTGTGATGTGATGCATAAAGCGTATTATGAAAAAAATTGAAAGGATGTCCTGTCATTTTCATACAAAACTTCTTGCTGATATTAATTTCGCCTTTACTATTCAAAAGTTAAAATGTTCGTGCTTAGGAGTGCTTAGGCTACAGGAGCTTATACATACTACTAAGGCAGCAAAGCAGAATTATTTCAATTTTTTTGAGATGGCATTATAATGACGACCTTACAGTACTTACTTAAAGAATGACAATTGTATGACATCTCAAATGAAAATTGAAATAACACTCATAACACTGCTTTAAGCTGTGGTAGTACCTGGGCCCTGAGTCTGCTATTTTACATGTCATTGTCATTGAACCGCAATACAATTACAATTCAATTATCATTGGTCTAAAATTTCGTAGTCTACTAAATTCACAATGGTCGTTCGATTTCTTATAATTGGATTGTAATTCAATGATACCTCGGTATTGCCATTAGCTTAAAAAGCGTTTGCCGAAATGAGTTTTAAAAAAAACTACATATTAAAAACGTTTATTAAAGCTAGATTCAAAGCTAGATGTGTCAGTGGCAAACCATCGGAAAACAATTGTGACGCCATTGAATTAGTAGACTACCACAAAATGTGCTAAAAGTAGCAATTGGGATGTCATTGATAGACAATTGAACTACAATTGCAATAGCAGACTTGGGCCCCAGTACTTTTACTTAAAGAATGACAATTGTATGACATCTCAAATGAAAATTGAAATAATACTCACTACACTGCTTTAAGCTGTGGTAGTATAGATAGGCGCTGATCTCAGTGCTGGGCCTACGTTAGGTAGAGAATTGAGATGAATGAATGAATGAATGAAAATTAAACAAGTATTCATTATCGAGAAACCCCAGTATCTATTTAATTCTGCTTAACATAAAATACCTCCGTAACAGAAAAACATTTTAGTAATCCTATGTAAGTATTAAATTCAAATCCGATCGATATTGAAACTAGTTCCAAAGGTAATTAAAGCATCTCACAGCCTATAAATAACTACTTAAAATTCTAGGATGTCAACACAATGTTACTTTAGACCATATCACATGACACATCTTGAAAACTTGAATAAAATCATCTTAAAATCGATACTTAATATAATTAACATAATCGTTATAGTACATTACACCTGCGATCGTATATGTTTAGGCAAAGAATAACAATTTAGACGTATTATTAAGAACTTTTTAGATAATTACTAGTTCTTGCCCGCGACATCGTCCGCTTGGAGTTAAGTTTTTTAAAAATCCCACGGGAACTCTCTGTTTCTATTAAATAAAGGGTAATCTATGTTATTCTGTAAGTCCTTAACTAAACTGATGCAAAAATCATGTCGATTTGTTGCTCCGTTGCTGTATGATTGAAGGACAAATCAACAAGCTCACAAACTAACAAACAAACACTTTCATATTTAAAATATTTTTAAGGATATATCTATATATATAAAATTCAAAGTCCTGACTGACTGACTGACTGACTGACTGAGATATCAATGCACAGCCTAAACTACTGAAGTTAGAAACTTGAAATTTTTACAGTTGGTTCCTTTTATGACGTAGGCGCACACAAAGAAAGGATTATTGGAAATTCCACCCCTAAGGGGTTTAAATAGGGGATGGAAGTTTATATGAAACTCCGTCATTTTTCATGCTGTTTCCATCAAAGTTGGTATTTGAGCTTTCAGTTAAAAATAAAAAAGTACGTGTGTCACAGTTTTTGAAAATTCCACCCCAAAATCTAATTCCACGCGGACGAAGTCGCGGGGGCAAAAGCTAGTTAATTATACTATCCACCTAAATCAATTTAGGTACCTTGAAAAAACGTAACATCAACTATTTTGGGCGATTGAAAGTAAATTACTCGCGGTGTCGATTCTACATTAATTACTATTTTCAACGTTTAGTCTTTGTCTTAAGCTTATCTCCGATCGGAGGGCCATTAAAGCGGGTAGAGCAATATATCTGGATGGCTGTTGTAATCAGTCACATTGACAGTGTTCGTTCGCGCTCGTAAAATAAACCACTAAGAGCCAGCGACTACAGCATTATACCGATAAAACATGAGTTGATGAGCCCAGCTACCTGCAAAGCCAAGGCATAAAGGAAAGAAAACAAGTAGCTATTATGATCATAAAATTTTAATTCGATGTAATTATTAGGTAACTCCCGAGGTATAAAAAGTGAAGATGCTCTGGTGTCGTAGTATGTGCTGTTGTATTGTAAATGTCTTAATTAATCTAAATATATAAAAGGAAAAGATGCCTGACTGATCTACCAACACAGCTCTAACCACTGGACGGATCGGGCTGAAAGGCATTCAGATATGGCGTAGTCATCCGCTAAGATAGAAATTTTGAAAATTAAACCCCTAAGGGGGTAAAATAGGGGTTTGAAAAATCGAACTTAACGTGAGCGAAGCCGCGGGCGAAAGCTACCTAGTTATCATTAAAGCAAGAGCGGCAGCGTAGGTACAGTGCAAGTGGCACGTTTTATCATAGATATACTCGTATTTTATAGTTTGACAGAGTGTAGCAAAACAATTTTGGATCATAACGCATTTTTGCAAAGAAACGCTTTTATCCAAAGACTGTTTTTTTTTTAAATAAAGAATATTAGCCAAGCTGTAGTTGATTAATATCCTCTTATCCCCTCCAAATAAGCGGAAAGCTTGTGCTAGGACTGGGTACGACAATAGTGCAACGGGTGGGATTCGAACCTGCGACCTTTCAGTTTTCAGTCCGCACCTTTAACCGTTGGGCTATTGAGGCTTTAAAGTGTTAAAGTAACTTAAGCTCATTTTGAAATAGTGTTCAGTTATTTTAATTATCAATTAACAGTGTACGGTGCAAAGAATTTCAGTGTAACAAAACATTAGAATCAACAGAATAATGTTATCATCATTTTGAAATTTTTCTATAGAAAGAGTCAATTGAGATGCCACCCTCTTTACTCGTTGAAGTTGTAAAGCTGCTGTTTGTGTATCTCTATTCTACGAATCACTAGCTCTTACTTCGTCGTTTAGTTTGATTTAATTTAACAAATCGTGTGATAAGAACCATCGATACTCTGCTGTTGATTCGTTTAACCTTCTTTAATAGGTGTGTGCATCTAATAACTAGTTAATCTTTGAATATTTGATACGGTATCCGTATTCTTACTTCTTTACTAATATCCTTACTAATTACTAATACTATGAATAAGTGTGATTGTTTGTTGGATAGTTGATTTGTCTTATGGAAAATCGGATCGACGTGATTTTTGCATGGATATATTTGAGGACCTGGAGAGTGATATAGATTACTTTTTATCCCGGAAAAACGAAGAATTCCAGAGGGATTTTAAAAACCTAACTCCACATGGATGAAGTTGCAGGTATTAGCTAGTTTTTTTTATAAATAAATCAGTTTGTTTATCTTACAACTTAACGAACAAACACAGCTTAAGGCGTTAAGAAGCGTGAAAATGCCTAAATTCATGGATGTTAAAATCAAATTGTGAACAGAATGGTTAATTTGAGCCGTACAGAAAAAATACAGAATGAAAGATAAAGGTTCAATAAATGTTTTTAATACAACATAATTGTATTTTTGCCAATCCCCTCTTATAAAAAAAATCCCCAAAGAGTAACTATTTTTGTCATAATATGCGAATGTTCTCCAAAACGGCACAAGCTTTTTAATACAGTACAGGAAATCACTCTGGTCAATCTATCCGTATTTGTTTTGTAGAACTACTGCAAAATCGGCATGGATTTCCGGCGTGGAGCTCGGCTCGATGTAATGTGCGATCAGCGTAGTTACCTCAATCTTCTGATAATAAATGTACCGTAGGTACGAAGTCACAGCCGTTGATTATATTTATTGCCACTAGAATTGTTCAAGCGTAGATAATGGACCAAACGGCGCTGATCCGGCGCGTCGGCGGCGGACGACACGTTTGTGAACAATCAATTTTATAGCTCCGGCTAATACTGCTTATCTGTACAATTTAGTATATCTGTGACTTTATCATTTTAGTCTACATTTAGCCAGTGTCGGACATATAACAACTGTTTAATCAGGGATATACAACATAAAATTCTACCTAAAAAAGTAAATATCAAAAATTAAAAGCTGAATAGAAAAAATATCATCTAAATCTCACTGGAACGCCAAAATGTGCTTAGAACTGTGATTTCTAAGTAAAGAAATTTGAAAGCAATGTTCCCTAAAATATAATATCTGACCTACACGCCGAAGAGAAAAGTCGTAGGCATATGTTAGAGGTAAACATAATTCAACCTACAACGATTCAAAACAATAAAGCATTGAACACAATTTTCTTATCAGTTGTTACAAATTCACAGGTACAACAGACGAATGTCGTGTAATCGGTCAAAGTAGGGCTTATCGCGTGAAATATTGCTGGAATAGAGACCACAGGGCTCAGTCTTGTAATCATACTAAGTAATTTATCTTGGCTATAAAATTATAATAATATAAACATAAAAATTCTTTTTAAAAACGCCACTTCAAAGTATAACAACTTTGCCTATTAAATTAGAAGAGTTCCCTCGATTTCTCCAGGATCCCATCATCCCAGATCCTGACCTGATGACCGTGGGACCACTTGGGAACTGGGAAGTATATCCTTTGAAAACAAAAAAATATTTTTTCAAATCGGTCCAGGCGTCTTCATGTCATCGCGGAACATAAAAAAAAATATTCCGACGAATTGAGAACTTCCTCCTTTTTAGAAGTCGGTTAAAAATCACTGTTCTCTACATTATGAACCAATCCGAGAAGAAAAACATCGTGGAAAAAACATGTATGCCTGAGAGTTCCCCACAATGTTCCTAAAAGTGTGTGAATTCTGCCAATCCACGCTTGATTAGCGTCATTTCAGTCACGTAAGTCCAAAAGGGTTTAGGCCCTAAACCCTTCTGGACTATTCTCCTTATTGAACGAGCGAAGCGAGTTCTCTGAGTCAACTAGGGCGCTTGCCTACTAGACAGAGAAGTGTGTACGTCCAAATGTCTGTCAGAGCCCTATAACTTCTGAATTACTGAATATTAGAACGTGAAACTTGATTGAAAATTCAGTTATATCCTGTACTTGAACAACAAATACTAAAATTAGATAAATGTTATAAAGAAACGAAATTATTTAATTTTAAATGCTAATAGCTTCACAATAATGCTAATAGATGGCGCTGTGTCAGTAAAACAGTTTTATGTCAACTATTATTTTTTTTATTGCGTCTAATATTAAAATTTAATTATTACAATATATAATTAAAACTATTGAGAATTATGGGATATCGCGAGGTCTCAGTTCGGGGCGAACCACTAGTTAGACTCCTTCGAAAGGAGACCTAGTATGCCCAGTAGTAAGCCAACGATGGGTACCTAATGAAAATGATAAATGAATATTACGAGCCAAACGTTGTCAAGCACATTAATGAACCCTAGGTTTTAGTCCAAAGCTATATCTGATCGATCTAACCCGTGACACTGGACACCGCGCTGTAAATAGAACAGAACGCAGCCATAACTCAGGGTCGCTTAATTTATCAGCAGTACATAAATTTATGCGCAAGAGTTCGCGCAATCGGACAACATTTAGCTTTTTATCGACTGCTTGATTTAGTATCCGAGACTCGACTAATCCTTCAACTCGATACGTTACAACGTTTGCCAAAGGCTTATTCTGGTCGAAAGTCTTAAATAAATAATCCTACTAATATTATAGATTCGATGGATGTATAGCTGGATAAATGGATGGATGTTTGGAAGAATCAGGCTTTACTTTGCGGAAGTTCATGATAAGCAAGAAAAGGTTATAGTTATTTTGCTATAATCCGCCAACAGAAAATATCTGTATGGTCGAAAATGCAGTTACAAGTTAAGCACCGCTTACCTTCCCAACCAAGCAAGAAAGCCAAGTTCCCAAGCAAGCAATGCCACTACCGCCCACATGCACTACTACACAAGACTTTTATACTACTCTCGACGCACGTTTCGCCCCGACACCGGAGCATCCTCAGGAGATGTCGACTTTACAATGCTGTATGACTAGACAATACAGCATTGTAAAGTCGACATCTCCTGAGGATGTATGACTTTTTATCCCGGAAAATAAGAGCGTTCCCGCGGGAATTAAGAAACCTCAATCCACGCGAACGAAGTCGCGGGCATCAAATTCAAATTCAAAATTTATTTATTTCATGTAGGCTACCTTGTAGCACTTATGACACGTCATAAATCTACCACCACTACATCATCTAGAAATCTCATAAAACTTTGAGTTAAATCGAAATATATTCCAGAATAAGTCCATTCCGATCTTCTACGTAGGTGTCGCAGAAAATGTTAAAGTTATTGCTCACATTGGTACTTCGTGTCGCGCGCCGTTTGTTCGTTTGTTTGCACGCGCGGCGCGACGCCCGATCGGCGATCAGTCTTGTATGCCGTGACTGTTCCAATGAGATATTGATATTGTTTTTATAAGTACAATACTCGGATGCTTTATGGCTTCGACTATTTCGAGTTGGGTTGACATGTTTTTGTACACGATTACACTACATGCAGTAGGTACAAATGTAATTTTTTTTTATTCGATGACAAGATAGTCCTTGACTGCGATCTCACCTGGTAGCAGACTAGCTTGGAGTATGGCAGTGTACATTCAACCCGTACTCTGAAATATAATAAGCCTTTACAAGAAAATCTAAATATATAAAAGGCAAAGGTGACTGATTGACTGACTGAATGACTGACTGACTGACTGACTGACTGACTGACTGACTGACTGACTGACTGACTGATCTATCAAGGCACAGCCCTAACCACTGGACGCATCGGGCTGAAATTTGGCATCCAGACAGCTATTATGACGAAGGCATCCGCTAAGAAAGGATTTTTGAAAATTCAACCCCTAAGGGGGTAAAATAGGGGTTTAGCCTGGAAATACACGTCAGGTTTTTTCATCCGATAGTCTGATCCGGTAGCCTGATCAGGCTACCGGAAGGCATTGAAGCCATTACTTTGTATGAACAGTCAATACACGTCCGATCCGGTGGCCGGATCGGACGTCCGAGTCGGAAACGGGCGCGAGGCGTTTCCGATTTTACTGTCGGTCCGATTGTCTGAAGGCGCGGTCTACATACTTCTAGTATGAGACAAAATAGACATCCGGTTACTCCTTCCGATTTTGCCAGTCAGGGTTCCCAACTTAGGGCTTTTAGGGCGGAATTTTGCTTATTGGGCCCAAAAAATCTAGCGCTGACACTGTGTGGACGCATCGTTGTGGTTCGAATAATGGGCGAAAATTATGAAAAAAATAAAAAAATAATAAAATAAAATAATTCATAATAATAAAATTATGTCTATCATTTATTTTTAAACACATTTATCTTATTATTTTTAAAAATGATTACAAATATACATTATACAAATATAAATATAAAAACATCATTAAAAACAATAAAATAAATGGGTCCCACTTGCTGCGGGATAGGGACCCAAGCAGCCAGTGGTCAGGGCTCCAGAGTGAGGAACCTCCTCACAATGCGTGCCGTCTCAAGGAGTACCGCCTTCTGTATCCTGCTCTTGATCCAAGTATTAAGCGAAAGTTTCTTAAGATGTTGATCGAAACTTTTCGCTATGAGACCATTGACCGAAACGACCATCGGCACTACAATCGTTGAATCAACATTCCACATGGCGGTAATCTCGTGGGCAAGGTCTAAATATTCATAATAAAATTATTATTATTATGAATTATTTTGGATGTTTTAAATAGAAATGACTCTCAGTAAGTCTTGTCAAATTGATTGGATGAATCCAATAGCGACGTTTTTTCTTCTTTCTCTTTCCTCTCTTTAAAATTTCTGTGGTGGTGTCGTGTGGTGCGGGTTGTTACGTTCCCTCAAATATGGTTGAGCGAAGCAATGGCTGGATCCTGCGTCATGCTCGTGAACGGGTGCCACCAACGGGAATGGGTCTGCTTTTGCCTGCCTGTCTTAACATGCATTGGATTGTTTTGCATTTTTGAAACTTTATTGTGGAAACACTGTATACATAGCATAGTTTTGTTACCTATTGTAAAAAAATTTTTTTTTTGAAAAGAGCGACCGCCGAGTTTATTGCTGGCTCTTCTCGGCAGGAACGGCATTCCGAACCAGTGGTAGATTCATTGACGATTCAAAAGTACTTGTAAAAGTTTATTTGAATAAAAAATATTTCTATTTCTATTAACTCGTCATCCATCTTCTTTTCTTCTGCTTTGCTCCAAACGCAAACACTCGGGATGATAGCTCGGGAACGACTGAGTTCAGAAAAAGCCTGACGGAAAAATCGGATGTGTATCGAGTAAATACGATCCGGTTGCCTGATCAGACAATCGGAAACAAAATCGGATGTCTATTGCCAGGCTTAAAAAATCGAATTTAACGTGAGGGAAGCCGCGAGCAAAAGCCAGTAATAGGGTGATTTCGCCGGTTGGCGACCGATTAGCGGGATATTCAACTTTACGTCATTATTTAAGTATGTTGCACCCATAGCACATGTATTAAAGTTATATGACAGGGTCCTAGATATTGTCAAGTTATATTTAAAAGTAAAAAAATAAGAATTACAGTTGTGAAAACATTTTAAATTGAATAAATCTTCAAAACTATGTGAAATGCTAGTTGGCGACCACTTTTGCTAGTTGACGACTGCCCCCTTATCTAGTTGGCGACCTCTCGATTTGCTAGGGAAAACTAAATTTGATTAATTAAAAATAAAAAATATGAACGTGTTAATGTTTAAAAAATAATTATTATTCATGCTTTATTATTCATACATTTAATAAATTATTACAACACATTTTTTCATGAGATCAAAGGTACACTTTAATATTCAAGCTTAAGCTTAAATGAATCTTAGCAAGTATAATACATTTTCCTACACAAGTACAAAATTAAAAATATCACTTTAAACAACAATTACAAAAGTTTAGAATCAAATCATCAGATCATCAGATCTCGGGATGTTATACATTTTACATTTTTTTCTAATACCGTGTCCTCCTTCTCTTATATTTTTAAAGCACATTCCAGATCTCTTTGGGAATAAGCCGGTGTTATTTTCTAATACGGTTTGTGGAGGACATCTGTAATGAAAATTTTATATATTAAACACCTACATTATGCAAAAAACAGATAAGATTATAAGTAGTGATTGCAAATGGTCGTAAACCCACATATTAATTTGCTCATTTTTAGTTGGCGACCACTTGATACCCATACATTTTAAGATGTTTTATAATAATAATTTGGTGGTCGTAAACTAAAAGATACACGGATAAAAATAAACAAATTAAATTGAAAGTGATTAAATTCCGAATTAGATTTGTAGTCTATAAAAAATAAAAATAAATGTTTTTCTTTCTAAATGTCTATTGGCGGCCAGGTGGTCGCCAACTGAAGTTATTGGATAATTCCAATTTCAGTTAGCGACCATTCAATTTTTTTACCTGATTTTGTATATTACATGTAATAAAGGTACAAATAACGTAAAACATATATATATCCACTTAATAGAACATTAAAAAATTGACTCAAATAAATACATCACGATCTACTTACCTCGAACGCTTCACTTACTCACTATTTTTTTCGTTGTTTTGGGAACGTGTACGCGCCGAAAGTATGAGCGGCGGATTGAACTAAGATTTGTTTGCTTTCGGGTAAACACAAAGCTGCCAACTATTGTAGGTAAAACTAATAGGTCTATCCCCCTCTTTACTTAAGTGAATTTCATTTGGAAAAGAAGAATAAAATTCTTATTATTTTCGTTTTAATACCGTAGGACCTGTTAGTGGTCGGCTAACTGACCCCGGTCGCGTAACCCCCGAAATCACCCTATATAAAATTTAAACTTGCCTAATATTTTCCTCTCCCCTCCAAATAAGTGGAAAGCTTTTGTTAGGAGTGGGTACGACAACGGTCAACGGTCAATAACACATCAATTTTATTAAGCACACATACATACACATCATTAAACTTATGCACAGGACAACCGGAAACCCGATTCACGCTCATTTAATATTCGCATAAAAACAAACACTGCAATTGCAATACTGTACACCCGCTACCGATTTTATCGCGTGCGAAATTCCGATCCGGACCGATTTTATATTTAACCCGAAAATAAAACCGGAGGGGACAGTAGTCGTCCATTTTTTCGCACTTAAACGCGAATTAATTCCTGATCTTGAGATATACTTAATGTTTGTCAGTCCATTTTGGGTGAAGTTAATGTTTTCTCAGATTTTTGTCCGAAGTTTAAGTAATTACGCGCTCTAAACCGTTTAATTATCGGCTTAAAATCGTCTCTTAAAATATGGGCGCGCACACCAATAATGTTACTTGACGTAGGTTAATAGTGTACGTTTACACACACCTATAGCTACAATAAATATTTGAACCCACAAAAATCGCTTTTTAAATTCTAATTAACTTTAAAAAAGTGACGATAAAAATGAATTCCGTTTGGACTCATTATCAAATTAACTAGAGGTTTGAAAAAGGGGAATTGGGTGAATTCAGAAATCAGTGCATTCTATAGAATACTGTACATACAGTATACTGTCACTTGTTTTTTAATAATATGTTAATATTACCTACTAAAAAAGGGCGATTCACGAGGGCGCGTAAGTTTGACTTGTGGTTACGTCGTGTACGTCGTGTACGTCGTGCACACTTACGCAATACATTGCGTAAGTGTGCGTGCCTGACAGGAGCCCAGGTGGAAGCGGTCAGACGCGAGCAAGCTCTCGCTCACACTTATACAGATACGACACGCGCACAACAATGAGCCACGAGCCCTCGTGAATTGCAAGAATACCCAAAATAGCCCTTGATAGCAAATACTTACCTATATTAGGTACAACAACATGAAAAAAAACTGTGATATTTTTTAATGCCAAGCCTAATAGAAAACATTTATTAAATTACTGCATTATTTATTAAATTAATTCACCGGCAAAATTAAGTAACTTTTGCGAATTAATATTAAGGGCAGGTTTGTCCAATCAGTCCATTACAACTCATGGACATTGATTAATACCTACTCAACATTTCTTACAATATGTTTTCTTTTGCCTCTTTCTTTATTGGGTATAATGGATTATAATCTATAATTATATAAAAAGGCTTGTCCTGACTGACTGACTGACTGACTGACTGACTGACGATCAACGCACAGCCTAAACCACTGAAGTTAGAAACTTGAAATTTTGACAGTAGGTTCCTTTTATGACGTAGGCGAGCACTAAGAAAGGATTTTTCGAAATTCGCCCCCCAAGGGGGTAAAAAGGGGGGTTAAAGTTTGTATGAAACTCCGTCATTTTTCGAGTTATACTCATGAAATTCGGTATTTAGGCTTTAAATTGAAAACAAAAAAGTACGTATTTCACAGTTTTTAAAAATTCTACCCCCTAAGGGGTTAAATAGGGGTTGAATGTTTGTATAATAGTCCTTCGTTCTTCAAGTTATTTTTCAAGTTACGCTTATGAAACTTGATATTTTGGCTCTTGATTAAAAATAAAGAATTACGTATTTTACATTTTTTTTAAATTCTCCCCCCAAGGGGGTAAAAAGGGGGGTTAAAGTTTGTATGAAACTCCGTCATTTTTCAAGCTATACCCATAAAATTCGGTATTTAGGCTTTAAATTGAAAACAAAAAAGTAAGTGTTTCACACTTTTAAAAAATTCTACCCCCTAAGGGGTTAAATAGGGGTTGAATGTTTGTATGATAGTCCTTCGTTCTTCAAGTTATTTTTCAAGTTATGTTTATGAAACTTGATATTTTGGCTCTTGATCAAAAATAAAGAATTACGTATTTTACATATTTCGAAAATTCTCCCCCCAAGGGGGTAAAAAGGGGGGTTAAAGTTTGTATGAAACTCCGTTATTTTTCAAGCTATACCCATAAAATTCGGTACTTAGGCTTTAAATTGAAAACAAAAAAGTAGGTGTTTCACAGTTTTTAAAAATTCTACCCCCTAAGGGATTAAATAGGGGTTGAATGTTTGTATGATAGTCCTTCGTTCTTCAAGTTATTTTTCAAGTTATGTTTATGAAACTTGATATTTTGGCTCTTGATCAAAAATAAAGAATTACGTATTTTACATTTTTTGAAAATTCTCTCCCCAAGGGGTAAAAAGGGGAGTTTCAATATTCATAGTTAAGACAGGACAACGTCTGTCGGGTCCGCTAGTAATGTATAAATGTACAAAATAGAACTATATTTTATTAATTATTACTTTATGTTACCTAAAAGTTTATTTTAAGCAATTATTATTGTAACCCTTTGCACAGACGCTCCTCAGTCATTATTACGTACTTTACTGCAACAATTACAAAATCAGTCATATTCACATGTACTTGACCAGAAATATTAGTGCCAGCACAATAAGCATAAAGCAAAAACTATGCAAAAACAAGTAAACGACGCGAACAAAAACGCGGCAGTTGCTAGCATCCTAATAAATTCTATGAAGTCTGAAGACAATTTTAACTAAAGGGCCAACCAGTACTACCACTAATAATAATTACACGCCATTCAAACAAATACCATCATTTAGCTCCCTTTATGCAGCAATGACCCTTTACACGTCTTAAACAATGATTTAAGGAGCGTACACACGACGCATTGTGGTCCAACGCCCACAGTAGCGGCCCACGACCCGATCACTAGATCGGCCCGCCCGCTTCGCTGACCGACGAGCTAACTCACTAAGGAGACGGTTTTAGTACATTAATGGAAAAATTCATTGATATTTTCTTGTACATTTAATAAAAAAATTAAATGAAATTGTTACTAAAAATGAAAAAAATATAAAAAATATTATCTCTATAAACACCCAAAGTTATTTTAGATGTACATTATTTTTTTATGAATTTAAATATAAATGTAAGCAAAATCAAACTGCACTGAAAGAAATTGTAAATTGGACGCAGATACGTAATAATGAGTCAACCCACACAACTTATCAATTGAAAAGTTAACTTTATTCCTTTACATTAGGTGTGTATTTAATTTGACAACGGTTTGTGGGTTGAATCGTTTTTGCGTATCTGCGCATGTATACCTAGTGCCAAACATATTTTACTTAAAATTAATTTCAGTTATAGTATTTCGCGACTATTTTACTTATTTACCAAACAGTTAACTCACGAAATTAAGCCTTGGAACCTTTAAAATCTCTACACAACTAATTTTATACAATGGGGGCGACATGAGACAATTCACCCAAAGCACGCCACGTTTGCGTCCAATTCCCCATAAGGGGTTCCCCAATTCTTTTAAGGAGCTCCCCGCTCCTTAAAAGAATTTGAGAGAGTTCTCTTCCATATGAACTTACCTCCATGCAACATTGACGTAGAATAAGTAAAAATCCAAATAACAAATAACGTAACCATTCAAGCATTGTAAAGGACATTTCAAATAACAATAATTGAACCAATCGAGAACCTATCGCCCGACGCATCGGTCAACTGATTAATACGCACTTTGATAGCCCATTGTTGTTGTTTTGAGTTATGCTGAGTTTAGTCGATTTGTTCGTAATTTATTAATGTGCGTTTTGTGTGTATTTATAATACTGCTGAATTTCTGAAATTTTTATTTTTCCGATTATAATTACGATTCTACTTTCATGATATTAATCATGAAAGTAGAATGTCAATGAATTTTTTATCTATTTTTTATATTAGTATAAATATCAAAGCAGAGGTTAAATATGACAAAGTTACACCACACTTTTAAAGTTTCCACTGATTATATAAGTTAGAACTAATTAGGTAGAGACATAATATTACATCTCTAGTATGTACCTAGTATACCTATAATATTATCATTGAGACCTCATATATTGATTTATATTTACTTGAAATTATCTTTTTTTAATTTTGTTGTCATGTTTTTTTAAGGCTGTTTTAAACACATCATTTTACTTTACTTATTCAATATTTTAATATGTCGTAGGAACGTAGTCATTGTTTTTACGTCCCCTCAAATATGGTTGAGTTCGCTCAATGGCTGGATCATGCGTCATGCTCGTGAACGGGTGCCACCAACGGGAATGGGTCTGCTTTGACTGCCCGACTTGACATGCGTTGGATTGGTGTACCTACGTATGCATTTTTGCATTTTTGAAGCTTTATTTTGGAAGCACTGTATACATAGCATAGCTTTGTAAAAAAAAATTTTTTTTTTGAAAAGAGCAACTGCTGAGTTTCTTGCCGGATCTTCTCAACAGAATCTGCAATCCGAACCGGTGGTAGATTTATGACGTGTCATAAGAGCTACAAGTTAGCCTACATGAAATAAATAAATTTTGAATTTGAATTTGAATATAATACTATATTGCAATTAGGGTAATAATCTAGGGTCTGCCAATTTGCATTGGACCTGAGTGGTGGACTTTGGCCTATACCTTTCTCTTAGAAGGAAACGTATGCTCAGTATTGAGCCGTTGTTGGTTTGCAGTGATGTAAATGATCGCAATTTATCTGCCTGTGGTTAAATGTGTAAACTGAACACATCTATTTTTCTATTTTACTTTTGTGTCCCAAAACATACGCACCGGACAAAAACGTTTAGTAAAAATCCTATAACAATTAGTCACGCAGCTTTTAATAACCGAACAAAAAAACACAAAAAATCTTACATAACAGACAAATAGAGGAAGCCACGGTACGAGATAAATCTCCCCGTATCGGGCATAATTTAATCGAAACCTCTCGATTTTGGACCCATAAATAACGGATTTTTAACATTTAAAAAGGTACAAAACAAAACGTTTAATATGGCGTATCAAATATAAATCACTTGTAAGTGGCATATTCGTCTTAGGTGGTATACCATCCACTTCGTATTCATTCCAAAACCACCCCTATAACCCCCACATTAAAAACTTGAATTGCTCACATTAATTTTATCTGGCACTCCAGTCAACGTGCAATAGAATTCAAATCCTATTTTCATCGGTACAAAGTAGAATATAAACTGACAACTTTGCAATATTTCTCATATAAATCAATCTGCTTATTCGATAGGCAACTATTGATACAGCGAGGTGTTGTGGAGCGCACGTCACACCGGGCCCAAGTATTAGTATTTTAGGGACCTGCAAACGCAAAATCTTTGAGGTTTTTTGGACACCTGTTATTGATTTCGTGAGAAAATGATTTAAGAAATAAAAAATTGAAGGTACAGGCCAGTGTGCTAGCAATCAATAAAAGTAGAGACCTAAATTTTACCGTCATACGCAGAAAGGTCAATTATTTGGGACATATTCTCAGATATGACCGGTAACGTCTACTACAGACCATCATATGGGCAAACTGAGGGCAAGAGGATATAGTAAAGGAAAATGAGGAAAATGCAGTGACTTAGAAACATCCATGAATGGACAGAAACAGCTAACAGCGCAGCTTTTCATTTGGCGAAAAGGAATAAGAATACTACATTCTGGATTTTATCCCAAGAAGAAGCATAGCGAAACAAATATTCCAATTTAAACAAATATATCATAAAGGTCTTTCAGTGTCCCGTTTATACCCTCTTATTGAGATGCAAGCGTTTGCACAGTTTACTATGAACCAACATATCGCAAATCGGGTGAAATAACGTCATAAATGCTAAAATTGGTAAAATGAGTTCTTGATCACAAATGATGTCAAACATGCGTCTACATCCGGTGCAACAATAACACAAATGTAACTCTTAAAATGTCTCATTGTGGAACATTTTAGGAGCTACATTAGATGTGCGCTATAGCTCTAGTTATCGACTAGATGCCCAATGTTAATGAAATGGAAGCTTATAATAGGACAAATAGAAATATCACAAATAAAAAATATTACCGGAAGACCATATTAAAAATAAAAGCAAACAGACATACATTACAGAGTCAAACAAACAATGTGACTAATAAAATTTATTTGGAAGGGACATCGACACGAGCATCCTTATTAGACTCACCGTCCTGATGGCGTGTTGATTATTAATTAAAAATAATTACGATTACGACCATATTCAATGACTCTGGTGTTACATCTATTAACAGGATAGGGATGGGCAAGCGCAATTGCAGTTAATACTTGTCGACGAAATAGAGGATTATCAGTTTTACCGTGACAGGAAATAATGCTAAATATTTTACATATTGTATGGCAAATGAAAACGAGTTTATTAGTTAAAAGTTATGTTCTTCATGAATGAGAAAATGTCTGCTAAAATGCAAATAAAGGACTAGGGAAGATGATGTTAAAATAACTTATCCAAATAATGATTTTGATAGTTAACCGTCTGGCCACAGGAACTATACTAAAAATAGTAGAATCTGCAGAAGTTACAGCTAAATATGTAACTTTATTTATTTATTTTAACATTAATCTTACAGTTTGCACATACACGATTGTTACATTCAGTGCTACAAAAACCACAGTCGGTTTTACTTCAACTGACTTCGTCCTTGTGAATAAAATCGTTTGGTCTCTTCCTTTCTGATTAGAACAGTATGTTTTGTTCCTGAAAACTGTTATAATTTTTCGATTAACAGCTTGTTGCAGAGATAGCTGTAAACTTTGACAATTCTATCGACACAATTACACTATCGATAGAACACACACATCTCTAGCAACAGTTCTAATTAAGGCATCGACCGTGTACCGAACGATGTTTTTAATCAAGCGCGTTGCCGGCATCGCTTGTTTTGTTGCGCGCGCGCATATGATAGTGTTTAACGTGGCCACATACACACCAACTCCAATTATTATGTAGTAGTCAAACTTGGCTTTGAAATTCTTTGATATTTTATACAAACAATGGATTTACCCCAACAGATTCCACTACCTACCTACCAAGTACCTATCGCTTATTATTAAGATCATTGCAATGAATCGCCAAACTTGACCCAATGATATTATTTTTGCGATTCGTCTACTGTTAACAACCCAACTTGGCTCTAAGTTTGACGAGGCCGTTGATAAAAGTTTTTCATGAGGATATTATCAGGCTAAGTGTGGCTGCAGGACTCTCCACTCTAATTAGCTACTTGTGACCATAATATTATACAATGTAATTATTAGTCGGCTTTAAATGCAATATTATGAATGTCTGACGTCACAAAATTTGGGTCGCGCGTACCTAGTTGTTTACTTTTCACATTTGGGCAGTACCAAGGAAAAATATCCGTGGAATTCCAGGAGTAAAATTCGAAAGTGAACTAAAGCGCGGACACTTCCACTGGGATTTTTTAAATTTTATCCCTGGCTTTCTTTAGACTCGATATGATCCAACCAAATCGGCGCATGTGAGACCGAGTTAAGCTGATATCCTATTTTTATCAAATTTCTACTAATCCCCATGACATATGCTATGGTATTATGGCTTATGAGGCAATAAAAATCTCCTTTCATCCCAAGGTTTATGATATTTCGTTTGATATGTACGAGAAGATGAGCACCTTTAATTTTTTCACTTCAAATGTATTACGGGAACGTTTGTATGGAAAGGAGACATATATCACAAATCATTGTAAGGTAGTCGATAGCGAAAAGATAGAGGCAGCAGTTTCAGTCCCTCAACAAATAACCTATAGGGTAGACTGGGTACGGTTGTAACGGGGTACGGTTGAAACAACTCAAATATTTCCGAAACTATAAGCAACACAGGAAGGGGTACAACGAGAGAGACACGCGGATTTCAAGTGCCAACATGATTCAAAGTGTTGCGTTGCACTCTGCGCACTTATAACGTTTAAACGAAGGCCTATTGTGTTTTGGAAACCAAAAGTAAGTATTTTTGATGAATTTCTTCACGATATAGCGTGACTACTAATATAATTTTCATATTTGAGTATTAATAAATGCAATTGTTGTATTTTGGAGATTATAATGAGCTGGTTCGTTTTTATATATGTTATTAGGCCTCATGCCTGTGTCCGTTTTATTGCCAAAATAGGTGGTGGGTACGGTTGTAACGATTTTCATGGGTACGGTTGTAACATTAGTTTTACTATATTTTTGCATTGCAGATACCTGGGAAACGCGTAAAAAAGACTTGGAGAGGTAAAGCGATGTTGTACAAGAACGCCTATGATGAAATAAAACTTGAGGGCGTCTTTGAGGCAAGCTATAAAAAATAAAGTTCTACGAAATATAAATTTAATTGTTGATTTCATTTTAAACTTAGATTTTATTGATTATTTAGTTTTTGTTTTATATAATAATTAGAGATTATGTTCGTTTGGTTGAGTACCGAAGCAGTTATAGCGGAAATATTATATATTTTTGTTAATTTATTTTTACTCTAAAAAAAATTACCTAAATAACTGTTAAAAATGTGCTTAAGATATTGTGATACTAGTTAAAGTACATTTAAGTGTTTTTAAATAATAAAGCTGGTTTAAATACTTCAACTCTGTATTATTTCTGCTTGTTACAACTGTCCCCCATCACTGTTACAACCGCCCCTGGTATGGGGTCGATTGTAACAATCGCATGCACTCAATAAAATTATTCATATCTGCTAAATTATTTCACCTGTGCATGTGTTTTTGATATTAATTTAAAGAAAAATAACCTGGCTTTCATATCAAGTGCTATAACTGTTGTTTATAGCAATATTGGCAACGCTGTGGGTGTTCAAAGGGAAATTGTTACAACCGTACCCAGTCTACCCTACCTAAAATCTTTGGTAAAAGTGTTTCTTTCGTTTCCTTTTTTAACCGACTTCAAAAAAATAAAGTTATCAGTTCGACATGTATGAATTTAATATTATTGGAACTATTTGTTTGTTGTTTTCAGTTATTCTGCATTTATTATATTGAAGTCCGTTTGATTTATAACTTATTAATAATAATTTAAAAGATAAGCAGACAGTCAAAGATATTAAAAAATATTTTCACATGTTGATAATAATATGGATATTTATGATAGTTATTTTTAATATGTAATAGGAACACGAAAGACCTACCTACTGTCTTATAATATAACTATCGAAACTGATAAAAGTGAAAAGAAATCGTAAAGTTTAAAAGAAATATTATGTCTCCTCAATTTAATTTGCTTTTTTAATAGGTATTTTGGTAAAAGATTAAATTCTAAAACTATTAATTTAAAAGATTTCTCAAATAGTCGTAATATATGAAATTGTGAATAAAGACACAGCACCGCGCCTTCCAGTAAAGATATTTTAAATTCTAAATTATTATTACATTCGCAACATTGAGTATATCAACATAAGCTCTAATTTACCGATCTCAGGTAACTCTATAAATACGATTAATGTTTATATTTCTGTTCTTTATCGTTAATTCCGATATAACGACCGATAATAACGATAACGATAAATATAACGATGCGATGTCGTTGATATTGGTCGTTATGGCAATAATATGGACATACCTAAGTAAAATATGTAATATAAAAATTCGCAAATACTTTTATTTTAAAAAGTTAGTACCTTTAGTATTTTTAATGATAAATTAGTCCTGGACTGAAATCCTACTTCATTGACCCTGACGGGCGTTGAACCCAGGATAACCCACAAACCACATTATTCAACACTGTTAAGAAAATTTTGTGACAGATTGGATTAAAAATTAGGCATAAAAGATCAGGATTACTCATAAAGCTGCACAGCTTAATAAATTATGATTCGTTTCTAACAAAGGGCAAATCCATGCGGCATGCACCATTTTTCTCTCGGCATACCGTATCCACAAGATATGACAATATTTTAGGAAATAGACTCTAATATAATATGACTACTTTATAAATAAGCTTTTTTCTTGATGTCATTTTTGCATCGATAATATTAAATGAAATTTTGGCACATAGGTAGATTATAAACTGGAATAGCACTTAGGCTACTTTATATCACGGAAAATAAGAGAGTTCCCGCATGAGTCTAAAAAAACCTCATTCCGCGCGTACGAAGACGCGGGTATCCGCTAGTTTTTTTTATAAAATAAAGATATTAATGCATAATATTACTTTACTTTCACATTTTGCTTCCTCTTTATGTGTTCTGTTAAGTAGAAAATTGACGAAATTACATTCTATGGAATGAGCGTATCCACACAAATCTTTCGGACCCCGATCTTAAGTTACACGGCCAATAACAATAAAACAAATCAATAGCACAAACAAAACAATCGCGGGACCGCCGGTAAAATGAAACCGATAAATATGGTTAAAAAACTTCATTTTCGAAACGCACTTTACACATTTATATGTGCCATAAAACTTGTTAATGCTTTTTGGATACACCGACAGTTTTATTTTTGGGTTGAAAATCTATACATACAATATCACGGAGCAGCTTTGTCGCGTTTGTTTAAAAAAAAGACGTGTGGCACTCGGGGACTGCCGCGGTAAAGCTATTGCATAGCATTTTTTCCGCCGCTAGATGGCGTTGATAAAAAATGCGCCATTTAGCGGCTCACCGTAGAGGAGTCCCGTGTCAGGTTATTTTCGTTACGGAATTTCTGGATTCGGTCTTCACGCTGGCCCGCGATAGAAGCTATGCAATAGCTTAAAAACTTAACTACTTTTTACTCGACTACGTTGGGCCAAAAGGATTGGCTCTATAATTTAATCTACGTATTTATGTATGTTTGTATTTACGTATATTCCATCGTCACGCCTAAACTACTGAGCCGATTTTGTGGGCTATCAGTTGACATAATCCGTTACTTGTGGTTACGTCGTGTACATGCACATTGCGTAAGTGTGCGTGCCTGTCAGGAGCCTAAGTGGGAGTGGTCAGGCGCGAGCAAGCTCTCGCTCACACTTATACAGATACGATACACACACAACCATGAGCCACGCACCCTCGTGAATTCCAAGAACTATAAAAAATAATTTATTTTTAATATTGTTTGATAGTATACTTTTTTAAGCCGATTAATAAAAAAAACGTTTACAAAAGTTTCCTCTGCGGAGTCGCATGCGTCTGCTAGTATCGTCCAATAATTTTTAATGCGACGATTAATTTCACGGTGAAAATTATTTTGCAATATATTGTACTGCAGTTTTTGAAATATTAAGTAATACTCGTTTATTTTATTACTTTTTACTTAACGTGGCTTGATTCTAGAAGTGTTTACGATTCAATTGCAGTAATAAATGTAAAAAGGTTGCATTTAACTATGGCTCGGATCCTAAATTAAATCTATCTGTGGTCTGTCGATAAGTTTAGGAATCTTATCAAAAAGATCCATGCAGTTTTTGATAAATAATTAGGTTGCTAAGGCATCTATTTATCGATAGATTAATAGATAGATTAATTAATTATAAATAGGTATAGTTTAAGATATTAATTCTTAGAATAAACAGAGCTGCTTTCGGCACTAGACGTATTTACGAGAAAAATATTTTCTGCCAAACTTTGAGGTCCCCTGCTACCAACAATATGAACAATGAATATAAACATGAAATGGTGTGTCACTGTGATGAAATAAATAAAAATTCACACACACTTCAATAAATTCATGATCATTGATCATTGACCGCCAGATAGTTGCTTAAGGCTAGTTAATTTATTTGCGGTCTACGTACTGACGTTGTGCTAAGACGATACACTGTATCTTCAGATACAGTATATTGAACTAAGAAACTTCGAATACACTGTATCTCGTAAAACATAATGGACAAAATAAAACAGAAAATCGCGATTTCTGGAAAATGCTTGTTTTTTAGATACAGTTTAATGTCATGGCACGGCAGCATATCTGTTCAATGTATCGATACTTCTGACTACCAGAATATTTTATCTAACTACCCTCGACAAAATAGATAGGTACAAATAAGTCGCCTATAATCTTACTTTACCCCACAATATTTGCATCTAGACGTTCGATTAAGACTAGTATCAAGGAACAAAAAGCACCCATTAAGGGGAGGCCAGACTGAAGATTTATGTGTGGAAGGGTGCGTCTTCGATTGTATACGGTATTTCGCTAATATAGTATAGGAACGCGCTGAAAGGAGACATGTTTGAACTTACTTTGAGTAATAAATAATCTAGCGATGTTTAATATTACATTTTATAATATGTTTATATAATATATAACAGCTAATCCAATCTAATCACAATACAAATTATCACCCTGTGGAATGATGAAAATAGTGCCTGCAATTTTACTGAACGTTTATTATTCGACCAATAAAATTGTCTTGATAGAGCTTTTAAGAAACCACCGCGCGACACTTGAACGATTCAGAAAGGACTTGCCTTTACGCAGATTTAGTACTGAATATATTCTGCCACTTTCTGCGGGAGGTGAGGTAATCACGTACAGCACACATTTACTCACTTCCGTATACTCTTGTAAATACTTAATGTCTCTATGAACGCACACTAACTCAAAAGCTGTCACACGTACAAGCTGAACCGTACGTTTGTACATGTAATTCGGCAGAAGGGAATTGCGCTTGCCAAGTCATGGCTAAATGGTCGAAAGCGCGACACGATGCTTTATATAGTAGGTATAATGCCTCGATAACGCAACGGTTACAGGAGCGGACTGAAAACTTAAAGGTTGCAGGTTCGATCCCCACCCGTTGCACTATTGTCATACCCACTCTTAAGACAGGGTTTCACTCATTTGGAGGGGAGAGGAGAACATCAGTCAAGTTCAGCTTGGCTGAAGTTCTATAGAAAAAAATATGTATACTTAACTAAAATTGTATCCATAGCTCCCAACCTTCAGATTAGCCTTTCCCATGAATAACTGCATCATCAATAGTTATTTATGACCGCATTACGTGCTCGTGTTCAAGTGGGAAACAGTAAGAAGTTCATAATAAAAACGCCAACATCCCAAACACTCTGACAACTTGACATCGCTTCTTTACATTTATTAACTTTACGATGAATAAATTTGAACATTGAATCGATTAAGGGTATCCGAATGACACTTTATTAATTCCAATATTCCGTTTGTCTTCGGGAAATAAGTTTACGAGCCATTATCAGTGTATATTTGTCTGCCCGTTGACGGGTTGACGTTCTAGAAAACATTAAATTAATCCCATCTCAAATTGTTTAATATCGAACTTTGATAGGGTTAAACTCTTTGTATTGGATTTTACGATCGCCCCATATATTATTATTCTTGTATTTCGAAAATTTTTCGATTCGACAGACGATTGAAAAAAAAGATTACCATAGGCTCTACCTATGTTTTGATGACATCAACTTAGTCCCCATAACGTGTTATAGTTTGATGTTAGTCCCATAATTTCTTAATTTAAGAATATAATTTCCTATCTAAATAACCGTAGAAAGGTGTATTTCTGAACTGTTTATCTCCTAACGTAGGTTAGTTAGGATATAAAATACTTAACTGTGAAACTATAAAAGAAAACAAATCTGCAACAATCATATATGATTCTTACTTAGTGCATAAGATTCTTTGTTTGACTTCTATAAAATTTGCCATCCATAGAAATAAATCGATTTATGGTATGGTACTGGCAATACAAGTTTTTCAGTTTGAACCGTCCAGTAGTTTGAGCTGTGCATTGATAGATCAGTCAGTCAGTGAGTCAGTCAGTCACCTTTTCCTTTGTTGTTCCTTTCCAATGTTCGAAAAAAAGCTCCTATTTTTTTATATAAAAAAATATTACCCGAGCTCGGCTACTCGGCTAGTGGGTACGACAATAGTGCAACGCGTGGAAATCGAAACTGCGACCTTTCAATCCACAACTTCAACCGTTAGGCTATTGAGGCTTTTTTAATCCTATAACCAAAAGGAGACATGAGACATGCTTGAGATTTAAAGTGACGATTTTTCGGTTTTATACAGGCGGCTTCATCTTTTACCGTTGAGCTATTAAGGCCCGAATTAGTGTAGACTGTAGATAGACATGTAGAGTGAACGGAATTGCTGTCCCACGGCCTAGCTAATGCACAATTATTAATAGATTTGACCCCAAGCATGGCGTCAATTAGACGAGTCGCTATAAAACGACACATCCCAAATATCGTGTTAATTGCTATACGGTTAAAATTTAGTGCTAGAAAGGGTTCAGATAATTACTCTAGGAATTCCATTTCGATTAGAAACAATGGGTTTTTGGCGGAGAATGGCGTCCATAGGAAATTTATGGCGTCCCGCTGAATTACGGGCCACGTGCCAGGGTCGGACTCGCTCCCGAAATCATGTCATACTGTTGATAAGGCTATTTTTCTTTTAATTCGAAGACAAGCCCATGACTGCGATCTCACCTGATGGTAAGTGACGATGCAATCTAAGATGGTAGCAGGCTAACTTGGAAGGGGTATGGCAGTGTAAATTCAACCCAAACCCCTAATTTGTTGCTAAACGCCATCGTGCTGAAACGCTATTGCTTGGTCGTCTTTGATGTCTATAATAGATAGATATGTAGGATATGCATAGATGAATAATAATATTTTACTGTAGGTATATATTTCCTCCATCTACGTCTTGAAATATAGTAAAAATAAATATTACGTACATACAGTGTATCTATTAAAGTAATAATAATATTATACCTACATTGTATAATATTCCGCATCTTTCTAAAAGTTCATCTAAAAGTGCAAAAATTATTTTTAATTTATTACATTTATATTGGTATCTTCTTTTGATCGAATATAAATCCGATACTGTGCAACATTGATCCGACCAAATAAACACAACACGGACGCCACAACGCATTCAAAATTTTCAAAAGACACAAGAAACTTCTTCAACATTGTCACAACACAGACGCTCCCCTAACTTCGGAGAAAGGGTTTTGATATTTATCGGGGTGTTTATTACTTGAATTATGCCTCTAATGACTTGCCGAAGCCCCGCACCGCCGGCGCAAAATCCTATTGGCTATTAGCAGTCAAGAAGTGCTAAAATATTGCCGCGCCAACTTTGTAGCGAGCACCTTATGTTAATATGGTGTGTTTTGTTCCTACTTGGAAGAAAGATCCGCGTTTGTTGTAGAGAAAAATATTTTTAAATCGATCTCACAATAGGAAGAAAACGCCTAGACCGATTTGGCAAATTCTTTTTTTTGTTCCCAGATGGTAGGATCATAGTCATCAGATCAGGATATGATGATGGGATCCTGGTAAAATCGAAGGAACTCTTCAAATTTTATAGGCACTATTGATATACTTTGTAGTGGCGTTTGAAGTCGGTTTTGTAAAAATTGAATGAATGAAAAAAATGAATTTTTACGTTTAAATTATAAAGGCTTGATTACATCACATAACATCACACTAATATTATAAAGGCGACAGTTTGCATGTGTGTGTGTATGTTTATTACATTTTCACGCAAAAACTAGACTTGACGGATTTGGATGAAATTTGGAAAAGAGATTGCTCTTACCCAGGATTAACACATAGGCTACATTTTATCCCGGAAAATGAACGAGTTACGGCGGGAAATAAAAAACCTTATCCACGCGGACTAAGTTGCGGGCGTCATCTAGTAATATTATGAAATCTGAAAAACGCACGAACGAAGTCACGGCGGCACCAACTAATAGTGAACACCTCATACAATATCGTCCAAAATTTTTAAAATAATAACTAAGTATATACATTATTTTTGATTTTTCGTAGTTTTTTGTTTAGCTGGAAACAGCTTCCAAGTAGTTGAAATGTAACCCTTTAATTTCGTGTAAAACAGTAAAAGCGCGTGAAGAAATGCTACCGCTCGCTCGTGCACGGGAAAAAAAAAATCAATTTTTTATCGCGTTCGATCACATGAGTTTAGATAGAGACATAAAATTTTATTGTTCGTCGAATCGCCGGCGAGATTTTTAATGGTTCCTACCCAAAAAAACTCGTTTCGATTTCGATAAAAATCGGTAAAGATCCGATGCACGTACGCTATACGTCTTGACGCTATATTCTCGGAAAAGTGGGTTCTGGCACAGAGTTGAATATAAAGGGACATTAATATACGTTGTTATTGCTTTCATAATTGTCTTTGATCGCCATCGCGTGAGTTGCAGTGGTAGGGTAATGAGATCGAGACCCTTAGTTCGGATATTCGATGTTTAAATTACAATCTTTATCGATTGAAAAACCGATTTTTTGTCGACAGTGGTTTAAGATATTCTCGTCCAAAAAAAAAAAAACGAATTTAGAATGTCATTAAGAATTTGAAAGGTGTTCTGTATTTTTTTGAAGTTACAGATAGCATAATATCATTTCCGTACCAATATTCGTCGTAGGTTTCTCGAAAAGATTATTACATACTTATATTTAAGGTATAGTCTTGTATTTAAGTATTGTCTTGTATATTTTTTATGTCCAGACTATTTATTTATAGGTCCAGTGAACTCAAACTCTCAAAACTCCCCGCAAATAGTCTGTCCACTAAAGTTGTACCTACCTAAGCTTATTAGAGAGCCATCGTTTATGCATTTTAGGATCCAATCCAATCGATGATCGGAGCTTCTTCTGTTTCCATCTAGTTAAGCTACCACTCTTCTGATTCTTGCTATTAATATATATATAGCTACTCGTGCTGATTCACTGATTGACTCACTCACTCATTGATCACCTCTCCTGTAAAATTTTGTATGGAAAAAAATTTTTTCACGCACGGTTTCGTATAGAGGACAAAAATTCATTCGGAGGAAAAATATGGAGAGAGCTGATGATTGAGGATTTCGGAGACGGATGAGGAGCACCGGCCAGGGTATCGAAGATAGGTGGGGGGTGTTCGACCAAATGTCACTCGAAACCTCATCCAATTAGCAAAGAGCCGAAAAAAAACTCCAAAATGGCGGATTCAAGATGGCGGCCATACAAATTTCGTCGGTGTCTATCTCGGAGACTATAAGAGATGGAAGAGTGGTTTCTTGGCAAAAGATGATCAGGAGTTGAAGGTCCACTTGATGAATAGAAAAAAAAATTCAAGATGGCGGAATTTATTTTTTTCCATACAAAATATATGCAAAACTTTAATTGGTTCCTTTTCAAAATTTCTGATGGTTTCGTAGAGAGGACAAAAATTCATTCGGAGGAAAAATATGGAGAGAGCTGATGGTTGAGGATTTCGGAGACGGGTGAGGAGCACGGCCAGGATATCGAAGATAGGTGGGGAGTGTTCAAACAAATGTCACTCGAAACTTCATCCAATTGGCAGAGAGCTGAAAAAAAAACTCCAAAATGGCGGATTCAAGATGGCGGCCATACAAATTTCGTCGGCGTCTATCTCGGAGGGTATAAAAGATGGAAGAGTGCTTTCTTAGAAAAACATGATCAGGACCCAAAGGTCTACTTGATGAATAGAAAAAAAATCCAAGATGGCGGAATTTATTTCGCTATACAAATTATGTGGCGAATTTATTACGGTCCCTTTTCCTGATAGTTTTGTATAGAGAACAAAAATTACTTTGGAGGAAAAATATGGAGAGAGCATATGATTGAGCATTTCAGAGAAGGGTGAGGAGCACGGCCAGGGAATTGAAGATAGGTTGAGGGTGCCCAAACAAAAATCACTCGAAACCTCATCCAATTGGCAATGAGCTGAAAAAAAATACAAAAATGGCGGATTCAAGGTGGCGGTCATACAAATTTCGTCGATGTATATCTCAGAGACTATGAAAGATGGAAGAGTGGTTTTTTAGAAAAAGATGATCAAGACCCGAGGATCTACTTGGTGAACAGAAAACACGCGGTTCGCTTTAGCGAGCCGCGCACCCACGCGCCCTACTAGTTTCTTTTACAAATCTCCATTATTGGCTTTATTCTTTCCAAAAAGCAAAATTTTTAGTTCTAGCAGCAAGACAGTTTTTCAGAGACATATTCCAACTTAGGTAAACATTTTGCCATTTGACAATGTAGCTTATAGGTTTAGAAATACCTATGCTAAACTTACTCAAACCCTTCGGTAACAATGTAATAACATTGTTTTAATTAACACAAGAAGATAGAAGGGCTGGCTCATTTTTTGTACAATGGATCAGACTGGCTGTCCAGCGCGGAAATGCAGCCATTATCTTTGGCACCATTCCACGCGGGCATGATTTGTATAGTAATTAGATAAGTTTAGCTATAAGTTTTATTGTAACATTTAAATAAATAAAAAAATAACATAAAAAGGTAAAATATTAAGAGGAACATACAAAAAAGAGGGACGTAGGTACATATTTATGTAACTCAATTCCGAGTAAAATCGATTTTATGCTTCGAGTTTTTCTTTAAATATTCAAACGATAAGTTACAAAGGATTGGAGATATCGATAATAGAAGATAACGAGTAGAGACGATAAGATGCCCTTTTCGAGATGAAACTATAAAATGTACCCAGATTCCCGATTTTACGACTTTCCAAGCATCGATAAAATCATTCGGGATTTCGAACCAAACATCGATAAACTAATTATAAAATGTGTACAAATATCTCGATGTTAACGAGTAATCGTTAAAACTATACTTTATGATATCAAGCCAGTTCGCTGACATAATTCTTTGAAAAACTGTTGAATTCGTAATTTGTATACACCTACGATGTTATCTTAACAGTCTATCTATTAATATTGTGACGTTCATTAGTGCTTTTATTAGAGAACTTTTTCATAAACAGCATGTCATACATAATATTATAGACAGCAAGAAATAATCGTAGCTATCTACTAGCCAAGTTGCCTTATGAAAATTTAATAAGCGTTCTATTACACCACGATCGAGTTGCGTTTTATCGAATCGTTTTTTCTTAGTATGTGTTATTTCACACGATAATGTTAGTCTACCCTGTTTTTTATTTAAAAGTATTATTTAGCGACAAAGCTAGCGACGACGGCTATTTCAAACGAATTCTTCTACAGAATGCTTTCTGGAACTTGGCACAATTTTTTTCTTCTTGTGTCAACTCCTCAATCCTGGTGCTATAGGATCCTACTTAAACCGCCAATTCTAAGAAATAGTGCATAAAGGCATTATGTAATATAGACTAAAGTCAACCATCTATCATCTATCTATATCTATCTATACTCATAATAAAACTGGACAAATTCTGTACATTAAATGTATTTTGAAAACTTTAATCGGAGGATGCTTTATTTTTGTCTTTCTGTCTGTGCGCGCATCACGGGAATACTACTGAATGAATTTAAATGGGTATAGTTGTAGCTGATACTCTGGGTCAATACTTTTTATCCTGATAAACAATAAGGTTTGTCCGGGATAGGGGATAAAAGTTTTTGTTGATTTTGCTCCATAATGTCGTCAAATCTAAACCGAATTTTATAATCCTTTTTTTCTTATAAATTGTGTACTATTAAAAATATTATGTCCAATTTAGGTGAAGATCTACTTAATGTTATCGGAGATAGAGGACATAACTTCTTGCGGATAGTAGCAAGTCACGCTGAACTTTTTCCATGCGGACGAAGTCGCGGGAATCAGCTAGTCATAAATAAAGTAAACCACAAAAATTGCAGTCAAGGACTATCTTGTCATCGAATAAAGAAAAATAAAAAAAATTTTTTTGCAAGTCTTCGAATAGCGTTCGCAAAAACACTATTTAAATATTACAATATTAATGAATTCGCAGCGAATAAACGCACCGACAGAGAAGTTTCAACAGCTGGTGTACTGCTCTCCGTAAATCACAGGTGTATAATGTATAATATATTCGTATTACATAAAGAACAAGAGATATAAAAATGGCGGCTTCTTAGAAGACAAGCGGTGACTAAGGAGGTAATGTTGTAGAGAAAAGTGTTTACGTACAAATAATTTTAAATTTTATGAAAGCTATATTTTCATAGCTCTGCAGTAAAATATTACGTTATTGGGCTTACTGATATTCGAAATATATCTAATATAGAAAATCAACTACTGAGCAAGTGAAATACATAATTTAGAAGTATCGTAAATTCAACACAGCTCTCATTATTTTGGGATTCAATACCAAGGCCGTACATGGCTACGTGCTAATGATTTCGTAGCAAACGTATTTCACAGTAATACATGAAATAAATAATTTCGAATTTTAATTGGAAAGTAAATGTAGTGCGCTGTGTTTCTTTTTCTTGAATTGTATATCTGTTGTTATGTTTGTCTGGTGGGAGGCTATGGCCGTGGCTAGTTTCAACCCTAATGTCAAAGACGTGCCGCCAAGCGATTTAGCGTTCCGGCACGATGCGAGTAGAAACCTATTAGAGGTATATTATGTTGAATGTAGGTACACTGCCGTTCCCCTTGCAAGTTAACCCGCAACCAGCTTCACACACAGAAGATTGCAAGCATGCAAGTTTCCTGGCGGCATGTTTGCGCATTTATTTTTAACTAGCTAATGTTAGTTAAAAATAAATGCGGCTTCGTATGTGTGGATTAAGCGTTCCAGATTAAAATGTGGGCTATTTGTTAATCTTGGATATGAGCTATCTTCATTCCAAATTTCAGCCAAATCGGTTCATTCAATGTGGCGTGAAGGAGTAACAAACATCCATCCATCAATCCATACATCCATGCTCACAAACTTTCGCATTTATAATATTAGTGGAATGAGAACTTTTCTCTGCAGGTGTACATAGCACATCGACACGTTTACACGCTTTCAAGATGCCGAACTGCGATAACGGTGGTATATACCGCGTAATGGGTTATACTGTAAAATTGTCACTGCCCACCGGTCAGGCCGTTCCATAAACACCTAGCTCGGCTACCTAGTTTTTAGGGTACCGTTAATGTTTTGACTAATAATTTTGAGAAAAAAAATTACTTAGCTTCTCTAACTTTGAAGCTACTTAGAAGTGGTTTGGCTCTTGTGCTTGCTCTTGGTTTCAATTCACGAGGGCGCGTGAGCGCGTAATCTTAGGACCACAAAGACTACTGATTCTCCGACTGTGATCCCACTGATTCTGTGCATGTGTGTGTCAATCTATACATATAATAAAACTGAAGAAAAGTGGTGTCTGTACAATGGAAATATATAAAAAAAAAGGAGCAGGGGTTGTTATTATATCGATGCCGAACCCGAAATTGTAATTAATTTTTTTTTGTCTGTT
The DNA here is from genome assembly GCA_038048805.1 of Hipparchia sbordonii. Lineage (NCBI taxonomy): Eukaryota > Metazoa > Arthropoda > Insecta > Lepidoptera > Nymphalidae > Hipparchia > Hipparchia sbordonii. The sequence continues at coordinate 9,363,838 of CM076107.1, read as the reverse complement.
TGTCTGTTTGTCTGTGTGTTTGTGCACGCTAATATCAGAAACGGCTTATTCGATTTAGATACGGTTTTCACTAATATTATATTGTAGTAAGCTTCACTTAACATTTAGTGTTTATTTCATGTCAATCGGTTCATAAATAAAAAAATTATGTCAATTTAAAGAATCACGGCGAACATTTTTAACGTACAGAGTACGTACTACACGCCTCGCGCCTGAGCGTCGACGGTATATGTAATTCAAAATATGCTGCCCGAAAAGTCACTATTCCACGCGAACGAAGTCGCGGGCACAGCTAGTAAAAAATAAAATGTATAAGTAATTCGTCTACATGGAGTCAGTTTTTCATCGCGTCGATCTGTTGCTCCGTTGCTGCATGATTGAAGGACAAAACAACAAACAAACACACTTTAGAATTCATAATATTAGTAGGATACCCCTGTGTAGTAGACATTAGACAAGCTAGTGGCAAATTCCTTTCGGATTGGCAGCCGAGTTCCCACAACAGGCTATTTTTGTGCGAGGGCAAAAATAAATACGGAACCCTCTGTTATTTTAACTGTTCACGAATATTAGCCGTTGACTTGTCACAGAAATGCGCTTGCCTCAATTCAACACATGAGTTTGTGTAAAAGTATAAACACTTGTCTGTCATAATTAACAAATAGGTACATACCTACTTTAAGGAATAATCTTTTATTTTCATCGTGTAAAAAAGGACTGCGAGTCAAATCAGAAATGAGGAGATCCGTAGGAAAACCAAAGTCACCGCGCACTGGGAAGCGCAGTGTTGGCAGGCCTTCTCTCTCTCGACTCTCCATCGCCCGCTGAGCGAGCTCAGCCTCGAGCCTTCTTACGAGGCTCATAGTGTACGAACTTCTCACTCTTCTGATAGTGTGTGACGAACCTGTCCAAAGTTACTCAACATTGTAAGCAGCTCTCAAAATCCTATTTTGAGCTGCTGCCAAACACCTCTACCCACTGGTTACACAAACTACCTAACTGATGGCAACGACCCACCAGATAAAACGCGTTCTAAGCACGTCTTTAACGACCCCGACGACAAGATAACGACAGACAACGCACCCTATCAGGTAGGGCTACACACATTGTCAACTTCTGCACAGCGTTTTCGCCGGCGAAGACGAGGCCCCCGATTTCTAAATCTCCCGGGCGTGGATCCTTACCACGGTCACGGGGGCGTAGCCCAGTCACTCCCCCCATTCGTCCCAACGTCATCCTAAGCCGTGGTCCGAGTCTCACAGGAGGACGTTGCCCCCCGATGTCATCGAGCTCTAGGGCTCACCCCTTGGCGACTGTTCGTGCTCGCCCCCCAGTCCGGTGACGCTGAAGCAGCCAGTAGGGCCAGCAGCATACTCCATCCGAGAAAAAAAATGTACTAAGATATAGATGATAAAAATCATATTTCTCGGCAGAGCGTGGGTACGGCAGTCGCGGTTTAGCAATCAGAGGTTCGCAATCACCGCGATACTATCACGGGGTGGCGGCCATTACGTAAAAATTACGATTACCGTAATGAAATAGTGGCGAGTGTTGACTCAGATTGCCTAGATATGGCCCCTGCGGCGTGAAAATGGAGATTTTTTTCTTATTTTATTAACTAGCTGATGTCCGCGACTTTGTAGGTACGCGTGGATTGAGGTTTAGAAAACCTCAATCCACGCGGAAACTCTCTTATTTTCCGAGATAAAAAGTTAACTATGTGTTATTCCAGACTGTAATTTATCTGTAAACAAGAAATCCATATGCCCATGTGCAGAAGTACAGGATATAGCCTAGGGATCAAGTTACTCTAAATACTCAATTACTATAGTAAGCAAGAAAAAGGTTAGAGTTATTTAAGCAAAACAACTCTAACCTTTTTTTGCTAATCTTGAACTTCCGCAAAGTAACGCCTGACTCTATCCAATATTATAGTAAGCTGTGAAAACAACATTTAGTTTCCAATTGGTAGCTTGTGTTGTTTTTTTTTTCATTATTTTGAGTGAAATCATATTATTGTCATGTATATATATTATGTGTCATGAACCGGCGACATTCAAAAACGAATCCACGTTACTAATTCGAAGTTGTTTGTGGTAAGTTGATTAACTACAGCGATCCTGTGGCTTCCCTATAAAAGCTAGGACGGACCCGTTGGGTTTTAATGGGTATTTTGCCAGTGCCAACGAGTCCCACATACCCGCCTGTTGTCATAGATGGGCGGGATGCGTAAAGGCAATTAACAACGTTAAAAAAAAAAGTTGATCAACTACCTACCCCTCGTTGCAAATCCAGCATTTCTCTACATCTTTGTACGGAGTCAGTAGCTCGAAATAATTACGGAAGGCTTCTATCATTACAGGCGACGATTAGTTTCGAGATAGGTTCGCTCCTCTGAGCATTCTTTAATAAAAATTATATTAAATAATGCGTCCGATGTTTGCGTAATTCAGTGAAGTGCTATTGTTTAAGGTTCGCGTTGGAGAATAAACTTTATTGCTGAATCTTTAGGGTGCTTTTTATGTTCCTATTATGGTACTAGGATATATGTAATTTAATGTGTGTCCTATGAAACACAGACATGACGAGCTCTGTACTCATACTTACTGCACTCATATGCATTAGACATATCGATACCTCCTACGTAAGATCAACCACCATATAAACGCACAGAAATCGCTTGCATCCTTTATCGGATACATTTGCCCTGCAAATACAAAGAATTTTCCCATGATTTTAAAAACCTAAATCCACTAGCCTAAATCGTAGAGCACTTACTTAACTACTTAGTTATTATAAGTTTGGGAAACTTTTCATCTGGTTGTAAGTGACGATGCATACTAAGATGGAAGCGGTATAACCTAGAAGGGAATAGTTATGGAATAGAATAGAATAGAAAAGTTTATTATTCAAACTAATATTATAAATGCAAAAGCGTGTTTGTTTGTTGGTTTGTCCGTCAATCACGCCGCAACAGAGCTACGGAACGCGTGATGATTTTTTGCATGGGTATATAGTTGGAAAGGTTTGGCATAGGCTACATTTTATCTAATTCTATAAAATGTAGCCTATGTCGAACCTTATCATCATTATCGCACTACGCTATGATTTATATAGAAAAGGAGGTTGTCAATAATTTTATTAATAAATACCTTGTAATATCGAATTATTTTTAAGTTGTAAATGTATGACCAACAGATGGCGTTAGTAGCATATGATAAAGACAGTGTATAATGACGAGCGTTTACGCATGGCTAGCGTCGTAGAAATCTACGTAATCTACAGGAGGGCAGATACGGATCTTAACAGCTCTATACGTATATTGGTGGCGTGTATTGGACCTTGAACAGAGCGGGAATTTAAAGGGATCATTAAAATTGTGGGCTACGTCACTCACTAATTTTGTAGCTACCTTTTTGACGACCTCCCTGGCGCGGTGGTGAGCGCTGTGGTCTTATATCTGGGAGACCTCGGGTTTGATTTCCGATGGGGGCAATTCGGGAATTTATAATTTCTGAATTGCCCCCAAGAATTGTCGTGAATTGCAAGAACTATATTCTCGCAATTCACGACGGCGCGTGGCTCATGGTTGTGTGTGTGTCGTATCTGTAGGTATAAGTGTGAGCGAGAGCTTGCTCGCGCCTAACCGCTCCCACTTAGACTCCTGACAGGCACGCACACTTACGCAATGTGCATGTACACGACGTAACCACAAGTAAAGCGCCCGTAACTTCGTGAGATAAACGTAGTATAACATATTGTGATTCTTTAGACATGGCTAGTGTAACTGAATAATACTGATAATAGATAAGCTCCCAGTAGCTGACATGTCGCAAAGGCGGAGTATGGCGGAACGATTTTAATAACATAAGGCATTGTCAAAGAAACAATCGCACAATCGTTGCGAAGGCTTCGCGTCACGTCACGACAGCTGCTATTGTACGATCATTTTGTAATCGTCATTATTATTTGAGAAAGGACTGTCAGCACCGAATAGGTACCTATGCTACTTTGAAATCGTGGTTTTGTTTTTTTAACTATATTCTTCTAAAAAAAATGTTCTCCCAATCGAATCCGGCCAATCTTCACAGAGAGGGCATCTGCATGGGAAATATTATAGTGCACATAATGTGTGTGCGCAAATTTATGTAATCTCTATTCCCTCACTCTCATAGATGGGCGGGCGATTTAGGCTTTACATTACATAATATACCCACATACCTAATCACATACCTATCTTCTTCTTCTTTATCAACAGAAAGACGTCCACTGCTGGATATAGGTCTCTTACATGGACTTCCACAGATCTCGGTCTTGCACCACATGAATCCAGCTCAGCGAGTTGCGAAACTGAAGTGGAAATGGGTGGAGCACATAGTTCGAAGAGCTCATGGTCGATGGGGTCCCAAGATGCTGGAGTGGCGACCCCACACCTATAAGCGCAGTGTTGGCAGACCCCCCACTAGATGGACCGACGACATCACATACTATAGGTACCTACTACCTACCTACGTAAATATATAACACGGTTTCTAACCGACTTCCAAAAAGGAGGAGGTTATTACTATCTTGCAGTCAGGTAAAAAGAGACTAAAAACGAACTAAATCTCATAGCTAATGCGAAATGTTACTATAACCAGGCACTCGATACCGGATGTACAAAACATCAATCAATTCATCACCAACCTATCATCAAGACACAAAGGCATTGTGATGAATATGAATCTGTGAACCGAAACCATGTTTCTGGTCATAGAGTAGGATGAATCGACAGAACTGACAGTCTTCTGTCTAAAAATACCTATTAATTCTGCTCTTTTCTGGAATTCATTTGCAGGCACCTCGAGACATGGAGGTGCCTGCAAATCATCATTCTTCCAAGTTAACCGTTAGCTGTGTTAGACACAAACCATCACACTATTACGCTTGCGTGATGGGAATGTATCAACTAATGACCTCCGATTTAAAATAATATTTATTTATTAATGCTGCGTATAATTTGAGTACCTTCAACGCAAGAGTAAATAGACATCATCTAAATAGATAAGTGCGCTCCAACAAAGACCTTATTATCGCTTTCCACCAGGCATGTTTGTGGTCAAACGCAAGCCTATCGCGCGATAAAAATAATTCAGTAAGCATAAGAATTTAAACTCCGAATTACAGTAAATAATAGAAGTGTTAACAAAGCCCTAGAATTAAAATGTTTACTCATTTGGGTATAATAGGTAATGAAGACCTCCAAAAAGCGCAGACCCGTCTACGATTGTTTTGTTTGGGACCTTATACAAATTCAATGGCGGTCGGTGGTTAGCCACGGTCCGGTGGCCCCCGATAATTGTCAAACTGATTGACAGAGGCCGATGTGTGCTTCATAATGTGAGAGACTCTGACACATTGGCGCGGAGAACGAGAAATGTTTTTTTAATTCGGTATAGTACGTTTATCTCACGAAGTTACGGGCGTTTTACTTGTGGTTACGTCGTGTACATGCATATTGTGCAAGTGTGCGTGCCTGTCACGAGCCTAGGTGGAACGGTCAAGCGCCGCGACATACTTATTACAGATATACGGCACACACACAACCATGAGCCACGAACCCTCGTGAAATTAAAGAACTATAACAAGATGGTCCTTGACTACGATCTCACCTGATGGTAAGTGACGATGCAGTCTAAGATGGTAGCGGACTAACTTGGAAGGGCCATACCCCTAACCTGTTTCAACACGCCATGCTAAATAGCTTGCGGTACGTCTTTGACGGCAGGGTGGTGACTAGCTACGGCCAAAGCCTCCCACCAGACCAGACCAAAGACAATTCAGAAATTATAAATTCCTCCGCCGGGAATCGAACCTGAGACCTCCCAGTTATAAGACCACAGCGCTCACCACTGCGCCAGAGAGGTCGTCATAATATGGAGGTTGTCGAAGTATAGCAGTTTTAGTTAACCCAAGAAAACGTCAGCAAAATGAGAAACAGAAAAAAAAGCTCTATATTTTCGAGACCAGTTAAGGTATAAAAAAAGAAAGATGCCTTGAGTTATTATATTAAAAAACCTTTTTTACCAATTGCAATAACAATTCTGTATGTCCGTATGTGCGGCCACCTTGCGTTCCCTCGCCGGCCGGCCACTGGAGCGTGTCCCGGCGGATTGTTTAAACATTCTGGTGGCTTGTTCCACGTTTTCAATTTTTTGTTTAAGCCCCATTTATATGCCGATTCCGACGCGATACCGATTTGGCCGTTGTTTACGACACTCGTAATGGTTTATGTAGTGATAGCTATAATGTTTGACAATACCGCTTTGAGGTTCACCGCCTTAAGGTTCGCATAGACTGTGACATCAATTGCGACACAAATGTCTGACACTAATGTCTGTTCCGTTCACACATAGAACGATTGCATTGAACAAGGTGTCGCAATAAATGTCACAAGCGAACATAGCTGTTCAGACACAGACTCTCGAGTGTATAGATTAGAGTTTTTAGTTGCAATAAAGCAATATATATCGAGTATACTCTGACTTCACATAGAGTTAAAATGAAAGACATAAATACATTATAATTACATTGACTCAAGATAGAGTTGAAAAGAGTTATTTATCCCTCATTTTAATTTTGTCTTGAGTTTGAGTAGAGTGAGAGTGCAAGCTATAAACCTATACAGATTTCAGTTTTAATTTAAACTTAGATTTTTACGCCCAGCCTTTCGAAAAGTGACCCCTACACATACGCCTCTTTTTTATAGTTTTTGGTTGCATCTATGAGTGTGCTCTAACTTCACATAGAGTAAAATGAAACAAATATAATATTATCTATCTGGTGGGAAGCTAGTGGCTAGTTACCATCCCCATCCTACCGTCAAAGACGTGCCGCCAAGCGATTTAGCGATCCAGCATGATGGCGAGTAGAAACCGATTAGGCTTATGGGTTGAATGTACACTGGCATATCTCTTCCAAGTTAGCCAACTTCCATCTTAGAATACATCATCACTTACCAGTGAAATCGCAGTCAAGGACTATCTTGTCATCGAATAAAAAAAAATAGATAGAGTTAAAAAAGGGAATAAAAGCCCTCGTTTTAATTCTATTTTGAGTCTAAGCAGAGTATAAGCTCGAGTTAAATACAGATTTTAGCTTTACTCTAAGCCAACCTTTCCAGAAGGTACCCCTAGCACATACGCCTCTTTTTGTAGTTTTTATTACTATACATGCAATGTCATTCATGTCACGTGCTTGATTTGAATTGGTAATTGAACATCATTTAAAATATACAGTGTAGTGTAAGTACACACGCTTTGTTCTATTTTAAGATTTTATGTTAATACAAGCTTTGAGTTCTTTCGCAAATAAATGTTTTTTTTTTTTTTAATTTTGTAGCTATAAAAATTCAATAACTTGAGATAAAAAAGTCGAATTTCAGCGTCGCCTAGTGACCTGTATACTTACTTATCGCAAATTAATAAGTGGTAGGTAATGTAATACGGACGTAATGCCAAAAACTGTATCAAAATCAACAATGTAGTTTTTCAGGAAAATGATATTAGTACGCCTATCTAGTGAAAAATTAAAAACCCGATTTCTGACCGACGCGACGCGACAGAACCTAATTCTGACTAGAAGTTATGGTTGTTAATGCAAAAAAAAAAACAGCATTAAAGGCTGCCATACACCATGGTAATGGTCTTGGTAAAAACCAGCAGTTTTCAGAAAAATACAACCTCACACACGCTCAAGCTTCAATAGCCCAACGGTTCAAGGTGAAACGGTAGAAACTGAAAACTGAAAGGTTGATATTTCAATTTCCACCCCTAGCAGTATTGTCGTAACCACTCCTAACACAAATTGTACATTTATTTGAGGGAAAAAGGAGAATATAAGATCAGCATTTCTAAAAATTATTTAAAAAAAAACTATAGCCACGGCCTTTGCTGTTAAGATTCGATCCACCACAAACCATGATGATGCACTTGTTCAAACCATCTTTTTATTGAGTAGTTTCTATTGTGTTACAAAATGCAAACGACAGGAAGGCAGCCGTCTTATTTGACGTTTGACATAATTCGAGGCAGCTATTACGTTACCAAAGATATTCTTCTGTCATTCATACTCTTTTACCCATTCCGACAAATTACGAGTAGGTACGTATTTGACAGCAATTGGTTTGGATGGAATGTTCTAACATGTCTACTGTCGTAACATTATGCACTCTTATTTGGACGCTTTACCTTTACAAAATTTCCACATTATCCAAATACCTACCTTTGCTAGAATGGGTAAATTGTTATACTTTTATGTTGGATTTGTAAGATTGTTTTCTGATCTCTTTATCAATTTCTGATCTCTTAAAATATTTCTTAATTCTACTTCTATAATATTTTATTGACTTCTCGTCATCATCTTGCTAACTTTGAAAGGAAATGAAATTCATAAACCTTATTGTACACCAATTAACAATCTTATAAATAAACTTCAACAATAAATAAAACAGTGCCTAGAACTGGCAGACTTATGGCTTAGAAGCAATCTTTTCCAGGCAACCACCAACCTGGCAATATTATGACGAACTGAAAGAAAGGGTTAAGGGTGTACGCAAGTTTACCTGAAAATTTTATTTTTCCCTTCAAAATTTTCACTTTTTTCTCTCTCTTTATGAACTCTAGATAGATAGATATCATATCACTAGACTTATCAACATCATACTTAGTGCATAAATCACTAAATAATACGATTAGCATCCTTAATAGTAGGTATGTATCAGCTTTTATATTATAATTTCCTTTGAACTTGAACGTTATCACAATTTCAAATCTCGTATCATTAAAATTCTAAATAGTGTCACACATTAGCACAATTTCTATTGCACCTTTTTAATCTACGTAATGGTCATTATGAATCTTAATGTTATAAGCATTAGGATCAGTTTAAAAACCTAAGAGATTATTGCCAGTAATTAAGCCTGGTTCATCTATAATCACATATTATTAAGTGCCAACATTAGCGGCTACATGAAATAGTGGATTCAACATAAATAGTGTTCCTTGGTTCCCACGACGAATGGGGCAATTACATAGTTATTACCAGTTCTATCGCCAATTCGATGCTATCTCTACTTAAGAGCAGCAAGTTAATGACTAATAACTAGGTAGGTCACCACACAAATTATTAATTAAAATTTGACAGAGAACACGTCTTATATCAACGTAAAGAGAGAAAATTTTAATTCCATTTTGTCTGGTGGGAGACTCTGGTTCGTGGCTAGTTACACCCTTGACATCAAATACGTGCCAATAAGAGCGTGCCTGCACTATGGCTTGTTGAAACCGATGAGGAATATGGGGGGGTTATTTGACTGTTGTCAAAATGTAGATGTTCACTAATTACAATCCAAAATGTAACATGTAAGAATAACATCTGTAAAACACTGTAAAAACATAAAATAAATCGGTCAAAAAACAAATAGGTTATAAGCTGTTTTAGTGCGAGTGTATTCGTCCCTTTCTAATACGAAATTTTGTATGGAAAGTGTATGGAGCTACTGAATCGGGACGTCATGCTCTTTTTCTAACAGGAGACTTAAAAGCTCCATATTTTCGAGACTAGTTAAGGTATTAAAAAAATATGACATGGTGTTATAATATTAAAACCCTTTATTTTAAGATTATATAAACAAAAGATTAGAAAGAAAAAAAATTAAAAATTTTGAATGCCATAAAATTCTAAATAGCATGCAATCAATTAAATTTGTGGTTAGAAAGGTATCTAATATTTTTATCAAATAGTTCTGAAAAAAAGAGAATTGAAAATCTCAAATTGCATAAACGATGAAATGTAAATTTCATTGACACGTTGAAACAAGAGAACCTTAGCAAACATATTTACTCAAGCTGAATCGAACTGTGTCAAGGGAAATTAAGCTTTTTTCCGTTGACTTAAAAGTTGTAAATACAACTGTTATAGGTACATTTCGGTTTGTTTGGCGTGTGACTCATGGATCCAGTTCAAATGGTATAAAATTGTCAGTTCCTTTGAATTGATGCCAATTTGCATTATGGAGTTGTTCACACACCGTGGCACAGTGACACATCGCCTATTTGACCGAATTCCTGAATTGACTAGTTGTCCTTTACTACTATGTACCTACTATGAACTAAATAAAACATATACTATTTATAAAAACCCTTCTCGTTCTGAGAGGCGATGCGTGCTCACTAGAAAGTCGGCTACGGTTTTAGATGAAGAAAATATGACTATTTATATCACTACAACCATGTTTTTTTCAGGTCAGCACATAAATGAAGGAACCCTATTTCTCTTCAGTCATTATCTGTTAATTATACCATAGAACGTTGACTTGAAATTCTGTAAATCACTACATAGTATAAAACAAAGTCGGTTTCTCTGTCCTTATGTACGCTTAAATCTTTAAAACTACGCAACGGATTTTGATGCAGTTTTTTTAATAGATAGAGTGATTGAAGAGGAAGGTTTATATGTATAATAACATCCATTAACAGTGAATGGCATATATTTTATACCCGTGCGAAGCCGAAGCGGGCCGCTAGTTTTGTAATATGAACAAAAAGTCTTTTTAAAAAACTGACTTCAAACGCCACTACAAAGTATATCAAGTGTGCCTATAACCTAACCTAATCTGATGACTATGGGACCACCTGGGAAGTATATACATAAAAAAAAGATTCTGACAAATTGAGAACTTCCTCCTATTTTGAAGTCAGTTAACGAGTAACAACTAAACAAGTGAATCTAATTATTACAGAAAAATATTTTTAGTCAAGACATCTTTTTAGTTAAGCATGTATGATAAACAGAACTGAAAAAGTAACTATAACTATTAAACAAATTATTAAAAATGTTAGTTACTTTACATGGCTGTAAGTTATATTAAGAACCAAGACCCGTGAGAAAAAATCTTTGATTACAATTGTAATGACGTCTGAACTGGTATTAATTATCTACAAAAATATTTAAAAATTGTCCCACAGATTATGAGAATTTGACCATTGGATACAAAAAATTTGAGTTTGTACATAATCATAAACGATAAAATATGACCACAGCAGTCCTACTAGACCAGATGAAATTCCCAGGCATTAATTTTATTATTTGTAATCTTATTTTAATGACACTTTATAGACTAATTATTTATTTTTAGCTATTATACAGTAGTCAAATGATATCTTATATATTATACAAACAAATATAAGCAATCAATTAAATAAAGAAAAATAGATATTACCTACATTATAGTAATTATTTATTAAACTTACAAATAATGTTTATTATCTAGCTTTTACCTGCGACTTCACAGGAAAACTTTGTTTTTCTAACATAAGTAGCAGTGGTGGTATCACTAGTAGAAGTAGCAATCGAGTAACCTCTGTCATCCTCCAGGGTCCTTCACTATACCCAAACAAAAATCACGTCGAACCGTAGCTTACAAGTATGTTGCGACGGGATTAAAAAGGACAAATAAAATATGCCCATTCGCTTTATAATAAAGTACCTACCGTAAGTAAGTATAGTAGTACGTAAGTAAGTAGTAATTGTGGAATCATCTGCCTTCGACAGTGCTCTCACTTAATTACAATATGGGGTTATTCAAAGGGCGGACCACTAAATTCCTGAAAAGCCGGCAATGCATTGATGATGCCTCTGGTACTACAAGTGTTCATTGGCGGCGGTAATCACTTAACATCAGGTGACCCACCTGCTTGTTTTCCCGCTATTCATATATAATTATAAAAAAAAGACGTGTGGCACTCGGGGACTGCCGCGGTAAAGCTATTGCATAGCATTTTTTATCAACGCCATCTAGCGGTGAGAGGAGTCCCGTGTCAGGTTATTTTCGTTACGGAATTTTTGGATTCGGTCTCCACGCTCAAGGCCCGCGATAGAAGCTATGCAATAGCCTAATAATTAAGTTCGCAAGGAAAGAGTAATATGCTTATGAATTCACCAGTGTTGTCATTATAGTTGATTGTATCACGAGACCTGTCTAATTGTGTCCAACATGGATCACTTTATTATTCTTTTCAGTTGGCGTGACCCCATGAAAAGCCCACGCAAGTGTATGTACCTACCAACACGTACATTGAAAACAAAGATGTAACACTTTGTGTATAGTCCTCAAAAAGAAGACCTATAAATTATATTTTCAATGACCGCAAAGGTTTGTTGTTATACTTTTGTTGATTCTAACAAAGACCTTTTATATTTTCGATGTTTTGATTAAGAGAATATTATGTATGTACTTACTTACCTGTTGTTGGAACTTACTTCCTTATTTTATTTAGTATGTAATACAATTATTGTAAATTAGGATTGCATAACTTACAGACCAACCAACTAAATCTCAACTAATTTATAAAATAAAGTAAAATGTAATCTAGAACTAAGTTATAGGTACATAATTTAAACCGCTGCGGTGACATTGATGAGGTATTCGTAGAGTTTTAATTTTAGAAGTAATTAAATATTAATTTTTATAGCTATTTAATTATTGTGAACCAAATAAATTTAAAGCTTATCTAAATCATTTTTAATAAAAACTAAAATCTAAACAAAAACTATACTTACTATATTAATACTAAAAGAAAAAGTAATATTTAGCTGTAATCCGCCAAACCAGAAAATGGTATGACAACACGCACCACACTCCAGGAACAACACAACACCAAAAAGCAGCGCCACACAAACTCCTTCAAAAACACTCGACGTACGTTTCGCTCCGACACCGTAGTATCACCAGATGTTGACTCCACAATCCACAATTGGAAACCAATTCTCCTGATGATACGCCAGTGTCTTGTGTTGTTCATGTGTTTCTTCTATTCGGCGCGGTCAGCGCGTGTTGCCATACAGATTTTTTCTGGTTTGGCAGATTATAGCAAAATATTACTTTTTCATTTAGTAAATATTATCATGGAATTGCACAAAGTAACGCCTGTTTCTATCCAATATAACTATTAAGTTTGAAGCCTCACCGATGTCACCACAATGCGGCATAGTACCTACCTTAAATACGCATCATTGCCCCTTGAGAGGAGCAATGCTGCAAATCTACAATAAGATAAACGTAAAAATGCTTTTTACAAAATCGACTTCAAACGCCACTACAAAGTACATTAATTGTGCCTATAACATTTGAAGAGTTCCCCCGATTTCTCTATCATCAGATCCTGACTTGATCACAATGGGACCACCTGGGAAGTGTACCCTTTCAAACAAAAAAAGAATTTTCCAAATCGGTCCAGACGTCTTCGAGTAATCGGGAAACATACATAAAAAAAAAGATTCCAACGAATTGAGAACCTGAACATACCTAAAAAAAACCGACGCATTAAGAACTTCCTCCTCTTTTGAAAGTCGGTTAAAAAGCACAAACAATGAAACATGTTACCTTACTCATAGTGTAACATGATACATGTCTAGACGCAAATTGCGTTAATTCGATCATAATAGTCTCTATTCCGACGTATCTTTTCCCAAGCCATTATATAAAGTAGTAGGTACCCTAAATATTCAATGCCAAAGAAGTTAGACTGCTGGGACGGACATACAATTTTGACATCCTGTAAAAATTTTGAGGATCTATCTACCTCTCGTAGTCTGTAGAGCTTACCTGCTTTTCAATTTACCTACTGTCACATATTTTGTAGTGCTAAAACCACAGATTAATTATATAAAAAGAAAGTTCTTCTAGACATGAAAGTTCATCTAGATTCCTAGAGGCCGGTGCATTTTTTTGTTATACCTATCCAATCGTGTATTATTGTATACTGCTGAAACTGTAACAGTGTTGATAATTGCTCAGTGTGCTCTTCTTGGCTGAAACGTATAGAAATAGAAATTATAAAATGTAGAAAGATTTTATTGCCACTTAATAAGCTGAACACACAAATAAAAGATTTGTAGTCACTCAGTTATCTTGTAATGAAATTTTTACAGAATTGATAACATGTTACAATAATACATGGCACGTGTGTACAGATAGAAGTAGTATAATAAGAACTAGGAATCCGACCAGCTCGGGTGGCTGCAGCTAGTAGACCAAGAGAATATAAACCATTCTGTTTTCTAGTAGAATGACTGGCAGAAGAACAGGTGCATGTCCCAAACGATATAATTCTTAAAATTAAGTTCTAAATTTAAATATCATCGAACATATTGGAAATATAACAGCCAATCCTCTCGAAGAAACCGCCAGCCGTAAAACCTCCATGGACGACAGACTCCACAAAATAATAGTCTATGGTGGTCGATTACTAGATGGATATAAAACGAAACATTTACCTACTTTCGAAGGCTTAGCATAGACAATCTGCAACGCTTAAAAGGAAGTTAAAAAAGCGTGCTACGATATTATTGGATCATAGTCAAAGCCTTGGCCTTGCGTGCAGCCTTATTACTCAGCCCAACCAACCGACGACTGATTTGAGCTACACATCCTTAACAAAGGAAACGATTACTGATCTTGTGTCAGTAATGTACCGTGGAAAATTACATAGCCAATCACTTCAGAGTTACTTTAGTTACTGTGTAGTATGCGGGTGTTTTTTATTAATCATACGAGTACCGTCCAATATTTGACAGGTAGTTTTTTTTTGTGCACTTCAATTTGGACCACAATTTACTATAATGATTTTAGTAACAAACATGTATAATTTTTTTTTACATTTCCGTACCTAACCGAAGGGTAACCAACGGGTGACCAACGGGATCCTATTACTAAGGCTGAAATCTATAGAACAAACTCTCACTCAGCTCAAACTCAAGACAGGGTTAAAATGAGACAGATTTATGTCAGAGCATATTTGTGTCTCTTCTTAACCTCTATTTTGAGCTTCCCGGTGCTTAAAATAAAAATTCTTTTTAAAAACCGACTTCAAACGCCACTACTTTGCCCACGATTGTTGAAGTCGGGCTAACGTCGCGCATCGGTTTCGTCGTTTCTATGTAGGTCCACCACTTCATGCGTGTACAAACTAAAATTATTTTATACTTTGTAGTGGCGTTTGAAGTCAATTTTTTTTTTAAAGAATTTTTATTGATCTTTGAAATTCTCGGTCTTTCCAACGGACGCGTACATTTAGGTGTTTTCGCGAACAAAAACATCGAAACTCCATTACGTTAAGTATCTTTTCAAATATCTAAGATGGTATCTTGTAAAGAAGCACAGGAAGGAAGCGGATATCTGAACGGCGACAATCGCCATTATATCATCGCGCCGATGCCGCCGGCGCCAGCGGAGCGCGTCGCCCCATACGCCTGTATCGGATGAATTTGCGTGTTTATGGCCCAATAGCATGTGGGTTTCATCGTATGGAATGTGTTTTTGTTTCAACTTCATCGTATAGACTTTGTTGAAACATTGTCAATGAAATCTCGAATAATGCCCATGAACTTGATGATGCCCACGACTTTGTCTGCGTTAAGGTTTTTTAAGCTATTGCATAGCTTCTATCGCGGGCCAGAGTGGAGACCGAATCCAGAAATTCCGTAACGAAAATAACCTGACACGGGACTCCTCTACGGTGAGCCGCTAGATGGCGTTGATAAAAAATGCTATGCAATAGCTTTACCGCGGCAATCCCCGAGTGCCACACGTCTTTTTTTGATTGCTCGCTCTTTAATTTTCTGGGATAAAATGTAGCCTATGTGTTAATCCTGGTTATGAGCTATCTTCACTTCAGATTTCAGCCAAATTGGTTCATTCGCTGTGGCGTAAAAGAGTAACAAACATACAAACTTTCGCCTTTATAATATTAGTAAGATAAGATGCGAAAGTGTCAGCTACGCGCAGCAAAGAAGTAACGGATTACACGTCTATCTCACTAACATATGCTACTTTTTATCCCGGAAAATGAAAAGGTTTCCGCGGGACGTTTAAAAAGCTAACTCCACACCTGTGACTCAAAAGGTCAAGACTACACTTTACCATCTTCCTACTTCGAAAAATTGATTCTTTTGACAAGAGCCAGCAAGATACACATGCTGTTGCTATTTCAAAACAAATTGTTCGAATTTTGTTATGTAGCTATTATATACATTGTAATATCTTGAAGGCAGCTGGGTGAAAAGCCAAATGCTCCTAAGCGACTTTGTCAATATACCTATGCAATATATGCAACTTTAGTTGTTCCTTTTTTCCGTTAACATCCTTTAACTTACATCGACTAGCAACTCGAAAACACTGCCGGCGCCCTTTACGTGTTTTTCGCTCCATTCCGTCGCATAAGATCATTTTTTCCGCCAATTTCCACGTCAATAAGATCGATTGGATCAAAGCGCCGCTCGTGTAATTACACCCACCGCTCCACACTTCATTGTGTCCAATTAGGTTTTATAAAAAAAGTCGGCACGCTCGGTTGCTCTACTAAATGATAATCGTCAGTAATCAATCAAACCCTCACCTGTGGTGGCTAATGACACGTGACACCGCGGGTTTTGGTTAGTTTAACAACAGTATTACAATGGCTAGGTGACAAGTTAACGGTCCGGATCGATTGGAAAATTTTTCTGATTGTCAATGTAAGGTTTCAATTTGGGTTGGGGAATTATAGTCGACGAATGCGGATAATTGGGGTTCGCGGACCTCTGTGACGCAGTGGTGAGTGCTGGGTTCGATTCCCGGTAGGTACAATCAGGAATTTATTATTTCAAAATTATTTCTCTATCTCTGGTCTGATCTGATGGAAGGCTTTTGCCGTGGCTAGTTATACCCCTTACCACCAAACGATTTACCAGATGGCACATGTATTCTAAGCATAATTTAAATGTACTGACGGTACAGACTGTATTTTAATCTTATTCGATGCACTGCAAACTTGGGGATGATTTAGGTATGGTTGGTGAAAAAATGCATTAGTTCGAGGTGAGGTGATTTACCAGTTATACAAAGTTACACGAATGAATAGACGTTGTCGAATCCCCACTAGGATAAACGAATTAGCGACCCACTGTGAACTGCTAGAAATAAGTGACACCAGACCTCGTAGGTCCTACGTCGTCTGGAGTTCTTAGCTTACGTCCCTGCGGTGTTCCAAGTTTTCCAACGAGCTGGTTAATTTAGGATTGTCCACATGCCGAACTGCCCTTTGAATCCGGTCAAATGGAAGGCTATAATGAATGATAGTATTATTTATTATTCTTGTTGATACATATAGGTTCGCATACTCTGACGTAGGAGGTATGGAGGTAGCTACTCCATCAGGAAACCCAGGCCCAGCGAAAGTCATCATTTGACGACAACGACAATAATACAAAGTTCATTCTCCCTTCACTCGATCGAAGCTGATAGGAGCAGACGCACAATTCCGCGTCTCCGCGTATGATGGCGTGAATGTAATGACAGCAATAAAAATAACAGTAACAACGCCACGTTGCAAGACGCAATTAAACATCGGCACACGGATCGTGACAAACAAAAGGCATACGTAAAATTACTTACCATTACATATTATAATAAGATATGCGCACACCTTCGCCAAGAAGTTATATAAGAACTATTTAGTCATGTAGATTGTGAGGAAGCGTACATGACTGAAGTCCTGCTGTACCTATGCCAGGGTTGTTTCAAATATTTTTTTATCTCTCTCTCTCTCTCTCTCTCTATCTCTTGCGATCTCACCTGTTGATAAGTGACTATAGGACTGAGATGGGAGCGGCCTAACTTGGAACTGGTATGTAGTGTGCTTCAACTAATACCCCTAATCGGTTTCTACACGCCATCGTGCCGTAACACTAAATCTCTTGGCGGCACGTCTTTGACGGTAGGGTGGTAACTAGCCACGGCCAAAGCCTCCCACCAGACCAGACCACAGACAATTTCAGAAATAATAAATTCCCAAACTGCCCCCGCCGGGAATCGAACCCGAGACCTCCCAGCTATCATAATATCTCTGCAGTGCGTTATTTTGGTCGTAAAGGTGTAGGAACATCTTTACAGCCATTACTGAAATCAACCGAGTGTGGTATCAACGCGACTGATTCAAAGAGATAAGCATTCAATGGCCTGATCTTGGTAGATACTTCGGACGGATATGTTGTAATTATATTATTATGTCATTAATTCAATCCGACATTTTTTCTCTATTGTTATCTATGTACCTACTGAGTTTTCCTTAGTAGCTAGGTAAAGTAAATACCTATTATGTACCTACTAACTAGGTAATACAGGTAAATGTGTAAAAGAGTTTTCATAAGTTTTTTTATTTATTGTTAAATTTCAATTTAGATACACAAATAAGCTTAAAATCAATATCTCGCCAAACTGCACAGGTAGTTTGCGCTTGCGCTCTTATACGCAAAATTACAAAATTAAAAACCTAATGCACCTAATTACAATTTTGGAAAATGAAGTGTAAACAAAAATAAAACTAAACAACTAAACTAAACCAACAATTAAGAATAATCAATAGTCAATCAGTGAAAGAGTCCTTAATAAAAACTTCCTTTAGTACATCCATACAAATAATACCTATAGAATGAAAGACTTCTATTGAAAAAAAAAAAGTTAGTAAGATTCTGATCTGAAAAATTAAAAGCCTAGCCTTTAGGACGGGACTTAAACCCGCGACCTTTCAGTTTTCAGTCCGCATCTTTAACCATTGCGATATTGAGGCTTCAACTAACATCAACAACAAAGCTGACCTGGAAAATATCAAAGAAAATGTGAACACCGTTACAGAGGAAACAATTGGAAACCAACAGATGATGAACGACAATCTAATGCATCTGCAAATAAGTCATTACTCATTACGCATAAATAATAACGCATTATACAAAGTACGGTCGTGTGAATAACTGATCGCCATCACAATCGGTGCACGTGAGAGCCCTGTTGAACTTTCGAAAGCAATTGTTGGCGATACGGCGGAAAATTCGCTGATGACTTTGATTTGCAATTAGTTGTTATGCATGTTGTGATAGACCTTAAATCGCTTATTACTTTTTCTTTATTGTGATGTCAAGATAGTCCTTGACTGCGATCTCTTCTGATGGGTGGTAATTAGCCATGGCCAAGACCAGGCCAGACCAGACACATTTGGACGCAGATACGCAATAACGATTCAACCCACAAACTTTTGTCAAATAAAATACATACATAATGTAAAAGAATAAAGTTATCTTTTCAATTGATAAGTTGTGTAGGGTGACTGATTATTGCGTATCTACGTCCAATGTAGAAATTATAAATTCCCAAATTGCCCCGCCGGGAATCGAACCCGAGACCTCCCAAGTCCTCACCATTGCACTAGGGAGGTCATTAACTGCTTATTTATAAGGATTTTTAACGCTCGAACAGGAGGATATAGGAGTATTTTTGCCGTTTTGAGCTCTCCTGTACAATTTGCTCCCCCTCTCCTGTACGTCCATCTGGTTTTTATACTGCGAAATTAAACTAAAATTTAGTGAAGAATAGACACATTCATATAAGATACTTTTGCGATGCTGATGACCTAAATTTCAGTTTAACAGGTAAATTACCCAATAGAGAGAAACTTACATCCATAGAAAACTAAGTTCCATTTTACAGCTTGAAACATTTGAATCAATCTCAATGAAGGAAAGGAAAAAAAGGTAAAGGTCTACTTAACCATCGCCAAATAAACGTTAACCGCCGAATTATTTAACCGACGATTTGACAGATTTTATACTGGTAATCCCTCAAAGTATCAAAATTCGTCGGTCAAAGTTTACTTGGCATTCGTGAAATAGGCTTTAAATCAGCAAATAAATCATTTCAAAGATACATAGAGCCGTAATTTACTCAATTTCGTTCCTGTAAAAACAGTGAGAGCTAATAAGTTTCTACTAAAACGTAGTGTCTAAACAACATTTTGAAAGGCCATACTTTTTGAGATACTTTATGAAAATTGCCACAGTTTGAACCCTATTTTGAAAGCAATAAGGAATAAACATAGTCCAGGAGATGTAGTAATTAGTTTGTGTGTACCTTGGACATGTTAATCGCGATACGACAAAGTGATGTGTGATAAGGCTACTTGCAAACTAGAAGTTATAGATGCAAATAAATGGTTTTGAATCATAAAAACTATATCCGTAGTATTTTGGTATGATTTTAGGTGAATCGGAACACCTACTGATTAAAATACATACAATGCACAATTTCTTTTCATTTTTGTAACTGCTGAGAAAGCTAACATTGATCAGGAATTGGCTTTAAATAATTAAATTATTGTTGATCAATTACAAATTACAGCATACGTTAAAAAATATTGATGAATCAATTAATTTAATATCAGTTATTTAATTTGTTTTAGAGATCAGCTTCATGTATGTCCACTTCTTCTTATATTTTTTTTTCTTGTAATTCTGTAGGTATATGTAAATAAAAAATATAAATAAATAAATAAAATATCAGCTAATCTGAGTTGATTCCGATAGTCACGATGTAACAATCATTTTAGACAATCCTGCAGCCGGTTTGAGAGCCGCATTTTGTCTGCGTGCTGTAGCGTGCCTTACCACTGATCCTAATTAAATACACGGATGATACTATCCTGGGTGGAGCGGCGAATGATTTAGGGTTCCGCAAAAAGTGCAAATTATTGCCACTTTCCTGGTAGGTGAGGCGAATGAGGAATGTACACCTAAAATATGTGATTGCACAAGCCAAGAGTTATGATTTGACGTCATGAAGTCCTTTGTGTTAGGTACTTTATTATATGAGCGTTTTGGTTCAATTAAACTCAAGGAAATGTCTCAATGAAACATTTTAGAGATTCATTCAAATGCTTTCTATATATTTATTTATCTACTATTGTCAGCCTACATAATATCTTTCGAAAAAAATTGTTATGTAATGGTAGAATTTGAAATAAACACATGTTTTTTGATCTCAACTTTTAAATGCTTGTAGGTTCAATGTACACTGCCATACCCTCATCAGGTGAGATCGCAATCAAGGACTATCTTGTCATAGAATAAAAACAATCGGCACTTAATTTGTCTAGTTCATAAAAGGCTTGTTATTTTTTATTATGCACTTTTCTCGGTGTGATGATTCTTCCGACAGAATATTATTGTCTCAAATAAAACTGTGAATTGGGGCTCCTAAGAACATGAGTGGGTATTAATCATTATTTGCACTAGCAACTAGCAACCGCAAGCTCAAGTTAAATAATAATCAAGAAACAATTTAGCGATAGCAGACGTAAATATCCCCGAAGATGTGTGGAATAGTTCCCGTCCATTACGCCGGGGGCTACCGGCAGATGAATTTATAGGATAAAGTAAACAAACACTAACTCAACAAGACGGTTGGAGGACTCTTGACACTTGACATACTTATTGGCGTAGATTCTGGACAAAGTTTTATAGTTAACTAGCGTTTACCTTAACTACGTCCGCGTACATTACACTGTCATCGTAGCAACACATTTTTTGAGATAAAAGTGATCTGTGCCACTCTCCAGCTTTGTAATAACTTGCCAGCAAAAAATCACGTCAATCTATTGAATCGCTGCTGCGTGAAATAAGGAGAAATTAACAAAAACTTTAACTTTAGTCACACACAGATCGATCTATTAGCGATCCACCATTGATCTATGTAAAATTGTCTGCCTTATATATATGAAGCTTATTCTATTCTTCAACTTTAGGTTTCATCTGTCCACTAAGAAGTGTCAAAAATTTACCATAGTTTACTAACTATGGTAAAGTTTTTGACACTTTGACACTGAACTTCTTGTTTTCCTTCGTCAACCGATAGACGTCTACTCTTGGACAAAGGTCTCTTGCATGGACTTTCACAGGTCTCATGCTTAGATCTGTAGAGCATGCTCTGACTCAGCTCAGACTTAAGATTGGAGAAGAATAAAAACGAGACACAAATATTCTCTGGCATAAATCTGTCTCGTTCTGACTCTGACTTGAGTCTGAGCTGATTGAGAGTACGGTCTATAGATTTCAGTCTTGAGCCGCCTAATTCCAATGGCTCCCTATGTTTTCCAGGTCCATTTAGTGGTGGTCTGCCAACATTGCGCTTTCCGACGCAGGGTCGCCACTCCAGCCAGCGCATTTGACCCCAACAATCATCAGTTCTTCGAAGTATCTGCTTCAGCTTCACAGTTCGCTGAGTTATGAAATGAGCTGAAATGCCATACAAAAATGCCTTAAATTCAGCTAATCACCATAATTAAAATTATAGTAATAATTAATGCAACTTTTCTGCAATCTATATGCAATATTCTGCAAAATAAAATAGTAAAAAAACGTCAGAAGGTCCTTCTTAATGAAAACAACCTTAGAATAAGAACGACGTTAATATAAAAGAACAGGGCTGATGTTTTATCACAACGAATCATCTTCTCATTGGTTTAAATACATTTATATAATGAATCTCATTGTTCAACCTCCTGCCTGTATATGCAAGCTAAATTCGAGCTATATAATTGCAAGCAAACAATGCACGTAAATGGTAGTCGCAGGCATTGGAACAATGCTAGGAAACACACGCGTCGCTGCCCACAGATCGATCTATTGGCGATCCACCGTTGATCTATGTAACATTGTCTGCCTTATCTAAAGCATCTTTACATTGAATAATTATTTAAGGAAAACTGTTGGGTTTCATTATCGTGATTGGTTGACATAATTAAGGAGGAAACATATTCTCTACACGCGACACAAAGCTAGGAACAGACGTACAGGATAGCAGTTTTAGATACAAAAAAGGTGTACCTATCAAAAAAAACATGAAAATTCCTAGTCATTTTGTCATAAGTATACATGCAGCTATTATAAGAACAGTCATTAGTAACAACTGACAAACTAGTAAAATAATAATTTATGCAGCATGATTTAATTGTGCTTTTATTGTTTTTGTCTCCAAGGGAAAATCAAATCGAATAATATGTACTGGTATTATAATAAATGCACAACAATATATTGAAAAGTATTCGTATAGCTGGTTTGAAATACTATATTGTCTTATCACATCGTAAAATTCTTCAATGTCACAACAACTTTACTGATGCAAGAGAGGAATATGGAATCATTTAAATTCCCATTAAATTCACACTTTGATTTCTCCATAAGCTGCTCGAAAAGAGTGTTAAACGTTTATACAAAAATATTGTCACCTCTTCGAAGACAATCGAGCAATTTTAATCATTACCACATTACATTTTATCGCCACTAAATTCAATATATTGTTATTCTCAGCTTTAAAGCAATGAAAATAACGTATATGACTTATTTTTTAACAGTAAATAAGATTTGGTGTTCATTTCAAACGTTCGTACGTAATTCTCCATTCTTTAGAAATAATAGATGAGTAGTATTGGATGCTCGTCTTTAAATAAAAAAACTTTTAAATCCTCCTCTATTAAAATCAAAACCGTTGAAAATTAAACTTTAATTGCATAGGAATAGAGTAAAGATGCATTTTTTTGAAGGGCACATAAAAATCGTTCAGAAACTCTTGTTGGGATAATGACTTTACGGTATGTAGCCCGGGTGGTATTAAAATGACATTACTATTTTCCGGAACTCTTTTGTTGATAGTTCACGCCTGTAAATGCAAATCGTTATTGAGATTTGAAACTATTAAATCGTACACACAAATTACCACGCGTACGCGTTTCCCTCTTATCACCATCGTTATTTACATTTCTATTTCTTCACTAACTTTATCGAAGAAAATCTATTCTCGTACCTTGAACTAAAACTGAAAAAAAATTGTCTGAAGACTGTTTCTTTTAAGCTTTTTTTTAGTTTTCATGTCGTCAATTATGTTTAAATTTCAATTTCTATTCAATTATTTGCCGAAGAAAAAAATGTCATTAATTACCCAATTATGTATACAATACTTAATATAATATAAAACTAAATACTAAATTAAAACAAAACATGTGAGATACAGGTGGTCCTTCCTTATTATTAAATCAAAACTGTGTTTGTTTGTTGGTTTGCTGCTTTGTCCTTCAATCACGCACAAGTCAAATCAAGCAATAGATTTACGTGATCTTTTGCATTATTGCAGGTATGGTAAATTTTTGAGGCCCAAAAGAGTGACTTGTTTTTTTGGCTTCTTTTATTTACGTATGCGTATAATAATATATTTTCGTCTATTTTAGAATCTTCTACAAATATGAATATTACATTCTTTCTAATCAAATCGTGTCACAGTCGTTAAAATATGTTTCCATTTCACTACTCTCATTTATCCTTTAAAGAAACCGAAACTTTTATTTAAAATCCCCTCAAAGGGAATTGATATGGTACTCCAAGATGTATCGGAACATCGAACATAACATAATATCCAGGTCGAATATCTTCCGGCCCTATTTATATAAATCATAAAACTAAATATAGTGGGAATCAATGGAGCATCAACTATGTGATGTAATGGAGTGCCAAGACAGCTGGTACATTATCATCAGTAACTGTCCGGCTGTCTATGGTCGTGGAAGATGGAAATATAAGAGCTGTCAATATTTATACATCTGTAATAAGTTGTAAGTGCGTTTTGTATACTATGTAATAATTAGTGTCTAGTTTCTATTCATAACATTTTGATTTCGGTCTACTAACAAAATGATAATTTAATAGCATTTTTTACTTAACCAGTGTATACCCCGAGAAATTGCCAATGATTTCTGCCTTTTGCCACAATTGCCTTTGTGATAAATTCAACTTTGCACCTACTGGAGCTATGTCGGTGACACTTGGTTTTTCTTCGGATTCCCTCATATTATTGAGACTTTCGAGACATGGTCGCTATCAATACCTAGGTCTTATTAGAAAGTCAGGGGAGGATGGGGAGAGTTATACTCGACAACGGAATTGTTTAAAAATGACTAACTACTACAGTTTTCCATTCGCAATCACCTCTCACTGATCGATATTCTGTCGCTATTGCTAAAATGCACTGTTACAGCAAAAAAAAAAATCGACTAATCACACCAATAGAGACTGTAAAAATGTTTGATGCAGCTTTTCCGCAATCAACCAACTGAATATCTCACGCCGCTAATCGCACCGATCTAAATATGAATCCGTAAAAGCAATACCCGATAAATCATCTATTTACGCAGTTCCACATTAAGAGTTTAGTCATTCATTAGAAACAGTGACAGTTCAGAGTATATTAGAGCATATGCTATCGATGATGCATCGGCAGCGAGCCCGGGTGATTTGTACGGTGGCAGGTGTGCGTCGGAAATATATACGCGCTTCGGTTTTATTCGCAATTGGCATTTTACTAAGCTTTCCAAACTTTTGTAGGTACTATTCTTTGACACATAAGAAGGCTCAGGGACATTTATGTCATATGTCGCAGGAATACTCCGTACATAGCTCTCTAGCTATGCTCGGAGTGAAATAATGAAATCAGCAAAAAGAAGGCTTATAATGATTGTATTTTTGCAACTAGATGCTTTTGTATGCCGTTTATATCATAAAATTTCATTTGTGTGACACAAAGATTTTTTGTTAGTTTTTATCGGTGGAAGAACGTTCCGAACCAGTAGTAAATCTTTATTCCTAAAATAAAGAAATTTTATTGTACAAGTTGATGCCCGCGATTTCGTTCGCGTGGATTAAGGTTTTTAATTCTCTGGAACTCTCTTATTTTCCGGGATAAAAGTAGACTATACATAATTCCAGACTTTAATCTATCTCTGTGGCAAACACAGCCAAATCAGTTCAGTTTTTGAGGCGTGATTGAGTAACAAACATCCATCCGTCCATAAATCCAAACTTTCGCATTAATAATACTAATGGGATTCCCAAAAAATTTACCAAATCCTTTATCTACCTCTAGTTTTTTGTGTATGTGCAATAAATATTACGAAGAAATAAAATATAAAAAATTGTGTAGCACAAATAAAGTTTGGGAAGCGCTAATCATAAGTTGCGTCGCGTCGATAAATCTATGAAAATGAACGCGTGTTTAATGTCACTGGAATGCTTTCATGATCTGACCGATCCAGGGACGAATCGAGCTCGACTTATTAATAATTTTGGCTTTTCAGACGCTCGCACAATACGTTGTGTTATAACAGCGAACTAAATAGTCGCATGGAATTTTTTAATCCATACTTTACTGATGGTATAAATGCAAAAGTGTTTGTTTGTTGGTTTCTCCTTTCATCGCGCTGCAACCGAGTTACGGATTGACGTTTTTTTTGCCTGAGTATAGATGAGAGTGATATCGGATTAGACTTTTTATCCCAGAAAATATGTGAGTTTGGGATTTTAAAAACTAATAATCCAAGCGAATCCTTACTAATATTATAAATGCGAAAGTGTTTGTTTGTTCGTTTGTTGGTTTGTCTTTCAATCAAGCCACAACAAAGCAACGGATTGACGAGATTTTTTGCATGGGTATTGTTGAGGACCGGGAGATTGACACAAGTTACTTTTTATCCCAATCAAATCAAATCAAAGAGATCCCGCGGGATTTTTAAAAACTAAATCCACGCGAGCGAAGCCGCGGGCATCAACTAGTTCAACAATAAATTCATTCAAAATCTCATCTTTAATTGCTTCATTCTTAATCTGAAGTGCGTCCCCAAGTCATAACTAACAAATGTCTCGGATCGAAGTGCAGAATCTATATTTGTAACGGCTTCTTGGAAAACATCAGCGAGATGTATTAATCGAACGAGCTAACATTGTTCATTAGGTATATTAACGGTGTACGTTTTGTTGTGCCTAATTGATGATCTTGATTAGATGATGGAAATTGATTTCGATACTCTTTAAAAGATTTTATTAGTAGCCATAAATTTTTAGCTGCATCGATTGATATGTTGATTGATAGGGGTAAAACTATACCCAGTTACTTTTACCAGAGTGCAGAATGCCAGAAAAAAATCTATAAAATAAAATATACTCGAAACCTCGTGTGAAACGCGACAGATGCTAGCGTGTAGGAGTGTAGAATACATCATATATTCTAATAACTCGTGAGATATTCATTTTTTTTAACTGGCTGAATTTTATATAAAAAGTATCGCTCTGTAATATGCAATACATTGAAAATAAATGCAAATTGGTTAAAAATTAGGCCTAACTTTTTTTTGTCGAACTAATTTCATTATTTTTTTCTGCTCAGTCTCTTTAAATTATGATATAATTTTTGTGCCTGTTTTTTTTCGGATAATTAAAACTTGATCTACCTACTGCCGTAAAAAATAAAAATCAATTCCGCATCTGAAGATTTACCATGACACTCGCTCATTTTCTTATTTTATTGTATTTTTATTATTTGTTGCTATAGCGGCAATAGAAATACACATTCTGTAACTTTTACAAACTTTTACGGTTCATGAGATAGCCCACTGACAGACGGACGGACGGATAGCGGAGGTTTAGTAATAGTAAGACTTGATTGGCACCCTTTGGGTACGGAACCCTAAAAATGATTTAATAAGCGAACGCGGTCTATACTTCAACTGTCATTTTATTATCAATGTTACTAGAATTTCGAACCTAATTTTCAAAGATATTTTGAACCCGAAAAACCTAAAGCAGATGAAGTCGCGAGCATATCAAGTAACAACTGCATTCGATTATAGAAAAACGCTAGGTCGTAGAAGTTATAAAATAAGTAGATAGGCAACGAAGGGTAGAGCAAGGCGTTTATAAAGCTAGTCTATCAAGATACCTAGAGATGGGTGTCCCCATTAACCCCACCCCACCCTCTGTCGCCTTCGGATAGATTTTTTCTTTTTTTGCGCTGCTCGGTACCGATACTGCATACTAGATTTGTGACGTCGTTTTCCCTGCACAGCGCAAAAGGAACCATTTCAACGTCTAGAATATTATTTTTTTGTTAGGTGTAGGAGTAGGTACTTACCTATTATTTTGGCGATAAGCATACCTGATGCTAAGTGACGATTCAGTCTAAGACGTAAGCGGATTTAGTTTTTAAAATCCCACGGATGATCTTGATTTTCCGGGATAAAAAGTAGCCAGGGCCTCAACCATCACGTCGATTGATGATTCCTATATAAAATTACCGTTTCTGATTTCTTCAATTTTTGAGCTATTTGTTTGGCTTTTTTCTATTTTTTTATTTAATTGAAAAAATCTGACAAAATCAAGACAAAGAAAAATATTTAGCTTTTAGATTGTGTCTAGTTGTCTGCAAGTTTGGGGTTGATTTTTCGTTCAGGTTTACAATTTTAATTTGGATTTAAGTTTTTTTTTCTTTAGTGAAGTTTTTAATTTTAAGGCCTCAATAGCCCAACAGTTAAAGGTGAGTACTGAAAACTGGAAGGTCGCAGGTTCGAGCCCTACTCGTTGCACTATTGTCGTACCCACTCTTATCAAAAGCTTTTCGCTTATTTGGAGGCGAGAGGAAAATATAAGTCAACTTCAGCTTGGCTAAAATTCTTAAAAAAAAAATTAAAACAATTGGTATCGTTTATACTTACGATGATTTTTCACATTCCAATAAGAATCAAACTTCGTTTGAATGGGGTACGCTTGTGAAGTTGAGAGGATTGACTTTTAATGACTGGAACAACAATTTCTTTTTTTTTTTTAATTCGATGACAAGATAGCCCTTGACTGCGATCTTACCTGATGGTAAGCGACGATGTAGTCTAAGGTGGTAGCGGGCTAACTTGGAAGGGGCTTAGCAGGGTAAATTCAATCCATACCCCTAATCGGATTCTACACGCCATCGTGTCGGAACTCTAAATCGCTTGGCGGCACGTCTTTGACGGTAGGGTGGTAACTAGGGAATGCAAATCTCGCGAGATTGGGGCTCAAGCGAGATCTCGCGAGATTGTAAATAACAATACCGCGAGATCTCGCCAATTTCGAGATCTCGCGAGATTGGCGGTTTTGTGTGTTTTTTTTTGCAAATAATCACAATATTTGAATAAATTAGAAAAAAATAATAAAAATTATAACTATTATAAGATAATATTTATTTTCACGAATTTTTCAATAGACTTTTATGCATCAAATTGTCTATAATTTTTTAATAAACTTCTAAGTAGTAAGACTTTGACGTACGTATCTATCAAATCACTGTGAAAGTACTGTATACATAGCACAGTTTGGTTACCATATTGAAAAAATTTTTATTTTTATTTTTTGAAAAGCAACTGCTGAGTTTCTTGCCCGTTCTTCAAATTAATTCGCGCACCGAACGAAACCGACAGGTCGCAACTCCGTCCGTGTCAGTCCGCGCTTCGAATAAGACTTTTTTATGCTCGAGTGCAATCTCGTTAATCTCGCGAGATCTCGCCCTTTTTTCGTACGAGATTAATCTCGCTAAAAAAGGCCGAGATCTCGCGAGAACGAGATCTCGCGAGATCGAGATTGCATTCCCTAGTGGTAACTAGCCACGGCCAAAGCCTCCCACCAGCCTTTTTCTCTTCTTTCTTAATGAAGGCACACCCGAACCATAAACAAACCACCTCTTTTTTTGAGTTGGTCCAACAACGTAAAGAACTGACGGGGAGAAAAATTCTTGCCATAAATATTGCTAGCTGTGACGTCGCCACGATATTGCTTCGTAGTTGGATTTCTAGTTAACTTTCCCGTTAAAATTGAAATTCCATTAAGAAGATTGCTTTTTAGAGTGTCTGCTGGGTGGGTGCGGAATGGGGGGGAGGGGGGGGGGGGGGGTATTCACCAGTGTCGGATTACTGAGTACATGTACTTACGCAATAAAATTGTGCAACCAATACTTGGAGCTTTTTTCTCTACATGACCTGTTTAGAGTAGTTTAAGCTCTAAAAAGTCTATATAAAGCAAGGCCAGTATCCATCAACCAACGTAGATGCCATTAAAACGTGCGATACGGAACTGAAGTGGAAATGGATGGGGCACATAGTTAGAAGAGCTGATGGTCGTTGCGGTCCCAAAGTGGCAATCCTCCACCGGGAAGCATGGTATTGGTAGAAATTGGTAGATGCGGGATTGGTAGCTAGTATAGGGTCTAGGTGGACCGGCGACATCAGATAAGTTGCCGGAAGACGCTGGATGCAAGCGGCGCAAGACCGAGACCTGTGGTAGTCTGTGTAGGAGACTGCTGTGTTCAACAGTGTACGAGACCTAGGATTAAATTCCTAGCTGGATAAAACTATCAAATCGCCATTTTGTATGATGAAATGCGGTATTGACAATTCTTAATTTTCATTGTTTTCCATTTGGAAATGTCAAAAATAGAAAATAAGTACGCCATCTGTTAGGATTATAAGCTTTACCTATAAGTTAAAAAATAGATATTATAATGGTGTATTAATAACTTTCTAGGTACTGCTAGGTAAATGTTAGTTACTACCTCAAAAGAACGATGATTTGTAGGGAAAGTGTCTGGATAAGAAAAATTTTCATCATTCTTTTCGGCCCACTAGGTAGGTACTGAGCTAAGGCCTCCTCCTTCTGAGAAGAATTAATGGACCCCGGAAAAGGAGACCAACATTTTAATCACTTAACACCGTTTTTTTTTAATTAATGAAAACAAACAATTAAACAACTTAACAATTTTATTGATTTATCAGTATCCAAAACAAGTAGAATCTGATTTCGTTTACATACTAATATCCATAAGTAAAGACCGTTCAGTACAAAGTCTATGTGAAAACCTTTTACCAATAGCCTCAGTCGATTCCGTAAACGGACCCATATACGAGAAAAAAGCCCGTGGAAAATCTACGTGACGTACATCCGATAGCCAATGGCGGATCGAACCTTCATTTTCCGAACACCATCCCACATAGAGCCCTAAAATCCGCTAGAATAAACCATAGCTCTACGCAATAAGAGTTCAACTAACCGTACTCAGGGGTCATTAGATTCTGGTAGAGTTTCTATCGAGAACGAACGCTGGCCTCTGATTGGATGATTGATTCCGCGCGATTGGGCACCAAGGCGCACACTCGAACCGATACATGTTCGACGTTTGAATATGAGCTGAAAACGCCTTCGATAGGTATTTTACGGTGTACAGATCGGTAGGTATCGGCTTGTAGAGGCGACGTGTAGGCGCGATCGACCGATCATAAAGCACATCTGGGTACTGTTATTAATTGAATGCCGTAAAAAAAAAATGCTTTTTTTAATACAAACAATTTTCAAGGTAAAACCATTGTTTTATGTTGCTCGTGCAGTTGGTAGTGGGTTGGTAGTATGTACAGCCCAGCCAAATCCTAATTTGGATTGAATCCTATAAAGGATCCTAATCCTTTCTACTAGATATGGGAAGCCAGTCGTCCGACGGCGGATTTAATTACAAAAAGACAATATTTACTTAACTTAGTATTGAAGTTAAAAAACTTAAAGCTTTTAAATTACACATCACACTAATATTATTAAGGCGAAAGTTTGTAGGTATGTGTTTATGTTTGTTACTATTTCACGCAAAAACTGCTGTACGGATTTGGCTGAAATTTGGAATGGAGATAGCTTATACCCAGTGTTAACACAGAGGCCACATTTTTTTAGGCTACATTTTATCCCGGATTTATGATTACGTAATCAAAAAATCTTAATGCACGCAGACAAAGTCGCGGGCATTAGCTAGTTGGATCATAATTTTCATTGTGTAAGTATGTAATAAGGTTTAAGTATATTTTAGCTATTAACTGAACTATAAACGTCTTATGAGAAACCAATCGAATACACTTTGATATATTTTTTAATACATTAAATATTATCAAAATCAATGATGTCCAACTCAAAGTAAAATTCGAAAACATTACCTTACTTCTAGTGTAGTTGGATTAAAATAGAAATGCATTTTGTTTTTTTTTAATCTACTTCGCGTAATATGGAAGGCTCTGGCTTAGAAAATATGAATAAACAAACGCAGCCAAAGTTGAAAACTATTCCATTGATAAAACTCCAATACCAGAGCGTTTTTAATAAATTAAATTCAAAGCAGACTACGCAAAAAATATAGAGAGAATACGGTTGAATGAATATTCTCACTCAACACTGGCTATTAATAAAAAAACCGGCCAAGTGCGGACCGAAATAATCGCAGGGGTTCCGCGGATGGTTTAATTATGTGTAATTACTTAGTTGATGCCCGCGACTATGTTCGTGTAGAGGAGGAGGTTTTTTTAATTTCCGCGACTTGGTTCGTGTGGATTGAGATTTTTTAATTGCCGCGGGAACTTTCCTATTTTCCGGGATAAAATGTAGCCTCTGTGTTATTTGTACCATACAAACCTTTCCAATTCCTTTCGCCTTTTCAATAATTTTTGACCTATAGGTATATTATAATAATTTTGTTTCAGACGATGCTTATCGTAGGAGCAATGGTCGTTGGAGCCGAATAGTCTTACGGTGGTGAATGTGTACAAGAAAGCGAAGTGACTGGATAAGGAAGGTTGTGGACCGGGATGCTCATTCAAGATGTCCAACAGTAGATGCCAAAAAGCTGATGTATGATAATGATTATATTCATTAATAAATAATAAATAGTATCCTCTATTATTAAAATAGAACCTTTACAATGTTAGATACATTTGTGTATGTTTGTCCTGCATTGAAGTTTTCTCATAGAATTTTCGCTGCAGAACCCTAAAAATACGTTCACAGTTCTGTTCACTACCTAACTAATATTTAACCAACTCCAGATAAGGCAAATATATGCGCTTTTCCGTATACTTATTTGAAATGGAAAAATATTTTTCCAACGTCGCTTGTACGTAGCCACGGCTTCGGCGGGAATGGATGTATGTGAACTTTTTTTACATTTCGCCTTTAGGTATTATTATTAAATGGTTTTTCAGGAAGTACACGTAGTTTTTGTGCAGGATTTCGAGCTATTAATTGTACTGGATTTGTTGCTGGGAACTGGAAACTCTTCTGTTTATTAAACACTAGATGATTCCCGCAACTTTGTTCGCGTGGATGACGGTTTTTTATTCCCGCGAGAACTCTCTTATTTCCTGGGATAAAAAGTAGCCTATGTGCCATTACAGACTATAATCTCTGTGCCAAATTTCAGCCAAATCGGTTCAGTCGTTGCGACGTGATGAGTAACAAACATACAAACTTTCGCATTTATAATATTAATAATAGGATTGCACTAACCGTATATTGTGATATAATGAACAATATTCATTGAGGAGCTCAGGACCTACATAAGAGCTTTAGTAATAAACTAAGCCAATTTGAAATATTCGCTGGCAATTAACTTCCCCAATTTATTGCAGAAATCAATATCAGACTAGCAAAAGCTTACAGAAATTCACTAGCTGCCAGTTGGTATTAGTTATTAGTTTATTCTTATACTAAATTCGCTACAACATCGCAAATAAGAAACAGATGTCATATCATAATGTATTATGCCATCTATTTATTACAGGTATTTCTAATACAAATCTTATTAATTTTTCAAAATGCATTTACACAAACCCTGTCTTATGTGGAAGTTAAAACTGTGTAACAGGAGACAGTGGCTTCCCTATGGCTAGAAAAAAAATTATGTAAAAAATACCTTTTTTTAATGCAGTTAAAAACTCAGCAGCCACCGATTGTTAAGTTTAGATATTCGTTGGATCGAGGCATCGTGTCGTAGTCGCCTGCTTTCTATTGATCTACAGTCATTCTGCTTGGTGAAACATTTCCCTCTCATAGCTCCTGGCTTCCAATATCTCTCTCTCTCTGCGTCGTATTCCTCATCGCTGAAGTTCATGACCTCTTCCATTAGTAATCGCATGATGGTAGAGGTCATCTTCAATACCTTCCACGTACAATAATTACTCATCACTTGATTTTAATGTGCAATTTCGACTCTTAACGCTACTTTTCCAAAGCGAACTCTGAATTTGCTTAGATTTGAGAACCTCTTTGCTTATGAGTTGAGAACACCAGTAGGGCTATCATGCGCACCACGAGAAAATTTTCTACACTTTACTCATTACTTTATCTCTGTAGAGATTACGAGTAAACGTGTAGATAAAATTGTCTATAGTTCACGAACTGATCGTATTGATCACTGTAACTTTTCACTGAGTTAAACTAGAGACTTGAAATTTTCAGAGCATTAAGAGACAATTAACCTTCATATTCAGTACAAATTTCAACTTAGTACCTCGAGTTATTTCCGAGAAAAGCGGAGCGAGCCTATAAGAGTTTCCTTTTTTTTTGGAACCCTTTAAAACCTACCAATGTTCAAAGCGGCGACCCCGCACCGGTAAGCGCAGTGTTGGCAGACCCCCCACTAGGTGGACCGACGACATCAAACGAGCCGCAGGGAGCCGCTGGATTCAGGCGGCGCAAGACCGAGACCTGTGGAGGTCCATGCAAGAGTCTTATATCCAGCAATGGACGTATATCAGTTGATTAAGAAGAAGAAGATAGTTCAAAACCCACAGATCAAATTCCACGTAGACGTTAAAAGTAAGTTCCTACTCCTATATCCACTTAAGCTCCGTATGAAGCCTTAGTATCTATTTCATATCTCACACAGGAATTCTAGACTAAGATAAATCTTTACCAAGTTTTGTTATACTACCACACGTGTTCAATAACCTACTATGAAACACACTCATGGTATAGTTCTTTCATTTCACGAGGGCTTGTGGCTCATGGTTGTGTGTGTGTCGTATCTGTATGAGTGTGAGCGGGAGCTTGCTCGCGATTGTCCGCTCCCACCGCTTCTGACAGGCACGCACACTTACGCAATGTGCATGTACACGACGTAACCACAAGTAAAGCGCCCGTAACTTCGTGAGATAAACGTACTGTACTGCTAGAGATGGCGCTTGTTGTGAGAAGGCTTCTTACTCTGGAGCCCTAAGCAGCAGTAGATGGAGTTGTTATCGCTGCGAGTGGAATCATAAGGGTCCAGAGTAAGGCTCTAAGTAAATTTGAAAGGCAAATTTTCAATACAAAAACTGTCAATTTTTTTTTTAAGATAACGATGCAGTCTAAGATGGTAGCGAGCTAACTTGGAAGGGATATGCCAGTGTAAATTCAATCCATACCCCTAATGTTCTACACGCCATCATGCTGGAACGCTAAATCGCTTGACGGCACGTCTTTGACGGTAGGGTGGTAACTAGCCACGGCCAAACCCTCCCACCAGACCAGAAATAAAAAAATATCAAATTTAGGCTCCGATAAGACTTATTTCTCTTTAGAGAAAGAACATTATATAACAGTTACTAAGCTGTTGAGTATTGTACTATTCTGATCCCTAGTACACGTGCAAGGAAAAAAGACGTAGTATGTATCAGTGGCGACCTCGCACCGGGAAGCGCAGTGTTGGCAGACCCCCCACTAGGTGGACAGACGACATCAAGCGAGTCGCAGGGAGCCGCTGGATTCAGGCGGCGCAAGACCGAGGCTTGTGGAGGTCCATGCAGGAGACTTATGTCCAGCAGTGGACGTCCATTAGTTGAAGAAGAAGAAGAAGAAGAAGAGATGTATCAGTATTTTGTACAAGAATTTTGCGAGAACTTGAGAAATTTTAGTTGACATAGGTTTTATACCTATATTGCTAGAGATCGAGTTTCCGTAGTAGGGAACGAAGCTCTGAGCGAACTCGTAAATACAGCTATTTTTATGGAGTCCATAAAGAACAGCTAGGAAACTTGCAGCGAACGTACACTTTGATTTTATTTAAAAGGTGAGAATAATTTCCAGTTAACGCCGGCGAATATTGAAACATTTTTAAAATGTTAATCCTTGTCTGATTTATAGTGCTTATGACGCACCTGATCGTGGTATTAGCTAGAAGAACATTTGCATTTATGATTATTTATCTGTCAAATATTTGCATCCATATCTACTCGTATATTTTCTCCAGAAGAATATAAATAAATAATGTGGCTTATTCTGTTGTATAGTTCTTGCAATTTACGAGGGCACGTTAGCTTTACTTGCGGATACGTCGTGTACATGTTCATTGCGTAAGTGTGTGTGCCTGTCATGAGCCTAGGTGGGAGTGGGCAGGCGCGAGCAAGCTCTCGCTTCCACTTATATAGATACGACACACACAATCATGAGCCGCGTACCCTCGTGAATTGAAAGAACTATACACAATCTCTAAACTTAACAAGGTTAAGCAGATTGGTGCAAGACGGGAGTTGCAAGAACTATGCCTAATTAACTTATTATTGAACTCAAGATCACGAAGTTGGCAACTTTTCAAACTTTTAGGTGAGTATTACAGTTTCCTCTTAAATTTTCCCATCACCATCGTGCCAGTAAAGATGTACTAAAAAAAATGTTAATTTTGTCGGGCTACAAAATGTTAATTCCAGCGCTCGTTATCCAATACACGTTGAAAATACCTTTGCACCTCACAAAGGACAAGATCTACTAAATAACCCCTTTTGATAACGCCCGAGTTTCCCGCGCTTCACTTCCAGAGAATACGTTGCATTTTAACAAGTTTAAAATACTTTATGCATAGACATTACGAGGAGCTTTCTGTACCGGAGAAATTTCATCCGATGTAAAATACCACCCGGCGGCAGCCAATAGCGTCGGCCAATTTGAATATAGAACGCGCGCTCCGAATTCATAACGGACACACGGAACTTAAATGTTCCGTTCGAATTTTGAAATTTTCTGGAACGTTTCTCATTCTGGTGCATAATGTTCAATAAGAGTCCTGGAATATATGAGTGTGTTTGGGATGTGAGTTATATTAAAGATGTTTGGTGTGCACGGAAGTTTTGGAATGATTTATGGCATGACTAAGTCGCCCTTTTCTGTAAGGGTTGTAATAAATAGCTCAGAGTTCTATTCGAAAATAATAAAATGCATTACAAAAAAAAGAAATCTTAGAATTTAATAAATATAATAACAATATAAGAGAAATCGATATTGTCAGTAACCGATAGACGTTCATGCAATGCATAATGCTCTTGTAGGGATTTCTACACGCTGAAGTCTTGTGCTGCTTGAAACCTGCGACTTGCGACTCATTTAATATTATTTGCAGTGTGTCAATCGCAATGACCTCTGATTGGCTTGTACACTCCCGTTATTGGTTAAAATGCATTGATGCAGCAAGAATGCCATAAATTCAGCCAATCAGAGGTCGATCGTTACACTGAAGCAATTATTTTTACGGAATCGACATGCTGTGTACTTATAAGGTCTTCGAATTCCGGTGCAAGTCGCGCTTTCAGCACATTGGGACCCCTATATCTATCGGTTTTTTTCTTTTTTTTCTTTATACACCTAATTTCTGCTTCGCAATTTTTAGAGCTGTGACGGTGAATCCAATTCTTCTAAAGGTGAGTAAGTATGCCTGTATCTTTAATTTATGATTAACACTGAAATTGCTGCTGCGATTTCTTTTTTGGATCTATTTGATCGACGCCATTTTGAATTTGGTTGCCGCCATGTTGGCGTTGTAAACATAGACACATGAGTGTCTCTAGAACTAATATTATTTGTATAGCTTCACACATTGGGCCACGGTAACTTCACTAGTGTTATAATAAATAATATGAAACCATAAGGTTGTTTATCCCCGAACACTTTTAACGACGGAACATAAATCCTTACAGACTAAACTAAAAACAGTAGCAGGAAATCAAAAAGAAAATACTGAGTTTTAAAAATTGCATTTGAATGCGCAATAATTGCACAGCGAAACCTTCGTCGCCCTGTATACACCGTCCGTTACCACTACAAGCAACTAATAATCTGAGCAGCACAAGTATCGTAATATAGTGCACCTGACCACCCCCAGGGGGAGACGTACGTGTGAAACGATTTTTTAAAAATATAGCCAGACTTGAATATTCTGTTCATTCGCTGGATTTATAATTAAAGAATTTGATAAATGTATTGCAGTAAATCTAATGCTATGAATTTAACTATAATAATTGTATCTACGTTACTATAATAATAGTAGGCTACAAACGGAACAGATATGCAGTTCTCAAAATGAGAGAGGCATACTACCTACTAAGGTGACAAAGGTTCTGTGGACTTCGTCAAAAGGACTGTTCCAATGTGTACTGCTAATGACCAGCCATATCTGTCACAGAACCGATACCGATAGAATATAGACACTGTATCATCAAACGCAGTGTGGGATGACCTCCAGCCCACTGGATTGACGACTAGATAATGAGAGAATGGAGAGGGTCGGCTTGCTGAGAAAGACCGTAATGAGAGGATGGAGAGGGTCGGCTTGCTGAGAAAGACCGAGAACCATCAGTGGTGGTGCGGTTTTTTTTTAATAAAGGATATCAATCAAGCTGAACTACACTTATATTCTCCTCTCCCCTAGGAGTGGGTACGACAATAGTGCAACGGGTGGGGCTCGCACTTGCGACCTTTCAGTTTTCAGTCCGCACCTTTAACCGTTGGGCTATTGAGGCTTTCTCAAAGCCAATGTGTCAGTGGACACAAGTTTCCTGATGATGATAATTAATCTCTTTAAGCAATAACAAAATGATCACATTAATTTTTGCCAACAGATTCGTCCGCTTGAAATACCTGTCAACCAATAGCCTAAGCACGAAAATTTTAACTTTCGAATAGTAAAGGTGAAGTTAACGCCAGCAAGAAATTTTATGAAATATGAAAATGATTATTTATTTAGTACTAAAAAAAACTTAAAACTAAAAACATAAAAAAACATATAAAGAAAGTACCCGAAGTCAGCTTATCTTTTAAGAAGAGATTCTTTCCAGAAGCCTTCAAATGTTTAACAATGAGAACAAGATATAGCAGAGGTAGGTACCTACTTTGAAAATATTGATATTTTATAAACATGATAAAATATTTTTGCGTATACTCCAGCCTGATTTGAGATGCCTTTTTGTGTCATTAATTACTAAAGAAGTAAGGACTAACTACGGCATTAAGTAAGTGCTAGAACAATATTTATACGAAGTCCGAATTAAATGTAACATACGAGAAAAAACTTAAAACCCAGCGGGCGGCGGATCGTAAGGCATTTTTCCGAACACACGTATCCCTCCTCCCACTTGGTGATCTGGGAGCGATTGTGTAGTGGGGGGGAAACGTAGAGCACTGCGCGATAGAGGTTTCGAATGTTTTTCGCTAAATAAGAACTAATCGTAGCTTTTCGAAATCAAAGTTGATGGTGAAGCTAAGTTTGAAAAGTTGATGTCCGAGCTCACTTATATAGACAGGATACCTATTAATTTGTTTTGTTTTTTTTTTTTTTTTGTGGTCTGGAGTGTAATTAGAATGAAAGCGAAATGCCAGACAGTCATAAAATAAATCATTCTAATTCCTGCCTTTAAAGACTTTTAATAATAAGTGTTCATTGTTCTTAGATCAGAATAATATTTAAATAAATTTTACTCAAAGGGCAACAAGACATAACAATAAAATAGATTAAGAAGGGGCAATAATAACAATTAAAAATGTAAGGAAAAACAAAGTTTCTGTCGTATGAATGAAAGGACTAAACATCAAGCCTCTAACAGGTTTTTTTACATTATTTTAATTCGTTTCATTATACATATAAAGAGATGATACTATGACTGTACTTAGTAGGTAATATCTATTATCAAATTACGTATTATAAAATCGTTTACGGATTTTATAAACAAAAGCCATCAATTAAGTTGAACTGGCTCTACTCTGGGCTACTCTATACCCGCTCTTTGCTCCTTCGTCTCACCGATAGCCGGCGATGTGTGCGGCTTGAACACTGAAAGACTTGTGACGGAGCCTTCCTGAAAATGTATGCCCCCTCCCCCTCCCACCGCCACGTGCAGCACACACAGAGAAAAATCCACACTCCAAACTTAGTTCGTGTGCGTAAAAGATTATTCCTATATCCACAATACATATTCCTCCGGCGAAAGGTTTTGTGTATGTGTGCCATCCAGCTGTGTGCGTGTTTCGTATTTTTCGTGTAAATGTGAGTGGTATTGACATTTTTATATGAAACTAGCGCTTGGTCCGGATTTGTCTGTAATGAATTCTTTCAAGTTTGCACTGATTGCCTAGAACTCTGAAGAATGTTTATTACGTCTCTCGTGTGTCTTTGTTTTTGAATGGGGAAACGAATATGAGCGTTCGTGCTGGTACCAAAGTGAACGATATATAGGCTAATACCCAGTCTGAATTTGTCTGTAATGAATTCTTATAAGTTTGTAACAATTCTTTAGAGCTTAGCATGTATCCATACGCTCGCATTTTGTCGGTACTATTTCCAAACCTAGTTTTTGCGTTCGTTCGTGCATGTGAACGTTTATCTTGCGAGTATCCATGCTGTTACAAAACTGAAGGTTACATCAAGATTAAAACTAAACCTTATATGTATGTCATGAATAAAATTTCTTCTGTTACAGAATAGTGTAGATGTAACTATATTTTGTTTGTTGGTGAAGCGATAATAGTTTCTTTTCGTATTTAAAGGGAAACTCAACATAAACGCTCAAGACAGAAAAAACTTAAGACCATTTTGTCGATATCTTGCTGTAAGACAGACAAGATCACCACAGACCACGACCTTCTGACGATTGTTGCGGGTCCAAGAAACTTGCTAGATTTCCTCCGTCAAACTTTTCAAGTTCGGGAGGTCTTCTAACCCTGCGTTTTCCAGTGCGGAGTTGCCTTGAGCACATTTGTTTCTAAACGCTTTATTTCTTCATGGGTGTTGTGCCTAGAAGATTTCATCATATACATTTTCATTTTCAGAAGAAATTTTTACTTGCCATCCTTTGGCATAGCAGTGATACTCCGGCAACTTGACCAAATATTTGGACAAATACTCTCTCGACAAAGCACCAAAAACTTTTTTGACCCGTCCTGGGATTTCATTAGGAGGTCCAAGATGCTCGAACCCTAATCTAGCATCGGTAAACACAGCTTTGGTAAAAACGATCGCTGGTAACCGCTGGATACAAGTGGCACAAGATCGTGTTCTGTGGCAATCTTTACAAATGACAATATGTCCAGAGGTCTATAGGTTCGGGTGAAGAAGCCGAAGAAGCAGTTAAACTTTAGATGATAGGAAAATACAAACAAACCAACCATTTTTCTCATGCAGCATTGGTCCGATCAACATAACACAAGCAATAGTTTTTCACACACGTACCGAGCACACTTGATATGCCCGATCTATACGTTATACGTGACGCTACAAAATGCAAATATTTCGCTTTTTATGTGTGTGTGATTACTTGCAGAGCTTCCGATGCTAGTGGAATCCCGAATGGCCGTAATTAATGTGTTCAGACTTGCAGCGCTGGCGATGTATTTATTTGCAGGATTTTTCAGCTGCTCTCTATAACTACCTATTATATTTACAGTGTTGTGTTTGATTTTAAAGACGTACTCTATTTTTTAATGAAATGTGGCCTGGTTGGGACACTGCATATCATTCGTTTGTGCTGGTAAAACAACATTGACCCAAGATGGGTCAACGACATTGGAAATCCCTTCCGAATTTGACCCTTCCTCAATATTATCACTTCGTCATCTCATCTCAAGCCATCACTTGTCCACTGTTGGGCACGGATCTCCTCTGAAAATGAGAAGAAATAATCCATAAATCACCGCGCTGGCCAAGACTTCACACACCTTTATTCAATATCCGTCCACAGAAGTCTCTTGTATGGACTTTCACAGGTCTCGGTCTTGCGCCACCTGTATCCAACGGCTCTCCGCGACTCGTCTGGTGTTTTCGATCATTTTCGTCTTCTTTTTCATCTTCTTCTTGATCAAACGATAGATGTTCACTGCTGGGAATTTCTTGCATGGTCTCGGTCTTACGCCGCATGTATCCAGTGACTCTCCTCAACTCTTAGTTAGTCTGCTAGTACTGCGCTTTCCGGTGCGAGGTCATCACTCCAGCGTCTTGGGACCTCAACGACCATCAGTTCTTCGAACTATAGGTATGTCACGCCCATTGCCACTTCAGTTTTGCGACTGGTTCTCCTACAGATCTCCTTATTCCTGATTTCATCTTGCAGGGATACTCCGAGCATACAAGCTTAGATTGTGAATGGGTAAGTTCTCTTTGTTATTTGCCTATTAATTAATACAATTTTTTATTTAAAAAAAAACTGGCGCATTTTTCTCTAGCAGGTACGCTATTGAAAAACATTCTCACGTGTGACGTAAGTACTGAAGAGTGGAAGGGAAGGAATTTCTCAATTATCACGACGTACCGGATCGAGATGTATGCCCCCCAGGGGGGGCGGCGTCCCACTTCCAAGTAATATAGCGCGGACTACAATCGGTATTTTATTAAAATCCACCAGTTCGCTTGAAGCGTTTGAAATGCAGATCGTATGACCTATTGCACAGCGTAGATAACCCTGTGGTCAAGAGTTCGGCCTTTTTTCTGAGGTACGGGGTTCGAATCCAAGATACGTGCGACGGTGTTTCCACTAAATAACAACATGGAGATATTCAAGGGGCGGACCAACAAATTCCTGAAAAACCGGCAGCGCATTGGTGGTGCCTTCGGTGCTACAAATGTTCATGGGCGGCGGTAATCACTTAACATCAGGTGTCCCGCCTGCTCGTTTGCAAGCTAAAATATATTTTTAAAAAACGTGTCTGCAAGTACAACTTGGGTATCTTTTAAAATCAAGAGTGAACAGGCATTTTCTAGACAAGCGCGCTTTATCTTAGGCTGCATTTCACTAAGCATCAGGTGTGATTACACTCAAGCGCAATTAACCTCTTAACTTTTCGGATTGATGTGTGTTTTAATAAGCAATTTAATAAAATCTTTGATTTTTCAGGATGAAAAGTAGGCTAGGTCACTCTCCAGATCCTAAAATATACCTGTGCAAAAGATGACATCGATGCATAGTTGTAGTGCTGTTGCAGCGTGATTGAAGGACACACCAACAGCCAAACACATTCAAAGTAGGTATAAGAAGGTAAGGATAGGATGGATTATTAGTTATTTTTATACAATCAGTAGCTTAATTTAACAAGTATGGTTAATGTAGGGACATTAACCATCTAATATGCAACCACCCTTACAATTCACTACCTACTATCAAATCGTGATCATAGTCAAGCGCGAAACAAGTCAATAGACAGCGTTATTTTTCTACAGCGAGATAGGGTACGTCCCTATTTAGTAGTCACTTAAAATAACAAGTACGACGGATCGGTAAAAAACAACAAAGGCAATTGTTATCTGACGCTTTATCATAACAAAACAAAACACCTAGCTACCTAGGCACTCGTAACAAAACCTAGCCGCGCCTCAAAGCGTGGAGCGCTCTATATCTAAGAGGCGTCGGGGAGCAGAGAGGGGAGGGGGGGACAAGTGCATCTCAAAGAAATGCAGATTTTACACGTCGCTACACTTCGGATGTGTCGTGTGTAGTGTTGAGTTGGTGGTACGGTCAGCAGAATAAATTATTGTATTTATTTTATTCAAAGAAAATTTTATGTTTTAAAAAGATCAAGTATTTATTGTATCTGAATAGCTAGTCTTAGGCCTTTAGCCTACCTTTAGCCAAGAAGTATGTAAGCTTGAGAAATACCGCATCCCTAAGTCTCCACGACGGAATAGGTACATAAACACTTTTACCTGTGTCTTATTTGATCACCGAACAAGAATGACACATGTAAATAAAAAAATGTATTCCGTTAAACGTCTGAAAGATAAAAATAAATCTGAAATGTTCCGGTTATTCGGCAGAATAATATCAGCGTCTCACACATCGGTAGCGTGGCCGAGCGGTCTAAGGCGCTGGTTTAAGGCACCAGTCTCTTCGGAGGCGTGGGTTCGAATCCCACCGCTGCCAATAATTTTTAATTTTCACAGTTTTAAGCGTAACTTTTTTGTTTTTATTTGGAGCCTAGACCCAGTGAAGATATTTTATAAAATTGATTGCATCAGTGTAATGATCACAATGACCTCTCATTGGCTGGTACTCTCCCGCTATTAGTTAAAATACATTGATGCAGCAAGAACGCCATAAATTCTGCCAATCAGAGGTCATTGAGATCCTTACACTGATGCAATCATTTTAGAGAATACCACTACTGAATTACATCAAATTTTTTATTTGTGGACCCATGGGCATTGGGCATGTTTTCCAAGACTGTATTGGCATCTTGCCCCAGAATTTGGATGGCAGTTTTAAACTTTGGACTTTTGCATCGTCACTTAACATCAGGTGAGATCGCAGTTAAGGACTATCTTGGGTCTGCAGACGCATGTATCAGCTTCTGAGACATGACGTTTAATAAACAGGTTTTACTTAAAAAAAATTAATTTCTTTAACAAACTGATGAAAATTACTTTTTTTGCAGACCG
This sequence comes from Hipparchia sbordonii, assembly GCA_038048805.1. Lineage (NCBI taxonomy): Eukaryota > Metazoa > Arthropoda > Insecta > Lepidoptera > Nymphalidae > Hipparchia > Hipparchia sbordonii. The sequence continues at coordinate 9,319,617 of CM076107.1, read as the reverse complement.
TCCGTTCCGAATATGACACTCATTACAGCGAGACGGAAGGATTTCTCTAAAATATTTCAAACGTAAGGCGTTGCCGTGATTCACGTCTTGCCCCTTTGTAATTACGTGCAAATACCATTAAGTTTCCTTTTAAAACACTTCTCACACACTTAACTTCATACGAGAGCAACTTTGTTTTCAATCGCTATTACATACTGTATACTTACATATTTATTTAATTGAAAGTTTAAAAGAAAAAAATCACTTTTGTGGAAAAAAGAAAGAAAGAAATCTTCATTACAGCAGCTCAGTAACATACATTTTTTTTAGGTATACATGGAATCCTGATCCTCAGAAGTAGGTACGAGTATTATCTACTTCATTTTCAAGTTCTTTGTACAAGTTTATTAGAAAATAACTAGGTATTGTATTCTATTCAAACTTCAGACTATAATACTTAATACTTACTTACTAATATTATAAAGCCGAAAGTTTGTATGTGTATGTGTGTGTGTGTATGTTTGTTACTCCTTCACGCCACAACGAATGAACCGATTTGGCTGAAATTTGAAATGGAGATAGCTCATACCCAGGATTAAAACATAGGCTACTTTTTATCCCGGAAAATTACAGAGTTCCCGCGGGAATCAAAAAACCTTTATCCACCCGTACGAAGTCGCGGGCATCGTCTAGTTCATACTATTTGAGACAAAAAATATAATTTTAAATAAAAATAACCAACCAGTGTAATAAATGCGAAAGTATGTCTGTCTGTATATTTCTTACCTTTGCAAACCTAGGTAAATCAATGAAGCAAAATGGACAAATTTGGTAAACCTGTAGTTAATAAAAATAAACTACTATATACAACTAATTGGATACGATAGCTGTAAGAAAAAAAAAATAAGTCCAAAACGATCCGCCAAAAATGCTGAATTTAGGCCACATGCAATTAAAAACTGACACAGCCTCACTTGAAAAATCTTTGAAAGAGAATTTTCATGAAGTACTTATATACAGCTCGTTTAGTTTCTTTTTTGTTTAATTTAAGTTTTAATCTTTAGACTTTACTAATGTTAATTATTATAGAGTTTGAATCAATTTTTATCTAATTTTAAGTTTGCCGCTCAGTTTTGCATTCACTTGTATTTATTACTATAGTATAATTCATGTATTAGTTATTACCAATCCAACACTTTACCTACTCAAAGAATTTATTAGGTCTATAATATTATATAAATGTAGGATTTATCAGGTATACAAAGATTTTTCGACTTTACGTAGCTGGTTAGATACAAGATATAATGTCCGATATCTATTAGACGATAATAATATTATGATAGTGTGGTAAGTCTATGCCCATTCATTCACAGTAACTCTTCAAAGAAGTAAAGCATGTACCTAATCAACAAATTTTAATATAGGTAGATAACATACTTCACAGTGCTTTGACTGTAGAAAAGGTGGTTCGTTGGTGGATCATTGCTAAAATCTCAATTGTGGTGATTGGGTTTATTTCTCTCTGCAACAATCAATTTGAGCCACTTGCCACAGTGTCGATAATTACAACTTGCAGTCTTACATGCGATTGCCATCCCTTGATTGTGCGATTCTCTAAAAATGATTGCTACAGTGTTACGATTGCAAGCGCCTCTGATTGGCTGATATTCAATCGCTACTGGCTAAGCCAATCACCACGACTGAGAGTGATGCACCTTTTACAGAATCGCCACACAAAAGAACAAAGAATTCCCGCGGAATTATTTAAAGCCTAACTCCACTCGGACGAAGTCGAAGCCAAAAGCCAAATAAAAGTAAAAAGCTTGAATGAAGTACTTATCAAAATATTGTATAATACTTTAAGAAAAGCAGCTAATATTTTACAATCATAGATTCGCGCGGACTTAACGTTGCGGGTCGGGCAATAATTACATCGAAGAGGACAGAGAGACATTGCAGCGGGGTGCACTCACAATTTACAGCCTTTACGCTATTTTCAATTAAAACCCTAATGGCTCACGGACCGCCGATGCGCCGATTGTCTAATTGTACATCTCTATTGAGATGTTACTCTGTGACTAGCGTCATTTTAGTGTGCCATAGCCTCTGATTATAGCCTAAATAGAGCTACGGTCAGGGCAGTGCACTAAAAACTGAAAGGTCTGTAGGATTACTATAATCGTATTCGTATTCGATGACATCAAAGTAAAATGAACCAAACCATAACAGCAATGAATTAGAGCTCAATTTCATGCATGCATTCTTATACATTTACGTATTTTACGTAGGGATACGCTCCAAATTAAAGTCGGTTGTACTGAATTTGTGACTTTAAGTCGATAGGTTCATTAATTTTAACGCTAATGTCGAATTAGATCTTATACTAAATTATCATTCTTACTCCTAGCACAAGCTTTACGCTTAGTTAAAAGAGACAGGAGAATAAATGATAAATATATATGTCATTTTTCATCACACATAACGGTTTTGTAACTTTGAGAAGGTACTACTACTCTTACAATACTTGTCCATAACCTTTTTAATTTTAAAAAGCTTACTTATTTACGTTTACAGCGTTTATGTAGTGAATTATTTTATATAAAAAAAAAAATTTAACCGACTAGGGCAAACACAACAGGAACGGTTATAATTTTAGCCGATTTTGATGAATGAGGTATCAATAGATTCGCTGTGATGGTCTGGGTTACGCTACATTCCATCAAAAAATTCAATATGACGGATGTTACATAAAATTTTTCGTAGTCGGGTAAAGTTCCTAATCTTTTATCCTTGTTTTTCTACTAAAGCAGAGAGGTATTTTTCCTAATAATATTGTAACGGCAAATTACCATGCGTTGTATCAACTCGGTATAATTACAAAACTACGACACAATACGACCACACCCTTTTCGAAAAACTTTCCTTTTAATCGTTTTACATTACGATGCTGTAATGTGCCAAGTTTAGCTGTTCATTGTTATTGAAATTTTCCAATATGCTGTACGGGTTGCAACTTCCCCCATAATGGTAATTATCCATTTTCAACTTTGTTCCGAGACGACGACCTTAATTGTAATTATACCTTTCAAATTTTGCTAATGGTAAATAATTTAACCTACAATATAGTCCTTGACTGCGATCTCACCTGATGGTAAGTGGACTAACTTGGAAGGGGTATAGTAGTGTACCTACATTTAACCCATACAACCCTAATCGGTTTCTACACGCCATCGTGCCGGACCGCGAAAAAGTGACTGACTGACGATAGAGCAGGGAGGTATGTGATCTGTGACCACATGTATGTGTACTGACTGACTGACTGATCTATCAACGCACAGCTCAAACCACAGCTCGGATCGGGCTAAAAAACATAAAGTTAACTATTTGAAAGGGTTTGAAAAATCGAACGTGAACGAAGTCGCGGGCAACAGCTAGCTTGTATATTACAGTGTAAGTGAACCAGAACTGATGCCTCGCGGGCTGTATCAAACCAAAACAACTCCATTCTTAAAGACGGCTGAACATTTCTAACATAAAACCTTACACCATAAACAAATTCGTAGTAGGGTGGATTGGACAAGCTATTTAGCCAGAGGGGTGCGGGTCAATCGGCGCACGGTGATCGTTATCGCCCACCGATCGGAGTTCGATTCCCGCCCGGTGTAATTAGATTGTTAGTCGCATGCGATATTTACGTGTCATGTACTGGGACTGAATAGTTTTGATACTTTAAGATTTTCTATATTTACAGTAGAATATTGAGTTATAGTTTATAAATTTTTTGACTGCTTCGTTGGTCTAGTTGCTAGTCTTTTCGGCTGTGAATCATGAAACCTGAGAATTGAGAAGTTGGCGGTGTTAGAAAGAAAACTGTCAGTTTAATGGGAAAATGAGAGTGAGGGTAGACATTGCATCTGTGTAGTTATCTAGTCTCCGTTGAGATTGACCGCCGTGGATGAAATTCTGCCAGAAGAACTTTGTTGTATGTGGAACCTTCTTCATTCGTCCTAAGTCGATAAATTCAAAGCCATTTCCTGTACCAAAACGGATAAAATAACTGTCTAGATTTACAAGACAAATATAATGCATACGAAAAATTATGATTGATATAATTTTTCGGAATTATAGAGCTTTCTTTTCAAACAAAACATAAATGTATAAAGCACATGTTTTATATAATATAAAAGTAGATCATCTTATAAACCAAGTTGTGAAGCTAGCTTGAAAAAGTTAATTAGGTAAGTACATACACAACAATAAGGCCGCCTTTGCATGCGTAGTTTTAAGTTGTATTAATTTTTGTTTCTTTCTTGTGTGCAATAAAGTTTTTACTCATCTATCTACATATCAGACTAAACTATACAACTAAACGATTATTCGTAAATTCCAATCAATCTCTAAATATTATTCACTTCAAAGTATCAAGTAGATTTGAGCAAAGTATAACTACAATTTGATGTCGATAAGAAAGTCAGTTGAGAATTTAATGCACATAATTTCTTTTTAACGTATAGCGGCATTGGCACCGCTGTCGTGTAAACCAACTACTCTTTATTCAATAATAAATTCTTTTTTTTTTTCTTTTTTTTTTTTTAATATTACATATTATATAAACAAAATATACATGTCAAATAGAGCTATGAACCAATGCCCGTTTTCTCCAATCATACCATACCTACCTAAATTCATTATGAAGTAAGTTAGACGAGAAATATGATTAGATGTGTGATACACGATGACTGTAAAATATAAAACCAATTAATTCAAAGCCATTTTCTGTACCAAAAACCATAAAATAACTGTAGGGAAAAACACATATATTCTTACTTAAAAAATTTGAAGTTCAGTTATTTTATGCTTGGTATATAATTATATCGAGTATTTAGTAGTCGATGTATATATTAAGTACCTACTCGCAAAAACACATAAAGAAAAAAGAAGCTCATATATTAGTCATGAAAACCCAAATATGGATACCGAAGAAGAACTAATTTTGTATTATCGTTGATGTAGTAAAAAATAAAAATACATAATTCCAGTTTATTTTGAAAATAAAATGCTCGAATGACACTTCACTAGCATTTTTTTAGTATTTATCGTCCTTACAATAAAATAAACTTACTACTTAATAAACGGTTAAAAAGACGCCTCAATAACGGTATTTTTTAAAAAATAAATATAACAATTAACAAACGTTAGTACAAATATAGCTATATTTACAACAAACCTACAAACCTAAAAACCATTAAAAAAAATTGGAAATATTGTTATAGGGTCGTAATTATCGTCACAGCCTATATAAGGCCGTATTACTATAATATTTTATTACATAAAAATAAAGTAACACAAAAATATTTTATGTACGAAACAATTTAAAGAACATTTCTATAATCATAAAGCAAATGCAGCAAGTAATAATTAATTAAAGGTTTTTTTGAAAGGACACTTAGTAGATAATAGGTTTATGTCATACTAAAAATACTATTTAGATACGAGCATATTTCGTCTACGAATTCAATATATTATCGTCTCGACTAGCGCCCATTTTTAACAGACTTCTTATTTTAAAAAAGGGACGTACTAAATAGTGTTCAATTATATTTATAGTGGTAGATTCTCGACTTGTCATAAGAGCCACAATAATATAATTTTGAATAGCCAATAAATAATTTTGAATTTGGATTTTTTTTTAATTTTAAATAATAATTCATTCATTCATAATCATCCATCATCATGATGTGTGTATTGTTCAAAATCAAAATGGCTAAATTCTTAAATCTCTTAGTTCTTACAATATCACAATTTGGAATATTCCCGTCATTAAAATCAAAAATAAAATATGTTTATTAATAAACATCATATAAAATACATCTAGTAGGTAAGCAAAAAGTTATAGAATTCGGTCAACTCAGTACAGGATATCTTATCCCCTCTCCTATACCTACTTAGTAGGTATAGGAAATGCGAGTTTATTTCGTTTAAAAAATAAAACACACAGACAGACTCTTCTACTATATATTTTTACTTTACATACATAATCTAGGATGTGACATTTCGAAAAGAACACAAATATATCGAAGAGAAAGTAAATTGACATCGACTTAGTTCTGTTTTGAAATGAATTGTATGTAAGTATTAATGTTTATTTTATGCTGACACTAACGTGTGCCACCGGCACCACTACTCGTAACGTCAGTCTATTTTATTTAACAATAAATGGTATTAAAACTACAGAACCATTATATTTATTATGTATAACGGTGCGTATTGGTGAGCCACGCACTATAACAATAATAATTAAGGGTTAGGCGCAAGTTTTCTTCCAATTATTTCACAACTTCTTTCAATAAAAACACAAGTCAATTTATTTACTTAGGTACATAACCATTAAAAACGGATTTAGTTCATTTCAAATCTAAAAAAATTATACAATTATATTATTGTAAAAAAATTGAAACATTTTTAAATTCAGGTTCTACAGACTCTACAGTTCAGATTATTTTAGCTTTTCGAGTGGCTAATTTTGATCACTAAATGTGATCTGACAAGAGTGAACATTTAACATATCCAGATTATCTCCATATTCTACTAATTTTAATACTATGCAGTTCATTCTAACCAAAACTTTAGTTCCAATATTCTTGAGCACAATACAGCTACTGTAGCTATTTTTTTTTTAGTTGAGCTGAAGTTGACATTATTCTTAAGCTTTTCCGCTTATTTAGAGAGGATATTAGGATAGCTAGAGCTAGTGCTAGGATTGGGTACGACAATAGTGCAACGGGTGGGGTTCGACCTGCAACCAGAGGCGGCTCTAGCCCATGTAGCGCCCGTGTGCAATCAATATCTTGGCGCCCTCTAGTAGATGCACGGCCAAAATGGAATACTTACAATTCAAGAATACGGTTCGACTTACAATTATATTTTCGCCAGTGAACGGAAATTCAGGTGCAAAAAATAGTGCAATTTTAAATGATGTCGGGAAGCAAGCAAGCGCGGCTCGGCACGGCGCCCCCTAAAACCCTGCGTCCGTGTGCGTTGCACATCCTGCACCATAGGTAAAGCCGGCACTGCCTTTCAGTTTTCAATCCGCACCTTTAAACGTTGGGCTATTGAGTCTTTAATAACTGAATTGACCAAATCCAGGTTCTAAAGACTATAGTTCTAACTTTCTTAAGCCTTCATAGTAGCTGCAATACGGCTACTATAGCTCCTTTAAAACATCTGCCAGGCCACTCATTAATTCGATCGCGGGCCGGCCTGATAAGAGTGACGCATCGCCGACTCCCCCCGATCGAAACTGTATCAATTAACAGCACTGTAATTTATTTCACTTAGATAACCGACAAGATTTGGTGGGTAGGTAATGAATACGAAAGTATGGGGTATTCGTCTATCGATTTCTATTATCGTATCCAGAGATATTGCTGCGGTAGTTTAGGTACGAACTCTTGAGCTTTTAGCACGTTTGCAAATAAAAAAATGTTTGTAATTAATACTTCGTCATTAATTAGGGATTCATTCACCTATTTCATTTATTGAACTACTAGTTGATGTCCGCGGCTTCGCTCGCGTGGATTTAGGTTTTAAAAATCCCGCGGGAACTTTCCGATTTTCCCGGATAAAAAGTAGCCTATGTCAGTCTCCCGGTCCCCAACTATGCGCATGCAAAAAATCACGTCGATCCGTTGCTTTGAAGCCGCGTGATTGAAGGACAAACCAACAAACACACAAGCACACTTTTGCATTTATAATATTAGTAAGGAAAGGTTGACGAAAATCATTTATTATTTTAACCTACCTAAAACTTATTAAGATTTTTTGCGATTTATTTAAATTTTAATATCATTACAATGTTCACTGTATTTCGTTAGTCGGTATAGAACTATTGCCGTCTCACTCTGTCTGTAATTAGTTTCTCACGTAGGAGCTTTTGTTTGAAGTGACATGTGGCGTTGTTAATTATCGTGGCCGTTTGTGGTATCGATTCTATCGATCTTTTTGTTAAATCACCCTATTCCCAATTCAAATTACTTTTATTTAAATTCGCTTCTAAAAATAGTTTTATGTGTGGTCCTAAACAAACTTGTATTCTTGATACTTATTGTATTGACTACTGATTGAGAGCATTTGGCTATGCTGTGCATATCTGCATAGTTCCTACTGAAAAGTAGATCTCGATGGCACACAAATCTTACATTCTCTTCACTTCACCCCGTTAAATCAAAGAGTTTCAAGGGGATTTTAAAAGGAAGTTGGTTAAATAAACTACCTTACCCCTTCCAAGTTAGCCTGCATCAGATTGGATCGTCATTAACCATTATGTGAGTCCACCAGATCGCAGTGAAGTTCCAACTCATCCTTACTAATATTATAAATGCGAAAGTGTGTTTGATTCTTGGCTTGTTGGCTTGTTGGTTTGTTCTTCAAAAACGCTACAACAGAGCTACGGATCGACGTAATTTTTTGCATGGGTATAGTTGAGGACCTGGAGAGTGACATAGGCTAATTTTTATCCCGGAAAATAAAAGAGTTCTCGTGGGATTTCAGAAACTAAATCCACGCGGACAAAGTAGCGGTCATCACCTAGTATTCGAATTTAAAAAAAGATCTGAGCCATTTCCCAGTAACTTCTAAACGGATCATTAAATAGGGCACCATTCGCATCATAAAAGTAGAAAATATTGTATAATAAATAATGATTAATAGTACATTGTTCTACAAGGGCTGAAAGTGGCCGATTACATACGAGGGTGTCATTTGAGGCACGAGGCGAAGCCGAGGGCCGCGATACACCCGAGTTAGGAATCGCACTTTCTCCCGAGTGATACATAGTGCTTTATACTACACCTACGAGGAAAATAATAGACACATTATTTAATTGAAATTTATATTGAAATTCATAAACAAACCAACCAATACCTTTTTTTGGTTTGGTGTAGAAGCCAATAAGGGGTATGGGTTAAATTTACACTGCTATACCCCTTCCATGTTAGCCCGCTACCATCTTAGACTGCATCGTCACTTACCATCAGGTGAGATCGCAGTCAAGGGCTATCTTGTCATAGAATTAAAAAAAAAATATAATTATTAAAACTTAGGGTGATATTTTTGTTCGGCAAATTACCTAATAGTTTTTGATTCTGGCGGCGTCATCAAAATATCTTCACTGTCGCTACTAGACATTTTGCATTTTAAGTAATTTTATAAATTGAAAATTTAGATAAAACAAAAGAAAGCGAATCGCGCGAATTATTTTTAAATTTTTCAAATAATGTACTCACTAAAGAAAATGCAAGCGGCCAGCAACAATTTGTTTTTTTAACAACAATTTGAATGTGTAAATAACCTTAGACCATAGATAAGTAGACCTAAACAAAGAAATGAAATTATTATATTTACTTAAATAGATTATTATTTAGTTATTAATTAGTTAATATTACTATTTTTATATTTTTAGTTCGTTATTTATTAGATATTTACCTACTACTTTGAAAATAATAAGTCTATTTGTCGAAAAAGGTCGAAATAGATTTCATTGTTTTTCAAGTTATTACTAAACTGACTTGACCAAAAATTAAAAAAAAAACAGCACGTTAGTAATGGATTTTCATACAGTTTTCAGCCCGCTGAAGCAGGTAAGTAATGAAATTTCATATATTTTGACAGCCCGCAGATTTGTTTCCACGTAATGACGTATTTTCTTTCTCGCTCTTTTGCGATTTGACACAAATCAGAATGTACTTTCCGAGCAGGTGTAGTATAAAATCATTTGTCATCGATCCTCAGGCAGCGGCCGTTAGCGCAATTTCTCATTACCTCCTTATGGTAATTTGCACGCAAACCTCTTTTTAATAGTTATCTACATATCATATTTCCCGGAATTACACGCCATTTTAGCATTAAATTCTAATATTGTGCTTATGCCACACATGTAGAGTTTTCTTTTTAGACCCAGATGCTAAAAATAGCTTAAAGGATTTTTTATTATTCATATTTCAGATTTGCTGCCACTTCTTTGGAAGTAATTTTGTTCTGTTATTGCCGTACTCGGAGACATTTATTACATTACTAGTTGATGCCCGCGGCTTCGTTGGCGTGGATTTAGTTTTTAAAATCCCGCGGGAACTCTTTAATTTTCCGGGATAAAAAGTAGTCTATGTCACTCTCCCGGTCCTTAACTATATCCATGCAAAAAATCACGTCGATATCTTGCTTTGTTGCGACGTGATTGAAGGACAAATGAACAAACGAATAAACCAATAAACAAACACACTTTCGTATTTATAATATTAGTATCTAAGGATACATACATAAACTATGGATCATTAAATCCCTGAATGTCATACCATAGGTGCTGAAGAAGCATTTAAATGTCTCTGAATATGAACATTTTTCTATTCTAAGGAGATCTTTAATTAACGATTGGCAACTCTGATACCCGTTGTCTGAAGATCTTGAAGGAGTTTCTGTTTGCGGTAAATCTAAACATACATAATATTAAGTAGGAAATAGGATTTGACTAGAGGCATGAATTTTTGTAAATTTTATTTTTTTTAGTTAGAAAAACTCACTGATACCTGCGACTTTTTCCGTGTGGATTTAGGTTTTCAATAATCCGCAGGTATATTACATTTTTTGATTTTACGAATACAAGTATTCTGCTCTATGTAGATTACAGGTACATATATGTAAATGAGAACCTTTTTGAGGACGGATGTTTGTTATTCTTTTATGCAAAAACTACTAAACGGATTTTGATGAAACTTCACAATGTTATAGCTTGAAACATCATAATAGGACATACATTATATTTTATCCCAGAAAATTGAAGAATTTAAGAAACAAATAGCATTAATACACGCGGACGAAGTCGCGGGCATCAGCTACGGGTAGTTTATAATATCGACTGTTCCGTAGAACAAAGTCTCATCTGCTAAATTCACAACTTGAAATTTGAGCCTTAAAAGTCACATCTGCATGGCTCAAATCTCAAGTTATGAATTTAGCAGATGAGTCTTTGTTCTACGGAACAGTCGATATTTCCATCGACGGTTTAATATCCGGTATTTTCCAAAATATGTTAATTGTTAAATGAATAAAATATAACATAGGTAATAATTATTAAAATTCAAATTAGTCACGGCCAACTGATTACCAAAACCTTCAAATTTTTATCTTATACTTGCTTATATCATAAAGTCATCGATGCGTTACTTTTCCTTGTACAATTGTTCATAATATTAATCCACTTAATTTTCTTATACGACTCCAATACATTGCTTTTTTTCTACAACAACCATTGAAGTATACATCTCTCGGTTCGTTTGTGCCTCATTATCAATATCAATTATAGAATCGTCAATGTATTTTACATGAGATGTGCGCTCATACAATTAGTTTTTTGACTGACGGATGTTATTCCCAAAAAATACTTCAACCGCTAAACACATTCAGTAATTAACCGAACCGAATTTGCCCATCATGCTATTGACCTTCCGTATAGGGAAATGTTATTGTTTCACCGAAATCGAATTACACACAAAATTGGACTTTAGAGCGTTCTCAATAAATCCCATCCGCTGATCGACCATGGTTTAGCCATTCATTTGGAATTGCCAGTAGAATTTGAACTTTATGTTCTAGGAGTGAGGGTAGATAAAGTTTTTCGGCTACGGTTCACCGATGTCCGTTATGCTTGGTTTGCACCTGCTAAGGTGGTCACCGATATAAACGTAATTAGAGGTTTGTGTGTGTGTACGGTTGAATAAGAAAGTCTGCGGTCTGTTCGGGAAGTACTAACAAAAGACATGGGTTTCTATAAATGTCATTCGATAGTTATCGAGTTAGTAGTTAGAAATTTATAGCTGTTGTAAAGGAATAGTTGGACTATTTAGACACACCTTGTGTTATTAGATTAAAGTCTTTTTTCAATAATAATTATGAATTTGAATGTATAGGCCTTATAACAGGAAGTAAAAGTCGCTATTTATGTTTCAAATTATAATTATAATTGTTCTACACTTTAATTGAAAATAAAGAACTAAAATCAATTATATGTATATTTTCGAAGAAGATGAAGCGATATTCCAAACCAGAAGCGGATTCAAAACTAACAAACGTATTATAGTATTCGAATATGTAAAGATTTTTTGAGTTTAACTCTCGAATGGGGTCTAGGATGACTTAAAAGTGACCAAATTATAAATATTAATTTCACAAAAATTTTAAATTGTTTATTTCGAAAATTTACCTAATTGATGGCGTTCGCTTTACAATAGCCTCCCACGGAGCTGGCTAAAGTTTTTTTTTTTTTAAAAAGAACATTAACCAAGCTGAAGTTGACTAATATCCTCCTTTCCCCTCCAAATAAGCGGAAAGCTTGTGCTAGGAGTGGGTACGACAATAGTGAAACGGGTGGGGTTCGAACCTGCGACCTTTCAGTTTTCAGTCCGCACCTTTAACCGTTGGGCTATTGAGGCTTTAACTTTATTTCTTATAACTACATACCAATTTGTGACTCTGATAAGTCAAAACTCTAGCACTGGTTCGACAGTTGAAAAAAAAAATAGGTATACAATGCTTATTAGCTTAGCTAACGTAAGCATTCCAAAGGTTTTCAAATCTTTTTATGATCATCTGCCAACTGCAAGTGTCTAATTCATTGGATTCTGAAGCATTTCACGTGAAGTGGCATAAGACAAACATGAGAAGACCATCGCAGTGGAAGATTTTCTATAAGTCACTAAACCAAAAAGATTTAGTGTTAATGTTAAATGTTAACAGACGTGTTTTATGAAAACGAATGCAACGTGAACTAAAAAACTGTCTCATTGTTAAAGTTAGCGACAGATTCTCTAGTGAAAGGGTCTTGTTTACTTACAAACCTATATTAGTATTAAAGGCAGCTCAGAGAATACGAGTACATAGATCAGATTTTGACGCTGTTCAACCCGTGACGATGCGCCCTGGAACAGTTCAAGTGCATTACCCATAACCAAAAATAAACTGTAAATCACAATCATGCAAATTAACCCTTCAAACGCCATCGAAATTCAAATGACGGCCATAAAATCGGTCTCCGCACAATATCTCAAATGTATTCAGGAACATTAACAAAGCAAACTAAAACCTATGCCACTTACGCCCGAATTGGCTTTACTATCCATTAATGAGCTATTGAAAAATGATAGCAAAAATAATTCGCTGCAAGAAATTATCATAAACCATTTTAGGGTCAACCTTTCCCATGCTATCACATCTATTACTATTGTAAATAGAACTTCAATACTTTGGTATAGAGTTCAATATCAATTGAGAGAACAATATTTTAACATTGAAAAGATCATCTACGATTTTGCATCATCTTTTATCTGTAATCACATACACTGCATTTTGGTCTTTACAGAATACGAAATAAGTCTCAAAAATGTTATATGGTTTCATGAAAAGTAATCATATGATAATTTTTTAACCCATAAATGGCGTATGCAAATTTTGACTCGGTTTGTATCGGATGCTTAGAAGGATTTATATGAGAGGGTGATTCCAATATGGCGATGACAGATGCAAAGATGGGTTCAAAACATCGTATCGAATTACATGAAATGCATTATTTTGTGTAATGCTTTTCAAGGGGGTTATTTGAAAATTATTAGTTGCTAAAAATATTATCAATCAAGATTTTATCGAATACTAAATAAGAGCTAAAATCTTCTCAAAATTAGATACTTAACAAATTTTTCACTTATAAGTTTGACTGCTTTAACGTAAAAATAAAAGTAGACTTGTAAACATGTTACATCGACCACAAAAATCATCTAATAACTGTTTCACAGTCAATAAGTAATTGCTGTACAATTATTAACGGAAAAACTACAGCGTATCGATGGTAAGATAAGTGTGGAGTAGGACTGGATATTATAATGACGTAAGTATTAACAATGGCCTATCGCAAATATGTTGATAATAATTATATTACTATTGTGTAGGACAATGTCGTGTGATTCTTATTCAAGAATTTTTACTATATTAGAATGAATTAAATTAAGTATAAATTAGCTGATTCGTAGATCTGGTGACCCAAGAGCTGGTGCTTGTTTTTCTGGCTTTTCCCCTCCAAAAAAGCGTTAAGCTTGTGTTAGGAGAGGAACCGTCGAGCTTTCGATTTCCAGTCCATGTTAGTGAAAGCTAAACCATAAAGGTTAAGTTTTGATATCCAAGCAAACAACAACCCTAAGGCACAATGCCCATAGAGAAACATAGATAAGTTTTCTTTTTATTATTATTCGTGTAATTTTTTGAGTTTATCATTATATTGATCTGTATACGTACTTATCTGAAAATAAATGATTTTTCTATTCATTCATTCAATCGCTATTGAATGAAGCTATCTCCTTATAAGTTTAACATCAACATTGCCGACAGTCGACAGGTGTGGTCTGGCTTCATTGAACTGTATTTCACTACTGACAAACATAGGTATGAAATGTATATTCAATTCATTGTTTTTAAGGTGTTTTTATACGTCTAGGTGTCTGCGACACAACATATTCATTCATTCAAATGAAGTGGTCTCCTGCTATGCAGAACGTCGGGATTGCGACAGAAGACAGGTGCGGTCAGGCTTCATTGAGCTCCACGCACTGTATGCAGATATGCATCGCGGCACACGACTAACACAACGCATACTTATTAATAATTATTATATTAATAAGTATATATATTAATTATTATATTAATAAGTATGATAAAAAGTCTTTTTATCCAACTGTCAAAGGAAGGTAATGTTTTCCGAACGTAAATCTTTTTTTCTGCTCATCAACCGATAGATGTCTATCAAGGTCACTCATATAGACTTCCACCGGTCTCGGTCTTGTGCCACCTGTATCCGCCTCGTCTGCTGCCGGTCCACCTAGTGGGTCCTCAAACACTGCGATTTTCGTTGCGGGGTCACCACTCCAGCCTTTTGGGACCCCGTTTAATTTTTGCATGAATGTAGTTGAAGATATAGACTAAAAGTAAAATTGTAAATCAGTTAGGTCCATGGGTTCCTGCTAGGTAGGAATTTCAGGAGAAGTCGATGACAAAACCTAAGTACCTACTTAATAAAATATAAAATATAAATCGAATATTATATGCTTACAAGAGTGATGTATGGAATCATTCATACCTCCGCATTTTGGATTCCGTATCGAATTATAAAAACATTAATTTCGCACAAAACGGCTGTTACAGTTATACGAACGGGTTCGAAATTCAAATTAATGATGGCGATTCGTAGCCGGTTGACAAGCAGTAATCGATTTCTGTATCGACACAAATCCATGCAATCATCAATATGAATTTCACGGGCCGTTTGCACTGCTTTTTTACGGAGTTGTAATAATTGTATGAGAAATAAACGATAGGTAGAATAGACAGTTGAATCCTACTAATATTATAAATGCGAAAGTTTGGATGTATGGATGCATTTTTGAAGCTTCACTGTGGAAGCACTGTATACATAGCTTAGTTTGGTTACTTATTGTAAAATTATTTTATTTTTTGAAAAGAGCAACTGCTGAGTTTCTTGCCGGTTCTTCTCAGCAGAATCTACATTCCGAACCGGTTGTAGATTTATGACGTGTCATAAGAGCTACAAGGTAGCCTACATGAAATAAATAAATTTTGAATTTGAATTTGAATTTGATGGATGCTTGTTACTCAATCACGCCGCAACAACTGAACCGATTTGGCTGGGCACAGAGATAGATTATAGTCTGGAATAATACATAGACTACTTTTTATCCCGGAAAATAAGATAGTTCCTGCGGGAATTTCAAAACCTCAATCTGCATGATAATATTAATTTGCGTTATTCCATTTTTTAAGCATTATTTTTTACTAGCTAATGCTTGCGACTTCGTCTGTGTGGATTGAGTTTTTAAAAACTTTTAATATTCTGGGATAAAATGTATATATATGCATGTCCTCAACTATTAATATAAATTGCAACTTCCATGCAAAAAATCTGTTGCTCTTAGATTAGGTATAAATATTCTTAGCTGTTGCTCTAATTCTGTGTGATTGCAAGGCAAAGGACAAACCAAGCATCTAAAATATTGGTAAGGATGCACCATAAAATTATTATTGGAACGTACAAAAAGCACCGGAACTAGCTTTCGATGTTCGAAAGTGGAGCATTCAAAAAAGAACCATCAATTAGAGTAACTCAATACGGTGTCACATTAAAATGACGAGTCGCACTAATGGATTTCCAAATTTGAATTTCAAATATCGTTCGAATGGTTTCGGTTCGGCATCGGCTTCATCCGTCCACACTCCACAGACTATAAATATTGCGATTTGCGATATGTTATTTTTTTTTTAATTTACATTGTTTTAAAAAAATTTATAAACAGGATATACTTATCTGGCAAACTGAAAATTAATTTATGTAAGTAAGCTTATGAATTTATGAAACATTTTTTTTACTACATAAAAATTAGTAATAATAATTACTACTGAACTTTAAAACAATAGACGCATTTTTGATTGACGTGCTTTTTATTAGTAAAAAGTGACCGACTGAATTAAGAAATTCCTCATTTTTTCACTTAGTAAAAACTGTAAATCGTTAAAATAATATTGATTTAACTGTAAATTATTTCAACTACCATAAAAATGCAAGTAATGAAATAATGACCGCAAAAATCCCTATTTGGTTTTCAAAAAAAGACCAAACGCCTATTTAAAGCCATCCGCCCACAGACAGGCAAACACACAAACCGATCTCATTACTAACAATGCGCCATATATTACTCCGTTTCCGGTGAGAATTCGTATCTCCGTCTCTTTCTAGTGTATTAAAGTTGTATCTTCCATCTTTTTCGCGCGATCATTTTGACATATCAAGATCATTAGGAGGCGATACAGTGATTTGTATAGTATTTTTAAGGTTCTCTTTAACGCCAAGATTAATGCGTACTTTCATGTCAATTGTTAAGATAACTTTACGGTTTAAAATTTATTTCTTTAAGTATATATTTTTTTATATTTTACTAAGTAGGTAGGTACTTACATTCATAGCAGAGTTTTATTAAATAACTCTCTGTTACGAAGGTACTTCCTACTTATCTCTGTATTTACTTTAATTTTTTTGGAAAATATCTTATTTTAAAACTTTTTGTGTTTCACTCTACATACATTATTATATCTATGAAAAAGCTCAGTCTTTTGATTATAGTTAAAGGCTGTCAACATCTATAACTTTTAGTCAAATAGATTACTGAAATATTATTCTTAAAAAAAATAGTTTCTATCGATATGTTTTTCTAAGAGTGGTCTACTAAGTAATCTTCATCACTCACACATTTTTACGCATTTAAAAAATGCTAAAAAAATAAAACTTCAAATCGCGATTCAATATGATTTAACTCCAACCGTAAAACACAAAGTGACATCGGCTGCACCAGATAGCGCCATGTTTTAAAAAACATAAAAACGTCCAACAATAAGGCTGAATAGAATGCATTTCATATGCAAATTCGGTTTAAATTTTTTGACATAACCATAAAAGATGGATCACATTCGAAAATTGAATGAATGGAACGAAATAAAATATGCAAACAAAGGTATTCAGAGTTCGATTTTTGATTATTGTCTAATGTCTATTTATCTGTGTATTGTTATACTTTTCTTGTTTGTTCTGACAAAAGCTTTTTAATTTCCAAAAAATGTTCTCCTTACTTTAAAAAAGCAAAGATTGTTTAAAAACTAAAACATTTGATGTTTTAGTTTACTTCTTTTTTTACTTGTGATTCCAACAATTACATTTTCAAAAATGGAACATTTGACATAATTATTTATCTACCACTAAATGCATAGAACCACTCAATTTAATTTTTTATTTTTTCACAAATATATAAGTTCAACTTAAAACTTTACATTTATGTTAAAACTTTACATTTACCTACTTACATTAATATTTAGTTTGTCGAAAAGAGCAACTGCTGAGTTTTTTGCTGGCTTTTCTCAGCAGAATCTTCATTTCAAACCGGTGGTAGAGTCTCAACGTGTCATAAGAGCCACGCGTTGGCCTACATGAAATAAATAATTTTGAATTTTTGAATTTTAAACTTTAACACACTCAACCGTGATCCAAATTATATCAATAGTCATTTTAAAAAACATTTTTAAAACTGGAACATTTTTAAAAGGCAAACGATCCAAACCGTACGATCGAACTTGGGACCCTCACAATGACGATAGTCATTAGAAGATTTGAATAATAAAAAAACTAACAAGAGGGGAGACACTGCTTAGTGTTGCATAAGTAATTATAACAATTATTTTTTGATAAATAATAAATTATATCTGACGGGTGTTGTCGTTTTGTCGAAAAAATAAATGGTCAGAGATAATTTCGAGCGATATTATTGTTAACAGATTTTGGCCAAATATCATTCTCCAAATTAACCAAATTGATGTCACCTAGATATTATGAATGTTCAGATAGCAGTAACTTAGTGTAAAAGCAAACCTTATCTACCCATATAAAATACTTAGTAGATTATAATTAGATATCGGAAACTTTGTTGAAGAATAAAGAAGAATTTTTTTTTACATGGTATTAACATTGTAAAAAATCCTTCTGAGGACTAATTCGGAATATTATGGCACTATGACTATATTTAAGTATTTCGATGAGATTCGTTGATAGGTACAGACCAAATTGGTTCATTTGCTAATCTTAATATATAAAAATGAATCGCTTAATGTGTTGGTAAGCGCATCACGCGTGAACGGCTGGACCGATTTCGCTAATTCTTTTTTTATTGTGTTTGTTATTGTCAGGAGAAGGTTCTTATGAAAGAAAAAATTAAGAAAATTGCGCGGAAAATTAGAAAATTTAAGAAATATTAACCACCATATTAAATTATTTCTAATGTAACCGCTTTTACAATTCAAACTTTTTTGATGTAACCTTATGGCGTTTGACATAACATTGACAGAATGCGTGCTGCCAATTTCGTCAAAGAGTTTCAATATTCATAGTTAAGACAGGACAACGTCTGTCGGGTCCGCTAGTACAAGATAAAACACTATCTTAAGACACAACTCGTCAAAAAAACGACACAAAACGAAACCGAATCACGGAACACGTGCGTTTTTTGTCACCCCCATCATTTCCTCCCATTGAACAGATGTCCCCGCATTCAAATCAAGATGTTATTATATTTAGATCTTGTTGTTTGACAATGGCTGGAAAAAATCTTGGAGTAACGCTTGTTGAAGCAGCTGATTGGTGTTTTTTTAAACTTTGTTTCACTTTTGATAATAGAAAGTGTGATTGTGTTAAGTGTTGCGTTCGGAGTTGCGTAGGTGTAATCTACAACTTGATACAATTCACAAAAAAAATCTAAAATTATTGCATGTAGGCTTTGGTGGTTCAGCTAGTCAAGGCTCTACCATTGGAGAGGATGGCAATAAAAATAGTGATATTTTTTTTGAAAACGCAGATTTTTTTCAGTGACTGGCTTTGAAATGATTCTTAACGGGGTCTTTTCCCTGTTTCTAGCAATTTCGCGTCTTTTCAAACCAGTTTTAATTCATGAAGAACTATTTTTTTTGCATCGAAAAAAATATATGTTGTAGATACATATTTTATCATTATAGTTTAATTGACAGAAACGCGTTAAGCTACATTTTGCTCGATCATAAAAAATTATGAAGAAATCGCGATTTTCACTATTATTTCAATTTTGTGTCTAAAATTTTTAACTAAATTAAAAAAAATATATATGAAAATAAAGCTTATTACATTTATGATTTTTTTCAATTGACCGTTTTTTAAATAAAAATTTAAGCTTAGTTCTAGCTTATTTCTAGACGTAAATGGGCACGCGCATCCTCTAACGGGGGTGTTCCAGTAGCCCACCGGCCTCTAACGAGGTTGGACGCACGTCAGTTTTCGCAGGCCACGCTCTCCCATGCTTAAATTCTCAATTTAATTAATTTTGTTGTAAAAATATTATTTTGTAAAATCACTAAAACTTTTTATTAGATCTTAGTTAGCATAGTACCTACTTAGTTTTTATATAGTTTTTAGTTAGTATCTTAGGTTACTATTTTATCTTGTAAACAGTTATAGTAAATTAATTAAATATAGTGTTTGTTTTTATGAATAATAATGGAAGATAAAAGAAATTTAAAAAAGAAAATATCAGCTTTGAAGCGAAGGAATATTAGAAAACAAGTATGGTAAGCGTTTCTTTCGCTTTATCGAAATACTAGCTGATTCCCGCGATTTCGTCCGCGTGGATAAGGTTTAGAGTGACTTGCTACTATCCACGAGAAGTTATGTCCTTTATCTCCGTAATATTTAGTTATTTTTTGGGTAACTTGAACCGTTTACGCAGCGCACGCAACGGAAGCCTTCAAATATGGATAATTTTCCCCGTTTTGCAACATTTTTCACTGATGCTTCGCTCCTATTAGTCTCAGCGTGATGTTATATAGCCTAAAGCCTTCCTCGATAAATGGACTATCCAACACAAAAATAATTTTTCAATTCGAACCAATAGTTCCTGAGATTAGCGCGTTCAAACAAACAAACTGTTCAGCTTTATAATATTAAGTATAGATAAGATGATGCCCGCGACTTCGTACGTGTGGTTTTTGAAAAATCCCGTGGGAACTCTTTCATTTTCCGGGATAAAAAGTATACATTCCAGGCAATTTATCTCCACTCCAACTTTCAGTCAAAACCTTCCTTTTTACGGTAAAGAGGAATAAAGATACACACACACACACACACACATACAAACTTTCGCCTTTATAATATTACTGTGATTACCTAGGATTAGAATTTTTACAAAAGGCGAGAATAAATTTTGTTGAAGAAGAATAATTATTCCAGCACTGGTAGCATGGGCGGGAGAAATCGTATCCCCGGGAAAAGGATAAAATGTTTATCCCCTCGCTTAGTCTTATCCACCCATCGAGCAAGGGCACAGCGGTGGAAGAATATTGACAGTGGATAAAATGGGAGAAAATTTATCCCCGCAATTATTGCCATTATAAGAAAATCATGGAAGTAGGAGGTACAAATATCACAATACTTCAAAATGTATGTCAATTCGGTCTCAAAAAGTCATTATTTTTATCTATACTACTCGTGATTTTGACAGTTAATAGGTGATTCGTAGGTGGTTTTTGTCTGTGGTTTTTGTTTTCGTTTGACCCTTTCAAAAGTCAAGAAAGGGCAAGTTTATCTCTTTCATTTGTTCCCATGCTCTAGCCGGGGGAAGTTGCTCTACTTGTAATGTCAAATAGGGATATACTTTCCCCTGTCGCCATGCTCTAGCAAAGGGAGAAGGCAATTGTATCCCCTGTCAGTGGATAAAATCGGGGGATAAAATGTTTATCTCCTGCCCATGCTGCCAGTGCAGATGTTGGTATCAATGTGAACACTTGCAATTTGCAGCGAGCTGAAAAAAACTCCAAGATGGCGGATTCAAGATGGCGGCCATACAAATTTCGTCGGTGTCTATCTTAGAGTATAAAAGATGGAAGAGTGGTTTTCTGGCAAGAGATGATCAGGATTGAGGACCCGAAGGTCTACTTGATGAATAGAAAAAAAAATCAAGATGGCGGAATTGATTTTTCCATACAAAATATATGCAAAACTTTGATACGGTTCCTTTTTATTTCTGATGGTTTCTATATAGAGCACATAAATTCATTCGAAGGAAAAATATGTAGAGAGCTGATGATTAAGGATTTCGGAGACAGGTGAGGAGCACGGCCAGGGTATTGAAGATAGGTGGGGGGTGTTCAAGCAAAAGCCACTCAAAACCTCATCCAATTTGCAGCGAGCTGAAAAAAACTCCAAGATGGCGTATTCAAGATGGCGGCCATACAAATTTCGTCGGCGTCTATCTTAGAGAGTATAAAAGATGGAAGAGTGGTTTTCTGGCAAGAGATGATCAGGGTTGAGGACCCGAAGGTCTACTTGATGAATAGAAAAAAAAATCAAGATGGCGGAATTGATTTTTCCATACAAAATATATGCAAAACTTTGATATGGTTCCTTTTTATTTCTGATGGTTTGTATATAGAGCACATAAATTCATCCGAAAGAAAAATATGTAGAGAGCTGATGATTGAGGATTTTGGAGACAGGTGAGGAGCACGGCCAGGGTATTGAAGATAGGTGAGAGGTGTTCAAACAATAGCCACTCAAAACTTCATCCCATTTGCAGCGAGCTGAAAAAAACTCCAAGATGGCGGATTCAAGATGGCGGCCATACAAATTTCGTCGGTGTCTATCTTAGAGAGTATAAAAGATGGAAGAGTGGTTTTCTGGCAAGAGATGATCAGGGTTGAGGACCCGAAGGTCTACTTGATGAATAGAAAAAAAAATCAAGGTGGCGGAATTGATTTTTCCATACAAAATATATGCAAAACTTTGATATGGTTCCTTTTTATTTCTGATGGTTTGTATATAGAGCACATAAATTCATTCGAAAGAAAAATATGTAGAGAGCTGATGATTGAGGATTTCGGAGACAGGTGAGGAGCACGACCAGGGTATTGAAGATAGGTGGGAGGTGTTCAAATAAAAGTCACTCGAAACCTCATCCAACTGGCAGCGAGCTGCGAGCCAGAAAACCACTCTTCCATCTTTAATACTCTCTGAGATAGACACCGACGAAATTTGTATGACCGCCATCTTGAATCTGCCATCTTGGAGTTTTTTTTCAGCTCGCTGACAGTTGGATGAGGTTTGGAGTAACTTTTCTTTCAAAACCCCCCACCTATCTTCGATATCCTGACGTGCTCTTCACCCATTTCCGAAATCCTCAATTAGCTCTCTCCATATTTTTCCTCCAAATGAATTTATATCCTCTGCATGAAACCATCAGAAAGGAAAAGGAACCGTATTAAAGTCATGTGCAACACCTATCATGTTTTTGCTCCGAATGAATTGTTGTCCTCTAGACAAAACCATGAGTGCAAAAAATTTTTTCACTCATGATGAAAGGTGATCAATGAGTCAGTCAGTCAGTGAGTCAGTCAATGAATCAGCACGAGTAGCTATATGTATATTAGATAGATAATTATTGTATAAATTCAATTTTACAAGATTCATTTTCATTCATAATAGAATACACAATAAACATAAGCCTCAATAGCCCAACTGTTAAGGGTGCGGACTGAAAACTGAAAGATTGCAGGTTCAAACCCCACCCGTTGCACCATTGTCGTATCCACACCTAGAACAAGCTTTCCGCTTATTTGGAGATGACAGGAGGATATAAGTCCACTTCAGCACGGGTAGCATGGGCAGGAGATAAACATTTTATCCCCCGATTTTATCCACTGACAGGGGATACAATTGCCTTTTCCCTATGCTAGAGCATGGCGACAGGGG
Organism: Hipparchia sbordonii; assembly: GCA_038048805.1. Taxonomy (NCBI): domain Eukaryota; kingdom Metazoa; phylum Arthropoda; class Insecta; order Lepidoptera; family Nymphalidae; genus Hipparchia; species Hipparchia sbordonii. Next base: position 9,296,219 of record CM076107.1, on the reverse strand, counting down.
AAAGGAGAAGTATATCCCTATTTGACATTACAAGTGGAGCAACTTCTCCCGGCTAGAGCATGGGAACAAATTAAAGAGATAAACTTGTCCTTTTTTGATTTTTGAAAGGGTCAAACGAAAACAAAAACCACAGACAAAAACCACCTACGAATCACCTATTAACTGTCAAAATCACAAGTATAGATAAAAATAATGACTTTTTGAGACCGAATTGACATAAATTTTTAAGTATTGTGATATTTGTACTTCCTACTTCCATGATTTTCTTATAATGGCAATAATTGCGGGGATAAATTTTCTCCCATTTTATCCACTGTCAATATTCTTCCACCGCTGTGCCCATGCTCGATGGGTGGATAAGACTAAGCGAGGGGATAAACATTTTATCCTTTTCCCGGGGATACAATTTCTCCCGCCCATGCTACCAGTGCAGCTTGGCTAATATTCTTTTTTAAAAAAAGAAACATACCTTATAAAGTCCGTTTCATGACGTTCAAGACGGGTAATCACCCGGGTTAAAAACCATTCGTGGGCTTAACCTGGGTGATTACTGATTTACTCATCTCTAAACAGGACTTATTTAGAGGCATTTTGTAATCCAGGACATACCTGACAATAAAATCTTCCTACTCCTTCCTTTCTGAAGCTCTCAAAGTTAGAATTTCAGATGCTTATAGTAAAATAAATAAATAAAAAAATATTCAGATGCTTACACTATGTAATTTTTACAAGAACAACGTGAGTCAGTAATTTACAAGTGTAAAATTTTAATGCCTTGAAAAATTAAAAGCTATTAAAATTTTAAACAATATCTGTCAAGTTGAACTAGGTACCAACTGTAGTTTCATATACTGTGACCAGGAGCGCCCGTAAGGGGTCATTGCGCTTTCGTTCCGCTGCTGTCTGCCCAACGCGTATTTAAATACTTACGCGAGGATTTCGGAGCGGCGACATAGCACGTAAATACCTAAAGTTCCGCAACAAGTAAGCCTTAAAACGAAACTTGAGAAGCTTGCGCAGGAAGTTCTGTTCAGTAGATGCCCAGTATTTTCGTGACCTTAGATTAGTTTTAGTAGGTACTATCTGGGAAATTGCAAAAACGGCAAAATATTCCCAAAAAATCCAGGGGCGTTTATTATAAGCACAGTGCATTGTAAGCTTAAGGTATCCAAAAATTGTCAATGCGTGCAGTTATTAATGAGACAATGTATTTGTTTGTCCTTCAATCATGAAGTAACATAGCAACGGATTGACTTGATTTTTTGCATGGGTATGGTTGAGGACTTGGAGACAAGACATAAGCTACTTTCCCGGAAAAACAGAGGGATTCTTGAGGGATTTTAAAAATCCTAATTACACGCGGGCGAAGTTGCGGGTACAAGCTAGTTCTTAATATCCTTACTAATATTATTAATGCGAACGTGTGTTTGTTTGTTGGTTTATTGGTTTGTTTGTTTGTCCTCCAATCACGCAGCAACGGAATGGATCGACGTGAGTTTTTATTGGGCATAGCAGAGAATTTAGAGAGTGACATGTTACTTTTATCCCGGAAAATCAAAGAGTTCTCCCGGGATTTTTAAAAACTAAATCCATTCGGATGGAGTAACTATAAATGGCATCATCATAAAAATATGTCTCAAGTATTGCACAAATCGATTTTTGAAAATGTTAACACTTGAATAATTAACAAATTGTCAAGTATCGGATATTGAGTGCAAGATGCAGTGCAGTTGCAGCCATTGCAACATGGAACAGTACGCCCGCATCATCTACTCGTAATTGCTTTTACGATGTAGAGTTGCGAACGACTAGAATAGCCAACCGATTAACTTGAAGTTTAAAATTTTATCAACTTCAAAAAAATATCTGTTTTGTAAGGAAAATAATTAATCAGGTCTTACGTCGAGTAACAAAAAATATACTGACATAAGTGAAAGGATTCAGTAATACTAAAAACTAGATGATGCCCGCGAATATTTTCCCATTAAGTAGCTATGGGTCTCATTACAATTCGAACTTCTATGATGCCCATCGTACGAATTGAGAACCTCCTCTTGTTTTTGTCGGTTGAAAATCCACTGCACTATTTCATTGTGGATTTCATATAACATCTAAGATAAAGGTAGATGTTTGATGTTTCTTATACTTGTAGGTAGGTATACATCTACAATAATTTTAGTCGATCATCAAGACATTAAACTGCGCATGTTTCATACTACCTTTTAAGCTATTGCATAGCTTCTATCGCGGGCCTTGATTGGGAGACCGAATCCAGAAATTCCGTAACGAAAATAACCTGACACGGGACTCCTCTCACCGCTAGATGGCGTTGATAAAAAATGCTATGCAATAGCTTTACCGCGGCAGTCCCCGAGTGCCAGACGTCTTTTTTTTTGTTAAATTTTATTGATGTGAACGATGTAGGTACGCCGTCAGTGACAGAAAAAGGCATAATGCTCTCTTATGTCCGGAAGTTCTGTAACGGCCACGCTTTTAGTGTTCCTGTCTATACGGTTACATTGTCTGTCTATTCCACTCATTTGATATGTAATCGTCATTTCTGGGGTATATTTGAAGAATATAATAATGACGATTAATTAACATGGCTGATGGTGAAACAATGAATCGGCCGGCGATGACTTGCATGGGGGTCCAAAATGTCGTGATATCTAAATATGACCCTTATTAAAATGGGACAGATAGGATTTTGGCATGAGTGTTTGTAAGGAAAAAATAAAAATATTCCTTCGGTAGGTATTTACATTGATTAAAATGCATAAAGGCAATAAAAGGATGCTTAACATATTGGTAAGGTAATTTAACTCCATATTGTTTTGTGCATATGCATTACGGCTATTAAACTTGATGAAAAGCAATAATGTGCATGTCTAGCATATCTAGGTTGGAGCGCGCTTGCCTAGAAGATGCTTATTCACTCTTTATTTAAAGATTACCACATTAGGTATACCTAGTTAGTTGGACAAACGGAAACCGGAAGGGCATCCCAAATTTTTGCAGTGCGTATTAGGAACGACCAACCATATGCCTTTCCTATATAATTCCGTCTACAAAAACGCGGTCGAATATTACGTCAGTGACGCGGCGCGGCGACGCGCGGTTCCTTTGACGCGAGTGTCAACCAATCACGTTCGAGGACAAACCACGCCCACATCCAGAACAAAGATGGAATGGAGTGGCGTTAGTACTATTTTCGTATAAAATCTCATCAAAATTTTATTTGGATGGGACGTGTAAACCAGACTTTTGCATTTATATAAAATAATATAATTGCGGTTGAGCGTGTAATGAATATAAATCAAAGAATATTCACTTATTATGCATGTACGTAACGGATACACGTACAAACATATTTTTGCCATAGTTAATTGAATCACTTAAATTAAAAATATAATGTATTTATTTATTAGTTATTTATTACATAACATTGTATATTAATAACTTCCAACTTGACGTTTTATAAAAATAATCACAATTTTTATTTTTATAACTTTTTCAGTGTTTATAATATCTATAGTAGGGATGTTGCGGATGCAGTTTTTTTTTTAAAGTTGCGGATGCGGATGCGTATATCCGCAGCATCCCTAATCTGTATGTACGTAATACGTACATACAGATTAGGGACGTACGTACGACGTATACATACAAACATACATACATAGTTAAATACATACAAACAAACATAGGTACAGTACACAGTTTTCGCAACTAGCAACATCCACATCCGCATGACCATCCGCATTGATTATTGCGGATGCAGATGCGGATGTCCAACTCAATGCGGAATATCCGCAACTTACCTAATCTATAGGTACGTAATACGTACGACGTATACATACAAACATAGTTATATAGTTAAATACATACAAACACGTATACATAGTAAATTACATACATAATCATAATTCATACGCGGATAAAAAGTTTTACTTCGAAAAAAATAACACGACTCCATTCTTTTTGTAATGCAATTGTACGACATTTTAGTAGCACATTTTTTATCATAGCAAAATTAAAAAATACCCAGCTTATGCTGTAAATTAAATAAGAAAACGATATACTTACAAGTGAAATGTTATTTCATCTCTTTTTTGATGGATTTCCGAACGTTTTTTGCATGATTTGACTGCAAACGACGGCTTTTTTAACGATCAAAAATACGAGCGATACGTTGAAGCGCGTGCGGCCGACTGATAACAAAGACAAGAGACTTTTGCAAATTCTATTGTCTTTTTGAGCGCGTTTTTTTTCTTCTAAGGGCCTATCCTTATATATCGATGGGAACGACGAAGTAAAGCGCTTAGTGTGAGATCTTAGGCTGCGTCTTCACTTACCATCAGATGAGATCACAGTCAAGCGCTAGTCTATAGGTATATTAAACAAGTAACAATTGAAAATTGAAAACACCCCCGACATGTGAAATTAAATAATTTTCAATCGTCTGAACGAATTTTCATGAAACATGGCTAAGAACACTTGGGATAAAATTATCTAGGTAGGTATGACACAAAAAAAACTAAACGAAAATCGGTTCATCCGTTTGGGAGCTACGATACCACAGACAGATACACAGATACACAGAGACGTTAAACTTATAACAACCCTCTTTTTGCGTCGGGGTTTAAAAAAAAATACTCCTCAAGATGAAACCTGGCACCTTGGAGACATACGTAGGACCCACGCGGACTAAGTCGCGGGCGTCAGCTAGTTTGCAATACCTAAATGAACTCTTCGTGGAATGGAATCGGTTGAAAGTATTGCAAAGAACAAGTGCAATAATCCATGTCGGTAACATCTTGGAGGCTTTGATGGCCTCGATTTGTGTAGAGCAATGAACGGCACAGAGCTGCACTGATATCGCACTTTGCGTTTCCTAAATTCTAAATAGTCCTAGTCCTACTATCCTATTCTACTTATACCTATTACTAGCTGTTGCCTGCGACTTCGTCCGCGTCAAATTCTGTTATTATGATCGCGATTAAGAAGTTTTTAAAAGAATAAATTTTAAATATGGATAATTTTCCCCGTTTTGCAATATTTTTCACTGATGCTTCGCTCCTATTGGTCGCAGAGTGATTTTATACAGCTTAAAGCCTTCCTCAATAAATGGACTATCCAACACAAAAAGAATTTTTCAATTCGAACCAGTAGTTCCTGAGATTAGCGCGTTCAAAAAACCAAACTCTTCAGCTTTATAATATTAGTATAGAAGTGCGAAAGTTTATGAGAATTGATGTATGTATGGATGGATGTTTGTTACTCCTTCACACAGTGTTAGGGGAATTCCCTAGGTACAACTTTCGAATTTCTCTCAACTGAGTTGCCATGATTAAAGTTGGGTTGCAATCTGTCATATTTATTGTGAAAATGGGAGAAATTTACAAAAGTTCAGTTCGATCGAGATTTTCTGGTAAGGATTCGAGGGCCCCCTGAGCTTGAGGGCCCCGCCCCGCCCCCAGGTAGCTTTGCCTTCACGCAACAACGAATGAACGGATTTAGCTGAATGGATATAGCTCATATCCAGGTTTCATTTTACCCCAGGAAATTATAGAGTTCCCGTGGAAATTAAAAACCTCTAAGGCCTCTCGTTACACAATAACAAACGCTAAAGAGAGAAGGAAGAAGAGAATAATATAGATTAGTACTTATAATGGTTTTGCTTTAAAGATAAAGTTCTGATTTTTACAATTACCTACATCTACAGCCTACTCTATGCTCTATTATCGAAATGCACATCGCGGTTCTAAGGGTTGAATATTTCTGTACTAAACCGGAACCGAATTTGCGGTCTATTCTTTCCAAATACCATACCCATAGGGTTTAATTTCCCTTATACATAATGAAGAGATAACGTGGTCGTTTGATATTTACCGCGACACCCACTGTTGCGCGCATTACCGAAATTGTTCGTCTACAATGGACTGATTCTCTCTCATGCATTATTTTCCAACAGTCGATACATTGTGGTATGGTATTGGTGCTGGTAAGTACTCGTATATGAAATGATGAATCACAATCCACAGACATAATTTATAAACCCTTCTATAAACCAACTCTGTATGCAAAATTACTCAACGATTTTACTAAAAAAATTATGCTTTCATAATTATTTTAGTTTATAAGTATTATTTTTACTAGCTTTTGCTCGCGGCTTTGCTCACGTTAAGTTCGATTTTTCAAACCCCTATTTTACCCCCTTAGGGGTTTAATTTTCAAAAATCCTTCCTTAGTGTGCGCATATGTCATAAAAGGAACCAACTGTAAAAATTTCAAGTTTCTAACTTCAGTAGTTTAGGCTGTGCGTTGATATCTCAGTCAGTCAGTCAGTCAGGACTTTGAATTTTATATATATAGATAGCAGACCTATCTATATATATACAATTGTACATTTACCTAGTCATTTTTTTCAACGAAATATACAAGGAAAACTCACCGGATAATTCCTTGGCCCGGGAACCGCTAACCTACCGTATTATGTCGAATTTTGTCCAGACTGACACAGAAAAGTGAGAAATTAAATTAGATATAAAATAATAGTAGGTGCCTAAAATATAGACAGTGTCGGCCTCTCTACTGACAACAAAAACAATACAGCCGTCGAACAATCTCTGGTACAAAGTTTCAAGCCCACTATTGCGCGAAGTTCATTTGAATATGTGGTGTAAGGTATAAGCGTATGGAATTCTGAATACTGCACATCTGCGCAGTATATTTTTTTTTTTTTATAAAAAAAAAACAATATTAGCCATGCTGAACAAGCCTAATATTCCCTTTCCTCTCAAAATAAACCTAAAGCTTATGGAGTGAGTACGACTAAAGTGCAACAGGTGGGGGTTGAATCATCGACCTTTCGGTTTTAATTCCCACGCCCTTTACCCTTGCACTATTAAGGTAAGTAAGAGTATTTGCGATTCACGACTAGTTATCAGTTTTTAGGCCAGCTTGTACCATAAAGGAGAAATGACCCGCCTGCTCGTTTGCTCGCTAAAAATAATTAAAAAAAAAATAAGCAACACCTGTAAACTTTTTCATAGTAGTAGATTAGTCATTAGTGGTAGAGTAGTAGTAGATTAGTCTAGATTAGTAGATAGTGCAGTAGGAAGTTTAAAACTTCGACCTCCTTTTTCAGGGTTGCCGGTGTTTAAATCTGCACATCTAATTTTTGGGACGTGCGTGAAGTCTACCAATCCACATGTGACCAGGATTGTGAGCTAAGGCATAAACCCTCAAAGTGAGTTTTGAGAGCAAACCTATGCCTATGATATTGTATATGTATAAAAAGAGGTGGATATGTTACAAGCGTGCGGTAAATGAAGCGCGAAATTGCAGACATTTGTCGTAATGGCTGGATCATGCGTCATGCTCGTGAACGGGTGCCACCAACGGGAATGGGTCTGCTTTGGCTGCCCGTCTTGACATGCGTTGGATTGGTGTACCTACGTATGCATTTTTGCACTTTTGAAGCTTTATTGTGGAAGCACTGTATACATAGCATAGCTTTGTAAAAAAAATTTTTTTTTGAAAAGAGCAACTGCTGAGTTTCTTACCGGCTCTTCTCAGCAGAATCTGCATTCCGAACCGGTGGTAGATTTATGACGTGTCATAAGAGCTATAAGTTAGCCTACATGAAATAAATTAATTTTGAATTTTGAATTTGTCATATCATTTGACAACTCTATTATACTCTTCGTCGTTCGGCACAAAATTTTCGCTTGTTTTGTGAGTACTCATCTCTAGTAAAAATCATTGACCTATACCCTAATAATAGCTAATAGTTAGCCAGTGACTGATTGAGCTTTAGATGACGAAGTTGAATCCGCTAAGTCTTACCTCTAACACCAAACAGTCCGATCAAAGCGCCGGGACCGGCTTCTGGTACAAAAATATAGTTCAACATTAATAATTTATGAGGCTTAAAGACTTTATTACGACTCGTCATGTTAATTCAGTGTTTAAATTATTTTTTATTGACGCGTCATCTTGGAAAAAAGGCAACGTCAATCGTTCCAAGATAGTAGTGACGTCGATATGGAGCTTTTGTTTTTTTTTAATAGCTCTTGGGAGCATCAGGGTCACATGTTATACCGGATAATAGCTGTGCGATTGTCTGAAAACGATAGCTACTTTGTGACAATCGCAATCAATTCTGATTGGCTGGAAGTCTCTCGCTATGGGCTTAAATGCATGGATGCAGCAAGCACGACACAAATTCAGCGAATAAGAGGTGATGAGTTGGCGATCGTCATACTGCAATGGTAGCAGTATTTTTTAGACAATCTTTAAGCTGTGTGTGTCTGTGTTTCCGGCCACGTATAATCTGAGTACCTTTAATACAACAGTGAAGAGGTAGGCATTTTCTAGGCAAGCGCGCTCCAACCTAAATCTCATCAATTCTTTCCACCATTGATTTACGTCAAGCGCAAGCCTATCTCATAAAAAAAAGCTTTAGAAAGAATATATTTTCCTCATGATTTTTGGAACCTTTACTAAATTAACACGTTTAAAAAAATACTTATAAAATGCAGAATCAAGGAGGAATCAAAAAATACAGAAGATATAATTTGCTAGCGGGGAATCAAAACAAATAAAATATTATGTAGGTAAGTAGGTACCTATACAAAGCACGGGTACAAAGAAACAAATGCAAACATTAGAAAGTATTGGGGTATCTTTTGCTTGCACATTAAAACAGCTGTAGACCGATCCCTCCGATCACATCGGAAGGGTTGGGTTGGAAATATATTATGGACAAGAAAAATATACCTATAGGTACATTTTAAGAAACAGTTCTTTTACTTCTTTTGTAGTGGATAGGTGTTAACAATATTTAATTTCTTTTCACAGCGCGTCGTTAATGCCACCACAAAATATCTAATTTTTATCGCGGACACCAATCGTCTGTAGCGCAATTATAATAAATAAAAAAATTTAAAAAAAACATTAGTGTCCATGTATAGAGTAATTTTTAAAATGCATTCTTTATTCATATAAACTGTTAAATATTCTTTGTTTCTTTCATATTTATATCAATTTTTACATACTTCATCAAGTTTACATGTCCAGAAATGAGAATTCATTGGCTGAGGCTCCAAAATAGGACTCGTGTTTCAACTTTTCTCCATCTAGTGTTGAGGCCATCATTAACGGCATATCCACCTTATTCTGTTACAACTAATCGAGAAGCGAATTCAAAAAAAAAATTGAAAGAAAAATGGGCGTCCAGCATCCCTTCTTATGCAAATCTCTCTTTCGAATATTTGAAATAACGTTTGATTTCCGACGCGCCGCGCCGGAGTGTTGCTATTAATTATTAATTTCGGAATGATTTATTAGCATTTTTCCTTACGGACTTATGAAAAATTCTATAAAAGTTAATTAGGAATATAAACGTGGTATTCATTGAAAGGGTTCCTTTTCCGGTCTCCATCTTTCTTATCGCTCAATGGAAATTAATTAAGGCGCAACGCAATGGACGTTTACATATACGTAGATTCGTTATTTTAAATCTTTTCTTATGTAGGTAGAATCCTTCACTAAGCTACGAGGTATGTCAAACGCATGATGTTTATTACCTTTTATGCCGGGAAGACACAGTGATTCCGCGGGATATTTAAAATCTAACTCTGCGTGGACGAAGTCGCGGGCAAAAGCTAGTAAATATATAATACTTTTGAAGTCAATTCTGCCGTCCTTCAGCAATCAGCAAAATTTGCTGATTTTGAAAATATATAGGTATAAAGCCTGCGAGGCCCAAAACCCGATTTATTGCACTTTTCCTAAGGACGGCAGAATACAACACTGTCCATTTTCGTTATTATATGATAAATTCAAATTCAAATTTTATTTATTTCATATAGGCTAACTTGTAGCTCTTATGACACGTCATAAATCTACCACCGGTTCGGAATGCAGATTCTGCTGAAAAGAGCCGGCAAGAAACTCAGCAGTTGCTCTTTTAAAATAAGAAATGTTTTACAATAGGTAATAAACTATGCTATATTGTATACAGTGCTTCCACAATGAACCTTCAAATGCATATGTAGGTACTTACACACAATCCAATGCATGTCAAGACGGGCAGACAAAGCAGACCCATTCCCGTTGGTGGCACCCGTTCACGAGCATGACGCAAGATCCAGCTGCTGCTTCGCTCAAACATATTTGAGGGAACGTAACAACCCGCACCACACGACACCACCACAGAAATGTTTAAAGATAACATGACATAGTACTTAGGCCACCCATAAGGCATCGAATACCGATACCTTTATGATACCAATGATGGATAGTACCTACCTATTGTAAGGCGCCCTATAAGTTCTTACCCAAAAAAACTACCATTTTGTTTCAAGACCGCACAATAATGGGGCAATTTGAAATCATAATAACGATGATGATTGCAGCCTGTATTGAGTAATAGATTAATGCAGCCAGCTCTTGATAATCGTCACGACTTAATTTCTTCGTTTCTCAATGGAGGCTCAACTTTCGTCATTTTGACAATCTTGAAATGGAAATCGTGTAAACTGTCGTGCTGAAGTTATTAATCGTTTAAAAAACTAAAAATACAAGGTATTAAAGTTGCAAGACGATGACTCGATTTTAGTTTATGTAGGTACCTAGGTAACTAGGTACTTAATACCTACTCGGGGTGAAATATGGAGGGTGCCTATCTACTAGGTTAAAGCAGAATTGATCTTTCAAAAACTGCGAAAGCCACAACTATGACAATAGCGACAGTAGGTAGGTAGGTAGGTAGGTATAGGTATTTACCTAGATTTGGCTGGGTAATACAAAGTTATTTTTGGGGCCATGATAAGTAGGTACCTACCTACGTTTATCGGATCGGCAGCCAGAAAAATCCTTACTAATATTATAAATGTGAAAGTGTGTTTGTTTGTTGGTTTGTCCTACAATAATGCTGCGACAGAGCTACGGATCGACGTGATTTTTTTATGGAAACCCATATGGATACCCAATACCAATACCCATTATGGATTAGGAATAGGTAGGTACACCTAATTGAGGACCTGGAGAGTTACATAGGCTAGGTACTTTTTATCACGGGATTTTAAAAACTAAATTCACGCGGACGAAGTCACGGGCATCAGCTAGTAGAAAATAAAGTAGAAAATTGCTATCCCCATCTCTATTAGGTACTTAATAAAAACAAGCAAAAGTTCGAAAAATTGGATTTAAGAGTGCGTTTCCGCATATCGGGTGACTTTCGGTACATATTGTGACTAAGTTAAACCAAATAAGATGGAAATAAAAATTGCTACACATAGATTGGTCCTTAATCTCCAAATCTTGGGAGTTGATTTTGTTCAAAATCTCAATTTTTAGTACTATAAAAATTATTTCCCGTCACCTCTTCACACAAAATTCACGATTTTGGGGTGACTTTAGGTACATTTCTTGTATATAATATACCCGTTTTATGTAATTAAAAAATACTATCTGTTAGCAGATATGTTCAACTCAAAATCTTGGAGAGAAAAATATCAAAAATATTACAAATAGTATAAAAAATAAAATATAGCATCGCGTGTACTTTTTTCACATATTTTCGTTTAAACCGAACCTTAAAATAGTGTGCAATAAGGCTTATTTTGATTTTACTCGGTCAATGGTTTGATTTCATTTCAAAATTCGAAATTCAAATATCAATCAGTCGGCGTTTGACCGCCTTTCTGAGTGGAGGCTGCGCTGGTTGTAAGCAGATGCTGGTATCGAAAAACATCGCTGTACGAACACGAAATAGTTCATAGCAAACCAAATTGATACTTTTTATATTTTGAAAAGAAAGGTAAGAAACTAAGTACTAGGTACCTATGGTACCTTCAATATAATAGCATTATTTTATTATTTGATAGAATTTCGAAATTTCTTGTAAAGTTATATTCCCCGAATGTAGTACTGACCTGCATGTATACCTCGAAAACTTCTATTGGAACTCCTAGATCTTTAGAGTTAGTTGTATCGAGTTTGGGCTCGTTTTGTAAGTTATGATGAGATCTTACCACTGGACTTGTTAGAGTGACCTGATGGTATACTTCGAAGACTACTACTGGATCTTCTAGACGGCTACAGCTAGTTATATCGAGTTTGGGCTCGTTTTGTAAGTAATGATGAGATCTTACCACTGGACTTGTTGGAGTGACTTGGTGGTATACCTCGAAGACTTCTATTGGAACTCCTAGATCTTTACAGCTAGTTATATCGAGTTTGGGCTCGTTTTGTAAGTAATGATGATATCTTACCACTGGACTTGTTGGAGTGACCTGATGGTATACTTCGAAGACTTCTATTGGAACTCCTAGATCTTTAGAGTTAGTTATATCGAGTTTGGGCTCGTTTTGTAAGTTATGATGAGATCTTACCACTGAACTTGTTGGAATGACCTGATGGTATACTTCGAAGACTACTACTGGATCTTCTAGACGGCTACAGCTAGTTATATCGAGTTTGGGCTCGTTTTGTAAGTAATGATGAGATCTTACCGCTGGACTTGTTGGAGTGACCTGATGGTATACTTCGAAGACTACTACTGGATCTTCTAGACGGCTACAGCTAGTTATATCGAGTTTGGGCTCGTTTTGTAAGTAATGATGAGATCTTACCACTGGACTTGTTGGAGTGACCTGATGGTATACTTCGAAGACTACTACTGGATTTTCTAGACGGCTACAGCTAGTTATATCGAATTTGGGCTCGTTTTGTAAGTAATGATGAGATCTTACCGCTGGACTTGTTGGAGTGACCTGATGGTATACTTCGAAGACTACTACTGGATCTTCTAGACGGCTACAGCTAGTTATATCGAGTTTGGGCTCGTTTTGTAAGTAATGATGAGATCTTACCACTGGACTTGTTGGAGTGACTTGGTGGTATACCTCGAAGACTTCTATTGGAACTCCTAGATCTTTACAGCTAGTTATATCGAGTTTGGGCTCGTTTTGTAAGTTATGATGAGATCTTACCACTGGACTTGTTAGAGTGACCTGATGGTATACTTCGAAGACTACTACTGGATCTTCTAGACGGCTACAGCTAGTTATATCGAGTTTGGGCTCGTTTTGTAAGTAATGATGAGATCTTACCACTGGACTTGTTGGAGTGACCTGATGGTATACTTCGAAGACTACTACTGGATTTTCTAGACGGCTACAGCTAGTTATATCGAATTTGGGCTCGTTTTGTAAGTAACGATGAGATCTTACCACTGGACTTGTTGGAGTGACCTGATGGTATACTTCGAAGACTTCTATTGGAACTCCTAGATCTTTAGAGTTAGTTATATCGAGTTTGGGCTCGTTTTGTAAGTAATGATGAGATCTTACCACTGGACTTGTTGGAGTGACTTGGTGGTATACCTCGAAGACTTCTATTGGAACTCCTAGATCTTTACAGCTAGTTATATCGAGTTTGGGCTCGTTTTGTAAGTTATGATGAGATCTTACCGCTGGACTTGTTGGAGTGACCTGATGGTATACTTCGAAGACTACTACTGGATCTTCTAGACGGCTACAGCTAGTTATATCGAGTTTGGGCTCGTTTTGTAAGTAATGATGAGATCTTACCACTAGACTTGTTGGAGTGACCTGATGGTATACTTCGAAGACTACTACTGGATCTTCTAGACGGCTACAGCTAGTTATATCGAGTTTGGGTTCGTTTTGTAAGTAATGATGAGATCTTACCACTGGACTTGTTGGAGTGACCTGATGGTATACTTCGAAGACTACTACTGGATTTTCTAGACGGCTACAGCTAGTTATATCGAGTTTGGGCTCGTTTTGTAAGTAATGATGAGATCTTACCACTGGACTTGTTGGAGTGACCTGATGGTATACTTCGAAGACTACTACTGGATCTTCTAGACGGCTACAGCTAGTTATATCGAGTTTGGGCTCGTTTTGTAAGTAATGATGAGATCTTACCACTGGACTTGTTGGAGTGACCTGATGGTATACTTCGAAGACTACTACTGGATTTTCTAGACGGCTACAGCTAGTTATATCGAATTTGGGCTCGTTTTGTAAGTAATGATGAGATCTTACCGCTGGACTTGTTGGAGTGACCTGATGGTATACTTCGAAGACTACTACTGGATCTTCTAGACGGCTACAGCTAGTTATATCGAGTTTGGGCTCGTTTTGTAAGTAATGATGAGATCTTACCACTGGACTTGTTGGAGTGACTTGGTGGTATACCTCGAAGACTTCTATTGGAACTCCTAGATCTTTACAGCTAGTTATATCGAGTTTGGGCTCGTTTTGTAAGTTATGATGAGATCTTACCACTGGACTTGTTAGAGTGACCTGATGGTATACTTCGAAGACTACTACTGGATCTTCTAGACGGCTACAGCTAGTTATATCGAGTTTGGGCTCGTTTGTAAGTAATGATGAGATCTTACCGCTGGACTTGTTGGAGTGACCTGATGGTATACTTCGAAGACTACTACTGGATTTTCTAGACGGCTACAGCTAGTTATATCGAATTTGGGCTCGTTTTGTAAGTAACGATGAGATCTTACCACTGGACTTGTTGGAGTGACCTGATGGTATACTTCGAAGACTTCTATTGGAACTCCTAGATCTTTAGAGTTAGTTATATCGAGTTTGGGCTCGTTTTGTAAGTAATGATGAGATCTTACCACTGGACTTGTTGGAGTGACTTGGTGGTATACCTCGAAGACTTCTATTGGAACTCCTAGATCTTTACAGCTAGTTATATCGAGTTTGGGCTCGTTTTGTAAGTTATGATGAGATCTTACCGCTGGACTTGTTGGAGTGACCTGATGGTATACTTCGAAGACTACTACTGGATCTTCTAGACGGCTACAGCTAGTTATATCGAGTTTGGGCTCGTTTTGTAAGTAATGATGAGATCTTACCACTAGACTTGTTGGAGTGACCTGATGGTATACTTCGAAGACTACTACTGGATCTTCTAGACGGCTACAGCTAGTTATATCGAGTTTGGGTTCGTTTTGTAAGTAATGATGAGATCTTACCACTGGACTTGTTGGAGTGACCTGATGGTATACTTCGAAGACTACTACTGGATTTTCTAGACGGCTACAGCTAGTTATATCGAGTTTGGGCTCGTTTTGTAAGTAATGATGAGATCTTACCACTGGACTTGTTGGAGTGACCTGATGGTATACTTCGAAGACTACTACTGGATTTTCTAGACGGCTACAGCTAGTTATATCGAATTTGGGCTCGTTTTGTAAGTAACGATGAGATCTTACCACTGGACTTGTTGGAGTGACCTGATGGTATACTTCGAAGACTTCTATTGGAACTCCTAGATCTTTAGAGTTAGTTATATCGAGTTTGGGCTCGTTTTGTAAGTAATGATGAGATCTTACCACTGGACTTGTTGGAGTGACTTGGTGGTATACCTCGAAGACTTCTATTGGAACTCCTAGATCTTTACAGCTAGTTATATCGAGTTTGGGCTCGTTTTGTAAGTTATGATGAGATCTTACCGCTGGACTTGTTGGAGTGACCTGATGGTATACTTCGAAGACTACTACTGGATCTTCTAGACGGCTACAGCTAGTTATATCGAGTTTGGGCTCGTTTTGTAAGTAATGATGAGATCTTACCACTAGACTTGTTGGAGTGACCTGATGGTATACTTCGAAGACTACTACTGGATCTTCTAGACGGCTACAGCTAGTTATATCGAGTTTGGGCTCGTTTTGTAAGTAATGATGAGATCTTACCACTGGACTTGTTGGAGTGACCTGATGGTATACTTCGAAGACTACTACTGGATCTTCTAGACAGCTACAGCTAGTTATATCGAGTTTGGGCTTGTTTTGTAAGTAATGATGAGATCTTACCACTGGAATTGTTGGAGTGACTTGGTGGTATACCTCGAAGACTCGAAGTCCAGTGGTAAGATCTCATCATAACTTACAAAACGAGCCCAAACTCGATATAACTAGCTGTAAAGATCTAGGAGTTCCAATAGAAGTCTTCGAGGTATACCACCAAGTCACTCCAACAAGTCCAGTGGTAAGATCTCATCATTACTTACAAAACGAGCCCAAACTCGATATAACTAGCTGTAAAGATCTAGGAGTTCCAATAGAAGTCTTCGAGGTATACCACCAAGTCACTCCAACAAGTCCAGTGGTAAGATCTCATCATTACTTACAAAACGAGCCCAAACTCGATATAACTAGCTGTAGCTGTCTAGAAGATCCAGTCGTAGTCTTCGAAGTATACCATCAGGTCACTCCAACAAGTCCAGTGGTAAGATCTCATCATAACTTACAAAACGAGCCCAAACTCGATATAACTAGCTGTAAAGATCTAGGAGTTCCAATAGAAGTCTTCGAGGTATACCACCAAGTCACTCCAACAAGTCCAGTGGTAAGATCTCATCATTACTTACAAAACGAGCCCAAACTCGATATAACTAGCTGTAGCCGTCTAGAAGATCCAGTAGTAGTCTTTGAAGTATACCATCAGGTCACTCCAACAAGTCCAGTGGTAAGATCTCATCATAACTTACAAAACGAGCCCAAACTCGATATAACTAGCTGTAAAGATCTAGGAGTTCCAATAGAAGTCTTCGAGGTATACCACCAAGTCACTCCAATAAGTCCAGTGGTAAGATCTCATCATTACTTACAAAACGAGCCCAAACTCGATATAACTAGCTGTAGCTGTCTAGAAGATCCAGTAGTAGTCTTCGAAGTATACCATCAGGTCACTCCAATAAGGCCAGTGGTAAGATCTCATCATAACTTACAAAACGAGCCCAAACTCAATACAACTAACTCTAAAGATCTAGGAGTTCCAATAGAAGTTTTCGAGGTATACATGCAGGTCAGTACTACATTCGGGGAATGTAACTTTGCAAGAAATTTCGAAATTCTATCAAATAATAAAATAATGCTATTATATTAAAGGTACCATAGGTACCTAGTACTTAGTTTCTTCTTTTCAAAATATATTATCAATTTGGTTTGCTCAACTTAGACTTAGATTTAGAATTAAACTTAGACTTAGACTAAGTCTGAGTTCAAATCTAAGCCTAAGTCTAACACTAAGACTAAGTCTTAGACTAATACTCAGTCTAAGTCTAGTCTACTCAGTCTTAGTCTTAGTGTTAGACTTAGACTTAGCTTAGACTTAGACTCAGACTTAAAGAGACTTAGTCTTAGTCTAAGTCTAAGACTAAGTCTAAGTCTTAGTCTTAGTGTTAGACTTAGGCTTAGACTTAAAGAGACTTAGTATTAGTCTAATGCATTTCCCAGTGGCTTAAAAAAGTCTAAATCTAAGTCTAAGACTAAGACTAAATCTAAGTCTAACTTAGTGTACAGCAAGTCCGGACGAAAATAAAAAATAAAAAAATAAAACATAAACAATTTATATCCAAGTATCAAAACAAGTTAATTCACTCATTTTTAACGCAGCTTGCCCGCGCCTGTGTGTGCGTGTGAACGGTGCATGTGTAGAAGTGCGTTTTTATACCTACTCTTTGCGAAATCCCGTCCTTAAGATCCTTTACCTTGATTTTGTTCATACAAAATATAGCCTATGTCACCCGGAAATAATACCGAGTCGATTGACACCTCATTAATCAAAATCGGCTCAGTAGTTTAGGCGTTAGGGTGGAATTTTGTTGAAATTTTGTTTTTAATATTTAAAAATATTAAAAACAAAATGCGAGCAAACGTGCGGGCGGTCACCTTATGTTAAGTGAATACCGCCGCCCATGAACATTTGTAGCACCTGACATAGGTAGGTACTAAACATTCGTAAATACTAAAATATACCTACCTACTGCTAAAATCATAACCATTCTGTCTGTGTTCTTTGCCGTAGTTCGGTAAACAGTCGTTTTCGCATCGGAAAATGCGTGAAAAACGTGAAAAGCGACGCACAGAGCCATCTAGTAGCGAGAGGCGTCCGCGTAGTTTAATGAAGCTTACTTTCCTTTCCTACTGATACAGACCGTACATATCGGGTAGAGGATTGAATGAAACATAATGAAGAAAAATGCATTTTTTAATTTGCATAAGTTTAAAAATAATCATAGAATGTTAATATTCTTAAATAGGTGTCTATTTTCTAAAAAGATAATGCAAATCAGATTAATATTTTTAAAAAAACCTTATTTTTCGTACGGTTATAGATATCTAAGTGGAATAAATCATTGATAACTTTTAAATCAATAATCAATATTTACCTACTAATGTTGGTACATATTTGAATTTTTAAATTAATAATTAGTATCTAGATTTCGAATAATAAAATATTATTTAGATATATTATGTATTATTAATTATGAAACCGAATTCATGAATGAATAATGCCTATGAATAAAATTGATACATTCCACTGAAATAATTGTTTATTAATTATAAATATTATATTAATTATAAATTATTTAAATTAAATTTTATAACATCATATAACATTATTTTATACTTAACTTAGTGGTAATGTCCTGGTTACATTTACTGATTTAAAAAATTTTCAAAATAACTCTACGTAACCTCTTAAGAAAAACTAGGGTAAATGCACCGATTGTGGACCCTATCGAAAAGAGGAATTTCATTCCTGATCGCACGAAACCCAGTAACCGAATTTCGGGTGGCGGGAAACAAAAACTGACCTACATAGCGCCCTACCGAGTTCAGCCACCCCTGCCGACTCAGACGACCCTACGCGTCTTCTTGCCCTTTGCAATTGCTTTGCACTTTCGATATTCAAGGTGATCTTATTGTTGCATTTATTTGTTTAAAAAAAGTAAGTGTTATTTGTCAAATAAGAATTAAAAAATTAAGATTTTGAAATTGTTCATTCTAAACTCTTAATCGATAAATGCCATAAAATACGTTTTAAATTTTTATAGTTGCAATTTCACGCAGACATGCATAAGACGTCCATATCTAATTGATACGGTGTTAGATAAATGAAGCGTGACAGTTAATAAGGGTGTAATGTAAACAAATGAGTGTCACCGCTGAAGCTTGAAGTCCGAGCGCCGGGCAGTCGATTGCGCCGCAAAAAAAAGCGCATCCTATTATCGACTACAACAAAAGGACTTGTGCAGCGATACCTAAGTACACATCTCGATTCATCGTCTCGACTCGATCCGAACCGATCCTATTGGCGCGCCCCACTGTCGCCTCGAGGGAGAGGGACGGGGAGCGGAGTATCGGTAGCGAGCGACAAGGAGGGAGACGGTCATCTTAGCTGCCGAGTAGCGTCCCACTGGGCGGGGCCGCGCCAAGGAGTGAGCCTCAGATGCGCGTAGTGCTGGTGGGGCCTCGTCCGAAGGATCGCACTGCAGTCGACTGTCGCGGCAACGACGCGCGCCCGCGACCACGTCGTTCCGCTCCCGCTTAAAGGATCACCTTACGTAATAACTAATCGGATCGAAATCGTTCATCCGATTATCGATTGTGAAAAGTGAACTTTCGATACTTGTGTACTATTTTTTGTTTATAATTTTTTTTTCGCGCTACAGTGAACTTGAATAATTATTATTATTGTGCGCTCTGTGTTATGTTATTGTTTTGTTTTTGCACGGACTTGTAACATTATTTTGGGCGTAGCTGTCTTCCTTACAATATTTGTATGACTTTGTGAGTGAATATTGGAAAACCATATCTCAAACGATTTTCTGTTATTGTGGTAATTGACTAATTCTGTGCTATGTGGACATCACTGAGACAATTTCATCTCATGTGACAACTGAACTACAGTTATCAGTAAGTGCTTTTTTTTTAATTTGCGACATAATTTTGTCACGATGACTATCAATTTACGTTTAATCCAGACTTAGTTAAATATAAATTAAGTTGTTTTCCATTGATAAGCTCTGATTGGTGACATGATTGGTACCTATTCAAATATTGATGTTACTAGGTAGGTACTTGGGAGAACATACATTTAGTTTCGCCTTTGTAAATTTGTTATTGTTATTGCATAATTAAAATAAACAATCAATGTTGTTCAAAGTTTATTTCAGTCAATTAAAGATCACTATCATAAAATGAATAAATTATGTTTAATAACCAATATCACTAATATTACAGAAGCATAAAATTGTAGAGCATAAAAATTGCGTTAAAAAAAATAGCTAGGTAAACAGTTAATCCTGCTTTAAAATCGATTTTCTGTAACCGATTGTTTACCTGTATAAATAACTACAACAAGGACAACACTAAATGGCAAGTTTAGATAACACGCTCTAAATTATAAAATTGTAATCGCGCCAATAAAATTATTTTTAAGAAACTCCAAATAAGATGTTTTAATGTATCTAATAAAATTTTGTCCAATGATTGAAAGAGTTGACTTATTAGAATTTAAACTATAATTAAATTCTTATCAGAGGGATTATATACATTATCCCTGTGAAAAATTCCGCTTGGTTTATAAAAATAATTTTCTTGTTAGATTATTCAGTATTTATAAATTCCTTGAGACAAATTAACTAAATGCTCACATAATACTAACAGACAAGTGACATATAACAATAATATTATGTATATAATATCTTACAGTTGATTTACAATACCTTACAGTTTTAGAATATGATTTATGATATGTCTGAGATGTAACTTGGCTTTTGCTTATTTTCAAAAATTCATAATTTTTTCAAATAGTAGGTAACATAAGTCAGTGCTTATTGATTTAAAAGTTGAAAATGCGGTGCAAAACTATCATTCAGTAGATCAAATAACGCTTTGAATGTGAGTTAATTGGTGCAAGTGTAGCCGGGTCGGGTCGGCCTCTGCGTCGGCACGCCGATACGAACCGATTCGTTTTGTTGTACGTGATTGATGAGTGTCAATTACTGAGTGCTTTACCCTAAACTCCCTGCACTTCATACGGGGTTTATTTTTACATGGATAATGACAGTGGTTCTGAACATAGAACGATCAGTTTATTGTTCTAATAAGATTTAGTAAGACATTTTGAATACCTAATTGTATTGATTGTTGAATAGGTAGTTAGTTTCGTCCTTTTTTACAACTGTGATGTTATTTATGTTAATTATTATTGTAGTTAAGAATTAAAATATTACGTGTATCAAAATAATATTGATCTAGGTAGGTATATAAAATAATAATTATTATTATTTATTATGAAAATAAAATACTTAGTAAAATTTTAATTGTAAACAATGTTTTCAATTACTAATTTAGTATTTAGGTAGGTATCTGTAAATAGTAAGTTGTAAAATTTTAACTGAAATATAAACTGAAATAACTTTTACAAAAAAGGACAGGAAAAGCAAAATATAATAAGAATAATTTTGATAGGTACCTAGATAATGTTCACCCTAATTATGTATTATTTTGGGGCCTCTAGTTAGGGCCCTATTTACGTTACGTGTAGGTCTGCTACAGTACAACGCTTGAAAGATTTGACTTCATTCATTAATAGTCTAATAAGATTAATTTTAAACTTCATTTCTAAGCATATGAACGTTTATGAACCTCTACCACTCTTGTATGCATAGTTTTTTTTGAAATTAGAATATTTTAATAGACCAAATTTAAAAAATTAGAAAAAACCTAGTCATAAGAAATGTTTGCTAATATTTATATATATACAAAAATTGTTATAAATATAGAAATAGGAACAATAGATACTTGTGGAAAAATTAATTACTCTCCTTCAATGTCATTTATTAGGAAGTTTCGTGAAGTTCGTACAGATGGCGTCACTGGAGGTTCTTGAACCCTTTCTTCGGTAATTGTGCCATTTTGTCGGATATTGTTTGATCTTACTAAATCTTTTCAATGGCATTAGTCTTGTATTTATCACTTTTAAAATTACTGTAATCTGGATCATATAAGAGAACACTTTTTATATTTAATGTATCACTCTTCTCACCTACATATTTGTACCTAGGTACTTCACTTGTTCTATGTTATTCTAAGACTACTACTCCAAGTTTGGTCAAAATCTGTTCAGTTAGATAATTCTGTTGTATGCAAAAAAATTAACATGTCTTAAAGGTAAACTTTTCATTTTGTTTCTTGTGGAAAGGAAGCATTATTTTTGAGACAAATCAATTCAGTTCAAGATTATATCCCACTGAATTAGCACAGAAGCATTAGCGCTGAATTAGGTAGGTAGCTACCTACCTCCCCAAAAACGGAAGGAAAGTCTCGAATAAAGCTACATTCCTATATAATATTTATGTTTATCACTTTCTTAAAGGAAAGTGGGTAGGTATCTTTTGTAGGTACAAAACGTTATTGAAATATTTAACAATTTTTTTTTTTTTCATAAAATGGGGTAGTTCTGTTTTTAGAGATGTACTTAAGTACATTTTATAACCTCATGCATTCTCTTGCATCTATATTTGAATCGTGGATTTAAATTAGGTACTTTATTATTATGTTTGCTATAGTGTGAGTAGGTAACTACCTGGTGCATGGCTCACAATGAGTGCATTTACCCTACTAGCAAACCAATTGTTTTATTAACAAAAAATCACTACACCCTTGAAGATATTAAATTAAGAAGCGTAAATAGGTACATACTTACTTACTTAGGTCAAATATACTTATACCTACTTATAATTTACTAAGTACAGAAATTAAATCATAATATAATAGGTAGGTATTAGAAAACATTAGTACCGTAAATCTAAAAAGATAAGTGTATTAGGTGTTATGTTAGACAGTTATAAATAGCATAGAGTATAGACAATATACAGCAAAACCATAAACGATTCCCATTGTTCAGTAATAGACTTAGGTAGTTTTTATCAAAAGAAATTGTATCGAGAACAAGTGACACATTTTCTTTGTCTGTATGTGATGTCGTGAGTAACAAAAAATCTACTGAATTAATGATTTTCTAAATAAATATGTCCGTAAGTAGGTAGGTACCTACTTGCATGTTTTCATAGACCTCAACTTTGCTTCTGATGACTTCTGAAATAACTGGGACAAAAACTACAAATGCCCGTCTCCAGAATACAAACTATCTTATTGTCAAATTTCCTCAAAATCGGGTCAGTGGTTAAGCCGTGAAAAGGTAGGTAGGCAGGTAACAGACACATTTTTGCATTTATACTTATTTAATATTTTTATTCGCTTAGGTAAGTAGGTACCTACTTATAAGTTCTAGTTTTCATTATTTTAACTATTGAGTTTCGAATTTTTATGTGAATAAAATTTTCCAAATTGTATTTTTTATTTGATGAGGTCAAGATAGTCCATGATGGCCAGTACATTTTATATTTAGGTAGATAATGACTTAGCTGTTAGGTACTTAGGTACCCACTGTTTACTAAGGAAAATCTTGTAGGTATAATTTAGGAAAGTCCAGCCAAAGAGAAATATCTACGTGCAACAAATGAATCTATTTAAAGGTTAAATGAATCTACTTTAAACTTAAAGGTTGTTAGAATATCTCTGCTGCGAAATAGCTAACGAATGAGTAGGTACCTATGTATTCAAATACACAGTGTTATGGCCTGATGCGAGACTTTGGTCGTGCCTAGTTACCAAAGACGTGCCACCGAGCGATTTAGCGTTCCGGCACGACGGTGTGTATAAACCGATTAAGGGTATGATATTAATTAAGTATAACTGTCATACCCCCTTCCAAGTTAGCCCGCTACCATCTTAAGCTCGCTGCATACGTAACGTGCACGGGACGTGGACGGGACGTGGCCCGGACGTGGTTAGTAAACACGGACGGGAATTTTTAATGCATACGCAACGTGGCAATAACTCAGAACTAACGTGCTAGTGATGTGAACAAGGAAAGATGGATTTTTCTAAGATTGTAGCGAGCTAACTTGGAAGGGGTATAGCAGTGTAAATACAACCCATACCCCTAATCGGTTTCTACACGCCATCGTGTCGAAACGTTAAATCGCTTGGCGGCACGTCTTTGACGGTAGGGTGGTAACTAGCCACGGCCAAAGCCTCCCACCAGGCCAGACCAGAGACAATTTAGAAATTATAAATTCCTAAATTGCCCCCGCCGGGAATCGAACCCGAGACCTCTCAGTTATAAGACCACAGCGCTCACCACTGCGCCAGGGAGGTCGTCAAAGGTTGATACTATATACCTATTGATTTGAGCATAAAAAGTTCAACTGTAATTATTATTACATATTAAAATATAAGTAGAGATACCAATGCAATAAATTAATAAAATAAATCTGACCGTTTTCAGTGAGTGATAGTTCGACTGCAATTTTACGCCACAGATAATTTTTATATTTGGTGTCTAAATACTTTCAATGATCGTACACACTCAATTAGTTTTTCCATTCGTCCATTTTTGCTTCGTAGGTAAATACACAAACATCACTACTTAGCTCTCCGGAGCGAACGGGGCGACTGTGCATACGCAGCGGAATCACGCACGGGACGGGGCACGTACGGGACGGGACGTGCTAAACATCGTCGCCGACGATATTTTTCCCGTTCCGCGCGTGGCACGTTCCCGTCCCGTCCGTGCTCCGTGACGTATGCACAGTCGCTTACATTTTCTATGAAACGATGTTTCCAAAACTCCACGTCCCGTCCCGTCCACGTCCCGTCCCGTCCCGTGCACGTTATGTATGCAGCGGCCTTTAGACTGCATCGTTACATCGTGAGATTTCAGTCAAAAGCTATCTTGTCATCGAATAAAGCAAGTGTAAATTATAAAAATATATTTTAATTAGTATCTAAAGAACTTAAAAGTTAAAAAAACTCAATGGGGTTGGGTAGTTTTTCTAAAAAAAAATTAAATTTTTCTAATAAATATATGTATGTGATGTACTTTACCTAAGTACATTAATACCTAGTATATTTCATTAAAGACATTTATTTTTATGAATTCATATTCAATTCAAATTAATATTCAAGACAATCTCCCAAGTCAATTATCGATGATTATAATACATTAAGTACACCATATGTATGGGTTATACGAACATTAACGAGCGAGACTATTATAACACATGGTGTAAGCGATCCACCATATCTCAAGTCTAGTTCGCTTCCGCTACTATAATATGCTAGAATACTATAGCATGAAGCGGCGATGGCGCAGTGGTAAGAGTGCAGCCTCCTTTTTAAGGGTCTGGGGTTCGATCTCTGGGTTAATATGTGCGTTTTAAGCAATTCAACTGCCTCGCTAGTCTAGTGGTTAGCAAGTTCGACTGCGGAAGACGAGGTCTCGGGTTCGATTCCCGGCTCGGGCCAAAATTAATGTATATTGGGTTTTTCCATCAAGAAATTCTTTGGATCGGAACAACCTACCTCCGGCACTTTGAACCCCACTCTCCCCTATTAGCCCGGAGTTAGGAGGTTGGCGGTGTGTCAACCCCGTGCCTTGGAGAGCACGTAAAACCGTCGGTCCTGCGCCTGATCTGTCTCCGGACAATGAGAGTAAAGGAATAGAGAGAGCACCTGTGTTTGCATACACACTTGTTAATGAGGCACGTTATTTTTTTTACCTTACCTCAATTTACTGTCAAAAAAGGGGCCATCCATAGATTGCGAAAGCAACGTGACAATGATGACAGCAGATTTGTTTTCTAACTACCCACGCCACGTTCAGAAACAGAAGTTGGTATTCATTTTAACGTCGATTCTATACAAGGTGCTTTATAAGTACCTATATGGTAGCTTAATGGAGACTACAATAAAGCTTCAGTAAAAATATCTTAGGTGTCAGTTGGCAAATGATAAACAATTTGCATTAAAACTCGTGGGACACATCCGCCGCAATAGCTCACATATTGGCCGCTAATAATTGAGACACGTTACACCTTCTTATACAAACTGTTCTCATTACTGAATTCTATAGAAGTAAACATTTTTTCCTATCATAATCACGCTATTAGGCATTAAGTATAAAGGCGAAAGTTTGTATACTGCGTGTGTGTGTGTGTGTGTGGGTATGTTTGTGTGTGTCTATGTTTGTTACTCTTTCTCGCCATAACGAATGACCCGATTTGGTTTGGACTTTGGACAGGATTACCACATAATATATAGTTTTAATTTTTTACGATGATAGATAGTCGTTGACTACGATCGCACCTGATGGTAAGTGACGATGCAGTCTAAGATGGTAGCGGGCTAACTTGGAAGGGGTGTGGCAGTGTACAATCAAATCATATCCTTAATCGGTTTCTACACGCCATCGTGCTGGAACCCTAAATCGCTTGGCGGCACGTTTTTGATGGTAGGAGGTAACTAGGCACGCCCAAAGCCTGAAATAGACTGAAATCTGTTTTTATCTGTCTGTCTACCTGTTTATACAGGCTAGGAGTGATAAGGTTTATTCTCTTGGTATAAATAACTAGTACAATATAGAGGTCATATTGATAGGTCTATTCAGGTTTGATAATGTCATTATGTCTTTGCCAGCTAGATCCTATAAACACATTGGTATTAAACATTAAGAAATAGGTATAATAAATAACAGTATAGGTCACGATCAGTAAGACTGGTTTACGAATAATAAATTAACGCCAACATAATCGAAATTCAATAAATACATAATTAATATTATGTCCATACAATTTTCGTTTTTGTCATTTCTACGAAGTGTCAAATTTTTAATCTCCGATGGAATTTATCACCAACGTATAGATATTTAATGTCAATGTACCCATTTAGTGTAAACGTTTTACATAAATATGACGGTTGGTAACACGATTGGATAGTAATTTTAATTTTTATGGCTTTCGAAACTATCTATGCACGGGCTCACGCTCGCACCTATTAAGCACTATTTAGTGTTCCGTGGCAAAATGGCCGAAATAAAAGCTTTAGAGGGGGTTTACACTGTATCTACCTTTGTCGTAGGTACATCTTAAGTGAATCACCCAGAATCACTGACCTCTACATTTAACCTATGATTAACACTGGACTTGCTGTCCCTATACAAATGACAGCCTCAATTATGGTTCAATTGAAGCGCCACTTTTGACATACGAGTGTCTTTAGAACTAATAATATTGCAAATGGCGCACCGATCTCTATTTGTAATCTATGAAATCATACAACAACAACTTTATTTTTGTACATATCCGTAAAACATTGTAGACTATTTTTACTAGACTACTTTGTAGAAATAATTAAAAAAAAAAGAAAAGTGTGTTTGTTTGTTGGTTTGCCCTTCAATCACGCAGCAACGTAGCAACGGATCGGGACGATTTTTTGCACGGGTATAGTTGAGGACCTGAAGAATGATTTATGCTACTTTTTATCCCGGAAAATCAAGGATTTCCCGCGGGATGTTAAGCTAAATCCACGCGGACGGAGTCGTAGAGTCAAAAGCTAGTTAGATACGAGATAAAAATTAAAATTCCGTCATCAAATACAACAGCGAACTGAATCCGAGTGGCTGTGAGCGGATGTGCCATCGATATCCTCAGTATTTGTTATTATAATCGTACTGAGAACTAATTGTAATCATCGAATCGCGCCAGCGCGTGGGAAGCAATACGAAACTGGATGTAGCTTTTTTTATCAACCTAACCGTACCTACTCTTATTAAAACAGATTACTACAGGAGTTTAAAGAATTCAAACTTTGGTCTGGTGGCCGTGGCTAGTTACCACCCTACCGTCAAAGACGTGCCGCCAAGCGATTTAGCGTTCCGGCACGATGGCGTGTAGAAACCGATTAGGGGTATGGGTTGAATTTACACTGCTATACCCCTTCCAAGTTAGCCCGCTACCATCTTAGACTGCATCGTCACTTACCATTAGGGGAGATCGCAGTCAAGGGCTATCTTGTCATCGAATAAACAAAAACTACAAAAAAGAAGAAGGTTCTCAATTTTTTTATGTTCCCCGATTACTCAAAGGATCGATTTGGAAAATTATTTTTTTCGTTTGAAAGGGTATACTTCCCAGGTGGTCCCATTGTCATCAGGTCAGGATCTGATGATGGGATCCTGGAGAAATCGAAGGAACTCCTTAAATTTTATAGGCACAATTGATATACTTTGTAGTGGCGTTTGAAATCGGTTTTGTAAAAAAAAATGAGTTTATATTATAGAAACTATCTTAGACTCATGCCACGCGGAGTAAGGTTTTTAAAAATCCCACGGAAACCCTCAGTCTTCAACTATATCCTAAAAGAAATCACATCGATCCGTTACTTCCTGATTTCCTGAACGAAGTCGCGGGCATCAACTAGCTTTTTAAAAATCTAACTACACGTAGACCCAGTCTACCTAACTCCTCTAATTTTATTCGTACATGAACTTGTAACAATTGTTTGTGTAAGCAATAGGTACAACGACACTTTAAACCGTGTGGTACAAGGCAAAAGCGAACATAAGGAAAGGAGACGGTCCATTTTGGGATGACAATTACTACGATAAAGCAAAAAAAAACGCAGAAAAATATTGAGATTAGGTATATTAAAAAAAAAATTTAACAATTGAAAAAAATACTGTTTTACTAGGTTTACGTACCGCTATCAGAATCAGGCTAGTTTATAGTAACAACTCCGCGCTTCGTACGCTTGGATTGAGTTTGTTAATTGCCACGGGAACTCTCTTATTTTCTTATTTTCTGGGATAAAAAGTAGCCTATGTGTTATTCCAGACTATAATCTATCTCTGCATCAAATTTCAGCCAAATCTGTTTACTCGTTGCAGTGTAATCGAATTACAAACATCCATCCATCCGTACATACACTCTAGATCCTCGATCTTCATCTATCTAAAACCTACTCATTGAGACCATTCTATTGAGCCCAAACACACTATATCAGTTAGCTTTCAAACAGAAAAAACCGCATCAAAATCGGTCCATTCATTAGAGAGCTACGAGGGAAGAGACCGGCACAGAGATACACCCACATAGATAGACATAACAAACTTATAACACCCTTCTTTTTCCGTCGGGGTCTAATAATTTTAAAAGTATAATTTGGTACCGTCTCGCTTCCGCTTATGTCTTGTAGCTCCTACTTTGACACACTCCTGCATAAACAATAGACATTTTGTGGCTTATGCACTGGAACTTAAAGTTCACTTCAATTTGTTTAAACCCGGTGAAAAAATTCTCATGGTTCAATTATATTTGTCGCTGATAAGGAACGCTCAATCGTTGTAATACGAAGCACTATTTTATTGTGATTCGCCATTTTTATACATTTCTAAGAATAATCGAACTAAAAACAGTTCTAGAACGGTTGGAGCTATTTTTACACGACCATCGGAATATTTTTTCTGGTGACGTTTAAAGACTTTGTGCTTATTACGTTATTACCTATCGACAGTAAAAAATGTGTTGGTCCCACAGTTTTTACCTTTGTGGCAACCGATGATATTATCGAATTACATTATTTTTCTGGTGTCAAATTTTACCAGCGAAGAATTCCGTAAACAGGCGATTTCCGCTTAGTTCCATATTTTGTACCATGCATATAATGAATCTAGAAAACCATATAAACTTTGTTTTTAGAAATAAATAAAGTGTTTACTGTTTGTCTATGATTTCGATAGATATAGATAAACTATAATTTTATTGTCAATTAAGAAACTCGCAATAATTAATTATGATTATTAGAAATAGGTATGTAATTATGACTTAATTTTAGGAAAAGCTGACCCAATTTTGAGAAAACTTTAACATTCATGTAGATGATGGATATCACGATGGATCTTTTTTAGCGAATTAAAAAATAATAGGATTTTTTTGTCTGTAGTTGTAGCTAAATAGCTAAATCGATATCTCCGAGATTTCTGAACCTAACTGATTAGTTTTTATATTAGAGTAGGTAGGTACTTTATATTGAAAGAAATTTTTATAGGAAATTTTAATTTCTACCAGTAAGTTTTTTTTACTCTCATTTTATATGGGACTTTTAAAAGTGAGCTTTATATCAGCCCCATTGGTATACACAAAATATTACAATTGATATATCAAAATAACTACCCATAAAACTAAAAAACATGTAAGTATGTTGTCCTTAATTGTACCAGTACCTAGTTTCACCACACA
This sequence comes from Hipparchia sbordonii, assembly GCA_038048805.1. NCBI lineage: Eukaryota > Metazoa > Arthropoda > Insecta > Lepidoptera > Nymphalidae > Hipparchia > Hipparchia sbordonii. The sequence continues at coordinate 9,266,216 of CM076107.1, read as the reverse complement.
TAAAAATAATAAAACTTCATCTTATTCGACCCAAGCTAAAAGCTTCTTAAAATCTACGCTTTTGCGTCCTTTTTTCCAATTCTGGTATAAAAAACGAAAACCAAACTCAATAAAAGGCTACCGATAGAATTTAATCGGATAAACAGTAACAAACTGAACCATGTGGCGAAATCGGTGCTGGAAAAAAAAGCAAAATATCCCTCTCTCGCTCACTAGTATAGCGGCATCCCTCTTTTCCATCACATGTGTTGCACGCGTGAGATCAATGGAGGTTGTTTTTTTTTTTTGGTTTTATTTTTTAATAGTTTTATCAACGGGCAAAGGTTTATGACGTTATTGAGTCGACCCCGATCGCTTTTGTTTTCGTTTGTCTGTTTAACTTTGGCCGTAGATACAGTGGAGTACGATCTCCGAGTACAGTCGGCGTTAAATTGTAATTAAAACGTGACTTGCGTGACGTGGCTTAGGTTAAGTACTATCAGCTTCAATGTGTAATAGACTAGTAGTGGTAGCCCGCGACTTCATCCACGTGGATTTAGGTTTTTAAAGCTCCCGCTGAAACCATTTGTTTTTCCAGATTAAAAACTCTGGGTGGTTCTTGGTTAAAGGAACTGAGCTTGATACGGAGATTCATATCTTAGCTTAAATTTTCTTAATTATCTCACGCTCTATCTACATACTACCTACCTAAATTTTCACACACACACACCCTTACACACACACATACACGAATAATTATTATAAATTTTGCCCAATAGTCTCTAGTTAAGTTTTAACATAATATTTTAAACGTTTTAAACCCTATGAACTTTGGTCGCTAAGGTATTTAAATTTTCAAACGCAAACCAAAATTGATGAGTTTGACATTTCGGCGCTGGCACATCGTCAAACGATCGACATCGGATGACACGTAAATTATTGCACCACTATAGGTACCTACTGCCTACTGAAAAAAAATTATCATTAGTGCATTTATTTTTCTACTAGTTGAGTAGAGTAGTACTAGAGTTGTAGTTAGTAATTTCTAGTACTTAGTTGAGTTGAGTTGGTAGTTGAGTAGTACTGCGTATAGTTCTTTCAATCAACTCACGAGGGCGCGTGGCTCATGGTTGTGTGTGTATCGTATCTGTGTAAGTGTATCGGTACCGCTCCCACCTAGGCTCCTGACAGGCACGCACACTTACGCAATGTGTATGTACACGACGTACCCACAAGTAAAGCTCACGCGCCCTCGTGAGTTGAAAGAACTATAAGTACCATCAGTGCTGCCAGCTCGACAAGAGAAAAAACATAATCGATAAGTATGTAGATTCCCTACTCTAAAGCTTATGTTTATATGATAAAAAGTTATAAATTCTAATGCAAGCTTCTGAAATAAACATTTAATTTGAAAAAGTTATAAGAGTCATATTCAAAAAACTTGTACATCAAGAAATAGTTAGGAAATGGTTTTGTCATGAAATGTCATTAAATGGTATATGTAAGGCTGCATACTCAACAGTCAAAGTTTTCTAAATCATCACAAGTTATTGTACGTAATTTTATATATTGAAAAATACAAAATAAATAAGACAGAACTTAATCCAATGGTTTTATGGTTTTATCCAATGGTTTTAGGAAATCATAATAAAACATGAACAAAAATAGAAAATCTTTAAAATTCGCTTAATTCACAAACTTATGCGAGTGTTCTTTAGAAAACCGAATAATAACTTCTAAATTCACACCGTGCACAGCTTCTCTTTTCTTCATACTTCAAAGGGTTTTCTGGTTTTAAGCGTTCCATAATATAGCGTTTTTGACGCTCAGCTCCTAATAACGGCATCTTTACAAATAAATAAAATTGAAGTGTCTGTTTGTGATATCACAATAACAGCTTTTTACTAAATGCATATGAAAGAACATACGATTTATTAAAAACTAAAATAAACGTGGGCAAAGTCGCGAGCAAATGCTAGTCTTAAATACAACATGACATTAAATCTATATGTATAATCTAATAATTTGAAATAGTAATCACAAAAATATAACATGAATACTTATTTTTTTATATGAAAGGTCCTATCATAATTATTTATATTAATCACAGTATATTTTATTTATAGTAAACAAAGCAAACCACTTAAGTATTATTTTTAACTTTCAGAACACAGCTTTATGAGTTTACCATTTACTGACGTCAAGAAAGTTAGGAAATGGTTGTCAAGAAGTTGGTGTACCATAACCCAAATATTCATAGGATTCCTTTCATTGCAAATTTACCCGCTATTGCAGTATTCTGTTAAATAACCTATTCGTTTTCAAAAGCAATGCAATGCGAAGCGATTTTCATACTCACATTTTAGTCCTTAAAAGTGTGTCAGTAAATAGTAAAATTTTTCGACCATCACAAACTGCCGTCACGGCATAAGAACTTTTTGTCAAGAAAACAAAATGGCAGCGACCTAAAAGTTTGTCTATATCATACTATAGTGTTATCAGTTTACATTACAAAATCTACAAATGTTGTAATGTAGGTACTACTATGAAAAAATCGCGTCAGTAAGCAATGTCAGTAAATGGTTTAAATTATTAGGACAATAGGTTTTTTAAATTTTTTCCATAAAAATCGTATTTGGAACTGAGAATGTCATCTATTATAACATTCTATGAACATTTCTTAATTGCGTGATTTCTTTAAAAGTCACAAAATATAAATAAAAAACGTATAAAAAATGCTTTATATAAATTGTGCATAGAGGAGGACAAACCTAAAATGTATGAAATTGAATGAAAGATGAAAGTCATGTATTAAAAGAATCATGATTTTTCCTAATTTTATATTAGTAAACAACGATATTGATGATTTATTTACTGAGTCCATACTATGGTAATTTATGAATTTCAATGAAACCGCAAAATTTTTAATATAAAACAAAGGGAGAGTGGTTTATGTACATTGGACGTTCGGAAAACACGTTATGTACAAGTTTTTTGAATATGACTCATAACTTAAATCATAGATTAGGTACGGGCACAATTTACAGAAACGATAGATAGGCATCGATTAAATACCTACTTGACTAAAAAAATTAATGTAGTGTCTACAGAGACACGTGATAGAAACATTGAGCAATAGTGACATTCGTATCGTTTTTTAAAACAGACACTCAATGGCGTGGTGGAACATTGAAATGTCATAATTCTCTTGGATGTCTTTTTCTGTCTCCCCTCTAGACGTATGGAAATGTCATTAGATATAGTGATGCTATGGCACGCAGGGCAGTGGGAACCCGAGTTTGGTTTATTAATTTTTGTTTGTAGAGAATGAGTTGAGTTTAAACGACTTTTTTTTTTTACTTTCAGCAGATATGACAGGTAGTTTCTTAAATTTTTCGTGATCGTGATTTAAAAATATTGGTAATTAACGATACATTTCTCATTAAAAATCAAAATGTAAATGAAGTTTTTAAAGACTAGAAAAAAAACAAATTCGACCTGTATCTTTATGTGTAGATTAGCATCATGTACGCATCTTTCCATCTTTCTCGCTTATGGTTTGACCACGATTTTATACAATTTTTCATTTTATTTTACAGTAGGTAGTCGTCAAAGAATTTAATATGCAATAATCCGGAAGTTATTAAATAACGGATATTATTGTTAATCATAATATCATATAATTACAATTACCTAGCAATACATATAATTATTTAAATATCTACTTATTCTATTTTTAATCAGATAAATATAAAAATTAGTACTTGACCCTTCTTGTCCAATTTATGGAATTTCCTGCTAACCCAAATATCTTATAATAAGTATATTAAGTGGGTCGACATTGTAAATTTAAAAACACATACAAAATAATAGAATAATCGTCAACGATACCAATCTACGACAACCTCACAAGGTGCTACCGTAGCCATAAACAATGTGTTTTTTTTTATCAAACCATAGACATTTTACTTTTTTACCGCCATTATGTCATCTCACACTATATTATATCCCTAATGAATAATAAATTGTCTAATTATTCTTTGGGGAGTACATTGATACATTTATTATTTGTGAGTTAAAAATAACATCGATATTTTAGAGTATTAATGAGTATAATAAAGTTGGTACACATGTGTGGGAGACGGATTCCTTTTTGCCGCCATTCCCGTTTTAAACTACGAAGAATTATTATGGGTTGTCGAATCTAAGCATTTGTTAAAACTTGTTACGTATATTTTTTTATTTAAATGACTAACGTTCCTAAACTTCTAGAAAAAATTTAAAATGTAATAAAATAATTACTTAGCTACTTAAAGTTTTCATAAAATATCATAAAAATTAATAAAGTTAAATAAATTATATAGCTAGTGGCAAAAGTTTTTTCAGAAAAAATAACCATGTAGACAAAATGACAATACGGAACTATTTACTTACTTAATCTTTAATTAAAAAAAAATACTTACGTGCTATTATTTAAGTATTTAAAGATATATCAATCGCTCGAAACACGAAAATAGGTATAATATTCTAATGTTATACGATATCTTATCGAACGGCCCTCATCTATTGTCATGTCTAATGAGTTAATAACTCAATGTACAAAAGGGAATTAATATGCACCTGCCGTGTGGTAAAATTAATGGGTCAAGAGCGAATTTGTTTAAAACTGACCTAAAACTACAAGTTTATGACTATTACTTTAAAAATTTATCTGATGATTGATAGCCAAATGCTTAAATATCGTGATACATGAAACGCCAAGGCATAAAATTGGAATTTTTATTATTAATATTATTCTAGTAGCCTAAAAGTATCTACTTACGTCATAGTACGTACCAAAAACGATTATGTTGGTTTTATATTAATAACTGCTACTATACTGATACTACCTACTACTGTATAACTGCCTATATGATAATATTTAGTAAAAAGTTCTTGTATTCACTAAGTACATTCTTTTGTCGTAAATTGTGATAGATTCTCGTCGATTAATAAACTGTGACACGCTATGTTTAATCGATTGAATCTATAATTCGGGCTATTACGTTATCGTGATAAGTGGATATTTAACAAAGAAAAGCTTCTATAGTGGGTAATGGCTACAAAGCTATCAAATTGAAATTGTCAATTATACGATATAACGAATGCTTTATTACTCAAATATCGGTTAACCGTCCATTGAAGTGTGTAAAGAAATGACTATTATTATGTTATTATTGATCATCAAGTTATTGGAAAGCTATCAATGAATTTATAATTCTGATAATATTAATTTTATTTAAGTCAACTTTTATAAATTTTAGGCATAAAAACTTACTCGTAAAGATCAGCGCGTCTGTGCTTTTCTCATACTCTTTGACTTGTTTTATAGAAATCTTTCATATTAGTCCTCGGGACCAATATCGCAAAATGTCAATAATAATCTGTGCGAAACGAATGAGGAGCATTCCAAAATCAAAATCGACATCTATGCCGCCGAAATTTGAATGCCGTGCGTTCGGAGCGTTCCTTTTTTGAATTCCTTCCCCACCGTCCTTTCCTTCTTTTGTTTCCATAGACGCGATATCGACACTGAACTTTGTGCCAGATATTAGTCATGTTTCCCGACGTTTTTTTTTTTATTTCTGTTAATCTGTTGCGGTTCCTCGTTCGTGCTTTGAACTGCACTCGACGTTCGGAAATTCGATTATTTCATTGCAGTTCTTTGATTGATGGATTTCGAGTTGCCATTCTTTGTTTGGATACACGAGTGCTTTTTGAACGTGTGCTAAGTGCATATTGACGTAGGGATAAAATGGTGGATGTACGTTTACCGTTTGTATTCCTACGCGAAAAAAGGGTTTTTTATGATAACTTTTATTTAGCGATTTTGCTCTTTGATTCAATTGCTTTTAGAAACCTTTGATGGGTTTGCAGATAGAATATATTTTTTTTGGAGCAATTTATTTTAATTTCCCTTAAATGTAGCAACACACTCTCTCTGCATCGTCATCCTCATTTCTGATGGTTGCGATCTTTGACAAGGATCAACTTCTCACATAGGTACCTACGCAGTTTTCCAAGTGGTTCTATTCTGGGCATTTCGAAGAGTCGAGAGGTATGCAAGGTTGTACCTGCCGAGTACAGTCCTGATCTAATCGGACCAACTCTTGGAGCTAAATCCTCTAGGCCTTTTTACATCCACCTTACAAGTGACCTGTAGCTCTTCTAAGTTTCCAGGGCAACACGACTGGCATTAAAATATTGTCGATACAGTTTCCCGTTGGGTTTAACAAGAAATAATGAATCAAGTTGGCTCAAGTCTTATCTGAGTAGAGGAATAAAAAGAACGGATTAAAGCTATCTTATACATAACTAGAGTAGCAAATAGTTCGCACTTAGTACTATTAGTAGTAGTAGCCTGAGTTGATATGACGATGATGATTCGTTCCTATTTTGCAAGGAGCGTTGCTAAGCTATAATTACATTTCTAAAAGGGTAAACGTTTAAAAATGCCCCGTAATCGCATGAATATAAATAATTAGGACAGCAAATGGCCCCGTAAAAGAAACGTCGAACTAAAAGGCATCGATTGAAAAGTTCGCTAACTTTCCGTCACGAAATGCACGATAGATTTTATACTGCCATTCTGTATTGACTACGTTAACAAAGTCTACCGCTTATATGTATAAAGTATGGGAAATTGAACTTTATCAGGTGGAGTTAGGGGTAACGAAAACAACTTTGGTTGTAAATATGATTTTGCAATAATGGGTGTTTTTAAAGTTCAAGTCATAGACTTAGGGAAAAAAGTAGAAGGAAGGAAGAATAGACGGGTTCATAAAAGTGAAGCCAATCCATGCTTGAAAATACTTGTGCAATTTATAATGTTAAATAGAGGTCTGGTCTAGACACAACTGGCCTGCTATCTCTGTTAAACTAATTTTAGAATATCTTGTCTCTACTATCGGCTTCGTCTTATAACTATCACGTCGATAGAATGTTATATCGTTATTTAAAAGAAGTATTGAATTAAGTAAGTATTCACACTCAATAATGCAATTTAGCTGCGAAAGTTTAAAGTGCCAATAAATGATGGTGTCGTTTTTAATTTATGACGATTGCGTTTAGAAAAGAAAAGGTTTTTTTTTAAATAAACTTACAAAGTGCTTTCGAATTGTTAAATTAATCTACGATAAAATATGTGGGTATGAAGAAATTACAGAAACCCAATCCAACCGTGACCCATGCCAAACCAAAACTACACTTTGAGTTCCTTCCTGCTGCTGTAACCTTAAACTGTAACTTCGCTAAAATTGATGCATAAGGCTGGGGAATCAGCTTCTTTTAAGCTTGTGTCGTTTCTTTACGTTTTGTTGGCCGCGCCAATCCCTCTACCGTAGTAAGTGGCTCAGGCGTGCGGTCTTCATCTTCTGTTAGTAGGTAATATTTATGAGACTAATAAAATAGTTTGCGGCGATGTTCGGAACGCTTCAGGACTGGCACTAGTCTCTGTTTTATTCTTTATTTATACACAATAAAAAATAAAACAGAAGGTAATTAATTTACTCGATACAATGTAACGTTGTAGCAAGAAGCCGATTGCCCAGCGCGCTGAACTATGTAAATATAAATGCTTGTGTCCTTTATATATACGTTTATTCCTCTTCTCTAGTCTATGGCTCAGGCGTGCGGTGATCTTCTGTTAGTAATATTTATGGGAGTGATAAAATAGTTTGCGGCGATGTTCGGATCGGTTCACATCAGGCACCTGTCTCTGTTTTATTTTTTATTGTCTATAAACTTAACGGAAGTCGTCGAATAAATCACCGTTTTAAGACTTAAGTGGTAGACAAAATAATAATATTGTACTAGAGTTGAGTGGATGAAATATTAACAACTCTTTACGAAACTTCTCTGTGCAGCTCCTTGTGTGCTAATGTTTCAGTCTGCCTCGTATATATTTTAATTCATTCATTCAATCATTTCATTCGACCTATCATCGGCCCATTGGACACAGGTGCTGTTGGGAACGATACATAAGATTAGTTCTCGGTCATTCAATAGTTCATTCAGCTATGTGCTAATGACAGCTCTCTTGCCTTCGAATTGCCATGGTGTAAAGACGTATTCGCTTTCTTTAATTTTCAATATATTTAAGTGCCGTGCCACAAGCCGTTGTTTTGTTTTGAACTCATTGAGCACCCAGCCAACACAAAGTCTCCCACAGGTCCTATACTAGATATTACCAACGCTTAAAGAAAAGAAGTATTATTTCAATTTTGGTTTGACATGTCATCCAATGTCAACCTTAAAGTAATTACTTTAAGGTTGAAATCTATAGACCACTCTCACACTGCTCCGACTCAAGACATAGATAAAATGAGACAGATTTATGTCGGAGCCTATTTGTATCTCGTTTTAACTCTTATATTGAGTTCGCAAAAATCTAACCCAGGTCCAAAAACTCCCACTTATAAGACCAAAGCTCACGAATGCACCAGGTGAATAGGCATCTTATAAGAAAGCGCGCAACATCTAAGGCTGCATCTTCACTTAGTTCAGGTCAGGTGAGATCGCAGTCAAGCGCTAGTCCATATATTTAAAAAAAAAAGTTGTCAAAATATCCTTAACGTTCATTAATGAAATGAACGCTGAGTCACCTAAAACACCTAAATAGTGTCAATAGAGTCTAGGGGAAAGTCTACACTAGGTAGGTCCTATAGATATTCAAATTTTTACGTTAACCTATCAATTTTATTTAATGCCACCAAAAATGAGTCACACAGAAATAATTCCCACTTGAACCCGCTTTGGCGATATGTACAACAGTTTATTAGTTAATATTCATTAGTAGGGGAGGCCAGATGTGATAGATAAGCCGGCACACAACGCTTATTAACGTGCCACTTTCTACTATACGTGGTACCAGCCCGATAAGTTATATGTAAGTAACAACTGTTGAATGAAATGACGGTTTTATTCCGCATACTCAATAAATTAATGCAATATCATCGTTAATATTTATAACATTGAAAGAATAAATGCCAAAAACAGACGTTTCTCATATATCATACCTACTCATAAATCATAATTACGTACTCAACATGTTATATGTATATCTACTCAACATATCGCTATGCAACTCTGAAATAAAGCGGCATGTATAGATGTGGTCTGATTTGGCTTGGAATAGAGACATACGTCGTTATAACGAGACAAAAATACATAATTACGTACCTACCTATGACCTGATACACAGTGCAATACATAGAGTTACGACATCAGACGAGTCGCAGGTAGACGCTGGATACAGGCGGCACAAGACTGAGACATGTGAACTTACATATAAGTGACGTATATCCAGCAATCGGTTGATAAAGAGGAATAAAATCAGAAGAGAGTTGGCTAGAGTCTCAGCAGAATCTGTACCTATTCAGAACCGATGGTAGAATCCTGACGTGTCACAAGAGTTACAAGTTGGCCTATCACATCACATCACACTAATATTATATCACATCACATCACACTAATATCACACTAATATTATAAAGCCGAAAGTTTGTATGTGTGTGTGTGTATGTTTGTTACTCCTTCACGCCACAACGAATGAACCGATTTGGCTGAAATTTGAAATGGAGATAGCTCATACCCAGGATTAAAATATAGGCTACTTTTTATCCCGGAAAATTACAGAGTTCCCGCGGGAATCAAAAACCTTTATCCACGCGTATGAAGTCGCGGGCATCGTCTAGTATGAAATAAATAATTTTGAATTTAAAATCGATCACTAATGGTTCCAATTTCAAATCAACGTGTCGGGGTGACCACGGTCAATAGTATCGGATCGAAGGCGGCGTTTCGTGCCGTGTAATCCTGTTTGCATATCGGCGCACGAAACTCGCACTTATCATGTTTATTGATTGACACGCTAGTAATTCACCGTTTCTGCCCCGGTCGCCACCCTGTGTGTGGCCCAAGTCACAGGAAACAGCGGGATGCTTGTCAACATCCGGTACGCAGCTAAATGAACGGGCGCGGCGGTTATATGGCTGGAGCTGAGACAGCAACTTCGATTCATTTTCAAGAAAATTTTGTTGATTTCTCCTTCAATATGTGTGATATTTTACATGGATATGGGTAAGGGCTAAGAGAGTGACATAATAGCTGGAAATAGCAACTTCGATTCATTTTCAAAGAAAGTGTATGTTGATTTGTCCTTAAATCACGCAGCAACGGGTCGAAGTGATATTTTACATGGGTATGGGTAAGGACTAAAGACCTGGAGACGTAGGCTACTTTTATCCTGAAAAAAATAAACAAAGGGATCCCGCAGCATTTTTAAAATACCTAACTCTACGTAGACGAAATTTCGAGAAAAAGATAGCTGTTTATTAAAAAAGTGTGTTTGTTTGTATTTTTGTTGGTTTGTACCTACTCCAATCACAAATGCACTATTGTTATCTGGGTATAGTTGAGGACCAGAAACTTCAGGTCGCCAAATATACCCAAGACTATCTAAAATCTAGTAGGTAATTAACTTCACGCGGACGAAGTTAGTAAGAATATTATAAATGCGAAAGTTTGTCGGTTTCTTACTTTCTACTTTCTAGGTTTGTTGATTTGTTTTTCAATCACGCTGTAACGAAGCTACGGATCGACGTGATTTTTCGCGTGGGTTGTTGAGGACCTTCAGAGTGACATAGGCTTTTTACCCCGGAAAATCAAAGAGTTCTCGCGGGATTTATAAACGAAGCACGCGGACGAAATCGCGGGCATCAACTAGTAGTAGGTAATAAAAATAGTAGAAGGTAGTTATAGATAAATAATAATTAATTGGCGGATTTTGCGTATCAACCTAATCAATATCGCTCGCCATAACCTCATAGCTTGAGTCAAAGTTACAAAGGAGGTGGGTTGATAAGGCCCAAAATCCGCCCCTCATACACTCGAAAAAAAAAGTTCCAGATTCCGACAAATTGTAAATGTATTTATATACTTGAAGATATAAACTTTATTTTAATATAAAGTTTAGGTGATAAAAAAAATAGTAAGTTACAGAAAATATTACCCAAAAAGAGAGTGTTTCTTTTACTTTTCTTACATTTTCATACATTTTAGTCGTTTTTTAAGCTTTGATTTAATATTTTAGAATGAGGCGCTCCATGAACCAAAATAAATTAATACTCATATAAAAGCTTATAAAAAGGAGTATCATTATCAATTACGTTTACCATGGTTCATGGAGCGCCTCATTCTAAAATATTAAATCAAAGCTTAAAAAACGACTAAAATGTATGAAAATGTAAGAAAAGTAATAGAAACACTCTCTTTTTGGGTAATATTTTCTGTAACTTACTATTTTTTTTATCACCTAAACTTTATATTAAAATAAAGTTTATATCTTCAAGTATATAAATACATTTACAATTTGTCGAAATCTGGAACTTTTTTTTTCGAGTGTATGAGGGGCGGATTTTGTTGCCTTATCAACCCACCTCCTTTCGAAGTGACGGTTTTACAACTCTTTGTCGAGGCGGCGATAAGTTGGTCGTCGGCGCCACCCCCTCCCCCCCAACCCCCACCCCCACGCTTAATTGTTTAGATAATAATCGCAGTTTATTTACAATATTATGTCTTATAAAGCGGTGACCGAATTACGAGTAAATATGTTTTATTTACACTGTGTTACTTACCTAATAAAAAAACATTAACTAAATTAATGTTCCTTACTATCGAAAATAGAAAAATAAGCTAGAAAGTGTCAGAAATATAAATTGCGCAATGGTTGTCTCTTGTTATATTTTAAATGCACCTTTTTTAATTTTACCTGATTATTTCTACACGTCATCACACTTCCTTAATAATCATAGCTAACTCTACCTTTTTAGATAAAACATTGAAATCCCAACTGTTTCCAACGATGATATCTGAAACCCCGAAAACAAATCGGGCAGACGATGTGGTTTTATAACTGGGAGGTATCGGGTTCGATTCCCGGCGGGGACAATTTGGAACTATATAATTTCTGAACTGTCTCTGGTCTGGTCTGACGGGAGGCTTTGGCCATGGCTAGTTACCTCCGTACCGTCAAAGACGTGCCGCCAAGCAATTTAGCGTTCGAATAGGGGTAGGTATGGGTTGAATATACACTGCCATACCTCTTCCAAATTAGCCCGCTACCATCTGAGACTGCATCGTCACTTACCATCAGATGAGATCGCAGTCAAGGACTGTTGTCATTGGATAAAAAAATCGATGTTATATTTTTGATTTTGCCTACCTAATTATTTCTTCACGTAATCACACTGCCAAACTTATGATCATTTGCTAACTCTACCTTGAACCGTAACCGTTTCCATAAACGTTGATATCTCAGACCCCGAAAACAAATCAGACAGGCAAAAAAACGATTAAGGCCATCAAAGTCTTGGCGTGAACGGACTACTTCTTTACGCCCCGGCCTGTCAATTTTCTTCCTTTTTTCTTCGCGATATCGGCTCGAGCATCGAACATAACCAAATTAGTTTCGACACGAACACCCCACTGGCCGATTGTCTGCCAACCGAACCAGCGATATATAAACTTTCGTAGTGACAAATACGAGTAGGTACGACAAGAGTTATTTCTAAGTAAAAGTAAAGAGACCGATTGGCTTCTTTTCCTTCTATCAAATAATTACATATAATGTGACGCCTCCGTGACGCAGAACAGACTACTGTGGTCTAATAAGATTTTTAATTTCTGTATCTCACTAGTTTAGTCCGTTGCAGTCGTGGGTAGTTAGCTAGTTACCAAACTAACGGGACCGTGTCACTGAGCGTTTTATAGCTTTCCATCACAATGCCGCTTTTACTGGAAATCCCCTACCCCACGTGCGTTGTGTCCCCTCTCTCACACTCGTAATAGATAGATTTCGACATATGCTAGAAACCTTCGGCTTCGGCCAAAACTTCGACTCATTTTGGCCGAAACTGATGATTTGTTCGAAGGTGGTATTTTTGGCCAAAGATAGTCGAAGCCGAAACCGAAGCCAAAGATTTGGTCAGACACTATTAACCGCTCTGATGTGTTAGTGAACCTCTTTGCCGCCAACTCGACAATAGAATCGATATAAAACTTCCCCTATTCAATATTTTTTCTTCTGTTTCAGGTTGTCAGGCACAGCACAATAAGAAACTAAACAAAGAAACGGCACGCGAACGAAAAAAAGAACAATCCAAATCTACGAATACTCGTGCAAACATCGATACTGAGTCAAGCAATTGAAAAAAGAAGTTTATATGTTGGACCTTGTGTAGTGACGAAGGTAGATTGAATAAAAATGTTGCGTTCGAAGTTGACGGTAGTCATATGCGCGGTAAGAGGGTGACGGGTCATTATGCGCCGGGACTGAGCGCGGTGCGGACGTCCGGATGCACCCGACCGGCGCGGCCAGCCTGCCCGCCGCACCGGAGGCGGAGGTGCAAGCTATGCACTCGATGGACTGGCTCTTCAAGAAGGAAAGGATATATCTCCTAGCGCAGTTCTGGCAACAGGTAAATATGTTATCCAAAACGAACATAAAGGAGACCACACATTTTTATTACGTGCCTTTATCCTACTTATATTATAAATGCGAAAGTTTGGATGTATCTGACTAAACTCATCTGACAGAAATTCGTCACAGAGATAGATTATAGTCTGGAATGACACATTCCTTACTTTTTATCCTGGAAAAAAAAAGAAATTAAAAACCTCAATCCACGCGTACGAAGTCGCGGGCATCAGCTAGTAATTCATAACTCATATTGCTACTATTTATCTACTTAAAGGACTATGGATACTTATAGTTGGCACTTGGCAGCAGTCTACCATAACATCTGAACTTTACTTACCTATCTCTACATTTTAGCAAGATTCATCATCCAGAAGTTTTATTTATGTACCAACTTAAACTTTTCATTTCATTCGATCATATATCATAAATGGTAATGTCTAAAGATAAACAAAAATAAATGTACACACACATACTACTAAAAAAGTCCCATTACAACTAAAAGGTACTTGAGACTATCGATAGCAATTACAAATAATGGAATTACATATAGTTACAAATGATAAGGATAACAAAAAGCAGTATACCCACAAAATCAATTAATACCAACCGCAATTAACCTGTAGGTAACATCGGGGCCTCCGAACCGATCCGTGGTTCAAAACAATTATGTCTATTGTTGTAACAACCGTTATGCTAATATCTGATCGACTTTGAGCCATAGACAATATAGACAATATATAATATGTACAGGGTTTGTACGTTGATGATCATAGATAAATGGTTAACTGCTTCCTTATGTTCATGTTTTATAATACCAATTTATTGTAAAATTCATTATCTATGTAATAACCATAATCTTATAATCAAGAATATATTATAGAGTATGGACTAAATAGAACCAGAAAAGCCTGCCCTCTGAACATATGCCTAAAACAAATCTAGCTTCACTTTTTCCTGCTAAGGCTTTGTGAATCCATTACCTCTTGTCTTTTCCAATGACGAAAACAAGGGAGGAGGTTCTCAAGACGTCGCGTATATTTTTATCGAGAAGTTTAGAATTATTATTATGACCAAGACAGCAAATATGGTCCAAAATATTTGCACAAAACAACAAACAACAAACAAAACAGACAAAAGTCGCTGTATCTGCATTAAAAATTAAAAACCAAAGAGAAGTCGGGTAATTATTATAAAAACTAATTATATACATATAATAAACTAACAAAGCAATGTTATACATGCGAATACGATAGAAATGTATCTAACAATACAAATAAATATATGCGCTTGCAGAAGATTCTCAGGTAAAGCTATGCCACCTTTAAGCGAATTATCGAGTCTTATCTTAATTTTTACAGCAATCTATCATATCGACATCGAAATCGAAGGAACCAATGAGAAGCATCACTATCTGCAAGGCAATAGACGTTTGCGTTGAACGTAGATAATGTATTCAGAGATATCTATCTGCTTATTGCAGCCTCGATAGAGATGGGATGTTGCGTAACAATGAATAAGAGGAACTGAGCGTTTTAATCGCTTCGAATGAATTTTTCAAGGTTCTATTCGCAGATAAGATTAAAATGGTACATTCACTTATTACTAAGAGGACGCTGAAAAGTTGTGGATGAGGAAATATGCATAATCGCCATCGGAAGCCAGCGCAGGCCCACTACTGGGAAATGAGGGTGTATTCTCTAAAAATGATTGCATCAGTGTAACGATCACAATGACCTCTAATTGGCTGAATTCATGGCGTTCTTGCTGCATCAATACATTTTAACCAATATCAGACAAATAGGTACCAGCCAGTCAGGGGTCAACGCGATGATTTTACACTGATGCAATCATAGAAAATACCACTGTCGGTCTCCTTTCAGAATGAGAAGGATTTAAGGCCCACCACCCTGGCAAATTGCGCATTGGCAGTCTTCACACACCTTTGATAATAGCATGGAGAATTCACAGGGATGCAGGTTAACGCAAGATGTTTTCCAAACCCGTTGAACGCAATTGGTTCAATAGATATGACGATAGCCCTGTTATAGTTCCTTTATTTCACGAGGGCTCGTAGCTCAAGGTTGTGTGTGTTGTGTATTTGTATAAGTGTGAGCGAGCTTGCTCACGCCTAACGGTTCCCACAGCCTAAGCTCCTGTCAGGCACGCACACTTACGCAATTTTCATGTACATGAAGTAACCACAAGTAAAGCGCCCATAGCTTCGTGAGATAAACGTAGTATAGATACCTATTTGTATCGCCAAACCAAAACCTTTTACAAAATCGTCTGTTGGATACGTAAAGCATTTTCTCTCTGCATGAAATTAGAATTTGGCATTACCAATCGAAACTCGTGAATTATTGCTGAAAATAAAAAGCTAAAATATTAATGTACCATCTGAAACATTGAATTAATGAACCAGTTCAAACTAAAGATAAACGATTTACATACACCACAGATTGTTATTGTGATTCGAAAGGCGATTTGACATAGCAATTTAATGCAATTATCAGTGTCAACGGTAATGATACATAATTGCAGCCATTGACACCGTCTAAAATCAATGGCGAGTCATAGATCATTCGCGATTAGGTTTGTGTGACTAATTACCGTACCTATGTTCGCATGCAAAATAAATAAATTATGGAACGATAGATAAATAGATAAATAAAGAGATATATATATACAGTTATATATTAATGATTTAAATTTTGTTCACTACTCAAAAACTCGAAACTCTGAAGCAATAAAGATCTACCTGTTGAAGATGTTTAGAATCACTTGTATTTATTTACTTTGTTTCAAGCTTGGAGGATATAACCAACGTTTCAAATGATGTAGATCCAAATAATAGCTCTCAACAGATAATACAGCGAGATAAAACAATATTGGCAGTTTGGCCTGCGACCGTTGCCAATAGAATTGTTCTGCCCCATTTATCTGCCGTGTATCTATAGATCGATTGGGGACCGACCATTACCTTCTTAATGGTGTCAATAACATAGACTGATTGGTAGTTTAATACAAGTCTCTTTTGCATTGGGACAGTATGAAGTAAGTCAATAAACAGAAAAAAAAATTCAAGTTCCAATCAAACATAAACAAAATTAAAAAAAAAACTTTATCTTACTAGATACTGAGACACTTCTAGAGATGTTTGTGAGTTATCTAATAAAAATTTCCGTTTTCTTCAATAAAAAAACCAATATTTGTTTTATGAATTTGCCGTGTGGAGTTATTTTTTTTTAATACTGCGGGAACTCTATGGTATAGAAAGGGTACCTACATCACTCGATCCTCAAGTCGCCTAGATAGTTGCGTGATTGAAGGATTAACCAATGAACCAACAAACAAACAAACAAACATACAATCGCATATTTTAAAATATCAGTGACGCGCAATGGGCAACTAATTTATAATATCACCATTCGATATTTGAATTAAAACGTCCGCAACACAGTCCTATTCTGGACCGAAGCGGACGCGCCCGCGACCGCAATAATATTCGCAATAGCGACAAATATGAACAATAGAGTCTCGTATTAAAATCGCGATGTGAAATAAATATTCATCCCCGTTCAAGGAACGGAGTTCGCCGATGCGTCCCAGTGATACACTGCACATTTGAATGCTGAGCTCCGATAGTATTGTTTTAGTATTACTAGCAAAGCACCCACTAAGCCTTATATTGATTAAAAAGCATATTTACATTTAAATTTACATATGCCGTGCCTCGAATCGCACTTATCGATTACAAGTCGCAAGGACGTTTTGTTTTAATACCATGTATTAAGACTGCTTGGAATTCTGTGATGGATCTCGCTGGGAAAGCTTTCCAATGTCTACCTAATGGTTCGCTGTAAGTGATTAATGTCTAATCGAAGACTCGATGACTCTGTAATAGAAAATTAAGTTTCCCTGAAGCGTCTGCGATACTCGGGTGAACTAATGTTGATTGGTGAGTACATCAGCAGTGACGAGAGACTGAGAGACCTGGAATGCTTGCTCTTTCTAACTCACATTAACAGAAATTAAATCATGAGATGGATAAAAAGTTATTGGATTGCAGAAAGCCCAAGTTTCTGTTCAACATCTTATAAAGAGACTGTATACAGTAGCATTTATTATTAGGATAACTGGAAACGTAAAGGTTAATATTATTTGGTAATAAAATATCGATGCGGACCGCTATTTTCACAGAATTATCAATTGTATAAAACAACCATAAACGGAATGATCGCTTTCTGACAAAACCAATATCAATAAAGCCGCTATTAGCCACCCATCTCGAGTCGGGGCGTTTAAAACCGCATCAAAAGCGACCGTCCAATGCACTAACCTGTTAAAGGTTTGTTCTCCGCTCGCTGTATTTTTAGTATCTCGTTTTCGTCTTCGTCTTCGTGTTCGTCTTCGTACTGGGCTGGTTGCCATACTTAAACCAGTCATGGTTTGTTGTATCATGCACCAATCCTTCCAATGTTCTTCACTCCAACCAGTCTTCTTCCTCAGTGTGGCGTACAATTTTTTTGCCCCCTTATGCTGAGCACCAAAGTGGCGCTTAATACAATTACAATCAAGCCTAACTTAACTGACTAATTTGTAATTAGTCAACTAAGTTAGGCTTATATAATAAGACGCATCTTAGTCTTTCTTGATAATAGTCCTTATAGACACTTTGTTCGTGTGTTCTGTCAGACAGTACTTTCACTACATTATCACTATTCACTGTACCATAGCTCAAAAGGTTTTGCGTGCAAATATGGTTCATATTATTTTTATGCTAAGTTAATATTTAAAACATTTCTACTTACGTAGTGCAATTAACCGAATGGCGTAGGTTTGGTAAAATAAGTGTTATAAGTTATTACAGCATAATTTAAATGTCAGATATTTTATAATTCATTAATTAACAATCAAATCATCAGAGTAAGTAGGTCATTTAAATCCAATAATAAACATCGTGCAATGATACTCCTGACAGATTATTTATTTCTGAAATTACCGCTTGAGAATAATCCACGTGGAGTAGGGTTATGAAAATTCCGCGGGAACCTTCTATTTCTCCGGGATAAAAGGTAGCCCAAGTTCTCCAAGTTCTCAACTATCGTCACTTACCATCAGGTGAGATAGCAGTCAAGGGCTACCTTGTCATCGAATAAAAAAAAACAACATGATGATGAGGTTAAATGGAAACGTGCTAAAATGGAGCCATTAGACAGTCGCGATTTCTCAATAATTGTTGCCGTAATAAAACCGAACGTGGAACAACCTTCGGTAAATAAAACTAACAATTAAGGTCTATAAAATCGCGTTGTCGATCTTTAATTGATCAGAATACGGATGCCGATATATTCGATCGATTTATTTACGACCAATTTGAGTTAAGATTGCTTTCGGTTTTATGCTCAGCTTTTATTAGTGTATTGAAGCAGTTCCTAGTATAGAGAAAATGTTTTTTATCCCAACAAATAATATTCTTCTAAATATATAAAAGGGAAAGGCGACTAACTGACTGACTGATCTATCAACGCAAAGCTCAAACCACTGGACGGATCGGGCTGCAAACAGTATGCCAAAGCATACAGATAGCTATTAGGACGTGGGCATCCGTAAATTTAATCCCTAAAGGAGTAGAATAGAGGTTTGAAAAATCGAAATTAATGTGGGCGGAGCCGCGGGCAAAAACTAGTATTAAATATAAATGAGAAAGTGTGTTTGTTTGAATTATTTTTTTTAAACCCATTATTTCCGAGAGTTCGTAATTTCATTACGTGCATTAAGTGTAACCTAATCACAAAGTTTTCATTAGGCTGTCCCTACACATCCTGTAGATACATCCTGTATAGGATCACAAAAAAAAAATTTTTCGATACACTCGATCGTATCAGAGAGCGCATTACGAATTTCGCATTTCCCTACGGAATGTCATCGGTTCCATGGTGCCATGGCATTCCCACGGCCTTGGCGCGGAATGTGGATTGGGCAAAAAATGTCCAACTTTCCCATGCATGGCCAAAGTTAGGCTTAGACAGCTTGAAATCACTTTTTTGTCTTTAGTTCTGTCAACCTATATCTTAAACTGAAAATTCCTGACCAGTCGATCGCAGATCCCAATTTTTGACTGGATTTCACGTAATTAGGTTAATAATAAAATACTAAAACTTTTTTTTTTTTTCAGATATCTAGTTAGAAGTTTGTTAGTAGCGTAATTAGCCTCGAAAAATTCATTCAAAAAGAGAACTGTGATCAAGAAACTAGCGTTGTGTAGATCCAAGGTCGAAATTATTTTAAAAACCTTAATTATCCAAAAGAGGAAAAAATAATACAACTAACAACCAAATCGTGGAATCTTGCGTCGCGAACTCGGCCTCCAACAAAAAAGCTTAACCTGTATTTAAAAATCGATTGTAACGAAAAAATTGTCACTGACAAATGATTCGAACGCCTTGCGGTTGAAATTACGAATTCAAATCTTCGAATTCCGAACAAAAACCGCCATTAACCGACGGTTGTTACCTTTTTTCGGCTGTCGATGATTTCGGAGCTAATCGTGTTTTTTGTCGATACGTTTCGACTAATCGATGCATCGACCTCACTAATTCGATTTGCGCTCCACCCACCGCATCTATAAGTGGGCGTGCCTTATCGATACTTTATTCGGATCATTACCCAACTACTCAACCCATTTAAAGCTCGAACTGTTCAACGTAGTTGGTGGTAATAAATTTAATCGATCGGTAAATACTGTAGTGAAGTGCCTCGCCATCGAGTTTCCTATTTGCATAACATTGAATTTATGGCTCACTTCTTATTTAACTTCAATTTCGAATAGAGATGCCATAATATGATCCTGTATATAAAACTAAAAGCTTTTACGTCAAGTGTATCTAATTGTAATTCATTAACTGTGCTCCTACCAGATGTCATTTAGAGCATTAAAAAATCAATGCCGCGCATAATCGACCGTAAGTTCATGGTAATCAGACGGCGTCGCATAGAGGTAGTGTTGTTTACCAGATTCAATTTTCAAAATATCGGTATAAAAATATAAATGAACTAGAACTAAAAAATAGATTAATAGTTCTACTTTAGCAATTAGGTACGTAATTTAAATAAATAATAACTAATTTGAATCATTAGTTTTATAAGTCCAAAATTCATCTCATCGTCAATATCTCGGAAACTATCGTGTAATTTAGCCTAGTGCTCCTAAAGATAGGAAATCCCACCAAAAGCAGTTAATCTGGCAACACTACTCACGAACTCAATAATTTAATAAAGCAAAAAAAATATAAAGAATCGATTGTGGTTGATGACGGGCACCGCGGTACAGTGGAATCATCAAGCGCTGATGGTTTTTTAATGATATTTTTCACAATCGGCCCGATCATTGATGGTTATTAGGTATAGAGCCTCGAGACACGAATGTTGGTACTGACGGATTCGGTTGAATCAAAATGTAGTTGTTTTGAGAACGTCCGGCTGTTTATTAGACTCATTATAGTTTTAATGTAGGTCTGGGTATATCGTCTGTATGTGAAGAATAATACTAAAGGAACTACAAACCGATGTGAAAAAGCCGTAAATCTTCGATTCGCAATCCCCGAATAGAGTTTTATCGACGAACAAAGTCGACGTTTTGACAATTTTGTACTGGCAATCGGTTAAAACGTCAATTTGATTCGCTTATAATTAACTTGGCAATGGTAAAGTATGCCCAAAGAGTCGTTAAATTATAAAGACAAACGAAATGTCATAATAAACATACATGACGTCATTACTGACGCGACAATTTAAAAAATCTAAAATAGAGTAAGTCGGTAATATGTTAAAAATGTGCTTCCATTTTCAACATAAACTATAAACAAAGTAATAAAATAATAGATGTTAAGTATAGATAGTTAGTAATAGATGGAAAACAACAATGGCAAATCTAAGAAGGTTAAGAAATATTCGTCTTCAATTCATTTGAATAGGTAGGTACCTACTTCATTCTTTTCATTTATGTATTTGACCTTAACAAAGACTTCCATCATTATAAAGAATAAAAGGTGAAACTACTTTTATTAGAATCGTAGTGGTTTCAATTTAAATTTCGTCTCTATAAATGTGTAACTTTTTAAATAATAATATAAGCAAACACAACTTAATTTCATTTTTGTGGCCACTTTTAAAAAATCAAGCGAAACTTTTATACAATTTTTAGTCGAATATCGAGTACACTTTTTCGCTCACTTTCAGCCAATTAATGGAATATCGATAAGGATCCGTGTACCGTTAAACGTAACCGATACCAATTAGTGAGGTCAATTCATCGAGATATTATTTATTTGTATTGATTAATTGCGCATCGATACATCGTGAGCAGATATAAAGGACGAGTGCGAGTGATTTACGAGTTGCAGTACGTTTTAACTGATGTCGTGAAACCCAAAGGTTAATTGGCGACGTCTTATTAAATATATTATATTAGTGTAAATTTATTGCGCTTCGGTGAAAGTATTTATTTATTTTATCTTGATGTTTGCGGTATGTTAAAAAAAATGGTTTCGTAACGACTTTCTGACAGTTGTCAGCGGATGTTCCATTCTTTTATGAACTTTTAACTTGCACTAACAGTATATTTATTTAAATATAAGCTGTGCGTTTTTTATTTAGTTCAATTTGGGTATTGGATATTTACTTAAATTTGATTACAGAACATTAATCTACTTAATAATTTCTAAATACAAAATAAAACTTTTAAATTTAATACTCGCTTGTAAGCGAATATTCCCATCGTCCCTAATGAGAATTCAAAGAGGCGATAATTGACACATCAACAGCTAAGCTAGAATTAAAAAGTAAAAAAGTATTATGTTGTCAAAATGACGTCGACGCAGGCTTGACGATGTCACTAAAACCACACAATTTTTTGTCGTAAAACAATAACATAACACTGCTGCTGTGGTACTGCCAATGACACAAAAAAGATTAAAAATCTACAAGTTCCTATTTTTAATCGTATGGAATGCACATGAAAAAAGAAATCTTTTTTCGATTCCATCGCCACGCCACAGCAGCCGTTCGAATATCGAAAACATTTCAAAATTAGAACGAACATTCGAACTCTTTCAAAAGATGCTCTAGAATCGAAAACAGCGATTAGTTTTAAGTGTCGCTGTTCGAACTTTTAAAAATATGTCGCTCGTTCGGATTTTAAATTTAAATATAAACCGGGAGAATGCGTTCTATTTCGCCTCCACTTTACGATGTTTGTCAGTTAATGATTATCGTTACGAAACTTTAGTGTTGTGATATGAATTTATAGCTCAAGCTCTCAATCGGAGCGAACACACGAAAATTTTTCCGCACTCAAACGATTTATATTTTTGTTTCGGTCACTAAAACTATAAAATTAAAAAAAAATATAGCCATTCAATTTCATTTTTGTCTTTTGAAGCTTGAAGTTTCTGATTCAAGAATTCAATGTCAAATAGATCAAAACCGGTCAGATGATATAAAAAAGAAAACCGTTAATTAAATCACACTACTTTTAAGATCCAATTTTTCATACTAAACCTTGGTAGGTATTGAATTGAATGAGATAATTTTCCAAGCGCTAAAAGAATATTTAAACAAAAAAATTTTTAAAAACCGAAACCCGATTACTCTAAATTAGAGTCATATTGATTTAGTTCGAATATTTTATTTATAGGCCGCGTAGGTATGTCACCTGGACCATAAAAATTAATCTATGTCATTCATCGATATCGGCTCTGTAACTATTAGTTACGGTGAAACATACATAAATAGACATAGACTGCTAAAATCATTACCCTTTCTTTTGGCTTTGCCGTAGTTGGGTAAAAAACTTTTTTTTAATCTATTTTTTGGGGTTTTTTACCAGCTGGCGGGTAAGAAACTTAAATCAACAGCAAATCAAGCAATAAATTATGTAGTCTTAAAATACGAAATGGCCGATTTTTTATCCAAACTGAACTGATATGATCAAGCAATTAATTAGCAAAAATTATTTATTTGACCATTAATCTGAGTATTCCGTGTAATCAACAGACTCTCCGCTTGCAGCCTCCAGGTGTCTTCGGAAGTGACGTTTTAATTCCGAACTCGATGCCTTTGACACATCCTGAGCGTTGGATTTGTATCGGTGACACTTGTAATCAGGACCGTCCGGTTGATCGGTCTCGAGGAATGAACTGAATTTTGAATGAACGGAATTTGTGAAATCACTCCGCTCCGGCCAATTAATTAATTCCATAATAACATTAATCGGAAAGCCGAATCTAAAAAGAGGAATAGCTCCTGCATACGATCCGTACGTGCAGTTTAAAGTTTTAAAAAAATCCAGTGCGACTTTTCGATCTTGATTTTAACTCTTATCTTGAGTCCGAGCCTTAGCTAAGCTTAAGTCAGAGCACACTCTATAGATCTCTAGACCTCTCAGCATGAGAGGAGAACTGCGCTCATTAGTGAGCCATTGATAATAATAGTTTTTAATACATATTATCGAAAGTGTTATTTGTAGACAAAGTTATTTGGACTACGAAATCTGCGCTGACGAATTTGTCAGCAACTGAATAAGAATAAGTAAAAGAAATCTTTACTACGAAATATTTCCCAAGAAACGCGACTGAATCGTTGTTTTTCCTGTTGAAAAGAATGAAAATAATATTTATGTTTTCCAATAGTTGTAGGTGTTATTCACAAATTAGGCGCATTTTTGTCAACGAAAGTAATAGATCATCGTGCCAGTATTTTTTTATTTATTCTAACATTTGTTTATATTATACACTGCTATACCCCTTCCAAGTTAGCCCGCTACCATCTTAGACTGCATCGTCACTTACCATCAGGTGAGATCGCAGTCAAGGGCTATCTTGTCATCGAATAAAAAAAATTAAAAAAAATCTTTTTAGCACTTGTACAATATAATACTACATAATATATAGAATTTAGGTAATTAGTAATTTAGTGACTTTATTAATTATAATTTTAGCTGTGATTAGTCCAGTGGCTATAAGTTCAGCCTCCTTTTCGGAGGTCCGGGGTTCGAATCTCAACTTTTCGGAGTTACGAGTATGAGCGTTTTAAGCAATTAAGAAGGTATCACTTGCTTTAACGGTGAAAGATATCATCGTGAAAACATTATGTTTGTTACTCTTTCACAACGAATGAACTTTTGTTTTGTCTGTTTGGAATGGAGATAGCTTATATCCAGGATTACATAATAACTGAAGGAAATGAAGGAGTTCCCGAGAGAATTAATCAACTTGGACGAAGTCGCGGGCATCATCTAGTTTCTCCATAATTCCATAATGTTCTATACATATATCCTATAGAAGTCTGCAAATCCGCACGTGGGCAGCAACTCCATTCTGAGAGAAGACCCAGGCCTTGTAATGAGTCGGCAATAGGTAGATGAAGATATAATGATGATTAATAATATGATTTTATTTATGATTATTATGAACTCATTCTATCTCGCTAGATCGGTAACCGCTATAGCTATTTTCCAATATTTCCTTTAGTTCTACAAAAAGAACTAACTCTTCTTTTTTTTGGTTCAGATCGAAACAGGAACTACACAGGTGCAACACTCGCCAGTACGTTGAGTGTTCTAAATTTAAAAGTACATTCTGCCGCGCATTTCGATGGAGTTCGATTTTCGAAAGCCGAAATGCGTTCGGAAATAGCGCGCGACAGCTGAAAGACGACATCGGACCGATTTTTTATTACCTCCTTCGTGTTTATGACCACTTTATGAGTTTCTATAGATACTTTTTTTACTAATGTCACTTTGAATTCTGATCGGATACGCTCTTCTATTTTCGATTTGAGATTTTATATTAAGAAAAACTTTACGATTGATACCGCCGAGGGTTTTAACGGTTACATTTTCCGCATAATATGTAATTAAAATATTTTATTTTATCACCTTTTAGTCTTCTGAATGCCATGTTTATGCAAATATTTTAAATAATAAAGTTACTCGCAAATAGAATTTTCAATATTTTTTGTAACAATAATTACTTTAGTATTGGGTTTTATCTTTTTTGTTAGTTAATAGGTACTTTCTATTAGTAATAGATGTAATGGGTTTATCTCAAGAGTTAAGTATCAATAACTAAGCCATTAACTATTATCGTATCCCGGGTCCATAAAACTTAAGGTCGGCATTGAATTGGATCCATTTGATTAGATCATTCAATTCTCAATCGATAAATAAGCGATATCCTTTCCAAACGAGGTCACTTATCGAATGAATCTATAATCGAAATTCGAGACTACTATATTTGAATTAACGATCGAGTTCCTTGCTGTATTGAGTGTATTCAAATTAAAAAATAATAAAAGACGCTTCTATTTGAATTTTGAATTAAGAACGGAAATCAACCGTCGTGAGCGATTGTATGAAGTGTGAAAGGATCGATTCAAAATGGGGTAGTTTTTTAATCCGGCTTCTGTTTATTCTGTTTATTGACATTTTTTATTTTATTTTATTCGCTTTAAGCGCCATTGTTTTAAGGCCAGGACTTTGGCAGTTTACACGTTATGCTATACGTTGGTCGCTATTGTTCTAAATACTTATTTTCTTAACATGAGAATTATAATATAGCTTGAGGCGACGATTCCATACATCATGGTCATCGGCTAAATACTCCGATGAATAAGAATCGTATAGAATCTTTATTTTTAAACGATGACAATTTGACATTTGGTAATTCATTAATCAACGTCGCGGCCCATACATACTTTGTCAGCGGTCAAAAAAATAGAATTGACCGTTCGTTTTTAGTAGGCAATAACCGAAAAAAATGTTTAGCTTTCTAGGTAATCTATAAGGTCTTCAGTTTTACCTACTCTAGTGATGCGTCACTGCTGAACAAGATGATGAATGAAATGTGAATGAATGATATTAAATTAAATTTTATTAAATGGGCAAACTTGGATTTGAAATTTTTATAGGAATGAAATGCATAATTAGTTAACTCAACTAAATAATAAAAAAATAAACGAATTTCCACATCCATATTTCGTATGATCCAAAATTTGTATGAAGATCCGCAACAAATGAAAAAAAGTAAAATTGTAGGTTGAGATCACAATAAGACTCAACAATTAAAACAACTTACAGTTGTTTTTTAGAATAAATGTATTTTCATTTTCATGTGTAGGTGATCAAAAAAAAAACCACTTTAAAGTCCAAAAAAAAAAACAATCAACATGCTCCCCATGAAGACTAGTTAGCGTGTTACAAATGTTACTACGCTTCCGCCCTAATATTCTATGACAGAAAATTGGGAAGGAAACGAAATGAAAAATATTTATACATAAAGGCTAATATTATTAAATGCCACGATCAAAACAAAATTGTATAAGTTTAGAATTTACGCGCGGACATCGGATTGGAGTTTGGACGCCCACACGTTTGACGTTTGTAATTACGTTCGAAAATATTTCATAATTTCCTATATTTTATTTATATGTAAGTATTTAATTTCGGTCCCGTGGGTGAATCTGCGATAGCCTTGTGATTAGAAGGTGGGTGTTTAAAGATGTTTAAGTTGATAGATTTTTATCGCAAATTCTTTCCTATTCATATCCAGTTCCTGTAATGTCCCTTTTAGAGATTTATTAAATAGGCTTTTTTACGTATACAATCTCAGACAACGTTACTAATAATAATTTAATTAATGACTGTTTACTTTTTCTTTAACCAACTGCGAAAGTGGGCAAAAACATTTTTAGGCAAGCGCGCTCCAATCTAGAGCTCATCGATGCTTTACATCACTGATTGTCTTCAAGCGTAAGTCTATGTCATAACTAGCTTTTGCCCCCGCGACTTCGTCCGCGTGAAATTAGATTTTGGGGTGGAATTTTCAAAAACTGTGACACACGTACTTCTTTATTTTTAACTGAAAGCTCAAATACCAACTTTGGTGGAAACAGCTTGAAAAATGACGGAGTTTCATATAAACTTCCATCCCCTATTTAAACCCCTTAGGGGTGGAATTTCCAATAATCCTTTCTTAGTGTGCGCCTACGTTATAAAAGGAACCAACTGTAAAAATTTCAAGTTTCTAACTTCAGTAGTTTAGGCTGTGCGTTGATATCTCAGTCAGTCAGTCAGGACTTTGAATTTTATATACCTATATAGATAAAAAAATATATATATGGACTTAAAATCATAACCCTTCCCTTTTTGCTTTCGGGTAAAAAACAATGCATTTCTTAAATGGTCCAGCACAGGGTTGCTGCGACGTTTACTGTGGAGATGCAAGACTCTAAACCGGTAAACCATAATTTTATTGTCTCCCAAGCACGTAATGAAGTCGAATTAGGCATTTTCGGGCCATCAGCGGTCCATAAAATGCCCATAAAAAGGTAAGTATTGATCGCGCCCAAGTAGGTACCTACTCGAACTATTTTATGCTCTTTTTACTGTTATTTATTGGGGAATAAAATCTTTTTTATTAATGTCATCGGTTCATAAGAAGCGAACCTCGGTTTTGGGGGATCTACGGCAATTAAAGCTTTTGTTTGATTTTTAATACGACGCGCGACGTCTGAAATAGCTAACCATAACTTTGATGTATTTAATGACCTTAACTAATCATAATTATATAATCTGTAATTAGGCTTAAAATATTCCTTATCATTGTCTTACCACAGAAATATTACTAAAAAAATGTACCTAGTTGAACTAGTCCCACATACCCGCCTGTTGTCATAGATGGGTGGGATGCATTTCCCAACGATAAAAAAAAAGGTATAATATTATTTAAATTATGAAATAATATTGATATCTAATGAATATAGTTCTCAGCCATAAGTTAAGCAATTATAAGGTTCAATTGAAACTTTATGTAACGTTATAAAATAATTCAAAAAGCATAAAGTAAAATGACTAGTTATTGAGTTAAGCTTTAGTTTTATAGCGATACCCGCATTATACTGATCTTGAATCATTTTACTGTCTATTCGATAGTATGTATACTGTATGTATATTTATTCTCAATCGTAGAATCATGTTCTACTCGTTCATTCATTAAAGTTTGTTAATGTAATTTTTAGTAATTAATGACTAGCAGTTAATATTACTATTAAATCATCAATAATTCGAAAAAGTTAAAAAGTATCAGAGAGAGATTTCGTTGGAAAGTAACAATACGTACCTACTTATTTCATTTAAAACCAGCCAGTAATAAAGCAAAACAATCGAATGCTGTTAGTAGCGGCCAAAACAAAAGAACGAATGAAACGGTAACAGAGACAATTTTTTAACTTGTACTCCCTAGATGAATTTTGAATTTAGAACAAAACGAGATCGAATGCCCCCAACTTTGGCGCGAGCTTCCCGCGTGAAAATTAATTATTAATTTGTTTCCATTGGCCACGTCTCCGGGGGAGATGTGTTGCCCTTTTATATATTCTTTTTTATCAATTTATTTTTAACGCTTCAATAATGGCGGAGGTTATTTGTATCTATTATTGTCCATTCGATGTATTGTTATCGTTATTGCTTCGGGGCAGGTGAAATTTTGCAATTAATTCATATTTTTATGTTTCAACATTTTTATTGCTGTAATTTGTCTGCAAATAATAAATTGCATGAATTTTGTTGGAGACCTTTCATTAGTATTTTATTGGATTAATATACATAGTTAGTATTTCAATCAAATTAAAAAATATTATTTAAGTGAATATATAGGTACATTAATACTAGAATAGTAATATACTACAATATCTAGTATTCAATTTCGGTACAAAATACGGAAGCCATATTAGAACTGAAACAGTTCGTAGAATGTTTTATTGGTTCACAAAAAAGATACGTATCATTTTTTGTTATCCGATAGAAATTGAGAGGAAACGTGATCGAATGAGTGAATGAGTGACTCAATTTATCCCCGGCGGGATTATAAAAACATCAAAGAACTACATGTATGGAGGGAAACCGACTTTATTGGTACAGGGTGTGATCCTTTTACAGATTTTTCCTGTTTGTTGACGGCTTTGTGTCCTTGTTTTTAAGATATTGAAGTTACGTTACCATTTTCCTCAAAAAATTCTGAAACCATTATGATGCGGTTTTGTACAACTTAATAGGTACCTATCATCGCAGAGCAGTTCTTAGACACATTTTACGGATATGAGTCACTGATCATGATGTTCTTTTAAATAAATAAACAGATTATTCTCATAAATTATTGAAGTATTTATTTTTTTTTTTTAATTCTAGACAAGGAAACCTATCCTCACAACGTGGATTATTTTAATGTCTTAGGAGATCCCTCCCCCCTTGATACTGATTTCGGTGAGATTATTTTGAATTCTAAATGCGTTTTTTGATGTCTATCTACTTATAAAAAACCTTGAAGAAACCTTGAGGATATTATAAAGTTAAACCGACCTGTTACTTCAACATGACGTGTACATAAACTAACATACTTTATAAATATGCCTGCGCCGTAATTATTTGAAAGTATTTAACACGATCCGAGTATCACACCTTTATATGGAAGGAGCATTTAAAAACAAGATGAATTTCCTGAAAGCTCAAAAACTTGAAGAATTTTAATTCGACCCTTAACGTCGTCTATAAAACGCTGTAATATCTTTTATCTTTCAACTCGCGCCATCCTTCTTTAATAATAAGTATATTCATTTAAAAAACAAGAAACAATACGTGTTGGTAGGGCTTTTACGTCTCTTTACTTACTTTTTACCCGACTACGGCACGCTAAAGAGGGTAATGTGTTTATCAGTCTATGTATGTATGAAGACCAAACGCGTGGGCCGATTTTGATGATTCTTACGTCAATCGATTCTCGACGGAGGCAATTTAGGAATTTATAATTTCTAAATTGTCTCTGGTCTGGTCTGGTGGGACGCTTTGGCCGTTGCTAGTTACCACCCTACCGTCAAAGATGTGTCGTCAAGTCATTTAGCGTTCCGGCACGATGACGTGTAGAAATCGTAAACGGTTTCTACACGTCATCGTGTCAGGATGTTTGGGTTGAATCTACACTGGCATACCGGTTCCAAGTTAGTCCCCTACCATCTTAGACTGCATCGTCACTTACCATCAGGTCAGATCGCAGTCAATGACTAACTTGTCAACGACTAAAAAAAAATCGTCCCTAGTAGAAATCATTGGATAAGTGTTGTTAGTTGTTACATAAGCAGCGGACATTCGTGCACTGAAAAGTCGAACAGCAGAACTGATTGTATCCGAGACGGCGATCGATCGGCCCCCACTTCCTCTGCGCGCGCGCACCGAGGTCAGGGCCACAGAATGCGCTCACGCTAGCGTCTGTTGCACGTACGCGGTATCGTTCTATCAATGAACAATACTGCCGTCATAGGGAAAAAAGACGTATCTGACATGAGGAGTTTAGCAACAAAAAGTGACTTTTATGTTTACTTTTTTAAAGGAAAATGAGAACTACATTTAAATTTAACACTTTTTCAACCCAAGGTAGGATTAAAAGATGGAATTTGTTGAAAATATTAAAAATTATCACTAGCAAAAAAAAATTTACTAGCATTTTAGCACGTTTTGGTACGAAATAATACCAAGGGTGGATAGACATCAAGATGTAGAAGGATAAAAATAAAAAAAAATAATGGAAAAATAGCGAATTAGTATCACTTTTTGTTCCTAACCTCCTCACATTTTTTTCTAAATTGAGTTAGACACATATTCGGCATCAGAACAAAGACGCATCTATCAGTATTTTTAAATTTTATTTTAACTTCTCGTAGTGATTACATTGATATTGACTTTGTCCGAGTGGCTTGAGGTTTTTTAATTGCAGCTGTAGTTCTATGTTCCAAGGAAGAATGACATGACACAACAAAATCATCATGATTTTAAGAATCTCTGATTCTGTAACTCAGTGCCTATCAACGACGATACTTATGCATTTTTTATCCATTGAAGGTTTGAAGAGAAATGTCATTTAGATACTATTTCATAGTAAACCTTCCATGGATAAAATATATATGTCAGTAGCTTTGTTTTTTTATAGGCATTAAGCACTGAGTTACAGAATCAGGAGCTGAATTATGAATGATTAACACCTCGGCAAAAAAGTACAAAAACAGAAAAAATTTAAAAAATATTGTGTAAAATTAGGAGATTTCATTATTGCATAGCGATTTCTTACTGGGCATTCAAAGGATAATAAATATTGATACATTTTTCAGTTTGGAACATCATTGTAGATACGTTAATGACCCTCATTGCTTTAGTTAACGTCTTGTGTACAACATAGGTAATCTATTAGCGTCATTGCTATTGGAAATAAAAATAACATCAGCGGCGTAGGTTGTGCTGTTGTATAGTTTTTTTGTACTAAGCCCGATACGATCTTCGAATTGTGCACGCCACTTCCTTTCTTATCCAATCGCAATTCGTTCTATCTTACACGAATTTCATTGTTAGTTGTCATTGTTTTTACGGCTTGAGTAATGTCTACATGCAAACCTTTATGAGCCACTGTATTTATTTTTGCAACGATCGCTTTTTGTTAACCTACCACGCACATAAAAATACTTAATTTTAAGTTTGCAATTGTATGTTCTCCTACTTTAATTCCGATCGGGAGCAATAAATTTAACGATTAAACTGTTTTTGTGAGTTCTTGTTTTTTGCCCGGGCGAAATGTGTCGGAGCTGATTAAACGCTTTGAACAGTGGCTGATCATTAATGAAACAATTTACAGAGCGTTCACGATCGGGGCAAAAACGCCGTTCGATCGAAAATCGAATTTGCGGATCGGCATTCGACCGACAGCGCGTCGGCGACGGGCGGCGAGTTCAAAGCGACAATTTTGACAATTAAAACGCTACGCATCGCGCACATTGTCTTCTCAAGACCGCGTGTCCTTGGCAGGAATTTGAAATACAGAACCTCTTTTTACCGGGAACCGGTTTGATTTGTGCCCGGTGGAGTTTTTGCCCGCTCTTGTTTATGCCGCGTTTAATTTTTAATTTCGTTCCTCAACTTTGCGTTTGCGCCCGTCACAATGTTGCGCGCAGACGTCCGTCGTATTCGACAGCGAAATTGTGTGTTCGGAAATGAATAATAATTCAACTAAGTTTATTAAATTTTAATTAGGAACGTCACAGTTATTGCATTTCTAAATTAGAATAATATTATAATCTACAAAATGTGAACATGGTGCGGGTAGAGATGATAATTAAAATTTTCATTTCAATTAACAATATTTTTTATTTAATGGCCGTTTTCATCGAATAATTTATTGGAAAAAAAAGAAATACTTAAGTTCCATCGTCCAGCTTTAAAACATCGTAAAATTAGAACTATCGGTCGTAATATCGAATTTTAATGTTTAAATTTTAGTTCGATACGTGCCAAGAGACAGCGGTGTCCGAATAAGTCAGCTTTTTATGGGCGATAAAATTTTAAGACCCCATCGGTAGTTGACTCTATCTGTTGTCAAACGATCGATTTTAAACTCCGAATTGATGTGGGTTTACGACACAAAAAGTCACATAATTATGACTTTTTGAAATGAAAACATAAAAAACATCTCTTTCATCGTAAATACGGATTGACTTCGAAGGTCGTGAGAGGAATTAACGCCCTCTATTGGACCTATAAAATATTTGGCTCTGTATTTGAACCATCTTACAATACTTTCGTATCGGAAATAGGTACAAGGGAAGTATGTCTTTTTAGGAGCAGCAGGGGTATTGACTAAAATAAAAGTCAGTTCGTAAGCGAATTCGCTTGTCATTTAGGTACGTCAAATAAGAGATAATGTGACATATTACTTAATTGATATAGTTCTTGCAATTCACGACGGCGCTTGGCTCATGGTTGTGTATGTGTCGTATCTGTATAAGTGTGAGCGAGAGCTTGCTCGCGCCTGACCGCTCCCACCTAGGCTCTTGACAGGCACGCACACTTACGCAATGTGTACACGACGTAACCACAAGTAAAGCGCCCATAACTTCGTGAGATAAACGTACTATATCACTTTGTGATTCAAAAAATGTTTAACACTTCGCAACCGATACAAATATATCCTCATACTTACAAGAATACAACAAACAAACATAGAGATCTCCCGAACATCAGAACAAGAGTGAAATAAAGGAATAAAGTCAGAGGGATCGAAGTTTCGCAACCGCACCGATTCCTTGAACATTCCTCAAGTGATGTTTACAAGTTCAAAAGAAAACTCCCCTTCGTGACACAGGTAAAGGGCGTTGGTATAAAAAATTCAAAGACAAACAGTGTTCGCAGGAAATGTTTGGTCTACCCCCTGGTGGTTCCTAAAATTGACCTTAAAATTATATCGATGCAATGGATACTTACTTAAAATAAGTAGGTATTTAATAGTAAAAAAAAGTGACTGATGTTTTGCAATTTCAATTTTCAGACGGAATATCTGCCTTTAAAAATAACGAGTTTTTAGTAATTAACATTTTTTTACTATGATTATTAGTACGAGGTAGTTAATATACGTATTTTTGTTTTGTTTTTTTTTTTTGTTTTTAGATGTTCCACTAATGAAAATGACAGTAGGTATAAGGGTTGCATTTGGTGACTACCTTTTTGCCTTTTTTCACTCACCCATTTCGGTTAATTAAAACGGGCATTAATGTTTATTTATTTTACCTCTTCACTAAGTTCTTTCGGTCGATTTTTGATGTAATATTTTAGAAGCTAGATAGGTACATCCTGGCCGTCGTATATCAATGGGTTATCAGTAGGTACTTAAGCTGTTTTTTTCGCAAATGGATCACGTTCGATGCCTAAGTGAGCCATCTTTGTTTCCGCCCCTCGCGATTTGCGCGCAAAATTTTCACTGAACCATCTTCGCCTTATTGATTCTTGTCTTTTGACTGCGAATTTTAAAAGGGGTTTCTTGTAAACCGTGGTCTTTCGAAATGTTCACCCGTTTGATAACAGATGTTCTAATTTTGAATAGATCTTTTTTTTTAGTCTGAATATTTTACTGTGTTGGTACATTTTTTTGCAGTTTTTTTCTGATTAAGTTTTGAAATTGATTTTGATCTTTTGAATTGGTATTTTTTTTTTTGCATTTTTTATGACTTTTGAACAGTTATGACTAACAAGTTGATGCCCGCGACTGCGTTCGCGTGAATTAAGGTATTTTTTAATTCCCGCGGGAACTCTCTTATTTTCCGGGATAAAAAGTACCCTAGGTATTATACCAGACTATAAACTATCTCTGTGCCAAATTTCAGCCAAATCGGTTCAATCGTTGCAGCGTGATTAAGTAACAAACATCCATCCATATATTGTACATCCATATAGGATGTACAATATATGGAATGTACAATATATAGGACACTAGGATTATATATTACAATCATTCACTTTTTGGTGTAATATTTTAGAATATACGAACAGATTATAAATGGTTTTTTTCATATTTTAATTTCCGTTCCTGTCATCTACACAATATATTATGAAGTAACTCATGACACGAGTGACACGAGGACGCAAAGCAACGCAGCGGTAGCCGGTAAGTCGGTCGACGGAATCGGGTTCAATTGGCTAACGATCGAGTTTGCAATCAGAACGGATTGATCTGTGTTATCTGATAATAGACGCCCAATTGACCGGCCGATGGCCACGGGACCGCCGCGTGATGACGACTGACTTCGGAATATCATTGACGAATGACATCGTGAAAAGAGTTTTTTTTTTTTCAACCATCTACGCGACGGCATAGACGGGGTTCGTGTTTACGTCTATGGTACTATTTATATCTTCGAAGCATTCAAGCCTCAATAGCCCAACGATTCAAGGTGCGGACTGAAACTGAAAGTTGCAGGTTCGAACCCCACCCGTTTCACTATTGTTGTAACTACTTACTCGTAGCACAAGCTTTGCACTTGGATGGGATAGGAGGATTTTAGTCAACTTCAACTTGGCTAATATTTAAAAAAAAATACCGGCTGGATGATTTTAAATCGATGAAATTATCTGTCATCATCTACACGACACATGATATTAAGCTATGTTTTGTTTCAGTCGTAAAACACAAATTGGCGTATGCCACAAAACGCAGAATACCAAGCAAGCAATCACCACCAATACACAAAATACCATACCATACTCAACAAACATACGCTTTTTATACGCTTGCGTTTGTTCAATGTTCATTCATGCTGTATGTTGTAGGACTCGTAAGATGCTGATTCATGTGGATACTGATTCTTGTGGTTTGGTAGTGGACTTAGTCAACGATTTAATCTAAAAAACTTATATGTACTTACAAGTTACGAGCTAAGTTCCATTTTATAATTGGGTATTAATTGACTCTACCCATTCCCTATGTCTCGGT
Organism: Hipparchia sbordonii; assembly: GCA_038048805.1. Classification (NCBI taxonomy): domain Eukaryota; kingdom Metazoa; phylum Arthropoda; class Insecta; order Lepidoptera; family Nymphalidae; genus Hipparchia; species Hipparchia sbordonii. The sequence continues at coordinate 9,230,360 of CM076107.1, read as the reverse complement.
ATCGGCACGCTGTGTCGACGTCTACAATCTGGCACAGAGCGGCGGCTTTTTGTTCGAATGCCGATATTCTACGTGACGTTCCCACAGTGGCCGATCCAAACGGAATTAAGACGAATTCCTTTTTCGAATTAGCGAATCACCTGTCCTAATTACGCGCGCTCCTGGCTTCGGGATTCGGAATTCGATTTTTAAACGTTCGGTTTGATGGTTGTTCTTAAAAATTAAAGATCGCAATCTGCGTTTTTTAAAAATAAAATTTGAACGGCGGCTTATTTAAAAATAGTTTTCGGATATAAAATATTTTTCAACACACTTGCTCATAAAGGGGCTCCCGGTTCACCGCAACTAGGCACACAATGACACCTCTAACTCAAACTGTGACTTTTGATTACTATTATTCACAATGTGAGTTAAAGAAATTTTTTTTTTTAAATTTTATTGGGTGAGTTGCTGTGTTCTTAAAAAAGTTTCTATTACAAAAAAGATCTTGTTCAATAATTTATAAAAATATCGTGTTAAATTAATGTACCTGAGCAAGCAATCATTTCATACAACTCCGTATTTAAATAGATAATTTCAACATGTACGTGTTTAATAAATAAAACTGTCAGTAACTTTTGTTTTTTTTTTTGTAATAAAGAAAACTCGAAATCCCCATTTTGTACGTGGTTATAAGAGAAATGCCAAAAAAAAAAAAAAAAAACCTCATTCTTTAGTCTATGGCCATTAAAGGTTTCGGAAAACTGATTAAATCAAATAAACACCTGAATAGGCTGTATGGTCGTCGATCTTTGCCTGCCCTCAAGAGCATCTCAAGAGGGCGAACAAAAGAACAACATTAATTTTTCCCGCCATTGCGAAAAAATTTTCACAACTCGTTTTCACTGTTTTGTACCATAATGTACTATTTTAGTGTTATTTTCTTCACAAGTGTGTTGAAAAACGTCGTATGATACACGTGTATATTGATGATTACCGTCCTCGGCTACCTTAAGACCCTCACCTGACGGCTCGGGTCTCAATAGCGCCTCAGCGGTAATCACCAACTTTGACACTTGTACCATAATGTACTATTCTTGTCAAGGTATACATACTTAATAAGTAAAATTTTAATAGAATAGAATAATTTTTTTTTTCAAATAAACTTTTACAAAATGCTTTTGAATCTTTTTAATAAGTAATAATTATTATTACTTAACGAAAATATGAAAATGAACTTTAATTATTATTTACTGAAATAAACAAATATAGCAATAGCAATATCGTAAAGTCTCATAAAATAATAGTACCTATCTACCTATAGTAAATATTATACAAAATAGAAAATTCAACCACTTTATGCAGAATCATTGGGATGAAATAAATAGGAAGTTTCTACTCATCCGATTTCCGAACGAAAGGACTGAAATAATTGGTGCGCTAGAGTTCCAAAGCTCAGAACAGAATATAACTTTACATCCACGTAAAATAAATATAGCAATAGAGTAGTGAAAGCCAATAAAGAGTATAAAATAGAAAATATTAGCACTTTACGGCGAATCAATGGGGCGAGGGCTGAAATAGAGGTATCTTTGTCGAAGCTCATCCGATTTCCGAACGAACGGATGCGGCGCCCCCGCCGGATGTGCGTTGAGCGGGAAAATAGGCGGAAGTTTCCCCGGGAAAAAAAATCGCCGAAGAAAGAAGGAATTTGCATGCGAAAGGGCACTTTTGTGTGCCGATCGGTTGTAAATTTGTCAGATTGTCAATTCACCGCAAACGCCCCGGTTCGACACTTTGTTATGCTAATGTTTGTATCTTCGATGCGATTTTTCCTCTTTGTGTTTTTTTTTATTTTGATATCTTTAAAGTGGTTTAATGTTGAATTTTTATGCCTTATTCAATTCAATAGAGTATTTATGTAGGGTTGCTGATGTCACACAAATGTTGTCTCTGCGCCTTAATTTACCCTTGACATCTTAGCAGCAGAACAAAAAGGTTGCGTAGACGAGACACCAGAACATGCACGGTAGCGGACAGAAAATGTTTACTACTAATTACATGCACACGTCTATGCCTGACAGTCGATATGCTTTCGATATTCTATGGCGTTATAGACCTTACTGCACGCAATGTGATATAGAATCTACTTTGAAAACTGATAAACATTTTCTGTCCGCGACCATACTGGTCAAAAATAAGTCATAATCTTCATCATGGGGATCTAATAAGGAGATTCCCTCGGGATTTTTAAAAACGTATACCTATCCATGCGGAAAATTATGAGTTGACATGTTTTAAAAATGAGAAAGACATTCAAAACAAGTTCGAAACAGTCAATCGGTGGCCAAAGAGCAGAAATAGCCCAATAGAGCAGATGCGCCATGTAACTGTCAGTGGGTTTGATTCCCGGCACCTGTTGTTTTGGAACGCTTCGATTACGCGCCATTAGCGTCGAACGCACACCGATATTTAATACTATTGAGCGCTTTTTATTTATTTTTATTAATACTTATTATTTGTAACTGTATATTATCACACTACTGACATTAATATTATACCAATATATTGGCGACCCCCCTAGCGCAGTGGTGAGCGCTGTGGTCCCATAAGTGGAAGGTTTCGGGTTCGATTTGCGGAGTTTTTTTTTATTAAGAAATGCTCAGTAGCCCGGAGTTGGGAAGTTAGCAGTGATCTTTTTCCGGTAGAGTCATATTGTCATCCCATTGGACTATGAGAGTGAGGGAATAGAGTGTGGACCTGTATTTGCTCAAAGACTTGTGGACTGAAATTATTCCTGTGCATTTGGAGATTGGCTGCAGTGGTCGAAATTCGTCCAGACGTACAATATAATGTGTAAAACCAGATAAGAAAAGAAATATTATATTAAACTTGAAATAAAAACGCGTCTTCTGTTTATCAACAAAGACTCACAATACAAGTAATTAGGTACGTTAAAGAAATGGCTTTAAAAAAAGCTTTCAAAATGCAAAACAAACCTTTCTGCCGTCCAACACAAACAGACTCAAATTATCGCATTTCACTTACTAACGAAAACAACACCAATTAATAAGTGTAGACACCTTTAGAAATCACTCAAAACTCAACCTTAAAACTCACTTCTAAAGTTTAATTTTATTTGTCAACTTTTAAGGGTCAAGTGCAGAAAGGGTCTAACTCAACAATAAAATACTTTCGGTTAGCCACAACTCAATAAATACTTCATAGTATCGGTTTGAGGGTGCCTGCCCGGACGTCCGGTCTTCGATCTTTTGCCCTCCGGGGCGCCCCCTACAAGGTAGGGTTACATGAGATTCGAATTTCGAATATATGAATTTAAATATAGAACTAAAGGAAATTAATTGTACGCCATAAAACTGTAGTTATAACAGAACTATAAACGCACAAAAAGCAAAACAATACATCAAAATTAGAAAATATTTTATGCTATCAAATTAGAATAAGAAGAATTAGAATTTTATTAGCTTTTTGTGTATAGGATCTAAATACTAGTACTTAAAAAAGTGCCAACTCTAGTATCTAAGTACATAAATATTGATCACGGATACACTGAAAAAAATAACTATCAAGAATATTCAAATTTTAATCACACATATTCAAATAATTAGGATATGATACCTAATTATTTATAGTCCATTACTTTAATTAATATTCCAGTGCTATTTATTTAGACTAGACAAAGAGATAATGTTAAAGAAAGAGCAAGTAGGCAGCCATTATTAAAACAGTTTAAGGGTAAAAGATGGCTAACTAAGAGGTGTTTTATCGGAATAATCCCGGATTACTCGTGTATCCTGTCACGGGCCATCGCCTTAATTGGGGTCAATAGTTCCCGGTCAAACCGCCGTTAGTTAAACTTTATCAAAATCGCCAGTGGCTTACCAACGCCTTTTGTTCATATATTTACTGCTGACAAGTTAGAGACACTTATCTTAGTCGTTTCAAATGGATAGACGTTTAAAGCTGGATTTAGTTCTCTTGCGAAGATTGCCACAGATCACGATCTTGTGGCGCTTGTATTCGACTGACAGCGACTCGTTTGAAATCGTCCGTCTTCCCAGTGGATGCATCTGTACCACCCCCACTGTATGCAGTATGCATTTCATTCATCCCCAAGTAACATTTTGGTACTATAATTTAAGAATTCATCACGAAAAGGTTGAGTTAACATCGTGTAAAGGTTGTAGCGATAACCACCCGTTATATAAAAGCATTTGCTATGACTTTTTTGCTCTATAAGCTTATATAGCCAAACTATCCTTTTAGCAGGGGATGTAAAGGTTTACAAAACCGTTTTGTAGAGCCGTTATAGGCAAGTTCTATAAAAACCTCGAATTTAGACAATATAGCGCTATATTAATGTATAACAGCGTTTGAATTCACTACTATGTACCCCATTAGTACTATAAAGTTTTCCTGGTAACCGCTATAAGTATGGCGTTTTAGCAGTGATGAAGGACACAACAATACAATAATTTGACGCTATTGTGGTCCCACAAAACACTGCTATAGTACATGGTACATAATTACTCATAACAACACTGTTATAGAGCGGTTTTGCTTTATAAACGATTTTCGGGACATTTTTATAACAATAAAAAGTGTTTTAATTATCTTTGTTGGGTTTATTATAGTCTCATTGAAGAAGAAGTCACCATGACTCTATTACATGACCAAAGTTTTCTATTATGGTTTTGGTTGTTCTGTTTTAAGACAACAGCGATATATAGCTAATTCCTTTATTTCCTTTATAGAACAAATTTTAGAAATTTATCAATATCCATTACTAGGGGCATATTTATTATAAGTAGGGGAAAGTGGGGGAAATACGAACACCTAGTGGAATTTGATCACAAGAGTTTCTTTATTTTTTAATTATAAAGTTAACTTATCTGTATTCGACGATACCTATTGTATATCTTATCTATAACGAATTCACTAATCAAAATTTATATTTTTAATAAATTGTAACAATATGAGAAAAAAAACCAAACCCCTTAGTGTTCGGCTTTACCCGACATTAGTTGGGTAAACACGAACACTAAGTGGGGTAATTACGTACTAACATTAATAATTTCTTCTCTGCATATTGTTATGCAATTTGGCGATCTTTTTTTATGGTTAGGTCATAATAGATTTTACTGCACTTCCACAAGTTGCGTTTCCTGCTCGTCTGTAAATAAAGGTTTTCGTCCAGACCTTGGCTGATTTATCACTGCTTTCTTTAGCTGGTCAAAAATGGTTGTTTTAGAAACATTTTAAGTTTCTACTGCTCTGCCGATGTTGAGTTTTTTGGTTTTAACATCGTCTATAGCCGTTTTGAGATCTTCAAGACTATACTTCGATTTGGTCTTTCTTTTGTAATTACGAGGCATCTGAAAAATTAATAAAAAAAAAGATGAACGTGGAACCAACAAAAGCTAGGGGGGTAATGCCGAACGTTCAAGATTGCCCCACATGGAGTGTTCGCTTTTACCCCGCTGGATCGAAAAGAATAAAATGGAAAAAAATAGGTTCTATATAGGTATCTCTTTTGCCAATTGCTTCATTGTCATTTAGCTAATTATTATGTGAGCATTCCACTATGTAAAAGTTAAATTACTATTGTAGATAGAAATAAAGCAACACCAACTTGAATTTACCAAAAAAATTACATCAAAAACATGCAAAACATTGAAAAATGCATACCTTGACAAGTACGTGCGTCCACATCTCCCGTGTTATTGACTGGTACTAGTGGTGACGTCATCTCCGAAATGGCGACAAGTAAAATATGGCTACATCTTTGTAACACATTAGAACCATTGGATTCGGGATTACCCCGCGTTCGTGTTTCCCCCACTCTCCCCTACCTGAGAAAGAAAACCAATCATGAGCAACGATTACCTACCTACCTATTTTATTTCTTCCTTGGATACAAAAATGTATTCAAAAATTAAGTATGTGGGACAAGACTAGTCATAAGGAACCCTAATTTTACGTCAATGGCGGCAGATTTTTTGTCACTTGTGCTATAGTTAACCTAAAAGAGAACCAAATTAGCTTTTTGGCTGTGTAGCAGAAACTACGGTTAATTTTATTTATTTTTATTAATATTTTAATTAAAAAACTCAATTAATTTAGGGCGCATTGAAAATAATAAGTAAAACTAATGCTATTCTATCAGTAAAACTTTGGTTCCAAGTGGTTTTTATAGTATTGGTCGAATTTATCCATGTCTAAATAAAAGATGACATTAAACTCACCAAGATGGAATCCTTATCCCTTTTATTTTTTTGTTTTTGTATAAACACACGTAGACCACCTTGCCGTGAAAAATTAAAATGAAAAGCGTAGTAAAAGAATCACGTACTTTTCTATAGAGTATAATAGCACTATAATGGAATAACGAACGCTGCTACAGAATAAAAAAGAACTATAAAAGCTTTATTGTGCCTCGTATGTCAACAAATTGTCATACAAGGCACCAATATATCAAATTTATAGAAAAAAAAAGTCCCAAGCACAACTGCTATAGTTTCGCTATGTCTCTAAATAGAGATATAACTGCGCCAAATCAGCGTTATACGACCTTCTTATTGCTTTTACAGTGCCTAAGTGGTGTTAGAGGAAACGTTCTATGGGCTGCTATAGGACAAGAAATTGTTACTTGGGTCCATACTAATATTATTAAATACTAGCTGATGCCCGCGACTTCGTACGCGCGGATTAAGAGTTTTCGATTTCCGTGCGAACTCTATAAATTCCCAGGAAAAAACGTAGTCAATGTATTAACCCTTTTGAGCTATCACCATTCCAAATTTCAGCCAAATCGCTTCATTCGTTGTGGCGTGAAAGAATGGCATGTAATTAAACGAGCTTCTATTTAATACCATTATTGGCTTCTAAATTACTAAGTCAGCTTCAACTAGTGAGCCTCTAAAAAATATAATTTTAGCATCTATATTTATAACTTAGCTTCAAACCGTGAACTCCTAAAATACTTAAATATTAGCATCAAATAATACACCAAATCTTCAACCACATTTTTAATTTTTTTTTTTGTGAGAAAAATGAAATAAAAAAATGTTTCTAACTAAATAAAAAAACGTCTTTTTTGATAAAATGAAATTAAAAAAATGATTGTTTTTAAATTTAACTCAAGATAAATACCTACACATAACATTGTAACATTTTTGAAAAAAAAAATCAAATTTTTTTTCAACTTTTTTTTTAGTTTTAGGTAGGTTTACGATTCCAACAGAACCTAAGTGCCCGGCCTTCGGCCGGGCACCAGAATATTCATGTATAACCCTAACCTAACCTAACTTTAGTTTAAAGAAAAAATTATACAAAAATAATTGCAATATTAACACACTAACAACAGAACAACAAAAAAAACAAATGCATGTTTTGAATGGCGCTCTCTGATTGGTGCAAATAGCCATAACCAACGAGATCGTGCAAATTGCCAGTCGCATCCGTCTCACTCGCACCAACGAGATCGTGCAAATGGCCAGTCGTATCCATCTCACTCGCACCAAATCGTGCAGTGGCAGTGGACAATAATAAAAATAGTGGCTCTTTATTTGATGCTTTCTTTGGAATATTTTGTGGCCATTGTGAAGAAGCCGAGTTAGTATATTAGAAGCTTCATCATATTCCCGTTGCTGAGTTATTAAATTAGAAGCTAGGTTTTGATGCCAAAAAATAAATTTTGTTGGTCGACTTATTATATCCCTGAAAGAATTACAAAATTACGTCCATCCTCACAAAATTTCGCATTTAAAGTATTAGTAGGAAGTAGGATTAGTATGGATGAATTTATTAATCAAGTTCGGCCAAATTGTCCCCGTTGCTAATAAAATGTCTCATACTAATTGAGTCCTTTGTTTTTCCGCTCGTGTTATTTCGTCCTCAATATTATATTTACACCCTTTATGACTCCTTTAGACCTTCACGACACATTCGATTCCGAAGAAGATTGTGAATTATTTATTAGGTACTTTTACGTTACGATATAATAAAATAAAATCGACCCAGTGCTTATCAGACACACACATGTAGCATAATTTATTTGACCGTCGCTTTATAATACCTAATTACTGCTAATCTATAGAATAGAACGTATAATAAGTAGGTACTATAAAATAGAATATTTAACCAAGTACATATAATACAAATCATTCCCATTAGCATTTTATAGACAACTCACAAGACGGATTCAATTACTATTGATACCTATTCATCGATCAAAGGGGGACAACTGAAAATCATAAAAAACCTAGCACCCGTTAATCAAATAGAGACTTACAATTAACGCTTTTAGAGTATATTTTCGCCTAAACAGACGGTGACACGTGCAATTTGTATGAAAGGTTAGCGGATATTGCTTATTAATGTAACGAGTGAATCGTACTATTGGCAGTAAAGATGATTGAGCTCGCTTCGATATGACTGTTCTAGAATGTCCATCGATGTTTGCCAGGTTACAACGTAACAAATGTTTCGTAATAAGTTTGATGTGCCATGATATATTATGTGTCTTGAGGGGAATATCACAATTCATGGCTTTGTGCTGCTTGTGTCCAGTGAATAGCTCGATATCGTCGGTCCACCTGTCCAACATCTTCCGGTATGTAGTCCCAATACCAGCACCTTGGAAACCTAACGTCCATAGGTCTTCCGCGTTAGGTGCTCGTGTATACCCCGCACATTGTCATTTCAAATTTTGAACTTGTTGGTAGGTACCTTAATCGGTGACTCTGGTTTCTCTGATAGTAGAAGCTTCATCAATCATAGCATGTATGTATCAGGAATCGTCAAAGAATCATCACTGCAAATATTACCTATCAATATAACTATTTCACCTAATATTACTTACCAAAAATCATAAGCTTTAATTAGTAATATTATGTGACCAAAAATCAGCGTAGTTCGCAAAGTGCGAAATCTCGTGTCCAAGAATTGACGTCCATCGGCTGAATAAAGAGACGAAGTAACTCATGAAATACATAATATTATCACATTAACTATAAGATTGTCGTCACAAATTGTATGTGTAAGGTAATATTATTCCTCGCATGTCATGGATTTCCGCAAAGTGGCGTCTATTTCTATCAATTATAATTTTTCTTGTGTTCTATTTAAAGGCATCTATAAATCCATTAACTCCACAATAATATATTTGATTTGACGCATGAATAAAACGGACGTCATTATATAGTCAATAATTTATATTATGAGCTAAAGTAGCATTTATTATTTAATTGAATGATTCGGCGTACGGCGCGCATTCAAAATGGTATTTAATGGAAATTAGTTGTTCGAAGTCTTAATGCATTTCTATTGGGGATTGTAAAACGTACCTGTAATGTAATAGTGTCATTAAAAAGGTCGGTACATCATCATCTTGGCAGGCTTCATATCATTGGCAGGCTCGTATAGTTTGTACATCTTCATCGATCTAATTACCTATGCGTGCTAAATAGCAAATATAGTGTCTCTATTGCTATTTTTTGTTTGGAACGTCTTTAAATAGATCGACCTATACGTAGAATAGAGTTATATATGATTATGGCACAAAATTTTTTTATTGCATTTTTAAGCCTAAAAAGATCTCCAATATTTACTAGTGAAATCAAAATTTTAAAAAGTTATGTAGATCCAAAGATACCAGTCGAATAAAGGTACATTTAATTTATTTCTCCAAAGAAGAAGGGCCCGACAGCACAAGTGTCAGTATTCACTGTCCAGATCAGCGCGATCGGAGGGTCCCATCTGCAGTTGTATTCATGTTCTCCGAAATGATAGTGTGCACACGCTCACACTTTTATTTGCTATTTTCGTGTTAATTTTGTTATTATTTTTTACTATATGTGCTCAAACTTAAAAATACACGCTCAAAACATATGATCTTCCCTTCGTTAAAGCCAAAAAAAATTGAATATAGTAATACGACAAATGCCGTGGAGATAAAAAAAATGGAAAAATGAATGTTCCAGGTAAGTGAATGGAATTTTCTTTCTTCAGCTTTGTAATTATATTACATAGATTGCTCTTAGATAGTTGTATATAATAATTTTTACAGATATATATTTTTAAAGCTAAATAATTAAGTTAAACGGTTCCACATTCATACAGAACATTATACCTCGGAATGTTAGATTTTACTACAAAGACAATCAAAAAAAGAAATATCAATTCATTACACCTATTAAACATTAATTCATACATTTTAATAAGTAATCAATAATATTAATTATTTTACCATACTACTTTATTATTCGGAAATCATGTAAAAAATATCGGGACAATGTGCACAAGTTACTTTGTTCGAGGGAAATTATTTTGAAATTATGAGGTATATGTGTATATATTCATTTATTCTTGGTTTGACATTGAGATATATATCCTTATTCAACTGAAAACTACCGTAAAAGCCTAAAATTAATAATTTTTTTTATGTTAAGTATTTATAAAAAAACTACATAAAACTATTTAGACCTGTTTTCTGTAGTTAATTGCTTTAACGTTTTAATGATGTTAATTTTTGTTTTCAGAAAATGGCAGTGTCAGTAGTGGAGCTTTTACAATAACAGCACTACCACAGGGAGCTGAACAAATTAGGCAAGAGGTCCCTGATATATGGGAAGATTGATATATCAGATGGAACTGTAAGAGACAGTCGATTATCTATACTGCAGCCGGCATATAATGATAAATACCAGTTTTTGCTACTGACAAAACTAGCCATAAGGCTGCACTATGTTGCTGAAAATTCTACAAAAGATAATAAATAATGTCTACCGTCGCCTGCAATTGCAACAACTAGACCTAACACTTTTAACTCGGTCCAACTTTGAAAATTCCCCTGCTGTTAGCTTTGGGAATTTGTCTTGAATATCATCACCAATATGTGTACCGACTCCCATGCCTTCTCCGTTAAATACGCATAAATTGTCGTGATGCCTTTTATTCTAACCATATGATGATCACTGGACGCAATCACCATCTACAACTAACTCTTACAGTGCACCTAACGACTCTAGAGATGATGATGTGCCGCATCTTCTTTACAAATTCATTATTTTGATTAATTTAAAATTTTCATTTTGCGCGGTACCCAGTGGATCTCTGCCACCACAATATTATTTTCTTTGTGATTTAAAATATCTATTCAATTAAAATATTAATAATATAGACATAAATAACTTAGATATGTTACACGTTGCGATCGGCAACGCAACGATCACATCCGCGGCAGGCTCAGTGTCCGTGACATCGGAGATAAGCTGCAAGAAGCCCGTCTAAGATGGTATGGTCATGTAGCACGGAAACCACAAAGCTACGTCGGTAATAGATGTCTTAACATCGCCGTCCCTGGAGCTAAATCTCGCGGCCGTCCAAGAAAGCGCTGGCTGGACCTCGTAGGCGCCGATATGAGAGCCAATAAATTAAGAAAATTGGATGCACAAGTCCAGGCAAAGTGGGCAAAAGCATGCCGGAAAGCGGACCCCACCTAGTGGGATAGCGCTCAGTCGAAGAAGAACTTAGATATGATTGATTTCTTATTGATTGCCAATAATAAATCGCACAGAAAAATTGTGGAAAATAGAGAAAATGTTTTTAAACCTTTTTGTTTGCCAATATTCGGTTGTACTATTTTTAAAACTCCTGAAAGAACTTATATATTGTCCTTGTAGCAATTTTATTTCGTTGGTTTTATTCGAGTTTTCTATAATAGGATTATTATTAATGCTAAATAATAGTTCCTAATACGTTATTTATGTTTATGTTTTATATTAGTTATTTATTAGTTTCATTTTGAGGTTTCTATAGTAGGATTATTAATACATTCTACTTACATATTTACACAATAGTTCCTAAATTTAATTTCCTAAATTTATAAAAGGATAAGGTGACTAATAGACCGACTGACTCATCATCATCACATTGCTCAAAACACTAGATAGATCGGGCTGAAAGACATACAGATAGCTATTATGACGTAGGCATCCGCTAAGAAAGAATTTTTGAAAATTCAACCCCTAAGGGGGTAAAATAGAGGATTGAAAAATCGAACTTAATGTGAGCAAAGTTGCGAGCAAAAGCTAGTATTACCTATATAAAATACAAAGTACTTTCAGTTATTTTATTATTAATTTTTACATTTTTTTGTAAGACAATTTTATAGTAGGTACATGCTTAGTAATTAAAAAAATTAGTCAAATTATGTTGAATTTTAATTTTACTATTAATGTGTTATTATGAAATAAGAAACACTGTTTATTTTGTATTTATATTTCATCCTTTACAGCAAATAAGACCGTTTGAAGATTAGTATTTCCATAAAAAAAAGTTATATATAGACATGGTACGAACACTTTTCCCAAGTATAACGTTACATATACATATAGAACATGGAGACATCCGCAAAAAATCGTCACATATGCATATAGAACCTCCTAAATTCCAAATTATGGGTTTTGCATTGAGTTTATTGATAGTAATCAATGCATAATAATGTTCCAAAAGTATACTATGAGAATCAATTCTCTAGAAAAATAACGAAAAAAGTTACAGGCAAGACAAACTTCAAATCGTTCTCCTGTAAAGTAGGGATTTTGCAGAAGTAACTCTATTCTGCGTATAGGTCGAGATTATTGTCACGCTAATTTTATAGTGCACAACAGGTGTCTGTGGCTTGCAGATAGCGATGAGTTAATTATGAGATTATTATGAATGATATCCATACCAAACGCGAAAATATATCTATCTCAATCTACTATGACCATATGATAATCCTGTCCCAAAGAATTTGACATAACTTTATCAAGTTTAAATATTTATTTGGCATGTTGTATGTTACCTACTAAAAGTTTTCATCATATAGGTAAAGAGGTACATTTAAAAAAGTTACATTATATAAGTACAAATTGCAAATAATATGTTCATACATATTATTTGCATTACATATTAAAATATCATCATTCTAGCTTTTGCCCGCGGCTTCGCAAACGTTAAGTTCGATTTTTCAAATTCCTATTTTACACCCTTTAGGGATGAATTTTCAAAAATCCTTTCTTAGCGCATGCCTAGAAAATGTAGCTATCTGCATGCCAAAGAGCCTCATCCGTCGAACTGTGCGTTGATAGATCAGTCAGGTCAATCAGTCAGTCACTTTTTACATTTATAAATTTTTGTTTTATTTTTTTATTTATTTAATAATACTTGTTATGAAAATAAAACGGATAGACCGTTTTATTTGTAACATTTTCACTCAATCGCTGAGCTGGTCTCGTGAAGACGGATACGGACGGATTTTGGAGACGGACACTTTTATTTCGGAAAATCAAAGAATTCCCACGGGCTTCTAAAATAGTCCTAAATCACTCGAACAAAGTCACACAGGCTATCAACGTGTAGTAGTGATAAGGTTTTAATTATTTTATGTTTTTTGTAATCTGTGAACCAGTATATCCAGCAGACCTCATGATGGATCCTCTAATTCCGCCTTTTTTGTACTTACAAGAAGCTAATGAAAACCAGCCTCCATGACTTCTCTAATTTTCTATAAATCTATAAACGTCACGATCGGCCATTATATAGGACTTGTGAGTTCGTCGATATAATTAAACCCCACATTTACTTGGGGATTTATTTTACGATTGCCATAAAATACAGAAACTGTAACGCCGATCTCACATAAATGCGTGTCCAGAATCAAAAGGAAATGCTTTTTTATGTTAATACTTTGATACTAATGACATAGAAACGTTCCCGTCGACATATTAAAGGGAATTTCTATAATAACTTTTCTTATATTATGATATACGGGGGTGAAGGTACGTACTCCTGAGTGAAAAGGCTGAGCTTCCATATTAATTTTATTAGAAAGTAATATATTTAGAGAGAATCTATCCATCCAGCTTATATTAAATCCAGCTTAGATTCCCATGAATTCACCGAAGTTTAATTTCGCGTTTTAATTTCATTATTATTACTATCAGAAAAATATGATTATAGTACAATTTTATATTTAAAACTAGCTTTAACCCGCGGCTTCGCTCACGTTAGGTTCGATTTTTTAACCCCCTATTTAACCCTCGCGGGGGTTGAAATTTTCCAAAATCCTTTCTTAGCGGATGTCTACGTCCTAACAGCTATCTGTGTACTAAATTTCAGCTCGATCGGTCCAGTGGTTAGAGCTGTGCGTTGATAGATCAGTCAGTCAGTCAGTCAGTCAATCAGTCACCTTTGCCTTTTATATATTTAGATTATTTATTAATATAATAATTATTAAATAGAATTAGGAGATTGGCCTTCCAGAAATTATTAGTTACCTGATGTTTAGATCCCATGGTTACTTGTATACACCCGTTTTTTCAAATATTTAACCGACTTCCAAAAAAAGGGTTCTGAATTCAGTCGGAATCGAATGACGATACATCAACAAATCACTCACAGACATGTTATTTTCAGACCAAGTAGTTTTTTAATCATTAAAAGATAGCCTTTGACTGCGATCTTACCTGACGGTAAGTGACGATGCAATCTGAGATGGTACTGGACTACCATCTTAGATTGCAACCATAGGAACCCCTAATCGGCTTTAATACGCCACCGTGCTGGAACGCTTAATCGCTTGGTGGCACGTCTTTGACAGTAGGGTGGTAACCAAAGCCTTCCACCAGACCAGCAGGGCGATTCAGACCTGTTCGATAACATACCGTGTCGATACGGTTAGATATCGATCTCTTTTTGTCGTGTGGATTCAGAGCGAGCGAAATACATATATATATATATATGTTAACAAACCGAATCGATCGACAAATAAGTTATCGGAAGGGTCTGAATCGGGGGCAGATAAGAAACATTTACAGAAATTATATAGCACATATTACAAAATTGTCCCTAGCGGGAATTGAATCCGAGACCTCCCACTTTAAAGCGCTCACCACTACGCTAATGAGATCGTTAAACTAAGAGAACGTACCTATATTATCTTCTCTTATACAAGAGCAGTTCGCTTTTTGAAAATAAATCATAACATAAATAAATTTTGTTAGATAGTAAATATGAATAAAAAAATTAAAACAACTGTTAGGATTGAGTTGCCACATGTATCATATTTGTGTTTTGGGAAGATATTTCTAGTCGTACACAAATAACACATCGGTTCTAACTAAAATAAGATAACATAATAAAATGCATCGGGACGGGCGACGCTCTGAAAATTGATGGTTTATTTGTTTTTATTATTTTCTTGAGTTACTACGCTTCCTCGTTAGGGATTAGGCGTTGTAATACGAGTAAATTATGATGCTTTTATTTATTACTATCCTGATTCGAGAGACTTGGGTTTTTAATACATACTTAGGATCAACGAATTCATTAATTTTCTGGGATAAAAAGTATCCTTAGTGAAATTGTCCAACTCCAAGTCCATGCACATAATTCTTCTTTCTTTCGTCAAGATTCAATATTGCCCGCAAGTTCATCCGCGGGATCTCTTAGTTATCCGGGATAAGAGATAGCCTTTATTACTTTCCAAGTCTTGAATTAAAGCCGTGCAAAAAATTACGTCGATCCGCACCCTGATTACGTAAAAATTTGCAACAGCAACAGCAATAGCAACGCGACAGCGATCGGTCGCAAAATGTCACTAAAAATCGTATTACGGAAGCCAATCGCGCGTCTATTGCTCACGTGTCGATACTAGCGCCACTCGCGATAGGACGGCAATAGATGTAAACAAAATACACAGTTTTTATCGTCGTCAGCGGTTGAATTGTTATATTTTTTATTTGTTTTGTGTTGTGGTCTGTGGTAAAACCCTCTCGAAGTATTTGACTTCCTTTCTTCTCCATCAAGCATCTCTAAAGAAGAAAAGTACATTTTGCGATTGGCGCGCGATTGGCTTGCGTAATACGAATTTTAGTGACATTTTGCAACCGATCGCGTAGTGATTGCTGTCGTGTTGCTACTGCTGTCACTAATGAAATTTGACGTTTGAGAAGTGATGTTTGACAGCAGAAGTGACGTTTGACAGCAACGATTGCGCAATTTACGCCTGTCGCGAACCTGTCGCGAGATACGTAATAACCCTGCCGTTAGACCTACCTACTACGTTGCTGCGTGACTGAAAGACAAACGAAAAAAACAATAAACACACTGTCTTGTTTATAATAGGTAGATATTAGTAAGGATATTAGGTATTAATGTTGAAGACAGATTTTTCATATTTTTTACTTAGGTAACTTTAACGGTCAAGAATGAATGTATCTATCCCACGACATGACCCTCAACAGAATACGTATTTCGATATATTTAATCAAACGCCCAAATACTTCATACAAACTCTCACCCCCTATTTAACCCCCTTAGGGGTGGAATTTTAAAAAATTCTTTCTTAGTGGGTGCCAAGGTCAAAAAAGGAACCTACTATCAAAATTTCAAGTTTCTAACTCCAGTTGTTTGGGCTATTGGTATATCAGTCAGTCAGTTAGGACAAGTATTTTTATAAGTATAGAAAAGATAAAAGATAACCTAAGAAAAGTTCATTGAACCATAGAGAAGTAGGTAGGTAGGTAGCACATTTCTTTGATTTAAGAAACAATATAACTGGTCATTTCAATTCAAATCTATTGAAAAATTAGCTTTAAAACGACAGCCAATTTATCTAAATCTGTGCTATTCTGAGATGAGTGTAGGCGTTGGATTATCTATCTATAACTACTATATCTACTACCAACCTAGATATCTATTATCTACATTGAAATAAAAGTAATATATAGGTATATAAGTATAGGTAACAGGTATAGTTATTGAAATTCACGAGGGCGCGTGAGCTTTACTTGTGGTTACGTCGTGTACATGCACATTGCGTAAGTGTGCGTGCCTGACAGGAGCCTAGGTGGGAGCGGTCAGCTCACACTTATACAGATACGACATACACACAACCTTGAACCACGCGCTGTCGTGCATTATGCCTTTTTATGCACTCTGCCCAAGGAGGTGGGTTGATAAGGCAACAAAATCCGCCCCTCATACACTCGAAAAAAAAAGTTCCAGATTTCGACAAATTGTAAATGTATTTATATACTTGAAGATATAAACTTTATTTTAATATAAAGTTTAGGTGATAAAAAAAATAGTAAGTTACAGAAAATATTACCCAAAAAGAGAGTGTTTCTTTTACTTTTCATACATTTTCATACATTTTAGTCGTTTTTTAAGCTTTGATTTAATATTTTAGAATGAAGCGCTCCATGAACCATGGTAAACGTAACTGATAATGATGCTCCTTTTTATAAGCTTTCATATGAGTATTAATTTATTTTGGTTCATGGAGCGCTTCATTCTAAAATATTAAATCAAAGCTTAAAAAACGACTAAAATGTATGAAAATGTATGAAAAGTAAAAGAAACACTCTCTTTTTGGGTAATATTTTCTGTAACTTACTATTTTTTTTATCACCTAAACTTTATATTAAAATAAAGTTTATATCTTCAAGTATATAAATACATTTACAATTTGTCGGAATCTGGAACTTTTTTTTTCGAGTGTATGAGGGGCGGATTTTGGGCCTTATCAACCTACCTCCTTTATTCTCTGGTTAAACGTCACCCAACGTTGATGAAATCTAACTAGGTAGTAGCACGGATACTTCTAGTAATTTCCTCTTTTGTTATAGATTGCCTAAATTACCTACCTACTTACTTACTATCGTTTACTATTAAATACTGTTGGTTGGTATCTACTATTGGTAGGTACCAATTATAGGTCTTCAATTGTCTCTCTAGATCTATCTTGTTCACTACCGTGCCCGTATTCCGTAAAAGTTCCAACAAAATCGGTTCAGTTGTTCCGAAGATTAACCCGTAAAAACAGATAGAAGGAGAAAGCTTTAAGAAACACGTCTTAGAGTTATACCTACTTTCGCTCAAATAAACATACCTACCTAATAATATTATAAGCTTAATAACAGGTAGTCGTTTCGATATTAAAGTCAGACCATTCAATCTAATATCACGAAAATCTCTATAAAAGAAGCTAGATTGTAAGCCTCATGTCTAGTAGGTAGGTACATCTTTACTTTCAAAGAAAACAAAGATTTGTCGGTCCGTGAATCTTACGCCAAACTAATAACAATATCTCAAGACTGTACAATCTAAGTAGACGCATAAAGAACCTTAACGCTGTATGCAAGTCAATTTCTTAGACGATGCGACACAATAAGAACCTACTCGTAGCCTTCGAAAAACACCGTCTTGTCTATAGATCCACATTTCCCCGAACAAAACGACCTCTACCGAGAGCGACGGGAATAATATTGCTTACTTTTAAGAAAAGAATGCGCAGACATTACAAAGAAAATCCTGTCTTCATCTCGCGACGACAGGGACGCATACATATTGCCACCATACGAGTGAAAAGGACAACAGTATCCCCGATAACACGTCAATACATTCCTTTTTATTCACACACGGAAAAATCTGCCTTAAATTTCGAGCAGTAGAGTTGAATTTAGCTTGGAAGTCTTAATGGAAAACCGATACCGCATCAATATATTTTACTGCGCACCGCAGCTTGCAATATACGACCTTATATCGATGATGTAAGATTGGAAATAAGGTATTTGAGAGTTTTTAAGAAGGCGTTCTCTCGATATCTTGTAAGATAGTGAGGGCGTTCGGAACCGATCGAAGGCCCGATACATGAAAATGGACTTTATTTTATGTGTGAAAGAGATTTTCACAAGGCGTGCCTCTGAAGGACACGCCCAAACTCAACAATTCTTATATGACCTGAAGATTTTTTTAAACAATAAACCCCTTATTGGCCCATTTTTATTGGGAGTCTTTGCTTTGGAGAAAAGTCTAAAGTCTAATAGTGATCTTTATTATTTCAGGTACGTTCGCAAACCGAAGATGCTGTATGTTTATAAGGTAATTCGACCAGTTACGTGTTTAAGTAAATGGCTTTGTTTTATTTGACGACATAACGATTCTCCCCAAGTTCAACCAAACCACGCAATCTAGAGCAATAGGTAGGTAGGTAGGTACCTACGTGGGTTTGTTCTTGAGAATACCATCTATGTAATGACTCAAGTCGCACCTAGTTACTGAGGTCTTGTAGAACGCAACATTTAGGTATGTTGGTAGGTACAACCATGCTAAGACAATACACTGTATCTTCAGATACAGTGTTTTATCGTAATAATGAGTTCCTCCCACTTGTTTACATATAATGGCATTTAAAAATTTCATTTAAGTCTTAGAAATACTAAAAAATTTCAAATGGAAATACACTGAATCTCATAAAACATATCTAATGGTCAAAAAAAAAAAAACAGAAAATTGCGATTTTTAAAAAATACCTACTTGCAGAACTCTTAACCACAATCCCTGCATAAAAACTACTGAAATAAGGCAATATTTACTCAGTACGTAGGTAATTACCTAAGGTACCTACCTATGTAAACATCTATACTTAGGTATAGGACGTAGGTAGCTGTTTTGGTTGGGTGTTAATTTCCCTCGTTTATATAGCGATTGGCTAGTTCAGTCAGGTGTAGAAAATAAGGTTCCAGGTTTTAGCCCCGGGTCGTGCAAAAGTTATTCAATTTTTCTGTAATTGTCAATGTGTTTTGTACACACTCGTGCCTCAGAAAGCACGCGATGTCTTAGGAATGTGAGAGTAAGGGTAATTGAGAGTCAATACCTGTGTTTACTCTCAAACTAAGGACTTGACTTTTGTAACTCTTATTACATTATTTAATACCGGGTGATAGGTATAAGTACAAAGTTACAAACGTCCTTAAAATCCATAGCAAAATAGGTTTAGGATAACACACTGTCATTCCTAACTTTTTCATTTTAGGTCTCGGTCAAAATATGTTGTCCTTTAATAGATATAAGTACAAAGTTACAAACGTCCTTAAAATCCATAGCAAAATAAGTAATTTAGGATAACCCACTGTCATTCCTAACTTTTTCATTTTAGGTCTCGGTCAAAATATGTTGTCCTTTAATAGTAACTTTGTTAATGATGGTCATTCCACAAAATCAAAATCTGTACATCTTATGTTGGCAGTATTTACCTACCCATAGATTCGTTTTACCAACATTCAAAGCCGTCAGCTTTAATTCAAAATAAGAACTACGATTATAAACTTGACGTTCCATTTATTTCAAATCGCACTCCGTTAATTCGTATTGAGTTTCACTTCACCGCGAACAATCCAACACAAAACAAAAATCAAACGAATCTAACAAAACAATAAAATGAATAATCAAATTAAAACAATAAAGCGATACCGAAATAATCGAATTCGCTTGTGCCGTTAATTCTAGTTGGATTCTCGGTATTCCAATTTCAAATTTTAATAATCCGGTTAAGTTAGAATCTGCTTTTTAGACATGGGCTCTTTTTGACTTGTTAAATAAGTTATATAATCTGAATAATATTTTATATCTAACCTGCAAATTAAAGTAACATAGCTTAAGAATTTTAGGTCGGTGTATTTTCGCGCTTTGCTCGAATAGCTTCGCTTAATTCGTATAGTTGTAGGCTGTATGAACTAAATAAAGCTAAGCTACGTTAGCTTATTTCGCGTTTCGCATGCGCTGAAAAACAAGTTTAATTTATCTTGCTAGCATTTGAATGATTTTCCAATACTTACAAATCCTGTCAAACGTCAGCCATCAGTTAAACTATTTACATCATTTTTCTCTTAGACCTTAGTACTACATAGGTACTATAGTTATGTAGTACTAAGGTTATGTAGTATAATAGTTTTATGAGTAGAAGTCTATTAAAGAAAATTTTATACCAACCTATCTAATTAATAGTTTACCAGAAATACACTTACCTACCTACTTACGGAACTCTAAAACGACAACGAAACGCAAATGAAGGGAAAAAGACCGATTAACAAATTTAAAAAAAGAACTACCACGTTCATTATGCGTTCGAATTTTAAAACAATACAGCCATTCATTGGTCGGTTTGAATATGGAACGTGACAGACAGTTCCGGAAAGGCTTTTAACATTAACAGTTCATTTTTGACAGTAGCCTGCACATTTTTGCTAATGGAGAGATTCGCGGATTGTACATATATTTGGGATTTCATCAACTTAGTTATTAAAAAGGGTGCCCGACCATTTTAAAAATAAATTATCGTGCCCGATTTTCGCATGACCTGATAAAATGCTATTGATTCTGGCATTGGTTTTCTTTTCGATGTTTGTTTTACGCAATTGCTACTATTCATAAAACTAATCAAAACTCAAAAAAAAAATGAATAAAAATACGTAAGTACAGGTACCTAAACCGATTAAGCACTAGATATCTACAATGACCTCTAATAATTAATACCATTATCGCTATTTTGGCATTGTTGCTAACAGAAGTCAAAGTGAATATCAAAAGTTCCCGATATACTCGTAGGGGGCGCTTTAAATCAACTTAAATAAACTTTCAGGTTTTCATAGCTAAATCATTAATTAGATAACAATTATAGTAACTTCCTGCTGAATTTCATTATCCAATTCGTCATAGCCACTAATACGTACTAATACAATCAGTTCGTAATAGAACATTGAAACTAGGTCACGCCATACTCAAATTAGCGGACCTTAATCAAAACGATACCCAGAAAACAATACCTCAAGGCGTCATTCAAAAAAAAGAGCCATTTGTTCGAATCGAACATGGCGGCCGAACAATTTGTGGGGCAACAGTGATTGATCCCACCGATACATCACTACGGGAGTTTTTCTATGAAAAATTGCCATAATCGACTTAAAAACTCATTTGGCCAAGACAAAGGCGACCGCCATCCGTCTAATTTGTTCCTTGATCGAACTCTGATTGCCTTTTTTTTGTATCTACCCGCAGTATTCTAATCCTTGTGATATTATGTGATCTGCATAAAGCTCTACATTACTAGCTTTTAATTCTTACAAAAATATTTTAAAACCTTTACCTAAACAATAATAAATATTATCTAAGACTTGGTCGATGTGGCCAAGAAATAAAAATAAAACTTGCTCTTGGGGCGTTACTTTCGCATTCATTGCAGTCATAGTTTAACATTTAATGACGTTTCAAGATTAGTGTTGCCAGTAAAACAAATAAGGGAGATTTTTGGGTTTTGCTATGGTCTACTGGTTATAATGTCAAAGCTGTCACCTATTCACCTAATACTTAAGAAGCTCTTGAAATTCAAATTCTAAACGTCAAATTTATTAAAATAGGTATGTTATAAAAACTTAATGATTAAATTTTAATTTTGCATTCCTTAATTTTATTTACAAATCCAAAGATACTCGTAATAAGAACTATGTCACTGTTTTAAACTGTAATAAATCATCAATTACATCACTAGCAAAACAATAAATGGCAGATTGCCCTGTAGACTTTGACAGCTCATGCCCTGCTAAAAAAGAAAAAACAAAACGACGCATTGTATAGACTCGCGCGCATTTGTCGTACATTATCGGCACCACATTCACAATCGTTGACAGCAGGAAACAGCAAAAGCACGGGGGACACGAATCATAAACAATATTTATAATTCTTAAAAAAACGCGTTCCAAATTTGAATACGACACGATTAAAGGTGTGCTCTGACATAAAGGGAAAAAAAACCGAATCCGTCACAATGCCTTCGATAATTCAAATTGGTATAAAAAAAGTTTGTCGCCGTCACCATTCAAATTAGACGACGAGATAAATAGGGTTCTGCGGTGAAAGGGTTCAATTTGTGAACAAATACTTCGTAACTCTGAAAGTAACTTTATTCTTCTGACAAACAATTATATTTAATAGGTAGCTATAGGTACCTATTTCGTAGACATGAATTTTACTGAAGTTTATCTAATGCAAAAAAAGTAATTTGCTGGACGATACTTAATTAAAATTCAATGCTGAAAACTATAAGTTAATGTAAACATCAGAAAATTAAATTATTTATTTGTAGGCCAACTCGTGGCTCTTACAACAAGACTCTACTAAGTACCGATGCAGGGAGCAGATTCTGCTGAGAAGAGCCAGCAAGTACTTCAGCAGTTGCTCTTTTGAAAACAAAAATATTTCACGTAACCTAACATTATTGATTTCATTCAAAAAGGATTCACGCTTGTCACATTCGAGATACGCGTCGCACTGTATTTGAATAAGTGTGACATTAATATTCTTTTGTGATAATTTCGAATTCAGAACGCCCACGCCGCTATTGTCTCTACGAGTTATTGGCTCATTAGGAACATGTCGTTCTGTCTCGATTTGAATTTTTGATTTTCGAATCGAACGCAATTGATTTCTTGCACAGCGAAAGATATGAAGTGACACATCGTATGTTGTATTTATTTGTATCCTTAAAATAGACACATAACAAATTCTTATTAGTAATAATACATAGAGTATCAAAAATGATTGTTTCATGACTAGTTTTTTTTTAATGAAACAAAAGACTGACTTGGTTTATCTTAGTTCATTCATTCATCTTAATCCATCGCAGGCCCACTACTGGTCTGCTGGACTCCTATAGATAAAAACGTATGTAACGAAAAGTCAGAGATGCATGGTTGGGATCGAACCTATCGAAAAGAGGACTGAAGTCTTAACTAAGGCTATCACCGCTTATATTACTTCTTTTAAATAATATGAGCATTTTGATTTTCGAATTCGATTCGCTCTCTCGTACTGGTAGAGTGAAAGAAATGGAGTGAAAATGATCTATATGCTTTGGGCCGGTGCCAGATGTTTGTCCGTGGAGGTCACTCGGTCATTCAACGGAGTCTAATATACACGCATTGAGCTTGCATTATTAATAAGATTATGAAATGTCTTTGTTTTGTTTTCTAGAAAAGATATTTGATCTTCAAAACGATGCAAGTGTGCAATCGACATCAAAAGACTTTTTGTATGTAACTTCTATTTATGAATGTCAGATTTATTTACTAGAGCACTAGCGATCCACCTCGACTCGACAAAGTATCTATAGATTCAATTTTCGATTGTACTTTTAACTAGCTTTTGCCCACGATTTCACCTGCATGGAGTAAGGTTTTTAAAAATCCCGCGGGATCCCTCAGTTTTTTCGACATAAAAGTAGATCTTCAACATTAAATTCCATTCCAAAAAAGTCGACCCGTTGCTAAAGTTACTGTATGATTAAAGAACAAACTAAAAACCAAACACATTTTCGCATTAATAATATATATTAGTAAGTTAAAAATATTTTGTACAAGCAAGTCTCTATCATTTTCAAAGATCATTATAATCGATCGAGCAAGGACCGGGGAGGTCTGACGGAAGGATCAGGCGCATTAGCATACGCGCATCTGCCCCACGTGGGCGATATTGTTCAAATATTATATCACTTCTTTTTGTACCAACCCTACCGAAGATACAAGATAGCGCGTAACACGGAAGTTGCCATTGATACGATTTTTAGACATTTTTGTGATGAACAAGTAAAAAAGTATCATTGACATAGATCTTTTGTAATGTTTGAAAAAGACTCGGTCTTTCAGTTCAACATAATCAATTCATATAGTCCAATAGGACGTGTCTTTTTCTTAACGTTAATTTATATAACCAACCTGTTACTGCTTTGTAGTAAATATTTATAATACAAACGTAGATTCAAATCTTTGTACAAACGTAAATATTTTTTGCTATTAATATTGAGAATAGCTTTTTATTTTTTGTCGTTCTGTATCATAAATTTTTATCCAAATAAATTGTACTTAAGTAATAATTGTAATTTTATCTCGCAAGGAAATATCAAAAATTAATGGGTGAAATGACATTCTTCATTTCAACCCCTAGATATGTGAGGTATATAAAAAGAACGACACAAATTTACAATAATAAACGACACAGTGACGTTACTGGTAATCATGTTTTATGAGTTCCCGCTAAAATAGATCACAATATGGCGCCAGTTGACAGTTGCTTGTGGAGTTAAGATTATCTATGGTTTTCTTACTTTTCTTTTGAATTTACCGCTCTAAATACAAGCCTATTTGAGACCTATTTTACTCATCGTTAAGAGTGTTGCTATCTTAGAAAATTAAAAAAAAAAAACTCTGGAAAAAGCTAGTAGTGAATATGTTATAGAGATAAATATGTCGTTTGCGTGAAATACACATGCTCTTTACACTCAAGCAATGCCTTCTTACGTCATTGTGTGTATTTGTATGAATTTTTTTATCGTTTTCTATTTCGGCTCAGCAGATTCCGGTGTGAGAACCGCGCTAACTTCGCCCGTTAATTTATTTTTAAATCGCGAGCTATTTTGATGTTAGAGATGAAACGATCACATGGGCGTTGTTTTCTATGGCTAATTGTTGATCTCGCCATAATTATGGCTGATTTCGCTTTTCCGGTATTGTTTTAACACCTAGGTATCTACCGGGAGTTTTTTTAATGAACTTCTTTCTAAATATGTATTGTTTTATTTCGCTAGTCAAACACGGCCTTATGTCATTTTCCCCGCTTTTGTTTTGTCAGTACCAGATGCCACTTCATAAAGAGTTTCTGAATTCGACCTGTGTTGTCCTCTTTTTTTCTCTTCTGGCTTGACCGATTGGAATTTTTTTTTTATTCGAAGCAGCTTTGTCAGAATGGTTACGTTTGATGAAAATCTATGCAGCAGCTTTCAGTTTATGCTGATGGAGCAGGAAAATGGTTACAACAACTCAGGCGTATAAAACGTAGGTCCTCCAAGTTTGTACAATTGTGTTTGAATGATCACAATGAGTGATCATTTTTTCTAAGTTTTAAAACGAGTTTCTACCGTTTAATGTCTATAATCATAATGTTTATTAAAATATGATGAATAAAGATAAAATTTGTAATATATACCAAGCTATATTATTTCTAATGTCGATACTAACAATGACAGGTCTTTATAAAAATATATAACATCAAACGACCTATTATTAGTCACTATCGTAAATTTCCGTTCAATATAATAGCGACATTGTAGCCCGTCACAAAATTTTATCAATAGCAACATTGCGATATTTCGTTTGAAATTATAGAATCAGTACCGTATCCGCTTCCGTTCGATATTCGAACTGCGTGCCCGAATTAAGAATGAGCAGCAAAATAGATAAGCGAGAATGAATTTAAAATATTTATTGGATTTCATGAATGCCAGTAGATGCCTACATTCGAAATTCAATCGAGAATTTAAAAATTATACCTACTTAATTCAAAAATTCATATTCATCATAAATTAACATAACCTAACTCTAAATGTTGAATTAAATACCTATTCTTATAATCGAAACAGTGAATTGTGAAACACCTGAACCCGGTAGTGGTTATTTTTTACTTTTTTTCGTTCGGAAACGAGATGGCAAGGGAAGAGGCAATAACCATTAAAAGCTCGCGGAGGGCCGTTCAGAAAGTTTTCTTTTCAATAACGCGTCTAATATTCAAATTAGAGCTACTAAGGCGTGGAATTCTTGACGATATATCATCGAGGCTAATCAGATTTTTCCTTGTACCGTACATTTTGAAAATTACGTAGAGATTAAATAGGGTAAATAATATTATTATATCTAGAACCTAGACAATACAGCATTGTAAAGTCGATATCTCCTGAGGATGCTCCGGTGTCGGGGCGAAACGTGCGTCGAGAGTAGTATAAAAGTCTTGTGTGGTGGTGCATGTGAGTGTTGGTGGCATTGCTTGCTTGGGAACTTTGCTTTATTGCTTGGTTGGGGAGGTAAGCGATGCTTAGCTTATAACTGCATGTTTGACCATACAGATTTTTTCCTTTGGCGGATTACAGCAAAATAATTCTAACATTTTTTGTTAACATCTACTTTGCCAGCTTGGTATCCACAACGAAGAAGAGACTGTGCCTGCCTGTGTGAGTAGGCTGATAAATAATAATTGATAACGATGAATTATTTTGCTAACGATTTTACATCTTAAATTACATCAAAACGGGGAACCTTTTTAAAAAATAATTGGCCAATATAAAAATACCAAAGTACCCTACATTGTATTTGCCTTTAAATATTTATAGTAAAATAAAAAAACGCCCATTAATTTTAAGCCGACAATAAAAAAAAAATATTCTATTCGAAATTTAGAATATTACGTTCGAATTTAAAACCATCATCAATCGGCGATTCAAAATTCACGAACACAATATCGCGAGGCAATTCCGCGGTGGGTAATCCCGCGTTACTTGGCAAACTCTCAATACTCCGGAGCGCCATAAAAAATAATTTAAATTGCTCTTACACTGTCGCTATCGCAAGAACATTTGCATACTAAAATAATGCAAAAATCTATGCGCGGAACGCACCCGCCCCGTTTCCTTTGTCACCCGGCAAAATGCGTTCGTTTTTTAAACCAGCGCCAGCCAGCGTGCTGCGGCTGCGAAATAATCGTTTTGGTTAATAAAGTCGCTTCATTATCGTTTGTAGCTTTTTGTTGTTTTCTGTGATTTAGTTGTGAAAGTGACCAAATATTTCGCCTACATTACCGACTAAAATAATATTTTTATTATTACCTATTGGTTAGGTACATTTAGATCGTAATCTAGACTTTTAATTGATATCTACAAATTATTATATTTTTGGTGAAAATTATATTATTGAAACACCCGATATAAGTGATTTTAAACTACATGTATCCTTTTCTAGTAATCAAAACTGTTATAAAATAAATAGTTTGTAGTTCGAACGTATTCAAATTTTGCCTATGATGTACTTTTTCAAATTAAGTAAGTAGGGTGACCGACCCAATTATTAGCACTTTAAGAGTTTATCCAATTTCAAATATGTTTTTTAAATTAAAATCTAACCAAATTCTTTAAATAATTGTGTTCATAAGGTTACTTGTTTAATAATTTATATAATTAAAGAACTTTTTAAGGATTTTTTTCTTAAATCAACAAGAATTTGAAATAAAATTGAAAAATGACCCAGTCTCCAATTATTAGCACATACGGGATTAACTACTGGTTAGTACTGACGGGTAAGTCGATCAGTCAAAATGGCCGAAAACTTCAGGAACTCCAGAACAATATCTTTCAACTACAATACTGACGTCATTTTAAAACTTTCCAGATTAGAAAGGTTTCGATTGTGAAAAATATGAATTCCCCTAAATATTTTTTAATCTGAAAATTTAAAAACTACAATCAAAAACTTATATTTTAATCTTTTTTGCTAAAGTGCGAATAAACTGGTGCAGTGCTAGCAATTGGGTTGGTCACCCTAATTAAAGAATTGAAAAAAATTGAGTAATTGGAAAGACAGCCATCAGGCGTTTACCATAAAAACTATTTTATCGTCGCTGTCAGTCAAAGACAAACCACAACAATGGAGCTACGCGCTAACATTAGACGCGTGGGGCAAGGAAATTTTATGTGTTATTTTTTTTCTTGTTTTGAAATATGCGCGCCGTTAGGTTATTTATTGCCTCCATAGAGGTTATATTTCGGGAAGTAATGAGGTTTCGTTCGGAAAGGGCAATTTAAATGTGCGTAGATTGAGTCGTTAGGGCGCTCATCGGTTACACGGCACTTTAGGAGTTTTCCTCATTCCTGAACGTTTTGTCGATCATGCGATATAAAATGTGGTTTCGAAAGAACGTTTGGCTTTCTGAACTTTTTCTTAATTTATAAAGGACTAGTATCTACAATCAAGCCTCAATATAGCCTCAATAGCACAACGGTTAAAAGGGTGGACTGAAAACGGAAAGGTGCACCGTTGCATTACTGTCGTAGGTACAAACTCTTAGCACAAAAATTTTTCTCTTATTTGGAGGGGAGAGGGGAATATAAGTCGAGTTGCAAAAATGCTATACCTACCTTATGAAAAAAATTGTTTAGAAGTAAAATATAGCTAACGAATGATGGTTAATCATAAGTTATAAATATACATTTTAACTAGTAGGGCGCGTGGGTGCGCGGCTCGCTAAAGCGAACCGCGGTTTTTCTGTCCACCAAGTAGACCTTCGGTTCTTGATCATCTTTTTCCAAGAAACCACTCTTACATCTTTTATAGTCTCCGAAATAGACTCCGACGAAATTTGTACGGCCACCATCTTCAATCCACCATTTTGATATTTTTTTTCGGCTCATTGCTAATTGGATGAAGTTTCGAGTGACTTTTGTTTGAGCAGCCCCCACTTATCTTTAATATCCTGGTCGTGCTCCTCACCCGTCTCCGATATCCTCAATCATCAGCTCCCTACATATTTTTCCTCCGAATGAATTTTTGTCCTCTATACGAAACCATCAGAAATTTTGAAAAGGATCGTATCAAAGTCTTGCATATTATATTTTGTATGAAAAATTAAAAATCCGCCATCTTGAATTTTTTTCTATTCATCACGTAGACCATCGAGTCCTGATCTTCTTTTTCTAAGAAACCACTCTTCTATCTTTCATAGTCTCCGAGATAGACACCGACGAAATTTGTAATTTGTAATTTCAATACCGTGACCGTGCTCCTCACCCGTCTCCGAAATCCTCAATCATCAGCTGTCTCCATATATTTCCTCTGAATGAAGTTTTGTCTTGTATGCGAAACCATCAGCGGAAAGGAACGTATCAAAGTCTTGCATACATTTTATATGAAAAAAATAAACTCCGCCATCTTGATTTTTTTCTATTCATCAAGTAGATCTTCGGGTCCTGATCATCTTTTTCTAAGAAACCACTCTTCCATCTTTTATAGTCTCTGAGATAAACACCGACGAAATTTGTATGGCCGCCATCTTGGATCCGCCATTTTTAAGGTTTTTTTCGGCTCTCTGCCAATTGGATGAGGTTTCGAGTGACTTTTGTTTGAACACCGTCCACCTATCTTCAATATCCTGACCATGCTCCTCATCCGTCTCCGAAATCCTCAATCATCAGCTCTCTCCATATTTTTTCTGTGAATGAATTTTTATCCTCCATACAAAATCAACATAAGTTTTGAGAAAGAACTATGTTTTAGTCTTGCATATATTTTGTATGGAAAAAATTTTATTCCGCCATCTTGAATTTTTTTTCTATTCATCAAGTAGACCTTCGAGTCCTGATCATCTTTTTCCAAGGAACCACTCTTCCATCTTTTATAGTCTCCGAGATAGACAGTGACGAAATTTGTATGGCCGCCATCTTGAATCCGCCATTTTGGAAGTTTTTTTCGGTTTTCTGCCAATTGGATGAGGTTTCGAGTGACATTTGTTTGAACACCCCCCACCTATCTTTAATACTCTGGCCGGTGCTCCTCACCCGTCTCCGAAATCTTCAACCGTCAGCTCTCTCCATATTTTTGTTCCGAATGAATTTTTGTCCTCTATACGAAACCGTCAGTGAAAAAAAATTTTTCCATACAAAATTTTACAGGAGAGGTGATCAATGAGTCAGTCAGTCAGTCAGTCAGTCAGTGAGTCAGTGAATCAGCACGAGTAGCTATATATATAGTAATGATAGCCAAACTACAAAAGAGTTGACGTATCGCAACGTTTTATTTTAATAATTAATTATGCATCTCTAAAGAAACAGTTGTAGACCTTTATTCAATAAAAAGGTACCTACATTTACGGACACGGTAGATAAAACATCGAATGAAAATCCACCAAAGCCCAACTCTACCACAGATCATAAGCCGATTACAAATAACATTGTAACAAAATTACGTTGCCCGTTGTTTATTTTTATTAATTTAACAATTAAACGTTTGCTAAGTGTACCGTGACCAGTTCAACGTACGCTTTCGATACCTCTGGGTCGAAATTTGAAATTTCGAATGTTTGATGTTAAGTGTGAACCCGGCTGAATTATTTGGAGGGTTTCGTTTCACGTATTAAAAATATATTATTTTGGAAAAATCATTTTCTAAATTGACTTACCACAACTCGAACCCAGAGTCTTTCCTATCTATCTCACAAATCGCCGGTCCACTATTGGGCACAAATCTCTTCTCGGACGAGAAGAGGTTAGGCCGTACTCGTAGTCCACCACAATATCCAAAGGCAGATAGCCAGCCTTCACACACCTTTAAGAACATTATGGAGAACTCTCAACTTTTAAGGCAAGTAATATTTAATTTCTTAAACCTTCCTTTTAGGTAAGATTTAAGAAATGACTTCTATAGAAATCTCGCATTTTAAAAGTTAAAAACTAAAAACAAATGCTCCCATAAAAATGGGCTTGCTATATCTGCATGAGGTATTCTAATCATAATTCGAATTTCGAACGCGTTAATTTGAATTTACGTCGGTTCTTATTCCAAATTCAAAATCGTATTTAAAGCGAACAATAACCGACGAGACCATTGAATGGCTGAAACAATAATTTTTTCTCATAAAAAGTAGGTACATTCAGTTAGTTACTCCAATCGATTTTGTACCTTATTTCAACGAATTTAAAAACAAAATACCATGTTGCAAGTAACCGATAGCGATCATAATAAAGATTAATGATAATTAATTAAAAAATATGTATTCACCAAAGCGGTTCGTTTCCAAACTTTAAGTCAAGAATCGTTACGCTCCATATAGAAGTGGGACTTTTTTATTATAAGTAATTATAAGTCGTTTCATTATTACATTTATGATTTAATAATCCTAATAAGGATTTAGGTATCTAATTTAAGTCTCTACATCATGTCATGGTGTACGGGCAAAATAATTTACAAAGGACGGAAAGGAAAAAATTCTATAAAAAACTGACAGGTGACATTGTAAATTATTGAAATGCTTTTTTAATTTCAGTTGATTTAATACAGATAAATAAAGAATGACATGCCCAAAACCCCAAATCGATTCGAAACTTTCTCACATTAAAAATCCTTAATATGCAAATAATTAAAACTGATCTCAATCGACCCTTAGCTTACAGTAGGTCAATAAATAAATAAAAAAAATAAAGAAAACCAGTCCGAGTATCCGAACGGGCATGAACTTCCCCCTCGCCCGATTGTTCTATGATTTATTCGTCTTGCATATGCTAATGCCCGGATAAAATATATTTTCTCAATAATTATTCGATATTATTTTCGGATCCGGTTCAGTTCGACTATTTAATATGCGAATAATAATTAACGTTTCCTCGTTTTTCTCACGAAAGGGTTGAGATCTTTGAACTGTTTGTTAAAGTTCGGTTAAAGTTCAGTTAGGGTCACACTTATTCCTATGCTTATCTATTCCACTTTTAAATGTAACGGCTTGATTACTTAATTTTCAGTTAACAATAATTAATCCTAATTAATATTATAAATGCGATTGTGTTTGTGTATTGCTCTGTCTGTCAATTAAGTTTTCAAGATTCAACCGCTAAAACGATTTTGACAAAATTTTGCATAAAAATAGCTTGCATCATGGAGTCGGCTTAGCATACGTAGATGACACCTACGTATTCACCAATGACATCTTACAATATTGCGTTTTAACCCAGGAAATCATTTCCCATGGGAATAAAAAAATCTTAGTTCACGGGCGAAAGTGCAGACGTCAACTAGTGTTAAATATTTTCGCATCAAACTCGAAAAAATTTCCATGAAAACTTTTTCTTCGACTTGATAATTTTCGCCGAACACGAAGCGCAACTAAAAACGCTTTTCAACTGTGTATCAACACGAAGAAAGTCCCATTATGCATCCTTACATTAGATAACTGAAAAGGTGCATAAGATTTATTCCGTGCGTGCATTATAAAAAACCCATTTCCGATATTCGTATTCTTTGCGAGACTAAACATCAATACATTGACATCTGGCCTCGAGGGTGAATTAACCCTAATCCTATCTGAGGCAGGCACAAAGACGCATCATATATTTAAACCTGTTTTAGCGATTGATTCCGATATTAAATGTCGAGAATGGGGTCGGATAGATGCGTCGATTAGCATACGATTTCTTTGGCTATGCAAATATGTTTTGAAGGAGGCATGGGAGCTTGGGAGCGCGGTTATGTTAATTACTGAGATAAGACGCGATGCGTTTATCTGTACGTCAGTTGCTCGCGCGCGTTTCACGCGACGAGGCGATATTTCGAATTTCGAATATAGAACTTGACGGATTTGACAGCGCGCGCTTTTGTTTTGAACATTTTTTCAGTATTCGGATATTCGCACCTACTTTTTTTCTTTTTAGTCAGGTACAATTTTTTTTAATTTTTAAAGTTTCAAAATACTCGTAAAAACACTTGTTTGATTTTTTTTTTCAGGTACTCTTACAGTGCAAAATAAAATAATTATGTTTCAAAACATTGGGACTTTTTAAATGTTATAGTGAGTTTTCAGTTATAATCGAATAGACTGTCGTAAATAATAGTTATACTTCATTGAAGTTCAATCAAAATTATGAAAATTTGGAACTATTACATGGAGGTAAGCTTGCTCTACATTACTCTACTAAGAACTACTGTGTATATATATCTATAGGGCGTTTTTCCGAAAGTTATTCTGCTAATCATTTATTGGTGAAAACTGAAGCAAATTCGCTCAGCATTTTTTGAGATTTACGCTTCCGAATCGACAGATGTAGGACTTGCTCTATACAAACTCTAACTATAAAAGTGTCTGCGCTAAATTAGTCATTGTATCCAAGCGGCGCTAGACCGAGTCGCATGGAAGGTCCTCCAAGAGATCGATGTCCAGCCGAAAAGCCGCCAGCAAAAAAGGGAATAAAATCCCCTTTGGCCCACTTTCTTGGCGGACGGTACCTACTGTACAGACGCATTAAAATTGATCAACACATAACGACGTTATCCACATAATACGCGGACCCTTCTCAGCGGTCACTTCGACAGCGGTTGCCAACCTTTTCCAAATTTTACACCCCCTACACCCCCTCCTTGCACCCCCAAATTTCAACCCACTTTTTACATCAATGTTTTTCTATAGAGCCCACTTCAACTAAAACACGGCTAAGCCATACAGAATCAATTTTGAGTTTTGAATATAGAGAGCAGAATATTTTCCATCAACAGCATGGTGTAAAAAAATATTATTTGTATTTTTTGAAGATATTGAATTGGTAATAGTTTACCTGATGTTTAGGTTCAAAAGTTATTATTATTAAGAACTAAGTAAAAGTCTGCGAATTCGTTTGAATGGACTAAGTTTGCTTCAATCGTTTAGGGACCCTCTATTCGAATCTTCTAGGGTATTTCTAACCCTATGTATGAAATCTAATTTCTAGGTTATGTGAAATACTTTGTGTTGAGGCTTAAATTAGTAACAAACAAATAGAAATATGAAAAGAGTGGATACGATGAACTTTAAGTTAAAAGTAATGGCACATTTTGTAACCATATTTTTGTTTTAATTAGAATTTTTTCGTTAAGTAGTTACCATTACCCAGAGATATCCTCTTTCGCATTGTCCGCTCGTATTATCTCGAAACTTGCTTTTTGTACTTAGCTATGTTTAGTAAGTGGAGGGCAACCCACTTTTTCCGCCAGTGTTTTTCTATAGAAGCCACGTATAAATGGCGAGGGATATCAAAATATCTCCTATCATGGGGGGAAGAGGGGGGGGGGGGGCAGGTTTTAGGGAAAAGGATTACGTAACGACAAGGATGCCTTTTAAAACGTGATGTGGGGTGTTCGGTGACTCGTCTAGTTTGTTTTTGATCGGTCGGATAATTTATTGAAGCGTAATTTGGACAAGTCACTACTAATTTAAGTTTTTGCCCGACTATGTTACGAAAGTGATATAAAATTCAAAGACCTGACTGACTGACTTATAGACATATATATCAACGCACAGCCTAAACCACTGCAGCTAGAAATTTAAAATTTTGACAGTAGGTTCCTTTTACGACGTAAGTACCCACTAAGAAAGGATTTTTTGAAATTTCACCCCCACTGGGGCTAAATAAGAGTTTAAAGTTTGTACGAAAGTCCGTCATTTTTCAAGTTATATCCATGAAACTTATTATGGTATTTGGGTTTACAATTAAAAATTAAATTATTAAAAATGAAGAAATACATATTTCACAGTTTTTGAAAACTCTACGCCCAATGGTTATATATAGGAGAGGACTGTTTGCATGAAAGTCCGTCATTTTTCAAGTTATATACTTACGGTATTTTGCCTTTCGATTAAAAATAAAGAAGTACGTATAACGGTATATCACAGTTTTTGAATATTCCACCCCAATACCTAATTCTACGCGGACAAAGTCGCGAGCGCCCTCTAGTGTTATACAAGCGATATGTTTGGGACCTTAGATCTAATTCAAATCGTTTTGTAATAGGAGTATATCCTAATCCTAGGTACGCTGTAGGAACCTGTAAACCTGTTGATTTGAATCGTTGACATTTCGGATTTTAGCTCACTCCTTGTCCGTTGAGCTATTGGGGCTACGAGATTTTAAAGACCATTTCTATCCTTCTAAGATAGCATTCTTAATTATCATCAAATAACATTGGAATCATGAAGTTTGGCATCAAATAAAAATTATTTTATTTTTCATCATATCTATCAAGAGACTAAATTAATTCATTATTTATTATACCTGCATTCAAGTAGGTATACCTTCTAAATACACTTTTTAAAGTCAATACCTTCTTAACTTTAATCAACACAATCTTTGAATATAGGTACTTAAATGAAATCAACTTTTAATTTAATACGTACCTAAATAATTTAATATACCAAAATAGATTGTAAGTAACATCACTTTGAAATTACATAAAATTATAACTAAACTATTAATTACAGGTAATTATAATTTTTGATTCAAGCATTAATAAATCCAAAGTAAATGTCAGACTTTGATATCTGGCTATTAAAGTAATTTTAAAATATTTTACAGATTTATAAGCTATGAACTCGATTACAAATTCTGGTCTCTTTTTAGTATCTACTTTAGTAATACTGTTTTAATTTGCATAATACCTAATCTGTTATA
This sequence comes from Hipparchia sbordonii, assembly GCA_038048805.1. Taxonomy (NCBI): domain Eukaryota; kingdom Metazoa; phylum Arthropoda; class Insecta; order Lepidoptera; family Nymphalidae; genus Hipparchia; species Hipparchia sbordonii. The sequence goes on along the minus strand of CM076107.1, from coordinate 9,194,476 downwards.
ATAATAATATATCATTTATTATTATAAGTATGTAGTTAAATTTAGATCACGAGTAAATAACTATACAAATCTGCGGAAGTTGCTTGGATTTTTCCGCTTATATTAATTCTTCATATTGACGCACGTTAATTCGCCCCCGGGTGGGGGTGTGAAAGGGTGACCGAAGGGGGTGAAAGGGGTTCAGATAACGCGGGAGACATAAAGCGTAGGAGATCGCTAATTCATCATAAGTTAAAGGGTTTTTATGTACGCTCTCGGACGATACTCTTTGTACGGGGCGCAAAAAAAAGGTTGACGATGTCTGAAGCGATACCATTCGGGGAGGTAAAAAAATCGACGCCTCTCAAAGGCTAAACGTAGATGAGTTATTAATTAACTTTTAGGGAAATTTTAGAACTCCCTGGCAACATTCTAGCGTTCGTTTGTGCGAGCTTCCCTAGTTCGACGTCCATTACGGGTAAGAAGCTAATTACTAATTGCATGGACTCTCTCCTTTGACCTTTTTCTAGCTTTTCACGTGATAGATTCCTATTTATTTGCTTTTATATTTTAGTGGGTTTTAAATGTTATCTGGCCCTTTTAATGACTACCTGAGATATATTCATATCGAACCATACACGTCTGGGGGATCGCTGTCAATAGTTGTCATGTGGTCAAGGTCTAGCGTGAATTACTTCAGACAAAACTAATCTAAAATTTCTGATCTGAGCACACCCAATCTATCTATCTAATATATCTATAGTGCACGGTCTAGCATGAATCCATCTTATATAGTCGAATATAGGTTAATTAGACCCTTTTAAAATGCGAGAAAAACACTAGGTACCTACCCGTTGAAGAACATTATACTTGTATGTCAATTAAGCAATTAATTGATTAAAAAGGGCTCAGACGTCCTTCGTTAGAAGTTTTTCCTGGAAGCAAATTGGTTTAACTCGATGTGCGCTGCGCTCTTTCCCTTTCAGATCACGTCAAGAGTTCAAAATAAGGAATTGGTAATCTATGCAAAATTAACATGACGACACTTTTAATTAGCTCAACTCATTCATTCAACGGGCTTAGGAGAGAGCTAAATCTGTGCGAACAAATCTCAGAAGATTTATCTATGACTTAACGCTTTAATGACGATTTTTTCTCTCAGGTTGAAATCTGTAGACCGCACTCTCACTCCGCTTAGACACAAGACAGAGTTGAAACGAGACAGATTTATGTCGTGTCTCGTTTTAACTCTATCTTAAGTCTGAGCTAAGTCAGAGCCTGCCCTATAGATCTGAGCATAAGAGTAGGCTATACCTACTACGGTATAGAAAATAGCAGCAGAAATTAATTTGGAAGGTAGAAATCTCATACGAGAGTGTCAGTTATACCGAGATCAAACTATATTTATGTTACACTGTAAGATTAAAATCGCAATTCGTGAGTAAATCAGTACTGTTGTCGAGGAGTAAATATGAAGATTAAAACCTGTGATTAAAACCATTCCTGGTATATTCTCGAGAACAAGAATGTTTGGTGGAATCGGGTCTATCCCACTGAGAATCAATTTCACTATCGCCCAATGTCGTATAAATGTGACTGTCTGATACTTTTCGCCGGTAAAACTATAAAACGACGTATTGAAATTGACGCTTAGCATGAACAAAAATAAATATTTTAACAAAACGAAATAACAATTTAAGTATAAATTTTATAGAGCACGATACCTTAATTTTTATTACTTGCCTAAATTTTAATATTTTCCATTAGCAACTAATTCACGAAAGCAATTAATTCGCGACATCGATCGCTTAATTACACATCAAAGCTCAGAGGGCGGTGTCATCGCACGTCATTTGGTGCGTGGTTCGATTCTAATTGGGTTCGGATTCTTGACTCGCGATCGCTCCCGGAATAGACGATAGGTCTTTTTGTACGTCTACAAGCAGGGTTTGTATTTTAAGAGCGTAAGATATTTTGTAAGAAATACCTGAATGACCGTTGCTATGGTGATCATCATCACCTCATTTAAGAGTTTGTCTCTTGTCTTTTATATCTTAAATGTAATTATCGATAAGTAGAAAAAGCAACTGTCGAGTTTTTTGCTGACTTTTCTCATCAGAATCTACTTTCACAACCGGGGGTAGTCTTGACTTGTCGTAAGAGGTTGGGCTACGTAAAATGAATAATTCTGTATTTTTAATTTTATATCTGGCCTTTTTCTTTACGTCCCAATATGATTCTACATCGAACAATCATGAAAACCATAGTCCTAACCTAGTCTGATATCTTCATGCTTGGAACTCAGAAGGTGAACAGAGAACCGAATCTAATCGTTTCTTTCTTTAGCGTACTTATTTCTTCTTCCTTACTGAAGGTCAACAGCACGTTTTTTCTCTTTTCTTAAGTCATTTCTTCTTCTTGTCTATGGCTAGTTGGTATTCCACTGCCTGGGGCCCAAGTCTGCTATTACAATTGTAGTTACATTACAGTTACATTGCCTATCAATGACATCCCAATTGCTACTTTTAGCAATTTGACTTGGGGCCCAGGGGTTCAATTGTCTATCAATGACATGACAATTGCTAAAAATAACAATTGTCATGTCATTGATAGACAATGTAACTACAATTGCAATAGCAGACTTGGGCCCCTGGTTCTAGCCATGAGTTCACACTAATATTATAAAGGCGAATGTTTATATGTGTATGTTTGTTACTCCTTCACATTAGAACAAATTAACCGATTTGGCTGATATTTGGAATAGATATAGCTCACACGCAGGATTAACATATAGGCTCATTTCATCCCGGAAATTAAAGAATTCCCTCGGGGATTGAAAAGCCACGCGGACGAAGTCGCGAGCATCATCTAGCATTTCTATAAATACGTATTTGTATTTTGTACAATTTTTTTCCAATACAAAGTGACGCACATATCTTAAGAAGTTAAAAACAGGAATATTATCACCAGAGTCCCTTCCACTTTAACTTCTAAACAGTTTATAAGTAAGTCCCGAGCATCGGCGAGTATTTATCAAAATCCATCCTCAATTAATTCTATTTCGTTCAAATCCCAAACTTCACTTTTAATCCGATCGATCCCCATTAATTCTTCGTCCCAACCCTTTTCTCTAAACGAAATACTTATAATTGCATCATAGTATATTGATCTAGTTACGCGAGAATTGTGTTCGGAGCAATTTGTTAGGGTGTAAATTGGTTAAGAAATTTTACGTCAAATTATTGTTTATTTGGTGGAAAATTTGCAATTTCACATCAATAACGTATTTTGAGAGACGTTGGAAGAACTATTTTTCACCTAATTATTATATCCTACGAACTCAAGAGTTGGTAGAGTTTATCAACTTTTGAATTCCATACATAATATTGTCCAAGTCATATTTAAAACATCTTAAATATGTACTTATAAGATTATTTTTTTAATTAAAAATATTATGTTTTATTGTAACTAACATTTGCCCGTGACTTCCTCCACGTGATGATAGGTTCTACAAAAATTATGTGGATTCGTTGCTCCGTTTATGCGTGATTGAAGGACCAACTAATGAACATGCATTTAGTTATGAAGTGTTGAATAGTTTGTAAGACAATATTGTTAATTTAGTTTAGTGTTTATTTTCTAGTTCTCTTTTGATAAATCAATCATTCTAGAATCTAAATTAGTCTTTAAAGATACGATGTCGATCGAACTTCTTCGATTACATGTTTATATATAAAGTACAACGTAAATCGAAGTCCACCTGAAGGGGGAAATAATTAAAAGGCAGTCAAAATCGTGAGCAACTTAATTCCGATGCCTATTTGTATCTCATCGGCAAAGTTTCGTCAAAGTTTGCTCAAAGTTCCCAACTCTGTCCTTAGGTAATATTTGCAGCGTCGACTTTTAGTTCGTTTCGTTAATTTATAATTACGCTTAATTGGTTATCTGTCTGTCTTGCTTCAGGCTGTGGAGCAACGTAGGTTAAATGCAAGGGATACCGACTTTGTTAGCATAGCGTTTATTACTTACTTAAGTATATTGGATTATTTGCGTGAAACTATTTAAAATTGACACTTTAATTAACATTTTCGTTTAAGCAGGTCAGCCATCGTTCAGAGATGTACTCAAGACCTAGATGAGCATCTATAAGGCTTTACACACACTTCTGACACGAAACTATAATAGAGAAAACGTTGAAGTCGGGCCATGAATCCTTTTTAAGACAAGCAATACAGAATCTGTGTGTCGATTCTCTAAAAATGATTGCATCAGTGCTACGATCGCAATGACCTCTAATTGGCTGGTAACCTCCCGCTATTGGTTAAAATGCATTGGTGCAGCAAGAACGCCATAAATTCAGCCAATCAGAGGCCACTACGATCTTAACACTGAAAATTGACACGCTGAACTATTTGTTCTAACGCGACTGTCATACAACGGATGTCATGTTGGAACTTAAGCGATATGTTAAGTAGGTATATTACTTATTTCTCGGAGGAGATCAGCTACATACAAATAGACAAACTTTTGCGCTTATTTTCTTGATCGATTTGATAGTTTACTAACATTTTTGCGAGTGTAATCTAATATACTTCCCTAACTAATCAATTTATGAAACCATTTCTTTGTTGTATCGTAATAAAAAGTCACACATCTTATTCGAAAGGGTGAGAAGCTAAAATAAATCTTGTTCAAAGCACAATTAGTCGGAGGTTTTAATTTATTTTCATCGTACCGGTGCAGCACGTCCGTTCGTCGCGGGTGATGTATCGTGAATGGGCGCCATTGATGCGCGCGTCGACAGCGCTTGGCGGGGTGCCATCTTTGTTTCAAATGTCAAATTCGTTGCGCTTGACTGTCGATGGTCGCCTTTTTATTGTCATTTGTTAAAGTAGGTTAAATAAATATAGTTTCATACTTCTGTTATTGTAAGCGATTTACTACAATGTGACGCTGCGTGTATTTTTGAGTTAATTCAAATTAGAGGGTTAAATCTTGGCAAAAAAAAACGTGATGGCGGTGGCGGTAGCGGTCAACCTGCGTACAAATCAAATTCACACCCACGTGGCCTATCGCGCAATCAGTTACAGTATAAATACCTAATCGTTTCAGTGCGAAAAAGCTTACGACTGCTATTTAAAAAAGATTGTGAAAATGTACAATGAAAATAACCTAAGATCCAACACGTCCGGTTTTTTTTTTTTTTAATTTTTGTTTGTCTGGCTGTTAGTTTAAGTTAATCTTCAAAACGACTGAACTGATTTATTTATCTAGACTTTATCACTCGCTGACGGAGTGATCAATAGCGCCATAGTATTCCATGATGCATCAATTGAGTTTTTCAAGTTACTTTAGTTTTTTCGGGATTAAAAGTGCCTATGTCACTCTCCAGGTCCTCAACTATACACATGCAAAAAATTACGTCAATCCGTAGCTCTGTTGCATCGTGATTGAAGGGCAAACCAACAAACCAACAAACAAATACACTTTCGCATTCATAATATTAGTAGGAAGAAGGATAAAGTCCCTACTCTATTCGATAGCTGTATGCCAGTTGCGCGTCGCGTCGTGCAAACGCGCGACAAAATCGAATCCCCCTACACGTAATCGCGTTCAGGGGCCCAAGTCTGCTATTGCAATTGTAGTTCAATTGTCTATCAATGACAACCCAATTGCTACTTTTAGCAATTTTGGTAGTCTACTAATTCAATGGCGTCACAATTGTTTTCCGATGGTTTGCCACTGACACATCTAGCTTTGAATCTAGCTTAAATAAACGTTTTTAATATGTAGTTTTTTTGAAACTCATTTCGGCAAACGCTTTTTAAGCTAATGGCAATACCGAGGTATCATTGAATTACAATCCAATTATAAGAAATCGAACGACCATTGTGAATTTAGTAGACTACGAAATTTTGGACTTATGATAAATGAATTGTAATTGTATTGCGGTTCAATGACAATGACATGTAAAATAGCAGACTTGGGGCCCAGTTAGCACGACGCCTGCGAAGACAAAGCCCGAAGTTTATCAACAACAAACGTTCACAAAGCTCATGATCACACTCCAAGATCGCACTAAACAATATTTAAACCAGCTCGTTTAGATGCCTATCTACGCACGCATTGTCTCAGGTACCGTTGGTCCGTTGGCTAGCAGGGCCCAGATCTGAATCTAGCTACTCAATGTTACGGGCCGTCTCTCAAAACTTTATCAGATCGTTCACCCAACAGGTTGATGGAAAAAAAATCGTAATTAAACCAAACTGTGGGGGCCTAATGATCCTAAAGCGATCGGGTTTATTGCTTGGAGAGTAGAGTTTGTTTTTGTAGAGTTTCTTCTCTTTACTATACCTAGGTTTTTTTTATTCGGTGACAAGATAGCTCTTGATTGCGATCTCACCTGAAGGTAAGGAAGGTAGCGGGCTAACTTAGAAGGGGTAAGGCAGTGTACCCTAATATGCCGGAACGCTAAATCGCTTGGCGGCAAGCCTTTGACGGTAGAGTGGTAGCTACGGCCAAAGCCTCCCACCAGACAAATCTACTTTTTACTTACTTTTGCTCGCGAATGCTACTGTATCAAACTGCTTTAACTTTAATAGGTGTTTTTTTTTTAAGTTTTTTTTTTATCTCAAATAGTCCCTACGTTTTATATGTGTACCTATCTAGTGACTATGTAAGATATAACATATTTCAAACGTCACTAATATTGACGAAAGCATAGAAAAAAGTGTTTGTTTTTAAAGTTTGTAGCTATATTATTCAAGTATACTGTAAGCTGTAAGCAATCATTGCCTTATCAAATCAGCTCAAAGTTGACTAAAACAAACTCAGCGCACCTAATAAAACAACAAAGGCGCCGGCGCAATTTGCGGTTATTCCCAAAACTTCTAACAATCGAATGAATGTCCCGACCAAGTTATTGCCGATACGGTAACACCTATAGATTTTAGAACTTCGCCCGCCCAATATGCCATAGAGTAAAACACATACGCAGAGCTTACATTTCTTTCCATATTACACTTTATTTTATTTATACCAAAGAAAAACTGTTTTTTTACATTTTAATGTTTCTCCATGACTTTTCAAAAATCTAATTATATCCTTACTAAGTTTTAAGGGAGAAAATGTGTTTTTCCTTCAATCACGCAGTACCGGAGCGATAGATCGACGTGATTTTTGCATGGGTAGGTAGGTATAGTAAAGTGACACTGCCTACCTTTTAAACCGAGAAACAAAGAAACGGAGAAACGGAGAAACAAAGTTCCCTCGAGTTTTGTAAAAACATAATTCCACGTAGACAAGGTCGCGAACGAAAGCTATTTGTATAAAAGAATTTGATCTCTTCAAGTCAATCATGACGTTTTATGACCTCAGTTTTCAAATCAAATCAACTGTGAATAAGCATCTTCTAGGTAAGCGCGTTCCATCTTAGACTGCATCTTCACTTTCCATCAGGTGAGATTGCAGTCAATCGCTAGTTTATATTTTAAAAAGTTTTATTTACTTAGTGTTCAATCTAATAAGGTCACACTAAATCCATTTGTTTCTCTCAGAGACAGTGCACGCATAGGTATAAAATAGCATTTTAAAATGCTGTTCTCTTCGTATTCACACATCAGTGCCATGCGAGCAGGTGCGAAGTTGGCGTTCAGTTTTATTGGCTCGCTAACTCAATATTAGCTTGTTAATGCAGTGCAGTGTACACGCTAGACCCGAGATTCGTTCATGTTTTGTCAAAATTCCGCTGCCTGGATAATTTAAAACTATGGTAGGAAATAGGCGAAAGAGATATTTTTGCTACGTGGTCCAAGCTTTCGATGTTCTCTGCTATGTCACGTGATGGTGATTACGAGACGTAAAGAGTAGTCGACCTTTGCAAGAACTGAATAATACATATGTTATGTTATGATAAATCCCTAAAAGTTAGAACTTAATCTAGTACGTACCTAGTAGCTAGTAGGTACCTACTTAATAAAACAGCATTATGTAGGTACCGATTCGATAAAAATGTCATTATCATATTTGAATTAAGAATCTAATAAATCCCTTTCAATCTACGTAATGACATAAAACAAAACAATCCCGCAAATTGAACATCACATCACTGTACCGAAACTTAACGAAAACACACGAAAATTCGAATGTGGAACGCCCGAATCGCCAATCGGATTATCGTTCTACATGTATAAAAGACGAAAATTCGCGCGAGTTCTTACCCCTTTCACCCCTTCCACCTCCTCGTGGGTGAATGGGGGGGAGCTAATGGCAGCACCACTCGGATTCATTAGTAAATTAGAAAGCGGATGAGTCCAAAGTTACGAAAATTCAATATCTAATAATGATTAGCTCCACTCTCCTAATACCTGTCTATCGCCAATAGACTAGAGACATTTACCTGAAAAGTAGAGCGGCCACAATATTTAACAACTGTTGTTTAAATTTTTAGAGGCTACTTTGTTGTTACTGCTTCTATGTTTTTTTATAAATATGTATGTCTAATTGTAAGTAATATGTTGAAATAAATTAAATAAAATAAAATGTTTTGATTCAGCTTTCGTGCTAAAGCTGGATCTGTTTCTCTGTACTTATATATTTTTAACCCCCGGCGCAAATACGACGGAGTGTTATAAGTTTGCCGTGTCTCTGTGTGTGTGTGTGTGTGTGTGCGTGCATGCATGCGTGCGTGTGTGTGTGTGTGTGTGTTTGTTTGTGTGTAGCATCGTAGCAGCCGAACGAATGAACCGATTTTGATTTTGTTTTTTTTTTTATTTGAAAGGTGAATTAGTTGGGAGTGCTCTTAACTATGTTTGATGAAAATCGGTCTAGACGGCCGCCACCACAAAATGGCGAATAACATATTTTTTTAATTTCACATGTCGGGGGTGTTTTAAATTTTCAATTTACACTTGTGTCTTATCTATACGCAACATAAAGTTGTAATATCTTTGCAATGGACACAAGTTACAAAAGCACCCCGTTTGAATTTGTCAATCCAAGTTTGAGTTCGTTCGGAAATTTGTGAATTGAATTATTTAGTTTCCGATTGGATTCTGTTTGGATACTCGTTTTGGGTTTTGTGTTTGCCCTACCTGCCCGACTGGCGGTTGGCGAATTCATGCTTCGCGGATTCTGTTCATGTGTAGCCGAACGTTATCAATGGCCATCAAACCTACACGGTTACGTAACTTTGAGTAAGTTTTCATAAAAATACAGCGAATCATACATACATAAAATTGTAAACTAGCTTTTGCACACGACTTGCTTCAGCTGTCCACAAGATAAATAAGCTAGATATTGTAAAAAAAAATATTTTGAAAAGAGCAACTGCTGAGTTTCTTGCTTGCTCTTCTCAGCAGAATCGGCATTCCGAACCGGTGGTAGATTTTCGACTTGTCATAGGAGTCACAAGTTGGCTATTATATTGAATTTTGAATTTTTTGACTTCGTCCGCGTGGAGTAAGGCTTTTAAATATCCCGTACGCACCCTTGGTTTTTAAGGGATAAAAAGTACCTAGGCTAAGTATCTTGAATGACATATTTTAAGTTTGTCCATTAACGCAGTCGGCGTTGTACCTATAGACACTTTTCCATTCTCTCTTCATAAAAGAGAGGTACTAAATTAAAATTTCATTTTAATAACTGTATTTTCCAGAAAATATACCTACCTACGATTCGTTCGATTGCGTGAATATTAAACGAAAAAATCCTTGTTTATCTATCCCCCAACGCGAGTCGATACCTACCAGGCTACCAGCACACACAAGGCGAACTCTTCTTAATCTCTCAATGTCAGTTTTAATTTGCCGCCGGCATCGAATTACCTTCCAAGAGTTTTATTTTTGAAGCGTATCCCGTAGACAACGCGGAGGAAGCACGTTTCGGCGACCGCGGAAGAATTTATCTTACAAATATACAAAAATACGATGCAAAATAGAAGCGAAAGGTCTACACGTGTTTTAATATCAACGTTAAAACGATTGCAAACTTTTTTTTTTTTAAATATATAGACTAGTGCTTGGCTGCGATCACACCTGATGGTAAGTGAAGTTGCAGTCTAAGATGGAACGCGCTTGCCTAGATGCCTATTCACTCTTGATTTGAAAGTACCCAAATAGTAGTGACAGGGAGAAACGGAAGCTGGAAGGGCATTCCTTTTAGCGGTGCAGTATGTACTTTATGTTATATCTCTCAGTATGAAAATATTGTGATCCTGCACACCTGAGATTTCTCCGTAATGTTATCTAATGATGATGAATTCCAAGATTTGCCAACCTGAAAGGGACAATTTGCTAAGTTAAGAAAAGCAGAAGTAGTTTAAAAACCTTTATCTGATTTCTTCAGTATCCTATCATAATGTTTAGCTTGCAAAGAACACTAACTTTGCTGCTAGGGTTATTACTCGCATAGGCCAAAGCTTCATTCACCAGTCCACATTGGACCAATTTTAGGACAGATATTTTCCCAAACTAACCTTACCCTCCAAACAATGCTCTCATCCTTACTATTATAAAGCAAATGTGTTGTTTTGTCCTTCAATCACACAGCACCGGAACAGTAAATCGACGTGATATTTTGCATTGATATAGTTGGGAACTTAGAGAGTGACGTACATAGATTATCCTTTTAGGCTAGGATTTTATCCCGGAATAAGAAGGTTTCCGCGGTATGTTTAAACACCTAACTCCACGCGGCCGAAGTCGCGGACAAAAGCTAGTTTGTTTATAAAAACCAGAAAACGAGAAGTAAAGTTTAATGTTATCCTCATAATAACAAATTGATACAAATATAAAGGACGGGACAGCCGAGGGGATGCAGACAAAGGCCCGATATAGGTAAATAAACTTGAAAAATTCAATGCCCTGCTAACTTAATAGACATGGCACGATTTTATTTGCCTTCACCATTAAAGCAAGCAATATTTAATTGAAATTCCAAGGCAGTCCGTTATCATTTAAGACTGCATCATCTCTTACCATCAGGTGAGGTCGCAGTCAAGGACTATCTTGTCATCGAAAAAAAATTGCTTGGGATTGAACCCTGGACCCCGTGAAAATGCGGCTGAAGTCCTTACCACTAGGCTCATCACTCTTCAATCAGAAAGAAATCTGCATGATTGAAAGTCCTCCATAATTTTCTCAAAGGTGAAAGAACAATCTGCACTTGACCAGCCCTGTAGACTAGGCGTAAACCTCAGTCGAGACTCGAGAGGAGATCTGTGGCCTAGAAAGCTCCAGCAATGGTTTGATTTATAATGATTTAGACACTTTTTCTTTGAATATGTTTTAACTTAGAATTACTTAACGTAACTGACTGCTTATTAAGTTCACAGAAATTAATTTACTTTCCATAAGAAAAGGCAACATAATATTATAATAAATATTATGAATATGTAATCATATATACAACATATTTTTGACATATGAGACTAATTAAATTTCGAGACGACTAAGTAAGGAAATTAATTAAGAATGAGAAACAAAGAAGATGAAATAACACATAGATAAAGATAAAATTAAGTTGACTATAAAAATAAAATAGAATTATTATTGTGACCATTAAACTGTCCAATTCTAGACATTTTAAAGTAGCGTTGTGTTCACTAGACCAAAACAGAACCCCGTAAGCCTTAAATGTTTTGAGCTAATACTTAAATAAAAAATGTTCACAATGACAATCGAGTACTTTGAAATATTCGCGAAATTATTTCAGAAAGATGAGGAGCAAATTGCACTCAAATTTTGCTTTTATTTGTTTGTGGCATCGTAGCTATAAAACGAGTGGCTATTTTTATTGGAAGAGAACTGAATTACCAGATAATTCGGCGCTGTTTTTATTTTTCACAGAATCTATCTAAATATATAAAAGTTCTGATCTATCAACGCACAGCTGAAACCATGGGATCAAAGGCACACAGACAGATTATATACATACCTAGTCTAGAATAACACAAAGGCTACTTTTTATCCCGGAAAATAAGAGAGTTCCCGCGAGATTTAAAAAACCTTAATACACACGAACGATGTCGCGGGCATCAACTAGTATTCAATAAAGATTAGTCGCAGGGATCAACTAGTCTTAGATAAATATTATTTACTCTCGAGTAATACTTGTGCCATGTTTGCGAAATTTGGCCAAAGTAAGCTAAGGAAAAATAGATCAGATAATATCGCAACCTCGTGATATTGTGTAAGTCAGCAGTATAGTTCTAAACGGGAGAGTATGCAGGTGCAGAATACTGCCTATTGTCCATTATTCTTAAACACGTGACACGAACACACAAATAAAGGCAATTCCGATAGCCCCACAAAAACCTCCTGACCCCGTCGTCTGCCGAAGAAAAATTAACGCGCAAGGGTCGGCCCGCATTACACGGGGAGCGGTCACTAATTAATGGAAAAGGATTAAATTCGTACGAATTGAAATAAAATAAATATGATAAAGGACGGGCCTCCTTGGGCGAGGGTGGTTTCGGCCGTAGGGTTCGCCTGTCAATACATGGGGGCTTAATTAATTCGGGTTTTTCTTTGCGCTGATAAGGTGGTAATTAGGCAAAGGTATTTCGTGTCCCATTGGGTGATATACCTTTCTTTCATTAAAGAAATTGGTCACCACACTGGTTTAATGTGGTTTTTAGTAACTTTTTTTATACTGTTAATAATAATAACACCTAATTTCGTCCCCAATAGGTAGATACTTGAAATATTCACAGAATGTGTATATATCTAATGCCGCTATAACAACAAAGTATAAAATTAAATTAAATAAAACAAACAGGGGTCCCCATACAAAAGACATTTATTGCTCGACCTTAACAATCGCTGTTACGATGGTACGGAACTCTTGGTGTGCGAGTCCATCTCGCACTTGGAAGTTTTTTTATAAATTGTCTTCAATCTGTAAGAAACAAGAAACTTCAACACTCGGTCAGCGGCGACTGTTCTAATAACTACGTACAAAGGTAGGTATTTTCCTTCATTATCGCTCGAAACCGGCGTATGTACTTATTATGATTTAGGAGCGGATGTATTCAATGAAATTCACGGCTTCACCGCTATCAGATCTCATCTCTTCATGTATCATATTAATTGGGCACACCGCATCGGTCTTAATTAAATGTAATTTTTATTTCGGCTTTACGATTTTTAGATTACATTTCCACATTAGCGAAGGCTATACAGTTATATTTGAAAATGTTTCGTTCCCGTGATTTCTGTCGAATTAATTAACATAATGCTCGCACACACAGCGAGGAGTTGCGTAAAAGTTATAATATTGTATATATATTTTTTTCAATGTGTGCCTTCGGTAATGTTTTCTGATTTTCCCGCAACGATATTTTATATTAAAGTAGCGCTCTCTATATTTTATGTAACTGCATAATATTTGTTTGTGGGTTATATTCCGCTGTGGTGTAACCTAGTTTCGACAAAAAACTAGGCATGCAACTTTAACTTAAATTGTTAGATGATGGGTTTGGTGAGGTAATATTTATAAAAAAAGAATACCTTCCTAACAGATTCCAAAAGATTTCCAGCAAACATGTATAAGTTGATATCCTTTTTAACATTTCTTTAAGATTAGGTATTAGTATTTACTTTAATATAGGTACGTTGTGTCAGGGAACAGGGATCGTTGGAACTGCATGTCAAATCAAACATTAATCTCTAGCTAAATAAATATAGACAATAGTTATAAAACGGCTCGTAATGTCATCTCGTTGAAAATGTTAGATGACTTTCGTGTTTATCACTCTGTAATTGAACCGATGCCAATTTCGCAATAAAGCCACAAATTCCGATGTTACCTGTGATATCAAATAAGGAAATTATTTTGAAATAATCAAGATAACAGACTTAGTTATAAATGCATAAGGTAAATAGCAAAAATGTAAGACTAAATATATAACTAAACAAACAACTAAATATATGATTAAATATATAAGAATAATATGATTTAATCATCACAGAAGGATTCGAGATCTTTCGAGCCGTGAATTACAGCTTCTACGATTCTATTGAGTCTCTATAGTAAATAGGAATAGGAACCCACTTACTGTATAGTTTTCGTGATTAATTAATAATTTATAAACAGCGATACCACTTGCCGTATCACAATTTGTAAAAGTTACTGTTGAGTGAAGAGAAAATATTTTGATTAGCCCAATCTAAAATTCACGTATTATTAACCCTAAGTTTATTAGCCATTCCGAATTGACCATCAAAAGCAAGTGGCTTATAAGTAGTAATTAAATGTTCACCGATTCGTTCACTAGCTACGAATTTAACAAAGAACTGTTATCTATCTGAACCATCACAAAATTCAACTGTTTAAGCAATAGATTAAAGTGTTCAGAGTCTCACGGGAGGAATCGTTACGATAGCGGTACACTTGGTTAATGATTCAACTAGTTTAACGCGATTTACTTGTGAATCTAGTATTTTATGCATATATTTATTTTGAATTTTAATATCTTTTAAATATTCTCCTTTTATTTCATCTATTTCATTAAATATTCCATTTTATGCAACTAAAGCAGTTCTACTTTATTTATCGCTTATTTTCGACTTGATCTTTTCTAACTTACCTACCATCTAAACTGAAATTGTCTACACTGAAATTCTATTAATTTAAATCATCAAAACAACTACGTCCTTTACTACTTACTACTCAAGTAATAACTTTTCTTATCTCTAAGGAAGTGAAAAAATGAGATATTTATCCCGTCCTTTCAATGCTGTACAAGGACTTATTTTATGTCCTCTTTAAAAAAATTACAACCTACTTTATTGATAAAAATTCGTATGATATTATTATTGATATTATGCAAAAATATAACCTGACATTTCTTGTTAAATTTCTATAATATTTTGTTATTCATCCCAGATGCGACGCAAACAAAATATAATTCTCAAACTTTGATTAAGCTATTCCAAATTTATTAAATAGAGGTCCGATTGATGAATACCGATGAAAGGACAGAAATTAATACAGACGCGGTGGGATTGAAGGTTGTATTGTTCGAAACATCGCCATTGTTTGCCACTAATCGGGTTCGATTTGTTTGTTTCGTGATAAATGCCGAGGTAAAAGCCTGAGATCGCAGGCTTTTAGTAAAATACATTAAATGCATACAAAATATTTAATATGAAACCGTCAGTATTATCAAGTTTGAACGATAAACGATTATGATTATTAACTGAAATCTGAACTATTAAATATTTGAAACAAAAAAGAACGAAGTTAAAATAACACTCGTATACAGTATGTAACATACATAATCTCTACCATTACATGTAGCATCATTATGTTGTCTATAGCCCAGTCGTGTAGAAAAATTCACCTCGGCCCTGAATAATTAAAAGTGGTTTTGCAAAAATAAAGGTAGAGCAGATTGCTCTCGAATATTAAGAATAATTTCAACCCGAAGTCCAGTCTCATTGTTATCTATGGCATCACTATTGTTTGTTTAGAACGAAAATAAATCAATGTCTAATTATCATGTCCATATACTTTCGTCATTGTAAGGTTTTCTCACATTAAAGTATTTGGGTGTCGTCGCAGAGCCGTTACAATCGTAATTATAAAAAAATTTCTTCTAATATTTGAAGTTTCGGTTATTTTTAATGGTCCGAAATTATTTTTATTACATTTTATGTTACCGTTCACACAATTAAACTCGCTTGAACCTCGACGTATGTAATTGAGTAGGCAAACATTCATGATTTTTAATGAATCACCGCAATGCTTGCATCGCTTTCGAACAATTTCTAACTTTCTAGTTGTAAACATAAGATTATTCGGTCGAAAATTGAAATGGTTTTATATAATTAGAATTAGAACGTCTGCTTTGTAATTATAAATTCGTGTAATCTTCCATACTGTTGACCATTGATGCTGATTTTACTGTTTTTTTTTCCTCCATTTTTTAGATCGGTAGATTGATTAAAACTTTTAACGAAATTCATCTGTCGAATCGCCTTACTTTCATTCTTAAATTACTAATGCATGTATCATCATCAAAAAATTATTATCACAGTTCGCATCAATTAAGCCAAAATAAAATTTCATTTACTCCAGTAAATTTTTACATCTTCAGGTTGAGATACGCAGAATGGTTAGGTAGGTACGAGTACGTTTTCAAATTTTACCCTAATCATACATAAAACTTGGAAGCGACATGTCTAACTGCGAACAATAATACCTTCTTACAATCATAATATCTAGATTGATACACTATTGAATCTATTTGCTCTTTCTGTTAACAGCCCTCCCACGGAATCCTCGAACGTAGGCAGAAACTAAAGTATTGTTGCACTTACGTAACATCTTCTGCGGCAATTGAGTGTGATTGATCACTGCTGTCGTTATTGTCTGAATCATGATGCTGATTATGAGTTGAACGTGTCACAAATGCTCTGTCCTTTATAAGCGGTTCTGTTTATAGATTTCGACATTATAAATTTTAAAAACATGAATTGACCAGGGTCGCCCTGGCCAAATGTGGATTGACAGACTCATAAACCTTTTATAACATTATGGACATACAGGTTTCCTCAGGATGTTTTCATTCAATGTGAAAGCAATTGATATTTGTTTACTACATTTATGAAAATCTAATAAATCCATCTTATCTGGAAAACTTACATAATTATTGTTAGTAATCCCTTGATCTAAGATTTATCTAAAGCCACATTAGAAAAGACATTTACGCTACAATAACGTTACATCTTATAGTGGATACTTCGACTTGCTTTAACAAGATGAGCATTTGGTCATTAGTAGTTGCTTTCAAAACTATGAAAGGAGGTAATCAAACATATTAATTGAATGAGTGATAAGCACTAATTGTCGGTTGAGTCTACGCTATTAATCCAGCAATCACTGATTTCATCGCATCATGTGAAATGTGCGTGGACGCAATATCTATAAGGCTTCATGCAATAATGCACAAGAAATAGAGGCAGCCAATTACGCTAACATAAAGTAAAGCTGTCGAGTAAGTGACGGGTAGAGTTTGAGATGTACATGATCTACAATTTTACTCGTAATTCACTAAGCTATATTGTTTTAATTAGAACTCTACATTACTAATTCTGCGTTAAGTTGGTACAGTGTTATGAAAATATTAACGAAAAATTAACTTGTAATATTAATGGTAAAATTTATGGGTAAACCCAAGAGTCCGTTGTTTTCAATGGCATATTCTGCATATTTCATCGTATAAGGTATTATACGATGCAATTATTGAAATCCAAAAAAATCCTTGAATAAATAAGACTTCGAAAAACCTCTTTTTTTAACAAAATAGCTCTTGTCTGCGATCTCAATGACGATAAGTGATGATGCAGTCTAATCTGGAAATGGGCTAACTTGGAACAAGGGATATGAAATTTTTTAATTTTTTTAGCAGCACACGCGAACTCTAAATCGCTTGGTGGCACTATCATTAGCTACTTCTACTAACTCTGAAATTGCTCCTGCCGGGGGTTGAACCTGCAACGTCAAATTTTTATAAATTAGACGCTAAGTCGTCACAGAGTCAGTGCAGTTAAGAAAAGCTTAAATAGTTTTGTTAAACGGAAATGTACCTACTTGCAAGGTAAAGTTAATGTATAAACCATCCAGTCTAGCAACACCCTAAGCAGTCCAGCAGACGATGTTATCTGTCCGCGTCACGCGCCCACGCAGCGTGCATTTGGAATATTTTTCCATCATTTGCTTTAATTACTCAAAATAATCTTGCTTGAAAGTGATCAATTTCACCGGTTTTATTGGCTTACTTTATGGTGGCTATGAACTGATCGCAAAATTTCTAAAACTGAAAACTTTTATTTTTCTGCAAACACCTTATCAAGCTCATATACGATATCAAATATTATCTACATTTTTTAACGATGATGATTAACGCTATCACAATTCATGACACATCATGGCTTATTAACGTTTCTAAATAACCAATACTGAATGCTATTGTACACTAAAACAATACAGACTGTAATGAAAATGCAGTTTTATCCATTAATGCAGACAAAACCAAAACGGTCGAGTAGTTAGCTAATAAAAAAGGGATTTTTGTGCCGGCCAATAATCAACATCACGCATCCGTTTTAATGAGATCTAGAGATTACCAAATGAACAGGCAATGAATGGGGCAGGAAGTAGCACAAAGGATTCTACGTCACCGGTCACAAGAACAAATAGGCTATGGGAACTGATTAATAATTAGATTAAACACAACACGTGGAAAAGCGAATGCGAATCGATGTTGCCTCTATTGCACTACGTAAAGACTAACGAACAATACTCACTCGGACAGGCCTTAATGCAAAAGATATTAAGCTCGAAATCGAATGCATAACATTGATCCACCCGGTAACAAAATGAAGTACGCTGTAGCGTAAAATCTCGATAACGCAACGATAGTACAATGAATTGTAAATTTTTCTAAATAAGACTGTAATCTTTAAAAGATTATAATATAGAAATACGGTTAAACTAATCTGCGTATTCTTTTGTTACAGCGAGCTACCCTGGCGGAGAAGGAGGTAACGACGCTGAAAGAACAGCTAGCTACCACCAGTCCGACGCCCCTCCAAGCGACAGTACCCCCAAAAACCAATGGCTCTCACATAGAACCTTTAAGAGATCAGGCATCAGAGACAAGAATACCCGATAGATTTAGTCCAGATATTAAAGAAGAAAAAAGAAGATCGCCCGATATTGATGAAGATATAGAACAAAAAATAGAAATGGCTGCCACAGCGAGGAGCAATAGTAACTCCTCGAGAAGTAGCCCCGTAGTTAATCAGAGCAGTAACTTGGAGAACGAGCTTGCTGCGAAAGAAAAAGAGGTAAGGATATTTCGAATAGAATAGAATAATTTTTTATTTAAATAAACTTTTACAAACTGCTTTCGAATCTTCAAATGAATATACCACTGGTTCAGAATGCCGTTTCAATGGAGAAGTACTAGTAAGAAACTTGGCGGTTGCTCTTTAAAAAAACAAATAATAGCATGTAATAACCCACATGGAACTTGTTTATAACAATATCGATACAAAGTATGAATCGACATAGACGAAAAGCCGTAACTAATTGATCATAACTAGAGTTGATCGTAAATAATGATGATGCAATGAAATTACTCGTACAATAATCAAATAGAGTTAAGTAGTCTAAGGAAGTTTTACCTTTATGATTCTGGACCTTTGAATTTGCGATCTGTTTTTATAAACGCTTATATAGTAACTAGCTTTACCCCGCGGCTTCGCTCACGTTAAGTTCGATTATTCCAACCCCTATTTTATCCCTTTAGGGGTTGAATTTTCAAAAATCCTTTCTTAGCGGACACCTACATTATAATAGCTATCTACATGCAAAATTTCAGCCTGATCCATCCAGTGGTTTCAGCTGTGTGTTGATAGATCAGTCAGTCAGTCAGTCAGTCAGTCAGTCACCTTTGCCTTTTATATATTTAGATATCTACTTGCAAAAAATATTTATTTACTTCTTTAGATCTGTCGATATAGTTATATATTTTTAAGGTGAATAATTATCCTGTAATGATCAATGTTAGTGTCATAAAAATTCAATAAAAAGATCTCGAATCCATCAATAAAGCTGACACTTGAGGATATCAAAATGGATATATCCCGTATAGGAAAGGATGAGTTGTGTCTATGAGGTCACCCGGTTAACTGGCTAGAAAATTATAGTTAAAGGATGCAATAGCCTTGCGGTGCGCCCGCGCAGCCATCGCGTATCGAATGTAACGTACGATCAATAAATCAATTACAGGCGCGGGGGCAACGTTGAATTGGATTTGACAGTTGGCTACATTTAGGGACGGCACAGAAAGGTATCGATAACTGATCTTCAAATTTTTATTATTGTCCATTCTTAATTTATCCCTCCAGTTTAACACCATCGATGTAATAATCTCGAAGTCAGTAATTTTGAAATAAACTTTAAGAACATAGTTATTGATCAAGATCTTATTCTGATCGTCGAACCATCGAAGTGAAAGTAATGTAATTAAAAAATTAAAACACCGTTAAAAATAACGGAGTAAGGAATCTCTTTCTTTTTTAAAAAATCTGTTATGAGTTAGAATGAGTAATAATGAATTTAAGCTTTCTTGTTGCAACGCAGATGATGGAGTTAGGGAGTTAGTCATCTACTAAGAGTGTTTTCGATGTCGATGTTTTCGATAAACGATCATCGACTATCAATCAAGCTCAGCCCTATAGCAGGGGAACAGGATATGTTCAATGGAATGATTGATCGGTACCGAACGTCGGTAATCCTTGCACTAAATAAATATCACGTGGCACTACAAACAAGCACTGTATGGGCCAATTAAAGAAGAGCTGATTCGAAGAATGACGACTTCGCTATAGACGTTCGACGAAGCATAATGGTGGAAATTCCAGATGTGTCAGCAAAAAACAATTCTTTTGATAGATACGTACATATTATAATTTGATTTATTCCCTTAAAAAAACTTTGATAGTTTTGGTTAACTATACCTATAATATATAAATATTATTAAGCAAGGAAGTCACTATTTCATCAACGTAAAAAATTTCGGTATAATTTTATACTTGTAACGACTATAGAAGATTCTTTTGTTCATCATCCTCAAAGTTATTTTGAAAATCGAACAAATCGAATAGTTACAGTTATTTCAGTGATGAATGAATGGAGTAAGTACATTACAGCAATTATAAAGTTTTATAGTAGAGTAAAAGTAGAGCAGTTATAGTAGAGTAAATCTCGGGCAATACTATCGTGGGTGTCGGATACTAATAAATAGCTACATTGGTTTAAACGCAACATCATTGCCCATTTGAACTAGAGCGTAATATTGATTGATTGTACCAGTACTGTATCGATAATGTACCGCCGGATATTTCAATGCTTACTTGTAATTTTGTACTTAGTATTAATAATACCTATCGATAAAACATTTTTTATTAATTTATCGCCTTAGGGGAATCTTCACAAAAACAACCACAAGTTTTTTTTAAAGCTATTGCATAGCTTCAATCGCGGGCCAGCGTGGAGACCGAATCCAGAAATTCCGTAACGAAAATAACCTGACACGGGACTCCTCTACGGTGAGCCGCTAGATGGCGTTGATAAAAAATGCTATGCAATAGCTTTACCGCGGCAGTCCCCGAGTGGCACACGTCTTTTTTAATTTGTTGAGGATCTGGAGAGTGGCATAGGCTACTATTTGTCCCGGAAAAGGGTTCCTCGGGATTTTAAAACTAAAGCCACGCAGAGGTCACGGGCATCAAGCGGGCATCATCAAATAGATACGTAAATAAATAACATGGAATAGCAGACCGTAATATATTGCATGGTAGAAGATATTCTAAAGATAGTACCTACTCAACATTTATGAACATTAAACACCAGTTTTCCTAACTAGCACATAAATGTTAAAAAGGCCCGGGGAAAACAGGCAAAAAACGAATTAATTCAAAAACCATGCACCGACTGAATGGCTTCGGACGGTGCAACTGAATTCTTCCCATTCAGGTGCCGTCATTAGTGCATTGAATCGCCGAAATCTGCGTTGTAGTGAATTGGAGGCTTTATTTGTTTATCCTTCAATAGACTATTTTTCAGTACCGTAAATGGAATCTCCACAAAATCAGTTTAGGCTTTGCAATATTCTGTACAGAGAATTGCTGTAAATTCAATATGGTTGTAAAAGCATTGAGTTATTTATGCACTCGAAACTTGCATATGTTTAAATAGGAATAAGCCATTGCGAAATGTTATGTTAAAAATTTGACGACCTCCCTGGCGTAGTGCTGAGCGCTGTGGTCTTATAACTGGGAGTTCTTGCGTTCGATTCCCGGTAGAGGCAAATTGGGAATTTATAATTTCTGAATTGTCTCTGGTCTGGTCTGGTCTGGTATACCACTTCCAAGTTATCCCGCTACCATCTTAGACTGCATCGTCACTCACCATCAGGTGAGATCGCAGTCAAGGAACACTAGATTATGCCCGCGAATACGTCCGCGTGGGATAAGATTTTTTCAATTCCCCAGTGTTAATCCTGGGTGTGAGCTTATCTCCTTTCCAAATTTCAGCCAAATCGATTCATTTTTTGTGGCGTGAAGGAGTAAAAAACACATAAACACACACACCGCTGTCCACCACGCTGGTCCAATGCGAATTGGCAGTATTCACACACCTCTGAAAACATTATAGAGAACTCTCAGACGTATATGTGATGTTTCTGAATTTTTATGTGTGATAATACATATATTCAAAATTGAAGTGGTACATTTATAATGGTAGAGTTATGGCAATGCCCAAGTATTTACGCCCTTCAGACTTGGAGCCCTAAAAATAAACATTACAAATTTGATTTCTATGATTCCCATTTTTCCCCATCGAAACGAGTTTTCATCATAATTTTTTTATAAACCCTATCGAACGAAGTGACAAACTTTTTCCCTCAGTTTTTGTTTTCGTTTCTTTTTCCGAGATCTCACTCGATTTTAATTAAGTGGCATAGAAGGGTTGAAATGTTATTTCTTTTTGATGACAACCGATAAACGATTCAGTTCTAAAAACAACTTTTTTGATTATGGCTTCAGTGAATTGGTTTTGATTGGATCGCAATTTCCATTTAACTTCGTAAAGACAACTGTCAGAAAAGCGCTGTAAAAAGCTAATTGTGAATGGAAGTTTATATTGCTTCGCTGTTGCGTTTGGCTCATTATTTCGTGAACAAAAAAAGTTATGTTTACATAGTATTGAAGAGCTAAAAAAAATTATTAAGCTTTTCAAATGTTATGCAACTCAGCTCAATTTGAAGAACATGGAATTTTTACTCGGATCGTCTCACCAAAGCTTAATCTGGGAAACTTACGTAAAGTAAAAATATCTAGGTACCTACCCTTCTCTACTGGTTAATCATTTTCTATTAATTCCATTTTATATTTTTAACTGACTTCAAAAAAGGAGGAGGTTCTCAATTCGTCGGAATCTTTTTATTTTATTTTTTATGTATGTTCCCCGATTACTCGAAGACGCCTGGACCGATTTGGAAAATTCTCTTTTTGTTTGAAAGGGCTTGCTTCCCAGATGGCCCCATTATCATCAGATGAAATAGAAAATCGAGAAATCGAGGGAACTTTTCAAATATAGGCAAAATTGATATACTTTGCAGTGGCGTTTGAAGTCGGTTTGGTAAAATGAATTTTTACGTTTATATTATAATCGCACGAATAGGTATATAAATGAATGTTTCATTATTTGTCCCTAAACACATTCACGTAGCTATTGTATATCCGCTTGTGCTGAAACTTGGCACAAAGATAGTTTGCTTCCTGAAGACCGTCTGGTTTGGAAATATTTTTCATACTGGAAAAGAGTTCCCCAGAGACCGAGTTCGCAGATATCAGCTTGTAGGATATAAATATAGCTACAAAAATAATAGAGTTGAAACAATGTATGAATACCTAACTTACACTTAATTATAAAATTAAAATGTAAGTAAAACCGGCCAAGTGAGAGGCGTACCCGCACACAACGGGTTCCGTACGTACCGTCGTACAAGATTTAACATCAACTATTATTAAGATCGAGCAAGAACAAATGTTTATTGTATGGAGACCCTCTTTAATTTTTAACTCTTTTTTTTATTCAATGACAAGATAGTACTTGACTGCCATCTCACCTGGTGGTAAGTGACGATGCAGTCTAAGATAGTAGCGGACTAACTTGGAAAGGGTATGGCAGTGTAAATTCAACCCATCTATAATCCTTTTAATCTGTTTCTACATCCATGCCATCGTGCCTGTACCTACACTAAATCGCTTGGCGGCACGTCACGTCACGAGACAATTCAGAAATTGCCCTCGCCGAGAATGAACCTGAGACCTCCCAGTTATAAGACCACAGCACTCACCACTGCACCAGGGAGGTAGTCAAAAAAATCTGTTTTTTTATCTATTTTTTATACCCGCAACAGAAAGAGGTACCTACATACATATTTCGGGAAATATTCAAGTATCTACCTATTACGTGTCATTCATTAGATACAGCTCGCTAACAGACGAACAAACATACGGATGGACAACGGAGGCTTACTAATAGAGTCCCATTGGCAACTTGGCTTGGATTTGAAACCTTAAAAATGGAGACTTCTTTATGACTGAAATATTTTCTTGATTATTCCCTGGAGCAGTGGTGAATGCTGTGGTCTTATAAGTGGGAAAAAGTTAGAATCTTTCCTCGGTCAACGCCCCACACAGTGCAAGTCAATCGCATGTAGTATGGCGTTGTAGTCAATACTAAATCCTGAATTGTAAATTCTTAATGTCACTCCGGAGCGGGACATGAAAGAGTGATGACGCTATTTTTGTGCACACAAAAAGGAAAACACTCGAAATTAGTTTATGACGACTGTCTGTCGTTCGATTTATTTTAATTTTGTTATTTTTGGTCGGCGCACGCGTTTCTCTTATTAGGTTTCGACTGTCGTAAACTTACTGTCGGTTCGGCAGTGAATTATCTTTGAACGCAAAATGACTAATGATTTACGCACATATCGAATATAGATCCGAACTTAGGTTTTGATATACTTTTCCGAGTCCATGGTCGAGCAATAATAAGCTTGCTTATAGGGAACTAGCTTAAAGACATTTTTTTTTTTTTTTTCAAAAATTAATTATGCTGTCGAAATGATCGGATAGCGTGAGACTGAACAACAAATACATCTATTGCTCTGAAACGCAAATGATTCATGCGAATTTAAAACCAATGCGCAGCCTCTGATTGCCTTTGACCTCGTAGACGTCAAACAAGACAAACGCGCCTTTAATAGCAGTCAATCAAAGAGAAAGCAACGGATTCGAAACGTCGACAAGAGATGCAATCAGACGCCCCATCAAACCAAACCTATCATCTCTGAAATCGCCACGCACGATAATTTAATAACAAAAAACTAGATAAAATTGACGAGCGAAACTCAACTTTATAAGGATAGCAATAAGGGCAACTATCAGCACGTATGTCCATAATTACACACGAAACATGCGAGCGTACATGAAAGCAAATGTCAAACTCACATATTTATTTCCAAGTATTGAATGTTGGGGTCGGCTTCTTGGAAGATACGAAGTAAACATCATCGTGTCGATGATGAAAGCGATGTGATTCTTTGTACTCAATGCTGATTAGTCTAATTTTAACGGTCCAAAAAAGAGTAATTTGGCCCTACCGTGACAACGTAGCGTGTGTAACGTCGATGGTAAATTGACTTCTTCATATTAACTCTATTGGAATTTAGTAAACGTTCTCTAATATAATGTATTGGCTTTTTTGTTGATGTTGAATCATTACTGCCTGAGAATCTTTCAAAAGTTCTACGTAATTACACTCATCTGTCAATAATATTCGCGTTATTGGTATCTAAATTAAATATTGTTATTACTCTGTAAGCGAGCGCCTTAATAAGCTCATAATTAACTAAAACGAATCCGAGACTCACGTACAACTCGCGCTAGTTTATTTATACACACTGAGCGTCGATATTCAGAAGCCAACTCGATAGATTCATAGCTGCCGACATCAAAGGCTCGACATTAATCATAACTAGCATCAATCGCCGGTGAAACATTTCTGTTTTTATTGTAAATCAGTATTAAAAAGCGACAGCGTGCATGAATCAAAAAAGCGCCTCAAGACGTCGCGTATGCGATAAATTCGTGAAACGTAAACAAAAAAATCGTAGCCCGAATAGACCACCCCGTGGCACACCTGTTGGATCTATTAGCGGAACGCGACGCCCTGGCACGGGAAGCTGATAATATCGAGAGTATCTTAATATCTACTTTGCTAAGAGGATTTCACGGCCCCGTATATCATTGCATCTCATGCGTTGAGAAAAATCATCGCGATCAGTTAAGTCGAACGCCGTTCAAAAGACGAGATTACAGATCAAACGAATGTGTTTCCATGCAAATTGTCCGTGGAGTTTCTTTTTTATTTTTAATTTGCCGAACGTAAGTACGGCTCTACGACGCCAAACTAATAAAAGTTATACTTCCTACGAAGTGATATTTATGTATGTACTACGTCTGGCTTCCATCTTTTACGATCGTCAACAGTTACATATTTAATGTTCGATGTTTATCAACATTTCTTTCTTATGCAGGTTTTAGTGGAGCAATAAATTATTTATCTTCAAAGACTTGCTTATTTTCGAACTTTTGTTTCTTTTAAACTGAAACTCTCGGGTTTACAGCTGACGTCACGAACATTATTAACTACGCCAATTCTAAGCCATTCAATCAAACACGAAGCCCTTTTTCAAAACAATGGTTACACAACAAAAATTTCTTTAGACCGCTTATTAATGAGTACAAACTTGTTGTATGTACGAAAAATTCAGCGAAAATATACAATTGCAAGATAAAGTTATATGTAATACTTGATTGGTATAATATGTTAGTACTACTTGAAAAAAATTAAGCTGTTTCTGTCATCATCATTTGTTTTATGTGTTTACAATCCCTAAGAAATATTTCAGGGTATTAAGAGCAGCCTATAAATTAACAGATAACGTGAAAGATAAGCTATTCGTCGAATACGCGACGTCGATTTGAACATTCTAATGAAATCATATTGTAAACTTTAGTCATTTTGTTACTCATTGGTTTACATATCTGAGTCAAGCTGAAAAAATTTAAATGGTGACGCTCATCCCAAAACGAAATGAAAGAAAAAATTATGAATGATATTTTATACTGCTCTATAATATATTTAACTTTTATAATTATGTAAGTAGCTTTTGCCTTTGACTTCTTTCGCATGGAGTTACGATGATTCGTTGCTTCGTTGTTGCTGCATGTTGACTAATAAACTAATATACTGACAAAAAACACACTTTCGTGTTTATATTATCAACAGGATGATTTAAATTTTTAAATTTAATAGAAAAGTGGAATTTTATAGATTGTTTGCTACAAACTCTATTTTGATTCTTAAGTGCTTGTTTAATAATAACAACATTGGTCACGACTGCGCTTTTAAAATATCATAACGTGAAAAACGTTGATATTCGATATATCATTAAGATGTCAAAACTATTTCTCACAGGAACACTCTTTTAGTTATGTGCTTTATTTTATTGTTTTGTTTACTATTGAACTCTTACTCGTATTTTTACTTTGCCTTTTTTGAATTGCAATATTAGGAACTTTAAAACTTCAAAATAAAGCCTTAAAAAGAAATAACTTGAAAAGAAACCGCGATGAAGAAGCCATTTACTCTGGTAGTTGTACCTGACAATCTTCAAATTCATTTCTCTTGTGATATTTTACACAAATTACAGCATTATTACATCTATCACTTTCAAAATTTAACAATAAGCATCATTTTCATAAATAACAAAACATAATATTATAGAAATGATAGGTATTATTTTGGCGATCGACAGAAAAATTGTGATTACTTTAATAGCATTCAAAGAAAATATTGCATAAACATGAGCATAAGCTTAGTGATTATATTATGTTCTTCAATCAATATGTTCATTACATTTTAATTAAACGCATCAACGCCTCCGGGAACTGCGGGGGCCATTTATTGTAATAGCTAATTAATATTGATAACCTAATTCTAATACCAAGTCGAATTCATTATATTGTTATACATAAAACATGATGGATCCCAATAATCTTAACATCTGATGATATTAAGATAAATGAAGATATAGTGAATACAAAAAAGATCATCAAAAATAATTTATAAATAAATGTTCGTTTTTTATTTCACATACCATTCATCAAAATACACCTACACTGAAACATCTAAAACATAACACTGAGAAAATAGCTTGTATTTTATTGACTTATCCGGCAAAATTAATCCAAAAAAGAGTTCAGGAAAGTTATAGTCATCAATTGACTATATGATGAAGAAAAAATTGGGAACTTTTTTCATTCACTTTTTATATCTTTATGTGATATTTGAGTAAAACTCGGAAGGCGGCGAACTCAAGACTGATTTATTTCATTTGACATGTTTCACATTGACATTTGCTTTAGACCTACCTACTTAATATTATAAATACATTACACTTCCTCCCTTAGAAAAAGAAAAAAAAAAAAATAAAAAAAAAAAAAAAATTAGGTACACTGTACTTAAGTAGGTAGGTACTATTACACAAGACAACAAAAGGATTATAACTTACAATTTTATAAGTAGGTACATATTTCTCTATTTCATAAACGCAAAAAAAAAAAAAAAACAATATTTATATGTACATATATATTTATCAAGTACTCGTGAGACCAAAACACTTATATGCCAATAACCCAAAAAAAAAAATTACTACACCAGCCTTTTATTAGGCCGGTTTTGCCGTGGACGGAGGTTCATACGCGTTTGCCCCATTGGTTCGAGCGGCGCTGTCGGCGAGCCTGCCTGTGCCGCCGCCGGTGTCGTCGCAGCTGGCGAGGCGTGCGGGGACGCCGGGGAGACCTCTCCGGGTTCAGCGGTGCCGACGCCGGTCGCCCGCGGCGACGACACCGGCGTCCCGTTTGCTGCAGCACTTACCTGCCCAGCGTCGGAAGCGTCGCTCCCCACACCGGTTGCCCACGAATAACGTTTTGATATTTTATTAGAGATCATTTGATCGGCATGTTTAGTGCTCATTTTCCTACCTTCTTTGTCCATTCTCACTTTATACGTGACGGAGCCCGTCCTTTCTGCTACCGTTCCCTCATTCCATTTTTCGCCCGCTTTAGAATAGTTTCTTACCAAGACTGTGTCTCCCTGCGAAAACTCTCGTGGCGTGCCTCCGGAGTGCGCCACCTGGCGGTGCTGCGCCGCCTCCACGCACTGCGCCGCCGAGGGCGGACGCAACTGGTCGAGGCGAGTGCGTAGCCGCCGACCGAACATAGCGACCGCGGGCTCTTTCTGCGTGCTGCAGTGAGCACTGTTATGATATTGTAACAAGAACTTATTGAGAGCGGTTTCAATGTTCTCTCCGTCCGTCGTAGCCTTTTTCATTACCTTTTTAATTGTTTTGACCGCATTTTCGGCTGCACCGTTACTCGAAGGATGGTACGGTGCGGTGAGAATATGGTGGACGCCGTTTCTTTTAAGAAAATGCTCAAATTCCGACGACGTCAGCGGCGGCCCACCATCCGATACCAGCTGCTTTGGGATTCCGAATCGGGCAAACAGAGCGCGCAACTTGCCGATGACCATTGCGGCTGACGTCCCGGTATTCATCGCTACGACTTCGATCCATTTCGAGTGTGCGTCTATTACAACGAAGTACTGCATCCCTTTGTAATATAAAAAATCGACGTGTAGTCTGGCCCAGGGTTCTCGCGGCCAGACGTACGGCGCGAGCGGCGCGTGCGGCGGCGCGTCGCGCGCCTCGCGGCATGCGGTGCACGACCGCGCACGCTGCTCCAAATCTGAATCCAGTTGCGGCCACCAAACAAAATTGCGAGCTATTTGTTTCATCCTCACGATACCCACGTGACCTTCGTGAACTTCCTCTACGACACGCTGCCTTAATCCTCTAGGGATAACGATTCGGTATCCCCAGACGATACACCCGTGATCGATTTGTAGCTCCGCCTTGCGATGAAAATACGGTTTCTCGTTCTCCACTTCAGTCTGCGGGGGCCACCCGCTTAATATATATCCAAAAATTTTACAAAGAATGACATCTTTCTTAGTTTCTCTCGCTATGTCCGTATGATTTAAAGGAAAGTTGTCCTCTAAATAATGCACGTACGCCGCCTCTTCGTCGCGGTCGGACCCCTTACCTTTAGTGATCACGGCTAACGGCAGGCGAGACAACCCGTCGGCGTTCCCATTTTTATCTGTCGATACGAATACTATATCGAAGTCGTACGCAGCCAAGCGAACCGCATACCTCTGCAATCGACTGGCGGCCGTCTGCGGTATTCCATGTTTGGGGCCAAAGATATACGTGAGCGCTTTGTGATCGCTGCGCAACGTAAACTTACGGCCGAATACATACTGATGATGTCTCGCGACGCCGTAAACTATCGCGAGCGCCTCCTTGTCTATTTGGCTGTACCTCCGCTCTGCGTCGTTGAGCGTGCGCGACGCGCAGCACACGATGCGCTCGCTGCCGTCGGGATACACCTGCGACAGCACCGCGCCCAGGCCGTACGCGCTGCTGTCCACCGCCAGCACCAGCGGGAGCTGCGGATCGTAGTGCGCCAGGGCCGGCCCGCTCACCAGCTGCTCCTTGATCTGATCGAACGCTTTCTGACATGCCCCCGTCCACCGCCAGCGGGCGCCCTTAGCCAACAAAGCGTAAAGTGGTTGCAATGTCGTACTAATATTCACTAAAAATCGTGCGTAATAATTCATTAATCCTAGTGCCGCTCGTAGTTGCGACACATTCTGTGGTATCGGTAAGTTTGCGATTGCCGCCACTTTATCTTTGTCGGTATATAAACCGTGTCGATTTATTCTATACCCCAGGTAGCAAACTTCATCTTTAAAAAATTCACATTTCTCAAATTTTATGCGAAGCCCAGCTTCAGTCAATCTGGTTAACACAGCTTTTAAGTTATTCATATGTTCAGTTTTATTACGACCAGTAATACAAATATCGTCAATAAAACAGATAACATTGTCGATACCGCACAGAGTCTCCTCAATCAATTTTTGAAAAATCTCGGGTAAACATTTCAAGCCAAAAGGAGCTCTTTTATAGACAAAAGTTCCAACATGCGTCGTAATCGCAGTGAGTGGCTGAGAGGACTCGTGCAGATTTAATTGTAAATAGGCATTCTTTAAATCTAACTTAGTATATTGTTGACCGCCACTCAGCGCTGCGAATAACTGTTCGATGCGCGGCAATGGATAGTGAAAATCTTTTAATTGTTTATTTACCGTTATCTTATAGTCGCCACATATGCGAATAGACCCATCCCGCTTTATAATCGGCACTATCGGCGTGCCATAATCAGACCTTTCCACCTTCACTATAACAGATTCGGCTTGCAGCCGCTGTAGCTCGCGTTCGACCGGTATGCGCAGCGCCAAGGGTATCGGACGAGCTTTGCAAAATATCGGTTCCGTATCTTTCAATTGCAGCTTAATAGGGGTTTTAAACGTGCCAATGCCATCTCTAAAAACCTCAGGAAATTCCTGCTTTAAATTTGAAATCATTTTATCATTTTCGCTTGTTATATTAAACAAATTTATCGATTTTATTTTTAATTTACGCAACCACAGACGACCCATGAGAGGCGGTCCGCCATTAGTAATCACGAATAATGGCAAGACAG
Organism: Hipparchia sbordonii; assembly: GCA_038048805.1. Classification (NCBI taxonomy): domain Eukaryota; kingdom Metazoa; phylum Arthropoda; class Insecta; order Lepidoptera; family Nymphalidae; genus Hipparchia; species Hipparchia sbordonii. The sequence goes on along the minus strand of CM076107.1, from coordinate 9,163,172 downwards.
CGCTCTCGCTCTCGCGCGTGACGCGTACGTTGACATGGCCGAGAGGCACGATCGCATCGCCCGAATACGAACGAAATTTTACTTCATCGTTTATTAATGGCAAATGCGCAAAATGGCGATCATAGAACTGTTTTGATATGGCCGATATTCTGCTGCCCGTGTCAACTTCAAATAAAATACTATGATTTTCAACCTTTACAGTTAAATAATATGGATCGTCCTTACGGTTTGTATCCGTTGAAAGGTGATGCAATGCATCACTCGCATCACTGTCCGTATCACTTTGCACTATATAGTTTTGCGATTTATATTGCACATTTTTGGGACACCGTTTACCACCATTTTTACCACCACTTTTAGCACCCTTTCCGCACTGGCTAGATAAGTGTCCAACTGACCCGCAGGTATAACAGGTGTGAAACTTAAAAGAACACTGGTACGGTCGGTGAAAAGAAGAACCACATCGCCAGCAGAAGGGCCTCTGCCCTCGCTTACTGGCCCCGTCCACAGCCGCCGGCGCCGACGTCACGCGATGCACTGCGTCCCCATTCTGCCCGAGTCCCGAGCTTCCAGAGCTCGGCGCTGCATCGGCTGGATTACCACTCGAGGCCGCGACCTCGGCATGTCTTTCAGCCTCCAATGCCAGCGCCAACTCCACCGCCTTTTTATAATCCAACGTAGGTTCAGCGAACAAGCGAGAACGCATTTCCTCACTTCGCAGGCCAGAAACGAATTGATCCCTTATATTCTCTTCCAAAAGTGCACCAAAATTACAATGTGTCGCTAGATGTTTAAGCTTTTGAAGAAACACGCCCACGTTCTCGCTTTCCATCTGCCGCCGCTGTCGGAATATGTGCCGTTCGGCTATTTCTGATCGCTTCGGTTCCAAGTGTTCGCGCACTAGTGCCACCAGATCCTCGAACTCCTTGTCCTCGGGATGATCCGGCGCACACAAGTCACACATAAGTTCGTACGTGACCGGTCCCACGTGTGTGACCAACGTGGCCACGCGTAACTCTTTTCCGATAGCATTCAATAGGATGAACTGTTCCACGAGCCGCACGTATGAATCCCATTTCGCCCCACCATGAATATCAAACTCGTGTAACTTTCCGAATGGCATAATGTAAATTTTCCGAAAAACACTACCAAAACTGCGCCACTTGTGATATTTGAGTAAAACTCGGAAGGCGGCGAACTCAAGACTGATTTATTTCATTTGACATGTTTCACATTGACATTTGCTTTAGACCTACCTACTTAATATTATAAATACATTACACTTTATTTATTTACAAGAGCTTATAAACAGTATTAAGAATATGACAGTGCATTTTTCATTAATTTCAAAAAAAAAATATAAAATGGAGTAATAATATAGTCTTTATTGACTTAACCAAGCAAAGCGACATCTTGAGTCTTTTTGAATTTCCAGTTATATTCTGACCGTCTATCTAAATTTATAATGCTTTAGATAAAAGTGTATACAAAACTTGACAAAGAAGAGTTCTAACAACAAATAAGAAAAGGACGAAGCTATCATAAAACATGTCGAAGAAACTTAAACAGTAGACGTATAAGCGCCGATCGAAATAACAATCACTTCACATATTATTACACCTCTTACTAGAATACGTACTCCAGACGATAATGACTCGTACAGTTTTCAATTAAATAATCAAAACTCCTTCTTCGATATATCCCAATAAGAACTAATTTCCGATAGCTTAAGTGAATTTAATGTAATTATAGAGTAAGAATGAAATTTAGCTGAATTCGTTTCTTGATAAGGTATATTTTGGACTGGAGACTAATCATGCACGCTGTCATATGTCAGTGCGCGTTAGTTCGTAGCAAGTAACACGTGTTCAGAATATGTCAATTCATTATAAAGTTTGTGTAGCGTAGAAGATGATTTGTGACATATTATCGGTATAATGCCCTATCTGTTTCTATGTTTCCATTAAGGGGGTTATTGTCTGATCTACCGAATTCTAAGGAATTGACAAATTCTGTGAGACACCGTCGCACAACGCATCTTCAATTGGTTTCTTTCTTATTGCGACTCTTATCGTTTCTTATTAAACGCCAACTTATCAGTTGCATTAATCCAATTAGAATCTTGCAATTATCGCTAAGTATAGAGATAAAGACTAGACACATACAACAATATTTACGATTATCAGTTCTCTTCAAAACCAAGAGGAATATATTCTACGAGTATAAAAAGTATTCATTGGATAAAACTTAATAAAAATATTTTCTTTCTTTTCGACTTCTTAAAATGTTTGGAACAAAAGAACTTCCCGAATGCAATTACCTCATGTCTAAAACAAGACTGTTCATTATTTTTTATTGAAATTAATGCAAAAATCAATCAAATCAAACTTTTTACCCCACGTTTCTACTTCTGAATGGCGGAACATTTTTCTTCGCACCCTCGGATCCCTGAGACAATGGGGAAGGTTATTAATATTCTAATATAAAAAAACATCGGTGCTAAACAATAGGTGCTGTTAATTTGCTCATTAAGAATTCATGGGGAGTCTCCTGGTGAGGGAAGTACAGTTGCGAATTTCGAAATAATGAAATCCTTTGATACACTTTATGGGCCCGATATGGGTGATGTTTATTGGGAATAATGTTATCCCTATACCTATTATGTCTTTGTTGCGGTAAATGCTTATTACAAAAAGTTGAAGATTGTATTAGGTTGAAGATTGTATTTGACATTATAGTCAAAGACCTTTTATTCTTAACTTATCTTACTAATATTGTAAATTTGAATGTTTGGTAGTTTGGATGTTTGTTACTCCTTCACGCAACATCGACTGAAATGATTTCGTTATTTGGAATCCATATCCAGAATTATCATATGCTACATTTTATGTCGGAAAATTAAAGAGTTTCCACGGGAATCAAATTACCTTAATCCATATTGACGATGTCGCGGGTATCTAGTTTTTAATTGACTGCTGGAACCCTTCTCAAAATAACTTACATCTTAAATTACTAATTATTTTTCCAAAACTTTTATATTCAAAATAGAACTATAAAAAGTGTACAGGTATCGGGAAAGTCAAATTCTTGATAGATTTCCCTGGAGTGCAAGAAGCCGTATCTTTGCTGTATGAAGTTGCCATGATTGATATTCTACTCGCCTTGTATTGACTCGCTCGTAGCTTAATACTCAAACCTTTAAAATACTACGGAACTAATAATAAGAAAGTAATTTAAACAGATTACTACCATGATTTGAATAATCTTTTAATGTTTAGCATATTTATTCTTGTAGAATAAATACTTTCAGATCTAGATATATATATAGATACATTAGTCATCGTGTAGGCTGCAGTCAGATCAGCTGCAAATGAAAATAAATCATCAATTTGGAGGACATCGAATACAATACTTTGCGGGACAAAACAACCGATAATTTTAATACTTTGAATGACAAAAAGCTTCTGACCACGTGTCAGGGGGGTCCGAACCGGTTCTAACCGGTTCCTAATAAAATACCATTCAATCGAAATTTTAGTATCGCCACAGTAGTTGTACGTTTACCAAAAAAGGTTAGCACGCAACTGTGGCTTTTGTAACGATTGCAAAAGAAGTAAAATTGCTCACAAAAGTTTTCAGACCATTACCAAATTTGGGTAATGTTATTGGTCGTACGCCACCCATTTATGGCCGATGTAAATTCGAATGTCCAGCTGCTTTTAATCGGAGCTGATCTATTGATACGGTACTTTTAATAGCGAATACTGATTCATTTTTTTTTCATTCAACTTCTATATAGGACAATATTAATAGCTACGTCTATAGGTAGCTTTGAAAGCTTCTATATCAATTGATGGCAAATTGTAAGGGACTGTAGCTAATACTGCTGTTTTTACAAAACTTCAAAGAAATGTTGATTTATTAACACTTAAAGTAGTAGGTTCGTAAATAATGGATACATGTTTCGATACGCTTAGAGGAGGCGTTGCTGATCGACAGGCTGGAGTAATCGGTAATAACGCCGACTCAATCAAAGTTTTATAACTCCGAGCGAAAATAAAAGTGAAAAAAACAGCTCCCGACGAACACGCCACTGAAATAATTCAATTAAATTGAATATCTGCAGCCCAAAAACAATGGCGTCAAAAGAAATGTCTCGCATAAATTATTCCCTTTTTTTTCACCACTTCATTGTTGAAGATATCGTTAATATTAATTTTTTGACACGGAAACAAACGGATTTTAATATTCGAGTTATTCATCCCTTTGTTATTGTAATGGTTTGCGCCGATACCTCAGCTGAGAGGTCGCACTTTGCTTTGGCAACTAGCACAATTTATGCCAGAAGTACGGCTCGTTAACCCGTTATATGTATGCAGCGGTGGTAGATTCGATCACCTCGCCTGACAGATTGTATTGGTATACGTCAGACAGTTATTTGTTCCGGTCTAGGTCACCTACATGTTGAGTGTTATCCACTGTGATCACTTCGTCTGCTGATGTTAGGCCACGTAGCTAGTGTAATCTCTTCTTAATATATTTCTCCTTTATCAACCGAGAGACATCCACTGCTGCAAGAAGGTTTCATGGACTTCCACAGGCCTCCTCCTCCTTTGTTGAGGGTCTTGCGCCACCTGTACCCAATGACACCCTGCGATTCTTCTAGTGTCGTCAATCCACTTAGTGAGGGGGTCTGCCAACATAGTTTTAGAGTCTTTTCAAAAAGAGAACCGTTGTCGTGGTCAAACAGTGAAACGCTATTTATAGCGCTATTGGCAAAAATCACAAACACAGCCAGCACAGAGTAATATTTTATGCACATCAACTACCACCTCACATGACACTTTCTCATTCCAATTAAATTAATCCATCCATAGTTAGAATCCAGAGAAAGGTTCAGGTCCACCACGCTGGCAAAGTTCGGAAAGGCATATTTTATAAGGCATTTTGGAGAACTCTCAGGCATGCAGCAGGTTCCTCGTGATGTTAACCACTAGTTTTTTTTTTACAATAATTTATGTGTGGGTATAATTATTTTGCTATCAGATCTCCCTATGACGCAATTCCAAAAAATATTATTATTTACTATCGATTTGGCCAAATATCGATATAAAAACAACGAAGTCAACGGCCCGCGTTATCGATACGGGGTCAAATTTAGCCGTTCTCATTAATTACGATAATATCAATAGTTCGTATTTAAATATAGATTCCCAAAGTAGTATTAGTGCTACTAAAATTAGTTTCATTTGTAACAATTTCTGCACTGGTTTTCGCTAAGTATCCGCTTATTAGTTGATTTTTAACCGGCTCCAAAAAAAGGAAGTTATCAATTCGACACGTACCTATGTATGTATTATTGGAACCGTAACATATTCTAATCAATTTCAACGTAAGGAACAGTAAGTGCAGTACAGTAACAGTAGGTTCAGTTGTTTTCACGATGGAAATAAAGAATAACTGGAAAGGTCCCTTTTATTGAAGTCGGTTTAATTTTTCTTAAAAGGCGTTTTTATTTTGCTGTATATTTTTTTTCGTGATCGTCATTCGCAAATGCTTTAGACTCAGTGAATTCAGCAGAATTTTCAGCACTTGCCATGAAGGCCGCGACCTAAGAGCTTAAGAGCACAATAATCTGATTCACACACCGCACCGGAAGAAATAATCGCTGCTATTAATTCGCAAGAACAACGCCGAAGTTGTCATTTTGAAAAGATAGTAAAACTTTTCAGTAATAAAAGATAGATTTCGGAATAGCCGCCTAAACCGTCAATTTATGAAGTACGTACCTATGAATAGAGAAAAAATAGTTTTGTATTGTTAAAAAAGTCTTTGGAAATTTTATAAGCCCATAAAAATAAAGATTTTCATAATCTGTTATGTTATTATTTTTGACTATGGGCCCTAATTTGTCCTTTTTTTTTTGAGTTTATTAAGTATGTTAATTCAGAATTATTAACAGAATGAATACTTAGTGCAAACTCACTCGTCCGCGGAAACCTCGCTTCTCTCGCTTAATATTTTTCTATCAAATAAAAGTTTGGGGAGCGTTTAAAAACAAATCGATCAATCCACGTGTAAGTGCCATCCGGTGGGTATTAGCAGATACTGATTATACAAACAATTTCTCGTTGTTATATTTTAGTTTCGTTGATATTTTCGGCACACCCGAACCGGCGACTGCCGATAGCGTATCCTGCATTGATAGTTACGACGAAATAGGATGTCGATAAGTACATCATCACCAATAGACTGTTTTATTATTTGAGGTAAGTGCCATTAGATTTTTTAGAGGACATTGAAGTATATTTTATTCAGTTTCCACAGCATCGAAGTAAACAAAGATCTACTTATTTAAATTCTTCTCTTACAGTAGTCGGTATTTATCTCAGAACAAAACATTACTACACCATCCGTTTAGAAGGCATTAAGCAATTTACCTAATGTTCCACTGATTGCTTACACTCGATAAGAAACTCTCGTACTTGATTGATAAGATTGATATTCAATTGAAAAACGCTTCCTTCCAAAATTGTCTATGTAGGACGCTGTATAAGTAAATCAATTCATTCTAAATTGAACTTACCTAGCAATTTATAGAGTGGCTTTTCCATTGTTTCAGCAGTGCTTCACGTTAGTGTATTGTGTATTGTATGTATAGAAATAGTTCCCAGAGGATACTAGTATCTATCTAATGGTTTGCCGTTAAATTAATGCCACAATTTATGACAGTCGGAATTAGCTGAACGCGATAGATCTACGGGTTTTATTGATTGATGTCTTGTGATACACTTTGTTTGACGAGACCATTATAAGTTGAGATGCGAGTTCAGAATCTGTTCAAATATTTGTACAATTGACTTTGATGAAAGTGAAAGCTGTATTAGGAGCTAGAGCTTGCTCTAAGGTTACAAAACTTTTTATTTTGAAGGCTCTGTAATTTTTTTCCGAGTCCCGCAATAATTCATTATTAAAAAACTTCGAGAGAACATCTGAATTCTTTAATGGGCCGGCGAAGAGTTGTGATGAGTGAACAAATGAAAAAGACTCAGTTCATCCGAAATACCATAACCTGGTATTTTAGAAAAAACATGATAGAATAAAGTATCTTAAATACATTCAGTCATTTCTAAATATGTACTACTAACACATGAATTACCTATTGCTGAGGAAAACTACCTATTTAATACATAGTTACGAGTGTACAGTCATAAAAGTTAACATTTTACTAAGATAAATTAAGCAAAAAAATCTTGACGTCATTCACCAGAAAATTGTACAAAAATCAATATAATCACTAGTTTTTTGTCACTGTAACATAACGAGAGGTTTAATTCAAAGTCCAAGGTCAGATGAGAATCGCTTCGCACAAAATTGCTATTTTTGTTTCTTTTAAGGGTGATTCACAATGCTGCCAATTACGGACTTGCAGAACAGTAGTCATTCATATTATATTTTGGCCATAAAATAATTAATAACTATCTGACTTTATCTGACTGGATTTCGTTTTTAAAATCCCGCGGGAACTCTTTTAATTTTCGGGATAAAAAGTAGCCTGTGTCACTCTCCTGTAGGGCTAACATGCGTGCCTCGAGGAAATTTTGTCCATACTCGTGAATCTACTATAGAGATTCACATTGAGATTAGGTCCTCAGATATATACCCCTGCAAAAGATCAGGTAGATTCGTAGCTATTTTGCGGCGTGATTCAAGGAAGAACCAACAAACAAACTAAATAAATAAATTTAAAAGAAAAATCTACTATCTTTTTCCTGCGAGTCCGTCCTCGCGGAGTTGTGTATTTTGAAAATCTCGCGGGAACCATTTGTTTTCAAAAGTAGCTTATTATACAGTAGTATTATTATTAGTAGTAGTAGTAGTAGTAGTAGTAGTAGTAGTAGTAGTAGTAGTAGTAGTAGTAGCCGGCGATTGAAACAAGCTCTGATGCTGAAATTCTACTGAGCGTGCTCTGACTCAGTTCAACCTTAAGATAGAATTAAACAAGACACAAATATGCTCTGACATACCTAAATCTGTCTCGTTTTAACTCTGTCTTGAGTCTGAGCTGAGTGAGAGTGAGATCTATAGATTTCAGCCTGTAAGACACGGCAAAAACTAAGATAAACTATAGATTAATAAAGTATACCTAAAGAGCGTAAAGGAACGAAAGGTAACGTCGCATTTTCTTAATAATATAGAGAGCCTCATCGAAATCTCTTTTCTTTTTATCGGCGCATCATAGAAGATTGCCCGGAATCGAACCCATTATCCACGGCATGTCATTCTGCGGCGGACGCACTCAAGCCGAACATTAATGTAAATTGCTACAGCGAATTGACTGAATTCTTATTTTAACCGACTCCAAAAAAGAGGAGGTTCTCAATTCAACTGTATGTTTTTATGTTTGTTTTTTACAACTTTTACAAGTATGCATTCATTTTGACATTGATGACTCTTTTTTTGCTTGGTAGATCGTACTTCAAAGGTGCTTCAGCGCTTTTTGAAAAAATCAACAAAAACAAAAAATATTCAAATACACAGGTGACGTTTTGGTTTTACGTTATTAGCTATTATAATGTAGACATCCGCTTATAAAGGATTTTTTGAAAATTCAACCCCCAAAGGATGTAAAATAGTGGTTTGAAAAATCGAAATTAACGTGAGCAAAACCGCGGGCAAAAGCTAGTACAAAATAACTCTGATGTCGAATACAAACTTGTCGTTGTCTCCAATAAATACTGAAGCATTTAGACCGATAATGAAGGGGAGTTAATACCTTCGATTATTTATTTAAGGTTTTCGCCACCTGAGGCTTGGGACAAAAAACGGTGGAGTGTTAATTAATTATTTCTACAACACCCCCTGAATTTAATCACAACCTTAACACATTTAAAGTAAAGCTGAAAATCGATTGGAGAGTTCAAAGTTGATCATCGGTAAAGGATTAAAAAGCTTGCGTTCTTTTGAGAGGATTTTAATTTGTCGTTTGTGAGCTTTCTACTTTTACTTTGGCTAATGTTGGTCATATATTGGCTTTTCAGATTTTCTCTTCAGTATTCGTATTTTATTTCGTCGCTTTTATAAAAAGCGATGAAATATGAAGCCGGTAATATGGAGTAACATGTGGTAATATGGAGTAATCGATATAGGCATAAACAAATACAACATTACGAACTAATCAATCGGAAAAAACCGAATATAGGCGAAAAATTAAATTGCTATGTAATAATACAATACCTACTAGCTTACCCGCGACTTCGTCCGCGTGGATTTTTTTAAAATCTCGCGGAAACTCTTTGATTTTCCGGAATACAAAGTAGCCTATGTCTCCAAATCCTCAACCCATGCAAAAAATCACGTAAATCCATAGGCTCTATTGCGGCGTGATTGAAAGGCAAACAAATCGACCATCACAATTATGGTATGTACTAGCTGATTCGCACGACTTTGTCCGGGTGGATTTAGTTTTTAAAATCCCGCGGGGACTCTTTGATTTTCTTGGATAAAAAAGACTTTGTAGCCTTTGTCACTCTCTAGGGCGTCAACTATATCCACGCAAAAAATCACGTCGATCCGTAGCTCTGTTGCTACGTGATTGAAGGACAAACCAACAAACAAACACATTTTCGCATTTAAAATATTAGCAGGATATAAGTAGGGATAATAAAGGATTAAGGCTTAGCCAAAAAGTATCAGAGCCATTCCACAATTAACCGATTAATAAACATCCAATCACGAGAAACAAAATGGTTTCCTGGTTTCCGCGGTACGACGCAGTATGTGCCCGGAGAGCCAAAAAGGGAACCGATACAATTAAAGGGAAAACAACGACTTTTAAGTACTAATGCTAAGACGAATGTTGCGGAAAATCAAAGAACCCCCCCGACCCACCCCGTCTGCCGGGACGACTGATTTACGGTACACCCCCACGAACGGGGTGCGTTTTTAATTTTAATACACGATACGAGCTTTATACACAAAAGGAGAATCTGTTATCTTTTTTATTAGATGACAAGTTAGCCTATGACTAGGGCGGAGACCTACAGAGCGTGCTCTGACTTAGCTCGGCATTAAGATAGAGTTAGAACGAGACACAAATATGCTGTGACAATTCTGTCGTTTGAACTCTGTCTTGAGTCTGAACAGAGTGAGAGTGCGGTCTATAGATTTTTGACTAGAATCTCAACGGATTGTAAGTAATGATTGCTAAGATGGAGCCAACTTTTTTTCTTTTTTTTTAATATTTAAATAAAAATCTATTAAAAAAACCTACTTCAAACGCGACTACAAAGTATATATATTTTTTTTTAATTATTTTACACGGTATGTTAAAAAATCAAGCGAGAGTCGCACGGCGGAATTGAATTTTAAAAATCGGTTAAAAATTAAGTGCGGGTTAAAAAAACTTTTAATAGGAGTTTGGCTATTATTAGTCATAAATTGTAATAAAGCAGGCAATCAGTAATAAGTACCAATTTAGCAATATATTTTTAAGTATACCCCCCTAAAAATGGTTATAATAGGCGATAATTTTTAAAAATCATATCGATAAAATTAATATTTGATTAGCGTGCGGATAAGTAGGCTTTGCTTATTTTGATATTTATGGCTAATTGTACAGTCAAGTACCGACTTGACACCTTTTTATTAACAGTGTACCAGCACGCGTGTTGATTTTAGGTTTTTGTAAAACCCCTAGCAGATAACCTTTAGTTACGCGGTTTAGTGTAAAACTGGAACATAAACATGAACAGTTAAATATAAGAAATTCTTTTCTTTTGCTTTGGATCCTATTCCCAGATAACTTAATATCTGGAAAACTGAGGAAAATGAAAACGAAAGCGAAGTTAAAATAATTTTTTTTCTTCCGATATGAACCCTGATACATAATTATTTGTCAGAATCCTTGAATATTATAATTATTGAAAGTTAGGACAAATGAAAAAAGTTAAGCTTTTTTTAAAGCAAGTAAAGAAATTAACAAAAAAAATTCAGACGAAATATTGCCTATTAAAAATTTATTCTATCGGAATATTATGTTGATGAAAAGTATCTTATACACAGGTATGCATTTGTAACATTATTACTAAACTAACCCTCTCTTTGTCGTTGGTTTTCTTTGTCTAATTGATAATTCTTCCGATCCCTCATCTAGAATAATACAATTAATACCCTTATGCCTACTTATAAATTTCTTGGCGCAACCCTTGTTAGGGGTCCTTCATACGAGTACACATTGACGTGAGATTCTCAGTGCAGTTTTAACAATCAAATTGTACATAATATTGTATTATAATTGGAATAAAATATATCTACATATATATAATTGGTAGGGCGTCGTGGGAGCTTTAAAATGTTCACTACATATCTAGGTAGGTAATCTGAAAAGTTTCTAGGCTTATTTACGTTATATTCCATTTTAATCCTCTCTTTAATTTTCCCAAACATTTTTTCTTATCATAATGATATTAATGGAATGGATTTTGGATAGAGGTTTAGTAATTACAATTTCATAATTCTTATTCGATAGCCATATTTGATAATGACATACATATGTATAAGGGTATATGTATTTTTAAGTTGTAAATAGAAATAATAATCCCCTATTGGCTTATAGCCGTAACACATATAAAATATCTAAAGCCAGCTCGGAATTGAAATGTACACGTACTTTATTTGAAAACCACATTAAAACCGATCCAGTATTTTTCAGCAATTATAAAAAACGCACAAACAAATACACGAACTTTTATATGCCAAATGCATGAAAACGCGCGTTGCCTATTTCAATGTGAACTCACCACGCGGTGTCATGTTCACCCTCGCTACTACTGACTTGAAATTACTTTAACAATTCGAAACGCGTATCTTTTGTCGCATTCAGAACACAAAAACAAACAAACGTTTTTTCGCGTTGAAGCGTTCATTCGTATTTGTAAAACAGCTTGTTTACTTATATTTTTTGTGGTAGAATAGAATAATAGAAACATAAGCGATCACTTAGATCGCTAATTTCACCAATTTTTAAATAAAAAATTCCAATAATATATTGAAACGCCTACGATTTCGTCCTTGTGGGTCCGATGGAAATTTGTTTATCTGGTTTAAATTTTGCTTCTCTCTTCGTACTGTTACACGTAAACTTGAATTCTGCTAGGGCATCTGTATGAAAAATAGACTTACCAAACTTGGGCTTTATGGGCAAAGCACATTAATAGGCTGTTACTTTACTTAGCATTCAAAGATAGAGTAGACGATAATGTCGTCTACAGGCTATTGTGCGGGGGCTGTAATCGCGCGGCTGATTCGGTAATTCTGCCACCCCCTTTACAGATGGTTGGCCGTTTTAAATATGGCCGGCCGATACTGAGGTGACGTCGTTGATCCAATACACTTAAAACCGATTTGTTTTGATTTCTCAAGAAGAAAAAAGTTTTTTAAACTGACAATTTAAATCTTTAATTTTTTATTGAAGTGTTAACCTACACTTAAAGGAAATAACCTACTTAATAGGTTTATAGATACATATTATCAAAAATTCCGAGGCCGGCGGGATTCGAACCCACATCTCTCTGGGAATCGCGCCCGAGTGTGTTAACCGTTACACCACGGCCGAACCACACGTCAGTCACGAAAAGCTCGGAATTTTTTATATATATTTATAAACCTATTAGACAATTTAAATGTATGGAATAAAGAATTATGTAACTCCATACAAAGGTATTTGGTACAATCCTACTGTCTTAAATTCAAATTCTTTTCATTTTCCTTTTTTAATAGCTATCTCTTTATTTGTATGTATAAAATAAATACTCACTTTTTTTTCTTTTTTTTACAGGTAAGGAGACAAGGTTCATTCATTCAATTCCGCAACATTATTACGTAGTACGTATTATATTTTGTAAGTTTTATACTTTGGTCTATACAATAAAGCCAATAGAAACCTGACCTTCAAATCAAGACTCACATACAGAATAAGTTGTTAAAAAAATCCCACTGTTTTCTGTCTATACGCGGTAATTTCTTAAGATTTTCGAGACTTCATTCGCCTTTTAATTTTTAAATGTCACGTTGAAACTTATACCTAACTTAAAGTTATTAATTTACCGTATTGTAGGTACTTAAGCACCCTACGCTTATTGACTTCTCTCACCGAAGGTTGCCCGGTAGAGACTGCAACCAAAAATCTATGTATAGGTACTTTGGCCACCTGTGTAAAGCCGGGTGGGTGACTAGTTCAAATAGATGGTTACACATTAGTCGCTATAGCTTCTGTATCGGAATTAAACGGAAAACAATCGACGAACACTTAGCGATCGACGCTACTTAATGGCTCATATTTGTCAATATCTCTGATTAGCCGCTTTTACATTGAACGACAACGTTACGATTCCGACTTTTAATAATATTGATCATACTGTGACGCTTTGTTTATCGATCCATTATTTTTTTTTAAAGTTACACATACCCGCTTGGTTAGAGGGATGCGTAAATGCAATACTTACCCAGCTTAAAAAAGGGCCCAAGATTTGTAGCTGAAAGTCAGCCGTTTGTTACGCAAACTATTAAGCCTGAGAGATTACGTCCTTAGAAACGGTATGTAATTTTCTGAAATGTAGATATATTAGCAGCAGCTAAAAGCGCACCAAAAGCTAAACGAGTGCTTTTATCATTCTTTTTTTTTGGACAAAATGACTTAAAAATATTTAACTCAATAAATTAACGTTATCATTGGTAAAAGACTTAATCGGCTGTCAGTCTTGAACGTGAGTTAATAGTGTGAACTGTCTTAAAGCTACGTGGCGTTAATTTCTTAATTTTTATGACTAACTTTAAGTAGAGGGCACTGTTATTTCTCCATACAGATTACCTTACAAGTCACCGTTTAAAAGAATGTAGAATCAAAGCTAGCAAAAAAAACCATAAAACTCTGAAGTCGTGTCATTGATCATGATCGTAACGTTTAAAGGAAAGAAAACTGCCTTAAGCACCAGCATTAATACAGATAATCTCAAAACGATTACTCAGAATCGCGTGAGTATTAAAAGGTTCCATTTTTAAAATGACCACTCCGTATCGACTGTCAGTCCACAGATAAATAAAACACTGAGCAATCGTAATCCAATCCTTTGAAATAGTGCACAATATCTGAGTTTCGAATGCCCCATTAATTTCTTTAAATTGCCGGTAAAGGTAATTTTAATCACGTTCATAGTAATATAGAACTATTAATAACATTAAAACGTCCATAGAAACTAATCTGTAAGCTACTTGTTATAGGAATGTACATTAAATCTAATGTTTAATCTTATAATATTAAAAATAGAAGGTATAAACACTAAGGGCCTAACTCTTACTGATAAAAATTTACACAAGTGTTTAGTTACATTGCCTTTAGTCTTTACACATTTGACGTTTGTACGGGTAAGCATGAATTGTAAAAAGGGTGTAATTAATTATTTAATAACAAATCTATTTGTCATAAGCTAGATTTGATTATTTTAACAAATACAAAAAATGCATCAGGTATTTCTATTGTAACAGCGATCGCTCCTAGTAAGTGACAATAGCTGGGTCCCCACCAGACGATCCAAAATGGATCGGCGATCCCGCGATCCGCGATCCAAAATCGTGAACGTGGAGCGTGGATCGTACTAGGCCGATCCAGTTTGTTTAAACTGCGATCCTAAAAACCGACAACGTACGGATCGGGCGCAGCAGGGAGCGCGCGCTCCAATACGAGCGCATGGATCGCGCGCGGCACGTCCACACTGCCTGCACATTTGGATCGCGCTCCTGCCGCGTGCGATCGGAGCGCGATGGATCGTCTGGTGGGGACCCAGCTAATGAAGTTCAATGGTTTCAAGTATTTTTTTTTAATGTAAAATATTTATAGTTCACAGGACCAAATTCAAATATCGAACAAAATAAACCCATTCCAGTTTCCAAACCATAAACTGTCAATAAAAGAAAACGACCAGCATCTGCATATTCCGGCTATTAAAAATAAGGAAAAAAAAGTGAATTAATAACCCGTTGATTGCTTGAGTATTTTTATCGGCTATTCGAAGAGAATGATGGCTATATACCTATTGTTTTCGACATTTTTTTTTATTTGGTTTACCAACAGCCTATACATTTATATAAAACACTAAAAACTAAATTAAATAAAACTGTACTTCGATAAAATGTTACACTAATTACGGGTAAACACCGCATGCATAGTGATACTTTTATCTATTACGTTTTGAAAAAAAAAAAATTTTTAGCGATTAAGTTTAATATGTATAAATATGGGTGTGTGTGTGTCTCTCTATGCAACCACACATACAGACGTAAATCATTTATTATGAAAAAATAAATCAATAGCATTAATGGCATGGCCAGTAGAAGAATATATTTGAAGGTTTAAGGCCTATGTTGCAAATTTGCAATAATAACAATTCTGCATTGTTTTATAAAAAATCAAAATAATATCCACGTAATTATAATAATATTAAAGTGCGTCCACACTCCACACCGATAAATGTTTGTATCTACTTGTGTGTAGAACGTGTGTAAAACGTTGCATGCGGTGTAATATTTTCGTTTCTAATCTGAATCCTATTCGGATTCAGATAAGAAGATTATTAAAAAATAAAACAAGTACTTAAAGGTACTTAATATGTATACGCAAAAAAGAGATAGATAAAAATATTAGTTAGATTGGATACACCTCTAATATATTTTAACCGTTGTTATATTTTTGAGAAAACACATGAAAAGCATACCTAACCGTCATTTATATAAAAAAACATCTTTGTTACCATTAACTTACCACATATTAATATATAAATAGATAGAGATTTTCCTATGAAAGACCAAGGAACAACCATCCATCTAAACGGGTGTAACGTACGAGAATTTATCGATTTCGCATTATTTTGTGCTGTCATTAATAATTTTAATTAATTACGCGGGGTGTGTTTATAGGAGCCATTGTTAATACATCGTCAAATGATTTATGCGACTTGAACGCGCCTCGAATTATCTTACGTCGGCTCATTGATTTTTGATGACGAAGTAATTTTGGATTTTACGTATTCCTTATCCTCCCTTATTGTGCTGAAATGTGGACAAATTCAAAGTCGCTCGGCGACCTATGGAAAGCCAGCCACAGTTTTTTTCCTTTTTTTAATATGATTTTACGAATAGATAGCGTCTCTCAAGGTTTCTAAAAACATTCAAGGCTTATAACAAAATATCTTACAACACGAGTAAAATTAGATGAAGCTTTTACCAATTTCAGTTAAAAGTTTGAGAAAATTCGGTAATGCTAATGAAAAAACATAACAAAAAAATTTCACAAAATCGTATGCTGCTATAGTTATGTTTGATTTTTTGCCCTCCGAAACTAATATTAGCAAATGCCATAGTCACTACCCATATACGAATGATTAATTACACGCATTTATTACTAATATTTCGGCTCCAATTTTACATATCATGGGGGCTTAAAGGGTTAGTTTCAATACTTAAAATCTTTGCATCTGTGTGCGTGTGCCAGCTTCGGTTACTTATCCTATTAGTTGCAATTTCAAACTTATTGCTAAAAATTTAATTTCATATTGCTGTGTTATAAAAAACTATTTACCTTTACCTATAAAACAGTGATGTGATAGTAACACTACTGACTGTAGTAGTCGCATATGCAGCAAGTTAAATTGATGGACCTAGAAATTTTAATATGGAGAAAATATTCCTTAAGAAAAACTTAGAAGAAAGAAGAACAAAAGAGATTGTATTGTACTTAAAAGAGATTTTATAAAATTACATCACTAGGGGTTAATGGGGTAAGAAAACTTTGATTGGAGATTTTTTTAAACTTTAATCACAAGGACGAAATCGGGCTATCATTTAATTAAAATATAAAAGGTCACTTTTTTAGTTTTTTTTTTATAACGCGAAGCTACACTAACTAACTACATGAGGTTCGCTTAAGTTTACTTAGAGCAAAAATATTAATTTTATTAAAAGATCGCATGAAATTCAGAACCTTCTTGAAATATTATACCACCTAGATGATTTATAACTAACTACCTCCTATTATATTGTACTGTGGTATATTCCTAAATATCAAAGGCAATGCCTTCGACTCCGTGCAGTATAGGCGCAGAAGATAACAATCACTAATTGCACTGCCGAAAAGCGAGTAAACGAAATTTGAGTGTGAAAACTACAGACAATTCCGTGTCAAAAACAACGCTCCTCGGTCACGCGAATCCTAAAAGCGTATTCCACCAACGCCTACGTGAAAACAAACTTTCTTAGACTACAGAACACAGTGTCAATTGTGTTGTAGCTTCGAAAAATAGTGTTATCACGGCCCGCCATTTTGGATGCGCTAAATAATCGGGCCTATCGCCTGACACTGTATAATAAAAGTGAATTATAAACTGACTTGCGCCTCGTTTCGACTTTTTGTTTGTGTTTAAATTGATGGCAGTGAAGGGTTAAGACCCAGTTTCGAACTAGAACTATTTGTTCCTCAACTATTTTTTGAGTTCGGAACGTCTGGAATTGCATTCTAATGTTTTGCATTTTTTTTAATTGCACAGCCTTTATTGCAATTTCCTTCAGTTATGCATAAAGGAAACAAACTTCTTACTTCAGTTATTTATTGGATGTCAAAGAAATAATACATATTATTTATTTCTAATTATTTATGTTCTAAAGGTGCTGAGTAAATTATGTTTCCTATAATGTGGGTGTGTATAGGCATATAAAAAAAAATTTAGAAAATCTTTAGGTATGTACATTAAATTGGAGGCGAAAGAGGAGTATATCTAATTTTTTATTTAAAAATCTGTTGCAAATGAGGTAAAAAAACTCTCAACGTACCTATACAACTTTCTCTTTTCATTGATCCATAATAGGTATATATATAGGCTATGCGAAATATTATATTATCCTACTAATAAAATTATACATAAAAAGCCGGTTTTCCCGATCAGTTAAGAAAATCGATGTCCAGTTCTAACTTATGTACGTTTGATGATATCAGCGGCACCCTTGCAATATTTTAAGCAACCCTTACATCGCACCCTTGGCGACGAGATCAATCGATGTCTGTCCACCCCCTATTATTTACTGATATTTCTGTTACATACTTTCTCGATGGAATCAGTTTGAATTAGGAGTAAAATGAAGGAGGATCTACATTTTTGGCAGCTTTATTTAACGTAACTAAAGTGTATACATACTGCTGTTAATTTTAACTAGCTTTTCGCTTATAGCTTGGAAGGGAGATAAGTCAAGTTCAACTTGGCTAATTATTCTTTAAAATAAAAATTATCAGAACAAGCATTACTTTTTAACCAACTTTCAAAAAAGGAGGAGGTTTTCAATTCGTCGGAATCTTTTTTTTTATGTATATTTCCCGATTACTCGAAGATGCCTGGAACGATTTGGAAAATTTATTTTTTTGTTTGAAAGGGTGGTTTCCTAGAGAAATCGAGGTAACTCTTCAAATTTTTTTAGGCACAATTGTATAATGAAGATATAGAGGCAACCGCACTTTAATTTCTTAACTTTAATTTGTTTTCTCAGATTATAAGTAATGATAATTTAACGACATTGTGACTACTGAACTTCTGAACTTGTACTGAATTTTCGTAGATTTTTAGTCTATCACGATTTAAAGCTCTAATATAGAGGCAAAAGTGTCCCGTATACTTAGTTGAATATACGCGTCTAAAAGTTGACCCCTCCGGGAAAGGGGTACAGCATATTGACACAAAGATTTCATTCGATAGGGTTCGATCCATGATTTTTGAACGCCCCCATCTCGAATTTTGGTCCCCAGAGAGAATACCCTTATAATACATACAACACTTGCACATTGCATCTGAATTATATATTACGTTAAACTACCCCCGCGGGTAGGCGGCTTTTGTGTATGGCGTATGCTAATTAAAAATATATATATTTATGTGTTTTAAAAATGAATATTAATATGTACTTTATTTTATGTACCCAAACAGTACCTATCTACTAACTTACTATTAGGCCATAAATTAAAAAAGAAATCATAAGACATTAAATGATAATTATGGAAATATATATAAGGTGTATATGTCTAAACATTAAACGGGGTAACAAGCAATTAAAAGAGATTAACCCGACTGCTTTTAAGGAAATCAACTGACAACTTTAAATTGACATAGTAAATGGTCACTCAAAATAAAAAATGACCAAAGAAACCTAACAATGATTTTCAAATACCCCACTTAACATAGTTCGTCGAGTTTCATTTTTTTATTTTTCACAATATAGCGTTTAGTGGCCGCCATATATAATTTTGATTACTGTCATGTCTTTAATGACACTCCCAAGATTAACACAAAACGACGTAAGAATCATCAAAATCGGTCCACGCATTTGGTCTCCAGAGCGCCACATACATAGACTGATAAACACATCACTCTCCTTTGCATGCCGCAGTCGGGTAGCAAACGAAGTACGAGAAAACGAAGAACAAAGTAAAGGCAGTCTAAGTAGAATACTCTGGCTTAACACCCTTCAGCAGTAGTTAAACATGAACACACTTTTCAGGAATGCAGTGAATAAAGTCCAATTTTATTTATTAGCCCAACCTCCGCTAGGAAAAGTCACTAGAAGAAGAAATAACTAACTGGTCAAGTGTGCATAGTTTGAACTTACTCCATCGACGACTTACTGCACGATTTACGAAAGTACCTATATTAGTTCTGTGATTTCTAAATATTTTTTAAAATGTGTTATGTTTATCTACCAATAAATTGTTAACCGAAAAGAAATTAAAAAAAAAAACAATCGCGTGGCATAGACACCGCCAAGCATCCAGTTTGTAACCCGAAAAAAAAAACAAAAGCATTTCTGGCACGCAATACCTCAAACGAATCGAATATATACAATCATAATCACGCAGTCCGCTAGTAATAACCCTTTCGTATAGAATTAACCCTTTGGTACAAGGTGAACAACCCTGTTAAAAGGACCCTTCTTGAACGGGTTTCAAGTTATAGAATAATAGCGATTTCTTTGATGCGGTTTAACGTTAACGTTTGTTTGGTTTGTACTCGTAAACATAGGTAGCTAGTAGCTACCTTGATACTTGTAGTAGGTATATTCTATCACATAATCTACTGTCCTAATATAAACTAAACGATTTTATTTATAAAAATGTCATTTTGGTTTCTCCTTGACTCTCTGCAATTCCAGCAATTTCATCCGGTTGCGATAAAACTTACTGGAGACGGTACTTGGATATTTTTCATCCCGTAAAGGGTTTCCCCCGGGTCACGAAAGAAGTCACATCAAGGTTGTCCTTTTTAAAAATATTACTCACGTTTATAGTTCTTGGAATTTACGAGGGCGCGTGAGCTTTACTTGTGGTTACGTCGTGTACATGCACATAGTAATCCGTAAGTGTGCGTGCCTATCAGGAGCCTAAGTGGGAGCGGTCAGGCGCGAGCAAGCTCTCGCTCACACGTATACAGATACGACACGCACACAACCATGAATCACGCTCCTTCGTGAGTTGAAAGAACTATACCTATTGTATATGAACGGTACCTAAGTAGTTATATTTCTTGGCAGTGCAGTGTTTCAGTTTTAGTACGTTATTACCATAACCTTACGTAACATACGTCTACGAAGTACGTATTATCTACGAAGGTGAAGGTCTAATTCTACATTGTTTGGTCGACACAATACACTCGCCCTACTTATTTTTCGAGGGGACAAACCACATTTTAGAACGAAAAATCTTGAAGTTACTTTGCTGAGTTTTACTCAAAGTTAGAAATAAATACCCATAACGACAAGGAAAATCAAGACGATACTGCTGTTGCAGTACATACGGTCTGTTTTATCGATGATTTATAATGCTTTCTTAAAATGCGTTTGTGATTTATTAAAAATAAACTATATATTACATTATATTTATTACATATTACATACACAATCACTGTGTACAAATTATTATACAATAGTGTAGTGAGATTATGCCTCGCAGACTGTATGTATGTAGTTGGTAGGTACGAGTTTGTCGCAAATCGCTTTATTCATAGTTCTTGTCCAGCGGCTTATATCCGCAGGGCGACACGACGCGTGCTATCGAATATTCATATTGCGCTACTTTTCATATTTTTCTACAAAAAAACGCGTTCATTAAAAAATTTGGATCAAAGCCTTCCTTGAAGCGAAATTTATAGTTCCAACGAGAGATTTGATTAAATTTTATTTTCTCTCGTATATTTTAAATTTTACTATTGACTAATTTCGCCGATTCGACACGGGATAAATCTCGAAATATCTCCACTCCTTTACGTTTCGAATATCATCCGAAATTAATTTCCTTTGAAATCCGCAGCGATATATTTTGTTTGCCCGCAATAAAATTATGTGTATTTTTAACAAACTCGAAAGACTAAGATAAGTGCTTTTTATTATTCGCCAGACAGTCTTTGAAACCTGAACGCGTTAATATAATAGGTATATAAAAAAACGATCATATCAAGATTCATTCACAACTAAGTAAAATTTTAACGATAGTAATAGTCTTTAATTGCTTCAAACGCACATAACGCCGTTTCCGAACAGCATTCTCGTTTAAGTTGGAACATCCCTAAATAGAATAACTTAGTTATAAGAACTGCCAGTTCTATACTATATCTATCCTTCAAAATCTGTTATGACTGTTAATTAAAACAGCTGATTTTTAAACGTAATTTATACGATTCCACATCCACTCTACATCTCTCATGGCTAAGTTTAGGCGTAGCCGTGAAGATGTCAACCGAAATTGCTATAATTCGGAATGTCATCTGTCGAGATCGTCTCGTGTCTGATTGCTCTGAACTAGGGATGATATTTATTAATTTAATACGATATCGAAAATATTAAATAATAAGTATTACATAAGACGTTGATTTATTTCTTAAAAGTGGGTAGCGAGTGGTTCGTAATTAGTCATATTCTGCTCTCAGTCAAAATACAATTTTATAACAAAATTTTGATTTTCACTTGGTACTCGGAAAATTACTAAAAAAATAGGCTCTATAGAGAACTAACGGCTAGTTTTGTATGAATAGACACAAACATAAATATTACATTCATCAACAAAACATAAAATTTAGTTAAACAGAAAAGAATATAATTATTTTTAATAGTCTTCAAACAAAAATAAATAATAATAAACAAAACTATCGATATTTCGCGGCAATGAAAAGACACCATTTTGATTTTGACAACCTATTAATGATGGCTGACATCGCGCTTAAGACACGAGCGCCATCTATACCGCCCCGCTTTGCTTGCCAATTTGATTCCACTCCGCGTCAATCAAACGAAAATAGATTTTTGGACGCAATTTGTTCGCTACTCATTTGTTAATTTCGTCAATAATGACATTTCAGACATTGCCGAATGTTTGTTCAGCGTATTTTAAAAAGTAAAAATGTCTATGGTTTTTTTTTCAAGAACATAAAGATGTTGACGTTATTTGATACTGTATCCGAAATAAACCGTTATTTTCAATCGTAAAATGGATTTCAAAATTATAATAGGTGGACTCTATATTAGTGTAATTTGTCTGTGGTGAACTCATCTACATGAAATCATTATTTAATAGTCAGGTAAACTAATTCCATTCAAAGTATGTATCTACCTAACTGACTCTATATTATAAAGAACGAACTTGTAATTTTCTTTTTATTGAAATTTCCAATAATATTCAAATTTTAAATAAAAGATAGATACATAATAATCTGTATAATAGTTTTTTTCACACTGGAGGTAAGTTTTAAATCTCCCTTTATTTTCCCGGAATGAAAAGCACTCTATGTCACTGTGTAGGAAATCAACTTTATATAAATGAATGCGTTGTTCCATTCTTCTTGCCGAATCCTTTTTGAGGGCGAGCTTCAAACTCTTGTAACTTTTAAATAGTTACCCGTTATACCTCACTAATTCCATTATGATATACCGTATACTCGCAGCATTGTTGACATTCAAAAACTTTACAGTTTACAGTTACAGGTCAATTACTTGCCTCCTCTGATGTTCTTGTTGTGAGTCTGGAGTTGATGCTTAAGCCATTCCTTAATTCTAAACTCTTTGTAAAGATTTTGATTCAGGGAGGTAAATCCACGCTTTATACTCTATGGTTTGCACAAGACGCTAGAAACAGTGGCAGATCTATACAAAAAATCCCTGCTCGTGATAGCAGTACATAGCTGGGAGTAAATTAATTCGGAAGTTGGCAAACAAAAAATAAATGGATCGCGCTGAAAACAATAAGACGCGAATTTTATGAAAGGAAACCTCACATCCTCGGAATATCGCTCATTAATTATTCTGTGCCATCAAGCGCGTAGAATCAGTCGTATTTATAATAAGTACCTACGAATAATGGGACGTCTCCAATGTAGAACGTGCAAAATTAATTTCGTTGTTCCATATATTTTTTATTACAACTCTAATTTGTTTTCGAATGGCGAATAAGTTTTACGACTTTTAAGTTTTCACACAGCTAGTATATTTTGTTAAAAAGATTGTCTATGGTGCTTGCGACTCCCCACACGCACACATCGAAGGCAAAGGTGCACACTTTTAAGAGGACTCATGCATATTAATAAACTAAATGTGTATATTATTTAATGCGGCTGTGTGCGCGGAGGGCCTTAATAACAGATATTCAATCAAAATCAACCCCTTCCCAGTCCGATATCTTTTACCCGATGCGTCTCCCCCTGTACGTTTTGTTTTGTAATGTTTAGTCGATGTTATATGTAGATAATATTTTTAAGGTTTCCTTGCACAAAGCATCATCAGAATCGACTAGCCATCAGCTAACAACCAACTAGGATTTGAAAATAATATTTCGAGTAACTTTGTAGAGCTCGTACTAAACTTTTTTAACAATTTATATGATATCAAAGTGTTACAGTAATTCTTATAATAATTCCAACGTTTTGGGTAGAGACATTGAAATTCATCCCTCAAAATTACTAACCCTTCATTAATCGATTTGAAACAAAAGCACACCCAGACGTAAAAAAAAAGTATTAAAATATTATGCATCTGTGAACTCGCATTTGGACAGTATCGCGTGAAACGGGCGTAAATCTTGCGCTGTGGTGTGGGGCCGTCTGGACTGGACCTAACTCCGCCATGTTTATGTATAGATATTTAAAATATTCCCTTTGATATGGATGATAATTTCGTTCGAAATTCTACGCCAGCGTCAGCAGAACTCGCGATTTTATGCCATGTAAACAGTCTCAAAAAAAAGAAAAGGGTAATGAACTCTTTCTTAAACGTTAAAATTTTACATTTTTGAACTTGTTGTGAATATGTTTGAAATTTAGGCTATGACATAAGCGTCTCTGATGTCCTTATACACAGCTTAAACAACAATGAGGACAAAGTCGTAGCGGACAAGGTAAACAAAATAAAGGCATAGACAACAATTGAAAGCAAAAGTCCTTTTTAAAATTGAAACAACCTCTGAAACAGCTAATTTGAATTCCGAACGCATCAGTTGAAAAATTAATAACCGTTGACACGAGATTGAAACGTCGAACAATACGACATCGACAGCCAACGAAGAGTCGGCAAACTTTTTCCGGCTCGTTCGGAAAGTTGTCTTGTGTTCTCTTTGTTCGCAATCACACGCTATTTTGTAAGGATGCAACAGTCCTTTGCCGACCGTACTTTGATTTTCGAATCGCTTTGATTCCAACTTTTAAGCATCTCCTGTTTTGACGTCGAATATTGCATTTTCGTGTATACTCGGCACATTATTTGTTTTGTTAGTAGTTTGCTTCGAGTCGCGGTTCCCTGTATTGGATTTAGAATTTCGTAACGTATCGTCGGCCCTAAGTGCTTCGCTCGTATTGTCGAGTCCCCGGTCGACTATTTTCAAACATTGCCAAACAGTTTTACGTTTTGATCGCTTCAACCAACTTTTGAGTTTGTTGCAAAACTTGTTCAATTTACGTTTTCAAGTATTTAACACCGACAGTTTTCAGTAAAACAAATTCTAACCAAGTAACCACTGAAAGATTAATACTACTATCAAAACGGCCCAAATAAATGTCGTGGAAGCATAAAAATGTAACTGCGACGCGATCAAGCCAATAACACTCAGTTTCTAGTTATACCCATTGTATCTCACCCCACATTGGCAACCCTCCGAGAAAAAATAATAAATTATTTTAGTTAGTATGCAAATAAGTATGGGCCGATATTTTAAGCTACACCCCATTGGGATCGCGTATTTTTAAATATCTGCCTCTCTCAATGGATTGTAAGAATGTAGATTTCATTCGTTTCAAAGCATACCTCCAGTTTATAAGAAATAATTGCGGAATGAAAGTATGAATGATTAGAAACGGTCGTTCGAAATTTAAATTTGGTCTCGTTCAAAAATTTTATGTCGGATCACCCTTCGACGTTAATCTAGATCTTGGCTGTGTTCGTGTAGGTTTGTTTGTGTGAGACTGGGCAATGATATTTAATTCGAAGGGTAGAATTTCTCATCGATTTTAATTTTATGCGCGCATCTCGTCCCGATGTGTTATTTGTTTTTTATGTAAATACACTGGGATCTCTTAGCGACGAGTGGAGGACGTTTTGCTGTCGTTTTTTCCGAATTTTAGACGCGTTTAGAAATTCAATTATGAGTTTTTAAATTTTTATTGTTTTTGGGAATACTTATGTATGCAGCACGTCTGCGATGTACGTGGTGCAATTTTTACTTAATATAATAATATCGGAGTTTGAAAGGAGGATAAAGATTTTAAAATTACATCAAGGTCTTATGTCAATATCGCCTGATTTTAAATGATTACCATCACCCATGTACCTACACTTGCAACACCAGTGGAAACGACCTTCGGCTCTTAAGAGATAATATTTGTGTATCCATCTCTTGAATCATCACCATCATCATCATCATCGTCAGTATCAACATCAACCACTACCACCCACCTACCCACTACTAGGTAGTAGGCACTGATCTCTCCGAATAAGAACCATTTAGAAGGGCCATAATCACAGGCAATTATCTTTAAAACCTACAATATATTTATAATCCTTACTTCTTGGTTGGTCCTTCAATAACGCTGCAACAGAACTACGGATCGACGATCGATTTTTATCCCGGAAAATCGAAAAATTTCTGCGGGATTTTAAAAACTAAATCCACGCAGACGAAGTCGCAGGCATCAGCCAGTACTTAATATGACTTGCTACAACATTAATATTAGTCTACACTCTATATGAGTACCTTCCGATATTTCAACACACCCTTTATAATACGGCTGCCGCAAAATTAATATAGCCGAGAGCGACGTCAAAAATCATTATATTTTATGAGCGGACAAAATAAATGGCGCTTATATGGTACTACGGAAAGTTTATATTCAAATTTCACTCAGTCCGTTGGTCCGGCATCTCCGAGGATCAATTTACATATTTTCACAGGTTCCTACGGTTACATTTCACGTTCGATACCTGCATAAACGTCAACAATAAGACACATATAATAATACTAGCTTTTGCCCCCGCGACTTCGTCCGCGTGGAATTAGATTTTGGGGTGGAATTTTCAAAAACTGTGACACACGTACTTCTTTATTTTTAACAGAAAGCTCTAATACCAACTTTGATGGAAACAGCTTGAAAAATGACGGAGTTTCATATAAACTTCCATCCCCTATTTAAACCCCTTAGGGGTGGAATTACCAATAATCCTTTCTTAGTGTGCGCCTACGTCATAAAAGGAACCAACTGTAAAAATTTCAATTTTCTAACTTCAGTAGTTTAGTCTGTGCGTTGATATCTCAGTCAGTCAGTCAGACGAAGTCGCGAGGGCAAAAGCTAGTATGCCAAACAGCCAAGTCAGTTCAGTCGTTGCGGCCTGATTGAGTAACAAACATCCATCTATCCATCCATTCGATACCTGACTCTTCTCAATTAAATACATTTTAAACAATTCAAAATCACTTCCTTTAACATTGAAAGAAAACATCTTGAGGAAACCTGTCTAATTTCTCCATAATATTCTCAAAGGTGTATGAAATCTGGCAATCCGGACTTTGTAGATTGTGACGCTTGTCATCTGTGAAGAAACCCAAAGATATGATGGTAATACTGATGATCAAAAAAATTTTTGCAGTAAAGTTAACGAATAATATGATTAGGTATAAATTGAAATTTAGAACTTTAAGCGCTCGTTTAACAATGGCGCAAACAAAGTAAATTGAAATGTTTTCGTTCAATAAGAGTCGGTGTACCATCGACCATAGAGCAAAGGTAACATTTTTAATTACGACGCCGCGCACCCACAGACAGAAGCAAGAATTATTTTCGAACCTTCTCTGTTTTCTAATTACACGTGTGTTCTTAACAATGAAAATTCCAATTAATTCTCTCCTTGAACGACAAACTAAACATAACAAAAGAAAAACTTGAATACATGGAGCACATTTATTTGAATTACTCGTACCTACAGCCGCAAATTAATTTTCAGGAAGTGAAACATAAATAAATTCGCGCAAACAATACCTCACCGATACGAACAGCGCGAAATATATTCGCATCTGTAGACGGATGAAACAATAAAATCCAATTAATATTCAAAAAGTTTTCCGAACCCAGATATAGCTGAGTATGAAATAATAATAAGAAAATTAAATTCAATCCAGCACGGCTGTGGTTTGTGAATAGATACACGAGTGGCTACTATTACAAATATCTACATATCGGACGGACGTAACCGCGAATGAAACAACTAGAAAATGAATTCCCAGACGAATTGGAAGCATTAATATTACAAAATTTGATTATCCCATAAAAGATTCGGTCCATAAAACTCTCTAGTTGCTATAGTGTGCAACGGCGAATGTACGAATTAGGAACCCTTTTGATCGTCCCCCCCCCCCCTTACCTCCCCGCCCGCCATTCATTTTCATAATAAAATCGTAACAAACGGGCCAGGTAACAAAATATGGAGAGCGAACCGAAATTTATGTGAACGCGATATGATTTATCCGGTAGTGATTCTAGTTATAGATATCGGCTGTGATGTACGGGAAGAGGAATAGCTACAAAGATGTTGGCTGTTTGCCTTTTACTACCCTAATAGCTATACTTAAAATATTGAATGCTTATAAAGTTAGAGAAGGAAAGTTCAATTACAAACTGAAAGAAGAACTGAAATCATTGCTACAGCAGAGAGAAATTATACCTACGTATGAATATCATTATACTGGAGGTGCATCCGACTTAGTAAAGCTTTCAGTTAATGAAGACAAAGATGTAATCTTGGAACTACAGTCATCAACATCATCATCTCCACTCCTCCCTGGCCCATTTAGGTATCTCTTCTCAGACTGAGACAAGTTTAGGCCACCCACGCTAGCCAAGTGCGGTTTAGCAGACTTGAGGTCCTTATGGAGAATTTTCAGACATTCATCCCATGATATTTTCCTTAGCCGTTAAATCGTCGAAAAAAGGAGGTTCTCAATTCGTGTTTGACCACGCATTATTTTTTTGCTTAAAATGCACATAACTCCGCAAACTGCACAAGGTGGAACTCTTAACACGTAACCTGCAGTAAGTAAAGATTTGTGTTATTTGATGCGCTGATGCAAAAGTATGCAAAAGTACAAACAATTTTAATAAATCCACAATACTTATCTATCCTAATTCTAATACAACCTGCTCAAATGCCATCGATGTAACATATATTAAGTTTATGTTGAATCCTCTTTCTTATATTACAATAAGCGTACTCCTTCACTGCGTAGCTTTAGGAAAAGCCCAATCAATCTGTCTGTATGAGATACAAGCCTCTAAAATCTAACTATTGTTCACGAATAGGAAATTTCCATTTGGATTTATTCATTTGTCTAACTATTGTCGGGTGCCTTTCAATTCTGAGATAAATAATAATACAACAGTTTCCACCGAACGTTGCGCGCCATTTGAATAAACGTCAGTTTGTTAATTATGTTGAGTGAAAAAAAATTGAATTGAGATTTTCACTTTTTATTAGGCATTCGTCAAAATCACTTAAAAAGAATCGCTTTCATCAAGAAGATTCATCAAATATTTATATTTTCAAGAATTTGCACATTAAATAGAGCAATTAATTTGAATTAATTAAAAGGTACCCTAAGTTTAATATAATTATGTATTTTATTGTCGAAGTGCTGATTAAACTCCCGCTCAAAAATGTTTATCTCATTGTTGAAATTTTTGTATAAAAAAATATTTATTTACTTTGTATCGGAAACATACAACTCCTTATAAAGGACGTTATTAAAGGACAGCTCATTTCTAAGGAAGAAATTTCTTCCAGAAGACCTCGATTTAATAGATTTCATGAAATATGGAAAATTTAATGGGTGGAATAAATTTTATTGATTAGAATTTTAATCGGCCCAAAATTTAATCGGATCCCAAAAATCGCCGTTCCGTTTTACGCTAAACTGCCTATAATAAATTTAACGGCGAATACCGATAAGAATCGGCTCGCACAGACGCCATTTTCATAGATATGGCTCAATTAACAATTGGTTTCAATCGTGAAGACGTTGGATATAATAAAGTGCCTCCACGGGGGTGGCTCCGGGCAATCTTATTTCTGTTTGGAATATTGTGGTGTCAATTTCGCGTATTGGAGTGAGCCGAATATGAAAACCGTCTCATATTGTATATTAATTTGCGCGATCGAATCCCGAATTGTCACCCCCTCCTTTGTAGTGAGGAAACTGGGGGATTTTATTGCCGTGTTATAGGCACCTTTTATTGAAAAATATTAGAGTAGAAACACGTGAAAACGAAAATTTATGTGACAGCTTAGACAATAGCGACGATGTATTTAATTATATTTAGCCATTTTTATTAATATATCACGTGTATCTTTCTCGAAATACGATTTCCATACAAGAAGAAAAATCGGTAACCTAATCTTCTTTACTAGTGCTTCTACGTATAGACGCAAGACGTTCCAAGTTATAGGTAAGTATTAGAGTCTACTTACTTCATAGCAACTTAGACACCTTAAAATTGTCAAGATTTATATATTTTTTTTTTCATAAAAGAAGTTTGGGCCACGTTATCAACTATAAACAAATATCACTTACTATATTATTTTTTACATTTGTAAAGCTCTATAATAATACTTAAGTTAGTAAGCAAATACATATTTGACCCTTAACATTCATTATTCAAATTTTAATCGTTTTACTCAACGAATCAAACTTGTAAAACGTCGAAGTACTTATTTCAAAAAATTAATACACCAAAACGTTCTCTACAAATAACCCGCTCGATCGTCTAAATCACCCTCGGCCAAATCAAACATTCAATAAACAAACCTTTACAAAAAAAATACCAATAACGAGACAAACGGTCCGCAAACAAGTTCACAAAAAAACCTTACAATAGAATTACACAATATCCAATTGTGGTGACGTCAATAGCATATTGAAAAAAAAACCGCCACCCCACAGCATTAATATCAATCTATCAATAATCCACAATATCGAGGCGTGATCAATTGATCAATAATAAAAAAAAAACCCTCGCGTTTCCCCTAGATAATCGTCTATCGATGATTACCGATCAGCGACGGTCGTATTTTGATTGCGTGATACAAAATAGAGTGAATTGAATTGTCCCTTTTAATTCGATTTTATTTATTTTGATTGTGTTTTGTCGATAGTGTCAAATTAGTTTAAACAATCTCAAATGTGTAATTTATTTTGGTAGTGTGCTTATGTTCTTTATCGTAGTACCTACAGCTTAAAATCTATGTAGCGTTTAGGATCAATATCCTGATAAGTTAATGTTGTATCACATCCCAATGGATGTGATACAACATCAACTTAGAATTTCTTAATTCTAAGAGACGCTATAAACAGTATTGTGATAGTGACTGACTGAGTGACCAGACTACTGGTTGATCTACAGCTTCTAGATTTTTTTGAAGGAATATTCTTTGCTAAATGATACTCCAAAAGTATACTAAAGACAGTTTTTTAATACCTGAAGGGATG
This sequence comes from Hipparchia sbordonii, assembly GCA_038048805.1. Taxonomy (NCBI): domain Eukaryota; kingdom Metazoa; phylum Arthropoda; class Insecta; order Lepidoptera; family Nymphalidae; genus Hipparchia; species Hipparchia sbordonii. Next base: position 9,132,079 of record CM076107.1, on the reverse strand, counting down.
AAAGTAAAGTTTGTATGATGAAACAAATTTTTTAAACCTAAATCCACGTGAACTAAGCCTTGGAAGTCCAACCTTGTTTAGAAAATTCATTTTATGTAAGTATAACTTGGTGTATTTTTATCTATCACATATTTATCTTATCTACCGCACTAGTACCTATAGATTATGAACTAAATCTTCAACCAAATGTACATAATATTATGTGGGTAATAAATGAGTAGGTACATGAGCGAAGAGCGTTTAAAGTCGTCAACATCCAATCCATACGTACTTAATTACTCTCAACAAATACAATGGAACATCGATACGTAGATATAAACGTACTTTGCTAAAGATGGAGGAGGCAGGGGGAGATAGGAATCGTATGTTTTCGGATTAATTCGTTCGTAAAATCGTCTCCACCGATAAGAATGGCAACTGCTGTGTACTAATTGAATCTACAATTGCGCCGGGATGTCTGATTTCATTAGACGACGATGTGTGAGTGAGGAGAACGGGGGTAAGTAGATATTGACAAATTACTGCCTTTAAAACGTGGCCGAAAAACAAAATTACTTTTGTAAAAAGTGTGACCAGTAAACCCAAATTACTTTAAAAAAAAATCTAACGCACCTCTAGGGCTCTATATGAGAATAATGTTATTCTTATGTAGGTTTACATAATAAAGGTAATCGTGATAAAATAATGTTTTAATATTTGAATGTATTAAAATAACATAATATTGAAAAAATCAATACCCAAATCGGAATATTCATGAGGCATTTGAAGTTTCTTCAAAACAACACGATGGGGGCGAAAATGTGTATTGTTTCAAAATAATGGTATTTATATGCTACATTGGTTTCAAGGGAAATCACTCTCTGAATCGTCCATAACGTCTGTATCAGGCTCTTGGGTGGAACAGAACTGAAATGTCTTATGAACCAATAGCGGAAACGGCTTTTGCGACGTTGTTCGTTCAAATGCGGTTCCTGAATTCGATATTACTTAAGCTCGTATTGAAATTTTGGAGGAAGGGGGGCGATGAAGATTTGGTAGAATATTAAACATTCACGTTTATTAGTTTGTCCTCGGTGAACGTATTTGGAAGTCTAAACGGGGTAGTTTTCGATGGGAAACTTGGAAAGTGTGTTAACGAGTCCACCCTTAGCAAATGTAGTTTATTTTGCTAATGGGGATTACATTTAGTCGATTGTGCCGGTGTTGGCAACTTAGTTCGAGCAAAAACTTAGTAAGTCATGAGGTACGTAATGGCTGTTTGATATTTCAACTTTCTCTAGTCTCAGATGCAGCTGGCAAAGTTTATCAATTCGTATTGTGTCCTTATCAAATAAGATTTAACATAAAATCAGAATAACTACTATGTATTATGAGAATGTTGATTAGAAAGACTATTACGAGCCCGAAGAATAATCGAAATTTAAAAACCTCTGAAAAAAATATGACTTCAAAGGGTCTCAATAAGTCATTGGACTATATCAAAGGCGTCAATACGTCGGAAAAAGATTTGAATGAGCGGCGTTTATGAATAAAGCTAGAAGAAAATTGGTATCGTGTGATCTACTTTTTATACAGATAAGTAAAGGGACCGCCCCACAAAGGCAGCTATCGGAAGGAAAACGAAAGGGTAATGCGGGCATAAGATGCGCATCGTCACACACGGCCTAATCACGACATCCCCCTACCCCCCCGCCACCCCAACTTTTGCATATTGCCCAAAGTGCCCACGCTACCCCAGCAAGGGTGTACATTTTTGCTAGCGGGATAATTCTTTACCATATTTGCTCGCGATTCGACTATTGCCATTCGATTTTGGTTTTTGTTGCATTACGATACGCCTGTTGTTGATTTTTGCGTGTTATATTATGAGACAACATTTCTGCGGGATGATTCTTGCGACGACTGCGCTCTGTAAAACGATTGACGTTCAATTTTCGACGCTAACGTCGTTACGTTAGGGATGTTTAGCATTTTTGTTGTGTGTTGTTGGTGTGTTTTTAGAATAAGGGTGCTATGACGTTTGAGGGATGCGTCTTAATTGTGAGCGTGTTCTGTTCTAGTATTGATTTTTTAATGTGTGTCTCGTCTGTTACTGTTGTTTAGTGCAGGATTCTCGCTCGACTGGGTAAACCGCGGTTTCATTACAAAGTAATTAGCTAAATTATTGTTATATTTGTCTGATTCTCAAGACTTGTGTATCCAATTAGGTAAAACTGTGCCTAATTTTGAGTACATCTCGTCATTATAAATTTTGTATACTAAATACTTACGTAATTTAATATTTTATTTTAACTCTTTAACTTACCTATTTAATGTCTACTTACTAAGGTTACTTTATGGTTCCATTATAATATTTTATTTTAATACATATTATTAGCTTTTTTGTCTAGTGGGAGGCTTTGGCCGTGGCTAGTTACCACCCTACCGTCAAGACGTGCCGCCAAGCGAAATAGCGTTCCGACACGATGGCGTGTAAAAACCGATTAGGGGTATGAGTACACTGCCATACTCCTTCCAAGTTACCCGCTACCATCTTAGACTGAATCGTCACTTACCATCAGGTGCGATCGCAGTCAAGGACTATCTTGTCATCGAATTAATAAAAAAATATATATTATTAGCCACAAAAAGTTTATTACAAGTAGTTGACTGAACTTGAATCCAGATAGTTTATTTATACAATTTAATTGTATTTCAAAACGATATGCGTACCACACAGGACATCGAGCGAAGTTGCGACATCGAAAAAAACATCTTCGTTACACATTAAGGGAATTATTTCTAGAAATCCCTAACCTACTTCGAAGTCGGGGCAATTAATGTCAATTTTATTTATAATTACAGTGAGCCGCAAGAGTGGAATTTGTATGAAAAAATGATTTGCGCATAGGCGTCTTGAGATATGCGGGTGTCAACATGTAGATGGAATCTGCAGACTTACTCTGGAATGATAACAACTATGATGGCGGCTCTTTCTAGCCCGCAATTATATATCTTTTAAAACCAGGCTCATAATTTGAGTGCCATTTTGTTTGAAGTCGTTAGGAACTGTTTATACTCGGGCCTAATTGGTCAGGTAAGTACTTACCAATCAAGCACCGAGGAATCTCGGAGAAAGAATGGTAAAGTTAATATGCAGTCTATTTTCAGTGCGGGTCTTGCTTGATGATGTATGAAAATAATTTGTTCACATTGTATCTGTTAATGAGTGTTTCAATAAACAGTCTCATTAGCAGACAGTTCTGTGTAGACTTTTGATACGATCTTTTCACATATTCAGGGATATTAAATTACGTTGAAATATACAATAATATCTGATACTATAAAATTCTCAATAACAAAGTCTGATAAGTAGACGTCATTGTTGCGAATTTTTCTATAATTATATATGTATCATACATTCAAGTTTTTATAAGAAGACGAATGTCTACTAACTAGTAGGTAAATAACTAGACGATGTCCGCGACTTCGTCACATAATATTTTGAATCCTGACGAACATGATTCATGTTATACTTCGTTCCTTCGCAAAGAAGACACGATTGGAATTATACAAATGTGGATGGAGCCTTAATGCATAGACGAGAGTACTAAAATAGCTTATACTTAGTATTCACAGTAAATTGAATGTTCCAATGAGCATAATATCGTTTCCCATTCTCTTTATCTTGTCATATTATTTGCTTACGAAGCTTGCATAGGAGTGTTTACACAGACTCATGTATACTAGAAATGGTTCGAGCGTAGTCAGTAAATAAAAAAGTTAAATGTACTTTGATTAAAAAAATTTTTACTTTTGACTTCGAATAAGTTTTTCGTACGATCTATCGATACTAATATTATAAAAGCGAAAGTAATTCTGTCCTTTTGTTTTTTACCTTTTCACGCCCAATTTCGACTTACATGTTCATGAGGAAGAACATTTTTTTCTAACGAAAATTCAATGAGTTAATCTGAAATAAACGATGTCGCGGGCATGACTTATTCACTAGTAGTAACTAAATAGTATTGTGACTGACAAACTGATAAACAATACAGAATATAATAGAAAAGACTAAATTGCATACTAAAACACGTATTTCCCATGTTTTTATTCCCATGCTGCATAGAGTATTGTTTTAATTATAGAGTAAGAACCAAGGGAAACAAAAAATAACGTTTTATTTTTATTTACCTTCGTTTTCAAACTAAACTATAAAAGTGCTTTATGATAAATGAATAACATATTAAGTTAATATGTTATTCCGATAAATGTTTATTATTTTTCGTAAGAAGTCGTATCCAGCACTCATGAGATCAGCAAAGAATCCCCCTTCTTCCATAGTATTTGCACAACTGCTTAATGCTTTATTTCGTCTATTTGTTCAGTCTAATTAGAAAACTCCGACTAATTACTAATATCGAATTTCGAGCTTTTCCGTTCGTCTGCTTCCTTTATTATGAACTTCATAATTTGAAGCAATTTTTTTTTACTTTATAAGTACCAAAATGATGTTCCTAGTAGGAAAAATGAAATATGCCTCTGTTATTTAAGTTCATCAGTCAGTTTTTTTTAACTTGGGTAGTCGGAATAGTTCTGCGACTGTCTTAATGCCAGTCCACTCATATATGAGTTTCATAGCCACAACTTCTTTTTTTTTTATATATTTTTAGCGAGCAAACGAGCAGGCGGGTCACCTGATGTTAAGTGATTACCGCCGCCCATGAACACTTGTAGAACCAGAGGCACCACCAATGCGTTGCCGGCCTTTCAGGAATTTGTTGGTCCGCCCCTTGAATAACCCCATGTTGTAATTCAGTGGAAACACCGTCGCAGGAAGTTGGTTCCACAGTTTCAAAGTACGTGGAAAAAAGGATCTGGAACATCGGATGGTCGAAGTGCTCCAGGCACCCAGGTGGTGAGGGTGAAATTGTGTTCGGTGGCGAGCGGTGCGGTTGTAGAAGAGAGACGGTGGAATAAGGTCAAATAGCTCTTCAGAACACTCCCCATTATATAGCCGATAGAATACGCAAAGAGAGCTAACATCTCTGCGGTGCTCCAGGCTTCCAATAGCTCTTTTAATGCACGGACTGCAGTGCAGTTCAGTGGAATAAAGTGAGTGTTCAGACCGCCATAAATAATATAGTTCGGTCCGCACTTTTAACCGTTAGGCTAATCTAGTTACTATTCAAATCCTGCCCGCGTGGAATGGTGCCAAGAATACTGGCTACATTTCCGCGCTGGACAGCCAGGCTGATCCTTTGCGCAAAAAATAAGCCAGCCCAGCTGAGGCAATTAACCGCGGTGAAGCGTCTCGTAAAAACAAGTTCAAGTCAAGTTTCTCAAATCAATAATAATAAATAATAAATTAACTATTCTGGATCCGTACTAAATGTCATAAGCTCGCACGTTTGTTCACTCGTTCCTTCAGCATAACGCGGCGCTCCATCACGCGGGTCGTGATTCAATCTCCGTTCTACATCGGAACGGGACACTTAAGTCGGGACTCGGGACATTTCGCAATCGGGATGTCGGAGATTGGCGTGCGTTTATATCAGTGCGTTGATTGTGTAAAATATTTGTTCTGTAAAAGTGAATTGTCTATTCTATTTAAATATTTCTTTTCTATAGTTTCATTTAAATACTGATTGTTTTCGTAGAAGAAGAAAATACTAAAATATTTTTGACGACTTCCCTGGCGCAGTGGTGAGCGCTTTGGTCTTATAACTGGGAGGTCACGGATTTGATTCCTGTCGGGGGCAATTTGGGAATTTATAATTTCTGAATTGTCTTTGGTCTGGTCTGGTGGGAGGCTTTGGCCGTAGCTAGTTACCACCCTACCGTCAAAGATATGCCGCCAAGCAATATAGCGTTCCGGCACGATGGTGTGTAGAAACAGATTAAATGTATAGGTTGAATTTACACTGCTATACCCCTTTCAAGTTAGCCCGCTATCATCTTAGACTGCATCGTCACTTACCATCACTTGAGATCACAGTCAAGGGCCATCATGTCATCGGATAAAAAAAATATTCAAATTGAATTACGTAATATGCAATGTAAGAAAAACTCATAAATGTAGAAGGTTTCTAAAACTTAAAGAAAAGATAGAGTGTACAACAAATTTTGACCCATTTCTACCATGTAATGATCTTGTAGAAATGTTTAGGCTAAATACTCACGTGTCGTTATCAAATAATTCACATAATGCTATTTATTCATTACAATTAGTTTGCTTTACAAATAAAGTTTTATAAACTAGGTAAATATGTGCAAAACGTGCAATTAATATTTTACCATAAATTTACTAATAAACTGTACGTTCAAAAGGAAAAATTAAAATAGGTACATGAAAAGTGGAATGGAACTAATTTTAGATAGCAACGGAGCGATAAATAGGGAACGAAAATTATTATCTAGATTAGATTGCGCTCTCAAATAAGGTGAAACTACAAAATCAGCCATAAAATTTGCTCAATGTTTTATTGGACGGTATGTTTAGTTATTTTTTCGATTCATTAAATGTAAGATATGTATATACTTACTTATATATACTAGTACAATGCGAATGCGATAATTATAATAATTCGCTAAAAAGGGGGAGATAATGTTTAAGACTTCAATGGCCGGCAAAATCGCTATTTATTATTATTATTATTATTTATAAAATTGTTATAATACTTATTTAATACATAAGAGTATCTAATAATTTGCTTTACGAGCCCATAGTAGAGTCTTGACTTATCACATAATATTGGCCTAGATGATATAAACTTTGAATGTATAATGCACCTACTGATAGTTTCATGGAGTTATGATCGTTTCGACAGATTTTTCTTTCGTCAGATTTTTGTTTCGACTGCGTGTCACTTCCTTATCTCAAATATACAGGTACGTGCAAAATAAAAGACATAGGTATAATGTATACATTAATAAAGTATGACAACAGTCAAAAGCACTTGTAATAGTTTATTTGAATAAAAAATATTTCTATTCTATTCTATTCTATTCTAGGCTGTAGCGTGCTCTAAAGAAGGCTTCGACCAAGACCTATCAAGCGCGCTACACCACAACACTTTTTAATTGCACCACCTAAACGATATTTTATATTCTACTTTCATTCCGCCTGCACTGCACTTTTTTACCCCCATTGCTTCGCCGTTACTCAAAATAATCTAGCCCAGATATCTCTGCGAAAACACCCCCACAGTGATGCATGCCTTATAACAACGTGAAGAAATAAAGTGAATTTTACTTTTTTTGCTAACAGTACCTACCTACTACTGACTTACCTACTCCTATAGGATGAAAGAAAATATTGCGTTTTGCTGCGGAAAAGTTCTTTGCAAAACTTCTACAAATCATCTGTAATGAATCGTAAACTATAAAAGGAATATTTGTACCTACATACACAAGAAATTTTAAAGTATTAATTCCTTAAAAAGGTGCAATTAAACAGACAAAATAAATTTTCTCGGCATAAATCTCGTTCCGATAAAATTGAATAATCACCCAAGTTTTGAATTAATTTTGTTGACCTTCTCATTATTAGGTAGCTGTTTATGTGAATATGTTATTTTCTCATTAACAATAATTATTATTTTCAAGAAAAATGAAAGGATGTTGATTAAAAGCTCTACAGCGCAACAATCACATCAGCACATAGGTTGCAAGAAGTCTATTAGGTCTTATAACACGGACACCACAAAGCTACAATGGTAACAGTAGGGTTAGTACAAGACTTAATTCGATTGATCGTATTCGTATTCGATGACGTTAGCGTCAAAGTAAAATAAACCGTAATCGTATTACAGTAGAGCTCAATTTCGTGCATATATTGAATGTACTGAATTTGTGACTTTAAATCAATACAGTTGAAAGAAGAATATCATCAAGAAAAACTATATAAAACAGAGGATTCGAAAAGCAAAACGACCTCTTATAACTGGGAAGTCTCGGGTTCGATGCCCAGCAGGCGGGGTCAATTTGGGAATTAATAATTTCTGGATTGTCTCTAGTCTGGTCCGGTGTTAGGCTTTTACCGTGGTTAGTTACCACCCTACCGTTAAAGACGTGACGCCAAGCGATTTAGCGTTACATAACGATGATGGCATATAGAAACAAATTATGGCCATGGCTTGAATGTACACTGCCATAGCCCTTCTCCTGGTTAGTTTGCTACCATCCTAGACTGTATCATCACTTACAATCAGGTGAGATCGCAGTCAAGGACTATCTTGTCATCGAATAAAAAAATATATTTGAATTCTTTTCGCGCGGAAGTTTTTAAGCACCACCTTCCCAATTTTTAATAGCAATAGTTGCAGTGGAATAGCGTGTTGCATTTGCGTGCATTGCTGACGTGGTAAGGTTGGGACTGACCAAATTGGATCCTTTTCGGGTTATTTATTACTGAGTTAATGATCACCTGGTATCTACTGAGTAATGGGTATACCTACCTAAACTAAAAGAGTTAATTTTTGGCTAACAGTGACGAAGTAAACTGTAGGTAATCCTAATATTTGGAGAGAAGAATTGATTGAGATCGTGATGTATTTACCTACCTCAATTTTTTGCTTGTAATTGTTATGATTAAATTATTTAAAATACTTTATCATCTCAAAAACAAAAAAGACAGTAACTCGTTGGGTTAACTTGTTAGAAGCGCCTAAAAAGCATCAAACATCATAATGTGGGAATTTATTTTAAAAATTATCTTATTAATATTATAAATGCGAAGGCGTGTTTGCTTGTAGGTTTGTCCTTCAATCACGCTTCTACAAAACTACGGATCGATGGGTATAGTTGAGGACCTGAAGAGTGACATAGACCCCTTTTTATCCCGGGAAGTCAAAGAGTTCCCGCGAGATAAAAAAAAATACCATCCGGAACAGGTCGCGGGCATCAGCTAGTAATCAATTAACAAAATTATTGTGATCCTGATCCTCTGTAAGTTAAAAACCTATAAACGTAACAAGCAAAACTAAGTTTTCCGTTCAATTTTATAACTGCACGACAGACAAGCAATAAATGAGGTTCCACAACTTATAATTGCTTCATTTCGTTCTCCGCCTCAAAACTACAGACAATTGCATTCCAGTTGTCTATGAAGCTTGATTTTCGTATCGGATCATGTCGAAAACGGCAGGCAAACCAAAAAATCAAAATGCAGCTGTCAGCGGTGGAAACTAATCGCTGAGCCATCGCTGAACATCGCCTACTAATGGCTCTTGTCAATGCCTTTCAAACACGAAATCCAAGCGAGCATCGAAATAGCATAGACAAATTTCCCGCCAATTTCGATGTCAACGTCAAAAATGACACCATATTCGCAAAAACAAAAATCGACATTGAATTATCCACCTCGTATACCGCATCGAATAATAGGCATCGTATCGGAGGTAGGTATCGCACGAGAGATCCGTGTCGGCAAATTTTTATCACACGAGGTTTTCTGATCACGCGTTGCTGATTGATAGTCGTGACGTCTGCTGTCAATCAACCCGCGTTTTATAAAAGCACCGCGACAATTGTTGTGAATATTTATGGAATGTTGCCGATGTCGTGACAATCCACTAAATGGCCGATAAAATTTTGCATTTTAATTCCAATAGATGCGCCGCTGTCAACCCGTCACAATTGGAATGAAATGTAAAACGGACAGCCTGAAATCTCTTTCGGAGATTCCAAACTCGTGTCCGGCTGTTCAATCATTCACGTCATTTATCATTTTTCCCCGAAATGAAACTCGCTTCAAACTATACAGTGCGATAGATGCTGAAAAAAGGAAACGGCGACTTTCGGCCGTAGAAGCTAACGCAGCGTCTTTTTGCTTTTAGCAGCTCGGCAGATTTCGGCGCTCAAATTCGGAAAGAGGGTCGCCCTTCTCGGAGTCCTGGCGGCGTCTGAGCGCTCCAATTCGGCCGGCTAATAACGGTTGCCCGCCAATTCGCTCATGTTTGACCAGTTTGACAGATCGCCGACATGGATTCCACTTTGTGACGGCAAAATGGCGTATTATGCCTTTTTTATTCGCCCACTTGTCTTTCATCACTTCTTTTGTGATTGAGACCTGTACAAATTTATGACGATGGATTGTCAGGGGTCGAATTGGTTGAGTTTTGTTACTTTATTAGATTTTCTGTCTATTGGCATGGGTGTTCTTTCACATTCTCCTGTTTTCGATCAAATTCTTTGTCTTTTAATGTGACCGTGCATTGACCGTGCATATGAGAATGTCAATCCATTATGACGGCTTTTAATTCCGCGCAGGGTTTTGTTTGCCGCTTGTTTTATGTTATAGTTTCAGTACTTTTATGCAAGCTTAGCTAATGTCATTGGATTCAACGAATTCACAAACAATATGTCCTATCTTAAGTCACTCCTGTAATTATGAAGATATAATAATTACAAAATTCTTATTAACATTATAAATGCGAATGTAATTGTTTGTTGATTTGTTCTTCAATCACGCAGCAAATGAGCAACGGATCGACGTGATATTTTGACGGTCAACGGACAGATGACTTGGACAGTGAAATAGCCTACCCCTTGCATCCTGCAAAAACCGAGGATTCCTGCGGGATTTTTATATACCTCACTCCACGCGGGCGAAGTCGCGGACAAAAGCTAGCACCTAACTGAATATTTTACCCAATCCCTTAGAAAGGCTCGATCTTCATGGACAAGATATTAAATAGAATCGCAATAACTTCTGCGGCCGCACGCGATCGTTCGTTCGTTTTTTTTCCTTCGACGATTTCTGTCATTTGGCACGATATTCTCGTTGTATTTGAGATTATCAGGATACCGTCGGTGGATTATTTCCTAATGAGAAAAGGTTGCTTGGAAAACGATACTTCATCAACCCTTTCATTACTGAAGTTTGATATGGAGAATAAATATTCAAAACAGTGATAACTTACAAGCCTCAATAGCCCACCGGCTAAAGGTGCGGACTTAAAACTGAAAGGTCGCAGGTTCGAACCCCACCCGTTGCACTATTGGCGTACCTTTTTAATAATAAATATTAATATTAAGACGGTACTCTAGTCCCAAGGAATTTGAAAAATAGGTATTTGAAGAAAATATCGCCGTCGCGCTGCGCCCGACCAACAGGAGTTATCCATGTGTACGAGTAGTGTATTTGTGTGCGCGAGCCCTCGCCCCTCCCATGCCCGTAACATTCACCCGCCGGCCGCCTGCGGTGAATAAATATATTTTGAAAATTTGAATCGGATGATGCTTTACTATTGATACTGAGCCCAAAACAATTTTTTTTTTAATTTTTCGTCTGTCTGTATCTTGGCCGCGCATCACACTGAAACTACTGTACGGATTTAAATGAAACGTAAATGATTTAAGTTCATACTACGAGGTAAAATATAGGATACTTTTTATCCCGAAATTCAGCACGGTTCCCTTGGGAGAGGGGATGAAAGTCAAAATGATTATTTCATTGTAATTCATTAACGTGTACTCCGATTTCATTAATTCATTTTTTATTAGAAAGAACATACTGCAATGATTGTTCTGTAATTATTTCAAGGTCGTCAATTTAGTAGTTCAGAAATTATAGACTTCACAATGCTCAATAAAAGGTCCAAGTAACTTGAACCCCGTTACGTACAGGAAACTTTGAATGTACGGCTGGCATAACACACTATCGTAAACCATAATGGATAGCACTATTTTTAACCGACCTTCAAAAAGGAGGAGGTTATCAATTCGGTCGGTATCTTTTTTTTCTATGTAGATATGTCCACCGATTACTACATACGGGGTTTCTGGACCGATTCACGCGTTTTTTTTTAATGGGCCCTTAAAAATTTTTACCTTCAACTCCTCAAACCTGATGCTGCAGATGTACTTTATCCCTAAAAGCTTTAGGAACTGTCGTTTACGAATTGGTATGCTTGCTACTAGATCATAGAGCTCCAGGTCATTCTCCTCAATCCTGTAGGGTACTGCAGGATTAGTTAGGGTAGGGGATTTAGGAGGGGAGAAAGAGAGCAAGCTGCAGGAACAAGCTACACTAAAAAACTTAAAATAAAAATTCTTTTCAAAAACCGACTTCAAGCGCCACTACAAACCATAAATAAATTAAAAGTAAAAAACTTTTTTTAAAAAGAAGTTTTTATTTAAATGCGCTAAAAAGAATAAAATAAACTTTTCTGTTAAAACTTTTACTATCAACTTGTTATGTCATTACACAATTTAAGTATATGATATAAACGTTTTTCGCGAGATTTAACTAGGTACTCGTATTTACTTACGCGGACGAAGTCGCGGGCATCAGTTAGTATATATACATATACAAATAAATAATATTGTCTGTGTTGAAGTGAAGTGTTTGTTTGTAATATCAAAAGAACAGCTTTTTAGGGTTCCGTAGCCAAATAGCAAAAAACGGAACCCTTATAGATTCGTCATATCTGTCTGTCTGTCTGTCCGTCCGTATGTCACAGTCACTTTTTTCGGAAACTATAAGAACTATACTGTTGAAACTTGGTAAGTAGATGTATTCTGTTAACCACATTAAGATTTCCACAGAAGAATAGAAAAAAAAAACAATAAATTTTGGGGTTCCCCATACTTAGAACAGAAACCCAAAAATTTTTTTTTCATCAAACCTATTCGTGTGGATATTGAGGTTTCTGATATCATTTTTTTCTAAACTGAATAGTTTGCGCGAGAGACACTTCCAAAGTGGTAAAACGTGTGTCCCCCCCCCCCCCGTAACTTCTAAAATAAGAGAATGATAAAACTAAAAAAAATATATTATGATGTTCATTACCATGCAAACTTCCACCGACAATTAGTTTGAACGAGATCTAGTAAGTAGTTTTTTTTAGTACGTCATAAATCGTAAACCGCAATTGCTGCTACGGAACACTTCATGGGCGAGTCCGACTCGCACTTGGCCGCTTTTTACTAACTGCATACGAAAGTAAATACGGTACTTATACCAAGACAACAATTTAAAGTTTTTGTCTGTCTGTCTGTTTGTTGCCACTAATCTCGGGAATGGCTGAACTGATTTTAACGGGACTTTCACTGGTAGATATTATCGTATAGGCTAAAAGGAGGAGGAGTTGTGTTTTTCTACCTCTGTATATCGATATCTCCGTGATTTTTTAACCGATTTGCGTGAATCTTTTTTTAATCGACACAAAAACTTTGCGAGATGGTCCCATAAAAACTTCGGGTTCCAACTCTTCAATCCTGATGCTGCAGGGGTACTGCTTCCCTAAACTGTGGGGATTTAGGAATTGTTGATTATTAAGAATAGTTATTGTAGGGACCAAGTAAAGACATCGTTAAATTCCAGGATCCAACTACTCAATCCTGATGCTGAAGGGGTTCTGCCAACCTAAACTGTGGTGATTTAGGAACGCGGACGAAGTCACGGGTGTCCGCTAGTAATAAATAAAATAATCATTGTATAGTGTAAATATCGACATCAGAGTACATCACTAGAGTATCGATAAAAATATCGACAATTGTCACTTCCCTATTAGTGTACATGTAAGCCTTACCCTCCCTCACCTCCACCCTACCCCCGTAAAGTACGAAAGGGACAACTGCAGCTCGGGCTGATTTTACCTACAAAAACCTTGGCCAAACGACGTTTCGTATTCTGCTGTTTCCTTCTTCAAAACTGGACAAATCTCAAATATTCTTATATCAAAATTTAGAGGAAGAGTATATCTATGCTTCTATGTTTTTCTTTTTTGTTAAAAACTTATCAAATTTGTCTGATAGTCGTTTGAACATGGCGGTAAAATCGAGGGTTTTTTTCGGGTTTTTGGATTGTCATATTTTTTTTAATGATAATGTTTTGGAAAAAAGAAAAACATAGAGGCACGTATTAATTAGATCTAGATTTTTTGGAAAAAAATCATTGCTCTAGAGGCATTATCCACGAAGAAAACAGCAGAATACGTTTGTATGGAGAAATGCCCACTAGAGTACCCTCTTAAAACTAAATAAAATCTAGAACCCCATCGAAGTCACCCATTATATTACCCAAGATGCTGGCAGCATTGCCCCTTTGAATGGCCGAACTAACCCTTTGTCCAAGGTCTTGGATCCCCGGCAAACTCGATTACCCTTTTTGATAGTTCTATAAAATCGATACATAAAAAATATTCTTCAGAATCATTAAAAATTAAAAGCCTCAAAGATTTTTCGATGAAAAGATTTTTTGATTTTTTCATACGCTATTGTAGCTTTATGTTTTAACACGGACAAGACTATATTCGTAATAGTCAAACGAGTAAATTCTTCTCGCTCCCTAATTCGGCGCTGAACATAACAATTCAGATCCTACCCTCATTATCAGAGACAGTGCCGATGTAACTTCACACACCACGGTCTGTTGATCACAGAAATCACCCAGAACGGGGTTCATGTAATCACACGCAGGCGTCCAAAAAGACAGCAATTAAACTAAAAAGCAGGCCCAATAAAAACCTGTAACTGTGATGGTCGGTGGTCGAAAACATAATTGACCATAGTAATGATTGTAGGTAATTGTCGAGGGCTCCCCTTTAACCCTTAGCGAAGAAACCCCTTCCCTCCTCCAAAACACAAGCGCAAGCGGCAATAGGTAATCACCTATGCCGCCTTCGTAAAAACTAACATTGCCTTCATTAAAGTTTGACTTCTTAATTTCATACTATTAATGTTTTTTTTTATTTATTCATTTAGTTACACACACACACGCATACAGAAACTTCAAACTTATAACACCCCGTCGTTTTGCGTCGGGAGTTATAAGTTTTGGATAAGTCATTAGTTATGATAATGTCATTTTTAATGACTAATAATTAATTATGTCAGTTGCAATAACATCTCTTATTCACCTCCAATTTAATTTTCAAATCAGTTAACGTGTAAACGTTGAAAAGACAATTATTTTTGTTTTTTATTTACCCACAAGGTAAATCGCCCCCAGTAGGGATAGTCACGTTTTTGTACCTGGTGTGAATCCAATACAAATGGTGTGAACTAGGAAAAACTGATTTTGAAAATACTTTTTTTTTTAATTCATTAATTCTTCTTTAGAAACGATTTAGTATTTGGTATCAACAAATCAGAACCAGAGGAACAGGCTAAAAGAAATCGAAGGAAAGTTAATTATTCATAACTCTGTATCTGAGATACAGTGTTTTGGAATCACAGGGCACATTTCTCCATCTCTAGAAGGAGCAGTTTATCCGCTATCGCTTATGCCTTACGAGCAGCGTAATGGCGGTCAGTGCAGAGCCGAATTAAGACAATAATTACTCGCGGTTCTGTCCCGACGAATTTCGTTTCGGCTAATACTTTTTATGTTGTCCTACGAAAAGGACAAATATGTGTTTACACTGTTTTCATTGTTGTTAAGGACCTAGATACACACCTACAGAGTTACTTTCGCATTTACAAGTATAATACATACTAGTGTAGAATTAGAATTCTTATTGCAGTAAGTAATACTATGTTTACGGTTCGTTCAATATAAAACATAACTACAGATGAATATCTATACTTCAGGACACTAAATAAGTAGGTACATTTTTTGAAATAAAAACTTCATGCATGATGAATAAATATTGTTAAATTTTAATGAAGTTCTTTTGTATAAAATTTCAAAGCCTTGTTAGAAATACGACTTTTGCATATCATATAAGTACTGGTTATAATTAATAAAATAAACTAAAATCTAAATTAAAAATTATTTTATTTAATTTTAATTTAATTTAATTGAAGAATTGCCCCTTTAAATGGCCAAACGGAATCATAGGCCAAGCTGCCAGGATCTTGGATCCCCATCCTTCCTAATATTATAAACATTGCATAAACGTTGCATATTTACAGAGGCAAAATTTTTATATAAAATTCCTATGCATATTACTAAAAGATGGACCGGACCAGCCACTTTAAAAAAAAAACTAATATCTTACGAATTATTATTACTTTTTCATTTTCATTTCATTTTCAGTTATTAGAAATACATAATGTATTTGGCACTTACTACACTCGTATCTGTCGGGTTTCACACGATTTTCGGTTATGTTTTATTTCGTCTATCGCGGGGATTTTTTATGGCATTCTGCGCAAAGGAATTTTCCCTGAGTAAAAAACTCGTTCAAAAATGAACAATAGTTCTGATAGCACTATGGTATGGCCTTCGATTAGCGTAGAGGAAGCGTTGATTTCCGCCGCAGACGAGATACACATCTTCACGGTCGAACGGGAGCGACGCTCGTGCAGCGATACCGCTCATAAGATGTTCGTTTTAGGGTTCCGTACCCGAAGAATAACCAACGGGACCCTATTATTAAGCCTCCGCTCTGTCCGCCGCCCGCCTGTCTGTTCGCCCGGCCATCCGTTCGTCTGTCTGTTAGTGGGCTGTATCTCATGATCCGTAATAGGTTAGGCAGTTGAAATTTTCAGAGAATGTGTATTTCTGTTGCCGCTATAACAACAAATAATAAAAACAGAAATAAATTAAAAGTTAAGGAGGGCTTTCCCACTAGAAACGTGTTTTATTCGGCGTTTTTTGGTACGGAACTCGTCGTATGCGAGTCTGACTCGCTTTTAGCAGATTATTTTTCTCATGTTTCGATCATAAAAGGCCCACTACTAAGCTTCAAATTCGAATTTCCGACCTGTTTGTAGAGATCACCTAATATTGTGATTATCTGGATGATCGCTTAGAGCGGTAAGACCGCTTTTGCGCACTTTATATAACTACTAGCTTTTGCCCGCGGCTTCACTCACGTTAACTTCGATTTTTCAAACCCCTATTTCATCCCCTTGGCGGTTGTGTTTTCAAAAATCCTTTCTTAGCGGACCTCTACATCATAATACGTATCTGCATGCCAAATTTCAGCTTGATCCATCCAGTGATTTCAGCTGTGCGTTGATAGATCAGTCAGTTAGTCACCTTTTCCTTTTATATATTTAGATATTAGTTATCAGTTTCAATTGAAAACATCAATTCTTGTGTGTAGCAATAAAGTATTTACTACCTATCTATCTATCTATTGATGAAAATTCTCTCTATAAGAAAACCACCACAAACTTAGTAGTTTGTGTGTAGAACCTGCTCTAAGATACTACCAGTGTAATGCGAAAAAGTCATAAAAGTCGCTCCCTTACATTGTCAGAGAAAAGATAACATAGTCGTTGTAAAAAAATTAAAAATCCGAAAGCAACAATCCCACAGATGTTTTATTTTTCTGCCGATGGCAAAATGGACACCAAGCATTCTAGGAACTCACTGGTATTTCCAGATAATTAATTCCACGAGTACATGTAAACTGTAAATCCATCAGAGTTCACAATAGCCCCTCGTTGTACGCCAGAGGTGTTATTTGCCGACCTTCGGAAGATATCAATTGTGCAGGTGTCGCGTCGCTCAGGCGTGAAGATGGACGCTCTGATGTACCCAATAACACTGCGATATTACATCACTTTACTGCATCAATGCTACTCTGAAACTAGTTTGCGCCCACGCATTCGCGATTTAGGGTTTAGGTTTTTGTTTTGACTGCACTCTCACCAGACGGCAAGTGACAGTGCTCTCTAAGATGATGAAGCTATCTTGGCATAGGACACTTTTAATTAAACCATAAATCGCTCAGCGGCACGTCTTTTACTTTAGGATAGTAACTAGTTACGGATAAACTAGACAGTTCAGAAATTACTTTTTAAAATGTTGCCACAGGGAATCGTCCTCCAGACCTCCTACGTATAAGACCTTTGCGCTAGTTCAGTAGTATATTAGAAATCATATAAACCCCTTAGTTTTGCCAGGATAGAAAGTGGCCTAGCCTAGACACAGGTCTCTCAAAACGACGCTACAGAACGTGACCTTGTGCCGCCTGTCCAGTGATTATTCCACCACTATGCCATGGGACACCATCGTCAATCGATTCTTCGATCTAAAAACCTTCTTTCGGATACAACTCACTCCTTATTCCTTGAATTAAAGTCCTGTGAAAATCAAGTATTCCGAGAATGTCCAATCAGAATCGGTTCTGGATATTTGTATAGGTATAAAAATAACACAAGTAGGTAAGTCATACATTTCGAAAATTATTTGTGTCTAACTTACAAATTAATAAATTTAAAGGTCTCCTCTTCGGTCGAGGCCAATCGTAACTGGAAAATGACCTAATTTTTTAATGATTTTCAACTGTAACCGTAGCGAAAGGCACAATTAGTTTCAACTCTACTACTGCTCTACTCTCTACGTTAGGGTCAAATATTCTTGAAATTATGCTCGACTTATTCACCTGCAGTATACCAATGATCTTCATAGTATTTTAATCAAAAGCCACATTGATTTAATGAAAGTTTCATAGAAATAAGTGTTACGCTTTTACAGAAATCACAGAACTCAGTGTGTGAATTTCGCATCTGATAAAAATCGCTTTGAGTTAGACTAAGATTTGCAATGGTACTCTTTATGCCCAGTTCCTTCAATCTATCTATGTTGTTATTTGTCAAAAAAGTCTATACAGTTTTTGACAAATAAAGCTATCGCTACATAGCAGTGGAATAGGAATTTATCTTAAGTGGTTGACATAAAATGTAATATGGTTTAAAAATAGTTTTTGGGATATTTAAAAAGAATTTTAGTAACATGGAACAGAGTTTATAAATCATTGCTATCGATCAGGTTACTAATTTTCTAAACCGAATATTTCCTTTCTTATCAACAATGTACGCAGTTTAAAAATATGGAGTAGGACATAAAAATATAATTTATAATTAATCTGCTAATAAATAAGTGATAACGTGACATCTACAATATGGCGGCTTAGCACGCCAATCAGAAAGCGCAGCTCGTCAAATAGACAATATAACAGCTAATTAATCAAATAATACCTGAACAAACATATCATTTTTATCTCAATGATGTGTGACGCGGGAATTAATTTGTCATTTTTTAATAGAACAATATCTAGGTAATGTTTAATTTAATGTTCGTGACATCGTTCATATCTTTATTTTTCTGGCGTGGAACAGGTAAACAACGCCTAAAATTAAAAAAAATTACAGGTATCACGACGAGCTCTAGTGTCTCCCAATACCTTGATCACATCAAAGACATTACTTCGAGGTAATACTAATATGAGACTTTAAAGTTCAGCCCATGGTTTTATAACACAATCTGAATTAGTAAAATTTTTCCCTCTGGAATGATTGTAGGTACAATCATTTCATACTAAGTACTAAAATATATTGTATAGGTAATAGAGTCAAAAATATTAAGGTATTAATCGAATAATACCATTGCAAATAAACCGTCTTTATCTCGAAGATTATTTATCATTTTTATATATTAATAAAACCTTTACGATATGATTGCAGTATACTCAAGTATCGTTATTAAATGAAAGAGAAATTTTAATGTTTTTATAACTATTGCGTCAACAAAATTAGGTATTCGCATTTATTATCGCTGATTGTTATATTGCCTTATTAACATTAATTATAGGGAAAATAAAATAGCGTCACTCTTAGATTTATAAGGTCAATATTATTTTCTACTAAAATCGAAATGGTACTGAACTTCTTCCTCTTTTCAGATTGCTCAACTAGTAGAAGACGTGAGGCGACTACAAGCGTCGCTGTCAGCGCTTCAAGAAGCGCACGCGCAGCAATTGCAGCGGCTAGAAGAGAGGCTAGACGAGAAGAAACAACACATAGCCAGACTAGAAGCGCGGCTCGACACGCAGAGAGACTACGATGACATAAAGAGAGAAATCAGGTGAGTATCCAGTATAATATCCAGTGAACTAACGCCATCCACTACCATCACTGCCTTTTTAATTTTTAAGCTATTGCATAGCTTCTATCGCGGGCCTTGAGCGTGGAAACCGAATCCAGAAATTCCGTAACGAAAATAACCTGACACGGGACTCCTTTCACCGCTAGATGGCGTTGATAAAAAATGCTATGCAATAGCTTTACCGCGGCAGACCCCGAGTGCCACACGTCTTTTTTTATTTGAAGACAAGATGGTCCTTGACTGGATCTCACCCGATGGTAAGTGACGATGGAGTCAAAGATGGTGGCGGGCTAACTTGGAAAGGGTATGGCAGTGTTTATTCAACCAATATCCTTAATCGGTTTCTACACGCCATCGTGCCGGAACGCTAAATCGCTTGGCGGCACGTTTTTGACGGTAGGGTGGTAGCTAGCCACGGCCAAAGCCTTCACCCGGACAAAATATGCCTATACTTTTGTAGCGTCACTGATAGAGATCTTTTATAAAATAAGGGTTTCCTTGTCCACCACATTTCTTTTTTTCTTGATTTATGGGTAAATTACGTTGTTTGGTACAAAATCCTTACTTCCTTACTAATATTATAAATGCGAAAATGCGATTGCTTGTTAGTTTGTCCTTCAACTACGCCGCAACGGACAGACATGATTTTTTAACCGACTTCCAAAAAGGAAAGGGAAGAAACGATGAAACCTATGCGCGACGCTCGTATTCTGGTGACACATGAGAGACACGTTTGTTAAAGTCGGGTGAGTATCGCGTATCGGTTTCATCGTTTCTTTTTAAGCCCGCCCGACTTCAACAAACGTGTACAAACTAAAATTATTTTTATGCTTTGTAGTGGCGTAAAAAGTCGGTTTTTTGAAAAGAATTTTTATTTGAGTAAAGTTGAGGTCCAGTAGGGCTAGCATGCTCGCCATGAGATACTTTTATCTGCCTTACTCATAAGATGAGATTTCACGAGTAAATGAGTAGAAAATTTTTTCTCGCAACGCGCATGTTAGCCTTGCTGGAGAATAATATAGGTTACTTTTTATGCCGGTAAAACAAGGGTTTTGCACGGGATTTTTTAAAAATAAATAAACTCTGTTAATAAATGAAATTAATAAACTCTGTATTTCTCATGATAACAGATTTGCGCTTGACAATGATAAATTGATAATGCAAGTTTAATTAATGTAACGCTTTCAATTATTATTATTTTTTACATTTTTATTCAAAAGAGAATGGACATTTTTGTATAGACTCCGTACATGGGCTGCCTGAAATCGAGCGTGTGAGGTCATAATTTAAGATCATAATTTAAGTTTAATTTTACTGTGTGACACCAACGAAGAAATACGGCTTCACTCGCGTGGATTTTGTTTTTAAAAAATCCCTCGGGATCTCTTTGATTTTCTGGGATAAAAAGTAAGCCTATGCCACTCTCCCTGTCGTCAACTATACCTATGGAAAAAATCAGGTCGATCCGTTGCTTTGTTGCCGCGAGATTTGTCCATCAGGACAAACCAACAAACTATAACACACTTGCGTATTTATAATATTAGTAAAAAATAAGGAAGTAAGGATTAGTAAGAATTTTTTTAAATTTGAAATAGCTCTATTACATACGAGTACTTACAATAAGTTTATTTTATAAAACTGCGCAAACTTGTCACACCTGTTGACAAGTGTGCGCGGTACGTCTGGATAGATAACTATTCATCAAACATAGCAAAGATCAATGAAATCTGCTTCCGAAAAAAAACCGCATTCGAATCGATCTTTCATGTTTGAGAACTGCAATATCTAACACAGATAGACCATTGCGTCGAAACAGTCAAACTTGTTACAATATTTTTCCGTCGAATTTAAAAGAAAGTAGAATTTTATGTTAAACAATACTAAGCGAAACTATCTGCTGGTAGGTATAGAAGGTAATCATTCCATTACATACGATTCAAGGAAACTGCATTGTCAGAAACATGATTCCAAGTTTAACCACATTAAAATATTTATTTATTTAACACATTAGAGATGCTACACGCGAGTCGCCCACGATGCCAGGGAATTCATGCCCTTTGTCAAAGCGCCGCGATCACCTTGGATTTATCTCTCAGGATGTATTAGCCTGGATGATTTCATTTGTTTATACTTGTGCACTGTCGCGCCTATAGGTGGGTCCGTTTATTTTTATCCTTTATGCTAATGCACTGTAATAATTATACAGCAATTTGTACTAGTTTCTCTGCTTTACCCTTGTAATATTATGTCAGTGTGGCTAATTACAACCTGATTGACAGTTAGATAGATCAAACAACATAATTACCAATAGCTTGGCAGTATATTTACCTGCCAGTAAAACTTTTAGATCTTGATTTAAAACAAACATGTGACACTGCAATGTAGTCACAAGGCCCTAAGTATCTAAGGTCATGGGTGACAAACAAGTTTTTATATCCTATTAATCCTATTAATATTATAAATGGGAAAGTTTGGATGTATGGATGGATGTTTGTTACTCAATCACGCCGCAACGACGGAACCGATTTGGCTGTTTGGCACAGAGGAAGATAAAATAGTCTACTGTTTATCCCGGAAAATAAAAGAGTTTCGCGGGAATTAAAAAACATTAATCTACGCGAACGAAGTAGCGGACATCAACTAGTTTAAAATATGACACCCGAATAACGTTAATATACCGTTTGAAGATGCTAAGTGAATATGTTTAAAACGATCATGTCACATTAGCTAAAATCACTAAACTAAACAAAACTGCTACACTTTAACAGTTACACTTGTGACACTTTTCGAGTTCTTTTTACTCTACTTCTTGAACCAATTCAAAATATGAATTCGCACGCATTGATTGTCATAATATTATCCTCAATATTTTGTCATATTATCAGCTGTCAGAATAAATTTAGACGCGGTCTCACTCAGCTCTGAATACATTTTGTGAGACGTCCCACACACCATCAGAAGTTTACAGGAACATACTTCCTCTTCTACAAAAGCTCGCCGCATATAGGAAACAGTTTTCTGGGCGATATATCTGATAATATGCGGCTGGCCTTAGCATATAACTGACTGTCGCGACTTCGTAGGCGTGGATTGAAATTTTTTAATGCCCGCGAGAACTCTGTTATTTTCCGAGACAATTTGTAGTCTATGTCATTCCAGACTGTAATATATCTCTATGCCACATTTCGGCCAAATCGGTTATATTGTTGCGGCGTGATTGGCTAAAAAACGTCCATCCATCCATCCATTCATCCAAACTTTCGCATTTATAATATAAGTAACATAATATGCGGCTGACACTAAGCATTCATATCAAAATAATCATCTCAATAATCCTTGAGATGACCCGGAAACGATTGTCCAAACAATTCAGGCGACGCTCCTAGACGAGGCTCAGGAGGCACGTGTTAATAAACTTGATAACGTTTATCAGAGACGTTGACCCGAGAGATTAGCTGCGAGCACCTATCTATGTTTACATGTTGAGCAAGCGCATAGGCCTTCGATGGAGGACTAGTGCCTTTATATGCACTTTTTATAGAACACTAACTGATACCCGCAACTTCGTCTGCGTGGATTTAGTTTTCGAAAATCTCAGGAACTCTTTTATTTTCCGGAAAAAATAGTCTAAGTCACTCTTCAGGTCCTCATCACCGACACCTGCTCAAATATTATAACTTATATGCTACGAAAATAAGTAACATTTTTAATATTAGCTTTAAGTTTCATAGACTCATCTCATGTAAGACTAAATCAAACAAGATGCACAATGATGAAAACAGCAGGTATATCAAATCGTTGCGAAATGATTAACTCACGATTACAAACAAAAGCTCATGCAAATATTAAATCTAAACTTGTGCAAGCGGATAAAAGAAATACCTCGTATGAATAAGCAGTACAAATAGCAAATAACTAACAAAATAGGAAATTCACTACATAACAATGCCAGTTGTCTTTGCACAAAGCCACGTAAACTGTGCCTATTTGCCGACCCTACCTTTGACTGATAAGGTGTGCGCTTATTAATAAAACAATTGCATACGAGACGTATAAATAACTTCTATTATACCTCTATTTATGGTGCAACGTTTGCGTGCTTTGTCTTCTAGAAGGTTTTCTTTTATAACATATGAGCTTATTGACTTTTATTGTATATTCTTAGGACCTGTGCAATTAGTTATTGGGTAATCATTGCATTGGCTAAGTGCTTTTGCCCGCTTTTTGAACCATTGTTTGTTCAGGACAAAAGTAGCCTATAGATGAAACATTTCAAGTCTTCAAGTCTAGATACCCAAGCAAAGCTAACCGTTGCAGTATGATTGAAAGACAAATTAATACTTTTTTGAATTCATTATGTTAAGTAAGGATTTCTCCTGATTTTTAATAATGTGAAAAAATGTCGCAAAAGTTCCAAAAGACTCAAATACCTGCAACAGTGTAAAATACATAAACGCTGTTAAAAAAGAAAAGGTTCTTAGATAAAAACAAAAAACTAAGCTTAATACTACAATTTCTAAATTAACAGTCGATAATTCTATTTATATTTCCCACTGATGGAGCAGGAAACTAAAAAAATAACATTTAGAAGTTCTCAGGGAGCGATTTGTGTATCAATAAATTGTACAAACATAGGGGAGGCTGCTAAATTCCTTATCTCGAATCGTTTAGCGTGTAGATGCTAGGACTTTTTGGGACCTGTCGCAACCGATTTGGAGATAAAAAAGGAGGACTAAGAAAAAATGTTTTTCGAGACCTCCGATGTTGACGCTTCGGAGTTCGAACCTTTTAGTGGGCGCGGAAAAATATGTGGACAGAGCATTAGATGCTACCAGTACATAAACTTCTAGTTCCGTCCTTTACTAGGAATCATGAACTCCCACTTGAAGAGTAGGTACCTACATACATTGTATTTATTTTTAAGAAGAAACTCTTAAAAGAAACCTGTAAGCCTAAAGCAGAGATTGAGATACGCGACAAGCGACATTAAAGAGTAGCTATGTGCTAGATTTGCACCATATTTTTTTGGTTTCGTTCTTATTTAAATATACCAAATATTCTACAAAGTAAAATTGTGTTCATGGCGTGACGTATCTGGTAAAGACATCAATACTTATATCAAATACCTGCTTACCTGGCTGAGCGACTTGTAGGGACCGATCGACTACTGTCTATTGTCACAATCGCTTGCCTCAAATATTTTCCGAACATTTTTGTCCAAATCAATGAGCAAGTGTAGCCAATTGCGGTCGTGTATATCAGAATCTACCTTCTGTTCTTTGGTGAATAAATATTATGAGAATAACTATCAAAATAATAAAAAACTGTATAATTAAGATGGCTGATTAATAACGAATAATGACTATTATGTTGCAATACAAATAGTTGGGTAACTAAAGTAATTCTGCAAAGTAGGTAGGTAGGTAGGTACATATTTATTAAATATGGTTAATAAATAATATACATTATGGAGCAATTACCAGCTTAATGTGAATAAATTTGATTATTATCAACATTAAATATTATCTTGATCGGATAATTAATTTCGCTTCTCGCGACGCGCAACGGTGAGTCTCACTTGAAAGTTACTTGATAAATATAAATTGTAATTATTTTTTCTTAATTTTCAAAATAATTATATTAATTGTTAAGTAAAACAGGTCAAGCCTCAAAATTGGCTTTCTCTAAAATAACTTTCTTGTGTAACTTAGAACAAATAAATAATATTTCAGAGAGAAAGATAAATCTATGTAAATTAACCAATAGATAAAAATGAAAAAGACAAAAATCAAACAACTAGATCTATTAATTATTAATTATAACTAGGTACTCTACGAGTATAGTTTACGGACTAGGAACGCTAAGTGTGCGCAGGCAATTTGACACATAGGCATATTCGTGAACCTTATTGAAATTATATTCCTGACCTGTAGGTAGATGGATTTAAAAAATCCTAAGATACACTAACGCAATCACTTTTAACACAAATGCTTATGTAATTTTTATATTTTTATTTAACTCACACAAATTATAACTTTTTGTTTTTAAGAAAATCTGTTATTGGCGAAAGTAACAACTGTCATTAGCTGTTATATTATGTAATATGTTAATTTTCCTATAATAAATAAAATAAAATAATCGCTTTAGATACATATTTTAGACACCCAAAACTTTTTGAATATCTCGCATGATGAAAAAAGTTAAGTAACTTTCCCATTCAGAATACTGAAACATCTACTGCACCAAGTAACTTCGAATTGACTAAGTACAACCAATAAAGGATGATACTACATGCTAAATTGTCAACGACTATTATCATTAAGCAGATGTATGCTGTGATAACTAGAACCTGTATCTAGTAGTTACATGATCTGCCGACTGTAACTCAGCAAAAACATATGTTTCTGTCTTTCAAATAAGGATTATCTGATTATAAAATACGAATTATTTGTCAAGCTAGTTTTATATCAGCATTCCGAACCGGTGCACAGTCGTCTGAGAGCGGTCATAAGTCCGAAATATTGACCACAACCTATTTACAATTTCTGCTTGTTTAATCACTCTCAAGTTCCCAAACAATACAAAACTGTAACTAGATAACGCATAAGTTAACGTTATCATTAATTTTTCGACCTACGAAGTGAACATATTTTGTGCAACCAGTAAATTAGCTGCTTAACGCGACTTGAAAGTGATTTTGTTTTTTAAAAATTTCTCAGAATTGATGATTATTTACCTGATAAAACATTATGAAATTAACTGATAAGGGTATGTACTGTTATGTTTTTCTATTTTTGCTAATATAAAGACCTTAAATTCAGGTAAATTTAGGTGTAAAGCCATGCGTGTTTTTTGAGTTATTATTTTAGCAATTTGTATTTTCACTAAGAGATTTGACTATGTTACCCCGATCAGCCCCTAATGATTTTCATATGGTTACACAGCTAAAGTAGTGTAGTTTAAGGAACAATATCATTTGTCTGCCCGTTTTTGCCCGTTTTTTTTTAATAATATTATAACGCGAAGAGCAAGGAAATGAAAAATATTTGTTTAATTGGTTTAAGGTACTTTTTACCAGTTAACTTCTTTACAGATGGATTTTATGGAGATTTGGCTCACAATTAGTGGTTCTCAGAATGAAAGGGCAAATCATATGTTGGAAAACTTACTGGAAATGGTGCCGGATTCAGAAAATGTTGATATTAAAAATCTCCATAGCCGTGTGAAGTACATTAATAAGAAGTTATTGGAATATTGGAAAATAGCTAACAGATGCAAGGAAAATTTAGTGCAAACGCATGCTGAATGATTAGCAATGGTTGAAACTGGAGATTTGCCGAGGAGTGCCACCCCCAGCGCGTCCTCGTCCACAGAGAAAGTGCCACAAGAAGGGAGTTCGAATATTGGAAGACCCAGAAAGGAATTTAGTGATTGTAACAAACGGAGTCAACGGAGAATATTAGATTTAAAGATGTAAATTTTTATTAGATCATGTCTTATCAAGACTATATATTTTTTTAAATTATTTTTAGTTCATGTCTTGTGTTATATTTTATTTTTATTATACTTCAACATTGTATTTTTTTTTTCAATATCTAATGTACCTAAGTCATTATAATATGTAAATAAATAAGTTATAAATTATAAACAACATTTTTGACAGATATATAATGTTTTAGAATATGTAGAATGTTTTATTTAACTGTGTCAAGTAAATTTTTCTTTTTTTTTTTTTAGAATTTAAGATTTTTAATATAAATAATACATATTTTGTTAAAGTAACTAGTCTATTCATACATTATATTATTATTTTTATCAAAACAAGGACTTTTATAACGATTTAATAAACATTTTAGTGATAAACGGACTTATGACCGCGTTAGTTAGAGCGCCAGACCACTGTGCGGTGGTAGATTCTCGACTTCTCATGAGAGCCACAAGTTGGCCTACATGAAATAAATAATTTTGAGTTTGGGTATATAGTTATTACTCATGCTTATTAGAAGCTTAATATATTCTCAAAAACGGCTTCGTAATTGCTTATTATTTCTCAAATAAATGTTAGATATACCGGTTTCAATGATAATCCAAATATCATCAATCCAAAATAGCGTCAATGAAGTAGGTTCAAAAAAGAAATCACAGCAGCTAAGAATACAGCAGCCAGTCCAGAGCTAATCAAAGATTAATTATAAAGGTCAGTGGTTGGGATGATTTTTGAAGTACCTTCACATTGATTATGTCGTTGTATGCGTACATATGTGTGCACACAAGGCACACAAGTTCTCGGTAACAAGAAAACGTGTCCAAATGTCGGAAAACACGAAGATGTGGAAACAAACATCACACTGAGTTATTCCGACAACCTAAACACATAAAATCATTAGATGCAGTTACGAAAGCGTGATTGAGTCAGGCTGTTTTTGAACTCCATTTTCAGTAAACTTAGGTATACAGGTACGCCTCGGCACCTACGACACCTAGAATTCAATAGCCTAATAATGGTAATTGAAAAATGAAACGGAACCCTGAAGCTAACAGAATTGTTTTATCAAAAAAAAAAGTTGCCTCAAATCAGCTGTTCTTTTTTCGGTTTAAATCGCCTCAAATGAACCATTAATTATTAAAATCATAGATGATAGAGTTATACTTATATTACCTACCCATTAATATCAGGTAATAAATGTATTTTAGTCGCATAGGGTGCGGTAAGACGTCTACTTTACAATTTTGACAGCGATACAGTATCTTACAGTACAGTAGATATTAGTAATTGAATCTTAATTCAATTTAACAACTAGCAATCAGCTATTGAAAAAAGTTTCGAAGCTTTTCGATAAAAAAGCTTGCATAATCTGTTATAAATATGGGTGTTCCCACAGATAGCAGTGAAAGCGGATGGAATCAGTCAACATCCGATGATAGCGCGCAAACACCCGTCAATTAGCCACTTATCCACACAAAAGATCCACGTTTTCCCGTAAATTAGCCTAAATTATCTCCAATGCACCGCTTTTCTGTTCAAAATTCAGAGACAAATTGGATCGCAAATTGAAATACGATTGATCAAAAATTTCGATAAATGTTGTTGACAAAAGAGTTATTTACTTTAGTTCACAAAGCTTAGTTTACTGTGTGTATAGCTTGCACTTGCGAAAATAATAACGCATCCAATCCAACTGCGAAGTGCGAAGTCGTATCTCAGAGAGACAGCGTTTCAGATAGGTACCTACAGTATACAGTGTCCTATACAATTAGTGAAATAAAAAAGCTAATACGATTTAATTAAGATATGTGTCCGTGGTCTATAAATTCATCGACCGAAACACGCTCGACCAATGTTTTCCATAGTTTAATGTGTTATTTTTACCAATATGGCGAACGTTGGACGGCGTCTTTGACTCATCAAAGGGCTCGTGACATCAAACGGACCGACGCTCGCGACATAAAATCACGCCTGTGCAAACATCATAAACAATCCGTAAAAGAATTACTATTTATTATAGTGATCGATCGATTCCTGAACGGAAGTTTTACGCACACTGTGCATTCTAATCACTATAATATTTCTATTATTTCTAATCCATTTTCATCGCTGTCTTAATAGGTAGATAATTTTTTGCTACGAGTGATATTATGAATATTATAATAGGAAATTATTTAAAATCTAGTTATTTTTGTGTTTGAGCTTTTCCTTAATACATCAAAGTTATTGAAAGATAAAGGACTTTCCACCCTCCTTCTTCGTTCGGAAATCAGACAAACTATCGACTTACACGATAACTGATAGATAAATGAGAAATACAATAGAAAAAAACTTCCCCGACTCAATTATTGCCTAGCACGCGAGAGCATTTGTCGATTTTCCCATGATCGGAACCGGCATTCACTTTCTTGAGCCCCGAAAAATAATCCAACATAATCTGTTCTCTCTATTCAATCTGTGCCCAATAGAAACTGTTCGCAGCACCTGTAGCGGTTTATTGCTTATTTATACCGCTTCTCAAGTTCGGATTAAGTTATAGCCAGCCTTCGAAGATTAAAGCTTAATAGGGGGTGGAACGGATTGATTTCTAGACGATACTGCGCCAAATCTCGACTAATTCGGGGATCGGTGGCGTTCGCTTTCTGAATTTTGATTAATTTCAAAATTCGTTCCATTTGAATAATGGAAACAATTGAAAACTCTGCGCTGAGTTAAATTCCATTCGGCGTCATGTCTGGTCATGTAGTGATGAAATCTTGTATCTTATTTAAAAGCTCTATCGCTCTAAGCAAACTTGACAAACAGAAATTGTGGTGCCTATTCGTTACATCTTTAATATGGCCGAAACGTAGTGGGTACACAATCAAAAATTTAACTTTTCAGCTTACGATGTTTACACACTAAGTTGAAACTAAAAAAGGCAAATATGGAATGAAGCACCGCTTATCTCTTGTTTAATTAAAAACTAAGCACACACGATTTACATATTACCCGGGAAAACAAATATACGAGTATGTAATGCGTTACCTACTAGCATACGGAGCAATGTTTGCTTCCTATATATCAATATAGAGGGCCTATCGTGGACACCTGTCTCCATTTGCTTAGGCGTTGTTTGTCTTACGTTTAACGAAACTTTAGTCACACACAAATTATCAACTAATTTACGCTCCCCGACATTTTTTGACTCATAAACAGACTAAGCTTTTTACTGCGTAGTGTTGACATAATTCTCTCGGCCAGACATTTGTTTGTAAGAACTAGGAAACGAGCCTTTGTCAACAAACAAGTTTTGAGAAAAAAGAGAGAAACGTCAAGTTTGACAGCGCGGGTTTTGGACGGCGATATTGGACTGTATCGGCGCGTTCGGAAAGGCGTACCGGATCTCGTATTGACCAATCGATCGGTCGTGATTGGTCAGTCCGGTCGCTGGGCGGGGCGCCTGTTATCGCCGACCGATGATTTGGCTGATAAGCCCCGATTGTGACGTCAGCGTCATTGTTTCGATATCGCAAAAAGATGTCCTACTTGGCTTTATCGATTACACTTTTGATTGGCGGCAGATAACTTATCTCTGGTTGCTCTAAATCCGAATATCTTTCAATGACGGTAATTATCACTTTTATAAGTGTAATTAGGTATTTCAACATTTTTTCAAAAATTCTATTTCACCATCACTAACTGAATTTTAACCGGTAGATTTTGACGTTCCAACAACAGATTGCCAATGTAAAAAAGTCAAAACATCAACTATATTCAGCCGCTTAAAGCCTTGCTAACGCTTTACTTTATAGGTACCTGCTCTATGTCTTAAAAAATATACAAATCGCGAAAAACATAAGGCGGGTGCTTATGACGATCTTAAGTTTGGTTTTTCACTTGTAGCACAGTTTCATTATCAGTAGGTACGATAATTAAACGTGCCCTATGCGCTGTACCTGACGCATTTCTCCGGGAAATCACTTGTTTACCGTGTTGTTTACCTTACAATAACAATAAAATCTGAAGCATAGACCCAGTGTCAAGATTCGTCAAAATCAGGAGTTTTGCGGCTGGGCTCTTAAGACAATTAAGGAAAAATGAATTTTATTTGAAAATGGTGAAATAGGGTCAAAGTGCTCATTTGTTTGTTGTTTCAAAGGGTGTGCATAGAATCTGAACTAAACAAATATTTGTGTACCTACTTATTATTGAAACAATTGTACCTAATAAGTATCAATATTTTTTAAGTCAGATTCTAAGCATACCATTACTATTTTACCAGATTGGTATAATGTAATTCATCTTGATTAATAAAATATCGAGAACACGCGCCCTCAACGGAATCTCAAAGACATAGCTAGCTACTCCGAAAGGGGGATTCCGATATTGATTTATACCTAAGTATGAAATTAGTAGGTTCAAAGTGATTTTGCAAAAGGAGAATGGCAAAGGTATTTTACTATTTTAAAGCTACCTTTTGGTTATTTACTTATTAATACGTAAGTAGGTCAGTAATCTATTCTTTCAATTCGATACAGTTCACCACAAATGTCCATACGATGGCGTGCAAAATTTCAGTCAAAAATTAAGTTCAGTGCAGTTCAAACTCTATAGGTAAAATATTTTTTTACTAAATACCTATTGCATTAGTTAATTCATTGAACCGAGACGTTATGATCCTTAGAAGTGACCTCCCAAGGCCAAATTTCATATTTCAACAGGATTCTATTGAAACTTCTTGACTTATGATTTTGTCTGTGTCAACTTTGTCTAATAGACACCAAATGAGACCCAAAGAACTTGAATATTCACACTACAAAACCAGGATAGGTAGGTAATTAAATCAAAATGTCCCCCCGCGTGGGGTTAGATACCTACTGGTTCTTGTAAAATATTCAGTGCTTCGCCTTAAACTGAAGGCTTTTAAAACAAAGATGCTTTTAAAGTTTCGTGCGAAATATCAAGGACATCGTCGGTGCATTAACTACTTTTAATTAATGTTAATCATTACCTACTCTAGGTTATATCTACCAAGGTTTGAAAATACAATTTAGTTTTTAGGCTATGGTATAAAGGTTTTATGTCAGCTTTGTTTAAAACATGGGTGGTTCCCCATTGCCCCCGCCGGGAATCGAACCCGAGACCTCCTAGTTATAAAATCAAGCGCCACTACGCCAGGGAGGTCGTCACACGCTAGTTACCTACCTAGTCTAAGTTAAACAACTACCTAGCCAACAAAAAATCGAATTTACTACTTATAAATTTTAAATCCAGGCATTGCTGAGATCTAAAAAGCGTGCTCTGACTCAGCTCAGACTCAAGATAGAGGTTAAAACGAGACACAAATATGTTCTGACATAAATCTGTCTCGTTTTAACTCTATCTGAGTCTGAGCTGAGTGAGAGTGAAGTTTATAGATTTCAGCCTGAATGAAGATGAAAATGTTCACTAGGTCAATATGTAAGTTATTCAATTGGTAAGAAATTCTAAAACTTCCTCCACACGGGCGGCTTGTGCTCGTAAAATATGCAGTGCTACACGCCTTAACTGAAGGCTTTCGAGACAAAGATGCTTTTAAGCTTCCGTCGGAACAGAGAAAGGAATGCAGTCGATCGAACACAAAAAAAAACCACGACGAACTACCACTACCCCTACCTACTAGCCTAGATAATGTTAAAATATATCTACGAACCTGCTCTGAGTGACATCTGTAGGTTCAAACAAAACACATCGAAATCAGCCCAGTGATTGTTAACCCTGCCCGGAAGTTATACGTTCTTCATTCAGAAACCGCATTAAAATCGGCCTAGAAGTTTTTAAGAAAATAATAGGGTACAAAAACCATCTCTTTTATGTAGGTCTAAATTTATTTTCTACAAAGTTACGAAGTTAAAACAGATTAGAACGATAACCCTGGAGAAGTTGAAATTCGGAAGTGGAAGATCAAATTCTATATCTTTGAATTTTTTTTGCTACTCTATACATCCAATAGTCTTAAAGGTTTTTAAAACTAAGCCAATATGGCGGCCACTTTTACAACATGCCTTTACGTATATATCTAGGTTTAAAAGTTTCACCCGAATTGATAACTGAGCTGATCTTTAACTTAATTATATCTCGACGTTAGGTACATTTTAGTTAGAATCTAGGTACTTTTATGGCCAGTAACTTGGTTTTATCTAGTTTATGATATATAAATAACTATTTATACAAACTTAGGTCTATAAATAACTTTACCTAGGTCTGTACCACCGCGGTAGGTATAACATTACAGAACCAAATAATACAAATCTCACAATGACTTTGTACAAAATCCATTCATAAGTGGCAACTATCAAATCTCGCCGATCTAACTACGAAATTCTCTGCATAAGAAAACAACTACACTTAAGCTATGAATTGAAACAATTAGCCATTCACGTTCAAATCACCTGGGGACTCGATACAGCGTTTACTATTAGAGTGCCTCGAACACACGGCCGAATCTGATCGTCACACCCTCCCGTGCTCAAGCAATGTAGGTAGTAGACTACTAAATTTAGCCCCATTGTCCCGATCAAAGGCTTAATTGGTGATATATTAAATTGTAATTAAGGTACAACCCTATTGTTGTAGGTGTGAAAATCTGGAGCTTGAGGCGAGTAGATTTGTTGCCAGATTTGTTGAGCGATCGGTTCTATTATTGTAAAAGGTAGAGACTAGTAAAGTGTTATTTATTTATTTATTTATTTACTTGTTGAAGAAAATATTTTTATAATGACGTTTCAAAAGGCTAAAATGTAATTTTTCAACACGGACAAGCATGAAATTGTACCTACTTAACTAGGTATTGGTACATGTATCACCAACTATATTTTGACCAAATGGAGATGTTTTTTAAAATTCCCGCAGAAATTTTTTTCCGGGATAAAAAGATAGCCTGTGTCATTTTCCAAGTTTTTTTTTAAATTATGTTTATTTGTGAAGTTTTTAATTCATTTAAGGCATGTAATAACTTTTGCTTATCCAAATAAATATAAATTTCAGAGAAGTATTTACCGACGGATAACCTGATAACATAATAAGGGTAGGGTCATTCCAATACCTTAATAAATTGAGCGAACATTGATTACCGCGCGCCGTTCAAGGTGAATTAATTAAGTATTTTAATTAATAGGATATCCCGGTGTCCTTATTGGCAATCCTTTCATAAATTTATTGAGACGCAACCCTTTGAAGGCCCTATTGGGTAGGAGAACCAAACATTCTGTTTACCTAGGACTGGTCTTGGTGTGCCTGAGAGTTCTACTTAATGTTCTCAAAGGTGTGTAAAGTCTACCTAGTCTAGTCTCTTGTTGAAATTATCTTTCTCACGGGGAGAGCTTGGCCAGTTTTGGCCCGGCGATGTTTTGAGGTGCTGATGATATTGTCTTGGCATACCTTATGATCCTACAGCTCAAGTTAAAAACTAAATAATTACTATGGTAAGATTTTACCAACCTGATCACAGACATCAATATGTAAATTTTGGCTAACATAGATTCTAATACATTTTAAGTTGAGTGTAGCGTTTACTCATTGCTAAAAAAGATTGCGATATGATGTGTGTTGATGTGCAGAAGATTGATATTATTGACTCTTTTGGTTTAAATTTTCGACGTTTAATCTGTTGAACTTGAGTTAGATAAACCTTGCGATCTTGAGTTGTAAAACATTTTGACTATAACTTTTTAAATACTCATAAGATTACAGTTTGCTGCCCTAGTACCTACTAGATTTTTAGGTAAAAGGTCTTTCAAATAATATCATTGTCCTGCCTTTCAAAACTTAAACATGGCGTCCCTAGTATTAGCAGATAACAGCACGCCTGATAAGTAATATAAATTCAACCTCTCAATTTGTGTTGAAGGATATTTTACTTGAACATACTAGATTAATAAAATCTTTAGAAAATAATTTCCTACGACGTGCGATGCAATCCGTATGATTCCCTGATTTTTGTCGCCCTGTTTATTTTGTGTTCTTGACCTAAAGCTAGATATAACAACCGTGTTCTCCTTGTTACAGCATGCTCCGATTTTCGGAGCTCGGCCCAACTGAGAGGCCTCACTCACACTCACTCCCTAAAGACATATTCGGATCACAGAATCAGTAAGATATTTCATTTAACCTATACCTACCTGTCATAAAATCACAAACTCGTGTTGTGGTTGAAATGAAAGTACACTTTAGCATACTAAAAGATTCTAGGAAGGTCGCTTGTTTGGTATGCAATTAGGCTATCTGCGCAGATAGCCTAATTGCATCCCATATCCAGGTGACCTTCCTTATGGCGGGCGCAGCGGCTACTAGCGCCGGACAGGCGAAGAGGCGCTAGTATGAAAACCTTGATGGTAGCTTCATATTTGTGCCTCTTGGGGTGAAGACCCTGGGGCCGTGGGGCCGGGGGCCTCGAGCTCTTTTTGAAAAACTTTCAGAAAAACCCCAACCGGTGATAAAAAGAAGGCTGGCAGCTACCTTGACCAAAGAACTAGTTGGGTTAGCAAAGGATAATGTATAAAGCTTAGGTGCTATACCGCGTTGCGGTGACATCGATGAGGTTTTAGATTTCAGATATTTTATTTGTTTGTTGATTTTTAATTTAATGGTAATTTCTACTTTGTTCCAGTTTACTTCGGTCTATGGACTTGGGTCCAAATGAGCGAGTAGAGCGCAAAGAAGCGCTGCGCTCGCCCGCCGCCTCCGCACACCGCGACAGCTCGACTGAGCGCGAGCGAAGCGCTGAGAGGCGGGATATCGGTAAGTACCACGAAAACTCACTCTCTTCACTAATCTTACCTTAATTCTATCGAAAAATCGTCAAGTATTCCACGCTCCAACTGACCCGAGCTCATTTCGCAATTTGTAAGCATTACCTGTTGTGATGGCATAAATAAAATCATAAGCTCTCGGGTCAAGTGTTCCGCGCTCGACTTGCCATAGCTAGTCCGCGTCATTCCGTGCCCGATTGACTATTACGCCGC
This sequence comes from Hipparchia sbordonii, assembly GCA_038048805.1. NCBI lineage: Eukaryota > Metazoa > Arthropoda > Insecta > Lepidoptera > Nymphalidae > Hipparchia > Hipparchia sbordonii. The sequence goes on along the minus strand of CM076107.1, from coordinate 9,095,838 downwards.
GGAGTACGAGGAATCCAAGTTCCCACCACCTCCACGCTCGATTCGGCTCACGAACGCGCGTAAACGCGCCGCTGGAGGCCTCTGAATAAAAATGCGAACTTGAAACATGCCGGCTGCGAATTCGTACGTGAATGCCGCTTACGGGCGTGCGTGAACCCCACCCCCCGCATCCCTCCAACCCTCCTCGTGTTCCCGCGTAACCGTGCTCTCATCGCAGGTGGCGAGGAGTGGCCGAGCACGCCACCCCCGCTCAACAACAACACGACGCACCACAACAACAACGGGCCCGTGCCGCTGCCGCTCCCTCCACCGAGCCCCTTCCGCTTCGAGGAGCACCGACCCTACAGGTTCGCGGAAGACATGGGCCCCCTGCCGCCCGGCGCACTGGTCGGCCGCCTCGGGGACTCGCTCATCCCGAAGGGCGACCCCATGGAAGCGCGGTTACAAGAGATGCTCCGATATAACATGGACAAATACGCCAATTCCAACCTTGACACCCTGCACATAAGCCGACGAGTCCGAGAGCTGTTGTCAGTCCACAACATCGGGCAGAGATTGTTCGCGAAGTACGTCCTGGGCCTGTCCCAGGGGACGGTGTCGGAGCTGCTATCGAAGCCGAAGCCTTGGGACAAGCTAACAGAGAAGGGGCGAGACTCGTACAGAAAGATGCACGCGTGGGCGTGCGACGAGGCGGCCATCATGCTACTGAAGTCACTCATTCCTAAAAAAGGTATCTATACAAGACACGTTCCTTTACACATGAGTTACTACCAATAAATAATCTTCTCCTAATCATTTCTGCCATATAAGTAAGTAATTTATACTCTTTCACTCATTAGATATTGTTATTGTTTTCAAGAAAATATCGTTGACTTATTAATCTAGTAAAAACGGCACAGCGTGGTGCGTATCGGACGATTAAAAATCATTGCCATAATCGTTTTTGTGCCATAAATCAGCTAATCAGAGAAGTATTATTGGTGGCAGCTCATTCCGCATGTTTTGATACCGGAATGTTCCGTTCCATCAATTTCTCCCCCCGAGTCAATCTTCCGAACGGTTTGCCACGTTATCCGTTATCAGCGCTTGTCAAATAGCCCATCAATCATGAGAACAATCCGACGGTAGCTGTTTAACGTGACCCGGAGCGTTCACCGCCGAAAACAAAAGATATATATTTTTGTTCAAACTTTGGTACAATTGAGTTACAGCCCTTAAACTTTAGGCATCATATATTTTGGTTGGACGATCATTTCGGGCTTAGTCACATCAATGACAACGAGGAATGATAGTCCAATTTAACAATTAATCAAAATTTTACCACCCCGATATCATCAGTACGTATTTATGGAGTTGCCGTTACAAACTCGAAAGGATTTACGTCAGATAAAATACAAAGTCTACATTAATCAATCTTTTTAAATAAAATATAGAATGCATGAGAAAACATAATATAAATTTGGCCTATATTCTTTCGATTTTTTACGTCAGTAGGTCTAACTCAACACACCATCGTGATGGCAACTCAGCTTTCCGCACTTTTTTGTTTAACACATGTTATTTTTGTTTGTTCCTCTCTCCTCGTCCTTGAATATCCCACCTCCTTACCTTCCTGTGCGGAAACTAGCTTCAGAAGACCAAGTCTCCCCTCCCTTGCTACGAAAAGGGGGGTGGGTGGTAAGGGGACATGGTCAACTCCCGGCCGTACCGCGACTTCGATTTATAGTTTTAATACGTGTCGCCTTTGTTAATGCCGCCCGCCATTTTGTTTTAGTTTTTAAGTTTTAAATGATGAAGAATAGTGTAGATCTATTTTTGAATTTAATTTCTTCATCAATGAAATTTTAAATATTTTTATGCTAAATAACACTCTACCACTGCTATCATTTACGAATAGGTACGTATCGTGTGTCTTGAAAGGGATGTATATCTACCTATTGAAAAAATTGTACACTGATTTAAAAAGGTATGTACATATATTATTACACTCGTCATCTGGTGCCCAAAAAAAGATACAGGAATCGCAAAAAAGTGGTTGATATCACAATGCAGATCGCTCGGACAAACGACTAGACAAACGGACAAAAGTGTGAGTAGAACAATGAAAAGGAACTGTCCACACCTCATCCGCCTCTCACAGTGGAAATGTTGCCATTACGTGTCGTCTAAGCATTTGTTTTGACAGAAATAATTTCTGCCGAATGCGAACAAAAACAACCTATTTCAAAAAAGAAAAGTAAAAATAATTTCTGCTTTTAGTTATACACAGGGGCATACGTTTTGTTCCAACGATTGTTAACCATCTGTTAAACCACGGAATGATTCAAATTATGACATTGAAAAAGAACACTATGGTGGATTTTAAAAATCCAATGACATTTTTATGATTAAAGGAACAAAAAAATACGTATAATTTAACTAAGGCCTACTAAGTAAAGTTAAAGCAAAAATAAGTACGTTGGTGCTAACTTAACAAAATGAATGGAGAGCTTTGAATCTCAGAGTCCAAACTTTCTTTTTTCGTTAAATCCTACATCCATGAAAAATGTACCTACAAGCTTACATATTTAACGTCGAAAAATTCGGAAGGTTTAGTGTCTATGGTTTAAAAAGAACCGTAATGCAATGTACACACTGTCACAATGCAGCGATGTATGAAAGACAATGGCGTGCATTATTAGTTACCCTTTGAATTTGCAGTCACAAGTAGATAGGCAGATAATTGGGAATGAACTTTTTCCTTTTGACTACCTTTGTTCTTTGGATTGACAGATCATTCATTAATGATTTCAAGCTTTCGACCGTAATTAGCGAGGTTTTATCCACACTTGACTTATGACATTTGAAAATCGTCACTACACATTGATTTATTAATCTTAGGTAAACATGACAGTCGATTAACGTCAAGGTTAAACTTTATTGTGGCTTTTTTAAGGATATTACAATTAGTCCCCTTTCAAAGCTTGCAAGTTGCACTTATTGGAGTAAGTACCTATGTTAACAGCAACTGAAATTCACAAGTATGCGATTGATTTCCTGTGACTCTTCTGATCGGTCAGTCTACCTAGTGGGGGTCTGCCAACCCTGCGCTTACTGATCTTTCAAGTTGCTGGGTCGCCTTTATTCGAACTTTTGTGGGGCACCCATTTCAGTTTCACGATTCGAACGAACTTTGATTCTCCTACGGATCTCCTCATTTCTGATTTGAGCTTGCAGGGATACTCCGAGCATAGCTCTCCCAATCGCATGCTGAGTGACCCTGAACCTTCTTGTGAGGCTCATAGTTAGCGACCATATTTTGGACCACTGCATCCGGGTCTATAGTCTATAGGTATACCTACTTACATACCTATTTATTCTTTTTAAATTTTTTATTATTCTTGTTTTGCAATAATCTGTTTGCATACTGATTGCTGGACAAACCATAATAGTAACGTGGGAACGTACTGCGGTTAGTGTCATAACATGTATTGTTTATCTGACTGCTCTTCCCAGTTAGTTTACTTTCACTTTAATTTGGGGCTACAATCAATTTTCCTTAGCTGCCTTAAAAGATAAAAGTCAGTTATTCACCGAAACACGTTAGCGACACACTATGCAAGGCGCGTAGGATGTTCTTACCGTGAACTAAAATTAAACCGTGATAACTGATACGTAAAGCGCCGGTCAAAGCGCGTTTCTCCAATTCTAACATTTTTGAGAAATTATGTTTTTGTTATAGATTTAGATATTGGAATGCATGGACATGTTTTAGATCGAATTCACTAATTAAGCGAAACCCATGAAGTCATAAGAAAATAAAACCTCATAAAGGTGTCACAAAGATTAGATTAAAAAAACCTAAAACTTACGATGTAGAGATGGTTTTAAACTATTACTTCAGCTATAATTACGAACTCTTTATGAATTTTGTAAATAACTACAACTTGGTGTCTCAAAGGTTCTCAATTGAACCCTTTTTTCTGACGATGTTACATTTTAAATCCGATTTATATCTATCTGTCATCGGTATTTTAAAACATGAAAACATGAACGGTTGTACTATCAATAGCGTCTCATTACGGCGTGCTGCGGGCACCATGTGATTTTCCGGCATTTTCACAAGTGGCCGGTTCCCACGTGTCCGGCGCTGTGTTGTATAACGCTATTGTTGTTCGCTCTCACGGCGTTTATGGTGACTGCGATGGTGCGTGTAACCATGTTTCAGGTACACACACCTACCTGCATTATATCTATAATATCGCTGGTAGTTATACTTGTACCAAGCTTTTTGTTGGTACGTAAATACTTACTAATTGGATAAGTACTTACATTGGTTGGTGATTAAAAAATGCAATGTTAAAAAGGTAATTTTCAAGCTATTCAGTATTCACTCTATTAATTTTGTCTCAGTAGTTATAAAACTTTTGTTAATTAACCAAATACTTGAACTTGAATGAACTAGTTTCGTTATTTTATAAAAAGCCCGTTTTACAGTAAATTGTTTTACCTATATAGACTTATTGCAAAATAGTGAAATAAATAATATTACTTATTTTTTGCAATAATTTAATTTTTCTTTATATAAAGACAAACTAGTCACTAAATAACCTTTAAATTATCTACTTAATGCTAGACTATGACAGATAGGTCTATTTAATAGTACCTAAGCATATATCTTAGCCTAGCCATGGTTGAAATAAGTCTAAATCCGCTAGTTATTCTAATGAATATTCTATGAATAAATAATCATGTTGCACATCATTCTTTTCGATTGAATGATTCCAAGAACATGGTGTTACAAGATACTGTTTATTGATTATTACCTACGTAATTGATATCCATTCAATATCCTATTACAGATACATTACATGTACAAGAAACGTTAGTCTTTAACAAACCGCGTACATAAATAACGCATCAATCAAATATCTATTGAGCCGTAACAAACATTTTAATTATTGGAAAAAATCTATACTCACCGCGTAAATTGCATAGCTATTTCATACGTAAATGACTAGCCGCCCATAAACATGTAATAGACATGATAAAAACCTTTATTAATTAGTGCGAAAGGGGAAAAGTAACGTGAAATATAAGGAGGCTATTAACTTTTTCAAACTAAAGGTTGTTTAAAGAGTCAAGACGGTGAAAGTAGTAATTTGCAAAAGGTGCACTTAAGTATGCTTAATTCTTTATTGTCTATGCGCTAATGGACTATGAATGCTATCTGTAGACTTGTGAAGCAATAGGTAGAGATCACTTAATAGAGATGTCCCAAATAAAAAATAGTGATTTTGGCTGTCTAATAGGATTTAAGACTATTTTAAAGTTATTTAATAATAATTAACATATTCACTTACTTACATTTTGGGTAACTTCTATGAAAGTCATGAAAGTAATGAAAGCAACAAGTATTATGACAGATTTGTAGACATTTTATTTGAATATAGAAAAAGTAATGGAAAATAGGTTTGGTAGGTAGGTATGGTAGGTGCCTACTTCTACTAATCTTTCTTCTTGATTACTCGCTTCTTTACAAGCGTTAGATATAGTTCGATAGCCAGCTGTGTTTGGTAATATGCCAGGTCACAGGGTGTCAACGCATTCGGCTGTGACCTTGGCATTTACAAAAGAGACCATTTCTCGTGTACATGTCCATTATTATTTTGTAAAAAGTAGAAATTTATCATGTACTGTTATATTTTTCTGTCTTTTGACATTTATAAAAATTACCATCGAACGATTCGCGTGCGAACGTGTCCGAGTAATGTGTTGTCTTTGGAAAAGAAATTGCAATTCGAAATTCAAAAGTCAACTTCTTTCTAATTAATGGTCGATAGCAATGTAGCTGCGCGCTTCCGTTGTTAATTTTAAATTTTAATCCAATATCTATCGTGTCTACGTTCAATATCCCAGAGTAGAGCGAATAAATCGGTTACCTATCACCGTATATCAAGCAATGAACACAGCCAGTTAGCGATATTGACTTTTTTCACACCACATAAAAGTCGTATTTATTATTCAGTTAATCCTTCGGTCCAATTAAGAATAGTTATAGTTGTTATAATTGTTGTTCTTATTGCTTCCAGTACGCTTGAGTGATAGCGTTCTGACATGTTTATTTTAACTTTTTTCCTCTCCCTTCAATGGATGAAAAACTAATGAAAAATCAACCATATTGCGCATTGCTGGCGTTCCGATTCAGCAATAAATCTTAACACTAGCTTATACACGTCACTGATAAATTACTAATTTAAGACGACGTTTCTAAATACGATCGGAATAAAAACTTTTATAGTTTTAAATCTACCACGCATGAAACGAAACGTCCGTGTTTGAAAAACAACTCTTTGACGCAATTTAGTTTAATAGTAAACATAGAATTACCTACTTACTATTGTTAAAATCAAAATAGAAAATCCAACCTTATTAAACGACGAAAAATGTATTTTAAAAGTATCTAATTATAGTATGTCAACGTGGATACACTTTCAAACATTTGTGCGTAGTAAGCAGGTGCGTATATTTTGTGAATGAATATGTACCTACATGAGACTTTCAACAAAGTTTAGGCAAGTAGATATGCATTCGTACATAAAAAGAGGATATGGGAACTGCCGCCTCTCAGCCGTTGAAAAGGCTTCGAGCACAATATTTGGATAAAGTTCGGCACTCCGAAGCGGTTGGGGCGTAGCGTGAAAATCTATTTTCAATGGCCACTATCGGCCGGCGCAGGACACCAAAGCTTTCCCCAAGTTAAGCGGAGTCGCTTGTAGTTAACCGTCCTTGCTCGCGTACTCTAAGTCTAAACTCCCCTAGTGCTCTTGGTTAAGCGCTGAGCAAATTTTAATATTCAATTGGGCTTTTGTCCTTTATGAAATTGCTGGAAAATTGAGTGTAATGAAACGTTCAGTTTTAGAGCGAAGGAACTATCGATAAAGGGATCGAATAATTTTATCTCGGATATAAAATATGTTTCCGATTTATGTTAAATTTTACTAATATCCAAGTACCTGACTAAGGAATAAAAATTAAAGTAATTATGATAATAAGCGTGAAATTTTTGCTGAAAATGACCGAAACTAATTTGGTCAATACTGGGTAGGTAATTATTGTTATACTTAATTTATTATTTTATCTTTTAAAGAATGGGTATTTTCAAATACATAATTTTTATTTAAATAATAAATACTCAGAACAGGTAGGTACTTACTTAATTACTGTACTCGTTTTGAATAAATTAAAACCTTACCCAATACTCGATTCAAAATATGAATCTATTTATTTATTACTGTGCATTCAAAATGGTGACAAGACAAATTAAAATTAAAACGTTCCCAATTCAAATTCCCAGTTTAAAGTTCGAGACGGCACTAACTGAAAGGCATTAAGCTCGATGCGTCCGAGTGTGTTCACTTCGCGATACATTTACAAGTTGCCAACTTTGCTATAAACGCTTCTGACAGCTACAGTTTCTGAACGTGTCCCGATAATCCCGCCATCGCCATTGACCAGACAAAGAGCGCGATTACACTATCTACTTTGATCGCAATCTATTTTCGAAACCACTTGTTATAAGATCGTCTGAGTAGGTACCTTTTAAAAAATATTAACTTGATGATTTTTGCAATATTACTAACCTTTTTAATTTAAGCATTAACTTTAGCCCGTGACTTCGTCCGTGCGGTGTTTTAAAAATCCCGAGGGAACTCCCGAGGGACAAAAAGTAGGTTTTTTTATGTTAAACTCCAGATTCCCAACTATCCCCTTGCAAAAAATCAAGTCAAGTCAGTCCGTTGTTCCGTTGCTGCGTAATTGAAGGACGAACCAACAAACACACACTTGCAGTTATGATATTAGTAAGGATTTATAAGGTGCATATTTTAAGAATTGAAATGATGCGTCTAAACTTTTCTCTGTTGGAACCTTATACTCGTAATTTTCATATTGTGTATATGTACCTACCTAATCTATGTCTACTTATCTCTATGACTGTTTGATGTACAATGTAAGCCTAGCAAGGGCTTCGACACATCGGAAATCGGAGTTTGAAACAATATATCGTAAATCACAAAGTTAGAAACAAACAACAAATTTTCACCCACGGATGATCGCATAATTATTACTCGATCAACTGTATTGGGCGTTAAAGTCAAAACGATAACATTTCACCAGATTTCGTTAGATATTTATGTAGTGATTTTTTTGATACCTGCCTATTCATCATTAATTAATCTAAATCTAAATATATAAAAGGAATGACAGACTGAATGACTGATTGACTGACTGACTGATCTATCAACGCACAGCTCAAACCACTGGACGGGTCGGGCTGTTTGGCATTCGGGGTGTTTAGCTATTACGTGGAAGGCATCCGCTAAGAAAGAATTTTTGAAATTTGAAAAATCGAACTTAACGTGAGCGAAGCCGCGGGTCAATGCTAGTCATGACTAAGTATTAGTAAATCATTCTACACTTTATTTTTGTCTACATTATTTCAATAGAGCAAAACAGTATATCTACCTTCCTAGTTCTCGCTAATCTTTTTGAGCAATATACGAGCTTGAACTTGTTATATGTAAAAAATACTTAGTTGCTCATGATTCCTAGAAGTTCGATGATGATATTCCTAGATAGACATCCAAACAAAAAATTGGCGATGACTATCAGCTGAAAAAAAATATAAATATATAGGGTAAGGATGCCGAATATGAGATGGTTGCCAAATATGAGATAGTTAGGTTTTGGCGAAACTAATCGCCGCAGCTATTTGGCGATACTGTCACCAGAAGCCACGTGGCAACAGACCGAAACATGTGTTGGTGCTTCCCAGTTCGAGGCGAAGTCAGGTTGTGTACGTGCGGGTTTTTACGAAACCACAAAACCCGATTTTTGACACCAAATATTAACGAGGTATGTTACAACTTTATAGTCACATTAAATGATTTAAATTTACAGTCATTGTATCAGTTATATGATTAATTTTACAATGCATTTGCAGTTTAGTTGTATTTTCTTCGTCAAGAAATAATAGGCAGCCTAGTTTTTAAATTTGGGTGTTTTCCTAATATGAGACACGTGGGGGCTCCTTAAATGAGATATCTCATATTAGGATGTATAGAAATACGACTATTTAAAAACCTCTTTTTCTAGAACAAAGAAGTCCTAGGACCACGATGCCATAATATGGGCCGTGAGTGCAGTGCAAAGCAAACAAATACGTTACCTAATAGCGTCAAAACTTTCGATGTTCCTAAGAGTATCCTAGAACGTTATGTCAAAAAAGAAGCTAATGCAGAAGTATTTGTCAAGGTTCATGGGAAGACCTCCAGCTTTTTCTGACTATTTAGAAGCAAAAATAGAAAAATATTGTAAAGCTGGACTAACGATTTTAAGGGTTACATCTACATCTGAAGAACATCAAGCACTTGGCACAAGCACATGATAATATATTATTAAGTTGTTACTAAAACCTTTTTATTTAGTAGTACGATGTTGTAGATTAATAAATATCGCCAATAAAAAGTTTTTTGAATTGATTTCTTTTCTTTTTCTCTAAATCTATACTATCTCATATTAAAAACCCTTGGTATCTCATAATAGGAGACCATTTCCCTGAGACGTAATTTCTGACTTTTCTAATATTATCTGTTATAACAAAAAATCTATTATACCTAGCACTAAATGGTTTTTCAAGGATAAACTTCATTAAATTCTTATCGAATATAAATAATTTTCATAGTCATTAGGGCAATAACTTATTTTTTATGGCCGAATATGTAAATGGTATCTCATATTCGGCATCTTTACCCTACTTATTTAATAAGAGACTTATAAGGTCAGGGTATTAAGTAGGTCCATCTATTGATGAGAAGTGCAACACGTAAGCTTTAGATTTGTTTGCAGGTTAGTAAAGTATACTCATAAATGAGGGAATCTTATAAAGGAGACAATTATGAAATTACGATGACTGAGGCAGACGTTTAATTTACGGCGCAATTATAACTGGTAGGGTAGGTACCTACCTACTTATAACAAAAGACATTTCTCGCAAAAACTCCCTTGGCACGGCAGCCACTTAGAAAGCGCCTTTGAAAAACTAAATAGCCGCTTAAAGAGCGTTTATGCTGAAATAACGCAAAAAATCTAAAATAAAAAGCCGGGTATGCGCTGAACAATGTACGCGTAACGCCATCTGTTGTCGAGTGGCGGCAAATGCGTAGGGTCAAGAAATTATTTAGCCAAGAATGCTCGCCGGCCCGCGGCCGCTTTGATGGCTTCCGACGAAGCAATCAGACCTCTTTACGGGCATATTTATGATTATAATACCGTGACTCGGTATACACTTTATGATGTTATACCTACCTAACCGACTGTCCAGGATAATAGCTGTAAAGTAATTGTTACGCGTAAATGATTGCAAGCGAGACAGCATTCGGCTGGACGTCGTCTGCTCTACCATCGCATTCCTTAGTCTTATTATTGTGAATAATTAAAATATGTATTATTATTTCCAAATCCAAAGCTTTGCACGAAGTCAACATTGCGCTAAGCTCATAAGCGCATTGCCACATAGGTAATTAGGAACCTAACAGCTTCTGAAAATAATAATTTCAAACAACTTGCAAAATTAACACCACTTTACGGTGAATCACCAGTGTCATCATGGCAACCCAGAAGCTATCTAGATAAAAGGACGACGGCTTATAAATAGATGCGTTTAACGAATATATTGCGCGCTAGTCGAGATGGCTTGATTGTGATAATTTAGTGCAATCTTATTTTAGTCCGACTAATTGTGCTGAGGACGCAATGATACGGAATTTTGGCATCGGATATGAATGAACTTATCTGTGTCATAGGCGTAGTAGGAACAATGTGAAACGCTATAGACTTCGTTCTTATTTTGTTCCTATGCCATAAAGTATAGGCACTATATGGCAAATAAATCGACTAATCTGCATACATTACCTTAGGTTCACTTGTACCAAACCGCTAGTATTTGAAGTATTTAAAACCTGTCCTTTTTTGTCAACCGATCAGATTTCACAATCAATCAATCTTTAAAGCAGAAGTAACTCCTTCCATTTCCTCAATGATTAATCCTTACTCAAAAAAACTTAAATTAACAGTACAATATCGAAATGTCTCTATATTTAAACAAACATGTAGCGACGTTAGGTAAAATATGTTCATTGCATAATATGCTTAATTATTTATTTTTTAACTGTTTATAACAAAGTGTTAGATGTTTATTCAACTTTAAATGTGATTTCCAAGCTGTTCAGCATATTAAGGGCACATTACTCGTCGTGCGTCGACCGGCAATTATTTTATAAGCGGTAACCGCACTATCGTAAACACATCCCCGCCCACGCGATGTTTCGATTCCACAAAAGCGATCATTTAAAACGAATCCCAAAATTCGGAACAAAACAGCTATTATTACTGCGGGATAAATCACTCGCAAAAGGTTGATTTATTTGTAGTTTGCAAATTAAGAGTTATTGTTACCACATACACTTGGCAAATATATTTTTACCCAAAATAATGGAACCGCAAAGTGAATGGCAACATATTAAGTCGATTGTTAAATTTGACAGATCGAAATATTTGAATTGTGAATAACGTCCGACTTTAATAAATTAATTCGTCATAGGAACCACCTCCATAAACAAATAACTGTGACATGTTAGCGATAAATTAATGACACGCCTATCTTGAGAAGCGTATATTTCACAGATCTGTCGCAGAAGATGGGCTGTTTAAGTTGTCAGTTTGGCGCGATTTGTGAGCCGCCATTTTACATCTTTACTCTACCTCACTTAATTAGTTAGAATTAATGTGTAGGCTATGAATGACTTGATATTATGAAATTAGGGTCAATTGACGAAAAATCTGACTACATCGGTTATTATTATCTTTATTATACAAAAAAAATTAGTTAATTACTTATAAGATTAAGTAAAATGCTACCAAAGGTAGAATTGGTAAAAGTCAACAAATCATTTATAATTGTCAAGAGTAATCTATAATTTTCCGCCTCAGTGTCTCAGACATTCTATAAAAACTTTATTTATAATATGGTCATAACCGGTGGTCTATGGATAATATATGTGACGAGGTTTAATTACGGATAAGAATGAAGAAAGGCAGTTAGTTGCACACCGCACGTTAAGCCTCGCGTGCCCGGCCGCCATCAATCGCCATAACAATCAATAAACCGCCGTGAAAATCAATACAAACAATAACCGCACGACAAACATAATTATGTTCAGCTGCACAAATCGCAACTAATACTCTACATCCAAGTTACACTGGAAGTTCTGTGACTGGATTTTTTATTTTTTATGTACATATAAGGAGTTACAAGACAACGTAATGTTAGAAGAAGTAGACATAAGTGAAGCTAAAAGCTTATCTCTAAAAAATGTTTCTTCCAGCTTCCCTTGAAAGTGAAGAAAATATTCAAATTTGGAATTGCATAGAGTTATAGACTATAGAATATTGTTTTGGTTTGCTACTGACGCGCGACGTGTAGAAATGATAAATCTGGTTCGTTATATGTAGGTACCTACTTGACATTCTGCTTTATCATCAGGCATTTATCAATTTATTTTTCGTTGGTAAATAAACTGATAAATCCCTTCCTCATTGAGACAAATCCAACGAGTACAAACTCTGTTTATCTGTTTTTTTTTTTATCTAAGTTCCTGTGACCATCTCCTAATCCATGATCAAATCATACGAGCTAGGAGTCAACTTTACACGATACTTCTGCAGTAGTCGAGGAAATCTAGCATAACATTAATTACCAAGAAATTAGACTAGTGTAAATATTATATAGACATCATTACCTGCACCGCCCCGGCTAGAAAGAGCTGATAACATGTACTAAGGTACAAAAGCCCCTAAATAAATAAAGAAATAAAAAAAAAATTTTCATCGATCTAACTATCCATAACTTGACCCGTTTTCGAATTAAAAACGCATTCAAATCGGTCATTCAGCGCTACGATGTCACAGACACACAAACAGACAAAAAGGTCAAACCGCTCGTGTTTAAAATGAATAGGTACGTAATACGTATGTATTAATAATGCCTAAAATCCTCTAAAAAATTATACCCACGTAAAGGATGGTGCAGACGATCAGGTGCGACTAACCGTATTACGTACGTTCGCTGTTGACGGGAATCCGTTTATTTCGTTAAAAAACTTTGCTATCGTTAAAAGTTACGCGGCCCCCGTGGACCGATACTAGGGTGGAAAATCACGTCCAAAACTTCAAGCTCTCCGAAAACATGTTTTAGTTCCCTTAATTTTTTTTTACATATTTTTACTAACACTTAAATCTTCTGATAAATAAATAACTAAGCTGTCATAATCATAAAAAACATAGACAATATTAATAATATTATTTATTCATTAATTGTTCCTTACATATGTAATGAGTCAATTATCGTGACGCTGATTTAATTTCTTGATGTGTGAACAATCATTCTTTCTTTTGTAAAGCTGGATGCTTGAATGGAAAAAATTGTAAGTTATGCGCCATAAACTTTACCTTAAATAAATAAAATAAATTTGGGATATGTATTTTATTAAAGTAAGCATTCTAGGTTTCTTTGTTTGTAAACCCTAGTAAAGTGCAGACCATTCTCCGCGTAGCGCGCAAAATTGATTATCGAATCTAGTTAACAAACTACAGGCGTCCGCACGACTAATGCTCTTAACGTTTTTACCACTCGGGGGAATTTTGACGTAGGTACTTACCTACAGGAAAACAAAGTACCATAGACAATTACTTACCCTTTTTTATATTTTGATCATCTTATTTGCCGAGCCTCATCTAAGTTCTAGGTAGGTACGTAATTTTTAATTATTATCAAGGAATTTGTATATAAATCATAAAACTATGCATTTTATTATAGTTGGCAGTCATTGGATCAATGAAAACCCGCCTAAATATTATTTTAGTCCTTAGTGTCCATTACACTATTACATCACACTTTACACTATCACATCACACTTCACATCACATCACAAATATTATAAAGGTGAAAGTTTGTATATGTGTGTATGTGTCTGTGTGTGTGTGTGTGTTTGTTACTCGTTCAAGCAAAAACTACATTTTGCTGAAATTTGAAATGGATGAACACATAAGACACACACATACTTCTTATCCCATAAAATTAAAGAGTCCATAAAATTAGAGAGAGAAAAATCTTAAACCGCCCGGACGAAGTCGCGAGCATCATCTAGTTTGTTTATAAACTGCCTTTTTTCGTCAGCTTTGTAGGTTTCAACTCCTATTTTTTGTTTAAGAAAAAACAGTTATAGCTATATACATTGTACAGCCTGAATAATTTAGGATTTAATACAGACTATCGGAGTAGAAGTGCTGTTTTAATTGAAGCAACTTAACATTGTCGGTTAAAACCGTGGGGGCGATCGTTTGGCCTCTCTAGAATCAATCGTGGTCGCTGCCCCCGCTGATTGCCATCTAGCACGCGATACTGATCAGCCCCCGCTCCCTACGCACGCACTGCAAACCGAACACACTCCGGACAAAAGAAATTCTTGACGTAACCTACTCTAATAACTCATGGGAAAGGCCGCAAGAAAGAAATGCAATATTGACAACAGTCCAACGGTCTTTACAATTAATGAGCCTCGCTTGTCATCTATATATGTAGCTTTATAAAGCACTGAAGTAGAAAAAACGTATCTAGGGTAACAGTAGGTACCTACTTTATTACTTTAAATATCGCATTTATACAGCTTTCTGTAACTATGCAGTGGTAGGTATCCGATTTAACTATAGACTGTTTTCATGCATAAATTTATTGCATCAAATTAACAATTCAAATGCGGGCATTTTTTTAGTTGCCCGCAACACTTTCGAGCGGCCCTGACGTCCGCGTTCACGGACGACTCTAATGCAAATGAGCATCGATTCACTCTGTGACGTCTAGCGCGCACTCTCACCCCTTTCTTTCTCCAACTACCCACCTTGATTTACAATCCCGGATACGCATTCCCCATTCGCCACGGACGGATATATGCCATGAAGAAATTAACAGTATATTTTTTCTTTGTCACAGTGACACGATAATTTAGGACGCCTTTACTTTCCAAAGCCATTTGAATATTCATACAACATTAGCAATCAATAACCGCTACAGAGGTATAGTTTTAGCGTGCACGCACGCGATAAGTTGTCGCATAAACAAACAATTTCTCTGTTTTTTTCATTACAGCGCAATAACGTTAAAGGTGTAAGGATATTATAGGAAAATTTAGCGATCGTTATAAGTAACGCCAAATTGCAAACATTTCTAGAAGTAGGTAGCTATTAAGATATGATTAGTGGCATTGCAAGATCAATAGCGACGCCACAAAAAAACATGGACTTTGTTTGGGCTTGAACAAAAAGATAACATATTTTATATTTAATCAAATACAATAAATGAGAATTCCGTGACCGGATGGTATTAATTGTAAACTCCTTTTTTTGCTCTCAATATCCATCAAAAATGCACATCGTAATGACTACAATACAGAAGTGATAGGATCGTTTTACAGTTTATTGCCCCGCGGCGAGATAAGAAACGAAAGTAAATCGATAGTAAGTTAACAATCGCGGCCATTTTGTAGACACGCACAAAATGGCGCGACAAAGTTGATACGAAACAAGCGCAATTTTTGACGATATTCAGAAGCACGTCTCGGTAATTGTCCTCGTGCCGTATTCAGAATAACAAAATGTCTACTAGAAGATCAAAGGCAATAATAGACGTGTTTTGAAATTTATCGACGGCCCCTGTATCGAGTGAATTTGAAATAAACTAATTGTGTATCACCATATCACCGTTTGAGGTTCAGGGCACGAACGAAATTTAAATATCCGATCATGGGATATTGACATAACTGTTGTTAAACGGCGACAAAGTTATCGCGTGACTACGACTCAATTGGAAACTTGCTGCGACGATCTTGATTAACCTATTATTATTTGGAATGATAGTGCAGAAGACATGGAAGTTATACATATCTGTCAATTCGTGCTCAGAGCAAAATTTGATGATGATGGATAACTATTTGTGATGAATTTTTAACCGATTTCCAAGAGAGATTCTCAATTCGGAATCTTTTTCTTTTTTATGTATGTTTCCCGATTTGGAAAATTCTTTTTTTGTTTGAAAGGTGTTTCCCAGGTGGTCCCAATGTCATCAGGTCAGGATCTGGGATCCTGAAGAAATCGAAGGAACTCTTCAAATTTGATAGGCACAATTGATATACTTCGTAGTGGCGTTTGAAGTCAGTTTTGTAAAAAGATTTTTTACGTTTCTATTATTTTTTATGGCTGTTCACTACATACTAGGAAGGAAATGAGAATTCTTAACCGATGATGAACGTCACCTGAAATGTTTGGTTCTCATCACAGCTATGATATTGCAGTTAACAAACTTTTTTTTAGTAATGCTAAATGTGTTAACTTAATTTTTTTTGACAAAAATAGATCATGCTTATTTTTATATTAAATTGGGTAATAATAGGTAGTAAAGTGGTAATTCCAAACACTAGCTAGCCAAATAGACAACCCGCTAGCCATAAAATAAGTAAAATATACAAGTACCTTGAACCTTGTAATTTTAAAGCCCATTTGTGTCGAAATTTTCCATAGCAAAGTGCCCATAAAGTGCGTGATTTTGTGACAATAGGGTAATAGAGATAAATGATTTAAAAAGAAAGTAGTTGCATGAGAACCCATAGTAATAAGGAAATTTCTATTCTTAGGATACGAAAACCACTACAACACGTAATTCTGTGTGTTATAACTTAACATTGTGTATTATGACAGTTACGTTTGTTTTTGTACGTTACTTAAAAAAGAGCTTTGACCTGTCAATTCTTAATTCAAGAAATGTTATATATACTAACTTATAATATTAATAAAAAAATGTCTCTTTATAATAATTATTATTAGTCTTGCGAACAGTAGTGATATCCTAGTGATTAGGACTGTGGCCTCCTATATGGGAAGTCGCAGGTTCGATCTTTGACTTTTCGGAGTTATGTGCGTAATAAAATATCACTCATGCTTCAACGGTGAAGGAAAACATCGTGAGGAAATCTGCACACCTGAGAGATCCCCATAATGTTTGGAAGGTGTGTGAAGGCCGTTGATGGAATGCTAATGATGATGATGATGATGATTACGGTGATGATGAATGTCTGGTGGGAGGCTTTGGCCGTGGCTAGTTACCACCCTACCGTCAAAGACGTGCCGCCAAGCGATTTAGCGTTCGGGCACGATGGCGTGTAGAAACCGATTAGGGGTATGGGTTGAATTTACACTGCTATACCCCTTCCAAGTTAGCCCGCTACCATCTTAGACTGCATCGTCACTTACCATCAGGTGAGATCGCAGTCAAGGGCTATCTTGTCATCGTATAAAAAAGACGTGTGGCACTCGGGGACTGCCACGGTAAAGCTATTGCATAGCATTTTTTATCAACGCCATCTAGCGGTGAGAGGAGTCCCGTGTCAGGTTATTTTCGTGACAGAATTTCTGGATTCGGTCTCCACGCTCAAGGCCCGCGATAGAAGCTATGGAATAGCTTAAAAAAAAGTCGCCTTTTACATTTAGAGGCGGCAGTTGGTGGTAAACGCTCGGCCGCCTCAGATGTTAGATAATAAAAATATATCTACATATAATGCGAGGTAGTTACAATTAAATATTGACGCAACTTGACCCAATCTCAGATCTCCATAGCACAAACGACACTTGAAACAGTTAATTCCCTAAAAATATTCGAAGTACAAAAATTGAATGCCCAATTAAACGGTCATTACAGAGTAAACTAGGCAATTATAAATCCGGACCACGTATATAGAGTTATTGTCAAACAGTTATGAGTTGAAAACCGTGAACATTATGGTCATGTAGATGTTAATCTGTATGACGTGCCCACCATCTTGGTAAATATATTTGTATCACGTTCTTAGTCATAAGTCGTTAACTCTGTGAATGGTGATTTCACAAAAAAAAAAGCAAGTTTATATATAAAAAGCTAAAGTCTATAGAAGGACTTGATTATGTCGCTTGCATACTTAACGAATCGAAGTGGCACGTGAGAAAAAATGAGTACGGCATTGCGATTACATATACAAAGGTTGCGTCAAACATTGCAAGGAAAATCTGCATATACCTACCTAGTATTGGCGCTCCCACAAATTCGCTCGAATAAAAACGAAAAGGACTATCTTCACAAATGAATACAAAATTGTACCTAACATGTTTCTTGACAGCATTCGGAACTTTCATAAAAGTATGCTTAGTGTGTAATGTCGGATTTCCGTCCCAATGGACTATGTGAATGAGGGAATAAATTCAAATTCAAATTCAAATTATTATTATCATCCCGACATGTTTTAATTGTTGTAGGAAGGACAAATATTTCTGGACGTTCTAATTTTGAATTCAAATGGGTCATACTTACGATCTACCATAAACAAGGCGATTGTCAAAAAAAAAGAAACAAATAAGAATAATTTTGTTTTTGTTTTTCTTTGAATTTCTTTAAAAATCAAAAAGTACGTTTAAAATTTAAAAGTACGCCACTTAAAAGCGAAACGAACAAGCTAAGAAATGACTTTCCATTCCTTCAGGTTAAGAGTGAAGTGTTAAAAGTGGAATCAAATCGACTGTTTTACTTTTCGACAAATAAAGAGACTCTTTACATCCCAATAAAAACACTCTGCTCACAACAAAAAACCATTGCATCGCATTGTGCCGTTTATAACCAATTAATCAAGAAGCATTTTCCCTTGCAATGCCTTATCTAAAATAAACAAAATTACTCCGACGAATCGGTGAACATATTGTCGGTTTTAAAATAAAATTTAAGAATGCAATTAAGTCTTTGTGATCTGAAAATTAATACGATACATCTTGAAAGGCCGACTTCTCGGAGTCATTAAGACACCGCAGCGTAAATAACACTACCAAAACATGCCGCCAGATGTCGCGTGTCAAAACTTGTTTTAGAAAAAAACCTGCCAAAGCGCGAGTCCGCACTCGCGTACAAAGTGTTCCGTAGGTACACTACAGAATAAGTAAGTGCATTATATCAGTTGAATAAGTTCCCACACAGTGTAGAGCAGACGCTTTGCAGATGTTAGGGGTTCGCTCGGCATCCCCTTTGAGCACGGAATCCTAAAAGTAAGAAGCGAAAAGAAATTACGGGCTCGATGTTTCCACCATTACCGGCATTCTCACGAACTATCGCCAGTGTCGACTGGCGCAGTTAGCTGTCCGTAATAAGCTTCAATCATTTGACTTTCAATGGTCTATTACACGAGGAATCAGACGCATAATTTGCGTAGCGTTTTATAAAAGCCGTTGCATACTTTCACGTCGGTCCAAGTTTTGTCTCTTATTATTCTCATTAAGTTTCTCTATAGACGAAACTGCGAGCATACAAGTGAATTAGACTTTAAACGATAGTATGGTTGTACGATTTTAGTACTAACTATACATAATTTTTCTTCGGGCAATATCTTGTATAAGTAGTAGATATACCTAAGTAGATACATAGTTATATAAGATATATTGCAGTTAGTAGATATAAATTAATTGCACGTCTTAATTAGACTAATGAGAGCATAAATCAACATCTAAATAGTGTTTCTATGTAAAATCAGAGACAAGATGGTGACAGGATGAATGACCACAATATGGCGGGCGGTTTTCGCGCGAATCTTCAGTTGTTTATGGATGCGCAGGCGCCATTTTAGGATTACTGACTTAGGCGTCGAGTGGCCGGCCCCATTCAACGATTGCGTTTAATATGCCATCCGTTGCACTTCAGCTTTAATGACCTACCTAATTTCAATTGTACCAAATATAACCCCTTTATTTATTACTTGGCAAGCGCTTGAGTGCGACACAATTTAACCGCAATTAAAATTGTGCGTGATGATGAAGTTAAAATATGCCTCCTGAACGAATTATAATTAACAACAAAGACCTAGGAGAGGGAAACTAACTATGACTTGAGATTTTGCAACTACGAGAAGATAAAAATATTTCTCATACGTATGTACATACTCGTTACGGGTGCTACCTAATTAAAAAAAATTTTTCAAAATAGGAAACTCTCTATTTATATAATAAATAATCTACTTTCACCAAGCACTTTAAAAAGCCATATTTTTTTGCTGACTTATCGTAAAATTTCACTGTTAGACTTTCGAGAGGATCGCTACCTTCTGCAGCTGCACTGGAAGCAGCTGGATACAGTACAGCTGCTTCCATTGCTCGAGACCATCCGTCTGTCTAGTGCGGGGTCTCTGCCTTTCCTGGTGCAAGTTCCCCAGGTTATTTAAACTATTTGCCCCGCTCAATGCCACTTTAGTGTCACGACAACCTATGTCGTTTCCTCTGGTTCTCTAATTTCTGATAAGATCCTACACATTATGTCTTAGGCTATAATAAAATAATTGACTTTTTACTTCACATCAGGAAATATTTTCTCCTTAGGACCAATTTCATCGTTGAGTAACATTTAACCGAGGAATAAAGCCGTTCTGACAACTGTTTTTGTATTGAATTGTCTTATTTATTAGTGCAGATTTCCGTTTCGTTTAACCGAAGAATAAAATGGGCGTTCTGATAGTTTTTGTATTGAAAATCTGCCAAAATATAGTTTACGCTCGGATAAGACTTATTTTACGTTAGTGAAATCAGCTCTTAGTCGTTTAAACGTTATCCGAGGATGATGAAATTGGCCCTTATTATCATTAGGTAACAAATAAACAATCGCTAAAGACAATCGTTATGTCTATTTCAGTTGGGACGAAAGATGGGGGAACGGGCTTTGGCAGACCGGAGGGCGAGGGTGACGAACGGCTTGCACATATGCTTGAGGCTTCCCACTTGATGAAGACACCCACTGGCCAGCCCAACAACGACGATTCCAGGAGCAACGGAGACTCCAGCTCGCCGCGGACACAGTGCCCTTCGCCATTTTCCAATAAGGTAAAAAAACCGTAAATTTTTCGTCAATCTTTGTAGATACCCAATAAGTCTTCGTCTTCTTTTCTTGGTTTATGGCTTTTCACAGTTCATTGACATTTTCAATATTTTACAATTAGATTTCGCTAAACTTTAAAACAATTTGTCATACTTACATTTTGCGTGAAAAAGTTATTTACTACGACATTGAAATGGAGTTCGAAGACGGCTCTTGGTATTAGAATAAGTTCAAAAATGTAAAAAAATATATTGGTATTGTTTTACAGGATTCAAGTCAAAATAGAAGATTGAAAAAATATGAAAACGATGACATTCCTCAAGAGAAGGTGGTCCGCATATATCAGGAGGAACTAGCCAAAATCATGACCAGGAGAGTGGACGATATGCGGCACAGTCGTGATGGCTTTCCTGGGTATGTATCACTTCATCTATATTTATAGTAACAAATAGATTTGACATCCGATATCCATAAATTCCACAACATAAACTAAATTTTTTTTTCTAATCGAGAACAGCAAGTCTAAAACTAACCTGTAGCATGTTTCCTCCTTTTTTCAGCAGCGGCATGCCTCCGCATATGGAGAGACCACCCGAAGACATCCGCATGGCGCTCGAGGCATATCATCGAGAACTAGCCAAAATTCAACCTGGTGGCAACATTCCAAACCTCCATAACATGCCAGGAATGCCACCGTTCCCCAATCTTCTTGCGCTCCAGCAACAAGCGATGCAGGCGCAAAACCAACACATAAACGGGTCTGGAGCGGTCCAGGACCTCTCCCTTCCCAAAGACAAGAATACCAAAATTAATGGAATGACTGATAGTGATAAGGATAGGTCTATGGACGCCGAGGAAGCTATAAGGCACGCGGGTAGTGCTTTCTCTTTAGTTAGACCAAAACTGGAACCGGGGCAGCAGTCGACTGGATCGTCGGCCTCCAGTCCACTCGGTAATGCAATTCTTCCCCCCGCGATAACTCCCAACGAAGACTTCAGTAGTTCGGCTGCGGCGAGTCCCTTGCAACGAATGGCGTCAATAACGAATAGTTTAATTTCACAACCTCCGAATCCCCCGCACCACGCGCCGCCGCAACGATCAATGAAAGCGGTCCTCCCGCCGATCACACAGCAACAATTCGATCTCTTTAATAATTTAAATACGGAAGATATCGTCAAGAGGGTAAAGGAAGCATTAAGCCAATACTCGATCAGCCAAAGATTGTTCGGTGAATCGGTTCTCGGATTGTCACAGGGTTCCGTGAGCGATTTACTCGCCCGACCGAAACCGTGGCACATGCTCACGCAAAAGGGAAGGGAGCCTTTTATCAGAATGAAGATGTTTCTGGAGGATGACAACGCCGTTCACAAACTGGTCGCATCGCAGTACAAAATCGCACCTGAAAAACTGATGAGGACTGGAAATTATAGCGGAGCACCTCGTAAGTTTTTTTATAAATTGTTTTTTTTTATCAACCGACAGACGTTAACGGCTAAACATAAGAGTTAGTCTCTTTCTTCTTTGACTTCCACACTTCCCCTGTATCCAGCGTTTTCGTACAACTCGTCTGATGTCATTGATCCTTCTAATAGGGGCACAATTCTTTCCGAATCGAGGTCATGATCGACCAACTTATTTGTAATAAATGCATTTACTTTGTAATAAACGCAAATGTTTTAAATTATTCATTTGTTCTTTACAGCATGTCCGCCAAACATGACCAAGCCGATGCCACCGACACAAAAAATGATCTCTGATGCGACATCGCTGCTGAGCAAGATGCAGCAAGAGCAGCTGCTCGGGCCGGCGCATCTCGGTCACCTGGGCCAGCCACCACCACTGCTGCTCACGCCGCCAGGCTTCCCGCCACACCACGCTGTCACACTGCCGCCGCAGCACCACGACAACAGCAAGGAGCGAAAGCCGCCACCGCAGCCGCACCACCAGCCGGTCGCCATGCGCGGTCTTCACCAGCACATGTCTCCGAGCGTCTACGAAATGGCTGCGTTGACGCAAGACTTAGACACGCAAACGATCACAACCAAAATAAAGGAGGCCCTATTAGCAAACAACATCGGCCAAAAAATATTCGGTGAAGCCGTGCTAGGCTTGTCACAGGGGTCGGTTAGTGAACTCTTATCCAAGCCCAAACCGTGGCACATGCTCAGTATCAAAGGTCGAGAACCGTTCATTAGAATGCAGTTGTGGCTCAGCGATGCTCACAACATCGACCGTCTCCAAGCATTGAAGAATGAGAGGCGAGAGGCCAACAAGAGACGAAGATCGAGCGGCCCCGGCCAGGACAACTCCTCAGATACGTCGTCGAATGACACATCTGAGTTCTACCACTCGAGTTCACCGGGGCCCACGTCCGGCGTCCCCTCGGCCAAGAAACAGAGAGTTCTGTTCTCCGAGGAACAGAAAGAAGCGCTAAGACTGGCGTTCGCCCTTGATCCTTACCCAAATATGCCAACCATCGAATTTCTAGCGTCAGAATTAGGTCTCTCCACCAGAACTATAACGAATTGGTTCCACAATCATAGAATGCGGCTAAAACAACAGGCACCGCACGGTCTGCCGGCCGAACCTCCCGCGCGCGAGCAGTCTTCTGCCCCCTTCGACCCCGTGCAGTTCCGCCTTCTACTGAACCAGAGGCTCCTCGAGCTTCAGAAGGAGAGAATGGGTCTCGCTGGAGTTCCGTTGCCTTATCCCCCCTTCTTCGCGGCGAACTCCAATTTCGCCGCTCTGATAGGCCGGGGCCTGCTTCCCCCCGACGAACGGGTGAAGAATCCGACCAGCGGCCTCGACTTGTCGATGCCGCTGAAACGAGAGCCCGACGGCGATGATTTCGAGGACGACGACGTCGAGAGCAATCTCGGCTCGGAAGACTCGCTTGACGACGAATCGAAGACTGAGCCGAAGACGGCATCGACGCCCGCGGGGCGTTCGAGTAGACGGAAGCCCGCGGCGCCGCAGTGGGTGAACCCCGACTGGCAGGACGAGAAGCCGCGCAACCCCGACGAGGTGATCATCAACGGCGTGTGCGTGATGCGCAGCGACGACTTCCGGCGCGAGGCGGAGCAGACGGTGCGCGTGGAGCCGTCGCCCGCGCCGCGCGAGCCCTCGCCGCCCGCGTCGCCGCACTCGCCCTCCTCGCGCACCTCGCCCGCGCCCCTCCCGCCCCTGCCGCCCCGCACGCCCCGCGCGACTCTCTCCCCCGACGTCCTCCCGGAGGACAAAATAAAGACTGAGGCGGACGACGACCGGTGGGAGTACTAGACTGTAGTGAATAGAAGTGAACTCTTGCAGGAGTGTTAGCGGTTAAAACGGGTCCGAGTGTTAGTTAATGTCGCAGTGGACGGTTATTTATTTTAGATAGTGTGCGATCCATGGAATGGAGACCGCGTCCGGCCGCCCGGGGTGGCGAGGTTGAGTGCAAATATATCGAGTAGTTAGTTGTGTTCTGTTATGATTCGATTGTAAGGCCAAAGACTCTGTACATAGTGTTCGGCTCGCGGTGCGGAGCTTAGTCGCGTCCGATGCCGACGGATAAATTGTAAACTTACGATACAAAAGTTGCATTTTGCTTTAATTTTTATACATGAGTGTATCTCGAAAGGGTACGGATATCTGAGTATTTTTAAGTTATGGCTTACTTGTGTTTTATTCGATTATTGTAAATAAATATACCAAATATGTATTTTAGTAGCTCGTGAGCAACGGTCCTGTATATATGTACGTAGGCTAGCGGTACGTTGGATTGTGTAAGATAAAGTTTATCGTTGTCGATAATTAGGGGTAGTAAAGGTTCATTTATTGTTAAAAATTTTAAAGTGCAATCAGATGTAAATTTAAGCTATGGTCTATAGTCTATACGAAACCCCAGTTGAAAAGTATTATTATGTTTATATGAACCGGTGAGGTTTTAAATATTATAGATTGGTTTACTTGAGTTACATTTAAATTATGAATTTTTATTTTTAATAATATTATACATATTATGTATTATAAAATATGGTACGCCTACGTTTCATTTTGTATTTTAATGCCAGTTTTTCATCAATCTATTCTTTTTCTTGCCCTGTCCGTAGATTATATCAAAGAGTTGTAATGATATTTTTTTATTATTTTAGTGAACGTACAAATCTAGACAGAAATGAAGTACACTACAGTTAAGCAAATGATGTATTGCTTTTGGTTATAGTTATATTTTATTTTAGCAATAAATTTGCTTTTAATCTATTTTCGCTTTTCGTTTTATTTTTTGTTTGCACCTGTTTTCCTTATTTATTAGGAGATAAAAAAAATGTATATTAAAGGAACCGAACTCCTTGCATCACAATGTACATATTTACGTATATTATTTCTTGTAAATAAGAAAGGCCACATTTAGACAGTAACTTAGGTAAGTAGGAAAATAGAAACCCCGAAAGTAATTAACACAATACGTGAAAGTCATGAGTAATCAAAATTATAAGCGTTCTAAAGTGTGTCGATTGAAATAATATATCATCTCAAATATATAACTTTAGGCCCTAAATTTGGAAATTAAATGAACCGTCAAAGTTTTGACAAATTTCAATATACATTTAAATGAACTTTCAAGGATTATTCAGTTCTTAGTAATACCAAACTCCATACATATCGATGTTATATAAAAATTATATAAAATAATAAGTAAATAAATAAGATTTAGCGATAATAGTCAATATAATGAGACCTTTTAGGCTGTTTAACAGTTTTGACATTATTTTAAATTTTTAATCAGTACCTAAATATGTTTTTATTTGAGAAGGAATTCCTTCGTAATGTTGCGTTCTATAGTATGTATAAGTTTTTCAACCCAAATAGCTTTGCTTTATGAAGAATATTTATATTATGAATTTATAATATTGTTATTATATGAATAGGTACCGAGAATATTTTATGAAGCATTTTCATATAAACAACACGATTCCATTTATTTTTTAACGTACCTACTGGTAGGGAAAAAAATATACGTACCAAATACCTACCTAGCAATAATGAAATTGATAATTAGGTACTTAGATATTTTTCTTAACTTGGAAAACTATAGTTATGAGAAAAAAAAGCCGAAATTGACTCCGGTGTGTGTGGTTTAGGCCGTGCACTCAAGCGATACAATGCGATGTTACGATAAATAATTTAAAATAAATGGTTGCCTACCTACCATAAACCATTTCCAAAGTAGTTCGAAATTTTTTTTTTCGAAAATAAGTATGTCAGAACAGATATAGCTATATACTTCAAAGTTCTATCTATCTATTAACAGCTATTACTTACATAAGTAGCCTACAGTACCTACTACACAAAAATAGGGTCAAAATATGTCGCCGGCACTCGTGCCTTTTGGTAAGAAGGTGTATCTTTAGATATAAATATTGAAACGTTAACAGTGCGTAGAATACCAGAAAAAATCTCCGTGATAGATAAGGTTAAACATACCTACCCGAAACCTCGTTTGAAACGCGACAGATGCGAGTAGGTATAGTAAGCACCAAATAAAGCATGTATTCTAATACCTACCTAACTCGTAAGATATTCATTTTTTTTTTAATGGCTGTATTATCTCTTGGTAATATGTATAGGAATTTTATATAAATATTTTGGCTCTTTATTATGCAACACTTTGAAAATAAAAGCAAGTTGGTTAAAAATTAGATCTACTTAACTTCGCCATTTTTTTTATTTTATGTTTCTACTCATTAAGTCGGTCGTCTCTTGGAAATATGATGTAATTTTTGCCTTTTTTTCGGATAAATGAAACTTGATCTACTGCTGTAAAAATCAAATCTGCATCTGAAGATGTACCTTCTATTACACGCGCTCTTCTGTTTATCTTAAGCTTAAAGAGTTTAAGTAGGTACGCGTGTATCGATGTACGTATATACATTCATGATACTTACTTGTTAACCGACTTCAAAAAAAAGAGGAGGTTCTCAATTCGACGCGTATGTTTTTTTTTTTTATTTTTTTTTTATTTTATTTTTTTTTTTGGCGATGTTACTCCATAACTCCGTCAAATCTGAACCGATTTTAATAATTTTTTTTTTATTTGAAAAGGCATATCGTCAGGTTGGTCCCATTTAAGTTTGGTGAAGATCTGATGTATATCTTCGGAGATGGAGGACGGAACTCCTCAATAAATAAGAGCAAATCGCTCGTGATCAGAGTATGTGTAGGATTTTAATCATGCATTCTTCATAGCATACATACATAATGCTTTTCTATTCGGCATTTCAATATAATTTTTTTTAACCGAATTTTTGACGATGTTACTCTATAACTCTGTCAAATCTGAACCAATTTCAATAATTTTTTTATTTTTATTTAAAAGGGCATATCGTCAGGTTGGTTCCATTTAAGTTTGGTGAAGATCTGATGAATATCTTCGGAGATATAGGATGGAACTCCTCATTGAATAAGAGCAAATCGCTCGTGATCAGAGTGTGTGTAGGATTTTAACCATGCAAACTTCATAGCATACATACATATGCTAAATTTCTATTTGGAATAATATATTTCAATACTTTTTTTAAGGAGCAAAACAAATGGTCTAGTGAATTGGTCCCATGAAGCTACACTAAAAAGCTTAAAATAATAATATAAAAAAATATTTAAAAAAAACCGACTTCAAACGCCACTTAAAAGTATAAAATAATTTTAGTTTGTACACGTATGTTGAAGTCGGGCCAGCGTTGCGCAATGGTATCATTGTTTCTATATTTTAAGCCCGTCCGACTTCAATATACGTGTACAAACTAAAATTATTAAATCGTAAATAGGTACTATTAGGCCGGTATACTTGTTGAATTAGCCCGTGAGACGGACGGGCCTAAATAGAAACGATGAAACCGATGCGCGACGCTGGCCCGACTTCAACATACGTGTACAAACTAAAATTATTTTATACTTTTAAGTGGCGTTTGAAGTCGGTTTTTTTAAAATATTTTTTTATATTATTATATTATATGGATACAAGATCGAAACCAAACTATGCAAGCAATTATTTTCTCAATAAAAGAGTTAAATCCGAAAACTTAATTGGTACCTACTCAAACTACATCATCTGGTGAATTAAACGTTACCATCTCCCATAGTCACATCCATAATTACATATACTTACTATGGAACTTAGTGGGAATTAATATACTTAATATTTTTTATTTCAAACGAAAATTGATTTAAGTAACTACCTAAATTCCCTTGTATGGGATGTAACTTGTGAGGTTTTTATATTTCAAATATTTATGATTATTTATTTTTTGGTATTTCACATCATCACATATACCTATGTTTGGATTCCTACTTTTACCGCATGAAAAATAATCAAATGATTAACCATTAAGTGATTTTATTTGTTTGTATGGGTGCACCGGGTGTTTATAATTATGTTTAATTACGCGATATCGTTCAGTTATTCAGTATCTCTTAATAGCCTGAGAATACTTAAAGTTTCCAATTGTGTTTTTTATTTTAACTGAAAATTAATAAATGGGCCTGAAATCTATACAACTTCAGGCACAATCACAATGCATAAGCAATATAAAATATTCGCGGTGACCTTTGTAATTGGGCGTCTTACATTTATCTAATAATTGTTTTGTTGGTATTGAGGTAGCAATTAATTGTACATAAGTAATGTAGTGAATAGGCGATTATATGTACTACGTTATCTCT
This sequence comes from Hipparchia sbordonii, assembly GCA_038048805.1. Lineage (NCBI taxonomy): Eukaryota > Metazoa > Arthropoda > Insecta > Lepidoptera > Nymphalidae > Hipparchia > Hipparchia sbordonii. Next base: position 9,067,112 of record CM076107.1, on the reverse strand, counting down.
TACATTATGACTAGGGATAAAGTTATAGCGGTAATTATTATTGTTCATATCATAATATTAATGATAATGACGCTGAAAACATTGTCTTCTTTCCGAACAATTTCTAAAGTTATTAAATTAAAATAAAAAAATTGCTAATCAATGTTTGTTTCATTTAAAAACTAAGATATCCAAGAAGTATCATCGTACCTACTCAGAGTTTTTTAGAAATAAGTAGGTTTCATAGAACGAGCAGGAATAGTCATCCTCGTGAGTCTACCTGCTAGAAGGATAAATTCATAAGGATAAATGTTCATAAGGAAACAACGGTAAGTAGGTACTCTGCATCCCAGACTTTTGAGTGCAACCAAGTGAAAGCATGCGAGAGAGCAGAAAAACGTAGACCCTGTACCAGGTGCCTATCTGAATTGGATGAGAAATTATATGCGGCCTGTTTTCGTAAATATTTCAGAACTTCATCATAACTATCGCCTAAATAATACCATGATCAAGGAACAAGTGGAAAAATATTAAAACAAAAATATTGCATGTTAGGTTCATTTATTAAATCAAAACAAGTAAAAGAAAAAAGCAGCAAAGACGTAAGTATGTATACTCGTAGTTACATAGGTTTAAAGGGATTTTCAGTCAACTTCTTCGATAACCGGTCTGTCACAGCCATCGCTGCTGCCTCTACCAGCTTTCGGACCACCAGTGCCATGTAGTTTTCTCATAATCGGAGCGCAAACGGTTGTTACTTCTTTCAATTTATCCTCATACTCGACCGTTTCAGCCAAAGAATTCTTTTCGAGCCAATTTAAAGTTTCATCACATAACCGACGAGCTCTAGCACTGTCAGAATCCCCAACTAGGGCTCCAGCTTCTTCGATAGCTTGCTTAACGCCAAAAATATACGTTTCCAATTTATTGCGAGCTGCCACGCGTACTCTTTGTCTATTATCTTCATCCTTATACTTATCTGCGTCGTTAATCATCTTGTCTATATCAGCTTGCGAGAGACGTCCTTTATCATTCTTAATTACAATATTCTTGCTTTTACCAGTACTATTTTCTTTAGCTGATACATTAAGTATGCCATTGGCGTCCAAATCGAATGTTACGTCGATTTGTGGGATACCGCGCGGTGCCGGCGGAATTCCAGTTAAATCGAAAGTCCCCAGTAAGTTATTGTCCTTCGTCATAGCCCTTTCACCTTCATACACTTGAACAGTAACAGCTGGTTGGTTGTCGGAGTATGTTGTAAAAGTTTGAGAGTGTTTACACGGAATCTTTGCATTACGCTCTACTATATTTGTCATAACCCCTCCAGCGGTTTCTATTCCTAGAGACAAAGGCGTAACATCGACAAGTAAGACGTCTTGAATTTTTGAATGACGTTCTCCGCTCAATATAGCAGCTTGTACTGCTGCCCCGTAGGCGACGGCTTCGTCAGGATTAATAGATAAATTGAGCTTCTTGCCGTTGAAGAAGTTTTGCAACAAACTTTGTATTTTAGGTATGCGAGTAGAACCTCCGACTAAAACAATATCATTTATAGAACTCTTTTCTAGTTTAGCGTCTTTCAGAGCTTTCTCTACAGGTTCTAGAGTTGTACGAAAGAGATCTCCGTTAAGTTCTTCAAAGCGTGCTCTTGATATTCTTGAGAAAAAATCGATTCCCTCATACAATGCATCAATTTCTATGTTAGCTTCCGTACTAGAGGACAGTGTTCTCTTAGCTCTTTCAGCGGCTGTTCTTAGACGTCGTAAAGATTTAGGATTGGAATGCAAATCTTTTTTATGCTTTCTCTTAAATTCTTCAGCAAGAAAGTTTACAAGACGACTGTCAAAATCTTCTCCACCAAGGTGTGTATCTCCAGCAGTCGCTTTGACTTCGAATAAGGAACCCTCGTCAATGGTGAGAATAGAAACATCAAACGTACCTCCCCCTAAATCAAAAATTAGCACATTCCTTTCTCCTTTTAAATTCTTGTCCAATCCGTATGCTAAAGCAGCAGCAGTGGGTTCGTTAATAATGCGAAGAACATTTAGACCCGCGATAGCCCCAGCATCTTTAGTAGCCTGTCGCTGAGAATCGTTAAAATATGCAGGCACTGTAATAACGGCATTTCTAATAGAAGTTCCTAAGTAGGCTTCGGCTATCTCTTTCATTTTGATCAGAACCATGCTACTTATCTCCTCAGGGGCAAAGCGCTTGGTCTGTCCCTTGTACATAACTTGAATTTTTGGCTTACCTCCCTCATTTATGACTTTGAAAGGCCAGTGTTTGAGGTCTTGCTGAATCTTAGGGTCATCAAACTTTCTGCCTATTAAGCGCTTTGCATCAAATATAGTGTTGTTTGGATTAAGGGCAACCTGGTTTTTGGCTGCGTCGCCTATAAGGCGCTCCGTATCCGTAAACGCCACATATGATGGCGTTGTTCGGTTTCCCTGATCATTAGCTATTATGTCCACATTACCATGTTGCCACACACCCACACAGGAGTAAGTTGTGCCCAAATCTATACCTATGGCTGGCATTTTTGTATTTATTTTTACATTTACTATTTTTATTAACTTTGAAAAGTATCTATTTTTCTTTTTAAAATTTTCATAGAAAAACTAATTTGACAATGTTCTCAATACGAAATAATTTGATTTAAAAAGAAAATTTTTAAGTAGCCAGCCAGAAATAGATTTTTTTCTATAAGCCAGGCATCACAACGAAGTGATTTCATTCTCTTGGGGCATCACAGGACAGGGTGACTTTAAAAACATGTTAAAACTTAAAATGGAATCAACGGAAATAAAAAATTTAATTAGATATGTACTTTGTAAAATAAACTTGAAAAATAAATGATAAAATATGACTCCCTAAGGGTCAGGCCGTAGATTTTGCCACTTTTTTTCCTTCCCTCTTGTCTTCTTAAGTTTTTACGATTTTTATGATCGGTACATGGATTTAAATAATAAAGATCCATGAATTATTGTATAGGTACTCGAGACCGCAAAGTTCTTCCACGTTTTAATAGTAAATTAATAAGAAAAAAATATTTATATAAGTAATCCAAAAGGAGCTTTTTGCAAATATTCTTAATTCTTTTGCAAATATTTCTTCATGCTGTGTCGTATTTATTGCGTTTACAATTTATATAATTTCTTCCTTATAATCTTTATGAAATTGGCTTACATCTAGTGACAATTTTATTGCTTTAAGGTCAGGGGGAGTAAGAGAAACGGTGGGGTAAGAGAAACACAAAGCCATATCTAACAAACTATGCAGTTTATCGATATTTGCTCTCAGTCGATAAAAGAGTATTGACGAAGTGGTATCAATTTTTTAACATAGATGTTGCTGTGATAATTCTACAAGGTAATATTTAAGAAAGAAATTTGACATTTTTCAAAACTCAAAACACGAGTTAGACGCGGTTATATTTATTGCTTGTTTTAAAGTGATTTTATAGAGTTTTCAAAAGTTTTTTGCGGTAAGTACCTTGAATAATGTATAGATTTAATGTTCCAATTGTATTTTTTGTCTAAAACGTTCAGATTATTAATTTAAGACATGGTAAAGATTCTAGTCACTAAAAGTTTCGAGTGGAAAAGTGAAACAGAGATGAGCGGGGTAAGAGAAACATATGTTTCACTTACCCCATGTCAGAGATTACCAACCTTTTTTAAATTATATCTTATTTAAAAAAACTAATATTTGATTATAGGCCGTCCTGTGTCTGACACACCAGTCATTCTGTTTGTTCGAGCGTCATTCAAAAACAACTGGACTGATTTTGATGAAACTTATCACACATATAGAATCATCTGTACATAATATTATATTCGTTGTATAGAATAAATTTATGTTTTTATTGACAGTAAGACTTAGTATATTTAATTTGATTCCCATAATTATTTTGATAAAATTTGAGGGAGCTGCTAGCTATAAAAAAAGTTAATCTATTAAATATATATAAAGAAAAGGTGACTAACACTGGCCGACTGATCTATCAACGTACAGCTCAAACTACTGTACGGATCGAGTTGAAATTTTGCCTACAGTTAGCTATTATGACGTAGGCATCTATTAAGAAAGCAAGAATAGAAGAAGACGTAAAAATATTGTAAACATGGTGTTAGCTAATTAATAAAAATTTATAACGTACCATTTATTGTTATGGTTTACTACCCCTGACTGCTTGACTATGTTTCTCTTACCCCATTTTCAGTTTTTTCCTTTTATTTAAGAAACTAGACCATTTAGCTATGCACTGAGACTCGTATTCGATTGAAACAATTAAAGATGCCATTTTAGTCCTTGAAATAGTTCTGTAAACCTTATATTAGCAGCGTACTGATCATTGTTTCACTTACCCCATTTTGAGGGTAAGTGAAACGAAACCATGGTCTACTTTTAATTAGTAATTTTATCGTTATTAGCACTAATAGAGGACTCAAAGATCATGTCATAGAAAGCCCATTTAAGGAAGAGTACTTTGCATTGATCGTTATTTAAATTGACATTTTTTTTATTGACTTAGAGGCCATTTTGTAGAAAAAACAGAAAAGTATGTTTCACTTACTCCCCCTGACCTTAATTATTTTTTTATATATATTATTGAAATTTTTAATTTTGGTAAGAAATCCGATCTTTATGTAACTTTTTGTATGTAACGCTTCATAGCCGTTTGTTTTTAACTAATCATTTAATTAGAAACATTTTTCTATTTCGCAACATAGCCATAGAATATCATGGGGTTTTCCAAACAACTACGGCTATTTTGTTAAATTTAGTCGAATTTTTTCGTGGATAGAGTGACACGGTCACGTCGTTACGGAGGTTGTTTTTGAAGATTTAAACGTAAGTACTCAACTTTTTACCAATATTTTATCAGAAATTAGTTTTGCGGTCGTAAGTTATTAAACAGTCCTAATTTCAATTGGAAATATTGCATTATAATGAGTTATCACCAATAAGATACCAGAAGTTCATGCTTATGTAACGTTTATGTAACGCTTATCTAACGTGTTACATTTAATTTTATGTAACGTTACATAAAATACCCTTAAAGCTTAGTGTAGGTGAGAGACGAGGACTTGCCATTTAGGTTAGCACTTTTTTCACGAAAATAATTAGTAGTTAGTAGCTATGTCTAATAGGTAGATACCAATCTACGCTACTATTATAAAGAGGAAAGATTTGTATTTTTGTGTGTATGTTTGTAATGAATAAACTCAAAAACTAGACAGATTTGGCTGTAATTAAAAATTAAGATAGATTATACCTTAAATTAAAACATAGGCTACTTTTTATCCCGAAAAAAGTATAATTTTCGCGGGATCTTGAAAACTAAATTCAATATATAAACAACATAAATAATTATTTGTTCACAGATGCCTCCAAAATCTGTTCAGAGCCTTACAGTTATTATGACAGAATAAAAACTATTTCTTTATTTTACTGTTGTGTTTTTGTTCACATTTCTGTTCTTAGCTTTACAATTTTAGGTAACGTTTTTATGTAACGATTATGTTATTGTTACATAAAATCTGTATAACAGTTTATGTCACTAAGTGGCAAAATCTACGGCCTGACCCCTAAAATGACCTCTCGATAGAGACTCCAGCCTAGATAGTATCACAGACGAACAAGAGTACATACCTACTTTAGGAGAGTACTATTATGTTCCTTGGTTGTGACAGTGACAGTGACAGTGACGTACGTGACCGTGACATTGACATTTAGCGAAGAAAGCCGCAACCTAACCTATACTAATTTAAAGTATTGTAAACATTAACAAGAATTCGGTATTATCAAAGCTAGAAATATAAATACTGCTTGATTATTTTAATAAATTTCATCGAAAATAAAAGTTACAATTTATTGTTATTTTTATGAGCCAAATAACAGACATTCCTAACCAAGTTTACATAATTTTTCTTTCTGTTGCTCATTTTTTTATTCTTGTGTTCTCTTTATGATTTAGAAATGAGATACGCTCAATTTGTTGTCGGTCCAGCTGGCAGTGGGAAGGTATGTATAAAATAAAAGTTGTTTAAATAAACTTGTTCAAAATATTGAATTGAGTTCGACTTATACTTCTTTGACTTATACCTACTGTATTTAGTATCCAAAGATAAAAGATATTGTAGCAAAATTTTATGGGATTTTATAGTAAAATTACACGAAAAGCAAATACTTAGCACTAATTATTTTCTTGATATAATAATTATATACAATTTGCAAAACATACCCACTCACATTTGAAACTTGTAATAATTTTTAAAGTTATAATTTTATTTCTTCACAGTCAACATACTGTTCGACAATAGTAAAACACGCCACAGATGCAAAACGAGTAATAGAAGTGGTAAATCTAGATCCGGCAGCAGAGCATTTTGATTATGAACCTCTTGTAGACATAAGAGAATTAATACATTTGGATGATGCCATGGAAGATGAAGAGCTACAGTTTGGACCTAACGGAGGACTTGTGTTTTGCCTAGAGTGAGTCTTTTCTTTCCATCAACTAGCAGTCATAGTGCTTAAAATTCTACAGTATATTATGATTAGTGCGATTTAAGTAAAGCAATATTCCTAGAGAAGTTTCCACTTTTTGATATAATAATATTGAGTAGAATAAACAAATGAAATTTAGATCAAATACAATTTATGAGTGCACATCTTATTTTATTAAATATGTCTGGATATTATGGACATTTGCCCATTAGATCTGATTATTATCTGCCTATAACATTTGTGTTTTCAAAGTTATTTCTATTCCTGTCGTTTTTCGTTTAATTTTTAATTATGTCTTTAAAACAGATTACCTACAACCTCAAGTAGGTTAGGTAATGATTGGACTTGTATTTGAAATTATCATATTGATACTATTTTATGTATGTGTTAGTTAAGTATAACCGAATTTAAATATTCCAGAACTCTATTAGAAAACTGTGACTGGCTTGAAGAACAACTTGGTGATGTGGACGATGACTACATCTTGTTTGACTGTCCGGGACAGATAGAACTGTATACCCATTTACCAGTCATCAGAAAACTAGTGGACACTCTGGAGAAGTGGAACTTCAGGATATGTGTTGTCTTCATGATTGATTCACAGTTCATGGTTGATGGTGCAAAATTCTTGTCAGGTATGTGAATGTTACTTATTTCATGAACTTACTAGAAGTCATTTTCAATTTATTTTACCTGTAAGAGAAGTAGTAAGTAAGAGTAATTAATAATACATATAACTAAATTAACTAAGCCAAGTGGAGTAACTTTGCCAAGTTTCAAATTAGCCTGTTGTATCAAAATATTCAATATCAGTCAAGTTCAGCTTGGCTAATTCTTTTAAAAAAAATTTTTTCAGGAACTATGGCTGCGCTCAGTGTTATGGTCAATCTGGAATTGCCACATGTTAACATTTTAACTAAGATGGACCTGCTCAGTAAATCAGCAAGAAACCAGCTTGATAAGTAAGTTTTGAAACTACATTTCTAATTCCTACCAAATATACTTTGTTTTGATTTTTATACTATGTAGTTGCCCCACTTGTATGTAATACACAAGTAAAATACACACCATACTTTGTGTAACATCATCATCTCAAGTGTCTTCAAGGTGACACAAATAAAATCCAAATGATGGAATATCATGACATTTCATGGCAGGAGGAACACAGAGCAACTTGTCAAATACTAGTTTTCAATAACTATGCAATCAGAAATCTACAATACTTTTTTTATGTTTATTTTACACTCTATCTTTTGTTTCAGCTACCTAGATCCAGACCCTCACATTTTATTAGCAGATATGAGAAATGCAAAATCCAAATGGCACGAAAAATACGCTAAATTAACCGAAGCCATAGGAGAAATAATAGAGAACTTCAGTTTAGTTCGGTTCTACCCACTCAACATCAAAGATGAAGAAAGCATAGACAACATACTACTAACCATAGATAATATTATCCAATATGGTGAGGATGCTGATGTTAAAATAAGAGATTTTGATGAGCCAGAACCAGACGATAACGATTAAAATAAAAACTTTTTTAAATAAATTTTTAAATAAATTTTTGACTTTTAAATTATCTCGCATTTTAGTTTATCAAAACCTGCTTTTCAATGTTACCATATTTATTAATTTGGGAAGAATATTATGGTAATTGAATTAATAAACTAGATTAATTGATGTCTTTATTTATGTAGGATACATAATTATATATTGAAGAATACATATAGATTGCAACGAGCAAAAAAACTTAAAAATACAAACTTATATTAGTTTGTTCAAAAAGAGAACCGTAGTAGAAGTGGAGGGCGCAGCTGTGCTTTGTTACCTATTTTGTTTAGCAAGCAATACAATAGCGCAATAAATAGCGCAAGTTTACTGTTTGGCCACAATGGTTCTCTCTTTGAACAGAAAACTACAATTATAATGCCATCAAGATAAGAACAGAAATAGTTCTAGTTTGGTTAGATTTAGAACCTAATCTCTAAACTAATCAATAGGTCTAAAAACACTGCTTTTTTCTGCAGGTCAAATTAGAAGTTGTGTACAATAAAATTAGCGCCAATATCTCGCTAACATTTTACATTATTTTTCTTACATTGATTATGACAGAAATAGAAAATGATCAGGCTATATTATGAAAGAAATCCTGACCACTAGCTAAGCACATTTAATTTTATAGAGTACTTTATATATTATCTGAATGACTACTAATAGATTATAATTATTTTATTATTAATAATAATAATTTTTTAATAATTAAACAAACCATAGGTAATGAGAAGCCTTTTAAAAAATTATATCATGAAATCTTGCCTCAGCTTTTCCCATGAACAAGTGGTTTCTCGCAGAAAGGCGTGCGACGCGCTAAGCCCAGTGCATACAACGATCTTGGTTTGTTAGTTTGCACCCAAAAATATAACGAAATATTAAATATCAAAGTAAAAGTAACATCTATTGTTACACCATGTGAAAATTGTGCAAAGCATCAAACTATCTTTTCCGAGATACATTCGTGTACCGTGCTAACGTGTGTGAGCAACATACAGTCGTACCGAGCGACACGCACACATTCATAAATCATAGCTCGGGCCAAACCAGAGTCTGGCCGCAAAGTGGAGGGTCTCTTAACACGATCTTATATTGATTTATTGTAAGACGATCTTACCGCACTGACAATCAAGCCCTGCTACAAGTAAACAAGCAAACTGACTAACGTAAGCACTCCGTTAAGTTCGTCGGTTACACGTTTCTCAAAGGTATTCCGCCATTTATTTTCCGTTTATAAGACAGCTAAGGAAAAATAGATTTTTCATCATACCTATTCGAAAAACGAATATTGGCTTCAGAGGATAGCGGGAGCAAAATTTAATTTTTAGTCCCATGGGAGTTTTCATTTCTCTCTTCTGAGTGGTCCGCGTTCTTGCTTTAGTATGTGTTTATTACGTTCGGCCGTTCAGAGAATGCGTTCCTGACACGTCGCGATTGAACTGACGACGTAGCTTTGTAATGGCGTTGCAGTTACGATAAAAATATTTTTGCTGGTTGTTTACCGTTTTAACAATTGATGAGCATTAAAACAACATTATTATATCAATAATCAATGAATGTTATAATTTTGTGCCAAACTGAGTGTCAAATAACTTGGTAAACAATATTTTTCTAAATCTATACTGCGCTATTACAAGGTTATGTCAGCGCTTTATATTTGTAGTGCTGTGCAATAACAGGCAAGTATCGTAATCTGTTCTCATACAGTTATACTTATAATATAAAATAATACGCTTTGTTTTTCTTTTTAAGAATTTGAAAATAATGGACTATAAGATAACTTTTATGAAATATAAAAATAAAACTATGACCAAACCGAACGCGCGAAAGAAAGTAGCATTTTATATTTAGGTTGAAAATGGTAACCCCAAATGGCGTTGGGCCGCCATTTTGTGACGCTAAAACAGTCGTCTGTTGTCGTTTCGTGCGCATAGACCACGTTCTTCAAGTGTTTTCGATCTGTTTTTATTTGATTACCCGGCTTTCGTTTAATGGACTGTTTCTGCTTTTCAAACTGACATCGGCGCTAAATCGGACTTCGATTGTGTTTTGTATTGCGTTCTTTTTACTTTTGGTGCATAATAATGCCTAAACGTGGACAAACATTGAAAAGTGGAGCCCGTGAGTTAATCAAGCTGCAAGATTACTTTGAGCGGGAGCGGCAAAATTGCGGACCCCTGGTACCTGTCGAACAAGTACCTACAAGAACGCGTCTCTCAGGCGCTTGGAGTTAGCAAACGAACGATAACAAATATTAATAAAGAAAAGTTCGGCTCGACTGGCATGGAAGATAATATTTTACGTTCAATTCAATGTACTTACTTTATTGCATAGAAATACAGATTGTAACTTTGTAACAAAGAATAAATAAAACAATTTTATTATATGAATATTAACTTTTTTTGGTTTCTACTTAAATAACTAAAATATAAATTTTAAATGATTCCGCCAATTTAAAACGAATATAATCTTAAAATAATGCGCCGGTTCATTTTGGAGGAACGGTAACGAACTCAGTGTTATGTTGTGCCCATCACTAGTCGTGACTAACTGATAGGTGTCAGGAACGCATTCTCTGAACGGCCGAACAATACTGCGATCGTTGCAGAAATTCAAAAAACTCTAAATTCAAAAATGTTTGAGCAGCTGTTGTCTTCGATAAGTCACGTGATCATAGAAGGTTGATACTCCTAGCTTTTTCTCATAAGTAATGATGAAAAATAGTGTGTGTCACTCGGGGCCAAATTTTTTGTTCTCGGGCGGCGTATATTGAATTCCTCGCTACGCTCAGGATTCTACTTTAGAATCGCTCTGACTTCAAAATAGCGCCCTCGGGGAACAAAAATTTTCTTTGGCCCCATATAACACAAATAACTATTTCTTAGCTTTCAGTGTTAAATGAAAGCATAAGTTTTTTGTAACATATTCACAGAGCAGGCTCATCGACCTCCGGCTGATGCGGGAAGGTGTGGTGGTCGGTGATGCTGAACACGTACATGCGGCACCCGAACTGCAGCAAGGCGCCGTGCGGCACCAGCGCGGAGCCCTCCCACGCCGCGCCCGCGGGCGGCGCGGCGCCTGGGCACTTGCACTCCGTCTCCTCCTCTATTGGGACCGTGAGAGAACCGTTGAGCCTGCGAGTTAAAAGAAAAAAAAGCCGTTAAAAAAAAAAATTACTAGACGATACCCGCGAGTTCGTCCGCGTGGATCAAGGTTTTTGAATTCCCATGGGAACTCTGTAATTATCCGGAATAAAATGTAGCCTATGTTTTAATCCTGGATGTGAGCTGCCTCCATTCCAAATTTCAGCCAAATCGGTTCCTTCGTTGTGGCGTGAAGAAGTAACAAACATACACATACAAACTTTCCGCTTTATAATATTAGTAAGTAAGTATGAAGTATGATATGAAGTATGATGTGATGTGATAGTGTGATGATTTTTAAAGAACTAACAACGAACGCGAGGAAATGCAAAAACAATATTTTAATTTGTTTTAGGTATAGTTGGATGCATATATGTAATAAAGAGTCAACCCACACAACTTATTAATTGAAAAGTTAACTTTAATCCTTTACATTATGTATGAATTTAATTTGACAAAGGTTTGTGGATTGAAACGTTATTGCGTATGTGCGTCCAATTATAAGTCGCCCTCCAATCTAGCAGTTAAATCGTGTAGCCTTCGATTTAAATTAAATCTAATTTAAGTTTTTTTTAATAAATAAGTCCAAACGTTTTTTTTTTGGGACTTCGGGCCGTGTCTTCACTAGGTAACTGCGCCACGACTCAACCAAAAAATATCTTTGTGCCAAAAAATGGCTATGTCTGATGTTATCTAATATTTCCGCAAAGAACATTATGAAAGGGATAGCACGATATTTTACCCGTTGTTATATTGAAAAAATAACAGACAGATGGACAGATAGACCGGGTACATTTTCGCATTTATAATATTATGGATATGAATTCAGAACTGTAGTTATAAATTCTACCACGATAAAATAAAACTCTACCGTTAAAAAAAAAAAAAAAAACTTCGCACCGTGGCGGTTTGGTCCTCCTGTTGCGCACGACTTGTCGCAACGCCTGCGCGCGCGACTCGGCGTCGCCCGGCGCGTCGGTCGCGGCGTCGCCGTGCGACAGGTCGCAGGCGTACAGCACGCCGTTCACGCGCGTGCCCCACTCCGAGTAGTTGATCAGCTCGAAGTGATGCGTCACCTGGTGAAACATTTCAGGATCAACAACTAAAGGACACATGAGCAACATCACGCTGCAATATATAAGCTAATTCAAGATGGCGCCCCCACGCCGGCAAGAGTTAAGTATCTAATTAGAGTAATTTCAATAGATTAAAGATTTTTTTTTATAGGTAATATCATGAGATCAGCCATCCAGCTATAAGCAGATGTGAGATTGAAGAATAATCTATAATTATATAAAAAGGCTTGTCCTGACTGACTGACTGACTGACGATCAACGCACAGCCTAAACCACTGAAGTTAGAAACTTGAAATTTTGACAGTAGGTTCCTTTTATGACGTAGGCGAGCACTAAGAAAGGATTTTTCGAAATTCGCCCCCCAAGGGGGTAAAAAGGGGGGTTAAAGTTTGTATGAAACTCCGTCATTTTTCGAGTTATACTCATGAAATTCGGTATTTAGGCTTTAAATTGAAAACAAAAAAGTACGTGTTTCACAGTTTTTAAAAATTCTACCCCCTAAGGGGTTAAATAGGGGTTGAATGTTTGTATAATAGTCCTTCGTTCTTCAAGTTATTTTTCAAGTTACGTTTATGAAACTTGATATTTTGGCTCTTGATTAAAAATAAAGAATTACGTATTTTACATTTTTTTTAAATTCTCCCCCCAAGGGGGTAAAAAGGGGGGTTAAAGTTTGTATGAAACTCCGTCATTTTTCAAGCTATACCCATAAAATTCGGTATTTAGGCTTTAAATTGAAAACAAAAAAGTAAGTGTTTCACACTTTTAAAAAATTCTACCCCCTAAGGGGTTAAATAGGGGTTGAATGTTTGTATGATAGTCCTTCGTTCTTCAAGTTATTTTTCAAGTTATGTTTATGAAACTTGATATTTTGGCTCTTGATCAAAAATAAAGAATTACGTATTTTACATATTTCGAAAATTCTCCCCCCAAGGGGGTAAAAAGGGGGGTTAAAGTTTTTATGAAACTCCGTTATTTTTCAAGCTATACCCATAAAATTCGGTACTTAGGCTTTAAATTGAAAACAAAAAAGTAGGTGTTTCACAGTTTTTAAAAATTCTACCCCCTAAGGGATTAAATAGGGGTTGAATGTTTGTATGATAGTCCTTCGTTCTTCAAGTTATTTTTCAAGTTATGTTTATGAAACTTGATATTTTGGCTCTTGATCAAAAATAAAGAATTACGTATTTTACATTTTTTGAAAATTCTCTCCCCAAGGGGGTAAAAAGGGGAGTTTCAATATTCATAGTTAAGACAGGACAACGTCTGTCGGGTCCGCTAGTCTAAATATATAAAAGGCAAAGGTGACTGAATGACTGACTGACTGATCTATCAACTCACAGCTCTAACCACTGGACCGATTGAGCTGAAATTTGGCACACAGGTAGCTATTAGGACGAAGTCATCCGCTAAGAAAGGATTTTTCAAAATTCAACCCCGAAGGAGGTAAAATAAGGGTTTAAAAAACCGAACATAACGTGAGCGAAGCCGCGGGTTAAAGCTAGTATTTTATAATTTCTTAAAATCATAGTAAATTTCAAACAGGAATCTGACATTTTTTGTCGGGGTTGGCGTTTCTTTGCGTCCTTGTAACCAACTGACCTCATCGCAGAATATGACGGCGTGTCGCGGAGACACGCGGCGGCAGCGCGCGTCCAGCACCACGTCGCACGCGCCGTCGCTGCCGATGCTCAGGGCCGACAGGCGCATGGGAATCGCACGACCCAGGGCCGCTTCACCGCCATTACTATTAGTTTCGTTTGACACAAAACTTTTTTTATGAAAGTCTTACTAAATTAGCACCTTATTAATTTTTTTTATGAAATCAGCTTCCTGTTCACAGGGTGGCTCTTTTCATAGAAACGGATTTTGTTTTGCATATTTTAATCACTAGTTTTTTTAATTTTTATCGATTTTAAAATAAGTTTAAATTTTGCAATCTATACATATAATAAAATTGTAGAAAAGGGGTGTCTGTACAATGGAAATATATAAAAAAAAAGTAGCAGGGGTTGTTATTATATCGATGCCGAACCCGAAATTGTAATTAATTTTTTTTGTCTGTTTGTCTGTGTGTTTGTGCACGCTAATCTCAGAAACGGCTTATTCGATTTAGATACGGTTTTCACTAATATATTGTAGTAAGCTTCACTTAACATTTAGTGTTTATTTCATGTCAATCGGTTCATAAATAAAAAAGTTATGTCAATTTAAAGAATCACGGCGAACATTTTTAACGTACAGAGTACGTACTACACGCCTCGCGCCTGAGCGTCCGTGGCTATATAAAAGCGCGCTGAGAGCCGCGCCCCGAAAAGTCACTATTCCACGCAAACGAAGTCGCGGGCACAGCTAGTTTATAATGTTAAGCCATTTTTTTAATTTTTGTCCCTTTAATTAAAAGCAAGAACTTTGAGCGCAAGCCTTACTTAGCGGGTGGCTTCAGCTCGCACAGCGCCGCTTTGACGAGCGCGTCAGCGAGGTCGAGCGCGGGGTGCGGCGGCTTGGGCACGGGAAGGGGCGCGGGCGCGGGGCCCCACACGGCGGCCGCGATGCGCTCGCGGTCGGCGCGCGGCAGCAGCTCCGAGGGCAGCGGCAGGCGCCGCACGCCCAGCTTGGCGAGCCGTGCGCGCGTGGCGGCGCGCAGGGCGGCCGCGGCGCGCGTGCCCCACGTGCCCGTGCCGCTGCGCCGCCAGCGACCCGCGCCCATCTCACCCGCGGCAACCTAGCAACAATTGGGTATTCGACTACTGTCAAAATGTGGATATTCATTAATTACTATCGAAAATGTAACATGTAAGAATAATATTTGTAAAAACAGAAAATAAATCGGTCAAATAAATTATAAGCTGTTTTAATACAGCACGACAATAGTGCAACAACGGGATTGAACTGTCGCTCTTAAATATATATATTATACTTAAGTTCAACTACATACTTTCAAACTGTTAGTTTCAATTACAATCACAATTTTCTGTATGATTATTATTAAATTTCATGTTCCCCGAACTTTGAGAGTTGAATGATTGTCACGAAATTCAGCATTATTCCTGTTTCACTACGAACTTTTAATAATAACTTTGGTATTTTAATAGGTGTGTAACATATAGGTCAATTTCTATCACCTGTTGCAGCCGTTGCCAAGCCAACAGTTTGATCAGCCTCTCATCGAGCTTCTGGAGCTGTTCCTCGACCGTGGCCAGCAACTCCTCAACACCTTCCTCGGCGCACAGCTCCAGGCGTTGTGGTTTAGAACCGCGCTTGCCGGGGCTTTTGTCTTCGCTTTGGGAAACTTTACGCTTCTTAACGGATGTAGTTATGTGCTCAAAGTCAGAGTCGGAGAAGTCGCTTGAATCCGAATTTCTATCCAACTGTGAAAGAATATGGACAACTTAGTTAACATTGTCTTCCTATATACTGAATTATATTTATGCGGAATCTATAGCATGAATGGGTTTTATCAAAAGAAAGTCGCATCTTTGATTTGAACTGAAATGTCCAAAAATTAAAAAAAAAGATAGGGCGTCTATTAAAATTAACGTCGGTTTCATTATCGGCATCCCGAATAACCTACGAAATGATTACCATATCAATTGCTTCAAAAAATAAAACCGATACGGCGCCATCTTGAATTTGAGAACGGATGTCAGTTTCGTTATCAACAGTAGCTTAGCTTTCCGTAGCTTATTCCAGGAATAAGCTACGGAATGACGGCCATATCAAATTCTTCGAAAAAAAAAAAATAGATCGCCCCTTTGAATTAGAAAATGTGCGTGAATCCTACTATCCTACTATATAATATTATAATTACTATATATATACATATATATAATATTATAAATGTGAAAATGTGGATGTTTGGATGTTTGTTACTCAATCACGCCGCAACGATTGAACCGATTTGGTTGAAATTTGGCACGGAGATCGATTATAGACTGGAATAGCACATAGGCTACTTTTTATCCCGGAAAATAAGAGAGTTCCAGCGGGAATCCAAAAAAACCTCAATCCACGCGAACGAAGTCGCGGGCATCAACTAGTACCTAATAAAAAGAAGTTTTATTTTTTCAACCGACAAAAAAAAGGAAAGGTTATCAAGTAGTCGCGTTCTTTTTTTTTGATACCTTGGGTTCGTTCTCTTCTATAGCTTTGAGGTCTTCGTCGGCGTCCTTCTTCGTGGCCCCCTTCAGTTTCGGTGATTGCAGCGGACATTTTCCTTCGCCGGTGTACTCCGGGCACGAGAGGTTCATGCATATCTGAGTCACGTGTTCATCGTCGTCGGACTCTTCGTATGAACCGCCGGCTTTCATGTGCTTCAGCACTGCAATGTTAACACATCGGCCTTATGAAACCGACACTGCCAGTGCCAAATCTTGTTAGTATGGTGGATGTTGGAGATTCGTTGCGACAACGCATATCGACCGTTAACCGCCAAGATCTAACTCATTCAAAAATTTACACAAGGCACAAAAACATCATATATGTTTTGCTTGAGTGCAGATATGATTCTTCTTCTTCTTCTTCTCAGTAAAAAAGGCAGTTTGACTATTAATATCAGATAGGAGCTCTTGGTGGTTAACCATTGATAGAAGTTAATGCGTTAATTGACTCATTAACCAACTTGTTTACATGGACATTAGAGGGGTTCTTACTTAGATTGAATATAATTGCCACAGATTTTATTCAAGGTGCTTATTTAAGTGTTGTACTAGCGACCCTCCCCCGCTACGCACTAATTTTATCTACAGCCAAAAACACAAAAAATTGTTGATCCAACCACTACCAAATTTCAGAGGATCACCCGCTGGGCTAATCTGAAGATTGCCTGAAAATTTCATCAAAATCTGTTCGTCCTTTTTGGAGTTCGTACATTTACACATACATACGCATATATAGAAGGTAGATTATGACCAATAAGGGGC
Source organism: Hipparchia sbordonii (assembly GCA_038048805.1). Lineage (NCBI taxonomy): Eukaryota > Metazoa > Arthropoda > Insecta > Lepidoptera > Nymphalidae > Hipparchia > Hipparchia sbordonii. The sequence goes on along the minus strand of CM076107.1, from coordinate 9,049,925 downwards.
ATGACGGTTGCACAAATGTCACAACGTACCTTTTTCGCAACGCACATGCTCCCTACGAGACGGCAGCAGCGGCGGCGGGCGGCGGTAGTGCAGCCGCACCATGCGCGGCACCACCACGCGCCCGCGCATGCCCACCGGCACCTTCACCCTGCAACGCGTTCCATGCTCACCTTTCCATTACGGTGTTACCACGGTGTTGTTGATCGATGTGGATGGACCATCGATTGGTGATGTTCGGGCCGAGTGGATGCGGTAACATCCTCAAGATAACATTTTTAACTTCTTCAAAATGTTAGTAAAGAATTGATTCTAATCGAAAACAAGCATTCGGTAAATATTGAACAGCTGTTATTTTTGTAAAATAAAGTTGAAGCAACATTTGAATAAAACAACTATTTATTTATTTATTAATACCGACTTTATCGCGTGAAAAATTAAGAAAATATATATAAATATATAAGTAAATAAACAGTGTAACACAACTATGTATACTTACTTACGTCCAATACGAATACAACGTCAACTAATGAGAATTATATAGATTCCCAGGTTTACAATTTATTACTTTTACCGTATTACTTGTAAAGTGTACAAAAGTAAAGCTTGTCTCTAAAATAGAAATTCTTCAAGCCCCCCTCAAAAGAGATAAGGTGCAATTACAAAGTTATACTTAGTCCGCGCGCAACTCGTTAGCCGCGTCTTAGGTGTGGGCAGAGGGGAGAGGGGGGAACCTAATGCGTACGAGAGTCACAGTATAAGGCTTCGATCACAGAAAAATAAGGGGATTCAGCACTTCATACTTCAACTATTATTCAAATGCATCATTGTTCCTTGACACTGAAATAACTGCTTCACGTTAATGTTCGATGACAGATTAGCTAGCGAAATGATCTTGCACTCATATTTAGTGGTTACACAAATCGGACTAACATGCGATATCCACTTATTTTTCTGTGATCGAAGGTATAAGGAGATAAGGCATCGACCTACTGTATCTCTATAAACTGTGACTGAACTTAACTGCCCCGTCTCCTCGTGCACATACCTAAGGGTAAGAACATGCCAAAGATGCCTCACTGCGATACCTCGCGGTCGCGGTTTAGCTCGCTACCTCGATGTCCCCTCCATGTAAAACAAATGTATGCAAACAGACGAGCACGAACATGTCGAAGATACCTCGCTGTACCGCGATGTATCGCAGTGAGGTATCCTTCGGCATGTTCGCGCTCGTCTGTTTGCATACATTTGTTTTACATTCAGGTGACATCGAGGTAGCGAGCTAAACCGCGACCGCGAGGTATCGCAGTGAGGCATCTCTGGCGTGTTTCCACCCTAAGGCGCGGCCAACGAGTTGCGCGCAGACTACTTTAAGTGACTCGTGCACTCACCGGAAAGATGGTCTAGGATTGCGAGCGCGACGGATGAAATCAACTTTGACTGCGTGCTGGTCCACGGGTCCACTGAAACGCTCCCACAGGGCTGCCCGTTCGGTTGCTGAGATAGACCGCACCACTTTCCAGTCCTAACAACGAAAGTGATTCACTTTAAGTGTTTTTTTTTATTCGATGACAATACAGCCCTTGACTGCGACCTCACCTGATGGTAAGTGACGATGCAGTCTAAGATGGTAGCGGGCTAACTTGAAAGGGATATAGCAGTGTAAATTCAACCCTAATCGGTTTCTACACGCCATCGTGCCGGAACGCTAAATCGCTTGGCGGCACGTCTTTGACGGTAGGGCGGTAACTAGCCACGGCCAAAGCCTCCCACCAGACCAGACCAGAGACAATTTAGAAATTATAAATTCCTAAATTATCTCCGCCGGGAATCGAACCCGAGACCTCCCAGTTATAAGACCACAGCGCCAGGGAGGTCGTCATATTAAACATTGAGCTGCAATTTGTAATTATTGTCTACCCATTAGGTTAAGTTCATCATTATAATAATTTTTGTGGTTTCACTAAATATAATTAACACAGTGCACAGTAAAACCAACGCTGGTTTTTGTGGCACTGAATGTAACAAAAATAATTTCATTGTACATTCTGTAAGATTATTAAATAAATTAAATAAATAATTAGGAGGTAAGTTAAAGTGTTAGGCACAGATGCATGCAGGTTTAGTGAGCACTCAGATAAAAAAAAGACGTGTGGCACTCGGGGACTGCCGCGGTAAAGCTATTGCATAGCATTTTTTATCAACGCCATCTAGCGGCTCATCGTAGAGCAGTCCCGTGTCAGGTTATTTTCGTTACGGAATTTCTGGATTCGGTCTCCACGCTGGCCCGCGATAGAAGCTATGCAGTAGCTTAAAACTATTGCTTATCATCTGTTACTGCTCCGCTTGGATGCATAAACGAAGTATCAAAGAAAAAATTCCGTACATCCTGAGGCTACATTTATTCCAGTCAAATAAGTGCTGCTGTTCCTGGAGGTAATGAGTACAGGTGAGGAGATCTATACTCTGACTTAGCTCACACTTAAGATAAAGATCAAACTTAAGATAAAGGTAAGAAAAAGACGAGACACAAATTATGCTCTGACAAATCTGTCTTGTTTAATTCTGTCTTGAATCTGCGTTGAGAGAGATTGTGATCTACAGATTTCAGCCTAAGATTGATTGTAAATCTAAGATCATGGCAACCACAATAGATTCGGGACCAGCAGGGCGATTCAGACCTGTTCGATAACATACAGTGTCGATACGGTTAGATATCTATCTCTTTTTGTCGTGTGGATTCAGAGCGAGCGAAATATATGTTAACAAACCGAATCGATCGAGAAATAAGTTATCGGAAGGGTCTGAATCGGGGGGCAGTTCTAAAATGAAATAGTTATGAGAGAAACACTCACAATGTATTGCTCAACGTGATTAGGACACATCCATCTCCCAGTAGGAAGGGCAGTCAGCGGCGGATCCAAGCAGTCCTGTAATAATTCAAACAAATATACAACAATGCAGATATTTAATCTGCGAAGCAATGGCTGGATCATGCGTCATGCTCGTGAACGGGTGCCACCAACGGGAATGGGTCTGCTTTGACTGCCCGTCTTGACATGCGTTGGATTGGTGTACCTACGTATGCATTTTTGCATTTTTAAAGCTTTATTGTGGAAGCACTGTATACATAGCATAGCTTTGTAAAAAAAAAAATTTTTTTTGAAAAGAGCAACTGCTGAGTTTCTTGTCGGCTCTTCTCAGCAGAATCTGCATTCCGAACCGGTGGTAGCTTTATGACGTGTCATAAGAGCTACAAGTTAGCCTACATGAAATAAATAAATTTTTGAATTTTGCGCGGGAGATATTATAGCGCACAAGTGCGCAAACACAAGTGCACTCTCATAATCCGATGGGGTGGAAAATCCGACACAGCAAGAGATCAGGCGCAGGAGCGACAGCTTTGCGTGCTCTCAGAGGCACCGGGGTGATTCACCGCCAACTTCCTAACTCCGGGCTAAGTCCTGAAAATTTTTTAACAAAAAACCCAATACATTTTTGGCCCGACCCGGGAATCGAACCCAGGAAATCGTCATCCGTAGTCGAACGTGCTAACCCAGTGATCTAGTGACTAATGAGGCAGTCATACATCTACATAATACGACAGTTCCGTAGAACAAAGTCTCATCTGCTAAATTCACAACTTGAAATTTGAGTCTTAAAAGTCACATCTGCAAGGCTCAATTCTCGAGTTATGAATTTAGCAGATGAAACTTTGTGCTACGGAACGTTCGAATATTATGTTGATACCTGATGGAACAGTAGCGGGCAATAGTCACACTGCAGCAGCGGCGCCATCTTGCACGTGGCGCCGCACACGAAGCAAGACTTCGCCGGCAGAGGCACGCAGCCCCAAGCGTCCACGGACACTACGCTGCCATTTCCGTTCTTGCCATTGCCCTCTGAACAAACAAAACTTCAGCTTGGCTAATATTCTTTAAAAAAAAAAAAACTGACGCAGGTCTTCTCTTCGGCTGGAACACTCTTCCAGCAACTGTGTTTCCTGCCACCTATAATTTGAGTACCTTCAAGGCAAGAGTAAATGCATCTTCTAGGCAAGTGCGCTCCAACCTAGACCTCATCAGTGCCATCCAGTATTGATTGTCGTCAAGCGCAAGCGTATTTCAAGTAAAAAAAATCTATCACTCTTTCACTCTGCTCAGACTCAAGATATTACTCCTAGATCATTTATCTTCAACTAAAATTGACAGACAGATAAATAACCTTTCTCAGTGCCAGGGAATATACAGGGAATCTTCATTTCACGCGGCAACTCAAATTGCTTAGGGTTCATGACTTTAGCCGCCTTCACCAAGATCTCCATTGGTGTCAGTTCATGTTCCGGTTCTGATTCTTTCTTGACCTCTATCTCTTCTTTGTCATCTTTCTTTTTTTTGCTGAGTGAGTTGGCGCGACTGCTTCTTTGTGATCTACGTGAAAAAGAAAAAAGTTAGAAAACCATGTATATTTCAACACATCTGCTCATAGCCGGATGGCTGATCGCATGATATTCGCTCGGGAAAAAAAAAAAAAAAAAACTATGTATAGTCTACAGCAGTCAGCATGGTTAGTATAAGATTTAATTTGATTGGCCTTATTCACATTCGATGACATTATCAATCAAATCAATCAATTAATGTACTAATGTCATGACAGTACTAATGTACAGTAATAATGTACTAATGTGCTGACAGGACTGACAAAATTTTTTGTGCAAAAAATCAGCCTGGCTGTCCAGAGCACACATACAGCCAATATTCTTGGCATGATTCATACAGTAATTAGATTAGTTTAGCTATAAGTTCTATTGTAACATTTTAATAGATCACCTGGTTTTCTTATCAGTATCAGATTTATTGTCAGCAGGGGACTGTGCTCTGCTGGAGCGTGTGCTGGCCGGCTTCTCATCACTGGCACAACACTCTCTGCACAGCCAGAGACCCGATGGGATATCATTTTCATCCAGAGGTGGATCACTGGAAATAATCCATATCAACTGAATGCAACTGGATCAAAATATCAACAAGTCCAACTAATACATCTATCATGGTACATACTCATATGATACTAAGTCAATAAACCATGAAATAAGTCTTAAATCTTTAATCATACTAATTTTATAGTGTACTATTAGTAAATGCTGGCCTATAAGTAGAACTCACTAGCATCCAAGATGAAAGCTGGCAGGGCACCGGTCACAGCATATCAAATCCCCCCCTTCTCCACACGCATCACACGAGTCATGGTTATGCCCTTTGCCTGGCCGTTTATAGTATGGGTGTTGTGACTTCTTAGGCTTTTGTGTGCTTATCTCCTCGTCTGGTGGCTTTATTAGCGCTCGAATGAGCTAAAAGTATGCATTACTATTAATTCAAAGTTAAATGCTCACAATGGAATGTTAAGAAGAGTCATAATAGTGCAGCAGCCAGGTATTGGGTCCATAAGGACTGGAGTAAGGCGCATTAATCTAATACACTCTTTAAGAAAGACGATTAAAAACATAGGTGTAAGACAGAATGTATGAATTTGATATTAACCGGCATAAGTCCACCAGACGTGTCAAGATCATATCCCACATTGGACATTTTGAACCTAAGTCCGAATAAGTCCGAAAACTATCACCATCCAGTCCTGTGCTCCAGTCCATCCACCATTGGCTATCCGTGGGGTGATAGAGACGGTAGAAAGTAGTATGTTCTTTGATGGGATGCTTTGAAAACTTGTTTTTCTAATTGCAAGTACTTAATTAGTTGTCACATCAAAATATCGAAGTTAAACTATTAAATGATGGTCAAAAGTCGAAACTAGAAAACGGAGTGATTATATTCAAGTCTCTTGCACTTTTGCTGAAATTTAAACAAATAAACAGTAATTAATAAAATACTTAAAGATATCAATCATTATCCAATATAAAACGAAGTAGGGAATAGGGATATTCGATTATAAATCGATGCATCGAATTCACTCTATGTTTATAGTACGATGCATCGAATCGATTCGATGTTTTGAAAAATTGTTGATTTACTCGATGTATCGATGTATTTTCATAAAACATCGAATCAATGGTAATTTAATGAGTAGGGTGGCAGACCCAATTATGGGCACTTTAAGAGTTTATCTTATTTCAAATATGTCTTTTAAGTATAAATTTAACCAAATTCTATAAATCACTGTGTTCATAAGGTTACTTGTTTAATAAAATATATAATTAAAGAAGATATTGAAATTTTTTTGCTTAAATCAACTAGAATTTTAAATAAGATTGAAAAATGACCCCGTCCCCAATTATTCGCACATTTGTTACCAGTTATGGGCACAAAATTATCCAATTATCAACATTCAGATTTTAATAGAGTTTAAGGGAAATATAACGCTACTACCTACGGAAGTCTTTTAGAATATAGATTTTATTACGAAATAATATACGGAAATTCTTATAGTAACTGTAGGTGACTTAATTTTTTTATATTTATTATATTTTAAACAAACAACCTTACATATTTAATAAGAAAACGTAAACATAGTCTTTATCAAACGACAGACGTCCACAGCTGGACAAAGGTCTCTTATATGGAGTTCCACAGGCCTCGGTCTTACGCTACCTGAATCCAGCGGCTCTCTGCGACTCGTTTGATGTCGTCGGTCCATCGACCATCAGCTCTTCGAACTATATGCTCGCCCATTTCCACTTCAGTTTCGCTTAGCTATGTCCGTGACTTTGATTCTCTTACAGATATCCTCATTTCTGATATGATCTCGCAGGGATACTCCGAGCATAGCTCTCTCCATCGTCCGCTGAATGATTTTTGTTTCGTGATAAATAACTGCCCATAGAACTTCTCAACCTCTCTCCATACCTCAGGTGGAGAAGAAACATGACAGCCTTCGTCAGTTTTCAGCCGCGTCAGCTGGCTCTGTCCGATAGATAGATCTCTCACGGACACTTTGGAATGGAACTTCTGTTCCATTAGATTTAGATGGTATCTTTAATACACTTGGTATTCAAGGTCCGCAGGTCGCGAGTTCTTTTCTTAGAGATCTGCCTATTAACCTACCAGTAGGCATCCACGTCTGCTGACGACTGAAGTCTCATCTCTTGTCTGTTTTCCATCAGTTTGAGAGTAAGGTCAGAGAACTTCTTGGTCCTTTTCGTGTGATGGGTCTTAAAGAATATGTCTATATTCTTTAAGACCCATCACACGAAAAGGACGATCTTAACAAGTGTGTGTAAACTGTCCATACTCTGGAGTCTTCCAGAGTATGGACAGTTTACACACACTTGTTAAGATCGTCTACAGACTCCCAGTCTGCTAGGGAATCGAATCGCTTCGGAGTGTTAATAAACAGAAAAATCTCCAAATTTTTTAACCAGATACTGACACTCCTTGTTTTGCAATGAAATAACGGGAAAGTTTCATTTACTTTTTGAATTAGTATCTAATAATACTTAGAAAATCAATTGAAAACAATGATATTATTAAAACTCAAATAAAACCACAGTTAAATCATTATTAAGTAAGTACTGACCCTTAACGTCGATGAGTCAAAATGGCCGAAAAACTTCGGGAACTCCAGAACGATATCTTTCAACTACGATACTGACGTCATTTTAAAACTTTCCAGATTAGAAAGGTTTCGATTGTGAAAAATATGAATTCCCCTAAATATTTTTTAATCTGAAAATTTAAAAACCACAATCAGAAACTTATATTTTAATCTTTTTTGCCAAAGTGCGAATAAACTGGTGCAGTGCTAGCTATTGGGTTGGTCACCCTATACCTATTTAATACTGTTTCGGTTGATCTTGAACAATTAAAAAGTTATGAAATGAAAAATCTTCATCTGTCTGTGACCTTTTTTTTCGCTAGCAACCATGAGATTCATGTATTGCATCCGATGCAGTATTAAAAAAGTACTCGATGTTGAGAAAAATCGATGTTTTTAACCGATACATCGGAAAACATCGATACATAATGTCGATGCATTGTATCGAAAAAAACATCGATGTATTGTCTATGTGGACACCCCTAAAACGAAGTAATTAGGTATATTCTCTTGGATCCAATAAGCAGTGTTGCCAGCAAGACTAATGACACATAAATACGACAATAAGACATTTAAAATGAAATGACGCGTCAATTGACGCGTCATTTTATTTTAAATGTCTATTTATAAAAAAAAATTGATTAATTTTGTAATCGTATAGTGTAATATGGTCCTAAAGCACAGAATACATTATAGCATCTGTGATTATAACAAAGCATAAAGCGCATGATACACATGCTAGTAGATGGCATGCTACTGTGCTGTTAAGCTAGCACGCCAAGTACTGGCAGCGCGTGATATACATGCTAGTGAATGGTGTGCCAGTTTCTAAACTTCTACGTTCTACGTACATATAACGTTTCTAAAAGTTCACAAAATGAATATTTATGAAAAAATAATAATAGCTTAATGAAGTTGATTCAAAATTCCCACCTTCGAAATATTTTGTGTTCCAAGCAAGAGTCCCAAAGGTTAAAACCAAAAAACTAGTAGAAGTTAAATGTGAAAACAAGTAGTCCGATTTATTTCTCTACTACACACATACGAGAAGATGAAGATGAAGTTTCGAGTGATTTTCGTTTGAGCAATCTCTTATCTTCAATACCTTGGCCGTGCTCCTCACCCGTCTCCAAAATCCTCAATCATCAGCTCTCTCCATATGTTTCCTCGGAATGAATTTTTGATCTCTGTACGAATTACGAAACCATCAGAAATTTTGAAAAGAACGGTATCAAAATCTAGCATATATTTTGTATGCAAAAATAAATGATGAATATAAAAAATGTAAAAATGTAGTGTATTGGTCACTGACATAGTGTAAGTGAATCATTTATTTTTAACCATCAGCGGATGTAGAATTGACAGCTGCAGTAGGATAGCAACATTTTACTAGCGGAAACTGCCATTTTTATGACGTCATGGGCGGAGTTTAGTTGAAGATCGAATTCGGATTCGGTTGGCGGGCGCGGCCATCTTGGTGAATTAGTGACCTGGCGATTCGGTTTTAGTTAGTGAAAAATCATTTGTCATCCACAATGTCCGAAAGGGAAGATAATGTGTATAAAGCTAAGCTAGCCGAGCAGGCCGAGCGTTACGACGGTAAGTGCATATTTTTGAGGTATCTGAATTATTAGGACGTTAATTTCCTTACTATTTTTGCCGACAGTTGAAAGACGAATTCTTGGTAGTAAAAAAATTTTGGACGTCAAATTGCATTCTTCACGCACAGTTCTCCCATTTTTTGGCTAAAATTAACTATAATGCATTCAATTTAGGGCGTTTATTGGCTAAAGTTCTATAAATCAATGGCATTCGTTAGGCTTGGTCAGCGATCGATGCGTCATCCGCCGGTGGGATGCCCTTTACCTTTAAGTCTGTGATAAAAGCACTAAAACATCTATAATTCTATCAACCGTAGAACTCTAGAGAATTAATAATTGATTTCATGAAAGAAAAACATAATTTCAGTACAAAGAATGACGTTTTGTCAGGAAAATGTACGAAAAAAGGATCCTTTTTTCCCGGAGTCGTAATACTCGATCGATGTCATCGAGTTCATTCAAGCATAGCCTATCTTGATGATATCTGTCGCTAAGAGATTCTGAATGTTCTAGATAATGTATCAAAAGGTCATCTCTGTTCTGGGGAGATTTTCACCTATTGTTTCCAAACACATTGGCTGTGAACATCTCGGACTTTTATCGCACATTCACATCTTTTGTGTCTCGACATACTATATTCTCTGTAAAGGTCTATTCTGATTCACACTTTCACACATGATTCATACAGAAATCTTGCAGTGTCATATTCAATGCATTTGCAGCAGCCTCCTATAAAATATGCTATAAATATTTGTAAAAGTGAATTAACTTTCTTTGATATTTGAAATTCATGAACTATTTTATCACCCTTTTTAGGTTGATTTTAATAACACATTTTTTTTTGTGATAAAGCAACTAAGTTAATGTTTTGCTAGATTTCATTTTCATTTTGTTCACTATTGTATTCATGAAAATGGTCCAGAAGTTAAATTCATTAATATGACAGATTTCACTGTCTCAACCTGGGCAAAAAAATTAATTGGAAAAGATTGTATCAATGCAAGTGAAAGTGTAATGTGAAGTGCAAATGAAATAAAAAGATTGAATTAGTGTCCTCTGCAACCTTTCTAATGCAACTTAAACTTGAAATGTGCTTGGTTACCAGATAGAAGAAGTGAAATACATAAATAATTTATTTCATTTTTATCTCTAAAGCATTTTAACAGTATAACAATAACACCTACCTTTATTAATTTTTATCAGTTTATTCAAGGTGTTATAGTAGTCCCAATATATATATATTTTTTTTAACTATTTTTGTCATTTTCTTCTCAAGAGATCTTTTCTAGAGTATTTCATTCTTGTAACATGTTGTATAAGTAACTTATAACTTAAAAGGGATAACATTATTTAAGTTTTTAATACTGCTGAAGTAAAAATTTAACTTTTTAGGAAGCATAAAATGCTCTTGCTACCTTATTGTTTATAACTAAAATAATATTTGTTATTTTATAGAAAACATTTCAACAAGAGTGATCTAGTTTTGGAACTTAATAAGCGGGGAGCTGGTGACACTAAAATTGCAATTGCATTTATTTTAATTTTTTATATAATATATTGATAGTGTATAGTCATAGGTACAATATAAGCTTGACACAGGATTTATCCTGGCAATTGTGTTTTTTATATTATTAATAAACAATAATATTTTTGGACTTACATAGAAATTAATTGCAAGTAGAACATTTTATTGCAGATTTTATCTATTTGAAAAAAATTTCGTGTGACAGCTGCCGTTGTAGCAAAGTCAGTCACACCTATTTAAAAAAACATTCAAAAGATAGTATGTTTCTTACTATGGTGAATGAAACATGGGAAATACTTAATAGTACTTCAAGATTAGAGTAAAAGTAGTAAGGATAATGAAAAAACTATTACATTATTTCAAGAAATCTGTCTAAAGGTTTCAAAGATCTTTGAAGACTTGATAAAGTCCTAAATAGATAGTTATGCTTATTTAAATTAGTTGCTACAGCATTCACATTGATAACTGTAACTGAAGAGAGGAAAGTTGAAATTCTTGTAATTAAACAAGAAAAAAAATTATATTAAAATTATGGTTTTTGTTAGTTGAAATGCATTTCAATGTAAAAATGATACATTTTGCCCTTGTTATATTTTGTATAACTTCCAATTTGGATAAGAAACTTTGTTTTCACACAGAATAGACTTTTCAAAGGTGGATAACCTGACTACGGACAATTCATAGAGTTGATTTTCTAAAACAAAAATATTAGTTTAATTTATCAATTTAGAATAATATTCGGTTTACATACATTTATCCTGCTGATTTTGAGAAAATACACATTGATTAGGTAGATCAATGACAAAGTTCTAATCTGTAGGACTAACATAGAGATTACGAGTAAGTCTGGTAACCTTTACAATAACGGCTTCCTTATTTGCAGAAATGGTTGAGGCTATGAAGAATGTAGCCTCACGGAACATCTCAGACAATGAACTCACAGTGGAGGAGAGGAACCTGCTCTCCGTTGCATACAAGAATGTCATTGGCGCCCGCCGAGCCTCGTGGAGGATTATTTCCTCAATTGAACAGAAAGAAGAAACAAAAGTATGTCAATTTATTTTTTTTACAAGCTGATCCCGAGACTTTGTTCACTTGGATTAAGGCTTTTTTGGATTTATGTGGGGACTATTCCAGTCTATTACACAGGTCTACAGTGAAAATGTTGCAGCCAAAACTATAACTGTTTTTTAGTATATTGGGTACCCGGATTACAACTGCATACTTATTTTTTTAATGCTACGTGTAGTTTTCGAGATACGAGGTATGTGTAAAAAAGACAAAATAAGCCAATTTTAAACATTTAATTACATTATTTTACAGCTAGGAAGCTTCTTATTCAGATTTTTTTAAATGTTCATTGCTATTATTGTCCCATGTGATACTCCAACAATAATCTGCCATCATATGCTCATCCCAACGATCTTGGTACCTATTTTCCGTCAGTTTTAGATCCTGATGGAAGCACTCTCCTCGTTCTTTGTTGTAGGAGCCAAGATTTTCATGAAACTTGTCCAAGTGGCTGTGCAGGGTGCACTTTTATGCTCATGCTACAGCCAACCTTTTTAAAGTTATCTAGAAGGTCCTGAACTAATTTCACGTCATTTTTTGCCTTTCATTACCTAAGAAATTTTTGAAAATTTTTTCTCTGTCACAAAATGAGACTTTCGTGCCTGTAGCAATTAAATTCCTTTCTTTAAGTCTTGATGCTAGTCTCAGACCTCTCTTTGCAATGGTAAATACGTAAAGTACTGAGTAAATAATACGGGCGCCGCTGATGATTCAAGATCACTGTCTCGTTCATTTGAAGAGACCTTCCTCATATCTGTCTCCGACGAATCCGATGGTGCTGCCCTCATAGTATCGTCTGAGAGTGGTAAAGGCCGTCTAGCAGACGGTAGGTCTGGATATGTAATTTTTTTTCAATTTACTCCATGCAATTTGATTAAACAAAAATAAAAATCATCAAAATAGTTTTTTGGTTCTGATCAAATCATAGGTACACCGAACCTCAATTGTGCTCGTTTACCACTCGACAACTGACTCGAATATTCAATATACAATTTGCACATGATATTTTGTACCCAGGGATGGTTAAAGCCCTTGATCTCGATCTTAAAAGAGTCAAAATACGCCCTTTTTATGAAGGCCGTTATAGGTTTTCTGAGTTTTATCACTACATGTTCACCAAAAACGTAACAAAATGTATTCGATTTAATTAATCAACTCCTCCTCTATGACGACATAATGATATTATCGGATAATTACATAAAATGGCGGAATACGAACACATTAAACATAGCAAAATGGGTATTTTTTTCCGATGAGGGTAGTTCAGAAACTACACGTAGTTTTGACCTTGAAAAACTTCTGTACGACTTATTATCAAGTCATTCATCAAATCATATAATAGGATTGCTAGCAAAAAAAGTTTTTCATTTTTTGTAGACCTGTGTTATCTATCTCTGTGCTAAGTTTCAGCCAAATCATGCTGGCCCCATTGAGTCAACAACCTTTCATTTTCAGTTTAATGGCTATAAATGTTTATGCTTACCAAGATTTTTAGATCAATGTAACCAACAACTGAACCATGAACTTTAAGGGCTAATTGCACATCAAATTTTTGTGGTAAAAGTTCAATTTACCATTAAAGTTAAAATGACCAATGTTCTGGTGGTCATTTTAACAGCAGTAGGTAGTTAACATTGGGTTGCTCACGACGAACCGCTTTTTATTGTTTTACCTACCTCTAATCTTAACCATAAAGGTATGAATACAGACTTGTGCAACCCACTTTGCTTGGTTTTTCATTGATAGGTATGTTTACAACTTTACTTTGACCATCTGATACACAACTTGTAGTGAGTGTCTTCATGACCCTTTATTGCAAATATTATAATTTCTTTTATATTAAAGAATACAACACATACATGTGCATATCAATAACAAGCATACACACCATTCAAAAACTTAAAACAAAACCTCGAATAGACTAAACCTTAAAAATAAAATTTCTAAATAAAAGAACGATTAATATTAACAATATTTCATGCTAATGAATTTCTAACCATCATAACCAGAAATGCATTATTATTTATTATTGAAATTTTGTTTCACTACATTATATTCGTTTTCAAAAGTTGTGTGCCGTTATTCTCCGTTTTTATATTTTATTTGTGTTAATTGAGGTCATTCACCTGCTTATAATGTGGTTTACCTTGATAAAACTTTTTAATTGGGTAAAAAATTAATTATTATCAGCACATTGACCTATCTGTTCATTGCTATACCTACCCATGTTAATGTTTTTATAATATTCTTTACAAATCTATAAATCTCAAAAAAAAAGTTATATCAAAAAAATTGCTCTATTCATTCCATTTATAATCTAGAAATTATTTGGGTACACTTCCTAAAATTGGTTATAGAAATTAGTATAATAGAAAAAAAAAAATTTAATAGATGTTTGTTAGTAAATAAAATAGAAATAAAAGAGCACAGTCGCTTATTTTGCTTCAAAATAAGGGTAAGGCCGTAGATTTTGCCACTTTGTAACATAGAGTAACATAGACACTCCTATGTTACGGTAACGTAGAAGTAACGTGAAAGTAACACAGTTTTTGTAAGGCTGATTACATAACGTACTTATTTTAACCGACTTCAAAAAAGGAGGAGATTTTTGTAATAAACTTGTAAATATAGCATTTTTTATAATCGCCGATCATTCAGAGATAAGAGAGAGAATTCAGTAATAGGAAAAATATATTTTTTTAAACTATCATCAATGGAATTTAGTAACCAAAACTCTCTGGCTGTTTATCAAATAAAGGTACATTATTCTCATTATTACGAAGATGAGTTTCAATTAACTCATCTTCTTTAAAATTCATTCTTTATTTAAAAGAACTATTTGAAAAATCCGCTCCTGGCAGAATGTGTACATTAACCTTTACAACACTTCAACGTTACTAAATAACAATCAACGTTACCAGTAACATAGAAGTCACATAAAAGTAACGTAGAAGCGTAATTTTTGAGGTTTTAAACAGGAATAATTACTAAATGCGAGACGATTTTAGTCAAATACACATTATCATGTTTTTATAAATCACTTTAGCTAAGTATAACACATAAATGTGTGCAATAAAAACTGTTATTTACCTTTAAAATCACCAAAATTCACAAAAAAAAGCTGCTGACGAAACACACGCGCACACCTTTGATAAAATTCCACAGGCTAGAAAATGGCGGTTTCTTTTTTTTTATTTCGTTGCCGGAATCTTTAATGTGGCCAGTGCCATTATAAAATACTACCCTAAAGTTATTGAATATTTAGATGCCCAATTTTGGTAACATACAAAATAGTAACGTAATAAGTGAAAATAAGGAGACAACATTTTGAATTGCGATAAAACATTTAAAAACGCATATTTAAATACATGGAACCCAGGATGTAATTGCTTAATCTATTCACATTTCAGATATTCATAGTAATTTAGGACTTTAAATAGAAATAATGTAGTTATAACGAGCCAAATACTTGACTGGATCAAAAAGACAGCTTATTTTGGGCCAAATTTCGGGGTAAGGTCAGTTTTAAGTCATTGTATTTTTTTAAATATACGACATACATTCAATTTAAGAATGCACTATAGGAGTTTAAGAACTACCTAACCTAATTAGGATAATTGCATAACAATTTACGCAGTACTTCGATTTTTAATACGCATGTCAAGTTAAGGGACATTTTCTTTTTACAAAAAGTGGCAAAATCTACGGCCTTACCCATAAAATCAGTTTTAATTATGTGTTAATGTCAACATAACAGTTTATCACAAAACACAACTTTGATACTAAAAAATTAAAGTTCGGAACTTACACAACTGTGCTATAACTTTCATAATGTCTCTGTGGAAAAGGATCAGTGGGGTTAGTATAAGATTTAATTCGATTGATCGTATTCGTAAACTATGACATTAGCGTCAAAGTAAAATGAACCATAACTACATTGGATTAGAGCTCAATTTTGTGCATGCATTCTTATACTTTTACGTATACGGATACGCTCCAAACTAAAATCGGTTGTACTGAATTTGTGACTTTAAATCAATACAATTAAGGTTCATTTTACTTTGACGCTAATGTCATAGTATACGAATACGATCAATCGTGTTAAATCTTATACTAACCCCACAGATTTAGACCTGTTAATTTAGTTTAGTGAAGGCAATGTGCACATGTAGCTGCCAGTTGCGGCAATCGGCGACTCGAAACTAGTGTTTCTACGATTTTCATACAATTTTGAGAGCCTGCGCAGTTGTAGCAACTCTAATTGCGAGTTTTGTAATCGCAAATGTATTGACGAAACTTAAAAAGTTGACAGTTTCGACAATTGAAGTTGCTCCGTCTGCGGCGAGCCTTACAAATTGTATTCAACAAAATTACCATTGCTGTCTCTTGTTGGTTTCAGTTGAGCACTAAATGTGCAAGTCTGTTAAATCCTAAAAACAGTACTTTTTTTAATTAAGATAAGCTAAGATGGTAGCGGGCTAACTTGGAAGGGGTATGACAGTGTACATTCAACCCATACTCCTAAATGGTTTCTACACGCCATCGTGCCGGAATGCTAAATCGCTTGACGGCACGTCTTAACGGTATGGTGGTAACTAGCCACGGTCAAAGCCTCCAACCAGACCAGATACAATTCAGAAATCACAAATTCCCAAATTGCCGTGAACACGATTAGGACAAGAATGTTTTCCTAATCATATAGCTTTGCTATAATGTATTAATGTATGGTTAAAATGTGTTATTGACAATGTTGGAACCCAAGTCTATTCAATTTAAATGTGACAATCAGTCGACAACAGACGTTGGAAATACGAGTTTCAGTGCGAGTGCGGTAAAATGTATCTTATTTCACAGGGTCGTATCGGTATTATCAATGTGATGGAATGTCGGTAAACCCCCGCAAATCCTTTGCTAAACAGATGCACGTATAACATACCTACACATTCGCTTATCCATTACCGAAATTGTGTGTTCGGGATAACATTTTCCATCAATATGAATAGGTATTTTTCCTCTAGCAAATGTGATTATATCTGCATCACAGAAGATTGGGTCTATTGTAATACATGATCTATGTCGTATAGAATAGAACCTAGATAAGCGAGAGTTTAAGAGCCGGTAAAACTTTGTCATCTGAAGACTTTCGCATTAATCGAACAGTTTCTGTTTTAGAATCACTTCAAACTTAATTAACGAATCATTCACCATAAAATTGATCATTAAAGCTTCATCTGCTTTAAAGCAGGGCTCTTCTTCATTTTATCGCTTAATTGACTGAACGAATTATTAGAAAAACCGAAACTATATCGATTACAGTTAAAATAGAATGTTCAGTAAACCCAAATTAACTGGTTATACCAGACGGCAGCGCGTGCGCGCTTTTTCCTTACACGTGAATTCAAAAAAAACCTGACGCGTTGACTAAGAACAATCGGAGTGTTCCGTCGCCATTTTTGTTTCTCTTGACTGTAGGCGCTGTTTCGCCCGTTAAACGTAGTTTTAGTTACCGTTTCGCCTTGCTTTTTGCCAATCGCAGTCCGCAAAAAATCTCAAAAAGATCTGAATTCGGGTTTGGTAAACCGATCTATTAAATAAAGTTGAATTAGAAATGGTTTTGATCTGATTAAACGAACGAAACCTAACCCTAAATCTAATAGGTTAAATAATAGATTGATAGAAATTATGTGAAAATTCGTCATTTTTCTGCTCGCTTTCAAAGTATGCTTCTGGCCTAAAGGTCAGTTTGTACGAGAACGTGGATATAACTTACCACTACCTACCTGTTGGTACACTTGGTTTAAAAACTGTGAATTACTTTTAGTTGTGTAGGTATCAAATATTGCTCTACAATTTTCAATATGAAAGGTCAAAAAAAAAGGTTTTCAAGTTCGTTAATTAACTGCTAAATGGTTTTAGAAGTCAAAATTTTTGGCTAATACCAATTAAAAGAAATTGTTGAGCCACGGGGGAGCTTCCCCTTCATAGCCCACCAGTTACGCAATTGGGCGGGGACGTTTCGCGTAATGAGTACGCCTAACGACCTTCTGTTTATTTGTTAGCATTATTCTTCATTAGTCTAACATTTACATGGTTTGTCGTGAAACTAGTTAGGAAGTAAAAGTAGGTGATTATCTCCTAGTATAGGTGGTAGAAACCAGTTACAATTCAAAAGCTCCTTGTAAAATATTATTTCAATTTAAAAAAAATCCCACTAAAAGTGTTACCGATTTAAAAATTTTCTGATCCATGAAGCAAAAATAGTGGTGTTGAAAGTGGACCGTTTAGTTTATCATTCTGTATCATCGTAGCACTCAAAAGGATGGATCAATTTTAAAGTTCTTGTTTTATTCGAAAGTGGGTTTAATTCGGATGATTCTTAACATGTTTGATGAACTTTTTCACCTGAGTTCTTTTTCCAGCGGTGTGGAGATCCGAGTAATGTAATTGATATTTTAAATATTTATGTAACTTCCACTGATGACACTGCTAAAATATTACCTTTACTTGATGTCGCAAACAGTGTGCTATGTGAACCACCACAACTCCTACATAATTTATAGCAGGCATTAATCAGGTTAGGCATTAGATAGACTAGGCTCTGATGAAGGAGGAGGCTTAAGAGAGCTAACTCAGCTGTATTAAACGTAGGCCCACCGAGTTTGTATTAGTTCAGCTGATCTTGACAAGTAGCTGTTGTAGACAAATTGGTCTTAAGTAGGAGTAGGAGCTGGAAGGTGATGTGAATATGGGTGTTAGATATTATGCTGTATACAGACCCACATGTCACATACACACACATCGCATGTCACATACAGATGTCATGGGGGATTTATATATATGTATATATTTTTTTTATATTTAATTTTCACTTGTTCACTGCGAATAGTTAACTGTAGGTTCAAACTGACGATCTAGTTAATTTTGACAGATGGTTTATTTAAATTCTGTGTACCTAATACGATTAGATTTCTATTATCTACAAGGTTTTTTGGATAGTCTGTCATTATCATTAAGGTCGATGAACGACAAATATTCGGATGCGAGTTGTGTTATAATAAATATTAAACTTATTTTGCTAAAGTTGCAACGTCGCTTGAAAAAAATTAAATGTGTATGTAAATATAGCTTTTGTAAACAACGAACGTAGCAATCAAATTAAAATGTTAGATATTGTGCATGCCACAGCTGCTGTTCGGTAAGTGAAAAAAAGGTAAAGAGCATTCGGGCTCTGAAAAGTGCCAAGGCCGGCACGGGCTAAGCCCTGAATTTTATATTGATCACGTAATTCCCACCTCGCCTCTTTCTAGTCTGATGTCTTATGTTCGGATAATACATAAGTTACTAGCTGATGCCCACGACTTTGTTCGCGTGGATTAAGAGATTTTAACTCCCGCGGAAACTCTTATTTTCCGGGTTAAAAACCTATCCCATTCCAGAAATTAGTCAGAAGTTATTCCAGAATATAATCTATCTTTGTGCCCAGCCAAATCGGTTCAGTCGTTGCGGTGTGATTGAGTAACAAACATCTATCCATCCATCGCATCGCAATTAATAAGAATCTTCGTTGTAAGTCGAGCGAGTTCTCTGTGATACTAATAGGTGATTTTGCACTTAACCGTCTGTCTTGTATTTATGTCTGACTGTCTGCTGTAACTGCAGAATTCATAAACACAATATTACGATTTCACAAATAATAATATTTAAAACTACATCCCAAAGCCGAAAAAAGCAAAAAGTTGTAAAAAGGTTTATTGGAGGAGGGGCCAAAAAAATTTTTCGCTTTATAGAACCGTTAGAGAGGTTCAAAAAACTAACTGCTGACCTCCAGTAACGGAGAGGTATATGAAGAAGAGGGAAAAAGGCTGACGATTTAACACTTGCTTATCTAATTTTTTACAGGTTTGCATTTTCAACATATTAATGTTCAAGCTCGCAAACCAACACTTAAAAAGTGGCTAACGTCCCATATTTTGTTGACCTGTCCGCTAAAAATAGGTCAGGGTTTACGATTGAACAACCACAAACCGTTCAGATTCCTATTAGGCTGACTGTTCGTTTTAATTTCTTTCCTAATCTTACAAATAAATAAAATGAAAGTGTCCATTTGTGATTTCAACAAATATCCCTCTTATGACTCGGAGTTTTGTGCTTTGTAAGCAATAGAATACCATCTGCTTCAACGGTGATGGAAAACGTCGTGAGGACGCCTTATGGTCCGGGAGGTAGCGTTGCATTTTAGCTAGTGATTTCATTCCGATCGATTGCCATCATTTTCAATAGATCTCGGCTGACTCTCAAGTGAACCGACCGTCAGCTGACGCACCCGCGGGGCTGGTGGTTGTGGGACAACACCAATTAAGCTAGACCTCTAAATTGTATGAGGGCCCATACAGCTCAGAGGTCTATCTTAATTGGCGTTTACTATATATGAATTGCTGATGGTGTTGATGAATCTCTTATAATTGGTTGAACGATGGTATAAAATAACACGTTATTCAAATTTTTTTCTTATTTTCTGTTTCTCCGGGCTATTCCTCTGTCGTGGTTATTCATATTATCGTTAAACGAAAAAGCTCTGTTAATCGCATATTATTTTTCCGCGGCGAAAATTGGGATTGTCGCATCTTAAGTGGATTCTTATTGATGACAATTTATCATTGCCAAACAATGAAACGCCGAATTCAATTAATTTTCTCCGTGCTATTAATTTGCAATTATACCGACCGCCGAAGAAAGGCTCAAGGAAATGGGAACAGAAAATTGCGTTTCGCAACGAAAATACTGCTCTGACGTCATGTACCCTTTGTCTTTAGACCCGTGGATAAATATGCGTTGTTAAGCCTGCTAGATTTATATCCGTAATCCAGCGGATAAGATCTGGAAGGCGGCATGACCACCGCGGTCGTCACACCGCAAGAATACTGTGTCACGGATATGTTACAGATTTTATCGGCTTACTTGAAACTGTGAAATATTTTTTGGAGGTCAATATAGGGAGTTCGTGTAATATTAGTAGATAAAAGTAATAAGTACTTCTATAGACAAGACGATATCGCCGGCCGTAGAAGTACAGACGGTCCAAATGAACTGAACAACTTTGCTTTCCCGCTAAACGATCGTCGGATCGTAAAACAGCGAAACTGTGTTGTAACGTTGTGTTTCTGTGGTGAATAGTTTTTACCATAACTGATCCATAGGTCAATAGATAGCAGTGACAGACTGATTTATGTCAGGACATATTATTTTGTGTCTCACTTTAACTCCGTCTCAAGTCATAGATCGATTTAGCACGCTCATAGATTTCGGCTACATTGCCCTAAGCGCATCATTGCCAGAAATTCTCGAAGTTAGATTCATTAATTTTATTATATCGTCATAATATACGCAACCTGTTATCGCGTGACTATTCATATACTACTTACGAATGGTATATTATTATCTACTACAAATAGGTAACGACTACGTAGTATACATTATCAATTATGTTCATCACTAACTGGAATTATGTCACTACAGCAATCTCTAATTTACGTATCTTTAATAAAAGTAAAGAATCAGGTATATAATATGTATGATGCTCCCGTATTTTTCTTATACTATTTCTTATAGCTCTCAAAGTTAAGTGAACCCTTATAATCCATTTTGAGCTCAGCCAACTTCCCAAATAATTGGAAATGAAATTGCATTAGAATGAAATACACTTTAGAGATTTGTTTGAAAATGTCATTTCATACAATCTCATCTTGACGCTTTTGTCGAAAACGGATATTGTCTACATGACATATCGTCATACAGATCTTATCATCAATGTAAGACTGAAGATGGCAGGGCGAAACATTTTGAATACGATATTTTACGAGATTTTGATACGCATTTCAGCCGATACGATACCGATATTTATAAAAAGTAGCTTACCGATACCGGTATCGGATCGACGGTACAGTTAAGACACAAAGAAAGCTATAAAAAAAAACTGTGGCTTTAGAAATAGACAAATTTACAAAATTAATAATTATTAATTAAATTACAAAATTACCACAAAGAAATGAAACCGCAACGTACCAAAAGCAACAAGCATCTAGCGAAATGGAATGGCCTCCGTGAGGATAGGCAGCGCAAGTTAAAGAAAGAATATAGGTAATGTGGGGAATGGGGATTCCCCGAGCGTAAACAAATTAGGCCGCGTCTACATGAACCCATTGAGCGCGATGATGGCGCGTTCACATGGGTTGTCTATAGCGCGAAATTCAAAAGGTATCGGTGTATCGGCAGATTTTATATCGCCGATTCCGGTATATCGGTATCGGATGCATCCCTAGTAAAAAGTAATTTGTATAAAAAGTTAGAAATAATTTTTATTTTTATAAAAAGTAATTTGTAACCTATTTGGTTAGCAAATAAAACATACTAGTTATACATTCAAAACTCACTTAGATAACTGTACATAATGAATAAAATCATTGTAAGCTTGAAAAATGATTTAAATATTGCCATCCTTTTCGCAATGCTTCTCGAAGACAAGAATGGCATGTATTCAAGGCAATCGTATTTGTTTGCAGGGTGCAGAGGACAAACTCAACATGATCCGGGCGTACCGCAGCCAGGTAGAAAAGGAGCTACGCGATATCTGCTCCGACATCCTCAACGTGCTTGACAAGCACCTCATCCCCAGCTCGCAGACCGGCGAATCCAAAGTCTTCTATTACAAAATGAAGGTAGGCACAACTATATCTTGTTCAAAATGGACGTGGAAAATATTACCAACTTTACTTGCTGCCCAACAGCACGCCATCCATAGCTTGCGAAAAGCAACGCAACAGCAGGAATAACTCGGTAATGCTTGGTAATAAAGTGGTTTTTTCCGCCATTCACAATGAAACGTAATGAAACTAGTAATTTTTTCTACGTTCATTTTGAAAAGGTTACAAATACCACTGTTCAATCACAGTTTAGCAATCACACAGTTCTCATTTCGGTATTGAATTGATTAAAATAAGATTCACGTCTGCCCTTCACACTGTTGTTTCAAGGTGACAGATAACATATCGAAACTACGGTGTTGTGCACGGCTTCTTTAAAAGGTTCCCGGCAAGGCTTTGCACAAGTACTATATGGTTGAGCTAACTTATCACCTGGCGCTAATGACGTCACGTATAGTAAATGCTTTACTACATATTTAGCGTACAAGGTTGCTGCGGGGCATGGCGTGGGGATGAAGGCAATGGGGCCGCATCACAAAGAGGTGCCAAATTAGGTCGACGTTTTGTATATTATCCTACATCTGTATGATTGTTAAACTGTTGTTAATTATAATTTCTTCGTTTAGAATTACTAGGTACAGAACTTCAAATTTTTCGACGTTTTGTCAAAAAATCAATGATTGCAGGCTGCATTCTTCATCATTAAGAAATATAATTTGCTGGTTTGCTCTTTATAGTTTAGTAATGTTTCTACTATTATATTAAAAACTACATCTATATGATGTTTATGAAATAATTTTCTGTAATAAAGTTTTAATTTAACGATAGCATATAACAGGTTTTTAAAATATTTGTCTGTGTGTCTGCGCAGGTTAATTTTTGAACGAGGTAAACTGGTTTTACTAATGGGATTTTAACAGTCAGGTAGAGGATTATACAAGAAGTCACCTAGACCTTATATTTTTATCTCAGATTCCTTTTAGATTTTTCCATCCAGATTTCTCGTTAAAAAATAAAAACCGGCCAATGCGAGTCAGACCCGCACATGAAGGGTTCCGTAGATACCATCGTACAAGATTTAACACCAGCTATTATTAAGATCGAGCAAAAACACGGTTTATTGTATTGGAGACCCTTTCTAATTTTTAACTTTTTTATTATTTGCTGTTATAGTAGTTTGCTGTATAGTATACCTATGATATTAATTCATGTTTATAGTTCATGAGATACAGACACTGACAGACAGACGGTCGGACAGCGGAGGCTTAATAATAGGCAGTTGCAGTTGGCACCTTTTGGGTATAGAGCTCTAAAAACTTTATAATAATTTTATAGTAGGGTAATAATTCTAACCATTTAATTAATTTTGACGACACAGATCTTGCATTGCGAAGAAGGGCTAAGGCTAGTTTTTATGTCAAGAAATTAAAGAGTTACCACGGGATCTTAAAAATCTAAATCCACGCAGACGAAGTCACGGGCTTCTAGTAATAAAAAAAATACGTATTAAATTATATTTTGATGCGCTACGTTGCTCGTCGTTCAGACCGAATTGTTTTAAAGTGCCCTACTTATTTTTTGAGGTGTGACTAACTTTAAAATATTATCACATTATAAATATTCAAAAGATTGATGGATGATGTATTGTTTATTGACTCAGTAGTCTAGGTTACATGTTTTTAGGTGCAAAGCTAAGCTAGAAGCTTAAGTTAGGAATAAAAAGATAGTTGTTGTCCGAGATTTTGTCCTCGTAAAGTTCTTTATTTAAAAAGTTCGCGGGAACCTATTGTTTTCTGCAATAAAATTAACCTTATTTGTCACTGTAAACCATACATCCTATACAATCTCTTTTGCTGCAAGATTGAAGGAAAAACAAGCAAACTTTGCATTTATATTAGTAAGGATTATTATTAGCTATGCATGTCTTCACACATTACTTTTTCTAAAGTTTATTGTCAGTGTCTAGACCAGTAGGGGTCGGCAACCTTTTGAGTCGGAAGAGTCAAAAATTACAATTTACAAAATTTCAAAGTTTTTAAAGAGCCACAAAATTTTTTTTTGCCAACAATAAATAGGGGTGCGGTGAAAAGCAAGTACAAGTGGCTGAGAGAAATAAATGGTGCCTAATCCTCGTTAATCGATTCAGACCGATTTTTAAATGTTTTGTTTTTAATAAAATACATAATATATACGTATGGAACTAAAGAGCTGCAGCTTCACATCCAAAGAGCCGTATGCGGCTAACGAGCCGCAGGTTGCCGACCCCTGGTCTAGACTCTAGACTCTAGGTATTCGTTGAGTGAACAGATCACGCGAGACCAAGGCAATTGAGCGTATAATATTTTTGATTTATTGGCTTATGTATAAATTTTAATCAAAGTTTGTTGAGTCTCAATGTAATCAGTCGTCTCATTAAAATATTATAACTCTGTAATTAGAAAGTACTTCTATGAGTAGGCACCGTGAGCCGAATTGACTTAAATTATAAGTGTGTAATGAATAAAGTATGAGTTAGTCAGGATTTGTGTGATTCATCTAGGCGTGAGCGTTTATTGACATTGGCCTGAACGTTTTACTGAAACAATCCATAAATCTTAATTAATCTTTTTACGATTATCCCAAATTAAGTTTAAAAGTAGTTCAAACGGTAAGTAATAATAACGTTTGGACAGTCTCTTGGAATTATTAGTAAAAGTGCAAAAATACTATTGAGCGGGATACTAAGAAACTGTCAACTCATGCAATAATTAATTTGTGGCGCTCTGGAGATCGATCTCCGCGTTTGAACGCGTGGGCTGATTTTGATGATTCTTACATCAATCGATTTGTGTTAATTCTGTGTGTCTATAAAGACATGACAGTAATCAAAATTCAATATAGCGTCTACCGTATACGCCATATTGTGAAAAAGAAACAATGAAAGCCGACAAACTATGTTAAGTGGGGTATCATTGATTAGGTACATATTTGAAAATAATTGTTAGGGTTTCTCTTATCATTTTTTATTTTGAATGCCCATTTACGATACAATTTAAAGTTAATTTTAACTCCCTCAATGAAATGATAAGATTGCGAAATCCGTGTTACCATCCTAACTAAAAAATGTTTTTTTTATTCGATGACAAGATAGGCCTTAACTGCGATCTCACCTGATGGTAAGTGACGATGCAGTCTAAGATGGTAGCGGGCTAACTTGGAAGGGGTATAGCAGTGTAAATTCAACCCATGCCCCTTATCGGTTTCTACACGCCATCGAGCCCGAACGCTAAATCGCTTGGCGGCACGTCTTTGACGGTAGGGTGGTAACTAGCCACGGCCAAAGCCTCCCACTAGTATCCCTAAAAAATGTAAAATAAAAATATTAAAATGAAAAACTCTGGACAGTAAGTGAGTTAAGAAACAATTTGGTTGTTAACACGTATCTATGTCGTGTATGTTAAACGGCGCTGGGATTCACTCAAGGCTCTATGTTAAGTCTATGATTCAGCGCGGCTCGTAACGTTTGTTCAAGGTTAATTTCATGAACGCAGCTTGAATATGCGTAGCTTGCTTTCCCATCAGTACAAATTGCCCTCTTTTTTTTTTTTTTTTTTTAATGAAATGATCAATTAGTTTCAAATGTCTGGTACAGCTATTTTTTTATGATTGTTTCGTGGAAGAAACGCCCACATGAGATTATAATGCTCATAAATGTATTGCCATATCATAAACATATTTTCGTCGTTACATTATACATATTTTAGCTAATTTTTCTTCAACTGTGAGACACGAGTCACGGCAATCAAATTAATTAGGTCACAAAACGGGGCCAAAATACCCGAAACGGGTGCCTAAGGTGAAACATTAAACAATTACAAAAGTATTACTTTCATATACCTACATCATAACTTTTTAATATTTTAAGTTTGTAATTAAATTGTAAGTACGAATTTCAGAATTGCATAATTATTATATCGAGATGTAGATAACTTATACTTATTTATCTAATCTTAAATTTACAAACGTTTCACCTGTAGGTAGTTTACTTGCTATCTGTTACAATCTGTTATCTGATAAGGTTCCATTTTCTTCAATGTTTTATTATTTTAGATTCCATAATTATCCAGAATAAAGTAATTAATTAAAAACTTTTTTAAATAAAATACTTTGAAATTTGATTTACTTTTGCCAACGTACACTGCAAAAGCTAAAAAAATTATCGAAAATCACAGAGAAATAGGTGTCCCTCAAAGAAAAATATTACGCACCGAATTGAGAAACTTCCTAATTGGTGTTCTGTTACCTTAGTATTTAAAAGCATTATAATATTTTTATTGACCTATTTTAAAAATTGCTATTTTTTACGAATTCAGTTACATATTCAGTGGTCGATAGTGGATTTAGTCGACATAACATGATCATTTAACCTTAAAGCCTCGGAAAAATCCAATATCATCTCGATGTCTTTTTCACCTTTGCAGACTTTGCTCAACGTAATTTCAGTTCTTTCAATTAATTTTTCGATGTCTTTGATTGGCATTTCTTCCCTAATTTTACATCTGAAAAAAATTGTATAAAGGCTTTTTTATAGGATTTCATAAAAACTTAAAATTGGTAAACTGGTTTTTAAATTAATAATTGGTAAAATGGGTAAATTGGTAAAATGTATGTATGTTGAAATAAAAGTAACGTGTAAAAGCCATAAAGCATAAGAATAGAAAGATAAAAAGTTTCACAGATATCTTTGAAAAAAAGAGATGACAGACAAGACATACTTATGTCTTACTTAAGAAATACTTATTTCGGAAACCTTTTCCAAAAAAAAAAAATACAAAACAGAGTATGTAGGATCTATACAATGTAAAAAAAAAAGGTATATGGGTCGTTCTACTTTTCTACCGACAATAGTCTGTCTTTCTTCTTATTATGGCATCTCGTTGGAGTATTAATATAAACGGTTTTTTATTCGGTTCGAATAAACGTCCATATTTTTCTTATCTATTAATATTATGTCATTTTTCATGTTCTCTAACCAGCATATTTTATACGTTCGTTTTCCGTATAATGCCGTGACAGAGTGGTAAACTGAAATGTTGTCTCCACAGAAAAAGGCCACTCTGTCACATTATTTTTTCAAAAACCAACATTAAAAAAGAATCAATATTAGCTAGGAAGGAAACTTTAATTAGTACTAATGAAAACAAAGATGCAGTTTTTTTTAAATCCCACACATAAAACACAATTATAGATAGTTCAAAAACCAAAAAAACGGAAAAACGTCGTTTCATTGTCGGTAGAAAAGTAGAACGACCCATATACCTTTTTTTTTTGACAGACAATCTACTATTGTAGGCAGTAGATTGTCTGTCAGTCTACCAATCTGCACTTAGCCAGCGCGCGTGGTGAATTCCTCTATACCCGTCTCACTCGAAAGAAGACCTGTTATAATAGTAGTGGGCCGGCGATGGGTTGAGATGAAAGTGGATGAGTATTTTTGTAAGGAAACAGTGACAGATAGGTCACACTCGGTACCTTGATTGTTAATTTAATAAGCGTTAATCAGGATGACGACGTATTTCCTCATTAGGCGCACATCGAGCCGCTTTATATATCTAGAGCATGACTCCTTCATATGAGAGATAGCAGCGATTGCGTAAACAGATGGAAAAAGACTGAAAACTGAAAAGTCGACAGTTCGATTTTTCCACCCTTTGCGTTATAGTCGTACAAACTTCCAGCAGTAGCTTTATTTGGACAAAGCATTAGAGAAAATAAAAGCATTTGGAGGGGATATTAGTTAAGCTCAACTTGGGGGAAAAAAATTGTAACAATTTAATAACAACAATTACAAGTCAATTAAATTGTAACAATTTAATTACAACAATTACAAGTCAATTAAATTGTTACAATTCTATAGTTGTGAGAAACTTCAAAATTTTTATAAAAAACACACGAAATGATGCAATATTCATCCAGACAAATCATTTGATATACCTTATCGCAAAGTTTCATCCGTCGTGCGGTTTCATTTGCCTCTGTTGTTATAAATATAATAGAATTTTCGCTCGGTATTTCACAAGGTTATCATCACACATTTAAGAGCTTAGCGATTGATAAGACGTCACAAATACGCTTTTCGTCATAGTACGCTTAGAATATATGCACGAAATGATATTCGCGTTACTACATAATACGTGCTGAGAAGTTTGAGATTTTTCTGGATCGCCGCGACGCCACACCCCTCGTTTAATGCAACCCCATTTACGATATACCTTAGTCGTGTCATTCGAACACGTCTGTGACGTCATATTTGGCAAACCGCGTGGTGCTACTAGCTTGCTTACGCCGTAACGTCATGTGTAGGATAATAATCAATACGACGTATGAGCGAGGCGACCACTACATTAAACCTTTATGCGGTACCTACTTAAAAGGAGTGAAACCTGTTTATAAGAAGTATTTTACATGTATAGCTAGACTAGCTTGTTTTTTTTTTTCGGGTTATATAAAACAAGTTATAAACTGTTTTACTGCAACTGTATCTCTCTCTAAAACGTAATTTTGTATGGAGCTACTGAAACGTGACGTCATGTTGCAATAGCGCTCTCTTTTTCTAACAGGAAACTTAAAAGCTCTATATTTTTGAGACTAGTTAAGATATTAAAAAAAGAAAAATGTCAATGTGTTATAATATCAAAAAACTTTATTTTAAGTACTTATATTAAAAAAAAAAAGTCAAATACCCAATTGTGATTGTCATGCTGTAGCTATAATTTTTAGATAATCACACAGATAATGCAATAATAAAATTATATTCTGTAACCAGATTGAAAGCGTAACCACGTAAGCTACAGCTTACAACGCGAGATGAATTGTTAATTTTCATCACAGATTACTTAGAAGTTATCCTAGAATTGTTAGAAAGTTTGATATATCAGCAACACCTTAGCGCGTGCCTCAATTATGTAATCCCTAGTAGGAACTAGACTCCAGTGTAGTTCACGTAATCCGCAATAAAAAAATAGTTCGCTGACCCAATTCTCTGGCTCACCTCCAAGATTGTAGTGCTTAAGCATACGAAATGGCATAATTTACTTCAGTTTCTGCTTGGATACAGACATTCCGAACTTCATGATTTCATAAACTGCTTGTTATATTAATGGACTTGATTATTGCGTTCGTGCTGGCATCGATTTGGGTTTATTAGGAAAGTCGTGGAAATTTTTTGATTTCAGGGAATGTATCCGATATCCAACTCAAGTATGTAAGTTAAGACATACAGAAACAATTTTTAAAAACAGTTACGCAAAAAGTCATAACATGTGTAGTGCATGAGCTTAATATGGTATATATTTTTATGTTCAATTCGAGGAATTGGATAAACATATAACTAAAAGAGTATGGACTATAATTACATAGATTATTATTTATTTATTACACTATTCATTAATATAAACTCAATGGCCTATATACCTACCATTTTTCTTCTCACTATTATAAATGTAGTAGGGTCAGATGTCCAACAATGAAACACAAAAAATTCAAAGTCTCATGCACCTTTTGTTTTTACAGATAGAAGTCTAATTTTTTACAGGTGTGTAGGTAATTTTATTGCTCATCGGATTTCATTTACAATTTTTTTAATTAATATGTCATCAATCGGCAAAAAATTATAAATTAAAAAATGGGAAATGTTTCATTGTGTCCACAGTGGTGTACACTATGAAACACCACAAATTCAACAATGAAACATTAATAGTATTGTCTCGACTTTTGTGTAATTTATGGAGTAGGTGAATAAAAAAAAATGCTTGAGTTAATAATCACAAAAGGATTTATTTATAATTAACTATAATCAGACACTTCAGGTTACCAGTACTATTACTGGTATTATAAAAAATTTAATGTTAATAAAATTAATTTGTGAATTTGTACCCACAAAAATTATTAATTTACCCGGAAAGTACATGATTTTATGCACTTTCACACAATAAAACAAGATGATACACATTGAAATAGTGTTTCATTGTGTTCACTGTGCAACTGTTTCATTGTGAACTAACTAAGGTTTTTTTTACTAATCTCAATTTTTTACCCACTAAATTGTAACACTTTAAGATATAATTTATTGCACATTAATCTACAAAATGTGTGTAATGCTAATTAATCATGAAATTTATGAAATTTTCAACCATACTTTAGTAAAAAATCTATAAAGAATACTAAAAATATTTACTTTTTGTCCAAAAAAAACAAAAGTGCTCTGCAAACACATCTTCTCGCACGCGGCGTCGATGCAAATTGGGCTAGGGCGAGGGGTTTACGAGAGTGTCCTAATGCAATATAATGCACGAACTGGCAACGCAGAATTTTAGAAATATCACAGTGTTTTATTGTGTACCACTGTTTCATTGTTGGACATCTGACCCTACACTATAAACACAGAAAAGATGAAAGGGCGCTACCCAGTACGCATTACATATGCATCCTTTGATTTAGTGTTCTCTTTATGAAGCTAGGGACTTGCGCATCGATTTAGTCACGGGGGGGGTTATGTAATACCTCCTTAGTCCCTTACACTCAACAGTGGCATTATGCGTATCTGCTTAACATTTTAACTAAAAGCTTTTTAGAACATTAAACGGTAAATGGAATAATGGGAACACTTAATGGAAGCGACCACGTAAAACAACTCTTACTTGTCAAAGAATATTAGCAGACTTTTCTACCGGGATTTTGTGTGACAAAAATAGTAAATCCCATTAGTTCTATGGAACATGATGTCTTCGGACAAAATGAGTATTTTTTTCCTGTCACGTTCCATAGAATAAACGGGGAACTACACGAGCGACGTAAACTCTTAAACAATTTGCTTTAATAATAAAAGTCCGCTCTCCGCTTATTTGGAGGGAAAAGGAAAATATTAGTTATATTCATAATTATATCGATGTCCTAGAAACCATTACTCAAAAAATGCAAACTTTGCAGGAGAAGCAGAAATGTTTCAGTTATTCAAAAGTAATAATACTCAGAAGTTCTTGCAATTTACGAGTGCGAGTGGCTCACGGTTGTGTGTGTGTCGTATCTGTATACGTGTGAGCGAGCGCAATGCTCGCGCCTGAACGCTTCCACCTAGACTCAGACAGGCACGCGCACACTCACCTAATGTGTATGTACATGACGTAACCACAAGTAAAGCTCACACGCACTCGTGAATTCCAAGAAATATACCTGTAAATTAATGCAGCATGAGTAACATTATTTTTTGACACTCAAGTATTGCGAGATATAAGCTTATCCATCTATAACATATAAAAAAATTTTAGCTATTTTTTTTTTTTGAGACGCGAGGAATTCATAAAAGGCCATCAATATATTCTTTTTTTAATAAAAAAATGATATATTTTTGCGGTTCAAGTTGACATTTGCCTGTAGTATTAAACTGTGTCCTTTTTGTGTTCCAGGGCGACTACCACCGGTACCTGGCGGAGTTCGCAACAGGCAACGACCGCAAGGAGGCGGCCGAGAACTCGCTGGTCGCGTACAAGGCCGCCTCCGACATCGCCATGACGGAGCTGCCGCCCACACACCCCATCCGCCTCGGCCTCGCGCTCAACTTCTCGGTAAGCCCGCCCGACTAGACGGATTATTGCCGCTTTACGCCTGTAGCGCGATTCTACGTCTTGATACCATTCACTGTTCATGATTCATAATTGTACGTACTCGAGTGACACACCGGGCGGCGGTGGAGACCGGCGTATTCCTAACAACTAGAGATGGAGGATTGTTCCAAAAAATTACAACCACATTAATCGAATGATTTGCCAATCAATTATTTATTAATTATCGATCGGATGATGAATTAAAAGAAGAGAGATATGCGATAAATCATTATTTATCAGTTACCAACAACAACAACGATTACTGCATTCGATTCTTTCGAATAATTTTTATTTTTTAATTTGAACATTTTCAAATAGAAGCCTTTTATTCACAGGGACTCATATAAAATCAGGTTAAACACATATTATGAAGAGTAAAGTAAATTACAATTATGACGATTCCAATTATAATGATGATGATGATGATCACATTATTTGGAATATTTATATTATTTTGTACCATCAAATATATTCGAGTGACATATCCATCTCTTAACTAATATGCAAGTGCATTAGTATGAGGTTATTATGATTCTCCATGATGGTTTAATATTAAATAAACCATCATATTTATTATTTAATTTAATGTTGTAATCAGTTCATAGTATTAATAAGCTTTCTGTTATGACTTCAATGCTGTGACATTGTTTAAATCGCCCAAGGAAATCACGAATTAAGAGCATGTCCAGATGACGCGTTTTGCGCTCGAGTAGTCGCGCGTTCGAATTCATTTTGCGTCGAGATGACGCAAGTTTGCTCACTCCATTTTTAACTTTAAATACGTCTGTAAACTCTTAACTATTGCGCTATAATGGCGTCCCTAGTACATGACATGCACGCGAATCGAGGTTCTGGCGATCTGCACGCGATTTACGCGCGAGTAGCAAAACGCGTGAATGTATGAACCTCTAGTATCTCACAATCGCGCGTAAATCGCGTCATATGAATATCCTCTAAGACTCCATACAATGCAGCAACTGAAGGTGTTAATCACTTGTACACTAAACCGAATGACGCGGTACTGCCGCCGCTGATGTCATTGAGTAAAGAAATCATGCATTCCTTCCGTCTTCCACAAAATGTTAATGTTTCATTGTATTTTATTTTTACGTGTCATTTATGTAACATTATTTTATGTTCTTGCATTAAATTTTATTTATACTTCATGGCTAAGTTAATGCTAAGTTTATGGCCACTAAAATATAATTTGTAAAATAGCCGCCCAGTATACACAATACACAAGCTTCAGAGCTGCTTTTGTCCTCAAACATGTCGTATGTATGTGTGTGTATGTGTGCGACTTCGCTCTTTCTTCGACTTATTTAGTATTTTTTTTTAAACATTAGGAAAAACTTAACTCGTTATCTGGGTTTATAAATAATGAACATCACCATAATTTTCTCAAAGATGTGTGAAGTCCACCAATTCACACTGGGTCAGCGTGATTTACTATGGCCTATAATACCTTTTAAAAAAAAAAACTCTTCTCTGAGAGGAGACTTGCGCTCAGTACTGCCGTACACAAGCTATAAAGCCTTTAACTACCAAAACCATATTTCCTAATATAAACCCTAATTTGAATGCTTTTGGGTTTATATTAGGAAATATGGTCTTGGTACTTAACAGCATTATAGCTTGTGGACGGCAGAGTAGTGAGCCGTTGATGATGAACATTTTGACAAGAATCAAATTCCCTATTGTTTGTGTCCAGGTATTCTACTACGAAATCCTGAACAGCCCGGACCGCGCGTGCCGGCTGGCGAAGGCGGCGTTCGACGACGCGATCGCCGAGCTCGACACGCTGTCGGAGGAGAGCTACAAAGACTCCACGCTCATCATGCAGCTGCTGCGCGACAACCTTACGCTGTGGACCTCCGACATGCAGGGCGACGGCGAATCCGGTGAGCGAACACCATTACCGACCTGTCACTACTCCATAAGTTCCACAACATATAGGTTTTTTTGAAAATAAAATTTTAGACCAAAATTTTTGAAATACGCCTGTAAAATATTAAGTATTATCCTAAAAGGAAATAAATAAAATGTAGAAAAGATCTATAGTTACCTTATATTAATAGAATATAAGCAATACCATAGATATGATACATAATAAGAAAAATTTGAAAAATAAAGTCTGCGACCACAACATATCTTGTATTAAAGATAAAATAAAACATATAGGTTTACCTATTAAACCTCCGATGTACTAAAACAACGACTTACCGTTAAGCATACACAATAGTTTGTTCTCGTTCAGTGTTGGGAATTCATTAATAATAGTACTAAGGTACATATAGTACACAAGACTGCAACAAGGTTTTAATTGAACTTTTGTTCTCAGGTGAAGCTGAACAAAAAGAACAAGCACAGGATGTGGAAGATCAGGATGTGTCGTAATACTTTTTAACATTCTATTTAAATATAATAAAAAAATAACTATAGTATCATGTTAAGACCCAGCCCTCGATGACAACTGGTTGTAAAGGTTTCAGCTCAACTCCTGCGGGACGTCTAACTGCTCGCTACATACACTGAGTAAATTGGCCGTTACATTCTAACGTACATAGCAACTTTCGTTTATGTATCGTGTCAAATTATCTACTAGTAATAATATACATTTTAAATATGTACTTCTTTTGATATATTCAATGTTTCGTTTTCGATTACGAGAAAAAAAAATATATAATGTTTAAGAAAAGTACTTTGGTATTGCATTTTATCTGTGTATGTTCTTAAGGATGTATTTTCTTAACGGTTCACTTTAAATTGATCTCTAATGTTAACTACGTAGCTTCTCCACTGGAGATTCCTGTATCGGCTGACGCTAGTACACTCCATCTTCCGACATCTCTACCCTATTAAGATGGAAATTGTAAATTTTCTAAGTATTTTATACCGTGTGTAAAATTAATGTATTTAATTCTGTCGTAAATCGCATAGTACAAGCACCACAGCGACAAACTCAATGAAGTGTAACGATATATTTAATTTGTATACACAGTAGCGAAAGTGTATGTATCACGTGGATGTCATAGATTACTCTGTATCATGTATCACGTATCACTCAGTGTCGATGATCGGTCAGCACAAAGTAAGTTTTATACGTGACCGCCCCCCGGCGCGGGCCGGCCGCGCGTCTTCCGCGTGCCCCTCATTTGTATACATTCGATCGTTTATGGATATATTTTAAACGGTACATTTGTTAGATGATATATGTAGTTACTCGCAATATTTAGCTAAGCGATGGCGGCGCCGCTGCCCGCCCGCCGGCGGGAGCGGCGCCGGCGAGTCTGCGCTTCGTATTACAACATTTGGAGTATTCACACTTGAATCGCTTTAATTACTTACGAGTATTGTGATAGAGATTTTGTATATTTTAATTTATTTTTAATTTCGCATGTTTCGAAAATATCGCTGTAGCGCTACATCTCTACGATTATTACAGGACAAAAGGTAGTTCTAAAGTTGTGCTAGGTTAAGGTTATGCACTTGGAAAAAATTATTTATTTGCGATGTATCGCCACTCGAAGACATTCCATCTTCATACCTATGTTAAAACTGAATCTGGCCAAGTCTGTTGGAACTGCTCCGAAGTAGTGGGGCATGGCAGAGTGCAGCAAGTGCGTGCCCGAGTAAGATATTAGCGTTATTTTTATTTGAATTTGTAATATTGCATATAATTTTGTTAATTTATCCACAAAAAATACTGATGCAATTAGCCTTAGTGTTATGCAATATTGATTTATGTCCTACCATCTACATGGAAATTTATTGTAAATGACAGTGTAAATCTAATAATAAAAATTCAAAAGTCCAAAATCTGGTTTTATTTATTTCTACTCTTCTACTGATCCTTAGAAAGTGATAACTGACTTGCAGTCCTAGCAGACCAGACATACGTAACGTAAGCGTTCACAGCTCTGCATCGGACGGATCGCATCAAACGGATTTTTGAATAATTGTGTTCCTCACTCTGCAGTGCATAAGGACGCACTAATACGACTATTATAATGCACATAAGGTTAAAAATGGTTATATAACATTTGTTCGACGTTTTATAAATCAAATACGATTCGTCCAATGCGAAGTCGTAAACGCAACCTGATCGTTAATTTCAAATCTATTATTAAGTTTGAAAACCTTGAGAATACCAACCAAAATAGAATACTTGCAATACAAGTATACCGTTTGACTTAGTTATATTTTCAATAGTGAAAAGAAATTCAGATGCAAAAAATGGTGCAATTTTAAATGATGTTGGGAAGCTAGCAAGCGCGGCTCAGCGCCCCCTACAACACTGCGCCCGTGTGCGTTGCACACCCTGCACTATAGGTAGAGCCGGCACTGATTTTAAACTAAGTTCATGCGCCCAAAGGTTAATTCACGATGTGGGTACACTCAATGACGACAGACACCGGAATATTTGGGGGAAAGTCTAGTGGGAGGCTTTCACCGTGGCTAGTTACCACCATACCGGCAAAGAACGTGCCGCCAATCGATTTAGCGTTCCGGCACGATTGCGTGTAGAAACCCATAGGTTGAATGTACACTATCATACCCCTTCCAAGTTAGCTCGCTACCATCTTAGACTGCATCGTCACCATCAGGTGAGATCACAGTCATCTTGTCATCGAATAAAAATAAATCAAAGTTTCACGCCACAGGTAGAAAGAAAACTATGCTTCACAAAATAATAGTATTTATTGCACAGGATTGAACTTAACTATTTGAAATAATTGATAACATTAAAGTTATAAAAACAGGAGCCTGTAATATTGAAATCACCGTTTTACGTAAGTACCTAATGAATTTTTTTAAAATGTGAATTGATAGGTAAGTTAAAAATTGGAGGGACAAAATAGCAATTTTGGACTAAAAAACATTTTTCAACATTGTTTCAGATACATATTTAAATTAACGCATACCAAGCTTACCTAATTATTTCTTATTATTGTTTATTAATAGGAAATAAAGGATTTTTGATTCCGCATGACGGGTATTTTAGTGTTACCGGCTCCCGGACCATTAGGTATAATCAATAACATAAGATAGAATATTATATTAAAGCGCTAATACTTTTTAACATCCATGCATATTCCTATGAAAAATATTGTTGATATTTAGGTATATAGGTAGGTAGGTTACTTTTTTGTCCATGAGATAATGAGAAAGCTGAAAATTGTTCAGAATCAGTAACCTACATGAAACAAGATTACTTTCGCGACTGGTGATTATTATTATTAGCACATGCGCAGTTCTAGGCTCGGAAACTGATTTTGCGCGGCCAACAAACCAGTTAAAATAACTTTTGTGAGTTTTAAGCTATTGCATAGCTTCTATCGCGGGCCGGCGTGGAATAGAATAGAATAGAATAGAAATATTTTTTATTCAAATAAACTTTTACAAGCACTTTTGAATCGTTAATGAATCTACCACTGGTTCGGAATGCCTTTCCTGCCGAGAAGAGCCAGCAAGAAACTCGGCGGTTGCTCTTTTCAAAAAAATAAAAATTTTACAATTGTTATTGAAACTATGCTATGTATACAGTGCTTCCACGGTGAATTTTCCTGAGTACAATACAAGTAAAAATAAATACAATACAAATACAATCCAATACATGTTAACACAGGCAGGCAAAAGCAGACCCATTCCCGTTGGTGGCACCCGTTCACGAGCATGACGCATGATCCAGCCATTGCTTCGCTCAACCATATTTGAAGGAACGTAACAACCCGCACCACACGACACCACCACAGAAACTTTAAAGATAGCATGACATACTTAGGCATACTTAGACCGAATCCAGAAATTCCGTAACGAAAATAACCCGACACGGGACTCCTCTACGGTGAGCCGCTAGATGGCGCATTTTTTTATCAAAAAATGCTATGCAATAGCTTTACCGCGGCAGTCCCCGAGTACCTCACGTCTTTTTTTATAATTTTACTAACAAAAACTACTGATTCTCGTTTTATGTATTTGTGTTTCAGCAATTTTTAACCCCCGACGCAAAAAGAGGGGTGTTATAAGTTGAACCTGTCTATGTATGTCTGTGGTATCGTAGCTCCCAACCGGATGGACCGATTTTCGTTTAGTTTTTATTATATCAATTCACAATCTAATGTTTCTAAATCAACACGGTTAAGGTTATTTCCTTGCGATCAAGGTTGAGGAATTTCGTCCTGGAGTTTAACGACGTCTTTTTGCTATCTATTCATAATCGACAGTTCCTAAATCCCTAGTTTAGGTGGGCAGTACCCTTGCAGCATCAGGATTGAGGAGTTGGAACCCGGAACTGTTATGGATCCATCTCGCAAAGTTTCTCTATCGATAAAAAAAATTTACGCAATGAAGTAATTGCTTAGTGGGTAAAAACCAAAGACCAAAATATCAGTTTTGTATTGACTATTGCTTTATTTAATGACTTCCACTCTCATAAGAATGAATATACTCGTATTATGTATATTCGATATACTTTCTATATTACATTTAAATAATAACACATAATACATACTACGAAATTAAGATAACATAAATTCATGTTACAATAGATGCCTTAACCTATATTTTGTTCAATGCAATGTTCAGCAGCCGTTGATAATAATTTGAAAAGGATAAGTAAATGCACATAATATATTTAAAAAAAAAATTAACAGATTTGTGCTATTCTTTTCACACTTGTCTGCAGAAAGGATGGCACTATTGTCAAAATTGTCTTTATTTTAGCTGTGCGATTCTTTAAGAATGATTGCTATTGATCGCTTCTGATTGGCCGATACCCACTCGCTATTGGCTAAAACTCATTGTTGCAGAAAGAACGCTATAAATTCAGCCAATCACCACAATTGAGTCGTAGATTGATGCAGCTTTTACAGAATCGATCTACTTTATAGGACTATGAATTACACTATGTACTATATTATGACTTATTTGAAACAATAGAATGCAGCACTTGCAGCACAGCGACACAAGCGCCACTCAGACTCAGTGACATAAATACTAACTAACTAGTACTGTGACATAACATTTATTTGAAAGCCTTTTCAACTGAAAATTGAATGGACTCAATTTGGTTGCTAAAATCTTGCATACTATGTATATTTTTTTTTAATTCGTATTTTGATAAAGCCAGGCTATGTGCGGACTATTCGATGAAGTATACAGGGTGGTCCAACTAGTGACGTCAATAAATTTTTTTTAGATTTCTCACACCTGGGGGTATCCGAAAATACCCCATATATGTGATGCGATTTTTTGTAGTTTTCGAGTTATAATTTTTTTTGTGTTTTTTGAATATTTTCTGCCAGCGAGTTTTCAAAAATTCATATTCTTTTTTGTAGTAGGTATTTTGCAGTTTTTTTTATTGTGACATGATTGTCTTAAATGTTGTTTTAATAAAAAAAATAACTTAGCTTCTTGAAATTACTTAAAGTTATTTAAAAAAGGCTTGAAAGTTAGAACTTTAGTTTTTAGTAGGATTTACTCAAACATTCAACTTCAATTTAAAAATACAAAAAGGAGTTTTCATACCTTCTGGCTAAGTTTAAAAACTTTGCAAGGTCCTAAGCTACCAAAATCATAAAAAAAATATTATACTTAATTAGCTTTTTTTTTTTGTTATAATCGGCCTTCGAAGGTGGATTAGGCTAAAAATCGTTAAAACATGATTAAAGCATTAAAAATTATTTTATCTACTTTTTATCATTCTTATGGTAAATTAAACTTAAAAATGTAATTTTAAATTAATTTTAATTTAAATTCTTGTAAAATAACTGTAGCTCGTGTATTTTTACAATAATTTCGGATAAGTTGGAGGAAGGAATTTTGAAAATTTTGAAAATTTTGAAAATTCTGAAAATTGTAACAAATTAGTAATTTTTCAGTAATTTGTGCCTTTTATTTGTTATCCAAAAATAGTTAATTTCACAACTAGCAATTTTTACAAATGATCACATTTTAAATCAGTGGTGAGACCAAAATTATTGTAAAAATTACGCAAGCTACAGTTATTTTACAGAAATTTAAATTAAAATTAATTTAAAATCACATTTTTAAGTTTAATTTACCATAAGAATGATAAAAAGTAGACAAAATAATTTTTAATGCTTTAATCACGTTTTAACGATTTTTAGCCTAATCCACCTTCGAAAGCCGATTATAACAAAAAAGGCGAATTAAGTACAAT
The DNA here is from genome assembly GCA_038048805.1 of Hipparchia sbordonii. Taxonomy (NCBI): domain Eukaryota; kingdom Metazoa; phylum Arthropoda; class Insecta; order Lepidoptera; family Nymphalidae; genus Hipparchia; species Hipparchia sbordonii. The sequence continues at coordinate 9,009,660 of CM076107.1, read as the reverse complement.
TTTTTTTTATGATTTTGGTAGCTTAGGATCCTGCAAAGTTTTTAAACTTAGCCAGAAGCTATGGAAACTCCTTTTTGTATTTTTAAATTGAAGTTGAATGTTTGAGTAAATCCTACTGAAAACTAAAGTTCTAACTTTCAAGCCTTTTTTAAGTAACTTTAAGTAATTTCAAGAAGCTGAGTTATTTTTTTTTATTAAAACAACATTTAAGACAATCATGTCACAATAAAAAAACTGCAAAATACTTACTATAAAAAAGGATATGAATTTTTGAAAACTCGCTGGCAGAAAATATTCAAAAAACACAAAAAAAATTATAACTCGAAAACTACAAAAAATCGCATCACATATATGGGGTATTTTCGGATACCCCCAGGTGTGAGGAATCTAAAAAAAATTTATTGACGTCACTAGTTGGACCACCCTGTATAGATGATATACTTTTTGAAACAATAACAATAAATAATATATTTTTTTTGGTTCTAATACAACTTTTTTAATTTTTCACGCTTTTCAATTATTTATTATTAATTCTCAGATTCTCAGATTTATTTACTTTAGATTCGCATTTACGTCTCATTTGATAATGTTGAAACTGACCTCTATAAATAATCTATGATGATGATGGACACTGGACTGCCTGTTTCAATACAGACAGCTTAAATTATGGATTTTGAAATGCTACATTTGATATGAGTCTCTCTGGAACTAATATTATAGGGATGCATGAAGTGCCAAAAAGTATCTATTTTCAGATGTCAATTAGTGCCCTCACTAATTTTAGGTTCCTTATGACACTCGTTTACATCTACAAAATCAATCAAGTAGGTAAATCCAAAAAAAGAATGTCATCAGCCTGTCTAGTGTTAATCATAGATTATAGAGGTAGGAGGTTATTGGTCAGCCGTCCTTTTATCTGTGATAGTCGATAGGTAGAAAAAAAAGAGAAACAATTCACAGAACAATAAAGTTATTGTTCTGTGGATTGTTCCTAGTGTTGTTTTCAATTTAATAAAATAGAGCACACCAATAAAATTGTATTGATAAATGTTGAGTGGGGAGGTAGTCCACGAATAATGAATTAAAAATAGATGGTCCCTAATTCCTATTGTAAAATAGACAAATTAGCTTCAAATATAGTTAAAGCATTGCTAACAAGGCATAAGAGAAACTAAAATCATAATTTTTATATTTACAACATTATTTTTTGTTAATGAGAAAGCTAGAGATTGTTCAAAATCAGTATAAATAGCAATAATTTTTAAATAATATTTCATTTAATGCTAAAAAAATATATATATACGCGATGAATTGAGAATCTCCTTTTTTTCGTCGGTTAAAATATGTAACCTTGTTTACGCATTATGTAGAATATTTTTCTTACGCAGACAACTAGCTATCAAAACTAGTTTTCATTATTTTTTAAAAACCACAACTTTCTCAGAATAAGTTTTATTTAAGTTTTTCTATTAACAAAAAATAACATTATGTACCTAATACATTAATAAAATATATTATTTAAATAAAATTTGAGTTAATGTCATACATCACATCATTTATTTTAGTAATCTATTTAAAATCATATCAGTCTCCATAAAAACTAAACAATCAAACAAGAGTTAAGTATATTATTATTCATAAGATTTTCAGCAGTTTCTTATTAAATTGGTTTAAAAATGCCAAAATATAAAGTATATGTTATGTATATTTTATGTACATATTTTATTTGTTGAATTCATAACAATATCATTAAAAGAATGTATACACTCGTGAAAATCTATATTATTATATTGCATAAAAAAATAATTATTCGAACATTGACTGACTGACTAACATATCTTGTAGTTCACATGGTTCGATGTCATACTTGCATTCTAACCAATTTTGTTTTGCAATTTTAAATATCCCGCGAATAATCAAGATAATAGAAAACATATATGAATCCAATTTAAACTACTACTTTATTGATTTATCGGTTTCTTTATATACTTACCTAGGTACTTACTGTTATTTTAATTGGATTGGAGAGCAAAGATAATTTAATAAATTTTACCAATGTTTTTATAATTTAAATCCAGACTTAACTAAGGAATGATTTATCTAACAAAGAAAACATATTTTCTTCCAAAATCCTGCAGTCGTATAATTAATTTTAAATACACGCATATATTAATAAAAATTTACGAGGCGAAGTTCAGAATATTATTTACAATATTGTAATTCAAAGTACACATTTTATTATTACTAGGCCATATTGATTCGATTTTGTAACATAGCTATTATTGTTAATTTGCTAAGTACTTTTGTAAATATTTACTTTTTTCAATCAAAATGTTCAAAGATTGTTCAAATGTTTCTATAGTATTTACATAAGTTCAATTTCTTATTTGGAAATTTCAAAGGTAAATGAAAATGGAATGAATAATGTTAAAGGCGGGTTTTCATTGTTCCAGTGATAGTAGTCACGCTGGCATGATACAGACGCCGTAAAACAATTTTCTTTGCCAGTACAGCGCTGTCTGCCAGTGATGGATCCAGTAAACGTATACTATCGAATCCTAACTCCTGTCTAAACAACGCCATCTAGTGACAGCATTTTCTGGAGCCAGTGACTGGCGACAGTAACTAAATCAATAAAAACTCAACTTAGGACTGAGAAATTTTTGACCACTAGGCACTAAAAAGTAGTATATATTAGAAAGTAATATCAGCACTGAGTTTGTATACATATTACATTTAATTTGCACATTAAAACACATTTATATTGAGTTAAATATGTATATACAGAACAGACATTTACAGAAAGTAGGCAAAGTGTACCAGAAACATGGCACTATTATTTACTACCTGGCACTTAGGGCGCGGTCACACTTGGTACATAGTTTTCAGGCTGACTCTGAATAGCAAATTGGTTTAGTTCTTGCAATTCATGAGCGCGCGTGATCTTTACTTGTGGTCACGTCGCGTACATGTGCATTGCGTAAGTGTGCGGCCTGTAGGAGCCTAGATGAGAGCGGTTAGTCGCGAGCTCTCGCTGTCGTTCACACAACCATGAACCCTGCGCTAGTGAATTGCAAGAACTATAGCAAAAGGGTACTTTGCACTGTATGCAATTTGTCGCGAAATGCGTACTGTACGCAGTATGACCGCTCTATTAGGGTGTCCGTCCACTGAAGCGAAGTTGATGGCACCGTGTTTTTAGAAAGGTTGAATGTTTTACTCTCTATTCACTTCCCGCACTTTAAGGTAACGCTCTGCTATAAAGGCGCTCGGGCCCTCACGTCGGGCTAATACGCAACATAATTCAGTCCGAATATTGTCCTTTTTCCCCGCACTAAGAGATAACGCACATCTTCCCTAGATCCGCGTCGTCGGGGTCGAGGAGGTCGGGCGGCTGCGGCGGCGCCCGGCCCCTGGTGTCGGGCAGGTACGCGTCGTACCTCAGCCCCTTCCTCTCGTAGAACAGGAGGTAGGCGGCCGCGGGGTCGAGGGGCGGCTGGGGCCGCGCGGGCAGCTCCCGGCACGAGCTGTCGTTGTAGCACAGCCACGCGCCCGAGGGGTTGCGCGCGTACGCCACGTAGTGACCCCCGCTCAGCTGACCCGAGTGTGACTGGAATGAAAATTCAATACATTATGGCGGCTCTCCACCGGAATTGTTGGCAACTTCTGTATTTGCAACATTTAGGAACTCTACTAAAAGTTAGCAACTTTTGTTTCACTTGTGTCTCCACTGAAATGAAAAAGTCGCCAACAATTTGAGAAACATTTTAAGTCCACAACTAGCTGTCTCCCTCAGTGACATTAATACGTCCAGGAGTCAGACATGTTTCTGTTTCAACTAAATGTTTACAACAAGCGTATCCACCGAGCGCATGAATGTTGGCAACACGCTTTCTGTTTACCGCCAAAAACGGAAACACGGTTCCCGATATTTGTTTCCGACAAATGTTGGAAACACGTTGTCTCCACCAAGAAAAGTTGTCAACTTTTGTCACCAACACGTGTTGGCAACACAAAAGTTGGCAACTTTTCTTTGGTGGAGACCCGCCATTACTGATGACTTCTCACTCTACTATCTTCAATCTATAATGTAGAAGATATCGCTCATTTGCGACAAGGGTGACATAATTCAAAATTCACCAATTTTAGTGTCGAAAATTTATACTTTTTGCTATAAAAACAACATTATGCTAAGCACAAAAAAATAAGAGCGAGAGAGATTGTGTCTTAAAGCTCTGTCGCTTTGTTGGCCGCTGTGTTGTTTCGAGACCGCAGCATCCACAAAACATTACTTTCTAGCGAGAGAATTCTTTCATCGTCGATTTTGAATTATGTCACCCTTGTCGCAAATGAGCGATATGCAGCCCCATTCAAAATCTTATAATGCGTACAGCATCTGTGAAAACAAATTCCTGATAAGCCGACAACGTATTGGTGGTGCCTCAGGTGCTACAAATGTTCATGGGCGGCGGTAATCACTTAACATCAGGCGAGCCGCCTGCTCGTTTGTTCGCTAAAAATATTTAAAAAAAAAGAAAATTAAATGTTTTTTTATATAATTTGTCTTCATAAAACAATACATTAACAATTTGTCTCTATAAAACACCTATATCTATCTATATTTTTGGAAATCTGAATTGAAATTCTATTCATAGTGCAATGAAAAGAAGATCAAGAAACATTTATTTAAATTCTTAATCCAGCCAGTATCTTTATTAAAAACATTCTTACTCACCACAACAGCATACAATCTGTACTTCAAATCGAAGGTGTCCTGATCGGGCTTCAAATGATGCTGATGGTAATCCACCAGATTGTCATCCAGCACGGGCGTCGCCGTCAAACTGGTCGACTCTAACCTCTGTCTGCCTTTCACTTCCATTGACTCCCGTTTCTTCTTCTCGTATTTGTTTTTCCTTTTCGACGCATCAATGGAAGTCGCCTCGTTCGTTTTCAACGCGTCGTCATCGGAGTTCTCCGTGTCGCTTTCTGATATGTGATCGTCAACATCCACGAACATCGACGAGCGGCGTTTGTTCAAGTTCTTCAGCTCCATGTGCCTGAGTATAGTTTCCTGCGGCACCGAGGCGAGGTACGGCGTCGGGTCGAAGTCTTGGAATGGGAAATTGACTACTTTGTGCGATTTGATCCATTTGTTGTTCACGTATTGGAAACGTTTCAAATGGATTATCTGAAATTAATAAATTCATTAATTAAAACACAATTTCATATTTAAAACAGAAACATATTAAGGGGGGGGTTAGGTATTAAAATTTATTTTTTTCGATTTTTTTTTTATTTTTCTAATTGAATGCATAATATCTCAAGAAGATTGTGTTAAAATTTCAAGTCGATCGGGGCAAAATTGACGAAGTTATGAGTATTTCAGCGTCCGTTGCCAGCCTGAGGTTTTACAACCCCACCCGCCCCAAACGGGTCTGTTCAGGTAAAGTCAAGTATATTCGAGACATGATCTATGCATCAGTTAAACGCTGTATGCTGTGCTGAGCAGTAACAAGTGACGGACCTGGCATCGACGACTCTGTGTGAGTATAAAAAAATTGTCGAATTTTATCTTGAATACTTCAGTACGCGAACTTTAAAGCGTTTTTCTGAGACTTGTCATTTTTGAAGTCCGTGTCCACCATAACTAAAAATCTACTGGACCAATCATTTTGAAATTTTGCACAGTGTTTCTTCACATAATTCCTCAGGTATTGTCGAGAGCTTTTTTTTTTTCAGTAATTATCAATTTTTTTACAACAGCTAATTAGCCGTTTTTTTTAGTGAAAATCTGGTTTTTGGCTTCCAAGTGCTACGAAAAATCGAAAAATCGAAATAAAAAAAAATCCTCTCGTGAATACCTCAACAAACATCTCCTTTAACGAATGCATTTTGATTTTTTTGTTTCAGATGATTTGGTTGCGAGTTATGATGGACACCGCAAAACAACTTTTTCTCGAGGCGCCTCCGGAAATTCACTGTCACTCGCTCAATTTTTAATATTTTGCAATGAAAATTTAGGAGAATATTGTTCTATTGTTACATTATCATGTATGGATCGACTGAATAAACTAACACCATCTGTATTGCCAAAAAAAAATCTTGAAAACATGCCTTTTTTTTAGCGAATTAACCTTACCCCCCCCTTAAACATATTGTAACGAGACGATTCGTTACACGAGTGTGAGTGAAGCGATCGGGTATGTTTGACTCGACTATGTTCGGCCGGATATTCGGCTATTCGGCTTTAAGGTTGGCCGAATATTCGGTATCCGGTATCCGGCCAAACCACTTTTTTTTTATTCGATGACAAGATAGCCCTTAACTGCGATCTCACCTGATGGTAAGTGACGATGCAGTCTAAGATGGTAGCGGGCTAACTCGGAAGGGGTATAGCACTGTAAGTTCAACCCATACCCCTAATCGGATTCCACACGCCGTCGTGCCGGAATGCTAAATCGCTTGGCGGCACGTCTTTAACGGTAGGGTGGTAACTGGTAACTAGCCACGGCCAAAGCCTCCCACCACACCAGACCAGAGACAATTTAGACTTAGATACTATTCGTTTCATCTGTAGAATATACATACAATGATAGGTGGCAGCCTCCATATCTGCAGCTTCTTGGTGGCGGGCTGCGCGCTGCGGCACGCGGCGCAGTGGTAGCGCTGCTCCAGCCGCTCCTCCGACGTGAACGCGCGCAGGCAGCTGCCCAGGTCCACGGGCCGGCTCGCCGCCGCCTCGCACTCCGCCACCGACCCGTGCTCCACCCACGCCTGCATACGTCATCAATTAGTTCGACCTTCGACAATTCAGCCGGGACGTGGCAAGCGCACGCATTCCCGTCTGCCTTAGTACATGTACAAACGTACGGTTCAGCTTGTAAGTGTGACAGCTTTTGAGTTAGTGTGCTTTCATAGAGACATTAAGTATTTACAAGAGTGAGCGGAAGTGAGTAAATGTGTGCTGTACGTGATTGCCCACCTCACCGCAGAAAGTGGCATGTTCAGTACTAAATCTACGTAAAGGCACGTCCCGGCTGAATTGTCGAAGAGTTCGACTGTTCCCTAGAACAAAGTCTCATCTGCTAAATTCATTACTTGAGATTTGAGCCTTGCAGATGTTACTTTTAAGGCTCAAATTTCAAGTTGTGAATTTAGCAGATGAGACTTTGTCCGACGGAACAGTCGAGTTATTTGACTAATTTTTTTTTAAATACTTAAAGGTTTTTAATATTATAACACAACGCCATTTTTCTTTTTTTAATCTACTAGTCTCGAAAATATAGAGCTTTTAAGTTTCCTGTTAGACAAAGAGAGCGCTACTAAAACATGACGTCACGAGCGAGTAGCTCCGTACATTCTTCATAGAAAATTTCTGATTACTTATTTGTTTTTTGATTTATTTTCTGTTTTTACAAATGGTATTCTTACATGTTACATTTTCGCATGTAATTAATGATAACAGTCAAATACCCATTTATTTATTTGTACCCTACATTCTTAAATATTTGGTCATCGGGTATAATATGTTTCGCTGTTGGTGTTTAAAGAAAGAAAGAATTGAGAAATGGAAATATTTTAGAGATTATGTACAAGAGAATTAGTACCATTACATACAGACTTAAAGTTGATTAAAGCTGAAAGAGTTATAAACAAAGATGGCGGACCAATTCGATTTGCAAACTACCCTCATCTTTGCGCTATGCCCCGCGTCCGCGTACGTGACAGCAGCTTCTCAAGTGTTAATCATAGATAAATTATAGAGCTCAGTGACAGCACAGCATTGTACCTTCTCTCGCGTGGTCTGGTACCGCAGATGCAGAGCAGTGGGGTCCCAGTCGATGGCCAGCATGACTCGACCGCGCACGTTGCGCAGAGCGTTGATATCCAGTCTTCGAACCTCACCACCGCCGACGCGATTCTCGTTCTAGGAAAAAAAATTACATTAGACTGACAGACTTCGGATGCATGTTACTCTGTCTGTGTTACTTTTTCACGACAACTTAACAAATTAAAAAGCAAAAACTCGATCATTTGATCGAATGAACTTTAAAATCGTTTTCCTATGGAATGGTGATCGACCTGGGTTGCAAGAAATAACCGATCAACACAAGTCAGCTTGACATGTAGTATTACTATACTAAAACTATGAGTTGCAATATTTGTCACCGTATGTTACTGGTCGTAATTCTTACCTCAGTGTCAGCGAGACGGGCACTGGTCTGCCTGTAGAGTTTGGCCTTCGCAATGGGAGAGTTGGTGTCGGGCACGTCCGGTCGGGCGCCGGCCGACCGCCGCCGCGTTCGCACTGTGCCTGAACAATGGAAGTGGATTGGACGTATGTGTACAAGACTGTAGGTTTGAAAGTAGGAGAGGTGATCAATGAGTCAGTCAGTCAGTCAGTGAATTAGAACAAGTAGATATATGTACAGTAATGTTACCATTGCAGGCGACGAGCGGCGCGTCGTCGGTGGGCAGCGCGCAGCCGCGGCACAGCGCGGGCCACGCGCAAAGCGCGCACCACAGCCCGTCGCCCGCCACCACGCGCAGCGTGAACGGGAACTCGTAGCCCAGGCTGTCGTCGCTGCGGACGGCAGGGCGTAAGTTACACGCATATAATATTCATTGGAAATAGGATAATAGGATGAGGATGAATGCAGTACATACCAGTCGGCGGCGTGGTTGGCGCGCGTGGCGGGCCGCGCGGACAGCAGGCGCGCCACGTGCGTCCACACGCGCGCGTACAGCTCGCGGCCGGACGCGCCGGGCGCCGCGCGCACCACGAGCGGCACGCCGAACAGCGCCAGGCGGGCGCGCTGCCACGGCACCAGGTACGCCTCGCCTGCCACTTGTTTCCTATCAAAGGAAGCCTCATTATAGTTTTAAGCTATTGCATAGCTTCTATCGCGGGCTTTGAGCGTGGAGATCGAATTCACAAATTCCGTAACGAAAATAACCTGACACGGGACTCCTCTCACCGCTAGATGGCGTTGATAAAAAATGCTATGCAATAGCTTTACCGCGGCAGTCCCCGAGTGCCACACGTATTTTTTTTAGTAAAGAATGTTAGCCAAGCTGAAGTTAACTAATATCCTCCTGTCCCCTCCAAATAAGCGGAAAGCTGAGTAGGTACGACAATAGTGCAACGGGTGGGGTTCAGTTCGCACCTTTAACCACTGGGCTATTGAGGCTATTAAGACAGTCTCGTACATGGGTACAAAATAGATAATCGCTAACGCAGGCGAAAATGTTCAGCCTACAGTATCGAAGCAATGTCGCTTGTCTACCACTCTTCTGTCGGATATACTATGGAGAGTGCGTTCAGGAACCTCACAAACTTGTGCCTCCTTCAGCGTTTTACCACAGAACTGCGAGAAGTCATGAGCGTCGGCATCCTTATGTGGTAGAAATCCAACCTACTCGGACGAAACGTTTTAATGTTAAAGGAATCGCTAAGGTGTGGAATACTCTTCCAGCATCCGTGTTTCCTACCACCTATAATTTGAGTACCTTCAAGGCAAGAGTGAAAGCGCAGTATTGGCATACCCCTGACTAGGCGGATCAGGTGACGGACAGGTAGCGTAAGATCGAGGCGTGTGATTGTCTATGCAAGAAACTAAAGACGCATTCATGACTCACCTGTGAACCGCAACGAGGTAGTGCGCGTTATCGTAGTAGGACGAGTCGCTGAAGTGGTTCAGCCGGTACATGTGGGCGGGCGACGACGCGAACTTGACGCTCGCGTAGCGCGGCGCGTGGCGCACGTTGAGCGAGCGCACGCTCGGCGTGGGCGAGTGGTTCGGCCGAGTCCCTCTCGGCAGAGTGTGGCGCTCCCCGTATGCGGTGGTCGGGGGACTCTGGGACATAAGAATTTCCGAACGCGACCGCTGCAAAACAGTCAGCCACATTACTTTGTATATCGAGTTGGAGTTAAATTTGTTTTGTAAATAATGTTGCTAGTGAGGAAAAATTAAAGGGAATGTAATTACAAGTATCCTAACTAATATTTTAAATGCGAAAGTATTTTGGTTTGTCCTTGAATCACGACGCAACAGACGGAAATCTAACTCATCCCATACACAACCCATATCAGCAACATTATTGTACAATAATAAATTTCATACAATTAGCAATTTGTAAACATAAATGTGAAACACTCACATAGCTTAAAATAAAAATAAATAGTAGATAAAAAAGCTCGAAATACGCACTTGTAAAATAGGCAAACACGTGAAGAAAAACATTTACAATACAAAAACCATAAGTAGCAAGTGAAAACTTCGAAAAAACTAAGTGTTCGTCAAATCTAAGGCAAACGTGAAGTATGTAAAACATTTTTTGCTCTCTTAAGCCAAATCTCACTGCAAAGTGCATATTGAGAAGCGAATTACCAAAGTAGGAACGATTTACACTAGGTGGAGCGCAGCGACTATGTAATAAGGAAGAACGATATAATTTCATAAATTAAAGTGCATGTTGGTATGAGACAAAATTCTGCGTTCCGCGGAATGCACTAGACGCAACGATTCCGGAATTTCAACTTTCAACTATTTGTCAAGATGTACGATTCAATTTTCTCTATAGCTATCGCTGCGCTCCTAGTTTTGAATTCATAAGGCATTAATTCCACTAGAGTTCTACGTCCTACTGACAAATAAATGATCAAAGACAAACACTCAAAACTCTACATATTCGCTGCACGACTCGCCCCGACGACGAATTTCGTTCGTTCGTTCGTCGTGGGATATTATTATGGGAAACTGGGATAGGAGACTAAGATGGGAAACTGGGTTAGGAGATTGGGATAAGAGACTAGGATGAAAGATGAATCTGCTCGTCATCAGATTTGCGTGAATGGCGATACGGGCGTAATACGTTGAAAATTAATTAATTAACTAATCTAAATACATAAAAGTAAAAGGTGATTGAATGACTGACTGACTGATCTATCAGCGCACAGCTCAAACCACTTCACAGATCGGACTGAAATTTGGTATACAGATGACGTAGGCATCCGCTAAGAAAGGATTTTTGAAAATTCAACCCTAAGGGTGTAAAATAGATGTTTGAAAAATCGATTTAACGTGAGCAAAACCGCAGGCAAAAGCTAATGTAATAACTAATGTAATGTAGCTAATGTAATGTAATAATGTAATGTATGTAATGTAATACATATGATGTTCCAAGTTCCAGTGTAGAATTGAACGTCTTAAGTAATAAGCTATGTGTATATTCAAAAATAAAATTTAAAGGGATCGATTAATTATACCTGCATTTGGATTGTATGGGGATAACAATTGCTAAATGTTTTAATAATAATAATAATTATTATAATATTTAATATTTTAATATACCTTATTTATTGATTATCATCTCAACACATCGCTGGCTAACTAATAGGTACGGATTAGATAAAGGTCATAGTCCATAAATTATATTCATGTTATAGTTCTTTCAACTCACGAGGGCGCGTGGCTCATGGTTGTGTGTGTGTCGTATCTGTATAAGTGTGAGCGAGAGCTTTGCTTGCGCCTGTCCGCTCTCACATTAACGCAATGTGCATGTACACGACGTAACCACAACTAAAGCTCACGCGCCCTCGTGAATTATGTTTTTTGCACAATGTGTTTTTGAAAGCAATCAAGTTGTAATCGTATTAACATTGATTTAAAACAAAGTACACATAATACACAGCTTGCCAACAAAAATATATCAAGGTAGGACAATATTTATCAACAGGTTTCATGCGTACCTATTTCTGGACAAGATCACGCTATTTTTTTTTGAAGATAATTTTTGTGGAAAAAAACACTCCCTTGTAAAAAAAATGCTTCAAGACTTGCTGTTATTTCTATAATTAGGAATAGTGTTTATAGTGTAGTACAGTGCATTTTTACTGGTTTTATTCTCATTTTAATTCAACTAAGAATATTGGAAACACAACATTGCAAATTGTTGACCCGCATCGTTTCTGTTCTATCTTGATATATTTCTGTGAGGTTGACACTAAGGGCCTATATTTCACAATCACTAAGTAAACTTTAAGCAATGAATAGATTTGACGTTTTAACAGATTGCCAAAATAAAAACTGTCATCATAAAAACTGTATCTGTCTCTTATATTATAGTCATATCAAGTATACTTGGCAATAGTGAAATAGACCATAAATATCGTAGCTCACTTATGCAACACCGCTTCCGCACGTGAAAATAACGCACATTCAAATATGGGTTTAGATCGAGCTCTTCGCAACCTAGTCACTCGACTTCGAAGTGACCTCTTCACTGATCGCGCGTGGACAACAAGCATAACGTTAACCCTCTCAGCTGAGCTTTCTAATATAGCTGTCGGCACGGGAACAACTATATCGATCACTTAGAGAGTTTTTTTTTTCATAACAAGGTGTCCCTTTTCATAGAAAGGGATTTTGTTTTGCTTATTTTAATCGTTAAAGCCAATTTTTTTTAATTTTTATCCCTTTAGTTATATTTCATTTATTTTCACAATTAAAGAATAGTAAGGTGTGGTCATCTTCAAAGCTCGCGGTCACTTAGGTTTGGGGAAACCGTGCGGGTACTGCGTGTGAGCGGTGTCGTGTAAGTGAGCTATGACCTTAATGCGTTCACTCAACGTACCGAGTACAGTAGGTAGGTATAAACACATCGACGAGTTCATGGCCGAGCGCTAGGGCTACCCCTTTGCCCCCTCCTCCCCCCCTCCCTTTGTGCTGTCTCGCCACTGTACTCGGGACGTGAAATCAACGCACGAGGGTACTAGGGTAGCAGAGTGTCGGGGCAGTGGGGCGGTGCGCTAACCTTGAAGCAGAAGAGTGCGGGCATGCAGAGCGAGGAGGAGGCGGCGCGCGCCACACTCACCTCGCCGGCGCGCGCGTGCTCCGCGCAGCACTCCGCCGAGCTGGACGCCGCGCCGTCCGCCGACCCCGACCCCGACCCCGACCCCTCCGTCACGCCCGAGTCCGTCTCCTCCAACTCGTTCGTGTAATCTGGAAATATTACACTAACGATATTCGCGAGCTTTTTCATACCGATCGAACCAGTGACAGGCACACGGCAACGAGCAACCCCGCGGGGGGCGGTGAAGCGAATCTTATGTCGCATTGGCTTCTATGTAATACGTCGATGTCTAATGCTATGCCAAGAGAAATATAAGAATTTTTATAAGGATAAATTATATTAATTTAACATTGATAAATAAACCAATAAATAATCAGTAGTACAGTTTTATGACAATTAAAAAATATTACTTTTATAAAAAAAAAAAAAAAAACAATTAAAAACGATCCTAATATTATCCTTACTCCTTACTAATATTATAAATGTGAAAGTGTGTTTTTTTGTTGGTTTGTCCTTCAATCACGCAAAAAGGAACAACGGATTGACGTGATTTTTTGCATGGGACCTAGAGAGTAACATAGGCTATTCTTTATCCCGGAAAATCAAAAAGTTTGAGGACGAAGTCGCGGGCACCAGTACTAGCTACTACCTTTAACAAAAAATCGACCAATCAGCCTCACCCAAGGTCGGCAGCGAGTCTTCTCCGTCGCTGGAGTCAGTGTCGGGCGCGGGCAGCTCGTACACGAACAGCTCCTGCGCAGTGCTCGGAGACACTTTGGCGCCGTCCTCGAGCACGCGGCCGATCGTCGCCCCCGACAGTAGCACCAGCAGCATTCTATTATCAAAAAAAAAAAAAAAAACAATTTAAGTACAAAAAACGCATCAGTTCTACATTTCTGAAACGAACGGCTTCTGCGTTTCCAGCCACGTATAATCTGAGTAGACAAGAGTGAATAGGCGCAAGCAAGCGCGCTCCAACCTAGACCTCATCAATGCTTTCATCATTGATTGTCGTCAGGCGCAAGCCTATTTCATAATTAAAAAAAAGAATTCGCATCTTCTTCTTTATCAACCGATAGACGTAAAATTTTCAACCTAGTCTTATGGAGACCAACATATTTAAATATTTATATGATTCAGGAAAAGGTATATGCGCCTTTATTTGAAATTTTATAGAGTTAATTAGCATAAAAATTATAAAATTACAGCAAATATTACTGATTAACTTTCCAGACTAGTTAATCAAAGGGAAAAATTACTCACAGTTCTGGTGATAAACCGCACAGTTCAGACAAATTCTTCTTTAAGTCCAAATATGTGCCCTCCGAGTTAATCCTCACGCCGTACTTCACAGGAACTGACCCGTCCAGCAGTATCACTAAAGACAATATATAAATGAGAATACTGTATACATTTTTTTTTATTCGATGACAAGATAATCATTGACTGCGATTTCACCTGATGGTACGTCATTTACCATCAGGTGAAATCCCTCCCTGGCGCAGTGGTGAGCGCTGGGGTGTTATAACTAGAAGGTCTCGGATTCGACTTCCGGCGGGGGCAATTTGGGAATGTATAATTTCTAAATTTTCTCTGGTCTGATCTGGTGGGAGGCTTTGGCCGTGGCTAGTTACCACCCTACCGTCAAAGACGTGCCGAAAAGCGATTTAGCGTTCCGGCACGATGGCGTGTAGAAACTGATTAGGGATATGAGTACACTGCCATACCCCTTCTTAGCCCGCTACCATCTTAGACTGCATCGTCACTTACCATGAGGTGAGATTGCAGTCAAGGACTAAAAAGACAGCCTGCGAAGATTAATAAAAATGATTACCCCTGGAATCGTTTTACGAATGTGATCTCTGTGTATTGCCATTATGAATACAGTACCAGATGTCTGCATCATCACTTACCATGAGGTGAGATTGCAGTCAAGGACTATCTTATCATCAAATAAAAAAAAAACAAAAAAAAACTTGAGAGGTGTCAAGGGACACCCGGATGGAACGAAGTTCAATGCGAAATAGAAATGAAAATATCTGGCTTGCTTTCTATAAGAGAGAGAGAGACAGACAGAGAAACATGCGACGCCTATAGCAAAAAGTGTCGTGACAACTTTTCGTAAGAATTTTTTCCGTCTTTTCACAACGCGCGATAAGGAACTTCGTTCCAAAAAAAAAAAAAGCAGGCGAACTAAGGACTTACCCCTGACCGTAGTGCGCACATAAGACTCCATGGGTAGCGGCAAACTCAGCATGTTGAACGTGTCGAAGCGCACGGACTCGCGGCCGCACGAACAGCACCGCACCTTCGACTTGAGCTGCCCGTAGAACAGCTCCGTCATTATGGAGTCGTTGCACGCCGCGTACGCCGTCCACGCCTCCGCTGCCACCACCTACGTGCGACAGAGACGGACTTATTTAAATTCATACGTGAAAAAAGGATGGGTGATAACAGAATAGGACGAAAATAGGCGTCAACTCTAATCAGGCCAGTGAAGTTAGGATTGTGCTTGGAAATTATTCCCGGAATGTTGACTTATTTGTAAATCTTAATAGTTGTGTTATATCAAAAGTGAGAAAATCCCCAGTATTATTTGATCATCAAAAACGGTTTTTTCAGTTTTTCAGATATCAGAAAAATTATGTACCACCAAATTTTACCTTAAAATTTTTCCTATAAAATAAGATGTATAACTCTAGTTTTTAATGTACAGAAAAACGATTTAGATACCTAAAAAGTGTAAAGTAGTATTTCTTAAAAAGTGCACAAAAATTGGTAACAAAAAAAACACGTCAAATGCATACATATAGTTCTTGCAATACACGAGCGTGCGTGAGCCATACTTGTGATTATGTACACATTGCGGTGTGCGTGTCTTTCAGAGCCTAGGTGGGAACGGTAACTTGAGAGTCCTCGCTCTTGCTCAGTTATATAGATACGACTTAAAAAACCATAAGCCACGAGCACTCGTGAATTGCAAGAACTATTTCCTACCTTCCTACCAGAACAGTGAGGCATGTGTTCAATATGGAAATCTTAGTGGGAATGAATCGCCCGAGCACCTACCTTTGAGCGCCTTGCGTAGTCACTTTACCCGGGCCCGGTATAATTGGTCGGTATTCTTCCTTTAAGTTGAGCACAAAACTAAGATCACTGGTCACTGGTCACTGGTCCGGTCCACTGAAGTTCACAGCGTATAAAAGAAAATAGGGAAAAAAACTGGAAAGCGCGTTTATTGTTATTGACTCTTTTATCGATCGGCAGGTACTAGTTTTTCACTCGCTGCATCAGACACAGTGGCGCCAGGCGCGCGGATCCGACCAATGAGAGGCCGTCACCTGCCTTAGCTCCGCCGCAAGAGGGCGTCCGAGGATCAAACCCACGAATTCAAAAAATACAAATATTTAAACAAAGAGAAAAACTCCAAGTTGTGATATCCTTCGTTCCGGTACGGAACAGCATGCTCACCTGATCAGGTCTGCTGTCGGAGTCGGAGGCAGAAGGGAGCGGCGAGCGAGGTGGTGGTGCGGCTCTGTTGAGGTCCTCGTGCAGCGCGTCCAGCAGCCACGCTAGCAACTCTTGCGCGTCGTGCTGCCCGCCGCCGGCCAGCGCGCGCGCGTGCCGAGACACGCACCAACGCACGCGCAACGGTGCCACCGAACGTGCACTGCACGACCATACCTGTATCCAATAAAATCAGAGTATTGAGTGACCTTATTTAAGTTAATTCATTATTCTTTAATATTCCTTTTTTTTCGTATTTTTTCCTTTTTTTGTGTTTCATGTAATTAGTCTAAGTGGCACTTATGCCGTGCTAATTGGACAATAAATAAATACGCACGACGTTGATGCAGAATGACGATATCACGCAATCAAAGCAGAGCTTTGATTTTAATTGTGATCTGAGCGACATCACGCTATATAATATAATGTAATTAAAATATCCTAGGAATTTAAGCTATCTTGCACCAATCTGCTTAGTTAAATTTTGTAATAGTGTCACATTTTGGGAAGTTTAATTCAGAGTGTACAAGAAAAGGACAGATATAGAAAATTCAACTTAAACATATTTAGGGGGTTGGTGCATGGGGACTTTAATGACCTGACCAGATAATATATTACCTACCTCTTTACACAGTTCGCCGTAGCGCACGGCCAACACCCCCCTAGTTCCGAGAGGGTTACTCGTGTTCACTTCGTACATATGCATTCCCGAGTTAAAATACTGAGTGAGCGGCCCTGTGTTCCATACCTAAAAGAAAACAAATTTTTTGGAACTTGGCTCCTTATCAGGCTAACTAACCAATCCAGGGTTTTTAATCTCGAGCTATACTCCAATTCCACATGGGCCAAGCTATTTTTAAGTTTTTTGAATATCAAAACGCGAACGTTAAGTGAATTATTGATGGGATTTAAGTTAAAGCGAAGTTTTGAGCCTTAATAGCCTAACGATCAAAGGTTCTTAATGACCTTTGTCATTACGAACCATGCAAGGGTACAATCGGCTTAGCATCCAACTGATAGTGTATCCACAAGATAGTGTAATAACTTATCACATTGTAACAGCTACATATTGATAAAATTGATCAGAAAAGAGCAACTGCTGAGTTTTAGTGCTGTCTCTTCTTAGCAGAATCTGCTTTCATAAACGGCATGAATTGTCACAAGAGCTACAGGTTGACTTACACAACATTAATAATTTTGAATTTTTCCGCATGGCATGACATTTTTAAGAAAAGTGTAAATTGAAAATTACACCTTACCCTTACCCTTGACCTGTGAAATTTAAAAAATATATGCAATTCGCCATGTTGTGGGGACACACACATACATACGCGCACGCACGCACGCACGCACGCACGCACGCACGCACGCACGCACGCACACACACACACACACACTTCGGGGGTTAAAAATATGTATAGTTACGCTCTGCAGCGCCGCGTTCATGTAGCAGGTGTTGCCGAGGTTGTGCAGGCCGGTGGCGCCCGCCATCTGCGGCGCCGTCAGCGTCTCGCGCCGCTCGGCCCAGCGGCTGCTGCCCGCGCCCGTGCTCGCGCTGACCACATACATGTGCCATTACTTTTTAACCCACTTCAAAAAAAGGAGGAGGTTCTTAATTCGGCGCGTGTTTTTTTTTTGGCGATGTTACTTCATAAATCCGTCAAATCTGAACCGATTTCAGTTTTTTTTTTAAATTTGAAATGACGTTTTTTTTATATGATAGACCTAATAACTAGTTATAATTAGTCTAAATTTAGTTAATATGTCATTGTATACCTATGAGAGCAACATAGTCACTCCAGTGACTCAGCTCTTTAAAAGAGAAAAAAAAAAAATAGCGAGCAAACGTGCTGGTGGGTCACCTGATGTAAAGTGATTACCGCCGCCCATGAACACTTGTAGTACCAGAGGCACCACCAATGCGTTGGCGGCTTTCTTAACTCTGCTCAAACTTATTGGTTCGCCCCTTGAATAACCCCATATTGTAATTAAGTGGGAACACTGTCGTATTGTCAGGTTGGTCTTTTATGTGCGGTAGATGGTTTGAACAATGTGATACTCACCCTAAAGCACCAATCTCCTCCGGCCAAGTGAGGTCCGGATTCCGCACCTCCAGCAATAGCCTGGTCCGTTCGTCCAAACGCAGCGCTTGCAGCGTCGGCCGCTCATCGTCCAGCAGCAACGCAGCGCTGCCGCAGCCGCTTCCAGCGCTGTTCCCGAGCGCCCACAAACGGACGTCCTCGCGCGCCAGCCCCAACGCGCCACACAGGAACTCTGTCACCTGAACAGGAACAAATCTATCATTGTAACTAGGACGTGTTTTGATTCTATATGTTAAAGGTGCGATTCAATAGGTTAAAGGTGCGGACCGAAAACTAAGAGGTCGATTGTTCGATCCCCACCCATTCCAATATTGATAGAACCTCATAATATAAATTTTCCGCTTATTTGGAGAAGAGAACTCCATTTCAAAATGTAAAAAACCATTTTATGATGAAAATGACATATGTACAGTTGTATAGTTGTTTCAATTCACGAGGGCGCGTGACCCATGGTTGTGTGCGTGTCGTATCTGTATAAGTGTGAGCGAAAGCTTGCTCGCGCCTGACCTCTCCCACCTAGGCTCCTGACAGGCACGCGCACTTACGCAATGTGCATGTATACGAAGTAACCACAAGTAAACTCACGCGCCTTGGTGAATTGCAAAACTATACCATGTACACACTTCTAAGTACTGTAAAGTTTATTTTCACTTGACACTTGTCTTACCTCGTCCGAATGTCTTGGCTTGCTGTCTACAAAGCGGCTTACCTGTCTCACAGTGGCGAGTCGGGAGAAGGCAGCCGTGTATGCGAGCTGTCTCTCGGGCGGGGAGGGCGCGCACAGGGCGCCGCCCACGCTGCCCACGCCCGCGCCGCCCATCGCGCTAATCGCACTAATAGACGTCGTCCCTACAACCAGGCCGATGTATGAATAAATCTAAGGACGCGTTTATATGAGCTATTGCGCGTATCTATGTATGTATAACCCGTGCGAATTAACATAGGCACCTGATTCGAATGAATGACGTTTAAAGTACTGAGTGCAAAAAATATATTATTTAAAGATATTTTATTTTATTATTATTTGGATGGATGGATGTTTGTTACTCAATCACACCACAAAACGGCTGAACGGATCTGGATGAAATTAGGCACAAAGATAGAGAAATAAAAAATAGGTTGTTTCCGAGCCAGGCGTTGCGCACGTGTTGTATAGACCAAGTTTTTACAGCAAAATACGCTCTATCCATTAGGCAATTACGGTTTAAATTTAAAGAAGAGTAGCAAAAACTTCACACAGTAGCTGGGGTAGCCGACTTAGTTTGATCGAGTTAACAAAAGATTTAAAACACCCGCGACATGTTACAACATCCTAATCGCTAGTCAGTAATCGTTAAAGTAAAAATATGTAATCCGCCATTTTGTGGCGGCGGCCATCTTGGACCGATTTTCACATTTTTATAAGATTGTAAGACCGATTTGTAAGAATTTAAGATTTTTATAAATCGATTATATTGCTAGGAAAACATCATTTTGTTGCAAATAAACAACCATTAGAGTGTGTAAATATATACTGTGTTGTAATTCTGCTTGCTCAAGTAGTAAAAAACTGAAATCAAATACTTGCTTTGTGGACTAGGAACATGTCGCAAAATCTTCAACTGTAGTGGGTACAGTTCCAATTCGACGTCTGAGTTTGGAGGCCGTATAACCTGTCAACGAAAACAACAGAAATATTATTTTTTTAGAATTTTCAATTAAATACACTATTATAATTTATACTTCAAACAAACTAACGTGAGAGTGTAATTTATGTACTCCAAAGTTTTACTTGTTTGGCATGTACGCAACCATTTTTTAAATGGATAGATCAATAATAAATAGAACGTTTCATCCACTTATTTATTAAGATTGGGTACTTCCGGTAGAATACAGCTTATTTTATTACACCACAAACATAAAAAAAAGTAAACTTAACTTAATATAAGCTTGTTACTCATTAATTTCTTTCTTTTTCCCGAGGCTTCGAGATAAAAGGTAGACAGAATTACATAATTATCACTCTTCAATACCTCGACTGTACCCATGCAAAAAATCGCGTTGATCCGTAGCTCTGTTGCGACGTCATTGGAGGACAAGGCAAAAAACAAAGACATTTTCGCATTCATATTTTTATACTAATAATAATAAGGATTTATTAATATTTAAAATCAGATACGTGCAAACAGTGTAGAATAAAAACGAAGATCACCTGTCTAGGAAGCGGGTCGGGCGCGCCATACCACAAGGCTAGGGCGCGCCACAGTGCATCGGGAACGAGCTCGAAGTCCCTGTGCTGAGCCAGCGTGATATCCCTCCGCAAGTGACCCCCCTCCCCGGTCAGCGTGCGCGCGGGCGCCGCGCCGGGCGCCAGCAGCCGCGAGTTGTCCACGGCGCCCGGGTGCGGGGGACCGCGGGCTATCCCGCTGCTTACTCCGCTGCTGCCGCCCGCGCTGCCTAGCGACGTGCTCTCCGCCCGCCATAGCAACGAGCCCATTGATTCTGCATGAGAAATAACTTCATGCAAGTGTCTGACCAATGTTTCTGAACCAGTGACCTGTGTGGCGATTCTCTATAAATGATTGCGTCAGTGTAATATCGCAATGCCCTATGATTGGCTGGTACCCTTCCGCTATTGATTAATGCATTGATGCAGCAAGAACGCCATAAATTCAGCCAACCAGAGACCTTTGCGATCTTTAAACTGATGCAATCATTTTTAGAGAATCGATATGCTGGAGCAGTATTAGACATTTAAAATTTTGAAGAAAATATCCGCTGACATTTACCTACTATAACTCGTGAATAAAATGTTATACTCCATACATATTATTATGTTGAATGACACAAAAATCACATTAAAAGTGAACTTATTCTTTTTCATTCATAATTTTTTTTATTTTCTTCTATTTTATTTTTTTTGTAAAATTAAAAAAGGTTAAGCTGGCTTAGGCTGTAATTGAAGAAGAACGATAATCGAAGAAGCGCGACTTGTATGCTTGCAGCATACATTCACAATGGCTAGAAGTTAGAGATTTTCTTTAACGTCATGGGTCTACGAGTAATTCTATTTAACCGTGGACCACGGGTACACGTTCACACTGAGACTTACCCGTAGAGTTAGTGGTGAAGCTGTCATCGCACACCACGGCGTCGTCCAGGTGCGGGCGCGTGGCGCGGCAGCACGCGTGCGGCGGCGCGGACGCGTGCAGCAGCCACGCGCTCCACCACTCCGCCGACACCAGGTACCAGAACTGCCCCACCGCCAGCCCGCGGCACGTCTCGCGCCGCACCCAGCCCAACACTGGATCAGGGGTTACAAGTCACTTCCTTGAATACTTATTTCCTAGACTTAAGTCTGTTTAACTAAACTATTAAAGTAGAAATAACAATAAACATTTTAATTAAAAAAAAAGTATAGGGTATATGTGTATAAGTGGGTATGATATTAAGGCAAAGGGTGGGGTTCAAACCTATGCGACCTTTTGGTATTCAGTACCTTTAACGTTAGAATATTGGAATTTAAAAAAAAAACAGCCACATAAATCTTGATTAATAATATTTTTCTCGCCCCTATAAATAAGCAGAAAATAATTCAGAAGAATTCAGAATTGAGAGCATTATATTAAACGCCACTACTGGGAAGTATACCCTTTTAAATAAAAGAAGAATTTTCCAAATCGGTCCAGGCGTCTTTGAGTAATCGGAGAACATATATCAAAAAAAGATTCTGACGAATTGAGAATCTACTCATCCCATTCTTTGTTCTATTGCTGCGTGATGGAAATAAAACCAGCAAACCAATGCACTTTATAACAAAAGTATAATTCATTCATCTATTTACTTTCGCATATTGATAAGATGAGATTTTACGACGTTGCGAAGCGATTTTTAATGATCATTGTATTTTTATTAGCAACATCACATATAATACATATACATCTTATATAATATAATGTCACATAATGTACGTGCAAAATAATAAAATCTTTAAATGATGAGAATAAAATCCGGGTTTTGGTATTGAGTCGTATATTTACTATTTGTTTCATGGTTTGATAATAATAATTTATCTACTTTGGTTTGTGGTACGTAACTTTAAAAAACCCCGGCAAAATTTTGTCTTTGGGTAGAGGATGAAAGCTACCAGTTTGGAGATAAAATGATGTTTAATAAATCGATTATATTTTATTACTGTTATGCAAAAAACGTCGGCGAACATAAAGATAATCCAATACATTATTAAAGTCAATATATTACACACTATCATAATATAAAGTCGTTATCTGCTACAACACCGCATCACACTTGACATGGATTGCTTATGATTATTTATTTTAGGAAAATGTGTTTACGTATTATAACTACGTGAACGTTTTGTAACTAGTGACTAAGAGAGATAATAAATTAAAAGTTTTTTTTTTTAAAACAATCTTTTATTTAAATGCGCTAAAAAGAATAAAATAAACTTTTCTTTTAAAACTTTTACTATCAACTTGTAACATCATTACACAATTTTATGATACTAGCTGTTGGTCGCAACTTCGTCCGCGTCAATTTCTGTTATTATGATCGCGATTAAGAAGTTTTTAAAAGAATATATTATAATATGGATAATTTTCCCCGTTTTTGCAACATTTTTCACTGACTGTTAGCGACGCGAATTAGTTTAAATATTGTTTTGTGTTGCCATATTTATGAATATAATAAATAAGGCAAAAACGGAACGTAGTTCGTATGGAGGCAGGGGAGCGGGGGGCAACTGTCAGTTGGTGACACCTAACGTTTGAAAAAGGTCCGTTTTGAATTCGCCGCCCGTCGCCAACCGCCCAAATCACAAGCTCCTACGAATTACGATTCCGCCAAGCCCTTTTGCTCAAAACCAGTGTTTTACTGTTTCCATCCGCTACAAAGTGGTCTTCGAACTCGGATCTGAAAGGTATGTTCCAAACTCCACCGCCAAAAATGGTTAACACTCGTAGCACTTTAAGAAAGCAGGCGCTATTGAAAGACCAGGAAGAGGAACAGAACCAGCAAACAGTAAAAGCAGCCGTACGTAAAGGTGAGCAAAAGGAACAAGCACCGGTTGAGGAGCCTGTGCAGGTTGCGAGAAAACTTTTTCACGACGATGTAGAACCTGGCACTAGTGGACAGTGTATTGGCAGCCACGTAGTGTCGCCGAGTAAGATATCTACACATAAGAGTAAGTCGAGAAAGTCAAGCTCAGCGTCTATCCTAGCTAGAAGGAAACAGCTGGAGCTAGCGGCGGCAGAAGCTAAGGCACGTATTGAGTTGCAACTTATAGATAAAAAGCTTCAAGCTGATATAGCGGCGCTTGATGATGAGTATAGTTCTCATTCGGAGGAGCATGAGGTGCGTAGCACGAATAGTGAAGTGGAGAAATGGTTGGAGCGTAGCCACCATGAACAGTTAGCACAGCCCGTCCAGCTAGATGGTCCCCCTTCGGGCGAGCTGTGCCCGCCCGCCGCAACAGTTGGTGGCACTGAAGGCACTGTTCACATGCTAGCTAGCGCACTAAAGGATTTGGCAGCCGTCTCCAAAAGCCACGCACCGAATAATAAACTACTCAGTCGCATCAGCACTCAAAAGGACCTACCAGTATTTGCAGGTGACCCACTGGAGTGGCTATATTTCAAGCAGGCATACAACGAGTCCACGCAAGTATGTAATTTTACACCAAGAGAAAATCTGTGGAGGCTGCGTAGTTGCCTTCGTGGACCGGCAAAGGAAGCTGTCACTGCTTTATTAATTAGCGCCACTACACCTGATACTGTAATGTCTGCACTTGAACTACAGTTCGGAAATCCGGACGTAATTATCAGTAGAATAGTTCAAGATATCCAAAGACTACCTACCATGTCGCTAGAGTATCACAAAGATATTGTTAAGTTCTCTGTTAAGGTGCAGAACTTCGTCGCAGCAGTAACCTCCATCGGCGAAGACGAATACCTGAAAAACATGAATATCATGGCGGCCGTATTATCCAAGTTCCCGACAGTCTTACTTGCAAAATGGACGGACTACAGTTATCCGCTTATAACCGAAGGTGCAAAAGCAAAACTAATTATCCTGTCAGAGTTTTTAAGGGACGAAGCGGTTAAAACTACGAAGACGGCGGTTAATATTAGCTATTCTAAACCCGAAAGAAATCAATATAACCGTAAGTACACCGAGAGCCACGCAGATAAAACTCACAAGGTATTAGTTCAAAGCGAGTCTAACACGGAGGATTTAAAATGTCGATTTTGCCGCAGCGGTTTGAAACACAAGTTACCGGATTGCAAGGTATTCAAAAAAGCACTACGGAAAGACAGATGGCGTTACGTTAAGAGGTACCGTATTTGTTTCAAATGCTTATTAGACACGAAACACGATCGTCAGATTTGTCCCGCGTCGAGTTGTGACGTAAACAACTGTGGTTTGCCACATCACCGGCTCTTGCATTATGAGTTTACAGGCAAGAATAGCGAAAAGCCTAGCGAAAAGAGCGCGGACGCAGTAGAACCGGCCGAAAACCACACCGAATCACACCAAATAACGCACATTAGGGATAGTAATCGACCAGTGTTACTGAAGGTGATAACTATACAAGTACACGGACCGCGGGGAACCGAGACAACCTCTGCACTTCTTGATGACGGAGCGACTGTGTCACTCATTAGCTCGGACCTCGCTGAAAAATTGGATTTACGTGGAAACAAAGAAACGATGCGCGTGTGTGGAGCATGGAATAGCCACACGCTAGACTGCGACAGCGAGATAGTGAAGTTGACCGTATCAAACAGAGACGGACAGCTGTTTACGTTCAAAGCTAACAGTGTGCACGATTTGAACTTACCTGCGCAAGATACATCAAATATATGCATTCAGAAATATAAGCATATTTCTGAAATTGAAAATCAAATAAGTCTTCAAAAATATAAACCACAGATATTGATAGGACAGGACAACTACCATATGCTACTACCATTACAAGTACTTGAAGGTTTGCCAGGGGAACCGTATGCTACACTTACCCCACTTGGATGGTGTCTCCATGGTTGTACTGGAATGCAAGCTTCTAGTAGTCCGATGCATTCAACCCTGCTCCTCAGCTCCAAACACTGTGACCTGGATACCAAGAGTGAGTACTTACGTCAAAAGATGCATGATGTTCGGGGTTCCTCCACTGTATGTACCCTGGGTGCAACCGTTGCACCACGAGAGGACGTGAACTACTTACGTGTACAATCCAAAACTCACCTGGAGAAAGTTAATAAATTAATACGTAGAAAAATGAAGACTAGCTACGATTACTTACTTCAAAGGGAGTATTCCGCTAGAATCATTGTAAGTCCTAGGACCTGGTACTTACCTTATTTATCTCGTTCTGAAAACATACAATTTTCAAAACAGCTGTTAACGAAGGATAATCAACTCGTACAAGATCAAGGTCAAGATTTCAAGATAAGAAACTCGACTTATGACTCCATCCCAAACGAAACCTTAGAACCCACGGCAGTAAGGTTCAATTTAGTTTCGGGCAACAGGATACCTACAAGAAGGGATATGCAACGAGTAATGATGTATAGTTTCGATGAGTTCGGATTTTTGTCTCCGATCACTATTAGACGAAAGATAACGTTGCAAGAGACCTGGCGTGAACTTTATGCTCAGTGGACCGAGGAGCGATTATTGCTTGAAGACATCGACTTGGTATGGCTATCGCGTCATTATCAAGCGGCAACGAGTGCGAGCGAGAGGAAGAATCATGCACCGAGCGCACTGAATAACTCGGGAAGCGAGGCGCACGCGAAGCTTGAATTGAGTGTATTTTGCGATGCGTTAATAAATGCAATATACGCATGCACATATAGGCGCTGGAAATGCAATAATAGGCAAGCAGTACGGGTCGCATTCTATGGTATGTCAAGTCAGGATAATTTTTCTATTATTACACTGGAACATAGGATAATGAAACTTACCGGTGAAGCTGACGGGTCCAAGACGGAGCGCGATGAACAATTGCTCACTCGATTCTCACAGGCGCAGCTGTTTCACGAAGATCCGGAACATCTGAAAATAAGAAAAATATTAGACAAGAAAAGCAGATTACTTACCTTGACGCTGTTCCTGGACGCGCGGGGTAACCTTCCGATGAAAAGCTGCATCGACGCTGCACCTGGAATCATAAAAAGGATGAAGAAACCTCCGGGTAGTCCGCACTGGGGCGGGCCATGGAAACGCATGACTAGAAGCGTCAACACGTCGCTGAAGATCGTTCCTTACGAACCAGGACCTAGAAAGGAAATGCTTATCATTTCGCTAGCAGAGGTGGAACAGAAAGTCAAAAGCCGTCCCCTCACTTATACTATCTTTGTTGAGCCTTCAACTACGGAGGCTATTGCCCCTAATCAATTTGTTTTAGGTACTTCCTCGAACCTGTCGTTGACTGGAGCATTTGACGACTCCAACCTGTTCCTGAGGAGGCAGCGACCACGGCACAGCTCCAGGTCACTCGCGCAATACTGGCGCAGCTGGATCCTGCGCCATACCTACCTGGCGCACAGGTCGTCATTGTCGACCCCAATATGCCTAGAGGTGTATGGCCTCGAGGCATACGTGAAGTGTTGCTGCCGGGCGCGTACGAGTCCTGGACGAGAAGACGAAGTCGGGGCTGCAAAGAAGACCGATGGCACGCGTCGCAATTCTACCAGTTGGAGAAGAGTGCTGAGCCCAGCACTGGGGCGGGCTATGTTAGCGACGCGAATTAGTTTAAATATTGTTTTGTGTTGCCATATTTATGAATATAATAAATAAGGCAAAAACGGAACGTAGTTCGTATGGAGGCAGGGGAGCGGGGGGCAACTGTCAGTTGGTGACACCTAACGTTTGAAAAAGGTCCGTTTTGAATTCGCCGCCCGTCGCCAACCGCCCAAATCACAAGCTCCTACGAATTACGATTCCGCCAAGCCCTTTTGCTCAAAACCAGTGTTTTACTGTTTCCATCCGCTACACTGACGCTTCGCTCCTATAGGTCGCAGCGTGATGTTATATAGCCTAAAGCCCTCCTCGATAAATGGACTATCCAACACAAAAAGAATTTTTAAATTCGAACCAGTAGTTCATGAGATTAGCGCGTTCAAACAAACAAACTCTTCAGCTTTATAATATTAAGTATAGATAAAAGCTTATAAATGATATAAAAGAACCCTCAGCGTTGAGGAATAGGACAGAGAAAGAGAGACTCACCAATATCACGCTCGCGATGTCTACACTGCGGTCTCAGCCCCAGCACGACATGGCACACATCAAATAACAGCTCAAGGAAGGGCGAAACTAATGCTTCCGCCACTTCCACGCTCCATATCAGGAACTCTTCTAGCCGCAGGGCCATCTCAGACCCGATAATGCCTTCATCTTCTTTTGGTGCTTCTGGTGTCTGCTGATAAACATAAATAAAATTAAAAAAAAAAAAAAAAAACATAGTAATAATTTCTTTTTATTACTAACTAGCTTTAACTCGCGGCTTCGCTCACGTTAGGTTCGATTTTTTAACCCCCTATTTAACCCTCTTGGGGTTGAAATTTTCCAAAATCTTTTCTTAGCGGATGTCTACGTCCTAACAGCTACCTGTATGCCAAATTTCAGCTCGATCGGTCCAGTGGTTAGAGCTGTGCGTTGATAGATCAGTCAGTCAGTCAGTCAGTCAGTCAGTCAGTCAGCCAGTCAGTCACCTTTGCCTTTTATATATTTAGACTACACTAACTGATGCCCGCCGCGACTTCGTTCGCGTGGATAAAAGTTTTTAATTCCCGCGGGAAATCTTTAATTTTCTGGGATAAAATGTAGCCTATGTGTTTATCCTGGGTATGAGCTATCTCCATTTCGAATTTCAGCCAAGTCAGTTGATTCTTAATGGCGTGAAAGAGTATCAAGGTACACACACATAAACTCACCACGCACGCACGGACGCACGCACGCATGCACGCTCGCAGTTCATGTCCACTATTTAAACTATAGAGTCGCATTGGGCAACTAGTCTTACTCATTGCAGCCAATTTTAGATTTAGGCTTTATAAAAATCCCGCGGGAATCCTTTGTTTTTCCGGGATAAAAAGTAGCCTATGCCAGAGTTCAGGTCATCAACTCAATCAATAACGAAATGGATATTTATTCTTTGTAAGGGTAATTAATGCAAAAAGTTACATCGACCTGTAGCTGCGTGATTAAAGGATAAACACAATGAAACACACTTTCGCATGTCAATAAACTGAATTTTGCGACAATATTTTCTTATAACATGCGGCCGGCTTTAAGGTGTGGTCCGAAAGTAAAAATGGTTTTTAACGAGTACAACGACCTTATTCAGGTAAGAACTCAGAGCACACTTTTCGACTGACCTTACAATACAAAAGTTCAGTGCATTTTATACCTTGAATTGATATTACGCGATCAGGTTCAAAGGGACAAGTAGGATGTATTTTTAAGCCACGCTTTTCTAAGATAAGGACGATATCAAAACCAAACCACATGTTTTTCAAATTTTTGCCGGCCAAGGCTTACAGCTGAACTGATTTTGTTGGCATGGTTTAGACCTATTTTTATACTGGCAATCGGTTCCTGCGTAAAAAAACATATAAATACTGAGCCGAACTTGACGAAAATCGGCATAGAGATAGCTTGTATCTCGAAAACTGAAATAGGCTACTTTTATTCCGGGATGTCAAGAAAATACCAGGGGATTAAAAAAAAATTATTTGCAAGCCGGCCAAGTTGCTGGCATTAGCTAGTTTAATAAAAAAAATATTTTTTTACCTCGCTAAGCATAACAATATCTTCATTTGTCGAACCCAAACGGAACATGGGTTTCCTTTCTTCGTTGGGAACGCTAATAAGTTTGTCCCTCAAGTTCAGAAGTATGACTTCAGGGTCGAAGCACTTCTCGCTCTCAGACTCCCCGTCAGAAGGCGTGGAGCTGCGGGAACCGTGGTTCTTGAGGGCCTCGTTGGCGACAGTGCAGAGGATTCCAACCATGTCGATGAGCTCTTTCTTATTGAGGATACCGTCTCGATCGAGATCGAAGATTTTGAAGCAGACTGTAAAGAAAGGAAAAATTGCTTATTTGCGTGATAGCCTAGAGCCCTAGAGGTTACGACTATTGCCTCGTTGTTGAGAGGTCAACGATTCGATCCCAGGCAGGCATCTGACTTTTCGGAGTTATGTATGTAGATATGTATATAATTATCATAGGATGTAGTTGATGTTAAGGCGGTAATTACACCGCATCGTGTATAACTATCGTTGCCAGACGTCCCGTATTTCCCGAGACATCCCGTATTTTAGGCATAGTTTAAAATGTTCCGGCGGGACTGACTCTGTCCCGTATGTGAACCGTACTTTCATTATGAAATCGATCTAAGTATTCACACACGCAAGGTTTTCTGACTCGGCTAGGCTCGAGCGACTGTGTAGTGTGAAGTAACTTGCACTTGCGGCCCGCATCGACCAACGACAGTGTTAGTGTCAGAATGACAATGTTAAAACTGACTCAATCCTCGGAAAAATAAAGAATAAAATAAAATATGAATTTTGTTTTTTTTCCCGGGTAAAAAACTGAAATACCGTATTTTTTTGTCCATTTAACCATTAACCACTGTCCCTTATAGGCTGAAAAAAAATGTGGCAAATGTATAACCGACCGCATCACCCACCACACACCCCGCAGACCATCGGGAGGGTCGCGGTTACAGTTGTTTACCTATAAATCGATTCATTGTTATGGTCCAGGTGAGATAGGCTACCTTTTATACAAACAAAACCATTTTGACGAATATTACATCCAATTATCCATAGTCGGGTAACAGTTCTTAAACTTCTATCCTTGTAGTTTACCAAAGTCAATGCTAAACATTTGTTTTGCACTTATCGATAATTTATTCCACTATTCACAATACCATCCTATTATCAATAGAAGCCGTAACCTTGTAATGTGTAAGTACCTATCGTCTTATATGCTCTATCTCGTTGCAGTTACGCTAGATGCATCCTAACAAATAGTTATCACAATGAAAATGCAATAAACCATTTCTCGCTAAGCGTTCCACACACACTGCTAGTATCTGCCTTGGCCTATTTAATTGCATAGGTACTTGATTAATATCATGAGCCTTTGTTGTTTGTATCTTCGCTTTCGTATTTGTTGTTCTAAATACGTATTTCCTTCTTATGCGAGGTTGTTACTTAATTATGTAATGAAAATTATCTCGTTTCTCAAAGGCAAAAAAAAGGTTATATGATTGCTTCTCCTTTCATTATCAAGGCAACATTCAATAAAAAAAAAATCAATGCGCACGCAATGTGGTGCGATCTCCTAATAAATCAAAATTCCCTTCCGATTAAACACACAATACAAGTTGACCAACAAAATTGTGAAAGTATGCAATTTAGTTGTTCGATAGTCGGCCAACTTGAATTTGTAGGTCTACGGTCGCTCTTACAAACATCTGGGCGCGTACAGTAGCCGGAAATCCGTCATTGCCGATAATATAATCTGTAACGGTCCAGTATATTTGATGGAATGCTAATTAGGATGTATAATATAACTAGAAGCCCGCGCCGACTTCGTCCGGGTTGAAAATTATATATTTGTTCTTTTGAGCTTCTTATAGGAGACGATTGTCAATAAGATCACCACAGGAATCACACGAATATCCCGCACCGATACCCGCCACCGTGCCCCGCCGCGCCAGCCGGCACCATTTTATTATTTTGTCGCGCGGAAAAATTAATTTTCCGATAACTCCTAAGATATTAATTTAAATTGTATAGTGTAAAGGGCAAATATGTTCTAAATTAAATACTTACGATAATAAACATATTTATTTAGATACAGATTGACATCACATCGGTTAAAGAAGCTTCGAAAATAATTCATTATTTTTAATCAAAATTTGAAAGATAGAAATGGTTACTGTAAGTTACCCTTAGAATATAGACATATGCTATCGCGGACTTTTTTTTAGAACTCTTTAAGAGGAACAATTCACCCATACATCATTTTCATCCAATAACAGTATATGACCCAGCGCACGCCTTGAAAACGTTTAAGAGTCAAAAAAAATTCCGACTTCTTCAACAAATTTGCACATAATATCTAGCCATAATACATTTATTAACATAATTATAGCCTATAACCATCTGGAATAATGTACCTTTGAAATGGTAAAAGAATTATTGTAATAGGTGCGGTGGTTCCAAAGTTTGCTCCGGACATACATACAAACTCACAAAATTCGCGCTCTCTCTTTATTATAATACATAGTATAGATAGTATAGATAGGAAACCGTCAATCAGTTCATGAGGAAGGAATCTATACTAATATATAAAGCTGAAGAGTTTGTTTGTTTGAACGCGCTAATCTCAGGAACTACTGGTTCGAATTGAAAAATTCTTTTTGTGTTGGATATTCCATTTATCGAGGAAGGCTTTAGGCTATATAACATCACGCTGCCACCAATAGTAGCGAAGCATCAGTGAAAAATGTTGCAAAAACAGGGAAAATTATCCATATTTAAAATATATTCTTTTAAAAACTTCTTAATCGCGATCATAATAACAGAAATTGACGCGGACGAAGTCGCGCGCAACAGCTAGTCAAATTATAAAATCAATATTAATGTTAGGACGCTTCCCAATTCCCCGGTGTGTTATGCGTTTTTTCGGTCGCTCTACTGATTCTGTACAGATTATATATTTATTGAGAGTTTTAATTTCAATAAGTGCCTCTTATTAACTTATGTGTAGGGACGGTAAAGGGTCTACAAGGGGTAAAGCAGTTTAGCACCAATGTCTGTCAATAATCTTTATTATAACTCTAACATATATTAGAAAGAGATACGTAGTTATATATTTTGTTTACTTTGAAATATTTTAGTTCTAAACGTACGTTTTATTCTTTAACAGACTTTCAAAAAGGAGAAGGTTCTCAATTCAGTATCTTTTTATTTTTCATTTATGAGTTTTACCTCGATGGGGCTATCAGTTTCTTTTTATTTTGTTCTTTCGAACACCAAAACAGGTATCCTCTTTCATTTTATCAACACAATGTTCTTGCAACTAACCACACTTACATAATATATCATACAGTTCAATTCGATGTCGATTGTTTTTATGTTAATTATTTGTATTCTTTTGTAACTGGTTTATGAATTATAACATACATGGCGAATATCTGACGCCGATTATCTATAATGAAAATACGGAACAGTCCTCGAGTTATCTGTGATGAATATCTACAATCCTAGATATACGTTAATCTCGATTGATTCAAATACATTAAAGATCAATCAAAAATCTCCGTGTCAATATATATTTAAAAAAAATAGAAACTTGACAGTGCCAATCGTCAAGATGCAATTATTATTGACGGCACAATAGGGTAGTATTTTTTTAATTCATTGTTTTTTTTTCCTTTACATCATCATAGCGAAAAAAAAAGGTATTAAGTAGACTTGCAACGAATAGTATATTCGGCAGTATACCGAATACCGAATATTCGGCGAGGCCCCTGACCGAATAGCCGAATATTAGGCAAAAGTATTCGGCTGGATTTTAGCGCCAAAAACTTGTACAGACGTGATTGTGTGTGTGAAACACATCAACAGAAAAAAATGTAGTTTCAACAGAAATGGATCTTTTTTTAAATATTAGTAAAATATCACGTCATGACAACCCGTATACATGGTGTCAAGCGAGGAAATTTGAATTTCCGTGTTTGATTAAAATTGCAGCAAAATATTTGTCGGCGCCAGGAAGTAGTGTTTATTCAGAGCGCCTTTTCTCTGAAGTTGGGATGGTCTACGAGAAAAAAAGAAGTAAACTACTTCCTAAAAATGCAGAAAAGTTAGTCTTTCTGCACCATAACCTTCCCCTTCTAAATTTTGAGTATGAAAATAATTCAAATGCATAGAATCCTCCATTTTTCCAATTCAGAAGATGATTATGTACCTGTGTTATGCAACAATGACTACTTAAATGATTAGAACAGAAATGAAAATATGAATATATACGTAAACAATCGATTTTAATTTTTCATTTTACCAATTTTCTCTATGGCAAAATATATTATTTAAGTATTCGGTATTCGGCCGAATAATATGTTGATATTCGGTATTCGGCCGAATAATATGTTGATATTCGGTATTCGGCCGAATATAATAAAAGCAGCCGAATAGGCCGAATACCGAATAGTAACCGAATATTCGTTGCAAGTCTAGTATTAAGTACTCATAAAAATGTTGACTAGCCTATAAACTTCCTCAGGAATCGCGAAAAAAGAATTTTTCAAATCCGACTGGTAGTTCTAGAGATTAATGCGTTCAAACAAACCTATGAAATTAGTCTTTAAATAAAGATTGGATCGTTGAGATTTAATTAAAGATTAGAGAAAAAAAAATTCAACTCATTTACAAACACACACACCATCGTTATTGCGAAACAGTTATGTCGACTAGTATAGAACTGCAATTTTGCACTCGTCTTGCAACTGCAAGTACGATTGCAGTCTGTCTGTCTAGACACCAACTCTTAATTATATCAGTCAATGGGCGCCAATAGGTACAAATACACTATCGCTTGATTAATACAATAAATTGACATGATGACATCGTATTGAATTGAGAACGCCGATAAAGTAGATAGCTTATCGATTGCATGTACAGTACATCTGTATGTTGAGACTAAACGAGCGGTTGCTACTCTATACTGATTAAATACTCCCTTTATATACCCTGCGATTAGGGTTTTCTAATTGAACTATTAGCGAAACTCAAGTATTTCTATAGTTACAAGAGACAAGAAAAGAAAGACTTTTTAAACGACTTCCAAAAAAGGAGAAGGTTCTCAATTCGTTGGAATCTTTTTTTTATGTATGTGCCCCGATTACTCGAAGACGCCTGGGACCGATTTGGAAAATTCTTTTTTTGTTTGAAAGGGTATACTTCCCAAGTGATTCCATTTCCATGGGATCCTGGAGAAATCGAGGGAAATATACAAAGTAACACGTTTATATCCCGATAACACGAGGGGTTCTCGCCGGATTTTCAAAGAATCTAATTTTGCAGTCCTAAAGCTAAAGGTAAACTACCAAAACGCGGGAATCCAAAAAGTGGGCACTTATAAAGAAATAACGCCATTTGATAACTAATAAACGACGTTTATCATACTGCTATATCAAAAACTACAGCAATAAGGAGAATACCGATTAGATGGATAGATAGAGAATTTTTTTCTAAGCATTAAAAATTACCTCTAAAGAAATGTTTTTGTTTACAACAGATTATATGCAGTTATTGTTTAGTGTTAAACAACCCTACCTTATGTCGCGGCATGAAAAAATACGTAGCTAATTAGGTATGCGTTGTTCAAGCATGGATATAAATAGCACGACCTTGAAGGTCGTTACATCTTCCAAGTAACAATGATTTAGCACTATTTGGGACAACTCTGGTAGTTTAATTTTAATTTTACCTACTACTGATAGCATTTCAGACAGTTTATTTTCAGGCAATTCGTAATCCGAGCTTGTTGTAGAATAATTTACCAGTCACTGAAGGTATAACTTTTTTTTTCGATGACTAGATAGCCTTTGACTGCGATCTCACTTGATGATAAGTGATGATACAGATGAAATAATATAATCAAAGCTTGTACCAGTGTTTTTTCATTTATTGTATTATGGTATAACAAGATAGCCCTTGACTGAGATCTCACCTGATGCTAAGTGACGATACCGTCTAAGATGGTAGCGGGCTTACTTTGAAGGGGGTATGACCAAATAATATAATCAAAGCTTAAAGTCTAGCCAGCCAAATATATTATACACTAGCTTTTATCCACGGCTTCGCTCTAGCCATCTATTAATAGTAATCCGAAGTGGTGCTTCCTATT
Source organism: Hipparchia sbordonii (assembly GCA_038048805.1). NCBI lineage: Eukaryota > Metazoa > Arthropoda > Insecta > Lepidoptera > Nymphalidae > Hipparchia > Hipparchia sbordonii. Next base: position 8,974,263 of record CM076107.1, on the reverse strand, counting down.
CAAAATTACCAATTTTGATTTTTTGCTTTTTCAGCTGTTCTTTTGGGGTTTATATTTTTCTCCCTAAACCTTCCTTTTATTGGAACGAACAAAACAAAAAAAAAATTCAAATCAATCAAGCCTTTTGTGAGATTTATCTAATTAATAGATAGTAAACTTAAATCCTTATTGTTAAAAGCGTTTTAATACAAGTGACTTGCTCATTCTGTTAGACCGATAGTGCCTGTGAGATACATCACGGTTACTCGACATGACAATATGTGCAGAACAATAGCTCTACCTAAGGTACTAAAATAAGCACCTAAGATTGTTTTACGGAAGTCGTAAATATTTTTATGTACGCAATCTCTATTGATAGGTCTTAAAATATTCCTATCCTTTTCATAATGTTCACTGCGATTATGTTATTTTAACAACATCAAGTTTTTGAAGTTATGTTTTAACAATTTTTTTGTACCATGTTTGTTGGTGTAAATATTGAATTATAGTCACAAAATTAAAACAAAAAATAAAGATAAAAATAATCCGGGCATTACATCGTCAATAGTTTTAGTTTATTATAATAATTTAACTGTTGCTATATACCTTTCCAAGTTAGCTCGCTACCATCTTAGATTGCAACGCCACTTACCATTAGGTGAGATCGCAGCGAGTCAAGGGCTACCTTGTCGTCCAAAAAAACTTTCAAAATCAAAGCCTTAATAACCCAACGGTTAAAGGTGTGGACTGAAAACTGAAAGGTCGCAGGTTTGAATCCCACCCGTTGCACTATTGTCGTACCAACTCCTAGCACAAGCTTATCGTTTATTTAGAGGGGAGAGGAGAATATAAGTCAAGTTCAGTTTGGCTAATATATATTTTTTTAATGCGGTTGTTCGAGGCAGGAATGCCACAGCAGACCTCTTGATGACGTAGTTTTTTTTTTTTAAATCCGACATAGGCTTGCGCTTGACGACAATAATTATAAGTGGCAGGAAACACGGATGCTGGAAGAGTGTTCTACACCTTAGCGGTTCTTATCAGAAACTTAAATTGAAGAGTTTCGTAGATATAATAAAGGTTCATTCGAACTTACATTTGAGCCTCTCAGTGGTCGGTCCCCGGCAAGCGGCGCTCAGGCCGCAGCACAGCTCCTTGAAGTCAATATGGCCGTCTCTGTTCTCGTCGAAAGCCAGGAACGTGCCCTCGAAGGCGGCCCGGGGCAGCGGCGGCGACAGGAGGCCCCGCATACTGGTCGCATCCAACTCCCCAGTTGGCGCCGTACTTCGAAGGGACCAGAAGCATTTTTCTAGCTCTATAATATCCTGCAAAATAAAATTACACTAACATTTTCGTATGTCTCTCATCTCACTACCCGCTATTGAGCACAGCTGTGCAATCGTCTAAAAATTATTGCATCAATTAAACCATTTTGAGTTTCGGATATCATGCATGCCGGTGTTAAGTTTCGAGGCCTCTACTTATGGCTCTTGGTTTGACAATATGTATTTTTGTTTTTCTTTAGTATCTGTCTTATGTAAGTCATGTTAGATCTTGAGAATTGTACAAGTAGTTATTGAGGCTGCCTACATTTTTTATACCAGAAATTATTAGGGTGGTCTAACTCATGAACCGATTTCAACGGCATACAGCATTCCGAATTAGGCCACGTGCTACTTTTTATCCCCGGAAATGAATGAGTTCCCATGGAAATTTTGTAAGAACCGAAATACGTGCCGACAGGGCGCATGCACAATCTAGTTAACAAATAATCTTTTGCCTTTATGGTACTTGTATGAAATAATATCTACTTGTATAGTATGCTATAGTATATATAAACAACAAAACCAATGACGTTTTATTCTAAATTTCTTCAAATGCATTTCAATTCAAATAAATTATTCATTTACAAGTCTCTACCACTCCCACATAATATGCTGCTACCAACATATGCATGCGTGCGAGTTGATATAGTAAATTCAAGATACAGACATGAAAAGATTTCGTTATAATAAGCACTAAGTCTATTTAGCATGATTTTTTATTTATTATTATTAGTTTTGAGGATATAAATATACGTATTATATCCTGCCAAATTCTGGCATGAAACTGTTTAAAAAATAAGTACAATTCACAATGATATAGGCTGTCACATTTTAGGTGACTAGAGAAAGAATTTAATCTACTTAGTACTTATTTATTAAATATAACGTGTGCAATTACTATTATAAAAAAATCTAGAACAATTAACTTAGAGTTCTCGGAGAGCCGGGTCGTAGGTAGGGTATGCACTACACAGTCTGAGAAACCTTAAATAATTCGTAAAATGCCACTGCCCTGGATTTCGTATGCGCAGCCGACGAGTTGTGCCGCCGAAAGAAAAATTTGTTAATTTAAAAACTCTGTATTATTTGCATTGTACACGATAAGATCTCATTGCGAAATCGTAAAAAGTGTGCCCTTTCTTATTTTGGATAAGGTCGATGGATATAATTTCTCAAAAAACACGGATAATTTTATGAGTCAAATCTTCATGGGATTGCGAACACTTTTACGTATTGCGTAATAAATTATACATTTCTTCGGAACTACGGTCTTGGTATTTTCATATCAACGTGCATGTTATTAAAGGGTTATGTTGCATTTCCACAGGTATAAATATGCCTGGTTATCTAACCTTGGAGTAACTGGTTTTTGGTTTACAGATCAATGACCGACTAACTTTAGCAACTTAAGGGCGAATGAATGCGTAGGCAAGGTTTTATCTAGGCAGGTATCATATCATAAATACATACATATAAATAACTGTCCGTGATTTCGAGATAACTCCTATTAAGCTCATATGATAATTTCAAACACTCGAATTCAAGAATTTTATCTGTCAGTTTGTCTGGGTTCATCTTCGCAATGCCTAAACTGTTTTAAACTAGACTTTCAAAGTCCGGTAGAGAACTAAAACTTTTGGGTTCCGGTGGATAAATATATGTTAAGTAATTGTTGATATAAGACGCCGTGAAAACCGATCTGGACGCAATTTGTCCGGATAACTTTGCACCCCGGAGACTGGCACAGGCTACTTTTTATCCTGGAACAAAAAGGTTCTCACGGGATTTTAAGAACCTTAATCCGCGCCGAAATAATAGCGCATGTCACTTAATTAACCAAATAACTTAATATCCATGCAAACACATTACTCCCGTTGTTTCTTGTATAATATGTATCCTTTAGTTTTAAGGGAAAGGGCCTGGTGACTTGAAACACAGGTTTTACCTAGTTTAAGCACCAGTCCCCACATTAGTGTGAAATATTGATATTCAAATGTAAAATCCTATGATATTGTGTGTAATGTGGAGGAAATAAATGAATTATTATTTAAAAAAAAAAAAAAATTAATATTAATAAGTCTTCTCTAGTAGTATCTACTAAGAATCCTAAACAAAAAAAAAATACCATGGCAAGTTAAATAAACCTAAAAAATAGGAATCGTAGTACAAGACTAGTTATAAAAAAAAACACGTATTTGGTAGCTATACGCTTTTTCCTTTTAGAACATAATTTGCTTGTCGTAAAACCCACCGATTAAGCATGCAATGTGCAATCGTAAAAAATTAAGAAATCTTAGTCTGTGGTTAGTTTATATTTCCTCAATAAATTCGCTTATCACATATATAACGGGAAAAGAATCAGATATTCAACTCAGTAGTTATTACAAAGATTAGAGCATATACTAAGATTTTGTAAATATATAAAAAGTCTAATACTTATTCAAAATCAAGGAAAAATATATACCTAGTTATGCTTTTAAAAATACCATCAATGAAGCTCCTGTTTCTATTTTCATGTCTGATTTATCGAAAATTTGAGAATCAATTCTCAAATTGTACAGTTTTTCTCAATATGTAAAAGTAAATTGCAATGCCCAAATAAACTCACCCCATCAAACTAAAATTGGAACTGGATATTATATGGACTTGATGTTATAGGATATACAAAAATATATCTAGAGCAATTAGCATTATGTAAAAAATTCGTAAATCAAACAAGTGTAGTAATATTACTGACAAGGTTAAAATCAAAAGTGAGCAAATGATAAATTATAGCAACTATTTATGATGTAATTTATTCTCTGAAGTAAGTAAGTAATTAAAAGAAATGTAATGAGAGAAAAAATATTTTACTTGGGGTTATTGTCATATAAACAAACATACATTATAGATAACAGAAAAAATAAAGTCACAGAGTTAGGTGATAATAATATGTAAGTGGAAGTACTTGCACATTATTATTAATTCAGGATTCTTATTCACCCAGTATTTATATATGTATTTTACATTTATATATATATTAATAATATTAATATAATAACTTTGTAGCTAGTATTCTTTACAACATTGAGATAACAAGATCTATAGTATATTACTAATTTCTGAAAATTTTTTATGGATGCAAGAAACTTTTTATTGTTTCATAATATAGTGTCATTTAGATAACTTATATCACTATCAAATTATGTACTCATAAGTTCTTATCACTAACATACTGTGGTTTAGCATTCAATACTTCAAACTTGAAATGGCTACTTCTCAGGTACTGATGAATTTGTATTCATGTAAAAACAGGAGGATATTTTATATTCACTGTACTTTACAACAGTGTGACAGCATATTTGAATTGAATGTTTACTACTGATTGAAAAAATAGGTGGTATTTTTATACATTTGCGGTTTAGAATACTAAAAAATAATGTTTATAGGCACTATGTGCAATTCAGGAAGGCAAAGTACGGCATATCCTGAGAATAGCACAGCAAATACTAATAAAATAAATCACTAAAATAAATATAATATTCATTATCAATATAATCTTAAGTTTAACAAAGACAAAGTTCTTTAAAGAGGACTTTATTTTTTATTTTTGGAAATAAAGATTTAATAATAATTAAACAATATAATATACAAATATCTTGATGAACTCATGATATATTCTTGTTATTCTGCATAACTGGGAATAGACTAATCCCCCAAGACTCTAGTTTGGGGGTCTTGAGCATTTTAAACTAAATTTTCCTATTCTATTGTTTTATTTTATTATTTACATAACATTTACTTTATTATAAAACTCACCCTTTCCTCCAGATGGGTGACTCCAGCAAGACTCTGGTAAAATGTAGGTGTCTCCAAGTCTTGAGCCACATTGCCTTTATCACAGAGCAACCATTTGGACAACACTGTAGCATCCTTGTGTATGAGGAGCCAGGAACGGAACTGGTCAAATGTGACCCTTTCCCCACTTCCAAACAAACTTGTTAATATCTCTATGGTCCGATGGGCTTCCGTTACATGTAGTGATGTATTCTCCAAGTGCAACGCTCGTGCGAAATCTCTTTTGTATATGTATGTGCCATTATCACTTTGATTATTGACATATAGTGTCCAGAGGAATCTGTTGTTTGGATAAATAAATAAATCATTTATTGAAATAATAGATAAGAAAGTAACTTATCTTTAAAATCTTTGGAAATACTTAATAGGAAACTATGCTTTTATTTTATACTTGCAAAAGTTCCTTTTTATATTTGATGGTAATGCTAACTAATTCCATGATAAAACCCAGTGGATAATAATACAGTCTAAGACAATAGTGGGCTAAATTGGAAGGGGTGTGGCAATGTTTTAACCCATACCCCTGTCTGGAATCTCTTGGTGGAACATCCTTGCTGGTAGAGTGATAAATAGCCACTGCTAAAGCCTTCCACCAGTCAAGACAAGAAGCAATTAAGATATTTTAAATACCTAAATTGCTTCTGCCGGGAATTGAACCCGGCACCTCTTCCTTATCAGCCCACAGCGCTCATCACTGAGTCAGGGATGTAGTCTCTTTGGTTTGATGGAAAATGTTTACACATCACTTACTTTATTTTCTCCTCGATATTGCCTTTCGTGAGCACAACGACACCGCAGAGCAAGTCCTTGAACGTAATGCCCCGCTTGGTGCCACCACAAGCCTGATACAACCACTCGGATACTTCGTGCGGGACTCCATCACATAACACTTCGTGGACGAAAGCTTCCAGACTCAAAGCCGTACCATTAGCCCCGGCACATCTCTTGAACGCCTCACGTATACGCCTTAACTCACTATCAGACACTGCAAATTAAACACCAAATTGGCGAGATTTCCTTACAAAATAGAACGCACTTCATTTTGATAACACTGAATACCTCGCTTTGCTGCATCGTCGTACGAAATAAAACTTGGTTTAGAATCTTTCACACCCATTTTCACGTATTTTAACCATCACAACATTTTTAGGTGTTAATAAATACAAAGAAATGGAAAAATATTACAGCTGACAGCGCACGTCCTATGATCAACGGCCATATTGAATATTTTTATTTTTTTCCCAACTAAATGTCAAAATCCAAATTGAAAGACTTATGTATGTCATACACGATCAAGTTTGCCGTCAAGTATGCATGATGTCGCGTCAAGTCCGCGGCAGCCTTGACCGTGTATTTCTATTAATTTGCATGACAAGTCTGCATGAAACAAAAATCGAATTTCCATCCTGCCGACTCGATCAAGTCTCTCGCGTCATGCAAACTTGAACGTGTGGTCAAGTATGCATTATATCAATGAACCTCAATAATACTCGCTATAGAGAAATCGTAAGTGATTTTATAATTTTATAAATATTTATACAACAAGTCATGTTGGTGGCAAGTAAAAGATAAATACATAAATAGGTTAGTGACTTCATATTATATTATATTCAAATTCAAAACCATTTATTAAAAAAATATTTAAATTATTTCTGGAATCGAAAATCATTGATAAATAATTAAATAAAACTACACGCGAAACATTAAGAACGAATGATAATTAAACTAAAAGGTAGGTAACCATAGAACTATAAAACTACTGTAATCCTTTTTATATTAACTAAGATTGTAATTAAAATAAAAAATTGAATGTATATTTATTTATTGAATAAGTTAAGCAACTTTTTATGAAGCTTTTATTAATTACAAACACCTTTCAAACAGAAATTCTTATTTTTTTATGTAATATTATAATGTGAAAGTATGTTTCTTTGCTGGTTTGTCTTTCAATCATGCAGCAATGGTCAACGTGATTTTTCGATGATTAGACTCAAAGTTCTTGTTTTCGTATTGTGTATGTGACTACTGACTACCTAAAACGCTTAGAACCGAAATTTTGAACAAAGTCAAAACAACCAAAGAATGTGTGGATGCCATGTAATTATTTTCTGTATTGTTACTGATAATAATGTTTTTCGAACTAATACGTGTGGCATTATGCAAACTTGTCAGCTATCGTGTGTGGCCATAGCTGTCATGCAAATTGAATGCAGCTTCAAGTCCGCTGGCGACTTGGCGGCAAACTTGATCGTGTATAGCCTGCCTTGCACAGGTTGTAACAAAATAGGCAACTGGTCTTTGATCTATGGTCTTGACTTTTGCTTTTTCTGTTTCCTCTTTTTTGTCTGTGGTTTGTGGTGTGTGTTGCGGTTGTCCTTTTCTTCATTTAATTTTTCGGATTTAATAATTTAAATATAACAATGTCTGCTATCAGCTTATTAAACCCCAAAGCTGAGTTTGCTAGAGCAGCTCAAGCTTTAGCTGTGAATATGTCAGCAGCTAAAGGCATTCAAGATGTTATGAGAACTAACCTCGGTCCTAAGGGTACAATGAAAATGTGAGTTCATTTATCTATTTGAGCGTATATTGGCTTCATGTATGTCTTAGAATACATTTTCAAATAGTAGTTTTTAGAAACAAATACCATTAATGTAGGGAATCAAAATAAATGGAAAATTAAGACTTTAAAAAGTCATGTGGTTGCTACATACCGGCACAAAAATGACGCACAAAGCTCTTATCATAGTATTATATTCCATGTTAAGAAAGGATTTCATTTTTCAAGGTTGGTGTCTGGGTCTGGCGACATAAAGATAACAAAAGATGGGAATGTGTTGCTTCATGAGATGCAGATCCAGCATCCAACTGCCTCGCTAATTGCCCGCGCTTCTACAGCACAAGACGACGCAACTGGCGATGGCACCACCTCTACCGTTCTGCTGATTGGAGAGTTATTAAAGCAGGCTGATATTTACATCAGTGAAGGTACATCCTAAATATGGCTGCATCTGTGTGAAATTGTTAAAGAGATACCTATGGTAGTTTTGCAATATATTTTTATTTATATGTAAATCTTACTATCATAAACATCCCTTATAATGTATCATAAACCAACTTTACTTAACTAACTAACATAACTTATGGAGTTAAGTATAGTTCAGTATGATACTTACTGAAATAATTATTAGGTTTGACACCACACAAATTTAAACTAACAGATTTTTTCTTGCTAGGCAGAATTTGCTTTCCAAGTTTGTAAGAGTCTTGACCTCTCATAAGAACTACAGATGAATTTGATTCCATGCTAAGTTTGATTGAGGTTTTTTTTTCTGTTTGTATACAATAGTGTGATACTGTTTTCACTATCATGTAGAGTATTTCATAAGAAAAATCTGTTTTTATACAAAAAGCAATCATTTGTTAAAGGTCTGCACCCAAGAATCCTTACTGAAGGTTTTGATGTTGCTCGCACCAAGGCTCTTGAAATATTGGAGTCTATGAAAATCCCTATTGAGATTAAGAGAGAAAATCTGATTGACGTTGCTCGGACTTCATTGAAGACAAAGGTATTGTGATACTAACCTAATTATTATGTTTTTAACTCACCAACAGCATATTAGTTGTTAGAATATCATTCACCATTAAAACCATAAATGTGATAATTTTGCAAGAAATTGCTAACTTTTTACTATAGTTTAATTAACTACTTTTGTCTGGTGGGAGGCTTTGGCCATGACTAGTTACCATCCTATCACCAAAGAACATACCATCAAGCATGTAGAAACCAATTTTAATGTCATAACATTTAAATTGCCATAGCTCCTTCCAAGTCAGCATGTTACCATTTTAGATTACACTGTCACCATCCAGTGAGAATGCAGTACATCTCTCTCCAACCCTCTATAATTGATCCCTGCATACCTAATTAGTGAAGAACTTAGCCAAAAGGCCTCTTCACTCACTATAATTTTTGGAAGAATAAGGATATCAGAACTATTCACTATACAGGTTCATCCAAGTCTAGCAGATGTGTTAACTGCGGCCTGTGTTGATGGGGTGCTGGCGATTCGCACGCCGGGCAAGCCAGTTGATCTCCACATGGTAGAACTTATGGAGATGCAACATAAGACTGCTACAGAGACCACACTCATCAAAGGTAAGTCCTTGATGAAGGAATCAGAATCTTTTTCTCATTTTCCTGCACTGTGTAGTAGTACAATAACTATTCATGATCATCAGTTCCTAATTTACCCCAGTTTAGGGGGGCAGTACCACTCCAGCATCAGGATTGAGGAGTTGGAACCTGAAGCTTTTGTGGGAACATCTTGCAAAGTTTTTGTATCTATTAAAAAAAGGTTCATGCACAGAGATGACACATAGGTAGAAAAACACAACTCTTCTTTTTCGAAAGTCAGTTAAAAAAGTAGCCTATGTTTCTACCGGTAACATCAGCTATATAATTATATCAGCTATATAATGTTGCAGTGCTAAGTAACTAATAATTGTTTCAGGTTTGGTGATGGACCATGGGGCGCGCCATCCAGACATGCCGAAACGTGTTGAAAACGCCTACATCTTAACTTGCAATGTTTCCCTTGAATATGAGAAGACTGAAGTTAACTCTGGGTTCTTCTATAAATCGGCAGAAGATAGGGAGAAACTTGTTGCAGCTGAGAGGGACTTTATTGACCAGAGGGTTCAAAAGGTAAAAAGCAACTTTAAGCTTATTGAATGTTACCCTCCACATGAACTGATGCTGATGCATATCATATGGTTTCTTCAGATTTTAACATAATTTTTCAAATTAAAAATTTGGTTTCAGATCATCGCTTTGAAGAAAAAATTGTGTGACGGTACCAACAAGACATTTGTGGTTATAAACCAGAAGGGTGTTGATCCCCTTTCACTAGATGCCTTTGCTAAGGAGGGTATGATTGCTCTTCGTAGAGCTAAACGACGTAACATGGAACGTCTGGCTTTAGCTTGCGGTGGCACAGCTATGAACTCGGTGGAAGATCTGTCAGAGGAACACCTTGGTTATGCTGGATTGGTCTATGAGCACATTCTAGGAGAGGAGAAGTATACGTTTGTTGAGGAGTGCAAAAATCCTCAGTCGGTCACAATTCTGATTAAGGGCCCTAACAAGCACACTCTTACACAGATTAAAGATGCTGTTAGGGATGGGCTCAGGGCTATCAACAATGCGATCGAGGATAAGTGTGTGATGCCCGGTGCAGGAGCTTTCGAAATCAGAGCTAATACTGAATTGCAGAAGTTTAAAGACACAGTTAAAGGCAAAGCTCGTCTTGGCATCCAAGCATATGCAGAAGCACTACTAGTTGTTCCTAAAACATTAGCTGTGAACTCAGGGTATGACGCTCAGGATACAATTGTAAAACTTCAAGAAGAATCACGTCTTACCCCTGACCCTATTGGTTTGGATTTAAGCACTGGTGAAGCGATCAAACCTGCCGATTTAGGAATTTTTGATAACTATATTGTAAAGAAGCAGATTATTAACTCTTGCTCAGTCATCGCTAGCAACCTCCTTCTCGTAGATGAAATCATGAGAGCTGGAATGTCTAGCCTTAAAGGATAAGTTTTAGTAACTTCATAGTATCCCATTAATCTTATAATTTACTTCTAACGTGTACTTGTTTAGTTAACAAATGCATTTATTGCAACTGTAAGCTTCTCTTACTATAAAAGGTGCAAAAGGTTTCAGCATTATTTTTATGAAATTGATTGCTTAAAATTGTTTAATATTAATAACTTAATAATTAAAACTAATAAAGCTTAAAAATAGTGCATTTTTTAGTCCCTTTATATCCTAAAACAGGGTAAATCAACTTCAGTGTAAAATTCTCTAAACTTGTAGGTTGCCACCTAGTGACTTAGAATGAATACATATTAAATAAATAATTACCTATTTTAATTATCCATGGTAGAAAATATTATAATAATAAATCTATAAAGAACTATATTAAAATTGATGTTTGGGGAAGACTAATAAAAGAAAAAAAAAATTGGGATAATTTCTTTCTATCTCACATAATTATTATTATGAGTAGGTTAGCTATTTGCAAGGGCTATACATAGGCTATAAATTTCATAAAAAATCTGTGGCATTGAGAGGCTTATAAAATAAATGCATGTCACATTGACAAAATATTTTATTAATTTCTTAAATAAGTGTACATACTTATTAAATTATTATGGAACTGAGACCAACAACACAAGTAGTACCTAGTTCAAGTATTACATTAAGTCCCCAATAAAATTTTAAACATCTAGAACATCATCTATACTGACTAGTGATGATTCAGAATAATTAAATAGAAAAATATTTTCTTTAACATAACAAAACCATTCGCATAAATTGTGTAAATATCACAGAACAATAAATTAACATTAAATTAAACATACTTTTAAAAATATATTATGGGTACCTACTTTGATCTGATTACATATTGGTCCAATTAAAAATAATAATAAAATATACTTAATTAAATTCAGATATACTAACTCTTAGCACAATAATGGTTAGTTAAATGCATTAAAGATAAAATAATTTTCCAAATCCAATACTCAAACACTTATCTTAAATATCTATAACATCAAGTTAGTAAACTTTATATTCCTTTAGAACGAATAGTCCAAATACATATTATTTTCATTTTTTTAAAATGAAAAATCATAATAATAAACTGGAAAATATTTTTGGCATTTATGGGTAAAAAGTATAAATAACAAGAAATTCAAGTTGTAGTCTCTAGAACAAATAGGAAAAGAGATATTTGTTGTGTTCAATTGTTTTGTTTCTGTGCAATGGCCGCTCTTTCATTGACATCAATGATAGCCAGGTTCATGGATGCCACAATGCCATGCAGCACAGAAATGGCAGCCTTCACAACTGCAATTGGCATAGTTATCAAAGCTATCAGTTTGAATAACCCAACTCCCATTACTGAAAAGAAATACACATTTTAAATGCCATGAAAGAATATGCTTTTATCAACAGACAGATGTCCACTACTGGACATAGTTCTCTTGCATAGCCTTCCAAATGTTTCGGTCTTGTGCCACTTGTAATTAGCCACTCTTCAGATGACATGGATCTGCCAACATTATTGTGCCATAATCCAATTGCATGTATAAGTCACATTATACAATATATATTTGAAACTAGCTTTTGCCCGCTGCTTTTATTTTATCCCCTTAGGGGTTGAATTTTCAAAAATCCTTTCTTAGAGGATGCATAAATCATAATAGCTATCTATATGCCAAATTTCAGCCCAACCCATCCAGTGGTTTGAGCTGTGAGTTGAAAGATCAGTCAGTCAGTCACCTTTGCCTTTTATATATTTAGATTACCTGCTTATTATTAGTACTTTTTCTGTTATACTATTTCACTTTCAAATGATAACTTACCTATGGGTCCAGTATGGAAGTACATTACATACAGAGCAGCATAGAATGCTTCATTTCCAGCGCACATGAAGAATAAGACATTTTTATTAGTATAGTATAGATGCATAATGGGATTTTCCCCCATGTCAATAAATTTGTGTGAAGTCTTCCCTTGTAATGTAGATGTGTGCAAATAAATCCAGTGGCAGGTTATATCAATGGCCATGGACATTTGGAACCAGAATGTGTAATGAGGATAGAATGTGGCGAGAGTCATCATAAGGCCAGCAGTTCCAGCACGGTCTGTTAACTGATCCAACATTGCTCCAAATTTGGTACCTAAAATGTTTTTCATGATTATTATAACAATAATGATTCAGTAAGGAAAATGCTGCTTTTCTTAGTACAATCTATACTGGACTAGAATTGTAGATAGAGATTGATCAAAAAAGATCAATTTGATAGCTGTATACAAGTCCCTGGATTGCAAGTAGACCTGCTTATAGGCCAATGCAGACAATGTATGAGGCTTGATGGGGTTTCCATCTGGGACTAAGCAACACATGTAGAGAATAGGTGTCTCATATTAAAGAGAAAATAGTAACTTTTCATTTTATAAACGATAAATGAATCTTTTTATAAAAATTGCTTCTTTATCATAATAGCCTGAATATATTTAGAATGTTACTATTCTAGAGAGATATAGTCTTGATTTATTTACCTAAGAATTGACATTTGACCTTGGTAATTGAATAGATAAACCTCGGAAAGTATTTGGTTCAACATTAGGGGCTATTAAAAGGCCTCTTTTAAGCATAATTCAATTAGATTCTGGCTTAGTAATCATATACTTACTTTGATTGAACAATCGAGCGGCGTGTCCATCAAAAGCATCAAGCAAGGCCGAAGTAATATAACATGTACATGCCAGTATACAATGTGACGGCATAAAATAGAACGATATAATGGCCAGGATGATTCTGGCGAATCCTGAAATAATAATTATAATATTTAAGCGATATATATCTGACTTCACTTTACTTCTTGCTAAGATCTATTTATTGCAAAACTAATATATCAACTTACCAATTATGTTAGGAACAAACAGAAAAATGTTTTCCTTTGACTCTGCCATTATGCTAAACGCTTAACGCCTACGAAAAGCTCCAAGTTATAAATCTTACTTATTTAACGAATACTAAATCTAGTTTTGCTTGAACAATAGGTAAGGTATCTACTGATAATATGTAAATGTTTAAAATTAAATTACTGATTTGCCGACACTTTGCCGAAAACAAAAATTGCGAACCGTGCGAACCTGCTGCGAACAGCGAAAAATTGATTCATTTGACAATTTTGATTTGACAGTTGGATTTTAATTTGACTTTGACATAACAGACTACACAATATGACCACAGTGTACAAGAGATTAATTTAACCACAGAGTACTTTGAACATACTTAACCCACATTTAACCAAAAGAAGAAAGAAAAGGTGAATAGGATTGTATTTCTTAAATCCTAATTCCATTAAAATTATCAATAATGTTTCTGTATTCCAGAATAGTACTTATCCTATTCTTGATCCTAGTACTTATCACAGAGTACTTTGAATAGATAACTACTACTTATTTTGTTAATGAAGTGATGATCAAGGTCATTAAACACTAGCTAGCGCACCCAATCAAACACCTCCGTTTCCGTTTGTTTGACATACATGTTTGACCGTGTATGGACCCCCTAACACACTTTAATCGTTTCTCTAAATTTTTATTTATTATTAGCATAATATTCTTCCCTATAGTCTGATTTTTAATTCGGTGGAATTCTGACAGCTGTCATTTTGTAAATAGAGCGAGTTGTTTGTATGAAAAACAGTATTACCACCTGTAGTTCGATTTTACGCCAAACTATCTGTCAGGCATTTGTCATAAATATCTATGTGCGGCGTAGACAGAGAAGGCAATAGACCAAGGTACTGTGTAACCGCGACTGAAATAGAGATAACATGACGTAACGATGACGTCACATGACAAGTTCGAGTTTAATGTTGCCACAATAACTGCACTCCCCTAGTACCCCAAATTAGATGGAAAATTCTTCCCAGGATTTTTAAATAAAACGACAAAACAGATGCTGAACTGTTTTATTTTTTAAATAACATACCTACACATATAAGGTTGTCTGGGAGAGACATACCTATTAGGGTAAGCTTCTATTTTTTACATATATCTTAATATTGTGTGCAATAAAGAATTTATTATTCTTTATTGCACACAATATTAACTTCAACCACCACTTAAAAGTATAAAATAATTTTAGTTTGTACACGTAAGTCGGTTTTTTAAAAATATTTTTTTTTTATACTAAAGTTTTTTAATGTAGTTTCATAGGACCAATTCACTAGATAATTATTTGCTCCTTAAAAAAAATATTGAAATGCCGAATAGAAATTTAGCATATGTGAGTCACTTTGAAAAAAGATGTATGTAACACAAAGGAAAATTTTTTTTCGTTACTAGTAAGAATGTTACACAAAATAATTTTTAATGAACAGTTAAAATTTTCCTTCGATCGAGTAATGCTATTGAATTAAAAGCAACAAAAATTGTATATTTAGTCATCAAAATCATCATTAATGAAATTAACAGTATATTCCTTTTTTCAGGCAGTCGTATAAAACTGCAACTCTTCATAGTTTAAGTTAATAATTATTTAAAAAAAACATTAAAAGTCTGCCTCTAGCTATTTAAAAATGGCTTTAAAAATTAAGAACTTTGTAAATAAAATAATTCTTAAGATCGCCAACAGTTCTCGACTGGTTGTTGGACATTCGAACGAAACTTCAGGATGATTCAGAACAGTAACCGACACTATCTAACTGAATACACTTTAATCATCGCCGACATATATTATATTCTAGTATCCATCATCTTTCTTTTCTTTTCTCATAATATTCATTTCTTCCATCACGACTTTATTTTGTTTCAACAAAAATTAAAAAAAAAATTGAAAAAGTAGCCAAAGTAACCCGCCGTTACGGTATGTCAGAGGACATTACTAAAAAAAACCTATCTCCGTGCCAAATTTCAGCCATATCGGTTTAGTGTGGCGTATTGAGTAACAAACATCCATATGTTTGTTACTCAATCACGCCACACTAAACCGATATGGCTGAAATTTGGATGTATGTATGGATGGCCCTACATACATTCAAACTTTCACATTTATAATATAAGTAGGATAGGGAAAATCGGGACATTGTATAGGTACCTAAAGCTGGCAACACACATAGATACTAAATTTTCTTATTAACTGTCAGTTTGTTGGGCACAAAAGTGTGTCGACCTTGAAAAAAACTGGTTACACGATGAGGGACAAAAAATTGGGTAGCTGCGTCTCTGTTTATCACATTAATAACTTTATCTCTGCTCTCTTTTTAGTGTGAGTGAGAAAGAAATCGTCACTGACTCTATGTCTTCTCTCTCTACGATGTGCGGCAATTGATATTTATTTTTCTAAGTTTAAATTTGATATCCTTTTTGTGGGATTTTTTAAATCTCTGGTAACATTAAGATACGTCAGAATTCCACGCAATTAAAAATCAGACTATAAACCAATTTCCGAAAAAGAAATTCTGACTCATAGTTCTATGTTTCATATTAAGTTACTAATATCAGCATCTGTGTTCATATATTTTATGATCCTACCTTCAAAACCATCCTTTTCTTTCACTGCCTTTTAAGTACAGAAATACCTGAAGTACTGAGTAAGCAATGGTATTTTTTGCTGTTTTTATGTTGATATTACATGGTGGGTAAGTAAAAGAAAGGAACATCATAATATTATGATAAAATAATTTATTTTTGTATGATTTATAATCATAATATTTACAATTTACTTACATGTTAACATATTAGGTACCTATATTCTGTAAATAATGAAAACACATACCAATAAGCAAAAAGAAGGGAAGCAATTGGGCCTCATTTAATAATTTGATACGAATGAACTTATTTTTAACTGATTTTAACCAGACTTTAACTAATTAATCATATTGTTTAGACTCTACCACTGGTTCCGAAAGCAAATTCTACTCAGAACAGCCCGCAAGAGACTCGACAGTTGGTTTATTTAAAACTAGGTATTAGAAATTACAATATTGTAATGAAGATATTTCAATGTAACAGATTCATCATTATTTTCCATATTACTACTTCAAATTACCCGTACTACCAGTACTAGGATTGATAGTACCACAGGATATATAATAAAGGATCATTTCAGCTTTTGTAACAAGTTATTACAATAACTTTTTAGGCAGATAAATGCAAAGCCGATTGCCTCCATGCAACATTGTCATTAATAAAAAAATTCATTAATCCTTACTAATATTATAAATGCGAAAGTGTGTTTGTTTGTTGGTTTATCCTTCAATCACGCCGCAATAAAGCAACGGATCTACGCGATTTTTTGCATGGGTATAGTTGAGGGCCGGGATAGTGACAGAGGCTACTTTTTATCGCGGAAATTAAAGAATTCCCGCGGGAATGAAAAAACCTCAATCCACGCGAGCGAAGCCGCGGGCATCAACTAGTTATAATATAAAAACCTTGATTTCATACATGTGTACTACAAATAATAGGTAAATTCAGCAGATATGCCATAGATGTGTCTCAAATCGAATATTTTCATCTCAACTTGATGAGTATTGTATTAATAAGCTTCATCTAAACTGATATTATTCATGTTCGAACAGAAAGTTTAATGGAATGCATACAATAAGAGCAGGAATGTGCAGACGGCGACCACAATGCCGATGATAAGAGAGTCGCGTCGCTTGCGCGCGTTTATCCGGTAGATGAGACTGTTTAGCATCGGGAATCTGTGAAATATTATAATAGACTTTTGAATAATGTAAGTACTGCGGACAAACTATCGATAGAATATCAATATCCTATTTATAGTGAAACAATATAATTGAAATATTATTACCAATATATCAATACCCAAGTAACATTTTGGTACTATAATTTAAGAATTAATCACGAAAAGGTTGAGTTAACATCGTGTAAAGGTTGTAGCGATAACCACCCGTTATATAAAAGCATTTGCTATGACTTTTTTGCTCTATAAGCTTATATAGCCAAACTATCCTTTTAGCAGGGGATGTAAAGGTTTACAAAACCGTTTTGTAGAGCCGTTATAGGCAAGTTCTATAAAAACCTCGAATTTAGACAATATAGCGCTATATTAATGTATAACAGCGTTTGAATTCACTACTATGTACCCCATTAGTACTATAAAGTTTTCCTGGTAACCGCTATAAGTATGGCGTTTTAGCAGTGATGAAGGACACAACAATACAATAATTTGACGCTATTGTGGTCCCACAAAACACTGCTATAGTACATGGTACATAATTACTCATAACAACACTGTTATAGAGCGGTTTTGCTTTATAAACGATTTTCGGGACATTTTTATAACAATAAAAAGTGTTTTAATTATCTTTGTTGGGTTTAGTATAGTCTCATTGAAGAAGAAGTCACCATGACTCTATTACATGACCAAAGTTTTCTATTATGGTTTTGGTTGTTCTGTTTTAAGACAACAGCGATATATAGCTAATTCCTTTATTTCCTTTATAGAACAAATTTTAGAAATTTATCAATATCCATTACTAGGGGCATATTTATTATAAGTAGGGGAAAGTGGGGGAAATACGAACACCTAAGGGAAAACTTAAATAAAACAGTGGAATTTGATCACAAGAGTTTCTTTATTTTTTAATTATAAAGTTAACTTATCTGTCTAACGAATTCACTAATCAAAATTTATATTTTTAATAAATTGTAACAATATGAGAAAAAAAACCAAACCCCTTAGTGTTTGGCTTTACCCGACATTAGTTGGGTAAACACGAACACTAAGTGGGGTAATTACGCACTAACATTAATAATTTCTTCTCTGCATATTGTTATGCAATTTGGCGATCTTTTTTTATGGTTAGGTCATAATAGATTTTACTGCACTTCCACAAGTTGCGTTTCCTGCTCGTCTGTAAATAAAGGTTTTCGTCCAGACCTTGGCTGATTTATCACTGCTTTCTTTAGGTGGTCAAAAATGGTTGTTTTAGAAACATTTTAAGTTTCTACTGCTCTGCCGATGTTGAGTTTTTTGGTTTTAACATCGTCTATAGCCGTTTTGAGATCTTCAAGACTATACTTCGATTTGGTCTTTCTTTTGTAATTACGAGGCATCTGAAAAATTAATAAAAAAAAAAGATGAACGTGGAACCAACAAAAGGTAGGGGGGTAATGCCGAACGTTCAAGATTGCCCCACATGGAGTGTTCGCTTTTACCCCGCTGGATCGAAAAGAATAAAATGGAAAAAAATAGGTTCTATATAGGTATCTCTTTTGCCAATTGCTTCATTGTCATTTAGCTAATTATTATGTGAGCATTCCACTATGTAAAAGTTAAATTACTATTGTAGATAGAAATAAAGCAACACCAACTTGAATTTACCAAAAAAATTACATCAAAAACATGCAAAACATTGAAAAATGCATACCTTGACAAGTACGTGCGTCCACATCTCCCGTGTTATTGACTGGTACTAGTGGTGACGTCATCTCCGAAATGGCGACAAGTAAAATATGGCTACATCTTTGTAACACATTAGAACCATTGGATTCGGGATTACCCCGCGTTCGTGTTTTCCCCACTCTCCCCTACCTGAGAAAGAAAACCAATCATGAGCAACGATTACCTACCTACCTATTTTATTTCTTCCTTGGATACAAAAATGTATTCAAAAATTAAGTATGTGGGACAAGACTAGTCATAAGGAACCCTAATTTTACGTCAATGGCGGCAGATTTTTTGACACTTGTGCTATAGTTAACCTAAAAGAGAACCAAATTAGCTTTTTGGCTGTGTAGCAGAAACTACGGTTAATTTTATTTATTTTTATTAATATTTTAATTAAAAAACTCAATTAATTTAGGGCGCATTGAAAATAATAAGTAAAACTAATGCTATTCTATCAGTAAAACTTTGGTTCCAAGTGGTTTTTATAGTATTGGTCGAATTTATCCATGTCTAAATAAAAGATGACATTAAACTCACCAAGATGGAATCCTTATCCCTTTTATTTTTTTCTTTTTGTATAAACACACGTAGACCACCTTGCCGTGAAAAATTAAAATGAAAAGCGTAGTAAAAGAATCACGTACTTTTCTATAGAGTATAATAGCACTATAATGGAATTACGAACGCTGCTACAGAATAAAAAAGAACTATAAAAGCTTTATTGTGCCTCGTATGTCAACAAATTGTCATACAAGGCACCAATATATCAAATTTATAGAAAAAAAAAGTCCCAAGCACAACTGCTATAGTTTCGCTATGTCTCTAAATAGAGATATAACTGCGCCAAATCAGCGTTATACGACCTTCTTATTGCTTTTACAGTGCTTAAGTGGTGTTAGAGGAAACGTTCTATGGGCTGCTATAGGACAAGAAATTGTTACTTGGGTAGTTCTATCGATACTATTGATGTCATGGTAAGTATTGATATTTTTTTTTTTATTAAGTTACGCAGGATGTCCCCTTTCATGGAAAGAGATTTTGTTATCATCTTTTTATTTATATTTTTAACATTGTTGATATTTTTGTTTTAAGCGAATTTTTAATCTTAACAAGGTGTGGTCAATCTTCGAAGCCTGGAGTACGGCTTAGAATGAGATAATACTGTTGACGAACAGCTATACCTACTAGCAATATTTTCGACAGTATTAACTGTTAATCGTGACTAAACCATCAATGGTTTCAGTACTATAGTTAATTTAGAATAGAATAATTTTTTTCATTCAATTAAACTTTTACAAAGTGCTATCAAATCGTCAAATAAATCTGCCACTGGTTCTGAATGCTGTCCTAAGTCTAGTAGGCATACTGTTATCTGTTAAGTTATTACTTTTAAGGATGAAGTCATGGACAAAAGCTGGTTTATATTATAAGTAGGGATTGTGAAACATCTGCTGACCTGTTTGTGATGTCATTGAACCTGGTCTGCATTCGCTTGAAGACCTGTCGCTGCGAGGTGAGGTGCTCGCGCGCCTCCATCGCTATGTTTATTTGCTCATCAACGAGGATGTGGGAACTGAAACATTCAATATAAGTATGATTTATAAGCAGGATGAAGTTCTGGATATTTATACAATGTATAATGCACATCAGAAGCGGTGTGGGGCAGTTCTTTGGAAAAATGAGCCAATTTCGATTCACAGGCAGCTAGAGGATTATAAAAAAAAAAAAAACAATGAAAGAGGAAGTTTTGCACATCCGGTTTCTCTTAAATGTAACTTTACACAATTTAATAATACATTAAGCATAAGTAGTTGAAGAATCAAATAGGTATTTAGTTCCAAAGCTGTCCCCACATAACAACTCCTCTCACGATGCGCGCTTACCCAAGCCAAGGTCTTGTCTATAGTTTAATGAATTTGGTAGGCTTCTTTAGTGTAATGTCACTAAATAATGTGTCACCTCTGCATAGGCAAGACATGGAGGGAAGTGGATCACCCCACAAAGCAACTTCTCTCTCTCACAATCTGAGGTCTTTTGTTTACAGTCTTTACCTGTGTAGGTGGTTTGCTTCTTTAGCGTACTGGTCGCGTCTGCTGAGGCCAGGCGCGGCGGGAGGCGGGCTGCCCCCACGCAGCAATTCCTCTCTCTCACGACGTGCGCTTACACGTGCTGAGGTCTTTTGAAACTCTTGCTGATAGTCCTGTTCATACATTAATCAATAAGTTCAAGTAGTCACGGGCAAGCTAAAAGTTGATAATTGTCATAATTAAAACAATGAATTCAAAACCTTACCATGAGGATTTCTCTATGTCGCTTGATGGTATGCAAGGTAGCTGTGCCACTTGGTGCTAAGTCTGCCAATCTGTCATTTATTGCTGACAGCTGTGAAGCAAAATAATTAAAAATATTAAATTTTTTAACACAATTACTCTTTTTTTTTTCAAAAGAATATCAGCCAAGCTGAACTTGACTGATGTTTTCCTCTTCCCTCCAAATAAGTGAAAATTTGTGTTAGGATTTGGTACGACAATAGTACAACATGTGGAGATTCAAGTTTTCAATTTGCACCTGTAACCATTGGGCTATTACGGCTTAAACTTTGTAGATATATTTTAGGCTGTTAATTCTCAAGGAACTGAAAATCATATTCACCTTATTTAATAACTGCTGTAGCTCCATAGACAAAGTATCAAACATGTCATCACTGTTGATCAATGGTACACTTTCAGAACTGAGGCCTGATGATCCAGAGCTCACCCCTAATTTACTGAATGCCACTAACTTCACATCTATATCATTTTCCAGTGTGCGGGCTTGCTTTCTTACATCTGAAAATAAATTAAAGTTTTTGTACCCATAGTTTATTGCAAGAGCCTGCTCTCTCATTAGAGGCGAATTCACAGTTTAGAGCAACTATGGTATTGCTCTATTGCATCAATGCAGTTACATAAAAGTGTAGATATACATTGTAATTTATTTATTGTCCAGAACATGGTACATTATAATATACATTACATAATATATAGGTGTTACATTAGCATAGTAGATAAGATCTGCATGTTCTACCGTTGCCGGTATTGTTTACCAAAACACATTCTTAGAAAACCATTAACTTGTTGTTTCTGGAGAATCATAGTAACCTGTGTATACTTGGAAGGTAATATGCATCACTTTATTTTTGGGAAAAAAGAAAGGTGCTATGTTGATTTTCAGGCAATCAATGTAAGTTAATTAAAACTAATTTGTCAATCTGTTCATGTAATTTCTGAAATTTACAAGCAAAATTTCATTAAAGGTCTTTCAGAGTGGTCTTCTTCTGGAAAATTTCCGACATTATACATGCAACACCTAGTTGACGTGCGATAATTTCATGAAAAATATGCATGTAGTGGATGCATTGGATGCCTTGTCTACGCCTAAGGTGAATGATGTGGTTATTTCTGGTGTTGGTTTAAGAACATTTTACAATAGCCAGTCTCTACTACTCGGGGACAAAGAAGCTACGTCACGAATCAGATCCATCGCCGGTCTATGTTTATTAACTGTGATTATAAACTGCGCTTACCTTCCCAACTTGAGCCTGCTATTGAAGTCATTTTGCTCAAGTACAATACGCTATAATTGTGTTAGCGGTGTTACAATACAACGAGAAACTGTTTATTTACACAGATTCAGCTTTTGTTTAACAATATTATAAAACAGATTATTCGTAAAGAAAATAACGATCTTGAAACGAAATTATGAAAGTGTTGACAAAATTGACAAGACGTGATTTTGACATTCTGTTGACATTTACCAACTGTGAAAATGACATTGATGTAGCTTTGACTCATTTTACGCAAAAATATATTCTAAAGATTTTTAAAGTTGAGGGAAAATTATTATTATTTATTATTATTTCATACCACAGATAGAAGTACCTACATTAGGTAGGTATTGCAGAAGATTCAGGTCATTTACTAAAAACCCGCATAACGTTGCAATATTATGATGTAATTACGTTATTTTTCAGTAGGTTACCTACCTACCTTTCTACCTACGTACTCAACTCTCACCAAAATTATATTTTATCAACACCACAGTAGGTATACATATATTGATCTATTATTGCCTCGGGGGAAAAAAAAATTTGTGTTTGATTATTGCTATCATTATTTAATTTCTCTCGTCGGTTACAAAAGTTCTTTAAAAGTTACATAATTTATTTCATAATAATAACATATCTAAGTACCTACCTACCTGCCTATATGATGCCAACTCTATCGATTAAGTACCTAACTAACTAGTTACTTACCATAAAAAATAAACAAACTATTTTTTGAGAAGTGCGGCTTCGATTCCTGCCTATATGTGCGATAGCTACATGAGCCTATAGCGGTTTTCATTTTTTTTCACGACCGTGCGCTCTCAATAAAAAAAACAATCCTATATAATACCTCATTTCGTCCTTAAATCAAACATCAAAACTATCAAAACTCATCACGCATCATTTCTTTCGTTATGACGCTTTCTGTCATTAATCATTGTTATTTTTGTGATTAAAATCCTATAAATTAATAAATTATAATTCTAGGAGTAGGTATCTAATGTAAATGAATACAAATCTTCTTCTTTTCTTCAAAGAATACTTAACCTGACTTAACCCTTTCCTACACGTCGTACCATATCACACAGTTATGAAAGCAAGAACAATTTAACTGGTAAGTAAAAACCTGTTGAAGAGAGGATCTAGAGATTCCAAAGCTGGCTCGATACCTTACCAAAGATATCCCAGACGTGAGCCTATACAATATGAATATTGCTCTCCAAACAACGCAAAAATGAGCCATTAAACAAAGGAGAGAAAGTAGGTATAACACAAGAATGACAAGGTGCCATCTGATGATGGAATTAGAGCAGAAATCCAGATGGTGGGTGTTTTCAGCAACTGATCGACTCTATCAAGGCTAAGTAGCTTTTAATCGAGACTCGAGGGCGGTTATGGTATCATTTTGATCACTGAGGATTTCGTAGCTGTCACAAGGCGCACAGAAGTTCAGAGGTTCTCACGAAAAGCATCAAAAGCAGGAGGTATTGATAGGTGTAGGTATAGAACTATAGACCTAAGAATGAGATTCGCTAGAAGTAGATAGGTAGGTATGGTATGCACAATAATAATATACTTAGGTACCTAAGGCGCCGAGGAGCAGTATTGATAACAATAATAAAATTATCATAATTTACATTCGCATATCATAGGTTGAAAATGAAATAAAGAAGTTTACGTTTTGCTCTTATTCGCATAATTTCAGCAACATAAGCTAATCTGGAGATAAAAGACACTGCGCCTCGGCGCCATTGGTATGCGCTGGCTCTCTATGCGAAGCGTAGGTGAGTGAGCTACTAGATACCTAAGTACCTAGAGGCATCGATATGGATACAGATATAAAATGTTTCTATAATCACAAGTAAAAGTGTTTCTTTGAAGTGTTTGAAACTAGTAACCAAGGTGATCGCGTCCCGAGTTCCCGCTACTAATCGATCGTTGCCTTCTAGAGTGTGCTAATGACAATGAACATTTAACTAATTTGTAGTATATTAGATATTATTTTTAAGCATTTATTGTCGTAAGTATCTACCTTCTTCTAATATAAACTAGGTAGGTATATCCTTTTACTTAAAAGATAAATTGAGAAGATGTGTACTAGATAGAAAGAATTTGTTAATTTTTTTATTAAAACCTAGGAAAGTAAAAAGGTTTATTAAAAAACAAAAAAAAAAAACAAAGGGTTTCCCGAGTTAGACAGTGGCCTACGTCCATGGGCCACTCTCCAGCTCTTTAAATATACGCATGCGAAAAATCAATTCGATTTGTTGCTCCGTCAGTGAAGTACAAACCGACAAACAAACATTTCCGCATTCATAATTTACTAGCTTTAGCCTACGACTTCCGCGTGAAGTTAGGTTTTTAAAAGTCCTGTGGAAAGTCTCTGTTTTTCCGGGATAAAAGGTAGCCTACGTCACTCTCCAAGTCCTCAAGATACCACCACCATGCAAAAAATCACAGAGACGCGTTGATTTAATGACAAATCAACTAACAAACACACTTTCGCATTTATAATATTACTAGCTTTTGCTTGCGGCTTCGCTCGCGGCTTAAGTTCGATTTTTCAAATGTCTATTTTACCCCCCTAAGGGGCTTAATTTTCAAAAATTCTTTCTTAGCGGATGCCTACGTCATAATAGCTATCTGTATGCCAAATTTCAGCCCGATCCGTCCAGTGGTTAAAGCTGTGCGTTGATAGATCAGTCAGTCAGTCAGTCAGTCAGTCACTTTTGCCTTTTATATATTTAGATTAGTAGGTAAGGATTTCATTGGATCGTGTGATCGTAACGAATCATCGTTATCGCTACAAAAACAGCTACGGACTACGACAGGCTACGACAGTCTACGACTGAAGGCGGCACGGCATGAAAACAGTGGCATTTCGCACGCGGACCTTAGTGCCCGTTCAAACGTTACGAGTAGTTAAACGAGTTAAACCAATCTTCGTGAAAGTAGAACATATACTTAGGTAAATATTTAAAACTTTACTTACAACATTCTAAATGTTTATGTTAAATAATAAAAAACGTCTATCTCAGTAACTTGCTTATAGAAACGTTCAACTAATGCAAATGATTTCGAAAAGTTTAATTACTAAGGCTTTTGTGATTTCTATTTATTATTTCATTGATCTCAAGTCTCAAGCCATCGTCGGCCCATTACTGGGAACAGTGGTGGTGTTCTCTAAAATTGATTGCATCAGTGTAATGATCGCAATGCCCTTTGATTGGCTGGTACTCTCCCGCTATTGGTTAAAATGTATTGATGCAGCAGGAACCCCATAAATTCAGCCAATCAGATGCGATCGTTACACTGATTCAATCATTTTCAGCATGACGATTCCTTAAAAATGATTGCATTGAGTCTGCTCTAATGAGATAGGTTTAGAAGACCGTAGTTCACCACGCTATCCAAGTGTGGATTGGCAGACCGCACTTATTTAAATTTTACCGTCTTCTAGATGTGTGGTATATATCTATTTCAAATAGGTACTTACATGGTACTTGGTAGACAACCTGAATAAAAACAGTTAGAGGAAGGTACGAGATTATGATCTGTACTAGATTCGTGTTTTTTCAGAATCGGTCGCTTATATCTACGAACTTCATCTAAGTACACGTACTTAAAAAAAACATTCTCTCTGAAGCGCATGGATTAAACATTTTAAATAGATAGTAACTAGTAGCTACATCAGAAACAGTTTCAAAATATATTTTGATTTTCCTTTCCGATCAGTTGAAGTGAAATAGGTACCTAGAAAGGGTTAATGTATTAACTTTGTCAAGGCTGTTGATGATGGTGTAGCATGTGATATAGCTATCTAACATTGGTGAAAGTGGGTCAACCGCCGTGTCACCTCATTAGTCACTGCGTCCATCATATTCTTCTACTAGCTGACTCATTCGAGCTTTTTTTACAACCCATGTTTGTACTTATAGCTTGCAGGTTAAAGGTACGCAAGAATAACCTATCGGTCAAGTAGTATAGGTAATACAAGGAACAATTTTATTTATGAAAGTATTCACTTTGATTAGCACGCGTATGAGACGCGTTGAAGCGATTATATAATCAAAGCGAGTATATAATCAAAGGTTGAAGGCCTTTGCGCTGTCTCTATCACGCTGTGTCTTTACCGTTCTAGCTACTACTGTTATCCTTTATGTCTGTCATGACTTGACAATTCCCCAGGAACTCTGTTTTTTTTTTCGCGATAAAAACTCCAGGTCCTCAACTAT
Source organism: Hipparchia sbordonii (assembly GCA_038048805.1). Taxonomy (NCBI): domain Eukaryota; kingdom Metazoa; phylum Arthropoda; class Insecta; order Lepidoptera; family Nymphalidae; genus Hipparchia; species Hipparchia sbordonii. The sequence goes on along the minus strand of CM076107.1, from coordinate 8,947,295 downwards.
GCCCATGCACATTCCAAGTTACGTCGTGTCGTTCTGTTGCTCTGTTGCTGTGTGATTGAAGGATCAACAAAGAACATACTTTCGCATTTATAATATTAGTAACAGTACAGCAGGTATAAACATCAGTTGAGATCGCAGTCAAGTGCAGTTCTTTTTATGTCATATGGATAATATTTTGTTGCAGCTTAAGAGATGAGCGACAGGGGCGCTAGGCGTAGCTTCGGCGCGCCCTTCTATGCTGCCCCTCGCCGCAAGACCTCCGCGGAGATCATCAGCGAAGCACGAGCTGCTATTAGCGCTGGTTAGTATTATCATAATAGTAGGTAGGTAGGAAACCCACCCCTATGCGTCGGTCCAATAGTCCAATAATCTTTTAGGTACTTTAGGGTCGTGAGCGGCTGGAATTGGGGCTCCAGCCGTTCACTTTTCCATCATGCACATGACCCTGGGAAGATGGTAGCTTACGGCACAAGCGGTCTAACTTTTTAGTACGTGCGTAAGTCTGGTCGAGTCTATCTCCAGTCCTCCTCAGAGACGAGAAGAGAATTTGGAGCCTTCTTGAGCTGAGGGTGGGCATCGAGGGAGATTTAGTGGGTAAAAACCCCACATAACCCGGGACTCCCCAGGATTTCGGGTATCTTTTAAGAAGATTTCCCCCTCGTTAAAAAAAAAGGTGGTAGGACAAAATATTTATGCCACCGTAAGTCGTGACTAATAGGTATACGTTCCTGATTTCAGTTTAGAATCCCATAAGGTGTGTAGCTGGAAGGTAAAGACAAAGGTTTTCTGAATAAAACATTTATTTTATTATTTTCGTAGCTTCGAGCTATGATTGAGCTTTGCTCCACACCACATTTCACGTTATTGTCGCAATATCACAAAGTCACGCGAATGTCACAAGATTTTCTACATTTTCTGACATCGCTTGTACGAGTAGCTCGAAGCGTCACGTTGGTGGGTTGTTTAGGTACCTACCATTATTATAAAACTTCTGACAGATACTTCTGACCTCCTGCGTTATGAGGTGCTTGCTAATTTAATTTCCTACGTGCGACGTACAAACTGACCTGTACCTGCTCTACAAAATACATCCCCAAAATCTTATATAACTTCTACCTTTTATATTTATCTACCTAAGTTTATAATAAAACTTCAAGGAAACGATTTTGTACATTTAATTTTTGAAAATTTTAATCGAATGACGCTTTATTATCGATTTTAATGCTATTAACTAAGTCCTAAGCGTACGTAATTTGACATACCAAAACAAAGACATACCTACATACTAAGAAGATTCAGAAACGTGATTATCCTTACTTATATTATAAATGCGAAAGTGTGTCTGTTTGTTGGTTTGTCTTTCAATCACGCCGCAACAAAGCAACGAATCGACGTGATTTTTTGCATGGGTATAGTTGAGGACCGGGAGAGTGACATAGGCTACTTTTTTTTGACGCGGCATTTTAAAAACTAATTCCACGCGAGCCAAGCCGTTGGCATCAGCTAGTGTTCAATATGTAAATACCATAGGTTACAGTAGGTAGTTGAACTCTACATTATAAGGTCGTTAAAGTTGTGAAATGTAACTAAGGTGTTGCTAAGGAATCGGATGATAGGTAGAAATGTCGATTGGCTTAAATGTCGATAGGTGGTACTAGGTCAGTTTCTCTTTCTAAGTGCAAGAATTTATAAACGTAAGTAGGTGCGAAAACAATAAATTGTAGAGATTGTACGTAGAATTGTAGATTTTCAATATACCTACTACTTAGGTCTTTACCGACTGAAAGGTTCATTTTTGGCACGTATCAATGTATAATGTTATTTATTGTTATTCAAGTGAATCTACACAAACGTAAAGTTAAAAAAGTCAAGTTTATTAATGTCAATTATCGTCCACGACTTCGTCCTCTACAAATCTCTTGGGAACTCTTTGATTTTCAGGATAAAAAGTAGCCTTTATCCGTCTTCCGGATGCAAGCTTTTTCTGTGCCATATTTCATCAAAATCTATTCAACAGAAATTAACGAAACATGTGTACAACAGTATATGACTGTTTATAAGAATGTTCCACAGTAAGGGCTAAACTACCAAGCTGATTTTGATGAGGGTTAGTATAAGATTTAATTCGATTGATCTTATTCCTCTTCGATGATGTTAGCGTCACAGTAACAATAACCGCATTGAATTAGAGCTTTTCGTGCATGCATTCTTTCTTATACGGTCACGTATACGGATACGCTCCAAATTAAAATCGATTGTACTGAATTTGTGACTTTAAATCAATACCTACAGTTGAGGTTTTTTAAGCTATTGCATAGCTTCTATCGAGGGCCTTGAGCGTTGAGACCGAATCCAGAAATTCCGTAACGAAAATAACCTGACACGGGACTCCTCTCACCGCTAGATGGCGTTGATAAAAAACGCTATGCAATAGCTTTACCGCGGCAGTCCCCGAGTGCCATACATTTTTTTTAATTATGAGATAGGCTTGCGCTTGACGACAATCAATGATGTAAAGCATTGATGAGGTCTAGGTTGGAGCGCGCTTGCCTAGAAAATGCCTATTCACTCTTGTCTTGTTTATTTTACTATGACGTTAACGTGTTCAAATACGAATACGGTCAATCGAATTAAATCTTATACTAACCCTACTGGTGTAATCGATTCGTTATTATCGACTGAGTTACATAATTTTCCGTAGTTTCTAAACTTTTTCTTATGTAAATATTCTTTAGCTAAGTACTTATAATTTTATTGCTTTTTTACCTTTCTTTCAGAGATGAACAGCATGGCGAATGGTGTGGGAGGTGCCTTGCGCCCGCTGCGCACGCGCCGGCCGTTCACGCCGCGCGAACCGCAACGCACACTGTTCACAGAAAACGCGCGGAAAAAAGACGCTCGCCCGCCGAGCGCGTTTGAGTAAATACTTGTTTTACTATTTCAAGGATAGTCAAAAAGATTTTTATTTCCAAAAAAACTGCTTTGCTTACTAACTTACTTTAATATTGAAAATGCAAAAGTGTGCTTGTTTGTTGGTTTGTCCGTCAATCACGCATCACCAGAGCACTGAATCGACTTGATTTCTTGCATAGCTATAGTTGAGGACTTGGACAGTGATATATACATTTTATTCCGGAAAATTGTTTGGTGGGAGGCTTTGGCCGTGGCTAGTTACCACCCTACCGTCAAAGACGTGCCGCCAAGCAATTTAGTGTTCCGGCACGATGGCGTGTAGAAACCGATTAGGGTTGAATATACTGCCATAACCCTTCCAAGTTAGCCCGCTACCACCTTAGACTGCATCGTCACATGCCATCGGGTGAGATCGATATCTTGTCATAGAATTAAAAAAAGAATTAAATAGAAATACATAATATTTCAGCCTGAAACACTTGACTCTTGCGGAGAGTAGCGAAGATGATTTGGTTGCTGGCGTCACTGCAGATGTACAAGCTGTTAATTGTGATGAAGATAAAGTTGGGAGAGACATACCCGTGGAGATTCATTCCAAGAAAATACCAGCTGCAAGTATCAAAGCACCATGCAATATTTCTAATCCTGTGATTTTAATATGTAATAGATGACTTAACTTTAAATGACCCGCCCCGGTTTCGTTTTGCTTCTTCTGCTTGCTTTCTTCGACATTTTCATACCTAGGTCACCTAGGGTAACTCGGTGTGCAGGATGACCTCCTGCACACCGACTTTCCTCCTAACATTTCACGCCCTTTCTAGCAAGTTTTATGTACTATAATAGAACTGAAGTCGTCTTCATTATGAGTTATGACTCTAAAGTCTGAAGATGTCCTGTTTTTTGCAAGCATTGTTTATTTTAGAAGAAGTTCTTGATGTTTTACTTTTTACTTATTTTGTTTAGCTAAATTTATTTATTTTTTTATTAAAAAAAGAATAGGCACCTATTAGCCAAGCTGAAGTTGACTTATATCCTTCTTTCCCCTCCGAATAAGCGGAAAGCTTGTGCTAGGAATGGATACGACAATAGTACAACGGGTGGGATTCGAACCTGCGACCATTCAGTTTTTTTTTTGAGGCTTAATATTGGTAATTGTTTAGGTTCGACCTTTGCGAGGTACACAAGAAAGATCAAACGAAGGTTGGAACCGCTTCACCAAGTTACCGCATCTCAGTGGCAAAAGCAAGCCCTTGCATCGGAGAAATACTACTGAACAAACTGGTAGGTACTTGTCTTAGATTCAATTTAATTTTTTCGTCTTTAATATGATAGACACAGTAAATAACTAAGTTAGTTATAAAGTCTGAACAATCTATTTTAGGCTCAGTTGTTGGATGTTGGAAGCATTTCTTTCTTTCCCTCGCATTTAATTTACATTTTAAATATTTATTTATCATATTAAAATAAGAATAATTTGCAGTTTCCAATATAAGTCCGGATTTAACCCAATCGATTTCTGTAACAAGACCTCTCTGTACTGCTTCTGTTATGTCCGTTTTGAGTGAAAATCCAATAAACGAAAATGAACATAATATTACTCGCAAGTTTTATGATGTTTCTTCTACTGTCGGGTCAAAAGTATTTACCATTACGTTACAATTTCTTTAGAATTAAATAGATAGATAAAAACTTTATTGCACACAAGAAAAAGTCAAAATTGAATCACCTTAAAATAACGCATGTAAAAGCGGCCTTATTGCTAACAGAGCAATCTCTACCAGGCAACCATTGGTAAATAGTTACAGAAAAGAATATTACAGGTTTATAATTTCAAATTCAGGATCAGCGATTCAGACCTGTTCGATAACATACCGTGTTGATACGGTTAGATATCGATCTCGTATAAAAATTTTTTGGCGTGCGATTCAGAGCGTTTGGTTTGAGGATACGATTCGGTATCGACTACGTTATCGACATCGACAAGGTACATTCGATTACAAGAGCATTTACGAATTGAAAATATATGTTATCGTACGGTGACAAACCGAATCGATCGATAAATAAGTTCTCGGAAGGGTCTGAATCGGGGGGCAGAGTAGTCGTGTTAACGTTTTATTTACTAGTAGATAGATTACATAATTAGATCATCTATTCCAGCTTTTGCCATGCTGTACTTCATTGTCCGATCCCCTGTAGATTAACGGCCGGTTCCTATATTCAATTTAGATCTGTAATCTGGCAATAATTTTCTTACTTAGTTATTTATCAAATTATTTACGGATTTTATCGTCAGATTACAGATAGATTCAGGAATCGGGCATTATAAATCTTTTTCTTTTTTACCTTTAGATTGAGGTTAACAGCTTACAGCAGCCAGCAAGTTTATGAGTTTACTCTTACTGTGATTGTCGTCGGATTAATGTTAACTTGTGTTATTATTTTAATTTTAGGCGACAGTCCCGACACGTCTAGTAAAAGGAAACAATTCGCTTCTAACAAATCGTTGTCATGTGAAGCAGGCACCTCCATTGGAGAAGTTTTGGTCAGGCAACTTGAAGTTCAGTTGCCCAGTACGTTTAGTACCAACAATGATTATAACAAGTTAGTTATTTATATTCTAATTTTTCTAGATTAGATATATATTTCTTTGATAACCATTACAATTAAAGCTGTTTTAGGTAAATCACAAGTAAATATTTGACATGGTTTTTATAGCTGCCTTTAATTTTAGGGCCGCGTTCAATGTTACATTGCAAATTAATCTGCATTTACTTCATAAATTTTGTATATGTCATCGTACACTAGAGGCATTTCGCAGTCAGCGTCAAAATAATAAAACAGCGCATTAGTAGATTCTATTTCCTAACGAATAGAGTCTAATGTAATTTGTGTCCGATATCACAGTTCGGCTTACCGCTGCGGAATAATTTACATGATCCTTTGTTCTTATTTTTTTAGCATGAGTGTATTGGAGTTAGCTGAAGCACTGTCGCAAAAAACACGCGACGTAGACCGAATCGTACAATTGCTGGATGCCCTACAGAATATTATCGTTAAAACTGCACCAGCGAACAGTCTTCGTGAGCTGGTACTCCGTTCGCTATACACGCATATTGACTGCGATGATGAAAGAGTGCTGGTGGCTGTAGCGAGGGTTATGTTTACGGTAAGAGAATACAGTTCGTTGACAAACATGCAAATTGACTGAGATTGTACCATCTGTAAAGTAGTATACTTCTTGCAATTCACGAAGACGCGTGAGAACATTCTATTATATTAGCGGAAATTAAGCTTAGTTAACTTTAACTCATTATTATTAATATTCAAAACAACTGTACTTCGTACGTAATATTTTCTTAAGAATGTCTTTTTTTTCATAAATTGTTTCTCACGTAATTTTTATTAATTTTCTTTTACAGATGGGAGTAACTGGGACACATTTAGCAGCTGCTTGCAAATTAGTTTTCAAAATCGCTAGAAACGACAAAAACGATCACTTTTTTAAGAACAGCAATCTACTTGGTAAGAAAACACTAACTTGAAATGAAAATGCCTTTAACCAATATCGGTTTAGGAGTTAGGATATGAACCTTAAATACTCGATATTTTCAAGATAAAAAGAAGCTTAGATCACTCCTTGCTCTACCTGGTCTTAAAAACCCGTCAAATTGGTGCAGCCATTTGTAAGAATAGCTTGAACAAAAACAGATAGAAAGATATTAAAAATGTATGTTTGAGTATCAAAATGTGAGTTTGAGTGTTGTATCCAAATGGCGAGCGCTGCCGCTAAGCTGAGCGCTCTCCCCACTACCTGGTGGTGGGGATTAGAAAGAGACGGCAATATGACAGAGACAGACAGATGTATAAAGGCGGGAAACGTAGTGCCTATCTCAATTAATTAAGCTTCGAATAACGGTACAGTCAAATTAATAATTAATTTATAAGTACCTGAACAAACTAAATAGATAAAAGTAAACAAATGTAAATCTTTTACTTCCGTTAGAATTGCTAGTGGAGGGATGCGGTCGCGTAGACCCGCTGTCGGAAAGCGAATGTTGCGTTTACGCGGCGGGCGCGTTGCGTTTCCTGGCGTTAGAGCCGCGCTTGTGTGCGTTGGCGCATCGCGCCGGTGCGCTGCCTCTCGCCGCACTACACCTCAAGATACTGAACAATGCGGTAGGTTTTTGCGAAAAGTCTTCATCAGCTTTTCCCCGCGACTTCGCTGTGTGTGTTTTAAAAATTCTTAGAATGTCGCCTAGCTCTGTGACAAATTACCTATGAGATTTTTTGACGCTTCCTGCGACGGAGACGACGCACTACGAAGCTGATCTCACTATATTTCCTACTAGGTAGGTACTGTAAAATAATAAAAAAAAACAAGAGCCCGAATTTATAAAAACAAAAACAATTTTAAGAATAGGTACATACTCGGTAAACACATCTGCACGTGAAGCAATAAGGATTTTCGAGGCTTCAAAGTTTGATTTTTGATTATTTTTCCCTCGTGGCGCGCCAGTCTAGATCATACTAAACGTATTTAACTTATTTGATATCGATTTGACTTACCTTGGACCTAAAAATTTCTAAGTAATGAAAATACACCATAGCGTCCACTGGACGCAAATTAGATATATCACCTACCCAAAATACTAATTCCTCTATAGAAAAGCGAAAGACCTCGCCATGTATCGGAGCAAGCGACTCACGCGCTATACCAAGTGACGGGCGCACTCCGCAACCTGGCGAGCGGCGAGGGCAGCGGGCGCGCGTTCGCGGCGAGCGGCGTGCTCGCCGAGCTGCTCGCCGCGCTCACCCTGCACACCGACCGAGATGTGCTCACCAATGTGGCTCGGTGTCTCAGGTGACAAAACATTATACGTTATATTTTGTCAAAAAAAAAAATACCTACGTGATGATTTAAGAGCCTGCTGCTTCTTTTCCTCGGTTGATCAGAACGCAAAAAAAACCATTTTATCCCAAGACATGAAATTTTGAAATTTTAACGATTAGTAACATTGTCAGTTTTCATTATTATTTTCTTGAAAAAAGATTAGATTTCTAATTACGTTGTATAGAACGAGAAATGATTACTTATTTTTTTTTATAAAAGCGAAAAAGAAACAGTACATATGAGTACATAGTATTTACCTACCTAAAGAGTAAGGTATACTTTATTCGGAAAAATTTTCAGTAAATATAAGAAATAGTTACCTACTATAATAATAAAAACATAAACGTTACCTTTGGCTTTTTACATGATCAGAAAAGTTTTCATGTATGCGTATTTTCAGCGTATTATCGGCCGACCACAGCTGTTGTGCGTGGCTGTGTGCGTCGCCCGTAAGCGCGAGCGCATTGCTGACCGCGTTAGCAGCGTGCGCCTCGAGAGCGCCTCTAGCCGTCCGCCTGGCGTACACCCTGGGCAACATGGCCGCTGCGGATGAACAGGCTCGCATAAACGTACGTACTTCTGTCTATAAACATAATACTTATAAGAGAACTGATTCAATTACCTAAAACTTTTTATCTATACTTACTAATATAATACAGTGCAAGAGTTTGTTTGTTTGAACGCGCTAATCTCTGGAAGTTCCAGTCGGATTTGAAAAATTATTTTTGAATCTGATAGCCCAATTCTTGAGGAAGGTTATAGGCTATTTAATATCTCGGTACGACTCTTAGAAGCCGAGCAAAAAGCAAAAATAGCGCGGGCGAATAATGCGATGCGGTAAGTCGATGGTCGAGGGCGGTCACCCGACGAGAACCGAACAAGAACCGAACCGAAGGCTATTTATTAATCCGGAAGATCAAAGCGTTCCCACGGGATTATTAAAAACGGACGAAGTCGCGGGCAACAGCTAGTCATTTATAATATATTATCCTTAAATAGATTTCTTGAACCTGTGTAAAGGCAAGTCTGTGTCAGCTGTGGTATTTTATTAGATACCTATAGAATGTTACGCAAATTCCCACAAACGATTTTCGGGCTTTCTTGAGGCATAGTCGAGGAATCACGAGCCTTTTTGGATTTCCCAACCTATACCTGCAGACTTTACTGTGACATCAAAATCAAATGTTTTTTCTAACAGAGACTTAGAAGCAGCGAATGAATGAAGACATTTGAAGAATTTGTTGTCTTACTGGAAGAGCGGCAGTAGTAATATAGGCGGCAGTAGAAAAATAATTTTGTTTTCCCTTGAGTACGAGTAACTATCACGGGATATCTAGCTTTACTCGGATTTCATGAACAATACATAAGGCAGAATTAAAATATAAGTATTTACTTGCATTTCTGTCTTACATCTTAGATATACAACGAAGAAGGTGGCATTGATGTGTTGCTGACAGTGCTTGAATCCTACGTTCAACGGAATGAGAACGATGCGAGGGACCTTGACGCCGATCCAGATTTGCATTTAGTTGGTAAGACTTTCATAGCTGATGCTCTCGCTTAAAAGTGTAGCCTTACTCAAGATACAAGCTTCCTTTTTCTTGTCGAAATCGGTAAGAGGCGTGAGAAGGTACTTTACAAGTTGGTAGTTACTTTTTATTATAAAATTAGTACTGTATGAATAGTGTGGATACACTTGAAGAAACCTATGCTTACTATTAGAGCTAACATGTGCACCAGGAGAAAATTTTGTCTACCCATTTCAACAAAGTTTCAGACAAAGTGTCTTGCTACGAGCTGCAGAGCTCGTATTTTATTTAATCTTTTTAATAATATAGTCGTTCTTTATTTTTAAAGGATCAGACCTTGGTGGATCTGATGGATCGAATGAAGACGTACTTATAAAGGTAAGACATGGCATCGCTACCTTTTAATGCCGCTCCACTATTGATCTCATCCTACGAGTACAAAGCATAACTGACGCCAATCATGCTCCGTTGGCTATTTCCTAGTTTATTGGTTTCTCATGTACTTAGATAGATAGGACAAAAATAAAAATAGCTATAATAATATAGGGTGACCGACCCAATTATTAGCACTTTAAGAGTTTATCCAATTTCAAATATGTTTTTTAAATTAAAATCTAACCAAATTCTTTAAATAATTGTGTTCATAAGGTTACTTGTTTAATAATATATATAATTAAAGAACTTTTTAAGGATTTTTATTCTTAAATCAACAAGAATTTGAAATAAAATGACCCAGTCCCCAATTATTCGCACATACGGGATTAACTACTGGTAAGTACTGACGGGTAAGTCGATCAGTCAAAATGGCCGAAAACTTCAGGAACTCCAGAACAATATCTTTCAACTACAATACTGACGTCATTTTAAAACTTTCCAGATTAGAAAGGTTTCGATTGTGAAAAATATGAATTCCCCTAAATATTTTTTAATCTGAAAATTTAAAAACTACAATCAGAAACTTATATTTTAATCTTTTTTGCTAAAGTGCGAATAAACTGGTGCAGTGCTAGCAATTGGGTTGGTCACCCTACTCATTAATTATTTATAACTTTTCTATAGACAGTTCGCGTGATAGCTAATCTCTGTCTCGCTGAGTTCGCTGGCAGAGGGTTGGCGGCCACGTACGCAGATAGAACTGTTTGGGCGCTCCTCTCTTGCCTACATCTAGCTGAGAAGCCTGTCCATAAGGTAAGAAATTTATTCACGCTATGAACAAATACCCTGGTGCCTGAAGACCAAAGTTGTTGAACAGTGCGTGTTACCACTTTACCAGTGATCAATGGCTGCGAAACATGGTCAGTAACTATGGGCCTCATAAGAAGGCTAAGGGTCGTTCAGCGGGCGATGGAGAGTATCCCTGCGAAATCAAATAAGAATGAGCCTCAATAGCTCAATGGTTAAAAGTGCAGACTGAAAACTGAAAGGTCGCAGGTTCGAGCCCCACCCATTGCACTATTGTCGTACCCACTCCTAGCGCCAGCTTTCCACTTATTTGGAGGGAAGAGGAGAATATAAGTCAAGTTCAGCTTGGCTAATATTTAAAAAAAAAAAAATGAGGAGATCCCTAGGAGCACTTATAGTTACCAACATAGCTCATTGAGTCGTGAAGCTGAAGTGGCAATGAGTGCGGTATTTATATATCGAAGAACTAATGATCGTTGGGGTCCTAAGGCGTTGGAGTGGCGACCTCGCACTGGGAAGTGCAATGTTAGCAGACCCTCACTAGGTGGACCGACATCAGACGAGTCGCATGGAGTCGTTGGATACAGCCGAAAGACCGAGGTTTCCTGTCTCGGTCTATGCAAGAGACCTATGACCAGCAGTGAATTCATAGGATACTTTGATACTACAGGAAGCAGACATATCTGAGGCAGACTACAGCTCCTGGGTGGAGCGACACGAAGAGCTGGCGATGGCAGCACTTGCGACCCTCAACAACATCACCTTCTTCTTTGAGCCATCGGAGTCTTCCCATCATCATATCTTGGAGCAACTTTGTAAAGGTTTGAGTCAATCCGGTACACTTCTACCTACCTACCTAATTTTTAATAGTGGACTTGTTTAATGATAAATTATATTATGTATCGGTAGTTCCCTCAATCATGAGTGTTGATATGAAAGACTGATGGCGTAAAAGTTTTAATGTAGACAAGCGAGACAGAGCTTCGATTGTCCTTCGACACTTAATAATACAACCAACAACAGTTCTAATTAACATTTTAGTTTTCTTTTTTTTTTTTTAAGCCACTGGGAAAAGATAACATTTTAGTTAGGTATATGTTTACCACAGCACGCATGTAATGTTTTTTTTTTTTTTTCAAAAAAATATTAGCCAAGCTGAAGTTACCTAAGATTCCCGATCCCCTCCAAATAAGCGGAAAGCTTGTGCTAGGAGTGGGTACGACAATAGTGCAACGGGTGGGGTTTAAACCTGCGACCTTTAAGTTTTCAGTCCGCACCTTTAACCGTTGGGCTATTGAGGCTATTTGTTGTCGTGTACGCAGCCACGTGTCGCTGGGCGCGCGGGCGCGGCGCGGCGGCGTGCGAGGCGGTGCGCGCGCTCGGCAACCTGACGCGCTCAGCGCGCGCCGCGCAGCTCATCGTGCTGGACGGCGCGCTCGACGCCTTGCCGCCGCTGCTGCACCACGGTATGGTGTGCTAGATCCAATTCTAATTCACTCTTTAACAAGTAACAGTTGAAAATTGAAAACACCCCCGACAATTGAAATTAAAATAATTTTCAAACGGCTGAACAGATTTTCATGAAACATGGCTAAGAACACTCGGGATAAAATAATCTATGACACAAAAAGACTAAACGAAAATCGGTTCATCCGTTTGGGAGCTACGATCCCACGGACAGATACACAGACACGTTAAACTTATAACACTCCTCTTTTTGCGTCGGGGGTTAAAAAGGTAAAGAAAACCTTTATTTTGAACCCTCAATCATCGATAGGTAGATACTTATCTAAATAACATTGTGTAAGTTTCGAAATATTGACACGCTAAATTATTCGTACAAATCTCATATGTGCACACAAGTAGATCATCAAAGTTTTCACTAGGTATCCACATGGTAACAAAGGAGAAAATAATATGAAGGACTAGTTGATGCCAGCAAATTCATTTCTGTTGATTTAAGAAGTTTTAAACATCTCGGAAATCCTATGTCACTCTCCGTCCTCGAGTATATCTCGACTATACCTATGATATGCAAAAAGTCTCGTCTGGCTATGTTGAGTAGATTCCTATAGAAGGACAAACCAACAAACAAACACACTTTTGCATTTATTTAGAAAGGATACTATGTAACTTGGACTGGCGAGGGAAAGAGTAGAATGGAAACGGATGGAGGAGGCCTATGCCCAAAAATGGGCGCTCCAATGACTCAAATATTGACATAATACATAAATACTCAAAACTGACGAAGAAATGATTCAATAACTATGACATATAATTTCCTTACCTAATTGACATGAATATAATTATAATCAACAATAATAAATAATTAATTTAATCTTTAAGTATTAGTGTTATGAATTTAAATATTATAAAATGTGAAATCTTTGTAAAAAAATATTATTGTATGACATTGGAAATAAAGGCTTATTATTATTATTACTATGTAACTAGATTGTAGAGCGAGTGTGTAGAAAAATAAATTAATAACAAGGGTAAAAAAATTTACATAAGTACCTTCACGGAATTGGAACCTCTGGAAAAAAGAATATTTTTTAATTCGGGTAAAAAGTAACCGGAATGTGTCGCGCCTCGATTAGACTACCAACTTAGCAAATGCGTTTATTGTGCATTTCTTTTATGTAAAGAGGACTCCAGCGTGCGTTGCGCGGCGGCGGGCGTGCTAGTGAACGTGTGCGGCGCGGGCGGCGCGAGTGACGCAGCAGCCGCCGCAGCGCGCGCCCTGAGCGACGCAGCGCACACGCGCGACGTGTCGGCCGCCGCGTTGTTAGCGCGCGCGCTGTGGAACGCGCAGGCGCACCGCCCGCTCGACCCCACGCAAGCGCAGCAAGCCGCCGCTGCGCTTGCCGTCTTTATTGGTTAGTCTAATTTTTTTATATTCTATATGAACCTGCAAGCTTCAACGTCTTCATCAACCGACTAGCTGTTGCCCGCGACTTCGTTCGCGTGGAATTAGTTTTCAAAATCCCGCGGGAACTATAATTTTTTTCGCGATAAAAAGTAGTATGTTTTAATCCAATGTATAATCTATCTTCATTTTAAATTTCAGCCAAATCAATCCAGTAGTTTTTGAGTTTATTAATTACAAACATACACACAAAAATACAAATCTTTCCTCTTTATAATATTAGTATATAAGTATAAATATAGAAGTAAAGAAAGACGTCCAATGTAGAACAAAGGTCTCTTGGTATCAATCTAGCGCCGCCTACATCCAGCAGCTCCCTGCGACTCGTTTGGTTTCGTCGGTCCACCTAGTGGGGGTCTGCCAACGCTGTGCTTCTCGTCAGTCTTCAACTTGCTAGAGGAAATCTCCCCCATTCTCTTAGGTTCAAGCGGGATGGAGGTTGTTCTACAATGTGCTTACCGCCACGCGGCCTCTACTTCAGTATGCGTATGCCGTTGTTATTAGGTAGATAGGTATGTCCTTATTTATCCTTATGGATTAGAAGGAAAAATAATATGAAAATAATCTTTAATAAACTATGCTGCTTAAATAGGTAGGGATTTCATTTTATTATCGGTGGGAATCTATGTATCTAGGTACGTTAGCGAGGTTATCGTACTCTAGTATAGATTTAGAAAGTCGATTGACTTCTAAAAAAATATTTTTATTTGACTCACTTTAAAATGGAACAAAGTATTGAAGAAAAAATATTATAGCTTTCTCTATTTTAAATTTGATGAATTTGGTATATAATTGGTAGGTAATTTATCAAAAGATTAATATTTAAAACAATTTTTCTAATATAATTTTATAGATGTATTTCGTTTCGACGATTTTGATTCTGTATTTCGTCAGTCACTCATACGACTCCGTGGCGCAACGGTAGCGCGTCTGACTCCAGATCAGAAGGTTGCGTGTTCAAATCACGTCGGGGTCAAAGAATAATAAGTTTTTGTTTTTTATTTTATTAATTTTTTACAAATATTTTACAAGCTTAAACAATATTATGTAAAATGACGGAACAGACACGGTTTCTATGTTTTTTTGTAAGTTACTTCACATAGGCTTTTTTATCCCGGAAAATAAGAGAGTTCCCGCGGGAATTATAAAACCTTAATCCACGCGAACGAAGTCCCGGGCATCAATTAGTTTTTAACCCCCGACGTAAAAACAAGGTGTGTGTGAGAGTGTGTGTATATGTGTGTAGAATATTATACACTATGACTTTCAAATCCAAGATGGCCGCCACCACAAAATGGCGAATTAAGTAGGTACATATTTTTTTTAGTTTCACATGTTTGTCGGGGGTGTTTTAAATTTTCAATTTACGCTTGTTTTCATAAATTTTGAAAGTAAGTAAGTACTAAAGTTTTTTTCTTTAGACGATGATTCGATGTTCACCGCCTGCGAGGTACCGAAAATCGGGGATCGACGCGCCAGTGACCCTCAGCTTTCAAGACTGCATCACGTAAGTACCTAGGTAAAGCGCCAGGTATAAGTACCTACTACCCTTGCCTCCACTTTTAAAGTTGATCTTGGTTGGTTGGCTCTTAATTAAATTATTCTTCGGCAGGTGAAGTTCGATATTGATAACAACAACAGCTATCAACAAAAGGTGAAGGATTTCCTTCATGAACCGCACCTGGCGGTCAGAGCGTACAGCGTGGAAGAGCACTTGCATCTCGAACAAGATGATGATGAATGCGAGCGGTCGGTATCTTTACTTCCTTAATCAAAAAAAAAATCAAAATTCAAAATTATTTATTTCATGTAGTCACTCGTGGCTCTTATGACAAGTCGAGAATATACCACCGGTACGGAATGCTGATTTTGCTGAGATCTAAAAAATTGTTTTTTTGCAGTCATTCCGGTGAAGACCTAGGCTTTGAAGAAGGCGAGATAGAGCAATGTGAATGCGGTCCGTGTAAGAGATTGGCGGCGTGGGAGGAATTGGTAGGAGTTGCCATTCCTCTGTTAGAGCAACTGCGCCCTCCGAGAGTTGACGCCTCTGTAGGCACAGACTGACAAGATAACAGTTGACAAAGAGTTATTATCATGAACGGCTCAAAACCAAGCGCAGGTCTCCTCTCACAGAGAGGTTGTTACCCTTTGGCTGCAGTTTGGGCGCTGTTGCCTACATCGTGATCACCGTTCGTAATTATGATGATGGAATAAACGTGACGAAACTTGATGACTCTGGATTTTTTGAATTCTCGTTTATGTCAATGAAATATGAAGTTTCTTGGAAGTCTTTGAGAATACTTAGTACTTTGGGCATCACCAAAATTTCATTGGCTAACCCTTCTCTTCTCCATTATCTATTTATAAAAAAGGCTGATGGAGAGGACAGTCGTTATCGTGATATTCTGTCGAAGAATTTATTCTTTATTCGAAGTAGGTTTGTACCTAATTACCTATTGTGCGTTTATACGCTTAAACAAACGTTAGAACCATTAATCTAAGGTTGTTGTTGTGTGTTCTGTATGTATTTGTATAATAATATAATAAAAAGTTATTCAATATTTACTTACCTAATGTTTTACTATCTCAGTAATAGTAAGTACCTACCTAATATTTTTTTACAAAATCAAGTAATAAAAGTCAACCCTATCACAGGCTTAGGCGAACGAGGCCCCATCGTGCCAGGGGCCTAAATAATTATTGCAGTCGTAAATTAATTTAACTGAATATACTTGACGTTAAGTAGCTGTCAGTTTTTAAGATTCATATGTCGATGCATATAAAAGTGCCCTAAGTAACGCATAAAATTTGAAAAATTCTTAGAGCATTTGGTAAAATTAGATTAATCTGGTTTACAGGTCCGCAATGTTATGGAATTAATTTAATAAATGTCAGTTTTACTTAGTACTTAAATCTTGCTAAAAACATTCAGTAAAATAAAAAATGCAGACCTTCAATAACTATCTATACCTACCTTTATCTATAGGATGATTTAAGCCCAACATGATATTTATAACGGTTCACATTTTAATAAACAGTAGTTATGGGCTTCTAAGTATCGATTATATTTTATTAATAGAGCATTATAGAACTTATTTATTATTAACAGAGCTACTGCTATGCATACATAGATTATCACGAACATATTTACATTCGTAAATACATATAAATTAGCTTTTAACAACTTGATTTAATCCTTATTTGAAAATCATTGTTTAAGCTTGTAACGGAGGGAAAGGTAGGCATTTTTTGTATTTCTTTTACAGACTACTGTTGATTGTATCTAATATGTTATAAGTTGACAGGGCTATTTGAATGAACATGAACGAAGTAGAGTGTGTACTCGATGGAGGCTGGGCTTTATTATTACGAATTTCACGCTTTGCCGGAGTTGCACCTGTTCAACTTGTAAAGTTACATAGCAGCCACAGCGCTTCGATATCGCATAGCTACACCACCTACAGTAAAATACTTTTAACTTTTATAAGTAAGTGATTATCTTTCATCGGCATATTTAAGTACCTAACAAATAGATAGCTGCTTAATTAGGACATGAATATCTGCCATTCTCATTTTTCTGTATTTCAAATTACCAGATTGGTATTATAAAAATATTATAAATTACATTTGCAGACCTAGCTGGAATTATTGGAACAATTATTCATTTTCTGGAAAATGGAATCAAAATTAACATTGGGGCGACACTTTTTTGGTTAACAAATAATATGATAATAACTTCAAGTATGGTTTTGATAGGATCTTATACGAGCGTTCGTAGAATGAGAAATATTATTGTATTTATGAATATTTTAGGAAAGGTAAAACATATTTTACCTAGCATTTTGTACTGATACTTAGGTCCACAAACTCCATATTTCTTATGGCTGTTATATTTCTAGATCAAAAGAAATATTAGGTTGACCAGTCTCATTCCTGCAAAGACTATTGTAATACGCAAAGCAACATTATTGCCTTATTTGGTTGTGTACAGTACCATAATAATGCATTCACTCTTGAGGAATAGTTTTACACTTATAAAAAACACACATCGTAAGTATTCTGGATATGGACAATTTTGTTAATAAATATTATCTATTACAAATACTATACTAATTTAATTTTGCAGCAGCTGGAAAATTATTCCTTTACATACACGAGTTTGTATATATTATAAAATTTTTTTTAGAGTTGCAAATTACGTATTTGCCTCTGAATGTGTTTGTAACATTTGAGTTGCTAAATCAGGAATTAGAAGGAATGTTGGGTACGAATGGTAGGTAATTAAAAATATCCATTATATACTTAGTCATATTAGAAATAATAATAGACTCGTTTTATATAACAATTGTAAAATGCTCAAAATAGGAAATAAAATAAGTAATATCACACAAAGATTTTAGACTTGATTCGTGGTTTACTGACATAATTCAGTCTCGTATTCAGTCAGTAATTGAGTCTCGTCGTGACCACGGTCCATGCAATTGGATCGAAATATCGACAATCCCAACTAAAATAATTAATTACCGTGGTACGTACTCGTAGTATTTTATAACAATTAATATCACACATTTGAACTTTCAGAGTGGAACATTTATAATTATGCTAGTTTTATTTAAATTCGTATTTTATTCTAGATCCAGCCAAAAAAAAGGAAATTTCAATGTACATACGAACATTGACACAATCCTATGTGTCTTTATGTGATGTAGCTGTAAGAATGAATAAGGATGAAGGCTTTATAATGTTTCTAATCGTTTTCGAAACTATTTATTCCTTAATATTACATGGTTATATATTCTTCCTTAAGATGCCGGCGTTTCCACTAGGTATAGTAAATTTTGATATGCCTACTTACTTTCCGACGACTACGAATCTTTATGACGAGGTTTCTTTAGAGGAACCCTGAAAAATTAATAGGTCTAAGCAAGCTATATACGTGCCTAACTGTAAAAATTGCAAATATGGCCCCCTTTTAAAAATTACCGAGGGCCCCAGTGTTACCTACTTTACACCCAAATTCTAAGACCGTTCAATATTTTTTCAGGTTCTGATGATTGGGTTTTATATTTTAATTTAATTATTTGCATCCTTTATGCTGCTAAAGTAGTGTTATACATTGAGAATTATCATCGGATTTTTACACAAGTAAGCTAATGTGCTAAATTTTGTTTTTTAAATCACAAACCCAGATTTATTTTGGATTATAATAAAATAAGTTGCGACGGATGTTTTAACAGCTTTGTTAAATAGTCTTATTAATAAAAATAATAATGATTATTTACCTACTGTTAAAGATTTCATCAAAATTGGTCCAGTGGTTTTTTATGATATGGTCACTTTTCCCTTTTCAGTTAGGTATTCTCAATTTCGGTATATTGAAATCGGTTAATTATTTATTAAATTATAGCTTGTGGTAAATCTCATTCCCAGGCGACCAATACGCGGGTATTATCGAGCAAATTAATTTACCACTTGACGGGAGTTGGCCAAGGCATCTCAACAGATTTGGAACTGATGACCAAGCAGTTGATTCTGAACGAACCGCAATATTCACCCTTGGGTATATTCGGTCTGCAGCGATCGAATATTATTACAGTAATATTTGAATTTCATTATGTACCTAACTGCTAATATCCCACTCACATTTAATCTATGATTAACACTGGTCTTGTTGCTGTGATTTCTTTTTTGAACCTACTTGTTTGACGCCATTTTGGCGCTGTAAGCACTAAGCAGCTATACAGTTTAAGTATAGTTTCCAATTCTCAATTTTCAGGTATTCAGTATCATTTCCACTTGTGCAGTCTACCTCGTGCAAATAATTCAATAAATTTTTAATATGCACCTACTGAAAGATGTTCGGATGGCGACTCGCACCGTGATATAGTTGGAATTTGGAAACCCTCCACTAGATGGAAAGATCCCAGTGGTGATTCTTACAAGAGGCCTATGTTCACGTCCTGTGGATTGTAATCTTAATGATACGACAGAAAATGTTTAAGAGCACCCAAATGAAGACATCGTTTACGAAAAAAATTCCGACTACACAACCCGATTTTGCATAAAATAGTACATTATGGTACAAGTGTCAAAGTTGGTGATTACCGCTGAGGCGCTATTGAGACCCGAGCCGTCAGGTGAGGGTCTTAAGGTAGCCGAGGACGGTAATCATCAATATACACGTGTATCATACGACGTTTTTCAACACACTTGTGAAGAAAATAACACTAAAATAGTACATTATGGTACAAAACAGTGAAAACGAGTTGTGAAAATTTTTTCGCAATGCAAAAAATTAATGTTGTTGTTTTGTTCGCCCTCTTGAGATGCTCTTGAGGGCAGGCAAAGATCGACGACCATACAGCCTATTCAGGTGTTTATTTGATTTAATCAGTTTTCCGAAACCTTTAATGGCCATAGACTAAAGAAGGAGGTTTCTTTTTTTTTTTTTGGCATTTCTCTTATAGCCACGTACAAAATGGGGATTTCGAGTTTTCTTTATTACAAAAAAAAACAAAAGTTACTGACAGTTTTATTTATTAAACACGTACATGTTGAAATTATCTATTTAAATACGGAGTTGTATGAAATGATTGCTTGCTCAGGTACATTAATTTAACACGATATTTTTATAAATTATTGAACAAGATCTTTTTTGTAGTAGAAACTTTTTTAAGAACACAGCAACTCACCCAATAAAATTAAAAAAAAAAATTTCTTTAACTCACATTGTGAATAATAGTAATCAAAAGTCACAGTTTGAGTTAGAGGTGTCATTGTGTGCCTAGTTGCGGTGAACCGTGAGCCCCTTTATGAGCAAGTGTGTTGAAAATAATATTATAAGTTGGACGCAGATATGCATTAACGATTCAACCCACAAACCTTTCGTCAAATTAAATACATGCACAATGTAAAAGAAAAGTTAACTTTTCAATTGATATGTGTGGGTTGAATCATTATTGCGTAACTGCGTTCAGTTAACGTATTGATAGCAAAATAGAATCTTATTATTGAGACATAAAATTATTTTATTTTCATTGTGAGAATAATACAGGAAAGTAATTCAATTCAATTCCCAAGTAGTGGCTTATAGAAAAGTAATTCAGCATTTATTAATTTATGACGATTAATAATCCTTACGATTTTTTTTAAAACAAAAATTTATTTCTTACCTCAATATGTCTGACCAAGTCTCATCTACGGTTGCAAAATTACGTAATTTTACCGAAAAAGCTAGTAAAATACGGATATTTTACGGTAATTTATATATATTACGGTAAAATTACCGGCTACGTATGTATGCTGAAAAGTATAGCAAAGTATAGCGGGGGGTGAGACGAGCGTGTAGTTGAAACATACTTACGTACTGCGAGTCGCGCGGCGCGACGTTGCCGTTTAGTGCAGTTTGCCTTTATGTTTTGCGCTGTTGCCATTCCGACTGAACAGTGAGCATTCGGCAAGCCGATCGCCGATCGGCGATCAGTTGAATTGTTTTGACTGACTGCACTATACGTGCATTTAGTAAATTATGCCACGAAATCAAGCAAAAGTGTGGGTCACAATAGTTTTGTTAGTAAGAGTTAAATTGTATTTTACCCAATTTTACCGTAATTTACGTAATTTATTTATATTTTACGTAAAATATGGTAAATTACCGAATTTTACGAAAGTAATATTACCGCTTTACATCCCTAGTCTCATCTCATATTTATATTAGCAAAGTTTGATGTCTATCTATTATATACCTAGCTAAATAATAAATGTATTTATTTGATTTGCAAATTAAATCGTGGTTGAGTGAATTAAAAAAGAAATCAAACAATATTTTTTCTTTGCAATGTATATTTCACAGAAACATACTTATAGTCAATTTACGCTTACACCAAAAATGGAATAATAAACCGCGCGCTTCGCGACCTGTAACAAGAGGAAAGATTCTTTAGATTAATAATAACAATCTTAAAATTAGATCTATTGTAATTTGTATGTGATAAGGTTTCTTTTCTTGCAGTGGGAATATAATATTGAAGATTCTTTAATAACAACAATCTTAAAACTAGATCTAGTTTTGTATAAGGTTCCTTATATAGCAATATGTATTGCATAATCTTGGCAAAATTGCTGGACCGATTTTGATAAACAATCAATGATCTCAAAATTGCTTTACGCAAAGTATGCTTCAACTTTAGTTTATAAAAAACATGGATTTTGTTGAGGTAGCGAAGGGAAAGTGAAGTGGCAATGGCCATGGCATATGATTTAAAAAATTGATAGACTAAGCCTCAATAGCCCAATGGTTAAAGGTGCGTACTGAAAATAGAAAGGTTGCAGGTTCAATCCCCGTGCCTTGGTGAGTGCCTGCCATGGTTGGCCGATCTCTCTCCAGTTGTGCAATTTCCCTCCCTTTGGACTATGAGAGTGAAAGAATAAAGAGTACACCTCTTTGTGCACTATAATATCTCCCGTGCAGATGAGTAATATCTGAAGAGATTGGCTGTCGTGAACAGGTTCGGATGGGAGGACATTATTATTAAATACTTACTATATGATTAGTCAAACAGACCGAAGCCCATGTCTTCATCGTCAGACTCAGACTCTTCCTTCTTGGTCTCCTTCTCTTCTGCAATGAGACAAAAACAGTATTAGCAAAGAATTTAAAACAATTTTAAATTAAATGTCAGAGTTTTTAGTTCAGGATTTAAATGTTACAGCACTGATTTCATCAGTCGAAAGATGGTTAAATTTTGTTCATCATAATGAATTAATATAGAAGATAAGTAAAAAATAAGCTTTTAAATTTGAAAGTATGTATTTACACTTAAAAATAAAAAACACTGTTTTCACAACTTTTCTAGTCAGTGTTGTAACTAACTAATCACAGTTCAAGCCTCCCAACAACAAAATATAACTAGAGTGCCTGTGCTAAAAATTGAATCTGGGACCTCCTACCAGTTACTATTAAGATATCTATGTGTACTTATAAAACTGTGCCCTAATAATTTGAATAATAGTAAACACCTGTTGTATAATTTAAGCTGGTAGACCTAAAGATTCAAGGAGGAAATTCCTCGAGTACATAAAAGGTTAGGAAGGTCACATTTTTTGTAATTTTACTCTTAAAAGGGTCTAATGCTGCTGTAGTTAATATGAAGATGTCATAAAGTTTGTATGGTGGGAGGCTTTGGCCGTGGCTACCACCCTACCGTCAAAGTTGTGCCACCAAGCGATTTAGCATTACTGCACGATATAGCATGTAGAAACCGATTAGGGGTATGAGTACACTGCCATACCCCTTCCAAGATAGCCTAAAACCATCTCTGCATCGTCACTTATCATTAGGTGAGATTGCAGTGAAGGACTATCTTGCCATTGAATAAAAAAAATGAAGAAACTTTCTTTATAAACCAGAATCTAACAGATGAAGGAAGTTAAGTTGTGAGCATCAGTTTATGTTTCAACTTAAAGTAAATTAGTGCTTAATTAATTACTGTAGTGAATATACCTTTCTTTTCCTCAGCAGCCGCAGCAGCGGGCGCGGCCGCAGCAGCAGCCGGCGCCGCACCTCCAGCTGGCATCGATGACAGCTTCT
The DNA here is from genome assembly GCA_038048805.1 of Hipparchia sbordonii. NCBI lineage: Eukaryota > Metazoa > Arthropoda > Insecta > Lepidoptera > Nymphalidae > Hipparchia > Hipparchia sbordonii. Next base: position 8,924,262 of record CM076107.1, on the reverse strand, counting down.
CACGACCTGCAGAGTCACATCATTTTCAGTACAGGCATACACAAAATATATGGAACGTCAGAAGTGGGATCTACATCAGAATGCAATGAAACATCATTTTTTTCAGACGAAAGATGGTGTAATTGGAAGAATCATCATAATATTCATACAATATAAGGATTAAGGCTGACATGTCGACAAGTAGTCACAAACTACGTTATCTTGTAAACAAAGGGAACCTACTCCAGGGTAAAGATTCCAATCTCACAGAAATTTCAGAAAACCATAATATAAAATGTTGCAGACAAAAGCTAGTAGTGCTTATAAATAATTGTTCTTATCACATTGATTGCAAGTGAAATGGAGAAGTTTTTGATTTTGGATGAATTTTTTATTGACAGAATAACTTCCTGCGCACACTAATCCTGTACCTCATACTGGACAAAGGCACCTATTAATATTGAACAAATCAATTTGTTTGAAAAGGTTTTTTTATTTTTATTGTTTGACAGCGCTTATGCCCTATAGATCTTTAATGCACGATTCGAAATCTTGAAGTCTCCGCATAATTCTAACACAGGTACACTTACAACAAAATTAAATGTCACTACTCACTACAATCTCATGAATATCCACCAGAAAATTCAGTTTTGTAAGGTTAGGACAATTTAAAAAAAAAGAAAAATATTTGCAGCCTACACTTGTGTAAATACTGTTATAAGCTATAGTCTACTGAATAAAATTATTATAAACACATCAAATAACGCACCTTGCACAATCAAATCCTCAACAGACTTTCCTTTGAGCTCGTCAATGACTTTCTTCAGTTTGTCAGAGTCGGCTTCAATACCAACTGAACTGAGGATTTTCTCCAGGTCTGCGGCTGCTGGGGAAGCCTTGCCGCCCAGCACAGCTAATAAATACGCGGCCACGTAACGCATTCTGTAATTGAAACTCGTTTTTAGATGGTTAAGTACTATTTCGGGGCCGTAAGGAAAAGGTTCTTTACGAAAAAAAGGCGGCTAGTCTAACCTAAGCGATTTGAGCGCTGCAAATTAAATAGAAATCATAGCTTGCGAGTACGTTCCTGGACTTGTGCACTTTGCACAATTTCAATAAGGAAACTTACACGTGTAAAAATAATTATTATCAAGTTAAACATGTTTGATCACTGAAATTCACTCGGCGCGCACTTCAATTATTAATCCAAGTTAATCTTGAAAATCTGCAAATGAATTGAATTGTGTCCGTTTGGAATTAGCTAGTTAAACCTTTCTATATAGAATAAGATTAATATTTAAGCAAAAATAACTTACTTTTAAGTCGTAAAGACACGAAACGTGTATTGCCGTAAACAGACGTTTGCGAAAGAAAAACACAAAAAGAAAAAAATGTCTTTAGTCTTATGTCAAATGTCAATCGTCTGTCATTGGTGTCATTGTCAACCGTTTGTCAACACATTGTCAAATGGACACTGACCACTCTTTAATCCATGAATAACACTGCAATTGCTGTCCCAATACAAATATTTTGTTGCGGTGGCCATCTGGACTGATATTCATTAAACATGGCTCTGAATGTTTAAATGAAAATACTCTTATATGTTTGTGCTTACAATGTACAGCAGTAAAAAAATAATCCAGGGCCCCAAGTCTGCTATTTTACATGTCATTGTCATTGATCCGCAATACAATTGCAATACAATTATCATTGGTCCAAAATTTCGTAGTCTACTAAATTCACAATGGTCGTTTGATTTCTTATAATTGGATTGTAATTCAATCATACCTCGGTATTGGCATTAGCTTAAAAAGCGTTTGCCGAAATGAGTTTCAAAAAAAACTACATATTAAAAACGTTTATTTAAGCTAGATTCAAAGCTAGATGTGTCAGTGGCAAACCATCGGAAAACAATTGTGACGCCATTGAATTAGTAGACTACCAAAATTGCTAAAAGTAGCAATCGGGATGTCATTGATAGGCAATGTAACTACAATTGCAATAGCAGACTTGGGCCCCAGTAGGTATTAATCATAGATTAAAGATAGAGGTCAGTGCAAATGGAAAATCTGACATGTGACCATAGACGAACATAATGGAATGCGAAATCCAGTCTTGCCAACTATCGATTCTTGTCTCTGGTTCTTGTTATAGTCTCGTACACACTATCAAGCAAAGTTAATAGCTTGCTAATAGCCATTAAATAACGTTATTTAATGCAAACTGTTATTGTTACACAATATGATACCAGTAACATTTTTCAATAAATCGTTGCGAAAAAAATCGTCAATCTGTGAATCATCAAATTGTGATTCTAAACCGCATGCTTTTTTTTTTCTTGCGGGTTCTAGTTTGATAGTTCACAGATTTACCATTTGTTTTCGTGACGATTGATTTTTGTAGGTTAAATTATGTAGGTACGTTAATGATTAGGATAACAATACTCAGAGGCGTAACTATGCCGTTTGAGGCCCGTGGCAAATTTATCGGACGGGGCCCTCCCTTCCCCAATATAAAGAAGTTCAACCAATCAGATAGCATTTTTTTATTTTATAATAAATCACTACGTGAAGTAGGTACATACAAACGCATTTATAATTACTTGATTTTCTAATAACCTTTAATTCAGAGCGCATTGAACTGTATGTGACAATTTTTGTATTAGTATCAAACAAAGATTAAAATTCCTTTTTTGCGGCTTTTTTTTCAGCAAAAGTGTTAGAATAGAATAGAATAGAATTCTGTTAATGATATATTAACCAAAAATGTCATTTTCGCGAGCGAAGCGAGCTCGAAATTTTTTATAATTGCTTTACGGCACTTAGAAGTCCATACTTGGCACCTACAATAGAAATGTAAAAGTGACATTTTCGCGAGCGAAGCGAGCGCGAAATTTTTATGATTGCATTACGGCACTTAGTAGTCCATTCTTGGCACCTACAATAGAAATGTAAAAGTGACATTTTCGCGAGCGAAGCGAGCGCGAAATTTTTATGATTGCATTACGGCACTTAGTAGTCCATTCTTGGCACCTACAATAGAAAAGTAAAAGCGACATTTTCGCGAGCGAAGCGAGCGCGAAATTTTTTATAATTGAATTACGGCACTTAGTAGTCCATTTTTGGCATCTGCAATAGAAATGTAAAAGCGACATTTTCGCGAGCGAAGCGAGTGCGAAATTTTTTATTATTGCATTACGGCACTTAGTAGTCTATACTTGGCACCTACAAGTACAATAGAAACGTAAAAGCGACATTTTGGAGAGAGAAGCGAGCGTCAAATTTTTTACGATTGTATTACGGCACTTAGTAGTCCATTTTTGGCACCTATAATAGCAACGTAAAAGCAACATTTTCGCGAGCAAAGCGAGCGCGAAATTTTTTATCATTGCATTACGGCACTTAGAAGTCCATACTTGGCACCTACAATAGAAATGTAAAAGTGACATTTTCGCGAGCGAAGCGAGCGCGAAATTTTTATGATTGCATTACGGCACTTAGTAGTCCATTCTTGGCACCTACAATAGAAATGTAAAAGTGACATTTTCGCGAGCGAAGCGAGCGCGAAATTTTTATGATTGCATTACGGCACTTAGTAGTCCATTCTTGGCACCTACAATAGAAAAATAAAAGCGACATTTTCGCGAGCGAAGCGAGCGCGAAATTTTTTATAATTGCATTACGGCACTTAGTAGTCCATTTTTGGCATCTGCAATAGAAATGTAAAAGCGACATTTTCGCGAGCGAAGCGAGTGCGAAATTTTTTATTATTGCATTACGGCACTTAGTAGTCTATACTTGGCACCTACGAGTACAATAGAAACGTAAAAGCGACATTTTGGAGAGAGAAGCGAGCGCCAAATTTTTTACGATTGTATTACGGCACTTAGTAGTCCATACTTGGCACCAACAACGTTTTTTATTTTGCACTACGCCATTTAGTCCTGTACTTTTGGCGCTTGAGACCCTGCGCTTATATGCACCGCACACCCGACATAGTAGTTAAAGTCGGCCCTACCAACTATTTAGTCACTGTTATTGGGCTACCTATACTCGGTAACTAATTAGATATTTTATAAAATTTTAAAATATATGTTTATGAACTTAATGACATTTAGGTACCTATACAAATACATATGTATCTTTTTAATTTCTGTAAGACATAAATAAAAATTTGGCCCCAAATTTACTGCCCCTAAAATCTGCTGCCCTGGGCTCCAGTCAACTCAGCCTTTTGGTAAATCCGCCACTGTCTGTAACCTTTCTTGTCCCAAAGAATTTCGTTTATATCAATTTTAATTTTGAAATTAAAATTGATATAAACTTGATTGATTGATTTGGCTAGCCGTAGTCACAGGAATGGCTATAAATCTTAGGATCATCTTGTGCTTCTGGCCTCCTCTGACCGGGGCCCCTTCCGGCTGGGGCCCGTGGCATTTTGCCGTCATGCCACCCTGTAGTTACGCCTCTGACAATACTGATAATAAAGATTCACTAGCACCACAGTAATCTGTGAGTAGCAATACGTATATTAATGTTAAAGCGTGAGATACACATGCTATACTAGTTACGTAGGTAGTATTAGTAGCATACATTGACTCAAGTGGCGTGCATACAGGGTAGGCATTGAGCGGGCAGATGATATAAAATGGAGAAAATCTTCAGTACGAGTTATAAAAACTTAAGGGTAGGTTTTTTATAATTTGTACAATGATTACCTTTCTTCTTCTTTACGTTTACGTTACCCTTAAGTTTTTTATAACTCTTATTGGATTTTTTTTCCATTTTATATCATCTGCCTACCCTGTAGTACATCCTGTGCACGCCACTAATGAGCATGTGTGTATGAAAAGAGTAGGTATGCTTCTGAAATAGCACGCTACCTAATTGCACATCGGTCAAGTATAAGGTACAATTAATAATTACCTACGCTAGATTGTGCTTGACACTTTGGTTAGGATATTCAACGTGTTTTTCAATCCAAAAAGAGAGTATGCAGGGTTACCAACTCCTAAAAAAAATTAGCCCTAACATCAACATGAAATACCCCTAAATAACCCTAAATGCAATATTCAAAAGCCCCAAAAAAATCCCTGTATCTTGTTACCATTCAAGGCTAATGTTTAAATGAGTTTCCCGATTTATTGAGGTAAATATATTGAAATATTTTCAAAATGCTTGAGCTAAAACGATTTTAAGCATATTATTCAGGAATATCATAGACGTTTTTCTTTATTTACTCGTTTTGGTCAGTCAATTATGTGACGCTTGAAAATTTATTTATGCCCCTAAAAATAGCCCTAAATTTTTTTGGGTCCTAAAAAATCCCAATAAGCAAAATTCCGCCCTAAAGGAGGTGGGTTGATAAGGCAACAAAATCCGCCCCTCATACACTCGAAAAAAAAAGTTCCAGATTTCGACAAATTGTTAATGTATTTATATACTTGAAGATATAAACTTTATTTTAATATAAAGTTTAGGTGATAAAAAAAATAGTAAGTTACAGAAAATATTACCCAAAAAGAGAGTGTTTCTTTTACTTTTCTTACATTTTCATACATTTTAGTCGTTTTTTAAGCTTTGATTTAATATTTTACAATGAGGCGCTCCATGAACCAAAATAAATTAATACTCATATAAAAGCTTATAAAAAGGAGCATCATTATCAGTTACGTTTACCGTGGTTCATGGAGCGCCTCATTGTAAAATATTAAATCAAAGCTTAAAAAACGACTAAAATGTATGAAAATGTAAGAAAAGTAAAAGAAACACTCTCTTTTTGGGTAATATTTTCTGTAACTTACTATTTTTTTTATCACCTAAACTTTATATTAAAATAAAGTTTATATCTTCAAGTATATAAATACATTTACAATTTGTCGGAATCTGGAACTTTTTTTTTCGAGTGTATGAGGGGCGGATTTTGGGCCTTATCAACCCACCTCCTTTGGGGCTAAAAGCCCTAAGTTGGGAACCCTGAGAGTATGTTTATGATAGGTACCTATGTATCGTACCTATCTACCGTTTTATGTTCCTGTGAAGTTTTTCTTCCAATAGGGTGCATAAAATACAGGCCCCGAGCATCTTATCATTTATTATCATCTCTTATAGGTATTTCGATAAATCTAAAAATTCTGCTACAGATACAAATTATAGGGATTATTGTTTGACTGTTTAAAAATCGGGTAAAACATTAAATTTATTTTATAAAACTTTAATAGGGCTGCCCAAAGCTAGGTATATGTAAATACAACTAGCACATAGTACAACTAGCCGATGCCTGCGACTTGGAGTTAGGCTTTTTAAATCCCTCGGAAACCCTTCGTTTTTCCGGGATAAAAAGTAGTCTTTTATTAAACTTATACGAACGTAATATGTATATTGTATACCTGACTACTTCGCTGCGTGTTTGACAACGCATGAGATAGAGTTCCGTAGTCATTAGTATGACTACGAAGAATGTTACTCGTAAATATATGTCTATCTTTTCTAAGATAGACATTCTTCGAACCTGAATCAGGGGGGCGATTCAGACCTGTTCGATAACATACCTACCGTGTCGATACGGTTAGATATCGATCTCGTATAAAAAAATTTTGTCGTGTGATTCAGAGCGTTTGGTTTGAGGATACGATTCGGTATCGACTACGTTATCGACATCGACAAGATACATTCGATTACAAGAGCATTTACGAATTGAAAATATATGTTATCGTACGGTAACAAACCGAATCGATCGATAAATAAGTTATCGGGAGGGTCTGAATCGGGGGGCAGATCTGCGTAGTAAAATTTTCTGTGGATGACAAAATTATGCAAAAGGAAGGGTTGACAGCCCTATGAGAAACAATAAATTCTGGTGGAACATTAATAACTCCGATGTAATCGCGGAATACCAGATACGAATTAATAAGCGACAACTTTTATCGAAATAAGGAACTGTGTTATGTTTTTGTTAAAATGATTGTGGAAGATAAACTAATCCTTAAGATAAGAGTGCCTATAAGTGCATACATACTTATTTTTAGGATTCAGTACCCGAAGGGTAACAAACGGGAACCTATTACTAAGCCTCCAAAGTCCATCTGTCTGTCACGCAAGGAACTGTTATCAAATTCCCGTACTCCTACGGTCAGTGTTAATGTCATGTCTAATCCAAACTCTAAAAATATTCTTTAGTTAAGTATTTATAGGTTTTAGTTAGGTCTTATAATGTACTACTAGATGACATCGCAAACTTAGCCGTAGTCATCGATGTATGTAGTACGTATTTCTATACTTTAAAAATCCAGTGGAAATGTTTAGATTTCCCGGGAAAAAAATAATTTTCCCATGTTCGTTTCCAAAATGTGAGCTATTTGTTTCCGCCTAGATGGGTTTAGCGATTAGACTAAAATATTGTCCCTTGGGCTTGTTGGTGATTTGTTTCATTTTTTTTTTTCTCGTTTGTAAAAAGTTTTGTTGGGACACTTGTTCATTAGCTCCTAACATCGCTCCTAAATATTTATTTGATTTGTGTTATAATTTATAATGAATAGTCTTACTTTGCAAATATTACGAAATATTTAGGAGAAAACTGGAAGACTCCTGCTTCAGTCAATAGATTTAACAGAGTTCTCCAGAAATACTCGGCGTGTACAATAAAAACTAAAACTGATACGGGAACGCCTAGCGTCGCACGCGCACTATTATTAGATCTTTTTATCATAGAGTATGTTAATCAGACAGATGTCTCCGTCATGATCATTGTAATTTGTACCTATCCCACTCACCACCTAGCTAGAATTTGTACCTGCTCACTTTCTAGAGTTAAGATTAATATTTAGGATTATACTGATGATAATATTAGGTAAACTGACAATATTCTATTAATATTGTATCTTGACAAAATTTGACACAGTAAAGGCCTAGAGGCTCCTTTTTATTCCGGGAAATCAAAAAGTTCACATCGGATTTTTAAAAAGTCGCGATTATCATCAATTTTATTCAATCGTTTTCCATTAAATAAGTAATTCAGGGTTTGATGATGATATTAGTTTTGATTTTTAATTTTATTAACGGAATTTTATATTGATTTTATTATTATGGTCAAAACGTAACGACGCGCCGCTAACGCGTCATTTTGAAGTTGCAAAATTTATTTCAACATAAGTTTGGTTGGGATGCAAGAGTATGCAATGGATACCTATTATTAAAAAAATCTATTTTGTTCCCTAGAGATTTGCGAGAGATATAACTTTTCTTTTCGTTTTCCAACCTACCTAATTACTATACCTATAACAAACTTAACCGACCTAAGAAGAGATTTATTCAGCGTATGCAGTTTTTTCTGCGTCTATGAAGTGTAATTCACTGGGTAAGGTAGGTGACAAGTAGTTTAGCCAAAATTATCAATATAATGTTGGTTGTTGTTGGTAACTGTTGGTACTTCTGTTCTCATAATCATTGAATCAAATCATACTTCAGCTTCAGTGTGAGTCGGCGCGCGCGCAACTTTTCAGCTACGCGCTGTGTATGACTGGAAAAGTAATTTTTTCGTAAACCTAATGAACTTACTCTATAAAGTGTAACGTAAATTAACATTGTCGTCCGTAGTTCAGATGAGGAGGTGATTATAGGGGGGACATTAGTGGGACAATCTAAATAGTGTCAAAACCTATAGTGAATCTAAAGTGGTTTGGGCATACTGCAATTATTCTGCATTGCACCTAATATTTTAACATTAAGTGGCATGATTAATGATAACGACTGTGAACTATTTATTAAATTAATCAGTGATGAAACATAGATACTAAGGTTGTCCAAGATTGAGTTTTTGGTAATATATGTATATTTTAATGGATTTGTTTAGGTGAAAGAGGTAAGTTTGGATTATAACATTGAGTGAAGCTCTGCATGGCTTTGCGAACTTTGAACAAATTATATTGTGTTTTTAACACCTGACGGAAAAAGAGGTTGTAAGTTGGACGTGTGTATCATGTGTCTATGTATCCCTAACGAATGGACTGATTTTGATGCGGTTTTTTTGTTTGAAAGTTATACTGTATCTCTGCAGAACATCAAATCGTTGGGTTTTGCTGCGTGATTGAAGACAAACCTACAAACACACATTCGTAATAATATATTATGTAATATTTGTATAATGTTTCTATCTATTGTATATTGTATATAAATGTTTAATGTTTAAGTAAATGGTGGTGTATGGTTGTAGATTTAAAAAATCTTAATTGATATCTCATAACACAAGCCAAAAATAAAGTTTTAATTTTTGGGTAGTATGCCTGTATAATTTTCTGTCTGTTTGTTGACCCAGCCATCAGTGAAAGTGAAACGTATCTACCTAATTGAACTAGTCGAATAATGAAATGGTTGTTTTTTTACGGGTCAGATAATTACAAGGTCAGAGATAAAATTGTAAATGATCCCTACTTGCTACTAACTCTGCTTTCTTAAAGGCTTTTTATTATATAATTATTATCATATAACTAATATTATAAACACGAAAATGTATTTGTATGTCCTTCAATCACGCAATAACGCAGCAAAGGATCGAAGTGGTTTATACCTAATAAACTACTACATGGGTAGTTGATGACCTGGAGAGTGACATAGGTTTCTTTTTCCAAACAATGGAAAAACAAGGAATTCTCGGGGGAGTTTTGAAAAAACTAATTCTGCGGCGTTTATTTGACCTTCAATCACGCTCATGCCGCAACGACGACGTGATTGTTTTGCATATTTGTAGGTATAGTTGAGTATGGGTAGGTCAAAAAATCAAAAATCAAATCAAAAAATATTTATTTCATCACTACCAATATATATATATAGATATTACATGGTCATAGGTATAACACTCTTCAACCTATGAGTATGTAGGTTCATAGGTTACTTTTTATTCCGGAAAAATAAAGGGTTCCCGCGGGATTTTTCAAAACCCAACTCAAAGTGGACGAAATCGAAGACGAAGAACAAGCGTGTTCGCGCGGGCAAAAAAATTATACAGATGAGTAGAAACACGTAGATTGGACAGGGGATATTTGTGGTAAGGTTGATTGCCAGGTTTATTCAAAATAGATTGATATTAAATGTAACCTCTTCAAACGTTCAATGATGTTTAACAGAACTTGCGTTGTTCACTGTTTAGAATATTATAAATCTCATTAAGAGCTCATGAGATGTAGCAGGCGGCCTTTGGTAAGAGCATGAATGTAGTTTGTTCCGTATTATTTTCGACTCAATTAAAATGCACATACTAATCCATACTTCCATAACAATATTATAAGCTTGAAAGTGAAAACTAGTCAGAAGATTGCAAGCTGCATTCTAGACTGAGATAAAAAAAGCACAAAAATCATGTGTACTGCACAGGTTTTTTTAAAAAACTTAGATGCAGAAGGATTGAGTCTTTACATGCGATGAATCTTACAAAGAGCGGGATCAACAAAAAAAGCCGCTCAGGCTGAAATCTATAGACTGCACTCTCACTCTGCTCAGTCTCAAGACAGAGTTAAAATGAGAGAGATTTACGTCAGAGCATATTTGTGTCTCGTTTTAACCTCTATCTTGAGTCTGAGCTGAGTTAGAGTACGCTCTATATATCTGAGCATCAGAGTGCTATGTTAAGAGCTTCCTTGCAAGATATTATCTGAAATGAAGTATCCGTAGAACCAAATATATTAAGCAATCTGAAGTGGCAATGGACAGGTCATGTTTTTCGTAGGAGTCGAAAGTTCACGTGGAAATTTTGTATCTATAGAAATCATCATCTTCTTCTATATTAACCGATAGATGTTCACTGCTGAACAAAGGTCTCTTGCATGGACTTTTAAGGACTCGGTCTTGCGCCCCCTGCATCCAGCGGCTCTCTGAAACTCGTTTGATGTCGTTGGTCTACCTAGTGGAGGATCTGCCAACACTGCACTTCCCGGTGCGGGGTCACCACTTCAGCATCTAGAAATCCTACTCGAAATTATTTTAGTTGGAGTTTTACTACTTCGGATAAGAGGTGTTCATAATGCAGACAATGGAAACTTGTTGAGCAGTCAGACTATAAATAATCTCTATTATAAAAAGGAAGTAACGAACAGTGTCCAGAAAGAGTAAAGTTCGGTGACAACACTGGGGCTTCCTAATTAATGCTGCAGAAATTTCGTCGCGGTTTTTGTTCGTTCTTTTGAAATCTGGCTTTTACGTAAAAATGTACGAAAACTCCAAAGTAATTAACGCACATGATATTTTATGCCGGTCCGAAAATTAAAACTTTTGGGCCGACGACTGCAAGAATAAAATGCTGAATTTTAATTTTTTTTTTGTTCAACTTCTGACAGGCGACAGTTCGGTTAAGCTTCAGCGGCTGAGAAATACTGTTTTATTAATTTATTTTTATATCAGAGGGACATCAAAAATATTGTATGAAATTTTCGTATCGGATTTTATTTCCAATATCGGGGGGCTTCTCCCTGATTTTGCATGCTTTGCTTAACAGAGACTTTCCGCCTGAGAACGGTAAATGGTAATTGGAACAACGTGGAATCAGTTTTCCTCGAGAGCAGTTATTCCTAGAATTAATTATATTATAACGTTTCATCATAGCTAGTTTCACTAAATCGACTAAATCACTATTATTTCTACGAGTATTATATGGAGAGTATTAGGAGAGTATTATGGAATATTTCCTAATATATAGATATTTGTTCTAGAAGAGCGTTTTGATGAAATCGAGTTTAATCGGGTCGGTTATACCTATATCATTGTTATATTTTGAGGAATCGCTTTAGAGTCATACAGCTTGAAAAGTAAAGCCAAGCAAAGCAAAGAATAGTTATAAAATGTGTGTGTTATGTTTTAGAATAAAATGTAGCTGTAAGTATATTATAGGCACAATGAACCTCCACTGATAGATAGGTACTAATTCTTAAATTTATAGGAACTTTAATTTGAGCGTACGATATTTATTCATTAGTCCAGTCAAAACCATGTCTTAAAAAATTCAAGAAAATGTCAGTTTAGTAATGAGTGTTTTGTACTTATAATAAATACGAGCAGGTTAGCAAATACACCATAAATAAACGTGTTAGTGAGTTTTTTGACAGTCACATTAATTTAAAATAGTATCTACCTGTTAATGTACTCTACTTGTACATTAAATCATTAGAGTTTATGATCATTTCTAGGCGTAATATTACTAGATACCTATCTAGGTGTTCATACAACACTAGCCCTACACCACTCGTTATTTTTAGGCTTGTAACCATACTAAATTCCAGTCATAAAGCAACATCTTGCATAATAATATGCAAAACCACAGTGGCAAGTTCGCAACGCATAGCTAGGTTTTGCATAATAATCACTGTCTTTTAACTGCAAGTCGTAGTTGGTCAAATTCTAAAATGCTTTTGCCTGCGTCTATCATTCATAGTTCTAGTTATATTACTTTTCCTTGACTGAGGAGTTATAAAACTTAAAAAAAATCAAAAACAAGTAAAAAAAATAATCGTATTTATTGTTGAGTTTCTGAGGCTTTTCTCAACAGAATCAGCTATTTTTCGAACCGATCGATGGTAGAAACTTTTTGAATTTCATTTATATTTACACTGTCAGAGGTCTTATGGCTCCTTGCGAATGATACAAGAAATATATGGGTTCTTGAGGCAAAAATGTTATTGCTTATTATTTTTATTTATTACTGACATATACCTACATAATCTTTTCAAATATCTTATCTAAAATCGATAGCGACCATTAGGGGAATCTGTTAGCGTGGTTATTTTGTGTGACTATCTTTCATTACTTTCCCTGGTCCTTTTTCACTGTCCGGAATATGTCTTCGACTTGTTACGTGTCTTTTATATCTTCCGTTCTCTACCGGGTATCGGCCCTATAATAGGTACTTCTCTCCATTCCTCTTTAACAGGACCTGGTTTACATGTACCTACGCGTAGACAGGTATAGATTTGTAAGCTTCGACTACGAAATAGTAGGTATTTATTTTAATTAAAGCAAGGTTAACAAGGCTCTCGGATTTGATTGCTCTGTAAAATGTAAGTAATAAAACCGGGAATCAAACCTTGGTTCCGTGACATGGGGCTAATTATGACGCGCGTCGCGTCGCCATTCGTCACTGTTGCTACGGATGATTTAGGGCTGGACCAAGTTATAAACGGAAGCAATTAAATTTTTATTATTGGAAGATTTATATCTCTCCTCCTCCTTTCTTAAGCAGGAAGTAAAAATCTGGAATTATTTTTAATATGCAAAGCCATATAGATAGATAGATAGAAATACTTTATTGCACCCGAGAAAGAGAAAATAATGTTACAAAGCAAATTCAGGCAACAAAACGAAAGGGTTTGATTGTAGCTGTCAAAAAAAGATCGGCTAAGTGCGAGTCGGACCGGGAATCGAAGGATTCGGCACCATTGTCCATTTAACATCAGCTAAGGATTTATAGTATATCGAGTAAAAACAAAAGTTTATTGTATCAAGAAGTCTCTTTAACTTTTTTTTGATAAAAATATCAGAAAGAATATAGATATAAATTGAAACTTTTATTTTTGTGTATGTACCTACTTAACAGTAATTGGAGTAACAGATATCACAGTTGACCTGTTATAATCCATCTCTAGTTATAAATTCCCGCCTATTCAGTGGCCCCAGAGGACAATAAATTTAAAACAAGCGTGGGCGGGATGTGACGTAGCGTAGCGCACGTTAATAAATAATTTATATTTGTCAGTTTGTGACGGCGCTGCAGACGGCTCTTATTGATCTCGGCGTTGGATCTCAACAGTTTCTGTTGTCTCACCTAGTTTTATTGCTGTTTCCAATGATAATAGAGAATGTTTTGTTTCATCCGTTCAAATGGGAACATTTTAAGATCAGTTAAGTAGATAAATCTTAATAGACATAACACACGTCAGATTTAAGAAAAGATCTGAACATATTGGCTTCCGTTTTTCCAACTAACTATAATGTGGATGTCTTTAAATCAAGAGTGAATAAGGATCTTCTAGGCAAGCGCGCACCATCTTAGGCTGCATCATCATTTACCATCAGGTGCGATCGCAGCCAAGCGCTAGTCTAGGTATACACCGTGTAACAAAAGTGTGAAATCTGTTAAAGTATATAGATTTGTTAGTGATTCTCTCAAATTGATATAGTTATATAGGTAGTTCATTTTGTATATATTAATTGTATTATTATAATTGGAATATTTTGTGAGTACCGATGGGGCTGACATGAAGGTCACCTTCAAAAGTCCCTTATTAAAAATGAGAATAAAAAAAAAAAAAAAAAAAAAAAAGTGTGAAATAACCCTGAAGATTTTTTTTTTCATATTTCGACCTATGTTCCTTGGAGAAAGTTGTTCAGTTTCATGAGCACATTCACCTCCTTCAGGGTTATTTCACACTTTTGTTACACGTTGTATATTTAATTTAAAAAAATAATAATGTTCGGTGGATTTGAAACTTCCAAGCATCCAAATAACCATGATTAAACTCGAAGTTATTTATATTTTTAATTAAACCTTACAAGACAGGTCAACACACTAGTTGACCGGCCTTGGCTCTGCACGGGTAGTCTGCAAATCAAACGCAGTAAGTACAATTAACAATACTAATTAGCAACGGAAGCTGATTGAACTGAATTACGATATAGCTAATTCACAGTTGACACAATACGGCTCAACTGAGGCTGCCACATGATTTTGATGGCTGAAAAGAGATTGGCTACGTAGTGATAGGGTTTTCGAATTCAAATTCAAATTCAAAATTTATTTATTTCATTTAGGCACTTATGACACGTCATAAATCTACCACCGGTTCGGAATGCAGATTCTGCTGAGAAGAACCGGCAAGAAACTCAGGAGTTGCTCTTTTCAAAAAAATAAAATAATTTTACAATAAGTAACCAAGCTAAGCATTTTTGAAGCTTCATTCAATACATATAATCCAACACATGTCAACATGGGAAGACAATTAGGTACCTACCTATCTTTTTTTGGTATTTACAATAAAAATAGACGACCTCTCTGGCACAGTGGTGAGTGCTATGGTGGTGAGGGTTATATCTGGGAGGTCTCGGGTTCGATTCCTGGCGGGTCAATTTGGGAATTTATAATTATAAATTAACTGTTCTGGCTTTAGCCGTGACTAGTTACCAACCTACTGTCAAAGACGTGCCGCCAAGCGATTTAGCGTTCCGGCACGATGACGTGTAGAACCGATTCGGGGTATAGGTTGAATGTACACTGCCATACCCCTTCCAAGTTCGCCTGCTACCATCTTAGACTGCATTGTCACTTACCATCAGGTGAGACCGCAGTAAAGGGCTATCTTGTCATCGAATACAAAAAATGTGTTCAATTAACACATTGCATCTTTTATATGATTTCCGTATACCTACTTACGGTGGCTTCACAGTATAATAAGTAGGTATTATTATTTATTGAGAAATATTCTCATACTAAATCTTACATTAGTTGAGTATACGCTCAACTAAATGTTTGCCAAAAATCTAATTGGAATTCAGTACAGAATGAATATCCAATAACAAGGACGATCGGCTCTAATAATATTATTGGCAGTTATCTACGTTAAATAATCACAATATCATATTGAAATACCTAGATAGTTATAATAATTACATATTGTCAAGAGAAACAATAACACCACTTCGTAATAAAGCATTCACGAAAAATTTAGGTCTCAACGTTTTAGCTATTAATTTAAAAGTCTTTGTGGGTACAAAGACAAAATAAAAAAAATATTACAGGTACAAACGGGTGTTTGTACCTGTAATATTTTCCTCGTATGTAGAGTGGTAGAGATATTGCAAAATAATATATCTTGGGTACCTTACCATTTTGTATTACGAAAATTATGTACTGAGAAGATTATTTACAGTCGATAAGACATTAAATTAATCACGAAAGCTACTCGTATTTAAGTAATACTTCACGCCTGCTTTTGGGGCGTGAAATTTTATTTTGAATTTTTCTTTGAACCAATACACTAATTTTGATTATTGCAAACTGGAGCTACAAAATTTTAAAGTTCTGGTAGCCAAATCAAATAAATTAGATTCTACACACGAACTTGTTTGCAGTTAAATTACTTGAAGATATTACAGATCTGGACGACTGCAATTAATTTCATATAGATACTCCACAGACCATCTTGCAGTTCTATTTTATTTTGTTATTCTTGATGTTAGTCCAGCCAAAATAAATAAGGTAGGTACTATTCAGTTATAAAGTGAACACGCCAAGACAAGATGAACTGGCGAGTGATTTTCGATTAATCTTATTAACCTGGAATTTAAGGACGAGCGTTTACACTTGGGTCAACCCATTAATGGCACTTTGACGACCTCCCTGGCGCAGTGGTTAGCGCTTTAGTCTTATAACTGGGAGGTCTCGGTTTCGATTCCCGGCGGTGACAATATGGGATTTTATAATTTCTAAAATTGTCTCTGGCCAGGTGTAGTGGGAGGCTTTGGTCGTAGCTAGTTACCACCCTACCGTCAAAGACGTGCCGCTAAGCGATTTAGCGTTCCGGTACGATGACGTGTAGAAACAGATTAGGGTAATGGGTTGAATGTACACTACCATACCCCTTCCAAGTTAGCCCGCTACCATCTTAGACTGCATCGTCACTCAATCAGGTGAGATCGCAGTCAAGGACTATCTTGTCATTAAAAAAAAAAAACTACGGGTACGGGTAAATTCTGCGCACACATCAGTCCAAGAAGCGGACGTTTGTCGGTTCATAAAAAATAAGAAGAATAATTTGTCTACTAGTAGGTATTATCTATGGTATTATCCTTGTTTGTTCGTGACCATAGACTGCTGCGCTTTAGTTCAAAGCTCGTGCTATACGAAACAAAATTTACATTCGACTGTGGTATTACTTTCATTCGCGAGGTAGGTATTATTTGCTTACTGAAGTTTACATTTTATTTCATTGTTTGTTTCATTTTACGCTTGCAGTCGCTACAAAAGGGTTTTATTTTTCAACGTCGTGTTTCCGAACGGTTCTATATATTTTAAAAAAAAGCGTATGCATAATATGTACCTGCCTACTGAAAAAGGCTTTGATGATTCATATAGGTAACTTAAATGGACGTTAGGTTATCTTTCTCTTTTTATTTCACTATTTAAGAGAGGTAATGACGAATAGGTACCATATTACCATATTTTGACGACCTCCCTGGCGCAGTGGTGAGCGCTGTGGTCTTATAACTGGGAGGTCTCGGGTTCGATTCCCGGCGGGGGCAATTTAGTAATTTATTATTTCTAAATTGTCTCTGGTCTGGTCTGGTGGGAGGCTTTGGCCGTGGCTAGTTACCACCCTACCGTCAAAAACGTGCCGCCAAGCGATTTAGCGTTCCGGCACGATGGCGTGTAGAAACCGATTAGGGGTATGGGTTGAATTTACACTGCTATACCCCTTCCAAGTTAGCCCGCTACCATCTTAGACTGCATCGTCACTTACCATCAGGTGAGATCGCAGTCAAGGGCTATCTTGTCATAGAATAAAAAAAAAAAAAAAAAATATTGGAATCTGTTAAGAAGCTCTTTTTAACGAATACACGGGTGCAGGTCCGATTGCTTTTATTTATACTCGTATGAAATGCTTAGAGTAAATTTAGAAATTTTAACTTCCTTTTTGTAAGCTTTTAGGTGTAACCGAAAGTTATCCTCGAGGGCATTATAGAACGAGACAAAACTTGACAAAGTGTGTTTATAAAATACTCACTGAAAAATTTGCGTTGAATAAGCTTTCAAATTATAAAAAGTTGTATTAAAATTTTCCTGGTCAAAATTATTGTTCAATTGTGTACCTACCTATCCTTTTCTTACAAGCTTGCGTTTGCCAAAGGCTTAGCTGTATTTCCAATTCAAGTGATTATAATTATTATTAACCTCACTGTTTCTATTATGCTTTCAAATTACACTGTGAAGCTTAAAAATTAGTGTACAAATGCGAAAGTGAGTTAATTTGTTGGTTTGTTCTTCAATTACAAAGCAACAGAGTTACGCATTGTCATGATTTTTGGAAAAGTTGAGACTTGGAGAGTGACATAGGGTGCTTTTGATCCCGGAAAATCAAAGAGTTTCCAAGGAATTTTTAAAAACTAAATCCACGTAAACGAAGTCACGGTTAACAACTAGTAGATATCTTATAAGTACAAACCTTTCAAAGGGTTTGAGAAGGACACTTGTTTCTACCACTCTATTATTCTGAAGAGTTCTTATCCTAAAACCTCTCAGAATACGAACACTTCGTTCCCATTTTAATCTATACCTATAAAGATTGAGATGACCGTTGAGATGGCTTTTGCGTTAGTCCCGGTAACGAATAAATCCAATTCAGTTAAGAGCTATCATGGAAAATAAATAAATAGAAGATTAACAAAAAAATGTTAGAATTATTTTGCTGTAATCCGCCAATAGAAAAAATCTGTATGGTCAAACATGCAGTTAAAAGCCTCCCCAACCAAGTAATAAAGCAAAGTTCCCAAGCAAGCAATGCCACCACCTTAGCTTATAACTGCATGTTTGACCATAGAGATTTTTTCTGTTGGCGGATTATAGCAAAATAATTCTAACATTTTTTTGTTAATCATGAACTTCTGCAAAGTAACGCCTGATTCTATCCAACAAATAGAAGATTGATATATTATGTGAGGACGAAGGTGCGGGCAAAGTCCAGTAGTAGACTTTTGCTTCGTCCGCGTGCCGTTGGGTTTTCTAAATTCTGCGGGAACCCTTCGTTTTTCAGAGATAACAAAGATTAGGGTAGTTCTACTAACTAAGGACGAAAATGAGGCTGGTTACGGTCCGACATGTTTACAAATTCTGATTGCGTTTAATCATTTATCAAGAATACAACGTCTTCTAGCATGTGTTAAGTGGAACAATCAAAATATTTTATAGTATTAAATTTACCGACTACCGAAAGTTGGATGTTACATCCGTCATATTGGTTTTGTTCGTATAAAATTTAGCCTAAGTCACCCGAGCGATCATAACGAATCGATTTACACCTCATTCATCAAAATCGGCTTAGTAGTTTATTCGCTACATTCGTAAATAGACATTAGACATATACATACATATTATACTGCTAAAATCATAACTCTTCCATTTGGCTTCGTCGTAGTTGGGTAAAAGTTGTCTACGCTAGTCTCAGGTCCTTAACTCTATCTATGCAAAAAATAGTCGTTGTTCCGTTGCTTCATGATTGAAGGAAAAACCAAACAAACAAACTTTCGCATTTATATTATTAGTAAGGATGTACTGCCTACTCGTAGTTTTATTTGTTGAAATGTTGGTAATCTTTATGATAGAGAACTTCCGACTCATATTATTCATCTTAAAAGTGAGAATTGTGTTGATGTAATGATGTAAATAATATGCGAATACGACTGTTTTATTTTATTAAATTGTATGATACTTGTTAAGATGATTTATTTGGCGTTCTATAATAGTTCCGGAAGTTGTAAAACGAAGATCTATGATACTACACTGTAGAAAGTATAGTCTGGTGATAGATGGAAATGAAAATAGATAGGTTTTTTTGTGGCAAAAACGCTGTACTACCTATTTTTTGAAATAATGAAACTTTGAAAATTTTTTGAATAATAATGTTTACGTAGAACCTAAATTTTGTACAGCTGTGTAGGTAATGACATAATAAGTTACTTTACGCTCACTCTTTATTTCTACTTTAGGTTCTCTTTGATTGGCACCATAGAAATATCTCTATCGTAGAAAAACAGCCTTCATCTGCCCATATAATTCTTATTTCATAAGCATATTTGGACGGTCATACGCAATAACGATTCAACCCACAAACCTTTGTCAAATTAAATACATCCTTAATGTAAAAGAATAAAGTTAACTTTTCAATTGATAAGATGTGTGGGTTGACTCATTATTGCGTATGTCGCTCAATTGCGACAAGAGTGACATAATTCAAAGTCGTCGATGAGAGAATTCTCTCGTTAGAAATTAATGTTTTGTGGATGCTGTGGTCTCGAAAAAACACAGCGGCCAACAAAACGACGGAGCATTAAGTCACAATCTCTCTCGCTCTTATTTTTTTGTGCTTAGCCTAATGTTGTTTTTATAGCAAAAAGTATAAATGACACTAAAATTGGTGATTTTTGAGTTATGTCACCCTTGTCGCAAATGAGCGATGTGCATCCATTTATGCAGAGTTTAACGATTTTTAATCGACAAAAAAAAGAAGGAGGTTCTCAAGTTGTCGCTTTAATTTTTAATTTTTTTTAATATATAAGAAAACCCTTTATTCCAGATGTTTACTTACGCTATGAGTTAGTCGAGCCAATGGCGCCAGCGTGGCCAGGATGACGTAGAATATGCCACGTCGCAAGCGCAGGCTAGCGTCGCGCATTCGCAACTACGTGAGAAGTCTACTCGCCTTCCTTTTCTCCAACGTGGGAGTTATTGTGCTGGTCGTCGCTTATACTATCGCTGGTAATTTGCAATTTCTCTTTTAATTATACCATAGCACCACGATTTACACCCATTGCACTATTGTCGCACTCACTCCAAACAAAAGCTTTCCGCTCTGTCATTTGTAGAGGAGAGGAGAATATTAGTCCATTGCAGCTTGGCTAATATTCTTAATAAAAAAAAAAAAAACAGTCCCCCACTAGACATCACACTGTGGACTGATGACATCGCAGGGCGCCGCTGGTTATAGGCAGCGCAAGACCGAAGCCTGTAGAAGTCCATGCAAGAGACCTTTGTCCAGCAGTGGACGTCTATGAGTTAATAACGAAGAAGATGATACACTATCAATTATATTGTTGAACATTGAAAAGTTTATCAACAGAACGACTAAGTGTAAAAAAAATGCGTTCATTTAGCAGACATCTTCCAATTTATATAAGCTCATTATATTATAGAACAAATCGTTCCCATCGAGATTTAAAATTCAATGGAGCGTGAATTATTAATGTGTTACATTAACAAAGACCTTCGGAAATCGATTTTTGTCCCAATAAATCTATTGTGTTCGGGCGTTTAATTATCGCTGCTATAATATTAAAAGGGTATTGTTTGAAATTAGGCGTAGACATTAAGTTTCACCTTGAACGAGCTAATTTTCAGAAATGATCGTGAACGACTTTTCGTTGCTAACTTGTGGTAGGTAAATATATTGAGAAAATCACCTGTAAATCAGTGTCAAATAAGCGCTTTCAACATATTATTATAAAAGGACAACTATGTGTAGGTACTTTATATATAGTGCTTATTCGATTTTACCAATATAAAAAATCTATTTTTATAAGTCACGAAACCTCTAAAGGTTCCAACTATCTTCAATCTGTAGAGACAATAATGTGAACAGAATAACAGCACCTATCAAAGTGGGTAAGTTAAGAGATTTATTTACACCGGGTTTTTTTTTTCAGGTGCTTTTATGTTCCAATCTATCGAAGGTGCAAGCGAGATTGAGCGAGTGAACAATATGTCGCGGGAAAGAGACAGCACCGCTCAGTATCTGTGGCAAAATGTCACGTTAACCCTCAACTTGTTCAACGAGACTGCTCTGAAAGAAAGGTAACTTATTCTTTGATTCTTTGAGTAGTCAAAGCAATCTACAAACCCGTTTTGAGAATACTAGTTACAGCACCATCTAAAGTGTATTGCGATGTAGACTCGTAAGGAGAGTAGTCACAGTGCCATGTAGTGTATTATTTAAAACCTTTTTAGTGTAAAATTTGAGTTTGAAGTTTTATGTATGTTTGTGTTTATATATGTATGTTTATATTTATGTATGCCCCGCAGTAGCGCCTAAACTATTGAGCTGATTTTGATGGCTAAGGTGTGAATCGACTCGTTATTTTTCAGTAGGGTTAGCAAAAGATTTATGACGACGCTAATGTCATCGAATACGAATACAATCAATCGAATTAAATCTTATACTAACCCTACAGATGTCATAGCGTATGTTTCAACTTTCATCCAATTTCTCGCAGTCTGGTTACAATTTTAAACCTTTTTCTTGTTATTGTATTAATTCATGTTTTGTTTTAGTATAAGCATCGAGCTGAAGAGCTACCAAGGTAAAATAGTTAAGGCGGTGCGGCGAGGCTGGGACGGGGGACGCTCGTCGAGGCAGTGGAGTTTTCCCTCCGCCTTCTTGTACTCTCTTACTGTGATCACCACTATAGGTAGGGTAATATAAACGTAAAAATTATTTTTATAAAACCGACTTCAAACGCCACTTCTAAGTATATCAATTGTGCCTATAGAAGAGTTCTCTCGATTTCTCCAGGATCCCATCCATGACAATGGGACCACCTGGGAAGTGTACCCTTCCAAACAAAAAAAGAATTTTCCGAATCGGTCCAGGAGTCTTCAAGTAATCGGGGAATATACATAAAAAAAGATTCCGACGAATTGAGAGCCTGTTTTGGAAGTCGGTTAAAAATAGTTGGACTTTAATTAGGCGCGTAGGCCGTAGATGGCTCTTTCTACGGCGTAGGCCATATTTCGTAGGCTTCTATATTGCTGTCAATTTATATATTCGCGAGAGATATTTTCTGCCTTTGAAGTAACAGTATAATTGATACAAAAAATATGTGTTACGATGATAAAATCCATATGCAATTTTACACAAACTTCAATCATATTTTGATAGTGAAAGGCCAATCATCTCCTACAAACAAAAAATCTGATCTACAATGTAGACATTAATATTAATGGTTACTTCCTTTTTATGAGTCTCCTTGAATTTCATGACCTTTTAGCCTAACAGTAGTTCTAATAATATGTACCAAAAACCATAAAATCGTTCGCAGTAAGAGGGTAAACAGAATATTGTAATCACATTGATGTGCCATATTTTATGGGATACTAAGAGACCTTCGCATAAAAACGAATATAAAACCTTATCTGATAATGTAACCACTTATTTTATTCACGTTGAAGCATAGACCTTAATATAGTAGACATTCCGCGTTGGACGTGTGGATGCGCGAGAAATATTAATTTTTATTTTGAGAAAATATATATTTACGTAGTTCGAAGAGCTGATGGTGGATGGGGTCCCAAGGTGCTGGAGTGGCGACCCCGCACCGGGAAGCGCAGTGTTGGCAGACCCCCAACTACGTGGACCGACGACATCAAACGAGTCGCAGGGAGCCGCTGGATTCCGGCGGCGCAATACCGAGGCCTGTGGAGGTTCATGCAAGAGACCTATATCCAGAAGTGGACGTCTATCGGTTGATAAAGGAGAAGAAGATATTATATTTACGAGTTCGAGCGAGAGTATTTTAATAGTTTTGTTTATATTAATTTCATATTGGTTTTCAGGCTATGGCCACCTGAGTCCTCGGACAAGTTGGGGCAAAATTATGACCGTCTTCTACGCTCTTTTGGGGATGCCACTCTTTTTGCTGTATCTCAGTAATGTTGGTAAGATTTCCCCAAATATAAAATATTATTTAATAATATCCAGAATCGAAGTCGCAATAGCTTAACGGTTAAGGGTGCCGACTGAAAACTGAAAGGTCGCAGGTTCGAACCCCACCCATTGCACTATTGTCGTACCCACTCCTAGCACAAGTTTTCCGCTTATTTGGAGGAGATATGAAGATATTAGTTTCAGCTCGACTAATATGCTTTAAAAAAAATGTTTTCTTTGGTAGGTTTGAGACCCTCGTAGATTTAGTTTTAAATTTTCATAAATAAATAATTAACTTATATTATTAATGTCTGAAATAAGTATTAAAGTAATTTGAATAAGCCTTGCAAGCTTTGAGTGTATAACCAACCTTGCAAGAGATTTGTAAGTATAGGAGTTAGAGAAAAAACTAGTGTTTACCTAGCTTATCCTATCATAGTATCGAAATGTCGAAATAATAATATTTCACTAGCGTGATTAAGAATCCCTATACGTAGTAGGTACTAGTTGAGTCTGTGAGTATGACGCGCCATCTAGTGTTAGACATTGAAACGGGTTCAACAATTTTGGGTTTTCAGGTGAACTATTGGCTGGTTGGTTCAAATGCATTTATGCTCTGATGTGCCTGTGTCGAGGTTGTCCCGGCTTTTCAAGGAGACGTGTGGTCCATATTCGAACCCAGGTATTAAACTATAATTTTTAACTTAATTTTAATTTATGTAAGTGATGCGTTAAGCGTCTGTCTTCAAAAATAATAAAGTAATTTATTAAAATTTGTATTATAAATGTCATTTTTTACTTTGAATTATCTGTCCTGGAGTAAAGTTGGTGCAATCTAAAACGTGGGCTAAATTCAAATACTCGTTATTCTAATATTTTTAGATTTAGTTTTAATTACTTAAATATTTTGGTGTTTATTTAAGGTCCGCACAAAACAGATATTAAGATGTCCTATCGGTCATGTACGAAACATTTGACTCTAAGATTTCCGGTTTCGGTGGATATCGCACCTGAGAATAACAAAAATTTTTATGGGACCATTTCGCGAGCTTCTTTGGTCGATTAAAAAAAAAAAATCGCGTGAATCGGTCCAGAAACCCCGGACTCCGGACTAATCGGTGGACATACATAGAAAAAAAAAAAGATACCGGGCGAATTGATTACCTCCTCCTTTTTGGAAGTCGGTTAATAAATAAAACAACAGGTCAATAGGTGGTAAGGTGTCGTGTGGTGCGGGTTGTTACGTTCCCTCAAATATGGTTGAGCGAAGCAATGGCTGGATCATGCGTCATGCTCGTGAACGGGTGCCACCAACGGGAATGGGTCTGCTTTTGCCTGCCTGTGTTAACATGTATTGAATTGTATTTATTTGTATTTGTATTGTATTTATTTTTACTTGTATTGTACTCAGGAAAATTCATCGTGGAAGCACTGAATACATAGCATAGTTTCAATAACAATTGTAAAATTTTAATATTTTTTTTGAAAAGAGCAACCGCCGAGTTTCTTACTGGCTCTTCTCGGCAGGAAAGGCATTCCGAACCAGTGGTAGATTCATTGACCATTCAAAAGTGCTTGTAAAAGTTTATTTGAATAAAAAATATTTCTATTTCTATTTCTATTTCAAAATAATCTTATTCCAATTTTAACCAAATTTTGTTATCACGCTCTTATTAATATTACCTTTATTCGGATCGGTACATTTATATGAGTACCAGGCTGAAGTTGGAATAATAATGCCAGTAATTACATTACATGTCACGCTTCGTATAATGTGCTCGTAATATGTATGTTGTCAGGATTTTCGTTTTTATACGTGCTTACTGTTTTATATTTACATTTTGATCCAAGAGTTCTCAGGAAGTCAATAAATATCGCGACATTTATGACTGTCTCAATCATGTCTTTGGATAAGAGCTGATGCCTCTGCATTAAAGATGTTTACTTACTGGGCCTTACTACTACCTTAAAGTAAATATTAGGTACTTGTTGATGCCCGCGACTTCGTTCGCGTGGATTGAGGTTTTTAATTCCCACGGGAACTCTCTTATTTTCCGGGATAAAAAGTAGCCTATGTGTTATTCCAGACTATAATCTATCTCTGCCAAATTTTAGTCAAATCGGTTCAGTCGTTGTGACGTGATTCAATAACAAACATTCATCCATCCATACAAACAAAATTTCGCAAGAATAAGGTTGTCATTATAATTATGACATTTCAAAATAGAATTGAAATAATACCTACTGCTTTTAAGCAAATATAGTTCCAGGTCAAGCAAA
Organism: Hipparchia sbordonii; assembly: GCA_038048805.1. Lineage (NCBI taxonomy): Eukaryota > Metazoa > Arthropoda > Insecta > Lepidoptera > Nymphalidae > Hipparchia > Hipparchia sbordonii. The sequence goes on along the minus strand of CM076107.1, from coordinate 8,898,557 downwards.
GTTAAAACACCAGACAGCTTTTATAACTAAACCAAAGGTTTCTTTCAGTATGAAACTAGTGAAGCGGAGAGTATAGAGAGACCTAGAGATTGGAGAGGAGAATACGAAGAGTCTGATGTTACAACTGAAAGCAGAATACCACCGCACGCTCCCGACCCAAGGTATGAGAGTTGAACAACATATGATTTGTACAGCAGATGTAGGTACAGTGACCTATCGCTAGCAGGGTTATGCGATTATGTTTGGACAAATGGACTGGGGTGTTACGAAAAACCAGCAACAGGAATACTTCATTTTTAAAGCCTCAATAATTAAAGGTGCGGACTGCGGATTGATAGGTCGCAGGTTCGAGCCCAACCCGTTGCACTATGTCGTAGCCAGTTCTAGCACAAGCTTTTCGCTTATTTGGAGGGAAGCATTGGTTTATATTCATTCGCTGGAGGGGAGAGAAAAATATAGGTCACGTTCAGTTTGGATAATATTCTTTTTTAAAGAAAAAAGAAAGTTTTAGATTCTTAAAAAACGCTGAACCGATTTTCTGGTAGATTTTTTCTTAACATAGGTATCGAAAAACACATTGCGAGGAAACCTATAGTACGTTTGAGAGTTCTCCATAATGTTCTAAAAGGTGTGTGAAGTCTGCCAATTCTAATTGGGTCAGCGCGTGGTGGTGGACTGTAACGGCCCATAACCGTTCTATAAGAGTAGACCTGTGCTCAGTTAGCCGTTGATGGGTTGCTCATGATGATGATGATGATGATGATGGTATTTCCAGGAGAGGGTACATGCGAAGTATATCTATGCCACAGCCGTACTCCCCTCGCATGCGTCCCGAAGTCCGCGGCTGGTCAGCACCCGTTCACCACAACAGCCCTGCTTTGAGCGACTTCAGCTACATCACCTTCGATGCTCAGACCATCACTGTACCCATCAGTGTGTGCGTTGCCTTTATGGTTGGGTAAGTATTCCTTTTAGTTCTAGAAGATCGCCTAGATGGCATCCTCTTGATATAAATTATTTCCGGACTAGACTGATATTATTATGATTTTTAGGTACATCATGTTCGGGTCCATGATCTTTGGCCTCTGGGAGAAGTGGGACAAATTGGATGGCGCCTATTTTTGCTTTATATCACTAAGCAGGTAATTTTTTGAGTGAATCAACTTGTTTTAATACTTCTATATAATTTTTTTATTATACAACTACCTGAATATCCAGTTTCTTCTTCTTCTTCTCCTCCTTCTTCTTCTCCTTCTTATCCTTCTTCTTCTTGTTCTTCTTCGCCGCTCGCTTTCGCTCCAAAATGTGAATTTGTGTCAAGAGATGACAGAAAATAATTAGTATTGTACTAAAAATAGAGATTTTGAACTAAATCAATTCCGTAGATTTATAAATTAAGGACCAATTTATGTGTAGTAATTTTTTTAAATTTTATTTGGTTCAACTTAGTCACAATATGTTCCAAAAGAAAAAACAATAATACTTTAAACGACTTCATCCAACAATGGTTGATCGTGAATTTCTTTTAAAGATATGCTGCAATTGAATAAATAGAGTGTTGATATTTTTAGTGGATCATCAAAGCCTTAACCATGCACATCGAAAATTCACATGACGTTTTCCTAAAATGTTAATTTAAATTATGCTCAGTTAACATTAACTTGAATAGTAATACCTTGAATAGTATAGTAGTAGTAAGATAATGGGTTAATGTTGAATTTCGGGACAAAAATCCGGAAATTAAAACAGACACATATTTTTGTTTTAACGAGCTCTCTAAATGACAATGTTCCAAGAAGTACCTAATGTTAGTCATTCATGATTCTTTTTGAATGGGGTCGTATAAAGCTTCTCGTTAGTTAGGGTAGTAGCATGCTACTGATCCTCCTTTTTATGAAGAACTCGTACAACCCAATTTTAACCTGTTCACGATGTTATGATCAATATTCTTACCCTGGTCTCTCATATGCGCGGGAAATATTCGTGCATAGTAGGTACCTACGAATATTTTACGCTGCTGTGCTATCAATAACCATGTATTGTTTGGGAAAACTCAAATCCTACTAATAGTATAAATGCTAAAGTTTGGATGGATGGATGGATCGATGTTTGTTACTCAATCACGCCGCAACGACTGAACCAATTTGATTGAAAGGAAAAGAGATATAGTCTGTACCGGTAGCATGGGCAGGAGATAAAAGTTTTATCCCCCGATTTTATCCACTGACAGGGGATAAAATTATCTTTTTCCCTATGCTAGAGCATGGCGACAGAGGAAAAGGCGATGTATATTTCTATAAGTATATCCACTGAGTGTTATTTCCACCGCTGTGCCCATGCTCGACGGGTGGATAAAGCTAAGCGAGGGGATGAACGTTTTATCCTTTTCCCGGGGATAAAATTTCTCCCGCCCATGCTACCAAGTACCAGTGCTGGAATAAATAACACATAGGCTACTTTTTATCCCGGAAAATAGGAGAGTTCCCACGGGAATTAAAAAATTCAATCCACGCGAATGAAGTAGCGGGCATCAGCTAGTTATAAATAATATCAAATTGGACAAAATATGTAAATATTTTATTTATATTTATTTGTGAATATACAAACTTGTGGGCTGCGTATCCATGCGAATGTTGAACTACTTTTTGAGTTGATTGGTTCGATTGGCAATTATCCTGTTTCTTTGTTTTCTTATCCAGTATCGGTTTCGGCGACTTCGTGCCGGGTGAACGAGTGTATACGCCGCGTATAGAGACCTCATTCATAGTCTGCTCGCTATACCTCATGCTGGGAATGGCACTGGTTGCCATGTGCTTCAATCTCATGCAGGTAATGTACACATATTGGATAGAATCAGGCGTCGTGCTCGTGAACGGGTGCCACCAACGGGAATGGGTCTGCTTTGACTGCCCGTCTTGACATGCGTTGGATTGTGTGTACCTACGTATGCATTTTTGAAGCTTCATTGTGGAAGCACTGTATACAAAGCATAGTTTTGTTACCTATTGTATTTTTTTTTTTTTCGAAAAAAGCAACTGCTGAGTTTCGTAGGCTCTTCTCAGCAGAATCTGCATTCCGAACCGGTGGTAGATTTATGACGTGTCATAAGACCTACAAGTTGGCCTACATGAAATAAATAAATTTTGAATTTGAATCAGGCGTTACTTTGCGGAAGTTCATGATTAGCAAGAAAAGATTAGAGTTACTTTGCTATAATCCGCCGTCAGAAAAAATCTTGTGGTCAATCATGCAGTTACTAGCTAAGCACCGCTTACCTTCCCAACCAAGCAAAAAAGCCAAGTTCCCAAGCAAGTAATGCCGCCACCACCACGATTATAACAAAGTAACTCTAACCTTTTCTTGCTAAGTACACTTGTTTCTCAGTATTGTTTCCGTAACGTGCTACGAAGTCGCGGGCATTTTCATGAAATTGTATTCTTTAGAAAAAATTAATGTAATATTATAATAATAATATCGAACCCTTACCTATTTCTTTACATAGCAAATTCAAAACTATTTAATCTACGTCGTAAAATTTGAACCGGCAAAATTGCATTAGTTTTAATTGTGAACAACAGTGAAGTTCTTAGAGAAGTAAGCTAGACCAAGCTTTTAGAGTAATCATTTTATTTTCAGGAGCAAGTTATTCACTACTACGCCGGTCTTAAGAGGGCTTTGAGACGCATCTGTCGTTGTAAAAGATGACGATGTTGACTGCCGAGAAAATGTACATAAATAGCAATTACTTAGATTTATTTAAACATAGATATTAGATAGTGCACTTTGAAAATACGAAGCTGTGCCCGTGTAGCCTACTCTTTCCCGTGTAGCCTTTCTGAGGCCAGTGTAACTTTTTAATTTACATTAACTGTACGTAAATAGTAAATACAGTGTAAGTATGGCTGGAAAACGGATGGCAAAAAATCGGCTAAGTGTGAGTTGGGCTCACACACGAAGGGTTCCGTACCATCCTAACAGAGATTATTAAGGTCGAGAAAAAAAACGCCAAAAAAATCACGTATCTTGTAAGGGGAGGGTCCCCTTTCTTTTTTTTATTATTTGTTATAGCGGCAACCTTTTGGGTACGGAACCCTGAAAATTTATTCTCTGTACCTTTCTCGTCCATACTAAATTTACGTTTAGGCACTGTAAACTTAATGAAACTTAAGTAATAATATAATTGAAAAGTTACACTAGACCTATTGTGTACAAGTTGATTATTCGGCCATCTCTGTACTTATTTATTTTAGGTATAATTATTATTTTTGTATAGGTAATTATAAAAATAATTAACTTAATATGACATGTAAGATATAGAGTAAGATTTATATAAAATATAAATGCTTTTCTAAAAAAATGATTATCTAATACACTGACATTTTCATTGAATAGTCACCAAGTAAAGAAACAGAGCCTGCGAAGAAGAATTAATAAAAATGATTTCTTTACCCCTGAAATCGTTTTACGTATGTGATCTCTGTGTATTGCTATTAATCTATACTTCTATATAAAGCTGAAGAGTTTGTTTGTTTGAACGCGCTAATCTCAGGAAACTCGAACTGGTTCGAATTGAAAAATACTTTTTGTGTTGAATAGTCCATTTATCGAGGAAGGCTTTAGGCTATATAACATCACGTTGCGACCAATAGGAGCGAAGCATCAGTGAAAAATGTTGCAAAAACGGGGAAAATTATCCATATTTAAAATATATTCTTTTAAAAACTTCTTACTCGTCATCATAATAACAGAAATTATAATTTCTGTTATTATGATGACGAGTAAGAAGATGACGAAACTTCTTACTCGTCATCATAATAACAGAAATTGACGCGGACGAAGTCGCGCGCAACAGCTAGTTACGAATACAATACCAGCATGTCGATTCGGTAAAAATGATTGCATCAGTATAAACATCGCAATGGCCTCTGATTGGCTGAATTTATGGCGTTCTTGCTGCATCAAAGCATTTTAACCAATAACGGGAGGGTACCAGTAGAGAACATGTTTATTACGTAAAATACTTATGAAGTACCTAGTTGAGTTTGTTTGTAGTTTGACTTAAGTTTAGAACTCATTAAAACAAGCTTGCAACGCCAATTCCACTAATTTAATCTAAAATTCAAGTTGTACGATGTACGTGCCGTAGCGTTAATCTATAGTAGGGGATTAAGTGCGGAAAATTCAGGGTTTTTGCAGTGGCCACTTACCGACATTAGGTGCTTGAGAATGCGGACTCTGCCACCTTGTAGTTAGTTTAGAGATCCGCGACATTTAATTCGAACTTTAAATTTTTTTTTCGTTTCAGAATCAAACAATTTATTTTATTTTATTATACATAGTTCATTATCCATTAATGCACATATATCTTCTTCTTCTTGTCCTAGACCGCTAATGGCTTTGTAGCCATCAAACTGGCTGTCCAGTTTGGCGAGATATTATTATTTTAAGCTTATTTGTGCATCTAAATTTAACAATAAATTTAAAAAAAAGTTTCCGACGAATTGAGAACCTACTCCTTTTTTGGAAGTCGGTTAAAAAGACCCAGATACTGAAAATATGAATTATTACCTCGACTGTCGACTCGGTTGACGTTGGCCGTCACATTCTTAATGGGTACTTAAAGTGTTTACGCAAGGTTTACGCACTGTCAACTCATGGTTAGCTATTTTTTCAGTTTGCGAATGATAGAATTGCCATGGACTAGTTGACAGTATGTAATGGTTCCATTGGTCGACGACTAGTCGACAGTACGTTATGTCTGTAAAAGTAACTCCAATTTTCAAGTAAAGATTACCTTTGACGCCCTTGTTCAGTAAATAAATTTTGTAAAGGCGTCCTTGTCCACATTATTTCATATAATATGTGTGTACGTGTAACGTCAACTTCCTTGTTCTTACTCCCGGGAGTATTTTATTATTTCTTTTAATACGGACCCCTTTGAAGGCGGGAAGCACGTTCTTGATCGCATCGCTTGCTTTTTGTTCGCAAGGTGCACTCGGGAGCATTAGTGGCAGCGAGTTAAAGGAAAGGAAAGGAAGAATTACGCGCATTTATTATAGAAACGAGTTTGAGAATTGCAATGGACGTCGTTTGTTCAAACTTGGCTATTCAGAGTGGAGCTCTCATTTTTTCTTAATAGCCTCACATTTTCTCGAGAACCTACGAGTTAAAAAGGAATGACTAATAACGATATTATAGTAGAAGTCCACTTATTTTTTTTTAAATAAAAATATTAGCCAAGCTGAAGTTGCCTAATATCCTCCTATCCCCTCCAAATAAGCGGAAAGCTTGTGCTAGAAGTGGGTATGACAATAGTGCAACGGGTGAGATTCGAACCTGCGACCTTTCAGTTTTCAGTCCGCATCTTTAACCGTTGGGCTATTGAGGCTTCAAATAATAACATCGACTTCTAACATATTGTCGTACCAAAGATTGCCAATGAAGTGGTATCGGCAATAGAATAGACTAGCTGAATAGCAAAGAATAGATTTGAAAAGTTAAATTATAGTTTAATACGAAGAAAGTCGTACTCTTTTTTATTCATTGACAAGATAGTCCTTAACTGCGATCTCACCTAATGATAAGTGATGATGCAGTCTAAGATGGTAGCGGGCTAACTTGGAACGGGTACTCGATATGGTAGAAGTCCTTATAAATGGACTTCTATTTACTGTTGACAATCAGTAAAGCCACTGAGGAGCAAAGCTGCAGATAGGCGAACAACTGTCAGTAGGTAATATTAATAATATTGTAACACAAATGAACACGATGAATTGGGTATTTTAATAGGCGTAAAATTGAGTGAACTGAAACAATGTGGGCGCAATGTTTGTGAGCATCGGGTCTCATGGCGTGTTTGCCGTTGACGTGATGTGATGAATTCATCACGCCCACCAGAACAGGCCTACATGCGTTATGGATTATTATTCTACATAATGTCTAGTTTAATTGAATTAATTCCAGCTAAATTAAATGTTTGATAAATTCATGTGCGAACTCGCGATTTCATCCGCGTGGAGTAAGTTTGTTGAAATTCCCACGGGAAAACTTTATTTTGTCGGGATAAAAAGTATGCCACTGTCCAGTAGGGCTAACATGCGCGTCACGAGAAATTTTTTTCTACACGTTTACTTGTGAATCTCTATAGAGATCCACATAGAGATTATGAGTGAACGCGTTGAGAGAATTTTCTTGTGGCGCGCATGTTAGCCCTATAAGCCCTCAACTATCCCGTATTAGACTGCATGTTCACTTATCATTAGATGCAATCGCAGTCAAGTACTAGTCTATATATTTAAAAAAAGTTGTCCAGGAGTTGGACAGTCCGTAATGATGTAACTAAAAGTAAGTTTCATCATTGATTCAAGGTTACCGTATTATCGCTTTGTATCGGAATTACATAAGTATTGTACCACAAAAGTTGCTCAAGCTTACATGGAAAATGCTTGAACACTTTCAGTTCGCAAGATTGCCGCTTGGGGCGCTGGCTGTAGATGTATAAAGGAGCTGGAAAACGTAGATTCTATGTAGAAAACTATTGAAACTTAAATTAACCCTACTGATAAGTGGAAGTACTTAAAATAAATATCCATTGTATGAGCAAGATCTCTTCTCTGGGGATACGGGCTGACAATATTTAAATTGCTGAACAGATTTTCGTAAAACCCAGTTTTGAATGGCCCCAATAATCCCGTCTTCGAATAAAAGAAATCCCAATCAGCTATTGAAAATAAATCCAAGTGTCCCCGACCTTTTCATACTTGTTATATCCGTGGTCAAGCCGCCCGCATAAAATGTGAAGGCAATATAATATTTAAAATTAAGATGGACACTTGTTTTATGACCTATCTCCTACTCTTTCCCTATGGGACGATATGACGACAATCTCTTTAAGGTGCTAACAAATGTGTCAACCGGATAAGGGTCAGCTATTTGACGGAACATTTATTACATTTCGGTCGTTCCACCTTTTCGTCAGGTTGGAAGACAATTCCGGGATTTAAGCATTTGGATTTTCTCTGGAATTCAGTGGAATATTTAACTCGTCTGTGCCTTTTCCCACATGTTTACAGTTTTGCTATTTCAGTTGCAAATATCTTTATAGAACGGATAAATACTTACCGAAACAAATTAGGTAAGTACCTATATGGGACTTTATAGATTTCTGCTTGATTGCTGATTGGTTGAAGAAGCAGAGCAGTCATTGGATGGACAGCCTCTCATGCTACCGAAACCTGAAAAAAATCTGCTTATAGAACGGGCATACCGATTTTAATGATCTTTGATTTGATCGATTTGTCTCCGTCAAGAAAATACATTTTATGGAAAGTTTTTTTTGATGATATCTCAAGGACGAATTGACTGATTCTGATGATTTTTTTATACATTATATCTATGATATTGTATATGTATAAAATGCTAGACGATGCCCGCAACTTCGTCCGCGTGGATTAAGGTTTTTATACTCCCGCGGGGACTTTAATTTTCGTGGATAACATGTAGCCTATGTGTTAATCCTAGGTGTAAGCTATCTCCATTCAAAATTTCAGCCAAATCGGTCCATTCGTTGTGGCGTGAAGAAGTAACAAACACACACACACATACAAACTTTCGCCTTTATAATATTAGTGTGATTATATGCCATGAGGAGGACCCTGGAAAAACAGTATAACCTCACGCAGATGAAGTCGCGGGCAAAAGCTAGTATAATATGAAATTGTGCCAATAAAAAATACCGTATATAATACCTGCATACGAGTACACTGCAGTAAGGTAGAGCCCAAACATTTCAATTAACCGATGCATGCTGCGAACGCTCCGCTACTTTCACCGCTATTGCGTTTCGTGGTTATAGGTCGGACTAGACAAGTTTTATTTTTATTCGAAACCTATTTAAAAAAGCGCTAAAACTCACAAGTGTCTTGTACTATCAGTGTTTCGTTGATAGACTAGGCTAGAGTGGTTGTCTTCTTCATCATCTTTTTCTTTATTTATTACCTAACTATTTCTGTAATCCTACTAATCCTATTAATGCGAAAATTTGGATTAATGGATGGATGTATGGATGGATGGATGTTTGTTACTCAATCACGCTTCAACAACTGAACCGGTTTAGTTGGGCACAGAGATTATATTATAGTCTGGAATAACACAGGCAATTTTTATTTATTTTATTAATAAGAGAGTTCCTACGGGAATTAAAAACCTTAATCTACGCGGACGAAGCCGCGGGCATCATCTAGCAGATAATATAGTGAACTTGTTATGTTGTGTGAAAAATTCATACTGCGATTAGTTAGTATTTTTTTCACTAAACAAAGGTAAATACAACCTAATCCTCGATTCAAACTCGGAGTGGCTTTTGACCGTTACTGCATTCAGTGGAAATCGTTTTTTCCTATATCGGTTAACAGTAAAATTTTATTCAACCGACGCTTTACTATCAGATGTATTTTAAAGAAAACTTGTACGTTGGTGCATTTTTTTTCAGTACGCCTTAGCGTACTGTGTACTGAAAAAAAAATGCAGTGTATATTCGTTCTTCGCGTAGTTATATTGAATGCCGGTAGATGGTGTAATATCTGAAAGACATAATTACAATAACTAATAAATCTTGATACTCAATTCGATGTCTTAACTCTTAGCATGGGTGGCCTAAGTATGTCATGCTCACTTAAACATTTCTGTGGTGGTGTCGTGTGGTGCGGGTTGTTACGTTCCCTCAAATATGGTTGAGCGAAGCAATGGCTGGATCATGCGTCGTGCTCGTGAACAGGTGCCGCCAACGGGAATGGGTCTGCTTTGACTTCCCATGCTGACATGTGTTAGATTATATTTATTGTATTTTTGAAGCTTCACTGTGGAAGCACTGTATACTTAGCTTAGTTTTATTACTTATTGTTAAATTAGTTTATTTTATTTTTTGAAAAGAGCAACTGCTGAGTTTCTTGCCGGTTCTTCTCAGCAGAATCTGCATTCCGAACCGGTGGTAGATTTTTGACTTATCATAAGTGCTACAGGGTAGCCTACATGAAATAAATAAATTTTGAATTTTGAATTTTGAATTTTGAACTGTGGATTTAGGCAAACCACAAACTTTGTTGTAATGTGAGCAGTCTATTGCTTAATAGGCTTAAACTAATCGCTGGTGTTATAAATCAAATTTTGAGAAACTCTGATCGATTTTCGCCCGTACCTACAATATCTGTAGTGAAATCGCTGCGGTCTAGAATGTTGCCTTGACGAGGGTTCTAGACATAACAGGAACGCTTGTAATTCCTATCTAGGTTACCCCAATAAGCTTATTGATTTAGAAATACATTAATTCCCTTTAGTTTGTAATTTAATTGAGTTTCATGATTTATAATCTCTGTCCAACTTTGAAAATCTAAATATATAAAAGGAAATAGTTTGATCTATCAATCGCACAGCTCGAATCATTGGACGGATCGAACTGTTTGTCATACTGATAGTTATTAGGATGAATGCATCCGTTAAGAAAGGATTTTTGAAAATTCAACACCTAAGGGGGTAAAATAGGGGTTTGAAAAATTGAATTTAACGTAAGCAAAGCCGCGGGCAAAAGCAATACTTCTAGGCTTTAAGAAATGACTATGCAGTGACCTGTAGTGAAAATTGAATTTATGAACTTTAGACTATGTCACCCGAAACATATCTAATAGTGAATCGCTTGATACCTCATTCATCAAAATCGGCTTATTACTTGAGGCCCTACTGTGGAACACACATAAATACAAACATAAATACTAACGCTACAATAAATGCTAACGGGTAAAAAACACCATAGTAACAGGGCAACCGCCAACTACGATTGACTTCAGCTTTCATAGTATAGTATAGGGCATCGTAATAGCATTTAACTTAACATTGGAATATGAATCCTATTACCTAGACAGTTAGGTTTTTAACGGTTTTAACTTGAAAAAGATCTGTCCTACTTTAAGAACACTCTTGTCTATTGTGTAGTATTAAAAGGATAATGCCTCTCGCCCTTCGTTTAACCCTTTTCAATACCGCGGCGTTGTAATAGGTTTTAGCTATGTACTTAGGTCACCTTGTATATTTACTTTCAGGTATTCAATGACATTCTCTTCACAATGTTCAAATTTGAACCCTTGAACTTCTTTATTGGTAGGTATTTGTAGCATAAGAATTTAAAAATTATGATGGTATTTATACAAGGTTAACAACAAGCTTCTAAAAGCAATTTCCTATAGGCCTTTGTTGCAAGATTATTAAATCCTTACTAATATTATTTATTTATTATTTACTTTTACTAACTTAGTACGAGTGTCTAAGCAGTAAGCACTCTTTTTAACTAAAAATATAAATTGAATTTATTGTAGTATTTAAGGAGTAAAGTAACAAGTTTATTGAAATGAATAAATAAATCTTAAATTATAAATGCGAAACTTGTTTGTTGGTTTGTCCTTCAATAACGCTGCAACATATCTACGGATCGACGTGATTTTTAGCATTGGTATAGGTGAGGACCCGGAGAGGGACATAGGCTACTTTTTATCCCGAAAAATTAAAAGTTCCCTCGGGATTTTAAAAACTAAATTCACGCGGACGAAGTTGCGGGCATCACCCATTCATCATCATCATTCTTAAGAAAAAAGTTTTCATTTTCAGATTTCAAGGAAGAGGAAAATTATCGCGAAGAAACCAGCACGCATGAGAGTTCTTCAATTTGCATGAGGCTAGCGTGGTGGTATATTGCCTATAACCCTTCTCTGAGAGGAGACTTGCTCTCAGTAGTGAGCCGTTGATGAGTTGATGATTAAGATAATGATGATGATGATTAAAAAAACGTCGCGAGCATCAGCTGCAGCTGTGTAAACCAACGTTTTTGTAGCATCGGAGCTATGTTCCAAGCGCCTTTCAGTTAATTAATTGGGTCGCAGAGAAAACTTTTGTAAATGTAATGTCGGAATAGAAGATGTACTAGTTTCAAAAGAGCTGAGTATTACTTACTATCTTTTGCTTGCTAGTTAGGGATTAGTTATTAAAAATTAATAAAAAAAAAATTAAAAAAAAGAAATTTTCATTCTTTTTTTTATGTATGTTCCTCAATTACTCGAAAACCCCTGGATCGATTTGAAAAATTCATTTTTTGTTTGAAAGGGTGTACTTTTCAGGTGGTCTCATTGTCATCAGGCTAGAATCTGATGATGGGATCCTGGAGAAATCGAGGGAACTCTTCAAATTTTATAGGCACATAGACATACTTTGTAGTGGCGTTTGATGTCGATTTTGTAAAAAAAAATTCTTACGTTTATATTATTCAAGATATAAAGTAGTCACATTCCAAGTGCTCAACTATACCCATACCAAAAAAACATCAATTCGTTCTAGTCATTCTGTGATTGAAGAAAAAATGAACAAACACATATTTTCACATTAATTGGGTATTCGACTGACATTGATACGGATATTCATTAAATACAATCGAATGTGTAACATATAAGATTAAATTTATATCGATGCTTCAAACGCACATAACTCTGAAAGTCAAGAGATCCTGCGTAGGTACCTGGGATCGAAGCCCGTTGAAGACTTACTATAATAAAACATGTTTGGAAACATGTGCCACGATCAAGCCAATTAACTTTTCTTTTGTCTCGATTTGGCTCGATTCCATCAACAAATTAAATTAATTAAACAAAGACACATCGTGAGAAGCACGTAATAAGGAAGGTTCGGTGTTGTTCGACATCGCGACGTATTTCGGGATTTACGGCGGGCGTTTATTGCGGCATATATACTTGTGCCCTACGTGAATGTAATTAAGTGGGAAGTCCATCACACCGTATTGTAACATCATGTTATTTCTTTAAAAGCCATCTGTTGCACTTAGGGTAGGTAGCTTAATACAGATTGTACAGATTTGATATTTCACTCAAGAAGTCTTAGTTTTTCTTTAATGTGTATCCTCTATTCGTCCTTCGACATGATGATCGGAGGCTTTAAATAGCTGACATGGCTTGCTTTTTTTTCTTTTTTTATTATTTGCCTTGCTCTGTTGGACGAAAACGAGCATCTTTGTTTTTTTTTAACAAAAAAAGAAGTCTTAGTTGAGATACTCTGGACAAAAAAGTTCTAAAAACGATCACTTGATAGCCTGCGGGCTATCTCATTGTTATTATTTGCAGTAAAATGAAAAAAAATTGTATAAAAAGTTATTTTCAACGATACTCTACAAGCTTAGGTGCTTCCCTCTAATATTTTCATTTTGAATTTTTAAGGTATTTTCGGCATTTAGTTTTTTGTAAATCCGAAGTAATTATATGTAAATTATAATTCAACAGTTATAAGGCTCTGAAAGACATTCAGGAAGGCAAATAAGTTCAAATCCAAATAGACTCGGAAACTTCGCTTTTCTCTTTCAACAAGTTACGATAATTCAGCCAATACCAACAATAGCAATGTTAAAATGGCAGCTAAAGCCACACAATGTTTTGTTGGTTGAATACTCTTTCCTAATTAAATAGCATTCGGTGTGACTGTGGCCACCTACGTTCCGGTAAATTGTTCTCATTTGTTTCCATTTTTAGGGTTTTGGCGCAACGTTTGTATAAACACAGATTTACTTTTCCGTAGAGTGTCGGCTTTGCTATAATGCCACTAATGCCCACTAAATTACGTGGCGAAAGTAGTGTTTAATACTCGTAGTGCAAGGCGAACTTGTTAGGTAATTTGTAATATTAAGGCTCCCATTTAACTTAGTACTTTGTAAAGTGCATCTAATTTTGTTGGATGAAGTTTATTAAGAACTGTGTTCTAGAATAAGTTAGGTATATAATGTCGTACAGACTTTTAATGAAAAGTTCTATTCACATAAATATTATATTGCACCAAAATTACATCAAAGGACCTACTGCAGACATCATTTTATATCTTCCATATTTCATTAAGTGGGAGAGGGTCGTAAAGTTAGTTTTGTACAGAAGGTTCAACAATAGTTTGACATCCTTTTATTTGACGACAATAGTGAAAAGGTTGGGATCGAATCGTCAACCTTTCAGTTTTCAGTCCTTTAACCATTGAGCTGTTGAATTACGCGGAGTTTGGCTATTGTTAATGAATTTTTTTGCTAGCAACATATTTTGTATAGGGGGAAGTCCCGTAACGCCGGACGGCACCTAGTACCGGACACTCGTACTATCTCGCGACTAAGCAAGCGAGCGATTCAAAAACGAGTTAGAGGGGCGCGGGGGGATGCAGCAAAACTGAGTCACGGGACCCGGTTTGCCCGTGACGCGCGCGACAACAGTGGGAGTAGTTGGTTACTGTTTTTGGCCGGACGACACTGCGTCACGTAAGATTTAGGTGAGTGTTACAGGTGTATCTGTTATAAGTTGTTTACTATATTTGTTTTTAATAAAGTAGTGTTCATTGTTGTTAGTAAGTAATCAATAAAAGTTTTTGAGAATTTTGAAAATGGGTTTATGGGACCAAACAAGTTTACAGGGGTTTGCTAGGGGTTCGAAGTGAAGTCTGTCCGATACTAGGTGCCACTTCCAGAGACTGCGTTTTTTGCACCAATGTTTAATTTATGTTTTTGAATATATTTATGCAGAAGTTGCATTTTTGATAATTGATATTGATTTTAAGTTTTGTTGACTAATATAAGACGTAAATAAAGTAATAATTTTCTAAACAGATTTTTTTATTTTTCATAAAAACCTTAAGTGTCCGCCACTAGGGGACTTTCCCCTACCTTCTATCCAAATTCACAAATAACAATAAATTGTAATTGAATGTACTTTTTAATACCATTAAGTAAGAATTTGACGCCATACCTATCTCCTATTATAACACATTCAAGTTAAAGTCTAGGTAAGATAAGTCCACCCAAGCGAAGTCGGGACGGAGAAGTTACAAGAAATAGTCACCTAACTTCAAACAAGTGCTCGGATACCAAACATTTGCTGATGGCCCATAAAAACTATTTCTCTACATATTTATGTTCTACATAACGTTAATGTCTTGACTTTTATAGGTAGGTTGGTGAGATCCCAGCTAAAACTTCAGAGATCAACGCCCTAGAAGAAAAGAGATAAAAGAAAATTCTTTTTACTCCGCTCGGTTGGCACTTACCAGGAAGAATAATGAATTGCTCCAGCCAACTTTACGGCCAAGTTTGGCTGTAATTCGTTTTAGTTTAGTTTACTTCGCGGTTCGCGTAATTTATGCAAGCTGGTAAGGTGAGTGTTTTATAGGAACTTTTAAGTTTCAGAACCGCTCTCGTGCTCATTTCAACTAATTAACTACATGACATAGGTTTAATAATAATGTCCTCCCTCCGCGTAACCTCCTTTGAGAGTAGCCATCTGCGCAGGAGATATTATCGTGCACAAGTATGTGTGCAAACACCAGTGCACTCTCTATTCCTTCACTCTCTAGTCCGGTGGGACGAAAATCCGACGTGATCTGAGAGAGATCAGGCGTAGGACGACGGCTTTGGCTTTACATGCTCTCCGAGGCACATAGGTCTAATACAAGGATAGCCACAGAATACCAGAGGCACCACCAACGCGTTGCCAGCTTTTCAGGAACATATATATTGGTCCACCCCTTGAATAACCTCATATTGTAATTAAGTGGGAACACCGTCGAAGGGAGGTGATTCCACAATTTGCTAGTACGTGGAAAAAAAGACCTGGAGCAACGGATGGTCGACGTGCTCAAGGCACCCAGGTGGTAAGGATAGATAGTACTTACCTACTTATGTATAAAAATCTATAAATAAAAGACAAACACATCAATGGACCAACCAATGGATCAACGAACAATGCATTTGATAACCAAATTAACTCCACCGTTCGATTTTGACCACATTTTCCAAACTATGTTGGTAAATGAGTTTCACAACGGTTTCGGTTAGAACTAGACCGTCCTCTAATGAGGGTCTAACGGGCCGGTGGTTTTAGTAAAATCCTCTTAATCGACATTTTCACCTCGAATCAAAGGTTAAACCTGTCTATTGATGAGTTTAACCTGTTATGACATTATTAGGACGTGTCTGGACCTTGTGTCCCAAGTCACAGTCAGATACAATTCCTATCCCTACAGACACATTCCTAGCTAAGCTAAAAATAAAATTACTTAATATTTTAACTACATGTAATAGCGTAATGCCTATAGATTATTTTTGAGGGAAACTCATTTCTGTGATGAACAGTATCGATGAAGACGAAGATAAAATCTGTCAAATCAAAAAAAAAAAGTATGAATGATGCTCCGGGAGTCGGTAACGTTGAAAGCCTCGTCACATGTTGAAATTAGGCGAACAAAGTAAGCTTGGTATGTTTTAATTTGAAAAACCTAAAAAATGTAAATTGTTGTCAAGTGTTAGTCTATTTATTTAAAAAAAGGGCTCACCTAAAGTTGAGTGATCATGACAATCTGCACCAGAAGAATTGTGTAGCAGTAGAAGTGATAGAACGGCATAGTAACGAAACACATCACACACTTACATACAAATAAACTACTGCTTGTTGCTATTGTTTTGTCCAATTTTTGCTGATGTTACGAACAGACGTCGAAAGTGAAAATGAAAACTGTTACGTATTCATGGCACAGGTCACCGGTCAGATTATAACCTGGGTAATTTTTCAGGCGGGTTAATTGGCGACAGGCTCTCAGTAATTGCTCCACAAATTGTACCTGACAATGAGTTGTAGAGAAATTCCGAGAAATTGTACGAAGCGACAATATCTCTTAGAGTTTAATAAATTGTATTAAAGGAAAATGTAATGCTGTTCACACATTCAACGGCGCACCACATGCGCCGTAAATATTTTTCAATACTTATATTCGGATGTCGTTTTCAGTATTAATAGAGAGATTCATGCGTCTGTTGTGTCAAGACCTGGTTTAGCCCAAAGGCTATGCTCCTGACGGCTAAGCTAGCGCCAGTGTTGGACGTTGTATGTGATTTAAATCAAATATAAATATTTGTATTTTTTTATACTTGTAAATCATATTTTATTTTTATAGTACCACTATTATTATAAATGCAAAAGTGTATTTTTTGGTTTATTCTATAATCACGCAGCAATAGAGCGACGGATTCACGTGATCTTTTGTATGGGTAAAGTGACTTGAAGAGTGACATATGCTACATAGAAGGTCCTTGCGAGATATTTGAAAACCTACTACCACGCGGACGAAGTCACGGGCAAAAAACCTGTTTCAAGAATAAATAACTTCTTTCAAAAATAAATAATTAGTAAATATTTTCAATGTTGAGTAGAAAATATAGCAGTAAAGTTCAGCAGTAAAATCAGACAAAGTAGGAAATACGATGACGATCTCAAAAGAACCTATGCATATCACACGAATAACGCTTATTAGTAACATTACCTGCACTCTTGGTACCAATAAAAAAGCGTTGCTTGAAACAAAATCTTCCGCACTTGCGGTGAAAGCGATGCGTTACTTACTTCTAATGTACGACCAATTTAAACAGTCGTAAGTTCGTAGTGTAAGTTACGATTCTCTTTTTCTTCCATTTAATAATTGCAAATTAAAACTGCGTGCTCTACTTAATTAATGATATTTTACACGCCTATCCTATGAATATAAAAATGTGTTTGTTGGTTTGTTATTTTGTCCCTCAATCGACGTGATTTTTGCTTGGGGTATAGTTGAGGTGGGGTAGAGGAGGACATAGGCTAATTTTTTGGCCCGGAAAGAAAGGTTTTTGACACTACTATCAAATTGAGTAAAAGGTGCAGTTTTACTTAATCACAACTGAAAAAATCTGCTAGAATATCTAAAGTTTTTGACGACCTCCCTGGCGCAGTGGTGAGCGCTGTGGTCTTATAACTGGGAGGTCTCGGGTTCGATTCCCGGCGGGGGCAACTTAGGAATTTATAATTTCTAAATTGTCTCTGGTCTGGTCTGGTGGGAGGCTTTGGCCGTGGCTAGTTACCACCCTACCGTCAAAGACGTGCCGCCAAGTGATTTAGCGTTCCGGCACGATGGCGTGTAGAAACCGATTAGGGGTATGGGTTGAATTTACACTGCTATACCCCTTCCAAGTTAGCCCGCTACCATCTTAGATTGCATCGTCACTTACCATCAGGTGAGATCGCAGTCAAGGGCTATCTTGTCATCGAATAAAAAAAAAAAAAAAAGTAAAGAAGGCCTGTACTCGTAGGTGAATTTCAAAGAATAAATTTTTTCGAGTTATATTAACTGAGTGTGAGTGCATTTCTTTAATTGGGCCACAAATTGAACCGTGAGAAGTCAGGACTCTGAGAAATTGGTTCTTATAATATAATTGGCGTGACAAATCCTTAAGCTTGGCAGGGATATATAAAACCTGCCGTTATAAGCACAAAGCACAAGCAGAGTATAGCCAAATTAAAACGCGGTTTATTCGCACCGAGTTAGCAGCACATATTATTTTGTTTTTAAGCGCGTAATTTCTCGCTCCGTCAGATGAAATTAATCTTCCGTCGTAACATCCGCTTCATATAATCATGCCTTTCTCTTTTCTTCATACAGGGCCCATACCAACATATAAAGCAGTATCACAGAGCAGTATTATCTTAATTTTATTTTGAGACATAATGTCAACCTTATGACCTTAAAGTGATTACTATACCTTTATCATTTTTGTCATTATAATCTATTTATATAGAATTCAAAGTCCTGACTGACTGACTGACTGAGATATCAACGCACAGCCAAAACTACTGAAGTTAGAAACTTGAAATTTTTACAGTTGGTTCCTTTTATGACGTAGGCGCACACTAAAGAAGGATTTTTGAAAATTCAACTCCTAAGGGGGTAAAATAGGGGGTTGAAAAATCGAACTTAACGTGAGCAAAGCCGCGAGCAAAAGCTAGTATGTTATGGTTGTCATTATGTTTATGATATCACGAAACGAAATTGAAATAATACTGCTTTTAGCAATGATTATAAGCCCAGTTCATCGTTAATACGCAAATATTAGTGATCATTATCTTGTTGAAAAATTGTTAAAATTATTATCTACCCACAGTTATCAATTTTTCAATCAAGACTATTATATGCCAAGTGTAAAACCAAACGAGTTAAGTTTTTATCAATTAAAAATACTTTCAGAACATATTATTGAGGCCCTCAGCCGATAGACATCCACTGCTGGCAATGGTCTCTTTCAAAAATCACCACAGAACACTTCTTTGTGCCGCTTGTAGCCAGAGATTCGCTTAAGATCGTCCGTCGTTGCGAAGTTGCCGGCTGTGACTGTATAACTGGTATATTCGTAGAACACTATACATACTTACTGAAAAAAAAAAAAGAAACCGGATTGTAACTTCGGATTATATTCCCTTAGCAAAGAGCTACCGTTAATGTCATCTCGTTAACCTAATTAAAGGCTGGATTGAGATTGAAAGAAAACGCAAGCAGACATTTTGCTTTCAACCCAACTCATTTGCATATCAACTAATTCTGCAAATTACTGCACTATAGTATTATCTCTATCTATTACACATTACAAAAGTACCTTAACTGAAGGAAAAAATGTAAATAATGCGTAAACTCGTGGATTTTGATATTAAGAAATATTCCTTGGGGATTTTAGAGATGTAATAACTATGTATAAGGTATTTTTTAAGATTTGTCTGGCTTCGGACATGGCTAGTTACTAATCTAAGAAGCGTTTCAAGAATCCGGTGCGATGTAGTGTAAAATCCGTCTAGGGGTATGGGTTTAATTAAAACTTCCACTCCCCCTTGTAAGACTGGAATGCTGCTGTCTTCGACAGTATCGGCACTTATTATCTGGTGGTGGTGATAGTCAAGGGCTATCTTGATCATTAAAAAAATGCTATCCCCATTATGATTAATTTTTAAACTCAATTTTCCAGGTTATGAGGTAGTAGAAGATAAATAATGACGCAATTCTTACCAATATTATAAATGCGAAAGTGTGTTTGTTAGTTGATTTATTGGTTTGTTGGTTTGTCCTAGAATAACGCTGCAACAGATTTACGAATCGAAGTGATTTTTTGCATGAGTTGAGGACCTGGAGAGTGACATAGGCTACTTTTTACCCCGGAAAATCAAAGAGTTCTCGCGGGATTTTAAAAACTAAATCCACGCGCACGAAGTCGCGGGCATCAGCTAGTATTTAAATAAACAAATCTTGCGAATTCTTTCAATCTCTGTCTGACTTATTTTAGCAATCTAAATATATAAAAGGCAAGCGTGACTGACTGTCTGACTGACTGACTGATCTATCAACGCACAGCTCAAACCACTGGACGGATCAGGCTGAAATTTGGCATGTAGATATAGCTATTATAACGTAGGTGTCTGCTAAGAAAGGATTTTTCAAAATTCAACCCCTAAAGGGATAAAATAGGGGTTTGAAAAATCAAACTTAACGTGAGCGAAGCCGCGGGAAAAAGCTAGTGGCTAATATTCTTAAAAAAAAAACAAACGTTCTCCACTCTCCGACATCCAGTCATCGTCCTTACGACACACGTGTCCTATCGTGTACGTGAAATTATCGTTTCTCTACACTTTATTGAGTTTGTACTTACATTATGCATGCTTTAAACTGAACATAATACGAGTAGGTACGTTCAAAAACTCTTTGCTGACAGCACTCAATTTACAAGTTCTTCTTGTCCAACTTTCCATATAGAAGGAGAGAAAACAAATCCGATACAGACAAGAATCTGAATATTAGATCCTGGAAACCTTAAGGCGTGTTCATGAATTATTTAACGCGCCAAGATTTAGTACCGTAAAAGTCCGAGACTTCGGTGATGCCTGCCTTCTACACGAGCTCTATTTACATTGGAAATGTTTATTTCAGAAGCAAAATTATTTATTTATTAACCAGCCAATCCGGGCTTGAGCAGTGAAGAGTCTTCTGTAAGAAAGAGGCTTTGCTAGCCAATGAAATATTTATTCCTGTCTCTATTCATCACTATTAGAGATCCGGCCGACAAATAATGGCCGCGCAAAAATTCTCCTGCATTAGTTGAAATAATCCTAACTATAATAATAAGGTATGTAAATGGGAAAGTGTGTTTGTTAATTGCTTGGTTGGTTTGTCCTTCAGTCACGCAGCAATGGTGCAACCGATTGATACGATTTTTTGCATGGGTATATTGAGGACCTAGAGAGTGATATAAGCTATTTTATCCCGAAATAAAAAAGGGTTTCCGAAGGATTTTAAAAACCTAACTCCACGCGGACGAAGCTAGTAAAAAAGCTAGTTTGAAGAAATAAGGCAGGAGAATTGTTGTGTTAAAAAAATTATTTTCCCATATTTTGAACAAAAAAATAAATAAAAAAAAGAAACAAAACAAATATAAAAAAGGAAAAACTAAATGTTAAAACAAAGCATAATTATTAAAAATATTAGGTCTCTCACTCACCATCATATTTTTTTATTTATTTAATTTAAAAGAATATTGCAGCAATTCGGTGGTAACCTTACGTGACTGCAAACACTGATACATCTTGCAATATTTCTTTTAATAAAGTTTACAGTATACTACCTTAAAAGAAGAATAGAAACTTGGGATATCTAGCCCAGAGGCCCACTCTGTGCACTCAATATCCCAAGTTCAAAGAAAATAATGATTTTTATCACGCCAATTAAACACTTTGAAGAATCTCTCACGGTTAAAGTGCAATCGGTATACCAATTAGTGGAGTGCGCTCGAGCCAATTACTGCAAAAATTACGAACAGTGCGACCCGACGCTTTTCTTAGAAAATTTCCTCCGAGCAGTGTCACTCCGGTATTTTATGTTTGGGCTGGATTAAATATTTGATAGAAAAAATGTAATAAGAATTTTATAATACTGTCGCAAAGTAAGTAATTTAGAAGATAAGTTATTAATAAACTATCATAATTGAAATAGTTCTCAAAAGTCTCGTAGGCGTATCCTATTAATATTATAAATGCGAAAGTTTGAATGTTTGGCTGAAAAGCACAGAAATAGATTATAGTCTGGAATAGCACATAGGCTACTTTTTATCCTGGGGAATAAGAGAGTTCCCGCGGGAATAAAAAACGCGAACGAAGTCGCGGGTATCAGCTAGTAATTTCATAAACCTTTAGGAAAAGGTCATAGCCAAGGCTAAATGTGATACGTCACACGGATTCATCTTGTAGGTAATGAATAAGTTACCAAGGACTTGTTGACTTTGATATTATAATAAAAAATATCTCTCATAATATATTTTTTTACTTCTTCCATCATATTCAATTCCATTTCAGATCAAAGATCAGCTCTACAACAAACACCAATATTTATTTTATTGGTATTCTATAGTTAAGAGCGGAATTTAATGTTTTTTTACATGAATAGCGGGCAAACGAGCTGGCGGGTCACCTAATGTAAAGTGATTACCGCCGCCCACGAACATTTGTAATGTTGTACTTGTTGGTCTATTATTGGTGTTATATTGGATCAGCTTTATTTTTAAAATAAAGTAGCCTATGTCACTCTCCAGTAACCATTCAAAAAGTCGTCCATAACAAGCCGATTCATAGCACTATTGCAGCATGATTGACGGACAAACCCACAATCAAATACTGTTTTGGATTTGTATAATAGTAGGATAGGATATAAATATTTTTAAGAGGATTCCTTAACAAATTAATTGATGTTGCGTATACTTGCAGTCTAAGTGGAACGGTCATAGCAGTATCTGTTTACTGCTCACTCGTCTTACACTATTATCAATTGCTTACTACATAATGATAAACCTTCTAATTGCTCTCATAACAGTATCCTATTTCCCTACAATGTTTATAACATGACTATTAGTATGAAACCTAGTGTAATATCACCTTCATTAAGAAGTTTCCCTATTTGGGCAGCGTAATCGCCTATTACGTTGAGTAATTATTATCGTTTAGGTACCTATATTTACTCCTTATTCTGCTCTATTTTCTTGTTTTAGGATGTTAGTTTAGTTTCTGTTTATCCAACTTAGTTTGTAGGTAATGAGTTTCTTGTCAGATTGATTTCAACGAGTTTTAGTTCTGTAGTGATTGTTGAGTAGAGAGAGTTAGTTATGGTGAGATTTGGGGAGGTTTTTCATTGCAGAGGCGACTTTTGTGGTATATTTAGTATATATTTTTTGACATTAGAGTAAGTATACTTCAATTAAATGAGTAAATAAATACAGTACTATAAGTAGAGTCTATTTTTATTTTATATACTTGTTGGTTACGGGATTTTATTTGGATTTTAAATGTGATCGCAAATATCTATCTGTGTCTCAACGAAATTGTAAATATAATTAGTAGTCTAGTTAGTAGAACTTTTAATTTATTTAAGTAATTTATGTTTTATATTATCGTTATTTTAAAAAAATATGAAATTTTAGGGAACTATGAGTATAATATGTAGGTTAGTCGTATTGTCTATAGAAACTTTACGTCTATTTATTAAAAGTAAGCATTTGAAGCTCGTGCTAGACATTAAGCCGGCAGGCTTGCACGAAGCGTCTGGGATTAGCGTGACACTTTATTACGGTGAACGTGGCGGATTATATAGAATACTGCGTTCTCATTCATAAGCGCAAGCGGATTTGTGGGGGCTGACTCAGCAGCGTGTCAGCTAACGACAAGGTCCCTAGCCGAACCGTGTGACGCGTGTGAAATAAATAGAATACACAGTGGTGAGTTGCTCTCATTGCCTACACAAGGCCATCTGAATACGTCCATCATAATTTTCATATCCCACTCCATTGGGTCTCCACCCATTGTATATAATTTATAAACCTCTGATATGCTGGTGCTTTCTCGCTTAAAATAAAACTCATTGATGCAGCCAATCTGAGCTGATTACAATCACAAAGATGCAATCATTTCTAGACAGTCCCACAACTGTGCTATTATCAAGCTTAACCTTGCATACCACCATCTACATATGTAAGACAATCCAGCGGAGTGGGTCAACGAACAGTTTTTCAAAATATTTGTGATTTTACCCGACCACTTAAATACTCTAGAAAAGAATAGCAAAAGAAAGCGAAATCATATTATTAATATAAATAAAAAGCAGTTAAAATTCTGTAATAACTTCAGAACCCGATTCTTTTATAAACTATAGTCTGAACAGCTCCGTTTGTACCGTTTCTTTAGCTGGTTGGGACTATAAGTTAAATGTGTTTAACCAGCTAAGCCTATCCACTCTCATCTTTTCAAACTTCCTTCTATAGTTTATGGTCACTCTTATTTTTCTTATAAAAAAAAAAATAAGAATTTTACTAATTTTTTTTGTGTTAGATTCCATTGGAAAGTTTTTAGTTTAGAAACCTTAATGGAACTGGAGCACAACTTTTTCTCTAATAGATTGAAATGGAACGGTTCGGCCACTTCTATTCCTCTATCCGCGCCGCTCACTTGTGTTTACTCGATGCCTCAAGCTGCCCGCTTACTAACGAAGACTGATATGGGTTGGATTTTAGTTTTTACATTTGAAATTTTAAACTATTTTGTTTTTGTGGATAGCTCTCCATGATATTATATTTGGACTTTATGTGTATGGTATAGTATAATTATTATATCTATTCCTGCTGCTGATGGTAGTGCCTTCTTTGTGTCAATCACATAATAATAAGAATTTTCTAGTACAACTGCTTCACCGAGAGCCTGAGAGTTCTCCATAATGTTCTCAAACATGTGTGAAGTCTATCGATTTGCATTGGGCCAGGTTATTGGGCTATGTCCTATAACTCTTCTCTGAGAGGAGACCTGGGAGCTGATTCTGTAACTCAGTGCCTATCAATGACGAAAGGCATTTTTTATCCATTGAAGATTTGAAGAGAAATGTCATTTACTATTTCATAGTAAACCTTCAATAGACAAAAAATATGTCAGTGGTTTTCATTTTGTGATAGGCCCTAAGTTACAGAATCAGGGGGCTGCGCCTTGATGGCTTGCTTATGACGATGATGATGACCTATAGCTGAGGACGCGGAGAGGGTTTCCCGCGGAATTTTGAAAACCTAACTCCACGCGTACGCTAGCTAGTTACGAGTATAATGTTGTAAACCTAATGTTGCGTATAAATTTTCCCAATAACTACGAGAATAACGTTAAGCTTTGAAATATCATATTGCATGAAAAATTCGATCAATGCATAGCAGTTCTACATAAGTTTTTAAATAAGTTCGAAATATTTTGTATAAAAAGTTTATTATTAAATATAAAAAATATATAATTAAGTATATTAGCTGTGTACCCTCGCTTTATAGTACAATGAGGCGAGTCGGGCGCTGGCTGCGATACCACGCCACGTCTCAGTGTTAATTTGCTCGATGTAATCCGGAGGCACACGGAAGCTGTACTGGTAGCCGGGGAGCTCCAGGGTGTACGACATCGGCACGCCGGAGACCTATAAAAACATGCCTTTGTTTTAATATAACATAGAAGAAAAAAGAAAATAATGCATCCGCAACAAAAGATACAAATTAAAATGAATCTCAAACCAAAAATATAAAAAAATTGCCCCGGCTTCGCACAGCTATCGTATATTGCATTTAATGATAAAGAAAATGAGAGTAATTTTTGTTTGAAAATCTCAAAGATTTAAGTTTTCGGCGTTTAAGCTACCAATGGATCTTATCTTCATGTAATATCTGATGTAGCCAAGTAAGTTTGATTTTTATTTCTAAGTCTTTTTAAAAACGTAAATTCCATGAAAACCAAGTTGTGGATAACAACTAGTAATAAATAAAATTATCTGGTGATTATCTCCAAAAGATAAAAGTTATCTTTTAATTATCGCCAGTAATGAAATAACTACTAGGTACTACTAGGTAGATAGTTGAGCATGTATCAAATCCTAAAAGACTCAAAAGGAAAATATTTAAAACTTATTCGTTCGATGCTGACGAAATTAAATCTTTCAAAAACTAAATAACATTTAAAGTTTATTGTTAGACTAAATTGATATTTACTAGCGCGTAATCCGAAGCTGCTCCAGACGTGCCATATAACATCAGGTTGCTATTGCCAACAGCATAGAATGGAGCTTGCGGCAGCTTTGCAGTATCTATGTGAGCACCCATCGCAGCTGCAACATGATGCTGGTGTGCTACGTTCGTTGGCAACGTAGCATTATCAAGGCCATATAGAATATAGTTGCCCCAACTGTGGATGTCCATAAAAATTTGGATCCTATCAATATGCTCTAGGAGGATATCCCGGACGTTTCTAGTTTCAACTTCAGAAAAGGCTTCATGACCGGGGTATATTTGAGAACAAGGATCATCAGAGACCCCAAGGGTGTTAAAGTTGACATCGAAATTCCGGTTAGGGTCGACTCCGATACAAGTAGTGTTAGCTGTTTCATTTACTGATCGGGTACCACGCCAAAGACGGTCCTGAAAGTGGAAAAACATAATTTTCTCAATAGCAAAAGTTATTCAAAGCTTTAGTTAAGGAGAAAGAGCTCGGTATATTGTTTGTTTTTGTTAATTAAAAAGGGTATTCTAGTAGATAATATTAAATGCACTTGTTATAATAAACACAAATAAATGTTATATTTCTTACATCTGTGTGACTAAATTCATATCCATCAGGATTAACGACGGGCAATATGATCCAGTCAATATTTTCCAGCAGGTCCTTGTCTTCTTCTCTCAAATCTTCTACTAATCGGTGGATTGAATATAGGGTTACTGGAGTTGTGACCCATTCTCTTGCATGCAAAGCTGCTTCCATAAAATAGATCGGTTTACTCTGATTTGTGAAGTTGCTAGAGGATATCTACAAAAATTAAAATTTTACAATAAAGTCATCATCCAACTTAGCTCCTACAACGTATGTGTTAATAAATAAATAACTCAAATCTTTGTATTAGGTACCTTTAAATATTTTATGTCTCGTCCCTCGAAACTTTTGTTGGCATGTACCAACGTTACAATACTCGGATACTGTCTTGCAAGTCGCTCCAGGTAAGCGTCAATCTAAAAATCAATTAAAATACGCAAATCCAAATGAGAGGAAAATAATTGTTTAGTCACAATTAGCCAATGATACCATTAATCCGATCGGTATTATATAGACAGTTTATTTGTTACCTCAGCATATCTTGCATAGGTTTGAAAAGGCTCCGGATTCTGTCTTTTCGTCTGCCAACGAGACAAATCAGCCTCATGTTCCTTAAGAATTCTGAAAAATAGTTTTGTTTTGTAGTTTCAATATACAAACCGTCTCTTAAATTAACTGACTATAGACAGGTTATCATTGAATTTCAGCTGAAGATATGAAATATTTATAAAGTTAATACCGCAATAGTAGTTATAGACGTAGAATTAAAAATGAGACTCACTTGGCTACATTAGAAATATGAATATAATGTTTTATTCCATTGGCATCTAAAATGTCGAAAACTTTCACCCTGTTTTCTGGTGAAAGCATAATGAAGGCGTCGCGATTCCCTGGTGTTCCATGTTCCCACAAGTCTACATTCAGATCTGTCTGCAGGTTGAAGAGAACTCTTTGGTCTGACCGCTGACGTAACTTGACACCGTGCACGGAGAATCTAGGAATTTATGATGGAGTTTGTACATCAAGGATTCGTATCATTAGTACTGCCTCTGAACCGCAGCGCTCTACATGTTCCCCATTGCTTCTCTCGACTTTAAAAGCTCACTTCAATTTAGGATCTTCTTCCCGAGTTTTTAGCTTCTCGCTTTACAAGAAAACTCTAGAGGTTAACCAGACTAGCCTGCGTGGAGTACATTAAATGTACTTGTATACAAATTTTGTATACATTTCCTATTACTAGTTAGGAAACCCAACTCCGAGGAAATTCATTTGCAAGGAAACATTATAATGGTTGGATGTAGGAAAAAAAAACAAATTATTGAACACAATACATATTTTCCTTATTTCCTTAATTGGCTCTGTATTCTATTTGTATCTCCCGGAAATTTTATACAATTCTTATGTTTCATAATACGTAACATAATATTAAGTCTGAGTATAAAAAATAAAACAAAGTTCATTCAGTTATTGCCTGGTTCGCCTTTAATGTTGAGATCTATAGAGCGTGCTTTGACTTAGTTCGGACTTAAGATAAGAGTTAAAACGATACACAAATATGCTCCGATATAAATCTGTCTCTTTTTGTTTCTGTCTTGAGTCTGAGCAGAGTTGGAGTGCGGTCTATATATATTCAGCCTAAATATGGAAAAGGATCCTGAAATTCCATCATAAGATGATGGCAGATACTGTGATTTGATAAATAAAAAAATAAATCTCGTAAATTCAAGTAAATATATTTTATCTCGCCTTTCTCTTCTAGATCTTAGCAGCAAAATATGTACTTACCCAGAATAAATATCACTGTTTGCAGCTATTACTGAATTGACTATACTTACAAACAATATTATAACAGCCCTCATTTTTCTTTCAATGCTGTACGACGAATAATTAAACTGACCTGTTTATAATAAAACCCATATTATTGGTATAGTTATCTCCCTTATCTTCGTGAAGTAATAATTGATATCAATAATAATAATTTATCTATTGTTAGAATCAATGAAGTCATACTACATTTAGTGGGTTACGTACACATGGTGCTCATTTGGGACCCTATATAAATAAAAGATAGTGTTATCTGTATTTATAATTAACTAGCGGACCCGACAGACGTTGTCCTGTCTTAACTATGAATATTGAAACTCTGACGAAATTGGCAGCACGCATTCTGTCAATGTTATGTCAAACGCCATAAGGTTACATCAAAAAGTTTGAATTGTAAAAGCGGTAGAAATAATTTAATATGGTGGTTAAGTTTTCTTAAATTTTCTAATTTTTCGCGCAATTTTCTTAATTTTTTCTTTCATAA
This sequence comes from Hipparchia sbordonii, assembly GCA_038048805.1. NCBI lineage: Eukaryota > Metazoa > Arthropoda > Insecta > Lepidoptera > Nymphalidae > Hipparchia > Hipparchia sbordonii. Next base: position 8,869,691 of record CM076107.1, on the reverse strand, counting down.
GAACCTTCTCCTGACAATAACAAACACAACAAAAAAAGAAGTAGCGAAATCGGTCCAGCCGTTCACGCGTGATGCGCTTACCAACACATTAAGCGATTCATTTTTATATATTAGATAACGTTTAAACCTAATGCCTAGATAAGTTATTGAAATTCGGACATGATTCAATTCGGCTCAGGACTATATAATTTTCTATATCTTCATGACGAGCGCTAATGTCACCGTCATCGTCGAATAACTTTTAGTCGTGGAATAACTTTGATATTTTGACAAATTTTGGATTTAAATAATGTCAAAATTAATCGGCGATGGTAAAATTGGCACACTCTATTTACTAATACGAGTAATTTTATCGACTGACACTTCTTAGGATGGTTTATAAAACAACTCTTGCAAAAGAACTTTTTAAAAACTTCACCGCCGCCGACTTCAAACGCCACTACAAAGTATGCCAATTGTGCCTATAAAATTTGAAGAGTTCCCTCGATTTCTCCAGGATCATATTCAGATCCATAAAAAATAAGAAAAATAAAGATTCCGACGAATTAGGAACCTCCTCCTTTTTTAAGTCGGTTAAAAATACATTCTGTTATTCGGACAAATAATCGGTTAATTACGAGTGTTGCACTTTTAGGCATTTCAGGATATTAACTTAATTTATATTCCACCATGATGGGGATTATAGGTTGCAAAATATTATTTTAGACTTAAGACTTTCTCTGTAGACTTGAGGTAGATGTTCCAATTTATTCAGATTTCAATTTTTTTATCACATTAGCTCTAATTCCTCGCACTGTAGTACATATAAGAAAGTCGTGCGGTGACTGCGATGCCCCGCCAGGTCTCCTCGTTTATCTGTTCAATGTACTCTGGAGGCACCAGGAATCCGTAGCTGTACCCGGGGAGTTCCAAGGTGTAGGAGAATGGTACGCCAACCGCCTGAAAGATGTACAGCTTTATTTTATTAGGACTATGAAAGATTCAGACAACACAGTTTAGTGGTTAAAACAGCGGTGGGTGAGTTTAAGCAATTAAATAACTTATGCTTGAACTTTGCCCGAAAACATCACACCTCAAACATCAAAGGTGTGTGAAGTCTGCCAATTTGCATTGGCCCAAAATGGTGGATTATGACTTAAAGCTCTTCTCTGAGAGGAAAATTGCGCTCAATAGTAAACCTTTGATGGGTTAAATGATGATGACAGATTAACGTTTGATCGCTATTACGCCAAAGTTTTCGTACGACCCGCGCTTTGAAATCCAGTGTCCACTTCCACTTTTCGACCATTCATACTAATTGGCACCCATCGTTAACGTAATCTTGAAACGTTATAGTAAGGCTATAAGGTTTCAACTTTAGATTGATACGTAATCTAAGGTTTCAGCATAGAGTTATATCTATGCCAAAACTTTTTTACTTTGGAATTTAAGATTTTACTTTGGAATGTAACCGTATTAGACTGCATGCACGAAATTGAGCTAAATATCATCGAATACGAATACGATAAATCGAATTAAATTTTATACTAATCCTACTGCTAGTGATTACGGTCGCTGAAATTGAATTTGTCAACCCGAATTTTACGTTTTCTAATCGCATGATGTATTTAAATTAGTTTTCCAACTTTGTAATGTATATGAACAACTTTCGGCATATTATTGGGTTTTTTATTTAACCTAGATTATTATCGTTTCGGCAATGTTTATCATTTTCCTGGATTAGAAGAACGTGGCAGATTATTTCGATAAGCAAAGATGGCGATACGGATAAGTTGAGTCCAAACAAAGATTACAATCCTTATTAATTTTATAAATGCGACAGTGTGTTTGTTTCTTAGTTTGTTTGTCTTTCAATCTCGCAGCAACGGATCAATGTGAAATTGAGTGAGACGACTTGGAGTGATATAAAGGCTACCTTAAATTGGGTATTTGACAATTTTTTTTACCTAAAGGTCATTTTTCTTTTTTTAATATTTTAAAAATAAAAATAAAAAATAAACTAGTCTCGAAAATATAGAGCTTTTAAGTTTACTGTTAGAAAAAGAAAACGCTATTGCAACATGATGTCACAATTCAGTAACTCCATACACTCTCTATATAAAATTTCGTTTTAGAAAGAGCCGCATACAGTCGCAGTAAAACTTATGACTTATTTGTTTTTTGACCGATTTATTTTCTTTTTTTACAAATGTTATTCTTACTTGTAACATTTTTGATGGTAATGAATGAATATCAATATTTTGACAACAGTTAAATACCTAATTGTATCTCGGAAAATCAGAGGATTTCCGCGAGATTTTTAAAAAGCTCCACGCATCTCAAAAGCTATTTAAATAAAGTTTATTTCATACACACCTGACCATAATCCTGAGCGCTACCCGAACTGCCGTACAACACCAGATGACTGTTTCCAATCGTATAGTATGGAGCTTGAGGTAGCTTTACAGCGTCTATATGGGCGCCCATCGCTGATGCAACGTGATATACATGTGCCGCGTTAGATGGTAGTGTAGTGTTGCCGTATCCAAAGAGAACGTAGTTGCCAAAACTGTGGACGTTCATGTAAATCTGGATCCTGTCGATGTACTCAAAGAGGATATCCCGGACAATTCTCGTTTCGGGCTCCGAGAAGGGTTCATGACCCGGGTAGTTTAGCGCACAAGGGTTGCTGGAGACGCCGAGCGTGTTAAAGTTGATGTCGAAATTGCGGTTGGCGTCGACGCCGTAGCAAGTTGTACTCACGTTCGGATTGAATGATCGGGTACCGCGCCAGAGACGATTCTGGGAACATCATAAAAATTCTTTTCCTATTAATATAATAAATGTGAAACCTTGGATGTATGGATAGTTGGATGTTTGTTACTCAATCACACCGCAACAACTGAACCGATCTAACTGGGCACAGAGATACAGAGATAGATTATAGTCGGGAATAACACACAGGCTACTTTTATCCCGGAAAATAAGAGCTTTCCCGCGGGAATTAAAACCTACGCGAACGAAGTCGCGGGCATCAACTAATAAAATAAAGATACTAGCTGATGCCCGCGATTGTCACATGTATTTAGTTTTAAAAAAAGGGAACTCTTTGATTTTTTGGAATAAAGAGTAGCCTATGTCATTCTCCAGGTCCTCAACTATGCCCATGAAAAAAATCAAGTCGATCCCTAGCTCTGTTGCAGTGTGATTGAAGGACAAACCAACATACCAACGAACAAACACACTTTTGCATTTATGATATTAGTAGGATATAAATAGGATTTATGTATAAAAATTAGTAAAAATTGCTAAACAAAAGTTAGGATTAATGAATCTGTGATGACTTAAGTAGAAGGATTAACGTAAGTCCTCCAAAGGTTATTTTTATGTGATGTACATCCAAACAGAAAAACTATTATAAGAATATTACACAAGTAAAACAAAATAATATTAAAATTTAAAAGTATTCTTACGTCTGTATGAGTGAACTCGTAGCCATCAGGATTAACAATCGGCAAAATGATCCAATCAACATTCTCCAGCAGATCTTTTTCTTCTTGTTTCATATCTTCGACCAATCGGTGAATTGTATAGAGGTTTACTGGCGTTGTCACCCACTCCCGTGCATGCATTACTCCATCCATGAAATAAATCGGTTTGTTCGGGTTTGTGAAGTTGCTTGTTGATATCTACAGGAGTTAAATAACTTTTTCACCTCAATAGCTCAAAAAGGGCGCCTTTGCTGTCTAAAAGCAGTAAGCAAAAGTCGTTTTTGCTCACTCTGGGAGAAAAAGTGTTGAACATTTCTTGAGACAGACCTATGATTTTAGGTGCAATACCTACAATAATTGTTCTTTTCTTTCCATGGATAGAACATCCACTTTTAATATGATTAAAAAGTCAATTTCGAGTTTTTGTCCTGTTACGTCTTTGTTCTGTTGTACGAGCGATTTGTTTAGCGTTCTAGAACGATTCTACTCTCTATGAATATGTGTGTTACTAAAGTACGTTTATCTTACGAAGTTACGGGCACTTTAGTTGTGGTTACGTCGTGTATGGTCGCGGACAAAAAATGTTTATCAGTTTTCAAAGTAGATTCTATCACATTGAGTGCAGTAAGGTCTATAACGCCATAGAATGTCGAAAGCATATCGACTATCAGGCATAGACGTGTGCATGTAATTATGAATCTTAAGGTGGTAAACATTTTCTGTCCGCCACTGTACATGGACATTGGATATTGCGTAAGTGTGCGTGCCTGTCAGGAGCCTAGGTGGGAGCGGTCAGGAGGTGTGTGTGTGTAGTATCTGTAGCTCGTGCTTCAGATACGACACACACACACAAGTATGAGCCACGAGCCCTCGTGAAATGAAAGAACTTGTACTAGAATGGAAAAAATATCTTATATAAAACACCTTTAAGTATTTGATGGGTCTTCCTTCAAAACTGTTGCCAGCATTAACCAATGTCACTAAGTCCGGGTACTCCTTTGTAATGTGTTCCATATAATCGTCCACCTGAAATTCAATACAAGTAATTAATAACCATGTAATATCAGAATAAGATAAAAATTGAGTCGTACCTACTGTTCTATGTTCTAATTATACATAATATTAAATGTATAGGTACTTATAGTTTTTCGTCTACCGGAAAAATTACACGTTCAACAGAGGATAATAACATGAGAGCTTGCACACCAGAAAGTTCTCTATAATGTTCTCTAAAATGTGTGAAGGATGGGTTTCTGATGATGATGATAATAAATTTCAGCAGTTCAGAAAGATACTTGGCTACACATTAAGATACTTGGAATAAACAAATATATACCTAGTTATACATCAGTACTTTTCTAATAAATGTTGTACAAGATACTGAAGTTTTTACTCGCGAGTCCAACTCGAGGGTTATAAGACTTTTCGTAATAGTCGTCATACATTGCGAGTTTTTGAAGAAGGTATGATATTATGAAGATTTACGAACTTACGTAAATCGGACGGAATTACGAACGGATTTGGTTTCCAATAAAACTAATAGACTACACGGTAAGATATACCAAAAGTTGAACGAGCGAAGCGAGTTCTCTGAGTCAACTAGGGCGCTTGCCTACTAGACAGAGAAGTGTGTCCGTATAAATGTCTGTCAGAGCCCTATAACTTCTGAATTACTGAATATTAGAACGTGAAACTTGGTTGAAAATTCAGTTATATCCTGTACTTGAACAACAAATACTAAAATTAGATAAATGTTATAAAGAAACGAAATTATTTAATTTTAATGCGCCATCTATTAGCATTATTGTAAAGCTAATAGCTTCACTATAATGCTAATAGATGGCGCTGTGTCAGTAAAACAGTTTTATGTCAACTATTATTTTTTTTATTGCGTCTAATGTTAAAAGTTAATTATTACAATATATAATTAAAACTTTTGGGAATTATGGGATATCGCGAGGTCTCAGTTCGGGGCGAACCACTAGTATTTAAAGTTCCAATTACCTCAGCGTAAGTTGGGTAAGTCTCAAAAGGCACGATGTTTTTACGTGTTCGCTGCCACCGAGATAAGTCATTCTGGTGTTCTTCAAGAGCTCTAGAAAACCAATTAAGTAAAGCATTGAATATCTTTTATCAACTAATATTTATATCGGCTTCTGCTTTTGATCGTACTAATTTGTAGTCTCATCTTTATATATAAAATTCAAAGTCCTGACTGACTGACTGACTGACTGAGATATCAACGCACAGCCTAAACTACTGAAGTGAGAAACTTGAAATTTTTACAGTTGGTTCCTTTTATGACGTAGGCGCACACTAAGAAAGGATTATTGGAAATTCCACCCCTAAGGGGTTTAAATAGGGGATGGAAGTTTATATGAAACTCCGTCATTTTTCAAGCTGTTACCATCAAAGTTGGTATTAGAGCTTTCAGTTAAAAATAAAGAAGTACGTGTATCACAGTTTTTGAAAATTCCACCCCAATACCTAATTCCATGTGGACGATGTCGCGGGGGCAAAAGCTAGTAAAGTATGTATTAAAAGAAGAACGAAGAAAAGTAGAGTTAAATACAATTAAGAGTAATAGGATGGATAAAAAGGCGGCCTTATTAGTTAGTAACGATCTCTAGGCAACCTTAGGAAAAACTGTGGAGTCACTCGTAGTTTCATTTGTCATAGAGTCTTAAGAAAACAAAGGGCCGACTTCGCATCTCAACTTTGAGATTTGAGACTCTTTAGCCAAAAGGTTGAAAGAAATCTCCACCCGTTAAATTATTGTGTTACTCCTATTACAAGCATTTACAGAGGATAGAGAAGCAATTAGTCAAGTTCAACATTGCTAATATTCTTTAAAAAAATTGTACCTACTGTTATGCAAATGCACGTGGTAATTGGTAAAAGCTCTTGTCTTCTACTATAGTAACTATTGTTTCTATTCATTACGGGTTACCTGATGTTTAATGATTACTAAACCATGAATATTTTGCAGATCAAGGGGCACCACCAATGCGTTGCCGGTTTTTCAGGAATTTGTTGATCCGCTCCTTGAATAACCCCATATTGTACCTAATTAAGTGGGAACACTGTCGATGGGAGTTAGTTCCAGAGTCCACATTCGTATCTTTTGTATCCAATTATTATTGAAAATCAGTTAAGCGCACTTACTTGCCTACGTCTGCAAGGTGAAGGTAATGTTTCATATGATTTGCGTCTAAGATATCGAGAGCTTCCGCGCTGTTTTCTGGTGACAGCATGATGTACGCGTCACGAGTCCCTGGTGCGCCATGATCCCACAGATCGACGTTAAGATCTGACTGTAGGTTGTAGAGAACTATTTGGTCTGCCCGATGACGTAGCTCGACTCCATGGACGGAGCATCTAAACAGATTGTAATTTGAGGCTTTTATTCAAGTTTTCTTCTGCTATGCTCACTTGATCTTCATATTAGGTTATAAGCAATTAACTATTAGCTTCGAGGTGAAGGAAAACATAGTGGGGAAACCTGCACACCTGTAAGTCCCAAATAATGTTCTCGGAGGTTAAGGTTAATGTTAAACCAAGGAATTATGCGAGGATTAAACATGTTTTGTATCAGTTTCTGTATTGAAAGTAAGCCAAAAAGTCAAAATACCTGGTTAAATGTTTCTCGGCGATAGTGAAATTGGAAATTGGTGGATTTTTCAATATCAAAATTGGTTACGTACCGGGAATAAATAGCGCTGTTTGCTGCTATCGCCGTTTGAACTAATATGCTCGAAACCAAAATTAATAAAAGGACAGTCATTCTGTACCCACTTATTAGATTGCAATGTCATAGTTGTCTGTCGATATAATCGTAGGATTATTTATAATATTATGATAGCAAAATACCTTTATCTTTTTATGTGATGTCTTGGAATGCCGCCGTTATAAATCAATTAGCAAGATCACACTTATCACACTATATCATATTTTAAAGGCGAAAGTTGTATGTGTGTGTATATGTGTATGTATATGTTTGTGTGTGTGTTTGTCACTCCTTGCTACATTTTATTCCGGAAAATTAAAAAGTTTCCGGGGGAACCAAAAAACCTTAGTCCACGCGGACGAAGTTGCGGGCATCAACAAACAAACACACTTTCACATTTATAATATTAGTAAAGTAAGGATATTAGTAAGGATGGATACCTAGAATTAGTTACAGAGTGTGTTTATATGACTGATTGGTTAATATTAAAACGAGTATCATAATTAGTATCTATGGAGTACGCTCGACAGCCCTTGAAGGTGACGTCTCTTCAAACCAAATTTTTTGGTTGGATAAGTAATAGCAATCTTCATTAAATCTTTACCTTCAGAAGTAAAAAGTTATGCCAAATTGTCGTAAAAGAACTAACTTGCAAAGGAACATTTTGCCCCGAGCTTTGTCGTTGGAAGCCTTTGAACAATTCCGGAAATGAACCAGGCATTTCCACAATTTTAAAGTGAAGTATTAAAGCCTAACCAGACGATATAAGGAACAGTATAAGGCGACTATAGTTAGGTATACGGATAGGTTTTGTAAGTCGATTGCGGAAAAGCTGTGTCTATCATTGCTTAAGTCTTAATTGTGGTCATTGGCTGAATAAATTCAGCCACTTCATTCAGAATTTATTCATTGTTAAAACAGTCTATTTTCAATACCGAGAAAGTATTCGCCAATCAGAGGTGACTGTGATCATCACAGTTTTAGACTGTGCTACTGTTGCAGCTGCCTTTAGAAGATAATGAATCGTTAGAACGGACCAGAACCGACAGCTCTACTACTCTCCGAGGCACGGGAGTGACTCACCGCCAACTTCCTAACTCCGGGCTAGTACTGAGAATTTATTGACAGAAAAACCCAATACATTTTATGGCCCGATCCGGAAAACGAACCCGAGACCTCGTCATCTGCAGTCGAACTTGCTAACCACTAGATCAACAAGGCAGTTAAGGTAGATTTACGTAGTAACTAGGTAGATCGATAAAAGCAAAAGTCCACTTCAATATAACTCATCCTTTACTGAAAAAAATTAGGAAATTACATATAGAGCTGTATAGAAAGGCCTTCGGTGATTTTCCTTAAAGGTTTTTATTTTAACCTTCATCAAAGTTTCACAGAGAGCTAAAAATCTGCCTTGAAGATGTAAAAAAGAACTTGAAGCTGTGAACCTTTTGGGTCCTTTGTTCAATTTATACGTATTAAAAAGGTTAAAGCTGAACTTTTTTCGAATTTCCTTTTTGTTTGACTGATTTCGAGGAATCGCGACCTATCTTCTTTAAAACGACTAACGAAATTGTTGATTAGAACAAAATTATTCAGATCATGTGGGTATTTTGGCCCTAGGTAAATGGTACCTACCCTTAAAGCTATTACATACTACCTATACTTTAGCATGGTATATTATTTATTATAGAGGAACGTTTCCTAAATATTAGTTGAAGTCTCCAAAGAGAAAACGAAAAAATTCCGTAGTTAATAAATTAAACAAATAATTCCTTAGCTTGAGTTCGAAGCAAATTCTTAACTTGAAAAACTTTTACTTTCGGGCAATTTGCTTTGAGATCTTTATTGGCTTCCCGTGGGCTCATATTTTTTTCATAATTTAATCAATATTTAACGAATAATAAAAAAATGTCCTCAACCTCAACTTTTGCAAAGTTACTGTGGCATGTGGCAAAATGTGAACCGATGTTGCATTTGTAAATGGTTTAGTAATTTTCAATTAAAGAGACGCTCATAGGCGACGTTTAACCCGAAAAATCAAATAGGTCCCAATGAATTTTAAAAACCTAAATTCCCACGGACGTGTAAAGGTTATGAGCTAGTTCATCCATATTTCAAAGAACATGTGCATGAATCGCCTTATTAAGATAGTTCGCAAAAGTGCGTGGGGCAAACCTTTCCAAGCAGTGGCGTAACTATAGGGTGGCAAGACGGCAAAATACCACGGGCCCCAGCCTGAAGGGGCCCCCGGTCAGGTATCTCATTGGTTGAGCTTCTTTATATTGGGGGAGGGAGGGCCCCATACGATGAATTTGCCACGGGCCTCAAACGCTATAGTTACGCCACTGTTTCCAAGTTTAATATAAACGTAAAAATTCTTTTTACAAAACCGACTTTAAACGCCACTACAATGTACATCAATTGTGCCTATATTTGAAGTGTTCCCTTGATTTCTATAGGATCCCATCATCAGATCCTGACCTGATGACAATGGGATCAACTGGGAATTATAAACAAAACAAATAGTTTCTAACAAAAAAAGAATTTTTCAAATCGGTCCTGACGTCTTCGAGTAATCGGGGAACATACAATAAAAAAATAAATAAAAAATTTCGACTCCGACGAAAATAAAGGGTTATAATGGTAGGCAGGCAGAGTAGCTAGCACCTTCTGGGCTTTATGGAGTAGATATAAATCCCAAAGGCCAAGACGTTGATATGCTTGCGGTGTTACTTGTCGTGACTAATTTTACCCGTGCTTATTTGCCTTGATTTATTAGAGGTGTTTATTAGAGCAGGGTTATTTACTTGGGTAGGTATTGCTCTCGGCACCCTTCGTTATTGTCTGCAGTTTGGTAAGCTTAGAAACTATAGGTATTTCGCATCAGAAAATTCGGTCGATTCGAATATTTCATCATAAACCCAATAGCAACATCAAATTATATTATGTTATATTAAATTGTATATTAATAAATAAAACCGACTAAGTGCGAATTGGACTCGCATAAGAAGGGTTTCGTACCATCGTAACAGCGATAGTTAAGGTTGAGCAAAAAACGCCGAAAAAAATCACGATTCTTGTATGAGGACCGCCATTTTTTTAACCGATTTCCAAAAAAGGAGGAGTTTCTCAATTCTTCAGAATTTTTACGTTTATTTATTATTATTTGTTGTTATAGCGGGAATTGATATACGTCTTCTGTGAAAATTACAAATATCTGCCTATTATGGTTGGTAGCCTATATCAATCTCCAGGACCTATAGGTACTATAACCATGCAAAATCACATTGATTCGTTGCTCCGTTGCTGTGTGATTGAAGGACAAACCAACAAACAAACACACTTTCGAATTTATAATAGTAGTAAGTAATTATGGAAAAAAGAGGAGACCAAGATCTATTTTGCTAGTAAATAATTTTGTTTATTAATACGAAGTAGAGTTCAAACTTTAATAATACTTCGTCAACATATTCGTGAAAGTTTCCTGCAACTGTTAGAATAACAACCTTTCCCAGCAAGTTTACAAACATAGGTCTTGAAAGTTAAATAGATTCCGATGGAATTTCTCTCGTTCAGCCAGACATCCCATAAATATCTCGTCAAGTGTCGTTTACTACTTACGATACGACTGTTCAAAGTATAAATTGATATAGTTCTTGCTGACTGTTGGTTTTAGATCGAGAAAGCAACGCGACAGCAGAAATAACTTAGATTTGCTTAGATTGTTTTTTTATAGCTGTTCCTGACTGTGAATTGTAGATCGAGAAAGCAACGCGACAGCAGAAATGGCTTAGATTTTTTTTCACATTCGTGATTGAAGGACAAACCAACAAACAAACACACTTTCGCTTTCATACTGATAATAAGGATTTATTTTAAACAAAATCATAAATATTTGCGAAGGTTTGCTTGGAGTGTTTGAAACTACGGTTAAAATATTCAGTAGAATATTATCTACGTTTTATGAGTACCAAATTCTACTATATAAAATTCATTGTTCAAAAATTATTGCCAATAACCAAATTTATTACTTTCGGACAAAGCTTTTACCATTCAAAAGCGCTTTCATAGAACCTTTTTGATTAGGTACATCAATTATTTTGAAACAGTGCAATAATAGTATCGGACACGAATTTCCTAGTTGAATAATTAGTATTATACCGAAGTGGTGCAAATGGGAACACTTATTAGTCGAATAATTCATTTGACTAATAAGTTCGACTTCAAACGATTCGCTTATTCGAGCTGAAACTCGATTTATCCTAAGTGCAAACAGAGTGGAAGCGGGGCGGCCAGCGGAATCCGCTAGCGGGAATGGCGGGAACCATAAACGCATAGTTTTGATAAAGTTGTCTTCATGTGCGGCGGTAATCACTTAAATAAAAATTCTTTTCAAAAAACCGACTTCAAACGCCACTACAAAGTATAAAAATAATTTTATTTTGTACACGTTTGTTGAAGTCGGGCGGCTTAAATAGAAACAATGAAACCGATACGCGATGCTCGCCCGATTTCAATAAACGTGTCTCTTATATGTCACCATAAGGTAAGCGTCGCAAATCGATTTCATCGTTTCTAGTTAAGCCCGCCCGACTTCAACAAACGTGTACAAAATAAAATTATTTTTATACTTTGTAGTGGCGTTTGAAGTCGGTTTTTTGAAAAGAATTTTTATTTTAAGCTTTTTAGTGTAGCTTGTTCCTGCTCTCTTTCTCCCCTTCCTCCAACGCTACGGCACTAATGTACTTACTCGTAGTACCTACAGTACTTATTAACAATACACAAGAGCTAGGACTAGGAGCTCCATGATGTAGTCCATGTTTGGTACCAACAATATTATTTCGAAAGCGTCAGTTCGTAATTCCTCCAACTCTGCAGCATCAGGATTGAGGAGCTAGAACCTTGAGCATTATGATGAAGTATATGCTCGGTACCAACAATATCAATTCGTAAACGACAGCTCCAAAATCCTCATAGTTTAGGTAGGCAGTACCCCTGCAGCATCAGTATTGAAGAGCTAGGACCTTGAGTTCAACGATGTAGAATATGCTTGATACTAACAATATCAATTCGCAAGCGAAAGTTCCTAAATCCTCATAGTTTAAGTGGGCAGTACCCTGCAGCATCAGGATTCAGGAGCTAGAACCTAGACCTCGATGATGTAGTATATGCTTATTACATACAATAACAATTCATGATTAGCAATTCCTAAATCCCTATAATTTAAGTGGGCAGTACCCTACAGCATCAGGATTGAGGAGTAGGACCTGGAGATCTATGATCTAGTATATGTTTAGGCTAAGCATACCAATTCGTAAACGACGGTTCCTAAGATCCCATAATTTAGGAGGGAAATACCCCTGCAGCATCAGGCTTGAGGAGTTGAAGGTAAAGATTTTTATGGGACCATTTCGCGAGCTTACTCTCGTAAAAAAATCTCGTAAATCGGTCCAGAAACCTCGGAGTAATCGGCGGGCATACATAGAAAAAAAAAAAAAAAGATACCGGCCGAATTGATAACCTCCTCCTTTTTGGAAGTCGGTTAATGAATCTTAAACGTATTGTTTTGAAGTCACAAATTCAGTACAACCGACTTTAGTTTGGAGCGTATCCGTATGCGTAATAGTATATGAATGCACACACGAAATTGAGCTCTAATTTAATGTAGTTATGGTTCATTTTACTTTGACGCTAATGTCATAGTAAACGAATACGATCAATCGAATTATACTAACCCCACAGGTTTGCTCGCTAATAATAATATAAAATAGGAAATGTGAAAAATAGGAAATGTGCGTTTTCCGCTCGATCCGCCACCCGCTCTCGCTGTCCGCCTCGGTGCCACTCTGGATACACGCGTCACGATGGCGTCCAGTGTTGTAGGTGAAATTACTTTTAAGCTATTGCATAGCTTCTATCGCGGGCCTTGAGCGTGGAGACCGAATCCAGAAATTCCGTAACGAAAATAACCTGACACGGGACTCCTCTCACCGCTAGATGGCGTTGATAAAAAACGCTATAGAATAGAATAGAATAGAATAGAAATATTTTTTATTCAAATAAACTTTTACAAGCACTTTTGAATCGTCAATGAATCTACCACTGGTTCGGAATGCCTTTCCTGCCGAGAAGAACCAGCAAGAAACTCGGCGGTTGCTCTTTTCAAAAATAAAAAATAAATTTTACAATAGTTAATGAAACTATGCTATGTATACAGTGCTTCCACGATTAATTTTCCCGAGTACAATACAAGTAAAAATAAATACAATACAAATACAAATAAATACAATTCAATACATGTCAAAACAGGCAGGCAAAAGCAGACCCATTCCCGTTGGTGGCACCCGTTCACGAGCATGACGCATGATCCAGCCATTGCTTCGCTCAACCATAGCTATACAATAGCTTTACCGCGGCAGTCCCCGAGTGCCACACGTCTTTTTTTCTGTCATATTTTTAATGGCTGAATATCATTCAGAAAGCTACATAAACGACACCGTTTAGTGAAACGGCTAGGCTGGTAATTGAACAGCTAATTAAGCTAGTTGCCTACGAAATCTATTTACCTTCGTAATTGGGAATCGCACCTTTGTCGCATTTTGTAAAAGCGTAATTTCGCAAAACCAAGTTGGAAGTGATAAGAATACATTAGTCGTCAACCGCGACAGATAATAATGTCTTTTTCAATTTTATGTTCGGGTAACTTTGCCCGAGTTATCAGACCGATTTCCGCTTGGTTGTATTTTCTAAAAGGTCTTGGGAAAACATTGTCGAATTTGTTAACTATGTCATAAATTTTTCATGTAGAATTTGGCTACAGCTATGTACATTTTTATTGAAATTTTGTACACGGAATAAATAACAGCTAAGTAACATAAACATTTAGTTAGTATACCATACCTGCTATTGTATACTTACTGTTATTTGAAGCAAATTAGACAAGCGTTTTAATTCGGAATCTGTATAATTAACACTGTTACATATTACACTGTACTCAAATCACATATACTACCGTTATCACTGCATATATTAATCAACACTAATACATATTACACCAATTCACATTACGCTTTTGTAGGTGCTATTCGAGCACTCTCTTAATTCAAACTAACTATTTTTCCTAAAAATGATAACGCCGCCTCGTGTCGCCCCACTACGGCTTTGGAGGGGAAACTAATCACTTCCCGCCAACTTTTGGCGGGAACCAATAGCGTGGCGGCACGATACGACAGAGCTGCCAACTTAATAAATTAATAATTTTATATTTAGCCTTAAGTTTAAAATCAGTTTTTAGATAATTATTTTAACATACACAATAAACTTAAATTTAAATGGTAAATTATATAAATAATTATAGAGATATAGCCCGCTTGCACCGCGGCGACAACATTCGGCCTTCCTGCGCACGCATCCGTCCCTGGATAGCGTCCATGTCTGGTGCAGTTGCTGAGAACACAAAACACAACAATTAGAAAACTAGTTTCAGGTATTCCAACATTTCAAAGAGTGGCCTCCAATCTACTATCCCTCAACGGCCAGTAACTGGAGGTCCACCCAACAAGGATTTTGAGACAATTAACCAATTTAAGCAAAGGGCTACCTATACTTGTATATCTGATACTTAGACTTATTTCGAACTGTTCCATCAGCGGTCAGTAACTTGTTAGGACTTATAGCTTTCCCTAGGCGGTGCCTTTGGCCAACCCTAGTTGCATATCACTATAAATCTTAACTTCATTTGTAACGGATTTATTTTACACGATTAAATACCGTCACAAAGAATATTCATCTACGTACCGATATACAAGTTCGAAGCATAATGCACAAGACATATATAAAAAAAGTAGGTTGAAATAAAATTCGTACTAGGTATTTTAAATATCAATCGATCAAAGAGCCATATAATAAACAATAATAATTACGTTATTACCTGACAACATCTTAGGCCATACCTAACCGCTACTCACACAAGTCGTCTAGTCTTATCCAGGGTTTCATATTTTCAGCACACGTGGTCCCCACGTAGCATTTACCAGTTCTTTCAGCGCCTCTCATATCTCTCACCTTGTAGCGGTCATTACCCAAAACCTTTGTCACCTGAAAAGGTCCTGTAGTGTACGTAGGTACACTGTCTCGTGTGTTCATGAGCAATGTTGCAACGTCAGTATTACGCGAGCCGCCGGTGCGAGTAGACGTGCGACAGGTGTTCGTGTGCATTGCCGAGCCAGTGTCGGGGCGGCGCTATTAGCGATACTACAAGTGGCGACGAGGAAAAAGGTAAGTGGAAAATATTTTTTATAAGGAAGGAGGGTCTGATATGGCAGGCATTATTGGTTATAAATTAGATAGTTTAGACGGTTAGTTTCGAGATTGTCATTATAACAATGCAACGAAACAGAATATAAAATTACAAAGGGAGTAAAATCGGTTGGCAATTGTTTTTATTATAAAATAATCTGATTTAAATTTTTATTTGTTACAATACCCTTATATTTTATTAATCACAGATAACGGATAATTTTATAAATGGTCAGAGTTAATGACGTAGATATAATATCGTTGGTATTACATGATGTGATTTTTATTTCGGGCTACGGTTAACTTAATATGATATCATAGGTACAATCCTTTTTAATAGAAGGTGAGTCAGGATGGGTAAATAAATAACTTTGTATTTCACTTTAACTTGGTGTATTTACAAAGCGTGTACTCTTGTGTGTGCCGGTCAGGAATATAGGAACTCCGGCCCCAAGTAACGATAATCAATTAATCATATTTTAATACAAACAAAAGTTAGCTTACGTAACGCCGGAAAAGTCATAAAGGAAATTATTATTTACCAAGCTCCATACTGTTAATACGATCCCCTAACGTTTAAAATAAACAATCTGTAGCTATGCGAGTCGCATGAACAAAGGCCTGTTGATAGGTACCTAATAACTATTCAAAATATCAAAACTAAAACGTACAGTCGGGGCATTCATGAGGCTCAACAATTAGTTACATAAACAAATTCTATAACACCTTGCAAGTAACCTAATGCATATAAGCTGTTCTTCGCCTTCAGTTCAGTGGAGAAAATATTAAATTATTTTTCTTACCCCAACAAAATTGTTAAGGTAACAGTTTAACAGGTGGTTAGTACTTTTATGCTTTATACTTGTTTATTGAAGAACATTTTAAAGATCATGATGTTAATGTGGGAGTAAAACTAAATAAGTATATTTTAGTTAGTATGGAATCAGTTTTGCCAAGAGTTGTCTTTAGACAACCAATCATGGAAATGTTGGGTTCTATGTTTAATACGCAATGATTGCAGTATAACCTTATTGCGGGTAGTTATTTTATTGAGATAGTTTGTGACTTCTTTTATTAGTTGCTCGGTGAAGTGTATCGTCTCCTTCACGAGATAATCACGTTGAATAATGCTCAGTTATAGTCGTATGGTTGTTAGTTTAATTTCTTCCGTTTTGCTTCTGATGTTCGGCCAGGGGTGCCTTTGTCGTCATTAGAAGTGAGATGGTAATTTCATACCCACAGATGTAGCTTCATGCCACGTTAGAATTTTATACCCACAAGACTTCATGCCATGGGATATGATTTTATGGTCACATTAGTTTCGTTAGCTAGAAACTTCTTCCTAACCTCTTGTGAGAAGTTTAACATAGAATCATTGTTGATTATTAAGGTAAATGGGAAATTAAGATTTCTGTGGGGTCGAATAGCTTACGTTCCAGTAGTTTCGGGGAAACTATAGGGGTGGTGTGTGATTCCGTGTGCGGATGCACAGTGAATAGTAGCGATTGTATAATTATTTATCTATTCTTTATTACACCACAAACAGAGAAAAGTGAACTTAACAAGATATATTATGTCGATACAAAAAGGCAGCCTTATCGCTCAAAAGCAAACTCTTCCAAACAACTTTATGGCTAAGGGAAATAAGAAAATAAACAAACAGCAGGAGGTGTTGCAATAATAAAAAGATTAACTTACATGTTAATATTTAGATAAACTAAACCAATATAATATTATGTATACGTGGATCGGGAAGATTCCTTGAGTATGATCGATGCCATGGCGATTCCATAGCCAGTTAGCATGTAAGATATTTCATGATCTTACAAGTTACAGAAGAATTAAGATGTTGATAATTATTAAAACGCGTTTTTACTAAATAAAGTAACCATTTAATTAATTCACAGAATATAGCAGTGTAATAATGACAATTGACATTGACATCGACAGCAGACCACAGACTGCAGATAAATATGTACGTACATGGAATATAATAGGAGAGGGTTGCATTCGTAAACCAATTAGGAAAAAAAAGGGGTTAAGAAGGCACAGCTATTGTGACATTTGTGAAGTCATTCAAAAGTTTTGTTTATCTTGATCTGATTCTTTGAGAGGTTCCGTGTTTATCATTCTTTGTTCAATGATCTTTGGTAGAGACTTTTAGTTAATGAAGTTGAGATTAATGTTGAGTTGAAATGAGATCAAAATGAGACTGTAACTTGGTTGAAGGCAACATGCTCAGGCTAAATGTGTTCCGTTGATTGTTAGTAGTAGCAGTAGTCATTAGAGAAGGTAGTGATCCTAACTAGAGGATATTGCGTTGACGTTCATTGTGAGGATTCATAAAGAAAAGAGTAATGCCTAATTTTGTAAGTTATCGAACAAACTTATTTCATTGCTTTAGTTACTGTTTTGTTGTTTTGCGTTTCTCATCTATGAGAACGCCAAATAGAGTGTTGGTTTGGTTAAGTCAATGACCAGGAGGTTATGGATTGTAGTAACCAGATGGTAGTAACCTGGATGAAAGTTGCCAGTATATGTGGTTGTGACAGTAAAGACGCCGCAATAAAGAATTAGCAAAATAATAAATTTTGATTTATTTGTTGGTTTGCGTTACGAGTGATTATGTTGAGCACCGTTGACAATCAAGTCAATTAGGTTGAGCTGATGAGATTTAGAAGTTTTCACTTTTAAATGAAGTTTTCATTTTAAGTTAGATCCAAAGCTTGCAGGTCTTTTAAAGTAATAGAAACCTTAGATGAAGACCGACGTAGTCTGAAGTCATTAATTAACAAACGCACTTACAAGTACGCTCACGGTAGGTTTTGATGGTTGCCTAGATGTGAAGTTCCTTTAAAGTTTGACAACGGTAGTGACAATCATGTTGATTAAGATGCTTAAACGTACACTTTGGCGGGACATATCGCAGACATCGGACGTGTCGCTTCCAAACTTTGTGTGGGAGTAATGAGCGTCCGACTATGTTTTGAAACTCAAGTCTTGAAGAGACTACAGTTTTGGCCTAGGGTGTTTCGGGTCTCTGAGGAGACTACAATTGGCAATTTGATGCAACCCGAATCCCTGTGGGGATACAAGTGTATTTGGTTTTGTTTGGTTAACTTGGGTGACCGATGGTCGCTGTTGTAGTTACGCGCTGCATGTGCAGTCGGGCCTAAAATTATACCACTAAGCAATTACTGTTTCCTTTAATGGATTCTGTATTGATGCGTGACTGAGATGTTGATCAATCTAAATTAGTGGGAACTTTTCATTCGGACAAGTATTATTTCCATTATAATTAATTGGTTACAGTTTGAGTTATTTTATTTTAAACAACATGCCAAGTAGTCCGAACCTTGTAAGTAGTATATTTCAAATGTTTCCTTTTCCTGTCAACAAGTACATTGCCATGCGGGAACGGCTAACTGTCAGTTCTGGCCGTGTCGGAGATTAAAATTGAAGTGATTATTATTTAAAGTGCCATCTAATGACGGTAGTCTTATAACGTTGGTATCACTATTCGTTGAGCATTATGCCATTGCTCCTCGCTCGTTCGGTCCATTAAAATAAGACTCGCAACGTGTCTATTGTCAACCGTCAATCGTTATTCCCCGTTTCTATTTGGTTTTCTGGTGTAGTGTTGTCAGTTTAAGATTACTTTGGTAATGTGACTATTAAGTGATTGGTTGAACAGTGTTATGCGGTTTTATGATCTGACAAAGCCAGGTAATGAATTCCAGGAGATGAGTTCACAAAATTACTTAAAATTAAATCAATATAGGTTGATTTTCTTTTGGTTTCTGTATATAGAAAAAAGGTTATAATTTGTTAAATTTGACACATTGAGTGTGATTTTAGTATTATTATATTGAAGCACTTATTGAAGGTCATTTCCATTAAAATGGGAATTTCAGATATAACAACTTTTAAGTTATTGGTTATGTGACCACCATTAAATTGGAAACATCTAGTGGTATTGGAAAAAAAACCTCCATTCAATTGGGAATTTCAAATATGAGAATATTTGAAGTATTGGTCATGCAACCACCATTAAATTGGAAATATAAAGTGGTGTTTGGAAATAAACCTCCATTAAATTGGGAATTTCAAATACCAGAATATTTGTATTATGGGTCATGAGACCACCATTAAATTGGAAACAACTAGTGGTATCGGAAAAACCTCCATCAAATTGGGAATTTCAAGTATGACAATATTTGTATTACTGGTCTGGTCATGCAACCACCATTAAATTGGAAATATAAAGTAGGTTTTGGAAATAAACCTCCATTAAATTGGAAATTTCAAATATTGGAATAATTATATTATTGGTCAGGCGACCACCATTAAATTGGAAAATGAATTTATGAGCATAACCAGGATGAGCTCGAAAAAAATAACAAATTTTTTGAGATAGAACTATGTTTTATCGATATATTGCTCAGAGGTAACCGGATGGTGATACCTCAGAATTTGCTTAAGAATGTTATAGATGCCATACACGAAGGCCATTCCGGGATCGTGGCAAGAAGGGTCGATTATTTTCTAAGGTAAAGTGGCCGCGAAAAAAGTAGATGTCAAAAAAAAAATTAAAAAATTTAGTGAAATCCTGCAGTAAATAATTTTCAAATTTTTCAAATAATTGTGGATAAAATGAATTGGTTAGGAATAAACACTGAAGTGAGAAACAGAGATATCATTCAAAAAAGAGAAAGGGAAAGAGTACGGAGAGGAACTACAGAATCGATACTAAACGAAGGTGAAAAAGTTAGTTAAGGAATATAGTTCATCTTAAAAAGATTGAAGACCAGTGGACAACAGTACCGGAGAAAGATCAGGATGAGAAGAATAGACAAAGTAATGGAATCAGTGACTAAACTGTAACTAAAGGAAGATTGAATAAGTGATTAGAAATAATTGCTAGCATTTTATTATTATTCCCGCATATATTTTGACTCACACACCCACCTACAAAATAAATACATATAAAGTCAAAGAGTTATATAATAAACATTGTGAATTTGAATTTGAGATTTATTATATATATGTGCTGATATCCTAAATCTGCATCGTGCAAATAATTATATATTAGTTGTCACTCCTATGATTTGAAGATTTAGTGATGCCGGAAATTATTATATAGAAGTGAACTAGAATTATATTTTAGTTGTTTATTTATTTAACAAAGGAGGGATGTAGTGTACGTAGGTACACTGTCTCGTGTGTTCATGAGCAATGTTGCAACGTCAGTATTACGCGAGCCGCCGGTGCGAGTAGACGTGCGACAGGTGTTCGTGTGCATTGCCGAGCCAGTGTCGGGGCGGCGCTATTAGCGATACTACAGGTCCTTTAAACAGCGGAAGTAATTTAGTACTTTGCCCATCGTTTGATTGACTGGGAATTTTAATAACAACCAAGTCATTGACGTCGTAGATTCTAGCAGGTTTTCGTTTAGCATCGAATATACGCTTCTGATTTTCGGCATTCACTTGAATTCGCTTATTGACAGTGTTTCTCAATGAGGTTACATGATAATTGGTTCGTCATCTTCTTTAACAAGTTGATCAGAATCGGTTTGCAGTCGGTAACCAAAGAAAACTTCGCTAGGAGCTGCAGAGGTGGTTTTGTTGATGGTGCTGTTTATGCCTTGTTGAATACTTGGAATATGTGTATCCCATTTATTATAATCAGTACTAGCACCCATAGTTCTCAGCGCATCAAGGATGGTGCGATTAAAGCGTTCCACTTGGCCGTTCGAACGTGGAACCGCGGTTGCAATTACATGTTGCCTTATATTCTTGTCCTGACAGTATTTTACAAACAATTTGGACGTATAAGCGCTTCCAGCATCACATATAAGCCGTCTAGGGTTACCAAAAATTTTAAATATTTTATCAAGCTCATTCATAACGATTTGACTTTTTGTATTCCGAACAGGTGATATGAACACAAATTTTGTAAAAGCGTCAACTATCACGAGTAAGTAAGTATTTTTCTGTGTGGTCTTTACAAACGGCCCTAGATGGTCTATATGTAATGTATGGAAAGGTCTTGCATATTTTGGTATAGAAAACAACTTTCCTTCCTTTTTGCCGTGGATACTTTTGGAATAAATACAGTAAATGCAATTTTTTATATATTTAGATACAACCTTTTTCATTTTAGGGAACCAATATATTGACTTTATTCTTTCCATTGATTTATCCACGGCAAAATGGCCTATCTCGTCATGATTCGCTCTAATCACTTGCCAAATACATTTCTTGGGGACTACCCATCTCCTACCATATTCAGTCCGTCGATACACTTTATTTCCTAACAGCTCATAGTCATTAAATACTTTTTTGTTTAGCTCGGCTTGTCCTGACTCTAGTATTTCTCTAATTGCGCAAATATTAGGATCTTGCAATTGAACTGACAACAACCAATCGCCCTCTGTTATTGCTAACACGCTTTCGTTACAAATGAGAGTGGGATTTTCACAAATTGCATTCCTACTTAGCGCGTCCACATGTTGCATTTGCGCTCCTGGTTTGTGTACAATGTCAAAAGTAAACTCTTGGGTCAGTAACACCCATCTACCAATTCTAGAATTAATTTCTTGTTTATTTATAGTATACTTAACAGCATTACAATCTGTATAAATTTTGAATGTAGACCCGAGTAAGTAATGACGAAATTTTTGTAAACCAACGACAATAGCCAAAAACTCAAGTTCGAATGAATGATATTTCTTTTCCTCGCTTGAGGTTTGTCGACTGTAAAAATGGATAGGTTTTTCCCCATTTTCAGTCATTTGTGTCAATATGCATCCTACGCCATCGCGACTGGCGTCCGTATACAAGATGGTGGGTAATTTGGGATCAAAAATGGTTAATAAAGCATTATTTAATAATTCCTGTTTTAACTTATTAAATGCCTGAATTTGTTCCGAATTCCATTCCCACACGGCCTCTTTTTTTAACAGTTTTACTAAGGGTTTTGATACTAAAGCACAATTTCTGATAAATTTACGAAAATAATTAACTAGTCCTAAAAACTGCCTAACCTGGTGTACGTTTTTTGGTTCAGGGTATTCCTCTACAGATTTTAGTTTCTTTTTACCCGGACGAATTCCCTCTTCAGAAATATCATATCCGAGAAAATTAACAGTGTTTTGAAAAAAATGACATTTTTCCAGATTTATAGTCAGCCCGTTTTCTTGCAATACTTTCAAAACCTCTTCTAATTGCTTAATATTTTCATCAATGGATTCTGTTGCTATCAACAGATCATCCATATAACAAATAACCTTGCCAAAACGCAGATTTCCTAAAACGGTATTCATGAGCCGCTGAAAGACTGATGGTGCATTACAAAGGCCAAAAGGCATTCGTCTAAATTCAAAATGACCATCAGGGGTCACGAATGCTGTTTTAGGGATCGAACTTTCATTTACTTTAATTTGGTAGTACCCACTTTTCAAATCTAATGAAGTATAACATTTACAACCTTTTAACCTATCTATCAAATCTTCTATAATGGGCATGGGGTACTTCTCCTTCACTGTAACTTTATTTAGGGACCTATAATCAACGCACATGCGTTTTTCACCGGAAGGTTTGTCAACCAATAAAACTGGACTTGCATATGCGGAATTGCTTTCTTGTATTATGCCATTTTTTAAAAGTTCGTCAATTATTTCGCGTGTAGCTAATTTTTCCGTTTCTGACATACGATAGGGTCGATGGCAAACAGGTTTATTGGTTGTGACCTCGATATCTAATTCTACACAAGGTGTTTGGCCTAACGTCTGTAAGTCTTTCGACACAACGTGAGGGTATTGCTCGAATATTTTATTTAGCAAGGAAATATGACGGGCAGAATCGGCATTGAACATAGGTGATTCAATTAAAGCCACCTGATCTTCATTTAGAAGACAAAAAGACAAATTGTTACCTATTCTTGAATACATAATTCTTTTATCTTCAGTAAAATTTCTTCCTATGAGAATTGGACAACCAGATAATTCATCGAAGATATATAACGTAATTTTTAACTTTGCTGTATCTACTTTTATATCGGCCTGTACCGCTTTAGTAACCTGAGAGCAAGACTCAACTTTAAACCCCGTTAATAGGACCGGCGAATCTAACTGAAATGGTGCAAGATTTAACTCTTGTACCAGAGTACTTGTTATCAATGAACAGCTACTACCCATATCAATGAAAGCTTGTTGTTCAATTCCGTTTAGTTCAATAATTTTATGAAATTTATCCTTAGAGGTTGGCTCAGTAATCAATTTAACTTCACTGTCTTTTTCAATTTTAGGTTTAGGTTTTAATCTACACGCAAGTTCTAAATGCCCTAATTTATTACAATTATTACATTTTACATTATCCTTTTGGTTACAGTTAGGCTTTTTGTGGCCCGATTCACCACATCGAAAGCATGTGATATGTGAATTAATAGACGATAAAGATGTAGTATTTGATGAACCAGTGCTTATCAAACTTTCTGGCTTTTTGTCAGATTGGTTGGGCGGTAAACGGGTGAAATTTTTAGAACTACCCTGTTTTTGAGTGGGTTTATAATCAAGTTCAGAGTGAACTTTCCCATGTAAAAATGAGGCTAAATCATCGCAGTATTTAAAACTACCGGCTTCTGCCGCTGTGCTTATATTTTTGTCACCAATTGATCCTACAATGACTGAAATGATATCTTGCTCGGAAAAGGAAAGTCTCATTTTATCAATTTTTCCTTTCTGTTGAAAGTAGAATTCATATAATGATTGGCCATCCGTAGGTTTTGTTTGAATTAATTCTTTTAGTAAACTAAACATATTGCGCTTAATTTGAAACGTATCTAAAAGAGTATTTCGCCAATCCTTCCATTTCCAGTTGGTCCAACCGGTTGTATTTTTTTGAAGAGAATCATACCACGTTTTAGTAGTGTTACGTAATTTTTGCAAGGCTTGATATTGTAAAACACGGTCAGACCAACTGAAAGCGCGAGCATTAGCTTCCACAACATTTATCCACATTTGAATATCGTCAACTAAGGGGTCAAATTCGGGTATCACAGAAGACAATACAACATTTTGGCTTACTGCGAGAGACGCACGCCTGGTGCGCCTCGTTTTCCTGCGTCTGCGTTTTCCGGCGCTTGATGATGATGAGCTCGAACTCAGTGAGGAGCTAGAACTCGTAGTCGACACGCTCCTTCTTCTTGTTCCTCGCATTCTCTTTCGACTTCGCGGCATTGGGCGTTTTTTTTTGTTCTTGTCACTTCTGATGTTATTTGAAGCAAATTAGACAAGCGTTTTAATTCGGAATCTGTATAATTAACACTGTTACATATTACACTGTACTCAAATCACATATACTACCGTTATCACTGCATATATTAATCAACACTAATACATATTACACCAATTCACATTACGCTTTTGTAGGTGCTACTCGAGCACTCTCTTAATTCAAACTAACTATTTTTCCTAAAAATGATAACGCCGCCTCGTGTCGCCCCACTACGGCTTTGGAGGGGAAACTAATCACTTCCCGCCAACTTTTGGCGGGAACCAATAGCGTGGCGGCACGATACGACAGAGCTGCCAACTTAATAAATTAATAATTTTATATTTAGCCTTAAGTTTAAAATCAGTTTTTAGATAATTATTTTAACATACACAATAAACTTAAATTTAAATGGTAAATTATATAAATAATTATAGAGATATAGCCCGCTTGCACCGCGGCGACAACATTACTGACTAAATTTTTATAGTTATAGTGATACTTTTTGGTATTCCTGCATCCCTATATTATTAGTTCCACAGACACTCGTAACAAATGTGGCACTGTCATTTATATAGGGGAAAAAGTAAAATGTTCATCCATAGATTAATGAGGGTTTTCTGAAATGACGCCCTCTTGGCAGCAGCACTGATACACCATTCCATTTCCAGAAATCTGTCGAAAGCGTCAGGGCGTCTATATTTTCCATACCTGCTATGCTATTGTATATGTACTTACTAACTAAAAATCAAAATTAATAAAACATTGTAAATTGTAATGAAACAGCTTCGCCGTCATCATCATCATCTCAATCCATCGCCGTTGTATACTATGGGGGCGAACCACTAGTATTATAACGGTCACCCTAATGTTCTCAAAACTGTGTGAAGTGTCTGTTCATACAGACATCGTTGACTAGCCTGATAGAATAGAATAGATAATGGTCCTCCTACAATAAAAAATATATTGAAAAACCCTGCATATAATGATTATATGCAGGGTTTCTTAAGATTTCTTCACCATTACAGCAAGCGATATTTAACTGCTTAAAACCCACATAACTCGGAAAGGTCAAATATGTGCGCTTGGTAGCGAACCCCCCGAAAAGCAAGTCGAAGTCTCAACCCTAGTGGTTCATAGTGGCCAATCAACGCTCCTCCTTCACCATAAACTTTATGGCGTATTCTAAAAATGAGTGAAGTGTAGGTGAAGTGTTTAAAAAATCAGGTTACAGTATCTAAGCCACTGGTGCCCAATGCAAAATTAAAAATTGGGTCTAATTAGGTACACTGGTGCGTTTTCCACTAACATAGAAGTATGCGTCATGTACTTAAGCTGTCGAAACTTCTGGGTAGTTAGCGCATGTATAACGTGAGTTGAAAAGTGCATCAGTGTGGGTGTACTAATCAACGCGGGTCGCGTGCGCTAGCGCTTCGATATTTAATCAAGATCGAATGACGCATACGCGCGACGTTGCCGCTCTGCGCGCACGCGTCGCATTTTCCCAATACACCGGCATGCCATTATCATACAATTTGACACTGAATCCAGCCGTTGCCACACCGCGCAGGTTATTGTCAACATTGTCAACCTGTTTTCCAACTGCGTGTGTGTGATGTCACGCTACCATTTAAACAGTATATGGTTCTTACATACTGCGTCACCGTGTCTCTTTGTGTCAGATGAAGCGTAGTCGCGAGTGTTATTGAGTTCCTTCCTACTCTAGAGTCATTCTATAAGCCTTCCTGTCTGTGTTGTGTTATTGTTTATATATTTTTTTCTTAAATAAAGTAATAATGTTCTTATCATATGAAATAGTGACAACATTTGGCGTCTCAGCGGTAAGTTATGTGCTTGTTCAATAATAACTTTGCAGACACTGTTTACATAAATAGGTCAGTGTGGAAATAGAATGTTAAACACCTTTGTGTAAGTTATTATGAATCGCCTCCTTTTACAAGGACAACTACTTGGTACAATGGTAATTTTTCCCCTGGACAGATCGGACTTCGGCTAAATGGTTATTTTTATTTCAATTTTAATACTCGTATATTTATGCAACTTTTTCGACTTTCTCAGTTTATATTGTGTCAAAATTTCACATTTTTCGTTCGTCAAACCACCTCATTGGCGTCGTCAGGTTATTAAGCCTTCAAAAATTAGTAGCGTTATGTTGTTTATGATTTTTAAGTCTCCATGCATTAATTGTTTGTTTTTCATTCATCGCTTAAAAAGTACATTTAAATTAAACAGCCAGGCTGATCCCTTATGCAAAAAATGAGCCAGCCCTCCTGTCACCAGATGATTGCTAAATTACTTTTAAGAATTTCAAATGTTTATGTATTTTGTGTTTTTGTGTGTATTTTTTCAGTAATAAAAGGCTTTTTATTTATTTATTTATTTTATTATTTCCAGTTGCTTTCATTCGTCGTATCAGTGACGATTCTCCTCACCGTGGTATCCAGGCGCGGCTTGCTGCAGCCAGCTTCCATCATACAGCCATTGGTGCCGCATTTTAAGGAGAGACCGCTACCTTCCGCTCCCGAGTTGACGCCATTAGCTGAATCTAAATAGTACATTCATGGACATCATGAGTTAGTGGGTTTTCCCAAATAAGTGGACATTTATAGGCACTTTAACGCCGTATTATCTAAAGCCGAATTTATACTGCGAAATTAGTGGCACGAAATCGGTTTCATGACATTAATTTCATCGACAATTTCACGTGTAAACTTCTAATTTCATGATGCATGAATTAATTTCAGGCATGAAATTAGAGGTTTACACGCGAAATTATTGATGAAATAAATGTCATAATTAGTGGCATGAAATTAGTTTCATGCGCAGTGTAAATTCGGCTTAACAGCGTACGACAATATGGCATGCTGCAAATTGTGGCACGCAACTTTGTGGTAGGTATGCTACAAAGGGAAAAAGTTAAGGCTTGAAGTAAGCATTTGTAGCATACAAGAAGACGCATGCCACAATTTGTGCGTGCCATAATGTCGCATGTTGTTGTTGCGACATGAAATATCTCTTTGCTTTAGGTCGCATTAGCGAAATAACATAGTAATGAACTTATGAGTAAGTTTGCTAATGTGACCTTACGCTTAGGGTATGTGGGTGCCATCTGCATTATCGATTTATTATCCATTATCGATTTATTATCTCGATTATTATTGATCTTAGTGAGTATTAATGCTATGTTTTGTGGTGTTTACTAAGACAAAAATACATATTGCATGGAGGTACGAGTAGGTACCTACGTTTTACCCACTCAAATAGACACATTAGAAAAGTTCTAGTAAAACCGACGTGCACGTAATATATCTTTTAATATATATTTTTCTATGTTGTTGTTTTGGTGCAAATAAAGAGTAAAATAAATAAATAAATGTTTTTACATGACGGTACAAAAAATCTACATAAAATGTTTTCGGCCAAGTACTTCTAAGAAAAGTTACCTAGTTTAAGGTACTTATAAGGTTTGCAAAGCGAATCCTGTTTATTTGAAATAAACGTAATATTATGACTTTTATATTTTTATTTCATTTAACACCTATTAAAATTTTTTTAACATGCTCGCTCCACCATTCTTAAAACACAAAAAAACAAAAACTATTATCACTTGCGATGCCGCACCCCGTAAAAATCACTTTGGCGCGGCGGCGCCGCAAAGCACTGTCATATGTGATATCAATTAATATCATTGGTACGAGTGCTTTACTTGTATGTATATTACTTTTGAGGTCTTTGTAAGTCATAATTGTTTGCTGTGACAGTATAGTTCTGTCAACTCACGAATGCGCGTGAGCTTTACTCGTGGTTACGTCGTGTACATGCACATTACGTAAGTATGCGTGCCTGTTCGGAGCGGTCAGGCACCAGCAAGCTCTTGCTCCCACTTATATAGATATAGATACGACACACACACAACCATGAGCTATGCGCCCTCGTTAATTGCAAGAACTATAAACAGTGTAAGCGTATTTAAGCGTTCTATGTATCTTTATGACACGAAGCTCTTGTAATCAGCCCCTATCTTTTGTAATACTTTCCATCCATCACACTTCGAAGCCGTAAACCATTTAAGCGGGAAAAAATAAAGAAATAAAAATGGCGGCGGGCAATGAAAGCAACATTTTCCAACGCAAAGTGACTTAGGAGCAGCGGTAATAAAATCAATCGGACCGGAAAACGATCGAGAATCGAATTCTGAACCTTCGCTTTTAGAGGAAATTAGGCGAGAAACGTCAAATGGAGACTTGCGGCAGGGTAATGGAAGTAGACTGATTCCTAAATGCAATCAATATCCGATAAAGGGACGGCCATTTTGTTTTTAGAAGGCTTTCAAAGGCTGGAAGAAAAGATAGTGGAGTCTCCAAAGTAAATAGGTAAAACGTTCACTTTTTAGAGTTCCTTGCCGTATAATGGAAAAACGAAATACTTAAATAGAACCACCCTTTGTCCGTCTTTTTGTCTTATGCATTGTCTTTAATTGTCTAAGCAAGTTTCTCAGAAACGGCTTGTGGTTTTAAGTTGATACTGAATTGACCTTAGCGGTCAACGGTTTCTTAATTAAAGATACCAAGTATGTATAGAATACCTACATTATCGAATTTCTTTGTATACTAACGTATTCCTTTGAAGACGTATATTGACATCGGCTGGGCATAAAAAGAAACGACGAAACCAATGCGTAAGGCTCTCCTGAATTCAACTTAGGTACTAGCAGGCAAATAATAAACATTTTCATAATTTGTAGTGATACGGAATATAAGTTAAATTCAGCTTTTTGATTCGATGACAAGATAGCCCTTGACTGCGATCTCACCTGATGGTAAGTGACGATGCAGTCTAAGATGGTAGCGGGCTAACTTGGAAGGGGTATAGCAGTGTAAATTCAACCCATACCCCTAATCGGTTTCTACACGCCATCGTGCCGGAACGCTAAATCGCTTGACGGCACGTCTTTGACGGTAGGGTGGTAACTAGCCACGGCCAAAGCCTCCCACCAGACCAAACCAGAGACAATTTAGAAATTATAAATTCCTAAATTGTCCCCGCCGGGAATCGAACCCGAGACCTCCCAGTTATACAACCAGAGCGCTCACCACTGCGCCAGGGAGGTCGTCAAAAGCTTGGCTAATATTCTTTAAAAAAAAAATGGTGTCTGTATATTATTATGTCGTCGGTAAGCAGCATAAATTGTGAGCTCAATGTAAACAGAAACCTGTAGCGTTCGCTGAAGTATGTCAATGTTCCTTCCATCGTTACCAACAGATGTCTATTAAAAGTCAACCACTTTACATACGGTATAATCTGACACGGCTCATACGGTATCAGACGGGAAACATTTATCACCCTTATGATTCAGTTGTTAAGGGTGAGAATTGTGTGAAAGGAGAGAAGCCAACATTGATTTACAAATTGAATAACCGGTTACAAAGTTGCGAATAATTTCGCGTACTTTTAGCTTTTTAGGCATTAACATAAGGAAATCCGCATCGGAGCGAAGTTAATGTTAAAAGGCTTGGTTTGAGCTTAGTAAAGCTCTTCAACCCTAATGTGAACATTCAAGTTTCTTAATAGAGGAAAAGATATTGCCTACGATAATGCCAGTCTTTAGCGCTGAGTATTCGTTAGCGATGCAGGGATTGGTGACTTTCGTAGCAGTGAAACAACGGTTTCAATAGTAAGCGAATTATGTTTTTTTTTTAATTCGATGACAAGATAGCCCTTGACTGCGATCTCACCTGATGGTAAGTGACGATGCAGTCTAAGATGGTAGCGGGCTAACTTGGAAGGGGTATAGCAGTGTAAATTCAACCCATACCCCTAATCGGTTTCACTTTCTACACGCCATCGTGCCGGAACGCTAAATCTCTTGGCGGCACGTCTTTGACGGTAGGGTGGTAGTTAGCCACGGCCAAAGCCGCCCACCAGACCAGACCAGAGACAATTTAGAAATTATAAATTCCTAAATTGCCCCGCCGTTAAATAACTGTTTTTTCAACAGGTTTTAAAGCAGTTTATTCAATCGATAGTGTTATGTGGAAGCTAAGCGCGTGCGTTTCACAAAGATCACTTTAAAAACTAAAAATTAAAACAATTCGTTCAAAAAAAAAAATTACAAAATATTTATTTCATGTAGGCCAACTTGGGGCTCTTATGTAAAAACCCAGAATCTAGCACCGGTTCATAAAGCTGATTCTGCTTAGTAGGTATTATAGTATTCTGCTGAGAGTTCGTCAATGGTATACTTTTCCAATCTGTTTTCAAGCCATGGAAATTATAATTAATTTCATTTCTGATAAAAAAGCTATTTTCAAAAGAGGTTCATCGATTCATTGCCCACCACAAGTACCTATCAGTCTTATGAGTACGCGGTCTTATGAATGCTGAAACTTTTAAATATTTTTGGGAACACAGTTCTATGTTTCATTTGTTTGAAAGTAGAAATATCGTATCACTCCGGTGTTTAAAACTTTGCTATGATATTGATATTGTAATGTTTTGAGAAAGTTCGAAAATGGATCAAACTAATTACATAATTTTGTAGTAAACTTTTAACTAGTCATAAAGTAAACTTCTTGGAAA
Source organism: Hipparchia sbordonii (assembly GCA_038048805.1). NCBI lineage: Eukaryota > Metazoa > Arthropoda > Insecta > Lepidoptera > Nymphalidae > Hipparchia > Hipparchia sbordonii. The sequence goes on along the minus strand of CM076107.1, from coordinate 8,838,321 downwards.
CCTTCAACTTGGCCGAATATTGCTACAAAGTTCAAGACACCTATTCATCATTTAATTGCTTTATTACAACCCCCTATTGGGCCCTTCATTTAAAGTTTCTGGTCATCGAACTGAATGAAGTTATTAGCCTGTATAATTTTTAAGAGTTGCTTTCAGTATCAGCTTGTTTTCGAAAAAAGGATGTACATTTACTCCTGAGGCATTTAAATCATTATTATGATTTTTAACTCAAACAGCAAATACTTTTTTATAAAGTAAAGATTGAAAAAGTAATAAAATACACTAATTAATTACTAGATGATTCCCGCGACTTCTTTCGCGTGGATTAAGGTTTATATTCCCACGGGAACTCTTTATTTCCCGGGATAAGAAGTAGCCTATGTGCTATTCCAGACTATAATCTATCTCTTTGCCAAATTTAGCCAAATTGGTTCAGTCGTTGTGACGTGATTGCGAATCAAACATACAAACTTTCGCATTTACAATATTAATAGGTTTCGTGCTTATCAAACTGTTTGGTAAAAGTTATTTAAAAATCGCTTTCGGGGCACATTAATGCCAAAACAGTAAATTCAAAACTATCAACAGGTAAACTGGCTACTGGTACTTTAGATTACAAAAAGCAAACTGTAATGTAAATATTTATGGACACAATTAAAATTTATCGAGCACCCGGGGGTGAATACAGCGGGTAATTGGAGTTGGGAGCGGAATTGTATTTTGAAAGTGCAATTTGGATAGGTAACTATGTATATTGAGCTTTTAATAAATAGTACAATGCATAGTGTTTTTTTTAAATATACAACGTGTATTGAAACTCCGAAATAATACTGAAGGAGGTGAATGTGCTCATGAAACTGAACAACTTTCCCCAAGGATCCTAGGTCGAAATATTAAAAAAAAATTTTGACTTCCCAGTGTGCCTCCCACAGTAAATCAATCAGCTGATCGTCAATTTTGTATGGGAGGTCCAAATATTTTTTCACATTTCGACCTATTTTCCTTGTGACTAGCGCTTGATGAGATCTCACCGATATTAAGATGGTGCGCCCTTGCCTAGAAGATGCCTCTTCACTCTTGATTAAAAGACACCCATGTTATAGTTAGTTGGAAAAACGGACTAGTCTTCTCTTGTTGTCTCCCAAGTAGCACAGATAGCTGTATAAATACTCACTTTTAGACCTATTTGAAACTCTATGCGTATTAAGACTCTTTTAAGAGTACACTGGTGATCCTACAGCTGCACAATAGCTGTCAGTGATATTTAAACAGCTTAGGCTGAATAAGGGCTGTTTAGTGGATAAAATTACGCCAAATGCTGTATAAGAGGTATTTGTGAACTCTTATTACACTGACTTATTAAGGGGGCACGTGTGAACTATTATGAAGTTAATAGCTATATAATGGATGATATGTGACCCACATTACAGCTTAACATGAATCCACCATTTTATTGTATAACCTCATAACCTATATAAATATACTGATTCATTTTTCAACTTTTATGATGTTTTGTGTATGAATTAGGAATGGATTGCATTAGTTTTTACTTCTCGATATCATAATAACAACTTTTTATCTTATAATTCTTTTCAAAGCACTAAAAATTATTTATTCAAGTTTTCATCACGGCTTATTTATATCACGAAACTAATTAAAAACCGAATATTTTCGTGGCGCACTAAAATTTTCTTAGGTAATATATATGTATAATGTCAGTAAAATTACATTCCCAATCATTTTTCTTTTATAAATATGAAAACAATGCACTTAACTTTGAATATATAACCACACGTATTCAATCAAATTCAATTCACTCCACGAAGTATATTAATTTGCTAGATTTGTGTTATCTATGGTTTGCTACTTCACTTTTACGTCACGTGACATATTTGCTGAATAAAGAGTAACTTGTAATCTTTTACTCAACTTAAGGCTGTATAATTTGTGCCCATTTAAGAGGTATAAGAGCTGTATACGGCCGTATACAGCCCTTATGCAGCTTTTTTATACAGCTTTAAGCGTGACGGGAATTCGTTATTCAGCTGCTAAGCAGCCTTCGTGTGCTACTTGGGCTAGTTACAGACAGAAAAATGAGTCAAACATCTAAAACTCGTTATGTATCAACAGAGATAAATAAGTACTAAGAATACTTAAAAGCTAACTTCAAAGGCCTTTGAACAATCAAGCATCAATGAAAATGCGCTAAACACGAAATAGTCGTGATAAAGGGAAAACTGTAATAGGTAACTGTTATTGCAGATTAAGCTTCAGGGTATCTGAAACGCTGCCGCACATATTAATTTTCCCCGAGATAATCCCTTTTCCAATTCCACATTCTACTGATTCAACATTCCGTCAACACTCAACTCCTCTAATACGATTACCAAGACACCAGAAATTTAATTCTTTGCTTTAATCACTGCATGGTACGAGTTTAAACGCGTGCCAGACAGTGGTTAAGTGTCTATTTGAAAATACGAGTAGGTACTAGTTTCAGCAGGGGTGACAAAAGACGTAAGTATAGACTGTAACTTTTCAAGTTAACGTTAATTAAGCGTAAATATGTCAATTTTATGGATAGACAAGGGCTGGAAACATTCTCCGTAACTAAATTTTTTTTTTTTTATTATCACCATACAAATATCTACAAATTTTTTTCTTATAAACATACGAGAAACCACGAAGGTTTAAATTGTATGCAATAAGTCGATTCCGTTACACACAAATACTTATATAAAAACTAACATAACAACTTACCTAAAAAATATGATTTTAATTTATGTTTTAAATTGTATTCATTTAATTTTACCCTAACATTACTATCTAATTCATTTATTAGGCGAGGGATCATATATGCACTGGTGCGTGTACCATATTTATTTTTAGAATTAATAGTTTTTAAGGTTTTATTATTAACTCTACGAGTATTGCTTTTTTTTCATAATTTTTTTAATCAGTCTTATAGTTATTGCAATTCATGAGGGCGCACGCGCCCTTCGTACCACAACCACACCAACCACAAGTAAAGCTCCGTACGTAACCAAAAGTAAAGCTCACGAGCTTTACTTGTGGTTACGTATATGCACATTGCATAAGTGTGTGTGCCTGTCAGGAGCCTAGGTGGGAGCGAGCAAGCTCTCGCTCACGCTTATACAGATACAACACACACACAACCATGAGCCACGTGCCCTCGTGAATTGCAAGAACTATACCTTATTTAAAACCTTTGAACTGTAGCGGTACGTAGTTGGCTATCTAGTGGATGTTAGACTTTATAAGTAAAGACTTGCGACTGAGCCGTTTTGTTCAAGATATAATGAGGGTCAGAAACAAGACCATGAAAGTCGATCCCTCACCATTTAGATTTAATCAGCAAAGTTTCAATTAATTGCTCGAGACGATCTTTTATTAAACGTCGTTTACAGTCTCTAGTTGTTTTCTAAATATAAGATGTTCTATCTATTTTCCGTAAACATTCGAGATCTTCTATAGAAGTTCAAAACTTGTAGTAATTGTCGCCTTCAGTTTAGTTCAACCGAATATTATGGCTTGAGCTAACATACTGCAGTTATCGAGGAGGTTTCGGAACACTGACTGACTGAAAAGTGATGAATGAAGAAACGGCTGACTGTTTAATCTCCACCCTTTACCCCACCTCACTACATAACAGTCATAGCTATTTTTAACACAAGCTTATTTTTAGCAAGAAGAGGGAACATTATTCAAGTTTAGTATGGTTTGTATACTTTAAAAAAAATAATACTCTGAAGCTTTCTTAGAGCTTTAGCTATACTCAAGCAGTTTATTCATCAAGAAGAAGATATATTTGTATTCACAAAATAAACGATGACGAAATTTTCACAAAAGTATGGATCGGGATAGCGCGGCTTGGCTCCCGGAGACAGACGTCGCCACACCATAGGCGCCAGCTCTCGCCACGGCTCAAAGAGCATTATTATAAGTAGAGGGTAATGTTCTTTGAAGTAATAATGTAACTTAATTAACACTTACTACTCTAACTATCAAATAAAATAAAACCATAATTTATGTATGCAAATAGCATCTTACAAATGCCTGTCAAGCCAAGCTAAAATCGTCGAACCCCATATTAAATGAGTTCTTTAGTGTTCTCGTTAATCCTGGAATAAACTGTGTAAAAGTAGCAGTTTCAACTACCTTTTAATTGAGATTTAACTAAACCAACCGTACAAATCTGCAAGAAAATGATCATTCGAAAGTATAAAACGTATGGTTTCACTTATACTCGTATATATACATTATATATGTATATAAATATTTATTACACCATACGTTTCAATTTGTAAAATCAATAAAATTTTCTTGTACAATCATATGACAGATCAGGATATTGAACCAGATAAAGCAGTTTGGTGCATGCCGGTCCTAGTCTTCTAAATAGGTGCAACCTTATCTATCTGTTTCCCTTATAATCTTTGAAAAAGCGCGGTTGCGTCCATATCAAAACTGAAGAAGAGTCCGATTGGTCTGTTTACTTTTACTTGATAATTTGTCCAATGGTAACCTGTGAAGAGTATTATAAGCCAATAGAAATACTAAGAAAGTTCTCTATTTTCATTTTCTTTTAACCGTTGAAGTATGATAACATAGGTGTTTGATTTTTTCATGTTTACGTGTGTCTAGGAATAAGTGAAATGAGTGCAAAGTGCTGTGTTTAAATATGATCATTATTTATATTGATATCTTACTATTGTCAATTTTGGTAAGTTTAATCTGATAATATGTTTGACTTTCTAAACGGAGTAATTATTTATATATATTCAATTTATATACCTTTCGTATATTTTCAAATCTTGTGTATGCTTTTTGAATAGTTACTTCTACTGAACCAAGCCTTACAGCTTTCATGAGCTAGAAAATTCATATATTCATATATATTTATGTTAATATGCTATCCCAGAGATATGCTTATAATTATTATTATAAGTTGAACTTTGAGTGTTAACTCATTAATCCATTTGCTGCAATATGCTCACTTAAACCGTGACTACATACTTAGGATTTGCCGACTTTACCATTTAAGTTCGGATTCCAACTCGATTAACGTCCACAAAAACCAAAGGACTTTCCAATCCCCTTGCTGTCAAAATAAACCATAATTTTATCGTAAAAAATATTACGTTTTTGTTAGCTTAGGATTTGATTTTCAATTGATATTTTTAACGCAGCTGGGGATATTTTCTTAATAATTTTCTTGTTCAATTTAGATTGTTGTACCCGATGAAAAGTTAAAGATTTAACGCCCTTGCCTGGAATATATTTAATTTCCAACTATGGTATAAAATTTATCGTTGTAAGAGGGTTTAAACAAGTCTCGTCACGTATCTGTCAATATAAGATTGAATACCTATATCTAATTATTAATAAACGAATGATGTTTTTAAATATTCATTATTTCAGCTACTGCTCATTCTATTTACATGCGGGTATTCAGTGTACCGTGTATATAGACTACAACAAAATGGACAGGTATGTAAATATTAAACACCTAAATAAAAGAAAAACATAGGGACACATTATAAACCTTCCTTATTCAGTTTATGAAATATCTTCAATATTGGAGTAGGAAATAGTAGAAAGTCTAACCTCGAATTATGACTTTTTACTTAGATTCAGTCGGATCTGCAGTTGTTCTTATTGTACTTTGTACTTTATGAACAACTGCAGAGCGACAGCGATAGTTTTTTCAAATATCTAATTTTCAAAAGTTTAAAGGTCGAAGTGTATAAATTTCAAAGTGAAATATATTAAGCGACGGATTAATATATTTGATTTTGCCTTTATTTTCTACAGCTAAGCGGGTGCTTGTAATATACGTACTCAAAGTACGTTTCAAAGGAAAATCCTTTATTCGGGAAGATGTTTTGCCTGGAGCCACCTGATCCTATTATATTGATGAAATAATTTTGTTGTGCCTACTTTCGCGCGTTCAAGTGTTCAGGCTTGAGTACTTAGGACATTGCTTTGCGTAGGTTCATAGCCCTTTCTTAAATTTTTCGGGAGAGCAAAAAATATGCCTCTGTCTCTATAATGTAGGTGTCTAATATATTTTATAAATACAAAAAGATATGTTATAATTGTTTGTTGCGTCTATGGTCATATTTAAAAAAAAGTAATAAAGAATTGTTTCGTAGCTTAGGTACAAAATTTTATAAGCGTAAGTTAGATATGGAACTTGAGTTAGTCAAAGGAGTTAGTAAATCACATTTCGAATTCTGTTACGTTGTAGATAAATAAAAGATAAATAATTATCTTAATATAATGTATTTTTCAGGTTGCTATATTGCTGAGGCCTACAAAAGTGCTGTTTTCACATAAAAAAGAGGGAACGAACAGCGAACAGTTAAGGTACCTATTAATTTTTTTTCCACTTATTAACATATCTAAGTACCTCAATATGAAATGGAATAAAATAATTTTTTAATCAAATAAACTTTTAGAACCACCAACCTACCAATTTATATTTGTCAGGCAATAGGTATAAACTAAAATAACTGTTCAAACACGTACCATATTTAAGTAAATCAGCATAATTAAATATTAAATTGTCTGATGCTTTTCACCCTAATCAATGATAGTTAAATATACTATTATGTATGCAAAGATAATTCTGAAACAGAACTAACTTCGATTTAAGTAGATTCTATTATTATAAGGTCGAGTTACAAAATTATTCCATATTTTGAGACTAAATTTTCGCAATTACGTTAGTAATTTCATTATAATTCCTGTTCTAGTATTTTACGCTTATAGGTTATATAAATTAGGCGTACGCATGTAATTATTAACAAAAACACTTCAGTCTTAAAATGATTTAATTATATAAGATGGCGTGTAGAAACAGATTAGGGGTATGGGTTGAATGTACTCTGCCATAACCCTTCCTAATTAGCCAGCTACCATCTTAGATTGCATCGTCACTTACGATCAGGTGATCAATAAAAAAAAAAGAAAAAGAAGAAAAACCCTTAATAGACAGTCAACATCTACATTCTTATAATTCTTCTTAAAACGTGATAATCTCTTTTCAGAACTGTGGTTGCCTACCAAAACCCTTTTACCGGTGATTACTGTGTCCGCAAGAGCCGCGAGCCGAAGGGTTACCTCAACTCTATGGCACCAGATTCGCCAGACAGCGGGGTTTCTGACGATCAGTATGAACCCCTAAATCTGGTGCCACCGTGCCCTCCTCCAAAAGATACTCCTGGTTTACCAGTGCATGACTCTAGCCAGGTAATATAATACAATAGAACAGAACAGTTTTTTATTCAAATAAACTTGTACTGAGTCCTTTCGAATCGTTTATCGAATATACCAATATTGTTATCCTTGCTAATGTTATAAACTAGCGTTTGCCCGCTACTTCAGGTGAGGTTTTTCAAAATCCCGCGAGAATCCTCTGTTTTTACGGTATAAAGGGATTTATAATATCAATAAGGAGCAAAAGTGTGTTTGTTTGTTGATTTTTTGGCTTATCCTTCAATCACATATCAACGTGTACGTATAAAAGTGGCTTAACTAAGCGCCAGAAATAAAGGGTTTAGACGAAACTCTTCGAAGACTTTGACTACTACTAATTTAATATAAAGTACTCAAACCTAACTTACTACTGTGTCAATGGTAGAGCACAGATCTAATGCAAACTTATTTAATACCCTAGCTTATATATTCTATTTTTAAGAACTATAATCTACGACCTGACCACAATTAATCTCGTACATCAACGTGGAGATATCTGTTTATACCTACTACTTACTAGTTTCTGTACGTTAAATTATGTGAAGGTCTTCGTACCGTTTATCTGGTGGGAGGCTTTGGCCGTGGCTAGTTACCACCCTTCCTTCAAAGACGTGTCGCCGAGCGATTTAGCGTTCCGGCACGATGGCGTGTAGAAACCGACTAGCCATACCCCTTCTAAGTTAGCCCGCTACCATCTTAGACTCCATCGTCACTTACCTTCAGGTGAGATCGCAGTCAAGTGCTATCTTGTCATCGAATAAAAAAAAAGACGTGTGGCACTGCCGCGGTAAAGCTGTTGCATAGCATTTTTTATCAACGCCATCTAGCGGCTCACCGTAGAGGAGTCCCGTGTCAGGTTATTTTCGTTACGGAATTTCTGGATTCGGTCTCCACGCTGGCCCGCGATAGAAGCTATGCAATAGCTTAAATACGTAGTGTAACTAGTATGAGAGGATTTCGTATTGACAATACTCTTTGTTTACAGTACCAGGAGCTGTTTAAACCATCAATGACGCCCGTTTACGACAACAGCGTCAATAAAACATGGAAATGGGATTACACTGAGTATCAAATTTAAGCTCATTAGCTGATGGAAACTAGGAGCATTATCAGGAACTCTATTAGGAGGGCGCATCAATACGCTTTGTTTAGTGAGCATGGCTCGAAACATATTCTGACAAATCCCATATAGGTATAAAATCTTCACTTATAGCTGGTAAATGTGCTTTCGAATCGATAAATATGACAGACAGACATTTTCATTAATAAAAATTAACGTCAAGAAATCGACAGAGATATTTTGTTGAATACCTTATTGAATTTAATACAAAGTTTGTTTTTTTTTTATTTTTAAATAAAGAATACTAGCCTAGCTGAAGCGAAAATTTTGTGCTAGAAATCGTTAAACCGACGATCAACGTATAAATTCATTTTAAATATACCAGCGTGCAATTTTAAGCGTAATGATTTAATTTAATTGTAGATTCGTTATTTTAATTTACCATTTAAATACTTACGTAAAAATTTCAAGAGGATATTATAACAATAGTAAAACTTGTTGATTTTTTAAATTCTATGATAATATTTCTATTATAAAGTATAAATAATTATTATGTTATAATTAATATTATATTGATGTGAATTGATATTCAAATAATTTCTTCATGTAATGAAATAAATACTGTTATAAATAATAATACCTTATAAATTTATTTTTAATCAATAAAATATTCAAGAAGATAATACCCATAAACACAGTAGGCATTACTTACTAATGGTAGAGGTACTGCCCCATAAAACTAAGAGAGTAGAATAAATAACATTAACAACTACAAAAATAAACACAAAAAAGCAAGATTTGCTAAAAAAAAAAAAGAGCAAGAGAACATATCTTTGCGAAATACTGCGATACGTAAGTTTTGTTTCGTAAAACAAAAGTTTTGCCGTATGCAAGATTGTGAAAAAATGAGAATATGGAAGAAACGCATCTCAGAATTATTTTGTAAGATTCCTTTCAAAAGTTTGTAGAGAATATTATTCTCTCGCTTAAGGCTATAGGTGAGTACGGGATACACAGCAGGAAAGAAATGAACGTGAGTATAGTTACATTATACGTATATTTCAAGGGGTAGGCCTGGAGCGATTGGTCTAGTCTGGGGTTTGTTTCCCGACAGCGGTAATTTAGGAATTTACAGTTTCGTAACTATCTCTAGTCTGGTCTAAAGGGAGGCTTTGGCACTGGCTATTACCATCTAACCGATAAAGCAATTTATAGCGAACGATCGCAAACAGATTAAAGCTATATTTGCTTATACATATCCCTTCCGCCCGCTAGAATCTTAGACTGCGTCATAATATCCGAACAAAAAACATGCAGTAGGTAAGCGTGTGATACTGCTTATAATATCAGACACGTTTTCCCTGTGATAGACTAGATAGGCTTGCTTATTCGGCAGCTTATGATCCATTAGGATCAAGATTCAAGTCATTAAAGTTGGCTTACGAAAATTTCCTAAAACTCCTAAACAAAGAGCCGATTATTCTTGCAAAAAATTCTAAATGGCAGCTCGGAGATGAGAATTGGCGGACTTACAAAGAAAGTAGCAAAGAGTAGCGATATGTAACTACTAACTACACTATGTTGAAATTATGTGGTAATAAAATCCATCTGCGCTTAAAGTTTACAATATGTACGCATACAAGTATACCAAGAAATCACAAGACTGAAAATATGAATAAAACTGATGTAAGGTCATAGCAAACTACGTACGATGTATTGTACCGCCTTTGTAACATAAATTCTCACGAACTCGCAACAAAATTCTTTGTTTTTATTTGTTCCGTATAGTTTCGAATTTCATCCGTAACAAGTCTGGCAGACTCATCAGTTCAAGTTTTTCCCAGTTTATCTTTCGCAAGAAGACGTAGTACTTTAAAAATTAAATTTTGAAAGTTTGTAATTGACTTTTATTTCTTTTCGTTTAACGGTTTATTTATTTTTCGATAATTGCACCAATTAATTGATACGAGTAGGTGTATTGCACGTAAATAATGATCTAAATATATAAAAGGCAAAGGTGACTGACTGACTGACTGACCGACTGACTGACTGACTGATCTATCAACGCACAGCTCTAACTACTAGACCGATCGAGCTGAAATTTGGTATACAGGTAGCTGTTAGGACGTAGACATCCGCTAAGAAAGGATTTTGGAAAATTTCAACCCCAAGAGGGTTAAATAGGGGGTTAAAAAATCGAACCTAACGTGAGCGAAGCCGCGGGTTAAAGCTAGTTCAGTAATAATTATTATACTTGTTTAATAAATGGCGAACTGGTCTGCCCATCCTGTTTAGCTATATTATTATTTTGACTGGTCAAGACTAGTTTCGGTTCAACAATCAGAATTTGCTTAGAAATACTGGTAAGACACCTCTGTTGCACTGTTGTCAGTATTTTCTATTACAAAATTTAATCAAAGTAATTTAAATTATCAGAACAGATCTATACTTCATCTCCAGGAAAGTCCCTCAACGGAACTGATAAATAAAGTTTTGCAGAATTTGTTAAGGTGCGTACTTCAACTTAATTATGCCTATTCTGAATTTCACCAACTTATTATGAGTGGGTACTTTTACTTTAAGAATGATCTATACAGAAGTTGTCTCTGTCCTCTGCACTTGGCATATCGCCAAGTTAATAAGGTACCAGATAAAAGCAATTTCATTTCACACTACAAACCACATCGTTATTTTCCTTACTAATCATGATATAGGTAGAGTAAATATAGGACTTTTTTAAAATTTAGCTAGATTTAATTAAATTGTCCAATGATGCTAAAAGAATGCATTCAAATTAAAAATAATTATATATGAATATAAAAAAATAATCTATAATTTATATTGGAATCATGTGCTGTTCTTTAGTCTGCCCAAAACTCAAAAATGCCTTTATCTATATAAAGGCATATATAGGATAGTTTAAAATTTTTAAAAAGAAATTGGTTATTTTGTCACTACTTCCTATCCTGTATGTGGTGGTGGTTCTATCGTCGTAACCAACAATGGTTTGTTGATTGGTCCATTAGTCACACTCCAACAGAGCTACGGATCAACGTGATTTTTTGCATGGTTATAGTTGAGGTGGTAGTGGTGGTGGTGGTGGTGGTAGATTTATGACTTGTCATAAGAGCTACAAGGTAGCCTACATGAAATAAATAAATTTTGAATTTGAATTTTAATTTGAGGATCTGGAGAGTGACATAGGCTACTTTTTGTCCCGGAAAATAAGAGTTTCATTCATCACAAACTAAACTAAATCCACACAAAGTCGCGGGTAATAAATAAAAAATCTTACAACCACAAGAAAAAAGATAAAAACATAGTTGAAAGAAAACCTAAGTCAAGCATTGGACTTATTGAGATGATGATGAATTCTCTAAAAAATTGATAAGTAACGTAAGTTCAATATTTGGGAAAACTTAAGAGAAAATCAAGAACAACTTTTCTATAGAGTAGGCTGATTTGGATTTCAAACTTGGTGACTAATTTACATGATTTTTCTCAGAAGGTCGTAACCATATTTTCTTTAAGTAGGCTGAAAATTGCAAAAAGAAAATTCAAGAATAAAGTGGAAAATCTTGTTGGGTAATATACATAAGTAATTGAGCGAGCGAAATGACGTTACCGTGTTTACATGGACTTTGTCCTTTGTTCTGATATCTCTCCAGAGAAGGGGAAACATCAGTATAGTAGAAGGTTCGTGATGTCTCCTCCAGGGATCCTACCATCCAGCTAATACCTAAAATACTGTGTGGGACTGAATTCTAATAATTATGTGTAAGTATCATTGAAGTCACCTACTTGCGATAAGTGATCCAGTACTTTGGTACAACGCGTCTCCCTTAGTCGTGTTTGTTAAATTCTAAATGTAACAAGTCTTGTGTGAGTAGAAGACCCAATTGTGGTGACCCTATGGTGAAGACAGACTCAGCCTTCACCTGTTGCAAGCTGCATCGATCTTAGCAAATGAAGCTTACTTATACTTCTGAGATCTTCCCAGTGGAGGGGACACATTAGTACTAGAAAGTTCCTAATGTCTCCCCCAGAGCTCGCACCATTCACTGTGCACCTGAAAACGTACTAATGACATCTCCCCAGGATAGTGGAGATATCAATACTGGAAGACTCCTAATGTCTCCCTGAGGGATTTTGCTGGAGATACGAGCCTGAAACGGGAAAAAAACACGTAACAAGAAAAGATTTACAATTCTAAAGAAGGTACCGTATGCACAATTTGGTGAACATCCATTTAGGTATTGATTGTTTGAATGTTTTTGGTACAATAGGCACAGCAGTACAAGGTTCTCTAACTATAATAGTAACGAATAAGGTTAGCCATTTGATTGCGGTTGCAATCAAGATACCAGGCAATACTAGCGGTTAGCATTAGCACGTTATCGCATATACCTATAAGGCTATATAAGGGCACGTTTCATGTTATCTGCCTGTGGTTTACGAGGAGATAGCGATAGAGATGTACAACGTTTACACTGAGTTAGTAACACGCCAAGAGGGACAACCTCATAAGGAACTAGATGTCAAAAAATCATCTCATTTAATAGCATGCCGTTAGCTCGAGGGCACAACACAGATTTTAATAGGTGAATACGTATGTTATCTCTACTGTGTAACCAAATATGTTCAGACGTTGTGGCATGACGGAGTAATAAACATCGAAACTTTCAGCTTTAATCTTAAAGCTGAAAGTTTTAAGATATATTTATAATCTCACTAATAGGTAAGATTTAAATCCGAGATTTTTTATTAAAGCAAAACTACGGGTATTTGCACGCAAATTCTAGTTTTACGGGGACACCCTTAAGTTAATAATCACTTGGAACCGACCAACCGACAAACATCAATATAAATATAACCCAAGTCTGTTTTTCCGGATTTTGGGTCCAACCATGTTTGCCTATTGGGCGATCCACACTTTAAGACTTTGTGATTCGTGCAAGTTGTTTGGATGCCAATGATCACAGCTTCTCGCTGCACTGTGATCGGAAAATATCTTTAGAATACTGGATATTGTGAAGTCCTTGAGCACACTAAAGTATATATTATCCGATAGAAGAGCGATAAGCAGACAACACTGCATCAATGCGATGCAGAGGTTGGTAAACAATATGTAGTATCGAAAAATGAAATTCTTTTACATGTATGCAAAGTGAATCGAGAATCGTTCAGCTTTGTGGCAGATCCGGAATTGAATTTTGACCGCCAATAGCCGCATAATTTAGAAACTCACCTGACCTCACTGGGATTCTGATTTTGATCTCGTAAGTAGAAATAAAAGCTAGCTGCATATGTTGAAAGCTACGCTGTAGAAGTTCTGAGATTCTCTCAGTGAATATGAGGAAAAGCTAGAATTCTTATAGGTAAATAACCTCCTCCTTTTTGGAAGTCGGTTAAAAAGGAAAAGACTGACTGACTGACTAACTGAATGACTAACTGACTGAGTGATCTATCAAAGCACAACTCAAATCACTGACTGGATTGGGCTGAAATTATGGATACTGATAGCTATTATGACGTAGGCATCCGCTAGGAAAGGATTTTTTAAAATTCAACCCCTAAGGGGGTAAAATACGGGTTTGAAAAATCGAATTTAACGGGAGCGAAGCCGCGAGCAAAAGAAGAAGCTTTATAGGATAAGATGACTGACTGACTGATCGAAAAGCCAGCTCAAATCATTGAACGAATTCTGCTGATAACTATAATGACGTAGACATTCTAAGATATAATTTTTGGAAATCTAACCCCTAAGGGGGTAAAATTAGGGTTTGAAATAAAAATTGAACTTAACGTGAGTGAAGCTGCGGGGAAAAGCTAGTTTATAATAAGTGAGGAAAGTAAGTATATTTTGACGTGTATTATGGTATCGTACAGATAGTAATAATAAAATAAACTCACATAATATAGAATCATTCAATTTCAACACATATACAAGTTCTGCTAACCAAATATTAGTATTGGAAATATATAGATTCTACGAATTGCATATGGAAAAGCACATACAAAATATATCTACGAGGATATTTTTCAAAGCTACTACGTATTTGATTCTATTCGTATTCCTCACGCAATTCGTTCTGTGAACACTGTCTATTAGCGGGACCGTTCAAAGGATCAGTCTAGTTTTATTTTATACAAGCTTTTGCTCGGGGCGATTTTTTTAATCGGTGGCTAGATAGCTCTTGACTGCGATCCTACCTGATGTTACGTGACGAAAACTGTTTAAGATGGTAACAGGTTAATTTGGAAGGGGTATAGCAGCGGGCTAACTTGGAAGGGGTATACTAGTAAGTACTGTTAGCGACACCGGATGTTGCTCGTGCGGAAGTCGACGCCAGCGCCACTTTGGCAGCTGTCAGAGGTCGAGACGTCAGCGCCGCGTGATCGAAAGGCGGGAAAGATGGCGGCTTTTGCCTCGGTGTGGGCATCAGGCCGCGACTTACTTTTTTAAAGTATATGTTCAGCACAAACTCCTAATCGGATTCTACATGCCATGGTACCGGATCGCAAATAACTCCGAAAAGTTAGAAATGTGTGCGCGGGTTCGAACTTCGGACCCTTTAAAGGAGGTCGAAGTCTTAACCACACTAGTTATATTACCGCTGCATATTTGACTGCTTCGTTAATCTAGGTCCCGGGTTCGATTCCCGGGTCGGGACACTAAATTTATTGGATTTTATCAAGAAAAGCCGGGAGATAAGAAATTGGCGGTGTGTCACCCCGCAAAGCATGTAAAGCCATTGTCTTACGCTTCTCTCTCTGATCGTGTTGGATATCCGTCCCGGATTATGAGAGTGAGAGAACAGAGATTGCCCCTGTGTTTGTGCACACAATCTTGCACTATAATATCTTCAGCACAGATGGCTAATCTCTAAAGAGGTTGGCCGCCGTGACCGGATTCGGTTGGGAGGACATTATATTAGTTATATCACCGCACCCCGGGATATAAACCCCAATTCCGCGCGTGTGAAATCACGGATATCAGCTATTTATGAATATAAATAAGAAACACGTCTGAATTGATGTATAGGATAATAGCGACACGGTTATGGTTTAATAAGAAAATTATGTTTCTTTATCCGTGACCTCATCTTTTTGGCCGTAGTCCAAATACAGGAACGTATTGTTGTTTACCATCTCGATGATAATAATTATCTGATCCTCATCCTCATGTAGGATAAATAGGTCTTAGTTGATAGCTTAGGAATAAGACAAAATTCTAAGGAAGCAAAATATTCTAGCACATCATGAAGCTTTGCACTTATTTAGGTGATTGCAAAGTACCTAACTAAAACTAAAACTGGACATCAAAAAGCAGTACAGTTTGTAGTGCTTTAGATTGTCAATAGCCCAGCGGTCTAAAGAGGGTCGGTTAACTTGGAAGGGGTATGACAGTGTAAATTGAACTCATACCCCTAATCAGTTTCAGCACGCCTTAGTGCCGTAACGCTATAACGCTTGGCGGCACAGCTATGATGGTAATGTTAGGTAACTAGCCCCAAGCCAATGGACCAGACCAGAGATTACCTCCCTTCGAGACTTGCTAAAGCCACAGCGCTCACTAATGCGCCAGGAAGGCTTATCACATCACATCACACTAATTTTTTTTTTTAAATATTAACCAGGCTGAACTTGACTTATATTCTCCTTTCAGTTTTCACCTTTAATCGTTGGGCAATTGAGGCTTATCTTCTTCTTCTATAAATATATAAAAGGCAAAGGTGACTGACTGACTGACTGACTGACTGACTGATCTATCAACGCACAGCTCTAACCACTGGACCGATCGAGCTGAAATTTGGTATACGGGTAGCTGTTAGGACGTAGACATCCGCTAAGAAAGGATTTTGGAAAATTTCAACCCCAAGAGGGTTATATAGGGGGTTAAAAAATCGAACCTAACGTGAGCGAAGCCGCGGGTTAAAGCTAGTAATATTATAAAGGCAAAAGTTTGTATATGTGTGTGTGTATGTTTGTTACTATTTCACGCCTCAACGGATCAACCGATTTGGCTGTAAATGGTTCACACTCTGGATTAACACATAATGCTACATTTTATCCCGGAAAATGAAAGAGCTCGTGCGGGAATTGAAAAACCTTAATCCACGCGGATGAAGTCTTTGGCAACATCTAGTGTAATATATGTCTACCTCACTCGCTCTAGCTCATTAAAGTTACAGGCTAAGGTTAGCTCAACGTAGATACCACAAGCTTTTGCCATAAAGGGCGGGTGTTAATTACAATAAGGGTCTAACTTTGTCAATTTACGTCTATTAATTATACATTCTCTAGTAGACAAGGTGAGCGTTATCATATAACTTTCTCTATTTTTTGCTGTTTTTAACCGATTTCCAAAAAAATTCTTCTCAATTCGTTGAAATCTATTTTTTTATGTATGTTCCCCGATTACTCGAAGACGCCTGGGCCGATTTGGAAAATTCTTTTTATGTTTGAAAGGGTATACTTCCCAGGGGGTTCCATTGTCATCAGGTCAGGATCTGATGATGGAATCCTGGATAAATCGAGGGAACTCTTCAAATTTTATTGGTACAATTGATATACATACTCTGTAGTGACGTTTGAAGTCGGTTTTTTAAAAAGAATTGTTACGTTTATACTTGTAATATAGTAATTTATTATGTAGTTCATTCCCAGGATTAACACATAGGTTACATTTTATCCCGGATAATTAAAGAGTTCCTGCGGAAATTAAAAAAACCCTCAACCATGCGGATGAAGTCCCGGGCATCATTTAGTTTTAGACAAGCCTCAAAAACTGACACTTTTATGTATGTCATAATAAAATAATATAGCATTAATATTTATTTATTTATTTATTTATTTATTAGGTATACTAATAATATACATATTATAAATTCACAAACAAACATACAAAAACATTGCAACATTGACTGATATGTATATCAATAACAAGCATACACAACATTCAGACAAAAAAAAAGCACCTAAGTCTTAAAAACAAAATTTCTAAGTAAAAGAGCAAGCAATATTGTAAAATTATACATACAAAAAAAGTACAAAAGCAGAGGATATGTTGCATACATGCAACCAAACGACTGAGACATATTTTACATATAAATCATATTATATATAAATTCAAATCTTATCGCACAACCCGTAAATAACAGTCTCCGAAACTACGCTACCCGTAGATGTGAGTACAAGTAGGAATGCTGTATGAACGGAATCGATGTTTCCATCGTATATCATGGGATTATCCTTCGAGAGCGAGCGACAAAACGTGCTATGAATTGAATGAATTGATTTCTATTTTATTTCTCTTATAGTTTCAGTGGGAACAGCATATTATTATGGTTGTATGGTTTTATGAACTAACTTTAATAGATTTTATAATATTTACCCGCTAAATTGGAAGAATATATTGAAACTTATATCATACTGTATCTATTTTTGGACCCATATTCGAACAAAAAAATCTTTTTTATCTAGTGACCTAGTTGACCTAGTGACTAGATTATTCGGCTACGAACATCAGGATTCAGGTCCCACATTCGAATCCAAAAACTTATCAGTTCCTTTTGTTTATAATTTCTTAGTAGCAGCCGGTGTTGCAACCACGAGTCTCGGAATTTTTTTTTTTTTTTAACAAATTCTGATATATTCTTATGCTCTTTAGATTTCAGAATATTCAATTCTGAACTTCAACTTTCTAAACTCGAATGTACTTTTAGGAGCAAAGTACCGTTCTCCTTTGTAAATTCTGCCTTGCTCAATTTTATGATTCAAATAAATTATAGGATTCTCCGGTATTCTTTACCAGACCTTTTGACGACCACCCTTGTCTTGTGTTCGATTCCCTGCATGGGCAATTTGGGAATTTATAATTTCTGAATTGTCTCTGGTCCGATCTGGTGGGAGGCTTTGGCCGTGGCTAGTTACTACCCTACCGTCAAAGACGTGCCGCCAAGCGATTTAGCATTCCGGCACGATGGCGTGTAGAAACAGATTAGGGGTATGGGTTAAATATACAGTGCCATACCCCTTCCAAGTTAGCCCGCTTTTGTCTTAGACGTATTCGTCACTTAGGCACCCAGGTTAGATCGCAGTCAAGGAATGTCTTGTCATCGAATAATAATTTAAACTTAAAAATTCTTTTTACAAAACCAACTTCGGATTTCTGCAGGATCCCATCATCAGATCCAGACCTGATAACTATGGGACCACCTGGGAAGTATATCCTTACAAACAAAAAATAATTTTCTAAATCGGTTGAGGCGTTTTCGCGTAATCAGGGAACATACATAAAAAACAATAAAAATAAAGATTCCGACGAATTGAGAACCTAGGATCTTTTTTTTTTTGGAAGTCGGTAAAAAAAGACGCATAAAACCAGTCCGTGCTCATTTCAACCGTCGCGCAATGTGTGTTTAAATTCCTTCGTTTGAGTTCCTTAGAGATTTTTAAATTAAATTTCTGCCTTGTTCACTTTTATGATTCAAATAATCATAGGATTCTCCGATATTCTCTTACCACACGCGTAAAACCGGTCCGTGCACATTTCAAACGATTCGAAAGCCGTTTTCCATTTCGGTAAAGTACTATTAATGCTATCGTAAAGATCGTTATGGATTTTTATTGCTCGTATGCATACGGTTTCACGATAATTTCAGCCACAAGCATGCATTGATCTGATATTGAATGTCTTTGGCATTGGAAATTCATGACACTGACAATTATGGGGTAACAATGGTGTTATCGTTAGTCTACAATAACTGGATAAAAGCATTAGTTACTATGCGGAATCTCATTATGTTTAAGTAAAAATAAAATTCTTTTGCTATAATCTGCTACACCAGAGTAATCTGTATCGCATAAAGTGCCGCTTGCGCTGTTCCTCTTTTACTACTACACGTGGTACGATAAAGACTTTTTTGGTTTGAAAATTATAGCAAAAAATAATTTCTTTGACAATAATGTGCTAACTTCAGCTTACATGTTGAACATCTTAGCTAAATAGCGTAAACGAAATGGATATTAATGCCATTAAGGGGGGTGTTATAAGTTTGACATGTATATCTGTGTTTCTGTCTAACGAATAAACCGATTTTGATGCGGTTTTTTCCGTTTGAAAACTAATGTGTGAGGTGAATCTTAGCTATAATTTATTTGAAGATCATCAGCTCATTTCCTACTTGATTAGAGAGTTTCACAATCTTTCAATGGTGCTATTGATTTGTCTTACTTTGGATTATTTCCAAGGCATGTTAAACTTGATCAGACCAAAGACAATTCAGAAATTATAAATTCCCAAATTGCCCCCGTCAGGAATCAAATTCGAGACCTCCCATTATAAGACACAGCGCTCACCACTGTGCCAGGGAGGTCTGTTTTTGTTTCGTACTATGTTCCCCATCGATTACCATTAGTTATTTCGAAAACCTTAACCTAACCTAGCCCTACGCGTTAATTTTACAACTAGCTTTCTTAGTATAAGTTACAACTTCCACTGAAATTATTATAATAATTGTTGACTTAAATTCACTGAAACGAACAATAAAGTAACTAGCGAAAGCAGCATGGCAGATAAAGGAAAGGTCATCGCAATTTCTTATAATACTAAATTGAGAAATATTAAATTTCGACTTGGAGAAAATATAACATATGTTAGCTATATTGAATTGTTGTGGGAACCTACTTGCAATGCACTTTTCCTCGCAGACTTAACCCCGCGGCGTTTTCATTATAATGTTGTTTATCCTTTATTCCTTTCTGAAATTCAATCTCATATCTTTTGTCGTAGGGAAAGAGGTACTCGTGTTTTGTACAGTTTCATATTATGTCAAACGATCGTCTGAAACACGGGCCTGAAAGTTATTAAACTACTAGAGGATGCCCGCGTATTGGTCCGCGTGGAATAAGGTTTTTTGATTTCCCTTGTTCTCTTTTCTTTCAGCCAAATCTGTATAATTGTGATAGATAATATAATACGAGTACGTACCACGATAACTCTATTAGTTGGAACTGTCGATATTTCGACCCAGTTGCATGGACCGTGGTCACGACGGGACTGCGGTGTTGCGAGACGTCGAGTTGAAGCTGTCATGGGTAGAATCTATCTACGCGCCTTCTTGGATTTTTCGAGGAACGTCTCTTGAAGATCGGCAAAAAACACTAACAACGTCAGTGGATTCCACATACTAGCTAGTTAAAAACCTTCAATTATACCATTAAAAAGTTTACAGGCAATGTACTTTTAAAAATAATGTTTCGCTGCGCCTAGAAATATGTTTTATACATTTATTACATTAAATACAATATGAAAATCCGTAAGTGCTTAAAGCACTGGCGTCAAGCCAACTCTGCTATTACGCGATACTCACACTACACTCATAATATTATGAAATAATTGAATTCTCCAAAATTATATAAATATATTCGTAATTTATAACAGATTTATGTTGAAAACGTAATGTTTCAAGGCAAATTGTGACAAATATAAGCTTTTAAGCTCTTCCTGTGAGTACTTAAAGAGCCGATAATGTTCTCCAAAATTAATTACTTACCTTTTGTAGTCCCTTTCAACTTATTAAAGACAGTAATAGTAGATTGTTACACAAGGGACGTAAGTAAGCTATTACAGAACAAGATCCAATTTGACGCCAGTGCGAGCGCAGCTCGCATAGGGCGCTAATGGATCGCGTGCACCCGAGATATTTAGTCACACGAGCGAGCGCAGCGAGCGAGGGTGAATATAGTTCGAGGGTGTAATAGCTACTTGCAACCGAGGTAAGCATTCTACTTTATATCATTCTTGCGAGGTAACTTTGGACTTATCCGGCAAAAGGTTTTGTATCATTTGTTCTGCTTCAAGCAAACAAAAATCAGGCTCTCCTCCTTTTTCATCATCTGATGAAGTGCTTGACATTGTTGTAAATAACTTAAATCCCTTTACGAACAAACTTCACAAACTTTCAGATCAAATGAAATTTTTTTCTCCGTAAATAGTTTTCCATTTTTTTTTTACGGCTCTGAGTTCCA
Organism: Hipparchia sbordonii; assembly: GCA_038048805.1. NCBI lineage: Eukaryota > Metazoa > Arthropoda > Insecta > Lepidoptera > Nymphalidae > Hipparchia > Hipparchia sbordonii. Next base: position 8,816,945 of record CM076107.1, on the reverse strand, counting down.
AGGAGTTTTGCATAGTTTGAAATGTATGGAAATTAAATGCCGCCATGTTCAGTGTTTTTTTTTCAGTAAAAAGTTTTCTTACCATTTTATAAGAAAAGAGATTGTTTACCAAGGAGTTTTGCATAGCTTGAACTGTAATGTGAACATTACAATTAAAGCATAGTGCGACGTAATGTTGCCTTGAATTGCAAACACCAACTTACAAGGAGACTTTCCACCATAGTAATCCCTAGTTACTGAGCAAGTATGATATAAAATCATATTATTATTATTAACGCCATTATATAGAGGAAATTAAATTGCAACTTCCTTTAAAGCCTCTAATCGTTTCAATGATTTTCTTTATTGTGATCCATACTAACATTATAAATGCGAAAGTGTATTTGTTTGTTGGTTTGTCCTTCAATCACGCTGTAACAAAGCTACGGATCGACATAATTTTTTTGCATGGGTATAGTTGAGGACCGGGGGAGTAACATAGACTACTTTTATCCCGGAAAATCAGAGTTCCTGCGCGATTTTTAAAAACTAGGTAGATCCACGCGAGCGAAGCCGCGGGCATCAACTAGTATATTATTAATATTTTAAGAATTCGGTTGGGTACTTATTTATCAGCTTTCAATATGGTAAGACTCCATCTATCAAATTAGATAAGTAAGGAAAATACAAAAACTTTGTAAGATGTATTAAGTTAGATACAGCTTAGTACTTTATGATTTTGTATTTTACCTGTAGGTTTGGGATGAGATAGGTTATACCAGCTGCTAACCTATGATGCTCAGTGAGCAAACTGAGCTACAGAAAAGCATAACTGGATCGTTTCGTTCCTTTGAGGATAATCGGGTTTCATGTAAGCACGCGGTAGATAATATTGAGGCGATGGAGCACGTTTCTTTTGTGCACAATATTCAACAATTTGCTCAACAAGTTCATCCATACATACTTGAACTTTGGAAGATAAAATATAAACAAGTGGCTTTTCTATTTGAGACTTTTAATATTCTTAGGTACCAACTGCTAGTAACTGCTGAATCGATTTGAAAACAAATTAGAAAACTAATGATGATCGGATGAATTTTGTTTTATTTATTACTAGAAGCCCGCGCCGACTTCGTCCGGGTTGAAAATTTAAATATTTGTTTTTACGGGACTGATCGTACAGATCTTCTAATAGGAGACGATTGTAAATAAGATCACCACAGGAATCTCCCGCGACGAAACCCGCCACCGTGCACCGTTCGCGCCGGCCGGCACCATTTTATTATTTTGTCGCGCGGAAATATTAATTTTCCGATAACTCCTAAGATATTTATTTAAATTGTATAGTGTAAAGGGAAAATATGTTCTAAATTAAACACTTACGATAATAAACATATTTATTTAGATATAGATTGACATCACATCGCTTAAAGAAGGTCGAAAATAATTCATTATTTTTAATCAAAATTTGAAAGATAGAAATGGTTACTGTAAGTTATCCTTAGAAGCTAGACATATGCTATCGCGGACTTTTTTTTAGAACTTTTTAAGAGGAACAATTCACCCGTACATCATTTTCATCCAATAACAGTATATGACCCAGCGCACGCCTTGAAAACGTTTGAGAGTCAAAAATTTTTCCGACTTCTTTAATAAATTTGCACATAATATCTAGCCATAATACATTTATGTGCATAATATATAGCCTATAACCATCTGGAATAATGTACCTTTGAAATGGTGAAAGAATTTTTGAAATAGGTGCGGTGGTTCCAAAGTTTGCTCCGGACATACATACAAACTCACAAAATTCGCGCTCTCTCTTTAGTATAATAGTACAGAAGTATAGATTATATCGACATAGCGTAGCGAGCCGTGAAGCTGAAATGGAAATAGGCGGGGCACATAGTTTGAAGAACTGAGCGCCGCGCCGGAGCGGCGACCACGCTTCGCAAAGCGTAGTGTAAGCAGACATCAGACGAGCCCTAGGAAGCTGCAGGATAAAGGCGGCGCAAGACCGAGACCTGTGGAAGTCCATACAAGATACCTTTGTCCAGCTGTGGTATGAAATATTATCATTTTGGTACATTTTCTGAGACAGAAAAGCTGTCTTACTACATGAGTAGGTACTAATACTACAGTCCATGTAAATAATTACTGAATTCGGTCACGCACCACCAATTCTATCAAAGGGATACGTGAGACACATTTCTTTCTTATTGTTAATACTTTCTACACTCCTATGGACTGGTAAGGGGCTGCTGTTTTCTAAGGCTGACTTTGAACGTTTATCCAGATATATCCAGTGAAAAATCAGCACTCGTTGGTAACAAATATGTATATTTTCCTCAATAATTTTCACATTGAACAAGTTCTTTCTAATTTAAACGCGAAAGTATGTTTGTTTATCCGTTTACCTGGCAATCAGCAACAACACATCGACAGGTAAAGTTGAGGGCCTGGAAAGCTTTTTTCTATCCCGGAAAAGCAAAGGGTTAGCGCGGAATTTTTAGAATATCTTAATCCACTCGGACGAATTCCATCGAAGCATTCCACCTAATTATTAATAACTAGCTGATGCCCGCGACTTCGTTCGCAAGGATTGAGGTTATTCAATTCCCCTTTTTAACTCTTTTATTTTGTGCGATAAAAAGTACTCGTAGTTGTGTTGTGTTATTTCAGACTATAATCTATCTCTGTGCCAAACAGTGAAATCGGAACTATCAGTCAGAATTTGAAAAATTCTTTTTGTATCAGATAGCGCAATTCTTGAGGAAGGTTATAGGCTATTCAATATCTCGGTATGACTCTTAGAAGCCGAGCAAAAAGAAAAAATAGCGCGGGCGAACAATGCGATGCGGTAAGTCGGTGGTCGAGGGCGGTCACCCGACGAGAACCGAACAAGAACCGAACCGAAGGCTATTTATTAATCCGGATTAAAGCGTTCCCACGGGATTATTAAAAACTAAAGCCACGCGGACGAAGTCGCGGGCAACAGCTAGTTACCTAATATTTTCTATTTTACAATCATAATTTAAGAGTATCTAAATAATGTTTTATTATATTTTGTAAAATTGTCTTACTTATAAAAAAGAGCGGAGAGATAACATAAAGGCCGGGTTTTTTCTAAAACCGACATAATTAAGGGCACAATAAACGTCTTCTGCTATGAAACCGTTGAAAAACCGTTGTTTTTGTTTACAACGACGCTAAATGCTCCTCTGTTTGTTTTCTTCATAATTTAATTTACTATGAATAACGCTAGACATAGCGTTAACTGAGAAATATAATCATAAAAACGGTCTCTCCGGAGCAGTCAACAGTACGGACGACCTCGGTAATAAAGGATTAAGGGATGCAATGGGGTTAATTTGGTGGTTTATAAAAGTAAAACTTACCTACTTCTACCGGGCTGCTTCTATCGGGCACGCACCTCTGACTTTTTTAATTTACTTTGGCAAAAATAGTGATTACATAGAAACTACTTATTACATATAAACAAACCCAAAAAAATTGCCGAAAAAGTTCATAGTTTATAAAAGTTTTCGGAGTTACATGCGTTTAAGTAATAAATGTCAATATTAGATTAGGCATTTTTTTATTCGATGGCAAGATAGTCTTTGACCTGATGCACGTCTTTGAAGGTAGGGTGGTAACCTAACTACGGCCAAAACCTTCCACCAGACCAGACCAGGGACAATTCAGAAACTATATTCCCAAATTGCCCCTGCCGGGAATCTAACCCGAGACCTCCCAGTTATAAGCGTTCACCACTGCGCCAGGGAGGTCGTCAAAACAACAATACAAACAACATAACATAACATTAATAAAATTACCAATCTTTTATTTAACACGTTTGTTTTCTAATCTAGATCATCGATGCAAATAAACAAAATGTTACCTATGGTTTATTTTTTATTCGGTGAAAAGATACGGTCTATTATTCATTTTTAATTTGGGTAAAAGCACGGAAAGTATGGAATCCGGGATTTTCATTTAAATTTCATAATCAAAAGCGTAATAAACGTCTACAACTGTGATGGCGTTGAAAAGGTTTACGACCAGGTTTAATGCTCATTCCCGCTTGTTTTCAACGAAATTTAATTAAGCCTTCATGAAACTAGGAAATAGTTGAAATATGAATAGAGTTTTTCGAGGAAATTCTCGTTCACTTAATAAAGGATAATATTATTATGATCTAATTTTTGTTTTTAATCAACTAGGCCAAAGCCAAGAAGGGTTATGATTTTAGCAATCTACTCGTATGTATGAATGTATGTCTGTATTTCCGTGTGTTCCACCGTAGCGCCCTTACTATTGAGCCGATTGTGATGACTGTGTGGTTAGTATAAGATTTAATTCGATTAATCGTATTCGTATTCATTTCGATGTCATTAATGTCAAATCAAAATGAACCTTAATTAGATTGAATAAGAGCTCAATTTCGTGCATGCATTCGTATACGTTTTAATAAACGGATACGCTCCAAGTTAAAATCGAATCTACGTCAAATCTTCGCGTACTTTAAGGGAATTTCTGAATTAGAAAGTTCTGAATTAGAGTTCCTGACTTATTATTATTTATTCGTAGACAGGGAGTCATAATTTTGCCACATACCGAATTCAACCATTTTTCAGCTACGATGTCCCTTTTAAAATGAAGGCTGAAATTCATTTTAAGATAAAAATCGTTGTCTATTCAAAATGCTGAAAATGTTACCATTTGACCGGGCCGGGTATGTAAAATGTGTTTACCAAAAGCTTAGAGAAGAAGCCCGGATTTCCCGTTAAACTTTCATAATTAAAAATGTAATAAGCGTCTCGTTCCTAAAACAGTGTTGGAAACATTTTCGTCTTCCACAATTTTGCCCTTTTCCTGTTTTCACCATCTGCCTGTTGATAAGGGGGGTAGCATACGACAGTAAAAACCACCAGAGCCAAAAGGCAGGGCACACCTTCTTAAACATCCTAATGAGTTCTCAATAGTAGAGAACACATTAGGCATGTATTATAGAAGTATGGTATTCTGAGGGTGTAAAATAGGGGTTTGAAATATCTAACTTAACTTGAGCAAAGCCGCGGGCAAAAGGTAGTTAGTTATAAAAACGTGTATTCTTTATTACGTTAAATAATATTTTATATAGACTAGATGATTGTATGTTATAGATATTTGCATGCCAGAAATGGCATTGATCGAACGTGATCGTTTGATATGTTCTATCACAACTAGGCATCATATTCCTCAGGTATGTAACACAGTTATTGTTGCCAAGTAATCCACATTCAACGACAGCGGCGTAACATAAACACAGACACAGACAAAGCACCTCTGAGGCTTTAATCAAGCAGGAGAACACAGTTCGTAAACATGATACATCTATTCATGCAAAGATTGTTTCTCAGTGTCGATGGATGAAGGGCAATTCAAACTACGCTATATTCCGTTATCCAACCTAATCAATCTCTACTGATATTATAAATGTAGTAGAAAGTATAAGTATAAGTAAGTATGTATAAATGTAGTAGAAAGTATATTTGGCTGTTACAGCCAAATATACTTTCGCATACAACAAATCCAAAGGGAAAGGTTATAATTTTAGCAGTCTATGTGTGTATATAAATTACTAGCCACCGCGACTTTGTTCGTGTAGAATTTCTGATTTTCTATGAGATTATAATAAGATAAATTTTCCCGCTGCAAAACGCCTATCTATGTAATAAAAACCGCAATAGCAATTTACATGTATTTTTAAGCTATTGCATAGCTTCTATCGCAGGCCTTGAGCGTGGAGACCGAATCCAGAAATTCCGTAACGAAAATAACCTGACACGGGACTCCTCTCACCGCTAGATGGCGTTGATAAAAAATGCTATGCAATAGATTTACCGCGGCAATCCCCGAGTGCCACACGTCTTTTTTATTTTTGTCTCGGTGAGGACGTGCCTTAGGTCTTTAGATATGACGTTAGTCCTGCGTCTTATCTCTCTTCTGAAAAAAAAAAAATACTCATCGTCATACTCGAAAGAACATTAATACTCATCGTCATTGAGTGACTGGGCTTATTGTTATTTTTAGCCGACTTCAAAAAAGAAGGATGTTCTCAATTCGACGGAATCTTATTTTTTTTTTTAATGTAGGTAGTTCGCCGATTATTCGAAGACGCCTGGACCGATTTGGAAAATTTTTTTTTCGTTTGAAAGGAAAGTGGTCCCATTCTTTCCCAAGTGGTCCCATTGTCATAAGGACAGGATCTGATGCTGGGATGCTTCATGCTGGAGAAATCGAGGGAACTCTTCAAATTTTATAGGTACAACTGAAATACTTTGCAGTAAGTTTGAAGATGGTTTTGTAAAAATAAATTTTACCTCGCTATAGAATAACTTACCTGCAGACCTATGCACTAACCTAATTGAATCCGCTACGCTCTTGTTGAGAGTAACATTTTAACATTCATTTATTCTAATTGAAATGGCGCGACGGGATAAAACATCTAGTGGAGGAACGCGCTTTTAACTGTGATGTCTCACAGTTAAAAGCGCTGTTTTTTCGGGATATAAAAATGCTATTTTCAGAAATTACTGCGAATATGAGACGATAAGTTAAATACTTTTTATCTAGTTATACATATATGTATCGAATATCAATAATAAGTAATAGTTACTTTTTTGTCTAAAAAAACTAATTAGGTACCTATCTATTAATATATCAATAGATAATACTAACCTCACTAATATTAAAAATGCTAGTAAGGTTATTTCTCCGCTGCTTTGTCATTAGGTCATTACATAGGGCTTGAGCAATAGATCAACTTGACTTTTTGGATGGATATAGTGTGACCTAGAGAGTGACAAAGAATAATTTTTTATCCCGGGTAAGTCAAGGACAAATTGGGTACTAAAGTAATGTAGGCGCTTACTTCAGATTATATTATTACACTCCTTTCCTTTTTATACAGCTTTTTCCTTTGAGCCGAGGCCTAAAGACGTACTTAAGACACTATTAGCATTCAAAGAAGCAGGCTAATGTTCTGTGTCGCGACCCCCTTATCTAGATCAACGGGCATGCATAATACAAAATCATTTTGCATTCTAAGTAAGCTCAGCCGGCTGGGAATCTCGCTGTAAGCGTTACCTTAAACACCATTTAAGTATTTTGCTTTCCCTCAAAATAGAACCTTTATTATTCTGGTGTCGAAAACCAGGTGCGGACTTGTGTGTCTACCATAACCACGTACGTACCTACATCCCTCGGAGACAAGATGTTCATAACAAACGGTATGTCCGTTACAAACGTCCAATACTGGACGTTCGAGGACCTTCCGAAGCTTCCGGGCCATAATCATTTGATTTGTCAGTTTACATCTTAGTTGCGTTTAAAGATATTCGAGGAATCTTAGAATTATACAGTAAATATTTTGTTATTTTTATTTGGCAGTAAATGGCATCGATCCTAGGTTAGGATGGCGAATTGGCGATTATGAAATAGACTATAATATCATTAAATCTATAGAAATCTAGATGATATCCTTTTACCCTGATAGTGAAATTTAGTCTTTGAGGTTAGCTTTGAGCATGCTCTCATTTATTACTTAAGATATAGTTAAAACGAAACACAAATATGCTCTGACATAAATCTGTCTCGTTTTAACTCTGTCTTGAGTCTGAATAGAATGAGAGTGCGGTCTATAGACTGCAGCCTGAGTGCGGCAGTAAGTAGGTATGATCAATGATGCAGGTTTCTAGAGATTCGTTTCGTTTGACGTCCAGTGCAGCGGAGAGAAAACGAAACGGTCGAATGCACTTCAAGGACGGACGGTCTGTTGGTTTCTGTTGTTTTGGTTCAAGAGATTTCTCTGGCGACATGATGCCCCAGCTCGTTTGACCCCTGTTAACGGAGCGGCATAATTTGTCTTATGGCTGAGTCCATACAATTTGGGTTTTTACCGTCTGTTCTGTCGTTCGTTCTACTTATAGAACATATTCATATTGGCGTTTTGTGTCAGTGAAAATTGTGTCAAAGCCTTAGAGCGTGATAAAACTCAACGCTATTGTTGACTTCTTTTAAGGCCGCTGCATACATAACGTGCACGGGACGGGACGGGACGTGGACGGGACGGGGGCCGAACGTGAACGTCCCGTGCACGTTACGTATGCAGCGGCCTTTAATTTCATTTTCATATACTAGTTTATCCCCATAATGTCGCATGGGTTTAGACTTTAGGTTTTTCAAAATTTGTGAATAGAATTTGTGGGATGAAAATTATTTATAATCGTCTAATCTCCTTCTTATAAATATATAAAACGAAAAGGTGACTGACTGACTGATCTATCAACGCATAGCTTAAACCACGGACAGATCAGGCTGATTGCTATTATGACATAGGCATCCGCTAAGCAAGGGTTTTTAAAAATTCAACATCTAAGGGGGTAAAATAGGGGTTAAAAAATCGAATATAACTTGAGCGAAGCCGCGGACAAAAGCTTAAAAAAGCTCAAAAGTTTAAAATAAAGTTGTAAAGGCCAAAACTTTAACAAAAAAGGGCTCTTGGCGAAAACCTTTGTCAAAAGATCTTGTAAAATTGTTAATGTTGTTTATTTATTTATTTCTCCACGCATCACAGACAATACGATAGCTGTATTTCCGTGGCGATTCGCTAAGCTTTCCGCATTGGCAAAGCTCTGAAACTTTGCTGATAAAAACTTTTCTCAATCTCTAAAACACCTCTATTGAACTTAGCCGTACTGAAATTTATTTTTACAGCAGAAAATATATTTCCCCCAAGCAATTAAAAACGATCTATATTAAGTAACTTGCGAAGATAATCTGGTTTTGTAAAATTTATTCAACTTCATCCCGAATGCTAATTAATAAGTCAATTAAAAGCCCATTAAAGGGAGAAAATCTTTTTAACGTGTACTTAATCTGGAGGTCGATCAATAACACAGAGATGACATAGTTAATTCTGGAGGAGCAGTCCTCAGGCTTTTAAAATGTGCTTCACTACGATACTACTGAAGTTACGTCATGAATTATTTATGACATGCAAAATGCATGCACACTGCTTTATATAACTACCTGTTCTAACATAGAGTTTTGATTATGAGCCCCTCTTTCACGCAATTTCGGCGCTGTATTCAGACGGCAATCACATCTCGTGCTTTTACTAGTACCAAAGCAAAAGAGTGAGCACTGTACTAAAAACACGAGTTAGAGAGGCTATTTTGCTTCATATAACCTGGAAATAACATAAATTGGAACTTCATAAGCCATGTCAGAACTTCAACGGCTTTGAGCTATATTTCGCGGCAGTCTTCCTCAAACATAAAAAAACGTCAAACAGCGCCTCTACTTCGTGATTACAAAATACAAGTTGAGCATGAGCATTTTAAGTAAACGTAAATATTAATCTCTTGTACTATGTTATATTTTATGTCTTAAAACAGTAAAGTTTTTATTGATCTACTAGATGATGCCCGCGACTTTGTCCGCATGGATAACGGTTTCCTGATTTCCGTGGGAACTCTTTAATTTTCCGGGATAAAATGTAGCTTGTGCTTATTAGTGCGATGTGATATAATAAATGGTGACAGCTGAAATGTGATGATCGCAATCACTTTTAATGGACACACACCCATGTGTGTCAATTAAAAGTGATTGCGTTAGTTGCTGCAAGATTGATATGAAATTCAGTCAACGTCGCAATAGGTCTAGCTCCTCTTTTTATTAACAGACATAAACACGATTAGTGACGATATAGGTACATCAGTTAAATAGATACCATTCTGAAGGATATTGTACGCTCTAGCAGTACGATATCTCTCTGACTATTAAGAGTAAGAAAGATATTATAAAAATTTTATAATTTTTTCTTTGATATTTTCCTTTAATTGCAGCATCCAGCTGTTTTTGTATCGTTAATGAAAAATAGAGCTTCCTTTGATATGAAATTTTCTTAGGATATAAAAATGATACTTAGCTCAATTGTAGAGTTCGCTTTTATATTTACCGTATAAACTAAACTTTTTGTTATATGACCAGTATTAGCTAATAAAGTTTGGCAAAATTAGCTCAACAAAAGGCTCGTTTAACCCTTCCTTGTAACTAACTATTATTCTAATCAAATATTTACGTTGAGGACTAATTGCTTAAGTAATTTGTACTCTGGTCGCTTTGATGAAGGTCTTCATCTAATTGTTGTTTGATTGTTGTGTGTAGTACTTAAAATTTACTGTTTCAATAAATTACACGGTTAACTCTGCTTAGGGCTTGAGTTAATTCTTTTTGAGGAATAAATTGAGGAGCTGGCGAACAAAAAGGGGTAATTGCAAGATATTAAATTTTACAGAAGAGGCAAAATACTAAAACACTAAGTTCACGTATTGAACGGAATCGTCAAGTTTGAGTCCCTTTTTATACAACTTTTAGGCCGTTTTGACAGACTTTTTTGCACGTAATAGATGGAGAAGTATGATAAGAACACTATTTCATGAAAAATGTTGTTTGAGAAAATTACGTAATTACGCCGTTTTGTTCGCCAACTCCTCAATTTAGACCTCAATAATTGGGATGGGTGTGAATTATTGTAAATTAATACACACACGCAAAGGTAACAACACCTTTAGATTTTCAGGCAATTTATTATTGTAATAGGTATATCCAAAATTGCGTGTAGCCTTGGACCGTTGTCATGGCAACGGTAGGCGATTCCCCGCGCGGCCACCTCTACCCCTCTGTCACCCGCCGCCCGCCCCGCGCCTCGTCAGTCCGCTGTAGGGAAGGCATCTATGCGCACACGCAGCGCGTTAATCTTTTAGTTTCTCGGTCGAATCCATTGTTGTAATTTTTTTATTGTATTACGTATTTGTTTTTGAATTATAATATTTAAGTTGCAAAAATTCTTTAATTTCACATCGCGTATCTTACATTATATTTTATTTTGACTGTTCATGATGATCGAGGAGGAAGATCTGGTGATGGAGTAGACAGTATTTCGACTAGATATATCGTACAAAGTCCGGCCATAGATTCATATGTCGGGGGTGTTATAATTTTTATAATTTAAAGTTATTTTATGTTCTCAATGTAATATCAAATAAATATAACTTGCAATGGTACTAAACACATCTAGGAAAAATTTTAGTGTAATTTGATTTATACAAAGAGTTATCTGCTTTCTTCTTACTATAATTTCTGCTACTGTCTATCCTTAATATAATCGTAATTCGTAGGTCATCGCAACTAGGCCAGCCTTGCAATTCCGCTGCGTGGATCGTCGGGAAATAATCAAATCAGCCATCCACGCACCAGTGGCATTCCGTCAATTGTTCTAATGCAGTTTATCCACTGTTTATGACGGATTGCCACTGCGGATCGTTGCCACTTCGATTGTGTTGGTTTCGCCGATAGTTTAAATAATGTTGCGGAATAATCCTCCATTGAATTTAAAGCATCCGTTGCAGAGCATTAATTATTTGTAATTGCAATGTGTTAATAAATGTTTTCAATCGATACAAAGTTGTCACAATATTTTTTTCCGCTTGAACAAAGTCATTAATTAAAATAATTAATAGTCTGTGCTATGCCAAACTTCCTTTCCTTTTTACTTATCGTAGAAAATGATACGCTAACAATAGTAACCAAACAAAAATAAATAATTGAAAGTTAATAAAAACATTCAAAACGTATCTAATAACAAAATTTTGGTAATGACAATCGTGAGTGGTACGTTGTTATTAAATAAAAACGTACCGCTCACGATTGTCACTACTTAGTACAAATTTTATACTAAACGGGTCTGACTTGAGGTGCGGTGCAGGGAAGCGCGGGGCAAGGTAGCAGCCAACTTGACGTGGACGGGTAGTATCTAATTGAAACATTCGAATGAAGGTACTTCAATATTGCGCGTAGCAGCTGGGTAGCTTCTAATTCCTTAATGCAGATTATTATTGTTTGTGATGAATCGCTGTTGCGATTCACTTGTTGTCACGTTTTGTTGTCACATTTTGAATTTTGCTCGGCGCTTTGGGTATAATACCCTATCTCTGCAATCGAAGTTTGAAGTTTACATTAGTTGAATTCATCAAATAATTCTCATAACAAATCGGGGTAAATTCCAGTATTTTTTATTATCAGCAACGCTTTAACGGCTCACTACTGAGCTCAGGTCTCCTCTCAGAAAAGGGATATTCACCTTGTCAACTAAACTGGCTTCGCAAATCGGCAGACTTCACACACCTTAACGATCATTAGGAGAACTATGCGCAGGGTGAGAATGGGCAGGGGACATATTATCCAAGGAAAGGATAAAATGTTTATCCCCTCGCTCAGTTTTATCCACCCATCGAGCATAGGCAAAACGGTGGAAATAATATCCACAGTGGATATACTTATAGGAATATCCTTCTCCTTTCCCCTGTCACCATGCTTTGGCATAGGGAGAAGATAACTTTATCTTTTGTCAGGGATAAAATCGGGGATAAAATTTTTGTCTCCTGCTCACCATGCAGACGTGCAAGTTTCCTCACGATGTTTTCCTTTGTCGTTGAAACATGTGTTATTTGTCTGCTTAAACGGACATAATTCGAAAAAAAAGAGAAGCGTAGGCGGGATAGGTAATGTCACCATTACATACAAGTGAACTTAATTATTAAAATCTTTAGATAGGTATCTATTGTAGTTTCTCTTTGACGCAAATCCTACTAGCCAAGTATGTCTTCAAAAGGTTCCTATTAAGTTTCAGACGCCCTGAGCTAACGATGGGATGTCAGTAGAATAAATGTTTCAAAATTAGTATAGGTATTGTACGAATTTAAAAAAAGTAGCATATACTTCCATAATTTACGAATTACGATTAGACACGAGCATAATTTTCCAATTCATATTTGTTCGACTTCGCACCACATTGCTACGAGTAAACTATGTTATTCTGAATGTTAGTGATACTATAGCTTCATAGCAAATTCTTGTAACAATAATCAGACAATAGATATTCATAGCGGGCGAATAAATCCCTATTTCTCTTGGATAATGATATTAGTGTGAGCTGGAATAAAGGTTTTTATATTCAACAAGAATCTTATTATTCTTTCTTATATAATATAATAAGAATACTATACTTGTAGCATCTGCTAAGATATGAATTGCAAAAATCGTTTTAGGCTTATTTGGTAACAAAACAATTGAATTTAAAATCATAATAAGTACCTAATTTATTCAGCTTTTCTAATAGATTAAGTAATATCCGATATAGACGAATTTCACCATATACTCATAATACTCGTAATATTAAACGGAGATTCAAATATTATACATTCACATGGGCCTAAGGTAAAAAATGTATCCACTGTTCATTACTTTTCTATTAATGAAACGGCTAAGCCACATATTTTAACTAAGGGCGCGAACAAGCCAAGGATGCCTCACTGCGATACCTCGCGGTCGCGGTTTAGCTCGCTACCTCGATGCCACCTCCATGTAAAACAAATGTATGCAAACAGACGAGCGCGAACATGCCGAAGGATACCTCACTGCGATACATCGCGGTTCACATCGATGTTTCTCGGCATGTTCGCGCTCGTCTGTTTGCATACATTTGTTTTACATGGAGGTGGCATCGAGGTAGCGAGCTAAACCGCGACCGCGAGGTATCGCAGTGAGGCATCTCTGGCATATTTGCACCCTAAGGTGTAGAGTTTGTGAAGTTAGGCCTTGTAGAGTTAGAAGCTTGGCTCTACATGAGATCTGATAACTTTTTGACAGTGCGAGTCATATGGTCTCGTCTTGGCAATTGGCATTTTACATAAAAATGTTTTTGGTGGGATCTAATTTTCTAAAAAAATTCGTTTTACCGACGATCAGTTTCATTTCGATCATAATTAATTAATATCCAGCTTTAGACATTAGTTAAATACCCAATTATAGAAAATTCAAACTGCAAGAGTGGCTCCTTCTGTCTGTGGGAATTTGACTGCGTAGTCATTCTAGCATCGACCTTAGGACCTGAACCTCATTTATGATTCTTCGAACTATGAGCTTTACTCATTAGGTATCGAATAGGACCCGAACCTCATATTATGATTCTCTGAACTATGCGCCCGATTCATTAGGTATCCATTCAGCTTCTTAACACGTTGAGCTATGTCGATGAGAATAAAATAGAATATTGTTAGATATTATATTTTCTCCAACCATTTTTGTATCGAATTCAACATTGTCATAAAGTTCAATTTCCAAAATTAATCAACAAATCCGATTTCATTTTAAGTTGAATACGAGTAGGACGTAGGTACTTCCCAACGAGTGGTATCAGATTCAATATGATTTTATTTTCGCGAACTAAGTTTTCTATCGAGTAGCGAGCGATGTAATATAGAGGTTATCGACTTGTACGTTGTACGCTAAGAAAAATCTATTGGAATTATTGCTATCGTACGTATACGTACTCGTAGTATTTTATAACAATAATGTCAGTAAACTACGAATCAAGTATCTAGTAGTAAGTAGTAATCTTTAAAATCTATTGAATTGTACAAAAAATTAGATCGTTTTAAAATGAAATCTGATAAACTTTGTTTCATAAATTGTTACAATTAAGGTCAAAAATAAGAAAAAAAAACAGGCGACGTTCGTATGGAGAAAAGACCACCCACATTCGGTAGTTTTCTTCTTTCGTGACGCGGAAAGTTGTGGTGCTAAATTAGAATCGCAATGAAACAAAATTAAAATAGTTATGGTGCAAGCACTGTGATAAAATTTCATTCGTATTGCGATCAAAGAGCTCTGCAAGGATTTAATGTTGTTAGAGAGGAATAGGTAGGAGAGCGGAATTTCAAATTGCTGATCTATTTTCCATTTAGATAATAGGCATGTTTGACAAGTAGGTAATCAAACTAAGAACTCTTTCCCAAACGTCATAACATATGGAATACAAAAAAACAGTAATAAATAATTTATTTTTAACATTGGTAACATGTCTATGACTTTACAGTTCACTATTTAATATAAGCTGTCATGATAAAAAGTTGCTCGTCCATGGAGTTGCTGTTTTGAACATTTTGTCAAATGGAAATTAAATCAATCCAAAATTGATGCATTATACGCGCTTCGGGTATACCATGGAAGTAGGACTAAAGCATGGAAGTGAGATTGTCTATGTAGTTAGTCGCTAAAATTCCGAGTGAGAAAATATTATGCGACAAAATAAAGGCTGTCCAACGACACGTATAGTTTGACCAGAAATATGGTATTTTATATTTGACAGTATAAAAGACGAATGGTGTAATTTGGTGTCATTTGATAATTTGACCAGTAGATAAATAATCGAATAAACAAAAAGGGCGACGTTTTGTTTCACTCATACTTACTTGATAATGAAAATTGTGTAAAATATAGGTATACTCAGTTTTTACTTTAGTCAGGGTTCCATGCTAGTATTACTTGCAAGGAGTTACTGTTTTGCTTAGTTGGCAACATTTTGTTGAGTGGAAATTAAATCACTCCAAAATTAGTGCTTTATACGCGCTATCGGGTATACCCTCTGGGCATGCCATTGTTCTTGTACCAACTGTTTTCTTATTGTTGTTGGTAACTTGCAATTAAATTTAGCCTGGAACAACTGGAAATTAAGTTACCAATCCTCCTTTGTTAGACATCGAATTGTGTCTTGTGTGAACTAGAACTAGATAACAGATCCATTGCAAGGGGACACTCCAAATTCCAGCACTAATCACTACTATCGCGTTATGCACTTGAGTGTACGAGAAATACCAACATAATTACATTTGCCGGCCTTATAACCTATATTTTGATAGCAATAGAGTCCACTATACATATAAATGGTAGAATAATGTTGTGCGCTGTTATCCTAGTTGCGGAGAAGTTTAAATACCTGCATGGAATAAAGCATTAGCAGTCTTGCAGATGTTGTTTAATTTGTTGAGCAATGAAAGAATACTTTGTGCTGTGCAGTATGAGGTTATTAGTTATATTTTCATAGAGCTTAAAGAGATTAAGCTCAAAAGGAATCCACGTTTTCATTATTTATTCCTTGGTATGTAGGAATTAAAATAAAATGAATTATTAAGTAGGTACTAAATCGGTACAGATTTTATCATTGAACGCCAGGTCCAAGTCCAGATATCAGAAATACTTACTAATATTATAAATTTAATGCGAAAGAGTATTTATTGTTCGGTTTGTCCCATTTTTTTTTTTTTTATTATTTATTTTTTTTTTTTTTTTTGAAGCAACGGATTGGCGTGAATTTTCGTAAGGGTTGAGGACTTGGAGAGTGACTTAAGCTTTTATTTATCCCGGAGAAGCAGAGAGATTCCCGCCGGGATTTTATAAACTTAACTCACACGGACGAAGTCGCGGGCTCGTATTGTTGCAATGAATATTATTCTAGTCAGCTGTAAGGACAACAAATCAAGCTGGTGACAGTAACGCGGGTCAGACGTCACGCACGTCACGCGGCATGCATCAAAATCGTGATATAATTGCGAACCATATTGCAGCCTCTGCTGCAACACTAGATGTGCAACGTAACAGCTTATCCTACCGCAGTAGGTCAAGCAATATCGGTGGAACGAATCATTGAAAAAATAAAAACGTAGGGACACATTAGATATATATATCACTAGCTTTAACTCGCGGCTTCGTTCACGTTAGGTTCGCGTTTTTAACCCCCTATTTAATCCTCTTGGGGTTGAAATTTTCCAAAATCCTTTCTTAGCGGATGTCTACGTCCTAACAACTACCTGTATGCCAAATTTCAGCTCGATCGGTCCAGTGGTTAGAGCTGTGCGTTGATAGATCAGTCAGTCAGTCAGTCAGTCACCTTTGCCTTTTATATATTTAGATTCTTATTCAGTTTATGAAATATTTTTTAAATTGGCCCAATGTTGGGAGAGGAAATATTAGAGAGCCAAACCTCGAATTATGACTTTTTACTTATGCTATTCAGTCGGATCTACATTTGTTCTTATAGCTCGAATATACTTTATGAACAACTGTAGAGCGACAGCGATAGTTTCTTCAAATGCCTACCTAATTTTCAATAGTCTCTCCGAGCGCATTTCTTCTTAAAAGTGAGCACTTTCGTAGTTTTCTTTTACGTAGGTACGTTACTTTACAAACATTTGAATAAATTTTCAATTTCCGTTTTCAAGATCATGCTTTGTACATGAAAAGCATATACATGGGTTTGCTTTCCTTTCATCGTGGCTGGGGGAGTGTGGTGCGGTGTAATTGTAAGAAAACACCCGGAAGGCGTCATAGTCGCCAATGCAAGCATTGGGTGAAAGAAAAAACTATCAACAGTAATTGGTCGTTTAAAATTTAAAATAGCGAGTGCCGTCATGAACGTTGTTCCTACTGTGAGGGAGTAATTACACGATTGAATTGAATCGTCATATGGGTATTTTGTTTTTTTTTTATTGGATGACAAGATTAACTTAACGGCGATCTCACATGATGGTAAGTGACAATGCAGTCTAAGGTGGTTGCGGGCTAACTTGGAAGGGGTATGGCAGTTTACATTCAATCCATACCCCTGATCTGTTTCTACACGCCATCGTGCCGGAACGCTAAATCGCTTGGCGGCACGTCTCTGACGGTAGGGTGGTAACCAGCTACGGCCAAAGCCTCCCAACGACCAGACCAGAGACAATTTAGAAATTATAAATTCTCAAATTGCCCCCGCTGGGTATCGAACCCGAGACCTCCCAGTTATAAGACTACAGCGCTGACCACTGCGCCAAGGTAGTAAGGTAGGTACTTTAAAAACCTAAATACTATAACGTAATAACTGGTATAAAAGTACCGATAACGGCCCGTCTCCGGAACTTGCCAAATGTGATATTTCTATTCCAAATATTTCAACATCGGTTCCTCGGTTAGGCCATGATATATACGTGACATTAGGGACAGCTAATTTCGGAAATGTCTCTGGTATGGTCTGGTGGGAGGCTTTAGTCGTGGCTTGGCTATATAGCATTTTGGCGAGGTGGCATGTAGAAATCGATAAGGGTTAGGGTTCAATTTAAACTGCTAGAGCCCCGCTACCATTTTAGATTGCATCGTCACTTATCATCATGTGAGATCGCAGTTAAGGGTTATCTTGTCATGAATTAAAAAAAAATACCTAAGTTAATTGCCTCATCTGGTGACAGAAGGGTTTGTTAATTTTTTGCGCAAAGGATCAGCCTGGCTGTCCAGCGCGGGAAAGTGCCAGTTTTCTTGGCACATTCCACGCGGGCGTGATTTGTACAATTAATTAATTAGATTACTTTAGCTAAAAGTATTTATAACATTTTAATTATATATTAGAGAATAAAATGATTGAAAATGAAATTCACAATATATTAATTACTAGCTGATGCCCGATGACTTCGTTCGCGTGGATTGAGGTTTTTTGTTCCCGCGGGAACTCTCTCATTTCCCGGGATAAAAAGTAGCCTATGTCCTATTCCAGACTATGATCTATATCTCTGTGCCCAATTTCAGCCAAATCCGTTCAGTCGCTTCGAGTTTCGACATGATTGAGTAACAAACATACAAACTTTCGCATTTTTAATATTAATAAGATAGGATCAAAAATATCTCTTTTTGATTCCATTTGAATGCAATTTTCTTTAATTGGATTTACATAGTTGTAGATATAGATATGTAGATTGAAGTATTTTCTTTCTAGAGGTATTTAATATCTAAGAACCCTTCTTAGCATTATACCCATTGTGGAGTACTTCTGAGCTTAATCTACTTCACTTTGTCCGATCTTGAGCGTCGGATTTTCGAAGTGGCTTTCCTAATATCGATAGCAATTATGTCAAGTTCATGCTCTCGTAGAGGACTTTTAGCAAAGTACCTTTCTCTATCTTTCTTGGTTGTTACCAATATAAAGTTTTGCAACGTGCTAGATCGTTCTTGAACACTGCAGCAACAATTTATTGCGATGTTATCTTACAATAGTAAAGACAAACAATTCTAATCCCTACTGTGTGAATTTAAATAAAAATAAATCCCTTGGTCGATATAACTTTAGAATGACTTGGCCGATTTCATTCATCTTTTTTTTTCTAGTTTTCTAATATTTTGTAGAATGTTCTTATGGAAAGAAAAGTTTAGAAAATGGCGTAGGAAAATTGGATAATTTCAAAAACCTAACGGTAGACTTTTGTCAATAAACTTGCAGCGGAAAAATTTATCTAATAATCTAATGAGAAATCAGAAAAGTCATGAGGGACCGCTAGTAGTACCTAACATAAATGTGAAAGTGTGTGTTGTTTGCGATTTTGTCAGCAACGGAGTAACGAATGATGTGAAGGACGATGTGACTTTTTGCATTAACATAGTTTAAAGATCTGAAACGTGACATATGCTAAGTTTTATTCCGGAAAAACCGATTACAGAGAGAATAGAAATTTTTAAAAATCTAACTTCAGGCGAACTAAACTAGTAGGTAAAGTAGCGACACTCACTTCACCCCGTCTATTTATCGTAGCCCGCCGCGTCGTTACCCGCAATGAAGTACGCCAAGAAGTATCACGTATGACCTTTTTTTGTTAGGGATATTATTATATCAGAACTTCTTCTTCTTCTTTTGGTTAGTGGCTTTTTTTAGTTCTTAGTCTTCGTCAGTGTCAAGTTTTGAAAAAGAGTCATGAGCAGGGGGTATGACTGAAAACACGTTCAGAAATACTCTCAAGTAGTGGCAAGATGAAGTATCAAATAGAGAATGTTAGAAGGGATATAGTAGTTGTAATATCGTTCGGCTCTGAATTTTTTACCAAATAAAATATGTAAAGCGGTAAATGCTACATTTGTCAATTTTCAACTGAATGCAAGTATGTTCGATTCTACACAGAAAATGTAGGCTGTATTTCGAAGGAAGCAGTGTATTTTGTCAACCTTGTTTCCCAAAGATATATCCGTTCAATTTTGAGAGAAGCTTGAAGCTTGTTCTTTTTTTGAAACCCCTATTCAAAACGGACAAATAGTCGGCTGACGGGTCACTGGGAATTGGGACGTATGGACACAATGTCTTTCGTCCTACAAGATAATTTTAGTAAAAACTTTAGTGGACTCTTTTTCGTTTTGAGTAACATAAGCTATACGTCTTTTACTATCTATATTAATACTATAGGTACATATGCACTTTATCTATCAATCTAAGTGCAAAAACTTGCATTTTTAACCGACTTCCAAAAAGGACGAGGTTATCAATTCGGCCGGTATCTATTTTGTTTAAAAAATTACGATATAATTCCATTTGATTCGATGCTTACACTAATTCGATTACATTTACATTTACATTACGAATCATTCATCTCTTATTGTAGGTACATACACGGTAGTACATTAAATAAGTATTTCGTTAAAATAAGTTCACATTTTCACGGAAATAAGTACACCTAAGTTGAAATAAGTTCACCTTTTCACATTTTCACGGGAAACAGGATCATTTTAATAAGAGAATCATCAGTTATTCGATTTTCGTAAACGGAAAGTAAAAATGATATCAATGTTATGTGTTTAGCGAGTAGGTATACCTATCGTGATAATATTTGTTATGGTCGGAAAAGTTGTATGGCCGCCTTGACCATGCAATTTTTTTTCATGGTTATACTCAATGTTATGTTATGAAGCCACAAAAAAGTCTAAGATCTTTAATTTAAATAACATGCTTCAAGAGATGATAAAGTTCAAATTTTAGTTTATCTCTTATCTAAATATATAAAAGGCTAAGGTGACTGACTGACTGATTGACTGACTGACTGACTGACTGATCTATCAACGCACAGCTGAAACCACTGGATGGATCAGGCTGAAATTTTGCATGTAGATAGCTATTATAACGTAGGTGTCCGCTAAGAAAGGATTTTTGAAAATTCAACTCCTAAAGGGATAAAATAGGGGTTGGAATAATCGAACTTAACGTGAGCGAAGCCGCGGGGTAAAGCTAGTTATCTATAACTTCAGGAACAAATTAACACTCTTTTCCCTCTTTGCCGCGACTTTAAAGATCAATTTGGCTTTTAAGAGCCTTTTCTTTGATCTTAAAGCTTCAGATTACGGGGACGGGGGTCGCCATATCCTTCAAGACAAAGAGAGCTCTAACTCCTTAAGTGCATTGTTAATCCCAGACAGGATGAACTAGATTTAGTTTTGAACTTTATTCAACGTTTATTCCTTACTAGTTGATGCCCGCGGCTTCGCTCACGTGGATTTAGTTTTTACAGCCCCGCGGGAACTCTCTGATTTTCCGGGTTAAAAAGTAGCCTATGTCACTCTCCCGGTTTTCCATGTAAGAAATCAGGTCGATCCGTTGTTTTGTTGCGTCGTGATTGAAAGATAAACCAACGAACAAACACACTTTCGCATTT
Organism: Hipparchia sbordonii; assembly: GCA_038048805.1. Classification (NCBI taxonomy): domain Eukaryota; kingdom Metazoa; phylum Arthropoda; class Insecta; order Lepidoptera; family Nymphalidae; genus Hipparchia; species Hipparchia sbordonii. Next base: position 8,795,583 of record CM076107.1, on the reverse strand, counting down.
ATAATATAAAAATGTAGCTTAGATCAAAATCTGATCACTTAATTTCCTAATTAATTATAATTCCAGAAAAAACAAACCACAAAAATAGACTATTGAAAATTGGGTGTTTTGGTTTTTGTTATCTGTGAAAATCCATCTAAGAGATGTTTCATTTTTTTGATTGTAAATTTACTTAGAATCAGGTATATTTAATACGATTTATGTGAAACAGTCAACCCTATGTTGTAGCTTTGGCTTTCACCGCGGCATTATTATGGCATTACTGTCGCTCCGTTGAAAGCGGGTCGCAGTTTTAAAACTATGTGCATTGGCTAACTTTTATAGAGGAAAATGGCGGTATAAAAAGTTGAGATTTATTCCGGACAGTGACATGCCTTAGCTTCGCATCTAAATTTTTAGTGCCGAAGGTAATTGCCCGTTTATATCTTAAGCAAAGTTTACTTACAATTAAAATTGCTCAAGTAATCTCTGACTAGTGGTTAGTAACTTGCACTATGTAATTCGCAGCAAGTTGATTTTTGCAAAATTTTATCTAATATTGACTTCTGCAAGAAATTAAGGAAGTTAATTAGTATTTGACAATCGACACTTCAGAATTAGTTAACGCTCCAGATAAAGGATACTACTAAAGATTTTCTCTTTAAATCTAGAGTATTAGATATTTATTTTTAGTAGTCATTTTTATCGTAGTTTCGGCAAGTAGATTCACAAAGAAAGTAGCAAGAAACTTTTAAAAAGCAAAATTTATCCTTGTTGCTAATTTGGCTTATTTAAACTGGATTTTATTGCTATTTTACACGTGCTTAGTACCTATTTCCTTTTCCTCTCAAAATGAAAGATGCAGCTTGAGTAAGGGATGAGCACGATAAAACTACCATCTATATATATAAAATTCAAAGTCCTGACTGACTGACTGACTGACTGAGATATCAACGCACAGCCTAAACTACTGAAGTGAGAAACTTGAAATTTTTACAGTTGGTTCCTTTTATGACGTAGGCGCACACTAAGAAAGGATTATTGGAAATTCCACCCCTAAGGGGTTTAAATAGGGGATGGAAGTTTATATGAAACTCCGTCATTTTTCAAGCTGTTTCCATCAAAGTTAGTATTAGAGCTTTCAGTTAAAAATAAAGAAGTACGTGTGTCACAGTTTTTGAAAATTCCACCCCAATACCTAATTCCACGCGGACGAAGTCGCGGGGGCAAAAGCTAGTGTTAATATAACGTCGTTACTTTTGTTCTCTCTTACTTTTAGTTAATTCTCTATCGATCCATCGAAGCTTTATTCACCTTAATGCTTTAGTTTGTGATATAGCAATATACAAAACATCATTTTTTTTGGTAACAAATGGCGTAAGTTTTTAATAAATTGCCTCTTTTTGGATCATAGCTCAAAATATGGTCTTGGTAGTTAGTGACATTTTAGCTTAAGGACGACAGAATAGTTCAACTGGTTGCGACAGATTGCACCTCGCCCCGTTCCATTGAGAAATTGAGACAGTGTAATAAAATGTTGTATACGTCTATATGTTATACTATTCTATTTCACAGGGAACATTCTGAAAAGGAAAGAACTATTTATAGACTTGTCCTGACCTTTAGTTTAGTTCAGAGACTGTCAAATGAAATAGGACCATTGTCCTGTTCTATTTCATGGTTCACTGAATAAAATTCGTGCGTCATTTGAGTTGCCAGTGGTAACAGTCTAGTGGTTCACACATCGGCCGTCTTTCCGGAAGGTCCAAGGTTCGATCCTAGGCACGCATTTGAATTTTCGGATTTATACGTTCGTTTTGAGCAATTAAAAATCACTTGCTTTAACGGTGCAGGTAAACATCACGAGGGAACCTGCATTCTTGAAAGTTCTGCATAATGTTCTCAAAGGTGTGTAAAGTTTGACAATCCATATAAAAAAAACTACCATCATAGGCAATTTTTTTTTAATTTACTGTGGCCTTTTTAATTCTCTTCTCTTTCGAGAGGAGAGCTGCGCGCGGTAGTAAATCGGCGCGGCCATAGACTGGGATTTCATGAAAAAAAAAATCGCCGATGTACTTAGATCGAAATACCAGCGCAATGTGTCATGATACCATCATCGATTCTTCATCATAGTGATTCTTGAATTTGTCAGACGTCCGATTGTCCGACGGAAGTTCCGAACATTAAAATGATTGAAATAGCAATAAAGTTCCATAAACGCTGCTATTTGTTCAATTTATTGAGGCAATTCATTCGTACTTCCTTTCAATTATTTTTACAAAATTGTGCGGATTGTTCAGTTATGTTTTATTTTTAAAACAATCAATCCATTGTTGATTGTAAAATAGAAACAATGTCACAATACATTGCGAAATATATAGGTTGTTTGTTGTAGTGACGCGTGACCTTACGTAGATCAAATATACAGTAGTGGCTTTGTATTAAAACGCAATACACAATATAAAATAAAAAATATATACGCGACGAATCGAGAAGCTCCTTTTTTTCGTCAGTAAAAAATAATGCAATACGCAAATCACGCTCAAAGCAAGGAATTTGATGATGAATGTTTCGCGACAAGCCTCCTGCGTACCCAAGCATAAGGAGTGCGTCTTGCGACGCAGGCGGGGAATTCAAGTATACGTCACGTCCTGCCTTGACACGTATTATAGAAAACATAGCGCAACACGTCTTAAAAGAGTGACAGATGTATGGATGCGCGAGAAATAATTAAATTTGTCCACCCAAAATTCATAATATGTACACCGACAAATTAATATATATATGTACAAAAAGCAATACTAACACCTTAAACCCTCTCTATACCCTCTCTTTACTGAAAATTCTGTAATATTATTCAAAAATGATTAAACCACGGAGGAGTTGGTTATAATGGCCTGTAAATTAATCCTACCCCAATGACGACTTTATTTACTCTATGGCTGCTCTAGTAAAGCTAAGTCCACATCTTTTTTATCCGTTGACAAGATAGTTATTGACTGCGACCTCACTTGATAGTAAGTGACGACGCAGATGCTAGCGGGTTAACTTGGAACGGATATAGTATTGTAAATTCAAGCCATACCTCCTAATCGGTTTCTACACGCCATGCTGTCGGAACGCTAAATCGCTTGGCGGCACGTCTCACCTGGACTGAAAATCGAACTGAATTCTGTAACTATGTTTGTTTAAAACATTGACATATAATACTAACCTATTACATCTATGACAACCTTTAATAGTTAAAAGCAGGACCACGCATAATGAAGCAAAGTTCTCAGTTTTTCAGTTGACAAACTTCCTTTACCAACAATTTTCTACTAAGTTTTACAAACTTAAACCCAGCAAATATCGACTCTATGCACACTGCGGTCGTTCCAGTAATATGACAACCTTTTGTAGTAGAAACCAGAAACGCGTATAATAAAGCAGAGATTATTCCTTAGAAAACAAACTTTGAGGTTTTCAGTTCACAAAGTTTCCTTGACCAACAATTTTCTACGAAGTTCAAATAACTTGGCCCCAGCAATTATGCGGAAAGTTGGACAATCACGTTACCCCTGACTACTGTCACTCCCCTGTCTTATTTGCTGGGCAATTAGAGTAATTATATACCCTTTAGTAATTTTTGAGTTAAAACGAGAGTCTATTAAGTTAATAAGCTAAATGTTACAAAACTAAATATTTTCACTAAATGAAAAACGAATGAAATTTTATTTGATTACAAGATAGTCCTTGATTGGGATCTCACCTGATGGTAAGTGGCAATGCAGTCTAAGATGGTAGCGGGCTAACTTGGAAGGGAAATTGTGTACATTCAACCCATACCCCTAATCGGTTTCTACACGTCATCGTGCCGTAACGGTAAATCGCTTAAATTGGATAGATGTATAGGCATCTACCAAAATGTGTGATTTGATCATTGTTTTAAACGTACGAGCAGATTATGCTATTAAATGAAGCTTTTTGTTACAACGCAATCAAAATTTCACAACTCTGCGATTTTGTATTGAGTCAACAATTAACAATTAACTCTTCTTAAATTTATCTCTTTATTCTTGTTTTTATTTTCTTTCATATTCGCCATACTGAATTTGTAACGACGTCATTTAATCTAAGACACGTGGCACGCTAAAATAAAACCATCGACATTAAGCCTCATTGGTTCAAACCTTATTAGTAGTTAGGCTATTACTAGGAAATAAATAAATTCAAATCGTAGACATTTAGAATAGCAAAATACTTGCTAGTGTACTAAGTCTAGCAATTCTGTGTTGCTTCAAAACAAACATGCAGACAAGATGGGTATGCAAAGTTATTGCATACAAGTCTAAATTGCCTATTTCTGGGTAGCCTCTATGCGATAGAGGCCGTAGTTTGAAAAGGAATTCCTACATAGATTCCTGTTCCTGCACTAATTGCGACCCGGTGTTATGCAGTTGAGGATACAAGCAATTTACAAACTTAAGTTTACAGTACATATATCTTTTAATGCGATGGTGGCAAGGTTGAAAATATATGATGCGGTTGCGGTATTCGTGTTTGTCGTGTAGTTTACAAAGGTTGAGTAGTTTTCAGTTTGGATCTAAGGCCGAGCACGCATTGGTATTCAGAGTGGGGAAAACTTTTGTTTGTCTGGTGCTATGATTGCCTGCGCCCGCTGATCTGATGGTCTGTGGGCAGTCTATTAAAGGCTTAGAGTTAGTGTCTGATAGATGTTCCCTCTAAAGAACATTGCCGTTACTTTTGTTTATTGACATCTTATCCACATGAAAGCAAAACCCTTTAGTGTGTGCTTGACCTAAGAGTAAAAGGAAGCGCTTGAGAGTTAAAGTTCAAGTCATTAATGTTTCCTGTGTTTGTTCGCGGAACTACAGTTAACTTAGTCCACAGACGACATTTATTTTAATTAGAAACTAAATCAAAGTATGCTTTATGTAAAATGGAAATAGGCCACTAAATTGCAGGAAAACAAGTGGTACCTACGTCTATACGTATATAACATTAAAGGCCATAGCTCACGGTCACGACGCCGCATCTGCACATCATCCACATGGTTTCATCTCAAATTGAAGTGAGTGCTTGCTGTTAAAGTGTCGACTAATAGTAGAAAGCTTGCTGTTAACGGCTAGCAGTCGCTGTCCACGCGCGATCGTAGAAGAGGCCGCTTGTAACCTCTCACAAGAGAATTGTGACCGCGCGTTTCAAGTAAGCGGCCCACGAGTCAGCTATCAAGTGGTTAGATTGCGGCATATCGGTTGCTATTTTATTATATATAGTTGCTTTACTATTTTATGCTGTCACTTTAAATTGTATGAACAGAGCACGACTGTAAAATGGAAGCCCATATTTTAATGCGCATTCTTTTAAATGCGCGAGCGGGCCGTGTAAGTGAGCCACGACCTTAGGTTCTCAAAACACATCCGATACATACTCATACTGTACAGAATGAAGGCAACACGAAATGTAACAAACATCGTAAAAACTTGAAGTAATGTATTTTGCGGACATTAAAAAACCTATTCGGGAATGAACTACGTAACATAAAGCATTTTATTCGCCTTTTATGTCCCACGTTCCCTTTTTGTGCTAACATGGCGTTTTCTTGTCTCGCACGGAAGAGTGTTGGAATTATTCAATTGCCAAGTTAGCGGATTGGTTAATGTTCTATTTTATGGTTGCTTTATTTAAGTAGATCTCTAGAGTGCGCGAACATTGTCAGGACGTATTTTTAACCGACTTCCAAAAAGGAGGAGGTTATCAATTCGGCCGGTATCTTTTTTTTTCTATGTATGTCCACCGATTACTCCGGGGTTTGTGGAACGATTCATTGTCTTAGTATGTTCCCAATGCTTTTAGCTCTTATCGCTTTTTTTATTATTATTTTTGAGCTGTTATTAATTGAATTGTGTAATTAAATGCGTATATTAGTTAACCATTTTTTATACTTCTTATTTGAAAGGAAACCTGCAAAGGGCTGGCAATTGGTTAAGATGAAGGGATTTATTTAAATAGTTATTTTTAAGTTTATACGACGACATGTTGCAAGGAGCCGCTGCAATGTCACAGGCGGCGCAAGTCCGTGACATGTTGAAGTTCATGCATGATAGCTGTGTCCAGCAGATGACGTATATCGAATCATAAAGAAGAAGAAAACTTAGAACAAGGAATTCAAGGATGTGGATTCAAATTAATCATTACGCACAGACTGCTATAGAGACATTGTTGTAGAAGTTTATCTAAATAGCTTCAGTTTTGTCTATAAAAGTAAAATATCTAACCCAGGGGATTCGCACAAAACTTTACCCCGAAGGTCTGGAATACATAGCAGTAATGTGTCCAGTATCGGCACATCCAAATAGGGTTGTCAAACTTTTCTTTCTTTCTTCTTTTCACTATCTGATAGAACAAAATGAATACGTAAACCGAAACAAAATTGTTTGTGTTTAAAACTTAATAAATAAATAGTTCTTCTTAAACTATGCACTATCCCTCTAGGTGCGAACTACTTTCTGGCATGCTTTTGCTCAATTTGCGCGATCTTGTGCGACAGATTTTCTCAGTTTATTGGCTTATTTGGTTTATTGAATAAATAAATATTTAATAATAAATTAATGTTGTTACTGTGTCGTTTGTGAAAGTACTGTGTGGTTTACATGAGTGCTATATTGTTGTGATATTTATACAAAATTTTTAATTTTATCTCTGACAATCTAATTTTTGTAAACTGTACACAATACATATATTAACTAGTAGGATGCGTGGGTGCGCGGCTCGCTAAAGCGAACCGCGGTTTTTCTGTTCACCAAGTAGATCTTTGGGTCTTGATCATCTTTTTAGAAATTTTTATGGCCGCTATCTAGAATCCGGCATTTTGAATTTTTTTTCTGCTCACTGCCAATTGATTCGGATTCGGATCCTTACCATCTTTTGCCGAAAAACCACTTTTCCATCTTTTATACTCTATGAGATAGATACCGACAAAATTTGTATGGCCGCCATCTTGAATCCGCCATTTTGGAATTTTTTTCGGCTCACTGCCAATTGGATGAGGTTTCGAGTGATTCTTGTTTAAGGATCTCCCACCTATCTTCAATACCCTGGCCGTGCTCCTCACCCGTCTCCGAAATCCTCAATAATGAGCTCCCTCCATATTTTTCCTCCAAATGAATTTTTGTCCTCTGTACGATACCATCAGCAATTTCGAATAGGAACCGTATCAAAGTCTTGCAAATGTTTTGTATGAAAAAACTATTCATCAAGTAGACCTTCAGGTCTTGATTAGTTTTCGCCGGAAAACCATTCATCCATCTTTTATAGTCTCCGAGATAGACACCGACGAAATTTGCATGGCCGCCATCTTGAATCCGCCATTTTGGAAGTTTTTTTCGGCTCCCTGCCAATTGGATGAGATTTCGAGTGACTTTTGTTTGAACACTCCCCACTTATTTTCGATATCCAGGCCGTGCTCCTCACCCGTCTCCGAAATCCTCAACCATCAGCTCTCTCCATATTTTTTCTCCAAATGAATTTTTGTCCTCTATACGAAACCATCAGAAATTCTGAAAAGGAACCGTATACAGTCTTGCTTATATTTTGTATGGAAAAAAATAAATTCCGCCATCTTGAATTTTTTTTCTGTTCTCCAAGTAGACCTTCGGGTCCTGATCATCCTTTTCCAAGAAACCACTCTTCCATCTCTTACACTCTGTGAGATAGACACAAACAAAATTTGTATGGCCGCCATCTTGAATCCGCCATTTTGGAGTTTTTTTTCGGCTCTTTGCCAATTGGATGAGATTTCGAGTGACTTTTGTTTGAACACTCCCCACTTATTTTCGATATCCAGGCCGTGCTCCTCACCCGTCTCCGAAATCCTCAACCATCAGCTCTCTCCATATTTTTTCTCCAAATGAATTTTTGTCCTCTATACGAAACCATCAGAAATTCTGAAAAGGAACCGTATACAGTCTTGCTTATATTTTGTATGGAAAAAAATAAATTCCGCCATCTTGAATTTTTTTTCTGTTCTCCAAGTAGACCTTCGGGTCCTGATCATCCTTTTCCAAGAAACCACTCTTCCATCTCTTACACTCTGTGAGATAGACACAAACAAAATTTGTATGGCCGCCATCTTGAATCCGCCATTTTGGAGTTTTTTTTCGGCTCTTTGCCAATTGGATGAGGTTTCGAGTGACATTTGGTCGAACACCCCCCACCTATCTTCGATACCCTGGCCGGTGCTCCTCACCCGTCTCCGAAATCCTCACTCATCAGCTCTCTCCATATTTTTGTTCCGAATGAATTTTTGTCCTCTATACGAAACTGTGAGTGAAAAAAAATTTTTCCATACAAAATTTTACAGGAGAGGTGATCAATGAGTCAGTCAGTGAATCAGTGAATCAGCACGAGTAGCTATATATATAGTAATAAAGATTCAAAAGAGCTTTAAAAAAGTTTATTAGAAACTTTTCTATTCCATTATATTCTCAACATATTATTTTGGTAATTTAGAATTGTAGAGCTGCGTAAAGTTTTTTTTTTAATTATTTACAAGTTAGCCCTTGACTCGCCTGGTGGTAAGTGATAATTCAGAAGGGTGGTTCAAAACCCTGATTGTTACTACTCGGCTCTATACATTATAAATATTATTCGATACAAATAATAAAATGTTGAACACATTGGCAACCCTAACGAACACCCTGAAGCGTTTCCGATCTATTACAGATTTATTCTCATAGCTCTTTTTATATGAAAGGAGGAAGTTTTTAGTTTTAATAATTCAATGAAAAGGTCCTCTTAGCGTTTGTGTTTATTCAAGATTTTTTTCATCAATAACTTTTACCATCTATTAACCAAAAGTTATTCGAGTTAAATGTTCACAAGCTCTTTTGATTCGTTAAGGAACTAAGACCATTTAGCAAAGGATATGTTTACTTCCAAATTTCGATTTAGAGCTAAAACTTTAACACGAAAAGTTTAGTGTAATGTAAGAAATAAAGAAAAGAGAACTTTTAAGTTTTCTAATAACTAACTAGCTTGTAGATGTGACTTCGTTCGCGTGGAGGAAGGTATTTTAAAAATTCGGCGGATCTCTTTTTTCCCGGGATGAAAATTAGCCTCTCTCCAGGTCCTCAACTACATAAACGGAAAAAATCACGTCGATCTATTCATCATTTGCATAGTTATTGAAGGACAAACTAAAGTGCAAAATCCTACTAATATTATAAATGCGAAAGTTTGTGAGGATGGATGCTTAGATGGATGTTTGTTACTCCTTCACATCACAACGAATGAACCGAATTAGCTGAAAATTGGGATGGAGACAGCTCATACCCAGGATTAACACATAGGCCAGAAAATTAAAGAGTTCCCGCGGGAATCCAAAACTATACCTAGTCCACGCGTACGAAGTTGCGGGCATCACCTCGTATACAATAAACTAAAATTAATATTTTTAGAAAAGATCCTTCTATTCTATTCATCTCTAACCTGGGGGGCAATTCAGACCTGTTCGATAACATACCGTGTCGATACGGTTAGATATCGATCTCGTATAAAAAAATTTTGTCGTGTGATTCAGAGCGTTTGGTTTGAGGATACGATTCGGTATCGACTACGTTATCGACATCGACAAGATACATTCGATTACAAGAGCATTTACGAATTGAAAATATATGTTATCGTACGGTAACAAACCGAATCGATAGATAAATAAGTTATCGGAACAAAACAAAACACTTATTGGAATATAGCACAACACTTAAATTGACCATTTATAGTTAGTTAGTATAGAAGCAAGGATTGTAATGATGCAGTCGACGATGAAACAGAATTCCTTCCTTCCTTCCACTCTTAGAATAGAACAACCAGAGAAAATGCACGAGTAAAAACGTTGAAGGAAAGTAACAAATGTGTTTTAGTATCGGCACTCGGAAACCACGGCATCTGATCTCGATCGTAATTTATGCTTTCCGCCTTTGAGAGACCGGGATCATTAAACATGCGAGAGAGAAGTTACTACTGGATAAGTACACACTACACAGTGTTACCAGTAAAAATTTTAAGGGTAGTAGCAAATTCATCATCATTTCGCACAGACGTTAACTGCTGAAAGTAGGTCGAGTATGTGATCGCCACAGGACATGACCTTGTGCCGCCTGTATCCAGTAACGCGTTTGAGATCGTAAAATACGTCCAATGTAATTAAAAATATATTAAAATCAAATCTGTAAAAACTTTGTGTAAGCCAAGGCGGGTCATTAGTTTACTATATATTTTTAAAGTTATTATATCTTCAACAATAATGCCTTGATAACCCAATGACTAGGCTTAAGGTGCGGACTTAAAACTGAAAGAACGCGGGTTCGTTCACCACCCATTGCACTATTGTCGTACCCACTCCTAACATAAGTTTTCGGCTTATAATATGGGTAATATTCTTTAAAAAAATGAATATTAAAGAAAAACCTCTTAGAAGATATAGTAAAATAATAATTAGGTACCTAGCTGATTAATTAGTCTAAATCCAACAAAAGTTGCGTTCAGTACTCAGTGTTATTGAATTTGTTAATGCATAGTTGGCCTGTTTCTCTCCGTGACTGGATCTTTGCCAAATTGATGAGGCTGCGAGTAAAAAGCATATTAAACTTTACAGCTTATTGGGTTTCTACCAATATTTGCCATACAAAGTTCGTCCAAACTGAAGAAGGTGCCCCCTTCTGTAGTCGTATTGAAATGTAGATCTTTTTACTGCGAGATACATTGCGAGAATAAACGGAAGTTTCCAAGTCAAACTTCATTCAAATATTAATATGCAATTTGATTAAGAAGAGAGAAAATTTCAAGTTATTCATCTCGTGGCAAAAGATGAGGTATTTGAGATTTTCTCCCACACAAAAATACATTTCTTATTTTCACAGGACGGGATTTGCCCTGGAGCTTAAGTGAACTTTGTTTACTTAGTCTTTGTAAAGGAAAATCAAGATTACGTACCCACCCTTGTCTCTAAAATACATTTATAATTTACTATTTAGATTTTGAAATAATGAAGGTGCACACAACATCGGTGCAGCGGATCAAAGCGCAGAATCTTTAAACTTGTCCACTCGTATGGCCTTCAGAATTATACTTATTTTTTCAAACAATAACCTTGATGTGGCACAGAGATAGCTTGCATACTATAGTACACTATATATCAGGATGTAAGCTAATTTAAAAACCGGAAAAATATGTTGTCCGCTTGGGGGAAAACCATAGTACAATCGTTGTAACTGGTCTGTCTACGAGTAATACCAAAAATTATTTTTTGAATTTTTGAATTCACGTGCTCTTGCTTTTTGTCAAATTAGTTCAATTATTATTATTTATCTAAGTATTACATAAGAGTTACAGAGAGAGTTACAATTATTAATATCTGACTGAAAAACTTTTTCTGTACATATCTTAAGATTATTAATTACGAGTAGGTACATACACTGACTACTGTATTTTAATAACTAATTAATTTGATGTTATCTTTAGGTATTTTCCAATAACGGGAGTGAGTAAATTACGTTCATATTACAAGCAATTATCACAAGTAAAATACATTTAAGGAAAATAAACTTTAAGCAGTCAAGAACAGAAAATAATATCGATTGCACCTTTTTGTGGATACGTATTAAGAATCACGTAGGAGGAAAGCTAAATGTCAAGTGGTAGCCGGATCATATCAAAAATCTATAAAAACACTGGAGATTGATGGATCGGTATTTCTGTGATTTATCAAAGACGTCATGTGTTTTGGAAGGTTGATTTTATGTTATTTATAGCAATTTCCGTGTGATGGAGGGAAACTTCAATTTTCCCCCTCAATACAGATTACGTGACTAATGATCGAATATAACTATGTTTATCTCACGAAGTTACGGGCGCTTTACTTGTGGTTAAGTAGTGTACATGCACATTGCGTAAGTGAGCGTACCTGTGAGGAGCCTAGGTGAGAGCGGGCAGACGAGAGCAAGCTCTCGTTCACACTTATACAGATACGACACACACACAACCATGAGTCACGTGCCCTCGTAAATTGAAAGGAATTCTAAATGTCTAACCCATGTCTAACCAGACGAAATGCATTGAGACTGCAAGCCAACTGCAAAAGTTATCTTCTCCTTCTTTATCAACCAGTAGACGTCCAATGTTGGACAAAAGTCTCTTGCGTGGACTTCAACATGTCGGGGTCTTGCGCCGCCTGTATCTAGCGAATCCCCGTGACTCGTCTGATGTCGTCGGTCCACCTTGTGTAGGATCTATCGACACAGCGCTTTCCGATGCGAGATTCCAGATCCTTGAAAATGAAAAACCTTATTTCACGCGTGTGAAATCGCGGCAGAAGCTAGTAAGTTCCTGTAAGTGTAATATATATTACAAAGTGCCTGTTTTACTGAGGCCCTAGGGGGACATTACAAACATCGCTCGTCTAACAGTATAAAATTTACAGAGTTATCTGACTTGAGTAACATGTTGCCACGTCTGAATATAAATTGCCTTCAAGTAAACAACTAAGTAGTCTTGAGTTAATACTTGCAACTTGCTAATATGGCACTTTACATACGTACGCTTTGTACGAGTAGATACTTGTTGCTCTATGTAATCTTATTAGATTTGTTTCTCCTAAAGCTTTCGTAGGATTGGATTTTCGTAGGATTGGGTGTGTGAAATCTGCCAATTTGCGTTGGGCAAATGCGGTGGACTGTGGCCCTTCTCTAAGAGGAGATCTGCACATAGTAGTGAGCCATTAATGATCACCACAGTAGGTACGCATGGTAATAATTATTATCAATTAAATAATTTTATTTACATATGGTTTTAAGCAAGTTTCGACTAATAATAATTGCAAATTCTACCGACTGTGTCAATAAAAAAATACGAAATAGAAGTGTAAATCAAAAAGAGGCGTCCATGTTGCTATTATAATAACATTAATAATAACATACATAATTCAATAAATTGTAATGTTGCAAATTCGATTAAACTCCAAATAACATTAAACAGTTCTAAAATTAGCACCATCCTTTTCACTATTTTCTATGTGAGAAAGGATGGCACTATGTTTAAACCTGTCAATTTAGTTAAAAGATTTTTGCCATAACTGCATTATTTTAATTTTTAATTAAAAAAATTGCTGAAATAGCTTAAACTTTTGTACTTTGATGAAATTTTCAATATTAACAAGCAAAATATATTGTTTATATAATATTAAAAATCTCATTTCATTATTTACTTTATGGTTTATTTTTTTTCTGTGTAATTAATTGTTTAATTTATAAGGTAGGTTTAATAAAAGAACATTAAGGTAACGATATTGCTCGTATACTTACTGCTTATTGGCTTTTCTGTCAGGGCTCCCCATGACGAAAAAGCTTACGAGCTTTATAATTAAGTGCCTTTTTGTTCTAAGTGAGTGTTCTTTTGTTATACTCAAAAAGGTTCTTGCCACCTCCATTAATATTCCTCTTTTTGAGTCATTGGAAATCATTCGACCAAGATTGATGTAGACTGTTGTCTTTAAAATACCTCGCGTCTTACAAGATCTTTATTTTTAGATAGAACCTTTCCGAGGATGTTCTCATAAATTGACTATGAGAAATTACTAGGTTTGATATCGTGTATAAAAATTATGAAAAAATCCTACTAATATTATAAATGCGAAAGTTTGGATTGATAGATGGATGTTTGTTACTCAATCACGCCGCAACAACTGAACCGATTTGACTGAAAGGCACAGAGATAGATTAAAGTCTGGAATAATATACACTACTTTTTATTCCGCAAAATAAGAGTTCTCGCGGGAATTCAAAAACCTCAATCCACGCAAACGAAGTTGCGGACATCAGCTACAAATATGTATATGTAAATAAAATATTTTCTTTTTTTTTTCTAAAATTCTGACAGCAATTTAATCACAAGGACTTGTACCTGCATAATTATTATAATATCCTCAGCGAGGCTTCAGTCAAGAGTTAACCTTCTACGAATTAGTAATACTTAACAGTTTTCACTTAAATAGAATAGGTTAAAAGACGCTTAAATAATAATATTTAAGAGTCTTTCAACTTTAAAACTAAACTTACAAAGTTAAAAGTTAATGTAATATAAAGGTCGACAAAAGTTTAAAGACATCATTGTTTAACTTCTTTGAAACGACAAAACTTGGCTTTTATAAAACTTTCCGCCTGACGTCCCGATGCAAAGTTAGCGTAATTTTTCGGTACGATAATTTTAACCATCAGTCTCTAAATCTATAACTAAAATAATTAGGTATTACTTTTGCTTAATTTCACGGTACAATTGTATGGAATTTGCGGTTCAGGTTTTGTCCTAGAATCTGAACTAATTAATTTGATTCTTTCATTATTTACTGGTGTACCGAATTTAAATTATAGAAAAGGAAAGCTTTTTATTTAAAAAACTTTTACAAAGTGCTTTTGCATCGTCAAGTGTACTAATGGTTTGATAATATCGTTGATAATGGCTTCTATGAAAGAGCTGTTTCTCTGCAATGAAATGTAACAAACATCAACATTTTATATTATTTTAGTTATATGTGTTATTATTTTTGTTTAACGTATTATTTTTGATGAAGCTGGTTCAACGCTTTTCACGACAAATACAAAACGCGTCGAGCGTGACCTATAACTGTAAAAGGTTCGTAAAAGGAGTTAAAAGACAAAATGTAGAGCGTCCTGGATTAACGACGCACTCAAAGACTTAGTGCTTCCTTTGTGGAGAAACTAGATTATGGCATGCTTTTATCGTCCTATTTTTAATTGGAAAATGGTGGGTAGGTACACTAGATTTTGTACAATAGAAAAAGTGAAGACAACTTTATAAACTAATTTTCAGCGCGGTCTCTTACTAAACAATCTTATGAACAAAGAGGAACAAAGTGTTTGTCGTGGACTGTTCTCAAACTAAGGCATTTGGAACTGTTGTACTAGTTTTAAGATGTGAATAAACAAATTTCAGTTTACTTACTACAAAGTTGATTAATTTTCAAAAGAGTACCAATTAAAAAAAAATGTTAAACCTGAACATGAACATGTATTTTATGAACGTTTTAGTTTCATTTAGTTAAACTTACACTCGGATTACAATTATACTTAATTGTAAAAACGATGTTTTTCATTAAAAAATAGAATTTTTTGTATTTGTAATATTAAGGTAATATTAGTATTAGTAAAAATCTTGATATCGCTTCAATTTTAGGTTGCTGTAAATAATTTTTAAGCCTTCTATCATATTTTTTTAATTTTTTTCTAATTTTTTTTATAGTAGTTGTCATTTATATTTGATTTCTTCTTAGGTACGTACTCGGATTTTTAATATAAAACCGGTAAAAATCGGTGATAAAATAAACCAAGAACTTAGGACCAAAGGTTGTACGCCTTTATACGACTTGAATTGACTTTCAAAACTTTGCTTATAAGAAAATAATGACTTGAAAAATCTTTTCCAAAGCAATATTTTCCGAAAATAAATATGATGGGACTTTATCTTCAATTTTACTTGCGGATTACTTATCCAAGTTTAGTTTCCTCACTTTAATGATGTAGATGTACTTATAAGGGGACACCCAACTGTCAAAGCCAGGTGAATTATCGCTTCCGCTTTGAAATCGTTCCTAACCAGTCTACCATTTTTTTATGTTCAATACCTGAAAGTATATGTATATAATATGGTAACATGCTAGAGGTAATGCTTATATTTATTAACGTTTATTAATGGAAAGCCTAAATCAGCGACACACCGCTGGCTCAGGTACCTAGAAAGAATGAGAGAGGAGAATGTAAGAAGAGCATGTACTTAGGTTGTTCATCAAATCGGTCCATCAGTTTGGGTGCTACGATGTAACAGACGGACACACAGATACACAGATAACAAAAAACATCCTTCTTTTTGCATCGAGACTAAAAATGCAGGTTTACAATGTTTAATTTTCTTAGAGACACCTATGCACCAATTTCCGAGGACTGGCAAGTGGTGCATGTGGGGCGGCATCCATGTAAACATCGCACCCATTAGCTGCGGAATTTAGCGGACCGACGTGATATACACACGGTAACACAAGTTTGTACATAAAGCTCAGGAGATCAAGGTGATAATATCACCTTGATCTCCTAAGCTTTATGTGATATTTATCACCG
Source organism: Hipparchia sbordonii (assembly GCA_038048805.1). Classification (NCBI taxonomy): domain Eukaryota; kingdom Metazoa; phylum Arthropoda; class Insecta; order Lepidoptera; family Nymphalidae; genus Hipparchia; species Hipparchia sbordonii. The sequence goes on along the minus strand of CM076107.1, from coordinate 8,779,414 downwards.
TGCTTTATCACCGTGATATCAATACCAATGATAAAGTTTATATGTAACAAAATACGGAAGAATATTATGTTCAAAATTATAGTAGTATTTAAAAGCTTTGTGATAAAGCCATCTTTTGTATTAAACTGTTTATTTTACCTATAAATACGAGTATCAATTTGATGTTTATGTGCAACAAAATACGGAAGAAGATTATGTTCAAAATACTAGTATTTAAACGCGTAGTGATAAAGCCACCTTTTGTATTAAATTGTTTATTTTACCTATGACCTTGTTTTTTTACCTTGATCAATATCTAAAAATATAAAAGAAAAAGTGACTGATTGACTGACTGACTGATCTATCATCGCACAGCTCAAACCACTGGACGGATCGTGCTGAAGTTATTCATACATGTAGCTATTAGGAAGCGGGCATCCGCTAAGGTAGGATTTTTGAAAATTCAACTCTTAAAGGGGTAAAAAAGGGGTTTTAAAAATCGATCTTAACGCGAGTGAAGCCGTGGGCCAAAGCCACCTATTATATAAAAATCAATTGCCTTCACTGACGAAAACTAAAAAACGGGTTAACCAATTCGAATAATTTCTTTTTGTTTTATTTGCTTTAATAAAGGGGTGGTTTAAAAATAAAAAATAGGCGAAACCCAAAAGAACAGCTGAATAATCGAAAAAATTTTCGAAAGTAACTAAGTCATATCGTATTTGTTCTTGGCAAAACTTAAGTTGCGCATTGTTGGAACCATGGTAATCGGGGCACGTTCCTGAGACGTTGCACACACATTTTGTTGTGGACAAATTTACAGCCTTCAGAAAATTTAAATTTTTGTTTTAAAAGTTTAATGTTAAGTTAATACACATGATACTTATACTGATAGCGCTTTGCTTCCTCGTTCCTGATACGCACCGCTAAAATTTGGAATGCCCTTCCGGCTTCCGTTTTTCCCTACAACTACAATTTGGGTACCTCCAAATCAAGAGTGAATAGTCATTTTTTAGGCAAGCGCGTTCCATCTTCACTTATCATGAGGTGTGATCGCAGCCAAGCGAAAAAGAAATTTGCGAAAAATCAAGATACTCGTATATTTTATTCATTTAGTAGTTATTGGTTGTGACTTGGTTAAGTGAATTTGGGTTTTAAATCTGTTACACTTGTTGTCTTCGAATAAAAATTCTTTTCTCTGTCTCCAGTATTTAAGTTAACTCTGAGTCAATTTATATTAGTACAATTTGTATTATTTTATTACGGAGTTATTTAGTTTTTATGCCAACTTTTGATGAGGCTTTCTAAAATCTCAGGAGTAACACACGTAAAAAATTGTTAAAATTAAACGATATATCAAAGGGCCAACCTGTTCATGGCTAAAATTTTTTCTGTCAAAAAACTCCCAATCGGATAAAATCTCACTTGCACTAATCCTTTAGCATTTTTCAATTTAGTATCTCATAGTTAAAGAGCATATATACGATACAGAAATAAATAGAAAACCGTATTCTCCAGCAACACTTTGCTGAAAAATCTTAAAATTGCTGAACACGAACAGTATTTGAAACTCAACAAATGTTATTTCTTCGCGGCACATAGATTGCTATCCGTGGAGAAATGGCGCGCCCCTGGGATCACAGCGTAGCTCTCTACGTCGTAGCGCTCTACGTCGTAGCGTGTAGTCACGTAAATTTAGCTTTTGGTTGCATATTATGGTTCTTAGCGTGAAGAGCACACTGAGAACTTTTTATTTCAACATAAAGTATAATTTATTCATCCATTCATCAGAACCATCTCATAGCTATGTGCATATTTATGGCACATAGCTATGAGATAGCTCATATCAACGATTAACACATAGATATACACACATATATTTTATCCCGGAAAGTTAACGAGTTCCCGCGGTAATCAAAACCGCGCGTACGAAGTCGCTGGCATCAGCTAGTAAAATTATTTATTAGTAAAAAATTATACTCTAATTGCGGGAATATTCCCAGAAAAGCCTATTGTGCTTAATGGAAGGGACTCACAGGGACTGATTAAATTTTAAAATGAAAATTTAACGGACGAGTAAATCGTAATTAAGTAGATAAGTACGAAAATGTAAATTATATTAATGTAGTCCAATATCATAAGGGTCATTAAAACTAATTAAGCATGTAATTAAGCCATATTACCTCAAACGAAATTTTAATATGAAGAAATAATATAATATTTTATTTTCCAGTATTCATAATTATGCTGAATCAGTTACAGATGTACAAACTTCGTACAGATTCCCGAAATGCTGGGTTAAATAAATTTGAAATACTTGTTCCATCCAATGAAAAGCTCGAATTCATGTTCTTAAACAAAAACTTTCAAGGTACGAGATTCTTAGAAAATCATTCTCTACCCGAATTCTGAATTAATAAAGTAATATTTTTAATTTTAGCTAAATTGAAAGACGAGACTGATACTTCTTCTTCTTGTAAAATTATTAGATTAGTCTATTTATTCATTGAATGGTTCAAGATATAATTATTCAAGAAAATCTATATTTTCCTGTTCTCCTTTTTTAGATATTTTTACATTTCAAAACGTCCCGTGATCATCCTTAATTACTTACTAATATTGCAAATGGGAAAGTGTGTTTGTGAGTTGGTTGGTCCTGCAGTCACATGATTTTTTGCACGGCTTTTGTCTCAGAAAAAGCAGAGGATATTTAAAAATCGAACTCAACGAAGACGAAGTCGCGTGCAAAAGCTAGTGAAAAATAAAATAATATTCTTTTTCAGAGCTTTTTACACCTCAAAAACCTTTCGTAAACCTGACAAATTAATGAATTTATTTTAAAATACGAGAGGAAAAGTCCCATTTTCTGCGACCAAGAAACTATTTTTTTCACAACAGTGCTCCGAAGTTACACGCGTCTTCAATCTTTAATTAAAACTTCCAAACATTATTAAAACTCGGTTTCTGTCTTGTAAACAATTTTCATAATAGCTTTGCTAAAATAATACACACTGGCTTTATCATAATTAAAAAAGCGGATAGTTTTTTATAATTATGTTATGTTAGATTTAAAAAGTTTGTTCACATGAAGAGATCTTAAAACTATGACATGTATTATAGTCGTATATTGAAAACTATTGAAGATATACAAATAAGTAAAATCGAGTAATATAGATAGACTTGTACACAATATTGTTAGTCGAGATTTAGTGGAATGAATCCATCTGCTTTAAGATTTATCTATCCATTTTGCTGGTGCTCACAGAATTAACTAAGGATAAATTCTGTTCTAATTAAGTAAACAAATAAGCACACTGTTTTGTTTAAACATAATGACGTAACTCGTTGTAAAATGTTAATTTAACGCCATCGTGTTTGGGGTTTAGCGAGCAACGACCGGTAAATGAAGCCGTCTGATAATGAGGCGGCGAATTAGATACTGCCACACAATATTATGTAGACACGCGTCATACTAATATGCGTAATAAATAATTAATTAATCTAACAAACTTTTCCCCTCAGTTTCTTTTGCGTAAATATATTGTGTCTAATGGATAAATTATGCATTATTATTAGTACATTACTGCAGCGGCCAGCAAAAGAGGCATTGATGGACGAACGTGTAAATGTGGGCCGAATCGAAGCCGAGGCACACATTTACGTATGTGTGCCTGGGCTTCGATTCGGCCATCCATCGGCCGTCCATCAATGCCTAGTTGTGGCCAAGGCTTGTATAGTATTTTTCTCAAATAATAATGCGCGGAAATTAAAACTAAGTAGTACCTAGGCAGAATTGAACATCATAGGTTTTCAAAGGTCAAAGTAATGCTCAAATTTCCAAGCATGTTTGAGAAAGAGTACAACATAAATATGACGGCACAGCATCTACGTATATCAAGAGTTGCATTGTCAGACTCTCTAGCGGAGGATTGTCGAACAAATGCAGATGGTAGCGAGCACGTAACGGGAGCCATCATAAAAACAATCTCTTGTCAACTAGCGCACCACCACTACGACGCATCGCTCTTTTAATTTGCTTATTCAACGAAATGGGATAATTCAACTATTGGAAGAATTATCATGTTATGACTGACTTTGATTTGTTTGTTTGGAAGATTATAATTTTGTGTTCAAAGAGGAATTTAGTTGTCAAGTTTCATTCATCGCCCACAAATCCTCGCTCAGCCAAGATGAATAATTATAATGAAGGTCGTCCTGTGCCTACAAATATTACAGACTAAAGTTGTCTTATTTATCCTCATCTCAATGGAAGGTCTACTACTGGGCACGCATCTCTTCTCAGAATGAAAAGGGTTTGTAATCAATGAATAATGGAATTTGGGTTATACTCGTGATACGAATAAGAAATGCATAATTAAAAGGAATGTGAATGTTACGAAGCAGAGTATATTGTGTGTTATTTCAACAAAGATACTGCATACGATTCACATAACCGGGCGCATATTGGAAAGGATAACTAAGAGGATAATAAGATTATATACAATATCGTTCAGAAATTGTACTAACAAAATTGATAACGAGTCTGCACGAGATGGGTTGTTGCTAGTTTTCAAATTAATTTTGCAACATTGTGGAATGTGAAATTAATGAAACACATGCTTTGCCAGCGATAACACGTTCCTGAATTAGGGATAACTAGCTATTAACATAATCATTGTACGATATTAGAATATAATATTTAAAAGGGTATCAAACTGTTTCTGTGTAATAAAGTTATTGATTGTGACTTTAATGTTGTGATTTACAATATTCATTTAGTATACCAGATTATGGTCGCGGCTTCGCTTACGTAAAGTTCGATTTTTCAAATTCCTATTTTAACCTCTTAGGGGTTTAATTTTCAAAAAATCTTTCTTAGCAGATGCTTACCTCATAATAGCTATCTGTATGTCTTTTCAACGCGGTGGCGGTTAGAGCTGTGCGTTGATAAATCAGTCATTAAGTCAGCCACCTTTGTCTTTTATGTATTAAAGAAGATTATAATAGAGTACATCTAAGTAATTTATATCATGATAACAAAAAGTAGAGTAGATAAATATACCTATGTAGCCATAAATACCTAGTTGGTGTATTGTTTCACCAACGATGCGCCAACATGGAATAAGTCCTATTTGAGAGTAAATTTGCATTATTCCAAGAATAAATTATATTTGCGTTTCACCATAGCCTAATCTGAGATTAAAATCTCTACTCGTGAATAAGTTACGGCTACTGGCCATAACCATATCTATGGTATCTTCTACTTATGACGCTCACCATAGCACCTGGAAAGCCATCAACATTGATTTCCATTAACTATGTACTAAGCAACCCTTAGTAGATTGTTATACTGAATATTCATCACAACTTCTACGAGTACTACTACGCGGCGGAGATGCGTTCAAAAGCTAGTGTAATAGAAAACTGATCGGAACCCCAGAGCAAACTTTCAAAATGCTGAATAATGGAAAGATGTGGTCGACTTTTAAGTTTGTTTGTATACGGGACCGTGTCCTCGTCAAATTAAATAACTTGCTCCATAAATATTTATTATGTAGATCCACGGATGTAGAAAGGTCGGGCGTCGTCGTAACCACATCGATGGATTTAAGTTTTTTGTTAAAATATATTACGCATGTTATGCTCGACGTATATCATGTATTTTTCTTAAACTATATCACCGTTGTTGGTTGGCCAAGATACTTCTGCCTCCTTTTCTGGGGGTCAAGATCCAGTTCTGGGCATGCATCTCTGACTCAACGGAGTTTGTGCGTTTGTGCAGTGCATTTTAAGAATTAAATCAGTATCACTGAGGTACTTTAACGGTGCAGGAAAAAATCGTGAGAAAACTGCATGCCTGAGAGTTAAGCTTGTAAACTTTTTGAAATCTATACGGAGGAGATCTTTAAGTACCAATTTATTATTAGCGACTCCAACTAAAATCAAATCACACTAATATTATAAAGGCGAACGTTTGTATGTGTGTGTGTATGTGTATAACGAATAAACCAATTTGGCTGAAACTTGGAATGGAGATAGCTCATACCCAGGATTAACACATAAGCTAAATTATATCCCGGAGAATTAAACAGTTCCCGCGGGAATCAAAAAACCTTAATCTACGCGGATGAAACCACAGGCATCGTCTAGTAATAATTATAATTTTCATAATATAAAAATTTTTGTACAATAGTTGACAACTTCATCAGAACATAATTTGGACTGAAAGGTTTTGAAATATCTTGAACGGATTGTCTGTCAAAACTGGATAAGCTATCAAACTCGGATAATAACCTAATTTATCATTGTCAAAGTCAAAGAGTCTATCATTATTTTTGGAATACCTTTTGAACAAGTAGGTACAGAATTGTTGTAGAAATAATTTTCATGATTATATTGTCGGACTGTTATTGATGACAAGATAGAAGATTACTATGACTGCGATCTCACCTGATGGTAAGTGACAATGTAGTGTAAGGGCCGATTTCAACAATGTAAAATAAGTTTTATCCGAGCGTCATATTTTGGCAGATTTTCAGTCAGAAACTGTCAGAGCGCCCAGTTTATTCCTCGGATAAACGTCACTCGACGTTGGTGAAATTGGGCGTACTTGGCTAATCGGGAACGGGCTAACTTGGATCAGTGTAAATTAAACCCATATCATCGACTTCTACACACAATCGCACCGGAACGTAACTAGCTACAGCTAATGTCACCCACCAGACTAGACTAGATAGTCCAGAGATTTTTTTTTCTTTATTTCCCTGGGGGTCTCGTCAATACTGACTATGTCACCCCCATAAGTTAAATCTAAACTAAAATAAAAAAAGAGATAATTTAGAAATGTAAATTCCCAAATTACCCTAGCCGGGAATCACATATAGGTATATATCACAGCACTCACCACTGCGCCACAGGTGTCTGCCAACACTACGCTTCCCGGTGCGAGGTCACCACTCCAACACCTTAGGACCCCAACGACCATCAGCCCATCGAACATTTCCACTTCAGCTCAGTTCAGAAGTGATCCATTTCGCTAGTTTTGCCGATTCAACTTGTTGTTGCAACTTCAAGTTTCGCCGTACTGTAAGCGATTTTCAATTTCAGATACTTTGCAAAACTTGAACTGAAATACAGAGCGTAAATAAGTTAAACCGAACCAATATAACTGTCATCGGCTAAGCCGGCCTTCTACCACGAGATTTACAATATTCCTAAAGACCCTAATACATATAGACTTTATGATTATAACTTTAGAGTTCAAAATTGAGTGTAGTTATTATACCAATTTGCTTCAGACGATGCTATAAGATCGCATCTGCGACTTAACATTTTTGAATAAAGACATTTTTATGAGGTACTTTCGGTATTCTGTAGCTGTCGCTGTTGAATATGGTCTACGTCAATATTGTATATTATGTATGTGAGGATATCGCGCTGCAGGCGAATGTTTTATATTTATTTACTATTTATTGCACACGACTTGATACGCGTACAAGTATGTACTCTATAGACTCTTTAGTTTTCGGAAGAAGTACACAATCTCTTGCTTTTAAATTGAAACTATGAAAAAAAAGGAAAAGTAGACTTCTATACCATATTTATTGCATTTATGAGGTATACATATTGTTATTGTTGATATATTATGTTGCGTATTTTACATTTAGACAGGCAAATGTGAAAATCTAAAATAGTTCTTTAAGATGCACGTAATCCAGTGTTAAATATCAACTCTAACTTAAACTCTAACCTACGGGTTCTACTCTTTACTTAGCACTACATCTATTTTAAGTTACTGCAGTCAGTAAATCAAGCTTTATAGCTTAAAGGTTATCTTCTAGCTAAGTTGTTGAGGTTAGCTAATATGTTCGGGGTAATTCAGAGCTTTAGCTTGTCGACAAGTCACTAGCACAATACAAATTACACCGAGGTACTCTAGAATAACAAAATAATAGAGTCTAGACACATATACACACAGTACCTTCTTTTTGAATTAACGGGAGGGAAATCCTCTTAAGATATTTGACATTCTGGGGGAGAAGTCGGGCTATGCAGGATTTTTACATATGGAATAAGGCTTATGAAGGATTTTATGAAGATTGAGTGTTTCTTAATTTTATTATACATAACTAAGTGGCGGAATTTGTAAAGAAAAAAAAAATATCTACTCTAAATTATGCCAGGAAGCATTATAAATTATAATTTCGTTTTATCTTAAAAAATCTCACAAATTCTGTTTTCACTAGAACAAACAACCTCTAGCAGCTCACTTCATATTTCATTTTGAAAAACTACGGCTTAAATGGAACACCGTCGAAATACGGAATGATTAATTATGTAGAATTAAGGTGAGACCCAAGTTTGAAAAATAATGGAAAATACTAGCGCGTTTCCAAGCCTCAGCGGGGATTCTGGTTTATAATTACACGTAGAACAGTGTTTTAGGGTTCTGTACCAGAAGGTTAGGTAACCAACGGAACCCTATTACTAAGCCTTCGCTGTCTGTCCGTCCGTCTGTCTGTCAGCGGGCTGTATCTAGGTAGAGTTTTTTTTAAATCTTTTATTAGAAGGCTCTTACGTTAAGACGTATGCCAGCCTTATCGTACCCTGGAAACTATTTTCAAAGTATTAAACTAAATAAAATACTATTTACACATTAATAGAATGAACAAACTGCACGCTTCGTCAGAATTTGGGTTTGCCAAAAAAATGTGAAATACACCAACGTGCAGTCTGTTCAGTCTTAAATCTCCTATCAATCGAACTCTATCAGCCTGATATCGGACACATTCCACCAACAAATGGTGAACATCGTACAGGTCGCCACAAACGTCACAGTTAGGGGAAGAGGTTTTCCGCAAATATGTAGAGTTGAAATCAAAGAATAGAATGTGTATTTCTGTTGCCGCTATAAAACATATAAAAATAACAATAAATTAAAATAAATAATAATCCCACTTTATAAATCACACTTCACACTAATATTATAAAGCCGAAAGTTTGTATGTGTGTGTGTGTGTGTGTGTGTATGTTTGTTACTCCTTCACGCCACAACGAATGAACCGATTTGGCTGAAATTTGAAATTGAGATAGCTCATACACAGGATTAAAACATAGGCTACTTTTTATCCCGGAAAATTACAGAGTTCCCGCGGGAATCAAAAAACTTTTATCCACGCGTACGAAGTCGCGGGCATCGTCTGGTATCTAGTCTAGTATCTAGTCTAGTCTAGTCTAGTCTAGTATCTAGTATATCTAGTAATATTATAAAGCCGAAAGTTTGTATGTGTCTGTGTGTGTGTGTGTGTGTGTGTGTATGTTTGTTACTCCTTCACGCCACAACAAATGAACCGATTTGGCTGAAATTTGGAATGGAGATAGCTCATACCCAGGATTAAAACATAGGCTACATTTTATCCCGGAAAATTACAGAGTTCCAATGGGAATTGAAAAACCCTTGATCCACGCGGACGAAGTCGCGGGCATCGTCTAGTAAAATAATAAATCTTGCTGAACCGAGCAAGTTCCATGCACCGTAGAATCGTGGTTATCTCATCTGCAGGCTGCGGTAAGGTTTCCCGTCGGCTGTTATGGATTAGTGACTAAGTTCCGACCGCACGGTATACACGCATCAGCACAATCGCTGGCTACAGTCTGTCGATAACGGCTATCACATCACTAGCTCCGGATAGCCAGTAAGCTGGGCTTTGAGCTAGATAAATCCTTTGAAAATCCTTTGTAAGCGTTTAACGTATGTCGATGAATCGGTTTCACTTCCGACGCATACGGCAGGTGCCGTATTGTGTTTTTCTTTGTTTGTCGATGATGTGCTACTAGATTACAACTTATAGACGTCATGAGGTTCCACTTGCTAGCTTGTTTCTGAATAAAGCTACTTTCTAAGATGCCAATCCACTGACCTCTATATTTAATCGTAATGATTAACACTGGAGTTGCTCTACCAGTGTACCAATCTCTATCATATTCCTATAAGCTCAGTTATTTTCTTTTCTACATACATGCTATATAATTATTTATTTTATTTATTTATTTAACTCTTTATTTGCAACAAAACAACAACAAAGAAAAAATATATATTAAAAGAGACAAAAGGTATGACACAAAAGGCGGCCTTATCGCTTAGTAGCCATCTCTACCAGGTAACCTTAGGAATAGGAAAATTTAAGAAAGAAGTGCGATGCAGGTGGTCATTTCCTATAACATACGTACATACAAATAACTACATACTAATACATATGCCAATAAATAATAAACAACTAAATAATAATAATATATCTACTAATTTTAAATTGACACTATTTCCACGTGGATTTAGAATTTAAAATCTCCGGCAATCTTTAATTTGCTGGGATAGAAAAATATTCTTAGTCTGTTTCCAAGCTATTTCTGTGCATTTTGTTGAGATCTCTCGAGCTGTGAAAGGTAACAGGCAGTCACCTGCGACCTACATATTTATAGTATTGTAAAGTATGAAGTAGTGTAAAAATGGATCATTTATTTATTAATTCATAATATTACCATTTTTCATATATATCTTTCTCTGAAATCCTATTATAATTTATACATATTTTAGTATAATCTATACATTTATCTGTCATGTAAAAGAATTGATTAATATTATGTAAAATAGCTGCATGTACTTGTTTTACACTATCCTGACACATCTTTGGCTTTCGTTTTCAGAGAAGGGTTGCCTGCAAAACATGGCTTCAGCAATAAAGCAAAATTCAAATTCATAATATATTTATTTGTGAATACAAAGGCTGCCTTTGCATGCTGGAATTCTTTTATTCTTATTATGTTAACTTTTTTGTTATTTCCTTAGATAGTAAGAAATAATATGTCTATGGTTATTTCTAGTTTTAGTATTGTCTATTCTTTATGCCAGATGGATAAGATAACAGAAGGATAATAAGGAATTTCAAGAATATTTGTGATCTATAAAATCCCATTATCCTTGTAATAAAACAATATTAAACCATACAACTCGTACAAATAAAGAATGGGATTAGAAATGGCGGGTCATTATGCCGGTACTGTCAGCATACACAGGATCTATAGCGAGCGACAATCCGCTAATAATCAATAAATTATAACATAATAATAAATAAATAAGATATATCGTTATAACGTTATATTAAAACATATTGTTATTAGCGGATTGTCATCTAATTAAAATATCGATGCGGAAGTAGGTAGGTACATGGATATTTATATATTTTATTAAATTAAGAAACCATATAATAAAAAAGTGTATAATTACATATATTGAAAATTTGATACCTACCCTTATTGTAGGAAAGCATAAAAAACTTAGTCCGCCATCTTTAGAAGTCCAAACATAGTTACATACATATACATTGCAAGTTAAATAATAGTAAATTATGGTACAAGTGTGTAATGTTGGTGATTACCGCTGATATATTGAATATTAATAACCAAAATCAACAATTTTATTACGAAGAAACTTAGAACGCACCTAGCTCACAGACAAGCGAAACTGGAATACGAATAATTAAATAAAAGAGTAAAGACGGTCATCTTATCGGTTTATTGTTGTTGACCGTACCGGCGAGTGTGAGTATAGATAGCGACAGTGTGCGAGCGAGAGGTGAATAGAAGCGACGCCATTTTCAATCCCATTCTTTAACTATACGGGTAGTGCGTGTCCATACGCTCCCCAATTATTCCGCTACAGTTTGATAAAAAAATTCGGGCCTCCTATCAGCTTAACAGCTTAATTGGTAGGTCGGCGTGCGCCAACAAAAGCTATTATAGTAAAATACATCACTGTCATGTTGTACGCGTGTCGCGGATGATGTATGCAGCCACATGGCTCTATGACATGTGTCAAAGCCGTAACATGTACAGAAACCCCGAAATGAAGAATGATTACAAGTAAATTCGGATTCCGATTCGGTTACGTAACATAATTACGTGTCAGAAGGGTTTGAGGAAAAGTATTACGTTCGTTCCACTTCACTTTTACGGAATAGACATTATAAGTACGAGTAGGTAATACCTACAATTTCGACCGCATAGATAAAGCCCAAGCCCCTTCAAGAGCTAAGGCATCTTAGCTTAGCTTAGCTCGAAGTAATACTTGGTTCACAAAGCTCCGTTTAGCAGCCATAGCGGCCTCATTAGGCATATCAAAAATTTTGATAGTTTATTATAGTTGCTAAAAGATATTAAATTATTTCTAATATTATAAAAGAACTAGCTTTTGCCCCCGCGACTTCGTCCGCGTGGAATTAGATTTTGGAGTGGAATTTTAAAAAACTGTGACACACGTACTTTTTTATTTTTAACTGAAAGCTCAAATACCAACTTTGATGGAAACAGCTTGAAAAATGACGGAGTTTCATATAAACTTCCATCCCCTATTTAAACCCCTTAGGGGTGGAATTTCCAATAATCCTTTCTTAGTGTGCGCCTACGTCATAAAAGGAACCAACTGTAAAAATTTCAAGTTTCTAACTTCAGTAGTTTAGGCTGTGCGTTGATATCTCAGTCAGTCAGTCAGTCAGGACTTTGAATTTTATATATATAGATAATATGATGCGAATGTGTGTTTGTTTGTTGATTTGTCCGTTCAATCACGCAATAACATATATGGTTAGAATGACATAGGTTTTTTTACCAAAAAAAGGTTAGAATAGAAATATAGAATAGAAATATTTTTTATTCAAATAAACTTTTACAAGCACTTTTGAATCGTCAATGAATCTACCACTGGTTCGGAATGCCTTTCCTGCCGAGAAGAACCAGCAAGAAACTCGGCGGTTGCTCTTTTCAAAAATAAAAAATAAATTTTACAATAGTTAATGAAACTATGCTATGTATACAGTGCTTCCACGATTAATTTTCCCGAGTACAATACAAGTAAAAATAAATACAATACAAATACAAATAAATACAATTCAATACATGTCAAAACAGGCAGGCAAAAGCAGACCCATTCCCGTTGGTGGCACCCGTTCACGAGCATGACGCATGATCCAGCCATTGCTTCGCTCAACCATATTTGAGGGAACGTAACCCGTTCCCGAGGGATTCTAAAAACGTAACTACGCGCGAACTTTGTCGCGGGTAAAAGCTAGTTAAAAATATATATAACGGTTGTGATCATTTTTGTAGAGGTATTTGTTAGTTTGTTTGTTTAAATAATAAAAATTCACACACGTCATATTGAAACGTTGGTGAAAAAAACAGCTGGTAACATTGCGCATGCAGAAGCGGTCTTCTTATTTACTTGTATTCGAAATATATGGAAAAAATTCAACTAAAAAATCAATACCTAACAACGTTAGCTAGGATTCATTGAGCTGTTTCATCAATCCGTGGCCGAAACCGAATGAATATAATCATTTTTGACGTTGAACGAAATATGTAATAGGTATTGTTATACCTACATACGTCTATGCCTACCTTCTACCCACCTACCCACTCCCTTTACGTATTGGCAGAAGACAATCCATAATATTTCGCCAGAGCCAGCAGAAAATTGTAAATTAATAAAAGCTGAAAGTTTCTAAGGTTGGCTAAAAGTTAGAGGTCACTAGTTCAACTGATTAGTTCAACCGTTGAACTAGCGGGACTTTTTTCCCCGGTAGTTCAACTAAAAGTTGAACTAGTGGGGCAAAATCAAGCTTCAATAGCCCAACGGTTAAAGATGCGGACTGAAAACTGTAAGGTCGCAGGTTCGAATTCCACCCGTTGCACTATTGTCGTACCCACTCCTAACGCAAGCTTTCGCTTATTTGGATATATAGGAGGATATTAGTCAACTTCAGGTTGCCTAATATTCTTTAAAAAAAAAAATAGTTGAACTTAGGTACTACTAGGTAGTGAGAGAAAGCAACGCAGAAGAAAAAAGAAGGGAAGTTCACGTATTTTTTTATGTATGACCATAGGTACGTATTAGGTATTCTGTGGAACGACTATGCAAAATTTCTTAAATATTCTTTCTGATTTCTGTTTAATTTCGCTTTAGTAATATTTCCCTGAATTTTTTATATGAAATAAAAAATCAGTGCTGACGTCATTTTAGTTATAATATCGAGAGAGTTATAAATATTCTAGCTAAGGTGACCTTAACTGGAACCCAGATAGGCAGTTCCCAGTCAAGCCTATAATCATTTGCTTCTCCTGTATAATTTCTAAAATGGTCGTTACGAGTAAGATCCATCCTGAACACTGCATATATTACTAGCTGATGCCCGCGACTTCGTTCGCGTGGATTTAGTTTTTCCCGCGGGAATTCTCTGATTTTCTAGCATAAAAAGTAGCCTATGTCACTCTCCAGGTCCTCAACTATACCCATGCAAAAAATCGCGTCAATACTTTGCGTTGCACCTTTGCTGCGTGATTGAAGGACAAACCAACAATCAAACACACTTCCGTATTTATAATATTAGTAAGCTATAATATACAAATATAATTTTATAATATTATCTAAGTATAATATATTTATTAATATTTCATTACAATAATCTCTCAGTATATTTACAAGTATGGTAGGTACTCTCAAAGTCTTCAACTCCATGAAAAAAATCACGTCGATCCAATGCCCCGTCTCCGCGTGATTCAAGGACAAACCTACAACTACAACACACTATCGCATTAATAATAATAGTAAAGGATTAAAAAGGAATATTCGAATCACAACATAGTTCTTTTCCCAGTTCGATACAACGATTTTCCAATTTTACTATTTTTGTTGCACTGACGGACAATGGAAGAAGAGAGAAAAGCGATAACAATACCGACACGTTTTTCTACTTCTGTAGGTATGTATGTAACGTATATGCAGAAAACCTTTTTCACACCAACTTCGCACGGACGTGGCCAAACTCTGCTACGATAAAACCATCCACCGGGTGGACTGAATTTAAATTAGGCAATGCAGTGTGCACACTATGTTCAATGTGCTAGCGTTGCATCCAACATTTGCATCCACGGACACCGAACAGCCACGCCTAATTTTGTTTTGGCGTCAGAATAGAAATTCTTTTCAAAAAAACTGACTTCTTACAACACTACAAAGTATAAAAATAACTAGCTGATACCCGCGACTTCATTCGCGTGGATTAAGGGTTTTTATTCCCGCGGGAACTCTTATTTCCCTGGATAAAAAGTAGCCTATGTCCTATTCCAGACTCTATCTATCTCTGTGCCACATTTTAGCCAAATCGTTTCAGTCGTTGCGACGTGATTGTGACATACAAACTTTTGCATTTTTAATATTAATAGGATTTTAGTTTGTACATGTTTGTTGAAGTCGGGCAGGCTTAAAAATAAATGATGAAACCGATACGCGATGCTCGCCCGACTTGAACAAACGTGTCTCTCATGTGCCATCAGAAGGCGAGCGTCGCGCATCGGTTTCATCGTTTCTATTTAAGTCCACAAGGCCATCAAGCTTCCCCGCTTGATTAAAAAAAATCAGGCGTATCGTTAAAACGAGACAGATTTATGTCAGAGCATATTTGTGTCTCGTTTTAACCTCTATCTTAAGTCTGAGCTAAGTCAGAGCACGCTCTATAGATCTCAGCATTAGAGTAGCGGCTCCTACAGTCGCGGCAACGTATTGAAGCTGCTTTTTCTGAATAATAAATAACAAGTTAAAAAAAGATGATATAAACTTTAAGAATCATATCTGGCTCAATCAAAGATATTTTAGTCGGAAACCCCATTTCATAGTACTTTAAAGATGTATTTTCAGCTATAGAATAACATAATAATTGTCAAACAATTCATTCACGCCGTTTGATAGTAATTCATCCAGTTAATTAACTTAAAAGGAATCCTTTATTTTGTAGCCAATACCTTCCTCAAGGTTTTGTACAAACGGAATCAACAAAATCAGTCAATTAATGTTATTACTCGGAATAATAACGACTGGAGCAGATTCTCATCGTTTTAATTAGGAATGTTAATCTAGTGGATAAAGAGTCTGAGATTTTTCTCTTGCAAAACATTTCTGGGAAGCGTTTCTCTTTGCACAGGTAGACAGACAATTTAAATCGTTTGAAGCACAAATAGATAAAAGGTAAACATTGAATAATATGTATCAAAATTAATTAATTCGTTAACGTTAATTATAAACGTTATTATTTCATTTTATTTTTGGTCAAAATATTTTTCATTACAGCTAAATATTAGGTATATTGGACCAACTTTCATCCCAACTTCGTCTGCTTGGAGATTACATTTTATTGAATTTATGAAAATCTAACATTTTTGTTTCAGGAAATCACTTAAAAAGCAATATGACTAAATAATTGTGTCCTTTTTGCCATAAAACAGATCATTAATGATAAAATTAGTAACTGACTATAATATACTTGAGAAAAGGGCGTTTGTTTGTTGGGTTGTCCTTCAATCACGCTGAAACATAGCTACAAATCGATGTGATTTTTGGATTGTGACCTGGTGAGTAGCATGGGCTACTTTTGATTTCGGAACTATATATATGTTTGTTACTCCTTCACAGCACAACGTATGAATAAACTTGGCTGAAATTTAGGAAAGAGATAGTTAATACCCAGGATTAACACGTGGGCTACATTTTATCCCGAAAAATTAAAAAGAAATCAAACAATTAAAAAGGAATTAAAAATCCTTAATTCAAGCGGACGAAGTCGCGGCTATTGTCTAACTATCATTATCCTTACTAATATTATAAATGCGAAAGTGTGTTTGTTTGTGGGTTTGTCCTTCAATAAGTCTGCAACAGAGCAACGGATTGACGTGATTTTTGCATAGATTTGGTTGAGGTCCTGGAGAGTGACCTGGAGAATTTCCGCGGGATTTTAAAATATAAATCAGCGCGGATGAAGTCGCGGGCATCAGCTAGTAAATTAATGAAACTATCCATTTAAATGTTGTGTAACATGATGAAATGTGCCAGCCTCACTCCCTGCATCATATACGTTCTGGGCTTGTACTGGGTAACTCGATTGAAATTCTCGAGTAGGCACTGAAAGCGTCGCTGGCCCGCTGTTAACTGTTCGAAGTTTACTAACTCTGTTAGAGTTACAGCTGGTACCTACTCGATATAAGCATGCTACATAGGTGACGGTGAAGTTTGAGTGGATTCCATGCTTAGAAGGCGACACGAAGTACGCAAAGTCCTTTTAAAATACCTTTCATCTTATACCGAATCAGATTCAAATTTTGCATTGATTCATTCATTACAACCTTTCACCGGCCCTAAACTGAGTACAAATGTGGAATTTTCTAAAAACCATTGCTTCATTAATACTGGTACAATTTAATTTAATTGTAAATTTTTTTAATACAGCAACCATATATTTTCTTGCTGGTTCTTCTCGATTCCCTATTCCCCCCACCTGTCATAAAAAGGTTTTTCGGTGTGCTTAAGTAGACTTTTACTATTTATTGATTATTATTTTAAATTCCTTCTTTGCTTTCCCTTATTTTATTCGTCACCAGTGGTAGGCTTCGGTTCACTTGACAATTACAAAAAGCACTTTCTAACTGTTTATTTGAATAAAAAAAAAAACCTTTTCCACTGTATTCATTCCGGAGACGGCCGAGAATCTCTTTTTATTATATATTTTTTTACCTCAGAAAAATCCACGAGGACTTAGTTACGGCTAGCGACCAGTTTACAAGAAAGTTTAGTTTCCAATAGTCGGCTTGTTCCTTACCTTGTTTAGAGAAAAGGGTTTGTTTAAATTAACAGGGTCACTATTTTCCTTCTATTAATAGTTTTCAACCTAACTTGGATAAAACAAGTTGATCGTTTGCTGCAAACGATCTCAATAGTTGTTCAAAACTAACTTCAGTGAGTACGATATTGTTATTGTTCGGAGTTTCACTACATTATTAAAACAACTTACTTCTCTTTAAAGCAATCTTCATTTGATTTTAAATGAAGTTTTAATTTCATTAAATTTCCTGTTCTTGATATTGCTTTCTCTTATTTTCAAACTAGTTTTAGCCCGCGGTTTCACTAAGGTTATGTTCGATTTTACAAACCGCTATTTTACCCCTTCAGGGGCTGAATTTTCAATAATGCTTTCTCTAAGTACGATAGTATATTTTTATTGAGTCATATTATTATGTTTCAGAATAATATAATAATAATAATAATTCATTTATTTCCTCCACATAACACACTATATCATAGGATTTTACGTTAGAGTATCAATATTTCACAACTAATGTGGGGACTGGTGCTTAAACTAGGTAAAACCTGTGTTTCAATACACAGAGACCGTAGAGTAAGTTTTCAAGTTTACGTTAATTTCGTGTACTTAGGTAAATCTGTCAATTAGTATGGGTGTCCAATACATGGAAAAATTGTCCATCCCTTTACCGTTCATATTAAATGACATTTATAGTTAACGTAAACTTGAAAAGTTGCACTTTACCCACCGTGTATCACACAAATTTAACACATTATTTCTACTATCATAACCGTTTAGTCGCTAATAACTTTATAACTCGGACATACAAGCTCTTATAGTTTTCTATAAACCTATCACAATATTAGTTCGAAAGTATAATATTACCAATAGTTATTGTATCGGTGTATTGTTGTTTACTAGTATTCCAGTTAGCTTTTAAAAGCACTTTAGATATAAATCTGGTATCGTGTTCCGACTGTTGTTAGACTTAATGGCTTTTCGAATAAAGGGAAAATTACTCAATAAACTAATGGAGTCCTGATTTCATAATGATGATTCAAGCCCGTTCGATTCTATTTTAAAATAGAAATGTTAACTTTAAATTATATAATCCACCATCGTATACAATTCCTAGGAAATGTGTACAATTCTTAAAATAGATCTATGATATATTTTGTAATATGCACTTTTAATATTGGATAGAGTCAGGCGTTACTTTGCGGAAGTTCATGATTAACAAAAAAATGTTAGAATTATTTTGCTGTAATCCACCAAAAGAAAAAATCTGTATGGTCAAACATGCAGTTATAAGCTAAGCACCGCTTACCTCCCCAACCAAGCAATAAAGCAAAGTTCCCAAGCAACTTGCATGTTTGACCATACAGATTTTTTCTGTTGGCGGATTACAGCAAAATAATTCTAACATTTTTTTGTTAATATGCACTTTTCCTAAATAGCAGTCGGAAAATACTTATTGCATTCTGAATGTTTGTGGTATTGGTGTTACCGGCAATTAAAAGGTCGAACATTACCTTAAAATAAATATTGAAATTGGTTCAGATTTGACGGAGTTATGGAGTAACATCACCAAAAAAAAAATTCGCGTCGAATTGAGAACCACCTCTTTTTCTTGAAGTCGGTCAAAAAAGTAAAGCAAACGCCCCGATTCCATTCGAAACTCGACAGTCAGAGGTACTGGAATCGAATCCACTGACTTCAACACCAATCTGACTGGCCAAAGTCACATCACATGATTTATACAATTTAAAGAAAAGCAAATCGTTTGAGTTGTTTTTTATTTAAATGTGTACATTTTAATAGAGTTCTATAATTAAGTACAAACTTCATAAAATATAATTATCTTGTTTGTTCACTCACAGTTTAAAGTAGGAAGATAACATTTTCCCAACTCGGTAAACTTTTATACTTTTAAACAAACATGACAATAAATTTTATATCATATTCGCTCATGAACGCCAGACATTCGTATTATTGTTGTTCCGAAGTTTGAACTCTTGACATTTGTTGAACTTCGTGAATGCTTGAGTTAAACAGATTAATCATATGTAAAGTTTTTCTAAGAAATGTATGATAAATAATATATGATGAATAATAATAATAATAACTTATTATTTATTTTGTACGTGGATGTGAGTGTAAAAATATATGGAAAATAATAAAAATGAAAAAAATTATAATGGTATTTTGTGTGTGTTGTCCTTAACGCGTGTGGAGTTAAGTTTTTAAACAATCGCTTCACCAACAGTTTTTCTTGTATTAAAAGTAGCCTAAAGCAAAAAATCATGTTCGTAGGATTTTTAGACACTAGCTACCCGCCTCGATTCATACGGGGCTAATGAAGAAATTGAGATTTTTCCGACTTTTCCAGTAGATTTTTCTAATATTTTCTTCATACAAACCTTGTCCTGACAATAATCAACGCAGAAAAACAAATAGACAAATCAGGCGAGCTGTTCTCAAGTGGTAATCTTTCCATACATGCGGCAATTTGATTCTTAATTACAAATACTTATAGATTTCACAAAAAAATCAATTTTTTTTATTTCAGTTATTCATCTCAGTAGTGAGACGTTAATGGTTGCTCATGATTACATAAATGATAAAAAAGCGTGGTCATAACTCGCTCCAGCAACACATAAGCATATAAGCTCGTAAACTGTACACAACATAATATTGTTATTACATATTATTATTATTATTATTTTTATTTTATTCGATGACAAGATAGCCCTTGAATGCGATCTCACCTGATGGTAAGTGACGATGCAGTCTAAGATGGTAGCGAGCTAACTTGGAAGGGATATAGCAGTGTAAATTCAACCCATACCCCTAATCGGTTTCTACACGCCATCGTGCCGGAACGCTAAATCGCTTGGCGGCACGTCTTTGACGGTAGGGTGGTAACTAGCCACGGCCAAAGCCTCCCACCAGACCAGACCAGAGACAATTTAGAAATTATAAATTCCTAAATTGCCCCCGCCGGGAATCGAACCCGAGACCTCCCAATTATAAGACCACAGCACTCACCACTGCGCCAGGGAGGTCGTCAAAAAGAGATTTTCAAAAGAGCAACTGCCAAGTTTCTTGCCGGTTCTTCTTGGTTGGAACGGCATTCCGAGCCAGTGGTAGATTCATTTGACGATCCTAAAGCACTTTGTAAATGTTTATTTGAATAAAAAACTATTCTATTCTATTCTAATGAACCTGTAGCTCTTATAATACGTTAAGACTCTACCACCAGTCAGTCGGCAAGAAATCAAATTACAGTAAAACCTTTTTAAGGTTTAATACAAGTTCAAAACTGAATCACAAGCCACAAAGGGAGCCAAACAAAGTACCAGACTTAGTTTATTAATTTTCCCCAACTCATAACAAATTCTAGTCAACTTGTCTGTTCGTATTAATTGATTTGTGGAGAGCTTGTCTTGCGAGACCTTACATCAAGCTTGTTCCAATTAAACATGCCAGTTAACAGATTGGCAATCTCTCGCTATTGGTTAAAACATTAATTCGAGCATTTAGCCAGGACTTGGCAAGCGCACGCATTCCCCTCTGCCGAAGTACATGTACAAACATACGTGTCAGCTGTAAGTGTGACAGCTTTTGAGTTAGTGTGCGTTCATGGAGACATTAAGTTTTTTACATGAGTGTGCAGAAGTGGGCAAATGTGTGCTGCACGTAGGCTGTACGTGATTACCTCACTTCCCGCAGAAAGTGGCAGAATATATACGTATTCAGTACTAAATCTGCGTAAAGGCTCGTCCCGGCTAAATGGTCGAAGGGTTAAAACGTATTGATGCAGCACCAACACCTTAAAATTTAGCCAATCAGAGTTGATTGCGACTGACGATCGTTATAATGATCCAATCATTTTTTGACTATCCCACAGCTTGACATAACACATTTGCACCAGAATCTTCTGCATTCTGGGAAATAAATCTTAAATATATAAAAGGAAAAAGTGACTGACTGACTGACTGACTGACTGATCTATTAAGCACAACTCGAATCGCGCTGTTTGGTATACAAAATAATAGCTATACGTATTATGACGTAGCCATGCGCTAAGAAAAGATTTATCAAAATTCAACCCATCAGGGGGTAAAATAGGGGTTTGAAAAATTTAACTTAACATAGCTTAGCATTTCCTAAAATGAGTACAAGTGGATAATATTCAACATTATAAATTTCCTATTTCATGAAGCTAACTCCAAAATTAGTGGGAACAAGAAAGTTGGGAACAAGCTCTTTGTCCAACGAGAGTGCGATAAATTCATTAACTATCTCGCGGGCTGCGAAGGACTCGGTCACAGAATGAAACTCTGTCATTTTGCATAATGCCGTAAGGTCAATGCAACCTGATGCAACTGTTCAGCGGAACTATATTTCACTTTAAGTACGGCTAGGTTTTCTACGCTGACGCAGCGCTGAAATGAAATACAATTTACAGTGATTTTCACATAGAGTCTACCTGTTTTGGTAAAAAAATAAAAAGGTTTTTTTTATATTATTTCGGTGCTTATTCTATATCTAGCAAAGATATTCAGTTTTGAACCTAATAATAAGAGTCTAATATTGTTATAAGCAATTATTGTTATTAGGTCTAATACTCTACATGTATTTTTTCGTACTATCCTTAAAAGTAAACAAATCCCATAATATTCTTTGGAAAAATGCGTAACCGACGAACGTAGGCGGACGTTAATGACGTTCTGTTTGGTTTTTCACTTGTAGCACGATTTAATTGTCAGCGTAGTAAGAACTTCGTAACAGAAGCGTCGCTTACGCCTTTCTTCGAGAAACCATTTATTTACCTTTTGAGGCAGCTAATGAAATTAAAAAAAACTCAATACGCTGAAGACTGTTTAAAATGAAGCAAGATATAGTTCTTGCAATTCATGAAGGCGCGTGGCTCATGATTGTGCGTGTGTCGCATTTGTATAAGTGTGAGCGAGAGCTTGCTCGCGCCTGACCGCTCCCACCTAGGCTCCTGCCAGGATTTACACTTACTCAATGTGCATGTACTACACGACGTAACTACAAGTAAAACTCTCACGCCCTCGTCAATTGCAAGAACTATACCTATTGTGTTTGAAAAGAACCACAATTTACATTTCTTTGAAAACTCTATTCATTGTAATTACTTAAACCTGCTAGGTTTGCGGTGTCATCGCTCCAGCGCGGCGTTTTTTGGTCTTGGTCTGCGTTTTTTGTTGATAAAGTACCAGTTACCGGCCCATTTCCATTTTAGATCGGAACTTTCTTTGCGACATCTTAGGCCTTGTGGCTTTTCTTATTTTCGTATTATTTTACTTTGTCTTTAAGCTTGTAATCAATCACCTATTTTCCGTTGGCGTAGTATGAATTTGTTTTTAACCCCCGTAAAAAAAAGAGGGGTTTTTTAAGTTTGACGTGTGTATCAGTGTGTCTATCTGATTCCTCGTCGAATCCTAACGAGTGGACAGGTTTGATGCGATTTTCTCTGTTTGAAAGGAGATCGACTTGATCGAGGTGATCTTAGCTATAGTTTGTGAAAATCTGCTCAAACTTTTGAAGATAATCAGGTCACTTCTTACTTTTTCATAACAGAAAAATGCCAAAAAGTGGAACAGATAAAAGTATAAAATCATGAAACCATCAATGTTATTTTATGAGACGCTCGGACCACATATTCCCTCAAACGGCCAATCTTGCTTTATTACATCTTCAAGAACTTTTACGTCGCCCTTTAGTACATAGAACGAACCCTTATAACGCCGTTTGATTGCCGCCATATGTTTTTATTCCCTTTTGGATGGAATCTTTTTCAAAATTATGTTTTCCCTTTTGCATAAAATGCTAGATTTTCATACTTATTAAGATATTATTCTGGTATCAAATCGTACAAAGATAATCTGCTCATTTTCCAAAAAAAAAAAAATGCGTTGAATTGAGAACCTCCTCTAATGAATTTACAAATTCTTTGAAATCATTTATGTACTCGTACTTTCCTTAAAAGTATCTGCGATTCAAATGAATCCGTAAGCACTAAGATTTTTGCTGTATAATTGGATAAAGTTCACAAAAGCAAAAACAATTTTATGCGGTAACTGAAAGAAAACCGATTCTGAAAGAAAGAATGATATATATTTTACCTTAGAAAAAGATTAAGTAACTAGCTCAATTTACTCTTCTCTTTTTTACATTTTTGCCTCTATACAAGAACATGTTACGATAGAACATGTTTTGAGATTATTAAAGATGAAAACATTGAAACTCCTTAATCAATTACTATTAAGGATTCAGCTGAATCTCAAGTTACAAAGTTTGAAGATGTTATCGGTACTAATAACGTTGATTAGTGTATATTGGACGTCAGTTCTCTATTCAGGCTTTGATCAAGATTATGAAATATTAGTACTCATCCCCGTGTTCACCAATGTTCCCTAATCGGGCCTGCACCTGAGCTAAGTTAGGTGACGCTTTCTGTCAATTTCGTTTTCACGACCTAGAGAACTCTAGGTAAAATTGGAAATTACATTTGGTTAGAGATTGCATTTAGGGGCTAAAAGCACTCCTAGTTAGGGGATGATGTAGGTATGGTTGGTGAAAATGGGCATTAGGTACCTATAAGGATAAGTGTAGTTCTTGTAATTCACGAGGGCGCGTGGGCTTTACTTGTGGTTACGTCGTGTACATGCACATTGCGTAAGTGTGCGCGCCTGTCAGGAGCCTAGGTGGGAGCGGTCAGGTGCGAGCAAGCTCTCGTTCACACTTATACAGATACGACACGCACACAACCATGAGCCACGCGCCCTCGTGAATTGAAAGAACTATAGCTGAATATACATCTATCAGGCAATTTTTTAAATAAAGTGAAGATGACTTCGTATTATGTAAAAATGCTATTGAGTAAGGGATGGTTGATGTAAAACCTATGTGAGTATTAAGCAATCAAATATCTAAAACATGAGCTCTACTCAGTAGTTAATATTTGAAACAATCTATAAATGATATCGAATAAAATTGGATCATCATTTCCGAATCATAATAATATTATAACGCGATTCAAATAGCAATAGGAATAAGAAGCCGCCATTTTTTGTTTCTATCTCACTCAGTGTAAACCGCATATGAGCAGGACATAAATATAAAATGGCTGTTTGACAGTCCTATTCTCATTTGAATCGAATTATATTTGAAATATTTCACATACAAGTATTGTGCGGACAATTTCAAAGTTACCTATATATAAGGAATTAGAACAAAGTTAGAAGTAGCTTTTTGTCCAATGAGAGAGGCGATAAATCTATTAGCCACAGTGGACTGGGATGGACGTGGACGGAATAGCACTCTGGTATCTAATTGTCACTTATGAGACTCCTGGAAATTGTGGTCGGACAAAAGGTACAAGGACAATGGATAAAATTAGACCTGTATGATGGATAATAATAACACTAGACCATAATATTATATTCGTGCTAACGAAGTTAAAGGTACAAGAATACATTTTGTATTTATAAAGTTTGTTTAAATGATGTGAAATCTAAAAATTTTTCTTTGTTAGCAATTGTATAAAGCTGCGAAAGAAATTTTTTTAAAACTATAAACATCAATTATCGTCTACTGGCTGACTAAAATATCTAAAGTTTTATTTTTTCTTTGATTTCTTTTATTTAGTTTACTGAAAGTATTTAAAAGAACTCCTTTTTATAAAGCAAAAAAAGATACCGGCCGAATTGATAACCTCCTCCTTTTTGGAAGTCGGTTAAAAATAGAACGTAATATAGACTGGATTTATACCAAAAACTTTCTTCATAAGCAAAATACAAATTATTTTATATGTAGGTATTTATAAAGCTTCAATAACGCAACGGTTAAGGTGTGGATGATAAAAACATTTTACAAAAAAATTTCTGATGGAAACTGAAAAGAGAAAAATAAAATAAACCTTTTTAGTCTTACTAACTAAGCTCCTAAACTAATGTAAGTAACTAATTTTGAATTGACGACAAACTTGCATGGCAGCAAGATTACTTAGACATGACTTAGACCCAGAAAACCGAAAGGTCGACGGTTTAACACCATCTTTGAGTAGGTATATAAGAATCGCAGCATTTGGACTATTTTTGTATTCATTTTTAAATAAAACAAGCTTTACGCTTATTTTGAGAGAAAAGGGTACATAATAATATTATTCGTGATCAAAAAGACTAATGCTCTTAAAAGAAACGAGGAATTTAAAGGTCCCTGCCAAGGTAAATATTTTAACCATCGTTTATTATTACGTAAAACGGAACACAATATCCGGATTTCTTTCCCGACCACAAGCGAAACGACGTGGCAGCCATTACCGTTCTATTAAAAGACCCGTGCATTATCTTTATCTTTTATTATTGTTATATTTTGTATGGCAAAGTTCTGGCCTTGGACCTTTTATGTTGTGGCTATTGAGCGGTAATGACAATAAAAATGATCCAACATTGTTTACACGATTGCCCTGCAGTTATTTTTTGAATAATGTGGATATTTCGTGACCACAATCATTTTATTATTGTTGAATGGATGTGTCTATTTTTTTATAGTACATATTATATTATTAGTAGTTAAGTTGTCTGCAATATTTAATTATGCTACAAAAACGTACTTGTATCCGTAGTTAACAATCTTAACGGTTTAATTAATGGTGTAAAGCAAAAAACCCTTATAAACGTAAGAATTCTTTTTAAAAACCGACTTCAAACGCCACTGTAAAGTACATATATATATCAATAATTGTGCCTATAAAATTTCAAGAGTTCCCTCGACTTTTCAGGATCCCATCAACAGATCCTGACCTGATGACAATGAGATATGGGAAATATACCCTTTCAAATAAAAAAAAGAATTTTCCAAGTCGGTCTAGGCGTCTGCTCTTTAGTACCAAAAGTCTCTGCGCCATGCTACGGACAGAAGGACAGACGGACGGACTTGGCGAAACTATAAGGGTTCCTTGTAGTTTTACTACGGAACCCTAAAACTCACTTTTGAGTACAAATTATTGTACAATACCGTTTGGAGTTGGGTTGATGTTTGGGTGCAGAAAGAGCAATCGACTGATTTATCTGTCGCCACCCTCACTTCAGTGACCTTCTGTTTTTGCTTAATTGAGTTTTGTATTGCCGTCCGCCTCGCTGCTGTCGTTAATTACATCAGCTTCGTCCATGCAATTATCACATCATGTTAATTGACGTATTCGCCACTCAGCCGAATGGTGATTGGTTATTTATTGGAAGCAGATATAATTAATTCTATTCATCAGAGTATACAACCCGTCGCTAATTGAGGAGCCTTATGTTAATACTGGTACATGCACAACTAATGATTGTTAAAATACAGCGTGAAATTTTGATGGTTGTTTTCCTGCAGTGACATGGTTCTGACTTAGTAGTATAATCGATTTATGAAAGGAAAATCTATTAGAATAAAAAATGGAAGATTTTCAAGTGCAAGAAAACAAAACTCCAAAGCAATCTTGAACCAACAGTAATACCTTGCAATAGCTTCACCCATGCCGGCCAGTTTATGCCATATCACTACACGCGAAGATTTATTTTGCTTTGAATATTATAGATAGCCCTTCATTTTTTCGGCACCTTGGGTAATTCGAGTGGTACCTACATTACGTCTAAGGAATTACTATTGTTTCTCACACTTTCGGGTTTATGAATATTTTTTTTTTACTATTTGGAAACAAAAAAAAATTTTTTTTAAGCTTAATTACATACATATTTCGATACTAATACTGAGGGCACATCGTTCTGCAACCATTAAAATTTCACGCTGTATAATATGCTAATTAATTGCCTGCTTGTACTTTAAGAATAAGCTAGATTGTACATCAATCAAACGTCATCATGTCGTATTACATCGGAAATAAAGAACTTTATTTCAGGAAAAATAAACTAGCAAACTAGTTTTCTTAAAGTCACACAGTAACTTTACAGGCTTGCAACTGGTGCAATTTTACTGCACCTGGTAATTTGTCGCGAGGTAGCCAACCGATACCGTAGCATGAATTTATGTATTTATTTTCATTGACTACATGGCCATGGCGAGTGGACGTCTGAACTAAGTATTTATGACGTCCAATTCTTTCTGTAACATTTTGACTCGTACGAAAAGTAATAAGATAACAGCAGATATTCTATAATAAGCTCATTGTTCCTTTGATTAAAGTTGATGGGGTCACTTTGTAATATTTTATCTATTCTATAGAGTCTATACAATATCCTGAACGGAAAATGAAATCGCGTTATCTAAAACCTCCTGCAGATACTTTTAATTAAAAACTGGGTAGGGTTACAGATCGTTCTTGCTTGAGATAAGATTAATGAATAAAACATAATTGGTGACGCCACTTTTTTGGTTTTTATTTGGATTGACGTTATATGTCAAAATAATTCCCATCTACCCTCCATTTCCCTTCGTGCACTAAAATGACGTTCGTGGTGTCAAAATTGCGACGCCATGACACCTAAATCAGTTCGAACTTTTCGTCTCTGCGAGGCGCATGCACCTATTGTGACGCCCGTCCTCGTGTTTTTTTACCAACCAACAAAAAGAGTATGTGTGAACGACTTCGCTGCCCAGCTGACGCCGACGTGTTCCGGAGTGGCCGATAGTGGAGGTGCGCACCTGGCTCCAGTCCTGGGGACTTTACAAGGTTAGTGCACGGAGTTCCCGCTATTCCTTCATTCGCCCCCTGATCCTTCGGAACATCTAAATTATAAATTCATACAGTCCACAAGCTCAGGCTGTTGAAGGTGGACAGTGGCGTCCGTTTCTACACCAATAATAGAATAGAGACTTTGAGTATGTTAATCATATTAGCCAAGTTAAACTTAACTTATATTCTCCTCTCTCCTCCAAATAAGCGAAAAGCTTGTGCTTCGAGTGGGTACGACAATAGTGCAACGGGTGGGGCTCGAACCCGCGACCTTTCAGTTTTCAGTCTGCACCTTAACGTTAGGTTATTGAGGCTTTAATTTATTACTTTCCTGCTGCATTGACGCAAATTGATTGATAGCGACACAGTACCGACCAATCAGATGTGATTGTGATTGTCACACTACAGCAATTACTTTTAGACAGTTACACAGCTTTACTATTTTTATGTAACAAGTCTCTCAAAAGAGCGAGAGGATATTAATCTGAAAATATTGATTAGGTGGTAGGTACTATTGAGAGCGACACATAAAAATTGAGCCGTCAGCTAGCGTTAATTCTTGGTATATTCGTTTTGATTGATCGCATATCCACACTATCAACAAAGGACGGCCTAATCCCCTCCCTCGCTCGACTCCCTTCCAATCTAAAGGAAAACTTCCCAACTAAATTCACAGTTACATGGTTTTGCACTTTTAATTAAAAGCAGAAGACGTAACATATCCTGGTTTGAAGTTTGTTTAAGAAACTGACTTACTCTCAGTAGGAAGAACGGTATAGTTTTGTTTAACACTTTATTCAACGTTCTTCAACTTTCATTAAATATCCTTCACTCTTGCACTTCCCGACAATTTGACTTTGTCTACTTAATATACACTGAACCAACTAAAATAAGAACCTATATAGCTCGATTTAAGTGAATAACAATTTTTTCCCCCAAATAAACGTCAATTCTGGTAAACAATTACGGTAGTAAGAAATACTATGTTCATAGTTAAACCAGTACTGTGTAAACACTTGCAGTAAGTCAATTTAGCTACAAGTTTTGGCTTTTGGCAATTGCGGAGTTACTTGCCAGTACTCGAGTTCTTTTATAAGTACCTACATAAATAGCGAGCTAACGAGCTGGTTACTGATGTTAAGTGATTACCACATCCCATGAACGATGAATCGAGATTGAATTTTTGAAAATTATCGAGCGCCGGAAGTACCGCCAAAGCATGCTGGCTTTCCAGGAATTTGTTAATCCGCCCCCTGAATAACCCCATGTTGAAAATCAGGAAATTTGAAGAACAAAAAATTCAGGTTAATTATTATTTGTGATTATTTATACCTTTGAAAGGGAAGAGAAGTTTGCATTCAAATTTACATTTTCGACGTTTGGTTCGATTCCCATCCAATTACTGACGTGGAAACTAGCAAAATAATTGATATCGCTTTCCCAACTAGGCCACACGCCTTCTACGCTCATGCGGTACATCATTATACGAGTAAAAGAGAGTAAATGGTTTGAACTCTTTTATTGGGCGGAAGAAAATGTTAAAACTTTTAAAAATGATACATTTTTCACACCCTATTTGTGGAGCCGAAATATTAGAGGTAACGACTTGCCCTGAAATTGGAATTCATTAAATAATTTAGCTTTTTTATAAAATATCTACGGAAACTGGGTTAAATTAATAAAACACTTACCCCCAAACATATCACACACGTGCACAAGTGTGTGTGCAAACACAGAGGCACGCTCTATTTCCTTACTCTCATAGTCCGATAGGACGGAAATCCGACACGACCGGAGAGAGATTGAAACCCAATACGTTTTATGGCCCGACCCGGGAATCGAATCCGGGACCTTGTCATCTGCAATCGAACTTGCTAACCAATAGACCAACGAGGCAATTCGGACGAAGAGAATCGCTATTAACCACATTGTGAGTAATATAGGCCTACTTCTCTGGTAAGTCAAGTTTTACAAAATAAGCGCGCGCTGAGAATAAGCAGCGTTTACATGGAATGAATTAGTCCTTTTTGGGCAAGTTTTGTTCCAGTTTGCACATTCATTATTCATTCCCACATCAACCTGCCCTGCATCCATTGTTCCCGCTGTGCACACAATGTTGCGCAGGGCTAACAAGCCTCGTTTTATCTTTGCATTTTAAGAATGATATTCCATAGGCATAATTTAAAGTTTTGGGTATGGGCTACCTTTGAACTGCGGTTTTTTCTGCATTAAAGTTACATCTCGAAAAATATCTTGCTTTTAGTCAATATTTGATAAGTAGAAGTTATTACAGAGTTAATGAATTCCTTAATGACAAAGATGCTTGGAACCAATCTACGTTGTTTCAGCTTTCCACAAAATAGTTAACACATACATATTGCTACATATTGTAACATTTTTTGTTTTGGAAAGAGCAACTGCTGAGTTTCTTGCCGGCTCTTTTCAGCAGAATCAGCATTCCGAACCGGCGGTAGATTTTCGACTTGTCATAAGAGCCACAAGTTGGCCTACATGAAATAAATAATTTTGAATTTTGATAAAATCTATGCTAGTAGGTAATATAAACAGAGAAAATAAAACAATTGAAAACTGTGGGTTGCTCCAGTATGTCTACTAGGTTTCTAGGGTTAATTTATTTCCGCTGTTTTCTCGGATTTCCTCGATCGGATTGTCCGATTCAACATCAACGATACAAGCAGTTTGTTTATTTCCCGCGGGCAGTTTCCCGTAGTTTGCTTCAGTCTTTGAATAATAGGTACATTGTTTTTAAGCGGCTTCATGATTGCTCATCTTTTACAAATTGCTTACATATATATGCAATTTATTTTATTTTTATTATAGTTTTGAGTTTTGATTTTTCACAAATAACGATCAAAAAAGAGCTTCAATAGTACAACGGGCAAAATATGTACTAAAATCCAAATGTTACGAAATATGGCTAATATATAAGGTGTAATATACAAGGTGTAAATTAAAAGTGTAAATCAAAAATCAAAAAATCAAAATGTCAGTCTATACACCTGACATCCTCTAGTTGACATTCTCTAGTTGTTGGTAATTTGTTTGTCATGTCTTCCGAGACACAACTATAAATAATAATTTGTTATGGGCCCAGCGATGCAGAAATACCTAGTGTGGGTCTCAAATATTATATTCAGTGTTAATGTTGTTTTGTCAAATAATTTTTTTTTTTTCATTTTTTTATTTTCTGTTTACCTAGTAATCACACTTTAAAGGACATGACCAGTGATTGCCCTCGGGATGGGGAAAATGTGCAGGATTACAGCTTTTACAGAAAGATTAAAAAATTGAGGCCTAATTTACTATGGATTTATTATTCCGATAAAGGCATGATTTAAAATATCAAAAAAAACCAGAATGTTTATTGCTTCCGCTTTCT
The DNA here is from genome assembly GCA_038048805.1 of Hipparchia sbordonii. Lineage (NCBI taxonomy): Eukaryota > Metazoa > Arthropoda > Insecta > Lepidoptera > Nymphalidae > Hipparchia > Hipparchia sbordonii. The sequence continues at coordinate 8,747,646 of CM076107.1, read as the reverse complement.
CTTTAATGGACTACTTCATACTTAAACTTCCGCCCACTTGTATTAATGCCCGTGATACACATGCTAGTGGATGATATGCTAGATGCTGGTAAGCTGGCATGCCAGGTACTGACAGAATATCAGCGCGTGACATACATGCTTGCGAATGACCTTGCCAGTGACATGCGAGTTAAAGTTCACAAAATGAAGAAATAAATAGTGTTACAATACAACTCGCAATTATATTAGGCAAAAAACAAGCACAAAAATTAATAAGATCTTGGCAGATAGTTGAGAGTTGCGATTTACAAGCAAATACGTTACGACCTGCCTTTGATTCTGTAACTCAATGCCTATCAAAAAATGAAAGCCACTGACATATATTTTTTATCCATTGAAGGTTTACTACGAAAAAGTAAATCATATTTCTCTTCAAACCTTCAATGGATAAAAAATGCCTATCGTCGTTGATAGGCACTGAGTTACAGAATCAGCCCCTTGTTTCGCGTATTTGTAGCTGGCAATACGAATCTCCCGTCCCACTTCCCTTCAAGGGGAAAAAATCAAACGGCTTGCGAGCCATTCGTATGCTTTGCTCTACACATGCGAGTAGCTCATTATTGCTTGTAACTGGCATGCTTTTGTGCGAGTAACAAGCATGTGTATCACGCACTTAAATAGTAAAGAGAAATTCCGCTTCGCGACACTAGACAGCGCTTGTCTATTGAAAAATTAAGTTATTCGTGCAAATAAAGTTGTATTATTCCGTGTCCTAGGATCTGTACAAAAATATTAAGCAATTTTTTTCTAAGCAACTTTGCGCATAGATGGCATGTTTAATAGCAGAAAATTATTCTTACGACTCGATAAACATATCTTAACGCCATCTTGTATCGAAAGGGAGAGGTATTTTTTGAAAAGTTTTCTTATTTTTTCTCAGTTTTCAAGGCTTCAGACTCCTAAAACTTTCATCTCTGAAAACTATAGAATATAACAATTACAAAAATAAAACTATTATTATTGCACGTTGATTTTAACATTTTAGACTTGATAACCACAATAACTAGCGCCCTCTAGTATCGAAAGGCAGAGTTATTCCGTAGAACTTTTCTATTTTTTTTCTCATTTTTCCGAGCCTTTAGACCCCTGAAAGTTTTTTATTTGAAAACTATAGAATATAAGAATTCCAAAAATAAAACAATCTTTGCTGCACGTTGATTTTTGACACCTAGGCGAGAGCCCTTTGCTCCACTGGTCATGTCCTTTAAGACTTAATGTCTAGTACAAATTTTGACTTAATACCCCAAGCCATTTCTGAGAAAATAAACTTTGACACACGGACAGATAGACAGATAGATCGACAACCGAATGATTCAATAAAAGTGTGCTCTACGATGTCATATAATAGTATAAGTATTATAATAATATTAGGTAAAATAGTTCTACTATGAAGAACAGACTATATCATAGATATATTTATTAATAAACTTACTTCAGTCAATTTGAAAATCTGAAGCTCGGCTGTTTGCCCAGGATTCTCCATTTATTTTGTTTAGTCTATCTCTCTGACTCTTTCTTCAGAGGGGTCACCATAATATTATAAATTCTCGGGAAAAACAGGTAACCGCATTAACTAAGACTGCTTAATCAATTAGTATTTAATTCTGAGAGAGAGAGAGACTTTTGAATATTTATTTTTGTTTCCGCAGTTCCTTTTGTCTTTGAATTATTAAGAAAGAAAGATATTTAAGACGTCTTATTTTTGACTTCTCTTGGAATTTTCAAGTTTTGCTGCCTATTTGAAAAGTTTGTCGTAATTAGAACTACAAAAGCAAGCAAGCATTATAATATTTTGATAAATAATAATAATCAATCATAATATAATTTGGAATAATTTTCAATCTTATACAGATTTTAATTATTACGGCCCCAGTTTCAAATAAGTTTAATATAAAAATATACCTAATCTCATTTGTAGAAACACTAGTATGAGTTGAGTATAAAAAGAACTTTGAAAAAAAAAATAGCAGTAGGTCCTAAACAACAAAATATTGTCAGCGTTAAAAACATCCACTTAAAGGTGGATAAAAATACACACGAAAGACACTGAACACAATACACAATATATTCCAACTATCCACCTATTCAGAGAGTTTATTCGAAGTTGTGGTTTCACGCATCTGAACATAATGTGACAGTTATGAAGTGTTTGCAGTATGTACGGCACAGAGGGTGTGTAAACTGAACAAAACCGCGGAATAACTTGATTAAAAGCATTCCCCGTCCCTAGCACAAACTGCTCTACTTCTATACATTACTCCAATTTACCAACGAAATAAAGTAAAATAAAAATGTTTATTTATTTATTTGAACACATATTATCTACATATCATACAGTTGATGAAATTATAATAGTTGTAGATATACCTGACTATTCAAAAGTACTTTATAAAAGTTCGTTTGAATAAAAAACTATTTTATACCATTCTAACTTTTTATTTCTGATGGATGGAGGATGATACAAAATACCTTTGTTATTTTAAAATAATATGAAAACAGAATGTGTGGAACTTTTTGAAGCACGGATAACGGGAAAGTTTGTAATAAATCAAAGTTTATTTTCATTGGCGTTGCCAAATTTTTGATATCATCAAACTACTTAACTTCTTCGTGTATTTCAGTACGGATTTCTCCATATCGTGAAGAACATTTGAAGATTTCTGGAGTTGTTTTTTAAGCGTCGAAATTAAATACTCGATTATAAAAGAAAAACAGAAGAAACAAAGTTTCACATAGCTATAGTTCAGGCCAGGCAGACAATCTTTTCAACCTTCTAATTACTTTTCCTTCTGCTTTCGTTTAACTTTTCTTCTTGATACCGATTCCGTATCAATTTTTGTTTTCCTTTCGGTACCGATTCTGCTGTGCTTTCATCTCCTTCTACGATTGCGTTTCAGTTTCAGTGCTGATGCCGATTCTATTTCCATTTACGGTACCGATTCGGTTTCTGTTCCAGTACCGATTCCGTTTCCGGCACCGATTCTATTTCCTGAACCGGTAAGATTTCCGTTTCGTGTCCAGATTCCATTTTTGTTTCTTTTACGGGGCCTATTTCGTTACTGTTCTGTTTCCAATTCTGATTCCATCGTGTTTTCGATTCCGATTTTTTTTTAGTTTCCATTCACGTTGCCGGAGTCTATTCTGTTTCAGTTTCCATCTAGTATTACGTTTTTTACATTGTTATTTCTGTGAAAATAAATAAAATAATAATGGCATAGATGCTGTCATAGAGAGAAACGGTTCAAACAAGCATTATATGTGGCTTATTTTCAAAATACATATTATTATTTAGAATCAGTGAGGCCCGCTGAGTTAATTTTCATTACGTTCGTCCGCGTCATGCTACGAATGTCATGTAAAGCGTCATGTATTATGATGATCAGCGTAAACTATGTAAATAAGGACACCAGAATATTATTTACGTTCACGTGTAATATGTGCTTTGTAACATTCATGCAATTATGCTTTAATGAAAACAAATACTCGTTAACCTCATTTGGTATGAATGACTGCACCCATGTGGATCTGGCTACATGTTCATGATTGCTGATTATAAACTATATTGTTCGCGTGACTTCATCCGCGTAAATCAAGTTTTGAAAAACCCGTGACTTTGATTTCCCGATCCATCATCACTCTCCAGGTTCTCAATTTATTATGTCCATGCAAAAAATGATGTCACTCCTTTGCTTTGTTTTTTTGAAGGACAAACCGACACAAATAAACTCAAACGCTTTCTCATCTAAATATATAAAAGGGAAAGGTGACTGACTGACTGATCTATCAACGTACAGCTCAAACCACTGGACGGATCAGGCTGGGCACACAGATCGCTATTATAACTCATGGCATCCGCTAAGAAAGGGTTTTTGAAAATTTAACTATATAAAAAACTAAGGGATAATTAATAATAATAAATAAGAATAAAATGGACGCCCAACGCAATAACGTTTCAACCCACAAGCCTTTATCAAATTAAATTCATACGTAATATAAAGGAATAAAGTTAACTTTTCAATTGATAAGTTGTGTGCGTTGATTCTTTATTGCATATGTGCGTCCAAATAGGGATTTTAAAAATCGAAGTTAATGTGAGCGAAGCCGCGGGCAAAAGTGAGTTTATATATAATATTAAATTTCGCGAAGTATCCTAGTTTCCACATAGTTACCCATCTGTGTTGGTTTTTTTGTGAGTGTTGTGATAATATGCGTGCATTCGTTTCCAGCAGGTAGCGCAGCGAAACGGGGAACAGAATAAATTGGTTGCAAGAGAAATGTTAAATATCTCTCGACTGCTGTGAGGTCGCTATCTTTGCGCTCCCTCGCTTCGCAACTAAACACGTGTTTTGATGTGAAACATTTTTAACATTTAACTCAAAGCGAAATTTCCTCTTTGTATTCACGTATTCCCCTTGCACGTTTTACGTTCTATTATTTCTTCACGGTCTGTTATAGTTGCGGTCGGTGCCTGTTCCGGCTTCCGTATTAAAAGGTATCCCGAGTTACCTGGGCATGAATCACATTATGAATTGATCCTAGCGCTGCTTTTCAGTTTTATTTTGCTTCAATTGATGGTATTATGTTTTTAATTACACGCACGCAAGCATGTACGTATAGCCTCGCTCAATTTGGGCCTATAATTGAGGAGCTGGCGAACAAAAAAGGGGTAATTACGTAATTTTCTCAAACAAATTTTTTCATGAAATCGTGTTCTTATCATACCTCTCCATGTACTACGTTCAAAAAAGTCTGTTAAAACCGCCTAAAAGTTGCATAAAAAGGGACTCAAAGTTGACGATTCCGTTCAAAACGTGAACCTAGTGTTTTAGTATTTTGCCTCTACTGTAAAATTTAATATCTTGCAATTACCCCTTTTTGTTCGCCAGCTCCTCAATTATTTGGAGCCAAAAGCCTTATGTAAGCAACAGAAACGCTATTCCGAATCTGGATGTATCTAAATCAGGTTTATAAATTCATCAAAGAATGCGTATGTAACGGAAACATGAAAATCATCAATCCAAGATGATGACAGCATCGTTCTCTCATCATCTTGCATTCCAACATCTAAATAAAATAGCTATGACCCTGTAAATAATATTTTTGATGACCTTCCTGGCACAATGGTGAGCGTTGTGGTCTTGGGAGGTCTCGGCTTCGATTCCCAGCGGCGGAAATTTGGGAATTTATAAATTCTAAATTATTTTAGTCTGTCTGATGGGAGGCTTTGCCCGTAGCTCGGTTACCACCCTACCGTCAAAGACGTACCGCCATGATATTTAGCGTTTCGGCATGACGGCGTGTAGGTGTAGGATTCCATCCTTCCATTCTATACTACATCGTCACTTACCATCAGGTGAGATTGCAGTCAAGTCAATCTTGTCATTGAATAAAAAATATATACATATTGATAAAATATACGATCATATAATTGCCAATTCGCCGTTAATATAGTAGTGCGAGTGAGACCTGCAGTGGCAAAAGTTAGAGCGCTCAAACTCGTTGGTGAGGGGAGTTCGCGGCGTGTAGAGTACACTTCTGAAGTGAGCCGTTGTAGGCAAGGAGCTGTTGGCAGTTTTAGTATACGAATCTGTTATTTTTTAAAACAATACAGGTGATTGTCACACGCTGCACACCGCGCGCTGCGGCGGGCGGTAATGCGGATCATTCGCCAATTGTGAGCCGATTTTGATGATTATTTTTGGGGTTTCGAAGTAAAACTACAAAGAACCCTTATACTTTCGCCAAGTCTCGCTGTCTGCAGCATAGCACAGAGACTATTGGTGCTAAAGAGCTGTAATTTGGCAAGATTACATAATTATACATATTAATTACGCCGACAAAGCTGTACAGTAAAATCTTGAAAAAATATATATTTTGGGTACCTCCCTTACACGTAAAGGAGGATGATCTTTCTTTTACTCGTAGACATCGCGTGGAGTATCGTTGGAAAAGTCTTTCAATTATATTTAAGGTACGTACTGTAACAGTTTTCCTAAATTATTATCCAAATATTAATTCTGCCATCAGCTCCCTACGCATTGCGCTTTATGGCACGGATATGAATTTGCATTCCAAAAACATGTTTGGAAATTTGCATTTCAGAATTGATAATAATAATTAGGTTTTTGGTGTTCTTTGTAAGTGATGCGTTCATTAGCGCGTGATCAAAACAAAAGGGGGAAAGAGCAAATTAGACTTTTTTCGAAAAAATTTGCGCTTCACTGCTTTTGTACAATTCTACTTGCTGATTAACTAACTTGCTGATTTCTGTGACGTCGTCAATGTAGATTAAGATTTTTAAATGATAGGTAGGTACTAGTTGATGCCTGCGACTTCGTTCGCGTGGTTAAAGGTTTGTAATTCCCGCGAGAACTCTCTTATTTGTTTATTTGCGTGCCAAATAGCCTAATCGGTTCAGTTGTTGTGGCGTGATTGAGTAACAAATATCCATCTTTCCAGCCATCTCTCCGTCCATTCGTCCATCTGTCCGTCGGTCCGTCCATCAGGGGTTAAAAAGAAAGACACAGCCAGTCAAACTCATAATACCCCTTTTTTGTGCCGCGGGCTAAAAACTGCTGTGGTCAGGTCAGATTGCATTTACTTCGGGAATTAAAACATTATAGGCATATTTTAAAAGCGTAAAAACCTGCACTCCACTATATAATAATTATTATACTCTCATTGCAAAAATAAAGAACTATTATTCATTTCACAGTTCCGGAAAACAACAACAGAGCAGCGTTATTTATTTTTGCCTGGATCGAAACGTCGACAACAAGGTTTCAGCTCGATTTCCCCCAAAGAGTTCATTGAAATTAGCACTTCAAAGGAATTCCACGCTAGATTGCACTTACTACTTTTACGTCGATTGCATTCACACTTCATTTCAAAATGTAAAAATTGCAGTACTCGCTCTGCAATAAAAATCAACCTATTTCTTTTTTATTACCTATTACAGTTTAAATAGCTTCATTTTTATACTAGTTGATGCCTGCGACTTCGCTTGGATTAAGGGTTTTTTTACTATGGCGGGAATCCCGGGTTAAAAAGTAGCCTATATAGTTATTCCAGACTATATTTTATCTCTGTACTTTTCAGCCAAATCGGTTCAGTCGTTGCGGTGTGATTGAGTAACAAACATCCATACATCCAAACTTTTGCATTTATAATATTAAATAGGATAAATAGGATTATGATTTGTTACAAATTGTGCGACATTATTACAAACTTTTATTTAATTTCCAATGTATGTACTCGTACGTATATATGATCTAACCTATAATTGTTTAGGGCACATCTTGCAAGCTAAATTGGAACCACTTTCCGGTTTCCGATTGAGCTGAAATTTTGCTTGTATATATAAAACGGATTACAATGCAATATTATTGGAACATGGAGATGTTCTGATGAAGCCGGAAGGTCGCTATGAGAACTTTTTACTAAAACGACGTAGCCCCATAGATTCTGGGCTCGTCTGATTTGTCTTGACAAGTACTCTGGTCCTAGATGATACCCAGGGTCTGACGATGGAGCTGAAAGGCGACTATAGGAAATTTTCTTGAGTTCGGGTTCATTTGATTCCTTTTGACAAATACTCTCTAGTCATAGATGATATCCAGGGTCTGATGATGTAGCCAGAAACTGGCCCCCTGGAATTCGGTTATCGGAACTCTGTAATAAAATAAGTTTTTTTTTTAATTTTATTCAGATCTTTATTGACAACTAGTTACTAAAAGCTTATTCTTTTTAAATAACATTTTTAACTTTTCCATCTCCATCATTAGACCCTGGATATTTTATCACACTAATATTATAAAGACGAAAGTTTGTATGTGTATGTGTGAGAGTTTGCAGCTAGCTCATGCCCAAGATTAACACATAGGCTACATTTTATCCCGCAAAATTAAAGAGAGTAAATTCAGAGTAATTTCCAAGAACAAATCGAATTGCTAGTAGCTACCATATACATGTCGGTTTTAAAACGCTTTAAACTTAAGCTGCATGCATAGTTTATGTACATTACCAGTGCATGTACCACTCGTGCACCGAAGGTAACATAATGTACCCACTTCAAAGAGCTTAGACGAAATAAAATGTTGAGGCTCTATTTTCGAAAGTGCCTGCTGTATAGCGCTGAATTCAATCCCGCAAAATGTTTGAAACAAGAACGCCTACATTTTAATATGAGTATTTTACAGAAAGGATTTTCGGGAACGTGTGGTTCTATGGAGATTTCTATAGAATGCCAAAATCGCCATAAAAAATATTTGCATAATATTATTATGGTATTCAAAACGTTTTTGCTGCATGCGGATTTTCAGGTTTCAGAGCTTTACAGAAAATAAATTTTAGCACAAGTAAGTTAAATTAATACCTATTAATACAAAACTCGTGAATTGTAAAAACTACATAATTATGTTTACCTGGCTCTTAACGTCTCTGACATCCACTTTACCTATCAGTTTGTCCCGAAACATTGAATTTAAATCCGTCTAAACAAAGTGGACTGGCATCAGTAGGTACGCTTCGGTGAATAGCTTAAGCCGCTGTAACGCCCTCAAACAAGCTCAGCCCTTTTAGCTAAACAAGCTAAGCCTATTTAGCTAAATAAGCTTAGCCCGTTTAGCTAAACACATGAACATGGCTGGAGCGCAACACTAAACATCATTAGTGTTTTAGGGCGGCGTCCGGAGGCTCATCTACATACATTTTGCTCGTGGCAGAGATTGAATGGATAACTATATTGGCGGCTTGATTATATTAGCAAGATTGATTAGTTTATTAGCTCTTAGTCATGTTGAGGTAATAATTTTTTATTTTTTATTAAAGTGTTAACCTACACTTAAAGGAAATATACTAATAGATTTATAAATACATATCAAAAATTCCGAGTCCGGCAGGATTCGAACCCACATCTCTCGGGAATCGCGCCCAGAGTGTGTAAACCGTTACACTACGGCCAAATTAAACCACACGTCACCCACGAAATTAGTGATATGTATCTACTTTTTAATTTTTTATATGTATTTATAAATCTGTTACGTTAAGGTAATAGTTAAATCAATATTATTGATTTTGTTCGTATAAAATGTAGCCTATGTCACCGGGACTATCATAACGAATCGATTGCCACCTCATTCGTCAGTAGTTTATTCATTAACATTCGTAATTAGTCACACACATACATACATATACATAAGTTGCTAAAGTCATAACCCTTCTTTTTCGCTTTGCAAAGTCAGATAAAACCTACGAAAATAATAATACACTACGATCGTTATTGTTAACTTTTATATAAATGTGCAAAATGCAGCATTCCAATATTCGAAAATTCAAGCAATTCGAAATTATTTTACTTTATAATTTGACAGCAAAAAATTTTAAAGAGCTCCAAAATAAAATTCCATTTATAGTCAGATATTATCAAAATTCTGGATATCGAAGTGTATAAATAACAGTAAAATTATTTGAATTAGGAAGATATATCAATATTCCACAATTTACATAATATTATCTGACATATTAATATTCCACAAAGTTATGAATTGAGTTTTTGTTCTTATTTACATAATCTCTTATTATTTCCTAGCTTTTACCCACGACTCCGCTCACGTTAAGTTCGATATTTCAAACCATGGGGGTTTGAAATATCGAACTAGCCGCTTAGGGGTTGAATTTACAAAAATCCTTTCTTAGTGGATGCCTATTGCCTACGTCATAACAGCTTTCTGAATGCCTAATTTCAGCCCGATTTATCCAGCGGTTAGAGCTATGCGTTGACCTTTTCCTTTTAAATATTTCAAATATATATTTAGATTAATTGTTAGACATTGTGTTATCTATTTATTTTCAAAATTAATTTTAAAAACACATTTTTTTATTAAGTTGCTTATTAGATAATCCAGACTCCCTTGAGATGAGACCCTTCTCGTGAAAGCTTAACAAAGGTTGTTCTCCCTTTATCAAACCCTCACCCTGATAAGACTGAAGTGTTCTGTGACAACTTTTAAGCTCAGGTCTTGTAGAAGGATTGGCTAATCGCTTAATTAAGGCAAGCGATCTGACAATTCTTCTATCTTTTTTATTATTATTACTTCCTTGCTAATATTATAAACTAGCAACGGATCGACATGATATTTTGCGTAGGTATAGTTAAGGTCCTGGAGAGTGAATTAGTCCACTCTTTAACTCAGAACATCAAAGAGAGCCCGCGGGATTTTTAAAAACAATCTCAACGCAGACGAAGTCGCTGGCATTAGCCAGTAACTCATATTGGGTTTCTCATCAAACATATCCTTGTAAGAAGTGTCTATTTCCCTTTGAAATATGTTTTCTACTAGCTCTGCAAGAGCAGAGACATTGTAAAAAATGAACAATTGAATTGAACATCTTCAATTTAGTTCAATTAAGAGATTGCGTACAATTTTAAACTCCCGCGTAGACTCTTAGATTTTTCGGGATAAAAAGTAGCCTATGTCATTGTCCAAATCCTCAACTATTCCCTTGCAAAAGATCACGTCAATTTGTAGCTCTATTACAGCACGATTGAGGGACAAACCAACATACCAACAAACAAACACACTTTCGCATTTATAATATTAGTAAGGATTAGTAAGCATAATTTAGAGTTTCATAGGCTTATATTCAAAAGCTGCTTAATAGCATGCATAATATCCAGAACAAACAAGGTTAGGAGGACTTCCAAGGGCTGCCTTGCCCTTTTCGAGTCTGACATAACTTGTTTCGTGTTGAATTTAACGTCGTCACTGACAGTCGTGACCCCAGCTGTGCCAGAACACGACCAGAATAGCAAATGGTTGTCGACAATAATATATATATTTTATTTTTATAGTAATAACCTACATTTGAAAGAGTCTGAACATTCGGAGTGACCTTATTCACGAATATATCGGAAGGGTAGCTTTCATATTGTTTGATTGAGTTGTGTGGTTATTTTCCGCTCATAACTACCAAAAAGAATATTATTTTTGATAAAAAATGTGTTTAAATTAACAGCATCCTTAGTTGGACGCAGATACGTAATAACGATTCAACCCACAAACCTGTGCCAAATTAAATACATACCTAATATAAAGGAATAAAGTTAAATTTTCAATTGATAAGTTGTGAGGTTGACTCTTTATTCAAATGTGCATCTAGTTACTGTTCGAAAAGATCCTTTATATATATTAAAAAATTAATGCTATCTCAAATAAAAGCAAATAGAAATAAGCAAAATAAAATAACAACCCAAAAAATTGTGAAACGATATATTCGTTTCACAATTTTTAATTTTTAATTTTTAGTCTTTAACAATACAAAATTTATAGGCAGATTCACAATTTCCGTACATGATTAATTATATTTTTTTAAAGAAAAAATAATAGACCGTATAGTAAGTAAGTAATACTATGGTTATGAATCTTTTTATGACGAATAGACGCTCGGAGGAGAGAAAATGAGCGCTGTCACGGGGCTAACAAAATCAATAATATTGTTTTAAAAATGTTTAAAAATGTCGATAATGGATGTTACATTCAATTTTCCGTAGTTAGGTAACAGTTTTAAAACTTTCAGCCTTTTTCACTGTAACAAGTAAGTAGTCAAGCTTACTATAGTCAAAATCAAAACTAAAGATTTTATACTTGATTCGTGGTTTAGTGACATATAATTGTGATAAAAGTGTACGAGTACGTACCACGGTAATTGTACCGTGATACGTGCTCGTATAGTTTTATCACAATTACTGTAGTCTGTTTCACTGAGCTCTTTAGTTGATCTATGATTAACACTGGAGAGGCTTCTGTCCTACCTGATTTTGGACCTACTTGATACGCCATTTTGGCGCTGTAAGCACTAAGCAGATTTAAGTGTCTCTGAAACTAATAGGTAATATTGCAAATAGCGCACCGAATTGAATTAATCTATGATTTCATTGATATTGTATGATTTCATAGTTTAATTAAAGAGGTCGGTGCGTTACACTATTATTAGTTCCAGAGACACTTTTATGTCAAATGTGACGCTTCAAATTGATCCATATTTAAGCTAATAGATTTATAAATACAAATCAAAAATATTGGATAGAGTCAGGCGTTACTTTGCGGAAGTTCATGATTAACAAAAAAATGTTAGAGTTAATTTGCTGTAATCCGCCAACAGAAAAAATCTGTATGGTCAAACATGCAGTTATAAGCTAAGCACCGCTTACCTCCCAAACCAAGCAATAAAGCAAAGTTCCCAAGCAAGCAATGCCACCACCACTCACATGCACCACCACACAAGACTTTAATACTACTCTCGACGCACGTTTCGCCCCGACACCGGAGCATCCTCAGGAGATATCGACTTTACAGCTAGACAATACAGCATTGTAAAGTCGATATCTCCTGAGGATGCTCCGGTGTCGGGGCGAAACGTGCGTCGAGAGTAGTATTAAAGTCTTGTGTGGTGGTGCATGTGAGTGGTGGTGGCATTGCTTGCTTGGGAACTTTGCTTTATTGCTTGGTTTGGGAGGTAAGCGGTGCTTAGCTTATAACTGCATGTTTGACCATACAGATTTTTTCTGTTGGCGGATTACAGCAAATTAACTCTAACATTTTTTTGTTACAAATCAAAAATTCCAAAGCCGGCGGGATTCGAACCCACATCTCTCTGGGAATCGCGTCCGAGTGTGTTAACCATTACAACACATAACAGTTGCTATAAAAACTGATTGAAAAAGTAGATATATATCACTAACTTCGTGGCTGACGTGTGGTTCGGCCGTGGTGTAACGGTTAACACACTCGGGCGCGATTCCCAGAGAGATGTTGGTATGTATTTATAAATCTATTAGGTTATTTCCTTTAAGTGTAGGTTAACACTTCAATAAAAAATTAAAAAAAAAAAACATATTTAAGCTATCATATTGTGTCAGGGTCAGCAAGTTCAGTGTTAATCATAGATGAACTATAGAGATCAGTGCTCAGTTTAAATTAATAAACTTTATTTATTTTAGAGCCCTGTTCTCAAAACTGCTTACCACAGAAACATTGTATATCAGAGCAGTTGATTTATAATATTTAAAGGGAGTGTAAATATTCACTTGGAAATTTTACACTATAAATTTATAGAAGGGAAATCCGTTCGACTGTGGAGAGGGAAAGCAATCCATCACGATGAGCGATGTTCACGGCTATAGGTTTGCGGAGAAGTAGGATTTAAAATTGATTGGCTTAAAAGCATTTCACATCTATTTATTCATTCTGTGTGTGTAGGTATGTGTTGAACGTGTATATGTGTGAGTTGGAGACTTAGGTTGCGCTGACCAATTGGGCTTGAAGATTCGAATCAGAGCTTCCTTCAGTACCGCATCATACCGACCCATCACTGGGCAACTACTGGCCATGGGAGACTGCTTATTGATGCTGTTAATTTATTCCTTTAATCTATTCATTTTACATATAATATAAGTAGCATCATTATTTTAAAGTTCATTAAAATTCCTAACATCCCTTACATTATGTTTGGCAAAGAAAGGAAAGTTAAAGTTTAAAGTGGAACTTGTGTCGCGCAGTGTTACCTAAAAACGAAAAGAGAAAAAACTCAAAGCTGAAACTTCTTCAGTTTGATGGGAAATAAATCCCATTCTACTATCTAATTATTCGCTACCTGAAAATGCCCAATTTTCTGCTCCAAATTGGCTGAAGTAACTTTATAAAATAAAAAGGTTCTCCATTTAACAAAAAAATCTTTTCTATTTTACGAAAATTGTATGATATTGTTCGGAAGAAAATTATATTTTCTTTACATAAATATAATTTTCTTACGAATATAATCATACCATTTTTTTTATAATATGAATGTTGTAGTAATACGTACGAGTAGGTATCTTAAAATCGAGTACCTAATTATAATATTATACATTTATATTATTATTACTTTTCTAAAACTGAGATTAAGCACAGTTTGGAATCAAAAAGTTTTTTCGTATCTTAACTTTTCTGTTATGAAATCTTAAGCTAAATAATTATGCTTACATTAGCTGATGGTGTGGCAAGCTAAGTTAGATATTCGCTATTTTTTTTAACGAGAAAGCTAATAAATGGTCAATGGCCACGCGCTGTATAGGGTTCCGTATACCAATTTGCAATTTGCCATAATATATTGCCGCGTCACCAGTCACCAGTATACAATCGTGAATAATTTTTTAAATATCAAAAATCATTATCTTATTTTTTAGAGGTTGGGCCTATAATTCATCAGCTAAACCTAAATCTTATCTATTCAGCTAAACCTAAATCTTATCTATATGTGACTTTTGAATGCTGTAATCTCACGTTTACAGGAACATGCATTCTATATCTATCATGATAAAATTAGTATTTACTGTGAACGAAGAACTGGTTTTATACAACTATAAATCATTGCGATATAAATTCTATTTCAAAGACTATAAAGTAGAAAATTGTTTATTTCTCCAATGATAAAGTTTCCTGATTTATAGTGTTGTAAATACACAAGCTAATTAAACTTTGAATAGTATTATCTCTGAAATAAAGCTAGTTAAGGGTCCTGCAAGTTGGATAAGAAAAATAAGTACTTGGCTAGGTGAGAGAAGTAGTTAATTATGTAAAGTACAAAAGCTGTCCAAGAGAACGCAAAGTTTTTTACTGTAAGTAATTTAAATTTTTTAAAATCTTTCAATAAGTTTTCATGTGTAACTAGATGATACCCGCGACTTCTTTCACATGGATTGAGGATTTTTTCCCGCGGGAACTCTCTTATATTCCGGGATAAAAAGTAGCCCATGTGCTAATTGCTATGTGTGTGAAAACGGAGGGCATTTTCATCATTCTTTTTCTTTCACATGTGTATCCATGTATCATTCAGATAACTTATCAGTATCTAAACAGGAGTGGATTGCGAGAGTGGAGTTTCATAAAGCTCTAGGTAGGTACGTAGGGCTTGTGTATACAGCTATGAATAATGATTGAGACGTACGCATTATTCTCCATATCTATTCTCCATAAATGTTATTGCCTGTTTGTTGTATAAATAAGCTCGAGTATGGCTTTAACGGGAAGCAACCCTCTTATGAGTATATTCTATGAATATTATTTCAAACAACGTCTCAGTTGAACCGTCTTTTGTGTTTGAGGATACCGAAGACTCACCCAGAACTTTCGTAGAGATGATTTGCTAAGTATAACTTAAAATACGTTCAAACTTTGAGCGCCACAACATTGGTACGCCGCTATTGTTATCATTATGAAAGATAATAATAATTTAATTAAGTCTTGAGTAAAGTTTCATAACAATAAGCTAAATTTCCTGTAGCTTTATACGCTTAACTTTCTCATTAAATATAGACGGTAGGCGTTTGGTTCGTTGAAATAAAAATAATAGAATATAAAAGCTTTTTATTCAAGTAAACTATTTTAAAATACTTTTAAATCTACAACTGGTTCGGAGTGCCACCATTTTTTTTAAGTACAATAATAATATGAAAATAATACAATAATATTATTACAATAATATTAAGTATTACAATAATATTAAGTACAATAATATTATTTTGTTATTTACTGTCTCAGTTCTCATGAATTGCTGGAGTGAGTTATTTTATTATTTTACGCTTTTTTATTATTTTATATAAATTTTTTGTATATTTAACTATATTATATTATCCTTTTTTCATGAGCCTACTTTAAACAGATTCCTTAAATTTGTGTAAAAACTAAAGTCTAAAATTGACTGTGGAATTTAATTATAGAATATGACACCCATTCCCACAAACGACTATCGTACTTTCTTGAAGGGCCCGCGTAATAGGCGTAAGAATTCCCTTTGCTCAGAATATCTTCACAGCCAAGCCGCTATTTGCACGGCTTGGGCAGACAGAACGGAACACGTCCTGCCTGCTGATTCTGTAACTCAGTGCCTATCACCAACGACAGGCATTTTTATCCAATGAAGGTTTGAAGAGAAATGACATTTATTATTTCATAGTAAACCTTCAATGAATAAAAAAAAGACGTGTGGCACGCGGGGACTGCCGCGGTAAAGCTATTGCATAGCATTTTTATCAACGCCATCTAGCGGTGAGAGGAGTCCCGTGTCAGGTTATTTTCGTTACGGAATTTCTGGATTCGGTCTCCACGCTCAAGGCCCGCGATTGAAGCTATGCAATAGCTTAAAATATATGTCAGTAGCTTTCATTTTTTTGATTGGAACTGAGTTACAGAATGAGTCCTAACCAGCGACTGATCAAGAGTTCTGACCGCCCTAGGCTAATTATGAGGACGCGCCCCCGCCAAGTGTGTTACGGACGGCTTAAAAAGTAGTTAGTGAGTAGAGTAGTAGTATGAAAATTTTAACATGGTTCAAACTACCTATAAAAGTTTTCAGATTGATCTGCAATGATGCCAGATTAGTGCATGCGAAGAAACGATTTCAGCGCGCCCCCCCTGATCCTCGCGCCCTAGGCTACAGCCTATTTAGCCTAAGGGTTAATTAGGCCCTGGTCCTAACCCAGCGTGTTCAGTGAGCTATGGCGCCCCACTTGCGCTATGCTATGAAACGGTACTTACACAGTTCCTTGGACTGCAAATCGTATGCGCTTTCAGTATAACAGTATAACGTGCTCCCATAATACTGCTCCCGTTGCTCGTCGCTTACTTCGCTTTGAATATTAATGAATTTCTTAGTGACAAAGTTGCATGGAAACAGATAGTGTGGAGCGTCATAATTTGTAACACTGATAGGTTTAAGCCATATTATAGAGACTTCTTGTGTTTTGAAAATAGCTACTTGCTGAGTTACTTGATGTTTCTTCTCAGCAAAGGCTTTCCAAACCTGTGGTAGAGTTTATACTATCAAAAAAGTCACAACGTTACTTTGCGTTTTTCTTTTTTTACTTTGCGACTTTGCAATATACTTGTGTGTCACGTTACAAAATTACCAATATTTATAATAATAATATAGGTCTCTTAAAACAGGATCTATAGGTACTACCAAAGCTTGTAGCAGTATTATTTCAAAATTGTTTTGACATATCATACAATAACAACAATAACAATATTATATACTTTAAGGTTCTCATTATGATTTTTTTATTTTTTTTATTCGATGACAAGATAGCCCTTGACTGCGATCTCACCTGATGGTAAGTGACGATGCAGTCTAAGATGGTAGCGGGCTAACTTAGAAGGGGTATAGCAGTGTAAATACAACCCATACCCCTAATCAGTTTCTACACGCCATCGTGCCGGAACGCTAAATCGCTTGGCGGCACGTCTTTGACGGTAGGGTGGTAACCAGCCACGGCTAAAGCCTCCCACCAGACCAGACCAGAGACAATTTAGAAATTATAAATTCCTAAATTGCCCCCGCCGGGAATCGAACCCGAGACCTCCCAGTTATAAGACCACAGCGCTCACCACTGCGCCAGGGAGGTAATTATGGCATCTTTAAACAAAATTGAAATAAAACTGCTGCTATGCGTTGGTAGCTTTGAATATATACTCAAAGGTTGGTAGTATCGGCTCTGAACTAAATAAATAAGATTACAAAGAAACTATAAAATACGAGTTGATTTCTTCTCCGTTTCTTTAGCTGAAACCTCCGATCCATCAAAAAGCAATTTCACTATCTGATGTTACGTAAACAGCGGGAGGGGGGGAGGGGGGAATGAAATTAAAGTGAGTTCAGACAGCGAGTCTTGTGTGTCTTTTCAAGTTTATGTTAGCTGTGCATAAATCTGTCATTTAGTATGGGCGAGAAAGTGGTGGAGAATTTTTTTGTTCCACACTGTAGCCGTTCGTTTCAGAAACGTTGCGTTTCGTACGAGTAAATTGAATTCACACGTGTTGTGACTTGTGAGCGTCGACATCCTTATATGATTGAAATCCAACTTACCCGCACAAAACGCTTTAGTTCAACGTTCTTGAAACGAACCGCTACAGTGTGGAACGCTCTTCAGGCGTCCGTGTTTCCTGCCACGTGTAACTTGAGTACCTTCAAGGCAAGAGTGAATAGCATCGTGTATGCAAACTCACTCCAACTTAAACTTGAACAGGATGATTACCGTCAAGCGCAAGCCTAAGCGCAATTTCGCAATAAAAAGGTAACTTCGTTTCCATCTCACATAAATTCACCTGCACTAGGCGTGTTCAAGAAATGCATTGCAAAAATCGACATCCTTACTTCCTTTTACTAATATACCAAAGTGTTTGTTGGTTTGTCTTTCAATAGCACCGCAACAAAGCAACGCATCGACGTGATTTTTTGCATGGGTATAGTTGAGGACTGGGAGAGTGACATAGGCTTTTTATCCCGGAAAATCAAAGAGTTCCCGCGGGATTTTAAAAACTAATACCACGCGAGCGAAGTCGCGGGCATAAGCTAATAGTTGCATATACGAACATCAGTCACCCTAGCCATACAATTACGTGTTCTCTTTCCATCGCTAGCGCTGTAGAGCAGGGATTCCCAAAGTTTTTTTATCACGCTTCTCTTCTGAAAGGATAGGACGTGCGATAAAAAAAAAGACAACACGTTTGTAATATGGCTAGAGACGCAGAACACAAAACTTGAACATTGCGCTACGATGTAGTCTTTGTTTATATTCACTAAACCAAAAAGTATGCTCCGGCAGATCGGAAGCTGTAACAGCGCTCTGGCTCATCCTCTGTCGGATGAGGCTAGAGCGCTGGTGCAGCTGTATAGAAAGTGCATGAGGCGAATTGTATAAATTTATTTGTATTGGAAGTCAAATGGAGTGACGTAGTCCTTATGGACCAAACTCCTTAAATAAAGATTTAAAAAAAAAATATATATAGTTATATACTTTTTGTTACTTACTCGAATATTTTTGGTTTTCCAATTCAAAATTTGGCGCTTCAAAAGTTTTCAACTAATGCACGGTCGACTGCGCATGTCAGTTGAACAAGGTGAGTTTTCGGAACGCCATATCTAGGACGTAGTATATTATTTTATACCGATGTTTGAAAATGTGTCTTACACGTATTATAAAGACAAAAATTTTCGTTATTATGACAGCGTAGAATTGTTGGCTTGGATGGAACAAATTGCATTTTCGTTGTACCCATGTGGTCTGATAGCAGCCCATTCTGCTTTATAAAAGCTTTTAAATATAGTATGCAAACTAGATTCCAGCGGCTTTGACTGCTGTCTTCGTTATGTGGAGAATTTTTGCATTAAAATACTCGTAGTATCGATAAAAAATTAACTCGAAATCCTCAAGATTCTCGTTGGTTTATGGACGAGAGAAAGTATTAAAATCGCTCGTGAATCGATTTAGTAACAAGTGTTGGACTTACAAGTAGGTATAAACGTAAAAACTATTTTTACAAAACCGACTTCAAACGCCACTACAAAGTATACCAATTGTGCCTATAAAATTAAAGATTTCTCTCGATTTCTTCAGGATCCCATCATCTGATCCTGACCTGATGACAATGGGACTACTTAGGAAGTAGGAGTATCAAACAAATAAAGAAATCTCCAGGCATCTTCGAGTAATCGGGGAACATACATAAAAAAAAACCGACGAATTGAAAACCTCCTCCTTTTTTGGAAGTCGATTAAAAATCAGACAAAACATTTTATAAATTACGAAGTCGTCGTTCGTTTCGACACAAGGGAACTAACCAGCATTATGCTAAGCGAATTTTTTTTGCCATTTGCTGCCATGGGACCTCTTCATAACGTTGTTAAAAAAGTTTTCATTTTATTTTCGGCTTTTGACCATATTTTTACATTGAAATTGAAACAGTTTTGTTGTTTGTCGTTTGATAATTTAATTTTTTCAACAGCGGTATCTATATTCAGACAAAGTTAAGTTCTTCCTTTGTTGCAAGAAAGAACAGAGCAGCATTTTACCTTTTTGACAAAAATCCGTGCGATTTCCGTTCAAATCCCAAGATGCACGTCAGGAAAAATGCTCCGCAAAAATTCCGATGAGTTGTGAAATTGAAACTCCTCAGGGACGTAATTTATCAATGGATGTCGTCTGGCAAAGTAGGATTATACACGGATTTAGTGAAAAGTTATGGTTTTCCACGATCCTGCATAGGCAGGCAGGATATTCCATTAGAGACGAAATATGAATTTCAAACTTATATTATTATTTTACCAACGGACAAGGTATTATCACAATTTTCTTGTATACTCTGTGGTACTATGATGTGTTTGGCATAAGAAGATGAGTGTGTTAGTTTGTTTTATTATCAACTAGATGATTCCCGCAACTTCGTTCGCGTGGATTAAAGTTTTTTTATTCCCTATGTGCTATTCCAGACTATAATCTATCTCTGTGCCAAACAGCCAAATCGGTTCAGTCGTTGTGATTGAGCAACAAACATACAAACTTTCGTATTTATAATATTAATAATAATTAATAATAAAATAATAATAATAGTAGGATATGTTACTGAAAAACTTGAGGTTGATTTTAATGCGGCTTTATGTATAAGGCACGAGTAAGTACAGTCACATACCTGGGTACGGTTTACGTCAAAGCAGTTTTTTACATGGTACACAAGACTCAAGAGACGCTAAGTTCGTCGTAAGTATTCCGTACCCAAAGGTGCCAACAAGACCCTATTACTAAGCCTCCGCTATCCGTCCGTCCGTCCGTCTATCTCTCAACGGGCTGTACCTTTTTTTTTTTTAATTCAATAACAAGATAGCCCTTGACTGCGATCTCACCTGATGGTAAGTGACGATGCAGTCTAAGATGGTAGCGGGCTAGCTTGGAAGGGGTATAGCAGTGTAAATTCAACCCATACCCCTAATCGGTTTCTACACGCCATCGTGCCGGAACGCTAAATCGCTTGGCGGCACGTCTTTGACGGTAGGGTGGTAACTAACCACGGCCAAAGCCTCCCACCAGACCAGAGACAACTTAGAAATTAAAAATTCCTAAATTGCCCTCGCCGGGAATCGAACCCGAGACCTCCCAGTTATAAGACCACAGCGCTCACCACTGCGCCAGGGAGGTCGTCAAAACCTATCTCATGAACCATAGCAGGTACTTGAAATTTTCACAGAATGTCTATCTATTGCCGTTATAACAAAAAATAATAAAATAAAATACGGTCCCCATTTAAGAAACGTGATTCTTAACAATCGCTGTTACGATGGTACGGAACCTTTCTTGTGCGAGTCCAACTTGCACTAGGCCGGGTTATTTTAAATTTTGTTTTGAGAAAATTTTTGGCCAACTTTCTGGTAAAGGATCTTTCTTAATTGAAAGGAATTACACCTAATAATATTTCGAGTATATAATCGAATATTTCGAGTATACTTAATATAAATCGAAGTAATCAAGTACTTATAGTCTTAGCAAAATAAACTCAAATATACATAAGCGATTAGATGAGCTACACTCAAAGTAAATTGTATCGACGAGGTAATGGAAAATTTACATATAGATGCTATTCCTTGAGAATCCTGAGATGATAATGGCAGTTCAGAGCTCTTGTTTATGCCGACACAGAAACGATGCCTATCAGTTAATTAATACTTGAACAATGATCGAATTAATTGAGAATAGCTTTAGTGAAAGCATTATTGAAGCCTCTACTACCTCGTTGGTCTCGAAGTTAGCATATTGGCTGCTGATCCAAAGGTGTTTGGGTTTGAGTCCTGAGACGGGTAAAAAAGTTAGCTAAGTAGGTATTTAGTTTTTTTCAATATCATTACGGAGTTTGTGGTATACACGCCCGTATTTCGGAGAGCACGTAAAGCCGTCGGCCTAGCGGTTAAACTCTCTCTGAACCTCTTTACGCATACAGTTATGCACTATAACACCTTATCTCCGTCGAGATTGGCCGTCGTGGCAGAAATTCGGTCGGGAGGACGTTATTATTATTTAAGCGTATAAAGTTTTTTTTAAAAGCCTTTTTGAGTGTGCTAATAATAGATTAGTGTGGGTGGAATCGCTGAATTATTCCGCAGAATAAAATCTATTAAGTTTAAAATGGCGTACTTTTGCTAAAATATAGGTAGGTAGTATAGGTTGTGACTTCGGATAACTTAACGCCATTTTGGATTTGATAGATTTTATCGAACACTTCGTTCATTACTATAGTGGTTCATGAAGCTAAATCAAACTTAAAAAAAAAAACGGTCGCATCACTCTGAATCAGACAAATTAATTTAACATAACGACTGGGCATAATCTCGATGTCAAATATTCAATGAGTCGGCACACAGCGAGCTGAAATTCACAAATACAGCGTCCGATGTGCTCGTTAGCTTATGCAGATTTATAACACTGATAAAACGAGTCGTTTGGCGATCGTTACATTCGTTTCGATTAGGATTTTACGCGCTGTTACGCTGACTGGGCTGGTACTTGTCGACATCAATTGAAAATAGGTACATTTATTTGGAAAATATTTGCAACTAGCTGATTCCCGCGACTTCGTTCGCGTTGAAAAAGTTTAGAGTGACTTGCCCGTGAGAAGTTACGTCCTTTATCTCCGATAATATTTAGGAGATCTTCACCCAAAATTGGACAACATATTTCTAATAGTACACAATTTGTGTACTAAATATTTTGTCCAATTTAAGAATTATAATAATTGTATTTGAAATATTTCTACAAACATAATAATATTGTGTCTCTCATAATCATTTAAGCATCCGCTTTGTATGTGCGGGTCATGTGTGGAACTCTCTCGAATACAAATTAGGGGTCCCAAAGACATAGAAACTAATTGGAAGACATTTTGATGGCATCGGTTTATATCCCTGATAATAATCCTGTAGTGGGTTTTAATAATATTTTGTTTGTTTTTGTTACGTCAAGCTTTCATCAAAAGTTTGTCGGTTTAGGAATAACTGTTTAATTTAATATTTACATATATGTATATTTGGATTAAAACTTATAATTTAGATTTGCGTTTTAACAGCAAATAGCAGTGATAGCACATTTCAGCCAAATCGATTCATAGTCGTTACTACGCGGCGAGTTACAAACATCCATGCATCCATCATTATTTATAACATTTATAATATTTTTTTTACATATAATTGTCGAAATCCCCCGATATTGTGGTCGGAGACCTTGTCTACAGAGCTTCATTGTCAGTGTACGCATTTATAATATCGGTAGGATTAGTATGTTGGTAGATACAGACTTTTTCCAATATAGGCAGGTGCAAAGACAAATCTAGCGTACATTTTTGTTCGACAGATTCATATTGTTGGATGCAGGTAGAGTTATGAGTTTTGACTCAAACAAATATGTCGTTCGCACTCTTTTCGCTCTCTTTTATTCTCATTCATCCTATGACGTGACAGGTGGCATTGCAAATGTTGCATCCGCCTTGCATTCACGGATTATTGCTGTCAACATATTTCATGTTCATAGTATTCACAATTTACTAGGTTTCAGTGGATATGAGATGACCGACGACTGACTATACGTCTTTGGGACCTGGGTATAGTTCTTACATTTCACGAGGGTGCGTGGCTCATGGTTGTGTGTTTGTCGTATCTATATAAGTGTGAGCGAGAGCTTGCTCGCGCCTGACCGCTCCCACCTAGGCTCCTGACAGACAGGCACACTTACGCAATGTGCATGTAGGCGACGTAACCACAAGTAAAGCTCACGTGCCCTCGGGTATTAAAAGAGCTATACCAACAATATACACCTAAAAATCCAATTAAAATCTTATTTTGTAGATGGATACCTTCATTTTCTTCTTCTTTATGCACCGAAAGATCTTTTGCATGGTCTTTCACAGGCCTCGGTTTTGCGCCGCCTGAATCCAGCGGCTCCCTTCATCTATATCATAATACCTTATACATCATCGATATGTTAAAATGTTATATACATACATTTTAAATACACATACATACATTACAATACATAATTATAATGTTTATTAAATATTGTCTAATATTGAAAGATATGCGCGTGAATTATTTAACACTAATGTAAGACTATAGAGTTCGAAGTTCAAACTAGGCGTACCGTAAGTTTGCCAGTATGTGTCTTACAAGACTCTTCAGCCCGACCTAGTTATAAACTTGTCGAAACCGGAACAGAAGTCCGATAGCGATAGACTTATATAACCACATGGTACCTACGTACAATATGCATCACCAATAGCCTGAGCAATAGGGCCTGTGCAGCACTGGTAGCATGGGCAGGAGATAAAAGTTTTATCCCCCGATTTTATCCACTGACAGGGGATAAAATTATCTTTTCCCTATGCTAAAGCATGGCGACAGAGGAAAAGGTGATGTATATTTCTATAAGTATATCCACTGAGTGTTATTTCCACCGCTGTGCCCATGCTCGACGGGTGGATAAAGCTAAGCGAGGGGATAAACGTTTATCCTTTTCCCGGGGATAAAATTTCTCCCGCCCATGCTACTAGGGCACCAGCATATTTAAACAGTTATATTATTTAATTTTTGCCTCGATTCAGTGCGAATTATTTTATGTACTAATCATTCTAGAACGATGATAATAACTTTCCATCAGCGAACTCGATTTCCCTATAACAAAACGCTAATGCTAAAGCCAGTAACAAAACTATTGACCGTATCCGAATGCAATTCCAGTGTAATAAACAATGCAATATCCCATATGCACGGATAAATTCTGGATTGAGCGAGAGCTCCCAACGGATGTAAACTAGCTTCGCACATATGGACAACGGTTTGTATCGGTTGCGATGGTGCCATAAAACTTTGTTATCTTATGATCGTCACAACTTTGAGGCTGATATCTATAGACCACACTCACACTCAGCTCAAACTCACGATAGAGTTAAAACGAGACAGACTTATGTCAGAGCATATAGGGCACGCTCTATACCGGTTGAAATTTTAATGGTTGTACTCCCTGAAAGAGGTGAATGTGCTCATGAAACTGAACATCTTTCCCCAGGGAACATAGGTCTAAATATGAAAAAAAAAATTGGACCCTCCATACAAACTTGACGATCAGCTGATTGATTTACTATGGGAGGTCCAAATTTTTTTTTCATATTTCGACCTATGTTCCTTGGGGAAAGTTGTTCAGTTTCATGAGCACATTCACCTCTTTCAGGGAGTACAACCAATGAAATTTCACCGTGTAGATCTCATGAGCGTAACTTAAAAGCTTTAAAGTATGCGTAAAAAGTGTAAAGTATTACTCAAAAGTGGTGTCTCCCCTAGTGGTTAGAACTACGGTCTTCTATTCGGGAGGTAGTAGGTTCGATCCCGAGCACGCCTCTGACTTTTCGGAGTTCTGTGTGTATGCGATTTATACATATATTTTGATATTGTCCTACTTACATTATCTCAGCAGACAGCTCAATGCGGTAGTATATTCCTTGGCTCAATGATTGTTTGCATTGCAAATGTCAATTGTAAATACTATAGTCTGATTTTTAATTCCGTGGAATTCTGACGTATCTTAATGTTACCAGAGATTTAAAAAATCCCACAAAAAAGATAATAAATTGAAACTCATACAAATAAAAATCAATGACCGCACATAGATATATATGACAAATGCCTGACAGATAGTTTGGGGTAAAATCGAACTACAGGTGGTAATACTGTTTTTCATACAAATAACTCGCTCTATTTATAAAATGACATCTGTCAGAATTCCACCGAATTAAAAATCAGACTATAACATAGAATATAGATTACTGAAATTATACTAAGTATGTAATAGAGTCTGCAAAACGACAAATAAAGAATAACTCAACATTTCGGATAAAATCTTGGAACACAACACACAGGACAATAAATCTATTTCAAAGCGAATTCATAAAACGTAGACCAAACATCGTACGAATGATAAGAACCTACTAGTTAGGAAAGAATTAATGTTTTTAACAGATTTTCCCTTTTCAGTTATTCTTTATTTCGGTGTATTAAAGCCGGTTTAATTTTCCTTAAATAATAGATTGTTTGTACTTTGGTGTTCACATAGATGGCGGTGTATTACTTTAGATCGCATTATAAGTTCAGCCCGTAAAATGTAAAAGACCCTTATTAACAATAGACACTTGAAAAAGAACCACGCTCTGCTACCATGTTAGATATTTTATTTTTGGAAGAGTTGCTCTTTCTGGCAACTTCATTTACCTTCCATAAGAGTAACAAACATCACGCATACACACAAAACACACACACACACACACACACACACACACACACACACACACACATACACACTTTCGCCTTTATAATATTAGTGTGATAGTGATAACTTTTGTCATTAAAAATAGAGGAAAAGTAAGTATTTGCTCAGGTTTGTAGGTTGTTTGTTTTCAATTTTTGTAGTGTACTTTACATTTTGTTATTATATATTATAACTAGTAGTTCGTCCCGAACTGAGACCTCGCGGTATCCCATAATTCCCAAAATATATAGTTTTAATTATCTAAATATATAAAAGGCAAAGGTGATTGACTGACTGATTGACTGACTGACTGACTGATCTATCAACGCACAGCTCTAACCACTAGACCGATTGAGTTGAAATTTGGCATACAGGTAGCTGTTAGGACGTAGGCATCCGCTAAGAAAGAATTTTGGAAAATTTCAACCCCAAGAGGGTTAAATAGGGGGTTAAAGTTCGTATGAAAGTCTGTCATTTTTCAAGTTATATCCATGAAACTTTGTATTTAGGCTTTAGAATAAAAATAAAGAAATATGTGTTTCACAGATTTTGAAAAATCCACCCCCCAAGGGATCAAATGGGGGATGAATGTTAGTATGAAAGTTTTTCATTTTTAAAGTTGTATAAACTTTGTATTTGGGCTTTCGATTAAAAATAAAGAAATACATGTTTCATCTTCTAAATAAATAAAAGGCAAAGGTGACTGACTGACTGATTGACTGACTGACTGACTGACTGATCTATCAACGCACAGCTCTAACCACTGGACCGATTGAGTTGAAATTTGGCATACAGGTAGGTGTTAGGACGTAGGCATCCGCTAAGAAAGGATTTTGGAAAATTTCAACCCCAAGAGGGTTAAACAGGGGGTTAAAGTTTGTATGAAAGTCCGTCATTTTTCAAGTTATATCCATGAAACTTTGTATTTAGGCTTTAGAATAAAAATAAAGAAATACGTGTTTCACAGATTTTGAAAAATCCACCCCCCAAGGGATCAAATAGGGGATGAATGTTAGTATGAAAGTTTTTCATTTTTAAAGTTGTATAAACTTTGTATTTGGGCTTTCGATTAAAAATAAAGAAATACATGTTTCATCTAAATATATAAAAGGCAAAGGTGACTGACTGACTGATTGACTGACTGACTGACTGACTGACTGACTGATCTATCAACGCACAGCTTTTACCACTGGACCGATTGAGTTGAAATTTGGCATACAGGTAGCTGTTATGACGTAGGCATCCGCTAAGAAAGGATTTTGGAAAATTTCAACCCCAAGAGGGTTAAATAGGGGGTTAAAGTTTGTATGAAAGTCCGTCATTTTTCAAGTTATATCCATGAAACTTTGTATTTAGGCTTTAGAATAAAAATAAAGAAATACGTGTTTCACAGATTTTGAAAAATTCACCCCCCAAGGGATCAAATAGGGGATGAATGTTAGTATGAAAGTTTTTCATTTTCAAAGTTGTATAAACTTTGTATTTGGGCTTTCGATTAAAAATAAATAAAATACATGTGTCACAGGTTTTGAAAAATCTACCACAAAAGGCATCATCTAAATCTAAATATATAAAAGGCAAAGGTTACTGTCTGACTGACTGATTGATCTATCACCGCACAGCTTAAACCACTTTGCATACATATAGCTATGATGACGTAGTCATCCGCTACGAAAGGATTTTTCAAAATTCAACCCCGAAGGAGGTAAAATAGGAGTTTAAGAAATCGAACCTAACGTGAGCGAAGCCGCGGGTAAAAGCTAGTATATTATAACTAGCTTTTTCCCGCGGCTTCGCTCACGTTAAGTTCGAGTTTTCAAACCCCTATTTAATCCCTTTAGGGGTTGAATTTTCAAAAATCCTTTCTTAGCGGACATCTACATTATAATAGCTATCTGCATGCTAAATTTCAGCCTGATCCGTCCAGTGGTTTGAGCTGTGCGTTGATAGATCAGTCAGTCAGTCAGTCAGTCAGTCAGTCAGTCAGTCAGTCAGTCAGTCAGTCAGTTAGTCAGTCAGTCAGTCAGTCAGTCAGTCACCTTTGCCTTTTATATATTTAGATAATTAACTTTTAACATTAGACGCAATAAAAATAATAATAGTTGACGCAAAACTGTTTTAGCGATACAGCGCCAACGCCAAGATGGCGTCAATGACGTAGATCCAAAAAAGAAGTCACAGCAGACAGTCCAGTGTTAATCGTAGATTAAAGATACAGGTCAGTGACTATGGCCTAAACCTTGAGAAGAAATCCAGTTGTGGGCCAGCGATGTCTTGAAATACTTTTTTTTAAAGAATATTAGCCAACCTGAAGTTGATTAATATTCTCCTGTCCTCTCCAAATAGGCGGAAAGCTTGTGTTAGGAGTGTGTACGACAATAGTACAACGGGTGGGATTCGAACCTGCAACCTTACAGTTTTCAGTTCACACCTTTAACCGTTGGGCTATTGAGGCTTCAAATATGAAAATAATATCACATTTTTCAATATACATATAACGACACATTAGCTTGTTAATGGTTTCCAAAACATTTGCTTAAAAGGAGTAGGTATGCAAAGCTAATAAAGTGCATAACAAAGCAATTGATGGCATCGATTGCATGAGGGGGTGATAAACAATGCAATATGCATGTCTCAAGGGGATGCTACGAGAGCTGCCTTTATAGCTTGCTGTACATAACTTGGGAAATACCTGACCGATACTACGTCGAGAGGCGACGGCATAAAATCAATTTCGCTTTAAAGGAAACGCTATAACTTGCCACTCTATGTTCACTTGTTCACATTCTTGTATGTATCCCTTTGAGTATATAATCAACATGTAACCCGATTGCGTAAAATCCGTATTGATATTGATTTTGTTCAAATAAACTGTACCCTTCGTCACCCGGACCATTACGATATTTTTAAGCTATTGCATAGCTTCTATCGAAAATAACCTGACACCCCCGGACACGGACTCCTCTCACCGCTAGATAGCGTTGATAAAAAATGCTATGCAATAGCTTTACCGCGGCAGTCCCCGAGTGCCACACGTCTTTTTTTAAATGAATAGTGACCAAACGGGCACGCGGGCGGATGTAAAGTGATTACCACCGTTCATGAACATTTGGAGAACCAGAGGCACTACCAATGCGTTGACACCTTTTTAGGAATTTGTTGGTCCGACTGACATAATCAAGTGAATATAATATGCTACCAAAAGACTCACTGAGGCACCTTGACCCGCCATGGACCCATCGAGTACCCACCACAGTCATTTTTTTTTTTTTTTAATCCCTACACCACAGCCATACCAGATATATTTATCGATGGTACGATAATAAATAATAACCAACTGAACTGTAATCAGAATTTCATACATTCTATATTACAGGCGAAGTAAAATAAACAGGAAAGATATAGTTATAAAATAAACAGTACGAGGAAAGAAATATGTTGCATTAATAAAATGCCTTTTGCCCTTTACTTCACTTATTATTAACGGCACGTTGAAAATATATTGACATAATATTATATAAATTATTATCTTTTTCCTCGAAACGAATCTTTCTTGTGTTTGAGGGATTTATTTTTCGTATAATCCTCATGTAAAAATTTTGGAATCGACGCTTAGTAGACTGTTTATTTTATTGAGCGCTATTCTTGTATCCTTCCCAATTGAAAACAAAGGGTATTATGCTATACTTTAAACCCCAGACAAAAGAGTGGGGTAGCTGTGTATATGTGTGTTTGTCTTTACTTTTGTCCTAGTACTCCCTAACGAATCGACCGATTTTGATGCGTTTGTTGCTGTTTGAAAGCTAACGTAATCGAGGTGGATCTTAGCTATAACTTATGAAGGCATTTGAAGATCATCAGCTCATTTTCTACTTGATTAAGCGATTCACATCCGTTTGCGAAATACCTATGTGTATCTTTAATTTTTGTTACTTAATATAATATTTATTATGTTAATTTTGGAATGAAAATTCTGACTGAAATCTAATTTTGTATTATTTTATTACCCGAAATAAATACAATAATATATCCATGCTACGATTCGTTGAGTATTTTAAAAGATATTGGAAAAGGGTTATAAAAATATTATGTCTCTAACTCTATTATTATTTTTTCTGAAATTATTACTGAAAGGTGTGAAACTGCGGGTTAAGAATTCTTTCAATATAAAAACTTTTCGAATATCGGAGATCTAGACTTCACGCGATATATAAGTACCTACTAAATTCCACTTTAAACTTTAAAGCGAAAGAACAACAAACTAAAAAGAAAACTGAAAGACACCGAGGACAGTTTTTGAGTTGGCGATACGAGTCGCTTAAGCTAAGACACGATTTAAGAAACTACTAAGTAGAACGAACTTTACAAAGGAATTTTCTCACTGACTATTATTTATTCCCGAACTTTTCACAATCGAATGACCCACTTGATTTATACCACGGTTAGCCATAAAAATGTAAACAAGGGGAAAACTATGCAATTATTCACCTGTTGATACGTGGCTAATACTGTCGCCAGACACTATCGTAATGCGACACTTACATTACCTAAGGTTTCGTGTAGGCTGTGATTTAGATATTAAATAATTATGAAAATTGGGAAAAACACTATTATGAAGGCGAAAGTTTGTATTTATGTGTGTGTATGTATGTATGTTTGTTTGTTACTGTGTACGCCACAACGAATGAACCGATTTGGCTGAAGTGTGGAATGGAGATAGTTTATACACAGGATTAACAGATAGATTACATTTCTATCATTTATCACATATCATATAGAACATTTATCTACATATTTCGTATGTAGATATAGAACATTTACCTACATATTTCGTATGTAGATAAATGTTCTAAATGCCAATGAAGCAAATAAATGAATTATGAATAATATGTGATTTTTCAATGTAAAAAAATATTTTTTGATTTTGCCATTCGACGATGTCCCACTCAAGGTGGTAAGTATGTTTTATTAAACTTTTACTGTTCAGGCTTAAAGCATTGATAAATGCTGAAAGAATTTTTTTTATTAAAGGAGATGGCCCATCTCCAATACATTGTTTGCCCCAGAAAAAAAAGTTTATGCGTCACGATGAAACTTTTACCTTTGGGTTGGTTTTCTTGTGTAAATTACTAATAAATAGTATTTTTGACCCTAGATAGTGGGGTTATTGCTTATTGAGTACCCTAACATCTCACTAAAAATACCTACCGAAAAGGTTGTGTTAGTGAAAAATATACCCACCTCCATAGGAGAAATCCATGCCAGCAAAAGATCACGCAGTGGTGAGTCTAATCCAAGCATTCTTCGAGATATTATGCGTGGATGGTATAGTTAACACAACGATTATGAAACGCCATTGCCGCCGCGCCGAGATATCACAACACAAGAGTCAAAATCTCTAATTCACGTTTCACTCACGAATGTTCCGATGCAAACTTACAAGCACTGCGGAGCATCAACTTGACGCAGACTTGAAGAATTACACAAAGCAGAGTAAAATTGATAAAATACAAGAAAATCACATAAGCGCAAACATGCAACTCAACGAAGTTCCTTGTATAGGCACAGATTAAGAATGTTGTATAGGGATTTTCGTCCCGATCCGATACTTAATATGTAGATCGATACAATGGTAAACGATTCAGTTGCTAATTGTATCGATACAATATCATTCGGTACGGTTTGGTGGAATGATACCTACACATTGTACATAAAAATCGTGCCAAAAATATAGTTCGATCACTGTCAGTTCACTGACAAACGTTAAAGATTTAAAATAATGACATAACCTAAAAGTAGTTTCGTCATTTTATTTGAGATGCAAACCATACCGCATGTGGCCAGTTTTATTATGAACTCGTATCTGCAAGTCGATTCGAATTGATACTTTTCTTCCGATACCAAGTAAGACTCGAAAGTAGTGATTCGATACCAAAAGTACTCGGTATCGAAACAAAAGTATCGAGTACTTGCTTGTATTGTATCGAATCATCACTAGCTGTAAATAAAATGGCAGTAAACAATAACAGGAAATGAAAATACTTATTTTTAGAATGATTTTAAAACCCCGCTAGTTCGTAGGTTTCTATTTATGTCTTTCAAAATAATAATTAAAAAGTAATTTTATTAGATTGATATTGTTAGGTCTCTTGGTATTTTTCAATTTACAAACTTGAAACGACTCTGGGGCAATTTTGGGACATCTCCTTTGTCTAAACTTTTTTTTCTTCAAATGAACCTCTGTAGCGATAACTCGATTCTCTACTATTGTGCCAAATCGTCTTGTCTTATTATTATGAGGTGTAAAATAATATTATGGGCTGCTACAAATAGAGCATAACATTATTTGGTAGACCCTAAAAGCAGTCTTCCGGTTCGTACAACCTTATTAAATTGATACAAAAGTAAATTGGACTTTTCGCTTCGGAACATTCGGGCTTGCCTTAATAAAAACCAATAAGGTTTTTATAGCTGGATTATTTGAGATTTTTATAACGTAATATTGAGTACGAATAAAATCGTGAAAACTGGTTGTTTTATGTTCGGTTAGGCTTATTTCAACAAGCTTTTGGGTTTGTATTTGATTTGTGAACGCAAACAGTCTTTACACACACACTCGGGGATATATCTTTGAGTTAGGGTAGAAAGTTTATATGTGGGAAACGAGGAAACGAAATGTACGTAGGAATTCTTGAAATTAAGCGTCTCGAGTTACATGTGGTTTTGGTCGATAGCTACTCCTATTGAGTTGATTACATACGTCGCTTCGGCATATTCGTATAATAATACGCGTGATTGGTAATAACCAATACTACAGTTCTATCAGCTCCAAACGCGCCCCATACTTCTTATTTGTTCATTAACCAAACTTAATGAATACAATTTTGTGTATATTATATGCTTTAGAAACTAAACTGTGAGTCTGTTGGTTCTCAGATTTCCGTTAAAATACGAATGAATGAATGAATGAATATACTTTTATTGTACACCACACATAATATAAGAATATACACAATGAGCTTAATAAATAGCGGCCTAATAATTTGGCGGCCTTATCGCTACATAGCGATCTCTACCAGGCAACCAATGGTGTTAAAGGACATAGCTACAAAAAAGAAATACATATGTAGTTTCTAAGTTATTCAAGCTACAGTAAACAAAATATACCTAATATGACTGAACCCGCGTAACTTAGAATTGATAAGAAATTACAAGAAACTGCTAATTAGAGCCTTTATATTAGCAAAGTCGTGAGTTACTCACGTAAGCTACGTACGTGTAAACGCAAGGTTAAGTATAATATTAAAGGTAAAACATTTTAACGACCTAACCCATGCACCGATATGAATGAAATCCGGTTCAAAGATGGTTTGCATTCCGAAAATAGGTAGGTACTATAGTGTAGGCGTTCTGCCCACCTAAACTGTGGGGATTTAGGAACTGTCGATTGTGAATTGAAGAAGCGGACGAAGTCGTGGGCGTCTGCTAGTATTCAAATAAGAATCACACTTCGTCTTACCTATACATATCGCTCATTTGCGACAAGGGTGACATAATTCAAAATTCACCAACTTTTGTGTCGAAAATTTATACTTTTTGATATAAAAACCACATTACGCTAAGCACAAAAAAGTAAGAGCGAGAGAGATAGCGACTTAATGCTCTGTCGCTTTGTTGGCCGCTGTGTTGTTTCGAGACCGCAGCATCCACAAAACATTACTCTCTAACGAGAAAATTCTCTCGTCGTCGATTTTGAATTATGTCACCCTTGTCGCAAATGAGCGATATATATGAGGCGCGCTTTGGAACTTACGAGTAAAACTTCTAAGTGTACCTCTCTATTCGTTTATACGTGACCGACGTGTCTGACCAAGATTACAGTAGGATGGTTGAGGACCTAATGTCAACATTTAATCATGTTAACGAGTACTTATCCCAACATCGTATTACCCGAGGGTCAGACCACAGTAGACGTAGTACCTTATCTTCAAGGACTTATCATTAAAATACTGAAAGGCAAAAGCTTTAACTGAAACGTTAAAAGTTTTTGCATTCCGTTTTGAATCCGAGCCAACTCTTTCATTTTGTACGGGCAGAAGAAATTCTGATTTGATACAGGAGTTTAATCCGAAGTCGAAAGCTAAGCTAACGAGACAAAAGCGTTCTAACTGAATATTACATTTGCTTTGAGTGCACTTACTGAAGTATTTAAAAGTTTCTGAATTTCATACCTTTCTTTAAAAAGATGCAAACTGTTTCTATAGTAATTTGAATTAACGATCTATATAATTTTTGTGGGTGAACGTGATAGTAAATGTCAGTTGTCACTCAAGTAGCACACGAAGGCTGCTTAGCAGCTGAATAACGAATTCCCGTCACGCTTAAAGCTGTATAAAAAAGCTGCATAAGGGCTGTATACGGCCGTATACAGCTCTTATACCTCTTAAATGGGCACAAATTATACAGCCTTAAGTTGAGTAAAAGATTACAAGTTACTCTTTATTCAGCAAATATGTCACGTGACGTAAAAGTGAAGTAGCAAACCATAGATAATACAAATCTAGCAAATTAATATACTTCGTGGAGTGAATTGAATTTGATTGAATACGTGTGGTTATATATTCAAAGTTAAGTGCATTGTTTTCATATTTATAAAAGAAAAATGATTGGGAATGTAATTTTACTGACATTATACATATATATTACCTAAGAAAATTTTAGTGCGCCACGAAAATATTCGGTTTTTAATTAGTTTCGTGATATAAATAAGCCGTGATGAAAACTTGAATAAACAATTTTTAGTGCTTTGAAAAGAATTATAAGATAAAAAGTTGTTATTATGATATCGAGAAGTAAAAACTAATGCAATCCATTCCTAATTCATACACAAAGCATCATAAAAGTTGAAAAATGAATCAGTATATTTATATAGGTTATGAGGTTATACAATAAAATGGTGGATTCATGTTAAGCTGTAATGTGGGTCACATATCATCCATTATATAGCTATTAACTTCATAATAGTTCACACGTGCCCCCTTAATAAGTCAGTGTAATAAGAGTTCACAAATACCTCTTATACAGATTTTGGCGTAATTTTATCCACTAAACAGCCCTTATTCAGCCTAAGCTGTTTAAATATCACTGACAGCTATTATGCAGCTGTAGGATCACCAGTGTACTCTTAAAAGAGTCTTAATACGCATAGAGTTTCAAATAGGTCTAAAAGTGAGTATTTATACAGCTATCTGTGCTACATGGGCATCCACGACACGTTTCATTAACACAAAATGGTGACAGCGGTGGGATCCTAACCCATGCCCTTTTGCACGGGTGGATATCAGTAACCAGTAACTATAGTTCTTTTAATTCACGAGGGCGTGTAACTCATGGTTGTGACTTGTGTGTGTGTGTCGTATTTATATAAGTGGGAGCGGGAGCTTGCTCGCACCTGACAACTCCCACCTAGGCTCCTGACAGGCACACACACATACGCAATGTACATGTACACGATGTAACTACAAGTAAAGCTCACGCGTCCTTGTGAATTAAAAGAAATATACCTACCTTAACTGGCGATAACATAGTGGATGTTGCGCATTTCTGATTTTTCGGAGTTGTGTGCGTTTCAAGCAATTATATAATATACTAGCGGACGCCCGCGACTTCGTCCGCGTTCCTAAATCCCCACAGTTTAGGTGGGCAGAAACCCTACAGCAACAGGATTGAGGAGTTGGGTCCTGGAATTCAACGATGTAGTCTTTACTACTTATCTACAATAACTATTCATAATCGACAGTTCCTGAATCCCCACAGTTTAGGAGGGCAGTACCCCTGCAGCATCAGAATAGTTAGAATAGCAGAAGAGTTAGAACCTGAATTTTTTATGGGAGCATCTTGCAAAGTTTTTGTTTCAATTAAAAAAAGATTCACGCAAATAGGTTAAGAAATCACGGAGATATCGATATAGAGAGGTAGAAAAACACAACTCCTTCTCCTCCTTTTTCGAAAGTCGGTTAAAAAAGTAGCCTATACTATGCCCGATAATATCAGCTATCTACCAGTGAAAGTCCCGTCAAAATCGGTCCAGCCGTTCCCGAGATTAGCGGCAACAAACAGACAGACAGACAGACAGACAGACAAAAATTTTAAAAATTGTTTTCTTGTTATATCACTTGCTTAAAGGTGAAGGAAACTATTTTGAGGAAACTTGCGTGAACGCAAAAGCTTCACACACCTTTGAGTACATTATGGAGAACTGTCAATCATGCAGATGTCGGCATTCTTCCTCACCACTTATACCTGATATTTACATATAGCACATTATTTATGTATACCTAAATTTATCAATTAACTTTTATTTCAATTCAAAACACAATCATTCCTTCGTCACAGTTGGTCGCTTATGAGTTTTATGACAAAGTATTTTCTTTTCAGGAACTTCGTATTAACTAAAAGCGGCGTATTCTGGCAATCTTCCTGCAAACTTAACGCCCGCACAAGGGAATTTTGTTTAGGAATTTGCGTCATCACAACTTGCTTTTAGTGGAAATAAAGGCTTTCAGACTGGTTACGTCTGGTACTGCGTCGCTGGAAGCCGCTGAACACAATCAGAATAAGATTGTGTTTTAAGACCTCAACTTTGTCTGCGTGACTGTCTGTAAGAGACATCTCAGGATTCAAACGGATAGGCTGAACTAACCGATTACTAAAAACACTGACGTGCATTTCGAGTAGGCTTAGGGGAAACCAGCACTGGTAGCATGGGCAGGAGATAAACATTTTATCCCCCGATTTTATCCACTGACCGGGGATACAATTGCCTTTTCCCTATGCTAAAGCATGGCGACAGGAGAAAGGAGAAGTATATCCCTATTTGACATTACAAGTGGAGCAACTTCCCCCAGCTAGAGCATGGGAACAAATGAAAGAGATAAACTTCTCCTTTTTTGACTTTTGAAAGGGACAAACGAAAACAAAAACCACAGACAAAAACCACCTACGAATCACCTATTAACTGTCAAAATCACGAGTAGGTCTTAGATAAAAATAATGACTTGAATGGCAATAATTGCGGGGATAAATTTTCTCCCATTATATCCACTGTCAATATTCTTCCACAGCTGAGCCCATGCTCGACGGGTGGATAAGGGGATAAACATTTTATCCTTTCCCGGGGATAAAATTTCTCCCGCCCATGCTACCAGTGCAGGGGGAAACATAACTTTCTCACACGTGTTTATGCAAATATTCTTGGTCGTGTAACGTTAAATTATTCTTCTACAAAGGTCAGAAGTGGCATGTTTATGGCTTAGGACCTACATTTAAAATCATAGACATAATTATACTTTCATTTAATTTTTTTTTTGTAGAAAGGTATTCGAAGAGGCACTAAAATTTATGATTCCGTAAAAAGTAACGCCTACATTTTTTATGTGAAGAGCCTTTACTCGCAATATCGTGACTCTTCATAATTTGAATATTAAAAAATTCTTTTGGAAAAATAATTTTAATTTTAAAAGCCCGTAGGAAATGTTTGCCATAGTCATCGTCACGTATAGCAAAAGTATTTCTAAACTTTTACCCCTAAAGCAACACAAAATTGGATATTTGACTTTTTTATGTAATTATTTTAAGTACATAAAAAAAATATAATATAATAAAACTTTTTAATACTATCAAACAATGACTTTATCCACATTTTTTTTGCATTTATAATATTACCTAGGGATCATATTATGCTTTTGTATCGGATGCGACCGTTAACATACACACTTAAAGCTTTCACTTTTTTTAATCTGAATAAACTGAAATCTTAATTAGCCAATGAACATTACGTTTTGTTTTTTCTTGATTTAGTGATTCACAATCATAAGTATTAAGTTATCCATTTACTTATCTTCTCATCGGTTTTTTTTAACTATATTTAAACCGAAGGTTCTATACTTTTTCTTCTCCTTATCTTTTAATAGTTTTGTCACAATCTATTCACAATATACAAAAAGTCTTCAAGACAAAAAGCGGATGTATATCAAGGTCTAGTGTGTAGCTATAGGAACCGGCCGGGCCCGATTTGTAATACTTTTGGCGCAGCCTCTGCCATACTGGCTGTAAATAGGACCTTTAAGAAGTCACCATAAGGTACTCATGTACGCGCCCCATACAAATGAAGTGTAATTCTTTGTG
Organism: Hipparchia sbordonii; assembly: GCA_038048805.1. Classification (NCBI taxonomy): domain Eukaryota; kingdom Metazoa; phylum Arthropoda; class Insecta; order Lepidoptera; family Nymphalidae; genus Hipparchia; species Hipparchia sbordonii. The sequence goes on along the minus strand of CM076107.1, from coordinate 8,709,272 downwards.
AAATACTAGGTTTTACACGCGTATTTTTTTACAGGTCCTTATGTACCCATCCATTAGCTATACCCATGCATAATCCATCAATGCATAGGAGAAGTAGAAATAGTAGATATAGTACTGTAGTCTTTAAAAGTTGATGTTGTTGTTTATGAAGTTTTACATTAAAATTTCCAACATAATTAAATAAAACGCTGGAACAAGTCTCTAATTAAATTTGTCCCAAAGACGGCGATGGCGGCTTGAAGTCACCTGAAGGTTTTTTTAAAAAAATAAATTAATTTACGCCGGAGGAATGTTTTAATATTCAAATTGTGACGAGTCATCATTATGCGGGTAAGAACTCTTCAGACGAAACAGATTAGACGCTGCGTTTTGCTCTCTACACAAGGGCTAGTTCACTACTACTATTATTGTTCTTTCAACTCACGAGGTAGATTTATGACGTGTCATAAGAGCTACAAGTTAGCCTACATGAAATAAATTAATTTTGAATTTGAATTTGAATTTGAGGGCGCGTGGCTCATAGTTGTGTGCGTGTCGCATCTGTATAAGTGTTACCGACCGATGATAAGGGTGTTTTAATTCCCGCGGGAACTCTCTTATTTTCCGGGATAAAAAGGAGCCTATGTGCTTTTTCAGACTAAACTCTATCTCTGTCCCAAATTTCAGCCAAATCGATTCAGTCGTTGCGACATTTAACAAATATCCATCCATCCACCCATTCGCAAACTTTCGCATTTACCTATAATATTATAATAATAATCATTAAAATTAAAAATAGGAGGATATGCCACGCACCAGTTCTATATAACTATGCCTTTGATGCTAAAAATTAAAAAAAAAAAAAAATTGTTTCATGCACGGGTTAGTACCCGTGGCTCCTATGACATGTCGAGACCCTATCACCGCTATAGAATGCAGATTCTGCTGAGAAGAGCCGACAAGAAACTCAGCAGTTGGTCTTTTCCATAATATTACAATATTGATGTAAAACTACATAATTATTACACTATCTTGTGGCCATTCCAAACCGATGCCAAGCTAAATATTCATGTCACGATTTAAAACCGCTCTTGGTATGAAGCGCTTCGTGATAACGCAAATTCCGAAACCAAAGTCCTTTGTGTTGAGGCTAAGTTTCCCAGAAAATCTTCCGAACAGGCCGCCTGCGGGATTTGTAAACATACTTGCAAAAAATACTTTAATATTCAGAAAGGTCAAATCGTATCTTGAGCGCAATCATTTATGCAATTTTGGAATAAGTACCTGTTGGTACTTGATCTCAGGTACTGATTGATATCAGTACTTGAACGACTCAATTGCTTTAACGGTTTTTTAACCGACTTCCAAAAATGGAGGATGTTCTCAATTTCTTTCTCTTCTTTTTTTTCGATTACTCGAAGATGCCTGGACTGATTTGGAAAATCCTCTTTTTGTTTGAAAGAGTATACTTCCCAGGTGATCTCATTGTCATCAGATCCTGATCTGGAGAAATCGAGGGAATTCTTCAAATTTTGTAGCCACAATTTATATACTTTGTAGTGGCGTTTGAAATTGGTCTTGTAAAAAGAATTTTTACTTTTATATTATTTTATGTTCGTTATAAAATGATTGTCATTGATCGCTAGTAATACATACGTGTTTCTTTTTACATTTTCAAAAAAAAAAACATTTATATTATTGTGACCGCTAAAGAAACCTCATTGCCTCAAACAATTAATTTTCTTTTTCTTTCTTTATACAAGGAAAGAAAAGCGGGCGTATTCGAACATTCCAAATAAAAAAAATACCCATACTTGAATTTTATCAACATTATGGACAGCTTTGGTATCGATGTACTTATGAGGCATATTATGCCTGTTCCCACCTCGATAATTGAATCTTCGTGTCGCTGTTACATTATCTTCACCATTATTGACGTGTGGCATTGTCATAAATGATTCATTTGCCTCAGACTACACCTGAAGGAATTACGGTTCCGACCTACCTATAGAATTGTGATGATTATGCAAGCCATTGTGATCTACATGAAGCGAACGCGCTTCGTGATGCAAAATTAGTGTATGCAGATGAACTTGAGTCCCGTCATTCGTAACTATGCGTCCGCGTCGCAATTATACAAACCAACTTATATCACGGCTGACGTCACTATGCAAGTCTCTACAGTTGTGGATGATTTATTACAATGTAGGCCAACCTTTTGTTATTTTTTGTTTTGACGATAAGAATTCAGTCCCTTCCAGAGACTCATTCAGCTATTGGATGCTCCCGCGTCTAGGTCGTTGTATTTGATTGATGGGTTGTGATAGCAATCGCGCCCTAATCGAATAAATATTGCCCTGAGGTTTAGATAAGTGTAATTGATTAAATAATACTTGGATATGTTTGATAGTTACCCTCACGTTCAGATGGTGGTTTGTCTGACGTGTCCTGGTTAAATTGATTAGATGTGTGGACAGGGGCCGTTATAAGGGGATGGTAGAGACGGCTTTAAGTAGGGTTTAAGCGTTTTTGAGTTGTCACTGTGTCTCTTATGGTAGGTCAAGACTCCACAATCGGCTCAGAAAGCAGACTCTGCTGAGAAGAGACGACAAAAACTCAGCAGTTTCTCTTTTCAAAACAAAATGTTCCAATAATGGTATGTAGTCTATCTTCTGGGCACCGGATGCCAAGCCCATGCAACTTTGTCATTAAGAAATTCAATAAGTTTACATTGTTTAATTTTAGCAAGAAAAGGTTAGAATTATTTGTGTGGTGGCATTGCTTGCTTGGGAACTTTGCTTTCTTTCTTGGTTGGGGAGGTAATAGGTGCTTAGCTTATAACTGCATGTTTGACCATACAGATTTTTTCTGTTGGCGGATTATAGTAAAATATGTAATTCTAACCTTTTCTTGCTAATCATGAACTTCCGCAAAGTAACGCCTGATTCTATCGAAAATTGTTTAATTTTGTGTAATAATAAATATAATTCCTTCCAAATTATATATATACGTATAATAAATAATTATACATATATAAGCGTACACTCAACCTCACAAACAACTCCTAATTAAATTAGTAAACTTTCCGTTGAATGACTTTGAAAGGCTCTAGTAAGTGACAATAGAATGACGCATGAGGCACGAGGCGAATTCTACGTTAAAAACCTTTTCAAGAGTTAAAAGCGAATACGTGTCAGTACTATATATAAAGAGTCATTACATTAAAACGCTGTTATTTTCATCTATTCTGGCGTAAAAAAACGTTTATTGCTCTTTGAAATCAAAGATATTCCCAAGCGATTAAAAAAAAGTGGGAGATTCTCCATTCAACTGTATTTTTTTTTGTGAAGAGATTTTAATGATATTTATCTTTCTTGAATAGGAATATCTTGTGGGTTATACAGGTTATACTAATAATAATAGTTGAAACCCGCGGCTTCGCTCGTGTGCAATTAGTTTTTAAAATACCGCGGGACCTCTTTGGTTTTCCGGGATCAGAATTAGCCTATATCTCTCCCGGTCCTCAACTATATCCGTACAAAAAATCACGTTGATCTGTAGCTCTATTGCAGCGTTATCAAAGGACAAACCAACGAAGAAAAGCTATTCAAAATTCCGATTCGATCCTTAAGAGCCGAGAAAAAAGAATGAAAGTACAAAATAAATGCTAAGCCTAAACGAAGTAATAGCGCGGGCGGTCAATGCGATGTGATGAGTCGGTTACCCGATGAGAAGTGAGAACAAGAGCCGAACTGAAGCCGAAGATTTCTTTTTATTCCAGAAAATGAAAGAGTTCCCACGGGATTATTAAAAAATAAATCTACACGTACAAAGCCGCGGGCAGCTAGTGTATAATAATTCCAACAGAAAGAAACCAACGAATGCTAACACAACAAGCCTATTTTGTTTCAAAAAATAAATAGAAAAGTGTACACGTCCATCTGTCCGAGATCCTGAAATCTGAAGAGATGTCTCCAGTGGGAACATTGTAGGTACAGACCACTAATTCAAAAGGTCTCGGGAGAAATGTGGTGCGAACCATCTTTGTGCAAATTAAGGATCGTGAGTTTTAGAGGTCAGATGTGATAACGGCGAAAAAGGGAATTTATTTACATTTATAAACAGATTGGTGAGAGACTAGTATAATTTTCTGGTTCAAAAATTTAGAAAACTGATGAAAATGTTACATAATTTAATTAATTAGGACAAAAATATGTAAATGTCTACACAAGTTTAAGAAATCAATTAAATCTGCTCTCATGAAAAAAGCATATTATACAATTGAAGACTATGTAAATGATAAAAAAGCGTGGATATAATTCGCTCCAGTGATTCATAAGACAGTAATAACTATCCTGTGTAACATGATTTTATTGTATTCTGTTCCACGGTGTTTCCACTTTATTTGTCTCAGTCATGTCTTAAAATGAGTAGTTTAATATTAGTATTCAATTCGATGCCTTAGCATGGGTAGCCTAAGTATGTCATGCTCTCTTTAAAGTTTCTGTGGTGGTGTCGTGTGGTGCGGGTTGTTACGTTCCCTCAAATATGGTTGAGCGAAGCAATGGCTGGATCATGCGTCATGCTCGTGAACGGGTGCCACCAACGGGAATGGGTCTGCTTTTGCCTGCCTGTGTTAACATGTATTGAATTGTATTTATTTGTATTTGTATTGTATTTATTTTTACTTGTATTGTACTCAGGAAAATTCATCGTGGAAGCACTGAATACATAGCATAGTTTCAATAACAATTGTAAAATTTTGATTTTTTTGAAAAGAGCAACCGCCGAGTTTCTTGCTGGCTCTTCTCGGCAGGAAAGGCATTCCGAACCAGTGGTAGATTCATTGACGATTCAAAAGTGCTTGTAAAAGTTTATTTGAATAAAAAATATTTCTATAAAAAAAAATATTTCTATAAAAATTACTATTGTGTATTATAGATATAAATTATAATAGATCATTATGCGTTATATGCATAGAAATCTATAACTTGGTATATAGATACCTAATATGTCTGTAATATGCTCTACACTAAAATAATTGGCGTTGGGTTTGGATTCCGCGGGATTTTAACAAATCTTCACGCAAGTCATGGGTAAAAGCAAGGAGTAAAAACTAGTGTTTGACTAAAAATTTTTCATTTTCATCCACGGAGCACAGCTCCTTGCTTTGAAAAAATGTTCAGTTTTTTTCAAACAAGCGAAAACAAGCAATCTACTTATCAGTAGCGTTAGTATAAAATTTTATTCGATTAATCGTATCCTTATTCGATGACATTAGCGTCACAGTAAATTAAACATATTTGCATTGGATTAGAGCTCAATTTCGTATATGTGTTACCGGCCAAACCCGATTTCAAGACAAACTAGTTTTGCCTAGGCTAAACTAGTTCTTCCTATACGCGATAGGATGAACCATTTTTTAAATAGTAATTAACAAACCAAATGGGCTACGACAGAAGACTCGCTTAAAAAAAACATCCTAGGGGCAGGGCAGACAGGACTGCTTGGAGTCGGGGCGTTTGCATTTCGTGTTTAGGTAATGTTCGACCTATATCAGTTATCGCGTATAGGTAGAACTAGTTTAGCCTAGGCAAAACTAGTTTGTCCTGAAAATCGGGTTTGGCCGGTAACACATGCATTCATATACATTTACGTATACGGATACGCTCCAAATTAAAATCGAATGTACTGAATTTGTGGCTCTTACTGAATAATTTTAAGGTTCATTTTACTTTGACGTTAATATCATCGAATACTAATACGATCAATCGAATTAAATCTTATACTTACCCTACAATTCACTGAACCTTTTTTCAAAGCAAACGAAAACGAGCAATCTACATTATTATCAGTACAGTCTTCAGAGAACGTGGGTCCACAGTGAATCGGTGATCAAAGGATAAAAAATATAATAAAATCGACAGTTCCCTTTATCAATATTTGTGTAGAAGAGAAAGGTTTACGAGGTAAATAAAAATACCGAAATCGCTTCCGACTCGTACAGCACCTAAATCATCTTTTTGCTTTCAAGAGACTTAATGATGCATGTAACAAATTGTATTACTTTCCAAAACCCCGGGCGTTCAAAGAAAGTAGGTAGGTATATGTCATTATAATATAACGCCATTTTAGCGAAACGCGAATGATTCGCATTTCCCATTCACGGTGTTTTCATACTAGACATTTCGTAAAAATAAGGTTTCGTAATAATAATCTAAATATATAAAAGGCAAAGGTGACTGACTGACTGACTGACTGACTAATCTATCAACGCACAGCTCTAACTGCTGGACGGATTGGGCTGAAATTTGGCATACAGATAGCTATTATGACGTAGGCATCCGCTAAGAAAGAATTTTTGAAAATTAAGCCACTAAGGGGGTAAAATAGACATTTCAAAAATCGAACTTAAGCCGCGAGCGAAGCCGCAGGCAAAAACTAGTTCGTTATAAATGGGAGGTCTTGAGTTTGATTCCCGGCATGTATAGGTACAATATTCTTGGCAGTAAGCAATCTTGGTTAAAATATAATTCACAATTAGGGGTTCAGCCTTGTGTGTGTGTGCCAGAAAATAGTTTTCATTTGGTCGCATAAAACAAAATAATGGTTTCATTTATCAAATCACTAGCTCTTGCCTACAATTTGGCTAGCTATCTCCATTCCAAATGTCAGCCAAATCCGTTCATTCGTGGTGGCGTAAAGGAATAACAAACATACCCACACACACACAAATATGACACACACACACGTGTGACATACGTTTTAAGCTGTCAAATGAATAAGATTTTCTTACATAATCTCATGTCTGATCTTTAAATTATATATTTCGAGCGCCACTTAACTTGAAAGCCTCTACAAGAGTCAGACAAAGTAACAAATGTCAAATAAACTTTCTCCATATTAGTTTGAGCTCCTCAGCGGTTTTTGTGCGTGTCTCTGCCAACTGTCGGCATTACGCCAAACTGCCACAACTTTGTTATATTGTACACTTTTTGTTGAACACGTGTAATGTGTAACTTTCAAAGCTACATATAAAGCTACTAAGTACTTATTTTTACTAATATTATGTATCGTAAACTAGCTTTTGGCCCCGCTACTTCGTCCGCGTGGAATTAGGTTTTGACTTTTGGACGGCATTTTCTAAAACTGTAAATCATGTAGGTACCTACTTACTAAAAAGTAAGAGAAAAAATATCTCTTTCCATGTCCTCAATTATACATTAGTTCTACTTATACAAAAAAATCACGTAGTGTGATTGAAGGATAAACCAACAAAAACAACACATTTTCGCATTAATATTAGTAAAGATACTGTAAAATGTTGAAACTGATTAATTTTTATTAAATTTTGAAATTTGCATAATAAGATTAATAAGTAATTTTATAGCAAATACTATCGAACGATTGCCAATGTAAGCTCATTTTAATTGCTAACGATACTAATAATACACGCTTTTGTATGGAAATATTATAATATTATTGTCAAAGCTGAAGTAATAAAACGATTCAGTTTATCGATATGGTCGGATTGATACCTTTAGTATGAAAACATTCATTAACTTTTGAAAATAATACACACACACATAATCACACATACACTTCTTACATAACTGACTGGGTCGATAACTGCAATGTGTTAAATGTGTGTGAGGATGGATGTATGGATGGATGGATGGATGGATGTTTGTTACTCCTTCACGCAGGGTTACCAACTCCTAAAAAAAATTAGCCCTAACATCAACATGAAATACCCCTAAATAACCCTAAATGCAATATTATAAAGCCCCAAAAAAACCCCTGTATCTTGTTACCATTCAAGGCTAATGTTTAAATGGGTTTCCCGTTTTATTGAGGTAAATAAAAATAATATAACTTAATTTATACTTCTGCGGGATCATCGTTCTAATCTGTTTTCGCATCCTGTAAGTGTAAAGACTTCAAATAAATAATAATAAATAATAATAAATTTTAATTACATTATTCGGAATTCTTATAGTCATACAATATGTTTACATTATAACTATAACATTTTTTGGAGATGGAGTAAAAGTAACGCAAGATCCACCATCACGTTTTAAAATGAAAAGGGAATTATATATCGAAAAAGCGTGTTCAACGTTAATGTATTGAAATATTTTCAAAACGCTTTAGCTAAAACGATTTTAAGCATATTATTCCGGAATACCATAGACGTTTTGCTTTATTTACTCGTTTTGGTCAGTCAATTATGTGACGCTTGAAAATTTATTTATGCCCCTAAAAATAGCCCTAAATTTTTTTGAGCCTTGAAAAAAATTTTCCCAATAAGCAAAATTCCGCCCTAAATTTGGGGCTAAAAACCCTAAGTTGGGAACCCTGCCTTCACGCCACAACGAATGAACCGATTTGGCCGAGGAATGTTGTCCACGCGGACGAAATAATCATCTAGTAATAATATAATTTTGGCGCTAAGAACGGGTGCAAAACGTTCGATTTTAGTTGATCAACACTTGTTCAATAATAAATTCTTTCTCAAAACTTGAATTTGATTGACCGTCTGTTTAGACAAAAGGCATGCGATTTAGCAGTTGATCAACTAAAATCGAAACGTATCAACCCGCTATAGCGGGCAGTTGAAGTTGAACCGATAAATAATTAATTATTATTTTTTCGGATATTTCCTTCAAGTGTAGGTAATGAAAACAATTTATTATTATACAAAAGTCATTAACTTATAACAAGTACCTAGGTGAAAAGGAACCTTTGTTCTTTTGTCAACAACGAAACAAACAACAAAAATAATTCCTTTGTTAGCTAATTATATTATTATTTTGAATAATTATTATGGTTTCGAATGAATTCACACAATTTTCCAACTGGTAATTAAAATCAGCGCTTGTACTCGTATTATGTTTTGGTCAGCAACTAGCACGTTGAAAATCTACCCGTGTGAACCCTGCCTTACGGTTGACTGCCACGTCGGTCTAGTGGTTAGCAAGTTCGACTGCGGACGACGAGGTCCCGGGTTCGGTTCCCGGGCCAAAAAAAATCTAGTGGATTTTTCTGTCAAGAAATTTTCAGTACTAGCCCGGAGTTACAGGAAGTTGGCGGTGAGTCACGTCCGTGCCTCGGAGAACACGTATAGCCGTCGGTCTTCCGCCTGATCTCTCTCCGGTCGTGTCAGTTTTTCCGTTCCATCGGACGATGAGAATAAGGGAATAGAGAGTGCACCTCTCATAGTCCGGCGAGTCCAGATGGGGAAATCCGACACGACCGGAGAGAAATTAGTCACCAGTCGGCTTTACGTGCTCTCCTATGTACCGCCTACTTCCTAACTCCGGAGTCCGGGCTAGTACTGAGAAATTCTTGACAGAAAAATTCAATACTTTTGTGGCCTGAACCCAGAATCGAACCAGGGTCTTCGTCATCTATAATTGAACAAGCTAACCACGACCAACCACGTAGTTATTATATTTACTTACATTTTTTTTATTTTTATTCGATGACAAGATAACCCTGGACTCCGATCTCACCTGATGATAAGTGACGATGCAGTCTAAGATGGTAGCGGGCTAACTTAGTATGGCAGTGTACATTCAACCCATATCCCTAGTCTCTAACTCTCTACGCGCTATCGTGCCGGAACGCTATCGCTCGGCGGCACGCCTTTGAAGGTAGGGTGGTAACTAGCCACGGCCAAAGCCTCCCACCAGACAAAACACATTTTGTTTACATTATTACGGTTATAAACTACGCTGGAAGCACGAGGAAGGGTGCTGAGATTCCCAGCTACGGTTTGCGCAAAAAAATTTATGAAGCGCGCGATTAACGTGGCTTTTGATATTTTTTGCGCAATAAATTTCGAGGAAGAATGGCTCACGAGCTTGAAAAATTTGATAAGAGTTAGTGGCTGAGCCAGATTTATACAGGGAGTTTCATAAAATGTAGGAGGTATAATAATAATTAATGAGATATTCATGCTGCTTAATAATTTCACTTCTACAAGAGCAGTTCATTTTTAGGGTTCCGTACGCAAAGGGTGCCAACTTGACCCTATTACTAAGCCTCCAATGCATGTTCGTCCGTCCATCCATCTGTCAGCGGGCTGTATCTTATGGACCGATAGATAATTGAGATATTCACAGAATGTGCATTTCTATTACCGTAATAAGAACTAATACAAAAAAATATAAATTAAAAACGTTCTGACAGATTGTGCATTGAAAAACAGTCAAGTTACATCTTTCAATAATACCTAAATCATCTCTTAAGTATGAGTTTCTTTACGAAGGTAGGTTCGTGAAAACGAAATTGAAAGAAAGCGTCACCTTATATAGTCCGTAAAAATTAGGGAACGTTAGTGAAAACTGGCATTAGAGTGCTTTCCAGTGGAGTTAGTATAAGATTTAATTCGATTGATCGTATTCGTATACTATAACATTAGCGTCAAAGTAAAATGAACCATAAATACATTGAATAAGAGCTCAATTTCGTGCATGCATTCTTATACTTTTACATATACGGATATGCTCCAAACTACAATCGGTTGTACTGAATTTGTGATTTTAAATCAATTGTATTAAGGTTCATTTTATTTTGACGCTAATGTGATAGTATACAAATACGATCAATCGTGTTAAATCTTATACTAATCCCACAGTTGGGCATCCATAGGGAATTATAGTACCTAACGTTGAGATATCAAAGTTAACTTACTGAAGGATAGAATCAAGCTGAAGTACCTATCTACTGATTCATATTAAAATACCTACATTACATGAGCTCTCACAAAGTCTCTATATGTCTGACGTATCCCCAGAGAAGTTATTAGTCATCGATTCCACTGCAATGAACAGCGAAGAGCAATAATGTTTGAGTACACATGAATTTTTATTAGTTTTTTTTTAAGAATAGTTTTCTAAAGGTTGAATAAATTGGACAAAAATAATTGCTAACTATTTGAAGCCTTTAGTGAAAAAATGAAAGGAATTAGAAAACGATCAGTGTTACTAGAATGAACTCTTGTGTATTAAATCGCAGAGTGGACATAAATCGCTAATACTCGTACTTCTCGATTACCAATAAATGGTCTAGTGTATATTATCCTCTCTAAGCAGTTAGTTCATGATAATAATTATAATATTTTTTAATCACATTTATCTGCCCAGAGTCTAACTGCACACCTCCGTGTTCACTGTTGTGAATAATTTTAAATTAGTTTTGGCAAATGTTGCCAGAAAGTTTGTGAGAGAGCATTTAGAACGGAACAGTTAAATGCGTTAGTTCGTTTTGTTGGTTTTTAATTTATTGCGTCGCACGGATAAAATTACTTTGCAACAAACTACAACGACACAGGTATTTTGGTTGTCCGTATTTTTAACTTCCGATACATAATAAATGGAGTAATTTCTCTATGGCCTGTCTGTCTGTTTAACTGTCTAACTGACAACCTCTCGCCACGTCGCCTCTCGACGTGTCGGTCTCTGAATGAACCTACACAAGACCAAGGTAATGTTGAGTGAGCTGGTCGCTCCGAGATCGATTACTGTGGTTGGATCTACTCTCGAAGCTGTTCAAGAATATACGTATCTTGGGCAAGTTTTGCCTTTATGTAAAAATTGCTTCGAAAAGGAGAGGATACAACTGGGGCTTGCTCTCAGGGCTAGCACGTTGAAGTGGCTGTGGGCTGGTCACATTTGTCGGAAGCCCGATGGCCGCTGGGGTCGTAAGGTCCTCGAGTGAAGGCCGCGTCTCGGCTAGACGGAGCGATGGCATCCGGAAAGTGGTAGGCATCGATTAGATGCGAAAGGCCGAAAATAGGCAACGTTGACGCTACTTGAACTGCTGGCGTCTATGTACTACAGTGGATGATTGTGGGCTGATGATGAATGGATCAGGAAGATGTTAGCCTGTTCAGTAAGGGATATACGTAGGGTGTTCAATAATTATTGTCGTGTAGTGTTGTACAATTATATTTTGTCAAACTAATGTCATTGACTATTACTACATTTCATCATATCCTTAAACCAATCATCAATCCAGTCCTCCCACTTTTATTTAGAAATTAAATATAATTTTTTTTTCGAAGAGGTTGCTTTGGTTGCTCCTCACAATCAATTACCAATATCTTGCTTTGTGTTTTTAGTAGGTACCTCGTAATAATACATCCAAGTTTCATCGCCATTCATAATCGAAGCTATGTCCTTAGATTTGCCATTGGCAAAAAAATAACACGATTTTACACCATTTGACGTGACGTTGATCTTGCTGCTCGTTTAGCGTATGGGGTACCCAAAGCGTACAAGGCTTTTTTACAAGTAAATGTTCAGTCCCAATTTTGTGTAATGTAGCTACAGGAATGTTTAAAAGCTGCTCTAATTGCCGGTAGGTTATATGACTGTTTTTTCATATTGCTTTTTCCACACGAGCTGCCATTTCTGGCACTGTCACTTTGAAGCGTCCGCCTAGACGAGAATCATCGTCGAGTCCAAATTCGCCAGGCTTGAATTGCAGATACCAGTGTTCTATAGTCTTTGAGGATGGTGCTTCTTGACCAAATACGGAAATCATCTCATCCATACATTATTGTTTGCTTAAACCACGTTTGAAATTGTACTACGGAATTACGCGATAATTAAAGACGCCATAGTTAAATTAAATAAAAAAATACTGCAACCAAGTTATACTTCGTAGAGTAAAAAAATAAACTGGTAATGTTTTGTTGAAAATAACACTTTATAAACATACAATCAGTTTTACTGCTACCCTTAAAAATAAGTGGTACGACAAGATTTACTGAACACCCTACGTATATGGCGAAGTTGATTAAAATTTTTATTTTAAACGTTACGTGAATAAAAAGTTTTAAAAGTTTATTATTTATATTAGTATAGGATTAAGGGTGCCACTTCAACGTTTAACAAATTAACTTACACTATCGTGCAACGCGCATATTCCGTCTATAAATAGAATAAGACCCTTCGTTTAAACCCACAGTTAATTTAGTTTCGACGAAGATCACACGCTTTACCCGAAATTCTTAAACGGTACAACGATTACAAGTTAATCTCGCCTCGCTATTCGCTACAAATCTCGATCGAGGGCATTCAATGGAGACGACCCACGTCATATTGTGCGAACTTAGCGAAAGCCCCAGATTTTGTCGGGTACAATTTTCAATTTGGAATTTTCGACCTTACCGCATTCGAAATTAGACTTAATATGTAAAACTATTATGTGGGTATGACAAGCTTTAGGTGATACGCGCGTTGCAGCTAATTAGGTTAACCCCTGCCGTTTCATGTTTCTCTTTATACCCTGGGCTCGTGAAACCGCAAGCTTCCTGATACTATCATGCTACGTTCTATGTCAATGTGATAAATGTCTAGGTATATTGTTCGAGTGATATTAACTGAATAAGCTTTCAAAGGGATATGTATCTGTAATGAATTGATGATAGTGCAATATTATGTTTACAAGTATAGTTCTTGCAATTCACGACGGCGCGTGGCTCATAGTTGTGTGTGTCGTACCTATCTGTATAAGTGTGAGCGAGAGCTTGCTCACGCCAGCCCGTTCCCACCTAGGCTCCTGACAGGCACGCACACTTACACAATGTGCATGTACACGATGTAACCATAAGTAAAGCTCACGCGCCCTCGTGAATTGCAAGAACTATAACATGACGTGACTGATTTATGTTTCACTGAAAACTGCCCAGTGTGAAGATGAAGATGAACTCTCTACTTAGAGTCATAATGACTGGACAAAGTAGCTGGTTCAAGCTGGAACCATCGATAAAGGTTATGAAATAAAGACTTCAGACCTGACGCCGACACAGTAGGTATGTTCTTTGACTTTCGACATGGTTGTGGCTAAGATTGCATAATTGCTATTTTACAAGTGCCGTCTAAATTTTGACGACCTCCCTGGCGCAGTGGTCAGCGCTGTAGTCTTAGGTATAACTGGGAGGTCTCGGGTTCGATTCCCGGCGGGGGCAATTTGGGGATTTATAATTTCTAAATCGTCTCTGGTCTGGTGGGAGGCTTTGGCCGTAACTAGTTACCACTCTACCGACGAAAACGTGCCGCCAAGCAATCTAGCGTTCCGGTAACGACCGATTTCGAACCTATGAAAAACCTGACGTGGGCGGATGGCCTAAAAATGTGGTTTTGGGAAATCTATAAAAAATAAAACTCCACACAGAGTGCCTTAGAACACGTAAAAAAGTAACAAATAGGGGGATGGTCTCAATTTGTTATTCATATTAGTTTGGATAAGAAGTTTTAGGGCAAAAGACGTTTAGTAGTGGACCACTTAAGCGTGCAGCTGCCACACTGATTAGCATTCCGGGCGCGCAGCCCATATTTGCCGGTTAGCCCGCCTTTGCCGGAACCTTGTTTAATATTCTCCGCGCACATCCCACGATTATCGACAAGCGTTCTTCTATCGCTGTATCTTTTTACTTCACTTCCCAAATGGGGAAAGTAAACAGATAGCTCTTTATGATTATTATCAAAGAATAAATGAGAAGCGATACGGTTAGTATTGATAAAGTGCTACTTTTTTCCGATTTTGGAAGATTTCGTGGAGTTAATGTTTCAAAGTCATTTTTCCATTTCGATTTTTACTGTCAATTTCTCGTTAGGCGAGTAAAGTTAAGTTATTGTTAAACTTGCCCATGAAAAAATAAAGGAAAGTGGATTACACAAACAGTACAGTACAGTAGTAGTACAGTACAGTAGGTATTCATAGTTCCATGGTTAAGGTTTTATTTAACCACAACCACGTTGCTCTAGAGGTATTACAAGTTTGACAGTAAATGACGATCCTGGGTTTGATGCCCTGGTCGGGCCAATAGCTAAGGGCTTCCTTTCAAAAAGTCCAGAGTTAACAGTGCGAAATGCCAGAAAAAAATCCCACATAAGTATATGAAATAAAACATACTTACCCGAAACCTCGTGTGAAACGCGACAGGTGCTCGTGTAGTAAGCGCCAAATACATCATGTATTCTAATAACTCGTAAGATATTCATTTTTTAGAAAAATTTTTGTGTCGTCTCTTAGTAATATGTATAGAAATTATTTTATATAACATTTTTGGCTGTTTACTATGCAACACTTTGAAAATAAATGCAAACTGGTTAAAAATTAGACCTAACTTCGCGAATTTTTCGTCGAACAAATTTCATTATTTTATGTTTCTACTCAGTATTGTCCCTTGGAAATATGATGTAATTTTTGCCTGCTTTTTTTTCGGATAGTTAAAACTTGATCTACTGCTGTAAAAATTAAATCTGAATCTGAATATTTACCATTACACGCGCTCTTAAAGCTTTATTTACAACGGTGGGTGCCTCATTTTTGTTGACTTTTACGTTGAACTTTAAGCGGTTAACTGTACTCTTTCCGGGCGGCTCGCAAACAAGAGACTGTGGCTAAATTCCGCAACACGCAGGCAAATGTTTGCGGTCACTTCAAAGGGTATTAACGGGGGACACAATGTATAAAAGCGGACTTTTAAAACGCGACTTTTTGCGGTTTAATTTAAACAACACTGACAGTAAAACTACTATTCTAACAGTCGGCTTACTGTATTCTAGCCTGCAGACACATCTAGGTAAGTTTAGTGTGGTTAGGATTGTGAAAGTTGCCGACGATAATGATGACAGATACGAGTGTATTCATGTCCTAGTTGGTGCTACTAACGAAAAGTCGGAGTGATTTGTATCAAGATAAGGTTCATTTCGTTCAAATAAAATTTGCGTCCATGCTGTTACAAAAAAAATAAAAACACGCACATTTTAAATCAATTTTTGCGTGATTTCCACAACAGTTTCCGCTGAAAATGTTTATAAAAGAGTAAACAAACAACTTTAGTGTCACTCTCGGCCGACTCTAATATCTTCTTAGTACCCAATTAACTGTAATACTCATTAAGAAGCTCAGTGGGGTGAAAATGTACCGAACATGACCCTTCTTATCTGCCAGTTAATTGTGTTTGTCGTAATATCACGCTAGGCTGAGCCAAAGTGGAGGAGACTGCGCTGAGGCGCGAGATCAAACTTGAGACTCTTTGATTTCTTCTCCTAGCTTGACAGTGAAATACGACAGAGACTAGATCGTCATGATAGTAGAACAACGATAGATATGTTGTAGGTATATGTAGGTATATATAGGGTCGCAGGGAAGAGAAAAGAAAAGACGTCTGCACTGTTCGACTGTCCGCTTTATAATGAATAAAAATTCAGAACACATCGTACAAGAAATGTAAAAATCCAAAGACTTGGATTTTTGCTATATTCCAACATAATATGTAGGTATTTTATTAACTTTACAGTACAGCCATTTGAAATAATTTCCGAAGATTTGTTGTCATCACATTTTAATTAATAATTAAAAAATATGTAGCAATGCACATAATAAGCCATTAAAAAGGTTCACATTTACAATATGCCAGAGTCATTTTTGGACTTTTTGCAAATCCGTCGCTGTTCTACGATCATGACGTGATAATTCATTCATGACATTTTTGAATATCTACGTATTTTCTGTTTCTTAGAGTAAAAAAATATATATTTTTGTCGTTTTTACAACATAATTTTTTTTTGTATTTTTTTCATTAAAAAAACAAATTCAACAGCCATTTTGTAACTTGAAAATGGACAGTTAAATAATTTTGTTAACAAAACGATAACCTCAACGTAGGAATTCCATAAATAGAGCTTTCAGAGTTGGCAACACTTCTGTTTTGTCACTGTCAGTGTATTTTTCCAGGCGAGCCTAGTGTTTGCAACTCCATATGAAGTTAGTTAAGGGATATTAGCCTCATGTCAGCAGTGTATTTTCGCTTAGAAATCGAAAGTACCATCCCATTACCATTAAAGTACCATCCAGCCTCCAACGCCAAGACATTAATGCCCGTTATCACCAATGTTCACTAACTTTTACGAACTACCTAAACTAAGTTAGGTTTGGTTAGGTTTTCCCCTCGGAGAAAAAAAAGCTAGCTTTCTGTCAATTTCGTTTTCATGAACCTTCAAGGTGAAAAAATCATTGGGTATTTAGGGACTATCTACGTAAAGAAATTCCTACTTAGGGGATGATTTAGGTATGGTTGTCGAAAACGGCTTATGACAAACACACACATTCTTTGTGATTGTCTGCCATGCTGCTGTTTCCACGCGTCGCAACGTCACGCTTTGTGTTTGTCCAAGCCTTCCAGTCCCAGTATTACTTTATTACGAGGTTATATAACAGATATTACAACCTTATAATAATACAACAGTCGCTACAGTTTGCGCGAATGACTCATAAAATCGCAAATTGTGCTCATAAAATTTAATGAATTGGCACATTTCCTTTAAGCACCTTCGTGAAAGACCGAATAATTGTGATTTAATACAGCCAGAGGGATTTTTGAAGCGTAAAACGTAAGCTCTGTGTGGTTAGTTTAAGTTTTGATAGTATACTTCATCGAATCTTCGATTTCGAGCTTCTTCATACATCTACAGCCAGCGCCCCAAGCGGCGAGCGGCGGAACTAAAAGTGATCGAGTGTTTCCGAGTATGAGCTTACACGTTACGGACGTGTGACGTCACCATCGAGAAATAAACACGTCTTCGAACAAAGATACGGAAAGTATTGCTATTTGGCAGTATGAGTTACATGTTTGACATCTCACAACCCGAAAATGACGTCATTTTCGAGTTGTGACACGATACGATACTCGAATTGCAACTCACCGAAAATATTCCGTGAGAGCTTGGTGATATACGAACGAAATGTTGAAAAATAATTAATTTGAAGAGTTCTAGGACCCACGAAGACGTGAATAATGATCACAGAGGCTGTGAAAGCTAACCGCCGGGAAGAGGAGGAGAAAAGTTTGACTTAGAGGCGTTAATAGTGTTGTGCTTCTCGGACAAAGTGTAGGGCACCAGAAGACGAAGAAAATCACCTATGCGATGGACCCATCAAATAAAGTCTACGATGGGCGGTCAATTGCACAAGTGTACGAGGCTGTCGGCCAGAAGGGAGAAGTGGCGAAGCTCGTGAGGCGATTCACATCTGCCGCTAAAGACGTCACTTCGTTGATGACCACCACCTCTCTGGCCAGAGTGTCACGAAGACGAAAAGAATCTCAGATGAAGCATTTTGTGCAAAAACTCCCAACGGATCCCGAGAAGTGCTTATTCAATGGAATAACATAGTTTTTTATTTAAATAAACTTTACAAAGTGATTTAGAATCGTCAAGAGAATCTAGCACTATCTCTAACTCTCACAACCTAATAGGTTCACAAAAGGTACCACTGGTGAGTGGTGACGAAGATAAGTACCTAAGCCGTAGCCAGTTCCGTTGAGTAACTATATAAATCGCTCAGCCAGTTCATTCAGGATTAATCAGGATAGTTCCACAGATTAATAAATTGTTACTTACTTATTACAATAATAATAATTAATAATTCCTCAGTGCCTGAAGATACATGGTCCCTAACTATGGGCCTCACAAGAAGCCTCAGGGTTATTCAGCGGGCGATGGAGAGAGCTATGTTCGGAGTATCCCTGGGAGATCGAATCAAAAATGAGGAGATCCGTAAAAGAGCCAAAGTCGCCGACATAGCTCAGCGAAACGAATCTAAAGTGGAAATGGGCGGAGCACATAGTTCGAAGAGCTGATGGTCGATGGGGTCCCTAGGAGCTGGAGTGGCGACCCCGCACCGGGGAGCGCAGTGTTGGCGGACCCCCCACTAGGTGAACCGACGATATCAATCGAGTCGCAGGGAGCCGCTGGATTCAGGTGGCGCAAGACCGAAACCCGTGGAAGTCCATGCAAGAGACCTTTGTCCAGCTGTGGACGTCTGTCGGTTGATAAAGAAGAAAAATGCAGGTTGCACCATGTTACTTATTACAGGATCACTATAGACCAATATAAGCTGTCACCTAATACCAAGTATGCAGGTGCTAGGTGGAGCTCGAATCATACTTAAATATTATCAAGATTTTCATAAAAAGATAGGTAGGTTATATATGTATAAGACAATAATTACCAAACCAAATGTAAAAATAAATATAATCTTTATTGTTTCAATTTTCATTTTAACTGCCCAATTCTGTCCTAAAATGTATAATTTATAGCATACCTACTTAGCTTATTTATCTATTAAAAAGAAATAATATATTTGAAACACTAGCTGAAGCCCGCGACTTCGTTCGCATTTTTAATTCCGCCGGGAACTCTTATTTTCCGGGATAAAAAGTAGCCTATGTGTTATCCAGACTAATCTATTTCTGTGCTAAATTTCAGCCAAATCGGTTCAGCCGTTGCGGCGTGATTGAGTAACAAACATCCATCCATAATTCGCATTTACATTATTAGCAGGATTCTCTGTAATAAACATGTTAGTACTAATATACTAACATGATTGACTAATGTCAATGATAATAAATAATTAAATCATATGTTGTATTCACTAAGTAGATATAGGGTCTTGACTTCATTCATATGGATTTATATAGTTTTTAGGAACCTTTCTTGTATGAAAAGTAGCCTAGTACTAGTAGAAACTTTCATATAATACTTATAGATAGTCTGCATTAGCAATTAAACTGTATAGCATCCATACTTTTCTTGCAGTGCATCTGCCAAAACAGCATTATCAAATCGGTTCAGCCTTTGACCTTTTTTAACCATGACCAACAGGCACAAAAATTTAAACTTAAATGTTTAAGACAGTTTATTTATTATAGATAGACTGCCATTTCAAAATAAATGCCTTTGTTCAGCATCAATTTACCTGTATAATATAATTAAGTAGACTTTGTATGTAGGTATAGATTAAAATAACTTGAATGTACATATAAGATGAATAGAAATGGTTTGTAAATAAATTTATTTATTTATTCATGTAGTAATTAGTATAAATATAAAACAAGAATGGGTCTATTACAGAATATAAATAATTTATTTTATTTATTAAGCAACCATAACAAATTACATTAGATTCTCTGACATGAATTCTCAAAGTAAAAATTACATTCCATCCCATTATAACGCTGGATACTTGCACTAAAATGATTATAAAGTAGGTATAGGTAGGAATGTGCTGTGCCCTGAGTGGTATAACAAGCAGTGAAGATGCAGAAGACCTGGTGACTGCTCTGCTTTTTCCAGCCTAAGGGCCTAAGGGCTATTCCAGCCTAAGAGCTGAATAGAGAGATACAAATGTATACCCATTCTTCTGGTATAATAGTGTAAGTAGGTACTATAGGCACTAGTTGCGCAGGTTATACTGGAAAAAAAGAAAAAATCATATCCCATAAGCTATTTAATCATTAGTAACAAGCTGATACCAGCAACTTCATCCGTGAGGATTTAGTTTTTCAAATCTCACAGAACTATGATTTCCAGGATAAAAAGTTTAGCCTTTGTCACTCTCCAGGTCCTCAACTGTACACATGCAAAAATTACATCAATCCGTAGCTCTTTTGCAGCGTAATTGAAGGACAAATCAACAAACAATAATAACACTTTCACAATTATAAAAAAATTAGTAGGGTACGGAGAATGACATCACAATATATCAAAACAACATAACATTGTTCTTTAGTGTAGGAAATCTTAATATTTATAGGTCTAATAATAAAATTAAGTAAGTATGCTTACTTCAACAAATAAAATAGTTTATTTTCTTTACCACACATTCTTTAAACCAGTCATTTCTCAACACAGGATGTGTTGAGCTACACAACTAGACAGCCGTGGGTCAGAGTCACAGAATCAAACGAAGTTTAGGGTCTCCTCTCGAAATGAGAGGATTAGGTCATAAAATAGTACAATTACATACCTATTAGTTTACAAGATGATGCTTGATTTTAATTTTTCCATTCCAATTCAGTTGGTCTGTTTGCGTAAGCCTGGACAGTTTTAAACAAGCTAGGGTTATGAAGTTACTTGGTGGACAGTAGATACTGGATTAGTGCGAAAATAATTGGTGGCGAATTTTGAATTCAAACACAAACTGTTTACAAACACCACTTACAAAACTATTACAAACTCGTCAGACCAGAGTATTATGTTCCTTGATTACAAATTACCACTAAATATATATAACATTTTTCGGTTTTGTATTCCGTTATCTTAAAGAACTTTTTGTTGATATTTAGGGAGCCACAGACACTTAAATCTGTTTGTGGTTTAATGACTTAGGTCATAGATTAAGTAGGTAGGTATCCTCTAGAAAGTGGGCACGCTGTGAAAGACAATAAATTGTGACTGTGTCTCATTCCATCTTGTTTGACTTTTCTATACTGCATCTCTTTCGTGTGGTAGTTAAAAGGAAATATCAAAGTCTATGATACTTCTCTAGGTACCTACTTACGGCGCAGTCATAAACATCACAGACTTTGTTCTGCTTTGACTGTAGGCTGGGTTTACACTATCAATATATTTACTGTACCTATTGACACTAAAATTGGTGTGTAATTATATAATATTAGCGGTATTAATGCGGTCTTGAAGAACATGCAGATTTTTTCATCCACATCGGTAATATCAGTAGTGATAACGTTGTGCATCATTTAGGCACCCATTGTTTTACCTAACGGCTTCATTTTCTATCACTCTTTAATCAAAAGAATAATATTATTGCCAAAACAAAACAATATCACTATCAATCAGTTACAATCTAGTATTGTTAATAATATTGATAGTGTACACTGTACTTACATCAACTCTTAGGTCTTATGTCAAATTACCATAGACAACCATACCATAGATTGTATGATGTACTGACACTTCCCAGCATATATATAGTCTATGCTGCCACTGTGATGCCGTCAATGACGTCACAAAACGATGCAAAAAATGTCAATTGGATAAGATGGCAGCGTATACCTGTCTCGCTTTTTCTGCAAATGTGTAAGAGAGACAACAAATGTCAGGCTTTTGACCTTCGTATTGTCGAATAGTTTACTCATTATGCCTGCTTGACAGACTCGTGGTACCAAACTGACATAAACTATTCACGCAGTGAGTAGTTTGTGAGGAAACTTTACGGAGCTCGAAATTGTAGTAAAAAATCTTAAACTAACCACACAGGTATATTTTTCCATACTTAGTGCTTATTACCTCTGTGATTAAACTTTTAAATTTTATGAACGTAATAAGATCTCAAATTCCAAGAGCTGAGACAAACTGAACGCGAAGCTGCTATATAAAACGCGACTAACTGGCTGAATGACAACGTTTAAAAAGTTTCTAAAATTTTTTGTTGTTTGATAAATTAAATAGGTTCTTAAAAAAGTAAACCATGAAGTTCTCCCTTAAGGTCGAATTTGAACCTAATTTATAAACTTCATTCCGAATTATTAAGAAACTTTACAACTACATAAACATAATATTTGGGTATAATGTATCGAGATTTGTTGTTGGATTCAGTAGGTGCAAACGTTGATTTTTTTTTAATCTAAATATATAAAAGGCAAAGGTGACTGACTGACTGACTGACTGACTGACTGACTGATTGATCTATCAACGCACAGCTGAAACCACTGGATGGATCAGGCTGAAATTTTGCATGTAGATAGCTATTATAACGTAGGTGTCCGCTAAGAAAGGATTTTTGAAAAATTCAACCCCTAAAGGGATAAAATAGGGGTTGGAATAATCGAACTTAACGTGAGCGAAGCCGCGGGGTAAAGCTAGTAGATAAAAATAAAATAATAAAAATTTGTGTAACGTATATTATGTAAGTTTATTTATCTGCGTATATATATATATGTTTATTATATAACTCTTGGGCACCATATGTATTTATTTTGTACGCGGGTGTGACAGTAAAAATATATGGGAAATAATAAAAAATCTTCACTAGCAAAACTCTAGGCTTATAGCCATCCTTATATCTTCTCGATTTTGTCATAAAAATAAACTTAAAAAAAAAAATACATACTTAGCATAAAATGGTCATAACTCACACCTAATTCCTCAAATTGACTTTCAAAAGTTCATAAATTCTGAAACACCGTTAATTACGAAAGGTACAACATTATTATTATTCAAAACTTTGTATATTGTTTGTGTTTGTTAAGTCCTAACCAAACAATTTCCGCTAAAAGTTTGAGGGAGTTAGGTGATAGGTGACTATTTTTAATGTAAAAGTAGATAGCTATTATTTAACATGTAAAGTAATGTACAATGTAGGTACATATAATTTTAAATAGGAGACTTTATTTAGATTTTGCTAACTAACAACATAACAAACTACTTAATAACGGTTTAAAAAAAAAAAGAACTTACATAATTGCCAATTATTTAAAAAATGGCGGTTCATTTACGAAAAACAGTTTTTGAAAATATAGGCAATATTTTTATTGCATAATAAAATATATCCCAATTAAAATTCATTTTTTTATGCGTATAGTTATTTAAAAACAAAGCAAACATATTACTATGTCAGTAAGTTTACTTTGTTTGTTGTGTTGTTAAAGTTGGCTTATTGAATAAGAACAAAACAACAAAACGTCACCTTAAGCCGTTTTGTTCTAAGAAGCTTATCTTTATTTTACTACGGAGTTACTGAAAATTCCGAAGTTAAATCTGTTAAAGCCAATAAATTCAAAATTAACAAACTTTCCTGAAACTCAGAGTTGTGGACTCATTATATTATAATATACCTATTTCATTACCTACTTGATCGAGAAAGTTAATGATTATAAATTCTTTGAAAAATTCATTTTATCTTCGTTCTTTCGACGGTCGCGTATTATCAAAAACGGAAAAAGTCTCTCTTTACAGAAGAGTTCGACAAAGAATTAACATCTCCTTTGTAAATAATCGAAAATAATTAATTATTTTTGATAGTTTTGTCATCAAGATGCTAAAATAACATACGTAATAATTGAAGCGCCGAGTTCTTACTTTGAAAGCTGAGCAAATCGCGTAAGAGCCATATCTCATTAGATGCCATGGCAGCGACGCCAGTAGCGCTTCCGTGGCTACTT
Source organism: Hipparchia sbordonii (assembly GCA_038048805.1). NCBI lineage: Eukaryota > Metazoa > Arthropoda > Insecta > Lepidoptera > Nymphalidae > Hipparchia > Hipparchia sbordonii. Next base: position 8,685,307 of record CM076107.1, on the reverse strand, counting down.
TTGGCGTGGCATCGACGCCAAGTCGTCGCCAAGTGAGGTAGGGTTAGGTACGTTTAATACAATTCTAATGAGAGCAGCCTAAATAAGAACTATTTACTCTTACGCGATTTGTTTACATAAATAGCGCTAAGTGCCTATTTATACCAATATTGTAAGCAAGTGAATTTATAGCATATATTTATACCCATTCGTACTTACAAATTCACATAAATCAGCTGTCTAAAGGCTGTAATAGCAAACCCTTTAGATTAAAGATAACCCACCGTATTTGGCTTTGCGCCAGGAAAAAATTCAATTGATTTAACATACGTGTATTCCAATAAGATAAGTTAATTTTTATTTTCCCGTTATAATGCCTACATCTATATAAATAAATAAAACTGAAGTGTTTGTGTAATATCAAAATAACCGCTTTTTACTAGTCTGTTTGTTTGTTCCGGCTAATCGCGGGAATGGCTGGTCCGATTTTGACGGAGCTTTCACTGGTAGATAGCTGATGTTAAGGGAACTTAAGCTACTTTTTAACCGGCTTTCGAAAAAGGAGAAGAAGGAGTTGTGTTTTTCTACCTATGTATATCGATATCTCCGTGATTTCTAAACCAATTTACCTAAATTTTTTTTAATCGATACAAAAACCTTGCGAGATGCTCCCGTAAAACTTAGGGTTCCAACTTTTCAGCCCTGATGCTGCAGGGGCACTACCCCTTTAAACTGTGGGGATTTATTAACTGTTGATTAATTATGAATGGTTATTGTAGGTACCAAACCAAGTAAAGACTACATCGTTGAATTCCAGGACCCAACTCCTCAATCCTGATGCTGCCTGCAGGATCTGGATTCTGCCCACCTAAACTGTGGGGATTAAGGAACTGTTGATTGTGAATTGAAGAAGCGGACGAAGTCGCGGGTATCCGCTAGTCAGACCTAAGTTCACGCGGACAAAGTCGTGGACCAAAGCTTTTGCATGAGAATTTTTTAATAGGCTTGAGGGAATTCTCTAATGATGTCTATTACATGCATTTATCTACTGAAAGTACTTTTTCATGCTGACATTAAGTAGCTAGCGGAATTCAAATTAGCATTCTACCCTTTATGGTGGTTCGTACCTATATATTCTGGCCCGCGCACTAAACTAACCCAGCCCATTTGTTATTATGATTTGTTGCGGAAAATATATCACAAGCCACATTAGCAGCATGGCTCATTATTGTGACTAAAAACCCGTGTAAAATTACGTTTACATTATGGCGCCATTTTGTTATTTTACGTATTGTTGTTTTCCCGCGGTGCGTCCGTGTGGAGTTACATTTTTCCCCAAATAAAAATATGAGATGAAAAACATATCACTCTTCGGGTCATCAACTATACCCATACGAAAAATACTTCTTCTAATATATTATGTTGTCTTGAAAATTTTTATATGTACATAAAAAAAAAATGATCAATTTATCAATTTTTGCATTTATATTAATACCTACTAGATGATGCCCGCGACTTCATCCGCGTGGACCCGCGCTGTTTTGATGCCCGCAGAAACACTTTAATTTTCCGAGAGAAAATGTAGCCTATCTTATAATCCTGGGTATGAGCTATCTCCATTCTAAATTTCAGCCAAATCGGTTCATCATTGCGTGAAGGCGTAACAAACATCCATCCATCGATCCCCACAAACTTTCGCATATTAGTAAGAAGTAGGATTAGTATTACAGTAAGTATGTCAAAGTACAAAAGTTGCTATAAACTACGTTTATGGTCAATACACAATGTCGATAATTCTGGTGAATAGGTACAATCTCTACATTAAACCAAATTAACACGTCTAAATCTCTTGCTATCCTTCTCATTATGCTCCCTTTGAAAAAAGATAGCTCTACATTTAGAGCTGTCAAGTTTAGAGATTGTGTACAACACGGATGAACGAGGCCAAGTCAGATGTTACCAGTTGATATTTTTTTTATTCGATGACAAGATAGTCCTTGACTGCGATCTCACCTGATTGTAAGTGACGATGCAGCCTAAGATATTAGCGGGCTAACGCTTGGAAGGGGTATGGCAGCGTAAATTCAACCTCTACCCCTTCTATCGTTTCTACTCGAGATCGTATTACTATACAAAATAATAGATTCATTCTCAAAGCGTTAAAGTATGTAATTTCGTTCACCTAATTCTGTTAATCCCTCCCTGACTATTTAAGGCCCGCCCTTGAACGAGCACTGTCCGTAAATTAACAATCTTCCTTGGGTCGCTGATTTCCATCTACAATGTTACAGTGACTTGAGAGGGAGCGCCGTTATTTCATTAATCCGTAGTCCGTACTACTATTATAAAGGCGAGGAAGGTCGAATAAACGATGAACCGACCAAATTAAGTCTACTCCGAGCGGTCCATTACAAGAGTGTACCAGACTGATGGCATGGCAGAAGTGGTGAATCACAACTGCCATTAAGGACGTTACTGCGTGAAGACCACAACCACTCTGCTAAGGGTGTTATGAAGAAGAATATTATAAATGTGCCATTAATTCTGTTTGTGTTATCTTTCCTCGACAAAACCGCTGAACCGATATCTATGTATATACAAAATTCAAAGTCCTGACTGACTGATTGACTGACTGAGATATCAACGCACAGCCTAAACTACTGAAGTTAGAAACTTGAAATTTTTACAGTTGGTGCTTTTTATGACGTAGGCGCACACTAAGAAAGGATTATTGGAAATTCCATCCCTAAGGGGTTTAAATAGGGGATGGAAATTTATATGAAACTCCGTCATTTTTCAAGCTGTTTCCATCAAAGTTGGTATTTGAGCTTTCAGTTAAAAATAAAAAAGTACGTGTGTCACAGTTTTTGAAAATTCCACCCCAAAACCTTATTCCACGCGGACGAAGTCGCGGGGGCAAAAGCTAGTCGACAATATTTGACGAGATAGATATTCTGAGAAAGAAAATAGGGTAAAGACTTTTCTCCCAGAAGAATTAAGGACTCCCAAGGGCCACGAGTAAAAATGAAATTCAAAATCTGCGCGTGCCGTATATGGGTAAGTACAAGATCCAATAAACACCTGTAGAAAGTATATATAATCAAACACCTGTAAAAACCAATATTAGCTGTTGGGGAAACTCAAGTACCCATTGTCTGCGAATGACAACTAAATTATAGATTTCATTATTTTTGTGTCACAGTTATGACAGTTTATTGGGAAACTTAATGATTTACGAGAAAAAGTCAGTTATTCTTTGTGAATTTGGTCGAAACACGACAAAATAAGTTTTGTCAGTGTCTACGGGCCTAAAATATTGTTAGTTCGACTTCTTAATTATAGAGTGAGTTAGGCAAACTTTTTGTCAGCCAAATGCGAATATATCAGTAACGTGTTTTCGTTTCTAGGTAGCTGAGGGTATACTAATTTTACAATGTGTCGAATTCTTGGGGACGCTTGGCACGTTTTCCAAATTAGATTCAGGATGCGTAACACACGTTTTTTGATGTAATTATTCAAATATCGAAACCGACTTAGTGAAAGTTTTATCTACATTTCTAATAGTATTTTTATACTTAGGTTGTAGAAATACGAAAACATATTTAACCGTCTCAAAGAAAGTTATATTGCTGATGACATCCTTTCATTGCATTTCATCATCATCGTAACCGATAGACGTCCACTACTGGACATAGGTCTCTTGAAATGATTGCCACAGAACATGATTCTGTGCCGCCTGTGTCCAGCGGCTGCCAGAGACTCGGCAGAGATCATCCGTCCCAATGTCAGTGGGCTGTAAGTCAAGAATCTAAATAGGTCTTTCCTTATTAGCCTATGTGTTATTCCAGACTGTAATCTATCTCTGTGCCAAATTTCAGCCAAATCGGTTCAGTCGTTGCGACGTGATTGAGTAATGTACTGGCTTGCCCAGTACAACAACACACATAATGGATATGTATAATACAGAGATCACTCACTTGTCCCGCCACACCGATGCCGATGTAAGACTGAGACACCCACCGCATGGTGGCTGCATTTATAGTAACAATACAGTTGTATTGTTACTATCTACCCACATCTAGAGTCTGATGTTACGCGTATAATATATTCGCTTACCTACAGACCTAGTACGGTACATCTCTTCCTTGTTTTAATTTTATTTTTCATATTGCTTTGTCATGTCAGTGGTCATTTGACAAAATAGTAATATGGATAAATAATCCAATGTACCTAGTACGGGTACTACTATTACTTAACCTTGATAGCTAGAAAGCCACTAACCTAATTTCACATAGTCGCTTCTACTGTGCTCTCTTCCTTTTCCTTTTTTCCCCGAACTGAACTTATTCTAACAAAATCTCAAAATAAGTGATCTCAACCAACGAAAATATTTAATGGATCTATCTGAACACCAAGTGCCTATAATTGCACTGATACAAATGTAATAATCTAAATCCGGAAGGAAAAGTTATTACCTACCAACTATGGCATCCGAAATCATTCTAAGATTAACCATTTATAAATGCAAATAAAGTTAAAACGTATTTATTGAAAACTACCTTGAATTCTTTGAGGAAGTTCTCTATCGGATAGAATTATGCCTAATTCAACCCAAGTACGTGAAATCTACAGAACGACCAATATTTATATTGACCTGGTCATAAATATAATCACACATAACGGCCCCTGTCCTCACATCCAACCAATTCAACCACAACACTTCAGACAAACCACCATCTGAACGTGAGGGCAACTATCAAACATATCCAAGAATTATTTAATCAATTACACTCATCTAAACCTCAGGGCAATATTCATTCGATCAGGGCGCGATTGCTATCACAACCCACCAATCAAATACAACGACCCAGACGCGGAAGCATCTAGCAGCTGAATGAGTCTCTGAGAGAGACCGAACTCGCATCGTCAAATCCGCTGTATTTATCCCCACTGCGCGCCGCCAGACCGGCGCCTACGTCATCAACAAAGTCAAACATCGATTTTATAAAACTACCTTCAATACATCGAAGTTGTATATCTTTACTATTCCAATATTTCGCTAATATTATATCGATTTCATTTTCGTTACAAAACAGATACTAGTTTGCAATTTTAAAATTCCATCATATTTAAAGCATGCCCCATTTAAAACCGCAGTGTTTTTTATACCCTGTGATTTAACGAAAATGCCCACTTGTCAATACTTTAAAATTTCATTTCAAACTAACGATATCTTGCCGTAAGGAAATATATCGGCAACTGAAAATAATCTATTTTAAATTTGATCCTGTCAATTGCATGTAACCCAAGCCCTACAGACTGATGTAAGCTGTATCTTGATAAAGGATAATGCCAAAAATTTATGGAACTTTAACCCTATTTTATATTGCCAATTGTTTACCTAAGTTTTAAAACTTCTAGAACTTGCGGCTTTTTTGACTAATTCAAAGTCAAAGTTAGACTTTTAGGTTATTATGAAACCAAAATCGTGAATGGATGGTTTATACTACACGAACGAGATGCAGTATACGTAGACGTATGACACTGACAAATGACATCGCACCACCGTTGAGATCTCAAATTGACAATGGTGTTTCATTCAGAAAGCTAAAACAACAACAACAATGGCGTTTCATTACACGTTCCATTTCCTTTTCGTTTTTGATTTTTTTTTTAAATTTTTAGCTAATGTTCAGTTATCTCATGTTCTAGTTCAAACCGACCAGTTGCCCATAATTGGGTGCACAATTAGAACGTTCCTGCAAGCGTAGTTAAATTATTTTTTTTTCCGCAGTTATTTGTGCAAACACCTTTAAAAGCAGGCCGGCAGGCTGGACGGTAAATGAAGTTTTTTTGAGAAAACCAACTACACTGCTCCAACTTAAATTTTTGATCACAATCACAAAGACAAAGACTATTCTTTTTTTTTTTTTGTAACCAAAGACCCCACACTAACACTACATCATTCATTCAACTCGTGTTTTTTTTTTTTTAATTTTAAATGATGTAATTTTGTGATCTTGTGATTTGAATTAAAAATAAATGTCAAACTCGACGTTTATAAAACTGACACCTACACCCAGAAAACATTTGATTACTGATTTTAACATTTTATTATTCATTAATATAGGTAGCTAATTGGCACAAGCTTTTTAGTGCTAATAAAAATACCAGCTAAATTACCATAGTACTGGGTGCCTCTAACCATCATTTTCCGAGTTTGTTATTATTTAAGTTTCCTTTGTAACACTGATTGTAACCGCTTCCTAGAAGCAGGGATTACCTAACATTTTAATAGCATTTTTTTCCAGTCCCTGATTAATATAGAACACTAATATTTTAATATCAGATCCAGGGATTAGTTTGAACGAAGTTTTCTCTAAAACCTATTTGGTTTTATTTAGCCAATTATACTCGGCTAAAACCAAGATGGTAATATTTATACGATTGAGGTGCGATTGCTATCGTATCTACTCAATCATATCATATAACATGAAAGTTACTAATCACTTGAAAACATATCATCGTAATATCAGGTCAGTATTGTTGAGCCACTAACTTCTAAAACAATATGACACAATACAAGGTCTATGACTATGAATAATATTATTCTTTTAACTAGATTTGGACTTTTACTTTTAACTAGATTGGCCACTGTGCCAAATACCCGTGGGACCCAATCATATGATGGTCCTCCTGACCGAATTCGGCCACGAGATCAGCCATCTGCGCGGGAGATATTATAGTGCACAAGTATTTGCGCAGACACAAGTGCACTCTCTATTCCCTCACTCTCATAGTCCGATGGGACGGGGGAAAATCGACCCGACCGGAGAGAGATCAGGCGCAGGACCGACAGTTTTTACGTGCTCTCCGAGGCACGGCATACATACTGAGTTGCCATGGCATCGGTCATCCTCAGATCGCCCCGATCCATGCATCTCTTTTTTTTTTGTTAGGTATCGACTACCTTCGCCGGTACAGTTCCGATTTTCATCGCGAACTTACCAAATTTCCTTTTTTTTTTTACTAAATTTCCTTTTTTTTTTACCTTGCTGGTACAGTTCCGATTTGCATCGCGAACCTACCAAATTTCCTTTTTTTTTTTTACTAAATTTCCTTTTTTTTACCTCGCTGGTACAGTTCCGATTTGCATCGCGAACTTACCAAATTTCCTTTTTTTTTTTTACCAAATTTCCTTTTTTTTTACTAAATTTCCTTTTTTTTACCTCGCTGGTACAGTTCCGATTTGCATCGCGAACTTACCAAATTTCCTTTTTTTTTACTAAATTTCCTTTTTTTTTACTATCGGTATCGACTACCTCGCTGGTACAGTTCCGATTTGCATCGCGAACTTACCAAATTTCCTTTTTTTTTACTAAATTTCCTTTTTTTTTACTAAATTTCCTTTTTTTTTTACTATCGGTATTGACTACCACGCTGGTACAGTTCCGATTTGCATCGCGAACTTACCAGATTTTTTTTTTTTTTAGGTACCGTTCGATTTCTCGAACTACCTCCGTTACATTTGTAAAATCAATGCACATAATAGGTGACATAATAATCATAATAGGTCCAACATGTTCCGCCAAAGGCATATCCAACTATTTAACAATAAGAATTATAATTAATATTTTTACTTCGTCTCAGAAAGAATGATAACTATACTCATCTAAATGGAATCTAAAGGCTAACTGGACAAAAAAATGATATTAGTATGTATTCAAATCATAATAAATTTAGTCACCATTATGTACACCGATCAACAAATTTCGTGCTTTTATGCTAGTGCGTATACGGAATCCACAAAACCTTTACACATCTACATTTCTTTGCGTGGGTCTTAACCTACAGCCCCTTCATCTTAGTCTTAAACCACGGCGCTTGTGGTCTTTTTTTTAAGGACACTATTAAAACAATAACACGTCTAAGTTTCTAGATCTGGCCCGCCAGAGTATATTATACACTGGTTTGCTATTCGTACCTTAAGCAATTTTACGAGTGTTACCGACCGGAACTAACCATTAGTTGCCATGCCACACTAGTCCCGTCAGACACATATATCACATTCGGATTACAGACAGTTCCAGACAGTCTGATTATTTTCAATTTACCATAATGAATAATAAAGAACCGATCTTATTTTGTTGTTGGCTTTTAGAACAACAAAAAACGCATCCAAATTCATAAACGGAGTAGAAATCACAATTTACCCTACCAAAATCTTTGAATATGGATCCGTTCATTTCCATAGTATCGATTGAATTCTACATTTATGTTTACAACAAAATAACGCTTTACTGGAATAAGGTAACGCTTCTTTAGGTACCAATATTACAAGACCGACATTAAGTTCAAATAAATTTTACTGCAACGGCATTATTTATAGCGAATTTAGCTTAATAAGCCATAACTTCACTTTCATTACACTATCACGAATAGGTAAATTAAAAGTACTGACACACATGCATTGCTAGCAATACTTAATTAATAAAATTTTGTTCGATTACTTTGATCCTGGCAGGGTCGCCACTTGTACTGGCTTGCCCAGTACAACAACACACATAATGGATATGTATAATACAGAGATCACTCACTTGTCCCGCCACACCGATGCCGATGTAAGACTGAGACACCCACCGCATGGTGGCTGCATTTATAGTAACAATACAGTTGTATTGTTACTATCTACCCACATCTAGAGTCTGATGTTACGCGTATAATATATTCGCTTACCTACAGACCTAGTACGGTACAAGTAACAAACATCCATACATCCAAACTTTCGCATTTATAATATCAGCAGGATATATAAAAATAATAAATAGTAAACACTAGCAAAAAATGTTGCAATTTTGTTATATAAAACGATTTTAACTGAAGTAGAGTGTGGCAATTGACATAAATAAAACGTAAATTTTAACACTGCATAACACTTCAAAATGTAAATAGTATTTTATTTAATTACCATTCTCCCTGACGTTGTAAAAGTAAAAAATTAAAATTCAATTTTACAACGGCATAATAAAAACAAGACCAAAGTACAAGTTAAAGCAGGTGAAAGGGCAAACAGATTTTTCAGTCTCTTAAAGTAAAAAGGCTCTCTAAAGAAATCCCGACATTTGATTATGAAAAGGGTTTTTATGAATATTTATATTTTATTTTAGTACGCCAGTCTGCTGAAAAAAGGTTGTATGACGCAGTAAATAGTCGAAGAGTATCTGAGACCACTGACCTTGTCTTATGATTTAAGCCGTAAATGTGTACATATGTATATTTGTGTATATCTATATATATAATAAAATTGTACAAAAGTGGTGTCTGTACAATGGAAATATATAAAAAAAAAGTAGCAGGGGTTGTTATTATATCGATGCCGAACCCGAAATTGTAATTAATTTTTTTTTTGTCTGTTTGTCTGTGTGTTTGTGCACGCTAATATCAGAAACGGCTAATTCGATTTAGATACGGTTTTCACTTATATATAGTAGTAAGCTTCACTTAACATTTAGTGTTTATTTCATGTCAATCGCTTCATAAATAAAAAAGTTATGTCAATTTAAAGAATCACGGCGAACATTTTTAACGTACAGAGTACGTACTACACGCCTCGCGCCTGAGCGTCCGTGGCTATATAAAGCGCCCCGCCGAAAAGTCACTATTCCACGCGAACGAAGTCGCGGGCACAGCTAGTTATACATATGTAAGCCGCCGAACCGCAAGGCATGGTACGAATCTGCACCGCTACGTGGTCGATCTCACACTAAGCGCTTTGCTTCCTCGTTCCTAATACGCACCGCAAAAATTTGGGATGCTCTTCCGGCTTCCGTTTTTCTAACTAACTATAATGTGAGTGTCATTAAATCAAGAGTGAATAGGCATCTTCTAGGCAAGCGCACACCACATCAGGTGAGATCGCAGTCAAGCGCTTGTCTATTAATATTGTATGTTTATAGTTACTTATGTTCTACCTAAAATAATGAGCCAATTTTGATGAATGAAGTGTCAATCGATTTGTTGTAATAGTCCGGATGATATACTACAGCGGATGACATAAGTTACAATTTGTATATTACACTATTTGTTCATTGAAATATTAACCTTCTATGTACGCTAGTTATTAGCGTACGAGCGATTTGTTTAATATTGAACAAGATAAAGGCAAACACTCAATTAGGCCGAAATAGCCCGAATAACAATCTGTATAGAATAAATATTGAAATTATTTATTAATCCATTAATTCAGTTGACCTGTTCCCAATAGGATAACATAGTCAAATTCATTTTTGATTCAACTTGCACTAGAATAGTTAATTATATTTATTAAAGTCCAAACCCATTGAGATGATTGGTCCAAAGCTAAAAAATTAAGTATTAGGTAAGTAGAAACGAGTAAAATTGAAGACCCAACTAAATAGCACTCTTTTTGTAATAACCATTTTATAATATTCTTCTTTTTCTTCATCTTTATCGACCTAAAGACGTCCACACCTGGACAAAGGACTCGGCCCCCCATTGCACTATTTTCTAATCTCTCTCCTATTATATCACAATCTGTACGTTTATTCGACGAGGGTTGAGCTGCTAAACATGACTAAAGATATCCTATCTTCTCATCCTCTTTCTATCTCCTATCTATACTTATATTATAAAGAGAGAGCGCGACTTTTGTGAGTTTGTATGTATGTCCGGAGCAAACCACTGTACCTATTTCAAAAATTCTTTCAGCATTTCAAAGGTAGATTATTCCAGATTCCAGAACAGAGAAGGCACATAAAAGTAAAGTGCGCTGAGTTGGTATTTATAGAAAAAGAAGATGTATGGCAGAATTATTCCTCTCAAAAATTTCTAAAAAAAACCCGCGTTGTTCTAAAACCTCAGAAAAACGAGGAAAGATCATATTATGTAAATCAACCAAACATCTAATTTTTCAACCCGGACGAAGTCGGTGCGGGCTTCTAGTTTCTAATATTTCTTTTTTTTTATTTTATTTATAATATTTCTAAGAAAAAGACAACAAGGTATAACGCATGTGCTTCAGCGATATGGCTATATTAATTTCGTTGCAGAGATCTGTTTCAGGCCTGACAGATACTACGAAATTGACAGAAATTAATTGAAACATTCCCAGAATTCACGGTAAGTACGTCAAAATATCATATTCGTAGTATTGAGTAGATGAAAGCGCCAGTACATAAAAATATCATATTCTTAGTATTGAGTAAATGAAAGCGCCGCAAGCGATCAATTTGATGAAAGAAAACAAGTACTTATTAGATATTATATAGCTTTATTCTTCTGTTTGATTTAACAAGTTTCAAATCGATACCTCCTACGTAAGTTGTGGTATCCCACAAAATTGGCATTATGGGTTTTGTGCACTATATCATTTGTTTTTATCTATTTTGTGTACGTTAAAAAAAAATTAAAAACAGCATTTTTTAACATACTCTCAAGACTTATGTATCGTTATTAAAACGACGCGCGACGGCCTAAACCATTGTATTGACCTTCACAACAATTACCGCGTCACGTAAGCGTTTTGGGGATACAACAACTTACGTAGGAGGTATCGAAATGTTTGTTTTCGCAATAAAGACATAACGCTTAGCACTAACCTTAAAATATTGCAGTATAAGATCCTTTTATTGAATTGGAAATCGTATAATTTTTGAACAGTTTTATTTAGCATCGATGGATTTCTCAATTAATGGAATTCATCGATGGAATCTCAACTTTAGACTTTTCTACTTTCTGAACCGGTGGTTAAAGTCTTGACTTGATCTAATAGCCGTAGGTTGGCCTACATGAAATAAATAATTTTTGATTTTGGTTTTGATTTCACATACATGGTTTTGGTTTTGAAAACCTTTCAAAATTGGGTGAGAATATTATTTACTAGCGACCCGCCCCGACTTCGTCCGGGTTGAAAAATGAAATAAGGTCAGGGGGAGTAAGTGAAACATACTTTTCTGTTTTTTCTACAAAATGACCTCTAAGTCAATAAAAAAAATGTCAATTTAAATAACGATCAATGCAAAGTACTCTTCCTTAAATGGGCTTTCTATGACATGATCTTTAAGTCCTCTATTAGTGCAAATAACGATAAAATTACTAAGTAAAAGTAGACCATGGTTTCGTTTCACTTACCCTCAAAATGGGGTAAGTGAAACAATGATCAGTACGCTGCTAATATAAGGTCTACAGAACTATTTCAAGGACTAAAATGGCATCTTTAATTGCTTCAATCGAATACGAGTCTCAGGGCATGGCTATATGGTCTAGTTTCTTAAATAAAAGGAAAAAACTGAAAGTGGGGTAAGAGAAACATAGTCAAGCAGTCAGGGGTAGTAAACCAAAACAAAAATTGGTACGTAATAAATTTTTATTAATTAGCTAACACCATGTTTACAATATTTTACGTCTTCTTCTATTCTTGCTTTCTTAGTGGATGCCTACGTCATAATAGCTATCTGTAGGCAAAATTTCAACCCGATCCGTACAGTAGTTTGAGCTGTGCATTGATAAATCAGTCAGCCAGTGTCAGTCACCTTTTCCTTATATATATTTAATAGATTAACTTTTTTATAACTAGCAGCTCCCTCAAATTTTATCAAAATAATTATGGGAATAAAATTAAATATACTTAGTCTTACTGTCAGTAAAAATATAAATTTATTCTATAACACGAATATAATATTATGTACGATGTAGGTATGATGGTTCTATATGTGTGATAAGTTTCATCAAAATCAGTCCAGTGGTTTTTGAATGACGCTCGAACAAACGGAATGACCGGTGTGTCAGACACAAGACGGCCTATAATCAAATATTAGTTTTTTTTTAAATAAGATATAATTTAAAAAAGGTTGGTAATCTCTGACATGGGATAAGTGAAACATATGTTTCTCTTACCCCGCTCATCTCTGTTTCACTTTCCCACTCAAAACTTTTAGTGACTAGAATCTTTACCATGTCTTAAATTAATAATCTGAACGTTTTAGACAAAAAATACAATTGGAACATTAAATCTATACCTTATTCAATGTACTTACCGCAAAAAACTTTTAAAAACTCTATAAAATCACTTTAAAACAAGCAATAAATATAACCGCGACTAACTCGTGTTTTGAGTTTTGAAAAATGTCAAATTTCTTTCCTAAATATTACCTTGTAGAATTATCGCAGCAACATCTATGTTAAAAAATTGATACCATTTCGTCAATACTCTTTTATTGACTGAGAGCAAATATCGATAAACTGCATAGTTTGTTAGATATGGCTTTGTGTTTCTCTTACCCCACCGTTTCTCTTACTCCCCCTGACCTTATTTGTTTTTACGGGACTGATCGCACAGAGATCCCGCGGGAGCTCTTTTATTTGCCGGGATAAAAAGTAGCTTATGTCATTCTCCCGGTCCTCAACTATGCCCATGCAAATATCACTTCAACCAGTTGCTTTATTGCGGCGTGATTGAAAGACAAACCAACAAACAAACACTTTCGCTTTAATAATATTAGTAAGAGGATATTAAATGGATTATATTTTATTTGCGCAGTCGATATTATTATTAAGGGTGAATTTGTAGAATACTCAAGGAAGGTACCTAGTCGCTTATTGTAACTGTTTGGATATATTATTCAAAGGGCGTTCAAAAAATGTAATGTAAAATTACAAGACGCTTTAGAAAAAAATATAGGCCGTAGCCTTTTGATTTTTATTTTAGATATATTGGAAAAGACGTTGGTAAGTCCCTCTTAAAATAAAAGCTTTATGGGCGCTTTCTGCCTTAAGTATTCTGTGCTTTTACCGATAAACTCATCTTCATTCAAATCTGTTTTATACCTTACTTGACGTTCTGACTTAGATCCAGATGTAATCTTAAAAGAAACACTTTTGTATGGCAAATCCTTATTTTTAGAATAAATATTTTGATTTAACTATGACGGTTTGGCTTCTTGAGAATCATCGCATTATCACAGTAAAGCGCAAATGATGGCATCGATTCTATAATAATAATAAAAGAGAAAAAACGAAAGTATCTAGATCTGGCTCACGAGGTTTCCAGCATGTGGCATGTGGAGTCCACTGAAACCATCCCAATCGTCATATCTGCGAATGGGTTGATCCCAGTCAGCCTCGCTCACCATCTGAGGCGACTGGGGTTCCGTGGCAGTTCGCTCGCAGCCAAGATGCAGAAAGCGGTGCTGCTAGACTCGGCTAGGATAGTCCGTCGGTTTCTCAGCCTGTCACCCTGACCCCCGGCCGTTTGGTCTCCCCTGCCGGGGCGTAATCCTCCGCCCGCTACAAATATTTATTTGTGTAAAGTGTATGTCAGTTTATTTATTTGTATATATATTTATGTTTATTTTTTAAATCTTTGGCCTTATATGTATTTATTTTGTATGCGGGTGTGAGAGTACAAAACATATGCGACATAATAATAATTCTTTATTTCAGACTATTGTCCATAATTTATGTTAGTACAAAATTAACTTAAATCTATGTTAGTACCGAATGTGTTAGTATCAATTATAATATTACTATCTCAAATTGGTTAGTAGATATGCCCTTTATGCGGTAAACCGATTGACTCATCAAAGTCATTACAAGACGGAAACATTTATTACGACTGTGGCTCCACCAGAAACACGCAGTAGGTAAATGTTTGCGGTACATCAAAGTGAACCTTCATTAACAACTCAAATATTAAATAAATCACTTTCACCACAGAAATGGAAATGTTCGTATATTTGCTACGTAGATGTTTTTTGGCAGTTCATTCACACCAGGAAATAAGTAACCGAATAGAAACTACAAGACTACGCTTCATACAATCTATCATCATAATTATTTTTATTTATTTCTCATTTATTTTAATTATTAGTTCTCTGAAAACTTGCTCACAGTAGTAAGACGTTGATAGGATACAATCTTACTGTGGCAATCATCACCCTTTGTTTGTATCTAGTGTAAACTAAATGGGAATAATGTAAATCAAATCAAATGTAAATCAAAATGGGAATAAGGAAATGAGTATAATGATTCTGATGACGATGATGACATTTAAAGTTGATGGCATTTTAAGTGAAAAAATACTTTCGCAATTGGTTATCGACGATTACTATCGAGGCTTGTTGTTGTCACTCGCAATTTTTCGGTCACCGGGCGTCCCTCGACAAAGATTAAACTGTAATTAATTCGCTAGAGGACGATAAATTGAGTTTTGATCGATCCTACTTTCGTAAGTGGACATTGTTAAAATGTAGGACGGGATTTTATCCCATAGTAGGTATATGAATGTCGACCTAAAAACAGGTTACCTAATTAGGAGACAGACTCAATCATCGATGCCTATGGTAGTTTTTATATTGTTGGTTGGTTCTTGAATCACGTAGTAAGGTTATTTTTGTACGGATATAGTTAAGAACCTGAGGAGTGACATATGTTTTTATAATTATATCGGGTTTTATATTCCAAAAAGCCGGAGGGTTTCCGTGGCATTTTAAAAAATCTAACTCCATAAGGACCGAGTTGCAGTCAGTTTCTTATATTTTCTTGCTTTTGATAGAGTCAAGATACGTATAAATTTATGGTGCGGGTTGTTACGTTCCCTCAAATATGGTTGAGCGAAGCAATGGCTGGATCATGCGTCATGCTCGTGAACGGGTGCCACCAACGGGAATGGGTCTGCTTTGACTGCCCGTCTTGACATGCGTTGGATTGGTGTACCTACGTATGCATTTTTGCATTTTTGAAGTTTTATTGTGGAAGCACTGTATACATAGCATAGCTTTGTAAAAAAATTTTTTTTTGAAAAGAGCAACTGCTGAGTTTCTTGCCGGCTCATCTCAGCAGAATCTGCATTCCGAACCGGTGGTAGATTTATGACGTGTCATATGAGCTACAAGTTAGCCTACATGAAATAAATAAATTTTGAATTTGAATTTGAATTTGATAATCACTGTAACTGGTTGCCACACGGCTGTATGATCAATATTTTGTTCTGCTATAATAGTTCTCAATATATCACATCTCTAGAATTATAGTGACTTAACTAAAAATTCATATAACTTCGGTTTAATTACATTTTAAATTATATAATATTACCAATCCATTTTTTTTAAGAATATTAGCCAAGCTGAACTTGACTTATATTCTCCTCTCCCCTCCAAATAAGCGAAAAGCTTGTGCTAGGAGTTGGTACGACAATAGTGCAACGGCTGGGGTTCGAACCTGCGAGCTTTCAGTTTTCAGTCCGCACCTTAAACCGTTGGGCTATTGAGGCTTAAAAAAGATCAATATATAAAAATTTGCAAAATACAAATTTTTCTAATAAAACACGACATAGATATAAACATTTTTTACTCAAGAATATACCTTTTTGAATTTTTTCCTCATTACATTATAAATTGATTGCAATAATTATTTACGAATTAGGTCACTTTAATTCTAAAGGTGCGACATATAAATAAAGTACTTCGTCTGAATCTAAATCATGACGGGAAAGCGTTTGTACTGAGCACAATTTATACGGCACTACCACAGATCAAGTAGAGACACTGACATATTGTTACAAATTGGGACGCCCATAGTGTCCAGAATAACCTAAATTCGCCCTAAAGGTCCTTTCATTATTGGATTTACAGTTTCTTGTAACTGAAATAAAATTAATAAAATAAATTGTCATACCCACTCCTAAGTGCTAACACAACTTTTAGCTTATTTGGAGGGCAAAGGAGTTTATATGGCTAATATTCTTTTAGAAAAAAAATTAACATCTATCCATCTTGCTCACACTAGTACATATACGATGTCAGCCTTACTAAAAATGGCTTAACACCGCGTCTCCTATTGCGCTTCTAAGCGTTATAGTTCGACGGCTACAAAAACATAAGTGGCATTTCCTAATCCCGGCTTTGATACTATATTATATATTTTTGCCCGTTAGTTGGTTCGGCAAATCCGATGTTTATAGCTTCCTCGTTTCTGGCGTCGATGTTTTACCATCTTTATATCCGTATCCTGAAAACAAAAACAATACGACAGATAGGATTTTATTGGTATTATTTTATCCCATGTATCGTTCACGGCCTTTACTGTTTTTTTTTTCAATATGGGAGATATTTGTTTTATGTTGACTTAAGTGATAAAGAAAGATTGGTTTATTTTGCCGACGTGGGATTTATTTGAGATTTTTTTTCTCTCTTTGTGGATTAATTTGGGATAAAAGCGCGTTCAATTCGAAAACAATTTTCGGCGAATATTTTCTCCTACGTATATTTCGGTTAAGGAATTCGAGAATAGTACATGTTTTGCGTTTTAATCATTATGAAATGAAATGAACAACATTTTCATTTATTTGCTGAATATGAGTAGGAATACAGTAACTGGACAACTGAACATTCTCCATGTACGTAATAGACGAAATGTTAACATGAACTGCAATCTAAGTTGCCACTCACAGAAGCGATCACCGTTATAAGACTTCCAAGACAGCTTTACCTAATGCCCTACCTTTATTCGAGCGTATTGGAGTTTCAGAAGTTATTAAAGTTAATTTAAACTCCCGTTGCTGTAACTACCTGAAAGGTGATTAAGAACTCCTTTTAATTTTCCTTTAATTACTCCTTCAACTACCTTCGAGAACACATTTGGGTAACGAGTGGATATCAATTTGGCTACACTTATTAAGGTCTAGTAAAATACGCCCCTGTTTCACAGCTAGGAAAACTCTTTTTTTTTAATTATTATTAAAAGATTGAGTATATTTTTCTTTGCAGACACAGATATTTACTCAGAAGCGTTCTTGCAGTTCAATATAACATCAGGAGTTGCGTGCATGCGTGCGTGCGTGATTGCGGGCGTGCGTGCGTGCATGCATGTGTGTGTGTGTATGTGTGTGTGTCTGTGGCATCGTAGCCGCCGAAGGGATGAACGAATGAACCGATTTTGATTTTATTTTTTTCTAAACATAGGTATCAAATGAAAGGCTCGACTAGTATTCTACTAGTCAAGCCCTTTCATTACTATGTATTAGCTATTTCCACATCTCTACAGATTTAGAGTAGTCATCTCCTTATTATGTTATTTCAATAAATAAATAGTACAACGAATGAACTTAATATTTTTTTTAATTTAATTAACCTATGTACTTTTTTGTTTGGGTCTTTCTGTCATCATAATACACGGTGAAATTTCATTGGTTGTACTCCCTGAAAGAGGTGAATGTGCTCATGAAACTGAACAACTTTCCCCAAGGAACATAGGTCGAAATATGAAAAAAAATTTGGACCTCCCATAGTAAATCAATCAGCTGATCGTCAAGTTTGTATGGAGGGTCCAA
The DNA here is from genome assembly GCA_038048805.1 of Hipparchia sbordonii. Classification (NCBI taxonomy): domain Eukaryota; kingdom Metazoa; phylum Arthropoda; class Insecta; order Lepidoptera; family Nymphalidae; genus Hipparchia; species Hipparchia sbordonii. The sequence goes on along the minus strand of CM076107.1, from coordinate 8,666,982 downwards.
TTTTTTTTTCATATTTTGACCTATGTTCCCTGGGGAAAGTTGTTCAGTTTCATGAGCACATTCACCTCTTTCAAGGAGTACAACCATTAAAATTTCAACCGGTATATTATACACCTCGATAGAACGTATCAACATGGTACAGAATACAAAAAGAATGTTCATGTTATTTATGCGCGCCACATGTCAGAACATGGCTCACACATCCCTCCCGTATATTATAACGTTAAAATCAGCTTACACCGTCGCTCGGCCGCTGTCCGACATTCACGAAAACGTATCACACTTCCTGGACGTCATATCAAACTATTTTTTATTACGTTGGTGTTTCACCATGTTTCACTGAAAGGATTTTCCTTTTGCATACCATGTTCCTGTCACCTATTAACGTAACCTATTTTGTGTTTGACAAGCGTTTATTTAACCTGCAATGTTGTCCTGTCCAGTGGTTAGAGCTGTGCGTTGATAGATCAGTCAGTCAGTCAGTCAGTCAGTCAGTCAGTCACCTTTGCCTTTTATATATTTAGATATGTCGAAAATAAGTAACATTAACTAGCTTTTGGAGCCCTTGCTTCCAAATATATCTTAGGCGGAAATCTATCGACAGCACTCTCATTCAGCTCAGACTCAAGACAGAGTTAAAACGGGATAGATTTATGTCAGAGCATATTTGTGTGTCTATCTTAATTCTGAGCAGAACCAGAGCACGCTCTATATGGACCTCAGCATTTTGCTTTGATTCTTAATAATTTTGGAAAAGCTTAATTCGAGTACGAAACTTACGATTAAAAAGTTTTGTAAACCAATTGAGTCCTAAACAAAAACTAACTTCTATGATACTTGTACGCTGGACCGACAGTGTCATGTGAAAAGGCAGCTAGTTTTTATCATAATTTACCTTTGTTCCTTTTCTTTAGTTTAGGCCCTGCATTTTCATTTCAGTTATCAATCTGCACCAGTACGGCAATATACAATATGCTTCAATTTGAAGCGTGTCTAGCGCGCTAGTATCATAGAGGTCAGCTGTATGATAAAAATGTCATCAAAAAGTTTGATAGGACGCTTTGTATTCACAGAGAGCTCGCAAATTGGTTTTGATTCGTCCGAAAAAAAAAAGTTCTAAGCCATATTTAATCAAATTTCTTTCACATTTTTCGTAATCAACGCCATGTTTTACTAATTGTGGTGATCAATATGTAAATTTGTGGCCACACTCGGCGCAGCCGGCGAAGCTCAATTTAGATAATAATATTTCCCGAATAACGGATACGAGATTTTCTCTTGAGAGTAGTAGCTGATTCCGTGACTTCGTTTGCGTGGATTGAGTTTTTAAAAATTCTTTGATTTTCCGATTTTATTGCTTGATATTTGATTTGATAATGTGGAGAAAACTTTTTCGGATTGTGAAGAAAAAGTACCCGAAGGGTAACCAACGGGAGCCTATTACTAAGCCTGCGCTACTCGCCCGTCCGTCCGTCTGTCTGTCAGCGGCCTGTAAAAAACCAGACAAATGAGAAGGGTATTGGATAGAAGTAGACGTCACTTTGCGGAAGTTCATGATTAGTAAGAAAAAATTAGAATTATTTTGCTTTACTCCGCATCTCACATGACATCATCTCCTGAAGATGCTCCGGTGTCGGGGCGATACGTGCGTCGAGAGTAGTATAGTCTTGTGTGGTGGTGGTATTGCTTGCTTAGGAAATTGGCTTTCTTGCTTGGTTGGGGAGGTAAGCGGTGCTTAGCTTGTAACTGTATGTTTGACCATACAGATTTTTCTGTTGGCGGATTATAGCAAAATAATTCTAATTTTTTCTTGCTAAATGAGTAGGGTTTAGGCTATAGTCCATCACACTGGCCAAGTGAGGATTGGTAGATGTCAGTTACCTGTTGGCTGTTACAAAATACATCGATACGACCATTTGAAACAGTAATCAAAAAGTTCGATATAGTGCTTTTCATTCGTGCAGAACTATAGCGAATATAATCGGTTTTGTTTTGTTCCAGCTAGTTTTGAAAAACTCTCGATAGTTTTTCAGAGTAGATACGCTGTATTTTATCAAATACTAATTTATCTTTTAGTACATCAGTAGGTACGGTTTTCACCATCATTAAGAACACATTCGTAATATAATGACAGTTTCATTGCACGGTTGTGCGGGAAAACTGTTTTTCCGGGATAAAAGATATACTTAGTATATCACTCTCCGAGTCCTTAATCTGTTCTTCAAATCATCTATCCGTTGCTTCATTGCGGCGTGATTGAAGGAAAAACAAAAATACACTTTCATATTTATAATACATTAAAAAAAAAAAAAAAAAGAGCTTCTAAGAGTCGTACTCAGATTTTGAATAGCCTATAACCTTCCTCAATAATTGGGCTATCAGATACAAAAAGAATTTTTCAAATCCAGAGATTAGCGCGTTCAAACAAACAAACTCTTGCACTTTATTATATTAAGTATAGATTTACAACATCACCATTCTAGCCCAAGATTCTGGCAGTATTGCCCCTTTGGATGGCCAAACTAATTCTTTGGCCAAGCCAGCTCTTGGATAGATATACATAAGTCTTTGTATTTATTGAAGTGTTATTAAACAATACAAAATAATCCTCTGAAAATAATTCAACTACTATCGAAATGAAATCTAAATCACGAATGCTCTTATATTTTTTCTACTTGCTTATAACCTTATTTATTGCCCAATAAAGAAATCTAATATCTTTTGGAATAGAGATATTTGCCTTTTAAATTGAAGTAGATATATAAATAATTGAATAATAAAAAGTATTGGATGCTTTTGAATTCTGTCCAAACAAAGTAGCTACTTACTCGAAAAATATTCTTGGAAGAAAATATTACTAACAGTAAATTATAAGATAGAGAAATATTCTGCTTTTATGTAAATAATATTATAGCTTGTAGAAGGATGACTAACGCTTTAGTTGGTGAGTGATACAGTGGGTGGGTTTTTTGACTATTACAATTAGACCTAGTACAAGGCTTTTGCGTTTTAAATGCTATAATATCTTAACAAAGATGAGGCAAATCCGTGTTAAGCTAAAAGTGATGCTTCAACTGTAGGGTTAATATAAGATTTAATTCGTTTGATAGCATTCGTATTCGATGGCATTAGCGTCAAAGTAAAATGAACCTTTTAATACTATTCATTAGAGCCACAAAAGTACAACCGATTTTAATTTGGAGTGTATCCGTATTCGTAAACGTATAAGAATACACACACGAAATTGAGCTCTAATTAAATGTTTTTATGGTTCAATTTACTCTGACGCTATTGTCATCAAATACAAATACGATCAATCGCGTTAAATCTTCTAAAAACAATTGATATAATACAATATTGTTTGCTCTTTTATTTAGAAATTTTGTTATTAAGAATTAGTTTATCCGATGCTTTTTTTTTTCTGAATGTTGTGTATGCTTATTCTTGATATACATATCAGTCAATGTTGCAATGTTTTTGTGTGTTTGTTTTTGAATAGATAATAATATGTATACTGTTAGTATATATAATGACGACCTCCCTGGCGCAGTGGTGAGCGCTGTGGTCTTATAACTGGGAGGTCTTGGGTTCGATTCCCGGCGGGAGCAATTAAGGAATTTATAATTTCTAAATTGTCTCTGGTCTGGTCTGGTGGGAGGCTTTGGCCGTGGCTAGTTACCACCCTACCGTCAAAAAAAACGTGCCGCCAAGCGATTTAGCGTTCCGGCACGGTGGCGTGTAGAAACCGATTAGGGGTATGGGTTGAGTTTACACTGCTATATCCCTTCTAAGTTAGCCCGCTACCATCATAGACTGCATCGTCACTTACCATCAGGTGAGATCGCAGTCAAGGGCTACCTTGTCATCGAATAAAAATAAAAAAATAAAAATAATAAATAAATCTATTACTGAAACTATTTATTATTTGAATCGTACCCAGTCCGTAGCACAGTTCGGCCCCGGCATAGGTAACATTAATCAGCCTTTATATTTCAAGGAACTATATGAAAGCACGTCACACACACTCCACACACTGCAGCGATGATGATTTCGACGAAGTTTGTACAAGTTTTTAGTACGAATTCGCGCTTCGGGCGCTTTACTTGTGGTGAGGTCGTGTAGTACATGCACATTGCGTAAGTGTGCGTGCCTGTCAGGAGCCTCGGTGAGCAAGCTCTCGCTCACGTTATACAGATACTAGGAGGATTAAGCTCTGGAGTGGCCATAGGATGCGTACCCCTCTGTAAGTTTTTATTTGACGGGTATGCCCAGCGGTCATACCCGTTATATAAAACTGTTTGACTCGCGTCACGCGCCTGTCAACAACGTATGGTTAGCGGAGGATGAGCTCCGGTATAATATGCCGACTATGAGTGATTTTCCTTCTAAAAAAAATACCAAAAATATCCAGTTTATGAAAGGATAACATTACTTTTCTCCTGATATATTCTTTTATCCAATTAATGCACTATTTAAGGAGAAAACTTAAAAATACTGTTGATCCGAAAATGTTGCTACGGAATCGTACAAGAAATAATTTCGGGAAATTTTAAAAAATTAACCAATCTACTTATTACTCGATTGGAGCCCTTTATCATGAACTGCATAATGATTTGATTACATACAATTAAAATTACGATCGAATAGGAAAGGTTGGGGGTTTATATTTATATTAATTTATAAACTTTAGGCAAACAATTTAATCGATTATTTTGAAAAGGGTACGAGTCACACATTTCGTCAAAACTGAGTTAAGTAGAATATTCGTTAACATTTTATAATATTTTCTTGTCGTGTGACTGAGATTTTGTTGGTCTTGCATAGTAAAAATATATCATTATCTGTAGTAAACTCTTACTAGTAAACTGAGCTACTATTGTAGCTATGTCACTATAACTACTTTTTAACATTTTAAAATTTAATAGAAATCCGACCAAAATCAGACCAAGTTATTTATACCTTTGCCTTAATCCTTACCAAAATAAATGTTTTTTCAAGCAAGGCTGTTTAAATACCTGCAAATTACTTTTTAGTTTATTAAAATCGGACATTCCATTCGAAAGATATTACGAGTTCATTGATGTCATTTATTCTGTTATCATTTTGTTTTCAATCATCAAGTCCCATACCCAAAGGGAGCCAGCGATACACTATTGCTAAATATATTATTATTTAGGTAAGTATGTCCTGCATTTACTGTGCGTTTATGCCAAAATGTTTAAAAAATAAATATCCACCCTTGCGAAGCCGGGACGGGCCGCTAGTATAATATAAGTAACCGATATAATTGCATGCGCAAAAATCATTACAAACATACACAGATTTGTGATTAAAAAGCCTTATTAATATTCAATCGCCACAATTAAATGCCCTCGTGCCACCTCGGTTGGATAAGCTTATCATTAACAGTATTTTTAAGGTAGTTTTTTGTTCAAAAATGAGGATTTTATTTTAAAGAAGTTGGTCACACTGCAAGAAAATTAGGGCTGGAAGCAGAAATTATATCGATATTGATATTTTCGGTGTGTATGGTATAGGTACATCATGTATTTTTTAATTTTCTTATAGAACCAGTTAGTGTTCCAACAAATGTCTACTATCCATTGATAAAACATGGATAAAAGTTTAAAAACTATAAACTCGACTACAAAATTGTATGTGGCATTTCTTAAATTTATTTATTTACTAGCTGATTTCTGTGACTTCGTCCGCGTGGCGTAGTTTAGAGTAACTTGCTACTATCCGCGAGAAGGTATGTCCTCTATCTCCGATAATATTTATTAGATCTTCACCAAAATTGAATAAAATAGTATTTTTCAAAAACTTTCATCCCCTATCGCGGATGAACCTTATTGTTTATTAGGATAAAAAGTATCCTATATATTAGATTCAGAACATTCGATTTAGATTTATATTCTCATTTTATACAATTCATTAAAAACTTTTTAAGTCTTAGCCAGACCAACGAACAGTAATTGATTTAACAATATTTTAATTTTTAATATTAGTTGAACTTCATTCATTCATTAATTCATTTAGAACTTATCGAAAGTCGATAATCGATAGTGTCGCAGCCCAAAATTGCTTACATAAATGACATGATGGTTTCGTGTAAGGATAGAACGTCCCTGTGTGTGAATTTGGTTGTGTGCGTATACTTTAAGGTTGTGTTTGGTAGTTTTGTCGTGTGCGTGCATAGCGACGTGATTGAAAAATGCACCTGTAGTAAGAAATTGTTTATGTGTGCTACCTCGCCCCGCACCGTAATTGACAGATTTTTTTGCAAAGAAATTAGACGTCAAGGCGTCTCCATCTAAAACACAAAATTTTTTTTCCTCCGAGTACAGATACGACACATACACACCCATGAGCCACGAGCCCTCGTGAAATGAAAGAACTATAACCTCAAGGGTGTGTTCAATATTTATGCAACCTCTTTCGGTTAGTACTCGTAATATTGCTAACACACCACACGTAATATAACATTTTCATTTTATTACTAGCGGACCCGACAGACGTTGTCCTGTCTTAACTATGAATATTGAAACTCTTTGACGAAATTGGCAGCACGCATTCTGTCAATGTTATGTCAAACGCCATAAGGTTACATCAAAAAAGTTTGAATTGTAAAAGCGGTTAAGTACATTAGAAATAATTTAATATGGTGGTTAATATTTCTTAAATTTTCTAATTTTCCGCGCAATTTTCTTAATTTTTTCTTTCATAAGAACCTTCTCCTGACAATAACAAACACAATAAAAAAAGAATTAGCGAAATCGGTCCAGCCGTTCACGCGTGATGCGATGACCAAGGAAATAGTGATTCATTTATATATATATAGATTGAAAAAATATGTAATTATATTGCGGTCGGGGGCGGTTTACTAGAAAATAAAAGTATCTTGAGGAAAAAGGGTTGAAAACTTGGATTGATCGCGGCGCCGCGGAAATTATAGAAGAATCAGCTGGGGATGAGCGTAGTATATAAAATTTATATTTAGTTTATAATTTATAAGAATATCATAGGGTAAGTCCCTATGACATTATGATTCATATCCGCCCAGCGACAGACTACAGGTCAGCACAGGCGGCGCACATTAAAAAAGAAAAGCGTGTCTTTTAAATAAAAATATAGATGAGTATTATGGACGGCTCATTGACCTCTAATTAATCTATGATTAACACTCGACTGGGTACTGTGATTTCTATTTTGGACTTAATTGACACCATTTTGGTCGGTGCGCCATTTGCAATATTTTTAGTTCCAGAGACACTCTTTTGTCAGATGTGGCGCTTCAAATTTATCCATAATAAAAACGTGATGAGTATAGGGACAGTAAATCCAGTGTTAATCATTGATTATTTATTATAGAGATCAGTGGGACGGCCTCAAAAAATGAATTTCAGTAAACCGTCGCGTGAAAATTTTATGGAGACATAATTGAATCTGGCGCAGGGGAGTGAAAAAAAAGGAAAAGCCGATTGCGAGCGAGGACATCTTTATTGCTTTATAAAACCAAAGAGAGCTTAAACTCTCCCTACTGGCCAATTTTAAGAACTCTGGCGATATTATGTTTTTAAGACACTTTTACCAAGTTGGCGACGACGAAAATAATAATACATAATTTCATCATGAAACGTAATTTTTTAAAAAGCGTAATTCTGTATATTGTAGAATTGAAACATTTATTGAAACATTTCTTGTTTTGAAAAGAGCAAAAGAGCAACTGCTGAATTTCTTGCCGGCTCTTCTCAGCAGAATCAGCATTCCGAGCCGGTGGTAGATTCTCGACTCATCAAAAGAGCCACAAGTTGGCCAAAATAATTTTGAGTTTGAATATTTTAACAAGCAATCATTTAGGCCTTTTAGGCTCTCAGATTAAAATTATTGGGCATTCAAAACGGCTGATAGAGACAGTGCGAAAGTAAGAATTATTTGTGGTTACCAAATATTACTACTACGAGGTATTTGACAAGTAAAGACTAAAACGTCATTTTGACTTGTTAAGGGAGTCTCATACGTGCGGACTGAGGGTCTTGAATCCCGCGGGAACTCTTTAATTTCCAGAATAAAATGTAACACATGTCCTAATCCTGAATATGAGCCACCTTCATTCCAAATCGGTCTATTCGTTGTGGCGTGAATGAGTAACAAACATGCATCCATACATTCATCCTCACAAATTTTCCTATGCATGTATGAATGAGACATGCATACATACATACTAAAATCATAACACTTCCATTTTGTCGTAGTTGAGTAAAAAATCTCCATTTGTATGGGACGATCTGTCGCTGATCGTAAAGCCGCGTGGTGTGTCTTTATGTGCAATCACGTTTTCTGCGTGACATTATTACTGGGGTCGTTCAATTTTTCGACCATAATTGGATACGGACACTTACATTATTCTCTGAGCTTGATGAAAAAAAAATGCAGGTTGAATTGAGAGCCACCTTTTTAAACCAAAAAAGGAAGAGGGTTTTTTTTTTTTCGACAGTAAAATAGTCCTTGACTGTGACCTCACCTGATGGTGAATGACGATGCAGTCTAAGATGGCTATATGGGATATATAGGAAACATTAAAGAACATAACTGTCTTTATCACCAGAAAATTCTTCTCACAGATTTGTATCTACTTTCTACTTACTTTCTACGAAAGCATTAAGTCTGTACTCTTTCTACTGAATTCAAAATAAAGAGAGCTATAAGGAAATAATAATTTAAGAGTAAAGAGGCGCTGATAACACTGTTGCGGTAAGGCAGACATTATTCTTGCCGCGCTGGAATCACTGATAAGGATAATTTAGGTAGTGTCGGTTCTTTCAATTTTAAGCGCTATATTCAGGCTTTTACTGCTACCTATATACCGTTATATTATATGTGCAAGGTAGTTTACAGTCTTATTGAAATAAAGTCAGTTGGCTTCCGACGCGTGTTTCATTTAGTCGCGTTGCACTGGCGACGAGTTGATTAAAAAATGCCTATCGGTAAAATCGAGCCGTTCGACTTGACATCGAAACAATGGCCGGCGTACGTGCGACGGGTCAAACAATTTATCAAACTGAACGAAATCAAAGATGAACTCCAAGTGCCGATGTTAATTACCGTGGTGGGCGAAGCGACATATACATTAATGTGTGACCTTTGTGCGCCCGACCACCCCGAGAGTAAGACGTTCGACGTCCTCACCGAACTTGTTTCTAATCATCTGGAGCCACAACGTTCAGAGATAGCTGAGAGGCACGTTTTTCGCCAAAGAAGGCAGAAATCTGACGAGACGCTAACGGAGTATTTGCAACACCTGAAACATTTAGCGGTCACCTGTAATTTCGGCCAGAAATTAGAAGAGAATCTGCGGGACCAGTTCGTCTCAGGCCTATCGAGTGACGTCATGAGGTCTCGAATTTTTGCCGAAAAAAGTTTAGACTACAAAAAGGCAGTGGAGCTAGCTCTGGCTTTAGAGGCGGCGGAGAGGCACGCCGTAGTGAGCGGGGGCGGTGCCGCGCCGTCGAGCGGCGGAGACGCGGGCGAAGGCCTACATGCAGCGCGCGGCCAGCGAGCGCGCGGCCCTCGGCCGGGCAGGGGCGGAGCGGGCGGCGCGGGCGGTGCGAGCGGCGCGAGCGGCGCGAGCGGGGCGAGCGGCAGCGGCGGCGGCGCAACGGGCGCGCCGTGCTGGCGGTGCGGTCGGCAGCATCGGGGGCGTTGCAGATACGCTAATTTTAATTGTGATGAATGCCATGAGCGCGGACACCTCAAAATAATGTGCAAAAAAGTGCGTGAGAACGAGGTAAAGTGTCAAAGTTTTATAAGTGAAAGTTCGGATGAAGATTTTTTTAATATCGACATAACTGCTCAAGGTAACAAACCATATTACATCAATGTGAGGGTGGAGGACTGTTGGTTAGAACTAGAAATCGATACCGGCAGTAGAATATCGGCAATTAGTGAAAATTGTTTTAAAAAGTTTTTTAAACATAAAGAGATCGTTAAAGATAATTTAATTCTGCGCAGTTATTCGGGGTCACGAATTGAATCCCTCGGGTATATATCGGTCCGGGTGCAACTGAGGTCCGTAGTAGTGAACGATTTGAAGTTATATATTATTCAAGGCGGCAATAGGCCATTACTAGGCCGGGAATGGCTTCGCGCTTTAAAAATCACCCAGATAAATATTAACGAATTAATAGAAGAGGATCAGTTCGTGACCCGGCTGTGTCAGGAATTTCCCGAAGTGTTCAGTGAGAAGCTCGGCACTTGTAATAGGAAGCTACAACTACAGCTCACCGATGATTCCGCGGTATACGTGCGAGCGCGGCCCGTGCCGCTGGCGTTGCGCGAGCGGGTCGAGCGGGAACTCGAGCGGCTCGAAGCCGATGGCACGATATATCGCGTTGATCATTCCGATTTCGGTACGCCGATCGTTCCGGTGATCAAAACTAACGGAGATATTCGAATTTGTGGCGATTATAAAATTACGATAAACCCCAAATTAAAAAGGGATTATTACCCGTTGCCTCGCATCGACGAGTTGTTCGCTAATTTAAGTAATGGTGAAGAATATAGTAAAATTGACCTTCGCCACGCCTACGAGCAGGTCTTACTCGAAGATAGTTCTCAAAAGTATACCGCGATCACGACGCATATCGGGACATTCGTATATCGCCGTACACCGTATGGATTATCGTGCGTACCGGAGAAATTTCAAAAATTAATGGAGGAGACTTTGCGCGGGGTACCCGGGACGGTAGTGTTTCTCGATGACATATGCGTGACGGGTGAAAATAGACAAGCGCACTTGAACAATCTGCGAGCTGTATTGGAGCGTTTACGGCAGGCTGGCCTCACAGTCAAATTAAATAAATGTAAATTCCTACAAAAGAATGTTAACTATTTAGGTTTTGTTATCGATAAGTTGGGCTTACATCCCGATCCGGACAAATTGGAGGCGATCAAAGCGATCCCAATACCAAAGGACGTAACGCAACTTAAAAGTTTCTTGGGACTTATAAACTATTATGGTAAATTTATTCCAAATTTAAGTACCATTTTGTATCCATTGCATGCGTTATTAAAAAAAAATTGTAAATGGAATTGGGATTCGCAATGCGAGTCTGCGTTTACGTCGGCAAAAAGGGCCTTGTTGGGGAAGCGTGTGTTGGCGCATTACGAGGAGGGGCGGCCGCTCGTGCTATCGGTGGATAGCAGCGCCTATGGCATCGGGGCGGTGTTGGCGCACCGGTATGCGGACGGCCAGGAGCGGCCCATCAGCTGCGCTTCTCGCACGCTTAATGAAGCGGAAAAAAAGTATAGTCAGTTAGACAAAGAGGCCCTGGCTATCTATTTCGGCATTACAAAGCATCATCAGTTTTTATTCGGAAGGCACTTTATATTGAAAACAGACCATAAACCGTTGACTTTTATTTTTGGTAACAAGAACGGAATCCCTCAAACAGCGGCGAGTAGATTACAGCGATGGGCCGTACGTCTGGCGGGCTACGATTTCTCCATCGAATTTGTGCGGTCAGAGCACAATGGGCCGGCGGATGCGTTATCGCGTCTTCCGATATCGCACGAGCGACCGCCGACACGCTTGGACCATCATCATGTGAGTTACATTAATTTACTTGAGGAAACATTTCCCGTAAACTTTAAACAGATAGCGAAAGAAACACAAAAAGACACGGTTTTATGTAAGATATCTAAATATGTAATGTTCGGTTGGCCGCCATCTGCCAGGAGTGATGAAGAAAAACCGTATTTCAGTCGTAAAAGCGATATATGTATTGATTTAGGGTGCCTTATGTATAAGTATCGAGTGATCATCCCTTTTAAATTAAGGGAAACGGTGCTGAGAGAATTGCACGAGGGACACTTGGGGATGAATAAGATGAAAAATATTTCGCGGAGCTATGTGTACTGGCCAAACATTGACGACGATATCGAAGAGCTATGCCGTTCATGTATCGCCTGCAGGCACGTGCGGGACGCACCCGCCCGCGCCCCCCTGCATCCCTGGGAGTTCCCTCAGCATCCGTGGCAGCGATTACATGCGGACTTTGCTGAGTGCTTTGGTAAGCGTTTTTTAATTGTGATAGATGCCCACTCGAAGTGGATAGAGGTGGCGGAGATGTCTAGTACGACGGCTGGCGCAACAGTTAAATATTTAAGGTCAATTTTCGCTAGGTTCGGACTTCCAGCACAGCTGGTAACGGACAACGGCCCCCCTTTCTTATCGGACGAGTTCCAGACGTATTGCTTAAAGAATTGTATTAAGCACACTACGTCGGCACCTTATAGACCACAAGGGAACGGGGAGGCCGAAAACGCCGTAAAAACGGTAAAGAAAGTCATTAAGCGAGCTAAGTTGGAAAACGATGACATATCGGTTGCAATAAATAGATTCCTTTTTCAATACCGCAATTGTGATCATGCTACTACCGGAGTTGCACCAGCCGTTGCATTGTTAGGACATAGACTCCGAAGTAAATTAGATGCGTTGCGCCCAGACGTCGCTTCCACGGTCCGCGAGGCGCAGGATAAGCAACGGGAAAGGGACGAAGGGCGAATCCGCGTGTTTGGGGTCGGTGAAGCGGTGCTCGCGCGCGATTACACTCAAAAGGGGGGAAAATGGGCTGAAGGTTTAATTTCGGAACAAACAGGGCCCGTATCTTATAAAGTTAAAGTGGGTAACGGTATCGAATGGCGAAGACATCAGGACCAGCTGGCCCCGATGAGGAAAAATCGTTATTCCTTATCGCGCGCAAGCACCAGCCAACCGGACGGAGGTGAGGCTTCGAGAGCGGTCGATGCCAAAGAGGAACCCGAGGCACCCGGCGATGAGCAGTCGTCCCCGATAAAGGAAGCTAAAGAACAATCAGATCACGAGGACGCTCAGGAAGCACCGATATCGGGAGTGCCAATTCCTCCATCGCCCGGTGCATCGGCTCGCGCGTGGAGAGCGTATAAACGCGCCACTAAAGTTAGTAGGTGTGAGTAAGGTTTTGTTCAATAATATTAATTTAGATTTAAGTGTTGATGGTTTGTAATAATTGCGGCACTTAAAGGGGAGGTATGCAAGGTAGTTTACAGTCTTATTGAAATAAAGTCAGTTGGCTTCCGACGCGTGTTTCATTTAGTCGCGTTGCAATATGCACGCGTCCATACTTCATTATAATTATTATTATTAGCCCTGTAAGCAAATGCTATAGTAAAATATAGCTAAGCTATAGATAAAAGGAGAGAAGGAGTTGTGTTTTTCTAACTCTGTATATCGATATCTTCGTGATTGATTTCTTAACCGATATGCGTGAATCTTTTTTTAATTGAAACAAAAACTTTGCAAGATGCTCCCATAATAATTTCGGGTTCCAACTCTTCAATCCTGATGCTGCAGGGGTACTGCCCTCCTAAACTGTGGGGATTTAGGAACTGTTGATTGAGAATTGAAGAAGCGGACGAAGTCGCGGGCGTCCGCTAGTGACTCCTATAACTGAGCCAATCTCAAAAGCAATAAAATAGTAAAATAAAGGCCTCAAATACCAAATTGCTTGAAGTTTCTGCTGTAAGCTCGTTATAGGTTTAACCATCACTTAAATTGCGTGAGAGGCGTAAAATCTCTCATAAATTGTAAATAAAATAATTCCGTAAAAATAAAATTCAGGCCCAGACTTACTCACCTACTTAAAAATTACTTAGCCTATTTAATGTTTATTTCCTTGGTTCACGCATTTTGTGAATTTATTACGGCCATTAACAAAACATCTTATATAATACTATTTGTATATTATAAGAAGTTTTGTTATCCCATTTATCTTCTTCAATCTTCTAAATGAATAAAAATCAGTAGCCGCATATATGAAAGATATTATTATTGTCAAATTGTCAGGACAAGATTTGTATCAAAAATTATTCTGGAAAATCCACGCGAAAAATCGAAAATTGGGATAGCATCTATTTTTGATTACAATCTCAATTTCTTCATCATTAAATTTCACTCGTGCGAAGCGAGGTGAGTTGCTAGAATTTTATATTATTCTATTATTCTGAAACATAAGTTAGTGTAGTTTATGATGTATCTGGTCCATTTGTAAGTAAGGTCAACCGGGGCTAATGCGCCACAATACTTTAAACGACATTTTTAGCTGATTATAACAAACATATTCTATCTCATCATAAGATTTAACTCATGAAACAAGTTAGGAAATGTTATCTTATTTCATATTTTAATACCATTTAATGACATTTTGAATAACTTCTACGTGTAAATGACGTTTTTATGAAATCTGGGATTTTTAGACGCAATAACCCTCGGTGGGGCGAAAGCGTCTTTCACCGGTATAACGTAATTGGACGAGCCGATAGTAATTGAAATCGAGGTAAATGGAACAGTACCAGTGATATAGTTTATCATTATCTTGTATCTTAAATTCTAGGCTTAGTTTAGGGTTATTAGTGTAAAACAAATGTTTGGGGCTATGGCGTCTTATTGTACTTGTTTCTTGTAGTCGCATTCACCCCATCGTAGATTTCAGGGGAGCTAAACTTTTTTCCATTTGGTTCGCGTATTTAATTATTAAGAATGGAATCAAATCACAACTAAGAAATAACGAATAATTTATTGGAACAAAAGAGTCTAACGTAACATCTATCTTGTCTAACAATCATTACAAATAATGACAAAATATAAAGTGTACCACAAAATGCGCGAATCTTGTATTTAGTTAAACTTCTCTTTATTTCAACTTTAATTAACCTCGTAACATGTTTAAAAACATTAACATTGATATTAAGTGCATGTAAATAATCAATTAATCAGTCTTTTTACAATATTAAATTGGTAGGACTTATTTTCCCTCCTTCATTGCTTTAAGGGTGACGCTGGTGCAAACGAACCATATAAAACAGACACGAATTCTCAACACTGTAGATTTAGATTGTGTAGTAAAGCGATCAAAATTTTATAAAAATAATACAATTTAATTACATATTTTGCATTATTCCTGCATTAAAATATATAAATAGATTTACTACTTTAATCCTAAAATCAAAAAGTTTAGGACCTCTGACAATGGGGCTATTGCGTTACAATAGACGCAATCACCCCATCAGGATGGACGCAATAGCCCCAAAGCAAAAAACATAAGTTAAAATTTAAAATTGCAATTTGACTACAAATCTTAAGGTAATTACATGAAATAATTAAAACAACATGTATCGCAATAAAACAGCAATACTACTTACAGTTAAGAAGCATAGATATTCTCAAAGAACTGAGATTTATGCCGATTTAAATTTACCTGCTGGCGCACAAGAAGAATCCAAACGAAATGACAGATTTAAGTTGGCGGATTATTTACAGAAAATAGCTCTGTCACGCCATCTATTGATCAAATTTTGTAGTTTTAGTGCCAAAGACGTAAAAAAGATGGCGTGAGTAGTTCTAAAATACGCATTTCGTACGGTAATTGAAAAAGACGCCTAAGCCCCATAGACGAAATAGCCCCGGTTGACCTTATATCACGTTTATCTCACGAAGTAACGGGCGCTTTACTTGTGGTTACGTCGTGTACATGTACATTGCGTAAGTGTGCGGGCCTGTCAGGATCCTAGGTCGGAGCGATCAGGTGCGAGCAAGCTCTCGCTCTCACTTATACAGATATGACACACACACTACCATGAGCCACACACACGCCCTCGTGAATTGTAAGAACTATACCGCCTTGATACCGTGCGATAGATTGTGAATGAAAATCGTATTCATTTGGCAACTTAAAATGTATGCAATATAATTGTATTAAATTAAAACGTATGCGTACATACATAACGTATTCACATAATTATATCAATCATACTTTTTAAGCTTTCAAATGAACACATTTTCCTTTTACTATTGTTGTCTACTGTATTCATTGTTACGTCTATTTACATTATGTATATGTACATATCGAGTTGTAACAGAAACTGGTTTTGTTATGGATAGCAATTAGCAAATTATGGAGCCGTATCGCCTTATGGCGTATAACTTTAGTACTCTGTATTCTGTGGTATAACTAAAGGCTACATGAGAAAAACATTTGACAGTTACATTCTTCTTCTTTAACTTATAGGCGTCCACTGCTGGACATAAGTCTCTTGCATGGACCTCCACAGATCTCGGTCTTGCGCCGCCTGAATCCAGCGACTCCCTGCGACTCGTCTGATGTCGTTGGTCCACCTAGTGAGGGGTCTGCCAACACTGCGCTTCCCGGTGCGGGGTCGCCACTCCAGCACCTTGGGACCCCATCGACCATCAGCTCTTCGAACTATGTGCCCCGCCCATTTCCACTTCAGTTTCGCGACTCGCTGAGCTATGTCGGTGACTTTGGTTCTCCTACGGATCTCCTCATTTCTGATTTGATCTCGCAGGGATACTCCGAGCATAGCTCTCTCCATCGCCCGCTGAGTGATCCTGAGCCTTCTTATGAGGCCCATAGTTAGCGACCATTACATTACAGTTACATTAGAGACTTTTATTACCATTGGCAAGCTTTTGGCAAGGTACGTTTGTGTATAATTCGAAATGACAGATGCTTGATCAAGCGAGCTAGCACGGCGAAGCATGAATTTGGTTTAATGGACCGCCCAACCTGGCCTGATAATAACATTATCCCTAGCAAATTTCCCGTACAACCTATACGTAGGTCTACCTAGCCACACATCTAAGCAGTGATATGACTGACCACATATGCAGTACCTAAGTCACAAAGTCAAAAGTCCTCTGCAATTGTGCATTGTGGAGTCAACATCTTCTGAAGATGCTCCGGTGTCTGAGTGGCATATAATCGTACGTAGAATGGTATTTCTGAATATATTCTGCCACTTTCTGCGGTGAGGTGGGGTAATCACGTACAGCACACATTTACTCACTTCCGCACACTCTTGTAAATACTTAATGTCTCTATGAACACATACTAATTCAAAAGCTGTCACACAAGCTGAACCGTACATTTGTACATGTACTTCGGCAGAGGGGAATGCGTTCGCTTGACACGTCCCGGGTAAATGGTCAAAGGAAGGAACCGGACAAGTTCAAACTACTATTAAGTAGAAACGCTGACCAAAATTAAAATTCCAACTATTGTTCAGTTTAACTCCTTTCGTTTCCTACTGCAGCGTAGAATTAACGTTTAGTGAATAATAATAGAATCAATACTCGACGCTAGTTCTAAACATGTCTCGTCGAGATCAAGCTTTATTGCAGCACCAGTTCAGTTTGCTTATGTTTTTATCTTTGAAGATATTACTTGCCACGGTAAAATTATCCTTAGACAAACGTGATAAGGTCATGATTGGCGTGTATATGTAGATTAATTACCAGAATATGATTCGATTTCGCCGGAAGCCTTTGGATGCAATACAGCGGTTCTCCACTGCAAGTGAAAAAGAGGTAATCTACACTGTCATATTTATACGATATACTCGAAGTATCATCTAATAGTTTTGCGTTAGAGACAACCTCGGTAGACAAGGTAAGAGAAGACGCAAGATATTTTTTTTTATGCAACAAAGGAGCATCGATCCGAACCGTCAGATTTTTTTATAAAGAACAGTAGCCAAGCTGAACTTGACTAATTTCCTCCTTTCCCCTCCATATAAGCGGAAAGCTTGTGCTAGGAGTGGGTACGACAATAGTGCAACGGGTGGGGCTCGAACCTGCGACCTTTCAGTTTTCAGTCCGCACCTTTAACCATTGGGCTATTCAGGATTTTGCCTCAGGTTAAGGCTTGTTGATGTGAAGCTGCGAAGGGAGATACAAAGCTTATGCAATATGGTAACTGTTCAGTTGTAATGGTTCAGTCATCCCGCACACTTGGTCGGTAATTTGAATTATTACGTCAGTACAAGTACGTACAAAGTTCGTGTCTGTAACATTGGAGTACTAGATTTCATGAAAGCTGCTGTAAAGCAAGCTTAGCTAAACTAATTTATACTATAGGTAACAGTTCACTAGAAGACTTGCCAGTTCTTGTAAAAACTGTCTAAACAAAAGCCGAACGATTCAGTTTTCTTCCAATATTTGCTCTATGTTACTTCAAAGCAATTTTTCGTGTTGCTTTTTCATTAAAACAGAAAGACACAGAATTTAAAAAGGTATTTTTATTTTCATTGCATACCCGTAACCCCCTGATTCCGAAGTTTGGGAAGCCAAATATCTCAAATAGTCAGAGCTATATGTTACTCTAATATTAGCTCTCATTTGACTTTTTTAAGACAAGATACTTTCTTAGTAAAAAAAGGTTTCCTTTTTTAAAAGAATATTAGCCAAGTTGAATTTGACTTATATCCTCCTCTCCCCTCCACATAAGCGAAAAGCTTGTGGTAGGAGTGAGTATGACAAAGTGCAACGGGTGGGGCACGAAACTGCGACCTATAAGTTTTCAGTCCGCACCTTTAACCGTTGGGCTATTGAGGCTTCAAAACAATGTCAGCTAATGCATCATAATAATTGAAGCACGGATTTATTAGTGAGGTATCTATACACACGTTACACTAGTAAATTATACACTATGACAAGATGTGTCAACGTGCTTTGAATTCTGATATACATTATGCTTTCTCGATGCAACTGTCATTCAAAGTGACAGCAGAGGGCGGTATTAACTTTGCCTATACAATATCTGTACTCAATCAATCAAACAATATTACACTCTGACTGCCTTTGTACTGTGATCTCATCTGCAAATGGTAAGTGATGAATTGATGACACATCCTTAGATAGTAACGGGATAACTTGTAAGGTGTATGGAAGTGTAAATTGAATCCATACGCCTAATCGGCTTTTACACCCCGACGTATCAGAACGTTAAATTGTTTAGCGGCACGATTTTGACGTGACGTCTTTGGGAGGGTAGTCATTAACCCCAAGACAAAGCGTTACACGAGACCAGACCATCAGAGACGGTTCAGAAATTAATTATGTTTATTGTCGTTTTTAAAACGAACCGCTAAGTTGTGGGACGCTCTCCCACCTTTAGGGCAATAGTGAATAGGCATTTTCTAGGCAAGCGCGCTCCAACCTGGACCTTATCAGTGCTTTTAAGCACGAATATCGTCAAGCGTTACATGCATGATATTATAACACCCAAAACTTGTTTGAATTTACCGCGGGCCAAAGTAAAATTTTAATAGAAATATTACAAACCTTCAGGCAGTTTATTTCAATAATTAATTACATAAGGCCGGTCTCTACTGACCTATTATGGCGCCTACGCCCACTAATTATAAGGAAAATTTATTTTATGAAATTAAGCCTACAGAATTTGCGCCCCTTTGCGGCAAAATATGTATAATTCACTCAAGATCCTGTTTAGCACTTTTTGTGTTACATTTGCGAGAAATCTGGTGTGTACCGTTTAATTTAAATTAACATTTTCTTGCCGTTTAAATTTTAATGTGTTTAAGATTTTTTCCGTTTTTGTAGGAATGTAATTTGAATGCGACGATAAGGTTTTTAATATTATTTGGTTGTGTAAATATGAATTACTGTACGTTTTAAAGTACAATAAGGTTTTGTACAAATAAGTTAGCCTGTGGGTAAGTTTCATTTATTTGAATACCTATTCTAAAATAAATATTGTGAATAAACTTTAAATTGAAGTTAAAATTAGCTCTTTTTGACTATTAAATTACTTAATGACCTATCATATTTTATGAACAGCTACTAAAAACCATTTAACCGATTCTGAAATTAAACTTTTAAAATCTTTTAGCGACTTTGAGTGGGGCAGTTAGATAATGTTTAGTTGATTTATATTTAATTTTCGATTGAAACGTGTAATTATGTAGATGTTCTTGGATTTTCTCATGTAGCCTGCAGTCAAGCGTAATAGTACGCAAACGCAAAACGGGCGATTAACGCTAACTTGCGGAGAAAATTCCCAGGAAATGAAGAAATGTTGCGTAATGGCAATACAGCAGGGCCGTCACGGCAAAATCATTAATATCCTTGAATACTATTACTTCCGCTAGCTTATTACTTTCCCCATCTGTAGATAGAGGTTTTTAAACTTTTCTAATCAATGTACAGATACTCTGTGACATGTAGCATGGTGCGGCATAGACAATAGACTATGATGATGCGGGCGAAGGACTTATTTACAGTTGCACCACATGAGTAAAGACCGACCTTTACTCAAGTGGTTGCATCCTAAATATTACAGTCGTAAAATACGAAATGAATACCTAATAATAACTGTAGTAAATTAAATTAATCTGTAATCTATGCCGCACCATGCTGCACCGCACAGAGTACAGGTACTATATTTTTATTATATTGCGACTATGGGTATGGTATAGCACATCTTAGCTTCCCTCCGGTCGTTGAAACAATAACGAGTACACCCTATTCCTTGTTAAGTACTCAGGATCGCTTAGCTGGAATCTTTTCTCCACAGTGGAGGGGCATTGTATTGTGTACGATTTACCGCAATGCGCACGTGCTCTAGTGGTCAAGTAGTGGAGTGAAAAGGTCAATCTCCGGATTGCCTCACGTTTTGCGTTGGAAACAGGGAGTATGCCTGTGCAGAACGTAGTATTGGTTTCATTCATGATTTAAAGATTTATAATAACAGCTAGCTTTTGCTCAAGATTTTGTATGCGTGGTAACTTTTAAAATCCCGAGGGATCTGTTTGTTTCTTTGGAATAATGAGTAGCCTGATGATATTTGTCACATTCCACAGTCATGCAAAAGATCAAGACGATCTCGTTCAATAAAGTAAACAAATAGCAAATAAACATACTTTCGTATACTTAAACTTAATATTAGTAACTTTTGGATTTGTTAGGAACTAAGCTCATAAAATAATCTCAGTATAGTCATATGAGTAGTACCTAGAGAATACCTAATAGGTAATAGTCGGGTTTTGATATTATTTTGATTGGTTATATAGAGTTTGGTGTTTTCAAGAATATCTCTTAATAATATTACCCACACTTTTTTTAAAAAGACTACCTATGTAAGATGAACTTGAATAATATTCTCCTCCCTCCAAGTAAGCGGAAAGCTCGTGTTAGGAGTGTGTACCACAATAGTGCAACGGGTGAGGATCGAACCTGTGACCTTTTCAGTTTTCAATCCGCATCTTTAATCGTTGGGCTATTGAGACTCTACCTGCGCACCACTGCTGCCAATATCGCGCTAATAACTATTCACTCAACTTCTCAAGCATCGACGTAATCTACACTCAGTAGGAATACGTGACTCGCCTACAGTTGAGTCTCTGTGAATACTAGATTTACACGGTCAATCGCCTCGCATCATTGTTAACAATAAAAAATTCTATCACTTTATTCCCTTTCTACAACGATATTTTTACGTATAAAAAGAGCTTATCTACATAAAGCCAATTGCTGTTCGTTTCGTCCGCTTGACCGATTTGAATAATCTTTTTTTGCTTTGTGCGCCTTTGTACTGAGATGGTTTAAAAGAAAAACAATAAAGAAAACCCAAAAGAACAGCTGAAAAGCCGAAAAAATCAAAATTGTTATTTTTGTATCACCACTTCGGATTACATATTTATTTATCTTAACCCTTTCCCTGTCCCATGAATCACATGTGAGCATGGTTATTGTTTAACTATTGTGTCTGTTGTCTGGACAGGGAACCTGTTAAAAGATCTAAAAGGAGTTAGACTTTGCTAACTTCAAATACTACAGATGGCAACAAAACCAAAAAATCTTTTTCGTCTTCTTCATCAAGTGTTAGATGTCCACATACTAAGGTCTCTTGCATAGACTTTGACAAGCCTTGATCTTCGCCATTTGCAACCAGTGGCTCACTGCAACTTAATTCGACGATATCGTCAGTCCCCCTAGTCGAGAGGTCTGCCAACACTGCGCTTTCCGATGCGGGGTTACCACTCCAGCCCTTGGGACCCCAACGACCATCAGTTCTTCGCACTAAGTATAAGTTTCTTCAGCTTCACTAGGTACTAGCTGAGAAAATAATAACTGTACCAAACAGCCTAAATTGGTTCAGTCGTTCCGGCGTGATTGAGTAACAAATATCCATCGATCCATACATCCAAACTTTCGCATTTATAATATTAGTAGAATGAGTAAAAGCAAAGTAGATGCCACTTTGCTATTGTATTTAAAAGAGTTGCACTATCGCAAAGATAGGTCTAACGCCACTAAAATATGCACTAATGAATTTCTCCATATTGAAACATCTGAGTATAAACTTTCAGGAAAAAAAAACACATTCCACAATGAAACTATTTGATCTCAACTCTTTACCGATTCCCATTGGAGCTGCAGTGTAACGATGGTTATTAAAGTTAAATATTCAACGATTGAAATCCATTCAACCAGCTTTATTGGAATGTAAATTGTGCTGCGTTTTTATAATTAAAAGTGAGCTGGCAAGGATTGTTACAGGAGTTACTTGCCAGCGCTTTAATATAGTTCGAGTTGGTACTTTGTCGGTGTCAGAAAGGTTATTGAATTTGTAGGGGTTAATGCTTTTGAATATTCACTATTTGCTTTTGTTCTCAGCTTCGATCGCGCGAGTTTCAGATGAAGTTGAATCTCTAGTACTACTCAATCGATTATGTACATAGAAAAGGAATGACAGATCAAAATAGGGTAAAATTTTGATATTCATTAATTTATATACCTATTATACCTAATGGAAAATATAACATGTAAGAATAACATTTGTAAAAACAGAAAATAAATTAACTAACTTGGAAGGAGTATGGCAGTGTAATCTTATTTTACACGCCATAGTGCCGGAACGCTAAATCGCTTGGCGGCACGTTTTTTACGGTAGAGTGGTAACTAGCCACGGCCAAAGTCGGGAATCGAACCCGAGACGTCCCAGGTATAAGACCATAGTGCTAACCACTACACCAGAGAGGCTGTAAATCTTCTAGGCAAGCGCGCTCCAACCTGACCTCATCACTCATCAGTGCTTTTCATTACTAATCGGCATCAATTGCAAACACTTACAACTTTACTTTAAACAATTGTTTAAATTGTCACTTCTTAACATCAGGTTCGTATCTTTTACCTCAGCCCGTTTCAATAGCGATAAAAAAAATTCAAAAATATAAAACCATTTTCATTCACGAATAAATTGAAAAAGCAGTTTTATTTCTGAAGCACTCGACCACAGAGCGCTAAAAATAAAACATAGAAAAATACATTCATTTGAAATACATTCCATTGAACTGTTCAAGATTGATGGAGCGATAGTAAGCGCCATACATCTTGTTCATACTTCACTGAGTTAGTCCATAGAACAGCAAACTTCATACTATTGTGCTCGCCACTATTTAAATTTCCTCGCCGATACTCGTCGCAGAAACAGCAGCATTTTCTTGAGTGCAATGAGTGTAGCCTCCTCCGGGTGCACGATATGTTTCCCCAGATGGATGCTGCTCTTATGCGTTATAGCAGGGCAGTAACAATGTTATTTCCACCAAATCCTGGCAACGCTTGCAAATATCTGAGCCCTGAAGACTGATACATGTACCTGGGGCCCAAGTCTGCTATTGCAATTGTAGTTCAATTGTCTATCAATGACATCCCAATTGCTACTTTTAGCAATTTTGGTAGTCTACTAATTCAATGGCGTCACAATTGTTTTCCGATGGTTTGCCACTGACACATCTAGCTTTGAATCTAGCTTAAATAAATGTTTTTAATATGTAGTTTTTTTTGAAACTCATTTCGGCAAACGCTTTTTAAGCTAATGCCAATACCGAGGTATCATTGAATTACAATCAATAAGAAATCGAACGACCATTGTGAATTTAGTAGACTACGAAATTTTGGACCAATGATAATTGAATTGTAATTGTATTGTTCAATAACAATGACATGTAAAATAGCAGACTTGGGGCCCTGTTTAGAGCACAGTGTCCCGTCAAAGCTCGTACTGGAATGCATAGGTTTTTCCTACCAAGCAACAGCACTTCAGAAGCAGTCTTCTTATTGAAGGATCTCACTACCGTTTTGGAATGATTTAATCCTGGTAGGTTACGCCATCGAATGAGCGTGTCATAGCAGCAATAGGTTAACAGAGAGAGCTGAACCAGGCTTTAACTTGATACTTAATCAGGCGTCGAAAACGCCCTAGCCTAATGACTATAAAGACTACAGTAATATATTGGAAGTAAAAAGAGGCAAGTGGCTAGCTTTGACTTCGTAGGGCGTCGTCTCGTTCTTTGTGAGGTTTCAAGTATCGCACGACAGAGAAATTGCTCTACAAAGCTGAAACCAGCCGATGTATAATATTGACCACCGATTACTGTAAGGTTGCAAGTACTAATCAATTATTGAGTAACTTTTACTCGTATTGCATTACCTTTGGAATCCCATCATAAAAGATTATTTGTCTCGCGTTCTATCCTCTACTTTGCGGATCGTGGTTGCCTCAAGATAACTCTTCTCTCACGAATTTTGTGCCATTTCTCTCTAGATCGTTATATACAAAAAGATGCGCCGAATGCCTCTCTAATCTATTCTGACAAAATATATCTCAAGCTACGTGGGACATGAGTGATAACATTGACAGACAGAAAAGACAGGTTTGTTTTGATAATGCTGCTCTAGTAATACGGGAACTCTCTGGACATAATCCACTGAAACAGATTGCAGTGGGAATCAATCGATTGATTTGCTACGAATAGCGATATCTGGTGATTAGTTGTTGCTATGTGGCTGTTTATTGATGTTTCCATTACTAACAAGTCTTTATTTGATCATGAATTTATGAACCTAATTGTAGCGCATCGGAACAATGCCAATGTATGCACATTCGATAATATTATGGACTGCTGCACAAGTACGAGTGTGTGCATCTCGAAAACTACGATGGTTTTCGTTACCATCAACAGCGTTTGACACGTTTTCCTAGAGGCCTTTGGATACATCTTATAAATAGATACTTATGTGCAGGAAATCGATTTCGTTTCCGAAAACTATTAAATTCTCGTACTGGCGTTGGTATAATTATAACAACAGTTAAGCAATCTTATGGATGCTAGCTACATCATAGAAATAATATTGAAGTAGCGAAATTATGTAATTTATAGTTTTAAAGTTAGAGCTTAGCGAAAATCACATAAGTTTACAATAAGTTCCCTTAAAATTTCTATTTCTTTAAGTGCGAAGGATTTGCGAAATATTTTAGAATTAAAAAAAGTTAGTAGACAAAGGTAGGCATCTACAAATATACATTTCTAGATTGGAATTATGCGAAAAAGTAATAAGTCCTAAGTAACTGAGTAAGTTTGAGAAGCTGACTAGGGTTGCGTCATTTCATCTGTCACAGGCCATGTTACTTAACCTAATTGGAGCATACAGCCTCTGAGGTTTGTGGGTTAGTACAACGCCACGACCCAAAACACTGAATGAGTGATCTTTTATTTCGGAGACCTAAAAAAATGCCTATTGAAATAACCTACTAAAATTTAAAAACTCTTCTTGCCTACATGATTATATTCATACAGAGCTTTCTCTCTATCTCTAACTCTCTCTGCATTGCATTCCTGAATGCTGGCTTCTCGGTTGGAACGGCATTCCGAACCAGTGGTTCATTTGACTCCGAAAGCATCTTGTAAAAGTTAATATTATTCTATTCTATTCTATTCTATTCTAAAAGTTGACAGCTAAATATTATTTTATGAACCAATATTCTTAACATAATAATTATTATAATATAACTACAGAATATAACAATGGTTATCAAGGTGTGAGGTAACAATACCTGTAGGCTTTACAATAAGTGTGACAGTTTTCACTTCGAAACATGACAAGCCGCTTACGAGAGATTCGACTGTAAGCGCCCTTTGTACTATTCCTTAGAATTATTGTTCAAACACAAGACAAATTGTGCCACTCATATCAAAAGTCTTAAGAGCTAAATTGTATGGTGCCTCTTATGATGCAGTAAGAGCCTAATTCTACCTATGTAAACTTCTTTGTGGTAATGTCATGTCGGTGTATTGTTATTATAACACTAGTTGATGCCCGCGGCTTCGCTCTCGAATTAGTTTCTTAAAAATCACTCGGGATTAATCAGGATCTCATTGATATTCCGGGATCCGGAATTTATCCATAATTCGGGATGTATCCATGCAAAAAATCAGGTCGATTCGTTGCTTTGTTGCCACGAGATTGAAGGACAAACCAACAAACACTTTCGCATTTATAATATTAGTAAGAATAAGAATTCTTAATTATTCAAAGTTTTAAGCTACAATAACTTCGTAAGTATAAGACTTTGGTGGTTATTGTTTATAATAAAGTAGCTATTTAACAGACGCTCATAAAACTTTAACGACAGCTCAAACGATATAGATTTTAAGAAATTCCATCCAAGCAAAGCCAGGGTGGATAAGCTAGCAATTTATGCTAAAAGTGAGAAGATAGGCACATTACAGTAATAAAATACAACCTATTACGCATATGCAGGGCCTCATTCACTAACACGAAAAGCCGCTTACGAGAAAATTGGCTGAAAATGTAATAATAACGCCATATTTCTCTTAGGCGAAATCAAACAAAATGTTGACATGAAAATATTATTTGCTAAATAAAAATATTTCCACCTTTACCGGTTATTATTGTTACAAATACACTAAGAAGTAAGAACCTAAATAAATACTGCATAAGGGAAAGGGCAGACTGGCATCTTTTAGAATCAGCGATCGGCGTCTTTTTTACGCGGTATCTAAAATACCCTGAACGCGGCAGCTAAAGCCCACATTAGACGGTGACCGATTCATTCGACCATTTATCGTTGCGATGAACGATGCACGATACCAGTGAACCTTTCGCCGCGGAGGCAAAATCCGCCTGTGAACGGTGAACAGTGGGTTTTTAGACAGTTCATTTTCGATGCTCATCGATGAAGCCTCGAAAATGAACACAAAAATTCCGAAAACTGAACCGTCTAATTTGAGCTTAAAAACGCAACTCGATCACTGCGATTGGCGTTTGCATGTGTGCCCAATGAAGCGAAAAATGATTAAAATACACCAAAACGCTGAACGCTGCCGCTAAAAGAAGCCAGCCAGCCCTTCCCCTAGATACGAGAATTTGTCTGTTTGTAGTGGGCCCAACGTTGTATGGAAAATGCGCAATCTCCATTGAGGAAATTTAAAATTTGCAAGTATTTAACGAAGGTTTAACATTGCTACATTGCTAAAATTTGATAGCTAGTGGATACTTTGAAACAGTAATGTGTATCCGTTTTTTGATTGAAAGTTAAGACAGAGAATCGAAATCATCTTTTATGTGGATTTAAAAATCTACCGAAGCAGCGTATTGACTTTGCACAAAGGCCGAGTCAAATAAAGACAATGAACGCAAGCAGTTTGCCGTTGCTCAAATATCTTTGAGAAAAGCTGATTCAGCATTTGAGATCTAGATCGGACGACCAAGGCCCAAGCTCACAGGCTCAATTCACTTGACTGGATACCATTTTTTGCGACTGATTTTATATAGGTTGTTACTTTTAATACCTTCAACGCATGTACACTTGGTCACTGCTTACACAAATATTAAATAAACTAATGCTAAATACCCGAGGGAACTTGGAACTTATAGCCTACGTGTTAATCCTGGATATGTGTTATCACCATTCCAAATTTCAGCCAATTCGGTTCATTGTGTGTGGCGTGAAGGAGTAACAAACATACCTACCCACACACCCATATGCACACACATACACACACACACACACACAAACACACACTCACACACACACGCACACAAATGCAAACTATCGCCTTTACAATACACTAGTAATTTTAATTAACGCCAGCATCAGGTTAATGTGTTTAAAGCTTAAGCAAAATTACTATTTGTGTTTTAAATGAGGCCAACTTGAGGGTACTTCCAGCTTAAGGTTAATCTGAGAGAAAATTAGCTGATCAATTTATAAAATATTTATTATAATTTTTTAATATAAAATTAGGTTTTTATTTGAAATTGCTTTTGCCCGCGACTTCGTTGCGTAGAGCAAGGTTTTTTTGTATACTTACTAGATGATGCCCGCGTATTTTTGTAAATTCCCGCGGGAACTCTTTCACTAAAATAATATCTCGATATCGAAACTCACTCGAGTGAAATAGTTCCCTTCGAAAGCAAACTCAGTTCACCTTGGTTTGCCTAACGGCTGACCAAGTAGTTTATCTCGTCGCATACATGCACAGTTTTACAGAATACTAATTTGCTATCTCACCGCATATTCCTTAGTCTTATAAAAATAGCTTTACAGAAATGCAGCGCTCCGAACTGAGAATTAATGAAGTAGAATAGGACATTCAATATTCACTACTACTAACACACACAGGTTAGGTACATGGCAAGGGCAAGCATAAAACCCCTACAGATATAAATGAATTGCGTAGAGTTATGTTAACAATATTAATAAGTAATGCTATTATACTTCCTGAATACTACAAAGACGCTTCCTGAATTAAATATCAAGAACAATGTCATAAGACGCGTGACATCTTTGTCAAAATTTGCGTAAGCGGCTTTACATGTAACCGAGTGGCGGCATTTCGTAATGCTATTGTCTCCATGTTACTAGTCTGACGCCTTCAATGTGAGTGACGCAGAACAGAGAAATACATGGAGACTTATAATATTAATTTACTATTTAATATGGCGTTTTATAATATTAATTATGACGTGTCGAAACCGATTAGGCGATATGGGTTGAATCTACACTACCATACGCGTTCCAAGTTAGCCCGCTACCATCTTAGACTGCATCGTCACTTACCATCAGGTGAGATCGCAGGACTATCTTCTTAACGAATAAAAAAATTGAATTTATTCCACTCTAGTGACCATGAACTCGAGAAAACTTTACGAAAATTCCGAACCATTGTTATTGCGATAGATTCTTTTGATGATTCAAAAGAGCTTTGTAAAAGTTTATTTGTATAAAAAAAATCTGTTATATTCATCCCGAAACCAAATAGCTTCTGAAAAAAAGATAACAACTCAAGTTTTGGCCCGATCCGGGACTCGAATCCAGAAACCCATCAAGATCCGCAACCTTTAGTTAGTATAATAAAGTAACAGTTAGATAGTCATCCTTAATAATCCTTACTAATATTATAAAGTGTGTTTGTTTGTCCCTCAATAACGCTGCAAAAGAGGTACGGACCGACGTGATTTTTTGCATGAGTATAGTTGAGGACCTGGAGAAATAGGCTACTTTTTATCCCGGAAAATCAAAGAGTTTCCGCGGGATTTTAAAAACTAAATCCACACGGACGAAGTGGGCAACAGCTAGTATGCTTATAATTAAAATTGGTTGAATAATTTCCAATCGTCAGTACCTATAGAATTTAAAAGCGATCGCTTCGCGTGTAAATTGCGGTACAGTGTCGCAATTAGTAAATAAATTTCTATTTGTGTCAGTCGTTGCATTAATTATATATACGCTCAGGCTAAGCTCAGAATAAAGCTCTGATTAATTTCAGCTCATAATTATTACTATATTACGGTTGAGGTATCTCGTTGATTATACCTTTTGTTCGCGACAACGGGACTCATGAGTGATCTCTGTATATGTCATCCATACTCGTAGATCCATTTGTTCTGTAATGATATGTTATACGATATCCTCCTTGGTTATATGTCATTGGTACTCTGGCAGTGATAATAATTGGTTAAGATTTCAGCCTCCTTTTCGAGGCACGTACAATTAACTTTTGGAGTTATGTGCGTTTTAAGCGATTCAATATGTTCTTAGAAACGAGGGTACGCGGCTCATGGTTGTGTGTGTATCGTATTTATATAAGTGGGAGCGAGATCGAGCGAGAGCTGACCGCTCCCACCTAGGACAGACACACACACTTACGCAATGTGCATGTACATGACGTAACTACAAGTAAAGCGCCCGTAACTTCGTGAGATAAACGTAGTGTAGATTAATTGGTAGTGTACACAAAAAACAGGGTGTGAAGACACAGAAGTTATGTAGTTATGCTCGTTTTCACCAACATTCCCTAGCTTTTGCGGGCTACCTAAGCTAAGTTAAGTAGTTCTTTCTGTTAATTTCGTTTTCACCAACATTTAGGGAGCATCTAAAGGCGAATAGAGAATTGTATTTAGGAGCTACCTACGTAAAGACAGTTTTACCTAAGAAAACGGGCATGAAAAACATAAGACCGCGCAAACGACATTATGAACGAGATTTCCATATTAGCTAGTTATTGAAAATTTGACTGATGTTTACCTCCTTATATAGCTACTTCGGTTAAGAATAAAATCACAAATGAAATAACTTTGCCTAATTTAATATAAACAACACTTCAATAAACAAAGTCATAAATCAGTCGTGGCTTAGGAAGTTACAAAGGTTCGGACTTTGGTCCAATCTAAAATTGTTGTTGGCAAAATTTTCAGAATTCGTGACTGCGTAAATTCGCAAATAATAAATAATTTCAAACATAATATCACAACTCACTGTTCAACTGTTTCAATCTAATTTTGCCGGTTTCGTTATTGTTATAAAGCAATACAGTAAACATTTTATTTGAAACTAGCTGTTGCCTGCGACTTCGTCCGCGTCAATTTCTGTTATTATGATCGTGATTAAGAAGTTTTTAAAAGAATATATTTTAAATATGGATAATTTTCCCCGTTTTTGCAACATTTTTTACTGATGCTTCGCTCCTATTGGTTGCAGCGCGATGTTATATAGCCTAAAACCTTCCTCGATAAATGGACTATCAAACACAAAAATAATTTTTCAATTAGAACCAGTAGTTCCTGAGATTAGCGCGTTCAAACGAACTCTTCAGCTTTATAATATTAAGTATAGATAGGGAGACTTTCTTCATTGATTCTCTCCGAAAAGAATTAAGCCCGTGTTATAAACGGGACTCAAGTTTTCAATGTTGTCTATACTTTGTATGACATCTTTAAAATAACACTAATCACACTAATATTATAAAGAAGAAAGTTTGTAAGTGCGTGTGTGTACGTGGTTGTGTGTGTATGTTTGTTATTCTATCACGCCAACGAATGAACTGATTCGGCTGAAAATGGAGATAGGTTATACCCAGGATTAACACAGACTACATTTTATCCCGGACAATTTTGAAGTTTCCGCGTAATTCAAAATAACCTTAATCCATGCGGAGAAGTCGTGGGCATCATGTAGTAATAACTATTTTTTTACCAATGATTCCATTGAGAGTTAAAATAAAAAAAACACACATTTTATAGTTTATTTTAAATAAGATTATGTAAAAAGTGTACCTTTTCATTGGTTAGAAAGCAAATATCCCCGAAAACGCAGCGTCACCGGGATTGTTTACAGTCGA
The DNA here is from genome assembly GCA_038048805.1 of Hipparchia sbordonii. NCBI lineage: Eukaryota > Metazoa > Arthropoda > Insecta > Lepidoptera > Nymphalidae > Hipparchia > Hipparchia sbordonii. The sequence continues at coordinate 8,635,638 of CM076107.1, read as the reverse complement.
GAGAACCCCGGGATTGGGCTTTGGGTCCCGAAGTTTCGTGAGGATATTTACGCTGGCTGTTTGCGTTACTTTGTTATCGCTTGACGTTCCACTTGTCTCTTGGCGTAGGAAACGCTGCATCACTGGTGTTATTTACAATTGAAAAACAGGATTAGGTTTTTGGATCGCCTCGAGGAACACTATTGTGCTGAGACGATTCCGGTGGTATTATCACTGTTTAATATATGTGTGTGTCACTGCAGTGGCATGCACACAGGGTAGGCATAACGCGGCAAAATGATATAAAATGGAGAAAATCGCCAGTACGAGTTATAAAAACTTAAGGGTAGGCTTTATAATTTGTACAATACCTACCAAAGGTTAAAGGGCTTGCAATAACCATGCCCTTTAAGTACAATTTCTCAATTTCTGTCAATTTCTTATTTAATATTGGTAACAGAAAGATCTAATATAGGTAACATGTAGGTATCTACCAAAGCTTTACTTTAAACTTCTGCAATCTCTTATTGCGAGGAAGGAAGCAGGAAACAAATTGGCGCGCCACAGCGATGTCCGAGCGCAGCGCAAACAAGTGCTCCGCCAGAAATACGAGAAATATTACTGGCATTGGAATTGCACAACATTAAAATATAAAAAGGGGTCGAAGCGATTTCGTTCAAAAGATGCTTTAATTTCTAATTATTCTTATGGGCCGATTTCAAGATAAAGTTAAGATAAGGTTTTTTAATTCACAAACAAACACGCATACACACACTCATACACACACACACACACACGCACAGGTACACGCACACGCGCAAGCACACCCGCACGCACACCCACATGCACACACACACACACACACACACACACACACAAACTTTCGCCTTCATAATATTAGTGTGATTGTTGGTTGTTTTGTCCGACTGCAAAAAAGGAGGTTCTCAATTCAGCCAGTATCTTTTTTTGTCAATAACCGCTTACCAAATAGACATAATCGGTTTAATTTACTTTTCAACACACTTGCTCATAAAATGGCTCCCGGTTCACCGCAATTAGGCACACAATGACTCCTTTAACTCAAACTGTGACTTTTGATTACTATTATTCACAATGTGAGTTATAGATTTTTTTTTTTTAATTTTATTGGTTGAGTTGCTTTGTTCTTAAAAAAGTTTCTATTACAAAAAAGATCCTACCTATTCCAAGATACCTATTGCTTGCTCATTTCATACAACTTCGTATTTAAATAGATAATTTCAACTTGTACGTGTTTAATAAATAAAACTGTCACTCAAATATAACTTTTGTTTTTTCTATAATAAAGAAAACTGGAAATTCCCCATTTTGTACGTGGCTATAAGAGAAAAGCCAGAAAAAAAGAAACCTCATTCTTTTAGTCTATGGCCATTAAAGGTGCGCGCGCATTCCGTAAAACTAATTAAATCAAATAAACACCTGAATAGGCTGTATGGTCGTCGATCTTTGCCTGCCCTCAAGAGCATCTCAAGAGGGCGAACAAAAAAAAACAACATTAATTTTTCCCGCCATTGCGAAAAAATTTTCACAACTCGTTTTCACTGTTTTGTACCATAATGTACTATTTTAGTATTATTTTCTTCGCAAGTGTGTTGAAAAACGTCGTATGATACACGTGTATATTGATGATTACCGTCCTCGGCTACCTTAAGACCCTCACCTAACGGCTCGGGTCTCAATAGCGCCTCAGGGGTAATCACCAACTTTTACACTTGTACCATAATGTACTATTACGTACTAGCTTTAGGTCAAGTAATAGTATGAACTAAAGTTTTCTTTTTTTCTAAGGGCAGAGTTCAGGAACGTAAAAAATATTATTAAGTATATTCTGTGTTTAATTTCCGGAGGAAACCAAAATACCTAACTTTTACACGAATGTTTCTTTTCAAAACTCTCAAGCAGACGAAAACGATTTATTTTATCTTCGCCCTTCTTGATTTTTTCTAGCTATTGCCCACGACTTTGTCCGCATAGAGTTAGGTTTTTAAACATCATATCAGGCACCCTAAGTTTTGTCGGTATAAAAGATTCAGTATGTCATTTGTTTAAATTTTTATTTAATGCTCGCTTAGTACCTATTTAATATGTATAAAAAAATGCTATCCAGGTAACTATAGCAAATAATTTACGACCGTTTTTGATTACGGTTGAGCTACAATATATAAAGCGGATACAGCGATCCCAAAACGAATGTCGAATCCCTTCGCTGATATTCTCAAAAATATTTACCTCAGGTACGGGCAACTTCCACGGTTGATGTACTTACATCTTATAACGACAACAATTTTTTTTATTGGGTGACCAGATAATCCTTGCCTGCCTCACCTGACGACCTTAAAGCAATGATTTAATACAGTTAAATAAATATCAACCTCTTCTATGTCCCTATATTTTTCTTTTTGATGAGATATTATCTTTATAATCACTAGAACTCTTACAAAATGCTCAAAATTGTCTATTAAGACCTTACTTTGACACTATTAAAGAAAAAAGAAAAACAGAAAGACACTGTATATATTCTTCTTATTCAGATTACAAAATTTCTTGTAAATTGATTCATTATTTATTGGAGGAGGGAATAGTAAAGAGCCAAACCCCGAATTATAACTTTTACTTAAGCTATTCAGTCGGATCTGCAGTTTTTATTATCGGGCGAATGTGCTTTATGAAGGACTACAGAGCGACAGCGATAGTTTCTTCAAATACCTAATGTTCAAAAGTCTCTCCGACCACATTTCCTCTAGTAATTCCCATCCCAGGGATTAAGCGTCGGGATACAACGCCAGCTCCCCAAGGGAGCGTTCATTGCAAATAGCCACACAGATTGTTTCTATCGTGGCTTGTTCCTTGCTATAATATTTTCCCTCGATATTATCGAATTCCAATATTAAGCGACGAGATGTATTTTCAGTCAGTATCATCTTCTTCTGTAAATATAAAAAAGGAAACGGTGACTGACTGACTGCTATCACTATCAACGCACAGCTCAAACCTGCACTGGACGGATCGGGCTGAAAGGCATAGAGATAGCTATTATGATTTTTGAAAATTCAACCCCAAATGGAGTAAAATAGGGGTTTGAAAAATTGGCCTAAAATCGCGGGAACTCTTTGAATTTCCGGGACAAAAAGTAGCCTATGTCTCTCTCCAGGTTCTCAACTATACACATGCAAAAAATCACGTTGACCCGTAGCTCTGTTGCAGCGTTATTGAAAGACAAACCAACAAACAAACACTATCGCATTTGTAATATAATAGTAGGAGAGGATATTTTTATTGTGTAATATTTACAAATGTGAAAGTGGTTTTGTTGTTGGTTTGTTAGTTTGTCCTTCAATCATGCGGAACTGTTACTACTGAATACTTGAAGAGCGATATTATAGGCTACCTTTTATACCCACTCAGTGTGCTCAGTGTTTTCGAAACCCGTTTAGAGTCAGGTTCTTTATTAATTGAAAGCTGATTCCGCTTAGTAACTTGATCGCATCAATTTATCGACAGAATTTCGCGTTTTCCCGTTATGTAGTATTTTCTCATTGGTGCTATCGAATCCCAATATTCGGGATATAAATTATTGAACGAGCGAAGCGAGTTCTCTGAGTCAACTAGGGCGCTTGCCTACTAGACAGAGAAGTGTGTCCGTCTAAATGTCTGTCAGAGCCCTATAACTTCTGAATTACTGAATATTAGAACGTGAAACTTGGTTGAAAATTCAGTTATATCCTGTACTTGAACAACAAATACTAAAATTAGATAAATGTTATAAAGAAACGAAATTATTTAATTTTAATGCGCCATCTATTAGCATTATTGTGAAGCTAATAGCTTCACTATAATGCTAATAGATGGCGCTGTGTCAGTAAAACAGTTTTATGTCAACTATTATTTTTTTTATTGCGTCTAATGTTAAAAGTTAATTATTACAATATATAATTAAAACTTTTGGGAATTATGGGATATCGCGAGGTCTCAGTTCGGGGCGAACCACTAGTTTATTTATTTATGACAAACTTTTACCCACCTACCTTATTCGCAGTTACGTGGTTACGTCGATTTATCACCGGAACACATCGACAAATCCCGCCGGACCGTTCAATGTAAACAACCACACCTTGGATGCTCGCGACGCTCGTTCCTTTCTATAATATTTTCCTTTGGTGTTATCGAAATGCGACACAGTGAATGTATTTTTATTTACCTACTTACTATCTGATGCTCGCGACTTTGTCCGCGTGGATTTAGTTTTTGAAAATCCCGCGGGAACTCTTTGTTTTTCCGGGATAAAAAGCACACGCCACTCTCCAGGTCATAAAATATATCCTTGCAAAAAATCGCATCAATCCGCAGCTCTGTTGCAGCATGATTAAAGGACAAACCAACAAACGAACTCACTTTCGCATTTATAAGGTATAATTTCATATTGTAAGGATTCTGTTCAGTTTTGGTTGCGTGGAGACGTCTTTTATCCAAAAAAATATTAGGCTCCATTGTTCAATATAAACTTAGGCCGGACTTTCACTTGTAAACTAGGCTCACTAGTAGTAGCTTGGAGAGTTGACTAGGCTCCTATTGACGTAATTAGCTTCTGAATTACGAGAGGATAAGTTACGTTAGTAAATTTTACAGGTGTAAAGCCAGCCTAAGAAGTTGAAAGTTAAAGTTTGAAACCTCAATAGCCCAACGGTTAAACGTGCGGACTGAAAACTGAAAAATCGCAGGTTCGAACCCCACCCTTTGCACTATTGTCGTACCCACTCCTAGCACAAGCTTTTCGCTTATTTGGAGGTGAAAGGAGAATATAAGTCAAGTTCAGCTTGGCTAATATTCTTTAAAAAAAAGTAACAAGAAAATGATATGCATAGAAATTAGTGGATTGTTAACTGTTTTTTATCTGAAATAATTATAATGCCTTACAATGATTCATTCATTTTATTCCTCTTTTCCAAAGAAATTTTTTCAATATTAAAAATGTTTCATCCAGTCGGTCCGCTACAGTTCACAAGGGTTGGTTTGCACTACTTATGAAAACTGTTTGCGTTAGCGAGTCAACACGAACTCACAGTTAGCAAATAAACGAACGCTGTTGATTTGTGCGCTACCGCCGGCGCACTCGTGAACTGTGGCAACTTGCGCCGACGGATCAACACAATACAATAAATCGCACCTACTAACTCAACTTGTCTAGTTTCTACAAATAAAATGTGTGCTCGCCAACGCCAGAGAGAAACACGGGTGGCCGTTTGTTCAAACGTATTCCGTGTTTCCTCTGTGGATAATAACATTACAGAAATATTTTGTATCATAAAATTCATAATATTTAATCGTGCGCGATATAGCAATATCGCAGAACCCAAGAATCCACTTTTGTGTCGTTAACGTTACACTGGTCGAGTTACCAAAATTACGCTGTTACTTTTTAACCCCCGAGCGACGCAAAAACGACATGGTGTTATAAGTTTGATGGATCTGTGCGTACGCACGCGTTGGTGTGTGTGTGTGTGTGTGTGTGTGTGTGTGTGTGTGTGTGTGTGTGTGTGTGTGTGTGTGTGTGTGTGTGTCCGCTGACACCGAACCGATTTCGATTTTGTTTTTTTTTTTGTTTGAAATTAGTCGTCTTTACTATGTTTGATGAAAATCGGTCCAAGATGACCGCTGCCACAAAATGACGGATTAGACATTTTATTTTAATGATTACTGACTAGCGATTAGGATGTTGTAACATGTCGGCGGTGTTTTAAATTTTAAATTAGCACTTGTTATAAAAATAGTATTAACAATAGTATCCAGTTGAACTGGAATTTTCAATTCAATATTTTTGGTATTTATAGTTCAAGTAATTATTAATATATCTACTTTTTTCCACTCGCTTGGCATACCAAAATATTTATAAAAATACGAAAGTCACTTAGCGGTTTTTTCTTAGTAAAGTAACCTCGCTTTGACTTGCAAGATTAAAGAAAGAGCGAAAGAATTATTATTCATGTGCTTGTTTTTATATTTTTATTTAATTTTCATTAGGTTGCCGTCTACTCCATTTACCTTTGAGTCAATTGAAAAGCTCTCTAGCAAGAAAATAATTCCATCCTGCAAATCTATTCTTTTTTTCAATTTTAGGATTCCGTACCCGAAGGGGACCCTATTAGTAAGCCTCGGCTGTCCGTCCGTCCGTCCGTCCGTCCGTCCGTCCGTCCGTCCGTCCATCCATCTTTCTATCAGCGGGCCTCATAATCTATAGAGAGTTGATATTTTCAGAGAATATTTATTTGTGTTGCTAAATAATAAAAATGGAATAGGTAAATCTGGAATAACACATAGGCTACCTTTTATGCCGGAAAATAAAAGAGTAAAGGAATTCGACAACCTCAATCCACGCGAATGCAGTCGCGGGCATCAGCTAGTAATATATAAAAACAGGAAAATGGTAACCTAAAAACCCTCAATCCACTTCTGTTTTGCAACATTACGGTAGGTAGGTACCTAGTAATTAAAAAATTATGCATTAAAATTTCTTTCCGTTCCTGTTTTAGTTATCAATAGCTCTACTTTCAGAGCTTAATTCTCAGTTGTTTTGCAGAGACTTGTATTAACTTAACTGCAATAAGCTTATTTATTGCTCCCGTTAAACTTTAAGTATTAGCGTTCCTTGGCTCTTACTTTTTCAATTCATTTTTAACTAACTGGCGCATTACCGGGAGGTTTATCTACATTGCGCGGTACATTTTTAAAATTCTCAAAGCGCACGCTACCCACTATTTCACTCTTGGTAAATTAATACTCTTTTTTTTTGTTAATTTCTAACGAAGCCGTGCAAAAAATGTTTTCTCTAACTTTATTGATACGGTATTTGGACTGCAACCATACAGTTTGTACGATATTCTGTAATATGATATCCTTACCAATATTGTATTTATAATATATGATTGTATTTGTTTGTTGGTCAGTCCTTCAATCTTGCAGCAGCTTTCCTCTGTTAGGCAAAGAAAGATCTAGAAGATTTGAGATTTGTCAATTGATGTTGTTGCTTGATTTGGAGTAAGTACTTATTAACTGATAAAGTCGCTATTTCATTAAGTAAACTGAAAATGCTGTTAATATTAAGTAATCTAGTAGCTCTCGCTCACACTTATTCAGATACGACACACACACAACCATGAGCCACGCGCCCTCGTGGGATTGACGAGGGCGCACTGTGTAACATGGCACAGTGAAAACATCTCCTAACGCCAGTAGTAGGTACAAATGGCATTAAATCCTTCGTAAATCAAGTGTAAAGGTTAGAAGCGCTCACTCGTGCGACACTCTCGCAGCCACTACATGCTGTAACATGGTCACGTAGAATATTGTACTTACAATAACAATATTCTGTAGGAAGGAATATCGGTGGTGGAATGTTACACAAACTGACTGTCCTAGAGCATGTTTACGTTGCATTAGATGCGTATTTTGAATTTAAATAATATTGTCGTGTCCTGTTCTTGTCCGAGGTTTAAATTTTAAAAATCCTGCGGGAACCCTTTGTTTGTTAGGTACAAAAAGTAGCCTAAATTACTCTACAGATTCTCAACTTAGCTAGCAAAAAAATCAAGTCATTAATGACAAACCGAAAAATGAAAACTTTCGCATTTAATAATACTAGCTGATGCTTTCTTATTTTCCGGGATAAAAAGTATCCTATATATTATTTCAATCTATAATCTATCTCTGTGTTTTGGCTGAAATTTGTTTCAGCCAAATCGGTTCATACGTTATTGAGTAACAAACCGATCCATCCTTCCATTTATCCACACTTTCGCATTTATAATATTAGTACGATTAGTAGAGGTGCAAAAGCATGTTTGGTTGCTTTTAACCTGGAAACGTGAAGGGTTCCTGCGGGATTTTTTAAAACTTTACTCTACGTGGGTAAACTCGCAGGCAAAAGCTAATCCATCTACATACTCATTAAAACATCTGGTCTAATCAACATCATCATTCAAGTGTCATTTCATACACTTTGATTCATATTGACGACCTCCCTGGCGCAGTGGTGAGCGCTGTGGTCTTATAACTGGGAGGTCTCGGGTTCGATTCCCGGCGGGGGCAATTTAGTAATTTATTATTTCTAAATTGTCTCTGGTCTGGTCTGGTGGGAGGCTTTGGCCGTGGCTAATTACCACCCTACCGTCAAAAACGTGCCGCCAAGCGATTTAGCGTTCCGGCACGATGGCGTGTAGAAACCGATTAGGGGTATGGGTTGAATTTACACTGCTATACCCCTTCCAAGTTAGCCCGCTACCATCTTTGACTGCATCGTCACTTACCATCAGGTGAGATCGCAGTGAAGGGCTATCTTGTCATAGAATTAAAAAAAAAATTAATTTGCTCTGTAATACCTGCTGAAGGTACTTGATCAATAAAAATACAAAGTATGCCTACAAATTACTTTACATAATCACCGGTATCCAGGGTCTTAAATGTAATGTTTAGAAGGATAAACGTTCATGGTGCTTATCACCTTAAGATCTGATGCGCTAAGGTTGATATTGCTTTAACTCGGACGATTCACCTGTGACAAGCGACGCGGCTGCCTTGCCAAAGTACTGGCTAATTATACAGTCTGTACGAAGGTCTGTGGCGCTTACGTCCTTAGGAAATGTAATGTACCAACTCGTATCCTTTTACGTCATGCCCCTTGGGTGTTTTCTACAAAGCGATTAAATTTGTGGCGAAATTAGCGTTTTAAAGTAGTAACTAGGGACAAGCAAAAACAGGAAGACTTTCTCGGGAAAATGGTTCTTGAAAAACAGTAAGTACCTACTTTAGGTTGACGAATTATAAAAACTACAGTGGAGTGAAAAGGAATCTGATAGTAATTATAATGACTATAATCTTAACTGGCGCGCCGGAAAGCGCAGATTCGGCAGACCCTACACTAGATTGACCAACGACATCAAATGAGTCCGCTGGATAGAGGCGGCAGAAGACAGAGGCTTTTAGAAGTCCCTATCAGAGACCTATGAAGAAGAAAATGTACGTAATAAATTGTTGTATTGGACAAGCTTTAATAGAACACAGAAAAACATACTCAAAACAATGAAAGTTAGATAGGTATTTATTGTTGAAGATTCTATCAAGTTTATTAAAACCTCTATAATCACCTAGAGCTGGGGTTCTTGAAAAGCATTAATTTTAAAAAGAAAATTTTATCTGTCTAGACTGGCAGAGGTCAGTGTTCTGCGGTTATCATTGGGGGTTTCTTTTATTCATGTTACTTTGTAGCTTTCTTCTGTGATCGAAGCTTTGTAGTTTATTATTTACGCGACTAGAAGTCTTAAGATAAAAATACATTTGTTAAGTCGAGGTTATTACAAAAGTTAGTGAATTTCTTAATGACAAAGTTGCATGGGAACAATCGGTTTGGTATCCAGCTGACCACATGATAGTGACCACATAATAACTTATTACATTTTCATAATATGTAACAAGTAGCTATATGTACATTGATATTTGTTATTTTTTTGAAAAGAGCAACAGCTGAGTTTCTTGCCTTCTCTTCTCAGCAGAATATGCATTCCGAACTCTTACAGACAGGGAGAGAGAGAGAGACAGAGAGAGGTAGAGTCTTCACGTGTCGTAAGAGTCACAGGTTGGCCTAAATAAAATAAAATATTTTATTTAAGTTTTAGTGACTAATATAAAAAATAGCTCCACGCGGATAATATAAAAGGCAAAAGCTAGTAAGAAATAAATTAAAAAGTAAATGGTATTTGAACCCTGCCAACAAATAACACCTAATTTGTGGAAATTGCTTCAATTACCCTAGTCATTTATTACTTTGCAAGTCACCCGCTAATAATCTTTCTTTACTTTTCTTTTTGGCCGTGTTCCGAAAATTTTAATCTTCTCATCAGTTACAAGAAAAATAACAAGATAAATAAAAGTCCAAAATTAAAGTGAGGTACATGATACGGTTAATTTCAGATGTCGTCTTGTACACTATATGAATAGAGGAAGATGTATACAAAGTTCTTAATAAAAATAAACAATTATGTCATTAAACCACGAATCAAGTCTTTAGTAAAAATAAAATAAATTACAATAATGAACTAAATAACTTGTTAAAAATCCATTTCAAGTTTTCCAATATGTTTCTATGATGGGTGCCCCATGCCAGTTAAGTTAAGGTCATGGAAGTACATAGGACTCAAGCATGGATATGTGAATTTGGACATCCCACAAGCACCTAGGTGTTGTAGGCTGTAGAATGGGCGTGGTCGCAACCTTGGTCGTAGAAGCTCGTAGGCTCAAGCGGACGCTCGTAGCAAAGTTAAAAGCGAGCCTCACACGGTGCTATAAAACTTAACAAACTCAGATTTTATTTCTTTTTTGCTCAAGTAAATTGCTGGTGCTTACAACATTTTATGTTATTTATTTCAAAACAAATAACTATTTCAAATTCGACTGGTAGTTTCAGAGATTAGCACGTTCAAATAAACAAACAAACAAGCAAACAAAACTCTTCTGCTTTATTTTATTAGTATTCATTAGTAGCATCGAATATATTTATTTTTGGACATCCCATAAGAACTTAGGTGTTGTATGTAGTCTATAAACTGGGCGTAGTCGTAACCTTGGTCGTAGAAGTTCGTAGGCTCAAACGGACGCTCGTAGCAAAATTCAGAAAACTGGTCGCTACGACACGTAACTTAAAAGCGAGCCTAAATCACACGGTGCTATAAAACTTAACAAACTCAGATTTGATTTCTTTTTTGCGCCAGGTAAATTGCTGGTGCTTACAACATTGTATGTTATTTATTTCCAACTTCCAGCTAAAATTACTCTCACTCAAATTGGAGAGAGCTAAAAACATTTTTCATTTTCACTCAGATCACATGTCTGCACTTTAATTAGAAAGTCATGCTGACCCAATTTATTTTTTTGATGTTTGTGAATGAGTACCATTTTTGTTTCATAATTTTTCACTTAACTTTAAACACCTTTATTTCGGTGACTCAATGGAGAAGTGATGAGTGTTCTGGTCTGATGAGAGGGGGGGGTTAGAGCCCCCGGACCTAGAAGTCCGGGAAAGCAAATTCTGGGTCTCTTGCAGTCTCTTCGTAGAACCTGTTTTAAAATCGGTGGTAGTCTCAATTAACCAACACCAATGCATCACCAACCAGCTCTTCTTAGTTCAGGTCGACAAGCTTCGTTCACTCAACGAAACTTTAATACCGCGATATCTATTCAAGATAATAAGCAATACAAACGTCGAAAAAAAAACGAAATTCCACGAATTGCGTATTAAAATTAGGAACGCAAAGTGAAAATAGCTCGTCTGCTCGTTTTATGGGTATGTCAATTAAGTAGGTTAGGCTAAAGTATTTTTCATCCCGCTACTAGCTTTTGCCTTGAGAAACGGATGGCATAGTCTTGTAAAACCCTCTACCTGCCTATGAAAGTCTCGTCTAAATCTTTCCTAGGATTTACCAGGATAGATAAAAAAGGATTTACCAGAAAAAACATATTTGGTTATTGACTACTAGCTTTTGCCTTGAGAAACGGGTGGTATAGTCTTGTAAAACTCTCTACCTGCCTATGAAAATCTCGTCTAAAGCCTTCCTAGGATTTACCAGGAAAGATAAAAAAAGGATTTACCAGAAAAAACATACTTGGTTATTTTTTGTACGTCTTTATTTTTAAGCAAAAGCCAAAATACCAAGTTACATAAATATATAACTTGAAAAGAGGCGGACTTTCTTTCAAACATTTTTTTACATACAAATTCTGGCCAAACCGTATAGACAAGCCAATAGATTATTATTATCGAGACAGTTGGTGAACTGTCAGCAAATATTCTCTATACTTAAATAAAGTACGTACGGCGTTATTCGTCTCATTCTTCGATGACCTATGAATAAAAAATATATGAGCACAAAATATAAACACCCCGATATCACGAGGGGCTGTTTGTACAATTTATGAAAACAGAATGAAGTGTTTGCGAGTCAATATTCGAATACGATGCAAACAAATTGTTGAACATTGCCGATTCGTGTGGTGAAGTCGTCTATGTTTTTTTACCATAATAGGTAAGTAACTAGCTGATGCCCGCGAATTTGTCCGCGTGGATTAAATTTTACAAAATCCCGCGGGAACTCTTTGATTTTCACTAAACACACACAAACACTAAAACTTCCAGAGAAAGGTTCTTATACTTTTGTATTTATAACGTTATTCTATAGAACAAGTAAGCTCACACTCAAAGTTTTCTTTGTATACTTACAGAGAAAACTTTATCAAGATTATAATGAAACTGTAACAAGAGCTCTGAAAACTACATGTTGAAAATGGTTGAAATACGTCGAAACAATCTTACAAACTTCAATATTTCGAAGAAATTAAACTACAAGAGCTTGCGATAACGTTATGGTTTTAATCATGTTTCATGTTCGTGGAAATAAAGGAACATTATGTAGTTCTGTTATTTTTATTCAGTAGTAGATAGTCTCTTATTATCATAAATTGTAGATATCTGTTTGCCACGGACCATACCTACTAGGGTTGAAAATGTAACATTGCATTTACTTATTTATAGGTATGCTCATCAAATGTTGGCTGACCCCCCCAACTTGTCTTCACTTACTTTTATTTAAAGGGGATCCTGATGAATAGATGAGTTCACGGGGATCCCCTGGGGGATCGGGTCAGGGGATCCTGGTGGACTCACCCCAACTAGGCGGTCCGACGACATCAAATGAGTCGCAGGGAGCCGTTGGATCCAGGCAGCGCCAAATCGAGGCCTGTGGAAGTCCATGCAAAGAACCTATGTCCAGCAATGGACGCATACCGGTTGATAAAGAAGAAAAAGACGGTCATAAAGTAAAAGCCCTGCACTTTTAAAAATTACCTATTAATATTGGAAGCAAAATATTTACATGTGGCGCTAATACGTGTACGATTTAAATCAGTTTAATGGAACCTATACTTATATATCTGTGAAAGTATTAAGTATCATTTGTATACGCGTATAAACTGAACCGCTTTTTTAAACACTCAAGTTATCACAAAAGGCGCTGAACATTTATTTATGCCGGCCCCTAAGTAAAATTCACAAACATCCTCGTAAGCGAAGTTAATAAGTTAAGAATATAAAAATCTAATACTAAAACATTAAGTTTTTTAAATGACGTGACATGAACGTGCCGCGAATTGCAATTTGCGTGTTCATTACTCCAGTAAATTGACACCACGCTATGACACTTGACGCTGCGGCTATTAAATTGAAACTGCAGAGATCGCAACGCTGCTGTGTGTTGCAAACATTCAACTGCGTCACGCTGATTGCAATTAGGTTAGGTTATTGATAAATAGAATTAATTTTACTGGAGCTGAATAGTTAGTTTTAAGATTGACGGTACCTGTATACTGGATCCGGACTGGACTGGACTCAAGTTCGTAACTGGAAAGGTTGATCGATCTTGGAGATTCCATTTGGCTTAATACCTTTTTCCCGTTTCTCGGAAAATACGCAATTATTCGATCCTAGTTGTGATCTGTTAGAGTCAGCTCCGGAGCAATCTAGGACCTAACCGCATTTTTCTTCCCAAGAAAATTCATCCCATTAAAAGGAAAACTGGCCACAACGTTCAGCATTAGGGCATACAGTGGTGTATAATAGCACAAAATTATGTAATACTCCTTTTCAATTGTGGCACGCTGATTGCAATGCTACTTAAGATGACAATGACATTTTATAGATCATTGTAAAGTTTATATTTCCTATTAAGAAAAGAAAAAGAGTGTAGTTCATATTTTGTCATAGTTCTGGCTGTACCTGAGCCACAATCACTGCCTATAAATGATCTCATGCTTGATTCAGGAAGAGTCACATATGCAACACGTTCACCTTCGACCCGATCTTGAAGAATTTTGGCAGTTAGACGAACTTGCATTATTGATGTACTCTCTTACTGTATCTGCAAAAAAGTTGCTGCTACTAGTCTTCAAGGACGGCATTTGGATATGACTCGGGTGAGGTCAGGCAAAGAACCGATGGCCTTGACGTGTACTTCTAACCATATTTATGTAGTACTGCCAACTTTCCTACTTCGGGTTGCTATTTAAAACCTATCAAAGAAAAACCCAATAACTTTTTTTATTGTGACGGTATGATCTATCCGTGGGGTTAGTATAAGATTTAACATGATTGATCGTATTCGTTTACTATGACATAAGCGTCGAAATAAAATGAACCTTAAAAGTATTGATTTAAAATCACAAATTCAGTACAACCGATTTTAGTTAGGAGCGTATCCGTATAAGTTTAAGTATGCATGCACGAAATTGAGCTCTGATTCAATGTGGTTATGGTTCATTTTACTTTGACGCTAATGTCATAGTATACGAAAACGATCAATCGAATTAAATCTTATACTAATCCCACTGAGCACACGCTGTTGCACCGTGCACGATAGAATTGTGTGAATTGTTTAATGTAAAAAGTACAACTCCGATTATTTTTCATCATACCTACTATATCATCTTAACGGTAAGTGTAGAAACACAGTCACAAGGTGCAAGTAAATCATATTATTGTGTGTAATTAAAGATCGGCGGATTGCAGCGAGCGTGTTCATTACTCCAGCAAATTGCTACCGATTTATGTCGAAACGAACATGCTATAGCGATTAAATTGAAACTGCCGAGATCGTGAAAGCTGCGCGTTGTGTGGTGGTCAAAAGTGTCATGCTCAAAAATACTTTATACCTACAGCCATTGGCGTAGCCCGTATATTTTCACTGAATTGTTCCAGCCCTATGAAAATATCTGAGAACTTTAATTATATTATGATAGGAAATTGCCATACTATCTCGGCTACTTTAATTTTCGCTATGAAATAGATCTTTTTAATTCATATTCTGTGTAAAGTAGTGGGTTTTTCAAATAGATCTACGGCTACGGCCTAGAATACGGGTAGGGTCTGGAATGCTCTATAATTTTACCTTACTCACTTTAAAGGGAGGCTGGAAGAAACATCTTTGTTTAGAGATAAGCTTCACCTATGTCTACTTCTTCTAATATTTTTTTCTTATAATTCTTTATATGTACATAAAAAATAATAAATAAATAAAAAGAAGTTTTACAAGACTGTATCCCGCTCCACCCAGCAGAAAACTCTGCTTCAGGTATGGTGCATGTCTTCTCAGCCTAACGTAATAAATACATAGGTCATTTAGTTTCTTTTTTATAAAGTAGAATAGTAAAAACCTAATCGATGCGTACGAGGTTGAGGGAAAAAGCTAGTTAGTGTGTAAAAGGAATATTTTAAAATGTAAATAAAACTGTTTCCATGTATGTTATAAAATAGTAGTAAGTAGATATATTATTCGATCAAACTAACTTCTCCAGTGAAGTCCAGTCGATAATACTCGTAATAGACGGGATTTGCGTGAACATTTCGCGAGATTAATATTCTGCGTGTAGATAGTAGGTTAAAGCCTGATTAAATTATATCTCAAGTAAATGATAAGTATTGTAGCATTTTAATTATACTAATACTACAATTATGTTTAGCTTTAAAAAAAAAGAGTAAGTAAATAATATCACTAAAATAACGCAATTCTCCACTTCAATTAAAACTATATTAAACAAAATGCCTCCCGAGAGATTTGAATAACACGTCGATCTACTATTATGCCAGATAAATAACATTGGTGTGTAAATAAGTTCGAATCAGGTTGGAATATAAAAAATAACGTTTTGTCCCTGCAGTAATAAGTTCCTGTATAAGTAACCAAGGTGTGCTTGTTAGGGATAATTGGCGACATAGCTTCCAGCTGCCAGCGGATTGTATAACGAAACTAATTGTTATTATGATATTGAAGAGATATTTTTTTATTATATTATAACTGACCACAGTCATGCTTGATGGAAAATAATGATGTGGCCTAAGATACTTGTAGAGTATTGAGTATATACAGGGTGTCCCACGGCTATGCCACATGGAGGGGAAGTACCTTAAATATTGTAGATGGAACATTTTACTGAAAGAAGACTTCATTTTAATTTAAAAAACAATTTAAACTGCATTCATAGATTTTTAAATAATTGCTGGGTTGAACCGGGACTCGAACCCGCTATACGAGAAAAAAAATTAACCTGTTTCTTTATCATACCGATCGGAAGGCTTCATCATAAGGATTATTTTTTGTTAAATAACATAGCATGAGAAATAAAAGGAAGACCATGAATTTTAGCCTTTGATGTAAAATTTTGTTCAGAAAAATGAAAAGCTGACATTGGCGTATCGACATACAACTGACATGAACTATTACTAATAATGAGTACCCACTTGAGAAGTATGCATCATTTCCCGATCCTTACTATCCTTACTAATCCTTACTTAATATAAGTGCCTATAAATGCGAAAGTGTGTTTGTTTGTTGACTTATTGGTTTGTCCTTCAAACCCGCTGCAACAGAGCAGAGCAGAACAAAATTTTACATCAAAGGCTAAAATTCATGGTCTTCCTTTTATTTCTCATGCTATGTTATTTAACAAAAAATAATCCTTATGATGAAGCCTTCCGATCGGTATGATAAAGATACAGGATATTTATTTTCTCGGATAGCGGGTTCGAGTCCCGGTTCAACCAGGCAATTATTTAAAAATCTATGAATGCAGTTTAAATTGTTTTTTAAATTAAAATGAAGTCTTCTTTCAGTAAAATGTTCCATCTACAATATTTAAGGTACTTCCCCTCCATGTGGCATAGCCGTGGGACACCCTGTATATAAGACTTTGCCCAGTAGATGCCTATTCACCCAGATTGTACGTATAGCTATTAGGTATTCATCTGTTTTTCGCATCTATTGGTAGGTTGAAAATGAATGTAATTTTCGAATAAACAGTCTGAAAACCACTGAATTTTTATTTTGGCCCATTCTCGCCACTTAGTATTAAGTTGGCTCGAATCGCAACAAAAAACCACAAGACGTAAAAGACGTAGAAGCACGTCGTTAGGCATAATTTACGGGACGATTTGGCTCCCGTCTAGCTGCGTAGCGCAAGCTGGCATCACCTGCCCTAAATTAATACTACGCTGATTGCGGGCTCATTAACTAGACAGATTGGTGTTCTGATAAAATGTTCAAACTTTTCCTACATTATTAAGGCAACAAGTGTAAATATCTTAAATGGCACAAAACAAAAACATTTAAACAAAACATTGAAAAAGCAAATATTTTATAATTTCATTATTTTTTGTCAATTTTTTTTTAAATTTCAAGTGCAAATTGAAAATTTAGACACTCCCGACCTGTGAATTAAAAAAAAATGTAATTCGCCATTTTGTGGTGGCGGCCATCATGGATTTAAAATTTATTATAGTGTATAGTATTCTACTAGTCAAGCCCTTTCATTTGATACCCATATTGAGGGAGTTGTGAAAAAATATGTAATTCGCCATTTTGTGGCGACGGCCATCTTGGACCGATCATAATTATGTCATTAAGGGGAGGGCAGACTGGCTACTTTTAGAAGCAGCGATCGGCGTTTGCTAGCATAGGTACACAACAAATGCAGATATCAGTGACCGAAAATCGCAGAAATGAGCGTTTAAAATCGCGAAAATGAGATGCAGACGAACAAAGCCATAAAAACGCAGACATCCTAAACCACGAACTAACACAAAAATTTTTGTGGGTTCAAATTTATTTGTCGTGGTCTCAACCGATAAACTTACTCAGGTCAGGAGACATGGGTCCCACAGAACACGATCTTATGCCACTTGTATCCAGCGACTTCCTGCGACTCCAAGCGCTTGAGATTAATCACTGCTAATATTATATGTAATTATTATTAATACGAAAGTGCGTTTGTTCGTTGTTATGTGAGCATGCTACACATCACGTCGATCCATGCAGCATGATTGAAGGATAAACCAATAAATTTACAAACTAATACATCTTGACTGGCGTATAACTCTCCATGTTTTATTTAATTCAATTCCTCCCTTCATATCCTCCCCATCAATACCTACTCGTAGTAGATAGGTACTTTTGAGCGTTAGTGTTCGGGCCACAGATCAAAAACCCTATTTCCAATCTTAATTCCTAAAAATAAATTCAGTATATCTAAAACGATCAGAGATTAACCTGCTTTTCGATCGATTTCTTGAATCTTCAGGTTTAAAAATTTTGCAAGACGAAAATGTACGATGTTATGTAACCAATAGAGAAAATACTGTCTAAGCTCTAAGCTATTGAATTATTGAATGTAGCTATAAAATAAAAGTTTCAACAAAATAATATTGTAAAGAGATTGAATATAGTCTGAAATTCGGTGAAGGAGGAAAAGAAAGCTTGTACCTACTTACCTACCTACTTTTAAGTATCGAATCTCTGTAAAACTTTCAATGGAAGTCCATTTATTACCATCAGTAGTTATATATCAGCCAAAATAGATAAATCTTTACATAAACTCAATTCAACTTACACAACAAAAATATTATTATTAGTACCAAGAAGGTAAACCTACTTGTTTCAATAGCAAATTATTCTATACAAATGTACATTCGCTTTAGGCAAGCATTATCTGGTGGGAGGCTTTGGCCGTGGCTACTAACCACCCTACCACGTCAAAGACGTGCCGCCAAGCGATTAAGCGTTCCGGCACGATGGCGAGTAGAAACCGATTAGGGGTATAAGTTGAATGAACACTGCCATACCCCTTCCAAATTAGCCCGCTACCATCTTAGACTGCACCGTCACTTATCATCAGTTGAGATCGCAGCCAAGGACTATCTTGTCATCGAATAAAAAAAAAATTGAGGACTATGGTCTATAATCTATAACCCTTCTCTGAGAGGAGACTTGCGCTCAGTGGTGAGCCGTTATTAGATTGTTCATGATAATGATATCTTAAAGCATTCGAAACCTAGATCACATTTCTAGCCTACATTAAACAACTATATCACTTGTACACAAGTAGTGATGACGAGCTTGTTGATGAGCATTGAAAACGACCGACGCAATGAGCAGAGCAAATCATCGCACTTAATCCTCCAATTAAACGACCTCTGCCCATAATCTCTGATGAATATAACCCCACTAAATCGTGGAGTAACACTGTTTATATGCGGGCTTGTAACGATGTAGAATGTGTGATCCCTGGTAATGGAATATTGGCATAGTTTCAGCGTGTACTTCATACATAACATAGTAAATGACGTAGTACTCGAACGAATACTTACCAGGATATTTTAATAAAACTTGCAGTTATCAATTTCCTAAATGCATTTGCACCGACGCTATCTTCCCAATTTTATGTGTATATGGTTACAATGATTTATACTTACCTACTTCATAACTAGTATTGCGAACTTATTTCCATAGCCTGGATGCCTGGAGCACTTCGACCATCCCTTGTGCCAGATCTTTTTTTCCACGTATTTTGAAGTCTCGACGGTGTTCCCACTAAATTACAACATAGGGTTATTCAAGAGATGGACCAACAAATTCCTGAAAAGCCGGCACCGCATTGGGGGTGCTACAAATGTTCATGGGTGGCGATAATCACTTAACATCAGGTGCCCCGCCTGCTCGTTTGCTCGCTAAAAATATTTTAAAAAAAAACATTAACTGATGAATGAAGACGTTTTGATAGCCTGGAATCTACTTTCCGAACCTATGATAGAGTTTTGACTTGTCATAAAAGCCAGAAGTTGGCATACATTAAATAAATAATTTTAAATTTGAATTTGACACATTTCCAATATAAAAACTGTCAAAAAGTCAACTTTATTCTTGTCTAAAACGTTAATCGGCGATAGTTAAATGGGCCCCTAAACCAATAGATTGGGCAATTGGGTAGACAAATTCAAAATCATTATAAAGTTAATTGTAAAACTTTTTATTAATATATAACAAATCGTGTCCAAACCAACAAATTTTTACTTACAAAGGTGAGGTGTCTAATTACATGAACACGTCATCCGCGAGCACACGATTTTCCGAGGCAGCACTTTCGTCCTCAAACGTCACCATTTTGTCCCGACGGGCGCGCACTCTCTCACTAAACGAGCTCACACCGACTGACATCAGCTCACTCGCACCCATACCAGCACCGCTCAAATTAAATTCGCTCAAACTGCGTGGCACAAAATACTCCACACAACGCTCAGCGTGCCCCGCGGAACGACGCGCTGGAGTATTCCTCTGGAAACTCTCCTCTCCGTAAGCCGATGACTTCCGTCGGGGCAAACTGTTGAATTTCGTCGGATTAGAGCTATCAATCTTAAAAGTCACCTGTGCCCGTTTCTCCTGGCAATTACTCACAGGCGGCCCTTCAGCCGCCTCTCTATGTCAGGATACAACGGCCATGGAAATCTTGTCATCACATTTCTCCACATTGTGAACTGCGCGAGACTTCGAGCCCCCTGTACAAAGTGCCGTGAAGCCACGCAGCACCGAACTCATGTCTTCCTGAATTAGATTAAAACACATAGCTACTACTACTATTCCCACTAAAATATATATACAGCACACTCCAACGGCGATATCTTCCGTTTTCGCTGACACGGTGCTGGCATACAATCCAGGCTTCAAATTTCCAAAGCCTATTGTTGCAAGACTCGAAAACGAAAAGTAGCAACCGTCCACAAAGGTCCACTTTTCCGTTGTATGAAACACGAACGTACCTAAGGCTATGTAGAGGACGATAAGGAGTAAACTTAGAACAATTGGCACTCGTGTATGGTCTCGACATGTCCAATGATAGCCTCCGCTGAAACTGTCAAGGTTTAAAGCAGCTTGAAACGGCGTCCGTTTTTGACGTTCGTATAGTTTGTCTTTCCTATCACAGTCTACAAAGTGCCTGCACTCAACACCAGGCAACGAGTATCGACTAAGACAATCGGCTTTTGTGTGAAAGTCCCCCCTTTTTAGTCTCGCCGGGCAAAGTTTGGAGTAGAGGGCTCGAAAATTTCTCGCAAGGGCTTCACCAATTGTTGACAAGTACAGCATTATGAGAGGTATCCCGATACAGGCATACGCTACTGCCACGAGCTTTCCTGTCGATGATTTTGGAGTAACGGTGCCGTGACCTGCGGACAAGGAAATCCTTTGTCAAGTAATCATATTATAGAACTTTATGAATAGTGAATACATAATGTATTATAATCCTACTAATATTATAAATACGAAAGTTTGAATTTATGGATGGATGTTTGTTACTCAATCACGTCGCAACGTTTGGCACCGAAATAGATTATAGTCTGGAATAACATATAGCCTACATTTTATCCCGAAAAATAAGAGAGTTCCTCAATCCACGCAAACGTAGTCGCGTAATAACTTGCTACCTCGCGTAATAAGATTTAATCAAGAAGCGTGCCACATTGATAATAATAATTCATAAAATTAGAGAAATTCCTCACACACAGATATAATCAGTTTATCATTATGTTAATAAAGTAAGAATAACTAACAAAGGAACTAAATGTTGTTCTAAAACTCATGATATTAAATTGAATTTTGGTAGATTAATTAATAAAACGCTAATTGGGTAGTATCACTAAACTTACCAATAGTAGTGATGAGAGTAAGTGCATACAGAAAACTACCAGCGAAAGTCCAACGATAGTCGATAGAGTCATAATGAGTCGAAATGTTAGGTATCTCTCCAGTTTGCATTGACTTTATTAGTATTTTCTGAAAATCCATCAACTCTTTTGCGGCTAGCTTTGTCCAGTTCTCTTTATAAAGAATGTTTAAATCTTCTGTTATTGACCAAAGCCGTTCGACTGTTTTTGATCTAAGATCGCCGCTTTGGGATTGGCTCAAGTTTGGTTTGGATGCAGCAACTGAAGTTTCTTCTGGAATTGAGTTGCCTTCTAAAGCGAGGAACAAGAACCCTCCAAGAAGGTTGTATGTAAGGACGAGGAAGCATATTGCCAGGCAAGTCAGAGGTGATGCACGTCGTTTATGGGCGCAGCGGCAGCAGAACAACCTGGTATCGTCCCTGCGAGATATGAAACAGCAGTTGGGTTCTTCTATCAAAGGTGGGTCGGTCCGTATACTACGCTTCGAAGTAACGCGCCCACCGTCTTCTATCATGATGATTAATGGCTCATACTTTAGCGAACCTTATACTTTTTGTGGTGTATTCTCTTCTTAGTTCTTAACATTCTCAATTATATCTGCGGTATCAGAAGTAGGTAGGTAGGTAAGTTGATGGTATTCTGTAACAAAGAAAAAATAAAGTTAATTTTGACTTTACCTTTGTATGTTAAAATGTATAAGGTCTATATAAAAAGATATAGTGTGGTGAGTTTCTCCCCCCATCTGAATGCGCACTTTCGCAATGTTGGCAGACCCCCAACTAGGTGGACCAGCCACATCAGACAAGACCGCCCTGTTATCCAGGGAATCGCAGGCATTCGCTGGATATAGATGGTGCAAGTCCAAGGCCTAGGTCCAGGTAATAGACCTTGATTCAAGAGTGCTCTCCTGCCGACCGAAAAGTGCAATAACTAAGTGCAAAAAGAATAGTAAGTTATTGCACTTTTAATAAAGACGACAGAGTGGATGTCTATCGGTTTATAGGTATCTAGAGAAGATCTAAAAAGATAGGAATTAATATCCAACTACTGCTGCAAGGAAAATCGTAAAGTTCAAAATCGTACTGAAGATTTTCAACACAGAACTTCCGACATAAACGAGTATTTATGTCGGACCGGCTCCCCAGGCTCTACATTAACGCCTGAAAGGAAGATTTCCTTTTGAAGTGGTCGAGCATATAACGCGCTTTCATTCACCTGGTAGTAAACCGTTTAGGACGTCAATACAGAGCTGAACCTGTGCATAAATCGATGAAATTAGTATCCTTAGAGCTTACCCACTCTTAGATGTAATTTTTTTTTATTATTAATACAAAATATCTTACGAGTATTGGCAGATATTGAAAACTGCCATGCCACTTTACAGTACAACTATACAATTAGAGTTTACTTAATTTAAACTAAGATTAAAATACGAAAGAATCTCTATCTGTCTCTAGTTTTTCGCGGCTTAACCGCTAACTGGCGTTGAAGAAATTTGGCACAGAGATAGTGGATTCTTTAGACTGGTATACAATACTTCTTTTCAGTGAAAGATTTACGCCAATAAATAATGTATTATTGAATAGAATTGCTATTGAATTTTATATAACATATATATTATTCAATAGTAATTCTATTGTTAGTGCTTCGTGGTTTTTTAGGGTTCCGAAAAAAACGAAACTCTTATAGTACCTATGGGTTCTCAAAGTGGGCGATAAAAGTTATAAAAATTAATCTCAAAGTGGGCAGTGGGAAAATAAGGTTGAGAGCCTATGCCTTATAGGATCACATTGTACTTTCTACCGATGTGCTATTGAGAGTTGAGGCTAACAACGAAAATATTTTGAATATTTTCCCAAATATATTATATTATAACCATGAAATAAACTCAAATTGGATACGGTTGATGGAAAAAGTTTTATCTCTAGGGATCGCGGACTCTCTCGACTACTTCAAACCCAATACACGTACGTCGCACACGGGAGTAAATCGAAACTTGCATTATAAATCGTTATTGTTCTGCATGAATACCGCCCATTGTAAGCAGCTGGAGCAAACTTTTTAATAATTCGTTTCATGCGGAACACACTGTGCGGAAAATATATTCCGAGTCGCAAAGACCTCCATAAATAGACCGAGAGCTAGTGAACTACATATTATTTAACCGACTACGGCAAAGACAAAAGGAAGGATTGTGATTTTAGCAGTCTATGTACATAATATGTATGTATGTTTGTGACTATTTACGAATGTTCCACCGCAGCGAAGTAGAAGAGATTGCCTGGAAGAGATCGCTATGAGTGATAAGGTCACCTTTTGTGTTAGACTTACTTATGTATTTTGTTCTTGTTTTTCATGCAATAAAGTTGTATAAATAAATAAATGAATAAAATAGTCCTTGACTGCGATCTCACCTGATGGTAAATGACGATGCAGTCTAAAATGGTAGCGGGTTAATTTGGAAGGGATATGGCAGTGTAGATTTAACTCATACCTCTAATCGGTGTTTCGATGAATGAGGTATCAATCGATTCGATATGATGGTCCGGGTATATAGGCTTTTATACGAACAAAATCGTTACATACCCCTTCTAAGTTAGCCCGCTACCAGCTGAGACTGCAAAGTCACTTACCACCAGATGACATCGCAGTCGAGGGCTAGCTTACCATCGAATAATAAAGAAAAGTCGGGTGGCAATTTTTAAACTTTTATACTTGTTTAAAATATCAATCGTACAATGAATGTGCTCACAATCGTTAAAATTTATATTGATTGTAATATTTTAAAGTAACTTCATTTGTACAGTAGTAAATGTTACATAGAGAGTGTGGGCAGGGTATTGCGAAAGTGTGTTTGCTTGTTGATTTTTCCAATCACGCTTTTTTTTTTCAATCACGCTGCAACACAGCAACGAATGAACGTGATTTTTTGCATGAGTATATAGGTGAGGATCTGGAGAGTGACATTTCATTCTATTTTGAAACATAATATTGTGTAACGCATTAATGTAAATTATTTAATGTAAAACTGAAAGAACACCTGCTCTTAGACAATTTATGAATCATTTCTTTTCTTAGAAGGATATTTTATGAGCTATTTTACAAAATGGTAAAGGGGATAGAAATACTTTTTTTATTGAATAGATAAATCTGTGTCTCGTTCCATCTTCCCATTTTTATGAGTATTTAACGAAATAGACGGAAACAAGAAAGAGATTCTTCACAAACGTATTTTATAAGGCTTTCTTAACCCCTATAAGTTTTACTCTAGTAAGTTGCTTGCATGATAAACGTACGACAATTTTGCAAATGTAAAGTTACCTTAAGTTTATTATTTAAGTTACTGTGATTATTTTTTTATTTATCTAGTCCTATTAATTAATATTATAAATGCGAAAGTTTGGATGCATGGATGGATGGATGGTTGTTTGTTACTCAATCACGCCGCAAAGACTGAACCGATTTGGTTGAAATTTGGCTCAGAGATAGATTATAGTCTGGAATAACACAATCAATCATCAATATGATAGTTATAGTTAAGGTCTTAAAGAATGACATAGCCCACCTTTTATTAATATATATATAGCTACTCGTGCTGATTCACTGATTCACTCACTCACTCACTCACTGACTCATTGATCACCTCTCCTGTAAAATTTTGTATGGAAAAAAATTTTTTCACGCACCGTTTCGTATAGAGGACAAAAATTCATTCGGAGGAAAAATATGGAGAGAGCTGATGATTGAGGATTTCGGAGACGTGTGATGAGCACCGGCCAGGGTATCGAAGATAGGTGGGGGGTGTTCAACCAAATGTCACTCGAAATCTCATCCAATTGGCAAAGAGCCGAAAAAAACTTCCAAAATGGCGGATTCAAGATGGCGGCCATACAAATTTCGTCGGTGTCTATCTCGGAGACTATAAAAGATGGATGAGTGGTTTCTTGGGAAAGGATGATCAGGACCCGAAGGTCTACTTGATGAATAGAAAAAAAATTCAAGATGGCGAAATTATTTTTTTTCCATACAAAATATATGCAAGACTTTAATAGGTTCCTTTTCAAAATTTCTGATGGTTTCGTATAGAGGATATAAATTTATTTGAAGAAAAAATATGGAGAGAGCTGATGGTTGAGGATTTTGGAGACGAGTGAGGGCCACGGCCAGGGTATCGAAGATAGGTGGGGAGTGTTCAAACAAAAGTTACTCGAAACCTCATCCAATTGGCAGGGAGCTGAAAAAAAAATCCAAAATGGCGGATTCAATATGGCGGCCATACAAATTTCGTCGCTGTCTATCTCGGAGACTATGAAAGATGGAAGAGTAGTTTCTTGGAAAAAGATGATCAGAACCCGATGGTCTACGTGATGAAAAGAAAAAAATTCAAGATGGCGGATTTTTTTTTTCATATAAAATGTATGCAAGACTTTGATACGTTCCTTTCCGCTGATGGTCAAATCAAATCAAATCAAAATTTATTTATTTCATGTAGGCCAACTTGTAGCTATTATGAAACGTCAAAAATCTACCACCGGTTCGGAATGCAGATTCTGCTGAGAAGAGCCGGCAAGAAACTCAGCAGTTGCTCTTTTCAAAAAAAATTTTTTTTTTTTTTTTTTACAATTGTTAAAAAGAACTAGGCTATGCACACAATGTTTCCACACAGAAGTTTCAAAAATGTACGCCTACCGCAACCAAAGACATGTTAACATGGGTAGACACAAAGCAGACCCATTCCCGTTGGCGGCACCCGTTCACGAGCATGACGCATGATCCAGCCATTGCCTCGCTCAACCATATTTGAGGGAACGTAACAACCCGCACCACACGACACCACCACAGAAATGTTTAAGTGGTTTCGTATAGAGGACAAAAATTCATTTGTATGAAAAATATGGAGGGATTGAGGATTTCTTAGACGGGTAAGGAGCACGGTCAGGGTATTGAAGACAGGTTGAGGGTGCCCAAACAAAAATCACTCGAAACCTCATCCAATTGGCAGGGAGCTGAAAAAAATTCAAAATGGCGGATTCAAGATGGCGGCCATACAAATTTCGACGGTGTCTATCTCAGAGAGTTTAAAAGATAGAAGAGTGGTTTCTTAGAAAAAGATGACCAAGATCCGAAGATCTTCTTGGTGGTCAGAAAACCGCGGTTCGCTTTAGCGAGCCGCGCACCCACGCACCCTACTAGTTACTATATATATAGCTACTCGTGCTGATTCACTGACTGACTGACTCACTGACTCATTGATCACCTCTCCTGTAAAATTTTGTATGAAAAAAAATTTTTTCACTCACGGTTTCGTATAGAGGACAAAAATTCATTCGGAGGAAAAATATGGAGAGAGCTGATGAGTGAGGATTTCGGAGACGGGTGAGAGCACCGGCCAGAGTATCTAAGATAGGTGGGGTTGGTTCGACCAAATGTCACTCGAAACCTCATCCAATTGGCAAAGAGCCGAAAAAAAACTCCAAAATGGCGAATTCAAGATGGCGGCCATACAAATTTTGTTTGTGTCTATCTCGGAGAGTATAAGAGATGGAAGAGTGGTTTCTTGGCAAAAGATAATCAGGAGCCGAAGGTCCACTTGGTGAACAGAAAAAAAATTCAAGATGGCGGAATTTATTTTTTTCCATACAAAATATATGCAAGACTTTAATACGGTTCCTTTTCAAAATTTCTGATGGTTTCGTAGAGAGGACAAAAATTCATTTGGAAGAAAAATATGGAGAGAGCTGATGGTTGAGGATTTCGGAGACGGGTGAGGAGCACGGCCAGGGTATCGAAGATAAGTGGGGAGTGTTCAAACAAAAGTCACTCGAAACCTCATCCAATTGGCAGGGAGCTGAAAAAAATCTCCAAAATGGCGGATTCAAGATGGCGGCCATACAAATTTCGTCGGTGTCTATCTCGGAGACTATAAAAGATGGAAGAGTGATTTCTTGGAAAAAGGTGATCAAGACCCGGTAGTTAACGTGATGAATAGAAAAAAATTCAAGATGGCGAATTTTTTTTTTCATACAAAATATATGCAAGACTTTGATATGGTTCATTTTCAAAATTTTTGATGGTTTCGTATAGAAGAAAAAAATTCATTCGAAGTAAAAATATAGAGAGAGCTGATGGTTGAGGATTTCGGAGACTGGTGAGGAGCACGGCCAAGGTATCGAAGATAGGTTGAGGGTGCCCAAACAAAAATCACTCGAAACCTCATCCAATTGGCAGGGAGCTGAAAAAATTTCAAAATGGCGGATTCAAGATGGCGGCGATACAAATTTCGACGGTGTCTATCTCAGAGAGTATAAAAGATGGAAGAGTGGTTTTTTAGAAAAAGATAATCAAGACCCGAAGGTCTACTTGGTGGCCAGAAAAACCGCGGTTCGCTTTAGCGAGCCGCGCACCCACGCGCCCTACTAGTCACGATATAGAGAGGTTCCGCGGGAGTTTTAATAACCGTGCCAGTCTAATGCTGAGATCTATGGAGCGTGCTTTGACTCAGCTCTGACTTAAGATAGAGTTAAAACGAGACACAAATATGCTCTGACATAAATCTAGCTCGTTTTAGCTCTGTCTTGAGTCTGAGCTAAGTGAGAGTGTGGTCTATAGATTCCAGCCTTAGTAAAAGCTAATCGTAAGTAGTAGAGTTTAGTAGGTAGTTTAATAAGTACTGATGAAACTCCACGGCAATGTATGCTGATGTAAAGAATGAATGTACACTGAATTTTGAAAACAGCAGCTGTCAACATGTGCCAGCATTCAGCGGCACTTTTATTCAGTGGAGAACATGTGAAAGGCTGCGCCTTCGGGCAAATAATCAAAGATGAAAAGGTTTCCTTGGGAGGCGTGTCACGCGCTCTCTGACTCTGATTTTTTATCCACTGCCTGAATACCAATAAGCGAAAATCTTTGGACTTTGCAAAGTGTGAGAATAGAAACGTTGGTGTATGCAGTCAGAGAAATATTATACTAGTTGATGCCCGCGACTTCGTTCGCGTGAATTGAGGTTTTTTAGCCTAAGTGCTATTCTAGTTTATAATCTATCTCTGTGCCAAATTTCAACCAAATCGGTTCAGTCGTTGCAGCGTGATTGAGTAACAAACATACATCCAAACGTTCGCATTTACAATATTATAATAATAATAGCAAACAACGTACCCTGAAATTAACTGTAGGGTTAGTCTAAGTTTAATTCAATTGATCGTATAGGAATTCGAATATCGAAATATCGAATACGTTGATATTCTGAGGAAAAGAAGGTTTTCTTATATAATAATAGGCCCTAAAAGTGATTTCATTTATTCTCCAGATAAGCATATTCATTTTCCTTGTACCCGACACAAAGACAGAATACAAAAAAAAATATGGCATAAATAATTCATTCATTCCTATTTCATACTTAAGCGCGGAGTAGAAAGGTTTTTATTCGATAAAGTAAGTAAGTACGGTAAAATAAGGGTAAAATGAGTGATTCGAAAGCGCTATACGACACACACACATACTCGTTGTCAAATCAAACAGCAATTTCGTTGATCAGAGTGTCAAACTTATAACACCTTGTTTGCAGTGTATGAAACGTTAAGATACGAACTGCACCCATGTGTAGCAAGTTAACCAAAAAGTATAGCAAAAAGAAAATATGACAAAAAAAAGCTATATTCAGTACCGACCTAGAACAGTCTCCGATTACCTTGTCGGGGGAAAAAAGGGAGGAACACAAATAAAAAAAACACCTGGTTTGCATTGGGGGTTTAAAAAATAACTGCTGACTTTCTTATCGGTTTTTATCAGTATAATCTGCTTTAAAAACTGATAGTGATAGTGAGTCTTGACTTAAATATTTCGTCTTTAAAGTAAACCTACAATAAATAAAGTTTATCTTTAGTAGACCTCATAAAATAAATTTAGCGAAATCTCTGAAGCTGTTTATAACAGCATATGAACTTATTTCTTTCCCACGTAAGTTTTGGAATACTTTTAGCATACCTTCATTGCGAGAGAAATTTAGCTATCACCGCCTTAGTACAGAGCCAAAATCACAGACAGTTTCGTTTCTGTCTCGTATAGGTACAACGGATAAGTCATGATAATTCGAAGCAAAGATGTGCTTTTAAATTTTTAACGAGCAACTTTACAATTTACGTAGGTACATTGTCAAATTGACTCCGCCGGGGATTGAACCGAGATTGGAATCTGTTTCAAAGGCCAAAGCGCCTGTCCAGAGATTCAGCAAACGTTATATTTGGAGGACTGCCAAATCTCAGCCAATCTGTATTATAATGATAAACATACTCTTGAAAAATAGTAATAAAGCGCTGACCTAAAGTTCGATAGGATGCAAAAAGATTGCCAGTAAAGAACACAGAAGTAGAGCAAGAATCGGGGAAAACAAGGCAAATAAATTAGCCTCAAACATTCTCAAGACAATTTACCGTACGAAAGTTATCTTTATTTTATCCCGATTGCTTTTTCTCGGATCCATGCAAAATTGGACCTATGTACTTTATAAAGGTAATGACGTAGGAAAAGTAAAATTGTTTTTCTTTAAACCTTCGTTTAAGTTTGATCCTTTTTTTAAATACTTATAATGGCTACCATCACATCTGATGATGAGTGAAGATGTAGCCTTGGATTGAGTGCGCTTGCCTAGTCACTTGACTGGACGGTACGACAAATACGGAAGCCGGATTCCTTTATTAATGGAAGAAGAAGTTCTGTAGGGCTACAATCGAGTATAATAATAAAAATGATATTTTATCAGACATAATTTTTATATAAAATCACTTTTTTTTTTCGATGACAAGTTAGCCCTTGACTGCGATCTCACCTGATGGTAAGTGACGATGCAGTCTAAGATGGTAGCGGGCTAACTTGGAAGGGGTATAGCAGTGTAAATTCAACCCATACCCCTTATCGGTTTCTACACGCCATCGTGCCGGAACGCTAAATCGCTTGAAACTAATCGCTAAAAACTTTACACTTTTTCACAGTGTTGTTGTTAATTATTATTTTTTAAAAAAGCAACGGCCGAATTTCTTTCTGTTAACTTAACGATTTACTTGACGAATTGAAAGCATTTTATAAAAGTTTATTTAAATATGAACCTTATCTATTCTAACATACTCGTATACAATTGCAATTTCGTATCAAATGAAAGTCATGTAACATAAATGGATTTTCTACCGTAGTAAGCAAAAATCAAATCAGGATTTATACCTGCACAACAAGTCAACATATTTTTGAGATACACACGATTTTGTTCGGGATAATTCATGAGATCTGAAGTCGTCGGGAGTGAAGTTGCCAGTTTATTGCTTTGTTCACGAGCACTTATGAAATTCTACTATATAAACCATGTCACGTTTATACTTTAGAGTCTTGTAGCACTCTATGATATTTCTTTTATTGAAGAGGAAAATAAAAATGTAATATCATAATATTATTGACCGTAATTTAAAACGGGGAAAAAGGTTTTATTTTTCAATGAGCCATCGAGTTTCATCATTGGTAGGTACAACTACTAATTTTGTTGTACCTACTCTAAACTAAACAGACAGATCATAAAAATAGTGCTTTCTGTTTCTCCCACTTCTTCAATGCCCTCAGTGGAAAAGGATAGAATTATATTTAGAGCTATGAATTTAGTTTAGATTTTGTTCAGCTACAGTAGTTTCCTCTCAACCATCATCAAAGAATCAAAATATACCCGTAGATACTGAATTAACTAGGAATAGAATATATTTTTATTCAAATAAACTTTTACAGAGTCCTTACGAATCATAGTTTAAAATACCTCCACAAAAAAATTAAATGCATTAAATCCATTTTAAAGACTGAACACCTCTAATTTATTTAGAAAAATAGCCAACGAGGTATTAAAATACAATTAGTTTTATCGAACAAAAAGCCAACCGTAATTATTTATTCCGTCCTCAATAATGAGGCCTGTGTAAACCACAAACCTTCCCACGATAATCCTTAAATAGCTTTTATTGATAAGTTTTTAAAACATAATTTCGTAACTACAAGAACTATTGCATAACAGAAAAGCAATGAACTGTGGATACATTTTTAATCTTGCACTAATGTGAATGTACTTACTCACTTTCAAGGGAAGCTGGAAGAAATTTATTTTTTTAGAGATAAGCTTCACCTATGTCTACTTCTTCTTATATAATATGTTGTCTTGTAATTCCTTATATGCACATAAAAAATAGAAATAAATAAAATAATGTAGCGAAACGGCCAAGCCACATATTTTGATTCAGGTGAAGAATTTGTGAAGTTAGGCCTTGTACCTAGAGTTAGGGCGTGTAGAGTTAGAAGCTTGGCTCTACATGAGATATAATAACAGTGCGAGTCATAATGGTCTCGTCTTGGCAACATTTACATGAAAGTGTTTTTGGCGGGATTTAGTTTTTACTCAAATGAAATCGTCGAGTTCTACGATAAATCTACTCCAATTGATCAGATTACACAGAAACGCTGCGTGAAGATGTTATAGCTACCCTCGGGGAGTCACGTGCCTATTTGCTACAGCGGCGATTTTACACTCCTCTATAGGAGGGAGGTGAAAGTGGAAGGGGGAGAGATTAGCCGGCAGGTGAACTCGGTCCGACAGTAATTCGGAACATTTGTTACACGGTACACCTAACTTTTGTCCGGTCGTATTGAATTCTGATAAGTTTTAAAGGGTGCCGTACCTACGAGAATATATTTTACATTGATAATAATGACTTTCATGATTTTAGACGATCTTTTACGATTAATCGTATCTATATCTATAATTTCTGAAAAACTACATGATGCCCGCGACGTCGTCCGCGTGGATTTAATTTTTAAAAACCCGCAGAAACTCTTTGATTTGCCGGAATAAAAAGTAGCCTATGTCACTCTCCAGGTCCTCAACTATATACCCATGCAAAAAATCCCGTCGAACCGTAACTCTGAAGGACAAACCAACAAACAAACACACTTTCGCATTTATAAGGATAAAACCTGTAAAACGTAACGTTACATTCGTCACAAAGATATTTTCAAGTATTTTACAATCTCAAGATTCTAAAATGTATCTGTGCAAAAAATCAAGTCAATACGTTCCTGCCACCTGCCTGGACAAACCAACAAACCGAACATTTATAATATAAATAACATTAAGTATTAAAGTACATTTATTTGTAGTTATAAAAGTCTTTTAGATCAGCTCAATATTTCAGCTTTTGAAGAAGTTAGGAGTATAAAGGCTCTAGCAGATAAATCTAAACGGAGAAAGTGCTATAGTGCGCGCGTTAACAACTGAGTCGTTGGGAAATAAATCATTCTAATCAGTCTATCTCGCTCGCACTCATTGGGCTTATGGAGCGTAGCGTTAGCGTAGCATTAGCGTAGCATTAGCGTAGCATTAGCGTAGCATTAGCGTAGCATTAGCGTAGCATTAGCGTAGCATTAGCGTAGCATTAGCGTAGCATTAGCGTAGCATTAGCGTAGCGCTAGCGTAGCATTAGCGTAGCGTTAGCGTATAATGATGTGCTATTGTTATTGTTATTGACATTTATGGCCCGACGACTTAATAGCGCGCGCACTATAGTAAAAAATTGTATGTACAAAAATTGCAATTCGTACCTACTAGGAATCAAGCAATCAGCAAAATGAAGTGGCTAATTACCTACCAATTCACTAGCAAAGCCGTAACGAGAAGCAAATTAGCGTTCCACCACGAATCCGTACCTATTAAAATGAAGGTCAGATTGCTATTTCCACAGCCTTTTTTGTAGCTGCACGTTAAAAACAACCAGTAAATTACAGGGAATTATTATTATGTTGGGTACGTCAAGGGATGATGAGTGGATTCCAATTGAACTTTAACCCCATTATTTTGGTAACACAAAATTTCGAACCTACATTTTTATATAAAATCCATCGAACTATAACGTATAGAAAGCGATAGCCACTTCAAAGTGGCCTAAAGATGCTTACTCAAGTAAGCATCTTAAGGCCGACTACATAACAAGATAGCATAGTACAACGAGCTCGGATAAAAATTTAAAAAAAAATTACCTACTGTGCTGTGAAAAGGGTGTCATAATTTATCACAACAACCGTCAAAAAATTAATTATTAGTATCAGTACCAAAAAATAATAACATGACATTCACACATTCATTGATTGTTTCGAGCCTGTTTGGAACGGAACGTTGTTAGAAACTTTTGTTCTAAACGTTATACTTCGATGGTAAAATCATTATTTTACTCAGACGCAGTTTATGGGTAAAAATGCTACCACAAAAACGGTCTAACGAGCATTTTACGCCAGTGAATGAAATTTTACCGGTCCTGCTAACTAGACCGCGGCGGGAAAAAGTTTTATTACGAGAACTACCAAGTTTTATCAGTTTTTAAAAAAATTGTTTAGTCTTGGGGCTAATTTTATCCATCCTCAAGTTTTCAACTGTTTTGAGAACCTTGATAATTATATATGAATGCTACTTTTTATCCCGGAAAAACAAAGGGTTTCCACGGAATTTTAAATACCTAACTCCACGCGGTCGAAATCGCGGACGTTTACTGTAGAAAACATAGTTCGAAGAGCTGAGGGTCGTTGATGACCCAAGGTGCTGGAGTGCCGACCCCGCGCCGGGAAACGCAGTGTTGGCAGACCCCCTATGCCGCTGTATGCAGGTGGCGCAAGACCGAGGCCTGTTAAAGGCCACGCAAGAAACCTTTCTCCAGCAGTGAACGTCTATCGGTTAAAGAAGAAAAATTTCAATAAAAATTACAGTTCTTATCAAAAAATAGCACAGAAATATACTCGTACAATAAAGTAGGATAAAATAGTGTTTGTAAAAAGCCAACCGACTAACAAAAGCCAGCCGATATTACAGACCAGTGAAGCTTTGTGACGATCTCGAATTAAGAAGTCGCTCGCAGCTCGGCTTTTGTTTATTATCGGGCAAAAATCGGGATTTTACGATGGAGCTCCTCTTTAGAAATGTTAAAATTCATGGAAATTGTCTGGAATCCGTCTGCAAAGATTGACAAAGGAGACTGGATATTGTATTTCTCAGAAGTGTTGCCTCGGATTGCTTTCGGACTTACCTACTGAAGTGACGGATTGACGACTTTTCAAACTTTCATAACGTATCGAACATATTAAGCATCTGTTTAAATATAATATAGTACCTATGTAGTACTAAATGCTAGGCTAGAATGTTTTCGCTTTCATTTTTTTTTTTATAAAAGCAGTTTAGGTGCCACTGAAACATACGTGAAAAGTGACAGATTTACATACATAGACTGCTAAATTCATAGCCCTTCCTTTTGGCTTGCCGTAATCTACCTAAATAAAAAAACAATTTTCGATTTATTCGATAAGTATTCAATGCTTCTAACTTTAGTAATGAAGTGGCAGGCGGTGTACAAAGCTCATCATGAATGCTGTTAGACACCGCAATAAAGTGGCAACTTTCCCAGTTCTTGAGGAGTTTCACTCAGACCGAGACAAAGACGTTTCATTCCCGATGGAATGGCGATATACCTACCTACATTTAGGCTAAGAACTCACGGAGCGGTTTTCACCCGCGCCCGCAGCTGTGTGGGGCACGTGCTCTCCGTAGAATGCAGATACTTTGTATCCTTAGTTCCTTACTAATATTATATATACGAAAGTGTGTTTGTTTGTTCGTCTGTCCTCCAATAACGCTGCAACAGAGCTACGGATCGACGTGATTTTTACATGGGTATGGTTGAGATTTGAGAACCTGGAAAGTGAAATAGGCAAATTTTTATCCCTGAAGTTAGAGAGTTCCCGCTGGATTTTAAAAACAAAATCCACGCAGACGAAGTCGCAGGCATCAGCTAGTCAAATACAAAAAAAAACACATTTCACGACGCGCTTGGCAGCCATCGCCCGCCCTCTCTGCGATCGGTTGGTTCGCGGTTGTAAATAACCGCCCAACTTGCGATCGTCAACCACCATGTTATCGGTCCTTTCCCGCAACCGCGGCGGCTACGTAATTGCATAAACCTGCAGTGTCGTGAGTTTTGAAATAAAACAGCATGCTTCACAAACGCTGCGTGCACGGGTGATAACCGCTACGTTAGGATTTGCTCTTAGCGGGAAACCGTCGCAAACAGTGTACAGTCGATGGCAACGACAATATTTGCCTTCGTTTTGTTTGACGTGCTTTGTTTTTATAAAGATTTTCCGGAGCTGCTTTACATTTAACATGCGTTGTTTGTAGAAACCGTATAGACCGAGAATTTTTTCCAAATAATTTTAGTACCTGCATGTAGCCTGCCAGCCCACACTTGGTCAGCGTGGTGGACAAGGGCCTAAACCCTTCTCATTCTGATAGTAGTAGTGGCTCATAAAAACTAGTCAGTCACAACTCTACCGCCGCGCCGGTTCGGAAAGCAAATCCTTTGATACACTGTCGAAACTGGGTCACAGATACCTCTATTAGTTATAGAGATTAATAGCTCGTTAATCAATCTCAAGTTGATTAAATTGAAGAAGACCAGAAGGAGGTTACCCCCCTTTTACCTCGGCATTATCCCCCTTCAAATTGCGGTTTTATACCGCGCTTGGGGAGAACCTGGCATAGCGACAAATGGAGCAGCCAGTAATAGTTATTTCTTACGAATAACTTTTGCCGCTTTTATTGAGTGCTAATTTAATTAAAGAAATTGTAGTTTTATCTTTTTAATTTTCCGCCAACCGAGAAGTAGGTAGGTATACCTAAAGTTCTTTCATCATGCGGGTGGATGCGGGGGTGATGAGCTACGACCTTAAGTCGTGCATTTACTTAATACAACTTACATACTACAATATTCATTTGACCCTGCTCCGTTTACGCACTGGGCCGGTGTAATTAAGCACCCTTACTTAGTTTATTAGAGCATTCTGTGCAGTGGAGTAGGCAGTGACTTTTATCGCCATAAACACCCTTTAAAAACAAAGTCTGCAACATTCCAAAGGTCCTTATAGTCGATTATAAACCAAAGATATTTGGTAGAAATCATTATTGTAAACGATGAAGTTGAAGTAAGAGCTTTTAAAACTACATTGGTGCATCAATGCATAACATTGTCTTATTTGCAAGTGAAATGATGACATCTATCATTTCAATTGCAAATAACACATAAATAAAACAATAGTACGAAAATTTCCGGAGGAAAGCGCAAGATGAGATAATACCGAAGAAAGTACCGAAGACGTTTATACGATCTAGCAATAAGTACGTTGCAAACGTCCACTTTGCAATTGAAATTATGTGAAGACCCCGTATACACTCTCTCCGCACAGTAACGCGAGTACAAGAGCACAGACAGCCCCGTGACACGGTATTTCTATTTTGTGACTGGCCTCTGGTGTGCTCTTTTCGGTTTTTTAACGAGGGAGAGGTTCTTTCCTACAGGAAAATTTCATTGATGTAAATATATTAATAGAGTTCGGTTATTATTCAAATAGAAAGAAATTCTTTTGGTATGGGGCGCGTTCAAAAAAATCATCTTAAAGAAAGCTAAACGCAATGCGAGGCAAGTTAAAATAAATCTAATCAAACCAGCACCAAGAGGTGTCAAAACGCGCGCATATAATGGGAGTTTGTTTATTTGTGAACTGAGATGTAAAAACCATTTGACGCTTTTTTTATGTAAGCTGTGTGTCGGGGCGAAACGTGCGTCGAGAGTAGTATTAAAGTCTTGTGTGGTGGTGCATGTGAGTGGTGGTGGCATTGCTTGCTTGGGAACTTTGCTTTATTGCTTGGTTGGGGAGGTAAGCGGTGCTTAGCTTATAACTGCATGTTTGACCATACAGATTTTTTCTGTTGGCGGATTACAGCAAAATAACTCTAACATTTTTTGTTAATCATGAACTTCCGCAAAGTAACGCCTGACTCTATCCAACATTATTTAAGCTGATAAATTAAAATTAATACTTAAAATCCCTAATCGGTAAGAAATAACTTATTTTTAACATGAAAAACATGCATAAAATCATCAACACCAGCGCTATAGGCCGAGACGACGATGACGTGATGAATGAGATTATTTCACAGTTGAATGGTTTACAAAGGCTCAAAATAAGGAGAGGTGGAGAAATCGGAATGGGACTTTTACCCAGTCGTGAGCCAGCACAGGGTAAATTAGATTAGGCAACATACTGATTGAGACTGCGGCTAACGGTAGCACGGACTCCGCCAAGCTACAAACCCTAACTAACACGAGCAAGAGCCTCGAGAGGCTTGCCCGCGAGAGTGTGGATCCGGGGAGATACTAAAACTTCTGCAGCAAATAGCGAAATCATGTGACGTGAAAGAGGAGATACGCAATACGTGAGTGCACTCGCCCGGTGCAAATGTCTATTTTGCAATTCTATCGTGTTCAACTGTTTTTATCGTGTAAGCCTGGAAATACACGTCCGATTTTGTTTCCGATTGTCTGATCAGGCTACCGGATCGTATTTACTCGATACACATCCGATTTTTCCGTCAGGCTTTTTTTGAACTCAGTCGTTCCCGAGCTATCATCCCGAGTGCTTGCGTTTGGAGCAAAGCAGAAAAAAGAAGATGGATGACGAGTTAATAGAAATAGAAATATTTTTTATTCAAATAAACTTTTACAAGTACTTTTGAATCGTCAATGAATCTACCACTGGTTCGGAATGCCGTTCCTGCCGAGAAAAGCCAGCAATAAACTCGGCGGTCGCTCTTTTAAAAAAAAATTTTTTTTACAATAGGTAACAAAACTATGCTATGTATACAGTGTTTCCACAATAAAGTTTCAAAAATGCAAAACAATCCAATGCATGTTAAGACAGGCAGGCAAAAGCAGACCCATTCCCGTTGGTGGCACCCGTTCACGAGCATGACGCAGGATCCAGCCATTGCTTCGCTCAACCATATTTGAGGGAACGTAACTACCCGCACCACACGACACCACCACAGACATTTTAAAGAGAGGAAAGAGAAAGAAGAAAAAACGTCGCTATTGGATTCATCCAATCAATTTGACAAGACTTACTGAGAGTCATTTCTATTTAAAACATCGAAAATAATTCATAATAATAATAATTTTATTATTATGAATTGTTTTTTTTCATAATTTTCGTCCATTATTCGAACCACAACGATGCGTCCACACAGTGTCATCGCTAGATTTTTTGGGCCCTAAAAAATCCCAATAAGCAAAATTTGGGGCTAAAAGCCCTAAGTTGGGAACCCTGACTGGCAAAATCGGAAGGAGTAACCGGATGTCTATTTTGTCTCATACTAGAAGTATGTAGAACGCGCCTTCAGACAATCGGACCGACAGTAAAATCGGAAACGCCTCGCGCCCGTTTCCGACTCGGACGTCCGATCCGGTGGCCGGATTGTCTTGTGTATTGACTGTTCATACAAAGTAATGGCCTCAACGCCTTCCGGTAGCCTGATCAGGCTACCGGATCAGACAATCGGATGAAAAAACCTGACGTGTATTGCCTGGCTTAGCCAGACAATACACGTCACGTTAGACGTGTTTAACATTATATTTTTTTTTATAAATGAATAACTCCATACTCCTTACATATCCAAAATATGTTTAATTATTGATTTATCCTGCAATCATGTTTATCGTTTAGGAAGTGACCCATCGACCTTAATTTGCACTTTTGATTTAGAGAGTGACAAAAAGCATAAAAACCGAACTCTACGTGGACGAAATTTTTTTTTTTAATATACAAGACTAGCGCTTGGCTGCGATGAAACCTGATGGTAAGTGAAGATGCAGCCTAAGATGGAACGCGCTTGCCTAAAAAATGCTTATTCACTCTTGATTTGTAGGTACACGTACGTATAGGGAAAAACGGAAGCCGGAAGGGCACTCCGTGAGTATCAGGAACGAGGTAGCAAAGCGCAAAGTGAATTTTTTTTAAATAGCCCAACGGTTAAACATGAGAAACTGTAAGGTCGCAGGTTCGATGCCCACCCGTTGCACTATCAAGAACTCTATTCCGTTGTACTAGAAGAATATCAAATTCAGCTTGGTTGATAATCTTCTTTTTTTTAAAAAACACCAAACTATTGTGAACCGATGTAAAAATATTAGTTACGGTGAATATTATTCACGAAAAAAATTCCGTTCAATTTATCTGACTTCACAGAACTCCACGAATAATAAACAAGGACAGCTAGCTATTTTTTATCCTCCCTTAGATACCTATAAAAAACCAGTATTTCATAGAAAACATCTAATTGCCTCTCCATCTCTATTGTAATCTATTGTGATAGGAATTTATTATTTGGTTGGATTACCATCGTTATAACCGAACTACATATTTTATTTGGCCTTCGGATATCCCTTACACTTGAAGCACAAGAATAACTTAGCCGTATAATTAATTTAGTATGCGCTCTCAAAATTTAATTGGTAGGTAGGTATTTAATGGTGCTTCAGTATGATAAGTAGGTTTGTTTTTATGCAATGACAAGATAACTCTTGACATGGAAGTCGCTTAATGGCAAGTGCTTAATGGCGCTCAAAATCAATCATCTCATCACATCCCACATTTGGGCTTTACTAATTTTATATTCATCGGCATCATTATCATTTCAGCCTGCGGACATCCACTGCTGAACATAGGCCTTTCCCATAGAACCCCATCACACCCAGTCCTCAGTTCTTCTCATCCAGACAATTTTTAACTAACTTTCAAAAAAGGAGGAGGTGCTCAATTCGTCGGCAATTGGCATCTTTATTTTTATGTATGTTCCCCGATTACTCGAAGACCCATAGACCGATTTGGAAAATCCTTTTTTTGTTTGAAAATGTATACTTCCCAGGTGGTTCCACTGTTATTAAGTCAGGATCTGATGATGGATCCTGGAGAAATCGAAGGAACTCTTCTTTTATAGGCACAATTGATATACTTTGTTGTGGCGTTTGAAATCGGTTTTGTAAAAAGTATTTTTACGTTTATATTAGCAATGTTCCAAAAAGATGTTAAGGCCCTTAAAAGGTTGCTGTAATATCGTTCCCTGTAGGCTTATTAACATATTTAGAGTGATCTCTTCGAGGAACAAAGCATTTTGCCTACGTTACGGTAATGACGTTTCCAAGTATTATATTGCGCTAGTAAATACCGTCAGAGGCTTCTACGTTGAAATTAAAGGTACATTAAACGGAGAGAACTCTTTGAATCTTTGAACAATCCTTGTCATCCTTCACAAAATGAAGAATGAAAATCCTAGCTTTGTGGGCAAAATGGTTTAATTTTTGAAAACTTTCGTGAACTTTTAAATTCTTATTTTTGGGAGCCTAACAGGGGGTCCATCTTGTTCTCTATTATTATTGGAATAGAATGGAAAAGCTTTTTATTCAAATACACTTTTACAATAATTTTAAATCGTCAAGTGATTGTCTGTCGGAATGCCGTTCCAACTGAGAAGAACCAGTAAGAAACTTGGCGGTTGCTCTTTATTAAAGTTTCTATTATATTGAATACAGTTTTCAGAATTTTATTTTATTTATATGTTAATTAATATAATTTTGATGAAAATATTAAATATGCTAAAAACTTTTTGCCTTTTGAATTACTATTTAAAGATTTATCGGACAAAAGCGCTTTCGCTACATTATAAGTACTTAATTCTATTCTCAAAAATTTAATTTCGCTTTATAAGGGAAAAAATGATACCATCTATCTAAAAATAGTTACCAAGAGTTACTTAATATTTTACTTAACTTAAAATGAAAACTTATTGCCTACTCGAAAGCATAAAGGAGCTCTAAAAAATAGGCCGAATTTTAATAATTTTATATACCTTTAATCATATAAATTTATTTTTCAAAAGCTACGTCGTATTCGTACCTATACATATTTCCAATGCCAACATTTAAATTAACAAAAGCATTTCCAAAC
This sequence comes from Hipparchia sbordonii, assembly GCA_038048805.1. Lineage (NCBI taxonomy): Eukaryota > Metazoa > Arthropoda > Insecta > Lepidoptera > Nymphalidae > Hipparchia > Hipparchia sbordonii. The sequence goes on along the minus strand of CM076107.1, from coordinate 8,594,141 downwards.
AAATAATTATTCATTCCTTATACGAACTTTGAACCACCATACAACCCACAAACTTACAAAGCCCTAAAAATAAGGTCCCGAATAATATGCTGATGCCCTGTTAATCAAATTCAAATTTATAATTATTTATTTCATGTAGGGCAACTTGTGGTTTTTATGACAAGTCGAGAATGTACCACCGGAAAACTGATTCTGCTGAGGAAGGCCGGTACGAAACTCAGTTGTTGCTCTTTTCAAAACAATTTTACAATACGTAGCTTATCTATCTTGTGAACAGCTGAATTGCTTTCAAGCAACTTTGTCATTAAGAAATTCAGTAACTGTATTATAACTTCTACTTATTAAAGCCTTTACACACTGTTTAAATTGGTGTAATGGTAAATCTACGAATTCTTTCGGAACCAAGATATAAAATCGTATATACTCGACCCCACAAAGGACTTCTGAAATTCCAGAAAATGATCACACCAAGGGTCCGTTCTTCGCGCGACTATCAATAGTTTCCGGTCTAAACAATTCTGTAAACCAAACAAAACAAAAAAAAAAATAGAAAGTACCTAATATTTTTTGAGAAGTGTTTCAGTACAGAGTAAACGAGAAACTTAAATGCGCTTTATATACAACATGAATCCTTTTCGGTCCCTCAAATATCCCGTCACAGCAGTTTCCTTCAGCAGTCATCTCCATAAGACACGCTAACGCCTCGTAAACGGAGGGTGTAAGTTTATGATGTGTGTGTGTGCGTGATACTAACCGACGTACGCAATTTCCCAATGACGCTGGAACGGGCCGTTTACTAAATAGCGCCTACACGAGAAAAAGAAATATCGACGCCTCTTTACAATTTACGACGGTGACACGACTGCTACCCTGCCGTCCGATAAGTGACTATGGTTAAAGAATAACGATATAATATATAGTGATGGTCACTTACCATCAAGTGAAATCGCAGACAAGCGATATATATTTTTTTTTAAATGCACACTGATGTTTCCTAATATTTTATCTTTAAAGCGATAAAGAAGTGGCTTCTAGCAGAAATAACCACGAAACCGTGCTAACAATGAAAAGCCAAAGTTTAAAACGTCGTAAGTGCCCGATTAGGTTTGTCGGTTACGCGCTACTCCGAAAAGTTTTCTACGATTTGCTTAGAATAGAATAGAATAATTTGTAGAATGGAATAATTTTTTATTCAAATAAACTTTTACAAAGTACTTTCGAATCGTCAAATGAATCTACCACTCTACGTGTCACTAAGTTTGTCTCTTGAAACAGCTAAGGAAAAATTGATTATAATTATACCTGTATGGCAACAAGTTTACGCCACTTTATCACTTTCATAACTAATCTAGGAACATGCAATCATTAAAATTATTCTGTTCAGATCACATTTTTCTACTGCAATGCAGTATAGACTGTTCAAGGCTATTAGCACATCTCCACTACGTTACCGCAGTAGCGGAAGGGAAGCGGTAGATGCATAGTCAAATGTCTGCTTTCGAACAGGTAGTTTCGCTTCTATTTGGCAGCATGATAAGTGGAGACGTATTCTAATGCTGTGATCTATAGAGCGTGCTCTGACTTAGCTCGAACTCAAGATAAGAGTTAATACGAGACACAAATAATAATCATCAATTTGTCTCTTTTATCTCTGTCTTGAGACTGAGCAGAGGGAGAGTGCGGTCTATAAATTTCAGCCTAAGTTGGTAGCGGGTTAACTTAGAAGAAGTATGGTAGTGTAAATTACGTCGTGCCGGAACACTAAATCGTTTTGCGATACTTTGACGATAGGGTGGTAACTAGCCACGGCTAAAGCCTCCCACCAGACGAGACCAGAGACAATTTAATTTAACAATTCCCTAATTGGTCTGGCTGGGAATCGAAACCGAGACCTCCCACTTATAAGACTACAATGCTCGCCACTACCCCAGCGAGGTCATCTATAGACGACGATGACAGCAAGTTTTTTTAAATACCTTTATTAACCATGCTGAATATGACTAACGTTTCCTTTTAAACTCAACTTGGTGTAAATCTTGTCATATTTATTTGACTTTCAAAATTTAAAGCTCTATATTTTCGAGACTAGTAAAAATGATAAAAAAAGGAATATTGCATTGTGCTATAATATTAAAACCTTTATTTTAAGTATATGATAAAGTTTGTCAAATACCCAATTATAAGTAGGTAGTTCAACGGATGGGGACCGTTGCGCTGTTGCAGTTTGCCGGTGGAGATGTGCTAACAGCTTTAGATGACATAATTTGTTAGTGCCTCGTGTCATGTCATCTAAAAAAACGGGCAATGGCGCCGTTTCTCGCACTATTACAATGTTCTTTGTTGACACACTTGCGAGGCGAGGTCTCAGCTAAACGACGGGTGAATATAAGAAAAATAAGGGAGATGTGAAGCACTTTCTACATGAAGTGCTTCAACGAAATGAATGAGGTATTTCTTATGTAAAGAACGCTAGATAATGTTTAGAGCTTGTTTAGAGTTATGATGTACTTACTTACGTACTCGTTGTGAATAAAAACAAGCTAAGTATAACTTGCTATAGTGCGTTTCTTTTTGCATAATAAGGTATTTGACTAATATTTTCTTATATATATTTAAAAATAAAGTTTTGTAAAAGTATAATACTTAGAAAGTTAAAAGTTTGTTTGAAGTTTCCTGTTAGACCGAGAGAGCGCTACTGGGGTGTGACGTCACAAGTCAGTAGCTCTATACATTCTTCATAGAAAATTTCGTTTTAGAAAGGGACAGATAGATGTAGTTCTTGCAATTCACGAGGGCACGTGAGCTTTACTTGTGGTTACGTCGTGTACATTGCGTAAGTGTGCGTGCCTGTCAGAAGCCTTACATTAAAACTAATATTTCTGTCGAAAATTGCATTCTTAGCTTAGCTAGTTAGTAATAACCCTAACTAATATTATAATTGCGAAAGTGTGTTTGTTTGTTTTTTTGTTGCTTTGTGATTGAAAGATCAATCACAAAAAGATCAAGCACAAAGCAACAGAGCAATGGATCGACGATGATTGAGGTGAGTGATAGATGAGGATATGGAGACATTAACTTTTTATCCCGGAAAACTAGGTACCTACCCACGGAATATTTAAAAAGCGTACCTATATTAAAATTAGAGTTACCTATTGTGTGAAGCAAAGTAGCAATTTGAGCGTAGCAATACGTCCCCGGCACATGCACGCGGGCAGTGCAGTTGACCGCAAGCTCGCTTTTAATGAATGTCATTAAAGAGCCGGCTTTGGCGTGAATGGCCGTCTCTTGTGCCACATTAAAATATTATAAAGTAGCTAACATTTCTCCTGAAAATTGCATTCTTAGCTTAGCTAGCCAGTAATAATATTGGATAGAGTCAGGCGTTACAGGCGTACTAGACAATACACCATTTTAAAGTCGACATATCTTGAGGATGCTCCGGTGTCGGGGTGAAACGTGCGTCGAGAGTAGTATAAAAGTCTTGTTTGGTGGTGCATGTGAGTGGTGGTGGCATTGCTTGCTTGGGAACTTTGCTTTCTTGCTTGGTTGGGGAGGTAAGCGGTGCTTAGCTTGCATATAACTGCATGTTTGACCATACAGATTTTTCTATTGGTGGATTATAGCAAAATAATTCTAACCTTTTCTTGCTAGTAATAATAGTTTGATATCTTTGTTGTCGTGAAGGAAAGCAACGTGAGCGAATATGAACACTTGAGAGTTCTCCAATTATGATGATGATAGATAATATTGAGAGTTCACCAATTCGCGTTGGGCCAGCGTGGTGGACTATGGCCTATGACCGTTCTCTGAGAGGAGACCTGCGCTCAGCAGTGGGGCGTTGATGGGGTGGTGATGATGATGACGATGACGATGATCTTTGCTACAGTGAGGGAGCCGGTGTCTTTGAAAGCCCCGTTCGTATAATTTGAATTAAAGCGTAGTTAAAATTAAATAAAAAATTATACGAACCAAATAACCATATTAGACGTTAATTTAAAAAAGCCGAAAAAAATGTTTAAAAAAAATATTAAAATACAAAAGCGTTTTAACTTGCAGTCAGCTTGCAGTGCATTCGATGGAAAATGTTTTTTCTGAAATAGTACAAAGATTTCTATCGAATAACTGCAAATAATCCGCGACGGTAAAACTTCGTCGTTCGTCGATAGTTCGTACAGTGCAACTCAACCGCACTTTGCGATGTGTTGTATTTTCACGGTTTTACCAACGCAAAATAAATTTTAGCCGAGCGATGACAGTTTTTGTAAAGAAAATCTGCCAAAATATCAAACCGCTCGGATGAAAATTATTTTACCTTGGTGAAATCGAACTTAACCAGACCCAAACCCTCTATATAAGTACATAGTTATAGACAAGTTGCTTACTTCTCTTTGTGCCAGTATCTGTATAAACTAACCGACGTACGAGTAGATTGCGTGATCTAACAAAATGGGGCCGATCCTGATTGCTGAGCATTCGATTGGATTGAGTGGCAGTTCACTCGAAGGTAAGATACAAAAAAGGCTCGAATAAAACGCGAGTCTATTACGCCAGTATCTATGTTAGCGTACGCTTGTTTTGCGATATAGCTAGCTACTATTTTGTGGACTGTTCGTCATCCTGGAACGACTGAATGAATCTATCTGCCACTAGTGGATGTCTATCTGCCCCCGGACTCTATAACTCAGTGCCTATCAACGACGATAGGCATTTTAAGCTATTGCATAGCTTCTATCGCGAGCCTTGAGCGTGGAGACCGAATCCAGAAATTCCGTAACCAAAATAACCTGACACGGGACTCCTCTCACCGCTAGATGGCGTTGATAAAAAATGCTATGCAATAGCTTTACCGCGGCAGTCCCCGAGTGCCACACGTCTTTTTTATCCATTGAAGGTTTGAAGAGAAATGTCATTTACCTACAGCGTTAATAGATCAGTCAGTCAGTCAATCAGTCATACCTATATATTATTTCTTTTTAGTCTAAATAAACTAGTTGAGAAAAGCGTAGTTACAATGTAACAAAATAATGCCTAATTTATTGGTGTCCTACTCATTACAATACCAGAATTTGCATACAACTATTTTGCATTGCTTTGAAACCGCGTAATGAACTACTATTTTGATAGCTAATTAATGGGAATGTTCCTAAACTTTAATGGGCCTGTTTCACTTGTATATATTCATTGGTGACGCGGTAATGGCTAAATACTGCCAATTTCGTTACTAAAATTGTATGTATACATATAGTAACTAGTGGTTCGCCCCGAACTGAGACCTCGCGATATCCCATAATTCCCAAAAGTTTTAATTATATATTGTAATAATTAACTTTTAACATTAGACGCAATAAAAAAAATAATAGTTGACATAAAACTGTTTTACTGACACAGCGCCATCTATTAGCATTATAGTGAAGCTATTAGCTTCACAATAATGCTAATAGATGGCGCATTAAAATTAAATAATTTCGTTTCTTTATAACATTTATCTAATTTTAGTATTTGTTGTTCAAGTACAGGATATAACTGAATTTTCAACCAAGTTTCACGTTCTAATATTCAGTAATTCAGAAGTTATAGGGCTCTGACAGACATTTAGACGGACACACTTCTCTGTCTAGTAGGCAAGCGCCCTAGTTGACTCAGAGAACTCGCTTCGCTCGTTCAAATAGAACTCATTGGGGACGGAACCAATTAAGTATTTAATGAAAAGAACGAATAGAACTATTTAATTTAAAAAATATAGGACATCTGTCTTCAGTTGAAGAACTGGAGAAACTACGTACCTACCTTTTTTTAAATGAAAGACTCATTTGAGGCACGCACGCAAATATGTAGGTAACAATAAAGGCGGACTTAACGCTCGTTAGCGTAATGAAGCGATGATAAATGGAAAACCTCATTTTAGATTAAAATTAAAAGAATTTTAATTTTAATGCAGTAGTTCCCCTTTTTCACCAACGTTCCCTAACATTTACCTACAGGCTACCTAAGCTAAGTTAGGTGACGCTCTCTGTCATTTTCGTTTTCATGAACCTTAGGGAACACTTAAGATGTAAATTACATTGGGATAAGGGATTGTATTTAGGAGCTACATATGAAGGGGCTCTTACTTTGGGAATAAATAGCTTTTCTATTCTATTCTATTTTTATCTACGGTTTTAACTATGTATTTTAAATAACACTCTTTCCTAGACCGACGAATAATAAATAATTAATAAAGATAATATATTATTACGTATTTTATTTGATATAAGGTTGAAATTACAATGATAGAAACAAAGACTAATAAATTATAGTCGTACCATCATGTAGTTAAACTTGTAGTAACAGTTTGCCCCAGATGTCAGAGGGACGTCTTCTGTAACAATATTTCAAACTAGGAACACGCCAGACCCTTGTATTTGTAAGTGATTTTCCAATTTAGACGCAAAACTACTGCTTAAAGACTGCAGCAGACCTCTACAGCGAAATAAATCCATACAAATTATCCTTTCTTATATCAAAATACCTCCTCCTCTTTCCTAATACGCACCGCAAAAATTTGGAATGCCCTTCCGGCTTCCGTTTTTTCAACTAACTATAATGTGGATTGTGGGTGTCTTTAAATCAAGAGTGAATAGGCATCTTCTAGGCAAACGCGCACCATCTTAGGCTGCATCTTGACTTACCATCAGGTAAGATTGCAGTCAAGTGCTAGTCAATATATTAAAAAAAAAAAAAATATATGTATAATATTACAAATGCGAGTGTTTTTATATATTTTACTTGTTAATTGGTTTATTGGTTTGTCCTTCAATCACGTCGCAACGGGGCAACGAATCGACGTGATTTTTCGCATAGGAATAGTTGAGGACCTGGAGAATGACATAAGCTACTGTTTATCCCGAAAAATCAGAGATCCCACGGGATTATTAAAACTAAATTCACGAAGTCGTTGGCATCAGCTAGTGAAATGATAAGAAAAACCGTATTTAAATGCTCGTATATTCTGCATTCCAATTTATTTTTACGTTAAGTACGCGTCATGTGGTTAGATATTTTATTATACAACTTTTTGTCTGTAACTTTGACGTGACATAGAATACCATTTATCTAGGAAAACAGAGGGTTCCCACGGAAATTTTTAAAAACTAACTGCACAAAAGCTAGAACATTTTGTAAGAGACAAATACCTACTTGTTTGTGTGTACCTACTTATAACATTTACTACTATAAACTTCGCTTTATAAACACAATAAACAAAAACGTTTTAGTTTAGCTGAAGGTGCCTGTAATGGCGAGAAAAACAAACCCTAATAAGTTTGAAACAACCCAAAAGAACAAATTTATGTAGGCAGCAGAATTATCATTATAAGAAAGATTTTCTTTTAGAAAACTTTACTTGTTAGAGTCTACGCAACTGAAAGTATACAGATGGCCAGGCGTAAATTGGCAAACAAAGGGACGCGAATTTCTATACTATACATACATAATTCTTAAGCCAAAAAGAAACCAAATGAGTAACCTGAGAAAACTGATGCTGCTCTTTAATGCAGTCAAACAAACAGATGTATCCACAGGTGTTTGTCAAATTGCTGATGCTCAAATTTAGTGCAGACAACCAGATGTATCCAACATCTGTTTGTTCGTCTAAACTTAATTCATAGTATTAACTGTACCTCCTTCATCGTCGACGATAGGAATTCACAGTAGAGTAAGGTGACTTACAAGGGTCACCATACAATATGAACTTCTGCTCCTTTGATTATAATATACTCTAAGTTCTGCTCCTTTTATCCAACGGCTACTAGCGACGCGCTTGAGATCGTCCAGTCACCTATTTAGGAGTCTTTCTATGTTGTGTTTTCTGTCATGAAGATATCATTTGAGCATTTTGAGACTGTAATGTCTACCGGTATTTTGAGATGCGTAACCCATGGCTACTTCAGCTACACGATTTGAAGAAAATCTGAAGAAAGAAGAAATTTGAAGAAAGTCTGTAAGTAACGCTGTTTTTCCTAGATTCCGCAGAAATTCTCTGAGCATGTGCTTTCCAAAGCTTCGTTATGTGCAAAATATCCAAAAAAATTAAACTTGGTGTAGCGTTTGATGGCATGTCTCAGATTGAAACAGACTATACTTGAGTTCCGGCACTGGTGTCTTCGACTAGATACGAGGCTTCTAAAATGTATGGAACCTCATAAGACAATCTTGTTTCTAAAATATCTACGAACTGTTGTGTATCCACGAAACTGTGCCAAAATTCTAACTTTATGTCAAGAGTAACAGCAAACTTGTATAACTGTACAAGGCAGACTATTTACAAAGGTTGTTGATAAAACATTCAGAGCAGAGGTGATACATGCAAGATCTGGTTTTAAGCAAACAGATACTTCCACATTCTTTGAATAAGGTTGAAAATACGAAAAACTATGTAAGCAAGCTGTAATCTCTCAGGAATAACATAAACTTATCACTGTTGTCAGAAAGTTTTGGTATCGTACACAAAATAATATGGGAACACCGCGGTGCCAGCAATTTCGCTGTTGAGTTTTCACGTCGCTGAGTAAATAATTCACATACCTAGTCCAGCCAGGTAAGAGCTAGGTACAATTTTGAGAAAAAGATCTACCGCTGAGGCAGAGGAGACTAGGCAGTGTTCGAAGCATGCATGAAGACCAAAGACTTCGAACATTGCGCTTTGCCATTGATCACTTATGGATTCAAAATATGGTCTCTGAATTTGAGCCTCTTATGAAAGCTCAGGATTACCAAGCATGGCGATGGTGGATGGATGGATCAAATTTACTTTATTGCATCTTTACTCAAATATGCTTTTAATATTTTAGTTCACGCCGAAATATTTCTCAGCCAAAAATAAAATTTCAATACGGGAAGAAATTTTGTAGTGCAGAACTTTTCATAATAGTTATTGAAGCAACTACATTCAATGGCCTGAACTTTGGGGCAGGGTCGGTTTTCAATGGCGTTATTTCAAGCCCTTTAATTGAAGTATAGCTTGCTCGAGAATGGCATAAAAGACTGGATAAAAGTATTGGAACACCGCGAGCTGAAAATAAAATATGGGACAAAGAGCTTTTAAAACCACAAAGTAATATAAGAAGTTTTATAGCATTTTTAGTAATAAAGTTGTGCAGTGAATTTACTAATCAATGTTCACACAATGTAACAAATATTCATTTATATAAAGTACGATTACATCAGACGAAATACCTCCATTGGACTACAGCAGCGCAGATAGAAGCTCTATTAATAACTATCTTTTCCCCGCGGCTTCGCTCACGTTGTTCGATTTTTCAAACCCCTATTTTACTTCCTCAGGGTTTGAATTTTCAAAAATCCTTTTTTAGCCTGCTAAGAAAGGATCTACGTCATGCAATCTATCTGTATGCCAAATTTCAGCCTTATCCGTCCAGTGGTTTTATAATTTTTTTTTATTCGATGACAAGATAGCCCTTGACTGCGATCTCACCGGATGGTAAGTGACGATGCAGTCTAAGATGGTAGCGGGCTAACTTGGAAGGAGTATAGCAGTGTAAATTCAACCCATACCCATAATCGGTTTCTACACGCCATCGTGCTGGAACGCTAAATCGCTTGGCGGCACGTCTTTGCCGGTAGTAAGTATGTAAACATAGCATCAAAAGCGAATAAAGTTCCTTGTAAATGCTGGTGTAAAATAAATTAGACTGCAGCAAAATTTTAATTAAAGATGTCTAAGTAAAACCGTTCCTAAATCTTAAGTACTTTGTACCTACTTAGCTAACTACTTGGGCACCGTTTATTATGTACAGAAGCGGGGAGTTTCAAGTTGAAATCTTGGGCTGAAATCTATAGACCACACTCTCACTCTGCTCAGACTCAAGACAGAGTTAAAACGAGACAGATTTATGTCACAGCATATTTGTGTCTCGTTTTATCTCTATCTTAAGTCCGAGCTAAGTTAAAGAGCGCTTTATAGATTTCACAGTTAGATCGCTTTTTTAAACAGCTTAGGTAGAGTTAAAACGAGACATATATTATGTCAGGATATATTTGTATCTCCTTATAAAGGATACTAGTTGATGCCCACAACTTCGTTCGCGTGGATTAAGGTTTTGTAATTCCCGCGAGAACTCTCTTATTTTCCGGGATAAAAAGTAGCCTATGTGTTATTCGACACTATATTCTATCTCTATGCCCAGCCAAATCGGTTCAGTAGTTTTTACGTGAAAGAGTAACAAACATCCACCCATCCGTTCATCCATCCATACTTATACACTTTCGCATTTATAATATTAGTAGGATAAAGGATATTTAATTTGTTTATTAGTAACACACTTGGCAAAAAAACGATAGCAGCCAGCAGTTCAACGGCGTCGTTACACGCGCCATTTTGTTTCAAGATTGAATGGATATTGGTCGGTTATTGGTCGTTTAATTTTATTGGAGTGTTCGTAATTTTTATCCGTACGAAGCGCATTGGTCACGAGTGACAAAAATGAAAACATAATACAAGCACAAACGGCATCGAGTAGTACATAATATATCGCAGTATATATCTAACGATCGATTTATCAACACACTAAAGATCCGACTTTTAAGAGAGACTGATGTGGTTTCGAATCCTGCTGGTTCTGCAATTTTTAGGGTTCCATACCCGAAGGATAACCAACGGGACCCTATTACTAAGCCTCCGCTTTCCATCCGTCCGTCCGTCCGTCCGTCTGTCTGTCAGCGGGCTGTATCTTGATATTGTATCATGATCTGTAATAGTTACCTACTAGAGAGTTGAAATTTTCAGAGAATGTGTATTTCTGATGCCGCTATGACAACAAATAATAAATATTAATTAAAAATAAAAGGGGACTCTTCCAATAGAAACGTATTTTTTGGCGTTTTTTTAAACTTGCTTTGTTGCGGCGTGATCGAAGGGCAAACCAACTAACCAACACACTTTCGCATTTATAATATTAGTCCTTACTAATATTATAAATGCGAAAATCATTACTTCCTTACTAATATCCTTATATTAGTAAGGAAGTAAAAATTTTTAATAAAAGAAATAACATCAATCCGTGCTTTTTTTCTTAGTGATTAAAGGACAAACCAACATACAAGCATTTACTTTCGCATTTGTAATAATGTATCATTTCAGTGAGTACAAATGTATAAGCAGGTACTTATCATTTTCATACCCCCTACTCTATAAAGGTATCATAAAATTATCATTAGCTTAAATAGGTATAATGTGCGTTATCAACGCCTTTAGGCCTTATTTCGTTAACAGCAGCAAATAGGCTTAACCGTGATATATTACTGTAATATAGTGGCTGGGAGCCCACTATTGGCTCATTACTCCGTGTAAATTAACTAGTCTGTATTTGAAACCGCCTTACTGATTAAACGCGTAAATTGTAATGAAATATTGCTAAATTATTCGCATAGATAATTATTTCCCCAATTTTAGTTGTCCTAAATCTTTAAACATTATTTATACCCGTCGTGAAAACCGAGTGAAAACTTTATTTTTTACATGAAACTAAATACTCACATACACACACACGCACATAACAAGCTAATAGCCAAACAAAATTTATTTGTTTCAAATGGTATGAAAAATACTGTTTTCTCTTTGTGGTCTTCAATGAAAAAAATACAATTTGTACAGCTTGTTATACAGATTTGCTTACCTTGCTCTAACATCTTGTAAACCTGTTCCCGATAAAGCAGAAACATGGAAAAGGAAGTCTCAGTACACTATTTGTTCATTCAAATCGATTTCCTTTCGATAGAGGCAACGCTGTTCTTGGAGCAATTGATAAGAAAAAATAGTACCGTCGCATTTGTTATGCTTCGATAATAGAATATTCTTTTTGGGTAAGTATACACGCGATATCGGTGGGTGACATCAAGCGAATCGCAGGGTGCCGAGCACGGATTCTAGTTTAACAGTCCCTAAATCCATAATAATCCGGCTCGAAGGATCAAATATACGGTCTGGAACCACATCAAAGAAAATGTTTTGATTGCTAATTATATATAAATTATCCTACTAATATTATAAACGCGAAAGTTTGTAAGTATGGATGAATGGATGGATGGATGTTTGTTACTCTTTCACGTAAAAACTACTAAACCGATTTGGCTGATATTTGGCACAGAGATAGATTCTAGTGTGGAATAACACATAGGCTACTTTTTATCCCGGAAAATAAGAGAGTTCCCGCGGGAATTACAAAACCTTAATCCACGCAAACGAAGTTGGGAGCATCAACTAGTATATTAAAAAGCGTATTGGCTTTTTCTCTCAAGAAATTCTCAGTCCTAGCTCGGAGTTAGGAAGTTGGCGGTGAGTAACCCCCGTGCCTCGGAGAGCACGTAAAGCCGTTGGTCTTGCGCCTGATCTCTCTCCGGTTGTGTTGGGTTTTCCGTTTCATCGGACTATGAGAGTGGGGGATCAGAGAGTGCACCTGTGTTTGCGCACTCACTTGTGCACTATAATATCTCCCGCGCAGATAGCTAATCTCTGTGAACGTTCATCATCGATAAACTTGTCAACATCAACAACACAAGCCAAGTAAAAAATTTATGAATGTGACAACGATACGCTTTTCGCTGACGGGTTCTGGCAGGCCTATTCTCAAAAGTACAAAACATCTTCATCAAACAAAATCGGATTTAAGTGATATTTCCTGAATAAATCTTGTAAAGAATGAGGTAAGTTGGCGGCTGGGAGCGCGGCATTTCCGGGCGTGCGAGTGACGGCTCATTAAAGCCAAGATTACATAAAGTCGGCTTCATAATGGCTCGGCTCGAGCTCGGCTATGCTGGAACCGCAGTTTCATTCAATTATTCGTCGTTTGGATTCGCCAAAACGATAGGCAGCTCTTGTTTTCGATGAAAACGTGCCTCCTTACATTAAAGATTTTGATTTTCTGTAAAATGTTATAAGAACAGATTTTATACACTGCTGTGTAACAAAAAAGATATGGTAATCCTATACTAATATTACAAATCCGGAAGTTTGGATTGGATGTATGGATGGATGGATCAATTGATGTTAGTTACTCAATCACGCCACAACGGCTAAATTGATCTGGCTGAGAGGCACACAGATAGATTATAGTCTGGAATAACACTTATCCCACTTTTTATCCCGGAAAATAAGAGAGTTCCCGAGGGAATTAAAAAACCTCAATCCGCGCGTACGAAGTCGCGGACATCAGCTAGTAAGTAATAAAAATTATTTTTAAAAAACCGTCTTCAAACGTCACTATATTTCAATTAAGATTAAAAACCATAAATCTAAATAATCATATTACTAAAATTACAATCTAGCCCAATAATTTGGTTAATTAGCAATTTTACTTTGAAATTATTTTTGTGACAGCGTGCTTATTGAATAAATCTTCAAAATTAATATGTCCTTTAAGCTCTAATATAATGTTAATTTTCATACACAAAGAAAAACTCAATAAGTATAGAAACTCACCGCTATAAAACCATTTTATGTAGAAAAGAAATGCGTAATAAAATATTCTCTCAACTTTATGTCTTACGTTACCGCATATAAAATTTCACTTTGTTGATAATAGTATTATCTGTATAATTATATTTTATACTTTTATATTGCGAAGGTACTACAAATACTGAACAGAAATTAATGTTTTTACTGTGAGACGCAAAAGATGGTTCTAGGTCTACGTATGTGATTGTGTATATATGTATGTATGTATGTTTATGGCGCTCTGGAGACCGATTTTGATGATTCTTACGTCAATATATTGTTGTTTTTGTTGTTTTAGCTTTCTGGCTTTATTTAGTGCCAGTTCAGCACAATGTACTTCGCCAATGCCACGTTGAATAGAAGAAAGTGTTAATCTTGCGAGTGTCAGTTAAGATATGACAGTAATGAAAATTCAATATGGCGACCACCAGACGCCATATTATGAAAAAGAAAAAATGAAAGTCCACGAACTATGTTAAACAGTATGCAGATTAATTAAACTTAGTTAAAGTTATTATATTAATCAAGAAAGGATATTTCAGAAACGGTCTTTTTTTCCCGGGAAAAAGGCAGCCTATATCCAAGTCCTCAACTATACCTATGCAAAAAATCACGTCGATCCATTGCTCTGTTATGGCGTGACCGAAGAACAAACCAACAAACAAACAAACACAATTACGTCTTTATAATATTGGTAACATTTAGTAAGGATGCCTTGTAGATATAGTTATAAAACGGATACAGTTGCACAGACTTGCCTCCGTGCATCTTAAACATCTGTATTCCAATATAAACTAACCTCCTAATCCTTCCTTATAGCCTCGTCGTAACAGACTTAAACTTCTAAAGATAATAGACTAGACTTAATACTTCCTTTAAGAGGTTAGTAGTATTACGACGAAGTTTCGGCGCTAGTATTGATTGCTGGCCGCCTTAGGGTTAGAGCACACAGAACCGAGATAATCGCGCGATGGTGCGTCATACCGTTCTATTAGGAGGAAGTCTGATATGCTGTCAGTCGCACGTCCCCGGGTAATAACGAACTGTCAGATACCAGAGAAATCTTTTACTGCTGCGATAAAATGTAGGTTAGTTTTTCTTTTCACAATTGCCCCTCGATATTTGTGGGAGTTACGTTTCGTGATTCCAATTATTGAGCGGAAATTTGTAGCGCCCAATTCTATTTTGATACTTACTCAATCAAATATTTCAACAGCCATTCACTTTCATATTTTCTTGATCTTATTTTATTAAAAAAATACATTTAAGAATTATTATATTAGAAGATTAGGTACATATTGACTATCTTGTCTAGACTTCTCTTCTCATCCGATGGACGTTAAAAATTTCTTTTTTTTTTTAAATAAAATATGGGTATGTTACACTACTTATATAATCTAAAATTACAATCTAGCCTAATAATCTGGCTAATGAGTAATATTACTTTAACTTAATCTTATAGAATATCTTATATCTAAGAAGTAGTCCACTGACGTATCTTAGTCTTTCTTTATCAATTGAAGAGTTCTTGAGTTCTTTGAGGTAGCTTTTACATTACACCAGTGCCGTAAATAGGGCGTTGCCACCGGTGCCCAGACACAGGGCGTAGACTCTGGGGGGCGCAAGAATGGCCAGACCAGGCAAGACTATTATTTTTTCGGTTTGCTCCTGATAAGTTCCCGCTGCGCCCCTAGTGCTCGTTTGCCCACATCAGTTCTAGTTCTTTAAAAAAAATGGATTTTTCTTCCAAAATATAAGATGATTTGTCCACCATCACCCAAGGTCCTTGTGCTTTATTTTATTACCCTGAATGAAATAAAGTCGGCCTATACATACCATTAACTAGCTAGGGTACCTATAATATCTAAAAAAAATAAGGGCGCAGTTATAAAAGCTCGCACAGGGTGCAGTTATAGAAACTCGCACAGGGCGCAGAAAAGGCTATTTGCGGCACTAATCACTAGTCACTAATCACTATTCAAAAACTAGTTCATGCGGTTTTGTCCTTTTGAGTCTCCTTACTAACTGCGTTACGTCAAGCAGCTGCATTGTTAACGTGACGATGAAGCCGGAGTTCGTGGGCTTCAGCAAATTTAGAAATTATTCTGGTAAAAAGTTCTGACGCTGTAATATCAACTCGTAATCTCTATAGAGATTCACACAGAGATTGGCCTCTCTCCACTCGTCTCCGATTGTCATCCTTTCAAGTTATGAGAACGAGGGAATAACAGTCGTTAACACTAGTTTCCATCGATATTCGGCCGGGACCGAAACAGCTTTTTTGGTTCGTTGGTATTTCGCTTTGTCCTTCAATCACGCTGCAATAGATTGACGTGATTTGGGGGCATAATTGAAGACCTGTAGGAGTGACATAGGCTACTTTTATCCCGGAAAATCAAAAAGTTCCCGCGGGATTTTAGTCGTCAATAAATAAATAAAAAAATTTGGGTTGTGTTTTTTTTATTATTTGGTACGAAGGTTGCTAAAAACAAATTAAAGTAGTGAACTTCAATAAGAAAACTTTAATAAAACGCCTAGTAAAGAATATGAAAGAGCTCCCGAGTTGCGGTTAACCCCGAGTTGGCTTTTGTTCCATTTATGAGACTTTTCTTGAAGCGCAAGTCAACTTGAGAGCTCAGCTAACGAATGAAGCGAGTATATAAATGAATATATCTTTAATATGTGTATCACAATGCCATCTTTAAACACATAGCAAAATAAAATTTTGAACACTTGCCTCGTTTTCTGTGACTCTGTTTTTTTTATTTAATTGGTTCCATCATGAAATCAGATGCAATAGCTTTAAGCAGATTTTACCAATTACAAAAAAACACTACAGTCGCTATAATGCATCTTACCGAGCCGAACTACTCTCACAATGCTTTTTTCCGTAGAACAAAGTCACATCTGCTAAATTCACAACTTGAAATTTGAGTCTTAAAACTAAAATTTCTAAGGCTCAAATCTCAAGTTATGAATTTAGCAGATGAGACTTTTTTCTACGGAACAGTCGAAATATAGCCACACCCACCAGTCAGTTCATTCTAATGGCATGTGTACCTACTCTTAAAAATAATAGTTTCAAACCATAGTTTCAAACAGAATAATGGTTAACTTAAAACTTAAAAAGAAAACTCCAACAAAAAATGTCAGCTTAAAAATATGAAAGTGCAACCGTTGCGGTTTGGCCCGGGGTCGCTTTTGTTCCTTTTGATACTTTTCTTGAAGCGTATTTCAAATAGAGACCGCAACTAGAGTATAAAGCGAGTACATAAACATTTTTAAAATTAAATATGCTCCTGCTGTGCTGTCCCAATTTCGCTAATGCACATTTTAAAAATACGTTGTTGAGAGCTCATCAATTTTATTATAAATTGATACCCGTGATTCCAACTGTAGTAAGGATATTTGGGCGAAAATGTGATCTTGTGAGTGAGAATTATCTTCTTAATAAAAGGAAAACCTAACTGACTGACGGAATGCACAGCTCAAATTACTGATATCTGTCCTGGATGCTGAAATTTGGCATGCAAATGGCTATTCTATGTATTATATGAGGCATCCACTAAACAGGATTCTTGAAAATTTAACTCCTAAGGGGGTAAAATAGGGGTTTGAAAAATCGAACTTAACGTGAGCAAAGTCGCGGGCAAAAGCTAGTTTAATATTTTTGTAATACTAACCCTTTTTTAACCCTACTATAACAGGTGTTTTTTGATACGGAACCCAACTTCAACTCGCATTTAGCCGGTCCATCTCACCAGATCATAGTGACGATGCAGTCTAAGATGGAAGCGGGCAAACTTGGAAGAGGTATGGCAGTGTAAACTAAACCGATTAAACCCAGCGCTCACCACTGCGCCAGTTTGTGTAAAATGGCGTTGCGAAATCTTTCCTCCAAACTCCTGAGGGATGCCTCATTCTTCTTGCTTAGCGTGCAGCTTTCTTAAAAAGTACAGCTAAAAATATAGTACCAACTACTAAGAAAACTTGAACAGAAAAAGTCTGTTGTATGAAAACCGAAGAGCACTTCACGGCTTGCCCCGCTTTCAGCAAAACATATCCAAAAGCGAATGTCATCTTGCTAGCTCAAATAACGAATGAAACGGTTTTTTTGAGATAGGTGATATTTAATAATACATTTGTCTGATAAAATTTAATTGCTTTTTTTATATTAGCGACTTAATATTATTAAACCAAGTAATATGCTTTAACATGCTTCAGTAGCTAGTACTACTAGTAAGTAATGATAATATATTTTGATTTTAGTAGTTTTTGGAAGACTTGTTAAGTCGTTTGGTATTTTTTGGGCAATTTTAGAAACCGCCCTTACTTTGTTTCGCTCTTAAAGATTTTCCTACGGGTAAGGCGAGAACTTTAATTAATAACAATCTTTGACTTTTACATTATGTCAACCTGTTATAGATATAGTAAGGCAATTCAGAACAAGCAGTTGTAGAAATATCCAGAACTATTTAAGCATTCAAACAATGATCTCACCTTCCTCACTCACTGGTAAAATTACTATACAATTACTTACTGATGTCCACGAATTCGTGCGCGTGGATTTAGTTTTTAAAAAATCCCGCGGGAAGCTTTGATTTTCAGGGATAAACAGTAGCCCATGTCACTCTCCAGATCCTCAACTATACCCTTGCAAAAAATCACGTCGATAGTCTCTGTTGCAACGTTATTGAAGGACAAACCAACAAACAAACAAACTTTAGCATGTATATTAGTAAGGATAAAGTAATCGAAGAGTAATCGTGATCGCTCTCGATCGTGCTTACGTCAGCGAAAAGCGGGAAGGTAGAGCACCCCTAAATAATAAAGGACCTTATACAGCGATGAGAAACATTTTCCAACTAATTCGTTTTGTTTTACAATCATTAGTAATTATTTATTATAGGTATTAATTACTATGATGTTATTATTCGAGTAGGTATAGTTACCACGGTAAAAGTTTGTAACTGTCGATATGAATTTTATACAGTTGCATGGACCGTGTTCATGATCGACGCCAATGCAAAAGTAACTCTGTCTGTCTTTCTGTTTGTTACGCTTTCACGCCTAAACCGCTAAACCAATTTTGATTTATTTTGTTATAGAGATAGACTGGATATTGGACAAGAACATAGGCTACTTTTTGTCACAAAAAGAAAACTTTAGAGTAAAATAGAGGATGATAATTTTTGTTGATTTTACTCCACAACTTCGTCAAAATAGGATCGCTTTTGATATTTTTTTTTATTAGGAAGTGTGTACCCATCAATTTTTTTATCATATAAGTATATTATTTTAATAATTAATAGTTATTTGTGTTGTATGGGGCCAAAGAAAATTTTTGTTCCCCGAGGGCGCTATTTTGAATTCAGAGCGAAGTGAAGGATTCTAAAGTAGAATCCTGAGCGTAGCGAGGAATTCAATATACGTCGCCCGAGAACAAAAAATTTGGCCCCGAGTGACACACACTATTTTTCATCATTACCTATGAAAAAAGCTAGGAGTATCAACCTTCTATGATCACGTGACTTATCGAAGACAACAGCTGCTCAAACATTTTTGAATTTCGAGTTCTTTGAATTTCTGCAACGATCGCAGTAGTAATAAACACATACTAAAGCACGAACGCGGACCAATCAGAAGAGAGAAATGAAAACCCCCATGGGACTAAAAATTAAATTTTGCTCCCGCTAACCTCTGAAGCCAATATTCGTTTTTCGAATAGGTATGATGAAAAATATTTCTTAATAAATAATGAAACGTAACAGTGAAACTTATTAAGCCTGACATGTAGAGGGCCTTTTATAATTCACAAAACTCCATTAGTCGCCACGAAACGGTCAGATAATTATACACGGGTCACCCGCAAAAGTGCTAACAATCCCGCACGACCCCGATTTAAATGTCTATCTTACAGTTAATATTATTTTCTGCTCCCAACTCAGACTAAATTGAACCTGTGAGTGGATTTGCAAGCTGAAGTGGCCGTGGTCATTTCTGTCGAGGAACAAAATACACGCTCTGCAATTCGATTTCGTATTAAAAGAATATTATGTGCACACGATAAATTGTATTAATTTAAGTTTCATTTTATAAGTTCTTGCAATTCACGAGGGCTCGTGAGCTTTACTTGTGGTTACGTCGTGTACATGCACATTGCGTAAGTGTGTGTGTCTGTCAGGAGCCTGTGGTAGTGGTCAGGCGCGAGCAAGCTCTCGCTCCCACTTATAAAGATACGACACACACACACAACCATGAGCGGCGTACCCTCCTGAACTGAAAGAACTTATATTTATAGCTTTTGTTAGGTGAAAGATAAACTTTTCAAAGGTTGTGGTTATCTTTCGTTGCGTTATACCGCGGTCGCGGATAACTTGCGTGCTCACTTGTTTTGGGTCGGGGAGAAGAAAATGATGTAATATACTGGATTGTTGTAATATATTTACACATTATTGGAATAACACATAGGCTACTTTTTATCCCGGAAAATAATACAGTTCCCACAAGAATTAAAGAACCTCAATCCACGCGAATGAAGTCGCGGACATCAACTAGTCAAAAATAAAATAATTATTATCGATTTTACACGCCATTCCTATACTGCGCGAGTAATTTCCACATCCGCGTCAACCGAGCGAGTGGAGAGTGACGAGCGATAAAATACATAATTCATGCTTCCACCGCTACCTGACGCCCGGGGCTGATCAATTTGCATTGTGGAATGACTCTATCTCAATTGGCTGGGTAGCTTCCTCCAGACGGAATCAGTGGCAACGTATCTTTGATGTATTGCCGCTAATTTCGTCCAGCGTAAGTTATCTAGTCGGAGACAACGTGCAGCTGATGCATTGCTCCTGCGCTTGAAGCTTGTCCTCCCACTGATTTATTGACTGTCTAGCTTTTGTCCCCACGACTTTATCCGCGTGGAATTAGGTTTTGGATTAGAATTTTCAAACACTGTTATACAGGGTATTCTTTATTTTAACTGAAAGGCGAAATGCCAAGTTTCATGGATATAACTTGAAAAATGGCGGACATTTTTTACAAAATTCATCCCCTATTCATCCCCATTGGGTGTAGAATTTTCAAAAACTGTGAAACAGGTAGATATTTTTTTCATTTTTAATTAAAAGCCCAAATACCAAGTTTAATGGATATAAGTTGAAAGATGGCGGACTTTCATACAAACTTTCATCCTCTATTTAAACCCCTTGTGGGATGGAATTTCAAAAAATCTTTCTTAATGGGTGCCAACGTCATAAAAGGAATCTACTATTAAAATTTCAATTTTCCCCTCCTACTCCTATGCTTTAGGCTGTGTGTTGAGAGATATATCAGTCAGTCAGTCAGGACAAGTCTTTTTATATAGATTGGATTTCCCTACTAATCTCTACAAATTACTACTATCTGACACCGTAACTGATCAATTTGCACTGTGGAATGACTCTATCTGAATTGGCTGGGTAGCTTCCTCCAGACGAAATCAGTGGCTACGTATCTCTGATGTATTATACGAGTATTACCAATAATTTCATCTAGCGTAAGTTATCTAGTCAAAGAGAAGGTCTCGCTGATGCATTACTACTGTGCTTGAAGCTTGACTTCCCACTGATTTATTGACTGATTGGATGTCCCTACTAATCCTTACTAATACATACATATTATGTATTACAAACTAGCTTTTGCACGCGGCTTCATTTGTGTGGAGTAAAATTTTTAAAAATTACGCAGGGTTCTATCTGTTTTCCAATTACAATAATATTTGTAAGGTTAAGAAAGTGTGTTTGTTTTTTGGTTTGTCCTTCAATCACGCAGTAACTTAACTACGTGATTTTTGGCATATGTATAGTCGACGACCTGGAAAATGGTAAAGGCTAGTTTTTGTCCCGGAAAACAAAAACTAGTGGGCAAAAACTAGTTTTATATAAATCGATTAACTAGCCTAGAGCTCGGTTTCCATCAGTACCAAACGAACGAACATAGACTGATTATTGAGTAAATAAATAATTCATGCTCCACCTCCCTGACAACTGAACATGATCCGTGTCTGAATAAACTTAACGATCGCGATAATTCAATACCTATAATACGGGTATGGTAAAGCCATCGATATACCTATATGTATAGGCCAGGCGCAATCCGCATTTGAGGTTTAAAGCTCGTACCTCTTAAGGCCAACTTAATGACCTAACGTCGTGCGAAGGGATGTGAGTTACGCGATAGAAACAGAGGCAACTTCTAGGTGGTATATAAGGTGTTATGTATATGTGGTAAGTAAGTTAGCTCCGTGCAACCTGAATTGCATTTTATTGTGTGGTAATGAGAGTCGTTATTTATTTAAATGATGATTTTGAGGAGTGAATCTTCTGTACCTATACTATTCTGTTCTGTGCTATAGGTTACCGACGAAGTTAAACGAGCTACATTTACCTACATACGATGCTACCGATCGAATCCGTCCATCGATCTCTACTGATATTAAGAGAAATGAGTGCGCAAACACACTGACACAGGCCCAATAAAAATATTTGACTGATTAATGAAGAATGAAAGAGGTAGTTCAATATACCTATAGTTCTCAGAATTCAAGGCACGTAGCTCATGGTTGTGTGTGTGTCGTATCTGTTTAAGTGTGAGCGAGAGCTTGCTCGCGCCTGACTGCTTCCACCTACGCGCCTGACAGACACGCACACTTACGCAATGTGCATGTACCCGACGTAATCACAAGTAAAGCTCACGCGCCCTCGTCAATTGCAAGAACTATATCAGTTTTCTTATGTGAAAACTTTATAACTCCAACCATTAGCCATTTTGAAATAGCTATGAAGGTTCGCCTACGATCGTAATAATCTGTGATCGATCTACTTATAAAGTTCAGCTGTGATTAAGGCAGCAGTTAATTATGCTAGCAATACGGATTAATATGCATAATCGCCCTTTCAATAGGTTAATTAAGCAATTTGAATTATTGTAAGTTATATGGTAAAATAACTAAGATATTATAAAGGATACTTAATTGGTTGGCACGAACACTTACGCAATGTTCATGTACACGACGTAACCACAAGTAAAGCTCACGCGCCCTCGTGAATTGTAAGAACTAAATAATGTGAATCACTACATAGTATAAAACAAAGTCGCTTTTTCTGTCCCCATATCCCCATGCACGCTTAAATCTTTAAAACTACGCAACGGATTTTGATGCGGTTTTTTTTAATAGATAGAGTGATTAAAGAGCAAGGTTTATATGTATAATAACATCCATTAAATAGTGGAGAAATACTGTTATTTTTGAGGTTTCTAAAGTGATGTCGTAAATAATTACATTTTTTCCGATTACATTGCAAACGCAGGCTGAACCCTACGAGATTTATCAAAATAATGTACTAAGTATTGTACACATTAAAAAGGTCTACAGAAAACTCCGCGATGGTATATGTGTATCTCTTATGGATATCCCACAATAACATTTTTTTGTAATTTACTTTTTACGACAAATGATGGCTAATTTTCGAAGCGATTTTAACCAATACAGCATTAATCCTTATCAAATTAAATACCTTAAATACATTGTTGATTTAATATAGAGATAGATATATAGCCCTTTACAGCATATGATTTAAGTGAATATTTTCGAAGATATTACAGATTTAAAAATTGCGGGACGTAGCGTTTGCGGCGGTTCCGGCCGATCGGTGTTGTAAAAATATAATAGTATAAAAAAATATTTTAAAAAAACCGACTTCAAACGCCACTTAAAAGTATAAAATAATTTTAGTTTGTAAACGTATGTTGAAGTCGGGCCAGCGTCGCGCGACGGTATCATCGTTAGCCCATTCGACTTATTAAATCGATTCGATCATCCGAACTAAAATTATTAAATCGTACATACTATTAGGCAGGTATACTTGTAGAATTCGCCCGTGAAACGGTGAAACCGATGCGCGGCGCTGGCCCGACTTCAACATACGTGTACAAACTAAAATTATTTTATACTTTTAAGTGGCGTTTGAAGTCGGTTTTTTTAAAATATTTTTTTATACTATTATTTTAAGCTTTTTAGTGTAGTTTCATAGGACTAATTCACTAGACCATTTGTTTTGCTCCTTAAAAAAATATTGAAATATATTATTCCGAATAGAAAGGAGGTGGGTTGATAAGGCCGAAAATCCGCCCCTCATACACTCGAAAAAAAAAGTTCCAGATTACGACAAATTGTAAATGTATTTATATACTTGAAGATATAAACTTTATTTTAATATAAAGTTTAGGTGATAAAAAAAATTGTAAGTTACAGAAAATATTACCCAAAAAGAGAGTGTTTCTTTTACTTTTCATACATTTTCATACATTTTAGTCGTTTTTTAAGCTTTGATTTAATATTTTAGAATGAAGCGCTCCATGAACCAAAATAAATTAATACTCATATAAAAGCTTATAAAAAGGAGCATCATTATCAGTTACGTTTACCATGGTTCATGGAGCGCTTCATTCTAAAATATTAAATCAAAGCTTAAAAAACGACTAAAATGTATGAAAATGTATGAAAAGTAAAAGAAACACTCTCTTTTTGGGTAATATTTTCTGTAACTTACAATTTTTTTTATCACCTAAACTTTATATTAAAATAAAGTTTATATCTTCAAGTATATAAATACATTTACAATTTGTCGGAATCTGGAACTTTTTTTTTCGAGTGTATGAGGGGCGGATTTTGGGCCTTATCAACCCACCTCCTTTAGTAGTTGTGTGTATGCTATGAAGTTTGCATGATTAAAATCCTACACACACTCTGATGACGAGCGATTTGCTCTTATTCATTGAGGAGTTCCGTCCTCCATCTCCGAAGATATTCATCAGATCTTCACCAAATTTAAATGGGACCAACCTGACGATACGTCCTTTCAAATAAAAAAAAAATTATTAAAATCGGTTCAGATTTGACGGAGTTATGGAGTAACATCGCCAAAAAAAAAAAATAAAAAAAAAAAAAAAAAAAAAAAAAAAAAAACATACGCGTCGAACTGAGAACCTCCTCTTTTTTTTGAAGTCGGTTAAAAATAAATAGGTAAAAATGTAAAAAGTAAATAAATAAAAATGTAGTGTATGAATTTTGATATTCCAAAGATAGCAGGAAATCTTCATGGTTTAGGGAAAGAAGAATTGTTTTACTCTAAATTAAACGCGTGCGGGCCACGGGCAGTAAAGAATAAATCAAAACTACTGGATCGATTTTAATCATTTTTTCACTGAATGACATAGGCTATATATTTTATACCCGTGCGAAGCCGGAGCGGGCCGCTAGTAAAGAATAAAGAAAGAACTAACTAACTAGGTTGAAAAGCCAATATTTAGGAATACAATTTATTTCAATAGTGATGCTAAAATGGCTGGTGGGTTACCTACTTAAATTCGCGTTGAGACTCGTGGCAGTCCAAAGTTCTTTGAGCCTATCTATACATCTGTACAGAAATAGATCGCAGTCTTTTTTTGTTGTTTGAAGAGTCAAAGCAATCAAATTAAGTCGAAGCAATCTTTGGGCGCCGGAATGAATCCCTATTAGAGATAAGCTTTTGTAATTCATTTCTTGCTTTGTAATAACAGTTTTTTTGTATCTATATAATAAAAATAAAATAAAGCATGGAAGGCATTTGCTTCACTGATGGGTGACTGAATTGCTTCCTCCGTGCTTCGGAGAGCAAAGCCATCGGTTGCGGTCAGTGATGCGTACACCTGGGGCCCAAGTCTGCTATTGCAATTGTAGTTTAATTGTCTATCAATGACATCCCAATTGCTACTTTTAGCAATTTTGGTAGTCTACTAATTCAATGGCGTCACAATTATTTTCCGATGGTTTGCCACTGACACATCTAGCTTTGATCTAGCTTAAATAAACGTTTTTAATATGTAGTTTTTTTTTAAACTCATTTCGGCAAACGCTTTTTAAGCTAATGGCAATACCGAGGTATCATTGAATTACAATCCAATAATAAGAAATGCAACGACCATTGTGAATTTAGTAGACTACGAAATTTTGGACCAATGATAATTCAATTGTAATTGTATTGCGGTTCAATGACAATGACATGTAAAATAGCAGACTTGGGGCCCTGGAACGCGCTGTCAGTCAGTATATTATGGCTTTACAACTTTAAGGGGTCGCGTAGACAACCAATCCACCACGCGTCAATGCCGTCGCGCATTGTGTGTGTTCAAAGCCCCATAGGGCTAATATCATAATATGACTGTAGTGTTTTCGATTGCGTACCGGAATCTCATCAAAGCATAATTACTACTTTACTTAGTCATCACTTTGTTGTATGGCATGTAAAACGAGATAGAATTGGCAACGTCGAGCCATTATGTAAATGTAAATCCCCCAAAGAAATGCCCAAACAAAGTTATAAACTACGGCCATTTTAATGGCGGACTCGGTTTAAGTAGATACTTCGCTCGTCACTCTGACGTGGTATTTTTGTATAACAAATATAATGAATTAGCTTTGTTAGCCGTACCACGCTATGGATTGGCGGTTTTAACTATGGGCGGAAAACAGGGATCCAAAATCTATCATAGTCTGACAGTATTTGTTTATTTGTATTTTTAATAAATCTTTGATTGCATCCAGCAATCATTAACTGACTTCCAAAAAGGAGGAGGTTATCAATTCGGCCGGTATCTCGATACCTCCTACGTAATTTGTGGTATCCCACAAAATTGGCATTTTAGGATTGTTGCACTATATCATTTTTTTATCTCTTTTATGTGTTCGTTTAAAAAAAAAAAAAACAGCATTCTTTAACAGACTTTCAAGCTGTATATAAAGTGCTATCGTTATTAAAATGACGGCCTAAACCATTTTATTGACCTTCACAACAATAGTTGTGGACCTGCATATGACATAGCCTATACTTTTCATCCCGGAAAATCAAAGAGCATCAGAATTCGGCGCAATTAAAAAAAAAATCTACGCGGATGGAGTCGCGAGCATTTATTTGACTGTGGTGTTTTATTTTACCCATATGTACCTACTTTCATAAGAACATCGAAATTCGGCGGGATTAAAAAAAAACTAGATCCACGCGGACGAAGTCGCGAGCATTTATTTGACTGTTGTGTTTTAAATCCACAAAATAAATTAACGAACCTTCCCAATGTCACAGCGTAGTTTCAAATGCCCTTTAACAGAAAAACCTTCAGGGCGAAATAATAGCCGCAGGAATTCTAATTAACGATTGTAAAGCAGAGACAGCAGTGAAATTCCGGATTCCCGAAGGAGCTCCATTAGCCAAATCGTTTTTCGAACAAAGGCAAGATATGCGAGCTGGAGCTATTGGCGAAAGACGCATGAAAAGACTAGTGAAGACCCGCGCATTGTTCGACACCATTAATTATCCGCCGCCCCACCACCAGATGGGTGCGTGGAGCCCCGACAATACCTAATTGGTACATCTCACCCCTGCGAAGATCAATCATCCCGTGTCTTTGAACTTTAGTAGGTATATTGAAGCGAATACTGCATTACGGTGGCTTCACAGTATATTTTAAAACTAGCTTTAACCCGCGGCTTCGCTCACGTTAGATTCGATTTTTTAACCCCCTATTTAACCCTCTTGGGGTTGAAATTTTCCAAAATCCTTTCTTAGCGGATGTCAACGTCCTAACAGCTACCTGTATACAAAATTTCAGCTCGATCGGTCCAGTGGTTACAGCTGTGCGTTGATAGATCAGTCAGTCAGTCAGTCACCTTTGCCTTTTATATATTTAGAAGACTAGCTGATACGTCTTCGTACATACGCGTGGTGTGAGGTTTTTATTTCCCGCGGGAATCTATCTCTATGCCTAACCAAATCAGTTCAGTCGTTGTGGCGTGATTAAGTAACAAACATCCATCCATCCATACATACATCCATACATTCAAACTTTTGCATTTATAACATTACTAGCTGATACCCACGACTTCGTATGCGTGGATTGAGGTTTTTAA
The DNA here is from genome assembly GCA_038048805.1 of Hipparchia sbordonii. Taxonomy (NCBI): domain Eukaryota; kingdom Metazoa; phylum Arthropoda; class Insecta; order Lepidoptera; family Nymphalidae; genus Hipparchia; species Hipparchia sbordonii. The sequence continues at coordinate 8,566,662 of CM076107.1, read as the reverse complement.
ATCCCGCGGGAATTCTCTTAATTTCCGGGATAAAAAGTGGTCTATGCCGTCCCGACTATAATCCATCTCTATTCCAACAACCAAATCGGTTCAGTCGTTGGGGCGTGATTGAGTAGCAAGCATCCATACATCCATCCAAACTTTCGCATTTATAATACTGGATGACTAGATGATTCCCGCGACTTTATCCGCGTGAATTAAAGCTTTTTGATCCAGCGGGAACTCCTTAATTTTCCGGGATAAAAAGTAGCCTACGTGTTATTCCAGACTATATAATCTATCTCTGTCTTAAATTTCACCCAAATCGGTTCAATCGTTGTGGCGTGAATGAGTAACAAACATCCATCCATTACATCCGGTACAGCGAGGTATCTTCGACGTGTTCGTGCTCGTCTGCTTGCATACATTTGTTTTACATGGAGGCGATATCGAGGTAGCGAGCTAAACCGCGACCGCGAGTTTTACCCTTATGCATGTACACGACATAACCATAAGTAAAGCGCCCGTAACTTCGTGAGATAAACGTACTATATGAGTAGGTATATTGAACTATCGCTTTCATTCTTCATTAATCAGTCAAATATTTTTATTGGGCAAAACTTTCGCACAAAACACGCCCAACGATCTTTAATCAAATTATTGTTCACAAACTTTTTGATTGAATAGACCTTTAGTATTATTTATCTTACAAAATTAATAAAGATCTTGCGTTTCGGGATAAGAAAAATTTTTCAGTTCAAGTTTTATCGGACGGTACAAAAACAATAGCTGTAGGGTTAGTATAAGATTTAATTCGATTGAACGTATTCGTATTCGATGACATTAGCGTAAAAGTGAAATGGACCATAACTATATCGACAATCACATTTTTGTAATTTTATATAACTTAATAAATTTATTAAAAATAATTTTAAATGCTATATTTATAATCTGATGTCACGTGACTGCAAACGCCAAGAATAACTTGTGACGTCACTAACCTAACCGCGAAACAAACGGAGTGATTATAGGTATAGTACGCGCCACGAAAGAATCAGGTGGAACTAATAGATTTTACATACATAATTGTCTCAACATACGACTACTAGCGCCGCCTCTATGGGACTTCTTTCGTGGCGCGGACGGACCGATGACGTCATGTCAGTCAAGTGACAGTTGTAGAATGTTTTAGCGGGAAAATTCAAAATTACTCTATTTTTGTATAATATTTTCTCATCGAAAATACTAATATTTTTAAATAATACATATTTTTTTTATGGTAAACAAGAGTCAATCTTCAAAATTTTTTTTTTTTTTTATACATTATAGGCACACGCTTGACCACTACCACACCTGATGGAAAGTGATGATGCGGTCTAAGGTGTAACGCGTTTGCCTAGAAGATGCCTATTCACTCTTGTTTTAAAGATACCCAAATTGTACGTGTTAGGAAACACAGATCTTGGAAGAGCATTCCAGACCCTAGCCGTGCGAATCAGGAATGAAGACTTAAAGCGCTTGGTGCGCGTAGGTGGAATATCAACGACGTAGGGATGGAAGCTCACCCTATGTCTTGCAGTGCGGTGGTAAAAAGGTGGTAAAATAAAAGCAATTCCGAAAAATTGTTAACATCCCTATTAGGTAGAAAGTTTAAAAATGTACGCATATAAAACACGTCATAAAGATACGCAAAGAACAGCAAGCTCAGTTAAGGAAGTTGGCTGCCTAGAGTCATTATGCTAATAAGATACAAGCATCTTCAAAGCTGAAATACTTCTACCGCCATTTCAAATTCAAATTGCGCTAATTTTATTAACGTCTATCATCCTGACATTTCCACGACCTACGAAAAGGCGCAGTTTACGTTGGAAAGACAAGGATATATTCGAGGACGTGGCGTGGACGTAGTCTACAGAACCTTTTTTTTTGCGATTACAAGGTAGCCAATCCATACCCCTAATCGGTTTCTACACGCCATCGTGCCGGAAAGCTAAAATGGCGTCACGTCTTGGACGGTAGGGTGGTAACTAGCCACGGCCAAAGCCAGACCAAAAACCTAACCACCAGTTTGCAACCGAACCGAAGAATTACATAAATCGGCTCGGTTACTTGGTTGAAATACCTCGTTCCTAATAGGCACCGCAAAGAATGCTCTATACTGGCTTTCATTTTTCCAACTAAGCATAACTTGGGTATTTATTTTATTTTTTTATTTTTATTTTTCATGTACATATAGAATTTTCAAGACAACACATATTAGAAGAAGTAGACATAGGTGAAATATCTCTAAATCATAAATGAATAAGTGTCTTCTAGGCAAGCGCGCACCGTCTTAGGCTGCTAACTTTAGGTATATTTTCAGGTACTACCGCTACTTTACTAGTATTTTAGCACATTTTGATACCAAGGGTGTAAAGAAAATAAGGTGCAATGTTTCTTACTAGCACACGAGATACCAAAACGTACGAATTGTTGGACGTGTAAACGAACCTTTATACCAAAAACCCTTCATGAATGGTACAAAACATACTTTTTTTAACGATTAGCGGCTCTGAAGATTAAATCTAATTTAATCTTTTTTTTTTTAATAAAAGAATATTAAGCCAAGCTGAACTTGACTTATATTCTCCTCTCCCATACAAATAAGCGAAAAGCTAGTGCTAGGACTTAGGAGTCGGTACGACGATAATGCAACGGGTGAGGCTCGAACCTGTGACCTTTCAGTTTTCATTCCGCACCTGTTAGGCTTGTTGTTGTTGTTTTGATTAATGGACTATTGAGTCTATTTGATCTTAGAGCATCTAATATGAATATCTCTGAGTGCGGCAATTGGAGCGTAGACTAATTATTTGTTAATGTGTTGTGACGCGACATAAGGCCATCCGAGCCGTACATTTCATTACGCAATAATATTATGTTATAGTCTGTCGCCCGTTGACGTCTGAGGCACGCTCCAATTGGTCGTTCGCTATGCTACGAGTAGGTACATTGCATTGTATTACACTAAAACTCGGTGCTCCTGCGGTTTGAAATCCTAGTTCTTACTAATATTGTTACCTATTATTATTATTGTAACCGATTTGGTGTACAATAAAAGTATATTCATTCATTCATTCATTTATTGTTGGGTTGTGGTTTAAATAAAACGCCTCAGTTCGTCGAAGTGGACTTTTTAACTTGTTTTTGATCACATTTCCTGGTGGGAGGCTTTGGCCGTAGCTAGTTACCACCCTACCGTCAAAGACAGATAAGGGGTATGGATTGAATGTACAATGCCATGCCTCTTTCAAGTTAGCTCGCTACCATCTAAGACTGCATCGTCACTTGCCACCAGGTGAAACCGCAGTCAAGGACTATCTTGTCAACGAATAAAAAAATCTTCTAGTTCAGGTGCGATAAATTCGAAAGTTTAAATGTATGGATTGATGTTTGTTACTCAATCACGCCGCAACGACTGAACCGATTTGGTTAAAAGGCACAGAGATAGATTATAGTCTGGTATAATACATAGGCTATAGTTTACTACTTTATTCCGTAAAATAAGATAGTTCTCGCGGGAAATAAATACCCCAAATCCACGCGTACAAAGTCTCGCGCAGCAGCTAGTCTAAGACATAATATAAAATATGAAATAGCACCAACGCAATTTATCGTTTCTACGCCATTTATTTGATATACCAACGATATTGTACCAACATTAATAAATAGATCGACGGCTCCTACGTAAATCATCAACTGAAAAATGTCGATTTTTCTCTTCAGCTGAATTGGCTTCTGTTATGAAAAACAATCAAATCTTATTTTAAGGCTCGCTTAAAATAACATTTGATGGTTTTTCGTTAGCGGGACCTATATATTAATGTTGGTACAATATCCTCGGTATATCAAATAAATGGTGTGTTCACACCGCTTCACCGATATGTGTATGAATGGCCTTAACAGTTAGTTATTAATTCACGCCATTGTGTAGCCCTCGTGTCATGTGTATAAACCAAGCCTAATATGTATAACTGCAATGTTTCGAAGAGTGGTTGGTCTGTGGTTTCGAAATACCATTATTCACCTCATTAGCTCAAAAAGGACGACTTTGCTACTTAAAACTAGTGAGTAAAAGTCTTTTTTGCTCATTCTGTGAGAAAAAGTATTTTTAATTCAAAACTAGTGAGCAAAAGTCGTTTTTACTCACTAGTTTTGACCTCTTATTGAGAAAAAATGAACAACAAAGGCGCCCTTTTTGAGCTATTGACATCAAAAAGTCGTTAGTATTTTATTTAAAGAAGCTGACGAGTCACGAGCGTAGCGAGTCATAGTGTTTTACTTCGAGTCCGTGCTCACGAGTCCCGTTGTGACCACGGTCCATGCAACAGCACTGGTAGCATGGGCGGGAGAAATTTTATCCCCGGGGAAAGGATAAAATGTTTATCCCCTTGCTCTCTTTTATCCACCCGTCGAGCATGAGCAAAACGGTGGAAATAATATCCACAGTGGATATTCTTATAGGAATATACTTTTCCTTTCCCCTGTCGCCATGCTTTAGCACAGGAAAAGATAATTTTTGTATCCCCTGCCCATGCTACCAGTGCTGGATCAAAATATCGACAATTCCACCTAAAACAAACTATGGTATGTACCAAGGTACTCGTATAATTTTATCACAATTAAAAAATTATTCTTCTCTACTCTCGGGGTTCAACTAGGCACTCGCAACAAAAACAAACTTTGCTATCTTGTTGAACAAATAACTATTAGAATTCTACGTAATCAGTATATCAAGCTATCAAAACAAAACGCATACTAAAGCAATCATTTTATCATTTGAGAATATCATCGTTCGTTTTAATTATTATTGCTAAATTCAATTATTTTAAAGCTACTAATTATTCATTCGGCGATAGTCCCATTGTGATTTGCACACAGAATTTATTACAACATTAATTTAAAATCATTGATATTAACTTAATAATTGGATAAAGTTTAATACCATAATGATTTATTTTTGTTGTTATGCCTATCATATATCGGAGAGAGAAATACAATTGAATATTTCACGCTTGCTTGCTCACGGAAAATTACATGTGTTACAAAACATTAAATTTACAATAGTTTTTACACTGAATTAATAATACTGTTACATTCAACGGTTACATTCAAAGAATTTTGCTTAGTAAATAGCAACGACACAAGTACATAGCAGCACAAGAAAAAAGGAATAGTCAACAGTAATAAATAATAGTGTCCTTCGGACCGAATCCGGCCACGGCGGCCAATCTACTCTCTATTCACTCACTCTCATAACCCGATGGGACGGAAAATCCGACACGACCGAAAAGAGATCAGGCGCAGGACCGACGGCTTTACGTGCTCTCCGAGGCACGGGGGTGAATCACCACCGACTTCCTAACTCCGGGCTAACTGTCAACAGTAACTAAGTCAACATTGGTTTAAATGCATTCATGCAGCAAGAACACCATAAATTCAGCCATTCCTATTATCCCGGAAAGTCAAAGAGTTCCCGCGGGATTTTAAAACTAAATCCACGCGGACGAAGTCTGGAGCATCACTTAGTTAAGTACAAAATAAATTCAAAATGTCTTTCACGGTAACATTACGACGTCTTCTTTAATAAAAAAAAGGTATCAAACGTGACCGACCGGTAAAAGAAAATAAGATGAAATAGCGAAAGATATATTGTTACAAATGGCTATGGTAATCGCCTTCGTTCGTGTAGAAATAAATCTATAAATAAAGGGACGCTATAAAATGCTTACCTGACTTTGTCATACGTGTACAGGCAAATATTATTGTCATTATAAAAATAAGATTTTACAAGTACTATAATCTTAATCTATATATATAAAATTCAAAGTCCTGACTGACTGACTGACTGAGATATCAACGCACAGCCTAAAGTACTGAAGTTATAAACTTGAAATTTTTACAGTTGGTTCCTTTTACATAGGCGCACACTAAGAAAGGATTTATTGGAAATTCCACCCCTAAGGGGTTTAAATAGGGGATGGAAGTTTAAATGAAACTCCGTCATTTTTCAAGCTGTTTCCATCAAAGTTGGTATTTGAGCTTTCAGCTAAAAATAAAGAAGTACGTGTGTCACAGTTTTTGGAAATTCCACCCCAATACCTAATTCCACGCGGACGAAGTCGCGGGGGCAAAAGCTAGTTGAAAATACAAAGAGGTTAAAAATCTATGGTAAATACAAACAAAAAGGCTAAAAATCTCAAGACCAGATTCACTCCAATGTTTAAAAGGCATTTTCGCATCAAGAGTCGTTTACACATTCATTGAAAATAATTTACATTTACGTAATTTAAGTCAAATAAAAATCGAAGGCAAAAGACCCGAGCTCCTTTGAGCCTTAGTCATTTATGGGACGATTTTTATCCTCGAATAAAGCAACCAATGCCCTGTTTGCTGAATAAATGAATTCGATTTATTCCCTCTCTCGTAATCTCACGACCGTCCCCTTGAATTAAAATAGGGTAATAAAACGTGACCAAATGACGGACTGGATAAAGAAAATATTATGAGCATTGGCGATATTAATCAGATATCAATTGATACTTATTCAATATGGCGATGGAAAACACTCAGTGGATAAAGTATGTAATGTATGTATCCTTACTAATGTTTGTTTGTTGAATTTTTGGTTTGTCTGTCAATAACACAAGCTTTCCGCTTATTCGGAGGGGTTAGGAGGATATTAGTCAACTTCAGGTTGGCTAATATGCTTTTATTTAAAAAAAAAATGCCAGGAATCGAGCCACCAGCCAATCGCTTCCGACTACATCATTCACTATTGCGTCAGGATGGTCGGAAGAAAAAAGTTCAAACGGGAAAACGTAGCCCTATTAATGTCATACCATTGACTATCTGACCATTTGGCTGTGCGTCTCGGATCTCTATAATCTTTTTTTTTTATATATTTTTAGCGAGCAAGCGGGTCACCTGGGGCCCAAGTCTGCTATTGCAATTGTAGTTACATTGTCTATCAATGACATAACAATTGTTATTTTTAGCAATTGTCATGTCATTGATAGACAATTGAACCCCTGGGCCCCAAGTCAAATTGCTAAAAGTAGCAATTGGGATGTCATTGATAGGCAATGTAACTGTAATGTAACTACAATTGCAATAGCAGACTTGGGCCCCTGATGTTAAGTGAGTACCGCCGCCCATGAACATTTGTAGCACCTGAGGCACTACCAATGCGTTGCCGGCTTTTCAGGAATTTGTTGGTCCGCCCCTTGAATAACCCCATGTTGTAATGTAGTGAGAACACCATCGCAGGAACTTAGTTCCACAGTTTCAAAGTACGTGGAAAAAATGATCTGGCACAACGGACGGTCGAAGTGCTCCAAGCACCCAGGTAGTAAAACGACCCGTAGGTTGATCTTTTAAGCTTGCATCAATTTTACTATCAATTTTTATGAGAATGGCATGTGGAGATTTTGGTGTTTGTCCTAAGTTATATTTAACGGGCGATTGACGCCTACTTGCGGAGAAGAAACCCCAGGAGTGTGAAGAAGAAAGAAGAAGTTATATTTTGTGTTATATAACCGACTCTTGTGTCTAATTTTCCTATAACATATTTAAATCAGAAAGTTATAAATCAGTGTGAACTGACACGGGGAGGATGAGCACTGAGAAGAATGACGGTCGAGAGGTTACAAAGAACGATCCCGTACCGGAAGCATTTGGACAGTAATGACGTCAACATAATAGCGAGCCCCGCAAATGTGGGACGCAGCTTAAAGCCATTAATGGCATTGTGGACGAACATCGTGTGTATTACCACTGAAAAGACGTTAAATTGTTAGGACTCTGCGATAATATTAGTAATTGTGTGATGATCAGTTCATCACTCATACAACATATTGTTATTAAACATTATTTTATTTTTAAAAGAAAGATTCTTGCTGGTTCTTCTCGGTTGCAATGGCATTCCAAACCAGTGATAGATTCATTTGACGATTCGAAAGCACTTTGATAAAGTTTATTTGAATAAAAAATTATTCTATTCTATTCCGGTTCCATACAACGACCAACAGTTTTTCCAACTATGTGCCCCCGCCTATTTTCATTTCACTTTAGCTTCGCGATTGGATGAACCCTAAACTAATCTATAAATAACCTTTATTTTCCGTCAGACGTTACATGCATTCTTTTGATGAAAAATGGCATGTATTCTATTGTATTACGTGAATAATATGGCCGGACTTCGTTAATTTTATTAGCGTTCGTCATTCTGACGTGGGGATTTATGGAACAAACAAAGAATGGATTTTGTTTTGTTGGCGCAGGCGCTCGCCAGCTTATGTAATCACAAATGACCCTGCCAAATTATATTAACTAATTGAATCCTCCAGGCTTCTCTCGGATAGCCTTAGGTTAGTAAGAAGTGCAAATTGAAAATTTAAAACACTCCCGACATGTGGATCTATAGCAGGATGTACGGATATACCTGACTTGCTGTTACCAAGTTTTCTGCTCCATTATCAGATCCTTCTCGAGCCTCGATCATCACTTCTCTAACACCTACTCATTGAAACCATTCTAATGAGCCCAAACAAGCTAAATCTACTGTAAGTTGCTGAGGAGTAGGTTTTTTTATTTAAAAAGTGATGACAACAAAACTTTAGCTTCAATAGCCCAACGGTTAAAGGTAGTCTTTTAGCATATTTAGTTGTAGAAATTCTTTTGAAATTACTGCAGCAACGTTCTGCAGCATATTTAGTTCGTAAAATTTTGAAATAATCTGTTGTATTGTAATATAAGTTTTAAAATTTTGCTTAGAAATCCTTAAAATCATAAAATAAATTATAAATAGAAACAAACAAATTAAAGCACATCAAAGGCCCTTTCAATGAAAGGGGGACCCTGTAATTTTAAAATAAAAAAATAAATAAAAAAAACGGTTAAAGGTGCGGACTTAAAACTGTAAGGTCGCAGGTTCGAATCCCACCCGTTGCACTATTGTCGTACGCACTCCTAACACAAGCTTTCCGCTTATTTGGAAGGGATAGGAGGATATTAGTCAACTTCAGGTTGCCTAATATTCTTTATAAAAAAAAAAAAACTTCGGGAATTATTTCATATGGATGTACTGTAAAGTTGACAAATTTTATTCCTATGGAGCGGTCATTCCCACAAATTCTTCAGGCGTGAGTGACTTTGTCTCACACAAAAGCGGTACTCTAATTTCCTAGCAGTCACGCAGTATTAAATTCCAATACATTGACGCGGCAATCACCTCAGTGACAAGTTGAGTCTCAATGAGGAGAAATTAATTTAAGGCGGGGACAGAGTCACAATGAAGCTCTACTCTACGGAAGCGTTTAGGCGCTAATGACGCGAACATTGTAGTATAGCATTCAGTAGAGGTCAGACGGCATTAAGATCATTGTGTCGCAAGAATCTGGCCTCCTGATATTAAGAAGAAATGAGAAATAGTCATTTATTTTGAACTAGCATATTCCCGCAACTTTAGCACACTTGGGTGAAGTTAGGTTTTATAACATATAAAAATTCTTTTCAAAAAACCGACTTCAAACGCCACTACAAAGTAGGTATAAAAATAATTTTAGTTTGTACACATTTTTTGAAGTCGGACGGCTTAAATAGAAACGATGAAACCGATACGCGATGCTCGCCCACGTTCAATAAATGTGATTCTTATATGTCTCCATAAGGTGAGCGTCGCGCATCGACTTCATCGTTTCTAGTTAAGTCCGAACCGATCGTTACGAAGTTTGGCAAAAAGATAACATGCATTTTGAGATATTGTTGCTTTTTGCCCCGGAAATCAAAGATTTCTAGCGAAATTTTAGATCTATAAATAAATAAATTAAATTAAATTAAGAATTTCTAATGAATTTGCTTTTACGAGCTATAGCTTCTATATTGAAATAAGTTAAAGCAAAGTGCTTCGCAAGGTAAACTTGCTAACGTAAACCAAATTAAGTTTGTAAAACTTGGACTCGACTATGAATAAGTGGACTAGGGAAGTGCTTACTTTAACAAAATGTAATAGTAGATATAAATAATCAAAATATAAGAGTATAATTATTATTCAGTTGAAACTTGATATAGCCACTGCTACGCCCAGGTCTCCTCTCGAATTCGAAGGTTTATATCCTTGTAACCCATGTTATCACCATAATATTCTGTAATATTACAATCTATTGTTACAAATTGTTATGACCATAATAACGGCACTCGTAGATATCCCGAGCCCACACCGCATACCTTTATCCAAGTAGCGATAAATTCGAATGAATAATGTGGGTTAACGTATTCCTTATCATTCATGCTTATCTCCCATATTAATAATGTTGCGAATCGTTTATGGGAATGACTTGTACGGGATGTTATGTTTATTTACTATAGTGGATTTTTTGTGGTAGTTTTACTTGCCAAAATAAATCTGGTGAGTTTTATATTCATGGGATAAAACTTCACTATAGTAAGTTTCTGAGTTTCTTACACATTGTGACAGATTCTTTTTAAGCTATTGCATAGCTTCTATCGCGGGCCTTGAGCGTGGAGACCGAATCCAGAAATTCCGCAACGAAAATAACCTGACACGGAACTCCTCTCACCGCTAGATGGCGTTGATAAAAAATGCTATGCAATAGCTTTACCGCAGCAGTCCCCGAGTACCACACGTCTTTTTTTTATTTTTTTAGTTTATATGTTATGCACAAAATATTTACAAAAGAAAAATCCCGCCAAACTGCACACACAGTTTGTTGGCGAGTTTGCGCTCTTAGAAAAATTATATCCTACTTAATTATCTAATAAAAAAACAAAACAAGAACTTATTATAGGTATAATAAAGTTTTTAAAGTAGTAAGTAACCTTCAAAAATTAACTCACGCATGGTATAGCAATCCGCGGTTTTAATTATCAATCGGATTAATTATTCTATGAGCAATGAACGCCATATTTCATTTACGGTGATTGGATTACTATTCAATTATTCATTATTTTATTTAAATAAAATAGTTTATCGGTAACGAAGCAAAAAGAATTAATATTTTTGCAGAATAGCGCAGAATAGACCAATAGCTTTTTAGAATACATTAGTGAGTTTTAAGAGCAAAAAATACGAGACATTTTGATTACCTCGGTTTTTTGCCTCATCTGGTGATAGAAGGGCTGGCTCTCTTTTTGCGCAAAGTATCAACCCGGCTGTCCAGCGTGGTAGGTAATTCAGCCAGTATTCCATTCCTCGCAGGCATCATTTGAAAAGTAATTAGATTAGTTTAGCAATGACTTATGTATCTTGTGACATTGTAATAAAAAAATGTTATCTACCCATCTATACTATATTAATATAATGAAGTGGAAGAGTTTGATTGTTTGTTTGAACTCGCTAATCTCTGAAACTACCAGACGGATTTGAAAAATTGTTTTTTCATTTGATAGCCCGATTCTTGAGGAAGCCTACAGGCTATTCAACATACCATTTAACCCTAACCCTAGAACCCTACCCCTAAGAACTTCAACCCTAACCAGCCGAGCAAAAAAAAATTAACCGAAAACGAAGTAATAGCGCGGGCGGGCAATGCGACACGGTGAGTCGGTGGCCAGGGTCGGTGGTCACACGACGAGAACCGAACAAGAGCCGAACCGAAGGCTACTTCCGGAGAATCAAAGAGTTCCCACGGGATTACAAAAACTAAATCTACATTAACGAAGTCGCGGACATCAGCTATTTCCCGAAGCTTCGTTCACGTTAAGTTCGATTTTTCAAACCCCTATTTTACCGTCTTAGGGGCTGAATTTTCAAAAATCCTTTCTTAGTGCATGCAAACGGCCTAATAGCTATCTGTATGCCCCAGCCCGATCCGTCCAGAGGTTTGAGCTGTGCGTTGATAGATCAATCAGTCAGTGAGTCAGTCAGTCACCTTTTCCTTTTATATATTACTAGCTGTTGCCTGCGACTTTGTCCGCCTCAATTTCTGTTATTATGATCGCGATTAAGATGCTTCGCTCCTATTGGTCGCAGCGTGATAGCCTAAAGCCTTTCTCGATAAATGGACTCAAAAAGAATTTTTCAATTCGAACCAGTAGTTCCTGAGATTAGCGCGTTCAAACAAACAAACTCTTCAGCTTTATAATATTAGTATAGATTTAGATTTATTAAACAATCCTGAGAGATCACAGTCAACTGTCAATTATTTAATCACAAAAAAAGAGCTCCTTTGAAATAATTCATTTCTTGTTCACAGACTGCCCTACTGCAACGCTCCCTACAGAAGTGCATACAAGTCCAACGTGAGATTTTCATGGGTTCAAACGCTACCTATTTTGAATAGGTACCTACGAGCAAGCAGCACAAATTGGAATCAGATTAAATTCCCGACTCAAATGTCGTTGAACAACACCACTTTATACAATATTGCTCCCATTCCACACTTCCGCTACAGCGCGAAACAAATTGTTTTTAACTTCGCATAAAGAAAAGATTTCCCTGAAATTACTTCCAACATCCAACAATACTAAATTTATCGTTCTCTCACACACAATTCCTAAACTGGAAACCGTCTGGCGTGGAACAATAACTTTGTACTCAGTGTCGCGCGATATTTTATGCTCTATATTATGTCCCGTGTTATTGCTTTCCTAACTGATGCCTGTGACTTGCTTTGCATGTAGCAACATAGTTTGCAACATTTCCTACTACCTATTTTATATAGGACATTTTATATGGGGACTAGTAGTAAAAAGTGTGTTTCAAGTGACGTCTTTACAGAAGTAGCTTTTACTCACGGCTACTATTTAACTTAATTAAGCTATTTTTTTTAATTATTTTGAATTATAAAAATAATAGATTCAGATCATTTGATTTAACATAATAAATCACTTCATAAATAGTTAGTTATTTACCATTCATTCATTTTAGCCTGAAATGATGATTGGGAAATCTCTCTCTCTCTCTGCGTCGTATTCCCCATTTCTGAGGGTCATGACCCCTTCCACCAAGGACTCTTTTATAGACGATGTCGCGCCATGTGCCATGATTGGGAAATAAATGAAGACATTTTTCAAACCACTATTTTAACCCTTTAGCGGTTGAAGTCAATCAGTCATTCATCTTTTCCTTTTATATATTTAGAGGATAATAGAAAGTTCCTTCATTATGTTTCGTTTATTTCTATTCGATGACGACATAGTCATCAAACAAACAAATCAACAAACACACTTTCGTATTTAGGCATATTAGTATAAATATAAGGATTTCTAAATTGACCTCGTCGGAAATAGAATCCGACGCCTCCTTTTAATACCACAAAGCCACCACTGTGCCACGCTGCCCTCGTAATTGAAAACACAGTAAGTTAAATAAAAGTTACATTTAAGTTACTGTGTTTTCAATTACGAGGGCAGAACGGAGGTCGTCAAAATAATTCAATGTTGCGTTCGAATGAAGAGCTTGCGATACCTCCATTCCCGCCTTTTTACTATTTTTTTTATTAGCAACAACAATTCAGGCAGAAAAAATAAGGTCACCATGACCTACTTTTGTCTGCCTATATTGCGTTACTATATGTGGTGCTATTTCGTAGTCAATAAGGTGACAGTTCGAACTTTTGGCGATAGAATATTCCCAAAATGTACCTAACGATCTATCTTTTTACTAACACAAATATCTGCCGTTACAATTTCGACATCGAAGTGACTAAAATGTATTTAATTATTTGAAACCCAAGTAGGTAGATAGGTAGGTAGGTAGGTATCATAATAATAAGTAGTTATCAATTCCGAAAAGTCAGAGATGATTTTTAAGCTTCTATCGCGGGCCAGCGTGGAGACCGAATCCAGATATTCCGTAACGAAAATAACCTGACACGGGACTCCTCTACGGTGAGCCGCTAGATGGCGTTGATAAAAAATGCTATGCAATAGCTTTACCGCGGCAGTCCCCGAGTGCCACACGTCTTTTTTTTGTATGGGATTGAACCTCTAATCTCCCGAAAAGGGGTCGAAAAATGTAGTGCTATTAACCGAGGAATAAATTGTTTTTGTACTTACAGAATATCTGCCAAACTATCAAATTATCGCTCTGATAAATTAAAGGACAAAGAACAAACAAACACACTTTCACATTCACAAGCACAAGTTATTTTAGTAAGGATGCAAAAGTGGTTTTACGTTGGTGAAATCAGCTCTTAGGCCGATCGGGCCCTTTAAGCTATTACAACTCTGTACGAAGAATAACGATTCTTTGTAAGAAGAAGCATCGGTATTCTTCTTACAAAGTGGTGATAGCCTGTCGGTATCAGTAGGCGGAAGTAATCAAAAAATTCATCGGATTGTTGTCAAATATTCAGGGTGTAAGGGACACCGAAAACTGAAACCAAGTATTTATTACATGATTCTCATTCGCTCAACGTTGGTATTTTTCATCGGTCTTTTCGTGTTTTAGCCATTTTTTCTTTTTTTAAATTAATTACAAAATAATATGTAATCTATCTCAACTTGATTTTAATTGAAAAACCAAGAAATAGCAATATTTAACAGATAACAGCAATGTAAGTACCTACAAACGATTTGCGACGACGCGCCATACTTAAAGCGAGTGTAGGTATCGGCGTTCGTTGTTCGCGATCTTCGCGCATTTATAAATGCTCGAAGCTCGCGATACGCTGCGTGCTCAAAAATTACAACATTGGTAGCCCATCATTTCCGATGTGATTGGCATTTGTAATTTCGTAGGCATTAAATGTGTCCATTACACCCTATATAGAAAAGGAAACCAAGTAATCTCATCCTATTAATCCTATTAATATTATAAATGCGAAAGTTTGGATGTATGGATGGATGGATGTTTGTTACTCAATCACGCCGCAACGACTGAACTGATTTGGCTGAAATTTAGCACAGTGATAGATTATAGTCCGCAAGAACTTTATTCCGGAAAATAAGAGAGTTCCCGCGGGAATTAAAGGACCTTAATCCACGCGAACGAAGTCGTGGGCATCAACTAGTAATAAAATATGTAGAATGTAGATAGCATACAGCTGTATTCATCAGCATCTGCTGGTAAGTACCACGTAAGTACAATACATGAATGCATTTAAATGTTGTTCACAAAATTTGTCTGCGGTAGTTTCACTAATCCAATTAATGATACCAAAACCACACGAAGAATTTAATATTAACCAATTCATAATGTGATACCAATTCATAATGTGGAGTCGCATTTCCAGGGAAATAATATATTTTCCGACAAACATTTCCCAGTTTCGATTCGAACATACGGTACATTAATGTATTTTATTTTCAATACAAACGCCACGAAAATTTTATAAAATGTTGTAAAACAATAATAAATTTGTAATTCCAGTTTTAATGAATTTATGAGTTATTTTCAATTCGGTGAAAATTAATTTGAGCTCTTGACAAAACACGAATTTTCGTCGATAAAAATATCCACACAAATGAAAATAATTAATATGTTCTTTGCCATAATAATTATTATTTTCGTCAAACTTGACACATAACGCGAGTTCTTGCTGGATTGGATGCTGTTGCTCTGAGAAAAATTAATGCATATCCTATTAATATTATAAGCCAGCGAATTCGTTCACGTGGAACTGAGTTTTCAACCCTTTTTTTCCTGAATAAAAAGTAAGCTTATGACGTCACTCTCCAGGTCAATTATACCCATCCAAAAAACCTAAGAAAAAACCATGTTGATCCGTTATTCCGTTACTGCGTAATTACCAGGACAAACCAACAAACAAACACACTTTCACATTCACAAGTACAAATTATTTTAGTAAGGATGCAAAACTGTTTTTATTTGTTGATTTATGTTTAATTCACTTCACGGGACAACGGATCGACTTGATTTTTTCGGATGGATTTAGTTTAGACATACACGTAGGATGCTTTTTATTTCGGAAAGACAAAGCACTCCCGCAAATTAAAAAAAAACCTAACTCTAAGCGGATGAAGTCGCTGGCAAAAGCTAGTTTTTTTTTATCTATAAAAGGATTGACTGATTGATCTATCAACGCACAACTTAAACCACTGGATGGATTGAGATGAAAGGCATACAGATAGCTATTATGACGTAGGCATCCGCTAAGAAAGGATTTTCTAAAATTTACTACCTATAAAGGGATAAAATAGGGGTTTGGAAAATTGAACTTAACGTAAACGAAGCAGCGGAAAAAAGCTAGTTTTCATATAAAGGTCAAGTTGCTACTTGACCTTTGATAATGATAAAAAAAAATTGTGTCGTGAGTGAAAATTCAGAAAATCTACATGTTAAAATGAAATGAACATGAGTGTGGACCGGGAAAAATATTGGAATATGCAGCGAAAATATTTATGCCGAATGCAGCGTTCAACTCGACACAACATTCTATTTGTGTGGATACAACTCGAGTTAACTGTGGATTATACAGACACATATATAACCTCAAGCTCCAGGTCATAGATGCATGCAAGTTTTGCCAGAAATCGGTTAACCTTCAAGCGGTCGCGCGGCGTCGAATCGACCGCACTTGTTACATTTTTGTTTATAATTTCAAACATATTCGTATCAAATATTTCTCGTCTCAAGTACCCTCTTCTAAGTTCATTACAAACAAAAACAACTACATACCTTCATTCCCCGCTCGTCCCATATTTAACAAATAGCTTTTGTTTTAACCGTAGCGTAGGCGTCGAAAAGACTACACGCGCCCGTCGTCGTAAAGGTTACGCGCGACTCTATTTGCGAAAATATTTTATCTTATGTATTAAACTAAATTTGTGTTTTATTGATAGTTTTTGTAAAAAATGACTCGTAGATTCGTCAGTGAATCCGAGATAATTGCACAACTAATTGAAGAAGACACAGAGAGTGAAAAAGAGACTGATGAGGAAGAAAACTAAACGTTAATATATACCAGATTTTTGATCTCTAATTATAGGGATTTATCTTGCAAATTGTTTTATAATCCAAAAATTATTTGCAGAATGTTCATGGGCAACGATAATCACTTAACATCAGGTGACCCGCCTGCTCTTTTGCTCGCTAAAAATATTTTTTTTTTTTTTTTTAAGTTTTTATTATATTGTTTGTTTTCTAATGATAATACATACGATGTTAATTTGTTTTGTAAGTGTTCAAAGATATTTATTTGATTTTATTTTAATAAATGAGTAAGATTTATGTAATAAAATTGAGACCCAACTCAAAGAAATATATATTTCTTTTAAATATCATTTTAAAGGCAATTACTTGGATTGAAATATTTTTCTGCATCTAAATACTTTCCTGACTAAAAGATAAATGCTTTGACTATAAAACATAAATGATAATTTAATGATTTGTCATTTTAAATCCCTAAAATCTCCAATAGGTCTTTTAGGTTACGCGCGACCGCTGCCGTTATAAATGGCCACGCGCCTGCTTGAAGGTTAAAGTATCGCTGCAACCAAGCCATTGTTATTGATGAAGCTACACTTATTCCAGTCAAAAAAGTGCTGCTGTTCTATATAGTCGAATCCACAAGAAAAAGGGTCAAAACGACACTAGTTCTTCAAAGTGTAAAATGACAGAGTAAAAATTGTCAAAGATTTTCCGACAAATTATTTTCATTTACGAAACGGTCAATGAGAACGAACAGCGTTAAACTTGTCGAATTGTCGCAAATTTTGAAAAATGACATGTGTAATTGAATTAATAAAACACAAATCAATCATTCAAGCTATTTAGTAACTACAAAAAACAAAACAAAATGATTGTTATTTTTCTTATTTTTTTTTTTTAATATATCCATGAATTTCGCTCGGGATTTGAAACTAAACAATATCAAGTGTTTGGGTTTGGGTGGCGAATATATAAATGGTTATCAAACCGTAATGAAGCTCAAAAAAAAAAAAAATTCAAAAAAAGACAGGTAGAGTTATCGTCTTTGGACCCTCGGGGATTGCCCCGCTCTCATTGAGGGCCGCAAACTAGCTCGGTTTGTTCGATTGACGTCTTACAATTTATACCGTATTCCTGTTTTATCGGTCGACGTTTTCAGTTTTATCTATAAAGCCCCTACTCAATTCAATTCAATTCGTTTATTCGCTACATTGAGTGTAAGAAGGTGAAAGGTATTTTAGCGCTTTCTTGCAGGTATTGGCATGCAAATTTTAAATATAAATAAATTTATTTTTTACTTTTTTAATATAATATTTTTCATAGATAAAATAGCAGGTGGCGGGCTCACTTGGAAGGGGTATGGCAGAGTACATTCACGTCTTTGACGGTAGAGTGGTAACTTGCCGCGGCCAAAGCCTCTCACCAGACAAGACCAGAGACAATTTAGAAATATTAAATTACCAAATTGTCCCCGCCGGGAACCGAACTCGAGACCTCATAGTTATAAGACCACAACGTTCACCACAGCGCCAAGGAGGTCTTCAAAGCCTTTCTTTTTTATCCTGTTCTGCCATGTCCTACCACTGTTTCAAATATGTTTCCTTGTTTTCAGCAACTGAGCTTCTGATTGCAGCTGAGGCTCTTATTGAGACACTTCTAAACAGCTTCAAACGCAAGCTGCCAGAAAGACGTTTGTGCTTTTTCTCTACATCGTGTGGTGTTCCGCAATGTGCTACTGTTTAAAATATCTTCGCTTCTTTCAGCTGCTGAGCTTCTGAGGCTCTTATCAAGACACTACGAAGCAGATCTAAACGCAAGCTGCCATAAAGAAGTTTGTGCCTCTCCTCTACACCCTGTGGTGTTCCGCTATGTGCTACTGGTTAAAATGTTTTCGCTTCTTTCAGCTGTTGAGCTTCTGAGGCTCTTATCAAGACACTACGAAGCAGATCTAAACGCAAGCTGCCATAAAGAAGTTTGTGCTTTTTCTCTACATCCTGTGGTGTTCCGCTATGTGCTTCTGTTTAAATATTTTCTCTTCTTTCAGCTGCAGAGCTTCTGATTGCAGCTGAAGCAATCAGAAGCACAGCAGCTAAAAGAAGCGAGTTTCGGAGTGTCTAGACAAAGATTTTAGACACTCCAAAGCAGCTCCAAACGCAAGCTGCCATAAAGAAGTTGTGCTTCTTCTCTACATGCTGTGGTTGCTAGAGTGATAGAGCTAGCATAATACGTACTTAACCTATGTCCTGTACTACAGGAAGTTATAATAAAGTAGTATACATTAAACTTACACGACCATCAGACGCCTCGGCTGCTAATAACTTCACTCTTCCAAAACACACTAAACTAAACTAAACTAAGAATATTCTCACAACATACGTAAAGTCATTTCGTAAGGGCATTTAACACTACAGTGTATTACAGTTTACGACTGTCATAGTATTATGTACACAATTTAGCGATTTAATTTTTTTTTTTAATTTATACACTCGTGGTTGTTTCCAAAAAAAATAGACATCACTTTTTGCGAAGTTCTCTGCTATTTCGATAGTTTTTGTTTAGGTTCATTCAAAGTTGTCTGAGATTCGGTATCGCGGCATGACTGCGACTTGTAGTTGTAAGGGTGACACTGTCCGCGAACGAGCGCCGGGTACCACGACCGCATGAGCTTTGGCAGTACTGTACAGAAGAGTTGCGCGCGCAGGCCGTCGCCCGCCCTACTGAAATACGGATAGAAAAAAAAAGATCTTTATACTTATCATAATAAAGTGGATATAGATGAAATTAGTCGTCCTTCTTGTCTCCTAGTACTATGAGCCTTGCTCTTTGCTGATTAATAAGGACGCATAAAATGATTCATGGTTGAATTAACACGTCATCGCTCTGATAAGATTTATTCAAGCTCATATATTATATTTACCAAAAAGATCGATGTCCACGATGGAAGTTTCGCTTGTATTAGATGTTCATTTGTTGACGAGGTCAAGAGCAAGTTTATTGGTCTTGCTGTTTTGATTTAATTCCACGATCGTAATCTAAATTACAAAAGGAAAAGGTCACTGACTGATCAACTGATTAATCTATCACATATATAACTCTATATACTTTACGAAATCAGAAATCAGGGAGTAAGTAGGCATCCGCTAAAAAAGGATTTTTGAGTCCTGACTAGCGCTGCCAGACGTCCCGTATTTCCCGGGACATCCCGTATTTTAGGCATAGTTTAAAATGTCCCGGCGGGACTGACTCTGTCCTGTATTTGAACCGTACTTCGTTTTTCATTATGAAATCGATCTAAGTACCTATTTACACACGCAACGTCGTAAAAAGTATGGTTTACATTGTCTGACTCGGCTCGTCTCGAGCGACTGTGTAATGTAAAGTAACTTGCACTCGCAGCCAGCATCGACCAATGACAGTGTTAGTGTCAGAATGACAATGTTAAAACTGACTCGATCTGCGGAATAATATAAAAAATAATAAAAAATGACACTACATAATTTTGTTTTTTATTTGTCCCGAGTAAAAAACTGAAATCCCGTATTTTTTACCCATTTAACCATTTGTCCCTTATAGGCTGAAAAAAAATCTGGCAACCCTAGTCCTGACCCTGATTTGAGTGATTTTGATGCTAGAGTCTTTTTTGGAAACCTTAACACTAAGTTCTATATAAGCTTAGCCACTTAGTGTAAATTGTACCACTGCAAACTGTGCTCCGTTGCTTATTTGTGGACTCTTTATATTTATTCAGAGCTTAACTTAGCGCCAGCTTAACTACTTGAATAATAATTACAACTGCATGTTATAAATACGAACAACTACTTTTGACGACCTACCTAGTGCTATGGTCTTATAAATAAGAAGTCCCTGGTTAACGGCTGAGTAATTTGCTTTTAAAATAAATAAAAATAAAATAGCCTTTTATTCTACTACCGATTAAACAATCAAGTATTTTACAAATTTTTACAATCCAGTTATTAACATAAATACATAATATTTTTAGATAGAGAAATTTTTAAGAATTTCTCTATTCTAATTTGCTTTTAATCATCGATAAGTTAATCGATTATGTAAAAGCTAAATCAATCAAATTGAAAGCCTCAATAGCCCAACGGTTAAAGATGCAGACAGAAAACTGGAAGGTTGCAGGTTTGAACCCCACTCGTAGCACTATTGTCGTACCCACTCCTAGCACAAGCTTTTCGCTTATTTGGAGGGGATAGCAGGATATTAGTTAACTTCAGCTTGGCTAATATTCTTTTTTAATAAAAAAAAAAACATTGTTAAAGTCTTATTTTAGTGAGTGGCTGAATTTATCGCGCTCTTTTTGCAACACTGCATTTCAGCTTCAGCCGCGAGTGAGTATCGGCCAATCAGAGACAATGGGGATGTTAACACTAATCACAAATTAATGTTTAGTGTTAATTTTATGATAGTTTGTAGGATTAGAATATCGAAAATCACATTTTTATAATTAAATATAACTTAATAAATTTATTAAAAATGATTTTAAATGCTATATTTATAATCTGATGTCACGTGACTGCAAACGCCAAGAGCTTGTGACGTCACTAGACGAACCGCGAAACAAACGGAGTGATTATAGGTATAGTACGCGCCACGAAAGAAGTCCCGCAGCCATCAGGTGGAACTAATAGATTTTACATACAATAATTGCCTAGACATACGACTACTAGCGCCGCCTCTATGGGACTTCTTTCGTGGCGCAGACGGACCGATGACGTCATGTCAGTTAAGAAACAGTTGTAGAGTGTTTTAGCGGGAAAATTCAAAATTACTCTATTTTTGTATATTTTCTCATCGAAAATACTAATATTTTTAAATAATATATATTTTTTTATAGTAAACAAGAGTCAATCTTCAAAATAAAAGCAATTCCGAAAAATTGTTAACATCCCTATTGCAATTGTCACAGTGTAGCACTGATCTCTAAAATTAATCTATGATTAGCACTGGATTGGCTGTCCGGCAGCTGTGGTGTGGCTAACTTGGAAGGGGTATTCCAGTGTACATTCAACCCAAACCCTTATTTTGTATGAAGGAATGGTTGTTGTATGAAGGAGCGTCCTCACCTTTGTGCATTTGTTACAAGTCTCACTTATCAGTGCCACAGATGTGTGAGCAAGGATATATTAAACAATAAAACTCCCACGTCATGGAACCCTTTTTGAAAAGGTATCCGTGGCCCGAGGCGGAAACAAGCGTGTCCGGGTAGATATAATCTATACTTATAATAAAACTGTAATGGAACGAATTCTGTAAATTAAATATATTTTGAAAATTTTAATCGTATAGGATGCTTTATTATCAATTCTGAGCCTAAACAATCTTTTTGAATTTTTTTGTATCTGTCTGTCTGTCTGTCTGTCTGTGCGCGCATCACGTGAAAACTAACGGATTTGATTGCAATTTGGTATAGTGATAGCTGATACTCTGGGTCAAAACAAAAACTTACAAAATACTTAAACAATAAAGTTTATCCAGGATAGGGGGAAAAATTTTAAGTTGATTTTGCTCCAAAACTTCGTCAAATCTAAACCGATTTTGATAAATAATTCTTTCTTTTATATAAATTGTGTACTATTAGAAATATTTTGTCTAATTTTGGTGAAGATCGACTCAATATTATCGGAGATAGAGGACATAACTTCTAGGGGATTGTAGCAAGTCACTAAACTTTTTCCACGCGGACGAAGTCGCGGGAATCAGCTACTATTATAATATCATTATTTTTACAATAAACCTGTGAAATATTACCTCTACCTATAGGTACCTTACTCACTTTCAAGGGAATATAGAAGAAATTTCTTTTTTTTTTTTTAGAGACAAGCTTTACTTATGTTTACTTCTTCTAATATGTTGTCTTGTAAATTCTTATATGTACATAAAAAATAAAATAAATAAATAAATACAGTCTCCACTCGGTCGTGGTAAAAATAAAGTCCATGCATCCACGATAGATAACGACTATCGACAGCAGATCGTAATGTCTTTTCAATGTGGCCATCGAGTTACATAGCATAAGTTCTCGTCCTCAACTTACGCGAAACTTAGTCTTGCTTCAACACGCCGGAAACAGTGACACTTTTTGCGGTGACATTATGTTAATATTTCCTTAGTACTGTGAGTATTTTTGACCGACTTCCGAAAAAAGGAGCAGGTTCTCAATTCGTCGGAATCTTTTTTTTTTTTTTATGTATAAAAAATATATTTTCAACCAATTAGGATCATATTGTCAAAGTTAGTAATAATTATAAATTAAAATATAAAACTTAAACCTGTTTGTTAGTAAATCCTAAAACCTAACCTAAGACGGGATCGATTTGTCAGCATATGAACCTTATTACAGTGGTTCAAATACTGACAATCGAACCTGTCAGCAAATGCCTTCAGGGCTCTATTGAAACTGGCCCAATCTATGTAAGGATTATTATTTTACTGTATTGAAACTTTTTATGGAATATCATGATTTGACGTGTCCTTTTTTTAGATAGTCTTGACTGCGATCTCACCTGATAGTAAGTGGCGATGCACTCTAAGATGGTAGCGGGCTAACTTGGAAGCTAGTGTAGATTCAACTTATACCCCAAATCGCTGTCTACACAACACGACGACACGTCTTTGATAGTAGGGTGGTAACTAGCCTCTGCCAAAGCCTCCCACCAGACAAACCATACTGAGTTTACTTGAATAATTACATCATACGTCTTTGATTCCCCAAGATACTTACAATTAGATTAACTCCAATACTGGATCTTCAGGGTAGATGATGACTAAACAAAGCACAATAATTATAAAGCTATTTGCAAACAATTATAAAATACCCATTTATATTATAAACGTTACCATGTTATCTTCAATAATATTCACGCGCTAAGCGTCCCGCGATAGACCGAGAGCTCGTTGGCAAGTTCGAGGATGTGCTTGTTAAATGCCGAAAAGTATTTTCCTGTAGAAGTAGACGAATTAAAATTTAAAATGTCCTTTTATTTAAAAAAAAATGTGCTTATATTTAAAAAAACTTCATGTCGTATCGTGATAAATTGAAAGATCTAGGTAAAAATCTCGTGTTAAACTATAGGAGGATCAATAGGGAATTTATTTAAAAAACTTATCTTAAAAAAAAAATTTGCTGCATTTCTATTCACTACAGACAGCCTCTTTTCCTGTGGGCCATCTATATAATATACTAGATACTAAATATGGCGATCGGAACACTCGCTTTGTTCCATTAAACTGCACTGCATTCCGTACACTTACAATCTAATTATTCGCTAAACTAAATCTATTCTTTTTTGTTGCTTACTAGAATATTTTGGATTTTCTGTTCATAATTAGGTGAGGCAGAACGTCGTAAACGACATGCAAATCGCTGGCATCAGCTAGTTAGCTAGTATTATAAATGCTAAACTTTGGATGTTTGGATGTATGGATGTTTGTCACTCAATCACGCCGCGAATCACCCGATTTTGCTGAAATTTAGCACTGAGATAGATTATAATCTAGAATAACAAATAGGCTACTTTTTATGCCAGAAAATAAGAGAGTTCCCACATATTTCTGATATTGTTGCACCTGATGTAGACACATGTTTGATATCATTTGTGATCAAGAACTCATTTTACCAAGTTTAGCATTTATGACGTCATTGCACCCGATGTGCGATATATCGATGCTCTGATGTGGGCTCTCCGTCTACAATGCTGTGCCTGCGGGATGATTCACAAACAAACAAACGCGAACCAATTATCAAAGATAAATAAGGGTCATTTGTTCGGGCTGCGCAATTTTCGCTGATGTTTGTGATTAAACGGTTTTTTTTAAACTCAGCCTAAGTTGAAATGTGGTTTCGACATAATATGTTGAAACCGCATTTCAATTTATGAAACAGAGATAAAATGGAGCCTACGCGTTAATCCTGGGTATGAGCTATCTCCATTCCAAATTTCAGCCAAATTGGTTCAGTCGTTGTGACGTGAAAGAGTAACAAACACACACAGTCACACACACATACAAACTTTCGCCTTTATAACATTACTAGATGACTGGATGGTATCATCTAGTCATCTAGTAATGTTATAAAGGCTGCGCACGTGTGGATTAAGGTTTTTAATTCCCGTTTCGGAGCAGAAGTCGAACAAAAAACGAATCCTCAGTTTGTTTTACGGAAATCTAAGCCATCCGTCGAAGCCAATAATGTAAGCTTCCCCTTTCATGTGTATATACGTGTTCCGGACACGCGATTGACCAGTTATTTCACTAAGGATCCCTAAAAATATGGCAATCGCAAACACCGACGCTACCTGTTTATCTTACACTTACAAAGTCGCCGGCGAAATGCAATAAACTACGCTCCACAGCGCCACTCCGTTCCGTTCTCCCGTTCCGGAGCAGAAGTCGAACAAAAAAAGAGCAATCCTCAGTTTGTTTTACGGGGATCCAAGCCATCCGTCGAAGCCAATACTGGAAGCTTCCCCCCTCCGCCCGCCCCTCGCCGCCCCTCGCCGCCCCTTCCGCTCAAGCCTCTCGCCCATCTGCCGCCGCTCGTCGCTTCCTCTTATCGAAATGAAAAATTGACTCGTCATTATTATTTGATTTCTGAGTTACTAGATGATGCCCATGACCTCGTCCACGTGGATTAAGGTTATTAATTCCCGCGGCAACTCTTTTATGTTCTGGGATAAATGTGTTAATCCTGAATATGAGGTATCTCCATTCCACAGCCAAATTGGTTCATTCGTTGTGGCGTGAAGGTATAACACACATACACACACACATACACACACACTTCCACACTTTCGCAAGTGTGTCCTAACTAAGTCCGCAACTATAACTATCCATACAAAAAACCACGTCGATTGCTCCGACGCTGCGTGATTGAAGAATACACCAACAAACAAACACACTTTCGCATTTTTAATATTTCTAAGGATTGTTCCGACATTATTATACCTACTTAACAAAAAAGAAAGATACATTTCATATATTATTTTCCTCAAAGCGTCAAGCGTATAATATGAATAAGAACATCATGAGATCGACCAATCACGTGCAATAAAGGCCATTTGCACAAACGTGAAATTAAAAAAAAAAAAAACGAGTTAACTGTAATTGGCTCAGAACAATGACGCGCCATTGCTCCAAAGCTTTTAGCAAAAGTACCTAGTACAGGAGGCGAAAGCAATATTTTCTATTGACCAGTCGAACTTGGCCCCATAATATTCGATATGGCACAGTAAGTGTCAATGTCAATGACCAATTCATCGATTAGGTTTTATTTAACAACTAGTTGATGCCCGCGACTCGACGCGACGCTAAATCCCGCGGGAACTCTTTGATTTTCCAGGATAAAAAGTAGTCTATGTTACTCTCCCGGTCCTCAACTATACCCATTCAAAAGCACACGTCAACCCGTTGCTTTGTTACGGCGTGATTGAAGGACAAACCAACAAACTAACAAACAAACACACTTTCGCATTTATAATATTGATAAGGATCAGCTATTCATCAGATAAAATTTGGCCGATCCAATAAATGGTGATATGGTTGGTGCCACACCTCCTGTGGTTAACTTTAATCTTGCAGGCAGGTCTATGGAGGATAGAAGGATAGATTGAAATACTGTAGTCTTGCGACTAAATTCCGTTTGCGGTTCCGTTGCTGCGTACATGAAATCTATGCGATGATTGCAGCCACATAAACAATGCGCTAAGACGAATATTCAGGTCATCAGGCCAAGTTTGGTTGATTTGATGAAAACCTTAAAGTAACAGCCACTGAACTGATACTAGTAAAGATATCAGGCAAAGTGCCAAGTATTGTCAGCGCAACGCTTGGCCTCCACGTTGGCTTGGCACTTTTCTGTTACCCAATTTATGACAACAGCTGCCGATCGGAGGCACGCGAGAAAACTGGCCACTCTAAATTATTAACAAAGTTTTGTAGAGCTTTTTTAGTTTTAAACAAGATGCAGTGTGCTTGTCTTGACTGGGCGTGAAAAACGAAAAATTTCATTCAACATTTTTAATTTAATCTGTGGTTAAAATAAGCGGTAAATGGAACGATTCCCTATTTCCACTGGAACACACGTAAATAAAGATTGATATTTTATTTATTTTTATTTTTTAAGGAAACATACAGTATTGTAAAAGGTGAAAGGTAATACAGATATATATAATACTTAAACCCTAATGGTCTCTAATGAAACTTTAGCACTTGAAACTATCTCGGGAAATCAAAATTAACTTTATGATTTTTCGGGATACCAGTCATATCAACTAAAATCAAGGTATACAAAGTCGTGGAGCAAATATAAGCTTTATTAGCCCAATGGTTAAAGGTGCGGACTGAATACTAAAAAATAATACACAGCACTGTAATTGTCGTACACACACAACTTTCTTCTTATTTAGAGGGGAGAGGAGAATATAAGTCAAGTTCAACTTGGCTAATATTCTTTATAAAAAGAATCTATTTTTCCTTAGCTGTCTTAAACAGTAAACAAGTGTTTTTTCGCAGAAAGTCGTAAACGACATGCAAATCGCTGGCATCAGCTAGTTAGCTATTATTATAAATGCTAAAGTTTGGATGTTTGGATGTATAGATGGATGGATGTTTGTCACTCACGCCGCGACGACTGACCTGATTTTGCTGAAATTTAGCACTGAGATAGATTATAGTCTAAAATAACAAATAGGCTACTTTGTATGCCAGAAAATAAGAGAGTTCCCACGGGAATTAAAAACCTCAATCCACGCGTAAGAAGTCGCTTGCATCAGCTAGAAGATTTTAATAAAAGAGAGAGATAAGAAAAGCAATAAGTAATAAGAAGACTAAAGAAAAATACTGGCACTACAGTGAAAAGCTCTTGCCGAGGATTCGAATGGACCCCGGGGCCTTCGCGTCGGATATCCGGGGAGCTGACGAATATTGCCGCTGCATTACACGCTCCTTCACAATAAGTTGAGAACTTTTCTTTCATCCAATTCATGGGTACCTACAGGTCGACCGATACAAAAACTTCGACACTTTTAATGGATCGCCGCAAAAACTTTCAATTTCTTTAAAATTTAGATTGAAAACTGGCTCCTTTTTTCATTATCACGGCCTATGCTACTAACGCTTAAAGCTGCATTATTTCAATTTTGTTTTGAGAAACAAACAATTTTTTTAATAAATAATATTTAGCCAAACTAAATTTGAATATTCTCCTCTCTCTCCTCTAAATAAGTGGAAGACACTTTCACTTCTCTGTGAAAAATATTTTCTCTGTGGTCTAGAGACAAGACAAGGCGAGAGATTACAAAGAGAAATTACATGTTTTTTTTAAATCAAAATGTTACAATAAAAGTGTTTTTGTGAACACCTACCTCCTTCTACTTCTTCTTCATCAACAGATAGACGTTCTTTGCATGGACTTCCACAGGGCTCGGTCTTGCGCCGCCTTGATCCAGCAGCTCCATGTAACTCGTCTGATTTCGGAGGTCAGACAAGCGTTGCAAATATTTATGCACAGAAATGGAACAATTCAGAAGAAAGCTGGAACTGTGTTTGCACAGCTCTGTTATTGTACTTTTAAAAGCCGTCGCCCATTGTTGTCGCTACGGACTCGTGGTTTTTTTCCACACAAACGGCTGTCACGTTTGGGTTAACTTTACAAAGGAACAAAAAAACGCTTTACATCGCTTCATAAAACGCTACTTTTACGTTACATTCCACGACATCATTTGCTTTTCATTTGTGTTTCGAACTTAGTTATTCTACTTTTATGAAATTTATGAATGTACGAAGTAGAGGTAACTGTGATGGTATAAGGTAAGCGCCCACTGCTCCGCATCGTACGAATCCGGTGCGTCTATGGATGAGTCGGGTCGGCAAATCAGTTTCTGTAGAACAAAAAGTGATCTACGCACGTGTTAAAAGGAGACGGATAGAGTATTGACGTATTAATAAATGTTTTTTGACTAGCTATTGATGAATAGATATTTTTGTTTGCCCTTCATTTTCTTGTTCTTTAATTACGTTGCGGATCTTATGCTAGATTAATTATTACTTATTGCGATCTTAGAAATAAACAATAGAAGAATATTATTTTATTTTATCTTCCATTTTGTTTGTTTTACATTAATAACCACACTGATTCTTGATGAAAATTTTATGACTAAATTATAAAGTTACGCTCTTTGGCTGTGTCTTCTCTACTTTTTGATGTTTTTCTAACACAAGCATCGAACGGTTTGCATCAAATTGATGGATTTTAGAATTTTTTCTATGGTTACGCCTACGCTTCCACTAATCCGCATTGATCCGATGCACGCACTTGTAACACTACAACCATACAAGAATTCTAATATTTGTTTCATGCGACCCGTCCTATGCGTGTGATGTGGAGTTATGGACGCTTACCTTTACGCTGTTATATTTATATTATGATTTGAATCTGCCAATCCGTACTTGGCCAGTGAGGTATCTTATGACCTAAGCCTTTCTCATTATAAGTGGAGACCAATAGTGAGCCGGCTATCCAGCTTATAGTGTCACTATTATAATTACGGGTGCGGCACGGATCATCGCGGTTGATACGTTACGTTGCAATGTGCGATCAACATTACATGGAGCGAAAGCAAAAGTTCGCTACGACTCCCAATTTGCTGTACTCCCAATTAATTCTGTCGAAATACTATATTATTTCGCTAGTTGGTGTGCTCAGTCGCCTTCACTTCTCAACTCTCGGGCGGCAAGGGATTGAGCGGGTGCATATAAAATGCATGCGGCGGTGAGGCGCGGGGGAGGGGCGGCAT
Source organism: Hipparchia sbordonii (assembly GCA_038048805.1). Lineage (NCBI taxonomy): Eukaryota > Metazoa > Arthropoda > Insecta > Lepidoptera > Nymphalidae > Hipparchia > Hipparchia sbordonii. The sequence continues at coordinate 8,536,974 of CM076107.1, read as the reverse complement.
TCGCTGAATGCGCTGACCCACTGACACTCAACTCTTTCATCTCAGTTGCCGACAACCTTTATATGACAAAGTAAGTCAACCATTGACGCAGAACTATGCCTATTTATGTATATTTTTTTAATCATACTTTAAGAATTTTTGAGAGACATGCGACTATATATTCTATATTTTGCTCATATCGCTCATTTGCGACAAGGGTGACATAATTCAAAATCGATGATGAGAGAATTCTCTCGTTAGAGAGTAATGTTTTGTGGATGCTACGGTCTCGAACGACACAGCGGCCAACAAAGCGACAGAGCATTAAGTCACAATATCTTTCGCTCTTATTTTTTTATGCTAAGCGTAATGTTGTTTTTATAGCAAAAAATATAAATTTTCGACACTAAAATTGGTGAATTTTGAATTATGTCACCCTTGTCGCAAATGAGCGATATGTCACGCTGGAAAGGCTACGTTGCCTTGAGTTAATAACTGAATTGGATTATGGGCCTCATAAGAAGGCTCAGGGTCACTGAGCGGACTATGGCGAGATATTCGGAGTATCCCTGCGAGATTAAATTAGAAATGAAGAGACACAGCTCAGCGAGTCAGTATGGTCTACGTAATCTCCGTCATCCGTGAGAATGCGTAAGCGGATGACGGATAGAAATCGGATGACGGAAATTGGATCAAATACCTACTTAAACTACCATACAAAAAATTCTATGACTACTTCGGAACGTATTTTCACAGATTCGAATCGTATGCAGTACCGCTCTTACTCTGTGCTAAAACACATGAAAATCTCTAACATTCTAGTTATAATTTATTATCGTAACAAACATTATACAAGGTGACATCTATTACGCCAATGGTAAAGTACAAAGTAGGTATAAAGCATTTTGTGAACTAGTGTTACGTTTCATACCATCTTTACGTCGTCGCGAGCTGAAACCTTTGAAAACCTTTATCGTAGTTATGAAAATTTACAATAGATGGCGCTCCTATATCTAGTCATTATGTCGTTTTCATCGCATATACTAACTTTATATAGACTTTAATCTTTTAGCAAACATTGTGAAAATCCAAAGTTTCTGTTGGTCCAACAAAATCAAATAACAATGAACAGAAATATGCATATCTTACTAATGCGCAGGAGATATTATAGTGCACAAGTGTGTGCGCGATTACGTATGCACTGTCTGTTCCCTCAATCTCATAGCCAAATGGGACTCCAATCGACGACCTTAGCCCCGAACTAGCGATTTTAGGTGCTTTACGAGTCACTGGGATATAACTCCGCCAAATTCTCAATTCTATTCACAAGTCACAAGTTTCACAAGTGAATTTATGTCCGGTCACTTAATTAATATTAATTAGGAGTAATTAATTGCAGCTCGTTAAGGATTTTCCATATTACATCACCTTTATTTGCAATAAATTTAAAAAAAAAATATCCCCAAGGTCCTAAAAAGTTACGGGTTGAAATAAGAATCTTCTCCTTTTTGAATACAATTAATACGTAACTTCTAGATATTTTATATAACCATCTTCATTGACACATCAAATATTAGATAACCAGTTACCATAATAAACACAAAGTCGTTATATATTATTACGTGATAATAACGTTATGTAATGATAAAACATGTACTTATCTTATAACTAGCTTTTGCTCGCGGCTTCGCTCACGTTAAATTCGATTTTTAAACCCCTATTTAACCCCTGAGGGGTTGAATTTTCAAAAATCCTTTCTTAGCGGATGCCTACGTCATAATAGCTGCCTGGATGAAAAATTTCAGCCCGATCCGTCCAGTGGTTAGGGCTGTGCGTTGATAGATCAGTCAGTCAGTCAGTCAGTCAATCAGTCACCTTTGCCTTTTATATATTTAGAAGATAGCTATAGCAACTAGCTAACCCGCAGGGTTATTACGTATCTCGCGACAGGTTCGCGACAGGCGTAAATCGCGCAATCGTTGCTGTCAAACGTCACTGCTCAAACGTCAAATTTGCAGTAGTGACAGCAGTAGCAACACGACAGCAATCACTACGCGATCGGTTGCAAAATGTCACTAAAATTCGTATTACGCAAGCCAATCGCACGTCTATGGCTCGCCTGTGGTGTGCACGTGCACCGAATTTAATTAATGTACCTACCTATATAGACAGCAACAATCCTTAAACTAACCTTACTATAATATTATGAATGTGACAGAGTGTTTGTTTGTTGGTTTATTGGTTTGTCCTTCAATAACGCTGCAACAGAGCTACAGATCGACGTGATTCGCATGCTTATAGTTGAGGACCTGGAGAGTGACATAGGCTACTTTTTATCCCGGAAAATCAAAGAGCTTGGATTTAGTTTTTAAAATTATTATTTCGAGCCAGAGAGATGTAGATGTCACCGTAAGATTGTAAAAACCGTTAGATTATAATCTAACTAGCGAGATTGTAAACTGTCGAAAGATTGTGAATCGAACCTGAAAATTATCGACTTCTTTTATCACAACATGCGCTGCACTACAATCAATGACTGAAACGGCTGATAAGGTCAAGGTAGTAATGCGCTTGCCTAGAAAATGCCCATTCACTCTTGCCTTGAAGGCACTCCAATGATACGGGGCAGTATTGTCCAAATCCGCTTCAAAATGATAAATAATGCAATTCGCTCAAATAGGTAATTTCAGGGGGCTATTAGTTTTTGTTACTGCACCACAGACTAGTTCTTGTTTGTTCTATCTTTTCGACTGCTCCAATAAATAACGTTTAAAGTTTTGTCAAATATACACAGGCGTACGCAAAATGCCACTTTTAGTATTAAAAAAGATTATTATCTCTTAATAACCCGACCGGAAAATGCTGTTTAAACGAATAGGTCGTAACAATTAATTAAAATACAAACATAACTCGAGTACGTCTTATCATATAACTAATTTGAATAAGACTTGATGATAAAAAATGTATCCACTTTCTCTTTAGACACTATGCCTTCCACTGAAATGAGTATGTAATTAGAGTTCGAAGCGAAAACACGATGAATTTTACGAACAAAGTAGTTATTGTGACGGGAGCATGTTCTGGAATCGGGGCAGCGGTTGCGACAGCGTTTAGTGCTGAGGGCGCAAACGTGACCATGGTGGGAAGAAATGAAACCAAACTGGCTTCCATCGCAGCTCGATGCTCCAACCCTCTTGTGATCTGCGCAGATATAACCAAGGAAGAAAACGCTCGAGCTATTATAGACCAAACCATCGAAAAGTTTGGCAAGCTGGACATCCTTATAAATAACGCCGGGCTTACAGTACTCGCACGCATCCTCGAAGGTGATAATATGATGAAATCTTACGACACTGTCATGGACATTAACGTGCGAGCCGTAGTACAGATGACAACGTTAGCAGCTCCGCATTTATTGAAATCCAAAGGAAATATTGTGAATATAGCGAGCGTTGCTGGAATAATAACACAGGCTTATCCAGGGGCAACGAATTACTGCGTATCAAAAGCAGCTGTGATCCATTTCGGAGCAAACGCTGCTGTAGAGTTGGCGCCGCACGGTGTGAGAGTGAACACGGTGTGCCCCGGACCTGTCAACACTGATTTCTTGGAACATGCAAAGTCGCCACTGACTTGGGATGATTATAAAAAATTTAATTGCCTCAAAAGAGTATCAGAACCTGTAGAGATAGCAGATTTGGTTCTTTTCTTAGCGAGTGATAAGGCAAAGGGTATCACAGGGTCCAACTTCGTTTCGGATAATGGTGCAATAATTAAACGTTAGTTTTACATTCGTCATTGATTATATAAATGCAATATGCATAGCACATGTTGTACGGCTATTTACATAATTAAAATAATTATTGTCTTCACACTTATTTTAAAAGCATTGTAAATTAAAAAATAGTAATAGTAAATTTTATGGCAAGGTTTTTACTCACTAAAATCCAAAATAATGTACCGTTTTTTTTTATTAAGCGAATTAAAATATACTAGTGGTTCGCCCCGAACTGAGACCTCGCGATATCCCATAATTCCCAAAAGTTTTAATTATATATTGTAATAATTAACTTTTAACATTAGACGCAATAAAAAAAATAATAGTTGACATAAAACTGTTTTACTGACACAGCGCCATCTATTAGCATTATAGTGAAGCTATTAGCTTCACAATAATGCTAATAGATGGCGCATTAAAATTAAATAATTTCGTTTCTTTATAACATTTATCTAATTTTAGTATTCGTTGTTCAAGTACAGGATATAACTGAATTTTCAACCAAGTTTCACGTTCTAATATTCAGTAATTCAGAAGTTATAGGGCTCTGACAGACATTTAGACGGACACACTTCTCTGTCTAGTAGGCAAGCGCCCTAGTTGACTCAGAGAACTCGCTTCGCTCGTTCAATTATCCGTGATTAACTGATATCAGTAAATAAAATTTTATTCAATTTAACTTTTGTGATTTTTTTTCTTTTTGTCAATATGCCACACACAAGCGCATGTGAATACATACATAACAATCTTGTCCAATGTAGGTACCATTTGCCATGTCTGAAATTGTAATTGTCTTTTGTGTATGTTTTGCTTACATGTGGTCTTCTTGTCTGGTTTTTTATCAATGTTTACTTTACTTTTGACTTTTCCAGTATTTACAATAAAACAAGCATAGATAAAAATTTTTTTAAAAAACAAGCTCTTACCTCTACATACCCCTTCCAAGTTAGCTCGCTACCATCTTAGACTACATCGTCACTTACCATCAGGTAACATGGCAGTCAAGGACTTGTCTTCCAATAAAAAAAAATAAAAAAAGTGGTTACATCAAAGTCTCTATAGCCACCTTCCAGCTCCATTATCAGACCGTGGATATTTTCCAGGATCAGAATACTTTTCAAGACAGATTAAAAAACCTCAAACTCGATGGGGTTAGATCGTTTTTAGTTACAATAAGCAAACACGACGCCCGCCTCTCACTTCAAAAACAAGTCAAAAGCGATCGCTGAATTCGCTGAACCAATCTAATGTAAATCATGGAATCTAATTCGATTAACCGATCCAGTTAAATCGAACACGGTTGCCGGATTCGGGGGTCAACTTAATATGAATGCGCCATAAGACTCGATATAAGTCAACGGGTACAGATGATAAAAGCAATATAGTGACATAGTTTGTTTGTCATATCAAATAAGCCAAATTAGAATGTAAATACTACACTTTAGAGTCCATTTTATCACGTTCTTAGTTTTGGAAACATTTGATTAATAATATTGATAACAAACGTTGCGCACTTAACATCATACCTAACTATGTTATTATCTAATTGATGTTCGAAGTGGAAACACGATGATTTTTATGAATAAAGTAGTTATTGTGACGGGAGCAAGTTCTGGAATCGGGGCAGCGGTTGCGATAGCGTTTAGTGCTGAGGGCGCAAACGTGACCCTTGTGGGAAGAAATGAAACCAAACTGGCTGCCGTCGCTGCTCGATGCTCCAACCCTCTTGTGATCCGCGCAGACGTAACCAAGGACGAAGACGCTCGAGCTGTTATAAACCAAACCATTGAAAAGTTCGGCAAGTTAGACATCCTCATAAATAATGCCGGGCTTACAGTACTCGCAAGCATCCTTGAAGGCGATAATAATATGATGAAATCTTATGATACCATCATGAACGTTAACGTGCGAGCTGTAGTGCAGATGACAACATTAGCAGCTCCGCATTTACTGAAGACCAAGGGAAATATCGTGAATATATCTAGTGTTGCTGGAATTGTAACACAGGGTTATGCAGGGGCAACAAATTACTGCGTATCAAAAGCAGCTGTAACCCATTTCGGAGCAAACGCTGCTGTAGAGTTGGCGCCGCACGGTGTGAGAGTGAACACGGTGAGCCCCGGACCTGTCAAAACTGATTTCATAGAAAATGCAAAAGCTTCACACAATTGGGATGATTATAAAAAATTTTGTTGCCTCAAAAGAGTATCAGAACCTGAAGAGATAGCAGATTTGGTTCTCTTTTTAGCGAGTGATAAGGCAAAGGGTATCACAGGGTCCAATTTCGTTTCGGATAACGGTACAGTAATCAAACGTTCCTAGTTAAATTGTAAATTTGACATTGATAATCAATAATAAATATTTTATGAAGTAAAGCACCTGTTGTACTTACGGCTATTTTCCCGTGTGAAATAATAATTATTACATACCTACATTTATTTTAAAAATAATTTAAAATTTTAATTTGAATTCTATGGTTCTTTTCTTCACACCAATCCAAAATAAATGTTTAAGCCAGTTAAAATATATTCCTTATTAACTTATTAACTGATTTCAGCAATTTAATTTTTGTCATTGGCCAAATCTCAAGCCCAGTCAGATTGTAATTATTATTAATTATCTCATCTTGTTTATTACTATGCCTATATCTAGTCTAAGTCTTGTCTTGTTTATCTTATCTTTTTTATAAATGTTTAATGGGCTTTTGATATTTTCACGCTGCGTATCCTTATCAATAAAACTGAGATAAAGCTATAAACTATAACAGCTATATACTTATAAGCGGATATATAAAGATAGGTACGAGGGCGGGATGTGACTTCTACTATTTAGAAGGCTATTTTTTATCAAGTCAATCGGTATCATAGCTGATACAATCAATAATAAGATAGTTTTTGATAATAAGTAAGCCAATTTAGAATATAAATACTAAATATTAGAGTCCATTTTGTCATGTTTTTAGTTTTGGAAACACTTGAATTTGATGGTAACAAACGTTATACTTGCGCACTTGAGACCATTCCTAACTGTGAACTATTATCTAACAACAGTTCGAAGTGAAAATACGATGAGTTTTACGAATAAAGTAGTAATAGTGACAGGAGCAAGCTCTGGAATCGGGGCAGCGGTTGCGATAGCGTTTAGTGCTGAGGGCGCAAACGTGACCATTGTGGGAAGAAATGAAACCAAACTGGCTTCCGTCGCAAGTCGATGCTCCAACCCTCTTGTGATCCGCGCAGATATAACTAAGGACGAAGACGCTCGAACTATTATAGATCAAACCATTGAAAAGTTCGGCAAGCTGGACATCCTCATAAATAACGCTGGCTTAACAGTAACTGCGAGCATCCTTAAAGGTGATATGATGAAATCTTACGACACCGTCATGAACATTAATGTGCGAGCTGTAGTGCAGTTGACAACGTTAGCAGCTCCGCATTTACTGAAGACCAAGGGAAACATCGTGAATATATCTAGTATTGCTGGAATGCTTACACCGGCTTTTCCGGGGGCAACAAATTACTGCGTATCAAAAGCAGCTGTGATCCATTTTGGAGCAAACGCTGCTGTAGAGTTGGCGCCGCACGGTGTGAGAGTGAACACGGTGAGCCCCGGACCTGTCAAAACTGATTTCATAGAAAATACAAAGTCTGAAGTAACTTGGGATGATCATAAGAACTATACTTCTCTCAAAAGAGTATCAGAACCTGAAGAGATAGCAGATTTGGTTCTCTTCTTAGCGAGTGATAAGGCAAAGGGTATCACAGGGTCCAATTTCGTTTCGGATAACGGTGCATTAGTTAACTGTTCCTAGTAAAGTTTTGAATGTAATAAAATTAATTATGCAACAGTGTTAGGTACAATAGAATTGGCTACATTGTTTATTTATAAAGTTATGTTTTATTTATTATTACCGGAATTTACAAGTATTTATTCGTATAATCTCTTTTAATATTTAACCAACAATCTAGATTTATTTTGAGTAGAGTAAATATTTAATTTTTCTCGACACGTACCTACTTTTATTTGCCACCATTTCTTAGTTTTATTTTCAAAACAAATTAGATAAGTCCAATTTCCATGAACAATAAAAGCCCCAACGGTTAAACGTACGGACTGAAAACTGAAAGGTCGCAGGTTCGAGTCCCGACTGTTGGACTATTGTCGTACCCATTCCTAATACAAGCTTTCCACTTATTTGAAGGGGTTGGGAGGATATTAGTCAACTTTAGCTTTGCTAATGTTATTTAAAAGAAAAGAAAAAGTCGCAAGTTGAATATCATCACGACGAATGACGATAATTTTGCCAACTTCGCTTCTCGGATGCTCGAATATGTACTTGTATGTGGCGAACGCTGTAATGATGTGTGTGAAGTATCATTTTAATCGCACATGTGTGGTAAAAGCCACATTACATTGTTTGACGACGCTATAGTAAAATCCATTTTTAGGGTTCCGTAGCCAAATGGCAAAAAATGGAACCCTTATAGATTCGTCATGTCTGTCTGTCCGTCCGTATGTCACAGCCACTTTTTTCTGAAACTATAAGAACTGTACTGTTGAAACTTGGTAAGTAAGTAGATGTATTCTGTGAACCGCATTAAGATTTTCACACAAAAATAGAAGAAAAAAAACATTAAATTTTGGTGGTCCCCATACTTAGAACTGAAACTCAAAAAATTTTTTTCATCAAACTCTTACGTATGGGGTATCTATGGATAGGTCTTCAAAAATGATATTGAGGTTTCTAATATTATTTTTTTCTAAACTGAATAGTTTGCGTGAGAGACACTTCCAAAGTGGTAAAATGTGTGTCCCCCCTGTAACTTCTAAAATATGAGAATGATAAAACTAAAAAAAATATATGATATACATTACCATGCAAACTTCCACCGAAAATTGGTTTGAACGAGATAAGGAAGTAGTTTTTTTTAATACGTCATAAATCGTAAATTGCAATTGCTGCTACGGAACCCTTCATGGGCGAGTTCGACTCGCACTTGGCCGCTTTTATTAACTATTGACAATAAAGAGGGGTTTCATAAGTTTGGACCCCATGTTGTAATTTAGTGGAAACACCATCGCAGGAAGTTGGTTCCACAGTTCACACACACATCCCATAAGTATATAGTAACTATAAATTGAAATAAATAAATGGTGTGGCAGCAAACTGGGTAACAAGGTGTCAGGTATTTCGTATATAATCCGGCTATAGTTTCACATGTCGGGGGTGTTTCTAATTTTTAAGTGTATGAGCAAATAATTGTATTAAAAAGTTTTCAGACCAAGTGTATGAGCAAATAATTATATTAAATAGTTTTCAGCCGTGATGGAAGTGTGCGCGCCATAATATAACCGAAGCTTTCACCTGCTTCAGGCGGTAGTGCTCTCGACGCTCGCTTGACATCTTCACGTGGGTTCTAACACCCTAGTATTCTATATTCTGTAATAAGTTTTCAACAGAATAATGTAGTTTAATTGGTGAATAAAAAACCTCTGCGCGGCTCACGAAATCGACCATATGGGTAAGTTTTTTTTTAAGTCTAAACTTGGTCTTATGTTTTACTTACAGAAGTCCACGACACATAATTAGTGTTTAAAAAAAAAGCCTTACAAAACTTACTCTCCTTTTTATCGATGGAAATTCAAAATATCCGTCTAAAGTACCTACCTTAAATCCCTAGGTCCACCGCAAAGACTGCGTATAGTTTCTCAGGCAGTCAGTCAGTCAGTCAAAGTCAAAAATGTTGTAGATACCTACATTATTTTAATATACCTACTTAGAGAGTTTTGTCAGGTGAGATTGCAGTCAAGCGCTAATTTAAAAAAAAATTGTCCACACGCACGGTTTTTTTTTTGATCCCGCGAGAATCATGCTTTTTTTTTAATAACAAGTGATCGCCTTTTATTTTTAACAAACAAAAATTTCAAAGTGGAGAAAATACCTTGATATTCGGTTAGGTTACTTGAACTTTGCATAAATATTATTCGAGTATTGTTGGGAAATGCAGAATGTTATTGCAATCGTATTTGTGATGAACAAAATATAAACATTTTGTGTGCAATATTTACAATACGTTATCCAACTGAAATAATTGAAATTGTTATTAATTTGCATCCAAAATACGCACAATGGGCTTACAATATACGTCACTATTATGAATAATATTTATTTTAATATTTGAATTCAGGAATAGTTAATACAAAAGCAGTGATAGCCCAGTGGTTAGGCCTATGGTCTCCTATTCGGACGGTCGCAGGTTCGATCCCGGGCACACAACCATGACTTTGCAAAGTTAAGTGCATTTAAGCAAATAAACATGCTTCAATTTGAAAATTACGTTTTCAACTACCTAGGAATTTTGTCGTCACAAGATTTGTATCAAAACTTAAACACGTGTACAGTTTACAAATAAAAACATACTACAAAAGTTTTGTTTCTGACAAAGTGCCGCCTAATATATGAAGATCACGCTTTTTCGAACACGCGATTATCATCGATTTTATTATAGGAATCATTTACATAGTAAACAAAAGAGTTTACCAAACAATTTTACATGAAAACTGTTTTTACACAATAGTAGATGATGTCTGCTACTTGATCCGCATGGAAATCTTTTTTCTTTTCCGGGGATAATTTTTTTTTATCCCATATAAATAAGAATATTAAATTAAATTTTTATAATGTGAGATTTCTCACAATATAAAAATTTAAGTTCCTCTTAAGAATCCTAAGGAAAATATTTTATTGATAGCAATAATAGGGAAAATGCCGCAAATTCATGCTATTACTACAGATTAAAAATTATATTTAATTAAATATAAATTTTATACTGTATTAAATATGATAGTATCGCAGGCGCGATTTAATAAAAACGCCAAAAGTTTTTCTTATAAATATGCCAGTTTTTAGTTACGTAGTTTTCCATAATGTATTTATTTTTATTGTATTTTTTTTTATGTATTTGTTTTATTTTTATAATGTAGAATAACTTCTGGAAAAAATATTTTCTTTGACTTTTAGTCTTTTTGTGCGTTTACTATTGGTCCCAGTGGGCGACCCAGTAATGGGACCACGGGAATTGTTTTTTACCCCTAGACCCATGACGCTAGAGATTAGAATTCGATCAAATATAAATACGATAATTTTATACAAAATGAATCTACTCTTAAATCTTCTGAATGTATAAAAGGAAAAGATGACTGACTGACTGACTGATCTATAACTGGACGGATCGGGCTGAAATTTGGCATACAGATAGCTATTATGATGCAGGTATCTGCTACGAAAGAATTTTTGAAAATTAGACACTAAGGAGGTAAAAAAGGGGTTTGAAAAATCGCTTGACTACATATCTCTTATAGGTAATAATAATATGTATAAATTGTAAGTTTTTTTTAAATTGTAAATAAAAAATAAACTCTGCTAGGTTTTTTGAACACCTCTTCAAAATCAGCTACCGGCTCTTGGATGAAAATTACCCTATGTTTAAATAGTCATTTTTCAATCAAACACGACCCCTCGAAACGAGTAAAGTTTTTAATAAAACTGAAGCAGTAGAGACATGTTTACCGAAAATTCTTGACACAAAATGTTTACTGCTACTATCCATAAAAATACTTACGTCTTTCACATGTAATTTTTTTGAAAATTCGTGATATGTTTTGAAAGAGTTTCGGTTTTTTTTTTCAAAGTGATAAATAGGGTAGTGATGTACTTAAGAGTTTACAAACAGAATATGCCATTACTATTTTTAAATGGTGCTATTAATGTAAGAGGTATGTGATTTTTTTAAATACTACATAAAAAACAATATAAGCAAGCATTAAAAGCGTGTTTACTTGTTTAAATTATACTTCCACATATATACATTATAGACAGATTTTCAATACAAAAACTGCCATACCTCAATTTTAGTCAACAATTAGTTATAGTAGTACCACTCGCGGAACATATAATTGATGACTAAAATTGGTTTTTTGTGCTTATCAAATACCTAATACACTCGGACAAAGTAAGAATAATAAATATTAGTTATAAACTATTTTACTGCGACTGTATCCGTCTCTTTCTAAAACGAAATTTTGTATGGATAGTTAGAAAGAACTATTGAATCCTGATGTCATGTTGCAATAGCGCTCTCTTTTTCTAACAGGAAACTTAAAAGCTCTACATTTTCGAGATTAGTTGATTAGTTAAGATATTAAAAAAAGAAAAATGACATTGTGGTATATTAAAAGGCTTTATTTTAAGTATATAAAAAAAAATTAGTCGAATACCCAATTGTTGATTTTTTCCGCCTCTGCTTTCAAAGTTTTAACTCATATCGTCGTTGTTAAAATAAAAGGACGTCAACGCAGCGCATTTTTAACCGACTTCCAAAAAGGAGGAGGTTATCAATTCGGCCGGTATATATATTTTTTTTTTTCTATGTATGTCCACCGATTACTCCGGGGTTTCTGGACCGATTCACGCGATTTTTTTTTAATCGACAGAGGAAGCTCGCGAAATGGTCCCATAAAAATTTTTACCTTCAACTCTTCAAGCCTGATGCTGCAGAGGTACTTTCCCCCTAAATTATGGGGTTTTAGGAACTGTCATTTACGAATTAGTATGCTTGGCCTAAGCATGTACTAGATCTTAGAGCTTCAGGTCCTACTCCTCAATCCTGATGCTGCAGGGTACTGCCCACCTAAACTATGAGGTTTTAGGAACTTTCGCTTGCGAATTGATATTATTGGTATTAAGCATAGCCTACATCGTAGAGCTCAAGGTCCTAGCTCTTCAATCCTGATGCTGCAGGGTACTGCCCACCTCAACTGTGAGAATTTAGGAACTTTCGCTTGCGAATTGATATTGTTAGTATTAAGCATAGTCTACATCGTGGAGCTCAAGGTCCTAGCTCTTCACTCCTGATGCTGCAGGATACTGCCTACCTAAACTGTGAGGATTTAGGGACTTTCGCTTGCGAATTGATATTGTTAGTATTAAGCATAGGCTACATCGTGGAGCTCAAGGTCCTAGCTCTTCAATACTGGGGTACTGGCTGCAGGGGTACTGCCTACCTAATCTGTGAGGATTTAGGAACTGTCGTTTACGAATTGATATTGTTGGTACCGAGCATATACTACATATAAAATTCAAGGTTCTAGCTCTTCAATCCTGATGCTGCAGGGTTGGAAGGATTACGAACTGTCGCTTTCGAATTGATATTGTTGGTACCAAGCATGGACTACATCATGGACCTCCTGGTCCTAGCTCTTTAGAAATTGTGTGTTGTTAATAAGTACTGTAGGTACCAAGTATAGACTACTTTAGTACCGTAGTGTTGGAGGGAGGGGAGAAAGAGAGCAGGAACAAGCTACACTAAAAAGCTTAAAATAAAAATTCTTTTCAAAAAACCGACTTCAAACGCCACTACAAACTATAAAAATAATTTTATTTTGTACACGTTTGTTGAAGTCGGGCGGACTTAACTAGAAACGATAAAATCGATGCGCGACGCTTACCTTATGGTGACATATAAGAGACACGCTTATTGAAATCGGGTGAGCATCGCGTATCGGTTTCATCGTTTCTATTTAAGCCGCCCGACTTCAACAAACGTGTACAAAATAAAATTATTTTTATACTTTGTAGTGGCGTTTGAAGTCGGTTTTTTGAAAAGAATTTTTATTTAGGTCACGGAATAAATAATAGTCCGAGGAAGCCATACCCAGACCGTATCGGGGGTGATCAAGCTGTGAAGTTTATCCTTGTTTTGTCTGAATCTTTATGACTGCACGATATTAACTTTTCGATTCGGTCGACATATTGCGTTTACACTTTTACAAAAAAAAAAAAAAACTCCCACAAGCTTGTCAACCGCGTTTGTGATCGGAGATACTTCTGCGGGTATAAATTACGTCGCCCTCAAAAAGGTGTGAATACTATGTCACGCCGAGAATTTATAGCGCTATCTTACTAAAGATACAAGAATAGTAGTATTTGGCCCTTTGGACTTGGTAGAGGAATACCAAGTACTAACGTGGCCCTTAGTATAAAATGTTTGGAGAGCAACAATGAGCATAGCTGTCTCAATCGGCTGAGGGCTTGAAGGAGTTGGTTATATCGTTCAAGACTTTGAGCTTGTCTGTTTTAGTTATAAAAGATCATTCAACAAATATAACTCAAAGTTCAACAATGATAGTTTTACTACCAGGGATCCATAAATCCGTGGTAAGGTATAACAAACAAGGCGTGGCGCCCATCAAAAAATAATTAGGCGTTCTCGTAGAGTTTTAGGTAAACCATCGATCATATTAGTACCTACCTACAGTCCCACACGGATATTTTATTCTATAACTAGCTTATTTATACTATCATCATTCATTGGAACAATTTTACTGAGACACTGTAGTGGCCTAGTGGTTAGGAGAGCGAGCTCCTTTTCGCAGGTTTGACTTTTCGGAGTTATATTATTACGTCCGTTTAAGCAATTAAATATATCGCATGCACGTGGAATGTTCTGATGAATCTTATGTAAGTACGTTGTCAACTATGAGGGAACCTATAAACACACAAATATAATGATATAGCTACCAAACTAATGGGTATGTTGCAGTAAATATTATAACTACAGCATTCTGGTAGTTCTCAGGGATGCAATTAAAAACTTTTCATTAGTTGCAGAACCAGTAGATAAGTTTAAAGCGGCACCACATAGAGCGTTGCAGCGTCGATACGATGCTTCTATGTATATTACAGATGTTATATAGAAAAAAAAACTACGTACTATGATATCATGCCTCGCGGTAAGCTAAATTAGTGTGCTACATAGAAAATCCGAGGTGTGTTATAGCCACGTGAGGTGAATTAGTTTACCTTACAATCTTAAAAAATCTCTTTTGATCCAAACACCTTTTAAGTTGGAATAATTTAAATTTAATACTGACAGACAGTTGAACTCCAATTATCTGGTGGAAACATTAAACTACTTAGTAGCGATTTCACCAACGTTAAATTACGTTTAACCATGGAATTTTGATGCTTTGGCAGATTTTTAATACTACTAAAAACTATCAGAACACCCAATGTATTCCTCGGTTAAACATCGCTCGATGTTGGCGAAATCGGTACTTAAGTAAGTATACCTTTCTACAAATAATTAAATTAATTATAAATCTATAAATTATCATTTTCAATTATTTAAGCAATGAAATATCAATAACAATTGTTTAATATTAATTAAATATTTATAACAGTAAAGATGCTCCATAACGTGAACAAAGGCATGTGAACTCTGCCAATCTACACTTGTTTGGTGTGGCCTATGTCCTAAAGCCTTCTGAGAGGAGACCCGTGCTCAGTAGTGAACCGGTGATCGTTTGAGATGATGATAATGCTGATGATTAAAAAACATTGGTTGATGATTAAACAAGAACTTAGCACTGCAGCTTATGACGCTCTGACGCGCCGTATGTCACCGCTCTAACAAGCTTCTATAATAATATAACGTTACATACTTTTCCCGTCGCAGTTTATGAAAGCTATCAACACAGTTATGAGGGATATGGAACGGGAAAAACATCGGAAGCACTTTGATGTTTGAAGTGTTTGTGTAATCAAATGTTTTTTTAATGTAATAAATACAACACTCAAAGTTTTAGTTCAGAGTTGTGGAAATGTAGAGTGAGGCCTATCCGACCAGTCAAAAATTTGAGTAAAAATATTTTTATTTGTGCATTTGTTATGAGGGAAAGCACTGGTAGGTTTTTACTGTCCATATTATGACATGCTTACGAGTTTTAGTTATAAGTGGTGGCAAAGTGCGATAAGCTCACGCGAAACTCATTTATAAACAAGATTAAAGGAAAAGTTTCAAAACTGTAACCCGGATAATTGGATGTAACTTCCATCATATCGATTTTTCTATATAAAATATAGCCGGAGATAATAATTTGACGAATCGACTGACACCTCATTTATCAAAATCAGTTTAGTAGTTTAGACGCTACAGTCGAACTTACGCAAATTGACACAATATACCTTTCTGTAGTCGGGTAAAAAAGCACACCACGCCGTGCCGTTACCGCCGTTCAGGGTTCCGAAAAAAAAAGGAACCCTTATAAACTCGCTTGGTTTTCCGTCTGTCTGTCCTTGTATTGCCTTTTTTCTCAGAAACGGCTTGAGGTATTAAGTTGAAATTTATACTGAATATGAAAGTTAATGCTCTGAAAATTTCAAGTTTCTAGTTTAACTCAGTGCAAAGTTACAGCTTTCAAAGCGTATTTTGTAGCGCAGCGCCATCCATAGTTGAGGACCTGGAAATTGCAACTTTTTGTCTCAGAAAATCCAAGAGTTCCCACGGGATTTAAAAAAAAATCAACGTGGACGACGTCGCAAGCTTCAGCTAGTGTATAAATATGAATTATTGATAGGTACCTACTAGTAGTTTCAGTTTCAGAATCAGCAGAAATTGCTCTGTTTAGGTGCGGAGTCGGGCAAGGTGGACGATGACCCCGCCCCGGTCCCGTCCGAGACAGTTCCGGGCACCGAAGGTCGGCCCGCGCACTGTATCGTGGGAGGGGCCCATGCTTTCATACTCAGGGTAAGAAGGCTTTTCGTTAAGATGTTAATTAATTAAGTGGTGAAGCTTTGTCGGACAAAAGTCCCGAAATTAAATTAAGAAAAAACTTTTTCACCTCACCAGCTCAAAAAGGGCGCCTTTGTTGTCAAAAACCAGTGAGCAAAAGTCGTATTTGCTCACTCAGTGAAAAAAAAGTGTTTTCTCAAGAAAACTTCAACACTTTTTCTCACTGAGCGAGCAAAAACGGCTGAGGTGAAAAGTTGTATGTATCATACGATAGCAAAGTTTTTGTTTCTTGTGCCTTTGAGTCCCTCACTACACTCAGTATTCTAACTTAGAATCCTTTGCCCGCTCGGTGTTATAAATAGGCAAAAAATGAACAAAAATGAACTTTGCTATCTTGTTGATACTACATATAGCGGAAGTACCCCCAAAAAAGGTTTTCCCAAAATTTTATTTCACAACTCTGTAGACGTGATTGATAAATAATTAAGCATAACCCATAAAGTTAGCCTTCCTTACTACCGTAATATGGTATAACCACACTAAATTTCAGCTCTTTAGTGTGAATAAAATCTCTAAGTTAAACCGCGGACAGAAGGACAGACGGACGGATTTGGCGAAACTATAAGGGTTATATTATTATTGTTTTACTACAGAACAAAGGTTTGTGCTTTAGTTAAGTTGTATATTCATTAGAAATTGGCTCTACTTTATGAGCTCTAGGAACTAAGTATAATACCCAATTAGTATGTTATAATTAGTTGGTCATACTCGTAACTCATGTATGTTTTTGAATATGTTTTTAGTTTTTGTTAAAACTAAAAACTTGTTAAAATAGGAGATTAGAGAAGATAAATTCACGTTACTATTTTTACCTTTACATTTATCTCGATCTGAACGAACTGTCAAGTGAAGAAAATATTATTTTGCTTGCATGTAGAATGTGTTATTCAATCCAGCTACGAATATTATTGTTGCATACCTTCTGGGTCAGAATATGTTGTTTCAGACAACTTGATTTGTCGACACGTTAGCGAACTCAAAAAAACAGGATATTATTTCGATATGGCATGCGAATTTTAATTTTTATTATTTAACCAGCTGATGACTTCGGTCGCATGGATTGACGCTTTTTAATCACCACAGTTTAACTCTCTTATTTTCCGGGATCAAAAGTAGCCTTATTCCAAACTATATTCTATCTCTGTGAAAAAACAGCCCAATCGGTCAGTCCAAAATCCATCATCCATCCATCCATACATCCAAACTTTCGCATTTATAATATTATTAGGATTAGTAGATTAGTAGATCTCATTGATTTTGCGGGATAAAAAGTAGCCTATGTCACTCTCCCGGTTCTCAGCTATACCCATGCAAGCAATCAGGTCGATCCGTTGCTTTGTTGCCGCGAGATTGTAGGACAAACAAACAAACACATTTTCGTATTTATAATATTGTTAAGGATTTATTTTTATTTAATATTCAGCTTTTTTGGGCTAGCGCCTCTTTGCAAAATAAATTTATACTAGTGGTTCGCCCCGAACTGAGACCTCGCGATATCCCATAATTCCCAAAAGTTTTAATTATATATTGTAATAATTAACTTTTAACATTAGACGCAATAAAAAAATTATAGTTGACATAAAACTGTTTTACTGACACAGCGCCATCTATTAGCATTATAGTGAAGCTATTAGCTTCACAATAATGCTAATAGATGGCGCATTAAAATTAAATAATTTCGTTTCTTTATAACATTTATCTAATTTTAGTATTTGTTGTTCAAGTACAGGATATAACTGAATTTTCAACCAAGTTTCACGTTCTAATATTCAGTAATTCAGAAGTTATAGGGCTCTGACAGACATTTAGACGGGCACACTTCTCTGTCTAGTAGGCAAGCGCCCTAGTTGACTCAGAGAACTCGCTTCGCTCGTTCAATAAATCTTGTATTATCATTTATTTTGACACAGTATCTATTGTCCACTAATTACAGTTTATGTTACTATTTATTTTTAGATATCAAGCTACTTTGGGCTAGCACCTCTTCGTTTCGAGTCACGAAACAATGGTTTTTCAGTTGGAATCTCTAACGCTATGTGCATCTATAGCTACATTCTAGTTACTTTTCTAGGTGAGTTTCAAATCTTATCTGAAATTGCAGGAGGTTGATGCACCAGTGAAAGTGATAAATGGAATCTGCCAGAAAACGTATTATCATGCTTTTGAATGATTAGTTATTAAGAACTCATTAATTTGAAAAATGATAGCGTCCAACTTAACTGCTCTAAGGTTAGAATCGACTTTGTTTTATTGAAGATGCCTTGCTATATATTTACGTTTATTTTTCACAAAAAGTAAATATTTAAAAGATGCATTAAAAAGCCGTCTTGCACCAATGCTGCTTAATCAAGGTATTATGTACTGACTGCAATCATACCTGACAATGATAGGAGCGCACTTATCTAGAAAATGTCTCAAAAGTATAAACAATTGATTAAATACCTACCCGTTGCACTATCGTCGCGGCCGTCCTTACCACAAGCTTTACAGAAAAGTGGCATCTAAACATGACTAATATGCTCAAAAGATATAGGTACCTAGACGAGAAATGTAAAAAAATGTCTCACAGTGGTGTTCTTATCACCATTCCAGTGATCTGCACAATTTTCGGGCTTGTCGCAGAGATCAATGCGGGCGTGGATCTATCGGTGCGGATGTCGTCACGGATGTCGCAATTTGTGTCGACTTGCGACGTCTTAGTCGTCGTCATAACCGCCGGTGCCGGTGTTCTGGGCGCACCGAAGCGGATGAGGAATATGTTGAAGTTCATGGAGAGTATTGCTTCTGTGAGTATCTGCGAGAGAACGAGGGTTTCAACATTTTTTTTTATTTGATGACAAGATAGTCCTTGACTGCGATCTCACCTGATGGTAAGTGACGATGCAGTCTAAGATGGCAGCAGGCTACCATGGTAGCAGGTGTTGGAACGCTAAATCGCTTAGCGGAACGTCTTTGACGGTAGGGTGGTAATTAACAACGGCAGAAGCCTCCCACCAGACCAGACCAGAGAAAATTCAGAAATTATGAATTCCCAAATTGCCCCCGCCGGGAATCGAACCCGAGACCTCCCAGTTATAAGACCACAGCGCTCACCACTGCGCCAGGGAGGTCGTCATTTATAGGATCACAACGCACAATCACACCCACACACAATCTACGCCAGTAACGTCGTCAAATCATGCGCTAGATTATCAACTAGCTAATGGCCATGACTTCGTCCGCGTGGATTTAATTTTTATAATTCCCACGGGAACTCTTTGATTTCCGGGATAAAAAATAGTCTAAGACACTCTCCCGGTCTTCAACTATACACCTGCGAGGAATTTAAAAACGCGGATGAAGTGACGTGCAAAAGCTAGTAATAATAATTTTGGATGATGATTTGATGATTTATGATATTGATGACCCCCTTGCATGCTTAGGTGGATACAAGCATCGGTGCCCACTACTCGCTCGCAACGGAGAGGAAGCTTTGTGCCATTTTGATTGCCATCTTACTCTTCTTCTCCGCGCTACTGACAGATGACTTCTGTTTCTACGCCCTGCAAGCCAAAAAAAACGATAGACACTGTAAGTCTTATACTTTCTGATATTATAAATAGATTTTTTTTTATTGGCACTTATAATTTTTAGAAAAAACAAAACAGGACAGCCAACAAAGGGAATGTTAGCACAAAAGTTGGCGCCAATGCTATTTTGCCCATCCTTAGGTTAGGCAAACATTTGGACCAATGTGTGGAGACGCGAGACGGGGTGATAGTAATAAGATTGCTTGTTCTTACAGGGGACATAGTGACGAACTACATCGGGTTCTACCTGCTGTGGTACATCGTGATGATCCTGGAGTTACAGTTCGCATTCACTGCCCTGTCGGTGCGCGCGCGCTTCCAAGCTGTCAACGGCGCGTTGGCGCTCACAGCGAGACACATATCCGTGCCACGTCAGTTTTTCACCATTATTGGACCCCAGTTGGACCCCCAGCTCTTCCGATTCACAATATGCTGCGACTATATTGACTTGATTTTAAACTTTTAACCCATGAACAAGGCATCACTTAATAACTAAGGAACAGGACTTAATAACTAAGGAACAGGATTTAATAACTAAGGATCAGGGACTCCAAACCTTTTTAATGGCTTAGCTAGCTCGGAGGAAAAAAAATTTTGTGTTTTAGATGGAGACGCCTTGACGTCTAATTTCTTTGCAAAAAAATCTGTCAATTACGGTGCGGGGCGAGGTAGCACACATAAACAATTTCTTACTACAGGTGCATTTTTCAATCACGTCGCTATGCACGCACACGACAAAACTACCAAACACAACCTTAAAGTATACGCACACAACCAAATTCACACACAGGGACGTTCTATCCTTACACGAAACAATCATGTCATTTATGTAAGCAATTTTGGGCTGCGACACTATCGATTATCGACTTTCGATAAGTTCTAAATGAATTAATGAATGAATGAAGTTCAACTAATAGTATAAATTAAAATATTGTTAAATCAACTTAGCAATCAATTACTGTTCGTTGGTCTGGCTAAGACTTAAAAAGTTTTTAATGAATTGTATAAAATGAGAATATAAATCTAAATCGAATGTTCTGAATCTAATATATAGGATACTTTTTATCCTAATAAACAATAAGGTTCATCCGCGATAGGGGATGAAAGTTTTTGAAAAATACTATTTTATTCAATTTTGGTGAAGATCTAATAAATATTATCGGAGATAGAGGACATACCTTCTCGCGGATAGTAGCAAGTTACTCTAAACTACGCCACGCGGAGGAAGTCACGGAAATCAGCTAGTAAATAAATAAATTTAAGAAATGCCACATACAATTTTGTAGTCGAGTTTATAGTTTTTAAACTTTTATCCATGTTTTATCAATGGATAGTAGACATTTGTTGGAACACTAACTGGTTCTATAAGAAAATTAAAAAATACATGATGTACCTATACCATACACACCGAAAATATCAATATCGATATAATTTCTGCTTCCAGCCCTAATTTTCTTGCAGTGTGACCAACTTCTTTAAAATAAAATCCTCATTTTTGAACAAAAAACTACCTTAAAAATATGTACTGTTAATGATAAGCTTATCCAACTTTATGAATGGGTACAATACCTATTACAATTTAATTTTTCATAAACCGAGGTGGCACGAGGGCATTTAATTGTGGCGATTGAATATTAATAAGGCTTTTTAATCACAAATCTGTTTATGTTTGTAATGATTTTTGCGCATGCAATTATATCGGTTACTTATATTATAATATATTACGGTTATTATTTCGGTTACTTATATTATATTATAATACTAGCGGCCCGTCCCGGCTTTGCAAGGGTGGATATTTATTTTTTAAACATTTTGGCATAAACGCACAGTAAATGCAGAACATACTTACCTAAATAATAATATATTTAGCAATAGTGTATCGCTGGCTCCTTTTGGGTATGGGACTTGATGATTGAAAACAAAATGATAACAGAATAAATTACATCAATGAACTCGTAATATCTTTCGAATGGAATGTCCGATTTTAATAAACTAAAAAGTAATTTGCAGGTATTTAAACAGCCTTGCTTGAAAAAACATTTATTTTGGTAAGGATTAAGGCAAAGGTATAAATAACTTGGTCTGATTTTGGTCGGATTTCTATTAAATTTTAAAATGTTAAAAAGTAGTTATAGTGACATAGCTACAATAGTAGCTCAGTTTACTAGTAAGAGTTTACTACAGATAATGATATATTTTTACTATGCAAGACCAACAAAATCTCAGTCACACGACAAGAAAATATTATAAAATGTTAACGAATATTCTACTTAACTCAGTTTTGACGAAATGTGTGACTCGTCCTTTTCAAAATAACCGATTAAATTGTTTGCCTAAAGTTTATAAATTAATATAAACATAAACCCCCAACCTTTCCTATTCGATCGTAATTTTAATTGTATGTAATCAAATCATTATGCAGTTCATGATAAAGGGCTCCAATCGAGTAATAAGTAGATTGGTTAATTTTTTAAAATTTCCCGAAATTATTTCTTGTACGATTCCGTAGCAACATTTTCGGATCAACAGTATTTTTAAGTTTTCTCCTTAAATAGTGCATTAATTGGATAATAGAATATATCAGGAGAAAAGTAATATTATCCTTTCATAAACTGGATATTTTTGGTATTTTTTTTAGATGGAAAATCACTCATAGTCGGCATATTATACCGGAGCTCATCCTCCGCTAACCATACGTTGTTGACAGGCGCGTGACGCGAGTCAAACAGTTTTATATAACGGGTATGACCGCTGGGCATACCCGTCAAATAAAAACTTACAGAGGGGTACGCATCCTATGGCCACTCCAGAGCTTAATCCTCCTAGTTAGCTAGCCATAGGGTTGACAATATTAAAAAGAATAGAAACTGATGTTACCACTTAACCCCCAATGTTAACAATCAATACAGTACTTACAAATAAAAATTAACTTTATTAAACATAAAAAAATTGCACAAAAATATTGAGTATTTTAAAATATTTACCGAGTTTAATTAATTAAACTTTTAATTTCAAAGTTTTTAATGTGAAGGGTGATACCGTTTTACAATCGCAAGTTTTTGAATTTTAGAGAAACAAGGAATTCCTGCGGGACTTGTTAAAAACCTAACTCAAAGCGAAGTCTAGCCTATTAATATTTCAATTTGTTTGCTGATAGTTTCAGTGGAAAAAGTGAAAGAGCCGGCAGCGTTAAATATATTCGCCATCCGGGTAGCAACTGAATCACGAAGGTGCGCTAACGTCAGCTTACTCGTGGACTCGATGCCCGGGAAGGTCGAACATGCTGTAATTGTTCGGAACACAGGTAAAAACACCAATTCATATCCTAGGCTATATTTTAACCCGGAAAATTAGATATTTCCTATGGGATTTTAAAAAACTAAATCCACGCGAACGAAGTCGCAGGCATCAGTTTTTTTTATTCGTTGACAAGATAGTCCAGGACTGCAATCTCAACTGATGTTAAGTGACGATGCAGCCTAAAATGATAGCGGGCTAACGTGGAAGGGGTATGGCAGTGTATTCATACTCCTAATCGGTTTCTACATGGCATCGTGCTGGAACGCTAAATCACTTAGCGGCACGTCTTTGACGGTAGAGAGGTAACTAGCCACAGCTAAAGCCTCCCACCAGACGTATCTATTTAAGGGCTATCTACATAAAGAGGCTCCTTAGGGGATGATTTAGGTATGGTGATACTTAGGAGTCTCTTTAATTTTAAGAGGTTGGTGAAAATGGATAATGGCGTAGTGGAGTAGTAAGTAAGCACTCCAGTTTACTCACTCACTCTAGAGGAGTTGAAAATTCTTCTTTTGTTTGAAAGGGTATTCCCAGGTGGGATCCTGGAGAAATCGAGAGAACTCTTCAAATTTTATAGACACACTTGATATACTTTGTAGTGACGCTTACAGTCGGTTTTTTTTAAAGAATTTTTATGTTTTTATTATGTAGTAAGCGGTGAGCCAAAGCTGATTGTACCGCCGTGTGAGGCCATCCGGCGTCTGGCGTGCTTGCACGGCGCGCTGTGCGACGTGGTGCACCGCATCGGCAACAGCTACGGCCTGCCGCTCATTATCATCCTCATATCTACCTTGCTGCACTTGATTGTGACGCCGTACTTCTTGATTATGGAAATAAGTATGTTTTTTTTTATTATGAGATAGGCTGCGCTTACCGACAATCAATGATGTAAAGCATTGATGAGGTCTAGGTTGGAGCGCGCTTGCCTAGAAAATGCCTATTCACTCTTGTCTTGAAGGTACTCAGATTATACTCATGGGTTCATTTATGACTACATAAATGAACCCATGAGCGACCTAACTGATTTTTTTTTATATTTGAGTTTATTTAATAAAATTGGTGTAAAATGTAAAACTGACAGTGCCACACTGGCCTAAAATTAATGAATCATTTTTTCCGTAGATGGCAGAGCATATAACACACCATTTGCCTATCAGAAATTTAATACCTGTAGTAGCGAAATAGTGGTCTATGTGAGTTCTAGAGAAATTATTGTTCATGTATGTAGTAGTCTGGCTCTCATGGTCTCATTGATCATCGTATTTCTGGAAAACGCTATTTTAGCAAACGCCCCACTAGATGGACCGACGACACAGGACGAGTCGCAGGTAGATGCTGGATACAGGCAGCGCAAGACCAAGGCCTGTAGAAGTTCCTGCAAGAGACCTTTGTTCAACAGTGGACGTTTATCGATTAAGAAGAAGTGTAAAACTTGAAAGTAAGTCATGTCAGGGTGATTTAAATATGTAATTGTGTGTGTGTGTTGCAGTTGTATCGGCACATCGCGTACACTTCCTCGTTCTCCAGTTCCTTTGGTGCGTCACACACATCTTACGAATGTTCGTGGTGGTGGAGCCCTGCCACTACACTATCAGCGAAGTAAGTTTAAACCTGCCTCTTTTTATTAATATACGGTACCTAAAAACAAACGGATTAACAAAATCTCATTTAATTTGACGTCATAAGTAACAGACACTTGCATTTAAACGCTGCTGCGAAAGTTGGCAGGCTATCGTCCTCGGTATAGTTTTTGCAACTCACGAGGGTAGGTGGCTCGTGGTTGTGTGTGTGTCGTATCTGTATAAGTGTGAGCGAGATCTTGCACGCGCCTGACCGCTCCCACCTAGGCTCCGACACTCACGCAATATACATGTACACAACGCTTTGAGTATATTACATACTCAAAGACACGATGTAACCACAAGTAAAGTTCACGCGCCCTCGTGAATTGAAAGAAACTATAAATAAAGAAGAAAGAAGAAAAATCGAGTGAAAATCCTGTATATTTATTTTGTAAAATGTTTCGCTTCTCAACGCCATCTAGTCTGAACAAAAAATATTGGAAAGAAAAGCCTGCCAGTTAATATTTCTACAACCTAGCTACAAATGCAAGTTACAATTTCCCAGCATAATATTTACAGTACAACCCGCTAGAGTACGCTATGCCGAAAATTTCTTTAGTGATTTTTACATGTTACTTACATTCAATTTTCATGCACTAAATATGCAAAATTGTTTAAAAGCAAACACTGCATGCTTATAAGAAATCACTTATAGTTTCTACAAAAAAAACTAAAGTTAACAACAGCTTACCCAAACAAAATCAATATTAAAAAAATCGATTTAAATTTTAAATACAAAGGAGATAGAATGGTAGATCAAGGCTAAATACACCTTCTTCGACACTTTTTAATCCAAGAAAAACTTCTCTTTACTTCTAATTCTTATATTATAACTACCAGGGCAAAAGAACTGAGGGGTTAGTTTGCCGGTTGATGACGTCAACGCCCTCTACCGGAATGCTGCCATCTCGGCTTGAACTGTTCTCTAGACAACTCATGCTGCAATCTGTTGGCTATACACCAATGGGGATGGTCACCTTGGACCGGCCGCTAGTTGCCTCTGTAAGTGGAAAATGCCTGTTTTTGCAAAAGAAAATTGTCTGAGAATAAACTATGACAATATTAACATAAATACTAAGTTGTATCGACTTACTACGCCTCACACTTCGAACATACATATTCGTATAAAAAACTAGCTTCGCTCACGTAAGTTCAATTTTTCAAACCCCTATTTTACCACCTTAGGGGTTAAATTTTCAAGAATCCTTTCTTAACGGATGCCTAAATTATATAATAGCTGTCTGCTTTTCAGTCCGATCCATCCAGTGGTTAGAACTGTGCGTTGATATATCAGTCAGTCAGTCACCTTTTACTTTTATATATTTAGATGATCCTGGAAAATCGAAGAGTTCCCATGGGATTTTTAAGGCTACATCCACGATGTCGCGGACATCAGCGAGTAAAAAATATTCCACAGGAACTTTATAAAAAAAATTGTGTATATTAATTGAACCACCAATTGGAAGAAGGGAATAAAGGCCATTTTTTGCCAAATCGACTTATGCCCATTTTTGTGTACCTAAAACATAGCCCTACTCTGCGAGTTGAAAAGTAGAGATAAATCTCTCTTATTTCATGCAGTTTTGTGCAATCAAAGAAACTGTTAGTTGGAAGAAAGAAATAAATCCCGGCTTTTATTCCCTTCTTCCAACTGATACACGTATGTCCATAGTGTTAACGAGTGATATGCCTGCTTAATTCAAATAAAAATAAATACAAACATAATTCACAATTAATGCCACCTTTGTTTTAAGTTATATTTGAGATATACGTGCAATTTAGAGATTAATAAGTTAATCATTCAGCGTATTTTCTTAAATACGACTAGTGATAGTTGCACCTATTCGTTTGATGAGGAGGTTCAAGATGAAACTCCAAAAAAGAAAAGAAAAGAGGTGTTAAAAATAGTCATCAATACAAAAAAGAAATGCAAAAGTCATTAGATAAGATAATCGCACTCAATATCTCACAATACAGAAGTTTTGAGTACAGCTCAAGTCAAAAAATTTACTTGACATGTTCTAAGTTTATAGATGGCTTAGGTAAAGAGCTTTTTATGAGTTTTATGCTTCAGAAAGTATCTGAGAACCCAGCACAATCATTAACAAAGGCATATATGCTTTTAAAAGACCCATAAATGAGACAAAAATGAATGACATACACAAAATAACTCAATAAATTCTTGACAAATTTTAAAAAAATTATGATATTAAGGCTTTGCCTACTATAACATTCGAAACTGCTGAAATCGATGAAGAATAGAAGAACGTCACTTAGCACCTTTAGTATTTCAAATAAATAAATATATTTTCTCATTATTTTGGCTTTTTCATGCCAGTACTTAATCAATTGGAAGAAGGAAATAAATCCAAGAACTTTATATGTGTATATCTTAGTTAATATTAACATATGTCGTTTTAATTTATCTGTAAATAATCATAATTAACATTATCTTCATTTCGTTCTTACATCATAAGAGGCTATGTGCCGATAATTAAAAGTTAAACAGTTTTTTTCGATTATCTCCCTTCCTAGTTTTTGGATTTATTCCCTTCTTCCAATTGGTGGTTCAATTATTCTTGTGGATAAAATTAAATAAGGGATATTTCTATTTCAGTTACTGGGCGCGGTGACCACATATTTAGTCATATTGATACAGTTTCAAAGATATGGCGAATAATAAAAATAATAACTACCTACATTTATTTTATTTTTTTATAATATAATTCCTATTCCTACTAAACATGAAATTAAATGTTAACAATTGTTAAGTTACTTAATTTACTTAATAAATATAAGTTTTTGTTGTATTATTACTTAACTAGAAGAAACCCAAACTTAAATTAATTCGTTGACAAGACAGTCCTTAACTGCGATCTCACCTGATGGTAAATGACGGTGTAGTCTAAGATGGTAGTGGGCTAACTTGGAAGGGGTTCGGCACTGTATAGTCAACCCATACCCCTAAAAGTTTTCTACACGCCATCTGAGCACCAAATCGCTTAGCGACACCTTTAACCGTAGGCCTACTGAGGCCTTAAATCTATAATTATAAAAGAAAGTCGTGTTAGTTACACTATTTATAACTCAAGAACGGCTGAACCGATTTGGCTGAAAATTGGTGGTGAGGTAGATTAGAACCAGGAGACGGACAGAACTTTTTATCCCGTATCCTATGAAACAAAGTCGGGTTTGTTCGAACATTTATAACTCTAGAACGGCTAGACCGATGTTCATGGTTTTTGGTTTATTGTATTTGTCACCGTCCCGAATAGCAGAATAATTTAAAATATCGGAAAAATTCACGAACAAAAAAAAGATGCAAAAATTTCATTTTCTCATACATTTTTTTGTTGAACGGGTTTTTTTATGGTAAGGAAAGTGACCTTTTACCCCGGAAAAATAGTAACCTAAGTCACGCTAGTTAGCTATAAAAGTATGTGATGTAGTCACTGCTTGCCGTCAGTGACTTTCGGATGTCTTTGTGGTTAAGTTAGTATTAATTTAAATTAGTTTATTGTTAATTTAAGTAATATACGTACAGATGGGGTTGATATGCTAGCTGGTGAAAATTATCAAATAGGATCTCTTGGTGGTTAACCGTCGAAATAAAAATCAATTTAATAAAACAAAACTCAAAAGCGGCATAACTCCAAAAACCTGAGCAGACGTCGCCACACATGCTCGAAATTCCTTGCGTTCTCCATTTACCTGGCTACGAAACTATGTTTTCGCAGTTTTGCATAAATTCTCCTCCGTGTTAAATCTTTACCATATTAAAGCTTATCACACCTAACATTCCAATTATATATATGTGTAATTGTATACTCTCACGAGACTAAGCCCGGATCTTAAGCTTACGTACGAGATAGATCCAACACGTATGCTGAGATCTATAGAGCGTGCTCTGACTCAGCTAAGATAGAGGTTAGAACAAGACACGAATATGCTCTGACATAAATCTGTCTCGTTTTAACTCTATCTTGAGTCGGAGCTGAGTGAGAGAGTGGTCTATAGATTTCAGCCGTAAAAACTTCATGGGCAAGTTGTCCTAAATTGGTCGATGAATACACCAATCGGATTATATCCTTTATATCCTCCATGAACTACTGAACGATAGTCCCCGGTGGGTGCAGGACTATTTTAAGGAATGGACACTATACTTTTTAATTTGGCTGTTGGATGGGGAGATGAGGGCATACCTATATCTAGACTAGGCTGAGATAATAATTACATACATTACATGTGAGTGATGTGTATGGGCATGTGTTTTTTTTAAATTCCGCAGAAACCCTCTGTTTTATCGAACTAAAAGTTAGCATACTCGTATGTCACTCCCCAAGTTATCAACTATAGCGATGCAATATAACACGTCAATCCGTTGCTGCGTGGCTGAAGGACAAACCGGCAAACAAATACACTTTCGCATTTAAAATACTAATAAGGATTACCTAAATAAAAACCCCAACACGACCCATCCCGTGTATCAGTCTCTAAAAGGACACAGTAGCGTGTGTCAAAACTCATACAGATGCGCATATAAGGCATATTCAAACGCCAAATTTGGGTAACTTCGTGTGAAGTTCCATGCATAATGACGAAATTTTCACCCGCCCGCCGGACATATATTATAACTTGGCACGCTTACATCTAACTTTCTTATTACATTTTCACTGTCGGGTTTTTCGCTTCTTTTTTATATTCATACCTTTCATACTAATATTATAAATGCAAAAGTAACTCCCTCTCTCTGTTCACTACATTTTCAAGGCTCATCATACGAACAGATCACGCTTTAATTTTTGGCACAAAGATTGCATCCTGAAGATGGACTCAAGCTACTTTCTATCCCAAAAAAATCAAGGTATACCTACTCACGGACGCATGGTACAGAATGAACACGGCATAAAAAAAATTATAAACTAGCTCATGCCCGTAACTTCGTCCGCGTGGATTAAGATTTTAAAATACCGCGGGTACTCTTTGATTTTCCAGGATAAAAAGTAGCTTATATCACTCTCCGGTTCCTTAACTTATTTGTATTATTTAATACAAATTAAAATCAAAATTGAGCGAAAAATGAGCGAGAACTTGCTCGCGCCTGACCGCTCCCACCTAGGCTCCTGACAGGCACGCACACTTACGCAATGTGCATGTACACGACGTAACCACAAGTAAAGCGCCCGTAACTTCGTGAGATAAATGTAGCTCTATTTACAGTTATGAAAAATACAGGAGAAATAAGAGATAGATAAGCTCTATAATAATAAATAGATAAGCTCCATTTAAAACAGATTACAAGCAAGATGTCTTTATCTTGATTCAATTTTTTTAAATTGGCTGCTGCTACCGTTTTTCCCGTGATGGAAACCTTTTATAAATAAAATGATTACTACGTCTTTCTAAGTATGTAAGGAGATTTTTGACGAGCTCCCTGGCGCTGTGGTCATATAACTGGGAGGTCTCGGGTTCGATTCCCGACGGCAATTTGGGAATTTATAATATCTAAATTGTGTCTGTTCTGGTCTGGTGGGAGGTTTTGGCTGTTACCGCCCTACCAAATGTTGGTTAACGACGTTATAGCTTGAGGGAGGGGGGGCAGATTGGCTGAACTATCTAAGATAGAGCGCCGTATATAAATTAGAATGCGACAGTAACTGCCGATCCTTGTGAGTTGAACAGCTTTACCGCGATGCAAGTTTAAATAGTACCTAACTCTTACGTAGGTATCCGGTACCTACATACGGTCAGGAAAAAATAACAGCTTTTTTTTATTCAATGACAAATAACAGCGATCCCACATGGTACCTAAATAACGATAAAGTCTAAGATGGTAGTGTGTTAACTTGGAAAGCTTGTCAGTGTGCATTAATTTCATAGCAATTATTAATTTTTGCAGACAAATAACATAAATAGATTTCAATTTAAAAAAGTTTCAATTTAGGAATTTATAATTTCTAAATTGTCTCTGGTCTGGTCTGGTGGGAGGCTTTGGCTGTGGCTAGTTACCACCCTACCGTCAAAGACGTGCCGCCAAGCGATTTAGTGTTCCGGCAAGATGGCGTGTAGAAATCGATTAGGGGTATGGGTTGAATTTACACTGCTATACCCCTTCCAAGTTAGCCCGCTACCATCTTAGACTGCATCGTCACTTACCATCAGGTGAGATCGCAGTCAAGGGCTATCTCGTCATCGAATTTTTTAATTCGATTTAACTTTTTTTTTTTTTAATTAATTTACCAGATTTATTTTACCAGTATATGTATAATGTATATATGTATGTATGTTTGTTTGTATTTGCTCTACCGCAGCGCCTAAATGATTCATTATTATGGTTCGAACGACATAGACGTTTCATACGAACAAAATCATTTTAAGATGAATGTCACATCCAACTTTCAGTAGTCGGGTTACAGGTTTTAAACTTTTATCCTTCTTTTATTTGGACCTCTACCCACACATATCACATCACTCTAATATCAAAAGACAAAAGTTTGTATGTGTTTGTATGTGAGTGTGTGTGGTGTGTTTTTGTGTGTACGTTACTCCTTCACGCCACAACGAATGAACCGATTTGGCTGAAATTTTGTATGGAGATAGTTTGTAGTAAGGATTAACACATATTCTACATTTTATCTCGGAAAGTTAAAGAGTTTCCGTGGAAATTAAAAAACGTTAAATCCACGCGGATGAAGTTGCGGGCATCGTCTAGTCGTCTAGTAGGTAGTATATAAACTCTACAGAACTCGTTTTTGAGTTATTGTTGTTTATTTTACCCTTATCAAGGTTCTCAGGCCAAGCTGTACACAAGAGCTGCCTGGGAGAGATCGTCGCTTTGAGATAAGGTCGCCTATTGTACCTCTCTTTGTTTATGTAAGCCTTTTTGCCTTTACATCTAATAAGGATTGTCTTATTTATCGTTTAAAGGTTTGCGCTTGATATCCAATTAAAATTTAGGTATAATCTACCGTACCGTTCTCTAATTAAGGGGAGGTACGACAAAAAATGTGAAGAGAGGTGGTGGGAGGCTTTGGCCGTGGCTAGTTACCACCCTACCGCCAAGAGTATACATAGTTATGCTCTTTTTTTTTATTATGAGATTGGCTTGCGCTTGACGATAAAATCAATGATGGAAAGCATTGATGAGATCTAGGTTGGAGCGCGCTTGCCTAGAAAATGTCTATTCACTCTTGTCTTGAAGGTACTCAGATTATACGTGGCCGGAAATACAGACGCTGGAAGTGCGTTTCATACCCTAGCCGTTCGTTTCAGAAACGTTGAACTGAAGCGTTTCGTGGGAGAAGGAAATAAGAGGGTTTCTGCGGTATTTTAAAAAACCTTACTCTACGTGGACGAAGTCGCGGAAAAAACTATTTTCTAATATATCTCTCTAATCTTTTTTTTTATTTATTTTTTATTTCATGTAGGCCAACTTGTAGCTCTTATGAGACATGTCATAAATCTACCACCGGTTCGGAATGCAGATTCTGCTGAGAAGAGCCGGCAAGAAACTCAGCAGTTCCTCTTTTCAAAAAAAAAAATTTTACAATAGGTAACAAAGCTATGCTATGTTACAGTGCTTCCACTGTATGTAATCTAACCAAAGATACCATTATTTGTCTACAAGTTTCTATGAAAAGGGGTTGAGCGTTTACATAAGATCTAAAGGGTCAAATTATACCCGCCTTTGATGGTCCTACAATAATATGGGATTAAACTGATTTTCAAAGGAATCAAAATACAGGGTTTAGTTTCATGGACATAAATTCAATGTTATTCTAGATAACAAAAATACTTCAGAAGTTTTATGGCTTAAATTTCATATTTTATGAACCGAAATAGAAAATTTGGGTTCAAACAGTTTCCCGAGGACTAATATTTAAGGAAAAAAAAATAAAAAAGATAGAACGTACTTATCCGGTCCTTTACAAATTGGAAACAAAAAATTGTTAGTTTTCTCGACTGTTTAACAGTAATGGATCGACGTGATTTTTTGGGTGAGTGACCTTTTATCCCGAGAAAACCAAACGGTTCCCATGGGTCTTTTAAAAAAGCTATCCCACGCGGATCAATTCGTGTTCAAAAACTAGCATGTATAAAATTTTAATATGGCATTCGGGTCAACAAAATTATCTACCCGCAGAATATTCAATTCGCTAAATATACAATTTTTTAACCTGTTAATATGCGATAACACACTGATAATACGCAAAACGGTTAGTACGCAGAATTTTTAAAATGTCTTCGAATCTATTAAGTATTAATTAACCGACTTCCAAAAAAGGAGGAAATTCTCAATTCGTCGAAATAATTTTTTTGGGTATGTTCCCCAATTATTCAAAAACGCCTGGACCGATTTGGAATTTTTTTTTTTGTTTAAAAGGACATATTTCCCAGGTGGTCCCGTAGACATCAGGTCAGGATCTGGAGATGAGATCCTGGAGAAATAAAGGGAAGTCTTCAAATTTTATGGGCACAATTGCTATACTATGTAGTGGCGTTTGAAGTCGTGAAGAATTTTTATGTTTAGCTGAATTGCACAGAATTACTAACCGCTATTTAATCAACGTGCTGTACAAACTTCTGGGCAGTACGTATCACCACTATAGTTCGCTCATTTGCGGTAGTATTTCATGTGGTAAAAGACGGAGGAAGCTCTCAGTTCCTGCAACTAAAATGTCTTTATCAGGATTAAAAGGATAGCTGAGAAAGATGCATGCATTGCTTTAAGAGCCTACTATGCTTATTTAGAATCGAAGTAACTATTTAATTATTAAGCTCATACAGTATGTGTTGTGTTTCTTTTATGGAAAATGGAAGAATATCCTTACTAATCCTTACTTAATATTATAAATGAAAAATTTGTTGCTTTGTTGGTTTGTCCTTCAATAACGCTGCAACAGAGCTACGGATGATGTGATTTTTTGCATGGGTAGGTATAGTTGAGGACCTGCCCTGGAGAGTGACATAGGCTACTTTAAATCCCGGAAAATTAAACTGGTATCAGATATTTAGAAAATCTAAATCCACGTGATAGTAGACAAAAGCTTTTTTGAATTTAATTTGTATATTTACCCATAAGCACTTTATTTTACACTTGGTACATTTTAATCTCAATATCTAAAATGGTTTTAAATTGATAAGAAATGATCTTACTGAAAAATTATCAAGCATCTAGTTTAAGTCATCATAAAGCTCTATCGAACTCAAAATAGTGTACTAATGCTCAGATCTAGTATAGAGCGTGTCTGACTTAGCTCAGGCTCAATATAGAGTTACAACGAGACACAAATCGCGGTCAAAGTCAGATGAACGTATCTACATTTTCTCAATTTTACAGGACTGCAAAAAATAGGATGATTTGCCTCTTCAATCTTGACAAGTTATTTAAAATAAATAATTTGGATAATATTTTTTTTGGAATTTGTGATACATTGAATATGTATATTGTCTAATAGGTTTATAAATACATATTAAAAATTCCGAGGCCGCCGGGATTCGAACCCACATCTCTCTGGGAATCGCGCCCGAGTGTGTTAACCGTTACACCACGGCCGAACCACACGTCAGCCACGAAATTAGTGATATGTATGTATCTACTTTTTCAATCAGTTTTATAGCAACTGTTAGCGACATCTAGTAGCAATAGTAGGAATTTTTGATATGTATTTATAAACCTATTAGGTTATTTCCTTTAAGTGTAGGTTAACACTTCAATAAAAAATTTAAAATGTATATTGTCGTTTTGGTAGTTTGTGACCAGTTTAAAAAAAACGATTTTTACAATAAATAATTAACACTTAAATAATTTAATTTTTACAATAAATAATTAACACTTAAATAATTTAATTTTTTGTAGATACGTTCATCTGGCTTTTACACCGCGAAATATACTCTGACATAACTCTGCCTCGTCTTAACTCTGTCTTGAGTCTGAGCAGAAAGAGTGCAGTCTATAGATTTCTTTACTTCCTAACTTTTAGATGCACGTAGAATGTGTCCATTACGTTACGCCCACAAAGCACAGGACTCAAGATGATACATCCAAAGGACACGTCACAACCATTTGACACGTAAGAAACGACAGCTAATGGACATACAAAGAAATTAAAACTATATTCTTATGCGATTTCGGTTGAAATTCAAACGACCACGAGACCTACAATATACTAATTGATAAAACGATTTAAATTGAACCGAAGAAGGTCAAAACTGGACGGGAGTTATAGGAACGAGTATGAATAAAAGATAAGTGCAGTCGGCGTTCGTGCTGCACAGGGGGTAGCAACTACCCTGTGAATTTCACATTTACAGTGGAGCTTTCAGTACCCGCCTACCCTTCGATAGGGGCGGACGCGTCGCATCATTCCAATGATAATTCCCGAAGTTATTTTCCTATAACTCAGTGTATTGAAATCTCAAGGGACAACAGAGCCTGGTAAGTGAGAAATTATTAATCAATCGTGTTAATCCAATACTTTCTTATTGACGATAACACATTTTAACATGAGCCTTATTACGTGCGGGTTTAGGTCGTTTGTTCTGATGAATTTTAGCTTTAATTGCGGTTTTATTCACTTTTATGTCTCGTTTTAAACGCTTTGACGAGCTTGCGGTGGGGGATTGACCGCTGAATAATATTAATTTTACTAGAATTTGAATGTGGAATTGTTCATTGTTGAACTTCTGCGGAAGACGTTTTCAAAGTAATATTTCTAAAGAATAGGCACGCAGTACGCACAGCAGCCTGCTGAGTATCGAACAAACTTAAATGTCAAGTTATAGGGATTATATCACAAAATTAATTCATAATCTATTCATCCCACTTCGACTAAGGATACGTCATAAAGAAACTTGTTCATGGATATTTTATGTATAAAAAGAACAAAAGGAAGAACTACTGACTGGCATATCACCGTTGTCTCTGAAACTTGATATTTTGCATATATAGTTTTCTCTATAACATAGACCCCATAAAAAAAGGTTTTCATTTTGGTGACAAAACAGCCTTTGAATGCATTCTCACCTGATGGTAAGTGAAAATGCAGTCTAAGTTAGTAGCGGGCTAACTTGGAAGAAAATATTTCAGTTTTATTTTACCCATACCCCAAATTCAGTAATTCTCAAGTAGATTTAAATAAAATAATATTCAGATCTCTTACCACTGCATACCTCTGTTCTGCGAGCGAAGATATCTTTGAGATATAGGCAAGTATAGTTGAAGCAAAAATTTGAAATGGTAATACTTTTTGAAATAATTTTTGCATAAACTAGACTCACTTGCAATAATTTCTTTTATTTGATACACTTAATTAACAATGAAGGTTCTAAATAGTAATGACCTGGTAATCACATTAACATCTTGACACCTTTGGAAAACAGCAAAATCGGTTCAGTAGCTTAGCTGGCAAAAAGTACTTTCAACAAAGAATATGTGGAATATGTGGATTCTCAAGCTTTTCAACCTTTATTCTAAGGTATAAGGATGTTCCGGTATATTCCCGTATATAAGTAACACAAAGGTATAAGAGAATTCCTGTATACGAGGTGGTGAGTAGCACAAAGTGTCAAAGAGAATGGCCTACTATGAGAACGGGTATACCTATTAGGTACACCAAAGCCTGTAACGGTATGTAGAGAGCCACTTGAGCTTCTGAGGAAACTCAGATAACTCGGTGTTCACACAATTTCAGGTGGAATTCAAACCGAATAACAAGGTGTCTGCGTCGCTCGAGCTTATCAAGTTAGTCCTCGAGCTAATTGAGATAGCTTGCGTCCGCATAATCAAGTGAGAAATGAATATCGAGGAAATGTTCTTTACAATTCCGAAAGTATAGCATCACTTAGTTGTCCGTATGTTTGTCGGTATGTCAAGGCCCTTTTTAAAAATTTCAAGTCTATTTCAACTCTATAAAAAGTTAGATTGTTAAATCGTATATTCATACACCGGTGACGCCACGTCCTCAAAAAATTAAATGAACTTCTCGTAGAGCTCAATAGGTACGCCAATATAACTCGCACTTAGCTGGATTTATACCTTGAAAAGTTGTATTTATGTATAGTTGTTACGTCGATAGCTCGATAATAAAGGAAGGATTTTTGGAAAACCTCGTGAATCTAAGAACATACCTATAGAAATCTCAGTAGCGACTAAAACACGAATGCCGAATAAAGAGTCAACTTTTTGTAAAGAAAATAAAAAATAACTTCAGAGGAATGTTCCGTAAAACGAACCTGAAAAATTAAAGAATAACGTTACACTTGGTAGTACATAATATATTGTTTTAAAGTTACGAAAAGGTTACTAAAGTTCTTTCAAAAAAGGTTTTTAAGACAAAAAACCTGAAGAAAAATTTGATTTGATATATATTTAATCTATATTTATATGTTTTTAAGGTTTTTATCCTGTGCAATACGATACTAATTTTCCTTTGTTTTCCCCTTGCCAACATTTTTTTTATTCTCATTATTTAAACGGGAACCGACATTTTTGGATTGCATTTGGTACGTGTCAAAAATAAAATGCTGACGAAAGTTCACTAGAACAATAGATAGGAGATCATTCTTTTTACTTTACGAATCAAGTTACATAAGTAAATCAATATCCCAAAAAGGTGGCATACAAAACTTATGTTTTTATAGTGCATACAAGTGTATTTTACTAGGAAATTATGTTTTAAAATTTATGTTGGAATATTCCTGGTTTATAAACTCGGAATGCAGCTTTTCTTTGTTTTACGGGTAAAGTTGCACAGTTATACTGCAGTCCAAAGGGATAGAGTATTAAAAAAGTTTTAAAATTCGCCCGGATGTTTAAAACGGCGAAGCGTTGTTTGCAGACCCGTTACCACTTTGAATATTTTCGGATAAAAAACTGGATTTTAGTGTATTTTATGAATGTAGGACTTTGTTGAAAAAATATCATATATTGACTTTGAATCTCTGCTTCGAGCTTAATGTATAGCCTTGCATGTTCATAGTAAAAAAATCTGTTTATGGCAGCTGCTATAGTTTAACCAGCCAGTCTGTCTGTCACTCGTCTGAGTCTTACTCGAGAATAAATTAGTTGTTAATAAAAGAACTATATTTAGGTACGTTTAACCATTGCTTAATCTGAGATTGAAATCGCTGCTCACGAATGAATGACTACTACAATTATCCTACTAATATTATAAACGCGAAAGTTTGTAAGTATGGATGGATGGATGGATGTTTGTTACTTTCTCACATAAAAACTACTGAACCGATTTGGCTGAAATTTGATGTAGGGATAGATTATAGTGTGGAATAACACATAGGCTACTTTTTACCTTAATCCACGCGAACGAAGTTGCGGGCATCAACTATTTGTACAATATATATTTTTTTAATATTATTTATTTTATTTTTATGTGAATGTGATGGGTGGGATCTCGACCTTTTATTCCTAAGCGAGAACTTAATTACAATAATTCTAATATTTGTGCTCAAACAAGGCTCAAACGGAATTGCCAACATTAATGAACCGTATATATCTGGAAATACGTTTGAGCAATCGATATGTCGCAGGTGCGATGCCAAAATAATGTGGTTACGTAGTGAATTCGGTAAGTTTACTTAGAGTCTGAAATGCGCGTCGGATACATGTCCTTACGACTAGATCACTGACCTCTTAATCTATGATTAACACTGGACTTGCCGCTGTGATTTCTTTTTTGTACCTATTTACTTACTAGACAAAAATGTTTTTTTGGACCTATTTGATTGACGCCATTTTGGATTACTAGACAAAAATGGTTTCTTTATACCTACTTGATTGACGCCATTTTGGATAACTAGACAAAAATGGTTTTTTTGGACCAACTTGATTGACGCCATTTTGGATTTGGTTGACGCCATTTTAGCGCTTTAAGCACTAAGCAGATACGAGATCTCTGGAACTAAAAGATAATATTGCAAATGGCGCACCGATCTCCATATTTCATGATTTCATTGTTGTTGTGTGATTTTAAGGATTAATTATTATAGAGGTCGGTGCACCATTTGGAATATTATCAGTTCCAGAGACACTCGTATGTCAAAAGTGGCGCTTCAAATTGATCCATATATTTAGGCTGTCATTTGGATAGGAAAAGCAAGTCCAGTGTTAAACATAGATTAAATATAGAGGTCAGTGGACTAGATACACTAGAGAAACTTTATGAATATTGGCGTGAGATCTTACACTGCAGTCACATGCTGTCGCCGCCACACGCTTCAATGAAAGCACTTACTGTGTAGTGTCCTTTGGTGCTTTGTAGTATCCGTAGCGCTACGCTGTCTATTTGTTTCAGCCTTAAGTTGTTTCGATGTATTTGTAGTGAAATACTTGTTCTTTATTTATTTGCAATGATATAGTACATGATTAATTTCGTCCGCAACTTCGTCCGGGTGAAAAAAGTTAAGTGTGACTTGCTATACGATCCGCGAGAAGTTATGTCCTCTATCTCCGATAATATTAAGTAGATCTTCACCAAAATTGAACAAAATATTTGTAATACTAAACAATTTATAATAAAAAAATAATTATCAAATTCGGTTTAGATTTGACGAAGTTATGGAGTAATCCCGGATAAACCTTATTGTTTATCAGTATAAAAAGTATTCTTAATATTGACCCGGATTATTAGCTATCACTATACCAAATTTCATTCAAATCCGTTTAGTAGTTTTCGCGTGATGCGCGCACAGACAGAACAGGCAGAAGACAAGAAATTCAAAAAAAATTGTTTTGGGCTCAGTATCGCTAATAAAGCATCCTCCGATTGAAATCAAAATATATTTAATGTACAGAATTTGTCCCGCAGTTTTATTAAAAGTATAGATGAATTTCGCATGTCTCTGATGAAAAGGCGGCCTAATATTACACGAGATTCAATAAGTAGTGAGCACATAATATGGATACATATATTATTTTCAAGCTAAGAGTTAAACTACTACAACGAGATAATGATGCAAAAGGATGTCTAGAATTTACTCATCCTTACAATTGTCACTTTTAACCTAAATGAAGCCGACGCTTTTTTTTTTTTTGTTCGATGACAAGATAGTCCACGACTGCGATCACACCTGATGGTAAGTGACGATGCACTCTAAGATGGTAGCGGGCTAACTTGGAAAGGGTATGGCAGTGTACATTCAACCCATACCGATAATCGGTTTCTACACGCCATCGTGCCAACGCTAAATGGCTTTGACGGTAGGTTGGTAACTAGCTACCGCCAAAGCATCCCACCAGACCAGACCTGAGACAATTGAGAGACTATAAATTCCCAAATTGCCCAGCCGGGAACCAAACTCGAAACCTCCCAGTTATAAAACCACGGCGCTCACCACTGCGTTTGGAAAATCGTCTAAAATATTTTTCGTCTAAAATATAAGACCTAATGTAAACCCAAATTTGCAATAAATGAGTTTGAATTTGAATTTGAATGTGGTACTAAACAGCCCTGCTATTACTTTAATCGTGCATTTTAGCTTTAAATGCTGAAACTGAGATGAAATTTAACATTTTAATATGATGAATTAGGACTTATTTCCTTACCGCTGGCAATATCTTTGCTTAGCAGAAATCGATTTTTTAATGTATTTTAAACTTAAACAAGCCAATCTATCCTTGTTAAAAAAAATTAAAAAGAATTTTAGATACTTTTTGTATTTTAAAATATCTACGCATTGCCAAAAGAAAAACATACCTAAATATCTACCCTAACAACTCAATTTAACTTCGCTATTTCACTTAAGAGGAACATTTTCTCAACTTTCTCTGGCGTACACTTGAATAACTCTTTATTTGTCAACACAATTTAATAAAAAAAGTTTTTACATTCAAATATTATGCTTCGTTTCACGCAACTTCTATGATCCAATTTTCAGTTGAATTAAATTTGGGAAAACTCTCTTTTCTTCTGATCTCTAACAACTAATTAAAACACTAATTACCGTTTTCACAGACAGTCTCTTAGAGAATACCTAAGCTCATTTAGTTGAAACTTAACAACGCCAAAGTTCTTCTTCTACTTCTAAAACGCTACAGATGATGGTTAAATAACTTCTTTATCATAAGGGATGCTGATGAATTCATAGCCAATGCAGGGCTTCAAATCATTTGATCTCCGATATAGCAACTTAAAGCAGGCCAGGCGGGCTAAAGTAGTCCGAAAGGATAAGAGTTACGCGATAGAAAGAGAGGCTTATTTCTAGGTGAATAATAACTGTAGGTAATTTAGCGCTGTGCGACCTTAATTGCATTTTATTGTGTGGTAGCAAGAATCGCTATTTATTTAAATGATTTTGCGGAGTGTAGATTCACATTAAATCTTCTGTACCTGTACTATTATATATTTTGTGCCTAAAGGACGGTAGCCTGTAATATAAGAAACCTTAATTCGCTTCCTGTAATCTGGGGTATATCAATCCTATATGAATCCACTTATCCGTGAATGGGAGCAGCGACTGAAAATCCGCCGCAGTAGGGATAAGATCGCAGTAGTTTTGTGGTACCGGATCTGTACTATATAATAATGAATGCCAGGACCTTATGCCATTAAGTCTACTTCACTTAAAGCCAAGCGGATTATAATAATAGATACGGGATATTACTATAATTACCTATATTGGAAGCGTTCTTTGTACAGGCTTATTGGCCGAAAGCACCGGAGGAACATAATCAAAAGGAGAAAATCCGATATTATTGAGCGCGCTATTGTCTAACCTTTATTATACCCTAAGTCCCTATGGCGTGCGCATTATTTCCTTCATTACCTATTTAATTACCTTTCTCTTTGTTCCTAGCAATGCTACTACATTGTTTATAGTTAGACTAAGATTATACATGCTTTAATGGTCAAGGAAAACATCGTCAGGAAAACCTGCACGCCTGCGAATTCTACAAAGAAGAGAATTCTTAATCTACCAATTTGTATTTGACGAGCATGTTGGACCATGTAACCTATCTCTGAGATGAGACTTGCACTCAGTAGTAAGCTTAGTGAGGCCATTGATGGGTTGATGATATTAATTAAGATTTAAAAAAAGACAATAATTATATTTGCTCTTATTACGCTGGCAATATTCATAGGGTATCGAACTGGGAGGTATAGAAACACTGTTTATAAGTTTTGAAAAATCTTATACCTACTCATTATAAGATATTTTATCTATACAAGCATAATATTAAGTCTCTTCTATACTAGCTACAACTTAAAAAAAAATGCCGAATGTATAAAATACTATCCAATGAAAAACAATAGAAGTTGTTCAATTGTCTAAACATTTTTTTTTTATTTTAGCCTGTTTTATTCAAATGCAAATAATTTTAAGTATGGTTTTTAAAATTCATGCATTTGATGGGAATTGGGCTGTTGGTTTTCCGACTTGTATGAAAGGTTGCAACACACCGTAGCAATATCTCGTAGCAACTCAATTAGCAAATCGTAGCACTCTACAAAATTTAAAAATAGCATTTATATAAATCAATTGCTGTTTGTTAGTCTGGCTAAAACTCAAAAACGGCTTGACTGATTTGGATAACAGCTTTTTTTTGTTTTGTTCATCTTAAAGTTAACTCGTTAGTTTGAAAACAAAAAAAAATAGGAAAATTTTAAAAAACAGCTGAAAAATCGAAACAATCAAAATTGGTAACTTTGTATAGGAATCACCAATTCGGATTACTTTTATATTTTCCTACTTATTTAATAGATGGCGGGAGCGAAGCCGCGGGTAAAAGTATCTTTTAAAAATCCTTTTTCACCATTAAAAAGGGGTTGAATTATCATCTTTTTAGAGTCGGCTGAAAAGGAAGAAATGAACATTTTAATTTTTCAATCCACAAGAAAGTTTTAAAGAAAAATTTAATTACCTACTTTTCTATTTAAGAAATATTCACCATGAAATATTAATTAATCCTCGTGAATCCTCAAAGCGGGACCACTATTTAATTATTAATGTAAACTACGGTGGGAGCGTTTCAATTTTAATAATTTAGAGACAGCTGGACGCTGAAGAGTTCCAGGAATATAGCGAATTAAAATACTTGTACCTAGTTTAATTATGAAGCGAAGAGATTCGTCAGACTCCCGAACTCATTAAGCACCCAAGGACTAGTGCAAACTTTATTTGTTTACTAGCTGATTCCCGCGACTTCGTCCGCGTGGGAAAAGTTTAGAGTGACTACTATCCGCGAGAAGTCCGAAAATATTTAGTAGATCTTCACCAAAATTGGAGAAAATATTTCTAATAGTACACAATTTATAATGAAAAAAAGAATTATCAAA
This sequence comes from Hipparchia sbordonii, assembly GCA_038048805.1. NCBI lineage: Eukaryota > Metazoa > Arthropoda > Insecta > Lepidoptera > Nymphalidae > Hipparchia > Hipparchia sbordonii. The sequence goes on along the minus strand of CM076107.1, from coordinate 8,493,798 downwards.
TTCGGTTTACATTTGACGAAATTATGGAGCAAAATCAACAAAAACTTTCACCCCCTATCCCGGATAAACCATATTATTTATTTGGATTAAAAGTATATTCTTTTGACCCGAAGTATCAGCTACCACTATACCAAATTTAATTCAAATCCGTTCAGTAGTTTTCGTGTGATGCGCACACAGACAGGCAGACAGACAAAAAAGTCAAAAAAAATGGTTTTGGACTCAGTATCTATTATAATAAAGCATTCTTTGATTAAAATTTTGAAAATATATTTAATGTACAGAATTCGTCCCGTTACAGTTTTATTATAAGTACAGAAGATAGATAGGAAATAGGTAAACAACTTGACACGAGGTCTATGTTTGAAGCGTTCCATTAAAATCGTGTTTATAAGAAACACACACAATGCGATATAATAAGAGAGTCATTATTCAAGAAAATGAGATTTTAATCCCCAGACTATTCGAGGCTCGAAGCTTAGTTCTTTATTCTCAAAACTCAATTCAACTTACGGGAATCTGTTTGTCCGATCGAGTTGGAGCGACTTCACAATTGAATCCTTTAACTCTTTAATTTATTTATGTAAAAATTGTTTGCTGGCTCTTGTTTTGACTCCATTACTGAAGCATTCTGATTTAAAGCAATGTGTCCATTAGGAATCTTTGAAGAAGTCCGTTTCAGTAAATCATTTGTACCTATTGTGTAGTGGTGTAAACAATAATTTCTGCAAGTTCAAGCTAGCCTGATATAATACTTTTAGATAAGCATCCTTACTAATATTTTTTCTTTATAACTTGCTTTATTAATTTACAGTAATATTTAAAAATTAAATAAATAACTTAAATAATTTTTTTTTAAAAGAATATCAGTCAAGCTGAACTTGATTGATGTTCTCCTCTCCCCTCCAAATAAGTGAAAACTTGTGTTAGGAGTGGGTACGACAATAATGCAACGGGTGACATTCGAACCTACGACCTTTCAGTTTTCAGTCCGCACCTTTAACCGTTGGGCTATTGAGGCTATAAAACTACTACTAATTATATTTACAAAAGATACACGCCGTCCAAGTGGTCGTTTATGGGTATGGTGCCCAAAACACTGGCGCTATTACCTCGTTGGATAGCGAGGTTTAGCCGTTGGGCTAAATAAGCGCCAGCTCTTTCGGTCACCTGGGGCGTGGATCAGGCCGATGACCATGGGCCCAGAGTCTCAAAAGCAAGCGCCTCAAAAACGTAGTCCTTAGAAATGGCTGAGTATTTGCGGCGCTTGAGTAATTGAGTATTGCACTTTTGCCAAAAATTGCGGAAATTACTTGCCAGTGAGCACATCTCTACTCGGAGGAAAAAAAAATTTGTGTTTTAGATGGAGACGCCTTGACGTCTAATTTCTTTGCAAAAAAATCTGTCAATTACGGTGCGGGGCGAGGTAGCACACATAAACAATTTCTTACTACAGGTGCATTTTTCAATCACGTCGCTATGCACGCACACGACAAAACTACCAAACACAACCTTAAAGTATACGCACACAACCAAATTCACACACAGGGACGTTCTATCCTTACACGAAACAATCATGTCATTTATGTAAGCAATTTTGGGCTGCGACACTATCGATTATCGACTTTCGATAAGTTCTAAATGAATTAATGAATGAATGAAGTTCAACTAATAGTATAAATTAAAATATTGTTAAATCAATTTAGCAATCAATTACTGTTCGTTGGTCTGGCTAAGACTTAAAAAGTTTTTAATGAATTGTATAAAATGAGAATATAAATCTAAATCGAATGTTCTGAATCTAATATATAGGATACTTTTTATCCTAATAAACAATAAGGTTCATCCGCGATAGGGGATGAAAGTTTTTGAAAAATACTATTTTATTCAATTTTGGTGAAGATCTAATAAATATTATCGGAGATAGAGGACATACCTTCTCGCGGATAGTAGCAAGTTACTCTAAACTACGCCACGCGGACGAAGTCACGGAAATCAGCTAGTAAATAAATAAATTTAAGAAATGCCACATACAATTTTGTAGTCGAGTTTATAGTTTTTAAACTTTTATCCATGTTTTATCAATGGATAGTAGACATTTGTTGGAACACTAACTGGTTCTATAAGAAAATTAAAAAATACATGATGTACCTATACCATACACACCGAAAATATCAATATCGATATAATTTCTGCTTCCAGCCCTAATTTTCTTGCAGTGTGACCAACTTCTTTAAAATAAAATCCTCATTTTTGAACAAAAAACTACCTTAAAAATATGTACTGTCAATGATAAGCTTATCCAACTTTATGAATGGGTACAATACCTATTACAATTTAATTTTTCATAAACCGAGGTGGCACGAGGGCATTTAATTGTGGCGATTGAATATTAATAAGGCTTTTTAATCACAAATCTGTGTATGTTTGTAATGATTTTTGCGCATGCAATTATACCGGTTACTTATATTATACTAGCGGCCCGTCCCGGCTTCGCAAGGGTGGATATTTATTTTTTAAACATTTTAGCATAAACACACAGTAAATGCAGGACATACCTAAATAATAATGTATTTAGCAATAGTGTATCGCTGGCTCCCTTTGGGTATGGACTTGATGATTGAAAACAAAATGATAACAGAATAAATGACATCAATGAACTCGTAATATCTTTCGAATGGAATGTCCGATTTTAATAAACTAAAAAGTAATTTGCAGGTATTTAAACAGCCTTGCTTGAAAAAACATTTATTTTGGTAAGGATTAAGGCAAAGGTATAAATAACTTGGTCTGATTTTGGTCGGATTTCTATTAAATTTTAAAATGTTAAAAAGTAGTTATAGTGACATAGCTACAATAGTAGCTCAGTTTACTAGTAAGAGTTTACTACAGATAATGATATATTTTTACTATGCAAGACCAACAAAATCTCAGTCACACAAGAAAATATTATAAAATGTTAACGAATATTCTACTTAACTCAGTTTTGACGAAATGTGTGACTCGTACCCTTTTCAAAATAATCGATTAAATTGTTTGCCCAAAGTTTATAAATTAATTTAAATATAAACCCCCAACCTTTCCTATTCGATCGTAATTTTAATTGTATGTAATCAAAATATCATTATGCAGTTCATGATAAAGGGCTCCAATCGAGTAATAAGTAGATTGGTTAATTTTTTTAAATTTCCCGAAATTATTTCTTGTACGATTCCGTAGCAACATTTTCGGATCAACAGTATTTTTAAGTTTTCTCCTTAAATAGTGCATTAATTGGATAAAAGAATATATCAGGAGAAAAGTAATGTTATCCTTTCATAAACTGGATATTTTTGGTATTTTTTTTAGAAGGAAAATCACTCATAGTCGGCATATTATACCGGAGCTCATCCTCCGCTAACCATACGTTGTTGACAGGCGCGTGACGCGAGTCAAACAGTTTTATATAACGGGTATGACCGCTGGGCATACCCGTCAAATAAAAACTTACAGAGGGGTACGCATCCTATTGCTACTCCAGGGCTTAATCCTCCTAGCATCTCTATAAACTTTTTAATTTATAAAGCTTGTAGCTTTGTATGACGCTATCATAAAATTATGATGTCAAATTCAATTGAAATTGTTTTAACTTGGCAGCACCTTTGACAAACTATTACTAAATTGGTACCTAAATGTGTTCCTAGACATCGACATCAAAATAGAATTCTCGATACAAATACAAACAGACATAAAGCCGTCTCAAAGGAAAACGGATATTGCTTTCAGCTATACTTGGAAGTTGCACGTTTTACACTGGAACAAAGTTTATGCATTTATCGCCTTTAACTGTTTTCAAATAAAACTCATTTTTGCATGCATTTACATAAGAAACATTATGATATTAACAACAGTACGTATATCATAATAATAACTTTTTATGTACCAAACTATAACTATCTTAAATTCTATACGGCGAAGGACTAAAATCGTTTGCATAATCTTATCGTATAGCTTACCGTTCCTTAAGATGCCAATGCATTTTAATCTTTATTTTTATAGGCATAAAAGTTACGGAGGTAAAAAGTTTTTTCACCCCATTGTGTATCTCGACCTCTTTCCGGTGTCATGACCCGTTTTCCTCAACACAAACTAAATTCATACACATAATAAATGTAGGTGTTAGGACTTTTTTTCTCAAAGGGCTCTTAGGCGCAATTTACATGCCCATTAGCTAGTTACTCAGGTAAGTTGCTGGAAGTTAGGCAGTAAAGCAAATCCCCATTTCGTATTCTACAGAATAAGCAAGCTAATGTGATTTACACAAAAATTCAAACTCCCGTCCTGATGTTACCTTTTCAGTTTTCATGGCTCAGCCGCTAAATGCATCTGGATACAAAGATAAGAATCACATCACATCACATTAACAAAAGCGAAAGTTATACGTGTGTGTGTATGTTTATGTTTGTAACTCCTTCATGCCACAACGAGTGAATCGATTTGGCTAAAATTTGGAATGGAGATAGCTGATACCCAGGATTAATACATAAGCTACATTTAATCCCGCAAAATTGAAGAGTTCCTGCGGGTATTAAAAAACCTTAATCCACGCGGACTAAGTCACGGGCATCGCCTAGTAAAACAATAAGAACAATTTTTATTTACCAAAATAAAATTAAACACAATTTTTATAAACGCGGGGCATCCCCTTAATTTAATGTTTAATTAATTCAAAAAAGTAGCTTTTGAAATTAGAACTAGAGGTAGGCCCTGTGCTTCAGCTTATCCAGACTTATAGTTTGCAAACTGGAGGCCTAAAGAATACTTTTTATTCCGGAAAATTCAAAAATTTCCCAAGAATAGTTTAGTAGCTTCTGTTCAATAAAGCATCCGAATTCCCAACCAGTGGAGGAATCGTAACCACAGGCAAAGTTATGAAAAGAAATAAAGAAAGACATGTATTATTTTAAATAAAAAACTGTGCAAAATCATTATGTGAATTAAAAAATGAATATGCTTTAATAATTATAAATGCAAAGCTGTATTCATTCATTCAAAATATCAAATTAAGTGAGCGATGAGTTTTCATCGGTAAGTTTTATTTTAATAATTAAGGCTATCCAATTTTCGTCCGGAATAAATGAAACCTGCCTATAGATCTGATACTGAATAAAAAAAAGTTACACGAGGATAAACGGGCGAGAAATATGAGCAATGAATTTCAAAATGGCAGCTCGCAATCCGCCCATTGTCTAACCGCTTGAGACTCGCACACGTTTACACGTATGTTTATAGCACACACGTAGTGAGTAGGGTTAACATATTCATGTGTCGTAATATTAAATTATTTATCAGCATTATAATTATCTTTAGCTCTGCTGTAGAATTGTCTCAAAATTACTGCATAAATGTGACCATCGTAATCACCCCTGATGTTGTGTTTCTGCACTTTCAAATTCAAATTCAAAATTTATTTATTTCATGTAGGCTACCTTGTAGTTCTTATGACACGTCATAAATCTACCACCTTTTATCTACCACCTCTACCACTTTTTATGTTTAACTACAAGTGGAGGTGAATCATTAACATGCACACAAGACTATTAATGATAATTTAAATAAAATTAAAATTAACACCAAACACAACAAAATCCCTTTCTATGAAAGGAAACACTCTTTAAAAAAAACATGCACACAATGAAACTAATAAGCAAACGGAACTTGCAGAAATTGATTTGCTCTGAGTGTTCCCCCAGGCAAGTGGCTTGCCAGAACTCTGCAAAAGTTTGTTGTCAGTGAACACTTTGCTTTACAATTCATGAATAAATCACTAATCAACAAAGTATCCAAAACACACATTGCATTAACCAACACACGCAAAAGTTTGAAGTGAGAAGGGTCTGAATCTCGCAACCGGACGTCATGAATCATGAAAAATGCAAATTGCCCTGCAGACCGTACAAGGTAAGTCAACCCATGAATGCATGAACCGTGCCAGACTCGTTAATGGCGACACGGTACCGATACGATTTATGTTGCCATATATTCATATTTTTTCTTCCCACATCCTTACTAATATTATAAATGTGAAAGTGTGTTTGTTTGTTGATTTTCCCTTCGATTACACAGCAACCTGAGCAACGGATCGACGTGACTTTTTAAACGACTTCAAAAAAGGAGGAGGTTCTCAATTCCTCGGAATCTTTATGTATGTTCCTCCTACTCAAAGACGCCTGGAAAGATTTGGAAAATTCTTCTTTTGTTTGAAAGGGTATACTTCCCAGGTGATCCTAGGGTCATCAGGTCAGGCTCTGATGATGGGATCCTGGTGAAATCGAGGGTACTCTTCAAATTTTATAGACACACTTGATTGACTTTATAGTGGAATTTTTTTAAAAGAATTTATATGTTTATACTATTGCCTGAGTACATTTGAAGAATTGGACACTGATATAGGCTATACTATATACCTTTTATCCCGGAAAATCAGTTGGTTCCCGCGAAATTTCTACAGCCTAACTCCACGCGGACAAAGTCGCGGAATAAACTAGTTTTAATAAAGCGAAAGTATCCTTCAATTACACAATAGCGGAGCAACGGATTGACGAAAGATTAATGTGATTTTTTACATGAGATAGATAGAAAATTCTCTGTTGCTACATTGTTACAATTAATGTTGAAACTGATACATTAATATAAAGGTTTTATCTCTTTAAGCAATCTCCTCTAGGCAACCGTAACAATTACTTTAAATGAATCTTTATATATGGTAAAGTGCAACAACCTTTACTTTCTTACTAATATTATAAATGTGAAAGCGTATTTGTTTGTTGGTATTTTAAGACTGTAACTTCGGTATCAATCAATGCATCAATGTCAAAGTATGGTTTCGCAGCACGTAAAGCCAGCATTACATGTCATCCGTTTCGCATCCTTTCGCATGTGTACGCATCCTTTCGTATGCGTACACACTACACATGCGAAAGGATGTTCTAGCATGCTTTTAAGCATCCTTTATATATGCGATGCGCATAGGTGTGGCTGAAATCATACGCAAAAATGCGAATCGAAATGTGATTTCAACCATAAGCTGACGCAATAGAATAAATGGCGTCTAGACGGTACTTTCTAGCCGCTCTCGGCTTTTTTCTACACATTCAAATTGGCTATTCGGAATCCTTAAATCTATCGCGTATCGTAAAAGTTTTCTGGCCATGCGCCAAGGTTCCGTATCTGAGATTCGCTAATAGATAATCGCAGTGCATTCAACCCGAAGTGTACGTGCTGTCCAATCTAACGGCTGTGGTGAATCCGCTTACCTTTCTTGCTTCTCCTTACAATCCTTACTAATCCTTACAATCTTTACTAATATCCTTACTATCCTTACTAATATTGTAAATGCGAAAGTGTGTTTGTTTGTTGGTTTTTGGTTTGTCCTTCAATCACGCTGCAACAAAGCTACGGATTGACGTAATTTTTTGCATGGGTAATTGAACATAGTTGAGAACCTGTTGAGAAATTGAGTGACATAGGCTACTATTTTATTGGAAAGTGTGAAACATAAGGCAATTTTAGTAAAGTTCTAATAAATATTGCTGGAGATAGAGGTCACAATTCCTCACGGATAGCAAGTCACTCGCATGACAATTTTTCGCACGATCTTTCGATACTTTTGAGAATTTTCATATAAAATCTAAATGAACGCGGATGAAGTCGCATGCATCAGCTAGTCCCTTATAAAAATGGTTTACTAATGGTTGGTTAAATGATAAAATGTAATTAATGGTTTGGGAAAATGGTTGGTCTCATATGACACATTTCTCGCCATTTCTTCGTTATAATAATAAGTATGGGTCCCTTGATAATGTAAAACATGCAATAATACAGGGGGCAAATAAAATAACGCTTGGCGTCATATTGATTAAATTCTACAATTTAACCAATCATTACTAAACCATTTTTATAAGTAGACTAAACTAGATGATGTCCGCGACTTAGTCTGCGTTCGTTTAAATTTTACTTACATGAAAATATGAAAATTTATAGACAGAATTATTGCAAAACTGACTATTCTAACGGAGACTGCTTTTTCTACACATTTTTGATTTAATATCATCTTCTATCTAAATATATAAAAGGCAAAGGTGACTGACTGACTGACTGACTGACTGACTGACTGACTGACTGATCTATCAACACATAGCTCTAACCACTGGACCGATCGAGCTGAAATTTGGCATACAGGTAGCTGTTAGGACGTAGACATCCGCTAAGAAAGGATTTTGGAAAATTTCAACCCCGAAGGAGATAAAATAGGAGTTTAAAAAATCGAACCTAACGTGAGCGAAGCCGCGGGTTAAAGCTAGTTATTTAATATAGGCAAAACCACCTGAGTAAAAAATAACTATTTTTCAGTAGATCTAATTATATTCCAAAGTCAGACTCGCAGAAGCCTCAATAGCCCAACGGTTAAAGGTATGGACTGAAAACTGAAAGGTCGCAGGTTCGATCCCCACCCGTTGCACTATTGTCGTACCCACTCCTAGTCCTAACACAAACTTTCTGCTTATTTGGCTAATATTCTTTTATTTAAAAAAACTGTTTACCTAGTATTTTTGCAATATTCTTAAAACAGTAGACAACACTGAAGCGTGAAAATCTTGCACGTAGCTAATCGTTAACTCTAATTACAAGAGAACGTTTAGGTGTTCCAACCAAAAAGCACCTTTTAAAAATTTTCAAACTCCACGAAAAAACTTTTAGCCGTAATTCCTGTTGATGTAGCACAATGTAGACTACAGCATTGGTAGCATATAGTGGATATACTTATAGAAATATACATCGCCTTCTCCTCTGTCGCCATGCTTTAGAATAGGGAAAAGATAATTTTATCCCCCGTCAGTGGATAAAATCGGGGGATAAAACTTTTGTCTCCTGCCCATGCTACCAGTGCAGGTTTGCATAAGATTTCTCCTCAAAATCTAACTACAGTTAAGCGTGACGTAGATTTAACTGACTGACAAATCCCATAATCCTAACTCTAATAAAAGTTCAATTTCATGGTACTTTACCTCATTCTTTGTTTGTTGGTTTGACGGTTTCTAGTTTGTCCTTCAATCACGCCGCAACAGAGCTACGGATTAATATGATACTTTTTATCCTGGGAAAACAAAGAGTTCTCGTGGATGGCGAGATAACCAGCGAAGCGAATATACATATAATAAAATTGTAGAAAAGTGGTGTCTGTACAATGGAAATATATAAAAAAAAGTAGCAGGGGTTGTTATTATATCGATGCCAAACCCGAAATTGTAATTAATTTTTTTTGTCTGTTTGTCTGTTTGTCTGTGTGTTTGTGCACGCTAATATCAGAAACGGCTTATTCGATTTAGATACGGTTTTCACTAATATATTGTAGTAAGCTTCACTTAACATTTAGTGTTTATTTCATGTCAATCGGTTCATAAATAAAAAAGTTATGTCAATTTAAAGAATCACGGCGAACATTTTTAACGTACAGAGAACGTACTACACGCCTCGCGCCTGAGCGTCCGTGGTTATATAAAGCGCGCTGAGAGCCGCGCCCCGAAAAGTCACTATTCCACGCGAACGAAGTCGCGGGCACAGCTAGTCTAGAATATACAAATGCGAAACCATATTAGTAGTTAGGTAAGGGTAATAGCTTAAACGAGTCGATATCTAAGTTTCTATATTATCTATGTTAGTTGTATATGAACACTCATAGCATCACTTTGTTGTCCGTCTGTCTGTTTGTCGAGGCCCTTTTTCTCAGAAACGTTTTGAGAGAAATTTGAAGTTTCTAGTTTTATTTAATGAAAATTTACAGCTTTACAAAGCATATTTCCTAACTAAATTTTCAGTCACGGTTTTGCTATTAATTTAAATCTAGGTGCATTTTAATTTTGTAATGATATTTTAAAATGTAAAAAATACATATCTTAGTACGATTACAGTTAAATATTATATATGTAGATTGTAGGTACTCACTTTTTTGTAGGCATATAGTGACGGGTAACTACAGAACCCGATACTACTCATGGCCTGACTCACATTTGACCGTTTATTTTTTTACTAAGATAAGGTGAGGTGAACTAAGTAAATACTACTTAGTTCACCCACCCGGTAGCTTTAAATACGTTAACGCCACTGAATGTGATTTGAACTAAAAACCTCTTTCTGTCGATCCCCTCTTGAGGTTACGCTTTTAAAGCTTCTTTCTACGTATTTAAAGCCCTCCCTGTTTTATCCTTAACAAAATCAGTAAGTTATACCTCTCTCTATTTTGCCAGATAGTCGGCAAAGTTATTAAGCTGTCGGCAAAAAGGTTCAGTAAGTAAGTACCCTTACCTAACTTTAAGGTCTCTTACACTTATCAATATAGTTTGTCTTTATATTGGCATAAAACTATCTAGGTATTAAACTAATACCTAGATAGTTTTGGACAATTTGTAGAGGTATCGATGATTTTGCGAATGAAACAATTAGACTAAGAGCTAACCAACGTAAAATAAATCTTATCCGAGCGTGCGTGATATTTTGGCAGATCTTCAATACAAAAACTGTCAGAACGCCTAATCTAAATAAAGAGTTGACTAACTGACTGACTAATCTATCAACGCACAGCTCAAACCACAGGACAGATCAGGCTAAAATTTAGCATACAGATTACAGATAGCTATTATATTAGGCATTCGCTAAAAAAGGATTTTTAGAAACTCAACTCCTAAGAGGATAAAATAGGGCTTTGAAAAATCAAACTTAACGTAAGCGAAGCCGCGGGAAAAAGATATTTGACATGAAGACTGTCGTAAGTATAAGTAAGTAGATATGTAGTAGTACGGACCCTAATAAGCAGTGAGGATTTTGGATATACTGATATAAGCAGTGTATTGATACTGAAGGTACCAACTCCTGAATACTAAAGCTGCAGGGACCTGCACTCCTAAGCCGTAGAGGTCTAGGAAATATTGTTGTTGAATTGGTATTGTAGGTATCAAGTATAGACATTATTGTTATAATTATGTATAGTTCTTGCAATTCACGAGGGCGCGTGGCTGATAGTTGGGTATGTCGTATCTGTATAAGTGTAAGCGAGAGCTTGCTCGCGCCTGACCGCTCCCATCTAGGCTCCTGACAGACACGCACACTTACACAATGTGCATTTCTACAACGTGACCACAAGTAAAGCGCCCGTAACTTCGTGAGATAAACGTACTATATAAATCTATGCAAGTGAAGCAGTGTACAAGAACCCTTACATCTTTTATAATACTCGCCTTATCTCCCCCACAAAGTTCACGCAACAAAGGCGCTGAAATACCTGAGATATTAATTTTTAAAGTATTATTTATGTTAAAGAGTATTATGAGGGGAAGCTTTCTCGTGGAATTAAAATTTCATGATTTACCCGGAATTTTATAGGAGTACCTATTTCATTCTACGAAAAGACTTTCTAGCATCCGTGACCTTTGCTATTTGAACTTAAAAGTACACAATATTCAATGACCATAGTGTAATAATTTCTAAATTGTCTCTGGTCTGGTCTGGTGGTAGGTTTTAGCTAGTTACTACCCTACCGTCAAAGACGTGCTGCCAAGCAATTTAGCGTTCCAGCACGATGATGGCGTGTAGAAACAGATAAAAGGTATCTTAGACTGCATCGTCGTTTACCATTAGATGAGATCGCAATCAAGGACTATCTTGTCATTAAATTCAAAAAAGGCGGCTATAAACTACATTCACAGACAGATCGCGGGTTTGCGAGAATATCGACGTAACTCAAAATTCCGTCAAACTGAACTAAGTATGCCAAACGCTCATAAATCTTTGATATTTTGTAGTGAATAGAAATTACAACACCGACAACAGTAAAGTCAAATCCTAATAATATACTTTTTGAAGTATACACAAAAACATTAATAAAAAACATTAATCAAGAAATTTCAAAACGCCGTTCTCTAAAATCATTATTTTTTTTAGTTCCGTCACTATTCTCGCAAACCAGCGAGATATCTCGGGCACATGAGAACAGATATCTAACGTGGGTGAAATCGCAAGCGACGGCAAGTACCAAATAAAATTAGAGTTAGGATGCCTTTCTAGTTCCCAGATTCCGCAAACAGCGCAAAGCTGTGTATAACTAAACCGCTTAAGCGAGTTTCATCTGACGTTAACGAACGTAACGAAGATAGGCAGCTTAACGTGACCTCTGAGCCATAAAGGGCGCACTATTCGTATTAATTCTTGCCTATTTTCGATGACTCGGCCACCCCCTTCATACCTACCAAAAATAGATGTACGAGTATTATACGTACTGAGATTGATTACGTTGCGAGCTTTGCCCGTGATTTCGTCCACGAGTAGTAAGTTTTTTGAAATCCCTTGGGAATACTTTGCTTTTCCGAGATAAAAGCTAACCTGTCACTCATCATTCCTCAACTAAGTAGGTATATCCGTGCAAGAACTCACGTCAATCCGTTTCTGCATGATTGAAGAATAAACCAGCAAACCAACCGTGGGATTTTTATTTATTTATTTATTTATATATACAACTTTAGTGCATGAAAAAAAAGAACAAACTAAACAGTGTAACACAAAAGGTGACCTTATCACTAACAGTGATTTCTTCCACGTAACCTATACGAGAGAACTTAATGTAAGTGAGAGACGGGGATTGCAATAAATACATAGGTTTGTGTATTATTATTATTACATAACTATTCAAATGCTATCATAAATACATAATATGATAAAAACATAATATATATATTGTATACAGTAGCAACTAAATATTTAAAGTGATAGAGAAAACATAATAAACGAATAAACAAAAAAAATAAAAGAGTATGCGAATGAAACTAGTAGGTAGTGTGAAAACACCAACCACCTTAATAAAGTAGACATTTAAAATCACAACGGGATATTTACATAAGTGCCGTCAGCGAAACGATGATAAATACATCCCGTAAAAGAGAAAATTATCTACGTTGGAAATGCACTCACAAGATGGCGGGCAAATTTATGCTTTGTGCATACTTTATAACTGCTATTATGGTCGTCAGGATATTTAATGCTTTATTTTAAACCATCATCATACTCTATTTTAACTAGCACATGCATTTAATTTTGTAAAAGAATAATGTTCGCTTCAAACACTTATCTCTATGGATTCGAACTACATGTTTGAAACATGTAGGTATAATTTGTTCTTAGATTTCATTTTTTTATACGGAACCATGGAAAATATGCAAGTTATGACTATAAAACATAGTATTACTTATTAACTGACATGTTCATTTTTGAATGTTGGTATTATAAGTACCTATTGACTTAATACACAGAAATTTTAACCACATCAAAAAAGCGGTTTCTGAATACACTAATGACAAAAGCGAAACCACTACCACCATTAACCCTAATGCTAGGGATACACGTCGACACTAGACACTAGAGACTCAGTGTATACATCGAGTGTCCAAGTATGTAAGCCGTCGACACTTAGTTACGGATGTAATTTCGATGTCGCTGCCGTGGAGACAAACCTTTAGGGTGGGAACAAGCCAAGGATGCCTCACTGCGATACCTCGCGGTCGCGGTTTAGCTCGCTACCTCGATGTCACCTCCATGTAAAACAAATGTATGCAAACAGACGAGCACGAACATGTCGAAGATACCTCGCTGTACCGCGATGTATCGCAGTGAGGTATCCTTCGACATGTTCGCGCTTATCTCTTTTTATACATTTGTTTTACATGGAGGTGGCATCGAGGTAGCGAGCTAAACCGTGACCGCGAGGTATCGCTGTGAGGCATCTTTGGCATGTTTTTACCCTTAGGCTTACTCAATACACTATTTGCCTATTTTCAATATACCAACGAATTCATAAAATTAAAAACCAATAACATACTGGTATTTCAGTGTACGTAGTTATCAATGTCCATCCCAGATCAAATAACCATATTTATAATCGAAACACCTAAATGGTATTAGCAATCACTCACGTAGGTAGAAAGGCAAACACAAAACGCAAATAGAGGGTAGGCAAATTAAAATATGACGTAATCAATGACCGGCCCCGATGGACGTGGTAATCAGCGAACGGCCTAATTAAATAGCTTCGTTGGTTTTATTTGTAACTTCGCGTTGTATTTTTACGGACGCCGTAAAATGTACCATGTAAGAGCCATGCCACACCATGCGTTTCGGCAGCAGTATAATTTGTCACATCGCATGCCACTCTGTTGGTCCGGCATTGCAAACGCGAACTACTTTACTGTAGTAAGTGACATTTCCAAAGTCACAAACACCTCGTACCTTTACACGTAGAATATCAATATATGTAGAGACGTGTGGAAACATACAAAAGATGTATGTCCAGCAGTGGACGGTTGATAATAGAAGAAAAATTGACATTTGGCAGCGCACAGTGTGGCATATCATTCTTTGGCAGAAGCATAATGCTTTTTGGTGTATCTTAGGGTAGAAGCATAATGCTTTTTCCTTCATTAACGAGAATGAATAAAGACACCTGTGTTTGCACTCACACTTTTGCAAGCCTATCTCATGTATCACGAAGCAGATGGCTAAACTCTATGGAGAAAGACCGCCATGACCGAATTTATATTTATTTATATAATATTGGGAGGTCATTATCCATAAATAATTATTTATACTATTATTATTCAACCAGGGATCAAACAAGGAACATCTCTCTAACAGGAACCTAACGCGCACTTTGAAGGAATATTCTGGGAATTTCCTACAATTCTGTAGTCTGAGATTTTAAAAACACTCAAATTTTGTTTTTCAAACTCCGCTTGTTTTGTGTTAATCGTAATATAATTGTATTGTATTGTATTACCGGTCGAAATTTTTAATTGGATGTCCATGTCTGAACGTACAATTTTGTAAACAACCTCGTTATTACGATAACTACCTGCGTATTACGCTTACAGAAAAATACAAATAAAATATATAATAGGTATATGATGATACGAATTTCTCAAAGGAAGTTCGATCGATAGTATATTATGAGTTCCTTTATTCGAAGTTATAATTTTATTGGTCTATCCTATACATCTATCTTCTATCTTATAAAATAGAAATTAATAGAGCGCCACTTGAGAACGGCTCGACCGATCGGGCAGATTTTTTTGTTATTATGTTTGTAATAAAATGATGAGGACAAGGTTTGAATGAAAGAAAATATTTTGAAAATCCATCGAAAAAGTTGGAAATTTGGTTGGTTTGTATGAAAATCTCAATTTCTTCAATAACACATTCTGTGCGAAGCCAGTATGCCTATATTCCTATTAATATTATAAATACGAAAGCTTGGATGTATGGATGGATGGATGTTTGTTACTGAATCACGCCGGTTGCGGCGTGATTCAGTAACAGCCGAATCGGTGCGGTCGTTGGACCGCACCGATTCGGCTGTTTGGCACAGAGATAGATTATTATAGTCTGGAATAACACATCGACTACTTTTTATCCCGGAAAATAGGAGAATTTCCGCGGCAATTAAAAAATCTCTATATACGCGAACGAAGTCGCGGGCATCAGCTTGTAGCAATATAAATAATACGAGTACTTCGTTTATTCATGAAATTCATCCCTTTCCACATTATAAATGAAATCAACATACTCGCATAATCTATACGTATTTCGCATCATTTTCCTCCTAATAATAAGAAATCAAAACGCACCCTTAGTGAATTTACGAGACGTGAGGATTTAAGCAATTTTCCTTTTACTTGGTGAATGCTGGCAGCCGTCGGCACCAGATGCGTCTATTTACCTACTGTTCACGCCAGCCTTTATTGTAAAGTGATTTTCCTTCTCTAATGCATATCGACGATTAAAATCTTGCTAGATTTTCTATAGAACCGATTTATAATTGCATTTGAATGTTTTGTATTGTGAAGAAATAGAATCGTTTAAGTATTCATTTGGATTATTTAGTAGCTTTAGCCTGTGATTTCGTCCGTGTAGAGTTAGGGTCAGTTCACAACAAGACGCGACGCAACGCGACCCAACGAGGCTCGCAGATGATTGAAGATGCATTCATGCTCGTGTTGGACCGCGAGGCATATTTTGTGGATCCGCGTGGCGTGTATTGGGAGATAGAGCTACGTCGCGATATACAACGCGACACCGCGAGGCATCGCAAAGAAGCGCAACTGCGTAACGTTCCGCTGCAAAGCGCTTGTGCCGCGTGACGTAGACGGCGTCTTCGACACGTATCTAGTCGCCTTCGCACTCCCACTGAAATTTGTATCTTATTGTGTACTAAATAAGTTCTATATTGTTATCGCTATCGAGAAAAGTGCGCGCCTCGTCGCGACGCGTCGCGTCTTGGTGTAAACTGACCCTTAGGTTTTAAAAATCCCGTGAGAACCCTTTTTTTCCGGAATACAAAGCTTATGTGCATTTGCTTAAAATTAGTGCCACAGTAGCCCTAGAAGATCGTTTTTTATTATGATTTTGCTAGTTGGGAAATTGTTTTCTTTTTATTACTATTAAAAACGTTCCATAACTCGATGTATCCTAATTACGCAAAACCGTTTTGACATAGATTGATGTTAAAGTAAGCCTTCGGAAGACTCTCGAGATTAATGAAAGTTTATTGAAATCCTTTTCAGCGGAATAAGCGATTAACAGAGCGGTTTATATGGAACAGACATACTTACTTACATTAAAGTTTATGTAACATAATAAATGAAACCACTTTTTGACTCCTTATAAAAGATTAAAAAATTGGCCAAGTGCGAGTCGGACTCGCACTCGAAGGGTTCCGTACCATCGTAACAGCATGTGGCCAGGAAAAAGAACACGTTAATTAATTTTTATTATTTGATGTTATAGCGGCAACAGAAATACACATTCTGTGTAAATTTCAACTGTCTATCTATTACCGATCATGAGATATAGTCCGCTGACAGACAGACGGACAGACGGACAACGGAGCCAAGTCAATGTGTCCAAGCCAGGACGTGTGGCCCCATTCTCTGTCAGATCGCCATCTGCTCATAATTACTGTCAACGGTACCAATTCATTAACGTTATTTTTTAACGGTCGACGACGGCCAACTTGGAGTGAACGGCTAGTACTTTATCGTTACTTTAACGCAGGTGGCTATTATCGATTTCAGTATACCATGTGCCCCGCAAACATGATTTATGACGTAGTCTCGTGCCAAGTTTAAAAGTTAATCGATGCTATAATCAACTGGCGGTTGCTGCTACCGCTGTTCACGATCAAATCGCTAAATATCTTGATCATATCGAAACTACTAGTAGGTACAACGCCTCAAGAGTGCAATGGTCAGGGCAGCGGACTGAATAAAAAAAAATATCGATGGTTCGAAGTACATCACTATTGCCGTACCTACTCTGCTAGGAATAGTAGATACATTGATCGCCGAGGGGTGAAAATGACCGATTATATTGACAAGGATGCGACCAATCACTAAACCAACCGCAATTAAATGATTTGTCTATTATTTCCCTCGTATAATACTTTTTTTTGACTGCGATCTCACCTTATTATATAATTTTATTATTATTTTTTCAATTAAGTTTATAATTTTTTTTTAATTTTGTAAGTTTATTAACTACTAGACGATGCCCGCGACTTCGTACGCGTGGATAAAGGTTTTTTGATTCCCGCGGGAACTCTGTAATTTTCCGGGATAAAAAGTAGCCTATGTTTTAATCCTGGGTATAAGCTATCTCCATTTCAAATTTCAGCCAAATCGGTTCATTCGTTGTGGCGTGAAGGAGTAACAAACATACACACACACACACACACACACACACACACACACACACACACACACATACAAACTTTCGGCTTTATAATATTAGTGTGATTAGTGTGATGTGATGTGATGTGATAGTGTGATGTGATTTGTGTCTATAGTCTCTTGTCGTTTCTGTACCTATTAAAAGAATCTCTTGTCATCAACTGTTCTCACACCTAGGGCATCTGGTAGAAATCCAGATTTTGTAGCGATAAGGTGTCTTTGTACACGTCCTTTCTATATTTAAGTTTAGCTTTTAAGGTTACGATGCATGTACAGAATAAATAAATAAATATAAGATATAAGGCATTATATACGAGTATCACTCGGGAGAAATTCCTATGCGATTCCTAATTTGTGTATATTGAGGAGCTCAGGCTATGGCTCGATCCTTAAACTACACCCTCGTTAGTAATCGGTCACTTTCACCCCTCGTTGAATAATAATATATTTATACTACTGTTGTTCGTTGTGTACAAGAAATTTCCGCAAAGTAACGCCTGCCTACATTATAATCTTGCTTAATATTCATAATCTCAATACCCTGCAAGATATTTTTGGAAAATAACGTCCGATCAAAATAATGTTCAGTGAAATGAAATTAATGCAATGATTGACGTACCCACCGAGTGAGCGAATGATTGAGTTGCTGAAAATAACCAAAATGTAACTGGATTTTACGAAAACAAAATAACAATATATTAATACATGTGTAATATTTATTTTCAATAGGGGTTAGTATTTATACTATTATCCGACTACTGGAGAGTTTGGCGGTTGTATGTGTGTGTTTGCTGTCAGTTTGCGAGTTCATCGGTTCGCTCATAATTGTCAAACTTTAAACTTTTTGCAGTTCCTCTTTAAAAAGAGCAGCCCCCGAGTTTTCAGCTAGTTTTCGGTTGGAACGGCCGGCATTCCTAAGCAATTCACTTACCTAACGATTCGAAAGCACTGTAATTTATTTGGATAAAATATTTTTTAACTTTTCTAATAGAATTCTCTTGCGATTTTGACATATTATACCAAGAAGCTTAGCTTCTTGTACTACCATTACTATGTATATGTACTTATTTATATGTCAAACATAAATAATACACTTGGCAAGTAAAAAATAAAATTTAAATAAATCAGTTTGGTATCCAACGATAGATCTCATTAGAGTTCGTTCTCTGTGATCTCATTAAATAGATTTCAAAAATGTACAGGATTAATTAAAAATATCAAAAACCTGCTTCAGGCAACTTCAATTTTATGTACAGCACATCATCATAGTAAACAGAAAATAATTTATTCAACAACGTTTTATTAAAATTATGATTTATACCGATTATTATGGTTATAATAAAACGGGTTAGCTTAGAATATATTTATATTTAGTCTTGAGTAGTACATGAACTAAGTACTATTAAGAATGAATTCCCGACACTGAACAAGTTCAAATTCAAATTCAAAATTAATTTATTTCATGTAGGCTAACTTGTAGCTCTTATGACACGTCATAAATCTACCACTGGTTCGGAATGCAGATTCTGCTGAGAAGCTCAGCAGTTGCTCTTTCCAAAAATTTTTTTTTTTACAAAGCTATGCTATGTATACAGTGCTTCCACAATAAAGCTTCAAAAATGCAAAAATGCATACCTAGGTACACCAATCCAACGCATGTCAAGATGGGCAGTCAAAGCAGACACATTCCCGTTGGTGCCACACGTTCACGAGCATGACGCATGATCCAGCCATTGCTTCGCTCAACCATATTTGAGGGAACGTAAAAGAACGAACTAGTCCGTATGCTTAGTAGTACATCGTTTTCGTTCTTTTAGTAGGTACTTCGTTCGCTCGGCTTAGAACGAGGGGGAAACATGGAATCAGACTATTATTACACTATATCGTTTATTTAGTAGATACTTCGTTCCTTGTGGACCTATTTAGTCTGTGATTCTGTCGCTTGGCTCGGAACTACTGTACTAATTGTACTAGAAATCCAAACTACAGTCAGTACAGTCTTTTGAATGTACGGATCGCTCCTTTTAGTGACCGAGCAAGATCAAGCCATTTTTTAATGTATTTTCACGTTTTACCGTCAATTACCGCCAGTGCAGCGGTAGAGTTCACTATTACAACAGCATTATAACCAACATAAGTTATTACAAAGTAATTTTATTACCTACCACGCCGGGGTTTTCCGCAGTGTAACAGCTGTTTATTTAGCCACGGTTTTCCAATTAATCAAAACATAAAGTGGGGCATTAATCTACGCTGTGGTCACTATATCATTGGCACACGTTGCGTGGTTGCGCCCAATAATTTTTGCCTACAATTTTATTACGGGCAATCATTTTTTATTTGTACATAACCATTAACAATTAAGGTAAAACCGCACTACTTACCTACAGGATAATGGCGTGGCACGATATAGATAATAATGTGATACCATACATTCTTGCAAACAAACTGATCTGGGTTCAACCTGAGTTGGGACTAGCGTTGCCAGACGTCCCGTATTTCCCGGGACGTCCCGTATTTTAGGCATAGTTTAAAATGTCCCGACGGGACTGACCCTATCCCGTATTTGAACCGTACTTCGTTTTTCATTATGAAATCGATCCAAGTATTCACACACATAACGTTCGTAAAATAGCGAGTTTACATTATAATTGTGTTGATTTTTACAGATATGTTAAAACGAATAAAACTAGTGGTTCGCCCCGAACTGAGACCTCGCGATATCCCATAATTCCCAAAAGTTTTAATTATTTATTGTAATAATTAACTTTTAACATTAGACGCAATAAAAAAAATAATAGTTGACATAAAACTGTTTTACTGACACAGCGCCATCTATTAGCATTATTGTGAAGCTATTAGCATTTAAAATTAAATAAATTCGTTTCTTTATAACATTTATCTAATTTTAGTATTTGTTGTTCAAGTACAGGATATAACTGAATTTTCAACCAAGTTTCACGTTCTAATATTCAGTAATTCTGAAGTTATAGGGCTCTGACAGACATTTGGACGTACACACTTCTCTGTCTAGTAGGCAAGCGCATTAGTTGACTCAGAGAACTCGCTTCGCTCGTTCAAATATGTTAAAACTATAATATAATAATAAAAATACACTAAGTAAATAATTTTTTTATTTGTCCCACGTAAAAAACTGAAATCCCGTATTTTTTGCCCATTTAACCATTTTGTCCCTTACAGGCTGAAAAAAAATCTGGCAACCCTAGTTGGGACTTACCTTATTTTATAGAGAAATATTTCAACAGAGCAGGACTCAAAGACGGATGTTGAGGTTAGCTTAAAAAGCGTGAAATCTGAGTTACGTTATATTTCTTTTGTGAGATTTCACATTACGGCATTGCATATATCCCTACTATAAAATAACGGATTTACCTGAATGCCATATTATATTCTAACTTAAACGTGCTACTGTGCATATAAAAACCATGGATACAAATTCTAAAAACAGCGAACTCGTTAAATAATTCAAAATCTCAGTTCTAAAATACAACCTAAAAACATTTTCAACGTCATAAGTGAAAAATAAAAGGGAAGAATACAACGAAAACGCAGTTTGCTGTGTGCAAAATGCACTTCGCTTTAATATATTTTATTTATTCAGTATTCTGGCCCCATGGCTGCTTTTATAGCGACCCAGAAAACTTTCATTATGTCCTCGTTATTAACATAAGTACACAAGGCAAGCTGGGCGAGTGTCCGACCATTTAAAATATTTCCTTTCTAAACTAGAACAGAGCGAGTTTAACTGGGGGGAGGTAGAATTAACGGGGAATTTCAGTTTTGAACCTTATCTTTAAGTAAAAATGATTTGAATAATGTAGACGAAGTTAATTTAAGAAAGGAAAATTTACCGTCTTTTTATTTTTTCCGCGATACAAAGGAGAGATGACCCTCCTTCTAGATTTTTAATGGGTATGGGTTCATACCCATTAAAAATCTAGAATCATAGATCGGTTCAAATCTTCCCATTAATGGATCCCGACTGTAAAGTCAATATTATACATTATTCTAAGTTACTGGACTTGAAACTTATTTACGCAGTCGTGTTTTTGATTCTTTAAATTTTGGCTTACTCAATTTTTTTTTATTATGTGGACTGAAAACTGAAAGACATAACTGTCTTTCAGTTATGAAGTACTGAAGTAACCTTCAGTCCCATCCATTGCACTATTGTTATGAGTTATGACACTTTTTTGGAGTAGAGAGGGACTATTAGTTAATTAAGTTCAGCATGACTAATATTTTTTTTTTAATTTAATCAGTTGAAAAGTTGACTAACTAGTAGGCACATACGAGTAGATATAATTACGAGTTGAATTGATATTCTTCACCTGTTTTTTTTTTTGTTTGAAGTCGGTTTAAAATTCTTACCCACAGTCGGGTAAGATGGGGAAGTGGTGAGTTCTTACCATTATAGTTGTGGTAAAATAAATAATGGGTGGGTAAGCTTCACTTAGTCAAACCCCGACCACACTTTACTTTGTCGCTATAAAAATAGCTCAGAGGCATCACAATTTGCACGCATGGCTGCTGATCAAAGGTATTTAGTTAGCCAGCGAGGCGTGCGTGCTCACGCGAGCAAGCCGCTTTTTGATGTGCGCGCACCTTTACCGCTTGTTTTCACAATTTATCACGTTAAAATAAATTTAGAGTGCACACATGAAAGAGTAACTTTCATACTTTCCGGCGTTTATTAGTTAAGTTTTCACTTCATTAAATCAATAATGAAACTGAGTTGAAAACTTCAATCAAAATACGTACAGATTTAAAAAATAATACAGAATCCTATTATCCCATTAATATTATAAATGCGAAAGCTTGGGTGTATGGATGGATGGTTCGTCAATCACGCCGCAACGACTGAACCAATCTGGCTGTTTGGCACAGAGATAGATTATAGTCTTGAGTAACACACAGGCTTACTTTTTATCCCGGAAAATAAGACAGTTGCCGCGGGAATTACAAAACCTTAATTCACGCGAACGAAATCGCGGGCATTAACTACATAGTATTTTATAAATGTTGGTTTAATACTCAAAGAAATAAAGCACCTAAGTGACTTGACAGGAGTTTGTACCAAAATTCAATTTATTCAAGAAATTATCATTGAGTAAGTATTAATTTTTTTTATGAAATTCACCAGAATTACAAAGGGAGAATATTGTCGGCTTCATTACAGTTGCCG
Source organism: Hipparchia sbordonii (assembly GCA_038048805.1). Taxonomy (NCBI): domain Eukaryota; kingdom Metazoa; phylum Arthropoda; class Insecta; order Lepidoptera; family Nymphalidae; genus Hipparchia; species Hipparchia sbordonii. The sequence continues at coordinate 8,470,788 of CM076107.1, read as the reverse complement.
GCAATGAGTAGTGAAATAAATTATTTTAAAACGAAAATGAGTTCATTTTCTCTTAAATTGCGAGCTCTATGTGAGTACAAAAATAAATTTTTCACGCATGAATGCTGATCAAACGTTTACCTGCCACGCGTACACGTACATATAAATAATCATTATGCTTACGAGAGCAAGCTGCTTTTTGATGTACATATGTTACGAGTATGTATGTACGCATTGCGCGTATACCCGTTGCGTTGTTAGCGCTTAGTCTGTGATCGTGTAATTTCAACACGTTGCAGTGCAGATCTATGCGATGCTATAATTACTATTTATGTTCCATATTTTTAGACAACAGCAATTTTTTTTTCTAACGTCTTAATTGTGAGACTTAAAGATTTCTTTATCAAAACAAAACCTAAATAGCCCAACGGTTAAAGGTGCGGACTGAAAACTGAAAGGTCGCAGGTTCGAATCCCACACGTTGCACTATTGTCGTATCCACTCCTAGCACAAGCTTTCCGCTTATTTGGTGGGGATAGGAGGGTATTAGTCAACTTCAGCTTGGCAAATGTTCTTTAAAAAAAAAAATTATAACAAAGGTTTTCAATCTTCGACGAAAAAAGAAAGTGTATATCTTTGTATCTGTTTATCTGTGAAAGTGTGAATATGTGTGTCTGTGTAAATAAAAAACACTAGTAATAAAAATTTGTATCTATTATAATCTATCTATCTATTGAAAACCAATTATCGAAAAACGTAAGATAACTGAGACATTTTTTAAATAATGTAAATATGACTGACTGTTCGCTCGTAGCTTAACAATATTGTTCCTCATGATAAAACATATAAATATAAAATTAAAATTCTCGTATTCTTGAACGAATTGTTACGTTCATTTCGTGGTGGAATATTCGCAATATTCCACCGCGAAATAAAATGTTCTCTCAGATAAAAAAAAACCATTATTTAAACAACAATATACGTATTCAATTGATCACGTTTATCCATGTTTCCGAATCGATGGTTGCGCAAACGATAGCAGACTCTTCACGGTAATATTTCAGTTGTAAAATTTTATTATTTCTTTTGAAAAATTTTTCACAAGTTAAATCCGCATCAATAAAATTAAATACCACTTTTATGAATTCATATCTGAAACTAGCTTAATTTTGCCCGCTACTTCGTCCAGCACAATCCAAACACCCGTCTTTTAAATATTATTTATGTATTTCTGTCTGTACAGATAGTCTTTGAAATGTAGGTTAGAACCGCTGAACCACTTTTGAAGGAACTTTCACAGATAGAGGATTATACGGACCTAGAGTTTAGACTACTTAGACATCTAGTGAATTCGCCGATATTACGTACATTTTTACAGCAATACCGCTGAAACGATGTTAAAGAAAGGCACAAGATAGTATACGGGAGGATACTTTTTATCCTGGAAAATTAGAAAGCTCCGAATCAAACAACTTACCACGCTAATTTTATTAGAATTACCTATGCTTAAAAAAGCATGAAAACTTAAAATAGCCAAGCTGGGTATAAATTATTATATCCTCACTAGCTTTTGCTCGCGGCTTTGCTCACGTTAAGTTCGATTTTTCAAACCCCTATTTTACTCCCTTAGGGGTTGAATTTTCAAAAATCCTTCCTTAGTGTGCGCCTACGTCATAAAAGGAACCCACTGTAAAAATTTCAAGTTTCTCACTTCAGTAGTTTAGGCTGTGCGTTGATATCTCAGTCAGTCAGTCAGTCAGTCAGTCAGGACTTTGAATTTTATATATATAAATATATTCTGAAACAAACAAAAAGCTAGAGTGGAAAAATCCACATTATTAATTTTCAGTCACCAATAACGAATTATATGAATATAATTAGTAGACATTAGGCAAAAGTATTGTATACCTACCTAAGCAAAATGAAGTAATTTCCCAACGAAATACACTACACGGACTTATCATATTTGTTGAGAAATAAACTAACAAACAAGAAGAAATACTAACAAACTATTGATAAACGTAAGTTTCTTGAGAAGCAAAAGTTACTACACCTAAGTTTCCCCGGCAATTAATTCCTAAGAAACTTGTTTAGGTTTGTAACTTTGATATTTCTGCTATGGCGTCGATGCTTCACTACTAGTTGTATTTAAGGTTATTTATAGCAACGGTTTAGGTAAGTACGTAGTAAATAACAATCTGTAACTTCTACATGCTTCAACAATCCTGAGTTCTAGCAAAAATGTAAGAAGCATAAATATTTTCACTGACACGAGTGAAAAAGACATGGCGCTTACGAATTTAGCAAAAAATAAAATCATATCGTTTTAAAATTGTAATTAGTAGCACAAACAAAATACATAAACAATAATAATCGGCTACCGTTTCCGACTAAAACTAAAAAATAAAATTATTTCAGACCAGTCTTTTTTACTAGTAATCGAGAAAAAGGTATCCAGTAACTTTTCTCTTTCACAGTGAATTTAATTTATTTTATTTTTATTAAGCTATTGCATAGCTTCTATCGCGGGCCAGCGTGGAGACCGAATCCAGAAATTCCGTAACGAAAATAACCCGACACGGGACTCCTCTACGGTGAGCCGCTAGATGGCGTTGATAAAAAATGCTTTACCGCGGCAGTCCCCGAGTGCCACACGTCTTTTTTTTATTATTATGGACACCACCGACATGGACAGACGTTACAAAATTAAAATAAAAAACTAAATAATGAAAAACTAGATATTAAGCAGTAATGTAAACCCACTATACTGCTGACAACCAGACGGACGGACGGATGGATGGACGGACGGACAGCGGAGACTAAGTATAGGGTCTCGTTGCCACAAACCCTAAAAACCTAACTCTACGCAGACGAAGTTGCAAGCAAAATAAGTATTGCTATCCTGTATACGTAGTATGCGTGTTAGGGGAGAATAAAGAGACGTAAACATACACCTATATTTCACGGTATTGTAATTCAAATGTTGCTCATCAATTTCAGTGTTGTTGCTAAAGGAGCTCCTATTCTCTGCATTTATGGAACAGAGGATTCAGATTTGTTACGAACAAAGGCGTAAGCTTTTCGGACCTCACACGAGAATTATTGTTCATCTTATTCTTCCATTTATCATTGCAGCTTTCACTTTGTCTAGCCGACGTGGAATGATGCGGTTGAAGTCGAAAGAATATTGCAGTGTTAGTATAAAAATATGCGGTATTTGAATATCTTTTTGAATAGGTATAATAAATCTTTTATAAGCGTCTCAAAGGAAAAATATAACTTTTGTCGGACCTCCCTGGACCAGTGGTGAGTGCTAGGTTTTTTTAGAGGGACGTCTCTGGTTCGATTCTCGATAGGGGCAATTTTGGGAATTTACAATTTCTCTATTATGGTCTCTGGTATGGTCTTTGTGTGGTGGGCTTGGACCGTGGCTAGTCACCACCCTATCGTCAAAGATCAAGGGACTCAAAAATTATTTCAGCCATAATAATCATTATTAAGCTATTGCATAGCTTCTATCGCGGGCCAGCGTGGAGACCGAATCCAGAAATTCCGTAACGAAAATTACCTGACACGGGACTCCTCTACGGTGAGCCGCTAGATAGCGTTGATAAAAAATGCTATGCAATAGCTTTACCGCGGCAGGCCCCGAGTGCCACATGTCTTTTTTTTTATACAACTGCCTGAAAAAAGGAGTAAGTATATTGTTTTTATCTACATTATTCCCCCAGACTAATACCACAATTCTAACACATCTAAAATTCAATATTTAATTGCAACTGTTACTGTATACAGGAATGATTAATGAATGCTCAAGAGACATATTCAGTTACGAAATTACAAAAGAGAAATTAGTTACCGTTAATTAAATTTATTTATTATTTAGTGTTGAATTAATTTGAAATAACTTTACTTTGAAAATACTTAGTATACTTTTAATATTTACGGGTTATTAGATCAATCGAACTAATACACGATGTAATAGACGTTTTATTTGGTTAATTTCGAATTAAAAGCATTTAGGTAACCATATATTTCCATGCGTAGATAATAATAAATAATAATGAAAGTCATTATTTTTACAACGAATAAAGATAGAGAGATAGATAGATGGATAAAAACTTTATTGCACACAAGAAAGAAACAAAAATTAATACAACTTAACACTACGCATGCAAAGGCGGCCTTATTGCTACAGAGTAATCTCTACCAAGCAACCATTGGCGATAGGAGTGAAATGACGTGTGAGAGTAGTAAAGATTCGAAATATAATAATTTTATGATAAAAATTAATCCTGGCATGCCGCAAGGGTCATTCACGTAACCCATGGTATTCAAAGTCTACGGATATCACAGCGAAGCGTATTTACTGGCGTATTTTTCCCCGTTAGCATAACTCGTGAACTACAAAGGCAGTATGAAACGGATCTATATAATAAAGCGACACGAAAGCGCGGAACAAAGCCGGCGACTCTTTGCCCGGCCATTCGTGTAGTATCGCGGGTTGAGAACGTAAACCGAAGTGGATGCCCACTCGACATAGATTCGAAAGGAGTACCAGCGTAACTCGGAAAAATGTCGACTCCATCATTTTTTTACCTTTATGGCCTTAGATGATTAATTTTTTGAGATTTTTGCTTTCATTTTCGAGGCTTCACCGATGAGTCATCGACAATGAACCGTCTAAACACCGACCTTTCACCGTTCATAGGCGATTTTGCGTCCACGACGAAAGGTTCACTGATATCGTTCATCGTTCATTCCAAAAATGAACGATGAAAAGTGCACCGCCTAATTTGGCCCTTAACTAAAGAAAAAGCGACATAAAAATACAAGAAAATAGCTACAACCCGAATAAAAATGCTCTTACATATACTAGGGCTAAGCTCTACGCTGTCAAAAAAAGCCAAAGCCTCCCAGGAGACCAGATAAAAATTCGAAATTATAACTTTCCAAATTGGCCTTGAATCGAACCATATTTAAAACTTTATATAGGACGTTTATTCTTTAGAATCATCACATAAAATTTCATTTTCTAAAGAAAATGAAAATTTTTAAGCTATTGCATAGCTTCTATCGCAAGCCAGCGTGGAGACCGAATCCAGAAATTTCGTAACGAAAATAACCTGACACGGGACTCTTCTACGGTGAGCCGCTAGATGGCGTTGATAAAAAATGCTATGCAATAGCTTTACCGCGGCAGTCCCCGAGTGCCACACGTCTTTTTTTTCCTTTGTCAGACACGCCCGTTCTAAGCGTTACGGATCGAACCAATGGTACGTGACACAGGTCGTTATATGCGCTACAGATGAGGCCGCACAAGTACGTAACAGCGGCGCTCATAAATTATGTAATCCTTTGTTTTGTATCGTTCACACTTGGCGCTCAGGATCCAGAAGCGAAGCACTCTTGGTGCACTGGTGTTATATGCTTCTTTGAATACCTATAGCTTTTACTGAGGGACGTCTAGCCTAGTTGCACATAGTAATAATGTCCTCCCGGCCAAATCCGGCGACAGCACATCTCCACATAGATTAGACATCTGCGCGGGAGATATTATAGTCCACAAGTTTGTGCACAAACACAGGTGCACTGTCTATTCCCTCACTCTCATAGTCCGATGGGACGGAAAACCCGACACGAGCGGAGAGAGAGATCAGGTGCGGTGTGCGCGCAAACATAGGTGCACTTTCTATTCCCTCACTCTCATAGTCCGATGGAACGGAAATCACCGACACGACCGGAGAGTGAGATCAGGCGCAGGACTGATGGCTTTACGTGCTCTCTGTAACCCTGGGTCGTTGATAGTTTGTTGCACATACAGTGGATTGCGCTTGTTAAGCAACGTTGACCCAAGTCGGAAACTAGATGGGTTACCTACGAAAGCGGAAACGATCCTCTGCGTCACTATATTTTTAGCCGACTTCCAAAAAAGGAGGAGGTTCTCAATTCGGCCGGTATCTTTTCTTCGACTAGATTTTGTCCTGCACAGTACAATGCCGTGTGAATCCATCGTCTTACTTTTCCCAAATTGCAACTGATATATTTGGGAAACCTACTTATCAAAATTGATAGGTAGGTTCGCATTTGAATCAAAATTTCGCTTATCCCGACCCCCAAATACGTAAAGTTAAAAGCAACAAGTAGAGTCGAAATTTAATTAAAACATCTCGACGCGGCCGCCGCCCTCTCGTGGAGGGTAGGCCCTTAATGAATACCACGCCGATGGCACAGCTGGGAAACCGCTCGATATTTGAAAACCCCCGGAAAATACTCATCCGCTGATATTTTTTTATGAAACGGAATGATAATACGTATCCAATTAATTGAAATACTTTATGTCTCGTATCATATCATTCATATCATAATGTCATCCACATGTTCATAATTATCATTATAAAGCTGAAGTTGGTTAATATCCTTCCAAATAAGCAGAAAGCTTGTGCTAGGAATGGGTACGACAATAGTGCAACGGGTGGGATTCGAACCTGCGACCTTTCAGTTTTCAGGCCGCACCTTTTACCGTTGGGCTATTGAGGCTTATTTTATATTAATTACATTGTTCGTCAAGTATCTTTGACATTTAAGTACTACTCTGAAAAAAGCAATAAAATTGTATAGATAAATAATTACGTATTATGTTTATTAGATACAGAACATACAACAAAAGAAAACTTAATTAAATAAATTAAATAAATTAAAACTACCACTAGCTATATTTACAAAAAATACACGCCTGCATCCAAGTGGTCGTTTATGGGCATGGTGCCCAAAACACTGGCGCTATTCCCTCGTTGGATTGCGAGGCTGAGCCGTTGGGCTAAATAAGCGCCAGCTCTTTGGTCACCTGAGGCGTGGATCAGTATTTTTGTCTTTTATTTAGGTTCGTTGCTTTGTATCAATAATGACACTTCTGTTGGTTTTAACAATTTCCCTGTGAAAACTGTCTTAACAAGCTACGAATTCCACTGTATTCATCCCTACGAATAGGTCAACCCTCGTCAAGAATGCGGTTCGGGCCTGCTTTAATTAAAGTTGGCTGTAGGTAGTTTTCAACTTGTTGCTTTAAGCTAAAGGATTTTACGTGTTTGTGGCTTACAGACGCTATTACACCTTTGACTTCGCACTACGCCCTCCAAGCCTCAAAGAGCTCGATATGCTTTAATAGATGAAATAAAGACCAACTGAAAATAGGTTTTTGATTTGATTTGATTAACATGATCAAGTTAATGGATATATTTTTGCTTTGATATCGAATTTAAGACTTCCATAACATGAATAGACGCCCCCACTTAGGTATATTCTCAACTAATCTCAACACGTCATTTTATTTATACGAAGACACTGATCGATGGACGGGCCAAACTATTTATTGAACAGATTTTGGTAAATCGATCAGCTGCTTTAGTTAAAATTTCTTTGTGGATTGGGTGTAATCGCTCTGAAGTCCTATTCAAAATTGTACAAGGGCATCGGAATGTCCTTGTTCCTTTATTATGCAAAGCATTTTGTCGTGAAAAGATTTGATGCTATTAAAATTCTCTAGATACTTAGGCTGCTGAATTTACAGAATTAACTCGATAAACGGAATACAAAAACATTTTATTTGTTTGGTCGTGGATATTTTTTATTCATTTTTAATTGCAAAATATTTAAAAGAAACAATATCTTTTTTTTTTTGTGCTGGTTTTTGGCATCAATGTCATATGAAAACTATATGTAAATAAGCGCTTTCAAATTAATTGAATGATCTAAACAAGTAGTTAGAAAGAAGTGATGATTTTATACCTATTTAGGTAGGTACCTATAAATCTATAAATATTGTACCTATCGTAATATATAATAGGTATAATTTATATTTATTGTAATAATAAAATCTTTCTCTATTTCAGCTGTGTGTAGAACGACATCGGCAAAAACTTAACGAATGCCAAAACACGCGAGAGAACCTCAGCTTATCTAAATATGTTTTCCTTTTGTTTTCTTTTTCCCGAGAAAATGTTCCCGTTGTTTCGGCAAATAACGAAACCGACTACCTACCTATTACAGATAATATTTACACTTTTTGGAGAAAAACGTTCGTATAACATATCTATTTACGGTTTTGAGCAAAATATATAATATACAGTAGCTTTTGCTCCCGCGACTTCATCAGCGTAGAATTAGGTTTTAGAGTGGAATTTTCAGAAACTGTGACACACGTACTTCTTTATTTTTAATCGAAAGGCAAAATACTTTCTGTGATCGCTGCAAAATACCGATTTCCATAGATATAACTTTAAAAATGACGGAATTTCATACAAACTTATTACCCCTTTGGGGGTGGAATTTCAAAAAATCCTTTTTTAGTGGCTGCCTACGTCATAAAAGGAACATATTGTCAAAATTCCAGTGGTTTAGGCTGTGCGTTGATATAAGTCAATCAGTCAGAACTTAATAATAGATTATATATATTAAGATTATATGTTTATCTACCGTTGTCATACCTAGACTACATGAGAAACGGTCATTTCTTGTAGATATTTGACACAAATACTTATAGTTAATTCATTTGGGTTAGTTCATTTGGAGTCTATACAACTCGAAACTTACAAACTACTGCCACTGTTGTAATCTAAACTGTACATAGTATCATAAATACCGACCGACTGTGCAGTCAGGGTGCAGTTCTAATAAAATAATCTTGATGATTGGTAGTTGCAGTTATGTTAATAACAATTTTATTACATACAAATTGCAACTGCAATAGACTTGCAATATTTAAAGACCTTAGCATATTTTCCTGCTATGTTGGCATTAAAAGTTCCTACTGGTTTAGACCCAGGTGTTACACTGACTTATGGATTTAACCCACATTTAAACTCTTTTGATTGAAATCCGTTGACCGTTTCCAATTAGGTTCCATTATGCGTTACAAAGTTTTGAATTCGAACTCGGTTTCAAGTATACGGTTAACCTGAAGAACCTACAAGTAGATATAAACTATTACTTAGTTATAGTGCCTTCAAAGTTTACTACTCTATTATCCACAAAGTTATACCATCCTCGACAATAGATACACTAAAGGTACAAAGGGAGATGCAATTACAGTTTATCGTCTAACTTCCATTTGCTAAAACAGCGTTAGTTGTCCATTTCATGAAAATAATCTTGATTATTTAATTATTAATTAAATTTTATAGTTATCCGTGTTATCCGTAGATTTTATTAGCTTTTTAGAAATAAGAGTGGTAGGTATGCTCTAAAATTGATTGTATCAGCGTAACGAACGCAATGACCTCTGGCTGGTACACTCCCGCTATTGGTTAAAATGCATTGGTGCAGCAGGGACGACATAAATTCAGCCAATCAGAGGTCATTGCGATCGTTATACTGATGCAATCATTTTTAGAGAATAGATATAGTTCTTGCAATTTACAAGGGCGCGTGAGCTTTATTTGTTGTTACGTGGTGTACATGTACATTGAGTAAGTGTGCGTGCCTGTTAAGAGCCTAGGTGCAGTCAGGCGTTAGCAAGCTCTTGCTCACACTTATACAGATACGACACACACACAAGCATGAGTCACGCGCCCTCGTGAATTGCAAGAACTATACCACTACTTGACGTTTGCAATTTGACACATAAATGACAAGGCGTCGCGTCGCGGTGATTGTTTGTCCTATCTAGCAAGATGGTATCTAGTGTCAACAGTAGATGCACACATTGTCTGGCCTCTGTCATGTTGAAGACTGACAATGTGATTGGGACGATACGGTTAGATAGCTACTGTGTCAATGATAATATTGTGTATCAAACAATATTATATTATCGATCATGCCATACACTACCATACAGTTAACATATTAGATAGGTATTTGCTAAGATAATACCTACGGATATGTAATTAATATTAATTTATTATTAAGTGCTTGTATTCCTAATATTGATTAGAGTGCAGTATTAATAGTAGATAGGTACACCACAAGGCTTAGTCAAGAAACAAATACCTAGATCCGAACTCGAATATCTTTTTCAACTCACTTTCACTTCTCAACTCGCTCTCTCATCTTATTTCTCATCTCTTTCTCAACTTAATCTCACTTTCGACGACAAAACGCATCATCATCGCCTGGACATAGATCTCTTGAAATAATCGCCAGAGAACACAATCATGTGCCACCTGCATCCAACGGTTGTATAATTATCATCATCTCAACCGATCGATAGACGTATATCGCCTGGACAGGTCTTTTGAATCGATCGCCACAGAACTGGATCATGTGCCACCTTCATCCAATGGCTGCCAGCGATTCGTCTGAGATCGTCTGTCTACCAACCTGCATCTCCCGGTGCGGAATCTTCGTTCCAGCACTTTGGGGCCCCAACCGCGTGTCGAGCTAGCCCGCTTATTGCTACTTCGTCTTTCCAAACCTATCCATCTGGTTCAAACTTTAAAATTAATAATATGTTCATTAATTCAATAGACACAGGGAAAAAGTGCAAATTAATTATGAATTTGTATAGTTCCTTTCCTCTACGTCATTTGACTGTCCCAAAACTGTCTGACCCGATCTAAAAAGCATTTTAAAAACTGGGAATCATACTCAAATTTTGCTTACTTGACAAAACATTTTGGGCTTTAATATGTAGTCAAAGGACCGAGGATCTCAACAAATTATTTATTAGTGCCTTTCACGAAAACTAGATTTACATAATATAGGTACTGTATATAACTGGTATAGGTATGTAAACATTGTTCGTGTAATGTAATGGACGTATAAGATTGAGGACGACAACATCCCTTCACAATTTATTCACAGCAATTTTCGGGGAACTCAATTTATGTGAACGCCTGTATGACTTTGTAATAAACTAGAATATTCTCTTGGTGTCGCGGTCGTCTACGTTAGCGATACATCTAAGCGAAGTGAACAGTCGCTTTAGATTAATAGATTGCACTTTTTTTTTTGTCTGTTAAACCCTCTTAGAAACAGAAGTTAAAAGTTATTAATTACCTACCAAACAAAGTTACCTACTTTAGTCCCTAGACCTTATGCATGTTAAGTACAAAAAACTTATAGCTACAATGACGACAAATATATCCTTCAAGCAAATACTACAATGTAAACGCTGGGAGAGTTTAAATAAATATAATAATTAAAATAATTTCTGAGACTTTGGGACTAAATTAAATCGCTTTTTTTTTTTAAATTTCAGGTTTTTTAATTTGCGTGGGAAATCTCTTATTTTCTGGGGTAAAATGTAGCGTACGTGTTATTCCAGACTATAATTTATCTCTGTGCTAAATTTCAACCAAATCGGTTCAGTTGTTGCGGCGTGATTGAGTTACAAACATTCATCGATCATCTATACATCCAAACTTTCGCATTTATAATATTAGTATAGAATAGTAGGATTGTTTTATAAAACAAACATAGCATATCGGATCGGTATCTTTTATGGTTGTCTGATCGAATAGTAAAAAACGTACCCAAACGCAATTTGTCTAATGCGAACATAGAGGACCTTTGCGGAGTAATCCATCCATCAGACTTCAGCATCCGAGATACATCGTAGAAGCGCAAAATCCTATAATAATAAAAGTTTTTGAGTAGAGCTATTCAGAGTATCTATCTTTTATATCTTGTATAACCGCCTACGCAGAAACAGATTGATCTGTCTGTCAAGAATTTTGTCAACAAAATCGTGTTCTTTCATTTCACGAGGGCTCCTGGCTCATAGTTGTGTGTGTGTCGTATCTGTATAAGTGTGAGCGAGAGCTTGCTCGCGCCTGACCGCTCGCACCTAGGCTCCTGACAGGCACGCACTCTTATGAAATGTGCATGTACACGATATAACCATACGTAAAGCGCCAGTTACTTCGTGAGATAACCGTAACCGTTCATTTCAAGATGGCTGTCGTCGACCGTTACAAAATGACGTCATACCGTACCGTTCACAAAAAAAATTGTATTTTTTACTGTAACCACGACTGTAACGGAAGTTTTCTTCGCTGGCAATACTTTTTATGGCAATGACATCTTGAATGTTGATTGGCGTGATTCTTAATTTCTTATTGTTTTCCGCTTGATAGAAAATCATTAATTAAAATATTAAATAGTCAGCGATTTCTTTTTTCCTTTTTTACTCGTTGTAGAAAATCACATCGAGCAATTACTCCGTCGCTGCGTGATTCAAAGACAAACCAACAGACAAAAACACACAAAGTAGGGATTAGTAGGGATATAAAAGTGGAGATTGCATAGTAAGTACCTAAAGACTAAATGAAGGATTCGGAACGTGTCTGAAAAAAGAAATATAGCGGAATGGAAAGGTCATCCGTCGATCGCCATATCCAGCCGTACTCATTTCCCTGAGGGTTCGCAATATTTCCTGCAAAATATCAAATCTACTACCATTGGCAACTGGCAACTGGTATGAATTTCACCGTTAAACTTGGTAATCCTTTAATTTCACAAGTAAGTTTTACATCGGTTTTCTGTCTGCTATGTAAACATTTTTTTAATAGAAAATCACTGTTACTTATATACTTTCTATGGAATACCTACATATAATAAATATGAAAATCTGTGTTAGATGGTTGATCTGTCCTTCAATCAAACACCAAATGATTGTATGCATGACGATAGTTGAGGACTTATTTGGCGATATTTTGGTTTTTGTGTTTGCTGTATTCTTAATTAGCAGAATATAGTTTATATAAAGGAAAATTTATGGAAATTTGGCTGGAAAACTCGAAAATTTAGATGGTATTTTTACATGAAAGTCTCAATTTAATTTAAGCCTCAATAGACTAACGGTTTTTTTTTTGCAAACTGAAAGGTTGCAGGTTCCGAGCCACTCCTAACACAAGCTTTCTGCTTATTTGAAATGGAGAGGAGAATATAAGTCAAACTCAACTTGACTAATATTCTTTAAAAAAAAAAAGAAAAAAAAAATTCTTCATTAGTAAATTACGCCCGCAATCGCTAGAACACAAAATGTCGACGAGAAAACCGCGCGAGTTCCACAGGTAAAACGTATCTGGTAAAAATGTAAATTGTCCTTTCGTTTCAAAGCTGGGCGAGTGGTGCTCTAATGCATATTTTACATAATACACGTGTCGATAAACACATTTGCATCCGTTACGAGTGAAATGGGAATTTTTCCAAGTGGCGGAACAAAATTGTTGGCAATTTTGTTCAATTCCCTTCCATTAAGAAATGGAACCGGCGATATTAACGTCTGCTTCTTACATTTACCTGCTTAAGATAATAATCTTCACTCTTTAACTGCTAGCTTCAACTCAAACAGTTCTGCTTATTTCTTATTTTATGATAGCACTTATTAAACATGCTTAGCTTAATGCATATCGACCGTTCCGTAGAACAAAGTCTCACCTGCTAAATACACAACTTGAAATTTGAGCCCTAAAAGTCACATCTGCAAGGCTCAAATCTCAAGTTATGAATTTAGCAGATGAGACTTTGTTCTACGGAACGGTCGATATAGTTCTTGCATTTCACGAGGGCGCGATTTTACTTGTGGTTAAGTCGTATACATGCACAGTGCGTAAGTGTGCGTGCCTGTCAGGAGCCTAGGTGAGAGTACGACACACACACAGCCATGAGCCACGCACCCTCGTGTTTTGAAAGAACTATACCTGAATTTTTATAGGATTAGTTATTTAAAAATCTAATGTTACTTACATAATTTATTCATCTTTGAACCCACCAGAGCCAAATGGAAATGGCAAGCTCCTAGTATCGACCAAAGACAAAGGCGTTGACAGACAATCTACTTAAATTGTCAGACGACATAAAACGAGTCGTAGGGAGTTTTTTTTTTCGGTGACAAGATAGTTCTTGTCTGCGATCTCACCGGATGGTAAGTGACGATCCAGTCTAAGATGGTAGCGGGCTTACTTGGAAGGGGTAGGGCAGTGTAGATTCAACCCATACCCCTAATCGCTTTCTACACCTCATCGTTCTGGAACGCTAACTCGCTGGACGGCACGTCTTTGACGGTAACTAGCTACGGCCAAAGCCTCACACCAGACAAGAGTTGCAATACCACGTTGTCTGGCAGACCTGACGGTGGATCTATCGGTTGACGAAGTGATATAGTAGTAGTAAAATTAAACTAGTGTAAATATCGTTTCGCCTCTTCGACCATTTAGCCGGGACGCGCCTTTACGCAGATTTAGTACTGAATATATTCTGCCACTTTCTGCGGTGAGGTGGGGTAATCACGTACAGCACACATTTACTCACTTCCGCACACTCTTGTAATTACTTAATGTCTCTATGAACACACACTAACTCAAAAGCTGTCACACTTACAAGCTGACACGTACGTTTGTACATGTACTTCGTCAGAAGGGAATGCGTGCGCTTGCCACGTCCCGGCTAAATGGTCGAAGGTTTTGCCTAGTCGTGCTTACCAGTTTATCACCATCAAAATCACGTTTACCTCCGACCGAGCATTTCACGGGTCGTTGCGGTCGGCGGGCTTTTCCATTAGTGCGCTAGACGAGAAATCGTCACCGCCAAGCTACGTAAATTATCAAGCCCTTCATTTTAATAAGCTTAAGCTCATTTGGGGTTGGGAACGCTTTGGCGTCGCAACATTTCGACTACTTATTTTAAACTAGCTGATGCCCGCGACTTCGTTCGCGTGGATTAAACTCTTTTATGTTCCGGGATTAAACATAGCCTATGTTTTATTTCACACTGTTATCTATCTCTGTGCCACATTTCAGCCAAATCGGTGCAGTCGTTGCGGCGTGATTGAGTAACAAACATCCATCCATCCATACATCTAAACTTTCGCATTTATAAATTAGTGTATTCATACAAAATATAGATATTTCAGACTGTACGTACCGTACCATAAATGTTTCAGTTGGAAAAATTGTTTTCTTAGTTCTGTCGTGACCACGATCCGTGCAACCATCGTCGTGATCCATTTATCGACTTTTCCAACCGAAAAATTATTTCGACCATGAAATAATTTTTACAGATACCTACCAACGTATCTGTTTAGTACATTAATCGTTATAATTTTACTTACTTTAAAAAATAATCCCTCTTTTAAAAACAATGTCATCGTAATCAAAATTGTCATCGTAATTTTTCTTTTTTTTTTTTAGGGTAGTTCATGCAATCAGCCTTCCACTATGTGTTTATTTGATTTTAATTTTTCTATTTAGACCATAAGCTTAGAATGTACAAAAATTCTAAGTCTATGATTTAGACTATTTCCCAATAGAAAAGTCAGTCTTATTTGTAACCGGGGGGTAACTAACCACAATCAAAACCTCTCACCCTCCAACCAGACTAGTCAGAGACTAAAAATTATAAATTCCCCAATTATCTCTACCGGGAATCGAACACAATGCCGCTAGCTTCATATAGCGCTTAATACGCGAGGGAGATCGATGTAAATAAAGCTATCAACTTTACTTCATTACTGACGGTTTTTCCCGGAGGTAGTAAATAAAAATGTACGTGTACCTCAGAAAAGACAAATTTTACCTCCATTTTATTTAATTAACCCCCGATTCTCGAGCAGGAATGTACACTGAGATACTTTTTTCTCTCCTGGTTGATTAATGCAAAAATTGTAGGTATAAAATCTAAAAAACACAATAAAAATACAGCCACGTTTGAAATCAGGTCGTCAAATTATTTTTGCACCCGCATCGCAAACCTCTTGCAACGTCGAGGTGGCTTGTTAATTTGAACGAGTTATATAAATTTTAATTCCTGCATACAAGCCGAGCAGCAAAAACCGAGTGCTAACTAACACGCTAACAAAATAACGATGTTTTCACAGTTTGCCAACCAGACGTGCCGATTAACTCTGCAGACGGAAAATTAGCTTCGCTTCCCATCTCGAACGACTTTCAATTTTCATAATGTAGGAATATGGCTGAAAAAATCTTAAAATTCGTTTTTTTGAACCATCTCTACTTTTTCTTACTATGCTATACTGTATCTTTAGATTCATGTAACAATGGATCATTTATTTCTAGTTTTAAAACTAAATAAACTTACTAACGTAGGAGGAAGAATGGGATATTTCGATTTTTGCATTAATATTCCGGACCTCATATAAGTGAGCGTAATGTAGAGCACTCTCCAGTAAGATTACCAATGTCATAAAGAGAAGGCAAGTGGTTGGCTGAGAAAGGTTGATGGTCCGGTGTTTTGGCAATCAATGGCAAAGTGTGGAGTTAACTTCCACAGGCTGCTGTTTATGCATTTCTTTAACGCTTCTTTTGCGACTCTGGCCCCTTATGCATCCTGTGTGTCGGATGGGTCTAATGTAGGCTGTAGCCGGGTCCAATTTTCTTTTTGACATCTAAAAAAAATGTTTGCACAATCTAGGGCATGAATACCTAAACAAGTAGGAAGAGTACCTACACGTGCAAGTACTTAAACTACTTAAACTTAAGTCATAAGTTTCTCGCTTTTCTTTTTTACACAGGCTTGGAATATACCGTATCTGCCTACTTTAAATATACATAATAATTCCTCTGCGGCATGCCTAGCTAGCTAAGTGTATCTGTTTTTCGCGACAGGCGGGATTCTCAATTAGTGCGCCAGACGGGAAATCGTCATCTGGAATCTACATAAAGCATGCCGTTAATGAGCTTTTGAATTTTTTCTCATTGACTGTCGATAGTGGGATAAAGTTTCACTACGATCGAACCTGAATACCTACCCCAAAAATACAGGAGATTTTAATAAAACAACAAAAAATACCAAGATAGAGTTTTTCCACGCTTTTTCTCATCATCATCGTCATCATCAGCATACCATGAACGGCTCACTTCTGAGCACAAATCTTCTCTCTCTAAAATCCACCGCGCTGCTACAAAGCAAAGTACGTTTCCTCGTTTACGTACGTAAGTTTCCTCACGAGCGATATTTTCCTTCACCGTTGATCCTTTTTATCTCAAATTAATTTTGATTCTATCCTGTAAAAAAAACAATTTTTATTATTTTATTTTTATTACAGACCCTTACTTAGCTTTATGCCAAAGTGCATAGCAAGTTATACTAATTCATATTTATAGATATTCTTATAACTATTTTTGATGACTTGCATGAAATAAATAAAGAAACCTAGGAGCGATGAAAGCTTAATGAAAGAAACTAAAGTATCTCAATTTAAAAGATAGAGTACCAGGACATCAGCATCGTGGAAGAAGTTCATCAATCTAGCGTCACACTACACGGATCGTTACGCCAAGAGATAAATGGTCTTTGTAAGGCATCCCAACATGGGGACAGAAAATTATTGTTCTAAAAAGTAAAGCATGAATTCATTATACGAAGCTTAGGTACAAGAATAGATATCGTTATCGAACCTATGTTGCAAATCCCAGGATTGGATGTTTTTGTTCAATGTGAAATCCGCTACGACAATAGCATGTTAAATGTTATCTTAGATATGCTATGTCCGTCTGTCAGCGGGACGGACGGACGGTCCTGTTGGCACCCTTTGGCTACGGAACCCTAAAAAGCAACAGTACCACAGCTACTTATTATGAATTCAGGTTGCATACTTGGAAATTCTGACAGCATAAAAATTTTGCAAGACCGTCCATTTATAGGAATTTTTGGTGGCTGTTTCATTATACATGTATAGAGGGTAGTATTGTATAATGATGTACAAAACAGCTGGTAGATACTTTCGCCTAAAAGAAATTCATCAATTAACACACATTGTTGCAACAGATAAATTTATAAAGAAATTATAACGCAAGGGAACATTGAGTGATACGCGATTCAGGCTCTTAAAAAAGCGAATTTTAGAACTTGTTTTAAACGTATTGTTCCTTATTCGAAACGAACTGAAGACTGGGAATGGTCACATAATATACCTCCTCGTATATAATTATAATTATAATTAAGTACCAGATAATTTCTTCAAAAGCCATTTTATTATCAAGCAATTACAGTCATATCCACATTTACTACAGGCCCTTAAAACTAATGACGCATAATTTTTCACTGCAACTAGGAACGACAACATACCTACTCATACTTGAACTACCGAGGAACACCGCTTTTAATGAGAGAAGTAATGTGGGTACAGAACTACACTAACAACACTACGTGGGGAAAAAGTGCTGCACTATTTTATTAATAAAAAAACGACACTGTGATATGTCAAGCTGAACTTAAGTAATATTCTTCTCTCCCTTCCAAATAAGTAGGTACAAAGCTCGTGTTGGGAATGGGAACGACAAAAGTCCAATGGGTGGGAATCGAACCGTTGACCTTTCAGTTTCCAGGCTAAAGCAGGTTGTGCCACTCGGACGGTGAAGAGTCACAAAGTCCGATAAGTACGAGTGTACGACATTAAAAATTTGAATCACCCCCAACATGTGGAATCAACGATTGATCTATGTATGTAGATATGATATTCCAGACATGGCTAAGACTGACATCTATAGAGCGTGGCTGTGTAAGACTGACATCTATAGAGCGTGCTTACACTTTTTTTTAATATATAGCGCTTAGTTGCGATCTCACCTGATGGTAAGTGAAGATGCAGCCTAAGATGGTGCGCGTTTGGCTAGAAGATGCTTATTCACTCTTGATTTTAAGACACCCACATTATAGTTATAAAAACGGAAGCCGGAAGGGCATTCCAAATTTTTGCGGTGCGACTCAAATTAGACTCAAGACAAAGTTACATACGTGTGAACGTTTTAACTCTGAAGTCCGAGCCAAGGCAGAGTAGATATACTCTGCCTTGGCTCTAGATACTCTCTATAGATTTGAGCCTTAGTATGTAAACGCGGATTTCCCAGCCCCACTTGAAACAAGAATAAACGATAGTCGTGCTCATACATATTCACGCCGTATAAATATTAAATGCGCACGTCTCACCTTCCCATATCCCCAATGTTTCACGTGAATCTACTTTCAGCGCAGATCTGTGTAGGTTGTAGGTATGATTGAATAACCGTACAGAGGCAAAACTTTTTACGACTGCGCAATGTTTATACCTACCTACCTATTTTGGTAGGCTTGATTGTGTCAACTACCTGCATAGAAGAAAGATAAACGAAGCAAAATATTAGACTAGCGCGTGACTGCAATTATACTTGATGATAGCAGCCTAATGAGCTCCGCTTCAATAGAAAATACCTCAGTCAGTCGGAAAAATGAAAGCCTGAAGGGTATTTGCGCCTGTGTTTTAATAATAATTATGATTTTTTATCAACTAAAAACGTGGAAGGCACCAAATTCAATACTGAGACAGTTTAAACTCAAATTAACTCAATATTGTCTATTTAATAAGTGAGTAGCCTCGATTGGTCACCGAAAAAAGAAGCACACAGCTATGTACTTGTTTAATGATCCTTAGGTAGGTATTGAAGTAGGTACGTTTGTGTGAAACTTCATCAGCTCTGTTCAGTTGTTTGATCATATTGTGGTACAAGTACTAAAACAGCGATTCATTTCATTGCAAGCTTTCACGATTCGATACATCGCGTGTGCCTATAATACCTATGCAAATACTATTTTATTACTTGGTACTAAAGTGATAAAATTTTCTGTGAGTAGGTATCTACCTAGAGATTTTTATTTAGATCTAGATTATTTGGAGATTTAAAACATAGAGATTTTTATTTAGCAAAGAGTACGATTTCCCACAAAATTATAGGATAGAGGGCTGTAGTCTTATAAGTAGGAGGTTTGGGTTAATTTCCGGGAAGGTCAGTTGTAGAATTTATAATATTTCTACGTCAATTCAAGTTTGATCTGGGGTGGGCCTTACTTTTGCTATTCAAAAAAAATTCAAAATTCAAAATTTACGTATTTCATGTAGGCCACCTTGTAGCTCTTATGACACGTCATAAATCTACCACCGGTTCGGAATGCAGATTATGTTTACATAATTACAGTAAATAACCTATTGAGTACATATAAATAACCTATTAGGTATATAATAACCTATTTATTACATTCTGTGATTGATTACCATTATTGCTAGGGCAATTAAGGCAAAGCTGTGCCGCTAAGTGTGTTTAGCGCGCTGGGACGAAATCGCGTAGAAACCAAGCTATGCCCTAATTGATACCCCTAATTTAGAATTTATGTACTTATTATAAATATTTTAACAAACAATCTGTCACTCCTCTTCTAGTTTAGCCTAAAACCATGACTGATCACTTACCTGCTGTGGAATAAAATATAATAGAACTTTTACACAATTATAAATGCTCTAGTTTTTCAGGGTGATACTGAAAAAGAAAAAAATATGCTTTAGTTCCTATCTACTGGGTTTTGTATTTTTTTAAGAATTTTTCTTAACAAATGTTTCTTTTGTTACAGTCACGATGTTAAAAAATCGCATGTCATCGCTTTGCACCTTGGCCATGGTCTTTGGGATTGTCTACGGGCAAACTGGTCAGTATGAAATATAAATGCGGCCGCAACTAGTGGTCTATCTTAGCCCAGTGTAGAAAAAGGTAGATTCGCTTTACATTCACGCATAGCGACTTTAAAGTCAGCTATTCGTACGCGACAAATATTTTGAGATTGTAGAGGAATATGTTCTGTGCGCGACAAATAACATATTCCTCTACAATCGCAAAGTTTCCCAACTTTTCTCGGACGGAAGTTAAGAGTCTAGACACATCTGTACTTTGAATTCTAATGCCACCACAAGGCCACCACGGATATATAATTCGAAAACATTAGAAAGAAAGAAAACACATTTATTCAGTAATGATGATCATTTTTCTAGAGTCTAGCAGAAGAGAGGAATAGAAACGTCATCGGTAGGCAATGAAACCCTCTACCTATTGTTTCGCGGCGCGATTGTAGAGCGGGCTTTTAAGGGGTTAAAGACTGCCAAAACCACGACCACTCAAAATCTTCTTGAAAGCGTACCTTTTTCGTCTTAACTATCACCACCAAGAGTGTGGCAGCTACGCATTTGCTCTGCCATTTAAAAAGACTCTATGCTCAACTTCCCTTGGAATTTCCTAGAAACGGAACCGCCGAGCACTCCAACCACAAGAGCGCCAACGACCACAGCAGCGCCTACCACGGTTGCTTGGGAGACGGAGACGTTGAACGAAGGCCAGGCTATCCAGAAGGCCCTGCAGTACCTCCTGCAAAACCGTCAGCCAGACTGGGGTTGGGGTAATGATACGCACCATGTCATGCTTACTCTCCAGGTAAAAACCTCGCACAGAATTTATTATTATTTCTTATATCTACTTTCTGCAATAAGATACTTTGGTAAGGAAGGCGGTTTCTTAACCGCCTCTTCGCAACAGCCTCAAACTCCTAAAAGCTTTGACGGTGGCATCATCAGTTTAACGACGAAGTGCGATATTTATTTTTTTAAATCGTTCGATATAAAGTCTTAGGCAAGTTTTCGCAAAAGTTGGTTGTTTAAAATATTTCGCCACTGCAATACACATAATTTGTCTCGTCGCCGTCGCATTGCAATCGCCTTACCAGTGCGGCTCTGGCCTTAAAGTGTTTTGTAATGTCAATTAACCATCAAAATTCGCCGGTTAAAGTTTACTTGGAAGGGTGAAAGTAAACAATTAATCTTCTTAGTTTAATGGTTACCTTTATTCTGTTTCAGTTAGCAAATAACACTGGCAAGGAAATAGAACAGCAAGGATTGGAGATGCAACTATCTGCTAAGCAAATGGATATTGAGATATTGCTCATGATGTCAAAGTAAGAATCATAAACAATATTGTAAAAACCGTCATCATACAAACATTACAAATGCAAAAGTGTGATTGTTGGTCAGTTTGTCAGCTCTGTTTAAACTCAGTTCATCAATCAATCACTAAATTCTTAAATTAGGTATAGTATGGGGTGGGTTCGAAACATCAACACCTAATTGTCGTGGCCACATCTACCACAAGCTTTAAAAGAAAAGGGGAAGTCCCTTCTAATAAGGGAAATAGTCCCTAAAAAATTGAAATATTCTTTAAAGGTATACAGTATGTTCCCAAAGGTGTGTGAAGTCTACCAATTCGCATTGGGACAGCGTGGTGTGCCTATAACCCTTCTCTGAGAGACCTGCGCTCTGTAGTCAGCCGTTGATGAGTTACTGAAGATGATGATGAATTTTTTTCCAGGCACCATGAATCTCCCCCGCCTCTTGGTCGCCTCGCCGCCTATACCCTCGCATTAGGCGCTCTGTGCAAGGACCCGCGTTCATTTCACGGTCGGGACCTGGTCGCTACCTTACTCCATCGCGAACCGCCTCATGACCTGGAGTTCGCTTATGCCACTCTCGCTGCCTGCTCTTCCGCAGCCCATGTTCGGAGACGTCACATCAGACGGCTATTAGACATTGCTAACGCAGCTGCTGATCATAGTCTGGGTGAGTTCTTTGTTAGCTTATATCACACAACAGGTAGACTTACTGATGAACGAATAAGACTTACCGACATAGCTCATAGAGTCGCAAAACTGAAATGGTAATATATAGAGGGATAATGGTAATATTTAGAGGGAGTTGCAGAGTGTGAGTAACTGGATACATATAGGTATGTGAAACCGATAAATAGGAACGTCGAAACAGACATAAATGGTAGAAAGATTCAGAAGCCATGAGACTCTTTTTAATCGAAGGGCAAGTTGTTTAGTAATAATAGAAATACTAGTTACCTGTCATACTTTTAAATTAGCCCTTTACCTACCATCTTAGGCTGCATCGTCAATCAACATCAGGTGAGATCGTAGCTCTTGTTATTGAATAAAAAGAAAGATACTGACGTCTTAATCTAGTCCTTGCTATGTTTTGGTCTAGATACAATATCGATGGTGATTCTGGCTCTGCGCTGCGTGGTACAAGACCACCGACATCGCAGTCTTATACACTTCGTGCGTCGCCCCATGGCCGGCTTAGCAAGACAACAGCATCCAGATGGAAGTTTCGGCTCTTTGACCACAACTGCTTTGGCTATACAGGTAACTGCATCGTAAAATAAATAGCTCTGCTGAATGTTTAATAGGTACTTACATTTTAAAATCCATAGAATAAAATCCAAAGCTCGCACTATCACTCTACTACAGTCTCAAGACATAGGTAAAGCGAGGAATGAGGTAGATTTATGGTCGCCCATACTATAATAATTAAATACCTTCAATACGTTTACCTTATACGTAAATCAATCTCCAAGGCTCTTGAAGACTCCGACAACGGCCCCGGTGCTCACCAGCACTGGAGCCTCCCTGCAGCTAGGAAGTGGCTGCTGGAGAAGCAGGGGCCGGACGGCGGGTGGGGAGACGTGGCGAAGACCGCTGCAGCCGTCGCAGCGCTGACACCAGCTTCTCTAGCCGCTGTTCGACCGCCGCACTGCAGCGACAAGCTGCTGGATAGTCGACATGAACCACTAGGTAAATAGGAAGTAGCTGCTGGAAAAGCGATGGTAAACGAGGAGCCGAGATAGCCGCTATTCGATCGCCACACTTCAGCGACAAGCTTCTGGATGGTCGACATGAACTATTAGGTAAATAAGGATTTAAAGATGGTTACCGCATCTAGAAAATGGCTGCTGGGGAAGAGATGGTGATGGGAGATGTGGTGAAGACATCTGCAGCGCGCAGC
The DNA here is from genome assembly GCA_038048805.1 of Hipparchia sbordonii. Taxonomy (NCBI): domain Eukaryota; kingdom Metazoa; phylum Arthropoda; class Insecta; order Lepidoptera; family Nymphalidae; genus Hipparchia; species Hipparchia sbordonii. The sequence continues at coordinate 8,447,213 of CM076107.1, read as the reverse complement.
GCTAACAATAACCTCTTTAGCCGATCTTCGACCCCTGTCATGCAAAAACAAGCTGCTGGATAGTCGACATAAACCACTAAGTAAATAAGGATTTAAAGATGGTTACCGCATCTAGAAAATGGCTGCTACTGCTAGGTACATTATGCTTATTTAAATGCTGGGGACATTATTTCCAGATAGTAACGGGGGAGATGGCAGCCTAAAGATGGCGTACCAAACCGGCCACTCCAGCAATGATTCTGACGCCCGCAATGTCTCCTTCACCTACACGCTGTGGCTTGGCACAAATGTCACCGAAAATTACACGCTTTACATGGTGGCTCCCAGGTATGCAGGTATCTTTGATAAACTACCTATATTTTAAACCCAAAATTGTGACTGACAGTTGTTCAAACCCTTAGTTCTTTTTCTGAGTCTCTATCAGTAAATAAAACCGACCGACCGCTTTACGTGCTTTCCGAGGCACGGGGTTGGCTCACCGCCGACTTATTAGTAACTCCAGGCTTACCAACTCCAGTACTTAGAATTCTTGACAGAAAACCCCAATACGTTTTTTGGCCCGACCCGGGAATCGAACACGGGACCTCGTTATCCGCAGTTAAACTTATTACTAGACCAACGAGTCAATAAATCGAATATCTATTACAGAAACATCTCCTTCTACCACGTAATGCAAATGGCAGCTGAGCAAGAGCCGAAGTTCAAGTTCGAAGCAAGCGAATGGCCTAACGGACACTATGTGCATACTCTAGCCGGTCACAAGGAGGAACCCATGGGATACCACTATTGGCTACTCTACCGGCTACCCGAGATTCCCGACCCAGCTAGTCCACCCGGCAACCAACTAGTCGCGCCTGTTGGTAAGTACCTATAGCGGATTTCGGCGAAAAATTACTTTGTATAATGCGATTCAAATAACAATAGTAATGAGAAGCCGCCATTTTCTGTTTCTATCTCACTCAGTGAAAACCGCATATGAGCAGGACATAAGTATAAAATGGCTGTTTGAAAGTCCTATTGTCTTTTGAATCGCATTATATCTAGAAACATCTACTACATAAGGCAAATAGCAGCAGAATAAGAGCCGAATTTTAAGTACAAAGCCAGCATATGATCCAACATACGTGTACTTCGATCACACATTTTCAGTACCCAAGTGTGGGTAGATACATAATTGGAAAATGCGTTGCACTTGTAGTGCTTACGCTTTCTGCGGGTTTTGAGGATTATCTTTATAAACGTAGTATTACTTTTGGTGTCTTTATGGTTGTCCTTTTCACATTGTTCTTTTTTTCCAGGTGTGGATGATTTGCTAGTCGAAGATGGCGAACATTATCTTTTCTGGTACAAAAAATTGTAATTCTTTTTTGAAAAGTGAGCTAAGAGTGCGACGTGGTAAAAATGTTAATTTAAAATTATAATTATTATAATAGAAACAAATTGAACAGCACACTTAACTTCAAAAGAAATCCAGATTTTATACATATCCTGACTAAATTGATTTTTATTCGCTTTTATTTCATAAAAAAAATATTATGACTCATGTCGTAAGTTTTGGTATGGTTCAGGTATTTGTAGTACCTACTAATAAGTAGACTTACCTAAATAAAAAAACCTTACTTACCTATTTCGTAATATGTGTATCTTTTTAGTAACCTTTTTATACCAAAAACTTATTATTATTATTAAAATCAAAAATTAAAAACTTAAGTAACTGCAATTAATATTATTTAGATGTTTTTGTAGATTATTAATTCAATAAGTAGCAAGTAGGTATTTTACTACTATAGTTCACATAGTACACCATACAAGTTAAATAAATAATTAATTAATTAATTATGATAGTTTTAAGAAACGTAACAATTGTAATAGAATTAGAATCATAAATAAAACTTGGCACTTGGTACGGTTTTATATTACATCAGTATACTATAATAGTCTATAATATTTTAATGGCTTATTTATGGTCCGACCATAAATATATTGTAGACTAAATTGTATTGGTAGTATTATACTATTATATTTTTCAACACACTTGCTCATAAAATGGCTCCCGGTTCACCGCAATTAGGCACACAATGACACCTTTAACTCAAACTGTGACTTTTGATTACTATTATTCACAATGTGAGTTATAGAATTTTTTTTTTTAATTTTATTGGTTGAGTTGCTTTGTTCTTAAAAAAGTTTCTATTACAAAAAAAATCCTACCTTTTGCCAAGATACCTATTGCTTGCTCATTTCATACAACTTCGTATTTAAATAGATAATTTCAACTTGTACGTGTCTCAAATATAACTTTTGTTTTTTCTGTAATACTTAAAGAAAACTGGAAATTCCCCATTTTGTACGTGGCTATAAGAGAAAAGCCAAAAAAAAAGAAACCTCATTCTTTTAGTCTATGGCCATTAAAGGTGTGCGCGCATTCCGGAAAACTGATTAAATCAAATAAACCCCTGAATAGGCTGTATGATCGTCGATCTTTGCCTGCCCTCAAGAGCATCTCAAGAGGGCGAACAAAAAAACAACATTAATTTTTCCCGCCATTGCGAAAAAATTTTCACAACTCGTTTTCACCGTTTTGTACCATAATGTACTATTTTAGTATTATTTTCTTTACAAGTGTGTTGAAAAACGTCGTATGATACACGTGTATATTGATGATTACCGTCCTCGGCTACCTTAAGACCCTCACCTAACGGCTCGGGTCTCAATAGCGCCTCAGCGGTAATCACCAACTTTGACACTTGTACCATAATGTACTATTATAGTAGTATAACTATACTATGAAATATTATATGGTTGGAGCTAAAAAAAATTTGTTACACAATATTCTATTGCCTCACTTAGACATTTATTAATCTACACTACTATTATAAAGAGGAAAGATTTGTATTTTTGTGTGTATGTTTGTAATGAATAAACTCAAAAACGACTCGACCGATTTGGCTGAAATTTAAAATGAAGATAGATTATACCTTGGATTAAAACATAGGCTACTTTTTATCCCGAAAAAATTATAGTTTCCGCGAGATCTTGAAAACTAATTCCACGCGAACGAAGTCGCGAGCATCAGCTAGTTCATTATAATTTATGAGTCATTTATTATTTTATTATCATCACTTAATGATCTATTATTTGTATGGACTGACAGTTATAGATGACTTGGAGAGTGAGCATTTTAAATCGATACTAAGGAGATCCTTTAGTAACCAACTCTGAGTGGGGCAGCTAGTCTAAGATCAGTAGGTCGTGTACTGAACACAGAACATAATTAACTAATAGGCACTCTCTAAGGACAGGTTCTGAAGTGCCACAAGTTTTATTTATGTCATGTTACGACTAAGGCTATGTTCAGATGGCTGAATTGCAACGCGCGTTTTCAAATCGCGCGTTTAGACATCCTAATATATACCTAGCAACCGTTCACATGCGCGCGCGTTAACGCGCGTCAGCGAGCGTCAACGCGGCGCTCAGAGAAAAAGTTTCTAGACGCAGACAATCGCGCGTTGACTCGCGCTTTGATATTAATGTAATGTCCGTTTGCTGTTCAGTTGAGCGCGCGCTTTCATCGCGATCGCATGTAATTTTGTTAATTTTCGTAATTATATTTTGTTTTCGCATTTAAAATGAGTGAAATTGAAGATATTGACATCGACTTACTAATCGATGAAGTAGAAAAAAGGCCAGCAATTTGGAATATAGGTACTCTCGCAACGCGCATTAGCGCTCATCATGTGAACTCTCTTCAAATTTGATCGCGCGTTGACGCGAGTTAACGCGCGTTACATGTGAACATAGCCTAAAGGGCTATGTTCACATGTAACGCCCGTTAACGCGCGTCAACGCGCGATCAAATTTGAAGAGAGTTCAGATGGTGAGCGCTAATGCACGTTGCGAGAGTACTCGTCAGTCTAGTTCGGTAGAACGTAGAAAATGGACGTGGATTTTGTGGTTATATTATAAAGCAAAATATAAAAAAAGAAAACGTACACATTGGGTTCATCCAATTTTGAAAAATAGACCCAGTTTGTTTGCGACACTATATCCGAATCTAAGAGACCATGAATCTAAATTCTTTAATTACTTTAGAATGTCTACAATGTCATTCGACAATTTGCTTCAACTCAAAATATAATTACGAAAATTAACAAAATTACATGCGATCGCGATGAAAGCGCGCGCTCAACTGAACAGCAAACGGGCATTACATTAATATCAAAGCGCGAGTCAACGCGCGATTGTCCGCGTCTAGAAACTTTTTCTCTGAGCGCTGCGTTAACGCTCGCTGACGCGCGTTAACGCGCGCGCATGTGAACGGTTGCTAGGTATATATTAGGACTAGTAGGGCGCGTGGGTGCGCGGCTCGCTAAAGCGAACCGCGGTTTTTCTGTTCACCAAATAGATCTTCGGGATTGGTCATCTTTTTAGAAATTTGTATGGCCGCTATCTTGAATCCGCCATTTTGAATTTTTTTTCAGCTCTCTGCCAATTGAATGAGGTTTCTGGTGATTTTTGTTTGAGCACCCCCCACCTAACTTCAATCCCCTGGCCGTGCTCCTCACCCGTCTCCGAAATCCTCAATCATCAGCTCTCTCCATATTTTTCCCCGAACCATCAGAAATTTTGAAAACGAACATATGAAAATTCCCAATTCGCCATATATTTTGTATGAAAAGAAGAATCCGCAATCTTGAATTTTTTTCTATTCACCAAGTAGACCTTCGGGTCCTGATCATCTTTTTCCTAGAAACATTTCTTCCATCTTTTATAGTCTCCGAGATAGACACTGACGACATTTGTTTGACCGCCATCTTGAATCCGCCATTTTAGAATTTTTTTTGGCTTTCTGCCAATTGGATGAGGTTTTGAGTGACTTTTGTTTGAACACCCCCCACCTATCTTGGATATCCTAGCCGTGCTCCTCACCCGTCTCCGAAATCCTCAATCATCAGCTCTCTCCATATTTTTTCTCCAAATAAATTTTTGTCGTCTCTACGAAACCATCAGAAATTTTGAAAAGGAGCCGCATAAAGTCTTGCATATATTTTGTATGAAAAAAAATAAATTCCGCCATCTTGAATTTTTTTTCTGTTCATCAAGTGAACCATTGGCTCCTGATTATCTTTTGCCAAAACGCCATTCTTCCATCTCTTATACTCTCTGAGATAGACTCAAACAAAATTTGTATGGCCGCCATCTTGAATCCGCCATTTTGGAATTTTTTTTCGGCTCTCTGCCAATTGGATGAGGTTTCGAGTGACATTTGGTTGAACACACCCCACCTATAATTAATACCCTGGCCGGTGCTCCTCACCCGTCTCCGAAATCCTCAATCATCAGCTCTCTCCATATTTTTCCTCCGAATGAATTTTTGTCCTCTATACGAAACCGTGAGTGAAAAAAAATTTTTCCATACAAAATTTTACAGGAGAGGTGATCAATGAGTGAGTGAGTGAATCAGCACGAGTAGCTATATATATATTAAATGTCTAAGCGCGCGATTTGAAAACGCGCGTCGCAATTCAGCCATCTGAACATAGCCTAAGGCCGAAATATTGAAACGTATCTTGATGTCCTTACCAATCGCTTTATGGCTGTTTTTTGGCAATTTTTCTTGGGTGGAATCTTAAAAAATTTAAAACGTTCTTAATTAAAATCTTTTCGGTTTTCGGCCGTATATAATATAGTGATATCTTCTACTGTGCAATATAACTAATATCTAATAGCCATTAACCATTTTTATCTCTTCATTATGTAGGTAACTTTGAATGAAATACTATATAAGTAGGTAGGTATACCTATTTCTCAAAAACAAAAGTCCCTACTTACTAACATTACAATTCAATAGGTATTTCTTCCCGTTTGATAATAATTTTAGGAAATTTTCAATAAGTAGTAAGTACCAAAATATAGCATCTTTACCTACCTAAAACTCTGAATACTAATGTACTGAATTTATCTTCACATGATATAATTAATATGTACCTAGTTACCTAATACCTTTGCCTAATACATAATTAAATTCAAATTCAAATTTATTTATTTCATGTAGGCCAACTTGTAGCTCTTATGACACGTCATCAATCAAAGCGAGTATGATTAGGTACCTAAAAAATGTAAAATTTACATGGGTAGGTACATAGGTACATAGTTTTTCTATCCTATCGTATTATTTTTAGTAGATAACCATTTAAGATCCAAAATATAAGTCAATGGATCCAAAGCTTTTTCTAATGCATTTAAAACTTTTTAAACTAAAAACCTTCCGGGCTTTAAAAACATAGGATTTCATTTTTTTTCGTAAAAGTTAACGTACAAATGGCTTAGAAATTTACACTTAATTATTCCATAAAATGTTTTTTATTTGTACCTAATATAGTTATATTAACATTACATGTAGCTTTGTAAAAATAGCGTCTACAGTTAAGTCATAAATCATAATAATTAATAGGTAGGCATATTGTAATCCATTAATCTAGATCATCGTTTGTAATCTGTTAGACTGAACACGCGAATGTAACATGTTAGTGTTAACATTTTTATTGTACTAATGATTCTCAATAAATAATTTAAAAAAAAAATACGAAGTTTTTTATTGTTTTGTCTTTAGGGAACCATTCTCTATCTCAGTGGCTTTACAAAGTTGTCAACTAAGAACTGTCAATCATTTTGTATGGCGAAAAGCTGATTTGACAGTTCTGGTAGCAACTTTCCATTGTTTTCCATAGCGACTGCAAATATTAAAAAAATAGAGAATACGCCAGCTGGCCTAGACCGTTGAGTAATTATAGTTATACAGAAGCAACCCAGCATGGCAATAAATTGGGCGTTCTAACAGTTTTTGTATTGAAAATCTGACTTCTTTTAGGTACGTTGGTGAAATTGGCCCTTAAACTTAGGAAGTTACACTTGAACCTTTGATCGCGGATATCGTACAGCTACCAAAATAAAAAATAAAACAATTTAAAATATAACATTTATTAAATTTTGTACAATTTACATAAACACCAATCCACTAGGTACAATTTACAATAGATAAACAGTGCAATGAAAGCTAACGAAAATACTTCAGCTGTAATGGCAGCTACACACTTTACGAGAGACTGCCATTAAGTACACCGAGAACGAAAAATGGTTAACTTACTAATCAACATAGTAATTGTCGATTTTTATTAAACGGCAAAATTGCCAGCCTCTTACACAATATTAGGAAAATAAAATATTCGAGTACAGGATAAATTCACTCATTTGCTTTGTGCACATTCGCACATAGTAACTAATATGTGCGTGTTTGTCCAATACTACCTTAAGAGTTTGTCCAGATACAGCCAAGAGCATCGTACGTCATTAAATTACAGTACATGAATAAGGCTAAGAAAATGAAATCATTGTAATTGATTTTCTTCTTACATGTTCAATTCCGAATGAACTAACATCTCTAAAAATTCCCTGCTTCGGCTCGCCTCGTCACTAGAATGTAGACTCTCTCAAGTAACTTGACTCAAGATATACGAGCACAAAACATGTATAATTTGGGAAGGCGTTTCACGTCTTAATCTCATGAACTATCACACGAAAATACTAGTGACAAATTGAGTGAATATTTCTGTAACATCAATTTTACTAAACCATTTTAAATAAAAAATATAAGCTGTACAGGGTGATATTTTGCGAGCGGTCAGGGAGGTTAAAATGTAAACTAAACTAACTCGTCCACGATAGATTAAACTCACGTAGAGCAACTCTCGTAGGGCTATCTACAACGTTAACATAACAGCGAGACTACCCTAGCTAGGGTATCACATCAGTCTACGTAGTATTATATCACTCTAATCTTCAAGCCGTCTAGCTCTATTTCTCTATGGCGGACGAGGCACTTAATAAATCATAACATATTAACGATGGAGGAAAAACCAACTGATCGCACGATGTGCGTAAATAGCCGTTGCAATCAAGTTTTATTTACTTTACAGTAAGTGTATGTGTGACCATATATTATACGGAGTTCAGACGACTGAATAACAAGTGACACTCGAACCGTCTGAAACCGCTATTACATGGTCATCGTCGCCGATGAGATGTGAGATCGACAAGTTTCTTTCTCGCAAAATCAATATTTTCTATACGGAAAATTGCACTGCAATTACTTTGCGTCTGATGAAACAAACTACCGCTATAGACGCTGAACAGCAACACAGCAGAATTTGTGTTGAACAATTCGCAAAATTACGCTTGTCTGGCCCAACAATAACATTCCACTTCACTAATCACTCTCAAAATTACACCCTATATAAATATTTAAATTTTCACTATCACAAATTACACAATAAGATCTATTCGAATAATTTGAATTATATTACATCAATACTATTGCACAATGAAATATTTTACATACAGTTCTCATATAAAATTCATAGAAAATCACAATGTTGCCATAAAATTAACACAGCACATAGTCATTAATTATTTAATAAAGCAAGAATAAAATTAATCACACTGATGAAGTTCTAGTCGAAAAATATAATTAATATATTATATATTAAGTATAATTATCATACCGACAACCATAATAATTAGCGTGAGACATTAAATTTTTACCCCATGTACGTATTCCGATTTTAAAGTTATTTATTAATAACTAACTAAAATATCAAATCGGAAATTTCTTTGAGTAAAAGTAATTATTGTACAGCTTTTAAAAACAACCATTAATTTCACTTTTCCAAAGAAAAACTTAAAAATATAAATAGTACAGTGAAGTGTGTAAAATAAGAACGTTGTAATATATTTTTTTATTTTAGCTCTCACTGTCTCAAATTCAGGCACATCAGTATATAATAAGTACTATAAAGTCATAGAAATCTCAATGATGTATAATCATACAAATAAAATTAATATAATAACTCGGACCAAATTAATTTGCCGCTATAAAGTGAACGCATATGTTCGCTTATGTAAGCTGAATTTATTGCGAATGACGTCAGTAGCACTCGCCAATCGCATCAGGCGCTTCAAATTAATACGGATGACGTCAGCAGTAGCAGCCACATTTGCTAAAAGCTCTTGCGGTTCGCGAGAGCGCTTAGGACGTCATTTGCATTCTTAGAGATGGAAAACACGTAGCTAATGTGCGTTCAGCTTCCGTTGGAACTTACACGAAGTTCCAAATAGTCATAAAAAAGTTTGAATTACGAGTGTAAGTATGTAATCAATAGGTTTTAGGAATGCAGTTACTTTGGCATGTATCGAATTTAAACGTAGAAAAAGAATTGCCTGAAAAAAATTCTTCAAAATAACTTCAGTACAAAATTTGAGTCGATATTATTACAAAATTCAGTGTAAAAATTTGAAAAATCTTAATAATTATTATAAAATCTTTAATCGCGTTACTGCCCGAAAAATACATTTTTTTTTTATATCATTAATTTGTCTTGACATCAGTTCAGTGTATTTTAATAAGATTTGTGAAAAAAATCTAGATTGTAAAAATTAATTAGCAATAATATCGTCAGTTTGTAGATTATTTATATAAGTTAAACGTATCATGTATAATAATTTAAATAATAAATTGTACTATGATAATAATAATAAGTTAAATTAAAGTCAAACATTGAGCGTTTGAAATAACGACTAAACATTATAAATATTTATTCCCTGAAATCAATTCCAACATTAAAAATATAAGAATGAATTGGATACAAATCATCATAAATTATTATTACAAACGATCAGAAAAATAAAAAACTTCGCGATATTGCGGAAAATAGAAAAAATCTTCTACTGGCAACACCAAATTCATAGCATCATTAAATAATGCGGCTAACATTGTTCTACACAATCTATAAACTAAATTGACAGGTTCTTTGTACTGTCCTTTTCTGAAGCGACTGTTATGAAAAGGATAACACGAAATTTTAGTTTAGATATTGAGTACAACAGAATTACCACATTATCTATGACATTTAGGCTGAAATCCATAGACCGCACTCTCAAACACCTCAGACTCAAGACTAAGTTAAAACGAGACAGATTTATGTCAGAGCATAGTTGTGTCTCGTTTTAACTTTATCTTAAGTCTGAGCTCAGTTAGAGCACGCTCTATAGATTTCAGCATAAGAGGCAAATTTTGACACATTGACGTTAATGATAAGAAGGGGACGCAAGACTATTCAAATTCTTCTTCAGACATTAACCCCACGGCTATGAAATTCAACACTCAAAGCACAAGTCACGTACATAGACTGCTAAAATTGTTTCCCTTCCTTTTTAGCTTCACTTCGGCGGAAAAACGAAAATGGCGGCCGTACATCGAGTTTTTTAATAGATTTATAAATACATATCAAAATTTCTGACTGACGTGGCAGACGTGTGGTTCAATTTGGCCGTAGTGTAACGGTTAACACACTCGGGCGCGATGCCCAGAGAGATGTGGGTTCGAATCCCGCCGGCCTCGAAATTTTGATATGTATTTATAAATCTATTAGGATATTTCCTTTAAGTGTAGGTGAACACTTTAATAAAAAATAAAAAAATCGGGTTTTTTATTTTTCTGGTCAGGGTTTTCCACTTAAATACTTGTAGCGCCGCTAGGCCGGCGGCGCGGCGGTGATGCGGTTCATCACGGTGGTGTAGGCGAGGCCCAGGGCCCAGGATACCTCGTGACCGTCCACCTTTTTGAACAGCTGCAAAAGAAATGCAAGTTTGAACACCACAAATATGTATTCTACCCTACCCACTGTCGCCATGCTTTAATATAGGGAGAAGATAATTTTATCTCTTGTCAGCTTCGATCACAGAAAAATAAGGGGATTCAGCACTTCATACTTCAACTATTATTCAAATGCATCATTGTTCCTTGACACTGAAATAACTGCTTCACGTCAATGTTCGATGAACGACTAGCTAGCGAAATGATCTTGCACTCATATTTAGTGGTTACACAAATCGGACTAACATGCGACATCCACTTATTTTTCTGTGATCGAAGCTTGTCAGTGGATAAAATCGGGGATAAATTTTTTGTCTCTTGCCCATGCTCACTGAAGGTAAGCGTGATAAAAAAACATTGGGAACTACTCTACAGCGTTAGCGATCATGGAAAGAGAATAGATACAACACGTTTGTAATATGGCTAGGTCGACTGGGTAGTTCCGAAGCTGGGCAGCCAGGCTGTCGACGGCGATGGGGCCCCGATGGGAATGGGTTGTACTGAATTTGTGATTTTAAATCAATACCTTTAAGGTACATTTTACTTTCATGCTAATGTCATAGTATACGAATACCATCGAGTGTTTTATCTCATACTAACCCGCCATCGAATAAAAAACTTGTCATCGAATAAAAAAAACTTACCGATATACGCTCGTTGTCGCGTATCTTGTACGCGTCCTGCAGCAGCGTGACGACGTAGACGAGGTCGACGCACGCCCACGGCTGGTCAACGTTGGACGCGGAGCACGCCTTGATGGCGCTCGCTCGGTACTGCGCCACGGAGACTGTACCGCCTTTCATTACGTCTGCAACAATTTTTTTTTTAAATATATAGACTAACACTTGACTGCGATCTCACCTGACGGTAAGGGAAGATGCCGCCTAAGATATAATTATTACTGTATCCTACTATATAATATTATAAATGTGAAAGCGTGGATGTTTGGATGTTTGGATGTTTGTTACTCAATCACGTCGGAACCACTCAACCGATTTGGCTGAAATTTGGCATAGAGATAGATTATAGTCTGTAGTTTTATCCCAGAAAATAACAGAGTTCCCGCGGGAATCACAAAATCTCAATACACGCGAACGAAGTCGCGGGCATCAGCTAGTATTGACATATAAAAATAATTATATTTTAGATATCCAAATTAAAACTGGTTGTTCTGAATTTGTGACTTTAAATACACTTAGGTGCATTTCACTTCGACGCTAATGTCATCGAATACGAATACGATCAATCGAATTAAATCGCTCATTTGCGACAAGGGTGACATAACTCAAAATTCACCAATTTTAGTGTTGAAAATTTATACTTTTTCGCTATAAAAACAACGTTAGGCTAAGCACAAAAAAATAAGAGCGAGAGAGACTGTGACTTAATGCTCTGTATTTTTGTTGGCCGCTGTTGTCTTTTGGCCGCTGTGTTGTTTCGAGACCGCAGCATCCACAAAACAAGCTCTCTAACAAGAGAATTCTCTCATCGTCGATTTTGAATTATGTCACTCTTGTCGCAAATGAGCGAAATCTTATACTAACGCTACTAAAGTAAAAAATTTGGTCATCTCACCAATGATCCCAGCGTCGGCCGCTACGTCGTAGAAATAGCTCATAGCGGCCACGGATCCCCGGGGGGCTGTTTTGGGCTCCCAATCCATGGTCTTCAGTACGTAGCGCTTGACCAGGTCGTGACAACGCGCATACACTTTGTCCCGTTTCATACCATCCGGCCGAGGAGCTCCGCTGGAATATGTACAATGAATTTTATCTAGTACTATAGTTGATGCCCGCGACTTCGTCCGTGTGGATTAAGGTTTTTCAATTCGCGCAGGATCTCTCTTATTTTCCGGGTTAAAAAGTAGAATATTTCTTATTCCAGACTATAATCTATCTCCGTATCAAATTTCAGCCAAATCGGTAGGTACATTCGTTGTGGCGTGAAGAAGTAACAAACATACACACACGCACACACGCACGCACGCACGCACGCACGCACGCACGCACGCACACATACAAACTTTCGCCTTTATAATATTAGTGTGTTAGTGTGATGTGATAGATTAGGCTTGATAGAGTTCATAAACTTACCTAATAATGTACAGCTTGTTGGCATATATCCATTTCTCCCTCTGTACAATAGGGTCCACGCACACTGACTTGAACTCGTTTGTGGTGTTGTCGTTAGCCTCGAGCCTGAATATGCCGTACCGAGCTGCCAGCAGACCTAACTTAAGATAGCTGAAAGGAAAATAGAGCAATGATAGCCTGGTAGTTAGGACTGCAGTGCTCTTTGGGGTCGCGAGTTCGAGCTCTGACTTTTCGGGATTGGGAATTTGACTAATTTTCTTTTATATATATATACTTAAAATAAAGGTTTTTAATATTCCTTTATTTATTTTCTTTAAAAAGAATATTAGGCAACCTGAAGTTGACTAATATCCTCCTAGCCCCTTCAAATAAGCGGAAAGCTTGTATTAGGAGTGGGTACGACAATAATGCAACGGATGGGATTCGAACCTGCGACCTTAGTTTTCAGTCCGCACCTTTAACCGTTGGGCTATTGAGGTTTTATTGTGTTTCTGATATTGGATAGAATCAGGCGTTACTTTGCGGAAGTCACTAGACAATACAGCATTGTAAAGTCGATATCTCCTGAGGATGCTCCGGTGTCGGGGCGAAACGTGCGTCGAGAGTAGTATAAAAGTCTTGTGTGGTGGTGCACGTGAGTGGTGGTGGCATTGCTTGCTTGGGAAGGTAAGCGGTGCTTAGCTTTTAACTGCATATTTGACCATACGGATTTTTTCTGTTAGTGGATTATAGCAAAATACCCAACTAGCAAAGTAGTCCCATAAAAAATACTATAAGTCTATCAATACTAATAAAGCTCCTATAAAAGCATTGTATTACACTCTTTTACCTATACTAGCATTTCACAAGCACAAGTAGACTATAAGTAGATTATAAGATCGTTACAGAAATAAATGCTCCTGTAACTACGCCCAAATCCGCCTCTATAGTATGCTAAAGTATTTTTTAAGTATAAAAAAAGAAGGAGAAAAAAGAACATTTTGCTAGTTGGGCAACTCTAACCTTTTCTTGCTGTTTCTAATGTTTTTAAGTTTAAGTTCTAATCTGACCTGTGGGTATAAATAGTAATATTCTCTCCGGCGGGCACGATGTACTGATCTTTGGCAGGGAACAGTTGCGTATCGTCTTCGTTCAATTGATAAGTGATTTGTGTCGAACCGCCGCCTAAGTCCAAAGCGGCCATTGTCTCTAGGCCCATCAAATCTGTAAACAGCATTCCTGTATTAATTACTAGCGGTCGCTTGCGATTTCGTCCGCATAGAATTTCTGATTGCCTATGGGATTATTCTTACTTCCTTACTAATATCCTTATCCCAGTATTGTAAAAATTAAAAAAAAAAAGTCTGCGATGGTATATGTCTATCTCTTAGGGATAACCCACAATAACCATTTTTTATTCTTTACTTTTTACGAGAGATAATGGCTTAATTACGAAGCGATTTTAAGCAATACAGCATTAATCCTTATCCAATTAAGTACCTTAAATACATTGTGCATTTAATATAGATCAATATGGCCTTTTACAGCATGTAATTTAAATGAATATTTTCGAAGATTTCAAATGCAGGGACATAGCGGTTACGACGGTACCGGCCGGTATTTTGTATCAGCATTGCACCCGTGCGAAGCCGGGGCGGGTCGCTAGTAATATTATAAATGCGAATGTTATAGCTAGTATTCCATAATAGTATAGTGGACACTCACTGTGAAGCAAGTTAACCGTGTACCAAATAAAGATGCCTTCATCAGACCCTTTCATTATCTCCACGCTATTGTAGTTGACATCGTAGCCCAACCTGGAAAATAACAACTTGTGTATATTTAACAATAATATTATGTATATCAAAATAACCTACAGTTGTTTTTAGAATAAATATATTTTAATTTTTTTTTTTTTTTCATTTACATGGAACTTATTCTGCAACACACAGGCATAAGTATAACATAAAATGCAACATAAATGCGAAAGTTTGGATGTATGTTTGTTACTCAATGACGCCGCAAAGCCTGAACCGATTTGGCTAGATAGATAGATTATAGACTGGAATAGCACATAGGCTACTTTTCACCCCGGAAAATAAGAGAGTTCCCGCGGGAATACAAAAAACCTCAATCCACGCGAACGCGGGCAATTATGCGGGCATCATCTAGTAAAATCATATAAAAATATTTTAAACTAGCTGTTGCCTGCGACTTCGTCCGCGTCAATTTCTGTTATTATGATCAGCGCGATGTTAGGTATATAGCCTAAAGCTTTCCTCGATGAATGGACTATCCAACACAAAAAGAATTTTACAATTCGAACCAGTAGTTCCTGAGATTAGCGCGTTCAAACAAACAAACTCTTCAGCTTTATAATATTAGTATAGATAGTATAGATGTTCTATTGTATGATTTTTGGGATCTATACCTTCATAACTAATCTGTGACGTTGTTAAAAACCATAGTACTTACTGTGCAATTGCTTTGGCCACTGCATCTACAAGCATGTCTGCTTTCTCTTCAGACAGAAGCCGCAGGCCGGCCGTGGCACGCACGATGAGCGGTGTCGACCGTTTCTTCTTAGCATCGATAGGAATGTGTTCCTCCGATCTTCTCACTAAATGCACTATCGTTTCCGCGCCCTGAGTACGTCCATAAAAATAATAACTGAACTGTAAATATTTGTATTAATGGAGAACTATGGGCCTCAGAAGGCTCAGCGTCTCGAAGGCTATGCTCGGAGAATCCTTGCGAGATCAAATAAGAAGTGGAAATGGGCGGGGCACACAGTAAAGCTGATAGTCGATGGGGTCCCAAGATGCTGGAGTGGCAACCCCGCAACGGAAAGCGCAGTATTGGCAGACCCCCCCAATAGGTGGACCGACGACATCAAACGAGTCGCAGGGAGCCGCTGGATTCAAGCGGCGCAAGACCGAAGCCTATGTAGGTCCTTGGAAGAGACCTATGTCCAACAGTGGACGGCATCGGATGATAACGCAGATGAAGAACTGTTCTGTGCACTCATACACATAGTAGTATATAAAACTTACCTTTTCAGGATCATCCACGTAAGACGATAAACCTGGTTTAGTCTCTTCAAAATATTCATCCACTAAATCCAAACTTGCTTGACCAAATACTGAAAAGAAAATGAAATTTTGTTTTGTATGTTCGCCTACACCTGGCAGTAAGTGATGATATATAGTCTAAGAAGCGGGCTATCCTGGATGGGGCCAGCCAGATTTTACAAATAGAAATAGAAATATTTTTTATTCAAATAAACTTTACACAACAAGTACTTTTGAATCGTCAATGAATCTACCACTGGTTCGGAATGCCGTTCCTGCCGAGAAGAGCCAACAATTAACTCGGCGGTTGCTCTTTTCAAAAAAAAATTTTTTTTACAATAGGTAACAAAACTATGCTATGTATACAGTGTTTCCACAATAAAGTTTCAAAAATGCAAAACAATCCAATGCATGTTAAGACAGGCAGGCAAAAGCAGACCCATTCCCGTTGGTGGCACCCGTTCACGAGCATGACACATGATCCAGCCATTGCTTCGCTCAACCATATTTGAGGGAACGTAACAACCCGCACCACACGACACCACTACAGAAATTTTAAAGAGAGCATGACATACTTAGGCTACCCATGTTAAGGCATGCAAAGCCATTACCCCTATAATGTTTAAGGAACTAACCTGTGAACGGCACTCTAAACCTATACGCCAAGACCCTCGTCCCAGAGGAGCCAGCGTCGATGATGACTGCGTGGTGGTATACGCTCTCGTAGCCGAGACTCTTAGCCAGCCCATCGAACCACTGTGTCTGGCCCGCGAAAAGCCCTGAAAAATAAAATTCTAATAAACACCCAAATGACTAGCGGTTAGGTAGTTATATTTTTGATACCTACCCTCCTATAAACGAATATACCAATCAAGTATGTCGTATTATGATATTAGAGGGCCCGTACAAGGTCAAACATGTTTGGCATTGTTGTGATAATGCACATAAGTGACTCATACATACCTATGCACATAAGTACATAGGTATGTATGATTTAAAAATGTTTAAAGTGTATAAAGAATTTGTATATTCAAAATCAATCAAATAAACACCCAATGGTAATGTGTTTTTGCAACGAGTAGGTAAACGTCGCAAATCTTCCTAGACTCTAACCAGTCGCCTGCTTATCACCATCAGCATCTCAAATTATCGCCAATCTACAACTGGATCCACATCTTGTCTCAGAATGAGAAATGTTTAGGCATAGTCCTAACTGACCTCTATAATTCAGCTATAACTAAAACCGAACCGGCTGTCCTTATACAAATGACAGCTTAAATTAGGGATCAATTTCAAGCGCCACATCTGACATACTAGTGTCTCTAGAACTAACATAGTGATGCAGGAATTGTCAACTAGTGCCCTCATTAATTTTAGTTCCTTGAAAAAAATATTGAACGAAAAAATAAGATAGATCGAAAGAATAAGAGAGCTGATGTACATTTTCGTCAAGTGACTCTGCTAGAGCCACATATATTTTTTTTAATAAAATGGATTGGACCCATGAAGTTATGGACGATCCAGGAATTTTAAATGGATTGATTGCGTTATGAAAAACTACAATAAATAATAGAAATAACAAGACGCATAGAATATAGCACCAAGGAGTTTATTTATAAAACATATTTTGTAGGCATTTTACTTCATAATGAAAATAAAAAGCGAGAAGGAAATTAAAAGAGAAGGATGATAGACAAGTGAAAGATGGGTGAAACATGGGTGAAAGTCGGGAACCAGGGATAGGCCAAAATGGCAGAAACACGATTGCTTGGGTTATTTATTGGGTTATGTGGACCCATAAGACCGGTATCTATAAAGTTAGACTTAAAAATAGATTTGAAATTATCTATAGACGACTATCGATAATTTCAAATCGATATCGAGATCGATATTTTCCATCCTGTAATCACAATAAGTGGACCACGAGTTAAACTTATGGAAAAGCGTCACTCGCGTGAAATATTAAAAGATACAATAATATGTATTTATGTTTAAAACAATGGACACAGTGAATGTTAAATGACTAACGTGTGGATCTATTATATGTATGAACACGTACAAACTAAGTCGTAAATGTGGAACAAATACATCGTATCTAGGAATCTCAACAATGGCTAAATGATAACTGACATCTAAAACATTTACGTACGAGTTTGAAATATGTTAAATTGTTACAACCTTATTACCTACTTAAATATTTAATTATGTACTTTAACGATTATTTTACGTGCTTACACATTAGTATCTTAATATATAAAAGTCCTGACTGACTGACTGATAGACATATATTTATCATATTAGACTGATAGACAACGCACCGTCTACTAGAACTAGAAGCTTGAAATTTTGATAGTAGATTCTTTTTATGACGTAGGCACCCACTAAGAAGGGATTTTTTGTCCGTCCGTCCATCTGTACGACAGTCCGCGGTCTACCGCAGACTATTGAAACTATAGTTTCAATAGTCTGCGGTAGACCGCGGACCTTGTCAAATTACAGATCTTTATAAAGATGACAAGGTTATAAGTATAAATTAATTACGCCGACAAAGTCTAAATATATAAAAGGCAAAGGTGACTGACTGACTGATCTATCAACGCACAGCTCTAACCACTGGACCGATCGAGCTGAAATTTGGCATACAGGTAGCTGTTAGAACGTAGGCATCCGCTAAGAAAAGATTTTGGAAAATTTCAACCCCGAAGGAGGTAAAATAGGAGTTTAAAAAATCGAACCTAACGTGAGCGAAGCCGCGGGTTAAAGCTAGTTATACAATAAAATCGTGAACTCTTGTAAGTAGTAACTCAAAATTATTATTTCATGTAGGCCAACTTGTGGCTCTTATGATAAGTCGAGAATCTACCACCGGTTCGGAATGCTTAAGTCCCAAGCTATACCTATATGAAAATGCAGCCTGTAGAGAGATGGAGCTCGCTTGCGTAGAAGGTGCCTTTTCCCTGTTGCATAAAGGTGTTATATGCAGTAAGTTAGAGAAACGGAAGCCAGAAGGGCAATTCCAAAAGTATTATGACAAAAATACCAATGTCAATTTTACACTTCAATTTTCTCTACGGTCCGTCACACTCCGCCAAATCTGAATCATACTTTAGTCTACCATCTTTTACGAATTTAAACCACAAAAAGATCAACCACAAAAAATCAATCAAACAAATCGAACAAAACTACCTACAAACTGTTCAATTACGTACAGACCTATAAAAATGTACGTAATAAGGTACTTAACAACGTTCTACACCCGTTAACTTATTTTACTTGAGCCAAATTCGGAAAAGAATGCTTAACAAAGCGTTGCCTAGTAACACTGATCTCTATAGTTAATCTATGATTAACACTGGATTTGCTGACCATATAGAAAGACAGCATAATTATGGATCAATTTAAAGCGCCATATTTGATATACGAGTGTCTCTGGAACTATTAATATTGCCAATGGCGCACCGGCCTCTATAATTATTATTATTAATATATATGGATTATTTAATATAACTATTATCTCGAAACCAAGGCCACACTACACTAGCGTGATGGATTAAACAAGTTACTTAATTAATTTAGAATAAAATTACATAATTGTCTATGATGAATTAATAGAACTCAATAAAATATCCAAAAAATAGATTTTTGCTGTCACATTAATATCGTTGTTAATTTAATTTGGACGAGTATAATTTACGTTTTTCATCACGTTAATGAAGATGTTAATATCGGGTACAATATTATAATTAGAATAAAAACATAACAATTTAATTTTTATAAAAATTTTTTTAAATGTCACATTTGTGATGAGCCTAATTTGGTTCCGAATTTGGCATGAATATAGGTACAATAACCAACTATTTAAAGTCTAAAACTACCTGTAAGTAGTACCGGTAAAGTACGCACGATAGTTCCGTTTGTCATTTTTCACTCTCCGCAGACACACGCGAGTATCTGTAATCGCAAGCAGATGTGAAGTTCGAGTAAGACTTGGACCACGGTACACTGTCCACTGTCTACAGGTCGCAGTGTCGAGTATTTTGTAACGGTTTCGTCGGAACTGTGCACTAGTCTTACACCAAGGATGGTGAACCTTTGGCGTGCTATGAAAATAATTGGCATGCGGAACAAAAAGTTCTACGTAAATAAAACCTTGCCCACAGACTTTGTCTACATCTTGATACGTATATTATATTGTACGTTTTTATCTTTACAAGCTGAAAATAGTTGTTCAGAATAAGTAACCTAATAGATTACAAAAATAATTTTATTGTTATAAATGTACACAATATTTATCCCAAAAATATATGAAAAACACATGAAGTGGGAGACACTACTTTTCCAACTACGCTACCGATGCGCGATGCCTATTAATTTTATTCATTATATTATAAATTATAATATTATTAACGCAGGTACCCACTCCGTGAAATTTTGATTTCCCAAGCAATAATTACTTAAGAGCGCGTGTAATTATAATGGTCAATCTTCAGATGCAGATTTGATTTTTACAGCGGTTGATTTTAACTATCCGAAAAAAAAACAGGCAAAAATAGCATCATATTTCCAAGGAACGATACTGAATAATAAAATAAAATAATGGTTTCAAAAAAAATCGCGAAGTTAGGTCTAATTTTTAACCAATTTGCAGTTATTTTCAATGTGTTGCATTACAGAGCCAAAATTTTTATATAAAATTCCTTAAATTTATATTACTAAAAGACGATACAGCCATTTATTTATTTATTAATATCTTACAAGTTATTAGAATACATGGTGCTCTTTACACTCCTACACGCTGCAGCATCTGTCGCGTTTCACACGAGGTTTCGGGTATGTTTTATTGCATGTATCGCGCGGGTGAAATCTGAATTTTTCCTGGCATCTTGTCTTAATTTTTTTTTTTTTAATTAAACAACGTAAAAATTCTACTGTTGAATTACTAATTGCGAGCGATTTGATTTATTTAACGAAAATATAAAGTTTCTTAGTTTTAAACTGGTTTTTTAAATTGTTTTCTACCACTGGCTTTATAATGGTAGTGGTTTAGACTGAAATCATATCTGTGCGCATCGATTCTATTTTGTATGGAATCGTGTACGGATCGATTCGGCCTTTCGCATCGATTCGGCTTTCGCATTTTTTGTTTTCGAATTTTATTAATTTTTTAAATGTTCACTTCCACTGGCTTTTTACTGGGTAACAGTCAGCTGTTTATAAATACCGGTTATATAATAATAATTTAATACCTTACCGGTTTTCGATAGCATAGTTTTTAAAGTACATACGTTATTATTTAGATTTAGCACTCACTAACTGATTTGTTTATTAAAAACTAGATTATGCTCGCGACTTCGTTCGCGTGGATTGAAATTCAATTCGTTCCGCGGGAACTCTCTTATTTTCCGGGATAAAAAGTAGCCTGTGTTATTCCAGACTAAAATCTATACATCCAAATCGTTTCATCATCATTATTTGATCACTAGGTGCAACGACAACAACAGACATTTGTTATGTTGTTGAGAGATGTTACATTGATAAAGAACTCTTACATTGATAAATAAGAAGAATTGATCAATTATGTAAGAAGCTATCAGCTTATTCTAAACCAGACAAACACTTCAATTTTAATTATTTGTATTTTCATATAAGTATAATATACATATTATATGTAGGTACATTGAATTTGAAAATATCTTTTTAGTATATTTGTAGTGGTGATGCGTAGATGCGATTTGCGATTCACACAATGGCTGCGCCGCGCAGATTTCTCCTACAATGTCTCGTACCGGACAGTTCGTCTATGCTCGGTATAAACAATATCAATTCATAATCGACAGTTCCTAAATCTTAACAGTTTAGGTAAGCAGTACTGCAGCACCAGTAAGGCTAAGATGCGCGTCACAAGAAAATATTGTCTACACGTTTACTCGTGAATCTCTATTAGTCCAGTCAAAACAAGGTTTAACCTCTGGAAAATTGCGAAAGTTTTGAAACTTTGCACATCGAATTATGGGTACCTAGGGATGAATATACCAAAAGTCCTCATGCGTACGAGGCGAGCTAGCACTGCAGCTTAAACCACTGGACGGATCAGGCTAAAATTTGGCATACAGGTAGCTATTAGGCCGTAGTTATCCTCTAAGAAAGGATTTTTGAAAATTCAACCCCTAAGGGGGTACAACGGGTAAAATAGGGGTTTGAAAAATTTAACTTAACGTGAGCGAAGCCGCGGGCAAAAGCTAGTTGTTTAATAAACAATATGTCTTTTTTTTGTACATAACTGTGAAGTTTATTTTCTGAATCACCCTTGGTACCCAAAAAAAATGATAAACCATGATTGTCAAATATTATTACAAATGCCATATTGTACCGGGCGCCGCTAGCGTGATTTTTCGAAAAAGCTATCTTTTAGTGGCCTAAAACTCGGTAATTATTAGGAATTCAAGAAAAGTGTATATAGTCAATGTTGTTGCAAATTTAATAAGCTTCAATTATATAGTAGTAAACTTTTACCAACGACCAAAGGTTCTCGAGATATTAACAAAAAACCAAAAAAAGGGTCCTGTTTCCGCTAATTGCCGCTAGAGCTCGCCTCGTACGCATGAGGACTTTTGGTATATTCATCCCTAGGTACCCATAATTCGATGTGCAAAGTTTCAAAACTTTCGCAATTTTCCAGAGGTTGGGTCATTTTTTGAGGTTTTTTGACTGGACTATATAGAGATTACAAATAAGTGTGTAGACAAAATTTTCTCATGACGCGCATGTTAGCCTCACAGGATTGAGGAGCTAGAACCTAGAGCTCCAGGTCCTAGCTCCTATTGATATAGTCTGTGCTTAGTACAGATACTAAATCAAAGAGTTTAGGTTAGCAGTAACCCTACAGGAGTTGAAGGTTAAAATTTTAAATTTTCATAGAACCAGTTTGTAAGCTTCTTCTAATGGTTAAAAAAAATCTCGTGAATCGGTTCAGAAATCCCAGAGAAATCTTTGGACATACAGAACAAATACTGGCTGAATTGGTTAAAAATAGAAAAAAACAAAAGTAAAAATAGTAATTACAATAATTTATGAACCATCCCTTCGCACACCAATGCATTTTACAATCAAGATAATGATTAATTGTAAGTGTAATTTTTGATAAGATTATGAAAACTGACCAAAAAGAAAGCGAATAATACATTTGTATAATAAAATTGTAAGTAACTAGTTATTGCCTGTGACTTCGCTCATATTAAGTTTGATTTTGCAACCCGCTATTTTACCCCCTTAAGGGCTGAATTTTCAAAAATCCTATCTTATCAGTTGCGCCATAATAGTTAGTAGATATCTAACCTGAAAAAAATCATTATTCAAAAAGTCTTACCCAAAAAATATGTAACACATAGTGCTAGTACAATCAGCAAAATAAATATTTTCTTTAGTCTTCGAGGTTGCTTCAGGGACCTGCCCCTTACGCTGATATGTGAAGTTGAGGTATCATCTTTTAACTGAAAACAAAATAAAACTCATGTTTTTTTTTTCTCACATAATATTAGACAAATATTTGTCTGATGGCGAGTGAAAAGTAATTAAGTAGATGAAAATGCAAACTAAAGTAAAAAATGAAGAGAAGTCAGTGAGTTAGATTTTCCTGTTGGTAAATTCTCTTTAGCCAACTTCCAAAAAAGGAGGACAATCTCAATTCGTCTGAATCTTTTTTTTTTTTAATGTATGTTCCCCCATTACTTGAAGACGCCTGGACCGATTTCGAAAATTCTTTTTTTGTTTGAAAGTATATACATCCCAGGTGGTCCCATTGTCATCAGGTCAGGATCTGATGATGGGATCCTGGCGAAATCGAGGGAACTCTTCAAGTTTTATAGGCAAACTTGATACATGGACTTTGAAATCAGTTTTTTAAAAAGAATTTTACAGTTATGTTGTTTTCTATTGGTAAATAAAATAGATAATGAATTATTTTTTATAATATTTCTATTGTCATTAATAGACTACAGAAGTTTTAAGATTATATTAAATAACTAGATGATGCCCGCAACATCATCTGTGTGGATTAAGGTTTTGATTCCCACTGAACCTCATTAATTTTCCTTAATTGAACGAGCGAAGCGAAGTTCTCTGAGTCAACTAGGGCGCTTGCCTACTAGACAGAGAAGTGTGTTCGTCTAAATGTCTGTCAGAGCCCTATAACTTCTGAATTACTGAACGTAATTACTTCAAATTTAAATATAATATGTAAACTGATGGCCTTCAGCCGAACATTGTATAAAAAAATATAAAAAGCTTTATTTCAGGGGGGCTCTCATAGAAGCGTATTTGAAGTAAAATCTTGTTTGTTGCTCTACATAGACTTGCGATATATCTTTTTAAAGACGACTTTGAACAGAGTACAAAAATATATTTTTTTTAATTTTTCCCTAAAAATTGACCAAATGGGGGGGTTTCAAAGTGGAGATTTTAATTTGAGCCATATGTCAAGAATTACTGAATATTAGAACGTGAAACTTGGTTGAAAATTCAGTTATATCCTGTACTTGAACAACAAATACTAAAATTAGATAAATGTTATAAAGAAACGAAATTATTTAATTTTAATGCGCCATCTATTAGCATTATTGTGAAGCTAATAGCTTCACTATAATGCTTCACTATAATGCTTCACTATAGATGGCGCTGTGTCAGTTTTATGTCAACTATTTTTTTTTTATTGTGTCTAATGTTAAAAGTTAATTATTACAATATATAATTAAAACTTTTGGGAATTATGGGATATCGCGAGGTCTCAGTTCGGGGCGAACCACTAGTAAAATGTAGTCTATGATATAACCCTGGATATGAGCTTCCATTCCAAATTTCAGTCAAATCGGTAAAATCGTTGTGGCGTGAAGAGGTAACAAACATACACACACATACAAACTTTCACCTTTATAATATCAGTGTGATGAAGTCACAAGTTTAAAACAATTTTATAGAAATTATCTATAGTGCTTAAATCCAAAACTTATTTTAAAAAGAGGTACTTACAACAATTTTACTGAATAAACCGGCGAGGTTTTTTTACATCTAAGGTAAGGTACCTACAATCTATTTAGACATGCCAAAAATATTGTACCTACTCTTGTAAAGAAAAGAAGTTAAAAATAATGCAATAACAAGATTTTATTACCTATATTATTATGAATCAAAAGAAACCTCACCTCTAAATATCTGTAGGTGCTGAATTTTCCCATAATATCGGGCTAAAATGTACATCACAACCTTAACAGTTATAAATAATATTATTTGTGCACTTTAAAATATCATTTCTCATCTTTCAGCTTACGGCAGTAAATATTCACAAAAACTGATTCTGAAACTGAATACCTCACTGAGTATTCAGTTCAGCGTAACGAAAAAACAATATTTTATTTTTTCTACCAGGCAGTACCTATTTCACATTTTAATCTCGTGACAGTTGACAGTTGACCTGTGCACTGTGCTGTTGATAATGTACCTACTCTGTGGCAATTAGTGTTGTCTATTGATAGTCCAATATCATAAAACAATATTGTTGATGATGGCAAAACTATCAATACTATCGATAGTATCGATAGTATTGCAAAATTAGCCAATATTTACAAACAACATTCTATACTATCGATAGTATCGATTGGTTTGTGGTTCTATCGATATCCTGAATAGTTTTCGTGGTCAACTATCGATAGCGTCAACACTAGTGGCAATTAAATTTATTATTATGTTTTAACTGTTGGTGATACAGTTCTAGGTTCTGGCTCTTTTAATAACAGCCTTTCTGTCATTTCTATACTTCAAATGATTTTTAACCTATTCTTCATCCTAGGATTTTTAAACATGATTTATGACATCCCTATTGTCCGCGTACGAGTTAAGCCCGTAATACACATACTAGTGGATGATATGCTAGGTGCTGGTAAGCTGGCACGCCAGTACTGACAGAATATCAGCGCGTGATATACCTACTTGTGAATGTTATGCCCAAGTTATGCCAATTCTTAAAAATTTTCGTACCTTGGTACCTTGCTTACAAATCTCCCGTCCCATTTCCCCTAAAGGAGTAAAAATGAAATGGCTTGCGATCTACGGCCAACGTACATTTTATGGTACGGTCTGCAGTCCGTACGATAAAATGTAGTAAAAAAAAGTAAAATAGTTGTTCCTGGTCTATGATAAAATTTTACGCGCATGTGAAGGGATCAGATAAAGTTAAGGACCAGAAATTGAGGTTAGTAATCGTAAATTAGGTAGTGTGAAATCTCTCGTAAGACAGAATTCTGTATTATATTCTCTGTGTTAAATCATAGATGGTGTTAAATAATTAGTTATAAACTAAATTATGATAGTGCCCAACGTAAATTTATATTACCTTTCTTTGGCGCAATTCACTCATCCTTTTATATTCTTTAATTATGATTAGGTATTAAATTATTTTACAGTCCACCATTCACTTCACAAGTCAAAAATGAGTCAAAATGTTAACTTTTTGTACTTAGGGCAAAGTACATACATTAGTTTTTGCACAACACAATAAGTCAAAATTAACGAAACGACTAAAATTTACACCAAAGTCATCGATGCACAAAGTACGTACAGTGGTACATTAGAATTACGGCTAAGTAATGTACCTGCTTATTTAAAGGCGCGAATTAATTTGATTTTGTAACAAAAGTTGTTTTAGACTACTCGGCAGAAATTAAAATAACTAATTAATCCATTGTGTAAATAACTAACCGAAATTATCAAAGTTTGTGTCAAATAAGTATTAAATAGGTCTATAACTATTAAGTTACTTAAGTAGGTACATTACATAAGGAAATATAAAATGACAATACAATTTTATACGAAGGAACTAGAGAGTTAATGACTTGTGATCTTCTTGTGATGCAACTAGCATTGTATCGAGTTGTCGATATTTTCATATCTTGATTAATAATAAATATTATAATATGCTAATTAGAAATTAGATTCGAGCCGCCTCGGTCGGGGGTAGGGGGAGCGGATGGGATGTGATACTGGTAAGTCATCTCCACTGACTCCACACCTATATAATCTATTATCTGGACTTGCTGCTGTGATTTCTTTTTAGACCTATTTGATTGACGTCATTTTGGATTTGATTGACGCCATCTTGGCACTGTTAGCATGGTTATGAGTGTCTCAGGAACTAATAATATTGGCACACCAACCTCTATGATTTCATAACCAGAGAGTGTATGGAGCTACTTCAGCTAGTGAATCGTGAGTCGTGACGTCATGTTGCAATAGCGCTCACTTTTTCTAACAGGAAAATTAAAAGCTCTATGTATATTGTCGAGACTAGTTAAGAAATAACATTCTGTTTTAATACTAAAAACTTTTATTTTAAGTATGTAATAGTTAATACCCATTTCCAAAATCGATATCGGTGCTAGAATACAACGCACATCACTACACTTTACACAACGTCACAACTCAAGCATATAATATATTAGCCTTGAACAATCACTCTATCAGAAACAAGTCTGATATTATATCTTACTACTATAAGTACCTACTACTCGTACTATAATAATATACCCTATATTTCTAGGATACGAAGTATAGGTAGAAACCTATCTAATCTAGATCACTCCTTATTGTAGGTTCCTTTACCGCCCGTGGACATCAGCCCGTCACATCAAAATTGGTCCAGCCGTTCTAAAGATTAGTCCGAACAAACAGAAAGACAAATAATAATTTAAAATACATTTTTTGGGGTTTTCTTTCGTTCAAATAGTGATATTATATTATAGGCTTAAATCAAATATAATCAAAGGCTTAAATAATAAAAGACACAGGTAGGCACCAGATAGGTAACCGATTTTGTTTTCCGAATTCGAAAAACAAAATTCGGATTTTTATAGAACCTACTACGGCATAGTATTCCTTACTACTTACCTGTGCTTAGTACCTACCTTCGGATCGAGAAATTCGAGAATGCAGTCGGATCAGATGCAGTGCGGAAAGAGTCTAAGCTTTCATTTTATTTGGAGGGGAGAAGAGAATATTAGTCAAGTTTGGCTTAGTTTAGTTTAGTTTTAAAAATAACATATTATTTTGCAAATTGCAGGTACCTACTTACACTACCTGCTATGGAGTTACTTAGCAAACTCGAACAGTATGGCGTCGGCCGCCGGAAACTCGATGACGATTTATTCGTTAGCGACCAACCACCACGCAGACTTGGAATCTTTGATGAGAATGAAGATCCATGCCACGCCGTGTGAGTATGCTCTTGATCATTTTGATATCCTCGCGCAGTGGCATGCCAGACACACTGCGCATTTTATACAAGTACCAGCACTGGTAGCATGGGCAGGATATAAAAAAATTATCCCCCGATTTTATCCACTGACAGGGGATAAAATTATCTTTTCCCTATGCTAAAGCATGGCGACAGAGGAGGCGATGTATATTTCTATAAGTATATCCACTGAGTGTTCTTTCCACCGCTGTGCCCATGCTCGACGGGTGGATAAAGCTAAGCGAAGGGATAAACGTTTTATCCTTTTCCCGGGGATAAAATTTTTCCCGCCCATGCTACCAGGGCTGGCGTTATCCGGGCCCTTCAGTTAACTCATGGGTTAATATAGAGAGTTACGATAGAAAGAGACGCAACTTTTATGTGAATAGAACTTATTGTATTATAGATGAGTTAGCTTGCAGTGCGACCTGAATTGCACTTTATTTTGTGGTAACAAAACTCGCTATTTATTTAAATGATTTTGCGGAGAGAATCTTCCCTACCTACCAGAGATAATTTTGTCTATCCATTTTCTCGTGAATTTGTATGAGATTTCACAAGTAAATTGTTAGACAAAATTTTCTCGTGGCGCACATGTTAGCCCTATTGGTAGCTAGACGTACCGCCAAGCGATTTACAATTCCGGCACGATGGCGTATGAAAACCGATTAAGAATATAGGTTTAATTAACAACTGAAAGGTCGACGTTCAATCTCCAGTTGTTACACTATTCTGGTGCTTACTCCAAACAAGTTTTCCGCCTATTTGTAGAGTAGAAGAAAATTTCAGTCAAATTCAGCTAAGCCATTATAATTTTTGTTAAAAACTTCATCTATTTTCTTACAGTACTCCAACACAATGCGACATCCCAGGTTGCAACTTCGCCGCGGATTCCATACTTCACTTTGAGAACCACTACAACTCTTCCCATCGATATTCCTGTAGCGAGTGCAGGAAGGTGTTACCCTCACCACATCTACTGGACTTGCATATACAAGAGCAGCATGATTCATTCTTCGCTGTTATGGCTGCCAGGAAACCTTCTGTAAGTTGGAATAACCACTCCAAACAAGTGGTAGATTCACTTGACTATTCAAGAGCGCTTTGTAAAAGTTTATTTGAATAAAGAATTTTCATATTCCAATCTAAGCTTTTATTGTAACACAAGTGTTATAAAATATTAACAAGTTTATTAATACTCAACTGGTTAGCTCCAAATTAAGGATACTGCATAAAAAATTAAAACTGTTCATGTTAAGGAAAAACATCCAGTTATATTCTCAATCCTCAACGGTTAAAAGTGCGGACTGAAAACTGATAGGTCGCAGGTTCGAACCCCACCCGATGCGCTATTGTCGTACCCACTCCTAGCACAAGCTTTCCGCTTTTTTAGAGTGGGTAGGAGAATATTAATCAACTTCAACTTAGCAAATATTCTTTAAAAAAAAGGCAAAACATGGAAAATGCCATCATAGTATTAAGTATAGGGTACCTACTTAATTTATTTGTTTCAGTATTCCTGTTACATAGAAGAATGTAAAGATAAATTTATGAATGCAGAACAAAGACTTAATCACTGTGTTAAGGTTCACAAACTACCTAAAGACTTTAGATTCGATTACAAACCAAAGCAAAAGTCTAAAAACAAAAAGTCGCAAAACCCAATGGAAACTGGCCAAACAACAGAACCAAACAGAAAAGAGAAGATTAATATGGAACAGAGATTCAATTTTACTAACAATAAACAAAAAGGTTTTAGTTATAAAGGCAGAAAGTTTACTAAAGAGCAAGAATCGTCTAACTCTGTGGATGTGGATGTGGATGCTATAATGACAGACCTAAAAGAAAATTTGCCTCAAACTTGATTTGATTAAGTACCTACTCAATAATACTGGTCTTTAGCGATTTTGTAGATAAAGTTTAAAATTATTTCACACTGAAGTGCTCGCCGCCCTATTGCCAACCGCTGCCACTTCGGTATAGATCGGCCCTTAAGGTCCACTTGCACCAACCCCTTAAATATATTTAAGTTAAATTTTCTACATCTGTCCTTTTCTTGTTCACTCTGCACTAAACTTGCCACAAAGTTACAGCATTACAAAATTATTATAAACAAACCGACTGTTCCATAGAACAAATTCTCATTTGCTAAATTCACAACTTGAAATTTGAGCTTTAAAAGTCACATCTGCAAAGCTCAAATCTCAAGTTATGAATTTAGCAGATGAGACTTTGTTCTACGGAACAGTCGAAACATAAACATGATTAAGCAGACTGGTGCATGACAGCCTAAGTATCCAATTTTTGCTATATGGGGTGTCCTCGAGAAACACTCCTATTAACAAACTACCATGGATCTTAGCCAATTTGAAAAGTTAATTTAATAAAAAGAAATAGAACCTCCTCCTTTTTTTCGTGGGTTGAAAAACAAAATTGCTCACAACTATATTCAGAAATCTCCACTGAGTATTTACATTGAAAATCTCATCATCAAGAATTAAAAAAAAACCAGAGCCAAGAAATTCAATAAATTAAAATACATTTATTACACAATAATTGTACAATATTTTTGCTTACAAAACACTGTTATTCGAATAAGCCCATACTCAACAAACTTTTCATTAATTGCATTATATTTAGGTAAATAAGCAACTATTATCATAAAGTGGTAACAGTTCATCAATGTAGAGGTATAGCTTTCCAGATATACATATTTCTGTATTTATTATTAGTTTTAACAAACCTATTAAGACTAAAGTTGACTCAATGTAATACTTGTCTAAACTTGTTTTTATTATCTAAGAGTCAGAAAGTTCAACAATTTTATTAAAATTAAAATATAAAATAAATTACCTACCTGAATTCATATTTCACTTTCTCAAACAAATAAATAAAAGTTATATCTCTTGCCTTCACCTAGTTTACTTAGCCTTGCCCTGTGCAGCCACAGCT
Source organism: Hipparchia sbordonii (assembly GCA_038048805.1). Taxonomy (NCBI): domain Eukaryota; kingdom Metazoa; phylum Arthropoda; class Insecta; order Lepidoptera; family Nymphalidae; genus Hipparchia; species Hipparchia sbordonii. The sequence continues at coordinate 8,416,127 of CM076107.1, read as the reverse complement.
TCCATAGCTTTCTTGACAGTCTCCTCATCTCCCAAAAACACCATGGAGTCCACAGGCTTCATGTCTTCATCGAGTTCATATACAAATGGAATGCCAGTAGGCAGGTTCAGTTCCATTATGGCAGCATCAGATAAACCTGAAAGATAAATCTAAATATATAAAAGGTGACTGACTGACTGACTGACTGATCTATCAACGCACAGCTCTAACCACTGGACCGATTAAGCTGAAATTTGGTATACAGGTAGCTGTTAGGATGTAGATCCGCTAAGAAAGGATTTTGGAAAATTTCAACCCCAAGAGGGTTAAATAGGGGGTTAAAAAATCGAACCTAACGTGAGCGAAGCCGCGGGTTAAAGCTAGTGATTAAATATGTCTCATCAAAAATATCGAAACATATTTAAACTAAAAGGCATTGCAGTGTTTCAATTTTTTTGATGGGAAGTATACATTCTAAACTAGTTTTTTTTTTTTTCGTAAAGTCCTGGTCTGTAAAAGTTTGTCTGTAATCTCTGGATCTTTCTGAACTGAGGTTTTTTTTTTTAAGAATATTAGCCAAGGTGAACTTTACTTATATACTCTTTTCTCCCCTCCAAATAAGCGAAAAGCTTGTGCCAGGAGTGGGTACGACAATAGTGCAACGGGTGGGGCTCGAACCTGCAACCTTTCAATCCACAGTCCGCACCTTTAACCGTTCGGCTATTGAGACTTTTTTAGTATAATAATTTGTTCCCTGGTTACAATATACTTTTCGAGTGGTTATCTTTAGTGAAGTCTTAAGACTTCACTAAAGATAACCATAAAAAGCCACCAAAAAGGCTGACATAAAAGCCACTAATTGGCCTACAAGAAATAAATAATTTTGAATTTAAAATATTGATTTTTAAGACCTTATTTGAATACTGGATGAATATTGCAATATATAACTCTATACCTTCAAAATACCTAGTTTTATGTATTTCTATTTATTAGATTCTTATAAATAAAAACATAGTATAATTACCGTCTAAATGCTTAACAATGCCTCTCAGGCTGTTGCCATGAGCAGCAATAATTATTTTCTTGCCCTCCTTGATCTAAAAGAAAAGTACCATGATAAGAAAGTTTACTATCATCATCATAGATTTTTATTACACCTACACTAAAACCTCTAATCCAAATAGTTTAGAAATTAAATACTGTAACAATAATTATTATAGTAACAATAAGGAATACAATGCTTGAGTAGACAAATCGACCTATACGTAGAATAGAGTTATATATGATTATGGCACAAAAATTTTTTATTGCATTTTTAAGCCTAAAAAGATCTCTAATATTTAGTAGTGAAATCAAAATTTTAAAAAGTTATGTAGATCCAAAGATACCAGTCGAATAAAGGTACATTTAATTTATTTCTCCAAAGAAGAAGGGCCCGACAGCACAAGTGTCAGTATTCACTGTCCAGATCAGCGCGATCGGAGGGTCCCATCTGCAGTTGTATTCATGTTCTCCGAAATGATAGTGTGCACACGCTCACACTTTTATCTGCTATTTTCGTGTTAATTTTGTTATTATTTTTTACTATATGTGCTCAAACTTAAAAATACACACTCAAAAATTGAATATAATAATACGACAAATGCCGTGGAGATAAAAAAAATGGAAAAATGAATGTTCCAGGTAAGTGAATGGAATTTTCTTTCTTCAGCTTTGTAATTATATTACATAGATTGCTCTTAGATAGTTGTATATAATAATTTTTACAGATATATATTTTTAAAGCTAAATAATTAAGTTAAACGGTTCCACATTCATATAGAACATTATACCTCGGAATGTTAGATTTTACTACAAAAAACAATCAAAAAAAAAAAAAAAATCAATTCATTACACCTATTAAACATTAATTCATACATTTTAATAACTAATAAGTAATCAATAATATTAATTATTTTACCATACTACTTTATTATTCGGAAATCATGTAAAAAATATCGGGACAATGTGCACAAGTTACTTTGTTCGAGGGAAATTATTTTGAAATTATGAGGTATATGTGTATATATTCATTTATTCTTGGTTTGACATTGAGATATATATCCTTATTCAACTGAAAACTACCATAAAAGCCTAAAATTAATAATTTTTTTTATGTTAAGTATTTATAAAAAAACTACATAAAACTATTTAGACCTGTTTTCTGTAGTTAATTGCTTTAACGTTTTAATGATGTTAATTTTTGTTTTCAGAAAATGGCAGTGTCAGTAGTGGAGCTTTTACAATAACAGCACTACCACAGGGAGCTGAAAAAATTAGGCAAGAGGTCCCTGATATATGGGAAGATTGATATATCAGATGGAACTGTAAGAGACAGTCGATTATCTATACTGCAGCCGGCATATAATGATAAATACCAGTTTTTGCTACTGACAAAACTAGCCATAAGGCTGCACCATGTTGCTGAAAATTCTATAAAAGATAATAAATAATGTCTACCGTCGCCTGCAATTGCAACAACTAGACCTAACACTTTTAACTCGGTCCAACTTTGAAAATTCCCCTGCTGTTAGCTTTGGGAATTTGTCTTGAATATCATCACCAAAATGTGTACCGACTCCCATGCCTTCTCCGTTAAATACGCATAAATTGTCGTGATGCCTTTTATTCTAACCATATGATGATCACTGGACGCAATCACCATCTACAACTAACTCTTACAGTGCACCTAACGACTCTAGAGATGATGATGTGCCGCATCTTCTTTACAAATTCATTATTTTGATTAATTTAAAATTTTCATTTTGCGCGGTACCCAGTGGATCTCTGCCACCACAATATTATTTTCTTCGTGATTTAAAATATCTATTCAATTAAAATATTAATAATATAGACATAAATAACTTAGATATGTTACACGTTGCGATCGGCAACGCAACGATCACATCCTCGGCAGGCTCAGTGTCCGTGACATCGGAGATAAGCTGCAAGAAGCCCGTCTAAGATGGTATGGTCATGTAGCACGGAAACCACAAAGCTACGTCGGTAATAGATGTCTTAACATCGCCGTCCCTGGAGCTAAATCTCGCGGCCGTCCAAGAAAGCGCTGGCTGGACCTCGTAGGCGCCGATATGAGAGCCAATAAATTAAGAAAATTGGATGCACAAGACCGGGCAAAGTGGGCAAAAGCATGCCGGAAAGCGGACCCCACCTAGTGGGATAACGCTCAGTCGAAGAAGAACTTAGATATGATTGATTTCTTATTGATTGCCAATAATAAATCGCACAGAAAAATTGTGGAAAATAGAGAAAATATTTTTAAACCTTTTTGTTTGCCAATATTCGGTTGTACTATTTTTAAAACTCCTGAAAGAACTTATATATTGTCCTTGTAGCAATTTTATTTTGTTGGTTTTATTCGAGTTTTCTATAATAGGATTATTATTAATGTAAATAATAGTTCCTAATACGTTATTTATGTTTATGTTTTATATTAGTTATTTATTAGTTTCATTTTGAGGTTTCTATAGTAGGATTATTAATACATTCTACTTACATATTTACACAATAGTTCCTAAATTTAATTTCCTAAATATATAAAAGGATAAGGTGACTAATTGACTGACTGACTCATCATCATCACATTGCTCAAAACACTGGATAGATCGGGCTGAAAGACATACAGATAGCTATTATGACGTAGGCATCCGCTAAGAAAGAATTTTTGAAAATTCAACCCCTAAGGGAGTAAAATAGGGGATTGAAAAATCGAACTTAATGTGAGCAAAGTTGCGGGCAAAAGGTTTATTACCTATATAAAAAAAAAATACCTATATAAAGGTGAGGTTTTATTACCTATATAAAATACAAAGTACTTTCAGTTATTTTATTATTAATTTTTACATTTTTTGTAAGACAATTTTATAGTAGGTACATGCTTAGTAATTAAAAAAATTAGTCAAATTATGTTGAATTTTTTTTACTAATAAATGTGTTATTATGAAATAAGAAACACTGTTTATTTTGTATTTATATTTCATCCTTTACAGCAAATAAGACCGTTTGAAGATTAGTATTTCCATAAAAAAAAGTTATATATAGACATGGTACGAACACTTTTCCCAAGTATAAGGTTACATATACATATAGAACATGGAGACATCCGCAAAAAATCGTCACATATGCATATAGAAACACCTAAATTCCAAATTATGGGTTTTGCATTGAGTTTATTGATAGTAATCAATGCATAATAATGTTCCAAAAGTATACTATGAGAATCAATTCTCTAGAAAAATAACGAAAAAAGTTACAGGCAAGACAAACTTCAAATCGCTCTCCTGTAAAGTAGGGATTTTGCAGAAGTAACTCTATTCTGCGTATAGGTCGAAATATAGGGCTTCCTTCAATAAATAAGTAAATAATGCCTTGTTGGTCTAGATTCAATCCCCGGGTTGGGCCAAAAATGTATTGGGGTTTTCTGGCAAGAAATTCTCAGTACTAGCTTGGAGTTAAGTTGGTGGTGAGTCACCTCCATGCCTCGGAGAGCACGTAAAGCCGTCGGTCCTGCGAATGATCTCTCTAGTCGTGTCGGATTTTCCGTCCCATCAGACTATGCGAGTGAGGGAATAGAGATTGCACCTGTGTTTGTGCACACACTTGTGCACTATAATTTATCTCGCGCAGATGGCTAATCTCTGTGGAGATTGGCCGCCGTGGCCAAATTTGGTCAGGACATTATTATTAAATAATAAATTAATTACCTGGGGCACAATAACATTGTTCCAGTAGGGTAATGTGCGTTCAATAGTAAGCTTCAAGCTCTCAAACATGGGGAACTCTTCGGGCTTCGGGTCGCCCGCATAGCGCGCGTCCTTAACAATGGTGTCGTAATATGGGTGATCCTTCTCCATTGGAGGAGGTGGGATGTCAAAACTGCGACGCCAGATTTGTACCTACAACAAAATGATTCCTACAGTTGAATTCTAACATATTGTATAAGAAAATTACTTTGTAAAAGTAAAATCAAAGGATAATGAGTAATTTTGGATAGGCCCCATACCCAACACGGTAACATTATGACCTATTAGACAATGCCCGCTGATTTATTAAACCACTCTACAGAGTAACAAATACAGATAGGTCAATAATAATACCTATGATTAACTCTACCAATGTCTGGGTTCACTCTTACCCATCCTCCAGTAATATAATGAAATAAATTCATCTGGAACTGGATACATCATTACAGGTATCACACAAAATTAGATTTCCATTAAATTTGTTAATGGAAATTCAGCAGTGTGATGCAAGTTCAGCTATTTAATTCAATTCAATTCCCAATCAGTGGCTTTCAGGCGTGCCAACTGAGCACAGTTCAGCTATTTATATTATGAATTAATGATGTTTATAATTATAATAGTGACATAAAATAAGGTTACCTGAGCTTCACCATATTTAGCAGCTGTCTCAGCTTTATTAAGTCCAGTAAGACCACCGTAATGCCTCTCATTCAACCTCCAGGTTTTATTGATAGGAATATCAGTTTGGCCCAGCTCTTGGAGGATAGAGTTAAGAGTAATTTGTGCTCTTTTCAAAACTGATGTATGAGCTACATCAAATTTATACCCTTCAGCCTTTAGAGCCTTGCCTGCAGATAGAGCTTCTTCACGACCTGGATTAAACACTCTTTGACTTTGAACCACATTGAAAAACTCATTATCAATTATTTGTAAGACTTTATTTTTAATTTTAATATTGATGTGTATCGAAAGTGATTTAATAACAGACTATCTATTTAAGAAAATTTAAATACCGAAAAATATTCTTAGAATAATATTGAAAGGTATAAAAAATTACCAGTAAGTATTATTTTAAACTCAAAGAGAAACTACTATAAAATTATATCACAGGTATAGACTGTATAGATTTATTATATTACTGCATCACAGGGCAAAAAAGTTTATTTTCGGAAATATAAAGTGGGTGCGATAAATTATTACCCTTGTCGCTTAGGTCGGCGTCATACCATCCACAGAAGAGGTTCTTCTGATTCCACTCGCTCTCTCCGTGCCGGATCATAACAATCTTGTACTTCGCAGCCATTTTCACAATTTATTTTTTAGTAAATATCCTACCGGCTAAATATACAACTTTTCTTTACTTTCAGCTATTTGACATAAATAACCTTCACTGACCTCTACGACAAAGAATACTACCCGATACGACCTCTCGGTTTGAAAATGACTCACAGACTACAGAGTAATAATAAGGTACCTATATATAGGTATGCATAGTTGTGGGTGGATTTGTAATAGATGGCATTAGGCACGGGCTCACATTAAAGTTCGGATGAGTAAGCGTCAAGATGACTGACCAAAGTGACCGATCAGCGTCAAATTTTTCCAGCATTTAGTACCTATTTAGTACTATTTAATACCTTTGTTTAAATATTTAGTACCTCAATAGTAACAGAGAAATTTAATTTACTAAGTGGTCAGCCATCTTGACGTCAAGATGACTGACCACTTTTGAGTTTCCCCATAAGGGCTTAGTATTGTGCATATGTTTCTGCACTATAATTTAGTACCTATTTGGTACCTACACATATATTTTTTCCAGAATTTTTTGACAAAAAATAAAGATTTTATGAATAGATCAAGTTTTTCTATACAAATAACACTATGAAGTATGCAATGAGAACAAAGAGAAAAACTGCCAAGTTTTCACTACAGATGTCGCTCGTAATGCTCAGCCATGAATAAACGTACATAATTATAAGAAACTAGTTGATACCCGCGACTTCGCTCGCGTGGATTTAGTTTTGACATAATTATATAGACTGATAAACACACAAAGTAACAAGTAGTCTTAAGTTAAGGGCCCGTAAATACCCTCTTTGCCGCGGGATTTTAAAAACTAAATCCACGCGAGCGAAGTCGCGGGTATCAACTAGTTTCTTATAATTATGTACGTTTATTCATGGCTGAGCATTACGAGCGTCATCTGTAGTGAAAACTTGGCAGTTTTTCTCTTTGTTCTCATTGCATACTTCATAGTGTTATTTGTATAGAAAAACTTGATCTATTCATAAAATCTTTATTTTTTGTCAAAAAATTCTGGAAAAAATATATGTGTAGGTACCAAATAGGTACTAAATTATAGTGCAGAAACATATGCACAATACTAAGCCCTTATGGGGAACCTCAAAAGTGGTCAGTCATCTTGACGTCAAGATGGCTGACCACTTAGTAAATTAAATTTCTCTGTTACTATTGAGGTACTAAATATTTAAACAAAGGTATTAAATAGTACTAAATAGGTACTAAATGCTGGAAAAATTTGACGCTGATCGGTCTCTTTGGTCAGTCATCTTGACGCTTACTTCGGATGATATCCAAAACCTGCCTCAACAAACACCTATAAAGGTACCTATATAATTAATATCGACATCATTTGTACAGAATTTTATGCTCTGCAATTTTTATAAGGCCCATATTACACTATACTATATATCGGATAGGTACTATATTATTGTTACTGGGGCCCAAGTCTGCTATTGCAATTGTAGTTACATTGCCTATCAATGACATCCCAATTGCTACTTTTAGCAATTTTGGTAGTCTACTAATTCAATGGCGTCACAATTGTTTACCGATGGTTTGCCACTGACACATCTAGCTTTAAATCTAGCTTAAATAAACGTTTTTAATATGTAGTTTTTTTTGAAACTCATTTCGGGAAACGCTTTTTAAGCTAATTCCAATACCGAGGTATCATTAAATTACAATCTAATTATAAGAAATCGAACGACCATTGTGAATTTAGTAGACTACGAAATTTTGGACCAATGATATTTGTATTGTAATTGTATTGCGGATCCATGACAATGACATGTAAAATAGCAGACTTGGGGCCCAGGTCTGTGTCGGATACTATTTCGTACCATAGATTAAAGACAGATTATCATCCTAGAACAAGAAGCTTATATAGTCCTAGAAATATGACTACTTGATACTAGGGGCATATTACACTATATAGGATCCTTGATAGGATCCTATGTCGTACCATAGACTATATTCTAACACAATTTCTGTAATGTAATGTAATGCTGCCAGCATCTTGGGTACTATGCCGCGCTGCGGTGGTATCGATGAGGTTTTAGGTTTATTTTAGTTTTAATTTTAGAAATAATTATTATTATTAATAGTTTTAATTTTAGAAATAGTTATAAATATAATTGATCGAGCGAAGCGAGTTCTCTGAATCTACTTGAGTGAATTTGCACCTGTCCTTCCAGTGTTGTGCGTCCGTCCGTCTGTCAGAGCCTTATAACTTGGTACAGGTAATTTGTTAGGTATTTGTCGGTTATAAGATTGTACGTCTTGATTTATACTCTTGGTTATTGTCAAAGTGATTGAAAATAAGTAGGTAAATGGTAGGTAGGTAGGGTGGCAGACCCAATTATGGGCACTTTAAGAGTTTATCTAACTTCAAATATGTTTTTTAAATAAAAATTTAACCAAATCCTATAAATCACTGTAGTCATAAGGTTACTTGTTTAATAAAATATATAATTAAAGAAGATATTGAAATTATTTTTGTTTAAATCAACTAGAATTTTAAATAAGATTGAAAAATGACCCAGTCCCCAATTATTCGCACATTTGTTACCAGTTATGGGCACAAAATTATCCAATTATCAACACTCAGATTTTAATAGGGTTTAAGGGAAATAAAAGGCTAGGCTACCTACCTAAGTCTTTTATACCGCGTCCGCATGCTTGTGGCAAACGGCAAACGCCAAACCTCGACAAACGTTTGCCTTGAATTATCCGCACGCTTGCGAGGGCGTTTGTATGTTCTGAACAGGCAAGCATGACGGACGTCGAACTTGTGTCGGCTTTATTATTCTGCCCTCGTAATTAAAAACACAGTAACTTAAAGGTAACTTCTATCTAACTTACTGTGTTTTCAATTACTAGGGCAGTATTTGGCTTAAGTTATTTTTACAAATGTTTTAAGCTCAGTATCGATCAATAATCCTACTAAAATGGAATATGGATGGATGGATGGATGGGTGGATGGATGTTTGTTACTCTTTCAGCCACAACTAATGAACCGATTTGAATGAAATGTGGAATAGCGATAGCTCATACCTACATTTTAGCCCGGAAAACGCGGGAATTAAAAAACCTTAATCTGCGAGGACGAAGTCGCCGACGTCATCTAGTTGATAGTAAAGCGTCCTCTAATTAAAATTTTCAAAACATATTTCATGTGCACAATTTGTCCAGTTACAGTTTTAGTATAATATTATAGATTAGTAGTAGTAGCTAGTAGTATGTTCGAAAACACCTTGGTACCTACCTAGTTTATTTATTTGAATAAAAAAATATTCTACTCTATTCTAGTATGTACCTACTCAATAGATATTTTGTTTTTTTTCTTTATCAACAGATAGACGTCCACTGCTGGACTGTTTATTGCATGGACTTCCTCAGGCTTCGGTCTTGCGCCACCTGTACCCAGTGGCTCCCTGAGGGTCGCCTGATGGTGTCGGTCCACCTATTACCATACCATTATATACCATTTTCCGGTGCGGAGTCGCCACTTATTATTATTAATATATAAAAGTAATTAATTAATTAAATTATATAAACAAATCGTCTTCAAAAGTCTTCAGTCGACCAGTCATTCATTTTACGTTTTTACCCACTCACAAAATGAAGATTTCTAAAGGTGCGATACGTAAATCGTAATACAATAACACGTCTAATCGCCGCCAGTGCACAAACGAGACTGAGTGCGCGCAAACGTGTGGACGGAGACGCAAGCGCTTGTGGCAAATTCCCTTTGGTTTGCGATCAAAAGACCGACACTCGATGGATCGGCCACAAACGCTCGCAAGCGTAGGCAAACCATGGCAAACGCTCTATCCGCACGTTTGCGTTTGTGAAGGTTTGCCGAGGTTTGCCAAGCGTGCGGATGCAGCTTTAGAATATAGATTTTATTATGAAATAATATAAGGAAAGTATTATAGTAACTGTAGGTGACTTAATTTTTTTATATTTATTATATTTAAAACAAACACACTTACATATTTAATAAGTAAAAAAAAACATAGTCTTTATCAAACGATAGACGTCCACTGCTGGACAAAGGTCTCTTGCATGGACTTCCACAGGCCTCGCTCTTACGCCACCAGAATCCAGCGGCTCCCTGCGACTCGTTTGATGTCGTCGTTCCACCTAGCTTCCCGGTACGGGGTCGCTACTCCATCACCATGGGATCCCATCGACCATCAGCTCTTCGAACTATATGCCCGCCCATTTCCACTTCAGTTTCGCGGAGCTATGTCCGTGACTTTGGTTTTCTTACGGATATCCTCATTTCTGATATGATCTCGCAGGGTTACTCCGAGCATAGCTCTCTCCATCGTCCGCTGAATGATTTTTGTTTCGTGATATATAACTGCCCATAGAACTTCTCAATCTCTCTCCATACCTCAGGTGGAGAAGAAACGTGACAGCATTCGTCAGTTTTCAGCCGCGTCAGCTGGCTCTGTCCGATAGATAGATCTCTCACGGACACTTTGGAATGGAACTTCTGTTCCACTAGATGGTATCTTTAATACACTTGGTATTCAAGGCCCACAGGTCGCGAGTTCTTGCCTTAGAGATCTGCCTATTAACCTATCAGTAGGCATTCGCATCTGCTGACGACTGAAGTCTCTTGTCTGTCTTCCATCAGTTTGAGAGTATGGTCAGAGAACTTCTTGGTCCTTTTCGTGTGATGAGTCTTAAAGAATTTAGACTCCACAATATGGACAGTTTACACACACTTGCTAAGATCGTCTACAGACTCCCAGTCTGCTAGGGAATCGAATCGGTTCGGAGTGTTGATAAACAGGAGAATCTCCAAATTTTGTAACCAGATACTGACACCCCTTGTTTTGGAATGAAATAACGGGAAAGTTTCATTTACTTTTTGAATTAGTAACTAATAATACTTAGAAAATCAATTGAAAACTATTATATTATTAAAACTCAGATAAAACTACAGTTAAATCATAATTAAGTAAGTACTGACCCTTAACGTCGATCAGTCAAAATGGCCGAAAATTTTCGGGAACTCCAGAACGATATCTTTCAACTACGATACTGACGTCATTTTAAAACATTCCAGATTAGAAAGGTTGCGACTGTGAAAAATATGAATTCCCCTAAATATTTTTAATCTGAAAATTTAAAAACCACAATCAGAAACTTATATTTTAATGTTTTTTGCCAAGGTGCGAATAAACTGGTGCAGTGCTAGCAATTGGGTTGGTCACCCTACCTCTAAATGTCAAAAAACAAACTTCAAAAAACTCTCCGAGAACGGAGAATCCGAGACCAAGAAAAGACCACCAAATCAAACTCCGAAGACCATATTTTTCAGAAAACTTTTAGTGAAATACTAGAACTTTTTAATTTCGAATCGCTATTTTAAAGTTTGTTGTTAAAGTTGGCCTTAAACAGCAGATTTGGGAACAGTTTTAATACCGCAGTCGTTTTTCAAAGAGTTTGGAGAGTCTGTTAGGATGCCGCCCAGAAAACTAAATGGATCACCGAAAAAAGGGGGGACGAAGGCCGTTCGACAGAAAGCGAAGCGAATCCTAAAAATACCATCAATCGTAAAACTTAAATTAAAACCACCAAGTAAGCAATTTACCATTTCACCGAGATACATTGTGAACCTTAATGAATTAACGTTTTAAAGTTGTTTATTGTCTTCTAGATGCCACTACAGCCGATCAAATTGTTGGAAGTGAAGTAAATAAGGGTAGGTAGTTAAGTAAATATTATTAGAAATGCTCCTATTTTACTAATGTTCATTGGACATTATACTTTTAAATAATTAATGTACATAAATAGTTACTGTTAAAGCAATGATAAGAGTCACAAATCTCTTACCAAATCATTGTTATTGTTATTAATGTGTGTATTTAATATACATTAGGTGTCTTTCCAAAAACAATTTTTATAAATGCAGTAAATGATTAACTAATGAGTCTCGTTCATTGTCTTACTAGTAGTAAAGTGTAACTACTCAAGTAAACATTTTATTTTTTCAGTCTTAGATGTCAAAGAAGCCGACAAGCCTGTCACAAAAAATAAACTTATTGCTAAAAGGAAGTATATAAAGAAAAAGAAAGTGTCTGAAGAACAAAAGGTTACAAAAAAAGGTTCACCTGTAAAGAAAAAGGTAAAAGCCAATGGTGTAGCCAAAAGTGAGGAAACCTTGGAAGCTAAAGGTGTGTTAATTTGTTATGCTTTTTATATTGTTGTGGTAATATCTTTAATCAATAACTAGCTTCTGCATGTGGCTTCACTCATGTTAAATTTAATTTTTCATCTCCATTTTTACTCCCTTAGGGTTAAAATTTTCAAAAAGCTTTTCTAGCAGATGCCTACGTTATAATAGGTATCTGTATCCCAAATATTTCCAAGATTCCATCCAGTGGTTTGAGCTGTTTACATTTAGTTATTTAATCTAAATCTGAATATGCTATAAAAACCAAACCAAATTTTAAATATTTAACTTTTTTTAGTAAATATAAACTTTTTTAGGTGCCAGCCAAGAAAATACTGAATGTGACATACCAAAAATAAACAAAGGCTTTTATAAAATTTTATTGGCCAATCAGGGTAAGATAATTTCCTGACAATTTATGGTTTATACAATGTGTATACTTTATAGTTTATTCTGTGTTTGATCCCAAGCCCAGAAGTTTTATGGATTTCTACCACCAGAAATTTCTAAGATATTAAACGTGATTATTATCATCACAATTGACTATTATCATCACGTTGACCATGTAAGCTTTTGGTTAATGTTAAATTGGACCATTGATTAAAGTGAATTTGGCACCAATAATATGATTTACAATCAGATAGAGAATTATTCAAAGTTTCATTAGGCTGTACTTTACACCAAAAATATTTAGAGTTTCTTATAAAGAAAAAATTAGCCAATATGCGGGACAATCCGGCATAACCGCAGAATCTATTTGTATGGTTCTCAAAGTCTCTACATTTCAAAGTATTTTTATTTCAGTTGTCCATGCACAATTCTCTAATAAGCCCAAATATATCAATGAACAACCAATAGACCAAGTTTTAAAAGAAAATAAGGCTACAGTAAAAACTAATTCAAATGTTGTCTTAAAAAAGAAAGTAGCTACAAAGAAGCCAGTGAAAACAAAAAAATCTGGCCAACCTGGAGGTAACAAAGGGAAAACATGCAAAGAATGCATGTGCACACAATTAAAAGGTAATTTTAAGGTTTTATTTACATTTTTTTTTATTTGATGAGAAGATAGTTCTTGACTACGATCTCACTCGATAGCAAGTGACGATGCAGTCCAAGATGGTAGCGGGCTAACTTGGAAGGGATATAGCAGTGTAGATTCGACCCATACCCCTAATCGGTTTCTACATGTTGTCGTGCTGGAATGCTAAATTGCTTGACGGCACTTTGATGGTAGACTGGTAACTAACCACAGCCAAAGCCTCCCACCAGACATTACATACTGTGGTAGAGTTCCTTTCTTTTATTTCTTTCATATCTGGGTAGAGATTTTGAGTTTAACATAATCATAGTTCCAATATTATTTACAGAGGTTGAAAATAATACACATAACACAAAAAATACTGAAATATCTACTAAGCCTAAGAGAGTGCGAAAAATTACTACATCTGAAAAAATATGTAAACCCGATCCAAATCCAAAAGATGGACCAAACAGTATGTGCCATTTTTGTTTATACTATTTGCAGGGTATTGTCCTGATTCCTGCTGATTTATCCTACTGATTTATAATAATCGATAGTGATATAATTGGACTGCATATTCAAATGATATTGATATGATAATGATACTTAAATAGTAATGATTTTGATATATGTATGCCTCGTAGGCAACCCGAAGTCCACTGTGTTTTAATTACTAATGCGAAGCCCAAAGACCGCTTAAACGGTGCAGTGTTCAGTAGCATGCAGTGTCCCGAACAATATTTAACTAATATATTTTCTTCTCATAGCCTGTGACTTTGTCTTCTAAATGAAGCCACAATTTTTTGGTATTAGTAGGATATAAGATATGACTTATCCTACTAATATAATTTATAATTATATATAATATAAATTAATATATTTTGTATAAGTTATGTTAATATAATATAATTTGTATGCAAGAAAAATATCAGAAACCAACAGGAATGCTATTCAAGCACATTCAAATGTCATCATAATACAGTGCAACCTCGATATAACAAATCGGAGGGGAACAAGAAAATATTCGTAATATCAAGTAATTCATTGAACTGAGGTTTGTTATGTTGAGGTTAGATTGGTCTAAAATTCGTTATAAAGAGGTAAAAGAATAGTTTTATTCACCTCAATATTACGTACTTATCTTGTTATAGCGAACAACTTCTGATTAACGAACAACAATGATTACTTTACAAACAAAAGCGTGTCGAAACATGTCGAGACATGAATCACATAAGATTAAGAGTTATATTATTGGTGGAAACTTTATATAAAGGTTTTGGGTTGGCAAAATTCGTTAATTAGAGGTATGAATACTTTTTCTTGATAGTTGAAAATTCGTTATTAAGAGGTTGTACGCAAAGAATGTTCGCAATGTAAAGGTATATTTTATATTGACTCTTATGGACAATTCAAGGGGATTACGAAGAATTTGTTAAATCGAGGAAGTCGTTATATTGAGGTACGTTATATTAAGGTTGCACTGTATTTGTTGTATGTAGATACAAGTTACGATACTTTTTTCGACACCTGCCACCCTGCAAGGCACTGCCTGTTACCCAGCGCAAGTAGATTTAACGAGTACCTTCGTTTTCCAACTGTAGGGATTGAAACCTAACGTCACACACTCATAGATGAAGTTTGAGTTGTAAACCATTCGATAGATGTCACTAGATACATATAACACTCCGGCTTGCCCAGTAACATCATCTAACATAAATATCTGGACAACTAAGTACCAGTGATATGTGTGCTTTTTGCTAATGCTAACTTTAATAGGATAATTTTTCTTTCCAAATAAACTTTCATAAAGTGCTTTTGAATCTATACCTACTTCCTTAACTAATCTCTGCGGTTTCCTTTGCCCAGCAATTGATTTCTATTGGTTGACGACGACGATATCGGATATTCCTTTGTTAAGCTTTCAAGGAATTTTAATTTGATTGAAATGCCAATATTTTTTTTACAGATACTGAAAATACCGTAACGGTTGACACAAAAAATGCCACCCCGCCTAAGCGGAAGTCTAAATTATCCCTTAAACGCAAAACTGAAAAGGCGGGGCCTGAGACAAAAAAAATCTTAAAAGGTGTTCAAAAAGCTAGAAAAATGATTAATAGTAAAAATGACATAAAAGATAAAAAAATGATGGTCACTGATAAATCTATTGAAAATGTTAATATTGACAAAAGTGTTGATAATAACATTGAACAAGCCTCTCTAGCGAGCTCTTCTAAATCATGGCTAAGAGATATTTCTAGCTCAAGCAATTCGTCGTTTATCACAGTATATTCAAATGGTTTACATTGTTTTGATAATAAAATACCAGTGTTGAAATTAAAAAAGGTTAACAAAAAAAGAATAAAGAAAGAAAAAACAGTAGACCAAATTGATGCTTCTTTAGATCTTAAACGTAGGTTATCAAGAACCTCAAGTTCTAGCTCCAACCAAACAAATTTAAATTTAGAACATAATAGAGTTGACAATAATTGTGAAGTGACTGATCTTGCGAATGTTACATGCTCTTCTTTACGGCTTAGCACATCATCTACCTCTAACTCCAGCTCTAGTACTAGTAGTTCTAGTTCATCATCAGGATCTAGTAGCATTTCAGATACGCGACAAAATGTAAACAGTGAACTGAAAGCGGTATTTGAAAAACTGAATTCAGTTTTAAAAAATTGTGACTTTAATAAGATTAAACTGTCCAAAAATGCTTATCAGATAGCAAATGAATCATCATTTATGACGAATGTGACACTCATTCGAGACAAAATATTAAAAAATGACGTTTTAAATGAAGAAACCCAATTGTGTTGTTTTTGCGACAGCGTACCAAAGCTAGAAATTGAAGATGTCGATAAATGTTTCAATCAAGGTAAAGTTCAAAAAACAATTGAAATTACTTGTCCTAAAACACCGGAAACATTTTATTCTCAAGATAGCCAAATAATAAATGAGCATGAAAATAGAAGTGACGAATCTTGTAAACAAAATTCTAGTAATAGTCAACAGTATTCTCCTGCCAAAGAAGTAGACGCTTTAGTAGCTAATGAAATAGAGGAAAAAATAGACGGAAAATATAATAAATCTAACACTTCCTTTGTCGATAACGACGATGACGATGCTTTATCTCTTTTCGCGGAAAGTTTAACGGGATTAGAATCTTGTAGAAGGAGTAGTACATTCAATTCTGAAATGGCCAACTCTGAAGAATATGTTCCACAACCAGTTACACATATAGAACCGCGCATGCAAATCAATTATCAGCCCACGAAAATATCAAACAATATTCAATATGAAATCCAAGACTTAACAAGTTTAAATAAGAAACAGATAGAGCCTCCTATTCCTTCTTTGATGGATGTTAGTAACAACTCGGATGCACTGGAAAACGATATGATTTATGAGGACAGAGCGGGCAGTTTTACTGAAGATCTACCAAAATCAACAAATGTCAATAAAATCACTCAAGAGTCAAACAGACCGCGTTTGATGGCGTTAAATCATAGGGCAGTGAATGGATTAAAGAGTTCAATTTTTAAGGGCTACTGTTTCTTTCACATTGTATCCATTTGTAAAAAGTTGGAAAAATGTACTTTCACACATGTAATTCCTACCGTTAGCGATGTAAAAAATACACTTGAGAGGCTAAGCGAGGAATCGTTCATCCAAGAGTACATGCTTGTACGGAATTCGCCGCAGCTCAGACGCAAATACGGCCTCTGTTTTGTGGAAGAGTGCATCAGACGCGACCTAACCAGGATCTTGGTAGAAATTGCGATAGACTTTGTCGTCAGATGCAGCCAAAATTCGGCTGAAGATAAAGCGTTAAAATCGGAGATAGTCGATAACGTTTTGATGTACCTAAACAAAGTTGATTTATCTATTTGTGACGATTTGCTCCGATACGTCATCAAATATAGTGACAAAGTACTGCTTTGTGACTATTTCATGAGTGTGATTGCAATGTCGCAAAACTTTTCGCGATTCAAATCTGTTTTTATCAACTTAACGAATTTCATGTATGAGAACGATAGGACGTTTGGTGTGGATGTCGCCGAGTCCATACTCGAGCGTTTGTGTATCTTGCCGTACGATAATTTACTGGCTCGGGCGTTCCTAAGTATTTTGAAGAAAACTGATGTCACTGTGTTCTCTAATGCCAAGATGCCCGATTTAGAGAGGCTACTGCAAACTTCAAATACAGATTTGTACCATGAGCTCAAATTGCTTAAAGATCAAGCTTTAGTCAGCCAACCGGTCCTGGGCAACCATCATACATATGAGTTACTCCGAAACATGGACCACATTCGAATCAATACTAATTTTGGACAAGCAGACAAAAATGTAATAAGATACTCGCCAGACTCTACCACTTTGGGCATTGCGGTAAGAGTTCTTAGATTTATTCCATTTGCCGTATTCCAGCTGCCGTATTCTCTTTTTTTGATATTTCCAGTGGCTTTGGAAAACAATGAAAACCGCAATTCGTCATACAAAACGGGTTTGATAGTTTTAGTTAGCACATGAACCATAGCCACTGAAATAGATAATAGCCCCCATAGCCTCATAGAAGTTTAAATTCCGAATACATATGCCCCATGTACATAATGTGATAGCAATGTTCTGAGGTATCACAGACTGAATTAACAATATATATTGTAACAATACTGACATAACTACACCTTAATTTTACAATAACGATAATGTATATTTTTTAGATTAAATCTCCCATTGAGACTGTATTTAAAAGGACAGTGAATATCGAAAAATTACAACAAGTAGGTATAGGCAGCAAAAGCAATACACAGGATGAAGGAAAACCATCCATGAATTGGAAGAAACCGGATGTCTTAAGAATTAGCAAACATGATGGTACAAACAGAAAAACCACAGATAATACAAACAGAAAAGCCACAGATAAAACAAACAGAAAAGCTATGGATAATACAAATAGAAAATCTATGGACACAGTTGCAAATGGCAAAGTTTCAAAGCAGTCATTCAAGGCTTGGGAGAATCGTAGTATTTTTGATAATTGCTTCATGAGGAATAAACCTAATGTCTCACCTCCATGCAGGCAACGGCCACCTTTCAAGAGACATTCTGATTGGAGTTTTGAAGGAAGTCCAACCGTGAGTAAATATTACTATCAACCTTATTAAAACATATTTTTTTTAAATATCAGCCTAACTGAAGTTGACTAAAAATTAAAGAAGTGGACGAAGTCGCGGGCTTCCGCTTCTTTAGTTATTAGTAACTAACTAAAATAGTTGACTAATAAGTATTAACTAAAGAAGTTGTAAATATAAAACTAAATTCTACAATGATAAAAATTTAATCAATATGAAATTCTAATAAACTAAGGAAATAAAATCCGATGAAAGGGGACACCCTGAATTTAAAAAAAAGGTATGTAAACACAATCCTACGACGGTTCTCTTTCTAAACAGACTAAGGGTCAGCTCACACCGAAACGCGATGCTTGATGAAGCATGAGAGATCGCGCTGCGTAAAGAGACGCATCGCGCCGTAAAGGTGGAGCCATACTTCGACATATTGTATCTAGGTCGCTTTCGCGCTCTCATTGAAATTAGTACCTTATTGTGTAGTAAAGAGGTTCTATATTGATATCGCTATCGACAAAAGTAAGAGCATGGTCGCGTCTCAATTCTTGTGGTAACCGGTGAGACGTTCCGCAGCGCAGCGCGGCGTAGGGCGGCGTAACGAGCCATACTTCGATACGTATCTAGGTCGCTTTTGCGCTCTCACCGAAATTTGTGCCTTATTGTGTAGGAAAGAGGTTCTATATTGATATCGCTAACGACAAAAGTACGAGCATCGCCGCGTCGCGTCGCGTTTCGGTGTGAACTGACCCTAATGGAGTTCAAATAACCTTCTCCATTCACCAATGAAATTGAGATCTTAAGTTATAATTAGTAATGATTAAATTAACTTGTTCCAGAAATTCAAACGAAATGGCGGCCCTAGTTACTTCCAGAGGGACTTATAATAATTAATTATACCTTTTTTAGTACATATAAGTTAATTGATAAGCTTAAGTTTTATCTTGATAGAAGATGCATAAGAGGTAAACAGATAACAGTCAAGTGTCATTTAGAAGTAAGTAATAATGTATATATTAAAATTAAAATAGGAAATAAAGAAGAGGAATAAACCAAACTAGATAATCTTGTGTGAGGAATGGTTATACTTATAACAGTACCACATGCAACAGGTTTAACTGTCTCGTCCCGGGTTCTATTCCCGGGTCAGGCCAATTATTATTATTATTGGGTTTTTCTGTCAAGAAATTCCCCTCAGTGTGTCACCCCACTCAGAGCACGTAAAGTCATTGATTCTGCGTCAGATCTCCCTCCTGTCGTGCTGGATATCTATGACTATGAGAGTGAGGGAATAGAGAGTGCACCTGTGTTTGTGCACTATACCACTCGCACAGATGGCTAATCTCTGAGGAGACTGACCGCCGTGATCGGGAGGACAATATTATAGTGCATTGGGTGAGATTCGAACCGTCGATCTTTCAGTTTTGAGTCTGCACCTTTAACTATTGGGCTACAGGGTCCTCTTAAAATCTGCAATACTTGAATGAAACTTAGAAGTCCCAAAGGAGAGTAAGAAATATGTTAATACTTCCAATGTACATACACTGATAGA
This sequence comes from Hipparchia sbordonii, assembly GCA_038048805.1. Classification (NCBI taxonomy): domain Eukaryota; kingdom Metazoa; phylum Arthropoda; class Insecta; order Lepidoptera; family Nymphalidae; genus Hipparchia; species Hipparchia sbordonii. Next base: position 8,396,152 of record CM076107.1, on the reverse strand, counting down.
AAGAGATTTCTAGCTAGCTATTATTTTTATAAGACTTACTTTTAGTATAAAATAGTGTATCTATAGTTTTGTTTTATGTTTACCTTTTATTCAACTTCTGTGAGATCAGAGTTTAAAAGATTTGTTCAGTTATTATTAAGCAATTCTGTGTCCTAACATAACATGTTTTTTTTTTGTTTTGTGTAAATATTACTTTTATTATTTGATTATTAGGTATACTTAATACCTACCTAAGCAAGTAGGTACCTACTAGGTACCTACTTTTTGTGATCGATATTTTCAAGTGCAACGCTATTGGTTTTTTACGTCACATATCAATGCGACGATGGCAAAATATGTTTGTCCAAAATACTCTTTTAAGTCTCGATTTTGTATTATTATTATTTTTATATTATAAGGATTTTCTTTTTCTAAAACTGCTGAACTTAAACGCTTTATAAAGTTCTTGAATGTGCAAGATGCAAAAGTTAATAAAGTTTATATTATAATGTTTAACAAATTTTATTTTCTGGTTTCCGTCAAAACGGAGATGGGTAGACACTTAGAGAGGAGACAAGGGCGCGTAGCGTTTAGGACGTTTCCACAAAAGCGGAGAGATTTGTACTGGCTAGTCTATTTTTTATTTCGGAAAATAAGAGAATTCCCGCGGGAATTAAAAAACCTCAATCCACGCGTACGAAGTCGCAGGCATCAGCTAGTTTCTTTATACCTAAATTGCCGCTTTTTGGATATTTAATTTCGCTAACTATTGCATCATTGCTTCGCCAGTTTGTAGATACATAACGAATACCTCTTAAGCAAGTTGAACGCGCATCAGTAGGTACAGTTTAAGACCAATTGTTAATTCATTTGCTTCAAGAAATCTGCTGTGGTATTGCTTAAAAATGATTGCTAAAGTGTGTTGATCTTAATCACCTCTCAGTGGCTGGTACTCTGTCCTTAATGTTTAAAGTGCATTTATATAGTAAGAACACCAATAGGTAGGTACGTGATTGCGATTTTCACACTGTACCTATCAAAATTTAACAGGCAAGTATACTCGTAACTCATATAAAACCTGTAGTTGGGTAGTAAAAATAGTTTCTCTAGAACTACCTACTCTGCATCAATGAATATTTTTATATGATAAATCTAATAGAAATGTTGATTTATAAAAAACTTTATCATCAAATATAGTTTTTATTTACACACCATGTAGTCACCCGCACCTGTGTGCGTGGATTCTCTAAAAATCATTACGTCAGTCTAACAGTCGGAATGACTTCTGATTGGCTGGCAACCTCCCGCTATTGGTAAAAATGCATTGATGCAGCAACAACACCATAAATTCAGTCAATCAGAGACCCTTCAGACTTCAACCCTTCATGGGTCTAAAATCTAAATTGAGCAGAGTAATGTGTTCAGCTAGAAAAAGTTAATTTTTAGTTGGAGTTTCGCAAAAATGAAAGGTCATTCGGTGGGCGATGGAGACAATCAGAAATGATCAGAATACTGTTGGGGAAAGAACGTTACTGGAAGAGCCCAGACTGGTATCTTTTAGCGACAGCGATCGGCGCTTATTTTTTTTTTAAGATTAGCCAAGCTGAAGTTGACTAATATCCTCCTGTCCCATCTAAGTGGAAAGCTTGTGCTGGGAGAGGGTACGACAAAAGTGCAACGGGTGGGGCTTGAACCGGCAACCTTTCAGTTTTCAGCCCCCACCTTTAACCGTTGGACTACAGAGGCTTTTTTTACGCGGCTGCGGCATCTGAAATATTTTGAACGCGGCAGCTAAAAAACAACTCGATCTCTGCGATTGGCGTTTCCATGTGTGCCTCAAGAGAATATAATCACTTCGTTTTATGTGTGCCCAGTGAAGTGAACAGCGACTAAAATACGCGCGAAAAGAAGCCAGTCTGCCCTCTTTCTTTAGTTCAAAGGTTCTACTCTAGAGGGATTTTAATAAAGGAGAATATTTTTTATAAAATTTTATTTTTCATATAAATACCTAGCATTATTAGAAGTTACATAGAGCATAGCCTGAAAATACAGATCCAATTAATAACTCCAAAATAATTTACTGTCAATAATAAAAAAAGATTATACATATCTAATGATTCTTAAATTTTAATGGATGATAGAAATCAGAGTAGGTAGTAGGTAGCTACCTACTTATAAAAATCCATTACATTAATTCTTTAGATAAAAAACATCTTAATATTAAAGAGACATTCAGTCTTATAATATTTTATAATAATTACGAGTATATCGAAAAATATATAAATTAATATTATTATTCAAAGCTTATATTAAAAGTGTAGGAATAATGCTTAAAAACCACAAACATATAAGAGTAATATGTTTGTGTTAAAAACTTACACTGAACTATTAATATATTTATAAAATTCAGGAACATATTGGAATCTGTTATTAATAAACGTAACAATATTGTGTCATAATACGAGTAAATAGAAAGGAATCCACTGCATATTACTTGCAATAAAATAAGGCCGGGGTTGTTTGGTAAGGCGACACGATAGACGAATAAAGCTTGATCTGACTTTGATATATATACGCGATTAACTAAGTTTTCGCAATGTTTCAAGATATCCAAAAGGTTCGATTTTATGAGACAAGAAAAATAGAATTTGTCAAAACAAATTATTGGTACCTATCTAACTACTAGGTATAGTTAGGAAAGTCCCTACATATATGTAATTAAATTAAATAGATAAGTAGGTAATATAAATTTATCCATACTTGTTAGCAAAAATGTGGAAATTTTTCATGACATGAAGGCAAATCTTTAGGTATGTAACAGGTAGGTACATAATATTCTACTTCTTTGTCGTAGACATTTGTGTAGACATTCGACAGTTGCGATGCAGTTAAGTATATCAAATTCAATACTGTATCCAAACCTTTACGCGCCGCATCGCCTTTGTTTTAAGTTCGCTCAATAGGTCGCGTCAATACTTTAGCTGCATCTCCTTATTAATTCATGAAATTAAAAAGAAAGATTCTTAACCTACATTTTAGGGTTGTAACGCATATCCGTATCCTCATCCACAAATATCCGCATAGACATCCGTATCAATATCCGCCTATTAAGTTTTAAGATACGCACCCTCGTCATTTCTATGAGGTGTGTCGATAAGTTTTTAGTGGCCAAGCCTGATCTATGATCTCCCAAGGCGTAAAAGCCTGGAAACTACTTGAATGATATAAAATCTTCCATTGTTAAACTTTGAGTATTTAAACAATTTCATTAGCCACGTTTTAAAACTGACTAAAAACTAAAATTATCTACATCCTTATCCTCAAAATGAGATTTTTTCACATCCGTCCCCGCATCCTGCATCCGCGATGCTGTCAAAATTTACATCCTCATCCGCAAAACGACATCCGTTACAACCTTACATTAGTTACGCAGACTACAGATATTGTCACAAAAAGCGTATTAAAACTATCTACTAAAATATTGTATACAATAAGTTTATGAAGCTAATAGGTACAATACAATTTTGGCGTATTTAATACTGAATATGATATTACAACATTATTACTTCGTAATATTATTATCAATTTTGATATGTGGCAAAAGTGTTAATAATATCATGCCACAAATGAAAATCAGATTTTTAAATACATTGTATGTGTAAGTCTACAATTTATTTGATATCCGTCCAATTGCTTTATTGTTCAAAAACAATCTAAAAATATAGATACCTAATAGGGCTTCACACAATGTTTATTTAAAACATTCAATAGCATACAGTCAGTCATATAAAATGAGAAATAGACAAACTATAAAGTAACACTTTCTATTCATACTTTTCACATTCCTGCTGGCTTTTGGCCAGTTTCAATAACCTAAAATCTTTTTTTATCTATGCACTGAGATTGCATTCTATTTTACCAATTTACCAAATTGGTACTTTACTCCATATTTAAATGAAATACTTGACTTTAAATTTTTTGATTCTGGGTTAAGTAAGAGGTTATTAGTGTCAAAGTTAGACAGTTACAATGAGATGATCGCAATGATCTCTGATTGGCTGATATACTTTTGCTATAGGTGCAGTTGCAACTCAACAAGAATACCATGTCGATACAGCCCACAGCAATTGCAATCACAATGTGATCACAACTTCAGCGTTAGCCCTCCTGTACCTGTATTACGAAACTGATCCAACAAAGGAAATTAAATGTGGCTTGATTGCTAAATATGCTAGAACACCTCGCCAATATTTATGCCTGCTTTATACATATTCGCATTTCAATGAGCAGAGAACCTTTTGCAATTGATAATTTTAGATAGACTTCTAGCAAACTATAGGTTCCCATAGGCCACCGCCTATGGAAACTTATAATTCTATAGTATACTATTATATTATACTTACAATTGTTACTGTCATAAATACTATAAACCTAGTCTTATATGCAAGTTGCAAACCAATCATAGGTTTCGTAATACAGGCACTTTACAAGCATTACAAGTATCATAGCACCAGACATATAAAATAATCCTATAATACTATCGTATAAAAGCTATATTAACTTACAATCAAGCGGTGGGGTTGTGCATTTCTTTGTGTAAAGGAGTTTGATTAGTGGAAGAGAGCTCTCGGACGCTTCTTGGCTAGAATGTGCCATGAATGAGTGATGCCTTTACGCCTCTTTGGTGACACTCTACAAAAAACAAACATAGTATTCCTTAATTATGACAAAAATTAAAGAATTGTTTAGTATTTGAAAAATTCAACATCAGCTACAAAAACCTCCAACCTCCCTGGCGCAGTGGTGCGCTGTTATAACTGGGAGGTCTCGAGTTCAATTCCCGGCGGGGGCCATTTGGGAATTTATAATTTCTGAATTATCTCTGGTCTGGTCTGGTGGAGGCGATTTAGCGTTTCGGCACGATGGCGTGTAGAAACCGATTAGGGTTATACTACCATCTTAGACTGACAAGGACTATCTTGTCACTGAATTAAAAAAAAAATTAAAGTTTGCCTCTTATTAACCTAACCAACATGTTGTCTCCAGTAAAAAACTTATTACTGAATAGCAAAATAACTTCATGAGATGGATCTAATAAATACCCACAATTACCCACCTGGAGTGACGCCCAGATGCAGAATTATCTAAAAACTAGCTGTTGCGCGCGACTTCGTCCGCGTCAATTTCTGTTATTATGATCGCGATTAAGAAGTTTTTAAAAGAATATATTTTAAATATGGATAATTTTCCCCGTTTTTGCTACATTTTTCACTGATGCTTCGCTCCCATTGGTCGCAGCGTGATGTTATATAGCCTTCCTTGATAAATGAACTATCCAACACAAAAAGAATTTTTCAATTCGAACCAGTAGTTGCTGAGATTAGCGCGTTCAAACAAACAAACTCTTCAGCTTTATATATTAGTATAGATGATTGCTTTTGTTTGACAATTGCAATCACACAAAATGCATTGTTACAGCAAGAATGCCATAAATTCAGTCAATGACCACAATTGCGACTGTAGCAATGATAGATGCAGCTCACAATCAACCAGCACAGAAAGATATAAATTTTTGAATGTATCTGTAATTATTTACATTATAGGTACATATTATTTTTCTGCATTCCAGGCATTCCATTTAAATGTTGTATGGACTGTTCCATTTGGTTACCATAGGTTGATGCTTCACTCATAAGAAACTCACCCATGTTCTGGTGTATCGGGCATGTATGGAGTCATCCTGAAGTCGCGGCTATGAGGAGTTTCAATTCCAAAAGGACTGTAAAGCTTGGTGGGACTTCTGCCCAAGATCTGAAATAAACCAAAAATTACGGGGTGAAAACAATCAGTCATGAATATAACAAAAAGATAAGGCAGGATTTTCCCAATATTGAAAAAAAAAAATTGCATTCAATTTGCTCTCCACAGAAATAAAAAATAAGTTTTACAACCAAATATTTTCTTATTGTAAGTGATATCAAAAAATTTATTTATCTTAAGAACCTCAGCTACCTGTAGTTTTAATTAAGATGCTTTTCAGAATTGATTAGATTAGGGTAGATTTGTGGAGGGTAGGCTGCCTGGATGCCAGAATCCTGTGTTCAAACTCAGTGAATTAGGGAGATGGAATAGTCTTGATATAGAACTGACTGCCACCTGGGGGTAGCAGGCATCTCTTTAAATACAATCCAATACTTTACCTGTTTCTTTTTGGTCACAGGAGTGGTTGGCATGCGACAAGGAGAGCCAGCTTCTGTCAGACGATGCCTGCGCCTACCACCAAGCCTAAAGTGCTGAAATTTAATTTGTACAAAATAGTGAAAATATAAAAAGGACCAAGTGGGATTCCGACTTGCCAAGAATGATCCATTATTTGGTTGTGTTTAGCCATTTATTTAAAAAAATGTTGTATAATTTTTCTACACAGGATATGAAATTAATCCAATATATTTCACCTGATCTTCTGTGACAGTAGGCATTTTTGATAATGTATTCCTTCACAGAAACACACACATATATTTCAGATAATTTAACTATTCACTAGACAAAAAAGGTATAAGTATCTGAATCATGACTTAAAACGATAACTAACGGTTTACGATTATCGGGACCAGTATCGTTGCATCCCTACTTAAAAAATTCAGAAATACATTTTTTTCAACTAGTGAACTGTGACTTTTTTGAGTTGTCTGATTTTTAATCTAGGTGTGCAATATTCTTAACAGCAATGAGACGCGACTAAAGCGAAATCGCGGAGTTTAGTACCTAGTCTTCAAAGCACAGGGTTGTTCCACTGCCAAGTTCGCAACTACAGACTGCTATCGGGAATTTTTGAATGAAAAACCCAATACCTTTCTTGACTCGTACTGAGACCTCATGATCCGCAGCTTAAGATTTAGTTAAAAACTATACTTACAACGAAGCAGCCAAAATACACAATATAAGGTAAAAACATACCTGCGACAAATTTCCGAATGTGTTCCTAACACACTTAAAGGTTCTGGATATCTTCTCCGCCCCCGACTGCAAGGCACGCCGGGAATTGGCAAAGGATTTTCCTTTGAATAAATTTCTATTGTAACATCCCTCGATATTTCCGAGACTCTCTCTTGTTGGCGAATCGATACCGGAGTCGGTCACAAAAGGATCCTTCATTTTTAATATTCCGCGAGCTGCACTACAAAATTATTCACTGCAGTTTCTGCCTGATATAACTTCCTCCTAATTTGTAAAGAAAAAATGCACTCATCAATACATTTTATACAATTTTTTTATTATTCAATATATCAAGGTACAGGGGACGCGTTGAATTTCCGTTTTCGGTCGTTAACGTTTTATTTTTTTTTTGTTTGGAAAATTGGAACATAGACTACCTACATTATAGATTAATGACATTTGCACAGATTATACTATAGGTATAGGATATTTGTGTTTGATCGAGGTGCCGAGGATCTACTCTTTATGTCTGTGGTACTACATTCGATTATTCGATTTTCTATAATGTCCAAAGTTACCCAGAATTAGGTACTCGATAAACATCGATTAAGAAAGAACTGAAAGAAGATAAACCATCCGTGTCTTCGTAAAATGTTCTTATGATTGTGAAAATCATTTATGTAAAAATCGCATTAATCGTAAAAGCCAGTTAGGTGCTAAATAAGCAAAACAAACAAAACATGCAGATTGCAATTGTTTTTTATTAAATACATAACATTATAGTAACCTACTTAATTATAAATATTAAACTACAAAGTATATAGTCTATCAACGTTGATGCATGTAGTAGTCTATTACAGTTGAAAATGCGGCGAAACCTGCAGCTCCAAATAAACCTGCCTTTAATCCACCTAAAAAAAGAAATCAAATTCATTGAATTGAACAATATTAGCATAGGATTAACACATGTTTATTTGTAAATCTGTCTGTCTGAATCTTCAGAACATTTGAACTGATGTGTTCAACTGGCAAATAACTTGTGCAACTTCTTGCAGAAGTCAATATCAGACTAGCTAAACTTTGCAGAAAGTGCCTTGACTAATGGTTTGTCAGAGCTGACATGCATATATATATGTATTTTACTTGAATGATGCTAAAATAAAAGGAATATTAGCCATGCTGATCTTTACTAATGATCCCTTCACCACTCTAAATAAACGTAAATCTTCAACGTTTTCAGTTCACACATTTAATCATTGGGCTATTAAGGTTTCAAATTAGGTGCTGCTGTGAAAGCTTGTGGTGGTTGGAGAAACGGACTTCTATTGCAAAATTTATTAGCATCAAAGGTAGATTTTTACCTCGTAATCCTATTAGACCACCAGTGACACCCCCTGCATAAGTTCCATTTTTCCAATCCGACTTCCCCCTTGCAGTTTCAATACAACATTCAACACCAGAAAATACAGCACCAAGAAGTGCAAAGTTCTTTGCGTAGCTTAACATTGAGTTTTTCATTTCTCTTAGGATTTCTCTTGCAGTTTGATTTTGTTGTGCAGTGGGGTCTGACATGTTGGGCATTAGCGAAGATGTGAATAGACCAACCGCTGCACCAAGACCATAACCTGTAAGTATATTTAACTATAGAAAGTATAAGTAATCAATCAGGCTAATAGATTTATAAATACATATCAAAAATTCCGAGGCCGGCGGGATTCGAACCCACATCTCTCTGGGAATCGCGCCCGAGTGTGTTAACCCGTTACACCACGGCGAACCACACATCAGCTACGAAAATTAGTGATATGTATCTACTTTTTCAATCAGTTTTATAGCAACTGTTAGCGACATCTAGTAGCGACACATTACAGTTGTCGATCTACTTTTTTCCAAGACACCATATTACAATGGAGCTCTTAAGAAATTATAGATGCCACATTGCTCAATATCAATCAGGTACATAACTCTTTCGCTAATCTGCCACTCCAATATTGACAACTATGTCCACTCTATTTGTGTGTACACTCACTGTAAGACAATTTCTCCAAGTTTTAGCAAATTGGCAAGAAATTCCAGAAATTATTTACCAGTTGACACTTTTCGTTGACTAGATTTTCTGTTTATATCATAACTAGTTAGCTGATGCTCGTAACTTCTTCGATTTTTGATTCTCGCGGGAACTCTCTTATTTTCCAGGATAAATGCATTATTCCTAACTATAAACTATCACTGTGCCATATTTCAGCCAAATCGATTCAGTACTTGCAGCACCTTTTTTGAAGCAACACATATTTAATATTGTTTTTTTTTATTCATAAGTTCAGAATGCTACACAATTATATAAAGGGCAGGCAATATAAAATTAGGGCAGGTTCCCACTTCCACTACTTTTATTATAATAACAGTTATTTACCTATAATGCAACTGGTCACAGATTTAAATGGACAGCTTTCAATCGTGGCCTCAATCATCTTCTCCTCATTTGTCTTTATGATCACTGGACCTAGCACTCTAGGAATAATTATATTTTCTCGATATCTGTAAACTGTACACAAATACTTTGCAAGAGAATCATAGTCGTCCTTTTCAGAGAATTTCACTAGGTCCGGATCGATCGGTGGCTTCTTATATTCAGTCATGTTACTTTAAAAGAAATATTTTTAATTCTTTTTTACTTATTACAAAATTTAAATTCTACTCAAACTAAAAGTAAATACACTAACCTAACCTCTATTTTTCATTTGACATTTTTGACAATGACAATTGACATAAAGATTAAAGTTACCTACCTACCTATTAACCTTTCGTTTGCCGAAACGTGGATCCACGCAATCCCGTTATAGTGCCGGAACGTGGATCCACGCTGAAACGACTTCACGCGGTTTTTTGCGTGATACTGAGTTATTTACTGACAAATAAGGTCGAAAGTCCTATATATAGGTTCCTATTGAATGAAGTTATCAAACCATTCCGTATCAAGCCGTCAAACCATTCGTTTTCGTTCATAGATCTGGTGAAAAGTGATTCAATAGTTCGGTCATTTTAGCGTTTCAACGGGTTTTACGATTTATATATAAAATAGCTCCAATCATAGAGCACTGCAATAAAAAATTCGCTGAAATATATGTTCCTCGCAAAGCTATAAGCATTTACACTTTAAACAGAACAAGAAAATCTCAAATTAAAATAAATATTTTTATATTATCTGTGTTTTTCTATATACCAACAAATTTTTCCCGTCTCATAAGATAAGAATGAATTGTAGTAAATACTCGACTTATATTCCACTAAATTATGCACTAATATAAACTTGATTTCATTGTCATTAAAAATCATAAATCAGATAAAAGGTAAGTTTTATATTCTTGGCGGAATTTGATTTTTAAAACCGTATGTTGCGCGGCTGCGCAACAGTCGATATTTCTCGGCATACAGCGGTATCGCCGCTGCGCCAGTCGCGGCAAACGAAAGGTTAAATAAATTGAGATGAAATATACAGTACCTACCGGTACCTACCTACTTACATGTGACTTACATACTCATGACAGTTGCCTTCTTCCATGTTATGAGTTTATTCATCTATACAAATAAATAAAATTGAAGTGTCGGTTTGTAATATCAAAAGAACAGCTTTTTACTAACTGCATACGAAAGTAAATACGGTACATATAACAAGAAAACAATTTTTAAAATTTTTGTCTGTCTGTTTGTTGCCGCTAATCTCGGGAACGGCTGGACCGATTTTGACGGGACCTTCACTGGTAGATAGCTGATATTATCGGGCAAAATATAGGCTACTTTTTTAATTGACTTTCGAAAAAGGGGGAGAATGAGTTGTTTTTCTACATCTGTATATCGATATCTCAGTGATTTCTTAACCGATTTGCCTGAATCTTTTTTTAATCGACACAAAAACTTTGCGAGATGGTTCCATAAAAACTTCGGGTTCCAACTCCTCAATCCTGATGCTGCAGGGGTACTGCTCCCCTAAACTGTGGGGATTTAGGAACTGTTGATTATGAATAGTCATTGTAGGGACCAAGTAAAGACAACATCGTTAAGACCCAACTCCTCAATCCTGATGATGCCAACCTAAACTGTGGTGATATAGGAACGCGGACGAAGTCGCGGGCATCCGCTAGTTTAATTCATAAAAGTCACAAACAAATAGTGGCCGGACTTTTCTTTTAAGTCTGAAGTACCTGTGTTAGAAGACTCAAAACCTGACTGATAACGTAGATTTTTCAAAATTCAACCCCGGAGGTAAAATAGCGGTTTAAAAAATCGAACCTAACTGAGCGAAGCCGCGGGTAAAAGCTAGTACCTACCTATATATGAAGGGAGAAACGGACATACCAACTAATAAGAAATAAAACATAGTAAGTACTTATTTATTATCATTGGTTTCATTTATTATACAAGTCGAAATACAAAGTTTGTTTCATTGTACGTTACTTATCTCAGAAATGCTATCTGCATGCACATCTGTGTTTATCAATTAATATTAGAATTCTATATAGGGGTAGTTAAGTAGGTATAATATAATTTTAATATTTATTTCAAGCAGAGACTAAACAAGGTAGCGCACAGGCTAAATGACCAGTATATGTTAATAAATAAAGAAATATTAATCTATGCTATAATACATCGTTTCTCAACGGGGACGCGTTTGTTACTAAAAAAAAGGTCGCAAATGATTTATACTCGCGATAATTTTGCGTAAGTATTTATCGCCTGCAATATTGAAATCTGTTCTATTATTAAATGTGATTTTACATCCTACAGTTGCAGCTGGAATAACATCGAGCGGCGAGCTTGCCTGCTGGAGACTTGAAAGTTGAAACGTGTAAATAAAGTACTATAAATTAAAATATTCCTTGTCATTTAACTTTTGACTTTCTCGTGGATCACGACATAAAAATGGTTGAGAAACAATGTACCCACATAATATTAATACTTAGGTATGTAGTAACTATACCTACCTAGCAAATATTATGCATGACAATAATTTATTATTATCGCTCCACATTCATTTGAATGACCACGTTCACACTACGGCCGTCCCTGACTACACTATAATAGCATAAGTAGAGGCTTTCTTTATGCTTATAACGCTGTTTGTTAATAAAATTAGGGTACTATAGCAGAATGTATGGACACAAATGGAAAGTATTTCAAAACTTGTTTTCTTCAAGGAGGTATCTAATATCTACGTCTTGAGATGGCTGTTACATTATAATACCTAACCTTTATTCTATCTATAGCTTATTTCAATATGAAAAGCAAACCATAAATAAAATTGTGGTTTACGTAAGTATCTCATCCAAAAACAAAGGCAGCTCTTGCTAAACTTAATTTGCCCATCGATGTCCAGAATGCCCCACAAAATATTCTTGTCCTTATATTTTTTTAAATTTCCCCACTTGTGATGGACGTACATATCTATCTATCTTCATATTAAATTAACCAAAACATTAACAACACAAATGCTCGGAATGCAATATTATTTTGCCATGAAGAATTTTGATACTAGTATATATATATATGTTTTATTAATATATATATAGCTACTCGTGCTGATTCACTGATTCACTCACTCACTCACTGACTCATTGATCACCTCTCCTGTAAAATTTTGTATGGAAAAAAATTTTTTCACGCATGGTATCGTATAGATGACAAAAATTCATTCGGAGGAAAAATATGGAGAGAGCTGATGATTGAGGATTTCGGAGACGGCTGAGGAGCACCGGCCAGGGTATCGAAGATAGGTGGGGGGTGTTCAACCAAATGTCACTCGAAACCTCATCCAATTGGCAGAGAGCCGAAAAAAAATTCCAAAATGGCGGATTCAAGATGGCGGCCATACAAATTTCGCCGGTGTCTATCTCGGAGACTATAAGAGATGGAAGAGTGGTTCCTTGGAAAAAGATGATCAGGACTCGAAGGTCTACTTGATGAATAGAAAAAAAAATTAAGATGGCGGAATAAAATTTTTTCCATACAAAATATATGCAAGACTTTATACGGTTCCTTTTCAAAATTTCTGATGGTTTCGTATAGAAGACAAAAATTCATTTGGAGGAAAAATATGGAGATAGCTGATGGTTGAGGATTTCGGAGACGGGTGAGGAGCATGTCCAGGATATCGAAGATAGGTGGGGAGTGTTCAAACAAAAGTCACTCGAAACCTCATCCAATTGGCAGGGAGTCGAAAAAAAATCCAAAATGGCGGATTCAAGATGGCGGCCATACAAAGTTCGTCGGTTTCTATTTCGGAGACTATAAAAGATGAAAGAGTGTTTTTTTGGAAAAAGATGATCAGGACCCAAAGGCCTACTTGATGAATAGAAAAAAATTCAAGATGGCGGAATTTATTTTTTTCATACAAAATATATGCAAGACTTTGATACGGTTCCTTTTCGAAATTTCTGATGGTTTCATAGAGAGGACAAAAATTTATTTGGAGAAAAAATATGGAGAGAGCTGATGATTGAGGATTTCGGAGACAGGTGAGGAGCACGGCTAGGATAACCAAGATAGGTGGGGGGTGTTCAAACAAAAGTCACTCAAAACCTCATCCAATTGGCAGAAAGCCGAAAAAAAATTCAAAATGGCGGATTCAAGATGGCGCCGATACAAATTTCGTCGATGTCTATCTCGGAGACTATGAAAGATGGAAGAGTGGTTTCTTGGGAAAAGATAATCAGGTCCCGATGGTCCACGTGATGAATAGAAAAAAATTCAAGATGGCGGATTTTTTTTTTTTCATATAAAATGTATGCAAGACTTTGATACGTTCTTTTCCGCTGATGGTTTTGTATAGAGGACAAAAATTCATTTGGATGAAAAATATAGAGGGAGCTGATGATTGAGGATTTCGGAGACGTATGACGAGCACGGTCAGGGTATTGAAGATAGGTTGAGGGTGCCCAAACAAAAATCACTCGAAACCTCATCCTGAAAAAAAAAACACCAAAATGGCGGATTCAAGGTGGCGGTCATACAAATTTCGTCGGTGTATATCTCAGAGACTATGAAAGATGGAAGAGTAATTTCTTGGACAAAGATGATCGAGACCCGAAGGTCTACTTGGTGGACAGAAAAACCGCGGTTCGCTTTAGCGAGCCGCGCACCCACGCGCCCTACTAGTTAATTATATACCTACTTACAATATATATGATGAAAAATAAAAATTTCACGAACATTGACAAATTTCAGAAACACAAGATAAAATTATATAATATTACGTATAAGCTTAAAATAATAGGTACCGTAACCTAGGATGAGTTACCTAGCCGATTTATGCCTACCTAAACGTGACCTAGACCTCTGGTACCTTCTTAATGTAGGTACATTCCCAAATTGATAGCGAACTAAATCAACTAGGTAGCAACTAGGTACGAATCCGTTAAAATCTCGCTTCGGTCTTCATAATAATAATTATGGCCTACACGTACACAATTAACATATTATATTATATATGGTACACGTACACATACCATATATTATATATGGTATATATACGTGTAGCCTAAGAAAAACCTGCTCTATGTAACTCTTTAATATTTGCTTAAAATGAGAATCCTGAAAATATTTTGTTTAGGTTCAGTACCTTATTAATTGAAAGTAGTAATAAAAGTAGGACTTAGAGTAGGAAGATACTAAGTATATAATTATTACAATAGACATATACATGAGACACTAACCTTCTCACATCCAGTGGCGGATTTACACATTTGCCGCCAGTAGGTTGTTCACATGTCGCCTCTATCCACCAATCAAAAAGCAAACGTGACCACAAAAATTGTCTGAGTGGTAAACATATTACCTTTCAATATAAATGTGTATCTTTTTAATTACTGTAAGACATAAAAAAAAAATTGGCCCCAAAGCCGCCCCTAAAATCCGCCCTAGGCTCCAGCCTACTCAGCCTGCTAGTAATCCGCCACTGCTCACATCTTTGAAACACATTTGGTAAACTCAATCGATTTATTACAGTTTAGGCACATCTTGGAAATAAATTATTCATACAAATTATTCTAGTCAGTCTTACTTTCGGCACCCACAATTTACAACAGCATATTAAATATTGACTACTGTACATAGAAAAAACTTTTTTTTTTTTTAATTCACCAAGAGCACAATAAATATTATAGTTTTAAACAGCAACATGAGCATACTTAAGATTAATAAATGGCCAATTGCGTTTCAGGTCACGCGCAGTGTAGGGTTCCGTAGTTGCATTTCACAATATTATGCATACTTAGAAGAGTGTATGCAATTTTTCGTTATAATTTTTTTTTATGAAACTAATAGGGTTACTTGTAGTTTTACTACGGAACCCTAATAAAATAAGTATTTCAAAACATGTTAATTAAAACTGCATTTTTATCTGCTTTTTAACAATATTATTGTTTTGACATACACTGTTAGCACTAACATTGTACATATTGTATAAT
Source organism: Hipparchia sbordonii (assembly GCA_038048805.1). Classification (NCBI taxonomy): domain Eukaryota; kingdom Metazoa; phylum Arthropoda; class Insecta; order Lepidoptera; family Nymphalidae; genus Hipparchia; species Hipparchia sbordonii. The sequence goes on along the minus strand of CM076107.1, from coordinate 8,380,775 downwards.
ATACTAAGTAAATAAATATGGGTCGTTCTACTTTTCTACCGACAATGAAACGACGTTTTTCCGTTTTTTTGGTTTTTGAACTATCTATAATTGTGTTTTATGTGTGGGATTTAAAAAAAACTGCATCTTTGTTTTCATTAGTACTATTGTTCGGCCGTTCAGAGAATGCGTTCCTGACACCTATCAGTTAGTCACGACTAGTGATGGGCACAACATAACACTGAGTTCGTTACCGTTCCTCCAAAATGAACCGGCGCATTATTTTAAGATTATTTTCGTTTTAAATTGGCGGAATCATTTAAAATTTATATTTTAGTTATTTAAGTAGAAACCAAAAAAAGGTAATATTCATATAATAAAATTGTTTTATTTATTCTTTATTACAAAGTTACAATCTGTATTTCTATGCAATAAAGTAAGTAGGTACATTGAATTGAACGTAAAATATTATCTTCCATGCCAGTCGAGCCGAACTTTTCTTTATTAATATTTGTTATCGTTCGTTTGCTAACTCCAAGCGCCTGAGAGACGCGTTCTTGTACTTGTTCGACAGGTACCAGGGGTCCGCAATTTTGCCGCTCCCGCTCAAAGTAATCTTGCAGCTTGATGATTAACTCACGGGCTCCACTTTTCAATGTTTGTCCACGTTTAGGCATTATTATGCACCAAAAGTAAAAAGAACGCAATACAAAACACAATCGAAGTCCGATTTAGCGCCGATGTCAGTTTGAAAAGCAGAAACAGTCCATTAAACGAAAGCCGGGTAATCAAATAAAAACAGATCGAAAACACTTGAAGAACGTGGTCTATGCGCACGAAACGACAACAGACGACTGTTTTAGCGTCACAAAATGGCGGCCCAACGCCATTTGGGGTTACCATTTTCAACCTAAATATAAAATGCTACTTTCTTTCGCGCGTTCGGTTTGGTCATAGTTTTATTTTTATATTTCATAAAAGTTATCTTATAGTCCATTATTTTCAAATTCTTAAAAAGAAAAACAAAGCGTATTATTTTATATTATAAGTATAACTGTATGAAAACAGATTACGATACTTGCCTGTTATTGCACAGCACTACAAATATAAAGCGCTGACATAACCTTGTAATAGCGCAGTATAGATTTAGAAAAATATTGTTTACCAAGTTATTTGACACTCAGTTTGGCACAAAATTATAACATTCATTGATTATTGATATAATAATGTTGTTTTAATGCTCATCAATTGTTAAAACGGTAAACAACCAGCAAAAATATTTTTATCGTAACTGCAACGCCATTACAAAGCTACGTCGTCAGTTCAATCGCGATGTGTCAGGAACGCATTCTCTGAACGGCCGAACTTTAATTAAAGTTTCCTTCCTAGCTAATATTGATTCTTTTTTAATGTTGGTTTTTGAAAAAATAATGTGACAGAGTGGCCTTTTTCTGTGGAGACAACATTTCAGTTTACCACTCTGTCACGGCATTATACGGAAAACGAACGTATAAAATATGCTGGTTAGAGAACATGAAAAATGACATAATATTAATAGATAAGAAAAATATGGACGTTTATTCGAACCGAATAAAAAACCGTTTATATTAATACTCCAACGAGATGCCATAATAAGAAGAAAGACAGACTATTGTCGGTAGAAAAGTAGAACGACCCATATACAATATTTAAAAAACATCTAAAATATATGTGAAGAAATGCTATGTATTTTTATATTAAAATTTATTAATTATCAATAACTTAAGCAACCTAGATACCTATGAAATGAAGGTACTTAATATACAACATTATTTTCTGATAATAGAAATCTGAAATATATGTATATAAATATGTTTGTTCAGAGAATTTGCAAAATTGTTGTTTAAAATAAAAATATATGGAAACTAACAAAGTTATAAACTCGGTATTTGTCCGCCCAAAATCATATACATGGAGCGTGACCTGCGTGCGCGCTTGTATAGTAAGTAGAAAACGCACGTAAATAGAAAAGTATATATGTAAGTAAGTATATTTTCCCGCTTCATTTGTTTTTTTTTACAATTTCGTAGCTGATTACGAAAAATAGTTACCAACGTGGATGGACCCCATTTTTGGGGTAAAATGTAACATGGTTTAAAAATTGATAACGTTACTACTGATTCTGAGCAAACTATTTTCAGCTTTCTCATTAGTAAAAAATAATCTTGTATAATAAATTATTGTAGTGCAAAGTTCTAAATAATTTGTTTGAGATTCTGATAACAAATGTTTCAGTTTTTCTTCATTATACATGTATATTACCTATCTGTATATTTTGATACTAGTAGCTTATTTTTTGTGCTACTTATAGAAAATGCAGATCTTATATAAGCAGTAAGAGTAATATAATTATAATCATCTGAATTTCCATGTAAAGGACTAAGTCATAAATAAACATCCAAGAAACATTAAATGAACATAGGTACGAAAATAAATGATGCAAACAGACTTCTATAATATATCATATTGTTATCACATTGCAATTAGTATAGACTTTCATCAAGAATCATAAGGTCTAGGCTCTAGATAAATGCAGTTCAATGTCATTCAAAGTCCTTTCAGGGCAAGGCTGTCGATTGTCAAGTGCCTATTGAGAACAGTAATAAAATAATGTAAAAACCATATGTTAACATTTGTTATACTATAAACATATTGAATAACTACTAACTAATGTATTACATCTATTTTAAGAGATTTTAAACAATATTAAGTCATTAAAATAATAAATATACCCACTATACTTATTTAACTACAAATAGCTATTAGAACTAGTTTTATTTGTAACTCAATAGTCACTTTAGATCCAAAATTATAATCTTAACATATCAAAAGTTTGTGCTTCCACATTAAATAAAGATATTATTTTAAAAGAGATTTCTTTGATGTCCAAAGTTTCAGTAATATTTTGTGATGATTGGAAAAATCAGACATAAATACAAAACCAAACATAATACCTAAATAATAATCATTAGAAAAAGTATAAAATTTTATTCTAATTATTTTATTAATACATATTTATAGCTTCAAATAAATGTATATTTAAACAAAAGATCTCTTTGAATCTTAGAAAATAAAAAATTACCTAATGCACTTTTTAGTCAAATTGAAAAATATGTTAATTTGTATTATTTATAATTTGGCATAATATTCTTGTACATGAGATTTTAGGATACTATTATATGTATAACTAATAGCCAAAATAGTATATTTATAATAAAAATATCATGAGAATTAATATAACAAGTTTAAAATTCTATGAATATTCCGACATATTTGTAACATTATGTCAAGCTAAGATCCAAGCAAATCATCAGTTTTTATAATAAAACTAATGCAAAAAGTAATTTTGACTGGGAAGTGATGAGATCGTTTACATGGATTTATCTTATACTTGATTAAGGTTACATAAAAAATAAGTCTTGGCAATTTAAATAGAAAACTGACTATTGTAAACAATATTGTCTTACTTTACCATTAAGCTCATTTTTTATTGAACCCATAAAAAAATTATGTTCAACCTTTTGTAATCTTGGAACATGTTAATAAAGGCATCATTGTATCACTGGAATGCAATTACACATGTAAAATACATAAAAATTGCCATAAAGATAAATACAATAAAAGTATGTAATTATAATGGAAATACCTGTTTCTGAATGACATTCACTTACAAATTTTAATGGATGTATTTTTCACTACCCAAAATCCAATAGAGTAAGGTGGCATAGATATATGGTTCCCATACTTTAAACGATGGGGCTGCAGTTCTGGGTATGAAGAGTCATAGTAGAGTGGCCACCCGTTCAGCAGCACAGTCTTTGTTCTTCTGTTGTTAGACGGTGCACTTATAATATATTCGTCAATGTTTAAATTGTCACCATGAAAAGCTGTTCCGTTGAGAAGAAACTTTGCTTTCTCCAACTGCAAGTTTACAGCATAAATGGTAATAGCTGTTGTATCATTTGTATATTTCCTATTGGCACAATGAGCATAAATCCTTTGAAACCGTGAACATTTACAACTGAGATGCAAGACTTTATTGCCCACTAGTCTTTTGTACAATACACTGACCCACCAATCAGGCAGCGGTTCAAGCTGTTCATCAATCATACTGTAATTGCCCCCAATAAAACTTTGTCGTACCACAGTTGTGATATTATACTTTGCTGACAAACCCAACTTGTCTATCCAAAGCGGGGAACCTGCATAAGAGTTTGAAAGCCCTGGAGCACCACCGCCATATGAAGTACTAGTTTCAGTCAGCCACATAGGAATGTGGTGGTATTTTTTTGTGTGATTTTGCATAGTTTCAATTTGTTCCTTGAGCAGATCAAAAGTATCAGGATTCCAGAAGTCTTCCAGTTTGGCAGTTCTGCTATTCAAATAATATTGATGCCAAGATCTGATATTCACATTATGAGAGCCATTACCCAAGAACTCTACCATATAACTTAGGCAACTTGGTTTATGTTCCTGTGGCCGCGTCGTGTCCGGACCAACCAGCAAGGATTTCTTGTATCCGTGATGATTAAGAAGCTTCCGGAGCTTTTTATAGTCATGAGCTAGTGTGTGAGGGCTGATGCTGATATTGAAAACGTGCCGGAATGAATTAGGTTCATTGCCAAGTTGCCAATCAACATTATAGTTTTTGTGTTGAGAATATTCTAAAAGTTCAATGGCATTTTGGTCATTCCACTCGTGATTGTTGCGGATAAGAACATTTAAAGTGAATAAGAGTTTTATGTTGGTTGCCTTGCAGAATTCATTTATTTCTGTCCACTTTTGTCCTGTCATGATAAAGAAGGGCAGGAATTTCTGTCTACATAATGCCTTTACAGCAGCACAAACACCATCAGTTTCCGACGTCGTTGGACACTTATTGCACGAGACAGAGGGAATGTCGGCCTTACTGAAAATTAACCTGTCGGACATGGTGCCGCCGAGTCGCAACCTAGCAGGAGCCAACGCCGCTGCCAACTCTCGAAGTTTACTTTTGGTGAAGTCCACTTTATCGTAATTTTGGATTTCGGATGCATCAATACCAATACTCAGGAAGTCATCAGGCAAAATTGAAGTAACTTCTTGGCTTTCACTGATCGTTATATAGCATTTTTCACCGATGTTATACTTCACAAATACTGCGAGCAGTGCTATGTTACAGCAAAAAATTAACGCACACGTTGCGACCAAACGTTTATTGGAATACATTTTTTTTTAAATAGTAGCGTGTGAGATATATTTAAGGCACTTTTATTAATAAATGAAAGTTACGATATTGGAAGCAAATAATATGTAGTCTTCCCAGAATACCAGGTGTTGAAAAACCATGGTAAGGTTTCAAAAGAATTTTAAAATTAGGAAATTCATAATACCAAGACTGATACACAAGTTTACTAAATAAAACGAGCAATTTAAATTACCTACTTTTTTTCTACACTTCTTTTCCACACTCAACACTCATCCACAATCCACACAAGTCCTACACTTAAAAATAATTTCTTCACCAAGTCGGCCTTCGTTATCGTTTGATAAAATCGGATAAAATCCCAAGAGAATGTAATCACTCAGTTTGGAATTGGTTTGGAATCTTTTTCACATTCCAATTTCCAATTCACATTCTATTCCATAGATAATACAGTTCCATTCTATTCGTTTGACTTTGACGTTTTTTCTCTGACGTTAAACTTTCGAATCGAATCACAAATCGTGATTCACGATTTACGAAACGAAAACGAATCAACCAATCACTGTTGTGTGAACTGAAGCTTACAGTGTTGGCAATTTCTGATGAAAAAAATAGCGTTGTGATTAAAAGATCCAAATCAATCACTCAATCATTTACGTCATGTACCAAACCACTTATGTTTTTTTTAAGTACTATGAAAAGCGTATTTATTATAATCGATATATATAAATATTTTGAATAGTAATGAAAATAGTAAATATGATTATTAAGAGAGAGATTACTGAATAGTTAAATGAGAATTCATTTAAATACATAATTCTACTAATATTGAAATGAGTTATTTATAGTGATAGACCTATGAATTAGTTTTTTATATCCATTTAGTATTATTATTCATTTAAGATATTTTTCATGTGCAAGTGATCCGAATCACTAGGTACCTATCTACTGAACTGGTCATCATCATATTACAATAAATGTGGCAACATTATTTTACAAAGTGACATTAGTACCAAAGACTACATACTAGTACCTGTCACTTGTCAGTTTACTCCAGTCAGAATGGTTTGTTTACACGTTTATTTATTATTATTTTCTTGAACTACGGTGAATTTGTGAATTTTAACGATTACAACATAGTAATTAGTCTCTCTAGGAATCTACAGTAATCTGTGATGATTATACTTGGCTCAAACTGCTTAAAATAATATCCTCGGAATCTTATGATTAAACTAATTACCTAACCTAACCTACCTATTATGTACTTCACGTGTAGCTTACGTTATCTATAATAATGGATTTCATCATAACTCATTCAAAAAATTGCCTTTAACCTGAAACTCTTCACTCTGCAGTAGGGGACCTCAATTCATCAGCATGTCAGACTCGTCAGAAGACGAGGATCTCTCTCGCTTCAAAGAGGCAGTGGATACAACATTTGTGAAATTAATTGATGAATCAAGGGGTAAAACTGTGCAGCCCCTTAAAACTGGTAAGCCCTCTTTAATCAATACATGCTATCTGGACTGCTACCTGCTTTAAGTACTTGGTACTACACGGCTCTGCCTTGCGCCGCTTGTATCCAGCGGTTCCGTGCTATTATACCTTTTGTCTGATCTAGTGGGTCTCTGCTAATTGTGCAATTTGGCATTTTATTTTGGATTAAGTAAACTAAATAATTAAATGGGATTTCACTTTTTCATCACAATAGTAATTGTTAATTCTATTTCTGCAATATATTCAATATAGAGCTGCAATATTTACCTAATGTTATAAATACATACAACTTAAAACTCCTCTAATCTTTATTATGACAATTTTGGAATGTGAAAATTAATATTGTGGTTGAGGTTTGCTTTCCTTTTTTGGCTTACATCCAAATATAATAATAGCAAAAACTACATATTATGAAAGAAAAAGGTGCTTAATGTGAAATTAATGTGAAGATAATATTGGTTTCTTTCTAGATCAACCTTCAGAGAGGTATTTAGAAGTATCTTCTCACTACAATGATGTCAAAGTTCCAAAAGAAATGCAGAAAATGATTGGTAACAAAATATCAGCAATCATTAAAAACCTAGTAGAATATGTTGATATTGGACAAATAAGTAATGAGTAAGTTAAAACTCCCCAGATTTTTAGTAGTATACTAGACGATGCCTGCGACTTCGTCCGCGTATTAAGTTTTTTTGATTCCCGCAAGAACTCTTTAATTTTCCGGAATAAGAAGTAGCCTATGTTTTAATCCTAGGTATAATCTATCTCCATTTTAAATTTCAGCCAAATCGGTTCAGTAGTTTTTGCGTGAAGAAGTAACAAACATACACACACACACATACACATACAAACTTTCGCCTTTATAATATTAAATAATAAATAATAGTGTGATTAGTATATACATTGATTTGAACCTTATTTAACCTATTTTTTACTAGATGATGCATGTGACTTTGGCCACGTGGATAAAGGTTTTTTTAATTGCAGTGGGAATGCTCCAATTTTCCGGGATAAAATGTAGCCTATGTACAAGTTATCTCCATTCCAAATTTCAGCCAGTTCGGTTCATCTATTGTGGCGTAAAGGAGTAACACACACATACAAAGTTTCGCTTTTATAATATTAGTGTGGTGTGGTATAATAGTGTTATAAAATAAATACATAAAGATTAACCACAAGACGTGGTTTGCCTGTAATTGATATTTGGGTCTATTTTTCATTTAATTTTTGGTTATTTTTAACTAAGTATGTTTTTAAATACCAATTTTGGATCAATCTTGGAAGATTGGCTAGAGAAATTGATCTGTTGTTATAACTTTCCTTATTCTTTTATATTAACTACTACTGAGTCAACATTTTTTTATTCCAGACGGCATAAAATCAAAGGTGGAGTAAAACTGTTCAAAGATTCTGAAGGTTTCTTATCATGCAAAGAAGCAAAAGATACTTTCACAGAGTCTCATAATAGAATATCAAAGAAAAGTAAATGGAAAAGGAGAAAACGACTTATTGATCAAGATGCTGAAATCGATGAGAATGGTAAGTCTAAATATATCAAAGGCAAAGACTGACTGACTGATCTATCAACGCACAGCTCTGCCACTGGACCGATCGGGCTGAAAAGTGGCATACAGATAGCTATTAGGACGTAGGCATCCGCTAAGAAAGGATTTTTTAAAATTCAACCCCTAAGGGTGTAAAATGAGGGTTTGAAAAATAAATTGAATTAGTATAGCAACTTTCAGCAGATACAGCCTGTTTGGGCTCATTAGAATGGTCTCAATGAGTAGGTGTTAGGTAAATGATGTAGATGATCGAGGATCGAAAGGAATCTAATGATGGAGTGGAAAACTAGGTAAAAATGTCTGGTAAATTATATATAGTCTTGCTATATATTCAGATGTCGGGGGTGTTTTAAATTTAAAATATGTATAAAGAATGTTTTCATTCCAGTGGATTTCAAAGTGGAATTCAAATATATTTTTACGTGCTTCTAAGTTAAAATGGATCCAGCATTTAGTTACTAAGGAAAAAACTGATTAAAAAAGGACTAAATGGATATATGTTAATTTATTGCAGATAAAATAAAGGTAGCTGTAGTCACAGGCGAGTATGTTCTATCTAAGAAAGATACACAACATTGGGTTTCAAGGAGAAAAGAAAAACTTTTCACATACAGAGCAGATGGTAAAAATAAGAACATTTTGTTAGAGGTATAGAAGAAAGATAACTTATCGACAAATTACAGATTCATTAGAGGAATGAGTTTAGTTGGAGGGAAAAGGGAGAAAATTTTTTTATTCGATGACGAGATAGCCCTTGACTGCGATGTCACCTGATGGTAAGTGACGATGCAGTCTAAGATGATAGCAGACTAACTTGGAAGGGGTATAGCAGTGTAAATTCAACCCTAATCGGTGATGATGCCTGAGGGCTGAGACATTGTGTGCGTGGATTAAGGTTTTTTAATTTCCACAAGAACTCTTTAATTTTTGTTCAAAACAAAATGTAGCCTATGTGTAAATCATGGGTATCTCCATGCCAAATATCTAAATTGGTTCATTTTGTTGTGGCGTAAAGGAGTAACAGATCCATCAATTCCTCACAAACTTTCGCATTTATAATATTATAGTAGAATAGTAGGATTAGTAGGATTCAATAATATGTAATTAAGTTATTAGATTTAACTATCTTATTATACATTTTAATTCTTAAATATAAATAAAACAATTACTAAAAATAAAATTAGAAATTTATTTACAATCATCATAAATATTTACAATACCAATATCACAATTAACTGCTTTTTAAACAAAACATTGTTGAACATTATGTATACAATATCAAGAATAATAAGACTCCTAGTTATTATTTAAGGTTGCAGGAAGCTGCCACCATGCAAAAACAGATGCTCTTAAAATTGGCTTCAGAATGAATAACTGTTTAGTGACATTGAAGCGAATATATAAAAAAATAGCACCTTCCTAATATAGTAAAGAGGATGAATGTAATAAAGAAGGCATATTATACAATTGAAGATTACATAAATGATTAAAAAGCGTGGACATAACTCGCTCTAGCAATGCATGAGCATAATTAACTCGTAAATTGTAGACAACATAATATTGTCTACAATTTACATGGCATTCCGAACCAGTGGTAGATTCATTTGACGATTCGAAAGCACTTTGTAAAAGTTTATTCGAATAAAAAATTATTTTATTCTATTCTATATTTTTTTATACAATTTTGTGCCCAACCTCAATCTGAATTGTAAAGATAACAAGATTTTGAACATATTTAAAGCAAACAAAAAAAATAGATAAAAAAATTAATGTAGATTCAGAACTGTCAAATGAGAAGTTTAGAATTAATTGAGTATAGATGTTCTAAAACTGTTCTTGGGCTTCGTAATTAAAATTTTAAGATGTTAACTTAATATTAGGTACTTGTACTTTTCCCATGATTAAACGAAAAAGATGCTGATACAGTTTAGAGAAGGAAATCAGAGTGGACGCCAGTGGGTATAACTTACTCTAAATTTACCAAAAATAAATATAAAACTTAACTTAATTAAATTAAAACAACTTTAGAATAACTTATTAAGTTACGGAACGGAGGAGCAATAACAGCTTATTATTTAAAAGAGGTATTGAAATAAAATTAGTGGCAAGAAAAATATTATTAAAAGTACATAATTGTAACGTTGGAAAAGAATAGTTGAAGGGGGTAGGCGGTTGAATTTAATACCTAGATTGAAACTGGAGAGTTGGTAAAAATTATTATATAGGCGGTATTTGATTAACAACAAAAACGCGACTGTATTTTATTTACTTAATCAACAAAAACTAGAACAAATCAGGAACTATGGTCTATGTAGGTATAAATTTTATTATTCTGCTATGTTAGTAGTAGTTATAAATACTTGCCTTTGTATCTAAATAATTTTATTATTAATTAATAATAAATTATTGAGTATAAAAATTTAAGAAACAGTAGATACAGTAATTCCAACGTTAACTTTTGGTTTTTATACTACTTACAACTTTATTATTAGTTAATAGAAAAGCTGAAACACGTACCTAAGTATATAATATTTTTATTTTGAGATTTTTTGTACTTACCTACTTAATTTTTTTTTTCCAAATTAAAATATGAAAATTGACAAAGTTATAGGTAAGCTAATTTTGATAGCTTATAATAATAGTATGGTAGGTATAAGTAACTGCTTCTAAGCAAACTATTTTTCAGCCATATTTTAAAGGTTTTTTCTTCTCATTAAGTTAAAATTACGTTGGAAGTAGGTAGGTATATAATAAGCACTTTTTTGGGATGAAAAGTATCTAATGTCTGTCTCCAGGATAGAAGTTGTCTGTATGCCAGCTTAATTGGATGAACGATTCACGAACTTAGATCTACAGGTATAAGATTACAAAGAAGTAATCGTTCTTTGTATTAGATTGCGCATAAAGTAACATTAGTGCAATTTTAATTATTTCTTCAACACGAATGCCACAAATGCTCTTATAAAACGAATTAAGCTCCTAACTACCACATGCCGTCCTATTCCTAAAAGACTGTAAAATCAACTCAAAATAGATCAAAGAATTGCTACGCGAAAGATGTTCTTTTTTTGTATGTACCTAATTTTATTTGTTAGGTACTGAGATAGGAGACTACATACACATCATTTTTTACATTTTCTAATACGGTTAACTTAGTAAAAACCCTAAAAACACGATTAAATGCTCATCAATGTGTATTTTCCTTGCCTTAAAAAATCGATCGATACGTTATCAAACCGAAATCTAGAAATAATCAGGAGAATTTCCACGCAATTTGCTCATAACTCATTTTTAGGTTTTTTTCACTTTACAGTCTTTTATCGCACGGCAGATTAGGTAGGTAAGTATTTTGTCATGAACGAAAGAGATTCAGCTTATTTATAAAATTAAAATTAACGGATAATAAAATGGCGCATTATTTACACTACGTGTAATATAGAGTAAGGCCCGCATCATTATACGTGTAAAGCTCAAAACACAAGTCTAACCTACAGGGTTGCCAATATAATATCTTCGGCTGATTATAGTTAGTATTTTTTAGAATAAGCTAGAAAAATAATAGTATAGGTACTTACTTCGGAAAAATACAGCAAGTATTTTATGGAAACAGTAAAAATAGACAAAGATAAAAAGGTGTGTTTATAAATAAAAAGTTAGGAAATTGTTTATTGGTTTTGGTGTTGCAAAATAAATGTTAATCCATCCAACTGAAATATAGTATTTTTGCATACTACCTATATATTTCTTAAATATAGTACGCAGACCCGAAACAGTGCATTGCTGTACCACGGCTGGCAACCCTACATACAGCAGAGATTAGTTATTAATCCCTGCTAACAGTAACCATTTCAAGTATTCGAGAATATTCCACGTCTCCTTTGACACGAAAGCTCGATGCTTTGATTCACTTAGTTCCATATTCAATACATCTTGCACATTGCTTTCCTACAGTCTGCTGTTATCGTTGGCCCTTACGCTTCGTGCAGGGAGTTCGTCTTGTGTAAAGGCACAGTTGTCTAGACCCAGCGGCTTGTCGGTCGTTGCTGGTTGCTTCTCTATTTGACCGTCCATTAGGAACATTGTGAGGAAGAAAATTATGCTACCTGTAACAGAAAAAAAAAAGACTACTATACCCTCATCAAGTAACCGTACGCAGCTGTAAAAATTTTGCGTCTTGTATCTTGAAATAAGCGACCTCCCTGGCGCAGTAGTGACTGGTGAGCACTGCGGTTCTATAAGTGGGAGGTCTCGGTATGGTAATTTTCACGTATTTTGCTCATAATTAAGTAACTCAAAATTAGATTTTTTTTCACTTATTATCATCAAATCGCACCCTTAGAATTATAGTGACCTAACTGAAAATTCCTGTAACTTCTATTTCAATACATTTAATTTTAATATAATCTGCAAAAAATCAACTTTTTTCAATAAAACACGGCAGAGGTACCTACCTACATTTTTTACCCAACACTATACTTTTTTGAAGTCATTTTTGCTCATTTCCCACAAATTGCAATTTTTGATTTACGTCACTTTAATTTTAAAGGTACGAAATACATCAAATGATATCTATTCCGTAGCTTACCGCATTAAAAATGTAAGTAAAGTTAAAAATTAGGTACTTACTGATGCCATAGAAACCCGCGTAAAAGATCATGATGGATTCCCTGTAGCCGATAGCCTTGGAGACCGGGTCCACCAGGATGGGCAGGTTGCCGCCCACGTTGTTCATCACGAAGAGGAACACCCCCACCGTGGTGGAGCGGACAGCCAGCGGCACTATTTCTACCAGGATAGCGAACACTATCCCGAACCACATCTCCGCTGGAAACAAATAGCACAGTTTTTGTATTATTATTACTAAGAGACGATACAGCTATTTTTTTTAATGAATATCTTACGAGTTATTAGAATACATGATGTATTTGGCGCTTACTACGCTCCTATTCGGCGCAATATGCTATCTGTCGCGCTTCACACGAGGTTTCGGGTATGTATTTATTTCATAGCTTAGTCACGATCGCGTGGATGAAATCTCATTTATTTCCGGGATTCTGCTCAGGATATGAATCAAGGTGCAGGAAAGAGAAATATTAAATGTATTGGATGATCCTATACTCTCTCTATGGATAAATTTTGGTTTTCCTAAAAAAAATTTCTCACCGAAGAAGTATGAAAAGGCGAGTGTTATCATGGCCCACAGGGGTCCAAAAGCGACAGAGCCGAAGGCTGGTAGCGTGGCGATCAGCTGTGATAGCGCCAGCACCAGCACTCGCGACCTGACACCCATCTTGGATACGATTCTGAAATTAATAAAATCATAAGTACCTACATTTTGAACGCGGAATGTTACAACTACCCAACATTTAAAGAAAATAATTTCATTTATAAGATTAAATTAAATGAAATGATTTTTTTTTTGAATATTAACGTTACACCAAGGGAACCTGACAGACGTCCTGACTGAACGTTGGCCCGAACCTTATCACAGCGCCACCTATCGGGTTCGATTGTGAATCTAAACCATCCATGGACTCACTAAACACCAAAACACTAAAACATCAAAATCGGCCCAGCGGTTTAGAAGTACAGTGACATAAACGTACAGAAAAATTACACATATATAAAGATATAGACGTACACCTAATCAACTTGGGTATCATTTTATATTAAGTAGGTAAAACTGAGTCACACAGATTGAGAGAGAACTCTGTCCCATTGGCATCTATTATTTTGATAACGGTAGTTTTTCGAAAACTGTTTTAAAAAAACCGTAATAATTTCAAAGTGTCAATCTCGTTCATCGGCTTCATCGTTTCCATGTTCCAACTTCATGACAAGTGTGTAAGAAAATGCATCGGGTACCCAAATTCGAGAGTTGAGTCATTGAACACCCCAGGCAAGGTAATCTTACCCACATTATTATACTGTTAGTAAGATTGGTAAAGTACGCGCCCCGAAAGAAGTCCCGCGGCAATCAGGTGGAACTAATAGATTTTACATACAATAATTGCCTAGACATACGACTACAAGCGCCCGCGCCGCCTCTATGGGACTTCTTTCGTGGCGCGGACTCCAGTACCGCGAGCAATAAATGGCATAATGGTTGCCAAACTCTGTTGGAAGGAGGCACTTGAAGAAAAAGAATGGCTGTCTCTTAACTTACTTGTCTGAGATAACCCCTCCCACGACCACGCCGACGGAACCGATGCCGACAGTGACGGCGAACAGCCACCAGCCGAGGTCCACGTCGGGGAAGTAGTCGCGGTAGTACAAGTCGGCGTTGTATGCGAAGCACATACCACCTAAAACATTAACACATGACTATTGATTCATAGAAAGAAAGGAAGAAAACAAAGGCAGCAACTAGCAACTAGCTTTCTAGCTTTTGCCCAAGATTTCGTCCGCGTGGACGTTACTTATGTATTTAAAAATTCCGCAGAAACCCTTTGTTTTCCCAGGATAAAAAGTAGAGTGTAGTAAAATGTCAATCTCCACAGAGATTAGCCATCTGCGTGGGAGATATTATAGTGTACAATGGTGTGCGCAAGCATAGGTGCACCCTCAATACTCTTACTCAGCTTACTTGGAGAGGAGAGGAGAATATTAGTCAAGTTCAGCTCGGCTGATTTTTTTTTTAGAAAAAGAGAGACCATTTTTTATATTGAGAGATAAGGTAGGTAGGGTAGGTAGTACCTGAATGATGGAAAGTATTAATGAGCTCTAGAAACTTACCACAATGTCTAATTGAAGCGGCAAGGCATAACAGAAGAATCCTAGGCTGAGCGATCACGTGCCAGATTGTCACCTGAGGCATCTTCTTTCCAGATTCCACGGTTGAATCGCCACCTTTAGTATTGCCAGCGTCTGTAATGTAAGAAAATACCTACTGAGCCAAAAAGATTCTTAGCCATTCATCATCACTCATCCGTCAAATTTCAAAGATACGCCAGTATTGCCAGCGTCTGTAATGCAAGAAAATACCTACTGAGCCAAAAAGATTCTTGGCCATTCATCATCACTCATCCGTCAAGTTTCAAATATACGCCAGTATTGCCAGCGTCTGTAATGCAAGGAACTACCTACTGAGCCAAAAAGATTGGCCATACGTCATCACTCATCCGTCAAGTTTCAAAGATAGATAGGTATCTTTGAAACTATGAGGTACAATGTAAAAGGAAAAATACCAGTTTTTAGCTGTTATTGCATAATTACGAGTGCTGATGATATTATGATATTCTATTCCAAGTGAAACAAAGAGTTGCAGCAGTTTTCAATGCCATCAGATCTTTAGCTGCATCCGCAAGATTGGCATCACGAGAGTTCCACTCTACAAGTCTGCCTATAGAGCTAGACTTGTAAAGAGTCTGGAATCCCCTACCTCCTCCAAGTTTCACAAGGCTGTCATTGAACGCCATTTGCGTAGAACTTCCCTTTGCAAACTATGGCCCACCTATCACCATCGCTGCAGAGCCATTTTCTTGTCCGGTAGAAGTAAGTGAACAGAAAATAACCTTGCTTATGTAACTAAATTGCTTTTTCAAAAATAATTCTATAAAATTGAAAAGTTACCTTCTTCTCCAATAGTGGTTCTGGGTGGTTCTCGAAGAGTCAGGAATGTCAACACGGCGATAAGGATTCCCACTATACCAGTTGCGTAGTAGCAGAGACGCCAGCTCTAAACAATCGAAACAAACTCATAAACAATGACTTACAGAAAAAAAAACGTGTATTTTGGATGTAAATAATGAGGATAAATTAAGTAAATAGTGAGAGAGTTTAAACTTTTAAAGTTATAAATGAAGTTAGTGTAACTAAAGGAGGATGGGTAAAGTGGACTTAGAAACACAGTAGTACTTATTTGTTACGGGGCTCATACAAAATTATCCATTTCCAGTTCAGTTATTGCCAACCCGTTCTTTACAAAATCTCGCCAAAGGTTTTATTGTATAGATCGGTTTACTAGTATAAGCTTCTTTTCCGTATTTTTATTGTATTTTATTAAGTAAATTGTGTATGTAACATTGAAAAAAAAAAACTATAGGTATAAGTTACTATAGTAGGTACTTACATACTATTTATTATAAATGTAGGTCAACTTTTGGGACTTATGACTAGAAAATTGTGCAATAAAAATAAATTAAATCAATCAATCAAAATAAACTTACCAATCCCCAAGCATTCAGTTCCGGTATATATCGCCCCACTGGGAAAGCGATACCGTACCCTCCATAGATACCCCAGTTGAAGATCGACAGCACCAACGCTCTCTGGTGTTCCGGGAATAAGTCTGTTAGGATCCCGGTCGCTAGGGGATTGCACCCGGACTCGCCCGCGGCCATCACCATCCGCAGCAGCACTAGATGCCAGTACTCTGTCACCGTTCCCATCAGGAGGATTGCTATCACGAATACCAATGTGCATACGCAGAGAATACGAGCTCTGTTGTATCTAAAAAAGAAAACGGGATGGTTTTAGGCAGTCCGGACTAAATAGTAAAGTATATTGACGGCACAGACTAAAAGCATATCGCATCACATCACACTAATAGGATAAAGGCGAAAGTTTGTGTGTGTGTATGTTTTTTGATTCTTCACGCCACAACGAATGAACCGATTTGGCTGAAATTTGGAATGGAGTTCACACTATTACTTCGTTCTCGCTTAGCGTTTTTAGGGTTCCGAAAAAAACGAAACCCGTTGTTGTCCGTCTGTCTGTGTGGCACGACCCTTTTTCTCAGAAACGACTTGATGTACTAAGTTCAAAGTTAAAAGGTTTTCCTCAGCTTTTTAGGATCGTAGCGTGATGTTGAATAGCCGATAGCCTCAAAAATTGAACTATCAAATGCTGCGTAAGAATTTTTTAAATCTGACTGGTAGTTCCATAGATTTGCGCGTACAAACAATCAAACAAACTATTCCTCTTTATTTTAAACTAGATCATACCCGCGACTTCGTCCACGTGGATAAAGGTTTTTTATTGCCGCGGGAACTCTCTTATTTTCCGGGATAAAAAGTAGCCTATGTGTTATTCCAGACTATAATCTATCTCTGTGCCAAATTTCAGCAAAATCGGTTCGGTCGTTGCGACGTGATTGAGTAACAAACATACAAACTTTCGCAATTATATTATTAATAATAATAATAGGATAGGACAGGATTAGCATAGAAGATGGAAGACTCACTTATCAGCAGCCACTCCCAGGATGACTCCAACAACGGTGAACACCGCCATGTAGGCGGGTCCCGCGAGGACTTGGTAGTCGATCCCCAGCCCATTGTAGCCCCATTCGCAATATCTGGTGCCGTTGAGCGTGAGGGACTCGCATCTGAAAGAAAATAGTCATTATTGTTTAATACAAAATATTACATAGTGTAAATCTTGGGGTAGCTTTTCAGTTGCCGTAATAGTAAAGTACGATTCTCATCTAACGGAACGCGTTGGACCACACCGGACGTAATGAATATTGAATCAAAGAACCCTCCGATGTTTGTCCATTGTTAATTAATTATGTAGGGTGATGTTTGATTATCATTTAAAAATGTACCTAGTTGGTACATTTTTAAGGTAGGTACATTTTTAAGTACTTAGTTACTACTTAGTTCTAGAGTGTAAGGCACATTCATTAACTTGATTTCGTGCCGATCAATATCCGAAGGGATCCCTGCACCCTGTCAAGGGTTAAGAAATTATTTCTGTTAGAAATTCTCAAAATTCTCTACAGATTCCAGGATTGTATTTCAGTCTTTTCAAAGTAAGAAATTAAAGTCAAAAAAGTAATAAGTAGCTAGTAGGTACAATACAATCCTGGAATCTGTAGAAAATTTTGAGAATTTTTAACAGAAATAATTTCTTAACCCTTGACAGGGTGTAGGGATCCCTTCGGATATTGATCGGCACGAAATCAAGTTAATGAATGTGCCTTACACTCTAGAACTAAGTAGTAACTAAGTACTTTTGTTAGATAGGTTGCTCTCAAAAATTGCTCTACCTTTTGTTGAATTTTTTGTTCGTGAACGTGACAATGATTGGAAAGGAATATTTTTAGGGTTACAGAGTAACTTTTATAGGGTTGTCCCGAATGTTTGCGTTTGGTTTAATTTAGGTATAGTACGTTTATGACACGAAGTTACGGGTGCTTTGCTTGTGGTTGCGTCGTGTACATGCACATTGTGTAAGTGTGAGTGCCTGTCAGGAGCCTAGGTGGGAGCGGTCATGCGCGAGCAAGTTCTCGCTCAGCTCACACTTATACAGATACGCCACGCACACAAACATGAGCCACGCGCCCTCGTGATTTGCAAGAACTATACGTTAAATTGTTGGGTGGTACGTCTTTGACGGTAGGTATATACTCGTAATAATATGTATGGTTTTCAATCGCATTGACAGCCCTAACTCCTTAGGTCTGAAATGTCGAATGTGACTTTTTATCTGAATACAAAAAGTCACAAAAACTTTTCAGAGCCTTGACAGTTAATTAAAATAGACAATCTATTTTGTTCTTCTATTTATATCAATCGCTTAGAAGAACTAAGTTTACAAACAGGTAGACGCCGATAGCGACTTTGTTAAGGCTGAGATTAGGTTAGTATCTGGTGGGAACCTACAATATTACTTGAGAGTAGGTACCCAAACCTTATTTGAGAAATCATAGATTTTTTGATGGATGGAAAAAGTCCCATTATATCCTACTCTTCTAAAATCTTCGAAGTCGAACAGTGCATGTTGCTAGTGATGACCTTACGCATCCGAAATGTGGTTATTTACTCTGGGCCTCATAAGGAGGTTCAGTGCGGGCTAATTTGGAAGGGGGTATAGCAGTGTAACCATATCCCTAAACCACACGTCATCGTCTCCATATTCTTGGAGTTTATTAGGTACTTCTCAACAACTAACAACGATTCTAAGTTCATTGACTGCTTTAGCCTTGTGCAAAGTTTATCATAATCATGTAGATATCTTTATTACGCAGATAGCAATCATGGCAACCGTTCACAAAGGTTTGCAAATAGCCTAAGTGATTATTTGTCATGTTCCTTTGACAATTTGATTGCGAGATACTGTCGAAAAACATTTATTCTGCGGCATAACTACTAGTTAATTTTAATAATTCCGCGATTTATTGAATCGACTCTGTGCGATAGAGGTTTAGGTTTTAATTATTCAAGATTGAATCCAAAGATTACAATTGCAATTCCAGTTTTTTTCATTGGTGACAATAAAAAAAAAGCTTAGCTTTAAACTGCGAAGTTTGCGGCAGGATGGTAACTAGTCGCAGTCAAAGTGTCCCTTCAGACCAGGGTCATTAATTTCCAAATTGCCCTTGTTGGGAACCGAACCTGACACCTACCACTTATACCTATACTCGCCAGCGCTCACCACTTCGCTACCGAGGTCTGCAATCAATAAGTTGTCAAGCTTGTCGACCATGTCAACTAACTAGATCTACTTGCGGACAAATCAGTGGGCAAAAGTTTGTAGGTAGGGACATAGGTACTAACAGCTTGTTTTGTGTCTATATACAAACGTGATATTTATTCAAAAAGATGTTAGGTATGATCAAGTCGCTCAGATAACTTTTATTCAAATATCTAATGCTCAATTGTCAGAATAATTAGAAAATAATGGAAGCAAAATTTTCCATCGTTGGTATTTACATTTTGACGACATTATTAACTTAAAGTTGAAAAAGCCCGAGGTCAGTTTAGACGTCTGTTTAACGCTCGGTCCAACTAATTAAATGACTTTATTGAAAAGCTGAGTCACACAATGATACGCAGTCTGCAGTGATCTTGACCATGAATTTTATTGTTCCACGGTCAAAAATATCCACACCAATACCTACTGTTAATGCTGTTTAGTGGGTCTGTCTGTCCGTGTTATCTTTCGATATTAGTTTTTGAAAAAGAAAAAACCTTGGATATCCATTTCCCTAGTTTTCCTTTGCGTATCTATTAAAAATAGTGTCTACAATACGTGAGTAATACCTTATTTGAGTGAATGAAATTAAGAAATATTTAATTAGTTATTAACACATGAAATAAATAATTTAGAATTTTATCAATATAATGTGAACTTTGTTAATACGGACTGATGAAACAAGGCTTTTAATGAAAAGTGTAACAATATACCTATTAATAACTAAAGCTATTTTTAACTGCGAATCTGAAGCGCCGGCGAGAGTTTCGGTGTTTTCAAAAACCCTATAGGGACCCTAGATAACAAGCGATTTCGTCAAGATCGGTTCATAGTTGAGCTATGTATGGACATTTTTTTAAATAATTGTGGGAGTTACATTTTCTCTATTCGTATATTCTTTTAAACGTATCCAGGTCAAAGTGGAAATGGGCAGAGCATATTTGTAGGACGACACATTATGACCCATGGCCTCGCTTAGTTCATTAGCGGAAACCACGTACGGAGAAGAGAAATAATGTGGGAAGTCGACTATCCCGCTGGCCCACAGACGATATACTACATAACTCGGGGAAGACTTGGATAAGACTAGCAATGTCAATGAAATGTCGGAAGGAATAGTGTGCATGTGAGGATACCTATGTCTAACGATGGAATAAATAAATAAAAATACATAATAGCAAAGAAGAAGATATATTCGTACAAATGTGGATAATATGTACTTATTGGAAAATTACTTAACATTAACCATGAGAAACCTGTTCTATGAACTCTGAATCTTCAGTTTAATTATTGTGAATAGATATTGTCTAGATATGTCTAGTACTTTTAAATACAGTAATTACTTCTAGGTAAGTATATATTTTCATACTAGGTATATATTTTCATAAAGATAACGTTTTGTACTTATTAATGGAGAATTAATTCCATTCCCAGACTCCAATTTATCAAAGTCAGCCCTTTTAATTGTCTCAAACGATGTACATCATCAGAACAATTTATTTTGTGCCTAATCAAGATGTTTTAACAAGGATGAATGGTCCATTCATTGTGTTTAATTATGGTTTAGTTAATTTACATCTGGATTTTATATATTTAAGACTCTACTAGCGAAAGTAGAGACAATTTATCATTATTTAGGCATGTTGTCGATGACCTATCGAAGATAAATTTTTGGGGTTCCATACTAAAATAGTAAATCCTCATGTCCATCTGTCATAGCTGATTATTTCAATAACTACCTAACTAATGAGTTAGTAGAGTACCTTTATCGATTTCGAAATAGTTTCAAATATGGTTGAGCGAAGCAATGGATGGATCATGCGTCATGCTCGTGAACGGGTGCCGCCAACGGGAATGGGTCTGCTTTGTGTCTACCCATGTTAACATGTGTTAGGTTGTGGTAGGTGTGCATTTTTGAAACTTCTGTGTGGAAACATTGTGTGCATAGCCTAGTTTTTTTAACAATTGTAAAAAAAAAAAATTTTTTTTCAAAAGAGCAACTGCTGAGTTTCTTGCCGGCTCTTTTCAGCAAAATCTGCATTCTGAACCGGTGGTAGATTTATGACGTGTCATAAGAGCTACAAGTTGGCCTACATGAAATAAATAAATTTTGATTTTGATTTTTGATTTTTTGGTGGGTACGAAACGAGTCGGCAGGTTAAGCACCCCTACTTTATGAATGATGCTAAAAGAAATCTACTTCTATAACCTTGTACCTAATTGCTTTTATTTCTCACAATCGTAAAACTTCATCGACTTTATTATGCTCGTAAAAGCGTAGTTTGACGTGAATTATAGTACTTACCTATTGTAGTATTTTATTGTTAATTGCTTGAATATGTTATTATATAGGTAACTATCTATAAAAAGCTACCTTTGTTACTCGTATTAAAAGTAAATATACAAATATTATCCTCTTTTATCTGATCTAGCAGTTTAAAAATAACGTGAATACATAATCAGGAAATATAACCCGTTTTGCATTGTAGGAATAAATAATGAACTGCGTAATACGATTCTATAATTAAAATAAGTAACTGCAGTCATTTGTTTTTTAACAAGCTAAATTAGTTTTGGAATCGTTTGACGCGTACCAAGCTTATTTTTCTATGATCGAAGATACCAACCTCCAATCCGTTGCAGAACAACAATAAAAAAGTGGACATAAAAATATCTAAATATCATGAAAAATTAGCGAGCAGTAACACTTTCAACGTCATTTTTATTAATGTTTTGATTAACTTGAAATGTATGTGAGCCTAGGTAGGTACCTAATTAGCCCAGTCAGGTTGGTAAAAATAAACACTGGATGAGAAGTGAATAGGCATTTTTTACGCAAGCGCGCTCCAACCAATGCCTCATCAGTGCTTTCCATCATGAATAATTAATTATTATTTATCGTCAAGCTATCTCTTAATAAAAAAAAACTAAATTACTGTAATTCCTACTAAGATCATCTTATTCTAGTTATTTTTCCCTAAAATCGAACCTGAGACCTCTCTCTTATTAGACTCAACACTGCACTCACGTCGTCTGCGTCACGAGGTCGCTATAATTACGGATTACTTAACGAATGGAATTTGGACATACCTATTATGTAGCTTTTAATTTATAGAATATCAGTGACCCTCGCAAAGGTCAGAGTAGGTAATAAAATTACCGTATTTTAATGAATTATTCATTACGTAATTTTTTTATTCTTACATTTTTAAGAGGCTAAAAAACTACAAGTAGGTAATCGAAATGTCAATCTCACAAAACGCATGTGCGCATTTACGATAACACGATGGCGCGGAAGCGGGCACGCTCGCGAAATATTCATGTATGAATAAAGTTATACCTACTGACAAAAAAAACCCACAAGATTCACAAAATAAAAAAAATATGCCTAGTTATTAAAACTTAATAGGGATTAGAAACGAACGAAGACCGGATCAGTTAGGTTATACACAAGTTAGTGTAGGCACAGCGCTAGTTGCGAAACCTGCGTGGTCGCTTAGTCCTGCAACATTTGCTTACAATTCCAGAAACTAGACGACATTTAGTATCTACCTAAATCATTCGATCAATATTTCGAAATCATTAAATCTAAAACTATTCTTCTGCTGGTGGGAGGCTTTGGACGTGGCTAGTTACTACCCTACCGTCAAAGACGTACCGCCCAGCGATTTAGCGTTCCGGCACGATGGCGTGTAGAAACCGAAATGGGTAGCCCGCTACCATCTTAGACCGCATCGTCACATACCATCAGGTGAGATTGCAGTCAAGGGCTATCTTGTCATCGAATAAAAAAAATAATTAGATTTGAGATATTATCGTTTCATGAACTTACATATCACTGGAGTTAACTTTCTCGCAAATGACGGGAAGATCGATGAGATGTAGATGTGTAGCGTTCAGCATACACGCCTTGTCCCCGTAGTGGAGATCCTCCGCTGTTACCTTCGACGTAGTACCTAAAAACAACCACTGTGATTACCTATCTATCGACTACATATGGTCTAATACCCGTTTCCCCAAAATTCCCTAACTATTACGGGCTACCTAAGCCAAGTTAGGTGTGTGTTTCTAGCAATTTCGTTTTCAAGATTCTTAAGGAGACACCTAAAGGGTTAGATTGGTTAGGTAAGATTGTATCTAGAGACTGCCTAGTAAAGAGTTATTTGGGGGTTCATTTAGGTATGGCTGTTGAAAAAGAGCATAAGTTGACTATCCTTACGGTTGTCCTAGGATAGGATTAGAACTTATAAAAGATTTGCTTGTGCTAGGTTTGTATTTATGTTTTGTTTAAAAAAACTTGTTTGTTTGGCCAGGATAATCTTAGGAAAGACAATCGATTTTGACAGGAGTTTTTTTAGGCAGGCAGAGAATTACTATCTACAAAGAGTGATTTAGAAACAACTTTTTATCCCGGAAATATTCAAGTGTTCAACAAAAATTATAATTTTAAAGAAAATATGTTAAATTTTCACAGCTTAACCGCTGAACCAATTTTGGAATTTGGCTCAGGGATAGCTTGAATCCCGGAGACGGACGTATACAACTTATCATTTTTGGAAAAAAAAGAGGTCCAATGGATTTTTAAAAACCTAAATACACGCGGATGATGTCGGGGGAACAGCTCGTTTACTTTATTTCTAGGTATAGCTATTAAACTACGAGGGTCACGAACAAAATGCGTTGGAATTTGGCCCTCGCTCAGTTTAGTGATACGAGGTCACTGTTACAAATACAAATTTTTGTCTTCACTTCAAAATCGTGCTTTGAAAGTAATTGAGATTACTGCAAATCAACTAGGGAGTATACCTAATATATATTCCTACCACGCTTGATCTTAAATTAGTCATGAATTGGAATAGAGACAATTTTGATTTGCTTTGGTGCTGGTCGGAATTCGAATTCCGGATGGCTATCTAATTGCTAATTCATGGTTAAAACATGTTAGACCAAGTTTGCATTTAATTTCTAGGACCTCCAGCTAGTCATATCTACTAGAAAAGTACTTAGTAGGTACTCTTAGATATCCCTATCGGCTTATTCATGAAATAGAAGTGGAAAAATTTTCAGGCGTAATTTTTGCATAGATACGTATTTTATGATTTAATTACCTATTACATAAAAATAAATTATTTCTGAACAAAGCTTATAAAGCCCGGATTTTGGAGCAATAACTACCTATTTGGAAAATGTTCTAATCGAGAAAATTGTTTCCGAAGATTACATTCTATTTTATATATGTAATTCAAAATTCTATTATAATCTTGTCCTAAAATGGGCAATTTTGTTCTCTTTGACGGCCGATCTTAAGAAATTCTCTGGCAGTCGTTAGACACAGAGACTGAGATTTGTGGAGATCTTTGCAAGAGACCTATATCCAACAGTGGGGACGTCCAGGCAGGTCTTTGTGAAAATGTTCCCAAGTTAGGTTCACTTACCGATGAGATAATGTCCAAGTTCTCCAAGAATGTAGCCGACGGACACCAAACCCAGCACATACCACTTGTAGAAGTTCTTCAACTTGCTTAAAATGCCTCCTTGGAACATCTTTGTTTATTCTGAAACAAACAACGTTAAAACATTGAACTCCCTTGTTCTGGTTTCGAGCAAGTTGCCTGCATTTTTGGATAGATATTTTGTTTGGGCATACAGCGATTGTTTGTCAACGGGATAACAAAAACATCAGTCGACTTAAGCCGCTTATCTTGGCGATTTCCTCGTGTAAAGTATTTGGTATGTTTATATTTATTTCAGGCCAAGAAAAAGTAACATTTGAATGTTACAAAGTTATTGCTAACCTGATCTCATAATATATTATTCAAATCCCCAATGGTCCCAATATTACTGGCTGCATTTTCCCATTGAACAGTTAGGCTGATTCTTTGTCCAAAAAAAACAAGGCAGCGCTTTGATAAATAAGGTAATTAATCGTGGTAAAATATCTAGCAAAGTTTGTGCACTAAATACTCCATGTAAGCATTTGCTTATGCTTAGGTAATCGTATAGAGGCATAGGTATTTGCACCGCTCGCTGGATAAAAAGCCAGATCCGTATCCGCAGAATTTTTTAAATTTCTAACTATACGTGGGCGAAATCGCAGGCAAAAGTTAGTATAGATCATAGAATTAATTCCACTTTTTATAGCTATATGTATTACGCAAATAGGTAGGTACCTAAGTGCAGGTGCTGATAAATTTAATAATTCTTGGTAGTACCAACTGTGGTGTATTTCATTAAACCATTCCACTTCAATGACGTAGGTAGGTATTGCTAAGTGTTTTTTTCCATTATTAACAACAATATACCTATCTACGAGTAATTATAATAATTAATACTTCTCCAGCTAATGTTTAGGTATTTTAATTTAGGTATTTTATCCAAGGTAATAACTAATGAGGCACTACTTGCAGCTGCAATTCTTTTTAAATACTTACCTAGCTTATAATTTGCGTGCGTAATTGAGTAACAATAACACATATATAGCAGAGATCAGCCGTCAAAAAACGCCACAATAAACTAACGATACTTGATAAAGACAATATGAAACTAATACGACCGTAGCAATTAACATAGTCGCATGTGAAAAACCACTACTCCAGGGCACGGCCGCTCAAAGCTTCAAATATGTGAAAAGTGAAAAACAGTCAACATATCCAACCCTTGCACTTGCAAAAACCAAAGATGGTTGGTTGATTCCAAAAGTTTCACAATTGGTGGGGGCATTGCTATCCCCATTCTAAGACCCTTAATGCAACAAAACGAAAATCGCCAAAATGTAGATCCGACACTGTTAACTGCTACGGTCGAATACATAAATCGTTTTTTTAACTAATTAAATAAACACAAACATTATATCTTTTAATCTTATTTACGTATAATATCATAAGTTGTGTTAAAGTTGCTTTTAACATGTAAATAAACTTGAATAGGTGGTAGGTATCTAGTACAGCGTCTAAGTGATAAAACTAATTAAGATGAAAAACAAAATTTTGAAGTCTTAGAAGATTTTAAATAAGAGAATTTTCATTGGCCCCCGTATGGTCACTGGTGGTAGTGGTGGTGCCTAATCTGTGTTCTCTCGCTCGCCACCTGCCCGCCTTAAAGTGGCCATATACGCAACGAGAAATCGTTACGATCGGACTGTACAGTTCGAACGGTAACAATAAATCGCTACATGTAGGTATGTTATAAAACTGTACAGTTTCGACCGATTTTTTAAGACTGTGCAGTCGAACGGAACAATACAAAAATTTCAATTGATTAATCGGAATCGGAAGAACTGTGCCGACTGATCGTAACGTGTATGCGCTCGTTCAGTTTTCGTGTTCAGTTTCATGTAAGTACGTATCATGATCCATTCTTAAAAAATTATGCCAGTCTTTTGGAAACATCTTTAATTCCGCCAACAAATTGACATGAGAATGAACTCTTCTTTTCATTAGCCATTCTTTGCACCAGATGCTACGATTTTTCCGCTTCACTTTTTTTCCTTCAGGGCGAATATTAATCCAACAACTGCTAAAACGTCGTCCGTCGAAGCCATCGCTGACACGTGTGCGTCGGCACCGTTTATTGTACCGTCTGATCGTAACGATTTCTCGTAGCGTATATAGCTGTGCCATGTACGATAAACTGTACCGCTCGAACTGTACAGTCTGATTGCAACGATTTCTCGTAGCGTATATGGTCACCATTAGAAGGGCTTCCGGGCGATGGATACTGGGAATCCATGACAAGACATAGCCCTCGAGTTGGGAGGTGCACCCGATATTCCTGGTGCACCAATGATGGCGTGTTGGGCCGTTTTATCGGTCTCGGAGGAGGGCCTGAAAGGCGCGAGTCTGATCCCGTAGTCCAGTCACCAGGCGATGAGAGGAACACCATAGGGTTTTAGTCGTTAAAAGTCCGACATAACCTCCGTGCCATCCCTGGGCACAAAAAAAAGATTATATCTCCACCTCTAGTACGAGTATATACCAGCTCTCTGTTGTGCGTTCAAACAGCGAGCGTTCAACCGTCAAGTTAGTTTTTGACATGTAACCGCAGCACTGACCCACTTGGGAATAATGATAGAATTACGTGGAATTATAAAGTCGCGACTCGCGTGCTTGTCAGTTGTCATGTCATCTAGTCTCTTGAGAACATAGATTAAATTGTGAGTTTAGCCTGTTCGGTACATTACTGCCAAACTCACTCATTCGATTACAATCATACTCGTACAAGGGAAATATATTATATCCATGGTAAACCAAAGATTTCATTATGAATGATTAATGTAGGTAAATCGACTTTTAATATTCCGGTATACGTTGAGATCACTAGGTACAAAGTATATTGCAACATTAATGACACAATCCTATTATAATACCTATTACAATACAAACTAAGTACGCATCGATTTAATTTTTTTCATAGGTAGGTATATAATGTAGTACCTACTCGTATGTTCATAACTTGTTCATAAGAATCATGAGGTTTTCAAAGGTTCTTAATCAACAATTGTCTTTTACTTCAGTAATTTTAATTATACACTGAAATCTTTTTACAGGAACAATTACCTATTAATATTGGCGACTGCATTGCAATTCTTACAGTCGTTTTTGAGATTAAGAAACGGGATTCAAAATCTGCGGCGAGACTTTAGTTTATTGATGGAACGAAGGGACAGTTAAGTCTAGTTAAGTGATTTGCTCTTGTTAGTCTGTCTGTCTATCTGTCTGAGTTTCTGTTGGTGCCTGAATTCCCTTCATCATCATCATCAGCCCGAATGCCTCTCAGAGGCGGCTCTAGCCCATGTAACGCTCGTGTGCAATCAATATCTTGGTGCCCTCTAGTAGACGCGCGGCCGAAATGGAATACTTACAATACAAGAATACCGTTTGGCTTACTTATATTTTCTCCAGTGAAAGGAAATACAGGTGCAAAAAAATGATGTCGGGAAGCAAGCAAGCGCGGCTCGGCGCGGCGCCCCCCAAAACCCTGCGCCCGTGTGCGTTGCACACCCTGCACTATAGGTAAAGCTGGCACTGCCTCTACTGTTGGATATACGAGTAGGCATCTTTCGAGTAGCGCCAACGTTGCCTATTCTCGACTGAATTTTCTTAAAACTCCATAATAAACCGAAAAAAACAAAAACTATTTGAGGGGACACCAATAGAAACAAATGGAAATAGGTAGTAAACTTTGATAATATTATGCCATGACAAAGCATCTATTTAAATTGTACATTGAGATTTTTTTATCGATTGCAATTTGCAAGACATTAAAAAATACTTGTAAACGAGTGTTATTGTGAGTAAATAGATTCATCATTCGCAAGTCATTCAACTAGCCGGTAGCTGCGGGTAGATAAAAAACGAAAATAGCTTCGCGGTTGATTGATTCTCCTGCAAAATGGCGGGTAGACATGACCTTGAACTTATTTGAAGAAGTAAAACTTACTACTTTACTAGTGAATGTTTAAGTTTGGTTCACTATTAATTTATCGGTCGCGGATCATCGGCCTTAAAGGTCAGGCTTGGCAATATTGGCATTAAAAATAAACCTAGGTATAACCTACACTTACTTCCTCATTTGTATTTTTTCAAGAAATCAATCTAGGATAATAAATAGCTATCACGTTGTAGCGATAAAATAATTAATAGTTAGCTGATATAATAATTAATAGTTGTATGAGAAATTAAATAATATTTAACCACAGAGGCGTACCCCAAGGAGAAATGTTTGTCGCCGACTCAAAATTAGTTTCTTATATTAGTTAGTTTAGGAGGTTAGTTAGTAAGACTAAAAAGATTTATATTTTACTAGCTTTAACCCGCGGCTTCGCTCACGTTAGGTTCGATTTTTTAACCCGCTATTTAACCTTCTTGGGGTTGAAATTTTCCAAAATCCTTTCTTAGCGGATGTCTACGTCCTAACAGCTACCTGTATACCAAATTTCAGCTCGATCGGTCCAGTGATTAGAGCTGTGCGTTGATAGATCAGTCAGTCAGTCAGTCAGTCAGTCAGTCACCTTTGCCTTTTATATATTTAGATTTTTCTCTTTTTAGTTCCTTCTATCGTCGCGGTTCAATTTTTTGTAAAAAGTAATTTATTTTTTAATTTGTAGTCCCTAATGTTTTTTTGAGGCATAATATTTATTCAACAAAATAAAGATCATAGATAAAATCTTCGACAATTCAGCCGGGACGTGCCTTTACGCAGATTTAGTACTGAACATATTCTGCCACTTTCTGCGGTGAGGTGGGGTAATCACGTACAGCACACATTTACTCACTTCCGCACACTCTTGTAAATACTTAATGTCTCTATGAACGCACACTAACTCAAACGCTGTCACACTTACAAGCTGAACCGTACGTTTGTACATGTACTTCGGCAGAGGGGAATGCGTGCGCTTGCCACGTCCCGGCTGAATTGTCGAAGAATAAAATGGATAACACAGTACAAATTTATGCGTGATAGAATCGGTTAACAGGTAAACCGTGTTCCAGGTGTGGAATTTATTTTTCAAATTTAAGTACTTTGATTAAGTGGGACTAACTTTGAGGTAAACCCTATTCAATAAGAAAAAATCATCAAGTACAGTTGTGCGTGGTAGAATCGGGAAAACCGTGTGCGACTACCCTTAGAGGTGGAATTTCTTTTTCAAATTTAAATGGGACCAACTTCGAGGTAGACGCTATCCATTAAAAAAAGAATCATTAAAATCGGATGACTCTGCGAAAAGTTATGCGTGGTCACACATAAAAAAAATGCGACGAAATTGAGAACCTCCTTTTTTCATCGGTTAAAAATAACAGCACTCTTCAAGAATTTGGAGACTAGCAATAAAACTGTTTTGCCATAAATATACTCTTTAAGAAAAGCTATATAAATATAAAAGGAATAAGTGGTTTTCAAAATTTAAATTGACAGTTTTAATTGTTTCATCAAATCAAAAGAGGAAACCAATTATAATATCAAATTGACTTGGTAAAGGTAAATGGTAAAAAAAGCCGAGTGAAACCTATTATGTCATGCTTCTGGCTTGCGGTCGTGCCCCTGCCCACTAGCACAAGCTTCATACCAAGTAGGCACCTATCTAACAGGAGAAAAAATTACAAGGACAGTCGGCTTAGGTACGTTAGCTTTCGTGTAACTGAGTAAACAATTTTTTTTTAATCCGAAATAGGCTTACGCTGGACGGCGATCAATACTGGATAGCACTGATGAGGTCTAGGTTGGAACGCGCTTGCCTAGAAGATGCCTATTCACTTTTGCCTTAAAGGTACCTACTCAAATTTATAGGTGGCAGGAAACACGGATGCTGGAAGATTGTTACCGCACCTTAGCGGTTCTTATCAGAAACGTTGAATTAAAGCGTTTCGTTCGAGTAGGTTGGATTTCTACCACATGAGGATAAATACAAAAAAGTAGGCTTCGCAGGGTAAAAGCTTGGTAAACTCGGATTAACAATGAAGCTTAAAAAGCCTTGTAAAATGTAAACCATTGAATTAACTATTATGTAACTCAATGATGTAAACTGGGTTGGGCCATACGAAATGAACGATATATTGTAAAGGTTTACATAATATTCTCCTTGGCATTGTGTTTTGTTTCATTGCAATGTCAAGTTTGTGGTTATTTAGTTGATTTTAGTTTCTAGTTGAAGGTCTACCTATTATATGAGCGTCGCGTCGTCGGCCAAAAATTTTGATCTGGTTCTGTTTTGTTGTTCACTCGATGTCAAGTTGGCCTTTAACATCGATGTTGCACGTGGTGGTAAGTGATGATACAGTCTATGATGGTTAACTTTCAAAACCTTATCAGTTTTTACACAGTATCCTACCGCCTTGTCTTTGCCGTAGACTCGTTACCCTATGTGGCGGAACTACTAAGCACTAAGCACGTTAATAACTATTCCACCAGACCAGACCAGAGAATATTTAGAAATTATCTGCATTCCGAACCGATGGTAGAGTCATGACGTGTCATAAGAGCTACAAGTTGGCCTACATGAAATAAATAATTTGGAATTTTGAATTTTATAAATTAACAAATCCCCGCCCGGATTCGAACCCATGGCCCCTCCACTTATAAGACCACATCGCTTGGATATAAGACGACGCATACTTATCCATGCGTCGCGTCATCGTATAGAGACCTCGTATAAAAATCGTTTTCATTCAAATTCATGAGCTCCAGTAGAGAAGAATTCCAATTGCACCTTGTGTAGATACTTTCTTTTCAGTTGTTTTGCTCTTGATAGAGCGGTCGTGGTCGTCGTCATTGTGTAATAAAATCAGAGGCAAACGTGAGCCTTCTACATTGTATATTATCTACCCTGGATTTCGTACTAAAAATATATTTAAAGTGAAGACATGGCAAAGTCAAGCGCCATTAGCATCGCGTCAGCAATATCTTGAGACTCTCACCTCTCAAGTACGTAGATTTAAAAACCTTGCAGGTAGACCTGTGAGATCCTGTATAAATATTTATTATGTAGTTGGCTTAGTAAAACGTAGTATAATGTATAGTACAAAATAAGATTTTTTGAATTCCATTCATTACTTTGAGTGGGTATCCGTCTATGTATCCGGTACTGCAGTGCCAATAGTGACATGAATATATTAACGCCATTGTCCCGACACATCGACGTCTCGACGTCACTATGGGCCTCTTACGTTTATCTCACGAAGTTACGGGCGCTTTACTTGTGGTTACATAACATACGTTTACACGAGTACATGCACATTGCATAAGTGTGCGTGCCAGTCAGGAGCCTAGTTGGAAGCGGTCAGGCGCGAGCAAGCTCTCGCTCACACTTATACAGATACGACACACACACAACCATCAGCCACGAGCCCTCGTAAAATGAAAGAACTTTACTTGTTAATAACAACGTTAATACTGATCCGGTGATCCCCGAACATATTTACTTATGTAGCTTGAGCTAATAAACTATATTATGTTGGTCTCATGAATTTGGTTTAGGTGCCTATTCATTGACTTTTCTAGCATAAAACTTGTGTGTGTTGTGTGTTGACTATTACGGTAAAGGTTTAGTAGTAAGATAACTCTATGTTTGTGTTTACATAATGTTCCACCTAAACTACTGAGCCAATTTAATGAATGGATTCGTTATTACGCACTGGGTGACATAGGCTCCATTTTAATACGAACAAAATAAATATGACGGATGATACATCCAATTTTCCGCCGTCGGTTTCTAAACATTTTTCTTGTTCACTAAAGCCTATCTTGTAGTCTTTATGAAATGGGATATTAATTGAGGATTAAAAGTTTCGGTTAACTCTATACCTATTCATCGTGGTGGATTAAAATCTTACCCTTAGATATTAGGTACGTGTGGAAGGATTTATTAATAACGAGTCCAAAAACTTCAGATAATGCATTTTTGTAATGCCAAGGCACTACCTAGATTGTAATTTTATGTACTTTCACCGTTGTGTGAAGGCTTAAATACTTTTAATGTTATGTAACCTTTTATGCAACCGTTTCTTTTATTGACGGAACCATAATTCAATACAAGGGTGGTGTTAATTTTTTTATTTAACTGGCTTAATTGAATTCACGCTATGTCTATTAAGATCTATTATAAGTAACTAAAAGTATAATTTCATTTGTATAATATAATTTCATTTATAAACTTCAAGCTAGGTACCTATTAAAAATGCTCTATTTATGAGGTACCTATCTACAAAGTTATGGCGCTCATTTTATGAAATCTTTACTTATATGGAAGCCTCACATTCCATAATCTGTCAGAGTTTTTGATGAAATTGACTCAACATGGTATCAAAACTGCGTTTCTTGACTTATAAGACTATGTATTCCACTCCATTGTCATGTTCGAATGTACAAAAGGGACAGTATAATTTATAATATGACATATTTATAAACAAATGCGGAAATCGTTGATTGATTTCACCTTGAGCATAGTTATTAGACTTGCAATTGCTGTGCGCAGTTAATTTGCATGTTATTAAATCCGATTTTGAAGGCAATTTTCAACCTTAGACATAATTGTTAGTAGGTACTATTTCTTTTGTTTTTCATTAAAATCCTTTCTTAAACGAAAAGTGGTCTTATCACTTGGAAGTGGAACGATAAACAACCAATGGTGAGAGGAATAGGAATAAAGAACAGATGTACCGGCGCTACCCTCGAATATTTTTTTTATATTTTTTAGAACTCTTTATATTATTTTTGGCTTTGAGCTATCTTTCTACATATATGAATTTGAAGTTATTATCTTAGTCATTATTTCTGGTATTACAAAGCTCTGACAGACATCCAAACAAATAGGCGGACAGACGGACAACAGCAAATTCACTCAAGTAGACTCAGAAACGCTTTAATCTTTAAAAAATCTATTACCTATTACCCATAATATATATTATAAATAATATCTATTACCCAAATCCTTCATTACCGAACTTAGGTAACAAGAATTTTCTTGCTACCTAAGTTACCTTGTTTTTAGCTGTTTCACGTGGCTGTGGGGTGAAACCTAAAAATAAATATTATCTACTACCTTTAGGTACGATTAGGTTGGTATTATGTAATATAACTTACGACCCTTCTACTTAATATAGTACAGTAACTACAAATCGGAAAACATTTTTAATTTTTATATGCCCAAACATAATGGCTTCCCGCGGGATTTTTAAAAAGAAACGATTTTAATTTAAGCATACGCGCGGACGAAGTTACGGAAGTTATATCATCTAGTATTCAAATAAGACTCCAAATTCGTTTGTATGGGGTGCGCGGTGCGTTAAAATTTCCAAAAAAAAAAGATTATATATAGACTTCACCATCAAGGAACTGCTCGGGTTTTGCACGTTCTTCCTCTTGTTGGGCAAACAATTATAAAAGCAAAAAGAAGAACAATAAACTTAACCTCAGACATTTTTAATACTATTTCCTGAAATAAAATAATACGACGTAGGCACGTCATGGTACCGAGGTTAGGATCGCGACTCGCGAGATACCAATAAATGTGTTAACAAATTCGTCACTGGGTTTTATGGCATATTTCCGTTTTCCTGTTTAAGCAATAAAAATCATACAAATATGACAACTTTATAAAGAAACCTACCTAAAGCGGAATTTTAAATAGGCTTTTAAGTTTGTATATATGTATAAATTATAATAATTATGTCGCATATATATTACGAAAGCTATAAAAATATACTTATAATAAAATAGGATATACGACCTTGGCACGTGGTAACAAGGTCGAAATCTAGGAGACAATAAATAATCTACTCCGTGATTAATACTTTAGCACTAACCACTTGTATAAATTATTGTAATACGTTCAAACAAAACCTTGCATTTTGTAAAGTTACGAACTTGAAATAGCTTAAATGCATAATAATTGATCTGAAATATATTCTTATAAAAAAGGCATATTATAAAATAAATGATTACATAGAAGATAAAAATGCTTGGAAAATCTAAATTTGCACAAGCCTTTGTGAGGTTAGGAAAAAATTAAATTATGTGCTATTGTGTATATCTTTTCTTTTTTTTTCTGACATAAAAATTATGTACTTGAGTACCTATTTATTTTTTAATCATATTTTTTTTATGTTTAATGACATCACATTATTATTATATTTTAATCCTTGACATAAGTAGTACATAATTTTTTCTTTTGACATTTAATTAATTTATTTTTATTTTTATTAAGTATTTTGTACTTATTGATGTAAAATTTGTTGACATTCGTAAGCGCTTTTGTAAGTCTAAATCGAAGAAATAAACAATACAATACAATACAATAAATGTTTTACATATTAATTTGTTATTATGTAATAGACAAAAAGATGATTTTTTTATAATAATAATTGATTTATTTTAATAGTTCTGGTATTGAATATTGGGTTTACGCTCTAGCATCCATCGCTTCAGTGAAAATCATACTGAGCACATATTATAAATGCATTTTATTTGTTTGTTTGTTAAACAGTTTGTTCTTCAGCAGCAGTAACGCAACAACGGATTGATTTATTATTTTATATAGATATTTAAAAAACCTTGACAGTGACGTAGGATAGTTTTTATCCCGGGTAAACAAAGAATTTCCGTGGAACGCGACAAACGGGGACGAAGCCACCAGAAACCGATTGTAAATTTAAAATAGGTAAGTACCTAATACTTAGGTATAAGATAGATAAGTACCTACTTAAAATATTTCCATTAGGTACCTGTGGCATTCTTATATGCATGACCTCATAATATTCATGTCACAAGTTGTTCTCCTGTTTGTACCTACTTGTCGGCAGAAGTGACATGCCTTTCATCGCAAATAGGCACAAATAGGTCATTCGCTAATGGTGCGATTAAACGGCGCGCTGTAACACGAGCCGCGCCGCGCCACACCATCCGTGAAGGCGCGGCTCGGCTTAATGCGGACGCAAGCCTGCTCGTTTAAACGACGCGGGGTAGCACGATCCTAAGCAAGCCGAGCCGTCCGTGGAGATGCGGCATCAGCGGCAACACATTGCGTTGAACCGCGCTGTCCGCTTGTTCGTTCTGCAATATGGATAAACGAAAACGCCTTGCTGCAGCAGCAGCTACTGTTATTTTGCTCGGTGGTGACGTGCATTGGCCACCAAAGTCTTGCGATTTGTCGCAACTAGACTATTCTTTGTGGGGTTTTCTAAAGTCGCAGGTCTATGCCAAAAAGGGACAATCGACCCATGCGCTCAAAGTCAACATAACCCAAGCCATAGCTCAAATTCAGCCAGATCTATGCGCTCGAATCCGTGCCACTGTACGAAGCCGCGGCGGATATTTGAACGATGTTCATATTCAGTACATAATGGCATACATGGGCCTTTGAAATAATGAAAGAACTTCGTTAAAATCTCACACACATCTTGTTTTATTCCATTTCAAAATCTATCCGCCCTTATTGGAAACCCCTTTATGTAATTAATTTTATAAGTAACCATTTAATTTTAAAGTTTAAAATGTGAGAGCATCGACAGTAAACAAACTGTCCTGCAGTTTGACGGTAGTATTTAGTATAGATAAATATTGTCAATTCTTCTTTAATAAATAAATCTCGTACAAACCCAATTCAAATTAAAAACATCGCTAAATAAAAACGTCGCTAAAAAGCAAAATGAGTCTTCATTCGTCGCGCGCTCTGTGCCATCTGTTTAGACGGCGCGTATTAACACGAGCCGAGCCTAGATGGCGGATCCGTGTCCGTAGAGAGCGTAGTTGTTTACACGGCGCGTGGCGCGCCGAGTCACGCGCCGAGCTAGGCTCGGCTCGTGTTATAGCGCGCCGTTTAACCGCGTCTTAAGTTGCGCACGTCAAACACGTTGGTTGTAGACTGTAGAGCGTGCGACTTCCCAACATAAAGGCATGTTCCGATCGACAAAAATATAAAAATCTAAATTTTAACTTTTTGGGTTACTCTGGTGACGTTTTAGGCACTCAACCTCTGAATTATACCTTAATGACTTATTTTATTTGTTGGAAACTTGATGTACCCACCTAGTGTAAGAAAATCATAGATAGACCACACTTCACTCTGCTCAGACAAAACGAGACAGATTTATGTCGGAGCGTATTTGTGTTTCATTTTAACTCTTGTCTTGAGTCCGAGCTAAGTCAGAGTACGCTCTATAGATCTCAGCATAAGATACGGAATAGGCGTGCCGCTAAACTTGCGATACTACTAAGGGCCGAGACACTTACGAGTAGAAGTGGTGCGTTGCGTTGACTTATCACCATTGCTACGTCTGTCTCAATTTACATCGTAAAGACCACCACAGCATGAAGTGATCATTCTTTCCAGGTTTTTTTTATTCTCTGGTCTGCAGTGGATTTCTTTTGAATAGTTTAGAACGAGTATCTCCCCTGGAACTAATTATTAAATCTACATAATTATCTGCTAGTTTCTTCTTGCGATCTAAAGTTAAAGTGAAGTTTGGTTAACGACATTTGGTTACAGATTCCGCACGTGACGCCATATCACGCGCGGATTCGTAATAGTAATACGCACCGCCTTATGTGTCTCGGGTCTTATGCACAAGACAGGTTATTAATTACTCAGTTGATTAATTCATAGCTGTAATATGTATCATTATATTATGAATGCTGGTCATGTCTGTCGGTCAGCGGACAATACAATAGATGCCGACGCAGATAACCGCACATGTCAGAAATGTGGGCCAGGGTCGCAGGCGCGTCTGAAAACCTTAGCTATTGATATACTACGTTAGTATAGTACGTACGTACTGTAACCCGGCCAAGTGCCAGTCGGACCCGAGCAAGAAGGGTTCCGTAGACAATATGAATTATAAATATGCCATAGCAACATTTAGGCGACAAAAAACAAAGAGCTTTTAAATACTTAGCTGTATCTGACTAACAATTTGGCATCGGTTATGAACGGAACCCTAATTTTTATTATAAATTGTTGGTTTACTATTAGGAGTAGGTATGTAATATACAACCTCTGAAACCCTTAATGTTGCTATGAACCTTTGAAACTTTACAATTCTATAAGTCAATGGAAAAATGCGATTTTTTCGATATTTTTAATTATAGCTTTTGTGATCGAAGGTTATAGGTAATAAAATTAACAAAAACCAAATAGGCACACTTCCTTGTTTTTTTTTAGTTTTTATTACAAAGAATTGATACAGGCTTATAATAATTTAATTATTACGGATATTCATTCGTAACAAGACAGCTCAACAGAATTAGTAATGATCTATGAGGTATTACTTACTTAATAAATTACTGATGCTCTGAGCTAATATTGTACGCATGTTGACATGTCGATATGATTAAGTGGCCCCAATCTATACTATTATAATAAAGAGAGAGCGCGAATTTTGTGAGTTTGTATGTATGTCCGGAGTAAACTTTGGAACCACCGCACCTATTTCAAAAATTCTTTCACTATTTTAAAGGTACATTATTCCAGATGGTTATAGGCTATATATTATGCACATAAATTATTATGGCTAGATATTATGTGCAAATTTGTTACAGAAGTCGGAAAATTTTTTGACTCTTAAAAAACGTACCGTTTTCAAGGCGTGCGCTGGGTCATATGCTGTTATTGGCTGAAAATGATGTATGGGTGAACTGTTCGTCTCAAAGAGTTCTAAAAAAAGTCCGCGATATCATATGTCTATCTTCTAAGAATAACTTACAATAACCATTTCTATCTTTCAAACTTGGATTAAAAATAATGAATTATTTTCGAAGCTTCTTTAACCAATGTGATGTCAATCTATATCTAAATAAATATGTTTATTATCGTAAGTATTTAATTTAGAACATAGTTGCCCTTTACACAATACAATTTAAATTAATATCTTAGGAGTTATCGGAAAATGAATATTTTCGCGCGACAAAATAATAAAATGGTGCCGGTCGGCGCGGGGCGGGCGGTGCACGTTGGTAGGTATCGGCGGCGCGGGAAATTCCTGTAGTTCCTGTGGTGATCTTATTTACAATCGTGTCCTAAGAAGCTCTCAATGCAATCAGTCCCGTAAAAACAAATATTTAATATTTCAACCCGGACGAAGTCGGCGCGGGCTTCTAGTTATATAAATACAATAGATATAAATAATCAATTTATTCAATATGGTAATATTATATAACTGGATATCCTTTTTAACATATACTTTAGGGTATAAAACATTGTTTATATTATTTTGCAATTTAAATATTACAATTTCCGTGAGCTAGTATAGCGACTATGTCACGCTTTTACAAGGGTATCTACCTACGTATAAATATTTATGGTCCACCTAAAGATACTGTATTAATACGCATAATTAATCGTTTAACATATTTCACAATCTTTGTTTACATCACTCAGGAGGTCGTTGGGTGTCATGCATTTTAGGTATAACAAAATATGACATTTTCATAAAATCAGGGCTTGTGTGTTGGTAGAACACATTTATAAAGTATAGTTTAGTATTACCTACATATACAGTCAAAACCGTTTAGCACGAGATACCTAGGTTAGTAAAACATATCGGTTATACTGAACAAAACCATATTCCCCAACTGAATGCTATATGGCCGCCTTTTAAAAATACCGTTTTATACGACATTGGTTTTAGCGATATATTGCATTAAGCGACCCCATGAATGCTTCGATTCATTCCGAAGACATTTCACAGAATATTATCTACTAAATGCGAGTCAGAACGCATTTGAAAGGTTTCTTATCAAAAAACGCCGAAAAAAAAACACATTTCTAGTAGGGGAGCCCCTTTAATTTTTAATTAATTTTTATTATAGTGGCAACAGAAATACTCATTCTATGAAAATTTCAACTGTCACCAGTATTACGGATCATGAAATTTGACGGAGATTTAATTATGAATTTTATTGATCCTATATAAGTAAGAATGCCAACAAAAAAGGATAGCGTCCAAATACAATGATTTCTACTAGGGATGAGTTATATACTCACAAAACAAGCGAAAAAAATTGTGGCAAACGATGAAGAGAATAATAATAAAAAATAGAGTACTTCATTGTCAAATGATTTGACAAATTACGACAAATTGCCATTACGTGCTTCATTTACCGCACGCTTGTAACATATCGTAATATCATAGTCCAAATGTGAACCTCTTTGTATTTTGTTAAAATTCAATTAAATTTGGTAAAATAAATTATTTCAATTAAATTAAATAAATTAAATTTAATTTAAAATAGTTAAATTTTTAGTTTCGTCTATGACACTTCCCGCTGAACCACTTCCGCAGATACGAGGTCAACAATCTCGACCGCTCGATAAGCATCTGCGAAATTGTTAGCCACGTGCGAAGGTTTCGCAAGCTTTGTTCGAACACGCGGATCAATGGCTGCTATTATATGCCTTAATTAATAAATAATTGATGAATCATGATTTTTTGCCCGGATTTCGGGTAATTTTGCTGATCTAGAATATCTGTAGATAAAATAGATAAGGTTTTCTCGCAAGTGCTGATTTCAGACGTTGACATTCAATCCTGGTTCAAGAAAAAATGAAGGTGACATTTCGCAAGGGCGCCGAAGAATATAATTTACCGGGAGCAGGTAACATTGTAAGCCCTGTTTGGCCCCGAAACAACTATTCTAGCAAGTAAGGACTTTGTCTTAAGGATCTTTGTCTTAAGTTTACAAGGTAAACTTAAGACAAAGATTGAATACAACCAGCAATGTGAGTGCTAATTATAAGCGTTAACAAGCAATGAACCGGATTGTGGTCCACATCGCCTAGATAAGGCAGGCTTCCGTGTAGTTATATCGCTTCTATTATACCGACGTTTTTTATCTGTAACCTAAGTTTGGGGTTTATAATTATTTCTTATTAAACGTCCGGTTAAGGTTGACAGGTAATCCCTTTTTTGCTTCTTTTTTTTTTTATTGTTTTTTTTTAATCGCGATACCAGTTACAGATAAGTGATGATGCAGTATGTTTACGAGGAGCGTGGAATTTTTTTTTGGAATTTTAAATAGGTTTTGTACGTTAACGTATTTTTGTGGGATTTTGGAATTTTAGATAGGTACCTACTTGGTTGCTGCCTATGATAACTTATTTTGGCTCTTTCTGTATTTGGATCATGAGATACAGCCCGCTGATAGACAGACGGATAGACGGACAGCGGAGGCTTAGTAATAGGGTCCCGTTGGCATCGTTTGGGTACGGAACCCTAAAAAATCATTGGCAGTAGACATGGTTGGGACAGGTAAACAGGGCCCCAAGTCTGCTATTTTACATGTCATTGTCATTGATCCGCAATACAATTACAATACAATTATCATTGGTCCAAAATTTCGTAGTCTACTAAATTCACAATGGTCGTTTGATTTCTTATAATTGGATTGTAATTCAATCATACCTCGGTATTGCCATTAGCTTAAAAAGCGTTTGCCGAAATGAATTTCAAAAAAAACTACATATTAAAAACGTTTATTTAAGCTAGATTCAAAGCTAGATGAGTCAGTGGCAAACCATCGGAAAACAATTGTGACGCCATTGAATTAGTAGACT
The DNA here is from genome assembly GCA_038048805.1 of Hipparchia sbordonii. Lineage (NCBI taxonomy): Eukaryota > Metazoa > Arthropoda > Insecta > Lepidoptera > Nymphalidae > Hipparchia > Hipparchia sbordonii. The sequence goes on along the minus strand of CM076107.1, from coordinate 8,339,050 downwards.
ACCAAAATTGCTAAAAGTAGCAATTGTGATGTCATTGATAGGCAATGTAACTACAATTGCAATAGCAGACTTGGGCCCCAGGTAAGGCACTGTAGACAAAAGACAGACGCGAGCTTGATTAAGTTCGCCAGACCCTTCTGTCAACATACTCGTATGTACGTGTAATAATGTGTGCGACCCTGAACTTCAACCACTTCAACAACTGGTCCAAAAAGTGAAAGGTGGGGACGGTGGTATGCGCACTCGATCAATTAATTAGTAGGTAGATAAAATTTACCTCCGAAATAATAATCCTTTTAAGCTGTAACAAAAAAATATTAAGAACTAGCTGATGCCCGCGACTTCATCCGCGTGGATTTAGTTTTTAAGATCCCGCGGGAACTGTTAGATTTTCCAAGATAAAAAGTAGCCCATGTCACTCTTCAGGTCCTCAACTATAACCATGCAAAAAATCACGTCGATCCGTGTCTCTGTTATAGCGTTATTGAAGGACAAACCAACAAACAAACTCACTTTCGCATTTATAATATTAGTAAGGATGTACATTATTGTAAATCTATAGGAACTGAACTCATAGGGTAGCATCACACACATACCAGTTTAGCCGGTTTAAATTACTATGTAATAAGGTTAAATAACTACTTCTAAAGTTTTTTTAGTTAAAATTTACTTGAATTCATTAAGTCAAATATCGTGTTATCACAGCTTTACTTCGGAGAAGAAATTCATTGGAGGTCCAATTTAAATATCGCCGAGTAAAGTTTAGCCAACAAATGATGGTTTGACAGATATTTAATACGAAAATTGTATAAACGTTAACTTTCTTCGTCGGTTAAACATAGTGAAGTTCATAACAAGCTCTAAGGGTCAGTCACCAGTAATTTTAAACTATGTTTTATCCCAAAAATATTAAATACAAAAATAAAAAAACATATTATGAGAAATAGGATACACTTATTATTACTTCGCGCAGGTCGACGCTTAATGATTCATAGGAAACTAACTTAAGATATACGGAAAATATTTTATTGGAAATATTTTTATTTTTTAATAAATTATAACCATGACCCAGTTATTCAGGCGCTAATGAATTACGCTTTGTTTTTGCAGTTTATATATTTGCATTAAAATGCGACATTGATAACTATAATTAACTATTCAATAAGAGTAATTAATTATTCTGTACTATGTTTAATGAGATGCCGTGCCGTTCATTATGCCATGGATCTTGACCTACGATGTTAGCAGCATCATCATAATAAAAAAATTAATTTATCAATCCAGGCATGATGAAGTCATGTTACGTACTTATTTAATACTGCTGGTAAACTGTAAACTACTATATTTAAGTAACGAAACAAAAATGGCAAGAAATAAATAAGATTTCAAGGATTTTTTTCATTTCGCCATATTGCGATATCTTTTGAAATATTTAAACAGTACGGACTAACACTGGTAATAGTTTGCGTAAAAAATAGTAAAATTTAAACTCAAATAAGTAATACTAGTCAAATTACAAACATGCTACGGAGAGCTACGAGAGTGCTACGAAATTAAATTAGATTAGAAAATATTATTACTTTTACTTTTTAGGGTTCGTAACCATAGGGCGCCAACGGGTATAAATAGCCTCTCAGTCTGTCAGGAGCCGTATCTCTTAAACCATAACAGATAGAAAACTACTTGAAATTTTCACAAAATATATATTTCTATTGCTATTATAACAATAAAATATACTAAAAAATAAAGTTAAAAATTAAAGAGTATCTTACTGTTGCTCGATCTCAATAATAAATTTTGTTAAATCTGGTTTGATAGTATGGAACTCTTCATGTGTGGGTTCGACTCGCTTCGGTTTTTAAAAAAAATACTGCAGTCTTTAGACAAACGGAGTAACGGATTGAAGTAATTTTTTGCTCAGGTTTAGTTGCCGACATAGAAAGTGATAAAGGCTACTTTTTATCCCGAAAAAAAGGGTCCCCACAGGATTTATAAAATACCTAACTCCGCGCCTAAACAGCCAGTCTATAATGTAGACAAAAAGTGCCTTAAAATTATTAAATAAAGCTCTGTTGCATAGTATCATTCAGTACGAACGGAGGCATTGTTACGGATATTGACCCTAGTGGAGTAGTAGAGCGGTGAACAAAACACCTCTCACCCCGTCAATGCCAATCTATACAAGAATAGATATAATATATGTATTTAGATAAATTGATTAAGTCGGGAAAGGTGCTCCTTTGTCCTTAATATGCCTTTAGCACACCTTTAGCCACAGAGAGACTAATTTAGCATTATTTCGTCGTGAAACCGTAGCAGCGGAACGAAAGAGATAGATGTAGGTATAGACAAAAATGTTAGCATAGAACAGTGAGTTTGATTTCGCATCTTCTTATCAAACTACGCACGCGAATTTCATTCCCTTGATAATCCAACATTAAAATGAAATAAATGAATACACTTTGAATAAATACACCATATTTAAAGTAAATGTTATAAATGAACTTTACATATAAATAAAAAATGTATAATTTGTGGTCTAATCTCTGCCAAGTGATCCAACCCCTCAATCCTTCATTGTAAGGGTTCCATCTAACACTAAGGATTTGCTACTTGCTTTATTAATATTATGTCTAATAAACAATAATGATTATAGAATTGATATTATAAATGGCGTTGATATGGACCCAATTATTTAGAGCTTATTTTATAAATTAAAATTATTTTGATTATTAATTTTATTTATTTGCTATTTAGATTTAATTTCATCATTAATAAAATTGTTATGGAAACAACTCAAAGGTATAATATTAAAAATGATCCAAAAGTATTCGTAAATATTATAGTAAGTTGATATTTAAAGCACAAGATAGAAATTTTTCATTGAACTTTGGGTGCATATATCGTAAGTACGGAGAATCCATTGTGAATTGATATTGAGTGAAGCCAACTTTAAAAGTTTTTGTATTACTCATTTGCTAGGGCGTGTTTAAAGCCGGACATACATAGGACAGCCTTGTATCTTGTCTGTCTGATTTGGGATTCCCACAATAAAGTTTTTGCTATAGACTGTAATATCGTAAAAAAATAACTATAAAAGTGGTGAAGGGCAAAAATGAAGGGCTATTATTACACGATCTATATTTTACCATATCTTTTTATTAAAAATCTCTACAACTAATCTACGGCTGAGCGTGTTCTTGGGCTACAAAAAGTTTATAATCGTATTCACCTTTATTTGAAACTGTACGATGCCCGCGACTTCGTCCGCATGGATTAAGGTTTTTCAATTCCCACGGGAATTCTTCAATTTTCTGGCATAAAACTAAGCCTATATATTAATTCAGGGTGTGAGCTATCTCCATTCTAAATCCCAGCCAAATCGGTTCATTCGTTGTGCCGCGAAGGAGTAACAAACACACACATACAAACTTTCGCCTTTATAATATTAGTGTGAGTATCAGCCACTGGAACTAATTATCTCTAAATTAAATTAATTAGACAATCCAAGTACAAATCCAAAAATCCTACTGCAATCTTCGACTGCGACGATTTCGTTTATTTTAGACTTTAAAGGTGTGTCGAACTAAATTTTATGAAAATAGTAAGCAATTTTACAAAAACGAAAATTCAATCTCGGAGTAAAACCGTTTCTAGTACATTTATATCGATGGTTTCGTACGATATACGAGTATGTAGTTATGTACGACCATTGTTTTTTTTTTAAAGAATAATTAGCCAAGCTGAACTTGACTTATATTCTCCTCTCCCCTCCAAATAAGCGAAAAGCTTGTGCTAGGAGTGGTTACGATAATAGTGCAACGGGTGGGGCTCGAACTTGCGACCTTTCAGTTTTCAGTCCGCACCTTAACCGTTGAAGTATTGAGGCTTTGCAATTAAAAAGAAAAAGATCTTGTCCAGAATTCACTGGGAAAGATCCACCTCTTTTATTTTTTCACAACCAAGGTCTTTGTACACATGACTACGCTTATTGGATTTTTTCCCTCCACCGGAGCAAAGGGTGAGCGCCATTCAGCCAGAAATAATGTATTTGTTTTTTATGCTTTTTAAATTCCTGAGACTTCAAGCAGCAAGTGTAAAAAAAAAAACAATAGCATTCGATTTTATCTTTTTAACTCCCGACGCAAAAATGTCGAGGTGTTATAAGTTATAATTTATAAGTTTGACGTGTCTGAGTGTGTGTGTGTGTGTGTGTCTGTCTGTGGCATCGTAGCAGCCGAACGGATGAACCGATTTTGATTTTGTTTTTTTTTTTATTTGAAAAGTGAAATAGTTGGAAGTGTTCTTAGCTATATTTTATGAAAATCGGTCCAAGATGGCCGCCGCCACAACATGGCGGATTACATATTTTTATTTTAACAATTACTGACTAGCGATTAGGATGTTGTTAGTTGTAACATGTCGGGGGTGTTTTAAATTTTTAATTTACACTGGTAAAAATAACCTTAGACTACCAGTCACAATAAAACCTAGCAACAATTCTAGCAACACAACTCTTCTCGTAAATATGTACCGCCAAAAAAGCGCGCGGAATTCAAAAACGTCGCTCTCGATTTCAATAAAATAAAAAAAGACGTGTGGCACTCGGGGACTGCCGCGGTAAAGCTATTGCATAGCATTTTTTATCAACGCCATCTAGCGGCTCACCGTAGAGGAGTCCCGTGTGAGGTTATTTTCGTTACGGAATCTGTGGATTCGGTCTCCACGCTGGCCCGCGATAGAAGCGGGGAGTCGGGAGGATACCTTTATTTTTCGACGCTTTTGACAGCATATTATACTTAAATAAAGTTAACTTGAAGTGTAGATATAAATATTATGTGATAATAATAATACCCAAACACTGAAAACGTAGTCTATTGACGTCAGCTTAAGAAAATATTTTACAGTTTGACAAAACTACGTGAAATCGGGATAATCAGATTTCATTCAGTGCTACGTTTGATCTAATCAAGTGCACGAAGTAGGTACATATATTTTAAAAACTTATTCTCGTTACTTTTACCCAGACTATTACCTAAGTTTCCTAAAGTTATGTTAGGTTTATTGCACAATAATAAGAAGCTTGATTAAATAATATATTCTATGTATTATGTAACTAACTGTATATATAATCTAATTAACCTTACGGTTCCGATTGAACATAATTATAGTTTTATAGTTTAAAATAAGTAATTCCATGGACATATACAAATATAATGGACATATTATTTATTTTAAGGTGTGCCCTGTTTCGTAAACATATTTTAATAATTAAAATATATAGAGCGATTAATTATATTCATACGTAGGTAAATAATATAATTTCACCTTACTGAATTTTAAGGGAAGCTGGAAGAAATTTCTTTTTTTTAGAGATAAGCTTCACCTATGTCTACTTCTTTCTAATATAAGTTGTCTTGTAAATTCTTACATGTACATAAAAAATAAAAATAAATAACTAAATACGTTGAAAACCTAATATCAACATTGTATTAAATATCTGAAGCTCCTAGAATGTCACCATCGAAAAAAAAAGAAATCGCTCCATGCATAAACAGGTGTGTCGTGCTGCGTGCAGACCTATGTCTTGTGCAGGTAAATCTGGTGCCTATTTGAAGTAAGCACAATACCTGTGTACGTATCCACAATACACGTTCGATTTTACCCTACTTTACAAGAAGGTACAACCTTGCTTATACTTATGAAACCTTACTTTTGTAACCAAAAAAAAAAATTGGGTTGGGTAATCTAACGATTGAATATATCCTACTTCCTACTAATATTATAAATGCGAAAGATTGTGTGAAATGAACTGATTTGGCTATTTGACTCACACCCAGGATTAGCACACAGGTTAACTAGCTTTTATCCCGGAAAATTAAAGAGTTTGCGCGGGTATCAAAAAAAGCTAAAGTCACGCGGATGAAGTCGCGGGCGTCATATAGGAATCCAAATAAATAGTCAATAATATAATTAGACCATGTATTGTAGATTTAAATCTTTGTCGTACTTGTAAGATTGCACTCTGTTTAACCATTTAACTCTAGGGATACTTTTACTTCATATACCTACCTACCTACTAGATGAAAGTTAGGTCATTGAAAACACTCGTCAAAGGAGTTTCTATAGTTAATAAAAGTATCTTGGATATGTGTTATGTATTTTCAAAGTTAGACGCTCAAAGATGTTAATTTAACATACATATAGTTTATTGCGTGTCTACAAACTTTTGTTATTTTTGAATTGTTTCACACGCTCCATATATAAACGTGCGCTTGTCTGTTTGCTTGAGAAAATCGCCTTCTAAACGATTAAATCTTGTTGTTGTAAACTCTAACATATTATTGTAAACTTCGTTTAGCAATAAAGAATTTTCTATCTATCTATCTAAATCTTGTTTATCAGTTGCATGAGCTATTTAACCCTTAATAATTATCACATTAGAACTTCCATTTATAAGAATCGAAAATCAAACATCCAAAAGTATCTAGTAATTCTTGTTGGGTGTATGTTTGACACATAAACATTCTTTACTATCGTAAGGCTTATGCCTAAACTTTAGTTAATTAACAATGTTTCCGTCATTGTTTGCGGTACCAAAAATTTTCTACACGCACGAGTCATTGCCGTACTTCCTACTATTGTCAATTTTGTTCCGGTGCTTAGAATACTCATTAAATGAGTAGCCAACTCTGTTAAAGTTTGTTTTTTATTTTTATTGAAATTGTTACTTACATCTAAACTTATAGCTAATTGCTGCATAATATGTAAAGCCAAATTGGAATGTTGCCAATACAACAGGCTGCATATCAACTGTGTTGAACAGCCGGGTTGATTCTTTGCGTGAAAAATGAGCCAACGGTGGTAAAATATCTTGTAACATACTAACCAAGGTCTTTATATATAATATTATAAATTAAGTAATTATTAATGTAACATCTGATTAGATAGGTATCTAATAAATATGATGTAGAATTCTAGAACCAAGGCAATATGCCTTATTTCTATTTTATATTATAGGTACGTATAGAGGCATACCTATCTGTAAAGTTTCAGGTTCATCGGAAACTTGAAAGTGGTCGATTACTTACCAATTTCTCAGAAAACATACGAAAAGAAAAGCTTATTACAAGCTTTTAACGACATAATATTAATGGCGTACCGGTACCTACTCAGTTAAACGCAGCGATCACAGAAGAAAGTTAAACGTAGCTTCATATATAATGGTACATAAAATTAATAAAAAAAAGCTTACCCTTAGACTGCCAGTCACAATAAAACCACCAACTCTAGCAACACAACTAAATACCGCCAAAAAAGCGCGCGGAATTCAAAAACGTCGCTCTCGACTTCGATAAATTCAAACTTCGATCAACAAAAACGGACAACTAAGTAAATAAATTGTCCTTTTATAACTATACAACCTCTAAAATACTATAAAATAGTATTTACTAGGTTGCTGGCGTGTGCTCTAAGTTCTGCCGCGCGTTCATTACTAACTCATGAGTTGGTTTTGCAAACCTTGAAGGTTTCAGTATACGTTCTTCGAATGTAATTGGCTAGTGGTAAAGAAAATTCAATCCCTTATGCACTTTTTCTGCGAACAGAATTTTTTTTAGAGCAAAAATGTAGTTTTTCCTGCTTTTATCTCGCCTTGAACATACCGAAATAGGTAGTTCATCAAAATAAAAGAAGCTTTCTAAGTTATTCTGTAAAAAGCTATATTATGTATGCCTTTGACGCAATAATATATTCCAGCTTTTAGTTTTATCTGAAAAAGAAGCTTGCTGTTAACATAATGTCTTGACCTGTGTCTTGACATCCAAAAATCTTGGACTAAATTCTGGATAACGTACATTTTTATGTTGCTAAGATTAGAAAAATCGCTGCGCTTCGAGAAGAAAATGATGTACACATGGACAACAGGTCGATTTTAGCATTTACGTAGTTTTTTAAAGAGCATTTGGTGCCAGGATATTTTATATAATACATACAGTACATATTGCAATGCTAGTGTTAAGGAAGGATCTTTTACTGATGTCTGATAGGGATTCGGAACTTTTACGTTATATGGATTCTTCTCCTCAGCATTTATTGCAGGAGCGATTAATTTGAGAACGTAGAAGTAGAAAACTAGCGACCTGTTTTTTTTTATATCCTTTGACTGCGACCTCATCTGATGGTAAGTGACGATGCAGTCTAAGATGGTAGCGGGCTAACTTAGAAGGGGTATAGCAGTGTAAATTCTACCCATACCCCTAATCGGTTTCTACACGCCATCGTGCCGGAACGCTGAATCGCTTGGCGGCCCGTCTTTGACGGTAGGGTGGTAACTAACCACGACCAAAGCCTCCCACCAGACAAAATTGCAGTATTCTCTATTTTTTATACATTTCCAGTGGCTATTGAAAAAAATAAATAATTGCTAACTATGAACTATCAAACCCGCATTTCTTTATACAAAATAAGGGTTTGACAGCAGTGGCATGCACACAGGGTAGGCATTACGCGGGCAGATGATATAAAATGGAGAAAATCGCCAATACGTGTTATGAAAACTTAAGGGTAGGCTTTTTATAATTTGTACAATGCCTACCCTTAAGTTTTTTATAATTCGTACTAAAGATTTTTTTCTATTTTGTATCATCTGCCTACCCTGTAGTACATCCTGTGCACGCCACTGCTTGACAGTTCTAAGTAGCAACTGAATACCTAGTCACTGAGATAGCTAGTAGGCTCCCAGATGTCTAGGACTGACTTGAAATAATTGGTGCGTCGTCTGTCTTCGTAGTTGACTCTTTGCGGCATTTCTTATACGTAGTAAGGTAATAATTATTATTAATTCAATGATTATTATGATTAGGTTTCAATAAGCTACCTTCACAATAATGATTATGCAGTTACTTTGAGTTGAGCATAATAATCAGTTGCGCATTTTTTCACCACCTAGATCTTATTAATATTTACCGAGGGCAGGACAAGATCAGTTATAAAGCAGCTTTAATTGTTTAATTAATGGAATTGTTGTAGTTATTGAACAATGTACCCAATGTATCTATGTGTTGCGTTAAATGGCCAATTATATTATTAGTTGCAATAAAAATTATTGAATACATTGTAATGCCTTATGAGGTGCTACTGTCGGTAGAAGATGACGATATTGTAGAGGTTTTTCTTATAATTTTTTTATATTTAACGCTTTTACATATCCAAGTTACACGTGTCAACAATAGAACTTATTCTTAAAGCTCTAAAAATAGTCTTTTCACAGAGCTTCCTGCGAATAATGATGGCATTACATTAAGAACTGTCAATTCAGTTTTGTTTGGAGATTGTAAAACACGATTAGCACAATTTCGGTAACACAATGAAATACTGGTTGATTCTAGGCTAGAATCAGCCAGTATTTCATTGTTTCTAGCGTATACGTTTCTCTTTTTAGAAATGTAGCCCTAAAAACATTTATATAGAGGTAACACGTATATTCTAAGACTGCAGTCTCCTATTCGGGGGGTTGCAGGTTCGATCCCGGCAAAGCACCTCTGTCTTTTCGGTGGTATAGTTCATGCTTCAACGGTGAAGGAAAACATCGTGAGGAAACCTGCACATCTGAGAGTTCTCCATAATGTTCTCAAAGGTGAGTGTAAAGGTCTAGACTCTAGCGTATCGGACTGTGACCTTTAACCCTTCTCTGAGAGGAGACCCTGCGCTCAGTATAGTGAGACGCTAATGGGTGGCTCATGATCACACCAATTATAAAAGCGAAAGATTGTGTGTGTGTGTGCGTGTGTGTGTGTGTGGGTATGTTTGTTACTCCTTCACACCACAGCGAATGAATCGAACCAATTTGGCTATGGAATGGAGATAGCTCATACCCAGGATTTACACAAAGACCCCCCGATTTCACCCCGGAAAATTAAAGAGCTCCCGCTGCCTTTTTGTCCACGCGGAAGAAGTCGCGGGCATCATCTAGTAATACATAAAATTGTTGTTATTTATAAGAATGATAATAATACAAAAAAAAATTGGGTATCTAGAAACAAACGTAAAAATAGTGTTTTAAAACGAAGCAAATATAGTTAACTTGAAACAAATTGTGCCCTTTCCTTAAAGGAATTATTGTAAATGGAAAAACCGACCTACATACCAGAATAATTAATGGCCACCTTTAATTGAGTTTTACTTAGCATTTTTCAAAAAGTGCTAAATAGATTTCATTAAATTTTATACCATTCAATAAAGTGGCTCTTGGAAAAAGAAGCTCTTTGCCTTCGGTGCCTTCGCTTCCGATAGGTATATATTAAAAGTAATCTGAAGTGGTGATGCCTACAGAAAATTACCAATTTTGATTTTTTCGATTTTTCAGCTGTTTTGATTGGTTTTCAAAGCAAGTAGTAGATACAGGGTAGGTACTTACTCTGTGGTTTCTAGTCGTGTCCAAAATAATCTACGAAATTAAAATTCGAACAATCCGTAGCGCTGAGAAATGCCCTGATACGTAGATTATAAGATTAAGATTATTTCATTTGTAATTCTTGTCGAGCTTAAAATAGAGGTCTGTTTCAAGTTCAACTAATAGCTCCAGTACTGGATTCAGTTTTATGATAATAAATATAAAAATGTATGTCTATAAAACTCTACGTGTTCAGTCCATATTCTACCTATTTCCGGTAATGACACACAGAACAATATAATTGTTCCAGGTACTCATTTTAATGTAGGGTCAGATGTCCAACAATGAAACAGTGGTACACAATAAAACACTGTGATATTTCTAAAATTCTGCGTTGCCATTTCGTGCATTATATTGCGTTAGGACACTCTCGTGAACCCCCCGCCCTAGCCCAATTTGCATCGACGCCGCGTGCGAGAAGATGTGTTTGCGGAGCACTTTTGGTTTTTTTCGACAAAAAGTAAGTATTTTTAGCATTCTTTATAGATTTTTTTACAAAAGTATAGTTGAAAATTTCATAAATTTGATGATTAATTAGCATTACACACATTTCGTAGATTAATGTGCAATAAATTATATCTTAAAGTGTTACAATTTAGTGGGTAAAAAATTGAGATTAGTAAAAAAAACCTTAGGTAGTTCACAATGAAACAGTTGCACAGTAACACAATGAAACACTATTTCAATGTGTATCATTTTGTTTAATTGTGTACCGTATAATTGTACATACATAATATCATGTACTTTCCGGGCAAATTAATAATTTTTGTGGCTACAAATTCACAAATTAATCTTATTAACATTAAATTTTTTATAATACCAGTAATAGTACTGGTAACCTGATTAAAGTTAATTAAAAATAAATCCTTTTGTGATTATTAACTCAAGCATTTTTTTTTTATTCACCTACTCCATAAATTACACAAAAGTCGAGACAATACTATTAATGTTTCATTGTTGAATTTGTGGTGTTTCATTGTGTACCACCACTGTGGACACAATGAAACATTTCCCATTTTTTAGTTTATAATTTTTTGTCGATTGATTACATATTAATTAAAAAAATTGAAAATGAAATCCGATGCCGAATAAAATTACCTACACACCTGTAAAAAAATTAGACTTCTATCTGTCAAAACAAAAGGTGCATGAGACTTTGAATTTTTTGTGTTTCATTGTTGAACACATGACCCTACCTATCTACCTACCACAAAAAGATACGCAACTGTCCAACCACAAATTATAAGTGCATACAAAGTTTTTGCGCAAAATGGTCTTATTACTGAGTACCTATCCTATGCCCTTTGAATTTTATATCTTATAGATAAAGTACTGTGCTGTGAAAGGGTGTCATAGTCTATCATAATAAGCATCAAAAACAAAATCATCAGAACCAGTACAGAAAATAATTACATGCCACTCGTACATTCATTGGTTGTTCTGAGCCTACGTTTGGAGCGGAACATTAGACAAAGCTCTGTTCTAAGCACTACAGTTCGATGGTTTGGACTAAATGCAAAAAATCGTAAGTACTCTATTGATCTAAAGACAAGATCAAAGTAATAAAATACAATTAGATCTAATTGCTCTCAATATGCCAACAATAAAACATATAGGGCATACCTTTAAGGGTACTGAATAGGAAACTAGAACTTCCGATTGCTATAACAATGCCTGGCCTTTTGAACAATTGTATTTTATTGTTATCTTTTTTTTTTGTTACAAGCAATTAAAATATGTCATATCCAACAACTAATAAATTGTTTTTGATTAGGTGTTATTTTCAATGCAAGAGTTATCAAAGTGCCCTCTATCTATCTGACAAATCGACGGCCCCATGGAAATAAATGCGTAATCGAAAAAATTCAAATTTACAGGAGAGCCAAAAAAATTATCTATCTTCTTTGCTACTGTTGTATATATTATATATATACTCGTATAATATATAACAACAATTACGTATACAACATTAATCAGGTGTAAGTAGCAAAGAATATACATATAGATCATTTTTACGGGTTTTTGGCTCTCCTTGATCATTAATTCAGTCACATGGATATTATATCTTATTATCTAATGAGCGCATGTTGCCTAAGTACAATACAAGTAGTGTAGAGTAGTAAGTAAATACAAGTAGGTATTATGGTTTATAGGAGGCAGGAAGAAAATAATTTTCCTTTTTAAAATATAAGCCTTATTTACTTTTGAGCTGAAAAAATATCCTTCATTTTTATAATAAAAACAGTAACGGAATCCAAAAAATGTACTAGGTGTAGTTATATAGGTGTAGGATAACCATAATTGTTAACCGTTTAACTATGATGTTTTAATTTGTTGCCTTCCATAGTGTTTTAATTACAAAAATCCGTTCCAATAAAAAGTCGAGTAATTTCATAACCATTTGAGGTGATGATATAGAAGTATCTATGTATTACGATGTAAGTCACCTTTAGCTTTCCTTTAGCGAGTCTATTATTTGTTAAGGTTCGAGTAGACTATTCACTTTGGACTTTAATTGAATAACGACGAATTAAATTTAGTAATGTTACTAAACACCTATCTAATAAGATAGGTTGTGAATGACGCAATACTGTGCCGGTAGGTAACACATAACGTTAACCAACATTTGGCAAAATACCATTTTTTAATGCTATCTTACTTAGAAAAAATTCTCTATCGATCCATCTAATCGGTATTCTCCTTACTGATGTAGTTTTTGATACTTATAGCAATAAGAAAAACGTCGTCATAAGATACCAAATGGCGTCAATTCTTTAAAAATTGTCGCTTTTTGGATCATAGCCATCAATAATAGACCATATAATCTTTTTAACATAAAGAGCTCAGAAACAATAAAAAAGCAGATAATAAATTTAGATTTTACAGTCAGTTAACTTAATTGCGTTACAATGAAGTAAACAGATTGAGGTTTACCCCAATTAAAATGAAGTGAAAAAATAAAAGCAATATTATTTATTTGACAAAATCAAATCAGGTAATTGCAATTCAAACAGAAAATGGAAGGTCGCGGTCACTTAATCACTTTCACGTAGGTATCACCTTCCGCATGTTTTTACCATTTGATCTTAGGTAGGTACCTACTTAGTAAGTTCACTATCTACTTAGTCGACCAAGTTTGATGTACCTACCTACTATCTTTTTGTGATAACTCACCTACCTACCTCTGAGGTAATTGATCATATTATAGCCTTCTAGAGCTACTGTGTCTCGCAAAATAAGCGCAAATACATTCTCTCTGACTCTGACAGGTTGCACCCTACACCAGTGAGAGAGAATGCGAGACAGTTCATAATAGTCAGACTGTTTACACGCAAAAACGCATTTTGCGTGTAATTAGTCTGGATTAAAAGGCATTGCCTACGTTGAACCTCATTAAGACCTACTTACTACCTATTACATATTATTTACCTACTATTTCTCTATCCGGGCGTATCTTCATGATCATTAAAACGATTTTGACGAGACTTTCACAGCCGGGTAGGTAAAGGAGGAGGAGGTAAAATATCTATTCTCTTCTATTCCCTCTTTGTATATACAAAGAGAGAATAGAAGGAGATTTTTAAAAACTAAGTCACTCAGAAGTCGGACGAAATTTCGTACTAAATAATATTTAAATATACATTAGGTATTAATTGCAACAGGTACCGTTTAAATAAGTACGTACATACTTCTCTACGGATATCCTGGTGCAGAAATTAGCATTCTGAACGTAAAAACCAACAATTGCATTAAGTGTCTCTTATTAAAACAATATTGATAGCTAGACAATTAAGTTGATATATCAAGGCGATACAGAGGCCATGTGTTCAGTCGTGATCGCTCCTATGCTTTAAAGGAAACGGAAGAAGTCAATATTAGCGCCCTAGGTTTTAAAACTGAACTTATACATAAATTATTGTTATAATTATAATTTATTTAGTACGTGATTTATACGAAAATGTCCAACGATTGCTGGGGACCAATGCGTTTTTTTAAGACTTAGGTTAATAAAATGGATTTTAGGTTAATAAAAGTGCGTATCGAGCCACACGTAGTGTAGGGTTCCGTAGGAAAGGTAATATAGGTAGGTATGTTTGCGTATATAGGTTATACGAGTAATATAATTACAATTACTAAGTTCGTTTTCATCATAAAATTAGTCATCCGTCATCTGCCATCTAAGACATTAGCCGGGTGCACTAAAAAGCGCAGTATTACCAGACCAACATTAGGTAGACTCAGAGTATATAAATCACTACGTTTAGGTAGAGTGAAAAAGATAAATAATGTTTAAAACCAGATATGGATTCAATCCCCGCCAGTCCCAAAATTTTCAATAAATTCGAATTTTATCAACTCCATAAAAAAAAAGATACCGGCTGGCTTGATACCCTCCTCCTTTTTGAAAGTCGGTTAAAAAATGACACTTGTTTCCGAAGCTAACAACTTTTCACCCTCCTTGAAAAACTTCGTGGTAGATAATAAGAAGTACCTATTGGTTTAATTATGTATTATATTCTAAAGATACTTATTGCTCTCATAATTAAGTAGGCGCTTTAAAAATATATTTATGCCATTGAGTAGGTACAACGTACCTACATCTCTTAAGAGAGTCAAAGAGTACACTTTATTTGTCTTTGAAGTACACTACCAATCTTTCTCAATGCTACCAATAGTAAAACGGGCAACGGATGGTGTTTGAACTGTAGACCTTTCGGGTTTGAGTCCGCTGCCTTGACTGTTGCGCTATTAACGCTTTCTTTATAAATTGGCAATTAGTCATTATATAGAATATAGGACTAGAAACTAGTGGTATCAATTATGATACCACTTCCCATAGTTTCTGTTCCGTTTTTAACTATAATAAACTCCTGCAAAAAAATGATAGCAATAAGTTCAAAACACATGAATTTTCCGCTGGAAAATAGCAGAAAAGACCTTCTTCATTGCTACCGTCTCAATCGTGTTGTTGATCAAAAACGATATTACCTACTTGTTAATTTGACCCTTAACACTACAGGCCTAGCCTAGGTATATCACAATAATTGTACTTAACCAAAAAGACGTCGATTTGACAGTTTGTCTATTGGTAATCTGTCAAAATTATCATATTATGATAGATTGCCTATTTATTCGTCGGTTCTAGTTTACTAGGTGATATATCATATAACCAACTATGACAAGCATCGATGAAGACAAGTGATATAATCAACATAGAAGTCATTGGATATAATTGATAAATTGTTATTAATGCAATAACTTGATTATGCATTTCTAGTATTGCAGAAGTTATCTCAATATTGTGCAATCTAGCAGATATTATTATTATTATATTGAACACATATGTCATGATATTAGTATAATAACTAACTAATTAGTGATTACTGCATGATTACTAATACAATAACCAATTAAGACAGAAGCATCACCCAACATAATTAGAGGGTGTAAGGGACATGCTTTCTGAGTCGCTTAGCGTTTGTAATTTTTCATCAGTATTTTCGTGATGTTGACAATTTTTTTTTCAGTTCTTTAATATTCTGAGATTTGTCCATAATATTCTCAAAGGTGTGTGAAGTCTGGTGAAGTCTGCCATTCCGCGGCCCTGAGTGCTTATTTTCAGCTTAATTTAAAAGAACTACGAACCAGTGGAGTGTCACTGATTCTCTCACTCAGCTCAGACTCAAGACAGAGTTAAAACGAGACAGATTTATGTCAGAGCATATTTTGGGTCTCGTTTTAACTCTAACTTAAGTCTGAGCTGAGTCAGAGCACGCTCTATAGATCTCAGCATTAGTCTCTCCAATGTTACTGGGTTCGATAGAGGAGTGAGAACATGATCGCACACTAATTCTTGACTAGAACCCCTTTGTTATTACTCTTATGATAGTCGTGATATTTCTGTTGTAATTTTACCCATGAGCTACATGTCCAGGATTCTTCAGTTTTACAATGTAGTAGTTTCAGAGATTGACCCGAAGGACGGACTTAACGAAACTTATTGTTTATTGTATATAATATAATATTATATGTATCGTGATTATTTACTGCAGGTATAATTATATTTAAACACTGGTAAGAGGATAATATAAACTGTCGGTGCCTACATCAATTTTCCAATTATACCTGGTATAATTGACAAATTGATATAAGTAGGTACTTAAATAGTTAATACTCGTATTAAACAACTTACAAACGAGAATGAACAGAACAATCGTATAATCAAAACCACTAGCTGTACACCGATACGTGATGCTCGCCCGACTTCAATAAACGTGTCTCTCATGTGTCACCAGAAGGTGAGCGTCGCGCATCGATTTCATCATTCTAGTCATGCCCGCCCGACTTCAACAAACGTGTACAAAATAAAATTATTTTTATACTTTGTAGTGGCGTTTGAAGCTGGTTTAAAAAAATATATATATTTTTAGCTTTTTAGTGTAGCTTCTTCCTGCTCTCTTTCTCCCCTCCCTCCAACGCTAAGGTACTAATGTAGTCTATACTTGGTACCTACATCTAGAACACTTATTCTTAAAGAGCTAGGACCATGATGTAGTCCATGCTTGGTATCAACTCGAAAAAAATGTCAATTCGAAAGCGACAGTTCGTAATTCCTCCAACCCTGAGCATCAGGATTGAGGAGCTAGAACCTGGAGCTCTATGATGTAGTATATGCTTGGTACCAACAATATCAATTCGTAAGTCATCGTTCTCTTCAAATAATATAGTATTAACTCTTTTGAGGTTGTTAAAAACTATAGGTGTAACTACATCTACAATGTACTTGTAATGGATCTTAGATCATATACATGTAAACCTGGTGTATTTACCTCACCTAAACTGCTCGGTCCTAAACGACAACAACAGCGACAGTGCAAAAAAGTCAGCAATTCTTATAAACTGTATAATTATTTTTCACAATTTATAATTATCAGGTAGGTCCGACTATCTGTAGACCGTATTATTTAAAACTACAGTGGTTACAATTTTGAGAATTGGCGGATGGCTTGCACTAATTGTATTTCGATACCTCCAACAGAAAAATCACCAATTACTTGGTTATAAACCCGACAGATTTATTGCTTCATTTCATTTCATTTCATTACCCTTCTCGTAATCATTCATTTTCTAATTTTTTCCACATCATATGTTGTAAAAGATGGCCTGGCTTAGCACAGGTGAGCTTGTCTGAAACCTTTCAAATAAGTTTCAAATAGTTCTATGAAAATTCCGTAGGTCTGTAATGTAACTTCAACGTGTAAGAATTTTTGCCGAACTTATCCATATGAGCACGCTAATCTCAAAAACTACTAAGTATAGAGATTTTCATTCTATTCTTAAATGGCAATTTACCATCATAGTTCAGCAAACCTTAACAAAACATAACTAAAACTTCTTGTAGAATCAAGCTATCCATATAAGTAGTTTTTGAGATTACTACGCACACAGACTACGCACAGAAATTCGGCTGAGGGTTTCTGTTTTATAAGCTATACCCTTGATGTACTTGGGTATTTTTCTTAGTGCTAATTAGAAGTTCATATTTATCCTACCTGCAAGCTACATTTATCAATGTATCGTTTACGGCCATGTGTGATTTTACCTATATAATTATGATATGGTTCACCCCGTAGATAATATGCTAGGAATGTGCGAAGTCTCAAACTCATAGTTTCACGATAAATTAAAAATACAGTTCCTCTAATCTTGCAAGATCGTTTGGCTATCCCACAAAAAATCACACAGAGAGTGACAATATAAACAGTGATTTACAGTAATAGCCATAGTTTTGCACTTGAACTTGAGAGCTGGAGACCATGGACGAATTTTATCTTATATCGACTTTTGGTATCGTTCTCATATATTATATCCTTTATTATTTTTTCATTAAAAAGAATGATTATTGGAAAAAGAGAAACGTTCCCCATATAAAACCGTCGATATTGTTTGGAAATTATGGGGAATATATTATGCTAAGAAAATATTGGCCAAAGATTACGCAAGAAATCTGCCAAAAATTTCCCGACTCTCCCTACGTTGGGGTATACTATGGAACGGAGCCTGCTCTAGTAATTCAGGATCCTACCTTAATCAAACTGGTCATGGCAAAGGACTTTTACTATTTCAGTAACAGAGAGATTACAGATCACACGCACAAGGAATTAATCACTCAGAACATGTTCTTCACAGGGGGCGACAGGTGGAAAGTTTTACGACAAAATTTAACCGCGTTGTTTTCTTCATCAAAATTGAAAAATATGTTTTATTTAATAGAAAACTGTGCTACTCTGTTGGAAAAAGTCATTGACGAGGATGTAAAATCTAGTAAAGCGAGTGTGATTGAGATCAAGTCTCTTCTAGCGAGATATACCATGGATTGTATAGGATCTTGCGCGTTTGGAGTAAACACCGGCACTTTATCTGGCAAAGATAATAACAAAAATCCATTTATAATTATGGGTCAGAAAATATTTGACATTTCAAATTTTAGTGCTATAAAGATGTATAGTCGAATAATGTGGCCTGCTGCATTTTACGGATTAGGCCTAAAATGGTTTAGCAGCGACATCACTACTTTTTTTAACAAATTGTTAAGTGGTGTATTTGCAGATCGATCGTACAAGCAATCGTCCAGAAACGATTTTGTCGATCACATTCTAGGCTGGAAACAAAAGAGCTTCTTAACCGGAGATAGCGTAACGAATTTTAAAACTGGCGAGAAGACAACAGTCAAACTTGAGGTGGATGATGATTTGCTGGTGACGCAGTGTGTTATGTTCTTCGCTGCTGGTTTTGAAACAACGGCAACGACGACCGGCTTTGTATTTTATGAACTAGCCAAAGATCAAAGTGCTCAAGCCCGAGTAATTGAAGAAGTCACCGATTACTTCCATCGCCATAATGGCAAAATAGAGTTTGAATGCATCAATGAAATGCCGTTCCTTCAAGCTTGTATCGACGAAACTCTTCGACTTTATCCCGTTCTGGGAGTTCTGACACGAGAAGTCGTAGAAGCGTACACTCTACCGACGGGCCTGCGCTTGGAAAAAGGCGATCGTGTACATATACCAGTATATCACATCCATCATGATCCGCAATACTTTTCGGAGCCAAATGAGTTTCATCCTGAAAGGTTTTATGGAGAGGAAAAGAAAAATATCAAACAATTTACTTACATGCCTTTTGGCGAAGGTCCGAGGCTTTGCATTGGTAAATTTTTGAACTCAATAAACACCTTTTGTTGCACTTACTTAAACCTATAATAATTAATCAGTCAGAAATTATTGTGTAACTTTTCTAATTGAGATTAACTGTACGTAAATTTTACGGTGTAGTGGTAATTCACCTACACAGAGTAGAATTTTTTTGTATTAAAATTTTTCAAAAGATTTTATTCCTCACTTACACCTTATTCGGCAATGACGAAATTGGCACATGATAATGTATAGAAATAACTTGAAAGTTTTCACTAAGTTAATGATATTCATGTGAGATTGTTGATTTTAAGTAACTGTATTTTTATAATTTTTAACATATTATTTTGTATTTTAGGTTCCCGTTTTGCAAGGATGCCAATAGTAGCAGCACTACTTACGGTTTTCAAGAAGTACAGAGTAGAACTCGCTGATGGTATGCCAAGAAAAATTAAGTTTCAACCGAGAGCATTTGTAACCCAAGCTATGGGTGGTATTCGCTTAAAATATGTTGTCCGTTAACGGGGCATTACGCCAAACACGCTCTCTGCTTACCATAGTTTAACCCAGTAAACAGATATATTTTCAAGAAAAAAAAATTTGTTCAGCTATTTCGATAGTTGAAGTTTATTCAACAACTTTATATATGATACAAGTATAATACTTATTGAGAAAAAAAATTTCAAATATCACTAAGAACTCACTTTTACTAGAAAAACGACTTGTGGAATTCCTAGGAGCGTGAAATGTTCTACTGATATAAACCAGAAAAATAATTTCTTTTTCAAAAGTAAAGGAATCAAAGTATATTCAGCAATTTTTATTTTAGACTTACATCTTCCCATTATTTAATGAAAAATATAATCATAAAACTCTCCTACAAATTCGTATGGGAAGCGTTATAATGGACAGCGGCAGCCCTCCAATTTCATTCCCATTCGGGCTTTCAAGTCCTTTGTATGTCGATAGTGGAATCCGTACAGTGCGTACCGAGGTAGGGTTATCAAAATCGAGGAGGAAGGTTTGTATTTTTATAAAATGTTGACTTTGTTTTTTTCTTAGGTTTTTATGTATTATTATTATACTTACATAATAATATAATATGTAATACCTACCTATACATTTCTAGCGCATAGCGTAGCACCTGTGATGTGTGACGTTGTGATGTAGACGAGGTCCGAGGTTCGATTCTCGGGTCGGGTCACAAAATGTACCTACTTATTGGATTTTTCTGTCAAGAAATGTGCAGTCGGTAGGTACCTAGCTATTAGCCCGCAGTTTGAAAGTTGGCGGTGATCCACCGCCATGCCTCGAAGAACATGTAAAGCCGTCGGTCCTGCGCCTGATCTCTCTCCGGTCGTGTCAGATTTCCGTCCCATCGGGCTATGAGAGTGAGGGAATAGAGAGTACATCTGTGTTTGCGCACACACTTGTACACTATACCTATTATCTCTCGCGCAGAAGGCTAGCCTCTAAGGAAGCCACCATGATTGGATTCGGTCGGAAGGACATTATTAGGTAAGTATTACAAGTATAATTTGCTCAAATGTGTTCACTCTATACCATCAATTTTATACTTTTATTTGATGGTAATGTGACTTGAAAGAGATCAGGCGCAGGACCGACGGATTTATTACCGTACCGTACCGTACCTACCCACCTACCTACCTACCTACCTAAGTACCTACCTGGTGTATACAGGGAGGATATAACCAATAGGTGTATATCACTGATAAAGATCGTACCTACCTACTTAGATTTTTTTTATATGAATAGCGGGCAAACGAGCTGGCGGGTCACCTGATGTAAAGTGATTACCGCCGCCCATGAACACTTGTAGTACCTACCAGAGCTATCAGAGGCACCAATTTCTTTACGAACTGTCATGGTCTACCTACTACCTACCCTGATCTGCCTGGTCTTAGTTTAAACACAGAATACCTAATAGTTTCTACCTAGTTTTAATTCGATTGATTGTATAAGAATTTGATGACATTAGTGTCAAAGTAAAATGAACCTAATTTGTAAAACGTTAAAGTCACAAATTCAGTACAACTGATTTTAATTTGGAACGTATAAGAATGCATACATGAATTTTTTTATTCGATGACAAGATAGCCCTTGACTGCCGTCTCACCTGATGGTAAGTGACGATGCAATCTAAGATGGTAGCGGGTTAACTTGGATGGGGTATTATAGCAGTGTAAATTCAACCCATACCCCTAATCGGTTTCTACACGCCGGAACGCTAAAACGCTTGGCGGCACGTCTTTGACGGTAGGATGGTAACTAGCCACGGTCAAAGGCTCCCACCAGACCAGACCAGAGACGATTTAGAAATTATAAATTCCTAAATTGCCCCCGCCGGGAATCGAACCCGAGACCTCCCAATTATAAGACCATAGACCATAGCATAGTCGGGCGAGCATCGTGTATCGGTTTCATTAAACGTATTTATTTGAACTGGGTAACTTGCACGTGCTCGCTTTATATTATACTTCGCATCTTTCCCGAAGATGATTATTGTTTACAAGCAGCAGATCGCGAGGTTATGCTGGAGAAACAGAATCAGATTTCGAGTTCTATGTCTATCTGTAATTGGCCAAGAAGTTATTAAAATACTAAGCGTTGGAGGGCGATTGCTGTAAGCAAACAAAAACAAGATGTATAAAATAATAATTAAAATGCTATAAGGCCATTTCTACTTCTCAGAATTGAGATTTAACAGCGATAAACCAAATCAGCTGCGCTCTCAAGCGAGTGTTTCGATTTGCAACCCGGAAACTCTAAACGCACGGGGGGCTCCGCGTCGAGACGCGATTATACTTGCACTAGTATCAGCATCCCCTATGGCGGGTACCACAAGCGTCTGAGTCCGCGCCATGCGAGTGGGACGGGACACTTTAGCGTTCGACCCTACGCGCAAACTCCAAAGGTCCTTTGTCACAGGTACAAAAAACAGAAAAATGTTTTGACCTATCGCTGGCAGACTGCAGTATTTTCATCATGACTGGGAATGATAAAATCATTTTGGATTATAAAAATTTTACCCTTATAACCTATAAAAATTAAAAGGTTAAAAAATTGCATTTCATAGTTCTAGAACATCAAACAATTAATAAATCTAAAATAGATCGTATTCTCTCAAAATCAGTGAATGCATTACGGAATTGTTATATTCAGGTTATATTTTGATTTGCCTTCTGGGTAAATTCATCACACAAATCTTTACAGTCCCTAAACCCTTGGTTTATGAAATTTAAAAGATTTTAATAATCTATGCCATTCACTTGAAAATTGATACGGCATTAATGTTGATCTATAAAATTTGCTTCATGGCCACTTTAGACAAAAAATGCATATTTTTTACTACCAGTGGCTACAAGTGATAGAATCTTCGATTTACATGAAGCAATCGACTGTATTCTACCCTCCTCAAGCTATAACGCCGTTAACCAACATTTGACCAAATACGATTTTTTTGTTTTTTATGCTATCTTACTTAAAAAATTCTCTATCAATCCATCTAATTGGCATTCTCTTTACTGCTGTAGTTTTTGATATAGCAATTTGAAAAACGCAATTTATTAATAAATTGCAGCTTTTTGGATCATAGATCGAAATACGGTTTTGGTCGTTAACAACACTAGCTTTATTATTAACTGTATGAATTTAAAGTTTGATTGTTTTTCGGTTGTACTTTACTATCTCTTATGTATATTACAAAAGATAAAGTTATTGAAACCTTTCCTCCGTCTTCAAGTTCGTTAGGTCAATTATCAATAATTCTTTTTTGACGATTTCTTGTGTATTGGAAATTTTTTACGCATAATGTAAAAACAATAGTTTTACCAGTATTATTTTATTCAAAGATTCATAATGTATACAAATAAGGTTTTTTAACTAATTAAGAAAATAAAAAAAGTCAAACTTGGCCCACAGAAAAGATATTTATTTGTGGGTTTTAAATTTAAAAAGAAAAAATGGATAAGTACAACGTAACGTAAGAATGCGTACCCTTGAACTATCCAATACTGAACAATGTACCTACCATCAGAAAACTAGCTAGTTATGTTGGTTTGCTGACGCTAGACAGCCCAGTGACTATGGATGGGTTGTTTATAAAAGGAGAATTTTTTGGCACTCAACTATTTTGACAATTATAACAAATAATATATAATATATATGACTCTTTCCGAACGTTTAACAGATGATTTCGTATGGCGGAAGGACTGGAAGGATTATATTGATTCTGCAGGTTCCTCATTTTAAGACTTTTCCCTAGTAGAATAATTCACAAAATACATATATCGCCTTCTTCTCGTCTCACCTTGCTTGTAGCCTTTAAAGTCTCAGTCATGCATCATGACGAAGTAATCGCAATATCTTATGAGGAATAAACAGCTATTGCCTATATCAATAAAATGGGCGCTATATTCTCGCATCAAGCGATTTAGCGTTCCGGCACGATGGCGTGTAGAAACCGATAAGGGGTATGGGTTGAATTTACACTGCTATACCCCTTCCAAGTTAGCCCGCTACCATCTTAGACTGCATCGTCACTTACCATCAGGTGAGATCGCAGTCAAGGGCTACCTTGTCATCGAATAAAAAAAAAAAAATCTTTCAAATAAATTTGGGTGCCTTCAAATCAAGAGTGAAAAGGTTCTGGGCAGGCGCGTTCCATCTTAGGCTGCATCTTCACTTACCATCATCGCAGCCAAGTGTTAAAAAAAAAAATACCAACACAATCGCACGTAACATATGGCAATGGTGTGAAGAATCCAATTTATACTTTTATTGCGTCAGTCCAATACGAACCTAATCTCAGATTTTGAATCTCGTCAAACGGTTAATATAAACACTGAATAGATTACGCGTTTCGTCAGATAATCGTCAAAAAATAGATCAAAAAATTCCTGTTTTTGATACACCTGATTTGGATTTATTTACCAATAATCAAAATTATGAATGTCAGAGATACGCTGCATGGAAATTCAGCTTAAGGCCGCTGCATACATAACGTGCACGGGACGGGACGGGACGTGGACGGGACGGGACGTGGAGTTTTGGAAACATCGTTTCATAGAAAATGTAAGCGACTGTGCATACGTCACGGAGCACGGACGGGACGGGAACGTGCCACGCGCGGAACGGGAAAAATATCGTCGGCGACGATGTTTAGCACGTCCCGTCCCGTACGTGCCCCGTCCCGTGCGTGATTCCGCTGCGTATGCACAGTCGCCCCGTTCGCTCCGGAGAGCTAAGTAGTGATGTTTGTGTATTTACCTACGAAGCAAAAATGGACGAATGGAAAAACTAATTGAGTGTGTACGATCATTGAAAGTATTTAGACACCAAATATAAAAATTATCTGTGGCGTAAAATTGCAGTTGAACTATCACTCACTGAAAACGGTCAGATTTATTTTATTAATTTATTGCATTGGTATCTCTACTTATATTTTAATATGTAATAATAATTACAGTTGAACTTTTTATGCTCAAATCAATAGGTATATAGTATCAACCTTTGACGACCTCCCTGGCGCAGTGGTGAGCGCTGTGGTCTTATAACTGAGAGGTCTCGGGTTCGATTCCCGGCGGGGGCCATTTAGGAATTTATAATTTCTAAATTGTCTCTGGTCTGGCCTGGTGGGAGGCTTTGGCCGTGGCTAGTTACCACCCTACCGTCAAAGACGTGCCGCCAAGCGATTTAGCGTTTCGGCACGATGGCGTGTAGAAACCGATTAGGGGTATGGGTTGTATTTACACTGCTATACCCCTTCCAAGTTAGCTCGCTACCATCTTAGAAAAATCCATCTTTCCTTGTTCACATCACTAGCACGTTAGTTCTGAGTTATTGCCACGTTGCGTATGCATTAAAAATTCCCGTCCGTGTTTACTAACCACGTCCGGGCCACGTCCGGGCCACGTCCCGTCCACGTCCCGTGCACGTTATGTATGCAGCGAGCTTTAGTCTGAAATTATTGATGCATTCAACTTAAATTTTTATGTTTTTTTTTTTTACAGATAAATCTAATTGCTACGCCACATTAAATGTGTCAAGGCAGAGGGCTTTGTCGTACTGCTATATTGGCACATTTAGCCTTGTGCCCGGTACAGATCAACCTGCGGGTTTCGAAACCACCTAACCTATATTAAAATCCTACTTATCTGCTCTTTCAAAGAGCATCGTCCTTTCCATGTTAATCTAACCCTAGTGGCAGGGAAATTATTAGACAGTCACTACTGAGGCGCGATGTCTCTAATGCATCGCTAGACATAGTAATGGTTTCATTCCTAGTACGATTAAGTCATGGTTGTTTTATGCAAGAACAAAGGTTTAAATTATTGTGGTTCTAATATTATATTTTTATTTCAGGAAAACAGTTATCAGTTCGCGCTATCTTTTTATCTGGCCAAATAAGCGAAATCTCTGGTCATAATACTACGGTATAAAGGTCTTTAAAGGTGTCTTGATTTCCTAATCTAGTATCTATTAATGTATCTACAGAATAATTTCCCTAATGAATTAATCTCTCTAAAAGACTTGTCTTTAAACACATTAACTCTTAAAAAAGAATGCAAGCATCCTTAGCCTTATAAATATTCAAAACATTTCCTTTTGAATCGGAAAATATTCGTATTAAAATAATATAAATTATTTATATAAGATTTTAGAAAGGCTCAAAACCAAATAGTTTTTAACCGTTCATTGTTTTGCCATATACTTATTAAAGAAAATTTTGAAGTGTATCCAGTTCTCCCTTAAAACATTTTGAGATAAAACCTATTCCTTGCATCAGTAGGAAGGTTGTCTTTTGTCAGTTAAAAAAAAAATCTCCAATTTTATCTCATTGTGTTAAATCAATTCTGGATATGTGGCATTAATTACGTATAACATTAAACGGTGCCCCTAACACGTGACATGCGTCGAAGTTAACTGACCGCAAGGCAGGTGTTTCTAAAAGCAGCAAGTTAGTCTGAATCCTCATTTAATATATTTTAAAGTACTATTACAGTAGTACAATAAAACTTCTAAAAATCAGGTAAAACTGAATTCTTCGATACTTAATTTCAAAGTAAAATTATTATTCAACAAATAACTAATTTCTACCTTAATACAAGAATAATGTAGATGTTATTTAATGACTTATAGTTTGGTATGTAAATTATTTCTGTCGATTAATTTGTCAAGTATCAACGAACAAGAAATAATTTATGTAATGTTGTTGCATTTTTTCGATGCTCTAAACATCTGCTTGTAAACAATAATCATCTTCGGGAAAGATGCGAAGTATAATTAAGAATCAAACGAACTTACCTTGTGAAGTTTGATATCTAATTATACGAGTGTCTTGACCGAAGATGATTACAAACCCACCCACCCTAATTTTTTCAAAATCCCTCGACCTATCGAAAAAATACGGCTCTAAAGAATGACACTAAGCGGGATTTCAAGCGGCCGGATGGTGTGTTTGGTGGGAGGTTAGTAATACTCAGTGGAAGTAAATAAGAAACTTTTTTATTATAATAAAATTTAAAAATAATAATAAAATTATATATTTTATATATATTAAATAGCTCTAAATGTGTGATAAGGACAGCATAATCTCGCGATCTGCTGCTAGTAAACAATAATCATCTTCGGTCAAGACACTCGTATAATTAGATATCAAACTTCACAAGGTAAGTTCGTTTGATTCTTAATTATTTCTGTCGATTAATTTGTCAAGTATCAACGAACAAGAAATAATTTATGTAATGTTGTTGCATTTTTTCGATGCTCTAACCATCTGCTTGTAAACAATAATCATCTTCGGGAAATATGCGAAGTATAATTAAGAATCAGTAGGTACCTACAATAAATACTTTAAATTATTATTTGTATAAGTATGTCATTTAATTTTAAAAGTGTATCTACAAATCTTAGTTTTAATTTATTAGGTGCTTGTTTCATTTACCGAGCATACCTGGACATGAGTAAAAACAGATAAAATGCCCACCATTTGAACAAATAAACTTGTATCGTCGTACCTACCTACCGACTCAGACTAACTTTTGTGTTTTATAAATTCCCGTGATTTCGTCCGCGATTTATTTTATGCTTATCATTATCATAACATTGTCACAATAATACTCCGATGTTGCAGGATCTAAGTCTAATCAGAATCTTAAAATATCCACTGTATCTATTACAATGAATTCAGAAGAGTCATTTTTGCATTAACCTTTGGTAGGTACCTACCTATATTACAGACACAAAGATAAATTTCTAAAAAGTCAGAGATGCGTGACCGGGATCGAACCCGCGACCTCCCGAATACCCCTAGGTAGTCTCCTAAGACTGCAGTCCTAAACATGGCTATCACAGCTTTACTAGCTAGTATACTTGTTTCATTACTATAGTATAAAAAGGAGCCTATGTAACTCTCCCGGTCCTCAACTATACCCATGTAAAAAATCACGTCGATCCGTTCGTTGCTTTGTTGTGGCGTGATTGAAGGACAAACCAACAAACAAACACACTTTCGCATTTATAATATTAGTAGGATATTTAGGATTTAGTTTTAATTTTTATTATTAAAAACATATGTTTATTTATTGTTATCATTATATATTTATTGTTTTTCAGTAGGTGGTTAAAATAAACTTTCGAAAACTTCAGTTTAGGTAGTTCACCTAGTTTTTCCAAACTTCGGAAAATGATAATAGTTTTATTATTTGTCAAGTCCCTGGTTTTGTACGAGTTCAATGCCCACTGTTCCTGCATATAGTGCGAGCGAGAAGGAGCGAGCGCGCCGAAAAATTCTGTGCTGGCGCAAATATACCTAAAATCGACAACGAGCCGCGCCGTAATGAACCCTTAAGCCAATGCTCAACGTAATAATATTTCTATTGCCGCTGTGACTACAAATAATATAAAAATAAAGTTAAAAATTAAAGAGAGTCAATACCACTTTGTTATTACTCGATCTTAATAATAGCTGGTGTTAACCATTTATTTAATAATTTTATCGCTTCATTTGTTTAGTAGCCGTCTTTGATACAAGAAGTTAGTTTATTTTATTGAAGTTAAGTTGCAATATGCAGTAGATGGTTCGATATCTTTCGTGAATTGCCCCTTATAAGAGGCGTTTAGGCAGTTTGCTTGGCATTTTGTCAAGCTTTTTGAAAAATAAACATTAAAAACGCTTATTTCACGTACCAATGCTCGTTTAGTAGGTATCTACCACTCACTGGACCAGGGCTAGGGACTGTGTAGGAAGGATTCCTGAAGAATGAGTGACGGGACTCTTCCTTATAGCGAAAGAACAAAATTTAACTTGAAAAATCACTTTCATACAAATATTTATTCCCTATTAAACTGTGATAGACATATTTTTTCATTTTTATTTGAAAGCGCAAATACCAAGTTTCATGGATATAGCTTCAAAAATGACGGATTTTCATTTAAACTTTCATCCCTTATTTAACTCCTTTGGGAGTGGAATAACAAAAAATCCTGTCTAAGTGGATGCCTGCGTTACAAGTTACAAAAGGAAACTAACCATGTACCTACTGTTAAAATTTCAAGCTTCTAACTTTAGTGGTTTTTGCTGTACGTTAATAAATAACTCAATCAGACAGTCAGGACTTTGAATTTTATATAAATAGATTTTATCACAAGCGTGGAAAATCACCAATTCAGAGATTTTATTATTTTCAAATTTACGTTAACTACATATTTATATATTTTGTAAATCTGTCGTTTGGTATGAGACAAGGTGGAGAATTTTTCCATCCCTTTTTAGCCCATACGTACCTATTAAAGATTTATACGCACAACTAAGCATGAGATAGTAAAGTTACTTATACCTACTTTTATTATTATAATATTAAGTTATTATAAGCCGTTATTGCATGTTGATATGAGTCGTCAAAATAATATAAGTACAAATAATGATGATTTAACATATTTTATCTTTATCTAGTAGGTAATTATAGTTAAAAATTGTTTACTAGACGAAATCTGTTTTTAACCTCCGAAAACAAAAGAGGGGTGTTATAAGATTGACGTGTGTATCTGTGTATCCGCGTTTGAGTATATCTATGTGGCTGTCTGTTCCATCGTAGCTCCCCAATGAATGCACCGATTTTGATGCGGTTTTCTCTGTTTGAAAGCTGACGTGATCGAGGTGGATCTAATTTGTGAAGATCTACTCAGGCGATTGAAGATCATCAGCTCATTTCCTACTTGACTAAAGGAGTCGGTGGTGAGATTGATTTGTGGTGAACTGTTGCTTCGGGATTTTCCGACGCACGACAACCTTGAGCTGATGCTGCAGCATTAAGCAGTCTGTAGTTACTTTTTTTTTTATTCGATGACAAGGTAGCCCTTGACTGCGATCTCACCTGATGGTAAGTGACGATGCAGTCTAAGATGGTAGCGGGCTAACTTGGAAGGGGTATAGCAGAGTAAACTCAACCCATACCCCTAATCGGTTTCTACCATTTTCTACACGCCACCGTGCCGGAACGCTAAATCGCTTGGCGGCACGTCTTTGACGGTAGGGTGGTAACTAGCTACGGCCAAAGCCTCCCACCAGACCAGACCAGAGACAATTTAGAAATTATAAATTCCTTAATTGCCCCTGCCGGGAATCGAACCCAAGACCTCCCAGTTATAAGACCACAGCGCTAAAAACTGCGCCAGGGAGGTCGTCAAAAGTTACCCAACTCCTCAGCAACTTACAGCAGGTACAGCGTATTTGGGCTCATTAAAGTGGTCTCAATGAGTAGAGTAAATGATGATGAAAGATCAAGAAGGATCTGATGATGGAGAATAAAACTGGGTAACAGAATGTCAGGTATATCGTACATAAACCGTTATTGCAAGTTTATATGAGTCGTCAAAATAATATATACAAGTAATGATGATTTAACATAATAATAGTAATATTATTAGATATATATAGGATTTAGAGCTCAACAAATATACATTTATATAGCAAACTGTTTTCATTTCATCAAATCTCATATCATCAATGACGGAGCTATATTTTATTTAATAAAATTGATTGATAAAATAATATCAGGGTACACTATGTAGGTATCTATATCCATCCTTATCTATAATAATAACAAAATCTATAATAATAACAAAATAACTGTGAGTAGGTGAACCACACGTGTGTCGGGATTTACAGTACCATCGACTTATGTATCTGCCGCCCTAGCCATATTACAAACGTGTCGTCTCTTTCTACGGTCGCTCAAGCTAAAGCAGGGGCTGCCAAAGTTGTTTTATCACACGTCCTATCCTTTCAGATGGGAAGCGTGATAACACACGCGACATGTTTGTAATATGACTAGGGCGGCTGTTCATGTGGCCAAAATTGGAACTAAGACAATAGGGTATTTGATTGATATTTATTTATATATTTAAAATAAAGTTTTTAAATATTCTATTTATATATTTTATATTATACATTCCTGTTAGACAAAGAGAGCGCTACTTGCGTGTGACATCACAAGCAATACGTAGAAAATATCTTTTTACAAAGAGACAGATGTATAAACAAATGACAGATATATTCGACGCTTGAAAGAAATGCTTGAAAGGCAATAATTTTATTACCAAGCGATATACTTATCAAGTTTACACTAGAGCATTTTAAAGTTATTTTTTTTTTAATTCCTAAAAAAAGTCTATTAGTCATTACTACTCGATTCCAAAGAATTTTAAATAAAGGCTTAATAAACTGATATTTAAAGATTATGAATTTTTGATTATGAATTTATTTGAATAAAAAATTATTCTATTAGTTTCTACTCAATATTTTCTGAAATAGTCTAGTTAGTAATAATTTCATGAAAATCACAAAAGTTACCAAGTAGTTCAACACAATTCTTCCTAGTGGTATGAGAATAAGACCAATCCACGCAGAAAGTTCTGCTGATATCAAGGAAGACAGACAAGGAAGGAGAAGGGGGGGAAGGAGTTGGTATATAAGTAGTTTTCATTAGTTTTTCGAAAACTATGTGGTTTAGCGGAAAAATTGTCATAGGCAAAAATAATCTGCATTAAATTGCGTTGCGTTAATGGTTCCAGAGTTACGGAAGGTGTAATAAAGGCAGCAATATTTCGTATTTTTTAGATTTTTCGGAAAAAACCTGTGGTATAGAGATAACCCACTCATTAATTCAAGCAGACCAAGAAGTAAAAGATAGTTAAATAAAATATATAAATCTTCAAACTTTGCCAAATCTTTTGGTTATCCTACAAAATTTATACTGAAAGTGGCAGTATAAAACATCAGGGTATCATCAGGGTTGATGTGCATTTTAGTATTGTGAGCAGAAGAACATGGACGCATTTTACCTGATATTATCAACCATTAGCATTGTTCTTGCATATATCCTTTATTATTTTATTACTAAAAAGTATGATTATTGGAAAAGCAGAAACGTGCCCCATATCAAACCATCAATACTATTCGGAAATTATGGGGAATATATTATGCTAAGAAAATATTGGCCAAAGATTACGCAAGAAATCTGTCAAAAGTTTCCCAATTCTCCCTATGTTGGGGTGTACTATGGAACAGAACCTGCTCTTGTTCTTCAGGATCCCGAAATGATCAAACTGGTCTTGGCAAAGGACTTCTACTATTTCAATAACAGAGAGGTTGCAGATCACACGCACAAGGAATTAATCACTCAGAACATGTTCTTCACTGGGGGCGATAGGTGGAAAGTTCTACGGCAAAATTTAACCGCCTTGTTTTCGTCGGCAAAATTGAAAAATATGTTTTATTTAATAGAAAATTGTGCCACTCTGTTGGAAACAGCAATCGAAAAGGATTTAAAGTCTAGTAAAACGAATGTGATTGAGATGAAGTCTCTTCTATCGAGATATACTATGGATTGTATAGGATCTTGCGCTTTTGGAGTAAATACCGGCACTTTAACTGGCGAAGATAATAACAAAAATCCATTTACAATAATGGGTCAGAAAATATTTGATATTTCAAACTTTAGCGCTATGAAGATGTATAGCCGAGCAATGTGGCCCACTGCATTTTACGGATTAGGCCTACAGTGGTTCAGCAGCGATATCACTACTTTTTTTAACAAATTGTTAAGTAATGTGTTTGTAGACCGATCGTACAAGCAATCGTCCCGAAACGACTTTGTTGATCAAGTCTTAGGCTGGAAACAAAAGAGCTTCTTAACCGGAGATAGCGTAACGAATTTTAAAACTGGCGAGAAGACCACAACCAAACTTGAGGTGAATGATGATTTGCTGGTGGCGCAGTGTGTCTTATTCTTTGCTGCTGGTTATGAAACAACATCTACGACGACCGGCTTTATATTTTATGAGCTAGCGAAAGATCAAAGTTCTCAAGCCCGAGTCATTGAAGAGGTCACCGATTACATCAGTCGCCATAATGGCAAGATAGAGTTTGAATGCATCAATGAAATGCCGTTCCTTCAAGCTTGTATTGATGAAACTCTTCGTCTTTATCCCGCTCTGGGAGTTGTGACACGAGAAGTCGTAGAAACATATACTCTACCAACGGGTCTACGCTTGGAAAAGGGTGACCGTGTACATATACCAATATACCATATCCATCACAGCCCTGAATTCTTTGCAGAGCCAGATGATTTTCGCCCTGACAGATTTTATGGCGAGCAAAAGAAAAGTATCAAACAATTTACCTACATGCCTTTTGGCGAAGGTCCAAGGATTTGCATTGGTAATTTTTTAACTCAAGTTGCTTTGCCAATTTTTAAAGCCTCGAATTAATTCAGATGCTCTAGCTAAAGTAACGATAACTGTGTGTAATTCTGCCATTTGGTAATTATCAGCTTTGCGCATCCATTGCATTACTACACCAATATATGCCGAGATTACATTGTAAATGTAATCTCGGCATATATTGGTGTCCTGCCATGTCATTTAGTTTAAGATGTCAAATAATAACGTCTTCCCACAAGCTAATTCCCAAACTAAATGATCATTTATATACTTACAGTTGAAGTTAAATTTTGAAATTGAAACGAGTCTCTTGAAAACTCTTGAGTTCTGGGCCTATACATACTACCAAATCTTATAGCAATAGGTATTATTCATTTATTTCAAAAGAAATTACTTTAAGGTTGTGTCATTATTTGACATATCTCAAAATAATTTTGAAATATGTAATACTTCTTTGAGCGTTGGTTTTATAGGCTCTGATTTAAGATTCTGTGAAATCTAATTATTATTTATGTAGATAACCATTATTCTTATTATTTCCTTAATCTTCTTTTGTGTTTTTTTCAGGTCTTCGTTTTGCAAGGATGCCAATAGTAGCAGCCTTAATTACGGTTTTCAAGAAATACAGAGTAGAACTAGCTGATGATATGCCTAGAAATATAAAATTGGAACCAAGAGCCTTCGTAACCCAAGCCATGGGTGGTATTCGCCTAAAATATATCGTTCGTTAAAGCCTAAATATTGAGTTAAACATTTTGTACTTGTATTTAATAAATGAGATGATAAAAGTTATAGTTAGGAACGTGATATAGCAAGTATACCGGGCGCGCAGACCATAGAGAAGGATGTAAGGAGGAAGGAAGGATGTGGAAATAAAAACTGTCACACCTATTTGTAAACATTCAAAAATTACGTATTACGGACTTTTTGATGAGATAAAATAAAAATAATTTCCGTGTAAGTGCAAAAATATTATTCCTAGTAAAAAATACTGTTGCCAGAATAAAACTTGGCACACCAAGATTATGTGGTACCTATGACTATTAGACCAGGGTAGATCCCTTTAAAAACGAAAAAAAATAGTAGTAGGATGAAACCCATTAGAAAAGGAGGGGAATATTATAAAGATGAAAGGAAAAATAATTTACGGGCGATCTGAGGTCGGGAAGGGGTGGGGGTGAGTTTTTAAGGGGGAAAAACGGTTTTTCTCGATTTCCGGCAAAACTAAAAGTCCTATCGAAAAAAGTCAAATGGCAAAGTTGTAGGTAATAAAAAGATCTAAAACTTTTGTATTTACACTTTTTTCACATAACCTCAAAATTTATGTGAAAAATTCAAAAAACCCTGTTTTTGGTTTTTTATTTTTATCTTTTACAAAAATTATGTTTTTTTAACGAAATTTGGTGAAAACTTACATTGATACAGATAAAAATGTTTGTTTTATTTTTTTAAGTAAACTTGTCACAATTATCTTCAAGAAAATCAACTCAAACATTAAAATCGTAATATTTTCTTCCCGTTTTCCACCCCTTCCCGACCTCAGATCGCCCGTAAATTATTTTTCCTTTCATCTTTATAATATTCCCCTCCTTTTCTAATGGGTTCATCCTACTACTATTTTTTTTCACTTTTTATTATTTTTAAAGGGATCTACCCTGGTCTATATACGCTATTAATTTATATAAAAAATTTAAAAATCTGTGTAAGTGCAAATTTAGTGTTACCGTCTAGTGAAATGTCATTTAAAATTAAAATAAGTACTGGCTCAAACTTCAGTATTTTGGCTTGATATTGTTGGCTCAATCTACACAAATATAATACTAATAGGTGACTAAACTTAATAATTTAATAGACTTAAATAAATTATAAATTAATTATTTTAATAAATAAGAAATGATTTATTAAATGTAAATATAAGTACCTATAGGTTCACTTTAAATAAACTTTAATTTAAAGCAAAAAACAAGGACCTTAATTCATAAAAGATGGCCGCGATTTTTTTTCCTTTTTTTGTTTGGCTATTTTTAGTCGATCAAAGGTTATTTTGGAACAAGTTACACCTAAAAAAAAATCAAATAATAGACAATTTTTTTTAAAAAGCAAAGAATCTAAAAATATTTAGAAGAAATATAAAGTGTTCAGTGTCTGAATTCAAAACACTTTTCTTAACTACACTTAGTTAAGAAAAGTGTTTTGAATTCAGCCTAAAAATAAAATATACCTATTGCTCACTAGCAATGGGTATATTTTATTTTGTACACTGGTTTCAAAATCACAAAGGCGTAGTCTCGAACTAGAATTAAGAATACTAAGTAGGTAGATATCATATTTAATTGATAATAAATATGAAAACATAATCTTTATCAACTCAAATACGTTATCTACCTAACTAGCATTATTATATATTTTTACCTATCTGCAATTTGCCTGCCGTGACTGCCACCATATCTACAAGCGTGACTTACATTCGACATTCTCCTTGGCGCAGTGGTGAGCGCTGTCGCCTTATAAATAGGAGTTCTCGGGTTCGATTCCCGTCGGGCGTGATTTGGGAATTTATAATTTCTGAATTGTCTCTGGTCTGATCTGGTGGAAGGCTTTGGCCGTAACTAGTTACCAACCTACCGTGAAAGGCGTTCCGCCACGGCGCCAAGCGATTTAGCATTCCGGCACGATGGCGTGTAGAAACAGATTTAGGGTTTGGGTTGAATTTACACTGCCATACCCCTTCCAAGTTAAACAAACAAAAAATAAAACACCCCTTACAAGTTAGCCCGCTACCATCTTAGATTACATCCTCACTTACCATCAGGTGAGATAGCAGTCAAGCCTCAAGGACCATCTTATCATTGAATAAAAAAAAAATTATTATTTAAGAAAGTCAACAAAATCCCGCAAGAAGGCATTTTCCATTCTTACTATGTATTAGGACGTCATGTAAAGATCAGACTACTATTTATTTAAAAAAATATACGTATATAATTTAAACTAAGTTATGTACAATAGTCGAAATACTGATATACGAGTACTTTGCTCTTGACATGGTATCAGTAGTTATTTAACCTTGAAATAGATTAAGGTTCCCTATTTATCAATCCGGCACAGCATAAACAACTTGCAAGCGAGCCATTCGTGAAACTACGTAATTCATAAGTGATATAGTTGTAATCCACTACAATTAATTATTATTATAAAACAAAGTCCCCCGCCGCGTCTGTCTATCTGTTCGCGATAAACTCAAAACTATTGATCGGATTTTCATGCGGTTTTCACCAATGGACCGGGTGATTCATGAGGAAGGTTCAGGTGTATAATTTGTTAAGGTTTTGTGTAAATTGGTTGAAATATGGCGATTGTTGAAAATGTCGGAAAAAGTCAAGCCACCTGGAAGCCACATCGAATGCGCTGCCTAATCCCATATATGGTGGGATAGGTCTATACAGAAATGATGACATATATGATGGCATATAGTTATATATATCTTTGAAGGATAGCTTACTATACCCATCTAAATTTTTTTTAAAATGTTTATGTAGGTACAATACGGTAATTGGAAGTCTATTTAGACGGATAGGTACAGTAGAGTAAATAGGTAGTAGTAGTAATCTATTAATTCTTATCAACTTAAGTACGTTAGTTACCATATAAACAAAAATCGCTGTTGCTAATTGTAAAAATTAAGGCTGGTAATAAGTTAATCTCAAAAAAAAAGAGGAATTTTCCATTCACAAAAGATTTTTTATTATAAGAGCTGGTGCACAAAAAACATGGAAAACAATATTTTCAAACAAGAAAGACGGTGTGCTTTTGATCAGAAATAGACATGCATAAATCTTTAGTAAAACAGTAGTGAGTGATAACTCGATATAATTATTAATTTATGTGGGTGAGAGAGTATCTCGCTATCAATTCACATTAATTTATGCGTAGGAATAATCCTAAGACGTAATGAGGACGTCATAAACTATATTGCACGAGTTTTTTATATAATTTAACGAAACAGGGTCACTTTGGCAAGCAATGGCCAATTATGGCAATTGGCAGTAGGGTTGCCAGATTTTTTTTGGTTGAAAAAAACATGGACAAATGGTTAAATGGGCAAAAAAATACGGGATTTCAGTTTTTTACCCGGGACAAATAATAAACAAAATTATTTAGTAACAAAAAATGTTAGAATTATGTTGCTGTAATCCGCCAACAGAAAAAATCTGTATGGTCAAACATGCAGTTATAAGCTAAGCACCGCTTACCTCCCCAACCAAGCAATAAATCAAAGTTCCCAAGCAAGCAATGCCACCACCACTCACATGCACCACCACACAAGACTTTTATACTACTCTCGACGCACGTTTCGCCCCGACACCGGAGCATCCTCAGGAGAGATCGACTTTACAATGCTGTATTGTCTAGACAATACAGCATTGTAAAAGTCTTGTGTGTCACATTGCATAAGCGTGTATGCCTGTCAGGAGCCTAGGTGGCAGCGGTCAGGCGCGAGCAAGCTCTCGCTCACACTTATACAGATACGACACCCACACAACCATGAGCCACGCGCCCTCGTGAGTTGAAAGAACTCTACAAACTAATATTATAAATGCAAAGGTTTGTGAGAATGGATGGATGGATGTGTGGAAGGTTATTTGTTGTTTTCCTTCATGTCAAAATGAATGTACCGATTTGGCTGGGAATGGCTACATTTTATAGAGGAAAATTAAAGAGTTCCCGCGGGATTCAAAAAAATGTCTCAATTCACGCGGACGAAATCGCGGGGATAGTCTAGTCTAGTATTATTAATAAATGTGAAAGTTTGTGAGGATGGATGGATGGGTGGATATTGTTGAAAGAGTATTTCACGCAGAACTACTGGACAGATTTTGATGAAAATTCACAATATAATAGATTAAATTATAGATACATTAGAAAAGCAAGACTTTATTTTATCCCATAAAAAGAAAAGAATTCCTGCGGGAATCAAAAACCCTTAATCCGAGCGCATTGCGGGCATCAACTTGTATCAACTAATATACCTGTTTATGTATCAACATTATAATTGTATGTAAATTACATTTGGTGTGATAATTTCATAATGATATAATGTGAATATATACAAAGAACAATGCAAGAACAATAGGCCAAGTTGTCGAGTGTCGGTAATTACAATATATTATATTTATAGCCCCAATAGCCCATCGATTAAAGGTGCGGACTGAAAACTGAAAGGTCGCAGGAAAATCCCACGGGAACTCTGATTTTCTGGGATAAAATGTAGTCTATGTCACTCTCCAGGTCCTCAACTATACCCATGCAAAACATCACGTCGATCCGTAGCTCTGTTGCAGCTTTATTGAAGGACAAACCAACAAACCAACAAACAAACACACTTTCGCATATATAATCAAGTATTATAGTATATTATAGTAAGGATTGAAAGATAGAATCCAAATACTTTTTTATTTTATTCGGCTGGTTTCATCGGAATTTCACATTAGACTGCGACAAGGTAGGGTAGGTTAAGGGGTAGGTTACATCAGATTAGGTACATTATTGTGAAAGAGAGGTCGTCAATAAATTCCAAAGCTATAAAAAATCTTAAAAATATTAAGTCGATGAGAATTTGGCCTGTGCGCTACGGTACCCTATTTTTAAGCCCAAAGATTGATCTTATCACACACAGAATATTTTTGCTGTGTTTGAGCACGAACGTTCAGTAACATTCACAATGGTGCTCCATTACATTTTCGTGTTTATTATAACAATAATATTTTTACTAAAATATGTGCTAACTAAAAATCATGATTACTGGAAGAAAAGAAAAGTACCATATTTAGAACCTAACCTGGTGTTCGGAAATTATAAGGAAACCATTTTATTAAGGAAACATCAAACACTAGTTGCTTACGAAATAAGCAAGCAGTTTCCAAAGGAGCCCTACGTAGGGACGTTCTACGGCACGTCTCCGGCGCTTCTCATAAAGGACCCCGAATTAATCAAACTGGTATTTGTGACGGACTTTTACTACTTTAGTGGCAGAGAAGTGGATGCTTTTTCTCAAAAGGAACCGATAACTAACAATATATTTTTCAGTGGCGGTGATAAATGGAAAATCCAACGTCAGAATCTCACACCCTTGTATTCATCAGCCAAAATAAAAGGTATGTTTTATTTAATAAAAAAGTGCGCTGATCAGTTCGAGCACCTTCTTGAAGACGAGACGAAAATTTCTCCATACCTTGACGTAAAAACGTTGCTAGCGATGTTCAGTATAGATGTAATCACCAGCTGCGCTTTTGGGATAAGTAGTAGTACGATGAACAAAAATGCTGATGCAGGGACCAACCCTTTCATGGTTCTTCGCGAAAAGATTTTGGACTCATCGAATTTCGCCGGCATGAAACTCTATTGCAGACAAATGTGGCCTTCGTTGTTTTACGGTTTAGGATTTTCATTATTCGACAAAAATATAAACAAATTTTTTGGTACCATTTTGAGTGGAGTTTTCGAATCCAGAGAGAGTACGCAATTGTCTACGAATGATTTCGTCGATCTGATACTCACGTGGAAAAAGAAGAAAGTCCTAACTGGTGACAGCTTGAGCAACGAAAAGACCGGCGGCAAAAAGACTATAACCCTGGAAGTGACAAATGATTTGCTAGTGAGCCAATGCGTAGCAGTATTTGCGGCAGGATTTGAAACCACGGCTAGCACTTTGAGTTACGTTTTGTTCGAGGTTGCCAAAAACCAAGATGCACAAGACAAAGTGCTAAGCGAAGTTGATTCTTATTTCGAGAAAAATAGCACAATTGAATATGAGTGTGTCAATGAGCTGCCATACATAGCAGCTTGTATTGATGAAACTTTACGTCTTTACCCAGTCATAGGGCTTATGACGCGAGAGGTCATGGATGAGTACACTTTACCGACAGGATTGAAATTGCAAAAAGGAGATCGTGTTCACATATCTATATACGATTTGCACCATAATCCAGACTATTTTCCGGACCCAGAAGAATATCGACCAGAACGTTTCTATGGGGATGCCAAAAAGGATATAAAACCATTCACCTTCTTTCCTTTCGGAGAAGGTGCTAGGATATGTTTGGGTGAGTATTGAATACTTTTTATTTTATCTTTAACAGTATATTGTTAAGGATAAATAGTTAGATAAATACTTAGGCAACACTGATCTCTAATTGAAGCTGAAGTTGTTTTAAGCATTTAAGATACATGAGAATAAAAGCTTTAAGAATATAAACGTAAAAATTCTTTTTACATAACCGACTTCAAACTTCACTACAAAGTAGGTAGTTAAATATCAATTTTGCCTATAAAATTTGAAGAGTTCTCTCGATTTCTCCAGGATCCCATCATCAGATCCTGACCTGATGACTATGGAACCACCTGGAAAGTATACCTTTTCAAAACAAAAAAAAAATTAAAAATCGGTCCAGGCGTTTTTGATAAATCGGGGTACATACATAAAAATTCAATCCCTAAAGGAGTAATATAGGCGTTTATAATTGAACTCAAGGTGAGTTAAGCTGCAGGCAAAGTGAATAATAAGTAAATAATTCATAAAGTATCTGACGATACTACTATAACTTGAAGTGGGTGAAAATAAGGTTTTTAGAGCCGTATAGTGGTGAACATTGTTACGAAGTAATTTATGGGATCAAAATTCAAATATATACGTAGTAGGATAAAAACAAAAGAGTACCGAACTTCCAAGATTTAATCGCAAATAAGACGACAACTTGTGATAAGTTATTTGTTATGTAATATCTCAGTATTAGGCCTTAAATAACACCTGCTACAATATAATTATGTTGTTATCATGGCTTATTATCGCACTGACTAAACTATATTGTTAGGTACTTAACATTCAAAAATCTAAATAAAGTCAGAAGATTCTTCTTTAAATCTGATTTATCTGAACTTTTATCAAAAATTACCAGGTCTCAGGCGAATACGACCTTCTCGACATCGGAATGTTTATTGCAGTCCCACCAAACTTTACTGAATTTCTGTGAGATAAAGTTCCTAAGAATTTTTAAATTCTTAGGATGCAACGGGTGGGCACTATTGTCGTACCCACTTCTAGCACAAGCTTTTCGCTTATTTGGAGTGGAAAGGAGATTATAAGTCAAGTTCAGCTTGGCTAATAAGTATATTCTTTATTTAAAAAAATATATATATTCTCAAAGGTGTGCGAAGTCTGCCAATCCGCACTTGGTGGTGGTGGTCTAAACCGTTCTCATCGAGAGAAATAGTATTGGGCCTGCGATTGGTTGAGAGGAATCCTTACTAATATCCTTACTAATCCTTACTTCCTTATCCTTATTAATATTATAAATTCGAAAGTGTGTTTATTTGTTGGTTTGTTCTTCAATCACGCAGCAACTGTGCAATGGATTGACGTGATTTTATGCATGGACATAGTTGAGGAGAGTGACACATAGGCTACTCTTTATCCAGGAAAAACAAAGAGTTCCCGCGGGAATTTAAAAACTAAATCTACGCGGCATCAGCTAGTCGGTTTTTGGCAAAATGCGTGAGTGGAAGTGTCGGATATAATGTACCTCAGTGTATCGTGATGTGTGGCACAATTTCTTAAATAAATGCTTTTTCTTGCTGTCTTTCTTTCTTAGTCAGCTAGTGATAGATAAAAACTGTTCATTCTTCCAGGTCTTCGATTTGCCAAGATGCCGATGCACGCCGCTCTCCTCACCATATTCAGGAAGTACCGCATACAGCTTGCGGACGACATGCCCACCCGTATTCCATTCGCAACATTCTCCCTCGTCACCACTTCGGCTATCCCTATCAAACTGAAGTTTATACCGCGCAACGCTTAAAAACGAAGAATATTTTTTAATTATTGTATCACGTCAAGTGCATGTAGGTCACACTAGACTATAATATATAGCACAATGCAAGAATTATTATAGAGCTTAACAATATTGCTCAGCATTCGCTTATATGAATACCTACGTTCATATTAAGCTATAAGTAACTACTTTCCAAACTGATAATAAGTATTATAAATGTGGATTAATGTTTTTAAATTACTTTTGAATATGCAAAAATAGTGTTTATTTATTTATTTTAGTATAGAGAGGTTACAATCAATTAAAATTAAAAACTAAAAAATACATGTTAAATAAGATATTATTCAGTAATGTAGACCTATACTTGTTGCTACAACATGCTTAGAATTAACCACGTTAGCTGTCCAAGTTGATTTGGTCAAGTGACAGTCTACGTCCAACTTTTTTTTTAAATTATTTCAATAAAGATTATATATAGAGTTTCATGAGATGACGGGTCTATCTCCTACTATATTTACGCAATTCCTAATCCACACGTCCACCTCAAATTCAATAGTCTTTTTCGTACGTCCAGCTCAAGAAATAAAATTAATTTCGAACGGAGTGGTGCCCTAAATATAGTGCACGGACGCTATGGCTAACTCCACAGTGTCCTATATGTAGGGCACGGACAGTTAACGTGTTAAAGTATCTAAATTATATGTATTTTTGTACTCGTAAGTATTCATCCGTACTAAACTATTCTATCCATAGTCAATTGGTGAGTGGAGGCCTGAGACCTTTGGCAACATGTTTGATTTTGAAAGAAATTATTGTTACTCATATCCTATCCTATTTCCTATTAATCCTACTTAATATTATAAATGTGAAGGTGTGGATGTTTGCATGTTTGGATGTTTGTTACTCAATCACGCTGCAACGACTTAACCGATTTGGCTGTAATTTTTCACAGAGATAGATTATACACTGGAGTAGTACATAGGCTAGCATAGGCTATTTTTATCCCGCAAAATAAGAGAGTTCGCTCGGGAATGCAAAAAACCTCAATCCACGCGAACGAAGTCGCGCATCAACTACCTACTTATTAATAAATAAATATAAAATCTTAACA
Organism: Hipparchia sbordonii; assembly: GCA_038048805.1. Taxonomy (NCBI): domain Eukaryota; kingdom Metazoa; phylum Arthropoda; class Insecta; order Lepidoptera; family Nymphalidae; genus Hipparchia; species Hipparchia sbordonii. Next base: position 8,295,721 of record CM076107.1, on the reverse strand, counting down.
AAAATAAATATTTAAATAACTTAGGTAAATATTATACCTATATCAATTGTTATCAATTAGTATCATAGGATATGTAGACTAGGTAATAATTAGTAATATCAACGCAGCTTAATGGATTACTGTGTGACATTGGATCCACTTTGTCCGTATACCACTAGCCCACGTCCACATCTGCACCTTTGTCACGAGTTTTTGACACTGTTTAGGAGTCCGAGGAGTCTTTTGGTCATAGATGTTAACCGAGTCTTAAGGTCGTCGCTTACTTATCAACCCGGTACCCAACCACCAACGTCTTTTCACATGGAGGAGTCCACTCGTCAACGGGTGGTTCTCGCAGTGACGTCACGCGACCGGTGAATGAACAACAGGTCGAGTAGATTTCAAACCTGCACGTGTGCAACACGACCGTGGACGGGAAAGAGGTGGTCACTAAGTTATGTCTATTTGCAGTCCGCGTATGGACTGCTTGAGAGCGAGGCGATCTCCGCGGAACGCTACGGAGTTGATAAGTGAGTATGAATAGAAGTCCATACCTATAAGAAATCTCAGCCGCAAGAGGAGAGATATTGCTGATTGGGTTCCGAGTTGATAAGTGAGTGACGACCTTTATTAAGCAGTTGCAGAATTTGCAAAGGTGATAATAAATAAGACCCAACCGAAATATTAATCCGGTGGTAACTAAAAAAGTGCAGTCGCAGCCATGTTTTAGTACCTAATAGCCGTCATTTTTGTACAAAAATCTGCTCAGTGCAAGTGATTTATTCGCGAAGATGGTCCTTTATTTTGTTATTGTGTTTACTACAATATTATTTTATGTTCTAAGACATGTCTTAATGAAAAATCATGATTACTGGAAAAAAAGGAACGTGCCTCATTTGAAACCATTGCCATTTTTTGGTAATCACATAGAAACGATTCTATTAAAAAAGCACGCAACTCAAGTGGCTCGAGAAATAAGTCAGCAGTTTCCAGGAGAACCATACGTTGGGAGTTTGCTGGGCACGAGGCCTACGCTAATTGTCAAGGATCCCGAGTTTATCAAGCTCATCATGTCGAAAGACTTTTATTACTTCAGCGGTAGAGATGTATCAGACCATTCGAACGCAGAGCCGGTGACGAAAAATTTATTTTTTTGCGGCGGCGATAACTGGAAAATCCAGCGTCAGAATTTGACACCTCTGTTTTCATCCGCAAAAATTAAGGGCATGTTTTATTTGATAAAGGACTGTGCTAGCCACTTAGAACGCTTACTGGAAGAGGAAACAAAAACTAAACAGTACATTGATGCAAGAGTTCTATTCGCAAGATATACGATAGATTGTATAACGACATGCGGATTTGGCGTAAATTCGAACACGATGAACACGGGTGGCGCTACAAGTCCTTTTATGACTATACGTGAAAAGATATTCGATACATCAATAGCGAGAGGCTTGAAAATTCAGTTTCGCATGATATGGCCTTCCTTGTTCTATGGATTGAGATTTTGCCTGTTCGAAGAGAAAGTATCTTCTTTCTTCCATAACCTTTTAACGGACATATTTTCCAGCCGCCAGTCTTCGGAACATTTCAGAAATGATTTCGTCGATCTAATTTTGGCGTGGAAACAAAAAAAATATATACTTGGAACCAGAATGGGTAATAAAAATAGTGAAAACAAAACGACGAGGCTTGAAGTGAACAACGAATTACTAGTGGCGCAATGTGTGGTATTTTTCGGAGCTGGATTCGAAACAACGGCCACATCTTTAAGTTTTGTTTTATTTGAACTTGCGAAACATCAAGAGATTCAAGAAAAATTGATAGTGGAAATCGATACTTATTTCGAGAGAAGCAACGGCAATATTGAGTTTGAGTGTATAAATGCGCTACCGTATCTAGAAGCGTGTGTAGAAGAGAGTCTCAGGCTTTACCCAGTTATAGGAGTGCTTACCAGGGACGTCATGGAAGACTACACTTTTCCCACAGGTCTCCGTATACAGAAAGGAGATCTCATCCACATACCGGTGACATACATTCACTACAATCCCGAATATTACCCTGAACCCGAACGGTTTCGCCCTGAACGCTTTTATGGAGAAGAAAGGAAGAATATAAAACCATTTACATTCCTTTCGTTCGGAGAAGGTCCTAGGACGTGCATAGGTAATTGCTTTTGTTAATATTGTTTTTATTCATGACGGAACGGAGTTCGTGCGGTAAATTTTTGTTACCACTTTCCTAAAAAGTTACTGGACCGAATTCGAAGAGTTTTTTACCAGAACAGGTTCTTGGAGGTTAGAGACACTACCAGAGGTGTTTTATTTTTCAGTAACTTCTTAAAAATTTTAATTTAATGTCAAGATATTCTCGTATTTTCCATCGTGCATTTGGTATGATATTTCAAGTCATAAAGCCAAAGTAATAGACGCGGAAGAAACCAATTTATTTTACTTTATTTCTTTAATTTTATCAATATCCCCAGTCTAAAACTTTTAATTCTAAATTGCCTCATCGGTCTAGTCTAATGGCTAGCCTGTTTGACCTGATCTTGAGTTTCAATTTGTTGATTCTCTAAAGAATGATTGCATAAGTGTAACGATCGTAATGAAAATAAATTGGGTTTTGGCTATTTTTGGATATTACTATGTTAGATTGAGATGATAAGAACCCGCTGTCTCAATAAGCACTTACAGCCAAATTCAAATTCAAAATTTATTTATTTCATGTAGGCTAACTTTAGGCTACCACCGGTTCGGAATGCAGATTCTGCTGAGAAGAACCGGCAAGAAACTCAGCAGTTGCTCTTTTCAAAAACTAAAATATTTTACAATAAGTAACCAAACTATGCTATGTATACAGTGCTTCCACAGTGAAGCTTCAAAAATGCAATACATGTCAAGATGGGAAGACAAAGCAGACCCATTCCCGTTGGTGCCAGCCGTCGGGTTTACGCCTGATCTCGCTCCTTTTATTTCGAAATAGTTGATGCCCGCGACTTCGTTCGCGTGGATTAAAGTTTTTCAATTCTAAAGGCGAAAGTTTGTATGTCTGTTGTGTGTTCAGTAGTAGCGGCGTGATGGAGTAACCGACGCCCACCCATCCGTCCATACATCCAAACTTTCGCATTTACCTATATTATTAAATAGGATTTCCGACCCATCTGAAAATATGAGTGAACTCGTATGAGAAGTGACGAGGGTACATTTGTTTGTGTTCACACTTGTGCGTAATATTTCCTGCGTAGGTACCTATTTGGCTTTTCTTCGGTTATAAGCCCGCTGTTGCCTTCACTGAGTCAGGGGGAAAGTATAAATAGCTACTCGTACAACATACTTTACTGAGGCACCTAATCTGTTATGTTTGTGCAGGTCAACGTTTCTCTAAGATGCCGATGTACGCGGGTCTGCTGACGATTTTCAAGAACTACCGGGTTGAGCTCGCGGAGAATATGCCGCGAGAAGTTAAACTTGAAACGACTTCTCTTGCTATTACGCCGGCATCCGAAATTAACCTTAAGTTTATCGCTCGAAAGAAATAAAAACAAAAAAATGTTTGCGCTTAATATTTTATTTAAATTACGAAAGTCATTTCAAGTTTGTATCCATTCATCGATTCATAAACAGGGTTAGGGTTCAATATTATATCAATTAAATTTAATGACTAAGTACTTAACATAATTTAAGAATTTATAATATGCTATCGACAGTGGTTCAATAAATAAAACAAACTTACTCGCTTATCGGACTCTAATATATGAATTTTAATACTTTAATAAGTAAAGGTTGGCACATTTTAAAATCGAATTCCTGTCACATAATAAATATGTAAAAAACCTACAAGATCATAAATATTTCAACAAGCTCTTTTAAAAGCTTGTTCACATTTACATCCCACATTAAAATCTCACTAATGAGCGCTCTTCTCTCCGAGAAGGTTTATAGGCCATAGTCCACCACGCTGGCTTAATGGGAATAAATAATAATCATCGCTGTATATACGAGTATTTTGTATATATTCAATAGAATATATACAATTAATCTATACTAATATTATAAAACTGAAGAGTTTGATTGTTTGAACGCGTTAATCTCAGGAACTACTGGTTCGAATTGAAAAACTCTTTTTGTGTTGGATAACCCATTTATCGAGGAAGGCTTTAGGCTATATAACATCACGCTGAGACCAATAGGAGCGAAGCATCAGTGAAAAATGTTGCAAAAACGGGGAAAATTATCCATATTTAAAATATATTCTTTTAAAAACTTCTTAATCGCGATCATAATAACAGAAATTGACGCGGAGAAAGTCGCAACAGCTAGTAGAATTATACAATACGCGCTCTAAATGGCGGGAGTCTACTAGTTCTCGCCTAACATCACTAAACTGGTTTACTATGAATTAAGAGTGCGTTTCCGCATATCGGGTGACTTTCGGTACATATTGTGACTAAGTTAAACCAAATAAGATGGAAATAAAAATTGCTACACATAGATTGGTCCTTAATCTCCAAATCTTGGGAGTTGATTTTGTTCAAAATCTCAATTTTTAGTACTATAAAAATTATTTTCCGTCACCTCTTCACACAAAATTCACGATTTTGGGGTGACTTTAGGTACATTTCTTGTATATAATATACCCGTTTTATGTAATTAAAAAATACTATCTGTTAGCAGATATGTTCAACTCAAAATCTTGGAGAGAAAAATATCAAAAATATTACAAATAGTATAAAAAATAAAATATAGCATCGCGTGTACTTTTTTCACATATTTTCGTTTAAACCGAACCTTAAAATAGTGTGCAATAAGGCTTATTTTGATTTTACTCGGTCTCTGGTTTGATTTCATTTCAAAATTCGAAATTCAAATATCAATCAGTCGGCGTTTGACCGCCTTTCTGAGTGGAGGCTGCGCTGGTTGTAAGCAGATGCTGGTATCGAAAAACATCGCTGTACGAACACGAAATAGTTCATAGCAAACCAAATTGATACTTTATATATTTTGAAAAGAAAGGTAAGTAACTAAGTACTAGGTACCTGTGGTACCTTCAATATAATAGCATTATTTTATTATTTGATAGAATTTCGAAATTTCTTGCAAAGTTATATTCCCCGAATGTAGTACTGACCTGCATGTATACCTCGAAAACTTCTATTGGAACTCCTAGATCTTTAGAGTTAATTGTATCGAGTTTGGGCTCGTTTTGTAAGTTATGATGAGATCTTACCACTGGACTTGTTGGAGTGACCTGATGGTATACTTCGAAGACTACTACTGGATCTTCTAGACGGCTACAGCTAGTTATATCGAGTTTGGGCTCGTTTTGTAAGTAATGATGAGATCTTACCACTTGACTTGTTGGAGTGACCTGATGGTATACTTCGAAGACTACTACTGGATCTTCTAGACGGCTACAGCTAGTTATAGCGAGTTTGGGCTCGTTTTGTAAGTAATGATGAGATCTTACCACTGGACTTGTTGGAGTGACCTGATGGTATACTTCGAAGACTACTACTGGATCTTCTAGACGGCTACAGCTAGTTATATCGAGTTTGGGCTCGTTTTGTAAGTAATGATGAGATCTTACCACTGGAATTGTTGGAGCGACTTGGTGGTATACCTCGAAGACTTCTATTGGAACTCCTAGATCTTTACAGCTAGTTATATCGAGTTTGGGCTCGTTTTGTAAGTAATGATGAGATCTTACCACTGGACTTGTTGGAGTGACTTGGTGGTATACCTCGAAGACTTCTATTGGAACTCCTAGATCTTCAGAGTTAGTTGTATCGAGTTTGGGCTCGTTTTGAAAGTTACGATGAGATCTTACCACTGGACTTGTTGGAGTGACCTGATGGTATACTTCGAAGACTACTACTGGATCTTGTAGACGGCTACAGCTAGTTATAGCGAGTTTGGGCTCGTTTTGTAAGTAATGATGAGATCTTACCACTGGACTTGTTAGAGTGACCTGATGGTATACTTCGAAGACTACTACTGGATCTTCTAGACGGCTACAGCTAGTTATATCGAGTTTGGGCTCGTTTTGTAAGTAATGATGAGATCTTACCACTGGACTTGTTGGAGTGACCTGATGGTATACCTCAAAGACTTCTATTGGAACTCCTAGATCTTCAGAGTTAGTTGTATCGAGTTTGGGCTCGTTTTGAAAGTTACGATGAGATCTTACCACTGGACTTGTTGGAGTGACCTGATGGTATACTTCGAAGACTACTACTGGATCTTCTAGACGGCTACAGCTAGTTATATCGAGTTTGGGCTCGTTTTGTAAGTAATGATGAGATCTTACCACTGGACTTGTTGGAGTGACTTGGTGGTATACCTCGAAGACTTCTATTGGAACTCCTAGATCTTCAGAGTTAGTTGTATCGAGTTTGGGCTCGTTTTGAAAGTTACGATGAGATCTTACCACTGGACTTGTTGGAGTGACCTGATGGTATACTTCGAAGACTACTACTGGATCTTCTAGACGGCTACAGCTAGTTATAGCGAGTTTGGGCTCGTTTTGTAAGTAATGATGAGATCTTACCACTGGACTTGTTGGAGTGACCTGATGGTATTCTTCGAAGACTACTACTGGATCTTCTAGACGGCTACAGCTAGTTATAGCGAGTTTGGGCTCGTTTTGTAAGTAATGATGAGATCTTACCACTGGACTTGTTGGAGTGACCTGATGGTATACTGCGAAGACTACTACTGGATCTTCTAGACGGCTACAGCTAGTTATAGCGAGTTTGGGCTCGTTTTGTAAGTAATGATGAGATCTTACCACTGGACTTGTTGGAGTGACCTGATGGTATACTTCGAAGACTACTACTGGATCTTCTAGACGGCTACAGCTAGTTATATCGAGTTTGGGCTCGTTTTGTAAGTAATGATGAGATCTTACCACTGGACTTGTTGGAGTGACCTGATGGTATACTTCGAAGACTTCTATTGGAACTCCTAGATCTTTACAGTTAGTTATATAGAGTTTGGGCTCGATTTGTAAGTAATGATGAGGTCTTACCACTGGACTTGTTGGAGTGACTTGGTGGTATACCTCGAAGACTTCTATTGCAACTCCTAGATCTTTACAGCTAGTTATAGCGAGTTTGGGCTCGTTTTGTAAGTAATGATGAGATCTTACCACTGGACTTGTTGGAGTGACCTGATGGTATTCTTCGAAGACTACTACTGGATCTTCTAGACGGCTACAGCTAGTTATAGCGAGTTTGGGCTCGTTTTGTAAGTAATGATGAAATCTTACCACTGGACTTGTTGGAGTGACCTGATGGTATACTGCGAAGACTACTACTGGATCTTCTAGACGGCTACAGTTAGTTATATCGAGTTTGGGCTCGTTTTGTAAGTAATGATGAGATCTTACCACTAGACTTGTTGGAGTGACCTGATGGTATACTTCGAAGACTACTACTGGATCTTCTAGACGGCTACAGCTAGTTATATCGAGTTTGGGCTCGTTTTGTAAGTAATGATGAGATCTTACCACTGGACTTGTTGGAGTGACCTGATGGTATACTTCGAAGACTACTACTGGATCTTCTAGACGGCTACAGCTAGTTATATCGAATTTGGGCTCGTTTTGTAAGTAACGATGAGATCTTACCACTGGACTTGTTGGAGTGACTTGGTGGTATACCTCGAAGACTTCTATTGGAACTCCTAGATCTTTACAGCTAGTTATATCGAGTTTGGGCTCGTTTTGTAAGTTATGATGAGATCTTACCACTGGACTTGTTGGAGTGACCTGATGGTATACCTCGAAGACTTCTATTGGAACTCCTAGATCTTTAGAGTTAGTTGTATTGAGTTTTGGCTCGTTTTGTAAGTTATGATGATTAGATCTTGGAGTTCCAATAGAAGTCTTCTATTAGTCTTCGAGATATACCATCAGGTCACTCCAACAAGTCCAGTGGTAAGATCTCATCATTACTTACAAAACGAGCCCAAACTCGATATAACTAGCTGTAGCCGTCTAGAAGATCCAGTAGTAGTCTTTGAAGTATACCATCAGGTCACTCCAACAAGTCCAGTGGTAAGATCTCATCATAACTTACAAAACGAGCCCAAACTCGATATAACTAGCTGTAAAGATCTAGGAGTTCCAATAGAAGTCTTCGAGGTATACCACCAAGTCACTCCAACAAGTTCAGTGGTAAGATCTCATCATTACTTACAAAACGAGCCCAAACTCGATATAACTAGCTGTAAAGATCTAGGAGTTCCAATAGAAGTCTTCGAGGTATACCACCAAGTCACTCCAACAAGTCCAGTGGTAAGATCTCATCATTACTTACAAAACGAGCCCAAACTCGATATAACTAGCTGTAGCTGTCTAGAAGATCCAGTAGTATAGTCTTCGAAGTATACCATCAGGTCACTCCAACAAGTCCAGTGGTAAGATCTCATCATTACTTACAAAACGAGCCCAAACTCGATATAACTAGCTGTAGCTGTCTAGAAGATCCAGTAGTAGTCTTCGAAGTATACCATCAGGTCACTCCAACAAGTCCAGTGGTAAGATCTCATCATTACTTACAAAACGAGCCCAAACTCGATATAACTAGCTGTAGCCGTCTAGAAGATCCAGTAGTAGTCTTCGAAGTATACCATCAGGTCACTCCAACAAGTCCAGTGGTAAGATCTCATCATTACTTACAAAACGAGCCCAAACTCGATATAACTAGCTGTAGCTGTCTAGAAGATCCAGTAGTAGTCTTCGAAGTATACCATCAGGTCACTCCAACAAGTCCAGTGGTAAGATCTCATCATTACTTACAAAACGAGCCCAAACTCGATATAACTAGCTGTAGCTGTCTAGAAGATCCAGTAGTAGTCTTCGAAGTATACCATCAGATCACTCCAATAAGGCCAGTGGTAAGATCTCATCATAACTTACAAAACGAGCCCAAACTCAATACAACTAACTCTAAAGATCTAGGAGTTCCAATAGAAGTTTTCGAGGTATACATGCAGGTCAGTACTACATTCGGGGAATGTAACTTTGCAAGAAATTTCGAAATTCTATCAAATAATAAAATAATGCTATTATATTGAAGGTACCATAGGTACCTAGTACTTAGTTTCTTCTTTTCAAAATATATTATCAATTTGGTTTGCTCAACTTAGACTTAGATTTAGAATTAAACTTAGACTTAGACTAAGTCTGAGTTCAAATCTAAGCCTAAGTCTAACACTAAGACTAAGTCTTAGACTAATACTAAGTCTAAGTCTATATCTTAGTCTTAGTGTTAGACTTAGACTTAGCTTAGACTTAGACTCAGACTTAAAGAGACTTAGTCTTAGTCTAAGTCTAAGACTAAGTCTAAGTCTTAGTCTTAGTGTTAGACTTAGGCTCAGACTTAAAGAGACTTAGTCTTAGTCTAATGCATTTCCCAGTGGCTTAAAAAAGTCTAAATCTAAGTCTAACTTAGTGTACAGCAAGTCCGGACGAAAATAAAAAATAAAAAAATAAAACATAAACAATTTATATCCAAGTATCAAAACAAGTTAATTCACTCATTTTTAACGCAGCTTGCCCGCGCCTGTGTGTGCGTGTGAACGGTGCATGTGTACAAGTGCGTTTTTATACCTACTCTTTGCGAAATCCCGTCCTTAAAATAATTGTTTTATTATTAACTAGTGGTTTGACCTTGTCTAATACCAAAAAGACGGCATTTGAGGTAGGTAGTACAACGTTAAATACTGGTAGGTACTATCCGTACAGTTAAAGAATGGTTTTAGAAATGGCGGCTCATTATGCCGGTACTGTCAGCATACACGGGATCTATAGCGAGCGACAATCCGCTAATAATCAATAAATTATAACATAATAAAAAATAATATAAACGTTATATATATTTTTTAATTCAAATAATGTAATCATTTTTGGCTTTATTTAAGAACTAGATGATGCCCGCGACTTCGTCCGCGCGGATAAAGGTTTTTTGATTCCCGCGGGAACTCTTTAATTTTCCGGGATAAAAAGTAGCCTATGTTTTAATCCTGGGAATGAGCTATCTCCATTTCAAATTTCAGCCAAATCGGTTCATGCGTTGTGGCGCAAAAGAGTAACAAACATACACAAACACATACACGTACAAACTTTCACCTTTATAATATTAGTATGTTGTGATTAAAATAATCTTGTAAAATTATGTTGTACACGCTGTTGATTACCAATAAATAAATAAATAAAGACGGTCATTTTATCGGTTTATTGTTGTTGTCCGTACCGGCGAGTGTGAGTATAGATAGCGACAGTGTGCGAGTGAGAGGTGAACAGAAGCGACGCCATTTTCAAACCCATTCTTTAATTGTACGAGTAGTAAGTAAGTTGACTTCTATCTTTAATCTATGATTAACACTGGACTTGCTGTCCCTATACTAATGACAGCATATTGGATCAATTTGTAGCGCCACTTTTGACATACGAGTGTCTCTGGAACTAATAATATTGCAAATCGCGCACCATCTTTGATGGAGGTGGTGAAGAGGTTCTATAATTAATCTACGATTTTTTTTTCTTTAAAAAAGAACATTAGCCAAGCTGAAGTTGACTAATATCCTCCTCTCCCCTCCAAATAAGCGAAAAGCTTGTGCTAGGAGTGGGTACGACAATAGTGCAACGGGTGGGGTTCGAACCTGCGACCTTTCAGTTTTCAGTCCGCACCTTTAACCGTTGGGCTATTGAGGCTTAATCAACCTCTTTATTTGATAATAAAGAGGTTTGTTCTTAAGTTAACTCTGCTTGGAATCAACTTAGGTACCTATAGGTATACTTACCACATCGATGACCACTGAGTCAGCAAGTTCGCCGAAATAAATTCTCCTTTTTGGGGGTTTTCTTGGAATAATAAAATGCGATTGTTTTCTAAACCTTCCCCAATCGCCATAAAATTCTAAAACTCTGCATTAGATTACATGCGTTTTTTTTTGATAATGTAATTTATTTATTACATATTATGTATTATTGTATGTACATGCAAAATATTTACATTATTCATCACATTCACACAGTAAAATTTTCGACCTTGAGACATGCTAAACGGATGTATACGGTATGTATATTTAGGTACCTACTGATTTATAATGCGACTCTCAAATATAATATTAAACCTGAGACTGAGACAATTGTATATCCTTCAGGTCATCACGTAAATGTAATAAATTGGAAGCAAAAGGCAGTAGGTAGGTATCCACACGAAAGAAAAACTGCGATCTACGTATGACAAGATCAGTTTACAAGATTTTCGCTAAGCAATGTTGGAAACCGCAGTGATTTTTTATTATCCTACTAATATTATAAATGCTAAAGTTTGGATGTATGGATAGGTGGATGGATGATTGTTACTCAATCACGCCTAAACGACTGAATCGTTTTGACTGTTTGATACAGAGTATAGTCTGGAACACATTTTCCACATTCCACCACATTGGAAATCCATCCCGGCAAACAATCCACATTATAAGAAAGTAACCGCGGGAATTAAAAACCTCAATCCTCGCGAACGGAGCCATTTTATATAAAACTAGCTGATGCTCGCGACTTCTTTCGCGTGGAATTAGTTTTCAAGATCCCGTGGGAACTATATTCCTTTTTTCGGCATAAAAAGTAGCCTATATTTTAATCCAAGGTATAATCTATCTTCATTTTAAATTTCAGCCAAATCGGTTCAGTAGTTTTTGAGTTTATTCATTACAAACATACACACAAAAACACAAATCTTTGCTCTTCTTCTGTATCAACCGATAGGTAAACGTCTCCGGCTGAACACATATCTCAATCTTGCGCCGCTTGTATCCAGCTCCCTGCGACTCTGTCCACCTAGTAGGGTACCTGCCAGCTTTGCGCTTTGAGGTGCGAGGCGAGGTCGCCAGTCGCCACTGCAGCACCAATATATAACTACTCATTATTATTTTGATTATCTTGTATAGTATTTGGTCTATGATCGATAGATAAATACTACTGTCTGCTTGCCTAGGATCCTTGTCTTCTACAGAGGACATCCAGTGACATAATAAGTATTTCTTCGTGTAATTTAACATAGTACTACTACGATTTTAAAGGTTCCTCGCTTTGTAATGGCCTTCCTTCTTTTTATTATGTACAGCATTGTTTAAAATGGTGAGTAGGTATACATTTATATGCACAGATTGTATGTATATTGTATGAAATACGTACCTGCCTACTTTAACATACTTAACGACGGCAGAGGATTTTAAATTGCACGTACACAAAAACGACCAACACATGAAACATTTTTAAAAATAAATACATACTAACGGAAACCTTAATTTTCCATCGACAAGTTTTATGGGTTGTATCCTTTTTGCTTAACCACGTCCAATTTATAACGAATATGTAGGTATATTTCAATATTCGGAGACCGACCTCAGAGCATCGCAGCGGATTTTGCTCTATATCAAGATTCAAGGGTCGGAGGATACCGCGACGGGAGGGTTCAAGCATGCTTCGGTATGCTTCGGTTTGCGTCTTGTGCGCCGGAATCCTCCAGGCTAAAGCCCCTCTTTTCCTCAGGGCACATGCCCACGACTAGTCCCTGCCAGCTGATCACCAAACGATAACCGATATTAGGTTGGCAGAACCCCTTCAGCATCAGGATTGAGGAGTTGGGTCCTGGAATTTAACGATGTAATCTTTATTTGGTCCCTACAATAACTATTCTACAAACAGACACTTCAATTTTATTTATTTGTATAGAAAAGAACAACCAAACGATAATGATTGACCACAATACCTACTTGCCTTTAGCTTCCGAGAAGCTCTCTAGCTCGAAGATCAGTCTTTTCGATTTCAGCATGTTTAGATTTTAAATGGTACGGTATAGTTAAAATGGTATACTAAGTACACTGTTTTGATTTCTGGTCACTGAGATCTGCGTTTGTTGTGTGGCCACGTTAGCGTCAAAAGCTATAAAAACGCCGATCGCTGCCGCTAAAAGTAGCCAGTCTGCCCTCTCCCTTATTGGTCATTAGAAAGTCGTTTTTATTGATACAATGTGCTTCGGTGCAAATAAAGCAATCTTGCAGCCCCTAAGCCCCTAAGCGCTGGTTCTATTCAGGGATACCATCCCTTAGAGCGCATGCGTGAGGGACACTCCCCACTCAATGTACCCATAGGAGTAGGCTGGCCACGAGTTTTGTACTTGAGTGTAGAAAGAATTTATTTTGACTAGCCTAGTCCTTACTTCTTTACTAATATTATAAATGCGAAAGTGTATTTGTTTGCTGGTTTATCCTTCAATAACGCTGCAACAGAGCTACGGATTGATATGATTTTGCAGGGGTATAGTTGAGGACCTGGAGAGTGACATAGCCATCCCGGAAAATCAAAGAATTCACATATTTAAACACTCACATTAATTATTTATCGGACCCTTGCACTGTTGGTTTTTGTTTCGTCTCTATAAAATATTTTTGTTTTGCTGTGCATTAAAGTTTTGTACGACCTACTACTAGCTGATGTCTACGGTTTCGTCTGCTAGTTGGGGTGGTAAAGTTTTACAAATCCTAAATCCATTAGGTATTGTAGGACCTTAAAACTTAACAACCCGTGTTTTACGAGCAGAATTTCAAAAAAACCCCTTTAGTGCTTGTCTACGCTACCTATTCAAAGATTATTTCCTTCTGAATTTCTAGGTGCGCTGATTTAGGCAATGCTGACAATGACAATATTTACAATATGCAGTAGCTATGCAAGCAATAGCACATTAAAATAAACAGACAAACATACAAAAAAAAATATTAATCAAAAGTTTTTTGAACATAATTATTGCGAACAAAAACGATTTTTTATTTTATTTTATAATAATTGAGAATCAACTCTTTCCAAAACTTATGGTCACTCGAGCACATCTCATTCGTATTTAGGGCCCAGTATTTTCACATCCCTAATAAAGGCCAGTTGCTTTTCTTTAAGCTAGTTTAAAATAAAGTGCCAAAAAAATCAACAAATTGCATTTGTAACACGGATCCACAATGCATATCTTCAATACGTAAACATATCGGAACATATTGGATCTATTTTCAGTTTTTCAGTGGCCAATGGTGTCCATGTTATTGTCCAAGATAAAACCTCCATTATGGTGTAGTTGTATTTGGTTACTTGGTGTTAAAGGATATAGGAGGACTTATATTTGCAAATGATTACATAGTAAGTATTGGTTTTACATTCAAATTAACTTAATAAACTAAGTAGCTACGCTCAATAGTTTCAAATATTTTTCTCGCGTGAAATTAATGACGTTGCTCTTGTTAGGAATAGGTATAGATATTATAGTATGGCATGTAATTAAACGAGCTTCTATTTAATACCATTATTGGCTTCTAAATTACTAAGTCAGCTTCAACTAGTGAGCCTCTAAAAAATATAATTTTAGCATCTATATTTATAACTTAGCTTCAAACCGTGAACTCCTAAAATTCTTAAATATTAGCATCAAATAATACACTAAATCTTCAACCACATTTTTAATTTTTTTTTTGTGAGAAAAATGAAATAAAAAATGTTTCTAACTAAATAAAAAAACGTTTTTTTTTTTTGATAAAATGAAATTAAAAAAATGATTGTTTTTAATTTTAACTCAAGATAAATACCTACACATAATATTATAACATTTTTGAAAAAAAAAAAACAATTTTTTTTCAACTTTTTTTTTAGTTTTAGGTAGGTTTACGATCCCAACAGAACCTAAGTGCCCGGCCTTCGGCCGGGCACCTGAATATTCATGTATAACCCTAACCTAACCTAACTTTAGTTTAAAGAAAAAATTATACAAAAATAATTGCAATATTAACACACTAACAACAGAACAACAAAAAAAACAAATGCATGTTTTGAATGGCGCTCTCTGATTGGTGCAAATAGCCAGAACCAACGAGATCGTGCAAATTGCCAGTCGCATCCGTCTCACTCGCACCAACGAAATCGTGCAAATGGCCAGTCGTATCCATCTCACTCGCACCAAATCGTGCAGTGGCAGTGGACAATAATAAAAATAGTGGCTCTTTATTTGATGCTTTCTTTGGAATATTTTGTGGCCATTGTGAAGAAGCCGAGTTAGTATATTAGAAGCTTCATCATTTTCCCGTTGCTGAGTTATTAAATTAGAAGCTAGATTTTGATGCCAAAAAATAAATTTTGTTGGTCGACTTATTATATTCCTTATAGTATGAGGTAAAACAAAATGAGTTATTCTTTTGCGTATGGTATATTATTATAAGCTTTAACTTTTTCGGCACGCTTTGAGCACGTAAGGAGCTCAGGTTCAGTGAATAAATTTTATTTAATGTTTTTAGCTGAGATTTCTTATCTAGTTATTACCTAGTAACGGACCATATAGTTATGTGCCTCCGTACTTGAGGTACCTCAAGTAAGTAGGTACATACGAGTAACTACGGCCCGTGAATTTACCGTAGTATACCTACCAATGTACACGAGTAGATTGATACACGGTCAGACCTGTAGCTAGTGTGAATTTTGAGGTAGAGTAGCACGGGCTCCTAAATGAATCACCATGTATATTTTACTTATTTTTAACTCAAACTAATAAAAATTATCTTATTTTTTGGTATTTTTAAGGTAGGGCATTGTGATTTCAAGGTAGGGCATTGCCCCACAATGCTCCCCCCCCCCTAGCTACGGCCGTGTACACGGTCCTTAGTTTATATTATTATTTATTAAACCAAGCTCTTTGACCTAACATAGTGTAGAAGGGACGTCGGATCGCATGGTACTCGTAGCAGCCAGATGGTCGTATGGGCAGCCTACCGGACCTGACGGAGCGATCGCGGCCGCATAGCTTCCGGACCGCCGCGCGGACCGTGTCGGACCCGCATCGCCACCGGGCAGTCATCACTCAGGTGCTTGTTAAGTCTCTCGAGAGCACACCCTTTCCTTATATTTATGTACTAGTTGATGCCCGCAACTTCGTTCGCGTGGATTAAGGTTTTGTAATTCCCGCGGGAACTCTCTTATTTTCCGGGATAAAAAGTAGCCTATGTGTTATTCCACCCTATAATCTGTCTCTATGCCAAATTTCAGCCAAATCGGTTCAGTAGTTTTTATGTAAAAGAGTAACAAACATCCATCCATCCATCCATACTTACAAACTTTCGTGTTTATAATATTATTAGTAGGGTTTATTTATTACCGGAAAAGAAAGCAATAAAACATAGACATTCAAAGGACGTGCACAAGGACAGCTTATCTCTAAGGAAGAGATTACTTCCAGAAACCCTCGATTATAATAATAGCTCTAATCACACTGGTGCACTTTCAAAATGAGTTTCATTTTGCGTAGAGCATAACTGCCGAAAATAGTGCCGAAGTAAAACATGCAATAGCGCATGCCTCTACCCATGCACTATCGTGTGCCAGTCACAAGCGCTATTGCTAGAGAGCATGAGACATGCGCACAGGCGTACCTATATATCTGGATAATTAGTGCATGCGTCACGCATGTTGAAATTCAAATTGAAAGCACACCAGTGTATTTATTAATATTTCAGAAACCAGTGAGCACAATATACAAAAAAGAATGGCCGTGGAAGAAATCAAAGGAACCGCTCAAAATACCTGTAGTTGCCAATCGCCGCAAGGACTCCGCAGCTTCGTCCGTAGGGGCTGCCTCCGTGAGGCGTCTCATAGCCAGGCAACCGCCGAAAATACCCAAACTGCTTGTGACACGATTCACCCTCCTCTGCATAGCCAGCGGCCTGTGCTCCACGGCACTGCTGCCGTTTACGGCGTTTGCAGGCGCCGAAGCTGGCGCACTACCTCTGGCCATTATGCATACAGTTGCTGCAATAGTAGCCCCTTTCTCGCCTCTAATCTTACAAAAGATTGGAACAAGGATTGTTATAACCGTGTCTCATGTATTGGTCTGTCTATTGTTGACTGCGCATACAGTAGAAACTCCTTTATCCATTCTACTCCCACTATACGCCATTTGCGGCGTGACTCTGTCACCCATGGCACTCGCCCTGACGGCTTCGGCAACGTCCCTGGCACAGGCGGCTGGCGATGAGGGCAGACGACGAATTGCACTGCGACGAGCCTTACGTGGTCTTCGAGCATCCCAGGATTTGGGACTTGTTTGTGGCTCGATGCTCCTTGGAGCGGCTCTTATGATTTGGCCTGAAAATCTCCTATCACTTTTGGAACTAAGTACACCGCCAGCAAACACATCGTTTTCAAAATGGCCTTCATTGGAGGATTACTTTCTGGATGACGATTATGAGGTTGGTTTAGTCGGATAATACAATCTGAGACCTGAGAATTTCAATTGTTTTAAGCTGGTATGGGATATCGAAAAGTTTATTTATTTCAGGAGAAAACATGTGGCTCGGCAGGATGTCCAGGCGTTCAGTTCCTGTTCGGTTCATCTCTCAACGCAGAAGGTCGTAAGGTCCTTGTGGCGGTTTGGGCGGCGCTAGCCTTTACCGCAGCCTGTCTCGGGCTCTACGGAGGAGCCTCCGCTCCGGCACCTCCACCCGACGCTCGCTCCGTCGTCAGGGACCCTCGGGCGCTCCTTGGAGCCCCAATGGGCTTATTTATTGGTCTGCAGCAGGGATTTATTTATACTTCTTATATTAAGGTTTGACTTTTTTATGCTTCTCTTCTTCTTCAACTAATGGACGTCCACTGCTGGACATAAGTCTCCTGCATGGACCTCCACAAGCCTCGGTCTTGCGCCGCCTGAATCCAGCGGCTCCCTGCGACGCGCTTGATGTCGTCTGTCCACCTAGTGGGGGGTCTGCCAACACTGCGCTTCCCGGTGCGAGGTCGCCACTCCAGCACCTTGGGACCCCATCGACCATCAGCTCTTCGAACTATGTGCCCCGCCCATTTCCACTTCAGTTTCGCAACCCGCAGAGCTATGTCGGTGACTTTGGTTCTCCTACGGATCTCCTCATTTCTGATTTGATCTCGCAGGGATACTCCGAGCATAGCTCTCTCCATCGCCCGCTGAGTGATCCTGAGCCTTCTTATGAGGCCCATAGTTAGCGACCATGTTTCGGATCCGTAAGTAATCACTGGCAACACGCACTGTTCGAAGACTTTAGTCTTCAGGCACTGAGGAATTTTGGACGAAAAGACATCTCTGAGCTTCCCGAACGCTGCCCAGCCGAGTTGGATTCGGCGGTTGATCTCTTTCTCGAAATTGGACCTACCTAGCTGGACTGTGTGTCCCAGGTATATATACTCGTCTACAATTTCGAGTGCAGAGTTCTCCACGATTACTGGGTGGAGCGGAGCATGAGCATTAGACATGATTTTCGTCTTGCTCATGTTCATTTTAAGGCCCACCTGTTGAGAAACCCTGCTGAGGTCATTGAGCATTGTATTGAGGTCTCCCAGAGTCTCTGCCATAATGACTATGTCATCGGCAAATCGAAGGTGAGTGATGTACTCGCCGTTTATGTTGATGCCAAGTCCGTTCCAATCCAGAAGCTTAAAGACGTCCTCCAACGCAGCAGTAAAGAGCTTCGGGGAGATTACGTCTCCCTGCCGCACTCCACGCTGCAATTGGATTGGCCTTGTAGTCTGGTCCTGTATACGTACTGACATAGTGGCGTTTTCGTACAAACACTTCAACACTTGAATGTACCGGTAGTCAATACGGCATCTCTGCAGCGACCTCAATACAGCCCAGGTTTCCACCGAATCTCTTACATTTATGCAATGCTTCTCTTACATTTATGCAATGCTACGGAACATTCGTTCACTCGAGTCAAATCCTAGCACAAGTATTTTAAATTTTGCGTGATGAGTAATGAAATTTATGATTGCCTGCGCTATTCTTCCTGCGATGAGTTAGATAAGTAAAACGCACGTGACAACAAGGATAAATAAATATTTCAGTGGTATGGTGTATGCGTTGGCGGCTGGATCGGAGCGTGGCGCGCGCTTTGCGGGGCGGGCGCCTTACAAACGCTCGCTGCTGCGACGCTCAGCATGGCGGCGGCTCGCGGGCGGAGAGGCGCGCTCGCTGCGGGCGGCGCGGCGGCGCACGCTTCGCTCTTGCTGGCGCTGCTTCGTTGGCGAGCCGCGAGATCTGATCTAGCCCTGCCATCTGTCGCAGCAGCAGCGTGGGGGGCATGTGCTGCTTTGTGGGACGTTTTACAGGTAAGCTCCTGGTCAAACGCAGCTATGTGTGTATATAAAAATTCTGAACTAGTATTTTCTGAACTAGTATAAATTCTGAAGTAGTATTAGTGAAGTAGTAACAGTATGAATACATTGCAGAGAAGTCCTGCTTGTACTTTACTGACGTCATGATTTATGTAGTTTTTTAATCAAAGTTTTGTTTTTTGCTTAAACGATGTAATGAAATACTCAATGGCGTAACAGCCGAGTTTCTGACTGAAAAACCGAAAGGTCGATGGTTCGAACCAGGTTCAAACCTTATTGTTTTTAGTTGATTGATGAATGGAAGACAATTATTTTTTTTGGTGGTCACAGGTGGGCATATGCGTTGGCGGTGGGGGCTGGCGTGGGCCGTGGTCGGCGACGTTATCCGCGCGTCACGCCGGCTTGGCTCTCGCTTGCGCCGCGCGGTCTTTCCTCTGCGTGCAAACGCAATTGGCTGTGCTGGCGCTCGCGCTTGCTTCGGCGCTCGCTTCCCACGGCGCGCTAGAGGTGCGCTTGCGCCGCGCTGAGCGACATCGTTCCTAACGACGACAAACCGCGACCTCCCTCGCTCAACATAGCGAGGAGGTCGTGTCCTATGTTATCGGTTAATATGGATACCACGTTATAAGTTATCCGGGAAGCGCAGTGTTGGCAGACCCCCACTAGGTGGACCGACGACATCAAACGAGTCGCAGGGAGCCGCTGGATTCAGGCGGCGCAAGTCTGAGGTCTGTGGAGGTCTATGCAAGAGACCTATGTCCAGCAGTGGACGTCTATCAGTTGATTAAGAAGAAGAAGAAGAAAAAGTTATAAGTTTTAATTCGTTCATGCAAATTTAATCTGTACCCGTCTTCAAATCGTTTCACAGACTGTACCGAACACCTATTGATGTACAACTATAATTAAATATTTGAGAATTTCTATCAAAAATATACCTTGTTAATCAACTATAAAATATGAAAAACATATCCATGACTTGTAAAGGCACTATTGTATTTTTTGATCAGCTATTAAGTGATTTTCGTCATCACGTAGAAAAAAACGCAAATAATGATAATTATATCGTATGTGTAAGTACCAGCACTTTCAGTAGGTACCGCCCAGTATCTACTTAGCAACTTTTTAGTAATTATCAGGTTATTAGCTTTTTCAACTAACGTTAATTTCGCTAAGCATTACACACACCATTGTTCTCTTTTGAATCAATACTCCTTTAAAAAAATTGCCTCTAGCTAGTTTGGCGTAAGTATATTATACTGCTATTTTTAACCATGACTGTTCATTATACATCATACATCTAGTTGTTTAAATTCAAAGGTAAATGCTCTAAAACACCTCGTGCAAACATTGAATAATTATGTACTAATAACTCAATGCCTACGGACAAGTTTAAACCTTCTAATTGTTTTAACGTGAGGTAAGCAGTATGTTGCTTTTACCTTACGTTTAAACACTTACAATTTTTTTTTAAATATATCATAAAACGGCTGCCAACTTTATTTGCTGTTAAAAAGCAGGCTATCCGAAGATGGAATAGCCACGCGATAATAAAATAGGTTTGCTTATCAATAAAAACAAGAATTTCACCCCTAGCCCAGTAGGACCACGGACACCTAATGGTATACACGGGTCCTACCAGTAGGATAAATCGGTGGGACCACGGGCCCTTAATGATTTATTTTTGCCGCCAAAAGTTACATACATTCACAATAATATAGACACAATGTGTTAGTAACAATAAATAAACTGTCGTTTTCGAAGTACCGCTGATTTGTAACGAAGTAAAAATTACGTATTGGTACTGATAAATAATTCTTCACTATATTTTGAAGGCGGGAAAAAATCATATGACACAAGAGCCCGTAGACGTATTTTTAAGAGTGTGTGAGAGAGAGTGCTTGATAAAAGCTTCCCTAGTAAAAAGTCTAAATTAATAAAGTCAATCAAACAATCAATTTTTATTGTAGGTACATTTGTCTAAGTAGATTATGATTTTTAATTTTTTTATTATTATAAAGCGTTGTTTATTTTTAATTACAACTACTTTTAGTCTAGTTTGTCATACTGAGACTAGTGAGTGAAGAAAAATGACGAACTTTCATACAAACTTTAAACCATTATTTAACCTCCCTTGGGAGTAGAATTTCAACTTTCTTAGTGGATGTCTACGTCATAAAAGGAACCTACTGTCAAAATTTCAAACTCCTAACTCCAGTGGTTTAGGCTGCGCGTTGATATATGTATAAGTCAATCAGTCATTCAGTCAGGACTTTGAATTTTATATATATTATGGTCACATATACAGGGCGTCCCACGGCTATGCCACATGGAGGGGAAGTACCTTAAATATTGTAGATGGAACATTTTACTGAAACAAGACTTCATTTTAATTTAAAAAACAATTTAAACTGCATTCATAGATTCTTAAATAATTGCCTGGTTGAACCGGGACTCGAACCCGCTATACGAGAAAAAAAATTAACCTGTATCTTTATCATACCGATCGGAAGGCTTCATCATAAGGATTATTTTTTGTTAAATAACATAGCATGAGAAATAAAAGGAAGACCATGAATTTTAGCCTTTGATGTAAAATTTTGTTCAGAAAAATGAAAAGCTGACATTGGCGTATCGACATACAACTGACATGAACTATTACTAATGAGTACCCACTTGAGAAGTACGCATCATTTCCCGATCCTTACTATCCTTACTAATACTTACTTATCATCATCATCATCATCATTTCAGCCTGCGGACGTCCACTGCTGAACATAGGCCTTTCCCAAGCAGCGCCACCACACCCGGTCCTCAGCTCTTCTCATCAAGCCACTTCCCGCCACTCTTTTTATGTCGTCGTTCCACCTTGCTGGAGGGCGCCCCACACTACGCTTGCTTGTCCGCGGTCTCCACTCCAGGACTTTCCGGCTCCAGCGGCCATCGCCCCTGCGACAAGCATGGCCTGCCCACTGCCACTTCAGCTTACTGATAGTTTGGGCTATGTCAGTGACCTTGGTTCTCCTACGGATCTCTTCATTGCGAATTTTATCCTTCAGAGAAACTCCTAACATAGCCCTCTCCATAGCTCGCTGAGCGACTTTGAATTGGTGGATTAAGCCCTTTGTCAGTGTCCACGTTTCCGCACCGTAAGTGAGGACGGGAAGGACACACTGATTGAAGACTTTCGTCTTCAGACACTGAGGTATTGACGATGAGAAGACTTGACTTAATTTTCCAAACGCTGCCCAGCCCAGCCGTATTCTTCTGTTGGCTTCTTCGTCGAAATTGTTTCTACCCAGTTGTATTACTTACTTATATTACCTATAAATGCGAAAGTGTGTTTGTTTGTTGATTTATTGGTTTGTCCTTCAATCCCGCTGCAACAGTTTGCAGCGGGATTGAAAGACATGTCGATACGCCAATGTCAGCTTTTCATTTTTCTGAACAAAATTTTACATCAAAGCCTAAAATTCATGGTCTTCCTTTTATTTCTCAAGCTATGTTATTTAACAAAAAATAATCCTTATGATGAAGCCTTCCGATCGG
The DNA here is from genome assembly GCA_038048805.1 of Hipparchia sbordonii. NCBI lineage: Eukaryota > Metazoa > Arthropoda > Insecta > Lepidoptera > Nymphalidae > Hipparchia > Hipparchia sbordonii. Next base: position 8,273,014 of record CM076107.1, on the reverse strand, counting down.
TATGATAAAGATACAGGTTAATTTTTTTTCTCGTATAGCGGGTTCGAGTCCCGGTTCAACCAGGCAATTATTTAAAAATCTATGAATGCAGTTTAAATTGTTTTTTAAATTAAAATGAAGTCTTCTTTCAGTAAAATGTTCCATCTACAATATTTAAGGTACTTCCCCTCCATGTGGCATAGCCGTGGGACACCCTGTATATATATAGATGACTATGCTTTATCAAAGCATTAAGCACCTTCTCAAAAGTGTCTAAGGGCTCTTAGGTCATTAGGTTTTGTATAAATGACTGTTCAATTTCAATAGAACTATCAAATCAATGTTACCCTTATAATACAGGGTGTAATTCTATCGAGCTGTGAAAAATTTACTATTTTAATATCGTCTTCGTTAAGTGGTAGTTAAGATCACCTTGATGTTTATTATATACCTATTTATTACTTATTATATTATCTATTTATAATTTAATATTATATTATCTATAGTTTTTGTACTTACTGTAATAATGTACCTCACTACATTTTTTTGAACAACTTTGTGTCTACAGGCAGGTATAATATAAAAATAAATGTTTCTACATATTATATTTAATAATTGTTATTAATAATTAAGTAAGTTTATTGAGAATGTGAACCCTTTCCAATCGATGGTGACTGTCAATTTTATGCATGATTGAAATAACAATTGTTTAAACAAACAAACAAGTCTTCCTAATTTTTTCTGCGTAAAACCCTAAACAGATATTAAATTTATCGGATGTCCATAAAAAATTGATAATATTTTATCTGACACCAATAGGTTAAATGAAGGTCTAAGCAATTTATACGTACCAATTTAAATCAAAGATAAAATAATTACAATATCGATCGTCCTAAATAAGTATTATACGCCTGTGTAAAACAAAGTGTGAAGTTTTAAAATGGATTTAATTATACTTAAACTAAACAAGGCACTCGCAAGAGGCGTAAATAGATAAGTAAAACAAAAGATCGTGATATTGCAAAAATGTGCACAAATAAAACTCAGTTTTCAACTTTGTAACACTGTAATTTTATTCTTATAAAGCCCTTATGTGCCACTATGCACTAACTTTTACGTTAGATATCAAATCCTGCTGTATCCCAAACTTTCGTTCATTTCCACTGGTAAATAGGTAGGTACCTATGCTGGATTAATTCAATCACTGCTTTAGTGAGACATTTTTGTCCCATTAGTTGAATTACATAATAAGAGCTACCTATCCTAACAGAACAAATAGAGTAGGGTTTCACCTACAACCAATGAATGTTGTTGTTCAATGTAACAGCTACATATTAGTACTACATAGTACATTAATAAACATTATTGTCATTCTATAACAGTGGCATAACAAAAAGTTAAGGGCGTTCCCACATTTATCGACGCGGAATCTGCTTTAGCGCAGTGCGTATCGCCACACTACGCGCTACAGTCGTAGCTATCTCGTAGCTATTTAACGTTGATCTTCTACGTAGGATAAAGGCGAAGAAAGCAGGCTGACGAGAAAACTCTGCTACTACGTCATACACGCCAACGCGCTTCGCGCAGTCTTAGACCCTTTATCGGTCCAGCTCAGATTCCGCGTTAATGATATGGGGAAACCCTAAGTTAGGTTAGGAGATAGGACTGCCTAGATCAAAACATAGTTATGACCTCGGTTTCGATGTTTTTGGTGTCAAATTAGATAACATTTAACCACCGCGGCGTCCCGTTAAGATGTGTCTGGTGGTCTGACGCTATGGTTTTACAGGGCCTCAAGTTTGGTACACCACTGTCCTACAAAAATGTAAGTAATACACACGATTTATACACTGTACTTTATACTTATACGGTGGAAATAGATAATTGATGTTTCATATGACATCTATCCGCAATAAGCTAAAAGCTTTTCTTCCCATAAAATATTTTACCCTAAAACAAGGAGGTAGGGAAAAATATCGTCAAATATTAGTTTCACAAACGTTTAATTGACAAGTAACTACATTTAAAATCAAATCTTAAATATCTTTAAGGTAAATAGAATTGAATAGAAGAATTTTATTTACCAATTATTATATATATTTTTAGATGTTTTACACGAATTCCTACAAATATTTCACTCGGTGGACTGAATAGGTATGTTTGTGAGATCACAAACCGTGCTGATGTCATAATTTTTTGTTTTTGATGGATTTAATATTATAAGACAGACATAATATTCATTTATACATAATTATTGTCCTGTTTATGGTTTTTATGACTTATGTAAATTACCTATAAGGTCAGAAGAATAAAATAAAATTGAAACAAAGAAAATTCATTCGTGTCTTTATTAAAATGTCTATTCGTAAAATAATAATCTAAATTAGCATCACAATAATTAGCGCTGATTCTAAAACAAAGTAACTTAAAATTAAATAAAATATAAAAATGTGATCACCAAATAATATTCGATTTATAATGATAACTTATTGATTCGTGGCTTAACAGGGTTTATTATTTTTTCTAGGAACTAAACCTGAATCGACCGCGTGTGAGCATCCATAAAAAAACTTTGGATCGTATAACGTGAAATGTATTGTTTTAGATAAATATTTAATTTTACACATATTGTACCAGCATACTGAAATAGTTATTAGAGAATACAATATATATTATATATGCATTTTTGTAGGCAGACAAATAGCTATAGTGCTGAAATTATACCTCGTGGGTCGAACCATTACTAAGAGATTTGATAAAAAGTACCATTACAAGAGCCATCCTACTAATAAAATAAATACGAAAGTGTTTGTTTGTTGGTTTATCCTTCAATCACGCTACAACAGAGCTACGGATAGACGTGATTGTTTGTATAACTATAGGTCAGGACCTGGACAGAGTGACATAGGCATCTATTTATCCCGGGAAATTAAAAAGTTCACGCGGGTTTTTAAAAGCTAAATCCACGCGGACGTAGTCGCGGGCATCAGCTAGTAACAAATAAAGATATAATAAAATAATAAATTATCTTATATTTATACATAATATGTTGTATAACAGAGAATAACTTTCACAGCTATTTTAATAAAAAGCGCGAGGATATTGGTAACTAACATGATACAAGCAAAACAAAATGGGGGAAAATGCAACATTAATTTTTCACCTCCGAGATCTAATTCTGAACATAACTTATTACAAAATAAAACGTTTACAACTGCAATTTCGATTAAAGTATTGATCGTGTATGTCTTAGCCTAGTCGTTTTATCATTTATGTCTAAGAACAGTTATTGGACTGTAAATTAGATATAGAAATGAATAATAAATAAAAGTTTAAGTTAAAATAATATTACTTATTAGACCACAGGTTAGATGGTTGCATAAAATAAAGCCACCGTTACATAATGGTGCTTTATGGTAGGGAGGGGAAAAATTATGTCTTTATAGTTGAGAATTTTTTAATTTTTGCTCAGTGACGTAGGCTGTCGGACGTTGTTATATTGCTCAAGATAGGTTGGAGCTAAAGATTCCAAGGCTTCAGCAACTGACCATCGGCTCAGAAACGGTGTGATGTGGACGAATGATACAATGACTCACTCCATGTGAATGGTACATTTTATTTTCCGATATCGTAAAAAAACCAGCTAAATTATTTTCGGAAGGATTCTCGTTTTAATAAGTCACCTTTATAAATTGCTATGCCCGATTGTAATTACAATAGACGTGAAGTTATTTACGCTTAGTGCGTTTTTTTTCCATAGAAAAATCTTAATAACATAAATTAACAAACACGCTCAAGTAAATAATAGGTACGTATAAAGTTTAATAATACATAAAATATTCAATAACAATACTAATCGCACCTCTTAAAGAATTTTCATCTATGTGGTAATTGTCTGTAATGAAGGTTTTATCAGCCCAGAACTCTTAGTAAGGGCGCCTTCAAGGGACAGCAGAGTGGCGCCACTTAATTTGAAGGCGCCCTAAGTTTTAATAAAAAAAATATTAATATGTACTTAATAATAGTTTAGTTAACATTCTACTTCTTAATACCATTAATATCATTTTAAGATCTGGATCTGCAGTCAATTTTTACGGACTAAAATTCAAAACTAGTTATATCGAAAATACTGTAACAATAATAATGAATAAATAATAATAAAATCAAAGTGGCAGCGCTTAAAAAATAAGTTCAATTTTTGCAATAAATATTTTATTAATTAAAAATTAAATAGTTTCACATAATTTTAAATCGGTTGAAAGTTAAAATACATTGTAGTCTAAAAATTGCACTATTGTATACTTAAAAAAGCATATATAGTAACTCTAAAACAATACATACAAAATGAAATATTACATAATACTTACCGCACACCGAGATTTTCTTTTGATACCTAACGGATAATACACTCAGATTTTTTTAATGAACTTGATAGTTTTCAGGGGTTATTAAAAGGTATATTATATGCATTACAAAAATTTTGGATAGAAAAATGCCGAACAACATTTATTATTATTTTTCCTATGACTAGTTAGTTACGTAGCCTACCTATAGTCTACTTGCATGGTAACTTCAGCGACCTTCACGTACCTACGGAAGCTAGATATGAAGATATCTGCACGTAAAGACGTGATGGCATGTGATCGAGCCGAGACTAGTTAGTAAGAATAGTTATTAGAAATAGAGTATATAAGCTAGGGTTTAAGTATTAGATTGAATCATTAGATCTGTGGTCTACCAATCGACACAGTTGTAAGTTAGGTTTAAGTACTTTTAATTAAATTAGTAGTAGTCAAAATCTTCGTTTCCTTTCGTCGAACCCTTCGTCGCTGTCGCTAACTTAAGTGGCGCAGGGTAGGAAATTCTAAGGACCTGCGGCAGAACAACAGGAGGGGATCCCGAACATTGGATCGCGACGGAAAGAAGCGGCGTGACCGGGAATGGAATTTATGTAAGTACATCAGAATAGTTCTTGTGTTGCTTCCTGAATTCCGCTTTTCCCACCCATATACCATTCCAATATATCTAGAGCCTTTTGGGTTTTTATTGGATTATGGGGGTAATAGTTGTAGTACTTAGTAGGTTAGGGTTATGTTAGGCTAGTGAATAGGGGTAGCAATTTTTCACCCTAGTACTTTTAGGAATCGGGAGCCTGAATTACGACAGGCGCACCGATAGTTAGTAGATAGGGATAGTTTAGATTAATCAAAATGGTTAGAGATGAAAGCTTTGAAGAAATTTTTGAAGCCATACGGATTATCCCAGAATTTAATGGGAATCCGAATGTTTTAACTAGATTTATTATATTATGTGACCATTTAGCGGCACGATATATAAGCACGGCGCCGGGTAATGAATTTAATAAGGTATGCTTATTAAATGGCATACTCAACAAGATTACTGGTACCGCGGCGTGTACTATAAACTCCAACGGAATACCTGACAATTGGTTAGATATAAGGACAGCATTAATTAATAATTTTTCTGACCCACGTGACGAGACAGCTTTGAGTCATGACCTCTTTTCAGCGAGGCAGGGTAGCCAATCACCACAGCAGTTCTATAACTATTGTCAGACCTTATTCAGTACTATTATGACCTACATAACATTACATGAGTCTATAGCCACGACAGTAGAAGCAAAACGCGATTTATATAAGAAAATAACTATGCAGGCATTTGTGCGAGGGTTAGCAGAACCACTAGGATCCCGAATACGGTGCATGAGGCCTGAGACCATCGAGAAGGCACTACAGTACGTACAAGAGGAGTCAAACATAATGTATTTGCAATATAATGAATCCCAGAGGAACCATCAAGTCCTTAAGAATATTTACTCGAATAAATTACCAGCATTACCGGTTTCATCCTCACGATTTCAGAACTCACAGGTTCCTGTGCCTAACTGGCTAGTTCCAGATATTGAGTGTCCTGCTGGACCTACACTTGAACCTCTCCAATTTTATGAACTCAACTATAACCAACAGAACGGACTGACCAATACCCAAAGAACGTTTGGTGCACCTCCATCTTATTGTAACCCACATAGTAATATAATAAGGTTACCTCCACAGAATGATCCATCACAAAACCAGTCTGAGCCCATGAGCAGAGTTCAAAGATTTACCCCCAAACCTAGGCCACATAGTAAAACAGGTCACAATTGGAATAAACACGGAAACCAGCCTCCTAGTATCTATTCGAATACCCGTGAAATAACTATCAATGTATGTGCGGCCAATGACACGGATAATAATGCTTACGATAGCTTTTTCCACAACCGTGACCTAGACTCAGGTTTCACTTCCGATCATAATAACTATAGTAATGACAATTTTGTCGACTCCAACTGTAATTCAATACAATATCATGATGTGACTGATGTAGGTCAGTTATCTGAAATATCTTCGCCACAGATGACGACTGCTAGCCCAGAAGACAATTTTCGGAATAGTTCCGACGTCATCCAAACTCAAATAGATTTAAATACTCAGACAAAGAGACAGTTACCATACATAAAGGTTGGGAATTCCACTTCAAATAACGTAATATTCGCGCCCAAACGCCCCGCGCATGCTGAGGTCTATATTACAGAGTGCGTACAACCAAAGGCACAAGAGAAATCACGATTGCAAATTGGTCATCTGAACAAGGAGAAAAAACCCAAACTTAAAACTCTCTGTTCACGATATCCGGACCCAATTCATATTGAAGGGGAAGCCTTAACTTCCACCAACCAGGTCAAACCCACCGATGAGGTGCCAGTTCATACTAAAACTTCCTTATATCCATTAGTGCATCGCCAAGAAGTTAGTGATCAGAGAAAGAAAATGTTGAATCAAGGTATTATACGGTCTTCGTATTCTACATGTAGCTCACCTATTTGGGTTGTACCAAAGAAGTTAGATGCTTCAGGTAGGCAAAAATGGATAGGGTTCTATTATAAAAAGCATAGGTGGAAATCTAGATCAGATAGGCGCTTTAAATTATCCAGAATAACCAATAAAAGTAGGATCCAAGCTCAAAAACCAAACTAGCTTGAGTAGCTAGTAGGTAGGTATTGAATAGAAAATAGCTGACTAACACAAATGACTGATTGTATAGTAGATTATTATATTCCCTGTAATTTAAAGAAAAAACTTTAATTTATATAAATTAGCGATTATTTCTAATAAAACTCACAGGCTCTTCCATACCATACCCTCATTCCTATTCATTGCAACTAAGAACTCATTCGTGTACATAGAGGCTGAATGCCCGAAGACCAACACCTGGTACCTCTGCAAGAAGGGAATTACCACCAAATTCGTACAAGATCCAACTGCATCCATGGATTGCTAATAAGCGACCAGATCATCCAAGAATCATGAAAATTCACCACCAGGCAGGCAAAGGAAAAATTAGATAACGAACGCCATGCAGTTTTTCCTCACCACATCTTATCGACAGGAGGATCAAGGAAGCTATCTTATCACCATATCGACCAATAGAAGTCCAGCCACGGTCTCCGAGTATAAGGGAGGACCATCCGAGGAATTCTCGACGACATTTTCGTACAAGTACTGCAATTGTCGCCGCTCTGAGGGTGGAGGAGTTACGTAGCCTACCTATAGTCTACTTGCATGGTAACTTCAGCGACCTTCACGTACCTACGGAAGCTAGATATGAAGATATCTGCACGTAAAGACGTGATGGCATGTGATCGAGCCGAGACTAGTTAGTAAGAATAGTTATTAGAAATAGAGTATATAAGCTAGGGTTTAAGTATTAGATTGAATCATTAGATCTGTGGTCTACCAATCGACACAGTTGTAAGTTAGGTTTAAGTACTTTTAATTAAATTAGTAGTAGTCAAAATCTTCGTTTCCTTTCGTCGAACCCTTCGTCGCTGTCGCTAACTTAAGTAGTTCATAAACATGAAACGATTACAAATAGCGATATAAACCATTTGTTTAAGTATGTATATAAAACTTATTGTCCCAAAAGTCATAGAGAAATATTTCTCATTTAATAAACCCAAAAAACAAACTCCGAAGTTTCTTTAAGTGGAACCGACTAAGGTATGGAACAATAATTTAATCTTAAAGTCGTACTACGTAACTTTAACAATACTAAAAGGACGCAATCGATGCTCTGGGTCTGAACACACTTATCGGCTTGAATAAGGAGCGTTTATCCATTTCTTTATTGACACTATATTTATTTATTTTGTAAAAAAACGATAATAATAATCCAAACGAAGGAACACGATAAAGTGTACGGAAACCCAAGTTTTAGTAACGACTTCAAAATAGATTAGTAGCCTTATTTAAATCTGACGTTAACGCCGATTTTACGAGTAATGCGTACACAACATTTTTAAAGTCTGCATAGATTGTTGTGATCCTTGCCGAGAGATATTCTTTAGTTATTATGTTATCTTTTAAAGATTATTGTTTAGGATTTACTTAATTAGACAATAGACATATTGAGTAGCAAACTAACGCATAACATGCAGCGGATAAGTGTACGTAGACCCACATAAAAAGTATATGTTTAACACACAATAATGCTTTTTTATTCATCCAATGACATTCCTTTCACTCCTCCTAGGCAAAACAGCTTAACTATTTTGTTGAAATCGTTCAATAGCCCAAACAGCTTGTGATGATATTCTTCAATAACACTATGTATATGTATAAGGCTATTGAAAAAAAAAATTAAAGCTTAACAAACTCAATCTACGCAAACTGCACGCTCGGCCAAATTACCTACTTCGATATAATATTATGGATAACAAGAGAATCGCATCTGTATCTCAATCTTATAACATTATAATTATTCCTAATACATAAATACAATAAGTTAGCTAATGAACATTCAAACCAATGAAACTGCTACCGATAGATGGCGCTACTTCATCGGAATTTCACCTAGGCTTACCAACCACCGCAATTTCTACTATACATTGATGAACCATCACAATCAAACTAATTTCGACTAGTTTATACTCAAATGCGTAGTTTCGACTGCCTCAGCTACAGAGTTGGATCTACCACTAGCCATTGCAGCAACATTGCCTTTGCTTTTCTTTTTTTTTTTGCCCCAAAATCGGACTTAAGGTTTATACTTTAGGTATTACTGAGGTATACCTAATACTTTTCGTATTCGACAAATAACTGATAAGACAATTCGCTTTCAGACATTCGTTACTTCCATCAAGTTGTTTTTAATTAATTCAGAACTGTCACTGGTTTTTGCTTACCAAAAAAACTGGCAAATTGGATTGCTAGTTTTTTCTTACATTCGACATTCGTACCTCCATGGTTAAGGTTGATAATGAAATGGTAAAAGTTAAATAATTCTGACTTGCCCAACCCAAAATAGCAGTTTGTTTAGCAGCAAGTTATTAAGCAGTTAGCAGCCTGTTATGCAACCCACCAGAAAAGTATCAAAATAGGCATTCAATTATTTTTCATTTCAATACCATTATTTCACATCAAGGACGCCAAGTAAAATTAGAACATCCTTTTTCGTTTGGAAAAGATATAACATTAGATACGTATATTTCAACGTCCTCAAAGCCGGTCCGATCTATATTACCCTTATAAAGTTGGTAAGCCTGACTGTACATGAGGTGTTTAGACGGGCGTGTAATGCCCAACTGGTTTGTAAAAGATCTGGCCCGTGAATATACGGCGGATGATTTCTTTTAATAAAAGACCTTTCTCCTTTTTAATCTTGACGAGAAAACCGCGGTTTTCGTTTGCACGTCGAGATAGATACGGGAGGACTTCGAGCACTGGTCCGTAGGGAACGTATTTGTATGCTGAATATCCGGCTTGACCTAAAAAAAGAAATCCGTTAAGGTGCTGTCCGATCACGAAATCAAAACAAATCAAGAGTTCGTTCGAGTAACGTTCCACCGAAGTTAAAATCGAGGGAAACGTATCTCTTAAAAAATAATAATTCAATGTTCAGTGAAAATGAAATCGACAATTACCTAATGTGTTGTATTTTGAAATTTTTCGTAAATTATAATTTTCAATAAGGAGAAAATTTGCTTTTAAAAGTTCAAATTAAGTGATATCATTGAAATTGTTATTATGCGTCTAATATGTTTAAATTGACTTCTTGACTTGACTAGTCTGGGGTTAAATGTAGCCTATGTGTTAATCTCGGGTATGAGCTATCTTCATACCAAATTTCAGCCAAATCGGTTCAGTCGTTTTGGCGCGAAGGAGTAACAAACACACACATACAAACTTTCGCCTTTATAAAATTAGTGTGATGTGATAAGGTCCACATGCACCACCTCCCTAATTATATTTAAGTTAGGTAAATATTCTATACCTGTAGATACTTCTTGTTCAATCTGAACTAAACTTGCCAATAAAAATTCTTTTCAAAAAACCGACTTCAAACGCCACTACAAAGTATAAAAATAATTTTATTTTGTACACGTTTGTTGAAGTCGGGCGGCTTAAATAGAAACGATGAAACCGATACGCGATGCTCACCCGATTTCAATAAGCGTGTCTCTTATATGTCACCATAAGGTAAGCGTCGCGCATCGATTTCATCGTTTCTAGTTAAGCCCGCCCGACTTCAACAAACGTGTACAAAATAAAATTATTTTTATACTTTGTAGTGGCGTTTGAAGTCGGTTTTTTGAAAAGAATTTTTATTTTAAGCTTTTTAGTGTAGCTTGTTCCTGCTCTCTTTCTCCCCTCCCTCCAACGCTACGGCACTAAAGTAGTCTATACTTGGTACCTACAGTACTTATTAACAACACACAATTTCTAAAGAGCTAGGACCAGGAGGTCCATGATGTAGTCCATGCTTGGTACCAACAATATCAATTCGAAAGCGACAGTTCGTAATCCCTCCAACCCTGCAGCATCAGGATTGAGGAGCTAGAACCTTGAATTTTATATGTAGTATATGCTTGGTACCAACAATATTAATTCGTAAGCGACAGTTCCTAAATCCTCACAGATTAGGTAGGCAGTACCCCTGCAGCATCAGTATTGAAGAGCTAGGACCTTGAGCTCCACGATGTAGCCTATGCTTAATACTAACAATATCAATTCGCAAGCGAAAGTCCCTAAATCCTCACAGTTTAGGTAGGCAGTACCCTGCAGCATCAGGCGTGAAGAGCTAGGACCTTGAGCTCCACGATGTAGACTATGCTTAATACCAATAATATCAATTCGCAAGCGAAAGTTCCTAAAACCTTATAGTTTAGGTGGGCAGTTCCCTGCAGCATCAGGATTGAGGAGTAGGACCTGAAACTCTAAGATCTAGTATATGCTTAGGCCAAGCATACCAATTCGTAAATGACGGTTCCTAAAACCCCATAATTTAGGGGGAAAGTACCTCTGCAGCATCAGGCTTGAAGAGTTGAAGGTAAAAAATTTTATGGGACCATTTCGCGAGCTTCCTCTGTCGATTAAAAAAATAATCGCGTGAATCGGTCCAGAAACCCCGGAGTAATCGGTGGGCATACATAGAAAAAAAAAAAAAAAAAAAAAAAAAAAAAAAAAAAAAAAAAAAAAAAAAAAAAAGATACCGGCCGAATTGATAACCTCCTCCTTTTTGGAAGTCGGTTAAAAAGTGACAGCATTACAAAATTTAACTTAGAAACATAATTAACCAAGGGGGCTGAGACGCAGTGCCTGTCAACGACGATAGGCATTAGTGATCCATTGAAGGTTTGAAGAGATGTGTCATTTACTATTTCATAGTAAACCTTCGATGGATAAAAAATATATGTCAGTGGCTTTCATTTTATGATAGGCACTGAGTTACAGACTCAGGGGGCAGATTGGTACAAGACGGCCTAAATGTGTGTAGGTGGCATACCGAGCGGGAAGGTGATGTGGTCGCACATGCCCAGCAGCTGCCCGAAGCAGACCACCTTGGCGTCGGGCTTGATGTCGTGCTCCTTCATCAGCTGGATGGCGTAGCGGACCGTGTCCTCGTTGTGCGACGCCACCATGATGCCGAGACGGTCCTTCTGCTCGTTCTAACAAACACATCACCAAACACTTTCATTTTTGAGTTATTTGACACTGTCTTTCATACTGTCAAATAAATACAATATTCCTGGTCAAACTACACGTGCTGATAGTCAATTTTGTCGCCTTATATTGTCACTTGGAATTTTAGTGACAAACTATAGTCCGCGCGCGAGCTCTGAGGAATCGGGGGCTGACGAAGAGGACGGGTGCGCACGGGGCCCGACGTCGCACCTCACCCCGCACACTCCCAGTACTCGCGTCAAGGTCGACACTAATCTTCGTCAGCCCCCGATTCCTCGGAGCTCGCGCGCGCACTATATATATGTAATCTAACTTCCACGCTTTAGTCCTATTTCCATAAAACTTCCACTAACCGAATTTTAACAGTTGTCTAAACAGCAATTCTACTTCCACTTATTTTAACTTAGGTAAATCGCGTAGGTATTCAGCGTTATATAGCCTTTGTTTACAATGAAACTGCGGGTGACTCAATTGGCCAATCAAGTATAATTTTGCCATTAGGGATGTTAAAAAACTAGTAGTAATTACCTTGACTCTGCTGAGGATTTCTTTGAGGCATTTGTGGAAGGACGTGGTAGTTGCCTCTACGCTCTCGCACGTAGGGTCTTCGTATCCCATCGCTGCTGCTCGGGCGCGCTCCTGAGGAAAGTAAACCAGCAAATTACGAACTGAAAAATTCGTCCAAAGAAACAAAATCTCTACTAATTTTATAAATACGATAGTGTTTTTGTATGGATTTGCTTGGATGTGATTTAGTGTCATAGGCTACTTTTATCCCGGAAAATCAAAGAGCATCTACAGGATTTTTAAAAAATATATCCAAGCGCACGATATTGTCGGCATCAGCTAATGAATAGTACGTAATATATTAAAGGCAAAGGTGAATGACTGACTGATTGATCTATAAACACATAGCTCTAATCACTGGATGGATCGGGCTGAAATTTGGCAAACAGTTAGCTATTACGATGTAAGCATCCGCTTAGAAATAATTTTCGAAAGTTTCAACCCCAAGAGGTTAAAAAGCGGGCTAAGAAATCGAACTTATCGTGAGCCAAGCCGAGGGCAAAAGCTAGTTATTAAAATAAAGTTAAACAAAACATGTAAACATTATGTAGAATTACATACTACTAAAAATAGTAGTATGAGTAGAATTTCATAAAATCATCATCATCATCATCATCATTGGCAATCCATTAACGTCTCACTACTGTGCGCAGATCTTCTCTCAGAGGTTTAAATAAAATAAAATAAAATTAATTAATTGCTCAGGAGATGGAAGTGCTGCCGAGGTAATCTACCTAAAGGTATAGGGATGTGCGGCACAACTATTAAATAAAATATTTTACTTGCCTTCTTTCAATTAAATACATACTTGCTCAATGTAAGCGCCGCGAACAAGCTTGGCTCCCCAGTAGAAGTTCTGTCGCTGAGCCTGCTCCAAATCTGTTACGATCTCCTTGTAAGTGTTCTTCAGGTAGGTCTGGTATGTATTGAATACTAGGAACTTATCCTGTAGAAAAAATAGAATACATATTTACAATAATAAAATACATACATACCCACGACGGTTTACTGCATTTTTAAAAATGCACTGAGCCAATTTTAATCTGTTGTTAGAAATTTTAGTCACTTCTGGTAAGGTTCTTAAATATATGTTTGATGGCTACATGCCAAAAGAGGGAGAATTTAAAACACGATTGCAGTGTGATTGCAGAAATCGTGTTTAATTTTTTTTTACTATGTTAATGTTATTGGATGAGATTGATCGGGTAACATAGTTCACGTCAGTGCAGGTTTGTGCCATAAGAGATACCTATTTCCTTTAATCGCACACGAATACACTTTGTGCAATAGTTGAGAATCAATGATCAAAATGATTCAAATGAAGCGTTTCACTGATTCAAATTTTTGAACTGATTCAGATACAAAATGATCCAAACTTAACCACCACCACCTCTAATAAAATATCAAGTTTTTTTTATTCGATGACAAGATAGTCCTTGACCGCGATCTCACCTGATGGTAAGTGACGATGCAGTCTAAGATGGTAGCGGTCTAACTTGGAAGGGATATGGCAATGTAGACTCAACCCAAATCGGTAATCGGTTTCTACACGCCATCGTGCCGGAACGCTAAATCGCTTGGCGACACGTGTTTGACGGTAGGGTGGTAACTAGCCACGGCCTAAGCATCCCACCAGACCAGACCAGAGTAAAATTATAAATTCCCAAATTGCCCCCGCCGGGAATCCCAAGACCTCCCAGTTATAAGACCACAGCGCTCACCACTGCGCCAGGGAGGTCGTCAAAAAGTGCATAATATAAAAAATCAACTATGATAAGTTAAGAGTAGTCTTCACTCACTTTGTTGTATCTCCTCATCATTTCCAAGCAGATCCTCGAGATCGCCGGCTGGAAGTACGTCTGCTCAGCGTCGATCATGATCCTCACGTCGTGATCGTTGGCGACCTTGATAATTTCATTCAGCCTCCGCAACATATTCCTAAACATTTCCTCCTCTTTTGGCGAGATCTGGGAAATCAGTCGGCGCATCTGGCCGGTTTTGGGGTCTGGAACTCGGAACGAGTCTGACAAGCCCATATCTTTGTCGAGAATATTGGACCATGGGAATAGATGGACGATTCTGTGGAATAAAAAAGTTTTCATACTTAATGTCATTTTCTTTTTTCGAAACAAAATGTCGACAAAATGTAGAGTTCAACAAATATACTAACTGCCGCACGACACTTTCATTAATTTATAATCTCTTAATGAGCTGTCATTCCTAAATAAGTACTAAATAAGCGTTCAAATGTATATCAGACTTAAGAGTTATATTTTTAAATATAATATACCTACTGTACTGGCTTGCCCAGTACAACAACACACATAATGGATATGTATAATACAGAGTTCACTCACACGTGCCGCCACGATGACGCCGATATAAGACTGACACACCCACCGCATGGTGGCTGCATTTATAGTAACAATACAGTAGTATTGTTACTATCTACCCACATCTAGAGTCTGATGTTACGCGTCTAATATATTTGCTTACCTACAGACCTAGTATACGCTACACCTACCCTACATACTACACTAGTGCGACACTAGTTTTGGTAAAAACAACCGTTAAAAGTCGAAATTAACGAACATCTAGTGAACATATTTTAATAACGCGAAGCAATATGCTTGTGTTTGCTGTGTCAATTATTTATTTAGAAATTAACAGTTCGGTTTATTTGTCAAATTAAAAGAAAAAAAATAAAAAAGCCTACAGAAAATGTTATCTCGAATTAAATGAGGGTATGTACTCGTACATAATTTGATAGCATTGTAGCTTGAAAGACCTTTAGGACACTATGTGTATACGGTAAGATGAAACTCCTAAAATTCGATAAGCTGATTCTAATGTACCTAGCTTTAAGAGTTAATTCACACATGAGATAAGGTTAGGCCACTGTGAAGGATTCTACTCTAACTTATGAGCATAATATTACGAAGATAACGTATAATTTTATAGCCTCAATAGCCCAACGGTTAAAGGCGTGGACTGAAAACTGAAAGTTCAATCCTCACCCAATGTCTTAGGAGTGCCTAACACAAGCTTTGTGCTTATTTTGAGAGGAGAGGAATATAAGTCAATTGTAACAGCATTACTAATGTACTTTAAAAAATCTTCTAGCGATATTACCAACCCTTAATATTAAGATAAGGAACACTGACCGATCCCATGGGAATAAGTGCAGGACACTGAAATAGATTGTTAATATTTGAGTCTTTTTACAATAATCATTATTGCTACACTTCGATCAGCTTATAAACAATTAGCAGAAGGTCCCATCTTACCATTATATCATGTAGGTACATACCCAACTACATAACCGTACTTACAAATAAAAAGGTAAAGAAGGAACGAGATCATAATAATGTGAGTTCTATGCAGATGACTTGGTGTTACCTAACGAGCATGTGAATTTTACTAAATGATGAGTTGTATCTACATTCATGATACAATTTACAATAAAACAACACAATTTACAAATTACAATAAAATAAATAAATGATGAGCCGAGCACAAGCGAGCCATGGCCTTATACAAAATGACTTAATTATGGATCAATTTGAAGCGCCACATTTGACATACGAGTGTCTGTGGAACTAATAATATTGAAAATGGCGCACTGATCACTATAATAATAATTAATGTATGAAATCGTACAATAACAAAAATGAATTAAGATGAAGGCCAGTGCGATATTTGCAATATTAGATACCTATTAGTTCCAGAGATACTCGTATCTGTTAGATGCTCGCAATGGGTACACCTTGACAATTTGTATAGCGGCTTAGCACAGCCCGAACATTTCAGGCGAGCTTGTTGGCGTCATGCAAACCAAAATATTCGTGATATGCTGAATGCTCCACTCATACTCGGTTCACCTAACGTAGACGAAGCTTAACAAAATATACGTGTTGTAACAAAAAGAGGTTTCACTGACCCTTCTTTATCCGACGTGATCTTCTTCATGAACTCCTGCACTTCGGGCTTGGAGCTCAAGTCGCCGAGGTACCTCTGCAGGTCTTCGATGGTCTTGTGGTGGGTGAGCACATTGCCCTCGCCGCCGGCAATCTGGTGCATATAACTACGCGCCCTCATTATCACTTCTGATAGTTGGAGCTGAAAGATTGACGGTTTGATAAAATTATTCAAATTCAAAATAATTAATAATGGTAAAAAAGCGCGGATATAACTCGCTCCAGCAATATGTGACTTAAAATAAAATTGAGTCTCATAAATTTAATAATGATAGGAGATTCAGAAAGACTTCGTTCAGGGAACAGAGATCTTAATTCATAAGTTGTGCGATATATTATTTTGGCGAAACGCAAGCCTATTTAATCCGTGCACGATTGAATATATCATTTACACTTACCAATAGTTGTGGTCTTCCAAGAGCTGTCAGTTTGATTGCCATTAACCCCGTGCTTTTGGTTGTTTCTGTAAAATAAGACCAGAAATATCAGAAAGATGCCATTTTACTAGAGTCAGTTGGTCTGGCAACACGCGCTGGTCAAAGACTTTCGTCATTAGTCTCTGGTGGGTCTTGGACGAGAAGATATCTCGATGCTTCCCGAATTCTGATGCGGTGGTTAAACTCTTCCTCGTTTGCCTTATCTAGATACTAGGTACTTCTAGAAGTCATAAATAATTGGGTCTAGATATAATTTGAAAAAACAAAGTAAGGACTGCCTTTTTTTAAATCCACTTTACTAAATAGACTTTGTGTTATTGGGTAAGAGTAAACAGCTTAAAAAATTGCTTAGATAATCGAGTGACATGTTCTTTATCTTTAGGCATCTTAAAAAGGCTCAGGATCACTCAGCGAGCCATGGAGAGTATATGCTTGGAGTATTCCTAGAGATCAAATCGAGAGAAATGAAAGGATCATGAAAGTGCTGGAGTGACGACCGCTTAAAAAGTGGACCTAAAATATCAGGCGAGTCGCAGGGAAGCGCTGGATACAGCCGGCATAAGACCGAGACCTGTGGAAAAGCAAGACCTTGCACCTTGCAAGATATCGTTATCTAGCAGTTTACGTCTTTTGGCTCATAATCAAGAAGAAGATCGATTAAAATTTCAAAAATATTCTTTTTTTACATTTTGCTCTGGGTTTACAGAAATTTTTATTTAGGTAAGTATAATTCGATTTTAAAAAGGCGAGGGCGCATAATAATGTTAATCCCCTCGTCGCTGTGGCCTCAGCTGGGTCTTAGCACTTGTAATTCGATTGTCTCGATTAACCGCCGTTATTACGAGTCGAGGTTGCCGGAATTGCCGGGTTGCCGGTTTATTTCAATAAGACTGTTGTCCGATCTTAGGCGATCGGCGAATGAGATTTTATCGAGGATAATTATTATTATAACGTTTTAGTTGAATGTTTCCAAAATAAAGGAAAAGATTTAGATAATATAAAAATAATTCTAATATTGATTTGCGGGAGTTGGGTTGCGTAACCACTAACAGTAGTCTATCCTGTCCTATATAACGAAGGACGTTATCAGAAGTACAACTAAGTACTTTACACTATCACTTATTTAACCAAAAGGAATGCGTCCGGCTTTGCGTCAGATTTGAAAAATGTTCTGCTCTGATTTACTGGTAGGTTTGTCTAAACGCAAAACAAATGTCAAAAAAAATCGTTTCTTATGATTTTTTTTTATCGATCAACGGTTTGCGTTTGAATAAAATTACAGTTTATTTATGGTAATCGGTGATGCCCTTATAAAGGTAGAACACGCTAACTTTGAGCAATGCAAAATTTTAGAAATTTCTTTATAGGTACGTGTCCTTTGAGCGTTTTAGATTAGTTTTGTAGCAGGGACGTGCGATATTACAAATATCAAAACACACGGAAAGTCTCATATTCAGGTTTTCTTTTTCTTAATCAATCACAGTTTAGATCTCTGAAAAGAGTTCAATGAGAAAACTAAACCAAGTTGTTTCCACACATCTGCTATTCCTCATAAACGAATGCGTAAGAACAAGAAAGTGCAGGGAGCCGCTGGATACAAGAGACCACGAACCTATCGTCATGATCGTAGAACAGCGACGAATTTGCAAAAAGTCCAAAAATGACTCTTGCATATTTGGATATTTAATTAACAATTGTTATTTGTTTACTATTTTAAAACAGAACCTTTTTAATTGTTTTATGTGAAACTTGATTGCTATAGATTTTTTATTAAAAAAGTTATGATGAAAAAACTTCGGAAATTATTTCAAACGGTGTACCTACTGTAAAGTTGATAAAATGCAGATCCATCGTTGTTCTAAGATCATAACGCTGTCACGAGTGGACGTCTGTCGATTGAGGCCAATGAAAACAACAGTATGGTTTATTTTAAAAAAATGGGACTCGAATAGGATACCTGCGACGGCATCAATGCTCCTCATGAAAGCTTCCATGTTCTTCTCACAGGAAGCCTCGTTGAGGTAGAAGTAGGTCCTGGCGCTGGTGACCTTGTACCGCCGGTCCGCGAACCTCTGCTCCACGTGGTACTGCTTCAGCTGCCCTTCCTCCGCTTGGTCGCCGCATGTTGAGATTGAAGCGCTGATGGTTAAGAGGATGAATCAGTTATTGTTATGATAAGTGGCACCAATGCAGTGGCGGATTCATACATTTGCCGCCAGTAGGTTCTTCTTTTGCCGCCCCGGCCGATATCCTATATTAAAAATGCGAAAGTTTGGATGGATGGATGGATGGGTGTTTGTTACTCAATCACGCCGCAACGATTCAACCCATTTGGCACATACATTTGCTCCAGTAGGCTCTTCAAATGCCGCCCCTGCAGATATCCTATATTAAAAATGCGAAAATTTCGATGGCTGGATGTTTGTTACTCAATCACGCCGCAACGATTCAACCGATTTGGCACAGAGTTAGATTATAGTCTGGAATAACACATAGGCTACTTTTTATCTCGGAAAATTAAAGAACCAAGTTTGGATAAATGTTTTGCATGTCGGTCATGTCACACCAAATGCGTGCAAATTGTAGAAAAACTTATCTGTAGTATAAAAAATTTTGAACCCTTTGCCGCCCCTGAAATCTGCCGCCCTAGGCTCCAGCCTACTGAGCCTGCTGGTTAATCCGGAACTACAGTAGCTTTAGTCCTAAAGAAATAAAGTGGATCAGCGCTAATGCATTTGAGGCCTTGGTAAGACGTCAACTGGCGCGTTGCGACGCCGCAATTTAGTGATTTCATTGAATTGTATGCGAGACTACTGGAGTGACATCGCAAATTACTAAGTGATATTTGGCGATCGTAACGTGTGGGTTTATAGGACGCCGCAATGGCGCCGCATAAGCAACTGAGTGGCATCAGAGAAAAATCAACAATTTTATTTTAAATGGATCATAGGTCTTCGTTACACTGCATATTTTGATGATGAGACCTAAATCAAACAAAAACGGCGTGAAACATTAAAGAGTTTCAAAAAGAAAAACTTTCCGATGACCTCTTTTTCATCATCTATTTCCAACACAACGGCATAAAAAAATTCGACCACAATTTATAATTAGTCCAGAGAAATATAAACTTTATGTTCATGCATTTAAATACTGTTTTCCTATACTGTATTTGATATTATTAGGAGTAGGTCTCACCATCTCTTTTACATACATGTAGGTCATTCAGTATAATCAACCATTTACGTTTGTTCAAAGACGATGAATACTTTGCATTTCTTAAAATTTTCACAGAAAAACTAATTGATAGTAGTAAATATTCAATTTGGCATTGAAATAAGTTAGGCCGAGGTTATTTTTAGCTGTCTAGGTAAGTACCTAATTAAGGAAAAAATACTGCTTGTGGAGTTTATTATTATTTTATACCTATGAATTAGTGGGCCTATCGACTTATATTTAAGTCCTTTTTAAAAATACGTGCTGTCTGCAACTTTGTTCGTGATTTTTTATTCATTTTTAAATAGTAAGTACCTACCTACTTACTTATCTAGAATAGTAGTCAGGTACAGAAGGTATAGATAAAAAGTATTCTATGATCACTTCCTATTTCTGTGCCAAATTGCGTCAAAATTGGTTCAATCTTGCACTGTGACATCAATAAGGATTTTGATTTGATTTTCTCCCATTATGATTTTCATGTAGACATGAATTAAGTGTAGGGGCGTAGTAGTATTGCCAGAAGTCCCGCTTTTTAGTGGACGGTCCCATTTTTAGTCCCGCCAGCAAACTGGACGGCTGACGTCCCGCTTTTCCAGTGCAATAAGTATTTTAAAAATAATTGGTCGACCAAGAAAATAATCGCACTGGACGAGCGACAAATACTGGGCGAATTGGGCTACTTAGCGACGTGCAGGAATTGTAGCGTCGAGGAGTCTTTTGATCTCGCTTCTCCCGTTGCGCTCAACCTTAAGTTACTGCAGTGGTCAAGCAAAAAATCGCGATGCTAACCATGACTTTGTAACAATTTGGGAACGTATTAATATTTTATGCATTAATCATACGTCCCGATTTTTTCGTCCTGATTTATTATCTATGTCCCGAAACTTGAAAAAATGGTTCTGGCAACGCTAGTTTGTTGATTATACTTACAATTCTAACCATCAAAATGATAATCCAATAAAAAGATAATTCTTTTGCGGTACAACTTTAAATATTATCAGTTTAAACACCGGTTCATGCAGGCACCCGCCAGACACCTGTTTAAACAGCAATTAAGTAGATATCTATTGAACACTACCTATATATACACATACTAGTAGGTATAATTCACACTTATTATGTCACACTACTATGCCAAATTAAATAACTTGATATGTTCTTAAACAAGAAGATACTGCAATCTCTAAAATAAATTACCTACGGCACTTTTTCAAAACTCGTACAAAGACTTTCCATAATAATTTTAATGATAAACAAAGAAAATATGAAAAACACATTATTCAGTTTTACTACATACAATAAAACAACTGTAAAGATTCCTATCTACTCAACTACCGATCCTAAAAATGGACTAAAAATATATCTAACAGATACCAACTGACTAAATAACTAAAAAGTAACGGATTTAAACCCAGTTATGACCAGATCTTGCAAGTTTCTTGGTCCAGTATTTAATATTTCGGCTAAGCGCATAGTTGTGACACTGCTTCTGAAATAATATTATTTGTTTTGAATAACTGATGTTACCTATAAGTGTCCCAAATCTACACCTCTAACTCTCCACTAGTAGTTTAACAGGCGACACATGCGTCACAAGACCCTAAAGTGTGGGATCCCTATAAAAGTTGATGTCCAGCAGGGTAAGCATGGGCAGGAGACAAAAATTTTATCCCCAATTTTTGCTACTGACAAGAGATAACTTTATCTTATCCCTCTAAAGCATGGCGACAAGGAAAAGGAGAAATGTATTCCTATAAGTATATCTACTGTGGATATTATTTCCACCGACTTACTCATGCTTTATTTACAAAAACATACAGTTAAAATAAGTATAATGAAAGCAAAACACGATGTGAACTGCAAGCTCCGTGCCGCTTTTAGTCGCTTCAGCAATTATAATTAAAGTAAATGTGAGCCTGGATGGTTATCAAAAAAGATGCCAGCATGCTGCGCCTCGCTACATCTACACTTAGCTTAATGCCTCGATTGATAGTGGTTGCAAGTAATGCTGAGATCTAGAGCGTGCTCTAACTCAGCTCAGACTTAAGAAAGAGGTTAAAAAGAGACACAAATATGCTCTGACATAAATCTGTCTCGTTTTAACTCTGTCTTTAGTCTGAGCAGACTGCACAATGGGAGTGCGGTCTATGTATTTTAGCCTGAATCATCACCCCTCGAGGCGCTGACTGTCCAAAACATGCAAATGGCATCGAATTACACAATTGTCGGTTGTTGGATGTTCAAATCAGAGTTCTTACTAATTAAAATTGATAATATCGAATTTTTATTAAAATAAACGACCATAATATTAATTTGCCGACAAACTTTCCGAGGGTCTTAGAATTTGTGGTTCCCCTTTTCACTGCGATACTGTGATTTTTCGTTTCCGTGAAAAATTAAAAAAATATTAGATTTATAAAAAGCGGAACAATAAATGATAAGTATTATTTTTGAAAATTTAGTTTTTCTTCAGTGACTTATAGGTATATGACTTCGTACATCAATGTTTTTCTTTTTTTGCGTTTGCACGATACGGAAGTATAAAGGTATCTGAGTCCAAAATTTGAATAAGTACTAATAATTCAGTGTCATGTTGTAAATCGGTTAGATGCAACTGAAAAGGTAGGCTGACCTTTTAATTTGTCAGATCTTTGGGACTTGAGACTCTAAGCTATTTGCATAAAGTATAGGAACAAAAAGAATATTGATGAAAATAAAAAACCAACACGTGATTTCAAAGTAGGTGGGCAACCAACTATTTTTAACATTGTCATAGAATATCACCGACGCGACGTCGTTTATCACGACTTCGCTTTTCTTGACACATTTTAAAGGATTATATTTATAATACCTACATACAAAGTTGCTTCTTCAGAACTGACAGACATAGGCAATTACATACCTACCTTGTAGCCATAGGTAGGTAAGTAAACGCGTGCTTATATAACCACACACAATGAGAAAAATAAAAATAAGGTAATAGAAATAGCTCTATCTTTATCCATCTCATTGTGATCAGCTTACGATCTCTTGTCACGACGAAGGAATTCTCGTTACTTGGGAAATTAACTTCGATTAATTACAAAACTTCATTGCTATTGTACAATGTACATACACATACGATTACTGTGTTGTAAGCATGTACAATTGTACTTATAACCACATAGTACAATCCGCATCACTATGCCTACTTAGCTTACGAGTTCTTGTACTTCGATTGAGGGTATTTGATTTGAACTAGGAATGAAGGTACCACTGTATATACCATTAGGCCTCTATAAAATACTTACACGTAACAGCTTTACCCAGTCTTTTTCGGGGTCAGTTTTTCGGGGGTCCGCAATACGTGCGTGTAGGTACGTTTTAAATAAATATTATTATTCCACCTTTCCAAATTTATGTGTGCATAGTTTATTTTAATTAAAATGAAATCATCAAATTCATCGATGACTATTTCACAATGTTGCTACAACCTATTTTTCTATTCACCCATGTCAACTGACTTATTGAACATACTCCAGTCTGCTAATCTGTGGTAAACTATGGTCAAAACTCGTCTCATTCAAGAGTGTGCCCAGTTGTGGGCAAGCGATGGATTGAAATGAGGTAGGTACGACTACACTACCCAATTTGAAGGCCATTCATAATAATATAAACGTAAAAAATACTTTTACATAACCGACTTCAAACGCCACTACAAAGTATCAATCAATTGTGCCTATAAAACTTGAAGAGTTCCCTCGATTTCTCCAAGATCCCATCATCAGATTCTAACCTGATATCGATGGGACCGACCACCTGGGAAGCATACCCTTTCAAACAAAGAAAAAGAATTTTCCAAATCGGTCCAGGCGTCTTCGAGTAATCGAGGAACCTCAGGGAACATACATAAAAAAAATCCGACGAATTATGAATCTCTCCCTTTTTTGGAAGTTGGTTAAAGAAGACGTGCGGTGCTATTTTTGAACATAGTAAAACAATTGCTTTCTGGTGAATGAATCCATATGATTCTATTCCCTTATTTACTTGGCCGATGCTAATGACAAAGCGCGTTTAACCTTGACCCTCGTATCTGAAGAAGCCAAGGTCAAGTTTCATTTTGTACCACATTAGCTTTATCCAATATAAAGGATAAAGTAGCTATTATGCAAAATAGATGAGATGCTGATTGAATATCTTCATCTATTGTTAGACGGTAGGTAGGTAGTTGCCGCACCTAGAAATCTGAAGTCTTGTTCGCTGTAATATTCAATCAACCACGCATGAAAATGATATAGCTCAAAGGTATACCTTAGGCTATTACCTATATTCTTTACATCCGAGAAGTTCAAGGATGCGTAGCGAGAATTGTGCGTGATATCCACCAAAACTGCATCAATCATAGCTATAAATTTACTTACTAATCCATAGACTACAGATTATTTACTCTTTCCGTATTTTACGACTGTGATTTTTAGGGTGCTAGTACTGAGAGTTAGGGAGTTGGCGGTGTGTCACCCCGTGCCTCGGCGAGCACGTAAAGCAGTCGGTCCTGCGCCTGGTCTCTATCCGGTCATGTCGGATTTCCGTCCCATCGGACTATGAGAGTGAGGGAATAGAGAGTGCACCTGTGTCTGCGCACACAATTGCGCACTATAATATCTCCCGCGTGGCTAATCTCTGAGGAGATTGGCCGCCGTGACCGGATTTGGTCGGGAGGACGTTATTATTGCGATTACCAGCTAACTAAAGTCCTATGCTTTAGAAGTTGGAAATAAAAAATAAATAATAATTATAAATTCGTATAAATGTACCTGACTTCACGTTTCTCAGCTTCCTCCTGGGAAATATCTTCCTCAACGGAATAATCGAGGATGGACTTTACACCAAACGAACGCAACCTGAAAACAATACATTAAATACATATCATATTTTTCTACACTCCTACTAATCCTATTTATATTATAAAGGCGAAAGTTTGGACGTATGAATGGATGTATGGATGTTTGTTACTCAATCATGCCGCAACGACTGAACACATTTGGCCGTTTGACACGAGATAGAATATATTCTGGAATACCACATAGGCTACTTTTTATCCCGGAAAATAAGAAAGTTCCCGCGGGATTAAAAAACATCAATTATGCGTTCGAAGTCGCGGGCATCAGCTAGTTTTATAAATGCGAAAGTTCGTGAGGATGGATGAATGTTTGTTAACTCCTTCACGCCACAACGAATAAACCCATTTAGCTGAAAGGAATGAAGATAGCGCTTACCCAGGATTAACACATAGGCAGTGGCGTAACTATACCGTTTGAGGCCCGTGGCAAACTCATCGGATGGGGCCCTCCCTCCCCCAATATAAAGAAGCCCAACCAATGAGATAGGCCCTTCAGGCTGGGGGCCCGTGGCATTTTGCCGTCTTGCCACCCTATAGTTACGCCACTGCACATAGGCTACATTTTATCCCGGAAAATCATAGAGTTCCCTTAATCCCCGCGTACGAAGTCGCAGGCTTTCGTTGGAAACCGATCGCAAATTATGTAATAGGTTTCCAATGAAATTATATATGCATTTTTGTCTTATTTTTTACTCCATTTCATCTCATTGAAATAATTTGCTGAATGTTTAAAACACTTGAAATAAAAATTCTTTTCAAAAAACCGACTTCAAACGCCACTATAAAGTATAAAAATAATTTTAGTTTGTACACGTTTGTTGGAGTCGGGCGCTTTAAATAGAAACGATGAAACCGATACGCGATGCTCATCCGACTTCAATAATGTGTCTCGCCTTATGGTGACATATAAGGTGAAATATAAGAAATAGTAAGTTAATAACTACCTATCAATAGTCGGCTTGATCTTCACTTGGTCTTCGCCGGCCACGAACTGTCCGTAGAAAGTCGCCTTCATGATGAGCTCGAAGAGTCTTTGCCCTACCACCTGCCGCAACCTCTTCATCAACTGTCAACATAAACAAAAAATTTTAAAAAAAATTAAATTGGCACTCGGGGACTGCCGCGATAAAGCTATTGCATATCATTTTTTATCAACGCCATCTAGCGGTGAGAGGAGTCCCGTGTCAGGTTATTTTCGTTACTGAATTTTTGGATTCGGTCTCCACGCTCAAGGCCCGCGATAGAAGCTATGCAATAGCTTAAAAATTATTGAAATCGGTCCAGATTTGACCGACTTATGGTGTTGCGACAAAAAAAAACAAATAAATACCTACCCGTCGAATTGAGAACGAACTTATTTTGAAGTCGGTTAAAAATATATATTAAACCCAAAATTCTACGTTTCCGCTTATTTGGAGGTGATAAGAGGATATTATTCAACTTCAGCTTGGCTAATATTCTTTCAAAAAAAAAAATTCAACGTCAAAACAAGCAAATTACTAAGTGAAGTGAAAACTTCAGAAATTTTCAAAAGTCACTAAAAATTAATAATTACCTACTTAAGTAGTGCATTTCAGGACTATACCTCCATACAAAATCAGTTTAGATAATGTACGAAGTAGCTAAGTACTGCCTAAACTGCGGTCAGAGTTTAGTTAGTTCCTCAATTACCTACTAATCTCGCTAGTGGTGTAGGTATAGCCTACTACGTCATGATTATGATAATCATTTTAATTCCATGATTTTGCATCCAACGTAGCAACTTAGCAAAAAGCGACATTGAAATTCCTCAAGGTTTTGTTTGGAAGTAGGTACTTAATTATGCAAAAATTGAATATTCTAAACATTACTAATATCATAAATGCGTTTGTTTGTTGGTTTATCCTTCAAACCTTCAATCGCGCTGCAATGGACCAACGTAAGCATCAACGTTAGTCCAAGTTAGCCTGCTACCATCTTAAACTGCATCGTCACTTACCATCAGGTAAGATCGCAGTCAAGGACTAATCTTGTCATCGAATAAAACAAAACGTGATTTGCACGGGTCCTGAAAAGTGAGTCAAGGCACGGCTGGTGATGATATCGAGTCCAGTCCTAGCAATTTATTCACAAAACAACGATATAATTTATGTAATGTTTAACAATAACATCAATTATTTTAATATTAACATAGATGTCTTAACATCGCCGTCCCTGGAGCTAAATCTCGCGGCTGTCCAAGAAAGCGCTGGCTGGACCTTGTAGGCACCGATATGAGGGCCAATAAACTAAGAAAATCGGATGCACAAGACCGGACAAAGTGGGCAAAAGCATGCCGGAAAATGGACCCCACCTAGTGAGACAACGCTCAGTCGAAGAAGAAGATCAATTTTCTAAATATATAAAAGGCAAAGCTGACTGACTGACTGACTGATCTATCAACGCACAGCTCTAACCACTGGACCGATTGAGCTGAAATTTGGTATACAGGTAGCTGTTAGGACGTAGACATCCGCTAAGAAAGGATTTTGGAAAATTTCAACCCCAAGAGGGTTAAATAGGGGGTTAAAAAATCGTACCTAGCGTGAGCGAAGCCGCGGGTTAAAGCTATTTTAATATAAACGTAAAAAAATCTCTCTCAAAGAGTTTTTATTATTGGAACACTCACTGGTTGGAACTAACGCGAATGTGTCGGCGACATAAAATTTATTCTTGATTAAGATCAATGCACTTGATAAAGTTCAACACGCGCGTGGTACATTGTATTTGATAAATTAGTATTATTATTAGATAAATCGTGACTTCTAGCGCGTCCGCTAATCCGTCGCGCGTAAGCATATTTTTAAATCCCGAACAAATTCCTTGGTATTCAGGAATAATAGATAACTAGGTAGATATCCTAAGTAATTCCTCAGGACCCAAATTATGTCATTGACATGTAGAAATCGGTTCAGCGGTTCAAGTGTGAAAAGGATTAATTGCTTTACTTCCTAGCTAATGCCCGTGACTTCGTTCGCGTGGATTAAGGTTTTTAATTCCCGCGGGAACTCTCTTATTTTCCGGGATAAAAAGTAGCCTAGGTTAGCCTTATTTTTCCCGCGAATTTGTCCGCGTAAAATTACATTTTAAATCTCACGGGAACACCTTATTTCCCGGGATTAAAATAAAAGTACTTGTAGTCTACCTTTCTTCATTCTTTAAATATGTAATGCTAAGGCGTGATTAAAGGACAAACAAACACACTTTCGCATTTATAATTCTAGTAGTGAGTCCAACTATGAGATTTAAATTTCAATATTATTATGGTTACGTGGAAAAATCCCAAAAACTTAAGATGGCGCTAAAGAAAATACCTATTATCTCCGCTAATCAATCAAAACGTGACATCATGACGTTGGTGACGAAACGTGGTTCGAACCTCTATTCTACTTAACATAAAGTAATTTGCATGCAATGTATGCCTACTTGATTAACGCAAATAGGTTGGTTCTAATGAGATCTAAAATCATGCACGAAGCTACTGGCCGCGAATTTTTCAGAATATAACCAGCTAGCTTTTGCTCGTGACTTCGTCCACGTATAGTCTGAACTCTGATTTTTAATTCGGTGGAATTCTGACACTTGTCATTTTATAAATAGAGTGAGTTATTTGTATGAAAAACAGGATAACCACCTGTAGTTCGATTTTACCCCAAACTATCTGTCAGGCATTTGTCATATATGCGGCAATATGTGCGGCAATTGATTTTTATTTTTATAAGTTTAAATTTATTATCTTTTTTGTGGGATTTTTTTTATTTCTGGTAACATTAAGATACGTTAGAATTCCACGCAATTAAAAATCAGACTTTAGAGTTGGGTTTTTAAAAATCCCGCGAGAACTCTCTGCTTTGTCGGGATAAAAGGTCCACGTCACTCTCCAAGTCCTCAACTATACCCTTGCAATCCCGAGCCGTTGCTGCGTGATTGGAGGACAAACCAACAAACAAACACACTTTCGAATCGTTACTAATATTATAAATACGAAAGTGTATTTGCTTGTCCGTCAACCATGCCGCAACAGAGGTAACAGTTGAGGACCAGGAGAGTGGCATAGGCTGCTTTTTGTCCCGGAAAATTCGAAGAACCCCGCGGTATTCTTAAAAACTAAATCCACGCGCACGAAGTCGCGAACATCAGCTAGTTTCGAATATTAGTAAGGATTCGATTTATCCTTCTAGTCCCTAGGACTGATAGGTAAAACAAAAGTGGTCAGTTATAAAATGAAATATCCATAAATCCATATTTGGCAGTGCCTGATTCAAAACTGAGCCCATTATTGGTCATTTTCCTCATTATTGTTTGTTACCTTTTAGTTTGTGGCGGAGTAAAATTTTTAAATGTTACATTAGGGGAAAAAATTAAAATATGAAATGAATAACCCTTTATTTGACGTAAATGACATGACTCTATCAATGAGTAAAGAGTTGTTACGTAAGATGGTGAATGCAGAGTAACGAAGCCGTGGCCAAAATTTTTCTAGTCTTTACAAAGATAGGCGAGTAACGACATAGGAGGCTGCCAACGGTATGTTATTAATGGCATACTTGTATGAGTATCTTGGCAAAAACGAGACATATTAAAGTTGATTTTTTCAGCCAACAAACATGAACATTGTGCACATAAATAAAATATTAAAATAAAATCAAAAACCTGACTGTAAATAAAAACTGAAAAGGAAAGAACACACACACACACACACACACACACACACACACACACACACACACACACACACACACACACACACACACACACACACACACACACACACACACACCACACACACACACACCCACACACACACGCACGCACGCACGCACGCACGCACGCACGTACGCACACACGCGCACACACACGCGCGCACACACACACACACACATGGAAACACGTTAAGCCTGTGCAATGTGCATGCTTAACACGTCAGTCAAACATCCCCCCTGGCCCTATCATTAAACTTGTGCTAAGTAGGTATAGGTAGGACAACGACAGCAATGACTTCAGTAAGAAGGACGATTCCTATAAACAGGTTCCTAAATTTGCTCTGATGGATACTTTTAATAATATTATGGCCGTAAAAAAAATTGTCTGGGCGGTATAGATAGCGAGTCGGATTTACAGGAAACATCGATGACAGGAAATTATAACGCAGAATACCCACTTAAAGCCGTGTACCGACTGCGCGTTTCAGTGTACGCGGACTTACTCTAGCTAGGAGTGTGTGGAACACGCGTTTGCGTAGTACCTACCACGATTCTTAATCTCAACGCATGGTGAAGCATCTTCCAGCCACATAGGCCTCTGTATTCGCGGGCTATTACATTAAAATTGAAACGCAGTAGTAATCAAAGTATCGACTGCCAATAGACCGACGCCAGCCAACAACAAAGTAGTCTGGCCAGTCAAGTACGCGTGACATGTGTTCGTACAAGCGAACGGTACATCGTACCCGAAATACCGTGCATTGGAACGCGCAGTCTGTACATAGTTTTACAAACTCCCTATTCAGACCATTTCAGATGGAAGTGTGTGTTTACGGCTTTATAAGAGTACTAGCTTTAACCCGCGGCTTCGCTCACGTTAGGTCCGATTTTTTAAACCCCTATTTAACCCTCTTGGGGTAGAAATTTTCCAAAATCCTTTCTTAGCGGATGTCTACGTCCTAACAGCTACCTGTATACCAAATTTCAGCTCGATCGGTCCAGTGGTTAGAGCTGTGCGTTGATAGATCAGTCAGTCAGTCAGTCAGTCAGTCAGTCAGTCAGTCACCTTTGCCTTTTATATATTTAGATTAAACCATTAAACCGGTTATCGCCAGTTTGGATACGTAATGTAATAAATAATATGGATTTGGCATTTAGATCACGTTCTAGACACCTGACTCGAATGCTCTACCAAAAAATTCCTTTTGCTCATTTGATCATTTTGTTACATTGTAGCTAATTGCTGGTAGATTTACCGAATCATAACTTTTTAAATTTTTGATAATATTATGATAAATAGCTAACAGATCATAAACCATGGAAATAGTACTAAAGCATACTTCCATGTCTTTGCGAGAGGTACCATAAAAACTTTGGAATCCAACTCCTCAATCTTGATGCTACAGGTTCCACCTAAACTTTGGGGATTTAGGAACTGTTGATTATGATTAGTTATTGCAGGCATCAAGTAAAGACTACATCGTTGAATTCCAGGACCCAACTCCTCAATCCTGATACTGCAGGGTTTCTGCCCACCTAAACTGTAGGGATTTAGGATCTTTCGATTGTTAATTGAAGACGCGGACGAATTCGCGGGCATCCGCTAGTGAAAAATAAAAATAAAAAAGAAAGAGCGAAGATTGTTTGACGCATATAGCCTCTCGATCACGAACGTTTAAGGCCGCGTCGGCGTACCTACTTAGGCGGTTTGAGAGTCGAGACCTCAAAATTAGATTTGCCAGAAAATAATCATCACACGTCGCCGGCGTCCTAGAGGCTAAACTAGAGTTTGGCAATAAAATATCTAAAGTGAGTTGATTTGTACCTAGCAATGTTTGTATTATTGCATCGATGCATTTTTGAGTGTCGTGGTGTATACAATCGAGCTTTTGTCACTTTTCCTTCATCCCTAACGGGGAACGACACTTGTGCGCGATCTCGTGTTCCATATCGATAAAATATTGACGGCAATGAGTCATTGAAATGCCTTTGGCAAATAAAATGCCACGCTTACCGAGCGTGTAGGCAAGTCTACGAGTAGATACAATCTTCGATGTTATTCCTGGCCTAAACCTAGCTGCCATCTAGATCAGGTAAATATTAGTCACCGCCTTTCAGGAGACCTGTGTCCAGAATTGGAGTCTATCAATTGAGATGATGATTAAGTTATTGACAGTATTGTCGTAATATTAACCATAGGTATCCAAATGTTCTTGCAATCCTGCGATATTTAATAGTGTAAGACATATAATACTATATTATTATTAAATTATACTTAATTATTATTAAATTACAAAATTATAATAATTATTAAATTACATAACTATTATTAATCAAAGTAGGTTTATTTAATCGCTTCATCTTATTCTTAAAAAATTGTTTAATGTCCTTTTTTAAAAAAAATGTGTAAGGAGAATCCGCATATTATGATTTTTTTCAATAAAATTAATCCAATGGCACGAATTTTAATAATAAGACGAGAAATATATTGGCTACTTTTTCATGCTGGAAAAGCAGGCTCTCAGATTTCTAAGAAAAACCTTAATACAAATTCAAGTCACCTGTATCAGAAAGTGCATCCTATATATTTGAGGATTTGAGAGGCACTTCAAAGATTTTTAGTGAAAACATGAACTTTTATCACTGTAGATAATAAAATATAGACTTTTTATCATATCGTAATCTAGTTGCTATTTATAACTAACTACTATGTTATCAACGTTATCACTTATCCATCATGCACAATTATTTATCACGACAACAAACAATATAGTGAGGATTGAGTTAGTTTGAAGCAGAAACATCCAAATTTTGGTTTATTCGGGTGTTGGCCAGATCTCACGTTTTATCATATAACTTATATGGGTTTGCCTACTGATAAGTTGATAAGTGTTTCAATGAATGAATTATAATCATATTTACTTAATTTAGATATTAATTATTGTTTGGAAATAGTTTAGTTGCTGAAGTAGGTAGATAAGAACCAGTTTCGAGTTGGAGGCCACAGTATAAAAAAATTAAGAACGAAATCGTTGGTACCTAGGTATCCTAGGGTATCTGACGGTGGCTTTTTTAAAGAAATAATTTGACGCTCGCTTGCGCTCGAGATGATATTATTATTTTTGTTCGTTTTCGGACCTAATAAGCTTGTAAACTAGGTGGACCGACGACATCGTCAAGTCGCAGGGAGCCGCTGGATACAAACAGGAGACGTACGTCCAGCTCAGGGCATCTTCTGTAGGTTAATAAAGAGGAAAGTAAAGAGTAAGAAGAAGCGATTCTCCAAAAAACTATGAAATCGTAAACGCTGCATTTACGACCGCTTTGCTGCTTGTTTTTCTGAATACTGATTAATTGTTAACTTTTTATTAATTGTTATTTTTTATTTATTAGGGATTCGTCCCAGTTTCAGTAGAGTCAATGACAGTCCCCATATATACCTAAGGCCTCCGGTCTCAGGAGGTAAATGAATCTTCGCCTCGGAAACAGCTCGCCTTGACCTCTGTTGCTAAGCCATGCGATTCAGATAGACGCGTAGGTACTAACAAAACTACGTAGAAGGTTACAGATTGGTCTTTTTCTAAATTGACACTGAGCCGATCCATTACTATATTCAATATGTTACTTCATTGACAGTTTCAACTTCAATATATCAACACTTCGATAATATCAGCCTCTGTTGCATTTCGAGCTGCTCTTTTACGTTGCGTATCTACTCAACTAGATAAGTTTTGAGACATTTTGAAACGTAGTTAATTAATAGAACCTATTAAATCTGGGCAAAAGTAAACAGTCCTGTTCTATGATGATTAAACCCACAGAATAAGAGTCAGTCATTATAATATGTAATAGAGAGTCTCATTATCTATTCAGTGAATAAAACCATGCACGTCGTTGAAGTCATAAATGATTGACATTACAAGTTGATGGAAGCCTTTTTTGTCTGATCTCAGCTTCCAGTATATATTGCTAATAAAATAATAGGGTACGAGTTCTGTCCCGAACCGGTTGTGCATATTGGATGAAAATGGCTTTATGTAAAAACTGGTAGCACATCAAAATAAGGATGGGTTCATAGCATCGATGTGTCAAGGAGTGGCCCTTAGCGAGGCTTAGTGACGTCAGATGTATGGATGCGCGAAAAATAATATTACGAGTAGGTATGTTGTGTCTAGCGTTGCCAGACGTCCCGTATTTCCCGGGACATCCCGTATTTTAGGCATAGTTTAAAATGTCCCGGCGGGACTGACTCTGTCCCGTATTTGAGCCTTACTTCGTTTTTCATTATGAAATAGATCCAAGTAGGTATTACACAAGCAACGTTTGTAAAAAAAAGGGTTGATGACCGTTTTTAATTACGATTATAAATTATTGTATTGATTTTTACAGATATGTTAAAACTGACTCGATCCCCGGAAAAATATCAAAATAAAATAAAAAAATAACACTAAATAATTTTGTTTTTTATTTGTCCCGGGTAAAAAACTGAAATCCCGTATTTTTTTGCCCATTTAACCATTTGTCCCTTATAGTCTGAAAAAAAATCTGGCAACCCTAGTTGTGTCTTTTGAGACCCGACCACTGACCGCTCAAAACATGGGCAATTGCAAATGTGCTGTCCATACAAGCACTAGAGTATTACCACTCATTTACCATCAGGTGTGATCGCAGTCAAGAGCTACTCTAGATTTATGTAAGTATATTTAAAAAAATGTAGGTACACTGACACAAATAATATTATGTGTCTCGACGATAGAATAATACATAACCAATGTTCACACTTTAATCGTATTCAATCACTGATCAAGATCGCAAAAGAAAGAAAAAATCTGCGATCTGAGAGCAAAACCTTATAAAAACTAAGAACCCACTGGTTGAATAAATAAGGTGATCTTGCCAATGACCATGGTGGTCAACTTTTCGTGCAAAAAATAAGTATAGTATTAGGTATTAAGTCTGGAGGAGGAAAATGAACAGTAGTTTAGAAGAATTATGTGTATAAAAAAACGCGCATAGCGACTTTATACTATTTAGAGGAGAGATCAGTATTTTATTACATATTGGAGAATAGAAATAAATAATCGTAATAAAAAGTAGGTACCTAGGTACTTAAATATGCTAATGAATTTAGAAATAGTGTAAGTCACTAAATATCTAAACTAGTTCGTACCTATTTACCTACCTAGGCTTACTAAAGGTATAGTATTGTTGTGCATATTATATTATAATTATGTCTGCAGTAAAGTGATAAGAGGCGATTGCTTTACTGAATGAATCAAATCCACTACTACGCGGTGTTGACATAATTAATAAGCGTGCAACAGAATTTAACGCCTATTCCTAGCTAATTTCCGGGCTAAGATAATCTAGTAGCTACATATCTCTGTAAGAGCAATAAATAAGAGTAGGTAGGTACGTTCGTCTGTCATCATAAATCTTTAGTAAATAGGTACCTAATTTAAAGGTAAGTATTTTACAAACAAAAAATTATCTACTAGTCCGAATCAATTTGAATCGATTTATTATATCTAATATTAATAATATAAAAAAATCCTTTATTAAAAAAAAACCGGAAAACATCGCGAAGAAGCCTGCATACGTGAGAATTCTCTCTAATGTTCTCAAAGGTGCAATAAACCCTAAACCCTTCTTGAAGACCAATTTTCAAACAGTGAGCAATTCGTGTGATGACATAACTATGGCTCCAGGACATGAACATTAGCTACTGGCCTCATAAACTGGAAGTTTCCTAACATGATCATTTGAACATGATCAACATGAAACAGAACATAAACGATGATCAGATGAAATCCATAGAAGATAGTTTTAAACCAATCGACATAGGTAGTTCAACCCGTCGCGAATCTGAAGTGACAGTGGGCCACCAAGTTCGAGGAACTGGCATACGTTGAGGTCTCGAGGTGCTGAAATACCGATAACATACCTACCTACCGGAAAGCCCCTCAAGAGGACTCCCCCTCCCCACCCGGCCTCAAAGTGGAAGGATCAAATCAAAGGAAGAATCAAATCGTAGCGTAAGTCCATGCTACACGATTGGATACCGATCGTGGTGATGGGATGGTCTGTCGTCACCTTGTCGTCACCGATACTTGTCGCTGCAAAGCGGCTTGTGTCGGCATTAGCCAATAATGAAAAAAGGTCCCACTGTCCAGCCGTGGACGTTTATCGGTTGACTACATCCGACGTCCGACAACGACGTCGGTAGACAAGACATAACATAAGATAAACTTACGATTAATTTTGGAATTACGCACTTACGTACCTACTATATAAGAGCACAAAATTAAGTTATTTCGGACGCGATATATAATATTTGTCGCCCGTTTTCCCTAATATCCTACCTACCTACCTACCTAAGTAATAATAAGTGTATAAGGGAAATCCATACATTTTCCTATTCCTCGAGTTGCTATCAGTCATTTCAGTAGTTGAGCGTCGAATCAGAGTAGACAGTGAATAACTACTTATTAAATAACTTAAAACAATATGTTTTTGCATATTCCTCATCAATATCGATGTTTTGACGATGCGCCAAACTTAAAGATGTATGAGGATGTAAGATAATAAGTAAATAAAATCGATTCATTAGAATCCAATTTTTCAGCTTAAAATATTATGTAAGTACACTACACGTTAAGATTTTTTTGGGATTAGTCCTCGCCCATAACCCAATTTTTATCATAAAAATTAATAAGCCTAATCAAACATTTTTGACTAGACTACACTACGCGCTTTGGTTTTTTATATATACCTACATAAAGTAATAAAGAGTAAAAAAGTTAAATATCCATAGCGATTTCCGCTTCTCATCACGAGCAACAATGTCACATTGGCAAAATAAAATATTAAGAAGTTTGCATTCTTTTTGATCATTACATAAGTTGCAGAATAGCAAACTGGTTAATAATTTCATGTCTACTTGGTGTCTATTCAAG
The DNA here is from genome assembly GCA_038048805.1 of Hipparchia sbordonii. NCBI lineage: Eukaryota > Metazoa > Arthropoda > Insecta > Lepidoptera > Nymphalidae > Hipparchia > Hipparchia sbordonii. The sequence goes on along the minus strand of CM076107.1, from coordinate 8,236,259 downwards.
CTCAGAACCAATAGCGCATGCGCGGTCCTCCCACCAACAAGGCGAAAATCCATTTTTTTCATTCATGCCATTTCGGGTACTAAATTGAAATACCGGTTTCCTTAAATGCTGTTGAATTGGACTTAAACTTTTTCTGTCTGATTGATAAATAACTGTTCACGAAAGCATGAACTGACTCCAATCAACATGCCAATCTACTTGTGACGTAACCGGTCTTCCAAAGTGTTGTATTTGAAAGAATGGCAAGCTCAGACGTAGAATTTTTCAGCTGAGATTACATAAAACAATGCAAGTACCGTGTTGAAGCACGTGTGTTTTGTCTCACAACCTCGAGACATCAGTCAACGTTGCCGAATTATATTCAAGGTCTGCCGTTTCAGTTAATTTTAGCCATTCCTGGACGCTACAACACAGAAGCCGGTTCCTTGGGCCACGTTATATAAGACTTCGGCTGTTTATCGATTCACTTACCATATCATTGTTCTCGACAATCCAGTTGAATGAGCATATTTGGTAGACGAGGTACGCTCGGATTAGTTCGCTCGTTTTCTTGCTTTTGAATGCATCTTTGGGGCTGTTGAAGGTTAGGTCGAGTTCGTCACGGGTCGGTGGCGGCGTGGACAGCATCCGGACGCCTCGGGGCGCGTTCACAGCCAGCCGACGAAGCAGAGCCATGGTTGAAGCTCCGCACACTGTTCACTTGATCACACGCGCTAGTCCGCCGCCGCTAGCAACTGACAACTGTCTGACACTCCGAGTCTGACACTGAACACAGACGCACAGGCGCTCGATACCGCGACTGAGTGCGCGCGCATACGTTCCAATTATAAATCCAACGGAGGTGTGTCTCCGATTTGAACTACGATTGGCCGGAATTTCGCCGGCCAGCATGGGTTGCCGGCAAACGTCACTTCATGCACCAAGGTACGACGATGGAGTTGAACTCGGTCGTTGACTGTTCGTAAATAATTCCTATTCCATTTCCAAAGCGATACATCGCTCGTTCCTAGGTTTTATCGAAGTTTCCCTGCTAAACAATAATACTGTGAGCAATGTATCGTACACAAGTGACTTGAAACGAGGCTGCCTGAAATGTTACATAACCAAGAAAATTTTCAGACTGATACGTAAACATACCTTATCCATGACTTATATAATATATTTTATCAAGAGAAGGTCAGGGAACTGAGATCAATTTGAATGAAAGTATTTCAGAATTTCGTTAAAGATCAATAATATCTATCTAACCTTAATTCTCGGTTCTGGTAATATAGGAAAATTACAAATTGTAATTTCCATGGATTAGACTAGCTAACTTACTCTAGGTATAAATCAATTTCTTTAAGGAGGTCCATATTTCGCTAAACGATATTAAAGAGATTAATCTAAGCCTACATAACAATCTATAAAATATAAAAATAAGAGGTAACTAAGTATATATTATATAAATTCCTCTCTTACCTTGGAATGTCCAGTCACATGTTTATTTTACCTTGAGGCGATAATGCATCATATTCTGTAAGAAATCTTTACGTTAGCCTTACCGTAATACCTATGACGTAGGTTTTCGAACCTACTTACCTAGTATCTAACCAATATACTAGCTACACCTTTAATTGGGTAGAATATTATTTGAAAGTACTTTCATCGTTTATTTACCGGAATTCTAATTGCGTTGCCACCCTAGCCAATCCCTAATTGTATGCGTAACAATAATAAAATGTATGTATTTTGCAAATGAAAACTTAGAAAATTATAATAAAGAGGAAATTTTTACACAAAAACAATAGGGTGATTTCGGGGGTTACGCGACCGGGGTCAGTTAGCCGACCACTAACAGGTCCTACGGCATTAAAACGAAAATAATAAGAATTCTATTCTTCTTTTCCAAATGAAATTCACTTAAGTAAAGAGGGGGATAGACCTATTAGTTTTACCTACAATAGTTGGCAGCTTTATGTTTACCCGAAAGCAAACAAATCTTAGTTCAATCCACCGCTCATACTTTCGGCGCGTACACGTTCCCAAAACAACGAAAAAAATAGTGAGTAAGTGAAGCGTTCGAGGTAAGTAGATCGTGATGTATTTATTTGAGTCAATTTTTTAATGTTCTATTAAGTGGATATATATATATGTTTTACGTTATTTGTACATTTATTACATGTAATATACAAAATCAGGTAAAAAAATTGAATGGTCGCTAACTGAAATTGGAATTATCCAATAACTTCAGTTGGCGACCACCTGGCCGCCAATAGACATTTAGAAAGAAAAACATTTATTTTTATTTTTTATAGACTACAAATCTAATTCGGAATTTAATCACTTTCAATTTAATTTGTTTATTTTTATCCGTGTATCTTTTAGTTTACGACCACCAAATTATTATTATAAAACATCTTAAAATGTATGGGTATCAAGTGGTCGCCAACTAAAAATGAGCAAATTAATATGTGGGTTTACGACCATTTGCAATCACTACTTATAATCTTATCTGTTTTTTGCATAATGTAGGTGTTTAATATATAAAATTTTCATTACAGATGTCCTCCACAAACCGTATTAGAAAATAACACCGGCTTATTCCCAAAGAGATCTGGAATGTGCTTTAAAAATATAAGAGAAGAAGGACACGGTATTAGAAAAAAATTAAAAATCTATAACATCCCGAGATCTGATGATCTGATGATTTGATTCTAAACTTTTGTAATTGTTGTTTAAAGTGATATTTTTAATTTTGTACTTGTGTAGGAAAATGTATTATACTTGCTAAGATTCATTTATAAGCTTAAGCTTGAATATTAAAGTGTACCTTTGATCTCATGAAAAAATGTGTTTTAATAATTTATTAAATGTATGAATAATAAAGCATGAATAATAATTATGTTTTAAACATTAACACGTCCATATTTTTTATTTTTAATTAATCAAATTTAGTTTTCCCTAGCAAATCGAAAGGTCGCCAACTAGATAAGGGGGCAGTCGTCAACTAGCAAAAGTGGTCGCCAACTAGCATTTCACATAGTTTTTAAGATTTATTCAATTTAAAATGTTTTCACAACTGTAATTCTTATTTTTTTACTTTTAAATATAACTTGACAATATCTAGGACCCCGTCATATAACTTTAATACATGTGCTATGGGTGCAACATACTTAAATATTGACGTAAAGTTGAATATCCCGCTAATCGGTCGCCAACCGGCGAAATCACCCTACTTGGAGTTAACGCTTTTCGAAAATCATACCTACCTTATAGCGGCTTTCGGCTTTATATCGGGCGGCCACATCTGACTTAGAGGCCCTTAGTAGGTACTAGTTACCTACCTAAATCTTCATTTAAATTAAATAGGTAGAATTCATTCGTAAAGTCGATGCCTTTACCTATATTATATAATACGACCTACTGAACAGCCAGATCTTCAAAATATCTATAATAAATAATTAACTAACCTCGTCCAAACCACTCACTGAAATTCCTGTGATAACACCCATATACGCATATGTGACGCATTATAAAAGTAGTATTTTACGTCAAATCAGTAAGGTTAATATGAACTTACTTATTAGCTTTCCTGTTGTTAAATTAGTTTTTGTCTGCGATTTCAGTGTGGCTTTGGGTCTTTTTAAAAATCCCGCGAAAATCCTTCATTTTTCCTGAATAAAAATTAGCCTCTAATGTCACTCTCCAAGTCCTCAACTACTTGTTTAACTAACTATGCAAAAAATCGCAGCGATCTCTTGTTGGGATAAACCAACACAAGCTGCTGGACCTGTAGGAAGTAGCTAGGTAATCCATGAAAATATTGTTGCCCGTGCTTGTTACCACTACTGTACCTACTGGAAGTACAATGAGTAAAGAGAACTTCCCAACTTATTACTGGGCCTAACTATGGGCAGCAAATGCAATATGGGAAAGTATTATTAGCCCATTATTGTACCTACACCCTAAAACTATTAGATTAGATAATATTGGAAAATACCTGCCACTCTTATGATTTATAACTGAATTCAACTACTTACTTACTTCAACTCAACGATAAGACAGTTCTATGAGAGGAGATTCCGATAAATCACATTGAGCATCACTGTTTTATCATTAAAATTACGAGTAGCAGGTGGGTAAATGGTGACTAAGTACCTATGAAGGTAATTGGGAAAACTTTAATTCAATTTTCCCTATTCTTATCTGATAAGGACCAACCTGTGTGAAACAGAATGGGCTTGCCCCTTGAAACGTAATTATTATTGAACAAATATTATCTTAAGTAGGTACTTAGTAGACATTATACGATATACCTATGTACCTACATACAATAATGACTGCTTTCCGCATCATGAGTGAATCTGATAATCAGAGCCTCAGAGAGCACGTAAAGCCTCTCTCTTTAGAGCTCTGCACTAAATATTTAGTAGTAAGTAGGGGAAACAAATCAGGGTGACATCGCCAGGTGGAAAAACCGGCTGAATATCCAAGCAGACTCCGCACCGCTTTCTGTAGGTATCTTGGCTGCAAGCGAACTACCACGAAAGCCACAAATGACGAGCGAGACTGACTTTGATAAAATGATTTGCCGATTGGGATGGTTTCAGTGGACTCAGTATGCCACATGGTGGTAACTTAGTGAGCCGTATAGAGATTTCACCAGGTCTGCTGGATGGTGATACCTATCCACTAAATCACAGTCCTCATAAAGAATTTCATAATATTATTTACTCCAGATTTTATATACGGATTTTAATGAAAACGCCTGACACAAGTATCATAGCAATGTAAACTTCTTGGCGTAATAAAATCACAATAAAACGATGTTCGATCAAAAGCAGGTCACCAACCTTCTTATTGCGCTTGCCAGACTTTAAAAAAGTTGTACTAAAAAGGTCTATAGTCACGTCAGTTTTTTTGAAAACAACAGTAGGTAAGTAGTTAGTCCGCACACAGCTATAATTGGCCGCGTCTTAGGTGGGTATGTGTGCGCGTTTACCGTTTAAGCCTTAAACTTTGAGGAGATACAATAGGACGAAACCTTCCTTTCGGTCAAATCTGGAAGAACCTGGTTATTAATACATCATTTTAACTTTTTAATTATTATTATCTATTAATTTCAAAAATACTCTTCATTGCGATGTTCAATAATATAAAAAATATTAAGTTGTTTCCTTGTGACAACCCTAGCATTTATATACTGCCGCGACGCTGTCTAGACGTCGGCATTTACTACGAGATCAAAGACGTCAATCTATTTAGAGGTCCCTGTATCTCCTTGTACTGTGAATCTCGTGTGGATTGCGTTCCCCCCTCTCACCCCTGCACACATTTAAGGCGCAATCAACAGACAGACTAATGACACCTACCTAAATACGTCGCTTAGCATAAGACGCCATTTAATTCTAGACATCATTCGTCGAGTCTCCTATAAACTTTGATGAAATTTACTTGTATTGATTTGGCCTAGGCGTTTCCTATTTCTAAGCATTGTCGATGAAAACCTGCATAATATGACAATCACGAGTAGGACCACTAGTACTCTCACTAGTACCCTTGAGGGTTCTTGAGGGTACACCCTGTATAGAATATGAGATCCTGGAGAAATCGAGGGAACTCTTCAAACTTTGTAGCCTTTATTCGGTCGGTTTTGTAAAAAGTATTTTTACGTTTATATTATAAGTTATTTGTATTCAGGAACCATTACATAGGTGTCTAAAAGGACATAAGTTAATAAAACACACATTATCGGTGAATAGCATCTTTCCTTATTCAATAGTATATTTTAATTTTAAAATAATATATAGTTGACTAATACAAATCGACCACTATAAAAAGGCACCAGGTTGTTATAAAAAAACATCGAGATTTAAAACGCCAAGTTAGAGTGGTCGCAACTATGTGTGGTAAAACAAACACATCTAAATATCTTACAAATACAATATTATAGGATCTACTTAATTACTATTATTATGTTATACCAAAATTATCTATTATTATATTTACAATTTTATTATATATTTTATGATATTAATATTGTGATTGTCGTTTCCTTTTTACACTAATCATACAATATCATTCACGCTTCCTTCATTAGACATTGGAATTAAAAAACGTTCTACCTAAAAGATCATTTTATTAATAAAAAATCTGAATAATTTTGTTGCGTAGGTATTTAATTTATGGAAATATTTTCCATAGTTCAAGTTTTTTTACGTTCACGTATTTTATTGAAACTCCAAAAACTATATTCAAATACAATATTTTGTACTTGTGGAAAGACAGTAATCCATCTGTTCTACACTGGTAGACCCTAAGTTTAAATAAATGATATTCACTTTGTAATAATATTTGCAACATTGCCCATCATTGTAATAAAATCATATAATTTGACCTATTTGAGATTCGTCGTGCTGTACAATAGGGATGTTAACAGTAATCACAAATTAATGTTTACTGTTAATTTTACGATAGTTTGTAATATTAGAATATCGAAAATCACATTTTTGTAATTTAATATAACTAAATAAATTTATTAAAAATGATTTTATAAATGCTATATTTATCATCTGATGTCACGTGACTGCAAACGCCAAGAAGAGCTTGTGACGTCACTAATCGCGAATCAAGCTGACGACTGTATGTATGCCATGAATCGCGACCAATGTTTGTTTGACGAATGACGCCATGTCAGTCACGTGACAGTTGTGGAGTGTTTTAGCGGGAACATTTAAAATTACCTTATTTTTGTATATTTTCTCATCGAAAATACTAATATTTTTAAATAAAATATTTTTTTTTTTATGGTAAACAAGAGACAATCTTCAAAATAAAAGCAATTCCGAAAAATTGTTAACATCCCTATTCTTCACCATGTGATTCAAGTGAAGAACATAAATATGGGAAGATATTCTTCACATATATTTATGTTCTTCACTTGATCATAAGAAAACTAATAAGCATAATATTATGACTGTTGTGATTTCATTGAAATGTCAAGATTCTTGTCAATTGACTTATACACAAAAATTTTAACCTAATATACAATTTTGAATGCTAGTCGACCATTATTGAAAATGGACAAATATTCAACATCACTTTTCAATATAATAAGTAAATGATAAAAATCGATCAAAAAACCGCAGAATAACAAGATTTAAAAAAAATCTCTGTCCTCTTGATGCAAAACCATTCATTGACATAAGTATTATTATGTCAATGGTTCCAAAGTAGCTTGTGACATCAGAATGTCATACTGCCGACCCGATCTAGAAGCACTCAAGAACTCCCTAACTCTTCGAAATATTTGATTTCTGTTTTTAATGTTTATTATTTTTTCGAGCAGGTTAAGATGTTGATTTAAAAAAATATAGTCAAATAGCGATGATTTTTGTTTAAAATTAATAAACCTGAAACGAACATTAAACAACGCACGATTGAAATAAAAAAAAGTAATACAATCACCACCACCATATATCACCAGGACGCCATGGCGACGTCGCCGGCAGCGGCCATTTGCGGTGGCGAATTCACTTGAAGACGTTATACTTATAGCTGCCATATTTTTCAATGATTACCGACTAAGATGAAGCGGTGAGTAAGCTTTAGTAGGAACATCGGACTTCATTGTGAAATATAAGTAGTAGGTTTGAAGTATTTGCAAGAAATAGCCCGCTAGGATCCTTAGTCCACTAGGATTCTTAGATTTGGATGTCAGTTGTTATAAATAAATAAATAAAACGTCAAATTAAACATTTTCATTATTGCAATGTCAATGTGGTGGTGTGGTTAGATGGGAATCTTACATATAAGATATGAACTGTTGCACGTTCTGTTTGTTGAAATTATTATTAATTAACCATCGCGCAAATAATAATTTGATTCGTGAAGTAGACACATTGTCCATTTAGACACATACACGTTTATTCGCGCTTTCGTACGATCAAAGTTCGTACGGTCTTTAATTTTATTTAAATTACTTTAGCCCTAAGTATTTCACTCTCGCAGACGAGCATACACTTATTTACAAAATCGACTGCGATTCTTTTTCACTTTTAATTCTGTACAAAAATAAAGGTCACACATTACTTATCAATTGAGAGTGGAAGCATACTTACAACACGCAACCCGAGCCGATGGTACACAACGCGTTTTGAGTCAAATTAAATCGTGACTGAAATTAAACTTCAAACTTTTGAAAATTAATTTTGTAGCATTATGAAATTATTTTGCATACAACTCAATAGCAGATTGTAGCACGTTTAAAAAATATGTCTACGTTTTAATGGCTGTAAATGTGTAAGAAATTATTTTATTATAACTCAATAACTGTAAATGAATACATTTTAATTAACAACGTCTACTCCGCCGGGCAAAGTGAACCGGTCACTCACGATATTATCGGACTCGACACTGTGTGCGGCATCAGTTTGAATGGCGTTTTAAAAGTACGCATCCGCCTTAATCTTTTTACATTTCTTATTTATATACAATAGCTAAACATCATTTTTAACGTCTTGGTGTTACCGTTTTATTAATAATAGTTTTCCTTTATCTAGAGTATAAAATTTTTTCCACTCAAATACAACATACAGCGCCACCAACTTATCTGTTCGGGTGTACAAAATTGGAACTATTTTTAAATGTCATTCCGTTGTCTAAAGCGTTATAGTCTGTTCAATAAGTCAGTTGATTTGAATGGGTTACTTATTCCGTTTATTCCATCTTTCCGCATTTATATTCATTTTTACATTATCAAACTGTTTGATTCATCCTCTTTCATAATGTTTCTACAACCTATTTTTACTGACTTCCAAAAAAGGGGGAGGTTCTCAATTCGTCGAAATATTCTCTTTTTAATTAGTTCTTGCACACAAAAAAAGATATTTTATATTTTTCATTCATTTATAATTTATAATTACTAACACAAATATGATCCTAGTTGGTCGAATTTTTTTTTTTTTTATTATAAATCGGTCTCGTTTTAAGTCAATCTCGAGTCTGCACTGAGTGCGAGTGCGGTCTATAGATTTTAGCCTTAAAGCCTTCTTAAGCGGCAATATTAAACTCTCCACTAGCGACTCCGTCAATAGATAAGTTGGTGGATCCATAATAATATTCTGCCTATCAAATGATAAAAAAAGTACGGTTCACACACTTACGCGTTACATTTACTCTCATAATTATTGTATTATAGGCACGAATGAACATTTATAGTGCCAAGCTTCACTTACTACCACTACATATAAAATGAGCGAGGGGTTAGTCCTACAGTTTAACCGACCTTCGTTTCATACAACTACATATAAAAATTTAAACAAAATTAATATCACGGGCCTTTCACATCTCACTAACGTCTATTTTCTATATTTAAGTCTCTGTAAAACACAAATTTATCAATATAGAACGGCTAAATGGGCTAACACTTTGCAGTATAGTGCAAGAGTTTTCAAATAAAATTTAAATATCATCTACCAGCTGATAGCTGATGTCCGCAACTTCGTCCGCGTGGATTTAGTTTTTTAATTCCCGCGGTAACTGTAGCCTATTGTTGTAATGTAGTTGCAGCGTGATTGAAGGACAAACCAATAAACCAACAAACAAACACACTTTCACATTTATAATATTAGTAAGGAAGTAAAGATGCAAATGCTATATATTACACTATCACTAGTTACAGAAATAAAGTTTAAAAGCTTAAAAAAATATCTCAAAAAATAAAGCATTTCTTTACACAACGGTTTATTTATTTTCAAGTTAATTCAATTTCAAAATTAAAGCATATAGATGTGGCAACTAAGCACAGATTGTTTCGCCAGATTCGCGTTTATGGAGCAATAGTGTTTATTTTTAATGAAAACAATATTTTCAAAAAGCAATCTAATGGCGCGGTTTTATCCAGAAATAGGCGCGAATCTATAGTACTAACCGTTCTATCTTGATATTATATTTTTGTGTTCTGTAATCTGCGGACTTATGTGTTAATACGAGCAGTGGCGTAACAATAGGGTGGCAAGACGGCAAAATGTCACGGGCCTCCAGCAGGAAGAGGCCCCCAGTAGCGCCGAAAGCACAAGAGGATTCTAACATTTATAGCCATCCCTGTGACTACGGCTAGTGGCGAGCGATCATTTTTTTTTTAATTTTCAGAATTAAAATTGATATAAATTAAATTCTTTGGGAGGGAGGGCCCCATCCAATGAATTTGTCACGGGCCTCAAACGTTATAGTTACGAGGCTAGCAACATTGTGATCGTGAATGACAATTTGATACAAATAACACCTTATAGTTCTTACAATTCACGAGGGCGCGTGGCTCATGGTTGTGTGTGTCGTATCTGTATAAGTGTGAGTGAGAGCTTGCTCACGCCTGACCGCTCCCACCTAGGCTCCTGACAGGCACGCACACTTACGCAATATGTATGTACACGACGTAACCACGAGTAAAACTCACGCGCCCTCGTGAATTGCAAGAACTATAGCTAAATAACATAACGACATAATTACAGACAGATTAAATATAGAAAACTTACGTTAAAATATAACACAATCCCCTTCCTACGTGTTTTCGCGAGGCATATAATATAGGTGAAATTTTATAAATTATTTGTTAATTTATTTATTATACCCACTTAATTGTTGTTTTATTTGCGAATTAAATGAGTTTTTAGTAACTTTATTTTATAATTTTATATTAAAAAAATAAACACATCGAAAATATCAGAAGTGGTATTCCATAAATAAATGCCCATTAAATTAAATTCGAATAAGATTGAAGTTACTTCTCCAAAACATTTTAATGAGAATAAAAAAAATTATACGATAAATATAAATAGAAAAACAATTAACGTTTTTTGAATACTCAAAATATAATTTTACCTTCGAAAAGGTTTATAGCAAAACCTACACTTAGTACAAGTTTTCTCAGCTCGAAAACGGTAATACGTTTCGAGTATCAAAACAAAACAACCTCAGAAAAAAATGGATACAAAGAGGAATGATTTAATTCTTCTTCTTCTTCTTCTTCTTCAACTAATGGACGTCCACTGCTGGACATAAGTCTCCTGCATGGACCTCCACAAGCCTCGGTCTTGCGCCGCCTGAATCCAGCGGCTCCCTGCGACTCGCTTGATGTCGTCTGTCCACCTAGTGGGGGGTCTGCCAACACTGCGCTTCCCGGTGCGAGGTCGCCACTCCAGCACCTTGGGACCCCATCGACCATCAGCTCTTCGAACTATGTGCCCCGCCCATTTCCACTTCAGTTTCGCAACCCGCAGAGCTATGTTTAATTAAAGACATTTATTTATTAAGTAACTATAGCCGATGTTCACGGTTTCTTTACTCTGACTAAAGGTTTTTAAAAATTTGGTGAGACCTTTTTGATTTTTGGGATAAAAATTATCTTAGATTACCACTAATTCTATAATTCTCTAGTTGCTTATGAAAGTCCCGTCTAAATCAGTTCAGCCGTTTTAAATAAAAGCTTGAATAAACTGACAAAAACTTGAAAAACGTGTTTTTGGTCATCCTGTCGGTCAAATAATCATGAAAGTTATTTCGGAATAAGGCAGTTAATTCAAATCATAGCCAGACACTTTATTTTCAATTACATATTTATAAAGATTTACTACCCATTTATTGTAAAAAAATCCTGCTTGGGGCTCTAGCTATTTATGGTATGAGCGAACTCAGAACTTTAAAAATAAATTAACTGCATTGACACTATAGTCTCAACACTCGAAATCAATCAACGTTGCCAAGTTGTGGAAACTTGTACTAAGCTTGATGTAAAAATCACAAACAAATATATTTAGAAATGCGCCTGCGATCTATGCGTGCACTAAATTATTACATTGACTATATACATACAAGTATATTTGCATTAGTTTAACCAAACAATGGCAATGTGTGCGTATCAAGACACATCCGAGCAACTGTTAAAAAAAACCTGCATATTTACAAGCTCTTGCGCCCAGTGTTGCCCGCACTGCCTGAAGATAATATACATTAACGGGCGGTGCCTATAAACGTAATGTGCGCGAGCTTTTACGGAGCTGCCATCCAAATTACATACAATTTGTACGTTTACTTTATAGTTTCTTCTAAATTAAATCATCACGTATTTTAAAATATATGGGAATCGACAGCACCTTACATAAAACAAATTATTTCATCCTACAAAATTATCATTATAGACGCATTTATTTGCATTTGAAATTATTTTGACTTTCTAGACCAATAATTATGTTCCACAATTTCAAGTTACGCAATAAATAAAAATATTATATATATATAAAAGCATATACATCACGTAATCGTATCTATCCGGCCTTCTCTTTCACGCCCATCGTACAACACAACACGAAATTTTCGAAATTTTGACACTTCGACCTAAAATTAGTAGGAATTGAAGCGATCACGCTCCGTGCCGGCAGACCCCCGTCGAAGCACTTTCTAGAGGCCGCGCACACTGTCCTTTCACTGCCCGGGAGCGGCGTCCGCAACGCACTGTCCTGTGCCACCTTCACCAGGCAGAGAACTCGAGAATTACCACCTGCGTAAAACAACCTGCGTGTGACTCACTAGTTTTCAATCTCAAATTGCTGATGAATACTTTTTAATATGTAATGTACGATTTGATGATCTAGATTGAATATAGAAATTAAAAAAAAAAAAAAAAATACCGGCCGAATTGATAACCTCCTCCTTTTTGGAAGTTGGTTAATAAATAGAAGCTATCAAAAGCGAGCGAGTTGGGGTTTTCGCCGACACGGCATGTTGATCTAACGCACACTGGGGGACGAGACGGTAGAAGAACATTATCAATTAAGATCTTATACTTATCCAATCTAAATAAAGTATAATATTTGAATGCTCGGAGACCGTAGCTGTATTGTAGCGTTATTGAACGACAAACCAACAAAATAATAATTATATACTATATCGCTCATTTGCGACAAGGGTGACATAATTCAAAATCGACGACGAGAGAATTCTCTCGTTAAAGAGTAATGTTTTGTGGATGCTGCGGTCTCGAAACAACACAGCGGCCAACAAAGCGACAGAGCATTAAGTCACAATCTCTCTCGCTCTTATTTTTTTGTGCTTAGCGAAATGTTGTTTTTATAGCATAAAGTATAAATTTTCCACACTAAAATTGGTGAATTTTGAATTATGTCACCCTTGTCGCAAATGAGCGATATATTTGCTATACTTAGCCATCCTCAGCCGCCACTCACCTAGTCGGAGTCCGACTCGTCGTTGACGCTGGAGCGCAGCTTGGAGAGCGTGCGGCGCGCGGCCGGCGTGCCGTCCTCCTCGTCCGACGAGATGACGATGCGCTGCCGCGGCTTCACGCCCGTCGCGCCGCGCGTCATCCGCCGCGCGCACCCCTCCTCGCCGCCTGCGACAAGCGCAACCGTACACAGAGAACTACTATACACTTAATTATATCTCCTTTTCACTCCCACACTTCAATAAACCCTCGATAACCCAACGGTTAAAGGTGCGGACTTAAAACTGAAAGGTCGCAGGTTCGAATCCCACCCGTTGCACTATTGTCGTACCCACTCCTAGCACAAGCTTTCTGCTTATATGGAGGAGAAAGGAGGATATTAGTCAACTTCAGCTTTGCTAATATTCTTTTTTTAAATAAAATAAAAAACTCCCACACGAAAGAGATGCAGTATAGCGATGTCAAACAAGACAGAATGAAGCCCAGCTATGTTTATATCTGTTCCTCACTGCGTGCCACGTTTTGAGTTTTTGCTCACAATACATTGCGAAGTGATTGTGTGCAACAAGACGTACAAGAGTAGGTATTTCACAGTGTTATGCTGTCCCTTTCGGCGACCCAGCTATGTCTATATCCGTCCCTCACTGCGTGCCACGTTTTGAGTTGTTGCTCACATTACATTGTGAGGTGATTTCACAATCACCTCACAATGTAATGTGAGCAACAACTCAAAACAAGATGAGCAACAAGATACAAGAGGTACAAGAGTAGGTATTTCACAGTGCTATCTATGCTATCCCTTTCGGCGACACGCTTGGTAGGATTCTAGAGGATACTTATTCTACGCGCACAACCGATAGCGGTATATGAAATCCAAAAACAAATCAAGGAGATATAGATTGTCAAAGTTGAAAAAGTGATGAATCAAATTAAGCTAAGAATAATTTCTCCCATCCAATAAAACTATCAGTTGACATGTCACTGTAAAAGAACAAGATGCGTGGTATAGGAAACACACTCTTATTTCCTTAGCCATTAGGTACAACACTAAAACAACGGTGGCAGCTGGTGATAATCACCTTTAACATATTGACATAGCTGACGTTGACAAGTTTCTTGGACAAGAGTGACAATACATGTGAGGCAAAATTGAAAAAATTCAATTTCATTTAAAATGATGTAAATTAATTTAAAAATTTAATCATTTATTTTTTCACTTTCCTGTATTTTTAATTTTAAGTTTTTCGTAAATTTACTATTAGCATCTTAATAAATAAAATGAATTAAAATAAACTTCACTGACCTTCCGTCTCTTTGTGCTTGGTCGCCTTGGCTTCCTTCTTGGCCTGTTTCTCTTGCTCCTTCTTGTCCAGCTTGGCTTTCTTCAGCGCTCTACACTTGTCCAGCGTGGGCTTGCCCTCCAACCCCGCCGTCACTAGCAGTTCCTGCATCTTCGCCACCCGCTCCTTGTTCTTTGTGCAACCTGAATATACAGTAAATTATTAAGGACTAGCTGATGCCCGCGACGTCGTATGCGTGGATTAAGAGTTTTGAATTCCCGCGGGAACTCTTATAATTTTCCGGGATAAATATTTCTGGTGGTAGCCTGTGTGTTAAAACTGGGCATGAGCTATCTCGATTCCTTTCAGCCCAATCGGTTACTTCGTTGTGCCATGAAGGAGTAACAAACATCCATGCCTTCGATCCATCCATACGACCACAGCCCACCACCACCCATGGCCCCTCCAACCTCGCGGTTATATGGGCCGAAGCTTTGGGAGAGCCCCCGGTTCTTGCTCTTGGCGTGTTACCCGGGGCGCTTTCTCGACTCCCTACAAGTTATTTTTATGTCTCTAGACTCCTCCATGTCCCAGCGTCATTCCCCCCATTCTGGGGCTGGACAATACTAGCAAGCAAGAAGAAGAAAAAAAAAGAAGTAGAAGAAGGATTCAGATTTCGCTCACCTTCCGTCAGCTTTTTGTAGTCGAAGCGTATGCCGGCCGCCTTGAGGAACTTCTTCATGTCGGTGATGCCGGGCTGGCGCAGCTCGGGCGGCACGGGCGGCCGGCCGCGCCGCCCCGGCGTGCCCGGCGTCTTGGGGGACTTCGCCGCCTTGGGCCGCCCGGGGCCGCGCTTTAGGGGCAAGTCCTACGATTTGTAGAAATAAACCACATTCCCGGATTATAGCACACCCTACTCCACGTCAAATCATACTCCTTCTTCGTCTCTATCAAACGATAGACTTCTCACTCCTGCTACCTTATTCACTATTTTTGATAGTTCCAGTGGAATCTTGCCAACTAAGAACAGCCGTCCCGCATTTCAGCCACTGTGATAGAGAATAGCTCCCCTTCACATAGGTTTCTTGCATACTTCCACATGTCTCGTCCTGTATCCAGCGGCTGGCTGCGACGCGTCTGAACTCGTCAATCCACATATTGAATTCGATTTTAAAATGATTCCATACCACATGACAACCGTCTTACAAGACGTAAAAGAGCATCAAAAGATGCTCCAAGTTAGCTCGCTATCATCTTGGACTGCATCGTCACTTAGCATCAGGTGAGATCGCAGTCAAGGGCTATCTTGTCATAGAATAAAACAAAAGGATGCAAAAGCCACAAGCTAAAAAAGCGCCTTTAGCGATTCTGGGTGGATCAATGCCTACTTCCGCCATATAGATTGCATGCCTTAGCTTGTTGGTACTATTTATCGTCTTGGGATGCAATTTAAGCATGGCGTTTAAACGCAAGTGGTTTGGATCAGTCGAAAATGGCTTTCCCGACAATTATTCGCAGTGACGAATTTTTTTAGTGACCACCCAGTGGCACATTTTAAAAATGCTTTAATCAGTTATTTGATTTATCAATTACAATTAAACAATGAAACTTCTTTTATACTTACGAGAATTTCCAGTATTTTTTCCGATATCGGTAACGGGCGTCGCGATTCGATAAACGATTTCGATCTGGTTATTCGATATCGATTCGATATTTGAATTGAAAGCAGCCCATACCGATGTCAGAGCAAATAATAGTGAAAGGCTGTTAGAACACTAAAGATGCAATTGATTATCATGTTAATTTTATACAAATGATGTGTAACAAAATCCATTAAAAAAATAATGCTTACGTCATCACTTTCTTCGGATCCACTCTCCGAAGATCCGGATGAGTCATCAGACGATGATGAGTCTACTGTCGTCACCTAAAAAGAAATGATTTTTTTTCTTTTCAAATTAAGTTGTTAAAAGCTAAGTGCACACTTTTCATCGCGATAAGAAATAAGAAATCGTAATGCGCGTTAAGACTGGTCTTAATTTCTTATACGCCAATGTACCTTTTGACGATCACTCTTAGAAACTGAAACTTGTTTGTAAATTCAGTTATATCCTGTACTTGAACAACAAATACTAAAATTAGATAAATATTATAAAGAAACAAGAAGCAATTATTTAACTTTTAACCCCAGCAGCAGGGTCATTACTTTTAATGCTAATAGATTCTATAGCTTCACAATAATGCTAATAGATGGCGCTGTATTTGCCATCGGTAAAACAGAATTATGGGATACCGCGAGGTCTCAGTTCGGGGCGAACCACTAGTTATAAAGAGCTAGTAGAGAAAATTTAATTTCATTCATTAATTCATTATAGATATAGAAATTAATAATAAGTAGAAGTTTAAGTTAAAGTAATATTACTTATTAGCACACTAGATGGTAGTATAAAATAAAGCCACCGTTACATGGTGCTTTATGGTAGGAAAAAAAAAAAAAATTAATTCATTAATGAAACCGTGGTGTGTTACCTCGCTAGACATGACGCCCCGGGCCTGCAGCTTGGCGGCGGCGAGCTTGGCGGCGGCGGCCTTCTGCGCGGCGATGTGCGCGGCCTGCGTCGCGAGCCGCTCGCGCTCGGCGTTCGCGTCGTAGTAGTTGTACAGCACCGCCAGCGGCACGGGCACGTCGCCGAAGTACACCTCGTTGGGGATGTGCGACGAGTCCAGGCAGTCGTCGCTCCATCGCCTGGAACATAGAAAAATCAGAATTCCCCACTTTTGGAAACTAATATCCGCCATATTGACTTTGTTCGTATAAAATGTGTAGCCTATACCACCCGGACTATAATTACGAATCGATGGACACCTCATTCATTAAAATCGGCTCAGTAGTTTCGGCGTGCCTGGTGGCTTCGGCTTGTTTGTAGACCCGATTGGGACGATCCCGTTTCTCCAGCTGGATTCATTAAACAAACAGTTGTCCTACCTTCTGAACTGTATCCCCGAGAAGTCCTTCCTAAACGGCCGTATGGCGTACTGGTAACCGGAGGGGGCGCGCGGCCGGCCGACGGGCACGGCGCGCGCGGGGGGCGGCGGCCCGCGGGGGGTCGCGGCGCCCGGCGTGGGGGGCGTCAGCTTGGTGGGCGTGCCTGGTGGCTTCGGCTTGTTTGTCGACCCCTTGGGACGACCGCGTTTTTTCGGCTGTATTCACAAATTAGTCAGTACCTTTTTACCTTTCTAAGTCTCGTATAATATTTATTTACCAATGGTAAGAGTTAGAAAGAGACGGTCGGCCGGCTATGTAGAGCATCGAGTCTATCACCGCCGAGCGACTGTCCCGTTCCGAAGCTGGATATGTATGATCTATTTTTCCTTAGCTGTCTTAGGCCCATATTACATACATTATACTATTTATAAGATTCTATTTCTTTCCACAGATTATCATCCTAGAAATATATTTGATGATCTATATAAAATATATATGAGATGATAATCTAAGGTACGAAATACAATCCTATAAATAGTATAGTGCAATATGGGCCTTAAACAAGTGCAAACTTGTATTTCTCGCAGAAATGCTGAGCATAGCGCATATAACGTTTTTACTGCCACTGACAATGAAATCGTGCTACAAAGGAAAAGCTAAACTTAAGAACGTTTACATGTTTCTCTAAAATGTTATTTGCGATTTGTAAAGTGAGGAAAAAAGACTATACTATTAAATAAGACATAATTATTTTTATAGCTTAAAATTTCACCGCCGAATATTATATTCGGCGGTGAAATTTTAAGCTATAAAACTGAATATCAAGGTCAATACACTAACAATACAATAACAGATACATCGCCACACATTCTATGTGACAATATCTATTCAGCTGTTGAGTATGGAGTATGTAACCTTCTAACAACTAAAATGCTGAATATATTTTGATGAAATATATGCCATACTTTGCCTGCAGAAATGTACAGCCTCTAAATACTCTAATTCTATAGGAAAATAGAAAACCAGCAAGTCATAAAATACAAGATAAACATAATAAATTATAGCAAGTTAAAAGTAAGAACTTTTAATTTGGATAGATTTCAAGCATGACAGCCTAAGTTAACTATAGTGTAAAAGTGTCTATTGCCTCACTTTGATAGTCTAAGACAGCAGATCAAGTGCAGGATCAAAATCATTACATGCTGTCTAAGAGCAATGTACCTATGAGTTGAGCCTAAGCTGTCAATTTCCTCTTGATTACGTATTAATTTTATTAAACCCAATATCTTTTTTGACCCAATTCAGAACTTGAAAAGAGGGTCTTAAAATCCACATACGCACCTCCAACAAGCCAGGAGTAACTTTCCCCGGTGTGAAACCCATTTTCGCTCCTTCCGGACTACTGAACGGTTTTCTGTCTTCTTCGCTGTATAAAAAAAAAACAAGCAAATCATTGTATAATCACAATTTTTAAGTATATACATATTGACGCACATACACAATAACGTTTCAATCCATAAATTTTTGTCAAATTAAATACATACATAATGTAAAGGAATAAAGTTAACTTTTCAATTGATATGTTGCATGGGTTGACTCTTCATTACATATGTGCGTTCATATATGATTACAAATTCTATGTGAATCAGATTAACATTTTTAAATCTAGTGGTGATATCTATAGAGCGTGCTCTGCCTTAAGATAGAGTTAAAATGAGACAGATTTATTTCAGAGTATATTTGTATCTTGTTTTAACCTCTATCTTGAGTCTGAGCTGAGTGAGTAAGGTCTTAGATTTAAGCATAGTAGTCTAGATATGTTGGGTTACAGACCACAGACTATTCTTAGTAGTAGAAATTTCAAGTTTATCTTGTTTATTTCAATGTTAGGTTGGATCAAGTTTTTAAAAAAAAAAAAAAAAAGAATATCAGCCAGCTTGACTGATGTTCTCCTGTCCCCTCCAAATAAGTGAAAATTTGTGTAAGGGGTGGGTACGACAATAGTGCAACAGGTGGGGTCTGAATCTGCAACCTTTCAGTTTTCAGTCCGCACCTTCAACCGTTGGGCTATTGAGGCTTAAAGTTGTCTTCAAATTGTCACCTTTTATCCGAAGGCGTCGCTGTGGGGTCACTGGGACGCGCAGTCTCCTTGGCAGCTTCTGGTAATCCCTCAGGTTTGCCCGATTCTTCAACAGAATAAATAAAATTGCACCATAGCTTTTGAAAAGGATAGCATTTTTTTTTACACATACATACATGTATTCACCTATAAAGTTTTTATGGAAAATATTTGTTTAACGACTTCCCTGGCGCAGTGGTGAGCGCTGTGGTCTTATAACTGGGAGGTCTCGGGTTTGATTCCCGGCGGGGGCAATTTAGGAATTTATTATTTCTAAATTGTCTCTGGTCTGCTCTGGTGGGAGGCTTTGGCTGTGGCTAGTTACCACCCTACCGTCAAAGACGTGCCGCCAAGCGATTTAGCGTTCCGACAAGATTGCGTGTAGAAACCGATTAGGGATATGGGTTGAATTTACACTGCTATACCCCTTTCAAGTTAGCCCGCTACCATCTTAGACTGCATCATCAGGTGTGATCGCAGTCAAGGGCTATCTTGTCATCGAATAAAAAAAAGAGCCCTAATAGATTATGATATGTTCTTGTTTGTTGTTAACATTTGGCAGTTCCAATATTATAAACATACATAGAGCTGTGCAATTGACAGAATACAATTATTATTAGGTACATACTCCATTTAAGATACATTTTGACAGTTTACTATTTATATAATATCTAATTCAAATACTTACCGATTGGTTTCTCAGCTTCAATTCCAGCTGTCTGGCTGTCATCTGAATAAAAGCAAAAGAAAACATTAATAATAATATTATTAATTAATTAACAAACAAAGTAATTCTATAAGTTTGTATGTAGCTGCTTAGTACCTTTAGATGGGTCAGCTGTCTTGGCGACTTCAGTTGGTATTATAGCAGCGACATCTGGTGAAAGGACAAAAATTAAATTGAATCTATTATGGACATACAAATATGAACAAGATTTCTAATAATAAGCATCCATCGTGAATAACAAGCATCCATCCATCCATCCATCCATCCATCATCCATACATCATCCATACATGAATAGGATTGCAGCTGCCATACTTTACTGCTAATATACCTGCAAGGTCTGTGACAGGTATAGCTTCAAAACTTACCATGTGGTTTTTCAACTTCAGGTCTAAGCGCCAATTCATCTGGTTTAAAGATATCTGTCTTGATCTTGATTTTGGGATGCTCCATCTCTGCCGTCTGAAAGTAATTATGTATGCTTTCTACTATGAATGTCCTTAGTTTTGAAAAATAGAAGGAAGTATATACAGCAAACAGCTGTTTATCAAAAGTTCAAAGAACTGCAGGTATCAGCATTTGTTGTTCGCAATACAATAATAATTAGAATATTGGTAACCCATCATTTTTGATTTAAGCGGCATTTGTAATTTCATTATAACCATTTTTAACCATACAAATTCATTATGGATTGAATCTACACTGCTGTTCCAAATTAGCCTGCTACAATCTTAGACAGCATCGTCACTTACCATCAGGTGCAATCGCAGTCAAGGACTATCTTGTCAATGAATAAAAAAAAAGAACCAAGGAAACATACCATCATTTCATTTTCAGGATGTGGCCTCTTGTGTGTATCACTGGGTTCAAGTTTGATTTCTGGTTTGAGCTGCTTGATGTCAAGTGGCTTTTGTGTGTCCAGTGGAGGCAGCAGGTGGGGCTGTGGTGGCCACGCTGCTTTGTGAACAGCTACGTCTCCATAACCTTGAACTGAAATAAACATTTATCCACTCCTTTTCTGCACTTCATTGGTTAAATGGAAAGCTTTTATGCGATAATATGGGTGAATCCCTTAATTTACTAGTATAGTACAGTAGCAGTAGTACAGTTACTTTTAATTTTTAACTATTTCTGTGGCATCGCCAGAATCTGGGTTCTGGCTGAAAATCAGCAATGTGTATCTTTTATTAAGTTGTACAGCTTTCTGCTGAGACCTTTGTTTTTAGATATTGTTTACAAAAGAATTAGCCATAGTGCAAATGATCATTCAAAAATCATCTTATTGGGATGATTTTAGCTATAAGTAAATAAATTAAAATGTGTATTCATTTTTATTTGTTGATTTCCAACTAATATTATCATAAATGTATTTTTTGTTCGTTCGTCTTATAATAAGGGAGTATTAGAGTTATGGATCAACTTGATTTTTTTTGCATCAATATTATTGAAGACTTGTAGAGTGACTTAGGATACTTTTTATCTTAGGTATATTAATATAAGGCTCCCTGTGGGATTTTCAACAACATAATGATTTTCAATAAACATACATGCAGGAATGATTTTGTGATTGTTCTTACACAATTTAACCATAACTTCACAAAATTATTACGACTACACAATGCTGTCAATAATAACAAGTAGGTAAACAAAAATAGAATGGAATTTATTTTCTGATCAGGTTGTCTTGATACATACCCATATGCGACTGTGCCATATGAAGCTGTGCCTGGGTTGGTTGTTGCGGCGGGAAACTTTGATGGTGCGCGTAGTTCTGGTGGGCGGGAGGAGCGTACGACAGGTTTTGCGGCGCATAGCCCCCAGGGGGCGGAGGCCCGTACGCCGCAAACGCATCCGGCGGCGGATAGTGCGTATTGTACGCACTCGCGTACGGCTGATACGGTATTTGGTGGCCATTATCTACAACAACGAATATGCAGCCACTGTATTATACCTCCCAGCCAGTTTTTCGTACACCGAGTATGTGTAACGCAACATACCTATATAGTTAAGCGGCAATCCGTTACCCTGGACAACGCCGTGACCCGGCTCACCCTCCATTCGGAGCCGCTTCTGATTCATGGCCCTCTCCGCCTCATAGTTCATCTTGATCACTAAAATGATAAACCACTAATAATTCCACCAATCGTATTCACACAAAACCACTTCCCTGCATCTCCGTAATAACAAATTATGAAATGTTTCGTGTTAACTCTGGTCTCTGACAGACGCCAACCGGACGCTAGCACTAAACACAGGTTATATGCTTGGTAAAAGCAAACATAAGCGTACCTTTGTTGCAGACTGATTGTTATTGATTTTAGTTAATACAATCACTTGGGACCTTTTTTCCGATAAATTGGATCATAATAAAGCACAATATCGAGTCAAAATAACTGTTGCATATGAATTATGCACTAATTTATCAGCTCTACTGACAGTAAAATTACAAAAAAAACACAAAGTGAGTGATCAGTGAAGCCGAGTTCATAAGTTTTTTTTTTTTACATTTTTTTTTGTATTTATACACTGATAAACATAAAGGTATATACAGTTGAAAGGGGTAACTTTAGAATAGAGTCATACTTTGTAAGTCGATTAATAAAATGGAATAATTAATCTTTTTAGAATTATAAGTTGGTTTAATTAAGAATCAATTGAAATAATAGCTTAAATCTTAAAATAATCAGCTACAGGTGCTACACTTATAAACTGCAACAAAATGATTAAGATGATAATATAAAAGGATAGTAAAAACAAAAGAAATTGTGAAGCTGTGATGCGAAGGAAAGTAGCAGTGTGTTTAATCTGTGGTGTTAACCACAGACAATGCTAACTCACTTACCTACTCTGTACCATAGAACAATAACCATGTTATCGTGGTCAACATACCTACCTGCCTAGTACAAATTCTCTCTCAACAACTCTGAAACAACTACCTATAGTGAACGTATAGTATTCCTACTAATCTGTGACCGTACCTACCTATAATTTCTGTGTACGACTGTGCGAAGGTGCGTACCCTAGTGCGTACCTATAGCTGTACCCATATGCGTAGGTATGCGTAACGTATGCGTGCGTAACCACTAATCTCTATACTTAACCTATTGTTAACACTGGACAGGCTACTGTCAGTCCATAATTATAGATGTAAAAATACCGTAAAATACCAAATGGCTATGAATTTTTCCGGTATAATTAAATAGATTACTGTATTTTTGGTATTTTATTTTTTCATATAAAATTATAGTTTGATTTTCTTGTAATTTTATTTTTGACGTGTTTTTGAATGAATATTTATTGCTTGGTGATCATTGACCAGATTAATAAAGAATTGGCCCGCCGCCGCGCCGCTTGCTGCTGGTGCTGATGCAGGTGGATGAGTCCTTTATCATACAATGTAATAAAATGAAAATTATAATAGGTATATTATGAATAACTAGTGAGTAGGTTAGTGGTGGTGAGTGGTGATGAGTGGTGGTGAGTGGTGATGAGTGGTGGTGAGTGGGTGGCGATTGGTGGTGGTGGGTGGTGGTGAGTGGTGGTGAGTGGGTGGTGATGAGTGGTGATGAGTGGTGATGAGTGGTGATGAGTGTGTAGTGATGAGTGGTGATGAGTGGTGATGAATGGTGATGGGCGGTGATGAGTGGTGATGAGTGGGTAGTGATGGGTGGTGATGAGTGGTGATGGGTGGTGATGAGTGTTGGTGAGTGGTGATGGGTGGTGGTGAGTGGTGGTGAGTGGTGGTGAGCTCACACGCTCTATGATTATGATTAAATCATTGAAATTTTAAGTGTAAGATTTAATAATTTATGTTTGAATCATTATGTTCTAATTTGTTTATAAATCATTTTAATAAAATAAAATTAAACGCAGAACCACGTTTTTTATATTCCTTGCTGATTTTTTACAAACAAAACGTATCTACATTGAAAAACATAAGATAATCGTTAAATACGAAAAATACCATGAGAAATGGAATAATACCGAATAATACGGTATTTTTCGTATTTTACCGTTTTGCATTTTTGGTAAAATACTGGCTTTACATCTATATCCATAATAGATTTATGAAAACATATCAAAAATTTTGAAGCGAGGATTCAAACCCACGTCTCTCTGGGAATCGCGCCCGAGTATGTCAACCATTACACTACAGCCAAATTCAAACCACACGTCAGCCAAGAAATTAGTGATATGCATCTACTTTTTCAATCAGTTTTATAGCAACTGTTAGCGACATCTTATAACGACACATTACAGTTTTCGATCTACTTTTTTCCAAGACCCCATATTACAATGGAGCTCTTAAGAAATTATAAATGCCACATAGCTTGTTACAATTTTTTTTATTTTTTTATTAAAGTGATATTTTTAGACCTACCTACTATACCTACCTTCTTGATTGACGCCATTTTGATACCTACTGTAAACAGTTACGAGTGTCCAAGAAACTAAAATTAATGATGACACTAGTTGACTGACAATAGATTTTTTTGGTACTTCCTGCATCCCTATAGACCTATAATATTTGTTGTTGTTTTGTTTAATAGTTTTTGTCATGCCAACATAGCACAATTTATTGCACCAGGGTTACCAACTCCTAAAAAAAATTAGCCCTAACATCAACATGAAATACACCTAAATAACCCTAAATGCGATATTCAAAAGCCCCAAAAAAACCCCTGTATCTTGTTACCATTCAAGGCTAATGTTTAAATAAGTTTCCCGTTTTATTGAGGTAAATAACTTAATTTTAATTACATTATTCGGAATTCTTATAGTCATACAATATGTTTACAATATAACTGTAACATTTTTTGGAGATGGAGTAAAAGTAACACAAGATCCACCATCACGTTTTAAAATGAATTATATATCGAAAAAGCGTGTTCAACGCTAATGTATTGAAATATTTTCAAAACGCTTTAGCTATGAAACGATTTTAAGCATATTATTCCGGAATACCATAGACGTTTTGCTTTATTTACTCGTTTTGGTCAGTCAATTATGTGACGCTTAATTTATGCCCCTAAAAATAGCCCTAAATTTTTTCGGGCCCTAAAAAAATCCCAATAAGCAAAATTCCACCCTAAATTTGGGGCTAAAAGCCCTAAGTTGGGAACCCTGTATTGCACCGATTTATGAGACACTTGTATAGAGACAGCCACTCCAGTGTTAATCATAAATAATAAATTAATTATAGAAGTCAGTGTGCGTAACTGAAATCCGGAGCCAAGAGAATATTTCGGATGCAGAGTGCACAAACATTATATGTTTGTGGCAGAGTGTTTCCAAGAGAATGTAATCACTCTAAAAGAGTGTTTTTTGGATATTATTCTGTGATTTGGGTTTTCTTTAAAATCGTAAAATGTTTCATAATTTGTTTTGTGAATTTGTTTAATTTTGAATGTTCTGGGTAGTTACAGTGTTTATGCTCATGCTTTAAGTTCGCGAAGTTTTTGTTGCTTTTATTGGTAAGTTAGATAAATTTTTTATGAACTTATCAAAAGGCCATATTTTTTTTCGTTTATGTAAAAGTTCTACATAGTTACCTACTTGCTACCTAAACTTTAGATAACTCAAGTTCAAAATTATTTACTTCATGTAAGCCAAATGTTGGCTGTTAAAGCACGTCGAGAATCTACCACCGGATCGGAAAGCTGATTCTACTGAGAAGAGCCGGCAAGAAAGTCAGGAGTTGCTCTTTTCAAAACAAAAAAAGTTACAATATACATATTGTGGCTTATAGCTATCTTGTGGCTGTCCACTGTGGCTGAAGCAGAGCCGATTGCTTACAAGCAACTTTCATTAAGTAATTCACTAATTGTATCAAATTATAAAAGCGAATACTCGACCCCACAAAGGACTTCTGCACATTCTACAGATGATAGGATGGTGTCTAGTTAATAAATAATTCATGTGTGTCACCTCTTTATTTATAGAGATGAATATTTTGTTTCACAACAACTACATTATTATAAATATACCGTGACACCACTGTCACACCTAACCACTGCCACTGTGTGTGTGTGTGTGTGTTAGTATATCAATATCTTTAAACTTTTGATGAAGGTATTCTCGTGATCCAGGCTTATATAATGATTGGATGCCTGCAACACAAAAATAGTTTCAATATCAGCAGCTTTGCCCCACATTAATATTCCATACAACATTACACTTAATAATTGTGTCTTAAGAGCTACAAGTTGGCGTACATGTAATAAGTAATTTTGAATTTAAAATTTTGTGGAAGTATGTAAAATAGATGAGCCTAGCTGTTTTTGGTAAACGATCTTATTTTTCTGACAGCAAAGGCAGTCATGCTGAGTGTACCCACCAGTATTTCTATATGAGCACCTAATTGAAGCTAATTAATTATCCAGGTTCACCCCCAGAAATACTGTGGAGTTCTCCATTTTTAATGTTTCTACTATTGCATTTCCTAATTTTTTACTGACTTTAGATTAAGGTAGTATTTGTTCAAAAGTCTATTTTTTATGGTAAGATCATTTGGTTTGTTCTAAATAGACTAATGTTTGCAATAAAGAACAGTAAATTTTATAGAATTGTGCGAAAATAATGGTTTTTATTGTTTGGCATTACAATATGTTCAGTATAATAGTACTTTGGTCACTAGTGGATTCCCCAGAGTATATTTTGTTCTGTACTAGTGGATCAATGGAAGCCAATTTGAAGTGATGATAACTTTTTTTTTGTTAAAATAATATTACCCATGCTTACATGACTACTATACCTTTCAACAATGAATGTATGTAAATTAAAACAATGAATTCTGTTTATTATAGATTAGAAACAATCTAAAATCAGCTGTACTTTGACTATGGTTTCCATCAGCTGTTTCCAACAATCACATTATACCTACTGTGGAGTGTGGACATTTAGGTGTCAAAAGTTTGGCACTATATTAGTATCTGTTGTACATGATCTTTTAATTAAACTAAATCAAGTATTAAAGTAAAATGCTGTCCTAGTCCATGATATTCGGAGCTGTCAATTTAGGTTATTTTATATACAGCAGAATTAACACTATAGTCTTTGTCTGACACTTGAATCTTTCACCAAGAACTCTGAGTTTACATCACCTTTTTATTACAGATATTAATCTCTAATTTTTCAGTGTTTTAGTGGAAAACAAATTGAAATCATGTATAAGATGGAGGATATGACAATACCACCATCCAATACTCAGGACCTCGACCTTCTGTGAGTTTGATGCTGATATCTATAGAGTGTGCTCTGACTCAGCTCAGACTCAAGATAGAGGTTGTATGTATTGTATTTGTATTTAGAGAGGGGACGCCTGCCAACACCAGGCGGGTGATCAGTCCTGTGTCAGGACTATTCCACCCAATTCCCCATGTTTGGACACAGGTTACTGGTGCCCAGGCAGCCTACCCCCCTCAAACCTACCTGTACCTTTCGCAAACCTAACGATATCCTTCATAGAAAGATTTGTTAGGTCTTCTACACTTATTCTATCCTTACCTTGCAGTAAAATAGAGGTTAAAATGAGACACAAATATGCTCTAACATAAATCTGTCTCGTTTTAACTCGGTCTTGAGTCAGAGCTGAGGGAGAGTGTGGTTTATAGATTTCAGCCTTAGATACCACCTATGTAATGTATATTAAATATTAAGTGAAATAGAGTAAAGCTATATGTTATTATAATATTTATAGGATAGTATTTTTGTATTATTATCACCTTTTATTTGAATTTTCGCAACACTTCATCTATGAATGATTTTTAAAATTGACTATGTATTCGTAAATATGAAATAATCTTTTGTCCATTTTTTATGTTCAGTCTGTGATTTTTTTTAGTTATTATCTGTCATTTTAATAATAGCTGTATGATTAATCTGACTAAATCTTTTAAGTAATTCAAATAACCAGAGTTAAATTGTAATTTTTGAAGTCTGCTCCGAATCACACAGGTAAAAGTTGTTTGTATCCTTTTTAAGGCCTAAATAGTGCAAGTTTTTCACACTTTGTCTAGAAAAAGATCTTAGACTTGAAAGGTCTTACATTATTTTGTTTAAGAGATGTTTTCCGATATAATTAGAACCTATATACATGTTAAGATTAATATTCTTTCCACAGGACCTTGGAGGGCGATGACTTTTTGCCAGTTGCTGAGAGTGACTTTAATATAACCTCATATCTGAACAGTGATGGATCCGAAGAGACTCTAGACGTAGCAGCTATTGTTGTTCCCGATTTAAAATACAAGCCGCAGATTCAGATTATTCCTGTTAGTGTGTCTTCATTTTTTTACTAGTACAATGGATGTGTGTTGTTAAGATATATGCAAAACAAACAGACTATTTACTATATCATTCTTATAATATTATAAATGCATAAGTGTGTTTGTTTTATCCTTCAATCACACAGCAAAGGAGCACAGGATCTTGACTGTTCTATCTATCTATTTCTATGTTTCTTTCCTACAGTTATCACCACGCGGACCGCCAGAGAGGAAAAATGAATCTGAAAAATGCAATTTTGTTGTTGAAATTGATGGATCACGTACGCAAAAGAAAAAGTTTTTGGTAAATATGTATACTTTTATTTGGAATTTTAGATTTACTTAGTAAACATATTAAATATGTAATTGTTTCATGGAGAAAATTGAAAAATTTTATCTATTGGTCTATATATGGTGAAATCTGCCCTAAGGAGTTCCCGCACCAACAAGTCAGTATCATTTTGCTTGTTTGCAAAGGCCAGTTTATATTCAGTTTAATATTGACATAATGGTATTTGTAAAACTTCCATGACACATTTGTCTTACAGTATTCCCACGTACTTAACCGTATATACGTAATGGTGATGTCGAACTTCTCCGTGAACTTCAACTGGGATGAAAGCAAAGTGCCGCATCGGGCTATGTACATTCGCGCGACGGTGGTGTTTGCGGACCCTGAGCAGGCCGAAAAGCGCGTGGAGCGGTGCTTGCAACACGCGCACGCCACCTGCAATGCGCGTAAGTAAACGAAACAGTACCCTTAGAATAGAATAGAATAATTTTTTATTCAAATAAACTTTTAATAAAAAGTGCTTTATAATCGTCAAATGAATCTACCACTGGTTCGGAATACCGTTCCAACCGAGAAGAACCAGCAAGAAACTTACAAGAACTTACTTAGAAGAATACATCGATCGGGGGCAATTTGGGAATTTATAATTTCTGAATTGTCTCTGGTCTGGTCTGGTGGGAGGCGTTGGACGTGGCTAGTTACCACCCTACGGTCAAAGCGATTTAGCGCTCCGTCACGATGGTGTGTAGAAACCGATTAGGGGGTATGGGTTGAATGTACAGTGCCATAACCCATCCAAGTTAGTCCGATATCATTTTAGACTGCATCGTTAATTACCATCAGGTGAAATCGCAGCCAAGAACTATCTTGTTATCGAATAAAAAAAAAATACATAGGTTTCTTGAATAAACTTCCACATGCTATGGTCTTCTGCAGTCTGTATCTAGCGGCTTTCTGCAACTCGTTTAATATCATCAGTCCACCTAGTAGAGGGTCTGCCGACACGATGCGGGGTCGCCACTCCAGCATCTTGGAAATAATGAGCTGAAATGTTTAAGGCTTCATAATATAATCTGAAATTATCTTTAAGATTTAAGAATTTTCTGTTATAAAATATGTGTTAACCAATCACCAACATAATATTGATGATCCATAGAGACCACAGATTCAGTGGTGATCAACAACGTACTGCGATCGGCCCGCGAGTTTGGGGACCCGAACGTGCATTACTGTGGCAACCCCGACGAGAAGGACTGTTGGTACTCTGTGGTGGT
Organism: Hipparchia sbordonii; assembly: GCA_038048805.1. NCBI lineage: Eukaryota > Metazoa > Arthropoda > Insecta > Lepidoptera > Nymphalidae > Hipparchia > Hipparchia sbordonii. The sequence continues at coordinate 8,206,096 of CM076107.1, read as the reverse complement.
GCAACTCAACGGGCCGGCGGGGCACGCCTATCACTTCGTGTGCAAGAATAGCTGCAGCTCGGGCATCAACCGACGGGCCATTGACATCATCTTTACTCTTGAAGATGCTGTGTTAGTAAATTTTTATTTAAAATGAAACTACCCACACTTTTACAAGTCAATATTTATTTTACTGATTTGATTTATATCTTGACTGTCTATGACTTTTCACAATCAAAAATCCTTACTATTATTGTAAATATGAAAGTGTGCTTGGTTTGTTCTTCAATCACATAACAACGGAGCAACAGATCGATGTGATTTATTTTGACGTTTTTACGACAAAAAAGAATGCACACAGAATTCCTTACTCTGTATTGCTAACATTTGGCAATGTGTTTTTTTTTTTTTGTTGCTTCTGAGCACCAAAGTGGTGGTGGCACCAATGACGCATCTTAGTCTTTCTTTATAATAGTCTTTAGAGACACTTTGTTCATGTGTTCTTTCAGGCAGCACTTTCACTACACTATCAATATAATTCATAATTCCGTTTTAATTTCCTCACTAGCTCCGTTACGTCAAGCAGCAGGATTGCCTCAACGTTAACGTGGTGGTGAAGCTGTTGTTCGTGGGCTTCGGCAAGCAATGTGATAATGATGTTGATTGTTAACATGTAATGACGACGTGATGATGATGATTGTTATCATGTAGTGGAAACGTGAAGACGATGATGATTGTTAACACGCAGTGGCAACGTGTACGGGCGGCAGAGCGTGGGCGCGCGCGTGTGCTCGTGCCCGCGCCGCGACAAGAACCAGCAGGAGGAGGAGTTCTTGGCGAGCGGCGGCAAGCGTGCTCTGCCGCGCACGCCGGCCGCGCCCCCCGCGCCGTCCAGCCCGCAGCACACGCCCGCCAAGAAGATCAAGCTGGAGGTGGTGCCCGACCGCGACAACGAAGTGGTCACCATACCAAAGGTACACTTTTTTTTTTTTTTTTTCAAAGAACATCACATAATGTGATAAAGGCGAAGGTTTGTATGGGAGTGTGTACGTTTGTTACTCGTTGAAACGTTATTGCGTCCAATTATATAATTTTAACTTCCGTTAAGCATAATGAAATAATTAATCTAATCTGTACTTAATATAATAAAGTGGAAGAGTTTGTTTGTTTGAACGCGCTAATCTCTGGACCTATCAGTCGGATTTGAAAAATTATTTTTGTATCTGATAGCCCAATTCTTGAGGAAGGTTATAGGCTATTCAATATCTCGGTACGACTCTTGGAAGCCGAGCAAAAAGAAAAAATAGCGCGGGTGAACAATGCGATGCGGTAAGTCGGTGGTCGAGGGTGGTCACCCGACGAGAACCGAACCGAAAGCTATTTATTAATCCGGAAGATCAAAGTGTTCCCACGGGATTATTAAAAACTAAATCCACGCAGACGATGTCGCGGGCAACAGCTAGTAATGACTAAAACGGCTTTTTATAATGGTACATTATACATACCACTGAATTTTAAATATTTTCAGCATAATAAAACCGATCAACTTAAATGAATTTATGAAGATTCAATCGTTTTATTTATGTTGTTTATGATTTTCATTATAAGAAAACGTCCTTTCTATATTTAAGTTTAGTTTGTAAGGTTAAATGTACAGAATAAATAAATAATTTTGCTATAAATTATTAACTTTTTCGCAGATGGATATAGTAGGGCCACGGACGGCGATCACGTCCCTGAAAGTGGCTCTCAATATGATGGACCAGGCGCGTTCGACGAACCGTTCACACCAGCAGCCCGTCGAAGAGCTTGATAGGTGCATAAATAACTTAAACAAAATTATACAGAACATAGAGGGCAAATACAAGACAAAAATCCTGTGAGGACAGTTCACGTGATGTTTTTGTCTTATATTTGCCACGCAATTTGCAATACAACAAACTGTTATGTATTTGTCAATAACTGTAATGACAGGCTCGGTTGCTATTCTAGCTCTGTTAATTCCAGCTCTCATTCCTTCCTTTCTTCATCTTGGAAATTGTTTCCACAAGTAGGCAATGACCGCCCGCTTTGTATGATTCCACTGGAACGTCTAACCCCTAGAATACTCCAGTCAGTCGAGCTTGGTCTAGAATCTCATTCAGAAAGTCTCAGTCAGATTTCAGAAAGTGTTGCTGGAGAGCCAATGTATTTTATTGTGGTTGGTCAGATGATTTAACTAAATATATATTTCTCTAAAAAAACATATATTTAAAAATATTTTTAAGCTATTGCATAGCTCCTATCACGGGCCTTGAGCGTGGAGACCGAATCCAGAAATTCCGTAACGAAAATAACCTGACAACGGGACTCCTCTCACCGCTAGATGGCGTTGATAAAAAATGCTATGTTGATAAAAAATAGCTTTACCACGGCAGTCCCCGAGTGCCACACGTCTTTTTTATTTTTAAAAAGCTACTTTTGGAAAGCTGTTTTTTTAATTGAGATAGGCTTTCGCTCGGTGAAAATCAATGATGAGAAGCATTGATGAAGTCTGGAGGGCTGGAGCGCGCTTGCTTAGAGAATGCCTATTGACTCCCGCCTTGAAAGTACTCAAGTTATATGTGACAAGAAACACGAAAGCCGGAAGAGTGTTCCACAGCTTAGCAATATGTTTGTGACTTATGTTGTGTATCTCACATGTTTTATGCAAATAAATTGAATTGAATTGACTTGTTTTCAACAACACTTTAAAGAAGTTCATTCTGATTCGAGCAAATTACAAACATTTTGTTGTTATTGCACACAAGCTTTAAGTATAGTTTAATTGCTAACTTAGTTTACACCAGTTACATTTCACTATAGACTATAGGTGTTAATTTTAATTTACTTAAGCTATTTGAATTTTATTATTTTTTAATTATGATAAGACTATTTTCTTTTTTATAATTTTTTATATGATTCTTATGAGAACACTTCGTGAAGATTCAGTTTGTTTTGTTGGAATTGGAAAGCTATAATAGATTACTTCCTTGTCTGATGAGGTAAACCATCAAAATCTGGTGATAATGGTAAGAAACATAAAAGTGTACTTTCCGCCTATGATATATCAAAATCATTACCCACCGGTATTTTTACTTAAGCAGTCTTATTTACTAAGGAAACGTTAGGATTTATACCCACTTATAGTTCTTGCAATTCACGAGTGCGCGTGAGCTTTACTTGAGGTTACGTCTTGTAGATGCACATTGCGTAAGTGTGCGTGCCTCACCGAGACTAGGTGGGAGCAGTCAGGCATGAGCATTGCACTCGCTCACACTTGTATAGATACGACACACACAACCGTAAGCCACGCGCGCTCGTGAATTGCAAGAACCCTGCTCTCTAAGTATTAACCTTTTTCAAGTTTGTTCAAATGAAACAAATATTTTGGTTATATAACTTTTCAAATCCTAACGATGAGGAAAATATTTGAAGTAAAATGTTTATAACCCAACAATGGTGAGGTTTACAGTTAAGCAATCCTTTTGTATGGACATTCATTGTCATAACTACTCATAAGATTTTAATAGGTATCATTGGATTTGTCGAAGTTTGTTCGTCCTGAGCGCATATATATTATGAATCATGAAGAAACCAACATGGCATTTTTTACTTTATATTGTTAAAGTATCCTTGCCTCAAGGAATTGTTGCATTCCATTCACTGTTAGAAATTATAATATTTTTGTGATACCATATTTTAAATTGATTTATTTTGTGATCTATGAGACCAGTACGATGTCTTCCTCAAGGGTAATTGCTAAGTGTAATTTAGGTGATTGTAAGGATATGTTTTTGAGATTTTCTATTTTCATTTTATGAGTAAAAAGATAGAATTAATAATTATGAATAAATATAAGATTTTTTTTATTGCCAGTGGGGCATTAAATAATATTAGAATGATACGGAGATGTTATCCTGCCAGTGTGCCTTAAAATTGTGTGCTGTTTATTTTAAATAAATTTATTTCAGTAATAATCTGACTTTTTATTTTTTAATTATTCCTATTCATTTAATTTCAATTCTTACTTTTCCTTCTTTTAATTTTGCCACAAATATTGTATGGACTTTTTGACAGTAACAAAGTTGCTAAAGAATGAAAAAGGAATATTTATAATTATATAGGAATAGATTGAATATAATTGATCAATTACTATTAAATAAACCTGAATGCAATATTTAAGGAATTACTTTCATATTAAAAATCTTTTATTCACTGGTTTTTGTTTATTTTTATATTAGGCTATATTATTATGTTGTCTATCAGTTTGTCTGTCTGTTATTGTTAAATAGATTAGATAGATATTAATTTCGGCTGAAAGAAAGTTTTTTTATGCTTAATTTGCAAATTAAACTGAATTACGTGAATTAATGCAAATCAAATAAAAGTCTTGGATATATATGAAGACTATACTTATAATAATTTTAAATGCCCTGTAACTTTATCAATCACATCTTTGGGTGCGGGTCCAACACCAAGCACTGTAATAGAGTTGGGAGCAATTTGAGTCCTTCCTGCATCTCTAATTAGTGAAGTAATAAGTCCCATTTTCTTGGCATTGTCTACAATCTGCTTGATTTCATCTACTGAATCTGTTTTGAGTGCTATTTTGGCTTGCCCTGTCATTTTCCAGCTTTGCAAACCTTCCGGATCTCTTTTCAAAGCTTTCTCATAAGCACCCACTGCTGCGTGACCACATTGTGCTGCGATTTTTCCTTTGCCCATGTTTAGGTCCGTCCTAACTACTAATACTAATTTGTACTCTGAATCCGATGCAATCTAGAAAATTAATGTAAAATATGAATAGGGAGTAACATAATAAGACAATTTAATGTTGAATTAGACAACCTTATAATGATTTAAAATGTTGCGAAATTCAAAATTATCTATTTCATGTTGATCAACTTGTTACAAACAAATTAAATCTACCTGGTCGAAAAGCACAGATATTTTGAAAATTGAAAAAACTACCTTTTTCACTGCTTTTGCAGTCTCTGTGAATAATCCAAGATATTTTTTTAAGGCATATAAGGATATCCCGATACAAATACCGCATCCCAATCCAGAAATAAAAGATACGTTAAACTCCATTTTTCTTTGGTCCGAAATGATTGTGTAAATACAGAATAGACACAAACAATTTAAATTTTTTCTTTTTAGCGCTGAATTGAGTTTTGAAAAAACCGTAAAATATTTTAAATTCTAACCTAAAATCAAAATCCACAGACAAAATCAAAATCAATGTCAAAATTCAAATTGACATTTGACAATTCATTTTTTTTTTTTCATTTGTTTACGGCTTGGATTCTAGCTATTTGAGGCTTTTCATTAAAAGACAATTTAATTCAAATGCTAACTTGCCCGCAACTTCGTCCGCGTAGATTTAGTTTTTGAAATTCCGCGAAAAAATCTTTGATTTTCTGAGATAAAATGTAGCCTAGGGCACATGTACTACTAGTTCTCAACAATTCACGTATCTACCTAAGCAAAAAATCACGTCGATCTGTAGTTGCAGCGTGATAGAATAGAAGAAAACACTAACAAATACACTTTCGCATTTATAATATTACGTAGGTGGATTTGAAAAATCCCTTGCTGGCCGCCAGTGGGCGCTGGCCCTTAGCAACGGTTTTCTGTTTATCAATAAATTCTGCATATTGTTTTTCACTGAGTATAATATAATCACGCAGTGATTATTTTATTTTAAGTAACTGTGGTAATTCATTCTTTTGATCACCTAAAACATGAAGAAGGTTTCGAAAGACCTGGCGCCTATAGCCATTCCCCATGGACCCCCTGTGGAATCCACATCAGAATATTACAAATCTTTGATGGAAAGTTCGCGTATGGTAAAGTAAGTCATAATAAGCTATAAAAATAAATATAATCTTTTAGGGGTTAACATAATAAAGAAATACATAGTTATTGTATATCTGTGCCCCGCAGTCTTTATAGTCTGTAACTCTGAGGTTGATGAAAGTCGTGCCTAGGGTTGCGCGCGTATTTTAAATTATTATTCGATCTGTTAAGTTAAAAAAAACCGCGGATAATAAAATAAAGAGGTCACCCATCCAGATATCAACTTGAGTTAACGTTAATTATCCAGCGCAATGTGCTCATATTTGCCGTCATTATATGCCATACAACCCTCGTATATACGAAGCTACGAAGGTTGGTAGGTACATTACATTTTAAATAAGATAATAAAAAATTTGCCCTGTCGACGCGTTTTATTAAGCTACTTCTTTTACTTATTAGAAAATATCCAGTATGGGACGTAGCGCGACCAACCCCTCAAGTGTTGATGGAACAAGCTCGCAGAGATTTGATGGAGTCTGACGAGAAGCTTGCAATAAAGAGGGAAGAGGAAAGAACCAACAGGGCTTTAATGGACAGCAAGTGGCAGGACTTACGCGAGAAGGAGATGCTGCTAAAGGAGTCGTTTATTAGCTTCAACAAGGTCTGATCATAAACTATAGCCTAGTAGTACCAACAGTACCAGGTATACTATAGACGCTATAGTATACCCAGTTGGATACCTAGTCATGCAAAATAAACCTAAAGCATGTGTTGGACTTGGAGGAGGGACGAAATGAGACTGACAGTGCAACGGGTGGGGATTGAACCGTTGCGCATCAGCCTTTCAGTTTTCAGACCACAACTTTAACCGTTGAGCTATTCTTCTACTTCTAATGCTATCCTAGCGGAGACTGACAAGCATTAGGGCTAATAAATATAATGTAAGTTAGGCTAACTTAGATCAGAGTTAAGATCTCCATATTATATTGAACACCTTTTACCTGTATCAGCAAATAAATCGATTGTTTGATTGATTAGATTAGCTGAGCTCAGAGGCGTAACTATAGCGTTTGAGGCCCGTGGCAAATTCATCGTATGGGGCCCTCCCTACCCCAATATGAAGAAGCTCAACCAATGAGATATCTGACCGGGGGCCCCTTCAAGCTGGGGCCCGTGGCATTTTGCCGTCTTGCCACCCTATAGTTACGCCACTGGCTGAGCTCTCCCTCGACTGAGCAAAGGCCTCCCTCCGATTTTTCCACTTCCATTAGGGCTAGGTATTGTACTTTAGTTACTGCGACTCTTAACAGGGGAATCTAGCTCATGTTGAACCATTGCCGAAGTTTTTCAAACCAGGATATTCTTCTTCATCCAGGCCTTGTGCCTTTTATTTTGCCGTGATAAGCAAGCAAGTGAGAAAAGGCGGTTTCTAATGTTTAGGGTAGGGGAAGGGGGGGTAAGACGGGGTAGGGGGCAAGACGGGGCAGAGGCTCTCACGTGTCGTACGAATGACCCATCACAGCCGCTCTGGCTCGTAATGACGCGACGTTGTATTGCTTCTTAGGCAGCGCTGTCACCGGTTAGTAAGTTTATGCGTTTGTGACCTAAAGCCAAAAATTCTGTTTTTGTCAAATTTCTTGTTATTTTCGCGTTGTACATGGTACGTGTTTTTCACCTCAATATAAAGTATCAAGAACTCACTGAACGATATTTTCGTTCGTCAATAATTATACTAGCAGGTATGAATTCGTTCGTTTCAATATTTTGATTTGTTTTTTTATGCTAAGTTATTTTATTCGAAAAAGCATGAAAGGGCAAGATGGGGTACATCTTGCCCTTTCATGCTTTTGTTATCCTACAACCCGGAAAATTTCACGCGTGACAAGGAAACGAGGAAAAACAGCTATCATAACTTCTTCTCCGTACAAAAATGAATTGGAAGAATCAATCGAAAAAAAGAGACTGGTAGAAGATAGCAAAAAGAGAAAAAAAGATGCAAAAGAACAAAAAAAGAACTAGAAAACCGAATTGACTAAAACAAAAAAACTGCCATTAATAAGAAAAATAAAAAGAATCGCGCTTCACCAGAATATTATGAAGACGAAAATAATATCCCTTGTTTTTACTGCAACGGAAGATACATGGAATCAAATGAAGGATGGGTCGCGTGTTCCCTCTGTGGGAATTGGGCACATTGTAGCTGTGCTGAGATAGATGACGAGGACGACGAGGCAGTATTTATTTGCGAGTATTGTAATCAAAATTCAAATATGTCTCACCATACCCCATCTTGCCCCATAGGGTACCCCATCTTACCCTACCTTATGTCAAAATCAGGTGTTGGATGTCTTTGACAAAAAAATTTTTTTTTTGTTTTTCTGGCATAAGTAAAGAGTCGTAAGTTCCTGATTTCCAAAGATTAATAATGTAAGAGTTATGCTAAATTAATAATCATTTAAAATTATCAAAATTGAGCGTTTTAATGCCCTTCAAACGTTAAGGTCCCCGTCTTGCCCCCCCTTCCCCTAGTTTTCTTAGAAACCGCCTTTTCTGACTTACTGCACTCCTGCTCACCACGGCAACATTAGTTTATCAGAGAAAACCAAGAGAAGCGCGACCGTGCTGAGCGCAAGATGGAGGCGGACACGGAGGTGCTGGAGCGCAAGGCGCGCGACACGGAGGCCATGCGCCAGAGGGTGCTGGAAATGGAGGAGGTCAAGCGGCTCATGGAGGAGCAAGTCCGGGACTACACCATCTATGAGGTGGACTTGTATTTTTCCAGAACCTACATAAAATATCGCCATTAGAGATAAAATACCTAGTACTTAATAGAAATTATTTTGCAGGACTATCTTATGTCAGTGGTGCAGAACTATCCAGAATTCAAGCAACCGTTGGATGTACTCAACCGATACGAAGCTTTAGGTATGTTTTATATCAGCTATTCTTCATAGCTGATATATAAAACAGTCTCAGTTCACGTTTGTCGGTTTTCTACTATTTCATAAATTTAACTACTAAAAACTGCTTAGTAAATACATATATCAAAAATTTCGGCGCAGAGGAGCAGTTGAACTAATGGTTCCTTTCTTTAGTGTAAAGACCTGCGTCAGAGACGGGACTGTTTTCCGCGAAAGGCAGTAGGTAGTAGGTACTCCATAGTCCCGTTACTAAGTACATAGTTGCTGTACTATTGGTCCCTTATGAGCATTGTACTATGCTGTTATAAGTAATCTATTTTGAGGATCAAAAAAGTACCTACGCCGGGGACTGTCCTGAGGACCGTAAGCCACTTAGGGCGCGTTTAGCGGGCGTTGTGAGTTCGAATCTCGCCGCAACTTTCGATATTATTTATAAGTGGGTATCTAACTATTATGTAGGTCTTGTAAGTACTTATTCCCTAAGCCATTTATGAATTGATGGATTGTTAACGCAGCTGCTGCGAAAGGCACACTGGCGGAGCGTCAAGAGCGGGATTTGGAGATGTTGGAAAACGCGCGCCAAGAGATCGCGGCGCTCACTGAGGAGAAGAAACTGTTCATCATGGGTCTCAACAACACGCTCGCTGATCTCAGAGTATAAAACACACACAAATAAATAATTAATGAGAACTCTATTCCTACTACCTATAGTCCTATACCTAATATTATAAATATGAAAAACCCAACAAAAAACACAGACCGAGTAAAAAAATTTGACGTCGCTGACTGGAAACTCGTAACGTCCTCTTAAGTTCGAAGGGTCTGATGGTCGTTGGGGTCCCAAGCTGCTGCAGTGGCGACCCCACACCGGGAAGCGCAGTATTAGCAGACCACTCTACTTGGTGGACCAACGACATCATACAAGGCGCAGGGAACCCCTGCATGCAGGCGGCGCAAGGCCGAGACCTGTGGAAGTCCGTGCAAAAGACTTTTGTTTAACAGTGGACGTCTCTCGGTTGACAAAGAAGAAAAAGGTCCCGATAGTGAATAAAATGGTTGTCATAGACAGCCGATGGCTCGATGGGGATGATTCTGTAACTCCGTGCCTATCAAAAAATGACATATATTTATTATCCATAGAAGGTTTACTATAAAATGGTAAATGACATAATCTCTTCAAACCTTCAATGGGTAAAAAATGCCTATCGTCGGTGATAGGCACTGAGTTACAGAATCAGCAGGCAGGAATAAAATGTTTTGACAGTGGCGCTACGACAAAGTTCGCAATCGCGTGATCAAGTGGGAGTTGGCGCTGAACCGTCTGAAGGAGACTGCGGCCAAGCGGCACGTGGAGCTGTGCCACGTCAGGGCGGCGATATGGAGCTTGTACGTGAAGATCTGCAAGCAGAAGGGGCTCGCGATGGACGTGAAGACGTCCGACTTCGAGCAGCAGCTGGTAGTTATCATGAGGGCATTGCTGGAGTTGAAACGCATTTATAGGATCGCACAGCGGAGATCTAAGGAGAAGTGAGTCTTTTTGAATTCTTCTGTTTTACAATGTGGCAAATTCTGCTCCTATGTACCCTCTAAATATCCAGTGGTTCATTACTATACTTGAAAATATAATTACAGATATTTTAAACATATAACAGTTGGTACCTATCTGACTGAATTTCAAACATGGGGTATGTTTGAAATTCAGTCAAAAACATGTTTTGCAACCGACTGAACTTGTGAACCTACCACAAAATCTAACTAGGTAAATCTAACTAATTAAAAAAGGTAGGTACTTATCTAGAAAATTAAAGCAAAAAATGTTTCAGAGATGCTGAATCAATGCAAACTGCCTGAGGTAAAGAAGATAGCGGATCGAAGAATTATGTTATTTTAATTGGTGTTTTTAATGTTACTTCATGGTACTTACCTTTTTAAATTATACATGGAAAGAATGTCATTAAAGTTTTAATAAACCATAGATTTTTCCTTTCCGATTTGTGAATTATTATTATTAACGGCCAAGAGTTTATAACGAGAAAACTTTTAAATCACGTCCACAGTCGCTACTTAATTGCATCGTTTAACGAAATTGACGTTAAACTTTATAATTACACCCTTATTGAGTAAAGTTTAAAGGATAGAGTTAACAAGAACGATTAAAATTTATTATTAAGACTAAGAGACTTTCACAATTGTTTTCATATTCAAGAACGTTACGTAATGTATTACGAAACCCACAACTCGCTTACTAGTGTGATAGGGCTCTTATGCTTTTAACTCATCCACTTCCAATTTCAATAAAAGGTCTTCGTATAAATTATTTGTCACAGTATCTTTTCATTTGTTGAACTGTTTTCTGTCTTTCATTTAGATAGTACCCACTTTGGGTTGTACTTACAAACTCACTGACGAAAGTTTATGATTTTAAAACTCTTATTGAGAGGAATCTTCCCAGAGGTAAGAAGCCCACCTGCCCACGTCACTCTAACTATACCCATGCGAAAAATCTCGATCCGTAGCGGTTGTGGCGTGATTGAAGGTTGTAACAAAAATAGTACAAACAAATACGCTTTCGCATTTTTAATATTAATAAGGATTTATAAAGTTTTAAATAATTACTAGTTCTTGCAAATTCACGAGGGCGCGTGAGCTTTACTTGTAGTTATGTCGCTTTACATGCACATTGCGTAAGTGTGTGTGCCTGTCAGGAGCCTATAGGTGGGAGCGATCAGACGCGAGCAAGCTCTCGCTCCCACTTATATAGACACGACACACACACAACTATGAGCCGCGTACCCTCGTGAATTTAAAGAACCATAACTTTACTTTTTAGATGTCGAAATATTCTCTACTAACTAGAACAGCTGATAAAGCAGAATCAACTCTTAACTCGGATAAAGTATCAAACTATACACACTTTATGGTAACGCCTCTTAAGTGGGTTGGTTGTTGGGACTGATACAAGAATCCGCTGAACGAATTCCAGATTTTCCTCAATAACATCTACTTGGCCTTCATTCTATTCATCTTCACTAACTTACTGATATCCTTGATCGTTCATTTGTACAGCGAGTGGACTGATATCATGGCTAGTTTGGATATAATGGCTGATGGGCTGCCTCTTATCACCTCAATCTTTATCACTTCTTACTTTGCGATATATAAAAGCGAGCTGTATGAATTGGTGGATTTCATGAACTGTAACTTCAAATGGCATTCTGCTAGAGGTTTAACGAACCTAACAATGATGAACGCTTATAAAACGGCGCGGAATTTTGGCTTTTACTACACAACTTGCGCGTTCTTCAGTGTTACACTGTACGTGTTTTTGCCTATTGTGGTTCATTGTAAGTATCCATCAATTTCCACGATTTAATTTAATTTTAGCTGTATACTTCTAGTACCCAAAACAAAAATTTCCAGCAATATTATAATTACTGTTGGCGAGTATGGGTGTTTTTATTCGATGACAAGATAGTCCTTAACTGCACTCTCAACTGATGGTAAATGACGATGCAGTCTAAGATGGTAGCGGGCCAACTTAGAAGGGGTATGGCAGTGTATACCCCTAATCGGTTTCTACTCGCCATCGTGCCGGAACGCTAAATCACTTGGCGGTACGTCTTTGACGGTAGGGTGGTAGCTAGCCGCGGCCAAAGCCAAACCAGACCAGAGACAATTCAGAAATAATAAATTCCCAAACAGTCTCCGCCAGGAATCAAACCGAACACCTTCCAATTATAAGACCACAGCGCTCACCACTTCGCCAGGGAGGTCGTCAAAAAAAGGGTGTGAATTAATTTACACTGTGTTTAACCTACCCCTACCCAGTTAGCTCAATACCATAGACAGACGAGATCGCAGAAAATGTTTTTATTTTTATAATCAGATAAAAACAATAATAAAAAAACTCTTGATAGTGTGGACAGGTCACCCGATCCAGCATTGGATCTACGAAGATGTGAGTCAAGGAGTGGTCATGGGGTTAATATTCTTACGACAGTGCATTGCTCAGACTTTAGTGGCGCTTGCTGTCGGCCAACTCGGTGAGAAATTGCTTATAACTTCAATAATTGCAATAGGTACATTCTTCAAGTTCTTTAGTTGTACAATTTATATCTCTCAAAAATACTATGTAACAAAATTACTAAGATATTCATTTGACAGATTAAAAATGAATTCATGTTCTATCAATTAATATAACAGAATATAACAAACATACGTTTAAGGAGAGCTTGCAGACGATACTGGGTTAAACAATTAGGCAGAGATCAGAGTTAAAGAAAGCTGCTAAGAAAATACGGTTTTTTTGCACAAAGAACAAAGCACCTTCAAAGGTCATCCACGGCGACTTTTTGCAGCGATACCATCGCAAAAAGACCGTGATATACTCGCGATTTTGTAGCAAGTTGTATACCTTCGCCCACGATTCTGCATCTACTATCGCGATACAGATGCGATGCAATGACTACGTCTCGCTACGCTGGAAAGCCTCTCGCTCTTCTTTACCCGATGCCGATGTCGCGGTCGTCCGAAACAGCCGCGCGTTATTAGCGATGCAAAAGCGATGCTGAATCGATACTATGCGATTTTATTTAACTATACTGAATCGCGTCTGTCGAGCGTTGCATATCCGACGAATCGCCAATAGTAGCGATGCAGACGCGCGTTAACGAAACGCGCTAGTGAATCGGCTGCAAAGTCACCGTGGGCGACCTCCTTATGCAGTAGTGGTATATTTATTATTTACCTTTAAAAATAATATTCTTTAAGGAGTCTTATTCGCTGGCAACGCCATACTACTCTGCGGTCAACTGGATCTCCTTTGCTGTTGCCTCCGGAATGTTCGTTACACTGCGTTGTTACAATATGGGGTTAACCACGGAGCTCTTGCAAGTCAGTTCAACGACATCTTGCTGGATGAAGAGCACAGCTACTTGTATAATCGAGCTGAGATGAGCGACTCTTGTTACCATTATGACAATAGATGGGTTTGTTTTTTACGATACCTACTCGTAACTTCCAGACTTCCACTAAGTTAGGGTGGCTTTCGACCAGTAATGTGCGAGGTAGCTAAACTACCTATAGTGGTACGACTATCTAAGTAGGTATGTCTACAGGTCTCTACTACAGCCATCGATATAGATGTTCTAGGTACTATAGATTTGTCGGGGCGAACACGCACTTTGTTCCACAGAACTGCACTGCAGTCCGTGTACCAACCGTGTACCTTATATAGTGTAGCTTAGGTATTCTCGACGCACGGGCGCTATTTATGCGAAAAACTTATTAAGCACCTAATTGTGAATTGAAAACCGAACAATATTTATAATCAAGTAACAAAAAAGTACTTATTAGTTCTGGGTCCCACGTTGAGCACCAAGAAGTAATTGTGAGCGCAGTATTAAGTAGATCTTGCGCAATAATTAAGCAGTTTGCATTAAATATTATGTATTATGTCTACTACATGTCCACGTCAAGTTGGCCGCTACCTCGCCCCGCGCTTCTCCGTACCGCACCTCAAGTCAACACCGTATGACGTCATTTTTTAACGGTCGACGATGGTCAACTTGACGTGGACGGGTAGTAACTACATACTATTAATTGAAATGTTCAAATGTCGTTTATTTTACATGTGCAGATCAACAGAAAAAATCGAACGCACTTCGGTAAAATTAGTCTATACTTTACTTGATATATCTAGGTTGGATATTTTGTATTATTACTAAATTTTTACAATGACAGATATCTACAACTCTGTGTACGACGACGCTACCATCGCAGCTCTACAAGACTGCGCCCGAATATCACAAGTCGTGAAAGAGTATAATGACCGTTTCGAGAAGTTCGTATCCCCGCTGTTAGTGTTGCGGGTTGTTCAGGTCACGCTGTATCTCTGCACGCTGCTGTATGCTGCTACTATAGTGAGTAGAAGTTTAGTAAGGTGTAATGGTTTGCACCGGAGCAGTGATCACCGGAGAATCACCGGTGATTCTCCGGAGAAAGTAATCAATTGAAAACACCGGAGAAACACCGGTGTATCACCGGTGATTAAGGCCCATATTACACTGTACCTACTCTATACTACTAGGTACCTCTATATAGGATCCTATTTCGTACCATAGAGAGAGATTCATCGGAGATCTCCGGTGAATCTCCGGAGAATGGCAAATCACCGGTGATTTTCACCGGTGCTCGAAATTCCGCTCCGGTGCAAACCTGTAGTAAGGTGTGTTATTGGTGATAGAATAAGGATGCTGCCCATGTTAAAAATAAAAGCCTCAATAGCCCTAAGACTTAAAGGTGCGAACTGAAAACTGAAAGGTCGCGGGTTCGATTATCACAAGTTGCACTATCTGGTCCTAGAATAAGCTTTCCGCTTTTGGATAACAGGATATTAGTCAACTTCAGCTTGTGCTGTAAATGTGTACTTACTTACCTACCTAAAAAAAATTGTTTTTATTTCAGGAACTCGATATGGTCACCATTGAGTACCTGGCCGCTGTTGCTTTCGATATATTTGTTTATTGCTATTTTGGAAATCAAATTATCTTACAGGTAAACTGAAATACTTAACTACGTCATAATAATTAATAGTTAATAATTTAAAGTTGGATAGTTTTAAATTTTACGTATTATAATAGTTTATCTTAGTACCTAGATAAACTTGGCGACCAATATAAGAGGCTAGCTACCTAGCTTGTTCCCCTTAACATTTCCATGCAAAAAGCATAAACTGATTTGTCGACATCCGACAAGTGGGAAAAAGCTCAGGACTTGATGAAATTATGACCCTATACTTACTTGCCCATCTTTTTCATGTTCAAGGCGGACAGGGTATCATTGGCAGGGTACCAAAGCGCATGGTCTACGATGGGCGTGAAGCCGCGGCGTTTGTTGCTCAACATCTTGCTGGCCAACCGGAAACCCATGTTGGTTAGAGCTGGACGCTTCTTGCCAATAAATCTGCAAACTTTTGTCCTGGTAACTCAGCTACGATACATACTGTACGATTATATGTTGGCAGAATGTAAATGAACCTTTGCTTAGGCTCAACATGAAAAGAATAAAAAAGTAACTCTTTGAGCCGCCACCTATGACGCCCCCATCCGCCGAACCGTGTACACGTCATCCATGTTATCTTTTGTTCGCTTTATCAATCTATCAGATAAACTGTACATTAATTAGCATTATACAGCAGTAAGTATACCTATAATCTTGGGGTTGAAAACCGGGATCGGTGCTATTTCGGTTGTGCACATATTGACAGATCTATTATAAATGTACACTACGCGGCCTCTGAAATAAATTTGCGTCGGTGCACCCTGGGTTCGAATCTGAAATACGTGAATCTGTTGTAATAAATGTTACCATGCCGTTCCTTATCGAATTTTTTTATATTTATATTTTGGGAAAAAGTTATCTCCAAATTCCATGACCATAATGTACTCTTTTGACTTTTGTTCCAGATAATAAAAACATCATTCTCCTATTATACTTTGCTGGTGAACGTAAACGAGTAATAAGATTCCTTTGAGTACAATATTTATTTAGGCTATATTATTCATAAAGTCCATAGACATTAGAGAAGCAGACTCAGCACTACTTTGTTTTATTATTCTGATAATAATTGGTATTGGAATACTGTATCTGCACCCAAGAGTTTCAAATCCTTTTAGTTGTGACGATTTTAAGTGTTATTAGTAATAAATGTCTAAACACAGGATTTACATAATAGATAAATAAAATTATTACTATACAATTAGCTTGGTTAGAAGGAAAATATAAAAAAAACAAGAATTCAGAAAGTATCTTTATTTATGAAATTAATATACAATTCTCTTGTTCATACATCAATAAATTGATTCAAGTCGGCCGAAGCCACTGATGCGGTTCAGTCGGGTTCGCAGCGAATTACAGGAAATAAATAATGAATTAAAATACTGTTCCCCGCGTATGTTTTTGACATAGATCGAGTTCGAATACACGGACCATCTTAGTCAGCAACTCAAAATTATGAAACGTCTCATTCGTAAACTATAACTTACTTATAAAATAAAATCTTATCATAATTTTGTTTATTTTTAAAATTAAGCGGCATTTTACCTTCATATTTCATTGATTAGGTAGGTACTTACCCGCATTATTACCTAAAAAAAGTAAAAAATAATAATAATGAAAATGTACATTAATTAAAATCGAATTATTACGTAACTAAACATTCAATAGAAGTGTGCATCAAGTAGACAATGGTACTAATTCTGTTATACACAATCTCTAAATTGACAGCTCCAAATAATATGCTATCCTTTCTACAATGTTTTCGTTAGAAAAGCATAGCTTTAGAGCTGTCAATTTAGTTCAAGAGATCGTGTACATCAGACTTAGTACCAATATGATAACGAGATCTCAAGTTGCTTTTTGTAGCTTCAATAATGTCAAACATTTCCTAATAACGAATTTGATAATGAAACTACTTAATATATTGAAAGTAAAACATCACTGAGCCACAAATTGATATTGGAATTCGGTCAGATATAAAATTTCATTAGTTTCCAATTTTATCCGATTCGATAATATAAGAAAATATACCTATTCGTAAAAGATAAAACAAGTAAAATAAAAATATTAACAGATGATCCGTGTCGAAAGCAGCTTTGTTGGTAAAAAAAAAAAAATGATGAAAATTTAACAAAAACGGGTAAAGTCAGCATGCTAAATCGTGAACGCACAAAGCATCACTACATCGTCACTAACACGCGTCCAAGGGTCCTTCCACTTATAACGTCATATTATAAAATGGCTACAGTCCGCGAGGCGTAATCCAAGCTTTGAGTAATTGTATAGAGTAACAACCGACTTTAGGCGCATGGCGTCTAGTGCATTGTTTAAACCGCTTTGAACTGGTTTAGAGGACCGATTTACAATCGCTTACAAAAATGCAAAACTGTGCATACGTCTTGAGGACTGTACTCTTTGATATACGCCAAATACACATCTACCCTCGATAAAAAGTTGCTTTTATAGAATCGTCAAACTATTGTCATGTTTTCGTGTTTTAGCTTTTGACAGGTAAATTTTCTTAAAAAATTGTCCTGGCAACATTTTTTGGCTCCGAAGGCTTTTCATTTTTAAAATCCAAATATTTAACATTACTTCTTTGGTAATGGATTAATAACTAACATAAATTTTCACGTTGTTTTTTATGTATGCAAGTTTGTTTTAAGTACGAACAACGTTAAGTGTTTAATTTTTGGCATATACATAGTTTTCAAATTAAATATGACGCCATAAAAGGACGTTCCCATTCTAAGGGACGGCCTCATAAGGACCTTAGCTTATTACGCTTACTACTTATCATTTATAATCAATTAATTACTTCCAATATTATCATATTAACATTTTCCCTCAATGTCATTAAATAATGCGA
Organism: Hipparchia sbordonii; assembly: GCA_038048805.1. NCBI lineage: Eukaryota > Metazoa > Arthropoda > Insecta > Lepidoptera > Nymphalidae > Hipparchia > Hipparchia sbordonii. The sequence continues at coordinate 8,187,949 of CM076107.1, read as the reverse complement.
GATTTCAGTATGACACGCATCGATTTATTCGGATTGCATAAACTTAACACAAATCTCTGGAATCTAGAAGATATACAAAAAAAAAAAAAAAATTAACATAACTGCGGGTATTTTCAAAAAAGATTTAAATAAAACTCCGTGTCTATTATTTATTAAATTTTTCAAGATATATGAATACATATTCACGCACAATTTAAGCGACATTTTATATACTTTATAAAAAGGAATTACAGATAGTAATGTACGATCACGTAGTTTAAAATTCAGCGTGAACAGAATTTCATACATCGTAAGTTTTAATCAACTTTGATTTTACTGCGAAATACAGACTTTAAATATATGTTTAATAAGTAAATAGCCTCACATAATATATGTATACTTTTGTATGCGTGGGTGACTTGATATTTTAGATATATAAACCATAACCGATTTAATGTTATACTGAAATCTCGCAGTGCCTTAAAATATTGGATATTGAGTACGAAACAAGCGCAGAAACAGACATACAAACCTTACATCGGATACACACTAAACGATCATACCGTTATACATAAACGCTCCTTGCACTCCCCATATTATTATGAAAAGAAAATAAAAAAATATTGTTTATACATGCAACACTGGCAGCTTATAAAAGTTAAGAAATTAAAACTACCCCCCATATGGGTAATAATTCTAAGATGACAATTTAAGTTATATTTGCATTAAGGATAAACGCACACCCGATATTACCGAATATTTCCTGACAAAAACAAAGTTCAATTTAACTCTTGCTTTCATGCCGTGACTTCTGTTCTATCTGTACTGTAAAGAAAATAATTGTATGATTTTAGGCAAAAAAATATACACAGGGTTATTTCTATAAAATTATCAATAGGTAGAATCTCGACTGAAAGTAATTCATGGTGTGCTATCAGCCTAATGCGTAATTTCTTGCTTTGCCACAGCAATATTAATATGTGGATACGATGCAAGTTAATTCTAAAATGTTCATGTTGACTGAACACAATCGTCCAGCAATTGTTGATCGTGCGAGCAAAAAAGAATTTGGCTCGTGTATTCTATGGTGGAGTGTTCCACATGTGCTGTGGAATTGACCAAAAATGATTGCATCAGTGTGACAATCGCAATGACCTCTGGTTGGCTGCTACTTTCTCGCTGTTGGTTACATGCAGCAAGACGTAAATTCAGCCAATCAGAGATGATTATAGTTACACTGATGTAGTCATTTTTAGACAATACCACAGCCCATGTGGAACACTCCACCGTAGAATACCCACCGTACCTTAGAGTCCCACAACACAATATTCGGCGATCACGATCCACGTCAACGCAATCTTGATCGGTGGGGTATGGACGGAAAGCATCGATTTTTGATACGGCCCGAATAACATGGAAGCGCGATGATCACGTGGTATTGAATACGTGATCGTTAAGACGTATATGGATATGTTATTCGAGTTTACTGTACCGATACTATGACGGGAGCGAATGGATATACTATCGGATGATAATAAAAGCAAAAAGACAAAAAAGAGCGTCCAAACTTGAAATAAGTGTTCGTGGTACGATGATAGGCAATCGTGATCAGTGAAAAGATCAAGTGTAGACCCCCTCTTAAGACGGGCCGCAACGCAAAGTATTTAAATCCGCCTGTTTGTAAACTTTATGGAACTATCAAATAATAAAATCCAAATTTTAATGAGATGCTAGTTCTTTTGTGTTAGTAACAAAGCAAGCTACTGTCTCGTCCTATAGTCCCGCCCGCCCCTTGACCGCATATGAGAACGTTGGACAAATTCTGAGAATTTATTAAGGACTAGCTTTTGCGCGGGCAAAATCTTAAAACTTAACGTGAGCGAAGCTGGGGAGCTTAAGAGCTGCGGAGATAAGTTTGATTTTTCATACCACTATTTTACCCCCTCGCAGGTTGAATTTTAAAAAATCCTTTCTAATAGCTATCTGTTTGCCAAATTTCAACTCGATTCGTGCAGCGATTTGAGCTGAGCGTTGATAGATCAATCAGTCAGTCACCTTTTCCTTTTATATATAATTAGATAGATTTCTTTGTGCGCTTCATCTTGAGATTAATAGTAAGAACAGCAAATTGTCCAAGTCAAAATTAAAAGTTAGAGCTTTTATAGCAGATAACGACTAAAACTGCTAATGATTGACAATAAATAAATAATTTGGCTAAAGGCCTTCAAAAATATTCAAAAAATAAAAACGCCTAAACTAGAAAGTGTACGAAAAATTTTACAGGCGGATTTGCATTATTGCGATGCAGTCCTCCATTGTATCAACTTTTAGATTTGTGAGATGGCATTTAATATTCCTGTGGCATTTCAGATAGCAAGAACGTGATTGCTTAATTCATGATTTCAGTATACAATTATTTAAATCCACTAACAAAAAATTCACAAAATTGACAGCCCTTGGTATTCCAATAAAAACTATTCATATGAATCCATATTGGTTTTCTTAATTTCAAAATGGTAAATACAAACTGTGGCTAGATATCCTGTACGTCCAAAGAATTACATTGTCTTTCCGTAATTATTTAAAATGTGCTCTGAGCGTAGAGCGTAGCAACACACACGCAATCGCGGACTCTGAATACTTTTTATTTTTACACAAACTTTCTTGCCGATGCATCGTATTACGGTATGCCGTATAACATTACATGTGATAACGGCACACAGTTTATTCCGTGTGCTTATTATTCGCTTAAAAACAAAGGCTGTCAATAAAGTTCAAGTGCATAGTAACAGAAGGATATAATATATCAACGTGGGAATCCATGCAAGTCGTCGACTTCCGAAGCGTTGGCGGCGGTCTGGGGCGTTTAACTGCGGGGCGGACAGACAGACACGTTAGAATAGATTCTATTTAATCTAATCTTAAAGGTTGATTTAAATTTAGGGAAAACTACCAAATTATTGGCACTACCATTCAACACATAAAACTCATCAAATGTCAATTTACACAGACAGTTTTAATTATCCGTTCAGATGGATTTTATTATAATGTGGAAATTAAATGTAATATATTTTTTCAATACTTACAAATGCAATAAGACATTACACTCGTTTTTGTATAAACCAACCATTTTTTTTTTGAAGCAACATTGTTTATTGAATATTGTTCTTATTTTTTCATCCATAAGTTTGGAGTGCCAATAAAGAAGGTGCAACATTAAGGCAGGTTCCGCGCTATATATGCTAATAAAATAATTAGTAAATTAAAAGTAAATTAAATAATTTAAGTAATTAATTTTACTTCTTTAATTCTTTAGATTCTACATTAGATGTAATGTAGAGAAAGACAGCTAGTGGTTAGACCAATTATATTATCTAAATTATTTTGTTATTTACTGTGTTTTGAAAATATATAAAAACAATACAAACGATATTTTTTTTTTGTATTTTTTAAAACGTTAGTTAAATCGACTTCAACACATTCATGCTAACTATGTTGAATATTTATTTTTATTTCTTTAACATGCATTCATAAAATCGCCTTGTTTTAGAAGAGAGGGGTATTTGCTATATGCATGTTTTTGGACGAAAATGGGATTAGATAGTACAAGTGGAAGTAAGTATGTAGGATTAAAAGTCATAGTTTTCACACTAAGAGATACATGAAATGCGATGATCGAAAATCTATGAATCTAATAAAAACTGTCGTTATTAACTGCGCTAGAGCCTTAATACTTAGTCATAGTATTCGTAATTAGAAATAAAACGATTTTGAAATGACAGCACATCACACTTGTGCAAAAAAAAAACTCAGTAAAAATGTATAGTTATCGTGCACTTCCTAGGAAAAATATGTAGAAGACCCTACCAGTTACGATTGCTTAAAAATGTTTTTAGTAGTTTAATGAATCTGGTACTGGATGGGGTAAAATCATTAGTAATTGAATATTATTTTTTGATTTGGATTAATAATAATTGATATCATGTCAGTTATACCTTCAGTTGCTGCTGCTCTCATATTAGATCTCTGTATTGCAAAATACAACATCAATAACAAAAATTGGTAAATCTTGAACTATGCATTTAATTACAGAAATTTCAACCAATCAGATTAATAAATTTTATAACAATCCTACCAGTGGACCAAATAAAGAAGGAATAACCCTTTCTTACATAAGTAAAATTAAAAAAAAAATTAAGTTTATTTTATAGGTAGGTAGGATAATCTCTGATCGCAGATTCTTCCACTGTTTTACTAAAATAAAGTAACACAAATCATACGAAACATATTATTATTCAACGTGATCTTATTTTTCTATTACATGTACTCTGTACCTAATCTTAAACAGAAAAGAAACGTCACAATCTAGACAAGTGTGGGCGGACAATGGAATTGCCACAAATATAGAATACGGCAGCAGATCATGTAGGACGCGAGTTGCCGCGCGTGTGTTATAGCACTTGGTGCGAGTGGTGGTGGTGTTGTGTGGTGGTGATGGTGGTGGAACTCACTTCTTCTTGTTCTTGGGCTGCGCCCTCGGCGGGGTGTTGGGGCGGCCCATGTTGAGGCCGGAGTACAGCTTGCGCTTGTCGGCCGGCTTCAGGATCTGGAACGAGCACATCAGCGTCTCGTCCACTGACATCAGCGCGCCTGGAAATAAAGACAACAAAAATCACTAAGCAAGTCCGAAGAAAAATTCAGCAGGAACGTTTGTTTCAACCGGCCTGAGTTCTCCATAATGTTCTCAAAGGTGTGTGGAGTCTGCCGATTGCATTGGGCCAGCGTTGGAATATGATCTATAACCTTTCTCCGAGAGATCTGCTCTCAGTAGAGAGCCATTGATGGGTTGCTGATGATGACGATGTTTGGTTTAATTTCACAACGATGCAGTATAGCACCCGAGTAGAAGTATAGTGGATAAGAAACTGCATTTAATGAGTCTTATTTGACTCTATACATATTCTTATGTCAGATTACTATGCCTAAGAGAAGGAAGAAGAAAAAATACCCTCGCCGTCATATTGGCAAACTTTCTACGACACGTCGAAGGTCGATATATGTGCCAGCAAAGTAAATAAGTATCCTTACAGACAGGTTTAGTCCAATTTCGATGCCTAATTTCTAGCCAGATTACCGATACTTTATCGGTCACTGAACAGCAACATACAAATAGTTTTGGTCCGATTTCGAGGCTGAAAGTGAAAACCTTAGAGATACATTTTCATATCCTAGAATCAATATTGTATCGGGGCGTCACCTGCGTTATCGAACTCGCCGCAGTAGTTTGGCGCGGAGAAGAGCGTGACGAGCTGGCGCTTGGCGAAGAACTCGTAGCCGTCCTCCACCACCTGATGCGCGCGGCAGATCAGGTCGAACTCGTGCTTCGACAGGAACTTGCCCACCACCTACAAGTTAAACATATATATATTTACCAGACTACGACAAAGACAAAAATATTATAATTTTATCAGTCTGTGTATGTATGTGTCTATTTACATATGCTTTATTGTAGTGCCTGAACTATTAAGCCAATTTTGATGAATGAGGTGTAAACCGATTTTTTATTTTTGTTGATAAAGGCTACATTTTAAACTAACAAAATCAATATTTTATCAAGTTCGTCCAACTTGTCATCGAAAATAAAAAAATAACACCCCTCTTTTCTCGGCGGGGCTCAATAGAATAGAATAGAAATATTTTTTATTCAAGTAAACTTTTACAAGTGCTTTTGAATCGTCGATGAATCTACCACTGGTTCGGAATGTCCTTCCTGCCGAGAAGAGCCAGCAATAAACTCGGCGGTTGCTTTAAAAAAAAAAAAAGATTACAATAGGTAATAAAACTATGCTATACAGTGCTTCCACAATGAAGTTTCTAAGTCCTACATACAATCCAATGCATGTTAAGACGGGTAGACAGAAAGCAGACCCAGCAGAATGAAAGGACAAACCTCAGCGCCGAAGGTGAAGCTGACGCCGCGGTCGTTCTCGCCCCAGCCGGCGGTGTCCTTGTCGGGGTCGGACCACAGCAGGTCGCACAGCAGCCCCTGGTCGGGCACGTCGGTGGGCCGCATGATCCGCCGGATCTGCTCCATCGCCTGCAGGTCCGGTGACAGCCCGCCGTGGCAGCAGAAGATTTTCTCGTCAACTGGAATTGTGACGCACTATTTAGTCCGAGAACAACTTCAATCCATCATGACGACCCATTACCGTTTCACTGAGCACAGGTCTGCTCTCAGAGAAGAGTTATATAGCCCAATGCGAATTGGTAGACTTCACACACCTTTGAGAACATTATGGAGAACTCTCAGGTGTGCAGGTTTCCTCACGATGTTTTTCTTCACAACTTCAAGCAATCTATTATATTTATGTCCTCAATATCCTAACTGTTAAGGTGTGGACTGAAAATTGTCCTATATTGTCGTACCCACTCCTAGCTTTTCGCTTATTTGGAGCTGAGAGGAGAATATTCATCAAGTTCAGCTAGATGCTATTCTTTAAAAAAAATAAGTACATAAAATAATGACATCAACAGAAACCCATTAACGGCTTACTACCTGAGCGCAGTAGTGCTACAGTGTCAATTGTAGTGATTGGCTAACTCCACGTGGATGCAGTTACGTGTAAAAGCTAGTTTTAGATGTTTGAAACGTGTTATGGAGTAGTCTAGCCTGGTAGAGTAGATACTAAGACAAGCAAAAGTAAATTAAAAATTCATAGGTTTTCACTTGCTATGATACCAAGGACGTACAGAAGGTGAATGAACAATATATTAAAATCCAATATAAATCGCGAACATCGCGAACAGACAACCGACAAAGGTCTGAGAAACTATCAAAAGGTCAATCGTATCATGCAGTAAACGTGTTTAGGTATTTATAACGAAACCTGACCTTTGACTCGGCTGTATCTCTACTGATAGTAAAATAAGAGTAAAGAAATGCTAGAAAGCTCCATACAGTAAATGAAACGATGGAGTAAGTTGGATCGACCACAAAATGCGAAATGGTCCCAACAAAATAGTAGATCTTGCTATTTTGTGGCGACCACTCGAATGGAGGTACCATGTAGGCACAATAAATGAACCATGAACACTGTATTGTTCCATTTATTGAGACTATCAAAGGATCTGAGTGTCCGGTTGATGAAAGATTTAAGACTGAACAGACTGCATGTTGGTGTCTTTCACAATTTATTGGCAAACCCAAATTCTGACGGAGCGTGCAGTTTGTTCAGTCTATTCATGTGTAAATAGTATTTTAGTTTAATATTTTGTAAATAGTTTTTAGTTTTTATGGTACGATAAGGCTGACATACGTCTTAACGTAAAAGCCTTCCAATTAAAAATTAAAAAAAAAAAAGGATCTGAGTACCTACTTTTAATGACCAATACTTTTTGATAGTACATGAAGTAGTAGAAAATGTTTTTAGGATATAATCTTCAGAGAAGAAGAAAGAACATTCGGCCATAACAAAGCTTTTGATATTCTAGGACAAAAGTGTCCCCGCGATCTTGGGTATGTCACTTTATGACAGTATATATGACACTCATGCCCTCCTGTCAACTTCATCCGAGTGCCAATAAATCCTTATCGTAATGTCCTTCCTCGTGATCGGAGTAGGCGTGAATAAGTAACAGAGTTGCTTAAACAGGCCACAACATTCTTGGGCATATTATTGGGTATTGTGTAAAATTTCAAATTGGTCTTTTGGAAAGTTGATCTTACCAAAAGTAAAATTTGTGTTTCAAAAGAATCTGCAAGTCCGATCGAACTTGCCGATATTTTCATCTCGGCGGTTATCTCCAGAAGTTTATTTTGGAACGATCTTAATGATGAGCTGTCAGCTTTCAAAACATTATGATTGGCCTTCAGGCGAGTTGAAAAGGAAAATTTTGATGCGGTGGCAAATAAATATTTCTGAATTCTCTGACTTTCTGTTCTAACTTGTCAAGTTAAAATAAAAATATACGCGACGACTTGAAAATCTCTCTTTTTCGTGGGTTGAAAATAAATTACATAAAGAGAGCGTTGTGTAAGACATTAATTAATGGTTTATCGATATTCAAAACATTAACGTTAATATCATCAAGAGTAAAAATTAAAAACAACATGGAGCTAATAATAGAAATATCGTTTTATCCATCGACACCGATATCCGCTGAAGATTACCAATATGTGGTAGATCAACAAACGCAATGACGTCAATATGGTGGTGCTTTTGGTCTATTTATAGACGAGAACTTCCGCAGGCGTGGCGGATCTTGAAGCTTAGTGACAGGCTGAGTAAACTAGGTAGTAGGTATCCCCATAGTTATATCGGCGATGTAGCTACAGAGTTGTGCTGTGAAGTATAATGGCGGGTCTCCACCAAAGAAAAGTTGCTAACTTTTGTGTTGCCAACACGTGCTGGTGACAAAAGTTGACAACTTTTCTTGGTGGAGACAACGTGTTTCCAACATTTGTCGGAAACAAATGTCGGGAACCGTGTTTCCGTTTTTGGCGGTAAACATCAAAGAAAGCGTGTTGCCAACATTCATGCGCTCGGTGGATACGCTTGTTGTAAACATTTAGTTGAAACAGAAACATGTCTGACTCTGGACGTATTAATGTCACTGAGGGAGACAGCTAGTTGTAGACTAAAAATGTTTCTCAAATTGTTGGCGACTTTTTCGTTTCAGTGGAGACACAAGTGAAACAAAAGTTTCTAACTTTTAGTAGAGTTCCTAAATGTTGCAAACACAGAAGTTGCCAACAATTCCGGTGGAGAGCCGCCATTAAAGGTAAGGTACAACGCTAAGTATAGCAATAAAGCTTTTATCGATATTAAAAAGACGAGAAATTAAGAGGAACAATTATTACAGTTTTTACAAAAAAATATCCAGGGCTTTACCGGTTTACCGATGCTTTGTTTAATAAACAATGACGCTACTATCATTTCCGGAATCTATATCGAGAGTACGCTGTCAAGATAAGAAAAACTCAAGTGTTATTATCAATGGAAAAACAAGTTCATAATTTCAGGGTTCATTTTTCACGGGTAATGGGGTTTTATAACCTACATGTTTATCGGCCAAGGTCGCTTGAAAGGACGAGTGAAATACGGCCTCGTTTCTGTAGGGTTAGTATAAGATTTGATTCGATTCATCGTATTAGCTTCAAAGTAAAATGAAATATAATTACATTGATTTAGAGCTTTACTTCGTGTAAGCATTCTTATACGCTTACGTATACAGATACGCTCCAAATTAAAATCGGCTGCACTGAGTTTGTGACTTTAAACCAATACCCTTGAGGTTCATTTTACTTTGACGCTAATGTCATCGAATACGAATACGATCAATCGAATTTAATCTTATACTAACCCTACTGTTAAAAACAATTTTTCCATAGATACAAACCATGCAAACCAGGATAAAAGTTTAAAAACTGTAACTTGAGTACGGAAAATTGGATTTAACATCCGTCAATTGATTTTATTATTTGTATAAAAGTAGGCTATGTAACCTGGATCATAATGACGAATCGTTTGACACCTTATTTATTAAAATCGGCTCAGTAGTCAGAACATACATAAATATACACATTTGATTGAAACTAAAATCATAACCCTTCGAAAAAGCAACGTGGATTCGTCAGAGAAACTCAAAATATTCTACACGATTACGTAAGATAAACGTCCGGTGTTTAATAAATCAACAAACATATTATAGTGTCATCACGAAATGAAGTAGGTCAAAAGAGAAGCCGTATGCACATAACCACAAAGCTTTATTTGATTTAAATATCACAAAGGCCTAACGTGTCTTAAAATAATAATAATTAGACCAAGGACTTCTAGCGATTTCTTCAAAAATCCAATATGTTTGTGATAAAGACCAAGTATTTATGCTATGCCATTTTAGCAGACATAAGTACTGTATGCTTTATTTTATAGAGGACTAGCTTTTCCCCACAATTTTATAGCGTGGAGTTAGGCTACTTTGAAAATCTCGCGTGAACCCATTGTTTTTTGAGATAAAAAACTAGACTGCTGTCCGATTTCACCAACCATACTTAAACTGTATTACCTAACTAGAAGTCGTAGGTAGCCCTAAATACAATCCCTTACGCAATGTCATTTCTACCTTCAGTAGTTCCCTAAAGGTTCGTGAAAACGAAATTGGCAGAAAGCGACACTAAACTTAGGTATACAGACTACCTAAGTTAGGGAACGTTGGTGCATTTTTTTGATGGCATTTAACCTCAACCTCAACCTTACCCTAATCGCTTGACACGCAACGCACCTAATAGGTTCCAACTTTCACTCGTAATATAACGTGATTCAAGGTTAAATGTTACGTTTTATCAAATAGTCGAATCACGAGTCCCACCCCTATTATTGAAACCCTATTTTCTGTTATCAGCGCTGTGCAGGTTCCGTAATGGCTGTTCCAAATGTAGCGACAGACTATCACATCCACAATTCCACACGTAACAGATCGTACTACGTGTGCAGAAAAGTAATGTATTCGTATTACGAGAGTAGGTATTTTCATTACGTATTTAGCAAAATGTATTTGAATACTGTTTTTGATGAAATTCTAGGTATTATGATACTATTATCAGATCAGATATCTGGAAGAGATCATGCTTAGCGATAAGGTCACCTTTTGTGTTTTTTGTACTTCTAATTCTGTAATTATATACGCAAAAAAGGGGTGTTTTGTGTTCGTAATTTATTAGATAAAGATAAATATAATAAATTTTGAACACCGAAATAGTTTTATGGATTATTTAATTATATGGATATCAACAGGTAGGTAGGTCCAAGCAATACTTTTTATTCCGAGAAAATTAAGGGTTCCCACAGGATTAAAAAAAACTTAAAAGTAAATTTCAACAACTTATTATAATTAGTTATTTATTATAATAAGTTATTTTTTCAACATACAACTCAAATCACTGGACGGAACGGTCAGTTTGGATTACAGCTATTATATAAATCTTATATCTATCCGCTAAGAAAGGATATTTGAAAATTCAACGGTGAAAATAGGTGTTTGAATAGTCGAACTTAACGTGAACGATGCCGCGGGCAAAAGGAATAGTAAGTAAATAAAAGATTTCTACAACTATTTCATCTTTGAAGATGACAGATGTCTAGTTCATAGAGGTAGAATCGTGGTAGTAAATAATAAACATGTTGGCTGAAGGAAATAAACATTGTAAGTGGAAGTGAGCGGAAGGTAGACAGCAAACAATAGCTTTCCTCTTTTGAGACAATGGCTCTCATCTGTCGACGAGTCAATAGTTACTCAAGTAGAACCGAAGTGATTTCAAAGAAAAACGTGTACTAGCGCCCCGTACGCGTATTGAGTACTAGAATTCTTTGTTTCTATCACTAGTATTATAATTACTAAGTATAGTATCCGATTGTTAAATCTAAGGCTGAGATCTTTAGATAGCAGTCACACTCTGTTCAGATTCAAGACAGAGTTAAAATAAGACAGATTTATATCGGGAAATATAATCTGTCTCATTTTAATTCTGTCTAAGTTCGAGCCAAATCAGAGCACTCTGTACAGATCTCGGCCTTCATCTAAGGCTAAAATTACCTAATTAAATAATAATAGCAACCAAAGATCTAGATCATAATTTAGAGCGATGCCACACTGCTGGTGCGGCGACGTGCGCTTTCTTACAAGCTAATAAACGCTGCGGTTTCGCCGCATTGGCAGATACATGGACGGTGCGGCGCCGCAGCGTTTCTACGGGGCCGCAACGGCGATGACAAGTTAGTCATAATTAGACAAACCGTAGTTTTTTTTATTCGGTGACAAGATAGTCCTTGACTGCGACCTCACCTGATGGTAAGTGAAGATGTAGTCTAAGATGACAGCGAGCTAACTTAGCAGGGCAATGACAGTGTACATTCGACTCATACCCCTAATCCGTTTCTACACGCCATCGTGCCGTAACGCTGAATCGCTTGGCGGCACGTCTTTGACGGTATGGTGCTAATTAGCCACGGCCAAAGTCTTTCCGCAAACCGAACCCGAGAACTCCCAGTTATAAGACCACAGCGATCACTATTGCTCCAGGGAGGTAGGCAAAAAGTAGTCAAACAAATGAACGGTGCCACTCGATATCGCAATAGGTACAGCGCATCGTGTGACATACCATGGATATTTGTATGCAGGGATCACCGCTCAGTCGCCGCGCCCCTGCAACGGAACCTGCTCTGACACCGCGGATTTTTTAACGTTGTAACAGCGCCGCAGCGTCGCATAGCCTCGCGGTGCCGCATCGCATCGTGTGGCAACGCTCTTACGAAGGTAATATATATACCTTACGCCTGGCCTTATATAACAATTATTATTTTAATGAGCGGACATTTCTATTAGCGTTAGTACAATGTAATACAACAAAAAATAAACGCTGATACGGACACCGCCATATCTTGATAAAAAGTTTGTTTTAATGGAAATCGCCTTACCAGCATGTTCCCAGCCTAACACCAGTGTCTAATGTAAAAAAGTTGAAAGCGTCAACAATATCCAAGGCCTCATAATAAAGAACGATTACATCACGTGGAAGTCTGTGTTGATAGAATCTAGACGAAAACGCGAGACCTAAATGCGTCACTGGTTGATGCCATGCAATGAAGTATACTTTTCTGACATCCATTTATTAGCACTTGTGAACGGAAGCAAATGACTGTAATGTAAGATTTTATAAGATCACAATAAATAAGAATTACCAACATTTGATAATAAGTTTGTACTTTTAGCATTTAATTTTTTTAAATATCTCTGTTTTAAGGAAACCTGCATGCCTAAGAATTTTCCATAGTCTTCCGTAAAGACGTGTGAAGTCTGCCAATCCATAATTGGCCAGTGTGCTGGACTACAGTCTAAAAACTCTTCTTCAAGAGACCTGTAACCAGGTAAAACTCTTATTCAAGAGACCTGTGACCAGGTAAAAAACTCTTATTCAAGAGACCTGTAACCAGGTAAAACTCTAATTTAAGAGACCTATTAATACTTGGCAACAAAATTGATAGCAATGCTGCTTTGTATATTTTTTCTTACAATATAATTATTCTAGTCGTAAAGATTTCGGAGATTCAAATATTATCTGTGTAGGTTAGTTACTTACTTGTGTCTACAAGAGCTTAATTTGAAAATCCCCGGGCTCGAATGAGGTCATTGAACTTTGTTCTAGATGGAAATATTTACAACGGAATATAATATAAGGTACGATAAGGATGGCAAAGTTATGTTTTGGATGAAAAGCTTCGTAGTAAGCTATCTAACAATATTCCTGCCGACCTACATAACGGATTTTAGTACTCATTTTACTGGAGCAGAATAAATAAAAATCAATTCAAAAGAAAAGAATTTTATATTTAATATTAATTATAATAATATAGTTACATTGAAATTGTATTTAGGGAGACTATAACAATAAAACCATATTTATGAACGAATATAAAGATTCAATCCAATCTCGAAAGCCATTACGTGACAGTAGCTAATACGACATTATTGGAGATCATAAAACATGTCCTTGAACTGTAGGTACTAGAAAACGTACGACCTTTGATCGCAATTATCTGCTACAGGTTTTCTATTAAATTCTTAGGGGATTTTCGCCCGACACGGTCACGCCAGCCCCATCATAACCTATAGGTATTATTGCAATTAATCTCAGACACAACTGAAGACATACTGCATTTGCAGATATGGATATTATGTATTATTCTAACAAGCGAAAGCCTTCTATGACGGTCGGTGGTAGCCAAATGAAGAATGGTCTGAATAACTAAGTGTTAGATGATGATCAAGGATCAAGGAGGAGGATCTGATGCTGGAGCAGAAAACTGGATAACAGGATGTCAGATATATTATAGATTCATATATCGGAGGTCCATTAAATTTTTAATTTACTCTTTCAGTGTTTTCGTTGTAACATGGTATGGCTGACAGGTTAATAGGACGTAACTTAATTTGTATGATATTGTTCCAATCTTCAATCAAACTCACACCATTAAAATCTATTGAGAATATTCTTTTTCAGAAAATCTGTTTTTGATTGCAACAATATGGTACAAAATAAGTTACCTTCTATTAAACTATCACCAGCATAATGTTACAACGAAAAAGTGTAATACTTGCTACTAATCTATATATGTATATAGAATTAGCATGAAAATTGATATTGCCTACATAATTCTAGACTATTCGAGGCAAGATAAGTCACCTATCTTCATATCATGAATGCAGATGTCGACAAACCAGACACTTTTGATTGAATACGACCATTAATCTAAACAAGATACTGAAACCGTCTATATACGTACACTAGCGGACCCGACAGACGTTGTCCTGTCTTAACTATGAATATTGAAACTCCCCTTTTTACCCCCTTGGGGAGAGAATTTTCAAAAAATGTAAAATACGTAATTCTTTATTTTTGATCAAGAGCCAAAATATCAAGTTTCATAAACATAACTTGAAAAATAACTTGAAGAACGAAGGACTATCATACAAACATTCAACCCCTATTTAATCCCTTAGGGGGTAGAATTTTTAAAAACTGTGAAACACCTACTTTTTTGTTTTCAATTTAAAGCCTAAGTACCGAATTTTATGGGTATAGCTTGAAAAATAACGGAGTTTCATACAAACTTTAACCCCCCTTTTTACCCCCTTGGGGGGAGAATTTTCGAAATATGTAAAATACGTAATTCTTCATTTTTGATCAAGAGCCAAAATATCAAGTTTCATAAACATAACTTGAAAAATAACTTGAAGAACGAAGGACTATCATACAAACATTCAACCCCTATTTAACCCCTTAGGGGGTAGAATTTTTAAAAACTGTGAAACACCTACTTTTTTGTTTTCAATTTAAAGCCTAAGTACCGAATTTTATGGGTATAGCTTGAAAAATAACGGAGTTTCATACAAACTTTAACCCCCCTTTTTACCCCCTTGGGGGGAGAATTTTCGAAATATGTAAAATACGTAATTCTTCATTTTTGATCAAGAGCCAAAATATCAAGTTTCATAAACATAACTTGAAAAATAACTTGAAGAACGAAGGACTATTATACAAACATTCAACCCCTATTTAACCCCTTAGGGGGTAGAATTTTTAAAAACTGTGAAACACGTACTTTTTTGTTTTCAATTTAAAGCCTAAATACCGAATTTCATGAGTATAACTCGAAAAATGACGGAGTTTCATACAAACTTTAACCCCCCTTTTTACCCCCTTGGGGGGCGAATTTCGAAAAATCCTTTCTTAGTGCTCGCCTACGTCATAAAAGGAACCTACTGTCAAAATTTCAAGTTTCTAACTTCAGTGGTTTAGGCTGTGCGTTGATCGTCAGTCAGTCAGTCAGTCAGTCAGTCAGTCAGTCAGTCAGTCAGTCAGGACAAGCCTTTTAAATATATATAGCTACTCGTGCTGATTCACTGATTGACTGACTCACTCATTGATCACCTCTCCTGTAAAATTTTGTATGAAAAAATTTTTTTTCACTCACGGTTTCGTATAGAGGACAAAAATTCATTCGGAGGAAAAATATGGAGAGAGCTGATGATTGAGGATTTCGGAGACGGGTGAGGAGCACCGGTCAGGGTATCGAAGATAGGTGGGGGGTGTTCGACCAAATGTCACTCGAAACCTCATCCAATTGGCAAAAAGCCGAAAAAAAACTCCAAAATGGCGGATTCAAGATGGCGGCCATACAAATTTCGTTAGTGTCTATCTCGGAGACTATAAGAGATGGAAGAGTGGTTTCTTGGCAAAAGGTGATCAGGACCCGAAGGTCTACTTGATGAATAGACAAAAAATTCAAGATGGCGGTATTTATTTTTTTCCATACAAAATATATGCAAGACTTTAATAGGTTCCTTTTCAAAATTTCTGATGGTTTCGTATAGAGGATAAAAATTAATTTGGAGGAAAAATATGGAGAGAGCTGATGGTTGAGGATTTCGGAGACGGGTGAGGAGCACGGCCAGGGTATCGAAGATAGGTGGGGGGTGTTCAACCAAATGTCACTCGAAACTTCATCCAATTGGCAGAGAGCTGAAAAAAAATTCAAAATGGCGGATTTAAGATGGCGGCCATACAAATTTCGTCGGTGTCTATCTCGGAGACTATAAAAGATGGAAGAGTGGTTTCTTGGAAAAATATGATCAAGACCCAAAGGTCTACTTGATGAATAGAAAAAAAATCAAGATGGTGGAATTTATGTTTTTCATATATAAAATGTATGCAAGATTTTGAACCGGTTCCTTTTCAAAATTTCTGATGGTTTCGTATAGAGGATATAAATTTATTTGAAGGAAAAATATGGCGAGCTGATGATTGAGGATTTCGGAGACGGGTGAGGAGCACTGCCAGGATATGGAAGATAAGTGGGGGGGTGCTCAAACAAAAGCCACTCGAAACCTCATCCAATTGGCAATAAGCTGAAAAAAAATACCAAAATGATGGTTTTAAGGTGGCGGTCTTACAAATTTCGTCGATGTATGAAAGATGGAAGAGTAGTTCCTTGGAAAAAGATGATCAAAATCCGAAGGTCTACTTGGTGGACAGAAAAACCGCGGTTCGCTTTAGCGAGCCGCGCACCCACGCACCCTACTAGTTTTATATAATTATAGATTATACTCGTACAATGGTGATAACCATTGACACATCCGATATTTCACTTTCACTATTTCAATAACTTCAGGTATTTGGCTATTGTATAACTTCGATAGTTAAAGTATTGTTATGTTTTTAATAGTATTTTTAGTGTTTTTGCAAATCTTTTAATCAGGATAATACCATTGGTCGTATTCTTAAAAAAAGCTATATGCTTTTGCCCGCGACAGCATCCGCGTGGATTTAGGTTTTGAAAGTCCTAAGTACTTTTTTTTAAATTCTTTTAAGTTCTTTTAAGACAAGAGATTCTGTTGTCTTTTTGAGCGCGTTTTTTTTCTCTAAAGGCCTATCCATATACATACATCGATGTTTATTTTACCAAGATAAAAGTTAGTCTATGTCATTCTACCAGTCCAGCTAAAGATACCCAATAAATCACGACAAAGCGGTCAAAATAACACGAATTTTGCTTCGGGGGTTAACAAAGAAACAATGCCCGCAGATCCATTTTTCCGCTTCGGTGTTCGTTTTTAATTAGTAGGTGGAATCAGAGCTTGCGATCTAGTTTTCAACGAGCTTTGATTAACATCCAGTCAAAGTGAATATGCTGCGGGTTTATCTTTCAAAGACTATAGTAGCAACCGCAGGAAAAAGATAATATAAAAATGCAGAACTTTAACATAATAAAACTCTATGATTTGAGATACGCTTTCGAATTATTTTCGAATTGCTAATTAATTTTTTCTGGAGATTTATATGGAAAAGTATCTGAATACTTAAAATTCGATAAGACAATAAGTCCGTGAAGGTCGGTTCATTAAGCCATGAAAAGTTACACACATACATAGTTATTTAAGTATTTATTACATTAGTATGGATGTAGACTGCAATCATAGCCTCATTCAGAACACGAATTCAAGACGATTGTACGAAGATGTGAAAGCAAGGTTTGACAAACACTTCCCGGCGATAAAGGGGGCTCAAGAGACTAGTATTATTATATGTCACTAATGCTGAGATCTATAGAGCGCGCTTTGACTCAGCTCAGACTCAAGATAGAGGTTAAAACGAGACACAAATATGCTTTGACATAAATCTGTCTCGTTTTAACTGTCTTGAGCCTAAGCCTAATTTCAGCCTAAGTCTAGATCAATTGACCTTTTTCATACAGTCAAAGCATATGTGCATCTAAAGCATACTCCGAACAAACTTATTTTTCTGCAAAAATTTTAGATTTTGTACTGATAAGTATGTTATGCAAAACAATTAATAATAATGTCGTTCGTCCGATATTCTAAATTAGTACCTACGTGTCTTGGAAGTTTTCAACGACACTCACTCCCAGTAGAAGTGCGCCTTATATTACTCGTATAGCGTTATCCTTGTACCGCTCGATTTACATACAGCGTCGTCCTCGTCAGAAATAGCAGGTAATTCGCTTGAATGTAGCGTCGGGCAGCACTGCAGTACTCCGCAGTATTATGTGACACTGAACCGATAGCTAAAGCTTGCTTTGACATTTGATAGACGTGAATTTCACCAGGCGGAAATTGCATCTACAAACTTAGCATAGCGTAATGTTGCGTACATTAGCTGTAAACTATGGTGAATTATAGCAAAAAATATTCTTCCTATTGCTTTTTAGACGTGATTTTGTTGCATGAGTCCTACAGTTGAGGACCTGGAGAATTATTTAGGCTTTTTGTCCCGAAAAAAAAAACGACTCCCTCGGGATGGTTAAATAACCTAATAACCTTTAGCAAAAACTAATGATAGTTTTATAATTTGCAATGTTTCTTAAACATGGCCCCTTGATCTTATGTCTCCTAGATTGAAAACTTTTGAAATAAAAGATTTGTCAATGAAATTGTTCTGTTAAAACTATCGGTTTTAGCAAACAAAGAATTCTGACGGATTTCATCACAAGTTGGATAGGCGGTCTTGCGCAGTTTGTCAGACTCCCCGGGACTCCTCTGAAGTCGTCGATCCATTTAGCAGGGGGTTTGCCATTACTGCGCTTCCGGTGCGGGGTCGCCATTCCAGTACTTTGAGAGTCCAACAACCATCAGCTTTTCGAACTATGTGTGACAAAATATAATTGATTCACACCAAACAGAAGCCATAGACGGCGTTAATACAGATTCACGCTCAGTTAAGCGGCAAATTGGTCACTCAATAGCGGAAGTAATGATGCGAATTTAATGTTTCGATAATATGATAATGTGTAGGTCATTTCCTAGACCTTGTCCAAAAGAATGCGATAAGTCGATCAAACAACTACGACCTTCGCTCAGGTTCAGGCACATTGCAAACATGTAGATACCAGTATCAACATAATTTTGTAAAATCGTTTCGTAAAAAGATTATTGACGAATCTTATAATATGAAAAGCAAGGTTGAAAGCACGAAAGCGTCAACTTATATTATTATTGGTGTTAATAATTCTTTTTTACACAATATTTAAATTTAATTAGGTGTAAAATACTTTACACTGTTTCCTACTGATAAAGATGATAAGTGAAGATTTGTCAATTGTGTTTAGATATCGTGTACAACTGAATTATCTAATACAATTGATATAATATTTATAGTTGAAGCGTATCAACTAGCGATATTTCATAATCATTTAATATTTCGGTAACACGCTTGATTGTTAATGTTATTTCGAAGATAATATAAAATGTTGTATTAATTCCTATTACTATTACGAGATCGGATTGAAGAATGCGCGCGCATTCTTAGAATTATGTAGCATTCAACCGGTTGCTTGGTGAAAGTTTAAATACATAATTATATCCGGAGACATTTCCTATGAGGCCTATAATGCCACAGCATTGCAAAATGTCAAAAAAAAATAAACAGGTAATACGTCACACTCACAAGGTAAAAAAAGTGCGGATTGAAAACTGAAAGGTCAACGGCTCAATCCCCACCAGTTTCACTATTGTCGTACCACCCCTAATACAAGCTTTACGCTTAATTGGTGGGAAAAAGGGATTTTGTTATTTACAGCATGTTTAATAATCTTAAAAAAAAAACACTGAAATTCAGTACAAACATCGTTCAATAAAGCATGTAGTATTGTACACTGCAGTTTACTGACCGATTTTTATTATCTCAATTCGGCCGGTTTCTTTTTTGAAGGAGATTTAGAGTATTTTTTCAATGGTGGCTTAAGAACCTGCGCCAGTGGTATGGGAAAAGTACCCGATCCTTGTTCTGTACAGCAGTGTCCAAGGTGCAGATAGCCCTAACGGGTGCCAACCTCCGATAGAAGACGGCACTACAAGAAGAAGTGGTCGAACACTCTATTCTGCTGTAGCCTGTAAATGTTTTGCTCGATTATCTATTAAATACAGCAAGCATAGCCACTCACCTATCGCGGCAACTGGTAAGCAGTTAAAGCAGTCCGTGAAAGTTTTCCATAGCTTGATGTTGTACCTCCTTTTGCATTCATCGTAGAACCTGTGGACAAGTTACATTCGGAATTGAATACGAGTCGAATGTAGATTGAAGTTCTTCTTCTTTGTTAGCCGATAGACGTCCACTTCTGGATAAAGGTCTGTTGATGGACTTCTATATGCCGATCTTCGGTCGTCTCCCTGCGACTCATCCGCTAGCCGATTATATGTTAAAACTACTGGTCCGGGAGGTAGCGTTGCATTTTAGCTAGTGATTTCATTCCGATCGATTGCCATCATTTTCAATAGATCTCGGCTGACTCTCAAGTGAACCGACCATCAGCTGACGCACCCGCGGGGCTAAGTATAGTAACGCCAATTAAGATAGACCTCTGAGCTGTATGGGCGCTCATACAATTTAGAGGTCTAGCTTAATTGGAATTGTCCCACAACCACTAGCCCCGCCACTTGGGCAGCTGACGGTCGGTTCGCTTATTCTGCCCTCGTAACTGAAAACACAGTAAGTTAAATAGAAGTTACCTTTAAGTTACTGTGTTTTCAATTACGAGGGCAGTATTAGTCATATAAGATCAACTATCGATGTCAATATCAGCCGGAATGCTATGACTTTTATATTTGCAACGCTACCTCCCGGACCATACATCAATCATTGCTACAGTCACAATTGGGTAGTTGACTAATATATATTTTTTTATATACTTAAAGGTTATTAATATTATAACACAATGTCACTTTTCTTTTTTTAATGTCTTAACTAGTCTCGAACGTATAGAGCTTTTAAGTTTCCTGTTAGAAAAGAGAGCGCTATTGCAATATGACGTCACGATTAAGTAGCTCCATACACGTTTAAGTAAGAGTCTCTTAAAAGTCCGAACTTTAAGGTCTCGAATACTTGTATATCTTAAAAATAACCGGTAGTGCTTACACACCTGTAATACATTATTATGTTGCACAAATATTTACAACCTTGGTATGTTATCATTGATTTATGGTCCTTGACACTGACTTATACGTCAAGATCGAGCTAAGGTAAATAAATGATAAATCACGTCGGGTCGGTGAAACGCATTTTATTTGGAAATTCGATCTTTTTGGGTCTCACTTAAAGATCCAAAAGATATCGACAAAAGATTTTACTTGATCTTTTACACTTTATTATAATTTTTTAAAATCATTTTTATTATTGATACATTTAAAGTCTAAAACTTAAACGTTTTGTCGTAACTTCTAACAGAGGCTTGACGCTTATTTGGGGGGAAGAGGGGAATATTCGTTAAGTTCAACATGGTCATAATTTAAAAAAAAATGTGTTGACGGTGGGCGAGGAGACCCCAAAATTTGGCAGAAAATATTTCTCCCAAATCCCATACATCTGACAGTTAAAGGCCACTCTTTTGAGACGGATTTAGATGTCCATTCGTTCGGCTGTACCTGAGACGGCGGCGGGTATAATTAATAACATATTATATGGCAAAGTGTTTTATAAGGGAATGCATGCGTAAGTATGACGCATTCTGTTTTATGGCCCATACAAAGAGATGATGCTCAAACTACGTCGATGGTTTACAGCTCAAAAGTGCTTCACTTTTAGTCTGGCGTTTTGCCAGGTAAAAAACCCGAGGCTTATCGAATAAAGAACGTTCAATATTCGATTGGCATCAAATACTCGAGACTTAAAGAAAAGGCCAATCACAAAAGTTAACCTTTTTTCGAATCTGAAGTGACAATATGGATATTGGCAACTAATCAAACCAACTCTTTAACAAACATCTAAACGCACACGTAGTATGGCAGCTTGTAATATGAATTATGAATAGTGAACTATGACGTCATAAATATTTGTATAGTTCTTTCAACTCACGGGGGCGCGTGAGCTTTACTTGTGGTTACGTCACCCGCGTACGCTCTATAGTATATCTCACCATCAGACAGATATCTTTTGACTCTACGGATTTCTGTACTTTTTAAGCAATTATCACTTGTTTTAACAGTGAAGGAAATAAATCTACGGAAACCTGCATGCCTGAGAGTTCTCCATATCTTTATTTGCAAAAAAGAAGGAAAACCTGAATGTCATGTCCGCTACCCATTAATCATGGATACGATAAACAATTTTATCTTCACAATACGGTATAATCTTATCGAATTTAACGGTGATGCCATTTTTAATACAAAAGACGACACGTGTGATAAGGTAGCACCTAGATGTCATTTTTATTAAAACAAAGCTTTATTCTTATTTTATTATCCCGCGATTTCGTCCACGCTGATTTTTTTTTAATATATTATTTTTAGCGAGCAAAAGAGCAGGCGGGTCACTTGATGTTAAGTGATTACCGCCGCCCATGAACAATTGTAGCCCCTGAGGCACCACCAATGCGTTGCCGGCTTTCCAGGAATTTGTTGGTCCGCCCCTTGAATAACCCCATGTTGTAATTTAGTGGGAACACCGTTGCAGGAAAGGTTTTAAAATCTTGTGGGCACTCTTTGATTTCCAGATATACCTACCGATCGTAACGTAATCGTACAAATTATACGATAGTAAAACATTTTATTTTAACAGTACATGATACATCCGTCCTTACTAATATTATAAATGCGAAAGTGTTTGTTTATTAGTTTGTCCTTCCATCACCCAACAACGGAGCAGCTTATCTAAGTGACTTTTTACATGGATATAATTGAGAACCTAGGGAGTGGTACAGGCTAACTTTTATGCTGAAAGAACAAAGGGTTCCTGAGGGATTTTAAAAACCTAAATCCACGTGGACGAAGTCGCGGGCAAAAGCTAGTCAGTTACCTACAGAATCTTTTTTTTACATTCTCATTATTTTAGACGTGACTGGTGGCCTTTATGTCAGCCCCATCGGTACACACAAAATATTACAATTAACAATATACAAAATCAACTACCTATATTATATCTATACCAATTTGAGATAAAGAATCTTTAAAACTACGCAATGGTATAAAAACACTTAATTAGAGCGAACTTAAAGTAATCGACACGCAATAACGATCTTGAACAACCATCGACCTTCGCAATGAATCAGTAGTGACTCACGTCACACGCAGTTCTAATTACTTTATTAGTGAACGAGAGGATCACGCAAGGAAGTCTGTTAGGGATGATTTTGTTTCACATTACGTAGATCACGTAGATGCCAATCTCCACAGAGATTAGCCATTTGCGCGGGAGATATTAGATTGCACAAGTATGTACACAAACACATGGTATTGCCTTCCTAAACTGTGGGGATTTTTTTTTAGGGATGGTTGATTATGAATAGTTATTGTTGGTACTAAATAAAGACTACATTGTTAAATTCCAGGAACCAACTCCTCAATCCTGATGCTACAGGGGATCTGCCCACCTAAGTTGTGGGGATTTAGGAACTGTCGATTGTGAATTGAAGCAGCGGACGAATTCGCGGTCGTCCGCAAGTAAATAAATAATAGCAAAAACTTTAGCCATAAATAAACTATAGTGAAATATAACAAAGCCGGTGGCCTCGCAATGTTCTGCTCGTCCGCAGAATGCCAAGCCATGTCCCATGACATCCATAACGAAACATTTGGACACTCATTAATCTACTTAATTATTATTTAAAACTACCTTTGTTAAGTTTCTATACTATTTTAATTTTGGCAATTTGGCCACACCTAGCCATTTCAGCCTAACATAGTTTTTCTTTTGCCATAAATGAACAATTACATCACTTTTCTGTATTTAAAAAGATGTTGGTTTTTCCTGGTGATTTATAATAAACAAGCTTTTTGCTGTGGCTTTGCTTCTACTATCTAATAAAAGTAATCCGAATGGGATATACAAAATTACCAATTTTATTTTTAGATTTTTCAGCTATTCTTTTGGGTTTGAATTGATTTTTATATATGTTAATTAATTAAGATTAAGAGAGTATCTTCATCTTTTACAAATATTCAATAGACCATTTTGTTAAAATGAATACACTTAAGGTAAGTCAGCTACTTTAAATATAATTAAATTCTTAGAATTAAAATTAGCATAAATATTATTAGCAATTAGTTTACACAAACTTACCCATAAATCCTATTAATGCTAGCGCACTCGTGATTCCCTCGTAGTAAGAAAAAGTTCTCTGGATACTTAATCTTATATGCAAGTAGCAAACATATAGTCTCTAATGACTGTTTCCCACGGTCAACATAGTCCCCAAGGAACAAATAATTGGACTCAGGTGGGAAGCCGCCATATTCAAACAGCCTTAGCAGGTCATAGTACTGACCGTGGATATCACCTACAAACAAAGAATTCTCTTATCAGTCCTTTTATACACTAAACAGTAGACAAATTATAATTAATAGTTGAGACCTTGTCAATTTTACCTTAAACTAATTATAGTTATTTACGATAAAGTATACACATAATATGTTCACAAATAATAAAATTATTGTCGGGAAAATTGTGTTTCAAGTTTCTAAGGTTAGCAGGAAAATTTTGGTGCCTTTCGTAATAAAGACCATTCTACAGTCAATATTGTTTTAGATTAAGCTGCATGTCAATTCTCTAAAAATGATTGCATCAGTGTAACAATCGCAATCCAATTGGCAGGTACCCTCTCTCTATTGGTAAAAATGAATTGATGCAGCTAGAACACTATTAATTCAGCCAATCAGAGACCATTGCGATTGTTACACCGATGCTATCATTTTTAGAGAATTGACAAGCTGAAAGCCTGCTATTTATTATTATGTATCCCACAACCCTGTTGTGACCACAGTTTATGCAACTGGGTCAAAGTATTGACAGTTTCAACTAAAAGATCCATAACATAATCTTTAGGACAATAGAAATTTTTAAATAAACTGGTATGGTTGCAGAACTTGTGCATGAATCAAGAAGATTTTTAGTATTAGCACAAATATTACAGAGGTTTTAGTAGAAAAAAGTCATTTTATCAAAAGCTTTGGAATTCAGGCTGCTGCGAACTATTGATAGTTACATTATTGTTTTGTTATGTTTACGTTGTTATGTAATTAGGCTAGGATTTGTAAGTTCCTAGTATCCTCTTCATAGTATTCTATGAGTATCAAAATAATTTATGTAAAGTCCTGCTTAAGGGCTCTTAAACTGCCCTTAAGAGCCAATGAAAAGCATCATCACAATAAGCTACTGCCACTCACTATTATAATAAAACCTTTGAATTCAATTTTAATTAAGTAATGTGATTTTAGAAAAACAGCTAGCTACAGATAGTGTAGAGAGAACAAACTTGATCTGAATTCTGAATATATTTATTTAAAGAGCATCATGACGATAAAAAGATACAACTTAATTTAAAAGTTTTTGTTTGGTCACAACTTACTTAACTCTTTAAAATATATAAAGTAAGAGCGAAAGTTTCTATAAGTTGCATGTAATAGAAAAGAATCAAAGTTGGCTTCGACGATTCGAAATTCGAAAGTGGAGAGTGCATTTTGCAAGAAATTGCAGTCGAGATTGATGTACTTACCGCATATTTTTAACGGTGCTTCCAATTCAAGTAATATCGGTTGTGAAAGGAATATTTCTCGCGATTTCAAGCATAGCCCTTTTATCTCGATTTCCGTTAACTGTACATTCATACCAGGCTTCTCGCCTCGTACTGAAAACCAAATAAAAACATTTCACTAACACTTCATAAAACTCACAACAAATTACAATTTCTTCATCACATCAATGCGTAATCAAAGAAAATATCACAAAAACACCAGTTTTTCACTGTAAATATCACTCTGTAACAATTTTTTGCCATTTACCTTTTAATAATTTTTTTATTACGTTATCGATGTTTAACTCATCTGTGTCTCTGTCTGCCATCGGATATATTGTTTGTGCACGAAATATGGCTAAATAATACAATTGTTAAATAGGGGATGATTTAGATTTAAGCCGATTTAAAAAATTGAACCCTATTTCAATTCTCGGCTAAGAAATTTCAATGGCGGAGAGTCCGAAACATCACTCACACACGTAAACTGACGTAAACAAGAGAAAGAAACCATAGTCAAAAATAATAATATAGAGAACACATTATCAGTGTGCCCAGCAATAAAAATTAAAAGTCCCATTATCAGTACACTAAAAGTATTAATTAGTGGGCTATTCAATAATGGGGAGATAATAATGACATCTTAGATTTTCTTTATCAATCGATAGATGTCAACGGCTGGACAAAAATCTCTTGTACGGGCTGCCACAAGCTTCGGTCTTGCATCGCCTGAATCCAGCGGCTCCTTGCGACTCGTTTGATATCATCGGTGCACATAGTGGAGGATCTACCAAAATGAAACTGTGCTTCCCGGTACGGGGTCGACACTCCTCTTAGAACCCCAACGATCATCAGCTCTTCGAACTATATTGTATCCCGCCCATTTCTACTTCAGCGACTCGCTGAGCTATGTCAGTGACTTTGGTTTTCCTACGGAGCTCCTCATTTTTGAGAAAATATACTTACCAACAGCATAATATTTATAAGATGAAATATTCTGTGTAACAAAAAAGATGAATATAGATAAATGAGAAATTGGAATCAGCTCAATGGGACCCAAGAAAGTCCAAAAGTCATTTGTCGGAATGGAACGACGTTGACGTTCGATTTTTATTATTCTAAGAAAATAGCAGCAATTTATTATTTTGCTGATAAAAGAAATTTCACATCTAATATGGGAAGTGATCAGAGAGTGGCAACTTTTATAGAACTACTCGGTGTTGCAAGTATATGTCCTTTCAGTTTCTACCTTTTTGGAAGTAATTAAACGAAAATTAGAAAATCGTCGAAATGATATTTTATTTATACCAAAAAAAAAAAGTAAAAATTTAGTGTGTGCATCGCTTGCAGCTTGCTTCAATCTTTTTTAGGTCCTCGGTATGGATGACGCTTACTACAAAAAAAGAAAAAGAAACTTATGATGAAACAATAAAATAAAAAGGGTTCTAGGTAGGTATTTTTTTTATTCGATGACAAGATACTCCTTGACTGCGATCTCACCTGATGGTGACGATGCAGTCTAAGATGGTAGCGGGCTAACTTGGAACGGGTATGGCAGTGTAGATTCAACCCATTCCTCTAATCGGTTTCTAGGTTGTCAAAATTGCTTACCTACTTATTATTACTAATAGATATAATAACTAATACTTATTACAATTCTAATATAATGTTATAACTTATAACTTACTGTCTATTAATAAATACTCGTAATTAAAACTTACGCAGGGATTGTAAGCGTGTAAATTCCAAATTTAGTGTTAACATCTTCTAAATGGAATATACTTTCAACATATTCCTTATCAGCAGGAATAGCCGGCGTCTCAAAAACTAGGTTCATTATATAGTCCTCTACGCAACTGTAAATAAACATAGTAAACTGTAGGTCTATCATATTTTCGTTAACGCCAATCGGCTATGGAAGATGAAAAACCAGCCTCTAAAAGTTCAAACCCTGAATGCTACTACGGATTTTTTGGCTGGATTTTACTCTTTGCTGATAATCGAGAAAAGCAAGATCATCAATCAACTACTGTTTAATGAGATATTAAATAAAATGGCACTTGTTCGTCGGAGTCTTTCAGGGGCCAGTTATGACTCCTTAATTAATGAAGTAACTACCCTACTTATAATAAAAACTTTGACTTTTTAGGCCCAAAGGATGCCAGCGGGACCCTATTACTATTTACTAAGCCTCCGCTGTCCGTCCGTCAGTCCGCTGGCTGTGGCGGCTGTCAGTGGGCTGTATCTGATGAACCGTACTTAATAGGTAGATAGGCACAAATGCCAATTCATCAATTCATCCAGGTACCTACACACGTACACATCGTTCGTAGTTTTAAATAGCTAGGCGTTTTAAATAGATGGGACGTTTTAACTTACTAAGCGCACGGTTGGTATGGCACCAGCTTTTCAATCCTATTGGGTCTCAGGCTTTCGACGTAGGGATCAGCGACAAGCTTCGTAGGGGCGGGCGCCGCAGGGCCTTTCCTTGCTTTGGGAGTGGGAGCTGGTGGCTGTTAGCATGAAAAACAGTCGTTGAAGCCTACTTCATATAAGTAGTGGCATTTCAAGGCACGGTTTCCAAAATTCAGCTTTCGCAATTTTTACTGGTTACTGACAACTTTAAAGTTGGATTACACCTAGCGGAATACATGATTTTATTATACTAAAGGCATTATTAACCTTCACTGCTCCATAGGCCACCTCGATAAGGCTCTTGACATCCGACTCAAGGATTCTGAGGAATTTGCGGACATTCCACTTTGTCACCTCCTTATGGTTGCCTAGGAGAGACAGCAGCGGAGTGACATCACATTTCGCCAATCTACGTTAATCATCAATTACTTTAGTAAAAAATTAGTAAAAAGTGTTAAAATTGCTATATTGGAGAATGGAGGTAATTCCTTAGATGCTTTACGTAAATTCTTTGATCATTAATGTATCTTATATATATATATATATATCTCATACCTATAGTTCTTGCAATTCACGAGGGCGCGTGGCGTATAGTTGTGTATGTGTCGTATGTACATAAAGGGGAGCGAGAGTTTGCTCGCGCCTGCCCGCTCCCACCTAGGCTCCTGACAGGCACACACACTTACGCAATGTGCATGTTTACAACGTAACCAGAAGTAAAGCTCACGCGCCCTCATGAACTGAAAGAACTATACTGAAAATGCTCTTTCTAGTCAGTGGGTGACAAATAAATTCCTGCGCAAAATTGCTAACGAATTAAACCAATGTGAACCTATCTCATTGCTTGTAAATTAATAAACTATTGTCGTAAGTACCTATACCCACTCCTAGCACAAGCTTTCCGCTTATTTACAGGGGAGAGGAGATAAGTCAAGTTCAGTTGGCTGATATTATTAAAAACATATAAACAAGTACCTAGTTATTTACACAAAAAGATGTATTTATTTTGACTTGTTTTGCTAACACGTAAAGTGCGTTCAACGAGACACACGTGTACCCAAGATGTGTTCGTTCTACAATAATTAAGGTTTAAACCTGACAAGATCATCGATTCCTTTCAGCACTTTTTGTATAGTAGCATCAGCGCTGTTGTTCAACTCCATCATATGCTGTGTTCTGCCCCTCTTGTCGTCGAGTTCCACTTTAAGTTCAGCGAGACGCTTGTCCTGCTTTTCCTCACGTGCTTCGTTTACGTCGCGCTGGTCCACTAGATTTTTCATGATATGTTAGGTAGGCCTACAATATATTATTGGCGACTCCGTACCTCCCTGCCCTACCCCACGCCATGTGCTGCGACGTTTATCTAATGGCCTGCATGTTTGTTTAAAGAATTAGTTATGCGATATCAAGATTACCGTATCGGAAATGCGTAGATGAATGCCAAGGACTGAATAATAAAGAAAGGTGACCAAAGATTTTTCTATAAAATGTACCTACTCTGATATTATCTCAGAGTTATTTGTTTTTGTTAATAATAGAGAATCTTTAAACCTGATATACCTAAGGTAGTAGCAGACAAAATTGGGCCGATTTTTTTTTGCATACATTCAAAATATTTGCTTGTTCTAGCAAAGACAGTATAGATTATAGCAACTTAGATCAGAATTTTAAATGCTTACTAATTCTCTGTCGCAAAATCTCAAGTTCACGCCTCATGATAATAGACTCCTGCAGTACTTGACAGAGGAGTTCGAAAATCGAGAAGTTCTCAATCTCACTGGCTTTGAAGTGATTCACTATTGTTGTTAATCTGTCTGAGCCAGCGTAACCCTGAAATAGGTACTCGTATCATTACCTATGTGCCACATTTTCTTAATCTAAACCTAATCTAAACGCGCTTAGATAGCTTTCGAAAATACTCTATTTGAATTTTGGCACTAAATAACTGACAGCATAGTTTCAAAGTAGATACACAAATAATTTAAACGTAATTTTTTTTTACAAAACCGACTTCAAACGCCAATACAAAGTAGGTATGTATATCAATTGTGCCCATAAAATTTGAAGACTTCCCTCGATTTCTCCAGGATCCCATCATCAGGTCCTAACCTGATGACTATAGGACAACCTGGGAAGTAGGTATACCTTTTCAAATAAAAATATAATTTTCCAAATCGGTCCAGTGTCTTCGAGTTATCGGGGAACATACATAAAAAAAAATGATTCCGACAAATTGAGAACCTCCTCCTTTTTCTTGAGGAGGGAATATTAGTCCACTTTAAAAAGGATAATATTATTCATTATATTAATACAAAATAAAAAAATTAAAGTAGGTATGTACTTACTCATTTATACGTATATTATAACCTACAATTATTTTGTACTTTTTAAATAAGGACTTTAGTAATAGTGATATCTTGTTGTGTAGGTACATACAAATATCTCATCTAATAGCGCATCATGGTGAGCGATCTCTTGCTCGCATCTCTGAATCTCCTCCTGTCGCTTTATTTCCTCCTTCTCGTCCGCCTCGCAGATCCTTCTGGAGCCTTTCACGCGGAGGAACTCTTCCAGTTTTGCGAGATGATTTAGTTCTCCTTCGTATGATTGCATTTCCTATTCAAATATTATTAGACTAGCTTTTGCCCGCCACTTAGTCCGCTTGGGGTTAGGTTTATAAAATCCCGCGGGAACTTTGTTTTTCCAGTATAAAAGGTAGCCTATATCACTCTCCAAGTCCTTAACTTGTAAAAATCAATCCAGTCCGTTGCTGCGTTATTTCTGACGACCTCCCTGGCAGTTGGCACAGTGGTGAGCGCTGTGGTCTTACAACTGTGAGGTCTCGGGTTCGATTACCGGCGGGGCGATTTGGGAATTTATAATTTCTGAATTGTCTCTGGTCTGGTCTGGTGGGAGGCTTTGGGCGTGGCTAGTTACCACCCTACCGTCAAAGATGTGCCGCCAAGCGATTTAGCGTTCCGCTACGATGGCGTGTAGAAATAGATTAGGGGTTTGGTTTGAATATCCCTCACCCCTGTCAAGTGACCTATCTATTCACCAACTATTAGGTGGTTTGCGCTACCAGTTAACTCTTTAGTTAACAAGTGGCAAAGTAGTGTTACATATTGGAATCTATTTTATAACACTTACTTACCACGGTTTTCTCGAAGAAGTAAGATGAACATAAGTTATGATCCCTCAAATATGGTTGAGCGAAGCAACGGCTGGATCATGCGTCATGCTCGTGAACGGGTGCCACCAACGGGAATGGGTCTGCTTTGTCTGCCCGTTGTGACATGCATTGGATTGTGTGTACCTACGCTATGCATTTTTGAAGCTTCATTGTGGAAGCACTGTATGTGTATACATAGCTTTGTAGTTTTGTTACCTATTGTAAATTTTTTTTTTAAAAGAGCAACTGCTGAGTTTCTTACCGGCTCTTCTCAGCAGAATCTGCATTCCGAACCGGTGGTAGATTTATGACGTGTCATAAGAGCTACAAGTTGGCCTACATGAAATAAATGGATTTTGAATTTTTTATGAATTTTGAATGAACGTGGTCCTAACTCGACGTAGCTGGACTTGACTAAACGAAATCATACCGATATATCTCTATTGAGCTGAAACAAGCCTTTCCACTTCAAAGCTTCCAGCATCCGACAGCATTCGTCGCGGTCGCCGAACGCGTTGGCTGCGATCTCGAATATGTCCATCAGGTACTCCTTACCCTTCACTAGCTTCCCAATAGTTCTGTTCCATTGGATGTTGAAATCGTTCCTGTGATTCAACATTAAATTCGCGAAACATTAGTACTCCTCCTCCTAAATTCTTTCTCACCTAAATTAAATAACGAATATCAACATTTTCAGGAGCAAATTTCATATTGATCAGTTCATTTTAGATCAGGTGAGTTACTTGGTACTAAGTTTGTTTATACGGGACACCTTCAGAACGGCTGAACTGATTTTGATGGGATTTCCAGACGCAAGTAGAGAATCCAAAGGCAAAGACAAGTAGGATTTTAATTGCGGAAATACTTAGATCTGCTCCGTTAAAAAATAAAAACTGTTGATTTCAATAGGGACAGTACGGTCTAATCACTGAACCGATATTTACGATATTTTCCACAGAAATAGCTTGCATCCCGGAGACGGGCATCCCGGAAAAAAATCTGCGCGGATAAAATCGCGGGCGTCGGCTAGTTAAACTTAGCTTACTAAAGTTAAAATGTTATGATTAAACCTCTCGACGAGCAGACGATCGATTTCTTCCCGAACACGTTTGTTGTCCGTGTTGATACCACAGAAACGCTTTGTCGCTAAATCAAGGCGATTTTCCATCCGTCGAAGTCTGTTGCTTGCATTTTCAATCATCGCTAGCTCCTACGAAAAGCACAGCACAATCCTTATTATCCTAATCCTTCCTAATATTATAAATGCGAGTGCTGCTGCAACGGAGCAACCGATTGACGTGATTTCTGCATGGGTATAGCTACGCGAGGACATAGGCTACTTTTTAACCCGGAAAATCAAAAAGTTCCCGTGGGATTTTAAAGACTAGTTTAATCCACGCGGATGAAGTCACGGGCATCAGCTAGTCGTTAATAATATTTGGCACATATGCTATGGCCGAAGTATCTCCGCGAGATCATATCATGGAGGCTCTATCACAGTGGCTATTGAAAGTTGCTAACCAAGAAACGTTATTCTCATATTGTATGACGCGTACGCGACGTATGATAGTACGGGTTTGACAGTTTTTAGTTAGCAACTTTTTACTGTCTTCCAAAGCCACTAGAAATGTCAAAAATAGAGAATAAGGCAGCAGTACCGATATTTTAACAATTACGTCATCATCGCACGGGTTGTACAAAGTAGGTACTTAGGTGGTAACTCGGTAAGGCCATTTAAAGCGTATTCACATCGGCCTCAGTGGGCACCCTCTTCATGAAGTCGGTCATCTGCTTCTGCGCCAGGTAGTTGAGGCAGTCCAGTTCTGCCTGCTGCGCGCGCTCGTCGCGCAGCTCGCCCTCCAGGTGTTCGTACTGCACGATGGACTTGCGCGTGCCGTGCTTCGTCATGTTGTCGCGGAGCGCGTGCTGCCCCTTTCTGGCGAGCTACACCAACCAAGAATCTATCTGCGTCGAATTCTGAGGAAGTCCCCAGCATAGAGTTGCTGGGGATTTGCTGGTGATGGGGATGGTGACCCCCTTTCGGTATAACGGTAAGAGTTTTCTTAGGATAATAATGAACAAGATTTCGACTCTACTCGACTACTTCGACTAAATAGTTAAACCTATAAGGTTTAACTATTTTTATCAGGTATTAGTGATAATAATCGGAGCCGATGGCTAAATGAGTTCTAAGGCACGGAAGGAGCCAAGTCTAAATTCGGACACCCATCCAGTTTTTACCCGTGGTCAACGTTGCTTAACCAGCGTGATCGTTTTATATATGCTCTGTCACTATAGGCCAAACTTCCTAAACAAGTGTCTGTCGGATGAGGCTAGAGCGCTGGTGCAGCTGTTTAGGAAGTGCGTGAGGCGAATTATTTAAATTTATTTTTATTGAGGTCAAATGGAGTGACGTAGTCCTTATGGACCAAACTCCGTAAATAAAGGTTTAAAAAAAAAGCAGTCTAAGTGAGGGCTGCAAATAATGTTCCCTTCCCTGACACAAATGTACGACGAAAGCAGCTGTCAGGGAGGAGTGGAGTTATAGTCAAGCGTACCAACACTATGATGACCACGACCGCTTTGTCTAATGGTTAGACATCGGCCTTCTTTCTGGGGGATCCGGGATTCAATTCCAGGAACGCAACGCATTTTGGAGTCATGTGCGTTTTAAGGAATTGAATATCACTTGCTTTAACGATGAAGGAAAATATCCTGAGGAAACCTGCATACCTGAGAGTTTTTCATCATTTTAAAGGTGTTTGAAGTCTACCAATTCCCACTTAACTAAGAATTAACCTACTTGTAACGTATGGATGTACAGCAGGTAGTGGTAATCCGCTAAAAACAAATACAGGCACCGCTGTGTAGGGTGTTCCCGTGTTCAATGTTCATTGTTGAGTCATGCTAAGGTTTTGGAGAAAACGTACTTTGTTACTCGTATATACTACATATACTTGTACCACAGCTTGTACTGTAGAGTCTTATGTAGAGTTGTGGGTATTCTACACTACTATTTGGAAAGTCTACTAACATTAATGCAAAGAAGCGTCTCCTTCAACTCTGTGGCGAGGATACCTAATTGCTTTTCCTGAGGCGCCAGCTGAGGTATACCGCCGGCTCGCTTCTCCACGCTGCACATAGGTGCCAGCTTTTGAAACTAAAATAATCCAAAATTCCTAAATATATAAAAGGAAAAGATGACTGACTGACTAACTGACTAATCTACCAACGCCCAGCTCAAATCACTGGAGGATCGGGCTGTTGAGCGTACAGCTAGCTTTTATGACATAGGCATCCGATATGAAAAGGATTTTTGAAAATTCAATCCCTAAGCTAGTAAAATAGAGGGTTGGAAAATATTAGGTTATTTCCTTTAAGTGTAGGTTAACACTTCAATAAAAAATTAAAAATTGTAACAAGCAATGTGGCATCTATAGAGCTCCATTGTAATATGGTGTCTTGGAAAAAAGTAGATCGACAACTGTAATGTGTCGCTACTAGATGTCGCTAACAGTTGCTATAAAACTGATTGAAAAAGTAGATACAAATCACTAATTTCGTGGCTGACGTATGGTTCGGCCGTGGTGTAGCGGTATTAACACACTCGGGCGCGATTCCCAGACAGACGTGGGTTTGAATCCCGCCGGCCTCGGAATTTTTGATATGTATTTATAAATCTATTATATTATATGTAGTATAAAGCCCAATCGATCCGGCAGTGCAGTGCGTTGCGATCCAATATAAAATTATACAGGCCTTCTTCAATATCATTTATTGTATCAGGTCACAGGTGTACCTATCTACTTTTGCCTACGACCTATCGTCTTGTGTAAGGTCTTCACATTAGTTTGGACAATTTTCAAAAGCTCCTTAAAAAACTTTGGTAAAGTCCTGGAATCTTTGTTAATATTTTAAATGCGAATGTATTGTGATTTATTCTTTAATGACGCAACAACGATCAACGTAATTTTTCCTTGGTTACGTAAACTTAGTTGGCGACTTAGAGAGTGACCTAGGGAGGCTCCGCTACCTTTTATTTCGGAAAAACAGAAAAATCTGACTTTACCCAGACGAGGCCTCGAGCAATAGCTTAAAAGCTGTGGTCGAAGCTTAGAAGTTATTCATATCATACCTAACTAAATTTGTAGTCGTATCAGACGTAGACATTGATTGAAATTACATATTTAAGTTTTTTCTTACCGTTCGCTGAACATTGCTAAGTTCTGCTTCAGGATCAATAGTTTTCTGTTCCACTTGCGCCGGCATGATACCGATTTATTTAACTAAATTGTGATAACAATAAATAATAGGTAACGAAAATAATAATTCTTGCTTTAGCAAAACTTGACAGCTCCTGCCAGCAGCTGATAGAATATTTTTTCTTTTTAACTTTCTGTCAAGTACCTTTTACGGTTCCATCTTTTTTTTTTAAATTCTCTTCAAAAAAACCGACTTCAAACGCCACTACACAGTATAAAAACGATGAAATCGATGCTCGATGCTCTCCCGACTTCAACAGCTTCGACTCAAGTACCTTTAAGGCAAGAGTGAATAAGCATATCTTCTAGGCAAGCGCGCTCCAACCTAGACCTCATCAATGATGGAAAACACTGATGTTTTAGGTTGGAGTAGTAGGTAGGTCTAACATACACACAACATAATAATATGTTATTTAATTTTTAATTAAAAAAAAAATTAGAATTAAATTAAATTTTTAAAAGAGCAATCGCAGAGTTTCTTACTTGTTCTTCTCTGTTCTTACCTGAAACGGCACTCCAAATCAGTGGTAGAGTTACGTATGTACCTACTTGACAATTCAAAAACATTATGTAAAAGTTTATTTGAATAAAAAACTTTCTATTCTCTCTCCAACACTATCATTAAAGGTAAAATAAAAACCAAAAAATAAAATTCTTGCTTTATTTATTTCATTAATAATTTCCAATTTACTGATTATGACTTACAAACTAGTCATCATTAGATAAAAGTAAAATAAAATTACAATATTTAAGTACACTTATGAGATGCCTAGTTACAATCGTTATGTAATTAAAGTAATTTAGCAAAATTCCAGGTTTATTTTATCAATGTCAGAGGTTCTTGTCATTTTATACTGCCTATAATATTGGAGGTAAAGATGTCGTAAAAAAAATCGGACTGTGGCAGATGAATTATATTTTATTTAAAAAATCATGGAAAGGAAACGTTTCATTTTTTTTTTATTCGATGACAAGATAGCCCTTGACTGCGATCTCACCTGATGGTAAGTGACGATGCAGTCTAAGACGGTAGCGGGCTAACTTGGAAGGGGTATAGCAGTGTAAATTCAACCCATATCCCTAATCGGTTTCTACACGCCATCGTGCCGGAACGCTAAATTACTTGGCGGCACGTCTTTGACGGTAGGGTGGTAACTAGCCACGGCCAAAGCCTCCCACCAGACAAAATTTTCTAAAAAAATATTATTAAGTACAAACGTTTATAGGCTATATTGTGCCTAACTACATAATACGATTGATGTCTGTGGAACTCATCTACTTAATGAAATCTACCTTACCTACTTACGAAATATGTACTTAGGTAAATAAATTGCATAAACACGCATCAATAAAATAAACCATGAATAGCGAGGAATGATTGATGTAAGTATGTGTACTTACGTTATATTTGTGCTAAATCAGAAGAATAACTAGATATTTCAGTTGTTATAGACTAATCTGCAGAAAAAAAAAAGATACCGGCCGAATTGATAACCTCCTCCTTTTTGGAAGTCGGTTAAAAATTAGGTAGATTTAAGATGCCCACAGAATTCGAACAATAGTCAAACTATAAATGGTTTAAGAATACAAAAATATATGGGTTATATAGGTTTATCTACCCGCCTACCCACTCAAATGATACAACCGACACTGGTTAATTATAAAAAATTAACTGAACAAAGTAATTTACATACAATAATTTACTACAAAGAACTTTATAACCCGTTCAAAAATGTAAATAAGATGTTTGAACGAAGTTATTCGTTCAACATTAGAAGTCCTTCACATCTGTATTATAACAGAAAAGGCAAGCATGACACAAAAAGTGACGTCACCAACATAAGGTGCGAACGAGTGAGGGAGATAGCGAGAGCCACACACTCATTCATTTAATTTTAATTGCAATTGCAATATTTAAATGCAAATTTTAATTGCATTTTACAATAATTTTTAATAAATGTAGTTACTGGTAATGAACAAAATGAAACATAGTCGCTAGTCTTCCAATGACTTAGTAAACTGTGGGTTGTAAGTAGGTAGATAACATTATATTCCTACTGCTACGACGAGCACGATAAACTGAGAAAAAAAAACAAAATGAATAAGAATACGCAGAATCCCTCTTGCTCTATCGAAAAATAGGTATTATTGAAATTACAATTGATCATAATCAAGACGCAAAAGCGTAATCTCATTCAGTCTTAAATAATTATAAAAAAAAACTCTAGATTAGAATAACTTTAAAGTTACTTTAAATAACTTAAGAACTTTGACGCTTATGTTCCAAAATTCGTCAATTGATAAAATTCATTGCATTAAAAAAAATACTTTATGTACTTACACTGCCGTGCTAAGACAATACACTGTATCTTCAGATACAGTGTGTTATCGTAACAGCGATAAATAAGTTCCTCGCACATGTTTACATACATATAATGGCAGTTGTAGATACAGTATATTGTCATGGGACGACAGTACAGTACCTTAACAGAGACAAAATAAGCCCGCTTATTATAACCACGTATATAAAATCAGGCTGTATCGCAAACTTACATTTTTGCATTCCACAAAAACAGAGCGATACAGTAATTTTTTTTCTCTTTACGGTGTTTTTACAAATCAGTGGTCTTATCTGTCTTATTAAGGTAGGTTCTAGCTTCATCTAAGATCTCATCTAGAAAATTATTCCTTACTTTACTTAACAGGCAAACAATCTTTTAAAAAAAGTATGTAAGTATATAGAAAAATGGGATCAACCTGATAAAGCCTGGCGCTTAAGACGATACAAACTTAAAGTTAAAAATTTAAGACTTAAAACTGACGAATACTTTCAAATGGAAACTCTAAGAGCGCCGAGCATAATAAGAAATACACTATTTTTTGTGATTATTGATAAAAATACAAGAAAATTAAAATAAATAAAAATTGCATTGATAGATGGATTCGTTCCGATGTATATTTTATTATTTATTCGAAAATATTATATTGAGTATAATATAATATTTTCGATTTTGCGAAAAATTTAGTATAAGTATACGATTTGTTTACCTTTTTAGTAAGATAGGTAGTAAAAAGATTCAAGTAAAATGATTTACTTAATTACCACTACATTGAGTAAAAAAAGGTATATTAATAATGAATTACATCTTAAGTAGTCTACCTATTGTTAATGTTTTAGCAGATTTTTTTTTCATATTGCACTTCCTTATTATGATATAATATTATGTTTAAATACTTATATATATCGATAAATAAAAACAATTGCCTCCCAATAATTATTATGTTCAAGGCACTTTATAAAGGCAATTAAGTATATTAACTGTTTAAATAGGTAAGTACCTCCAATGTTTTTAAAATTTAATAAAAGTTTCAAATGATTGTTGTACCTAAATAATAAAACATTACTCAGTAAGTAAATTATATTTATTTCTATTGTACATCTGGAATTGCAGCAGATTGTTATATACTTACTAAGTTAATTTACTGTTATTAATATGGCTAAAGAACATTATTCGTGCTTAACTAACGTTACTACTAATTTTAGTGCACCGATGATTTTCCCTTTAAGTGAAACATTAGGCAATGAAGTAACTACATCGTTCTACAATATCAAAAAGTGTTTGAACTTGTTCAAACTATATAAACGTTGACACTGTAAAGATGATATTTACCCAGAGGCGAAAAATTTAATAAAATATATAGTCCCATAAATACCTACATAAAATGTAAAATATTCCCAGGATTTTTACAGTAAAATGTTAAATATCTCCAGGATTCCACACAGTAAAATATAAAATAAGATTTCAGATGTTAAAATGTAAAATATTCTAAGAGAGAAGAAGGGAGCTATTATATGAATGGGTTCCTGATAAACAAAAACCCCTTAAAGTACGCCCTTGATCTTTGAGCGATGACGCATTATCATCAATCATAAAATAATATGGTGTATAAGTAATTAGATGTAGTAGTAAAGGTTAAAATGTAAAATCTACGAGTACATTCTACACAAATGAGATAAGGTTAGCAGTAGGTATGGCTGATATTAGTTGATGGAATAGCGAGCGAGTATGATCGACCAAAACGAAATTTCGGGTGTCGTTTCGTGTTTTAATTCGTTTAACTAAATTCGATACATTAAACCTAGTTTATGGTATAAACTCCTGGATTTTTATTTAATCTGTTGTACCATAGCCGCTCTGAAATAACAATTTGCT
The DNA here is from genome assembly GCA_038048805.1 of Hipparchia sbordonii. NCBI lineage: Eukaryota > Metazoa > Arthropoda > Insecta > Lepidoptera > Nymphalidae > Hipparchia > Hipparchia sbordonii. The sequence continues at coordinate 8,148,330 of CM076107.1, read as the reverse complement.
AAAAAGTAAGGAATGATATTTTTCTTAAACTATTTTTTTGTACGGAATGCCCAAAGATTTATTCAGCCAAGTGCAGTTATAGATAACCTACAATCTCTTAATTAATCTAAAACTCAGTAAAACGTTACAATTAGACGAACGCTTACTATAAACAATCTAATTAAGACACTAACTATCACTGCAAATGTATAAACATCACAAGGTTTTAAAAATAAAATTACACTATAACTTACGAACGTGACGAACGCGAACGCGTCCGTAGACAAGATGGCGGCCACGAGGGCCACAGATGATAAATTATCTTTGTACAACGGCGTAAAGACGCTCAACGCAGCGGGGAAAATATTTTCGTCGTGATGTTTAATAATAAATAGATATAAAATGGTGGCGGTGTTTTTGTTTATGGCCGGGGAGAGATGCACCAAGAGTTGGGTACAGCAGATCACCGTTGAAAAAATCCTAGGATCCTGGAGGTCCTTGTGGGGGCTGGTGGCTCGGGAAGCTTCCTCCTCTTTTCCTGCGTGGTCAGTTTGCGCTTCATTTGCTCGTCGATCAGTTCCTGCATGTCCATCTAGAACATGAATAGAGATTCCAATTTGTAACTTCAGCACGCTTCTATGCTCGTGTAAAGAAAGTCCATGAAAAAACTGAAGGGTAAGCACATAATATATTACATATATTATTTTTTTATATATATTATTATTTGAGTAAACCACACCCATTATTAAAAACAATCAAACACAAGCATAAAAATCTAAATAAGATAGTTTGTTGCAATCTCAAGCAATGGATCAACGTGATTTTTGGCATGGGTAATGGGTATAGACGAGGAGATGGAGAGTTATATAGTTTACCTACCATTTATTCCGGAAAAACGGAAAGTTTTTTAAAACCTAACCATGAATTTTGAACCTATGAATTTGCACGAAAGCCTAGTCTATGATAGTAAAAGGTTCCTCTACATACCTGCCACTGTTCCAGTTGTTGGCCAAGATCGATCTTCTGTCGCACCGCTTCGTACAGTTGGCTGTTAGCTTGCATCAGCTCCACCCTTGTCTTTGCCAGTGCCACCTGAAAAATTCCAAGTGCAAGTATTAAAAAAATTTTAATTCAAGAGAGAATAATATAGCCAACAATTTGTATTAGACCTTGTCTATACAAGAGACCGCCATAAGACAGCAACATCTCACCTCTACTGTCTTCTTCCTTTCGATAGCTTCATCCCTCTCTTGCCTGGCCTTAGTCACTGCGTCATCGTGCTGGAGGCTGCTGTAGTTGACGTCATTCATCAGTTTGTCTCTTTCTTCTGCAGCTGCGCGGAGTTCCACTTCTGCTACGGATAACTGGAAATAGAATAAACAAATATGATTTAAGTAATTTATTTTTCGTCTCAGAGTTACAAATTAATTAGTTATTTTGATTACCTAGTAGTAGGCTTAAGGCCAGCTTGCATCAATCTGCTTAATCATGTTTAGTTAAATTTTGAAATGATTTTACTTTTTGAAAAGTTTATTTCAGAATTTACAAGAAAAGGACAGGTATACAAAATTATGAACCTAAAATTGTTAAATTGTACATATTATGTAGATCCTAAATATAAAATATATCGAGCTGATAAATGATATTTTGTACAGTACCTTTAGTATTAAATATATTTATATATCTACATATACGTATATCTACTAAATTGTTCTGAAATTCAATGAGTTCTATAAAAGTTCAAGAAGAATTTCTTTAGGAGGAAATGGTTGGAGAAAGTACTTCATAAAATTCCTTAGAAATTCAAACGATTTCCCCGAGCTTCCACGATGCGATATAATTATGTATGTATTTCCGCTGATTACACACATACACTACTGTAGTACGAGTTTGCACATTTCGCCAACGTAAATAGATTTCGAGCACCGAAATAACATCAAAATGGACTTGAAACGCCTTTTCTACACTTGGCAAAAAATAGAACTGCCCTACTTTTCCGATAGAGCAAGGCATAATATACAAAAAAAGAAGGCTCAGCTCTAAAAGATCTCGGATCATCATGTAGGAGAACAATAATTAGAAGACACACATTATAAAAAAGAAGTCGTTTATTCAGTAGATACTACTCAGTAGAGTAGGTACCTACCGAGATTGATTTAGATTTCGCTTGGGACGCTAACTGTAGATCGGTATATAAAAGAAAATGAGTGCGAAAATTACAAGATATATTTTGCTGTGACGTTATAGGTGCTTCGATCACAAAAATATAGGTGGTGTTTCGAAATTCGAATCTTATTTTACAATATCGAGATCTTTAGGTTACTCTTACTAAGCCTCATGGACAAAAACTGCCACTCGATTATGCGGCAGAAATACTTCCATGCCTTGGAAAATCAGATTATCTTGATAATTCTTGTAAGAGGAGTAATTAAATAAGTTTATTTATGGGTTTAGCACGTTACATAAATTGTGAAGCAAAGATTGGAATCTGGAAAAATTCGCTAATTATTGTACGTACGAGTACGAGCAACGTTTAAAATGTTTTAGTATCGTTTTTTATCGTAGATTTGATAATTTAGGCTATGTTCACATGTAACGCGCGTTAACGCGCGTCAACGCGCGATCAAATTTGAAGAGTGTTCAGATGATGAGCGCTAATGCGCGTTGCGAGAGTACTCGTCAGTCTAGTTTGGTAGAACGTAGAAAATGGACGTGGAAAAGGCTATTATTTTGTGGTTATATTATAAAGAAAAATATAAAAAAAAAGAAAACATACACATTGGGTTCATCCAATTTTGAAAAATAGACCCAGTTTGTTTGCGACACTATATCCGAATCTAAGAGACCATGAATCTAAATTCTTTAATTACTTTAGAATGTCTACAAAGTCATTCAACAATTTGCTTCAACTCAAAATATAATTACGAAAATTAACAAAATTACATGCGATCGCGATGAAAGCGCGCGCTCAACTGAACAGCAAACGGACATTACATTAGGCTATGTTCACATGTAACGCGCGTTAACGCGCGTCAACGCGCGATCAAATTTGAAGAGAGTTCAGATGATGAGCGCTAATGCGCGTTGCGAGAGTACTCGTCGGTCTAGTTCGGTAGAACGTAGAAAATGGACGTGGAAGAGGCTATTATTTTGTGGTTATATTATAAAGAAAAATATAGAAAAAGAAAACGTACACATTGGGTTCATCCAATTTTGAAAAATAACCCAAGCACGTCGTTTCAAAATTTTGTTTTTATAGGATTCCGAACCTATATTCCAAATTGCTGGCCTTTTTTCTACTTCATCGATTAATAAGTCGATGTCAATATCTTAAATGCGAAAACAAAATATAATTACGAAAATTAACAAAATTACATGCGATCGCGATGAAAGCGCGCGCTCAACTGAACAGCAAACGGACATTACATTAATATCAAAGCGCGAGTCAACGCGCGATTGTCTGCGTCTAGAAATTTTTTCTCTGAGCGCCGCGTTGACGCTCGCTGACGCGCGTTAACGCGTGTGCATGTGAACGGTTGCTAGGTGTATATTAGGATGTCTAAGCGCGCGATTTGAAAACGCGCGTCGCAATTCAGCCATCTGAACATAGCCTTAATATCAAAGCGCGAGTCAACGCGCGATTGTCTGCGTCTAGAAACTTTTTCTCTGAGCGCCGCGTTGACGCTCGCTGACGCGCGTTAACGCGCGCGCATGTGAACGGTTGCTAGGTATATATATGGATGTCTAAGCGCGCGATTTGAAAACGCGCGTCGCAATTCAGCCATCTGAACATAGCCTTATCGTACATACATACTAATAATAAGACAACAGCTAAAATAATTTTTTTCCAAGTAGATTGAGTTAAAGTATCCTATCACTTCAAGACCTTGATATTAAAAAATATATATACCTACCATTTTAAATGCATTAAAAAAATCGTTAAAATAAAAACTTATGCCAATTAATAGTATAAGGCTGACATATAAGTAGGTTTTATTGCAAAAATGCATGCTTTAAATTCAAAGTGTTCCAAGTTTGATGATAACTCGGCGGAAAAAATAGGATGATAATAATATCATATTATGACCCTTTCTGTTAGGTAAGAAGTACTTTTGATTTGCTTCCTTCTTTGAACCAAAATACTTACTAATATTATTATGATACATATAATAACAGCGAAAGTGTCTTTGATTGTTGGTTTGTCCTTAGATCACGCTGCACGCGCACGAAGTGGCGAGCATCAGCCAGTATTAAATATACTTAACGTAAGAACGTTTATTTTCATCGGAGCAAGGCTACTTTATACTGCTTGGTCATTTCCGGCTAAACCTTATGGTGTGAATAGCCTGGTCGTTGCACCCGGCCGCTGCCAACCCGCCGCTCCTGACGTCACAACACGCAAACCTTTTGTCTCGGAATCAGAGTATTAAACTCTTTGGTCGGCATTGTAGAAAATAATTATTCTCGTTACATGCACTAAATCAACTAGGTAAATACTCGTACATAGTTGATTTAAAATTCTTTCATTTATTTTATCACTAGCTGATGCCCGCGATTTAGTTTTTAAAATCAACTCTGATTTTCCGAGATAAAAAGTAGCCTATATCACTCTCCAGATCCTCAACTATACCCATGCAAAAATCACGTCTATCCGTAGCTCTGTTGCAGTGTTATTGAAGGATAAACCAACAAAAAACACACTTTCGCATTTATATCTAATAAGGTGTGCGTATTTATTAGTTTTGGCAAACATAGGTAACTACTTACATACTTCAAAAACTATTGCTATCGATTATGTTACTGATTTTATGGACAAACTACTTTTCTGCTTTATCACTAAAAATATGTAGGTAAGTATATATTTAATAATATTTTGAAGATCAAGAAAGTAATACGTAAGTAGGTATAGCAAAACGTAACATTAATTATTATATTACGATAAATAAATAGATATTAATAGCCCAAGTCTACAAACTTATCAGACCATTATATTCCCACACAACAGCCATATAAAATCAAAATGAACTCGTTGTATTGTGCTCTTTACATGGGTAAGGTCAATATGAACATGTATATTATGGATCTAGATAACCAGATTTGTGAATTTATAACGATGGTAGGCGGGCATGTAGGATGTTATTAGTCATTGTTTGCAGAAATAAAGCTGCTTAAAAATGTAGCCTAAAATTTTGCATTTTATTTTAACGTAACCCGACGTAATTTTAAATCCACAACCTCTTACAAGGTCATCGCGCTTACCGGTGCATCAGATAAATTATCAAGACTACATTTCACCATGCATTTAATTTTCAAAAGCGGCAACCCCAGTTGCTCAAGGCCGTTGGCACACACCATTGGTCACAGTACATGGCTCATTATAATATACCGTTTGCGATTCGACCGAGCGAAATTAATTTTGGAAATAGGTACATGATCTTCCGGATCTAATTGTTGGTTACGTTAGATCAAAGTACTTAATCTTGGTGTTGAAAATCAAATAAGAACTCATTTCGTAAAGTGCATTCCAGCTTTGATACCTTGCGATTCTATAATAAAAGAGTAATAGGGGATTGAGTAAACTACTTGTATCTTGTAGAATAGAAAAGATGCTCCTTTCCTTGCTTCCTTTCAAGTCTGACGACGATAAGTGATTCGTTGCCGATTAGTCCTTCAGGCACGTCGATTCAGCGTATGCAATGCAGCAGCTTGGTAGAACAAGACTTTACGTAATACGTACCTAGCATACCTAGGCGTAGTTTAATAAGTATTTCCCTGAATTCAATCAAGAAATATTTCTAAACTAATGCTTTCCACAGAAACTGCAATATCCTTTAAAGTGTTAAAATCGTGGCTCTTTTCTTTAATTTTCACTTTTTCATCAACTAACTATTTATGCGTGTACAATTTTTATCAACCTACCTTAGACGAAAGATCCGCAATAATTTCGTTCTTCTCATCAATCTGCCGCTCTCTCTCCATCGCACGTCGCGCATGCGCAGCAATGGAGTCCCGAACTCTAGAACCTTCCAGTTGAGCGTAAGCTGCCACAGCATCCGCACACGCGGCCGCCAGCGCTCCGCGACGAAGAGTTTCACCCTCTTCACCATCCAGAGAAGTTAGTGACAGATCTGAATGAAGACCTGCAATATCATGAAAAAATCAAATTATAATCTCATTTACTCAAGTACTAAATTATGCGTTGATTGTATGGAAGGAAACTCAATATCAAAGCGATACAGGTTCTCGGCTGAAGCCCTTAGGGGAAGAGAAAGCATGCAAATAATAACCTAACCAAGCGGCGTATCTATGTACAATTGTACAATACTGGCTGAAGTCGCGAGAAAAGGGATGCCGTGGAACGAAGTCATGGGTTGGGATGGCACAAGACTAAACGTCTTCTACCCCACTCGGGGTCACATATTATAGAACATACTGCCCCCACTCAAGAGGCACTTATCGCTTCTGTATGGATTTAAAAAGTTAACTCTCAGAGCTAGTTAAACGTTAGGTAAAGTAACCTGTGTTTGTAAATATAGGTACAATTTAATGAAATGAGACGGAGATTTGATAAAGGTAGTGGAGTAGCTTAGCAGCACAAGAGAAGAGGGCTAGTCCTGTTTATAAAGAAAAATGTGGGTTAAGTAATTGCTTATAGCGGATTAACCTTTTTAACTTCGCTTCTTTGCTATATAATCTTTTCTCAATTGAATTAGATGAATCTTTAGCCACGTGGGAATCACGTGGTATTATTTGCCCTGTTTTACGCGGCTTTGTCGTCATTCTTTCTAGTGCGTAGGCTAAAAGAAGAATTTATGAACATCCACCCACAATGAGGTACAATCAACAATGGAGGATTAAAATTTTGGATGAAATTGTTATGAAGTTCGGCCGTACCTATTGGTAATTTTTGTTTACATACATACTTAACAACGGATAGTTGAGGACTTAGGACTAGTAGTAGATAAATAATTGTGTACCCGAAGGTAACTTTCTATGTAAGTGTCAAGTGTTAATTGATATCATGTGTAGATATAGTTGGTGTACCGCAAGGCCCTTATTATGTGGCGATATTTTGTTTCAGCGGACAGTTGTGGCTTCTATTTGAATTTGATAGTCGAGACTCGAGAGCAAACTAGGCATAGATATATATTTTAAACTTACCCGCTCGCTCACTTAACATTCTGTATATACAAAATAAAGTAACACGATTGACTACTTAACTACTATTGAAGTATTGATGGCCGATCAAATTTAGGATTTGTGCAACGATTTTATGCATTCGAATATGATTTAGAAACTAATGATTTCGAAAAAGATGACTGGCGTGATGAGCAAGCAAAAACTAAGCACCTAAGCACCGCCTAAGTATCTAATTCCGAAAATTTTCGTAAGTAATCGTGCTTTGAACGAGCACAATATGCTTTTCTACACACATTTGTAATATCTAAACGAGTACGTGCTTAGGTATCTACTTGCAAGCGTTTCGAAACATTTCGCAATGTGTTTTGTATAACATCATAAAATATTACCAAATAAATATGTAAAAATAATATTCAGACTATTATCTACATCTTAAAAATACATAATATTATACACCTGGTGAAACAAACTGAAATTATTATCATTAAATTATACTGATCTTAAAATTATTGCGCAAGCAATATTTATATTTTGTAGAAAGGATTTAAGATACGTAAATCGTTGTTAAAACTGTAAAGTAGAATTTTACCACACTAGTGCGTTTTAAATTTTGCCTTACAGTTACAAAACGTCACAGCTAGTAGCTACCGACAAAAATAATGCGTTAAAGTAACTCTTTTCGCACGTTCTAGCGGGTGCCTCCCGCTAGGTATATAGTAGTAAGTGTATTTATATTATATTTTGCAGTAACAGTTCATTCCATATTGCGGAAAATAATAACAGTTACGAAATCACAAAAGAAATTGTTTTTATTATTAGGTGTATCGAGGAATACATATATTTCCTACGTACCTAACTATGATAACAAAACATAACATTCTCAACGTAACGAAACCGAGCTCGTATTTATTTTATCGATTTCATTTTGTAACGCAATTCACTCTTCATCATTATTTTATTAGTGAAACTCCCTAGCTAACCGTTATAAAACATTTTATTAGCTCTATTTAGGCTCTATACTTTAATTTATGCGAAGAGCATTAAGAACAATTATTGTGGTGTGTACTCTGATTACATTATCACAATTATGCGAAGAGCATAAATATGTAGAAACCATTTAAAAAAAACATATTAGTAGGTAATGCTTAGCATTACCAATATTTCTCCCTCCCTTCAAATTAGCGTCAAGATTACGTTAGTGTTGTGGAGTTGGCGTGGGTACGATATTAGTTCAACGGGTTTGAAGCGTCAATTTTTTTGTTTTCAATTAAAAGTGAAAATGAACTAGCCTGTCCCACCTTCGGTTAAAGACGTGTCATCAAGCGATTTAGCGTTCCGGTACGATGGCATGTAGAGGCCGATTAGCGATATGGGTTTAATTTACACTGCCATGCACCTTCCAAATTAGCCTACTAATCTGATGCAGGCTAAGACGGTAGTAGGTCCTACTATCGTCTTAGACTGCATCATCTCTTACCGTAATGTTGAGATCGCGGACAAGGGCTATCTTTTGAATAAAAAACTTTTGGGACGAACAATGATATTATATCGTCGGTCAAATTCATTATATTTCCAAAATCGGATGTTTCGAGTTCAAAATGCAAAATAGTTGGAAATTGAATAATCTTACCGAAGTCAAATTTTGGTTCTACTGAGATTGACAGGAAACCCAAAGGAAACCACATAATGTGCTAGAGAAATATTGATTTTAGTTGTCAAATCAAACCTTGACTAGGTAGGTAGGTACTCTAAACTGTATATTTAGAATTGTACCATTAATGAATTTGACCGACGATATATAAGATTTGTTGTACCTAATAATGAAGTAATCACGTCATTTCTGAACCGAAACATTTAAACTGTCTTACAACTCTGACTTAATAGCAATTCATTGCATTGTAAGAATGTTAGAATTACCTACAGCGTAACTGTCGTGTAGAAGTTTTTATGAGTTGTAGTTGAGTAAACGTTACAGATGCGAGCGGATTATGAAAGATTGTTTTCAAAGTAGTTCTGCCCACGGTTTCGCTCGTAATGTTAGTGTGTTCTATATTAAACTTTTTATATCACGCCGCCCTAGATTATTACGGTCTTCTATTATCTATTATTATATTACTACCTATGTTGTTTTCTCGGGAACAAAGCCAAGCTCTGAAGTACCTTTAAGCTTGCTTGAACATACCAACAAGTAGAGAATTTATGAGAGTTATCCTTAACTGAACTGGTTAGAACAATCTACTCGTATATACACGTAAATAAATAAAAGTGAGGTTTCTATCTGTCTGTTTGGAAGGGCTAATCTTCGGAACAATTGAACCAATTTTAATTAATTTTCATGGAATTTTCTCTATATTAGAAGAAAATTAATAATATACCTACAAGGAATTTATTCTTCTCAACCCATCGTCGGCCCAGTATTGGACACAGGTCTCCTCTCGAATTAAAATGGATTTTTTAGGCCATAGTCTGTAGCTTAAACCATTCTTAGCCAGCGTCTTAGACATTCAAGCTGAAATCTATAGACCGCACTTTCAATCAGCTCAGACTCAAGTCAGAGTTAAAACAAGACAGATTTATGTCAGAGCGTATTTGTGTCTCGTTTCAACTCTATCTTAAGTTTGAGAGAGCACGCTCTTGATCTCAGCATAAAACGCTAGCCAAGTGCAGATTGGCAAAATTCATACAATTTTGAGAACATTGTGGTGAACTCTCAAGTATGAAGGTTTCCTCAATAGGTTTTCCTTCACTGTTAAAGCAAGTGATTTTAATGCACCTATCTCCAAAAATTTAGAGGTCTGGGATTCGAACCTTGACCCTCCGAAAAGGAGACCAAGGTTTTACCACTAGGCTATCACCAAACCTCTATACTCTTTAGCGATATAAAATCGTGAGGCTTTTTCCGTGACAGGCTGTGCTAAGCTCGGTGTAGCGTAGCACAGAGAATGCTTGTTTAAAACGTTTTACTCAAAAAACCAAATGTTTTTTGCGGTGGCAAATACCTTCTTACTCTACATCCTGCTAAATGCGTCATTTAACAGGTATTTAACCAAATAAATGTCACTTCACAAGTTAACCAACTTTTATCACATAACGATGTCCTAAAGTCTAGAAATTTATTCGTGCTTGTCGATATTTTCAGGGTTCCGTACCCAAAGGGTGCCAACGCTACCTTAATACTAAGCCGCTGTCCGTCCGTCAACAGGCCATGTCTAGGTAGACAGTCGTCACCTAGGTTGGCACAGTGCGTGCATTTCTATTGCCGCTATAAATAATAATTAAAAAATAAAATACATATATCAGGAAACGTGAATTTTTTACCGTTTTTTGCTCAACCTTAGGCTGAAATCTACAGACCGCACTCTCACTTAGCTCAGACTCAAGAGAGAGTTAAGACGAGACAGATTTATGTCAGAACATATTTGTGTCTCGTTTTAACCTTTTTCTTAAGGCTGAGCAGAGTCAGAGCACGCTCTATAGATCTCAGCATCAGTGCTAAATCTTGTACGATGATACGAAACCGTTCATGTGCAAGTCCGACTCGCACTTGGCCGGTTTTATTTAAGCTAAGTATGCCTAATAGCGGCGATCAAGCAAATAAGTATCATTTGCTATATATAAGACCGTTGTATAAGACCAAGGCGCTCACCACTGCGCCAGGGAGGTCGTCAAATCCTTTAGTAAGCATTAAATACAATCATCAATGATTCTGTCGCAGTCAATAATAATAATATTGAAACACTTATAGTTTGGCAACAGATATCGTGACTCGTGAGGAGTATTCGTGACGCACCGTGCCAACCTCCGAATCAGCACGACATCACGACATGTCATTGCGAATGTTTTACTGATTCGTAAATATCGACGTATATAACAAAGTTCTCATGTGCTATCAGCATGCGCTATCAATCCAGGTTCTTCAGCCATTCGAACCAACTAGCTTCAAAAGTATCCCGGAAATATATAACGTAGTAAGTACTAAGTATACCTCTATAGGTAGTGATATGAATCAAGATGGCGTCCGTCTCTATACTAAGCCAATATTTTGCTGTGCCCCAACGGGATTCTGATGTAAAGGGTGGTCTCTAGTTTTAAGAATCATTGTACCTATGACATTGGAATGCAAAAAATAAATGAATATGAATATGAATTCATGTATAGTAGAGGTTGAAGCTCATGAACTCGAGAGGTAAAATATGTCTCTACATTATCTGATGCCTGTATTGCACAAGATAAGGATACCTACCTATAAGGCTCTAAGGCTGAGATCTATAGAGCGTGCTCTGACTCAGCTCAGACTTAAGATAGAGGTTAAAACGGTACGCAAATATGCTCGGACATTAATCTGTCTCGTTTTAACTCTATCTTTAGTCTGAGCAGAGGGAGAGTGCGGTCTATAGATTTCAGCCTAAGGTACTGTTACAATGTAAATCAAATCCAAACATAGCTAATAGAGTAGAGGGCACAAGAGCAGATCATCCATGACTTTACGGCTTTAAATTTTCAAAAATTCTTTCGTAGGCGTCCGCTACGTCATAATAGCTATACGTATGCCAAATTTCAGCCCAATCCGTCCAACGGTTAGAGCTGTGCGTTGATAGATTAGTCAGTCAGTCAGTCAATCAGTCAGTCACCTTTTAATAGATAATATTGTTATTGCTACAAATAAACACCTACGCTATGTGCGTTATAGACTACTGGCCCGGTCCAAAAATGGATGGGTCATATGAACCACCAGGTGACCTATATAGGACGATATAAGAGCATAAAATAATACGATTCAGCACTATGCCGTCACTTGTAAGCTGTCCAACTGAGTGCTGGTGAGAATTGAAAAGTGCAGGTAGAGGGAGTACATTTTGGTCATATATTTTTGTACGGCTTTTTTACCATCGATAGATCCATGAAAAATAATAAGAAAGCGCGCAGTGCCGTACAAAAACGTGGATCCACAAAGTCGGTAAACTTTTTGATTTTCTGAAAATTTCCAGGGTAAATTTGGTCATTTGATTCTGTACGGCATCAGCTTCATACTGTTTCAATACAGCTTCTAATCCATTATTCCGCAACGCCGTACAAAAATCATGCGACAATGGAAAAAAATCGAGGGTTGCAACCCCCTCTCTTTTCGTGGTCCAGGGGGTGATTTGATACAACATAAAATTAATTTATTTTGAAAGTATTTTATGCATAGATAATATTTTTTTACATGCCGTACATTTTCGTTGGTCCAAAGTTTTGTAGGGGAAAAAAAACTCAAGGACCTCAACCCCTACAAAACTTTGGACCAACGAAAATGTACGGCATGTAAAAAAATATTATCTATGCATAAAATACTTTCAAAATAAATTAATTTTATGTTGTATCAAATCACCCCCTGGACCACGAAAAGAGAGGGGGTTGCAACCCTCGATTTTTTTCCATTGTCGCATGATTTTTGTACGGCGTTGCGGAATAATGGATTAGAAGCTGTATTGAAACAGTATGAAGCTGATGCCGTACAGAATCAAATGACCAAATTTACCCTGGAAATTTTCAGAAAATCAAAAAAGTTTACCGACTTTGTGGATCCACATTTTTGTACGGCACTGCGCGCTTTCTTATTATTTTTCATGGATCTATCGGTGGTAAAAAAGCCGTACAAAAATATATGACCAAAATGTACTCCCTCTACCTGCACTTTTCAATTCTCACCAGCACTCAGTTGGACAGCTTACAAGTGACGGCATAGTGCTGAATCGTATTATTTTATGCTCTTATATCGTCCTATATAGGTCACCTGGTGGTTCATATGACCCATCCATTTTTGGACCGGGCCAGTAGTCTATTAGGTACACTGACTGCGACAGCCAATCCAATTAATGACAGCTCATTGTAGCCTGCACACTGGGAAACTTAGAAGTTAGGCTCAGAATTACGAACAATACAGTGTGATTATTTTCTTTTATAATCAATACTATTCCTAAGTGTGAAACAGTAAATCCGACGCAGTTAATAACTAGAAACTAGTTCATTCTGTGCGTGTTACGACCAAGTATCGATTCAATCGCGTGATGTACAACGGGCAACAGTAGAGTCTACTACAATAAATTACCTACTATTAGACTTAAAATTGAACGAAACGACTGCTGTGCGGAACACGTACGTTGTTCATATTGGCATTACGTTAAAATATTCACACCAATAGCTTTCGATTCTTTATAATATTATACGAGTGTAGATATGTAGGTACTCATACTGTCTTTGATATTCATTTGACGTTTATTCTAATCTTGATAATAGAGGTGAACCTCATGAAGTCAGAGGTGAATAACTTCTTAGATTATTATCTTTGCTTCGGTAATCTATAAAGGTAAGACCGCACTAAGGGCGCGGCACAGGGCGGCTTGGCGCGATTTAGTAAACCGCATTTGATGAAGCGAGAGGTTTGTTGGTCGTTTGGCATTCTCTAAGTAAAGATGCATGAGGAAAATCAGGGGCAATTTGTCGCGCAATTCTATTACCGCTTAATGCATTCTAATCATCGTCATCTCAACCGATTGACGTCCACTGCGGGACATAAATCCCTTGCAAGAATCGCAACTGAACGAACGATTCGCTTTAGATCATCCGCGCACCTATTGCGTGACCACGCCTAAAACTAAATCTGCCTCTCCAACGCACCTCTTTATTCCTGTTTTGATACTACAAGAATAGCTCTCTCTTTATTTCATATAAATAATATTTGGCCGCGTCGCGCCGCACGATAACTATGTGTTCTGACCTTAAGGTAACAGACGATACAGGCTTTATGATAGGATCACATTCAAGATATTGTCCAGAATTCAAGTGCCACGTACAATGTATGTAGTACCTAAATGCATGCAGCATTCAATCATTGGAATAGCTACTTTCAATTTCATATCAATCATTATAATACAAGACATTATACTTGCAGATATTTGAGTCTGGCATCTGCATCTTGCGTGAAAGTAAGGAACCGAATACCAATAAACTCGATCTTCTAGTACAACGAATACCTACTATTGAGATATAGACACATGTAATTATATAAATAGTCTAAAGTTTCTTAAGAGCATCAACTGAGCCAATTCCAGCCATCAGTTGAACGAAGTTTAGGGGGTTTGTGGTATTGCTTGTTTAGTTGCTCGCTTTGCCTCTATCTATTTATCACAAAATAAGAAAGAAAGAATTATGACAAAATAAGTTCATTTCCCTTATCCATATATATATAGAAAACTCTTACCTGAATCATCATCGTGTCCAGTATTAAGCTGCAAGGCAAGTGTTCTGAGCTGCTTGAAGACTTGAATGGCCTCACTCCTCAGCCAATTGTTATCTTCTTCCTCTGGTTCTGTTTCCATTTCTGCGTGTAAAGATCGTGCTGTGTCGGCAGCGTCCGTCGCGTCTGGAGCCCCAACGCGTTCTGCGAGGGTGTCATGAGACCTTTGAAGACGTTCCAGCTCTTTGAGGGTATTTTGATATAAATGTTCCTGAAGGACAGATAAATGAGTGTTATCTCATATTATGTTTTATAATAATAAGCTTTGAATTATCTTTATCTTATCATCTTTTATTATCTTATCTACATCAGCTTACACTAATTCCTATAATGTGTGTTACAGGTACCTACTATGTCTTTATTTATTTATTATTTACGTAGATGTTTGCTGTTAGTAAAGTTTCACCTTGTTTTTAATAAAACTTTCACTTTTCATCAAAAAATTATAAAATATGAAAGAATCAATTTTCTTTAAAACTTTTATCATCGTAATAAATAGCTAACATTTCATTTGCATATACAACGAATTACGAAATATTAAACACTAAATATTAATAGATTTTTTACAATAATATTGTTATTTATTTAACTTTTACTATAGTTGGACTACCAGGGGATTTCATTAACAATTAAAATGATTTACCGCTATAGTCTATAATAGCGGTTCAATAAACTATAAAAGACAATGACTGAACCAATGTTCACAATGCCAAACTCCATACACCTATAGAATTTGCTTTCCGTTCTGCTTTTCAGATTGTTTTGTTGTTCATACATCAGTCGCATCGAATCCAATATATCCGCTTTTTATTTATTTTCAACATAGGTACATATAAGAGTACAATGAACACGTTGAGTGATTTAGCAATAAATATAACGGATTGTAACAGGTTACACAAACGTACGAAAGTCTAGAATGTATAAAAGCGATTACACGCGGATTTTAATGGTGCGAGGTATTACGGTGTTTTTAGCAGTTTTTCCAAAGCGTGCCAAAAAACTGCAAGTTCATAATCAATGACCATAACAATTTGGGCAGCATCTATACTGTTACGTATAAGTATTCTAGTGGCTCACGAAGTTCAAATTAGCCATGCTTATAATGTAACGCATCAAAAAGCCTAGGTATTTACATAGGGATGAAAACAATTGACTGAAGCGTACTAAGATTACTACAGGATTTAAGAAATAGCACAAGTTGCAAGAACTACAAGAGATGTAAGTTCAGACATGACCGTAAGAGACGTCACTTTCAGTCATCTTTCAGTACAAAAAAGGTACCGTCCGAGTTAAGAACCTCCTCCATTTTCTCACTCCTCAGTCGGAGTGAAATCTCAATGACGTTATCAGCATCTAGCGCGTTATAACTATGTGTGAGTAGATCAACGCCGATATTTAGACAAATAGGGACCAATATTCCTGTATCATTAATTTGACTGACCTGTTCTTTCAATTGTCTTTCCAGGGCAGAAATTCTGTCGTTTGCCTCATCAAGCTGCTGCATTAGACTATCCTTATCGCGGAGGGAAGTACCCAGTCTTCGCTCCAGCTCAGACCTTTTATCACTCATAAGCGCCAGCTCCGCTTTCAGGGACTCCAAACTTTGTACATGATCCTGCGAGCAAAATGCACCGTTATAGCTATATCTTAAGGACTAAAATTCGTGGAACAGTAGAACTATTAATAGGCAGAAGTGCTTTATGACGCGCCTGTTTAAGTGTTTCAAGTTTAATTTCAGATATGATTTGTAATAAGCGGTCTGCTGCTTGTCCATACCAACGTATTCCTCTGGTATCTCCGTGGATAATAACAATAGAGAAAATATTTTTGTACCATAAAATCCATATCAATTCTTGCCAAGTTTTGCTTTTTTAAATAAATTAATACGTCATGAAATTGCGAAAATGGCCTTGTTTGAACGCCATTATCAGACATACTATGACACCCTACAGAAAAATTTACAATTATAAATAGTAAATGTAAACTTTTTTTTAAACCGATCCAGTTTTAGACAGAGATAATCGTATAATCAGTCCAAGCTGCATTTGTCTTTATCGGGTGTTACTGCTTGTAAAAAAATTTGCTTTCACTGGAGGTGCTTCTAAAAACCTTTTCTTTGAATTTCTTGCTGCCCATGTTTCGTGTTAATTTTGGTTTAAAAGTTACCTGTAAGCTGGTCTTCCTAATTGAACATTGGTCCTTCAGTCCTTCCAGTTGGGCCAGGAGTTGTGCTTCCGTGGCTGATGATTCCTTCAACTGCACCGTAAGACGCGAGTTTTGAGCTGTTAGTTCCGCTATCAAGCCGGCTTTCTCTTCATCTCTCTGTAACAAGGGTTGTAATATGAACGTCTGATGAATTTGAGAAGAAAAATCTGCTCACGTATACTTGGTTGCATATTATATGCAGGCATTAATTTACCAGAAGGGTTGTATTAATAATAATAGAACAAATAAAGGTATACATATACGAATGCGAATCACTATGTCTTCAAAATATAAAATCCTCAAAATTCCACTTAAAGGCATAGTCATTGAAATAAGTGAGATGCGACCTTCGATCACAGAAAAAAAGATGCGACTTCATAATGAGAATGATTAATGAAATGAACATATTGAGATATATTTTTATTTTTGTTTTAACCTTATCTTTTATTACAATTTTATTTAAATTTAACGTTTTTAGATAAAATTTATGACTTGTAAAGCATAAACTTTCGATTTTTTTCAATGAAACGGAGAGCGGTTTTCAATCAATACTGTTACTTCAGTCATAAATATATACATATTGTGAGTATTTATGAAATATCAATAAAAATAATAATTACGGTTTCATATTTATTACCGCATTCATCAAATAATAAATAGGTAGATACATTAAATCATTGTAGAGATTACGCGTGAGAAAACTTTCCTTTTATGAGTCAAAAATATAATAATTGTCGTCTAATTAAAAAACGGTTTTCTAAAATTAAATAATCATTTGTTACTAAAGATTTGCATCTATAAAATTTAATGTAATGACTAATGGAAACAGCTCAATTACTCAACCATCAACAATAAATCTTTTATTGAAATATACGCGCAGAGCAAACTACCTAATCACGCATGTTTTTAATTACGAGTATAAAACAGTATGCCTCGAAATTGTTCTACAGGTTTAAACGTTACGATGCTACCTACATCGACAACAAAATAAGTTTAGAAGCAATAAATCTTTTCCAAATCGGGGAGGCTCTTAAATTGAGACCAGCAATTTTGGCGCCTTGATCTGTCCAGATTTGGCCAGAACTGACCAAAATATGCCCAGACCAAATACGGGTTGTTGGAGGTGAATATTTCAATATTTATTGTGTCATTAATTATGACTTGCAGATTAGTGGATCCGCGAAAATAACGCGGGCTGTGCTAATTACTGTTAAATATTCCTTGCCGTGAAGAAAGAGTTTAAAATGTACTCGGAAATATTTACGAAACAGCAGTATTTCTTCATTATTTTTAAAATTACGGAAACAATGGAAAATGTTGTAATTTAACAACGAATTACGTGTCGCATAGTGTATTTTATTATACCTATCTTCCAGATTTTTGTTTCACATACGTTTTTATAAGGAACAGATTTTATTTATTTACCATCTGTGCAGTGTGCAGTTGTGCAACCCTTCCACGTCCGTTTCCACGTTCATTTTGTACAATTAAATATAGATCATTTGCTCCCAGTTGCCCTGATTGTCAGCAATTTAAAGCTCTCTTTACTATGGCCTTTACCACCTTCTTCGAACACAAGAGATCATTGAAAAGTGACAATGCACCCAAGACTCGTGTCTCACGAAGTCTTTATTTAAATCTGTTCAAATATTCGCGGTTGACCATGGTCACATCCGAGGGTGCTTCCTGTTCATCAAAAAAAAAAATCTAATTGGCAGAGGTTTCCGCTTGACGCTGTACCTAAAGCAAACGGTGGACAATGGTAATTACTGGATGTAGTTACGCAAGGTAATAGCTGTGTGGAAATGGTGACGGGAAGGGAGCAAGGATACTTCTTACTTTTTGCTACTTGCGTAGGTACAGAATAAATATAATAGAAACGTGGTACGTGTTATAAGGCTGTTTATAGCCCGAACTCTCACTCCGCTCAGACTCAAGACTGAGTTAAAACGAGACAGATTTATGTCAGAGCATATTTGTATCTCGTTTTAACTCTAACTTAAGTCCGATCTGAGTTAGAGCACGTTTTATAGATCGCAGCATAAGAGTTTATGAACACGAACAGCTAGCTTATCTAGGGTCGACAGTCCGAACGAACTTTGATTTCCATCTGTTTAGATTTAAACGATTACTGCATACAGCGGTGGTAGCCTGGTGTTTAAAAATTCGGCCTCTTAATCGGAGAATCCAGGGTTAAAATCCCAGACTCTCGTGTCTCGAAGTCTTGATATATTTAATAGGTATTCGCTTTCTAGGTGAAGTAATACATCCTAGGAAGCCTACATGCCTGAGAGTTTCCCATACAACAACCTGAACCTGTTTATTAGGTCCATACCTTTCAATATTTTTATTCCAACTTATCATATAATGCTTGAGTCTAATTTTACTTGACATAAATGAAGATTAAATTGCGCAATTTAAATTATCATATCACGCCACAGCTAATTAGTAGATTAACAAATCATCATCATTAATCTACTTTACAGTTCATCTTAGTAGCCAGTTTAAATAATCATAGCTATCATCAAAGAATATATAGTAGGTACCTTTTCAGTTACGCATACTTTGCCTAAAATGCCTAAATAACCAATATTAATTTACGCTCTGACAGACAGAACGCGTGGCGTCATAGACTTGCGATGAAGGCAGCAGCATGGCAAAACGTCACAATAAACGCGTGTCAATAAAAAAGTGAAAGAAATGAGATTATCCCTATAAAAAAAAAGTCCGGCGGACTGGAATAAGGGAACATGACGTCACATCATACACAAAATCATTTATCATGGCGACAAACACTCGGCAATAAAGTAAGTTTGATGATTTATTTTACCGTTAGTTCTTAATGATTTAAATCATTGCACCGATGCAATTATATAAGTCTACAACTCAAACTCCTAGAGTATTCTCCACTATTCCAATAAAAGAAAATTTATAGAGTACGTTTAACTTCGTAGCGTGATGGCAACAATGAATAACCGCGACAGTGAAGCTCCCATAATATGCGTTCCTATAGCCTGATGAAGATGGCCTTCATACAGGACAGTTGCGGGCAGGTTCTACAACTTCTCGGGGACATTGGACCTGTTGCCATTACGCGTTATGTCGGTCCAAGCCTTTACTAGGCGCGGACGGTGACCTTCAGGCTTTCAGGGTTAACGAGCACTTCAATAGGTACATTTCAGGGAAATTGTTGTTTGTTGTGGCACTGACGTCATGGCGACCAGTCTGCTAGGAATAAACGCCCACGGACCATGCCCTTTATTGGAATTTATTTTCATTTTTTATGACAATTGATTTACGTAGAGTAAAATATAACCGACCCTATTTGTGGCCTAAAAACACGCTATCCATTTTAAGAGAGTAATGCAAAAGCAATAAACAATTACAAAGTAAGACAAACAAAAAATCGTGTGTTTTTGTCCGCAAATATATCTTATGCTAGTGGTAGAGTCATGACTTGTCATAAGAGGTCATATAGGAGCCACAAGTTGGCGTACATGAAATAAACCATTTTAAATTTTAATAATAATTTTGGCCGTGTTTATTTTGGAGTATTATGAAATCATATGTCGGAAACAACATATATAAGCTATATGGGCCGTTGCGCAACATGTTATTATCTTTCAAATACAATGTATGTATTTTCTAATTTAATTCCATGTTTTCCATTCAAAATTCCAAAATATGTACCATGATAGAGGCGTTTTAATAAAATGCGGTAAAGATCGGGATCACCGAAAAAATAACGTATGGAACAATCTATTTAAATAGGCTTGCATCGTAGTGCAGTGCTTAATTGGTTTAAAATATGCGAGTTTAAACTTTAGATTTTAAATTCATCCTTTATTTTTGTTCACACATCGCCGGTCGCTCGAATAAAATGGGTTCTAGCTTTAGTCCACTACGCTGGCCAAATGTGAATTGTAAGACTTCACACATACTTGAGAACATTTTGGAGAACTCTTAAGCATGTAGGTTTCCTCATGATGTTTTCCTTCGCTATCATATTTAATTTCTTAAAATGCACATAACTCCGAAAAGTCAAAAAAAGAGATTTAGATCCAAGGAGTTATTGACGTAAATTGTTTTCGGCACCACAAAAACTTATCTATTGTGACGTTCTCCACGTCATAATATAATGTGTATTGTACCTAATATTATCGAAGGCGATTATTGAAGTATTTGCAATAAATCGAGACTACCAATACCCCATGCTTGTAGAACATTTATAAGGCTTGGTCTGGTACTTTGGTAGGTGCCATGACATTGACAGTTGACACCGTCGCAATAAAACGTCTGATGCGAAATGGAGAAGCCAATTAATTTCCATCAGGTACTTTTTAGGATTGGAAGCCAATTAGACGATAAGCGTTACTTTATAGACTTTATAGCCATTAAGCGAACCGACCTAACAAATGTAGCCATAATTTTTTATCTCGGTAGGTAGATAATATAGTCATAATCTTTGGGCTTTTTGGGTATGATTACTATTAGGTACCTATTCTATGATATGGTGATAAATACAAAACTGTTCCATGGAGGTTATATGGATTAAGATCCATGTAATAGCTTATTGTTTTTCTCTAGACTAGGAAAATACTTGCCTAGGTACTTGGTTATTCAATTTAGAGCAATAATAGTGTATTTTATTAATATTAGAAGGCTATCCGATAAAAGCCCATCTCTATGTACTCTATCTTTTTTTAAAAGAGTGGTGTTTAGTCTTGTTTTTGCGCCAAAAATATCTATTATACGCTAACGGCTAAACTATAAGTTTTCTTACTTATTTAATATTTTTTAAAGGATGGATTTTTGTAGAATTTATTTACGCAGTTAATATTTACAAGATAACCTAGTTTATAATTTTTTTAATGGAAAATATCATTAGACTATACACACATTTTTAAGACGTTCTAATTAACTTTGTCATAATGTCTTTTACTTTTTACAAGCACACGTGTTACCAGAATATACCTACCCACCTAATCCAACTAAGGTGCATTAAAGAAGATTAACAAAAACCACTTACGCACATTCCTACTTACTTTAGCAGTTTGGGTTTACCTACCTAACGCTTCGAAGAACGTGATTAAAGTATGAAATATAATTAGTGAAAATCCTGCTTAAGACAAACAGGATTAGCAACGATTTAAGAAGGATTTAAGTTTTACGGTTTCAGCTTAGTAAGATGTCGTTGGTTAAATAAGTACTCAAAGAAGGAAGAATAATCTTTGAGTATTTACGTTGGTTGGTGTGGGGGAGCGAGAGGACGCTCCCCCACACGATGGACAGACTTAATTAAAACGGTGACCCAGACAACTGTGGTGGAGTGCCACAAACCGCCAAAAGTGGAAGAACATCTCGCGGGAGGCGGTGCGACACAAGAACAAGGAGACCGACGACGACTAATGTCGCATCATCTTAGCGGCCACGACCACTCTGTCAAGATGTGACCGATTGAGAAGAAGAAGAAGAATTTACGTTGGTTAAATGCTGAATAACTTTAACTCAGAAATATACATATTAAAATATTATTAAGTGCATTAGTTCTTAAAGTACCCATGTATAATTAGTAAGTGGCGACGACCTCAAATTGTCCTCTTAGAACGAAAATGTTATCACATTGCTACAATCTTAATTGGCCGAGTTTATAGGTTTACTTGCTGCAGCGGTACATTTTAGCCAACGTTAAGCAGTATTCTTAATGCATACCTTAAATTGACTAGACTAACTTTCTTCTGTGTCTCGTTGGTCTAAATGGTTAGCATGCGGCAGAGGCACCTACTAGTCTAGAGTTAGGAAGCAGGCAGCTTGTCAAACTTGCCCTGGAGAGCACGTAAAGCTGGCGGTCTAGCACCTGAACTTTTTGCGGACGTGTCAGATTTCAATCCTACAGGACTCTGAGATAGAGGGATAGATTGCAACTGTGTTTGCGCACACACTGTTGCACTATAACAACTCCAGTGCAAAAGGCTAATCTTTGTGGAGATTCGGTCGAAAAGATATTATGACTAATTCACTGTAATATATACACTTTGAAAATCTACGATCTCTTGCTTAGATGACTGGGGTCGAAGAGAGATGTTTACATGGAAAATCATTAAGCTAATACTTTAATCACATTACCCGCTATTGGTGCGACATGCGCAAAACCTTGACTCAGTTCGCAATGACCAATGCTACCGCCACCGAATCACTGTGAATCCACCAACAATACCGCGAGAAGGTCAACAATATAAAGGCCTGGACAGATACAAAGTGAATGACAGCAGCGGACTTTCCGATTACGAGGTTAAGACATTGCAACAAGTTCATGTGGCCTAAGAGAGCCTCATAAAGCTTAAAGCTCTCTTGAAAAAGTCGGCAACTACCATCAACAGATTTTTTTTTCCACGCATATGCAAAATGTGGAAC
The DNA here is from genome assembly GCA_038048805.1 of Hipparchia sbordonii. Taxonomy (NCBI): domain Eukaryota; kingdom Metazoa; phylum Arthropoda; class Insecta; order Lepidoptera; family Nymphalidae; genus Hipparchia; species Hipparchia sbordonii. The sequence continues at coordinate 8,125,313 of CM076107.1, read as the reverse complement.
CAACTTCCTCCGGCGGTGTACCTACCCACTGAATTTCATGGGGATATTCAAAAGGCGGATCAACAAATTCCTGAGAAGCCAGCTATGCATTGGCGTTGCTTTTGTTGCTTTCAATGACTTCTAATACATAGAAGTCATAGTTGCTTCAAATGTTCATGGTTCGTGGCAATCACTTAAATTCAGATGACCCGCCTGCTCGTTTGTTCGCCATTAATGTAAAATCTGATCTCTGCCATGAGAAGCCTCAATAGCCTAACGGTTAAAAATGCGGATTGAAAACTGAATTGTCGTACCCACTCTTAGCACAAGCTTTTCGCTTATTTGCAGGGGAGAGGAGAATATAAGTCAAGTTTAGCTTGGCTAATATTCTTTTAAAAAAAGCTATAAATGACGCAGATAAGCATACCTGTTTAACAGAGTTATCCCTGGTGCCGATCTTAGCAGTGAGCTCCTTGATGTCATTTTGAAGCTCCAACATCCGTGCCTCATACTCTCCTTGAGTAGTGTCCAGTCGCCGTCGCAGAAGATGCTTCTCCTGCTCCAATTCCTGGTGAAAGAAAGAGACAGAGTTAACGTTGTTCTTATAGAATTGACATTTCCACCTGCAAAAAGTAATATATAAGTCAATGCCTGCTAAGCTGAATTTCTACTAGATCGTTGTCCTCGTTTCCAATAATATACTTAGTGCAAATAAACCAATTAGAAAAAAAAACAAACACACAACACAAAGAGCGCAATTAAACGTATAAGAAAACTATACAAAAGGTTTGTTGTTTGTTCGACTTGTATAAATTGCAACCAGACAAAGCACACTGCTGAAAAAACAACTGTAACTGCGTCACAGTGTTTAAATGTTATACGTGCGATGCAGCAAGTTTTGTAATGGGATATATATATTTGTATTTAAAATATTATAGTTTAAAATATTTGCAATATATACTAAGTTATACTCTTCCATCTAATTTATACTGAGTATGAAATCAATTGGAAAAATGTAACTGAAAGACTATTTAATTTTGAAGCTGTAAAGATATTATTGTTTCTATTAGGTAAAAATTCGATAAGTTTACTGCATTAACATTTTGAAAAGTAAGAACTTCTCAGCTCGATGCCTATTGTTATGTAATATGTAACGGTAACCAATTAGATTACATTAAACACTAGTAGCAATTATTTGATGGCAACAAAAGATTACGTCGAGAAAAATTCACTTTTATCAAAAAACTAAATTAACCCCGACAAAAATAATCAACACAATTTCTTTGTTGTGACTTATCACTGTCAAGATCTCCCCATGAAGAAAGTTTGCGACTTGACATTAAAAACCATTGTGACGGTGGAAACAAGGACGGGATTGTTGAAGACAACATCATTTGAGACAGATGTAATCTTTGTTCCAAGGTAATAAGAGCTATAGAGAATTAGCTTGATGTACCTACTTCACTCTGCCGACCCAGATGCTCATGCAGATGAAGGTATGTGAACACTTGAACCATAAAGTCATCTGATAAGTGGAACATTTTCACAATTCTTGCGATCGAACAATGCTTTAGTCAAACTTCCGATATTAAGTGCAATTCCTTTGTTTAATGTAAGATATCACTTGATTCAATTGTATATCATATCGTGAACCTACTAATACTAAGTCAGATCCCATAGTTCAATAAACTGGTGAAAGTTGTCGTAATAAGAACAAAATTACTGAGTTCTACACAGATAAACGGCAATCAGTAAAAAAATATATCCAATTAAAACAAAACTCAAAACTTTTTTATTAATAACTAAAGCTAAACTAAGGCTACACATGAAAATTGGACATAAAGTGAAAGAAAAAGGAGTTAGGTAAGTTTTGTAACTTTTGGTTCTGCTAGACTATGGCCTAAACCGTAAGAAGGACACTCTAAAATTAGACTCTTGCCCAGTTATGGGCTGGAAATAGGTTGAGATGATGATGAACTTTTATTCTATTAGAAAAGAGTCTACTTACTAGTTTACATTTCTACTACTCGTTTAAATTTTAATAATTTCAAGAGAAACAAACTTGCATACCTAAAAGTTTATTTTTAAGTTATTTGATAGTTCGTTCGCGTGGTTTAAGGTTTCTCATGAATCCCGTGGGAACTTTTTGACTTCCCAGGATTGAACGTTCCTAAGAACGTATCACTTTGTTATTAAATAATAATCATACGTATGATCCAATAAGGGGTAGTGATTTCGATTTCGCAGACTTAATTTATTCATTTGTTTTAATGAGTAGTGATGTAGATATTTTAATTTATATAAATGAGTAGCGTTGTACATACAAGACGTGATTTGTATTATATGAACACGATATTGTAAGAACTCACACGTACCTACTCAGTCATTCACATATTCAGGTCAACGTTGCGAAATTTTAAATCGTTACAAATTCACGGGTGCAACTTCCTGACAAGCCCTAAACCTAAAGCGGCGATTGATTAGATTTAACATTCAATCGGAATAGGGCATTTACGTACAAAGTAGTACGAAACCTTGGCACGGTTCATTCCCTAACTTTACCATCTTTGAAATTTATATTATTCTCCTTAGAAGCTATTTGAGCTTGTTTGGTGATGATTTTTAATTAAGCTTACTAGTATCTTTTAGTATATATGATAGAATAGCAACATACGTTGTTTTGTGTATGTAGAGTTTTAAGCTATTGCATAGCTTCTATCACGGGCCAGCGTTGAGACCGAATCCAGAAATTCCGTAACGAAAATAACCTGACACGGGACTCCTCTACGGTGAGCCACTAGATGGCGCATTTTTTATCAACGCCATCTAGCGGTGAGCCGCTAGATGGCGTTGATAAAAAATGCTATGCAATAGCTTTACCGCAGCAGTCCCCGAGTGCCACACGTCTTTTTTTTTCGACTTTCAATTTATAAATATAAGATTAAACACGAGTAAGCGAGTAAGTGTTTATTTATAAATTTCGACATATTTACGTAAGCACTGACTTCATAAATTTTGTATTACTTACAGACTTTAGTTTGATATCTCATGAGGTATGTGAAATAATATTGAAGGAAGTTAGTGTTTTTGAAACATCGAGGATGTTTAAAAACATCACAGTGAAACTCGAGTAACTAAAATATGAAAAGTACCCTGAAAGAATCATAAACTTAGTAGGTTCACAGTAATGTAGTAAGTATATGATAATTGTTAGTATCAATACAGCTCATTATACCTACATAATATGTGTAAGGATGTATAATTGGCTAATTATAATCTGTTACAAACCGGAAAAATAAATTACTATAGGCCTATAATATCGTATAATGTAAAAGAATCCTTGACTCGAAATATACTCCTTGGCTCATAAAGTGGCTCCCGGTTCACCGCAATTAGGCACACAATGACACCTTTAACTCAAACTGTGACTTTTGATTACTATTATTCACAATGTGAGTTATAGAATTATTTTTTTTAATTTTATTGGTTGAGTTGCTTTGTTCTTAAAAAAGTTTCTATTACAAAAAAGATCCTACCTATTGCCAAGATACCTATTGCTCATTTCATACAACTTCGTATTTAAATAGATAATTTCAACTTGTACGTGTTTAATAAATAAAACTGTCACTCAAATATAACTTTTGTTTTTTCTGTAATAAAGAAAACTGGAAATTCCCCATTTTGTACGTGGCTATAAGAGAAAAGCCAAAAAAAAAAGAAACCTCATTCTTTTAGTCTATGGCCATAAAAGGTGCGCGCGCATTCCGGAAAACTAATTAAATCAAATAAACACCTGAATAGTCTATATAATAGGCTGTATGGTTGTCGATCTTTGTCTGCCCTTAAGAGCATCAAGAGGGCGAACAAAAGAACGACATTAATTTTTCCCGCCATTGCGAAAAAATTTTCACAACTCGTTTTCACTGTTTTGTACCATAATGTACTATTTTAGTATTATTTTCTTCACAAGTGTGTTGAAAAACGTCGTATGATACACGTGTACATTGATGATTACCGTCCTCGGCTACCTTAAGACCCTCACCTAACGGCTCGGGTCTCAATAGCGCCTCAGCGGTAATCACCAACTTTGACACTTGTACCATAATGTACTATATTATGCGAATTCCGTTTCGTTCTGAATATATCTTAATTTTCATTAATAGCTAATGAAAATTAAGATATATTTTCCCACTATTTTCCATTCTAAGATTTAATATTTGTTTCGAGTTGACGCCATTACTAGGAAATGTTCAGGACATTCGCTTGTAGCTTCAAAAGCTTTACCTTCTTGATAATATTATTACAGTCTGAGGAAGCTTCAATAGCCCAACGGTTAAAGGTGCGGACTGAAAACTGAAAGGTTGCAGGTTCGAACCCCAGCCGTTGCACTATTGTCGTAATCACCCCTAGCACAAGCTTTCCGCTTATTTGGAGGTGATAGTAAGATATTAGTTGACTTCAGCTTGGCTAATATTCTTTAAAAAAAAAAGTAAGCTTAGATTGAAAATTCGAACAAAATTAGTCACATTTTATAGTACTTATTGTTTATGTTTATAGCCAATTATGTATCGTATCGGCAAAATATTTACATTTATCTTTATTACACATTCAAATATCCATTAACATCATATGCAATGAAAGGAGTAAACATTAAGGACCTCAAGGTTGCCTTTAACAGTAAGTATAGTAACAGAGCCAGCTGAGATAAGTCGTATTCATTTGGAAATAGTTTCCTACATAATCTGAAAATCGGTGACAAATATAATTAGGTACTTTACAAAAAATGTAAAACAAATACAAATTATGCAAAAACAACTATCAATATAGGTAAATAGGTACTTATAATTAGGTACTATTCATAATTATTATTATCTACAACGAAAGCAAATTAATATTTTGTTTCAATCCCAAGTAGCACACGAACGCTGCTTAGCAGCTGAATAACGAATTCCCGTCACGCTTAAAGCTGTATAAAAAAGCTGCATAAGGGCTGTATACGGCCGTATACAGCTCTTATACCTCTTAAATGGGCACAAATTATACAGCCTTAAGTTGAGTAAAAGATTACAAGTTACTCTTTATTCAGCAAATATGTCACGTGACGTAAAAGTGAAGTAGCAAACCATAGATAATACAAATCTAGCAAATTAATATACTTCGTGGAGTGAATTGAATTTGATTGAATACGTGTGGTTATATATTCAAAGTTAAGTGCATTGTTTTCATATTTATAAAAGAAAAATGATTGGGAATGTAATTTTACTGACATTATACATATATATTACCTAAGAAAATTTTAGTGCGCCACGAAAATATTCGGTTTTTAATTAGTTTCGTGATATAAATAAGCCGTGATGAAAACTTGAATAAACAATTTTTAGTGCTTTTAAAAGAATTATAAGATAAAAAGTTGTTATTATGATATCGAGAAGTAAAAACTAATGCAATCCATTCCTAATTCATACACAAAACATCATAAAAGTTAAAAATGAATCAGTATATTTATATAGGTTATGAGGTTATACAATAAAATGGTGGATTCATGTTAAGCTGTAATGTGGGTCACATATCATCCATTATATAGCTATTAACTTCATAATAGTTCACACGTGCCCCCTTAATAAGTCAGTGTAATAAGAGTTCACAAATACCTCTTATACACCATTTGGCGTAATTTTATCCACTAAACAGCCCTTATTCAGCCTAAGCTGTTTAAATATCACTGACAGCTATTATGCAGCTGTAGGATCACCAGTGTACTCTTAAAAGAGTCTTAATATGCATAGAGTTTCAAATAGGTCTAAAAGTGAGTATTTATACAGCTATCTGTGCTACTTGGGATGTAAGGTTCGGAATATCCTTCTTAAATGGTGGGATTCTATAAAAATGATTGCAACAATGTGACGATTGTAATCGCCTCTGATTGGCCGATATTCACTCGCCATTAGCTAAAATGCATTGTTGCAGAAAGAACGCGATAATTCAGCCAATCGTAAATTGGGACTATAGCAATGCTTGACGCAGTTTTTACAGACTCGGCCGACTGATTACGCATACTTGTATACTGAAACGAATAAATCATCGGCCTTTCCGAAATTGAGTAAGTCAAAATATGAATTTAAATAAATCGTTTGCAATTCATCAATTTGAATAGTAACAAAATATGATTTTTGATGTGGTAATCACCGATTTTGAAAGGTTATCTCTTGACCTATAAAATACAATCGCATTAGTATGTATGACCACTGAAATTGTCGTCCGTTCTCTCATTACTGGCCAAACATTAGCCTTAGATTGCGTACACTTAGGATACGTGATCTAGTTGCATCAACGAGAATAAAAACCTAATAGGTTTAAGTGTAGGTTAACTCTTCAATAAATTAAAAAGAGAATAACAACGTTATATTGACGATCGACCCTATTAATTAATAAATATTAATTTAGTTATAACTTGTTTTTTAACCTCATCATTTCATAATTTGACCCGTTTGGCCTTTATGCATACGTTTAACGCACATGTTGAAGTAATGGAACCTAAATTCTTCTTTTGATCCACAGATAGACGTCCACTGCTGGACAAAGGGCAGTTGCATGGACATGCCTTGGTTTTGTACCGCCTCCTGTATCCAGCGGCTCCCTACGACTCGTTTGATGTCGTCGGTCCACGTAGTGAAATCGGGGAGACTAGTTCATTTACTCTGGTTCCGTATTCGGTTATCGGTGAGAGGTTAGCCTAAAGATTTCATTGATAAATATGATACGCGTCGCATCAATAATTTATAGATTAGAATGCGTATGCATGCACACTGAGCGGTTGCGCATGCGTCTACTGCTGCAGGTACGGACTAGGATTGCTCTAATTCCTCTGGGTATTTAACTAAAATATATTATCACATGCTGCAACGGTGAAGTATCGTGAGGAAACTTGCACACCTAAGTTCTCCATAATGTTCTCAAATGTACGAGTATGTGTGAAGTCTGCTAATTTGCATTATGCCCACTATGCGTGGTAGACTATGGCTTATCTGGTGCTGAGAGCTATAGAGCGTGCTCTGACTCAGCTCAAACTCAAGATAGAGGTTAAAATGAGACACAAATATGCTCTGATATAAATCTGTCTCGTTTTGTCTCTGTCTTGAATTTGAGCTTAGTAAAGAGTAGGTACAGTCTATAGATTTCAGCCTAAGAGAGCTGAGAACGGCTCAGTAGTGAGCCGTTAATGGGTTGGGTCTTACCACTTACCTTAATGACTATCTCTAGTTACTAATTATTGTAAATACTAATGAGTGTGTTTGTTAGTTTGTGTTCTAACTACGCAACCACGATTGACGCAAGTAATTGGGTATTTGACAAATTTTTTGTATATACTTAAAATAAAGGTTTATAATATTATAACAGAATGTCATCTTTCTTTTTTTAGTATATTAACTAGTCTCGTAAATATAGAGCTTTTAAGCTTTCTGTTAGAAAAAGAGAGCGCTACTGCAACATGACGTCACGTTGCAGTAGCTCCATACACTCACCATACAAAATTTAGTTTTAGAAAGAGACGGATATAGTCGCAGTTATTTGTTTTTTGACCGATTTATTTTCTGTTTTTACAAATGTTATTCTTACGTCTTACATTTTCGATTGTAATAAATGGATATCCAGACTTTGACAACAATCAAATACCCAATTGTTTGCTTGGGTTTACTGATAGTGGATTGGAGTAACACGGGCAATATAGGCACCCAAAGATTTTGCTAAGATTTTTTTTATGATTAGGTAGTGACTAGACAAACTACAGAATAAATACGGACTTTCAAGTCCACCTCTGTATGAATGCGTATCGCGCATCGCATATAAATTCGGTCTGTACTAGTATGAAGTGTTTCGCTTTCACTCGGCTAAGCATATGCGTTACCTAGCCATCCATATTGTAAAGGGTACTTACATTAAGGATGAATCAAAATATGTATTAATTTTACTTTCTGGCGGAATTTAGACTGGGATCTATAGACCGCATTCTTGCTGAGATTCAAACGAAATGCAAATAAATAAATCGGTTCTAACTTGAGCCTAAGATGAGCGAGAACTTGTGTATGAACTGTGAATGTGCTCCGTAAACATAGTATATTTTACACCTTGTTGCGATAATTTTTAAATAAAGCATGATTTTATAGACTTATTACAACAAAAATTGTTTCGGGGAGGATTCATACCAAAACTGAGCATTTGAACAAATAGCAAGGTTTGCGATTCTATCGAAATCAATCTACATTGCAGAAGTTAAAGCAAGAGAGATTATTTACTCTCTATGGTACAAACAAACAAATAGATACAGATGTAAAGAGCAAATAATACCAGACGCTGACTGTATAAATAAGTATTATAAATCATAAGTACCTACATACACTTAATTAAACTACACGACTAAAGATCTTCAATGAGAACTACCTATATCATTACATTAAGTTATATTTGGAAAAAATATAGTTATAAAGAAAAAATAAATGAACAATTTAAGTTTGGAAATAAGCGAAGTAGGTATTAATTTTGGTATCGTAGCACCATTTAATCGCTGCAAGTCCTAGGAAAAACTATAAAAATAAAATGTGTACCTAAGTTGTTTTTCCTTCCAATTCTAATAGTAGTAATTTTATGGGTAACTTTTATATTTAGCAGGTACTATATTGCGAGGGTATGTTAATGTAACCTTTCGACAATAATATCCATGATGCACGCCATGACATCATTTTGAGTGTTGGCCTTGAGCAAACAAGATATAATGTTTAATAAAATCATGATTAACAACCTCAAATTATATTTTATCAATCACGATAAATTGACATTTGGCCATTGGCTTATAAAATGTTGGTGGTTGGTGTTGGAAATGCGACCTCGCTCCGGAAAGTGTAGTACTGGCAGACCTCCCACTAGACCCTCTAGACACTAGACCCCACCCCAGGTGGACCAACATCAGACGAGTAGCACAGAGCCGCTGGATACAGGTGACGCAAGACCGAGTATGTGGCAGCCAAAAAAAATACAATTCAAGGATTGATGGAATAGACATAATTTTTTATTTATTTATTAAGAAAGTCCTTGACTGCGATCTCACCTGATGGTAAGTGACAATACAGTCTAAGATGGTAGCGGACTAACTTGGAAGGGTTATGGCAGAGTACATTCAACCCTTACCCCCTAATCGGTTTCTACACGCCATCGTGCCGGAACGCTAAATCGCTTGGCGGCACCTCTTCGACGATAGGGTGGTAACTAGCCAAACGGCCAAAGCTTCCCATATGTTAGTTTTATTACGAAATATAAAAAAAGTCCTCTAAATCTTAATCTTGACGGTTGTGGAACGTATTGTATAAAAACGCTTTCATTTAGCTGAGAATTATTCGCGTCCTAAATCTGTCGTATTAATTGCAGTCGCAGCTAAAATTGAGGTTAAGCCTGGAAATACACGTCCGGTTTTTTCATCCGATTGTCTGATCCGGTAGCCTGATCAGGCTACCGGAAGGCGTTGAAGCCATTACTTTGTATGAACAGTCAATACACGTCCGATCCGGTGGCCGGATCGGACGTCCGAGTCGGAAACGGGCGCGAGGCGTTTCCGATTTTACTGTCGGTCCGGTTGCCTGAAGGCGCGGTCTACATACTTCTAGTATGAGACAAAATAGACATCCGGTTACTCCTTCCGATTTTGCCAGTCAGGGTTCTCAACTTAGGGCTTTTAGCCCCAAATTTAGGGCGGAATTATGCTTATTGGTATTTTTTTAGGGTTCAAAAAAATTTAGGGCTATTTTTAGGGGCATAAATAAATTTTCAAGCGTCACATAATTGACTGACCAAAACGAGTAAATAAAGCAAAACGTCTACGGTATTCCGGAATAATATGCTTAAAATCGTTTTATAGCTAAAGCGTTTTGAAAATATTTCAATACATTAGCGTTGAACACGCTTTTTCGATAATATATACCTAATTCCTTTTTCATTTTAAAACGTGATGGTGGAACGTTACTTTTACTCCATCTCCAAAAAATGTTACAGTTATAATGTAAACATATTGTATGACTATAAGAATTCCGAATAATGTAATTAAAATTAAGTTATATTATTTTTATTTACCTCAATAAAACGGGAAACTTATTTAAACATTAGCCTTGAATGGTAACAAGATACAGGGTTTTTTTTGGGGCTTTTGAATATTGCATTTAGGGTTATTTCATGTTGATGTTAGGGCTAATTTTTTTTAGGAGTTGGTAACCCTATTGCCAGTTGAATCTAGCGCTGACACTGTGTGGACGCCTCGTTGTGGTTCGAATAATGGGCGAAAATTATGAAAAAAAATAAAAAAATAATAATAAAAAAAAAATTCATAATAATAAAATTATTATTAAGTATTATGAATTATTTTGGATGTTTTAAATAGAAATGACTCTCAGTAAGTCTTGTCAAATTGATTAGATGAATCCAATAGCGACGTTTTTTCTTCTTTCTCTTTCCTCTCTTTAAAATTTCTGTGGTGGAGTAGTGTGGTGCGGGTTGTTACGTTCCCTCAAATATGGTTGAGCGAAGCAATGGATGGATCCTGCGTCATGCTCGTGAACGGGTGCCACCAACGGGAATGGGTCTGCTTTTGCCTGCCTGTCTTAACATGCATTGGATTGTTTTGCATTTTTGAAACTTTATTGTGGAAACACTGTATACATAGCCTAGTTTTGTTACCTATTGTAAAAAAAAATTTTTTTGAAAAGAGCGACCGCCGAGTTTATTGCTGGCTCTTCTCGGTAGGAACGGCATTCCGAACCAGTGGTAGATTCATTGACGATTCAAAAGTACTTGTAAAAGTTTATTTGAATAAAAAATATTTCTATTTCTATTAACTCGTCATCCATCTTCTTTTCTTCTGCTTTGCTCCAAAGGCAAGCACTCGGGATGATAGCTCGGGAACGACTGAGTTCAGAAAAAGCCTGACGGAAAAATCGGATGTGTATCGAGTAAATACGATCCGGTTGCCTGATCAGACAATCGGAAACAAAATCGGACGTCTATTGCCAGGCTAAATCTGATTACCATCTTGCACCTACTTAATGCAATTATAAACAACGGAGCATGTCATAAGCGGCCAGCAGGCTTTTAATTTAATTATCGCCGTAGAATATATTAAATTTTATGCCAAAATACTTCTCTACATTTGTGGCATATAAAAATGTGTTCAGTATTCCTCTATATGTCTCTAATATCGCAGCAGATTGAAAACATATTTCCATTTACACGACAGTTTTCCCATGTGGCATCCCAGTGAATTCGTCAGTCTGTGAAAGATCTCAAAAAAAAAAAAAAATTTTTATTCGTTGACGAGATAATCTCACCTGATGGTTAGTGACGATGCAGTCTAAGATGGTAGAGGACTAACTTTGAACGGGTATGGCAGTGTAGATTCAATCCATACCCTCTAATAGGTTTCTACATTCATTTTCCTACGCTAAATCGCATGGCCGCATTCTTTGACGGACGGTGGGGTGGTAACTATAACCACGCCTAAAGCCAAGCCTAAGCCACGGCTAAGACCAGACCAGAGGCAATTTAGAAATTATAAATTCCCTAATTATCATCTCTTGCACTCTTCCGCATCTTATAGGTACCACAAGACAAAGGTCACACGAACTCTTGGGCAATGGTTTCCGCAAAAACTGTCCATTGTGTTTTAACACGATCATTCACTTAGGACTGCTGTGAGAATTAGGATTGACTGTAACATTTTATTTTGGTTCGTTTTCTCTTTCATTACAATTTGTTCAGTATATGTATGTAATGCTCCCTCAATCCTGACTTGATTTGTTAATAACCGATTTCAAAGGTAAAAGAAGAGATTCGGCGTATTTTAAGCGAATTTATAAACAAAAAATTTTTTGATTCCTCCTTGGAATTTATTCACTCCATGACTAAAAAGCTTACCTTCACCACGTACCTATTATGTATAATAGTTTCATAATATATTTTTAACGATAACGATAAACGGTGGTAGATTTATGACGTGTCATAAGAGCTACAAGTTAGCCTACATGAAATAGATAAATTTTGAATTTTGAATAATTTATTTATCATAAAGCCTCTTAATGAGCATTTTTATTTATTAATTGAATCTGAAAGTGAACTTTTTTAACTACGAACTCCTTTTTACTAAGATCTAGTATCAAAAAGCGACTGCCACGGTAGTAGGTAAAGAACTTACTGCTAACTTGAAAACGGTCAAAGCTGATTTATCCGTCATTTCCCAACCCAACCAAACTCTAAACCTCCTTCTTTGATAACATGTACTTAATAGTCATAAATATTTTTATGCTTTGCTACGCTTTTCATTATTATTAAGTACACAGAATAAAAAAAAATTAACAAAAGAAAACAACGAATAGTCAAATTACAAGCAATCAACAACTTACATTAGGCCTAACAATAAAGCAAATAGCCGCAAACTCAGCCTTATGCTCGGCATTGTAACTTATTAACCTTATCTAATTTATCTACGTTATCATCTTCAAACGATGTTGTTTGTTTGACGTAATTACTGATACGAAGTTGGTATCGCAATTCGCGACCGCCCTCTTTTGCAACTCTATCCTAATGAGTTGCACAGTTTCAGCAAAAAAAATCGATATTTAATTGAAACAATCGAATGGGAAAACGATCAGACATAGAAAGCGAAAGTTATGAGCGTTGCAGAAGCCGGGTCATGCACGGTTAGCAAAAAAGCCCCACACAATGTATACGGTTGCGGTAGATTCCCGCAAATAACTCAATATGCATAATTTCCTTATTTTTTTTATTCTTCCACCGCAACCAATGAGCTCGATTAATGTGATTAGCCAAGAGAAATGTATGGGAAATTTATTATGTCGATAGTAGGTATACATAATATGGTGTAACTGTAAGCCAATTTACAATGAGAATAAAATTGCTGCAAAATCAGAATGTAGTTTTTACTTTTAGAGTACCTACGTAATTTACATTTCTTTCTTATTCAGCTCTTACATATAGATAAACTAGCTTTTGTCCGCGACTTCGTTCGCGTGGAAATAAGTTTTTATGTCTCGCGGAAACCCTGTGTTATTTTGGGATAAAAGCCTATGTCTTATAAGTCCTCAACTATACCCATGCAAAAATTCACGTCCATCTCTAATGGAACTCAGACTGTCCCGTGATATCGTATGAAATAGAAACGATCAACAACAACCGTACAATTATGATACCACTAGTGAAATTATATCTAACATGACGACGATACAATAATCCCGAGATAACAGCCAGAGCCACATGTTAAAAGCCAAAGTTTCTTAATGTTAGTGAGGCAAATGAAACGATGCTATCTAGTGGAACAAATGTTTGTTTTCTTGCAATTTAATATGTGCAATGCAGTAGTAATTACACATTTTCAAAGTGATTCCAGTCCCATAATGTTATTGCGCGGCCGGTTGTATAATCAAACGACTATAACAACAGTTGTATGCATTTTTGGCATCACTGAATAAACAAAGCATCTCTGTGTTTTATCAATACAATACTTGCGGATTTTGTGAATGATGATAGATTTGCGTTGTCTCTACTATTCTTCTTCTTCGACTAAGCGTTGTCCCACTAGGTGGGGTCCGCTTTCCTGCATACTTTTGCCCACTTTGCCTGGTCTTGTCCGATTTTCTTAACTTTTTCGCTCTTATATCGGCGCCTACAAGGTCCAGCCAGCGCTTTCTTGGACGGCCGCGAGATTTAGCTCTCTCAGCGTTCTCTCTCATATCTTACATAATTAAGTTAGCTATCATATCACCATCAAGATTTAGAAAGTCAATAAAAATTGTGATATTCGTGAACCCGTCTTACTACATTGTTATCTAACAACAAAGACGTTCATGTGTGAATAGGACTCGCGCTTTGAGAGCGATTCACTTGTTTTAAGATGAAACCTACTAATAACTAAAGATTTTTCGATGATTTGAATTTTTGGTTGAGGATCAGGTTCAGATATATAGCTATACTCGGAGTACATCTGCGAGATTAAATCAGAAAAACTTTGGTAACTACTACTTATTTGATATTTTCTGTTTGAGGTACAAGCTGTTTACAATAAAAAGGTCTTGCCATACGGACAGATGAAAGGACAGAAATTGGTCATTAGATATAAACCTAAGGGTACCGTTTTATCCGTCTTAAAAACACGAAACTCTAAAAAATTACGAGAAAAGTCAAATTATTGTCTCCGTAACTTATGGATAAACCACAGATGTTACGAATTGCGTGACTTTAACTTATTATTTAGTTTTCAACAATTGAGATCAACAAACATGATAGGCATGATAGTCTGTCGAGTAACGATGTCGAGTCTCTCGAAAGTCTGCTTTTTAAATCATTATTGTAGTAAATAGATTACCAAGGATTAAAGCTATTCCTTCACCCAGTTATCCAACATTCGCATCTCAATGAAAACCTTGCTCTATCCACTACAGCACCGCAAATAATTAGAACTGAATTACTTAGAACTGAAACAAATAAGAAACCAACGCATCGTTTCCTCGTTTCAATCACGCAAAGCTAAGAAGTAGCGTATCCTTCCGGCATAGTCTGCCGCGTAACCTATAATTGCCCATTTACAAAGCAATCTGAGGCTGAAATCTATAGACCTCACTCTCACTCCTCTCAGACTCATGACAGTGTTAAAAAGAGACAGATTTATGTCAGCGCATATTTGTGTCTCGTTTTGTTCGCTGTCTTGAGTCTGAGCACAATAAGAGTGTGGTCTTTAGATTTCACCCTTAGTGGTACAACTAATCTAAGCACATAGGTATAAGAGCAGTCTATCTTTAGGTTATCTTCCACAAGAGATGTACGAGAAGGCATATATAAAGGGAAGTTTATGAAAACCATCCTTAAGGCCGCCTTAAGTACCTACCTAGAACTGCGATGAACTTTGCTGATGCAAAGAGATGGATCACTTTTAAGCAAACATTTTTTTATGCTAAAAATGGCATCTACACTCCATCACTTTCTATCATCGAAACATGAGGCAATTTAATAAAACATCTTTATTCAACTGAAGGCGCATCAATGAGAATAGAAATTGTAGCTCCAACTTAAGGTACCAGTTCTATCTCCGGTTCTGACTCACCGGATGTACATTATAAACTGGATATAAAGCTCTCCATATCGGTAGAGTTGTTTACCTGAAAAAGGAGAAAATATTTTGTTAGATAATTTCAACGTGTCGCGTTTTTAGGTCAATAAATTGTAGAAATAATTTACATTTATACGTATTGGTTGTGCATTAGAGATATTCTCGCGTGGGCAACAGTATACCTATTCAGAATATTGACTTCATAGCTTCATAAGCAAAAGTCTTGAGTCCTAACTTCGACTTCAAAAGGTGAATTAGCTTCTTGTAGTTTTTTCTTGCGAGTTTTCAATCTCATGCATTCCAACATAATCGTCATTCACGACTTAAGATCAGGTATCTTGTTCTTCTTTTAGTGCTTCTCCGACTGACAAAGGTAAGGCTTTGTATAGGTCCTCCACGATTTAAATCTCTGGGTACTCCTGGCTATTTTCTATACATGGCTAAAAAATTCAGCTTCACTCGGGATTTTCATCAACTCCCAGATGTTACAAATGTTCTGCAACCAATGCTTCTTCTCTCAGCAACTTTTCCCTTTCTTCTTTGTCAGGGGTAGTGCTTATAGGAAAAATTGCCCGGTTTCAGTCATAAACATTTCCGCAAAATAATAAATTGCTCTTTAGCATCCGGGGTTAATTACCCGAAGGTCATGCAGTTCATTCATTATTCAATTAAACTTATCTCAGCAAATCCCATTAACGCTCACAATCAGCGGGCAATCAGACCAAAAAAGCCAAATTAGAGAACAATAAATGCCCTTGTGGAACAGCGAACCTTAAAACAAAGAGTTGCGATATAATCTAACACAACAATGCCTAACGTAAGTACCTAAGCAAAGGCTGGGTTCGACACAGAGCGGAGCAGCAATTGCATGTCACAGTAAAGGTACGAGCGTAGAAGTAATTTTATGAATATTAAAAAGAAGCTGTAACTGATGGACAACGTACCGTTTACTGTGAAAGTGATGACAAATTGGTCACTGAATCGATCAAGATTATTAGAATTGACTGATAGAAAATCTATCGTCTAATGTACCCCTTAGACCTTACCTATGCTGTCAGTTAGCCTCTACATCGTAGGTTGCGCATGAAGGGGACGATTCACAATACTGTAGTAGCGCTTTTGAACGTCTTCATACATTTTCTTGTAAGTATGTAATACAAGTTCTAAAAACTGCTTTGATCGGATACGTTTCCGTCACGCGTTGTGTTTGTCCAAGTCTTAACACATTTCAAGCCTATGATGTATATGACATGTATATAGGGGTTTCAACATTCTCCAATACAGAACGCATTATACAATACCGTGATTTTAAAGTCGTAGAACGCGAAGACATAAACGGTGAATTTCAAAGTAGAGTCGTTATTTCTGTTGAATCACAATTGTATAAAGGTATTGCTATTGGTACATAATGTAGGCACATCATCAATTTAGTATTACAACTGTTGGTTTGATGAGGCCATATAACCGACAGTTTGTGATCCTAAAGAACACTATATTTTTATTGTACTAATCAAACAAAACTATAAAGACGTCTAACATATAAACATAGTTACTACCGTAAGGTCTAAAAGCACAAAAGATACTGAAGAAGCAGGATACTGAGAATAGAATAAAAAAAATACAGTTATGACTGTTGCAACTTGCAATGTATGTAAGAGACTTAATGCAATGTATGTAAGAGGCTTAAACTATGCATTATGCGATGTCTATGGTTTGATAATAAAAAACCTTCTTCTTGTCTAAGCCACCGACAAGGCATCGTCCTATTTTATCCCGAGCCCTGAATCTCAAATATCCATAATCTGGAACTATAACAATGACTGTCTGATTTTTGGTACTAAATGATGATAGTGACGATATCGTACGATTTAGATAGCACACTAAACTAAAATCATACGTGCATTTATTTCTCTATATTACTCTATAACCTATCTTTATCATTGTTCGCACGACATAAAAAACTTCGTCGTGTTAAATTCAGTCACGTTCCAAAGATAACCGCAGCGACCCCTCCAATAGTTTCAATAGAGAAACGTGATGATGCGATGATGCTGATTCTTTTACATGACGCGGTCGGCTTTCGCTGGTATTTGTTAACTGTAACGATCCCGTCAACAGCGGTATTCTTTATATCACAGGCACTGCCGAGAGCACACTAACGCAAATATATTTTGCGATTTTATCCGCATGGAGTTAATTTGTTAAAAATTCTGCGGGTCAGTCTTGCCTATCAATAGTCCAATATCGATAGACTATCGGTAGTTTAACGATATAATATAACGATAGATAACTATAATCTATCGATAGTATAATCACATGTCACTATTATCGATACTATCGATAGTATCGATAGTTTATACTAGATAGTATGTATAAGCCTATCGATATTATCGATTGTTATTTGTAATTATTGTGCCAATACTGTCGCATGTCGGTCGTATTATCGATATCCTGAATAGTTTTCGAGGTAAACTATCGATAGTTTTACAACACTACTGCGAGTATCCCTTGTTTACCCAGGATACAATGTAGTGTAGTATCTATGTCAATCTGCAGGGCCTATACTACTAACGCTTAAAGCAGTATTATTTCCAATTATTTTGTTAATGTTTTGAGATCTTGTTTCAACTGTAAGGTTGTCATTATAAATGGCATCTCAAAACGAAACTGCAATAATATTGCTTTAAGCATTGGTAATATAGGCCCAGGCTCTCAACTATTTAACTACCCATACAAAAAAACACATCGATTCGTCGCTGCGGTTCTCCGTGATTGAAGAACAAATAAGCAAATTAGTAAACCCACATTTGTATTAGTAGTAGCTGCTCTGCTTACCATAAAATTAATATAAATATAGCAGTAGGTACATGATATATTATATTCTTGATATGATGTTGTTATAGCCCCTGTCATTAACGTTCCATACACGCCACTTACTAAAGTGGAAAAATAAGAAGCTCATTAAAAGCTTTCGATCCGGCGGAAACTATAATAACCATAGATATAATTACTTACTAGAAACTTAAAGGCATTGACTTTGAGTTATTTGAGAGGAAAAATGTAAGCCGTAATTTATGCCGGGTATGGATTTAAATCACTTGAACTCGGACAATTTTCCATTCAGTTAGAACATGAATAAATCAACAAAGACGTAAGTTTGGATCTAATAAGTATTTTTAATGAAACTTGTGTCTCCTTCATTTTTGTAATGTCACCAAAAGAGTTGCGTCATACATCATAAAGCATGCGAAATTTTATCAAAAACAGGTCCGACACACTTAAATGTATCATAAAAAGCCCAACTTTTAAGTCGGGACATTGCTGCTCTTGAAATATTTCAACTCTCTGAAATTTTCTAAAGAAGAATCTATCTATAGACTGCATTCTCATTCTGCTCAGACTCAAGATAGAGTTAAAACGAGACAGACTTTTGTCAAAACATATTTGTGTCCCGTTTTAACTCTATCTTAAGTCTGAGTTAAGTCAGAGAACGTTCTGTAGATCCTTCAGACTCGTCATCTCACTACCTTTTTAAGTACTAAACGAGAAAGTGCAATTAGAATTTGCACTGTGTATGCTATTAATTGGCATTCCATCGCTACAGATGATTCGCTTTTTGCTTCCTCGTTTCTAATTAATGCCACTAAGGTGCGGGGGGACTGGAGACTGCCTTGAGTTTTCAATCGAACGTTTTTCTAAACACATTGATGTTTTTGCTTCATTGCATTCTGAATCTATTGCGCGGGGTTTTTGGTGTTACATATTACTGGTTACAATTTGCTAATTAAATAACAGTTTCGAAATGGAATCATTAAGAATACATAGGAAGATAAGGGATGGTCGTTAAGGACAATCAAAACTTCGCTCTCCTGATTATTGTGACTTGCCTTTTGTGACCCGAATTCCCATGTCAAGTCGAATTCTTTCTTTGTTGTGTGCACCTGTGCATCTCGGTCAACTTCATCTATTTACTTTATGCATTTTCTTATATTATGACAGCTGCCTTTTTCTCCGTAATTTTTCTTATGGTTCTAATAACTCTCTGGTCAGTTCAATAAAACCTTGCTACTTTTTAAAAAGCTTTCAACGTTAGTACTGAACCGGCATTTAACTTCTCTAGGCATTCAAGTTTTTATGGGCGTGTTAGAGTTAAATTTACATTTGCTACGGCATGATGTTTCACATAAAGATTTGAATGGTCATTCGTACTACGCTTAATGATCCCAATAATTTTATTTCTTGAGTGATTATGTTTAATGTTGCTTCAATTTAAAAAGCCTAGATTGCTTTCCTTTGGGGTTCTCTAAACTCGAACTAGTTTCTAATAGCTGGAGCGTAATGATCGGAAGTTAAGAGTAAAAGTTCTGTTTATCATTTGTAACAGTTGATATTTCACACTAACTGGCTTTTACGGTCATTTGTTTGCCGATCTCCATAATTTCCATTCATGAGTGGAATTGAATTGTTAACTGTATCTACCTACTCTTTTATACTAAGTATTCTATGATTCTTCTTAATAAAATTTTTGGGTACATTATGATATATTGAAAAATCCCAGCTCTTCAAAATGGCGGCTAAGAGAACTGTGGAATTTGGTCGCCATTTTGAACATAGACTACGAGTATTCTCTTTGTACCCAGTTTAAAATTATTTGTAGCAAATTCTAGCCATTTGAATAAAATTCCTGTCAGTAATGAATGCAATTGAATGCCTTTAATTAAACCAACCCGGCTGGACCAGTTACATTTACGGAATCGTGTGCTACTTTAACATAGTCGTAGAAAAAAGTCAGTTGGTTATTGTTTATCAATTTTGTTTAAACTATATAATACTGTAATAGTATTGTTTATGGTTTAAATATAATATTTTATTACCGAACACTCACAATTCTTGCTTATTAGTGATGTCTGATGAAGTAAAAGTGATATCTCGATTATCTCGATGCCGATGAAATGACATCAATACTTCCCTCTGCAATCTAACACTGGTTCCGTATGAGTATATTGTTTTATAATGCGTTCATTCACGATTGCGTAAAATATGCGTGTTCTATGAGTTATATTTTATGTTCCAAGATAATCAAAGGTAATTTAGGTAAGGCGAACTTGCATAGTAATGCTTGTAGCACTCTGTTTTATCTATTCAGTCTGTATTAATATGGTTTTACATATAGGTACATTTTTATAAAATATTCCTTTTATCATCTTTGATTGAGATCATCAAAATATTTGCTTTCGGCTGTAAAAGCCTCAATAGCCCAACGGTTAAAGGACCGGACTGAAACTGACAAGGTCGCAGGTTCGATCCCCACCCGTTGCACTATTGTTGTACCCACTCCTAACACAAGCTTTCCGCTTGGAGGAAAGAGGAGAATGTTAGTCAAGTTCATCTTGGCTAATATTCTTTAAAAAAAGCTACATTAACCTCTTATAGGCTAAATAGGCGCGAATGAATTACGCTAAATTTCATAATAAAATGAGTGAAAGCAACAACATTATTATTATTCATTAGCATGCTAATATCGCTCGGGAATCCAGGTCACCTAGAGTCTGCATAACCAGTGGCCTTACTGTATGGATAGCCGATGCGGGTTTGATTAAATCAGGGTCGAAAGTAGACTGCAGTAGGGACACTTTTGTAACGGTTTTCAACTTGCTTTATATAGGTAGTATACTCAAATTCTCGACTGCCTCGAGGTCGAATGGTGAGCATGTTCGACTCAAATGCAGAGCCAAAAATAGCTCTAATAACTTAAGACTGCGCAGAATACCAGAAAAAAATCAGATTTCACCCGTGAGATCGTGACTAAGAGAAGAAATAAAACATGCCCGAAACTTCGTGTAATGCGCAACAGATTAAAAAAAAGACGTGTGGCACTCGGGAACTGCCGCGGTAAAGCTATTGCATAGCATGTTTTATCAACGCCATCTAGCAGCTCACCGTAGAGGAGTCCCGTGTCAGGTTATTTTCGTTACGGAATTTCTGGATTCGGTCTCCACTCTCAAGGCCCGCGATAGAAGCTATGCAATAGCTTAAAAAGGGCTATATCGTCTTTTAGTAATATGTATAGAAATTTTATATAAAAACTATGGGTTACTAAAGATATTAACGTTGTCGAATAATCCAATAATAAATCTTAGCAAATTCAGCTGATCGGCGTTAAAAAAATAAACTAATAACTACACCTACTTACTACTTAACTAGAGAAAGAAAATTCGTTAATATTTTCAGCCCAACAGATAGCCTAGAAATGGAGTTGGTTTTGAAAAAACCGTTCCCAGACATGAAATCACTTTCGCTTGACCCGGTTTTAATTGTATCGTTCAATATGATGTTTAGTTCCAATTACAAAAGTAAACCTTATTTCGTTAACTTAAGAGCTAATGCCGAAATAATTAACACGCTCACATCGGCATTGCGCCAAAATTAACATCTTTTATCGTTTATGCAGACAAGGACAGGTTTATTGTACCTTCTTTTATTTTTCTAATTATCTGTCAGTCTCGATCACTTCTATGTTCGTGATTCGATCGTAAACATATTAGTGTATTCTTTACTAGATACCGTTTGGATACAATCCTTTAACAGATTATGTATGCACTCAAAGAGGGAAATAACCTTAAAAATAACCCGCCAATTCGTCCGCTTTTTCAATTCACAATCGACAGTTCCTAAAGTCCCACAGTTTAGGAGGGCAGTACACCTGCAGCATCAGGATTGAAGAGTTGGAAAAAAGTTAAAAAAAGATTCATGCAAATCGGTTAAGAAATCGTGGAGATATCAGCATCAGGATTGAAGAGTTGGAAAAAAGTTAAAAAAAGATTCATGCAAATCGGTTAAGAAATCGTGGAGATATCGATTTACATAGGTAGTAGGTACAACATAATTCCTTCTCCTCCTTTTTCGAAAGTCGATTAAAAAAAGAGCATATATTACTCTCGATAACATCAGCTATCGCTGAAAATCCCGTCAAAATCGGTCCACTCGTGGTCCAACCGTTTCCGAAATTAATGGCAACAAACACACAAACAGACAGACAGATAGACAAAAATTTTAAAAATTATTTATTGTTATAAGTACCGTATTTACTTGTATATCCATTTAATAAAAAGCAGTTATTCTGGTATTACAAACAGACACCTCAATTTTATTTATTTGGTTGTTTAAATATTGTAGGTACTAAAATTCAGTCTAGTTTTTACTCTGTAACCGGATCGGAACTGAACTTGCATCATTTCATTACAAGTGCAGACTTAGCAAAAAATAGGTAAACCGACCAGTATTGCTGACGGGTGTATTATAGGTACCTACTCGTAAGGGCCAAATTAGACGGTGCATCGTTCATTGTTCATTTTTGCGATGAACGATGCTCGATACCAGTGAGCCTTTCGTCGTGGAGGAAAATCACCTATTATATGAACTATAATTATACAGGGTGTCCCACGGCGATGCCACATGGAGGGGAAGTACCTTAAATATTGTAGATGGAACATTTTACTGAAAGAAGACTTCATTTTAATTTAAAAAACAATTTAAACTGCATTCATAGATTTTTAAATAATTGCCTGGTTGAACCGGGACTCGAACCCACTATACGAGAAAAAAAATGAACCTGGATCTTTATCATACCGATCGGAAGGCTTCATCATAAGGATTATTTTTTGTTTAATAAAATTGCATGAGAAATAAAAGGAAGACCATGAATTTTAGCCTTTGATGTAAAATTTTGTTCAGAAAAATGAAAAGCTGACATTGGCGTATCGACATGTCCTTCAATCCCGCTGCAAACTGTTGCAGCGGGATTGAAGGACAAACCAATAAATCAACAAACAAACACACTTTCGCATTTATAGGTAATATAAGTAAGGATTAGTAAGGATAGTAAGGATCGGGAAATGATGCGTACTTCTCAAGTGGGTACTCATTAGTAATAGTTCATGTCAGTTGTATGTCGATACGCCAATGTCAGCTTTTCATTTTTCTGAACAAAATTTTACATCAAAGGCTAAAATTCATGGTCTTTCTTTTATTTCTCATGATATGTTTTTTAACAAAAAATAATCCTTATGATGAAGCCTTCCGATCGGTATGATAAAGATACAGGTTAATTTTTTTTCTCGTATAGCGGGTTCGAGTCCCGGTTCAACCAGGCAATTATTTAAAAATCTATGAATGCATTTTAAATTGTTTTTTAAATTAAAATGAAGTCTTCTTTCAGTAAAATGTTCCATCTACAATATTTAAGGTACTTCCCCTCCATGTGGCATAGCCGTGGGACACCCTGTATATGCTATATGAACGGTTAACGGTCGGTTTTTAGACGGTTCATTTTCGATGACTCATCGGTGAAGCCTCGAAAATTAAAGCAAAAATCTCGAAAAATTAACCGTCTAATTTGGCCTTAAGAAGCTTTATTACACTGCTTTACTACACTAGATAGCAACTTAAAACTGGTCAAATTACTATAACGTATTGTAGGTAAAAGTATAGACTCAACATTAGTACGTTTAAATTCGAAATAGGAATAGGTATTTAATTTGTTCATTAATATTTAATCAATATTTATCTACGAATAGCTTTGGCCCGCGGCTTCGCTCCCGCCATCTATTAAAGTAGGTACATAATCCAAAGTGTGCATTCCAACCAAATATACCAATTTTTATTTTTTCAATTTTTCGGCTGGTCTTTTGGAATTTTACTATTTTTTTTTAATTTATAAAACACACCATTATTAGAGCGAACAAAACAAAAAATAAAAATAAAAATCAAATCAGTCTACGCTTTTTGAGTTTTAACCAGACTAAGGAACGGGAATTGATTTTTATATACTTATATACTATAGAAGATATAATGTTACTTACTTACAAATGCTGAGGACCAGCATAAGCTCAAAAAAATCTTGTCTTTAACATTCCTTAACAACAAGTTTCCAGTTAAGGCGTTAAGACGAGGTTCTGGACGAATTTTAGGTATTTGAGGGGGTGCGGCAGAGGAAAGCGCGCGGTACTAGTCCCGCCAACCGCGGGGGGCCCCCGGACGAATTTAGGGCGAACGCGGAATATTAGCTTTGATAGCGACAAGGTGGCGGCAAGAAATGACTCAGTCCGGCTGACAAAACTATATTAGGTCTGTACTGTAACTTATTTTCGTCAATCATATTGTAACGTATATGGCTCGGTTGGTATGGCTACAGTATGTTTTCAGAAACAGAGTACAGGTTCGATTCCTAGCCAGTAATGTAACATTGTTTTTTTAATTTCCTTATTCATTTTTAGCTTTTTTTTTTATTAGTATGTATTTCAATATTACTTACATTTTCTTAAGTACATAATTTGAATAAATAGTGTTTTAAGTTAGGTGTTGTATTTTTTAATTTATTACCTAATTTTTTAATCTAAATTCTATAAGTATATTGATATATTGATAAATTACTAGTTGATGCCCGTGGCTTCGTTCGCGTGGATTAGTTTTTAAAATGAATCCCTATTTCCCTTGTCGAAACATCACGCTTGAACGGCTGGACCGATTTTGATGGGACTTTCACTGGCAGATAGCTGATGGTAGGAGTAATATAGGCTACTTTTTTAACCGATTTTCAAAAAAGGTCTCGGGAAGTCTCGGGTTCGATTCCCGGCGGGGGCAATTTAGGAATTTATAATTTCTAAATTGTCTCTGGTCTGGTCTGGTGGGAGGCTTTGGCCGTGGCTAGTTACCACCCTACCGTCAAAGACGTGCCGCCAAGCGATATAGCGTTCCGGCACGATGGCGTGTAGAAACCGACTAGGGTTATGGGTTGAATTTACACTGCTATACCCCTTCCAAGTTAGCCCGCTACCATCTTAGACTGCATCGTCACTTACCATCAGGTGAGATCGCAGTCAAGGGCTATCTTGTTATCGAATAAAAAATAAATAAAATGTTCTAATAAATATTTTTCTTACATGTTGTATTTTTTCGCTATTGAGGTGAAAAGTTGGAAGTATCACACGATAGCAAAGTTTTTGCTTCTTGTGCCTTTGAATCCCTCACTACTCTTATGATTCTAACTTAGAATCCTTCTCTCGCTCGGGATTCAAACTAGGCACTCGCAACAAAAAAACTTTGCTATCTTGTTGAACAAATAACTATTTCGGGCAAACTATCAATTTTAGAGAAAATTTTTATTTCGTCCCATAGTGCCGCCGCCGCACTATGGGACGAAATAATATAAACCGTCTCATAAATGGTTGGGACGAATGTTATGATTCCAAAGATTTTTCCATGGATTAATATCCTCAGATAATAGGACCTTTATGAATAATGTTGAAAAATAAAAATATTTTAGTTCTAGGTATATAAAATTACTAGTAGGGCGCGTGGGTGCGCGGCTCGCTAAAGCGAACCGCGTGTTTTCTGTTCCCCAAGTAGATCTTCGGATCTTGATCATCTTTTTCCAAAACCACTATTTCATCTTGTACATTCTCTAAGATAGACATCGACGAAATTTGTATGGCCAACATCTTGAATCCGCCATTTTGGTAGTTTTTTTCAGCTCATTGCCAATTGGATAAGGTTTCGAGTGATTTTTGTTTGGGCACCCTCAACCTATCTTCAATACCCTGACCGTGCTCCTCACCCGTCTGCGAAATCCTCAATCATCAACTCCCTCCATATTTTTCATACAAATGAATTTTTATCTTCTATGCGAAACCATCAGTTTGGAAAAGAAACCTTATCTTAGACTTGCATATATTTTGTATGAAAAAAATAAATTCCGCCATTTTGAATTTTTTTCTATTCATTAAGTAGACTTTCGAGTACTGATCATCTTTTTCTAAAAAACCACTCTTCCACTTTTTATACTCTCCAAGATAGGCACCGACGAAATTTATATGACCGCCATCTTGAATCCGCCATTTTGGAATTTTTTCAGCTCCTTGCCAATTGGATGAGGTTTCGAGTGACTTTTGTTCGAGAACCCTCCACCTATCTTCGAAACCCTGGCCGTGCTCCTCACCCGTCTCAGAAATCCTCAACCATCAGCTCTCTCCGTATTTTTTCTCCAAATGAATTTTTGTCCTCTCTACGAAACCATCAGAAATTTTGAAAAAGAGCCACATAAAGTCTTGCATATATTTTGTATGGAAAAAATAAATTCCGCCATCTTGAATTTTTTTTCTATTCATTAAGTAGACTTTCGAGTACTGATCATCTTTTTCTAAAAAACCACTCTTCCACTTTTTATACTCTCCGAGATAGGCACCGACGAAATTTATATGACCGCCATCTTGAATCCGCCATTTTGGATTTTTTTTCAGCTCCTTGCCAATTGGATGAGGTTTCGAGTGACTTTTGTTCGAGAACCCTCCACCTATCTTCGAAACCCTGGCCGTGCTCCTCACCCGTCTCAGAAATCCTCAACCATCAGCTCTCTCCGTATTTTTTCTCCAAATGAATTTTTGTCCTCTCTACGAAACCATCAGAAATTTTGAAAAAGAGCCACATAAAGTCTTGCATATATTTTGTATGGAAAAAATAAATTCCGCCATCTTGAATTTTTTTTCTATTCATCAAATAGACCTTTGGGTCTTGATCATCTTTTTCCAAGCAACCACTCTTCCACCATTTATAGTCTCCAAGATAGACACCGACGAAGTTTGTATGGTCGCCATCTTGAATCCGCCATTTTGGAGTTTTTTTTCGGCTCTTTGCCAATTGGATGAGGTTTCGAGTGACATTTGGTTGAACACCCCCCCACCTATCTTCGATACCCTGGCCGGTGCTCCTCAACCGTCTCCGAAATCCTCAATCATCAGCTCTCTCCATATTTTTCCTCCGAATGAATTTTTGTCCTCTACACGAAACCATGGGTGAAAAAAATTTTTTATTGTGTAAATAAGATCATTCTTATTATTTAATCAATCAGCACGAGTCAGCACGAGTAGCTATATATATAGTAACTAGTAGGGCGCGTGGATGCGCGGCTCGCTAAAGCGAACCGCGGTTTTTCTGTCCACCAAGTAGACCTTCGGGTCTCGATCATCTTTTTCCAAGAAACCACTCTTCCATCTATTTCTTCTCCTTTTAAATGCTAAAAAAACAAAGTGTGTTGAGTTTTTATTACCTAACACGAGAACTGTCAGTAAAAATTTAAAGATAAATAATGAACCTTTGAAAACTGAGGACTCCACAGTGTTTTTGGGGTTAACCCTGGATTCAAAGCTACAATGGGGCACCCATATAGCAACGCTTGCTGGCAAACTTAGCTCTGCTGCTTACGCTGTTAGGAAGATTCGACAGTTGACTGACATAGAAACTGCAAAAATTGTTTATTTTGCATATTTCCATAGTATTATGTCATACGGAATCTTAGTATGGGGTAAGGCAGCCGATATTGGAAAAATTTTTGTTTTGCAGAAGAGGGCAATCCGCGCAATCTATAATTTGAGGCCGCGGGATTCCCTTCGAGAAAGATTTAAAGAGATAGGCATTCTTACAGTAGCTTCACAATATATTTATAACAACATAATATTTGTCAGACAAAACATTTTGAGTTACAAAAAAAAGAGTGATTTGTCCGATAGACCAAGTAGAAATCCAAATAGGCTCATGTTTCCTGGGCTGCGCCTCAAGAGGGTCCAAAAGACATTTGTGAGAATGGGCGTGACGTTTTACAATAAAATTCCACAGTCAATCTTAGACTTGCCTCTACACAAGTTTAAGAAATCAATTAAATCTGCTCTCATGAAAAAAGCATATTATACAATTGAAGACTATGTAAATGATAAAAAAGCGTGGATATAATTCGCTCCAGTGATTCATAAGACAGTAATAACTATCCTGTGTTCAATAACAATTGTAAATTTTTTATTTTTTTTGAAAAGAGCAACCGCCGAGTTTCTTACTGGCTCTTCTCGGCAGGAAAGGCATTCCGAACCAGTGGTAGATTCATTGACGATTCAAAAGTGCTTGTAAAAGTTTATTTGAATAAAAAATATTTCTATTTCTATTTCTATTATAGTCTCCGAAATAGACACCGGCGAAATTTGTACGGCCGCCATCTTGAATCCGCAATTTTGGTGTTTTTTTTTCAGCTCACTGCTAATTGGATGAGGTTTCGAGTGACTTTTGTTTGAGCAGCCCCCACCTATCTTTATTATCCTGACCGTGCTCCTCACCCGTCTCCGAAATCTTCAATCATCAGCTCCCTCCATATTTTTCATCCAAATGAATTTTTGTCCTCTATACGAAACCATCAGCGGAAAGGAACGCATCAAAGTTTGCATACATTTTATATGAAAAAAAAAAATCTGCCATCTTGAATTTTTTTCTATTCATCACGTAGACCATCGGGTCTTGATCATCTTTTTCGAAGAAACCACTCTTCCATCTTTCATAGTCTCCGAGATAGACACCGACGAAATTTGTATGGCCGCCATCTTGAATCCGCAATTTTGGATTTTTTTTTGGCTCTCTGCCAATTGGATGAGGTTTCGAGTGACTTTTGTTTGAATACCCTCCACTTAGCTTCGATAGCCTGGCCGTGCTCTTCACCCGTCTCCGAAATCCTCAACCATCAGCTCTCTCCATATTTTTCCTCCAAATGATTTTTTGTCCTCTATACGAAACCGTCAGAAATTTTGAAAAGGAACCGTATAAAGTCTTGCATATATTTTGTATGGAAAAAATTTAAATCCGCCATCTTGAATTTTTTTTTTATTCATCAAGTAGACCTTAGGGTCCTGATCACCTTTTTCCAAGAAATCACTCTTCCATCTTTTATAGTCTCCGAGATAGACACCGACGAAATTTGTATGGCCGCCATCTTGAATCCGCCATTTTGGAGATTTTTTTCAGCTCCCTGCCAATTGGATGAGGTTTCGAGTGACTTTTGTTTGAACACTCCCCACCTATCTTCGATACCCTGGCCGTGCTCCTCACCCGTCTCCGAAAACCTCAACCATCAGCTCTCTCCATATTTTTCCTCCAAATAAATTTTTGTCCTCTATACGAAACCATCAGAAATTTTGAAAAGGCGCCGCATAAAGTCTTGCATATATTTTGTATGGAAAAAATTAATTCCGCCATCTTGAATTTTTTTCTATTCATCAAGTAGACCTTTGAGTCCTGATCATCCTTTGCCAAGAAACCACTCTTCCATCTTTTATAGTTTTCGAGATAGACACCGACGAAGTTTGTATGGCCGCCATCTTGAATCCGCCATTTTGGGTTTTTTTTTCGGCTCTCTGCCAATTGGATGAGGTTTTGAGTGACATTTGGTTGAACACCCCCCACCTATCTTCGATACCCTGGCCGGTGCTCCTCAGCCGTCTCCGAAATCCTCAATCATCAGCTCTCTCCATATTTTTCCTCCGAATGAATTTTTGTCCTCTATACGAAACCATGCGTGAAAAAATTTTTTTCCATACAAAATTTTACAGGAGAGGTGATCAATGAGTCAGTGACTGAGTGAGTGAATCAGTGAATCAGCACGAGTAGCTATATATATATTAACTAGTAGAGCGCGTGGGTGCGTGGCCCGCTGCAGTGGACCGCGGTTTTTCTGCTCTTAGACTTTCAGGGCTTGATCATTTTCTACTAAAAAACCACTCTTCGATTTTTTATTCTTTGTCAAATAGGCACCGACGAAATTTATATGGCCGCCATCTTGATTCCGCTATTTTGGTTTTTTTTTAGCTCCCTGCCAATTGGATGAGGTTTCGCGTGATTTTTGTTTGAGCAACCTCCACCTATCTTCAATACCCTGGCCGTTCTCCTCACCCGTCTTCGAAATCCTGAATCATCAGCTTCTTCCATATTTTTTCTAAGAATGAATTTTTGTCCTATTTGAAATCATCGGTAATTCTGAAAAAGAATCCTAACAGTCTTGCATATATTTTGTATATGAAAAAAATTAATTTCGCCATCTTGAATTTTTTTCTATTCATCAAGTAGACCTTCAAGTACTGATCATCTTTTTCCAAGAAACCACTCTTCCATCTTTTATAGTCTCCGAGATAGGCACCGACGAAATTTGTATGGCCGCCATCTTGAATTTGCCATTTTGGAGTTTTTGTTCGGCTCTCTGCCAATTGGATGAGGTTTCGAGTGACATTTGGTTGAACACCCCCTACCTATCTTCGATACCCTGGCCGGTGCTCCTCAACCGTCTCCGAAATCCTCAATCATCAGCTCTCTCCATATTTTTCCTCCGAATGAATTTTTGTCCTCTACACGAAACCATGGGTGAAAAAAATTTTTTATTATGTATATAAGATCATTCTTATTATTTAACTAGTACTTATTTTTAATGAAATAACTAAAATGACAATAATTATTAATAATGAAATAATTTTAAGTATTATAATTCAATTTTTAGTACTTATGGAAAATTAAATAATTTGATTTTTGACATGCTCTCACGAAATAAATATTATCTTTAAAATACTCGTGTTTCATTTTTCTAGTAGCTTATACATTCAATAATACGTGTACAAATTTTCAAATCAAAATGTCAAGAAACAAAAAGTTATTGATTTTCGAGACGGTTTATATGATTTCGTCCCATAGTGCGCCGTCGCCGCACCGCTGCCCGCAAGATTCGGAGCAAAGGCTTTACTCACTCTTGCAATGTTGATGGTTCCTCAGAACTTCAAACGTTTTTTCCGACTGAAAATTAAATATAACTTATTATAATTAATTTTGAAAAAAAAAAAATACTATTGTCCTAAAAAAATGCGCTTAGAAAATGCAAAACAAACACGGTAGAAGAACCGAACCCGTAACTTCTAGCTATCAACTCTCTCTTACACTGACTAAGCCCAACGTCTAATACTATAATCGACGAAAATAAGGTCTAGTATAGCTATACCTAACTACCTAACTATAGATATACCTAACAAGCTAACTACAGTTTGATAAGCCAAACTGTACGACGAACTGGGGTATTACACCATTATTATTAGATACTTACCTTCTTCTTCGTCAACCCATAGACGTCTACTGCTGAACAAAGGTCTCTTACGTGGACTTCCACAGATCTCGTTCTTGCGCCGCCTGAATCCAGCGGCTCCATGCGACTCGTTTGATGTCGTCGGTCCACCTAGTGGGGGATCTGCCAACATTGAGCTTCCCTGTGTGAGGTCGCTAGTCCAGCACCTTGGAACCCCAACGACCTTCAGCTCTTCGAACTATGTGCCCCGCCCATTTCCACTTTAGTTTCGCGACTCGCAGAGCTATGTCGGTAACTTGGTTCTCCTACGGATCTCCTCATTTCTGATTTGATCTCGCAGGTAATTTGAAAAAACGTAATAATTGTGAAGAAATTACGTAACTTACGTAATTTCTTCACAATTATTACGTTTTTTCAAGTAATTGAAAATTGATGATGAAATTGATATTTCATGATCCCTTACATAATGCAAAACCTTTACAAAATAATAGGTAAACTCTATTTAACTTCACTAAAATATACAAAATAGTCTTCAACATAAAACAAAAACAATTTTACTTATTATAATTAATTTTGAAAAAAAAAAAAACACTTGTCCTAAAAAAAAAACATAAAACCTTTTTTTAGAAAATGCAAAATGAACGTAGTTGAGATTCGAACCTGCAAATTCTAATTATCAAATCGCGACCAAACCAACTGAGCCAAATTTCTACTAGAAAGAATGACGAAAATAAGGTACATTATAGTAAAGTACCACACAACAATTTGATTAGCCGATTTACGTCACATTTACGTACTGTACGATAAAATTAAAAATAGGTAGGTAGACACTTATAACTATCACCATCTGCTTTTGTTGTTTTTAACCGACTTCTTATTTTGTTCATTTTCTTTTTCGGACTCATTTTCAAAATTTCTACTACTTAGTACTTATTTATTTACAACTATATTATGGTTTATTTATTAACAATATATTGTATACAAACTTATAACTAGGTACACTCTATTTGACTTCACTAAAATATACAAAATACTCTTCAACATAAAACAAAAACAATTTTCAATTATTATATTTCGCGATGTTATTTGATAGCCGAGCGAGAGCAGTGCAGCGCAGGTCCACCTAGCAGCACGCCTTAGCGATCACTGTCTAATTGAGTACGAGTGACAAAGAAGCCGCTACTGGGAAATAAAACGGCCAAGACACAAATTGTGATAAAAAAAGATTAAATTATAATAGTCGCTGTAAAAAAAATCTAAAACTGCCATTTTTTGTAGTAAAATATGACAAACAAATTGTACTTAAATTTTACAAAAATTAATGTATGGTAACTGAGAAAAATGGGAATTCATGTATTTGCAGAGGCAACTTTGCAATTTTTTTCTATTGAAAAAAGTTTACGTCATTGTGTTTTGGAAACAGGCATCAGGCCAGAAATATGATCAATTGTAACTCCCTTTTTTTTCATAGTATTATGACCAATAGATTTTGAATAAAATGATCTTCTTTCGGCTCTATTTAGCTGATCACCGAACCTTAATGACTGCAACGCAGTCCTACACTAATTGTTTATCAATATCTAAATGTCAAGCCATTAACTATGGAGAACATACCTGTGTAACGACTGTGATATTTATAAAGGCTAAGGGAAATGACCCATAAAGCTTGTTTTCCATATCTATACCTATTGATTTTTGCCTATATAAAAGGAAAAGGTGACTGACTAACTGATCTATCAACGCACAGCTCAAACCACAGGACGGATTGGGCTGTTTGGCATATGATACAGATAGCTATTATGACGAAGGCATCCGCTAAGAAAAGATTTTTGAAAATTCAATCTGTAAAGGTTGTAAAATAGGGATTTGAAAAATTGAACTTAACGTGAGCGAAGTCGTGGTTAAAATCTAGGTAGCCTATAACGCTCAAACAATAGACAAAACGATAGCGTTAGCTTTGTCTCAGCGGATGCTATCATCTAGTATTTTTTCAAAGAAAACGATGCTCGATGGATCGATTATTTGTTAAAGACAAAAGGTACTAGAATTCCGAAACCGCTTAACGCTTTATCCAGACTATAGTGCCGTTTTCAATACAGTAGACCTACGGTAAAGATTTTTTTTTTAAAACAATGATAGCATTCCTGCTATGAGTAAGTAATCACACATTATCAAGACGTGGTGTGAAAACGCGAGGTTAATAACTGTCACTAGTTACACTGCACTACTTTTGATCTAAATCACCCCTCTTTTTATACCTACATCTAATCAATCTTTGAATCACCAGTTTGTGACAGTTCAGCTGTGGAAAAAATAGGTTTATTGATCATTTCCCTTAACTTTCAGATCCTGACCTGATGACTATGGAACCACCTGGGAAGTATACCTACCCTTTCAAACAAAAAAAAGAATTTTCCAAATCCGTCCAGGCGTCTTCGAGTAACCGGTGAACATGCATAAAAAAGAGAGAAAAAAGATTCCGACGAATTGAGAACCTCCTCTTTTTTGAAGTCGGTTAAAAATGTATTGATGCAGCTAGAACGCCATTAATTAAGCCAATCGGAATGATTGCTATCGTCACACTGATACAATCATTTTTGCGCGATGTCCCTAATGACAATTTCATTAAGCTATTATATTTAATTACACTAAGTTACTCTAGTGTCTAAATATAGCATTTTTAGACACTAGTGTAACTTAGTGTAATTTAATTTGAGACAACAAATTCAAAGTGTCAGTTAGTCCTAATCATACGTAAATGAAGTGTCAGTTAGTCCTAATCATTGATTAAAAGTAAATGTAGGTTAGTCTGTCTCGAGCCATCAAACAACTGGGCGCCTCGTTTCTAGGCTGTAACCGATTATACAGGCCCCAATCACAATGGAAAAGGACAACGATCGTATAGAACGGTCGAATTCGTCAAGCATCTAGGTTATTAACCGGTCCCAACTCATAAAAAACTAATACATATAATGTACATAAAAAACTATACCTAAATAATGAAATCCCACACAACATAAAAGCGATGGAAATCGCCCATGTTCTTTCAATATCTAGAAAGTATTCTTAGATAAACGTATTATAATGCCGACGAATTAATTTTTATCAAATTCTACTAATATTGAATTATGTATAAAGTTATTGTGAAAGTATCTAGGCAGATATATTTTGATTTACGTGGAAAGTTTTAGATGAATCTCTGACTTATTTTCAAGTCAGCGATTTGCCAAAGAAGTTTCCTTCATAACACAGTAGCAATGGGGAAAAGGTTGTCGTTTACAGTAAGATTCGATTGTCTCCCGAATCCCATCGATTAGGTATTTTTACTGATCAATATAGGTACATATGAACGATAGTATAAAGTTATGTTTTACATGTTCGTTAAAAATTTGCAGAGACAAGTTAGATACTAGGTAACTTACACAACACATAACACATTCTTACCGGAGTAGGTTATTTTAAGGAAAACTTAATCCGCTTAACATAGAACAAACATTATGTAACTACATATTAATAAATTTTGCAAAACCTACATGACCCACTTGCGAGTATGCAAATTCGTGAGTGACCGTACTAGAAACAATATTAATGATTCCACAGGTCGCCGGGGTCAATGCATGGTAGTGGTGTGTTAAATAACTTCCTTGCTGTTACATTTCCGCATGAAATGGTTGCCTTTTGCCCTAACTTCCGGCGAATAATATTTTTTTCTCAACTTAAAGCTAACTTTTTAGCTACTTCAGAAGTAGGTACGACTGTACAATAAAATGTTAGATTGCAAACTTAACATACTTGGAGGTCACTTGAAATGAGACATTAATGCTGAGATCTAAGAGCGTGTTCTGACTCAGCTCGGACTCAAGAAAAGTTAAAACGAGACACAAATATGATCGGACATAATTCTGTCTCTTTTTATCTCTGTCTTGAGTCTGAGCAGATTTCAGCTTGAGTGCTTTGTATTGAATCAGCAATCAAATTATGAGGTGATATTCCCGTGCTGGCTATGTGCGTATTTATACACAGAAAGAAAATAATTTGGCTTTACGAAGGAATACATTAGACAGCAATTTTCGCAAATTCATTACACAAATTGATTACTCTTTTATCATGAAGGCAATTCGGAAGTACATAAACTTTATGTATAACTAGCGGACGCCCGCGACTTCGTCCGCGTTCTTAAATTGTTGAAATTTTTCCTGAATTTTCTTTGCTATAAACCTCACGGAGCCCGAGACCTTTCCAACGAATGCAAAACCGTGGAAATCGGTTCGTGCGTTCTGGAGTTATAGCGTCAGGAAGGAAAACCCGACTTATTTTTATATAGTAGATAAACTAATACACTATACTATTATGAGAAGAATAGGCATACTTTACTACAGCAAAGACAACGCAATCCACAATTTCCCAGCGGAAAAATAAAGCACTACTTATTAGTCAATTTAGTTTACTTTAGACATTGTGTACCTACAATAGAATTAACACCCTTGTGACTATAACGAAGCTAAATTTCTTGAATAAGCTGCACCTCCAATGATCTCAGATGTTTCAAATACAAACGATTAAGGTTGTATTTCATTTGTCTTTTCCCCATATCCGTAAATACAGAGTCCGGTTTGTGTTGGCGGATTGACTCACTGATGACATCATCATTACACATTACTCACTGAGCTAAGGCTTTCGAGGGGTCAGGCAACGAAATGTCTACGGTCTAGATGCTAACAACATTTGAGACGAGGTTAATGGGGAAGCCTCGCTTTTACACAATAAGGAGCTAACAATCAGTGAGCCAAAAGCAACACTTACTTGCAAAGAAGAAATTTCGTAACTAAACTCTAAATAATTAAAAGGTGATCTCTCTGGCACAGTGGTGACCGATGTGTTCTTATAAATAGGAAGGTCTCGGGTTCGATTATTTATTGATAGGTGTATTTGGGAATTTATAAAATCCGAGTTGTTTCTGCCTAGGTTTTGTGGAAGTCTTCGGCAATGGATAGCTATCACGCGACTGCCTAGCCGTCAAACGATATAATTCCAGCACGATGACTAATAAAAACCCATTAGAATAGCTATCTCCTTCCTAACAAACCCGCTACCATCCTAGCTACTTCTCTCTTTACCTTCTCTCTTCTATATCAACTGTTCGGAAATTCTGCTGAGCGAGAACGGCAATCGCAACAAATTCAGCCATTGCTCTTTTCAAAAAGCAGTATTTCAATAACGCCTTTTCAGTAACGCCTGATTCTATCCAATATCCAGTATTTCAATAGACTACGAGCACCTACGAGTATATTAATGTAACAAAGTATTATTATCTTGTGGCCAGCTGAATGCAACGCGGATTGCTTCAATGCATTTGGTCATTAAGAAATTCACTAGTTGTGTAATAACCTCAATTAGATAAATGCTATTACACATTGTTTAAAGTACCTATAACGGGCAACAGCAAATCAAAAAAGGAAACTTGTTTTCTTTTCTCTCCAAGTTCAAACTACCATACCCTCTACTTCAACAGTCCATCGTGACCTCTTCTCTAGACGTTTTTAGGTATCGTATCCAGCATCTTTTTTCCGGACAATGACCCGATGAGTTTTTGCGTCGCCCGCCACGCCTAAGCACGACAAAATAATAATCTAAAAGCGCCTATGGTACCTATGTCGTAAAACTTTAATGAAAATGCATAAACTTAATAACCACTGCTTATAAAATGTTTTTCCATTAAATTTATGTAGCTAGGTAGGTACAACTACATTTTATCTGTATGTCGTGACTATTTCAGAATGAATCATAATATACTCGTAACGATAAATATTTATTTCACGAGATACTAAAACAAGTTATAGCTATATAAATATTATTGTGGGGAAATTATATTATATTTAGGTACGTAAGTGCGATGTAAATGATATTAAATACCTAATGTATAACACTGAGATGTAATTCGGATTAATTGTGACCACCCTCTGTCCGGATTATTAAAATGTCCGAATTTTCAAAATTAACAGTCGTTCGAATAACAAAAATTTAATTAATTAGTAGATAGGTAGGTTAAATAATGGAGCAAGTCAATACAATCATTATGATGAACTTATAATGTATTTTAATAAAATAATATAATTCATAAACATATATATGTAGTTATACAGAACTTTTTTTCACCGGAATTGAATCTGGATTATCGACGTTCTATAGTATTAGTTACGTTTAGAAAGGCTACTCTTAAAAAAATTACCTCAACGTGTGGGTGTTTCCACTATCGTACAAGGAACTTTAAAAAAAGACCTTTTAATTACGACCGTTTTAGAAACCGGAAGCACGGGCGGGCACTGTGGAGCACGTGGTGGGACTTACTAACGTGCTCATTGTGTTGGGAGGAAACGCGGTTAGAGTGCCCCTTGTGATAACGCATCCGATTCTTGGTTCAGCTGTTTTAATAAAAAAAGCATACGGGATGTTACCTTCACTTCCTTTGCTGATAAATATAGATCGGCGATTGCATAGATACAGCGCAAAAAACATCAAAAAGTCAAAAAGCGCATTTAATTTATTTAAACAATACAACAATTTAAAAATTGCAAACAAAAAAGAGATACAGGTTTCATTAATTTTTCATACAAGATTCAAATTCAAAATTTGTTTCATGTAGGCTCTTTTGATAAATAATTTAAGATTGTGGTACGGAATGCAGATTCTGCTAAGAAGAGCCGGCAAGAAACTCAACAGTTGAAAGTCTGCTCACCACCTTTAAATGAGTAATAAATATATTCACATCGCTATAATTACAGAATTTCTATTCATTAATGCATCTCTTTAAACATGCACCCCATACTACATCTCTTACCATCCACACTTCTTACAACATTACACACCCTCTCTTACATCATCATTATACACACACTTCCCAGACATGCACCCATATTACTTCTTACTCAGAGAGGTTCATAAACGTAAACATTTTTTCATTAATTGTCATCGCTATTTCAAATTTATGTAAAATCTTATCTTTATTAATTCCTCTAGTTTGTTTTTGTTTATTTGTTTATTATCTTATTTAATTGTCATAAATCATAATAATTTTGTTCTTATCATGCTTGTCTTTATATATAAATGTTCAGGGGAGTTCGGCACTGAAGCTGAAGCACAGGGCTACCTAGTTTAGCTTCAGAAGCTATATTTATGTGTAAATTAAACATTAAATTAAAGGGATGCCCCGCCCATATAAAATTGTTAAGAATTAGTGTGTTTAATTTTACTTTTTGCTAAATAAATGATTATTATTATTATTATTATTAGTTGCTCTTTTTAAAAGACCTATCTTTTGTCCAAACTCCAACTATACTACCTATAGTTCAATAGACAAAATATTAGGTACATAATATAAATCAATGTTTACGTACTTTACACCTAATGTAATTACAAGCTGAAACCTAAACCAATTACCATTAGGTACCTACTTACATATCAAGCAAGAATTACCACAGCTGCATTTAAGCGCTAAATCCATTGATACCCCCTATGGCTGAATCACTTTTTACACAAAAAAAAAAATAACAAAAAACGAAGCCTTTGCAAATAAAAAGTTTGTCAGTAAAAAACATCAAATCCTATAGGATTAAATGTCAAAATACGTAATAAAAGTGTGACGTTCGCAATCACCTTTGATTGGCCGAATTTATGGCGTTCTTGATACGTGATGACATGAAGCGATAGAGAGTAGTGACTGTTCAATAAGTCAGTTGATATGATGGTAAATTGAAAAATAGGTTGAAGCAACATTGTGATAGAGTCATCGATGAATCAAACAGTTTGATAATTTACATAAATAAACTATGCACACATTAATGTGTAAAAGTGGAATAAATGGAAAAAGTAACCCATGTAAGTAAACTGACCTGTTGAACAGACTCTACCGTACAATCAGAGGTAATTGCGATAATAACACTGCAGCAATCAAGCAATTGGAAAATACCACAGATAAAGTCGGGATCGACAAAAAAAAAATTGACTGATATTGGCGATACAAGTGAACGAATTTTGTTTACTTAGCTCTGCTGTATTTTAGGAGGTTCCCAGAATAGTCTGCTTTGAAATCCTTATTAATATTTTAATGTTAGTGTATTAGGTAGATCTTCAATCCCGCAGCAACTGCGAAACGGATTCACGAGATTCGAAAGTACTTTGTAAAAGTTTATTTTAATAAAAAATTATTCTATTCTATTCTATTTTTTGCAGTATGAAGGTTGTAAGAAAGTTAATTCTATAACATGTGAACACATGTCGTATGCAGTGACGGATGTTCGTGGCAGTAAATATAGTAATAAATCGCACGCAAAGTCAAAAATAGCTTATCCTCCTATCACCATTTACCAGACCTAAAAGGGTTTTAAAGCCGTGGACGAAAATAAAGCGAAATATCGAGTAAAAGAACGTCGCGTCACGAACTCCTTCAAAACATATTCGTCGTAGGTAGGTAGGGGAAAGGAAGGTAAAACGAACCACTTAACAAAAAAAAAGTGTAGAAAAGAAACTATTCATTTTATTAAACTAATTCAAAGTAAAAAATAATCGACATTATTAACTCTACATTACATATGAATCAGACTTTGATAAAATTACAAACAACGAAGATATTAGATGATTTCTAATACCTTCAATAAGTCCGTTTTACCTTCTACGTGTCGCTCCAACACCGGAGCAACATTAGATGTTGACTAAACAATGCACAATTACAAAGAAAGTGATAGTGATTTTAACTTCATACCTAGTAGAAGAAAGAAATCGCAATTTCATGCTCTACGAAAACTACATTAAGTAGTTGAAAAGTAAACTTAATAAAATTAAATTTTGCTAGAAAACCATAGACCCATTTTTTGAAAAAAAAAAAAATTGAAATAAAACAGTATTGTAGCATAAAACAACATAAAATTACTCAAAGATGCATATTTAATATTTATAACTATGACTCAAATCGGTGAATGGGTTACACATGCTTAATATAATTTAAGTCTTAATAGCCACCCATTGTCGTAGGTACACACAGCTTAACACAAGCTTTTAAGGGGAGAAGAGAATATAAGTCGAGTTCAGCCTTGCTAATATTCTTTAAAAAAATATTTTGGTGCAGTTATACAATGCGACGCGAGTAAGTACTTCATACAAGTCTTCATACAATTTCACCCAGTAAATTCCAGACATCAGCTG
Organism: Hipparchia sbordonii; assembly: GCA_038048805.1. NCBI lineage: Eukaryota > Metazoa > Arthropoda > Insecta > Lepidoptera > Nymphalidae > Hipparchia > Hipparchia sbordonii. The sequence continues at coordinate 8,085,048 of CM076107.1, read as the reverse complement.
TGTGAAGGTGTTCGAATGACATTTGGATTACGCAGCTGCCATTTTTTTGATGCATCACATCCAGTGGAATTAACGAGAAAGGGTTCTAAAGGACAACATTCCTTGCTTTAGTTACTTTTGTTTACGGTACATTGTACATGTTTCATTTATAATAGGTTAACATTAGTTTGCTAGTCGCTATACGTAGGTATCCCTATTTCTTTTGAGTCAAGTTTGTTTTCTTTATCTTTGAGAACATTCCTGTGATTTTCTCAAAGAAAAAGAAAGTAAACATCGTCTTTGAGAACGTTATGAGGAACGCTCAGACATGCAAGTTTCTCCACAATGATTTCAGTTTTCCTACACCTGTAGGTAGGCCGTAGGTACCTACTCATGCAAAAGAATCGCGTCGATACGTTGATAATGTCATGATTTCTGGTTTTATATTATGTATTCGTAGTTTTATTTTCTGTGGAATTATAATTTTATAACTTCTGTAGTAGCAGCACCACCTAGTATCTAATTGGTCCATTCAAAAACAACCGCGGATGTGCGCGTTATCTTTAACCAATCAGGACTTTTTGCCACGTGGACGACTGTGAACTGGGAATGGAGTTGCTACAAGCAAATAAAAGGTGATTTCGGCCATTAATTCGGGAATTGTAATTCGAACAGCAGATGTGAATAGTAAAGTTATTGTGTTCTGTGTGCAATTAAGTAATAAATGTATCACATTTATTAAATTGACGAAGGAGTTTTATTTTAATTTATTAAACTCCGTTGAAGGAAAAACCAACAAACAAATACTTTCGTATTTATTTTTAACACATATTAGTAAGGGTTGACACGGCAAGGACGTATCGAATAATTGTATGCTAATTAATGATGTAGTGAGAATCCTAATTAAATTAGTATCGTCAAAACGGGCAGTTGACCTCCGGTCCTCGTCATGACTAGATTTGATTTCAGGTTTAACTGTCAAAGATTAAAATAATAAAAAAAAACAATCCTATTAATACTATAAAGGAAAGTTTGGATGGATGGATGTTTGTTACTCAATCACGCCGCAACGACTGAACCGATTTGGCTGGGCACAGAGAGAGATTATAGTCTACAATAACACATAGGCTAATTTATATCCCGGAAAATAAGACAGTTCCCGCGGGAATTTAAAAACCTTTTAATCCACGCGAACAAAGTCGCGGGCATCAACTAGTTTATAATAATGTCGACATTAAAAGATGAAATGTTTGTTGGTTTGTCCTTTAATCTCGCAGCAACGATGCAACAAATTGACGTGATTTGTTTCAGTGACATAAGCTATAAATATAAATTACTATTACTATAAATTAAACGGTTAAAGGTGCGGTCTGAAAACTTAAACGTCGCAGGTTCGATGCCCACCGTTGCACTATTGTCGTGCCCACTTCTAACACAAATTTTCACTTATATGGAGGAGAGAGCAGAATATCAGTCAAGTTCAGCTTGGCTGATATTCTTAAGAAAAAAAAATTATAAAAGTTAAAATCAAACTTTGAATATAGATAATATTATGTATATATAATAGCGCTTGTTGCAACACAGACGAAATACATATATGACACGGTAATACATATTGTAGCATTGAAATCAATTTTGCAACTTCTACTACATTCACTCAGCCAAACGTATCTTACACCTATTATATATTTTATCGTCTGAAAAAATTACAATAGACTATTATTTCTTACTTACTAAACCCCTATTATTACATTTATTAAGTAACACAATAATTCGTTTAGCACCTATCAATCTTACGGAATCTCCATTAGGGTTCCTCAGTCCACATCTGAGTGCTCGACTACGTATTTAGGTAGGTACTAGAACTAAAATTACAACATCATTGAGTAACATAGTAGTTATAGGTACATACCTAATAATAATTAGCTCTAATAAATAATAATTAGCTCTAATGGGCTGTAACCAATTCGTAAATCAATAGTCGTAACAGAGTACCTACTTGTAAAAATCCAAAAGTTTGCCTGTCATATCTGATCATTATTTATGAAGTATTTTCACATGTTTAAAATCCAAAAACCAAGAAATAATAGAGATGTTCGATGACGTTGCGGCCAAAAATCAGGTGTAGCATTTTGCTACGGATCTACCACGGCATGATTTAAGGACAAACCAACAAACAAGCACACTTTTGCCTTATTAAGATAAGATAAGAACGATTGCCTCAAAATATTTATTAGAAGCACGGAACCCTTTGCGTCGTGTCGATCCTTCATCGACCAGTAGGTACTTATTATCCATTTCTTATCCAGCCTCTACAGTACAATTTATTTTTCAACACACTTGCTCATAAAGGGGCTCCCGGTTCACCGCAACTAGGCACACAATGACACCTCTAACTCAAACTGTGACTTTTGATTACTATTATTCACAATGTGAGTTAAAGAAATTTTTTTTTTTTAATTTTATTGGGTGAGTTTGTGTTCTTAAAAAAGTTTCTATTACAAAAAAGATCTTGTTCAATAATTTATAAAAATATCGTGTTAAATTAATGTACCTGAGCAAGCAATCATTTCATACAACTCCGTATTTAAATAGATAATTTCAACATGTACGTGTTTAATAAATAAAACTGTCAGTAACTTTTGTTTTTTTTTTGTAATAAAGAAAACTCGAAATCCCCATTTTGTACGTGGTTATAAGAGAAATGCCAAAAAAAAAAGAAACCTCATTCTTTAGTCTATGGCCATTAAAGGTTTCGGAAAACTGATTAAATCAAATAAACACCTGAATAGGCTGTATGGTCGTCGATCTTTGCCTGCCCTCAAGAGCATCTCAAGAGGGCGAACAAAAGAACAACATTAATTTTTCCCGCCATTGCGAAAAAATTTTCACAACTCGTTTTCACTGTTTTGTACCATAATGTACTATTTTAGTGTTATTTTCTTCACAAGTGTGTTGAAAAACGTCGTATGATACACGTGTATATTGATGATTACCGTCCTCGGCTACCTTAAGACCCTCACCTGACGGCTCGGGTCTCAATAGCGCCTCAGCGGTAATCACCAACTTTGACACTTGTACCATAATGTACTATTCTATCAATAGGTAACTACTCCTAAGTGCAAGTTTCGTAAGAAACCTTGAAGTTGATCCGGTTACCTAATAAGAATTTTATTATCTTCCGAATTATAGAGCAATATGATACTTGTGCCGAATGTAATAAAGACAAAGAGAGTTAAGTTTTTGGATTGTATTACTGTAACCAAAATGTGTTGGACACGCGTATTGAATTAAGCTTTTCGATATCAAAAAATCAAAGGTAATCTATCTATCAATAAATTCTATTGTACCTATTATGAAATTTGTCTAATTTACAGAACTTATTCAACTAGCATAAGGAAGGTGATTTTATGTACCCAATTCGAAAAAATCATCCTTTCAAACTCTAGACGTGTCATAAGAGCTACAAGTTGGCCTACATGAAATAAATAATTTCGAATTTGAATTTCATATACCGTTAAGTTTATATCTGAATCTAATATGAGAATCCATTATAAAACTTAAGTCACCACTGGATTACGTGTCGTTAAGTTATGTCAGTATTAGAGAAAGCCATAATATATTATAATATAAGTACTACTTATTTAACTTGGTTAATATTAATACTTACATGTTGCAATAGCATTTGATATTCATATAGCGCAATGGTCGAAAAACTTACGAACTGTAACATAATAAATAGGGACAAGTTCTTTTGGACTGACAAGCATCATTAATCGACATGCATATCGATCCATATCATTGATCGACTTTGATAGTTACATATATTACTAACGATTTTGTATTTATCTAGTTTTTGGCGGCGACTTCGTCCGCGAGCCTTCTAAAGCAAAAAAGACCTCGCTTCGCTCGAAGCTTTTGCACGTATGTTTTCTACGTCCAAGTGGAGTCACGTTTTTTAAAAAAAATCGCGGGATATACTTTTTTTGGGATAAAAAGTAGACTATGTAAATCAATTGTGCCAGTAAAATTTGAAGAGTTCCCTCGATTTCTCCAGGATCCCATCATCAGATCCTGATCTGATGACAATGGGATCGCCTGGGAAATAACCTGAAGAAAAAAAAACAAAAAAGAATTTCCAGGGTCTTCGAGTAATCGGGGAACTACATAAAAAAATGTTCCGACGAATTGAGAACCTCCTCCTTTTTTGTAAGTCGGTTAAAAAGTTAAGTAAGCAGATATATCTCGGTACATGCATTAATAGAAATTCCACCTGAATAACTGTACTTTTATAAGAGCTTAGCTGTTGACTCATTTACCTCATTATTAAGAAAAATACTTAGAAATGAGATTGCTTAACTGTTGGCGCCGTCGATTTTGTAGACCTTATTCCGTTATCCATAGGTTCCATATTGAAGCATCGTGCGTGTCAACACGGGGCTGAATGCATGAGGAAGTATTCCTATTATATATCTTTTCTCACGACCTGACACCAGTTCGGCTCCTGAATAGGCGTTTTTCAAACTTTAATGCTTGTAAAATCTGAAAAAGGTGGTGATCGGTATCGCGAGCGACGGCAAAGATTTGGCGAGAGACGGAATTTATTCAAAATTCTATTTATTTCATGTATGCCAAACGTTGGCTCTTATGATAAATGGAGAATCTATCTCCTCATTCATTCATCTTATTCTCAACCCACCCCTGGTCCACAACTGGGTATACGGGTCTCCTCTGAGTTTAATCGTCACATCGTTTCACTATTTGCCAGAAATCAAAATTCTAGAAGTCAGTACAAAAAACTGCGCTCCAAAAAATCATAATGTTTAAGCACATGATAATAAAGGATAATAAGGATGCCATACCGTATGGCCTATACGGCAAACGCAAAGTTTATAAAATTCCTGATGTTAATTCCAAGCGCAATATTTAACGCTGTCTTCATGGCCACAAACTCTATAGAGAAAAACGACAACTATTCATTAGGCGTTTCTTTGTCTTCAGTTAATTTCTTAACGAGGAAGTTTTTTAATTAAAAAGACGTAATAGCGACATCTAATTAACTTAACGGACCTTAAGTACTTAACTTAATACAAAAGTAAGTTAATTACCCTAGAGCATAGGCAAGGGAACTATTTATAATGTATAATTATAACTGTTATTAGCCCTCAGTTAAAATATAAATTACATAAATATTATTTTAGTTAGGTACTACCTAATTGCGTGTTAGTATTATATGTAGTATAATAATAAAAAATACATTATTCTGCTCGCACATTAGGTTTATTGAGCCAAGGCTCACACCGAAAAGTTATCAAGTTGAGTCTGAAATGGCCAAAGAAATGGGAAAGGACTCTCATAGATTATCTAATATATAAAAATGAATCGCTTAATGTGTTGGTAAGCGCATCACGCGTGAACGGCTGGACCGATTTCGCTAATTCTTTTTTTATTGTGTTTGTTATTGTCAGGAGAAGGTTCTTATGAAAGAAAAAATTAAGAAAATTGCGCGGAAAATTAGAAAATTTAAGAAATATTAACCACCATATTAAATTATTTCTAATGTAACCGCTTTTACAATTCAAACTTTTTTGATGTAACCTTATGGCGTTTGACATAACATTGACAGAATGCGTGCTGCCAATTTCGTCAAAGAGTTTCAATATTCATAGTTAAGACAGGACAACGTCTGTCGGGTCCGCTAGTATTTTATAGATTAGATAATAGTAACGTCAATTATGCCCCGTTTTATACCTAACTAATATGAGAGAGAATGTGAACGTTGAGGTAGATATCATTCACCTATGATCCATACAAAGCCAGTAATTCTGGCTTGCCTTACCTGAGTCAGGTGTCATGTTTTCGAGCTTCATAGGTACTACTCATAATGCAAAATGTGTTCCTTAAAAATAAGGTACGGCTCCTTTCTCAATGTGCAATTAGCTTAATTCTGTAGAGATAAAAAACGATTCTAAGCTCAAGATATTATGATCAATAACAAATAATAATCTGAAGATTGGATAAATAATGATCGGAGCCTTGAAATTATCGATTAGTGCCGCTGCCAGACGCACTTGGCTGTGATTAGTTTAATTCCACAGGGTTAGGTAATAAGCACTGCTACTGTGCTGCAATTTAGTTGCTGAACGAACTGGTTATTGCCTTGATTTTTAATGTGATACAAACAGCATTTGGAGCTTTCTGGAACATAGCTTTAGTGCACATGATGTGCGACAAGGCAATACAGCTGCTGGCGACGAAGAATAAGTCGAAAAGTCTTACCCTTATATTATTATGTATCATTCTATTTATTCTTATCGCATAATTGCCGTCACTTTTCGTAAGGACGGCAGATATGTTTTTGAACTAAAGGTTAGTTAGTACAATTCATGTGTTTGCAATACAACCCCCATGAAGTCGGTTTGGTTTGATTCTTGTTGAATTCATTCAATTTCCAAATTACTCAGAGCATTATCTAAAAGGGCCACTCGTGTTTAGGAGAGCATATGACGGAAGCAGATGTTTTTAACGGTGCAGCGGTGCGGCAGAGCGTGTCATCTGCGTGTGCTTTATGTTGCCCTAGTACTTAGCACAACTAAACGTTATGGACTTTCATTTTTTGGTCTCTTTTAAAATCAAACGAGGATAAGAAAGAAATGTCAGTAAATGGCCGTTTACACGAGAGAGGTGCGGTGCGGGGAAGCGCGAGGCGAGGTAGCGGCCAAGTTTAGTACCTAAATATAATTATCAGCGATCCCAGTTAAACCCATATTCTCAGACGAATCAAGTAAATAGGCTTGCGCTTGACGACAATCAATACAGGATAGCACTGATGAGGTCTACGTAGGTGGCAGGAAACACGGATGCTGGAAGAGTGTTTCACACCTTAGCGGTTCTTATCAGAAACGTTGAATTAAAGCGTTTCATGCGAGTAGGCTGGATTTCTACCACATAAGGATGCCAATGCTCACGACTTCTCGCAGTTCTGTGGTAAATGGGTAAAGAAGGTATGGGGAAAGGAAGGTAAGATTGTGAAGTTCCTGAGCGCACTCTCCAAAGTATATCCGATAGAAGACCGATAGACAGGCGATATTGCGTCGGTGCTGTAGACTGAGCATTTTCGCCTGCGTTAGCGATTAATCACCTATAATACGGCGGGCGCGGCGATCTATCGAATTTTGCTGTAAAGTGTTCGATAAAATTGATAGACAACTGATAAAGTAGATACCTTCCATTGTATGATCATCAACCACAGAAACGATTCTTGATGAATGATGATAAACTGGCTCTATAAGTAGGTATAAGACACAAAGACTGCTTGTATTAAATGTATTTTGAACCTTATGGTGAGGTGAATAGGTGGTTTTGTGCGTTTTCAATAATAGAAGGAGTATAGGTAAGTCAACACCTGACGCCGAGCGAAACGAAGCGAATCGCCAAGTGTTATAAAAAGTACAATAAAAACTGCTGAAGATCACTTGATATAGCCCGCATTTGATGATGTAAAACAAATAATATTAGAGATTTTCCTCTTTTCGCCATATTTTATCGAGTTTGGTTATTTGGTATCTTTTTTTAGGGTTCCGAAAAAAAACTTCGGAACCCTTATAGCAGGTATGGGCAACCTTTGGAACGTGGCGGGCTAAACTTGTGGGTGAAATAGAAGTCGCGGGCCATAGAAATAAATAATTTTTTATCTGGTTGTCAAAAAAGATTAGTTCAAAAGATTTGTTGTTATTTACCCGGACTTTCAACATGTTTGTTATTCATTGCATTATTTTACTTGATTTTCTAAACTTTTAATTCAGAGCGCATTGAACTGTATGTCACAATTTTTGTATTAGTATCAAATTTCAAAGATTAAAATTCCTTTTTTCTGGCTTTTTGTTCAGAAAAAGCGCTAATGACATACTAACCAAAAATGACATTTTAGCGAGCGAAGCGAGCGCGAAATTTTTTATTGCGAAATTGTATTCTGTCACTACTCCACTAGTTCTTATACAGTAAAAGCTCCTTATTCGCGCTTCCTTCATTCGCGTTTTCACTATTCGCGGATTAAAAAAGTGTGACTCAATTCCTACATTCGCGGCTAGATTTCTCTATTCGCGGATCTAATCGGTACATCGGTACATACATAAAAGGATTCCAATAGGTATCAAGCCCAATATCGTCTGTAAACGCGTCGTCAAATGGACTAATATTTGAAAAATCTTAGTGAAGGTTTAAGAATGGCAAATGAGCTTTTTTATGAAAACTGATCCGTCTATAGAAAAAAGTCTTATTTTTAAGAGGCAAATTGCTAATGCCACTGCTGAATATCAGTCTGAATTGAAGGAGTTTTTAAAAAGCGTCAAGCAAGAAAAAATTACAAGATTCTTTAAACCATTGCCTAAACCTGAAAATAATAATTAATCAAATATGGGCAAAAATTTAAATTAAATGGTTTTTTTATATATTTGTTTTTTATTTTGTCACCTAGGAACGTATCCCCTATAATCCCATATAAATTACCATTCCATATTCACGGTTTCTGTATTCGCGGCATATTTACGGAACGTATCCCCCGCGAATAAAGAGCTTTTACTGTACTTGAAACTTAACTACCTGCAATACCAATCCACAACCGATATTTTCTAAATCCTGACCATTTAGGTGGGCCTTACCAAGCACATCAGAATTGAGAAGTTGGTACCTGAAGTTCAATGATGTATTTATTCCAAACTTGTTACTTTAATACCAATCCACAACCGAAAATGTTGCGAGCGAAGCGAGTGAGTAATTTTTTATGTTTGCATTACGGTCCTTAGTAGTCCATTCTTGGCACCTACAACAGCAACGTAAAAGCGACGTTTTCGCGAGCGAAGCGAGCGCGAAATTTTTTATGATTGCATTACGGCATTTAGTAGTCCATACTTAGCACCTACAATAGAAACGTAAAAGTGACATTTTCGCGAGCGAAGCGAGCGCGAAATTTCTGTAAGACAAATAAAAATTTTGGCCCCAAATTTGCCGCGCCTAAAATCTGCTGCCCTAGGCTCCAGTCAACTCACTGGTAAATCCGTAACCTTTCTTGTCCCAAATAATTTAGTTTACATAAATTTTAATTTTGAAAATGATCGCTCGGCACTAGCGGTATTCACATGATTGGCTATAAATGTTAGGAGTATCTTGTGCTTCTGGCCCACTCTGACCGGGGGCCTCTTCAGGCTGGGGGCCCGTGGCATTTTGCCGTCTTGCCACCCTATTGTTACGCTACTGTACACACTGCAATCTTATACGTGAAATATGCTCAAAACAAGCAGTGGAAATTTTTGAAATAATCCATAATTAGTATTTAGAACTCTTTTCTTGGCGTTGGCGTATGTGTAGGTAAATGTAGCGTGAATAAGAATTTTTTTTCGCGCCTAATTTCAAAATGCTCCGCGGGCCGCATCTAAAGATGAGGCGGGCCGCTTGCGGCCCGCGGGCCGGGGGTTGCCCATATATGCCTTATAGGATCACTCCGTTGTCCGTCTGTCTGTCAGTGTGTCACCACCGTTTTTCTCGAAAACGGCTTATGATACTAAGTCGAAATTTATACTGAATATAAAGTTCAATGGTCTCGTAGTGTTTTAAGAATATCAAGCTTATAGCTTAACTCAGTGAAAAGTTACAGCTTTAAAACCACGGCTTTCTCACTATTAAAACAAATTAAGGGACATCTTCCAAAAATCGTTTCTTTCCACACCTAATTCTTAGTTTCATAGTAAGTCCCGTTATATTTTACAAACACCAGTATTAAAATCTTGCAAATTACGGAGATTTTGATACCTCTAAACCATTAATAGTACCTAAAACAGTAAAAAAAACAAAAAAAAAAACGATAACTTACTATGGCTTTTAAATTAATTGCAACGCTAAGGCTAAAACAAACTATCGGATGCCGCGACTATAGCTGCGACTGATAAGTGTGCATAGTCGTTTGAGATCAGCAGGCCCATATTTCTATCGGACATCCGAACGCTCAAGGATCGCCAAAGGTTACGTTTGCGACTACGCCCGATATAGTGTCTAAAGTTCAATGGAATTTACTATCCAGCCGCGGCTTACGTGTCCGTTAGTTTGTTCAAAGCTTAACTTTTTAGGCGTCACGTCCACATGTCACTTGTCACAACTACAGATTCACAGAACACTAATAGAATTTTTTTTCTACTACAGATTATTATTACAACTTTTTTACACTGACCTCTAGAATTAATCTATGAAAGTATTGATTTGTTGCTAACTTTTGTATAGGTATAACAAAGTTAGCGACACTGCATTGATAAATGCAGTGTCGCTAACTTTGTTTTACTTTTAATTTATTTCTCCACTATTACTTATTCACTATTTATATTAGTTAATAAAATTATGGCGGTCGGTGCACCATTTGCAATATTATTAGTTCCAGAGACACTCGTATGTCAAATGTGGTGCTTTAAATTGATTCATAACTATTAAGGTATCTAATCATTGGTAGGTAGGTCTAGGTAGGTAGGTACCTGCAGAGACAGCCAGTCCAGTATGTATTAATCATAGCATAGATTTCATAGAGGCGTAGACAGCTGTCTACGGTGTTCAAAGTTGGTTCAAAATTCAAACTTTCAAAGCCAAATTCAAACAAACAAAAGTTCAATAGTAGTTTGCACAAATAAGCATACTAAATGGTTTATATTCTCTTGGAGACAAATAACATTTGATTTCTTGTTTTATATGTGGGATAGTTATATTACATTTTACAATATTAGTACTGAATCAGTGTTTTCTTTTAACTTTGTATGGAGGTGAACTTCGTATTCGAGACAGAGACTTAATGCATATACCTAACTTTGTGAATTAAACCCATTATCAAAATAGACAAATGACAATACTCCATCGCCAATGGATAATACGTCATCACCAATGTCGGTGAGTACCTACCTACTTATTTATTTTAATCTCTCGCAAAGAAGCATTAGAAAGGGAAACTCAAACTACAACTCCCAAATTCATGCAGTCATCTAACTATAGAAATGCCTATCTATAGAAGACAGTCTCAGACTTAAGACCGAGTTAAAACTAGCTTGTTATTGTTACTGTTTTAATTAGTAATAATGCTACCTAAATTTTGTCCCATACCATTATAATAATTCTTTCAACAAGTTTATTTAAATAGGTATTCTTCATGTCAATATTATATAGAAGTATAGATAATTTATGTGTTGTACAACAATATATCATAATATAATCAGAGATAAGCCTAATTTATGCAAAGGCATTTGTTAAGTAACTTGCAAAACTGGCGTGCATTATAATTTTTTGGACAGGCCAGTTAAATAATCATTTGACAATAGAAAAAATAGAAGCACATTCTACTTTTGCTGCCAGCTAATTGCAAGTGCACTCCCCACACTTATAGGAGACTTTAGTACGATGACAAGTTAACATGTCCTGACTTGTCTCGTTGAAAAGTTTGATGTAGGATTTGTTAAGAGTTTAATCTTAGCTTGCCAATTTACCAGTTACTTATGTTATTTTAACAATAATTATTTTTATTTCAGGTTACCAGAATACCAGACTATTACTAGAGTTTGCACTGCATGTTGGATTGCTGCTAGAAGAGATAATATATTCAGAAGTAAATGCAGCACAATGTCAATTTTTTGTTGTTGATATTTGGTTCCTTGAGTATGGATAATATTGATTATGAAGAATCCATACATATATCTGTACCTCCACACAACCCAGAGAACCTACAACTTTTAGGATTGTGTCACAAGCTCATATACATTCTGTGTTTACCTTGAGACATTATATATTTTTAGGATAAAATGTTGAATGCCTATTGGTGCCAATTGCAGTCAAAGAAATGTTATTAAACTGATATGCTGAGGCATTATTTTCAAATCACTGTGTGGTAAGCTCAATGTCAACCTTTGCTATGTTTATATATCACCTTTAGAATTAATGTGATTTAACTCAAAATTCCTGTAACTTCTGTTGTTGTAAAATGTATTTAACATTTAATATAATATGTATTACCAATCCATACGTATAAGATGATTAAATATTAAGATAATTAACTTTTTTAATAGTTTTATTGGCAGAGATACATTCAATTTTACTCAACACTACTAATTCTTTGAAGTCTTGCTCATTTCCCACAAATTGCAATTTTTGAGTTAGGTCACTTTAATTCCAAAGTTTGTATCTCCTACTCACATTTTTTATAGGTAAGATAAACTTAATGAATAAATTAAATTGTTTTTATAATTTTGTATTATCAAAATACTGTGTCAACCCCAAAATAATATAGTAGTAATAGGCAATTCATAGTTCAATGATACGGAAATCAGAGAGAGAGATTAGGTGTAAAGCCAACATCTTTATATGCTCTCTGAGGTACAGATATAATGGAACCTTGTCATCTGCAGTAGAACATCCACTAGACCAACGAGACAAATAATGTGATGAAAGATGGATTGGGGACTCTGTGAGAAAACTACACAACCCCATCGAGTTTGGGCTTTTTAATTCGTCTTGACAAGTTCTCTAGTCCTAAATGATATGCAGGTTCTGATGATGAAGCCGAAAGGCGTTTATGGGAACTCTGTAATGAAACGACGTAACCCCATCGAGTTTCGACTCGTTTGATTCTTTTTGACTTTTAGAAGGTCATTAGTAGGTACCTAATTAATACATTGGTCAATAGTTTCGGAACCCTCAGTGCGCGAGTATGACTCGCACTTGACCGGTTTTTTATTTCTATGTAGGTATGTCCACCAATTATTTCTCCGGGACTTTTGGGCCGATTTGCCTGATTTTTTTTTAAATCGATAGAGAAAGGTTGCGAAATGGTCCCATACATTTTTTTACCTTCAACGACTCAAACCTAATACTATAGGGGTACTTTCCTCCTAAATTATGGGGATTTAGGAACTGTCGATTACGACTTTCACCTTCTAGTTACACATAATCTCTTATGAACGTTTATTGAAGTCTGCGAGCATCGCGTATCGGTTTCATCGTTTCTATTTAACCCGCCCGACTTCAACAAACGTATGCAAACTAAAGTTATTTTTATACCTACTTTGTACTATTATAGTTTGAAGTCAGTTTTTTGGAAAGAATTTCTATTTATCCCGAAAAAACAAACGGTTTCCGAGGGATTTAAAATGACCTAACTCCGCGCGGACGAAGTTGTGGGCAAAAGCTATTATAATCTAGATTTCTTGCAGAGTATATTCTAATGGCTTCTTAAATCACCAAGTCAGTGAATTCTAGATTGATTATCTAAGGAAGTTGGTTTGTACAGACGTATTCGTGCTATTAATTACATTTTTATGCGTGTACCAAATGTTAATAAGCAGAAACGCTAAAAACTGTGCAGAAAGGCTTAGGTAATAAACTATGGTAATAAACTATTGTATACCTACCCAAGTGTAACATAATATATGTTATAGTAAATAAAGTTTATATCTTTTATTTTAAATGAATTGTTAATACCTACTTATTCTATCAATTTTATTTCAATTTTCAATGCCTTGGAACATTTTGAGAATTGTGAATAATAATATGTATTTACTAATTTACTAAACTCAAAAATTAGTTATGAAACACATAAAATTAAATAAACAAAATTTTTTCAATCTTAGTTTTCCCTTTAAAATGTGAACAACCTCGACGACAACATATTCAATAATAAAAAAAACCATTTACTTAATTGGTTCAGAGTCAGCGAAAATGTCGCGTAACTTACGTAAGTACCTACATACCTACATAATTTAAAAAAAAAACGAGGATTCTTTTAATTCTCGCTTTTATGCATATGCAATAAGTTGGCATTTATTAGCTCAATTATTTACTAACTAGCTGTTGCCTGCAACTTCGTCCGCATCAATTTCTGTTATTATGTCAGCGTGATGTTATCTAGCCTAAAGCCTTCCTCGATAAATGGACTATCCAACACAAAAATAATTTTTTAATTCGAACCAGTAGTTCCTGAGATTAGCGCGTTCAAACAAACAAACTCTTCAGCTTTATAATATTAGTAGGTATAGATTTAGCCTGCTATCATCAGTACGAGTACGGTATATATCATTCACTAGGGCAGTACAGTGATGACGTCCAAAGAGCGAGCTCTATCGATTTTTCCATTCACTTCAATTAATTATTTACTCGTACATAGTGTCACCTATACATTTATAGTGTTATTTATATAAATAAAATTGAATTGTCTGTTTTTAATACCAAAATAACAACTGTTTAGTTTTTATTTGAAATTAAATTTTTACTCAGTCGGGTTTTTGATTTTTTAAATTTACTTAAGTAATTGTTTTATTTTACACTTTTTAGTTAGGATTAACAGATTTCATTGAGGGAGTGAATTGAAAAAAAAATTAAGTGTGAATGTTTGCTAAACAACTTTAAATTGTCGTAAATCGTAAATGGTCATTCAAAATGAAAAATGATTAAAGAAACCTAACAATGATTTTCAAATACCTATTCAATGATACACAATATGGCGTCTGGTGGTCGCCATATTGAATTTTGATTACTGTCATGTCTTTAGTGACACTCCCAAGATTAACACAAATCGATTGACATAAGAATCATCAGAATCGGCTCACGCGTTTCGCCTCCAGAGCGCCACATACCTACACACATACATACATAGACTGATAAACACATTACCCTCTTTTGGGTGCCGCAGTCGGATAATAAACGCAATGCCGTCGTAAACGGACATGTCTATCACATTGAATGAGTAGTGAAGCTAGGCTAAGATTATGGTCAATGCGAAAGGCATGGAACTAAAGCTCGATCTAAAAACTCACCAAGGAGTCCAAGGACGCGAGAGAATGGAAAATGGTATTGATTTTAGCCCTGACAGTGTTTATGTGCCTAAAGTTTTTATTTATGACCAAGACCACTGGTAGAGTAGGGAGGCTAGTAGCTACTTATCGATTTTATAGATGGCCAAGGTTAATGTTTAGGCGCCGCGTTATAGATTACCAGGCTACTATTATAATATTACAAGTTTCAGAATTTAGTTTTAGCTCTTAGTTTGATTTGATGATCTACATTGAACAGAAGTGAGTTATAATTAACTAAGGTAAGCCTACTAGGATCAAGAAAAAACCGTCGTGGGATACAGATAGCAGAGAGATGCTTTACATCTCGATTTTTTGTTAAACTTTTTGCCATTTTTTTTTTCGATGACAAGATAGCCCCTGACTGCAATCTCACATGATGATAAGTGACGATGAAGTAGTAAGATGGTAGCGGCTAACTTGGAAGGGATTTTAGCAAAAACACCGACTTCATTTAAAAACTTATTCGGAGGTACGCAATTACAAGTAGGTATGTACGAGTACCTACATAAAACATGAAAATCGTTTTAAAGGAAACAATTTGTTCAACAATGTTTTGATATATATACATTTCTTTATAATGAGTATACTGTATACCTTGTAGATTGTAGAAGATAGAACAGATAGTAATCAGCATTCAGCAGTAGGTAGGTAATATAATAATAAAAAATATATAATAATAATAATAAGTATTATATTATGCCAAAATTTTAATAGTAGGTAGGCTGAAGTTGAGATTCGATAGATTCGCTATTTAGGTGTAAATAGGTTAGGTATAATGAACCTAATGAACGTTTATCAGAGAAAAATCAGAGATGCCTAAACAGGCATCGAACCCCACACCCCCCAAAAATGAGACCGAAGTCACTGATGCTGCTAATTCTTACTAATATTATAAATGCGAAAGTGTTAGTTTGTTGGTTTGTCCTTCAATCATATCGCGCAACAATCAACTGAAAGGATCGACTTAATTTTATTTTTGCAGGGGTAGGTATACAGGGTGTCCCACGGCTATGCCACATGGAGGGGAAGTACCTTAAATATTGTAGATGGAACATTTTACTGAAAGAAGACTTCATTTTAATTTAAAAAACAATTTAAACTGCATTCATAGATTTTTAAATAATTGCCTGGTTGAACCGGGAATCGAACCCGCTATACGAGAAAAAAAAGTTAACCTGTATCTTTATCCTACCGATCGGAAGGCTTCATCATAAGGATTATTTTTTGTTAAATAACATAGCATGAGAAATAAAAGGAAGACCATGAATTTTAGCCTTTGATGTAAAATTTTGTTCAGAAAAATGAAAAGCTGACATTGGTGTATCGACATACAACTGACATGAACTATTACTAATGAGTACCCACTTGAGAAGTACGCATACCTAGTTGCAGATCTGGTGAGTGACAGGCTTTTTTAACCTGGAAAATCAGAGCGTTCCCGCGCGAGATTTTTAAAAACTGAATGCAGAAGCGAAGTCGCGGGCTTAAAATAGTGATTAAACAAACAATCAAATAGCAAAAAACACAGCAAGAATCCAGTGCAGTGTAGGTACCTACGTGGTTCCTACACCGACGGATAGTTTGGCAGCGTGCAAGGCCGCGGCCTTAATGACTGCACTCTCACTTTGCGAGCGACGTGAAGCAACTGAGGTTTTGTATTGTTGATCATTATGAAAACAAACAGTGGAGATTCCAGTCTATCCACCGACCTTTATCTTTAATCTATGATGAAAATGAAAAAATGAAAAAATATTTATTTGACAAAACAATATTAATAGAGCAAGAGCCCAGGATAGCCAGACCTTCGTCATTTTATAAAAGCTGAAAGTTTTTCTGTGCATGTCCCCTATACAGGTAAGAACAACCAGCGACTATGGAGTTTGGGTTGTGGTTACTTTGGCAGATAACAGATAGTAAAGGTATACAAAATAGTACCTAAAATTCGTTAAAGTATAAAGCTCAATTTTTTTATATTTTCTTCGGGATAACTTTAGAAATCTCGTCATCCATTGCCGGACACTTATGACAGTTACTTCCCCCTGCCGGACACCCCTAAACTTTAATAAATTATAATTATACTTTCGTTATAATGTAAAAGCTAAATTTTATATATGTTACTTGGGGACCTATAAAAAAATGTTACCTCAATCTAAATTTAATCAATTTAAATCTTTCTCGAAGGGAATCCCGCGGTTGAACAGTTATAACCTCGCGCTCGCACCTAGAGCGGACTTTCAATGTGTCTGGCAAGGTGTAAAAACCATCAAAACTGTCCGGCTTTTGAGGTAACATTTTTTTATAGGTCCCCAAGTAACATATATAAAATTTAGCTTTTATACTATAACAAAAGTATAATTATAATTTACTAAAGTTTAGGGGTGTCCGGCAGGGGGAAGCAACTGTTATAAGTGTCCGGCAATGGATGACGAGATTTCTAAAGTTATCCCGAAGAAAATATAAAAAAATTGAGCGTACTTTACTTTAACGAATTTTAGGTACTATTTTGTATACCTTTATTATCTGTTATCTGCCAAAGTAACCACAACCCAAACTCCATAGTCGCTGGTTGTTCTTACCTGTATAGGGGACATGCACAGAAAAACTTTCAGCTTTTATAAAATGACGAAGGTCTGGCTATCCTGGGCTCTTGGGCCATAACAATTAATACGATAATATCCTTTGGGACCCACACTAGGTATTCCTGTATCGTGGGGCCCAAAACACAGATGATTATGATTAACACTGGACTTGCTGTCTCTACACAAATGATAGCATGGATCAATTTGAACTGTCACATTTTTCTCAATCAATGTGACACTGGCGAAACAATCTGTTCCCCGTTAGCACGTCTGAAAGCCATTGCTTGGAAATTGAAAAGAATTGACATACGAGTGTCTCTGGAACTAATAATAATTGCAAATGGCGCACCGACCTTTATAATTATTACCTATATGAAATTATAGATTAAATATATTATAATTATATTATAGATTAAATATGATGCGCCATTTGCAATATTATTAGTTCCGATGACACTTATATGTCAAATGTGGCACTTCAAATTGATATATCGTACCCTTATTGCAAAAACCGATTATCTGCACCAAAATTTGAGCGAAAAGTTTTTGAGTTATAAGCATTTGAAACTTTAACGACTTAAAAATTAGTTATAATGATGCCCATTTTTAAACAATAATAATTTTTATAAACAAGAAACTATTCAAGAAATGTTAAGTAGATTAATAATTGAAAAAAGCTTACTATTTTTTCAACAAAAAGAAGAAAATAACCGGTAAGGAGCTCACTTAGTTAGTTTTTCCTGAATGTAGAAAAACTACCAAATTTTCAAATTTACCGTTCTGGTAGCTCTAATGGCATTTTTTATTTAATCACTTGTTTTGAATAGTAATAATCATCAAGACAAAAATCGTTTTAGTTCAACTTTAGCCAGTACAGGTGTAAAATAAATATCTTTAGTCGCTTTTGGCTGAAGGTAAAGTAGATTTCATTTAACTTTGTACGTACTAACTGCAGCGCCCTATGGTTTTACCCGAGGAGTTCCCGTTCCCGTGGGAAATGGGCAAGCCTACATTATTTCTTATAATCTCAGCTATCTTTAAAAGAAAGTTTCGTTGAAATCGGTCCAGCCGTTCTAGAGATTAGCTCATTTAAATAAAAAAACTATTTCGTTTTATTATATTAGAATAACTAGCTGTGCCTTGCGGTTTCACCTACATTTGTCCCGTTCCCGTAGGAATTTAGGGAAACACTATAACTGTAAACTTTCCTCTCGAATCCCTCTATCTACTGATGAAAACTGAATTAAAATCCGTTGCGTAGTTTAAAAGATCTACGCGTACATAAAGAGGGCCAGACAGCGGGAATCGATTTTGTTTTATACTATGTAAAGATAACATATACAGCAGAGCTAAGTTTGCCCGCAAGCGTTGCTATATGGGTGCCCCATTGTAGCTTTGAATCCAGGGTTAATCCCAAGAACACTTTGGAGTCCTCAGTTTTCAAAGGTTCATTATTTATCTTTAAATTTTTACTGACAGTTCTCGGGTTAGGTAATAAAAACTCAACACACTTTGTTTTTTTAGTATTTAAAAGTAGATTATTTGCCGTAAACCATTCAGAAACTTGAGATAATGCATTATTTACATCGTCAAAATTGTCTTTTATCCTATCGACTTTAAAATTCAAAGACGTATCATCAGCAAATAGTACAATATCGCAAGTATTGTGGACAAAATGTGGTAAATCATTTATGTAGACCAAAAACATGAATGGACCTAGAATAGAACCCTGGGGTACACCCATTACTGAGGCTGATCCGGATGATTTTACATCATTGACACATACTCTTTGGACTCGTTCACTGAGATAAGACGCAATGAGACTAAGTGCAAAATCTTTAATGCCATAGTGGCTCAGTTTAAGCAAAAGTGTCTCGTGATCAACGCATTCGAATGCCTTTGACGACAAATCACAGAAAATACCAATGGCACTCTGTGAGTTCTGCCATGCATCGAATATGTGTTGTAACAGCCTTGCGGCTGCATCGGTTGTTGATCGACCCTTTGTAAAACCATACTGCTCAGTGTGTAGGATTTTATTTAAATTAAAGTGTAAAAGCAGTTGGTTGAGCATTATTTTTCCGAATATCTTGCTGAGAGTTGGCAAAATTGAAATTGGCCTGTAGTTATTCGGGTCACTTTTGCTTCCCGATTTAAAAAGCGGTATTAGCTTACTACATTTCATAAGGTCTGGAAAAGATCCAGAATCTACTGATTTATTAAAAATTAAAGCAAGATATGGCGCAATAATATCAATTATGTTATGAATTATTTTAACTGATATCCCCCATAGATCTGCTGTTTTCTTATTTTGTAAAGATTTAAATGTTTTGACTATGTCATATGGGGTAACGTGTTCAAACCTAAATAACTTATTGCACTCAGAGACATTGCTCCTTAGAAGACGATAGACTTCTGCTGGCGAGGAATTCAGAGAACTGGTTGTAGTAATTGGAATATTTTTGAAAAAGTTCTCAAATGTATTTACAATTACTGTATCGGAGTTAATTACATGATTATCACTTTTAAGCTCCAATTTATTATTATTATGTACCTTATGTTTACTCATTTCATCGCCGATGATGTCCCATGCTGTTTTAATTTTATTATCAGAATTGGCAATTTTTTGTTTTATGTGAAGTGACTTTGCTTGTACGCACACATTTTCAAACAATTTAGAATAGTTTCTTACATATTCAATAAACGCGGGGGAATAATTATATTTTTTTCTGCATATAAGTCAAGCAGCTTATTTCTACTTTTATAGATTCCGGCAGTTGGCCAGTTACTAAACTTAAGATCTTTAGACAGTCTTTTCTCTATCACCTTAAAGATAGAGTTATATTGTGAGCTTAACAAATCAAAAAACTTTTGATTTGTGAAGATGTTCAAAAACCCTCGTAGCCCAGTTATACAGTAAAAGTGAACTTAAGTTCTTTTACCTGAAATAATTTTAAGAAAATATTGAGTTCATTATTCTGCAAAAAGCAACTAATGTTGTTTAGTTCGTTTTTCTTTTTAGATACATCAGCAATTTCTAGTATATTAATAAAAGCTGAAACCTGTTAACGCAGGTTAACATGTATTAACAGAATAATATTGACATAATGATAAATCAAGCAACTACATCTGAAAAGTATTATAATACAATACATTGTTTTTGTGGTATAGATTTATAAATCTAAATTATTTAAATGAGTTTAGTTCTTTTTTTAAGAAGGTAATTAAATCATACCTGTAGGTAGTTGCTTTTAACTCTAGCTATCTCCGTAAAAAAGCGTCGTAGCAGATAATGGGTTTGACCTACAGCTTCGCCGTGAGTTGAGGAGTCGATTGATATATTTAACCTAATTTTGGTACAAAAATGCAGATAATCGGTTTTTGCAATAAGGGTACGATATAATACCTACTCTAACGCTTGGGAAAACTTAAAACTAAACTCAATGCTAAAAGGCAATTAGGATGTCTGGTCTGAAGACAGCTGGAGGCGGTGGCCTTTCTGCAACATCACCTAACGAGTCACGAACCTAAAATATAAAAAAAAAATCATCTAAACCACTGAAAAATCATCTAAACGCTGCGTTACCCCGCTGAATGACTAAACTTATTATGTTATGTTGGCCGAGGTTACTTCCAGCTTTCCCGGCTCCAGTGGACTCTATCGGATTACTTGTATAACTTCCAATAAAAACTATGCTGCGCATATAACATATTTTCTATACTCTGTCTAATTTCAAATTTTATGGCGTCATAGCCGAAAATAATACTCAACACTACATTAAGTTTGTTACACGAAAACTTGAAAACAACAGTTACGTTATTTCGCGAACCAGTCTGTAGATGAATCATCCGGTTGCTTTATATTCCGTACACTTTAAAGACTGCCATTTGTTGCATGACTGTAACAATGATTTCATACTAAATCTCCTTGAGGTTTTCCCTGTTGCATCTTAAGTAAACCTGTTATAAGTGAACGAAAAAAAAGAATAAACAAAAGGATATCTGTCAATATCACACATCTTCCGGAAGTAAATTGCATTAGTATTATTCCGAGAAAACTCCCACCCTTACGTCATTAATTTAAAGGATCATGCAGTAGAGAGACGCCTGGGCCTCTAGGCTATTAGATTTGTGCTTCTAAATTGCCTGTTACTTATCATCACGGATTGTGTTTTCTTAGTAAAGGTATGAAGGGCTTTCATACTTTCTTAGCTTTTGAAAAAGTCTTTCTTAGCCGAGCTTCATTAGTTTCGGCTTGGCTTATTTAGTTATTATGATAACAGTAGATATTATTTAGTTTTCTGTTGTTGCGCTCAAGTGGCTCAAGTGAAGTGATGAAACCGAAATTATGAACCAAGAAAAACTATTATTTAAAATATAATGGACAGAAGATCGATATTAAAAAGAAGTTAAGAATACGTAGGCACATAACTATAAAAAGGTGTGAAACCTTAAATAATGACCGCAAAATTGTTACGAGGTCATGACACCGGGGCATGAAAATCAAGAATTTTGTACGAGTAGGTCGGAGCACTTCAACTTAGTCCATAGACCGCATTAATTAACTGTGAAATTAATTTGCTAATGGATATAAATAAAACATGTTTTTTTTAAATAACAGGGTCGTTAATCTAACTATCTAATATTTGCTATTGGGCAATTCGATTTAATAGAATCAATCTTTTTCATTCTTTTAATCGGCAATTAAATACCGAAATGATATTATGGACTTACTTTACTAATACTATAAATGCAAAAGTAAGTAACTCTTTCGGTTTGTCTGCCAGTCTCTTCTACCTTTTCATGCCGGATTCAACAGTAAGCTTATGTCCTAAGGTCCTGAGCATATACCTACTGTGTCATTGTTCTGTCTTTATGAAAAAGAAGTTCCCACGGGACTCTTAAATACCTACGTAAATCTACTTGACGTAAGTCGCAAGCATTGACTCGACCGTTCCATAGAACAAAGTCTCATCTGCTAAATTCACAACTTGAAATTTGAGCCTTAAAACTCACATCTGCAAAGCTCAAATCTCAAGTTATGAATTTAGCAGATGAGACTTTGTTCTACGGAACGGTCGAACTAATTTGGAATAGACAAAACCTTAATACAATAATATCCTTGCGTCTAGGGTTGCCAGGTCTTCAAACCGAAAAGTCGGACAGGCCAGCCAGTTTAGCCGGACATTTGGGTAAAAAGGCCGGACACCCTTATTTTTTAGACCTAGTACAAAATGGCAATTTTTTAAAAGCTCGCTTGCGCAAGCGTAGCGATACAAGGTGAGGCAAGCGGAGCGGAAACCAACACGACAGATATGTAAAAAAAATGGTTAAACTTAAAAAGCTTAACAAAAGTCGGATAGGCCGGACACTGTCTAATTTGGCCGGACACGCAACCAAAAAGCCTGACTGTGTCCGGCTTTATCCGGACGCCTGGCAACGCTACTTGCGTCGAAGCGGAATATTTTAGACAATATTTCCCAAATTCACCTATCGTCAATAACACTATCCTACTCGAAATATCCTCCTCGAAATATCATCGGACGGTCAACGACACACGGAAACATAATTGCATGCTTCCAAACGAGTTTCCAAGAGGTCGCCGTCTGACACCATTAAAAACCTCATGCACTTCTGATCAAGGATGATCTTGAATTTCAACTATGACTTTGATCATTAATATCTGTTGCCAAAACTTAATGCCTAACAAATATCGCAAATAATAATCACAATTACTTACATTGAGTTCTTTAGGTATTTGCTGTAACATGATTTTGTAAGCGACTCGGGAGACTTTGGAGATAGGTTTTTAGAAATCTCTGTTTTTTTCGAGATAAAAGGTAAAACTATGTCACTCTCCAAATCTTCATCTATATGCATGCAAAAAATCCCTTAGATCTCTTGCTCCGTTGCTTGATTTAACTTTTACAGCCAACAGGATAAATACCATTAGGTTTTTATTCTGTTGGCATTGTCGTGTATGTTAGCTATCATATGGAATCATGCACTATGTTCGTAGTTAGTTGGTAAATCCTTCTATTGAAATATCTAGTTCTGTGATCGAAGAGTGTAGATCAATCCTCAATTTACGTGGTGTGAGAATCAGGATCAACTTGAAAATATTTTTACAAATAACAGCAGTGTCAATTTAATGAGAAAAAGATATTGGTCTACTTATTCACGAACGGGAAAAGTGTCTACCACCTATAATTTACTTCTAGCCAATTCGAATATTAGAAAAGTTGTTAATAAATGGCATAAATCAAACCACATTCCTAGCCTTGGTACCAGTCTCCCTCTATGACTCTATGTTATTGGCAAACCGCCAATTCACACGAAACTTTTCGCTTCCTCTCTTTTTACGATCTACCGGCGTCAAAGCTTGGGAGCCTTTGAAACTGAATCATATCCGTTCAGAAGTATACCACCCAACCGACGAGTTAATTCTTATTCTCCTTAAACCTTATCAGTTATCACACATTAGTAGACAGAACAAAAGACATGGATCATTTTTGCATACAGCCTTAACACAAAATTCAAAGTCCTGACTGATTGACTTACGCACAGCCCAGAGGCGTAACTATGCCGTTTGAGGCCCGTGGCAAATTTATCGGACGGGGCCCTCCCTTCCCCAATATAAAGAAGTTCAACCAATGAGATAGCATTTTTTTATTTTATAATAAATCACTACGTGAAGTAGGTACATACAAACGCATTTATAATTACTTGATTTTCTAATAACCTTTGATTCAGAGCGCATTGAACTGTATGTGACAATTTTTGTATTAGTATCAAACAAAGATTAAAATTCCTTTTTTGCGGCTTTTTGTTCAGCAAAAGTGTTAGAATAGAATAGAATTCTGTTAATGACATATTAACCAAAAATGTCATTTTCGCGAGCCAAGCGAGCTCGAAATCACATCACATCACATCACACTAATATTATAAAGGCGAAAGTTTGTATGTGTATGTGTGTGTGTGTGTATGTTTGTTACTCCTTTACGCCACAACGCATGAACCGATTTGGCTGAAATTTGGAAAGGAGATAGCTCATTCCCAGGATTAAAACATAGGCTACTTTTTATCCCGGAAAATTAAAGAGTTCCCGCGGGAATCAAAAAACCTTTATCCACGCGGACGAAGTCGCGGGCATCATCTAGTTTTTTATAATTGCTTTACGGCACTTAGTAGTCCATTTTTGGCACCTACAATAGCAACGTAAAAGCAACATTTTCGCGAGCAAAGCGAGCGCGAAATTTTTTATCATTGCATTACGGCACTTAGAAGTCCATACTTGGCACCTACAATAGAAATGTAAAAGTGACATTTTCGCGAGCGAAGCGAGCGCGAAATTTTTATGATTGCATTACGGCACTTAGTAGTCCATACTTGGCACCTACAATAGAAAAGTAAAAGCGACATTTTCGCGAGCGAAGCGAGCGCGATATTTTTTATAATTGCATTACGGCACTTAGTAGTCCATTTTTGGCATCTGCAATAGAAATGTAAAAGCGACATTTTCGCGAGCGAAGCGAGTGCGAAATTTTTATTATTGCATTACGGCACTTAGTAGTCTATACTTGGCACCTACAATAGAAAAGTAAAAGTGACATATTCGCGAGCGAAGCGAGCTCTAAAATTTTTATGATTGCTTTAAGGCACTTAGTAGTCCATACTTGGGCACCTACAAGTACAATAGAAACGTAAAAGCGACATTTTGGAGAGAGAAGCGAGTGCCAAATTTTTTACGATTGTATTACGGCACTTAGTAGTCCATACTTGGCACCAACAACATTTTTTATTTTGCACTACGCCATTTAGTCCTGTACTTTTGGCGCTTGAGACTCTGCGCTTATATGCGCCGCACACCCGACATCGTACTTAAAGTCAGCCCTACCAACTATTTAGTCACTGTTATTGGGCTACCTATACTCGGTAATTAATTAGATATTTTATAAAATTTTAAAATATATGTTTATGAACTTAATGACATTTAGGTACCTATACAAATACATATGTATCTTTTTAATTTCTGTAAGACATAAATAAAAATTTTGGCCCCAAATTTACTGCCCCTAAAATCTGCTGCCCTGGGCTCCAGTCAACTCAGCCTTTTGGTAAATCCGCCACTGTCTGTAACCTTTCTTGTCCCAAAGAATTTCGTTTATATCAATTTTAATTTTGAAATTAAAATCGATATAAACTTGATTGATTGATTTGGCTAGCCGTAGTCACAGGAATGGCTTTAAATCTTAGGATCATCTTGTGCTTCTGGCCTTCTCTGACCGGGGCCCCTTCCGGCTGGGGCCCGTGGCTATTTGCCGTCATGCCACCCTGTAGTTACGCCTCTGGCACAGCCTAAACCACAGGAGTTAGAACTTACAAGCTTGAAATTTTGACAGTAGGCTCCTTTTATGACGTATAGGCATCTGCTAAAAAAGGATTTTTAAAAATCCAACCCCTAAGGAGGTAAAAAAAGGTTTTGAAAAATCGAACTTAACTTGAGCAAAGCCGCGGGCAAAAGCTAGTGTGCAATAAAGTTTTTATCTATCTATCTGTAAGTTGGCCTACATGAAATAAATAATTTTCAATTTTGGGTGGTCGACACTGATTTTGAATACAAGGTAAGAACAGCCACAAAATCCAAAACCTGTCTTCAAAATCGTTTCGCTTCAGGCAGTCAGGCTACTACTAGTCGAGATAACGGTACTGCCTTTTAAAGTTTAACTTTTGCAAGTGTATTGCCATAATAATATAACACATGTATCATTGTGAAGTGCTTATTTTTAGCTAATTACACATTATTCTAGCAAGTTAAACTTCTTTAAAAACGATTTATAGTAAGTTCCAACACGATTCGCGAATATATGAATTTATTGCATTCAGCACATACCTAACGCAATACAAAAATGTGATAACAAAGACTGATAAGAAATTGAGATAAGGGTAACAGACATCGGAATTTTCTCAACATCTGAAATAATCTGAAATATTATCAGAATGTACTTGCATGCGCAAGTACACAAGCGTGTTTCACGTACTTTTCAAATGATTGTGATGTATCTGCACTAGATATTTCAAAAGAGATAACCTAGCTCCGCACTAACATATCCATATGTATATGGACAATTTTTATTTTTTTAAATGTATAGACTAGCGCTTGGCTGCGATCAAACCCGATGGTAAGTGAAGATGCGGCCTAAGATGGAACGCGCTTGCCTAGAAGATGCCTATTCACTCTTGATTTGATTCTGAAAAATAGTACCTGCTTAACTTTTGATCCTTACTCTAGCCAGCAGAGTCGTGGTATGTGGCACTAGAGTAGCAGTCCATGTCCATATTATAGGCAGTTGACAGCTTCGCTTTCTTTCACTTGGACAGAAAGCCGCCACCAAATAGAACCCGTGAATAGTCTTCACCTTAATCCATCATCGGCCCACAAGTGCACAATAATCACCTTTCAGAATGAAAAGAGTTTAGGCCCATAGTCTACCACACTGGCCAAGGGCGTATTGAAAGACTTCACACTCTTTTGAATATGTTATGGAGAACTCTCGCGCATGCAGATTTCACGTTTCCTTCACAGTGATATTGAAACGGACATAAGTTCGAAAAGAGAGGTCAATCCGAAAAGGAGGTCGAAGACTATACCGCTAGAGGCTATAAACGCTGCCGTGTAGAGTGTGGGGTATTTAACGGTGATTCATCCAGTTTTGGTAGCTAGAACTAATATACGAAATCTTTGTTCGTCTTCATTCCTCGGTTTTTCTTCAGATTAATTCCATGAAATCTGAATTCTTCCACTTCTTTCTGAAGCATGAGATATGTTTCTCTATTCGTTTCTCGTGTCCCATTTTGTATCAATATTTGTACTTGGTCTGTTTATGAAACAATTTACTCTTATCAGCTTATCGGAAAAAGCATTATGGTTACAGTGTGTGTATTTGGAAAACGTTATTTCAAGTGCGTGATTCATTGCTGTATCTTGATTAATGTTGTTATCCATTTGTATTTTGTCCATACTTAATAGAAACTTTATGACGGTTTTAATTATCTTTTAAAAAGACTGATTAACATTGTTCGCAAGGCTCCAAAATGTATCAAAAATTGGGATCATTCAATCATCTTTTGAAGACCAGTCTATTGACTCTATGTGAAGATTTGCTCATTGTCTATTAAAAACTGGAGTGCGGAAGTTAAACAAATTGGTTTTAAGCCAGTTGTTCTAGAAATCGTTTTACGCCGCAAGATTTCAACTAAGTTTTATGTGTAGATAATTGGCTTGTTTTAAGAAGCCAATTGACTAAATCAAGATTATAGTCCACTGCATTGCGTCAGCCTGCCTATGACTCGTATATCTACCAATTAAAAGCCTATTTGGATAGAAGAAAACCCCTTGATCTTTGGTACTCTCCTTCAAACAAAAATATTTCAGACATCTATCTTTACAGCATAAAAAATTAAGAAAATAAATAATTATAATGCTTAACAATGCATAGATGTGGCAACCCTGGTGACATTCCGACATATCCGAGTCATAATTCGTAAATCTATTAGTTGGTGAAAGGCTGAAGCTAAAATTAGAAGGAGTTGACAAAAATACACCTTTGAGTTTCCATTCTTATTTGAATTTGACCTTATAAGACGATTATTTTGTTCTTGTTTTATACAATGTTTGGTACAAATTAAATATAGAAGTAAGTTAATAAGAAAATATTACCAATTTGTTTATACTTTTCTTAAGAAATGACTAACAAATTGAGGTTAAGTACCACCTAAGTTAAGTTAGAATGCTCAGTTTTGTAACAGTTAAATATAGGAAATTTAGCATTTCTAGTGCTAAGGCGGGGCATGGGAAAGGATTTCTAGAAAATTTAATGGGTGGGGTTACCTATGCAGTCATAGAAGCTGCATAGACAGCATTAAAATTTACACACCTATTAAAATCACCAGATTCCTCTCCTTTACAAATAATGCTGGAAGACAAAACGCTAAGTGCAATGACTCTCAAAATAGTTCCTTAGAAGCTAGATAGATTGTATCGGGATGATCAAGGATTTCCTCTGAATTAAGCTAAATTTTAGTACTGTAGCACATTTTATAAACTTACCTTACCAAAATCTTGTCGAAGGTAACTTTTATTTTCCCGGAAAATTTCCTAATGTAGTTGTTTCCTTGTAGTTAGTTCGTTCAATGTTTTCAAAACAACACGAAACAATAACTCCATTGAGGCCAAAGTTTATAACTATAGACGAAAACTCACCTCAAGTTTCTTGGAATACTCCTCGGCCAAACGCTCCTGCTCCTTCTTCAGCTCCTCGTTTTTCTCCAGCAAAGCCTTCCCCAATTCTGCTGCCAGCAGCAAATCAGATTCCTTCTGCTGGAGTTGTGTCCACACATCATCTGCCCTCGCATCCATCCCTGTATCTCTTGCCACAGCCATGTCTTTAACGTAATCTTCTAAGTCTCCGTAAAAGTTTTCATCCGACAAACTCAAAAGTGCCGGTGGTTTTCTGTTACCACTCCTGCTTCGGGCTCTTCTATGCTTTACTGTGTTAGTAATACCTTTCCCAACAAATTCAGTATGTTCAGTTATAAAATTAGGCGATCGGTCCGGCGGTTCTGTATCAGTGTAATCGGGGTTTTTTCTACTACTTCTACTAATATTTGCACTAACTTCACCAGCCATTTAATTCTAACTATACCGGCGAACAAAGTAAGAGTTAACTCTGCACTATTTTTGTGTAGTTGTTCTTTTTGAACAGCTTCTCGAATGCCTGCTGTATTTTCACGGGCTTGGGCAGCTTGATTTGCTTAAAAATGTTCGTTGGAATGTCAAAATCCTTTTTTAATGCCATTATAATATTTTAAAGAGATCACAAGCGTAACATTTCCGTGTCACTGGCACTGCACTGCACGAAACACGATATTGTTGTTATGTCGGTACACTCGCGGGCGAAGCACTGATGTTGCCGCGACGACGGCTCGGACACAACAAAGCGAAACAAAGCCTCCAAGCCGGATCGAGCCTAATGGATCATAGATTATTTCAATGAAAGGTGCAACAGGTTTACCTGTGAATTGAGAACCTTTTGATACAAAATTACCCATTTAATCCAATAAGTAATTGATTAATTCCTTTTAATGAACTTGCTTGTAGTAACAAATGGTACCTATTCGTTAGTACTAAATAATAGTGTCTTTAGTTATTGAGATAATTGTGCCTCCCATAATTTCGCCATGTTCTGATTTATTATGTCCTTTAATTTGACGTTCTATATCGATATCTGAATTAGCTAGCATATCACTCATTCATTTCTCAATAATAATTTCCAAATTTTCTTAATATGTAATGCTTCATCTTCCATTTCAGAGAGGTCCGGGGTTCGAATCCCAGGCGGAGTTATGTGAAATTTGACTAAATTTACTGTGAAGGAAAAAATCGTGAGGAAACTTGCATGCCTAAATTCTCCATAAAATTCTCAAAAGGAATTCTACCAATACTCACTCAACCGGCGTGGTAGACTATGGCCTAAAACCCTAAACCTTTCTCATTCTGAGAGAAGACCCATGTCCAATGGTGAGCCGGTAATAGTTTGAAACTGGTTTGAAAGGATAATAATGATGAAATGCTGACAAATGCTCTAATAACAAAATAATTTAATGAATAGAAATTATATGACTTTGAGAGTTATTATCAACGTAGGCAATAATACATCAAAAATAAAACAAGATAATCTTTGGCATCTAACAACACGTGTGTTAAAATGAAATAGCAAGAACAGGTAACCGGTACCTAATCTTTCGCGTTGGACAGAGATAGATATAACATCAAGGTAATAAAGAGAGTGGCCGATCAGTCCATATTGGAGCCATATTTTTATTTTATTGAGTTTTATAGGAAGTGATCTCATACCGATTCTATAAAAATAAATTTAAAACTATCTGTGGCAAAAAGCGGACCTTGACTTTAATTTACTTAATCGCTATTGGAAACAAAGGTTTGATCGTAATGATCAATTTTGCAATATTTCGGTGAATTTCTACTTTTTGCGTTCCAGTTAGTAGAGTTAAACGAAAATGCGAAAACTACACTTACCTACTTTAATTAGCCTTTAGCATTATAATATTATTTTGAGACCATTTACCAAATGAATTTGAAAACTTTGAGAGCACTAATTGAATAATTGTATTGAATAAATAGGTAGGTATCTAGGTAGGTACTAAAAGAAATTTAAAAGGCAAGTTGCTGAAGATGTGATTTGTGACTTTTGTGAGCCATTGCTTTTCATGGGATATTAATGCGTAATCGCATCTTACGACCCTAAAGGCCGACTCAGTGTAAGAAAACCTAGCAACATAAAATACGTATCATTAGGTGGTGACTGACGTGAAATACCGAATACAGCTCCAAGACATGATCGCTAACTACGGGCCTCAGCATAAGAAAGCTCAGAGTCACTCAGTGGCGATCAGGTGGCAATGAGAGACCCATGCTCATAGTTTCTCTATAGTACCTACCTACCTATTATTACGGTACTAGCTCGAAGAACTGATGGTCGTTGAGGTTCCAAGGTGCTAGAGTGACGACCTTGCACCCCTGTGCGAGGTCGTCACTCCAGCTTTTCTAAGCGCAGTGTTGACAGAACCCCCCACTAGGTAGACTGACAACATCACACGAATCGCAGGGAGCCGCTGCTTAAAGGTGGTGCAGGTCTAAAGTCCTTTGTAAAAGTTTATTTGAATAAAAAAAATTATTCTATTCTAAAGAGACCTTCATTTAGCAGTGGACGTCTATCGATTGACATAGAAGAAGCTCAAGATTCTTGAGCAAAGTATCGATTCTTGAGTCAAGAATCGATGCTTTTAATATCGGTCCGACAAGTTCCTAATTTTGACTGAATTCGATTATTCCTTATTCTTAGCCCTAAGAAGAACGCAGACCTAAATCAGTGCAGCGACCTTCTATGATGACAACAGAAAATTAGCTTATTTTACTTTTGAATACGATTGAGGTTTCTTACCTATAACAAAAAAAAATAAAACGCGGAGTAACCAGGCCATAGTTACCTTACATTCGTGTTTTCGAATTTATTGATTGTATGTCGCTAAGTTACTTTATCGATCTATCAATTATAAGAACAAAATAATATCCGTAAACTACAGTACGTAACTAAACTAAGGACAAAGTTACTAAGGAGATCTTTTTATAGCATTTCCTGATTGTATTACTAACATTTATCTTGTAATTTGGAAGACTTTAGATTCAAAAAATAAAATGACTTCTCCAAACGATGACATGGAAATGGAGAAGATTGCTGAGGATGAACTGTCTAAGTTACAAAGACAGGTAAGAATGTAAACGTAGATTTGCCTTTATTTTAACTGACACTGGTGGTGGTGTTTATGCCAAATTTGCCAATTTTATTTGAGAAAGCACTTAGGTATTATACTGAGTCTCCATTAACGGGATTCGGCGATAATTTCTGCATTGTCACTGCCAGTGTTCGTTGAATCACGATGTATTTATTCATTATTGTCTAACCGCTAATGTCAGAGAAGAACATTGACCCTATCATCCAAGCAGTCGAATTCTCGCACGATAATGTAGCCCCAACATTATAGGCAGTGCTTTTCTGCTTGTATGATGACCCTTGGTCCCACACCTTTATTTTTGCTAGAGACTTCGTTCGCGTCATCGACATAGTAATACTGTGGTAATACTTTCTATATGTACCGTTTGCATTTGTATTTTAAAATCCCGTATACTTACATCCGAAAAGATTCTCATCAACAACTCCTGTCATACTCGAATTTTCACAGAGTAGAGACACTCCAATTTTATTAATTCGTATAGATTATTTCAGTTTCGTGTAATGGAGATTGACCGTGCGAACGTGACGAGCAGTGTGCAGCCCACGCTCCGAGTCCAGACCAACATTATCCGCTCCCTGTCCGCTGAGCTGGACAACATCATGACTGAATTAAGGGTAAGCACTATGTATTTCTATTATTAGGGGAAACCAAAGAGAATATAATCGCTGAAACCTGCACGTGAGGATCCGTTGAGGTAAGAACACTGACCTCTATAGGTATTCAATCGATGATTAACACTGGATTTGCTGCTGTGATTTCTTTTTTGGACTTACTTCATAGACGCCATTTTGGCGCTGTAACCGCTATACGATTGTCTTTGGAACTAATAGGTAATATTGCAAATGGCGCACCGTTAATTTATAGAGGGTATAATTTAATCTATGATTTCATTGATGTTGTTGTTTAATTTACCAGTATGCCCAGCCCAATCCGTTCAGTGGTTTGAGCTGTGCGATGATAGATCAGTCAGTCAGTCAGTCATCTTAGTCCCTTTAGGTATAATGTATAGATATTTAACGGCAGGATCTCCGAAAACATCCTGTTTTTGATTCAATAGTAAACAATCAAATATTCTTTGTTTTGATAGGGTAAAAATATATGTTGTAGTTTAATTCACGTTCTAAATTATTTTACCGTTCAAAAGTCCATATTTTGAACTTCACTCGATCAAATAATATTCCGAAAACAGTGTAGTTTTTAATTGTATTTCAAGTTGTATTTATAGTATATCAAAGTTAAACTAAAAAAAAAAATGTCAAAAAATAGGCAAAAGCTTTTAGAAGAATATTTTACCGTTAATTTTTCTCTAAAAAGTTTTCTTTTTTTTTTATCATCACTGTTTTATTTTTTTTATAACAAAGTGGCTCGTGCACCTCACTTCAATTGCTTGCAAGTTACTGCGGCCGAAGATCGTGCCCTTAAATTGAGGTCGGTGCGCCATTTGCAATATTATTGTAACTACACAAAAGTCAAAACACATCCATGCATAGGGTTGCCAGGTCTTCAAACCGAAAAGTCGGACAAGCCAGCCAGTTTAGCCGGACATTTGGGTACAAAGGCCGGACACCCTTATTTTTTAGACCTAGCACAAAATGGCAATTTTTTTAAAAGCTCGTTTGCGCAAGCGTAACGATACAAGATGAGGCCAGTGGAGCGGAAACCAACACATGACAAATATGTAAAAAAAAAATGGTTAAACTTAAAAAGCTTAGCAAAAGTCGGATAGGCCGGACACCGTCTAATTTGGCCGGACACTCAACCAAAAAGCCTGACTGTGTCCGGCTTTATCCGGACGCCTGGCAACGCTATCCATGCAAGACATCTATCACCAGCACTTGTCGGTCTGCTGTAGACTGTAGACATCGACAATGAGAGCGTCGATATTGAGGGCAGCTTTTGTTTGACTACGTAAATACAAAGAATTGTTGTCAAACCTTTAAGTCTTGTTAATTGATTTTCAACCGCAAGTTTGTATTCAAAATATAAATTCTTGCTGCGTAGCGTATCGAAAGCGTGAAAAATTATAGGTACTCGAGGTTTCTATCCGGTCACTAATCAGTCAAAGTCGATTCGATATGGAGATGGCACTAGCATAACTTTAAGAAGAAAATATAGCATGGAAACATGTTCTGGATAAATAATAATATAATTTTGTCGTAGGTCAATTCCTCAGCTTTGATTTTTTTTAAAGAATATTAGCCAAGCTGAATTTGACTTATATTCTCCTCTCCCCTCCAAATAAGCGACAAGCTTGTGCTAGGAGTGGGAACGACAATAGTGGAACAGGCGGGGCTCGAACCTGCGACCTATAGTTTTCAGTCCTCACCTTTAACCTTTGGGTTATTGAGGCTTCCAATTGTATGAAACAAAGCTATAGGTACCTCAGTTTTCATGGCGTATATCTACTGCATCCAATTTACAACGAATCTTTACCAAATACTTACCTTTTCGAAGCTATTCACATATTATACGACATTGCAACGGATAGGAATTGAACCGTCGGCCTTTCGATTTTCAGGCCGCGCTTTGAACCGTTGCCCTATTGAGGATTCAGTTCAGTGGAGCAGTTTTAGAGAGAGTCGTAGAAGCGTATTTATCAATATATATCTTTTTTAAATATAAAAATATGAAGGATTATGATTATATTTTTGCAATAAAAACATTTCTACAATTTTTTTATTTGTCCCTATCCGACATTTTGTGCAGAACTTATATCGCTGTAAATTTGGAAGATCTTAATTTAATTTTTTTTTTAATATGATTTCGGTACGCAAGTAGGTATCTAAACCTGAAATAACAAAAAAAAAACATTTTCAGTTAACAAAAAGCACATCGAATCTTCTAGAAAATGCGAAAACGCGTCAAAAACTACTCGTACTGCTGAAGGACCATGAGACATGTTCCGCCGAGGTGAAGGAGCATCGCGCAACAATCGACGAGCTGAACTTCCTCTTGAAGCAAGTGGAGAAAGAGATCAAGGGCCTCAAGGCGAAAGGAGTTGGGTTTGAAAAGGTAGCAAACAAACTGCAATTGAAAGTACGAGGACAGAAATCCGAAGGCCTTGTTTGACGAAATTTTATTGTTATCCAATGGTTATCAATTATTTAAAGAATAATAATTAATTGAATAATTGAATAGACAACCCAGAGTTCGGAAGTCTAAATAAGTAGGTCACACTTCTAGAATAAATTCCTCCTGCATAGTTGACCGCGGTGACCGAATTTAAATCAGATGAAAACTATAATTTTATTGACTAAAGATTATGGAAAGATTATCACGAAAATGTACTGACACTTTAATTGTGTTGAAATGTACCTACTGCATTATATTAGAAGACTTTTAAATATTAACCTATTATCTAAATCTTACACCAGTCTGGAAAGTAGGTAGGTATATTACGAGTATGTTTAGTTAAACGTCATTAAGCTGATGCAACTTATTGAACTTCTATTACAGGATTATGCAGGGGCTTTGACTAATCAAACGATTATCAGCCAGTTGGAGAACCGCCTCAACACAGCAATGAAAAAGTTCAACGCGGTGAATAGCGAAAACTACGCTATGAGACTCCAGATCGACAGACTCTTGCGCGACCGGTGAGGACCAATTCCTAGTTTATTTATTTAATTTAAAAGGTTCTGTGGCACCAGAAAGTGGTTCAAAATTGGTCATACGTTGAGGCTTCAAAGGCTAGATAGGTCAAGGGAAAACACTGGCTGAAATCTGAAAGATCGATGGTAAAGAGCCTCTCCCGTGGCAGCGTTTGATTCACATTAAAGTCCCAAAGAGCATGTGTATTTAATATATGATATGAAAGTCAGTGTCTTTTTTAAGTTACTTACTCTGCCGGCTCGGTGGCCCTACGAGAAGCTGCCACTCATGTCTGTCCTGTGCCGCACGCCAGTCAGATCTCTTGAGGGGTTATAATCCTTACCCAATCTCTCTAGGTGCCCGAGCCAGCGGAGTCTTGCCAATTTAGTCTCTGCAATATTTTAAGTTAGGGCTTCCCAAAAATCAACAAATGTCCCTTTAAAATCACATTTGCAGAGATTTGTATTTCTTTGGTTAAGGGAAAGGGGCTGCGATTCACGCTTTGAGGCCTAGATGGTCCAAAGGCTGTCCGTCGTCGCCATACAACACGGCAATGCTGCGAGCTTGTTAGGGGCAACCAGCCTTTTAATTCTTGATTATTTTTTGACGATATTATGCACCTGAATACTTTATTGCAGACAGTACTTCAATACAATGTGGAAGGGTCAGATCAAACGCCTGATGGAAGGCAAGGGTCAGATCCTGGAGCTGGTGGAACAGGCCATCACGACGTACGACCAGCGCGAGGAGTGGTGCGCCAAGCTCGATGCGCTGAAAGACAAAGCCGCCATGGACTATAGGAAACATTGTTTGGTAAGGAAAATGAGTTAGGATTAACCTTGAGATGTTAATCATAACTCATCATGGTATACGTTACCTAAATATATTACAATTTACATCACATTGTACCTGCATTTTTGTGAATAAATGATCTATCTATCTACTCTGAGCCATTTTCGCAGTTGCTTTTTCCAACTTTTCAGGAAACCCTAAATACTATAAACTTTAGAGAAAATTAAAAATAAAAAGATCGCAGATCGAAGTATTTGGAATGGTAACCATTAGGTACATATAATAATTACCATTCCACATTTTGCGATCTTATGCTTCTTCTGTCCATCGGCATATCTCAATTTATAGGTCCATCAAAATTTTGATAATATCTTTACCTAGCTGATGCCTGCGATGATGAGATCGCGTAAATTTTTTAAAAACTTCATGGGAGCTCGTTCATATTCCGGGATAAAGAATATCCAGCTATGTGCTTCCTCAGGATGCACGCTAACTCCAATCAACGATGGAAAATAAAGTAGGTATAGCACAACACCGAAGCCTGTGGAGTCTAGCAGTGGCCGTCTTTCAATTAATGAAGAATAAGAACGCCACGCTAGTCAAGTCGCAGCCAAAAGCTTCTTTAATAAAACGTAATAAAACATTGTAGGAAGTGCGTGAGCTCCAACGGCAGCTGGACCACAGCATGAAGCTGGAGGAGTTCCTGCGCACCAAGGGCACGGTGCGGCTCACGGCCGCCGACGCCAAGGCCGAGGCCAAGAAGCTGGAGCAGCAGGAGCAGGACATACGCGCCTACAACAACTACATCAACATACTGGACGCCATCAGGGTAGCTTTTCTTCTCTGTTGTTATAAACATTAAAGTTTTTAAAATATAAATAGCGAGCAAACGAGCAAGCGTTACCTGATGTTAAGTGAATTTTTTAAAACAATTTCACCTAAGCTGAGGTTGACTAATATCCTCCTATCCCCAAATAAGCGGAAAGCTTATGCTAACAGTAAGTACGACAAAGTACATCAGACATGGTGTCTAGGGTGAACTAATGCTTTCGGTGGCGTATGGTGCGGTTGTAGAAGAGAGGGAGGACGGTAGATACTGTTATACTTTTGTGATGCGGTCTTCGCAACAACCTAACAAACTACTACCTAAAAAGTAAGCGCACATATTTTTGCTCTAAATTATCTCCATTGTAGACTATTAATAAATAGGTGCACTACATGTTTCGCAGGAGTATACGGGGGAAGATGACGTGGACAAGTTAATCCTGGAGTTCACGCGGCGTGAGGAGGAGAACTACGCGCTCTTCAACTACATCAACGAGGTTAACACTGAGCTCAAACATTTGAGCGACAACGTTAAGATGTTGCAGATGCAGATACGTAAGGACTCTCCTAAACCCCTAAGCCTTAGGGCCTAAGGTATCGATCTGCTTCCCTGGTGTGAGAAATCTATTAAGATTAATTGAAAAAATGAGCTACGCCAGAAAAATCGCTTAGTTGCCCCGACCCCAAGCCATTTTTTGAGTTTTAGCCAGAGTGACGCACAGCAATTGATTTTTATATGCACGTGTATAGGTATAGATAAATAAATAAATGCATATTATGATTAAAGACCAAATTGAATCTTCATTTCACCAAATATTAGATAAGAGTTTCATCAAAAACTGATAAAATTATATTCCTGCGACATATTTACATATTTTCAGAGGATGAACACGCGAAACATCAAGCAAAGTTATACAAACAACAAGACAGCATCGAAACCCTCAAAGGGACATTGGAAGCGCGTCGTGCAGAAAATGATAACCTTCGAGAAGCCTACGACAAGACCGACCAAGTCCTCTCTACACTACTGCAGGAAGTGCAGACCTTGGCGCTGTTAGTATTTTATATTAACGATACGACTACGACGACTGGTCTCGATCTCAAGATAATATTATGTGAAGAAGCAGTCTAAGCTAGAAACGCAGTATCTAGCAAACCCATTTACAATTACACGGCAGTAAAGATTTGCGAACGAATTTCGACCTCGGCAACTAAGTCTACCGACTACCGACTAGCAACTACGCAAGAGATATACCTAAGTGCACAAGGATTTGCCTAAACTCTGGGGCTTTTTCTTTAACCTCATTTTCATAGTCCCATTTGAAATCATATCCAAAACTTGACAAACATCCCACTCCCAAACCAATTCAATAACTTGTCAACAACCTAACGCAGTACTACTTACTTCATCCTTAAAATAGTAATTTTATTCCTCGCTAATTTACAGGTCATCAGAGTGCGACTCTCTGCCCTTACTGAAGTTATTGGGCAAATCATTGAACATTAATCCGACCAACGCGCGTCTCTTCATCAAAGGCTTGGAAAAGAAGATAACTGAAATGGTTGATCTTATTAAATTTGATGAGGTAAGTTTGTGCAGGGTAACTAAATGGAATGAAAATGAAAAAGTTGGAAGAGTACTTAACCATGTTTGATGAAAATCGGTCCAAGATGGCCGCCGCCGCCGCCACAAAATGGCGGATTACATATTTTTTCACAACACCCTCAATATGGGTATCAAATGAAAGAGCTTCACTAGTAGGATACTATACACTATGGTTTTTAAGGGGGGGGTAAGGTATTAAAATTTATTTTTTTCGTTTTTTTTTTTTATTTTTCTAATTGATTGCATAATATCTCAAGAAGATTGTGTTAAAGTTTCAAGTCGATCGGGGCAAAATTGACGAAGTTATGAGTATTTCAGCGTCCGTTGCCAGCCTGAGGTTTTACAGCCCCACCCGGCCCAAACGGGCCTGTTCAGGTAAAATCGAGTATATTCGAGGCATGATCTATGCATCAGTTAAACGCTGTATGCTGTGCTGAGCAGTAACAAGTGACGGACCTGGCACCAACGACTCTGTGTGAGTATAAAAAAATTTTCGAATTTTATCTTGAATACTTCAGTACGCAAACTTTAAAGCGTTTTTCTGAGACTTGTCATTTTTGAAGTCTGTGCCCACCATAACTAAAAATCTACTGGACCAATCGTTTTGAAATTTTGCACAGTGTTTCTTCACATAATTCTCCAGGTATTGTCGAGAGCTTTTTTTTTTTCAATAATTATCAATTTTTTTACAACAGCAAATTAGCCGTTTTTTTTACCGAAAATCTGGTTTTTGGCTTCCAAGTGCTACGAAAAATCGAAAAATCGAAAGAAAAAAAAATCCTCTCGTGAATACCTCGACAAACATCTCCTTTAACGAATGCATTTTGATTTTTTTATTTCAGATGATTTGGTTGCGAGTTATGATGGGCACCGCAAAACAACTTTTTCTCGAGGCGCCTCCGGAAATTCACTGTCACTCGCTCAATTTTTGATATTTTGCAATGAAAATTTAGGAGAATATTGTTCTAATGTTACATTATCATGTATGAATCGACTGAATAAACTAACACCATCTGTATTGCCAAAAAAAAAAAATCTTGAAAACATGCCTTTTTTTACCGAATTAACCTTACCCCCCCCCCTTAAATCCAAGATGGCCGCCACCATGAATTGCATATTTTTATTTTTATTTCACATGTCGGGGGTGTTTTTTTTTTCAATTTACTCTTATTATAGAGCGTCCAACGTGAGGCAGAGCGTAAGGAGAGAACGCCGCCGGCTTCGCGCCGCCGCCGCCGCGCGCCGCCCTCGCCGCGGCCGCCGCCCACGCAACACCAAACCGTCATGGCACGCTCATAAACTGCTAACACTGAATATCAACTACGTTTAGGTTACACTTCACTGGTACACTTTCCATTGGGTATTTGACTGTTATCAACACTACTATTATAAAAAGGAAAGATTTGTATTTTTGTGTGTATGTTTGTAATGAATAAACTCAAAAACTACTGTGCCGATTTCAAAAATTCTTTCACCATTGGAAAGCTACATTCACCCTAAGTAACATAGGCTATATTTAATCTTATGTCCACCCGTGCGAAGCCGGGACGGGCCGCTAGTCAAATATAATATGATAAGTTGTACGGTTTGATTCAGTATTGTGTATCCGCGTCCAATTGAAAGTAAGTAGATAATATTATGTAATATACTTACTTTCCGTACTTCTTTTTCGTATGTACCTGGGTAAGGCCGTAGATTTTGCCACTTTTTGTAAAAAGAAAATGTCCCTTAACTTGACATGCGTATTAAAAATCGAAGTATTGCGTAAATTGTTATGCAAGTATCCTAATTA
Source organism: Hipparchia sbordonii (assembly GCA_038048805.1). NCBI lineage: Eukaryota > Metazoa > Arthropoda > Insecta > Lepidoptera > Nymphalidae > Hipparchia > Hipparchia sbordonii. The sequence goes on along the minus strand of CM076107.1, from coordinate 8,044,638 downwards.
GGTTAGGTAGTTCTTAAACTCCTGTAGTACATTCTTAAATTGAATGTATGTCGTATATTTAAAAAAATACAATGACTTAAAACCGACCTTACCCCGATATTTTGCCCAAAATAAGGTGTCTTTTTGATCCCGTCAAATATTTGGCTCATTATAACTACATTATTTCTATTTAAAGTCCTAATTTACTATGAATATCTGAAATGTGAATAGATTAAGCAATTACATCCTGGGTTCCATGTATTTAAATATGCGTTTTTAAATGTTTTATCGCAATTCAAAATGTTGTCTCCTTATTTTCACTTATTACGTTACTATTTTGTATGTTACCAAAATTGGGCATCTAAATATTCAACAACTTTAGGGTAGTATTTTATAATGGCTCGTGCCACACTAAAGATTCCGGCAACGAAATAAAAAAAAAGAAACCGCCATTTTCTAGTCTGTGGAATTTTATCAAAGGTGTGCGCGTGTGTTTCGTCAGGAGCTTTTTTTTGTGAATTTTGGTGATTTTAAAGGTAAATAACAGTTTTTATTGCACACATGTATGTGTTATACTAAGCTAAAGTGATTTATAAAAACATGACAATGTGTATTTGACTAAAATCGGCTCGCATTTAGTAATTATTCCTATTTAAAACCTCAAAAATTACGCTTCGACGTTACTTTTATGTGACTTCTATGTTACTGGTAACGTTGATTGTTATTTAGTAACGTTGAAGTGTTGTAAAGGTTAATGTACACATTCTGCCAGGAGCGGATTGTTCAAATAGTTCTTTTAAATAAAGAATGAGTTTAAAAGAAGATGAGTTAATTGAAACTCATCTTCGTAATAATCAGAATAATGTACCTTTATTTGATAAACAGCCAGAGAGTTTTGGTTACTAAATTCCATTGATGATAGTTTAAAAAAATATATTTTTCCTATTACTGAATTCTCTCTCTTATCTCTTAATGATCGGCGATTATAAAAAATGCTATACTTACAAGTTTATTACAAAAATCTCCTCCTTTTTTGAAGTCGGTTAAAATAAGTACGTTATGTAATCAGCCTTACAAACACTATGTTACTTTCACGTTACTTCTACGTTACCGTAACATAGGAGTGTCTATGTTACTCTATGTTACAAAGTGGCAAAATCTACGGCCTTACCCACCTACGAACACACTATTACTAACTCACAGGTTCTACACCATAAAAAAAATGCATACCTATTTCACTATTTATTGTCATTACATTTTTTATAATATAAACAGGTTTATGACATTGGAGTATTTCTTATTTATTTTTGTACAATCAGTCTCAATTGGTTTACCTGAAAAAAAAAAGAAACATAATATTAGTATTATTTTGGTATAAGTATCACTAGCTGATAGCTGATACCCACTACTTCGTAAGCGTGAATTAAGGGTTTTGAACTCCATAATTTTCCGGAATAAAATGTGTAATCCTGGATATGAGCTATCTCCATTTAAAAATTCAGTCCGATCGGTTCATTCGTTGTGACATGAATGAGTAATAGACATCGATCCATCCATACATTAGCTCCGGGCTGAACTGACTGACTCACTCACTGTTCGCGTATCCTGACGGGCAGGCCGCGTGCCACCAGGCTGCTGGCGATCATCGTGAAGCTGGTGGCGGCGCGGGCGCGACTCACGGCGAGCAGCAAGTCGCGCTCCGGGCTGAACTGGGACTTTTGCTCCACATTAACGTCTGAAACAATACATAAATTATAGAATGGAATCTTTTTTACTCAAACAAATTTTTACAAAGTGCTTTTGAATCGTCAAGGGTGGATTTCCCAACAGCAAAATTTACGCGGCATTGTTGAAATGCTACTATATAGTTCTAATATTATTTTCTAGATAGAAGAGGTAGTTACCTATGTGTGAGGCAATAATTGTTTATGATTAGGATTGTAGTTTAGGAAAAAATAATTATCAAATTCTGAATTTTCATTTCGGTGGCTGTCCTCACAAAATTTTTCACTGTAATTTAAAAAAAAAATTTAAAAAACTTAACGCCCACCGAAATGGCCGAAAAAAAACGCATTTGTTGAAATTGACCCTAAAGTGAATCTATCACTCGTTAGGAATGCCGTGCCAGCCGAAAAAAACTAGCAAGACACTCGGCACTATTCATCATTCATTCATCATTCACCTATTGATGTGAGAGTACAACCCTATGTTCGTAGATATTTGTCTGTGGTCTGCTGTCAATGACAATGTCATTATTACATTGCTGTGCATTGCGAATTAAATAAATGGTTGCTTTAGATCGTAAAAACGCGTTTTAATAATTATAGTATCTTAATTCTTAACGTCTTAATGCTTCTGTAAGACTGTGAAATATACCTAATGCCAGGTCAGACACAGGTCTCCTCTCGAGAAGCTGGTTTAGGTCATAGCCCCCCAGGCTGGCCAAGTGCAGATTGGCAGACTTTACTTACCAATTATTCCCTGGCTCCACTTGGCTTTCCCTACATTCTTCCAATCCACAGGTGCATCGGAAGGTACGTAGAGAGATAGCAGCGTGGTCACTACTTTGTCCACTTCCAAGTCCGTCACTTCCCAGAGCATACCGATCACGATTGGACTGGAATTTTATTAAAAAAAGAAATAAACTAAAAAATATTTTAACAGAAAGAGAAGAGAAAGCTCTTATGTATAACATTTTGGCTTAGACTAAAAATAAATATGTTGTGGTTTATTACGGGATTTCAATACGACTTAGAGGCCCTTGTCGGGACGGCGAGCTTTGCCAGAGAGGCCAGACCATCATTAATGGAAGGGCACATGAGGATAGTTTTCTACTCAGGGTCATCCAGCGGGCGATGGAGAAAGATCAAGACCAAACGCCCCCGGCGGCACAAAACCTATGTCTATGTATGTACGGTCGCGGACAGAAAATGTTTACCACCTTAAGATTCATGCACACGTCTATGCGTCTTTGATATGCTTTCGATATTCTATGGCGTTATAGACCTTACTGCACGCAATGTGATATAAAATCTAATTTGAAAACTGATAAACATTTTCTGTCCGCGACCATATGTTTTTTTTTTTATTCGATGACAAGATAGCCCTTGACTGCGATCTCACCTGATGGTAAGTGACGATGCAGTCTAAGATGGTAGACTGCATCGTCACTTACTATCAGCGGTGTAACACTCACCAAGAGGCGATGTGCAAGTGGTGGTGCGCGCCCGAGGGCGGCGTGCGGCCGGGCGCGCGGCCGAGGCGCACGGAGCCGCAGCCCGACAGCAGCGCGGCGGCGCGCGACCCCACAGCGCCCTCCACGCCGGCGCCGTTCGCCGCGCTCTTCGCCAGCTGACACCCGTCGCCGTGACCGCAGTATCTACAAATATAATAAATTATTAGGAGACGCTTCTATTTAAGTCATAACTACCCACAATAATGTGGGTGACGCAGCATAGTTGCATCTATAAATGCGATTGCACAGTCGTGCACGAGGTTTATTCTCTCTGCACTCGTCGAACGGTAAACTTGTTGGTCACTATTTGGAGTAAGATCGTTCTTTTGTTATTATGTAACGGTTGTGCGTGATGTAACCTCTCTATTGAATTGTTGTTTGGAATTATATAAATTTGAGTGTAGATCTCTTAAGTAAATAAGGCCAAAGTGTTATATTCCGACTGTTATTATCCTGACTTGCTAAAATTTTAATAAATTCCGCTTCTGATTTGGCTAAGAAAATATTATCAATTTAATATTATTGAGTCACAATCCCCAATCATTGAGGTTGGCGCGCCATTTGCAATTTTATTAGTGTCAGACACTTACAACTACGCCAAGATGGCGTCAATCAAATCCAAAATAGCGTCAATCATGTCAAAAAAGAAATCACAGCAGCAAGTCCAGTGTCAATCACATATTAAAGATAGAAGTCGGTGAATGTAATAAAAAAGAAACTCACAAGAACATGTCGGAAGAGGAGATATAGTCGAGGAAGCAGTCGGGCGGCGGCGGCTCGCCGATGTGCCCGCTCCACACCGGGCACCAGTACTTCACGAACGAGCTCATTCGTAACTCCATACGCTCGAGATTCTTTTCTATAACAAAGCAATGGCTGGTTTAAAAGAAACGCGGGCGGTCATTTGTCCATACAAAGGTATTCTTCCGTTTTCTTTGTTAATCTATGATTAGCCCTGCACAGGCTGCTGTCGTATTTTTTTGAACCTACTTGATTGACGCCATTTTGATGCTGTAAAGTTACGAGTGTCTAAGGAACTAAAATTAAGGAGGACACTAATTAACCACAGATACTCGATACTTTTTGGCACTTCCTGCATCCTTATATTAATTAGTTCCAGAGGCACTCGTATGTCAAATGTGGCGCTTCAGATTAATCCTGAATTTAAGCTGTCATTTTTATAGGGACAGCGAGTCCTGTGTTAAAATACATTGAAAATAGAGGTCAGTGCTTTGGAGTGTCATTGACACGGTTTTAATTTTTTTTTTATTGTAGAATACTGTACAGAGGAGGTCGTATACATTTTCTTACCTGGATTGATAACATATCGGCCGTGGTTAGAGTCTGCAGCAAGGTATCCGTCAACGATTCTGTCTTGATGTTGTTTATACAGGCTGTACAGGAAGTGGATGTTCTCTATGCGCGAGACTGGTTGCTGCGTCAATATGGGCAAAGTTTCCCATGGAAATGTGTCTAACATCTGGAAATGAAAAAAATTTATAACTTTAAAAATCGATAGTAATTTTTATTTTCTTTTTATAATGAATATTTGTTTTTGTCCTAAATAACAAATTTGAAAACTAAGAAATCTTTCAAAAAGAATTCGCAGTCGGTAGGATTCGAACCTACGCTCCCAGAGGGAATCTGATTTCTAGTCAGACGCCTTAACCGCTCGGCCACGACTGCTGTTGTAGTGAAAGTTAAAATTAGCGAATGGACTTCGCTCAGGGAACCTGATTGAGTACAAACGTAAAAAATTAGTAGATTTATATGCGACTTCATATTTCGAAAAAACAACGGGATTTTTAGACAACTTACTCCAAGCTAACGAAGTCGTGAGCAAAAGCTAGTTTCTAATAACTAAGCCAACACCTGTGGCTAACTTCAGTATAGACATAATTACCGACAAAATAAAAATAAAAATTATAATTCTATTTTCTATTAGCATTTGCGCGCGATGACGAAGCCCCTAGAAATAGCTGCATTTAAATATTCTGAAAGTGACTATAACTATGAATGTACGAATAAAAAAGTACTTACTTCGTCCACAATAAGAATAACAGGATATCGTTTCGCCTTCTTCAAAGAGACCCAATCGTCGCCATCTTGAATTTGTGTTGCCACTTCAGTAAACGCTCTTATACCATCCACTAAAGAGAAATGATGAATTTTCTCGAAGCAATCCGATAAACATTTGAAACACAGTTCGTTCAAATGTCTAAACTCTTTACTGCAACTTTCGCAGGTTGTCAAAACTTGTCTAACTTCCTTAGGATCGCCATGTTGGGTGAGAATCAGTCTGATGCAGGATTTGATTTGCTGTGATGATAAAGCGAAGCTGCTTTCTAGCAGATTGTAGAGGAGTACTTTTTGCTTTGAGGTTAGCTTTATAAACCTGAAGTGTGAAACCGCGGTTGTTACCATTTGAATACTAGTATGTATAGTTCTTGCAATTCACGAGGGCACGTGAGCTTTACTTGTGGTTACGCCGTGTACACGCACATTGCGTAAGTGTGCGTGCCTGCCTAGGTGGGAGCGGTCAGGCGCGAGACAGCTCTCGCTCACACTTATACAGATACGACACGCACACAACCATGAGCCATGCGCCCTCGTGAGTTGAAAGAACTATAAGGAATACTATGTTTATGGGTTATACTTAGCTACTCCTACTCAATTTTTACGTTTAGTTGGAACAGAATTTCTGAATCTTTCACCTTTCAAATCAAAATCAAATCAAATCAAATCAAAATTTATTTATTTCATGTAGGCCAACTTGTAGCTCTTATGACACGTCATAAATCTACCACCGGTTCGGAATGCAGATTCTGCTGAGAAGAGCTTTAAAGACCATATTAGCTATCCTTATTACTAATAAAAACGCGAAAGTGTATTTTATTTGTTAGTTTGTCCTTCAATCATGTAGCAACGAAGCAATGGATTAACGTCATTTTTTGCTTCAACTTAGATTTTTTTCTTATTCAATGACAAGATAGTCATTGACTGCAATTTTACCTGATGGTAAGTGACGAAGTAGTCTAAGATGGTAGAGGACTAACTTGGAAGGTATGGCAGTGTAAATTCAACCAATCACCCTAATCTGTTTCTACGCACCTTCGTACCGGAACGCTAAATCGCTTGGCGTCTTTGAAGATACGGTGGTAACTAACTACGGCAAAGCCAAACAAAGAGTCCAGTTAAGGATTTCGAGAGTGCCAAAAGCCATTTATCCCGGTAAAACAGTTCCCGCGGGATTTTTAAAAAACTAACTTCAAGCGGACGAAATCGAGGGCAAAAGCTATAAAATAAAAGCCTCATATTCTTCAAAAAATAATTTTGCTTACCCCCAATCCGATATAGTGGTATCAACGACTGCTATCACTTTATCTTTCAATACTGAGTCAGCTAACTTCCCCGTTAGAAGACTGGACCATCCACCCAACCATTCAGTGTACATTATGTTTATTGCGCTCTGGATCAAAAAGGCAATTAAAAAAATTAAACACGTGGTTTCTCTTGTACTAGAAGAGGCCTATACATATTCTAGAGAATGGCTGGCAATCATTAAGACTTGTTGAACCTGGAGCTCATAATAAAGGTTTTTAAGCCAGAATATACTTCTTGGTCTTTAGTATTTTTTTTGTTTTAAAGAAAATTAGCCAAGCTGAAGTTGACTAATTATCCTCCTATTCCCTCCAAATAAGCGGAAAGCTTGAGCTAGTAGTGGGTACGACAATAGTGCAACGGGTGCGATTCGAACCTGCGACCTTTCAGTTTTCAGTCTGCACCTTTAACCGTTGGGATATTGAGGCTTCAAAAGTATGCTATTTATCTATATTTATCTTCCCTTACTAAATAATATTATGAATGCGAAAATGTTTTTGTTCATTGGTTTGTCCTTCAATCTCGCTACAACAGACCTACGCATCGGCGTAATTTTTTACATTGATATAGTTGAAGACTGGAGTGTCATAGGCTTTTTATTCCGAAAAATAGTTTTTGCAGGATTTCAAAAATCTATCTCCATACACACGAACTTAAAGGTAAAAGTTAGTTGTAGATATGTTCATATTTTATTTTAGACTCAATGGCTTGCCATTTAGGTGTCCAGTAGTAATTTAAAGATAAGATTGCATTGTATACCTTTATTCTCAGGTCAATGTCCTCCCGCCTACTCCAGTAGTTCTTTATCAGCGACTTTTTGTTCAAGAACTGGGCCTTGTCAATCGTGTTGTAGTTCTCAGTCAGTAGGGAGTACAGCTCTTCAAAGAGTGGCTTTTCCCCTGCTGTAATTTATAAATATAAATAAATTACTACTAGTAAAATATTATATATTTTATTTATTCATTTTTATTTTTTCTGTACATATAAGAAATTACAAGACAACATAACAACAACAACATATGTTAGAAGAAGTAGACATAGGTGAAGTTTATCACTAAAAAAAAAAGAAATTTCTTCCTATACCTTTATTAAAAACTAGCTGTTCGCGTGGAATTAGTTTTCAAGATCCCGCGGGAACTATAATTTTTTTCGAGATAAAAAGTAGCCTATGTTTTAATCCGAGGTATAATCTATCTTCATTTTAAATTTCAGCCAAATCGGTCCAGTAGTTTTTGAGTTTATTCATTACAAACATACACACAAAAATACAAATCTTTCCTCTTTATAATAGTAGTGTAGATGTAGATAGTGTAGATTATACAAATATAGTAGCGGACTGTGGAGTGCGGGGCGCGAGTACCGTGCACACGGCGGGCAGTGGGCGACAGAGGGGTAGCGAGGTGGACGCGCGGGGAATCGTCTACCGTTGCCATGGTAACGGTCCAAGGCTATGCGCAATTTTGGATATACCTCATAAGCTGCATCCGCACGCTTGGCAAACCTCGGCAAACCTTCACAAACGCAAACGTGCGGATAGAGCGTTTGCCATGGTTTGCCTAGGCTTGCAAGCGTTTGTGGCCGATCCATCGAGTGTCGGTCTTTTGATCGCAAACCAAAGGGAATTTGCCGCAAGCGCTTGCGTCTCCGTCCACACGTTTGCGCGCACTCAGTCTCGTTTGTGCACTGGCGGCGATTAGACGTGTCATTGTATTACGATTTACGTATCGCACCTTTAGAAATCTTCATTTTGTGAGTGGGTAAAAACGTAAAATGAATGACTGGTCGACTGAAGACTTTTGAAGACGATTTGTTTATATAATTTAATTAATTAATTAGTTTTATATATTAATAATAATAAGTGGCGACTCCGCACCGGAAAATGGTATATAATGGTATGGTAATAGGTGGACCGACACCATCAGGCGACCCTCAGGGAGCCACTGGGTACAGGTGGCGCAAGACCGAAGCCTGAGGAAGTCCACGCAATAAACAATCCAGCAGTGGACGTCTATCGGTTGATAAAGAAAAAAAACAAAATATCTATTGAGTACATACTAGAATAGAGTAGAATGTTTTTTTATTCAAATAAATAAACTAGGTAGGTACCAAGTGTTTTCGAACATACTACTAGCTACTACTACTAATCTATAATATTATACTAAAACTGTAACTGGACAAATTGTGCACATGAAATATGTTTTGAAAATTTTAATTAGAGGACGCTTTACTATCAACTTGATGACGTCCGCGACTTCGTCCTCGCGGATTAAGGTTTTTTAATTCCCGCGGAAAGTCCTTAATTTTCCGGGCTAAAATGTAGGTATGAGCTATCGCTATTCCACATTTCGTTCAAATCGGTTCATTAGTTGTGGCTGAAAGAGTAACAAATATCCATCCATCCATCCATCCATCCATATTCCATTTTAGTAGGATTATTGATCGATACTGAGCTTAAAACATTTGTAAAAATAACTTAAGCCAAATAATATAGCCGACACAAGTTCGACGTCCGTCATGCTTGCCTGTTCAGAACATACAAACGCACTCGCAAGCGTGCGGATGATTCCCAAATTCAAGGCAAACGTTTGTAGAGGTTTGGCGTTTGCCGTTTGCCACAAGCATGCGGACGCGGTATTACAAAGTTAAATAAAAGCTTGAAAAAAATTAAAAGAAACTTACGTTTTGTAACATTGGCAGGTACTTCCACCGTGAGTGGACCGTAGTCCATATGATCCAAATAGTCATTAGTCAATACTGTTATATACACAGAACTTATCTCTGTTCTGTACTCTGTGAAGGGCTTGAGGTTCTCATTAGGGTTGTAAGGTGTTGTCAATTGTACTATTGTCCATTCTGAAATTAATTTGTTTATTTTATACTTATTAATGCTGGTCCTGTTAAATATGGGACACAGTACAGCTAGGTTTACTAGGTACATAAAGTAGCCCTGGATTTTGAGAAAGTCTGGGTAGGCTCACAGAATATATAATCCTGTACAGGTACAGAAGATTCACTCACATAATAAAGTGCATTTCAGGTCGCACAGTCGCTAAATCACCTAGTAATATTCACCTAAAAGTTGCCTCTCTTTTTTTTTCTAGTTTTTACCACTACCTTAGTCCATTGAGATGGCTCATCTGCATGGGATTACACCAGGTACTTGTAGCTTTATACCTAAAATGCAGAGTCCGCCTGGCCTGGTAGCGTTCGGGAAGCTTCAAGATGTCCGTTAATTCACCAAGATTGTAATCATTGCATATTGCCATTGCCAATGATGACATATGGCTGAGGGATATGCTGATTATGGGCCTTTATATGGGATTAGCATCCACTTCAGACCCATTACACTAGGGTATCACTATCAACAGTAAACTTCCTACCTTTAGGGAATTCTCCTAAAATCTTTAGAAAATTATCCACGTTATTCTCAGAACTGAATCTCATATACTTCTTATATAACGGTAATTCATCAGATATTTCATACTTCTTGAGAGTTTCTGTGATTTCTTCAGAATCAATTGATAATAAATTTAGTAGACTTTCATCTTCTTTAGTTCTGAAATAAGATTATTAAATTAAATGACTAGTGGCTGCATATTTCTAGTGGAAGCTATTTCAAAGCAATTTCAAATTAGTTGGATTATTAGGTGCATATTATTATACTCACATAGTCTCAGATGCAATCACATTTTTCACTGGTTCTATATATTTAGTGATTTTGTACAATTTGTCCCCTGAAAAATATAATGCAAATATAAAGTAAAATATTATATACTTGAGTGCCAATTGCATAGTTATATAGTAACTGGCAGAAAAAAGTATGTATCAAATCCATAAAGTGTATACGAGACGTTTTGACGCTTGATGCAACAGAGACCTACAACTATCCTCTTTCAAGATGATCACGATAGTCTTTTTTTATGTCATAATTTGCTGACACATCATTTTTTTACCTACTTTTAAAGTTAATTGATACAATAAATACCAAAACATCACTTATATTTCTGTACAGCAGTTGTATATTATTGACATACTACTAGTACAGGAAAATATAAAAAGTGGTCCAAAGTTACCCAGAAGAACTGTATTAGCAATTTAGTAGTTATACCTGAGTATTTTAATTGTTCATCTCTATAAACAGCTAGGGTTCTTAATGTTGATGACACAGATTCTGAAAAGTGGAATGCACACTCTGTCTCCAAACCATCAGCCAAGTGTTCTTCAGCCACAAGCTTTCTGCCACCTAAAATTGAATGTCATGACGAAAATGATTAGGCTCCAACTTTTAGGGTTTGAAGCAATTTAATATCACTTGATTAAAAGGTGAAGTCTCATTGTGAGGAAACACATGCCTAAGAGTTCTACATGGTTTGTGATGTCTGCCAATTGACACCTAACTGGTTACTTATGGCCACAGATTTAGAGGTGGCCCGGTTATTGGGTTGAGGTAAAGAACGAATTCACGGAATACTGAATAATCAATTTTATTCACTGTTGTTAAGGATTTGCTTAGTTTTCATTTTAAAACTGATTAAAAAGTAACTTACTTTCATAATTAGGTCCGTTTGGAGTACAAGGAATATCTTTAACAAACTTATTCAGTATACGCTTGTAAGCTGCTTCCGAGTATTCTATTTCATTTGTGAAAACATCGAAATCTTCCATATTTTCTTTATACTACTAAATATTAGTAAATATAATGTTGAAATTTTCGAATGAAAACCACTTTTAAAATTTAAATAATAACCGTAGTTTGAATGTAGTCCGCGGAGTGTTTTGATAACTTTTGAAAATTATGCCATACTACTTTAGATTTTAAGATACATTTTTTAGAGTGCATAATGTAGAAATAGGGGATATAGTAAAAACGAAACTAGCGCCGTACCTGCGTTCTTGTCAAACTTGAAGTTTGACTTGACGTTTGACATTATTGACATCCATAAATTATCTTGCTCTACGGCTCTGGGTTCAAGGGTTTAAGCATTGGTTCTGGTTCAAGCCATACAAAGAATGTAGGGTGGCAGACCCAATTATGGGCACTTTAAGAGTTTATCTAACTTCAAATATGTTTTTTAAATAAAAATTAAACCAAATCCTATAAATCACTGTAGTCATAAGGTTACTTGTTTAATAAAATATATAATTAAAGAAGATATTGAAATATTTTTGTTTAAATCAACTAGAATTTTAAATAAGATTGAAAAATGACCCATTCCCCAATTATTCGCACATTTGTTACCAGTTATGGGCACAAAATTATCCAATTATCAACACTTAGATTTTAATAGGGTTTAAGGGAAATAAAAGGCTAGGCTACCTACCTAAGTCTTTTAGAATATAGATTTTATTACGAAATAATATAAGGAAAGTATTATAGTAACTGTAGGTGACTTAATTTTTTTATATTTATTATATTTAAAACAAACATTTACATCTACATATTTAATAAGAAAAAAAATAGTCTTTATCAAACGATAGACGTCCACTGCTGGACAAAGGTCTCTTGCATGGACTTCCACAGGCCTCGCTCTTACGCCACCTGAATCCAGCGGCTCCCTGCGACTCGTTTGATGTTGTCGTTCCACCTAACTTCCCGGTACGGGGTCGCTACTCCAGCACCATGGGATCCCATCGACCATCAGCTCTTCGAACTATATGCCCGCCCATTTCCACTTCAGTTTCGCTGAGCTATGTCCGTGACTTTGGTTCTCTTACGGATATCCTTATTTCTGATATGATCTCGCAGCGATACTCCGAGCATAGCTCTCTCCATCGTCCACTGAATGATTTTTGTTTCGTGATATATAACTGCCCATAGAACTTCTCAATCTCTCTCCATACCTCAGGTGGAGAAGAAACGTGACAACATTCGTCAGTTTTCAGCCGCGTCAGCTGGCTCTGTCCGATAGATAGATCTCTCATGGACACTTTGGAATGGAACTTCTGTTCCACTAGATGGTATCTTTAATACACTTGGTATTCAAGGCCCGCAGGTCGCGAGTTCTTGCCTTAGAGATCTGCCTATTAACCTACCAGTAGGCATCCGCGTCTGCTGACGACTGAAGTCTCGTCTCTTGTCTGTCTTCCATCAGTTTGAGAGTATGGTCACAGAACTTCTTGGTCCTTTTCGTGTGATGAGTCTTAAAGAATTTAGACTCTACAATATGGACAGTTTACACACACTTGTTAAGATCGTCTACAGACGATATTCCCAGTCTGCTAGGGAATCGAATCGGTTTGGAGTGTTGATAAACAGGAGAATCTCCAAATTTTGTAACCAGATACTGACACCCCTTGTTTTGCAATGAAATAACGGGAAAGTTTCATTTACTTTTTAATTAGTAACTAATAATACTTAGAAAATCAATTGAAAACTATTATATTATTAAAACTCAGATAAAACTACAGTTAAATCATAATTAAGTAAGTACTGACTCTTAACGTCGATCAGTCAAAATGGCCGAAAATCTTCGGGAACTCCAGAACGATATCTTTCAACTACGATACTGACGTCATTTTAAAACATTCCAGATTAGAAAGGTTGCGATTGTGAAAAATATGAATTCCCCTAAATATTTTTAATCTGAAAATTTAAAAACTACAATCAGAAACTTATATTTTAATGTTTTTTGCCAAGGTGCGAATAAACTGGTGCAGTGCTAGCAATTGGGTTGGTCACCCTACAAAGTTAAAAGTTAAAGCTTTTCAAAGTGTAAGTATTTACATAAAAAAATTCCAATGACGTTTTTGAAGCGTTTTTCCATTAATTAAAAAATAAAAATGTTATACACATAGTTAGTTAGTGACTACGGAACCCTACACTGTGCGTGGCTTAACTACTATACGCATTTGACCGTTTATTATAATTTTGATTGGTTATAAGCTTTAGTAGTTAGGGTAGATACCAAGTATATTAAGTATAGGTATACCTATTTTCTAAAAAATATTTTCACACTAACTAACTAGTTGCTTATTAAGATTCTAATGAATGGCAAAAACGTGGATAAGAATATTATTGAAATTCTTCAAGCATTATGCAAGTATGCAAGCTGCATGCTAATTACTGACTACTGTGGACAATATGGTGCTCGTATTGTGTAATTGTGTAAACAATATGGGCACCTATTTTGGTAGGTACTTCGATAGATTTCATATTAAATACGAGCAAGAGAAGGTTGGTGCTTTCACATTGACTGCAACAAGTCAAAACATCGTTAACTGCACTATGTAGGTAGCAGAGGCGTAACTAAACCGTTTGAGGCCCGTGGCAAATTCATCGGACGGGGCCCTCTCTCCCCCCAATATAACGAAGCTCAACCAATGATATATTCAATATATCATTGTAATATACATATTATATTGTATACAATATATTATATTGTAATATTTTTTGCTTTATAATAAACTAGTAGGGCGCGTGGGTGCGCGGCTCGCTAAAGCGAACCGCGGTTTTTCTGTCCACCAAGTAGACCGTCGGGTCTTGATCATCTTTTTCCAAGAAACCACTTTTCCATCTTTTAAAGTCTCCGAGATAGACACTGACGAAATTTGTACGGCCGCCATCTTGAATCCGCCATTTTGGTGTTTTTTTTCAGCTCACTGCTAATTGGCTGAAGTTTCGAGTGACTTTTGTTTGAACAGCCCCCTCCTATCTTCAATATCCTGGCCGTGCTCCTCACCCGTCTTCGAAATCCTCAATCATCAGCTCCCTCCATATTTTTTATCCAAATGAATTTTTTTCCTCTATACGAAACCATCCGAAATTTCGGAAAGGACGTATCAAGGTCTTGCATACATTTTATATGAAAAACATAAATTCCGCCATCTTGATTTTTTTCTATTCATCAAGTAGACCTTTGGGTCTTGATCATCTTTTTCCAAGAAACCACTCTTCCATCTTTTCTAGTCTCCGAGATAGGCACCGACTAAATTTGTATGGCCGCCATCTTGAATCCTCCATTTTGAATTTTTTTTCAGCTCGCTGCCAATTGGATGAGGTTTCGAGTGACTTTTGTTCGATCACTCCCCACCTATCTTCGATACCCTGGCCGTGCTCCTCACCCGTCTCCGAAATCCTCAACCATCAGCTCTCTCCATATTTTTCCTCCAAATTAATTTTTATCCTCTATACGAAACCATTAGAAATTTTGGAAAGGAACCGTATCAAAGTCTTGCATATATTTTGTATGGAAAAAAATAAAATCCGCCATCTTGAATTTTCTTTCTATTCATCAAGTAGACCTTCGGGTCCTGATCATCTTTTCCCAAGAAACCATTCTTCTATCGTTTATAGTCTCCATGATAGACACCGACGAAATTTGTATGGCCGCCATCTTGAATCCACTATTTTGGAGTTTTTTTTCGGCTCTCTGCCAATTGGATGAGGTTTCGAGTGACATTTGGTTGAACACCCCCCACCTATCTTCGATACTCTGGCCGGTGCTCCTCACCCGTCTCCGAAATCCTCAATCATCAGCTCTCTCCATATTTTTGTTCCGAATGAATTTTTGTCCTCCATACGAAACCGTGAGTGAAAAAAAAATTTTTCATACAAAATTTTACAGGAGAGGTGATCAATGAGTCAGTCAGTGAGTCAATCAGTGTGTCAGTGAATCAGCCCCAGTAGCTATATATATATTAATCACTAGGTGAAGTAGGTACATACAAACGCGAATACAATTACTTGATTTTCTAATAACCTTTAATTCAGAGCGTATTGAACTTTTGGCGTATTTTGGCGAGCGTATTGGCTTTTTGTTCAGTAAAAGTGTTAATAACATAAGAACCAAACAAAAACCACTATCGCGAGCGAAGCGAGCGCGAAATTTTTTACGATTGTATTCTGCCACTACTCCACTAGTCCATATACTTGATGCTTAACTACCTGCAATACCAATCCACAACCGATGGTTTCTAAATCGTCACAATTTAGGTGGGCCTTACCAAGCAGCATCAGGATTGAGGAGTTGGTACCTGAAGTTCAATGATGTAGCCCAGTATTAACGGCTGCACTGCGCAGTTATGTATTCCATACTTGTTACTCCGAAAATGTTGCGAGCGAAGCGAGCGCGTAATTTTTTATGATTGCATTACGGCACTTAGTAGTCCATTCTTGGCACCTACAACAGCAACGTAAAAGCGACATTTTCGCGAGCGAAGTGAGCGCGAAATTTTTTATAATTGCATTATGGCACTTGGTAGTCCATACTTGACATCTACACTAGAAATGCAAAAGTGACATTTTCGCGAGCGAAGCGAGCGCGAAATTTTTTATTATTGCATTACAGCACTTAGTAGTCCATTCTTGGCATCTACAATAGCAACTTAAAAGCGACATTTTCGCGAGCGAAGCGAACGCTAAAATTTTTATGATTACATTACGGCACTTAGTAGTCCACACTTGGCACCTACAATAGAAACGTAAAAGCGACATTTTCGAGAGCGGAGTGAGCGCGAAATTTTTTATGATTGCATTACGGCACTTGGTAGTCCATACTTGGCACCTACAATAGCAACGTAAAAGTGACATTTTCACGAGCGAAGCGAGCGCGAATTTTTTTATTTTGCACTACGCCATATTTAGTCCTGTACTTTTGACGCTTGAGACCTTGCGCTTGTATGCGCCGCACACCTGGCATCGTAGGTAAAGTCAGATTAATTAGATATTTTATAAAATTTTAAAATATGTGTTATGGGCCTAATGACATTTAGGTACATACTTATACAAATATGTAACTTTTTCATTTCTGTAAGTTATAAATAAAAATTTTAGCCCCAAATTTACCGCCCCTAAAATCTGCTGCCCTAGGCTCCAGTCAACTCAGCCTTTTGGTAAATCCGACACTGTGCGAAACCTTTCTTGTCCAAAAGAATTTAGTGTATATCAATTTTAATTTTGAAAATGATCGCTCGGCACTAGCCGTAATTACAGGAATGCCTATAAATGTTAGGATCATCTTGTGCTTCTGGCCCTCTCTGATCGGGGGCCCCTTCCAGCTGGGGCCCGTGGCATTTTGCCGTCATGCCACCCTATAGTTACGCCTCTGGTAGGTAGGTACCTTTATATGAACACATTTTATCTTTATCCAACGGTCGGTAAACTTCGAAAAAGTTTTTCAAATTACCTGCCTCTATAAATCTGGACAGAGTAGGTACTTACCTATAACTTTTGTGTTGGCTTGATTTAGGTGCCTAAGTATGTCGGTATGGTTGGTTGGTTGTAACTTGTATTGTTTCTGATAACTTTTTAACTGCCGACGGAAAGAGAGGTTTTAAGTTTGATGCGTGTATTTGTTTTTTTCCTCGTAGCTAATGAATGGACCAATTTTGATGCGGTTTTTTCTGTATGAAAGCATCATGAACATGATTTTCTACGTAGGTACCTATGTGACTATTTATTATGAAAGGAGATTGTTAAAGAACAGAAAATTTCCTAGATAGCTGATTCGACCCAGCTTCGCCTACGCGGGTGGGCTTTTTTCAAAGAAGAGAAGCCTCAATAGCCCAACGGTTATAGGTGCGGACTGAAAAGTCACAGGTTTGATCCCCGCTCGTCGCACTATTGTCGTAACCACTCCTAGCACAAGCTTTCCGCTTATTTGGAGGGGATAGGAGGATATTAGTCAGCTTCAGCTTGGCTAATTCTTTTAAAAGAAAGTAAAAGAAGAAAAACTTTTCTCCTGAAACACACACGATTCTTAATACTTACCTATCATAAGACAAAGCATTGTCGCCATCGCTATTCGTGAAAAGGTATCTATAGGTAGGTAGATATAGTGGTAAATACGTAGGTAGATTTCTACTGCCTTTTATGCAGACCTTTATTTGGCATGGAATCAAGTTGACCTCATCATAATAATAGTTATTTCTATCTCTATTTATTATTGCCTAGAAATAGTTGCCGCAAATGTATTAATGAAAACCTCTCATTATAATATAATCAGATTAGAGCGTGGATTGAAGTCGGCAGTAAGTAATACGATGTTTATGGATAGAAGCCTATTTAGTGGAGTTATCTATTAAGTTACTTAATAACTACCTACCCAAACGATATGAAACATTCTGAATAATATTGCATCCGATAGTCTCTTGTATGAAATTCGCACACTTCACGGTCTTCGGCCGCTTGTATCCAGCGGCTTTCTCGATGTAAGCTATGCACATAAGGGTTGAACAATGCATTTTCTGGTGAGAGGTCTCCGTTCCATCAACTAGAGACCCCAACGTATATTATCGGTTCTTCGAAGAATGTAGCTCCGTAACCCGTTGAGCTATGTCGGGTGGCCCATTTAGAAGAATCATCTTCTAGATTCCTTCATTTCTAAATAAGTAGCAACCATCCTACAGCTGATAAAAAAAGTAATTAAAGCATTATGGTTACAATAAGTAAATTAAAGCGCTTCGTGACCGCGTCTTTGATTTATTATTAATCGAAGCTTGTAGTAGATAAATGGTAATATTAAGTTAAAGTGGATGCACGTGTGAAAATGGAGAATTTTCACATAAAAAATTCACTTCTTGCACGAAGAAGGTTATGACCTTCGATGTTATGACTACCACAAAGAAAACAAAATGTATGCTTTAAAACTTTTTATTTATAATAAACTTAAACAATGTGCAAATTAATAAATGGATAATTTGCTACATTTCAGTTGCCGAAAATCTAGGCTTTTCACAGTAATGTAACTTTTGTTAACATTGGATCAGTAAGTAATAACAGATGGTTATTATCGCTCATTAAGCTTACTTCGACTACAAATGCTTCTTACAAATTAGAAGTTTAAGTGGCACTGAGATATTAAGTATTTTGCAAAATACAAAGTGCAAAAACTTTCTGCTAAATTGTGCAATATATTTAGGCACAAATAGGTACAATGACAAAAAAGTTCATCAATTTTCTAAAATGGATGCCGAAATACTTCAACTTCGTTGGAAAGGGACGTACTTAAGTAATACATTACATAAGTAATTATTATGTACAAAAAAATGGAAATGAAACTTGGTTGAGGCAAATACTGACGAGTAATAATACATAAAAAACTACTGAAGCTAATAAATATAAGCAACTAGTAAACAAAGCGTAATATAACATATCACTTAGTTTGTAACATATTTATCTTTTACGTACCTTTATGTAAAACAAAAATAAACTATTCGAAAGTATTCAACATGCTTAGAATCACCTACTCATCAATGAAGCTATTTTACATAGCCTTATTTTTAAATTGTTTGTAAAATACTACACCACAACAAATATTTTCATAAATAAATTTCATCTAAAGAATGTGTAGATAAATTTCTAAATACGTATAAAAGCTACACGTCCAAATAATTAGTATATTATTTTTACGAAGGCATCCGTTGGATATGACTCGAAGGCACAAAATTATTTTAAAAAACGTTTAGCTATTTTACAAAAACATTAAACCGTAGTTAGTTCATTCAACTTGATTATGCTAGAATAAGTTATTTTCCAAGCACCACCTCGACACGTTATATCTCTTTGACACTAAACCTATATAATAAACACTAGTGTACCTACATCTAAACAGTAGTTAAATATTTGAACAATAAAAAAATTTATTGTATAACTATTATTGCCATTTTCGATATAGTTTTCAAGATTAGTAGATAAAACTACCGACAACATAACAGCGTGATTTCATTAAAAAAAGACTATCGCATGTTAATGTTATCTATCTACAACGCAAAAAGATCCGAGACAAAATTCAAGGCCAGAAATCTATCACATACAAGGATTGTTTCGGCAATAGCCAAATAAATAACTATACAGTAAATATTGAACAGCAAATACTGACAATTCCAGATGAAGGAATTAAGTAGCCGTATTATGCGATTTACCGTTGCATTTATTCGAATGTACACGACCACACGCAAGTCTCCGCTTAAATGAGCAAACAGCGCGGTGTAGGCGTTTTACAATACACTCGATTAATGCATGTCCTCACTACATAATTAATTCAAACTTGAACAAATACACCGCTATCGCGCTATTGGATACCCGGCAAACTAGACCATAAACCCACTTAAGAGGAGTTCATCACGACCGCGCCCCATACATACGAAGTTTGATTCTGGATATTAGCTATTACTATTACTGGATACTAGCTAAAAGTACCTTTGGAATTTTTAGAATTTGCAATGAAGCTAGGTGTCCATCTCAAAGATACAATGAAGCTAGGTGTTCCTCTCAAAGAAGTATGCTATCACATTATTACACATTTCAGCAGTGGGGCTATGAAAAGATAGCAGATAGATAGATAGACACACTTCCGCATTTATAATAATTTGTTGATAACTTTTGTATTTATTTTAATCCCGCCACTATCCACTCTGCAAGAATCACCAATATGAAATAGAATGAATCGCATATGTATAGCAAGATTAGCAAGTATGTGATTCATTCTGTTTAATATTAGATTCTTATTCTTTCATAAGCGATTCTTGCGGAGTGGTCAGTGGCGGGTTAAAATAAATACAAAAGTCCTTATATAGTAGTAGGTGCTTCTTCCCACAATAATTAATATGAAAAATTCGAAATTCAATATCTACAGGGCTAATGCCTTATCTGCGATCAAGGGCATTAGCCCTGGCGGCCCGCGTTTAACCTATCGTTCATTTATAAAGCTTCCTTGTATGCAAAATTTTCCTATTTCTGTGTCAGTAGTTCATTAGAATTTCGTATACAAATAGAGTTTTATAAATTAAATACAAAAATACAAACTAAAATAGACACAAAGTTACTCAAGCTAAACATTTAAGAATGCATTTATGTTTATAAACTTAAATGTAAACCTTTGAGCACATGTAACTTTGAAACTCCCATGTTTTTACGAAATTCTGATAAACGTCAGATACAGATATTAGTTTCTAGATTGTGATTAAAAAATTTCACTATCTTAGATTTCTTAAAATAAGAATGAAACTTCGTTTCTGTGAGGCGCGCTCAGTATTGCGTGAGACAAACTTATCTTAAGGATTATTCACTTTTAAACAGGTTTGAAACTTATAAACTATGTAAAAAAAAATTGATCACATATAGGAGTAGTTTTGAAATTAAACTGGCACTCAGAAAAATGGAAGTAACATTTTCGTTGTCTGAGCGTCATCAAGACATATTGTTTATACCTACCCTCTTGCTCAAAGGAGAGGCGTCGAGAGTCCTCTCATTGAGTTTGTCTTCTTCCCTGAAGTGAATTCTTGTAATAACAATGTCTCCCGTGCTCAGGGTTTGGGATCCAACCTCCACTTTCTTGGTTTCATTGAGATCATTGTATTTGACATCATCAAAATTAGTATTATGGCATTTGCAGCAACAATTTTTCCGGCCTGTGTCCCCTATGTTCAATATTTGGCTTAAATTTGACCAATCTTTGTTTTTAAGCAGGGGTAGGGTCTGTTCCATTGTCTGTGAGAATTTATCTTCGAGTTCCCCGCTAAGAGGAGCCACCGCTGAAAGAATAGCTTCCAGACGATTGATCTTCTCCACCTTATCCATATTGGTGTCAGACAATATCTCGTCCATCATCTGCATTGACTCAGTGAGGCTCGGAGGCTGTGTGGAGTGTGGTGAGGATATGGAATCTGAAGGGTTTGATTCTAAGCTTGCCATCTCATTTTCTTTTTCGTCCTCATCAGAGTCACTGTCCTTATCTTGGCCCATAGCTTCAAGCTTTTCAAGTTTCTTTGAAATTTTGTGACATCCTTTTAGCTTTTCTTTCTCATCTTCAGTCAGTTCCAGATATCTCAGCAATCTAATTTCCCTATTACTCAAAACAATATTCTTGGTGGACTCTGCCAATTTTAATTTTAATTCACCGACTTCAGTGTTAATTTTTCGTTGTCTCTTTCGTAGCTTCACTTCTGTAGGTTGAATATGCATAAAAACTTGTTCATTTGACAACTCTTCAAAAAGTTGCTGGTTCTCTGGTTTGATGTTACTTGACATGTAAGCGTAGATTGCTGGATTTACAAGGGAAAGCACATCAGAAGCTGAATAAATTATCATATCCTTGGTGAGTGGTCTTCGTGCCCAATAGCGCTGGTCCCTACGGTACACATTTTTCAACTGCTCCTTCATTGGATTCATGGGGGCATTGTACAACTCGCAAAGTGCATTGAGACTAAGATTCTTAACTTTGTAAACTGGAACATTTTGTTGTTGCAGTTGTAGAACCGCATGGGCTGCTTGAGTATCAAAAACATTTTTCAAAGTAATCTCAAATTGATTGTACAAATTGACAGAGTCATTTCTGCAGTCATGAATAATTTTAGTGACACTTTCACTTTCTAATAACTCCTTTATTTTTCCCTCCACTACCATTCCTGGGCAGGCCATGATATCCAAAATATAAACTTCTCCATTCATTGTAGCAATTTGACACAGTGTCAGTACTCCTTTCAATCCCAAATTAATACCTTCACAGTCAAATGAAACAATACTTTTTGTGGTGCGTTTGTTATTCATGATACTGTCAATAACTGTAGAACATTCTCTTACGTTTGCAATGACGGTGGTGCTCTGTAGCACCTTCTGCCTCCAGGCCTCACCCATCATGTTATTTCTAATACTTGCCATCCCATTGGTATCTTCTGCAGCACGAGCATTTAAATGGTTGTTAACTCTATCTCGTACCATGTTTTCAGCTAAATTCTTTATGACAATAGAGTTAATTCTCTGCTTAAGTGTTTGGTTAGCTATATTAGCTTGCTGGACACGCGGAGATTCTACTGGACTGAGTATTCTATGTGCAGGGCTTCTTATGCCATCTGAAGGAGTCGGACTCACCACAATAGGAGGAGCAGGGGAGACAGGTTTCTCTTCAACCACTTGCTTTGGTGGGTCAGTCTTAATTTTTGCTTTTGCATTTAAATACATAACAGGTATTTTTGGTTTGCTAATAAGTGTGACCAGATTAGATTGAACGTGGAAACTATCTGAAAATATTTTAAGGAAGGCGCTCAAGTCTGCCGGTGTCTTGAACATCTGATACCAATATTCTTGAGGAAAGCGAGACACAATCAAGTGAAACAGTTGGTCCACCATAACAGGGCCTTTTGCTTCAATGCACTGTGCAACATAATCTAACAACTGTTGGGCAGTGTCTGTGTTTATATTAGCTACAGGCAAATTGTGAAAATGCTCAGAGTTACCATGAGCATTATCTCTTCTATGATTCTCACTGACTAGAACAACATTATCTTCGATAATTTGAAAGGTGTCCGGGTGTTTCAGAAGGAAATCTTTAAACTCTTTGATACGCTGCCCGGAAATGTGTCGTACCTGCGGGGAGGCTTGACTGCGGTGTCCCAGGAGACTCTTGATGGGCACTTCGGTCCCTTCGCCGTACTGGATCATCTTGTTAGCAAAGTAATCCTTTGCCTCTTCTATGTAGTCGTTGTTGGAGGAGGCGCCAGCGCCACACAGGTGCCGTTGGAACGTGTTGATATCGACATAGTCCCCGTCTATGTTGAACAACGCGGGATATTGGGCCAAAAACTTCTTGAGGCCGGACTGCGACCCGCCTGCGATCTGACGCATCTCCTTGGTGAAACCCTTGGCACCGAACTGGCAGGAAAGATCGTGCAACGTTCTCGGCTCGCCTTTATCGAGCAGGCGCTCCACGAAAAACAACAGAGTGAGATTTCTAGCAAGCTCATATTCCATTGATTCCATTTCCCCGCAGTTGGTGCCAATGTGGTCTTAAACTAAAAATTTTCTTCGTATATGTGTCACCCACAACACCATGAAATTCTTCAACTCTGATGCGAGAAGAGACAATAGAGGAAAGTGACGTGCTTAATCAAGTGTTACAACAACTTGTCATTATAAATTCCAACGGTATACATTTTTTGTGGAAATTAGATGAGATGTAACTTAGAAGCTTTCCAAAATCATAACCTATCTTAGATATGTCTTCACTAAGTATGTCTCTTTAAAGCAATTGCTAAATTGTCTCATCAAATACATCATTAGCATTAATTATTAATTTATCATCATCGAAGTTAATTTCATAATAAAGCCGTTTGTAAAGCAACACATGTAGCAACATTTAATTCTTATCTGAATCTAAAATATCTATCTTTGCTTTTTTTGCTTTTATTACCACCTTACAATATTTATGTGATTTTACTTAAATATTTTAGAAGTTAATTACTTAATTTTAAAGACTGAAAATTATAAATACAACAGCTAAAAAAATCAAATCAAGTGTTTGTTTGTTGTTTTGTCCCACGTTGATGTTCGTTCCTTATTCCGCAGAGCAAGTAATCAGCCTGATTTTTTGTACAGTACCTAGAAAGTGCCTTTTTTACTCTGGGAAAGCAGATTTAAAATTTTGAAGTCTTGTGTAAAAGACTAAAAATTGTTAGAATTCATATTTCTAGGATCCTATGTATTTCTAATACTGCCTATGTAATGTTATTTTAAAATTAGTCTAGACTGCAAGATTTTCAAAATTTACCTTGATTGATGGCACACCGCGAAGTATAGCAATATTTTTCATGTTATTTGAAAAACAGAGTATAAAACGTGCACAGTATAGATACTTGGTTGTTGGTTAAGTTTATTTATCTATGGCATAAGGATGTTCGATATTATATCGATATGTATCTCGATGGTTAATTCGTAAATAGCTTAAAGAACGAAAGTACGACTACAAATTCAAAACTAGATTATAGATGTTCCGGTTTTCAAATTATACGCTGATTTATTACCGAGCTTGTTTGTCTAATTTTTAACTTTCTGCATTAACTGCATTTGATCAACGTAATAAAGAAGTAATTTCCGAAGTTTTGTTATCATAACTTTTTAAATAAAAAATCCACAGAAATGAAATTTATACAAATTAAAATGGTACTGTTAAAAATAGTAAACAAATAACAATTGTTAATTATGGCAAGAGTTATTTTTAGACCTTTTGCAAATCCGTCACTGTCCTACGATCATGACGAAATTATGACACATAACGCGGCTTTCTTTAAAAGTTACCAGCTCCTTTATTACTTTAAAAGTTTTATTTAACAGAATATACCTACTACCACTCTGAAAATGGTACCTATAAATTATATTTCTTTTTTTTTCAAAAAAACGAGCAATCAACCGAACAATCGATTAATTAAACATCGATAAAAATAGAAAATCGATATTCATAGTCCATCTCTGGTTTATCTCTGGCCAATTGGCAAATAAATTGTTAAATGTCAAATGAAAATGAAATAAATGCCAATTTTTTGTGGGAGGACTGGAAGAGTAAACTATAAGAGTAAACATTAAAATCTAAACTGCAAAACCTAAAATAGGTACAAAATAAAATACAAAGAAGAAATCATTTATATATATAATTTACGAAATTATATACATCAAACATCGACATAATGGTAAGTTAGAATGATCAAAATTACCTTATAATTAACTTCCTAGGCCTTGTGTCTGCGTTTACCTCTTAATTTCAGAAACATTTTGTCTCGTTTACAGCTGGTACTAGTTCTCGGCGACCTACACATTCCACACCGCTGCAGCAGTCTGCCGCCGAAGTTCAAGAAGCTTCTATTACCCGGCCGCATCCAGCACATACTGTGCACGGGTAACCTTTGCACTAAAGAATCGTACGACTATTTGAAGACGTTAGCAAGTGACGTCCATGTAGTGAGGGGAGATTTTGATGAGGTAGGTAAAACAGGGAGACATACTTACTGCATGTAGCCCTACAATACAATCCAAGGGACAGCTGGTCTCTTGGACTGAATTTTGTGGGGCCACATGCAATAAGAGTGTTGATTGCAAAAAATCTGCATCAATCATTGCAAAATCCCACATGTTAAGATTATCTCTGCAATTATTGAGACTAAATTGTCATGATTGGTTCAATTTATTGTATTCTTGCTGCAAAAATGCATTTTAGCACACTTTCAATACTATTTTGTGATTCTATATTGCTTTTAAACCACTACTTTATAGAACTCAACATACCCTGAACAAAAAGTCATAACAGTGGGTCAGTTTCGTATTGGTCTGATCCATGGTCATCAAGTGGTGCCCTGGGGGGACGAGGAGTCTCTAGCGCTGGTGCAGAGGCAGTTAGACGTGGACATCCTTATATCTGGTCACACACACCGGTTTGAGGCATATGAACACGAGAACAAGTTCTATATTAACCCAGGGTCTGCTACTGGTGCATACAGCCCATTATACAGGTCAGTAACACTATGTATTATAATTAACAATTGTCTTGTCAAGGTTAAGATTCATTGTGACAAATCGAGAACAAAAGCAAATTCTTAGTCTGTAACTTTTTTCTTCAAGCTATAGAGCTAATTAGTTTCAAATGATCTGTGTGTAGATTTATCTTAATATTTTAACCAAGTTAAACCAAGTTGTTTCCAATCTTACTACAGATGTCAAACTGTATCTATTAGTAAATAATAAACAGAGAATAATACTTACTTTTTTCTTTTACAGGAATGCCACACCATCATTTGTTTTGATGGACATCCAAAGTTCCACAGTAGTCACATATGTGTACAAATTATTAGGGGATGAAGTCAAAGTTGAAAGGATTGAGTATAAGAAAGCGTAGCCAAATTCTTTGTAAATGTTAGTGCGGGCTGTGGGACCCTAATGGTGATACTGCACTTGGCCGAATTCAAAATGAATTAATTGAGAAATACCCTCAATTTAGAGGGCTTAAAATTTTTTATGAACCATGTAAGATCCTTGAGGTGTGACGATTGCAAACAATTAGTCTGGTTGGTTAACACTCAACTCGTTTCAGACTGTACTAAAGCTTTGGTGTACTATTACTACTTGTACCTATGATATGAACAATGCATTATTTCACATTTTATTCTTCTGATCTGTTAATTTTACTTTAATTAGATTAAAATGTACATGTATCTGTAAAATTTTTGTTTATTTCTTAATACTATTTAGGACCTATTTCACCATAGCCACTATACTTTAACTGGCCAATAAAGTTTAAGTTTTGACAGTTTTGTATTGGCAATCAGTCAAACTGTCAAATTTATTCGTCGGTCAAAGTTTACTTGGCAGTGGTGAAATAGGCCCTTAGTAAACTAAAGCTAAACTAAAACTAGTTTAATTGAATCATGATGTTATTACTTATAACTAACAGTAAGTATTGTATAATAATATAAATAATATGAAGTATAAGTGAAGCATTTATATTAATAAATACTTCTTTGGTTAGACAAAGTGTTTTATTTTTAATCTCCGACTCAAATAGAGGAGCTGCTATGAGTTTGACTGTATTGTCTGTGTGACCCGATGCTGCAATTATTGCACTCTGCAGAATATCCAGGTCCTTGACAGCTAGCAACAGTTATAGTTCTTGCAACTCACGAGGGCGCATGTCTCACGGTTGTATGTTCATTTCTGTATAAGTGAACGAGAGCTTGCTCGCGCCTGACCGCTCCCACCTAGGCTCCTGACAGGCACGCACACTTACGCAATGTGCGTGTACACGACGTAACCACAAGTAAAGCTTACGCGCCCTCATGAATTGCAAGAACTATACCTATGTATTGTGCTTGGGTAGAGTACAATGGATCGGCGATGATCGACGTGCTACAGGGACTTGAGGCCTGCATAGCCGTAATCACCTAATCAATCGTGCTGGGTTCATCGATTTCCTCCTGACGAGTAGGCAACTGGCTTGGCTTATATATGGTGACTAGGGTCTTGATAATGGAGCATGTAACAGAAACAGAAACTCGTTGGGTTGGTCTTGAGTTTAGGTAGGTACCTAAGTACCTATCCCAATTTACGAAATTAAATTAATTACCTAGGTTAGGCCCGGCGCACTCCGCAGAAAATTGCGGAGCTACAAGAACAGCGTACCTCTTCAAAGGGCCTTTTAGAGTGCGAAGGGATCAGGGTTCCGTGATAGAAAGAGGGAAAAGTCGAGGTGAATAAGTCGGTAGGTAAGTAGCGCTGTCAACCTGAATTGCACTTTACAGTATGGTAACAAGAGTCGCTATTTATTTAAATCATTTTGCGGAGTGAATTTCTGTACCTTTAGGTACTACTAGGTATTCTGCGCCTAGGTCAGGGAGGATTAAACAATTGGTATACTTTTCGTGGGTGATCTGCTTATACATGGTGCAGGTAGGTAGATACCTAATCGATAAATAATCGGAGCCGAAATTTTATTCGACTCGTAGGTAAGTACCTATTCCTAGTGATTACTATATATAATGATAATGGTAGATTTACCATGGCTAGTGGTCAAGACCCTCATATAAGTAGTGTGTTGTCGTTCCTTATCTCATATCTAGGTAGGTATGCTCACTGCTCAGTCCGTCACATCTGCACTAAGTATAATTAAAAATAAATCAAGTATTATTTTTAGCTTTAAATAGGTATATCGATTAATGTAAATTTTTTAAGGTCAGATTACCTAATTACTTAGTCGATTTCTGTATCATAAAATTAATGTTACAAACAATGTAGGTAAGTATCATGTAAATAAAATTATGTAAATACCACTTACTTAATTACTTAGGTTTACGAGCTCTCCGAGGGAAGGGGGCAGCTCAACGCCATATTCCTATTTCCCAATTCCGGGCTAGTACTGAGAATTTCTTGACAGAAAGCCGAATACATTTTATGGTCCGACCCTGGAATCGAACCCGGGACGACGTCATCTGCTTTCGAACTTGCTAACCATTAGACCAATAAGGCAGTTCTCGTAGATATTACGTAAAAGTTTACGCAAACCTATAAGTAGGTAGATCATTACATATCTACCCATTTAACTTGATTTTATTTAAAGAAAGTTGATAAAACCTTTCGAAAGAAAAGAATTAAGTAATTTGTTGACTACGTGCTCATAATCATGCCTTTATTTGAAATAAGAAAACAGTTTTAATTTCATTTTAATCAGTGTTACTGCTGTACGTTCTATTTTGGAAAAATAGAGGAGTTCTTGAAAACCTATTTTCGGACAGAAGTTAGTAGTTCTGTCGCGAACAAGTTAACATGTAGGTATATAAGTACTTTGTTTAAATTCTAAAATCATGCCTCAATTACGATTTAAATTATCTTTCTTATAAAGTAAATAAGGAAAAACTATTAATAAATCGTCCATTATCAATAATTAACTTATATACCTACATTATCTAGTAACAATATTAGAGGTAGTTAACCTAAATTGCAATTAATGCAGTCGAGACTCGAGAGGCGTACGTGGACGCGGGTTCGTAGAGCTGTGCTCGCTATCACGTGCTACATATACTACTGCTCAAGAATAAAACTTGATAACTAGCATCTTCCTTAAAATCTGATTCTCGAGTAGTAGAATTGGTGGTAAAATTTTGGCGTTTCATAAAAAACAAAGGTTACCTTATAAATAATAATAGGTAATTCGCCAAAGAACTAAATAATAATAATAATAATTTCTTTATTTTAGGCAATAAAAACCCAATAATAATAAGTAAATAGTTAATGACGACGCGACATTCCCCGGCTGAATTGAGCAATAACATCCGGACGGTACGCATAGATTGGATGCGAATGACCAAAGATAGCAACATTAGCGCTACTTACCTAAAAGAAGCCTATGTCCAACAGTGGGTATTACATTTTGGCTGATAATGATGAAAGATCACTATATGCGACCGCCCGGCCTAAAGATAATGAAAACCTTTCATAGAAAAATGCACTTGATAAGTTTTGATGTGCAACAGACGCCAGTATACCTACTCTATCTTCTTATTCATAAACATACTCGTAGTCAAATACAACTATCGAAAATAGCGTCCTCAAATTTTTATCGCTGAACAAAAAACTTGATTCAGAAAAGCTTTCTAAAGACTCTTGTGTTAACGGGCCATTACGCCAAACACGCTCTCTGCTTACCATAGTTTAACCCAGTAAACAGATATATTTTCAAGAAAAAAAAATTTGTGTAGCTATTTCGATAGTTGAAGTTTATTCAACAACTTTATATATGATACAAGTATAATACTTATTGAGAAAAAAAATTTCAAATATCACTAAGAACTCACTTTTACTAGAAAAACTACTTGTGGAATTCCTAAGAGCGTGAAATGTTCTACTGATATAAACCAGAAAAATAATTTCTTTTTCAAAAGTAAAGGAATCAAAGTATATTCAGCAATTTTTATTTTAGACTTACATCTTTTCATTATTTAATGAAAAATATAATCATAAAACTCTTCTACAAATTAGTATGGGGAGCGTTATAATAGACAGCGCCAGCCCTCCAATTTCATTCCCATTCGGGCTTTCAAGGAGGAAGGACGCTTCTCGGCGCAATTTTTTTTTCCAATTTATTTTACGTGCGAATTTGTATGTCGATAGTGGAATCCGTACAGTGCGTACCGAGGTAGGGTTATCAAAATCGAGGAGGAAGGTTTGTATTTTTATAAAATGTTGACTTTGTTTTTTTCTTAGGTTTTTATGTATTATTATTATACTTACATAATAATATAATATGTAATACCTACCTATACATTTCTAGCGCATAGCGTAGCACCTGTGATGTGTGACGTTGTGATGTAGACGAGGTCCGAGGTTCGATTCTCGGGTCGGGTCACAAAATGTACCTACTTATTGGATTTTTCTGTCAAGAAATGTGCAGTCGGTAGGTACCTAGCTATTAGCCCGCAGTTTGAAAGTTGGCGGTGATCCACCGCCATGCCTCGAAGAACATGTAAAGCCGTCGGTCCTGCGCCTGATCTCTCTCCGGTCGTGTCAGATTTCCGTCCCATCGGGCTATGAGAGTGAGGGAATAGAGAGTACATCTGTGTTTGCGCACACACTTGTACACTATACCTATTATCTCTCGCGCAGAAGGCTAGCCTCTAAGGAAGCCACCATGATTGGATTCGGTCGGAAGGACATTATTAGGTAAGTATTACAAGTATAATTTGCTCAAATGTGTTCACTCTATACCATCAATTTTATACTTTTATTTGATGGTAATGTGACTTGAAAGAGATCAGGCGCAGGACCGACGGATTTATTACCGTACCGTACCTACCCACCTACCTACCTACCTACCTACCTACCTACCTAAGTACCTACCTGGTGTATACAGAGAGGATATAACCAATAGGTGTATATCACTGATAAAGATCGTACCTACCTACTTAGATTTTTTTTATATGAATAGCGGGCAAACGAGCTGGCGGGTCACCTGATGTAAAGTGATTACCGCCGCCCATGAACACTTGTAGTACCTACCAGAGCTACCAGAGGCACCAATTTCTTTACGAACTGTCATGGTCTACCTACTACCTACCCTGATCTGCCTGGTCTTAGTTTAAACACAGAATACCTAATAGTTTCTACCTAGTTTTAATTCGATTGATTGTATAAGAATTTGATGACATTAGTGTCAAAGTAAAATGAACCTAATTTGTAAAATGTTAAAGTCACAAATTCAGTATAACTGATTTTAATTTGGAACGTATAAGAATGCATACATGAATTTTTTTATTCGATGACAAGATAGCCCTTGACTGCCGTCTCACCTGATGGTAAGTGACGATGCAATCTAAGATGGTAGCGGGTTAACTTGGATGGGGTATTATAGCAGTGTAAATTCAACCCATACCCCTAATCGGTTTCTACACGCCGGAACGCTAAAACGCTTGGCGGCACGTCTTTGACGGTAGGATGGTAACTAGCCACGGTCAAAGGCTCCCACCAGACCAGACCAGAGACGATTTAGAAATTATAAATTCCTAAATTGCCCCCGCCGGGAATCGAACCCGAGACCTCCCAATTATAAGACCATAGACCATAGCATAGTCGGGCGAGCATCGTGTATCGGTTTCATTAAACGTATTTATTTGAACTGGGTAACTTGCACGTGCTCGCTTTATATTATACTTCGCATCTTTCCCGAAGATGATTATTGTTTACAAGCAGCAGATCGCGAGGTTATGCTGGAGAAACAGAATCAGATTTCGAGTTCTATGTCTATCTGTAATTGGCCAAGAAGTTATTAAAATACTAAGCGTTGGAGGGCGATTGCTGTAAGCAAACAAAAACAAGATGTATAAAATAATAATTAAAATGCTATAAGGCCATTTCTACTTCTCAGAATTGAGATTTAACAGCGATAAACCAAATCAGCTGCGCTCTCAACCGAGTGTTTCGATTTGCAACCCGGAAACTCTAAACGCACGGGGGGCTCCGCGTCGAGACGCGATTATACTTGCACTAGTATCAGCATCCCCTATGGCGGGTACCACAAGCGTCTGAGTCCGCGCCATGCGAGTGGGACGGGACACTTTAGCGTTCGACCCTACGCGCAAACTCCAAAGGTCCTTTGTCACAGGTACAAAAAACAGAAAAATGTTTTGACCTATCGCTGGCAGACTGCAGTATTTTCATCATGACTGGGAATGATAAAATCATTTTGGATTATAAAAATTTTACCCTTATAACCTATAAAAATTAAAAGGTTAAAAAATTCCATTTCATAGTTCTAGAACATCAAACAATTAATAAATCTAAAATAGATCGTATTCTCTCAAAATCAGTGAATGCATTACGGAATTGTTATATTCAGGTTATATTTTGATTTGCCTTCTGGGTAAATTCATCACACAAATCTTTACAGTCCCTAAACCCTTGGTTTATGAAATTTAAAAGATTTTAATAATCTATGCCATTCACTTGAAAATTGATACGGCATTAATGTTGATCTATAAAATTTGCTTCATGGCCACTTTAGACAAAAATGCATATTTTTTACTACCAGTGGCTACAAGTGATAGAATCTTCGATTTACATGAAGCAATCGACTGTATTCTACCCTCCTCAAGCTATAACGCCGTTAACCAACATTTGACCAAATACGATTTTTTTGTTTTTTATGCTATCTTACTTAAAAAATTCTCTATCAATCCATCTAATTGGCATTCTCTTTACTGCTGTAGTTTTTGATATAGCAATTTGAAAAACGCAATTTCTTAATAAATTGCAGCTTTTTGGATCATAGATCGAAATACGGTTTTGGTCGTTAACAACACTAGCTTTATTATTAACTGTATGAATTTAAAGTTTGATTGTTTTTCGGTTGTACTTTACTATCTCTTTTGTATATTACAAAAGATAAAGTTATTGAAACCTTTCCTCCGTCTTCAAGTTCGTTAGGTCACTTATCAATAATTCTTTTTTGACGATTTCTTGTGTATTGGAAATTTTTTACGCATAATGTAAAAACAATAATTTTACCAGTATTATTTTATTCAAAGATTCATAATGTATACAAATAAGGTTTTTTAACTAATTAAGAAAATAAAAAAAGTCAAACTTGGCCCACAGAAAAGATATTTATTTGTGGGTTTTAAATTTAAAAAGAAAAAATGGATAAGTACAACGTAACGTAAGAATGCGTACCCTTGAACTATCCAATACTGAAAAATGTACCTACCATCAGAAAACTAGCTAGTTATGTTGGTTTGCTGACGCTAGACAGCCCAGTGACTATGGATGGGTTGTTTATAAAAGGAGAATTTTTTGGCACTCAACTATTTTGACAATTATAACAAATAATATATAATATATATGACTCTTTCCGAACGTTTAACAGATGATTTCGTATGGCGGAAGGACTGGAAGGATTATATTGATTCTGCAGGTTCCTCATTTTAAGACTTTTCCCTAGTAGAATAATTCACAAAATACATATATCGCCTTCTTCTCGTCTCACCTTGCTTGTAGCCTTTAAAGTCTCAGTCATGCATCATGACTAAGTAATCGCAATATCTTATGAGGAATAGACAGCTATTGCCTATATCAATAAAATGGGCGCTATATTCTCGCATCTTGAATGAATTTACACTGCTATACCCCTTCCAAGTTAGCCCGCTACCATCTTAGACTGCATCGTCACTTACCATCAGGTGAGATCGCAGTCAGGGGCTACCTTGTCATCGAATAAAATAAAATAAAAATCTTTCAAATAAATTTGGGTGCCTTCAAATCAAGAGTGAAAAGGTTCTGGGCAGGCGCGTTCCATCTTAGGCTGCATCTTCACTTACCATCATCGCAGCCAAGTGTTAAAAAAAAAATACCAACACAATCGCACGTAACATATGGCAATGGTGTGAAGAATCCAATTTATACTTTTATTGCGTCAGTCCAATACGAACCTAATCTCAGATTTTGAATCTCGTCAAACGGTTAATATAAACACTGAATAGATTACGCGTTTCGTCAGATACAGGAATTTTTTGATACACCTGATTTGGATTTATTTACCAATAATCAAAATTATGAATGTCAGAGATACGCTGCATGGAAATTAAGCTTAGTCTGAAATTATTGATGCATTCAACTTAAATTTTTATGTTTTTTTTTACAGATAAATCTAATTGCTACGCCACATTAAATGTGTCAAGGCAGAGGGCTTTGTCGTACTGCTATATTGGCACATTTAGCCTTGTGCCCGGTACAGATCAACCTGCGGGTTTCGAAACCACCTAACCTATATTAAAATCCTACTTATCTGCTCTTTCAAAGAGCATCGTCCTTTCCATGTTAATCTAACCCTAGTGGCAGGGAAATTATTAGACAGTCACTACTGAGGCGCGATGTCTCTAATGCATCGCTAGACATAGTAATGGTTTCATTCCTAGTACGATTAAGTCATGGTTGTTTTATGCAAGAACAAAGGTTTAAATTATTGTGGTTCTAATATTATATTTTTATTTCAGGAAAACAGTTATCAGTTCGCGCTATCTTTTTATCTGGCCAAATAAGCGAAATCTCTGGTCATAATACTACGGTATAAAGGTCTTTAAAGGTGTCTTGATTTCCTAATCTAGTATCTATTAAAGTATCTACAGAATAATTTCCCTAATGAATTAATCTCTCTAAAAGACTTGTCTTTAAACACATTAACTCTTAAAAAAGAATGCAAGCATCCTTAGCCTTATAAATATTCAAAACATTTCCTTTTGAATCGGAAAATATTCGTATTAAAATAATATAAATTATTTATATAAGATTTTAGAAAGGCTCAAAACCAAATAGTTTTTAACCGTTCATTGTTTTGCCATATACTTATTAAAGAAAATTTTAAAGTGTATCCAGTTCTCCCTTAAAACATTTTGAGATAAAACCTATTCCTTGCATCAGTAGGAAGGTTGTCTTTTGTCAGTTAAAAAAAAAAATCTCCAATTTTATCTCATTGTGTTAAATCAATTCTGGATATGTGGCATTAATTACGTATAACATTAAACGGTGCCCCTAACACGTGACATGCGTCGAAGTTAACTGACCGCAAGGCAGGTGTTTCTAAAAGCAGCAAGTTAGTCTGAATCCTCATTTAATATATTTTAAAGTACTATTACAGTAGTACAATAAAACTTCTAAAAATCAGGTAAAACTGAATTCTTCGATACTTAATTTCAAAGTAAAATTATTATTCAACAAATAACTAATTTCTACCTTAATACAAGAATAATGTAGATTTTATTTAATGACTTATAGTTTGGTATGTAAATTATTTCTGTCGATTAATTTGTCAAGTATCAACGAACAAGAAATAATTTATGTAATGTTGTTGCATTTTTTCGATGCTCTAAACATCTGCTTGTAAACAATAATCATCTTCGGGAAAGATGCGAAGTATAATTAAGAATCAAACGAACTTACCTTGTGAAGTTTGATATTAATATATATATAGCTACTCGTGCTGATTCACTGACACACTCACTCACTCACTCACTCACTCATTGATCACCTCTCCTGTAAAATTTTGTATGGAAAAAATTTTTTTCACCCACCGTTTCGTATAGAGGACAAAAATTCATTCGGAGGAAAAATATGGAGAGAGCTGATGATTGAGGATTTCGGAGACGGGTGAGGAGCACCGGCCAGGGTATCGAAGATAGGTGGGGGGTGTTCGACCAAATGTCACTCGAAACCTCATCCAATTGGCAAAGAGCCGAAAAAAAACTCCAAAATGGCGAATTCAAGATGGCGGCCATACAAATTTTGTTTGTGTCTATCTCGGAGAGTGTAAGAGATGGAAAAGTGGTTTCTTGGCAAAAGATGATCAGAAGCCGAAGGTCCACTTGATGAATAGAAAAAAAATTCAAGATGGCGGAATTTATTTTTTTCCATACAAAATATATGCAAGACTTTATACGGTTCCTTTTCAAAATTTCTGATGGTTTCGTAGAGAGGACAAAAATTTATTTGGAGGAAAAATATGGAGAGAGCTGATGGTTGAGGATTTCGGAGACGGGTGAGGAGCACGGCCAGGGTTTCAAAGATAGGTGGGTGGTATTCGAACAAAAGTCACTCGAAACCTCATCCAATTGGCAGAGAGCCAAAAAAAATTCAAAATGGCGGATTCAAGATGGCGGCCATACAAATTTCGTCGGTGTCTATCTCGGAGACTATGAAAGATGGAAGAATGGTTTCTTGGAAAAAGATGATCAGGACCCGATGGTGTACGTGGTGAATAGAAAAAAATTCAAGATGGCGGTTTTTTTTTTCATATAAAATGTATGCAAGACTTTGATACGTTCCTTTCCGCTGATGGTTTCGTATAGAGGATAAAAATTCATTTGGATGAAAAATATAGAGGGAGCTGATGATTGAGGATTTCGGAGACGGGTGAGGAGCACGGTCAGGGTATTGAAGATAGGTTGAGGGTGCCCAAACAAAAATCACTTGAAACCTCATCCAATTGGCAATGAGCTGAAAAAAACACCAAAATGGCGGATTCAAGATGGCGGCCACACAAATTTCGTCAATGTCTATCTTAAAGAGTGTACAAGTTGGAATAGTGGTTTTGTGGTAGAAAACGATCAGGCCCTGAAAGTCTAAGAACAGAAAAACCGCGGTCCGCTGCAGCGGGCCGCGCACCCACGCGCCCTACTAGTTACTATATATATAGCTACTCGTGCTGATTCACTGATTCACTCACTGACTCACTCATTGATCACCTCCCCTGTAAAATTTTGTATGGAAAAATTTTTTTTCACTCACGGTTTCGTATAGAGGACAAAAATTCATTCGGAGGAAAAATATGGAGAGAGCTGATGATTGAGGATTTCGGAGACGGGTGAGGAGCACGGGTCAGGGTATCGAAGATAGGTGGGGGATGTTCAACCAAATGTCACTCGAAACCTCATCCAATTGGCAGAGAGCCGAAAAAAATGTCCAAAATGGCGAATTCAAGATGGCGGCCATACAAATTTTGTCAGTGTCTATCTCGGAGAGTATACGAGATGGAAGAGTGGTTTCTTGGAAAAAGATGATCAAAAGCCAAAGGTCCACTTGATGAACAGAAAAAAAATTCAAGATGGCGGAATTTATTTTTTTCCATACAAAATATTTGCAAGACTTTATACGGTTCCTTTTCAAAATTTCTAATGGTTTCGTAGAGAGTACCAAAATTCATATGGAGCAAAAAAATGGAGAGAGCTGATGGTTGAGGATTTCGGAGACTGGTGAGGAGCACCGGCCAGGGTTTCGAAGATAGGTGGGAAGTGTTCAAACAAAAGTTACTCGAAACCTCATCCAATTGGCAGGGAGCTAAAAAAAAATTCAAAATAGCGGATTCAAGATGGCGGCCATACAAATTCCGTCGGCGTCTATCTCGGAGACTATAAAAGGTGGAAGAGTGGTTTCTTGGAAAAAGATGATCAAGACTTGAAGGTCTACTTGATGAATAGAAAAAAATTAAAGATGGCGGAATTTATTTTTTCATACAAAATATATGCAAGACTTCGATATGGTTCCTTTTCGAAATTTCTGATGGATTCGTATAGAGGACAAAAATTCATTCGGAGGAAAAATATGGAGGGAGCTAATGATTGAGGATTTCGAAGACGGGTGAGGAGCACGGCCAGGATATTAAAGATAGGTGGGGAGTGTTCAAACAAAAGTCACTCGAAACGTCATCCAATTAGCAGTGAGCTGAAAAAAAACACCCAAAATGGCGGATTCAAGATGGCGGCCATACAAATTTCGTCGGTGTCTATCTCGGAGACTATAAAAGATGGAAGAGTGATTTCTTGGAAAAAGATGATCAAGACCCGAAGATCTATTTGGTGAACAGAAAACATGGAAGAGTGGTTTCTTGGAAAAAGATGATCAAGATACCAAGATCTACTTGGTGAACAGAAAACACGCGGTTCGCTTTAGCGAGCCGCGCACCCACGCGCCCTACTAGTCTAATTATACGAGTGTCTTGACCGAAGATGATTACAAACCCACCCACCCTAATTTTTTCAAAATCCCTCGACCTATCGAAAAAATACGGCTCTAACGAATGACACTAAGCGGGATTTCAAGCGGCCGGATGGTGTGTTTGGTGGGAGGTTAGTAATACTCAGTGGAAGTAAATAAGAAACTTTTTTATCATAATAAAATTTAAAAATAATAATAAAATTATATATTTTATATATATTAAATAGCTCTAAATGTGTGATAAGGACAGCATAATCTCGCGATCTGCTGCTTGTAAACAATAATCATCTTCGGTCAAGACACTCGTATAATTAGATATCAAACTTCACAAGGTAAGTTCGTTTGATTCTTAATTATTTCTGTCGATTAATTTGTCAAGTATCAACGAACAAGAAATAATTTATGTAATGTTGTTGCATTTTTTCGATGCTCTAACCATCTGCTTGTAAACAATAATCATCTTCGGGAAATATGCGAAGTATAATTAAGAATCAGTAGGTACCTACAATAAATACTTTAAATTATTATTTGTATAAGTATGTCATTTAATTTTAAAAGTGTATCTACAAATCTTAGTTTTAATTTATTAGGTGCTTGTTTCATTTACCGAGCATACCTGGACATGAGTAAAAACAGATAAAATGCCCACCATTTGAACAAATAAACTTGTATCGTCGTACCTACCTACCGACTCAGACTAACTTTTGTGTTTTATAAATTCCCGTGATTTCGTCCGCGATTTATTTTATGCTTATCATTATCATAACATTGTCACAATAATACTCCGATGTTGCAGGATCTAAGTCTAATCAGAATCTTAAAATATCCACTGTATCTATTACAATGAATTCAGAAGAGTCATTTTTGCATTAACCTTTGGTAGGTACCTACCTATATTACAGACACAAAGATAAATTTCTAAAAAGTCAGAGATGCGTGACCGGGATCGAACCCGCGACCTCCCGAATACCCCTAGGTAGTCTCCTAAGACTGCAGTCCTAAACATGGCTATCACAGCTTTACTAGCTAGTATACTTGTTTCATTACTATAGTATAAAAAGGAGCCTATGTAACTCTCCCGGTCCTCAACTATACCCATGTAAAAAATCACGTCGATCCGTTCGTTGCTTTGTTGTGGCGTGATTGAAGGACAAACCAACAAACAAACACAC
This sequence comes from Hipparchia sbordonii, assembly GCA_038048805.1. Classification (NCBI taxonomy): domain Eukaryota; kingdom Metazoa; phylum Arthropoda; class Insecta; order Lepidoptera; family Nymphalidae; genus Hipparchia; species Hipparchia sbordonii. Next base: position 8,005,643 of record CM076107.1, on the reverse strand, counting down.
TTTCGCATTTATAATATTAGTAGGATATTTAGGATTTAGTTTAAATTTTTATTATTAAAAACATTATATGTTTATTTATTGTTATCATTATATATTTATTGTTTTTCAGTAGGTGGTTAAAATAAACTTTCGAAAACTTCAGTTTAGGTAGTTCACCTAGTTTTTCCAAACTTCGGAAAATGATAATAGTTTTATTATTTGTCAAGTCCCTGGTTTTGTACGAGTTCAATGCCCACTGTTCCTGCATATAGTGTGAGCGAGAAGGAGCGAGCGCGCCGACCGATTCTGTGCTGGCGCAAATATACCTAAAATCGACAACGAGCCGCGCCGTAATGAACCCTTAAAGTCGAATGTCGTTTGGAAACCTGGCGTAAATAGAAGACGCCGGGTAAACAAAAACACTTGCACATGTACACGTAGCGTTAAAAAGCCGTCAAGTTCAGAGTTGTAGAAATAATTATACAACCTAATATAGATCTTATACCTTATTCATATGGACTTGTATACTTTAATTTTTTTCTATTTACGAATGTTTCGTAATAATCTGTTGTACCGGCTGCAGACTAGTTCGCCCCACCCTCACTATGCAACCAATAAAACCGAACGCATATTCGAAATTCAAATCAGATTGTCGTTGAAGGGTTATTTAGTTACGCGTGTGGTTTTACCGGAAGTTGCGTTCGATGATATTTAAAATTAATGAATTTGATTTGAAAAATAATATTAAGTAATTTTATTGAAATAATATTTTAAGTTATTATGATCTGTTAAATAAAGATTGGTGTTAATTAAGGTTTATTAAGTTACTTCAAAAGTGGCATAATGGCAATCTCTCTAATGAGATGTGGACTGCGTTCAGCTGCATTTAATTTGGAGAAAACTGCGGCTATCCTTTCAAATACCAGTGCACAAAATCAGATAAAGGTATGGAGATATAATACTTAGTAGTTTAAGATTTTGTAATAAATAAAATAAATTTTAATTTTAAATATTAATAACGAAATTAAAGTACTTACTTAATACCTAAATAAATAAATACCAAAGGAAAAACAAAAAAAAAAGATAGGGGATTACTTAAGTCCATGCTATTTGCTAATATACATATATTTAAATCAAACCTACGAGTATTATTTACTTATCTATGCTGTCTATAGGTAAGTAAAACTTAAACTTATTTCAATTTCTAGCTCTATTTACGTATATTAAATCTGGCTAGACATATTTAGTACCTAAATAAGTATCAATTTATTAGGGTTCTTACCAGTGGCCCTTGATAATAAAAGTCCCAGCCCTTACCAGCGTCCCTTTACAAATACAATTTTACATATTATTGTCTTTACACGTACAGACTCAAAAAATGTGTGACAAAAGTATGAATAAGCTATGCACAATCTAATAAGGGCCTTGGGCAATATTCAATAGATACATCGTGCGGAGCAATGAACGACCTCACGATACATGGACGCCGCGTTGGTCTTCGGAGTTTTACAGAAAATGTTTCTGTTTCATTCGTACTTTATCAAATAAGGGAAACAAAACATACAGTATAGGCTCTATCAACCACGATCACTTTTTATGGTGTTAGTGTTACCTTTTTACATTCCATTGGGGATTAAACTCATTAAAAATTTTTTTTTATCCTACATAGGCATGGTTGGATGTTAAAAAATGATTTAGACTTTTTAACAAGTCCAAGTTCAAAATATACCTAATCAAAATCTTTACTCGACAATTCCAAAGGGAATGTTAATAACAATATTACAAATAACTAATCAGGATTAATCACTTTATTCCAGTTAGAACTGTCCATGCCTATCCATAAATAAATAATAATAATTAAAGAGGAGGCTGTTAATTGCAATAAATATAACTTAACGTAATTTTCTCATTAGGTAGGTATGCCTTTCTCTTTTATAAATTCAATAACTTGATAAGAATTAAAAACAAAACAAATGTCCGATATAGATTTCGTCATAAAAATGCAGTGACCCTCGATAACCTTTTGTCTGCTTACTATCTCACGCAGTTGATGAACAGCAGGTACCTTTTATCATTGTTTGAATATTAACAGTAAGGCTTTATTGGCTGAAATCTAAGACTGGCTCTTAAAATGTATACTTATAGTTTCAAAAAAAGAAACGATTTTAATATCAACTTCTAACTATTATTTTATTTAATTTTGAAAAACTAATTTACCTATAATAATAGAGCAGAACGATATAAAGAGCAAAATAATATGATCAGGTGTTTTCTTAGGGCAGAATATCCTTGAATAGGTAGGTGTTTTTAACGGCTTGCTTGAGTGACTACCTTGAGTGTCCAAAACAATCAGTAATAATAATAAATTAATAACAAACAACATTTGTAAACATAAACAAGTGCCTACGTGCTGTTTACTATGTTATATAATAGTTCAACGTAATAAAATAACGGTGTGTAAATTTTACTGGCTTTTTTGCTCCAACTTCCAAGTTCCTGCTTGTTCTGAGATTTGACCCTATATTTCTGTAAGTAGTCGGTTAAAACTGTGAACATAACTGAGGTACCAAAAGTTAAGAGTTTCATAGACAACTCACCAGGAGGGTGAAAAATCAGCCATTCCATAAAGACGAAGAATCGGTCATACCAACGTAATCGTACGTACCTATTGTTGAGCGTGTTTATTGTTCTACTAAAATAAGCTGATACGCCTTCGTTAGGTAGTGTCGTTTAGAATTTCGATGTAAGTATTCAATAATTTTACTTGGTATCATGACCAACTAAAATCTAGTATCATGACAAATTAATTTTATAGGTATCATGACTATTTACAAGTTTGTGTCTTGACTCAGATTAAGCCTTATCATGGGAATAGAAACTGGATTATATATGTATTGAAGTTAATTAGGGCTTCCCGTCTTTACATCCTATGAAAAGATAAGTAGGTATTCATTCAATTTATTACCCTAAACTCATCTCCGACTTACGCAACTTTCCTCTCGAACGAGATTTTAGGCCATTTTAGGACACACTTTTGTAAAAGTAGGTACTACCTAGCATCAAATTGAAAACTTCCTCCTTTTTAAAGTCGGTTAAAAGAAAGTAGCAGAGGGTAGAGAACTCTACAATAATAATTACCTACTCATACATATGTTCTCCAGACATTGATGTAAGTATACGATATCCTACTAATATTATAAACGCGAAAGTTTTAAGTATGGATGGATTGATGGATGTTTGTTACTCTTTCCCTTTAAAACTACTGAAACGATTTGGGTGAAATTTGGCATAGAGACAGATTAAAGTGTGGAATAACAGATAGGCTACTTTTTATCCCGGAAAATAAGAGAGTTCCCGCGGGAATTACAAAACCTTAATCCACGAGAACGAAGTTGCGGGCATCCATTACTAACTTATAAGTCTATGTCTCCAGACATACCTTACCTAGTATTCCTTGACATTCCTCATGGGGACCTTGCAAAGTTGTAGAACACGTTGGATTGCTTAGTGGGTAGGTGCAGGATTTCAAAACTGGATATTATCGACCGTACCTACCTAGGTATCCACAGTTACCTAGTAAGGTACCAGTTCCGTCACTCATTGTCATCAACAAAGAGCAAAGCTCACTAACTTTGCTTCTATCTATATATTTAAAATTCAAAGTCCTGACTGACTGATTGACTGACTGATTGACTGACTGAGATATCAACGTACAGCCTAAACTACTGAAGTTAGAAACTTGAAATTTTTACAGTTGGTTCCTTTTATGACGTAGGCGCACACTAAGAAAGGATTATTGGAAATTCCACCCCTAAGGGGTTTAAATAGGGGATGGAAGTTTATATGAAACTCTGTCATTTTTTCAAGCTGTTTCCATCAAAGTTGGTATTTGAGCTTTCAGTTAAAAATAAAGAAGTACATGTGTCACAGTTTTTGAAAATTCCACCCCAAAATCTAATTCCACGCGGACGAAGTCGCGGGGGCAAAAGCTAGTGTAAGTATAAGTAGGTAGGACAATTAGCTACATACCTACTTCCATAACTTTATCCGTTTGCAAACTTTTCAGGACAGATTTATTGAATAGATTTTGATAAAATAAACTGAAAGAAACAGATAGTACCTATAGTTAGCGTACCTACATTCTGGAGAATAAGGTCGCGGATTTTTGTTTCCGGTAAATCGGAGCGTTTCCTAAATCGTAGGTAAACCGACGCGGTCTAAAATTGGTATGAATCTTTCTTATTCTTTCTAAAGCTTCTGGAAGTTAGACCTTACTTGTAGAATGTAGATGGATAACTAAGTCAGTAAAACTTTGTCATTTGTAAATAAATAACTGCGTCTAGTATGATAATGAGTTCAATGACCGCGTTACCCAAGTAGCAAGTATAACGCCCGCAGGCATGTGACCATGCTTTTGTAGATACACGAACGAAACTACCTACGTACCTTTAAGTACTGTCTCATGGTCTAACCCTGAAGCTAGAAGCCTTCATAAAAAAGTAAAATGTAAACAAACAACTAGGTAGATACATACCTAGTTGATCCAAATAACAGTTCACACACATATTGATAACACAGTTGTACTTTGTACCTACATAGCTGTTTGAAATAATATTTACACATTTGTTGGACTCTTTTTAGAGGAGTGCGTTTGGAACTATGCGTTCTTATTTTCTTGATGGTATATACCTACCTACTTACTTGTATAAAATTGTTGGAATTTCAAAGTGTTAAAATTCAAAAAGCTACTATAAAGTGGCATATAAATTAGGATCATCCTGTCGCAGTGGTGAGCACTGCGATTATATAATTTGGGGGTCTAGGGTTCGATTCCCAGCAGGAGCAATTTGATTTTATAATTTTTAAGTTATCTCTGGTTACGGGTGGTGTCGTCAAAGACCGAGCGATTTCGCATTCGGTTACGATAGCTTCAGAATTCAATTAGGGGTATGGGTTTAATACCCCTTCCAAGTTAGCCCGCTACCGCCTTAGAATTTAGACTGCATCGTCACTTACCATCCAGTAAAATAGCAGTCTTAAGTTACCTTGTCATCAGTTAGTAAATAAATAGACAGGTTTGCAAAATTTTAAATGTAACGGCCGATGTACACTTGCATACATTGGTTACCTATTTTTAGAGCTTCATATTTTATTCAATTGAATCACAAACGGGACTGTTCACAACTTGCTTTAAATGTGGTTCGAATTGTATCAATTGCAGCGATGACCCGTTTTTATCGATGTTACCAATTGCGTTGGAGGTCAAACAGAGTTCATAACTTCATAAGAGTTAAGTTATAATAATGTATGAATTTATAAATTCGGTACCTACATCGAACAGCGTATTATATACTCGGGCACTTTTCTGCTCAGCATTTAGAGGAACTCAAAACCTTGAGAAATTCTCCAAATTTTGTGAAATATTTACTGCTAAGTAACTATTAAAATTAAGCTGTATATCCTGTAAAAAGAAAAATTTTCGCGAGAAAAATATTCGGGGGATATTTTTAACACTCATTTATATGCGAAAGTGTTTGTTGACTTGTCTTTCAATCACGCAGCAACGGATCAATGTGATTTTTACATGGATAGTTGAGGACCTGGAGCACTTTAAAGACTACTTTTCATCCCGGAAAAACGTGGGTCTTTCTTATTCTTCATCATCATCATCTCAACCGACAGACGTCCACTGCTGGGAGTAGGTCTCTTGAACTGATCGTCAAAGAACACGATCCTGTGGCGGCTGCATCCAGCCACTCGCCTGTCGTCCTTAGTAGGGGGTCTACCAACCTTACATTTAACCTACTTAATCTTTTCTAATGGTGGGAAAATTGCTCGAAGCTACAAGCAGTTTTTCTCGCACCTACGAGCATGTACCTACGTGTGTTTACGTAACAACACCTGTGCGGGTGTTAGTTGATGTGACCGAGTTATTTTGTATGCAAATTTACCTAAGCTAAGGTATATTTTACCTACATTTACTTCCTAGGGCAAGTTTTATAGATGTTTGAAATCCCATGATGGTATTTGGCCATTGGCTTTTTTAACAAAAATGTGGTAGATACTTAAAGGTACTTATGTACCTAATAAGAACTTTGGTACAGCTTTTATGTTATCATTTCAATTTTATTAGAGAATACACTGCCAAATGTTCTGCCCTTATTCAGTTCATTTGAATTTTATTTTAACTTATTTTTTTTATTTTAATGAGGTCGGTGAATGTCCATGTAAGTTGTAACGCGATAAGTTTTAAGTGAATGTATCTAATAGGTACTTAGCTATCGCAACTACTTCAAGGTAGAGCAGGAAGGGCATTGGCCCTTGATTTGGTTTAACAGTTTAAATTTCGTCTATGTTGGGTATAATATTTTAGAAGCCTCAATAGCCCAACGGTTAAAGGTGTGAACTGAAAACTGTAAGGTCGCAGGTTCGAATCCCACACGTTGCACTATTGTCGTACCCACTCCTAACACAAGCTTTCCGCTTATTTGGAGGGGACAATGGAATATTAGTCAACTTCAGGTTGGCTAATACATATTCTTTAAAAATATATATATTTTTTTTTCATCAACCAAAAGTAGGTATGTATTTACTGATTATTCGGCTTCGTGCGTAGATTTAGATTTTAAAATCCGTATAAATTTTTGAAAAAAAAAAAAGACGTGTAGCACTCGGGGACTGCCGCGTTAAAGCTATTGCATAGCATTTTTTATCATCGCCATCTAGCGGTGAGAGGAGTCCCGTGTCAGGTTATTTTCTTTACGGAATTTCTGGATTCGGTCTCCACGCTCAAGGCCCGCGATAGAAGCTATGCAATAGCTTAAAAATAGCGTGGTGGATTATGGCCTAGGTAGGTACCTATACCCTTTTCTGAGCGACCTTCGCTCAGTTGTGAGCCGTTAATGGGTTGTTGTTGTTGATAGTAAAAAGAGGTATTTTTCTCTCTAAATTCGATTATTTATTGTTCACAGTTCCTTCACACAAAAGTGAGCTGCAACGGCAAAGTCTGCTACATCCAGTACCAAGAGGCCCGCGAGCTGGACCTAGTGGAACGAGTCTTGGCCCTCCGGAGGAACTACAGCAAACAACACGGCAGACCCGAGGAGAATCGCAGGAAAAAGGAATCGGACAGTGAAAGCGACACCGATTCTGATACCGAATGTAAAGGATTTGATCGGGTAAGTTAGAATAGAATAGAAATATTTTTTATTCAAATAAACTTTTACAAGCACTTTTGAATTGTCAATGAATCTACCACTGGTTCGGAATGCCTTTCCTGCCGAGAAGAGCCAGCTTTAAGTAGGTATCTTATCCCAACCTCAAAAAAAAAGCCGGCCAAGTGCGAGGCATATTCGCGCACTGAACGTTCTGAACCTCTTGAAGATTGTATTAATTACGTACTGTGCGTAATATATGACCAGCTTAAGTGCGCAGTTTTATAGCAGAGTTCCTATAGACGCCTTTCGGTTCCATCGTCAGACCCTGGATATCGTCTATGGATAGAGTATTTGTCAAGACGAATCAAACGAGCTCAAAGTCGATGGAATTACGTAGTACTTTTATTATATTCAGTATACATTTCAACTTAGCACTTCAAGTCATTTCTTAGACAAAGGGACACGGACAGACAGACGGATAACGGAGTTATATTTTTTCCGAACCCCTAAAATTGAGCGCATTGTAGAGCAAAAGTTGTAGTGTCACAAACTTATCTGTTCAGCTGATGGCGTCGGTAGTACGTAGAACATTTTTTGATATTGCTATCTACTTAAAAAAACTAGGAAATCGGTACTGCATTTTCATAACATTGTACGGCAGGTACTCGCACTAGAAACAACTGAGAGCAGCAAAGACCATAAATACTTGGACAGCGGAATTGAGCGGAAAGATATTTCAAAATAACAGCCTTAGTTCCAATTTTGTCCACCTTAACAAATAAATTGGTGGCACTATAGGTATAAAGTACGCTCACTTTTTTACACTACATGCTTCATAAATTGTGAAAGTTATGGGTCGCATAAACAGACCAGTCAATTTAATAATAGGTGTCTAAAGAGAAGATAAGAAATAATCTTGATTGTTACAGTCAGAATTCTGGCGCCGGAAAATGCGCACAGTGCACAACATTCTCGACGTGGACAAAGATGGCCTGATCTCATTCAACGACTTCCTCCTCTTGTCCGAGAGGTTTAAAGCGCTGGGGCATCTGGATGACGAGCAGGCGAAAGAGTTTACTGCCATCATCAAGGTAATTATTAAAATTTACCAGCTGATCCCAAGCATACACCTATGAAATGAAATGAAATTAAATGAAATATTTTATTTGCAAGAATATGGGTAGATATACATAAGATCTTAAAACTTACTACTCCTACTATAAGAACTATAGTTCTTTCAATTCACGATTGCACGTGGCTCATGGTTGTGTGTGTGTCGTATCTGTATAAGTGTGAGCGAGAGCTTGCTCGCGCCTGACCGCTCCCACCTAGACTCCTGACAGGCACGCACACTTACGCAATGTGCATGTACACGACGTAACCACAAGTAAAGCGCTCGTAACTTCGTGTCACCGAATAATTCGCTCGTTTGATGCAACACTGTTTTACTTCGAAAATCCCGATTTTTAGAAAAGTGAGTGAGTGAGAGTGAAACATTAAGAATTCAAAATATGTACCGACTAACTACTTAAAGTGGTTTTCATAGACTATGAAATCCAAACTTGTAACTTGTTAAAGTCGTTGAACAAAAGTTGTTTAGACAGAAGGGCCTGATGAAGGTTGTTAGCATTTTAAAATTAACCTTGTATGTAGTTTTAAATTTGAGGTTAAATGTTTCCAGGTTACGCAACAAAGACTTCACGAAAGGTCGGAACACAGGTTCAATCAATTGATCCCTTTTTAATGTTGACTATTGCTTCCCCACAGTTAACTTGGGAGGAACTATGGGGAGCAATAGACCCCTACAACTTTATCACTGTGGAGCAGTATTTGGAAGATATGCACCACGTGCTCAGTGACAAGTCATTGAAAAAGAGGACCCATAGGTGGCTGCCATATTTGTTTAAGGTAAGGACCTACATAGCCGTCTCAAAACTACAGTACCTAGGTACATTATTTAAACAATTTTCACAAACATAAAACTTCAAAATTGAAGTAAGGCGTCATCATGTCGGTTTCATCGTTTCTTTTATTTATAAGTTTTTAGAATCTACGAGTATAATTCAATGATGAAGTTTGGTACCTAAGTACCTTGCAGTATTAATTCACAATCGAAAATTCTTAAATACCTTTGGTTTAGGACTGCAATAAAGGCATCATCAGGATTAAGGAGTTGAATCCCGTTTATTAATATAACGCGTTTAAAGACGCTTTTGCGTCGTTTTTTTTATTCAATGACAAGATAGTCAGTAACTGCGATCTCACCTGATGATAAATGACGATGTAGTCTAAGATGGTAGCGGACAAACTTGGAAGGGGTATGGCAGTGTAAATTCAACCTATTGGTTGAATTTACACTGCCATCCCCTAATCTGTATCTACACGTCATCGTACCGGAACGCTAAATCACTTGGCGGCACGTCTTTAATGGTAGGGTAGTAACTAACTACGGCCAAAGCCTCCCACCAGACTAGACCAGAGACAATTCAGAAATTATAAACTCCCAAATGGCCGCCGCAAATTTATTATATTATAAATATTTATATATTATTTTTTATATTTAGTTTTATTATTTATGTGCAGGCTGTAGACAAAGACAAGTCCGGCTTCATCTCCGTGAACGAGTTCAAGCTGTTCTTCCAGTGCCTCGGGCTCAGCAACGAGCACGCGGCCGTCGCGTTCGCTGCCATCGACACTAATGGGGTAAGTTTTACTTTTTGTGGACTCGTGGATATACTTACCTATCTAATGTCCTCCTGATCGAATCCGGCCACGGAGGCCAGTCTCCACATATATTAGCCATCTGCGCGGGAGATATTATAGTGCACAAGTGTGTGCGCAAACACAGGTGCATTCTCTCACTGTCATAGTCCGATGAGATGGAAAATCCGACACGACCGGAAAGAGATCAGGCACTTGTTTTTTTTTAATTGTTTTTCAAAACTAAGCCGTATTTTTCATTACAGGATGGAAAAGTATCACTAAAAGAATTCGTGAAGCTCGGAAAAGACTTTTTCAAGACGGAAGACGAGACACGCGTTTCCAAAATGTTCTGGGGACCTCTTATTGACGTGTGATTAAAAATACTTATATAAAGAATATCTAATAAATAAGTATTTTGTACACGTCATGAGCCATGACTTACAAGAGTAAATTAGGATATTATATTTAGGTTTAAGTACTCGTATTTAATAAAACACGTACTGAATTGAGAACAATGAAGTCTACTAGTGTAACATTATACTTTTAGTAGGTATCTATTGAGGTATCTACAAAAGATATAATTTTATATTTTTTTTCTCTTTATTATAGTTCTTTCAACTCACGAGGGCGCGTGGCTCATGGTTGTGTGTGTTTCGTATCTGTATAAGTGTGAGCGAGAACTTACTCGCGCCTGACCACTCCCATAGGCTCGTAACAAGCACGCACACTTACCCAATGTGCATGTACATGACCTAACCACAAGTAAAGCTCAGGCGCCATCATGAAATGCAAGAACTATAACAAAAGTTGTAGGCAAAAAAGTTTTTATAAATTAAATATAAGCCAAATTGTAATCAATACAAAGGAAGGCACTAGATTTAGATCTGTCAATTTGATTTAGAATGGGTATCTAATTTAAGCTTTGTATAAGATCACGTGTAGACTAGCCCCAAGTCAAGTTATTTTCATAATAATTTTGTATGGTCTTTAGAGACGCTAAATGACTTAGGATAACATTCCTATTTTAGTAATAATTTTTTCCGGTATATATTGTAGTGTAAAGGACGCGTTATGTTATTTTTGTTTTCTAAAAAATATTCGTTCGGCTTTAAAAATATAAGCTTACTAATATCGTAATACTCGTAGAAAAGTGTAGTCATTTTATGTGTTCAGAAAGTATTAGAAAATGTAAAAAAAAAGACTTATGAGATGAATCTCAATAAAACAACAAAATAATAAATCAAATCTTTTATTTACTCCTCTCGTAATCGAATAATTAACATTTCTTCCATTTATTGGCACATAGGCGCCCGGGCGAGCCGGATAATGTCGCTTTTTTTTTGTTCCAACAGTATTGCCAAGTGTATGAATATTTAATTTTTTATCATCAACGAAATTCTACTCCTTTGGTGTGGCTTACGCCTAAAGCTCTTTGGCGTATAACAATAAGAACAGATTAACATTTTTCATTTGCATTAATATTTTGATGAAAATCACCTTTACTTTTAATTAATAATATCTTTTTAATCACAAGTGAAATCAATCATTAATTAGAATGAATAATTTATTTATTTATTTATACTACGCCTAGTTGATCCTTTAGCAATTTGGTTTCTTCGATTAGTGACGATATCTGTGTGGTCCTGAAAAGATAGAATGGTTTCAAACAAAATTTCAAAATGTTTTCCAATGCACAATAACATCGTAGTATGAAACTATCTGCGGAGCAATTTAATTAAGTGGCAATATATATAGAACATGTAATAAGTAACGTAAATTAATACATAGGTCACGACAAAGTTACGTACGTAAGTTAAAGCTAGTAACACACAATTTTAAAGCCGACAACTTTAAGCCCGATCCGTCCAGTGGTTTGAGCTGCGCGTTGATAGATCAGTCAGTTACCTTTTCCTTTTATATATTTAGATTTTTAGATTATTTCTCACATCATCCTTGCATCGAAAATACATCGTTTGAACGTACGATCGTTGGGTACCCACTTTGGACGACATTTAAGCCTTTTTATTCCAGAGATCTGCGCCCAGTTGTGGGAGTTGGGATGAGTATACTCACTGTTGCTGCAGGATGGACCAAATCGTGTCGCTGTGGGATTTGCCCAGTACTGTATCCTTCTTCTTGTACTCTTCTTGCCATTTTCTCATCTGAAAATTTTAAGATATACAAAATGGGCCAGAGGGCAGATTAGATGTTCGAGGATTTGCGACCTTCCGGGATAGGACATCTGGGAAATTGGACGTAAAGGAAATTAGCCCTTCCGGGCCGTAAGGCAATTACGATCTCGCCACTTTTTTTAAAAAGAGTATATTATAACTATATATATATATGATAGGGACGCTATCAGCTAAAATAACTCATACCCAAGGATTAACACAGACCAAGGACTTCATTTTATGCCGGAAAATTAAAGAGTTCCCGTGGGAACCAAAAACCTTAATCCACGCGGTCTAAGCAGAAAAGGGGTGCAATATAGGGGTGGTATATATGTATCGCGCTCACTTCATCGTGCTTGTGCTGCTTGTGCAGCTTGAGCGTGTGGATCTGGTCGGCGAGCGCGGCCGCGCGCCGCTGCTGCTGCAGCAGCTCGGCCAGCAGCCGCCGCTCCTCGCCCGAGCTGCCGCAGCCCGCGCGCAGCCGCCGCACCACGGCCGAACATCTGCGCACACCCGACACACACAACTTAACCGGATATCGGTTTAACTCTTCATTATCTATGCCTTTTTAGGATATCGAAAAAAATAACCGGACAAATGCGAGTCTAACTCGCATAGAAGGATTCTGTATTTACCAAAAAATGCCGAAAAATCACGTTTCTAGTAGGGGAGAGTCGCCTTTAATTTTTAATTATTATTTTTATTATTTGTTGTTATAGCGGCAAGTGTTTGTTTCTCCTCCAATAACGTAATAACGGATCGACATGTTCTTTTTGCAGAGGTACAACTGAGCACCTGGAGATTGACATAGCCTTGGAAACCCAACTTCACGCGGAAAAAGTCGCAGGCAAAAGCTAGTAAAACTTTTAAAGGCGGTCTTACTGTACCTGTATTTCATGTCCTCCTGGTGCTTCTCCACCAAGGCTCGCTTCTCCTTCAATACAGCTGACTGGAGATGCGCGTTGTCCACTTCTTTCTAAAATGAAAAAAAAAAAAATGTAATTCACCATGTTGTAGCAGCGGCCATCTTGGATTTACAATGATACTGAATGCACATTAATGTCATCAGGATTAAAGGCGTGTACCAAATTACAATATAGCCATTGACAGCGATTTCTCGCGATGGTTAGTGATGATGCATTCTAAGATTGTAGCGGGCGAACTTGGAAAGGGTAAGGAATTGTTATAAAATCGATTACAGAGTTTATACAATATTTTCAACCATTAATAAAACGGAAAGACAGTACGATACATATTAGTCATATGTTTTTACATACGGTCATTGCTAACGAAATTATTAAACTACTCTACCAAATTGATGTGTATTTAGGGTCATCGCTCACAGTCACAAGGTCAAGGCGGCGACTTGACTCTTGGACATTCAAGATGCCACTGCATCTAAGTAACTATTCTTAATCATAATCTTAAACCATGTAAGGAATGCACGTTCCATTGTACATATTCGCTGGCATATAATAAGTAACATGTATAAAAATACTGTGGCTGTAGGTTCGGACAGCGCGTTCCTGGGTACTTACTGCAAGTTGGAACCATGCAGTCCAAGGCTTGAAGAATTATTCTAACTGCACTGATGCGGTTTTAACTTACTTAGTGGTACGTGTTGTGTAAGCACCAGAAGAATATATGCAATAGCACATACGTCTACTCATGCGTTGACGTGCGCCAGATAACATGAGCTATGTTGCTGGCGAACATGAGGCATCCGCACAGGCATACGTCTGGGTATAACTATCCAGACATGCGCATGCTTCAAACGCAAGTTTAAAGCGCACCAGTGTAGTAAGACTTTATGGTACCGAAATATAGACGCACTTGCACCTTACTCGTCGAAAACGCCATATTATATTGAATGAGTGAAACAAAGAGCCTATGTTACGTCAAATCCTGTCCAACCCAGCCTCGGCTATGCAGTGAGCGATGCGCCTTAGGTAACACCTACTCTACTAAATAAGACTAGACTAGGTTATAAACTCACACAGAATATTTAAACATTATTTGAGTGGCAAAATTAATTTCAGAAATTGGTTCTAGAACTAATGAAAATTAAAGTGTCCAGTATAAATGACGATATCTAATGTCCATATGTTTTTCTAGTTCAAGGGTGATGTCTACACAATTTCCAGAGTAGGTTTTCGTTATTTTGTTATTAATTATTATATTATATTCACGCAGCTTTCGTTATAACTCAAACATAAAATGTTTGTTGATAATATTTTGGTAGAGGAAATTCAAGCCATATTTCTGCCATTCAATATGATGCAGTGGATGTTCCTATTGCCTAAATACAGGTTCTATGAAAATTTTATATTCTTCAACAGTCGCAATGTTGATTTAATATCATTCTTAAGTGTGATAATACCTACTGTTTCTTATATAGTTAGAAGTTTAACGTGTCCAGTGTTGCGATCCAACGTAATCTACAAGGTCCTTGTGACTTTTGATTGTGTATTTTTCTGCTTAGGCTTCTTAAAAAGTTACGTATCGAATTTATACCATAGACAAGTGAACGTAAGCCTAGTTTTGAACATACAGTCGATCTTTAAATTGTACAAGTTTAATAAACACAAAAATATAACCATCTTTAACGGAATATCTTGGTTTGGGTTTGCTGCGATAATTTTGTACAACGCATCCATGCTTGGAGTGTATTTTAATTTTTTCACAGTATGTTCACTCGATATTGTACTTTCAATATTCGCTTTACACTTTGATTTGGATATTATTTACGCCAGTCGTATTGTCACCCTGATTGAGAATCATATGGATCTATGGATCTCTGAGTTAGATCGCATAAGCGCCCCATATTTGGTAGACAAGATATCAATTGATGATCCAACTCTCAAATATACTGATGATGTAGCAAGCATACGAATGCAAGGTAAAATAATACTATTATCATTTTTTTAAAATTAAAATGGATGTTCTTTGTAATAATATAAATGTTGTACAAAAAATTTAGAGGGCTAGTTAGTGATACAAGACCCCTAAATTGCATGTGCGACAACTTTCATTTTCTGGTAAATAAGCTGTATTGTGTGTTATTTTACAGATTTCTTGTCAGACAACCCGAATAGTATACAAGACACCGCCAGAAATGAATGGAAAAACTTATTCCAAGGTTATAGAAAAATATTCGAAACTTATGACATGTACAAAAAGTCACATCAGATTTTTGTAAGATATTTTAAGCATTTTAAATAATGCTACCTACGAATACAATATTGTCAATGGAGAAATTTTGTACAGCTGAAATTATAATATTCATTTTGTATTTGTTATTATAAATGATTATCAGCAACCATTTTGACGACCTCCCTGGCGCAGTGGTCTCATAACTGGGAGATCTCGGGTTAGATTTCCGGTGGGAGTAGTTTAGGAATTATAATTTCTGAATTGCCTCTGGTCTGGTCTGGTGGGAGGCTTTGGTCTTGGCCAGTTACCGCCTTACCGTCAAAGACGTGTGCCGCCAAGCGATTCAGCGTTCCGGCACGATGGTGAATAGAAACTGACTAGGGGTATAGGTTGAATATCCATTGCAGTATTCCAAGTTAGCCCGTTAACATCTTAGATTGCATCATCACTTACGATTAGGTGAGGTCGCAGTCAAGGACTATCTTGTCATCAAATAAAAATAAAATCAAAATCCATCCAATATTGGACATAGACATCTTTTAGGTAGCGCCAATATTGCCTATCCTCGGCCTTTCGTATCCAATATGGCTGCTACCTTCGGATGTCATCGCTCAATCAAATGTGAATTTCAGATATTGCATGATGGAGTGAAATGTTTTTTCGAAGCAGTTTGTTTCGTACAATATTCAATAGAATTTTTCTTTGACACTGTGAGTATTTTTGTATGTAATTTTATGTATCTCCTTAACAATATAACACGTCACTCAATAAGTCTTTGGTGTGACCTATAGATGGCAACACTTTTGACAAAACCATATGATTGCAGAGTTCCCATTAAAAAACAATGTTTAATTAACACTCGAAATTCTTTTTCATCCATTGTTTTTAACAATTAAGAACTTGGGTTACTTAATCCGCTCTAACTTTTGAACTAATTGTCAGAACGACGCCAAATTTTGACACGTGTCATCTGAAGGATCCTACTACTCTGCAATCATATGGTTTTGTCAAAAGTGTTGCCATCTATAGGTCAGACCAAAGACTTATTGAGTGACGTATGTATATATATTTAAAATACACTATTTCTTTTTGAGCATAGAAGAATTGTTTGAAATTTTGAAGAATAAGAAGTGAATTAGTCGGGAGTGTAAGCTATGTTTGATGAAAAACGGTCCAAGATGACCGCCGTCACAAAATGGCTGATTACATATTTTTTCACAATTCCCTCAATATGGGTATCAAAGAAATGGCTCGACTAGTAGAATACTATACTAAATATAATAAATATATAATAAATTCCAAATAAATAAATTTATATATACACTATAATAAATTTCAAATCCAAGATGCCCGCCACCATAAAATGGTGAATTAAGTACATATATTTTTTTTTAATTTCACATGCCGGGGGTGTTTTAAATTTTTAATTTCCACTTGTTTGTAGATTCGTAAGTTTGCTGCTATCACGATATCTTCTTAATTATTTTTAGCCAAATATCAACATCATATTTTATAACATAGCAATTTGTATGATTACTATAAAGAACTTGATACTACTTACTGTCATAAGTTTAACTCATCAACGGTTTTACACAAGCGTGGAAAAAGTTCAGCGCGCTTGTTTAAATATCATCATAAATACCAAGGACGGTTCTGGAGGTGAAGGTGAGATTAATCGATTTTAACCACACACTCACTTAGACACACTTTACTAAATAATCATTTTAAGGGTTCCGTACCCGAAGGGTGACCAACGAGACCCTATTATTAAGCCTGCGCTGTCCATCGTCCGCCTGTCAGCGGGCTGTGTCTCATGATCCGTAATAGGTAAAGTCATGGAATTAAAAAAAAAAAGTTTGCCCTTTAGTCACGCTGCAACAGAGCTATGGATCGATTGTTTGCTTGGATATTGTTGAGGACCTGGTAGAGAGACTGGAGAATGCCTTAACCTACTTTTTATGCAAAAAAAGGGTTCCCGCGAAATTTTAAAAATTAAACTCACGCGAACTGAGTTGCGGGCATAAGCTTGTCTAAATATGTATGTAAAACGAAAAGGTGTAAGGACTGACTGATCTATCAACGCACAGCTCTAAATACTGGACGGATCGGGCTGAAATTTGGTATACATACAGAATCTGCATTCCGAACCAGTGGTAGATTTATGACGTGTCATAAGTGCTACAAGGTAGCCTACATGAAATAAATGAATTTTGAATTTGAATACAGATAGCTATTATTATGTAGGCATCCGCTAAGGAAGAATTTTTAAAAATTTCAACCCCAAGGGGGTTAAAAAGCGGGTTGAAAAATCGAAATTTAACATGAGCGGAGCCGCGGGCAAAAGTTAGTCTAAATATATAAAAGGCAAAGGTGACTGATTGACTGACTGATCTATCAACGCACAGCCCTAATCACTGGACAGATCGGACTGAAATTTGGCATCCAGACAGCTATTATGACGTAGGCATCCGCTAAGAAAGGATTTTTGAAAATGCAACCCCTAAGGGGGTAAAATAGGGGTTTAAAAAATCGAATTTAACGTGAGCGAAGCCGCGAGCAAAAGCTAGTTAGATAATAAAATTCATCCATCCAATTTTGTTCATTTGACAGTCGCAAGGCGAACGTGCAAGAACATTGTGCGTGTGAACAACGCATCGTTCGCGAAGATGCAAGCGTGCCACGTGTACGAGGTGGGCGCGGCGCTGCCGCTGCGCTTCGTGTGCGTCGTGGTGGACTATGTTGTCGTGCTCATACAAATCGCTCTCGGCAGAAAATAAAAATAATAATAATAAACAAGCTTTATTGTTTCCTAATTGTTAGAAACTAACAATAAACAATAGGCGGCAACCTCAGCATTTCTGAGCATTGACAACAATGCTCAGCGCTGGTTTTGAGATTACCCCATTTCTATTAGCATTTACAAAATTTGCCTTTTATTTTTAGACATTCAAAATGCCACTACATCTAAGTAACTATTCTAAAAAAAAATCATAATCTTAAGCCATGTCACGTTCCATTGTACGCGTATACCTAGCCCATATTCGCTGGTACATATATAATAAGTAACGTGTATAAAAATGCTGTGGCTGTAGGTTCGGACGGCGCGTTCCTGGGTACTTACCTACTGCAAGTTGGAACCATGTAGTCCAAGGCTTAAAGAATTATTCTAGCTGCATTGGTGCGCTTTCAACTTGCGTACTGGTATAGGTATGTTGTGTAAGCTACAGGAGCAATATAATATGCAATAGCGCATGCGTCTACACATGACGTGCGCCAGATAACATGAGTTATGTTGCTAGAGAACATGAGGCATCCACACAGGCGTACGTCGGGGTAGTTAACGCATACTTCTACGCAAGTTGCAAACGCACCAGTGTAGTAAGATCTTATGGTACCGAAATATAGACGCACTTGCACCTTACGCGTTCAATACGCCATATTATAAAATTATATTAAATGAGTGAAACAAAGGCCTCGCCTCGCCTATGTTGACATTATATTCAATGAGTGAAGCCTCGCCTAACCTATGCTATGACAAATCCTGTCTAACCCCGCCTCGGCTATGCAGTGAGCGATGCGCCTTATGCAACACCTACTCTACTAAATAAGAGTAGAGTAGGTTATAAGTTTATGACACAGAATATTTAACATTAGTTGAGTGGCAAATTTAATTTCAGAAATTGATTCTATAAATAAAATTAAAGTGTCCAGTAAGGAATGACGATATCTAATATCCAAGTAGTTGTAGTTCAAGGAAGAAGCCCACACAATTTCCAGTGCAGGTTTTCATTACTTCGTTATTATATTATATTCACACAGCTTTCGTTATAGTTCAAACATAAAATGTTTGTTGATAATATTTTGGTAGAGGAAATTCAAGCCATATTTCTACCACTCAATGTGATGCAGTGGATGTTCCTATTGCCTAAATACAGGTTCTATGAAAATTTTATATTCTTCAACAGTCGCAATGTTGATTTAATATCATTCTTAAGTGTGATAATACCTATTGTTTCTTTTATAGTTAGAAGTTTAACGTGTCCAGTGTTGCCATCCAACGTAACCTACAACGTCCTTGTGATTATTGATTGTGTATTTTTCAGCTTAGGCTTCTTAATAAGTTACGTATCGAATTTATACCATAGACAAGTGAACTTACGCCTCGTTCTGAACATACAGTCGATCTTTAAGTTGTACAAGTTTGATGAACACAACAATATAAACATCTTCAACGGAATATCTTGGTTTGGGTTTGCTGCAATAATTTTGTACAACGTATCCATACTTGGGGTGTATCATAATTTTTTCATAGTATGTTTATTCGATTTTTTACTTTCAATACTCACTTTACACTTTGATATGAATATCATTCACGCCAGTCGTATTGTTACCCTGATTGAAAATCATATGGATTTATGGATCTCTGAGTTAGATCGCATAAGCGCACCATATTTTTTAGGAAAGATATCAATTGATGATCCAACTCTCAAATATACTGATGATGTAGCAAGCATACGAATGCAAGGTAAAATAATACTCATTTTTTTTTAAATTAAAATTGATATTTTTTTAATAATGTACATGTAAATGTTGCGACAACTTTCATTTTCTGGTAAATGAGCCGTATTGTGTGTTATTTTACAGATTTCTTGCCAGACAACCCAAATAGTATACGAGACATCGACAGAAACGAATGGAAAAGCTTATTCCAAGGTTATAGAAAAATATTCGAAACTTATGACATGTACAAAAAATCACATCAGACTTTTGTAAGATATTTTAAACATTTTAAATAATGCTAATTATTTACCTATGTACGTATACAATATTGTCAATGCAGAAATTTTATACAGTTGAAATGATAATATTCATTTTGTATTTGTTATTATAAATCGTTTTCAACCATTTTGACGACCTCCCTGGCGCAGCGGTGAGCGCTGTGGTCTTATATCTGGGAGGTCTCGGGTTCGATTCCCGGCGGGGGCAGTCTGGTCTGGTGGGAGGCTTTGGCCTTGGCTAGTTACCGCCGTCAAAGACGTGTGCCGCCAAGCGATTCAGCGTTCCGGCACGATGGCGAGTAGACACCGATTAGGGGAATAGGTTGAATGCCGTACGTACCCCTTCCAAGTTAGCCCGGTACCATCTTAGATTGCATCATCACTTGCCATCAGGTGAGGTGGCAGTCAAGGATTATCTTGTCTTGTCATCTAATAAAAAAACAAAATCCATCCAATGTTGGACATAGACCTCTTATAGGTAGCGCCAACGTTGACTATCCTCGGCCTTTCGTATCCAATATGGCTGCCGGATGTCATCGCTCAATCAAATGTGAATTTCAGATATTGTATGATGGAATTAAATGTTTTCTCGGTGCAGTTTTTTTCGTGCAATATTCAATAGAATTACTCTTTGACACCGTGAGTATTTTTGTATGTAATTTTATGAATTTCTTTTAACAATACAAAAACAATGTGTGTATGTCTCTGTGGCATCGTAGCAGCCGAGCTTATAAACCAATTTTGATTTTGTTTAAAAGGTCAATTAGTCGGGAGTGTTGTTAGGTATGTTCGATGATAATCAATCGGTTCAAGATGGCCGCCGCCACTAAATGGCGGATTACATATTTTTTCACAACTCCCTCAATATGGGTAACAAATGAAAGGGCTCGGTTCAAGATGGCCGCCGCCACAAAATGGCGGATTACATATTTTTCCACAACTCCCTCAATATGGGTAGCAAATGAAAGGGCTCGACTAGTAGAATATTATACACTATACTAAATTTCAAATCAAAGATGGCAGCTACCACAAAATGGTGAATTACATTTTTTTTTCACATGTCGGGATAGTTTAAATTTTTGATTTACACTTGTTTGTAGATTCGTAAGCTTGCTGTTATCACGGTATCTTCTTAATTATTTTTAGCCAAATATCAACATTATGTTTTATAACATAACAATTTGTATGATTTGTATAAAGAACTTGATACTACTTATTGTCATAAGTTTAACTCATCAACGGTTTTACAAAAGCGTGGAAAAAGTTCAGCGCGCTTGTTTAAATATCATCATAAATACCAAGGACGGTTCTGGAGGTGAAGGTGAGATTAATCGATTTTAACTACACACTCACTTAGACACACTTTACTAAATAATCATTTTAAGGGTTCCGTACCCGAAGGGTGACCAACGGGACCCTATTACTATGCCTGCGCTGTCCGTCCGTCCGCTTGTCAGCGGGCTGTATCTCATGATTCGTAATACATAGGTAAAAGTCATGGCATTAAAAAAAAAAAGGTTTGTTTATTAGTCACGCTGCAAGTTCTATGGGTCGTCGTGAATGTTTGCTTGGGTATTGTCGAGGACCTAGAAGAGAGACTGGAGACTTAAGCTACTTTTATACATAAAAAAGGGATCCCGCGAGATTTTAAAAACTAAACTCACGCGGACTGAGTCGCGGGCATAAGCTTGTCTTAAATATATAAAACGAAAAGGTGACCGACTGACTGATCTATTAACGCCCAGCACAAAACACTGGACGGATCGGACTGAAAGGCTTACCGCAGCTATTATAGCTATTATAATGTAGGCTACGAAAGGATTTTTGAAATTTCAATCCCTATAGGGTTAAAATAGGGGTTTGAAAAATCGAACTTAACGGTAGCGAAGCCGCGGCCAAAACCTAGTAGATAATAAAATTCATCCATCCAATTTTGTTCTTCTGACAGTCGCAAGGCGAACGTGCAAGAACATCGTGCGTGTGAACAACGCGTCGTTCGCGAAGATGCAAGCGTGCCGCGTGTACGAGGTGGGCGCGACGCTGCCGCTGCGCTTCGTGTGCGTTTTGGTGGATTACGTTATCGTTCTCATACAAATCGCTCTCGGCAGAAAATAATAAACTTCTCAATACACCGTGTATTTTTAATGATTTTTGACGACTTCCCTGGCGCAGTGGTGAGCGCTGTGATCTTATAACTGGGAGGTCCCGGGTTCGATTCCAGGCGGGGGCAATTTGGGAAATAAGCTTCAATAGCCCAACGGTTAAAGGTGTGAACTGAAAACTGTATGGTCGCAGGTTCGAATCCCACCCGTTGCACTATTGTCGTACCCACTCCTAACACAAGCTTTCCGCTTATTTGGAGGGGACAGGAGAATATTAGTAAAAAAAAAACTATAATTTCTAAATCGCCTCTGGTCTGGTCTGGTGGGAGGCTTTAGCCGTAGCTAGTTACCCCCCTATCGTCAAAGACATGCCGCCAAGCGATTTAACGTTCCGGCACGATGGCGTGTAGAAACCAATTAGGGGGTATGGGTTGAATCTACACTGCCATACCCGTTATTAAAATTAGATATTAGAATATAAATAAATAAATAAATAAATAAATAAACAAATAAATAGTCTTTAATATCTAATTTTAATCCAAACTAGCTGTGCTCCGCGGCTTATTGATGATAAAGAATCAGGATAATAAGAAGCTTTTATACATTCATTGGATTTCTCCATGACTTAAATTGTTTTTATAGGTAGGAACCAAATTTCATTAAAATCAGTTTAGCCGTGTAAACGTGAAAACGTAACAAACAAACAGACCGATACACTTTCGAATTTATGATATTATTATGCACATGGATGGATGGATCATCCTTGCAGCATTTATGGCAGGCCTATACCAGGAGGTAGTGAGCGTAGTACGGTGGAGGTTTTTTAGTCCACAGGCCGCAGCAGTGGAGTCGGGCATGCCAGTATGGTATCCATGAGGATTTTTCCTCCTCCAGGGTAATATATTATATATGTAGTAGGTATAGTAGGTATTATATGTACATTTTTGACCTATTCCACTCTATAATTTCACCTTACCCACGTTTAAGGGAAGCTGGAATAAATTTCTTTTTTTAGAGATAAGCTTCATCTATGTCTACTATATTAGAATATATGTTGTCTTGTAACTTCTTATATGTACATGAAAAAAAAAGACGTGTGGCACTCGAGGACTGCCGCGGTAAAGCTATTGCATAGCATTTTTTATCAACGCCATCTAGCGGCTCACCGTAGAGGAGTCCCGTGTCAGGTTATTTTCGTTACGGAATTTCTGGATTCGGTCTCCACGCTCAAGGCCCGCGATAGCAATAGCTTAAAAAAAATATGTAATAATAAAAAAAAAGTTCACCTTTAAGTCGGCAAGCCAGTCGCGATGCTGGGCGCCGAGCGCAGTGAGCGCCGCGATCTTCCTGGAGACCACTTCCAGCACTCGCTGTTGACGCAGGATGTATTCGCTGCGAAGCCTGACCGTCGCTTGCGTCAGTAACTGTCACCAGAACCAGAATCACTATTTATTAAATATGGTTGAGCGAAGCAACGGCAATGGGCTGGGCACATAGTTCGAAGAGCTGATGGTCGATGGGGTCCCAAGGTGCTGGAGTGGCGACCCCGCACCGGGAAGCGCAGTGTAGGCAGACCCCCCACTAGGTGGACCGACGACATCAAACGAGTCGCAGGGAGTCGCTGGATTCAGGCGGCGCAAGACCGAGATCTGTGGAGGTCCATGCAAGAGACTTATGTCCAGCAGTGGACGTCCATAAGTTGAAGAAGAAGAAGAAGAAGCAACGGCTGGATCATGCGTCATGCTCGTGAACGGGTGCCACCAACGGAAATGGGTCTGCTTTCTGTCTGCTCGTCTTAACATGCATTGGATTGTTTTGCATTTTTGAAACTTTATTGTGGATACACTGTATACATAGCATAGTTTTGTTACCTATTGTAAAAAATTTTTTTTAAAAGAGCAACCGCCGAATTTATTGCTTGCTCTTCTCGGCAGGAAAGGCATTCCGAACCAGTGGTAGATTCATCGACGATTCAAAAGCACTTCTAAAAGTTTATTTGGATAAAAAATATTTCTATTCTATTCTATTCTATTGCATTATACACATAACCATATATAATAGATTTTGATTGCTGAGATGAGGCGGTTTTAACTTGATGTCTCGCAACACCGCAGTCCTGTCGTGACCACGGTCCGTGCAACTGAATCGAAATAAAACAATTACCGTGGTACGAACTCGTTTTAAATTATCACAATTGAATCATTAAAACAGTTAGGTACGATAAGAGCTTTTTCTTTAATCCGAAATAGGCTTGCGCTTGACGACAATCAATACTGGATAGCTCTGATGAGGTCTAGGTTGGAGCGCGCTTGCCTAGAAGATGCCTATTCACTCTTGCCTTGAAGGATACGCTCTTACCTCTAAGCACTCCTTAGGGCCGAGTTCCTCTTTCTTGTCCAGTTTCAGTATGGGCTGCGACGCTTGTCTCTCCAATACTTCTTTGATTATCGACGTGAATGGTAGCTTTTGCCTCTGAAATCAACATAATACTTTTTAGTAAATCTCAACTTTCAGAACACCTTCAAATTAGAGGAGAAAATTTCGTTTCGAAAAAAGGAGTCGCAGCACACAATTTATTAAATAAAATAATGTCCTCCCGACCGAATCCGTATACGGCGGCCAAGCTCCACAGAGATCAGCCATCTGCGCGGAAGATATTATAGTGCACAAGTGAGTGCGCAAACACAGGTGCACTCTCTATTTGCTCACTCTCGTGGTCCTATGGGACGGAAAATCCGACACGACCAGAGAGAGATCTTTACGTGCTCTCCAAGGCACGGGGGTGACTAACTGCCAACTTCCCTAACTCCGGACTAGCACAGAATTTCTTATTAGAAAACCCCAATACATTTTTTGGCCCGACCCAGGAATCGAACCCGGGACCTCGTCATCCGCAGTCGAACTCGCTAACCACTAGACCAGTGAGTTTACAGTTTACATAATTTATTATGTGTATAGTCAGTCACCTTTCATATATTTAGATTATTACTGAAGTCAGTGTAGTTTAAAAAACATACCTCTTTGAGTATGGCATTAATATCATCTTCTTCTAGAGCTGGATTCTTCAGTTGGAGTTCCTTGTAGAGTTGCTCTTCCAAATTGCAAGGTTCCAGTGTCCTGACAAATACAATATATCTGTGCATTTTTACACTTAACAAGTAAATTATTACGTTTTTAAAGTAACAGTGTCCGATAGAAGCAAGTGAATTCCATGACACACAAGGAAAATAGGCTTGTTCTTAAAGGAACTAAAAGGAACGTACTAGTACACACAAAATACTGTACTAGTTCAGACTTCTAGTACTAGTATAGTAATTCCAAGCCAAGACATAGAATCACAAAATAGGTCCACAAGGAACAAAGTACTAAAAGAAGTATGTACGGGTGTGTGTGTGTGTTTGTTACTACTTCACGCCACAACGAATGAACCTACTTAGCTGAAATTTTGAATAAAGATAATACCTCATACCCAGGATTAACACATAGGCAACATTTTATCCCGGAAAATTAAAGAGTTCCCACGGGAATAAAAAAAAAATACACGCTCATCATCTAGTGGAGAGTAATTACCTTGTCACGAAATCTCCGGAGGACAATAATATGAGGAGTGTACGCAGCGGCGCAGGAGTGATCGCGAGGCCCACTATTGGGCTGGATTGCCCACTCGTGTGCAGAAGGTTCCGGGCTGAACTGGGCTTGGTGCAAATCGCTTGAAGGATTGAATCTGTTTCACCTGAAAGTTGGAAGAGTATCCGTTGCTGCATGATTGAAGGACAAAACCAACAAACGCACTTTCGCATATACTATAATTTTATCAGGCCTCTACCTACATATACCTCTTCGAAGGCAAATTCAGAGAGTGCGAAGAGATAAGTTCCGTGATAGAAAGAGGGAAAAGTCTAGGTGAATAAGACAGTAGGTAAGTAGTGCTGTGTCAACCTGAATTGCACTTTATCGTGTGGTGACAAGAGTCGCTATTTATTTAAATCATTTTGCGGAGTGAATGTTCTGTACCTTTAGGTACTTCACCTCACCACAGCTCATTACCTTCGTCTGCTGCAGCGTAGTCGGCCAGTCGCTCGAGGACAGGCAATGTGACCGTGTGCACGCCGCCTGAATGCGCGCAAGCGTACGTGCCGCGACCCACCTGCAGGACAAATCAACACTATAGATTGTTACGTTCCCTCAAATATGGTTGAGCGAAGCAACAGCTGGATCATGCGTCTTGCTCGTGAACGGGTGCCACCAACGGGAATGGGTCTGCTTTGTGTCTACCCATCTTAACATGTGTTAGGTTGTGGTAGGTGTGCATTTTTGAAACTTCTTTGTGGAAACACTGTGTGCATAGCAGTTTTGTTACCCATTGTAAAAAAAAATTTTTTTTGAAAAGAGCAACTGCTGAGTTTCTTGCCGGCTCAGCAGAACCTGCATTCCGAACCGGTGGTAGATTTATGACGTGTTATAAGAGCTACAAGTTGGTCTACATGAAATAAATAAATTTTGATTTGATTTGATTTTTGAGCAGACAGACACACATCTTCATCTTCTTCGTCTTCATACTGGGCTGATTTCCACACTTAAACTAGTCATGGTTTGCTGTGTGTGATGCACCAATTCTTCCAATATTCTTCACTCCAACCATTCCAAGGTCTTTTCAGAAGCCTAGCAGGCCGCTCAGGTTACCAAGGACAGACTCATTCTCGCATTCTACTTATTTTATAAAGGTGTGTATGTGTGTGTGTGTTTATTACTCTTTCACACCACAACTAATTTAACTGAAATTTAGAATGGAGATAACTCATATCCAGGTTTAATAAATAGGCTACATTTTATCCCGGAAAATTAAAGAGTGGCTGGCAATCAAAATGGTAGTGGGTTTGGCTAGCAACTTACCGGATACAAATGCACTGGGCACACGTATTGCAATGCTGTCTGTTCTTCTCCCATTACTATGTTAAGTTCTACAGACTCCACTACATATAGAGCGTGGCTATCACAGTCTGTTTCCGTGGGCTGAAAAAATTAAATTTTTATATGATGACGGTCTCCATGGGGTAGTAGTGAGCGTTATGGTCTTATAACTAGGTCTCGGGTTCGATTCCCGGCGGGACAATTTGGGAATTTATTATTTCTAAATTGTCACTGGTCTGTTCTGGAGGGAGGCTTTGTCCGTGGCTAGTTACCACCATACCTTCAAAGACATGCCACCAAGCGATTTAGTGTTCCAGCATGATGGCTGGAAAACCATAAATCGAACTTTGATCCAAAACACGGGAATTTGTAAAGAAATCATTTGATGACTAATAAACGATGATTTTCATAATATTGCTATATCTACAGTGGTAAGAAAAATACTGATTAGATGAATCAATAGAGAATTTTTTTCTCAGTAAGATAGTATTAAAAAATTGTATTTCACCAAATGTTGATTAACAACGTTATAGCTTGAGGAGGGTAGATCATTACTTACACAAGGCAGAAGCAAGCAATGGTATAGCACAGCTGATGCACTGGCGATGACCACTAGAGTGGGTGTGTTGATCCCACCCAATGCAGTTATGGCACAAGATTCAGATCCATAGTTATCATCTGCTGGCGGGTACATTGCTAACGGCCCCTTTAGCTTTGTTTTTAGTAGACTGAAAAAAACATGATAAAAGACATCACATTTCGGAGCAACAACAGCCTACCATAGTCACTTATATAATTTGGTGTATAGGTGTTTTTTTCTATGCCAAAGAGGGCCTGCAAATGCAACAATATCATCCCTACACCTGTACATTGGTTTTCTTACTCTTTTCCTTCTATTACAGTGACTACAGAAATTATGGATCGGTGGCAGGGTTTAATGCCGAGATCTATAGAGCATGCTCTGACTTAAGATAGAGGTTAAGACGAGACACAAATATGCTCTTACATCTTTCTTGAGTGTGAGCTAAGTGAGAGTGCAGTCTATAGATTTCAGCCTTAATGTAAACTCACCTCTTATTATCTAATTCACACTGCATCACATACACATCTCCATTGCCACTCAATATGAGCAGATGTTCTGAGTCGGGGGTAGGTGTGAAGTCCACTGCAGCATCACCAAAACTCTCAAGGACTGTTTGTCCTAAAGCACCGGCGGGCTTAGGCCCAATACTGAACACTTTCACTAACTTTGGACCAGTTTTCAGACCAATATTGTAAAGCCTGAAAGTATTGTAAAACCTGTAAAACTCAAAAAAAATTTTGTTCCCTTCCCTTCAAATCCCAAAACCTCGTTTACTCGTAATTTCAACCATCTAGAAGTCGAAATAATAAGTGAGTCACTATAGGTCATTTTAGTACATATTTTCCCTCTATAACTCGAAAAAATCAAATTTTTCCTCTGTATCTCCAACAATGCAATGTTTTATTTTGCAACCTCTAGGTTATATATTAAAAATATTTTTTTAATATGCCTTACAAATATATCAATATTATTCCACTTCTTTGTTGCAAACACTTTAACTTTTTCAACTGCAATCCAAACTGCAATTTTTCAGATAGCATGCTTAGAGTTAGCATATGTTATACAACAGCACCTTGATAAGATATACTGTCAAAAAATATAAAATTAAGTTTTGTGATGCTGTTGTATTAGTAGTTAGTATATTACCTCATGGTATTATCAGATACAAGTACCAATACATGTGAAAGGGACTTGGGATGCCAGTGCACACGATGTATCTCTCCTTGCAGATACAGGAACTTTTCATCTAAGGAGAAGCTCCTATAAAAGATAAGATAAAGATTTTATATTTAGTTCACATAATTTCATAATATAATGTTATACAAGTGTCACATTTGTTTGCAGTACTGCTTCCCCTTAAATATTTCATTTTACAGCCTTGCTTTCACATACCCAGATCAGGGGTGCTGAGTATCTGACCTCCAAGTGGTATAATGATTTTTTAACTTACTTGCACAAAATAGTTTGACTGCCTGAGTCGAAGAGTCCACCACGACCCCATCGTGATGGCAGCTCTGCCACTGTTACTCCTCTGGATCCCCATATACAAAGCCTACTGCCACATTCGCTACTGACCACATGCTCGACGGAGAATGCAGGCGGAGATAAAAGATGAAGTTTCTACAACAAATTGGTAACAATAAAACTTTTGTAATGCGGTTTAGAGACAAAAATTAACGTTCGGCGAAAGAAAAAAAAACAACCTCGCAAAGTTGCGATTCAGGCTTGAATGTTAAGAAAATGCCTTATAAAACAAAAATTGTTACCTGGTATGGTGTTTCTGCATCCTGTTCCTCGAGCCGCTTCAAATTTATACTAAACAAGCAGTTTTCAACAGAATTCCAAACGTACAAAACATCGTCTTTATATTCGAACAAATTGCGCAATTTTACGTCGGAGACATCCAAACTTTCTTTAATATCTTTAAATATTTTATGGCTCGCTAATTTAGTTTCATACAGTCGAAAATCCATCGTAATTTTACCTTTTCACCAAACATAAAATATTATTTGTTATTTATATTTTATCTTACAACTTGTTGTTTTTAATTCAACCACAGATTACTATCAAAGAGAATGTAATCACTCCGTATTACTATAGATATAGAACCACAGATTACCATATCCAATGTAATTATCTATGGATAGGTATGTACTAAACCCATGAAGGTATCAATAGGTAGGTACCTTCATGACTAAACATGGACTAATTGAGTTTGAGACTAATAAATCCCCACTGTAATTGACAGACCTTTTTGCAAAGAAATTATTAGAGCTCATTTCCACTCCAGTTGCTTAAAATAGGTAATAGGTACCTACCTATTTAAAGATTAAATAAACCATACCACCCATCGATGTAAAATTGTACATCGATGATAGGTACCTACCACCCTACTAAACCGCTACTGTCTGTCACAGAATATTATTAAGTACCTATCTAGGGTGGCACACCCAATTATGGGCACTTTAAGAGTTTATCTAATTTCAAATATGTTTTTTAAATATAAATTTAACCAAATCCTATAAATCACTGTATTCATAAGGTTACTTGATTAATAAAATATATAATTAAAGAAGATATTGAAATATTTTTGTTTAAATCAACTAGAATTTTAAATAAGATTGAAAAATGACCCAGTCTCCAATTATTCGCACATTTGTTACCAGTTATGGGCACAAAATTATCCAATTATCTGCACTCCGATTTTAATAGAGTTTAAGGGAAATATAACGCTAGGCTACCTACGGAAGTCTTTTAGAATATAGATTTTATTACGAAATAATATACGGAAATTCTTATAGTAACTGTAGGTGACTTAATTTTTTTATTTTTATTATATTTAAAACAAACTTCCTTACATATTTAATAAGAAAACGTAAACATAATCTTTATCAAACGACAGACGTCCACAGCTGGAAAAAGGTCTCTTATATGGACTTCCACAGGTCTCGGTCTTACGCTACCTGAATCCAGCGGCTCTCTGCGACTCGTTTGATGTCGTCGGTCCACCTAGCTTCCCGGTACGGGATCGCTACTCCAACACCATGGGATCCCATCGACCATCAGCTCTTCGAACTATATGCCCGCCCATTTCCACTTCAGTTTCACTTAGCTATGTCCGTGACTTTGATTCTCTTACAGATATCCTCATTTCTGATATGATCTCGCAGGGATACTCCGAGCATAGCTCTCTCCATCGTCCGCTGAATGATTATTGTTTCGTGATAAATAACTGCCCATGGAACTTCTCAAATGCGAATTTTCTTGTAAGTCTGTGTCATTTTTTTTCCAACTGGTTTATAATCTGAACATATGTTTCCTTAAATACATGAGCAACCAACTTTATAAATTTTTTTTAATGATTCACAACTCCACATCAAAGTTTTGTAGCCTGTTTCCTTACCCGACGTGGAATATGATTATAAACCCACGGTTTGAATCCGTCTTATGTTAACTTAACCAACCAGCCGTCGTTGGAGGTGAGAAGCAAGGTTACAACCTCTCTCCATACCTCAGGTGGAGAAGAAACGTGACAGCCTTCGTCAGTTTTCAGCCGCGTCAGCTGGCTCTGTCCGATAGATAGATCTCTCACGGACACTTTGGAATGGAACTTCTGTTCCACTAGATGGTATCTTTAATACACTTGGTATTCAAGGCCCGCAGGTCGCGAGTTCTTTTCTTAGAGATCTGCCTATTAACCTACCAGTAGGCATCCGCGTCTGCTGACGACTGAAGTCTCATCTCTTGTCTGTCTTTCATCAGTTTGAGAGTAAGGTCAGAGAATTTCTTAGTCCTTTTCGTGTGATGGGTCTTAAAGAATTTAGTCTCCAGAGTATGGACAGTTTACACACACTTGTTAAGATCGTCTACAGACTCCCAGTCTGCTAGGGAATCGAATCGCTTCGGAGTGTTAATAAACAGGAAAATCTCCAAATTTTGTAACCAGATACTGACACCCCTTGTTTTGCAATGAAATAACGGGAAAGTTTCATTTACTTTTTGAATTAGTAACTAGTAATACTTAGAAAATCAATTGAAAACAATTATATTATTAAAACTCAAATAAAACCACAGTTAAATCATTATTAAGTAAGTACTGACCCTTAACGTCGATGAGTCAAAATGGCCGGAAAACTTCGGGAACTCCAGAACGATATCTTTCAAGTACGATACTGACGTCATTTTAAAACTTTTCAGATTAGAAAGGGTTCGATTGTGAAAAATATGAATTCCCCTAAATATTTTTTAATCTGAAAATTTAAAAACCACAATCAGAAACTTATATTTTAATCTTTTTTGCCAAAGTGCGAATAAACTGGTGCAGTGCTAGCTATTGGGTTGGTCACCCTACGTACCTACTTATCAAGTGATTATATTATTCTCTTTGACTACTACTCTGTGCCGCTGACTCACTGACCTTTATTATTTATTAATCTATGATTAACACTGGACTGGCTGGCTGCAGCTGTACATTCTTTTTTGGGCGCCTGACGCTGTAAT
This sequence comes from Hipparchia sbordonii, assembly GCA_038048805.1. Taxonomy (NCBI): domain Eukaryota; kingdom Metazoa; phylum Arthropoda; class Insecta; order Lepidoptera; family Nymphalidae; genus Hipparchia; species Hipparchia sbordonii. Next base: position 7,973,606 of record CM076107.1, on the reverse strand, counting down.
CCCTTACGAGGGTCTCTGGAACTAATAATATGGCGCACCAATCTCTAATTTATCTATGAAATCATCAATGAAATCATAGATTAGGTAAAGAGATTAATTCGCTGACTCTGACTGCATATAGCACTCAAGCAAGGTGTATATAATACCATGATACATTTGCAAAATCAAGACACCAAATCATTATGGTAGGTTAGTTTAGTTCCAATCGTTAAGATAAGTGAAAGTAATATAAAAATCTCATCAAACAGCTAAAGAACCATCCCATTTAAACGCACTAAGGAAAAAAATCGCATTCGAATCGGTCCATCGTCCGTTTAAACTCTGCGATGTCTCACATAACTCACATAAGGATAAAGCACATCATACCACCATTCATCAATCTTTTTACAGTAGCGTAAAAGTTATTTGTGTTACATGGGGCCAAAGTGATACTTAGTTCCTCGAGGGCGTTATTTTGAATTCAAAACAAAGCGAAGGATTCTAAAGTTTAATCATGAGCGTAGCGAGTAATTCAATATACGCCACCGCACCTCTGAGAACAAAATATTTTGTCCCCTTGTGACACACATGATTATTTTTCATCATTACCTATGAGAAAAAAAAACAGAAGTGAGGAAGCTCAAACTCCCTTATTGTAACAAAATTGAATTTGGCTCCCGTTATCCTCTACACTTACAGTCTACAACCAATTTTAGTTTTTCGAATAAGTATGATTATGATGAAAAAATAATTTTAGTAATACTTATTAGAAAGTAACAATCTATTTTATTCAGTTTTAACTTATCCTTCATTTCGGATAAATAAAAATACTTACTTGCGTAAGAAAACTATACCTACCTAAAGATTTGTTAGTGATTCTCATAATATGTGATTAGTATAAGTAGTTAGGTATAATTTTAGATTTAATTTTTATTGATATAGGTTTCTGATGCCCGCGACTTCTTCCGCGTGGATTTAGTTTTTAAAATCCCGCGGTAACTCTTTATTTTTCCGGAATAAAAAGTAGCCTATGTCACTTTTCAGGTCCTCAATTATACCCATGAAAAAAATCACATCGACCCGTAGCTCTGTTGCAGTGTGATTGAAGGACAAACCAACAAACAAACAGACTTTCGCATTTATAATATTAGTAAAGATAGTAACGATATTAGTAAGGATACCTACTTAATTTCCTTTAAAGTTACCTATGTATTAAGAATTGTAATAAGTATAGGACATACCGACATAGCTACCTATGGGGCCGACATAATATTATTATGTCGCCAGTAAAAGTCGGAACTTAATAAGAATAACAAAAATAACAAGTTAATTATTTAGCTAAGTAATAAATCGAAAAGCCAAGAGAATATAATCACTTCGTTTCATCGAAAAGGGGAAACCGGGGAGTCGCATTTCACGCAGGGTCTCAAGTTAACTATCTAAGAATAGCGCACAAGTAAATCTATTTCGCCCCGGGCCTATAGGGAATAATGGGTGTAGGTGTTTGGCTTGATGCTATAAATAGAATGCATTTAATCAATAGAGGAATAAATTGGGCAATATTGGGCATGCGTGGCGTGCATCTACAAGCTACGAGCAGGTAGCACAAGCTGTAACAAGTAATAAATTAATATTCAGGCGCTCAATTGCCGGCGGGACTCGTAAACAAGGAAGACTACTACGGATTATTAAGGTACCAATAATTTTTACTAAAGCTTTGTTAATATATTCAAAAAATAACTATAACTACTTGTTGCAAGGCGATTTTATTTAAGTAGATACATAGGCTGGTTGCATAGTCAGGCTTACCGCCAGCGCGCGAGGCACGAGCCTACAATGACTTGTATAGACGTCATTGCGAGCCTATAGTTTCTTTGTAACGTTACATCTGATGGAAGGAAACTACAGGCTCGTGCCTTGCGCGCTTACCACCACAGAGTACTTACCTAAAATTAGTGTAAGTAAAAAAGGTTACAAAACCCTGCAGAAGCGAATGACCTGGCAGTATAGTTTTGTTTACATTGTGTATCTCTTCTCGTTGGGCGTACTTTACATTGAATAAGGAGATACCGCCCGCGCTTGCGGAAAGCGTGCCTATGCAACCAGCCTAAATCATTACTTTATAAAGTAGTTACCCGAGCGTGAATCATGTTGAAGTTATATTTACCTCTTTAAGTGCTCAGCAATAAGATTTACTTATTTTATGATGACTTTTCTCGTTAACATATCAATGAAAACAAAAGCGCAATCCTTGCTAATACGAAATGCGAAAGTGTGTTGTTTTTGATTTGTCCTTCAATCACGCAGCAATGGAGCAACGGAAAGTAAGACAGGTTACTTTTTATCCCGGAAAAACGAAGGGTTCCCTTGGGATTTTGAAAACCTTTTTTTTATATGAATAGCGAGCAAACGCTCAGGCGGTTCATCTGATGTTAAGTGATTACCACCGCCTACGAATACTTGCAGCACCAGAGGCATCGCCGATGAGTTGCTGGTTGTTCAGGAATTCTTGGTCCGCTACTTGAATAACCTCATGTTGTAATTAAGTGGGAACACCGTCGAAGGGAGCTGGGATCTAACTCAAAAAAGGAAAAAGCATAAGTTGATGATAAAGTTTCTGAAAGCCAGTTGTTTGCGAAAGAGCTGCATTATTCATTGCTACAATCGTGGTGGTTAGCTGTACAGCTTATGGTATACTTGCTGCAAAAATAAATAGCTATAGGTAAACAACCGTAAGCGCGACTCTCCTGAAGGTTTGCGGGGTGCGCGGCGGGTGGTTCGGTCGGCTATAGGTACATATGCGACGTAATTATCGCCTTAAGATCAACTACATCCTATATGATAATTTTTAAAATGAAATACATTTATTCTATTAGACACAAATGATAGTGTGTATTACAATTTCTCGCTTCGACATTCGAGATGTCATTGCCATTAAAAGCGCATTGCTTTAGGAGAAAAAAACCGCCACAGTCGTGATTAGTGATTACCGTAAAAAAAAACAAATTATTATTTTTTTGTTAACGGTACTAGAAATTGTGCCTATGACGTTATTTCGTAACGGTCAATGACAGCCAACTTAAAATAAACGGTTACCTTATATGATGAATGTATATCCCTATATTGCCTTGACTTACCTACCTTACATAATTTTCAGCAAAATGAATGGACTTCTGTGGTCATCTCTACTATGGATATTGTATCAGTGTTGGTCGAAGGTGGATTGGATTGCTGTTCAACATCTTTTCAGCTTGCCTGAAGTTAATAGAGAGTAAGTAGAATGAACAGTATCTACAGCACTTTGATTAAACTCTTTAGATTTTTAGTAAAAATAAATAAATTTTAAAAAGTATATCTCTACCTGTGTACCTATGTACGTGTGTAAGGCCTGTCCCATATACAGGGTTAAATAAAAAATACCAGAAAGCTCTCGGCACGTAAATGTTATCATTAAAACTAACAACTTTTGCTCTACGACTTTTCAAAATTCCGCATTAATTGTTTTTCATACAAAAAATTTTAATAAATTATGTTATTTCTCTAAAGTGACATTACTCTGTGAGACTCGAGACCAAGACACGTGCGTGTGGTTCGTGCGGCGTTGCCGATGTTACAGAGTAGTTACAAGGAGAGAATCTATGTAAAATATTGAATATCAAATATTTCACAAAATATCGAGTTAAAAAAAAGTCGTAGAACAAAAGTTGTTAGTTTTAATGATAACAATTACGTGCCGAGAGCTTTCTGGTATTTTTTATTTAACCCTGTATAGTTAGCATACCTATTTTATTTATATACTTAAAATAAAGGTTTTTAATATTATAACACAATGTCATTTTTCTTTTTTTAATATCTTATTAGTCTCGAAATAATAGAGCTTTTAAATTTCCTGATAGAAAAAGAGAGCTCTAACACTCTCCTTATAAAATTTCGTTTTAGAAAGAGACTGATACAGTTGCAGTAAAAGAGCTACATGTTACATTTTCGATTGTAATTAATGTATATCCATCCAGATTTTGACAACAGTGAAATACACAATTGATTTTATTTATATACAAAACTAGCTGTTGTCTGCGACTTCGTCCGCGTCAATTTCTGTTATAATGATCAGTGTGATGATAGCCTAAAGCCGTCCTCGATAAATGGACAACACAAAAAGAATTTTTCAATTCGAACCAGTAGTTCCGGAGATTGGCGCGTTCAAACAAACAAACTCTTCAGCTTTATAATATTAGTATAGATATAATTTATTCATTATTCTTTTCAGATTTTTTTTGAATTCGGCGAAGACTGCCACTCGAGTGTTTTGCTTCCTGTTCATTATCTGGCACGTGTTAGGTTACTATCGCGCTCGAATACAGTACAAGATGCTTTTGAATAGAGTAGCGTACTTTATGGCCTATTACAAAGTAAGTGAATACCTATATTACTAACTACATGCAGACCAGAGAAATTTCAGAAATTATAAGTATTGAAATTGTCAAAACCACACAAAAAAAAGACGTGTGGCACTCGGGGACTGCCGCGGTAAAGCTATTGCATAGCATTTTTTTTAGCGGCTCACCGCTAGATGACGTTGATAAAAAATGCGCCATCTAGCGGCTCACCGTAGAGGAGTCCCGTGTCAGGTTATTTTCGTTACGGAATTTCTGGATTCGCTCTCTACGCTGGCCCGCAATAGAAGCTATGCAATAGCTTAAAAATAGTTTCTCAAAATTACAGATTCCAAGGAATATTCAGGACCGGGTCATAAATTACTATCAACAGGAGTGGACGAGTAATAAAATTAAGTTTCCGGTGTCAAATGTTCTAAGCATGTTACCAAGCGATTTGTTCGATGAATTGATCGAGAATTTGGGGGTCACTGTATTGGAAAAGGTATCATTCTATTTATCTTGTAGTTCGACATCATCTTTAGTAAAATTAGATCGGCATACTGGTGAAATTCATCGCCTTATTTTCTCAACCTCGTATCTGTATTTTCCAATGTTTTGGATTAAAACAATATACATTCAAACCTGAGTAAGCGACAACTGGGTAAGCGAGAAAACTCTATTAATGAGAGTATTTGCCAGGTCCCGTCATTTTGCCCTCCTAAAACCTCTATAAGTGAGAAACAAAAACCTGTATAAGTGACACTAATTTTTCACGCGTGAACCTCTTGTGAGATTGCTACCTGCCTATACCTCTATAAGCGACAGTTAAACCAATTTACGTCTGTTATTGTTTTCTGTATCTACAAAATAATAATAATATGAATCAGTTAAAAATACGGAGGCCGCTATATAAAATATACGTGTGAATTGTGATTCTGCTGTTATTTTCGGTTTTGGGCCATATTTCTTAATATTTGTAAATTTACAGTAATTATGTTTATTAATTCAGGATTGCAGGCTCTCAGATACACGGCCAAGTGCAAATTCAACCCACTAGACTAAAATTGTTCAATACAGAGAGCATTTATAAAGAGTTCGATTTACCTACAGAATTTCGGCATTCTTTTCAGCTCCAACTGTATCAAGAATGTTTCCGATTTTTCGCCTCCATAGCACCAAAGGTAGAAAAACATTTTTATTCTTCAGGGGATTTCGTCATTAGAAAAGGTAAGATACGCTTTGGCCAATCGATACTTCAATATTCTGCCGTGCTAAGACAAATTCACTGTATCTTCAGATACAGTGTTTTATCGTAACATCGATAAATAAATTCCTCGTACCTGTTTATTATAATGGCATTTAAATATTTCAATTAAGTCTTAATAAAAATAATAAGAAACTTCAAATGGAAATAGTCACCGAAATACACAAAAATGCTCGGTTTTTTAACCGACTTCCAAAAAGGAGGAGGTTATCAATTCGGCCGGTATCTTTTTTTTTTTTTTTTTCTATATATGCCCACCGATTACTCCGAGGTTTCTGGACCGATTCACGAGATTTTTTTTTAATCGACAGAGAAAGCTCGCGAAATGGTCCCATAAAAATCTTTACCTTCAACTCCTCAAGCGTGATGCTGCAGGGGTATTTCCCCCCTAAATTATGGGACCTTAGGAACCGTCGTTTACGAATTGGTATGCTTAGGCTAAGCATATACTAGATCATAGAGCTCCAGGTCCTACTCCTCAATCCTGATGCTGTAGGGTACTGCCCACCTAAATTATAAGGGATTTAGGAATTGCTAATCATGAATTGTTATTGTATGTAATAAGCATATACTACATTATCGAGGTCTAGGTTCTAGCTCCTGAAACCTGATGCTGCAGGGTACTGCCCTCTTAAACTACAAGGATTTAGGAACTTTCGCTTGCGAATTGATATTGTTAGTATTAAGCATATTCTACATCGTAGAACTCAAGGTCCTAGCTCTTCAATACTGATGCTGCAGGGGTACTGCCTACCTAAACTGTGAGGATTTTGGAACTGTCGTTTACGAATTGATATTGTTGGTACCGAGCATGTACTACATCATAATGCTCAAGGTTTTAGCTCCTCAATCCTGATGCTGCAGAGTTGGAGGAACTGACGCTTTCGAAATGATATTGTTGGTACCAAACATGGACTACATCATGGAGCTCCTAGTCCTAGCTCTTGTGTACTGTTAATAAGTACTGTAGCTACCAAGTATAGAACTACATTAGTACCGTACCGTAAGAGGGAGGGGAGAAAGAGAGCAGGAACAAGCTTCACTAAAAAGCTTAAAATAAAAATTCTTTTCAAAAAACCGACTTCAAACGCCACTACAAAGTATAAAAATAATTTTATTTTGTACACGTTTGTTGAAATCGGGCGGGCTTAACTAGAAACGATGAAATCGATTTGCGACGCTTACCTTATGGTGACATATAAGAGACACGTTTAGGCGAGCATCGCGTATCGGTTTCATCGTTTCATTTAAGCCGCCCGACTTCAACAAACGTGTACAAAATAAAATTATTTTTATACTTTGTAGTGGCGTTTGAAGTCGGTTTTTTGAAAAGAATTTTTATTAGATACAGTATAATATGGTCACGACACGGCAGTATTTTGAAAGAAAGAAAGAAAGAAAGAAAGAAAGAAAGAAAGAAAGAAGGATGGATGGATGGACGGATTGGCAGATGGATGGACGGACGTTGCTCAATCACGCTGCAACGACTGAACCAATTTGGCACAGAGATAGATTGTAGACATAGACTACTTTTTATCCGGGAAAATAAGAGAGTTCTCGCGGGAACTAAAAAACCTTAATCCGCGCGATTGAAGTCGTGAGCATCAACTAGTAGTAAATAATTACTTTAATAGGGTTGTCATTAGGTACAATGTACATATATGACATCTCAAAACAAAATAAAAAAAATACTGCTTTAATCGTTGGTATAGTTCTTTCAACTCACGAGGGCGCGTGGCTCATGGTTGTGTGTGTGTCGTATCTGTATAAGTGTGAGCGAGAGCTTGCTCGCACCTGACCATTTCCATAAGCTTCTGTCAGGCACACATACTTACGCAATGTGCATGTACACGACGTAACCACAAGTAAAGCTCGCGCGCCCTCGCGTGTTGTAGTATAGGCCCTGATAGTTGATACCGATTTAATTTTTCAGCCACTTCGGCACACGCAATGTATTTGATAGCTGATGGGATATTGGAAGCAACATCTGAAAGCGGACACTGCTTGGACACCATGTCTCCAGGGGACATTGTTGGCGAAATTGGTACTCTGCATATTAAGGGACACTATGTGTGAGTTGTAATGGAGTTCTATGATTCAGTATCGATGAGATAGTAATAGAAATAGAAATAGAAATATTTTTTATTCAAATAAACTTTTACAACCACTTTTGAATCGTCAATGAATCTACCACTGGTTCGGAATGCCTTTCCTGCCGAGAAGAGCCAGCAATAAACTCGGCGGTTGCTCTTTTTAAAAAAAATATGTTTACAATAGTTAATTAAACTATGCTACGTCATAGAAAAATTGTATTTAATTTTTCTTTTTATCTATGTGTACAGTGTACAGTACAGTTACGTATGTATACAGTGCTTCCACGATGAATTTTCCTAAGTCCAATACAATACAAATACAAATAAATACAATACAATATAATAGTGTCGAATCGATAGTGTGTAGTGTGACAGAATATTTGATGAAAAAACAGCTACTTAACCATACTGTTGTTTTTTCCTCAAATATTCTGTCAAGATTCTGTCATACTACACACTATCGATTCTATTTACGTATGCAATCTATAGTCCGCACTCTCCCTCAGCGCAGACTCGAGACAAAATTAAAACAATAAATTTATGTCAGAGCATATTTGTGTTTCGTTTTAACTCTATCTTAAGTCTGAGCTAAGTGAGAGAACGCTCTATAGCTGTTACCATTAAACTCCACTCATATAATGCGGCCGCAGCGCGTAGATAGCGTTTGGATTTTATTTTTACTTTGTTATCTATATGTATATATAAAATTCAAAGTCCTGACTGACTGACTGACTGACTGACTGACTGAGATATCAACGCACAGCTTAAACTACTGAAGTTAGAAACTTGAAATTTTTACAGTTGGTTCCTTTTATGACGTAGGCGCACACTAAGAAAGGTTTATTGGAAATTCCACCCCTAAGGGGTTTAAATAGGGGATGGAAGTTTATATGAAACTCCGTCATTTTTCAAGCTGTTTCCATCAAAGTTGGTATTTGAGCTTTCAGTTAAAAATAAAAAAGTACGTGTGTCACAGTTTTTGAAAATTCCACCCCAAAATCTAATTCAAAAGCTAGATATATTTATATGTATTTTTTTTGCTGTGTTATTCGGGTCTCAGCTGAAAAAACACGTCACAAGAATAAATGTATTTTCTTTCTTTCTTTCTATTTATTCATACCCATATTAACATTCTAGAAGAACTGCAAACGTCCGCTCGATTGGCGATTCCGAGGTTTTTGTGTTCAAGGAAAAAGATGTAAACGAAATTATCAAAGACTTTCCTGAAGCTAAAAAACTGTTGGTGGCTCTTGGACTAAAAAGGCTGCAACGGTCAAAAAATTTGCCCAAGCCGATGGTAAATTTGGAGTTTTTTATTCATACTATACAATTCTAAAATATTTCTTGCTCATGGTTAAAGGTGCGGACTCAAAACTGAAAGGTCGCAGGTTCGAATCCCACCCGTTGCACTATTGTCGTACCCACTCCTAGCACAAGCTTTCCGCTTATTTGGATGGGATAGGAGGATATTAGTCGACTGCAACTTGGCTACTATTCTTTTTTTTGTAAATAATAATTATTGAATTAATAATAATAATCATTTCTTTCAGAGCGCAAAGGAACCAGAGTAAGGCGTGATTAATAATAACAACCGAAAAATTGAGACTCAAGCACCTTCTAACTTCTTGCTCAAAATTATGGAAATTATTGAAAAAAAAAAAAAAAAAGAATAGAGTCTGTTTATTTCAGACCGTTGGCCCATAGGTGTTACTGTTAGTATAAGAAAAACTAGGTATGTGAGTATTATTATAATTTAATTGAAATACTTGCCACGACATAAATAAAAATAATAATAAAAAAAGACGTGTGGCACTCGGGGACTGCCGCGGTAAAGCTATTGCATAGCATTTTTTATCAACGCCATCTAGCGGCTCACCGTAGAGGAGTCCCGTGTCAGGTTATTTTCGTTACGGAATTTCTGGATTCGGTCTCCACGCTGGCCCGCGATAGAAGCTATGCAATAGCTTAAAAAAAATGAGGTACTAGCTACATGCACATGTGTGTGTATCCAATGCCTCAGTATGGGGCAGTCAGGCTTAGGGCAACAGACGAGTACGAACATGCCGAAGATGCCTCACTGTACCGCGACGTATCGCAGTGAGGTATCCTTCGACATATCGAAATGTTCGTGCTTGTCTGTTTGCATACATTTGTTTTAAATGGAGGTAACATCGAGGTAGTGAGCTAAACCGCGACCGCGAGGTATCGCAGTGAGGCATCTTTGGCATGTTTTCAAAAACCACACTCAGCACTGGTAGCATGGGCAGGAGATAAAAGTTTTATCCCCCGATTTTATCCACTGACAGGGGATAAAATTATCTTTTCCCTATGCTAAACCATGGCGACAGAGGAGAAGGCGATGTATATTTCTATAAGTATATCCACTAAGTGTTATTTCCACCGCTGTGCCCATGCTCGATGGGTGGATAAAGCTAAGCAAGGGGATAAATGTTTTATCCTTTTCCCGGGGATAAAATTTCTCCCGCCCATGCTACCAGGGCAGCATGGCGTTGGTGCTTCCCCTCACCCTGCGCATGAGCGATGCGACTCGTTTTCGCATGACTGTATAATTTTAGTGAATAAGTTATTTTACCTATTTAAATCAATACAATATGTGTCTAATAATAATAATGACATTTACCACTCTTAATGAGTTCTCAGTATTATTTAGTATAGTTCTTTCACGAGGGCGCGTGAGCTTTACTTGTGGTTACGTCGTGTAAATGCACATTGCGTAAGTATGCTTGCCTGTCCGGAGCCTAGGTGGGAGCGGTCAGGCGCGAGCAAGCTCTCGCTCCCACTTATTTAGATACGACACACACACAACCATGAGCCACGCGCCCTCGTGAATAGCGTTGCCAGGCGTCCGGATAAAGCCGGACATAGGTAGGCTTTTTGATTGCGTGTCCGGCCAAAATGAACGGTGTCCGTCTTGTCCGGCTTTTGTTAGGCTTTTCACATTTCGCAAACAAGCGAGCGCCGAGCGTGGCCTAGCGCAGCCTGCGCAGGCGACTTGATTGAAACTTGATTTTACATACAATTTTTTTGTCGTACTTATTAATACTGAGACAAAATCCTCAATAATATAGGGTGTCCGGCTTTTTTACCCAAATGTCCGGCCAAACTGGCTGGTCTGTCCGGCTATTAGGTTTGGCGACCTGGCAACCCTACTCGTGAACATAAGATAAGTTAGGTATGGTAAGGGACTACAATTCATTAATATCCACACTAAGAACTACAATAATTTAATAAAGAAGTTATTAATGTCTGTGTGTCTGTTTTCTTGCGAGGTAATTTTTGAACCACCTGAACTTATTTCAAAAATTATTCCATGCAGTACCTACTTCTTGTACTACCGTCTGGTATTGGAGGTTGGCAGTCATTACAGCTGTCTATAGTACAGAATACATAATAGTACCTACTATGAACGTTCGTACTATGTGATAGTACTTCGTAGCACATAAGCTTAAAAATGTGATATTGTACACAAGTTGATGCCCGTGGCTTCGCTCGCGTGGATTTAATTTTTAAAAATCCCGCGGGATCCCTTGGATTTTCCGGAATAAAATATAGCCTTTGTCACTCTTCCGGTCCTCAACTATACCATGCAAAAAATCTCGTCGATCCGTTGCTGTGTTGTGGCGTGATTGAAGGACAAACCAACAAACAAACACACTTTCGCATTTATAATATTAGTAAGAATTTTAGAATCTGTTAGCATTGAGGCATACATAGAGAATGTAGAATCATTTGATTTCAAGGGGCTATTTAAAGCTTGTTATTAAACTTTTAGCCCCTTGTCATAAAATGATTCTAAATTGGGTAATATACTGGCTACTTACTTATTGGTAAGTATTCTTTTCATCAACCGATAGATATCCACTGCTGGACCAAGTGGATCTCTTTCAGGAACTTCCACAGGCCTCGGTCTTACGTCGCATGTAGTCGGTTCACCTAGTGGTCTGCCAACACTGCGCTTCCTGGTGCAGGGTCGCTTGGGTAGTATTAATAAATACTAAATATTAGTATGTTGTCTTCAGTATATTTGTAATAATGAGGGCCACCACCACCAGTTGGGCTAAATGAAATAAATGATTTAGCAACAACCACATTTATTATTCTATCCATAACATATTATACATTCATGTTCATACGAAAAATCGCCCCCACAGAAAATGTATGAAACTCTTCACCCCATTTCCATTAAGACCGCTATCACATTTCCGCAGTTAAACATGAGTTAAACACGATTTGTGTGGATTTATTTATTTATTTATTATTTGGACAACCAACAAAATTACATGTAAACTACACTTAAACATAGATAAAAGTGAGGTAGTGAAAAACAAGTAATTTCACTAATAGGCAGCCCACATCATGCAAAATTTATAAATAGGTCGTACTTAAACATGTTACAAAATATATAGGTACCTACTATCCTTTTTTAATCGATACAAAAGCTTTGCGAGATGCTCCCATAAAAATTTCGGGTTCCAACTCCTCAATCCTGATGCTGCAGGGGCACTGCCCTCCTAAAATGTAGGGATGTACGAACTGTCGATTATGAATGGTTATTGCAGGTGCCAAGTAAAGACTACACCGTTGAATTTCAGGACCCAACTCCTCAATCCAATGCTGCGGAGGTCCTGTCCACCTAAAGTGTGGGGATTTAGGAACTGTCGATTGTGAATTGATTGTCCCATTACCAACAAACAAAGTTATAATTACGGCATTCCGAGCCAATGGTACATTCATTTGACGAGTCGAAAGCACTTTGTAAAAGTTTATTTGAATAAAAAATCATTCTATTCTATTCTATTCTGGAAACCCGAAACACTTTCGAGGATCCCTCTTAATATTTGTGAATGTTTATCTCCAGCTATAAACTTACTTTGACCCTAATGTCATAGTATACGAATGCGATCAATCGAGTTAAATCTTATACTAACCCCACTGATAAAATTCTATTCTATAAATCAATCGATTTCGAGCTTCTTGAAAGAACCTTCAACACCACCAAAAATATCCGATATCGTCTTCGGCTTGCCGGGTCGGAGGGTTTCAGTTACTCGCTTTTTGTTCTCATTCTCGAAGAAGTCTTTGTATTCTCTCAAATGTTCCAGAACATCATCTAAGTGAAAGCGAAAAGTAACAATTGTTAGCCTCATGTTAAAAATTGATTACGAAATATTGAAATAGTAAAGATATACAACTTTAATGTATTGAAGGTAGGGTCATATTTAAATTGATCTTTTATTATTGGAAGGTAGTTTTATAAAAACATTGTTGCTGTGCGGCGTAGGCACTCGTCTAGCGCCGGACTGGCGCCGGCCGTCGGGTATAAATAGGCGGGTTTGACGTTGCGAATTCAGTCTCTCCTATGCAACAACATAATGAGTTCAGTCTCTCCTATGCAACAACATAATGAGAAGATGCAACCTAAGATGGTGATGGTGGTAAAGCATAAATTACAAATAATAATACCTTGAATTTCTCTGTATTTTTTATATTCTCCTCCCGATTCTTTAGGAAGTATTTTGTTGGACACAAAATTTTCTAGAGTGTTCGAACCGACGGTGTGGATGTATAAAATATCCATCAGTTGCTTTTTCATGAAAGGCTTCATCAACGCTAACACCTTATCAATAAATGATGGTGCATTTAAAAAATGTACTCCTTTCAGCCTAACTAGGATTGCTTCCTGTAAAAACAATATATCATCGTCATCATTAATTAGCAGCCCATCATGGATACATTATGGAGAACTTTTAGGCATGCGAGTTTCCTCACGATAATTTTCTTCACAATTGAAGCATGTAAATATATATATTTTTTTAATTAAGAATATTAGCCAAGCTGAAGTTAACTAGTATCCTCCTATCCCCTCCAAATAAGCGTAAAGCTTGTGCTAGAAGGGGCTACGACAATAGTGCAACGTGTGGGGTTCGAACCTGCGACCGTTTAGTTTTCAGGCCACACCTTAAACGTAAACTTCAATAAGTTTGAAATTAAAATTGCCTGCGATGTAAAGTTGCGATGCCTAAACGCTCCGAAAAGTTAGAGGTGCGTGCCAGGATTTGAACCCGCTACCCTTCGAATAGGAGACCGCAAACCTAACCATTAGGCTACCACTGCTCATTTACAATATCATTAAACACATAACCCTCCTTTGCGTCGCGCAGTTGGGTAAAAACAGCGCCATCAGATCAGCGTTTTACTTAAGAGCGCGTGTAATGGTAAATCTTCAGATGCTGATTTGATTTTTACAGCAGTACATCAAGTTTTAATTATCCGAAAAAAAAAAACGGGCAAAAATTACATCATATTTCCAAGGGAACTGAGTAGAAACATAAAATAATGAAAGTTAAACAAAAAATACGCGATGTTAGGTCTAATTTTTAATTTTCAATGTGTTGCATATTGCAGAGCCAAAATTTTTAAATAAAAATCCTATATACCTTTATTACCAAGAGACGAATCAGACATTTTTTTTTAAGGAATATCTTAGGGGTTATTAGAATATATGATGTATTTGCTTACTACATTCCTACACGCTAGCATCTGTCACATTTGACACGAGATTTCGGGTATGTCATTTATCGCGGAGATTTTTTCTGTCATTCTGCGCACTGTTAACTCTGTTATTTTGTTTTGATAATGAATACCTCCTCACCTGAACATAATAAAGAAATTGCTGTATATTCTGCAAGTCTAGCCGCGCTACATGTGCTAAAGAAACACCTTCGAAATCCACCATGAGCAGAAGCCCGGGCCAGGTTCCCTCCATTACTTGATACATGTCTAGAATCATGAACACTACCCTGAAAAAGTTAAAGATACATTGAACTTACTTACAGTTAAAGATAGTTAAAGAGCAACTGCTGAGTTTCTTGCCGGCTCTTCTCAGCAGAATCTGCATTCCGAACCGGTGGTAGATTTATGACGTGTCATAAGAGCTACAAGTTAGCCTATATGAAATAAATAAATTTTGAATTTGAATTACAGTTACTTAAAAATATATTATTGTAATAAAAGTTGGCACAGCGGTCAGTCTAGCTTCTAACTGAAATGAGTTTTTTTTTAATTCTAATGTGGTTCAACTAAATTAGATCTTTACAGCTGTGTTTAATGAAAATCTGTCTATCTGTTTAAGGACTGTCAGCTCATTTTTTAGCCCTTCCTAGAGATCTGTCACATATAAATAACTAGTTGAAGCCCGCGGCTTCGCTCTATTATTTCACTAGCGGACGCCTGCGACTTCGTCAGCGTCTTCAATTCACAAATGACAGTTCCTAAATCCCTACAATTTTGGTGGTCAGAATCCCTAGAGCTGATACTCCAGGGATTCTGACCACCTTCTGACAAGATTGAGGAGTTTGATCCTGGAATTTAACGATGCAGTCATTACTTGGTACCTACAATAATAGTTCCTAAATCCCCACAGTCAGACAGTTTAGGTGGGCAGACGGCAGTACCCCTGCAGCATCAGGATTGAAGAGTTGGAACCCAAAAATTTAATAGGATCATCTCGCAAAGTTTAATATTGTAATATTTTGTTATGAAAAGAGCAACTGCTGAGTCTCTTGCCGGCTCTTCTCAGGAGAATCTGCATTCCGAACCGGTGGTAGAGTCATGATGTGTCATAAAAGTTACAAATTTGCCTACATGAAATAAATAATTCTGAATTTGAATTTATTTATGTTATGGAGCCCGGAGGCATATACGAGTAAATAGTTAAAGATTAATTATGCAAGAATCATTTGCAATCTGTCTGCGGTGTTTTCTTTTCCTTATAGGCAAATTTACCTGCAAGTTGCGTGACAAGTTGTAGTTGTTGCAAGTTTTAACAACTACAATAATTATATAATTGCTAGTCATTGGTGTCATATATGTACTTACGTAATTATAAAAAAAATGAAAGCCCAATTATAATTAATAGCCCAACGATTAAAGATGCGGACTGAAAACCCCACTTTATACATTTTATCCTAGTCTATTCTATCCAGCTTAGTTACTTTATAAAATGACTAGTCGACCCGCCCCGGCTTTATACGGATAAGCTACAAAACAAACCCAACGGTAAAAACAGCTGGCGCCTTGGATGCGCGCACAGACAGACAGACAGATAGATAGACAGATAGACAGTCAGATAGGCAAAAATTCAAAAAAAAATTTTGTGGACTCAGTATCGATAACAATTAAAATTTTCAAAATATATTTAATGTACAGAATTCGTTCCATTACAGTTTTATTATAAGTAGGTATAGATTGCAGTTTGTAAATAAAGTGACAAGTTAGTGAATAATTTATTCGTACCTAATATTTAGTTTTTAGTTTTATATTAGTTTACGAGGTTACATTATAAAAAATAACATTCGCCTCGACATTTTGATATAGGTATAGACAAAAAATTCAAATATGTACGAGTACAGCAATTAATTCGCATTAATAAATTTAGATTTACTCAGGAAATTATACGGAGCAAGGAGCATTAATAATTTAATATGACTGGTATGCCAGAAATAGATTTAAGGCAGCTTTATAATCAACTAGCGACCCGCCCCAGTTTCGAAGTTCGCACTCGTGCAGAACCACTTTACCAATGAAGAAACTAAAATTTTCATACAAAAAAACCTTTCCAAACCAACCTATCCGGTGGTTTTGCCGAAAGTATTCTGTCATACAAACCTTGTCCTGACAATTACAAACACAAAAAAAAACAGGACAAGTGCGAATTCGGTTCGCACACGAAGTGTTCCGTACCATGGTAACAGCGATTATCAAGATCGATAAAAAAATGCTAGGAAAACGAATGGGGTAAATAGGGGTTTGCTAGTTTAATACATAGAATACATAAGAATTAAAGTTCAATACAAAAGAAACTTCTAAAATATATAGAACCATGACATAAAGAAAACAAACATAAGTACATCTCCTGCTGTCTTCTTATTTTTTGTCTTTCTTAGCTATAAGGTTGTCTTGAAGAGATCGCTTTTTAGCGAAAAGACCGCCTTTTTGTACTGACATAATGTTTTCTGTTAAGTTTGCTTTTTTCTGTTTGTGGTGCAATAAAGAATAAATAAAATCTCTGGTGGGAGGCTTTGGCCGTGGCTAGTTACCACCCTACCGTCAAAGACGTGTCGCCAAGCGATTTAGCGTTCCGGCACGGTGGCGTGTAGAAACCGATTAGGGGTATGGGTTGAATTTACACTGCTATACCCCTTCCAAGTTAGCCCGCTACCATCTTAGACTGCATCATCACTTACCACCAGGTGAGATCGCAGTCAAGGGCTATCTTGTCATCGAATAAAAATAAATAAATAAATAAGTATTAAGTAATTAGGTACCTTATAGCAAGTCCAAAATTAAATTGCTTGGGGTCGTAATTAGTTAGATGCGTGTAAAGTATGGCGTAGCCTTCATTCGAGCGCATTGGTAGGACGCTGATTAGACTGAAACACAATTTTTTTTTGTTGTTAAAAATACTCTCTTCAATGTCACGTGATAGTTTGTGAGTTTTTTTTAATATTTTAGCGAGCAAACGAGCAGGCGGGTCACATGAACCTTTGTAGCACCTGAGGCACCACCAATGCGTTGTCGGCTTTTCAGGAATTTTGTTGGTCCGCCCCTTGAATAACCCCATGTTGTAATTTAATGCTATTTCAATCAATATTTAGATTTAGTTGCTCGGCCTTTTCGCAAACAGGCGCATTCTTGGCGTGTAGGCACCCTAAGGTCCGTTCTTGATTTGGCCTTGTAGTAAGTAGTAGTTTTTAGCCACTTTTTTCACTGTTGCTGAACTAATCTTAGCGTATTAAGACATAGTGGAGAATATTACTATGCAAAATAGCTTGAAAATTTGTCACAGTAAAGTTTATCGTCAAGAAAAAGTCCAAATTAGCAAACATTCTCCACGTAGCTTGCATCTCGGAGACGCATTAAGGATTACTAAAAATCCTAAATCCACGTAGACAAAGTCACGGGTATCAACAAAAAAAAAAATAACTTACATATTATTGCAAACTTCTTCGATTTGAGCATCAACTTGTCTATTCAAGAAATAGTTAGTGAAAAGTGTGCGAAGGGTCAAGTTTAAGTCCAGCACTTGCTTTGCAAGTTCAGAACTACGATTGCAGCAGTGGTACGCTAATATTAGATCCAAATCTGTGAAAATAAAATGTTTCTTTAACTTTTGCGGTTTCTCATAGGTGATGAAGATAAACGGACAGAGTCAATCTGTTGTCAGTCTGGAATTTGACCCCTAAGGTGGTATAATAGGGATTTTAAAAATCAAAATGAACGTGAGCGAATCGTCATAAGAAGGCTCAGGATCACTCAGCGGGCGATGGAGAGAGCTATGCTCGGAGTATCCCTGCGAGATCAAATCAGAAATGAGGAGATCCGTAGGAGAACCAAAGTCACCGACATAGCTCTGCGAGTTGCGAAACTGAAGTGGAAATGGGCGGGGCACATAGTTCGAAGAGCTGATGGTCGATGGGGTCCCAAGGTGCTGGAGTGGCGACCTCGCACCGGGAAGCGCAGTGTTGGCAGACCCCCCACTAGGTGGGCAGACGACATCAAGCGAGTCGCAGGGAGCCGCTGGATTCAGACGGCGCAAGACCGAGGCTTGTGGAGGTCCATGCAGGAGACTTATGTCCAGCAGTGGACGTCCATTAGTTGAAGAAGAAGAAGAAGAAGAATCGTCAGTTCATCGCGCCGTGGAACCCCGGCTTAAGACTTCTTACAGACGGGTCAGATGGATATAATTAATGCAAATTCCCCCGAGTATAGTACGAGACCTCGCTCCGGTCAATCACGCACACGGCATACAAATTACGTTATTAAATTCAAAGGAATGAAATTTTAAGGAAAATATCTTTGCTGAGTTCATATATAAAACTAGTAGGGCGCGTGGGTGCGCGGCTCGCTAAAGCGAACCGCGTGTTTTCTGTTCTCCAAGAAGATCTACGGGTCTTGATCATCTTTTTAGAAATTTGTATGGCCGCCATCTTGAATTCGCCATTTTGAATTTTTCTTCAGCTTACTGCCAATTGAATGAGGTTTCGAGTAATTTTTGTTTGAGCACTCCCCACCTATCTTCAATACCCTAGCCGTGCTCCTCACCCTTCTCCGAAATCCTCAATCGTCAGCTCTCTCTATATTTTTCCTCCAAAGTAATTTTTGTTCTCTATACAAAACTATCAGGAAAAGGGACCGTAATAAATTCGCCATAGCGAAACAAATTCCGCCATCTTGAATTTTTTTCTATTCATCAAGTAGACTTGCAAGTACTGATCATCTTTTCCCAAGAAACCACTCTTCCACCTTTTATAGTCTCCGAGATAGACGCCGACGGAATTTGTATGGCCGCCATCTTGAATCCGCTATTTTGAATTTTTTTCAGCTCCCTGCCAATTGGATGAGGTTTCGAGTAACTTTTGTTTGAACACTTCCCACCTATCTTCGAAACCCTGGCCGTGCTCCTCACCCGTCTCCGAAATCCTCAACCATCAGCTCTCTCCATATTTTTCCTCCAAATAAATTTTTGTCCTCTCTACGAAACCATCAGAAATTTTGAAAAGGAACCGTATAAAGTCTTGCATATATTTTGTATGAAAAAAAATAAATTCCGCCATCTTGAATTTTTTTTCTGTTCATCAAGTGGACCTTTGGCTCCTGATCATCTTTTTCCAAGAAACCACTCTTCCATCTCGTATACTCTCCGAGATAGACACAAACAAAATTTGTATGGCCGCCATCTTGAATCCGCCATTTTGGAGTTTTTTTTCGGCTCTTTGCCAATTGGATGAGGTTTCGAGTGACATTTGGTTGAACACCCCCCACCTATCTTCGATACCCTGGCCGGTGCTCCTCACCCGTCTCCGAAATCCTCAATCATCAGCTCTCTCCATATTTTTCCTCCGAATGAATTTTTGTCCTCTATACGAAACTGTGAGTGAAAAAAAATTTTTCCATACAAAATTTTACAGGAGAGGTGATCAATGAGTGAGTGAGTGAGTGAGTCAGTGAATCAGCACGAGTAGCTATATATATATTAATAATGAGTGTGGTTTTAAAAGTTATAAAATAAAACCGGCGTAGTGCTAGTCAGACTCTATTTTGTAAGCTAAGGGTCAGTTCAGACGTGCGTAAGTTAACGCGCGGATGCAAACCGATTATTTTGAACCGCAGTAAAATGTGCCTTGTTCAAATACGCGTGGTGATCTTGTGGATAGGTGATTAGGAATGCAGGAACGATGAAAGGCGTGCAATTTATTTGGAGTCCAAAATGCGTGTATAGCGCAAAGAATTGAAAGCCCTTTTAAACATGTCATTAACCGAGCGAAATGAGGACTTTGAGTCTAATTCGATAAATTGGCACATGTTCCTCTGGTTGACTGTTAGGATTATTAAGACAACGCTTTTTGTTATAATTTTTTTTTTTAATTTTACTTCAAATATTGAAGACTAATATAAAATATTGAAGTCTTAGCTCGCGTGGAGTTAATTTTTAAAATCCCGCGGGAACTCTTTGATTTTCCGGGATAAAAAGTAGTCCGTGTAACTCTTCCGGTCCTAAAATATACTCTCGCAAAAAATCACATTGATCTGTTGCTTTGTTGCGGCTTAAATAACAAATACTTAATGACCAGATAATGACTGATATTATTAAGATCAAAAAGAAATATTTTTTTTTTTTTTTGAAAATTTTCTCTGTGCCAAATCTTTACGTATATAATTCGAGTTTTAGTTCGGGACGAACCACAAGTAGTAATACGTATAATGGAATTGCTAATAGCATAGAGTCCAATCGAAGCTGGATTTTTTGCCGATGCCGAAACCGAATCCTAAAAAAATCCGTTCAAGACTGGCTAAAAGTAAATAAAATAGTGATTTTTACAAAATAATTCAACGAGATGATTGAAATTACCTTGAAACTTGACAAAAATAATAATTCTTTGAAATAGTACTTTAAAGTAATTTAACATTGACGCAACGCAGTGTGACCCCTGCCCCTCGCGCGTCGCTTTTTTATCGCACTCTTCAGTTCATGCAATTTTTGCGCTTACTAGAAAAATAAATCTTCGGCCTCGGCCAACTCAGCATATTTTTAACCGACTTCCGAAAAAGGAGGAGGTTCTCAATTCGTCGGAATCTTTTTTTTTTTTAAGTATGTTCCCCGATTACTCGAAGACGCCTGGACCGATCTGGTTTTTTTTTGTTTGAAAGGGTATATAGGCTTCCCAGGTGGTCCTATTGTCATCAGGTCAGGATCTGACGATGGCATCCTGGAGAAATCGAGGGAACTCTTCAAATTTTATAGGAACAATTGATATACTTTGTAGTGGTGTTTGACGTCGGTTTTGTAAAAATAATTTTTACGCTTATTGACTGATGCCAAAAGTCTGGCTCTAGATAATATCACTGGCCGAAGGTAATTCAAATTCAAATTCAAAATTTATTTATTTCATGTAGGCTACCTTGTAGCTCTTATGACATGTCATAAATCTACCACCGGTTCGGAATGCAGATTCTGCTGAGAAGAACCGGCAAGAAACTCAGCAGTTGCTCTTTTCAAAAAATAAAATAATTTTACAATAAGTAACCAAACTAAGCTATGTATACAGTGCTTCCACAGTGAAGCTTCAAAAATGCAATACATAAATTATAATCCAATATCGAGGACGATTTATTAGTATCGGTAGAAGCGCAGATTGTTAATTGTTCCTCGCGGATTTCGCTGTGTGAACTAACCCTTATTTAAGATAACAAAGAAAAATTCTAATTGGCTCTATCTAACATCTGTCCTTTGTTGTATTGTTATGACTAGGTACTTAGTGTGGTCTGTTCTTAGAGCATTTAACCAATAAGATTTTTTTATGACTTGCAATTATTATTATACATCATTTAAGTCATTAAGTAGTTAAGTTGGTTTGATTATTTAACGATTTAATTGTCATTTTTGAAAACGTGTACACGACTTTACTGTTTTTAGGGTCCCGTACCCAAATGGTGTCAACGAGACTACATTACTAAGTCTCTGCTGGCCGCCCGTCCGTCGATCTGTCTGTCAACGGGCTGAATCTCATGAACCGTAATAGTATCATCTTGAAATTTTCCAGAATGTGTATTCCGCTATAACACAAGTAAAAAAAATGAGTTTGAATTTTAAGAGGGTTTGGAGGATTGTTTATGCTCGATCTCAATAATAGCTAGTGTCAAATAAGTATTTTAAGAAAGTACGGAACCCGTCGTGTGCGAGTCTGACTCGCCCTTGGCCGGTTTTTCTATTGATATAGCCACATAGATCAAGAAACGTATAGATGCAACAACTTATTTGTTCAGGTGACGGAATTCGCTAGTGGAGAGTTTCGTATTGCTACTTTTTTTATTTGATGACAAGATCCCGCAAAAGCGGGACCCCGCAACGCCCTGGGATATTATTATAAATTGGTCCCGCAGGTCCCGCGGATCCGTGGGGTTATTAATGATCTCAGTCCCGCGGGTCTGCCAAGCTGAGAATTCAATGCGGGATTCCCTAGTTTTTACTAAGTGGGTCTAACTTGAGGTGCGGTGCGGGGAAACGGCTAACTTGCAGTGAACGCAGTACATGGAAATAACCGAGTACACGCAATCTACGTACATAATCAATATTCTCATGTCATCTACATTAAATATGTTGACTACATACAAAATGTAATGGTTCTATTACTCGTAAATACCGGATACTAACTGTAAGTAATCATAAAATGCATAATTATTTAACGTTTTTCCATAATATAATAACTTACAATTATTTATTGTTAAAATTACAAACAGAACAAACGCACAATACATAATATATAAAATTGCAGAGTACAATGTAGAAATTACTCAAAAAGGATGAATGTTCATTGTTCATGAATGAACAAAATCGAAGGTTTTTCTTTAGACTCAGAGATGCCCGCGACTTAATCCGCGTGGATTAAGGTTTTTTGACAATTTGGTGCGCATCGCGAGGATACTAATGAAACAGTTTTTCAGACCGTTTACGTTGCCCCGGTTGCCCTTATAAATAACAAGCTGATGCCCGCGACTTCGCCGCGTGGATTAAGGTATTTTATTTCCCTAAGCCTTCGCCTAAGCTACTAAGAAAATTTTGAGGTATCTTACAAAAGTCAATATGACGGAAATTACACCCAATTTCAACCACCACATTTGTGAAGTGTGTTTTTTCTTCTTTCTTTTTTTCTTTTCCATAGTAGGGTTTCAGTTTTTCACCTTTTTCTTTTTTTAGGAACCCAATTTTACGAAAATGTGGTCTAAGTTACTTTCCTGTGTAATTTGCTACTTGCCCATGAACATCACGTCAAAGTTAGTTCAGCTGCCCAGAAAATTTGCCCGTACACACATACATCCAGACAACCAATATCGTGTGTTGGGTTATGCTATCGTTAAAATCTTATGAGCGGTAGCAATTTAGAAATCGCAGACGACATTTTAATTTTTATTTATTTGTATAGATTTACATCTGCTGACCTTGATATGCGGACATTTTATGGCTAAACTCCAATGGCTACGTTTTAAAACGTGTTTGGTTAGTTTTATTTTAGCGCTAAATACTCCTCATAAACCGTTATAAAATAAACGTAAAAATTCTTTTTACAAAACCGGCTTCAAACGCCACTATAAACTACAAAGTACTATATCAATGGTGCCTATAAAATTTGAAGAGTTTCCTCAATTTCATCAGATCCTGACCTGATGACAACCGGATACTCAATCACGCTGCAAAGAATAATCGATTCAGCTGAAATTTGGCACAAAGTTAGATTATAGACTGGATTAGCACGAGTAGGTACATAGGCTACTTTTTATCCCGGAAAATAAGAGAGTTCCCGAGGGACTCCAAAAAACCTCAATCCACGGGAACAAAGTCCACGGGTTTCAGCTAGTATAAAAAAATAAACGTAAGCTATTTAAAATCATGTTCAAAATTATTATTTATTTCATGTAGGATTTTAAGCCTACATGAAATAAATAATTATTATTAAATGCTCTCAGATGTAAGCCAACCCGTGTCTCTTATGTCACATGGGGACTCTACCACCACCGGTTCGGAATGCAGATTTCCGTACCTGTGATATGCGCTTCTGGTAAATGTGGTTGTGTTTTTAACCATTGCCGTAGTTTAGCGATGTCCTCGGGAGTGATCCCAGTTTTCTTGCTGTATTCGTCCTCTAACTGAATGGGTCTCAACCCCTTAGCTGGCATTTTTCTGAAAAAACCATAAACACTTAAATACTTTAAGAATAAGGCCGGTGACCTTGCGGCGGCACATATAATTATATTTTTCATGCGTTTCCGAATATATTTTAAGGATTTATTTGACAAAGATTTAGAAGAAACAATGCTCGCTACATTTCCAATATTTAGTATCCGATATCAAAATATATCAATTGAGAAGTTACAGTATTATATCAACAGATTACAGAGAAGGAGGAAACTCGGAATTCAAGTGGTATTGTCATACACATAAATAAATTGTATGGAAACAATTATATGAAAAAAAATATTTTTATTTTAGATATAACCTTCAACTTGGTCCACTTTGGATAATATTATTTTTTGTATAAATGAAAAATAAATAAAAAATAGAAAAAAAGGAGAAGCCGTTCACTCACTATGTTTTGACCGCTACGTCGCTGTTTCATAAACTGGTGACAGGAAAATGATAATATTAAACGGAAAATTAATTTTCAAGCTTTTCATATCACATCCGCTACGATCGCAACCGCCGTTGCTAGTGTATTGTGTGTTCTCTAAACTAGCACCGACCTTGTAGACTCGCGATAGTTATCATTACCTAATCCATTTAATACTCCGCGTACGACGAACATAGGCATATTTTTTATAGGCATTTTTTTTTTGCGACACCTTTTTGTTTTGTTTCTTTATTAAGCTATTGCATAGCTTCTATCGCGGGCCAGCGTGGAGACCGAATCCAGAAATTCCGTAACGAAAATAACCTGACACGGGACTCCTCTACTGTGAGCCGCTAGATGGCGTTGATAAAAAATGCTATGCAATAGCTTTAGCGCGGCAGTCCCCGAGTGCCACACGTCTTTTTTATTTATGGGCTTTTATACGCAGTACATATCAGCTCCATTTTGATCTGAATACACATATAATATACAAAAAACAGAATTAATCAAAATTACGAAAACACAAATACAAACAGATAAAAAAAATGATTATAATGAAATCACTGCAGACTTATGGATTTGAATAAAGCTATAGCATCTTTGGATATCAGTAAAAGTGTTTTTATCTCTCGACGGTAAAATAAGGGTGTTATGAGTTTGACTGCTTCGTCTGCTTGTCTGTTGGTGTCAATGTAGCGCTCCAACTAGGAAATCCAATTCAGCAGCTGTTCCCGCTTTTGCGGCATCTCGCATGAATATTGATGGATCACGCGGGATTCGTGGGGCTAGCGGGACTGAAAAATTGAGGCTACTGACCGCCAATCTCTTGCACAACAGATTTTGCCGTCGCGACGGTTCAAAACGGGCAGCCCTTTGGGAAACTTTTGGGCATCTCTGCTCATTTGTTTCATTGTTCATATCGGATGCTTAGTATTAAAGTGACCGAATTAAAAATAAACTGTCTTTTGGCAAATCACAAAAACGTTTTGTATTCAGGACTTCAGCTGTTTATTTCCACAAAATAATGTCACAAGATCTTAGTTGTAGAGTTTAAGTTTTCATTTAAAAAAGAGAATTAAGTAGAGTAATTATTAAATTATTATTAATTTAAATTAGTTTTTTGTGATTTGCCAAAAAAACTGTTTTTTTAATTCGTTCACTTTAATACTAAGCGTACGATATATGTAAGTTTTGTTTTTATTTTGACCCAGAAAGGAAGAAGAGGGATGCTATAAGTTTGACGTGTATATCTATATGTCTGTGTATCAGTGTGGATACACTGTTCCCTCATAGATGTGTATCTATCTGTTCCCTCATAGCTCCTTAACGAATGAACCGATTTTGATGCGGTTTTTCATGTTTGAAAGCTAACATGATCAAAATGGATTTAAGAAATCACGAGTGTTTTTGGATTTTTCATTTGCTTATGGTGTAGATCACCCTTTTTTTTATTTTATACAGTTTGTTTAAAGAAAATGGGTTAACTATGATAGTTGTTAGATATGTTTGATAGAAATCTGCTGATTGTATCAAGCGAACTCTTAAACCTACGTATACGTAACAAAAGTAAAGTGGTACTCTTGATAGATTTCTTAAACTGTACCTGTTATTTTATTTTTCTACACCAGTTGTAGGCATTTACCTTCGTCAAACCAATCGTCGTTAACCATAATAAAACCAGCCAAGTAGGATCAAAGTGCTCTTTTACAGTAAAATGTACTGTAATAAAAAATTCTTAACAGACTAGTTCTCGCCCGGATTTCGTCCATATAGGTTTTGAAATTTCGAGAAAAAAAATCTTGAATAAAAGTAAGATGTAAGTTATCTCTAGTATACCATACCAAACATGATTAGATCAGCAGGTAGATTCTTCAGTTTTTTTCAGATTTTCAAATTCCCTGGTGTCAACAGTTCTTAGGTAGCTCCTATTTTTTGCGAGGATCCCAAATATTTCTAGGAAAAAAGTATCTAGATTGTTCCTGGTACATTGTATATATTCCTTTTTCTGCAGTTGAAAGTCCTGCCAAATCGGTTCAGCCGTTCCGAAGATTTGCCTGGGCAAGGACACAGACTGAGAAACGGACAAATTTGAAAAGGTGTTAAAAAGTTATAAAGTTTATGTCCATTTTATTACAAACCTTATAAGAGGCAATTATTTAAACCCAGAGTGTAAGGCGCGAACTGAAAACTGACATAATAGGTATTTTGAAATTAAGTAGGTACACAACAGAGAAGGCACTTCAATAAGATTTATTTGTAAAGATTTAAGATAAACAAACTTGTTTCTTTCACTAAGTACTCGTACGTAGGAACCTGTACAAATATAATTTGGTAAGAACGTTTCGATCAAAGAATAGATAAAAGACGTACATTTTAACCATTCAGCTTATAGCTACTTATATCTACTCATATTTTTTACGCTTTATGGAGTTTATTCAAATACCAAACAAAGATGTGATGTTCCGCCTGGTCATCCCACTTGCCACTTATAATAGGTAATCTTTTTGTTTTAAGCTATTATCCCATAATGACAGTGCTTTTTGTCATACACACAAAATCATGCAAACGGATTCTGTAAAAGATATATCAACTACTCAACTAAAGTGCTAGTAAAATAGTTAATAGTTTTATAGCGAAAAATTCAAACATCTTCTTTTCTAAGAAAGTATATTAATTTAGTCGAAGAATACACATCTTAGTACCTGCCTACTACAAACACTGACACATGGTTATATTTTTCTGTAAAATGTAAAAGAGCTAACTAACTCATCCTCCACAACGACAAACCAACTTTGGAAATGAGAAGAAAATATGATAATAATGAGTAGAGTTCCACCACAAAATATATTACCAAAAATGAACTGTTACATATAAGTGTTCATTTATGGTAATATAGTTTGTGGTGTAAATACGCTATTACGAGTATCATCATAATTGATAAAATTATCAATTATGATGATAATAACGTGCTTATATTTTCTGGACAAAACCAGAATTGTTTGAATACTTATTTGTTTATTTTTTTTATTTTTTAATATTCAGTACCTAGGCATTTCCTTTCACAACTGAGATTCTACGGAGTCACCGATACAGCTCTAGATCTGATTTCATCTTATCTAAGTAATCGACAAATGAGAGTGTGTGTCAATAAAGCGACGTCTATGGGAACTGAAATTGAATTAGGAGTTGCACAAGGATCCATTCTTGGTCCATTTTTATTCCTCGTCTACATTAATGATCTTCCTGGTGTAGTTAAAGAACTGGCAAACATCGTTTTATTTGCAGATGACACCTTTCTCGTGTTCAAAATAGATAGGAAAATATGTGATTTAGGCAACCTTAACAAAGCGCTCTTCATGCTTTCACACTGGTTTTCTGTAAATAACCTAGCACTTAACAGTAATAAAACTAAATGTGTATATTTTGCAACTTCTGACTTTCGTGGCGATAGAAACTTTGATATATTACTCAACAATGTAAAATTAGACATTGTTGATAATGTTCTTTTCTTAGGCCTTACCATTGATTCTAAATTACAATGGAAGGAACATATTAATATTTTAGCAAACAAGTTAAGTTCAGCAGTTTTTGCAATTCGCAAAATAAGACAATTAACAGACATAGAAACTGCTAGAATAGTATATTTTGCATATTTTCAAAGTTTGATGTCATATGGAATAATGTTATGGGGTTCTGCTGCTGATTGGAAAACAGTTTTTATACTCCAAAAAGGGCTATCCGTGCAATATATAAAACGAAACCCAGAGATTCTGTAAGAGCCTTTTTTAAAGATATCAGTATATTGACTATGCCATCACTTTATATCTTTGAAAATATTATGTATGCTAGAAAACATCTTCCATCTTCCATCTCTAATGCCGGGCATTGACGATCAGTTTTTCGCATCAGTTGAACTGACGTCCATCCAAAATTTGATCGTGAGTGTCGAATCATCACTCCAGAGTTTTAACTGACGACGCGCCCGGAAATTTTCCGTGACTACCAAAAATCCACGGCGTGTCGCGCCAAACTGCCCGTGAGTGTGCGATCGTCATTCCAATGGCGCAGGGTTCCCAACTTAGGGCTTTTAGCCCAAAATTTAGGGCGGAATTTTGCTTATTGGGATTTTTTTAGGGCCCAAAAAAAATTAGGGCTATTTTTAGGGGCATAAATAAATTTTCAAGCGTCACACAATTGACTGACCAAAAACGAGTAAATAAAGCAAAACGTCTAAGATATTCCGGAATAATATGCTTAAAATCGTTTTAGCAAAAGCGTTTTGAAAATATTTCAATACATTAGCGTTGAACATGCTTTTTCGATATATAATTTCCATCCATATAGTTAAATTTCATTTCATTTGATTTCTCTTTTCATTTTAAATTGCTTTCTTTCTTGTTTTTTGGAGAGTATATGGAAACAAACAGTAGCTGCAGCAAGAATTAATGTTTCTTCTTCGGAATCCGAATTCATTTTTTTTCGTATTAGACGCAAACAAACCTATTTGTACAACCCTACTCAGCCCGACCGATCGAAAACTGAAGAGCCGGAGTGACGCCAGTGAGTGGGGACATTTGAGTTGGCCTAAACCATTTGGAGTGACGCCACAGTTTTACGTCTGGACTGACGCGAAAAACTGACCGTCAATGCCCAGCATAATAAAGAACACCGTCTGTCATAGTTATAATTTGCGACATTCGCATGTTCAGTTGGCCGTGCAGAAATGCAGGTTATCGAAAACAAGTAAGTCATTTATAAGAAACTCTATACGCTTTTACAATAAAATTCCAAAGGACATTACGAATCTTTCTGACATGCAATTTAAAGCAAAAATAAAATATATTCTAATAAAAAAGGCATATTATAAAATAAATGATTATATAGAAGATAAAAACGCCTGGAAAATCTGGGTGTGCACAAGCCATTGTGAGGATAGGAAAAAATTAAATTATGTGCTATTGTATATATCTTTTCTTTTTTTTTCTGACATAAAAATTATGTACTTGAGTACCTATTTATTTTTTAATCATATTTGTTATGTTTAATGACATCACATTATTATTATATTTTAACCCTTGACATAAGTAGTAAGTACATAATTTTTTCTTTTGACATTTAATTAATTTACTTATTTTTATTTTTATTAAGTATTTTGTACTTATTGATGTAAAATTTGTTGACATTCGTAAGCGCTTTTGTAAGTCTAAATCGAAGAAATAAATAATATAATACAATACAATACTATACAACGAAGTGCTCCTTTTCTTGAGATTAACTTCCAAGCATTTTCACGGGTTTCTGTTTCTTTTTTTAAAACTTTTGCTCTTTATTTCAAATTGTTGCTCTTACCCTGCTCACTTTTAGGTTCCTCTTGATATAATAAAGATTTACTGCTTCGACCGAGAGATGTGCTTTTAGCTTTATTATACATTCGTATTTCCTACCCCTTTGCTTTAAAAAGTAGTGCCTCGCAGGCGGTCGTTCATAGATACCTATGTATTAGGTATTATTTATTACACTATAATGGGTCGCTATTTGTGCCCTCTGAGGACTAATTTCAGTAACAATGTATCTATTTATTTAACACTAGCTGATGCCCGCGACTTCGTCCGCGTGGATTTAGTTTTTTGATTCCCGCGGGAACTCTTTGATTTTTCGGGATAAAAAGTAGCCTATGTCACTCTCCGGCCCGTAAATTACCCCTATGCAAAAAATCACAGCAAGCCGTTGCTCTGTTGCTGCGTGATTGAAGGACAAACCAACAAACCAACAAACCAACAAACACACTTTCGCATTTATAATATTAGTAGGGATTCCATACGTAAAAAAGTTTCTGCCACAGTTCCTCTATCACCTTTTAACACTTCTTAACTATTCACTTCTCACCGAGTTTTCTGTCACTATTAAAACAAGTCATACTTAATTGCATAAAATGTGTTTTATGCGATTAAATATCACTTTATTATATGTCTCCAAAAATTTAATTTTTAATCTAAGTTTAATATTCTAATCTATATCCAATTTTTTGAATGAGCCTTCTATGCCGCCGAATATGTCCGTAATGGTTTTGGGTTTGCCCGGTCTCAACGACTCTACTACGCGTTTCTTGTTTTCATTGATGAAGAACTCCTTATTTGCTAGTAATAATTCCACCGCCTCATCTAGAATCAATGAAAATCAGATTAAAAAAATAATGATTAACTTTAATGTGTCAAGGTTGTATCTTATCTACGCGCGGCATATATATATTTTTTTCTTTATTTGTTTAGGGGCTTTTATACCTTAGCACATGTCAGCCCCATTTTAATCTTATTACACTTATATATAAGCACGGCATACATATATATTATATAATTTATGGGTCATGGGTATTTGCCATACATTCAAAGTTAGACCCCTCCAACTTAGACTGCATCGTCATATACGACGTGAGATCGCAATCAAGGATTAGTTTGTCATCGAATAAAATTAATTATTAAATAAACTAAATTCCGGCTAATCTTTAGAACGGCTGGACCCTGTGGCTGGACCGATTTTGACGGGACTTTCACTAACAGATAGCTGATGTTATAAGGAGTACCTTAGGCTACAATTTTAACCGTTTTCAAAAAGGAGGAGGTGATTTTCCACATATGAACATCGATATCTCCGAGATTTCAGAAAAGATCGTCAATGTCATAGCCTACCACATGTATTTAAATGCTCTCTAGTATACACTTAGATTCATACAAAAATGTCTTACTTTTAGCTTCCTCAAAGGACTTGTACTTTCCACCAGCTTCCTTGGGCAGAGCTTCAACAGGGATGATCTTTTCAATGGAACTGGCTCCGGCGCTGTGGATACAGACCGTGTCCATCACCTCCTTCTTGAGGAAGGGCTTCAAGATCATCATTAGCCTGTCCATGAACGAGGGCGCGTTCAAGAAGTGTACTCCTTTTAGCCTTAATAATATTGCTTCCTGAAATACAATACGCACAAAGGATACAGTTACTTGAAATGTCTGAAAACCACTGAAGCTTGAAGTAGGTATATAACCAACCACTGAAGTGACTCAGAGAGTCACTTCAGTGGTTGGTTATATACCTACTTCTCAAAAGCTTTACTTTTGTACAATTAAATTAATAAAATAATTTTTTTTTTTTTTTTTATAAAAAAATAATTCTAAAAATCCCGATTTTTTTGAAATTTCCATCACAGTTTTAAACGGAAAACTTTTTTGACTTTCAACTGTAGTTTTCATAGAATATGAAAAAGCAAATCTTTCAACTTTAATACTTAAAGACAATGCTATACGATAAATCACTTCATTTCGAGATTAATACAAATTACTTTAAATACTAATAAGCATAGCCTGGGTGTTTCATTGGTTCATTTTTTCATTCTTTCTATTGTTTTTTGTTGTTTTTTTGCTTTGTCTCCGCTTTGCTAATTGATTCAGTCATGTTTTTGTTGTAATTTTTTCTGCTCTTGATACTTGAACTTGATATTTTTAGAATAATAATAATTATTAAACATTTTAATTGTAAGTTTAGAATAAGTGAATTCTCTATTCCTCACATAAACGCTTAAGTTTCATGAAGGCTTAAGTTCTTTGGTAGTTTGTTTTTTGTAAATTTTTTGAAAAAAAAAAAATGAAAAAAAAAAATGTAGCATATTGTTAGAGTAAAAAGTACCTGCAAAAAGTACAATATCTGCTGCACAGTCTGTAAATCGAGCTTGGTAATGTGGCTTAGAGTGACGCCGTTCAGATCGATTAATATCAAATAACCCGGCGCCGTGCCGTCTCTGTACTGCGTCACGTCCAGAAGCATCAGAGCTGTCCTGAAACAGGGGGTTTAAAAGAAATAAATAGCAGTGCATCATAAAACATAGCCGAGCAGTGACAAATAATCTAAGTGAAGTATTAGTGTTAGTTAGTAATTTAGTAGTTGTTAGGACTGGTCTCCTATTTGGTTGGTCGCGTATTCGATCCCGACCTCTGACTTTTCTGATTGTGTGCGTGTTATTCAAGCAATTTTGTCTAGTGGAAGGCTTTGGCCGTGACTAGTTACCACCTTACCGTCAAAGACGTGCCGGCGGTGCCACCAAGCGATTTAGCGTTCCGGCACAATGGCGTGTAGAAACCGATTAGGGGTATGAGTACACTGCCATAGCCCTTCCAAGTTAGCCCGCAACCATCTTAGATTGCATCGTCACTTACCATCAGGTGAGATTGCAGTCAAGGACTATCTTGTCATCGAATAAATAAAAGTGAAAAGCCCCCTGGAGAGTGGCCTTGGTTACTTTTTATCCCAGAAAAACAAAGGGTTCCCAGTGTGTGATGATGATAAGTTTAAGTTGGTAAGCTTACCGGATAACATCGGTAAAAATGAAGTTTTTAGTATCATGGTCGATGAGCGCGTGATAAAGGACTTTGTACTTCTTTTCAATTGATGCAACTTCTAGTGGAAACGCACATCTGCAATGAAATTTACAAATACGAATTTTTAAACATTCGTTAAGTTATTGTAGACTTCTATAACAAAATACAAGTTAAGTACTATAAAAAAGACGTGTGGCACTCGGGGACTGCCGTGGTAAAGCTATTGCATAGCATTTTTTATCAACGCCATCTAGCGGCTCACCGCTAGATGGCGTTGATAAAAAATGCGCCATCTAGCGGCTCACCGTAGAGGAGTCCTGTGTCAGGTTATTTTCGTTACGGAATTTCTGGATTCGGTCTCCACGCTGGCCCGCGATAGAAGCTATGCAATAGCTTAAAAAGTTGTGATGCAATGTGTGTCGAAATCTATAATAAACTAGCTTTTACCCGCGGCTTCGCTCACGTTAGGTTCGATTTCTTAAACTCCTATTTTACCTCCTTCGGGGTTGAATTTTGAAAAATCCTTTCGTAGCGGATGACTACGTCATCATAGCTATATGTATGCAAAGTGGTTTAAGCTGTGCGGTGATAGATCAATCAGTCAGTCAGACAGTAACCTTTGCCTTTTATATATTTAGATTTAGATGATGCCTTTTGTGGTAGATTTTTCAAAACCTGTGACACATGTATTTTATTTATTTTTAATCGAAAGCCCAAATACAAAGTTTATACAACTTTAAAACCTTTCATACTAACATTCATCCCCTATTTGATCCCTTGGGGGGTGGATTTTTCAAAATCTGTGAAACACGTATTTCTTTATTTTTTTTCTAAAGCCTAAATACAAAGTTTCATGGATATAACTTGAAAAATGACGGACTTTCATACTAACTTTAACCCCCTATTTAACCCTCTTGGGGTTGAAATTTTCCAAAATCCTTTCTTAGCGGATGCCTACGCCCGAACAGCTACCTGTATGCCAAATTTCAACTCAATCGGTCCAGTGGTTAGAGCTGTGCGTTGATAGATCAGTCAGTCAGTCAGTCAGTCAATCAGTCAGTCAGTCACCTTTGCCTTTTATATATTTAGATGAAACATGTATTTCTTTATTTTTAATCGAAAGCCCAAATACAAAGTTTATAAAACTTTAAAAATGAAAAACTTTCATACTAACATTCATCCCCTATTTGATCCCTTGGGGGGTGGATTTTTCAAAATCTGTGAAACACGTATTTCTTTATTTTTTTCCTAAAGCCTAAATACAAAGTTTCATGGATATAACTTGAAAAATGACGGACTTTCATACAAACTTTAACCCCCTATTTAACCCTCTTGGGGTTGAAATTTTCCAAAATCCTTTCTTAGCGGATGCCTACGTTCTAACAGCTACCTGTATGCCAAATTTCAACTCAATCGGTCCAGTGGTTAGAGCTGTGCGTTGATAGATCAGTCAGTCAGTCACCTTTGCCTTTTATATATTTAGATTACCAGCTGAATAAAAAATTATACTGTCACTAATACCATTTAATCTTACACGACCAGAGAGAGAGCTCAGGCTCGGCTTTACGTCGTCTGAGGCATGGGAGGGGCACACCACTAACTTTCTGACTTCGAGCAAGCTTATAAAAAGACTTATCCTGACTGATTGACTGACTCTTCTATCAACGCACAGCAGCCTAAACCACTGGGTTCACTCCTCCTTTTTTGGAAGTCGTTTAATACGAGTAAATAGATATACTCACACTACGCCCAAAGTCTTGATGATAGTTTCATCGACTATTCTGTTTTGGAACAGATTTGTGAAGAGAGTTCGAAGAGTCAAATTTATATCCAACACTTGCTTTGCCACTGCGGAACTTTTGAAGCAGCAATGGTATGCCAGTAGCAGGTCAAAGTCTGAAATTGAATTAATGTGAATATTCAAACCATTGTTCATCGTGTCTTACGTAATTTCGGGTATCACTTAGGTAAAATCATTACTAATATTATAAATCCGAAAATGTATTTGTTTGTTGGTCCTCCAATCCCGCTGCAGCAGAGTTACGGATCGACGTGATTTTTGTATTGGTATACTTAGAGACCTGAGAAGAAGAGAGTGACATAGGCTACTTTTTATCCCGGAAAATCAAAGAGTACCCGCGGGATTTTAAAAACTTAATCCACGCGAAGTCGCGGGCATCAGCTAGTTAATTTATATTTCATTTTAAGCTGAATTAACAAAACCTTAGGTAAACGTCAAAAGTAAAAGTTATATTTCAAAAATATCACCTAAACATATATCTCCGGTCACCGATGAATTTTGTGAGACGAGACGAGAATACTATAGATCCTTAAAAAAGGACATCATCCTCCACCCATGAGCCCGGGGTTTCAACTCTATTCAAAGGACCTACCAGTAATATATTTTTCAGGTAGATGCGGTTGCGTTTTAAGCCACTGACGCATTTCGGCGATATCCGAGGGCTTAATGCCCGTCTTTTTATACTCTTCCTCCATTGATATCATCTCCACCATATTGCTATCTGGAATGTGAAAACAGTAGATTAAAAAAAACCAAGAATTTTCCCGAGTCAAAAAATTAGGCTTAACTTGTAGTGGGAACGCAGGCTGATGACGTCATCCGTATTTCATGGAGGAGTTTTACTTTTTTTTTATTCGATGACAAGATAGTCCTTGACTGCGATCTCACCTGATGGAAAGTGATGATGCAGTCTAAGATGGTAACAGACTAACTTGGAAGGGATATGGCAATGTACATTCAACCCATACACCCTTAATCGGTTTCTACACGCCATCGTACCGGAACGCTAAATCGCTTGGCGGTACGTTTTTGACGGCAGGGGTGTAACTAGCCACGGCCAAAGCCTCCCACCAGACAAAAATTATTATTATTGTCAATTTATTTGATTCTTTTTTTATGATTTTTTAAGTCAAAGTCAAACTAAACGATTTAGCGTTCCGGCACGGCATATTGTAGAAATCGATTAGGTAGATATGGGTATAATTTACTCCACCATACCCCATCCAAGTTAGCCCATTGCCATCTTGGATTAAGTTATTTCTGAGTCTTATCATGAGGTGAGATCGCAGTCAATGCCATAGAATAAAAAAATAATTTTCAGATATAACATTAATATATAGCACACATAAAAAATTCAGTGTTCTTCATTTTTAATTCCCACTATTAAAGTAATAATGTATGTTATCTATATCTGCGATGGCCTCGTTATCAAAAATTAAAAACGTTTTTTGCGCCGTTAAATTAAACAGGTAAAATTAAAATAACTAACGAAGTTAAGTGTTTTAAAAAGAATAATAGGTAGGTACCTAGGTATTATACTTTGAAATAATGCCAATGGTAGGTTTTAGTGGTGGTTGGTGAATTATTGTTAGTCAAAAAAAAGAAAAGTTTCCTTTCAAGTAATTCGAAATCAATTGACGTACCTAATTTGTTTTGAATTTACATCTATTAAAGAATAATATCAAATCACTAGCTGAAACCCGCGACTTCGTACGCGTGGATTGACGGTTTTTTGGAGTCCTGCGGGAACTCTCTTATTTTCCGGGATAAAAAGTAGCCTATGTGTTATAATCTCTTTGCCAAACAGCCAAATCGGGTTTGTCGTTGCAGCGCTCGGAGGAAAAAAATTTTGTGTTGCGTGATTGAGTAACAAACATCCATCTAAACTTTCGCGTTTATAATATCAGATTATATTAGCTGTTAAGCCTCATTAGAGGGTCGGCCCTTCTAACTCAAACTGGTTGTGATTAGGAGTAAGTATGTGTGGTGGTAGGTATGTGTTGGATTAATTGCCACACCGCGCTTTCAACTTAGCCCACTTTCATCTTAGACTGCATCGTAACTTAAAACCAGGGGCCCAAGTCTGCTATTGCAATTGTAGTTACATTGCCTATCAATGACATCCCAATTGCTACTTTTTGCAATTTTGGTAGTCTACTAATTCAATGGCGTCACAATTGTTTTCCGATGGTTTGCCACTGACACATTTAGCTTTGAATCTAGCTTAAATAAACGTTTTTAATATGTAGTTTTTTTTTGAAACTCATTTCGGCAAACGCTTTTTAAGCTAATAGCAATACCGTATGTATGATTGTATTACAATCCAATTATAAAAAATCAAACGACCATTGTGAATTTAGTAGACTACGAAATTTTGGACCATGATAATTGTATTGTAATTGTATTGCGGATCAATGACAATGACATGTAAAATAGCAGACTTGGGGCCCAGGTGTGTACGCAGCTAAGGGCTCACTTGAACTAGAAGCTTACAAAGAAAAACAGATACCATCGATGTATATGGATAGGTCTCTAGAGGAAAGAAAAACGCGCCCAAAAAGACAACAGAGTTTGCAAAATTCTCTTGTCTTAAAAAAACATAAAAGAAGTTGAAAAAAAATTTACTAATGTCACTTCAATCCATTTTTTGTTCTGGAATAGGGAGTGGCTACTCCTCGAACGTGATTGGTTGACACTCGTGTTTAAGCGAACCACGAGTAAGGCGCGATGTTCATTGAAGTAATCTTCAAGCGCATTTTTAAAGACATTATATGGGACAGGCATATCCATATACATCGATGACTGATGCCAATGCAATGGATCACACGACCGAATGTATCATTATTTCAAACCTAAGGTTATCAAACCTAAGGTTAAATCATGTAATATAACTGTAAACCAGTAACGTAAAAAAATCGCAACCAGAGATTAATTTTATTATTTCGTTGGACTTGTGAAAGTTGCCACCAAATACGGCGATCAAAAGTTACACGTTACCAAGTAGGTACCTACCAACATTAAAGTAGGTACGTATTTACTTCTTATGGGCTTTACGTAATAAACCTTTATTTCTCTACATAGTCTAATACGTTACTTAATTGTCAATAGTCACACATGATAATTAAGTTAGCTTGTTTTTGTCACTTAAATAAAGTTTTGAAGTTTATCCATTCTACTCGTAAAAGATCTGTATTATCAGTTTTGAGCCCAAATTCTAAGGTTATAAAAGCTTATAAAATAGCGTAAAGCTCATAAAAGTTATAACATTGATTACTTCAGATTATTATAAAAACAGCTTCACTCACGTGTTTTTACTCCGATGAAAAGCACTAACACTATGTAACCGTCCGACAAGAATCGCAATCGCAACAAAAATGGGAGTTTGGACCAGAGGATTGGACGGATCGCACAGTGTCATGTCATGTGCTTAGCGGCTTACTAAAACCGGAATACGTAAAAAACCCAAAATTTAACATGTTACAGTTATACATACGCCACTTTATACACTTGACAGCGATACTGAATTTGATCGACTTTACTATAATCTATCGATTTTTTATAATTATTTAATTTAACAATCTATCGAATTATGGTGATATAAATTTATTATTATCATCACACACTGACACAGAATTTTTATTGTTATCTCTGATATACATTTGATTAAAATTGTTTCAAGACTAGCTTTTGCCCCCGCGGCTTCGTCCGCGTGGAATTAGATTTTGGGGTGGAATTTTCAAAAACTGTGACACACGTAGGTACTTCTTTATTTTTAACTGAAAGCTCAAATACCAACTTTGATAGAAACAGCTTGAAAAATGACGGAGTTTCATATAAACTTCAATCCCCTATTTAAACCCCTTAGGGGTGGAATTTCCAATAATCCTTTCTTAGTGTGCGCCTACGTCATAAAAGGAACCAACTGTAAAAATTTCAAGTTTCTAACTTCAGTAGTTTAAGCTGTGCGTTGATATCTCAGTCAGTCAGTCAGGATTTTGAATTTTATATAAATTATTTATTATTATCATCACACACTGACACACAATTTTTATTGTTATCCCTGATATACATTTGATTGAAATTGTTTCAAGATAAATAAATTTGCGAATGCATGTGTGTATGTGTATACAAATGTACCTATATGAAAATTAAAATATTTTTTTACGTTTCCGTACAGAAAGGGTGCCTACGGGACCCTATTACTAAGTCTTCGGAAGTTCGGACTGTAAGTTGAAACTCATGAACCGTAGTAGGTAAATAGTTGAAATTTTCACAGAAAGTGTATTTCTATTGCCGTTATAATAACAAAAATAATAAAAGAACAAAATAATGTTAAAAATTAAAGACGGTCTCCAACCCCATACAATAAACTTTTGCTTGATCTTAATAATTACACTTGACCTCTCCTCGTGATAATTAATATCTACTATCATTCGCCGAGGTCATTAGTACTGAGTATTTAACATTTATTTTATATATTTTAATTGACTTTCAGATTTTTTTTCGATTTGGGTTCCCTGTTAAAAATAATAGCAAATCAAACTTCTCTCGATTAAGTTATACGAAATTGTTACACAGGTATTGCTATACGAGGAATGTTTTCATTCATATAAGTAATTAATCTATCTACATTCTGAAAATTTATTTGATCAACTAGCTTTTGCCCCCGCGATATTAGGATTAGGACATTGGAATTGGGTTTTTTGAAAATCCTTAGTTTATTCATGATAATACAAAGTATCTAAATATATAAAAGGCAAAGGTGACTGACTGACTGACTGACTGACTGATTGATCTATCAACGCACAGCTTTAACCACTGGACCGATCGAGCTGAAATTTGGCATACAGGTAGCTGTTAGGACGTAGACATCCGCTAAGAAAGGATTTTGGAAAATTTCAACCCCAAGAGGGTTAAATAGAGGATTAAAAAATCGGATCTAACGTGAGCGAAGTCGCGGGTTAAAGCTAGTTCTTTGATATAATTAACCTAACCCATTCGTTATATTGGTACATCGATCCGTTGCTCGGTTGCCGAGTGATTAAAGGACAAACCAAAAAATAAAGCACATTCGGATTTACTACTAATGTAATGTAAGTAACTAAAACATAGTTTTAATTTTAGAAGTAATTTAATATTAATTTAATGTTTTAATTTTAGAAGTAATTTAATATTAATTTAATTTATAGATATAAAATGCAAGTAACTAGTCCCTACTAATTTAGAGACTAGTAATCTGTTACTTGGTTTTTCCAGCTTCATATGTGAGTTTAGTGTTCACCTAATCTATAGACTAATATTAAGTAGGCAGGTATATCAATGTGCATAATATACTTAGGTATATACATATAGGTTAAATTCCTTTGTTTTCCTGTTCTGAATTATGGTAAACAAGTGTACCTATATTAAAAACTTAAAACACCCCCGACATGTTAATCTGTAGCTAGACTATACGATATAAATAACATCCTGTAACCCAATTTACTACTCTATCAACAGATCCTCTATATGGAGCACGTTAGCTATCAAACAGAAAAAACCGCATCAAAATCGGCCCATTCATTAGGGAGCTAAAAGGGAACAGACAGACACACAAGTCAAACTTAGAATTTTTCGGTCGGGGGTTAAAAATCACAATGTTGTTACGGTTTATAAATTCATTATTATGAGAAGTTTCATTCAAATCCGTTTAGACGTGATAGAGTAGATACTCTATCACGCCTCAACGGCCAAATGCTACGCGGCACGCGGGCACGCGGCTATCAGCTGATATAGGTAGAATAAAATAGTCTATCGAAAATTCTCCTAAGTAATAACCGGATAAACAACAAGATCTTCTAATAAATGTTAATCATTCGAATGCGTCAATACGTTCACTCTTTCATTCGCAGTACTTCCATCATGCACTCCTTCGTTCACGACCGGTTTACCTTCAGTTAGAAGTGACGCTCGCTCGCGGGTACTGACTTCGGATTTAAGGTGAGTTCATTTTATTTCGTTGATTTATTTATTGTTAAGTTCGTAAATTAAATAGCTTATATTTATATTCTTATTGTTAGCGGATTAAAATTTCAAGGGATAATAGATTCATACATTAAATTGAATTGTATACTCTATCGTCTAAAGTCTAAACGTTATCAATAAAATGCACTTTTATAGTTTAAATAACAGAAGTTCAAATCCAAAACTTGCTATCGCACCAGGATGCCTCGCCATAAAGTATAGGCAGGTACATAGTCATATAATTATATCACTTAAGTAATTGCAATTAAATTACACTCATTAAATTTTCCAAAACGTAGAGTGAAGTAAGTGGCATATATGTTCTTCAAATTAGCTTCTGAGTTGTGGTTTCTGCGTGATATCTATGAAATTTTCGCGCCTTCTTCAAGATATCTTGCAAAACAGTTGCGAGTTGCGACCGTAATATATTTCTCTACGTAGATATAGTACCTAAATCACGTCATTAGACACCAATGTTGTAAATCGCATGAACTGACAAATGTAATCTGTAACATTTTTTTAAGGAATATTAGCCAAGCTGAACTTGACTTATATTCTCCTATCTCCTCCAAATAAGCGAAAAGCTTGTGCTAGGAGTGGTTACGACAATAGTTCAACGGACGGGGTTCGAACCTGCGACCTTTCAGTTTTCAGTTTGCACCTTTAAACCTGGGCTATTGAGGCTTCTATTTTTATGTTTCTCAATACATTACTGTATTTTTAGGTAACTAGTCTAAACTATAATATATTACAGAGAAAAGATTTGGATTTTTGATTGTTTGTTTGTTTGTAATGGATAAATTCAAAAACTGCTTAACCGATTTCAAAAATTCTTTCACCTATAGAAAGCTACATTATCAGCGAGTAATACAGGTTATATTTTATCTTCAAAAAATTAGAGATCCCTACGGAAAATGCAATAATGTAACCCAAGGTATCAAAAATCACATAGGTAGGTAACAAAAGTCCCTGCGCCGCGCTAAGTTCTTGTTTGTTCGGGCTAATCTCAAAAAGTTATAAGCTCGATTATACGAGTATCAATTTATTATATTCATTTGAACAATAATATTAATTTGTAATCTCGTGAAATAATTCACTACCTGCTTATGTATTTTCGAGATTTTTTATTCCGGTTCTTTGCCAAGGTCACCTGCAGAGAATTCAATTTCATCCGTCTAAAATCGTAAAACGAGTTATTGATGAACCTTAATCGTAATAAATGTTATGCTTATGACCAAATCTCAGAGTCAATATAAGAGCCCTAAGTGCAACTTCTCAAGTTAGCTACCTCCAAATGTGTAGGTACACCTTATGTATTTATATCTACCTGTGTCTGTAATTTTTGTTTCAAAATTTATTTCACTTGTGGCAAATTTAGTAGTTATGAAATTTAAGTTTTGCGATTTCAATCTTTATACTTAAGTAAGTCTACATACAAATTCAGCTTTAGGGTTCCGAAAAAATGGGACCCTTCAGTTACTCTTTGAAGTTTTTACAGTATTAAGGGACCATTGACATTCAAATCAGTATCAACTTAGTACTCCAAGCTACTGCGAAAAAGGCTCTTAACACACGGACAGACAGACGGACAAAGAAGTGATTCTTTAGAGATTCCGTTTTTTTTTTCTTTACTCTAAAAATATACAATATATACAGTGTAGGCACACGTGCGTCATTAGAACTGTCAAAATATTAGCAGATTACATATCACTTATTGACAACAGCTGTCTAGTTGCTAATACTTTATACTTCGCGACTTCGTCCGCGTTTTTTTAATTCCCGCGGGAACTCTTTAATTTTCCAAGATAAAATCTAGCCTATATATTATTTTTTTCTATCCAATACATAATGATTTCTGAATTAGTAGATAATAAAAATTGGTAATAACCCAATTATGATCTTAATGGTGAACAACTATGACACCATATAGCAGACTTGGGCTCCAGATTGTCTATGATATTCTACTAGGGATGAGTTATATGCCTACTCACAAAACAAGCGAAAAAATTGTTCCGAACGACGAAGAGTATAACAGAGTACTTTATTGTTAAATGACATGACAAATTACGACAAATATCTGCCATTACGCGGTTCATTTACCGCACGCTTGTAACATATCCACCTCTTTTTATACATATACTATTTTATAGCAGATTGTATGATTCTGTGGCAAAATTTTCTAGATCTTAGCTAATAGGTACAGCCGTACAGGTTATTAAAACCGACTCGCACCCGCTTGGCACAGATGAAAGTTGCCGTGATCCGTGAGCGTGTAGTAAGTACCTATTAGAAGTTATTGCCAATCATACTAAAATGCTTATCAATATAATCTGTTTCAAGTATACTTATTATATTTTGAAGGTTGCTTCATAGTACCATGACCTTAATGGAAGAAACAAAAGTTTGATTCCACAACATTCGATTGATGCTTTTGTTAATCGTTTTAAGACAAAGTTCTTGTACCTATTCTACCACATAGGTACCGAATCTTTTTGCAATCTTTTTTGAAGACTACTTTAATTTTTATTTTACACCTGACCTTTCGTCGTGATAATTAATATCTACTATCATTCGCCAAGGTCATTAGTATTATTTCACATAGGCACATA
This sequence comes from Hipparchia sbordonii, assembly GCA_038048805.1. NCBI lineage: Eukaryota > Metazoa > Arthropoda > Insecta > Lepidoptera > Nymphalidae > Hipparchia > Hipparchia sbordonii. The sequence continues at coordinate 7,930,433 of CM076107.1, read as the reverse complement.
GGTATATCTCAAAATTACACCCTATTTTGTAGTCATAAAGTCTCAATCTCCTTAATAAATATAATTAATAAATGTTGTCTTTTCCTCCTTTCAATGCTATTTAGCTCTTCTTTGTTTGTCATCATTTGTTTTCTTTGTTTCATCTGCGTTTATTTAGTTTTTGAAATCCCGCTGGATGTCTTTGATTTTCAAGGTAGCCTATGTCACTCTCCAGGTCCTCAAGTACCTATACTCATGCAAAAAATCACGTTGATCCGATGCATCGTTGCTGCGTGATTGAAGGACAAACCAACAAACTAACAAACTTTCCACATTTATAATATGAGGATGAAGGCATATGGAAAAGGGGATGTAGTAATAAAATCTCGTAAAAAAGGTACCTAAACAAAAATAGGTAGGTAGTAGGTTATTATGTGCTCTAGGAAAAATCTCGAAATCTCCCTCTCGAAACACGCAGTAGGGGTGACGTCACTGTTTATATACGTGCATCTCTTTTTGTTTGTCTTTTTTGTCACGTGAAAAGTACTATTACTCACCATCTAACGTCTTCTAACATAGCACATTTCAGTTTTAGATATTATAGACTGACGCAACCTTTTCATGCAAATAATAAAACATGAAGTCAACTTCCTTATTGGATTAATATAACTACATTGAGATAAATATTTTAGCGTACTTCGGAAATATCTATTCTGTTTGCGTGCTCTTTAAAATTCAGAACCCGTGTTGGACCACAACCCAGTTGGCTGAGAGACAAATCAAGATTGTGCATTGCGTCATATAATTATTGATGCATTTTTAGTGCCAAAAATTGGGTAGGTACCTTTGGAAAACAATAATAACTAAGTATTCAATTTTCTCGATATCAAAGTGCGACATAGCCAGACGTAGGTATCTACTTACAGAAGATTTCCTTTGGGTTTTTAGTTAGTCACCTCGTCGTGTCATCCGTTGCACTATTGAAGCCAAATAGATTCAGTCCAAACCTAAATAGTATCATTACTATTTAGATTTGGACTGAATCTACGTTTGGTAGGAACAGTGTTGGACCACCCTCACACCCTTCATCACGTTGGACGATAATATGAAGATATGACGAGAATATACGACATTTCATGAATATCTTCATGAAATGTCGAAAACTTCCTTGAAAAAAAAGACGTGTGGCACTCGGGGACTGCCGCGGTAAAGCTATTGCATAGCATTTTTTATCAACGCCATCTAGCGGTGAGCGTTGATAAAAAATGCGTCATCTAGCGGCTCACCGTAGAGGAGTCCCGTGTCAGGTTATTTTCGTTACGGAATTTCTGGATTCGGTCTCCACGCTGGCCCGCGATAGAAGCTATGCAATAGCTTAAAAATATTACTCTATTAAGAAATATTTAAGAATGAGTAATAACCAGTTATCTCCCTCATTTTTACTATACGCGCTTTAACCAAACGGCATTAGAATTTGCCACCAAATAAAGACCACAAAACTATTTGCTCATCAGTTGTATTTAAAGTTCAAGCTGCAAGAAATAACGATTTCCAAACTAATAAGTAGACGTAAATTGTTTACTTTATTAATAAAAACTAGCGGATGCCCGCGACTTCGTCCGCATCTTCAATTCACAATCGACAGTTCCTAAATCCCCATAGTTTAGGAGGGCAGTAACCCTGCAGCGTCAGGATTGAAGAGTTGAGTCCTGGAATTTGAAAAAACCATGTAGTCTAACTTATTTATTTTTTGATCGATTTATTTTCTCTTCTTATAAGTTACATTTTCGATTGTACTTAATCCGCATTTTGACAGTCAAATACCCAATCTATACTCTATACTAATATATAAAGCTGAAGAGTTTGTTTGTTTGAACGCGCTAATCTCAGGAACTTCTTGTTCGAATTGAAAAATTCTTTTTGTCTTGGATAGTCCATTTATCGAGGAAGGCTTTAAGCTATATAACATCATGCTGCAACCAATAGGAGCGAAGCATCAGTGAAAAATGTTGCAAAAGCGGGGAAAATTATCCATATTTAAAATATATTCTTTTAAAACTTCTTAAGGCTTGCTGGTCCCGGAACTTTAGGTATTTAGCGGGCTATGTCGCCGCGCGCCGCGCCGCTCCGAAATCCTCGTGTACGTATTAAATACGCGCTGGGCAGACATGGAGCGAAAGCGCAGTGAACCCGTACGGGCGCTCCTGGTCACAATATATGAAACTACAGTAGGTACTTAGTTCAACTTGACAGATATTGTTTAAAATTTTAATAGACCAAATTATACGTATGTAGTATGTACCTACTTACTACTCGGCAAATTTAATTTTTCAAGGCATTGAAATTTTACACTTGTAAATTACTGACGTTGTTCTTGTAAAAATTATATAGTGTAAGCATCTGAAATTCTAACTTTGAGGGCTTTAGAAAGGAAGGAGTAGGAAGGTTTTATTATCAGGTGTGTCCTGGATTTCCAAATAAGCCCTGTTTAGAGATGGGTAAATCAGTAATCACCCAGATTAAGCCCACGAATGGGTTTTAACCCGGGTGATTACCCGTCTTGAACGTCATGAAACGGACTTTATAAGGTATGTTTCTTTTTTTAAAAAAGAATATTAGCCAAGCTGATGTGGACTAATATCCTCCTGTCCTCTCCAAATAAGCGGAAAGCTTGTTCTAGGTGTGGGTACAACAATGGCGCAACGGGTGGGGTTTGCACCTGCAACCTTTCAGTTTTCAGTCCGCACCTTTAACCGTTGGGCTATTGAGGCTTATATTTATAGTGTATTCTATTATGAATGAAAATGAATCTTGTAAATTTGGATTTTTACAATAATTAATATACATAGAGCTACTCGTGCTGACTCACTGACTGACTCACTGACTGACTGACTCACTGACTGACTGAATCATTGAGCACCTCTCATCAAAATTTCTCTCAAAATTTTTTTTCAGTCATGGTTTCGTATAGAGGACAAAAATTCATTCGGAGCAAAAACATGAAGAGAGCTGATGATTGAGGATTTTGGAGATGGGTGAGGAGCACGGCCAGGACATTGAAGATAGGTAGGGGTTGTTCAAACAAAAGTCACTCAAAACCTCATCCAACTGGCAGAGAGCTGAAAAAAAACTCCAAAATGGCAGATTCAAGATGGCGGCCATACAAATTTCGTCAGTCTCTATCTTGCGGACTTTTAAAGATGGAAGAGTGGTTTCGTGGAAAAAGATGATCAGGACCCGAAGGTCTACTTGATAAATAGAAAAAAATTCAAGATGGCGGGTTTTTTTTTATTTCATACAAAATATGTGCAAGACTCTCATACGGTTCCTTTTCCAAATTTATGATGGTTTCATATAGAGGATATAAATTCATTTGGAGGAAAAATATGGAGAAAGCTGACAATTGAGGATTTCGGAGATGGGTGCGGAGCACCAGGGTATCGAAGATAGGTGGGGGGTTTTCAAACAAAAGTCACACAAAACCTAATCCAACTGGCAGCGAGCTGAAAAAAACTCCAAGATGGCGGCCATACAAATTTCGTTGGTGTCTATCTCAGAGAGTATAAAACATGGAACAGTGGTTTTCTGGCAAAAGATGATCAGGATTGAAGACCCGAAGGTCTACTTGATGAATAGAAAAAAAATTCAGGATGGTGGAATTGATTTTTCCATACAAAATATATGCAAAACTTTGATACGGTTCCTTTTTATTTCTGATGGTTTCTATAGAGCACATAAATTCATTCGTATGAAAAATATGTAGAGACCTGAGGATTGAGGATTTTGGAGACATGTGAGTAGCATGGCCAGGGTATTGAAAATAAGTGGAGGGTGTTTAAACAAAAGCCACTCGAAACCTCATCCAATTTGCAGCGAGCTGAAAAAAACTCCAAGATGGCGGATTTAAGATGGTGGCCATACTTTCGTCGGTGTCTATCTCAGAGAGTATAAAAGATGGAAGAGTGGTTTTGTGGCAAAAGATGATTAGGAGTTAGGGCCCGAAGGTCTACTTGATGAACTGAAAAAAAAAGCAAGATGGCGGAATTTATTTTTCCATACAAAATATATGGCGAATAGGGAACTATGAAAGACTTTGATACGGTTCCTTTTCAAAATTTCTGATGGTTTGGGGAAAATATATGAAAAGAGCTGATGATTGAGGCCAGGGAAGATAGGTCCCCGGGGTGTTCAAACAAAAGCCACTCGAAACCTCATCCAATTTGCAGCAAGCTGACAAAAAAAAAATTTTCTGGCAAAAGATGATCACGACCCGAAGGTTTACCTGGTGAGCAGAAAAACCCCGGTTCACTTTAGCGGGCAATGCGGCGTGTACCCACGCACCCTACTAGTTTTCTATATAGGTAATATTAATAAAAATTCTTTTCAAAAAACCGACTTCAAACGCCACTACAAAGTATAAAAATAATTTTATTTTGTACACGTTTGTTGAAGTCGGGCGGGCTTAACTAGAAACGATGAAACCGATACGCGATGCTCGCCCGATTTCAATAAACGTGTCTCTTATATGTCACCATAAGGTAAGCATCGCGCATCGATTTCATCGTTTCTAGTTAAGCCCGCCCGACTTCAACAAACGTGTACAAAATAAAATTATTTTTATACTTTGTAGTGGCGTTTGAAGTCGGTTTTTTGAAAAGAATTTTTATTTTAAGCTTTTTAGTGTAGCTTGTTCCTGCTCTCTTTCTCCGTGTAGAACTACATTAGTACCGTAGCGTTGGAGGCAGGCTCCAACGCTACGGTACTAATGTAGTTCTACACTTGGTACCTACAGTACTTATTAACAATACACAAGAGCTAGGACTAGGAGCTCCATGATGTAGTCCATGGTTGGTACCAACTATATCAATTCGAAAGCGTCAGTTCGTAATTACTCCAACTCTGCAGCATCAGGATTGAGGAGCTAGAACCTTGAGCATTATGATGTAGTATATGCTTGGTACCAACAATATCAATTCGTAAACGACAGTTCCTAAATCCTCACAGTTAAGGTAGGCAGTACCCCTGCAGCATCAGTATTGAAGAGCGAGGACCTTGAATTCCACGATGTAGAATATGCTTGATACTAACAATATCAATTCGCAAGCGAAAGTTCCTAAATCCTCACAGTTTAAGTGGGCAGTACCCTGCAGCATCAGGATTGAGGAGCTAGAATCTAGACCTCGATGGAGTAGTATATGCTTATTACATATAATAACAATTCATGATGAGCAGTTCCTAAATCTCTACAATTTAGGTGGGCAGTACCCTGCAGCATCAGGATTGAGGAGCTAGAACCTAGATCTCGATGGTGTAGTATATGCTTATTACATACAATAACAATTCATGATTAGCAGTTCCTACATCCCTATAATTTAGGTGGGCAGTACCCTGCAGCATCAGGATTGAAGAGCAGGACCTGGAGCTCTATGATCTAGTATATGCTTAAGCCAAGCATACCAATTCGTAAACGACGGTTCCTAAAGTCCCATAATTTAGGGGGGAAATACCCCTGCAGCATCAGGCTTGAGGAGTTGAAGGTATAAATTTTTATGGGACCATTTCGCGAGCTTCTTCTGTCGATTAAAAAAAAAATCTCGTGAATCGGTCCAGAAACCTCGGAGTAATCGGTGGGCATACATAGAAAAAAAAAAAAAAAAAAAAAAAAAAAAAAAAAAAAAAAAAAAAAAAAAAAGATACCGGCCGAATTGATAACCTCCTCCTTTTTGGAAGTCGGTTAAAAAGAGAGAAAATACACTAACTATTGATTCTTGATAGCAGGCTGTAAATATTTTTTTATTAAAATAAGTATCGATAGCGTCACATCTCTATTCTCTATAAATGACCGCGGTACATTTCGCAAACCAATCATAGCACTCGAGTACTCGAGTACTCCCCGCCGGTCCCAATTTTTTTCAGAATGCGTTTTCATAGAAAATAAAGCGGGTGCGAGGTCTAGACTTAGTTGGTCTGAGTTCTACGCAAACGTTACTCTTTACGGCGTATCACCACTTTCCATCAGGTGTGCTAGTGATCAAGCCTATAATGCCCCCCCTCCCCCTCCCAGCTATCTTCGGTATCCCCGTGCTCTAGGTATTGCCGTGCTCCTCACTCATCTCCGAAATCTTAAACCATCAGCTGTCTCCATATTTTTCCTCCGAATGAATTTTTGCCCTGTATACGAAATCATCAGAAATTTAAAAAAGGAACCCTATCAAAGTTTTGCATATATTTTGTATGAGGTTTCGAGTGGCTTTTGTTTGAACACCCCCCACCTATCTTCAATACCCTAGCCGTGCTCCTCACCTGTCTCCGAAATTCTCAATCATCGGCTCTCTACATATTTTTCCTACGAATGAATTTATGTGCTCTATAGAAACCATCAGATATAAAAAGGAACAGTATCAAAGTTTTGCATATATTTTGTATGGAATAATAAATTCTGCCATTTTCAATTTCTTTTCTATTCATCAAGTAGACTTTCGGGTCTTCAATCCTGATCATCTTTTGCCAGAAAACCACTCTTTCATCTTTTATACTCTCTGAGATAGACACCGTCAGAATTTGTATGGCGGCCATCTTAAATCCGCCATCTTCGAGTTTTTTTTCAGCTCACTGCAAATTGGATGAGATTTCGAGTGGCTTTTGTTTGAACATCGCCCACTTATCTTCAATACCCTGGCCGTGCTCCTCACCTGTCTCCGAAATCCTCAATCATCAGCTCTCTACATATTTTTCCTACGAATGAATTTATGTGCTCTATAGAAACCATCAGAAATAAAAAGGAACCGTATCAAAGTTTTGCATATATTTTGTATGGAACAATCAATTCCGCCATCTTGAATTTTTTTTTCTATTCATCAAGTAGACGTTCGGGTCCTCAATCCTGATCATCTTTTGCCAGAAAACCACACTTCCGTCTTTTATACTCTCTGAGATAGACACCGACGAAATTTGTATGGCCGCTATCTTGAATCTTGGAGTTTTTTTTAGCTCGCTGCCGGTTGGATGAGGTTGCAAGTGGCTTTTGTTTGAACATCGCCCACCTATCTTCAATACCCTGGCCGTGCTCCTCACCTGTCTCCGAAATCCTCAATCATCAGCTCTTTACATATTTTTCCTACGAATGAATTTATGTGCTCTATAGAAACCATCAGAAATAAAAAGGAACCGTATCAAAGTTTTGCATATATTTTGTATGGAAAAATCAATTCCGCCATCTTGAATTTTTTTTCTATTCATCAAGTAGACGTTCGGGTCCTCAATCCTGATAATCTTTTGCCAGAAAACCACACTTCCATTTTTTATACTCTCTAAGATAGACACCGACGAAATTTGTATGGCCGCCATCTTGAATCCGCCATCTTGGAGTTTTTTTTAGCTCGCTGCCAGTTGGATGAGGTTTCAAGTGACCTTTATTTGAACACTCCCAACCTATCGCCTCACTGTATGTATTTACACTGTGTTCACATTGATACCTACATCTGGAATAATTATTCTTCTTCAACAAAATTTATTCACGCCTTTTGTAAAAATTCTAATCCTAGGTAAGCACAGTAATATTATAAAGGCGAAAGTTTGTCTGTGTGTGTGTGTATCTTTATTCCTCTTTCCCGTAAAAAGGAAGGTTTTGGTTGAAAATTGGAGTGGAGATAGATTGCCTGGAACGTATACTTTTTATCCCGGAAAATGATAGAGTTCCCACGGGATTTTTCCAAAACCACACGGACGAAGTCGCGGGCATCATCTTATCTATACTTAATATTATAAAGCTGAAGAGTTTGTTTGTTTGAACGCGCTAATCTCAGGAATTACTGGTTCGAATTGAAAAATTATTTTTGTGTTCGATAGTCCATTTATCGAGGAAGGCTTTAGGCTATATAACATCACGGTGCGACTAATAGGAGCGAAGCATCAGTGAAAAATGTTGCAAAAACGGGGAAAATTATCCATATTTGAGGGCTTCCGTTGCGTGCGCTGCGTAAACGGTTCAAGTTATTCAAAAAATAACTAAATATTTTCGGAGATAAAGGACATAACTTCTCGTGGATAGTAGCAAGTCACTCTAAACCACGCGGACGAAGTCGCGGAATCAGCTAGTATTTAGATAAAGTGAAAGAAACACTTACCATACTTGTTTTCTAATATTCCTTCGCTTCAAAGCTGATATTTTCTTTATTAAATTTCTTTTATCATCCATTATTATTCATAAAAACAAACACTATATTTAATTATTTACTATAACTGTTTACAAGATAAGATAGTAACCTAAGATACTAACTAAAAACTATATAAAAACTAAGTACTAAGTAGGTACTGTGCTAACTAAGATCTAATAAAAAGTTTTAGTGATTTTACAAAATAATATTTTTACAACAAAATTAATGAAATTGAGAATTTAAGCACGTGGCCTGCGAAAACTGACGTGCGTCCAACCTCGATAGAGTCCGGTGGGACACTGAAACACCCCCGTTAGAGGATGCGCGTGCCCATTTACGTCTAGAAATAAGCTAGAACTAAGCTTAAATTTTTATTTAAAAAACGGTCAATTGAAAAAAATCATAAATGTAATAAGCTTTATTTTCATATATATTTTTTTAAATTTAGTTAAAAATTTTAGACACAAAATTGAAATAATAGTGAAAATCGCGATTTCTTCATTATTTTTTATGATCGAGCAAAATATAGCTTAACGCGTTTCTGTCAATTAAACTATAATGATAAAATATGTATCTACAACATATATTTTTTTCGATGCAAAAAAAATAGTTCTTCATGAATTAAAACTTGTTTGAAAAGACGCGAAATTGCTAGAAACAGGGAAAAGACCCCGTTAATCGCGATCATAATAACAGAAATTGACGCGGACGAAGTCGCGCGCAACAGCTATTTTATTATAATGTGCTAACCACGTACCTACCAGGCTACCACGATAAATGTAGATATCAATAATAATATAATTTGGTTGCACGGACCGTACTCAATATCGAAATATCGATAGATATTTAAAATATGTCAATAAACTACGAAATGAGTCTAAGATTTTCATACTAATATTTGTTTCGGTATATTTTCATAAATCATCGTTGTTGGTACCGCCAAAACTCTATCAAACATCAACAATATAAAAAAAAGACGTGTGGCACTCGGGGACTGCCGCGGTTAAGCTATTGCATAGTATTTTTTATCAACGCCATCTAGCGGTGAGAGGAGTCCCGTGTCAGGTTATTTTCGTTACGGAATTTCTGGATTCGGTCTCCACGCTCAAGGCCCGCGATAGAAGCTATGCAATAGCTTAAAAATACAGAAAACAATATACTTACTCCTTTTTTCAGGCAGTCGTATAAGAAAAGAATTAAGAATAAATTAATTTATGTACTTGAAATATATCTTTCCTTTGTAGGTACTTTGTTCAAACATTTTATGTTCCTGAAATGTGAGATCTTGACATTGAGAAGTTATGTTATAATTTAGAACGACTGCTGCGTGATTCTCAATCTGACCAAGACATAAGATACCCCATCCGAGGTCACGCAAAATTGTGTCAAAATATCTAAGCTGATATTTGATACAGTGTGGCTAGTAGGCTCGTGATAATTGACCAAGCGAATCAAGGTCTCCTGGTTCAGAATTTGCACAGAGTCCATCTGTCTGCCTATCAAAATACTAGCTGATGCCTGCGACTCCATCCACTTTGTTTCAAAAATCCCGTAGGAAATCTTTTATTTTCCGAAATGAATAGTAGCCTCCGTCACCCTCCAGGTCCTCAGCTAAACCCATGCGAAAAATCACGTCGACTTGTGCAGTTGCAGCGTGATTGAAGGACAAACCAACAAACAAACACACTTCCGCATCTATCCCATTAATATTATAAATGTGAAAAATTGGATGTATGTTTGTTACTCAATTATTCCGCAACGACTGAACCGATTTGGTTGAAAAACACAGAGATAGATTATAGTCTGGAATAAAACATGGGCTAATTTTTATCCCGGAAAATAAGAAAGTTCCCGCGGGAATGAAGAAATTCACATTAATCCACACGAACGAAGTCGCGGGCGTCATCTAGTAATACATTTGTATTAGTAAAATTAGTAAGAATCAAGATAAGACACTATTAAATTACGATAAGTAACAAAACAGCAACCCAGGAGTAAATAGCTATATCAGCTAACTTCATTTTAGTAGAGGGTGGGCTCTGTCACACGAAGAAGAATGCGTTATACCTAGGTATGTTAGACAGACAAGACATTGGTATGACAGACAGGTATGAGTGACAGAGACCACGCTCTACGTAGCCGTGACTGGCCGAATGTTTCTATAGGGTAGGTACCTACCGCACAAACACCAGCTAACTATTTTTTTTTTTTTAAAAGAATATCAGCCAAGCTGAACTTGACTGATGTTCTCCTCTCCCCTCCAAATAAGTGAAAACTTGTGTTAGGAGTGGGTACGCCAGTAGTGCAACGGGTGGGATTCGAACCTGCGACCTTTCAGTTTTCAGTTCGCACCTTTAACCGTTGAGCTATTGAGGCTTAAATGTTATTGTTTGTGTACATTGCATACAGCTATGTTTGTTACATGCTGCATGCACCACATTAGTTCAAATACAAGGCCCTAAGTACAAGCGATCTTTCATAGCGCAAGTAAGTAAGTAGTGATGTGAAAATGTGTTGTGAGCCGTGACGTTGAGTAATGCATGAGGCAACGCCGTGGCGCAACACTAATCGTGCACATTGTGATGTACACTTTCATTTCATTTTGTTGTTATTGTTCTATAATTTCATTAGAGAAATGGGTCCACTTTATCGTCGACTAGTCAGATGAGGCTCGCGACTTCGTCCGTGTGTATTGAGGTTTTTTGATTCTAGCTATTTAGGGAACTCTTTAATGCGATATTAAGTGTAATCCTGGGTATGGACTATCTTTGTTCCTTTCAGTCAAATCGGTTTATTCGTCGTGGCGTGAAGAAGTAATAAACATTCATCAATCCATCTATCCATTCTCATGACATCCTTACTAATATTATAAATGCGAAAGTGTGTTTGTTTGTTAGATTGTTGGTTTGTCCTTCAATCACGCCACAACAAAGCAACGGATCGACGTGACTTTTTGCATTGGTATAGTTGAGGACCGAGAAAGTGACATAGGCTCCTTTTTATCCCGGAATATCTAAGAATTCCCGCGGGATTTTTAAAAATTAAATCCACGCGAGCGAAGCCGCGGGCATCGACTAGTTTATAATATTAGTAGGATTATGTACTTTTTCTTCTTGTTGTTTTGATTAATCCGTGCCAAGGATCGCGACCCTCAGTAATGAGGATGACGATGCAGATACTTTTATCCATGACTTCATCATAGCTTAGGATGGTAACTAGCCTCCCACCAGAAAGTATAGTAAATATGTATGGGTGTATCTTCTCCATAATATGAAACACCATTTTTGCTTGTGAAGGGCAAATATTTGAGTACTGACAGGTCTCAAAAGTTAAGCGCCAACTTACGTACTAGTAGCTACTAAGCAAATTGATTCAAGCTTATTCAAGTCATACAGTAGGCGGCGCAGTAACATCTTCCGTACATAAGTAGGTACATACTTATAATAATCCGCCTTGTGGCGGTATTCCGTATTTGTTCTTAGAAAACAAACCTATCGTGCTACGTATTCTGTATATGTATATTGGCTGTATTATTAATTGATCAATTACGAGGTCAAGCACTTCTAAGTTATAATATAATTATTAATTAAGTAACTAGTTGATACCCACGAATTCGTCGGCGTGAATTTTTATTCTAATAAAGTATTTAAAGCTTTTTAGTCTCACGGTTTATTGGGACCGATTATATAGAAACCGATTAGGGGTAGGGGTTGAATCTACACTGCCAATTGCCATACTCCTTCCAAGTTAGCCCGCTACCAATTTAGACCGCATAGTCACTTACCAGTTACCACCCTCAGGTGAGATCGCAGTCAAGAACTATCTTGTCATCGGATAAAAAAAAATTAAAAGCAAAACCAAAGATGGTAGGTGTACGTAGTTGACGACGCTGTTAAAATTTCCGTTCTATAAACAGATGTAATATAAGGTCTATGTAATTTAAAATACATTATCAGCAATCAATCGGTAATTTATTGGCAATGAATCTCCCAAACAACGAAATGCGCCAGATGGCACAAATTATGCTGGTGAATGATTTGTCTCTTGTCTCAGTGGGTAGAATAATAGGTGTCGAATTCCTTTACCTTGTACTTACTGAGGTATGATTATCGGTACATCATGTAGGTAGGTTCCGCATGTGAGGTCATTCCTCCATTCTTAAGAGTCCCACCACTTTGCGGCCCGACGCAGATTTGGCCCGAGCTATGAATGTATACGTTTCGTGTACATAAAACGACTGTAAGCTGCTCTCGCCACTACGACTGTAAGTTTTTGATGGATATTTTTGGGCACTCAAAAGCGAAAAAAGCAAACGTCTTGCACGAGAATTGCGATTTGAATACATATTTTTTTATAAAATTAAAATTTTATTCTCAACACTCTCTTGAGAAGGGTTCGATCCTTAACATGTAATTTTTTTTTTTATTACAATCATAATATCTTTAGCATATACCCAGTTTCAAGATTCGTCAAAATCAAAACCTAGGTACACTAGCCTCTTAACTTAGTCAAATACTCATATTTTTTCAACGATTAAAGCCGATGATTCTGTGACATTATTGATTGCTCATATTTATTCAATTCCTTAAGTTTTAGACAACTATTTTAAGAGCGTTTAAGAAATCTTTAAAAATATGTAGGTAATCATTATTACCGTTCAATACAATTTCATTGCACAGTGTGCAACACCAACTACTAATTCCAAGGCAACACATATCTAAATGTTTTAAAACTTTGTTTTCACAAACTAGTTGGTAGGTATATGTCGCAGGAAGATGATGAAATTTGTTTTTTGATCATAATTTTAGGAAATTGATCAACTTCCTGTTGATGATAAAATAATCCGCAATAGGTAATTTAAAAATCAAAATAATATGTTCTAAAATCTAAACATAACGCTTAAAATCGGATTTTACATAACAATCCAGTTATCTATCGATAGGTTGTTAGTACCTAATCGCTTGGATAGCAGAAATCCAAAAAAAGGTGAGCATAATAATAGTAATAACGAAGCTTTATTTAATTCCATACAAATATCTTATAAAACAAAAATATTAGTAACAAAAATTGGAACACTTATAAAATACATTATATTACAAATAGGTACACGCAATATTATAATGTTAAGTTGATGTTTGTATGGACCCCCTTTGGGTAAAAGGAACCCAAGGAACTCCACTTATTTCTGTCTGTAGCTGTGGCTAGCCAAATAAAGGTGAGCATGTACCACAATAACTCCGCAGCGCTGTCGCCGTGCTAAGACAATACCACTGTATCTTCAGATACAGTGTTTTATCATAACAGCGGTAAATGAGTTCCTCGTACATGTTTACATATATTGGCATTTAAATAATTAAATTAAATCTTAAAAATACTAAGAAACTTCAAAGGAAATACACTGTATCTCGTAAAACATAATGGTAAAAAAAAACAGAAAATCTCGATTTCTGAAAAATGCTTGTTTTTTAGATACAGTATTTGGTCAAAGCACAGCCACAGGAGTCATGACTCATATATCGCAGAAATAATACTGCCTGAAAATACGTGTGACGTCATCTGCCTCGGGTGTAACGAAAAAATTTCGATGACGTCAGAGGTCAGCGCTCTTCTCATATTTCTACGACGCGTTTGAAGGTGCAGTTACTGACTTCACCCAATGTTCAGAATTACATCTTTCTGGCGCAGTGAGCGGTGTTGGTTGTCTAATAAGTCGAATGTCCTTGTAATCGAAAAAAATAAAAGCCCCAGTAGCCCAATGGTTACAGGTGCGACATGAAATCTAAAGGTTGCAGGTTTGATCCCTAGTCCTTGCACTATTGTCGTACCCACCCCTAACACAAGCTTTCCACTTATTTGGAGGGGAGGGAGAGGGGTAAGTAGCTTTTGCGGCTTTAGCGGCTCTAAGGCTTTCTGCTGTATGGTCCTGAGAGTTTTACGTCTGTGTACGATCTCCTATAAAAGATATTGATAATTATATATTTTATGTGACTCTAGCTTGACTCTAGACAAATATATTACTATCTAACGCTCTAGATTATTTAACAATGTTCGATCTACGCAGGTATGTGATAGTACATTTCAGCATCAAATGAGGCTTTGTAATCTTTGTTAGTTTTGTTACCCAATAATGTAGTAAGAGCAATGCTCGATATTGTTACGTGCTAGGGTTCGCTGGATTTGGAAAGAAAGACCTGCTGACTCCTTGAAAGACTTTATTCACTAGCACTACAAAGCACTAGGTCCAAACACTAAGCACTCACAATGTCCTAGGTCGTAGCCAAGTCGTAGGTTTCACTGGTAGCACTTTTGATCACTAGGTTTCGCTTCGAAGTCGCCTCGACGGTTGCTCGAACTGAACTGAACTCCGGCGCCTTTCTACGGCTATTTATATGAGCCGAGACGTTCCAGAACGTTCCTTTCTCGAATCTTCCCAACGTGCGCGGAAGTGATCAGCCGGGTCGGATAGTTCTGGTAAGTTCGCGTACCCGGTTTTCGCGACTAACGCCATCTAGTGTCGAGTGAGTTGAGTTGAGTGTGGTCGTAACACTTTCGAGACTAACGCCATCTAGTTTTGAGTGGTCGTAACAATATTAAATTGTTTTTACTAGCTGAAGCCCGCTACTACGTCCGCATCGATTGAAGTTTTTAAAAACCCTGTGGAAATTCTTTATTTTCCGAGATAAAAGTGGCCTATATCCAAAAAGTTGCAAGTCCAAAAATACACACTTGCAAAAAATTACCTCGATTCTTTGCTCAGTTGCAACTTGCAGCTTGATTGGAAGACAACACAAACCAAAAAAAGAAATACACTTTATAATATTAGTAAGGATAAGTGAGGATATTAATTTACTAACTTTTACCCGCGACGTCGCTCGCTCAAGGAAACAAAAACTAAAACTGTTTTTGCTACTTTTGAAACACTGGTTTTTTATTTTTTAGCATTTTTGTCGGTGAAAATTCACGATAGGAATGAAAATAATATAACCGGTCAAATGAGAGTAGAACTCGCGAAGGGTTCCGTACCAAAAAGACGTACGAGAAAATACGTTTCTCTTAGGTTCTAGTAGGGGCAGAGCGGAGGCTTTCGGGAACGGAACCCTAAGAAAAAGAAAGAAATAACAATAATTAAAAATAACTCCAAAATTAAATTTAAGTAAGATAAAATGTTTATTGCTATTGAAGATCTCGTATACATGTTTTGTGGGTTCATAATTTGATTTTATCAGTCTATCGACCTTTAATATCCTTGCTTGTCATGAGCCTGCGAAGAATGTTTATGAATATAAAATACATAAAAGTTATTCAGGGGTTAAATCCTATTTATCCTACAACGCGTAGGTAGGTGCTGTTGGATATATTACATTCCTAAAGCTGCATTACCTCATTCCTTTCTAATAAGGTAAATTTTGTGTACATACCTATAAATTTGTTAGCCTAAAAGTGCCTCTCTTATTTTTAATCTGGACAATCAAGATCTCCTCATCTACTCTTTACAAATTATTATGTAATCTCTCTATTATATTTATTATTTATTACGAAATAAGTCTGTGTAGTTTTCTACTACTATTACCACATCCAAAACGCCCATTGTTAAAAAACTTCTGTGCTTGTCCATGGTAAGTTGTAATACTACGTTTATGCTTTTTTTTATTCGATGAGATGATACCTCTTGACTGCGATCTCACCTGATGGTAAGTGACGATTCAATCTAAGATGGTAGCGGGCTATCAGATGAGACCACAGTCAAGAACTATCTTTTCATCGAAAAAAAAAAAAGTTTCCGACGAATTGAGAACCTCCTTTTTTGAAGTCGATTAAAAACTATAAGCCAGACAATTGCCCTTCCTTCTTGGCGCCATACTCTGATAAAAAGTGGAGCAATTCGTAACCGAATCCACTCTCGATGTCGGTCAAGAGTAGCCGAGGAAAGTGACAGTGGGCGGTCAAGGTGACCACTGACCACAGCTGACTGCTGCCAGATCTGTTGTGTGAAATTACACACTTTCGCACTTTGGAAATTGAAATTGTTGATACATATTTATTTGCGCTGCGCCCACATTGCTTCATTAACCTTATCGCACGAAAGTATTAAAGTGACCGAATTAAAAGAAAACTAAGCTATCTTTTATCCCGAAAAATAAGTGAGTTCCCGCGGGAATTAAAAAACCTTAATCCGAGCGAACGAAGTCGCGGGCATCTAGTTTTCTCATAAAAACCTGATCCGGACTAGGTATTACAAATACAATTTTAAAATAATAATAATTAGACAAAAAATTTCTGATGGTTTGGGGAAAATATATGAAAAGAGCTGATGATTGAGGCCAGGGAAGATAGGTCCCCGGGGTGTTCAAACAAAAGCCACTCGAAACCTCATCCAATTTGCAGCAAGCTGACAAAAAAAAAATTTTCTGGCAAAAGATGATCACGACCCGAAGGTTTACCTGGTGAGCAGAAAAACCCCGGTTCACTTTAGCGGGCAATGCGGCGTGTACCCACGCACCCTACTAGTTTTCTATATAGGTAATATTAATAAAAATTCTTTTCAAAAAACCGACTTCAAACGCCACTACAAAGTATAAAAATAATTTTATTTTGTACACGTTTGTTGAAGTCGGGCGGGCTTAACTAGAAACGATGAAACCGATACGCGATGCTCGCCCGATTTCAATAAACGTGTCTCTTATATGTCACCATAAGGTAAGCATCGCGCATCGATTTCATCGTTTCTAGTTAAGCCCGCCCGACTTCAACAAACGTGTACAAAATAAAATTATTTTTATACTTTGTAGTGGCGTTTGAAGTCGGTTTTTTGAAAAGAATTTTTATTTTAAGCTTTTTAGTGTAGCTTGTTCCTGCTCTCTTTCTCCGTGTAGAACTACATTAGTACCGTAGCGTTGGAGGCAGGCTCCAACGCTACGGTACTAATGTAGTTCTACACTTGGTACCTACAGTACTTATTAACAATACACAAGAGCTAGGACTAGGAGCTCCATGATGTAGTCCATGGTTGGTACCAACTATATCAATTCGAAAGCGTCAGTTCGTAATTACTCCAACTCTGCAGCATCAGGATTGAGGAGCTAGAACCTTGAGCATTATGATGTAGTATATGCTTGGTACCAACAATATCAATTCGTAAACGACAGTTCCTAAATCCTCACAGTTAAGGTAGGCAGTACCCCTGCAGCATCAGTATTGAAGAGCGAGGACCTTGAATTCCACGATGTAGAATATGCTTGATACTAACAATATCAATTCGCAAGCGAAAGTTCCTAAATCCTCACAGTTTAAGTGGGCAGTACCCTGCAGCATCAGGATTGAGGAGCTAGAATCTAGACCTCGATGGAGTAGTATATGCTTATTACATATAATAACAATTCATGATGAGCAGTTCCTAAATCTCTACAATTTAGGTGGGCAGTACCCTGCAGCATCAGGATTGAGGAGCTAGAACCTAGATCTCGATGGTGTAGTATATGCTTATTACATACAATAACAATTCATGATTAGCAGTTCCTACATCCCTATAATTTAGGTGGGCAGTACCCTGCAGCATCAGGATTGAAGAGCAGGACCTGGAGCTCTATGATCTAGTATATGCTTAAGCCAAGCATACCAATTCGTAAACGACGGTTCCTAAAGTCCCATAATTTAGGGGGGAAATACCCCTGCAGCATCAGGCTTGAGGAGTTGAAGGTATAAATTTTTATGGGACCATTTCGCGAGCTTCTTCTGTCGATTAAAAAAAAAATCTCGTGAATCGGTCCAGAAACCTCGGAGTAATCGGTGGGCATACATAGAAAAAAAAAAAAAAAAAAAAAAAAAAAAAAAAAAAAAAAAAAAAAGATACCGGCCGAATTGATAACCTCCTCCTTTTTGGAAGTCGGTTAAAAAGAGAGAAAATACACTAACTATTGATTCTTGATAGCAGGCTGTAAATATTTTTTTATTAAAATAAGTATCGATAGCGTCACATCTCTATTCTCTATAAATGACCGCGGTACATTTCGCAAACCAATCATAGCACTCGAGTACTCGAGTACTCCCCGCCGGTCCCAATTTTTTTCAGAATGCGTTTTCATAGAAAATAAAGCGGGTGCGAGGTCTAGACTTAGTTGGTCTGAGTTCTACGCAAACGTTACTCTTTACGGCGTATCACCACTTTCCATCAGGTGTGCTAGTGATCAAGCCTATAATGCCCCCCCTCCCCCTCCCAGCTATCTTCGGTATCCCCGTGCTCTAGGTATTGCCGTGCTCCTCACTCATCTCCGAAATCTTAAACCATCAGCTGTCTCCATATTTTTCCTCCGAATGAATTTTTGCCCTGTATACGAAATCATCAGAAATTTAAAAAAGGAACCCTATCAAAGTTTTGCATATATTTTGTATGAGGTTTCGAGTGGCTTTTGTTTGAACACCCCCCACCTATCTTCAATACCCTAGCCGTGCTCCTCACCTGTCTCCGAAATTCTCAATCATCGGCTCTCTACATATTTTTCCTACGAATGAATTTATGTGCTCTATAGAAACCATCAGATATAAAAAGGAACAGTATCAAAGTTTTGCATATATTTTGTATGGAATAATAAATTCTGCCATTTTCAATTTCTTTTCTATTCATCAAGTAGACTTTCGGGTCTTCAATCCTGATCATCTTTTGCCAGAAAACCACTCTTTCATCTTTTATACTCTCTGAGATAGACACCGTCAGAATTTGTATGGCGGCCATCTTAAATCCGCCATCTTCGAGTTTTTTTCAGCTCACTGCAAATTGGATGAGATTTCGAGTGGCTTTTGTTTGAACATCGCCCACTTATCTTCAATACCCTGGCCGTGCTCCTCACCTGTCTCCGAAATCCTCAATCATCAGCTCTCTACATATTTTTCCTACGAATGAATTTATGTGCTCTATAGAAACCATCAGAAATAAAAAGGAACCGTATCAAAGTTTTGCATATATTTTGTATGGAACAATCAATTCCGCCATCTTGAATTTTTTTTTCTATTCATCAAGTAGACGTTCGGGTCCTCAATCCTGATCATCTTTTGCCAGAAAACCACACTTCCGTCTTTTATACTCTCTGAGATAGACACCGACGAAATTTGTATGGCCGCTATCTTGAATCTTGGAGTTTTTTTTAGCTCGCTGCCGGTTGGATGAGGTTGCAAGTGGCTTTTGTTTGAACATCGCCCACCTATCTTCAATACCCTGGCCGTGCTCCTCACCTGTCTCCGAAATCCTCAATCATCAGCTCTTTACATATTTTTCCTACGAATGAATTTATGTGCTCTATAGAAACCATCAGAAATAAAAAGGAACCGTATCAAAGTTTTGCATATATTTTGTATGGAAAAATCAATTCCGCCATCTTGAATTTTTTTTCTATTCATCAAGTAGACGTTCGGGTCCTCAATCCTGATAATCTTTTGCCAGAAAACCACACTTCCATTTTTTATACTCTCTAAGATAGACACCGACGAAATTTGTATGGCCGCCATCTTGAATCCGCCATCTTGGAGTTTTTTTTAGCTCGCTGCCAGTTGGATGAGGTTTCAAGTGACCTTTATTTGAACACTCCCAACCTATCGCCTCACTGTATGTATTTACACTGTGTTCACATTGATACCTACATCTGGAATAATTATTCTTCTTCAACAAAATTTATTCACGCCTTTTGTAAAAATTCTAATCCTAGGTAAGCACAGTAATATTATAAAGGCGAAAGTTTGTCTGTGTGTGTGTGTATCTTTATTCCTCTTTCCCGTAAAAAGGAAGGTTTTGGTTGAAAATTGGAGTGGAGATAGATTGCCTGGAACGTATACTTTTTATCCCGGAAAATGATAGAGTTCCCACGGGATTTTTCCAAAACCACACGGACGAAGTCGCGGGCATCATCTTATCTATACTTAATATTATAAAGCTGAAGAGTTTGTTTGTTTGAACGCGCTAATCTCAGGAATTACTGGTTCGAATTGAAAAATTATTTTTGTGTTCGATAGTCCATTTATCGAGGAAGGCTTTAGGCTATATAACATCACGGTGCGACTAATAGGAGCGAAGCATCAGTGAAAAATGTTGCAAAAACGGGGAAAATTATCCATATTTGAGGGCTTCCGTTGCGTGCGCTGCGTAAACGGTTCAAGTTATTCAAAAAATAACTAAATATTTTCGGAGATAAAGGACATAACTTCTCGTGGATAGTAGCAAGTCACTCTAAACCACGCGGACGAAGTCGCGGAATCAGCTAGTATTTAGATAAAGTGAAAGAAACACTTACCATACTTGTTTTCTAATATTCCTTCGCTTCAAAGCTGATATTTTCTTTATTAAATTTCTTTTATCATCCATTATTATTCATAAAAACAAACACTATATTTAATTATTTACTATAACTGTTTACAAGATAAGATAGTAACCTAAGATACTAACTAAAAACTATATAAAAACTAAGTACTAAGTAGGTACTGTGCTAACTAAGATCTAATAAAAAGTTTTAGTGATTTTACAAAATAATATTTTTACAACAAAATTAATGAAATTGAGAATTTAAGCACGTGGCCTGCGAAAACTGACGTGCGTCCAACCTCGATAGAGTCCGGTGGGACACTGAAACACCCCCGTTAGAGGATGCGCGTGCCCATTTACGTCTAGAAATAAGCTAGAACTAAGCTTAAATTTTTATTTAAAAAACGGTCAATTGAAAAAAATCATAAATGTAATAAGCTTTATTTTCATATATATTTTTTTAAATTTAGTTAAAAATTTTAGACACAAAATTGAAATAATAGTGAAAATCGCGATTTCTTCATTATTTTTTATGATCGAGCAAAATATAGCTTAACGCGTTTCTGTCAATTAAACTATAATGATAAAATATGTATCTACAACATATATTTTTTTCGATGCAAAAAAAATAGTTCTTCATGAATTAAAACTTGTTTGAAAAGACGCGAAATTGCTAGAAACAGGGAAAAGACCCCGTTAATCGCGATCATAATAACAGAAATTGACGCGGACGAAGTCGCGCGCAACAGCTATTTTATTATAATGTGCTAACCACGTACCTACCAGGCTACCACGATAAATGTAGATATCAATAATAATATAATTTGGTTGCACGGACCGTACTCAATATCGAAATATCGATAGATATTTAAAATATGTCAATAAACTACGAAATGAGTCTAAGATTTTCATACTAATATTTGTTTCGGTATATTTTCATAAATCATCGTTGTTGGTACCGCCAAAACTCTATCAAACATCAACAATATAAAAAAAAGACGTGTGGCACTCGGGGACTGCCGCGGTTAAGCTATTGCATAGTATTTTTTATCAACGCCATCTAGCGGTGAGAGGAGTCCCGTGTCAGGTTATTTTCGTTACGGAATTTCTGGATTCGGTCTCCACGCTCAAGGCCCGCGATAGAAGCTATGCAATAGCTTAAAAATACAGAAAACAATATACTTACTCCTTTTTTCAGGCAGTCGTATAAGAAAAGAATTAAGAATAAATTAATTTATGTACTTGAAATATATCTTTCCTTTGTAGGTACTTTGTTCAAACATTTTATGTTCCTGAAATGTGAGATCTTGACATTGAGAAGTTATGTTATAATTTAGAACGACTGCTGCGTGATTCTCAATCTGACCAAGACATAAGATACCCCATCCGAGGTCACGCAAAATTGTGTCAAAATATCTAAGCTGATATTTGATACAGTGTGGCTAGTAGGCTCGTGATAATTGACCAAGCGAATCAAGGTCTCCTGGTTCAGAATTTGCACAGAGTCCATCTGTCTGCCTATCAAAATACTAGCTGATGCCTGCGACTCCATCCACTTTGTTTCAAAAATCCCGTAGGAAATCTTTTATTTTCCGAAATGAATAGTAGCCTCCGTCACCCTCCAGGTCCTCAGCTAAACCCATGCGAAAAATCACGTCGACTTGTGCAGTTGCAGCGTGATTGAAGGACAAACCAACAAACAAACACACTTCCGCATCTATCCCATTAATATTATAAATGTGAAAAATTGGATGTATGTTTGTTACTCAATTATTCCGCAACGACTGAACCGATTTGGTTGAAAAACACAGAGATAGATTATAGTCTGGAATAAAACATGGGCT
The DNA here is from genome assembly GCA_038048805.1 of Hipparchia sbordonii. Lineage (NCBI taxonomy): Eukaryota > Metazoa > Arthropoda > Insecta > Lepidoptera > Nymphalidae > Hipparchia > Hipparchia sbordonii. The sequence continues at coordinate 7,908,168 of CM076107.1, read as the reverse complement.
AATTTTTATCCCGGAAAATAAGAAAGTTCCCGCGGGAATGAAGAAATTCACATTAATCCACACGAACGAAGTCGCGGGCGTCATCTAGTAATACATTTGTATTAGTAAAATTAGTAAGAATCAAGATAAGACACTATTAAATTACGATAAGTAACAAAACAGCAACCCAGGAGTAAATAGCTATATCAGCTAACTTCATTTTAGTAGAGGGTGGGCTCTGTCACACGAAGAAGAATGCGTTATACCTAGGTATGTTAGACAGACAAGACATTGGTATGACAGACAGGTATGAGTGACAGAGACCACGCTCTACGTAGCCGTGACTGGCCGAATGTTTCTATAGGGTAGGTACCTACCGCACAAACACCAGCTAACTATTTTTTTTTTTTAAAAGAATATCAGCCAAGCTGAACTTGACTGATGTTCTCCTCTCCCCTCCAAATAAGTGAAAACTTGTGTTAGGAGTGGGTACGCCAGTAGTGCAACGGGTGGGATTCGAACCTGCGACCTTTCAGTTTTCAGTTCGCACCTTTAACCGTTGAGCTATTGAGGCTTAAATGTTATTGTTTGTGTACATTGCATACAGCTATGTTTGTTACATGCTGCATGCACCACATTAGTTCAAATACAAGGCCCTAAGTACAAGCGATCTTTCATAGCGCAAGTAAGTAAGTAGTGATGTGAAAATGTGTTGTGAGCCGTGACGTTGAGTAATGCATGAGGCAACGCCGTGGCGCAACACTAATCGTGCACATTGTGATGTACACTTTCATTTCATTTTGTTGTTATTGTTCTATAATTTCATTAGAGAAATGGGTCCACTTTATCGTCGACTAGTCAGATGAGGCTCGCGACTTCGTCCGTGTGTATTGAGGTTTTTTGATTCTAGCTATTTAGGGAACTCTTTAATGCGATATTAAGTGTAATCCTGGGTATGGACTATCTTTGTTCCTTTCAGTCAAATCGGTTTATTCGTCGTGGCGTGAAGAAGTAATAAACATTCATCAATCCATCTATCCATTCTCATGACATCCTTACTAATATTATAAATGCGAAAGTGTGTTTGTTTGTTAGATTGTTGGTTTGTCCTTCAATCACGCCACAACAAAGCAACGGATCGACGTGACTTTTTGCATTGGTATAGTTGAGGACCGAGAAAGTGACATAGGCTCCTTTTTATCCCGGAATATCTAAGAATTCCCGCGGGATTTTTAAAAATTAAATCCACGCGAGCGAAGCCGCGGGCATCGACTAGTTTATAATATTAGTAGGATTATGTACTTTTTCTTCTTGTTGTTTTGATTAATCCGTGCCAAGGATCGCGACCCTCAGTAATGAGGATGACGATGCAGATACTTTTATCCATGACTTCATCATAGCTTAGGATGGTAACTAGCCTCCCACCAGAAAGTATAGTAAATATGTATGGGTGTATCTTCTCCATAATATGAAACACCATTTTTGCTTGTGAAGGGCAAATATTTGAGTACTGACAGGTCTCAAAAGTTAAGCGCCAACTTACGTACTAGTAGCTACTAAGCAAATTGATTCAAGCTTATTCAAGTCATACAGTAGGCGGCGCAGTAACATCTTCCGTACATAAGTAGGTACATACTTATAATAATCCGCCTTGTGGCGGTATTCCGTATTTGTTCTTAGAAAACAAACCTATCGTGCTACGTATTCTGTATATGTATATTGGCTGTATTATTAATTGATCAATTACGAGGTCAAGCACTTCTAAGTTATAATATAATTATTAATTAAGTAACTAGTTGATACCCACGAATTCGTCGGCGTGAATTTTTATTCTAATAAAGTATTTAAAGCTTTTTAGTCTCACGGTTTATTGGGACCGATTATATAGAAACCGATTAGGGGTAGGGGTTGAATCTACACTGCCAATTGCCATACTCCTTCCAAGTTAGCCCGCTACCAATTTAGACCGCATAGTCACTTACCAGTTACCACCCTCAGGTGAGATCGCAGTCAAGAACTATCTTGTCATCGGATAAAAAAAAATTAAAAGCAAAACCAAAGATGGTAGGTGTACGTAGTTGACGACGCTGTTAAAATTTCCGTTCTATAAACAGATGTAATATAAGGTCTATGTAATTTAAAATACATTATCAGCAATCAATCGGTAATTTATTGGCAATGAATCTCCCAAACAACGAAATGCGCCAGATGGCACAAATTATGCTGGTGAATGATTTGTCTCTTGTCTCAGTGGGTAGAATAATAGGTGTCGAATTCCTTTACCTTGTACTTACTGAGGTATGATTATCGGTACATCATGTAGGTAGGTTCCGCATGTGAGGTCATTCCTCCATTCTTAAGAGTCCCACCACTTTGCGGCCCGACGCAGATTTGGCCCGAGCTATGAATGTATACGTTTCGTGTACATAAAACGACTGTAAGCTGCTCTCGCCACTACGACTGTAAGTTTTTGATGGATATTTTTGGGCACTCAAAAGCGAAAAAAGCAAACGTCTTGCACGAGAATTGCGATTTGAATACATATTTTTTTATAAAATTAAAATTTTATTCTCAACACTCTCTTGAGAAGGGTTCGATCCTTAACATGTAATTTTTTTTTTTATTACAATCATAATATCTTTAGCATATACCCAGTTTCAAGATTCGTCAAAATCAAAACCTAGGTACACTAGCCTCTTAACTTAGTCAAATACTCATATTTTTTCAACGATTAAAGCCGATGATTCTGTGACATTATTGATTGCTCATATTTATTCAATTCCTTAAGTTTTAGACAACTATTTTAAGAGCGTTTAAGAAATCTTTAAAAATATGTAGGTAATCATTATTACCGTTCAATACAATTTCATTGCACAGTGTGCAACACCAACTACTAATTCCAAGGCAACACATATCTAAATGTTTTAAAACTTTGTTTTCACAAACTAGTTGGTAGGTATATGTCGCAGGAAGATGATGAAATTTGTTTTTTGATCATAATTTTAGGAAATTGATCAACTTCCTGTTGATGATAAAATAATCCGCAATAGGTAATTTAAAAATCAAAATAATATGTTCTAAAATCTAAACATAACGCTTAAAATCGGATTTTACATAACAATCCAGTTATCTATCGATAGGTTGTTAGTACCTAATCGCTTGGATAGCAGAAATCCAAAAAAAGGTGAGCATAATAATAGTAATAACGAAGCTTTATTTAATTCCATACAAATATCTTATAAAACAAAAATATTAGTAACAAAAATTGGAACACTTATAAAATACATTATATTACAAATAGGTACACGCAATATTATAATGTTAAGTTGATGTTTGTATGGACCCCCTTTGGGTAAAAGGAACCCAAGGAACTCCACTTATTTCTGTCTGTAGCTGTGGCTAGCCAAATAAAGGTGAGCATGTACCACAATAACTCCGCAGCGCTGTCGCCGTGCTAAGACAATACCACTGTATCTTCAGATACAGTGTTTTATCATAACAGCGGTAAATGAGTTCCTCGTACATGTTTACATATATTGGCATTTAAATAATTAAATTAAATCTTAAAAATACTAAGAAACTTCAAAGGAAATACACTGTATCTCGTAAAACATAATGGTAAAAAAAAACAGAAAATCTCGATTTCTGAAAAATGCTTGTTTTTTAGATACAGTATTTGGTCAAAGCACAGCCACAGGAGTCATGACTCATATATCGCAGAAATAATACTGCCTGAAAATACGTGTGACGTCATCTGCCTCGGGTGTAACGAAAAAATTTCGATGACGTCAGAGGTCAGCGCTCTTCTCATATTTCTACGACGCGTTTGAAGGTGCAGTTACTGACTTCACCCAATGTTCAGAATTACATCTTTCTGGCGCAGTGAGCGGTGTTGGTTGTCTAATAAGTCGAATGTCCTTGTAATCGAAAAAAATAAAAGCCCCAGTAGCCCAATGGTTACAGGTGCGACATGAAATCTAAAGGTTGCAGGTTTGATCCCTAGTCCTTGCACTATTGTCGTACCCACCCCTAACACAAGCTTTCCACTTATTTGGAGGGGAGGGAGAGGGGTAAGTAGCTTTTGCGGCTTTAGCGGCTCTAAGGCTTTCTGCTGTATGGTCCTGAGAGTTTTACGTCTGTGTACGATCTCCTATAAAAGATATTGATAATTATATATTTTATGTGACTCTAGCTTGACTCTAGACAAATATATTACTATCTAACGCTCTAGATTATTTAACAATGTTCGATCTACGCAGGTATGTGATAGTACATTTCAGCATCAAATGAGGCTTTGTAATCTTTGTTAGTTTTGTTACCCAATAATGTAGTAAGAGCAATGCTCGATATTGTTACGTGCTAGGGTTCGCTGGATTTGGAAAGAAAGACCTGCTGACTCCTTGAAAGACTTTATTCACTAGCACTACAAAGCACTAGGTCCAAACACTAAGCACTCACAATGTCCTAGGTCGTAGCCAAGTCGTAGGTTTCACTGGTAGCACTTTTGATCACTAGGTTTCGCTTCGAAGTCGCCTCGACGGTTGCTCGAACTGAACTGAACTCCGGCGCCTTTCTACGGCTATTTATATGAGCCGAGACGTTCCAGAACGTTCCTTTCTCGAATCTTCCCAACGTGCGCGGAAGTGATCAGCCGGGTCGGATAGTTCTGGTAAGTTCGCGTACCCGGTTTTCGCGACTAACGCCATCTAGTGTCGAGTGAGTTGAGTTGAGTGTGGTCGTAACACTTTCGAGACTAACGCCATCTAGTTTTGAGTGGTCGTAACAATATTAAATTGTTTTTACTAGCTGAAGCCCGCTACTACGTCCGCATCGATTGAAGTTTTTAAAAACCCTGTGGAAATTCTTTATTTTCCGAGATAAAAGTGGCCTATATCCAAAAAGTTGCAAGTCCAAAAATACACACTTGCAAAAAATTACCTCGATTCTTTGCTCAGTTGCAACTTGCAGCTTGATTGGAAGACAACACAAACCAAAAAAAGAAATACACTTTATAATATTAGTAAGGATAAGTGAGGATATTAATTTACTAACTTTTACCCGCGACGTCGCTCGCTCAAGGAAACAAAAACTAAAACTGTTTTTGCTACTTTTGAAACACTGGTTTTTTATTTTTTAGCATTTTTGTCGGTGAAAATTCACGATAGGAATGAAAATAATATAACCGGTCAAATGAGAGTAGAACTCGCGAAGGGTTCCGTACCAAAAAGACGTACGAGAAAATACGTTTCTCTTAGGTTCTAGTAGGGGCAGAGCGGAGGCTTTCGGGAACGGAACCCTAAGAAAAAGAAAGAAATAACAATAATTAAAAATAACTCCAAAATTAAATTTAAGTAAGATAAAATGTTTATTGCTATTGAAGATCTCGTATACATGTTTTGTGGGTTCATAATTTGATTTTATCAGTCTATCGACCTTTAATATCCTTGCTTGTCATGAGCCTGCGAAGAATGTTTATGAATATAAAATACATAAAAGTTATTCAGGGGTTAAATCCTATTTATCCTACAACGCGTAGGTAGGTGCTGTTGGATATATTACATTCCTAAAGCTGCATTACCTCATTCCTTTCTAATAAGGTAAATTTTGTGTACATACCTATAAATTTGTTAGCCTAAAAGTGCCTCTCTTATTTTTAATCTGGACAATCAAGATCTCCTCATCTACTCTTTACAAATTATTATGTAATCTCTCTATTATATTTATTATTTATTACGAAATAAGTCTGTGTAGTTTTCTACTACTATTACCACATCCAAAACGCCCATTGTTAAAAAACTTCTGTGCTTGTCCATGGTAAGTTGTAATACTACGTTTATGCTTTTTTTTATTCGATGAGATGATACCTCTTGACTGCGATCTCACCTGATGGTAAGTGACGATTCAATCTAAGATGGTAGCGGGCTATCAGATGAGACCACAGTCAAGAACTATCTTTTCATCGAAAAAAAAAAAAGTTTCCGACGAATTGAGAACCTCCTTTTTTGAAGTCGATTAAAAACTATAAGCCAGACAATTGCCCTTCCTTCTTGGCGCCATACTCTGATAAAAAGTGGAGCAATTCGTAACCGAATCCACTCTCGATGTCGGTCAAGAGTAGCCGAGGAAAGTGACAGTGGGCGGTCAAGGTGACCACTGACCACAGCTGACTGCTGCCAGATCTGTTGTGTGAAATTACACACTTTCGCACTTTGGAAATTGAAATTGTTGATACATATTTATTTGCGCTGCGCCCACATTGCTTCATTAACCTTATCGCACGAAAGTATTAAAGTGACCGAATTAAAAGAAAACTAAGCTATCTTTTATCCCGAAAAATAAGTGAGTTCCCGCGGGAATTAAAAAACCTTAATCCGAGCGAACGAAGTCGCGGGCATCTAGTTTTCTCATAAAAACCTGATCCGGACTAGGTATTACAAATACAATTTTAAAATAATAATAATTAGACAAAGCAATCCAACCGTTCTCATGAACCGTGATGCGCTTACCAACGAATACGATTTCGTTTTTATTTATAAAAATAATTCAAATTCAAAATTTATTTATGTCATGTAGGCTACCTTGTAGCTCTTATGACACGTCATAAATCTACCACCGGTTCGGAATGCAGATTCTGCTGAGAAGAACCGGCAAGAAACTCAGCAGTTGCTCTTTTCAAAAAATAAAATAATTTTACAATAAGTAACCAAACTAAGCTATGTATACAGTGCCTCCACAGTAAAGCTTCAAAAATGCAATACATATAATCCAACACATGTCAACATGGGAAGACAAAGCAGACCCATTCCCGTTGGTGGCACCCGTTCACGAGCACGACGCATGATCCATAAATAAGTAATATTCTACTTGCAGGAATATGGGTACAGATTATATAGAGGGTTATTGTGTTATGAAGATAAAATAAAAATAATTCTAATCGTGATTCCTACGTGGCGTCGCAATACAAACAGGATAATATCATGATGTCAGCATGAGGCAAAACCGGTCAATAAATAATTCCGATAAAATCACGGATGCGCAATTTTATACATACGTAAACACTAAGAAATAATAAATACATTATAAATGTTCGAAATGACATTGTGAGATGGTGATGAGTAACTAATTGAATACCCAGCTGAGATTATTTTGGGCTTTTGCTGAGATTCGAGCGCATTTGGAATCCCTGAAGCAAGAGTTTTATGAATAGAATAGAATAATTTTTTATTTAAATAAACTCTTACAAAGTGCGTTCTAATCGTCAAATGTTGGCTTTATACTCCAAACGTCAAATGAATCTACCACTGCTGGGTTCGGAATGCGTTCCAACCGAGAAGAACCAACAACAAACTCGGCGGCTGCTCTTTTTTTTTAAATATATTCTAATAACAATAACATGTTGTTTAAAATTTAGGTACATTTATTTATATAATCTTTTTCATAACATTTTTTTATAACATTTTTTTCACATGTAGTAGCCAATTAACTATATTTGCAGGTAGAAAACATTTTGAAATTTACCAAAAGCTCAATATTCTGAGGTAAAAAAAATCGGTTAGCCACTAAAAAAAACTATATCATTAATTATACATTGAGTACAATATTCAAAAGATTCTAGGTATAACAAATACCTATAGAACATATCTTCATACATTACCTACACAAACATTTCCAAGCACATCTAATCTAAATATTCAATTTTCATAACCGTTAAGATTTGTTTACAAGGCACAAACTAGCGACCCGCCCCGGCTTTGCACGGGTTCAATTTATTAATAAAGAATTTGTGATTTTAATTCAAAAAGACCTACCGTCCATTCAAACTCTTCCGGTGAATTTTTTAACCTTTCATACAAACCTTCAATTACGAACACAACGTTTTTCGTTCTGCCCAATCGATAGATCCGTTCTCAAGTGATGACTGATGATCTTTCATACATGCGGTTAGATTTTTGTTTATATGCACTTATTTCTAACTTAGATCTGTAGATAAATTAGCAATTACTTTAAAGTCGTGAACTTATCCGTTTGAATCTATTAATACTGAAGTGACTATGAGTACTGAAGAACATAATCCGATGCACGTTTTTTAAAGATCTAAATTCTTTAACCATGTTTTAAATATGACCAGTAAAGTTATTCCTCTTTACCCTCGAAATAAGTGTAAAGATTGTATTAGTAATGGGCGCACCGTTCCGTCTTAACATCTATTTATTAGAGTTCTCGGAATTCAACTAAATTATCAATTTCGTAGAATAGACACGATTAAGGAAAAATATTGTAAGTATAGATAACATAATAATAATAAATCTCTTATAAACAACAAGTTCAAGGAATATAAGCGAAATAAGTTTCTTGTGGGTATCAATAATAAATAACATTCATACATTTAAAATACATATAGGCGAGGAAAGTTGTTCCTGTCTATAAAGTATAGATATTATAGACCATAAAAAGTTATAATAACTATATAACTAAGTGAACATGATTTAATTTATTTATTATTTATACAACTATATTGCATGAAAAACAAGAACAAAATACATAAGTAAATATACAGTGTAACACAAAAGGTGACCTTTGACCTTATCACTAATAGTGATCTCTTCCAGGCAACCTGTACGAGAGAACTTAATGTAAGTGAGAGACGGGGATGGCAATAGTCGGGAATTTTGTGATATGAAGACCAATATTATGGACCTATGATGACAGATATTACGTCATATATCTATGATGAAAATTTGATAATGTTATGCGCAGTTTACGTATATAAATTCTCTCAGCAATAATAAAAAAAGACTTGTTCGTCTATGATCTATTTGGTGTATTTTTTTCATTGTCCTATGTTGTGTAAAAGTATGCACATAGTGCGTGTGACGCAACCGACCGCAAAGGTCGTGCGAACAAGTTTGAAGCACCATCTACATTCCATTGATCTTGTTAATGAGGCAAGCTGTAGCATCTTTTATTATTAAATTACGTTTATTATTACACACACAAAAATAGTTCATAAAATTCTAGAGATATAGACCGATGAAAAATTGCAACGCTGAGCGACTCAAAATCATGTACTGAATCTCTGATTTCAGTTTTCGTTACGGTATCCCCATTCTGTATATTAAAAAAAAAAACCTTAAGAAAAAACCGTGGGGCCCGGGGGCTCGAACTCTTTTTGAAGAGCTCTCTAAAAAGGTCATCGAGTCCACCGGAGATCCAAGAGCTGGCAGCTACCTTGGCCAAAGAATTAGTTTGGCCATTCAAAGGGGCAATGCTGCCAGCATCTTGGGTAGGTACCTACTTTGCGGCGCTGCGGTGATATCGATGAAGTTTTAAGTTTATATTAGTTTTAATTTTAGATATAATTCTTAAGAAACATAAATTTCCCATTTCCAGATGCTGGTCAAAGTGCTGCTCCTCATATCGAGCGTGGCGCTCTCCAGCTGCGATGTCGCCCATCTCGAAGACATAACCACGCAGCCTCCGCCGCCGAAGCCTTACGCCTTCTCGTACACAGCCGGCAGGTACCCGGGCCACACGGACAGACAGCACGCCGAAGTTAGCGACGGCAGTGGAGTTGTCAGAGGTACGCACAATTTGTTTTGCAAAAGGAACTTCTGTCTTCGCCGGTAGCTAAAAAGAGCAGCCGCTGAGTTTCTTGATGGTTCTCGCTTGGAGCGGTAATTTGCACCACTGGTAGCTTCAAAGTCACTTTGTATAAGTTTATTCGAACAAAAAACTTTCCTTTTCTATTTTATTCGCCGAGGGTAATGTGTTTATTAGTCCTATGTATGTGGCGCTCTGGAGACCAAAGGCGTGGGTGATTTCGGTGATTCTTATATTACGTCAATCGATTTGTGTTAATCTAGGGAGGGTCACTGAAGACATGCCAGTAATCAACATTCAATATGGCGACCACCAGACGCTATATTGTGAAAAAGAAAAAAATTAAAGTCGACAAACTATATTATTATACGTGGGGTATCATTGAATAGGTATTTGAAAATTATCGTCAGATTTATTTGATCATTTTTCATTTTGTATGACTATTCACGATCTATGACAATTTAAAGTTGTTTTCCAGTTGATTTCCTTTGAAGCAGTCGGGTAGTTTAATCTCTTTTAATTGATTGTTCCTATAGGGCCAGTCCATACAGTTACTTCGCGAGCCACCTTCAGTCTATAAAAACATGTTTTTATTTCAACTTCAGGAACGTTCTCCTACGTGGACCCTCGTCAGAAGGTCCGTACGGTGGACTATGTGGCGGACAGGGAGGGCTTCCACCCGGTGCTGAGCGACGTGCCCCCCGAGCACCCCACCGACTCCGAGTCGGTGGCTCTAGCCAAGGACAGACACTTCCAGCTTTACGCCAAGATAGCCGAGGACCATGCGCAACACCCTTTCCCAGATGGTAAGATCTATCTACCTATACGAAAATAAAAACGATTTTTTTTTTAATAATATAGACTAGCGACTAGCGCTTGACTGCGATCTCACCTGATGTTAAGTGAAGATGCAAAAAAATTTAAGATAAAAGCTTAAAAACTGTAACTCGACTACGGAAAATGGTATCAAGAAAAGGATCGTACGGCTGTGCCTTTATTTCTTTGTGCAAGGTTTTTGCTCGACATTTTCATATCTCATCATCATCAACTTATGGACGTCCACTGCTGGACATAAGTCTCTTGCATGGACCTCCACAGACCTCGGTCTTGCGCCGCCTGAATCCAGCGACTCCCTGCGACTCGTTTGATGTCGTCGGTCCACCTAGTGGGGGGTCTGCCAACACTGCGCTTCCCGGTGCGTGGTCGCCACTCCAGCACCTTGGGACCCCATCGACCATGAGCTCTTCGAACTATGTGCCCCGCCCATTTCCACTTCAGTTTCGCCACTCGCAGAGCTATGTCGGTGACTTTGGTTCTCCTACGGATCTCCTCATTTCTGATTTGATCTCGCAGGGATACTCCGAGCATAGCTCTCTCCATCGCCCGCTGAGTGATCCAGTGAGTGATTTCATATCTACGAATAAATAATTTAAACATGTCATCCGGACCATAATTCGAATATAATTCGAATTGATTGACACCTCATTAATCAAAATCGACTCACTAGTTTATTCGCTACGGCGCGGTGCCGGTGGTGGAATATTTCTAAATATTCACGTACATACTATAGACTGCTAAAGTCTGTGTTTTCACTATCTAGATTTTATTACGATTATGTTTTATTCATTTTATTATATTTTACAGAAAGTTATGTACCGAGACAGTCGGAAGCGGTCAAAGCGGCAGCGGCCAAGCACGCGCAGCTGTTCAGAGTGATTGCGGAACAACACGCGCGGATCGCCGCCGAACGAGAGCTGCTGCAACAGGAGGAAGAGGAGAAGCTGCACCTTCAGGAACTTCAGGAACTTGGACAGGAACATTGATTACACTAAATTTTAACAGCCTTAATAGTGTTTCGGTTAAGGCGTGGACTCAAAACCAGCCCCCTGATTCTTACCTCAGTGCCTATCAACGACGATAGCCATTTTTTTATCCATTGAAGGTTTGAAGAGAAATGTCATTTACTATTTCCTGGTAAACCTTCAATGGATAAAAAATATATGTCAGTGGCGTTCATTTTTTGATAGGCACTGAGTTACAGAATCAGCCTCCAGGTGGTTCAATCCCTACGTTTGTTCAATAAATAATCAGGAATTTTAATCGTTGCACTATTATCGTAGCCACTCTGAACGCAAGCTTGATGTTTATTTGGGGGAAAGGGGAGTATTAGTCCGTTCAATAAGTCAGTTCACATGGGTAAATGGAAAAATAGGTTGTAGCAACATTATGAAAGATTCTTCGATTAATTAAACAGTTTGATGAAATTTACATAAAAATAAATCTGATTTTAATTAAAAATAGACTACGCACCACTAAATGTGGAAAGGTGGAATGAATGGAAAAAGTAATCCGTGTTCAACTGACTTATTGAACAAATTATAATATTTATGCCAATAAATATTACTTAGGCTACATTTAAATAAAAGATGTACATCACGCCTTATATTTGAAAGCAGTCTTCGAATTATTTTCGATCACAACGTTAAGTTTGATGATATCAGCTTTAGTAAGGGTGTTCGACTGCATAAACCTTCTGCGTACTTTGCCAACTCTGAAAAACTGGTACTGACAATAAGATTAAACAGTAGTAGGTAATAGGTAGTTTGTAAAAATACGGTAAATAGCAGTAAATGTGATACAATAAACGAGAAAATTTTGTAACTAAGCATCTATTTTTATCTTTACTTGTAAATAATTTGATATAACTTTGAATGTATAAACTTTTAACAATATTTGTACTAGAGAACGTTGTTTCTGAAAAATGATCACTTTTTGTAAATTTTACTTTATTAATCTTAACCACCAAGTAAGTTAAATAACTTTAACCAAGAAATATGACCAGGTTAAACGGGATCATATATCCATAAATACAGGCGCCTACTTATATTAAATTCGGACTATTGACCAAGTATTCATTTGACGCCTTTAAACGTATTTTGATGTATGTTCCTATTATTATGAATTAATAAATAAAACACACATACACACGTTTTGAGTTTTCTGATAAATACGATTTTCTCCTAGATCTGCTAGATAGTATCTAGGCAGATCTATTAAGTATATAACTATAATATATAATAGTATATAACTACGTTATAAATGGCGCAATCTGATTAGTAGACTTAGCAGTTATTTCTGAGAAGTAACGACAAACTTTGTAATTGTTTTATATTTTCATAATTTTTTACATTTGTCAATTGCCATATTGAAATTAAATTGAAATACATGTCTTAATTTTTTAATATAAAATATGTTTTTTTATTTAACACTCTTTATTAAAGCCAACGTTTCTATCGCTTATCTATACTCGGACTTATAATTCGATTCCACATTTGACATTAGCTACTGTCATTTTGTAAAATAATGATACCACATATAATAGTGTAGTGATAAACACAAAAATCGATAAACAATCGCGATTTATGTTTATGTAATCATAATATTGGTGTGCCAATTAAAGACTAAATTATTGATTTTTATTTAAATAAATACATAATTATTCATAATAATTATTTATTAATTAGTAACCGCTGCTTTATTTTATAAAAAGTTAATATTTTTGTTTTTTATATTAAAAACAAAACTTATAATAAAAGAGCCTATATATCCCATGTTGTCAAAGAAGAGGAAAAAATGAGTAGGCTAGATATGTTAATTGACAATATCACAGACACATTTATAATAAACTAGTTGATGCCCGCGACTTCGTTCGCGTGGATAAAGGTTTGTGATTCCCGCGGGAACTCTTTAATTTTCCGGGATGAAAAGTAGCCTATGTCTTAATCCTGGGAATGAGCTGTCTCCATTCCAAATTTCAGACAAATTGGTTCATGCGTTGTGGCGTAAAGGAGTAACAAACATACACACACATACACACACACATACACATACAAACTTTCGCCTTTATAATATTAGTGTGATATCACAGACACATTTATAATAAACTAGTTGATGCCCGCGACTTCGTTCGCGTGGATAAAGGTTTGTGATTCCCGCGGGAACTCTTTAATTTTCCGGGATGAAAAGTAGCCTATGTTTTAATCCTGGGAATGAGCTGTCTCCATTCCAAATTTCAGACAAATTGGTTCATGCGTTGTGGCGTAAAGGAGTAACAAACATACACACACATACACACACACATACACATACAAACTTTCGCCTTTATAATATTAGTGTGATAGTGTGATGTTACAGAAAGTGACAGCGATAGCGATGACGGCGACGATTTATAAAATAAAATATTACCATAATACATCTATTTGTTTTATTTCTCATGTTCCTTCATTTTCACATTTATTTATTTATTTCACACACAATTATTAAAGAAAACTCTCAGATCCTTAATAAAATTAATCGTCATAACTAAATTATCCGATCAGAAATATTTAATTTCCTGATATAGTACTTAGTTTCTATTAAAGTAGTAGTTGTTTAGATATACTACTATAAACGAGAGAAATCGATCCGGAAATATTCCATTTCCGTATCGAATAATTTCGCAACGTCACTATTTAGTACTTGTCATTACGTTGCAACACTGAAATTGTCAAATCTGGAATCGAATTAAAATTCCGACTATAAAAAAAAGTAGGCAAATAGACAGTCTTAGAAAATATAGGTTTAACGTGAGTTTAAGGTTAATGGTAAGAAAGGATGATAAAATAAAAATAGTGATTGATAATGCAAAGTTAATTTTATGTCAATTTTTACATGCCGATGTCGTAAGTTATTATGGATTATTTCCTTATTCTTTCTGAATTTTCTTTGAACGCTTCTAGCCTGTGCTGTCTGTAAAAGAAAATACAATAAAACGTCAAGTAGGTACCTAAGTTTATGTGTTCTGTTCTGTACAAGAAAAGATTTTTCCAAATTTTTGTCTTGCCTCCCCGGCTTTGGTCGTGGCTATAACCAGCAAACATATACACTTTTGCATTTAATATATAATATTAGTAAAGATATTACTAAGGATAAAGATTTAATACTTAAATAAGAATAAAACCTATATGACGGACGTATGTACCTATGTACGTCGTTATACGCTAAAATCATTTAAAATTTTTGCCTGTTTGTCTGTCGAAGACTTTCGAAAAAGAAGGAGAAGGAATTGTGTTTTCTACCTATGTAGATCGATGGATACTGTCGATAGTGAATTGAAAACGAGGACGAAGTCGCGGGCGTCCGCTAATTACAAAACACATCAAATTAAGTCACTTACTAGTCGGAGCCGGCGGCGGCGGCGGCGGGCCCCCATGCCCGTGACAGCCGGCGCGGTCGTTCCCGTGATCCTTTATGCCTGCCTTTGAGGTACTCATAGCGCCCTTCATGTTAAACAATTAAATTAAATTAAGTTTCTTCTGAAATAGAGACCCTGCGGCCGTGGCGCCCGGGCTCGAGCTCTTTTTGAAAAGCTTTCAGAAAAGATCTTTGAGTCTGTCGGGGATCCAAGAGAGTATAATGGCCAAAGAATTAATTAAATACCGCACGGCGCCGCTACCTCTATCGTCTTTAAAAAACTAAAAAAGTCCCTAGTTCAGACAGCAATCGCTATTCGCTACGTATTGTATGAAAACTAGTAAAATCTATCGGACTTTTATGTATAAAAATTTAAGTAGATAAAATTATTATGATCCAAGGCTTCATTATTTGAAGATCAAGTATGGATTCAATTAAGCCCAATTTCAGCAACATGGAATAAGTCTTACTCGAGAAAATAAATAGTGAACCTATTCTGCGATTATAGTCGTAAGTATACGTAAATATGGAGAGCAATATAAATCTCGATGTGGTTATTCTTGAGAAGAAGAAAGTTTGATGAATTCGGGTCTTAAAAATTTGACAAAAAATTATAACTTACCACAACTGCCAGTGCAACGGCCATTATGGCGACCAAGATTGCAAAAAACTTCATTTTGTAGATTTATCAACAAAACCCATATGCAAAACTCCGACTGGTGCGAGCTTATATAGAACAGATGGACAATAAACACCACATCTGTTATCAAAACACTGGAATATAGTTTCTACAGCTTTAGACTTTGAAACCTATGGAGCAAGCGCTAAAATTGTATGTACAAATTCAGCAGATAGATCACGTTAGATGTGCTGTAAAATGAACAATTTAATGATTTTTTAATATAATATTTAGAACGATCATTTTTTAAGGCGACAGAGCGTTGATAATTGCTGCGTTTATTATGTTTATACTTAGTTATTTGCGAAAATTATTTTCCATTACTTTTCCTAGAATTGAACTATGCAAAAAATCAAATTGAAACGTTGCTTTGTAGCTGCATTTTTGATGGATAAGCCATTAAAATAACAAACATTTTAGCATACGTGTAATATTAGGTACCTATGGTGTCATTAAAAGCTACATTCACAGATTTTAGATATTCATGCAAGAGAAAGAAGCGGGAAGGAAATAACGGAACCCATTAAAGAAATATGAAGCCAAACCATGTTACGGGTTTTTGCTAGTCGCTCAGAAAATGAAATTGAATTTTCACGTTGTCGTGGCAATTTCGGAAAATATTGTGCCTATGTCCTTATATTTATAGTATAAAATTTGTGTTACAAGGGGCCAAAGTGATTTTTTATTCCTCGAGGGCGTTGATTTTGAATTGATCCCATGATAGAATCCCCGCAGTGAGGGATTCTGAAGTAGAATCCTGACCGTGGCGAGGAATTCAATATACTCCGCCTGAGAACAAAATATTTTGATCCCTTGCGACACACGCTATATATTCTAGAACTAGGAGAGTAGCGCGAAAATTTCTGAGAAAAAACAAATGAGGAAGAAAGATGAGACTTTACCAAACTGTATATTCAAAATGTATATTCTATTTAAAGATTTCAGATTTATTACTGTTAGAGTTTCGTAATAATTATATTATTTATTATAGATAGTAAGATTTATCATCTTTTCATTGGGCATTAGATATACTTTGGGATTTATATGTACTAAACAAAAACAATTATTTTTTACATATTATGTATTTAATCATATTATGTAGGATTTTATTTATTTTTAAATTGAGCAAAGCTTTCAGTGTGTCACATAATAAAAAATGTTAGTGCAAGCTGGCAGGCATCCTGCTAATCGTAATAATAATAATTAATTCATTATTTACATATAAGTATGGCTTAACGTTTAATAATTCTATACAAGTAACATTTATATACCTAACCCATTATACAAAATCTAAGGCATTCTAACCCAAGAAGTAATAACAATCTATATATATAAAATTCAAAGTCCTGACTGACTGACTGACTGAGATATCAACGCACAGCCTAAACTACTGAAGTTAGAAAATTGAAATTTTTACAGTTGGTTCCTTTTATGACGTAGGCGCACACTAAGGAAGGATTTTTGAAAATTCAACCCCTAAGGGGGTAAAATAGGGGTTTGAAAAATCGAACTTAACGTGAGCAAAGCCGCGAGCAAAAGCTAATAAGATATAAAATTGTTCTGCAACTTAAACCAATCCTTTTAATAACCCGTGGGAAATCTTTCAGTTTCAGGGATTAAAGCTACGAGTCCGTCTCTCATATGCAAGCTGACTTATGACAAGTAAGTATGCGTGTGTAACTCTTCTTCGTGTGAATCTTTAATTTTGCAGGTCAAATGCGAGTCGGACTCGCATACGAAGAGGATTCCGTACCAAAAAACGCTGATAAAACACGTTTCTAGTAGCAGAGCTCGCTTTAATTTATTTTTGTTTTTATTATTTGTTATTAAAGCGGCAACAGAAATACACATTCTCTGAAAATTACGGATCGTGAGATACAGCCCGCTGACAGACAGACGGATGGTGGGACGGACGGACAGCGAAGACTTAGTAATAGGATGCTGTTGGTTATCCTTTGGATACAGAACCCTAAAAACGTGTCTTTGGTTTGGGTTGGGTTACGTAGTTTGAATAATCATTGTGTGTATGAAATTATAGTGTTTACTAGACTGAACTACAGTTCCATTTATCGTCGCAGCTGCAGCCGTGTATTCGTTACGCTAATAGTCCGGCCCTAATAAAACCAATTTTTTTTTAAATATTTTTAGCGAGCAAACGAGCAGGCGGGTCACCTGATGTTAAGTGATTACCGCCGCCCATGAATACTTGTAGCACCAGAGGCACCACCAATGCGTTGCCGGCCTTTTCTAACAAAAACTTAGGCAAAGTGTACTAAAATCATCATCGATATCATACTAAGGAACCATGAAGGAACCCCATTTTAATAATTCATTTTAAAAGTTTTTACAAAATCATAAGGTGCAATTTAATCTATATCCAGTTTCTTAAAGCTGCCCTCGATGCCCAATATTTCTTCAACAGTAGCTTTTTTGCCACTCGGTCGTAAAGACTCGTTTACGCGACGTTTGTTTTCTACTGTGTAGAACTGCTTGTTGTCTTTTACCCAACGGATCAAGTCATCTGAAGTAAGATTTATAAAATTAAATACAATACTACAACTTAACATAAGGAGTAAGTACGTAATAATTAAGCACGTTTATTTTAGTTTTAAAAGCCTCAATAGCCCAACGGTTAAAGGTGCGGACTGAAAACTGTAAGGTCGCACCCGTTGCACTATTGTCGTATCCACTCCTAACACAAGCTTTCCGCTTATTTGTAGGGGATAGGAGGATTTTACTCAACTTCAGGTTGGCTAATATTCTTTTTTAAAAAAAACTATTCACTGATAGCGCCACCCATACAACATTGATAGCTTTATATCTCGTTCACCTGACACTTTTCTCGTAACAAATCCTTGTTAGTATAGATGCCAGCAATACTAACAAGAATTTGTTACGAGGCAGCAGCAGGTTTTAAAAATGGCCGCTATATTGAAAAAAAATATATCCAACTCCATATAAAAATAATCAAATCCCTTTATCTTGCTACAATCATCTCTTACCTCTTATGTCTTTTTTAACCTTGTATTCTCCTCCTAAATCTTTCGGAAAAGCTTTCTTTGGGACGAACTCGTACAGTTCTTGAGAATCTGACTCATGTATGTGTATAATATCCAACAACGATTTTTTCATAAATGGCTTCAGTATCATCATCAACTTGTCCATAAACGATGGCGCGTTTATAAAATGCAACTCTTTCAGTCTCACCAACATACATTCCTGAAAATAATGTTATCATATAATTTAATTCAGAATTTAGGTATTAAGAAACCAATACATAAACATAGCACTTGCATTAGCACATTCGTTGTAAGGTATTTTGATATCAAAATGCGGCTGTAACCGGGGGTATAAGTTTGTATGTAACTTATTTAAAATCAACTTCTGTCAAAGATATTGTGTCTAAATTATAAAAAAAGTAGTATTAAGTTCTCTCTGCAAAAATTACCTAGCAAAATTAAATGTGTGTGTTTTATAGAAAAAAAAGTTGAGAATCATTTATTTGAAACTAGCTTTAACCCGCGGCTTCGCTCACGTTAGGTTCGATTTTTAAACTCCTGTTTTACCTCCTTCGGGGTTGAAATTTTCCAAAATCCTTTCTTAGCGGATGTCTACGTCCTAACAGCCTGTATACCAAATTTCAGCTCGATCGGTTCAGTGGTTAGAGTTGTGCGTTGATAGATCAGTCAGTCAGTCAGTCAGTCAGTCAGTCAGTCAGTCAGTCAGTCAGTCAGTCAGTCAGTCACCTTTGCCTTTTATATATTTAGACAAGGTACGATAGGTATTTAAAAAAAAGGTTTGAAAAGGAAAATCTTTTGGTTTTCCAGTGTCGTTGTTATGCATACTTCAGTCTGCTCTGAGTTAAAAAATCTGTATACCTGGAGAAAGTACAGCGTCTGCCGTACCGTCATTATATCTAACTTAGCGAGGTGTGCCAAGCTTGCTTGGTTCATATCAATTATTATGACAAACCTGAAAAATAAAGTAATAGTATTAATATTTACTATGCACCAAATGGAGAAGATAATTATTTTTGTTGGGTAGAAGCAGGCATAACATTGTGGGAATTCGTGTGTTTTAGCAATTGAATATAACTTGTTTAGTGGTCAAGAAAACCTGCACGCCTGAGACTTATCCAAGGTCTGGAAACGATGGGTTGAGTCGATGATGAAGTTAGAAAGAGTTATTACCCAGGCCACGTCCCTTCAGCATATTGCCATAAGTCTATCACCATCATAATGGTTCGAATGATGTCACTGAAGATGAACAGTCGGGCATCAGTGTCGAGGAGACAGCAGTACACCGCGCGATAGCCGTTCACAGTGGGGGAAGGCAGTGGAGCGAGCAGGCTGGAAGAGAAATTTAAAATGATATTGATAATAATAAATATTACTTATAGTTCTTTCAATGCACGAGGACACGTGGCTCATGGTTGTGTGAGTGTCGTATCTATATAAGTGTGAGCGAGAGCTTGTTCGCGCCTGACCGCTCCCACCTATGCTCCTGACAGATACGCACACTTACGCAATATACATGTGCACGACGTATCCACAAGTATAGCGCCCGTAACTTCGTGAGATAAACGTACTAACCTACTTCAAAATATAAAGTACCTACATCCTAAAAGAGTCGCCATTTAGCCATTTGACGTCAGAAGAAGGATGAGTGAGAAATATTTTATGTCACATTTTGAGGTCTCCCCGCCCGCGCCGCAAACTATGCAATATTAACAAGAACGCTAGTAGAAAAATGATGTGCCACTTTAAAGGAATACATATACCTATATTCATCCACCATTCAATAAGTTCATGAATATTGAACATAAATGCACGCCACTCTCCGTTGGCCAAGGTCAGTCCTATTATATTAATAAAAAAATCTGATGAATGAATCATGTATATAGATGAAAAAAACGATCAGCCACATTCAAAATACATTGGTAATACGCTGCTAGTTATATGCTTTATTATACATAGGTATACACACAATCCATCTTCATGCACCCTTTGCAATGAGATTAAGTTATTAATTGTCTTATTCTAGTTTGCCTTATACAAGTGACATGGCAAGGTTCGTCCATAGTACTCTAACTCTTTCTCTCTATCTGCTGAACTATTTGCTACTCGACATTCCCAATGTAACTAAGAAGGATTTAAACATTAGCACGTAAGTTTTTTTTATTGCAACACCTCCTGCTGTCTTCTTATTTTTAGTTTTTCTTAACCATAAGGTTGTCTCCAGCGGTTGTCTCAAAGAGATCGCTTTTTATGTAGCGATAAGACCAAAGGATAAGACCGCGTTTTTGTATCTACTAATATAATATATATTTTGGTTAAGTTTACTTTTTTTGTTTGTAGTGCAATAAAGAATCCTTACTTCCTTACTAATATTATAAATGCGAAAGTGTTTTTGTTTGTTGGTTTGTCCTTCAACTGCAACAGAGCTACGAATCGACGTGATTTTTTGCATGGGGACCTGGACAGTGACATAGACTTTTTATCCCGGAAAATCAAAGATTTCCCGCGGGATTTTAAAAACTAAATCCACGCGGACGAAGTCGCAGGCATCAGCTAGTAAATAAATTAATAAGGATCACTTACGCAACGTTCATAGTATTAATAATCCGCTGGTCGACATCTCGGTCTTTGAAAAGTGTAGTAAAAAGAGTGCGGAGGGTGTAGTGCAGGTCCAGGACTTGCTTGGTGACCTCCGCGCTGTTGTCACAGCTGTGAAATGCGATGACTATATCTAAATCTGAAATCATAGACAATCAGAATAAATGAACCGCGGCAGACCGCGATCCCACGGCACGTCTTTGCTGGAAGGGTGGTAATTAACCTTGGTCAAAGATTTATATCAAATCAGAAGCAAAATAAAATTCTTAATTAAATACGAGGCTATTTTAAAATGCCAACTACCTTCAACAAGTTACAAATTATAGTCTCTACATAATTTTAAATAACTTTGGTTCAATCAAGTATACGAAAAATATAGTTTTTATTCTTAAATATAAAATGAATAAGTATATTTAATTTTTATACGAGTATCAATAGTAAAAATCGTATAACGAACGATGTCTTTTTATTGGTTTGTTCTTCAATCACGCAGTAACGGAGATCATTATTTTTTGCTTGATTGTGACAAAGACTACTTTTTATCCCGGAAAATCAAAAAGTTCCCGAGGGATTTTTTAAACCACGCGGACGAAGTTGCAAGTATCAACTAGTTCAGTATAACTACTACATAATACCAAAAAATAACCATAATGATGAATAAAATCTTCCAGATAGCGGGAACCAATTAAATAAATGCGTTGTTTGTGAATTATCTAGCGAAGCCATTATGTGTGCCAGCTACTTGCCCTATATTTTTCAATGATGGAAAACTGTCTTGACGTTTATTTTGTAATATAGAGGTCAGTGGAAATCTCGATAGGTACCTACACATGCGTCTTAGGAGCATATTACACTATACTATATATAGGATCCTATGTCGTACCATAGATTATCATCCCAGGGAATAAATATATATGGTGATCTATATAGAATACAGTCTATGGTATGAAATAGGATCCTATATATAATATAGTGTAATATGGGCCGTATTGTCGGTTAGGTCCTGAAGTACTGGGTATTGTTTCGAGCTGCTAAACGTTAGGGACCTTGGACAAAACGTTATCTAAGTACCTGCTGACTCTACGTACAGTCAAAACTTTATCTTACAAGAAAATTGGGAGGCCTCATTGTCAATTTCAATTCGTATATAAATCGAATACAAAACACACATAAAACAAAAACAATACCTACACGACAAAACAAAAATAAACATAAACATAATATATATGTTTATTATTGTAGGTAGGTACATAATAATTTATTCATAAAGCAAAAATAATTATTTGTATATTGAAATACCAAAGCAAAAATATCATAACATTTTTTTTCACATATTACGGTCTACGTAATTTTTTTATATTGCTTTTATTACACTGCGAAAGGTTAAACTACCTACCTCTTTTTATTTTAATGAGCAATTAAAATGTGCAAAGTTGCGTTAACAAATAAATCGGCCTAGTGCGAGTCATACTCGCGCAGTGAGGGTTCCGAACCTTGTGAGGATTGTATTTGTTAACTCAGGTGAAGGAAAAGCATCCCATCCTGTGTTCGTTGGTATACCAACGGAAATGGGTCTGCTTTGACTGCCCATCTTGACATGCGTTGGATTGGTGTACCTACGTATCCATTTTTGCATTTTTGAAGCTTTATTGTGGAAGCACTGTATACATAGCATAGCTTTGTAAAAAAAAAAAATTTTTGAAAAGAGCAACTGCTGAGTTTCTTACCGGCTCTTCTCAGCAGAATCTGCATTCCGAACCGGTGGTAGATTTATGACGTGTCATAAGAGCTACAAGTTGCCTACATGAAATAAATTAATTTTGAATTTGAATTTGAATTTATATCGGATTAAGGCATGAGGTTTTAATTGCTTTTTGAAGAGAAAAGGTAACAAATAGATAGATCATACAGTACGTTGTACTGATACAAGTTATTTTCGCAATTATAATATTAGTATGGATTAACTTGATCCAGACTAAACGCAGCCGCCTAAGGTTTGCGCGGATGTACTTCTCCCGAAGCAAATGTTTTGGCCGAGGCAGCGCTGCGAGGAATCTCCACTGGTCGGGTAAATCATCGGTGTTCTGGGCGGAATAAGTGACGAATAATCGACGTATATTTTCGTAAAATAATTTCAATATTTAAATCTCGTCGTCGTCGTCTGAATCCATGGACATCTTTTGCTAGGCATGGGTCGATCATAAATGGCACAATATCATGTACCGTGTGATCGTCGCTGCTCTTGCAGGTAGATACTACGATAGAACACGATCTTGTGCCATTTATGTCCAGCCATTGCCAGCGATCTTTTAGTGCCGCATTTTCCGGTGCGTTACTGCTATTACCCTTGAAACCCGAAGTATATTGTTTCTTCGAGCTATGTGTCCCGCTTTTTTTCACTTCAGTCTCACTCCTCAATGGGCTATGTCGGTGAATCTGTTTTTCTTACGGATCTCCTCATAACTAATTTGTTTGTCTAAAACTAAATTATGTATAATAATTTCCGTGTTTACCTGCTAATTTTAGTTACAGAAGGTTGAATCTCTTTATTAAAAAATGAACAGAAAAATAATTTAGCATTCTTCATTATTCCAAACTAGCAAAGAATAGTTTAAATACATACAATAAGACAGCGTTACCTGATAAAAGTTCTCCGGGCAGATGTGGTTGTGTCTTTAGCCATGTTTTCAGTTTCTGGATGTCCTCTCGCGATATGCCCGGGTTTTTCTCATATTCCTTTTCAATCGGAAATGGTTGCACTACTCCTTGCATTTTCAATCTGAAAAGTTTTGAATATAGTAATCCTATTAATATTATAAATGCAAAATTTTGTATGGATGGATAGATGGATGTTTGTTACTTAATCACGCCGCAATGAATGAATCGATTTGGCTGGGAATGGAGGTCGCTCATACCTAGGATTAGCACATGGCTATTTCATCTCGGGAAATTAAGAACTTCCTGCGGGAATTAAGAAGCCTTATCCACGCGGACAAAGTCGCGAACATCATCAAGTATTACATATTTATAAAAAATCATCCTCAACAGGACCATACTTGATGCGATAGCCACGCTAGTGCTATAGAAGTGCAATCCAAATGCAGTCCGTCTATCTAGAGTCTAGACCTTCGCTCACCTATATTTGACCCCGCCGCCGCTTTATCGAGAACCTGGCGATCGTAGCATTTAATTGTTTACCTTTAGGCTGCCGCGCTTAGTTTGGACCCTGCTATTCACGTTTCGTTATGGATTGTCAACATAGTATTTCTTACTCTTAAAACCATTCATTGGGTTGAATCAAACAAAAAATTTTTTTCCTCCGAGGGTTGAATGGTCGAAGTGGGTTTTACAGATAACAGAATAGGTACCTACACTACGTCCTAATTTCTAAGTTAGGGCGTAGTTACAAGTCGCAACCACAAAACCTGTTATAGATAAATGAAGAGGTTTCTTATACTAAAAGTTGTAATTGTCTTTATAAAGTATTTATAGATTAAAACAATTAGGTACATCTTTTACTATAAGAAACAATCGCACATCCTGTTCGGCAAAAACTATATGTACTTTGAAATGTGATTAAAGTAGACTAACGTTTAATCGTAATGATATATTATTATGTAGTAATTGTTAAGAATAATAGCCTATTAGTAAGCCGACAATTTATAAAATAACTAGACGATGCCCGCGACTTCGTCTGCGTGGATCAAGGTTTTGCAATTCCCACGGGAACTCTGCAATTTTTCGGGATAAAAAGTAGCCTATGTCACTCTCCGGCCCGTAAATTACCCCTATGCAAAAAATCACAGCAAGCCGTTGCTCTGTTGCTGCGTGATTGAAGGACAAACCAACAAACCAACAAACCAACAAACACACTTTCGCATTTATAATATTAGTAGGGATGTGCACTGTAATGAGTTTCAACAATGCGTTTCAATGAAACTATCGTGGCACACATCCTTCGCTAAACAGTAGCAGCGAAACGAAAGAAATGAATGCAAAATCAAATGAAAACTTAATAGTTACATATCAAAAATTCCGAGGCCGGCGGGATTCGAACCCACATCTCTCTGGGAATCGCGCCCGAGTGTGTTTACCGTTACACCACGGCCGAACCACACGTCAGCCACGAAATTAGTGATATGTATCTATTTTTCCCGCCGGCCTCGGAATTTTTGATATGTATTTATAAATCTATTAGATTATTTCCTTTAAGTGTAGGTTAACACTTCAATAAAAAATTAAAAATTAGTAGTTACAATTTTAAAGTTCTATGGTTCCATTCTAATCCTAATACTCCTAATACTAATTTAATATTATAAATGAGAAAGTTTGTAAAAATGGATATGTGTTACTTCTTTACGCCACAATGAAGAAACTGAATTGGCTTCTTGGAATGGAGATAGCTTATACCTTTAATATATTTATATAATATATAATTTTCCGGACTAAAATGCACATGTGCTACATTTTAGTCCGGAAAATTAAAGAGTTCCAGCGGGAATTAAAAAATACACAGACACACAAGTCAAACTTATAACCACCCCTTTTTTTTTGTCGGAGTTAAAAAAGAGAGAGAATACCACCCTCTGAATAAAAAAAAACTCAAAACAAAACAGTCAAAAATATTTTCGCTTCTATTGAAGTTCTATTTACGTCTACGTGTGCTCTATTTTAGGTTTTGTCATACAGTCAGTCACGGTACTATGTTTTATAAGTTTTTAGAAATTCTTGATAGCCTTCAAGATCTATTTTATTAGCATATACCATAATGTTTTCACAATCTGATATTGATTTTCCTCGAAGTTTATGGATCTAACAAGTACCTGCAATGTTTATTTTTTAAATAATTTATTATTCACAGATTCACACCTGAAGACCACCAATTGAAGTATTGAAGTATACAAATAAATAAAATTGAAGTGCCTGAAATGAAAAGCATTTGCTATAGCAGCGTCTTTTTAAAGGTCTTAACGAAATAAACATCGCGTGCTAACCTACAGCTAGCGCCATCTATTTTAACTTGCGACATTACGAATGGTAGTGTTACATCTATTAAAATTGAAGTGTCTATTTGTTGCCGCTAATCTCGGGAACGGATTTTGAAAAAAGCTATTATTTTGGGTAGCTCCCCTGCACGTAAAGGATGGATGATATTTTTTTTACCCGTCTATCCCATTGTGTGGGGTACCTTTGGAAAGGTCTTTAAAATCTCGTATATTTTAGGTACGTTATGAACATTTCTTTGATTTAGAGGTCAGTTTGGGAAATATCAAGCCTTAAAGTGAAAATTTTCGGCCGAGTAGGGTGGTAATATTGCTTTGATTAATTATAAGATGGTGAAAGAGAATATGGAGTTAAAATATATATTTAGTTCCAACATATTCTGACATTTCGGCGTGCAAATATTATAATTTACTATTACAATAATTAAGTCACAAAAATCTCATAAAAAATTTATAATTGACATAATTATAAATTTTTATCATAAAATATACGCAGGTAGGTACTTATAACTTATTTCAATTGGTACCAGAACATCCCTAGACTATCACTCTTGAAGCATGCTTAAGACTATACTAACCTTTGGTTATGAGGCAATAAAGATCACTTCACTTCTTATCATTAAGTTTTCACTTAAAAATTATATTTTAATGTAAACACTTAACTAATGCTAGAAATTGAACTGATCCCAAAACAATGTTATATAAAAAACTGTTTTTTGGAAAAAAAATCGGTATAATTTATAAACACGACCATTAACGTGACGAAAATAATATTATAATTTACTTTTAACAACCCAAATGAAACCTAATTTGATATAAATTATACGTTACAAATGAAAAATACTACACATATACATGTATATCTTTTCACGCGTAGTTTTCGAGAAGGTAATACGTGCAGTTTGATAAATAACCGCCGTGACACTAAGAATTTTTGCATTTGTTTTTGATTGGGTACGTAATCTTAAGGTCTGCCAAGTATTGCTGACAAGGATAACGGGCTGTACATACTTGTAACACGCCACCACCCGGAGCGAAATTAAACTGTAATATTTAATATAACCCCCTAGGATAGCCCAAAAACACAACCAGCTTTAAATCAACTAAACACTCATACACGGAGAAAACGTAGACCTGCTTTTTAGCTCTTCGTTTTTTTTTAATGGTGCGAATATTATTTACATTTTATAACATTGCGTCCAGAAACTCATATGACTTTAGATATGTGGATACTGCACCTTCCTCCAACGAAACGTAACTATTTAGGATTACGAGTAACAGCAACATAAATACATTACTCGTATGTGGAACGCTCTGCAGCTTAGTGGATTCCAGCAAATCTGTAGATTCCATTGTGCTGAAGGGTCCAGCAGCATCCAAAATAGCTACTGAAAGAAGTCATCAAAAACAGTGTAGTTTGAATTCTCCCGCGTGTAGCGTGGCGATAATTAATTGGTTGTATAACGCGTGTTTAATCCAAAGTATGTTTCTGCGCAGAGTAAAACCGACCGCACATGTCCTGCGCTGCTTGCGACAGCGGATGGGAATGATATTAAGTAATTATATAATTAAGTATCGGTCGTTTCCTGAGGCAACCCACCCAGGTATTATGTACGAATTATTGTGTTTTTGACTTAGGTATAATGTAACAAAGACTCCTCGTTGGTGTCGTGGTTAGCATGAAGAGGGCCTGAGATCGATTCCCGGATTGGCCCAAAATGTATTACGATAGATTTTCTGTCAAGAAATTCCCAGTAGTAGCCCGTTAAAAAGATTCCTTCTTCTGCGTAAAATCTATACTAATATTATAAAGCTGAAGAATTTGTTTGTTTGAACGCGCTAATCTCAGGAACTACTGGTTTGAATTGAAAAATTATTTTTGTGTTGGATAGTCCATTTATCGAGGAAGGCTTTAGGCTATATAACATTACGCTGCGACCAATAGGAGCGAAGCATCAGTGAAAAATGTTGCAAAAACGGGGAAAATTATCCATATTTAAAATAATCCCAAGTAGCACAGATAGCTGCGTAAGTATTCACTTTTAGACCTATTTGAACCTCTAAGCGTATTAAGACTCTTTTAAGAGTACACTGGTGATCCTACAGCTGCATAATAGCTGTCAGTGATATTTAAACAGCTTAGGTTGAATAAGGGTTGTTTAGTGGATAAAATTACGCCAAATGCTGTATAAGAAGGTATTTGTGAACTCCTATTACACTGACTTATTAAGGGGGCACGTGTGAACTATTAGACAGCCTTTGGCAGAATATCAGAGTTTTAACTATTCACGTAGCTGTTTAATAGTTAGGGAGCTGGCGAGCAAAATTTCTATATGATCAGCACACATGGCAGACGTTATTAATAGTGATAATTATACCCTAAGAAACATCAAGAACCTCGTCTACCACCATGATAGATTACGAACTGTTATTGTATGTATCAAGCATAGACTACATCAAGGAGAACTAGGTCCTGGCTCCTCAATCCTGATGCTGCTGGGTAGTGCCTACCTAAACTGTCAGTTTCGAATTGATATTGTATGTATCAAGCATAGACTACATCATGGAGCTCTAGGTTCAAGCTCCTGAACCCTGATATTAGTCCAGTCAAAAAACCTCAAAAAATGACCCAACCTCTGGAAAATTGCGAAAGTTTTGAAACTTTGCACATCGAATTATGGATACCTAGGGATGAATATACCAAAAGTCCTCATGCGAACGAGGCGAGCTCTAGCGGCAATTAGCGGAAACAGGACCCCTTTTTTGGTTTTTTGTTAATATCTCGAGAACCTTTGGTCAGAGGTAAAAGTTTACTACTACATAATTGAAGCTTATTAAATTTGCAACAATAATGATTAAATACATTTTTCTTGAATTCCTAATAATTACTGAGTTTTAGGCCACTAAAAGATAGCTTTTTCGAAAAATCACGCTAGCGGCGCCCGGTACAATATGGCATTTGTAATAATGTTTGACAGTCATGGTTTATCATTTTTTTTTTGGGTAACAAGGGTGATTCAGAAAATAAACTTCACAGTTATGTACAAAAAAAAGACATATTGTTTATTAAACAACTAGCTTTTGTCCGCGGCTTCGCTCGCGTTAAGTTAAAATTTTCAAACCCCTATTTTACCCGTTGTACCCCCTTAGGGGTCGAATTTTCTAAAATCCTTTCGTAGAGGATGCCTACGGCCTAATAGCTATCTGTATGCTAAATTTCAACCTGATCGGTCCAGTGGTTTAAGCTGTGCGTTGATAGCATTTTTTATTGTTACTGTATTTCATCTAAATATTTAAAACGCAAAGGTGACAGACTTACTGACTGATCTATCCACGCACAGCTTAAACCACTGGACGGATCAGGCTGAAATTTGGCATACAGGTAGCTATTAGGCCGTAGTTATCCTCTACGAAAGGATTTTTGAAAATTCGACCCCTAAGGGGGTACAACGGGTAAAATAGGGGTTAGAAAAATTTAACTTAACGTGAGCAAAGCCGCGGGCAAAAGCTAGTTGTTTAATAAACAATATGTCTTTTTTTTTTGTACATAACTGTGAAGTTTATTTTCTGAATAAGCCTTGTTACCTAAAAAAAAAATGAAAAACCATGATTGTCAAATATTATTACAAATGCCATATTGTACCGGGCGCCGCTAGCGTGATTTTTCGAAAAAGCTATCTTTTAGTGGCCTAAAACTCGGTAATTATTGGGAATTCAAGAAAAATGTATATAATAATTATTGTTGCAAATTTAATAAGCTTCAATTATGTAGTAGTAAACTTTTACCTCTGACCAAAGGTTCTCGAGATATTAACAAAAAACCAAAAAAAGGGTCCTGTTTCCGCTAATTGCCGCTAGAGCTCGCCTCGTACGCATGAGGACTTTTGGTATATTCATCCCTAGGTACCCATAATTCGATGTGCAAAGTTTCAAAACTTTCGCAATTTTCCAGAGGTTAAACCTTGTTTTGACTGGACTATATTGCTCACATAAATTGCGGGGATTTTGGAATTGTGGATTGTTAATAAGTAGGTACCACAGGTACCAAGTATAGACTACATTAGTAGCGTTTTGGAGGGAAGAGAGAAAGAGAGCAGGGACAAGTTAAGAAGTAGGTTTTTTCAAAAGATTTTTTATGAAGTTAAGTAAAATGATCATAAAAAGCCAAAAAGATACCTTTTTTTAATCTTTATTATCCAAACATAAAGGAGAAATTGTTACAAGGTTCTTGTGAAAGCCTCCACATAAACCACGCAGGGTTTTTGCGCAGACATAGTATACTTTTACATTTTAATTACATTAAAAAAACACAAATAAATTAATTCTAGCAAATAATATCTTTAAATATATAATATTATGTTCTAATTATGTAATATAATATGTATATATAAATTATTTTCAAAATCACCCTTATTTAATCATAAAGTTTGTGATAGTTCTTTTTATTTTGTATCTTATTGTATAAATAAATAATAAATCAGCTGGCAGTTCATTGAGCAGTAAAGGAAGCATGTATTCCCAAGTCATTTTTCCAGAGGTACTGCTGTAATTGGCAAGTTTTTAAGTTGTCTTAAGTATTCCGATCTACTGTATTTTGTTAGTGAGCTCACATGCTCCCACTCTTCATACATGACTGACAGTTTAATTTTATATTATCTACACTGGCTGAATCGCAACCAACTCATAATTAACTTAGACAAAACGAACTTAATGACTTTTAAGCTCAGAGAAAATGCATCATTTGCTTTAGATGTAAATTATGAATGGAAAACTATCAATGAAGTCAATGTAACAAAATTCTTAGGTCTGAATATTAATTCTACTCTAAATTGGAAAGAACACTTGAGTCATATTTGCACAAAGTTAAATCAATTCTCCTACACACTTTATATGTTGGGGAAAACAGTAAATGTGTCAGCGTTACTGACTGTTTCCCATGGCTATGTTGACTCGCTGTTGAGATATTGTATTTTATTCTGGGGTAATTCCACTTAAAAAGAGGCTGTATTAAAGGTACAAAAAAAATGCTTAAGGGCAATATTTAAATTAAAATCGACTGATAGTTGTAAACCCTATTTTAAATAATATAATATTCTTACAATGCCATGTCTGTATGTATATGAAACTGTCATATTTGTCAAAAGTAACTTGAATTTATTTCAAAATCGTCACAGCAAAAGGCATGTACCTAATTGAACTGCGTCCACCACCCAGTTGTTGTGCACATTTTTCTAAGAGTTTCTTCTGCACTGGGCCCCTTTTATATAACCATTTGCCTAGACATATTATAGAAACACAAGAAATTCCACTTTTTAAAAAAAGGCTTAAATTTTTGACAGGACATACTATAAAACCAGTGATTACCTCATGGAAAAATTTTAATTATGAACTTTTGACATTTTAATAAGAAATTTTATATTAGACATTTAAATAATATTGCAATGTAAACACAAAGCTTCTAACTTAAATAAATTAATAATAATGTATTGTAATAAATTAATAGTAATGTAATGAAATAGATTTTAAGCTAATTTTTAATGTTGCATGCTGTATTTAAGCAGAGTTTGGTTGTCCATTTATTTTACTTGTAAACACCTGTATATTACCCAAATTCGCAATAAAGAAATTGATTGATTCCATATTTTAAATAGTTTATCTCTCCTAATACACATTTTAAAGGCTTTATTGTTTATCCATAAACATGCCTACCTTCTCCCTGTATTTATTTTAGCCACATATTGACATTTGCTTAGTAAATAATTATATTTATTGGAAATAAACTTCATGACATCATTAGGATTTTCATACAATATAACCCCTGTCCCCAGTCAACATTACCTATATAATTCTTCTAGCAATTTTTTATGATTTATTTTAGTACAATACTTACTTATACAGGTTTGTAACAAGTTGTGGATTATCATAAAACTGGTAAAATAGTGGTTTGCTATAGGATTGTTTATAACTGCTGTTTGTATACATAAGCTATGTTGGCTGGGATTGTCCACACATCGTATGAATATGTGATCAATACAACTTTTAGTTATCCTATTCCCTTTTAGTTATCTATCCGTGTATACTGCCTTATACTACAGTCAATACCTATTTCACTCATAGAATTTAAGTATAAATTTACACTGGGATCGTTTAACATTATGTTTATATTCATATCACCACTAATTACAAGATTACTTTTACCTGAAAATTGAGAGATTATTTGTTTAAGTTCCTGTATGAAACATACTTGGTTAGTATTCAGAGGTCAGTACAATGCACAAACACTTAATTTATACTTAATTGAAACTTGTGACAATTTCACCAATAACTGATTCAGAGTAGCTTGTATTCACTGTTAACCTGTAGAACAATACACTTTTATGCACATAGAGGATTACAATGGGATTACACCATTACTTCATCGGTGATTCAGTAGCTGCGAAAACATCTTGTAGTTATCTTTGAAACAATTTTGAGTTTGTGACCCTTATGTTAGCTTCAGTAACAACGACAATATGAATTTGGTTCGAGCTGTTCTTTATTATGTATTCAGGCCCAAGTCTGCTATTGCAATTAAAGTTCTTGAGACTTATGTTTACATCCAGAGTACACAAGTTGTTTGTTACTTCTCCGAAGGGTTTGTTACTTCTCCGTTGTCCACGAAATCATTCCATTTAGTGCATTATGAGGGTTGTCGATTGTTAGTAAATATAACCTAACTTCATTTAGTGGTGGCTAGATTCACCAATCTCTCTATATCCTTGCTAGATCGTATATGATGTATTTTGTCGGTTTCATCTTTACGTACTAATATTACGCAGTTCTTACACCAGACAAACTTATAAAGATCCGTTTTTATTTACTTTTTTTCGGACGAACACTCTTTTTTTATATAGGCCTTTATTCTAAGCTATAGGCTTTTAAAATCATATCACCAGCTCTCTAACTATAACATGAATCCACCATTTTATTGTATAACCTCACATAAATATACTGATTCATTTTTCAACTTTTATGTTTTGTGTATGAATTAGGAATGGATTGCATTAGTTTTTACTTCCGTATATCATAATAATAACTTTTTCACACTAATATTATAAAGCCGAAAGTTTGTATGTGTATGTGTGTGTGTGTGTGTGTGTATGTTTGTTACTCCTTCACGCCACAACGAATGAACCGATTTGGCTGAAATTTGAAATGGAGATAGCTCATACCCAGGATTAAAACATAGGCTACTTTTTATCCCGGAAAATTACAGAGTTCCCGCGGGTATCAAAAAACCTTTATCCACGCGTACGAAGTCGCGGGCATCGTCTAGTATCTTATAATTCTTTTCAAAGCACTAAAAATTGTTTATTCAAGTTTTCATCACGGCTTATTTATATCACGAAACTAATTAAAAACCGAATATTTTCGTGGCGCACTTAAATTTTCTTAGGTAATATAGGGTAAAAGTGGGAGAGACGCCATACTTTTTGTTGAAATTATGAAAAAAATAGAAAAAATCATTTTAAGCCAACCATTTATTTTTTATTCGAAAGGTACATTAGTATTAAGTATTACAATTGTAATTAAGTAATTTTAGAATTAACATAAAAAGAAACGAAAAATAAAAATAGTAAGTACACAGCAGGCCGTCTCTTCCACAAAGTGTGGGAGAGATGCCATATAGTATAGTAATAAATATCTTGAGGACCTAGTCCAGCCTTTTTGGTATCACCAGTCTTGAGACGTCTGCTCAAGGTGCGAATCGGTATTCCATAAAGTCTTTGAGCTTCATTTTTCGATATTTCACCATTTTTCGATATTTCACAATTTTTCACTTTTTTCATGGGCAGAATTAAGTTTTCCTCAGTCCACTGCCCTCTGGCCAATGTATGTTTCTTCACGTATTTTCTTGGCATTCTATAACCAATAAAAATAGGTAGTTAGTAAAAAAGAAAATATCCTACACATACACTTTTGCAAAAGGTGGCATCTCTCCTCATTTTATGGGAGAGATGCCATGTAGATATAAAATACGAAAGATATTTAGTTACATGGCGAAATCTAATTAAAATAAGTAATTAATAAACAAAATAATACAATAAAACCAAATCTTACCTTACGGCGTCTTTTTTTCACATTTAACACTCATCAAAACCGCAGCGACTCAAAATTTTCGTCGAAAAAATTCACGCGATGAAATAAACTTTTCGTCAAACACATGTCACACTCGAGTGCAATCGAATAAGAACTGACACGTTGCGAAGGAATCGTCTATGGGTAATTAAAAATAGTGAGAAATATATCTATCTATTTCTCCCTCACTGAATTACCAAAGGTATGGCGTCTCACCTCACATGGCGTCTCTCCCACTTTTACCCTATATGTATAATGTCAGTAAAATTACATTCCCAACCATTTTTCTTACTAATCAGGGAACTTTGAATATATATAGCCACGTATTCAATTCACTCCACGAAATTGTGTTTAAGCTACAAGGTTATAATTTGCTAGATTAAAGTTTGCTACTTCACTTTTACGTCATATGTCACATGACGTAATTTTAACTGAATAAAGAGTAACTTGTTATCTTTTACTCAGTCGTTATTCAGCGCATAGTACTGTCGTTACCCTTTATAACACTGTTATTTTGCTGCTATACAGCTCTTAAGCAGCTATTTGAACTTAAGGCTGTATAATTTGTGCCCATTTAAGAGGTATAAGAGCTGTATACGGCCGTATACAGCCCTTATGCAGCTTTTTTATACAGCTTTAAGCGTGACGGGAATTCGTTATTCAGCTGCTAAGCAGCCTCCGTGTGCTACTTGGGATATTATATTCTTTTAAAAACTTCTTAATCGCGATCTTAATAACAGACATTGACGCGGACGAAGTCGCGAGCGCGAACAACTAGTAGTAGATATTTTAGTAATTTCTTACTTTTATCTTCTTACTTTTAAAATTTTCTCTTTTTTTACGGTCAAAAGCTGATTAATTGAGTTAACTATGAAAAGCAGTCCAGCCGTTCTAGACTTATAAGTGTTCGAACAAACCCAAGTCTGTTTTACTTACATATTAAGAAGATAAGATTATGTGGATTATCAGTATGGAATTATTATTCTTAATCTTACTTACCTACACAACACGTACAAAATATAAAGGATACATAACTGTTGGATATATCATTAAGATAAGTTACCTACATGTTTTTAACTTCAATTTATTGTTATGTCTCTAACCAAAAAACTTAACAATAGCTCGAGCGTTGGTAATTGCTCTAAGTAGGTACCTATACGACAGAAATTAAACTGGTCAACATTTAAAGATTAAAGATTTATTTAATACAAAAAACATGTAGGTACCAAACAGTAATAATAAGTATTATGTTAGTAGCAGTGTACCTAGA
This sequence comes from Hipparchia sbordonii, assembly GCA_038048805.1. Lineage (NCBI taxonomy): Eukaryota > Metazoa > Arthropoda > Insecta > Lepidoptera > Nymphalidae > Hipparchia > Hipparchia sbordonii. Next base: position 7,872,672 of record CM076107.1, on the reverse strand, counting down.
TACAAATTCAAAATTATTGATTTCATGTAGGCCAACCCGTGACACTTCGAGACTCTCTGTACCGCCGACTTAGAATGCAGATTCTGCTGAGAAGAGAAGAGAGAGAAATTCATCATTAGATCGACATTAAGTATATATAATATAGACATCATTGTATCTCGCAACGATCATCACTGAACACAATCTTATGGCGCTAGTATTCAGTGACTGACAGCGGTTCACTTGAAACTATCCATTCTCCTAGCAAAGTGTTGTTTGAGCAACTTGCAACCCCAATGTCTCAGGTTCTAATTCTGAGATCTATATAGTAACCTCAAGACAGAGGTTAAAACGAGACACAAATATGCTCTGACATAAGTCTGTCTCGTTTTAACTCTTTCTGTCTGAGCTGAGTGAGGTCTATAGATTTCAGCCTAAAAGCTATATGTACACTTAAGATCTGCCCATTGCCACCTCAGTTTCGCGACTCCAGCTATGTGGGTAACTCTAATTCTTCTATCTATCTGGATCCACACATTTCCAATTTGATCCCTCAGAGATCTCTGAGGGATCAAATCTCTCAGTAAGTAGGTATGATGAAGAGAGGTATCTCTCCTACTTACTGAGTGACTTTGAGCTCAGAATAGATTAAGGTAACACTAATTATCTATTATGTGCTAATCTAATCTATGACTCAAGTTGAGTCTCAATAAGATGCAATTATTTCGAAACTACATATAGACACATTACAATAATTAATAATAATAAAATTATAGACATTAATAGTACAGGTAGTATAGTAGTATTTTGTTATACTTTTGTAGAAATAATCCTATGAACCTTTAAAAATACGATCCAAAAAAGTGGGAAAGTCCTACGTTTTAAAGCAGGTAACGCATTTGTGGTGTGTCTGGTACTACAAGCGCTCATGGGCGGCGGTAATCACTTAACATCAGGTGACCCACCTACTCGTTTGCCCACTATTCATATAAAAAAAGTTGTTTTCTTTTGTTGAAAAATTGAAATAAGACTAGTGTTTATGAACACATAAACACTAGTTTTTGCCTTAAATTCATATGCGTGAGTTAATTTTACTATATCCTTCAAGGTTTTACTGAAGTAAAAAGTACCTATCCTATCCAACACTCTGTCTAGGTGGCTAGGTCTTTAAATCCATGCAGATAATTAAGTCGAATCGTTGCTCCATTGCAGCTTCATTGAAAAAACAAAAACAAAAAAACACTTTCGCGTTTATAATATTACTAGAAGCCCGCGCCGACTTCGTCCAGGTTGAAAATTTAAATACATATTTGTTTTTACGGGACTGATCGCACAGAGCTTCTTATAGGAGACGATTGTAAATAAAATCACCGCAGGAACCAGAGGAATCTCCCGCGCCGAAACCCGCCGCCGTGCACCGCCCCCGCGCCGGCCGACACATATTAATTTAATTTTCCGATAACTCCTATGATATTTATTTAAATTGTATAGTGTAAAGGGAAAATCTAAACTAAATACTTACGATAATAAACATATTTATTTAGATATAGATTGACATCGCATCGGTTAAAGAACCTTCGAAAGTAATTCATTATTTTTAATCAAAATTTGAAAGATAGAAATGGTCACTGTAAGTTATTCTTAGAAGATAGACATATGCTATTGCGGACTTTTTTTTAGAACTTTTTAAGAGGAACAATTCACCCATACATCATTTTCATCCAATAGCAGCGCATATGACCCAGCGCACGCCTTGAAAACGTTTAAGATTCAAAAAAATTTCCGACTTCCTTAACTTTGCACATAATATCTAGCCATAATACTTTATGTGCATAATATATAGCCTATAACCATCTGGAATAATGTACCTTTGAATTGGTAAAAGAATTTTTGAAATAGGTGCGGTGATTCCAAAGTTTGCTCCGGACATACTTACAAACTCACAAAATTCGCGCTCCCTCTTTATTATAATAGTATAGATGTACCTATCTACCAGTATTTATACCTACTTTATACTTACTGTGATATTAGTATAATTTATATTTCCTGACCATTTTATTGTACAAGTACATCAGAACGTTTTTATTACAAGTAATTTAATTACTTCAGTTATTAGACTATATGTTTTTATTAGAAAAGTAATTAAATTATTATATTAATATAATTCACTTTTAAGTACCTATTTAATTAATGTCATAAGGAAAATAAAAGAAAAACACTGAAGAATGAGGTAAATATATCCATTATATTCTGCTCAAGGATCCGTAGCATTGAAAACTAGATGGTAAGTGGCCCAAGTTTTAAAATTTAAATAAACTCGTAAAATTAGTGTACTATGTATTAGACAACCAACTACTTCATCATGTGACCTTTAATTCACCATCCGTCTACCAACTACTTGGTGATAAGACCAAACCAACAGGTCCAAGCTAAGTGCGTTCACATTTTATAAGAATTAGTTCCATGCATTGACTGCATACCTATTCAAAACGCGATACATTTATGTGCATGCATATTAATGTCCTTTAGACCGAATCCGGCCACGTGGCGGCCAATATGAATAAATAAATAAGAGCTGATTAATTAAATAAAAAATACTACTACTATAAATATTATAAATGCAAAAGTTTGGATGTATGGATGAATGATGGAGGCTACTTTTATCCCGGAAAATAGGTTAATTCCCACAGGAGTTAAAAAACCTCAATCAACGCTAACGAATGCGCAGGCTTCAGCTAGTAAACAAATAAACCTCCACAGAGCTAAGCTGGACCTCACTCTCATAGACCGGTGGGACGGCAAGACCGAAGAGATCAGGCGTATCCGTCGGCTTTACGTGTTCTCCAAGACACACGCCGATTTCCTTACTCCGGACTTGCAATAAGATATTCATAACTTAAACATTTGCTTTGGTCCGACCCGAACAACCCGAGAACCCGTCATCCGCAGTCGAACCTTACGGTAAGAAGGAATACTATGCTTATGAGTCGAACACGACAACCAGTATACTAACGAGGCAGTTAACAATACTATGGTCAAACTATTGTGTAAAACAAACCTCCTTGGCATTCTGAGTGCAGGATTGAAAGAAGGAAATGGCACTGTCAGCGAGAACCACATTATTTGAAATATTTTCACAGTCAAATGTTTGGATTTTTCAGTTGTGTACATCATTTGATAGCTGTTCCCAAGCTATAATACATATATACACTGTTAGACATACATACATACATACATACAGTGCTGAAAGACGGTAGTATATGGACGGACGGGCGTCTTAACACGGACGACTGTCAGTGGGCTGAATGTCATAAACCTCTATTACCATAAACAACCTCTTGGTTGTCATAAACCTCATAATCTTGGTTTATAATCATTATAATTACTTCGATAGTAGATTTTGCAAAACATGTTGACATAATTTTTTTTGTTCTTGCAATCTGAAATCTTTTTAATTTTCACTGAACAAAATATATAATTTATTTTATTAAAATATATTATATATATTTTGTTTCATATATACTATTTCATGAACTACTTCATTATTTCATTTAGAATTATCTCGTTCTCAAACTGACTTTATAATTGCAGAGATTTATAGTATAGTCTGGGTAACTTGCCCATTTAAACAATAATAAACGTAAAACTTCAAATCTACTATATACATGTACATATTCAAGGTTAAGTAATGCTTACAATGCCAGTGTATTTTTTGGGTGACAAGCGATATGTGGTTTTCCACAATTTTCGTTAAAATACTGAATGTATTTTGAAATAATAAGACGTACCTATTATAATATGTACGAGATCAGTTAAAGTGGGCAAGAGTAGGTACTCGACGTTAGCCGGAAAGCGAACCCCACCTAGTGGAATAATGCTTAGTTGAAGAAAAAGACTGGAATAATATTATAATAATCTCATCTGACTTGCTTGTAAACTAAGCACTGCAGTCTGCACCCGTGTTCCTTACCAGCACTATTTATTCTATTCCATAACGTTTAAAATAAAGTAAGTACACGATTTTAAATCTCTTTGTTTTTTGGTTTGAGTCCTGACACGCAGGACTTCTAATAACTTAATAAGGATAACGTTAGTCACGAACGCCTGATAGGAATATCATGGCAAAATCACCCAACTAAAGTATTAATATTTAAATGCAGCCAAATAAACTTCTTGAATATAACCTTTGCACCATAAAGACAGTACTAAATACTGAAAATTATTGAAATATAAGTAGTTTCATCTCCTGGGAATCTTCTCCGCAAGTAGGCGTTGATCGCCCCTTTTGCGTGATGTAAATAGGTAATAAAATACGTTAAAAAAAAATCATCAAATAATAATTAAAATGTTTATAACATCAAAATTAAATGAGATTACTTCTCGTTATAAATATAGAGTATTTATTATAAATCCCTGTTAAAAAATAGACTATAGAACTTTCCTTTAATCAAAGTACAGTTCGATCTGTACTTATACTTCAAAAATTAACTAAAACATTTAAAAATAAAAAAATATTCAAAAAAGCAATGTTTCCGCCCGGGATCGAACCGGGGACCTTGTGCGTGTGAAGCACACGTGATAACCGCTACACTACGGAAATGTGGCGTATGAAAACGAATTTGCTATACAGAATTTGTAAGTTATCTGTTACATAATGTTTTAATAGTAACATAACATATTCTTGTTACTCAAGATTCATATGTCAGCATCTAAAGAATAGAGGTACTTACTACTTCGAGTAACAAATTGAAACACTAGGTATACAAGAAATGTTAAACCTTCATGTTCCGGTAGGTACCTCACGAATCACGATTAAAACAGAGTTTTGCCACGTTTCTATTAGGTAGTAGGTAGCAATTCAAACAAACCCTTTCTCTCAGAGGAGACCAGACCTGCGATCAGTATTGAGCTATTTATGTTTTGCTGAAGATGATGATAGGTATTGACTATTGTTCTTAAAATAAAATCCGGCACGCGCCCGGCTTTTATGCGCCAGTTCACAAACGCTAATCCAATTAAAAAGGAAAGTGACGCGCCGTGGGAAGTGGGCCGGCGGCTGGGATGCTCGTGCTCGACCACAGACTGTAGAGTCACGCGTCGTGACTCGTGACGTAACATTCAACTCTACTGTGACCACTATTGTGACTCATCCGGATCAGCGGCATAACAAGAGCAGCAGGCAGTGTTGCCAATTTAGAGACTTATGCTGAGATCTATAGATCGTGCTCTCACTCAGCTCAGACTCAAGATAGAGGTTAAAACAAATATGCTCTGACATAAATCTGTTTCGTTTTAAGGCTATTTTACGTCTGAGCTAAGTCAAAGCACGCCCTATAGATCTCAGCATAAGTCACTTAGCGAAAGAAAAAAGAGTTTTGTCGCCAAAAATAATAATTAATCAAAGTTAGTTTATAAAGTTTTATAAAAATATGTGGTTTAAAAAATGGGCCAATTGACGATATGGCTGTGTTCTCTCCAAAGAATAGGTAATTATTATATAGTCTAATTTACCATCCCAAAAGAATCAGTTTTAGCGACTTCCTTTTATTTGAGATTCTCGCAGTATTTTTTAACCTTCCTCCACATGGCCGAACTTGCGGGTAAAATCCAACCTACCTATTAGTAAGTTATTTATATCCTACTTCCCAGTCAATTCTCAGTAGATCTTCATGATTGATTTTCGTAACAATTAAGTAGGTACTCTCAGTTCACTTATACTAATAGTTTTGACATTTAGGTGATATTAAAGTACTTATATTTAATGTCAGGGCTAGCAAGACCTTATCCAGATAATCCCAGTCAGATCTCAAATTGTAAATCTAGATATTGCCTGCGAATTTTTCCGCAGATTTAGGTTTTTAAAATCAGGACCAAATCTGGGGGACTTATAGATTTCTCGAAATTAAAGTTGGAAGTAGTCTGATCTGCGGAAAACAAGCGATCACTCAATAACGATTTCTATCAGGGCCCTTAATCAAAAATATGCACACATTAATATTTAGAAATAGACTAATATTTAGAAATTTAAACTTAGTAGTAGTTAGTTTATTTAAGTTATTTTTTTTATATTATTCGTCTTTAAAACCTGGATAAGTAAGTATAAATATTTTTTGAATAAACAAGCTTAAACTTTTGTTGAATAAGTCTTCTTATTATTAAAATAAGTCATTAGATCACCGTAATACAAACTGACTTTTAGTGAAAGGTATATAATTAATAGTGCCTACATATAGAAGGTGAGTATGCATGGTATATTGACACAGCTCCGCTGATCTGGATTAGACGTTGTAGCGTCAGAAACATAATGATTTTTCTTAAGCTTGCGCTGTCAAAACTACCCTTTTGACAGCGCAACCTTAACCTAACTGTTTTTTTTTTTATTTTAATCTATATATATAAAAAAAAAAATTCAAAGTCCTGACTGACTGACTGAGATATCAACGCACAGCCTAAACTACTGAAGTTAGAAACTTGAAATTTTTACAGTTGGTTTCTTTTATGACGTAGGCGCACACTAAGAAAGGATTATTGGAAATTCCACCCCTAAGGGGTTTAAATAGGGGATGGAAGTTTATATGAAACTCCGTCATTTTTCAAGCTGTTTCCATCAAAGTTGGTATTAGAGCTTTCAGTTAAAAATAAAGAAGTACGTGTGTCACAGTTTTTGAAAATTCCACCCCAATACCTAATGCCACGCGGACGAAGTCGCGGGGGCAAAAGCTTTTTAATAAGGGACTTTTGAAGGTAACCTAACTGTTTTACAGTTACAAGTTAAAACTACATAGACGTTGACGTAGTCGACACTACCCTGTAAAACAGTTAAAAGCTAAAACTACATTTAACTAGAGACGTTGGTTGGTTGACCTACTTAATTTGATAAAAAAATATCAGTTAAAAGTAACTTAGACCAAGAATCAGTCAAAATTAGCTAAAATTACTTTTATATAAATCTTTAATAAATAATATTCCTTAATCTTTAATATTTTTATTAAATTATATAAATCGCGAGTAGGTACTTGAGCGGGTTTTTCAATGGGCTTCGGCAAAAATTCGCTTCATTTTCCCTTCATTAAGTTTTAGGTAACTCATCCTTTCTTACAATATTGCTCCACTAAACCTGATTGGCTCGCTCCATTCAGGAACTCCATCGCGAGATTCTGGCATCACGCTTTACAACAACCCTCTACAGGTAGGGTAGATAAAACTACTGATGAATGAAAATAACAAAGCTAATAGAGGATAGATTTTGTTTTTTTTTTTTATTCGATGACAAGATAGCCTTTGACTGCGATCTCACCTGACGGTAAGTGACGATGCAGTCTAAGATGGTAGCGGGCTAACTTGGAAGGGGTATAGTAGTGTAAATTCAACCCATACCCCCAATCGGTTTCTACACGCCATCGTGCCGGAACGCTAAATTGCTTGGCGGCACGTCTTTGATGGTAGGGTGGTAACTAGCCTCGGCCAAATCCTCCCACCAGACAATAAAATTTATAAAATATTATAATTTTCTATATCATCTGGACCATCACAATTCACAACGAATCGATTGACACCTCGTTCATCAAAATCGGCCCAGTAGCTAGGTGCTACGGTGAACATACGTAAATACAAACATATGTACTTACACAGAATCGAGTAAAAAGGGGCTACTTTTTTGCAGTCGCTACTTACATACACGTACTTGTAGGTGCGTCCACATGTGTCCTATGTGACGCAATTCAGTGGAAAGTTACTCTGCACTTATTAATGTATCATAAACTTTACTTATCCTGTCCTATCCTAACTTATCGTACTAATATTATAAATGCGAAAGTTTTTGAGGATAGATGTATGGATGGATGTTTGATACTCCTTCACTCAACAACGAATTAACCGATTTGACTTGAATTTGGAATACAGATAGCTCATATCTAGAATAACCACATAGGCTACATTTTATCCTGGAAAATTAAAGAGTTCTTGCGGGAATCAAAAAACCTCGCTGGCGAAGTCGTGAGCATTAGCTAGTCCATAATATATTAAGCTAATAATTGACCGAGCGAAGAGAGGTCTCCGAGTCTACTTGGTCGAATTTGCATTTTGTCCGTAAATGTCTTATAACTCCTGAATGAATGAGAATAGGTAATTCTAATTACGTACAATCTATTTTTCCTTAGCTGTCATAAACGGTAAACAACGACGCGCTAAGCACAGCGCATAGCTACGCACGCTGACAATGAAACCGTGCTACAAGTGAAAAACCGAACTTCCGAACCGAAGTACCTCGTAAGCGTCCGGGTATGTTCGCCGATTTCACGTGGTTCCTATGAAACAGTTACTGCGATTTGTTTACTTTATGTAAACAGGTCGCGGAAACCGGAAATAAACTTAAATATTTAGGAATTATGTGAATCTATAGCCTAAAACTAAAAATAACGAAACTGTTGACCATAACATACCTACAAAATATATTATATATAAATAGTCGTTATCATCGTTGTCGAAAGAAAGACCCTAAAAATTGATCTGCAATGTAAACGACATCAACGCGCACCAAGCTCTTGATAGGTGAGTCTAATAACCCGATGATTATGTTATTTATTTATGAGTCAGTGCTTTATAATAGTGTTTATACAATGTATATGGACTATCATGGTTGGGCTTGCCAATCATACTTATAAAAAGAATTATATACCTGTTCTTTATTTCTTTCTATTGTACGTACTGTTCAATAGAACATTTGTAATCTCCTAACTACTAATAAATATAATCACTCTTAGGTCATCATCTATCTTTCTTTCAGCTCTAAAAGATAAGATAACTTATATAAAGATCTATATTTACTTGTATTAACCGCCAGCATATCACCGCAGTCAATAAAGTTTGTAAACTCATCGCCAAGTAAGAATTAAGATTTCACAGATTATATTAGTAACGCCACTACTAAGTAACCGCTTTTATATCACACTCGTGTTTTAATCCAATCCAGATTAAACTATGTTTCATTCAGCTCTGAAAAATAAGATAACTTACATAAAGATCTGTATTTACTTGTATTTACCAATCTCCGCAGTCAATAAAGTGTTTGTAAACTCATCTCCAAGTAAGAAGTAAGATTTCACAGGTTATTAGTAACGCCACTACTAAGTAACCGCCTATTATATCACACTCGTGTCTTAATCCAACCGAGATTAAACTATGTTTTATTCAGCGCTGAAAAATAAGATTACATAAAGAAGTATTTACTATTTACCGCCGGTACATGACTGCAGTCTGTGGCAAAAGCGCGCGGGAAACGCACGCGAACTGGCGACTATTTTTCGGGCGTTGCGTATGAATTTGGAACTTTCAATTTCATCGTTGGTTTAAACTTCGAATTTAGTGCTGGTGCCTGTAACTTCATTCAAGAAGGTAAGAAATCAAGGGAAGCTGGAAGAAATTTCTTTTTTAGAGATAAGCTTTTCCTATGTATACTTCTTCTAATATATCTTCTTTTGTAAATATTTATATGTACATGAAAAATAAAAATAAATAAAAAATAAATAAGATTAAATCAATAAGATTTACTAAACGATGTTTGCAACTTAGTCCGCGAACTCTTGAGTTTTCCAGGATGAAATTTACCCTATGGGCTAATCCTGGGTATGAGTTATCTCTATTATAAAATTTGTTTCAAATATCAGCCAAATTGGTTCATTCGTTGTGGCGTGAAGTAGTAACAAATATCAATCCTCACAATTTTTCTCATTTAAGTATAATATTATGTGTGTATTCGCATTTAAGTATAGTATAAGTGTGATTTTTTAGGTATGAATACATAGATTCCTAATTAATAATGTAGATCGTAACATAAACTCTAATCCAAAAGCATAAAATTAGCTGTTGTTTAAAAGCTACGTCCAGCTACGACCTTACTCATTCTGAGGTTAATTCCCTCGATGTTGCTGGCTAGCTTATTTGGCTTCGTATCAGGAGGCCCAAGGTTCATGTCCCGGGTCAGGCCAAAAAAGACAGGTCACACAATTGTTATTGGATTTTAGGTCAATAAATTATATGCTCCTGTAGCAGGTCGTAGTTAGGAAGTTAGCCTCATATAAGAACCGCCCAGATAACGCGCCGTATCGATTAGTTACCACTCCGTGCTTTGGAGAGCACGTAAAAGTGTCCGATCTATGCCTGATTCGGTCGTATCAGGTTGCCGGAATAAAGGAATAGAAAATGCATCTGTGTTTAGTCATTTAGTGCACACACTTTTGTACTATAATATGTGCTAACTAGTTGACCAGTCTCCAACTCCTTTGGCCTCCATGACAGAAATTTGCTTGGAAGGACATTATTATTAACTCTGATCTTAAATGTTAGTTTCTAACACAGTATACGAAATGAGTGCTGCCATTATCTTTAATGACACCAAATTGAAATCGTTAACGGTCGGAGGAAGAACTCGTTAACCTCGAGTTATAGTGCACCTTTCAGTTTTTCTCTCCTATTCACCTTTGTACGAATCTCTTAGGCTTTTGGTAAAATAAAATCTGCACTCAAAAATACTACTTATGTCGATACTTGAAGAACCAGAGTTGCTTGGTCGAATTTTAATAATAGATCTTTCGTAAAACGTTATACATAACATTAGGTATAGTAATTACAATTGTAACTCCATGGGGACGAAGTTGCAGGCAAAAGCTACGTATTTTATATTTGAAATATCGTAAGAGTCTCCAAAGGCGGTAATTTTGTTCGACACACAATCTCTGAAACTAAATTGCTCTAAAAATAGTGCGATCTTTTTGATTATATTCCTTGCTGCAAATGAAATTTATTTTGAAGATTATAAGCAACAGAACTAGCAAAAATAAAAGTAATTTTATTACCTGCCGGTGAAGAGTGATGTTATCTAAACATACGAATCATATGCACTGTAACCCCTGACCCTAAGCTTATAAACACAGACACAATGCTCATAGTGTAAAATTGTGCAACGTTCGATTAACATTGTAACATCTTGAATCGGGGTTAATCTATTTTCGTCGCTAACCTAAGTTAAGGTAATATGACTAAATCTTTATACACGATACATGGCCGTAAAGTGTGCATTAGGTGAAAGAGCTTGTAAAGCCGCAGAACTGCGTTTGGCAGTACTGAAACATGAGAGTGACATGAGCAGCATCGGGGACGCCAAAATGCGTGAGTTGAGTCAGAACAGTCTTTACCGACGTCATTAGCATTTCTTCATTGTGCCCGATCCTACCGAATCTTGCTTGTCTTGCGTGCGTTTCTGAAAGAAACCTATGGTATGGTGGAGATTTTAAAGTCGGAAATTCCTACTCGTTGCACTATTCAGTTTGACAAAAAAAAAGTATTATAAATATAGCGCTAATCTATAATAGTTTTTTTTTTATATGAGCTGGCTATGATATAACGAGCTGGTGGGTCACCTGCTGTTAAAATGTGTGTGTGTAATTAAGTGGGGACATCGTCGAAGAGAGTTGGTTCCACAGTTTAAAAGTCTGTGGAAAAAAGATCTGAGATAGAAAGCTATTGAAAAAAATATATTAAAAGATTTCTCTTTTAGACGGCTCATCATACTTTTAAAAGTGCTAGTATTAAGTTACTTCACACTTCCTATACTTACTTGACATATTAAATGTAGAGTAACATAATTCAAGTTTATATTATAGTCTGTCATTTAATTGATTTATTTGAACATGAAAGTACTGACCTTATTAGTAGGTAATCACTTCATCTGGTTTTATGTAACAGTTTGAAATGTAATATTATTTACTCGATATAGAGTTCTTGGGGTTAAGCTGAGCTGAGGCCTTTTACACATCTGCGCTGCGACATCAAAGACGTATTTATAAAGATAGAAGTGGAATGCAAGGGATATAATCTATCCGATAGATTGATAATCATACTCGTATGTCTACCTTAGAACTTTTAACACTTTTGATGTGGTTTTACCGCCGTTTTCATTAAACTCAACTCATCGCTAACCAACTACCGAGCACGAGTCTCCTCTCAGAATGAAAAGGGTGTAAACCCTATTCCTGAGAGAATGTTGACAGTTCTTCATAATTTTCTCAAAGATGTGAGACGTCTGCCAACCTACACTTGGCTAGCGTGGTGTACCTACACTCTGATTAAGCCCGACATGGGGCAATATGAGTGATATTATGGTTAAGATTTTTTCCCCGCAACTTCGTCCGCGTGGAGCTAGGTTCTTAAAATCCCCGGGAACCTTTTGTTTTTTCCGGGATAAAAACCTGGATCACTCTCTAGGTTTTCAACTATGTAAAAAAATCATATCGATCCGTTGCTTCATTACTGCGTGATTGAAAGACAAACCAACAAACTGACAAACAAACACAGTTTCCTAATTACAATAATAGACAGGATTGCCAAATTGTAACCCTAAAGATATACTTCCCACGCACCCAATTAACAAATCAATCAATCACTTTCCTCATTGTCATTGCAACCGCAGCCGAAAAAATCATATCGCATAGTAATAAATCCTAAACAGACATTAAAATAGGTGTTAACGATGGGAAATCGTGTTATTAATCCAATGCTATAAAACATAGAGCATTGTATTGAGCTTTTAACCTATCACAATATATTATCACATTATTTACTTAGTAACTAGTGTAGTAGTATTACTAACATATAATGTATGTATATACATTCTCTAAGCATTCTGTCTGGTCGGTTTGAGCCTTTGGAGCACGATTTAGCGTACCAGACCAATGCTGCAAAGAAAACAATTTAGTAATTTAGTACTCTCATTTGACTGCATCGTAAGATCTCACGTATTGGATAAGTTACGAGTACTATAATCATAGGCTTTGTTTGTTAGAATAAAAGAAATAGTGCAGAAAATAGGGAAATAAGCAAACAAAAACAAAGAACAAGTAAATTACAAATGTATTTCATTTAAGTCTTACACTTTTTTTTTTGTCTTACTATATTTAGTATTCACTTGTCCACTGAGGCTTTACTCCCTATTGGAAGGCGCCTACTACAATATTATCAGACAGCAAACTAATTTTCTCGGTGACCGTGTCAAATATATTGTAATTGAATCACGAGTTCAATATTAACGATTACGTTGATTAAATACTCAAAGGAAATTATTAATTTTATATGTGTTTAAGTAAACCAATATTAGTATTTGTTTAGTATTTTATTACGAGTTATTATTACGAGACCTTATGAAATACCATTTAAGCCAGTAAATAAGACATTAATTAATTAGAGCCTAGAGGTATTTGTCATCATTAAAATTCTATATGCCAAAGTATTGGTCAGATCGATTACTCTTTCATAGCGATCCTCCTTTCAAGCCAATCAATGTGATTTATCCTGAATAATTTCTCTCTCTCATTTGTTGTAACGTGAAGGAGTAACAAACATACACACACATATACAAAGTTTCGCCTTAATCGTGATCTTTATATATTCTAGTACTTTAAAATCAAAACTTTAACTTTATAAACCGTACAGGAAATCCGGTTCGCCAACAAAATTATTAATAATCCTAGTAAACTTGTAATTAATAGATAACGTTACTAACATTTTTCAGATTTTTTTTGTTGATACAGAAACATACATTTCCGAGGGAATGATAACCGTATCAAAAAATCTAACGAGATTGTATGATTGGCTTTTCCTTTCAAACGCATTTTTGCAATATCTTCTGTGGTTTTTCCTTTACCTCGTTTTTCAAACTAGTCTTACATCCGTGAAGTGAATAAACTCTTATCTTGATACACATAAGGGTGATAATTGAATATATTTTATCAAGCCCAATGTAGATATTGTTTTTGTCAACGTATCAGTACATCAGGGTGTCACAATTTTCCCACACATAAGACGTATGCACTCCATTCATTTCATTACTTTGAAGGAAGTATAGCCCTAGATGTTACTGTTTTAAGACCTATATTTGCTGGTAAGTTTGAAGTTTTTGCTCTTAAATATATCTAACCAATGTATAGACTTTTGCACTAACGTTCGTGCATTACGGTTTTGCGAAATTCACGCAAAAACCATGCGTGTTAAAACAAGTAAATACCTAGATAATATGCTTAAATACGTAGTTATTATACGTTTCATCAAGACTGCAATTGTAATATTTAACCACATGACATTATTATTATGTATCTGTAATATAATAATATGTATTATTATATCAACATACAATCTCAAAGTTATGCGTTTTTCCTAAAACTAAGCTATCAGTTTGAACTCTTGACAGTTTCATTACAAAAGATCTATTGTTTCTCTTATTTCAAAACCCAAATGTGTGTGCACGCCATTGTTGCGTGTGTAATTGATCCTAATTAACACAGATGTCACGCTGAGATTAGAAATACCTGCAAATTTCTTACGTGCTAAGCACCTTACACCCGCTGTAACTATTCTTTGAAAAAGTTATATTTACTTAAGGTAGATAAGACTCATTTTTAACCCCCTACAAAAAAGAGAGGTGCTATAAGTTTGACGTGTGTATATGTGTCTTTCTGTATGTGTGTATCTGTGTACCAGTGTATCTGAGAGTCTGCGTTTCAGTGCGTTTCAATGCGTTTCAGTGCGTGTGTATATCTGTGTCTCTCTCTGTTCCCTCGTTGCTCCAAAACAAATGGACCGATTTTGATGCGGTTCTTACCGTTTGAAAGCTGACGTGATCTAGATAGATCTAAGAATCATTTATGAAGATCCGCTCAGGCGTTTGAAGGTCAAGCTTATTTTGTCGTCATCTTAGACCTAGTTAGGTCTAAGGAGCATGCTTTCCATCAGGCGTGATGCCCATCAAAAATAATAATAGCAATATAGACAAGGTAATTATGAAAGATAACATAGATCATTAAATAGGACTAAGAATAACAAACAGAATCTGCAGATCACATTTGAAAACGTATGGATAGAGTTGGTAGGACCTAATTGCATTAAAGAACATAATATAAACAATCAATTCACACCGCGTCATAGTTGCACCAGGAAGTTTTATTGTTATCAAAATATGTAGTATAAACTGAATGTTCTAAGGTTCTATTTCATATTTTTGACCTTCTCTTGTGTCTTTTTTTTTAAGTTTTAATAGTCAGGGTTGACGAAGATTTATTAGATATCCTTTTTAATTGATTAAAAGCTATTTTACAGATGAATTCTAAATAGGTAATAATAATTATATCAGTATGGTGAATCTAACATTCATATAATAAATAATGTGCAATACTAAACAAGCATTTTTTATAGGTAAGTGAAAGGACTTTTATATCTTCTAGAAAGTTAGTGTTATAACTACGAGTATAATTATTATTAAAGATGACATACTAAGTAACTATGAGGTGCTATTATTTTTAATGTTGGAAATAAGAAGTTGGCTACTTATAAGGCGATACGTCCTAACTACATCGTGAAATGATAATTTTGTTAATGGTTTTATTTTTCTTAAAATTTGACAAGCTTTCTAAATAAATGCTATCTATAATAGAATAATAGAATAATAGATATCTCGCAAACAGAAACTGAGTTAAGAAATTGGTAAAATTAACTAGGTATCATTCTTTTGCAAATAAATAATGTATTTTTGTTTTAACATAAAATCTACGAGAAAATGGTCCCCTACTCTTATTGCGATCGGAATATTATCCACGTCAGATAGACCCTTTAAAACCTTGATATTACCTAAATTACCGTTCAAAATTAAGATTAATGACAACAGTATGTTTTGTAAAATAACTAATGAGTTATTTGCAAAATTACTTGGGCCGCATAGATTAAGGTACTCGCTGCGCATCCAACAATTCTAAATCTATGGTTGGACGTAACAAAATTTATGGCATTTAATCAAGATTGCTTGTATCACACTAAACATATGTCAACCCTAAAAAATAGACAAGCATACTACATTTTTACCCAACTGCGCCAAATCCAAAGCGAAGAGTTATGATTTTAGCAGTCTGTTTATGTGACTATTTAAGTTAGTACCACAATAGCGGCTAAATTAATGAGCCGATTTTAATGAATGAGGTGTCAATCAATTCGTTATTATTGTCCGGGTAACATTTATTTACATTTTATAGGAACAAAATTAATATGCAGCGTGTTACATTCAATTTTCCTTAGATGGGTTATAGTTTTTTCTTGTTTAAAACTGTGGTTTTTCTATTTTAACAAAAGTTACAAACTATAATTAATTTCATCATGCACGCTTAAAAAAGGAACGCTAACTTCAAAAATCCATTTTTAATTAATGGATAATACTTACACATTAAATGCTTGCTATTATCAGATTTAGATAGTCCTTGTGGTCCGAAAGTTTATTTAAGACCCAGTATATCCTGATTGATTGATAATATGAGTCATTTAGGATGTAAAAGAAACCCAATTTGAATCCATATAAAAAGTATTAAATAATTTCGTGAATTAACCGAAGAAGGCAAAAATCTAACTGGCAATTATGATGCGTCCCTATTATGCTCCCGGAATTCTTATAGCCTTATTGATCAATCCATTAGTTACTTTCGATAGTAGTAGATACTAGATAGATAGTTTCGCGAAGATACTTGCACAATTCTAACCGCGATTTTCTTAGAAAAAAAGTTTTTATCTGCCATAACTCATCTACCTATATGTAACTTTTTTTATCTCGTACGTCGTAGTGATGACTGCTATCACACTGACTGACTTTTAATAAGTGAAGATGTTGCAGATCACCCGTAGACCGTAATTATATTACGTACATAATAAAGATTTTCGAAACAGATCAAAGCCAAACATGCCAAAAGTACATTGGGAGATTGCAACTCCTTGACATTACACGAGCATCTTACGTTCACTCGAACTTGAAGTGCTTAGGGCTGGCAATTTTTAACCGAGATTAGAGAAAGATTTTTTTATTTTTATTCGATGACAAGATAGCCCTTGACTGCGATCTCACCTGATGGTAAGTGACGATGCAATCTAAGATGCTAGCGGGCTAACTTAGAAGGGATATAACAGTGTAAATTCAACCCATACCCCTAATCGGTTTCTACGCGCCATCGTGCCGGCACGCTAAATCGCTTGGCGGCACGTCTTTGACGGTAGGGTGGTAGCCTACTAGCCACGGCCAAAGCCTCCCACCAGACCAGACCAGATACAATTTAGAAATTGTCCCCGCCGGGAATCGAACCCGAGACCTCCCAGTTATAAGACCACAGCGCTCACCACTGCGCCAGGGAGGTCGTCTAATCGTGCGAATTTTTCAAATGCATTATTTAATCGAATATGAATTTTCTGAAAATATTTTCCTTAATTAAAGACAACTTAGACCTTTCGTCTTGGATATAATTTATAGAAGCAACATTGTTCCTACAAGAGACTATAAGAAAAACAGTAACCAAAAAGTATCAAAGCAAGTTCCAACCTAAATCGGTCCCCATGTCGTGAGGAAAACGGACAGAAATTGATTTTTGATATATAAAGATTATTGAATTATGGTTATTATATATACTTGTATCAACAAGTAAATGAAATAAAAATAGAATCATAATCCAAATAAATACTTAAATATAATAAAAAATATAACATTTTAAACCATGCATAAAACATCAACGCGCCTGCAGCTGTAACGTTTTATTTTAAGCTATATAAGTATCATCTCTAAGTTGATAGAGACTAGCTCTTGCTTGCGACATCGTCTATGTTAATTTGGAGTTTTAAAAATCTCATCGGAACAATTCCTTTTCTCTGGATTAATGTAGTACTTGTAGTATATGAATTGCCTAGTCCTCTAAGCTGTAACTAAAGTGCAGACAAAGTCCAACTTCTTGCGACGGTGTTTCCGCTAAATTATAACATTGGGGTTATTCAAGGGGCGGACCAAGAAATACCTGAAAAGCCGGCAACGCATTGGTGGTGTCTCAGGTGCTACAAATGTTCATGGGCGGCGGTAATCACTTAACATCAGGTGACCCGCCTGTTCGCTAAAAATATAAAAAAAAGTGAGTTCAGACTTTTTAAAGCCCGACAAAATCAACCAATAGCCTAAAAAACTGCATGTAGCATTTTCTAACCACACGCCAAGATAAATATAGTGCAAATTACGAGTGGGTACAAGTTTATTCTGCAAGGACCACAGTCTGCAATTACTCGAGTAATGAGTTTGAACCACACCATCGAATGCGGTCGCAGTTTGCAAAATTAATATAATTTATCTGTTAACTGTTAAAGCTCTAGAAAGCACCTACTTTATCCTACCTACTAATCTTTTAATAGATAAATGTTAGACATTAGGTATGTTAACGTCGATAAAATTAACATTTTCAGTCAAAATTTTATTTTTGTTTACATTACCTATAATTATATATTTCATATTATCAACTAGCTTTTACCAGCGACTTCGTTCGCGTGAACTAAGGTTTTCAAAAATTCCACAAGAATTCTTTATTTTTCGAGAATACAATAAGAGTCAATTTTACACTAAAGGTCCCTAACTATATCTATGCAAAAATCACTCCTTTAAAAATTAAACAAGAATCCTTTATTTTTCCAGGATACAATAAAAGCCAATTTTACTAAGGTCCTTAACTATATCCATGCAAAAATCACTCCTTTGGTTGCTGCATGATTGATAATATAATTTTATGTTAGGATTCAACCATCGATTTACAAACCAATACCAATTTGCAGCGTGCGTCATTTTTGGCGAAAATAATGTTAGTAAAAGGACATCTTTATGAATGAAAAGTTCAAAACAATTAACCGCGGTAACACCGCACTGCACCATTCAACACACGACACGTCCCTAATAATTATTGATGTTGACTCAGCTTTAAAGTTATTATGTACTAGTTGATGCCCGCGGCTTCGCTAGCGTGGATTTAGTTTTTAAAATTCCGCGGTAACTCTTTGATTTTCCGGGATAAAAGTAGCCTATGACATTCTCCCGGTCAACTATACCCATGCAAGAAATCGCGGCGTGGTGAAGGACAAACCAACAAACAAACACATTTTCGCATTTATAATATTAGTAGGGATTGTTTGGCCAAGGTATTTTCAGGTACAGCTATTATTATAGTTTCCTTCCCATCTATCAAGTACTCATAAACGCCACAGTATAAAGGTACTCACGTAATAGCGACCAATTATTACAACCAGCTCGGCTATGGCGGTCAAAGAGTGGGCGTGAACCTGTTCTATACAAATAAATAAAATTGAATTGTTTGTTTGTTATATCAAAATAATAGCTTTTTAGTAAACGCATATTATGAAAAAAAGCATTTTTTTTAATTTTTGTCCATTTGTCCCTCTGTCTGTTGGTTTGTTCCGGCTAATCTCGGGAATGGCAGAACCGATTCTGACGGGACTTTGACTGGAAGAGGTCTAAACGGTAACTTTGAAAGCCCCCTTCATTAAATTATGAAATTAAAATTATTTAATAATATTTTTCTGAACTCCATTAGCCCATATGGTATATATTTCATAGCCAAATCATCCAAATAAATGGCAAAAATTATTTAAAAAAAAAAATAACAAAAAAATTCCAAAAAAAAACTGTAAGTACATGATTAATATTAAAAAATCGGGGTTCTCAAAAGATGACGAAAATAGCTTCGTAACAGTGTTAAAAGAACACTGAGTTGGTTCCCGTGCTCCACTTCGCACGGTACTGAGATAACATTCGTAATTTCTATTGTTTTATGTTAGCCAAAAATTACGTGAGTTACGGTTTAGGCTTGAAAATAACAATTTATAAACAATTTCATATGGGTACTTAATAGCCTGAAGAAAGAGATGAAGCAGTGATAGCCTAGTGGTTAGGGCTGCGGTCTCCTATTTGGGGGTTGCAGATTCGAGTCCGGGTTCAAGCCTCTGACTTTTCGGAGTTTTTTTTTTTCTTTTTTAAATGTTAACAAGATAGTCCTTGACTGCGATCTCACCTGATGGTGAGTGACGATGCAGTCTAAGATACCTACTTGAGACTCGCACATACAGACTGCACTTTTTTTTTTTTTTTAAAGAATATTAGCCAACTTGAAGTTGATTAATATTCTCCCATCCCCTCCAAATAAGCGGAAAGCTTGTGTTAGGATTGGGTACGACAATAGTGCAACGGGTAGGATTCGAACCTGCGACCTTTCAGTTATCAGTCCGCACCTTTAACCGTTGGGCTATTGAGGCTTGAACAGACTGCACTGCGTTGTAGCAATTTGACACTACCAATATAAACCAAGAAAAGAAGAAGAAACTCGGTTTTTAAAGGAGCTTTTCGCTTTTGAACAAAATAAGCTAAGCTAAATTTTTTTGAAATACCATATAGTAGTAGGTAGGTAGTAGGTTCAATGTTCATGCGTAGCATGTGACTCGTTGCACTTGCAGTATGTGCGAATTGCATAATATCCCGACATGAACTTATCTAACCACTAGGCGTTGTACCTTAATCTAAAAATCTTCCAGGGCGTGTGCGTCAGATAATATTCACAACCGCGTTTCACGAAACAATGTAACATGGCTCATTGTTATTTTTTTTTTAATCTTAAGGCTTGATAAAAATAATGGTTTATCTTACAATGTTTTGTCTGGTGGGAGGCTTTGGCCGTGGCTAGTTACCACCCTACTGTCAAAGACGAACTGCCAAGTGGTTTAACGTTCCGGCGCGATGGTGGCGTGTAGAAACCGATTAGAGGTATGGGTTGAATATACACTGCCATACCCCTTCCAAGTTAGCTCGCTACCGTCTAGACCACTTCGTCACTTACCACAAGGTGAGATCGCAACTGAGACCGTAGTCAAGGAGTATCTTGTAAGTGAAAAAAATGTTTTTTTTTTTTTTAAATTTAAATTGAAGTATTTCTAAATCTTTTTCTTTATAAATAGTTTTTAATACAGTTGAGGACCTGGAGAGTGAAGTACCGAAAAAACGAAGTGTTCAATGTTCATTTTGATTAAAACTTAACTCCTCACGCTAGTATGTCATAAACTGTGGTCATAAACATACAAGGAATTAGGAATTCTGATAAAAAGGAACAAGCTAAATCAAATCTAAACTATGTCGACAATGTCAAGGGTTAAGCTCAGAACAACTTTTCTCTCACGACAATCTGCGACCGTATGAGTCACGAGTGCTTAATGCAACTTACTTTTAACACCAGATCTTACAGAGTTCACGACAAAAACAGTTGTTGCACCTATTTTACATTACAACAGCAAAGGAAGTGTGTTTTCAAAAATGGATATTACCACAAATAAAAAAAATATAGTGAAATCGGTTTCGATTTGACGAAGTTATAGAGTAATATCGCCAATAGTAATAGAGCCAAAAAAAATTTAAAAAAAAAACGTGTTGAATTGAAAACCTCCTTCTTTTTCGAAGTCAGTTAAAAATAAAATAAGAGCTCCCAGCAATTCCAATGGCAAATTCTGTACAGAAAAAATACAGGCCACAGGGTGTTAGGGACATGAAGAAATGCTAATGAAAACTGAAACCAGGGATTCAGTACACGATTCGAGTTGTTCAGCGTTGGAATTTTTCATCGATATTTCTCATCATTCATGACTTTGACAAATTTTTTTCATAATTTATGACATGGTACCGTCCACGTATTCTAAAGATTCAATGCCCTTTTTACCTAAATCGTTCACGTAGGTATTCCCTAAATACAATCTCTTACCCAATATCATTATTACACTTCCTACAGGTTTCCTAAAGGCTCGTGAGAACGAAATTGACATAAACTGTCATTTACGAGTATTTTAGCTTATAAGGTGAAAACGGGCATTTCACTTATTTTATGGGCTTTGTTACATATCTCAACTTGACTATGAAAAACACTGATGATATAAGAATGATATTTAAAACAGCAAAAATACAGCAATGTATAAACTTACCAATAACTATACATTCAATTTTCATACACGAGGAGAGGAAAATAAATTGAGTTCTGCTGACAATAAAAGGTATATGCCACTTTCGAAATGAATAATTTTAACTTTGAATATGAGTTTGATAGCTACGATTTGATAGGAAATGTTCTCTAGAATATTGAGTGCAGTAGTGCCCTAATGTTTTGCGGTTCACACACCCGTTTCGGGCATAGCTGCATTTCCGCATGGGACTGGTCTGACTGCATCTTTTAACCATATTATATGCATGTGAGTGAACTGTTTATATCATTACATCTTACCATTGCTTCCGCGTCGCTTAATATTATATGAAAAAAAAATGTATGTAAACAGTAAATATATCGCAATGGTACTTGAGCCTTTATATAATAAGTTGATAACATATTTTTACTACTATTATAAATGCGAAATGTGTTGTTGATTTGTTGGTTTATTCTTCAATCAGGCCTCAATAGATTTATGGATCGACATAATTTTTTACATACGTATGTCCATTGAATTGAGAACCAGGAGAGTGACATAGACTGCTTTTTATCCCGGAAAATCAAAGAATTCCCGCGGGATTTTTAAAAACTAAATCTACGCGGGCGAAGCCGCGAGCATCAGCTAGTTAATTAAATCAATTATCAACTAGTAAGTTTCTTAATTCAGCTCAATTTAATAATTTAGGCAGTAAAAATATATCAACTAGTTTTTATTCTACTAGAGAAAGAACCAATGTATAAAACTGAATGTTAAAATTGTTTTTCTTTTAAATTATACCTATTGGATCAAATTTTAATTCTTTTCTCTCCATGGTTAAAAATTAGAAAGCGATGGGGTACTTGAATATATTATGGCAATACCAAATACTATTTATCTACAGTCCCGGTTATCTCACAGATGAGCATACAGACGTAAGGCATTCTTGCCCAAGTAGATAAGGAGATCTCGCTTTGCTCGGTCAATAACGTTTTATATTTCGTTAATCTGCTTGGATTGAGCAATCGTCCGATAATGCTCGGCTGCAATTAATATCTAGAAAGGTGGATTCACGTTACGCCGTGCCGGGCCCGGATCGTGCCAATAGCTGGTCACGGACCAAAGATCTTTTGTATGCTTTTAAATATGGTTGAGCGAAGCAATGGCTGGATCAGGCGTCATGCTCGTGAACGGGTGCCACCAACGGGAATGGGTCTGCTTTTGCCTGCCTGTGTTAACATGTATTGAATTGTATTTATTTTTACTTGTATTGTACTCAGGAAAATTCATCGTGGAAGCACTGAATACATAGCATAGTTTCAATAACAATTGTAAAATTTTTATTTTTTTGAAAAGAGCAACCGCCGAGTTTCTTGCTGGCTCTTCTCGGCAGGAAAGGCATTCCGAACCAGTGGTAGATTCATTGACGATTCAAAAGTGCTTGTAAAAGTTTATTTGAATAAAAAATATTTCTATTCTATTCTATTCTTAAACCATTAATAACCCAATGGTATATTCTTACTAATATTATAAATGCAGTGTGTTTGTCTGTTGGTCTGTCCTTCAATAACGCTGCAACAGAGCTAGGGATTGACGTGATTTTTTGCATGTGTAATAGGTATAGTTGAGGACCTGGAGAGTGACATAGGCTAATTTTTATCCCGGAAAATCAAAAAATTCGCTCGGAATTTTAAAAACTAAATTCACGCGGACGAAGTCACGGGCATCAGCTACTAAGTTATATGCTTCAATAAGTTGGTATGTTTCTGTATGAATTATGTTATACCGCGCCGAGCCCGTGCCGCAATCGGGTCATACAAGGGGGAAGGTTACTGAAAACTTCTAGGCAGAGGGCGCTACAATATGCCAAAAGGCTTTGATACAAATTATGGATTAATTTTTAAGTTTTCGCAAAGACTTTCTGACGTATTTGTATTGCTGAACGATGTACTCGACCTGGCAGATCAAATTTTTCTATAAGTAAATCAATGAAATCACAAACTACCTAATAAAAATTTTCTATGGAAATTGAAACATCATTATTTTGTAACAAATAAATGGCGCCCTGTAGATGGACAGTACCTAGTCTTCGCCATTGAGAGTGCATGGACGGTCCGGCCACGACACTGCGTAACATAAATCTACCTTTTTAAATATTAATTGCAGCCGAGCTTTATCGGACGATTGCTATGAGATGACCTAGATACAATTACGGCCTCAAGGAGGTCAAATGCCCTATGTAGAGCGAAAAAATCATTTATTATTTTCATAATAGCATTTTGGACAGCAAGTTTTTGTTATCTGACCTCTGTATCACAAGCTATATTATAACGTATAAGTAAAAGGTGTGTACCTATCCGTACTACAATGATACAATGATCGATCTATAACGCTAGAAAAGCAATAGTCGACGCGGTTGATTTAAGCTATTTTTTTTTTATTTTAGTACAGTACAGAAAATAATTAGGTAGGTACATATATGACACTCACACATTCATTCATTCATTCAAAAAATTCCGTTCTATGCGTTATAGTTTTATGGATACGATTAAGTAGGTCTGTAAAACCTCTTAAAGTCAAAGTCTAAAGTTACCCTTAACAAAGTTAAAAAAATATATATTTTTGGGGTAACCTATACTGAATTTATAATGAACTATTATAAGATGTTTACCTCAGCCCCTCGCCCGGGGCAAACTTTGCCAATAGGTATTAAATGAAAGTACCCCAGCGTAAACCGCCTCGATATGACAAATCATACATGTAATGGTTTCTAATATGTATCACAAGGACAGAGGTTAACTAATTTCTTTTAATGAACTGCTTATGTAAATCGCATGCCAAATACGTTCGTCTTTCGAAATTATACTCAGTAGGTACCTACTTTACGCACTTAAAATTACAAAATTAAATTGAGACGAAAACATTTTACTTATAATAAAAACATATTATTACTTACTAGCTTTTGCCCGCGACTTCTTCCTTGTAAAAGGTCACTTTCCGTGCCTTGCCTTCCTTGGGTTAGTGATAATGAAAAGAACTTATCATTATGTTAGTACTTAGGTTAGTAACAATAAAACAAACACTTAATATCTATGTTAGGACCTTATAACTAACGTGGATTGAGTCCTCTGACTAAGTATATTAATCAGAGGATTATCCGTTTTGCCGGCAATCATGTCCAGGATGCCGTTGCTGCTTCCACGGATTCTGCTCAGCAGCAAGGCAGTTTCGCATTTATATTAGTAGGATTTTCCACAGTTGTTAATAGTACATTATGGTACAAGTGTGAAATGTTGGTGATTGCCGCTGAGGTGCCATTATTTTTTAAACACGTACAAATTGAAATTATCTATTTAAATACGAAGTTGCATGAAATGAGCAAACCATAGATACATTAATTTATTTGTACTATTGAACACGATCTTTTTTGTATAGAAACTTTTTTAAGAACAAAGCGACTCAACCAATAAAATTTAAAAAAAACTCTATAACTCACTTGTGAATAATAGTAATGAAAAAGTCACGGTTTGATTATAGGTGTCATTATGTGCTTAATTGCGGTGAAACGGGAGCCACTTTATGAACAAGTGTGTTGAAAACTATTTTTCATTACTCATACACGGAAAGTAGGTCTGAAGTTGCCTGAGAAGCGGGTTGAAAGTAATACTTTTCAGCCCTAGGGAGAATCGTTTTCAACTGACAGCTGTCAAATAATTAAAAAAAACTAGTTGTCACATTTTTATTGGAATTCAAATGAAACACGACATACCCGAGTGCATCCATAGACAAGAAGAAAGATAGACTTTATTCATAAAGTAAAGACAACTGATTCATAGACATTCATAGACAATCATAGACAATACTTGACTATTAAAAAGCTAAATGCATAGCCCGCCGGCTAGGCCAAAGAAAAAAAAAGGCGGTAAAGTTCACTCAATTTTCTTTAGCTAATTTCTATTTTTATTTTGACTTTCCTTATATTCGTAATGAAAAGCACAGTGTTTACCTCGGGATAAAGACTTATTTAGTCCCTCGAACTATAGGCCCCCTCGCTACGCTCGGGCGCCAAACCCCGTCTCGGGACTAAATAAGTTACTTTCATCCCTAAGGTAACAATGTACTATTGTTGTGTGGTTCCAGATGGCCTTAACCTGCGACTGCCCCATGGCGCAGCCGGGGCCCACCCTGGCCGCGACGTGCGGCGGCGGTGCCTTCATGCTGTTCATGGGCCTGCTCGAAGTGTTCCTGAGAAGCCAGTGCGACTTGGAGGACCCTTGTGGAAGAGCGCAGGTAATACACAATCAGCATTTACAGTGTTCGTTTCTACCAATGAACGTCTACTGCTGCACATAGCATAGGTTTCTTGCAAGAAACTAATAGTAAACGTAAAAATTTTTTTTACAAAACCGACTTCTAACGCCACTACAAAGTGCCTATAAAATTTCATCATCAGATCCTGCACTGATGCTTTGTCCTGAAAATGCTTTGTCCCCTGATCCATAAATAATACTTAACGGTTTCATGCTATCGCACCGCAAAAATACCTAAACATTAGATACCTATATCCTAAATTATTGAATACACCGGGTCACGGCAGTCAGTTTCAAATCAACCGCAAATCATCGCCGCCAGCGTTTTGTTGCGACGTGCCTCGGAAATAGCGGTGCTCCGTGAAATGACACGTAACAACTAACAGATCAGGGCTGTGGAACAATAATATGGATAATCGGCATCCTGAGAGAGTCCATCCCCAATAGCCCATTAGGCCTAGCCTAGAGCCCACGGAGTCCTGGCGTCGCTGGGTTGCTTGTGTGCCGCCTGCATTACCTACACAGAAAAATCCGTGTTATTGCCATACGGTGCGCTGAAAGGTATCACTTGCGACATATCGCCAAGTCGCCACCAATGCCAATGTGGCAAATTATATTCGTACTTTGCGACGCCGCGTTACGCCGTGTAGCATCTACAATACCTACCTATACCTATACGCGTACTACTAAAGAATTAGTTCAACGAGACATAAATACCTACCTGAAATATGTCTTTTTTTAGCTTAGTGAGTGTGATTTATAGATTTCGACCCTAGATTCCTTACGGATGGTTTGCATTAATTGAGTGCTCATTTTTTGGTCCTGCCCGTCTAGTTAAACCCTAGCTTACCATAACAAGATTATAATAGATAAAGTTCGATATCAGACTAAGGCTGAAATCTATAGACCGCACTCTCACTCTGCTCAGACTCAAGGCAGCGTTAAAATAAGACAGTTTTATGTCAGATCATATTTAACTATGTCTCGTTTTTACTCTATCTTAAGTCCGAGCTAAGTCAGAGAACGCTCTATAGATCTCAGCATAAGAATATTTAGTTGGGGTTAACCACAGCCTTGGCCCTTGGCACATAATTTAGCCTTAGAAGCTTACTTTGAAAGAAACCTCCTTCTGAAAAACTAAGTAACTTTATGAGTAAGATATGTATTAAGAAGATCCTTAAGTAAATACAATACTAAGACAGCCCTGAGAGTCTATTACGTTAGTAATATTGCACGCAGAGCCTACGGCATAGCAATGAGACAACTTTATCTTTTGTTCCGAATCTCCGCCGTAATCGGCTTTATTATGTAAAAATCGCGATGTTTATTTTAGTTTGGATTCTAGATCAACCGATTACGATGTGGCCGAAACTCTTTTTTTTTATCCGATCGTGACTCTGGGAGAGACGGTTAACTAAACGCACGCTATGACCATTAAAATTGACGATTCGTGCATCTTGTTAGATTTTGTTAGATAGGTACCAGAGAAGTATTTCAAATAAATAAAACAATAATATTAATACGCGACAATTACTTACCTACTAAATTATGGCTATTTAATTGATGCTAATAAACCTATTTTTAACTGACTTTCAAAAAATGAGGAGGTTCTCAATTCGTCGGAATCGTTTTTTTATGTATGTTTCCCGAAATCTCGAAGACGCCTGGACCGATTTGAAAAATTCTTTTTTTGTTTGAAAGGCTATTCTTCCCAGGTAGTCCCATTGTCATCAGGTCAGGATCTGATGATGGAATCCAGGAGAAATCGAGGGAACTCTTCCAATTTTATAGGCACAATTGATATACTTTGTACCTAGTGGCGTTTGAAGTCGGTTTTGTAAAAAGAATTTTTACGTTTAAATTATATTATAATGATTTATGGAGTTTTAAAATCGCATACATACTTATCTCCCATAACATTACTAACTATTAATGTAGACTGTAGTTCTTAATAATAAATACCTAATTATTATGTCAGCGGAATAAAAATCTGGAATGATACCCGTATTACGTGATATAAGGTATCTATCTACGTTAAAGTATAAATCTTAATATTTATTTGAGCTTTGATGCACAAGCACAACTGATACATTTCGAGATACTATCTAGCTCTAACAGTCTTTCACACAATTGTGTGAAATTTTAATGCTCATGAATGAAAATACCTCATTACACTCAGTAGGAACTAGACACGGGTAAGTATCGTTTTATTGCGTTACATTTTATCTTCAGTTATTATTATACAATTACATTACTTATAGTGAGCTAACGGAAATAAAATTGGAAGATAAGACTTGTTTGAAAATAAGCTTTCATTTATTTCAGTACCCAAGTAGTATTTAATTAATTTAATTAAGTTCGTGACAACCTTGTCGCTAGAGCCTTCGGAATCGCCGATTCGCTACCGTATCTTTTGGCGATAAAAAAACTTTGATTTTTGAAAGTAAGTAGGTAGACTCGAGGACTTCCCTAGCGCACTGGGATGTCGCAGGTTTGATTCCAGGCGGGGGTAAATTGGAAATTTATAATTTCTAAATTGTCTCTGGTCTGGTCTTGTGGCTTGAGGCTTTGACCGGAGCTAGTATATTATAAAGTTGAAAGTTTGTGTGTGTGTGTGTGTGTGTGTGTGTGTGTGTGTGTGTGTGTGTGAGTGTGTGTGTGTGCGTGTATGTGTGTGTGTGTGTGTGTGTGTGTGTGTATGTTTGTTACTCCTTCACGCCACAATGGAATTGAGATATCCAGATTTAGCACATAGACTCCATTTTGACCCGAAAAATTAAAGAGTTTCTAGTGGTATCTAATGTTATTCAATGCTTACAGTTCCGTCGCCACATGGACTCGGTGTACGACTTCATTGTGGTCGGAGGGGGGTCGGCTGGCTCAGTGGTTGCGGCGCGACTGTCTGAAGTGCCAGAATGGAGAGTTCTACTACTGGAAGCGGGTAACAAAAATACTAACTTTAAAATATATATTTTCATACAAAACCTAAGAACATTTTCGACCTTACAACATACTTTTTTTAAGGTTTCGACGAGCCTACAGGCGCCCAGGTGCCTTCAATGTTCCTGAACTTCATAGGGTCCAGTATAGACTGGGGATACAAAACAGAGCCGGAACCGGCGGCTTGTCTCGGCGAAAAGGATCAAAAATGCTACTGGCCCAGAGGAAAGGTAACCTAATCGTGGAAAAATCTTGTTAGATTCTTTTAGTGATGAAAATATTAGTGTGAATCTCTCGTCGAAGCAAAGCAGGGAGAGATTCATATTTAATTTTCATGAACACCTCAAACTTCAAAGTCTCCAAACAATAAATGTACCTACAACTTTTATTTTTTTATTGGGCAACTTAACGAACTAAACAATGGCAATTTAGGTGCCGATAAGGACGTGACACGTGACACTGAAATACGGAAATTAGGTATTCTTTAGACAATTTTCACTTCTTATAATTTTTCACGCCGATGACCACAGCTGGAAAAAGAATTTTCGTATGGACTTCCACAGGACTCGGTTTTGCTTCGCCTGTATCCAGCGGCTCCCTGCGACTCGTTTAATGTCGTCGTTTCACGTCTTTGTGTGGCTGGTGGTTATGGAACATCGATGTAAAATTTATGATGTGGAAAGACTGCACTTTCAGATGCGGGGTCGCCACTCGAGCACGTACCGACAGTATCTTTACTGCACTCGTAATTAATATTAATATAATTAATGCCACTGAGGTAAAGCAAAGACCTGCTGCTATTGGTAATTTGTTCTGATCAGGTGCTGGGAGGGACGTCGGTAATGAACGGCATGATGTACATGCGAGGGTCGCGCAAGGACTACGACAGCTGGGCGGCAGCGGGGAACGAAGGGTGGGCGTACGAGGACGTGCTGCCCTACTTCCTCAAGTCTGAAGACAACAAGCAGATAGAGGAGATGGACCGGGGCTACCACGCCACTGGTGGGCCGTTGACAGTGTCGCAGTTCCCTTACCATCCTCCGCTGAGTTTCAGTCTTATCAAGGCTGGAGAGGAGTTAGGTAGGTACTACCCGTCCAAGTCAAGTTGCCCGTTATCTCGCCCCGCACATCAAGTCAGATGCGCTTAGTACAGATAGCAACGTACCGCTCACGATTGTCACTACCAAATTTTTTCAAAGTTTTGTTTTAATATTATACCTAGTTATTTATTTTTGTTTGGTAACTCTTGTTAGCGTATCGTCTTCTTCGATGAGTAAAAAAGGAAATGTTTTGTATAGCGCAAACTATTACTTTAATTAATAACTTTTTTGCAAGCGGAAAAAAATGAGAAATTAAAAATTACCTACTCCTTTAGACTTTCAAGATGTAATTGATCTTTAGACTTTCAAGATGTAATTGTTTTGAAAAGCATTGCCAGAAACGGAGTGATTACATTCTCTTGGATTGCCAGAGAGGAAAAGTTCCGTCACAGGTGTGGTTTGGTATGACAAAATTGTACATAATACAATAAATAAATAAGTAAAGTTTTTTTAAAGATAATTAGCCAAGCTGAAGTTGACTAATATCCTTCTGTCCCCTTCAAATAAGCGGAAAGCTTGTGCTAGGAGTTGGTACGACAATAGTGCAACGGGTGGGATTCGAACCTGCAACCTTTCAGTTTTGAGTCCGCGCCTGTAACCGTTTAGGCTTAAGAAGGTGATCTGCAGGGCGATTCAGACCTGTTCGATAACATACCGTGTCGATACGGTTAGATATCTATCTCTTTTTGTCGTGTGGATTCAGAGCGAGCGAAATATATGTTAACAAACCGAATCGATCGACAGATAAGTTTTCGGAAGGGTCTGAATCGGGGGGCTGATGGCTTTGCAGGATACCGAGCCGTGGATCTAAACGGCGAGCATCACACGGGCTTCGCCATTGCTCAAACGACTAACCGCAACGGGTCCCGCCTCAGCGTGGCCCGGGCCTTCCTCCGCCCAGCCAAGAACCGCCCCAACTTGCACGTGATGCTGAACGCAACGGTCACCAAGGTGCTGATCAACCAGACCACCAGACAGGCGTACGCGGTGGAAGTGAGGAACAGCTTTGGCGGCACCGAAGTTATATTTGCCAATAATGAAATTATTGTAAGGTACGACTAGTCTTCATAAACAGTTCTCTTCTTGTATAGTTCTTTAATTCACAAGGGCTCGTGACTCATGGTTGTGTGTGTGTCGTATCTGTATAAGTGTGAGCGAGAGCTTGCTCACGCCTGACCGCTCCCACCTAGGTTCCTGACAGGCACACACACTCACGCAATGTGCTTGTGTATGTAAGTACACGACGTAACCACAAATAAAGCGCCCGTAACTTCGTGCGATAAACGTACTATACACCTACACGCATTGACTTATATATTACTTTAGCTTAATATTAATCTTCCTAGTTTATTTACCACAAATAATAACAAAGAAAATATTTCCAGTGCCGGTGCAGTAGCGTCTCCCCAAATTCTTCAACTAAGCGGTATAGGCGACCCTGAAGTTCTGGCCCGTGCGGGGGTCAAGCTGGTCCACAAGCTGCCAGCCGTGGGTCGCAACCTGCACAATCACGTGACCCACTTCCTCAACTTCCATGTCAATGATAACAATACTGCACCACTGAACTGGGCAACTGCCATGGAGTATTTGCTCTTCAGAGATGGACTCATGTCTGGAACTGGTGTGTATTTTGGCATTATTCGTATTTTTTAAGCTCTAAAATCTCTCGCCATATGGTAGACTATATCCCTATTATAAAGGATGCCATCGGCCAGCAGTTGAGAGAGTAATCCTCATGTTCCATGAGGCATTTGACCAAACCACAAGTCCCAAGAACTGCAGCATCCATATTTTATTATAATTAATACGGTAACTATTTTATCTAAGCAACTACCAACTGATATTTTGATTGAACTGATGTGTATTTTCACATTATTCGTATTTTCGAACCTCAAAAACCTTCATAACCTTTACTTACGATGAAATATACCTACCCTATGAGAGGGAATAAATTTAAGTGTCGTGCGGGATTGATACGGAGGAAGGAACGTGTATGAAACTCTATTTGATTATTTATGTCTATGATTTCAGGTATTTCTGAAGTCACAGCTTTCATCAACACCAAGTATTCGGACCGAGCACAAGATAACCCTGATATACAGCTCTTCTTCGGCGGCTTCCTGGCGGACTGCGCGAAGACGGGCATGGTCGGAGAGAAACTGGGAAACGGATCTCGCAGCGTGCAGATCTTCCCCGCAGTAGTGCATCCTAAGAGCAGAGGCAGGCTCGAGATAGGCAGTGCTGACCCATTTGCCTATCCCAAAATCTATGCCAAGTGAGTTTACATACTATACTGCTTGTCCACCATGTAAACCAAAGAGATTGCTTGCATCCTGAAAAAGAATATAGGATATTTTTATCCCGGATTAACATGGAGTTAGTTACCTAAACCTAAATCCACCCAGACGACGTAGGTATCAGCTAGTATATCATAATTCCTACCTCGCATAAATGCCACTTGTGGAATCAGCCCTCAGCGCACTTTCTCCTAGGATAAGAGCCCCAAGAAAGCAGACGCAACGCATTTTTCCATACTATAGTAAGGCGTTTGACGCCACGACAACGCAGTGCAGCGTGGACGTCATCAATTCAATCAAATAGAAGGGCATTCACAGGCATTTTCAGTAGGTAGATCCTCCTGCAGATTTTGTAACCTCGTCTCTTCGGATGCGATCAGCATATGGCAAAACCTATTTATAAACTAAAATTTTACTTTCAGCTACCTGACTCACCCTGATGACGTCAAAGTACTAGTCGAGGGCATTAAGTTCGCGATAAAACTCTCAGAAACTAAAGCACTAAAGAAATACGGGATGAAACTCGACAAAACGCCAGTGAAAGGATGCGAGAAGATTAAGTATGGATGTGACGCATACTGGGAATGCGCGGTGCGGATGCAGACAGGCCCTGAAAACCATCAGGCTGGCTCCTGCAAAATGGGGCCGAGAGGCGATCCCACCGCTGTAGTGGATAACTTGCTACAGGTCAGTGGAAACACTTCTATCTATATAAATAGTTACACTGCAAGAGTGAAACTGGCGAGAATTTGGCTATGGCGGCCTTGATTTCATTCAGCCAGCCATGCAGATTCTAATTTGAATATTTTCTTGTATACATGTCAATGAAACATAGTTTATTGAGTCGCAACGCTGAAGTGGTCGTTGGGTTCCCAAGGTACTGGAATGATCCTTTTAGGATACCTAGGATCAACAATGGAAGTCTATGGGTTGAGACGATGTGAATATTTATGATAACAGTAGGTACCGTATACTAGTCAGTCTAGTATACCTAGTTCTTCTTCGAAGAGGTATACCCAAGCCTTCTTCGAATTCCTCTCTGACTAGTGAAGGTTAGGTTAAGTTGGGTTGAGGAGTCAGCTTTGTATTCTTCCGCTTGTTCTTCGCGACACGAAATAGTTGAGCACCTATATCTATATTTTACCAGGTGCAGGGCATCGACAGACTGCGCGTGGCAGACGCCAGTATAATGCCGGCGGTGACTTCGGGCAACACGAACGCCCCTACTGTCATGATCGGCGAGCGCGCCGCTGACTTCATCAAGAAACGCTGGCTGGGAGCTACCAGCGTGAGTTACCTAAATTTTACTACGTGACCACCTTTGATAGCCTACGCCTTGCCTGCAGGATCACATCAGAAATGAGGAAATCCATGGGTACACATAGCTCGAATGTGGCGATAATTCAAAGAGACCTATGTCCAGCAGTGGACATCTGTCAGTTTATTATACGACTGCCTGAAAAAAGGAGTACATTGTTTTCAGAGTTCATGTATGTATGTATGTATGTGAGTTCCTATATTCCACCATAACTTCTATACGCCTGAACCGATTTTGATGAGTGAGGTATCGTTAGATTCCTTAGTTTATTCCGGGTAACATAGGCTAGTAAAATTAAAAAAAATTGATGGGGTGACCAAGAACCCGCATTAAAGACTAAAGTTGAAAAAAAAATTTAAAATAAGGTTAAGTATATAATCATCATCTAGAAAATGATGAGTAGATTCCAAAAATATATAACACTATAGTTCAATATCCAGTGATTCACAAAAAAATACCATTTAAAAATGTGAATGAGATTCCAAAGGGCTGTGGTATTTAACTTTTTAGTTCGTTTTTGGCTGGGCAGTTGTGTTTTTTAATTGTTTTAATTATAGCTTGTTTTGATAATGATGATGATGATCTGACTATAGAAGGATTGGAAGTTTAGCAGTGGTACTAATTCTGTTATATACAATCAACTAAACAGACATCTACTTCATTCAGTATCCTTAAATTAATTGTATCACTTAAGTGACGGTAGTCAGCGAAATTGAGAACTTCAAATTATGATGTTCCTTCCTTTTTCAGGCACCCTACCCAGTGAGTAGCGACGGTGGAGTTTCAAACTTACTGTCGGCAAGCGAAAGTCAGTATCCAGGCTGGCAACTCTGGGGCTAAATCGGCCTTTAGGGTGCCTGTCTATTTAAGCGGAGCGGGTCGTGTTTCGCAGACCAATCATCATTAATAGATGATCCGATAATTTTATCACGTCATCTCTCAATAATGTCATTGGTCCACCGAACACATCTCTGCTCCTCCCCGCTCCAGTGGACCGGCAGCCTTACGCCCACCTATAGATTAAGTACAAAGGGCATCATTTACTGTTCATGTTATTTTTGAATATCTGATATGTTTGATGAATGTTAAGTTATTACGGTTAAGATTTGCATTGACCAGCCGCATGTACAGCCCGGCATTGAAAATTCCAGGCCCTATGAATTTTCATAGGAACGAATGTGACCCACGTACTTATGTACAAACTTAGGAAATACTATTTTTAAATTTTTATTATTGTAGAAATATTTTAGAATGTACATAATTAACTAAGTTCTAATTGTACTGCGCTTTTAGGAGACTTAAGGGATATTTATAAAATAAAAATAAATCGTATCAAATATAAGTTCACATGTTTTATTTAATCACATTTAATTTTATTACCTTATTGATTCCACAATTTTATAAACTATTATGTTTCGTTCAAAATACATAATTATATAAATAAAAAATTCTTATGCAGAACATTCCTAAACGTTGCCAAAAGACAACTACAATTGCTATTGCTATATCGTCATACGTACGTTAGCGAACTACACACATACATTTATATCGATGGACCTCAATGTGACGTACGTAACCAAACTACATATGTAAGTACATACATTTATATCGATGGAACTCAATGTGACATACGTAAGCGAACAAAAAAGCGAACTACATACATACATTTATATCAATGGAACTCAATGTGACGTACGTAAGCAAACTACATATGTATGACTGCGTGCCACGTTTTGAGTTGTTGCTCACAATACATTGTGAGGTGATTGTGAGCAACAAGACGTAAAAGAGTAGGTATTTCACAGTGTTATGCTATCCCTTTCGGCGACACGCTTGGTAAGATTCTAGAGGATACTCATTCTACGTTAAAAAGGGGTAATTTGACATAATTGGTAACACAGAATAAGATGATAGGGAACGGATTGGCATTCGCTCCTATTTTGTATAAGGACAAGTCGTACGTAAATCATCGAAACTGAAAAATTACGATTTTT
Source organism: Hipparchia sbordonii (assembly GCA_038048805.1). Classification (NCBI taxonomy): domain Eukaryota; kingdom Metazoa; phylum Arthropoda; class Insecta; order Lepidoptera; family Nymphalidae; genus Hipparchia; species Hipparchia sbordonii. The sequence continues at coordinate 7,836,900 of CM076107.1, read as the reverse complement.
TTTCATCAGCTTAATTGGCTTCTATTATATAAGGCTCCCTTGTTTGTCCTTGATCGTTTTTCATTAGCGGGATGTAAAATATAGCATAATGGAACCCAATTAAGCTGATGAAAAAAAAACCGTCATTTTCGGTGACTTGCGTAGGGGCGGTCGAAGTGTCACACCGTTCTAGTTTTCTTTATGGATTGGTGAAATGAGTTATCTTTCGAAATGAGTTTGTATTTTACTGAATAGCGCTACTGAGGTGAGACTAGTAACATTGCATAATACTTTTTACATAAAAGTAGGAATATAATATAATTAATGTAATATCGTTTTTTAGCAGTTTATGTACACGACTAAAAAATTTCATATTACATCCAAGACCAGATTGTGATGAGACCGTCTACACTCTACATAGATAATACCCGTTTAAATCTATTATAACATGTTATGTTATATCCAATTTGGATTTACCCTAACACTAAATGCTTTTATTGTAGACGCATGTTATATAACAATATTAAAAAAAAATGAATCCAATGAATGAAATGAACACGTTTATATTAATAGCGAATGACAAGTAAAGGTTTTAAAACAAATTGTAACAAATGTGAGTTCATATTTTTATTCCATAACATGTTACCAAACTTTTATTGCATAATACGTACACATTGTTAAAGAACATATTATATAATATTATATCGTCATTTGTTATTTGGTGATGTATTTATTTAATACTAAAATTTAAACATAAATATAAAGGACGTGCATAATATACATAGTTGGATACACCATTAAAATACAAAATATTTTCTTACCATTATAAAACATTTAAGATGTATTCACACTACACCGTGCCAATTCCCGGCCATGCTCCGGATGGTCAATAGGGAACTGTCAGTGTATTTTTGTACCCGGACGGAGAACGGATCCGACACGGTTTAATATAAATAAATTAGTTACATTATACACTGTGATGCACCTTAAAACATAAATCCAATATACAATTAAACCATAATACCCGATAAACTTCAGAATCATTAGGATTTCGTATCACCATCAAGAAAAATGTTGAACGCACTTTATATTACTTACGTTTGCACAATTTGGTGTTGTTTTTTTTAAGTAATGTAAATTTTTACTCGTTTTAAGTATCATCCATCTAAAATATAAACGAAAAGACAGTGACGGGTTTCACAACGTACGAGATTTTGATGTAGATTCACAACCTCTGTGACATCACGTCATAAAAAGCCGAATTTATACAGCGAAATTAGTGGCATGAAATTAATGTCATGAAACTAATTTCATGCCACTAATTTCGTAGTGTAAATTCGGCTTTATAGTAAGCCTATTCTGCTGCTGTAAATTAACGCTTTCAACACTCAAAAACAGTGTGAGCTCGTTTAAAAATGATAGCTACAATGCAATCACCTGATTGGCTGAATTTATAATGTTCTAGTTGCATCAATGCATTTTAACCAATAGCGAGAGAGTCCAGCCAATCAGAGGTCATTGCGACCTTCACTGTAAAAGTCATTTTTAGGCAATCTCATAGCTGATTTAAAAGTAGAGATACACTATCACAAGTTTCGGCGCCGACGGGCAACTGAATCATAGTGCCGTAGTGTAAGTTCCACACACTCAGGGCGTGATTTCCGAGAGATGTGGGTTAAACCGTTATCGGCTCCGTAACTTTTGATATTATGTATTTAAAAGTTAATATTACCTAGCTAGAAACAAGTCGTTACGGTGAAAAACATAAATAACATGAATTTTATCTAACTTTAATTTGGATAGAATGTCATATTATACTTATTATAATATTTGTTATACATAATAATAATAATAAAAAAAAAAACAAATCATAGTTCCACTTAATCTACGGTCGATTTAAATTTCTACCTAAAGGCGCTTTCAAATTAGAGGTATAAACAAGCAACGCCACTAACATCATCGTGCGCTGCGACTGCGCTTCTAGATATTGTATGAAAATTAGTACTAACCCGGCCAGCGCAACACAATGGCGCCACTGCAGCGCTTCTTTACGCCTCTGATTTGAAGACGCCTTAACAGCTTCAATTAATTCTATAGGCTCCATGACAAACTCTTTTTTCCGTATCGTCGTCTGTAAGGTTAATATAAGATTCCAATCGAATTCTTATACTAACCCCACTGGTCGTAATATATCGCACTTTATAATCACCGAGCAGTATGGATTCGCATTAATAAGTATTGCGTTATCCACAAATGTATAAGAATAAACAAATCTTATCTTAAATTTTAATTCTGTCAAAATCATACCTACTTAATACAGCTATTAATTTTATTATTGTTGATTATTTATTATTCACTTATTTTTAATAATATACATATCGCATACCCAGATCAAAAGTCACACAACTTAAAAAAGGTGACTGTTCCCTGGAAGAAAAAAGTCGTTCTGAATATTTTGTTAGTCAAGTTATGAAACTGAATTTTATTTTAAGTGAACATTTCATATTATTTATGATATAAGATAAAATTGAGTTTCTAGGTATAGTTCTTTCAATTCACGACGGCGCTCCCACCTATGCTCCTAACAGGCACGCACACTTACGCAATGTGTATGTACACAACGTAACCACAAGTAAAGCTCACGCGCTCTCGCTAATTGCAAGAACTATAACAGAGATCTTTTTGAGTTCTCTGAATTTTGATCTGAGTGTGCGATATATTTGTATAATATTGATTTCAGCACATAAATCGATACAGTAGTCAATCAAGTTTTTTCAAATGTCAAATATAATTAATTAGGTAAAAATATATATATGTCAATTATACTTCATATTATCAAGGGACTAGATAGGGTACACAAAGCTTAATAAAGTTTTCTCCATAAAAATATGAAGTTAGGTGTTTTCAAGCCATCTATTTATTTTCAATAGGTATGTTGCATATATAACAAAACCGAAAATTTTAATATATAAACCCAATTTATATTATAATACCAAGCGACCGGGTTAGCGGTAAATTTTTAGGGTTCTGTACCTAGGGGGCGCTAACGGGACCTTATTACTAAACCGCCGCTATCTGCCCGTCCGTCCGTTCGTCTGTCAGCGGGCTGTATTTCATGAACCGCAATAGGTAAAAACTAATTAAAAAAATACAATAATCTTTTGTTTTTGTTCGATCTTAATAGCTGGTGCTAAATCTTGTACGATGGTACGGAATCCATCGTGTACGGGTCCGAGTCGAACTTCATCTATGGTATTACTATAGTATCATATCGATAGAATACATATAGAGTTTTTATTAAAAGTTGATTTGCTTTAACTAATAAAGATTTCGGACTCATCGTCAATGATCATGAACGTATTGAAGTCTTATGCTGAGATATATAGAGCGTGCTCTTACTCAGCACAGACTCAAGATAGAGGTTAGAACGAGACACGTATATGTTCTGACATAAATCTGTCTCGTATTAATTCGTCTGGTGAGAGGCTTTAGCCGTGGCTAGTTACCAACCCATCGTCAAAGACATGCCGCCAAGCGATTTAGCGTTCCGGCACGATGGCGTGTAGAAACCGATTAGTAGACTTTAGAGGGTATGGGTTGAATCTACACTGCCATTCCCGTTCCAAGTTAGCCCGCTACCATTTTAGACTGCATCGTCACTTACCATCTGGTGCCCAAGTCTGCTATTGCAATTGTAGTTCAATTGTCTATCAATGACATCCCAATTGCTACTTTTAGCAATTTTGGTAGTCTACTAATTCAATGGCGTCACAATTGTTTTCCGGTGGTTTGCCACAGACATATCTAGCTTTGAATCTAGCTTAAATAAACGTTTTTAATATGTAGTTTTTTTTTAAACTCATTTCAGCAAACGCTTTTTAAGCTAATGGCAATACCGAGGTAACATTGAATTACAATCCAATTATAAGAAATCGAACAACCATTGTGAATTTAGTAGACTACGAAATTTTGGACCAATGATAATTGAATTGTAATTGTATTGCGGTTCAATGACAATGACATGTGAGGAGTAACAGATCAAAGTGTATTAACTCCACCTACCGAATTATTCTAATACAGAACGGATTTTTTATCTATTTCAAACCTTGAAAACTTATGTCAAATTATGACGCATCAAACTGTATTACTTTTTATTATAAAAAAGAACCAAAAGTAGTCACCGTTTCAAACAATATTAGATCCAGGTTCGTTGCCATATCCAAGTGTATTAAATTTTGTCGCTAGAACAAAGTGTGTTACATCCATAGACATCAAGTACAAGTCATTTCTGAACGCAACAAACTATATTGTTTGTGGTCACTTGTCACTCGATGTCAATATGACAGGAAACATTGGCGGTTATGTTGTCACTGTTGTTGTGTTAATGTTTTTTGAATAATAAAATAGATTTGTTATTATTTTATGGTAATAATCGTATGTAAATATGGAAGAATCAATATTTGTTGGAGAACATTCGGATGGTTCACGAAAACGGCCACGTAATAAAAACCTAAGAGCTCGGCGTAAAGAAGCAAGGTAAGTGTTGTTCGCACTTGTGTATTTTATCACAGCATTTATAGTAATTTATTTTAATGGGTTATTTGCCTGTTTTTGTTTATGTCATAATGTTTATTGTTTCAGATACCGTGATAGTGATCCGGCTTTGTTAGCCTTTTGAGGGCAGAACAAAAACATGCATGTCGTTCATAGTTTATGTTGGTGGCTTTTTACTAAAGCTCCTGTACATATTGAGGAAGTTGTTTTGTTCTACCCTGTAAGAGGGCATTCTTATATGCCTCCAGATCGTGTCTTTGGAGTGGTAGAAAAAGAATTGAAGAAGAGAGAAGAAATCATCACACGAAAAGAATATACACAAGTTTACTCTGAAAAAGGAAAAGTCCATGAATTGGGAAAGGAATGGAATACGCTGGATATAAAAAGTCTATCAGAATTCATGAAAAAGATGGATGGAATCAGAGATGCTAAAAGGATTTATATAAAAAAGACAATGGTAAGAAACAAAGCAACAAGGCAACTTAAACCAAGAATAGATGTCAAAATGGAAAATTTCTACAATGCTGATACTGGAAAAGACTATGGTCCAATTATGAAAAGGGGTTTTAAAATTGAAAATATACCAGAGCCTGCAATCATCAACAATAATAATTTACTAAATCAGGCAAAGAAAAATGATGTAAACATGTTACTGAAGAAACGTTTTGGAGAGGAATGGCAAGATAATGGGGAGTTAGAATATTACAAAAAAATTATAAACAGTGATGGTGATGGTGTTACCGATTCAAATCAAGAACAGCAGGAAATGTGTGACTGTTTGGAAGAGGAGGATGAAATAAGTAAATTTTAGTTCAGTGTGTAATAGTCTTCACACCCATGTCAAACTGTATTAAATCCCAAATGTGCCACATCAAACAGTATTATTTTATGGTTAATGCATCAATATGTATTAAATCCAAAAAAATATGTAAAATTTTATTGATAATTAATAATAAGAAGTATGTGGATTTCAGTTTTATTTGCTGATTTGACTTCCAATAAACCCTATTACAATACAAAGTTGTTTGTTTTTGTCCTCTCTTAAAAATATTATGGATTATGCTTTTATCTCAAAAGTTACATTAACGGAGTTAAAACACTTTGATCTGTTGCTCCTCATGTAAAATAGCAGACTTGGGCCCCAGGTGAGATCGCAGTCAAGAACTATCTTGTCAATGAATTTAAAAAAATGAGGGTGAGCTGAGTGAGTGCGGTCTATAGATCTCAGCGAGGTCCCTAAAGGCAATTGATTCAGAGGTCAACATTGTTCAGATTGGATCCCGAGTGCGTGGGCAGGTCGTCCGTGACCAACAGGGTGCCGATCGGGACGACGGACTCGTCTCTCTCCCGCAACTTCTTCATCTCATTCCTCAGTTTCTCGAGCACCGCGTAGTTAGGCTCGTTGTGGCGAGCCTTGTCCTGGAGGAGCGTTATCTGTTGCTCCTCCAGCTTCTTTTCCTTGCAGCTTTTCACGGATTTGGACCCGTAAAGACGGAGCAGAGAACCCCATGATCGAACATGGGGGTGCAGCGCCTGCAGTTAATTGTCATTTTAAATGAGAAAGCCTATTAAAGTACCCCTTAGTGTACTTTAATCATCAAGTGCATTTAAGTATCACGTGAGCAACGTACACGTAATTGTACATGTATCCACAGGCCGATGGCCTATCACAGACATTTTCACAATTAACTGCTGCTTTAGTTTGTTTTTATAATTGAAATTGATGTGATTATTCTTCCGCAGACTCCAAAAAAGTTCTAAATTGTATTGAATTTTTTTGTGGGTAAGCTATGTTATATCTTTGCCGATTTCAATTATTGATTTTATTGAATATCAAATTTAGAATTTTTTCTTTTTAATTTTATGACTAGACTGATTTAATATTACGATTAGGCTGGTTTTGCAGAAATATATTCAAAGCAGGTGAAACGAGGAAGGCACGGTACCTGCAATATCGCCTGCGAGGCGCGCTGCTTGGCGGTCTTCTTGTTCTTGCAGACGACGGTGGCGCTGTGCTTGCCCACCTTCATTGTCAGCTCAATTTCCTGGCACGCCATCTTTTTCATCTATTGTTAGGAAATAAGATAATCGTAATAATCGCCTTGGCGAGCGCAACCGAACCGAACTGAAGTTGAAAGTTTCAGCAAGGAATGGGGCGCTCCCCATTGCTCACCAAAGCGTGCGACCATTTTACCGTCCACTGAGCGTCGCATTTAGATTGTAGATTGGTATGTGTGTATTGGTAGACAAGTCAGTCACCTTTTCCTATTATATTGACCCCTCCGTAGAACATTGAGGGATTTGAGCCTTGCAAATGTGGCTTTTAAGGCTCAAATTTCAAGTTGTGAATTTAGCAGATGAGACTTTGTTCTACGGAGGGGTCGATATTTAGAAGAAAATTCGGCTTGGCAAATATTCTGTTAATTGGTATAGCGTGGCGTTCTACCGCTGGGGATTAGGGTGGGGATGGGTAGAGGGGGGGCTCACCTCGGTGTGGATGTGGCGGTCGCTGGCGCCGAAGTTCCTCAGCAGACAAGTGCGCAGGATGGCGTGCGGCGACGGCTCGCACGTGGCCGCGCAGAACTCGGCGATGCGGGGGTCCTCGATGCCCACGTAGTCGAAAAACTAACAAACACAAATAATTTTACTGACCAAGGCAAGCCAACAAACAAACTTTTTTGAAATAGAAATAGTTTTTAATCAAATAAACTTTTACAAGCGCTTTTGAATCGTCAATGAATCTACCACTGGTTCGGAATACTTTTCCTGCCGAGAAGAGCCAGCAATAAACTCGGCGGTTGCTCTTAGAGAGCATGACATACTTAGGCTTTCGCATTTATAATATTAATAAGGATTAGTACTGCCGTCCACAAGCTATAATGCCGTTAACGACCAAGACCATATTTCCTAATATAAACCCAAAAGCATTTAAATTAGGGTTTATATTAGGAAATATGGTTTTGGTAGTTAACGGCATAATAGCTTGTGGACGGCAGAGTAGTTGTTAGTACACTCACAGAGAAGTCCGGCTCGGCGTTGTTGTCGGCAGCGGAGTCCAGATACTCGCGCATCTCGGGTATGAGGATCTGTATGGAGGCGCGCGCGGCGGCGTACTTGGCCTGCCGCTTGCTGGAGCCGTGCCCCACGCCGTACTGCATGCCGCCGATGTACACCGACGCTTGGTACGGAGTTGTGGCGTTCTCTGAAACACAATAGGGATGTTGTCCGCAGATATTGAACCTCAATAGCCCAACGGTTAAAGGTGCGGACTGAAAACTGAAAGGTCGCAGGTTCGAACCCCACCCGTTGCACTATTGTTGTACCCACTCCTAGCACCTTTCCGCTAAAAAAAAGAAAAATCAAACCAGAAACTGTTTTATAAGCCGAATTTACACTGCCAAATTAGTGGCATGAAATTAGTTTCATGACATTAATTTCATTAACAATTTCACGTGTAAACCTCTAATTTCATGCATGAAATTAATGCATGCATCATGAAATTAGACGTAGTGTAAATTCGGCTTTAGATGTCAAAACGCACGCATAGTATGGAACTTTATCTTCTTAATATAAAAAAACAAAGTCTGGTTTGTTCAAAAACATATAACTCTAGAACGGCTGGACCGATTTTCATGGTTTTTGATTTGTTGTATTTGTCTTTGTCCCAAATAGTAGAATAACTATTAAAAGACCGAAAAAAATTGAAGAAAAAAAAATTACGAAGAAAATTAGTTTTCTTATAAATTTTATATGGAACAGGTTTTTTAATGAATTTATCTGCCTTGTGAAATAGTATGCAAGCGACTTATGTCCAACAGTGGACATCTATCAGATGATAAAGAAGAAGAATTGCAAGGATTAGGCTCCATTCACATCGGTGCAGAGTCGTTCATCTTTTAGACTAATATAGACTAGCGCTTGACTGCGATCTCAGCTGATGGTAAGTGAAGATGCAGCCTAAGATGATACGCGCTTGCCTAGAAGATGCCTATTCACTCTTGATTTAAAGACACCCACATTATAGTTAGTTGGAAAAACGGAAGCCGGAAGGGCATTCCAAATTTTTGCGGTACGTATTAGGAACGAGGAAGCGAAGCCCTTAGTGCGGCATCGTGGAATTTCGACCACGTAGCGGTGCAGATTCGTGCGATGTCTCGCGGTTCGGTGGTAAAATGGCGATGGAGGAACTAAATCAAATAGTTCTTGGGCACACTCTCCGAAATATATCCTGTAGAACACCGACAGACAGGCAATCATCTGTTTTTGAAGAAGAAAGAATATAAGTAAGATATAATGTTACCAAGCTGTTTGTACTCGTAGACGGGCTGCTTCTGTAGCGCACGGCAAACGTACTCGTGGAAGACGGACAGGTAACTGCCGCCGTTCATGTTCATCACCCAGTCGCGCCTGGCACCTTTCCCGCCTACACCAAACAAACAATTTACACGCCGTCCCGTTCCATACACAATATCGTCGGGGATAGTGCAAAACCGCGTATGTACAATTGGTAAAAACCGCGCATCTACACTTAACACTAGTCACAGTTTTACATGGGAAGTTTAAAACTCTATAAATTTCTTATTTCTACGGCTATTGGGCTAATTTTTACACAGAGAGTATTAATTCATGAAGTATTTTCTCGCTACGACACTTACGCGGTCTTGATTTGACCACAAACGTATGAAAATGGATTTTAATGTACTAATGCTAGTTACGCGGATTTGCAGTATCCCCGACGATCCCCGTGAAGGGGAATACAAGACTAGGATAGAATTGCAACCAAACACAGACTATTTAAGGACTGTCTTTTGCAGTCTGTCTAGACTAGACACTCCACTAATACACATGATATTACCATTATCCTGTCCCGAATTTTGCACAGGTATTGTTATGAGTTTTGTTCCTTCAGGCAGTGTCGGGTATTGCATTGTCTTCTTAGCTTTTTCATATTTACGACGATCGGCCCAGCGACTAAAATTAAAAAAATAATAAACATAGCGAATCACTTTTAACTAATAAAGATTTGAAAAATAATAATGGAATGTTGTTTCAATGTTTGATATTCCCTAAAGATGCATCAAGGATCTTATGAAATTCCTTAACTATTAGTATTATTTTTCTTAATCATCATAGCTTATCTTCAAGCAAAGTTTTGGGCATAGACCGCACTATATGCATTTGGTTTGAGATAAGTATTACAAATACAAATTACATATTATCTAAATATATAAAAGGCAAAGGTGACTGACTGACTGACTGACTGATCTATCAACGCACAGCTCAAACCACTGGACGGATCAAGCTGAAATTTTGCATGTAGATAGCTATTATAACGTAGGTGTCCGCTAAGAAAGGATTTTTGAAAATTCAACCCCTAAAGGGATAAAATAGGGGTTTGAAAAATCAAACTTAACGTGAGCGAAGCCGCGGGAAAAAGCTAGTTTATGTATATATAATAAGTAGAACTGTAGATACTTACTTAAATTGCAAAATATTAACGGTTTTAAATTTAAAAAGACTTTTGCAGTAGTTATTAAACTGTTCAGGTGTCAAATTCTGTCTTTTCCAACTATTGTTTACTGACTCTACACGCGGTGCAGCCATTATTTGTCCGTTCGGCAAAATTACCCGTTGTCTGTTTAAAGATATATCGATACTTGAAAGATCATCACATGCATTTTGCTTTGCATCTGATTCGTCATTATTTCCTTCAACTGCACCCTTAATTTTTACTTCTTCAGTCGTTTTTGTTCCTTCGTCATTATTTTCTACAGTACTCAACACATTCTCCTCTGTGGATTCTATAGGACTTGCTAATTCTTTTTGCGCATTTTTGTTTGCGATTTCGTTATGTATTATTAAATCACTAGCAAACTCTAATCTCGCAAGTTCCTTAACATTATCATCAACTTCATTATCTTTTACTTCCATTGAAACATTGTTTTCCTTGATTTCTGCATTATTTTCTTCTGCGTTTTTTAAATTATCAGTGTCAAGACTTCTTAGATAATTAAACGGGCATTTGCTCTCATTATTTTTACTTGTACTACCATTTAAATTAGCTTGTTTATTAATAAATGAAAAAATCTTTTTATTATGATTGTTTTTAATGTTATTTTCAACACTTTGATTAGCAGCTTTTTGTGATAGATTTTTAATTTGTTGTTCTACCTTACGGTCTATTTCTTTTTGTTTTTCCTCCTCTTCTAAAGCACGCCTGTATGCCAAGCAGGGTATAGCGCTAATGGGAATATCGTGTCTCTGAAATTCATTTACGTTCAATTTATAATCTACATGTACAATAAATATAATATATGAAAGAGTAGTTTCACTATCTTGCTGCTTACCTGAAAGCCTGATAATAACTATGAATTACAGACAGAGAATTCTAACAACTTGTGTTTGAGTTAGTGTATCGTTCAAATACCACATGGCACCACAGACACACACTTTTGATAATTTTATCTGTATAAACTAATTACCTGCTGGCTTTAAGTAAGTCAACCAAAATGATTCATTATGATCGCCACTCACCCTGATATTTCCCTTTCCAAGGAAGTATGGTTTCGAAAGTGTAACCACTCGCGAACCCTTATGGAGGTATATGGGCATACCGCTATGATGCCTTACAGCCATCCAGTCTAACGGAAGTACTTCGAATTGATTAACACCCTTTTCTGAAATAGAAAAATAATACAAACATATTCTAGAATAGTTGAAGTGTGTTCATCTGTTACATCTCAAATTCTGGTAACAGAATCAGCAATGGTTACAACCCAAAGAAAAAAAAAGTTTTAAAATGTTTTACAGAGCTAGGGAAAAAACATGATAATGCACATTGAGAAATAATTCAACTTTGTGATATTTTCTTCTTTCAATAAACTCTTGAAAGTAACTTAACCTTTAACTATATTATACCTTCAAGCACAATTTTTGAACGTGTGATATACGCCTTTTCTTTAGGTTTTGGTCCCACTTTAAAGTCTTCTGGTAAATCCTCCTCTAGCATTTTTTCAATTTCCTCTTCTGGCAAACCTTCTGATTTATCTAAAAATTAATTTATTTCTTTATTTATAATCCTTTAAATTCTTGTCAAGAGTTTATATATCAATAGGGTATGTTGAAAATATGTATTTCTAGAAAAACACCAAAAACAAATGAAATAAAGTTTTGTCATTAAATACCATCCGAACTATCTGAATCTTCAACATTGCTGTCATCTTCATTGGACTTCACCTCATCTAAGACTTTGAACTCTCGTAATTTCTGCATATCCTCAGAATTGACAAAGCCACTGTAGTCTGTATCATTGTTTTCTTTATTTACTTCCAGCCCATCTCCAACATCTGTTACATCTGCTTCTTCTTTCATTTTTTCATCTTCTATCTTTTGTTTCTTAGGTGGTGGAGGCATTGCCTCGATTTCTTCGTTCATTTTATGAATTCCCTTAAAAAATTTGGTAAATATTTTATGACACTAGCTTATAATATTATCACACAGTATAAAAATATATATACAATATAATCTATAAATAGGTCTTGAGACTGGAATAAGCTTTTCTTCAATTTATTTAAGTCTTTCCACATTAGTTAGAAAAGTTTAAATGTTAATAATAGTCAATTTCAGCTCTTTGGAAATGGAACAGTTAAGGTACAGATGCATAAGGCCCAAAAGGTTGATAATTACATATCCATAGGTTCATCATCTACCTTGGAGTATACACCTATGAAAAGATTTTTTTTAGTTTAACCATTAAATGGAATGATGTGGAAATGAAAGTTAGCATAGATTCATATATTCTTGATAAGTCAAATGTAACATTTAACATGAAATGTTCAATCATTCATTCATCGCCACCCTTGCCAGCCCACTACTGGGCACAGAACTCTTCTCAAATCAGAAGGGTATTAATTTTACAAAGGGTAAGTACATAAAATGTACTCCATATTATAAAAAAACATATTGTGGTACAACAAGAGAGCTTTCTTTGCAAACACTAATATAATATATATTTTATACTAGCGGACCCGACAGACGTTGTCCTGTCTTAACTATGAATATTGAAACTCTGACGAAATTGGCAGCACGCATTCTGTCAATGTTATGTCAAACGCCACATTCGTTACATCAAAAAAGTTTGAATTGTAAAAGCGGTTACATTAGAAATAATTTAATATGGTGGTTAAGTTTTCTTAAATTTTCTAATTTTTCGCGCAATTTTCTTAATTTTTTCTTTTATAAGAACCTTCTCCTGACAATAACAAACACAACAAAAAAAGAATTAACGAAATCGGTCCAGCCGTTCACGCGTGATGCGATGGCCAAGGAAATAGGGATTCATTTTTATATATATAGATAATAGGTATTTCAGAAAAATATGATTCATACACAAAAATAATAAACCATTATTATGAATAACAAAACACAATAAATGTAAATATATATCAGTTTTTTAGGGTTCTGTACCCAAAGGGTAACCAATGGGACCCTATTACTAAGCCTCTACTGTCTGTCTATCCATCTATCTGTCAGTGAGCTGTACCTCATGATCCGTAATAGGTAGAGTTCAAATTTTCAGAGAATGTGTATTTTGGTTGCCACAATAATCACAAATAATGAAAATATTTTTATTTTCATTATTTGTGATTTATTTAATTAAAATTAATGGGGGCTTCCCTACTACAAACATGTTTTTTTCTGCATTTTTTTGATACATAACTATGAGAGTCGGACTTGCATTTGACCTTGGTTATCTTGAAAGAACTTTGTGAATAGTGACACTATGTGAATCCACTTCATAGCTGTACTCCCTGAACCTATTAAGGAGTACACTATGAATAGTGTATTTAGTTTTGAATGGTCATATCATGATTTCTTGTCATATATAAAAAAATATACATGTCCCATATTCTAGATTATTTTATTTTTACACAACAATAGTTCCTGAGTCTGGAAAATCTCTACTATTAAAATTAAGTATACTTCCAAGCAAGTGCTTCTAACAAGCAGTGAAACAATGACATAATAACTGACCAAATGTGTGTAGTAACAACATGCATAAGGCAGGGTTCCATAGTCATACTAACAAGAAATCTCTCACTGTAAACTTTTGTTTACAAGAATTTTTTTAACCAATTTTATAGGTGATTTAAATTTTGTCTCACTACTAAAAGTGTTTTGTCAAGAAGGCACTCTTAAAGAGATCTTCTGTGATGTTGAAACTAATAATTAAAAGTTTACCTTACTAGTTAGAGTAAATTAAACTAGAAGACGAAAGATTATCCACAAATAACGATAGCATAAAAATCCAAAGAAAGCAAACATTTGGACTTTTTCCATCGTCAGCTGCAGACTTTCGTGGTTTCACTCGATAAATAGCCATCGTTCAAATATAGCGATGAAAATACGGAGTTGCGAGAGACCTACTCTGAAGGATTTACAAAGTTAAATCCCTTGCAAAACCGCTACAAAAGCAACATCGTCCACAACGGCCGCATGCAGATATCTGATATGGTTGTACCCTGAAAGAATTACATGTCAAATACATGCAAAGTGGCCCAATATAGCATGTTCGTTATAAATCAAAGTTGACAAAAATATTATTCGCAGCGCGTTGACCACTTTACAAAGGCCACAAAAATTTTGTCCCCTTACCTATTTAACGGATAATGATGTGCTTGATGTGGTGGATGTTGACTTTACAAGTCCAAGAGAATATATGTACAAGTGTTGTTGTACAAGTGAGTTTCTCGATCGATGCTTGATGGACGATGACCTACTTCGAGGTTAGGATTATTAGAAACTATAAAAATTTCACTTGACGGCAACGATTATGTAGGTTAAATAAAAAATTAACGATCTAACCACATTAAGATTATTGATTTTGAAATTATTTAGTCATTAATAACAATAATACTAAGTAAATAAATAGTATAATTCTTTGGAATTTGTAAAGGTTAGAATTATGCACAGATTAGGTAGGTACCTACAGCCTACTATAGAGATTTATGATTTATGGTAGAGACAGAGAGCACAGATTACTATAGATGTAGAGAGTACCTATCTATCGTAGACAGAGAAGGCAATAGACCAAGGTACTGTGTAACCGCGACTGAAATAGAGATAACATGACGTAACGATGACGTCACATGACAAGTTCGAGTTTAATGTTGCCACAATAACTGCACTCCCCTAGTACCCCAAATTAGATGGAAAATTCTTCCCAGGATTTTTAAATAAAACGACAAAACAGATGCTGAACTGTTTTATTTTTTAAATAACATACCTACACATATAAGGTTGTCTGGGAGAGACATACCTATTAGGGTAAGCTTCTATTTTTTACATATATCTTAATATTGTGTGCAATAAAGAATTTATTATTCTTTATTGCACACAATATTAACTTCAACCACCATTTAAAAGTATAAAATAATTTTAGTTTGTACACGTAAGTCGGTTTTTTAAAAATATTTTTTTTTTACTAAAGTTTTTTAATGTAGTTTCATAGGACCAATTCACTAGATAATTATTTGCTCCTTAAAAAAAATATTGAAATGCCGAATAGAAATTTAGCATATGTGAGTCACTTTGAAAAAAGATGTATGTAACACAAAGGAAAATTTTTTTTCGTTACTAGTAAGAATGTTACACAAAATAATTTTTAATGAACAGTTAAAATTTTCCTTCGATCGAGTAATGCTATTGAATTAAAAGCAACAAAAATTGTATATTTAGTCATCAAAATCATCATTAATGAAATTAACAGTATATTCCTTTTTTCAGGCAGTCGTATAAAACTGCAACTCTTCATAGTTTAAGTTAATAATTATTTAAAAAAAACATTAAAAATCTGCCTCGAGCTATTTAAAAATGGCTTTAAAAATTAAGAACTTTGTAAATAAAATAATTCTTATACCGCGTCCGCATGCTTGTGGCAAACGGCAAACGCCAAACCTCTACAAACGTTTGCCTTGAATTTGGGAATCATCCGCACGCTTGCGAGGGCGTTTGTATGTTCTGAACAGGCAAGCATGACGGACGTCGAACTTGTGTCGGCTTTATTATTTGGCTTAAGTTATTTTTACAAATGTTTTAAGCTCAGTATCGATCAATAATCCTACTAAAATGGAATATGGATGGATGGATGGATGGATGTTTGTTACTCTTTCAGCCACAACTAATGAACCGATTTGAATGAAATGTGGAATAGCGATAGCTCATACCTACATTTTAGCCCGGAAAATTAAGGACTTTCCGCGGGAATTAAAAAACCTTAATCTGCGAGGACGAAGTCGCGTAGTCGCGTCACATATTTCATGTGCACAATTTGTCCAGTTACAGTTTTAGTATAATATTATAGATTAGTAGTAGTAGCTAGTAGTATGTTCGAAAACACTTGGTACCTACCTAGTTTATTTATTTGAATAAAAAAATATTCTACTCTATTCTAGTATGTACCTACTCAATAGATATTTTGTTTTTTTTCTTTATCAACCGATAGACGTCCACTGCTGGGCTGTTTATTGCATGGACTTCCTCAGGCTTCGGTCTTGCGCCACCTGTACCCAGTGGCTCCCTGAGGGTCGCCTGATGGTGTCGGTCCACCTATTACCATACCATTATATACCATTTTCCGGTGCGGAGTCGCCACTTATTATTATTATTAATATATAAAACTAATTAATTAATTAAATTATATAAACAAATCGTCTTCAAAAGTCTTCAGTCGACCAGTCATTCATTTTACGTTTTTACCCACTCACAAAATGAAGATTTCTAAAGGTGCGATACGTAAATCGTAATACAATAACACGTCTAATCGCCGCCAGTGCACAAACGAGACTGAGTGCGCGCAAACGTGTGGACGGAGACGCAAGCGCTTGTGGCAAATTCCCTTTGGTTTGCGATCAAAAGACCGACACTCGATGGATCGGCCACAAACGCTCGCAAGCGTAGGCAAACCATGGCAAACGCTCTATCCGCACGTTTGCGTTTGTGAAGGTTTGCCGAGGTTTGCCAAGCGTGCGGATGCAGCTTTAAGATCGCCAACAGTTCTCGACTGGTCGTTGGACATTCGAACGAAACTTCAGGATGATTCAGAACAGTAACCGACACTATCTAACTGAATACACTTTAATCATCGCCGACATATATTATATTCTAGTATCCATCATCTTTCTTTTCTTTTCTCATAATATTCATTTCTTCCATCACGACTTTATTTTGTTTCAACAAAAATTAAAAAAAAAATTGAAAAAGTAGCCAAAGTAACCCGCCGTTACGGTATGTCAGAGGACATTACTAAAAAAACCTATCTCCGTGCCAAATTTCAGCCATATCGGTTTAGTGTGGCGTATTGAGTAACAAACATTATGTATGGATGGCCATACATACATTCAAACTTTCACATTTATAATATAAGTAGGATAGGGAAAATCGGGACATTGTATAGGTACCTAAAGCTGGCAACACACATAGATACTAAATTTTCTTATTAACTGTCAGTTTGTTTCGCACAAAAGTGTGTCGACCTTGAAAAAAACTGGTTACACGATGAGGGACAAAAAATTGGGTAGCTGCGTCTCTGTTTATCACATTAATAACTTTATTTCTGCTCTCTTTTTAGTGTGAGTGAGAAAGAAATCGTCACTGACTCTATGTCTTCTCTCTCTACGCTATCTATATTCCAATGAAGTGCCTACCATATAGGTGTACATTCCTTGATTTATGGATAGAAGTTAGTTAAAACTACATTTTAATAACTCTGTTTTAACTTATGAATTAGGTAGGTACTTCCTAATTAAATGGAGACGGTTAAAATCCAGACTTTTAAATCATGTTCTATAGTCTGATTTTTAATTCGGTGGAATTCTGACAGATGTCATTTTATAAATAGAGCGAGTTATTTGTATGAAAAACAGTATTACCACCTGTAGTTCGATTTTACCCCAAACTATCTGTCAGGCATCTATACATATAATAAAATTGTAGAAAAGTGGTGTCTGTACAATGGAAATATATAAAAAAAAAGTAGCAGGGGTTGTTATTATATCGATGCCGAACCCGAAATTGTAATTAATTTTTTTTTGTCTGTTTGTCTGTTTGTCTGTGTGTTTGTGCACGCTAATATCAGAAACGGCTTATTCGATTTAGATACGGTTTTCACTAATATATTGTAGTAAGCTTCACTTAACATTTAGTGTTTATTTCATGTCAATCGGTTCATAAATAAAAAAGTTATGTCAATTTAAAGAATCACGGCGAACATTTTTAACGTACAGAGTACGTATTACACGCCTCGCGCCTGAGCGTCCTAGAGCCGCGCCCCGAAAAGTCACTATTCCACGCGAACGAAGTCGCGGGCACAGCTAGTTTGTCATATATCTGTGTGCGGCCATTGATTTTTATTTGTATAAGTTTCAATTTATTATCTTTTTTGTGGGATTTTTTAAATCTCTGGTAACATTAAGATACGTCAGAATTCCACGGAATTAAAAATCAGACTATAGTTACGGTGCGTGTTGTGAACTTCCTAATTCCATGGCGAAAAGGAATACACCACATACACGGAGGAAAAATTAAAACAACTTTAATTTTTTAATAGGTAATATTATTTTGTAGGTACCTATTTTATAAATTGCACTACAAAATTATTGAAGTCTAATCAATAATTCACCATGTAAACTGACGTATAGTGTTGACCAGTGTTGACAGTTTCTGATGAAAAAAAGTGTTGTGACTAAAAGATTCACATCAATCACTCAATCATTACGTCGTGTACCAAAACACATATTTTTTTATGAAAAGTGTGTTTATTATAGTCGATATACAAATATTTAGAATAGTAATGACGATTATAGGAGAAATCAATCTGATTTCGTTACTATACTTTCGTGCCTATGAGAGAGATATCTGCATACTTAAAGTCATTTAAATAAATCTACTTATATTGCAATGAGTTATTTATAGTTATTTAGACCTATGAATGAATTATTTATACATATTTTGTGTTACTTTTATTGTTAGGTATTTTTCTATTACCTTTGTGCAAGTGATCCGAATCACTACCTAAAGTCTGATTTTTAATTGCGTGGAATTCTGACGTATCTTAATGTTACCAGAGATTTAAAAAATCCCACAAAAAAGATAATAAGTTTAAACTTATAAAAATAAAAATCATTTGCCGCACATAGATATAATATGACAAATGCCTGACAGATAGTTTGGGGTAAAATCGAACTACAGGTGGTAATACTGTTTTTCATACAAATAACTCGCTCTATTTATAAAATGACAACTGTCAGAATTCCACCGAATTAAAAATCAGACTATACTTAGTGAACTGGTTCATCACTATTATAATAAATATGGCAACATTATTTTACAAAGTGACATTCTGTCTGTTTCGTCTGTTTACTCCAGTGAATTAATGATTACCAAGAGAATGTTTTTACACTCCCTTTAGTTTATAATTTATTTTACTTATAAATTAATTACCTTTTTATTTACAAATTTATACGAATCTGATTTACAATCTATACAAATAAATAAAACTGAAGTGTCTGAATAACAAAATAACAGCTTTTTACTGAATGTAAGTAAATACGGTAGTTATAACAAAAAATCAACTCCTCAATCCTGATTGGGCCCACCTTAACTGTGGGGATGTAGAGACTGTTCATTGTAAATTGAAGAAGCGGATGAAGTCGAGGGCGTCAGCTAGTACTCAAATAAAATTAATAGGTAGTTGTAATAGATGAAGAGAGTATGCAAACTACCTTTTTCCAACCCCGTAAGCTCATAGTCAGCCCGAAAATTAGACCGCACAACAGTCACACTATTACACTAATATTATAAAGGCGAAAGAGTAAAGAAGTAAATTCACGCCACAACGAATGAACAGATTTGGCTGAAATTTGGAATAGACATAGATTAAGCAAAAAGCTGACAGAAGTTTCTCAGGATTACCACATAGGCTACATTTTATCCCAGAAAATTTTGGAGTTCACGAACAAAACCTACACATTGCATTTCTCGCGTTCAAAAATAAGTCGCCGTGGTTGCTGGGTTCAACAACTAGGAACATTTAGACTTTTTATGATCCAGATCAACCAAATGATATTGATATGAATAACATTCAAATGAGATTAAAACTCGTTTCAAGAGACTCTATCGTCGTTTGCGGCGCGGCTTGGCGGGCGCTTGAACCGTGACGCTGGCGGTTGCTATCTCGTCCTGCGACGCGCCCTCCACGTTCTCGAGCTGTCCGCGCGCCTCTACGAAGAACATGACGTCGCGTAGCTGCTCTTTTAGCTCTGTCACCTGATGATTAAACAAACATAACTATTAATAATAATTTATTTATTCACCAAAATGCAGGTACAATGTGATATTATAGGGTAAATTGAGCCTTATACATTTTACCAGGATTTTACCAGGTGTGTGAATATTATGCAGTAATATATTTAACAAATGTCATTATTCAGATAAGTTAGAAGTTGATAATTTTAAATGTCAATAAATTAGAATTTGATAATTTTAAATGTCATAATAAACAAAGCCTTATAGATTTAACACATTATAATACAATACAATAGATTTTGATAAGTATTCTGGCTGGTTATACATGCATATTATTAGAGACTAGCTTTTGCCCGCGGCTTCGCTCACGATATGTTCGATTTTTCAAACCCCTATTTTACCCCTTTGGGGGTTGAATTTTCAAATAAGAAAATCCTTTCTTAGCGGATGCCTACGTCATAATATCAGTGAGCCGTCGGTGGCTTACTGGTGATGGTGTGATGATGATGAAGAATAATTAATTTTTAATATAAGCAACATCATCAAACGAAAGCAAAAAGCTAATAAAAATTTTTGATAGTAAGTTTTCCTTTTAAATAAAATGATAAAGGCAGGTTGTTGTTGTTCTTCATTGGTCCCTCATCGGGACAGGCAAAGATCCATGACCATACAGCCTAATAGAGGCTGGCTTGAAAGGAAGTCCTAGTAACCTCAGCAAGGAAAGCGTTCTCGCGTTGCTGCGCGTGCTCCTGCCACTGCTTGTGCGACGCGGCCATCGCCGCCGCCAGCCCGCGCTCCTCCGCCGCCGCGCCCTGCAGCGACGACACCCTGAGCGAACAGTATACTAAATATAACTCGTATAGCTTTTTGTATGAGGCCGTTCAAGTATGTTCAAGGCGCCGTGTAAGCACTATGAGAGGGGGGGGGGGGGTCTTTATTTTGCTTATTTTGGATGACATAGGGGTAGGGGAGCCTAGATGATGATATGAATACATCTTTCAAACAAAAAAAAAAAATCAAAAACGGTTCATCCGTTCTTGCGTCGGGGGTTGAAAATACTCGGGATAGACGTTCTGGTAATTAGCCTAATTGAAGTATTAAATAAGTAAAGCTAAGAGCCTGAAGTAGTCGCCGTAAGACCCTTGTTGAGGTCCCGCGAGTCAAATTCGTTAAGTGATTTAAGTAGTAATTACCGTTATTGTCAGAACCAGTGCGAAATAAACTAAGTTCCAGTACTCGACCGTGTTTTTCTTATAAGACCGCCCAGCCTAGGGACTAACATTTGGTAACATTTGGTGGTATAGTATTATCCACTGACTTGGTAGTGAGATGGTGCAGCTTGCGCTCGAGCTGCTTGTTCTCCCGCTCCAGCGCCGCGACCCGCTGCCGCAGCGCCGCCGCCTCCCCCTCGGCCGAGGCCGCGCGCTCCTCCGCGGCGGAGTGCTGTGCCGTGTGCTCCGACTCTAACCTGAAAACACGCAAATCTATACATATAATAAAATTGTAGAAAAGTGGTGTCTGTACAAAGGAAATATATAAAAAAAAAGTAGGAAGGGTTGTTATTATATCGATGCCGAACCCGAAATTGTAATTTTTTTTTGTCTGTTTGTCTGTTTGTTTGTGTGTTTGTGCACGCTAATATCAGAAACGGCTTATTCGATTTAGATACGGTTTTCACTAATATATTGTAGTAAGCTTCACTTAACATTTAGTGTTTATTTCATGTCAATCGATTCATAAATAAAAAAGTTATGTCAATTTAAAGAATCACGGCGAACATTTTTAACGTACAGAGTACGTACTACACGCCTCGCGCCTGAGCGTCGACGGTATATGTAATTCAAAATATGCTGCCCGAAGTCACTATTCCACGCGAACGAAGTCGCGGGCACAGCTAGTTAAATCATAAAATAATACAAAAATTGCAACGCATATCTTTCTTAATTTTTCCTATTCCTAAGGTTGCCTGGTAGAGATCGCTACTAAGCGAAAAGGCCGCCTTTTGTGTCATATACCTTTTGCTTTTTGTCTCTTTTAATATATATATTGTTTCTTTGTTGTTGTTTTGGCGCAAATAAAGAGTAAAATAAATAAATAAATAAAAATAAACACGTATACGAAACAGCACTGACCGCTGACTTATCGTAATGCCCCTGCTCCACCTACCGTAACGCGTAAATTAACACGATAATAAAGGCATTACGCAGATGGGGCCAATATTTTACTACGCTAAGCCATTAATGCCGATGGAGCACTAGCATGAGCGATATTTTTAGCTAAATTGAGTTTTTTTAATACAAACGATATTTTAAACTATACAAGAGTAGGGCAATTCCGAGGCCAAATCCTCCCCTCGGCGAATACCAGTTTGTAGTCCGCCTTATTTTAAACCAAGTGGTTGCCGAAAATAAAACAGCACTAACTCTGCAATTTTTTCTTCATAATACATCCTCTGGCTGTCAAGCTGCTGAGTTAGTATGTACGTGAACTCCAGCTGAGCAGAGTCCAGCTTCTCCCCACCGCACGCCGCGTCTGAGGCCAGTCCTCCCTCGGCGGCCACCAATTTACCGTCCGCCTTATTTTGAACCAAGCGGTGAACGAAATTGTCCCCTGCGAATTAGAGTGAACGATTAGCTAGGAAATATTCATGGAACATGCTCCATAGAAAAGGAGATGGGTTGATAAGGCCCAAAATCCGCCCCTCATACACTCGAAAAAAAAAATCCAGATTCCTTTTAATATAAAGTTTAGGTGATAAAAAAAATAGTAAGTTACAGAAAATATTACCCAAAAAGAGAGTGTTTAAAATAAATTAATACTCATATAAAAGCTTATAAAAAGGAGCATCATTATCAGTTACGTTTACCATGGTTCATGGAGCGCTTCATTCTAAAATATTAAATCAAAATTTAAAAAACGACTAAAATGTATGAAAAAGCCGAAACACTCTCTTTTTGGGTAATATTTTCTGTAACTTACTATTTTTTTTATCACCTAAACTTTATATTAAAATAAAGTTTATATCTTCAAGTATATAAATACATTTACAATTTGTCGAAATCTGGAACTTTTTTTTTCGAGTGTATGAGGGGCGGATTTTCGGCCTTATTAACCCACCTCCTTTAACACTATTGGGTATTTGAGTGTTGCCAAAATGTGGGTATTCATTAATAATTACAAGCGAAAATGTAACATGTAAGAATAACATTAGTAAAAACAGAAAATAAATCGGTCAAATAACAAATAAGTTATATGTAAGCTAAAACAGCTTACAGCTGTTTTACTGCGACTGTATCTGTATCTGTCTAAAACGAAATTTTGTATGGAGTAATTAAATAAGATGTTATCTTAATTATCATATTTTATATATAAAATTTCTTCATTGGATTACCGATGCGCTGTGACTAATGTAAATCGAACGTTAATCACGCATCAGACACTTGGATTATATATAGAAAGAAAGAAATAAAGAAACATTTATTTGGTGAATTGTACCACACATCACCCAATAGGTATACCTAGATATATCGATGTCCCGCCATAAATTGTACGTATTTACCGCCATAAGTTGTTGTGGTTAGATATATCGATGTCCCGCCATAAATTGTACGTATTTACCGCCATAAGTTATTGTGGTTAGATATATCGATGTCCCGCCATAAATTGTAAGTAATTACCGCCATCAGTTGTTGTAGTTACCTGCATAGTCCCAGACTCTATTCGAGCCCAGCTGCAAAGCGTAAGTGTGATTTGAAGCCAGAAAGTGTTTAGCTGCATGACCCTTTTCATATCTGTAATAAAACAAAATGTAAAAAGATCTAAAAGTTTCCAAAAGTTTGTTAGGTGCATAAAAAAAATTAAGAACTCTTAACAGGCATGGCTTGCTTTTTTTTTCGTTTAACGGCAGGATCTCCGAAAACAGCCTGTTTTTGATTCAATAGTAAACAATCAAATATTCTTTGTTTTGATAGGATATATGTTGTCGTTTAATACACGTTCTAAATTATTTTACCGTTCAAAAGTCCATATTTTGAACTTCACTCGATCAAATAATATTCCGAAAACTGTGTAGTTTTTTAATCAGGTTCAGGTCGTATTTATAGTATATCAAAGTTAAACTAAAAAAAAATGTCAAAAAATAGGCAAAAGCTTTTAGAATAATATTTTACCGTTAATTTTTCTCTAAAAAGTTTACTTTTTTTTTATCATGACTGTTTTACTTTTTTTATAACAAATTGGCTCGTGCACCTCACTTCAATTGCTTGCAAGTTACTGCGGCCGAAGATCGTGCCCTTAATGTTTATTTGTCCCTTGCTCTGTTGGACGAGTATAATATTCACCTATGTCTACTTCTTCTAATACATCGCTCATTTGCGACAAGGGTGACATAATTCAAAATTCACCAATTTTCGTGTCGAAAATTTATACTTTTTGCTATAAAAACAACATTATGCTAAGCACAAAAAATAAGAGCGAGAGAGATTGTGACTTAATGCTCTGTCGCTTTGTTGGCCGCTGTGTTGTTTGGAGACCGCAGCATCCACAAAACATTACTCTCTAACGAGAGAATTCTCTCATCGTCGATTTTGAGTTATGTCACCCTTGTCGCAAATGAGCGATATGTTGTCTTGTAAATCCTTATATGTATTATGTACATAAAAAATAAAAATAAATAAATAAATATTGATAAAGATATGTTTGTGTTTCCTAGTTAGCTACCTGCCGCATCCAACGTGTCCACAGATGAGGCATATCCACAGCGAGCCCGCCTCAAGTCCCTCCGCTATCCCGGCGCCTTCTCTGGACTCGTCGCCCTCTCCCTCTGTACACACAATTTAACACTTTTAGTACACAGCTTTTGCCCGTTTTTGTGGTTATTTTTCTTCATCAACCGATAAACGTCCACTGTTGAACGAAGGTCTCCTGCACGGACTTCCACGGGCCTCGGTCTTGCGCTGCCAGCATCCAGCGACTCGTTTGATGTCGTCGATCCCCCGTTCTAGTGGAGGGTCTATCAACACTGCGCTTCTGCAAGCAGTGCGCTTTTTGTGAAGTTAAATTTCTAACATTTCTGCGGAAACCCTGTTTTTCCGTGATAAAAAGTAGTCAATGTCACTCTCCAATATTTGTATTGTATTTATTTGTATTGTATTTATTTGTATTTGTATTGTATTGGACTTAGGAAAATTCATCGTGGAAGCACTGTATACATAGCATAGTTTTATTAAGTATTGTAAATTTTTTTATTTTTTTTAAAAGACCGACCGCCGAGTTTCTTGCTGGCTCTTCTCGGCGGGAAAGGCATTCCGAACCAATGGTAGATTCATTGACGATTCAAAAGTGGTTGTAAAAGTTTATTTGAATAAAAAATATTTCTATTCTATTCTAATAACTACTCTCTAAAGAACAACCTAATAACCTAAGTCCGCAGTTTGAAGAAGAACGAGGGTTATGAGAGAACTGGGACGTGATCTAAGAGTGGAGTCTCACAACAATGTTAGAGGCTAAGGAAAATTGGGCCCTGGTGCAGACATTCATAGATTCCGTAATGGAGACGAAGGAAAAAGACGGACGCGGGGGAAGAGTGTGATTTGTACTGCGGCAGTATTGGTAAGCAAAAGGGCAGATACAATACTGTTTGGAGGTAGGTAGGAGGGGTTATATTCGGTAGGAATCCGACCCTATCCGTCATCTCGGATGACTATGAGTATTTCCCCTTCTACAAGGAAAAAAAAAGTTATCCGGGTTACAGTACGTACCCGTGGCGTCGCTCTCGCACTGCAAGCAGAGCGCGTGCTCCCTGGGCTCGGGCGTCTGCGCGCAGCGGCACACGGGGCAGCGCGCGTCGCGCCACCGCACCAGGCACTCCGCGTGGAACGCGTGCGCGCACTGCACGCTCAGCACGCCCGCCACGCTCTCGTCCATGCGCTCTGCGATCACACATCACAGAATATTCAACACAAAAATACAACTACAGGTTGCTACAGGTAAGAGTGTTGACAAACATGTTTGACCGTGTACGGGTCAAACATACGGCATGTACACGGTCAAACATGTTTGTCACACACGTAAAATTTTTACGTGTTTTTGTTACGGTTTTGTTTGAACAAGGTCATCAAACATAAGCGCACCCAATCAAACACCTCCGTTTCCGTTTTAGCCCAGTCATATTAGGGCTTTCACCTTGGAATGAAAGATAATAAGATGCAAATTGGTATGAACCTTTGTTTTGCCATTCTAAATGTTGTCTCAAAAGTCACAATCGTTATCGTGTCCGCGTCTCAAGATATTCAAGGTCAAAGGTCACAAAAATCGGTTTTTTCGCGAATATCTGGCTTCCTATCGGTTAAATGAGATTTGCATTTATTATAAAAGTTGTAGGCTATAAAATTCCCTACAACTTTTGTTTAAACTTTTTTTTCATACGACCAACCGTTTTGAAGGTAGAGCGCGAAGAGTGCACATCGTACAGTCATATGCGGCCTAATGCAAGGTCAAGCGTGAGTTATGGTTATCAGTACGTTATAAAGTCAATTATTTACTTGGAAATTATAATTATTAAACAATGCCTATTATTTATGTACTAACTATTAATTATTTATATTTAATTAAAGTAAGTAACTTGATTATTTATATATAATTATTCATATTTAACTATTTAAGTATAAAATATTATTAATTCTGGATTATATATTTTAGTTTTATTTTAAGTTAAAATGATAGTAAGAGTATATATTTTACACATATTTTTATTTATTATTAAATACGGCATAATATACATTTATCAAAATGTGAGTTCAAATATCAAAAGTATCTTTGTTGATTTTAATTGTAATGAAATTGGAAATGGAAGCTAATTATCTTCTTCTTGTTCGTCGTCTTCTTCTTCTTGTCGCTCAAAAATGTTCGATTCATTGTCATCATCCTCATTATCTGTCATGTTCATCTCCAACATGACAGATAATGAGAATTCCTTCCTTCCAGAATATCGGGATCATATGTAGTATTTTCTTCATCGGGATTACTTGGATACAGTGAAGCGTTGAGGCAAGCTTGTCCGTTGCACTGGCCGCAAGCTAAAGAACATTGTAGCCCTGATTTTCTGCATCCACAGCGGGAACCACAACCATTTTTGCAATTGCAAAATATTACGTTTAGTAGTTCGGCTGGTGCTGGAGGTAATAACGTTCGTATGGGCTCCAGGATTTCATTTTCAAGCATCCAGCCCCATTCTTGAGGTTCTAAGTCCTTCCCTAACCACGTTTGAATCTGGTAGTAGACACGTTTTATGTGTTGATGAGCTGCTACACTTGTTGGTGGAAGTGTTGACAGTTGTACAGGTTTATTTAGTTTTGTAAATTTGATGAATTGCGTGTAGCGGAAATGATCAATGTTGTCCTCAGATTTTGGAGCATTATATAATGCCAACAAGATGCGCACTCCATTTTCTAATAATGTTTGTTTTGGGCAGTTTTCTTGTTGAAATACTTCCACCAGTTTATCTAAATCAGGAATTTTTTTTTTTTACTTTAATTAAATATAAATAATTAATAGTTAGTACATAAATAATAGGCATTGTTTAATAATTATAATTTCCAAGTAAATAATTGACTTTATAACGTACTGATAACCATAACTCACGCTTGACCTTGCATTAGGCCGTATATGACTGTACGATGTGCACTCTTCGCGCTCTACCTTCAAAACGGTTGGTCGTATGAAAAAAAAGTTTAAACAAAAGTTGTAGGGAATTTTATAGCCTACAACTTTTATAATAAATGCAAATCTCATTTAACTGATAGGAAGCCAGATATTCGCGAAAAACCGATTTTTGTGACCTTTGACCTTGAATATCTTGAGACGCGGACACGATAACGATTGTGACTTTTGAGACAACATTTAGAATGACAAAACAAAGGTTCATACCAATTTGCAGCTTATTATCTTTCATTCCGAGGTTGACCCCTTTTTTTACCTAATATGACTGGGCTATTTGTCAAACACGTAGTTTGTTTGTCAAACACGTAGTTTATTTGCCAAACTCCCAAGCAGACTACAAACCTAGACACACAGGGCAGGTGGGCAGCTCAGTGTGCGAGGCGGGCGGGCTGCCGTGTCGCGCCCATTCCACGCGCGACACCCACGCCATGTGGCACAGCGTCTGAGGCTCCAAGCTGCTGTAAGGGACGCCAGAGAACGCCGTATGGAACTCCCGAGCTGACTGACATGTCCGGAATCTGCAGAAAAGAAAATATATATCAGACTACTAATAGATATAACAGTTGCTATAAAACAGATTGAAAAAGTAGATACATATCACTAATTTCTAGGCTGACGTGCGTGCGTGCGTGGTGCGACGTGCGTGGTTTAATTTGGGCGTAGTGTAACGGTTAACACACTCGGGCGCGACTCCCAGAGAAATGTGGCTTCGAATCCTGCCGGCCTCGCAATTTTTGATATACATATATTTATAAATCTATTAGGATATTTCCTTTAAGTGTAGGTTAAAACTTTAATAAAAAATATTAAAAAAATAAAAAATTATATAAGACTAGTTGATTCCCGCGACTTCGCGTGGATTAAGATTTTTTAGACCCGCCGGAACTCTCTTATTTCCCAGGATAAAAAGAAGCCTATGTGTTATTCCAGACTATAATCTATATATCTCTTTGCCAAATTGGTTCAGTCATTGCGACGTGATTGAGTAACAAACATACATCCAAACTTTCGCATTTATAATACCTATTAATTAATAGCATAATAGGAAGGATTAGTATCTTCATTATGATAGGATTCTCTCCTTTCCTAGAGATGGGAAGCGAAAATAGGAATAATCACCAAGGGAATTAACTGAAACCGTAAAAGGGCTAACAATTCACAAAAACTCACGTAAGCAGTGCCATATAGTGGTCCGGGGAGCCATCCCTCAAAACCCTGACATGTGAGATGTCATTTTGACAGGCTGCAGCAAATGCTAGCAGATCAGCTGCACCTAGAGCCCCTGGTACAGAGAGTAGGCATAAGGTTTTGGCCTCTTCTGCTTCCTTCAACTCACTGTAACAAAAGATAATTTCCATAACAAATAAAATTATTATAAGTTATTTCTTGAACTGAACTACTGAGGCTCTTATAATAAGCTTTATTTCATATCCATATTTACATTTACACATTTTTAGTTTTTATAATTTTATAATGGATCCCATATCCCGGGTGAAAGCCTCCATTCCATTCCATTTTTTTCTGTCTTGGGCAGACCTTTTTTTTTCTTATACTGTGCCAGTAAATGCCATCTTCAAGTAAACTTTAACCGACTAATAAAAATGACATTTCGACAGTTTTTGTATGGGCACTCTTTTAAAACGTCAAATTTATTTGTCAGTTAGTTTACTTGAAGGTGGTGAAATAGGCACTCAGGGTAAATGTCACAATCATTGAGTAAATATGAACCAAATAAGACATTTTGACAGGTTGCCAATAAAAAAACTGTCAAAACATACAACACAATTGTAAAATAAACACAAAATACAATTGTAAAATAAATAAAAAAGGACAACTTACTTTTCTTTATATAAATGGAGAACACCTTTTGTGACTTCAACTAACGGATTACCACAGAAGAAACTGATAGTCTCACTGTCCTCTGATGTGCTGCCCTCTGGAGGGGATCGACGAGAACTTGTAGGCAGGATACCGCTATCAGTATTTGGACCCATAAGCACACTAGCATATGTCTCCACTGTGATTGTCTTGGAGTCCCGCTCACCTCTGTCTCTCTTCTTTTGCTCCTTGGCAGATTCTGAACAGGTTGATTACATAATTAATTATGTATACATTAGGGTTTGCACTGTGGCTTCGCTTACATTAAGTTCGATTTCTCCAATTCCACCTGAAAAGCCTCAATAGCCAAACGGCTAAAGGTGCAGACTGCTGACTGAAAGGTCACAAGTTCCCACACGTTGCACCATTGTCATACCTACTCCTAGCTAAGCTTTTCGCTTATTTGAAAGGAAGAGGAGAATATAATTCAAATTCAGCTTGGCTAATATTCTTTAAAAAAAAAAATTTACCCTCTTATACAACCAACAATATAAACTTCATCAAATCATTGTTATATTCCTTTCTAGCCAATCTTCAAAGGAATTTCTTAGGTTTTTTAAGGCTAAAAATCAACCTTTGGTTGAACATTAAAAGCCTCGAGCACACACCTTCTACGCTGCTATTGTAAACTAGCATTTTTGGATTAACTATGACAGATTCACAATAGAAAAAATCTTGGTAGACCTACCTTTGGACATTGTTATAATGATTAGTGATTACTATATAAATATAATTATAGTGTTTTCATTAAAACTTTTATGACATTCTTTTGTTCTGTATTATTAGATTCTTCTCAAATATGCATTATTACATATAATTTATGCATTTGACCTATTCACATCACAAAAGTAAAGCAGGAAAGAACTAAACTTTTCAAAAATGTTTTACAAGCATTTAAAAGATGGGTAGATACCAATTACTGTTAACTTTTACACACCTATTTCAGCTGGAGAATCGCCCATGTCGGGTAGTTCTTCATCAATTTCAATACGTAGAACACACAAAGATATAGACATTTAACCAATATTGTTATTTTTTTTAATTATAGAAACAATGATCGTACAGAATTCTTCGTTTGCGCAATTAAAGGTAGCTTTTGTGACATAGCTGATTCCTAATGAAAAGTATACACAAGCAAAAATTTAAATAGTTCAATCTTTGAATATGCTTTGAATCACCTTAAACCTTTGAATCATTTGAAATAAACGGAGTGATTACATTCTCTTTGTTTGAAATTTGAATGCCAAAAGCCAAAACACCACCAATCAAGTATTAGTGTTCTGTGCCACCAATACACCAATATGAATATAATATGCCAAATCCCACAAACATATAAATTATAATATGTTTGTGCCAAATGCCAAATCCAAATCTTTCTTTCACAGATTACTATGATACTACGTATCAGATGGCTCAGTGCCCTACAAATTTTAAACCCTCGAAATCAAGGCCCATGATTGGCTAATGTATCATTTTGGTAAACTGCTGTAACCAATGGCGTAATAACAATTTTTTTTTCTATTTTTGTCTATGGATTTTTATTTTTGTTATGAAGGTATCTACCATAGGTATGTACCATAGGTATCTACCACAGGTATGTACCGTAGGTATCTACCTATTGCCATCCTTGCCCATAATAATAATTATAGGTTATAATTTATAAAAAATAGGAAATAAAGAAACAAATTTTTTAAAAATATTTGTTTAATTCACTTTGAAATAACATAATACCTATCGCTTTTGTTATACACATTTTTGGAATTTCAGGTAAGTCTTTATGATCTTGTCTAATATATACTTATATGTCCTAATTTTGTTTATTAGATACACCCTACACCAATTAAGACGTCATATTTTTAATAATTTGTTTCACGAAACGTTTTTCAAATTACAACACACTGGTAAACACATAAGATCCTAAACACTTTTATAATATAAACCATAAAACTTTGTCTTTTCTCACTGTGGAAACTTATAAAAAAAAAGCGTCCTTACGCGAATTATTATAACGGGCACATAACACTTGCACTATATTTCAATAAATTGAAATAACAATTGCTATTCTGGGACAGAAATATATGAAAATTAAACTAAAAAAACCAAATACAATAATGATGGCGTCGATTGGGCGCACAGATTACTATGATACTACGTATCAGATGGCTCAGTGCCCTACAAATTTTAAACCCTCGAAATCAAGGCCCATGATTGGCTAATGTATCATTTTGGAAAACTGCTGTAACCAATGGCGTAATAACAATTTTTTTCTATTTTTGTCTATGGATTTTTATTTTTGTTATGAAGGTATCTACCATAGGTATGTACCATAGGTATCTACCACAGGTATGTACCGTAGGTATCTACCTATTGCCATCCTTGCCCATAATAATAATTATAGGTTATAATTTTTTAAAAATAGGAAATAAAGAAACAAATTTTTTAAAAATATTTGTTTAATTCACTTTGAAATAACATAATATCGCTTTTGTTATACACATTTTTGGAATTTCAGGTAAGTCTTTATGATCTTGTCTAATATATACTTATATGCCCTAATTTTGTTTATTAGATACACCCTACACCAATTAAGACGTCATATTTTTCATAATTTGTTTCACGAAACGTTTTTCAAATCACAACACACTGGTAAACACATAAGATCCTAAACACTTTTATAATATAAACCATAAAACTTTGTCTTTTCTCACACTGTGGAAACTTATAAAAAATAGCATCCTTACGCGAATTATTATAACGGGCACATAACACTTGTACTATATTTCAATAAATTGAAATAACAATTGCTATTCTGGGACAGAAATATATGAAAATTAAACTAAAAAAACCAAATACAATAATAATGGCGTCGATTGGGCGTCAGCCATCAGGAGAATCATAGATTACTGTAGATCTATAAATACTTCATACTACATATAGGTACCTAATGTAGATATAGAGATGTCTGTAAAAATTGTCATGCATCATAGTGGAAAAGATTTTGTAAGGCTATGGAAATTTGTATGGGACTGAACTGGCCGTGATTGGGCGTCAGCCATCAGGAGAATCATAGATTACTGTAGATCTATAAATACTTCATACAACATATAGGTACCTAATGTAGATATAGAGATGTCTGTAAAAATTGTCATGCATCATAGTGGAAAAGATTTTGTAAGGCTATGGAAATTTGTATGGGACTGAACTGGCCGTGCTTTCTTTGTTTATATTTCCTAGTGTTATTGCGATAGTAATAGTCCATAGACTAGAAACAACAAGAATAAAAGTTAGTTAGTCGATAGCATCGATAGTACCTATCGAATCGATAGTTTTAAGGTAAATTATATTAATGATGATCAATACAATCGATAGTATCGATAGAATTGAAAGTATTATCACGTGCAAATAGTATCGATAGAACTATCAATTGGACGCACATATGCAATAAAGAGTCAACCAACACAACTTATCAATTGAAAAGCTAACTTTATTCCTTTATGTATGAATTTAATTTGACAAAGTTTTGTGGGTTTAAACGTTATTGCGTATCTGCGTCCAATAGTATGACTGATTTTCGAGGTCAACTATCGAAATCGTAACTCTCGATAGTTCTACAACACTAATTTTCTGATGTTTTCCTTCTAGTACACCACTTAGGTAGGTACCTACGTCACGTAATAAGAGATTCGAAGTAGGTATCTACCACAAACATGTATCTACCGCTAAAATCACAAAATGTAAAAGTGAAAGCAAGACACGCGCTCCATGCGTTTTTTAGAATTCTATTGCATATTTTTGTTTCTTTAAGGAAGGTTCAAACGCTCACTTAAATGATTAGGTACCTACCTATTGCAGGACTATTGGGACTATTGATTTTTGCATACCTACATAATGTCTCCAACGTCTTCAGATTATTCATCTGTGGTTGTAATTATTGTTAGAAATTGTCAATGTCATTTCAATTGTCATAGTAGTAACTTCAAAGTTGAAAGTTCTTGAGTTTATTTTACAAAAATAAATGTTCTATTTTAGTAAGATGTACGAGAACTTGCCAGAAAATTCACCGACACCAAGTATATATAAGCAGCGCTAATCAAGGCTCGTCAAATTTTAAATATTGAATAAGTACCGAGTCTGAATATCCGATAATAATGAAAGATCAAACGGAAGCAGAAAGTTTCAAGATTAAAGGCAATGAAGCGTTTAAGTCTGAGAACTATGAAGAAGCCGTATCCTTATACAGTAAAGCAATCGATTTAGCTGAGAACGACACACGTGAGTACGCTACATATTTGAAGAATCGTGCCGCAGCGTACCTTAAGTTGAAAGAATACAACAAAGTGATCAAAGATTGTGATGAAGCTTTAACAATTATCCCTGAAGATCCAAAAGCGTTATTCCGACGCTCACAAGCTTTAGAAAGTTTAGAGAGATTTGAGGAAGCTTACCGAGATGCGAAAACTGTATTCACTGTTGATCCAGGTAATAAAGCCATCCAACCTGTATTATCAAGACTTTATGCAATTGTTCAGGAGAGAGTTAAGAATGCAGCGCAAACAACTTCTAAAGTAGAGCAGATGTTTAAACTTGCATTTGAAATAAGTGAAGACACAGAGAAAAGAGAGAAGGCTATGGTTAACCTGCTTGTGTTGGCTAAGGAAAACACAGGTGCAGAAGTGATGATGAAAAGTGGTATTGTCAATAAAATACAACAGCTTGTCAAGATAGAGAAAAATATGGAAATATATGTGAACGCTATAAGGGTGATTAGTCAACTCTGTAAAAGAAGTATTGATAGGACAAAAGAAATTATTAAAGTAGTTGGAATCCCTTGGTTTTTGGAAATCATTGACAGTGAGCATGAAGCCAGAGTTAACTCTGCTCAGTATTGCTTGCAAGTGATTTTGAATACATTTTCAGGAATGGACACAAAAAAGGATACTAAACCTGATCCTTCATTATGTGAGCAATATAAGAGTGAAATTGATACACTACTAACATGTTTGACATATTCAATTACCAATAGAGTAATAACAGGATTAGCTAGAGATGCCATTATAGAACTTATTATGAAAAACTGCCATTTTAGTACTCTAAACTGGGCTGAAAGATTTGTAGAAATTAGAGGCCTACAACGTTTGCTTGAGGTTTGCAGTGAATTAGAAGAATATAAATATGAATCTGCAATGAATATCACTCCATCATCTAGGACAGTGGCTGCTGCCTGTTTGGCCAGAATATATGAGAATATGTACTATGAGCAGGCAAGAGAAAAGTTCCACAGTCAAGTTGATGATTTTGTCAAGGATAAACTGTTGACACCTGATTTGGAATCTAAAGTTAGAGTAACAGTAGCTATAACATCACTGTTGCGTGGACCTCTTGATGTAGGAAACTATATTATTTCAAAAGAAGGTATTATGGAGATGATATTAGTTATGGCCCAAACAGATGATCCTTTACAGCAGAAAGTTGCTTGTGAATGCTTGATTGCTGCTGCTTCGAAAAAGGATAAAGCCAGAGCTATCATTAATAAGGGAGTTGATATTCTAAAGAGCTTGTATGCAAGCAAAAATGATGCTGTTAGAGTAAGAGCATTAGTAGGTCTGTGTAAGATTGGAAGCTTTGGAGGTGACGATGCATCTATTCGGCCATTTGCAGATGGATCCACAAAGAAATTGGCAGAAGCTTGTATTAAATTTTTAGTTAATCCTGCTAAAGATAAAGATATGAGGAAATGGGCAGCAGAAGGCCTTTCTTATCTCACTTTAGATGCTGATGTTAAGGAAAAATTAGTTGATAATCAATTAGCTATCCAGGCTCTTATCGAACTAGCTAAGACAGGTGATCAGTCTTGCTTATATGGTGTAGTCACTACTTTAGTAAATTTGTGTAATGCATATGAGAAACAAGAATTAATGCCGGAAATGTTGGAACTAGCAAAATTTGCTAAACATCATATCCCAGAACAGCATGAGTTAGATGATCCAGATTTTGTAAATAAAAGGCTAACAATCCTTTGCAAAGCTGGAGTAACAACTGGTTTAGTTGCATTGGCTAAAACCGAAAGTCATAATTCTCGAGAATTGATTGCTAGAGTTTTTAATGCAATATGCAGTTTACAAGATTTAAGGGGTATTGTAGTTCAACAAGGTGGTGCTAAAGTTTTAATTCCTTTAGCACTGGAAGGAACAAACAATGGAAAGAAACAAGCAGCACAAGCATTGGCAAGAATTGGTATAACAATTAATCCTGAAGTGGCATTCCCAGGTCAAAGAAACTTGGAAGTTGTAAGACCTTTGATAGCCTTGTTACATCCTGATTGTACTGCTTTAGAAAACTTTGAAGCTCTCATGGCACTTTGTAATTTAGCGGGGATGAATGAGACTACAAGAAACAGAATATTAAAAGAAGGTGGTTTAGCAAAGATTGAACATTATTTGTATGAAGATCATGTAATGCTAACAAGAGCTGCAGCACAGTGTATTTGTAATTTAGTTCAATCTGATGAGGTTGTTAAAGCTTATGAAAGTGATAATGATAAAACTAAATATTTGTATTTATTGTGCCAAGAGGAAGATGCTGACACAGTCATGTCAGCTGCTGGTGCCTTATGTGTCCTAACATCCGTCAGTAAAGTGTGCTGTAGAAAGTTACTTGATCTTCATTCATGGCTTGAATCATTAAGATGCCTATTAGCAAATCCAAATAATGAAATTCAGTACAGAGGTGTCTACATTCTTAATAATATATTGAATGGTGATAGAGATACAGCTGCAAAAATATTTGAAACCGATGTAATGGAAATATTAATGGCTCTGACAAAATTAGATAATCCTGAACTAAAGAAAGTTAAAGAATATGCAGAAAAATGTTTAGATGCTGCTGAAAATTTGGGAGTGATCAGAAAGCCAGATGAAGGAGCAAGTGGATCTGTTCAGGAAGAACATCCTATTGAAGAATAAATAAAACAATTTACAAGTCATCAATCATTAATCAAATTTCAAAAATAAAATTTATTTTAAGCTACTTACAGCTACCTTGAATAAACTATTTGACTTTCTTTTTTTTATAGTGTGAGATTTTTGTAATATCAAAACTGTAATTGTTTATTGATTTTGAGATTGGATTGGACTTTTTGTTTTATAATATTTAAGTTAGAGTAAGTAACTAAGATTTTTGTATTACCTGCATATTAATAAATTTTTATTACTAGAATAGTTATTCTTTTTTTCACCTCAGACAATTATATTCAAACTAGATGCCTGCGACTTCGTCCGCATGGATTTTAAATTCCCGCGGGAACTCTTTAATTTTCCGGGATAAAATATAATCTATGTTGTTTGACGACCTCCCTGGCGCAGTGGTGAGCGCTGTGGTCTTATAACTGGGAGGTCTCTGGTTCGATTCCCGGCAGTTTAGGAATTTATAATTTCTAAATTGTCTCTGGTCTAGTCTGGTGGGAGGCTTTGGCCGTGGCTAGTTACCACCCTACCGTCAAAGACGTGCCGCCAAGCGATTTAACGTTCCGGCACGATGGCGTGTAGAAACCGATAAGGGGTATGGGTTGAATTTACACTGCTATACCCCTTCTAAGTGAGCCCGCTACCATCTTAGACTGCATCGTCACTTACCATCAGGTGAGATCGCAGTCAAGGGCTATCTTGTCATCGAATAAAAAAAAATGTGTTAATCCTGGGTATGAGCTATCCCCATTCAAAATTTCAGCTAAATCATTCGTTATAACGGAGTGTGTGTGTGTGTGTGTTTAAGTTAGTTATTTTTATAGTTAGTTGTTACCGTTGTAACGGTAAGGACTAAGGAAAATAACAAACTTACACTCACTAACACAAACTTTTGACTTTATGATATTATAATTTGGCTTTTCTATCTAGTGCTTAAGTAGGTACTTACACTCTTCGAAAGTGTCACACCCAAAAACTACTGAGCCACATGAAGCTTAAATAATACAAACACAATTTTTTTTTTCCTCCGAGGCTATATCTTTATTCAAAATAGTTAATAGAACCTAAGACAAAACTATTACATTAAAGGTGGTTGTGTACCACCCTTAATGTAAGCTGAAGACAAAAGCTAATATAATAGCTACTTAGTTCGCCGATTATATTTGCTTCTTTTCAGAAAATAATAATTTCGGAAGGGTGTGAAAATAAAGAGGACTCCTAAATTGTACTGTTTTTGAACATTGGTATGCTTGAACTAGGTACGGTAGGTACGTACTTAAGCAACCTTCATGTGCCAATGCCTCAATCACACACAAATATAATATTAGATGGTCTACGTTATACGTCGTATCTATCTTACAAAGTAGACAAGTACAATAAATCCTGTTAATATTATAAATGCGAAAGTTTGGTTGGATGAATGGGTGGACGTGATACTCAATCACGTCGCAACGACTCAACCGATTGGCTTGCGATTGGCATAGATAGATTTGGAATAACATATAGGCTACTTTTTATCCCGGTAAATAAGAGAGTCCTCGCGGAAATTAAAAAAAACATGAATTCACGCGAACGAAGTCACGGGCATCAACTAGTATTTAGTAGGTATTGAATAATACCTAC
This sequence comes from Hipparchia sbordonii, assembly GCA_038048805.1. Lineage (NCBI taxonomy): Eukaryota > Metazoa > Arthropoda > Insecta > Lepidoptera > Nymphalidae > Hipparchia > Hipparchia sbordonii. The sequence continues at coordinate 7,798,882 of CM076107.1, read as the reverse complement.
ATAGGTACGGATTTTTTTTGAAAAAGGCGCTTCTTTTAGTTCAGTCTTCCCATAATGCAATACCGCGTCCCTTCCCCTCTGAGGACTCTCCCGTTCCCCTCTATCTAAGCAAAGGTCTTTTCTATGTCGATTTCGATACAGAACACTAACTTTTACTTGTTTAAATCATAATAAAGAACTAAATATATAAAAAATAAAATGTTAAAATATACGAATATAACAATAAATACTAAGTGACTTAAATTATTTTTTAATTATTGACTTATTTTAAATTTGAACTGTGTGAGGCGTCTCTTCTATCGGCAAAAAAACGACGTCGTTAAAAACCTTTTAGATTGACAGCTTGATTTGGTTTGGTTTCCGCTACTGTGCTATTGTGCTATTTTTTTGGTTTTACGTTAAATATCTCAAGAAAATGTCTATATCTACGGCTACAGGTACCAAAACTGATTAATTACTCGTTCATACAATAGAAATTTTATCGTGTTCCAATATAATTACCCTCAAACATGATGGAACTATGTTTTCGGAGTAAAGCCATGGAATCCCATATGGCGGTCCTTACTCCACATGATTTAATGACGCTACGTAACGAAAAAAAATACTTTTCTTTGATGGGCCCAACTTAGGAACCAATAGTTTTCTCCTAGTCTGCCCCAAATTTATAGGTTAATTTCGTAGTTCAGATTACGTTAGGTTAATTTTATATTTTACTTTTTTTTTACTTTTTGGCGTCTGCGGAGTGCTGACGCCGGACATGGACAACTTTTGAAACGTATACGCTTCTTAGAAACTACGAAAAATTGAACTTTTTATTTTGTTTACATGGATAGAGTTATGAATGATAATATAGTCAACTCATATGTTTTGAAAAAAGTGTTAAATATTTGAATAGTTATTTTATGAATTAGTATATTCTATTTAAATTTAAAATAATTCCCCACAGTTATGAAACATATCTGAAAGTGAAAGACTTCTATTTTATTGCTATTTTCTGTTAATATCTTATACCACTGATTTTAGATCCTACAGAAATCTTTATACACTCAAACAGAAACCTTTTTGAAATCAAAAGATAATATTAAGATTTTCCAAATTAAGGGAATTTATGAGTTATAATTTTTTAAAGCATTTTATTTTCCATTTTGTAGATGAACGCACAGAGGGTGATGATGATACTTCGCAGGGCAGCCAACCCAAAGATGAAAGCAGTGATTCAGAGAATGAAATAGAGAATGAAATTCAAAACCAAAATGGTGGTTCTATTGGTAGAGACAGCCCTGAAATCCATGAAATAACCAGTGATGAAGAAGATTGTGTGGTGACAAATGATGATGACAGTTCAAACTCTACTACTGATTCTAATGACAGCTCTGAAGGATCACAGCAAAGCAATAAAGATCGTGATAAAGAAAAAGATGAACAGCCTCTAGAAAATGGTGGAGAAGAATCTGATGTGGAGGAAGTATTAATTGATGACCCTTTAAATCAATCCCATGGTAAAACTAAGCCCATGGTCATCAACGATACTAAAAATCTCTCTGAATTAGCAACAAAACAGACTGAATCCAACAATGGTGAGGAAAATAAAGAGCCCACTGTAGTTATTATTGACACTAATTCAATATTAGCAGGTAAGGGGTCAACTCCTGTTCAAAATAAAACATCTTCAAGCACAATGGATGCACAGAATTTGTGTCAAAGCATTGCTGCTAGAGGGACTACCATCACACCTATCAGTTGCAAGTCCACTCCTGCTCGAAGTATTCAAAACAATGTACCTGCACCCCAACCTAATATTTTGCCATCTTTAACAGACGACATGTTTGTTGTTGAAGCACCTTCTTTCATTGTTCCTTATGTTTACGAAAAACCATCTGTCAAACCATTCAGGGAGTTTGTAGATAAACTAGGAAAAGAACTTGAAGAACTGAAAATAAAAGAGGAGCAAGAAAAATTGGAAATAGAGAAGGCTGAAAAAGAAAAAAAAGAGAAGCTAAGGCAGGAGAAAATTGAAAGAGGGGAGGAAGTTGAACAAGAAGTTGACAGTAATGAGGAGAGTAAAAAGGCTGCCGAGGAGGCAGCAAAAGAAAAGAAGCTGGAGAAAAAGCAGCGAAGGAAGCGCAGAACTGAAGAAGATGATGATTCTTGGGATGGGGAGTCTTCCAGTGAGTCAGAGGAAGAAGGTCTCAGTGATTGTGATATGGTTATTATTAAAGATAAAGCGGAAGATGTAAAAGACCCAATAGATATGATTGCTAAGGGAATCAAGGGTAAAACTGACAGTTACTTTGATTGTTCATTAGGTCAGTTTTTCATAAACATTGGACTCAACTTAGTACAGGAATATGTTCAGAGTGATTTATTGAAAACACAAAATAGGAAGATGTACAAAGAAAAGAAGTCAGGTCGCAGCACAAAGGCCACTGAGACTGCAATTGCATCATTAAATCAGAATTTGGCATACAGTAAGAAACTTAATGCACCATATGCTCTTGAACAAAAGAGGTGTGATTTCTGTAGTTTTAAAACTGAATCTATTTTAGTTATGTCCCATCATTTAGAAGCACCCCATATGAAAAACAATATCTACAAATGTAATACATGTCCATTTGAGATTCGAAGTCCGCATGACATTTTGTACCACATGGAGGCTGAGCACAACATTAGGGGCAGGTTGGAACGAGCCCCTGCTTATCAGCAGTGCCCTAGTTGCCACTTCGAGGATAATAGCAAAACTAAGCTGGCACGTCATCTAATTGCTTGCGCCAAGAAGTTTAAACCCGAATTCAACCTCGGGCCGCCCTTGGAATGGGAGCCTCCAGCAAAAATACCAAAGTTATCCAGAGCTCGTAACAATATTGTAGGACCATATCAGACTAATTACAACAGGTCACCAGTTGGAATGGGTCCACTTGGACGACCACCTCTGAATATGTCAAATCCTGCTATACCCAATATGCCAGTTTTAGGTCGCCCTCGAGGTCGTCCTCCGCTGGCCGGTCCCACGCGCACCCCAGTTTCTGGAGTACCCATCATTCGCAGTGGAGTCATGATCATGCACAACAATCCTCCGAGTGGGACCACAATTTCTAATTACCCAATTTTACCCAATAATCAAGGAAATCAGTCGGCTACACCTAAGATATCGATCACGCCCTTACCGCGCGCGCCCCAGCCTTCTTCGTCAAATTCTGCTCCAAATTCCAAGGCTACATTTGTGATATGTGAAATTTGTGATGGATACATTAAAGATTTGGAACAACTGCGGAATCACATGCAATGGATACACAAGGTGAAGATCCATCCAAAGATGATCTATAACCGACCTCCACTTAACTGTCAAAAGTGTCAATTTAGATTCTTCACAGATCAGGGTCTGGAGAGGCACTTGTTGGGATCACACGGCTTGGTCACAAGTTCAATGCAAGAAGCTGCTAACAAAGGCAAGGATGCCGGTAGATGTCCTGTTTGTGGAAGAGTTTACCAGTGGAAGCTGCTCAACCATGTTTCCAGAGATCATAATATGACTCTGAAGCCGGCCCATCTCTCCTACAAATGCACAGTATGCACTGCAACATTTGGAATGTACAAGCAGTTTGAGAATCATGTGTATTCAGCTCACAGTGTTGTCGCCAAGCGTGTCATAGATAAGAAGACAACAGCCCCTCCTAAAAATTCCGACACCGATCCATTGCTCAAGCCACTAAAAATAAGTGATGAGATCACTATCATACCTCAACCTGCTAAATCCTCAGTGACCATAACTGCTAAGGGTAAATAACATTAGAATCTGGAAGTGTGAAAACTGAGTTATAGTCTGTATTGTTTTGTCAACTTATTTGTCAGTGGTGCACTTCCATGACTTCAGGCAGTATTGTGTAAATAAACATATTAAGCTATATAACACCATAATGTTAAAAGCAAAGGATATTATGACTATTTTCACTAACCAAGCAAACATGTTATTTTTTAAAGATGAATAATAGAATAAGATGTAAATGCAGTGTATAAATCCAATGTAACCATGAGAATGTTTTTGTAATCCTTCCATGTTTTAGCATCTTTTGTGTGATTGTGACTTGTGTGTTGTGGTTTGCAATGTCACAAATAAAAATTTGCAATGGTAAAATCTGCATCTTAGCTGTACAATGAGTTGGTGAAAGTAATGAATGTGCACCTGTTGAAGATAGACTTATAGTTTCCAGTAATCATTGTTAAGTAATTTATTTGCAACCATTCTTGTATAATCTGTGACAACTATGAATTATTGTCTGCCTATTTTATTAAAAAATATTATGATAATACTTATATCATCTGGATTAATTTCAGAAAAATGTATTATAAAAATATAATATAGGTAGACATTAATGATAAATGTAAATCAAATAATATGATGTAAGGTGTTAGTAATAGGATAATAATTGTAGGTTTAAATGATAAGAACATAAAATATCACGTCAATCTCCTAATAATTCAATTCCCTGTCAAAGTGCATGCTTGCATTTTGGATACAAAGCAAACAACACGTCTGTCTTATTTATTCTGATCTCAGGCTAGACTGGAGTTTTAATTTGGTAAAAGTTTACTAAATTGTTAAAGTACTTATAGAACTGAAATGATGTAATTTTTTTTATTTAATAAAAAACAAACCATTTCAAGCTGATTGATATCTTGTTTGATAAACTATTATATAACTTACACAAATTCGTACTCTTATTTAAAAATCAGATTTGTAAAATATAATTTGTATTTAATAATATGCAGTATGTTCGTCTTTTGTTCGATTCTAAATAAATGAAACTTTTTTTTATCATTTTAAGTTTTCTTAAATTCTTCAGACTAATTTTAAATATAAAGTTTCATCAAAATTGCGTCGAGCAATTTTGATGAAACTTTTTTATACGATTCCTATGTAATCCTAAGGTGAAACCTACCAAACCTAGCCTACCCTATTTAATTCCATGATAATTTCTTGCATGATATAATTATACATAACACTCACATACCGACCTACTTATGTCAGTCTTAGGCTCAAAAATCGAATATGCATAAAACGTAATTTGTTATTTGACGTTATAAAAACCTGTAGGTAACGTCGAATAACGAATTGAATTGAATGAAACTACGACTTTAGAAAATAAACATTGGAATTTCATGCATACTGTACAATTATTATAACCGTACTATGGTAGGTAGGTACCAAATATTGAAATTCTTATACAAAACTCAAAAGTAGTCCCTTGAGGTAAGTGGAGAGAAAGTGGGAGGTGGCTAGCTTCCGACTTGTGTAGAACACGGAAAGTCGAGTAGGTAGGTATGTTAAGCTGAATGAAAAATCGATAAAGCGGAACCTTCTAGTGTAAGTACTATAAGTACACATAAGATGTAAGTAAGTACACTTTTACAAAATTTATTTTTTTGATCAAGACCCAAAACTGAATTCGATTTTTAACCATTATGCTTTGTAGGTATATACTCAAAGCCATTACCTATCACATAACACTAATATTATAGGACTAAAGGTAAATCTTTTAAACCACAACGAATGAACCGATTCGGCTGAAAGAAATGAAGATAGCTCATATTCAGGGTTAACACAAAGGCTACATTTTATCCCGGAAAATAAAAGATCCCGCGGGAATTAAAAACTTAATCCACGCGGACGAAGTCACGGGAATCTATTGTCGTACCCATTCCTAGCACAAACTTTCCTGTTATTTGGAGGGGATAGGAAGATATTAGTCAACTTAAGCTTGGGTGTTATTCTTTTATGAAAAAAAAAAATCATCTAGTAGATACTTCGGTAGGTTAGGCTACCTAAATTATATCTAAATGCTGTGCCTAAATGTGTCACGGTGCACGCAGTCAGACGCAGTGGTCACGTCGACAGCATTTTTCTAAATTAAAGTAAATTGAAAATGTGAATCTAGGCCGGATACCTACGATATGCCTAACACCAGTTTTCTACTTCATCATCATTCATCTATCTAACACCTACTGAGACCATTCTAGTGAACCTAAATACACTATAGGTAGTATGTGCTATAAATTGGGTAGGTTTTTACTACGATTACAGTACTTTAGTCAAGTAAGTATATAGGGTGCGCGTTTTGACTTTTGAAAAAAGAAGCTGATTTGCTAAATCTGCGCTGATTTGATTAATTGCAATCGCCCAACTCGTATTTCTTAGGCAGACTAGTTGCGCCGTCATTGCCGTATACTGTTTGTTCTTTTTCCAAAATCATCAGGGTCATCAGAAGGCGAGCGTCGCGCCTCAGTTTCATCATTTTCTCTCGACTTCAACAAACGTGTTTCAAACTAAAATTATTTTTATACTTACTTTGTAGAGGCGTTTGAAATCATTTTTTTGAAAAGAATTTTTATTTTATGTGTAGTTTGTCCCTGCTGTCTTTCTTCTCTCCCTCCAATGCTACGCTACGTTTGATATCTACAGTAACTAGTTATTAACAATCCACAATTCCTAAACCCCGTTAAGGTGGGCAGTACCCTGCAGCATCAGGGTTGAGGAACTAGGACCTAGAGCTCCATGATATAGTTTGTGATTGATACCTAAATCCCCGCAGTTTAGGTGAGCAATACCCTGCAGCGTCAGGATTGAGAAGCTAAAACCTAGAGTCCGATGAAATACCTACTTAGTTTAATACTTGGTACCTACCTACTTACAATATCAATTCGTAATCGATATAAGTACTTACATATTTTCTAAATCTCAATAGTTTAGTTGGGCAGTACCTATGCAGCCTCAGGCTTGAGGGGTGGAAGCTAATAAAATTTTCGAGGGACCATTTCGCAAGTGTTATAGAATTTGTTGATGTTACTTATTGCTGAGCCTTATGAATGCCCTGACTGTTTTACTTTTGATATTTTGAATAGTTATTAGGTACCTATCAACGGGCCTTTGTTCATGCGAGTCGCATAGCTACAGATTGTTTATTTTAAACGTTAGGGAATCGTATTAATCAATGCAATGCACTTCGCCTGATCATTATTGTTTGCCTACGAATACTATTCTTCGAACTATGATTTGTTGAAAGGTTTTGCCCAGTGTTGCCACCTCGAAAATTATCTTGTCACTAGATTCAATGTAAAATATCACCAGATTTTAAAAAAATTGGATGAAAAAAAAACACCAGAAGTCGCTAATTATTTTATAAGTACTAAATAAGTATGAATAAAAAACTCACTGTCAAGATTTTAGAAACGTCATAATTACGTTGATCTGTAACCTCCTCAAGATCAACTCATAAATTACGTGACCATGGAAAAACTCTCAGATCAATTTACACCTTAAATTTTGATGATACTTGTACAATATATAAGTACCTATGTGCATATAAATGTATAATTATAATTAAAAAATAAATATAATTATGAAGACAATTTTGCCGCAGTTGCTAACAAGTTGTCCTAAATTACGTTACGTAGTATGTATTACTTCTATGAGAAAGAATATAGAATAAAGAAAAGTTATTTAGAAAACGAGCAAACTTGACTATGACATTGACAGATTAATGTCATAATCAAGGTGGTTGGTTGGGTATTGCATTTCTGCGTCATTACCTACACACAACAAAGCATTTTTTTAAAACGCTTTTAAGGTTCTTCCCACTGAAATAAGTATTGCCAGATGCTGTATCAAAAATCGCCAAAAAACACTAAAAATAAATTGTCGCTAAATGATGAAAAATTATCGCTATAAGCTCTGAAAAATCACCAGATCTAGTGACAAAATCGCTAAGGTGGCAACACTGGTTTTGCCTGTGGTTTACCGTTTTTGCCTGGTCTGTGGTGTTTGTAATTTTGATTGTCATTTTGACTGCTGATTTTGTCAATGGCTTGTCATTTTTTGTCACTAGGTAGGTACCTACTGTGGTACCTACTCATTTGTCATCATTTTCTCTGTCTACGGTCATCGTTATTGAAAATTGAAAATTGAAAAATGTGCGTTGTTCGTGGTCTGTGGTGCGTTGAGTTGACACGGGTTGACACTTGACAATTGACATATCTCTTGACAGGCGTTGATCATTGATGGCGGTGCAGGTGGTAGATCTTTTGAATCAAATTTAGATACATTTTTAATAGATTTTTATTCGAATGTTATTATTTTATTGTTTATAATGATGTAAAACGGGACATACAGACACCGAGATCTTTTAGCATAGTACTTAATAGTACTTTGTAGTAAACGGAGTGATTACATTCTCTTTGTTTGTAGTCCTAACCTAAAACCACGTGAGCACTGAGCAGCTGGTGAGCAGCAAACTGCGGATCGGAGAAAATATAATGCTAAATGTAAGTTTACGAATACTCTAAGATGATTAATATATTTTTATCTACAATATTTAAATTATGATGATAATAACACGAGCCGAAAAAGTGTATATTTGAAAACCATTTGATAACTAATGATAGGTCTGAATTAATAAATATAAACTTTGAAATCTCGGTGCTTCAAAATAGCGCTTAAGTATTTTAATTATAAATTATTTGTTTTACAGGTAACTAGACTTTTATATTAGTAGCAGCCATACAACGAGGATTCTAAGATGAAGTAAGTTATAATACCAATCAAGGCAACTGTTATGAATATTTTAAGATTATTTTAATCTCATCCACAACATAGATAAACAGAAAATCCACAATTAATTAACTTATGATGATAATAACACGAGCCGAAAAAGTGTTTATTTGAAAACCATTTGATAACTAATGATAGGTCTGAACTGTTAACATAAACTGAAATCTTGGTGGTTCAAAAAAGAGAGCCCATTTTAATTGTAAATGATTGTTTTACAGGTAACTAGACTTATATGATAAGCAGCCATGCATTGAGGATCCTAAGATGAAGTAAGTAATTAATACCACTCAAGGTACATAACTGTTATCATATATTTTAATCTTATTGATAATTAATTTACTTATGATGATAATAACACGAGCCGAAAAGTGTTTATTTGAAAACCATTTGATAACTAATGATAGGTCTGAACTGTTAACATAAACTGGAATCTTGGTGGTTCAAAAAATAGAGCTTAATTTAATTGTAAATTATTTGTTTTACAGGTAACTAGACTTATGATGTTAGTAGCCGTACACAGAGAATTTTATGAAAAAATTAATACCAATTTAGGTAAGTTTTATGAATACATACCTACATGTTTTAAGATTTAGTATTTTAATCTCATCTATAATATTTAACGAATGATGACAATAACACGAGCCGAAAAAGTGTTTATTTGAAAACCATTTGATAACTAATGATAGGTCTGAATTAATTAACATAAACTTTGAAATCTTGGTGCTTCAAAATAGTGCTTATTTTAATTATAAATTATTTGTTTTACAGGTAACTAGACGTATAATATTAGCAGCCACACATCTGGAACATAACATCTGGAATTATAAGAGAAAATTATTAATTCCACTCAAGGTAAGTTTTATGAATATTTTTGAAGATTATTTGAATGTCATCCATAATATTGAACTTATGATGATAAATGACACGAGCCGAAAAAGTGTTTATTTGAAAACTATTTGATAACATCTAATGATAGGTCTGAAATTTTCTCTTAAATTTACAAAATAATTTGTCACTTGACAGCATTAAGATTTAAACATAATGTAATTGTTTTACAGGTTTTGCAGCAGTGAATTAGCGGCCATACAACCAGAAAAAATTAGAAATAGGTAAACTTTACAAATATTATATGATTGAATCAATTATATCATAATAATAATGAAGTTTGAAATTCATGAGTAAGTAAACCAACATTGATAAGTGTTAGCGAAATATTGACATAGTAAAGATATACAACTTTAGTGTATTGAAGGTAGTTTGATAAAATCACATAGGTAGGTAGTTTGATAATTGACATAGGCGGCCGTCTGGCGCGCCCGACTGACGCCGACTTGAACGGTATAAATAGCCTTGGTTAGGTTTAGGTTTGACGATACGAATTCAGTCTCTTCCAGAGACTCATGCGGCTATTGGATGCTCTCGGTCTAGATCGTTGTATTTGATTGATGGGTTGTGATAGCAATCACGCCCTAATCGAATAAATATTACCCGGAGGGTTTAGATGTGTGTAATTGATTAAATAATACTTAGATATGTTTGATAGTTACCCTCACGTTCAGATGGTGGTTTGTCTGACGTGTTGTGGTTAAATAGATTAGATGTGAGGACAGGGGCCGTTATAGGGGCGGTTGGAGACGGCTTTAGGTAGGGTTTTAGCGTTTTTTTTGTGTTTCTATAAGTGAAAGAGACTTACTTAGTATTGTTTCATCTCAGACCAGTTTTGATTGCATTTGTTATTTTTGTGCATTGTTAAAAGTTAGGATACTTTGAATATAAAGAATTATAGTATAGTGAAAATAATAAAGCTCATATTTATAAGCGCTGTGGCTTAGGTGTGTGTGAATATGCAAAATAAAAAAAAAAATTATGTGCTGGTTCTTATTTGGTGGATTTACTTGACGATTCAAAAATACTTTGTATAAGTTATTTGAATAAAAAATTATTCTACTTTGTCCGCTTGTTTTCTTTATAAATCCAATTAATATAACTTCAATAGCCCAACGGTTAAATGTGCGGACTGAAAACTGAAAGGTTGCAGGTTCAATCTCCATCCAATGCACTATTGTCGTACGTACTTTTAAATACTTTCCGCTTATTTGGAACGGAGAGGAGGGATATTAGTCAAGTTCAGCTAGGCTGATATTCTTTTTTAAAAAGCTATACTTTAAGAAAAATTAAACAGACTTCAATATACCAAAGTAAAGAATAACTGAAAACAGAAAAGTGTCCATGAAAATCTTGAAAACTACTGAACCGATCTTTTTTACTGATATAGCATTGTATCTGAAAGCTAAATCGCTTGACAGCATTGCTTTACGTGACTAGTTACCGTAGCTTTATGTGACTAGTTACCGTTTTGGACCCTTGACACTACCGGATAGCTGTATGTAACTAGTTACGAGTACGAAACTTTCCCGACTAGAACAAAGACAGTTGAGAAATAAGTTCCTAAATATGCTCTTGTCGAGAATTGAACCGGCCTCCTAGCAAATTGGTGTGACAAGTCGGGAATAAATAAGACTAGCTCACCATCGACCTTATAGGTCGAAAAAACAAAGTTTACATTTCAATGCTCCACTATAAATTGTGCAGCTGGTCTTTGGGATAGATTGCAGTAGGTATACCTAGGTGCCTATAACATACGAGTTAAGATTAGGTAAGTATTTGATATTCAATTTAGTTAGGTGGTCAGTGGACACCTACTAAACAAAATGTTTTTGTTTTAATTATAAAATAAAACGCTAGCATCGATGCTGATTATTTATTCATTTATTTCTATTATATATTTGGTTGGGGTCACTTACCTATTGCTTAGTTTTAAAGTTTATTCACATGTTACATTTACATACCTACTTATAAATACATTAGCCTATTTCTATTAGCCTTTCTTTTTTTATTTGCTTTATAAAGTCCTACTAGATAATAATATAAGTATAGTAATAGTACGAAAGCCATTTAGTTCTTGGGATTCCTAGGGTTCTGTTCCGTAACATCCTGAAGACGGATGGTTATGTCAGTCAAGGACATATTGGGCAGGTTCACGAATTCCTCAATGTTGGTAGCCGTGGTAGAAGGCCGGTCAAATGGATACCCCATGTTGCGTCTGTCAGGGTACAGCCTGTCTTTCAGCCCGCAGAAGCTCGACGCCTCGACGCACGACAACTCTTTACCTTCGGGATTGTTTATCTGAAAGTGGAAACTTGTAAGTAAATTGTATTGTATTCATATATAGTCCTTGACTGCGATGTCATCTGATGGTAAGTGACGATGCAGTCTAAGATGGTAGCGGGTTAGGAAGGGGTATGGCAGTGTAAATGGAGCCCATATCCCTAATCTGTTTCGACACGTCATCGTGCCAGAACACTCAATCGCTTGGCGGCACTACTTGGGGTGGTAACTACCCGTGGACCGAGGCCTGTGGAGGTCCATGCAAGAGACCTATGTCTAGCAGTGGACGTCTATCGGTTGATGAAGAAGAAGAAGAAGAAAAAAGAAAGAAAACTTACACCGTCAAGCTCGTAGTTGGAGAGCATAACGAAGAGCTCATACTGCGCTCCGGGCTCCGTGCCCTTCGGTACCAGCATGTGCTGCGGCCAGCCACAGCCGCAGAAGTTGAAGCTGGCCAGGCTCGGGTTTCTGGCGTCCGAACCCTGGGCCGACAGGTCGCGGAACGTCTGCTCGAACGGGATCGTCAGCGACGATTGTGTCGACTGGCGGACGATTCTATTCTGTCCTGCTTTCACTGCGAGATTTTATAATATTATAGGTAAATAAATAGGCAGGTACCTTATTCTCTTCATTTCTTAAGCTTCACATGTGTCCATTTGTTCTAATAATATTTTCTTGTAACTGTTTATATGTGGATAAATAATAAAAATAAAATAAATCTTTTGGTCAAAATTTAATTGGTCGTTTTCTTAGGATCATAAAGGTTTTTGTAGAACATTCCATTCTTAATGCATAATGAAAACTTTTTGACTTAGTTAGTTGTTGCTTAGCTGTTGAGGTATCTACAGAATACCTAATAGTATGATAATAAGTAGGTACCTTGTAATTATTGATTTTCCGGGATAAAAAATAGCCTATGTCACTCTCCTGGTTCTCAACTATACCCATGCAAAAAACATGAGTGTCGATCCATAGCTCTATTGCGGCATGATTGTAGGACAAACCAACAAACAAACACACTTAAGTACGCATTTTCATTATATTAATAAGGATTATTTATTTATGCCAGTAGGTAACGAGTAAATAGGATAAAATGTAAAATAGATTACATGGCACCACGAATCTGTCCATCTCTATCATCATCTTGCGCTGGTCGTTCAGGATCCAGGGCAGTTTGCGCTCATCGAACTTCGGAGACATGAATATGCGGACAGTGGTGCGTCGCGCGTTACCCGTGTTGTTCGCTTCAATACTGAAAGCAGATCGTTAAAGAATATTAGTCAAGCTGAACTTGACTTATACTCTCCTCTCCCCTCCAAATAAGCGGAAAACTTGTGCTAGGAGTGGGTACGGCAATATTGCAACGAGTGGGGTTCGAAGCTGCGACCTTTCAGTTTTCAGTCCGCACCTTGAACCGTTGGGCTATTACCTACCTGTTAGTTACCTAAGTACCTATGAGTTTTTATTTCTCGACAACGGGAAGAGACATCGAAACAAAGTCAACGAGGCTTAAAAAAGTAGTTTATCGTTCTGTTACTCCGATGCTGCATGGCTGATGAACAAACCAACCAATCATCAAACAAACACATTTATAAGAATACTTTTCTTCCTACCTAATAAGTAGGATTAGGTAACTATTATAAGATCCATCTTAAAAGGACTTAGGTAGGTACATTAAAAAAAAAATAATGACAAAGTCGCGAAAAGATCGATGAAAATTTCCAACGCTGAGTGACTCAGAATCACTACTTGAATCCTTGGTTTCAGTTTTAGTTAACATGCCCCTTACACCTGTAAGTAAGTATATATCTGAAAATTCTAGAAATGAAATGGAACAAAACGTACACGTATTGGAATGGACGATGGTTGAGATGGGTGAAGCGGGCGTACACGGGCCCGCGGTCGGAGAAGTCCAGCCCGCGGGACAAGTCCACGTCGCTCTGCATCCAGAACGTGTTCAGCGTGTTGGTGTCTCCCGTGGAACTCTCTATTTTGACCGATGTTATCTGAACACCTGGATTTTCCAACTGAAAAAGATAGATAGATATTTCGCTATTACACTACTAATGCCCATTTTCAAACCATACGAGTACTTAAATCATCCCCTAAGTATGAGTCTTTTTACGTAAGTACCCCTAAATACAATCCCTTACCCAATATCATCTTTCCCTTTAGATGTTCCCTAAGTGCGGTACCAGGAGGTAGTGAGCGTAGTACGGAGGAGGTTTTTTTGTTTTTTTTATATTTTTAGCGAGCAAACGAGCAGGCGGGTCACCTGATGTTAAGTGATTACCGCCGCCCATGAACACTTGTAGCACCAGAGGCACCACCAATGCGTTGCCGGCCTTTCAGGAATTTGTTGGTCCGCCCCTTGAATAACCCCATGTTGTAATTCAGTGGAAACACCGTCGCAGGAAGTTGGTTCCACAGTTTCAAAGTACGTGGAAAAAAGGATCTGGAACATCGGATGGTCGAAGTGCTCCAGGCACCCAGGTGGTGAGGGTGAAATTGTTTTCGGTGGCGAGCGGTGCGGTTGTAGAAGAGAGACGGTGGAATAAGGTCAAATAGTTCTTCAGAACACTCCCGATTATATAGCCGATAGAATACGTAATTTTTAGTCCGTAGGACGCAGCAGTGGAGTCTGGCATGCCAGTTTGGTATCAATGACGATTTTTCCTCCTCCGGGATAAAAAAGGTGTACTTACCCTAAAGGTTAGTGAAAATGAAATTGACAGAATTTATTAATTTTTATTAATTTTTTTTTTCTAGCGAACCTCAGAAAGCGTCGCCTAGGCCTAACTAAACCAGCTTAGGTAGCCCGTAAAGATGAAAATCGACATCAGTCGTTCGCACGAATTCAATTGCCCACGGAGTTAGGACAAACGACCATGAGTAGGTAAATGAACAATTTCGAGTGCGCCCGTGTAAGGACAATCTCGTACATCAAAATTCGGGCACCCAATAGTTACCTATAGGTATTGGGTGCCCGAATTTGAGTAAAGTCATTTTAACACCCGAATACGGGCTACTGTTTAATTTTAATCACAACAATAAGAAAGGGAAAACAAAAATCTTACCTCATGGCAGAAGTAGTTAGGTACCTACTCTTTAGTCACTTGCCATCTTGCTTTGTAAATGCCTAGATATAGAATGCCTTTAAAATAAAAATAATTAATCCAGTACCTACCTCAGATCGCGAATAAGGGCGAACGTTGGGCGACTCCTTGAAGCGCTGGAAAAGGTCATCAACAAATGCGTGCCAGCAGTAGAAGAATGGATCACGCATGTTTGTTGCCTCGTCAGCCATCACTTGGAAGGATTCCTGAAAACCGACAGGTAAGTAAGGACCTAAATTATGAAATGCCGTTGGGGTTTCATTGATGTTATAGTAGGTACCTATTATGAATTCTTAACTTTGGATTATACACCTCACGCTGGATAGGCTTTTTACGAAGTCTACCTTATGCTCCATATATACTCCATACTGCCCTGCTAAGTACCAGCTTGCTGCATTAGATTCGGTGGATCGACGTACCCGAAGAGTCATCGTCGATGAAGCGCTGTTCAATGCCAAACTTAGTTTGGAACATCGGTGCAAACGGTCTGTTGGTTTTCCACAAAATTTCAGATATTGTGTCCTAAAACCATATGTTTATTTCTTTCTCCGACACCATTCTACTATTGAACCACTGTTGGACTGCAAAGCATCATAGTTTCAGAGAAGATGCGGCCGGCCCCTTAACTGTAACCAGTGTACTACCTACTATGAGAAAATTCCTCCTTTTTATGTCTACTGATTACAGGAACTACTGTAAAATATCTTCAGTAGGTACTTAGGTACACACCAAAGGTACCTACCAGATAGCGGTTGGTTGGGTCATGCATATATCCGGCAAAACTGTGTCCGTTGTTATGAAGGGAGCCATAGAATTCTCGGTTGGGCGAAAGAATGCTCGACTCTACGATGTTGCCCAAAGTGTCGATATCCAAGGTTTGTGTGGAACCGTTAGGCTGGAAATAAATGAAGGTTTAGTAATTTATTTTCATTATTAATAAAAACTGCTCATAGGTAATTGGAATTCCATTTTCATCAAATTGGCCGTCTCGAGACCATCATGTTTACTGGTCTGTGCATGACTCTAAAATATTCCAAAAAGATTTTGTACGATGTCGACAGTCTGCCAACACTGCACTTTCTCGTGCGATATCACCATTCCAGCACTTTGAGACTCCAATGTCTATCTGATGTTTAAAATACACGCCGCGCCGCTATACCTACAAAAGAGGCACAAGACAGTGTCATGTGGAAGTCGCTACGAGAGACCTATATGGAACAGTGTATAGATCTATCGATTGACAACCAAGACGTCGATAGTTGCCACAGTGGGAGAAGAAGAATATTGTTCAATATTTTCACCCACCAGCCTGACCAATCCAGTAGAGATAGCATCCTCAATATTCCTCCTCCAACGATTCATATCAGCAATGGTCACAACGAGTCCATCCACGGGACGATTGAGGTCCGACCAGCGCATGTTCGCTTGCCGGGGCGGCCATCCTCGCGATGTCGTCAAACTGTCCAACTTCGGAAAGTATGCTTCCGGAATAGGTTGATTGAAGTCGCTGAACTTCTTGACTCTTGCTAAATTGTTGAGTAAACGTTCTCCATTGTACCTAAGAGTTAACGAACGAGTTAATTATATTTCTCAGCTCATATAATAGGTATTAGGTATATAGCTCACTTAATTTGAAGAAGTCGGGCCAGGGGTAAATTTTGAAGACTTGTAAGAACATACGGTCAACCCACAGCATATGTCAGCTGACACAAATACCTAATAACTTAGGCCCTAAGTATCCAGAGGTACAGAGAGGAGGAGAGGAGAGGTAAGAGGTTAAAGGTTCTTTTGTCTGAATTAAATGATTGTTTATTTATTTTTATTTATTTTATTTTATCTGCTTAAGGATCATACCCTACGTCTTAGGATATGATCCTTAAGCAGATACCTCTGGTACGCGAAAACGCACGTCTGCCATAGGTACCTGGCAATCACTTGTTGATGCATATAGAAAAATAGTTCACCGCGACGATCTTTAGCAACAATTTCCCGTTGGGTTGACGAGAATGGATAGACAAGATGCCAGTGCCAATGGTGAAGGTTTATGCCCATGTCCTCTCTCCAGTAGGCCAGTCTGTGTTCAATATCCAAATCAGTAGCGGTGTAATCTCTTGGAATGATAATCGGGATACGCTGTAATGAAAATTACTTATAATAGTCTTCATTCGCGTGGAGTTGGGTTTTTAAAAATCTCTGTTTTTCGGGCTAAAACGCCCAGGTATATATTAGGTACTCCAAGTATACCCATGGAACAATCACATATCTTGGTTGCTGCGTGATTGAGGGACAAACCAAGAAACAAACATTTTCTCATGTATAATAGAATAGACGTTTTGAAAATCTGTGGTGAATGTAATATTTTATAACTAGCTGATGAAACTCTATGATTTCTCTGGAATAAAAAATAGCCTCCGGTTAGGCTTTTGTTCGGTTCCTGTCGGTGACCGCCCTCGGCCCCGACTCGGCGCATCGCGTTACCCTCCCGCGCTACTACTTCGCTTTCTACTACCTACTACTATCTTTCTTTTTGCTTAGATTCTAAAATTCGTAACAGGATGTTGAATAGCCTATAGCCTTCCTCAAGAGTAGAATATGAAAATGTAAAAAGAATTTTTCAAATCTGACAGGTAGTCCCAGAGATTAGCGCGTTCAAATAAACAAACACTTCCGCTATAGGGTAAGGATGCCGAATATGAGATGGTTGCCAAATATGAGATAGTTAGGTTTTGGCGAAACTAATCGCCGCAGCTATTTGGCGATACTGTCACCAGAAGCCACGTGGCAACAGACCGAAATATGTGTTGGTGCTTCCCAGTTCGAGGCGAAGTCAGGTTGTGTGCGTGCGGATTTTTACGAAACCACAAAACCCGATTTTTGACACCAAATATTAACGAGGTATGTTACAACTTTATAGTCACACTAAATGATTTAAATTTACAGTCATTGTATCAGTTATATGATTAATTTTACAATGCATTTGCAGTTAAGTTGTATTTTCTTCGTCAAGAAATAATAGGCAGCCTAGTTTTTAAATTTGGGTGTTTTCCTAATATGAGACACGTGGGGGCTCCTTAAATGAGATATCTCATATTAGGATGTATAGAAATACGACTATTTAAAAACCTCTTTTTCTAGATGCCGCCGATCAAAGAAGTCCTAGGACCACGATGCCATAATACGGGTCGTGAGTGCAGTGCGAAGCAAACAAATATGTTACCTAATAGCGTCAAAACTTTCGATATTCCTAAGAGTATCCTAGAACGTTATGTCAAAAAAGATGCTAATGCAGAAGTATTTGTGAAGGTTCATGGGAAGACCTCCAGCTTTTTCTGACTATTTAGAAGCAAAAATAGAAAAATATTGTATAATTGGACTAACGATTTTATGGGTTACATCTACATCTGAAGAACGTCCAAGCACTTAGCACAAGCACATGATAATATATTATTAAGTTGTTACTTAAACCTTTTTATTTAGTAGTACGATGTTGTAGATTAATAAATATCGCCAATAAGAAGTTTTTTGAATTGATTTCTTTCCTTTTTCTCTAAATCTATACTATCTCATATTAAAAACCCCTTGGTATCTCATAATAGGAGACCATTTCCCTGAGACGTAATTTCTGACTTTTCTAATATTATCTGATATAACAAAAAATCTATTATACCTAGCACTAAACGGTCTTTCAAGGATAAACTTCATTAAATACTTATCGAATATAAATAATTTTCATAGTCATTAGGGCAATAACTTATTTTTTATGGCCGAATATGTAAATGGTATCTCATATTCGGCATCTTTACCCTATTATATAGTAAGTATAGATTTTATTAATTATTTTACTTACCGGAGCTCCTCTGTTGGCGACGGTAGCCGATTCTCGAGCTTTAGCGAAAACTCTTGAATCAACAAATTTAGAAGGAAAAGTTTCGGCGAAGTTTTCGATTGGAATATTTCTAGTATCCGGTCTGTAACAAGATAGAATATTTCAGTAAATCTACGCGAAAATAGTTACGCAACGGAAAAAGTGCCGCAACGGTAAAAACCGTACAGAGACAAATGTTCAAACAACCGTACTGCGAAAGGTACCTTCATCTTCATCATCCTGGGAATTTTATATATCGCACCCCCAGATCAATAGTCAGACAACTCAAAAAAGGTCTCTGTTCCCTAAACGAAAAAAAAGTCTTTCTGAATCTTCGTCGGATTTCACGTCATCATTTATGACTATAAATAAAATTAAGAAAGACTTTGTTTTCGTTTAGGGAACAGAGACCTTTTTTGAGTTGTCCAACAATTGATTTGGGAGTGCGATACTTATATTAAATTAGCCGCCTCTTTTGCGTGATTCCGCTAGTGGCTCCCACCGGACCACTCCAGCCAGCCGAGCTCTCTCCACAATCCGAGCAGACCACCCAGCGAGGCGAGGACATCAGGAATTGTTGCTGGAGAGCCATCATCCTAGCTTACTTTATCGTTAGTTGTTTGGTTGTTGTAGTTGGTTGGTTGCTCCTTTGCAGCGTCATTGAAGGTCAAACCAACAAAAATCACTTTCGCATTTATAATATACTACGGATGAGGTGAAATGGTACGAACCTATGCATCAATGCTACGGAGTAGCAGTAGTTGAATAGTTGTGGGTTCAGGTTAACACGAGCATAAACACACGTCGACAGCAGATCTTGAAGCTGGTTCTCCGGAACAGCTGCAGAAAAGTAATATTTTATACTGATTATGATGAAATCGAGTTAGCAAGGTAATGATCGGATTTTGATCAAAATTCTGGTTGAATCAAACGAAGTGATTATATTCAGTTGGTGAATCAAAAAACTGGCACACATTCTGTCATAATCATAAAAGGAAAAGTCACTCTACTTCATATCCATTCGTCCTATATAACGACATAACACATTTGTCAAGATGTCATAAACTAACGGAGCCCAAGTTTTCAATAGAAACAGGCAAGCAGCATGTTCTCGCCATCAAAGTACCTATTCCTTTTCAAACAAACAAAAAGTTATAGGTATAATTTCTCATGAAAATATTGTCTTACTTGCTTCTGTGTTCTTAGTAGGTATAGGTACTTGCCTAAAAGTTCAGCAATAACTTCATCTGCCATTTCTTGATGGGCGGGAAGGAGCACGGAAAACTCGGAGTCGTTGGGGAGTCTTTTGGCTTTTGTGAATGCTGGTATTTTTCGCAGGTTTTTCAGCGGAACAATCCGATTGGCATTGTTGCCGAAACGGTTATTGATCTCGATACCGTTGTTTTTGTAGTTTTCACCCTACAAACATCAGTATTAATATTTAATAATAATAATCAGGAAACGCTAACTTCGTTACTCCGAATTAGTAGTTACCTACTGAGAATTGTTTGTCAGAAAAACCTTTTTTTGGTCCAATCGTGGAATCGAACCCAGAACCCCGTCAACCGCAGTCGAACATGCTATACTACGGTTAAGTATGTTTTCGTTCAAATATCAGCAAGTAAGCGTGTAATGAGTTAGCCGCAGTAATTTCGAAATAACAGACAGTCACTTCTTCAGACTCTGGACATTGGTGGTAGGCACCTATTTAGTATAATTACTTATTGTACCTATTCAGCTACTACTCAGCTACCTACACAAACTGTCTTATGTCTGGCTGTGGTTGATTTAATTTTCCTTATGGGCTGATTAAACCAGTAAATAACGAGTATATTATTATTTTATCACACGTTCACGTAATGAACGCTAAATAAATAAACAGAATAGGGAAGAACCTCTGCTGCCTATATTACAAACTATATTACAAACGTGTCGTTTCTTTTCTCTTTCCATGATCGCTAACGCTGTAGAGCAGGAGTTCCCAAAGTTTTTTTATCACGCTTCCCCACTAAAAGGATAGGACATGTGATAAAAAGCTTTGATTGTGTCGACTTTTACCAATTTTTCGTTTTCTAAGATCGCTAACGTTAAAGCAGGGTCTCCCAAAGTTTTTATCACACGTCCTATCCTTTCAGTAGGGACTAGGGAAGCGTGATAAAAAAACTTTTGGACGTTAGCGATCATGGAAAGAGACAAGAGAGATATGACACGTTTGCAATATGACTAGAACAGCTGATTTCTGCTACAATGTCTATGCTGTGCTGTGAATGCTGTGTATGCTTGTTATTGATATACATATCAGTCAATGTTGCAATGTTTTTGTATGTTTGTTTTTGAATGTATAATATGTATATTGTTAGTATACCTAATAAATAAATAAATAAATACAATGTCTGTAAAACATTTCAATTATTATTATTTAACTAACTATAGTAGGTAAGCCAAATTAAAAATCTTAATGGAAATTAAGAATGTCTTGTCTGGCATTAGTTTTAGTTGAAAATATCAATGGAAATAGGAAATACCTACTATTTCTTTGGTAATTCATACTAATATTATAAATGCGAAAGTAACTCTGTCTGTCTGTGTGTCTGTCAGTCACACTTTTTTTTATGAATTTTTGTAAGTAAGTTTAGAGTTAGATCCAAGGATCTAACTCTAAACTTACTTACAAAAATTCATTCATTCAAAATAAATGAAAGGACATAGGCCACCTTTTGTTGAAAAAACAAAACTTGAAAGAGGTGAAAATATAGGGGATGATATTTTCTACTCGATTGAAGTGTTGGCCTATAATAATTTCTTTCATTTACATCTTGGCAATACACGTACTTACTTATCGGAGTGAAATAAAGTATAGTCAATAAAAACACAAACTTACCAAGAACTGTTCAGTGAGCTGGAAGAGTACATTATCGTCTCCCTTTGTTGACAACATAGGTTCGTTTGGGCGGTCGAAGAGTAGCTGGAAATTCTTATGGAGGTCTGCCATTTTAATTCCCGTCACCTGGCGCAAATGGAATTAAAGAAAAAGAAACAACAATAATAAATAGTCTCACTTCACAGAGTCTGTGAAGTGATATGGTCGGCATTCTGATTTTCCGTTTAATTTATACTAACTTCCCTAAGGATCCGAGTGCAAAATTGCATTTGCAATGTTTGCATAAACCACAACTGCAATGATAAATTGATATCTGGAACTTACCTACATTTTGGCGTGTGAATAAAAATGTTAATCATCAATAACAGCTCATGTTTACGGAAATGGTTTGAGGGTTTAGCTAAAAGAATGAACTTAGGTATCTATAGCGACTGATTAACTGGGGAACTTTTCTGGTTTTTAGGTTTCCGTAGCCAAATGGCAAAAAACGGAACCCTTATAGATTCCTCATGTCTGTCTGTCTGTATGTCTGTCTGTCTGTCTGTCCGTCCGTATGTCACAGCCACTTTTTTCCGAAACTATAAGGACTATACTGTTGAAACTTGGTAAGTAGATGTATTCTGTGAACCGCATTAAGATTTTCACACAAGAATAGAAAAATAACAATAAATTTTGGGGTTCCCGATACTTAGAATTGAAACTCAAAAATTTTTTTTTCATCAAACCCATTTGTGTGGGGTATTTTTGGATAGGTCTTTAAAAATGATATTGAGGTTTCTAATATAATTTTTTTCTAAACTGAATAGTTTGCGCGAAAGACCTTTCCAAAGTGGTAAAATGTGTGTGCCCCCCCCCCCCCCCCCCCCCCCTCTAACTTCTAAAATAAGAGAATGATAAAACTAAAAAAAATATATGATGTACATTACCAAACTTCCACCGAAAATTGGTTTGAACGAGATCTTGTAAGTAGGTTTTTTTTAATACGTCATAAATCGTAAACCGCAATTGCTGCTACGGAACCCTTCATGGGCGAGTCCGACTCGCACTTGGCCGCTTTTATTTTTAAATATATGGACTAGGGCTTGACTGCAATCTCACCTGATGGTAAGTAAAAATGCAGCCTAAGTTAGGGCGCGGTTACCTAGACGATGTCTATTCACTCTTAATTTAAAGGTATCTACATCGACGTAATAATACTATCTAAGTTAGTTGGAAAAATGGAAGTGCATTCCTTGCGGTGTGTAAAAGGAACGAGGAAGCAAAGTGTTTAGTGCGAGATCGTCTATTTCGACCACGTACCGGTATAGATCCACGCGATGCCTTGCGGTCCGATGATAGAAGGGAATTGGAACTAAATCGAATAGTTCTTGAGCACACTCTCTGAAATATATCCTGTAGAAAACCGACGGACAGGCAATCTTGCGCCGATGTTCCCGACTTTGAAGTTTGGAGTCAGTGCCGGCTACTATGGTGCAGGGTATGCAAAGCACACGGGCGCAGGGTTTTAGGGGGCGCCGCGCCGAGCCGCGCTTGCTTATTTCCCGACATCATTTAAAATTGCACCATTTTATGCACCTAAATTTTCTTTCACTGGTGAAATATAACTGTAAGTCAAACGGTATTCTTGTATTGTAATGTATTTTATTTTGGCCACGCGTCTATAACTAGAGGGCGCCAAGATATTGATTGCACACAGGCGCTACATGGGCTAGAGCCGCCTCTGTTTGGAGTTAACCAGCAATTCGTTGCCGGTGAGTCTTCTGGGGCGTCGATCCACCGAATCCAATGCAGCTGGTACTTGGCAGAGCCATCCCGTAAACGACTGCAGTACTCCATGGCTCCATGCACGATCGAACCTGTGATTGATAGAGAGTAACAAGCTGTTCCGGCTTGAAGTGCCGTTATGTCATACACATCATCTATTTTGATTTTGAGTTGAGGGGTTTTGAGTGTGGTTGTGTATTTGGGTGTGCAATTTGGACGACCTCCCTGGCGCAGTGGTAAGCGCTGTGGTCTTATAACTGAGAGGTCTCGGGATCGATTCCCGGCGGGGGCATTTTGTAATTTATAATTTCTGAACTGTCACTGGTCTGGTGGGAGGCTTTCGCCGTGGCTAGTTACCTCCCTACCGTCAAAGACTTGCCGCCAAGCGATTTAGCGTTCTGGCACGATGCAGATGGCGTGTAGAAACCTATTGTGGTATGGATTGAAGTACATGAAGTACACTGTCATACTCCTTCCAAGTTAGCCCGCTACTATCTTAGTCTGCATCGTCACTTACCATCAGATGAGATCGCAGTCAAGGACTATCCAAGTCATTGAATAAAAAAATCCAACGTACATACCTACGTCTACAAATCATTAACCGAGTGTAAGTAAATCACGGTAGATATTTATATTAGAAGGTACTTAGGTGGTATTTTGTGGCGTAGAAGATAAATGTGTGCATAATATTATTTTTTCAATAAAACCGGCTAACTGCGAGTCGAACCCACACACGAAGAGTTCCGTACCATCTTACAAAGATTTAACACCAGCTAAAAAAGTTTTGTGTATGGAAACCCTCTTAAATTTTTAACTTAATTTTTTTTTATTAATTAGCAATAGAAATGCACATTCTGTGAAAATTTCAAGTACCTATCGATGAACCGTTATAGTATGTAGGTATGGTTTATGAGATACAGCCAGTTGACAGACGAATAGACGGACAACGGAGGCGGAAGCTCTACTTATATGGTCGCGTTGGCAAACTTTGGGTAAGAAACCCTTATAAGAGATAAATATCCGTACGCTAGTAACCAAGGAGTACCTACCTAATACCTATTAGATTACGCGGCTTTTATTTACCTATACAATGAAAATGTTCTTTTTTGAAGAGTTCTCTGGCTGAGTGGTGATCTCGAGTTCGACACGTGGTCAATTTATAATTCCTGAATTTTTTCTAGTCTGGTCTCTGGTGGGAGACTTTGGTAGTGGCTAGTTACCACTTGACCGTCAAAGACGTGCCGCCAAGCGATTCAGCGTTCCTGGCACGCTGGCGAGATAGAAACTGATTAGGGATATAGGTTGAATGAACACAGACGTACCCCTTCCAAGTTAGCCCGCTACCATTTTAGACTGCATCGTTACTAACCATCAGGTGAGATCGTAGTCAAGGACTATTTTGTCATTGAATAAAAAAAATTATTAAAAAGTTCCGTATTAGCCCGCTACCATCGTAGACTGTATCATCACTTACCATCAGGTGAGATCGTAGTCAAGGGCTAGTTTGTAGCTTTAGAAATCACGGAAATATCGATAAGTATACCTTTTTCAAAAGTTGGTTAAAAAAGTAGCCTTTGTTACTAATTTACTATCCGATAACATCAGCTATCTACCAGTGAAAGTCCCATAAACATCGGTACTGCCGCTGTTCCCGAGATTAGCGCCAACAAACATACTCGCAGATCACTAGGTACCATTCGTAATATCGCAAGTTAAAATAGGCGTTATAGCTGTAGGTTGGATGCGATATTTATTTCGTTAATATACTTACTTACTTTTCATATTTCTTTCATAAGACGCTGTTATAGCAAAATGCTTTTCATTCCACACATCAATTGTATTTATTTGTATAGACTAGCTGATGCACGCCACTTCGTTCGCCTGGATTGAGGTTTTTTATACATAGGCTACATTTTATCTCAGAAAATTAACGAGTCCCCTCGAGAATGAAAAACCTTCATCCAAGCGGACGAAGTCGCAGGCATCATCTAGTTTATAACATCAGTTGGATTCTTTACCTTCTTAAGCATTATTCACCCTTCTTTGAAAGAAATCAATCAACATACCTACCTATAATCAATTTTCTCTTAGCTGTCTTAAATGGTAAACAAGTGTTATATGTTGCAGAAATGCGTAAGCGACGCGCTAAGCACAGCACATAGGACTTTCTTCCGCACTCTGACAATACGTAGTAAGCATCTGTAGTAAGTATCTATAGTAATCAGCTGTGCTGACAATGATACCGTGCTACAAGGTGAAGAACTTTGAGAACGTCGTAAACCTAAGGGCACATCCGGCCTACGTTTGTTCTAACATGTTTCACTGAAACATTTCTTTTTCATGTTTCTCTGATTTATTTAGCTTATAAGACATCTAAGAAAAATAGACTCTACACTTAGTTAATCTTTGAAAATTACAAAACTTGGAATTTTCTAGCAGGCTATCCAATGATGAATATTGAATCAGAATGCTACTAGTAGGTATAAGTAACTACCTAACTAGGTAAATACCTACAGTGATTCAATCCACAAACCTTTGTCAAATTAAGTACCTACATATCTACATAATGTAAAAGAATAAAGTTTTCAAATTGATAAGTTGTGTGGGTTGAAACTGTGGTAGGTACAAATAAAAATTTGTTCTGTAGGTAGCCAGTAAGATGAAGTGATAAAATAAAAATGACTAGAAAGCATTGGAAGATATAGGAATAAAAATTTTAAAAGTATTTTTATATTTGCTTTATTTAACTTATATTACAGGGTCACAATTTTTATATACTAATTAATAGTTATTAGCTCTAAAAAGTTATATTCATACAATACTCTTAAATTTATTCGACTTAGCCTATCAGCCTTCCATTTAAGTAATCCTAGCGATAATGTTCGTAATTACATACTTGAAGTTAAAAGAGGTAGTTATAGTTTGTATCTTCTACATAATTAAATTTAACTAATTTGTATCAATTTTGTTGTGATTTATGAGACTGAACAAACGGTTTTTTGATTCAATATACAAAATACATAAAATACTAAAGGCAGGTTATTTTTTTAAAATTAACGTTATGTTTCGAACATAACGAAACGCTGTGTAAGCTTCATTACATAACCTAATTGCGATCATCGTAATCATTTGCTATGTAAACAGTGACATTGTCACATTGTCTATGGTTTACAACTTTGCCAACATTGAGTACCTACATTAAACCAACTTTACCAATAAAATATATAGGTACTCGTATTTAGTATATCAGTTTGTTCACTTTCATAATTAACAATTTACGGGGTTTATCTGAAACGATTATGTTATTAGTTTGTAGGATTTCTAGGATTCATTTCGGTAACGTTTTGTAAGCGGATCGTGATATCCTGACGGAACATATTGGGTAGGTTAAAGTCATCGAGGTTTGTCGCGCTGCTGGAAGGCCTATCGAAAGGATAGCCCATACTGCGCCTGTCGGGATACAGCTTATCCTTCAAACCACAGAAACTGGATGCTTCGACGCAGCCCACTGTAGAGCCATCTGGATTATTTACCTATAAATGGAAAAGAAAAATTATCGAGACATGAAAAAATACCAATATGTAAAATTGCTTAAATAAATGTTGCCTTGTAATTCTCTTGTTCGCAATCATTTAGACAAATACTCGTAACGACAAAGGCTTCATTCGCACGAGGACAAAAAAAGCGTCGCGTTAAAAGCTAGAATTGAAGCTTACACTAACCTCAACGCTTGCACAAGACACTTGCAGCCAAAAAGTGGGTTGAAATGCGATCCGCTTTTAAACATTGACATATAAGTTGAAGTGAGCTTACTTCATTGTTTTATTGCAACGCTTTTTCAACGTACATTAGAAAACTGTCGTACTAACGAGGTCTTAAAAAGTAGAAAATAAATATCAAAGGTCAACTTACGCTGTCAAGATCGTAATTGGAGCACATAACGAAGAGATCGAACTGTGTACCGGCCTCCGTGCCCTTCGGTACCAGCATGTGCTGTGGCCAACCGCAGCCGCAGTAGTTGAAACTGGCCAGATCAACCTGGCGAGGGTCAGTGCCCTGCTGCGACAGATCGCGGAAAGTCTGCTCAAACGGAATAGTCACGGATGACTGCGTCGACTGGCGGACGATCGTGTTTTGCCCGGCGTTCACTGTCGAAAAAATTGGCACTGTAAACCTACGTACAATCGGAATTTCCACTTAAATGTACCATTAACTGGTTTTGCAATATAAATTAATTAAAAAGCTATATCTAGGAGAGTGATGCCATTCCGTGCCAACTAAGAACTGTTTTCGTATATTGGTATTCCTAGAGGGTAGGATGATAACTAGCTAAGGCCATAGCCTCACAAACTAAATTAGACTGATTATATCTGCCTCTTTACATATGCGAGATGGCAATATGCATGTATATTTTTAGCGCAAGAAATTTTTAAAAATAAAATTGCAATAGTTACGTGTTATGACGAATTTGTCCATCTCGATGAACATCTTGCGCTGGTCTGATAGTACCCAAGGTAGGTTGCGTTCATCAAACTTGGGCGCCAAGAATATGCGTACCGTGGTTTGCCGAGCATCACCGGTATTGTTCACGTCAATACTGAAAAAAAAATTGGTTGCGTGTATCTGTGCGTACATCATTACATGTGGATGAATGAACTTCTCGAGTGTACATTCTTAGCAGGCTTTGTTAGTATTATGCGTTATTAAAAAAAATAATGCACTTTCTCTTTAATTATTATTATTTATTAAGCTATTTTCATACTCAACATCCCAAAATTTCTCAGGGATGGGAGACCTATTGCCAAAGTGGTGCTAACTAGTGGCGTAAACTTTCGTGCAAACTGTCATTACTCTCATGCCATCATTGTTTACATTTTGAGGTGCCCTTTTGTGTTTGTAAATTAAATTAATAAGACAAAATTCAAAAAATAATTATGAAAGTAAGAACTAAAAAGTAAGCTGATGGTTCAGAATATATGGTTATGCTAAGTGGTAGGTATCCTGTTTTACGTTAAATAAAATAATAAACATAAAGTTTGTTGTTACTTACACGTATTGATATGGACGATGGTTAAGGTGGGTGAAACGAGCGTATACAGGGCCTCTGTTGGAGAAGTCAAGGCCACGCGAAAGGTCCACATCGCTCTGCATCCAGAATGTATTGAGAAGGTTTTGTTCGCCTGTGCTGCTTTCAACTCGCACGGACGTTATTTGGACGCCTGGGTTTTCCAGCTAAAATAAGACTTTGAGTTAAGTTTGGTGTCTTGAATGGTCTTAAATAAGTAATAAATGAGAGTTTTTTTAATACACCTACCTCAGATTGCGAGTAAGGTCGCACGTGAGTAGACTCCTTGAACCTCTGGAAGAGGTCGTCAATGAAGGCGTGCCAACGGTAGAAGAAGGGATCGCGCATTGTAGTTGCTTCGTCAGCCATTACTCCGAAACTTTCCTTTGTAAACATATAAAATATATTTTTTCTATTTGGTTATAGTTAAATATATACATTACACAAATATCTACATGTGCCTTAGTGGCGACAATGCATATAAGTCGATTGCGCTGGTTATTCAACGTTGAACCAAATCAGTAATTGAATGGATGAACGACTTTGGAGTATGTATCTTGGAGAGCCGTCATTAAG
The DNA here is from genome assembly GCA_038048805.1 of Hipparchia sbordonii. Lineage (NCBI taxonomy): Eukaryota > Metazoa > Arthropoda > Insecta > Lepidoptera > Nymphalidae > Hipparchia > Hipparchia sbordonii. Next base: position 7,769,845 of record CM076107.1, on the reverse strand, counting down.
CCGTCGATTCCGCTTATTATCGTTAACAACTCTAGTCAAAATCTGGTTCTGAATTTTTTGTAGTATGCTAAAGGATCTTTGAACCCACCAGATTATTATTCCAAGAAAAATCCTTCCGTATGAAATTAATGGAAAGGTTTCACTACCCTCGGCGATAAGAAATAGGTATGACTTAAAGACAAAAATAGCAACAATTGTGCGCGACAAACGCACAGCGCCGATAAAGTGCCAAAGACAATAAAAATAAAAACTCACGAGATAACGATGATTGGGGTCGTGCATATAAGCAGTGAAGCTGTGTCCATTGTTGTGCAACGCGCCATAAAGTTCTGGATTCGGAGACAAGATGCTAGACTCCATCATATTGCCCAGTGTGTCAATGTCTAAGGCTTGTGTTGATCCGTCGGCCTAAAAAATAACAATAAGAAATAGCTGTACACGAAACTAATGATTCTTAATTTTCCATTGATTTAAAACACCATAGGTCCTTCTGCATTTTAAATAATAATTAATTTGAACCAATCTCTTAGAATTTTTATTTACTTACGAGTAAATATACTTTAATACTTTACTTACTCTTTGTACCATTCCAGTGGAAATAGCTTCTTCAATATTTCTTCTCCACCGTTGCATATCAGCAACAGTAAGATTCAGACCATCAACGGGTCGGTTAAGGTTTTGCCAGCGCATGTTCGCCTGCCGTGGTGGCCAACCACGCGATGTCGTTAGACTGTCTAATTTCGGGAAATACCCTTCAATGATTGGTTCATCCCAGTTACTGAATTTCTTGACTCTAGCTAAGGAGTTGTTGAGGCGTTCACAATTATATCTGCCAAAAAAAGGATAGGTACATTTTAAAAGAAAACCTTAGCAAAGGTGGCCAACTTGATTAGAGCTAAGATCTACTATTTACTGACGGAACCCTGTGAGATCTACCAAGTATAAGTTACTTAGGTAAGTATTTTTTATTTGATTAAAAGGGAAAACATGCAATTGAATTTTTAGTAACTAGTTTTTAACATAATTTAGTGTGAGCAGATGAATTAGTTTCATCTTCAATTTAGACCGAATTGCTAACTCAAGCAAAAATATAATTTAGAAATAAAACGGTTACATTATAATATGATTAACGCTTATACCGAATTAATTACCTAGCAATAATTTGCTGATGCATATAGAAAAATAATTCTCCACGTCGGTCTTTCTCAACAATTCGGCGTTGCCTAGCAGAGAAAGGGTACACAAGATGCCAATGCCAATGGTGAAGGTTAACGCCAATATCTTCCCGGAAATATGCCAATCGGTGCTCAATATCCAAGTCAGTTGCAGTGTAATCTCTCGGAATGATGATGGGAATACGCTAAAATCAAAATATATTTTACATATTTTATGATGTATAGGTACCTAGGTACAGTACTTTACAATAAAGCGGAGTGTGGGGACAGGGTAAGTCCATGAGCAATGCGCTGTTTATTAGTAATCATTTTTAATAAGTCTTTTCATTACTCATACGGAAAGTAGGTCTGAAGTTGCCTGAGAAGCGGGTTGAAAGTAATACTTTTCAGCCCTAGGGAGAATCGTTTTCAACTGACAGCTGTCAAATAATTAAAAAAAACTAGTTGTCACATTTTTATTGGAATTCAAATGAAACACGACATACCCGAGTGCATCCATAGACAAGAAGAAAGATTTTAAATAAATATCTCACCAAAGTTGTTGATTTATGTAAAATAAAGTTCACTCAATTTTCTTTAGCTAATTTCTATTTTTATTTTGACTTTCCTTATATTCGTAATGAAAAGCACAGTGTTTACCTCGGGATAAAGACTTATTTAGTCCCTCGAACTATAGGCCCCCTCGCTACGCTCGGGCGCCAAACCCCGTCTCGGGACTAAATAAGTTACTTTCATCCCTAAGGTAACAATGTACTATTTGTACTTTAAAATTACCGCTGTTTAATAGAGCTTGTTCAAAAAGAGAACTGTCATGGCCAAACAGTGAACTAACGTATTGCTCTAATATTAACATAATCATTAATAATGATAGCGATTAGCGACTATTATAACGTAGGTATATAAAATAAGTTTCGTAATACCAGACTACACTCTGAACTCTGTGGTCTTGTAGTAGGTAGAGCAAGAGTAGGTAGATAGCTTTGATTATGCATTATCCTTCCATTTCAAGTTGGCCATCATTGATCGATACAAAATGACATCATAGCGTACCGTTGACAAGAAAATAATAATTGTAATTTTTACTGTAACTATGACGGAAGTTTTCTTCTCTGGCTTGCTGTTTTTCAAGGCAATGAAATCTTGAAAGTCTAAAGGCGTAATTTTTAATTTCTTATTCTTTCCGCTTGAAAAAGTCATTAATTAAAGTAATTAGTAGTCTTTTCCTTTTTACTCATCGTAGAAGACGATATGCTAATAATAGTAACCAAACAAAAATAAATAACTAATTTAAAGTTACCAAAAACATTCAAAACGTAACAATAACAAAACATTGAACGAGGCACAAAAACACTGAAAAAATTTGGTAGTGACAATTATGAGCAGTCGTTGCTATCGGTACTAAGCGGTCTGACTTGCGGTGCGATGAGGGCAACCGCGAGGCGAGATAGCGGCCAACTTGAGTTAGTAAGTACCTACCTATCTAGTAGAGTTCTTACTCCATGTTGTATTCCATGAATGATAAACTTCGTTCCATTTTACGGTTTAATTATATTTTGCAGAAGATGAAGAAACAACAGAGTTAGAGAAATAATAATATATCATGTACATTAATTAACTTGTTTGAAAACTTTTAAGTTAAATGCAAAAGCAACCAAAATTAAAATGTAATGTTAATTATCGTTTTTGACATTTTATTTAGTCACGAAAATTAAAATATATGAACGTTGATGAACAAATTATGAGAAATGAAACGTAATTTCATGTAGAAAGTCACGTAGGCCCTCAAAAATATTCGCGCGTGTTTACATTTTGGATTCTTAACCTGCGACGATTTAATCAAATAAATATACAATTATATAAAAAAGAAATGTGTCAGTGAAAATGGAGGATTTAGAACTGAATCCTAACGTAATTGTGGTTCGAGCTAAGCCAGAAGGTCAGAGGAAAACTTTCAAACCCAATATTCGTTTATTAAATAAAATTCCCGACGATTTGCTGAATGATCCTCTAATAAATAGAGCGTGTGAAGCGTTGCCTCAAAATTACAATTTTGAAATCCATAAAACGATATGGAGGATACGATCTTTAAAATCAAAGAGAGTGGCTCTTCAACTGCCAGAAGGTTTGTTTACATCCTCAGTTCTTTATGTTTATAGTTTAAATATCTACCTAACAATAAGAATTCTGCTTTATACCATTTCTTGCACACTGCAAAAGAAACTAATATTCGTAACAATGCTAAGAAGCTATTCCAATTCCTCATTTTTTAAATAAGTTTTTAAACTTAATGTCAAGGTTTATGAATTTTAATTTTGTAATAATATTAAAATTCAAATTTATGATCTTTTCAGGCTTAACAATGTTTGCAACAACACTGTGTGATATAATAGAGACATTTACTGAAGCAGATACTGTTATAATGGGCGATGTTACTTATGGTGCGTGCTGCATAGATGACTTCACAGCAATTGCACTCGGGGTCGATTTGCTAGTGCACTATGGGCACTCCTGCCTTATTCCCATAGACCAAACCAGTAACATCAAGGTGCTGTATATATTTGTAGATATTAAAATTGACCCATCACACTTCATAGACACAATTAAGCTTAATTTCCCTAAGCGAATACACCTTGCTATAGTCAGTACAATCCAGTTTGTCACAACCCTTCATTCTGTAGCAAAAGTTCTTCGCAATGAAGAGTATATAGTAACAGTTCCTCAGTCAAAGCCTTTGTCGCCAGGGGAGATACTTGGTTGCACTGCGCCCAAACTAACATCTGATGCAATCATATACCTGGGCGATGGAAGATTTCATTTAGAAGCTATAATGATAGCTAATCCAAATATTCCAGCCTATAAATACGATCCTTATGAAAAGAAGTTTACATCTGAGAAATATGAACATGAAGTAATGCAAAGTAACAGAAAGAACCAAGTTAAAATAGCAGAGAATGCTCACACATTTGGATTGATTCTTGGCACATTAGGAAGACAAGGAAGTACTAAAGTTTTAGCAAATCTAGAGAAGCAAATCCAGAATTCAGAAAAAAAATATTTAAAAATATTGCTGTCAGAAATATTTCCCAGTAAATTAGCATTATTTAATCTGGATGCATTTGTCCAGGTTGCATGTCCTAGACTTTCTATTGACTGGGGTACTGCATTCCATAAACCCTTGCTCACACCATATGAGTTTTCAGTATCTCTTGGGAATAGTAAATGGTTGAGAGAAGATGGCACATATCCTATGGATTTCTATTCAAATGACAGTTTAGGTCCATGGACTCCTAATTATAAGCCAGTATTATGTTCAGGAACAGACCAAAAATGTGAAAACTGTTGTGGTGACAAGAAAAAAGAGAAATGACTTACCGGTCCCCCTTGTGCAGCCACCGCTGCCACCTCCCTTGCTTGGGAGAACACTTGAGAATCCATGAATTTAGATGGGAAAGTCTCTGCAAAGTTCTGAATGGGCACATTTTTTGTGTCATTTCTAAAACAATACAACAAACAATTAACTAACAATGAAATATAGGTATGTGCAATTATTTTAAGCATGGGTTACTTATTTTAATTTGGTGGGACTCATGGTTTGAGGCTGGTTACTACCTTACTGTCAAAAATATGCCAAGTGATTTAGCATTCTGGTATGATTGTGTAGAAGATGATTAGTTGAATGTTTCTAATTTACACTGCCTTACCCCCTACATGCAAGCCCGCTGCCATCTTAGACTGCTTTGTTACTCACCATTAGGTGAGATCCCAGTCTAGGGCTAACATGTTACCGAAGGAAAAACTACTAACCTGTGCATCAGGGCAACAGAGTAACAGTAGTTGAACAATTGTGGATTGAGGTTTACACGTGCATACACACATGTGGACAGGAAATCTTGAAGTTGATTCTCTGGTACAGCTGTAAAAAATAACTTAATTATAAAAATGGCTTTATTGTAAAATGTAACTGTTACAAATATTTATTAATTAGTCAATTAAATAATCTGAAATTGGTATACATTTTTGTTAAGTAGTCTTTTTTTTCCATTAATCTTATCGAAGTTTTGCAATCGTAAGTTCTATTTTACTCTGAAAGTTACTGCGCTGATTTATAATAATATTACTGATAATGTAAACCAAGGGTGTTAATTAAGGGTGCATTCGTGTTATTGTGTAGTCTAGTAGTTTAGTCTAGTTTTGTATAAATTCAACCAAACTAGACTTAAACAACTGTGCCCAGACAATACAAATCTATTGAGAGACCCATGCACTGAGCAGCATGAATACAAGTTTAGTTTGATGCTTCACCAAGCTGTTGCTGGAAGTGCAGTTGAGCAGCTGTAAAGAAGCTAAAAATAGTTTGTTAATATAAATACACTTTACATATAAGTTCATCAATGACTTCATCTGCCATTTCCTGGTGGGCTGGAATCAGTGTTGAGAAATCAGCATCACGAGGTAGTTGCCGCGCTAGATTGAATTGAGGTACCCGCTGCAAGTCCTTAAGTGGAATTATCTCATTCGCCATTTCCCCAAATCGATTATTGATTTCAATACCATTGTTCTGGTAGTCTTCACCCTAGAATTTAAGTTTCATAAATATTAGAACAGAAGCTGTTCCCGCATCTTGGTTCAGGTAGATGTAGGTTTTAAAAAATCCAGCAAGAAATCTTTGATTTTCAGGATAAAAAGTAGCCTAGACACTTTTGTATTAAGTCTGTGAAAATCCTATCAGATTATGTGATCACTTGATCAGAAATGTATGTAATCTATCGTTGTACCAACAGTAGGTATTCCAGGAAATGTAGGTTTAAAATTCTAAAATCATCAGCAAATATGTAAAATATATCATATACTAAAAAACATTCCCGATCACCCTTTAGGAAATGTATATAGGTAGAATTCCTAGGAGATACATTCATTTATAGGAGATACATTTATAACACATTTTCAAAATTAACTATTAGGTTTTCATTTCCAGTGAATGAAATCTAAAGAATTCTCAGACCAGTAATTCTCAGTTAGGTCTATGAAAATACTGAACATCTACATTACAATATATTTACTGAACGTCTACATTATAATATATTTACATTAGAAGCTTGAATTATTATAGCTTTTAGATTAGATTTTAAAAGTTTAATAGAAGTTTTTAACTCACCAGGTACTGTTCAGAGACTTGGAAAAGGGCATTGTTGTCACCCTTAGGAGAAACCATAGGTTCACCTGGGCGATCAAACAGCAAACCTAGACTTTTCCCCACGTCAGCCATTATGAAATTTCCACCAACTTGTTACAAATTTATTAAATTTAAAAAGGGTTACCCTTTTTTCTATGAAGTTGAACTTCACAGTAGTGAAGTGTTTGAATGAAGAAACTAGTGTGCCTACTTCACAATGACTGTGAAGTGGGAATGAGTAAATAGCCCCTGTTCAGGGTATTTTATACTAGTTTCCTACAAATAGTTACGAGTGCAACATTGTATAATATTTTGGAGCAAAAACCACAAAAGGAAATGATAAGATCCCTATGAGAAATGTTTTAGTGGTCACACTAGTAGTTCAAGGATGTGGTAACTACATAGCGAATAATTTTTACATAGGTATCTACCTAATTAAATTAGAATAATTATTTAATAGCTACTTTTTCAAAGTTTTGGTTCAAATTTCTTTAAGCCCTCATAGTAATCATGATTGCTTGATCCAATCAGTTCTAAACACTATAAAATGTTAGTAGGTAGTATAACAAAATTTTAAACTACCCATAAAATGGAAAAGGTTATGAACCTAATTTCAAACAAATTGTGTTTTATGGAACTAATGATACCTACCTGACAACACACAATGTACTACAACATACAATTTATGTGTATGTATATATGAATACATAATATTATTTTGCAAATGTAACAAACAAAATAATAAGTACCTATTGTTAATTTCCTGTTACAATGTCTTGTTCGTAATATTAATATTTCAGACCATAATAGGCTCAGAAAAATGATAATGTTATTTATAAATAGTATAATTTGCGTTGCCAAAAGGGAACCAGATTTCAATAGCTGTAGATTTTTAAATAATTATCTTACTATCAAAACTTTTCGTAAATAAGCTGTAGGTTTGATCTTAAGTATAGATTCAATAACAAATAATAAGAAAATTACATTTAATAAATTATATTTAAACTAAAAATTTGTGTAAACTAACAAATTGGTACTTAATAATTTTTACTAACTAACATCTATATTATTTTATAAAAATTGACTAAATAATTTGAGCTAAGTTGAAAGATCACTATTTTTGTCGGAGGAAACTGCATGCTAAATCCAGGAATTTCTCAGGCTTCTGACTGTGTACCCAGTGGCCAGCACCCTCAATAAATTGTAGTTCGGCCAATGGAAAGTATTCTTGAATTTCTGGCAGGTCATTTTTTCTAAAAATAAAAATTGATTTAGTTTTTATGTACATAAAACTTAATGAAATTGAAGTAGCTGGGATTTCAAAATTATAGTCTCTTGTTAAGGCTGAATATATGATTTTTTGAATGATTGCCAATTTTTGGAATAGCACAACTAATTTTGACAGGACTTTAATAGGCAGGCATGGGATTATAATATAAAGGAGTGAACTAGGCTACCTTCAAACCCAAAAATTAAGTTTTCACAGTATTTTTTAAGAAGCCTAAATCAACAGAAATTAGAGACCTACTGATGCAAGACATGGATTTAAAATAATGCCCTTAATTTCAACAATTTATTTTTATCTCCTTCAATGTCGTATTTTTAAGGTAATGACTTTTAATTAATCAAATAAATCACTTTTCAAACAAAGTGTGATAATGCAATGGGTTCCCACTTTCCCAGTTTTTTCTGTATAATTTATTATTTTAATTAACATAATTTCTTACCCAATATAATCAGACAGTGAACCTCCTATAAAAAGTGTTGGTCCACAGTATTGAAGACCTTTTAACGTTGTAGGAAAACTTGCAATGTTCTGCTGGAAATTATCTTTCAATGCTGGTATATTTACTCTCCATGTGTAAGACCCAGTATTTGTTTGTATCAAGTTTGTAATAAGGAAGTTCCTCAGATTAACATCAGGGGTAATTGCCTTTAACTGTTCATCTGCTAGCTTTCTTGCTTTGGACATGGCAATGCCTGATCTAATAGATACAGCTGCCATTGCATCAAAGAGATTTACCATTGAAAATATTTGAGGGCTAGTCTTTACGGGTGATATGTCCACCACAATGAGGCTTGATACCAAATCAGACTGGAACAGGCAAAATCTATTTTACTATTTGGGTGTGAATAAAAAGGGTATGGTTCTTTCATCTTTACCTATCTGTAAGGGAAAATTACAATCAAATTGATGATAAAATCAAGGAAATTTTGTACTCTGTCACATTTATCAACATTTCATCAAGCACTAGTATATGCTTATAATAAGGCCATGAGGAAGTGAGACTGTATTCCAACAGGAAATCATTTTAGCTGGACCTTGTTAAAGATATCTACACTTTTTATGACAATGATACATATATATTTTGCAACTAACTCCTATCATTTAAGCTGTTTTATCTAAATACTAGACGATGCTGCTACTTCATCCATGTGAATTAAGGTTAATTCCTACAATAATAATTCCTCTAATTTTCCAGGATTACAATGTAGCCTATGTAAATCCTGGGTATGTGTTACCTCCATTCCAAATTATTAGTGTGATAATTATGATTTCAGATCAGATATATATTTTGCTTCTACACAAACTGCCTGACCTGCAGCCTATAAGTGTAAACTAATGAATGTATTGGTCCTAAATTAGGCCCTGAAATGCCAGGTGCCAAGTTGGTCGAGAGTAGCATATATTTTCAACGGAACAGTTTTAATTAATGTATAGTAAGATGTGTAAGCTACGTACAACTTACACAGAGCAATGACAAAACCATAGCAGTGCGGCCACCCATGCTATGCCCCAGAAGAGAGACCTTCGATATCTCTAGTTTCTTCAACAGTTTCATTACGTCGTGGGCCATGTGCAGATACGTGTGCTGGGGAGCATGTTTACTGTCGCCATGGTTACGAGCATCTATGCTAATCACTTTCCTGCCGGTTGATTTGTGTATTGCTTTGCTCATACTGTTCCAGTTATTTTTAGAACCTAATAGCCCATGTAAAACAACCACAGGAGGTCGCGTAGAAGTTTCATCAACAGTACTTTCATATGAAGAATATGCTAAGTCCACTGTTTCTGCATAACTAGAAGTTGCGGTCACATATCGTGCGAATGAAATTGAAAATATTTTTGGGCATATTTGATAAATACTTGCAGTATACAGATTTTTAAATAACATAATTTGTTTTCAATAAAAAAATTTGCAGGTTGAGGTTATAATTTTGATTTTTGACATTTCTAAAATGTCAATAATCAATTGTCAATTGCTAATTTTTCCTTCAAAATCAATGCTGTCACCACAGACCGTCCACAGACAGAGTAGGCTGTCACCACAGATTAGGTAGGTATTAGTTATCTGTTAGTAAATAAACAACGAAAAAAATCTTGAAATTGTTGACTTACAATGTTTAACGACGTTCTAAAGTAACCCACATCCATTGTTCTTTGTTGCGTAGGCTTTATAGTGAACGTTGGCCGTTTGGCGTCCCACCGATTTGTTGTGTCTATTCCCTAAAAATGATTGCATCAGGGTAAAGATCGCAATGGCCTCTGAATTTACAGCATTCTTGCTGCATCAATGCATTTGAACCAATAGCGGGAGGGTACCAGCCAATCAGAGGTTATTGCGGTCTCACCGATGCAATCATTTTTAGAGAATCGACACACTGGCACTGGATTAGTAGGAATAATTGTCTGAAGTGTGTCGTGTGAAATACCTAAACCTATCTATAAACTGCTTGTGCTGGAAGGTAAAGACGTGCCGCAAAGTATAAAGCGTTCCCGTAGTAGGTATATAAGCCATAATATATTTTCGAAGTAAGCCCGCTTGCATCAAAGACTGAATCGTCACTTACCACGTGGTGAGATCGCAGGCACACATCGCTTTATCGATAAAAAAAAGTGTGTGCTTGAGTGTGTGTGGCATCGTAGAGCTCAAACGGATAGATCGATTTTTTTAGTTTATTTTATTCTGAGGTAGGTTCAATCGGGGTGATTCTTAGTCATGTTTGATGAAAATCTGTTCAGCTTCTTCAGGATAACCAGCTAATTTTCCTGGCCAGTGCAGGGATCTCAGTCTACCTGATGTTCAGTTTGTAATACGACCACTCTCCACTAAGCGAATGCAAACTTATATAATATTTTTTTAAAATTCGAAATAGGCTTGCACTTGTCGACAACCAATACTGGATAGCAATGAGAGGTCTAGGTTGGAGCGCGCTTGCCTAGAAGATGCCTGTTCACTCTTGCCTTGAACGTATTCAAATTATAGGTGACAGAAAACACGGATGCTGGAAGGGTGTTCCCACACTTTAGCGGTTCTTATCAGACACGTTGAATTAAAGCGTATCGTGCAAGTAGGTTGGATTTCTACCACATAAGGATGCCAACGCTCACGACTTCTCGCAGTTCTGTGGTAAAAAGCTGAAGGAGGCACTAGGTTGTGAAGTTCCTGAGCGCACTCTGCAAAGTATGTATATCCGATAGACGACCGATACACAGGAGACTTTGCGTCGGTGCTGTAGACTGAGCATTTTCGCATATTTTAATATGCAATCATATAGGTAGTAATCTTGACCTGATGTTGCAATCAGGACAGTTTGCGGACTATTGAACTTCCCGGACACTTTCAACGGAGATAATATTTATTTATTTATTCTTTATTGCACCACAAACGCAATAAAAATTCTTTTCAAAAAACCGACTTCTTACGCCACTACAAAGTATAAAAATAAATAATTTTAGTTTGTAGTCACTTTGTACACGTTTGTTGAAGTCGGGCGGGCTTAAAAAGAAACGTTGAAACCGATATGCGATGCTCGCCCGACTTTAACAAACATGTCTCTCATGTGCCATCAGAAGGCGAGCGTCACGCATCGGTCAGTAGTTAGCTGGTAGTCAGTACTACCTATGTCGCAGTACTATTTTATAGGGCAGTTTGGTATAGAAGATTAACAAAATATTAAGTTGTTAAAAACTCTTTTACTAGCCTAAGAAATTCAACAGGATCTTCTGCGTGCACGTTGTGGCCAACACCTTTAACGTATTTAAGGTTTGCATTGGGAAATATTTTTTTAATACCCGTAATGTCGCTTGGCCTGAAAGAATTGTAGAAACTAGAATCGAATAGAATAATTTTTTATTTAAATAAACCTTAAGGGTGGGAACAAGCCAAGGATGCCTCACTGCGATACCTCGCGGTCGCGGTTTAGCTCGCTACCTCGATGCCACCCCCAAGTAGCACAGATAGCTGTATAAATACTCACTTTTAGACCTATTTGAAACTCTAGGCGTATTAAGACTCTTTTAAGAGTACACTGGTGATCCTACAGCTGCATAATAGCTGTCAGTGATATTTAAACAGCTTAGGCTGAATAAGGGCTGTTTAGTGGATAAAATTACGCCAAATGCTGTATAAGAAGGTATTTGTGAACTCTTATTACACTGACTTATTAAGGGGGCACGTGTGAACTATTATGAAGCTTATTGCTGAATATCAGAGTTTTAACTATTCACGTCGCTGTTTAACATGAATCCACCATTTTGTTGTGTAACCTCATAACCTATATAAATATACTGATTCATTTTTCAACTTTTATGATGTTTTGTGTATGAATTAGGAATGGATTGCATTAGTTTTTACTTCTCGATATCATAATAACAACTTTTTATCTTATAATTCTTTTCAAAGCACTAAAAATTGTTTATTCAAGTTTTCATCACGGCTTATTTATATCACGAAACTAATTAAAAACCGAATATTTTCGTGGCGCACTAAAATTTTCTTAGGTAATATATATGTATAATGTCAGTAAAATTACATTCCCAATCATTTTTCTTTTATAAATATGAAAACAATGCACTTAACTTTGAATATATAACCACACGTATTCAATCAAATTCAATTCACTCCACGAAGTATATTAATTTGCTAGATTTGTATTATCTATGGTTTGCTACTTCACTTTTACGTCACGTGACATATTTGCTGAATAAAGAGTAACTTATAATCTTTTACTCAACTTAAGGCTGTATAATTTGTGCCCATTTAAGAGGTATAAGAGCTGTATACGGCCGTATACAGCCCTTATGCAGCTTTTTTATACAGCTTTAAGCGTGACGGGAATTCGTTATTCAGCTGCTAAGCAGCCTTCGTGTGCTACTTGGGCCTCCATTTAAAACAAATGTATGCAAATAGACGAGCGCGAACATGCCGAGAAACATCGATGTAAACCGCGATGTATCGCAGTGAGGTATCCTTCGGCATGTTCGCGCTCGTCTGTTTGCATACATTTGTTTTACATGGAGGTGGCATCGAGGTAGCGAGCTAAACCGCGACCGCGAGGTATCGCAGTGAGGCATCTCTGGCATATTTTCACCCTTACAAAGTACTTTCGAATAATAATAAATGTATATAAAACTAATAAATAATAACCGGTCTAATGCGAGTCGGACTCGCATACGAATGGTTCCGTACCAAAAAACGCCGAAAAAACGCGTTTCTTATAGGGGAGCCGAGAACCCTTTAATTTTCAATAAGTAAATTTTCATTTTTGCATTTCTGCGAGAAAACACTTGTTACCATTTAAAGAAGGCAAGGAAAAATATATTAATGATAATTATTATAGATTGTTTGCAAAGGAACAGAACAGTAAGAGTGCCTGCGGAAAGTACCTACTAAGAATAGAATATAGAATAGAAACCCTATGGTTGGGACGTACGGAGAAGAAAAACCAGTTTTCTACGGATCTCATTACGTTTGATTTAATCACGTACAGAAAAACCGATCATAGCTTACTCCATCGTCTGGTGAATGACTGAGGTTTTTTTGATGTCCCATAATAAATAAAATTAGAGGTCTGAGGTACCATGTCTCACAGCCGTACCATATCTTTTCTGGCAACCATTCTTGAAAAATACAAAAGTTAATAGGTAGGACCTATACGAATCATTTCGAGCTCTTGGGCTCCATATCTTTGAAAATAACATAGGTACGTAACAGGGCTGAACTTTTTAAGAAATAAAAGATACCAAAAACCAGATGGAAAGTTGTTTTGGTAAGAAATAACTTACGGAATATAATTAGATTCATCACCCCCTATAAACAAAGTTGGCCCAGTATACTGTTTGCCAGTCATGTCGCTGGGAAAGCTTGCGATTTCTGTAAAATATTGTCCCAGAACATCTATGTTACACATCCAACCAATGGATTTATCTTGCTTCTCGCCTATGTTCATTAGAATAAATCCAGAAGAATCGGCATCCACTACCCCTGAAGCGACCAACTTCTCTTTAGCGAAAGATCTAGCGTTCACAACATTGGTGACATTTTTGAAATCCACTTTTTTCATCGCGTCTATCAGCTTTGGGAAGAAGTTATTAAGGATCCCTGCTGTTGATACGGGGGATATGTCGACCACTACTAATTTTGATACTTTAGAAGGCTGTAATATAAGTTATTAGTTTAGTTCTTGCAATTCACGAGGGCGCGTTAGCTTTACTTGCGGTTACGTCGTGTACATGCACATTGCGTAAGTGAGCCAGGAGCCTAGATGGGAGCGGTCAGGCGCGATCAAGCGAGAGACTCGCTCACACTAATACAGATACGACTTACAACAACCATGAGCCAAGCGCCGTCTTGAAAAGCATGAACGAGTTATTTTTATACAGGTAACTTATAACTAAACTACGGAAAATTGAATCTTACATCCGTCTTATTAATTTTATTCATTGAAAATGTAGAGCTGTCATGCGGACAATATTCGATCGGCACCTCATAATTACCTAGACTCAGTAGTTTAGGCACTAGGAACATACGTAAATACAAACATACATGCATACATTACCTACATCATTCAGGGTCCGTGGTCCCACCGATTTAAACTGCTACATACAGCCCTTCCTTTTGGCTGTACAGTAGTCAGTTAAAATTGAGTATTTAGTATTAGTAGGTACCTAATTGGGTGTCAACTTTAAAATGAGGTAAATGGCACCCAACCTCTGACAGTGCTAAAACCATGCCAGTCCTGCCTCCCATGCTGTGCCCAATAATAACAGCTTGTTTTATGGATAATTTAGTTATTAGACCCGACACGTCCGACGCAAGATCTGGGTAAGTGTGGCTGTTAGAGTGTGGACTTTCTCCATGATTCCTCGCGTCCACAGCAATTACAGTTTTTTGAGTTGCGGAATTGATTTTCTTGGACATACTTTCCCAGTTTTTCTTCGACCCCAGTAGGCCATGGATAATCACGACAGGCTCTGCACCTCTATCCAGTGTTCCATGAACTTTATATGCTAAATCAACAGCACTTCGTACATTATTTTTTCTTAATTTTACACATAGCATAAAGTAGGACGCTTTGAATTGCATACCCAATTCATGCAAATGATTGTTACATAAAAATTACTATTGTATATGTATAAAAGGATTGCATCAGATTGCGTGTAAATAAAAAAATATAATCTTGGAAACAACGATTTGACATCTTATCGCGCTACAAACATGCGCTTTAAATCAATTTTGAGTTTCTGAAATGACACTTTATAAAATTAAAAAGTTTTTACCTACAACAAGTTTTACTTATTCGTTCGTAAAAATGCTATGGCGATTTCTAAAAAAGTTTTCGGGTCTTCAACGTGTAAATTGTGTCCGACTTCAGGTATATAAGACACCACTGCTCGGGGAAACATCTCACGAATTCCCGGCAAATCGTCAGGGCTGTAATGGGCGAAACAAAAATATAAATATATTAAAGCTAAATAAATTAAAGCTAATGCTTATACATACTTAGATATAGATATAAATGAAAAAATATGTAACTATGTTTATATCCCATTATCCAAAATATATATTAAAAGCCAATTTTTTATATTTTTGTCCCTTTAGTTATTAATTTTCATAATTTAAAGCATAGTAAGGTGTGGGTGGTAGTCATCTTCAAAGCTCATAGTCACTACTACATATAGGTACATACATTGGAGTAGATTTACTTCGATGAGCTGAAAAACTGCAGAAATTTTCAAAAATCACTAAAAAAAATTAGTGAATTTCAAGACTATGCCTCCATCAAAATCAATTTACCTAATTTAGGAAATAGCTAAGTACGTACTACTGTCTTATCAAGTCAGAGTTTAGTTAGTTCCCTAACTAATCTTGCTAGAGGTTTAGGTAGAGCCTTAATATCTACTTTACTACGTCATAATTATGATATATAGGTGATGTGAAGTCCCTGGGTTCATCTGCTGTGATGGGTGTCACGCAAGGCTCAATCTTGGGTCCCTTTCTATTTTTGGTGTATACTAATGAGTTACCATACCAATACCATGTAAGCGATGCCTCCGAGATTGTACTGTTTGCAGAAGATACATCCCCTATTTTTAAAACTGATAAGACAAAAGAAAATTTAGCCGATTTCGCATGTATCACTGAATAACTTGCTTTTGAATGCAAAGAAAACAAAATGTTTAGAGTTTATATTAGGTAGGTATACAATGTAAAGCAAAGTTCATAAAAAAATAATGATAAACTAGTTGATTCATGCGACTTCGTTCGCGTGAATTGAGGTTTTGTGATTCCCTCGGAAACTCTTACTTTCCGGGATAAAAATATAATGTATTGTAAGTAAGTATGGTAACTAAAGACGTTAAAAAGTAAGCGACAAGGAAGTTACAAGGAAGTTACGAAGCTTAAAATTGTTCACGTTTAATGTTGACTTATTACCTTAACTTTGTATTCTTATGAGAAGTAGGTAGCCTACACATTTAATATTAAAATTATATGTGGATTTCAGTTATATTTTGTTTATAAGTAATTGCATTATTTTATTCTTAACTCGAACAGGCGTTACTAAACCATTGTATTTTTAGTTTGGTATAGTAGGTATATAGTATACGGGATAAATCCAATGTCCGTCTCCTGGTTCTAAGCTACCTTCCCACCAATTTTCACCCAAATCGGTTCAGCTTTTCTTGAGTTATAAACAGTGTGACGACTGTCTTTTATAATATAGATTATTTATTATTAGAATAAAGGTTTTAAGTTAGAGGTGGGCGTTAATCGCCTTATATAAATAATTAAATATCTATTTTTATAGGTACCTACTTATAAAAATAGATATTTAATTATTTATTTGTTTGATTGCTTACGGAAGGTATTCTGAAAGCTGTCCGCCGATGAATAACGTAGGGCCGTAGAACGTTTTTCTCCTCAAGGTTTTTGGAAACGTCGCTATATATTTAAAATGCTTGGTTAGGATATCGATATTGCATGCCCATCCAACCTTATGATCTGGTTTCATTTTTATATTCGATACTATAGCCTTAAGAAGGAGATCGTCTGTTATAAAAGTCTTCAACTGTTTTCTGGCATCACTTTTTGCAGCATTTATATTTTTAGATTTCTTCAAATCGATGTTCTTCATCGCCGCCAGGACTTTTGGTAGGAAATCTGTTAAATGTCGAGCGGTCGATATTGGCGAAATGTCCACGACTAGGAGACCGGCTACTTTGTCGGGCTACAGAGAGAAAAGGTTAAAAAAATATGGGAATAGACAAGAATTGTCTGGAACAGATATTTACAATTATTATTTTTGTTATGCACATTTTCATTATCTTACTTATTTCAATATATTAAGCAGGGTTCGAAAATATGTAGCTGATTCTACCGCGTGGATGACTTGCTACTATCCGCGAAAAGTTATGTCCTCTATCTCCGATAAAATTTAGTAGATCTTCACTAAAATTAGACAAAATATTTCTAATAGTACACAAATTATAATAAAAAAAGAGTTTTCAAATTCGGTTTAGATTTAACAAAGTTATGGAGCAAAATCAACAAAAACTTTCATCCCCTATCCCGGATAAACCTTATTGATTGAACCCTGATAACTATAGGCAAGTTATAACGGCACTTACAGCTGTTAAAGATACACCCATAACTGCTCTGCCGCCCATGCTGTGTCCGACAAGGCTAGCTCGCTTTATAGACAACTTATCTAACAGTTTCAGGATGTCTTCCACAAGGTCCTCGTATTTGTGGGAGTTCACATGTGGACTATCCCCATGGTTTCTTAAATCGATAGATACTACGGCCTTCTTCATAACATTCACTATGGTCTTCCCGATACTATCCCAATGCTTCTTAGAGCCTAACAGACCGTGCACCAACAATATTGTAGGCTCATCATGATATATCGTAGGTTCTCCATAAATTTTGTATGACAAGCTAACTGCAGTCTTACCAGAATTTCCTGGTACTACTTTAAAGTTTGTTTTATGTCGGGAAATTGAGGTTAATATGGAATCTAATTTAATTAAAAGTGCATATTTGTTTAATTTTGAGGTTATCATGTTTTGACAAAATGAATGACATATTTTATTTTGACTCAATAACATAATATTATTATGACTCTCAGAAGTCAGGTCAGAACCATAGAAAAAAAAAATGTTTACAGTACTTACAAGCTTGAAGTAAGACATGGGTAAGCCTCTCCAAATCTAACTCCATGTAAAAATCTCGGCGGTGTTTCTCTATTACTGCGTGATTGAAGGACAAAACAAAAACAAACCCGCTTATAACTGGATTGAATTTTTGGAAGCGGTCTAGATTCCAAAAGTATTATGTAAATGTATCTAAATAGGGTTCCGTACCTAAAGTGTAAAACGGAGTTTTGTTAATATCGCTCAGCGTCTGTCTGTTAGTCCTTAGGTAGGTATGTCATGAATCTCGAAATAGTAGATGGATGAGTTAGGTACAGACCTGGAATTTGAGATATCTATATGACACTCGGACAGACAGTCTACACTGAATTTTGAAGTAGGAATTCATTAAAATTATTTTTCAGTGTTTCATACGTTGATTGAATTTTTTTTATTAAATAAGTAGTAGGGGGTCTACAATACGTACGTAGGATTTTTTTTCTTAATGCACCTAAGTACATCTGTTGTTTATTTGGCCATAGTTTGTAATGTGACCAAAGCGAACGAACATTTTCGGGTTTATTCTATCTGAGGTTAAGATTTAACATGGCTAGTTCGCAAAATTGGTCGTAACAGTATGGAACCCTCATAGAGTGAAGCTCGGCTCGCACTTGGCCGATTTGTTTCCCAGTGGGTTATTTATTCAGAGCTATTGCGACGGACCTCCGATATTTCTGATCTCATACATATTAATTTCTCCATAGTCGTTTGAGTCACAATAATATATTATCCAGTATAACTTTAATACCTGTGTAATACGACAGTGTTTAAATTTTAATTAAGCAATTGGGGCGGAGGTTGTTTCGAAGTAAGACGCTCAATCTTGAAACTTGTAGTGTGTGGCGCGTACGTCAACCAACACAGGTAAATTGAGTAACTATTCAAATAATTTCGCATAAAATTACCGCTCAAAAGTGATAGTGTTTTAATTTTTTTTTGAAATCCGAAAGTGAGATTATTAATTCAGAGTGCGTCTACAAAGTGCTTTTAAATTTTTTACCAACTAGTAAAATTAAAATTATTTATTAAATATTATTATTAATCTGCTATAATTTTTGAACCATGTTACATTTAGATAGTAAAATACTTATTTAATTTATATTTATTTATTACACTATCTGCCTACTACCTGTTCACTTGAAGTTGGCCATCGTTGATCGTTACAAAATGACGCCATAGGAAAAACTACTAGTAAGTAGTGTTGACAAAAAAAAACAACAATTTTACTTAATTTTTTTACCACGACTTTGACGGACTTTTTTTATATCAAGTAAGTACAATTTTTTTTCTATAAGTATAAGCACTTAATAATAATAAAATATGCACCACGTGCCGGCCGCGAAAGTAGAATAGTAGTGTATCCATATAGTGTTTTAAATAAATTTTTAAGATAAGATGTACCTAACCTGATTTAAAAATTATTGCAATCAATTTGGTTAGTGATTCTGAACTAACTATTTTCAACTTTCTCTTTAGCAATAAAACCTATCTATACTCAGCTGTTTACTACTTTAGATAGGTACTTGCCAGGTTCAGTACCTATTCGATATTTGTGGCCAATTTGTGGGCTCAAAACTTCAAACAAACTCTTAAAGTAGGGAGGTAGGTATATGTACTTCTTGAGCATTAAGTAAAACATTTCAACAACTTATTTGTTAACTTTGGCTCTGTTTAATTAAGCTGTTGGTTGAGTAACATGAGTCGGTTACGGTACCTAAGGAAAAGGCCTTACCAAGTTACCAGTTAATTATATGGGTGGGTATCCAGACAGATTTGCTACTACTTTGAGTGTATCACTTGCCATAGAGTTTCCATACCGCACCAGACATTATACGTACCTAATAAATAATAATTACAGGTATGCGCAAGAAATGTGCTCTGCCAAATTTTGTAGTCTCTCCGCCGGCGTATATGTTATAATATGTTATATTTAACAACAGAACAGAAATATACATAAACAAGTCAAGCATACTTCAATAAATCCACCCTTGATTAAATGGTCATTATCATGAATGCACGCTAACTGCTAGCGCTAGCGCTAGTCCATCAAAAAAAAAAAAAAGAAAAAAGATTTTTGCAAAAGGTACACGCCTTCTATAAATAAAAGAATGGACAGGTTATACCTACCTTCAATCCATTCTGTTATTTAGCACTTTAATTATTCCATATTTAAATATAATATTTAGGAATGTCATACTATTAAAAATGTTGGGCTTATTTTATTATTCAAATGCTATGCGTAGAGCTATAATAAAAAACTTTTAGAAATATCCAATTTTCCCGCCATAGGTATCTTGTAGGTGTGCGTCCGTAGACCAACCGATTTTATTTTGATGATGCAGACCAAATTACGTGAAAATTAATAAAGCTGAAGAGTTTATTTGTTTGAACGCGCTAATCTCAGGAACTACTTGTTCGAATTGAAAAATTCTTTTTGTGTTGGATAGTCCATTTATCGAGGAAGGCTTTAATTCAAATTCAAATTCAAATTCAAAATTTAATGTTGCAAAAACGGGGAAAATTATCCATGTTTAAAATATATTCTTTTAAAAACTTCTTAATCGCGATCATAATAACAGAAATTGACGCGGACGAAGTCGAGGGCAATAGCTAGTTATTAGGTAATATTTAGGAGTCTAAATAGCTTGTTGACATAAAACCGGTTGAGTCTATTCTATTGCTATGTAATATTTTTGAACTTTTATTTTTATTGGCATTGTAATTAAATTGATAGTTTTTTTGTAAATATTTAATTTACTATGACGAATTTGAAAAGATCTAGTCTAGAAATGAAATATTATAGGTCGAATTAATTTGAAATAATGCCATAAACTAATAAGAACAAAAAAGACAAAAAACCCTTGTTTAAAACAATTTGAACTGTTTGTTTTATAAAATCTAAACAAAACTGTTTTTTTTCCCAACCCTATCCAGGATCTATTTTTTGAAATTACTTACATCGAAACGTGTCTTACTTTCTAATACATAGTGATTGTTAAAGTTATCGTAATATTTCCTATTTATGTATTTACTAGCTGTGGACCTGTGGCGCGCGACTTCGTCCGCGTCAATTTCTGTTATTATGATCGCGATTAAGAAGTTTTTAAAAGACTATATTTTAAATATGGATAATTTTCCCCGTTTTTGTAACATTTTTCACTGCTGCTTCGTTCCTTATGGTCGCAGCGTGATGTTATATAGCCTAAAGCCTTCCTCGATAAATGGACTATCCAACACAAAAAGAATTTTTCAACCAGTACTTAGTTCCTGAGATTAGCGCGTTCAAACAAAAAAATTCTTCAGCTTTATATATTAGTAATAATAGATATAATTATTTATGTATTATTTTTATGTACTGTTAGGTGCATGGAACGTTACGTATACCACTTATATATTTAGTTCGGTCGCTGACACCTTGCATGTCATGGATCCCGCAAAGTAACGTTTGCTTCTCTAAAGATTACATAGTTGTATCGTATAGCAGGTATTAATTAGTATGTTAATACCTACTTGCTGTCATTGTTATATAGGTCGTTGAACAAATAAATAGGTAAATATGTAAACGTAGTTAAAACCACATGCATTCATGCATGGTCCTATGGTCGATATTATAGATATTAGACTATCTAATCTTACTCAATATCTTATACTCCATCGTCCCTCATCATCACGTGAGATCGCAGTCAAGGACTATTTTGTTTTGATTTAAAAAAAAGCATAAGTAAGGACTTAAAAATTAAAATTAATTAAATTTCCGTCGGAAAATAAAGTACCTACCTATGGTAGGCATTTCATGTTGCGGTTTATTTTAATGAAATGTCAAGTTGCCTAATAACTTTGTTTCACTGGTTGCTTCACGAAAAATTTGGTCAAGTACCATCGCAATTAACCTTTGTAAATAACAATAGTACATTTAATTAGGTAAATTTTTCCAGATTTTTGATTGTTTTGTTTCTAATCAATATTCATTTGAAGAAAAACATCGTGAGGAAACCTGCGCGCCTGAGATGTTCTCAAAGGTGTGCTACGTTTGCCAATCCGCCCTTTTTTTGTTTATTCAATAACAAGATAGTTCTTGAATGCGATCTCACCTGATGATAAGTGACGCTGCAATCTAAGATGGTAGCGGGCTAACTTTGAAGGGGTATGGCAGTGTAGACTCAACCCATACTCCTAATCGGTTTCTACACGCCATCGTGCCGCTTGGCGGCACGTCTTTGTCGGTAGGGTGGTAACTAGCCACGGCCAAAGCCTCCCACCAGACCAGATCAGACACAATTCAAAAATTATAAATTCCTAAATTGCCCCCGCCGGGAATCGAACCCGAGACCTCCCAGTTATAAGACCACAGCGCTTACCACTACGCCAAGAGCTCGTCAAAGAAGTGCCGGTGAAAGTCCTGTCAAAATTGGTCCACCCGTTCCCGAGATTAGCCGGAAGAAATACACACAAAGACAGAAAAACAGACAAAAATTTTAAAATTTTAATTTTGTTAATAGTAGGTATCTGTCGTATGTATATGTCGTATGTAAAGTATATATACTTTCATGTGAACTTATTAAAAAGCTGTTAAGTATTTTGACCTGACAAAGAGACACTACAAAAAAAAAAGATACCGGCCGAATTGATAACCTCCTCCTTTTTGGAAGTCGGTTAAAAATTTATATGTTACTAAACTAGAAACTTGTTATTTAAATATTTCCGTCTTTCAATATTTTGCTTAAGACTTACATAGAATCTGGTTTTCGCGTCTCATAGATAAGTATTCTCCTTTAAGTATCGGGAGTTCGTGTTTAAAATGATATGCGATTTTTTAAAATTCGCAATCCATCCGTTTGTTTACAGCGTGTTATTGTTGCTCAAGACGTCGTTATTAACTTGTTTTTGTGGACTTCACAACATTTCTAGTAGATGTTTAGCAAAAATGAAATACATCTTCCTACTTTTCACCTATTCACCAAAGTCCTCTTAGTTTTAACCTTTTGTGGTATCTCTACCTACTTTTTAAAAAAGTAGGCAGAGATACCACAGAGGAAATCAAAGTCTAGTTTATATCTCAAAAATTGCCGAACAGACTTTATTTTAACCCCCTACGGAAAAAGAGGGGTCGATGATCGAGGAGGGTCTGATGATTGAGCAGAAAACTGGGTAACAGGATATCAGGTATACCTATCGTACATAGTCCAGCCATAGATTCATATCTGGGTGTTTTAAATTTTTAATTTACACTCGTCCTTAGAGAATTCGGGATGTGCTTGGTTCACTGATTTATCTCTTACATCCATTGTCTTTGAGATGTATTTAACTAATTATTCACAGTGCTTCTCAATCATTAAAAAAAAAGGACAATGGACACAAAAACGTGTCCTCTAGCTTTGCAAGAGACTTTTGTGAAGCAGTTCGACGAAGTTGCTTCAGATAAGAGGTATAGAAGACAGCCATAAAAGAAGTGCTGTCTAATGATTTAGCGATACCTACCATACTCCAAGTACCTACTAGTCAAGGGCTGTCAAAACATTAAATGCTATCCATTGTGTTACAATAATAAGAATAGAATAGAATATAATTTATTTGCCAGAATGTGGTACCAATATTTGGTCTTAAAACTATTTTGTCCTGACACATTCAACTAATAAATTAGTGTGCAAATTATAATTTCCTTACAACATTACATTTTCGATATAAAATCACAAGAATCATAAGATTGTAGCTTATAAGTTACAATTTGAAACGTTTTAAAAAAAAAAGGTAAACTAATTGTTATTTTTGTTTCAGAGGAAGGGGTCATCGAAATGGGGACACTAATAGCAAACGTTACGGACTATTATAATTACCTTAACGATGACTTGGCGGGTAAGAACCTCTATTGTGCCTACCCGATACCTTTACATCCATCGAGGCCTATTAATATTAATTTATGAAATACAGAATCAAAGGTCAAACTCACTTTGAATTTCAAATAGTAGTTAACCCGTTTATTGAAATAACACATGTAATAATTCAAATAATTGTTATAAATATGATATAATCTGGCGTAATGCATACAAGTTGTGATAATCTAACTATGCAACGAAATAAAATTGAAGTGTCTATCGGATATTTCGAAATAACTGCGTCTTATTAAGGTCATATTAATTATTTGAACGATTCCAACAACAATAATTATACATGCCTAGGTAAAATTAATGACGCGGGAACACCAGTGCAGGCATAATTAAATGTTTTAAGGAAGCATAATGACACGAAATCGTATTTCTTAACGATCTTTACAAAATACTTGCCGTGGGCAAGGTGGTGGGCGCAGGCTTTACCTATGGTGCAGGGTGTGCAACGCACACGGG
The DNA here is from genome assembly GCA_038048805.1 of Hipparchia sbordonii. Taxonomy (NCBI): domain Eukaryota; kingdom Metazoa; phylum Arthropoda; class Insecta; order Lepidoptera; family Nymphalidae; genus Hipparchia; species Hipparchia sbordonii. The sequence goes on along the minus strand of CM076107.1, from coordinate 7,745,680 downwards.
CGCAGGGTTGTAGGGGGCGCCGCGCCGAGCCGCGCTTGCTTTCTTCCCGATATCATTTAAAATTGCACCATTTTGCACCTGAATTTCCTTTCCCTGGTGAAAATATAACTGTAAGTCAAACGGTATTCTTGTATTGCAAGTATTCGATTTTGGCCGCGCGTCTACTAGAGGGTGCCAAGATATTGATTGCACACGGGCGCTACATGGGTTAGGGCCGCCTCTGGGTGGGCGTCTATTAATTGAGACAATGTAACCCGTGCGAAGCCGAAGCGTGGCTGCTGATCTTGAACTTTTGTTAGTTAGAATGTAGTTTTAGTAAAACTGCATCGTCATTTTAAAACTAAATTAATATTTTCATATTATACTCAGTATAATTTTTTCGTCCTCATAGCAACTGATACAGTTTGATAAAAGTCAGTTGGTATTTTATCACAGGCAGCGGTCAACCGCATATAACCGCACGATAACATTATACTTATTTCTTAAATTCCCCATCATCGAAACCCGAATATATAAATTTAAAAAATGATGGATGAATCTAGTTTTTATTCCAATTTAAAAGGAATCGACGGACAGACGACACTTAAATTTGGATCGGTACACGAAGATTCTTATTCGGCGTAATAATAATTAACTAATAAAAAATCACATATTTTACTAAAGGCAGTTATTTCGAAATCATAGACCGACACTTCACACCAGTTCTGTGGTGGAATCTATCTAAAATCTATGAAGGCTCGAGGCAATATCTCTAGTAGGTATAAACATAGTCATAGTCATCCAGCTGTAGAAGTCTATCGGTACTCGGTAGACGACGCTGCATGATTAGGAAGTTTTTTGTGCAATAAGCGGCTGAGACCTAGCGCCACCAGACACCGTGACCAGACATGACCCGAATGCCGAAAATTAAGTTCCAAACTGATAACAGGTTTCGGCGCTTGCAACAACTGATGCAATCTCACAATGAAAGTAAAATGAGCAATTCTCATTAGGTACCTACTTAAAAGCAAAATTATTAAAAATCTTTACGCGCATTAAGTATGGTTTATTGAGGAATTTACGCACACTGTGTAATTCCGAAAAATAAAAAAAGTTGAAAATTAATGTCCCCTTACATACATAGTAAACGCCAATTAAGATAGACCTCTGAGCTGTATGGGCGCTCATACAATTTAGAGGTCAAGCTTAATTGGTGTCGTCCCACAACCACCAGCCCCGCGGGTGCGTCAGCTGACGGTCGGTTCACTTGAGAGTCAGCCGAGATCTATTGAAAATGATGGCAATCGATCGGAATGAAATCACTAGCTAAAATGCAACGCTACCTCCCGGACCATATCTATATGTCAAGGATTACAAATTATGATTTTACTAGTGACGAATACACACGTAACCTTTCAATACCTTGTTTAAGAAAAAACTGTAATAGGTATTATAACTTCACTAATTTCATTAATACTTATATGATATCTACCTTTGAAACTCGATTTTTTAAAGTTGAAACTACGACTAATGTTGCCTAGATCAAACCAGTCCTTCCTCAAATTGGGTTTTAATCATGTCTAATATAATTTATATCTACCTACAAGAAAATTGGATGAGTACATCAGTCATATCGAGTTTGTTCGTATAAAATGTATAACATTATGTCACCCGGACCCATAATAACAAACGATTGACATCTCATTCATCAAAATCGGCTCAATAGTTTAGGCGATCGTACATACCTACATAGACACATACATACATAGACGCTACTAATTAATATAAACGTAAAAGTTCGTTTAATAAACTAACTTCAAACGCCACTACAAAATAGGCAGGTATATCAAGTGTGCCTATAAAAATTGAAGAGAGGATCCCATCATCAAATCTTGACCTGATGACCATGGGACCACCTGGAAAGTATACCCTTTCAAACAAAAGAAGAATTTTCCAAATCGGTCCAGGCGTTTGAGTAATCGGTGAACATACTTAAAGATTCCGAGGAATTGAGAACTTTCTCCTTTCATAGGGTTCCGTACGAAAAGGGCCCCTATTACTAATGACCCTATTACTAAGCCTCCGCTATCGGTCCGTTCGTCTGTCTGTCAGCGGGCTGTATCATGAACCGTAATAGGTAAATACAAGAAACACAGAATGTGTATATCCATTGCCGCTATAACAACAAATAATAAAAAAAAAAATAGAAGGGGGTCCCCACATAAAAAACGTGATTTTTTCGGCGTTTTTGCTCGGCCTTAACACCCGCTGTTACGATGGTACGGAGCCCTGCGTGTGCGAACTGCGAGTCCAACTCGCACTTGGCCGGTTTTTTTTACTTTGGCCATTGAGAAAAAACTGCTTTGGCGTAGGGTATAAACAAGTTTCATAGAGTTTGTTTTCCAGATCCTCGGACGAACAGTTTCCTGCTGGTGGCCAGCCCGGTGCCGGTGTTCGGCATCATGTTCGTGTACCACCAGTTCGTGCGGTACTGGGGACCCGCCTTCATGGCCAGCCGCCCCGCGTACAACTTGAAGAAACTTATCGTCTTCTACAACATTGTCCAGATCATATTATCGGGACTACTAGCAGTACAGGTACAGGGTTTTTTTTTGTTAAAAAGTTATTATTTTTTTAATTTTTAGTGGCTAATTTTACCTAAATGCACTCCTACTACCAAAAATTGTAACTCCTTACTCATTAAATTAATAAGCTTTGGTGCTGATTTCACCATCGTGAAATTCAAATTTATTTATTTCATGTAAACGGAATGGCATTCCGAACCAGTGCTGCAGTGGTAGATTCATTTGACGAGCAATTTATTGAATAAAAAATTATTCTATTCTATTCTATTCTAAAAACCAACTTGTAGCTCTTATGATACGTCAAAACTCTACCAACAGTTCAATAACGCAGATTTTCAGTACAAAAACTGTCAGAACGCGCAATTTGTTCCTCGGTTAAACGTCACTCGACGTTGGTAAAATGGGGGCTAGTCCTTTTAGAAACGCTTCTTGCTTTCGAGTCACTTCGAGTACTATAGTTATCAAATGTTTTATTTTGCCAGTGCCTCAGATATCTGTACCTCCCAGGCTACTACAGTGTATGGTGTCAGAAAATCAATTACGAAGACAACGAAGTGGAGAGGATGATTATCGACTACGTGTGGCTGTACTACTTTATAAAGATCGTCGATTTATTTGATACGGTACGTGAAGTTCATTTTTAACGTTCGACGCGTGTTTGTCTGTGTGTCTGTCTGTTCGAGGGAACGAGAAGGAGGTGGGAGGGGGGGTCTTGGACCTTGGCTGAGCCGATTTTTACAGGATTCACAGTAGAGTTCAGTTAGAGGATTATACAGAGAGTGATGTTTTTGCTTCACAATATAGAATGTAGTTATGCTTGCTCTATCTATCTCTATATTTTTGAGCAGAGTAGTTCAATGAATTTAGAACACAAAACTATTACAGATATTGCGATTAATTCCTAACCTGGCTTTTATTATGTAACTAAAGTTTGCATTGTTGTTGTTTACGGCGTTTAAGCAAACATTATCATAGTATGGATACGACTGCGGGATTACGGGGTTGCGGGAATATGATCTCGAATTTATTTTTAAATACCTACTCTATTTGCAAATTTCTATTTAAAACCGACCAGGTGCACCAAACATGGGTTAATATTTCTGAAGCTCTAGCTCATCGTTTCATTAAAAAAAGTCTTGGAATTATCGAAATTATTTATGTAATTAATATATGTAAGGCCCTTTTACTTATTCTGATAATATTGGAATCCTTGAAGTAACAAAAACTATATACATAGGTATTAATCTAAATAATGAAGAGATAGGGATCAATAATTAATTTCATTATTATTCTAGGTCCATTTTATGAATCAATATTATCCTGATCTCTTCTCATACGTTATACTGGTATGAAAAATCGCGCGAATAGTAGGTACTTTACTTGTGAGTTGTGCTTGCGTAAAGGCGTGGCTTTAGATAGTAGAAACATAAATTATAAAAAATTACCAATAAGTATATAAATAGATTTGATTCGATATGTATGTTGACATACTATATTTATTTCGATGGTTGTTTACAACGGAATTGTTACCACACTGCCTTTTAATTAAGTTGGGTGCTTAATATTTATTATTATCATCCTATCAAAACTTGCGGAACCAGAAAACCTACCTTATCGAGCATGTACCTAACTAGGTACTTACAGTAAACGCTAGTAAATATTAATTATTTAGCCTTGGAAAAACAAATTATTTAAAAATTAGACCAAGTTTCGCGATTTTATTCTGTCGAACGGATTATTTTATGTTTCTACTCAGTATCTTCCCATGGAAATGTGAGGTGATTTTCGCCTGTTTTTTTTTCGGATAGTTAGAACTTGATCTACTGCTGTAAAAATCAAATCTGCATCTGAAGATACCATTACACGCACTCTTAAGGTACTGAAAATATAAAATATTAAAAATTACATAAAGCTGCCTATAACAGTGACTAAGCAGTTCAAAGGTCCAACCAAATAATAAAATCTGAAATAGTCCAAATAAAAGAAATAAATATGCATACCTTACATTGAATTTATTACAAATCTAATGCATATTCTGTACATAATTTGATTGTTCTTAATTATTTACATACATTTGTACTTAACAAGTTGCTAACACGAATTTGTAAATTTTAATTATTACTTATTTTAATTACAGTCTACCTACCCGTACTTTTACCGTTTTGGTATAAATTCTACATCAATAAACTCAGTATCGGCATGATAGATTCATGCCGATACTGAGTTTTAGTAAAATGAATACATGATAGACAAATATATTCCAATATCGAGAACCTAGATGAGGAATGCGAAATTGTTTTATATACTTAATACAAAGGTTTTAATATACAATCATAACTACTCTCGAAAATATAGAGTTTTTAAGTTTCCTGTTAGAAGAAGAGAGCGCTGTTGCAACATGACGTAACTCAATAGCCCAATGGTTAAAGGTTCGGACTCAAAACTGAAAGGTCGCAGGTTCGAATCCCACCCGTTGCACTATTGTCGTACCCACTCCTAGCACAAGCTTTCTGCTTATTTGGAGGGGATAGGAGGATATTAGTCAACTTAGCTTGGATAATATTCTTAAAAAAAAAAAAACTATTCAATAGCTCCATACACTCTCCATATATTGCATTTTAGAAAGAAACGGATGAAGTTGCAGTAAAACAGCTTATAATTTATTTATATATTTTTTATAACTTATTTGTTTTTTGACCAATTTATTTTCTGTTTTTACTGTTCTTACATGTAACATTTTCGATTGTAAGTAATTAATGAATTTCCACATTTTGACAACAGTCAAATTATACCCAATTTTTATTCCGCAACTGTATGCGTTCGAGGCGGAAATGTGCCAAACGTTTCTGAACTCTTTCTCGGCTGAAAACTGTGTAGTTTAAAAATGCTTTTTTTCCTTTTCAGGTATTCTTTGTGCTCCGTAAGAAGTTTAACCAGGTGACATTTCTACACGTCTATCACCACCTCGGGATGTGCTTGCTGGGATACATCGGCACCAAGTATGTGCCAGGTAAGTGCATAATCGTTTTATTTAAAGTTATTTTTAAAACAATTACAACGCGTACTGCTGTGTGGGATTTTCGAAAAATGCAATATTATTATGACATGGATGATGGAGCTGATCTGATGATAAGCCGGAAGATGGCTACGGGAACTCTGGGATAAAATGACATAACCCCATTGAGTTTGGGTTCGTTTGATTCATCTTAATAAATACTCTCGCCCTAGACGATATCCAGGTTCCGATGATGTAGGCAACTACTGAAATATTGTTTTTCTTAATATATAAAATAAAGGTAACTGACTGACTGACAGATCTTTTTTTTCATCTATCAACGTTCAGCTGAGTTCAAATCATTGGATGGATCGGGCTGGGCATTCAATCGGTTATCCACTAAGAAAGGATTTTTGAAAATTCAACCTCCAAAAGGGTAAAATTAGAGGGATTGAAGAAGCTACCTTAACTTGAGTGAAGCCGCTAGCAAAAGCTAGTTTAAAAATAAAATTTTACATAGATGTAGGTAAATAAATGCCTATGTTGCAAGTATATTAGTAACCTTGTTGCTCATCAGCTTTCTTGCGTTCCATGGGAAGCAACGCTTATGATTTATGAGTTTTGACATACCTACATAAATAATTGTCTGAGTTTTTGATTTTCAATATTGCTAGACGACTGATTGCTCAAAACCTTGATACCTATCGGCATAACATTAAGTATTTAAGAATTGAGAAATCTCAAACCGTTACAACCATAATAAACATCTCAACGATATAGAGGCATAAAATTATAATATTTTATGTATAGGTAATTATTTTTATTAATATAAGTAGATACCTGTGCATATGTGTACTTATGTTAGCAAACAAATGGTAAAAGATAGATACTTCATTATTATTATCTCGTTATTTGATTAAAATAACGATTACAGAGGAAGAATATGGGTGCAAATGGAAACTAAACATTATCTTCTCGTACTCGTAGGTAGGTAATAATAGGTATCTAGTTTTTCTTAGCTGTCTAAACGATAACGAAGTGTTTTCTGGCAGAAATGCGTAAGCGATGGGCTAAACGCACCGCATATGACGTTATAAAATGAACCGTCTACATGTGAAAAACCAAGAGCGTCGTAAGCGCCCGGCGTCGTTTGTCGCTTACACGTTTCCCTGATACGTATTTTGAGATTTGTTTACCTTTTAAAATAGCCAAGGAAAAATAGACTAATTAATTATTAATTATCTAGGTGCAGCATATGCCATTTAATCGCACGAGTTTGGGATTTAGATATGTATTTTTAAATAAATTTGACTAGCCGAAGTTCAAAACCTCTAAATATATTAAATAAATAAATAATTTTAATAACTCCAATACTTTTTTGTAAGATAGATCACTTATCCCTGGTTTGGTTCACCCAATGACCTTCTATACATAAGAAGGTCATTGGGTTCACCTGATTGGTTTTAAAGAGAAATCTTGCAACTTGTACCGATTATGATAAATTATCAAATATGCGGGATCATAATCCCCGAATTCCAGAATCCCGCAGCCGTATCCATACTAATGATAATGTTTGAGGTCGTTCACCCAATATTGCACTACCTATTATAATTCCGATCACCTAATGAAAGTAAAGTTATTAATATATACAAACAAGCTTTTATTTTTATTAATACTAGGTAGGTGTAAAAATTTGCTCTTCAACCTGACCTGTTTTTTATCCCATAATAAGCGTAATATATCTACCTACTTAATTGATATTCTTGTATAATGGCGATCGTAAAATAGGTAATAAATATAAACATACTTAGTATACCTACCTACCTTTTAGGTATAATATGGATATTACAGTATAAGTTGTTACAAAAGTAGAAACCAACCTAGTGTGAATAAGATTCACGCACTGTGGGTCACGCATTGGAAGCTTTTAAAGTTATAAAGAGTAGTTACCCGCAGGTTTACAATTTCTAGTTGGTCACTAATAGTGACTTATGAAAGCCCGCACATCTTATCCAACTACGGAATCGAATCTCGCATTGAAACCTCAACCTCGCAGACCCGCGGGACTGAATTCATTAACTCCGCGGATCCGCGGCACTTGCGGGACCGCAAACGATCATAATAATTTTTGTACTAAATAACAATTGCCACAAAATTATCAGTTAAAATTGTTTTAAACTAAAGCTTTTATTACCTAGCTTTGTAAATCACTTGGTTTTATCGTGACCTTCAGTAAAATTATTATTAAAGAAGTAAGGAATCACATAGGTCTTCAACCGCAATCGAAGTAATTAGATATGAAATTCCCGTCAAAATCGTTTCAGCCGTTCCAAACATTTGCCCGAGATAGCTTTTTTGAAATAACACACAGAAACTTCGCTTGAAAGATATAGGTAGATATATAGTATACGTATATTGATAGGTAGCTACTTAATCATTGTGATGAAACGGCTCGCATTATCGTTTCGCTTCAACGCCAGTTGTTTTCACTGTTACACCGCCCTTCACCTAAATCTAGATGCATTTTTATCGATTACAGGTTTGCACTTGACCACGATGTCACTGAACGATCGCGATGCTACCCATTTGGACGCAGATACGCAATAACGATTCGACCCACAAACCTTTGTTAAATGAAATACTTACATATGTACACATAATGTAAAAGAACAAAGTTGACTTTTCAATTGATAAGTTGTATGGGTTAACTCATTATTGCGTATCTGCGTCCATTTAACAGTGTGATCACACCAGGGGCCCATGTCTGCTATTGCAATTGTAGTTCAATTGTCTATCAATGACATCCCAATTGCTACTTTTAGCAATTTGACTTGGGGCCCAGGGGTTCAATTATCTATCAATGACATGACAATTGCTAAAAATAACAATTGTAATGTCATTGATAGACCATTGAACTACAATTGCAATAGCAGACTTGGGCCCCAGATGTTTAAGATATTGTGTTCTTCTTGCAGTTTGCACTGCAGGCCGGTTGGTCCTGTAAAAGCTGCTTTAATCATTGCTAGTCTCAATTGTGGTCAATTTATCGCATTCTTTCTACATAACATTCCATAGGTTCATAGGTAGTAATAAAAAAATATGATGATGAATTTAAATAAATGGACAGTAGGTAATGCTCTAATAAATAAATATTACTCGGCCAAACCATTATAATGTGAAGAAACTATACATTCCTAAGCATTGACTTATATGTTCCTAAGCAACGAAAGCATTGACCACACTAATATTATAAAGTTTGTATGTGTGTGTATGTGTGTAAATCACGTCAACAAATTCACTTTCGCATTTATATTATTATACATAGCAAGGACACAAAAAACTTAAGATCCCGGTTACACAAAAGTCATCAAAAAAAAACCAGTAAATCGAAGTAGGATGCCCAAGGCACCATGACCCTTAACTACTAGTATCACCATTTAAGGTCAAGTGTCAAGTTTTACGAAAAGACTAAGGAACCCTGACCTCTGCAATCCAAAATTCCTTTTTTGGTGGTTGTACCTGAAAACTTGATTTTGAAGTTCTTGCAACTGGCCCTTAATAGTTCATTGATCATTATTAAGGGCCAGATTGATTTAGGTAGTAATGTACCTACTTAATTAATACTAGTAATAGAATCCTAGTAGTTAGGATTGCGGTTTCCTCATATGGGGGGTCGCGGGTTCGATCCCGGGCACGCACTTCTCACTTTTTACCCGACTGCGCGATGCAAAGGAGGAATAATGGGTCCCGACTGTTAAGTCAACATTATTTAACAATATTTTAATTTACTGAACTTGTTTTTTCCTTTTCAGTGTTTATTTACGCAGTCAGGTTTTTGATTTTTTATATTTAATACATATTTTATCCGATTTTGTGCGTTTAAGCGATTAAATATCATGCGTTTCGACATTGAAGGAAAACATCGTGAGAAGTGAACTTGCATGCCTTAGAGTTCTCCATACGTTCTCAAAGAATGTTGACTGCCAATTTGCATTTGGCCAGCATGGTGGACTGTTCCTTCACTGAGAGGATACCTGCACTCAATACTGAGTGTTGATGAGTTGCTTATGATGATGATGATGAGTTACTTAATTAATTAATGGCTATTCCATTACAGGAGGTCACGGCATTATGTTGGGTTTCATTAACTCCATGGTGCACGCGGTCATGTATTCGTATTACCTGATCTCCATCGTCCGACCCGAGTGGGTGAGGATATGGTGGAAGAAGTACATCACACAGCTGCAAATCGTGAGTACTTTTCTTGACAAACACTTTGATCGGACTAACTGCATAGGTCTATAGAGACAAATATTATAAGGGCCGATTTCATCAACGTAAAATAGTCCAAGCCGAGCGTGATATTTTGGCATATTTTCAATAGAAAACTGTCAGAACGTCACTCGAAGTAGTTAAAATCGGTACTAAATGAAATGTGGTGTAAAATGAGACTCATGAGAACGATTTTTTAGGACTTCCAAAAGGTGTTTTGTTTTTTTTATGTTGTTGTTCTTCATTTGTCCCTATTCAGGACAGGCAAAGATCCATGATCATACAGCCTATTTTTTATATGATTGGAACTAAAAAGAGAATTAAAATTAACCACAGTCTGATTAATCCAAGATATTATTACGAAAAGTCTAACGGATTGTCCGATCGATTCGTCCACATCATCGGATTCTATACGGACTCGCGCTAGTTCCAACGTAAAGAATTCGAAATTCAAATTCAAGCGAACTTAGTTATAGTCTTCAAGAATACAGGCAGTAGAAAACTTTATTGCAACATTATTGTGTAAACAGAAAAGTCGGTTCCTATGTATAAATTACATAAGTACCTACATAGTTAACTATATTGTTGTGAGTTTGTGATTGATACGCATTTTTTATCTTTACAGTTGCAGTTCCTGCTTTTGATTCTTCACTTCGGCCACATAATATTCGAACCTTCCTGCGGATACCCCAAATGGGTATCAATTGTATTTTTGCCACATAATATATTTATACTGTTTCTATTTTCCGACTTTTACATCAAAGAGTACATTTTAAAGAAAAAGAAGCAGCAATAAATAAAAAATGTATTATCTTTACTAGTTAATTAGGTACGATCTAAGGTTTAGTGTAATAAAGCAATTAATTTATATCGTGTTTTTTTCTTTACTGCCTATAACTATATAGTAATATCTATTGTTTTTTGTTAACCAAAATTCGAACCTAAGGACTTTTAGGTCCTTATATTATCTTGGTTGTCAATCATATTTTGTACTAGCGGTTGCCGGCGACTTTGAAAAAGACAACTCCTTTTTTGAAAGTCGGTTATACCTTACCTGCGAAACCAAGTCAAGGCCTTACTTCCAAAAATAAGGTGTATGTACCTACAGAATGCCATCGCATAAAATGGCTGCCCATTAGGGAGTGTGTTGAAAATTATAAGGAGTGAAACAGTAAAATCAAGCATTTATGAATACACTGGCTTATGCCCGCAACTTCGTTCGCGTGGATTAAGGTTTTTAAATCCCACGGGAACTCTCTTATTTTCTGAGCTAAAAAGTAGCCTAATATTATGTTATTCCAGATTAATCTACCTCTGTGCCAGATTTAAGCCAAATCAGATTATAGTCGTTGCGGCACTTTTGCGGTGTGATTGAATAACAAATATCCATCCATCCATCCATCTAAACTTTCACATTTGTAATATTAGTAGAACAGGAGAGCATTTACTATTCATTAGGTAATAATAATTACGTAGTACAGAATGCTAGGTAGGTAGCTATTATTATTCGTGTTGGTGCGTGGGTTTAGGTTTTTATTAGAGATCTGCGCATTTCCTAACAGTTTCGTTGCCAGCCAGATTGTGTTGCCATACCTTCATGTTTAGTTTATATCTGTGGTTTGTATACTACTCTTGGGTGACAGTAATTTGAGTTTGACATCATTTTGACATTTTGTTGCATATGTGCTGTGAAAACTAATAAAACTTGTAATTTGCTGTATTTTTTTATACCAATTTATCTATTTTCAAATTAAAGGTAATGACGCAAAATAATAATGAGTCGCGTCCGGGCGAAAGAGCGTTACAAAATATGCAGCTACTGAAGAAGGAGAGCACTGTTTTTAAAGTTCCTAAAGTTCCCAACAAGAAAGTAATTAAAAAAACAAAGGTTCTAGATGAAGAGGATTATGTGGAGGTAAAAAAAAAACATGGTACCTAATATCAGTTGTGACTAATTTGTGAGCAAGGTTTCCTAGGAAAGTTTGAATAGGGGTAAGAACAGCACTGAGAACTGGGTCTGCCAGGTAGGAGACCCCTCCATGATTACAACAATGATTTGCTTATCAATTATCGTACAATTTCATACTGCACTCTTTACTTCTTTCTTCTAACTTACTTCACTTTTACTGGGAATACTTACTTACTTCAACAACCTAAGCTCACTCCAGAAAACTAGAATTTGTGTTTTATGAATGCAGTAGTTTGTTTGTCTGCCTATCTATCTGTAATTCTGTTTTTTACCTTGTTATTGTTCAACTGCTGAACCAATCTTTATGAAATTCAAAAAGTATCGATGAGATTTTTAAAAAAATTAGAGGGCTAGTATCAAAGGTAACAAACTCCAAAGTGACAACTTTGGAGTTTGTTACCTTTAATTCAATTGATACCCCTAAATTATTCAAATGTACCTAATGAGCATTTAATATTGCAGGGCATAGCTAAAATAATTCAAAGAGACTTTTTTCCTGACTTGGAAAAACTGAAGGCACAAAATGATTTTCTGGAAGCGCATGAAAATAGAGATTATGCAAGACTCAGAGAGCTAACAAGAAAGTATAGTGGACATAGACCACCTACAGAACCCTGTTAGTATATAAAAAAAAGATTTTAACATAACTTTGTATTTATCATTTTTATTATATTATTATATTTACATAATTTAAAATCAATTGCTGTTCACTATTCTAACTAAAGCTCAAAATAGCTTGACCAATTTGAATAGATTTATTCTTCTGTTTGCTCTGATACATAAGTGGTTCTCTTAATCTGCACTGAAACTGAAATGAGGTGGCCGCATGGGGAGTTACCTATCGTTGTCATGGTACGGTCCAAGGATACTGTGCAAGTTTGAAGTATTAGATATACCTCTTCCAGCACACATTAGGGTAAAAACATGCCAAAGATGCCTCACTGCGATACCTCGTGGTCGCAGTTTAGCTCGCTACCTCGATGTCACCTCCATGTAAAACAAATGTATGCAAACAGATGAGCACGAACATGTCGTAGATACCTCTCTGTACCGCGATGTATCGCAGTGAGGTATCCTTCGATATGTTCGCGCCTATCTGTTTGCATACATTTATTTTACAAGGAGGTGACATCGAGGTAGCGAGCTAAACCGTGACCGTGAGGTATTGCAGTGAGGCATCTTTGGCATGTTTTTACCCTTAGTGTGGAAAGGAAATGGACAAACTTTTGACTCTCAAAACTAATGACTCACTGAACATTCTATAAATATTTGTCACCTGAAAAGAATAAAGACAACTTATTTTGTATACCACTTTAGATAACTCGCCAGCTACATTTGATACACCAGGAGTTGACCGACCATTTTCGCCATCAGTGCAAAGCCAACAAGCTCCAACTTGTGCTGACTCTAATGCCTCAGAAAAACCCAAAGATATCACTGAAAATCATACATTAGGTAAAAAGTTTTGATTACTTACCAACCTAGATAATAACTATAAATGTATTCTTGGCAGGTATGCTAAACAATTACAGTAGAATCCCGATTATCCGAACATCGATTATCCGAACATCCGATTATCCGAACTCATTCGTGATCACTCAAAAGGTGTGATTGATTACGTCAAAGATCAATAACAAGTTATTTCCAACCAAAATTTTAAATAACATAGGTACTTTGTAATTCATTTGCTTTGAAATCGATTATCCGGATTTTCGATTATACGGAATACCCCTGGTTTTATTTGATCCGGATAATCGGGATTCTACTGTAGATTATAGAGATATAATTAGATTACAATTTACACTAGCTAGATATAACTTTTATTGTAACTTTTTAATTTATAAGCCTCAGGTTAAAGGTGCTGACTGAAAACAGAAAGGTCTCAGGTTAGATTCCCATCCATTGCACTATTGTATTGCCCACTCCTAACACAAGCTTTCTGCTTATTTGGAGGGGAGAGGAGAATTATTATAAGCATAATATATCCTGCAGCTGTATTGTTTACCTATCAATAGATTCATACCTGGCAAGTCACACTAGTGAAGACAACGCAAGCTACGACCGTGTGATAGCTCTCGAAGACAAGAAACGTGCAGCAAAGCTTGCATCACAGCTCGAGTCAGAAGTAACTTCCGCAGCTCTCGCTGACTCAGCACTTGTTCTACCCTCTATCGAGCAACAGGCGGATCAGACTGCACGCCCAGAAGAGGTATTGTATCTCTATACATGTGCTAGGCACAAGAGTCTTCTTTACAGACTGATTAGGTGTCCACTGTTGGACAAAGGTCTCTTGTATGTACTTCCATGGTCTTTCGCCTGTGTCCAGCAGCTCTTTGCAACTCTGCCGTCCGCAAGCTATAATGCTGTTAACTACCAAGACCATATTTCCTAATATAAACCCAAAAGCATTTAAATTAGGGTTTATATTAGGAAATATGGTTTTGGTAGTTAACGGCGGTATAGCTTGTGGATGGCTGAACTCATTTGATGTTGTCGGCACACCTAGTGGGAGGTTTACCAACAACTGGTCTAACAACCCCAACAATCATCAGCTCTTCGAACTATGTGCCTCCCAAAAGCACACACAAGCTCAGGATCGGTACTAACCGCGTTGTTTGTTCTACAATTTTAATTAAAAAGTTGTGAGAATGTTTTTGAAAATTCTTATAAGTGTTGTTTGGTTTTTCTACAAACCAAGTATATTTCTGGTTACTCTCAGTCAAAACGGCATTCGGCACTTGTGGTTGATTCACAAGAAAATTCAAAAGCTCTTTGTAAATTTTATTTGATTTCATCTATTTCTTTGTTTGTCGGATTTTATGTATTTCATTGTTTTTACAGTTAGACACATGGCGATATCGCGCGAAGAACTACATAATGTACGTGCCAGACGGCGCGGCCGGGCAGCCCGCGACTCCCAAACCTGAGTTGCAGCACCAGAACACGCGCCTGCGCGCGCAGCCCTTCGATTACGCCAAGAACAAGGAGACCATTAGTGCTTTGGCCAGGAGTCAAGTTAGTATGATTAGATCTATTAAAATTATGCTCATAAAAAAGCATACTATACAATTGAAGATTATATAAAAAAGCGTGTATTTGATTTGCTCCAGCAATCCACGAGAATGCAATAACTGAAAATTGTACACAAAATAATATTGTTATTATTTTATTTTAAAAGAGCAATCGCCTAATTTCTTGGTTCTCTTCTCTGTTGAAACAGCATTCCAAAGCAGTTGTAGATTGATTACTGCGTGAATCCATTGGCTTCTTGACTGTCCGTCTAGTGAAACAATTATTGACATTGTACCTCCAAAGATTGTAATAATCCTTTTTTTTTTTCTTTCTTTCTGTGTTCATCATGCGATCAGTCGGCGGACTATGAGCAGATGTGTTGTGGGAGTTATTGTCGTGCAGAGACAACTTCCCCAGTGGGAAGAACTCCGTGCGTCCTATTAGCTAATAATGCATTGAAATGTGTAGGATGCGAGTATTAAAGGCAAGATAGGCGTGGACGGGGTGAGCATAACGTGCGAGAAGGGCGCGGGGGCGGAGTACTCGCCCGTGGGCACGCCGTCGCCGCGGCCGGGCGCCGGGCCCGACAGCTCGCCGCTCATGACGTGGGGCGAGATCGAGGGCACGCCCTTCCGACTCGACGGCGGGGACACGCCGCTGCCGGCGTGAGTAACTAGTTTAGAACGTGCGAGAAGGGCGCGGGGGCGGAGTACTCGCCCGTGGGCACGCCGTCGCCGCGGCCGGGCGCCGGGCCCGACAGCTCGCCGCTCATGACGTGGGGCGAGATCGAGGGCACGCCCTTCCGACTCGACGGCGGGGACACGCCGCTGCCGGCGTGAGTAACTAGTTTAGAACGTGCGAGAAGGGCGCGGGGGCGGAGTACTCGCCCGTGGGCACGCCGTCGCCGCGGCCGGGCGCCGGGCCCGACAGCTCGCCGCTCATGACGTGGGGCGAGATCGAGGGCACGCCCTTCCGACTCGACGGCGGGGACACGCCGCTGCCGGCGTGAGTAACTAGTTTAGAACGTGCGAGAAGGGCGCGGGGGCGGAGTACTCGCCCGTGGGCACGCCGTCGCCGCGGCCGGGCGCCGGGCCCGACAGCTCGCCGCTCATGACGTGGGGCGAGATCGAGGGCACGCCCTTCCGACTCGACGGCGGGGACACGCCGCTGCCGGCGTGAGTAACTAGTTTAGAACGTGCGAGAAGGGCGCGGGGGCGGAGTACTCGCCCGTGGGCACGCCGTCGCCGCGGCCGGGCGCCGGGCCCGACAGCTCGCCGCTCATGACGTGGGGCGAGATCGAGGGCACGCCCTTCCGACTCGACGGCGGGGACACGCCGCTGCCGGCGTGAGTAACTAGTTTAGAACGTGCGAGAAGGGCGCGGGGGCGGAGTACTCGCCCGTGGGCACGCCGTCGCCGCGGCCGGGCGCCGGGCCCGACAGCTCGCCGCTCATGACGTGGGGCGAGATCGAGGGCACGCCCTTCCGACTCGACGGCGGGGACACGCCGCTGCCGGCGTGAGTAACTAGTTTAGAACGTGCGAGAAGGGCGCGGGGGCGGAGTACTCGCCCGTGGGCACGCCGTCGCCGCGGCCGGGCGCCGGGCCCGACAGCTCGCCGCTCATGACGTGGGGCGAGATCGAGGGCACGCCCTTCCGACTCGACGGCGGGGACACGCCGCTGCCGGCGTGAGTAACTAGTTTAGAACGTGCGAGAAGGGCGCGGGGGCGGAGTACTCGCCCGTGGGCACGCCGTCGCCGCGGCCGGGCGCCGGGCCCGACAGCTCGCCGCTCATGACGTGGGGCGAGATCGAGGGCACGCCCTTCCGACTCGACGGCGGGGACACGCCGCTGCCGGCGTGAGTAACTAGTTTAGAACGTGCGAGAAGGGCGCGGGGGCGGAGTACTCGCCCGTGGGCACGCCGTCGCCGCGGCCGGGCGCCGGGCCCGACAGCTCGCCGCTCATGACGTGGGGCGAGATCGAGGGCACGCCCTTCCGACTCGACGGCGGGGACACGCCGCTGCCGGCGTGAGTAACTAGTTTAAAACGTGCGAGAAGGGCGCGGGGGCGGAGTACTCGCCCGTGGGCACGCCGTCGCCGCGGCCGGGCGCCGGGCCCGACAGCTCGCCGCTCATGACGTGGGGCGAGATCGAGGGCACGCCCTTCCGACTCGACGGCGGGGACACGCCGCTGCCGGCGTGAGTAACTAGTTTAGAACGTGCGAGAAGAGTACGGGGCAAAGTAATATATGTATGTAGTATTTCACCCAACACCTCTGACTCAATGAAAATACGACGTAGTAACAAGTTGGAGAATACTTTTATTATTAATGTCTTATTCAGTAGTGACTATGTTAACCCGCGCTGGTAAAGGCAACATTTACACCAACGACATAATTTTTATTTTATTTATACATTTTCCACACATAAAAACCATATTTAGAAGAAATATAATATTATCTACAAATATTATAGAGAAACAGTCCATATCATAGAACTGCAGTAGTGAAACACTATGACACAGTTTTGTCGCCAGGCCCTCGTATAATTTCAAAATTGCCCCAATTCGATAACAAACAACAAGTTTCATGAAATTATCTTGATGAAATTATCAAGACCCTGATGAGCGAGTAGTGAACCGCGGTTGTGGTGCGCAGGCTGGGCGCGGGCGCGGCCTACCGCATGCTGGAGGGCGGCGCGCGCGAGCGCATCGCGCTGCAGCTGGCCGAGCAGGTCGCCAAGCGCCGCAGACCCACCACGCCGCGCGCCGCCACGCCCGACCACACGTACGTACACACCTCAGACTCTGAGCTGAGTCAGAGCATGCTCTATAGATCTCAGCATAAATCTCACTTACGGCCTTATAACTTACTAGCTGTTGCCTGCGACTTCGTCCGCGTCAATTTCTGTTATTGATCGCGATTAAAAAGGTTTTAAAAGAATATATTTTAAATATGGATAATTTTCCCCGTTTTTGCAACATTTTTCACTGATGCTTCGCTCCTATTGATCGCAGCGTGATGCCTAAAGCCTTCCTCGATAAATGGACTATCCAACACAAAAATAATTTTTCAATTCGAACCAGTAGTTCCTGAAATTAGCGCGTTCAAACAAACAAACTCTTCAACTTTATATTAGTGACTAGCTTTAACCCGCGGCTTCGCTCACGTTAGGTTAGATTTTTTAAACTCCTATTTTACCTCCTTCGGGGTTGAATTTTGAAAAATCCTTTCTTAGCGGATGACTACGTCATCATAGCTATATGTATGCTAAGTGCTGTGCGGTGATAGATCAATCAGTCAGTCAAACAGTAACCTTTGCCTTTTATATATTTAGATTTAGATGATGCCTTTTGTGTTAGATTTTTCAAAACCTGTGACACATGTATTTTATTTATTTTTAATCGGAAGCCCAAATACAAAGTTTATACAACTTTAAAAATGAAAAACTTTCATACTAACATTCATCCCCTATTTGATGCCTTTGGGGGTGAATTTTTCAAAATCTGTGAAACATGTATTTCTTTATTTTTAATCGAAAGCCCAAATATAAAGTTTATACAACTTTAAAAATGAAAAACTTTCATACTAACATTCATCCCCTATTTGATGCCTTTGGGGGTGGATTTTTCAAAATCTGTGAAATACGTATTTCTTTATTTTTATTCGAAAGCCTAAATACAAAGTTTCATGGATATAACTTGAAAAATGACGGACTTTCATACAAACTTTAACCCCCTATTTAACCCTCTTGGGGTTGAAATTTTCCAAAATCCTTTCTTAGCGGATGCCTACGTCCTAACAGCTACCTGTATGCCAAATTTCAGCTCGATCGGTCCAGAGCTGTGCGTTGATAGATCAGTCAGTCAGTTATATATTTAGATATATAGATTTGATGCCGTCTGATCGTTCGTACATTATAATATCCTCGCGCCTCGCTTTTAGGAGATAATTATCATAGTGCATAGCGTGTACGTTAACAAAACTACTCTTTATTCTTTTACTGTCATACTCGGATGGGACAGCAATGTGACACGCCAGAATAGAGTGCCTGATTCCTAATCCCAGGTTGCATCTGAGATAACTTGAGAGACTAACCATACACAATATCAAGTATAAATATTGTTTTAGTTATTTTTGTTTTTTATTTTTGAAAAGTGAATTCTCTATAAAACAAAGTTTTTGGTATGACCATCTACCATTTTGATTTCCACCATGATACCATTTTGATTTCCTTAGTTCAATTTGTTCAATGTATAACCTGAATGCGATCTTACTTTGTGGAAAGTGATGAATGTAGATACAGTTTAAGATGGAAAAAGGCATTACGGTGTATTTTATTAAACTATTAATGAATTCGGCTCAGTAAAAACCCAGAACTCTATATCCCTTGACAGTACGGCTCGAAAGCTAGGGTGGTAACTATCTGCGAGGGAAACTACCTGAAAACCTAACGTAAGCCATTTTAGAAACTATGAATTTCCAAATCGAACCCGGCACTAAAGCCTCACCATGCGCCAATGGATTGTTGCAATGATTACATTATCAACTTTTACTTTACAGTTTCAGAACAAATACCGAACGCCTGGCTAGTATGTCGCCGGCGGCCAGGAAGTTGGCGGCGAAACATTTACTATCGCCAAGACTCAAGTTGACCCCCAACGACATGGGGATTTCACACACGACCCCTAAACGGACCCCCATACAGAAGGCGTCCTTGGTAGCAACACCCAAACCGTCCGACTTCGCCAAGACTATGACGTCACCGTCGAGCTCCGGCAATGTCAACAATAGCACGAATTTGACCGAGAACAACAATATCACAGATAACCTATTGCAAATTAATGTTGTCAAGAGGACGAGGTTAAAAGCCCAAGATTTTTTTAATTGATTGCTAAGTATAGAAACATGGAATTACAATATTCTACAAATATTTAATATATATTAAGGGAATATTGATCTTGTCTTTTATTTAATTGTAAAACTGTATGGGTATTTTTAAAAATAATTTTGGAATGTTTATGTACAACTGCGCATAGACAACAAACGCTCGCTGACTGTGTATCAGGCCAATAGACTGTTTCGGATCTTTATGTTATCACTGGCAACATGCACTGTTTGAAGCAAGGAAGTAGGCTTGTGCCTGCTTTTCTAAGGCCCATATTACACTATACTATTTATAGGATCCTATCTCATACCATAGATTATCATCTCATATATTCTATATACATCATCATATTTACATATTTCTAGGATGATAATCTATGGTACGAAATAGGATCCTATAAATAGTATAGTGTAATATGGACCTATGGTCTGAAGGTTGGCTATATCCTTCAAGGTCTGAAGCAAGGTCTGAAGCATTGAAAACAATAGACAGTTTTTTTTGTATGCAATTTCATAAGTATAGGTACCTACATAAAACATGTTCAGTAATTGCAATCTTATAGAAATGATCACAATTCACAGCATATATCAATTTCAGAAAAACTAAAGCAAAAAACTAAGTAGGTACTAACTAAAATAAAAGAGCTAAAATACCTATAATATTTAGATAAATATATTTAATAATGATAAAAGAATTAATTTTTTAATAGTTCTTGGGTTTATTCGTTTAGGCATTGTGACCTGATTGAGTTGGTAAACATCGTAGTACATAGTATATCACTACATAGTATAAAACAAAGTCGCTTTCTCTGGCCCTATGTATGGTTAAATCTTTAAAACTACGCAACGGATTTTGATGTGGTTTTTTTTTAATAGATAGAGTGATTGAAGAGAAAGGTTTATATGTATAATAACATCAATTAACAGTGAATGACATAGGCTATATATTTTATACCCGTGGGCCGCTAGTATTAAATAAGAGAGAAATTAAATACATTACCGAGTTTTAGTTAACTTTATTAAAATAATTAAATATAATGTAAAAACCTTTCAAAAATATCTACTTATCTAAATCCTTTAAAGAATTAACCCTTAAAATGTAATAAATGATATGCTTAATACTGTTTGAATATTACAAATATTCTTACTAATCCTTACTATATAATACTATAAAAGCGAAAGTGTATTTTTTGTTGGTTTGTCCTTCAATAACGCTACAACAGAGCTACGGATCGACGTGATTTTTTACATGGGTATAGTTAAGGACCTGCAGGGCGATTCAGACCTGTTCGATAACATACTGGTCGATACGGTTAGATATCGATCTCGTATCGAAAATTTTTTGCCGTGTGATTCAGAGCGTTCGGTTTGAGGATACGATTCGGTATCGACTACGTTATCGACATCGACAAGATACATTCGATTACAAGAGCATTTACGAATTGAAAATATATGTTATCGTACGGTAACAAACCGAATCGATCGATAAATAAGTTATCGGAAGGGTCTGAATCGGGGGGCTGGAGAGTGACATAGGCTACTTTTTATCCTGGAAAATCAGAGTTCCCGCGGGATTTTAAAAACTAAATCGCGCGTGGCGAGAATCGGCTAGTATGTTATAAATAAATATTTACAATTTCTAGTTTCACAATTTCATGGATTGTCAAATATCGCTATCTAAGCAAAGCGGTTTTAGCGTGCATAATGTAAAAAAAAAAATTACCTATCATTAGGTATTCATTAGATTATCATATTATTAAATTAAAATACTTAGTAATACTAAAACGGAGTGATTATATTCTCTTGGAGTAATAAAAACGCAATTTCTTAATTACGTTTGTATTACTCCAACAGAATATAATACAAACGTAATTAAGAAATTACGTTTGTATTACTATTTTAATTACAAAGATGTAAATTATAAGGATGTGATTGAAAAAAGATGATTTTCCAGTTTTGCGTATCTATTAGATAGAGATTGTCGACAGTTATGTCACATTCCTATCCTAATGCAACCAGTTTATTTCATAAAATGTATCGGGAGCCTACAATAATTATTTCGAAAGTTCCATACCCGAAGGGTCTCGTAACCAACGGGACCCTTTTCCTTCTTTTTTCTTTTCGGGACCGACCGTCTGTCCGTCTGTCGTCAGCGGGCTATCTCATTATCCGTAATATGTAGACAGTTCTAATTTTCAGAGAATGTATATTGCTGTTGCTGCTATAACAACAAATAATAAAAATTAAAAGGGTCTCGGTTCCCCTACTATAATTGTTTATATGTTTTTGCTTATTTTACTCAATCTTAATCGCTGTTACGATGTTACGGAACCCTTCGTGTGCGAGTCCGACTCGCACTTGGCCAGTCTTAAGTTCATATTATGAGCATAACAACCTCAAATTTTCAAACATTATCCTGGAAAATCAAGCGAGGCCCCGCGGCTCAGTCGCTGGCAAAAGCTAGTATATATCCTTACTATGCTTAGGTACTTATATTATTAAACGGGAAAGTGTGATTGCTTATTGATTTGTCCTTCGATCACGCAGCAATCACAACATGGATCTACGTGATTTTTCGCATGCGTATAATTCAGGATATATTCAGTATATCAGATATATATATGTTCCCACGGGAATTTTAAAAACTAAATCTTCATTGAGAAAAAATACGCCTAGGTATAATATATCTTCATTGCAAAAATAGCTGCTTAGGTAGGTACCTGACTCTACATCAATTTTTCATTGCGAGATAGGCTTTGCTTGACAACGACAATCTATGATGGAAAACACTGATAAGGTTCAGGTTGGAGCGCGCTTGCCTTGCCTATTCACTCTTGCCTTGAAGGTAGGTACTCAAGTTATAGGTGATAGGAAACACGGATTCTAGAAGGGCGTTCCACACGCAATTCGTTTCAGAAACTTATACTTAGGTTGATCACCATATCAAAGATAACAGTTCTTTGTAAAACGGAACCGGCGGTTGGTGCTGATAATAAAAAGAGTTGGGCTTCGGCTCCTCATTGTCAATCGGGTCTTCCACAAAGATCCTCACGTAGGACTTGATCACGCCGAATCTAAAGAAGGCCATGTACGGGAAATATTTCATCAAGAGTAAACTGATTCGGAAATGCATATTGAAATAAATGCGGCCTAAGTAGGATTTGTACAGATTTGCGATCGTAGCGCCGAGACGTAGTTTGTGTTTCGCCGCGAAGGAGAGCCTTTTGTACGGCGGCACCGTCTCTAATCTGTCGTAGTCGTGAAGGTAGAGCAACCGCGGCGGCTGGCTGGGCAGCTCGAATGGGGCCTTCGATATTAAACTTGTGGTGTCCACACCTGAAAAATTAATTGTAATTATTGGAACGAAGTTCTTTATCGCACGTTGTGAAAGGGGGCTAGACGGAAAAAATTCTTACGAAAAGTTGTCACGACACTTTTTGCTATAGTAAGCTATTGTAAGCTGTGCGGCGTCGCATGTTTCTCTGTCTGTCTCTCTCTCTCTTATAGAAAGCAAGCCAGATATTTTCATTTCTATTTCGCATTGAACTTCGTTCCATCCGGGTGTCCCTTGACACCTCTCAAGTTTTTTTTTTTTAAGTTTCACTTAATCAAGTAGCGATCCCCCTCTCCTCATTCCCTCACTAGGTGGACCGACGTCATTGGACGAGTCGAGGGAGGAGACCTCGGTATTGCGCCGCCACCTGTGATGTTCAGCTGTCGACGTTTATCGGTGTGTAAAGAAGAATCAAGTAGGCTTTTTATTTATTCGATGACAAGTTAGTCGTTGTCTGCGATCTCATCTGATGGTCAGTGACGATGCTGTCTGATATGGGCTCACTTAAAAGGGGTGGTTATCCTCTCAGGGATATACAAATTAGGACCACAGGTAGGGGGAAGTCCCTTAGTGGGGGACACTTAAGGTTTTTATGAAAAATAAAAAATCTGTTTAGAAAAATATTGTGATTCAGTTTTGCTACATCCCCCCGCGCCCCTCTAACTCGTTTTTGAATCGCTCCCTTGCTTAGTTGCCGAGATAGTATGAGTGTCCGGTACTAGGTGCCGTCCGGCGTTACGGGACTTCCCTCTACCCATAATCTGTTTGTACACGCTGTACAAACAGATTATGGGTAGATAGTTATTATGGTATGTTGTGTGCTGGAATGCTAACTGGCTTGGCGGCACGTCTTTGACGGCAGAGAACTTGCTAAGATCAAAGCTCTCCACCAGACCAGATCAAACACAATTAAAAAATCATACATTCGCAAATTGTCCCTGTCGTGGATAGAACTCGAGGCCTCCTATTTATAAGATCACCGAGCGGACCACAGCGTTACAGGGAGGTGGTGTAATAAAACCTAAGTAATTGTTGAAATCTGGGATGACAGACAAATATTAAATCCTAAAATTCATTAAGAACTAATTTCTAACAGATAAGATACGAAATTGCATTAATCCTACCTATCTATATTTTTACACGTAGGTGTCATTCGTATGTAATTAGTAAAATTCGTGAGATTATAGTCGCTTACCAACGTCTTCTGTCTTGCCATTCAACTGTTCTCTAATTCTGTCTTGCAAGTTTAATCTGTCCGCCTCAGTGTAGACGTATCCGGGCACATCGCACAAGTTCTTGGTCTTGTATATCATGGAGTCGAGGTGGATGGTCGGGTTGACACACCACATGCCATCCAGCATCACCCTGGCCATGTGTTCGAAGTATTCCGGCACGTTTTCCAAGCACGGTGTGAACACTCGTCGCAAAAGAATCTGACACACTTCCCGAGTCTCTTGCATATTCTTTCGACATAGGTTGTACCTGGTGACAAAATGTACCATCACATTAAAATTAGTCATCACCAGTAACCCATCAAGGATTCACTAGCGAGCGCAGGTCTTCTCAGAGAAGGGTTATAGGCCATACAGTCCACCACGCTGGCTGACAGCGTCTTCACACACCTTGGAGAACATTATGAAAAACTCTAAGGCATGCAGGTTGCCTCATGCTGTTTCCCTTCAGAGTTGAAGCATAAACTCCGAAGAGTCAGAGGTCGCGGATCAAATCTCGGCCCCCAAAAAGTAGACCACAGCCTATGCTATTTAAAATGGCTCTGGTGGCTACTGGTATAAACAGTAGGTAGCCATCTAAAATTATTGAATAACCAGTGATCGGAAAAAGGCAGTTTATTTATTTTAATTCCATATTTCCATAAACGAATACATCATTACCAGTGATTGTGAATTGGTACTTGTCTGTACTTGTATATTAAGATAATATCACGGTCATAAACTGTCATGTAAGTATTTCACCTGTCTTCCAAGCCTATGGCATGCCCAATGACTCTCCAGAAATGGTTGTACGCCTCCCAATCACCGTCCTCGTTTTCTCGTATCCCAAATTTTTCTGGCTTGAGCACGGCAAAGCCAACAAAGCCGAACTGCGTTAACGCCAGATCTCGCTGTGAGACGATACCCTGACCCTTCAGGTTGGCTGAAAGGCTGGCTTTGACGTGACGAGCGCGAACAGTTAGCAGGGATCTCCACGATCTGTTAGGGACAGAATAGAATAGGTAAGTTTTTATTCAAATTTTCTATCAAACCAGTTAGACAAGCTCTTAAGCATGTCTAACTGTAACGTCGTTAATACCAGACTATGTTCATCGGTTACGCGTTTCTACGAAACATTTCAGCAATTAGGGCACGTGTATTATCACGGGATAATATACATGTTCCGGGAATATTAAGTGACGCTAATGTTACCTAGACGGGTAGGTAACATTAGCGACACTTAATATTCCCGGAATATAAAGTAGCTTTAATCACTCTGTCTGGCTATGGAAGTCCCGTCGAAATCGGTTGAAACTTGAAGCTAATCTCAAAATAAGGCCCGCCAAACAGATAAACAGACAAAAATTAATTATTTAGTAGGTATACGGTAGAGGAATACAATGTTAATTGGGTAGTTAGGTACATATCGCGATCGGTCAAATAAATGACCAAATAACCAATATAAGCTTAATATTTTTCATAAAGGGATTTCGAAATCACATCAATTTTACTTATTTCACGTACCTACCACCTACCTGCTGTATAGATATACTATACCTATCTACATAAGATTAAGTAGGTATACCTTTGTTTCAAATAAATCACCTAAGCTATTTAAATTACCTACTATAAAAACAGTTTCTGCTGTCACGTTTTTTCTCCAAAATGTTGACTTCGATTCGTGCGTAGTACAAAGTTATTTTTGCTGCCCTTGTCTGTTTTCCTATGAGTAGGTAAGTAAATGAAATTGCAAATCGAACCGTTTATACGTTGATTTGAAAAATAAAAAAAAAAGATAGAGTTGCATAATGCATTGCATTGCATGTACCTACTATGGACAGTGATGTAACACTAGAATACGTAGGTACTTATTAAATGCAGGACTATATCGAAGTAAATAAAACGTGGCACTAATTTTATTATACTCATTTTTGTATTAGTAGTGTAACATAATGCCATTTTTCTTTTTTATTATCTTAACTCCAAAATATAGAGCTTTTAACTTTCCTGTTAGACAAAGACAGCGCTACTTCATCAAGACGTCACGATCAAGTAGCTCCATACACCCCGAAGAACGTTTTAGATAGAGACAGATACAGTCGCAGTAAAATAGCTTATAACTTATTTGTTTTTTGACCGATTTATTTTCTGTTTCTAGAAATATTATTCTTACATGTTACATTTTCGATTGTTGACATTTTGACAACAGTCAAATACACAATTTGGTATTTTACTGTTGTCGAAATGTGGATACCTATTCATTAATTACAATCGAAAATGTAACGTAAGAATAACATTTGTAAAAACAGAAAATAAATCGGTCAAAAAACAAATAAGTTACAAGCTGTTTTACTGCGAATGTATCTGTCTCTTTCTAAAACGATATTTTGTATGGGCATGTATGTATGGAGCTACTGAATTTGTGACGCCACATGTCAGTAAAACTCTCTGTCTAACAGGATACTTTAAAGCTCTATAATGTCGAAACTAGTTAAGATACTAAAAAAAAAAAAAACAAAAATGACATTATGTTTTAATATTAAAAAACTTTATTTTAAGTAAGTATATAAAAAAATTTTGTGAAATACCCAATTGCGGAAACCACATTAGTAGAAGAATGTTAAATATGCATGTAGAAAGGCAAAAAAGTAGAGGAAGACCAAAAAAGAGATGGATGGATTGTGTGAAAGAGGATATGCCTGTAAGAGGAGTAGATAATGAGTTGACGAATGATAGAAGTGCGTGGAAGAAAAAGACATGTTGTGCCGACCCCACATAGCGTGGGAAAAGGACAAGGACATGATGATGATCCAATTGCGGAAGAGCATGAAGAAAAAGAGGACACTTACATGCTGCCAGGCGTCAGATCGTTCTCGAACCAAGAGACCGTGTGCAGTAGAGTAGCCAGATATCTTCTGTATGCCGTGTACGTGGAGGTAGAGCGGCGGGAGCTGATAAGCACCCGCAGGATGGAGGGGATCGCGAACACTGCCACCAGGCCGAGGAGCATCGATGCCGTCAATTGGAAACAATTGTCCCAGTAAAAGCGTCGCGCCCTGCAATGTGGAATTTTATTTCTACAGGTCTTCCCTACAGTTTTTCACACTAATATTATAAAGGCGAAAGTTTGTATGTGTATGTGTGTGTGTGTGTGTATGTTTGTTACTCCTTCACGCCACAACGAATGAACCGATTTGGCTGAAATTTGAAATGGAGATAGCTCATAGGCACCACCAATGCGTTGCCGGCTTTTTAGGGATTTGTTGGTTAGGTACATACATAGTTCTTATTTTTTTACCTATGATTTTAGCAATCTTTGTACATAAGTAGGTAGGTATATACCTATATGTTCTATCGTAATGTCTAAGCTACCGCGCCGATTTTCAACCAACTTCCAAAAAGGTGGTGGTTCTCAATTCAGCCGGTGTCTTCTCAGGTTCGCCTCGTTGTCCGTCTGTCTGTCCGTGTGTAAAGGCCCTTTTTCTCAGAAACGGCTTGAAATTGTACTGAACTAGCTGATGTCCGTGACTTCGTCCGCGTGGATTAAGTTTTTAAAAATCCCGTTTCAAAATAGGGAGGCAGGTAGGTACCTACTAGGTACTTACTTATTGTATTGTTTTTCATCGTACCACTCTGGTATTCTCATTTCTAGGTCTTCAACTTTTGTATTGTCAGATGGAAGTTTAAATGCTTCATCTGAGAGCAGACCCTCGATGAATTCGTCAACTGCAATGGAGAAGATCATTTATAGGTAAGTAGGTAGATACCTATTTTTTATGAATAGTAAAAATAATAAATACTAAAATAGCTTTTATTATTCCTTAAAAAATAGATACATACCTACTTATATATTTTACATTCATAGCATAATTATTCTTATTCATAACTAAACATTCAATACATGATTCATAATTTTATACTTACATTAGTTATTATTACGTTTTTAAATTATCCTAACCTAACATAGTTTGTCATTAGTTACATTATAGTTATACAATTAATACAGCGTCACATTTATGTTTTATTTTCAAGAGGTTACCTACTATAATATGAGTAAAGACAACTCAGAGGCAAAGCTTTCAAAAAGCGCGCAAAAATACCTACTTTGGTAGGGTTGGCACAGAACGATAGAATTAAATAAACAAAACTTTTATCAGTTTTTTATTATGTACATTTGACATAATGGGACTTCAAAAAAGAAATTCAAAGTCCACTGGAAATATAAAATACGTAAGTAACCCGCGCGAAAAATAGTGGGACGCGTCCTCGTGGATTGAACTTGTATCTATAGGATACAAATATTATACAGAGTAGGTCCATATGAGACGCGAGTACAACAGGAATAATCGATATTGGTATTATTGTATTAAATACCAGAGTATTTAATACAGCTACCAATATAGGTATACCATTGTAGGTAGCTACAGGTAGCTTACACATTCACGATTCATATGTGTATTTGTTTCTTAACTTGTCAATGCCAATGAACTCGGTCTCCGTTCTAGATAATTAATGATATTCAATAGTCGGAATTGATGTAGGCGATACAGATTTTTGAAGTGAAAACTTCTCTAGGCGCGTTGAGCAATTCTTGGTGGGGGAAAATCTCACAAGTGACATTTTAATGTTAACATTAACAGTTGTTAATATGCGTGTTTACACTTCTGTCGGCAGTCCCCAAGACCCTAATTTTTTTAGTTTAGGGTTCCGTATTAAAACTACCCTACCCTACGTAGAACCCATAGTTTCGCCAAGTCCGTCCGTCTGCCCGCCTGTTATGTCCTCGACCTAGCACTAAGACCTGAGAAGCTGGAAGGTACGTCCTTCCAATAAATACTTACAATGATACAAAATTAAAACTGTACCTAAGTCAAGTCATAATACAATCAAAGGCTTTTTTTAAATATCAGCCCAGCTGAAGTTGATTATTATCTTCGTATTTCCTTCGGAAAGTGTGTGCTAGGAGTGGGTATGACAATAGTGGGTATGACGGGTGGGATTCGAACTTGCAACCTTTCAGTTTACATATTTATTAACTTTTATACAACAAAAACACAATCATTTGATAAGTATTAGGTATATCTGGCCACGATAATGACCACGGGGTTTTTCCCCTTCCTGGGGCTACGCGTAATAAATGCGTAAACTATCACTTTTGCCACGTGAATAATAGTTGCCGTGTATTTACTTCTGGGCAGGTTCGTAAAATCTTTTGTTGCTTTAAGCCTCAAGGGGGCGATGTATTTCAATTTTTGCTGTGTTATTATTTTCCTGATTAAAAATGGGACCTATTTTGAGAGGTTTTTGCATAACCACAGAATACCTAATAGTAGGTACTACCTCACAGGAATCACCTCTGAACTTTCTTATCACAGAATACTTATTAGTACATTATTAGAACTGCATGTATTCTAATTCGAAGAGACTAACTATTGTGTCGCAGTTTATCGTGAGTTTATAAAAGTTTACGTGTTGTTATTATGTAATTTATCTAATCCTATCTATTTGTATGTACCTACATAAAGAAATATGATCGATCAATATAGATTCATATCTAAGCGAATTACGCGAAAGAATGAGTTAAGGTACCTATTCTATTTAATTAAAGAGATAACAAAATAAGATTGATAATAATGATTCACGTTTGTTAGTTTACTTCCAGTTAGGAAGTTTAATTTTTATTACGGTTTTTTTAAATATTTCATATTATATAGAGAGCAAATAAATCATTTGCGAGAAGTAGGAAAGCTTTTTTTTACAGTCTTACCTTAAGTAACTGTTCTTTTCGCTAATGTTATAACTAGGTGTTTTGATCTATCATAGAGTTATACTTTTGAATTATTCATTGCATAGGTATGCATTAATTAACTAGCTATCTGTATATAAATGCCTAAAATACATTTAAGCTACATCATAAATAAGTTAAGTACGCAAATTGGTAAATAAATAAATAGATATAATAGAGAAATGAACGGAATAGCAAGCAGTGAAAGCCATAGTTTTAAGGACATAAGACTTGCAGCGTGTTGGCGATCGCTTTTACGATGTAGTTATTTCATATTACTGAGTCAAAAATAAACAAAGTCGATATTAAGTCAATTGGGTTGCTTGGCTTGAAACTCACCGTTTAAATCCATTGCAAATCTACTTTTAAAACTCGCAGTTATAAATACATAGAGTGGGAAGTCTATTATGTAGACTGGCCGTGAACCGGTATTTTATTTCACAAAACGATGATTCAGAAAACGATGTGTGCAGAACTGACGACCGCTTCTTAGCAAAGTTCACAAACAACTGTTTTGTGTTTTCTCTTGAGGCCATATTATTTTCCGCTACAAATTCTAGTAGCGTACAATCAACCATAGACTTTATCGACGTGCGTTATAAACTCGACGCTAATGCCATCTTTTGGTGGCCTTAAACATGTAGTGAAAGTATTATCTTTTTAGGTATCTCTAGTATTCCTTCCAAAAAGGAGGAGCTTATCAATTCGGTCGGTATCTTTTTTTTGATTTTCAACTGTTTACGTAATACGTATGTCAATACCATGAAATGCTTTAATACAAGGTGCAAACAAGGTGTTATTTTATAACGGTATAGCACATTGGTGTAAGTAGTAAGAGAGCGGGTGCGAATGAGATGGGTGAATGAAACTTTTGGAGCAGGTCTATGACTTTATGGAGATTGAGCGCCGCTGATGATGAAATGATAAAACCGCGCTTTTTCTAATAAAATCACTAAACATGGTTCTCTATCGTTGGTGTTCATTTCCTAACTAGCTATGAATGCGTTATGCATATTGTTTAACTGTATCCATATAAAGTTTTGGCTGTCACCCTATTTAAAATTTTGCCCGATCATTCTTACGAGCGTCTAAGAACGACAAGATTAGTTTCTTTGAGGTACAATGCTTATTCTTACCTACGCTGCAAATATCCTTTCGTAATATAGCAAATATACATACGTTTGACTCATAATAAATTCATATCATCTTCGATCACAGGAAAAAAGCATATCATAGAGCCCATGATTGAATCTAAACTAGGATTGTTGAAATAAATGATATAAGTAGGTAGGTACATAATAAAAATAATAAAATCAAAAACCCAAATGCCCAACAAAACGCTTTATTTTTCCAATAAATTATATTAAATCAAGTAAAAATTTATAAGACATCGTCACTGTTGTCTGCAGTGGTCATGAACGAGTCTGCGTTTATGATATAAGTTTCACACAAGTTTCTCTTATCGAAATCCTCTAATAGGTCTTTGTCTAAATGTCGATTAATAATGGCAGCGCATCGCAAATCTTGTGCTGCGTAAGCCAGAGGAGCTTGCAGTTCGTATTCCACCACTGGCTGTTGCGAGTGTCTTTGTAAAGAGAGGCAGTTAGTACGAGTGGATGACTTTGGTCGCAAAGCTATGAGAAGGGAGCGAAGGGGACGTGGCTCTGTATGATAACGCCGTATTTGTACTAATCTTGCGTATGCGGCTTCAATAAGTTCTCGTGCATACTGGATCGAGTGGTCAAAGCGTCCACGCAGTTTCTGCACACACAAATATATTTTTTCCTTCCACGTAGAGCTTTTCTTCAGTTCGTCCTCTACATCTTCAGGGTTATCATCGTTTATCATCAAATTAAACATATGACGTGCCACCGCAACTTGCAACGAGTCTTCTGTTTCAAAATTTTCTAGATTTTCTTCAAATTTCGCTAGAATTTCATCCGGAGAACCACCGATGCAGAAAACTTTACCGGTTAAACCTGCGAATTTTATTTTGTACATTTTAATTCAGTTTTTTTAAGAATTTTTATCAAGTCAAATATGACTTATTTTCCCTTGCCCCTCCAAATTACTTAAGCGTGAAACTTGTGTGAGGGGTGGCATGAGGCATGTTGCAATTTTTAAAATTTCAATGCGGCCCTTTACCCGATGAACTACGAATAATGAAGCTTCAAACAAATTAAAATTGGGTTGTTCAAGTGCTATGATTTTATCTAAACTCAATCCTGTCCAATTCCTACTATCTGTTTGGTACAACCAGTCTCTACAATTTAATAAGTCAATAACATTTCAGCCTTACCATGATCTTCGAGGATTGCTGCCATTTCTAGCGCTACCAAAACTCCACTTTCATAACCGAGAAGATAAAATCGTTTTTTCAATTGAGTCTTTGTTAGCAGGATCTAAAATAAATCAACAAAAGTATTATTCTTACCTACTCAATTTAAATATGCATGAAAATCGATAGATCCTACGTTTGGATAATAATATCTCTGCAAGAAAAGCTTGGTCGCTTAAACTACTAGATATTAATTAATCATATGCCACTTAATAAAAACTCTCAAACATTCAATTTATTTGCCATTCGTTTTGTGTTGTTTTTGAGACCATCGTAACCATTAGGTGCACGCTAAAGTTTATTGAAGTTAAAGCGAGTTTCTATTCCTTGTAAGAAACCTTTGTCATTTATCAATTGAGACGCAATTCATCATATACGTGTAGCATCAATCTCAGTAATTACGAGTACTTAATCAACTGACCTTAGCGTATCGTTGTGCCATTTCCTGTACGGTCTCATGCGGCCTGTCCACGCCTGGCTGCAGTGCGAGTGCGGGTAACTTGAGCCGCTCACACAGCTCTCGGAACCGCACATGCAGCCCTTCTACTCCGGGTACCACGCACAGATATGTTTGGCTTACGTCGAATTCGTCGTCTCTCTGTAAAATTTAATTATTTGTATCGTTAGGTATAAGCTGTACACGATTTAGGCAGAAGTGGACATCTCTATCGGTTGAGATGACGACGATTAATTTTTTTTTGTCTTAGCATACAAGATACATTCTGCAAACACTGCAAAATTGGTATAAATAAGATTATACTATTAAAATATTTTTTTTACGAAAATGTTTCTCTCCGCACCATATTCCTAGTTTCTGAAGGAAGGACTGCAGAAGGGATTATGAAAATATGAAAACTTGCAGTGGTTTTCTGGATAAAAATTGCAGTGTGTTCTTTTTATTGCATTGCACTGAATTGCCGCGGCCGCCAAATGCGCCGAGTCGAGCCAGTCACAAAGACCTTCTTGAGTGACTACACGCGTGCACGTTCAGCTGACTAGATAGGTACTTACGTGGCTTCACTGCGTTATACACTTCAATTCTTCCTTTTTGAAAGTATTAAACCCGGTTAATGGCTTATCCGTTGTTGAACAAATTTCTCTGTAGATTAGTTTTTCTTCCGTACCTAATGCTAAGCTAATATCACAATTGCTTACCATCGTAGCACTAGTTGTTAGTGTTGATAAAAACACCATTTCAGTAGTCGCTAGAAGTTCATCTGGGTCAATATAAGAGAAAAATGTTTTCAAGCCTTTAGTTTCAGTAAACTCTTTTTTCAGTGACTTTTCTTCTAATTCCCGTATTCTGCAAGTATTTGAGATTTGAATCAGTTTTTCCATAGTTTGGAAGTATTGCTTATTAAAATAATTAAATGTCCTACCTATTTATACTTAACTACTTATCATGTTAAGACATTTTTTAATAAAGTATTACGAATACGTGAACTAAGTGTAGATTAAATATAAGAGTCTATTACAATTGAAATACTTACTTTTTAATAGTTAATGATGGTATAATATTCTCATCCAATAATATGTTATGTACATCGCGCAAATAAGATCGAACAATTTGTGATTTAGATTGATCCATTCCTAGATCTTTTAGTGCTACGTCTTGCGCCGTTTCATTATTAACTGATATATCTATTAAACAAGTTAAATATTGATTAAATTCAATGTTGATTTTCTGATAACCAAACTCTTGGTTACGTCTTCGGAAACACAAGTGAAAAGTAAATTAAAAATAGTGATGGCTAAAAAAATAGTATTTTACCTGCTACGGAAGCAATTTCTTTTAATAAATTGCTTTGAGGTCTCCTTAAACCATGCGCTGCTATAACATGGTGTTTGTAACATAATGCTTTTTCTATAGCATCAATAGCTTGGCTTACTGAAAAGTATTCTTTATTTCCATCAGTTTCGCTCTGCAATAAAAAAAAATATTTAAGTGATTTAAGACAATTGCGAGACGGGTAGGTATTCTAAAAACGATAATACTTACCAATTTTAAAGGTGGTAGTTTAATGGTTATAAACTGGTCGTGAGGGTTTGTTAGTTTTATTGGATCGCTAACTTCTTTCCTGGGATCGATTACTGCGAAATATCTGAAAAGACAGATCCAGCTATATGTGTGATGCATTAATATCCGTGATCACTGATCACACAGCTTAAGTGAATTATAGTGCATTAGTAAATTAATAAAGATTATATTTACCTTAGTGACCAATTCGAACTTCGTATGGCGAGAGTCAAGTTTTCTAAGAATTTAGAAATATTTTCATTTTGCACATCAGAATTTAGTATACAATATATTCCTTCTACGTTTTCTGGCGTTTTGCTGTTCAACAAATTGAAAATGTTTTCATTCCAGGTATTTCCATAAGATACTGTACATTGAACACCTTGTTTCTCCCAGGATCTGTGAATTTAATTGGTACCTATTATGAATCCATTAGGTATATCCTACAGTCGATTATATTGTAGATCTCTGAAATCTGTACTGACATCGCAAGAAAGATCTTTCAGATTGCCGTGAAGAAATGCAGTGAACGTTGACATCACCTACCTCAGTTTAAATAAAAGATTATTTGATTTATTGGAGCAACGTAGTACTAATTTTCTAGCACCTCGGTTTATCAATCTTTCTGCTAGTTGCATTCCTAAAACATCGTTCTCTGACAGCAGTAGATGCAATCGATCAGCCGAGCAATTGATTCTAAAACAAAGTTTATTAAGAAAGGTTAATACATATTATATGCTTTAAGTATGCTTTATATCAGTTTATATCTTCTCTATTTTTTTAAACTTAATTCAGATTTTGGGCGAGATGGTTCCAAAATAACTAAATGAACGCGAAATTATTACAAGCTTTTATTTAACTGCAATGTATGTAATATTTATAATGTATATAATATGTTTATTTAAGGCCATCTTGCAAGCTGAATTGGACCAACTTTCCGGCTTCCGATTGGGCTGAAATTTTGCAAGTATATGTAAAGCGGATGACAGTACAATATTATTATGACATGGAGCTGATCTAATGATGGGGCTAGAAGATAAGAGAAATATAATAACTCTGTAATAAAACGACGTAACCACATCGAGTTTGGGCTCGTTTGACTAGTTATGATGTTACATTCCACTAGAATCCTATTAATTAATTAATATTAATATTAATAATATTATTATAAATGCGAAAGTTTGTATGTTGGTTACACAATTACGTCGCAACGATTGAACTGATTTGGCTGAAATTTGGCAAAGAGATAGATATTATAGGAAATAAGAGAGTTCCCGCGGGAATAAAGTAATTTATAAGTTAGGTTACGATGGGGCTGGCATGTCCGTGTCGGACGAAAGTCCCCTAAAACTCGAGATAATAAAAAATAAACAAATAAAAAAATAACATTGTATTAAAGCCTTACTTGTGCTGTGTGTAAGATATATCCTCTTCTAAATGAAGCAGCACTCGGCCGAGATGTTTGCTGCTGGCTTGGAGGCGCAAGGCCCGCGGTGCGTCGCCCGCTGAATACACTACCCGTGTCAGTGGTCGGACGTAACCTCGCGCGATTCCTTCGCTCATCATTAGTTGCAGCTTCTAGTATCGACATTCATCAGAAATACAATTCATGATTGAAAGACACAATATTGAACACCACATAAATATCAGACTTAAACTAAACTTAAATACATAAATATAAATGTACAAATTAGCAGCCTTAACACGTTAGCTGTCCAAGTTGATTTGGTCAAGTGACACTCTACGTCCAACTTTTTTTTTAGATTATTTCAATAAAGATTATATATAGAGCTTCACGAGATGACGGGACTATCTCCAGGTTTCATGAATTTGTATTACAGGCTGAATTTCCCTATGCCCTACATGTAGTGCACGGACTTCTCAACTTAATTTCGATGCACTATATGTAGTGCACGGACGTATCACCAGGAACTGCAGCTATATTTTAGTGCACTATTTGTGGGTATTTCTATTTTTTGTATTTTTTGAGCGTGAGGCATAGACAAGAAAGTATCAGACAGCTGTTTAAAGTTTTACTGTCAAAATATAACGTAATTTCGGAAATTTACTTAATTAATTTAAAGTTTAACGGAAAGTGGAAAGACGGTAAATGAAGCAAGGAGACAAACGCCAAAGGTGGTTACAAAATGTATTTATTGTAAAAAATACTTCTGCCTGTCATATTTTAACGAATGCCACTGAAAATATTAATGTTTTATTTAATAATTTTTCCTCATTACCCTCTTTCCAAATTACCCTCAACTACCGCTTATATTATTAAGATTATTCCGTATGTCCCTCGCGGTTTTATTTACGCAACTCCTAATCCACACGTCCACCTCAAATTCAATAGTCTTTTTCGTACGTCCAGCTCAAGAAATAACATTAATTTCGAACGGAGCGGTGCCCTAAATATAGTGCACGGACGCTATGGCTAACTCCACAGTGCCCTATATGTAGGGCACGGACAGTTAACGTGTTAACTATAATTTTCAAATGCTTAGAAACTACAGTAGGTATATATCCCACGTATAAATTCTTAAGTCTCAATAAAGGGAAGGCATTCAAAGTAGTCCGTGAAGGTACAGCAATTCTGGGTAACTTTGAACTATAGAGATAATATTTTACTGTCAAATCAAACTATACAGTAAGTAATTGTGACTTTTTGATGTTTTCTGTATGTTTACGTATATTAAATTAGTAAGTACATCACACTAATATTATAAAGGCGAAAAGTTGTACGTGTGTGTGTACACACACGCCGAATAACCGATTTGGCTGAAATTTTGAATGGAAATGGCTTACACCCAGGATTATTAACACATATGCTATATTTTATACCGGAAAATTAAGGAGTTTCCGCGAGAATTAAAAAACCTTTAAATCCACGCGGACGAAGTCGCGGGCAACGTCTAGTAGTCTAGTTTTATAAATAGTGTGAATTGGTTTTATTGGAAACTTCCGTACATTTCGTATGCCGTATAGTAGGTATTAACCATAATATGATTATTTATGAAACCAGATCAGAAATCTTAGGTAAGCGCGAATTAGTTGTTGAAATAGGAATGCACTATAAAATCAGTAGTACTTACTTTCAAGTCCGCTTCATTTTTAGGTTCGAATAATGAAGAAAACTGCAATGTGCTATAAGAGACGCCTGCTGACAAGTTGGCCATACCAAAATTATAATTTTCTCTCTCCAATTGAAGAGATATGTCAACAACGGATCCAAATCCTTTACAGCAATGTATTGAAGCCTGTAAAATGGCAAAGCACTTACTTAATTTCATACTTAAGTATTTTAAAGTGAATATAGTGCCCTGTGGAGTAGGATATTATAGATATTAGCCCTTATTATATATTATAGATGTTAGCCCGCCTACCATCTTAGACTGCATCGTCACTTACCATCAGGTGAGATCGCAGTCAAGAGCTATCTTGTCATCGAATAAAAAAAATATATAGACAAATATAGAACGGGCAATTTAGAGATTATGTACACAATTAACACCATTATCAAGTCAACTAAGTTTATCCATTAATGAGTTGAGTTTAATCTTCGCACTGTAGAGTAATTTTGATCTTGTAGCAGGGGTTGACTGCTGTTAGTAGGATGTCTTTTTTCGTTGACAAGATAGCTATTGACTGTGTTCTCTCCTTGTCGATGGTCGAAATCCTGTCTAAGATGGAAATGGGCTATCCTTGAAGAGGTATAGAAGTTTTAATTAAACCCACACCACTAATCGGTTTCTACTCGAGTAGAAACCGATTAGTGGAGTAGATATCGTACAAGAATGCTTAATCATTTGGCGCGACATTATTGCTGAAAGGGTTGATAGCCTTAGAAGAAGCCTCTCACAAGCTCCCACCAGACTAGAGAAAATTTTGAAAGTATTAATTCGCTTTTCCCCCTAGGAATCGAATTCTTGACCTTCCTCTTCTAAGACCGCCGTGCTCATTGGGCCAGGGAGGACTTTAAAAAAGGGTTGACTGTTAGTTTATAATTAACAAACAGACAAAACAACTTTAGCAAAATTAATAGGTCTAAACTTTACTTACGTTTCTTAGATCTCCTTTGACTGAATTTATAACAATATCGCAACCTTTTCCATCGGTTGCTCTACGAACCATATCTCTGAAACTGACGTCGCGAGAGTAACCGATATGATCCTCTAAAATAAACAATTCAAGTAAAAGAATTACACATTCTGAACTCAAGTTTACATAACCTAAATATTTAAAGGAAATAATGTTTAAAGGAAGTATATGCACCTTTAAGTTCTGGAAACAGTCTGAGCAAAAACTTTTTTTTCCTTATGTTGCTCACCGTAGTATAGATATCACAGCCATGTGCTAGAGCAATAGAGATAACCGCTTGGCCTAAAGCCCCCGTGCCTCCATGCACAAGAATACTGTTGCCACGATAAAAACGACTCTTGAAACACTATAAAGATATACAATGAAAAATTATAAGAAAGTAAACAGTAATAATTTCAGTTGTATTATCGCTAAATGTTATTCATAAAATCTTCTAATGTCGATAAAATTACGGTAAAATTTATAAATGAAAAATCCTAATGTAAAAATGATGCCAATTTGGTTTCACATAATTGTAAAAATGATGCTAATTTAGTTTTACATTATTGTGAAACTAAATTGACAGATCAGATCAGATAAAAAAATAACACTATTTTTTAATGAATTTAGTTTGGAGATTATGTACACCCGAATAAGCATTCATATTATAATTACAAGACAGTAGAACGCTAGGCAGTAGGCTAAGGGAACTGTAGCAGCGTCCTCCAGAGTCCAATATTCGGGCACAGGCCACAAGAGTTCAAGCTTAGCTGAAACGCGGGTGCGGATTGCTTCTTCTTGCACGATACCCATTACACGTTCTTTTCTAAAAATAAATATTGTTATCTATACATCTTCTATACAAATAAATAAAATTGAAGCTTCTGTGATATCAAAATAACAGCTTTTAAGTAAATGCATATATGATGTGATAGTTTATACGGTACTTGTAACAAAAAAAAAACAATTTTTAAAATTTTTGTCTGTCTGTCTATCTGTTTGTTTGTTCCGGCTATACTCGGGACCGGCTGGACCTATTTCGAGAGGTCTTTCGTTGGCAGATAGCTGAAATTATCGGAAGTAACTTAGGCTACTTTTTAAACGACTTTCGAAACAGGAGAAAGAGTTGTATTTTTCTACCTATGTATATCGATATCTTCGTGATTTGACCAATGAGCGTGAATTTTTTTTTAATTTTTTTTGTCTCATTTTCGGGGCAGATACTACAAGTTCCAAGCTAATCATTCTGTCGCATCTAGAATAGAAGTTACCGAAGTTTGCGTTTATAGTCCATAATTTATTTGGCGTTACGGGTATCCAACATCTGCTTGAGTATTACGTATAAGATCTGTTATATAGTTAGTACCCCATTTGTTTTTATAGGTTTTAGAACTGTTTTAGGGGCTTTAAATAAAGGCTTATATTTATTTCTTTACATCCTTTTGAAAAGTTTAAATCAACAAGAGATTTAATGATGCTATTTGGTACTTACTGAATTTTTGTCTTACCTGTCTGTAGTGCCACTGAAGCTGTATTCAACTAGTTTTTTATTATTCTTGTTTTCAGTTGCGGCCACACCTAATACTTTTT
This sequence comes from Hipparchia sbordonii, assembly GCA_038048805.1. Taxonomy (NCBI): domain Eukaryota; kingdom Metazoa; phylum Arthropoda; class Insecta; order Lepidoptera; family Nymphalidae; genus Hipparchia; species Hipparchia sbordonii. The sequence goes on along the minus strand of CM076107.1, from coordinate 7,705,634 downwards.
TTACATAAGCATCGTTCAAACTTGCGTAATGAACCTAAAATGTTTTAATCTATAGAAGTAAATTTAACTTAAATATAAAACAAGACCTACAAAACCTCTTTGATCTCGTTTAATTTTACACATTTAATGGTAGGTAGAAATGATATTAAAGAGGTTTTGTCGGAGTTACAAATTTTGTACCAACGTAATGCAAGACACCTGGTGGACTCTTTATTTCTACTACTTGCCATTTCATTCAAGCGCATGAAATATTTCAAGTTTTCATTCCTTATATGCATGGAACACCCTCCCGAAATTTGTCTCTTGACGTTTAACATTATGATATCTTTTAAACTAGAGCAAATATAGGTGAACGCGTTCCATCGAAGGTTCCATCTGAAGATAAATCATCACTTTCCACCAGATGCACTTGTGGTCGAGCATCTATTTCTCATGACGTGACATGACGTCTGTTGTTCACAAGATCAGCATTTCGTCAATGCGATCGATGGTACTGAACTTATTTCTCGCATTTTTAGTTATGAATGAGGCTCTAGTAGCCATTGCGTCTCGTATAGGTCTTGCATTCATGTACGATTTCCTCAAATAACAATCAATATTACAATGATCATAATATACCTTTACAGGAATGCCTGGATAACTGGATGCTGTCGTTTCTATCCAATGCATAGAGTCTATATCACCTATTCGTGTCATTTCTAGTGCCATTTCTTTGCCTTTTGCTATTTTTCCTTGAATTGGTAAATAATATTCTCCACCCCAAATACCCTAGAAAATAAAGGTCTTTTGGTGTTTAAATTTTTTTTATTTACCCTTTCCCTGTCCCATGAATCACATGAAAACATAGTCTTTGTTTTCTGTTTGATTTACTTTTTTGTCTGCTGTCTGATAGGGAATCTATTAAAATATTTTTTTTAAAGTACGTATATTAAAGAATTCACAAAATTATATAAAAAATACTTACATGGTCTAAAATACTAATGGCCAAATCGGTAAACGCCATTTGACTTAAACTTTGATCGTCGACTAATTTGTGTTTGACAATCACAAGATTAATTTTACGATTATCTTGGTTTTTCCACTCTTTAATGATATCTTTTAATCCGCCAAAAGCTGGATATGAAGTTAATATTATAAGTCTATGTTTTGGTGGAAGTGTGGATAGTTGAGCATATAATTTGTTTAGGTCAGCCTGTGAAAAAACTGTTACAGCACTAGTCCCAATGGTATCATTAGAAGGGCGCCAAATGTCTAATTCCAGACGTGAAGAACTAATGGTATGGGCACACACATTACTGTATAGTAGTGAAGGACGAATGATCGACAAATCTGTACACTCCTCTTTATTGATCAAGAAAGTATCTCGATTGAGCACCCGGTGTAGCAATTGGCACATCTATTAAAAACATCATATAATTAATACACATAGTGAATGTCGAATTAGGTGTTTTAAGTCAATAAATATTTGAATAAACTTACATTATCATCAGCAGATAAATTAGTAATCATTATCGCATCAATATCGTCAAAGAAATCATTAGTTTTCTTTTTTAAATCTTCCCGACATATTTCGGATAAATTTATCTTTATTTCAGGTATATCATGAATAATTTCTTGAATTTTTGTGAATTTTGTATAACCCTTTGATTCAACAATATTGCCAATATTGATCTCCTGTTTATTTAAATTTTCTGCTATTATTTGCAAAAATACATACAATGCAGATATTTCCTGTAAATTAATAATTTGACATTATGTGTTTAGTTCGTATTTTTGCAAAATAAAATTTTATTTTAATTATTGTACTCACATCAAAATTATTGGTAGAGACGTGAGGAACAAATTTGAGTGTTTTTAAAGCAATGTGTTCTTTATTTATTGAAGGCAGTTCGTGGAATTGAATGTTTTCAATCAAGACACCACCACATCTAAACATAAATAAGTACTTACTGTAACACATTACATAAATAACACAAAAAAATTCAACTATTATTATTAAAACAAAATTTAGTTCCGCTGACTGCAAAAAATGTACACTTGTACAGGTTAGTGTATAAATTATTAAATACCTGGTGCTATCCAACACCTCACATACTTTTGCCACCATGATATTCACGTCATCGACCACCAAAGTTGGATTGCTGGAATGCTTCTCAACATCTATAACGATTCTTCTAATAAAATTAGGTTGTGAGATACTTTCATGAACGCGCTTAAGTGCATTCAGTTGAATCATACCATCAATAAGTGTCACCCAATTGTTTTTCCATATTAGATGAGCTTTGGTTAATGATAAGTTAGCGTTGTAAATACTACGAAACTCGTTCCTAAAAAATAATTTACACAAATGATTAAAATTGCACCAATGATAAAAAATTTTAGCATTTATATAGAAAGGAAAAAAGAAACTATAAATGTGAAAAAAATCTATTGGCATGCTTTAAACTAATGAAATGTATTCAATTGAAATTCAAAAATATAGCAAATAATGAGATATAATGTGAGTGCAAGTCGCTTACGAGTAATTATAGTCTCTAGCGCTGAATAATTGGTATACATCATCTGATTTCAGTGTTAAGACTTCCTCACACTTCACCTCTTCCTCTGGTGGTATATCTTTGACTACTTCACTGACAATGACACCTGTTGCCACTTTTATGTTGTCGTCCAAAACCTAAAATAAAATGATATGTGTGAAAAATTATTTATCTTTGATAATTTATCAAACGGTTGGACTAATTCGATTCGATGCTTTTTTTAAAATTAAGCTATGTTTAACGAAGACCTATTTGCTCAGTTGAGGATTTTAAAGTATTTTTTCAGATGATGCAGGAATCTTAGTTACAAAAGTCGTAATGCTTCCACTCGGCATATCGACTTGTAATTTGGAATTTTTCTCTGATAAAAAAAAAACATCTTAGCGATCCTAATGACATTGCAATAATGGTAACCTTTTCATAACGCGAATTCTGCCACCAGAGGGATTTGTCTCTATTTTTTTTTTTCGATGACAAGATAACCCTTGACTGCGATCTCACCTGATGGTAAGTGACGATGCAGTCTAAGATGGTAGCGGGCTAACTTGGAAGGGGTATAGCAGTGTAAGTTCAACCCATACCCCTAATCGGTTTCTACACGCCGTCGTGCCGGAACGCTAAATCGCTTGGCGGCACGTTTTTTGACGGTAGGGTGGTAACTAGCCACGGCCAAAGGCTCCCACCAGACAAACTCTCTATCTTAGCAGCATTGAAAAATTATGGGCAGTTCTTAGTTAGCACTTTTGATAGCGACTGAGATAGAGGTTAGACCTACAGGTCAGTGCTGAGTACTCAATTTGACAATTTACAGCAGATGCGTATTTGGCGCACAGATGCTTACCCACATGTGTCACGTTAGAGTAGGAAGGTAGTCAGTGGAACTTAGCTCTATTCAACGTAGGCCCACCGATTTTGTACCCGTTAGATTAGTCTCGACAGGTTTGGCAGATGAAATATAGTGACCTAGTTCTGGCAAAGGCTGAAGAAGGATGCTGGCTAAAAGAATGTCAGATTTACCAAACGTAGAACTATACCTTCTACGTGTCGGGGACCAGGGTGGATTTTTTATTGAGTCTTGTATTATAATGTGAAAAAGTTACCTCAAATTGACCTCTCCCCCTATGAACAGCTACGTTCAGGCGCAGTTGTCTCTGGTCATGCAACGTGGGCTCTGAGTGCAGGTACACATCGCGGAATTCCACCGAGAGTTCCTTCTTTGGCACTCCCAAGACCATAGCTAATGTATCCCAAACTGCTACTAGAGTAGCAGCGAAAGGGTATGTGTTCTGCTCTAAAATTATTTAATAAAATATTATAGAGTACTCCAAAAATTTTAAGAACTTATCAATTCTTGCTTTTTTTGCTCTTTGTTAGAAGAAGCAAAGCGCTTACAATTTTTTTAAAATTTTGATTACGTATATAATACCTCTTATCACATGTCCTTTCAAGTATCGATGGTCGTCATCATGGATGGACAAGACATGAGTACATGCTGCTGCAGTTTTTCTGTTCGCTGATACATATAATGGTACATTCCTGAAATAGTTTTTTTTAGCAAAATGAAATATTCATGTTTCAAAAGTGAAGTCTCTCGTTAGTATACTTGCTCTGTGTAAACAATTTCTAAAAGATGATTAAGCTTTCAGTTTCGAGTGTTAGATTTTATTCCTTCGGTCTAAACCGACAAACGATCGTAAAGCTATTCTGATAACATTGGTTTCTACAAGAAATTCACTCGCCAGTGGACATACAGTTATTTTATTCCGACCATTAAGTAATATTCTTACCAAACTTCATTATGCGCCCATTCCAATAAATGTGATAACATCGGTGTGCCAGTGGAAACTGGAAATTCTACTTTCGGATATAGTGCTTGTATTTGCGGGTTGTATCCCTCCATGTAGAGACTGCAAACATGAAGGCAAACTTCGGTGATCATGATCATTATTGTCAACCGATAGACATCTGCTATATATAAGTCTCTTGGTACCTGGCTACCAGCGACTCGTCTGATGTCGTCAGAAATATTTAAAGAGATATTCTAGAACACCTTATAAAAAGTAATATGACAAAATATCATAAATCATTAGCTAATAACAGAGGCAAGCATGAAATTCTTAGTTACAAAAGTCTTACTTCCCAATGGCTTCTAATAGAAACTGGGCATTGTCGGGGTGGCCACGTCTGGTGAGTGGCACGTGTTTGCAGGATTCAGGCAGAGAACGTTTCAGAATAGCCTGCAGTAAACCATGAGGAGCTATTTCCACCAACACTGCATTTGCTGGGATCAGCTTTGATGTCTCTTCAAACAGCACTGAGTTCTGCAACAAAAACCTGAATTAGTTCTTAATTTCACTCTTCGGATACTTAGCTAGTAGCTCTGAAGTGATAAAAGGCATATATATAGCTTACCATACCCCCCATTAGTAGGAAGGCTCCCTACTTTCAGGACACTTCATCGGTTGAGGAGACATATTTCGAGCCGTCTTGATTTTTTGACGCTCATCCAAGACGCAAATCTGTAACCTTCGCGTATCTTCTATTGCGTCATGTACGTGCGCTGCTGATGGCCCCATATGCGTGTATTCACATTAGGACCTACACGTACTATGCACGAATGTTTTCCGCATATATTGTGAAGGACTTACTGGATAACACAGTGCAAGTGACTTAATAATTAACAGCTGACTGCTACTATTGCTACTACAGTGAACACTTTAATTTAATTACTTTAGATTAACAAGAAACAGTATAAGTAAACTCACAAGTAAGTTATTTGTGTGATATTCTGCCGAGGAATATTTCGCAATCGGATCATTCCATTTCTCTTGCGGCACTGAAGTGGAAACCCAGCGTTCACTGCGTACTTTGGGTGACTTTATCACTTCACTCAAATACTTGAGCAGTCCTGGACCTGCGTCAGCTATGTATCGCGAGTGGTATGCAATGTTCGAGCACGGCACTTCCTTGGCAAAGATTTGTTTCGCACTGAGTTGAGCCACGAATTCCTTCATAACATCAGCAGGTCCAGAAATTGTGCTGGACTCAGGACCATTGTGGCAAGCTACTTCGATCTCAGGTGGACATATTTTTGATATCTGAAACAAAAAAATCAATTTTTGTTATCTGCTCCCTTCTGCTAACAGTCCCGCGTAAGCTCGTAAGTAAAGAGTTTTAATGCAAGCGTAGGCTTTAATTAAAAAAAAAATGTTGGATTGACTTCTGCTTTATTTTTTACAACAATTTAAAATAAAACTACGTTTGCTTAGGTCTCGGCATACTATACGGCACAGCTATCCGGTATCAAAAATTATTGGCATATATTACCTGCTGGTAGCCGACTCCGACAGCAGCCATTGATCCTCGAATAAATGGCGTCTGCACTGAGACGAGGCCGCGGCTGTATGCAGACAGTATCATTTCCTCAGCTGTAAAACACCCGTCTGCGTATGCGCAGCCTAGCTCTCCCACGCTGTGTCCTGGTAATAATGACAATTTACCATGACTGTGAAAAGTTAAAAATAACCTTAACGCTTTCAAACATCTTCAGTTAAACTTAAGCTGAACAGCTTAAGTTTTGGCCGACCTTCCGGCGACCGGCACAGCATCACCTTCAAGGCAATAGAGAATAGACATCTTATAGGCAAGCGCGCTCCAACCTAAGCTTCATCAATAATTTTCATAAAGTATGACGGTCAAAAGTTAATATTTGAAAAAAAAAAATTACCTATCATTTTGTCGGGTATGATTTCTAATGCACTTAAAACATCTGTAAGTCCAATTTGAATAGCAGCGATACCAACGAAGGAGTTGAGAATATTGTCAAATATAGTTTTGTCAGGAGATGTAATTATGTGAACAATATCCACTCCCTTGGGTTCCAATACGCGCCGGCACCTGATAGTGGGTAAAAGAGAAATTATTATTATTAATAAATTATATAGAATTATATTTATATTAGATATGAGATTTTATAAATGCGTAGGTGCAAGTTGCAAGTAGACAAGCTACTGGCGGGTTTCGGACTATTGGTGGTAGAAATTAATTTTAATCGAAAGTGATTTAAAAAGGTTATATTTCAAAAAGTTGAAGTAGAACAGAAGGTTGTATATTTACTTATCCTCATTAATATTATAAATCAGAAATTGTGTTTCTTTGTTAGTTTTTCCTTCAATCTCATAGCAACGGAGCAACAGAGTGATGTGATTTTTGGCATGACTATAGGTGAGGATTTTGAGAGTGACATATCCTAAAAACCGAAGGTTCCCGCGTGTTTTTACGACTTTACTACCACGCGGACGAAGTCGCGGGCAAAAGCTAGTGTTAAATAAGCCCCAATAGTACAAGGAAAATTGTATACGTACTTTTCAATAGCCGCAGCAAACACAGGGATCCTCATAAGCTGCGCTCCCATCCCCGCCCACTGCGAGCCCATGCCGCTGTACACGAACCACAGCGGCCGCCGCGCGTCGTCGTAGTAGTTCGCCCTCTCGCATAAGCACACAGTTTCATTCTTTTCATTTGTATCTTAAAAACAATAAAAAATAAAGGAAATTACAAGCATTCTAAATCCAGTTTTCTAAATTAATAGTTACTAGAGGTCGTCCGCAACTTCGCCCGCGTGGAATTTCAATTTTCCCGCTGCAAAGAGTCCCATAGACAAAAGTTCTGCAGCCAATAAAAACCGCGACTTGGCCTACAGAGATTTACATTATTTTGTTATTTTTGAAAATGTTTTCATCTTTTTACTCACCAAGAAGTATGAATCCTCTCCCGAGATGACCAGAAATTCTACTTTTGTGTAGATTATGGAGTAACGCTATTTCCTCAGCGTCAACGGGACGGGATTTTAAATCGTGGATAATTTTGGTCACTGACGACTCCTGTCTGCCTGATAAGAAGACTAAACGAGGAATGTTCGTTTTGTATCGTAAGAGATCCTAAAAATATAAAAGTAGGTAATCGTACACTCAACATAAATAGGTTTATTACGTTATGCATAGTTTTGTTATGTGTTTCACTATTGTTTTGACATTTTATACAGTGTAATTGTTATAGTATACTGTGCTATTATACTACTGTGATATGGCTGAAATTATACAACGTACTTATCTAAAAGCGGCCTAAACGCTAAAGCAGAGAGCCGCACTGGCAGGGCCTTTAAAGGATAACTGCGATATGGCTACGTGATAAGTGTGTCTGCAGTGCTAATAAATTTTGAATAAAAAAGTTTTCAATACCCTTATAACAGACTATATTAAGGGCCTATTTCACCATCGTCAAGTTTACTTACTACAACCGTCAAAAACTACTATTTCTTTTTAACCGGGTAAAATGAAAAGTTTCCTCAAAAACAACAAGGTAAAAGCCAGTTGATTATAATAATAAATACTAACAATAGACTTACCTTAGGTTTGTAATGTCCATGTAAAAGGATATGAGCGTTTACTCCGCTCACAGATAAACCGTTTACAGCGGTGTAAGCTCGACCAAATGTCTCATGGTCGGTAACAATGCGCATTCGGCCATCACGCAGAGCAGCTATGTCTGTTCTGGGCGAATCACAATTTAAATTGCCTGCTAGCTTGCCATAATGGTATCCTAAAATTACCTGTTGACAAATTAACCATTACCAATCAGAAATATTACTTGTTGACGTACTAGTTTAATAGTAACATTATTTGCTAGTCTTCTGTTTTATAAATAAGTCCTAACTCCATGAAGTCGCGGTGCTAATGTCGGAAAAAGCTAGTAACAGGACAAAGATGTATATTTACTTTTGTTACAGCAGATATCCCCGATGCCGCTTCACCGTATCCTATATTTGACATAACACTGCCCACCAAAAGAGGATTTTTCCTATTATTACAATAGACTTTTTCGATTGCTTCTAATTCTGCTTTATCGGCTTCCGGTACAGCTAAAATATAATTTGAAAATTAATTCGCAGCGATAGACTAGCAACTAGGACTGTGGTTTCCTATTAAAGAAGTCGCGAGTTCGATTCCGGGATAAGCACCTCTACCGCTTTGGAGTCATGTGCGTTTAAGCAATTAAATATCTCATGCTTCAACGATGAAGGAAAACATCGCGAGAAAAGCTGCACACCTAAGAGTTCTCCATGTAGTGTTCTCAAAGGTGTGTGAAGTCTGCCAATTTTCACCGGACCATGCAGGTGAACTATGGCCTATAACCCTTCTCGGAGAGCAGACCTGCGCTCAGTAGTGATGATAACTATGATGATTAAGATGATTAGTTCGACGAAAGAAAGAAATAAAAAATGTACTTTTATTAAAAAAGCTTATTAAAAATTTGAAGAAAATTAAATTATTATTTATTGTAAGTTCATTCATTAATTTTTAATTTTTTCTAATAATATATTGAAATTACAACCTGAACCAAAAGCTTCTACATATTCAACGGCTTGTGGCGATATCTGTGCTTCTTCGTAGAAAGTACTAATAAAGTTTGCCATGTTTTCAGGTTCCCGATAGAAACCATACCTTGGACCGTTAGTTTCGTCTTGCAGAAGAGAAGTAAATGTAGATTTTACATGTACCACTTCGGCGTAAATTCTGGAAAGAATAAGCTTAAAATAATAGTATTAAATAGGTATTACGAACGCTGGCTTATCGTTATTTGTGTGCTTATAATTTCTACAATTTTTGTTACGGTTGTAAAATATGCCCTACATAAAATGTAATGTATACCACCTCACCATAGAGAAAGCTTGTAGGCTTCAATGAAATGGTTTTTTACTTACCTAAAAGCATCATTAGCTTTTTGAAGAAATAGGACGTTGATAGCCTCAGACTTAGCGCACCCAGCAGCTTCAGTATCAAAGGATTTGGTCTTACCATCCATACTTAGCTTCATGATTCTAAAAGCAATAATTCGGACATGAGTATTCGAATAACGTTTAATCGCAATTCAATTTGATGTGTACCTATTTCAGATTATATTAAATTACATTTTTGTAAGAGATCGACAAAATATAACTGACATTGACTCGAAGAGTGGTGGCTCATAAGAGTTTGGTGAGGCACGTATTTCCTAGGGAGGGAGGGGAAATCTGAGTAGGTGGAAGCTCAGGCCAAGAGGCTGAATTGGCCACCAAGCTCTGGTAGTAGGAGCGCTGGCCGACCACGTGCACGACGGCGTAACAACTAAAGGCAGCGGGAGCCAAGACAGAGGTAGACTCAGGAAGGTGGGATTCATAACACACCACACAGTGCACAGCACATTAAACAAACAAAATTTCATTAAAGGTGTCACCGAAAGTTCTCTGTGCAAAGCCTGCATGGAGGTCGATGAAATACCAATGCACGTGCTATTTTAGTTCACAGACGTGAAAGACCAACGCAACAACCAACGAGAACCCTAGTCTCATTTCAGGAAGTCCTCAGTTATCTAGTTAGCCTGCTAGGCTTCCCGAGTGAGCTTGGATGGCTGAAACAGGCGGGAGTGGCGTATCAAGCACAATATACAATAATTGTGTGGCGCAAAGGCACCTGAAGAGGCATTAGTCCTGCAGTGGACTGCAACAAGTTGCATATGATGATGAAGTTTAAATAACATGTACTTTTTACCTTCCGTAATGAATAGAAGACTGAGGATGCAAACACAGACTCGCCCCTCCGACGATCGCAGCCTCGCATTCGCCACGATTGATGGCTTGGTAAGCCTGCTCCAAAGCTCGGGATGAACTGCAGCAGACTTCGTCAATGGACATAGAAGGACCCTTGGCATTTAACCAGTAAGAGATCCGGTTTGCAAACATTGATTTACTGCACCTGTAATGTGATTAATATTATTATGCTTTATCTTACTGCGGATGAATATAGTGAAGAAAATGTCAATTTTTGTTTGTGTTGTAATAGTATGATAGTCCATACGAACCCTGCAATTCCGAACCCTGTTCTGGAACCTGCTACATAAAAGCAAGCCTTATCAGTTTCAGAGAAACAACTTCCAATGTAGACACCAATTTTCTTCCCAGAAAGTTCTTCTGGGCATACACCTGCATAGAAAAAAACATATAACTAGATATTAGGTATTTGAACCTCACACAAAGACAAAAATTTTGACTTGTTAATTTGATCAAGATTAAAAATAACTAATCTCACCAGCGTCATAAATAGCCTGATAAGATTGTTCTAACATCTTGCGGGCCATAGGGTCCATGTTATTGCCGAGACGAAAGTGGACTTTGAAAAATTGTCCATCGAATAGCTTAAGCCCAGGTACTTTGCCCGTGTATTGTGCTACTTCAGGATGGTCATACTGCCAGCGAGAGTTCTCCTTGTTGACGGGATTGATCTATAAACATAGGAGGTAGTAATAATTCTTATTTCTAATTTTTTTTTATCCAATACAAGTAAATACATTTAAATATTATATCGTTAATTTTATTACAAATACAAAACTATTTCTAAAATTAAAATAATAATAAATTTATTTGTTTTGACGGGATTTTCACTGGTAGATCGCTGATGTTATCGGCAGTAACATTGGCTACATTTTTAACCGACTTTTGAAAAAGTCTTTTGAAAAGACTTTTGAAAGTTTTGACGACCTCTCTGGCGCACTGTTGAACACTGTGGTCTTATAACTTTTGTAATTTGGAAATTTATAATTTCTGAATGGTCTCTGGTCTGGTCTGGTAGGAGGCTTTGGCCGTGGCTGGTTACCACCCTACCGTCAAGAACGTGCCGCCGAGCTATTTAGCGTTCCGGCACGATGGCGTGTATTACGAAACAGATTAGAGATATGGGTTGAATTTACACTGCCATACCCCTTCCAAGTTAGTTCAAAGTACCAACTTTGACTGCATCGTCATTTACCATCAGGTGAGATCGCAGTCAAGGACTATCTTGTCATTGAATAAAAAAATATAAAAAAGCGGCCAAGTGCGAGTCGCACTTGCCCATGAAGGGTTCCGTAGCAGCAAGTAACACCATATAAAAGTTCTTGTAGTTCGTTGTAACTTGCATCGATGTTTTAATAATAGTGTATTTTTTAAATTTAAGTTATTGATAGTTTTGGAAAAATGTGGCTGTGACATACGGACGGACAGACAGACAGACAGACATGATGAATCCATAAGAGTTCCGTTTTTTGCCATTTGGATACGGAACCCTAAAAAGGAGGAGCAGGAATTGTGATTGTCTCCCTAATTATATCCATATCTCCGCGATTTCTAAACCTATTCGCGTGAATCTTTTTTAATCGATTCAAAAACTTTGCGAGATGCTCCCAAAACTTCGGGTTCCACCTCCTCAAACAATCCTGATGCTGCAGGGGTACTGCCCCCCTAAACTGTGGGGATTTAGGATCTATCGATTATGAATAGTTATTGTAGGTACCAAGTAAAGACTACATCGTTCAATTCCAGGACCCGACTCCTCAGTCCTGATGCTGCAGGGTTTCTGCTCACCTATACTGTATATAGATGTAGCATAATTTTTTGTAATTCTTGTGTGATTTCCTGTTGTCAAACCAATAAATAAATACTGTGGGGATTTAGGAATTGTCGATTGTGAATTGAAAAAGAGGACGAAGTTGCGGGCGTCCGCTTGTGGATAACAACGTATGTACATACCTTGTTGTAAAGAATGTTTGATAAGTCCTTTACACTATGGGACTCTGGATATAGACCCGATATTCCAGATATAACAACTCTCCCACCAGATGAATTTTCTGATGGGTTTCTTTCCTCCCATGAGGAAAAATTGTTTGGTGTAGGTGCCATTTTTTCTGCAAAGAACACGTGAGTTGTAGCTTTACAACTATATAATTGTTGCAAGTCTACTGTTTTCTAAACTGATTGCGACCGATTAACAACTGTCGTCTGGTCAGGGATTCCGTTCTTCATCTCTAAAGATCTCTAATCTTCAAAGATTTTTACCAAAAAAATAGTGTCGAAATCGGTTAATTCGTAGATTTTACGAAATTGTATAAAAAGGGACAATATCATATTTTTTTAATTACTTATTTGAATTTTAAGAAATTTTAATATCACTTGCGGCGGCCTACCTTCTCAGAGATTTGCCATCAGCGCGTGAGATATAGAGTACCTACAACAGAGGTGCACCCTCTATTCTCTCAGTCTCATAGTGCGACGGGACGGAAATCCGACACGATCGGGGAGAGATCCGGCGCAGGACCGACGGCTTTACTTGCTCTCTGGATTTCTCCGAGGCACAGGGGTGACACACCGACAACTTCCTAACTCCGGGCTAGTATAACTGATAAAATTGACAGAAAAACCCAATACATTTTTGGCCCGACCCGGGAATCGAACCCGGGACCTCGTCATCTGCAGTCGAACTTGCTAACCACTAGACCAACGAGGCTTCAAATATGTAGAAAGCTTGTGTTAGGAATCGGTACGACAATAGCGCAATCGGTGTTTATCGAACCTGCGACCTTTCAGTTTTCAGGCCGCACCTTTAACCGTTGGGCTATTGAGACTTATATCAGGCAGTTAGGTTAGGTTTGTAGTATAATAAATAATAATGATATTATGATGAATTTAACACTAGAAAATCGCAAAATATTGTTACCTGTTAACTGAACCTAGCTTGGTGGTCAACTAACGGGCTTGCACTACAGGGACTTTGTAATTAGCGTAACATTATAAATAAACTCTTAATACATTCAAATCTATTTAAATTTTTATGGAATCATTCATAATTCTAACCTTTTACTTTAAAATTTTTTTTAATACATTATAGGTAGGTACACGATTGACCACTATCACACCTGATGGAAAGTGATGATGTGGTCTAAGGTGTAACGCGATTGCCTAGAAGATGCCTATTCACTCTTGACTTAAAGATAGAGCGTTCCAGACTCTAGCCGTGCGAATCAGAATGAAGATTTAATATGCGCGTGATTTAATGTAATAATGGAAAAGTGGGTAAAATAGCGATATTAGTACGTAATAGAAAATTATCCCCTGCTAGCACTTGCACTTGCAAGTCAAATCAAATATCAATCAAATACTAATTCTACGAATTAAGTTTATTCTCCTATTTTCTTGGTGATTATCTCAGTGAGATTTTTTCTATAATCCGCCCTTCTATCTGCATCTACGAGAAGAGTAAGTAGAGCAACGCATTGATCTACCTTCGCAGGATAAAATCCGCTCTTCTATCTGCATCTACGAGAATAGTATGTAGAGCAACGCATTGATCTACCTTCGCAGGATAAAATCCACTCTTCTATCTGCATCTACGAAAATAGTATGTAGAGCAACGCATTGATCTACCTTCGCAGGATAAAATCCACTCTTCTATCTGCATCTACGAAAATAGTATGTAGAGCAACGCATTGATCTACCTTCGCAGGATAAAATCCACTCTTCTATCTGCATCTACGAGAAGAGTAAGTAGAGCAACGCATTGATCTACCTTCGCAGGATAAAATCCGCTCTTCTATCTGCATCTACGAGAATAGTATGTAGAGCAACGCATTGATCTACCTTCGCAGGATAAAATCCACTCTTCTATCTGCATCTACGAGAAGAGTAAGTAGAGCAACGCATTGATCTACCTTCGCAGGATAAAATCCGCTCTTCTATCTGCATCTACGAGAAGAGTAAGTAGAGCAACGCATTGATCTACCTTCGCAGGATAAAATCCGCTCTTCTATCTGCATTTACACCCGCGTCCGCTTATAACATAAAATGTCCTAAATGCTAATTAATATGAACAAATAATACCAACGCACATAGAATGCATTATGTTGATTCCATTGTAATAGGCAAATGGTTAATGTTAAACATTAGTATTTGAATTTCCTACATGTGTAAGTTTTCAGGGTTCTATGTAAGGTATATTGGGACAATGTGTCATTGTATTGTTGTCCACTCGGCCCAATCTTGCCACGGTAGCCAAACTCCATGGAGATTAGCCATTTGCGCGGGAGATATATATAGTGTACAAGTGTGTGTGGAAACACAGGCGCATTCTCTATTCCCTCACTCTTGATTATAGATGTAAAGCCGGTATTTTACCAAAAATGCAAAACGGTATAATACGAAAAATACCGTATTTTTCGGTATTATTCCATTTCTCATGGTATTTTTCGTATTTAACGATTATCTTATGTTTTTCAATGTAGATACGTTTTGTTTGTAAAAAAATCAGCAAGGAATATAAAAAACGTGGTTCTGCGTTTAATTTTATTTCATTGAAATGATTTATAAACAAATTAGAACATAATGATTCAAACATAAATTATTAAAAAATCTTAAGACTTAAAATTTCAATGATTTAATCATAATCATAGAGCGTGCGAGCTCACCACCACTCACCACCACTCATCACTACTCATCACCACCCATCACCACCCACTCATCACCACCCACTCATCACCACCCCCTCATCACCACCCATCACCACTCATCACCACCCACTCATCACCACCCATCACCACCCACTCACCACCACTCATCACCACCCACTTATCACCACTCATCATCATTCATCACCACCCATCACCACCACTCATCACCACCCATCGCCACTCTCAACCACTCATCACCGCCCATCACCACCCATCACCACCCATCATCACCCACTCACTACCACTCACCACCCCTCACCACCACTCACCACCACCCACTCATCACCACTCATCACCACCCATCACCACCCATCACCACCCACTCACCACCACTCATCACCACTCACCACCACTCACCTACTCACTAGTTATTCATAATATACCTATTATACATTTTATTACTTTGTATGACAAAGTATTCATCCACCCGCATCAGCACCAGCAGCAAGCGGCGGGCCAATTGATCACCAAGCAATAAATATTCATTCAAAAACACGTCAAAAACAAAACTACAAAAAAATCTAACTATAATTTTGTATGAAAAAATAAAATACCAAAAATACCAAAAATACGGTAAATAAAAATCTATTGAATTATACCGGAAAAATTCATAGCCATTTGGTATTATACGGTATTTTTACATCTATACTCTTGATACAACAACGATGACGTGTCTTCATGCTTCAGCGTTGAAAGCAGGGCTGTGTGCTTGCCGTCCGTTTGCAGTCAGTTTTGTCTTAGTTTCAGAATTAGTAACCTAATTGACTGCAATTTTGTTTTAATGCTGTTATACATCCCAAAAATGTATCTAATAAAAATACATGAAGTAGAAAAGTAGTACTTTTCTACTGGCGCGGGCGGTAGACTAGCGTGAGGTTTCTACCGTTATTAGCGCGCGTGCATAGGCCCTACCCCCTACCATCTACCCTATAAAAAATCTTTTATTATAAGTACTACCGATTACTTTAAATTATATACAGATTAAAGTCGGTGACTTTTTGTGCTACTATCGAGGGTAGGACGGTAGGTTAAGGTATACCTACCATATGGGTAAATGGCATTATTAAAAACCAGAGACGATGGACTGCTTTCGCATCGCATCGATCCTGAAAGGACTAAAAATAAAAACCAGGCCGTTGTTTATATATTTAAGGCGTTGATATGAGAATTCACTGCAGTTCTGAATTTCAGATTATAGTTAATTTATAAGTAGGTCATAAGTAACAATTGTGTGAGAGGTGGCTTGTGCTAGTCATTTCCGATAAGGCGTGATGAGACTTCACTACGGACTACGGAGGTTAAAAAAACGATAAAATTCTATGGTAAGTAAAAGTATATTTTTGTTTTAACTTTTGTTCCTCAATAATTATACTATAATATACAAGTTTACTCCAGTAAACTTGTAAATAAAAGATTTTAATCACAATATATTCACATAAATATTCAACATCGGTTGACCTCACATATAAAATATAACCTCTTTACCACTTTAATTTTACCTATGTCTAACGACAGCGTATTGTTTTCAAAATTAATAAACTGGGGATTACCCGCAGCTTCGCTCCCGCCATCTATTTTAAAAGTAATCCGAACTAAATACCCTACGTATATTACACTAGATGATATATACCTATCGATGAATCCAAAATGATGATTATTACAAGTACAAAATAAGTGATTTTGATTTTTTCGATCTTTCTGCTGTTCTTTTGGATTTTTTTTATATTTTTCATTTTTAAATAACCCCCTGCATTAAAGCTAACAAAAAAAAAATCAAAACGTTCAAGCCGTTTTTAAGTTTAAGTCAGAACGAACAGAACTCAGTTGATATTTATAAATTGCTAAACTAGCGGCCCGTCCCGGCTTCGCACGGGTGGACATAAGCCACATCTCAAAATTAAATTTTTTTCACGATTCACGATTGAATTTTTTTTTTTTTTTGCTTTTTTGGCTCTCCAACTTTCAATGTATGAACATTTTCATACTAAAAGGGCGTACGCGTAAATTATTGTGATTTAAAGACCGATTTTGACGAATGTCTTCGCGTTATTGCCCTATTTTTGAAATAAAAGTGAATTTGGAAAATTTTGTTTTGTGGCCCTTTAGTTCTGAAGCAGCGAATTTTATTTGACCAATAGGATTGATTGGGGAAAAAGGAAAATGAAAGTCTTAGAAATCCATACCCAAAGTATTATTTATTATTTAAATAATTAAATAATATTGTCACGTAATATTGAAAGCTCTTTAAATAAGTGTACTTAAGCAGCATTTTCATTAAATTGCACGAAAGAGTCAGGGTTAGTGACATAACTTGTACACAAGCTTTTCTTTTCAAACTCTTCTAGTAGATCATTGTCTAGATGGCGATTCACAATGGCAGCGCAACGAAGATCTTGTGATACAAAAGCCAGAGGAGTTTCCAAGTTATACTCCACCACTGGTTGTTGCGAGTGACTTTGTAAAGAACCTTTAGAAGACTCAGTTGACGATGGTCGAATAGATATTAAAAGGGAGCGAAGAGGACGTGGGTCACACTTATAGCGCCGTACTTGTACTATTCTCGCGTATGAGGCTTTAATTAACTCTTGTGTATATTGAATCGAGCGGTTAGAACGTCCCGTTAGTTTCTGCACACACAAATATATTTTTTCGTCCCAAGAAGAGTTGCTCTTCAACTCGTATTCCAGGTCCAACTCGTCATCTTTGATCAATAAAGAAAACATATGACGCGCTACCGCAAGTTGCAATGATTCTTCTGTTTTGAAAATAGATAATTTCTCTTCAAATTTAGCTTGAACTTCATTCGGTGCACCTCCGAGGCAGAATATTGTGCCAGTTAATCCTGCAAAACAAATTGTTTAGGTACTCCACCAAATTATGCACTTAAATTTGCCTGCTTTTTTGGGATCTATTTTGGTCCAATTTGGAGCAGTTATAATAAATTCAAACTATCTAATGCTTTTGTCCCTGCAAAAGGTTCAAATGAATCGGTTCGGTAATTTTTATGCAATACTCAACTAAATAATAAACAGTCAATATTTCTTTTCTACTTATATTTATACTAGCTTCTGCCCGCGACTTCTTCCGCGTGAGGGGAGGTTTTTAAAACTCCTGCGAGAACCCCCTACTTTTCAGGGATAAGAAGTACTTGTGTTTCTTTTCAAGTACTCAACTATACTCATGCTGATCCAATGCTTTGCAGCGTGATTGAAGGTCCAACCTATAAACTAACGAACCAACAAACACTTTACAATTTTAGCCGCTATTCAAGGGTTGATGTTCTCGGAAACAGTGTTGTATGAACCCGTTATTGTTTCGTGTTTGATTTATGTTCGCTGTCAGATTTCAATGGCGAACTGTCAAACTCTCGAAGTTAAAATATTTGTTAAATATTCTTAAATTTTCTAATTTTCCGCGCAATCTTCTTAATTTTTTTTTTATGAGAACCTTCTCCTGACAATAAAAAACACAACAAAAAAAGAATTAGCGACATCGGTCCAGCCGTTCACGCGTGATGCTGTGACCAAGGGAAATAGGGATTCATTTTTATGGAATTCTTAAAGAGTGATAAATCTAAATTGTAATGTTGAATGCACCAGTTTCTAACATTTCTGAACGCATCCTTTCCCCCCCCCCCTCTCCTGTCACCTGTCATCGAGAGAAGACAGCGAAGACACTTCCGTTTCTGCGCGTGAACACGGCGCGTGTGCATTCCGGACGATTATCCCCGTCGAGTGCGAAAAGTTAATTATACGCGAGTTATACGCGCGAATCAAGTCGCAAGACGATTCTGGTCGATTTAACCCGTCGAATCGTCAACAATCATAATATTCGTGGAGTATACGACAAGGAGCGCAAAGGTGCACTTCCCGCCAATACCACCGGAGCGGCGAATCATTCTGAACCAGGTGATCCATAACTCCTCCTTGAAATATTCCATGTTTTGGTCCTTCGAACCGGATTCCCTAATTCCCATTTTCCTAACCTAAACTAACCTTGTGTCACTGTTGTGCATTCGATAGCGTGGGTTGGTAGTTCCGACATCCGGTCCATAGACATCGATATCATTCTATCGGAATTTACCGATTTTTTGTCTATGGACGTGCGATTGTGAACTGCACTGGGTAGATTGCAATCAGTCATTGTCACTGGTCACACTGCGTTTCTAGTCTGAGGTCATTAGTTGACAGGTGACAGGTGACAAGTAAATTGACGTATAAAGTAATTCGAAGTTATTATTTTGTTTATTTTGTTTATTTGGTTTGAAATTAGCTTTTTACATAATTTAAAACAATTCATTACATTAAAAATGAGCGAAACTAAGTTGCATCTTGCGAAATACCAGCTGGCATGCAAAAATGTTCAGTCTATTTATGATATTGCAGTAAAATTAAGTAGTATTCAGAAACCGGTGGATTCCAAGGATGAACAGCTGTTTATTATCCGCTACAAAGATTTGGACCGTTTTAGGCAGCAGATGGATGATGCTTACACACTGTTAAGCATGTGTGATTCGTTAACTAAGGAACAGATAAAGGAAATTGAAACCAATTATTCAACATTCAATGATATGGTATATTCAATTCATTATCTCTACACCAGCATAGTCGACTCAGAGCCAGAGTCAAACCCCGATACGAATTGTCATAGCAGCCATAGTGGAGAGTTTCGATTACCTAAAATTAATTTGGCCCATTTCGGCGGTTTATTTACAGAATGGCAAAATTTTATTTCCATCTTCGACAGCCTTATTCATAATAATCCTAAGCTTAACAATATAGAAAAAATGCATTATCTTTTGAGTGTTTTAGATAAGGAACCTTTGGCACTTATCAAGAACTTAAAAATTTCTTCTGAAAATTATCCCGTCGCATATAACTTATTAAAGGATCGCTATGACAACAAACGCATAATAGCAGATAAGCATGTGGAGGCTCTACTCAGCTTGCCTAACCTTACTGCACCAATAAATTTAAAGAATTTAAATAAATTTGTTAACACATTGAAAGAAAATTTAAACGCTTTAAGTGCTTTGGCTTTTGACGTCGAGTCATGGAGCTTTTATTGCTGCATATTATATTAAAAAAAATGCCTATGGATTTAAGGTGCAAATTTGAATCAAAAATTGATGTTTCAAGCATACCTACTTTTAAGTCGCTTTTAAATTTTCTTGAAAAACAACAGAAAATTTTGGAAAACATTTCAGTAACAAATGTGAATGCTAAAGTTACTCTTAATAATTCTTTGAGTGTATCGCATGAAAAGACAAATCAAAATTCTTCAAATCAAAAAGCTTCGAGTTTTTCTTGCCCTTGCCAAGGGGAAAATCATCAATCTTTATATCATTGTTCGGCGTTCAACGCTATGACACCCGAACAACGGGAAGCTTTTGTAATTAAGCACAGATTGTGTATAAATTGCATTCGCTCGCATAATGGGCGGTGCTTAAGCCAGCACTCTTGTGCTGTGTGTGGTCGCAAGCACCACACAAAATTACATACTGATCGAAACCCTCAAGTCCAGGTCAACACGGGTGTTGAACCTGCACCTGCTTCTGAAAACACGGTTGTTGCTGCGTCGACTAGTAAGTCCGCAGTCCAACAACAGTCCTTGCATAGTGTCGACGCGATGTCCACCATGCTATTGGGCACAGCTTTTGTAGGAGTCCAGGATGCAAACGGTTATCTTCATCCAGCTAGAGCCCTGCTTGATTGCGGTTCACAAGTATCAATAATTTCTGAAAATTTAGCTCAGAAGTTGAGACTTCCACGCGCTCAACCTTCAACAATTTTTGGATTGGGTGCGCAAGCTCAACATGCACGTGGCATGCTTACATGCAATATCAAGTCATTTAATGACTCATCTTGTACTCTGACTTCAAATTTCTTAATTTTGAAACAGATTTCCAATCATTTACCATCTACTAAAATCAGCAGTTCTGTTCTTGCTCAATGCAAAAATTTGATTCTAGCCGACAAAAACTTCTCTATTCCAGGGAAAATTGATCTTCTCTTGGGCATTGATTTATACAATGACATCCTCGATGGTAAGAGATTCAGTCTAGGTGATAACATGCCTATTGCCTATTCTTCCGTTTTTGGATGGATCATCATGGGTAAAGCTCCTGCAGCATCATCACACTTCGACAGTGTGAACTCGATGGCCTGCACCACTGATCTTAATCTTGCTCTCACTAGATTTTGGGAGCAAGAACAACCTCCTAGTGCATCAATTCAAGATCCCGAAGATCTTCAATGTGAAAAACACTTCTGTGAAACTCATAGTCGGGACGATACTGGTCGATTTGTTGTTCGCCTTCCTTTTAAGGTTCACCATAAACCTTTAGGTGATACTCGCCTGAACGCTTTAAAAAGGTTTCACTATTTGGAACGTCGATTGTTGAAGGATGTCCAGCTACGCCAACTCTACATTGATTTCATGCGCGACTATGCTCACGCTGGTCACATGAGAGAAGTACTACACCCTGATGCAAGTGATAGATACTACATTCCACACCATGGTGTCCTAAAGGCGCACAGCAGCACTACCAAGCTTCGTGCGGTTTTCGATGCGTCGGCTGCTAGTTCCACGTCCGTCTCGCTTAACCAGGTCCTTATGTCAGGACCTAAGTTGCAAAAGAACATTGAAGATATCATTCTACGATTTCGGGTCCATAAAATTGTCTTCACCTGTGACATTAAACAAATGTATCGACAGGTTCGAATGCATGATTCAGATTGCAAATATCAAACTATATTTTGGCGTGAAGCACCTGATCAACCTTTGAAACAATTTGAGTTGACCACGGTCACCTATGGCGTTTCTAGTTCTGCATTTCAGGCTATTCGTGTCATACATGAACTCGCCTATCTAAATCAAATGCAGTATCCCATTGCGTCGAAAATTTTATTGGAAGACACATTCGTTGATGATGTCGTAAGCGGCGGTAACTGCTTAGAATCTGCCAAGAAGCTACAACATGAATTAGAATCCATTCTGGCTCAGGGCGGATTTGTGTTACGCAAATGGTCGAGTAACTCCAGTGAGTTTTTGAGATCTTTCTTTTCGGATCATTG
This sequence comes from Hipparchia sbordonii, assembly GCA_038048805.1. NCBI lineage: Eukaryota > Metazoa > Arthropoda > Insecta > Lepidoptera > Nymphalidae > Hipparchia > Hipparchia sbordonii. The sequence continues at coordinate 7,683,670 of CM076107.1, read as the reverse complement.
TGAGCAACCTTTTCGCTTCGAAGAAAGAGGAGACAATATATTCAAGGTCCTCGGTATAGAATGGAACGCTGACAACGATAGTTTCGTCTATAAGGTTTCCGAGATGAACAAATCTATGACCATGCGCGGTGTGCTTTCAAATATAGCCCGACTATATGACCCGTGCGGTTTTTTGACTCCAGTAATCTTTCTTGCCAAACACATCATGCAGCGGCTGTGGTTGCTGAAGTGTCACTGGGACGATCCGCTTCCTGCAGACGTCCAAAAGATTTGGTCAACGTTAATGTTCGATTTCTCTCAATTTGAAAAGATCACAATTCCACGCAGGATCATTACTGATCAACCAGTCGAATGTCAACTTCATGGTTTCAGTGATGCATCTGAACGCGGGTACGCTGCATGCGTCTACCTGCGCGTTACAAGCTCTGATGGCGGAGCTTCGACCCGACTACTGTTGGCGAAGTCTCGCGTCGCTCCTTTGAGCCAAAAGCTCACCGTTCCCAAGCTGGAGTTGAACGGTGCGGTTTTACTTACTCGCCTTCTCGAACATATTGTAGGTGTTCTGAAAGGTAAAATCAAGATTGAAAGCATTGTGGCCTGGTGTGACTCCAGCATCGTGCTTTCTTGGGTGAAAAAGCCACCTCACATGCTTCAAACGTATGAAGGCAATCGCGTGTCCCAAATTCAAGCTTTGGCACCAAATGCTGTTTGGAGGCATGTACCCTCAGCACAAAATCCCGCTGATCCTGCGAGCCGCGGTCTTTACCCCTCGCAACTGGTTGAATCATCTCTTTGGTGGTCTCCGCCATGGCTTGAAGCTGATCCTTCAACATGGCCTAGAGATATCGCCATTCTGAGCGATTCAGACTTACCTGGTATAAAAGGTCAACCGCTCCCATTAATGTCGAACGTTGTTAATGTCGAGGAAGCATTGTTGACTAAATTCAGTTCGTTTTCCAAGCTACTCCGCGTGGTAGCCTGGTGTAAACGCTACGTTTTCAACTCGCGCAACTCCACTCGACGCCGGTCTGGACCACTAACTGTTTCCGAGCTAAACGATAGTGCGATAGCGATTTTCAAGCTCGTCCAGTCCGCCGAATTTCCAGAGGTCCTGAAGTTGTTGCATCAACAAAAACATCCCACAAACAGCCTCAAACGACTTAACCCTTTTCTTGACTCTCAGGGTTTGATAAGGGTAGGCGGGAGACTCATTAAGTCTCAACTAAACTATGATGCCAGGCATCCGATTTTGCTGCCGAAAAATCATCCTGTGACTCGCTTGGTTGTGGATTACTATCATCATTTATATCTGCATCCAGGTGTCAACACTCTTTTAAATTTACTCCAACGTAAATTTTGGATTCTGTCTGCACGACGAATCATCAGACACCAAGTTTTCAAGTGTCAACATTGCTATAGGCTACGACCTAAATCTATAGAGCCTTTCATGGGTGATTTGCCATCTTATCGAGTCACTTCGTGTCGGCCATTTCAAAAGGTCGGCGTCGATTTCGCCGGTCCTTTTTTGATCAAATCATCGAGAACACGCAATTCTAGGTTGATTAAAACTTACCTATGCGTCTTCATCTGCATGTCCACTAAATGTGTCCATTTGGAAATAGCCTCTGAGTTGTCCACCATGGCATTTTTGGCTTGTCTCGATCGCTTTGTCAGTCGTCGTGGTTTTCCCAGCGACATTTTTAGTGATTGCGGGACCAATTTCATCGGCACGAATAATTATCTTAAAGACGTCGTTAGCCAGTTCAAAAATTCAAATGACGAAATCAAGCAATCCTTGGCTCGTCATCAAATAAACTGGCATTTCAATCCTCCTTCAAGCCCTCACATGGGTGGTTTGTGGGAAAATGCGGTCAAATCCGCAAAAACAATCATTGCTCGCATTATCGGCGAACGTGCACTTTTCTTCGAAGAATTGGCCACAGTCTTTACAAAGGTAGAAGCAGTTCTAAATTCGCGGCCGTTATGCCCGTTAACAAATGATCCAAATGATCTAGAAGTTCTAACGCCCGGTCATTTTCTCATTGGTCAACCCCTTTTGGCACTCCCTGAAGAGGATTTGGAGAAGGAAAACCCCAACCGTTTAACCAGATGGCATATGATCCGTCAAATGACGCAGCACTTTTGGCGGCGTTGGCAAGCTGAGTATCTCCACACGTTGCAACAACGCCCTAAATGGCAGAGTAAAGTCCCTAACTTTCAAGTTGGAGATCTAGTATTGATTAAAGACCCAAATTTGCCGCCGCTTCATTGGAAAAAGGCTCGTATTTTGCGTGTTTGCCCTGGCTCTGACGGCACGGTTCGAGTCGTAGAACTAAAAACTTCTACCGGCACTTTGTTGAGGCCTGTTGTTAAAATATGTCCCCTGCTGCCTATTTCGGATTAGCGTGGCGTATTTTAAACCAATTATTTTTTCTTTAAACCCATTTTTATTTTTTGCATCTTAACTTAGATTGTCACTTTTATTTTTATTTTTTAACAAATCATTTATGTCTGTTTAGTATTCTTTATCAAAGAGCTTAGGCGCTCTTTGGGGGGCGGTATGATAAATCTAAATTGTAATGTTGAATGCACCAGTTTCTAACATTTCTGAACGCATCCTTTCCCCCCCCCCCCTCTCCTGTCACCTGTCATCGAGAGAAGACAGCGAAGACACTTCCGTTTCTGCGCGTGAACACGGCGCGTGTGCATTCCGGACGATTATCCCCGTCGAGTGCGAAAAGTTAATTATACGCGAGTTATACGCGCGAATCAAGTCGCAAGACGATTCTGGTCGATTTAACCCGTCGAATCGTCAACAATCATAATATTCGTGGAGTATACGACAAGGAGCGCAAAGGTGCACTTCCCGCCAATACCACCGGAGCGGCGAATCATTCTGAACCAGGTGATCCATAACTCCTCCTTGAAATATTCCAAAGAGTGTACGAGTATTTATATAGATTTCTTTAAAACTGTTGAGTTTTACACAACAACAGATTAGTCGTATTCTCGCAAAGTTCTTTTTCATCCTAAATACAAAATAATATTTATAAAACTATTATAAATTTACCTCTATCTTCAAGAATTGCTGCCATTTCTAATGCTACTAAAACTCCACTTTCATATCCTAGAATATAAAAGCGCCCCTTCATTTGAGTTTTTTCTTGAAGAATCTAAAAGAAAAAATATCTGAATAGGTATATACTATATATCATCATCGTCATGAGCAAGCCCCACTACTGAGCGCAGGTCACCTCTCAGAACGGTTTTAGGCCATAGTCTACCATGCTGGCCCAATGCGAATTGGTAGACTTCACACCCTTTGAGAACATTATGTAGAACTCTTAGGTGTGCAGTTTTTCTCACGATGTTTTCCTTCACCGTTGAAGCATGGGATATTTAATTGCTTAAATGCATATAAATGTAACTCCGAGGTGGGCTCGAACCTGCGTGCCCCTGAATAGAATACCGCAGTTCTACCCAGACCCCAGTGGGGCTGTATCACTGTTTTTGCTGATATGATGCCAGAGACTTCATCCGCGTGGATTAAGGTTTTTTAATTCCCGCGGGAACTCTTTAATTTTCCGAGATAAAATGTAGCCTATGTGTTAATCCTGTTCCTGGTCATATTATATACAAAACGGACTTAACTAGTAATAAATTCACAGAGCGTGCCTATTTTCATCCTTATCATACCTAATTATATGACAAAAAAAATAAACATGGCACAAGATATTATTTTACAGTACAAAAGATATATTTTCTTCAAACATTTTTTTAATTTTAAGCTTTCGTCTTTATACCCATTTTATCAGTGGCACTTCTTTGACGCCTCGTGTCGCTTTGCTGAGCAATAGTGCTCTGACTTAGCTCAGACTTAAGATAGAGTTAAAACGAGACGCATATACGCTCTGAAATAAATCTGTCTCGTGCCCTAACGAACTAATGAGTTCGCAACTGACCTTGACATATCTGTGCGCTATTTCTTGTATAGTTTCATGTGATTTTTCAACACCTGGTTGCAGTACGACGACGGGCAACTTGAGCCGCTCACTGAGCTCGTGGAATCGTAAGTGCAGACCTTCCACACCCGGCACTATGCACAGGAATGTTTCATCTCCATGGAATTCATCGCATCTCTGTAACATTTGTTTCTTTATTAGTCTTTATTTTTTACCCCTGAAGCAATAAAAGAGGTTTTGTAAGGTAGCTTTTATTTTATTTGGCTCTCAAACTCGTCGTCGTCATCAACCGATAGACGGTCACTGCTGGACATAGGTCCGGCATAGGTACGGCCATTTCCACTTCAGTTACGCAACTCGTTGAGCTACGTCGGCTCTCAAACTCACTCAATCTCAATTTTGATTTCAATTGGCGAGATTAAGCGTTCTTTAATTGTGTGATGAAAATATGTTTAAAATTATTCTCTATTACCTCAGGCGATATAATATGTACATCCCACGGGCTTATATTACTTTGAATTACGTGTAACTATCTGGTTGACTGGATATTTCGACTATGTAAATTCGATGGAGCTATAATAATAAAATTATGTCCGTACCCATAATCAGATACATACTGCAGTTAGGATATGACCCGATCCCTTGAGAACGTACATAAGTTACAAAATTTCAAAATCGTGTTGATGCTATTTGAAATAAACTCGATATTTTTTATGTTTTATTATTATTTATTATGTTCTGCGGAAATAACTCCTTTATAATATTAGTGTGATGAACCCCCACCTACATAATATTAAATTTTTAATTTATTCTTGTCACAATTGGACATAAAAAACTTTATTCTTTTCTTTTTTGTATTGTATCCTGTATAAAATTCTGTTCTGAAAATAGCAGATGACTGAAAATCTGCTGGAATAAGTTCTGATGGGGTTTCTGAAGCACATTAGAGGTAAAGGATTTATTTTGCGTTAATATCTTGCTTACCAAATCAGCACTTATAGTTAGTGTTGGTAATATAGTTATATCGAGCGACGCCACGAGAATATCATCTTCAATGTTTGAGAAGAATGTTTCTAAACCTTTTGTTTCAGTGTAACCCGTTTTTGAAATCCCATCTTCTAATTCTTGTATTCTGTAAGAGTTTAAGATCAAGTAAACATTGAACGTAACAGGGTATCAAGATACCGTATACCGTAATATATAGGGAGGTTATCATGATACCGGTATCTTTTTTAAGCTATTGCATAACTTCTATCGCGGGCCAGCGTGGAGACCGAATCCAGAAATTCCATAACGAAAATAACCTGACACGGGACTCCTCTACGGTGAGCGGCTAGATGGCGCATTTTTTATCAACGCCATCTAGCGGTGAACCGCTAGATGGCGTTGATAAAAAATGTTATGCAATAACTTTACCGCGGCAGTCCCCGAGTGCCACACGTCTTTTTTTCTCTAGGTATATGAACATTTTTTTTAATCGACATTGGAAGCTTGCGAGGTGGTCCCATAAAATTTTTACCTTCAACTCTTCAAGCCTGACGCTGTGGCGTTTGGAGTCGTTTTTTTGAAAGGATTTTTTTTTATTTTAACTTTTTAATTTACTCGATGCTTCAAAATCTACATTATATTTTCAGAATCATGTGTCACGAAAATAAAGCATTTTATATCAGCAAAGTGAATAGTATGATATACGTTATTAATTAATAACTTTCTTAGGAATCGTCATAATTACTTACTTTTTAATTGTTAATAATGGTATCATACTTTCGTCTAGTAATATATTGTAATCGTCGTACAAGCTGTTCCGAACAATATTTAATTTTACAAGATCCATGCCCAAATCTTTCAGTGTTGCTTCTTGTGATGTATCATTTGGTATTATTATATCTAATAAATAATGTTAATATTAATGAGAAACAAGTTTTTATGTTTACCTAACGACAAACCTCTGGGTTTCATTCCATTAATTTCAAAAAATCTTCTTTCTTCTAGACTGAAACTTCTTGTTTTTAACTGTTTCGCAATAAATTATGAAATACCTATGTGAGAATTCTAATAACTATTTAATAGATTTTTTTTTTCTTTTTCACAATATGGCGTCTGGTGGTCGTTTTGTACATATTTGTTTACTGTAATGTCTTTAGTGACAATCCCAAGATTAATACAAATCAATTGACGTAAGAATCATAAAAATCGGTCCACGTGTTTTGTCTCCAGAGCGCCACAAACAAACATACATACATACATAGACTGATAAACACATTACCCTCCTCTACGTTGCGCAGGAGGGTAGAAAGGTTAGGTCATTACCCTATGAACCTATGGCCGCCTATGAACCCTTCTAGCACCAACAATGCGTTGCCGGCTTTTCAGGAATTTGTTGGTGGGAATATCGTCGAAGAGAGTTGATTCTACAGTTTGGAAAAAAGATCTGGAGCAGCGGATGTTCGAAGTCCTCCTGGCACCCAGGTGGTGAGGGTAAAATTGCATTCGTTTAGTGGCGTGCGGTGCGGTTGTGAAAGTATCTAAATATATACAATCAAGTTCAGACCTCCTACTAAAAGTTGAAGATGATGAATATTGATAATAATAATAATGAAATTACCTGCTAGATGAGCTACTTCCTGTAATAAGCTGCCACTAGGTTTTTTTATACCTTTCATTTCTATAACGCGTTGTTTATAGCATAACGCTTTTTCTATAGCATCAACAGCAATGTTTATTGAAATAATTTTTTTATCAAAATCATTTCCAATCTGTGTCAAATAAAAACAATATATTAAAATATTAAGTACCTACATCCCATATTTTTATATAACCAATTATGGGTAATTGCAAATACCGACTTGAGTTCGATGAACAAGATTGTTTAAGTGATAATAAAAACCAATTCACTTTTATGCTTACTTCTTTCAGTGGCGGTAATTTGATAATCGTAAATACTTCATGAAGTTTTGTGAAGTTTATTCGCTCAGAGACATCTTTCCTTAGATCAATTACTGCGAAATATCTGCAAATGTTATCATTAATATTAGAAAAGATGCACAAGGCAACCGCATCAACGAAGCAGTCAAAACACGGATGTATTTACTTTAAAGAGCAATTCGATCTTTTAATCGCCGAGGTCAAATTTTCCAAGCTTTGTAAAACGTTTTCATAACGTGAAGTCGAATTTAACACGCAATAAACTCCTTCAATTTCTTCTACGCTCTTGTTATTGAACAAGTCAGTAACGTCTTTATTCCAAACATTTCCGTATGACACTGTGCATTGAACCCCTTGTTTCTCCCAGTACCTGCAATTTGAAGAAGGTAGGTTTACCGAAATACTGTTTGTCACAGCTAATCAAAACATGATTTCATATAGACACATTTATTGTAATAAATACCTACATGCATGCATGCATGCACTAGGATAGTGCTATCAATTTTTATAAAATTTAAAGTTGTATAAAGTTTTAAAATATTACAAGATCTAATAAGTACCTTAGTTTATACAAAACGGTGTTTGTCTTATTGGAGCAATGCAGTAAAAGTTTTCTTGCACCGCGGCTTATTAACCTATCAGCCAATTGCATTCCTAAAAGCTCATTATCTAACAAAAGAAGCTGCACTCGATTAGCTGAGCAGGTTATTCTGAAATAAAAAATGTTTAAAATTAATTTTTGGTACGACTACCACTTTAAAAAAAAAAAAGAATATCAGCCAAGCTGAACTTGATTGATCTCCTCTCCCCTCCAAATAAGTGAAAACTTGTGTTAGGAGTGGGTTTAGGTTTTCAGTAACCTGTAACCGATGGTTTGTTTATTCGATGACAATATAGTCCTTGACTGCGATCTCACCTGATGGTAATCATCTCACCTGATGTCGTCTAAGATGGTAGCGGGCTAACTAGGTAGGGTAGTAACTACCCTACCGTCAGACCTTAGGGCTTAAGACCGCAGCGCTCACCACTGCGCCAGGGAGGTCGTCGGAGGTTATCTATCATAATTTTTGTTTTTATTCTAGTAAGTTATCTCTCGAAGTAACTGGCACTTTACTTGTGGTTACGTCGTGTACCTGCACATTGCGTAAGTGTGCGTGCCCATCAGGAGCCTTGGTGGGAGGGGTCAGGCGCGAGTAAGCTCTCGCTCACACTTATACAGACACGACACACACACAACCATGAGCCACGAGCCCTCGTGATATGAAAGAACTATACTAGTGCGTACGTAGTGTTGGTGCAGGAGGGTGTCGTCTCTTGGACGTGGAGCAGCACTCGGCCAATATGCTTGCTGCCGGCCTGCAGGCGCAGTGCGCGCGACACGTCGCCAGCCGCGTACACCACTCGGGACAGTGGTCGGACGTAGCCACGCGCGATTCCTTCGCTCACCATTAGTTGCAGCTTCTGTTATTAAAGTATTAAAGCCACGTAGGTATAGATAGTTCAACTCATCTTGGCGCGCGGCGCCATGTGTGCGTAAAGCCTGTGTACAAGTCAGTAACTGTGTGTGCGTGACAGAAGGACGAATAGGCGACCGCCGCGTCATTGCCACACAAATTAAAACTACATGTTTACAAGCACACGCACAAATAACGCCGCGAGCCAAGATGAGTTGAACTATCTATACTAGTGTTGGGTATGACACGATTTGAAAATGAGTTTTGTAAGAGTAGGTTCTTTTTTGTACTGAGCCAGTACAGCGAGCCGGTTCAAATGAGCCGGATATAATATTGGACATCTTGAAGTCAAACGACACACATCGTTTCATTGGAACCGGAACCGTGTGGTTATTCGACAATGAATGAAGCGATGCGTGACGTAACATATCAAATTCACGTCAGTTCAGTGAAGAGTACCAAGAGCTTGACACTTGTAAACCCCTTACATTAATTGAAAACGAACTGCTATCACTAAACGCTGGGAATCAGCTAGTTTTAATCCTATTTCCTATTATAGATGCGAAAGTTTGGATGGATGTGTGGATGTTTTGTTACTCAATCACGCTGCAACAACTAAACCGATTTGGCTGTTGGAACGGAGATAGATAATAGACTGGAATAGCACATAGGCTACTTTTTATCCCGCAAAATTAGAGAGTTCCCACTGGAATCCAAAAAAAACTCAATCCACGCGAACGAAGTCGCGGGTATTAACTAACTACATCCAACTTGTTAAATCAAACGTCAAATAAAAAGATACCGGCTGAATTGATAACCTCCTCCTTTTTCGAAAAGCCAGTTAAAAAAAGTTAAGCAGGTACTCATTTCGACAAAAGCATATGTAAGCTTTGTTAACATTTTTCTCTAATACAAAAATATCCACGAATATTTTTACTGATTTTATATTTAAATACTGATTTGACATGATTTTGAGATACACAAACCCAAAACTATAATAATAAGATAATATGTTATTACTTATCGTAAGAAATACATATTTACTTACCTTTAAATCGTTTGCATTTTGAGATTCGAATAATGTGGAAAACCTCTGTGTACTAAAAGACCGGCAATTTGCTAAGCAATACATCTCAAAGTTTGAATCTTCGTTATCCAGCATAAGTGATGTGTCGACAACAAATCCAAATGCTACGCTACAGTATACTGAAGCCTGTAATTTAACGACAGTAATATATTACAAGCCAAATAAATAATTTAAGTTCTAAGTACTAATCACATAATATTATATTCAAAATTAATAGGAAAGTTGGTGTTTGATGTACCAAATTTAGCACTTTCGATGTCTTCAATCCGTTAACGGCAGGATCTCCGAAAATAGTCTGTTTTTGATTCAATAGTAACAATCAAATATTCTTTGTTTTGATAGGTTAAATATGTTCTTCAATTAAATATGTTATAATGTTGTAGTTTAATACACGTTCAAATTATTTTACCGTTCAAAAGTCCATATTTTGAACTTCACTCGATCAAATAATATTCCGAAAACAGTGTAGTTTTTAATTGTTTTTCAGGTTGTATTTATAGTATATTAAACTAAAAAAAAAATTTCAAAAAATAGACAAAAGCTTTTAGAAGAATATTTTACCGTTAATTTTTTTCTAAGAAGTTTTCTTTTTTTTATCATGACTGTTTTACTTTCTATATAACAAAGTGGCTCGTGCGCCTCACTTCAATAGCTCGCAAGGTATGTTAGAAATTATGTGAATAATTGTGAGTGACTTAGAGATTGTACACTAATACAGATAAAATTGACTGAGTTCACGTATTGTAATATTGAGAAAACATTTGATTGAATGAATTATAAGGTATCAATACTTATTCATTCAATCAAATGCACAATATGTATCCATAAAATGTATGTAGCTTTAATTTAATGATAATTAAGCATTAAAATTGCTAATATTATTTATTAGGGTTGTGATACACATTTTTGTTTCTTAGAATAATAATTAAGATATTGTTTCTACTGATGTTGATTTTTGATGTAGGTAGAAACTTCATTAATAGCGAACTTCATTCAAAACAATGTTATAAAAGCGAGAAGATCAAATTAGAGGCAGTCATTTTGTACAGAAACTTCGACGAATAAACATGTGAAGTCGGACTCCGAGTTGTATTCTTTACCGGCTTCTAATAGGTACTGCGGCCGAAGATCGTGCCCTAAAGAATTTGGTCGATCATGTACCTACATACGTACATACTTTACAAATTACAGATATTATTATTACGACTTACGGTTCGTAGATCTCCTGTGACGCAACTTATAACAATATGGCAGCCCTTTCCTTTGGTACCTCTAAGAACCATGTCTTTAAATGTGCAATCTCGTGAATTACCAATATGATCCTCTGAAAGAATAGTATTACTTAAGTACCTAAGATTTTTCTCTAAATTTTGGACACAACATTTTAAATATTTTTTATGTTTTTTGTATTAAGTAGAAGTTTAAGTTAAAATAATATTACTTATTAGCCCACAGGCTAGATGGTAGTATAAAATAAAGCCACCGTTACTTAATGGTACTTTATGGTAGGAAAAAAAATGTTTTTTACATTAGTTATCTATTTTTGTTAGGTTATATTGTTCGCGTGTCGTTTTCTACGATGAAAAGAAGGAAAAGTTTTGCATAGCGCAGACTATTTATCAAGAAATGTACTACTCTCTACCGAGACTATTTATTATATCTATTAATTTACTTTTTTTGAAGAGGAGAAAAATAAGAAATTTAAAAAAATAAATTAAAAGTAAAAAAACTTTTTTAAAAGCAAGCTTTTATTTAAATGCTCTAAAAAGAATAAAATAAAGATTTCTTGTAAAACTTTCGCAATTTTTCAGAGGTAAAACCTTGTTTTGACTGTACTAAAGAAAGGATTTTTGAAAATTCAACTCCACCCAAATTCAAGGGGGTAAAATAGAGGTTTGAAAAATCGCGTTGAATGTGAGCGAAGCCGCGGGCAAAAGCTAGTTAAATAAAAAAGTACCTTTTAACTCTGGGAACAACTTGAGTAAAAATTGTTTTTTCTTGATACTGCTAACTGTAGTGTAAATTTCACATCCATAAGCTAGGGCAATCGAGATGACAGCTTGGCCCAGAGCTCCAGCCCCTCCGTGCACGAGAACACTGTTGCCGTGGTACAGTCGGCTTCTGAAGCACTTTGGTGATAAAAATTAAAATTAAAATGATGAAAATAAAAAAAAAAGCAGCTGGTCAACTTTTAAAGCAGGTATTTAGTTAGGTAAAGCCAAGCTATTCCTCAGAAATATCTCCGTCCTTAGTGGCTGCTTTTGTGAAAATCTTGACGAAAACCTCAATAACTTTTTTAGCTTCATGATCCCTGGTTGACTAAGCTCACCGCACGACCAACAAGTCACTTAAAAAAATATATAAAAATTAATATTTAGAAGTAACAATAAAAAAATATATTTACGAGACAGTAGAATGCCATGCAATACGCTAGAGGAACCGTGGCAGCGTCTTCCAGAGTCCAATGCTCGGGCACCGGCCACAGTAGCTCCGGTTTTGCGTTGACGCAGGTGGTGATTGATTTGTCTTGTACAAGTCCCATCACGCGGACATAGCTAAAACATATTACAACATAATTATAGCAACTTAAGCTGTTGGATATTAATTGAAGTCACTGTAGATGATATTTTGTCCTTTATTGTATCTTGATATGATGTAACAACTTTTGCAAATAACAATATTTGATGGCTAATCAACATATAAAGATTTAAATAATAAAGAAAGTTTAATTGCTAGGTATGATGAATACGTGTTATCGACTCAATTTTTAGTGACGTCATTCCTGCGGCCGCGCGCGCTCGGGAATCCTCTGCCGCCGTCATTGCATATTGGCGCGAACATAAGCAATTAAATATCGCATGCTTCAACGGCGAAGGAAATCATCACGAGGAAATTTGCCCGCCTGAGATTTCCTCATAATGTTCTCAAATGTGATAATGTTCTCATGAGTGAAGTCTGCCAATTTGAATCGGGTCAGCGTATTGGACTATCACCCTTCTCCGAGAGCAGGCCTGCGCTCAGTATTGATCCTTTATTGGTCTGCTGATGATTATGAAGACGATTGCGTAGCTTCTATCGCGGGCCAGCGTGGAGACCGAATCCAGAAATTCCGTAACGAAAATAACCTGACACGGGACTCCACTACGGTGAGCCACTAGATGGCGCATTTTTTATCAACGCCATCTAGCGGTGAGCCGCTAGATGGCATTGATAAAAAATGCTATGCAATAGCTTTACCGCGGCAGTCCTCCAGTGCCACACGTCTTTTTTTAATTTCACGATGACTTTAACTGATAATTATGTGAATGAATGAATGAATTATTATTACAGTAATTATAATAAGTATTGACATACCTTTCCGTAGTACCACTGAAGTCAAATTCAATCCGCTTGTTATTATTATTGTTATCGCTTACAGCATTTCCTAATACTTTTTTCACGCACGCATCGTTTAAGCCTAGGTATTGAACCTAAAATATTTGAAATTAAGTGTAACTATACTATGTACTAGTTTTAGTTTTATTTCCTAATTTATGGTTCAGTTTGGGCCTCATAAAAACGCACTGAAAAGATACAAAAAGCACAATCGCGCAGCGAGTGTATGCTCGGAGTTCCTGTACGTGACCAAAATTAAGAGGATCCGCAGAAGAGCAATCACCGATATAGCTCCTACAGATCTCCTACAGTCCTCCTGGAAGAATCAATAGACGTTAGGGTTTTAAAGTGCTGGAATGGGAATTATACTATGTCTTCTTCGTCTTCGTTTCCTGGGAATCTTTTCCGCAAGTAGGCGTCGATTCGCCCGTTTTGCGTCTATGTAGACCGACGGCATTATACGAGCCGCTGGAAACCGCCGGGGATTGGATATAAACGGCGCTGAACCACGTGCGGAAGTCTCAACAAACTGATGTCCAGCTGTGGTCCTCAATCAGTTGATGATGACGACGTCTTTAGGTAACTTCGATCCGAACGCATTGCTTAGAATGTCATACCTTCACGGCAATGCCTGGATGACTGGCTTTGGTTGCTTCTGTCCAATGCAAGGAATCTATGTCACCTAATCGCTTCATTTCCAACGTCATTTCTTGACCTATCTTTATTTGTTCTCGAACTGGTAAACAATATTCTGCACCCCAAATGCCCTGTAACAGTTAAAATTATATTTACTGTGATGGTCGCAATGAAAAAAAAAAAAACAAAATTTCAATATACATACGTCTTTTAAAATGTTTATAGTCAAATCTATAAACGGCATTTGATTCAGGCATTGTTCGTCAAATTCTTTATGGCTATTACTAATTAAAAGATGAATTTTACGATTATCCTTATTTCTCCACTCTTTGATAAGTTCTTTTATTCCAGAAAGTGGTGGGTTCAATGTGAGTATGATAAACTTATGTCTCGGAGGAAGTGTAGATAGTTGAGCATATAGTTTAGTGAAGTCATCCTGTGAAAACACTGTGACAACACTAGTTCCAACGGAATCATCAGAGGGGCGCCATATAGCTAGTTCCAGACGTGAAGAACCAATAGTGTGAGCAGACACACAGCGGTATAGCAGAGAAGGACGAGTGATTTGCAAATCTGCATACTCCTCGTGATTAATCAAGAAAGTATTTCGATTGAGTACCCCGTGAAGCACTTCGCACATCTATTAAAAGACAAAATTATAAAAATTTATATAAAAATTAATTCATTAATATATTAATATTGCACGCATTATTCCAATAATAAAATAATAAATCTTACATTATCATCAGCAGCTAAATTCTGTACTATTAGTACATCGATGTCTTGGAAGAAATCATCATTTTTTTTTCTTAAATCGTTGCGACAAATTTGTTGTAAAGTAATGTTTATTTCAGGTATATTACGAATAATGTCGTGAATGTTTATGATTTTTTTCTGATCTTTATATTCAATAACTTCAACAATATTGATATGAGGCTTATTTAAATTTTCTGCAAGTATTTGCAAAAATACGTACATCGCAGAATCTTCCTGTAAAATAAGCGGTCATTGTAATACAGAACAACAGAAAGTTTGTAAACTATAATATAAACATATAGCTCCCTTCTTTTTTTATAAAATGTTTAATAAAGACTAAGTATGTATGTATTTTTTTAATAGAAAATCATTCCACTCACATCTAAACTGTTAATGGAGATGTGGGGAACAAAATCGAATGTTTTTAAAGTGATTCGCTCCTTATCTATTGACGGCCGGTCGTAGAACTTCATAGTTTCAATTATGACGCCTCCACATCTAAACAGGTAATATTTATTAATATATACAGGGTGTCCCACGGCTATGCCACATGGAGGGGAAGTACCTTAAATATTGTAGATGGAACATTTTACTGAAAGAAGACTTCATTTTAATTTAAATAACAATTTAAACTGCATTCATAGATTTTTAAATAATTGCCTGGTTGAACCGGGACTCGAACCCGCTATACGAGAAAAAAAAATTAACCTGTATCTTTATCATACCGATCGGAAGGCTTCAACATAAGGATTATTTTTTGTTAAATAACATAGCATGAGAAATAAAAGGAAGACCATGAATTTTAGCCTTTGATGTAAAATTTTGTCCAGAAAAATGAAAGCAGCAATTCGTAGCTCTGTTGCAGCGGGATTGAAGGACAAACCAATAAATCAACAAACAAACACACATTCGCATTTATAGGTAATATAAATAACGATTAGTAAGGATAGTAAGGATCGAGAAATGATGCGTACTTCTCAAGTGGGTACTCATTAGTAATACGTAGGTCACTACGAAAGTTTTGAGACTCATGCATTATATACGCAGTACATAAATAATATTGTTAGCACGTAGAGCACTACTCTTTAGTGACGTATCGTAGTGGACAAAAACAAGATATCTACCCTCACTTATTTTTAATTAATTTTAGAAACCAATACTATGGCAGAGTTGACGCGTCGTGATTATCGTGCAATTATTTTGTACAATTTCAAGCGAGGTTTGAGTGCCGATGATTGTGTGAATGAAATAAAATCTGTATTCCATGAGAAAGCACCTAGCCGTAGCAGTGTTTATCGATGGTACAAACAATTCGAAAGAGGAAATTTTGCCTTATCTGATGATCCCCGTCCTGGAAGGCCACTTGAAGCAGTTACTCCAGAAAATATCGCGGCAGTTCGAAATCTACTGGAAATAGACAGGCGAATTACATATAAGCAAATCGAAGAGATTCTTAAGATTGGTGCACCTGCAATTCACTGCATTTTACACAATCATCTTCGAGTAAAAAAAGTTTGTGCGCTCTGGGTGCCCCATAATTTAACTGATGCTCAAAGGGAGTGCCGTGTTAAGTGGTGTAAAAAAATGCTGAAAATGTTTGATAATGGCAAATCACCAAAAATTAATTCAATAGTAACAGGTGATGAATCCTGGATATATCATTTTGATGTAAGATCTAAATCGAAGAATAAGTTATGGGTGTTTGAAGAAGAGGACATTCCAACAATGGTCAAACAGTCAAGATCAGTTAAGAAGAAAATGATTGTAGTTTTTTTTTGAAAACGAGGTATCATTAAAAGAATTTCTTTAGATGATCAGAAGACTATAAATGCTAAATGGTACACACAAGTTTGTTTGCCTCAGCTTATCTTAGAGTTACAAAACCTTCGTCCGAATTCCCGCCTAGACACTTGGTTTTTACACCACGACAATGCCCCGGCACATCGGGCAGGTCTGACACAAGAGTTTCTCAGTGAAACTGGCCTGGGTTTGCTTGATCATCCACCCTATAGTCCAGACCTAGCGCCCTGTGACTTTGGATTGTTTCCTATGATTAAGGACAAGCTAAAAGGTCAACGTTTTCCTAACGATACTGAATTAATTCACGCATGGGATGCAGCTTGTGAAGAAGTGCAATCAGAAACATGGGAGGCAATCTTTAATGACTGGTTTCGACGCATGGAGAAGTGTATTGCCTGTGATGGAAAATATTTTGAAAAAATGTAAAGCGAAAGTATAAAATCTCAAAACTTTCGTAGTGACCTACGTAGTTCATGTCAGTTGTATGTCGATACGCCAATGTCAGCTTTTCATTTTTCTGAACAAAATTTTACATCAAAGGCTAAAATTCATGGTCTTCCTTTTATTTCTCATGCTATGTTATTTAACAAAAAATAATCCTTATGATGAAGCCTTCCGATCGGTATGATAAAGATACAGGTTAATTTTTTTTCTCGTATAGCGGGTTCGAGTCCCGGTTCAACCAGGCAATTATTTAAAAATCTATGAATGCAGTTTAAATTGTTTTTTAAATTAAAATGAAGTCTTCTTTCAGTAAAATGTTCCATCTACAATATTTAAGGTACTTCCCCTCCATGTGGCATAGCCGTGGGACACCCTGTATATAGCTACTCGTGCTGATTCACTGACTGACTGACTCATTGATCACCTCTCCTGTAAAATTTTGTATGAAAAAATTTTTTTTCACTCACGGTTTTGTATAGAGGACAAAAATTCATTCGGAACAAAAATATGGAGAGAGCTGATGATTGAGGATTTCGGAGACGGGTGAGGAGCACCGGCCAGGGTATCGAAGATAGGTGGGGGGTGTTCAACCAAATGTCACTCGAAACCTCATCCAATTGGCAGAGAGCCGAAAAAAAACTCCAAAATGGCGGATTCAAGATGGCGGCCATACAAATTTCATCGGTGTCTATCTCGGAGACTATAAGAGATGGAAGAGTGGTTTTTTGGAAAAGGATGATCAGGACTCGAAGGTCTACTTGATGAATAGAAAAAAATTCAATATTGCGGATTTTTTATTTTTTCATACAAAATATATGCAAGACTTTAATACGGGTCCTTTTCAAAATTTTTGATGGTTTCGTATAGAGGACAAAAATTTATTTGGAGGAAAAATATGGAGAGAGCTGATGGTTGAGGATTTCGGAGACTGGTGAGGAGCACCGGCCAGGGTATCGAAGATAGGTGGAGGGTATTCAAACAAAAGCCACTCGAAACCTCATCCAATTGGCAGAGAGCCAAAAAAAAATCCAAAATGGCGGATTCAAGATGGCGGCCATACAAATTGCGTCGGTGTCTATCTCGGAGACTATGAAAGATGGAAGAGTGGTTTCTTGGAAAAAGATGATCAGGACCCGACGGTCTACGTGATTAATAGAAAAAAATTCAAGATGGCGGATTTTTTTTTTCATATAAAATGTATGCAAGACTTTGATACGTTCCTTTCCACTGATGGTTTCATATAGAAGACAAAAATTCATTTGGAGGAAAAATATGGAGAGAGCTGATGATTGAGGATTTCGGAGACGGGTGAGGAGCACGGCCAGGGTATCGAAGATAAGTGGGGACTGTTCAACCAAATGCCACTTGAAACCTCATTCAATTGGCAGAGAGCCGAAAAAAAACTCCAAAATGGCAGATTCAAGATGGCGGCCATACAAATTTCGTCGGTGTCATCTTACAGACTGTACAAGATGGAATAGTGTTTTTTTAAAAAAGATGATCAAGACCCGAATATCTACTTGGTGAACAGAAAAACCGCGGTTCGCTTTAGCGAGCCGCGCACCCACGCGCCCTACTAGTTACTATATATATAGCTACTCGTGCTGATTCACTGACTGACTCACTCATTGATCACCTCTCCTGTAAAATTTTGTATGGAAAAAATTTTGTTCACTCACGGTTTCGTATAGAGGACAAAAATTCATTCGGAACAAAAATATGGAGAGAGCTGATGATTGAGGATTTCGGAGACGGGTGAGGAGCACCGGCCAGGGTATCGAAGATAGGTGGGGGGTGTTCAACCAAATGTCACTCGAAACCTCATCCAATTGGCAGAGAGTCGAAAAAAAACTCAAAAATGGCGGATTCAAGATGGCGGCCATACAAATTTCGTCGGTGTCTATCTCGGAGAGTATTAGAGATGGAAGAGTGGTTTCTTGGCAAAAGATGATCAGGAGTTGAAGGTCCACTTGATGAATAGAAAAAAAATTCAAGATGGCGAAATTTATTCTTTTCCATACAAAATATATGCAAAACTTTAATTGGTTCCTTTTCAAAATTTCTGATGGTTTCATAGAGAGGACAAAAATTCATTCGGAGGAAAAATATGGAGAGAGCTGATGGTTGAGGATTTCGGAGACGGGTGAGGAGCACGGCCAGGATATCGAAGATAGGTGGGGAGTGTTCTAACAAATGTCACTCGGAACTTCATCCAATTGGCAGAGAGCCGAAAAAAAACTCCAAAATGGCGGATTCAAGATGGCGGCCATACAAATTTCGTCGGCGTCTATCTCGAAGACTATAAAAGATGGAAGAGTGGTTTCTTGGAAAAAGATGATCAGGACCCGATGGTCTACGTGATGAATAGAAAAAATTCAAGATGGCGGATTTTTTTTTTTCATAAAAAATATATTATGCAAGACTACGATAGGGTTCCTTTTCAAATGGTTTCGTATCGAGGACATAAATTCATTTGGAGGAAAAATATTGAGAGAGCTGATGATTGAGGATTTCGGAGACGGGTGAGGAGCACCGGCCAGGGTATCGAAGATAGGTGGGAGGTGTTCAAACAAATGTCACTCAAAACCTCATCCAATTGGCAGAGAGCCGAAAAAAACTTGCAAAATGGCGGATTCAAGATGGCGGCCATACAGATTTCGAAAAAGATGATAAAGACCCGAAGATCTACTTGGTGAACAGAAAAACCGCGGTTCGCTTTAGCGAGCCGCGCACCCACGCGCCCTACTAGTTATATACAGTGGATACTTTTTGTCTTCAATGTGTGCAGATTAATCACAAATACAATTTGCAACAAACGATAAAGCTCTGCGCAAAACAAGAAATATAATAATAAAAATACATATTACAGTATTTTACATATTTACAAATATATATTACAATAGTCATCAGCACCCTTAACAAGGTGCTGGTGGCCATCCAGGAGCTGCGCGATCCTATTCCGCTGATCCTGGATTGCATCGCGGAGCTCTGCACAACCCGTGCATGAGCCCGCCCTACCCGGAGACGACCGCTTCCTCGCCGCTGGCTGATGGGCGCTCGCCGGTACACTACCGGTGGGCTCGACCTCGCTGAGCGGCGGGCGTAAGCCCATCCTGGACATACCACCCTGCTGCAGGTCGCAGATCGCCTGCGATTTCACGCGGGCTCGATTGCACTGCAGCAGGCAACACCCGGCGTCGACATTTCCCCCGGACGTGGCACCATGGACCGATCCGGTCAAACCCAGTGCCCCGCCTGTCGTTGCAGGCGGCATTGGACCCCACCGAAAGGGGCCATTGCCCCGAGCGGTTACCCCGAGGCCCGTGAGGGCCTGCGTGGAAGATCCCGTCGTCGTGATTTTTGTTCCGGACACTTCAATTTTATTTTATTTATTTGTGTAGCGAGGTTAATTACTCCTTTTTAATTGTCGACCTAAGGAGATTATTTATTTTGTGTTCTTTTATAGTTTATCTACTACCTAACTAACTACATCTACATTATACTATAAAAAAACTAACTTAAAGCTACTAATACACATACCTAGTGATGTCCTCAACATCTGAAAAGGTTACTGGGAAGACAACAGCGTTGTCTAATAAGGTTTTACTGGGTATATGATCCGTAGGGTCCATGTCAATTCTTCTAATGAAGTAAGGCTGAGAAATGCCGTCATGAAATCGCCTTAGTGCATTGAGTTGGATCATACCATCGATAAATGTAACCCAATTGTCTTTCCACAATAGATGACCTTTAGTTAATGTTGTATTAGCGTTTTGAATACTACGAAACTCATCCCTGAAACATTTTAACATTTCAATGGTCGGTCTGACTAATCCCTTGTAATACAATCAGATGTAGTTGTGTCTTATACAGGGTTTAAATACTGTACTATAATGTATGACAACCAACATCATAGGTTACTTGACTTACCAGTAATTATAGTCTCTAGCGTGCATTAATTGATATATTTCATTTGATTTTAATTCCATAACTTCCTCAAATTTGACTTCTTTTGTAAAAGATTTTAACCGTTCGTCTAATTCACCAAAAATAAAACCCGTTGCAACTTTAATGTTGTCATCCATAACCTAAAATAAAAAAAAAATGATTACTAAAGAAACTTTTAAATACTTAGTAAAGAAGTTTTGGAAAGTTTACTTATATATTTATTCTTATGTCTTAACATTACTGGAAGATATACTCGTAGTGTTGGATTACTTACCTCAAAGCGGCCATTCCCTCTATGAATTGCTACAGACAGTCGCAATTGTTTCTGGTCATGCAGTATTGGCTGTGAGAGCAGGTGAACGTCGCGGAATTGGACTGACAATTGTTTTTTTGGCATTTCTAAGATCATTGCTAACGTGTCCCAAACTGCTACTAAGATGGCAGAGAAAGGGAACGTGTTCTTTCCTAGAGTACACAAAATAAATATGTTATAGAAAAAAAATACTCCAATAATTGTAAAAGTTGTAGAGCTTCGGACTTTTTTTATCAAGAAAACGAACAAAATAAAAGGTGTGGCGAGTGTTATTAAAATAAAAAAAGACGTGTGGCACTCGGGGACTGCCGCGGTAAAGCTATTGCATAGAATTTTTTATCAACGCCATCTAGCGGCTCACTGCTAGATGACGTTGATAAAAAATGCGCCATCTAGCGGCTCACCGTAGAGGAGTCCCGTGTCAGGTTATTTTCGTTACGGAATTTCTGGATTCGGTCTCCACCAAAGACTACAATGTGTCTCCACGCTGGCCCGCGATAGAAGCTATGCAATAGCTTAAAATTATTGGGCAGGGAAATATGAGATAATTTATCTATTATTATTATTATTACAATGCTGTTTTTATTATTACCTCTTATCATATGTCCTGTCAAATAACTATTGTGGTCATCATGAATGGATATAACATGAGTGCAATGTGCCGCTAATTTCCTATCAGCTTTGATAAAATGTAACACATTCCTGAAAACATTTAGTAAAGTAAATATTGGTTAGCTCAGAGCCCATATTGCTAACAACTAACAACCATGGTGTAATTTGAACTTGAAAACACTAACCAATCTTCGTTATGCGCCCATTCTACTAAATGCGATAGCATTGGTGTTCCAGTGGAAACTGGAAATTCCACCTTTGGGTAAATTGCTTGCAGTAGCGGGCTGTGCCCCTCCATGTAGATACTGTAATAATAATGATGTTATTTTCACACTAGCTGGTTCCCGTGACTTCGTCCGCGTGGAAAAAGTTTAGATTCATCCCCTATCCCGGATGAATCTTATTGTTTATCAGTTTATCCTATATATTGACCTGGAGTATCAGATACCACTATTTCAAATTTCATTCAAATCTGTTTTCACGTAATGCGCGCACAGACAGACAGACAAAAAATTCAAAAAAAATTGTTTTGGGCTCAGTATCGATAATAATTCTCGGATTAAAATTTTCAAAATATATTTAATGTACAGAATTTGTCCCGTTCCAGTTTTATTATTAGTAAAGATGATGATAATCTGGTGGAGGCGTGACCCCCCCTGGAGGTCGCGACCCACAGGTTGAAAAACTATGCTGTATGCTGCCTAAGAATATATAATATAAGTAATTTCCATGAAAAGCAATCTTTGCATGAAAATTCATTGCACAAAGCTTGCTGCAGGATACATTTCAAGTGAAATATGTATTGCATTTTTTATAATTTAAGGTACTTTTAAAATCGATGTTATGTTTTTTTAAAAAATGTTTCAAGGAAATTATTTTAGTCTGAATCCATCTGAATCTTAATTTTGCAACAAAGTAGTACACAAGCTTGATTGGATAGGTAACGCCACGGTAGACCATTTCTTATGAACGATAGGTCTTAAGACCTCATCAACTGATCCAATGACGAAAGCAGGCGGAACCGTTCGATTCGAAACAAAGACGGCTATTTACCTACTTCTTCATGACTACCAGTTTAGAATTCAAAACTAGTGCTTCAACATTTTCGCTAGCTAGCTAATATTTCATCATTCAATCTACCAGCCAGTCTCGATCAAATGCCAATATATCTCCATAGATTTAAAAATCATCTTACTTCCCAATGGCTTCTAATAGAAACTGAGCATTGTCGGGGTGGCCACGTCTGGTGAGTGGCACGTGTTTGCAGGATTCAGGCAGAGAACGTTTGAGAATAGCCTGCAATAAACCATGAGGAGCTATTTCCACCAACACTGCATTTGATGGGATCCGTCTTAATGATTCTTCGAAGAGAACCGAATTCTGCAAGCAAATTGTAAATATTTTTCACATGGAAATTGCGAATGTGACATTGAATATTCGAAAAAAAAAGTTATTTACAAGTAAATTGTTCGTGTGATATTCTGCCGACGAATATTTCGCAGTCGGGTCATCCCATTTCTCCTCTGGCACTGACGTGGAAACCCAGCGTTTACTGCGTTCTTTGGGTGACTTGATCACTTCTTTCAAATATTTGAGTAGGCCAGGACCTATAGATGGTTGAATATTAAGTTATAGATAAAATTTTATTAATATCGTACCGTAGGTACCCTTTTTATGTCTTCGGAAATATGAAGGTTTTTCCTAGATGATACCCGCGACTTCGTCCGCGTGGATCAAGTTTTTTTTGTTACCCGCGAGAACTTTTTAATTTTCCGGGATAAAATGTAGCCTATATGTTAATACTGAATATGAGCTATCTCCTTTCCAAATAGCCAAATCGATTCATTCGTTGCGGTGCGGCGTGAAGGAGTTACAAAGATCCATGCATACTTCTATCTTCACAAACTTTCGCATTTATAATACTAGCTGACACCCGCGACTTCGTTCGCGTGCCTATAAGGTCTTTTATTTCCCGGGGGAACTCTCATTTTTCCTGGGATACTTTATTTCATAAAAAGTACCCCTATGTGTTATTTCATATATAAGCTATCTTTGTGCCTTTCAGCCAAATCGGTACTGTCGTTGCGACGTGATTGAGTAACAAACATCTATCCATCCATCCATCCGTATATCCAAACTTTCGCATTTATAATATTAATAGGAAATAGGATTATTAAGATTAGTAGGATTAGCAATTAATAATTTTGCTGATTTTACTATCACATTTCACCGGTTATTCCCAGTATTTCTTTTGAACAATTCTGTTGACAGAATGACAAGATAGAAATTAAAGTTTCAATTACACCAATAATACCTACCTTTCGTTTGTTACCACAGTAACAAACGAAATAACGCACAACGTTGGCTTCGGCATTGGTGTATCTGAAACTGAAATCATGCAATAGCGTGATTGTGTACCTGCGTCTGCTATGTATCGCGAGTGATACGCAATATTTGAGCACGGCACTTCTTTGGCAAAGATTCCTTTCGCAGAAAGACTAGCTACGAATTCGTTCATGATATCAGCAGGTCCAGAAATTGTGCTCGAATCAGGGCCATTATGGCAAGCTACTTCAATCTCCGGTGGACACATTTTTGATATCTGTAATAAAATAATTTGAGTAGTGAGTACACATTTTTGCAGTTTTACCACAGATTTGCAAGAAGTCGTGAGCCTTGGCATCTTTATGTGGCAATCCAACCTACTCGAACGAAACACTTTAATTCAACGTTTCTAATAAGAACCGCTAAGGTGTGGCACACTCTTCCAGCATCCGTGTTTCCTGCCACCTATAATTTGAGTAGGTACCTTCAAGGCAAGATTGAAGGCATCTTCTAAGCAAGTGCGCCCAAAGCGATTTGATCTTTTTTAAATTGAAACCAAAACTTTGCAAGATGCTCCCATAAAAATTTCGGGTTTCAACTCTTCA
The DNA here is from genome assembly GCA_038048805.1 of Hipparchia sbordonii. Classification (NCBI taxonomy): domain Eukaryota; kingdom Metazoa; phylum Arthropoda; class Insecta; order Lepidoptera; family Nymphalidae; genus Hipparchia; species Hipparchia sbordonii. The sequence goes on along the minus strand of CM076107.1, from coordinate 7,659,428 downwards.
ATCCTGATGCTGCAGGGGTACTGCCCACCTAAACTGTGGGGATTTAGGAACTGTCGATTGAGAATTGAAGAAGCGGACGAAGTCGCGGGCGTCCACTAGTAATATGTGAATCACTTGGAGAACTTGATTGTACTGTTACCTGCTGGTAACCGATTCCGATAGCTGCCATCGATCCACGAATAAAAGGCGTCTGCACTGAGACGAGGCCGCGGCTGTAGGCTGTAAGGATCGACTCCTCAACGGTCAAACACTCGTCTGCGTACGCGCAGCCCAACTCACCCGCACTGTGCCCTATAAATAACAATTAGTGTTTTTTGTATTCAACAAAAAGGTAGTCCTTGACTGCGATTGCACCTGATGGAAAGTGACGATGCAGTCTAAGATGCTAGCGGACTAACTTGAAAGGAAGTTGAAGGCAGTGTGATTCAACGAATGGAACGCTAAATCGCTTGGCGGCACATCTTTGACGGTAGGGTGGTAACTAGCTATGGCCAAAGCCTCCCACCAGACCAGACCAGAGATAATTCAGAAATTATAAATTCCCAAATTGCCCCCCGGGGAATCGAACTCGAGACCTCCCAGTTATAAGACCACAGAGCTCACCGCTGCGCCAGGGAGGTCGTCATCTTTAATTCAGCTCAGCCAATAATCAAAAAATAACAAGACAAAAAAAGGCAAATTATTATTAAATAAATATTTTACCGATAATCATGTCAGGAAAGATTTTTAGTTCGCGTAAAACATCCGTAAGTCCAATTTGAATAGCAGTAATTCCAACGAAACAGTTCAGAATATTGTCCAATATAGTTTTGTCAGGAGATGTAATTATTTGAACAATGTCCACTCCTTTGGGTTCCAATACACGCCGGCATCTGTTATTTTAGAGAAAAATTATTGTTATAAAATACTGGCCATAAATGATACATAACATAAGAGATAATATACACAAGAGAAAAGGATTATTTTTGGAGAACTTTGACAAAATGTGGATATTCATTCATTAAAATCGAAAATGTAAATGTAAGAACAACATATTTTGTAAAAACAGAAAATAAATCGGTTAAAAAACAAATAAGTTAACAGCTGTTTTATTGCGACTGTGTGTGTCTCTTTCTCAAACGATATTTTGTGTGGAGAGTAGGTATATGGAGCTACTCTATGATATAGTACCTATATTCATCTGTGGAGCTACTGAAACGTGTCGTCATGTTGCAATAGTGCTCTCTTGTTCTAACAGGAAACTTAAAAGCTCTATATTTTCGAGACTAGTTAAGATATTAAAAAAAGAAAAATTACATTGTGTTATAATATTAAAAACCTTTATTTTAAGTATATAAAAAAAAATGTAGCCAAATACCCAATTTAACTGATCTATGATCGATTCGATCACAGGATTCGATGATATATACTACTGTACTATTTACCTTTCAATGGCTGCTGCAAATACAGGAATTCTCAGGAGCTGAGTGCCCATACCGGGCCACTGGGAACCCATTCCACTGTATACGAACCATAGTGGTCGTTTAACATCGTCGAAGTAGTTTTTATTGTTACTTAGACATACGGTCTCGTTCTTTTCATTTGTGTCTTAAAAATAATAATAAATTAATTATGATATAATATATATACATTTATGTATAAAAAAAACTTGAGAGGTGTCAAGGGACACCCGGATTTTTATTATTTATTATTTACAAAAAACCTGTATACACTCAACAAAAATAATCGTCGCGACACCACACTGTTCAATGCGAAATAGAAATGAAAATATCTGGCTTGCTTTCTATAAGAGAGAGAGAGACAGACAGAGAAACATGCGACGCCGCACAGCTTACAATAGCTTACTATAGCAAAAAGTTATTATATTATTAAAAAGTGTCGTGACAACTTTTCGTAAGAATTTTTTCCGTCTAGCCCCCTTTCACAACGCGCGATAAGGAACTTCGTTCCAATTCATCTGTGTAAAGTAAGAGAAAATATTATGTAGGTATACATCGAATGTGTGGAATAAAAAAAAACTATAAAATATATTTCTTCATACAAACTTTACCCTTTTTCAAAAAACTCATCCTTAGGCCGAAACACAACAGTGCGATGCGATGCAAATCCGCAACACGTGAAACCGCGCTAAGTTGCCTAGATGAATCGTCTTCCATCGATTTATCAATGTCGTCTTGCGACGCGAATCACATCTCAAGTGCATGCGAAACGTCAAACGATCTCACAGATTTGACGATGCAACGTCGCATCCGAATTTTGTGTTTCGGCCCTTAGTGCAGTCGAGGAATTAAGGTTTCGTCAAGGATTATATAACATTTCACTAAGTCCACCGATTAAGCTATCCGCTGTCTGGCAGTCTGTCACAATACTGATTTATACCTAGATAAAAATTACTTCAGTCGTTGAGTTTTATCCATCATAAAACTTTCACTCACCGAGCACCACAAATCCTCGTCCTAAATGACCAGGAATTCTGCTTTTAAAAACGTTACGCAGCAGCGCCAATTCCTCTGGATCGATCGGACGAGATTTCAAATCCTGAATTATCTTGTCCACAGAAGATTCTTGTCTGCCTGACAAGACAACTAGTTGCGGAAAATTCGCCTTGTAACTTGAAATGTCCTAAAATATAAGGTTAAATACCTAATTAATTTTTTGACACTCTCCTGTTGGTGCGTAATGATGGCCATTTCACACAAGTAGGTAGGTAGGTACTGCTACCGTTCGCACTGTGCTACGTTGGTAACCTGTTCTGTCGTTCTTTCTATATAGTGTAGAATGTTAGTTTCACTAACAGCTAATGGCCTCGAATATTGCGTTCAAAATTTGCGTGGATTTCACATTGAAAACTCTTCATACATACTTTATTATACCTAATTGATTTTTAATAATTATAATAATGATTAATCCTACTAAATATATAATAATAATTAATCCTACTGATGTGTGCTCTTAATGATCAAGCTTCGACAATCAAGGCAACACCTGATACCTGTACCTACATCAGCAGGGTGAGCATGGGCAGGAGACAAAAGTTTTATCCCCGATTTTATCCACTGACAAGAGATAAAATTATTTTCTCCCTACGCTAAAGCATGGCGACAAGGGAAAGGAGAAGTAGGTATATTCCTATAAGTATATCCACTGGGGATATTATTTCTACCCTTTTTGCCCATGCTCAACGGGTGGATAAAACTGAGCGAGGAGATAAACATTCTATCCTTTCTCCGTGGATAATATGTCCCCTGCCCATGCTCACCATGCTGTTACTGATGCCATATTGTTTGTTTTACCTTAGGTTTGTAGTGGCCATGCAACAGGACATGAGCGTTAATTCCAGTCAAAGAGATACTGTTTACTGCGGCGTACGTCCGCCCAAAAGCCTGATGGTCAGTAACAATGCGCATACGGCCATCGCGTATAGAATCTATATCTTGTCTTGGCGACTCGCAGTGCAAGTTGCCTGCTAGCTGCCCGTGGTGATATCCTAAGAGGATCTGTTGAACAAATATGTATGTAGTACTAGCTGTGCCCGCGACTTCGTTCGCGTGGAATAGTGACTTGTCGGGGCGCGGCTCTCGGACGCTCAGGCGCGAGGCGTGTAGTACGTACTCTGTACGTTAAAAATGTTCGCCGTGATTCTTTAAATTGACATAACTTTTTTATTTATGAACCGATTGACATGAAATAAACACTAAATGTTAAGTGAAGCTTACTACAATATATTAGTGAAAACCGTATCTAAAGCGTGCACAAACACACAGACAAACAGACAAAAAAATAATTAATTACAATTTCGGGTTCGGCATCGATATAATAACAACCCCTGCTACTTTTTTTTTATATATTTCCATTGTACAGACACCACTTTTCTACAATTTTATTATATGTATAGATATACTATAATGCAGAGAGGTTTCCATAGAGGTAGGAATGTACTACAAAATGGCTTCTGTCGATATTGGCTATATCGAATTTGATCCTACCTAAGTAGGTTTTGTATTTGGCGAGCTAATAGTTTTAATGGTACATTTAAACCAATGTTTGCACATCGATATTGTACAATAACATCGATTTTATAAGAATAACTTTCTATAGCTAGGCTTTTCTGTTTACCTTCGTTATCGCTGATATTCCCGTCGAACCTTCTGTATATCCTATATTTGAAATAACACTGCCCACTAAAAGAGGATCACGTCTGTTGTTACAATAAACCTTTTCAAGGGCTTCTAATTCTGCCTTATCAGCTTCCAAATCAGCTGTAAGTAATTAATAAATAGGTAAGTATAGATATTTTTTGTATAGTACGACCTTTCTGTCTCGAAGCTATGAAACTCCCGAAGTAGGTATAATATAATTAGGTACCTACTTATAAGAACTAAAGAATATAATTATTTTAAATTATGATACAAAATATTGGGCTTTTCTGTCAAGAACTTATTCTCAGTAGGTACTAGCCCGGGGTGAGGAAGTTGACAGTGTGGAACCCCCGTGCCTCGGAGAGCACGTAAAGCCGTCGGTCCTGCTCCTGATCTCAGAGAGACTGGCCTCTGTGGCTGGATTCAGTCGGGAGGACATTATTAGGTAATTTCAGCTAATAAAATTTAATAAAATGTAAGAAAATCTATTTATACTACATATCTAGCAAAACTAGTAATAAGTACCTAATATTAGGTTTATGAGTGACACATTGCACTTTAAAAATGTAAGCAGGTAAATCTCGTCCTATACATGAACAAAGCTGATTACAATTTTATTATTTTTTGTTAGTTTGATGGAACTGACTTACCTGATCCAAACGCTTCTACGTATTCAACGTCTTTTGGTGATACTTTTGCTTCTTCGTAAAAATGCCTTATAAAGTTTGCCATGACTTCAGGATCCCGAGAGAAACCATATTTTGGCCCTATTTCATTTCGAAGAAGGGAAAGGTATATACTTTTCACGTGTACGACATCAGCGTAAATCCTGCAATGAGATTAACTTGCTTACACCTAGATTAATCAATGATTTGAAAAACGATCGCACACTGCGCACTGAGTAGGTAGATACGTATCTTCTGAGGATTATTTTATTTACTAGATGACCTGCTTAGTGGCGAAATATTGTAATAAATTAATAGAGACGTGACTTCACTGAAACTTTTGTATAAAAATACGCTTTGAAAAGCTGTAAGTTTTTGTTGAATTAAAGTAGAAACTTTAAATTTTTACAGCGATAAGATCCCATTAACATTTGTATTCAGTATTTCCAACTGAATACCTTAAGTGGTTTCTGAGAAAAAGGGCCTTGACATGACACATAGACATACGGACAAATAAGTAATCCTATAGAATTCGGTTTTTCTTTTCGGAAATCTATAGATGATCGATTATTATTCATCTGTTAATACTTAATCCTAGTTTTCTTTCCATGCCTAAATCTCGATAGAGTATAACAAATGGCGGTTTTCTTTTAGTAGTTAAGTATTATAAATAGGTACGTGACGATGGTAAACCCTTGCCTGTGACTCGGGCTTACTAAAGTCTAATGCTGAGATCTATAGAGCGTGCTCTGACTTAGCTCAAACTTAAGATAGAGTTAAAACGAAACACAAATATGCTCTAATATCTAATATGCTATAAAGTGAGTGTGCGGTTTATAGATTTCAGCCTAACTCAAATCTATACATCGCATTTTCACTCTACTGAGACTCAAGACAGAGTTAAAAAGAGACAGACTTATGTCCGGACATATTGTGGCTCGTTTTAATTCCGTCTCAAGTCTGAGCCGTGTCACAGCACGCTCTACAGATCTCAGCCTAAGTATAAGCCTAGTTTCAAATACTACCTACTTGCCGCCTTTGTACCTATTACTATGTACTATTTCGTGTATAAATAAATACAATTATATGCCATACCTATATACATGATATTATATTTATCTTAGTTCCCACGGCCTACCTTAAGGCATCTTCAGCTTTCTGAAGGAATAAAACGCCAATAGCCTCAGATTTGGCACATCCAGCAGCTTCGGAATCAAACGATTTTGTTTTACCGTCTTTACTCATATTCATAACACTGAAAGAAAGGATGTTCATTTATATTACAAACTAGTAGGGCCTATGTGGCTATGTATTTAATAGTACATTATGGTACAAGTGTGTAATCATCAATACACACGTGTATCATACGACGTTTTTCAACACACTTGTGAAGAAAATAATACTAAAATAGTACATTATGGTCCAAAACAGTGAAAACGAGTTGTGAAAATTTTTTCGCAATGGCGGGAAAAATTAATCAGTTTTCCGGAATGCGCGCGCACCTTTAATGGCCATAGACTAAAAGAATGAGGTTTCTTTTTTTTTGACTTTTCTCGGATAGCGTTTTAGCCACGTGCAAAGTGGGGAATTTCAAGTTTTCTTTATTACAGAAAAAAACAAAAATTATATTTGAGTGACAGTTTTATTTATTAAACACGTACAAGTTGAAATTATCTATTTAAATACGAAGTTGTATGAAATGAGCAAGCAATAGGTACATTAATTTGTTTGTAATATTGAACACGATCTTTTTTTAATATAAACTTTTTTAAGAACAAAGCAACTCAACCAATAAAATTAAAAAAAAATTCTATAACTCACTATGTGAATAATAGTAATGAAAAAGTCACAGATTGATTATTATAGGTGTCATTGGGTGCCTAATTGCGGTGAACCGGCAGCCACTTTATGAGCAAGTGTGTTGAAAAACACATTTTATAGCTTTCGTTCCGTTTAAAGTACTTACCGTCCAAAGTGGATGTTGGAAAAAGGATGTGCGCATAGACACGCCCCTCCGACGATGGCAGCGTCACATTCGCCGCGTTTGATGGCGAGATAGCCCAGTTCCAAAGCCTTGGTGGAGCTGCAGCAGAACTCGTCCACGTTGATAGAGGGACCCTTTGCGTTTAACCAATAAGAGATCCGGTTCGCAAACATTGTTCTACCGCACCTGCAATTTTAAGGGTTATAAATTAGGTACTAGCTGACGCCTGCGACTTTGTCCGCGTAGACTTAGTTTAATCCCGCGGGAACTCTTTGATTTTCCGGCATAAAAAAGTAGCATATGTCACTCTACAGGTCCTCAACTATACCTATGCAAAGAACAGGTCAATCCGTTGCTTCGTTGCGGTGTGATTGAAGAACAAACCAACAAACAAACTTTTGCATTTATAATATTAGTAGGGGTTTTATGCCCGTGGCTTCGATAATGTTAAGTTCGATTTTTCGAACCCCTATTTTACCCCTTGAGCTGAGCGTTGAACAGTCAGTCAATCACCTTTTCCTTTTATATATTTGATAATTCCCGCGACTTCGTTTGCGTGGATTTTGTTTTTGATTGTCGTGGGTAGGTACTCTTTAATTTTGCGGGATAAAATGTGCCTATGTTAATCATGGGTATGAGCTGTTCTCATTCCAGATTTCAAATCTGTTCATTCATTGGCATGAAGAAGTAACAAACATACACACACATACAAACTTTCGTCTTTATAATATTAGTGTGATATAGAAAAAGATTTATTCTCAAAAAAATTTAAATTAGGTATACTTCTTACCTATTACCTACTTGGAAGATCGTTGTTTCGTGAATAAAGATAATGTTACATTAATGCTACCTAAAGCCATGTTAATGGCGATAATGCCCTCAATAGCCCAAGGGTGAGAGGATTATATTATCCAAGTTCAGCACGGCTATTATTCTTCTAAAAAAGACGTGTGGCACTCGGGGACTGCCGCGGTAAAGCTATTGCATAGCATTTTTTATCAACGCCATCTAGCGGCGAGAGGAGTCCCGTGTCAGGTTATTTTCGTTACGGAATTTCTGGATTCGGTCTCCACGCTCAAGGCCCGCGATAGAAGCTATGCAATAGCTTAAAAATGATACAAGTTCGATAACAACTCATACTTACCCTGTTAAACCAAGTCCTGACTTTGCCAAAGCCCCCTGGTGAGCAGTCATTTCAGTTTCGGAGTTACCATTACCGATGTAGACACAAACTTTCTTCCCAGAAAGCTCAATTGGAGAAATACCTGTTTTATTTATTTGTTTATACAACTTTATTACATGAAAATAGAACAAAACATATAAATATATAAACAGTACAACACAAAAGGTGACCTAATCACTAATAGTGATCTCTTCTATTCAACCTTTACGAGAGAACTTACGTAAGTGAGAGACGGGGATCGCAATAATTCACAAAGTGTATAATATATACATCATATATCATATATATATCATATATACATCATCATATATATTATATTTATTAATATATGTAATTAGTAGACACTCAGATACACAGATATATAGATACATAGATACACAGATACACATTTTTTTCATCGGGGTAAATAAACTGCGAGAAGCCGTGAACGTTGGCAATTGGCATTCTTTTGTGGTCAAAATAACCTGATCGCACGGAACGCTTCAATATTTCTGAAACGAACCGCTTCAACATTTCTGAAACGAACCGCTATATGGGACGCCCTTCCAGCGTTTCTTGCCACTTTATAAATCGAGTACCTTCAAGGTAAGAATCCTCTAGGCAAGCAAGTTTGAAGTGTCAACCTAGAATCACATCAGTGCTTTCCATCTCTAATAAATAATTGTCGTCACACATCAGGAGGATCGCGCTTACGATTGTTTACAGAAAATAAGTAAGGTCTGGCGGCCCTGGGATCTTGGACTGTTTATATTGTGTTGTAAGAGGTTCTTGGACCTTGAGGTCAATTTAGGTTACAGGCAGGTTACAGGTTTGAGCATTATTTTGACAACCTTTTTCGAGATAAATCGAAATTGCTGTACTGGCCAAATACATGCGAGCAGCGGCCGGCAAAAGTTGTATAAAAATCCATATCTGTCGTGGTTTAGCAGCCAAATAAATTCTGTAAAAGTTGTATATGAATCCAAATCTGTCCTGTTTAAAAATGGAACGATCTTTTACTCCGAAACATGGCAACCGAGGAGGTAACTTATCATAAAATTTTATTTCGAACTGGCTTGCAAATAGAAAGCTGTTTATAGAAAAAAAAAAAAAATAAATAATTTAACGCAGGAAAAATTATTGTTGTTCGTCATTGATTTTGAAAAGTAAATTGTATTTTCATTTCCACGCATTATTTGAGAAAAGTACTATACAAGCCTTGGCCACAACTAGGCAATGGACTTACGTATATGTGTCTCGGCCTACATTTACACGTTTGTCAATCAAAGTATTTTTCTTATTTCGTAGCTGGTTACCAACGTGGGTGGAACCCTTTTGCTGGTTGCTGCAGTAATGTACTATAGTTACTAAGCTCTTAGTAAGGGTAGGTACCAACTGACGAAAATAGCGGCCAATAATCTTACAATAATCTTACCGGCGTCAAAAATGGCTTCGTATGTCTTTTCTAACAACTTGCGAATCATCGGTTCCATGTTATGGCTGAGCTGATAGAACACTTTGAAGAATTGCGCATCGAACAGATTAATTCCAGGCACTGTGCCAGAGTAATTAGATAGTTCCGGGTTTTCATACTTCCAGCGGCAGTTCTCTTTGCTGACTGGGTTGATCTATGGAAAACCATAATATTCTCAAAAATGTGTGAAGCCTGCCAATTTACTTTGGGTCACGGCTATGTGTGAAAAGACGTCACAGCTGAGTGATGTTAACCCGTCTACACTTCGGCCACGGTCAAACTACCCGCTAGCGCCGAAATTAGTGATATGTGACATATATTAGCCCCAGGCCGACGCAGTGCTAAACAGTGGAAAATTTACATTTAGGAATTATTGAACGAAATCAGCAGTTCCGAAATCGAAATTATTTTTGTATAAAATTAACATGAAATCAAACAATTAACAAAACAAAAAATATTAATAGAATTATATTAATTAAAGATACAAACTTATACAAAGTAATAGTCTAAAGTTCGTATTTTAACACTTAGATTATAATAGATTTTGAAATGTGACATCACAAAATTTAGTACCCCTCCCACTCCCTTGTCACACAATGTCACACTTCGTCGACCCCTCCCCTTAACGTGTGACGTAATTTATGGATGGCCCCTAGAGAAAATACCTCATTCATCAAAATCGGCTCAGTAGTTTAGGCGCTACAGTGGAACATAAAATAATAATATACTCCCGACTGAATGCGGTCACAATGACCCAGCTCTCAGAGCATTAGCAGTCTGCGTGGCAGATATTATAGTGCACAAGTGTGTGTGCAAACACAGGTGCACTCTCATAGTCCGATGGGACGGAAATCCGACACGACCGGAGAGAGATCCGGATTACGTGCTCTCCAAGGCATGGGGGTGACTCACCGCCAACTTCCTAACTCCGAGCTAGTTTTGAGAATTTCTTGACAGAAAAACGCAATACAATTTTTGGCCCGACCCGGGAATCGAAACCGGGACCTTGTTATCCGTACTCGAACATACTAGACCAACGATGTAGTCGAACATTCGTAGTCTTATAATAAACTAGCTGCTGCCCGCGACTTCGTCCGCGTAGATCTAGTTTTTAACAATCCTACGTGTATTTAAAAATCTTTGATTGTCCAGAATGAAAAGTAGCCTTCGGTTCGGCTCTCGTCGGTTGACCGCTCTCGGCCACCGCATCTCATTTCCCTTTTAGTAATTCGTTTTCGCTTAGCGTTTTTCTTACTTTCTCTCTTTTTGCTCGGCTTCTAAGGGTCGTACCGTGATGTTAAATAGACTATATCCTTCCTCAAGAATTAGGTTAACAAATGCAAAAAGAATTTTTCAAATCCGCCGGGTAGTTCCAGAGATTAACGCGTTCAAACAAACAAAGTCTTCCGCTTTATTATATTAAGTATAGATATATAAAAGTAAAAGGTGACTGACTGACTGACTGACCAGCGCACAGCTCAAACTAGTGGACGGATCGGGTTGTTTGGCATACATATAGTTATTATGACGTAGGCATCCGTTAAGAAAGGATTTTTGAAAATTCAACTTACCGTGAACGAAGCCGCGAGCAAAAGCTAGTTACATATAATACACATAATTTTCTATATATATAAAATTCAAAGTCCTGACTGACTGACTGACTGACTGATTGAGATATCACGCACGCACAGCCTAAACTACTGATGTAAGAAACTTGAAATTTTTAGAGGTGGTTCCTTTTATGACGTAGGCAAACACTAAGAAAGGATTATTGAAAATTCCACCCCTAAGGGGTTTAAATAGGGGATGGAAGTTTATATGAAACTCCGTCATTTTTCAAGCTGTTTCCTTCAAAGTTGGTATTTGAGCTTTCAGTTAAAAATAAAAAAGTACGTGTGTCACAGTTTTTGAAAATTCCACCCCAAAATCTAATTCCATGCGGATGAAGTCGCGGGGTCAAAAGCCAGTACATTTTATACTACTAAAATCATAACCTATATTATATATTTAGGCTTTGCCGAAGTCGGTAAATAAACATCGCTAAAGATATTTCCGAGTTAAGATTCGGCCCCGGCATGCCGTAATGAGCCTGCTAAAGCCAAAAGGGGAAAAAAAAGGAGGTGTTACGTTTTTAGCAGTGTATTTATGTATTATGTTTGATTGTATTTAAATGTGTTTCACCGTATCGCCTAAACTACTGAGCCTATTTCGATGAACGATATAATTATGATGATTCTGGGTATATTTTTTTTTAAAAAACACGTTTTTTACCTTGTTATACAGAATATTTGATAGGTCCTTCACGCTGTTGCACTCTGGAAATATCCCCGCCATACCAGATATAACGACACCTTGGTGAGCGCCATACTCGGCCGCGCTTCTCTCCTCTATTGATGATAAGTTCTTTGGCGTTGGTGCCATATCATCTGAAACATCACGATTGGCATCAGTAACAAAGAGTAACAAAGAGTAACAAAGAGTAACAAAGAGTAATCAGTAAAACAGAGGCAAAGGCGGTCACTGAAAATCAGCGTTGGGACAGCTGGCTCCCACAGCTTTGAAACTTGGCGGCTTCGCCAGTTTTGGGTCTGTGAGGCTAGGAGCCCCAACACAAGCTGAGTGACTCACCTTTTGGTAGCGTTGCACTGCTGTACAAAGTAACGATATCTAATACCTATCATTGCTGTGTTTTTAATCTTGATTTATTTTGTATATTTTTGTGTTTATTGCTACCAATAAAGATATTTCTATTCTATTCTATTTTATAACATATAATAGCATCATATTTGGTATTTGGCAAACATTTTTTACGGTTAAAGGTGCGGCCTGAAAACTGAAAGGTCGCAGGTTCGATAACCACCGATTGCGCTATTGTCGTACCGATTCCTAACACAAGCTTTCTACATATTTGAAGCCTCGTTGGTCTAGTGGTTAGCAAGTTCGACTGCAGATGACGAGATCCGAGGTTCGATTCCCGGGTCGGGCCAAAAATGTATTGGGTTTTTCTGGAAAGGCTTTTCTGGCCAAACCCTTTCTATTCGGTATTTCAATATTTTTTTAATGAGCATAATACAAAAAAATATTTAAAAAAACCGACTTCAAATGCCACCTAACAGTATAAAATAATTTTAGTTTGTATACGTATGTTGAAGTCAGGCCAGCGTCGCGCATCGGCTTCATCGTATCTATTTAGGCCAGCTCGTCTCACCGACGAATTGAATAAGTATACATGCCTAATAGTATTTACGAATTAATAATTTTAGTTTGTACACGTATGTTGAAGTCGGACGGACCTAAATAGAAACAATGAAACCGTTGCGCGACGCTGGCCCGACTTCAACATACGTGTAGTACAAACTAAAACTATTTTATACTCTTAGGTGGCGTTTGAACTCGGCTTACTTTTTTTCTATATTATTATTTTAAGCTTTTTAGTGTAGCTTCATAGGCCAAATGCACTATAATTATATAGAGTTATACACTATATAATTATTATTATGTATACACATATAGAGTTTCGTATTTAGATTTTTTACTAGAAAATTTTAGATCTTACCTAATTTATTTGTTATCCCAAAATTTAATTGTACTACAACTGTAAATCAAATGCTTCCTAGGGATACTGAACCGCATTTTTTACTTGGATTGCTTTATATACTTACTTAAATTGTTTTCTATACAATTTTGCATTATCGTTTCCTATTAGCATGTTAATACGTGATTTAAATTACATTATTGTTATGTAATGGAAATACACATTATGTATGTATGTAAAGAACATACCATCCAGAGCTAAAATCCTTACATCCGTCTATCCCTCTATTTTTAACCCCCGATAGAAAAAGAGGGGTGTTAACCCCCGACAGAAAAAGAGGGGTGTTATAAGTTTCACATGTTTATCTGTATATCTGTGTTTATTTTTATCTGTGTAACTCTATGTCTGTCTATTCCCTCGTAGCTCCCTAACGAATGGTTCGATTTTGATGCGGTTTCTTAATTTGAAAGCTTACCTTATCGAAGTAGATCTTAGTTATAATTTATGAAGATCTGCTCAGGCGTTTGAAGATCATCAGCTCATTTATTACTTGGCAGTAATAAATTAAAAAATTAAAGGGGGCTCCCCTACTAGAAACGTGGTTTTTTTCCCGGCGTTTTTGGTACGGAACCCTTCGTATGCGAGTCCGGCTCGCATTTAACCGGTTGCTTATAATTGTAAGCACTGCTAAGTTACAATGTGAATACTTTAAATTTGTTGATTTACATACAATCAAAAATTACCAAAATTACCTTGACTTTCATGAATTTTTGGTAGTATTACAAGTGTGCCTTTACCCAGATGCAAAAAGCATGATAATTATTTTATAATACCGACTCTTTACACGGTAGGTTAAAATTTTCAACTTGCTCAATATGTATGTGTGTATTTCAAAATCCTTACGGGATTTCTAGGGGTCTGTACTTTCGACATAACTACCCCTAATTATATTATTAAGCTCATACGATTTTTTGAATGATAGCACGAAACAAGCATACTTAACGTTAGGAACCGATTCCGACGGGAACTTCAGGTCAAAGAACAGGTAGATATCTAATGCTAGTTTTTATCTTCGGATCATTTAGGTTCCTGAGCATAAAAAACATTGAAAATAGGGACTATAAAGGGAACCCTTTTTTCGGAAAAAAAGTAGCTTAATTCACTCTTCAATAATTATAGTTTAACCCTCAACTAAACCCAAGCAAAAACTCGCGTTTATTCATCGATCTATTCATGGAAGGTTTATAAGGATAAACCTTCGAACACTACTACTGTTTGTGTAAAGATACAAACAGTAGTAGTGTTCGAAGTATACCATCAGGTCACTCCACTAAGTCCAGAGGTAAGATCTCATCATAACTTACAAAACGAGCCCAAACTCAATATAACTAGCTGTAGCCGTCTAGGAGTTCCAGTAGTAGTCTTCGAAGTAGACCATCAGATCACTCCACCAAGTCCAGGGATAAGATCACATGACAACTAACAAAAGGAACCCAAACTCAATACAGACAGGACGGTTGGTCCTGTAAAGCTGCTCATTGCTAGTCTGTTGTGGTGAATTTGTCGCATTCTTTCTACATAACATTCCGTAGGTTCATAGGTAGAAATAAACAATTATGATGATTAATTTAAATAAAAAACAAAGACTAAAGTCTTCGAACAGTGCGTGTTGCCAGTGATGACTTACGGATCCGAAACATGGTCGCTAACTATGGGCCTCATAAGAAGACTCAGGATCACTCAGCGGGCGATGGAGAGAGCTATGCTCGGAGTATCCCTGCGAGATCAAATCAGAAATGAGGAGATCCGTAGGAGAACCAAAGTCACCGACATAGCTCTGCGAGTGGCGAAACTGAAGTGGAAATGGGCGGGGCACATAGTTCTAAGAGCTGATGGTCGATGGGGTCCCAAGGTGCTGGAGTGGCGGCCCCGCACCGGGAAGCACAGTGTTGGCAGACCCCCCACTAGGTGGACAGACGACATCAAACGAGTCGCAGGGAGCCGCTGGATTCAGGCGGCGCAAGACCGAGGCTTTTGGAGGTCCATGCAAGAGACTTATGTCCAGCAGTGGACGTCCATTAGTTGATGAAGAAGAAGAAGAAGAATTTAAATAAATGGATAGTAGGTAATGCTCTAATAAATAAATGTTACTCGGTCAAAATATTATAATGTGAAGAAACTATACATTCCTAAGCAACGAAAGCAATGACCACACTTAAATAAAGGCTTACAGACTAAAGTTTGTATGTGTGTATGTTTGTTACTCCTTCACGCCATAACGAATGAAGCGACTTGGTTGAAAATGGAGACAGCTCATATCCAGGATTAAAACACATAGGTTACATTTTATCTCGGAAAATTAAAGATTGCTCGCGGGAATTAATAAACATAAATCTTAATCCACGCCAACCAACCCGCCCAACTGTACCAACGCCAATACCAACTGTGATTGATATGTTCGGATAAATTTTTATTATAAAGTTATGATTTTAATTTAATGAACCCTTTGTGAGATGCTTTCACAATACCTAGCTTGTTTTTCTACGAAACCGAGGCCATTTTCTCTAAGACGAAATTTTTGTATCTCTGTAGTTCGAATAAGTACTAAGTAAACTAATAAGCAAAGTTTGGGCATCATCAATGATCACTTCAAAACTTCTGGAGGTAGACCCTTGTGGGTCAGGTCCAGTTCCAGAAATTTCCTCCATGGTTCTCTATCGTTGGTGTTCATTTCCTAACTATGAATGCGTTATGCATATTGTTTGATTGTTGTTTATTTAAGATTTTGGCCGATCCATATTGTTACGAACGCCTGAGAACTACGAGATTGATTTTTTTGAGGTACAATAATGCTTATACATACGCAGCACATATCCAGCCCTTAATATAGCAAATATACATACGTTTACGGTATATAGTAGGTACATACGTTTGGCTCATAATAAAGTCATATCATCTTCGATCACAGAAAAAAAGCATATCATAGAGCCCATGATTGAATATAAATTAGGATTGTTGAAATAAATGGTACATATAATGGTACATACAAGATACACAAAAAATCCAAATGCCCAACAAAACACTTTATTTTTCCAATACATTATAGTAAATCACGTAAAAATTTATAGGACATCGTCACTGTTGTCTGCAGTGGTCATGAACGAGTCTGCGTTTATGATATAAGTTTCACACAAGTTTCTCTTATCGAAATCCTCTAATAGGTCTTTGTCTAAATGTCGATTAATAATGGCAGCGCATCGCAAATCTTGTGCTGCGTAAGCCAGAGGAGCTTGCAGTTCGTATTCCACCACTGGTTGTTGCGAGTGTCTTTGTAAAGAGAGGCAGTTAGTACGAGTAGATGACTTTGGTCGCAAACCTATGAGAAGGGAGCGAAGGGGACGTGGCTCTGTTTTATAACGCCGTATTTGTACTAATCTTGCGTATGCGGCTTCAATAAGTTCTCCTGCATACTGAATCGAGTAGTCAAAGCGTCCACGCAATTTCTGTACACACAAATATATTTTTTCCTTCCACGTAGAGCTTTTCTTCAGTTCGTCCTCTGTATCTTCAGGGTTATAATCGTTTATCATCAAATTAAACATATGACGTGCCACCGCAACTTGCAACGAGTCTTCTGTTTCAAAATTTGCTAGATTTTCTTCAAATTTCGCTAGAATTTCATCCGGAGAACCACCGATGCAGAAAACTTTACCGGTTAAACCTGTGAATTTGATTTTGTACATTTTAATTCAGTTTTTTTTAAGAACTTTTACCAAGTCAAATATGACTTATTTTCCCTTGCCCCTCCAAATTACTTAAGCGTAAAACTTGTGTGAGGAGTGGCACGTGGGGTTTGAACTGTTGCAATTTTTAAAATTTCAATGCGGCCCCTTACCCGATGAACTACGAGTAATGATCCTGGGTTGTTCAAGTGCTATGGTTTTATCTAAACTCAATCCTGTCCAATTCCTAATAACTGTTTGGTACAACCAGTCACTACAATTTAATAAGTCAATAACATTTAAGCCTTACCGTGATCTTCGAGGATTGCTGCCATTTCTAGCGCTACCAAAACTCCACTTTCATAACCGAGAAGATAAAATCGTCTTTTCAATTGAGTCTTTGTTAGCAGAATCTAAAAGAAATCAACAAATGTATAAATCTTACCTACTCAATTTAAATATGCATGAAAATCGATAGATAGATGTTTGCATAATAATATCTGTGCAAGAAAAACTTGTTCGCTTAAATTACTAGATATTAATTAATTTATTCATTTGCTTTGTCTTGTTTTTGAGGCCTTCGTAACTGTTAGGTGCACTCTAAAAGTTTATTTAAATTAAAGCGAGTTTCTATTCCTTAAGTAAGAAACCTTTGTCGTTTATCAGTTGAGACGCAATACATTGTACACGTATAGCATAATCTCAGTAAGTAGGAGTACCTAGTCAACTGACCTTAGCATATCGTTGCGCCATTTCCTGTACGGTCTCGTGCGGTCTGTCCACGCCTGGCTGCAGTGCGAGTGCGGGTAACTTGAGCCGCTCACACAACTCTCGGAACCGCACGTGCAGCCCTTCTACTCCGGGTACCACGCACAGGTATGTTTGGCTTACGTCGAATTCGTCGTCTCTCTGTCAAATTTAATCATTTCTATCATTGGGTGCAAGCTGCACAGAACACGAATAAGGCCAAGGTAGTTAAAGTCTCAACCGATAGAAATGGACGTCTCTAACGGTTGAGATGACAAAGATTCAATTTTTTCTATCTAAGCAGACAAGATACATTCTGCAAACACTGCAAAAATTGGTATGAATAAAATTATATTTTTAAAATATTTCTTTTAAGAAAATGTTTCTCTCTGCATCATATTCCTAGTTTCTGAAGAAAGGATAATAAAAATGTGAAAACTTGCAGTGGTTTTCTGAATAAAAATTGCAGTGTGCTTTTTTATTGCATTGCATTGTGAAAATTGCAGTGTGTTCTTTTTATTGCATTGAACTGAATTGCCGCGGCCGCTGAATGTCAATGCCCCGAGTCGAACCAGTCACGGAAACCTTCTCGAGTGACTACACGCGTGCACGTTCAGCTGACTAGATAGGTACTTACGTGGCTTCAGTGCGTTATACACTTCAATTCTTCCTTTTTGAAAATATTAAGCCCGGTTAATGGGTAAGTGTTAAACACATTTCGCTGTACTGAGATTAGTTTATCCTCCGTACCTAACACTAAGCTAATCTCACAATATCTAATTGTAGCACTTATTTATACCATACTATTAGTTTAACTTTCGATTTAAAAAATAGTAGTAACATACTCGTATTAAGTAGCTATTCATTGCCCTTTGCATTTTAATATTATCTTTTCTTTCGTTCTAAAAATGTAGTTTTTTGTTAGCTTCACTATTTCCATCTCTGTAATTCCGTCTGATTGCGGCACACCCCCGCACCACCATCTTACACAGTCGGTACTTTTCCATTACTTGCTGCCACGTGTCACAACCAGATGTACAGAACGGATTAGTCGGTTTTTCGTACGCCTGCGTTCCGCGTACGCCTCCGTTCGATGTACGCCTCCGTTCCACGTACGCCTCCACTTCTCGGGCATCACGAGCGTTTCGTATCACGCCACTCCTGCGTGCCACATATTCAGTGCGCCGTGTCTTCTTCTGGCACGTTGATGCCTTACGCCGTGTCCGACACATCATCGTCGTGCCATTCTGGCACGCTCCACGAGCGCTCTCCTGGCGCAAGCCCACGCCGGCGTCCACTATCAGCTGGATCGACACTTTGCGGCATTCCAGGACAGTACTCGCCCACTACAGGATTACGAGGCGAAATTAGTGACGGGCTTCTTGGTTCACAACCCGAATAAATTGTGTTGCCTTGCGGGCTTTATTCCTCTCCTGTCCCGTAACGGTACAATTGGTCTCCAAGATCCTTTCACGTGCACGTTCTCTATTAAGTATATAAGATTTACTCTGAGATATTTTATCGATTATTACCCGAGGAACTGACGCCTTAACATGTTTCTAAGCTAAAAGGATGGATAAGAATATTCTAACCCCCACAAAGTCACCCATACAGTTGCTGACTTGGCTCAACGTTGTTTATCCAGCACAATCGATTGACTACAATCATTTGTTGATTTTATTTATGAAGTAGACAATTAGTTTTAATTGCTTACCATCGTAGCACTTGTTGTTAGTGTTGATAAAAACACCATTTCTATAGTCGCTAGAAGTTCATCTGGGTCAATATAAGAAAAAAATGTTTTCAAGCCTTTAGTTTCAGTAAACTCTTTTTTCAATGACTTTTCTTCTAATTCCCGTATTCTGCAAGTATTTGAGATTTGAATGAGTTTTTCCATAGTTTGAAAGTATTGCATATTGAAACAATTAAATGTCCTACATATTTGTACTTACCTACTTATTTTGTTAAGACATTTTGAATAAAGTATTACGAATATGTGAACTTTTAAACAGTTAAAATACTTACTTTTGAATTGTTAATGATGGTATAATATTCTCATCCAATAATATATTATGAACATCGCGCAAATAAGATCGAACAATTTGTGATTTTGATTGATCCATTCCTAGATCTTTTAGTGCTACGTCTTGCGCCGTTTCATTATTAAGTGATATATCTATTAAACAAGTTAAATATTGATTAAAGTCAAAGTTCATTTTGTGATAACCAAACTCTTGGTTACTTCTTCGGAAATACATAAATGAAAAGTAAATTAAAAATAGCGATGGTTAAAAAATTTGTATTTTACCTGTTACAGAAGCAATTTCTTTTAATAAATTCCTTTGAGGTCTCCTTAAACCATGCGCTGCTATAACATGGTGTTTGTAACATAATGCTTTTTCTATAGCATCAATAGCTTGGCTAACTGAAAAATATTCTTTATTTTCATCAATTTCACTCTGCAATAAAAAAACATAAAATAAATTAATTGATTTAAAACAATTGCGAGACGGGTAGGTATTCTAAAAACGATAATATACTTACGAATTCTAAAGGTGGTAGTTTAATAGATATAAACTGGTCGTGAGGGCTTGTTAGTTTTACTGGATCGCTAGCTTCTTTCCTGGGATCGATTACTGCGAAATATCTGAAAAGACAGATAAGTGTGATGCATTAATATACATGATCACATAGCCTTAGTGAATAGTGCGTTAGTAAATTAATAAAGATTATATTCACCTTAGTGACCAATTCGAACTTCGTATGGCGAGGGTCAAGTTTTCTAAGAATTTAGAAATATTTTCATTTTGCACATCAGAATTTAGTATACAATATATTCCTTCTACGTTTTCTGGCGTTTTGCAGTTCAACAAATTGAAAATGTTTTCATTCCAGGTATTTCCATAAGATACTGTACATTGAACACCTTGTTTCTCCCAGGATCTGTGAATTTAATTGATACCTATTGTGAAACCATTAAGTATATCCTACAGTCGATTATATTGTAGATCTCTGAAATCTGTACTGACATCGCAAGAAAGATCTTTCAGATTGCCGTGATGAAATGCAGTGAACGTTGACATCACCTACCTCAGTTTAAATAAAAGATTATTTGATTTATTGGAGCAACGTAGTACTAATTTTCTAGCACCTCTGTTTATCAATCTTTCTGCTAGTTGCATTCCTAAAACATCGTTCTCTGACAGCAGTAGTTGCAATCGATCAGCCGAGCAATTGATTCTAAAACAAAGTTTATTAGAAAGGTTAATCCATATAATAAGTATGCTTTATATCAGTTTATATCTTCTCTATTTTTTTTGAACTTAATTCAAATATTGGTTCCGAAACAACTGAATGAATGCAAAATGAATGAAAAAAAAAATTATTAATTATTACAAGCTTTTATTTATTTACTTTTTATAGATAAGATATGTAATAATAATACTTAATATAATATAAAACTAAATACTAAATTAAAACTAAAACGTAAATATCAAAAATAAAAGCTAAATATAAAAAATATCATCTAAACCACTGGAACGAGGAAAAGTGCCCAGAACGCTGGCTGCGTTATCCCGCTGAATGGCCAAACTTATATGCTGGCCGAGGTAACTTCCAGCCTTCCGGTCACCAGTGGACTCTATGAGACGGGATGACAGATCCTTAAAAAAGAATCTAGCATCCTCGCCCCATGACCCCAGGGTTTCAACACCAAATGGCACAAATATGAAATTGTTTTCTGTGTTTTCATATTTGCGCCGCTTAGCCCTTTCTGCTTAAGTAGCCGCCGCTCCCGCCGCCGCGGAGGTCGCCTGTACGTGAGACGCTGCCAGTGCGTCAACACATGTGGCATCCCACACTAGCGACCTTCCTTGCTTCCACGGAACAAGTGTCATACCATCAGGTCTCTTGCCATCGCTTCGTGCCAAACCAACAGGTTCTAATACTGCAGGCACTTTAGCGGTGACAAGAGATCTACGAATGACATCGTTCAGGGAAGCATGACGTGAGAAGCGACCGGCACTTTTGGCACAGGAAAGCCCGTGATGTCCAAACTCGTCCACTGTCTCGCCACAGTGGCATAGATGCGGATAGTTGATCTTGGCACCAAGTCGAAGACCAACCGCAATGGAAAGAGTGAGGTGGTCTAGTAGAGTGCCTATATGATGGGAAGGGAGAGCTTGAAGCCAGTAACTTGATTCTCTCGTAGACACAGCAAGAAGACGCGCGCGGTCCTTTGCAGAAGTTGATGATTTTATTAACTCTTGCAAAACATCCGCACATAGCGCATCATCCCACTGCCGTTCAGATAACAAAGATACTGGCTCCTTGCTAGGACATGCCAATTTAAAAGCATCTCTAGCTTCTGTCAAGTACGATAAGCTAATGGAACCCAATGAAGGGTTAATGATGTTTCCAAAGAGCTTAAACGTACTGTAGGCAGAAGATAGAAACGCTGGTAATGAAACACTGCTAATTTTGCGAATACCTAAGCCGCCAAAACGTACAGGGAGTGAAGCTTGGACACAAGCTCCGCTATCTAAAGGACAATTTAGGATTTTTGTGAGCGTGTTTAGAACTATGCCATCCAAATCATTTAATAAAGGTAAAAAATTCCAAAGAGGGGCACAACGTCGAAAGTAAGTAAATTTAGGAAGACAAAGGCAATACTTTAAAATAAATAGGGCCATATGAGTATTAATCTGAAAAAGGCGATCCGAAACTTGGTTAAATTTTGTAGTTTGATCCTTAATAAAAAGTGGAATAGAATCAAGGAGAACAGGTGCCCCTAAACGACGAAGTGAATTTTCACTTAAAATTTTGATACCGGGAGCCAAATCGTTAAACTGATGCTTAATTAAATCCCTTTTTTGAATATCCGTTGAGTTTGGAATGAAAATTTCACATTTTTCAAAATTTAATTCCAACCCAATAGAATAAATAGCTTTTATTTAACTTGCAATGTATATAATTTATGTTTGTTTAAGGTCACCTTGCAAGCTGAATTGGACCTACTTTCCGGCTTCAGATTGAGCTGAAATTTTGCATGTAAAGCGGATAATAATTCAATATTATTATGGCATGGAGCTAATCTAATAATTGAGCTGGAAGATAGTTAGGTATAATAACTCTGTAATAGAACGACGTTTTAACTCTGAACGACATTTTAACATTTGAACTCTGTAATAAAACCCCAATGAGTTTGGGTTCGTTTGACTAGTTTTGACAAGTACTAGTAGTACTTAGTAGTAGTACGATATCCAGGGTCAGTTGATGGAACTGGAAAGAGGCTATAGGAACTCTAGTAAAACGACTTAATCCTATCAAGTTTAGGCTCGTTTGATTCGTCTTGACAAGTAATCTTTTCCTGGATGATATCTGGTAACCATCCATGAATTTGGAGTATCTGGCGTGTTGAATTGATTGTAAAGCTCACACATCACTTGATTATGGTCACGATTAGTCTATCAAAAAAGTGAATTTAAGAATAAGAGAGATTCACCACTTTAATAAATAAATAAATAAATAAATAAATAAAAAATAAATTAATAAAAAATAACATTGGGTGTATTAAAGCCTTACTTGTGCTGTGTGTAAGATATATCCTCTTCTAAATGAAGCAGCACTCGGCCGAGATGTTTGCTGCTGGCTTGGAGGCGCAAGGCCCGCGGTGCGTCGCCCGCTGAATACACTACCCGTGTCAGTGGTCGGACGTAACCTCGCGCGATTCCTTCGCTCATCATTAGTTGCAGCTTCTAGTATCGACATTCATCAGAAATACAATTCATGATTGAAAGACACAATATTGAACACCACATAAATATCAGACTTAAACTAAACTTAAATACATAAATATAAATGTACAAATTAGCAGCCTCATCATCTACAAGAAACCTCTTCAAGGCATTCCTAATCTGAATTTTCTAGAATTAGTTAACTATTGCTTGAACTATAATTTTCAAATGCTTAGATACTGCAGTTGGTATATACCTATTGCAGTTTCTAAGCATTTCTAAGCATAGAATTTATACGTGGGGTATATACGCCCATGTATAAATTCTAGTCTAAATAAAGGAAAGGCATTCAAAGTATCCGTGTAGGTACAGTGATCCTGGGTAACTTTGAACTATTGAGATAATTTATTGTCAAAATCAAACTAAAAAGTTATTGCGATTTTTTTAAGTTTTCCACATCACACTAATATTATAATGGCGAAAGTTTGTATGTGTGTGTGTGTGTGTGTGTGTGTGTGTGTGTGTGTGTGTGTGTGTGTGTGTGTGTGTGTATTTACTCCTCCTTCACGCCACAACGAATAACCGTTTTGTCGGAATGGAGATAGCTCACACCCAGGATTAACACATAGGCATGTTATACCGGAAAAACCCGGATGAAGTCGCGGGCATCGTCTAGTAGTCTACTTATATAAATTGTGTGAATCGTGTGTTCCGTACTATTTTGTACTGTACATAATATTGAAAGCCTATTAAAGTAGGTATTAACCATAATATGATTTATGAAACCAGATCAGAAATCTTTGGTAAGCGCGAGTTAGTTGTTGAAACAGGAATGGACTATAAAATACTACTAGTACTTACTTTCAAGTCGGCTTCATTTTTAGGTTCGAATAATGAAGAAAACTGCAATGTGCTATAAGAGATATTTTTTGACAAGTTGTCCATACCAAAAATATAATTTTCTCTTTCCAATTGAAGAGATACGTCAACAACGAATCCAAATGCTGTACAGCAATGTATTGAAGCCTGTAAAATCGCAAAGCACTTGCTTAATTTCATACTTAAGTATTTAAAAGTGAATATAGTGCCCTGTTGAATAGGATAGGAGGTTTTGACGACCTCCCTGGCGCAGTGGTGAGCGCTCTGGTCTTATAACTGGGAGGTCTCGGGTTCGATTCCTGGTGGGGGCAATTTAGGAATTTATAATTTCTAAATTGTCTCTGGTCTTGTCTAGTGGGAGGCTTTGGCCGAGGCTAGTTACCACCCTACCGTCAAAGACGTGCCGCCAAGCGATTTAGCGTTCCGGCACGATGGCGTGTAGAAACCGATTAGGGGTATGGGTTGAATTTACACTGCTATACCCCTTCCAAGTTAGCCCGCTACCATCTTATACTGCATCGTCACTTACCATCAGGTGAGATCGCAGTCAAGGGCTATCTTGTCATCGAATTTAAAAAAAAAGGATATTATAGATAAATATAGAGCGGACAATTTAGAGATTATGTACACAATCAGTGCCGGTCTTAACACAATCAGCGCCTTTTTTTCGCTTAATTTAGGGAATAGACCTCGAACTATGAGCGATGGGCTACAAAGGGGCGCCTGCGGCGCCCCTTTTTTTCGGCGCCCTGGGCGATCGCCTAACCGCACCCCCCCTTAAGACCGGCTCTGTACACAATTAACACCATTATCAAGTCAACTAAGTTTATCCATTAATGAGTTGAGTTTCATCTTCGCACTGTAGAGTAATTTTGATCTTGTAGCAGGGGTTGACTGCTGTTAGTATGTCTTTTTTCGTTGACAAGATAGCTATTGACTGTGTTCTCTCCTCATCGATGGTCGAAATGCTGTCTAAGATGGAAATGGGCTATCCTGGAAGAGGTTTAGAAGTTTTAATTAAACCCATACCACTAATCGGTTTCTACTCGATATCGTACAAGAATACTTTATCATTTGGCGCGACTTTTTTGCCGGAAGGGTTGAAAGCCTTAGAAGAAGCCTCCCACCAGACTAAAGAAAATTTTGAACGTATTAATTCGATTTTCCCCCTAGGAATCGAATTCATAACCTTCCACTTCTAAGACCGCCGTGCTTACTGGGCCAGTGAGGACTTTAAAAAAGGGTTGACTGTTAGTTTATGATTTATATTACAGACAAACTTTAGCAAAATTATCAGATAAACTATAACTATAGGTCTAAACTTTACTTACGTTTCTTAGATCTCCTCCGAGTGAATTTATTACAATATGGCAACCTTTTCCATTGGTTGCTCTAAGAACCATATCTCTGAAACTGACGTCGCGGGAGTAACCGATATGATCCTCTAAAATAAACAATTCAAGTAAAAGAATTACACATTCTGAACTCAAGTTTACATAACCTAAATATTTAACGAAAATAATGTTTAAAGGAAATATATGCACCTTTAAGTTCTGGAAACAGTCTGAGCAAAAACTTTTTTTTCCTTATGTTGCTCACCGTAGTATAGATATCACAGCCAAGTGCTAGAGCAATAGAGATAACCGCTTGGCCTAGAGCCCCCGTGCCTCCGTGCACAAGAATACTGTTGCCACGGTATAAGCGACCCTTGAAACACTATAAAGATATACAATGAAAAATTAAAAGAAAGTAAACAGTAATAATTTCAATTCGCTCTGGAGTAAAATGCTATTCATAAAAACTACTAATGTCGATAAAATTACGGTAAAACTTATAAATAAAAATCCTAATTTAAAAATGATGCTTTTTTGGTTTTACATTATTGTAAAACTAAATTGACAGATTAGGCAGAGATTATTGTAAAAAAAATAACACTATTTTTTAAATGAATTTAGTTTGGAGACTATGTACACCCGAATTAGAATTCATATTATAATTACAAGACAGTAGAACGCTAGGCAGTAGGCAAAAGGAACTGTAGCAGCGTCCTCCAGAGTCCAATATTCGGGCACAGGCCACAAGAGTTCAAGCTTAGCTGAAACGCGGGTGCGGATTCCTTCTTCTTGCACGATACCCATTACACGTTCTTTTCTAAAAATAAATTTGGTATCTATGTTACGGTAAATGTGATTAATTTAAAATTATTAATAATTACCGAACATTATTAATAATTACCAAGACTGATGATAAAAGTGATAAATAATTCACTTTTTCGGTGAATATTAATGTGATTATTAATAAAAAAAAATTGACATGACATCTCAAATATTGTATTATTATAAATATTGTATTGTACTTAATTTCTCAATTTTAAAAATAATATGTAATTATGTTAATAACAATTGTAAAACACTTGATTATTTGATTGGTAGTAGAATAAATGGCTATTTTATTTTATTTTATTTATTAATAATTACACCTTACTTTTGATAGATTATTATATTAATTTCTAAAAATAAAATACGTTTGTAGGTAAACCGTCGTAAACTTAGGTTGCTTTTTAGTATAGTTGCCACTAAGAAGAAGGGAGGGGTTCAGGGGAGTGGATTCGAGCAAAACTTCACTAAGTAAGGACGGATGTAAGGAGAAAGGAGTGGGAGGGATTACGACCCTCCATTCTCCCCATTACAGCCTTCTAACCTAACTAACACTAAGGATTTCTGGGTGCAAGTATTTCTGGGTGGTTATAAAAAAATAGATAAAAATTTAGAATCGTGCGGCAGGAGGGGGAGGGGTAGGAGGTGTGGAGGTGTCCCCTATCACAACTGTAAGTATTTTTGGGTAGTAAAAAAAATCTTTACCACCAAGGCTGTGGCGGAAGCTGCGCTTCGCTATAAATCACATTATATTTATCACATTTACCAAATCATGCGAAAATTATTAATAATATTAATAATATACAAATAAATAAAATTGAAGCGTCTGTAATATCATTAAATTAAAAGTAAAAAAACCTTTTTTAAAAACAAGCTTTTATTTAAATGCGCTAAAAAGAATAAAATAAACCTTTCTTTTAAAACTTTTACTATTAACTTGTAACGTCATTACACAATTTATCTAAATATATAAAAGGCAAAGGTGACTGACTAACTGACTGACTGACTGACTGATCTATCAAGGCACAGCTCTAACCACTGGACCGATTGAGCTGAAATTTGGCATACAGGTAGCTGTTATGACATAGACATCCGCTAAGAAAGGATTTTGGAAAATTTCAACCCCAAGACGGTTAAATAGGGGGTTACAAAATCGAACCTAACGTGAGCGAAGCCGCGGGTTAAAGCTAGTATAATATAAAAGCTTTCGCGAGATATAAGTAGGTACTCGTATTTACGTATCTAGTTTAAAAATTTTAAGAATTAAAATTTAAAATCCATCAGATCAATTTATTTATTTAATTTACTTGTTTATCTTCACAGGTAAACGCGACAAGCTTTTATCTATATCTATACTTATAATAAAACTATAAAGGGACGAAATCTGTACATTAAATATATTTTTTATAAAAATTTTAATCGGGGGATGCTTTATTATCGATACTGAGCTCAAAACCATTTTTTTTTTAATTTTTTGTCTGTGTGTCTGTCTGTCTGTCTGTATCTTGGCCGCGCATCACACGGAAATTACTGGACGGATTTAAATGAAACTTGGCATGATTTAAGTTCATACTACGAGGTAAAATATAGGATACTTTTTATCCCGAAATTGAACACGGTTCTCTTGGGAGAGGGGATGAAAGTCAAAATGTGTATTTAGTTGTAATTCACTAACACGTTCTCCGATTTCATTGATTCTTTTTTTATTAGAAAGAAGATACTGTATGGATTGTCCTATAATTATTTCAAGGTCGTCGGTTTAGTAGTTTAGAAATTATAGACATCACAATCCTCAGTATAAAATCCAAAATAACTTGAACCCCGTTATGCACAGGAAACTTTAAATGTACGGCTCATCTTAAGCTGGCATAACACACTATCGTCATAATTTTTTTTACCTTCAACTCCTCAATCCTGATGCTGCGGGGTACTGCCCAACTAAGCTATGAGGATTTAAGAACTGTCGCTTGCGAATTGATATTATAAGTATGAAGTATAAACTACATCATGGAGCTTTAGGTCCTAGCTCTTCAATACTGATGCTGCAGGGTACGACCCACCTAAACTGTAATGATTTAGGTACTGTCGATTAGGAATTGTTATTGTAGGTATCAAGCATAAACTACATCATGGAGCTCTAGGTCCTGGCTCCTCAATCCTGATGCTGCAGGGTAGTGCCTACCTAAACTATGAGGATTTTGAAACTGTCAGTTTTGAATTTATATTGTTAGCACCAAGCATAGACTACATTATGAAGCTCTATCAATTTTATTGGTTGAGTTGTATTGTTCTTAAAAAGTTTCTTTAAAAGTACAAGAAAGATCGTGTTTAATAGTACAAATAAATTAATGTACCTATTGCTTGCTCATTTCATGTAACTTCGTATTTAAATAGATAATTTCAATTTGTACCTACGTGTTTAATAAATAAAATTTTCACCCAAATATAACTTTTGTTTTTTCTGTAATAAAGAAAACTTGAAATTCTCCATTTTGTACGTGGCTAAAACGCTATCCGCGAAAAGCCAAAAAAAGAAACCTCATTCTTTTAGTCTATGGCCGATCTCCATTGTAAGATGCGCGAAGGCCGCAAAGGACTATAATCCAGGCCGTAAATAAATTAAATAAAAAGTAAGATGCGCGCGCATAGGAAAACTGATTAATTTTTCCCGCCATATTGCGAAAAAATTTTCACAACTCGTTTTCACTGTTTTATACCATAATGTACAATTTTAGTATTATTTTCTTCACAAGTGTGTTGAAAAACGTCGTATGATACACGTGTGTATTGATGATTACCGTCCTCGGCTATCTTAAGACTCAATCGCGCCTCAGCGGCAATCACCAACATTTCACACTTGTACCATTATGTACTATTAAAATGGCGATTTTTGGACATTAATGTCTTAATAACCGTTTGAGCTGTATATATGAAATTTAGGGTTCTGGTTAATTTCAGGGGTTTTAATAAATATAACAGATTTCATGTTTATGTTAAATAGATTTTGAGATATTGTGGGGGCAAAAGTGGCTCTAAGTGGCTCGTGTAAATATACACACGGCTACGCGCGTCGCCAGTTCCTTTCTTTTAGCTTGAACTTAGCTTGACACGCGGTAACAATGGCATAAAACAAATGTGTTTTGATACATGTTAGAACTGTTTTAGGGGCTTTAAATAAAGGCTTTTATTTATTTCTATACATCCTTTTAAAAAATTCAAATCAACAAGAGATTTAATGATGCTATTTTTGTATTTACTGAAATTGTCTTACCTGTCTGTAATGCCACTGAAGCTGTATTCAACTAGTTTTTTATTATTCTTATTTTCAGTTGCGGCCACACCTAATACTTTTTTAACATAAGCATCGTTTAAACTTGCGTAATGAACCTAAAATGTTTAAATCTATAGAATTTAACTTAAATATAAAAGACGACTTACAAAACCTCTTTGATCTCGTTTAATTTTACACATTTAATGTGAGGAAGGAACGATATCACAAAGGTTTTGTACGTTTTGTTGGAGTTACAAATGTACCACGGTAATGCAAGACACCTGGTGGACTCCTTAATTCTATTACTTGGTATTTCATCCACGCGCATGAAATGTTTCAAGTTTTCATTCCTTATATGCATGGAAATCCCTTCCGAAATTTGTGTCTCTTGACGTTTACCATTATCAAAAATATCTTGCAAATAGATATCTTCTAGGTGAACGCGTTCCATCGAAGGTTCCATCATCACTTTCCACCAGATGCACTTGTGGTCAAGCATCTATTTACAATGGTGCAGACATGACGTCTGTTGTTCACAAGATCAGCATTTCGTCAATGCGATTGATGGTACTGAATTTATTTCTCGCATTTTTAGTTATGAACGAGGCTCTAGTGGCCATTGCGTCTCTTACAGGTCTTGCATTCATGTTCGATTTCCTCGAATAACAATCAATATTTCAATGATCATAATATACCTTTACAGAAATGCCTGGCTGACTGGATTCTGTCGTTTCTATCCAATGCATAGAGTCTATATCACCTATTCGTGTCATTTCTAGTGCCATTTCTTTGCCTTTTGCTATTTTTCCTTGAATTGGTAAATAATATTCTCCACCCCAAATACCCTAGAACATAAAGGTCTTTTGGTGTTTAAATTTTTATTTATTAACCCTTTCCCTGTCCCATGAATCACATGAAAACATAGTCTTTGTTTTCTGTTTGTTTTACTTTTTTGTCTGCTGTCTGACAAGGAATCTATTAAATTTTTTTTTTAAAAGTACGTAAATTAAAGAATTCACAAAATTATATAAAAAATACTTACATGGTCTAAAATACTAACGGCCAAATCGGTAAACGCCATTTGACTTAGACTTTGATCATCGACTAATTTGCGTTTGACAATCACAAGATTAATTTTACGATTATCTTGGTTTTTCCACTCTTTAATAATATCTTTTAATCCGCCAAAAACTGGATATGAAGTTAATATTATAAGTTTATGCTTTGGTGGAAGTGTGGATAGTTGAGCATATAATTTGGTTAGGTCAGCTTGTGAAAAAACTGTTACAGCACTAGACCCAATGGTATCATTAGAAGGGCGCCAAATGTCTAATTCCAGATGCGAAGAAGTAATGGTATGGGCACACACATTATTGTATAGTAGTGAAGGACGAATGATCGACAAATCTGTACACTCCTCTTTATTGATCAAGAAAGTATCTCGATTGAGCACCCGGTGTAGAACTTGGCACATCTATTAAAAACATCATACAATAATTTTATTAATACACATAATGTCGAATTAAATTCAAATTCAAAATGTATTTATTTCATGTAGGCCAACTTGTAGCTCTTATGACACGTCATAAATCTACCACCGGTTCGGAATGCAGATTCTGCTGAGAAGAGCCGGCAAGAAACTCAGCAGTTGCTCTTTTCAAAAAAAAATTTTTTACAATAGGTAACAGAACCATGCTATGTATACAGTGTTTCCGCAATGAAGTTTCAAAAATGCATACGTAGGTACATACAATCCAATACATATTAAGACGGGCAAAGTAGACCTATTCCCGTTGGTGGTCTTTATAGTCAATAAATATTTGAATAAACTTACATTATCATCAGAAGCTAAATTAGTAATCATTAGCGCATCAATATCGTCAAAGAAATCATTAGTTTTCTTTTTTAAATCTTTCCGACATATTTCGACTAAATTAATCTTTATTTCAGGTATATCATGAATAATTTCTTGAATTTTTGTGAATTTTGTATGACCCTTTGATTTAACAATATTGCCAATATTGATCTCCTGTTTATTTAAATTTTCTGCTATTATTTGCAAAAATACATACAATGCAGACATTTCCTGTAAAGTAGTAATTTGACATTATGAGTTTAGTTCGTATTTTTATAAAATAAAATTTTTATTATAATCATTGTACTCACATCAAAAGTATTGGTAGAGACGTGAGGAACAAATTTGAGTGTTTTCAAAGCAATGTGTTCTTTGTTTATTGAAGGCAGTTCGTGGAATTGAATGTTTTCAATCAAGACACCACCACATCTAAAAATTCAAGTAAACTTGTTAAAAAGTTTTCCATTTCCTTTTAACGCAAGGTTAGGTGTAAGTTGAGCTACGTATATAATAAGACCGGTGTATCAGATATTTTCCTACTACTCAGATTTCAGTCCACCCAGTAACCGTTTCGCTATTACGATAAAATATTTAACTACCAAACTATTATTTAACTATCCTTATTAAAATAAAATTTAGTTCTGCTTACTGCAAAAAATGAACACTTGTACAGGTTAGTGTATAAATTATTAAATACCTGGTGCTATCCAACACCTCACATACTTTTGCCACCATGATATTCACGTCATTGACCACCAAAGTTGGATTGGTGGAATGCTTCTCAACATCTATTACGATTCTTCTAATAAAATTAGGTTGTGAGATACTTTCATGAACGCGCTTAAGTGCATTCAGTTGAATCATACCATCAATAAGTGTCACCCAATTGTTTTTCCATATTAGATGAGCTTTGGTTAATGATAAGTTAGCGTTGTAAATACTACGAAATTCGTTCCTAAAATATTATTTACAAAAATTATTAAAATGACAACGATGATAAATTATTATTTTAGCATTTACTCACATACCTTCATAGAAAGGTAACAAAAAACAATAAATGTGAAAAAATCTATCTGTTTTAAACTAATGAAGTGAACTCAATTAAAATTCCAAAATATAGCATATAATGAGATACAATGTGAAGTCGCTTACGAGTAATTATAGTCTCTAGCGCTGAATAATTGGTATATATCATCTGATTTCAGTGTTAAGACTTCCTCACACTTCAACTCTTCCTCTGGTGGTATATCTTTGACTACTTCACTGACAATGACACCTGTTGCCACTTTTATGTTGTCGTCCAAAACCTAAAATAAAATGATATGTGTGAAAAATTATTTATTTTTGCTAATTTATCAAACGGTTGGACTAATTTGATTCGATGATTTTTTTTAAATTAAGCTATATTTTACGAAGATCTATTTGCTCAGTTGAGGATTTTTAAGCATTTTTTCAGATGATGCAGGAATCTTAGTTACAAAAGTCATAATGCTTCCACTCGGCATATCCACTTGTAATTTGGAATTAAATTTCTCTGATAAAAAAAATAAATAAAAACATCTTAGCAATCCTAATGACATTGCAATAATGGTAACCTTTTCATAACACGAATTCTGCCACCAGAGGGATTTATCTCTATCTTAGCAGCATTGAAAAATTATGGGCAGTTCTTAGTTAGCACTTTTGATAGCGACTGAGATAGAGAATAGGCCTAGAGGTCAGTGCTGAGTACTCAATTAGACAATTTACAGCAGATGCGTATTTGGCGCCCAGATGCTTACCCACATGTGTCACGTTAGAGTAGGAAGGTAGTCAGTGGAACTTAGCTCTATTCAACGTAGGCCCACCGATTTTGTACCCGTTGAATTAGTCTCGACAGGTTTGGTAGATGAAATATAGTGACCTAGTTCTGGCAAAGGCTGAAGAAGGATGCTGGCTAAAAGAATGTCAGATTTACCAAACGTAGAACTATACCTTCTACGTGTCGGGATGGATTTTTTGTTGAGTCTTGTATTATAATGTGAAAAGGTCACCTCAAATTGGCCTCTCCCCCTATGAACAGCTACGTTCAGGCGCAGTTGTCTCTGGTCATGCAACGTGGGCTCTGAGTGCAGGTACACATCGCGGAATTCCACCGAGAGTTCCTTCTTTGGCACTCCCAAGACCATAGCTAATGTATCCCAAACTGCTACTAGAGTAGCAGCGAAAGGGTATGTGTTCTTCTCTAAAATTATTTAATAAAATATTATAGAGTACTCCAAAAGTTTTAAGAACTTATCAATTCTTGCTTTTTTGCTTTTTGATTTTTGTTATAAGATACATTTTTTTTTTAAATTTTGATTACAATTTTGATTACGTATATAATACCTCTTATCACATGTCCTTTCAAGTATCGATGGTCGTCATCATGGATGGATAAGACATAAGTACATGCTGCTGCTGTTTTTCTGTTCGCTGATACATATAATGGTACATTCCTGAAATAGTTTTATAATAGAATGAAACATTCATGTTTCAAAAGCGAAGTCTCTGGTAAGTATACTTGCTCTGCGCAAACAATTTCTAAAAGTTGATTAAGCTTTCAAAATTTGCAGTTGCGAGTGTTATATTTTATTTCTTCTAGCGGTCTAGACTAGCGATCACAGAGCTATTCTGATAACATTGATTTCTACAAGAAATTCACTCGCCAGAGGACACAGTTATTTTATTACGGTTGGGTTCTTACCAAGTTTCATTATGCGCCCATTCCACTAAATGTGATAACATCGGTGTGCCAGTGGAAACTGGAAATTCTACTTTCGGATATAGTGCTTGTATTTGCGGGTTGTATCCCTCCATGTAGAGACTGCAAACATGAAGGCAAAGTTCGGTAATCATGATCATCTATGCTTTTCTTTGTCAACCGATAGACATCTGCTAGATATATTATGTCTCTTATGGTACCTGGCTAGTAGCGACTCATCTGATGTCGTCAGAAATATTTTAAAGAGATATATTTTTAGAACACCTTATAAAAAGTAATATGATAAAATAACATAAATCATTAGCTAACAACAGAGACAAGCATGAAATTCTTGTTAGTTACAAAAGTCTTACTTCCCAATGCCTTCTAATAGAAACTGGGCATTGTCGGGGTGGCCACGTCTGGTGAGTGGCACGTGTTTGCAGGATTCAGGCAGAGAACGTTTGAGAATAGCCTGCAATAAACCATGAGGAGCTATTTCCACCAACACTGCATTTGCTGGGATCAGCTTTGATG
The DNA here is from genome assembly GCA_038048805.1 of Hipparchia sbordonii. Classification (NCBI taxonomy): domain Eukaryota; kingdom Metazoa; phylum Arthropoda; class Insecta; order Lepidoptera; family Nymphalidae; genus Hipparchia; species Hipparchia sbordonii. The sequence continues at coordinate 7,624,845 of CM076107.1, read as the reverse complement.
TCTCTTCAAACAGCACTGAGTTCTGCAACAAAAACCCGAATTACCTAGATCTTACTTTCACTCTTCGGATACTTAGCTAGTAGCTCTGAAGTGATAACATACATGTATAGGGGCACTGCATAAAGAAAAGATAAGCAGGATTGCCATGGTGCTTGAATAGCGGCCTTCTACCGGAAAACGCATCGTTGGGAGGCTCCCTACTTTCAGGACCATTCCATTGCGCTATGCATAGGCGCTGCTGATGGCCCCATATGCGTGTACTCACATTAGTACCTATTCGTAGTATGCACGAATGTTTTTCGCATATATTGTAAAGGACTCACTGCGATAACACAGTGCAAGTGACTTAATAATTAATTAATAGCTGATTGCTGCTATTGCTAATACAGTGAGCACTTTAATTTAATTATTTTACATTAACAAACATTAAAAAAACAGTATAAGTTAACTCACAAGTAAGTTATTTGTGTGATATTCTGCCGAGGAATATTTCGCAATCGGATCATTCCATTTCTCTTGCGGCACTGAAGTGGAAACCCAGCGTTCACTGCGTGCTTTGGGTGACTTTATCACTTCACCCAAATACTTGAGCAGTCCTGGACCTGCGTCAGCTATGTATCGCGAGTGGTATGCAATGTTCGAACACGGCACTTCCTTGGCAAAGATTTGTTTCGCAGTGAGTTGAGCCACGAATTCCTTCATGACATCAGCAGGTCCAGAAATTGTGCTGGACTCGGGACCATTGTGGCAAGCTACTTCGATCTCAGGTGGACACATTTTTGATATCTGAAACGAAAAAATCAATTTTTGTTATCTGCTGCCTTCTACTAACAGTCTCGCGTAAGCTCGAGTAAAGAGTTTTAATGCAAGCGTAGGCTTTAATTTAAAAAAAAATGTTGGATTGACTTCTGCTTTATTTTTTACAACAATTTAAAATAAAACTACGTTTGCTTAGGTCTCGGCATACTATACCGCACAGCTATCCGGTATAAAAAATTATTGGCATATATTACCTGCTGGTAGCCAACTCCGACAGCAGCCATTGATCCTCGAATAAATGGCGTCTGCACTGAGACGAGGCCGCGGCTGTATGCAGACAGTATCATTTCCTCAGCTGTGAAACACCCGTCTGCGTATGCGCAGCCTAGCTCTCCCACGCTGTGTCCTGGTAATAATGACAAGTTACCATGACTGGGAAAAGTTAAAAAATAACCTTAACGTTAAGTTTTGACCGACCTTCCGGCGACCGGCACAGCTTTACCCTCAAGGCAATAGAGAATAGACATCTTATAGGCAAGCGCGCTCCAACCTAAGCTTCATCATTAATTTTCATAAGGTATGACGGTCAAAAGTTCATCTTAATTTTTGAAAAATAAGTCATCTGTCATCAACGAGTAAACATAAGTTCTGTATAATTTTAATCTTAAAAAATAGAAGTTTATAAAAATTGTGTGTTATCAAGTGATTAACGGACTAATAACAGTGCAAAATAATCGGAAAAACGTTTACAATAAATTATGTGAAGTCATTTTCATAAAAATTGTGGTTTAAATATTGACAATTAAAAGATATAGGTACATATTTTACATGAAGTTTATAAAAATTGAGTGTTATCAAGTAATTAACGGACTAATAACAATGCAAAATAATTTGAAAAACGTTTACAATAAATTGTGTGAAGTCATTTTCATAAAAATTGTGGTGTAAATATTGACAATTAAAAGATAAACATATTTAAATATATCAATCGAAGTGACAAGCAGGCTCAGGACGCGGTTGCTAAGGCCGTCATCGGTTGTCTTAGCGACGACATGCGTTGCTAAGTCTCCTCCACTACAGCCGTCATATTTTGACCCAAGAGAATGCAATCACTCCATATTTTGACTTTGACTTTATTATGTTTTTAGTGTACATTTTAAGTTACTTTATTGTGTTTTTTTATATTTATTTTAAGATATTCTTTTTTGTAAATATATTTAATTGTGGAGAATGCCGTCCGGGACCCAATCTTGTGATGGCACGTCGAACGCGACCCATATATGTACACAGTGCAATAAGTCTTTCAAATCTTTGAAAGGCCTCAACATACACACTACTAAAACACACAGGAAATGTATTAGCCAAAACAGTTCACCTTTAGACAACCATCCAATTATTCCGAGTGCGTCTACTTATGTAGCCAACGATCCAACTCCTTTCCACACATATCTTAGCAATTTGAAAAATAGTATACCCATAGTTAAAAGAATCCCACGAGGAGCTCGAATAACCGTTGCTACACATTTATCACAATTAATCCAGAAATGTTACATAAGCAATTGTACTCAAGACTGGCAGAACCTATTTTTATTTTCATACAGCACACTGCATATAATAAAAACTGATGAACCGAATTTATCCCTAACACAAAAGATTAAGAATAACTGTGCTGTAAGCTCCTCGCCTTCTCCCGCACCTCTAATCAAACATGATGCCCCTCGTAATCGCAACAAACTCATCGAAAACAAAATCTGTGACGGAGATCTCAAAGGTGCCGCTCGCCTTTTGTTCTCCAACGACGTGCTATCACCAGATACCCCTGACACCCTTCAGGCCTTACGGACAAAACATCCTCCAGCTCCAGTAAACCCATATTTTCTCGACCCACCAACTGCAGGGCAAGCATGCCTTCAAATTCAAAACAAAGATGTTACGGATGCCATTTTATCTTTTAAACCAGGTTCGGCTGCAGGTTTGGATGGAATCTCACCGCAACATTTGAAAGACTTAACATCGCATTCAGTGGGTGATGCAGGCGAGCAACTTGTAAATTCGATCACTAAATTAATCAACTTTATGTTTTCCGGTAATGTCAATCCAGAAATTGTTCCCGTTCTTTTCGGCGCGAACCTCATTGCCCTCACCAAAAAGGACGGAGGGGTGAGACCAATTGCTGTTGGATCAACACTACGACGTCTGGCCTCCAAAATTGCTGTTCGACATATTTTACCTAAATTAATTTCGGAATTTGAACCCGTACAGTTAGGCTTCGGTGTAAAAGGAGGGTGTGAGGCAGCCGTCCATGCCCTACGCTCTTTCCTAACTTACGGACAGCCCGACGTGTTGCTTAAAATTGATGTCAAAAATGCATTTAATTCGGTAAATAGGGATACCCTGCTGACGGAAATAAAACAACATATACCGGAAATATACAATTATCTTCTTCTCAGTTACGCTGACCCAACAAAATTGTTATATCGTTCTAATGAATTGTCTTCGGAAGTAGGTTGTCAACAGGGGGATCCCCTTGGGCCTGCAATTTTTAGTTTGGCTATAAATCCGATAATCAAAAATTTAAATTCTAAATTCAACGTTTGGTATTTGGACGATGGAACCCTAGGAGGTGATGTGGATACTGTGTTTTTGGACCTTTTTTTAATCAAAACTAAATTTGAAGCCATTGGTTTGGAGCTTAATTTTAGCAAATGCGAACTTTTTATAAATAACTGCGACTTAAATTTAAATGACATAAAACAAAAATTTAATATTTTGGCTCCAAATATTAAAATAGTTAACAGTAATTCCCTTTACCTTTTAGGTTCTCCAATTTTTGATGAATCTATTTCTCAATATATTAATAATTCAATTACTAAATTTCAAAATTCTGCTGACCGTCTCATTGAAATTAGTCCACATTATGCACTTTGCATCTTAAAATTCTGTCTTTTCGTCCCAAAATTTACGTATGTGCTCCGTTGCTGCTCCTTTTGGAATCACCCAGATCTTTTGACACAAGTAGATGACTTAATCAAAATTAGCTTAGAATCGATTCTTAATATGCAGCTGAACGAGCAATCTTGGTCCCAAGCATCCCTACCCATCCGTTATGGTGGTTTAGGGATTCGCAAAATTTCCAGTGTCGCTTTACCAGCCTTCCTATCTTCCGTCCATAGTTCAGCAAATCTCATGAGTAAAATTTTAAGGGCATCCCCTTCAAACTTTGAGATTGCTGGCTTGGAAGAAGCTAGAAACGCTTTCTTAATTGCATGCCCAGGTCAAAATTTTCCTGTTTCTCCAAATTCACAGAGGAGCTGGGACGACATAAAATGTAAATTGACGTATAACGATCTTTTGAGCCGTAGTACAGGTTCGGCGCGTGCTAGGCTTTTGGCCGTGGGTGCACATGAGGCCGGCTACTGGCTTCACGCGTACCCTTCGACCAATACAGGAACATTTCTTGTGCCTGACACGCTCCGAATCGCAACCTGTCTACGCCTTGGGGTTCCGGTCTGCGCTCCGCATAAATGTCCCTGTGGCAGTGATGTCGACAAGCTAGGACATCACGGACTGTCATGCCAAAAAAGTGCTGGCCGCTTCTCGAGACATGCCGCACTTAACGATATCATACGCCGGTCCCTTGCCACCGTCAACGTGCCAAGTCTACTTGAGCCGACTGGCATTGCAAGAGACGATGGCAAGAGACCGGACGGTATGAGTTTGATTCCATGGAAGATGGGTCGGGTGCTGGTATGGGATGCAACCTGTTCAGACACGCTGGCCCCTTCCCATCTACATGGAACCAACAACAGAGTTGGTGCGGCTTGTGAAGCGGCTGAAAAAACGAAAGCATGCAAATACAGGGGTCTCGGCACCGAATATGATTTTGTCCCATTCGGTGTCGAGACCCTTGGTCCGTGGGGTCCTAGCGCCATTAGACTTTTTAAAGAAATATCAAAAAGATTAGTCGACGTCACAGGTGACCGAAGAGCTGGCAGCTACCTCGGACAACGAATTAGTCTCGCTATCCAAAGGGGGAACGCTGCCAGTATCTTCGGAACGTTGCCTAAAGGGACACCTTTTAATAATTTATTTTAATTTATTATAGTATATATTTTTTAAGGTTTTTAGTTTTAGGTTAATATTTTGTCAAGTTAGGTTAGTTTTAATTTTAGAAGTAATTTTGAAAAATTACCTATGATTTTGTCGGGTATGATTTCTAATGCACTTAAAACATCTGTGAGTCCAATTTGAATAGCAGCAATACCAACGAAGGAGTTGAGAATATTGTCAAATATAGTTTTGTCAGGAGATGTAATTATGTAAACAATATCCACTCCCTTGGGTTCCAATACGCGCCGGCACCTGATAGTGGATAAAAGAGAAATTATTATTATTACGAAATTATAATTATTATGAAATTTTATAAATGCGTAGGTGCAAGTTGCAAGTAGACAAGCTACTGGCGGGTTTCGGGCTGTGGGTTGTAGAAATTAATTTTAATCCAAAGTGTTTCAAAAAGTTATATTTCAAAAAGTAGAAGTAGGACAGAATGCTTTATCTTTACTTATCCTCATGAATCAGAAATTGTATTTGTTTGTTAGTTTTTCCTTCAATTTAATAGCAACGGAGCAGCAGAGTGATGTGATTTTTGCAGTAAGGATTTTTGGCATAACTATAGGTGAGGATTTTGAGAGTGACATAATATCCTAAAAAACCGAAGGAGTTCCCGCGTATTTTTACGACTTTACTTCCACGCGGACGAAGTCGCGGGCAAAAGCTAGTATTAAATAAGCCCCAATAGTACAAGGAAAACTGTATACGTACTTTTCAATAGCCGCAGCAAACACAGGGATCCTCATAAGCTGCGCTCCCATCCCCGCCCACTGCGAGCCCATGCCGCTGTACACGAACCACAGCGGCCGCCGCGCGTCGTCGTAGTAGTTCGCCCTCTCGCATAAGCTCACAGTTTCATTCTTTTCATTTGTATCTTAAAAACAATTTAAATTAATAGTTACTAGAGTTCGGCCGCGGGGAATTTCTGATTTTCTCTAATGAGATGAATTTTCTCACTGCAAAGCGTTCGTTGGACAAAAGTCCTGCAGCCAGTAAAAACCGCGACTTGGCCTACAGAGATTTACATGATTTTTTTTGTTTTTGAAAATGTTTTCATCTTTTTACTCACCAAGAAGTATGAATCCTCTCCCGAGATGACCAGAAATTCTACTTTTGTGTAGATTATGGAATAGCGCTATTTCCTCAGCGTCAACGGGACGGGATTTTAAATCGTGGATAATTTTGGTCACTGACGATTCCTGTCTACCTGATAAGAAGACTAAACGAGGAATGTTCGTTTTGTATCGTAAAAGATCCTAAAAATATAAAAGTAGGTAATCGTAAATCTCAACATACTTAAATAGGTTTAATACGTTTTGCATAGTTCTATTATGTATTTCACTATTGTTTTGATATTTCATACAATGTTATTGTTATAGTATACTGTGCTATTATATATTACCTACTATTGAAAATACAATGTTTCTTTGCATCTAAAAACGGCCTAAACGTTAAAGCCAGAGCTGCACTGGCAAGGCCTTTTAGGATTGCTAAGCGATATAGCTACGTGATAAGTCGTGTGTTTGCAGTGCTAATAAATTTTGAATAAAAAAGTTTCAATACACTTATAATAGACTATATTAAGGGCCTGTTTCACCATCGTCAAGTTTACTTATCTAACTAGTCTGGCCATAAGTTCTGTTACAAATGAAAATGCATTTATTTTTTTATGAAGCAATGTAATTTTAATAAAACTTATATGTACATATTTATTGAAGTCTCAGCAATAATTAGAAAATAATTCTATTCGAAATGAGCACCTTTGGCTTTGATACAGGCCTTTCATCTGTCTGACTACGGAGCTATGGAATTACGCACTGTTTTCATGGGTAATTTAGCTACTGCTAGCTGTAGAAATTTCTTAAGAAACTCAATGTCGGTGTATCGTTTAGAGCAGTTCATGTCCTCTAAAACTAACCATAATTTCTAATCCAAGGGATTGAGATCTGGGCTAGATGAGACCCAGTCTTCAGCTCTTATAAACTCCGAAACGTTGGCTTCGAACCAGGCTTGGATGTTTCGTGCTTTGTGACCAGGTGCAGGGTCTTGTTGGAAAGTCCACGGTACATTTTTAAAAAGTGAATTGCTGAGAGGTTCCAAAACACGATTTAAGACAGTCGCTTAATACACTTTGGCTGAAGTCTTCACGCCTTTTTCACAAAAATGAAGCTTTGTGACTCCTTGATAAGACAGCCCTCACCAAACCATGACTGATGTAGGATGATGACCACTTGGTACCTTTCCGACTACTTACCAAGCTTCTTTAGAGCTATGAGCGTACACTTTGTCATTTTGCTTGTTGTTATGCTCTTCAATCGTGAAAAATCTTCCATCAGGAAAGAGGATATTTCTTGGCTTCTCACCCGCGTATCGGGACGGAATGCGTTTTGATCAATGCACTCTCTTTAACTGTAAGGGATTGATTAAGGGAATATCTTGTATTTGACGATAAGCACCAAACCTCAGGTCTTGTTTGATAATACGCGAAAGAGCCCTAGCAGGAATCTTCTTTACTTGCGACCGATAACCGACGGCTCCATACCCACTTAGTGCAAGGCAATCACTGCAATTCTGTTTTCTTTAACGTCCCATTCCATATTGTAAATTAATATTTACCTCAAAAAAATGTAGAAGTGTTGAGAATCTATCGCAGTTTCTAAAATAATAAACGCGTTCAAAATTTGAGTTCAGAAAATATTAATGTCAGAAGTTTTTAACTTGTAACAATATTTATGGCCAGACTAAGTATTACAGTCTACAACCGTCAAAAAAATACTACTTCTTTTTATCGAGGAAAAATGAAGAGTTTCCTCAGAATTTATCAAAAACAACAAGGCAAAAGCCAGTTGATTTTAATAATAGATACTAGCAATAGACTTACCTTAGGTTTGTAATGTCCATGTAAAAGTATATGAGCGTTTACTCCGCTCACAGATAAACCGTTTACAGCGGTGTAAGTTCGCCCAAATGTCTCATGGTCGGTAACAATGCGCATTCGGCCATCACGCAGAGCAGCTATGTCTGTTCTGGGCGAATCACAATTTAAATTGCCTGCTAGCTTGCCATAGTGGTATCCTAAAATTACCTGTTGACAAATTAACCATTACCAATAAGAAATCTTACTTGTAGACGTACTACTTTAATAGTAACATTATTTGCTAGTCTTCTGTTTTATAAATAAGCTCTTTCCAATATTATAAATGCGAAAGTGTGTTGATTTGTTAGATTGTCCTTCGATCACGCAGCAACGAAGCAACGAATCGACGTGATTTTTTGCAAGGGATCTGGGAGTTGAGCACCTGTAAGTAACATAGGGTATATTTTATTCCAGAAAAACAAAGGATTCTACTATGAAAGATTTTGATACGGTCCCTTTTCACTGATGGCTCGGGGAAAAAATATGGAGAGAGCTGATTTTTACTAGCAAACAAAATATTTAAAAGAGTAAGGTCAACATATACCTTAGAGTAAAAAAGCAGTAACATAAAGACGATAAACTTATGTCAAAACTAGCCAAGTCAAATATGGAGCTTCAATTTATCCTATTCCTAAGTAATCTGCTTCTTATAAACTAGTGGTTCGCCCCGAACTGAGACCTCGCGGTATCCCATAATTCCCAAAAGATAGTTTTAATTATTTATTGTAATAATTAACTTTTAACATTAGACGCAATAAAAAATAATAATAGTTGACGCAAAACTGTTTTACTGATACAGCGCCATCTATTAGCATTATTGTGAAGCTATTAGCATTAAAAATTAAATAATTTCGTTTCTTTATAATATTTATCTAATTTTAGTATTTTTTGTTCAAGTACAGGATATAACTGAATTTTCAACAAAGTTTCAGGTTCTAATATGCAATACTTTTTGACATATGGCTCAAATTAAAATCTCCACTTTGAAAGCCCCCCATTTCGTCAATTTTAAGGGAAAAATTAAAAAAATATATTTTTGTACTCTGTTCAAAGTCGTCTTTAAAAAAATATATTGCAAGTCTATGTAACGCAGCAAACAAAATTTTACTTCAAACACGCTTCTATGAGAGCCCCCTGAAATAAAGCTTTTTATATTTTTTTATACAATGTTCGGCTGAAGGCCATCAGTTTACATATTATATTTAAATTTGAAGTAATTACGTTCAGTAATTCAGAAGTTATAGGGCTCTGACAGACATTTGGACGTACACACTTCTCTGTCCAGTACAGACAAGCGCTCTAGTTGACTCAGAGAACTCGCTTCGCTCGTTCAATAATTTCATTGTTCAAATTTAAGAAGTTATATTTTTAAATAGCAAACATTGTTCCAGCAGAAAATACAAGTAACTATGCTTTGAATTTATATTTTAAGAATATTGTATGTTTTTATAAATAAATTTCGGGATTGTCTACAGAACTTGGCACCCATTTAGATCGCAATTCTTTTGTCGGCGAAGTCGACAACCACCCATGTCCCATATTCTTCATATTGTACTTGGCTCTCATTTTCACGTTTATGTTTTTGATGGGATGTATATTTACTTTTGTTACAGCAGATATCCCCGATGCCGCTTCACCGTATCCTATATTTGACATAACGCTGCCCACCAAAAGAGGATTTTTTCTATTATTACAATATACTTTTTCGATTGCTTCTAGTTCTGCTTTGTCGGCTTCCGGTACAGCTAAAATATAATTTGAAAATTAATTCGCAGTGATAGATCAGTAACTAGGATTGTTGTCTCCTATTCGGGGGGATCACGGGTTCGATTTCGGGCTACCACCTCTACCGTTTTGGAGTAATGTGCGTTTAAGCAATTAAATATCACATGTTTCAACGATGAAGGAAAACATCGTGAGAAAAGCTGCACACCTAAGAGTTCTCCATGTAGTGAAGTCTGCCAATTTTCATCGAACTATGCCGGTGAACTAAGGCCTATAACCCTTCTCGGAGAGCAGACCTGCGCTCAGTAGTGCTGATGACTATGATGATTAAGATGATTAGTTCGACGAAAGAAAGAAATAAATAAAGCATTAAAAAAGCTTAGTAAAAATTCGAAGAAAAATAAATTATTTATTGTTTATCTATTAATAATTTTTTCTAATATATTGGAATTACAACCTGAACCAAAAGCTTCTACATATTCAACGGCTTGTGGCGATATCTGTGCTTCTTCGTAGAAAGTACTTATAAAGTTTGCCATGTTTTCAGGTTCCCGATAGAAACCATACCTTGGACCGTTAGTTTCGTCTTGCAGAAGAGAAGTAAATGTAGATTTTACATGTACCACTTCGGCGTAAATTCTGGAAAGAATAAGCTTAAAATAATAGTATTAAATAGGTAGTACGAACGCTGGCATATCGTTATTTGTGTGCTTATAATTTCTACAATTTTTGTTACGGTTGTAAAATATGCCCTACATAAAATGTAATGTATACCTCCTCACCATAGAGCAGGCTTGTAGGCTTCAATGCAATGGTTTTTTACTTACCTAAGAGCATCATTAGCTTTTTGAAGAAATAGGACGTTGATAGCCTCAGACTTAGCGCACCCAGCAGCTTCAGTATCAAAGGATTTGGTCTTACCATCCATACTTAGCTTCATGATTCTAAAAGAAAGGAATAATTCGGACATGAGTAGGTATTCGAATTACGTTTAATCGCTATTCAATTTGATGTGTATTTCAGATTATGTTAAATTACATTTTTGTAAGAGATCGACAAAATGTAACCGACATTTACTCGAAGAGTGATGGTTCATAAGAGTTTGGTGAGGCACGTATTTCTTAGGGAGGGAGGGGAAATCTAAGTAGGTGGAAGCTCAGGCCAAGAGGCTGAATTGGTCAGCGCGCTCTGGTAGTAGAAGCACCGGACGACCACGTGCACGACGGCGTAACAACAAAAGGCAGCGGGAGCCTGGACAGAGGTAGACTTACGAAGATGGGATTCATAACACCGAACAGCGAACATTAAACAAACAAAATTTCATTAAAGGTGACACCGACAGTTCTTTGTGAAAAGCCTGCATGGAGGTCGAGGAAATACCTATGCACATGCTATTGTAGTTTACAGGCGTGAAAGACCAATTGAACAACCAACGAGAACCCCAGTCTTATTTCAGGAAGCCCTCGGTTAAACTCCGACGGGAGTGGCGTAACAAGCACAATAAACCTAACGGATTGTGTGGCGCAAAGGCACCTGAAGAGGCACTAGTCCTGCAGTGGAATGCAACAAGTTGCAGATGATGATGTAGTTTAAATAACATGTACTTTTTATTACCTTCCGTAATGAATAGAAGACTGAGGATGCAAACACAGACTCGATCCTCCGACGATCGCAGCCTCACATTCGCCGCGATTGATGGCTTGGTAAGCCTGCTCCAAAGCTCCGGATGAACTGCAGCAGACTTCGTCGATGGATATAGAAGGACCCTTGGCATTTAACCAGTAAGAGATGCGATTTGCAAACATTGATTTACTGCACCTGTAATGTGATTAATATTGTTATGCTTTATCTCACTGCGGATGGATATAGTGATGCGAAAATGCCAATTTGTGTTTGTGTTGTATCTAATAGTTTGATAGTCCATACGAACCCTGCAATTCCAAACCCTGTCCTGGCACCTGCCACATAAAAGCAAGCCTTATCAGTTTCAGAGAAACAACTTCCAATGTATACACCAACTTTCTTCCCAGAAAGTTCTTCTGGGCATACGCCTGCATAGAAAAAAACATTTAGATATTATTAGAACGTCACACAAAGAAAAAATTTTGACTTGTTAATTTGATCAAGATTGAAAATAACTAATCTCACCAGCGTCATAAATAGCCTGATAAGATTGTTCTAACATCTTGCGGGCCATAGGGTCCATGTTATTGCCGAGACGAAAGTGGACTTTAAAAAATTGACCATCGAATAGCTTAAGCCCAGGTACTTTGCCCGAGTATTGTGCTACTTCAGGATGGTCATACTGCCAGCGAGAGTTCTCGTTGTTGACGGGGTTGATCTATAAACATAAATAAATTAAAGAAATGAAGAGCGCTTTCACAAAACGGTACAAAAAAATAGATTTTCTTTTTGCTGAGTCTACTTGAGTGAATTTGCGCTTGTCCGTCCGTCCGTCCGTCCGTCTCTCAGAGCCTTATATCTTCTGAATTACTGAATGTAGGGTAAGGTGGTGTAGCAGTACGCGGGCGATAAGAGTTCGCAGTGAAGCTAGTGACGAAGTGGTTTGCTACTTGCAGCTTACTTCAGTTGTGTTTAAACCGGCTGACAATGTATCTAGTATTGGGCAAAAAAATATTCAGAAATTCAATAAAACTGAGAAACCAGGTAAGTCTAAAGTTTAAGTTGCATTTTCTTATTTATTTTTGTCATTTTTATAACATTACAATCATGAAACATAAAGTACTTTTTGGAAAACGATTTATAATTTTGTAAGCCTAGTTTACCAAGAACATAATTCGAAGCTATGTAATTTCTCCTTTCACCGCTATTGGCAGTAACAGCCTTATTGATTCAAAACCTGTAGGTCGTATAAGAGGATGCATTGCTGAGATGTGTAGGAGTACGCACCAACTCTTATACAATGACTATTTGTAAATTGTTAAAACTACTTTTTTCTTTGTTTTAAGCATGTCTCGGAGAAAAAGGACTACTGATCGAAGTAAGTCTATGGTCAATTACGGAGTTGGAAAATGCAAGGAAGAGGGTGAATGAGAATGAATATGGTAAATCAATAAGGGGATAGCACGGTTGCAAAGCAGCATAAAGTTCAGGATCTAATACTTTAGTATTTTTCTCTTCTTGTAATTCTTCGTCAATAAAAAAATTCTTTTTCTTTGGAACCAGTAACACAACTGAGATCTGGGTTGTTTTTAAAGGTCTAGCTCCTTAATTTAAAGCTCCTTATTTATTAAAGCTCTAATTAAGGAGCTAGAGCTTTATTACAGCTCTAGCTCCTTAATTTATGCTGCTTTGCAACCGTGCTATCCCCTTATTGATTTACCATATTCATTCACCCTCTTCCTTGCATTTTCCAACTCCGTAATTGACCATAGACTTCGATCAGTAGTCCTTTTTCTCCGAGACATGCTTAAAACAAAGAATAATGGTGGTAGCAGCGGTGGTGGCAGCAGTCTGCTGCTACCACCGCGTGATTATCAGTACAAATTAAAATACATCTGAAACGTAGTTAGATATATTACAAATATACCGCTACAACCGGGAACCATATTATTATAAAAAAATATTCACATTTTCATTCATAAAAAAAATAAAATAAGTCTAATTACAAAATCTACGCCATCTATTGGCGCTGATGTGCTTAGCTGACCGGATCAAACCACCTTAACATCAAATTCTCGAGAACTAAATCAAAAAGACTGCTTTTGGCCCCAAATTTAAAAACCACCCTATAGATTGATATGTGCGTACTCTTATCGCCTCCTTTGCGTATTCTTACACACCCGTGTGTGTAAGAGTTCGCAAATCCCTTCTTGAGATTTTTCAATAATAACTCAAAATTATACTAAGATTTTTAAATGTCACTCAAAATTATATAAGATTATTAGATATTGTTTCATTTAATATAAGAACTGATTCGGAAAATGCATTTGTTTGTTTTTTTTAATGCTTTGAACCTTATATGCGTGCTCCTACACCACCTTACCCTAATTACTTCAAATTTAAATATAATAAATATAAAGTAAAAAATATTTTTAAAAACAAGCTTTTATTTAAATGCGCTAAAAAGAATAAAATAAAATTTTCTTTTAAAACTTTTACTACCAACTTGTAACTCATTACACAATTTATATGATATAAAAGCTTTTACCTGAGTAGATAAACAAGTAAATTAAATAACTTGATCTGATCGATTTTAATTAAAAAAAAAATTGAACTAAGTAAATACAATACCTACTTAAATCTCGCGACAAGCTTTTACATCATATAAATTGTGTAATGACGTTACAAGTTGATAGTAAAAGTTTTAAAAGAAAAGTTTATTTTATTCTTTTTAGCGCATTTAAATAAAAGCTTGTTTTTTAAAATATTTTTTACTTTACATTTATTTTTTGCTTTTTAGTCATATATCGTCGTTTTATCATAATCGAAGAGCAAAAACCCCCAGCACTGGCAGCATGGGTGGGAGAAATTTTATCCCCGGGAAAAGGATAAAATGTTTATCCCCTTATCCAACCGTCGAGCATGGGCTCAGCGGTGGAAGAATATTGACAGTGGATAAAATGGGAGAAAATTTATCCCCGCAATTATTGCCATTTTAAGAAAATCATGGAAGTAGGAGGTCCAAATACCACAATACTTCATAAGTCAATTCGATCTCAAAAAGTCATTATTTTTATCTATACTCGTGATTTTGAATGTTAACAGGTGATTGGTAGGTGGTTTTTGTATGTGGTTTTTGTTTTCGTTTGACCCTTTCAAAAGTAAGAAAAGGATAAGTTTATCTCTTTCATTTGTTCCCATGCTCTAGCCGGGGGAAGTTGCTCCATTTGTAAGGTCAAATAGGGATATACTTCTCCTTTCCCCTGTCGCCATACTTTAGCATAGGGAAAATGCAATTGTATCCCCAGTCAGTGGATAAAATCGGGGGATAAAATGTTTACCTCCTGCCCATGCTCTCAGTGCTTCACACCAAAATTTCAAAAGGATTGAAATACGGGAGTTTAACTTGCATTCCGAACCAGTGTGGTAGATTCATTTGCCGATTCGAAAGCACTTTGTAAAAGTTTATTTGAATAAAAGACTCTTCTACTCTATTTTATTTTATTCTGTTCGTATTCTCAGAAAGTCCTTTCATTTGATACCCATATTGTAGGAGTGCATTAAAAATAACTAGTCCGCCATCTTGTGTATTCCGCCATGTTGGATAGAGTGACGTCACTTTTTGAGTTCTTCTCAGCAAGCCCTTTCATTTGATACCCATATTATAGGAAAGCGTAAAAAACTTAGGCCGCCATCTTTAGGAATTGAAAAACCTTGATCCACGCGGACGAAGTCCGTCTAGTTACAATATATAATTAAAAATATCTTTTGGCAGTTGTGGGATACCGCGAGGTCTCAGTTGAGGACGAACCACTAGTTACTTAAATCATTGAAAGTATTAAAAATTATACCCCTATTCCGAGGTTAAGTCAAGTTAAGAGTAAGGTGGCGAGGTCATTTTCAAAATGTAAATTTTCATCACAGTGACTTTAAGGGATCCAGAAGGATCAACCACTTTTTTTTCTTTTTCATTAATTTAATCATAATAATTAAAACAAACATGTGTAATATGTACAATCTCGCCAAACTACAAAAATCTCGGTGGGCCAATTTGCTGGTAAGGTGGCGCCGCTGGTGGAGGTACTAAGAAGTAATATTTACTTATAATAGGTATTTACTTAACGCGAACTTACTTACTAACAAATATAAATATGACACAACTAAACAAGCATTATTTACAGATTTTGACTGAACCAATAACAATCTATACAAATAACGTGCCGCCAAGCGATTTAGCGTTCCGGTACGATGGCGTATATAGAAACAGTTTAGTGTTATGGGTTGAATTTACACTGCCATACCCCTTCCAAGTTAGTCCGCTACCATCTTAGACTGCATTGTCACTTACCATTAGGTGAGATCGCAGTCGAAGACTATATTTTCATTGAATAAAAAAATATAAAAAAGTTTCTACCTATGTAGGTTTATCGATATCTCCGTGATTTTTAAACTTATTTGCGTGGATCTTTTTAATCGATTCAAAAACTTTGCAAGGTCCTTGGATCTAAATCTTCGGATTCTCAATCAAACCTGATGCTGCAGGGATACTGCCCCCCTAAACTGTGGGGATTTAGGATCTATCGATTACGAATAGTTATTATAGGTACCAAGTAAAGACTACATCGTTCCATTCCAAGACCCAACTCCTCAATCCTGATGCTGCAGGGTTTCTGCCTACCTAAATTGTGGATTTAGGAATTGCCGATTGTGAATTGAAGAAGTGGACGAAGTTGCGGGCGTCCGCTTGTGGATAACAACTTACATACCTTATTGTAAAGAATGTTTGATAAGTCCTTTACACTTTGGGACTCTGGATATAGACCGGATATTCCAGATATAACAACTCTCCGATCAGATGAATTTTCTGATTGGTTTCTTTCCTCCCACGAGGAGAAATTGTTTGGTGTAGGTGCCATTTTTTCTGCAAATACACGTGTGTTGTAGCATTATAACTATTTATTTATTTATTTATACAACTTTATTGCATGAAAAAACAAGAACAAAATACATAAGTAAATAAACAATGTAACACACAAAAGGTGACCTTATCACTAATAGTTATCTGAAATGAATACACTTTATTGTACAACACATTAAATATAAACATAAAAGATAAAATTAAAAGTAAAAAAACTTTTTTAAAAACAAGCTTTTATTTAAATACTCTAAAAAGAATAAAATAAACTTTTCAACTTTTAAAACTTTTGCTATCAACTTGTAACATCATTACACAATTTATTTGGTATAAACGCTTGTCGCGAGATTTAATTAGGTACTCGTAATTACTTTGTTTAAAAAATTTAAAAATTTAAATCCATCAGATCAAATTAAGAGTATATTTTAATTTACTTGTTTATCTACACAGGAAATACATATTATGTCATTTAAATCAGTTCATTACTTTATACGTTAGATGGCCACAAACAGACAGAAATACACACTTTGGCGTGTATAATAAAATTATAATATGAATATACTGCGGATTATAAAAGAAGTTTCAAAGAATCCCGTCATCCCGCATGAAAAATATTTTATAGAAATAAATCCTATCCTACTTAATATTATAAATGTGAAAGTTTGGATGTTTGTATGTTTGGATGTTTATATATTTGTTACTCAATCACGTCGCTACGACTGAACCGATTTGGCTGTTTGGCACAGAGATAGATTATAGTCTGGAATAGGACATAGGCTACTTTTTATCCCGGGAAATAAGAGAGTTCCCACGGGAATACAAAACCTCAATCAACGCGAAAGAAGTCGCGGGTATCAGCTAGTTTTCCCAAAAAAACCTTCTACAACCAACTACATATTATGGGTTGTTGTGGCATAACAAAACTGTTTGGTAAGTTGTGATTCTCAGTTTCATTGTTCTAACTACATAAACATAGAACTTTCATACAACCTTTCAACCCCCATTTCACGACCTTAAAGTGTGGTTTTGCATAAAAAATTCTTTCTGACTAATGTCTTAACGAAATTTACAGCTTGAAGACTTAACAGTAAAAAAAAAAATCAGCAAAAACTGTCTTCCCCTATTTTATCACCATTAAATGGTGATTTTTAAAAACTCTGGCATACATATTTTTTATTTATGATTAACAACCTAATTGCCGATTTTCGTGTAAAAGAAACCTATTTTCTGAATTTGAAGGTTGTAGACTTTATAATAATAAAATTCAGCAAAAACTATCATCCCTTATTTTACCACCCTTAAAATGTAATATTCAAAAAAATTTGGATGTACTTAAATGTTTGTTATTTATTATTATTAATCTAAATGCGAATTTTTGTGTCTCTAACTCCAAAATTGTGTAATGACGTTACAAGTTGATGATAAAAGTTTTAAAAGAAGAGTTTATTTTATTTTTTTAACGCATTTAAATAAAAGCTTGTTTTTAAAAAAGTTTTTTACTTTTATTACCAGAAAATCTTGGGGTCTTACCTAACTTATTTGTTATCCCAAACTGTAATTGTATTACAACTGTATCAAAGCTTCCTAGGGATACTGAAGCGCATATGTTACTTGGATTGCTTTATATACTTAAATTGTTTTCTTTTAGAATTTTAATACGTGATTTAAATAACATTATTGTTTCGTAAAGGAAATATAAATTATGTATGTATGTAAAGTAAATTTCATGCCATCCACAGCTAAAATCCTTACATTAATCTATCTCTCCATTTTTAACCTCCGACAGAAAAAGAGGAGTGTTATAAGTTTCACGTGTTCATCTGTATGTATGTGTATCTGTGTACCTTTTTATCTGTGTATCTCTGTCTGTCTGTTGTCTCGTAGCTCCCTAATGAATGGTTCGATTTTGATGCGGTTTCTTCAATTTGAAAGCTCAGCGTTTGAAGATCATCAGCTCATTTCTGACTTGGCACCAGTGACAGTTTGAAAACCCTTAAAAACCTTTAAATCAATTAAGGGTCTTACAAACTGTTACAGGTGCGATTGATTAAAAATTTGTTGATGGTTAATATTTCCAAGGAATGGTTACCTTGAGCTAAATGTTGCAGCTTCAAATAGCCTGCGGAACACTCAACACCACAGTAATTTACAGTAGATATAGTGTGTGTAGGCTCATTAGAATGGTCTCAATGAGTTGGTATTAGATAGATGATGATCTAGGCGATCATCATATATGTAACATATCCTCCTCGATAGGAGGAGGATCTGATGATGGACCAGAAAACTGTGTAAGAGGGGGTCAGGTATATCGTACATAGTCCGGCTATAGATTCACATGTCAGGGGTGTTTAAAATTTTCAGTTTACACTTGTCATTGAATTATTTGAGTAAAGATTTGAGTGCTCGTTTTTAGAGTTCCGTACCTACCCAAAGTGTGCCAACGAGACACTATTACTAAGCCTCCGCTTTATGTCCGTCCGTCTGTCTGTCAGCGGGCTGTATCTCATGAACCATAATACGTAGAGAGTTGAAATTTTCAGGGAATGTGTATTTCTATTGCCGCTATAACAACAAATAATAAAAATAAATTAAAAAATTAAAGGGGGCTTCGCTGCTAGAAACGTGTTTTTTTTCGGTGTTTTTATCACGGAACTCTTATATAAGTAACTTCGTATGCGAATCAAACTCGCATACGAATTTACTTATAATAATTGTAAGCACTGCTAAAATACAAATGTTAATTATATATTTTTAAATTTGATTTGCATACAATCAAACATTATCCACCAAAATGACCTAGACAAGACCTAGACCTATACCCAGATGCAAAAAAGTATGATAATTATTATTTTATAATACCGACTCTTTGCACGATAGCTTAAAATTTTCAACTTGCTGAATATGTACCCATGTATTTAAAATCGGGATATAATAAGTCGAGCCGCAGAATATTTTTTTTGGCCACAAATCCTAGCTTCTAATTTAATAACTTAGCCACGGGAAAATGATTAAGCTTCTAATATACTAACTCGCCTTCTTCACAATGGCCACAAAATATTCCAAAGAAAGCATCAAATAAAGAGCCACTATTTTTATTACTTGTCCCCTTGATTTATATCTGGCCATCTAATTTACTAACTTAGCCACGATAATAATTTTTTTAAATTTGATTTGCATACAATCAAACATTATCCACCAAAATGACCTAGACAAGACCTAGACCTATACCCAGATGCAAAAAAGTATGATAATTATTATTTTATAATACCGACTCTTTGCACGATAGGTTAAAATTTTCAACTTGCTGAATATGTACCCATGTATTTAAAATCGGGATATAATAAGTCGAGCCGCAGAATATTTTTTTTTTGGCCACAAAACCTAGCTTCTAATTTAATAACTTAGCCACGGGAAAATGATTAAGCTTCTAATATACTAACTCGCCTTCTTCACAATGGCCACAAAATATTCCAAAGAAAGCATCAAATAAAGAGCCACTATTTTTTTTATTACTTGTCCCCTTGATTTATATCTGGCCATCTAATTTACTAACTTAGCCACGATAATAAAGATGCCCTTAGGTTCTGTTGGGATTGTAAACCTACCTAAAACTTATAAAAAAAAAGTTAAAAAAAAATTAAATTTTTTTTAATGCTAATATTAGGTACATTTTGATGATAGAACAATATATAGGATGTGTTATAATTATTGATGCTTCACTAAATTTTAAAGGTGCCGAGTTATGAAATTAGAAGCTTATATTCAAAATATATAGTGGCTAAAATAGTATTTTTTAGAGGCTCATTGGTTGTGGCTGACTTAGTAATTTAGAGGCAAATAATGGTATTAAATAGAAGCTTGTTTAATTACATGCCTTTAAAATCCTTAGGTTTCTAGGGGGGTCTGTGGTTTCGGCATATTATTATTATATATAACTACTCCTAATTATATTATTAAGCTCTATACGATTTTTTGAATGATAGCACGAAACAAGCATACTAAGCGTTAGGAACCGATTCCGACGGGAACTTCAAGGCCAGGTCAAAGAACAGGTAGATATCTAGAAAATAGGGCCGGCTCGGCTTTTGCTTTGCAGGAGACTTTATCCGCATCAAGTAAAGTTTGAATAGGGAACCCTTTTTTCGGAAAATAAAGTAGCTTAATTCACTCTTCAATCATTATAGTTTAACCCTCAACTAAACCCAAGCAAAAACTCGCGTTTATTCATCGATCTATTGTTCATATCATTATCATGGAAGGTTTATCCTTACACAAACAGACACATTCCGCATTTATAATATTACATAGTTATAAATAAATAAATAAATTAGTAAGAATAAGGAAAATATGAAAGTAGGCATGATATTTTCATGGCCTAAACGCTGTTCTTAAGGGTGTATTTGCAAAAAGAATAGGTATTAAATCACAGACCAGTAGTAGTCTTCGAAGGCAGGTCACTCCACCAAGTCCAGTGGCAAGATCCCATCATAACTTACAAAACGAGCCCAAACTCAATATAACTAGCTGTAGCCGTCTAGGAGTTCCAGTAGTAGGCTTCGAAGTTTACCATCAGGTCACTCCACCAAGTCCAGGGGTAAGATCACATCACAACTAACAAAAGGAACCCAAACTCAACACAGGCAGGCCGGTTGGTCCTGTAAAAGCTACATTAATCAATGCTAGTCTGTTGTGGTGAATTTATCACATTTTTTCTACATAATATTCCGTAGGTTCATAACCTTAAAAAACCTTAATCCACGCAGATGAAGTCGCGGGTATCATCTAGTAATATTATAAATGCGAAAGTTTTTGAGGATGGATGTATGGACGGATGTACTGCAACTGTTTATTACCTACTGCTTCACGCAACAACGAATAAAACGATTTGGCTGGGAATGGAGATAGCTTATAGACTATCCGCCGTATTACATTATATTACGGCTTGCCGTTTTGAAAAACAGCGCCGTTTTGCAATGCGGCGGTTCAACGTTTAGCCGGATTGAATGCGGCTGAATAAAAAACCACCGGAATGTATTCGCCCACATACGTTATTCAATACGGCTAGCCATAATGTAATACAGCGAGACATAAGCCGCCTCTTTGACCGGATTTAGTTCCGATTCTTAACACTCGTGGCGCTGACTGACATGACAACAACAATGGCATCGGATACCGAAATTGTGTTGCTAAATTGCGAAGTTATAAGTGAATTAAATAATGAAAACGTGTTAAATATGACCGTGAACAGTGACTTTCAGAACAATTTTCAGATGCAATTAAAGAATTTCTATTCTTCTCAATGTGGAAAAGTAAAGAAACCATGGACAAAGGACTGAGTTTTAGAGGTTATAACACACATCAAAACTGCTAAAGTGGCTATGGATCCTAGTTTTCGGCAGAACCCTACACAATATTATTGGTGTAAAAAATATGATGTTGTAACAGAATAAAAAAAGTTAGGTTAGGTTAGGGATGAACAAAAATATTCAGGTGCCCTACCTTAGTCAAAAAAAAATATTTTTTGAGAAAAATGAAATAAAGTATTTTTTTTCGACATACTTTACAAAAAAAAGTCCCAAAAGAACCTAAGTGCCCGGCCTGCGGCCGGGCACCTAAGTATTTATGTTCAACCCTAACCTAACCTAACTTTTTTTATTCTGTTACAACATCATAGATCGTGCAAATGGCTGGTCGTGTCCGTCTCACTCTTCAAAAAAATCGTGCAGTGGCTATAAATATGGTCACCTTACAATTTAAGTAATAATACGATGCGGCTAAACGTGGGCCGCCTTGTTGAAGAACACATTGCAATGACAATCTGGCTCAACGTTGAACCGCCGCATTACAAAACGGCGTAGTTTTTCAAAACGGCTAGCCGTAATGTAATACGGCGGATTATACAAACCGCCTGCAACAGATCGACTTCATTTGTTAACATCAACTATACCTACGCGTAGATTACCTCAACAAATTGAACCACAGAGTGAATATGATTCTTGATTGTCGAAATTAACTGATGGATATTAAATACCAACTTACCTACTCTATATCAACTTATGATTTTAATTTAATGAACCCTTTCTGAGATGCTTTCACAATAAGTACCAAGCTTCTTTTTCTACGAAATCAAGGCCATTTTCCCTAGGATGAAATTTTTGTATTTCTGTAGTTCGAATAAGTACTTACTAATTTTAAATATTTTTTGGGCATCATAAATCTGTGTCATAAATGATCACTTTAAAACTTCTGGAGCTGGACCCTTGTGGGTCAGTTCCAGTTCCAAAAATTTCCTCCATGGTTCTCTATCGTTGGTGTTACTTTCCTAACTAGCTATGAATGCGTTATGCATTTTGTTTGACTCTACCCATATAAAGTTTAGGCCGTCACCCTATTTAAGATTTTGGCCGATCCATATTCTTACGAGCGTCTGAGAACGACGGGATTGTATGTACCTACTATGCATTTTTGAAACTTCATTGCGGAAACACTGTGTACGTAGCATAGTTTTGTTACCTATTGTAATTTTTTTTTTTAAAGAGCAACTGCTGAGTTTCTTGTCGGCTCTTCTCAGCAGAATCTGCATTCCGAACCGGTGGTACATTTATGACGTGTCATAAGAGCTACAAGTTTGCCTACATGAAATAAATAAATTTTGATTTTGATACATAAAAAAAACCAAATACCCTACAAAATACTTTATTTTTCCAATACATAATAGTAAATCACGTAAAAATTTATAAGACATTGGCACTGTTATATGCAGTGGTCATGAACGAGTCTGCGTTCATGATATAAGTTTCGCACAAGTTTCTCTTATGGAAATCCTCTAATAAGTCTTTGTCTAAATGTCGATTAATAATGGCAGCGCATCGCAAATCTTGTGCTGCGTAAGCCAGAGGAAATTGCAGTTCGTATTCCACGACTGGTTGTTGCGAGTGACTTTGTAAAGAGAGGCAGTCAGCACGAGTGGATGACTTTGGTCGCAAAGCTATGAGAAGGGAGCGAAGGGGACGTGGCTCTGTATTATAACGGCGTATTTGTACTAATCTTGCGTATGCGGCTTCAATTAGTTCTCGTGCATACTGAATCGAGTGGTTAAAGCGTCCACGCAATTTCTGCACACATAAATATATTTTTTCCTTCCACGTAGAGCTTTTCTTCAGTTCGTCCTCTGTATCTTCAGGGTTATAATCGTTTATCATCAAATTAAACATATGACGTGCCACCGCAACTTGCAACGAGTCTTCTGTTTTAAAATTTGCTAGATTTTCTTCAAATTTCGCTAGAATTTCTTCCGGAGAACCACCGATGCAAAAAACTTTACCAGTTAAACCTGCGAATTTGATTTTGTACATTTCAATTCAGTTTTTTTTTTGATAATTTTTACCAAATCAAATAGACTAACATTCCCTTGCCCCTCCAAATTACTTAAGCATAAAACTTGTGTGAGGAGTGGCACGAAGGGTTTGAACTGCAACTGCCACTTTTAAAGTTTCAAAGCGGTCCCTTACCTAATGAACTACGAATAATGAAGCTTCAAACAAATTGATCCTGGGTTGCTCAAGTGCTATGATTTTATCTAAACTCAATCTTGTCCAATTCCTAATACCTGTTTGGTACAATCAGTCCAGACAATTTAATAAGTCAATAACTTTTCAGCCTTACCATGATCTTCGAGGATTGCTGCCATTTCTAGCGCTACCAAAACTCCACTTTCATAACCGAGAAGATAAAATCGTCTTTTCAATTGAGTCTTTGTTAGCAGGATCTAAAAGAAATCAACAAATGTGTTAATCTTACGTACTCAATTTAAATATGCATGAAAATCGATAGATACTATGTTTGGTTAATAATATTTCTGCAAGAAAAGCTTGGTCGCTTAAATTACTAGATATTAATTATTTATATATTTGCCATTAGCTTTGTGTTGTTTTTGAGGCCTTCGTAACTGTCAGGTGCACTCTAAAAGCTTATTCAAATTAAAGCGGGTTTATATTCCTCAAGTAAGAAACCTTTGTCGTTTATCAGTTGAGACACAATACATTGTACACGTGTAGCATAATCTCAGTAAGTAGGAGTACCTAGTCAACTGACCTTAGCATATCGTTGCGCCATTTCCTGTACGGTCTCGTGCGGCCTGTCCACGCCTGGCTGCAGTGCGAGTGCGGGTAACTTGAGCCGCTCACACAGCTCTCGGAACCGCACGTGCAGCCCTTCTACTCCGGGTACCACGCACAGATATGTTTGGCTTACGTCGAATTCGTCGTCTCTCTGTAAAAATTTAATCATTTGTATCGTTGGGTGCAAGCTGCACAGAATACGAATGATTAGGTTTAGAAGTGGACGTCTCTATCGTTTGAGATGACGACGATTAAATTTTTTGTCTAAACATACAAGATACATTCTGCAAACACTGCAAAATTGGTATACTTAAATAAAATGATACTTTTAAAATTTTTTTTTTTTTTACGTAAATGTTTCTCTCTGCATTATATTTCTAGTTTCTGAAGGAAGGACTGCAGAAAGGTTTATAAAAATGTGAAACCTTGCAGTGGATTTTGGATAAAAATTACTGTGTTTTCTTATTGCATTGCATTGAATTGCCGCGGCCGCCGAATGCGCTGATTCGAGCCAGTCACGAAAACCTTCTCCAGTGACTACATGCGTGCACGTTCAGCTGACTTTTGTACCTACGTGGCTTCAGTGCGTAATGCACTTCAATTCTACCTTTTTTAAAGTATTAAACCCGATTAATGGCTAAGTGTTGAACACATTTCGCTGTAGATTAGTTTTTCCTCCGTACCTTATGCTAAGCTAATCTCACAATATCTAATTGTAGCACTTATTTGCATCATACTATTAGTTTAACTTTTGATTAAAAAAAATAGTAGTAACATATTAAGTAGCTATTCATTGCCCTCTGCATTTTAATATTATCTTTTCTTTCGTTCTAAAAATGTAACTAGTTTATTAGCTTCTTCACTATTTCCATCTCTGTAATTCCGTCTGATTGTGACACACCCACGCACCACCACCTTACACAGTAGGTACTTTTCTATTGCTTGCTGCCACGTGTCACAACTAGATGTATAGAAGAGATTAATCCGTTCTTCGTACGCCTGCGTTCCGCTTACGCCTCTGTTCGACGTACGCTTCCGTTCCACGTACGCCTCCACTTCTCGGGCATCACGAGCGTTTTGTGTCACGCCACTTCTGCGTGCAACATATACAGCGTGCCGTGCCTTCTTCTGGCACGTTGACGCTAACACCGTGTCCGACACACCATCGTTGTGCCATTCTGGCACAAGCCCACGCCCGCGTCCGCTATCAGCTGGATCGACACTTCGCGGCATTCAAGGACAATACTCGCCCATTACAGGATTAGGAAGAGAAATTAGTGTTAGACGGGCTTCTTGGTTCACGACCCGAATAAATTGTGTTGCCTTGCGGGTTTATTCTTCTCCTGTCCCGCAACGTCACAAGTGGTCTCCAAGATCCTTTCACGTGCACGTTCTCTATTAGATAAGATTTGACTCTGAGATATTTTATCGATCATTACCCGAGGAACTGACGCCTTAACATGTTTCTAAGCTAAAAGGATGGATAAGAATATTCTAACCACCTCAAAGTCACCCATACAGTTGCTGACTTGGCTCAACGTTGTTTATCCAGCACAATCGATTGACTACAACCTATTGTTGATTTTATTTATGAAGTAGACAATTAGTTTTAATTGCTTACCATCGTAGCACTTGTTGTTAGTGTTGATAAAAACACCATTTCTCTAGTCGCTAGAAGTTCATCTAGGTCAATATAAGAGAAAAATGTTTCCAGGCCTTTAGTTTCAGTAAACTCTTTTTTCAATGACTTTTCTTCTAATTCCCGTATTCTGCAAGTATTTGAGATTTGAATCAGTTTTTCCATAGTTTGGAAGTATTGCATATTGAACAAGTTAATTAATGTCCTACATATTTGTACTTACTTACTTATTTTGTTAAGACATTTTGAATAAAGTATTACGAATATGTGAACTTACAGTTAAAATACTTACTTTTGAATTGTTAATGATGGTATAATATCCTCATCCAATAATATATTATGAACATGGCGCATATAAGATCGAATAATTTGTAGTTTTGATTGATCCATTTCTAGATCTTTTAGTGCTACGTCTTGCGCCGTTTCATTATTAACTGATATATCTATTAAACAAGTTAAATATTGATTAAAGTCAAAGTTCATTTTCTGATAACCAAATTCTTGGTTACTTCTTCGGAAATACATAATTGAAAAGTAAATTAAAAATCGCGAAGGTTAAAAAAATTGTATTTTACCTGTTATGTAAGCAATTTCTTTTAATAAATTGCTTTGAGGTCTCCTTAAACCATGCGCTGCTATAACATGGTGTTTGTAACATAATGCTTTTTCTATAGCATCAATAGCTTGGCTTACTGAAAAGTATTCTTTATTTTCATCAATTTCACTCTGCAATAAATTAAAAAAAAACTATTTTAAGGGATTTAAAACAATTGCGAGACCGGTAGGTATTCTAAAAACGATAATATACTTACGAATTCTAAAGGTGGTAGTTTAATAGTTATAAACTGGTCGTGACGGTTTGTTAGTTTTACTGGATCGCTAGCTTCTTTCCTGGGATCGATTACTGCGAAATATCTGAAAAGACAGATCCAGTTATAAGTGTGATGCATTAATATCCGTGATCACTGATCACACAGCTTAAGTGAATAGTGCGTTAGTAAATTAATTCATTATATTCACCTTAGTGACCAATTCGAACTTCGTATGGCGAGAGTCAAGTTTTCTAAGAATTTAGAAATATTTTCATTTTGCGCATCAGAATTTAGTACTATACAATATATTCCTTCTACGTTTTCTGGCGTTTTGCTGTTCAACAAATTGAAAATGTTTTCATTCCAGATATTTCCATAAGATACTGTACATTGAACACCTCGTTCCTCCCAGGATCTGTGAATTTAATTGATACCTATTGTGAAACCATTAGGTATATCCTACAGTCGATTATATTGTAGATCTCTGAAATCTGTACTGACATCGCAAGAAAGATCTTTCAGATTGCCGTGAAGAAATGCAGTGAACGTTGACATCACCTACCTCAGTTTAAATAAAAGGTTATTGGATTTATTGGAGCAACGTAGTACTAATTTTCTAGCACCTCTGTTTATCAATCTTTCTGCTAGTTGCATTCCTAAAACATCGTTCTCTGACAGCAGTAGTTGCAATCGATCAGCCGAGCAATTGATTCTAAAACAAAGTTAATTGGAAAGGTTAATACATAGATGCTTTTATTACGCTTTATACCAGTTTATATCTTGTCTATTTTTTTAAACTCAGTTCAGATATTGATTCCGAAAAACTGAATGAACGCGAAATTATTACAAGCTTTTATTTAACTTGCAATGTATATAATTTATGTTTGTTTAAGGTCACCTTGCAAGCTGAATTGGACCTACTTTCTGGCTTCCGATTGAGCTGAAATTTTGCAGGTATATGTAAAGCGGATGATAATACAATATTAAAATGGCATGGAGCTGATCTTATAATTGAGCTGGAAGATAGTTATAATAACTCTATAATAGAAGGACGTTTTAACTCTGAACGACGTTTTAACATTAATTGAAATCTGTAATAAAACCTCAATGAGTTTGGGCTCGTTTGACTAGTTTTGACAAGTACTAAAACGACGTAACCCTATCGGATTTAGGCTCGTTTGATTCATCTTGAAAAATACTCTAGTCCTAGACGATATCCAGGGACTGATGATGGAACTGGAAGGTGGCTATAGGAACTCTATCTTACAGACTTAATCCTATTGAGTTTAGGTTCGTTTGATTCATCTTGACAAGTACTCTTTTCTGGATGAAATCCAGGGGCTAATGGTAACCATCCATGAATTTGGAGTATCTGGCGTGTTGAATTGATTGTAAAGCTTACACATCACCCGATTATGATCACGATTAGTCTATCAAAAAAATGAATTTAAGAATAGGAGAGATTCACCACTATAATAAATAAATAAAAAATAAACAAATAAAAAAATAACATTGTGTGTATTAAAGCCTTACTTGTGCTGTGTGTAAGATATATCCTCTTCTAAATGAAGCAGCACTCGGCCGAGATGTTTGCTGCTGGCTTGGAGGCGCAAGGCCCGCGGTGCGTCGCCCGCTGAATACACTACCCGTGTCAGTGGTCGGACGTAACCTCGCGCGATTCCTTCGCTCACCATTAGTTGCAGCTTCTAGTATCGACATTCATCAGAAATACAATTCATGATTGAAAGACACAATATTGAACACCACATAAATATCAGACTTAAACTAAACTTAAATACATAAATATAAATGTACAAATTAGCAGCCTCATCATCTACAAGAAACCTCTTCAAGGCGTTCCTATTCTGAATTTTCTAGAATTAGTTACCTATTGCTTGAACTATAATTTTCAAATGCTTAGAAACTGCATTTGGTATATACCTACCGCAGTTTCTAAGCATTTCTAAGCATAGAATTTATACGTGTGGTATATACCCCCATGTATAAATTCTAGTCTGAATAAAGGAAAGGCATTCAAAGTATCCATGAAGGTACAGTGATCCTGGGTAACTTTGAACTATTGAGATAATTTATTTGCAAAATCAAACTAAAAAGTTATTGCGATTTTTTTAAGTTTTCCACATCACACTAATATTATAATGGCGAAAGTTTGTGTGTGTGAGTGTGTGTGTGTATTTGCTCCTCCTTCACGCCACAACGAATAACCGTTTAGTCTGAATGGAGATAGCTCACACCCAGGATTACACACATAGGCATTTTATACCGGAAAAACCCGGATGAAGTCGCGGGCATCGTCTAGTAGTCTACTTATATAAATTGTGTGAATCGTGTGTTCCGTAGGTACTATTTTGTACTGTACATAATATTGAAAGCCTATTAAAGTAGGTATTAACCATAATATGATTTATGAAACCAGATCAGAAATCTTAGGTAAGCGCGACTTAGTTGTTGAAACAGAAAATGCACTATAAAATACTACTAGTACTTACTTTCAAGTCGGCTTCATTTTTAGGTTCGAATAATGAAGAAAACTGCAATGTGCTATAAGAGATATTTGCTGACAAGTTGTCCATACCAAAAATATAATTTTCTCTCTCCAATTGAAGAGATACGTCAACAACGAATCCATGTGCTGTACAGCATTGTATTGAAGCCTGTAAAATCGCACTTACTTAATTTCATACTTAAGTATTTAAAAGTGAATATAGTGCCCTGTTGAGTAGGATAGGAGGTTTTGACGACCTTCCTGGCGCAGTGGTGATCGCTGTGGTCTTATAACTGGGAGGTCTCGGGTTCGATTCCTGGTGGCGGCAATTTAGGAATTTATAATTTCTAAATTGTCTCTGGTCTGGTCTGGTGGGAGGCTTTGGCCGAGGCTAGTTACCACCCTACCGTCAAAGACGTGCCGCCAAGCGATTTAGCGTTCCGGCACGATGGCGTGTAGAAATCGATTAGGGGTATGGGTAGAATTTATACTGCTATACCCCTTCCAAGTTAGCTCGCTACCATCTTAGACTGCATCGTCACTTACCATCAGGTGAGATCGCAGTCAAGGGCTATCTTGTCATCGAATAAAAATAAAAAAAAAGGATATTATAGATAAATATAGAGCGGGCAATTTAGAGATTATGTACACAATCAGTGCCGGTCTTAACACTATCAGCGCCCTGGGCGAGATTTCTACGGCGCCCCCCAATTATCCAAACCAGTGGCGTAACTATACTGTTTGAGGCCCGTGGCAAATTCATCGGATGGGGCCCTCCCCTCCCAATATTTTATAATACATCGCTACTTGAAGTGGGTACCTACATACCGACCTATACGTAGAATAGAGTTATATATGATTATGGCACAAAAATTTTTTATTGCATTTTTAAGCCTAAAAAGATCTCTAATATTTACTAGTGAAATCAAAATTTTAAAAAGTTACGTAGATCCAAAGATACCAGTCGAATAAAGGTACATTTAATTTATTTCCCCAAAGAAGAAGGGCCCGACAGCACAAGTGTCAGTATTCACTGTCCAGATCAGCGCGATCGGAGGATCCCATCTGCAGTTGTATTCATGTTCTCCGAAATGATAGTGTGCACACGCTCACACTTTTATCTGCTATTTTCGTGTTAATTTTGTTATTATTTTTTATTATATGTGCTCAAACTTAAAAATACACGCTCAAAACATATGATCTTCCCTTCATTAAAGCCAAAAAAAATTGAATATAGTAATACGACAAATGCCGTGGAGATAAAAAAAATGGAAAAATGGATGTTCCAGGTAAGTGAATGGAATTTTCTTTCTTCAGCTTTGTAATTATATTACATAGATTGCTCTTAGATAGTTGTATATAATAATTTTTACAGATATATATTTTTAAAGCTAAATAATTAAGTTAAACGGTTCCACATTCATATAGAACATTATACCTCAGAATATTAGATTTTACTACAAAAAACAATCAAAAAAAGAAATATCAATTCATTACACCTATTAAACATTAATTCATACATTTTAATAAGTAATCAATAATATTAATTATTTTACCATACTACTTTATTATTCGGAAATCATGTAAAAAATATCGGGACAATGTGCACAAGTTACTTTGTTCGAGGGAAATTATTTTGAAATTATGAGGTATATGTGTATATATTAATTTATTCTTGGTTTGACATTGAGATATATATCCTTATTCAACTGAAAACTACCATAAAAGCCTAAAATTAATAATTTTTTTTATGTTAAGTATTTATAAAAAAACTACATAAAACTATTTAGACCTGTTTTCTGTAGTTAATTGCTTTAACGTTTTAATGATGTTAATTTTTGTTTTCAGAAAATGGCAGTGTCAGTAGTGGAGCTTTTACAATAACAGCACTACCACAGGGAGCTGAAAAAATTAGGCAAGAGGTCCCTGATATATGGGAAGATTGATATATCAGATGGAACTGTAAGAGGCAGTCGATTATCTATACTGCAGCCGGCATATAATGATAAATACCAGTTTTTGCTACTGACAAAACTAGCCATAAGGCTGCACCATGTTGCTGAAAATTCTATAAAAGATAATAAATAATGTCTACCGTCGCCTGCAATTGCAACAACTAGACCTAACACTTTTAACTCGGTCCAACTTTGAAAATTCCTCTGCTGTTAGCTTTGGGAATTTGTCTTGAATATCATCACCAAAATGTGTACCGACTACCATGCCTTCTCCGTTAAATACGCATAAATTGTCGTGATGCCTTTTATTCTAACCATATGATGATCACTGGACGCAATCACCATCTACAACTAACTCTTACAGTGCACCTAACGACTCTAGAGATGATGATGTGCCGCATCTTCTTTACAAATTCATTATTTTGATTAATTTAAAATTTTCATTTTGCGCGGTACCCAGTGGATCTCTGCCACCACAATATTATTTTCTTCGTGATTTAAAATATCTATTCAATTAAAATATTAATAATATAGACATAAATAACTTAGATATGTTACGATCGGCAACGCAACGATCACATCCGCGGCAGGCTCAGTGTCCGTGACATCGGAGATAAGCTGCAAGAAGCCCGTCTAAGATGGTATGGTCATGTAGCACGGAAACCACAAAGCTACGTCGGTAATAGATGTCTTAACATCGCCGTCCCTGGAGCTAAATCTCGCGGCCGTCCAAGAAAGCGCTGGCTGGACCTCGTAGGTGCCGATATGAGAGCCAATAAATTAAGAAAATTGGATGCACAAGACCGGGCAAAGTGGGCAAAAGCATGTCGGAAAGTGGACCCCACCTAGTGGGATAACGCTCAGTCGAAGAAGAACTTAGATATGATTGATTTCTTATTGATTGCCAATAATAAATCGCACAGAAAAATTGTGGAAAATAGAGAAAATCTTTTTAAACCTTTTTGTTTGCCAATATTCGGTTGTACTATTTTTAAAACTCCTGAAAGAACTTATATATTGTCCTTGTAGCAATTTTATTCGTTGGTTTTATTCGAGTTTTCTATAATAGGATTATTATTAATGCTAAATAATAGTTCCTAATACGTTATTTATGTTTATGTTTTATATTAGTTATTTATTAGTTTCATTTTGAGGTTTCTATAGTAGGATTATTAATACATTCTACTTACATATTTACACAATAGTTCCTAAATTTAATTTCCTAAATATATAAAAGGATAAGGTGACTAATTGACTGACTGACTCATCATCATCACATTGCTCAAAACACTGGATAGATCGGATTGAAAGACATACAGATAGCTATTATGACGTAGGCATCCGCTAAGAAAGAATTTTTGAAAATTCAACCCCTAAGGGGGTAAAATAGGGGATTGAAAAATCGAACTTAATGTGAGCAAAGTTGCGGGCAAAAGCTAGTATTACCTATATAAAATACAAAGTACTTTCAGTTATTTTATTATTAATTTTTACATTTTTTTGTAAGACAATTTTATAGTAGGTACATGCTTAGTAATTAAAAAAATTAGTCAAATTATGTTGAATTTTTTTTACTAATAAATGTGTTATTATGAAATAAGAAACACTGTTTATTTTGTATTTATATTTCATCCTTTACAGCAAATAAGACCGTTTGAAGATTAGTATTTCCATAAAAAAAAGTTATATATAGACATGGTATGAACACTTTTCCCAAGTATAAGGTTACATATACATATAGAACATGGAGACATCCGCAAAAAATTGTCACATATGCATATAGAACCTCCTAAATTCCAAATTATGTGTTTTGCATTGAGTTTATTGATAGTAATCAATGCATAATAATGTTCCAAAAGTATACTATGAGAATCAATTCTCTAGAAAAATAACGAAAAAAGTTACAGGCAAGACAAACTTCAAATCGCTCTCCTGTAAAGTAGGGATTTTGCAGAAGTAACTCTATTCTGCGTATAGGTCGATACAAACGCGATTATAATACAATTATTTTATTTTCTAATAAACTTTAATTCAGGGCGTATTGAACTATGTCATAATTTTTGTATTAGTATCAATTCCTTTTTACTTAAAAAAGGGTTGACTGTTAGTTTATGATTAACATACAGACAAAACAACTATAGCAAAATTATCAGATAAAATATAACTATAGGTCTAAACTTTACTTACGTTTCTTAGATCTCCTTTGACTGAATTTATAACAATATCGCAACCTTTTCCATCGGTTGCTCTAAAAACCATATCTCTGAAACTGACGTCGCGGGAGTAACCGATATGATCCTCTAAAATAAACAATTCAAGTAAAAGAATTACACATTCTGAACTCAAGTTTATATAACCTAAATATTTAAAGGAAATAATGTTTAAAGGAAGTATATGCTATACCTTTAAATTCTGGAAACAGTCTGAGCAAAAACTTTTTTTTCCTTATGTTGCTCACCGTAGTATAGATATCACAGCCATGTGCTAGAGCAATAGAGATAACCGCTTGGCCTAGAGCCCCCGTGCCTCCGTGCACAAGAATACTGTTGCCATGGTAAAAACGACTCTTGAAACACTATAAAGATATACAATGAAAAATTATAAGAAAGTAAAAACAGTAATAATTTCAGTTGTATTATCGCTAAATGTTATTCATAAAACTTCTAATGTCGATAAAATTACGGTAAAATTTATAAATGAAAAATCCTAATGTAAAAATGATGTCAATTTGGTTTCACATAGTTGTAAAAATGATGCTAATTTGGTTTTACATTATTGTGAAACTAAATTGACAGACCAGATCAGATAAAAAAATAACACTATTTTTTAATGAATTTAGTTTGGAGATTATGTACACCCGAATTAGCATTCATATTATAATTACAAGACAGTAGAACGCTAGGCAGTAGGCATAAGGAACTGTAGCAGCGTCCTCCAGAGTCCAATATTCGGGCACAGGCCACAAGAGTTCAAGCTTAGCTGAAACGCGGGTGCGGATTGCTTCTTCTTGTATGATACCCATTACACGTTCTTTTCTAAAAATAAATTTGATATTACACACGGCCACGCGCGTCGCCAGTTCCTTTCTTTGCGGTAACAATGGCATAAAACAAATGTGTTTTGATAGATGTTAGAACTGTTTTAGGGGCTTTAAATAAAGGCTTTTATTTATTTCTATACATCCTTTTGAAAAATTCAAATCAACAAGAGATTTAATGATGCTATTTTTGTATTTACTGAAATTGTCTTACCTGTCTGTAGTGCCACTGAAGCTGTATTCAACTAGTTTTTTATTATTCTTGTTTTCAGTTGCGGCCACACCTAATACTTTTTTAACATAAGCATCGTTTAAACTTGCGTAATGAACCTAAAATGTTTAAATCTATAGAATTTAACTTAAATATTTTATATTTAAGTTAAATTCTATACGACGACTTACAAAACCTCTTTGATCTCGTTTAATTTTACAGATTTTATGTGAGGAAGGAACGATATCACAGAGGTTTTGTAGGTTTTGTTGGAGTTACAAATGTACCACTGTAATGCAAGACACCTGGTGGACTCCTTAATTCTATTACTTGGTATTTCATCCACGCGCATGAAATTTGTGTCTCTTGACATTTACCATTATCAAAAATATCTTGCAAATAGATATCTTCTAGGTGAAC
This sequence comes from Hipparchia sbordonii, assembly GCA_038048805.1. Taxonomy (NCBI): domain Eukaryota; kingdom Metazoa; phylum Arthropoda; class Insecta; order Lepidoptera; family Nymphalidae; genus Hipparchia; species Hipparchia sbordonii. Next base: position 7,590,093 of record CM076107.1, on the reverse strand, counting down.
GCGTTCCATCGAAGGCTCCATCATCACTGTCCACCAGATGCACTTGTGGTCAAGCATCTATTTATAATGGTGCAGACATGACGTCTGTTGTTCACAACATCAGCATTTCGTCAATGGGATCGATGGTACTGAATTTATTTCTCGCATTTTTAGTTATGAACGAGGCTCTAGTGGCCATTACGTATCTTACAGGTCTTGCATTCATGTACGATTTCCTCGAATAACAATCAATATTTCAATGATCATAATATACCTTTACAGGAATGCCTGGCTGACTGGATTCTGTCGTTTCTATCCAATGCATAGAGTCTATATCACCTATTCGTGTCATTTCTAGTGCCATTGCTTTGTCTTTTGCTATTTTTCCTTGAATTGGTAAATAATATTCTCCACCCCAAATACCCTAGAAAATAAAGGTCTTTTAGTGTTTAAATTTTTATGTATGAACCTTTTCCCTTTTCCATAAATCACATGTAAGCATAGTCTATGTTTTCTGTTTGTTTTATTTTATGTCTGCTGTCTGAAAAGGAATCTATTATAATATTTTTTTTAAAGTACGTAAATTAAAGAATTCACAAAATTATATAAAAAATACTTACATGGTCTAAAATACTAACGGCCAAATCGGTAAACGCCATTTGACTTTGATCGACGACTAATTTGCGTTTGACAATCACAAGATTAATTTTACGATTACCTTTATTTTTCCACTCTTTAATAATATCTTTTAATCCGCCAAAAGCTGGATATGAAGTTAATATTATAAGTTTATGCTTGGGTGAAAGTGTGGATAGTTGAGCATATAATTTGGTTAGGTCAGCTTGTGAATAAACTGTTACAGCACTAGACCCAATGGTATCATTAGAAGGGCACCAAATGTCTAATTCCAGACGCGAAGAACTAATGGTATGGGCACACACATTACTGTATAGTAGTGAAGGACGAATGATCGACAGATCTGTACACTCCTCTTTATTGATCAAGAAAGTATCTCGATTGAGCACCCGGTGTAGCACTTGGCACATCTATTAAAAACATCATATAATAATTTTATTAATACACATAGTGTCGAATTAAATTCAAATTCAAAATTTATTTATTTCATGTAGGCCAATTTTTTGCTCTTATAACACGTCATAAATCTACCACCGGTTCGGAATGCAGATTCTGCTGAGAAGAGCCGGCAAGAAACTCAGCAGTTGCTCTTTTCAAAAAAAATTTTTTACAATAGGGAACAAAACCATGCTATGTATACAGTGTTTCCGCAATGAAGTTTCAAAAATGCATACGTAAGTTCATACAATCCAATACATGTTAAGACGGGCAAAGTAGACCTATTCCCGTTGGTGGTCTTTATAATCAATAAATATTTGAATAAACTTACATTATCATCAGAAGCTAAATTAGTAATCATTAGCGCATCAATGTCGTCAAAGAAATCATTAGTTTTCCTTTTTAAATCTTTCCGACATATTTCGAATAAATTTATCTTTATTTCAGGTATATCATGAATAATTTCTTGAATTTTTGTGAATTTTGTATGACCCTTTGATTTAACAATATTGCCAATATTGATCTCCCGTTTATTTAAATTTTCTGCTATTATTTGCAAAAATACATACAATGCAGACATTTCCTGTAAGGTAGTAATTTGCCATTATGAGTTTAGTTCGTATTTTTATAAAATAAAATTTTATTTCAATCATTGTACTCACATCAAAATTATTGGTAGAGACGTGAGGAACAAATTTGAGTGTTTTCAAAGCAATGTGTTCTTTGTTTATTGAAGGCAGTTCGTGGAATTGTATGTTTTCAATCAAGACACCACCACATCTAAACATAAATAAGTTACATCACATAAATAACACAAAAAAATTCAAGTAAACTTGATAAAAAGTTTTCCATTTCCTTTTAACGCAATGTTAGTTGTAAGTTGAGCTACGTATATGATAAGACCGGTGTATCGGATATTTTCCTACTACTCAGATTTCAGTCCACCCATTAACTGTTTCGCTATTACGATAAAATATTTAACTACTAACTGATGCCGCGACTTCGTTCACGTGGATTGAGATTTTGTGATTCCCGCGGGAAATCTGTTATTTTCCGGGATAAAAAATAGCCTATGTCCTATTCCAGACCATAATCTATCTCTGTGCCAAATTTAAGCCAAATCAGTTCAGTCGTTGCGACGTGATTGAGTAACAAACATACTAATTTTCGCGTTTATAATATTATTATTAACAAATTATTGGTGTGCAGCAATTATTTATGCTTTTCCCACGGAGAAAATTTGAGAGATCGGGATTAAAATTAGTAGTAGTAGCTTCTGTCCGCGACTTTGTCTGCGTGGACTTCAGAATTGGGTCTAAAGCTTCGCTCGTTAACAATTTTTAATGTTACTACGGGAACTATTTGAGATCGGTATAGAAAGTACATGTCCTTTTCCATAGCATAGGTGACATGCATACCAAATTTCAAAGCTGTCTGCCCGCGGCTTAGCTCTCAAACAATTTTCAATTTTCCCTCGGGAACTACTTAAGGAATCGGGATAAAAGGTAGCCTATGTTCTTTTCCATGTCAAAGGCTACATTAATACCAAATTTCAAAGCTGTCTGCCTGCGGCTTAGCTCGTAAACTATTTTCAATTTTCCCTCGGGAACTACTTAAGGAATCGGGATAAAAGGTAGCCTATGTTCTTTTCCGTGTCAAAGGCTACATGCATGCCAAATTTCATCCAAATCCGTTCAGCCGTTATTGCGTGATTGAGTAACAAACATCCAAACATCTAAACATCCAAACATCCAAACATCCACACTTTCACATTTATAATATTATACTAGTTGACTAGTTGACTAGTTGACTAGTTGATGCCCGCGACTTCGTTCGCGTGGATTGAGGTTTTTTATTCCCGCGGGAACTCTCTTATTTTCCGGGATAAAAAGTAGCCTATGTCCTATTCCAGACTATAATCTAGCTCTGTGCCAAATTTCGTCCAAATCGGTTCAGCCATTTTTGCGTGATTGAGTAACAAACATCCAAACATCCACACTTTCACATTTATAATATTATTAGGATATTAGGATTAGGATTAGGATTAGGATTAGGATTAGTAGGATCTACCAAACTATTATTTAACTATCATTATTAAAATAAAATTTAGTTCTGCTTACTGCAAAAAATGTACACTTGTACAGGTTAGTGTATAAATTATTAAATACCTGGTGCTATCCAACACCTCACATACTTTTGCCACCATGATATTCACGTCATCTACCATCAAAGTTAGATTGCTGGAATGCTTCTCAACATCTATTACGATTCTTTTAATAAAATTAGGTTGTGAGATACTTTCATGAACGCGCTTAAGTGCATTCAGTTGAATCATACCATCAATAAGTGTCACCCAATTGTTTTTCCATATTAGATGAGCTTTGGTTAATGATAAGTTAGCGTTGTAAATACTACGAAACTCATTCCTAAAATATTATTTACAAAAATGATTAAAATGGCAACGATGATAAATTATTATTTTAGCATTTACTCACATATCTACATAGAAAGGTAAAAAAAACTCTAAATGTGAAAAAATCTATCTGTTTTAAACTAATGAAGTGAATTCAATTAAAATTCCAAAATATAGCATCCAATGAGATACAATGTGAAAGCACGTCGCTTACGAGTAATTATAGTCTCTAGCGCTGAATAATTGGTATATATCATCTGATTTCAGTGTTAAGACTTCCTCACACTTCAAGTCTTCCTCTGGTGGTATATCTTTGACTACTTCACTGACAATGACACCTGTTGCCACTTTTATGTTGTCGTCCAAAACCTACAATAAAATAATGTGTGTGAAAATTTGTTTATTTTTGCTAATTTATCAAACGGTTGGACTAATTCGATTGGATGCTTTTTTTTAAATTGAAACCTTGTCTAACGGTTTTGTAACGGTTTTTAGCTATGTTTAACGAAGATCTATTTGCTCAGTTGAGGATTTTTAAGTATTTTTTCAGATGATGTAGGAATCTCAGTTACAAAAGTCATAATACTTCCACTCTTCATATCGACTTGTAATTTTGAATTTAATTTCTCTGATAAAAAAATAAAATTTAAACATCTTAGAAAACCTAATGAAATTGCAATAATGGTAACCTTTTCATAACACGAACTCTGCCACCAGAGAGACTTGTTTCTATCTTAACGGCCTTGAAAAATAAAAAGACAGACTGAGACAATAGACCTACAGGCCAGTGTTGAGTACTCAATTTGACAACTTACAGCAGATGCGTATTGTTTGAGCTGTAATGAGTATTTGGCGCCCACATGTGTCACGTTAGAGTAGAAAAGCAGTCAACGAACTTAGCCCTATTCAACGTAGGCCCACAGATTTTGTTGGACACGTTGGATTAGTCTCGACAGGTTTGGTAGATGAACTATAGTGACCTAGTTTTGGCAAAGGATGAAGAAGAATGCTGGCTAAAAGGATGTCAGATTTACTAAACGTAGAACCATAACTTCTAGGTGTCGGGGTGGTTTTATGTTGAATCTTGTATTATAATGTGGAAAGCTTACCTCAAATTGGCCTCTCCCCCTATGAACAGCTACGTTCAGGCGCAGTTGCCTCTGGTCATACAACGTGGGCTCTGAGTGCAGGTACACATCACGGAATTCCACCGAGAGTTCCTTCTTTGGCACTCGCAAGACCATAGCTAATGTATCCCAAACTGCTACTAGAGTAGCAGCGAAAGGGTAAGTGTTCTTCTCTAAAATTATTTAATAAAATATTATAGAGTATGTACTCCAAGAATTTTAAGAACTTATCAATTCTTGCTTTTTTGCTTTTTGTTATAATAAGAAGCAAAGCGCTTACAATTTTTTTTTAAATTTTGATTAAGTATACACGGTGAAATTTCATTGGTTGTACTCCCTGAAAGAGGTGAATGTGCTCATGAAACTGAACAACTTACCCCAAGGAACATAGGTCGAAATATGAAAAAAAAATTTGGACCTCCCATAGTAAATCAATCAGCTGATCGTCAAGTTTGTATGGAGGGTCCAATTTTTTTTTTCATATTTTGACCTATGTTCCCTGGGGAAAGTTGTTCAGTTTCATGAGCACATTCACCTCTTTCAGGGAGTACAACCATTAAAATTTCATCCGGTATAATACCTCTTATCACATGTCCTTTCAAATATCGATGGTCATCATCATGGATTGATAAGACATGAGTACATGCTGCTGCAGTTTTTCTGTTCGCTGATAAATATAATGGTACATTCCTGAAATAGTTTTATAATAAAATGAAAGATTCATGTTTCAAAAGCGTTGTCTCTGGTATGAGTAAGTATACTTGCTCTGTGCAAACAATTCCTAGAAGTTGATTAAGCTTTCAAAAATTGCAGTTTTGAGTGTTATATTTTATTCCTTCTAGCGGTCTAGACTATCTAGACTAGCGATCACAGAGCTATTCTGATAACATTGATTTCTACAAGAAATTCACTCGCCAGTGGAGACAGTTATTTTATTACGGTTGGGTTCTTACCAAGTTTCACTATGCGCCCATTCCACTAAATGTGATAGCATCGGTGTGCCAGTGGAAACTGGAAATTCTACTTTCGGATATAGTGCTTGTATTTGCGGGTTATATCCCTCCATGTAGATACTGCAAACATGAAGGTAAAATTCGGTAATCATGATCATCTATGCTTTTCTTTGTCAACCGATAGACATCTGCTAGATTTATTATGTCTCTTATAGTACCTGGCTAGCAGCGACTCATCTGATGTCGTCAGAAATATTTAAAGAGATATTTTAGAACACCTTATAAAAAGTAATATGACAAAATAACATAAATCATTAGCTAACAACAGAGACAAGCATGAAATTCTTGTTAGTTAGTTACAAAAGTCTTACTTTCCAATGCCTTCTAATAGAAACTGGGCATTGTCCGGGTGGCCACGTCTGGTGAGTGGCACGTGGTTGCAGGATTCAGGCAGAGAACGTTTGAGAATAGCCTGCAATAAACCATGAGGAGCTATTTCCACCAACACTGCATTTTCTGGGATCAGCTGTGATGTCTCTTCAAACAGCACTGTGTTCTGCAACAAAAACCCGAATCACCTAGATCTTACTTTCACTCTTCGGATACTCAGCTAGTAGCTCTGAAGTGATAAAAGGCACATATATAGGGGCACTGCATAAAGAAAAGATAAGCAGGATTGCCATGGTGCTTGAATAGCGGCCTTGTACTGGAAAACGTATCGTTGGGAGGCTCCCTACTTTCAGGACCATTCCATTGCGCTATGCGTGTGCGCTGCTGATGGCCCCATATGCGTGTACTCACATTAGTACCTATTCGTAGTATGCACGAATGTTTTTCGCATATATTGTAAAGGACTCACTGCGATAACACAGTGCAAGTGACTTAATAATTAATTAATAGCTGACTGCTACTATTGCTACTACAGTGAGCACTTTAATTTAATTACTTTACATTAACAAACATTAAAAAAACAGTATAAGTAAACTCACAAGTAAGTTGTTTGTGTGATATTCTGCCGAGGAATATTTCGCAATCGGATCATTCCATTTCTCTTGCGGCACTGAAGTGGAAACCCAGCGTTCACTGCGTGCTTTGGGTGACTTTATCACTTCACCCAAATACTTGAGCAGTCCTGGAGCTGCGTCAGCTATGTATCGCGAGTGGTATGCAATGTTCGAGCACGGCACTTCCTTGACAAAGATTTCTTTCGCAGTGAGTTGAGCCACGAATTCCTTCATGATATCAGCAGGTCCAGAAATTGTGCTGGACTCAGGACCATTGTGGCAAGCTACTTCGATCTCGGGTGGACACATTTTGGATATCTGGAACAAACTAATCAATTTTCATTATCTGTTCTAACAGTCTCGCGCAAGCAAGTAAAGAGTTTTAATGCAAGCGTAAGCTTTAATTTAAAAAAAAATGACGGATTGACTTCTGCTTTATTTTTTACAACCATTTAAAATACTACATTTGTATGACTTTAGGCTTACTATACGGTATCAAAAATTATTGGCATATACCTGCTGGTAGCCAACTCCGACAGCAGCCATTGAACCTCGAATAAATGGCGTCTGCACTGAGACGAGGCCGCGGCTGTATGCAGACAGTATCATTTCCTCAGCTGTGAAACACCCGTCTGCGTATGCGCAGCCTAGCTCTCCCACGCTGTGTCCTGGTGATAATAAGTTACCATGACTGGGAAAAGTTAAAAATAACTTTAACGCTTTCAAACACGCTTAAGTTAAACTTAACCTAAACAGCTTAAGTTTTGACCGACCTTCCGGCGTCCGGCACAGCGTTACCTTCAAGGCAATAGAGAATAGACATCTTATAGGCAAGCGCGCTCCAACCTAAGCTTCATCATTAATTTTCATAAGGTATAACGGTCAAAAGTTAACTTAATTTTGAAAAAAAAAGTTACCTATGATTTTGTCGGGTATGATTTCTAAAGCACTTAAAAAATCTGTGAGTCCAATTTGAATAGCAGCGATACCAACGAAGGAGTTGAGAATATTGTCAAATATAGTTTTGTCAGGAGATGTAATTATGTGAACAATATCCACTCCCTTGGGTTCCAATACGCGCCGGCACCTGATGGTGGATAAAAGAGAAATTATTATTATTACGAAATTATAATTATTATGAAATTTTATAAATGCGTAGGTGCAAGTTGCAAGTAGACAAGCTACTGACGGGTTTCGGGCTGTGGGTTGTAGAAATTAATTTTAATCCAAAGCGATTTAAAAAGGTTGTATTTCAAAAAGTAGAAGTAGGACACAAGGCTGTATTACTTATCCTCATTAATATTGTGAATCAGAAATTGTGTTTGTTAGTTTTTCCTTCAATGTCATAGCAACGGAGCAGCAGAGTGATGTGGTTTTTGCAGTAAGGATTTTTGGCCTGACTATAGGTGAGGATTTTGAGAGTGACATATCCTGAAAAACTGGAGGTGTTCCCGCGTGATTTTACGACTTTACTTCCACGCGGACGAAGTCGCGGGCTAAAGCTAGTATTAAATAAGCCCCAATAGTACAAGGAAAACTGTTTACGTACTTTTCAATAGCCGCAGCAAACACAGGGATCCTCATAAGCTGCGCTCCCATCCCCGCCCACTGCGAGCCCATGCCGCTGTACACGAACCACAGCGGCCGCCGCGCGTCGTCGTAGTAGTTCGCCCTCTCGCATAAGCTCACAGTTTCATTCTTTTCATTTGTATCTTAAAAATAAAAAAAAAGGAAGGAAATTACAAACATTCTAAATATAGTTTTCTAAATTAATAGTTACTAGAGGTCGTCCGCGTGGAATTTCTGCTGTTCAGAGTCCGATAGACAAAAGTGCTGCAGCTAATAAAAACCGCGACTTGGCAGCGACAGAGATTTACATTATTTTGTTATTTTTGAAAATGTTTTCATCTTTTTACTCACCAAGAAGTATGAATCCTCTCCCGAGATGACCAGAAATTCTACTTTTGTGCAGATTATGGAGTAACGCTATTTCCTCGGCGTCAACGGGACGGGATTTTAAATCGTGGATAATTTTGGTCACTGACGACTCCTGTCTGCCTGATAAGAAGACTAAACGAGGAATGTTCGTTTTGTATCGTAAGAGATCCTAAAAATATAAAAATTTAATTAACTTCACTAAATACGAGACAGGTATGCCATTTCCCGCCGAGGCATATATAGTGCTTTTCTCAAAAGAATGCAGGTAAATAAAATACTTTTTATATTATACATCCAAATCCATCCGCCATTTTGGTTTAAATCTGGTGGAGTACAATCAATCTCCATTTCACTCTCTGAACCGTTGGAACTCATTTTAATTATTATTAAATTTATATTTATTAAGTAGGTATGTAAATAACAAATCAAGACGAATTTTCAGCTTTGCCGCGAATTTTTTTTTATCATCTGTGCCGACAGGCAAACACATTTAGGGCTATACAGCCTCGTAAACGCAATTTGTATTAAGCAAATAGACTATATTATGCCAAGAATGACAAAAGAGATCCGATCGAAGAGTATTTAATAACCCCAGCACGCCGTTTCATACTGTTGTATGAAAGTTGAAACGGCATTACATTACAACGCTCCTGCAATGGATTTGATTTTCTTTGTCCGACAATTCGATACTTCGCGTGTTCTTTTTTCGAAAATAATGACAATATTTCCATGCATGTTTGAGAAAAATTAATTTAAATAAAAATTGCTGAACGATATGGCTACGTGATAAGTCGTGTGTTTGCAGTACTAATAAAGTTTGAATAAAAAAGTTTTCAATACACTTATAATAGACTATATTAAGGGCCTATTTCACCATCGTCAAGTTTACTTACCTACTACAACCGTCAAAAAACACTTCTTCTTTTTATGCAGGAAAAATGAAGAGTTTCCTCAGAATTTATCGAAAAAACAAGGCAAAAGCCAGTTGACTATAATAATAAATACTAGCAATAGACTTACCTTAGGTTTGTAATGGCCATGTAAAAGGATATGAGCGTTTACTCCGCTCACAGATAAACCGTTTACAGCGGTGTAAGTTCGCCCAAATGTCTCATGGTCGGTAACAATGCGCATTCGGCCATCACGCAGAGCAGCTATGTCTGTTCTGGGCGAATCACAATTTAAATTGCCTGCTAGCTTGCCATAGTGGTATCCTAAAATTACCTGTTGACAAATTAACCATTACCAATCAGAAATCTTACTTGTTGACGTACTAGTTTAATAGTAACATTATTTGCTAGTCTTCTGTTTTATAAATAAACTCTTTCCAATATTATACATGCGAAAGTGTGTTTGTTTGTTAGATTGTCCTTCGATCACGCAGCAACAAAGCAGCGAATTGAAGTGATTTTTTGCAAGGGATCTGGGAGTTGAGGACCTGTAGAGTAACATAGGATATATTTTATCCCAGAAAAACAAAGGGTTCCCGAGATATTTTAAAAACCTAACTCCACCGCAGTCGTTACCCAACTCCATGAAGTCGCGGTAAGCTAATCTATACTTATCTATACTAATATACTAGTGGTTCGCCCCGAACTGAGACCTCGCGATATCCCATAATTCCCAAAAGTTTTAATTATATATTGTAATAATTAACTTTTAACATTAGACGCAATAAAAAAAATAATAGTTGACATAAAACTGTTTTACTGACAGAGCGCCATCTATTAGCATTATAGTGAAGCTATTAGCTTCACAATAATGCTAATAGATGGCGCATTAAAATTAAATAATTTCGTTTCTTTATAACATTTATCTAATTATAGTATTTGTTGTTCAAGTACAGGATATAACTGAATTTTCAAGCAAGTTTCACGTTCTAATATTCAGTAATTCAGAAGTTATAGGGCTCTGACAGACATTTAGACGGACACACTTCTCTGTCTAGTAGGCAAGCGCCCTAGTTGACTCAGAGAACTCGCTTCGCTCGTTCAATCAGAGAACTCGCTTCGCTCGTTCAATAAAGCTGAAGAGTTTGTTTGTTTGAACGCGCTAATCTCAGGAACTACTGGTTCGAATTGAAAAATTCTTTTTGTGTTGGATAGTCCATTTATCGAGGAAGGCTTTAGGCTATATAACATCACGCTGATCATAATAACAGAAATTGACGCGGACGAAGTCGCAGGCAACAGCTAGTGTCGGATAAAGCTAGTAACAGGACAAAGATGTATATTTACTTTTGTTACAGCAGATATCCCCGATGCCGCTTCACCGTATCCTATATTTGACATAACACTGCCCACCAAAAGAGGATTTTTCCTATTATTACAATAGACTTTTTCGATTGCTTCTAGTTCTGCTTTATCGGCTTCCGGTACAGCTAAAATATAATTTCAAAATTAATTCGCAGTAATAGACCAGTAACTAGGACTGTGGTTTCCTATTAGAGAAGTCGCGGGTTCGATTCCGAGATAGCACCTCTACCGCTTTGGAGTCATGTGCGTTTAAGCAATTAAATATCACATGCTTCAACGATGAAGAAAAACATCGCGAGAAAAGCTGCACACCTAAGAGTTCTCCGTGTAGTGTTCTCAAAGGTGTGTGAAGTCTGCCAATTTTCATCGAACTATGCAGGTGAACTATGGCCTATAACTCTTCTCGGAGAGCAGACCTGCGCTCAGTAGTGATGATGACGATGATGATTAAGATGATTAGTTCGACGAAAGAAATAAATAAATAAAGCATTAAAAAAGCTTATTAAAAATTCGAAGAAAATTAAATTATTATTTATTGTAAGTTCATTCATTAATTTTTAATTTTTTCTAATAATATATTGAAATTACAACCTGAACCAAAAGCTTCTACATATTCAACGGCTTGTGGCGATATCTGTGCTTCTTCGTAGAAAGTACTAATAAAGTTTGCCATGGTTTCGGGTTCCCGATAGAAACCATACCTTGGACCGTTAGTTTCGTCTTGCAGAAGAGAAGTAAATGCAGATTTTACATGTACCACTTCGGCGTAAATTCTGGAAAGAATAAGCTTAAAATAATAATATTAGATAGGTATTAGGAACTCTGGCATATAGTTATTTGTGTGCTTATAAATTTCTACAATTTTTGTTACTACAATGCCCTACATAAAATGTAATATATACCACCTCACCATAGAGCAGGCTTGAAGGCTTCAATGCAATGATTTTTTACTTACCTAAGAGCATCATTAGCTTTTTGAAGAAATAAGACGTTGATAGCCTCAGACTTAGCGCACCCAGCAGCTTCAGTATCAAAGGATTTGGTCTTACCATCCATACTTAGCTTCATGATTCTAAAAGAAATGAATAATTCGAACATGAGTATTCGAATTACGTTTAATCGCAATTCAATTTGATGTGTACCTATTTCAGATTATGTTAAATTACATTTTTGTAAGAGATCGACAAAATACCTATAACTGACATTGACTCGAAGAGTGGCTCATAAGAGTTTGGTGGGGCACGTATTTCCTAGGGAGGGAGGGGAAATCTGAGTAGGTGGAAGCTCAGGCCAAGAGGCTGAATTGGCCACCAAGCTCTGGTAGTAGGAGCGCCGGCCGACCACGTGCACGACGACGTAACAACTAAAGGCAGCGGGAGCCAAGACAGAGGTAGACTCAGGATGGTGGGATTCATAACACACCTCACAGTGCACAGCACTGACAGTTCTCTGTGCAAAGCCTGCATGGAGGTCGATGCAATACCAATCACATAGCACATGCTATTGTAGTACACAAGCGTGAAAGACCAACGCAACAACCACCGCGAACTCTAGTCTAGTTTCAGGAAGTCCTCGGTTATCTAGATAGCCTGCTAGGCTTCCCGAGTGAGCTTGGATGGCCGAAACAGGCGGGAGTGGCGTATCAAGGACAATAAACCTAACGAATTATGTGGCGCCAAGGCACCTGAAGAGGCATTAGTCCTGCAGTGGACTGCAACAAGTTGCATATGATGATGAAGTTTAAATAACATGTACTTTTTACCTTCCGTAATGGATAGAAGACTGAGGATGCAAACACAGACTCGCCCCTCCGACGATCGCAGCCTCGCATTCGCCGCGATTGATGGCTTGGTAAGCCTGCTCCAAAGCTCGGGATGAACTGCAGCAGACTTCGTCAATGGACATAGAAGGACCCTTGGCATTTAACCAGTAAGAGATGCGGTTTGCAAACATTGACTTACTGTTCCTGTAATGTAATTAATATTACTATGCCTTATCTTACTGCGGATGAATATAGTGATGCGAAAATGTCAATTTGTGTTTGTGTTGTAATAGTATGATAGTCCATATGTACCCTGTAATTCCGAATCCTTTCCTGAAAGCTGGCACATAAAAGCAAGCCTTATCAGTTTCAGAGAAACAACTTCCAATGTAGACACCAACTTTCTTCTCAGATAGTTCTTCTAGGCATACACCTGCATAGAAAAAAAACATATAGATATTATTAGAACGTCACACAAAGACAAAAATTTTGACTTGTTAATTAGATCAATATTAAAAATAACTAATCTCACCAGCGTCATAAATAGCCTGATAAGATTGTTCTAATATCTTGCGGCCCATAGGGTCCATGTAATTGCCTTGACGAAAGTGGACTTTGAAAAAGTGCCCATCGAACAGCTTAAGCCCAGGTACTTTGCCCGTGTATTGTGCTACTTCAGGATGGTCATACTGCCAGCGAGAGTTCTTCTTGTTGACGGGGTTGATCTATAAACATAAGAGGTAATAAAAAAATAAAAAATTTGAAGAGCGCTTTCAGAAAACGGTACCATGATAAAATAGATTTTCTTTTAGTTGTTTCGCGTTTCGCTTGTTAGTTACATCATTGAAAGTATTAAAAATTATAAGCCTATTCCGAGGTTTTTAAAAGAAAATTTTTAATTCCTTTCAATTACGAGTAAGGTGGCGAGGTCATTTTCAAAATTTAAATTTCCATACTAATTAATACACAGTGATTTTACACACCGTTAAACGTACTTAAAGGGAACTAGAACTTCTGGACAAACCACTTTTTTTTTCTTTTTAATTTATTTAATCATAATAATTAATTATTATGATTAAATAAATTAAACATGTTTACTATTTATGTACTATCTAGCCAAACTGGTGGGGGCCAGTTTGTTGGCGAGGTGGCGCTCTTAGTAATATTTACTTATTTCTCATGCACTTGTATCTAAATAATATAATAGGTATTTACTTAACGCGAACTTACTCACTAACAAATAGGTATATATATGACACAACTAAACAAGCATTACTATTTACAGTTTTTGACTGAACCAATCTATACAAATAACGTGCAGCCAAGCGATTTAGCGTTCCGGCACGATGGCGTGTATAAAAACAGATTAGGGGTATGGGGTGAATTTACACTGCCATACTCCTTCCAAGTTAGTCTGCTACCATCTTAGACTACATCGTGACTTACCATCAGGTGAGATCGCAGTCAAGGACCATATTGTTATTGAATAAAAAAATATAAAAAGGAGAAGAAGGAATTGTGTTTTTCTACCTATTTATATCGATATCTCCTTTCTATCTTTTAAAGCTATTTGCGTGAATCTTTTTTAATCGATTCAAAAACTTTGCGAGGTGCTCCCATAAATCTATCGATTATGAACAGTTATTATAGGTACCAAGTAAAGACTACATCGTTCAATTCCAGGACCCAACTCCTCAGTCCTGATGCTGCAGGATTCTGCCCACCTAAACTGTGAATTTAGGAATTGTCGAATGTGAATTGAAAAAGTGGACGAAGTTGCGGGCGTCCGCTTGTAGATCTCAACTTACATACCTTATTGTAAAGAATGTTTGATAAGTCCTTTACACTATGGGACTCTGGATATAGACCGGATATTCCAGATATAACAACTCTCCGACCAGACGAATTTTCTGATTGGTTTCTTTCCTCCCACGAGGAAAAATTGTTTGGTGTAGGTGCCATTTTTTTCTGCAAATACACGTGTGTTGTAGCATTATAACTACATTATATTTGCAAATCTACTGTTTTCTAAACTGATACACTGATTGCGAGCGATTGACAGCTGTTGTCCGTTCTTCATCTCCAAAGATCGCTAAATATTAAGCCATTTACGCGGGAGATATTATCTCGCAGGATACTAAAGATGGCGGGCTAATTTTTTATGCTTTCCTAGAATATGGGTATCAAATCAAAGGACTTGCTGAAAATAACTCGAAAAATAAAGTGACGTCACTCTAAATCCAATATGGTGGACTTTTAAAGATGGTGGACTAAGTTTTTATGCTTTCCTACAATATGAGTATCAAATGAAAGGGCTTGCCGAGAATTTTTAACTTAGAAAACCTGTGTAGATAAACAAGTAAAGTAAATAACTTGATCTGATTGATTTTCATTTTAAAATATTTAAACTAAATAAATACGAGTACCTACTTAAATCTCGCGACAAGCTTTAATGCTCCGAAATCTACCCTAAATTAACAATCATACTGTATTATGAATTCTCTGTTAAACTTTATATATATATTTTTTTAATTCAAAAAATGTAATCATTTTGGCTTTATTTAAGGACTATAATAATCTTGTAAAATTGTGTTGTAAACGCTGTTGATTGCAAATAAATAAATAAATAAATAAATAGCATATAAATTGTGTAATTACGTAACAAGTTGATAATAAAAGTTTTAAAAGAAAAGTTTATTTTATTCTTTTTAGCGCATTGAAATAAAATCTTGTTTTTAAAATCTTGGGGACTTACCTAATTTATTTGATATCCCAAAATGTAATTGTACTACAACTGTATCAAAGCTTCCTAGGGATACTGAACCGCATTGCTTACTTGGATTGCTTTATATACTTAAATTGTTTCCTTTGTGCATTATCGTATCCTATTAAAATTTTAATACGTGATTTAAATAAAATTATT
Organism: Hipparchia sbordonii; assembly: GCA_038048805.1. Lineage (NCBI taxonomy): Eukaryota > Metazoa > Arthropoda > Insecta > Lepidoptera > Nymphalidae > Hipparchia > Hipparchia sbordonii. Next base: position 7,574,665 of record CM076107.1, on the reverse strand, counting down.
GTAATGTAATGAAATATACATTATGTATGTATGTAAAGAAAATTTCATGCCATCCACAGCTAAAATCCTTACGTCCATCAATCCCTCCATTTTTAATCTCGGACAGAAAAAGAGGGGTGTTATAAGTTTCACGTGTGTGTGATGTGTCTGTGTATCTGTATACCTTTTTATCTGTGTATCTCTTTGTCTGTCTGTTGTCTCGTAGCTCCCTAACGAATAGTTCGATTTTGATGCGGTTTCTTCAGATTGAAAGCTAACTTTATCGAGGTAGATATTAGATATAACTTATGAAGATCTGCTCAGGCGTTTGAAGATCATCAGCTCATTTCTTACTAAACAGTCGCACCAGTGACAATTTGTAAGACTATCAATCGCACCAGTGACAATTTGTAAGACCCTTAAATCAATTAAGGGTCTTACAAATAGTCGCTGGTGCGATTGATATAACACGTCACTCAATAAGTCTTTGGTCTGACCTATAGATGGCAACACTTTTGACAAAACCATATGATTGCAGAGTAGTAGGATCCTTCAGATGACACGTGTCAAAATTTGGCGTCGTTCTGACAATTAGTTCAAAAGTTAGAACGAAGCCAAATTTTGACACGTGTCATCTGAAGGATCCTACTACTCTGCAATCATATGGTTTTGTCAAAAGTGTTGCCATCTATAGGTCAGACCAAAGACTTATTGAGTGACGTATGTAAAATTTGGTGTATTGTTGTTGGTGGTTTATATTTCCAAGGAATGGTAACCTTGAGCTAATGTTGCAGCTTCAAATAGCCTGCCTGCTGGAATACCCAGCAACTGATCAAGAGTTTTGACCACCCTAGGCTAATTTTTATGCACGCTTTTTAAAATTTTAAAATTTATTGTTAAAATTAGGGACTCTCAAGCTCATTTACTTTTAGTGCTTTGTCTCGGTCTAGTTGAAATATGTAGAGTGCATGTGTTGAAATATGCAATGATGCTAGATTAGTGCATGCGAAGATACGATTTCAGCGCCCCCCCCCCCCTGATCCTCGCGCCCTAGGCTGCAGCCTAATTAGCCTAAGGGTTAATCAGGCCCTGGGAATACCCAACACCTCAGTAATTTACAGTGTGTTTGGTGTTTGGGCGCATTAGAATGAACTCAATGTGTTAGTGTCAGATAGATGATGATCGAGGATCGAGGAGGAGGATCTGATGATGATCTGTGATGACTGGGTAACAGGTCCCCTGTTACCCAGTTTCCTGGTCCATCATACCTGACGGTATATCGTACATAGTCCGGCTATAGATTCACATGTCGAGGGTGTTTAAAATTTTCAATTTACACTTTTCATTGAATTATTTGAGTGCTCGCTTTTAGAGTTCCGTGCCCAAAAGGTCTAGACCTATACTGAGATGCAAAAAAGTATGATAATTATTATTTTATAATATCGACTCTTTGCACGGTAGGTTAAAATTTTCAACTTGCTGAATATGTACCAATGTATTTCAAAATCCTTTTCGGATTTCTAGTGAGTCTGTGGTTTCAACATAACTACCCCTAATTATTAAAAGCTTTTATTTAACTTGCAATGTATGTAACTATGTTCGTTCGGGTGAAATCTTGCTACTCAATTTTGAAGCAGATAGATTCAACCGATTGAGCTGAAATTTTGTATACACGTTTAGTTTGGATGACAATTAATGGTTAGCTGTGTATCAAATGAAAAGGCTTGCCGAAAATAACTCGAAAAATAAAGCGACGTCATTCTAAATCCAATATGGCGGACTAAGTTTTTTATGCTTTCCTACAATATGGGCACCAAATTAAAGGACTTGCTGAGAATAAGAATGTGAGTTAAGCTCCGTTGCTCCAATCCGTTTAAAATTTTGGTGTACTGATTTTTTTTAGTCTTCGATTATGATAAAATGACCATAATTATATGACTAACTAGTGGTTCGCCCTGAAATGAGACCTCTCGGTATCCCATAATTCCCAAAAGATAGTTTTAATTATTAAACGAGCGAAGCGAGGTCTCTGAGTCGTCTAATCCGTCCGTCCGTCTATCCCTCTGTCAGAGCCTTATAACTTCTGAATTACTGAACGTAATTACTTCAAATTTAAATATAATATTATGTAAACTGGCGGCCTTCAGTCGAATATTGCATAAAAAAATATAAAAAGCTTTATTTCAGGGGGGCTCTCATAGAAGCGTGTTTGAAGTAAAATATTTTTTGTTGCGTTACATAGACTTGCGATATATCTTTTTAAAGACGACTTTGAACTGAATACAAAAATATATATTTTTTTATTTTTTCCCTTAAAATTGACGAAATGGGGGGCTTTCAAAGTGGAGATTTGATTTGAGCCAAATGTCAAAAACTACTTCATATTAGAACTTGAAACTTGTTTGTAAATTCAGTTATATCCTGTACTTGAACAACAAATACTAAAATTAGATAAATATTATAAAGAAACGAAATTATTTAATTTTTAATGCTAATAGATTCTATAGCTTCACAATAATGCTAATAGATGGCGCTGTATTTAGCATCGGTAAAACCATAGTAAAACAGTTTTGCCTCAACTATTTATTTTTTATTACGTCTAATGTTAAAAGTTAATTATTAGACTATATAATTAAAACTATCTTTTGGGAACTATGGGATACCGCGAGGTCTCAGTTTGGGGCGAACCACTAGTAGTAATAATCAACTTTTAATAAAATTATAATTTTTATTATATAATAAACAACTTACGGCAAGTAGAAAGAAAAAGTAGTGCAAAGATTGGGTGAATAATGCAATTGTGCATATTACGTCCAAGTGGCTTTAAATGTTAATAATGATGTGAATAATGTTAAATTAAAATGAAAGGCATTTTCCTATAGTACATATGTATGTATATTAATTAAAATCGAGAAATAAATACACAAAAACAAATTCAAAACCACAGTTGGAATTTTACTTTTACTGTTTACATAGATGCCAAGGTAAAAAAAAAACTATTTTTTTTATTGAAGTTTGTATTGGAGTACTATTGGTGGCTGAAAGGGTTTTACAATAATCTAAGAAAAAAAGACACCCCCTCCCAAAAACTGTGTAAGGTGATTAGCACACGGCACCGCGTAACGCCGCGGAGGGCGGTGCCAAGTGCCAATCACCAAAATGTGCAGCTGTAAAAGATAAGAAGCGCAATATAATTAGTACAGGTTATAAATTATATATTGTAACTAGCTGTTGCGCGCGACTTCGCCCGCGTCAATTTCTGTTATTATGATCGCGATTAAGAAGTTTTTAAAAGAATATATTTTAAAAATATGGATAATTTTCCCCGTTTTTGCAACTAATGCTTCGCTCCTATTAGTTGCAGCGTATAGTTAAATAGCTTAAGGCCTTCCTCGATAAATGGACTATCGAACACAAAAAGAATTTTTCAATTCGAACCAGTAGTTCAGGAGATTAGCGCGTTCAAACAAACAAACTCTTCAGCTATATTTATATTAGTATACTTAGATTAGTATAGATATGTAATTAACTTTTAACATTAGACGCAATAAAAAATAAATAATTAAAAAAATTAAAATAACATAATTACATAGTAGGTACTTGATATACAAAATAATAAGAATAGTTGACTGTTTTACCATGGTTTTACCGATGGTAAATACAGCGCCATCTATTAGCATTAATGTTAACGGCAGGATCTCCGAAAACAGCCAGTTTTTGATTCAATAGTAAACAATGAAATATTCTTTGTTTTGATAGGTTAAAAATATATGTATGTACACGTTCTAAATTATTTTACCGTTCAAAAGTCCATATTTTGAACTTCCCTCGATCAAATAATATTCTGAAAACAGTGTAGTTTTTAATTATTTTTCAGGTTGTATTTATAGTATATCAAAGTTAAACTAAAAAAAAATGTCAAAAAATAGGCAAAAGCTTTTAGAAGAATATTTTACCGTTAATTTTTCTCTAAAAAGTGTTCTTTTTTATCATGACTGTTTTACTTTTTTTATAACAAAGTGGCTCGTGCACGTCACTTCAATTGCTTGCAAGTTACTGCGGCTAGGTTAGTTTTCAAAATATATTTAATGTACAGATTTCGTCCCGTTACAGTTTTATTATAAGTACCTATTATTATTATTATAAGTATAGATATAGATAGATAAAAGCTTGTTGCGATATTTACCTGTGTAGATTAACAAGTAAATTAAATAACTTAATCTGATTGATTTTAATTTTTAAATTTTTAAACTAAGTAAATACGAGTACCTACTTAAATCTCGCGATTCAGAACAGCGTTTAGCTGTTTTGAATCTTTACGGGCAGCGGGATATCTTGTATCCCGTAGACGGATAAATTAATTTTAATCTTAAACCTAACTTCTAACCTAAATTCAAAGAATGAAATTGCAAGTACCTAGTTTGAAATATATTAAAAAACTTTATCAGGTGGTAATTTTATTTATTTATTTAATAGGGAATATTTATATTCATTGAACAATCAATCGGAAAATGTCTTTGTCAGCTTATCCACAATGATCCTTGTTCTTTCCGATAGGTATTGATCAATTTTGCCAATAACTTTCACTACATGCAGCATCTTTTGAACACCTTTTTTGAATTTCTCCATTCGTTCCGCGCTCGATTCTTCATTCTCATATCTAGATCGCCTGAAAGACATTGCTGGTCCTAATCTTGGTGCTTTCTGTGTGTGTAAAACCGGCCTTAGTTTTGGTACATCTATCTTTGGTGTGCGTAGTCTTGAAGGTCTTAATTTCGGGAATCCTGGAGGGATGAAACCTCTGGGGGGTGCAACCGCTACCGGGGCCACTGTATCACTGTAACCGGCTTGGTCAGCGTCAATGACGAACTTTCCATCCTTGACAGCCTCCGGGATAGCGCGGTGAATCAATTTGCAAAACGAGTTGATGTCAAAGCTTGAACTGCTCTTGGATAACTCAACAGACCTGGATTTTGGCACGTACAGGAGTTCCTGAAACATAATTTTAAGATTCTTATTTATTTAAATCGATATACGAATCCTTTTCGGGAATCCAGGGCTCGATAATAGAAACACGTCATCGCGTAGGTACGTAGTACCTACGTTATGTCTAGCTGTTCAAATGCTGGACAAAAGTTTGATTAATAAACCAGAAAGTTCTCTTGGCGGCACAATTTCAAAGAAAAGAAGAAAGTTCTAAAAAATCACGGGATCTCACCTCTTCTGATGTACAATCAATTGTCACCCGTACTGATGGAGGAACACATGCAGCGAGCACCAACTGAAAACAATTTCTGGATTACCCAACTGTAAACAATTTCTGAATGACCCTAATGAAAATATTCGTATAAAATAAATGGCAGATTAGTTATATAAAAAGAGGCTTATAAATCGATAATTAATTTCGAGGACTGATATAATCATCACTTTAAAGGATTTAAAGTAAAAACTTAGGTCTTAGGTGTCTTAGACCAACAGATCTACCAAGTTATACCTACAAAGAACAACTTTCAACTTCAATCAGACTTTTATGAATTCAAGTTTTTCTTTTCACGCCTTTCCTGCAAAATTAGGTATCTATTTTATTCTTTAATTGTATTTCCAGTTTATATATCACATACGTACTAATCTTTTTATCAAATCTTTCACGTTTGACTTACAAACATTTTAAATATAATATTATTATCAAAATCTTTTCTATTTATGAAATAAAAGCTTAAAGTCAAAATAATACCTATGAACTGGTACTCGTATGTCTGCACTTGTCTGTATAAACCTAAGAATCCTTGTTGAACTTGGATGTATTAATTAAATAAATAAATAGTATTTGTACATTTTATAGAACGCGAACGTTCCAACTTTGTATAGGTAAGAGTCTTATTTTATAATTCGAAACAATTGTAAAGTTACAGCAAGTCCTAACAATATTATAAGACGGTACCGATACAAAATCGAAATTATGAAAGAATTATGAAGATATTTAACGTAACTCCAAATTCAATGGGTGTGCTATCACTAGTTCAAGGCCGAGTCTATTTCCATCAAGGTCACAAAATCACTGTTAATTTTTGGAGCAAATAATACCAACCACCACTGATGAGACAATCGCCACAAACTGACACATGTTACCCGTATTGAGAACGCGACATTTTTACTGGCATTCATCAAAATGTGAACAATCACGTTCAATTCATCGGAAAGAGCAGCATCAGCAAAACACGATGAATGTGTGTACTTTAACACATATAATTATTTTAGGGTTTCCATTTGTAATTTTTTAAAATTCGGACAGAAAATTGGATGAAAATTTTTCTGATAAAAAGGTACATAACATATAGTTAGTAAATAATATCTATCGTAGCTGAAGAATGAAAAAAATATATTGTTTTCAAATAGGAAGGATAACATACCTAAAGTATTTTTATGCTATCCTTCTCCATATTTATCAGTCCTCTATTTACTACTGAGCTGGTTGAGAGGAATCTTTAATAGTTAATTTTCATTTTATTATTTTCATCAAATATTCACTAAAATCTAGACCAAAATATAGCTACACCTAACTTTCACAAGGGAGAAGCTAGATGTTAAAAAAGTGTAAATCTAAAGAATAAAAGTAAAACAGAGACTTCAGTTTTGAAGTTAATTCGTAAACTGTGCATAAATCAGTAATTTCCTTAGCATGGAAATATATAAAACCATGACACTTTCCCAAAACTTAGGTTCCATTCTAATAAATAGATTACAGTACGAATAACTTAGAAAGTTACAAAAGAAGGCCTGGGCCCTGATTCAAACTGAAAATATAAATCTGCACGAATTAAGCATTGTGCAGTCAATTTGATCACTTCATACAGGAATAGTCAAGTGAAGATATCATAGCGAGGCCTACGACAAATCTTGGAAAAATCTATGAAAGTTGAACAGGAGTGCGACCCTACACAAAAATTAACAAGGTTATAATATTATGTTTATAAAATTTTAAGAGGTAGTAGCAGCTTATCTATCTTACGTGATACCATCCGATCTGAGTGTGTGTATATGTACTCTTAGAATTTACTTGGAAAATGCAGTGGTTAGCTAGTGGGTGCTATGCTGGTAGCTTGGTGTTGTATCTAATTACTAAGTATTATTTCGAGAATGAATTTAAGGAGACATTTGGCTTGGGCCGGTGTGGTGCTGGCTGTTGCAGCCATTGCGGAGGTTTGATATGTTTTTTACTAATTTTCATATTATGACAGGAACACACTTGTAAAGTTGTAACATGCAATTTGAACCCAGCTGGCGCCGCGCGGTTTTAGTAGGTACGTACATAATGATTGTAGTAAATAGACGATCAAAAATATATTTATAGCGCTTCGCTTCCTCGTTCCTAATACGCACCGCAAAAATTTGGAATGTCTTTAAATCAAGAGTGAATAGGCATCTTCTAGGCAAGCGCGTATCATCTTAGGCTGCATCTTCACTTACCATCAGGTGAGATCGCAGTCAAGCGCTAGTCTATATATTTAAAAAAAATATAATATAAAATAATATGTTGTTCCATATAGAATCAAATTGAAAAAGTCTACCTGGAAGAGATATCTCGATAGCGTCAAATTGTATTGTTGTATTTTTTATTTGTTGTTTTCTATATTAAACTAGCGTTTGCCCGCGGCTTCGCTCACGTTAAGTTCGACTTTCAAACCCCTATTTTATCCCCTTGGGGGTTGAGTTTTCAAAAATCTTTTCTTAGCGGACGTCTACGTCCTAATAGCTACCTGTATGCCTTTCAGCGCGATGGGTCCAGTGGTTAGAGCTGTGTGTTGATAGATCAGTCAGTCAGTAAGTCAGTCAGTCAGTCAGTCAGTCAGTCAGTCAGTCAGTCAGTCAACTTTGCCTTTTATATATTTAGATTTGGGGTCGACCCTAAATTGCCCGTCCGTCCGAAAAGGGTCCGTTAAAAAATCATCTCACCTATGAGAAAGCAACGAAAATACGTTTTCCTTGTAATTTTTTTAACGTGAGACGTGTTCGCTTTAGTTTTTTATCTGAAAATACGTTCGCAATCGTTGGTGAAAAATTATTTTTCACGGCCATTCTCACAACCTCTAGTTAAACACTAGAGAGTAGTAGAGTTAAGTACCTACTACATAAAATATCTAGTGCGTAACTTATGATCACCAGAAACAACCTATAAATACACGACACTACGTCATTTCTGATTTACGACGTCGTCGAGTAGCGTGTTATAATTATAAGTGTGTGTAGGTACCAGAAGTGACACAAAGAGCGTTTGCAAACGGGGGCATTGCCAATAAATGTTGCAACAAATACAGTTCCCCGAAATTTTGACAGTAGAATAAGTTAAAGCTTATTCGTGCAAACCATTGATGTACCGACCCACTTCAAACCCACTTCCCAGTTTTTTTAAATATACAATTACAGTTTCAAATTGTGATTGCGCTTGTTGCTTGAAGATATTTTTTTGTAAACCACTGGATATTGAACTATTGTTATATATTTTTCGAATCTACTCATCATTTTCTAGATGATTATTTTAAACTTAATATTATTTTCGATTTTTTTTTTTAGTCTTTAATGCGGGACCATGGTCACCTCATCAATTTTATTTTTATTTTACTAGACTATGTCACCTGGCATAAGCTAAGGATTCCAACGATACCTCATTCATCAAAATCGTTTCAGTCGTATAGAAGCTATGGTGGAATATAGAAACTCACATGCATACATACATGAACCCTGAAAATATTATACTCCTTTTTTCAGGCAGTCTTATAAAAAAATACATATTTTGTTTCAGAGCAGCGTCGTGACGAAGAGATCGCTGCTAAGTCCGCTTTTGTCTGACCACTGCTTCACCTGCAAGGCAGACGAGAAGCCCATCTCGTGGTCTCTCATGCAATACTTCACGAAGTTCAAAGACGCAGTGGTTCGCGCGTCAACTCGGTGGCAGACAAAGTTAGACATAAGAGAGCCTGTTTAGATTAACACAATCACACTTCACATCACACTATCACACTAATATTATAAAGGCGAAAGTTTGTAAGTGTATGTGTGTGTGTGTGTGTGTGTGTATGCTTGTTACTCTTTCACGCAAAAACTACTGGACGGATTTGGCTCTTTGAAAAAAGAGGTAGATTATACCCTGGATTAACACATAGGCCACATTTTATTCCGGAAAATTAAAGGGTTACCGCGGGAATCAAAAAACCTTAGTTCACGCAGACGAAGTCGCGAGCATCATCTAGTAATTTATATACAGTAAAAGCTCCTTATTCGCGGGGTATACGTTCCGTAAATATGCCGCGAATACAGAAACCGTGAATACAGAATGGTAATTTGTATGGGATTATAGGGGATACGTTCCTAGGTGACAAAATAAAAAACAAACATATGAAAAAATAACAATTTAATTGAAGTTTTTGACCATACTTATTAATTATTATCGTCAGGCTTAGGCAAAGGTTTAAAGAACTTTGTAATTTTTTCTTGCTTGGCAGTTTTTAAAAGCTCCTTCAGTTCAAACTGATATTCAGCAGTGGCATTAGCAATTTTCCTCTTAAAAATAAGACTTCGTTCCATGGACGGATCAATTTTCATAAAGAAATCACACAGCTCATTTGCCATTCTTAAACCTTCACTAAGATTTTTCAGATTAAATGTCACATTTCCAGTGCTTGTTGAAGCCTCTTCTTCAATGGGCTGTGAATTTAACATTTCTTTCAAGTCGGTTTCAGTCAAATCTTCATCTTGCGATTCAAGCAACTCCTGAATGTCACTTGATTCTATCTGTTCGAATCCATCTCGCCCTATTTCATTCGCAATTTCGGCTATTTTATTAATATGCATGTACTATGTACCGACTAAATCCGCGAATAAAGAAATCTTTAGCCGCGAATAAAGGAATTGGGTCACAATTTTTTAATCCGCGAATAGTGAAACCGCGAATGAAGGAAGCGCGAATAAGGAGCTTTTACTGTACTTATCAACGAGAAGGTATCTAATCCGCGGAGTTATGTAGGCTATGTAGTTCACACAGACACTTTTTTAACTGGTAATAATAGAAAGTAAGAATATTTATTGTATAGCTGCCTATTTTTATCTTAATATTAAGTAGGTATATAATTAAGAACATATTTCTATGTATGATGAATGAAATGAAATATATTTTATTTAAAAGACACACATTATTTTCAATATATTAAAATGTTCTCTGTATTACGAGTATTAATCATAATTAGGTATAAGTACCTAATATTAACTAGATAGATAATATTACTAGTTTATATAGGTTATACAAAACTTATATAGACTAATAATATTATGACCCTATTTAACATGCCACAAGGACCAACGAACACAGCGGCCCAATATCAAAACCCAATAAGTGCTTTGAAAATAATTTTGCAGGAGAGTGCAAAAATAAATCAAAGCAGTCCTTGAAACTATGGAGGTTACAAAACCGTCATTTGCAAGATTTTAAAGCAAAGCTGGTATTTGTGCAATACAACGGGACTTATTATGAAAGTAAGAATAAATTTATGGAAAAAAACAATTTTTGGAGAAAAGGACTCTTACTGGGTATGGGATATGGGGTAGCCAAACTATATTCTTTTAAAGACTTATTTCAGATTTCAGTACTCAGCAAGTTTAATAAATAGATTTCGAAACATCGATGTATATGTACAGTGTACACACACATCGATGTATATATACAGTGTACACACACATCGATGTGTACACATATACATATACCTACATCGATGGTTCAAACACATATGGAAACTCGTACACTACAGTTTTTATCGTGAGCTACGAATCCTTACTAATATTATAAATGCGATGTGTTTGTTGATTTGTTACTTTGTTGGTTTGTCCTTCAACTGATATTTATAGGTCGTGATTTTTTAAGTCCTCAAGGACCTGGAGAGTGATAGGCTAATTTTTATGCCTGAAAATCATTTTATGATTATTTTTGTTTCTAATTTTTCATTAACATTTGTATACTTAACATAACACTACCACACTCTACCACAGAGATATTACTTATTAGAAAAGTCGAAGGTATTCTGGTAGTTTAAAAAATAACAAACTTTTTAATACTTACTATACAAATTTTTTAATTTACTATAAAGCCAAAATTTTCTTAAATCGAATGAATTCAGGCGCTGTAAGTGATCCATCTTTTTTCATCTTCAATAACTTTTCCAAAATATGTGTTTTTAAATTAGGAGCAGCAACTTCGATTGGTTTTACTTCCGACCCCAAAGCCTTTAGTCCTCTTCTACCTATAATGGGGATTCGGATAGGTCTAAGCGCTTTCGGTAATCTGGGCAATATTGGAGGTAAAAGGGGTAATGGAGGTAATATTGGTAACAAAGGTAACAATGGTAATTTTGGTATAAAAGGTGGTAACAACGGAGGTATTAAGGGTAAAAGAGGTAATTTTGGTATTTTTGGTATCTTTGGTATTTTAGGGATTCTTCTCAACTTTGGCAACTTAGGTAATTTTGGTAATTTATGTAGGCGAAGGGGTTTCGTTCTAAGAGATCTTTTCTTTGCTTTTATTGGAGAAGGTATTTTAGGAAACTTAGGTGGAAATACTGCAGGTAATTTTGATATTCCCGATTTTATGTTTATAGTCACTGGGGAGTGATGTGACGTCTTTCTGATACTTATAGGACCCGAAGTACGCTTGAGATCGCCAGAGATTAGCCCTAAGTTGAGGCCATTTGTGACGTTTATCTGAAAAAAAAACACAAATTTTAATTATACTTAAGTATCAATTACTACTGTTTTGCTTCGAACAAAGGAAAGCGATCACTAATCACACTAATGTTATAAAGGCGAAAGTTTGTATGTGTGTGTATGTTTGTTACTTCTTCACGCCACAACGAATGGACCGATTTGGCTGAAATCTTAAATGGAGATAGCTTACACCTAGGATTAACACATATAGGCTAATATTTTATTCCCGAAAATTAAAGTTCCCGCGGGAATATAAAAACCTTAATCCACGCGGACGAAGGCGCGGGCATCATCTAGTACCTAATAAAATTACCAATAAATTAAAAAAATTATAACAACCGAATTAATTTTGGAAGTAATTTTTGTTAAAGAATATTAGCCAAGCTAAGCTTGACTTCTATTCTCCTCTCCCCTCCAAATAAGCGAAAAGCTTGTACTAGAAGTGGGTACGACACTAGTGCAACGGGTGGAGCTCGAACCTGCGACCTTTCAGTTTTCAGTCCTCACCTTTAACCGTTAAGCTATTGAGGCTTGAGTTATTAAGTGGTAAGTACAATTTTGTATCTTTAAAATACATACGTTTATATTATTCTATTTTGTTTTATTTAGAGAACAAAATATTTAAAGTTTGCAATAACACATACTACAGACCATTTTGCGTATTGAGCATTTCGCACACAAACATCGCAGATTAACAGAAATTAAACATTTTATGTTTTGAGCATTATGCGTGTAGATGCAGAATGTTCAAAAAATAAATAAAAAATAAATTAGATACGTCCACTGGTTAGATACGTACCTGGTAGTTACAATTATATCAATGCATAGATTTAACATAATAAAATTAATTTTACTCACTACAATCAGGAGCCAAGCAAATACAAAGACAATGTTACATTGTATATTATTTGCCATCGCAGCAGTGAATATTTATTGAACCATGGCTTGGAATTGACTGGCCTTTTTCTGTTATAACTGTTCTCAGTCTGTTATCTCAAGATGAGGATAAGATTGAACACGTGATGCAAGTCTTAAATACTAATCTTATTACAATTTACCACCAGTATATATGCAATCATTTACATGATAAAAATCATGTATAAGAAGTAGATTAAAAATAAGTAAGCACTTTTGACTGTTCTACGATATTTTTATTTATTTGTAGATCTTGAGAAGTTCTTGAGAGTTATTTTTCATTGTTTTACTTGAAATTGTATAGTTTAATTCATACTAGTAATTTTATTTACTATTACTTTTGCTCGGGACTTCGTTTGTGTGGAGTTAGGGTATTAAGTGATAGCCTATGGTCACTGCCCAAGTTGCCACAGTTGAATGCGAGCAGCGATCCTGTGGCTTTCCTATAAAAGCGAGGACGGGCCCGTTGGGTTTTAGTGGGTATTTTGGCAGTGCCAACGAGTCCCACATACCCGCCTGTTGTCAAGATGGGCGGGATGCGTATAAAGGCATTTCGTAACGTTAAAAAAAAATGGTCACTGCCCACGTCCGCAACTATACCCATGCAACAATTAATACGTTGACCCATTGCTTTGTAGAATAAACCAACAAACAAACAAACACACTTTCGCATTCATACTATTAGTAAGGATTCTTCATTTCACTTTTGACCTCTTTCACGAAATATTTGCTTCTTTTTAAATTCACTTGAATGTTATGAACTGTATTGTTAATATTGTTCATATCATCATATTGTACAAAACATTCAGGCAAATAAATGATTATTCATTTATTTATTCATGAGGGAACTTCTACTTAAATTATATTTTCAATTATTTTAAAAAATCTAGCTTTAATTTATGGAAAGTTGGGGTATTTTATTTTGAGGCAATTACTTTAAAAATTAATATTAATACGAATCAACACCTATTAAGCGAATTGCATAATGGAAATTGAAAAGGCATTTATCAACACGTATGATCTTATCATATAGAGCTTACAAAATATATCAAAGTAAAAAGTTATCTTTGAACTGCAATCACGTTCCTATATGATGTAAAATGCACTATAAAATGCCTATGTTTATAGCTGATAATTAAATATTTTTTACACTTTCGATACTTACAGAAAGCAAAAATGGGGGGACAAAAAATTTTTTGGTCCACCCTCTGCGTAATGATGTTCACTTCCAATTTTGTAATTGCATGCGAGGAAAAAGGGCTATGTTTGGTGAGTATACACTATACACTCGACTATTAGCTAACTTTTTCCTTTTTCAAATTATTGTTTAACTAAATACGCATTTTTTACAGTTGGAGGCATTAAAGGAGATGAAAGAATGTAAAAAATCAGTACTGGCTTCGTAAGTAGCAAATTATACTAATCTGCATATTACCAAGGTGAAAGTACTAGTACACGCTAATTTAATTTTATAAATCATGTTTCAGGTTATTGAAACCTTTACTGGCGGCTAAGCTTGGTACGTTGTTCGTAATTATTTTACCTTTCTCTATTCCTTCTGAAAGATAGTTAATGAAAAGAAAATATATTTTATTCACAGACGTATTTCATTATTTTTATCTTTCTTTAACCTTTAAATTTATAATAAAAATATCTATTTTACAGAAAAGAAGGCGGAAAAGAAGGAATTATTGTGCAGTAAATGTGGCCTCGCTGAGAAGGCTCCACCGCCACCTGCTACCATAGTTCTGATGCCGGCAGCACCCCCGCCGTGTGCACCACCACCATGTCTACCACCGCCATGTCTGCCACCAATATTTTTACCAGCACCTCCACCTGCCCTACCTTATCTACCCCCTGCCCTACCTTGTCTACCCCCGGCCCCCTTGATGCTACCGCCACCGATGCCGACTGCATCATTTTGCTTTCCTCCGCCACCTCCAGCACCGATTTGCCTTCCCGCGCCACCTCCAGCACCGATTTGCCTTCCCGCGCTACCTCCAGCACCGATTTGTCTTCCCGCTCCCCCACCACCGCAGTATTGTTTTCCTGCACCCCCACCGGCTCCTTTATTGTATCCTGCCCCAGCGCCCGCGCCTTTAGTCATCCCTGCGCCACCCCCACCACCTCTATTCTTGCCAGCACCTGCCCCAGCCCCATTTTGTGCTCCCCCTCCCGCTCCTGCACCTATTGTGATATCTCTAGTTCCACCGGCACCTCCTCCACCTCCGTGCCACCCACCACCACCTGGATTACCTATGAACGCATTCATGTTACCAGCGCCAGTCCCTATTACTCTAGAACCTAAGCCTCTCGAATTACTTCCCCATTGCGGATGCCATTATTAACTGTACTTTATTGTAAGAAATATTTATTGGATTATTAAAATTAATTATTATCTTAAAATTATATATTTATTGTTAAAGTTTACTTAATTAAACATGATATAAATTAAAACAACGTGACTTTTAGTTTATAGCAGACGTACCTACTACCTACTTTCAATATTAAAAAGCATCATTTATTATCCCCTATAATTACGTTGGACCGTAGAAGATTATTTAAAATGATAGGTACGAACTTATGTCGATAGCATTTCATGTAAAATGCATCCTGAAATTGTCTTTTGTCTACAAATGCGATAGCAATTTGAAGTTACTTAGACCAGCTGTAACATTACCTTCCTATATTATTTGATGCATTCTTAATAACCTTCCTTCATATAAATATACCGATTGTTCGCCTAAATACATACTTTAAGTATGTCTGTCTGTCCATTTGTAGAAATCATGTTGATTCAAGTTGTAGCCGAATTATTTAAATACAAAGTGGTCAGTAGTGTTATAGTTTTAGCATGTTTGTCGCCACACGGTAAGAAATATTTACATACAATGGAACATTTTTCTTTGCTGTGAATAAAATAACGAACTTGACCGCTGTTGACTTTATTTAAATAACATGTTTGGTGCATTTTTGGCAGATAAAATTTTTCTTTCTCGAGAACTCTTCAAGTATGAAATTTTTGCAAGTTTCTCATGTGACCCTGGAGCTCTTGAACAAGCATACTTACATAAACTTCAAGGAGTATTGTATATTCCAGCGACGACGGATGCTCTCTACAAGGTTTTTAGTGATTCTAATAAGACAAAACTTAAGTACCTACTGGGGTTTTCTGCACTTTGTGCATGTGGATTTACCGATTATTTCAAATTAATAAAATGTATCCTATGGTCAACTTCAGGGTGCGACCCATCTCCTTGGCGAATTTCGTTTAAGTATGTTACAGTAAATATAGTAACAATCAGGTAGCCAAACATAGACATTCTCATAAATGATTACAATTTACAAACAGACACTTTTTTATTAATAATAATAATCATTAACGAGAAAGTCTCTGTTTGTCTACCGGACTGTTGCTGGAAATAAAAAAATACTTCTATCGAATTCTAAGGCTGAAATCTATAGACCGCACTCTCACTCTGCTCAGAAAAATGAGACAGATTTCTGTCAGAGCGTATTTGTTTCTCGCTTTAACTTTATCTTAAGCCCAAGCTAAGTCAGAGCACGCTTTATAGATCTCAGCATTAGAAACTTAAATTTATAAGTACATATGTACCTACTATATAAAATTCAAGTATTAGGAAAGATTTACATTACATGTATTTAAATTTTGGGCGAAATCCCTACTAAGTATAATATTTTAAGTGCTAAACGTGTTTATTTTTGGTTTGTCCTTCAATCACGAAACAACGGAGCAACAGATCGAAGTGATTTGTTGTACTTGTATAGGTAGACGGTGAATGACAAATTCTAAAATCTAACTTCACGGGGACGAAATCGCTGGCAAAAGCTATTTTTTCATATTTTAAACACTTACTATCTTTTGTTATCTATCCGGGCAAAGAATCACGCCGATCCGTTGCTGTGCGATTGAAGGACGAACCAACCAAATAACACATTTTCGCTGTAAAATGGTATATAATAATGATACTCTTTACTGCAGCTGAAGCCTGAATATTTTCGTAGTTGGCATAAGTGGGTTATAGTTGCAAATGGTGTGCCCGATACCTTCAACACAATATTTCGGTATGACGCAGATCTTATACTGATTAATCATCGTTGGAATAATTTAAAGAACTATAATGGTAGGTAATCAATTAGTTCATTCATGTTGGTCGATAAATCCGCTATTGCGCTAATTCGATATTTATACATATTATGTATAGGCATTCTATGAGCAATTTGAAAAGGTGACTGACAGACTTACTGATTTATCAACGTACAGCTCAAATCATATAGACGGATCAGTCAAACAAATAGCTATTATGACGGCATATTTTTGAAAATTCAATTGTTCAATCTGACCAAATAGCTAGTCCATTCATATTTGAAACGCAAAACAAATATCGCAATATACCGCAAGGTTGCAATAACGCACCTCTATGGTGGAGGACCCACCTGTGTGTTCAATGACGTGTATGAAAAAGTATGAAGTGACTCCTAACCTTATATATCCAATAATTATTGTGAATTGTGTATAATTAAGGATGTCCGTAGAAACAACATTGTAAAATAATAATAATCAATCGGAAAACTTGCTGCTTTCGATTTAAAAAATTATGCAAGATTTCGAAACCTGGCAGGGTTCAAATCTTATACGCGGTGAATTTTCTTCTACACCCCATTATCTTTTAAACCACATTGTCTGTTTTATACCACATTATATAGGTATGTATTTTTTTCTAACACAGATAACACAAGCAAACCCATATCTACAAACATGAGCGACTTTGTGTATAATATTAATGACCTCTATATTCATCCAAGAGACGGCTTTTCCCTGCATCCCTGGGCGATCTGGACTGTTCGTAGAGGTCTACAAATCTTGTTCGAGCGCGATAGAATCTTGAGACGACAGAATCTTAAACATTACCCTATAAGGATTGCTACACCAGTATGTGAAAAGTAGATTCTTACTTATCTTATTTATTTTTCTAAATATATAAAATGCAAAGGTGACTGACTGACTGACTGACTGACTGATTGACTGACTGATCTATCAACGCACAGCTCTAACCGCTGGACGGATCGGGCTGAAAGGCATACAGATAGCTATTATGACGTAGGCATCCGCTAAGAAAGAATTTTTGAAAATTAAGCCCCTAAGGGGGTAAAATAGACATTTGAAAAATCGAACTTAAGTTGCGAGCGAAGCCGCAGGCAAAAGCTAGTAGAAAATAAACCTCAATAGCCCAACAGTTAAAAATGCGAACCGAAAACTGAAAGGTCAGTTTGAGCCCCACCTGTTGCACTATAATTGTCGTACCCACTCCTAGCACAAGCTTTTCACTTATTTGGAGGGGAGAGGAGAATATAAGTCAAGTTCAGGTTGGCTAATATTCTTTTTAAAAAAATCTAACCCTAACTAAATATATTGTTTCGTTTGTTTATTTATTGGTCTATTGTCCGTCCATTACGGAGCATCGGATTGACGTAATTATTTGCATACGCATAACATATATAACGCTTGCTTGCTACATAGATGCCTATCCACTCTTTATTGTACCTACTACTAGCTTTTGCCCGCGACTTCGTCCGCGTTTTAAAATTCCTCGGTAACCCTTTGCGTTTCCGCGATACAAAGCTTTTGTCACTCTCCAGGTCCTCAACATTAGGTACCCATGCAAAAAAATCATGTCGGTCCGTTGATCCGTTGCAAGGACAAATCAAAGAACTAACAAACTAACAAACAAACACACTTTCATATATTAGTATAGGCAAGGATATCAGTAAGGATTTTGTATGTGGGTGGGAGAAAAAAAGGCCGGAAGGACATCTTAGCTGTGCATGGTGCGAAATGAATAGGGAAGTTCACTGATTTCCAAGGATGGGTATGAACTATGCACCGAGGAAGCGAATATATTTTACAGTGCAAGGAAATATTGTAAGAAAATAAGTCTTAGGATAATTCTTGGTCAGGTGTTTATAATAACTAGAGTAGGGTGGAGGATCTATAAGCTCTATAAAATATTGATCCCTGAGACAACAATCCTTCACCCAACATCTTTTTTTTTATCAGAAATAGGCTTGCGCTTGATGACAATCAATACCGGATAGCACTGACGAGGTCTAGGTTGGAGCGCGCTTGCCTAGAAGATGCCTATTCACTCTTGCCTTGAAGGCATCTGCAGCAGTTCTCATTTCTAGATGGGTTTGTACGCTGATGGGAGGTACAATGGCACGTTCAAGGAGTACTTATTGGATATGACGATGGCGCATCGAGATTTAGGGATACGCAGTGGCTATGTTAGCTCAGTGCTTATGATCCAATGGCTGAATGCTTCGTAAGTCTTTTTAACGTGTACTTACCTACTATACACATTATTTATTTATTGTACTCATACTATATCTTTATGATATTACTGGCTGATGTCCGCGACTTCGCCTGCGTGCGTTTACATCGAAAAAACCGCAAAGGTTTATCTTTGATGCCACTCTGCAATGTCTGCTTTTTGAGCTAACGTCTTAACTAACCAAAAACTAAAAAAAAATCCAAAAGATACTATCGATTATGCTATTTCACTAGGATCTGAAATCTTTAGTTTTTCGATAACTTATGGTCTTTTTTTATGCCAGTTAACAGGTTCCCTGTCCAGACAACAGACACAATGGTTAAACAATAACCATGCTCACATCGTCGGCTTAATTTTCAAACTTCGTAACTCCAAAATTTCCGATTTTTTTATTTTGACGCCATGTAGTGTAAAATTCGGTAAGGAACACGATGGACTCACTCGTATCTCCCACTTGTTTTTAGTTTTTTTGCTATTTACAAAAAATAAAAATACCACGGCATAAGCCGACGCCATTTTGACCTAATACCTAAGTCCATTTATTGAATCATGATAATAGATAATAAATCATAATTACAATAAACATAAGCACAATAATATTCAAATGTAAATGTAAATAAAGCTGTTTGTCTATGTTTTTATTGTTAGTTAGGTATATAGTAAAAAAGTTTATTCTTTCTCCTGTAAAGTTTGACCAAATGGAGATACGAAGATTGAAAATTAAGCCGACGACATGTGATTCATGGGACAGGGAAAGGGTTAATTTTGGTATTGTTAACAGCGATGTACTGGTCCCTACAATGCTTTGGAGCGCAGAGGTGAACAATAGCAGTATGCTGCTGATGCTGCAATACGGCACTTCGGATCTTGGTGGAGGCGGTCTCAGGATGATGCCAGAGCGTTTACCGAAGCTCGATTACGCTATGCCTATTTGGCCTTTCAAGTAAAAAATAAGTATACAATTTTTTTATTATTACTATTCTGGGACCATAAGGGAAAAGCGATACCTACTTACAGTAAAATTGTCAGGAGATGAGAACAATATTAAGACTAAAGATTGCAACATTTCAATAATTTATTGAATACCGTAACTTACACTTGAAAACATCTTACGCTTGAAAAACTGAAAATTTTTGAAGCGTGTACTTTTCTTTTAATTTAAATTATACATCGATGCTTAATATAACTTAACATTTTTTTACATAACCTGACTCAATTATGCTATTGTTAATTCATATTAACTCAAATTACGTCATGCTATCGATGCAAAAATCTGAACCGCGGTGAAAGCATCGACCTTTTGGAAGTTTGTCGAATCATACTAATATGATAAATTACATGAAAGTGTGTTTGTTTGTTGTTGTTTTTTTAATCTGAGTTCATCATCATCAATCCATCATCGGCTCACCACTGAACGTATTTCTCCTCTCAGAGAAGGGTTCAGTTCCCTTTAGACCTGAAAGTTCGTGTCGGTCTATAACCCCTATATAGTTTATGCAGATTTAAATATTCTTTTTTTATAGCGTTGGATTCACATACCTCGCTGAACGCGAGAGCAGCAGCAACATGTTCATGAAACCATTTACCATCAGCGTGTGGTGGTGCACTTTGGGCCTCTTCATCATTCTGGCTCTGGCTCAAAGAATCACGGCCAAACATCCGATAGAGAAAGAGGGGGCATACATCGCTGCTCTAGCCACGTATTTGCAGCAAGGTAAGAGTACAAACCGAGTAAGTATTAAGTGACCAAGTTAATTGCGACAGTGTATAGCAGTTGATTGCGTAGCTTAAGCAGGTTAACCCAAGACTGAAGGTCCGAGCTGCTTTGGAGAGCTCGTATATCCCAGTTTCAGTTAATATCATTAACGGCGAAGCATCGCACGATGATTAGCGAATAGCACTACCTACACACTGGTCGCTTTTCAGGCTGAGAAGAGTTTTAACCATAGTCCACCATGTTGGCCAAATGTGGATTAGTAGTCTTCACACACCTTTGAGAACATGAAGAATTCTGAGGCATGCAAGTTTCCTCGCCACGTTTTCCTTCACCATCAAAGGAAGTGACAATTAGTAGCTTAAAACTCCGAAAAGATAGATCTGCGTGCGTACTCCGAGGATATGATAATTATTTATTTATCACTAGTAGCTGATGCTCGCGATTTCGTTCGTGTGGATTGAGGTTTATTAATAACCACGAGAACTCTCTTATTTTCCAGGATATAAAGTAGCCTTTGTGTGATTCTAGACTCTAGAGTATAATCTATCTCTTTGCCCGTTCAGTCGTTGCGGCGTGATTGAGTATCAAACATCCATCCATCCATCCATAAGTTTGAACTTTCACATTTATAATATTAATAGCATTGGACAAGGACTTTAATTTTGTTTCGTACAAAGCGAAATTAATTCCATTGGAATCATGAATCTCATTTTTAATGAAAGTTGATTAAAAACCTTACAAGCTAGGTGTAAAGAGATGCTTCATGTATTGACAGATGCCAGCGCCGTACCAGAAGGAGTGTCGGGCCGTTGGTCTTTCTTAGTGTTGTCCGTATCAGCTATGCTCATCCACGCCTACTATACATCTGCAATCGTATCTGCACTTATGAGCGCTGGCAGGGGCGGACCGGACTCCCTGAGAGCTTTAGGAGACTCCAAGTACGCCATCGCGTCTGAAGACTACGACTACATGCGATATTTGATGTTTGATGTATGTTCTCACACCTTATATTAATTACTAGCTTATGCCCTCGATTTCGTCGGCGTGGAGTTGAGGTTTAACATTTCTCGGGAACCTTTTTTTCTCCGGAACAAAATGTCCACTCGAGAGCACTTAGAAAAAAAATTATTCTATTCTTGTTTATTCCATGTTACTCTCCAGTACGGCTAACATGCGCGTTACGAGAAAATTTTGTCAAAACATATAGAGATTACGAGTAAACGTGTGGACAAAATTTTCCATTGCATGGCTTTGGCCATGGCTAGCCTTCCATCCAAGAAGTGCCGCCAAGCGATTTAGCGTTCCGATATGATAGCGTGTAGAAAGTAGAAACCGATTTGGGGTATGGGTTAATTAAGACAGACATACCCCCTTCCAAGCTAGCCAGCTACGATCTTTTACTGCATCGTATCGTCTCTACACATCCCCCAATGTAGAGTAAAATTATTTTTCAGGTCCAGACTAATTGGGATGACTTGGAATATTTAAAAAGGAAGAAAATGACGTCAAGGTTCTATCAGGAGATCCACACGGGGGTGCGAATGTTGCAAGAGGGTCAGACGGCCTACCATACTGAATACAACCAGCTCTATCCACACTTGAGAAGCTTCACTGATGACCAAATCTGCAAGCTGCAATATGTTGATACCATTCCAGAGGTAGGTTCTAGAGTCTAAGCAATGTTGCCAGACGGTCTCAACGACGTACCTACCCCTAGACAAATTTGGTTTCTCCCTATAAATCCTCTAGAATACCAACACTAAGCGGATGGTCGAATGCCGCGATTTTTCAAGCATTTAATTAATTATTTATAGCTAAATTTATTCGCTATCGTCAACATAAGCAAATCTCACCCTCGAGTAGTTACCGAAAAAAAAACAGATTCCCGCAGGATTTTTAAAAAATTAGTCCAGACGGACGAAGTCGCGGGCAACAGGCAACAGCTAGTTATTTATACGTAGGTATAATTTTTTTATATATGAAATAGCGAGTAAACGAGCAGGCGGGTTATCTGATGCCCATGAACACTTGTAGCACCAGAGAAACCAGTGTGTTCCCGGCTTTTTAGGAATTTGTTGGTCCGCCCCTTGAATTATCCCCATATTATAATTACGTGGGATCACCGTCGAAGGGAGTTGATTCCACAGTTTGGTAGTACGTGGAAAAAAGATCTAGATACTTTATTTATCCGATTTAAATATTATATCTTTATTATTATTACAAATACAAAACTATTTCTAAAATTAAAACTATTTTATTATATTTTTATACTTTATATAGAAATTCGTTTGAAACTTTGCAGTACAAACACAGCTTATTAGACTACACAAATCTTAATTTTAAGTTTTTCTTTCATGTTAGGTAATGACCTGGGTGACAGCAACGAAAAATGGTCAATGGACGTCCACGTTCAAAATAGCAGGAGCGTGGCTGCACGAAATAGGCTTAGCAAAGCTATGGGTAACTCGTCTTCGTCTAAAACCACCCCCGTGCAGGGCGGCCCTCCTCGCTGAAAGAGTCAACATCGACGACGTCGCTCCAGTATTGATACTTACATTAGCAGGAGCAGTAACTTCTTTAATTTTACTTGGAATTGAGATCTTGATTGCTAAATGGAAACGGAGGACGACATTCGTGTTAGAGAATCCGGTAGCCGAGTGAAAAGTTTGATTTGAAAACAGAATCTCTTAGGACCTAGTAGTACTAACGAACATGAATTTTGCTTCTTAAGATTTTTATTATGACACAGCTACTTAATATTTCTACACAAATAACTAATTCTTTATATACCATTTAAGGTGCTGCGCAAACGAGGACACTTCTGTGTCTTGTGTCGGATACAGGTTATAATTGAATATTTTATATTCATACAATGCATATCAAATCAACCAACAACTGAGCAAACGTAGACACTTTTTGTGTCCAGTTGCTTCCACTCACAAAGTGTTCGGTATAACCAACTAGACACTAAAAGTTGTTAGTTGAAGACACAAGCAACATTTACATTCCTTACAATTTGTACGAGTGGCACACATTTGCACCAACTGTGTCCTGTAACGGCAACTGAATCACGTTGCTGACACTACACAGAATACAGGTTACCTGTGATAGTGTCCCGTGTCGGCAACAAAAAACTACGTTTGCGCAGCGTCTAAAACTGTTTGAAAGATGAGTGATTTATTTATTAATTACATAGGTAAAGTTTTTCTAACGTTTAATTTTTATTATTTTTAAAATTTCTTCAGGATCCTTTCTTTAATTTATTTTGATTGTGCCTCGTGTAAACTAAAATAGACATTTGAAGTAGAAAATTATGTAAGTAAGTGTCTTAAATTCATTATTATCATGCATCAGTTACAGTCATTATCAAGAAAAAGCTTATCGAAATCTCTAATCGGTGACTTATCAAAATCACGTACAAAAGTAAAAAAAATACATATTTTATTCAAAGAATATATAAGTATGAAGAAACCTAATAGAAAAAGTTAAGTATACGCAAGACCATACACCAGTGAACTTGTAAAATGATTACGTTGCTAATCATAATAAGTGCAATCGGGGCTAGTTATGCAACGCCTACTTGTCAGGAGTTACATAAATCACAGGTATGAGGTTTTATCGTGTAAATTATAGCAAAACAAAATGGTCTTTAAATGTATTTACCTATTTATTTCTTATTTCTATGCTTACTAATGAATTATTTCATGTATGAATCTCTAGCTGCTCTAGAGACCTTTTCTAATACCTAATAATATAATTAAAGGCCCGCATTAAAACAACTGTAGTCTGTACCTTAATTTATTTGTGTTATTTTATTTATATTACACTGATCTTGAAACAAAATATTTCTCAATCAATATTATTATGGTTAATTTTGTTTTTTAGCTGGCGTCGCTTAGTGAACGTATGAATCAGATGCTAAGCTCACTTTACACACGTAAGTAAACAAAAGAAATGGACTACTAAGCATTAAACTTATTTTGCTGACACAAAAATCTTATATAGAGTCAATTAATTAATTGCTCTGAGAACAAAACGTACATTTTTAATGCAGGTAGATAGGTATTAGGTACCTACTCGAAAACATGATAAATGAGATCTATTTTTAAGTATGCTTTCAGCAACCACATTTTCAACCCTCCAAGCAAAATTAAAACTATTGTATACCTATTTGATCTCTTTTCAACTTTACTAACTCTAACTTTAGTACATAATCAAAATCTCTGCACTAGAACTCAATACAGCTTCACCCGAATTTTCGACGCCTTGAAGCAGTGGTCGTAGACAACAGTTTATAAGAGCGTGATTTCTTCTAATTTCAGCAATAGCATCAAAAGCTGAAACTAACACGACGCCGCCCGCGCCTGCCAGTTCACCAGAATCAGTAACTGATCAAGCTAGATTTCCATTCAATGCATATTACCCATACCCTCCTTATACCATCCCTTCCCCGCAAGTTGTGTACGTATCCCCACCACAGTATGCACCACTCCGGGCACCTATCATGACACCAGCCCCCGTAGAACCTAGTTTAAAAGCATTTAAATCTCCGATGGCTCAACCTTTTGAATTTGCAAACCCTGGTTTGATGGATGTACCACCCCCTTGGTCTAATTATTACGATCGTATTCCTTACACAAATTACCAGCCCCCGCAATATCCCCCTATTTCTACTCCGTATCAATCTCTGCCCTATCCACCGCCATATCCTTATCCTGAATATCCAGTATATCAAAAAATGCCCTCTTATCCTCCTTATCAACCATCTCCTCCAGTTTATCCTCCTCCACAAACTCCGTATCCATTGCCACCACTATACCACAAATCTTCTGAAATGCCATCGCTACCTTACTATCTATGACCAATCTAAAATCGCATGTTTGTCTACATAATGAACTTACAATAAGTTTTTAATTTATGTTAAAATACTTAAATTGTAATTAAAATTAATTTATTTTTAGATGTATTAAATAAATTAATTATTATCATTAAATGTGTTTTATATTATATGATTTCGATTTGTACTTGTCACTAACGACAAAATACTTAAGATTAGTGGTATTACCAAATCAATAGTTAAATCAGCCTAAAAAATAGGCAAATCCTTCTATTCAGTAGCAAAGGCAAAAACAAAAGTTCGTGAATAATATACCTACCTCCATCAATGTAATCGAAGGTTTCAAAAATATGATTAACTTAAACACTGCCATTTACCTAATATTAATAATGATTATTATTTATTTACTCAATTTGATATTACTAAAATCATATCAGTATGAGTAATATATATTTCATCGTAATTTGGTATTGCTTAATAAAACAATTGCCCAACCATGATAATTTATATATAAAATATGTTGCATTTGTGGTTTAGAATACAATCCACCATGGCAGCTCTTTACCTAATTTTAGCTTTAATAATACAGGTAAATATAGTTATAATTTATAACGCTTTTATGAAACCTTATACAAATAAAATTTTCATCTAATGCAAAATTTTTTCACAGAACTGTCTAACAGAAACAATTTTAGAGGATGACGGTAATTCAATCGAACCTCTCAATGGTTTCAATGCAACAGATGTTGATGATATTATGTCAGAAAAAATTCTAGCAGAACCAAGTATCTGGATGGACGCATTCATCGGATCAAGTAATACTGTTCTTCCGACATCTTCCGCTGTTTTAATGGCTCAAGCCACGAACTCCGGTAAGTCACCCGAAGAAAAACTTGAAGATATAAAAGAAATAGTAAACCAAATAACAACGTCCTTACAAAGTGAAATGGCTAATCTTCTATCGGATGCCATATCTTGTACTAGTAATGAAGAAACTGACCAAAAACTCAGAAAAAAAAGATCTGTTGAAACACCAATGGACAGTACACAGCTAGTCATGAGATTATTAAGGCACATCAAATCTAATAATGAATTTCAGAATATCGCAATTGAAAAAATGATGAGTGCTCAAGAAATTGCTGACAAATATGGAATTAATTTTACTCCCGATCCAGATACACTTTCTGACCTCGCTTTGGCTGCAACCGAACAAGCTGAAGAAATGTCTGCAATTTTTAAAAATGCTTTCGAGTTAAAAAATGTAACTCAGAATGAACTGGAGGCAAGAGAAGAACCGAATATAGTTGAAAGTATCCAGGCTAACTCTACCGAAACTTTTAATAGAAATATTGAAGAGAACGTAAATCAGCAGCAAAATTTAACTGGAAGTACTTTAGATTTTGAAATACCTAAAGAAATGGATTTAAAAGATCGCCCTGTTGTATCTCATGATGACCATAACAGTTACTGTCCAGTTGAAACACAAATAGTATCTCCCCCATCTCAGCATTACATTCCTCCTGTCAGTCAGCGGCCAAGTTTCTATGATTTTGTTTCTGATATTCCGACGTTAGAATATTATTGTTCAATAGAGCCCGCCACAAATACTATTATTCTTTCAAATGATGAACCCTTAAAAGAACCTGAATTATTAGGTGATGAAGAATATGAAGAGACGCTATCTTCTAAAGTGTACATAAATTACAATGAAACGCCTGATGTACACACTATCAACCATGTAATGACTTATACAATATCCGAGAAGGCTCATTTTAGAGCACCTCACATTGAAAGTTTACCTCAACAAATGCAATATTACTTTTTACTAATGTAACTGGTCAGTAACAATATTTTGTTAAGCATTAACTTAATTGATTGTTTTATAATATTTCTTACGTTTTGTGAAAATGCTTTGTAATTTGTATTAAAATAAAGACTTTGTATTGAAGAAGTTTAATATATTTCAAGAATTATACAATAATATCTACAATATTTCTCTTTGGTTACATTTTGGCACTTAATTACTGACTGGTAGGCACTCGTGACAATTCATTCGGTGAATATTCTAAATTATAATATTAAAGCGTTATAAGTACTTAGTAAATACTACTAAGTATTTTGAAATATATCTTTTTTACCCTACTTATTTTTGTTATAAACGCGCAGAATTAAACGCTCCACAAATACTTATATTACAATGGATAGCCCACATGTATCACGATAACCCTAATTTTTTGCAAAATATGTGGCCAAATTGAAATCATCACTTAGATTTTTTGACAAAGACTCATCGTATACTCACAAATATAGGATTTTTTATAGACCAGCCAGCAGGCAAACGTAGTCCGCTAACCCGAATATTCGGGTGGTGGTGGTGGTGGTTCGTATGTGTCCGTACATAATGTCACGTTTTGAATAACCACATTTAACAAAGCTCGTAGGCAGTTTTCGCGAGATTATCAGCGCACTAAGTTTGGCCGGTCCATATCGCTCATTTGCGACAAGGGTAACATAATTCAAAATTCACCAATTTTAGATACTTTTTGTTATAAAAACAACATTACGCTAAGCACAGAAAAATAAGAGCGAGAGAGATTGAGACTGTTCTGTCGCTTTGTTGGCCGCTGTGTTGTTTCGAGACCGTAGCATCCACAAAACATTACTCTCTAACGAGAGAATTCTCTCATCGTCGATTTTGAATTATGTCACTCTAGTCGCAAATGAGCGATATTATTAATAAGCCTATGCTGGGCATTGACGGTCAGTTTTTCGCGTCAGTCCAGACGTAAAACTGTGACATCACTCCAAATGGTTTAGGCCAACTAAATGTCCCCACTCACTGGCGTCACTCCGGCTCTTCAGTTTTCGATCGGTCGGGCTGAGTAGGGTTGTACAAATAGGTTTATTTGCGTCAAATAGGAAAAAAAATGAATTCGGATTCCGAAGAAGAAACATTAATTCTTGCTGCAGCTACTGTTTGTTGCCATATACTCTCCAAAAAACGAGAAAGAAAGCAATTTAAAATGAAAAGAGAAATCGGTTTCGTAATTTGTTTTTCACTATATTAACTATATGGATGGAAATTATATATCGAAAAAGCATGTTCAACTCTAATGTATTGAAATATTTTTAAAACGCTTTAGCTAAAACGATTTTAAGTATATTATTCCGGAATATCATAGACTTTATTTACTCGTTTTGGTCAGTCAATTATGTGACGCTTGAAAATTTATTTATGCCCCTAAAAATAGCCCTAATTTTTTTTGGGCCCTAAAAAAATCCCAATAAGCAAAATTCCGCCCTAAGTTTGGGGCTAAAAGCCCTAAGTTGGGAACCCTGCGCCATTGGAATGACGATCGCACACTCACGGGCAGTTTGGCGCGACACGCCGTGGATTTATGGTAGTCACGGAGAATTTCCGGGCGCGTCGTCAGTTAAAACTCTGGAGTGATGATTCGACACTCACGATCAAATTTTGGATGGACGTCAGTTCAACTGATGCGAAAAACTGATCATCAATGCCCGGCATAATATGGGCACAGTATAATAAAACCCATTATAATGATTATAAGTAGATCCTGTGTCATGGGTATAGTTGGGCTGGGAAAATTATGTCTTTTTGTGCCATTTAACAGCTGAATAAATTATAAACATTTTAATTACAAAGGTCCTGTTAAATAAAGGCACATTACATTATTTTGAATTGCTACAGTTACTACAGTTATTTCTTATTTTCTTACATAATAACTATAAAATAGTGTATAATAATAATTAAGATAAATTATCTTAAATTAAGTCAACTATTAATAAGGCACGTCATTTCAAAATAGGATAATATTGGTTGCAATAAATAAATAAGTACATATATAAATTACTATACTTATCTCAAAATTCGCATATTAGAAATTAGAAATACATATAAAAAGGCTTATTTGGTTTTCTAATAAATAATATGCTAGTAAAAAAATTTAATATAAAACATTAAAGTCAAACATTTATGGTAACATCATAACGTGACGTCGTAACGCGACATTGAAATTTCATAAAGCATGGGAAAATAAATTAAGTTCAAATTAACTCTACATTTAACTAAAAGAGGTACCTACTCACACGAACGTACTAACGAAGGGAGTACAAAACTCTGTACTTCTGGTTTCTAATTCTCCTTGTACTCTAGTCCAATCCAAATCGGAGAAACAATAATGCTCCCAAATTATAAACATACGTACGCATGTTTAGATATTCTTTCTATAAAACTGTAAGTATAGTGTACTATTTACTATGTGTATCTATTTTTTTCTCCGATTCACATAAGGCGTTGTCATGACTTCAGTATTCAAATGATTCAACCCCTCTAGTGTTGTTAACTTTGGGTAAACCGTTATTTAGTACGAAGATGTCTAATTATGAAGTTTTCCCAAAACGTAATTTTCATACTACATATAGGAAATATAAATTTTCATACTAAATGAAATCTTTCAGTACAGCACATACTCAGCTCAGCTTTGAAGGGCTGAAGATTTTAGAAAGTTACACAACTTTTAACTATGTTTAAACCATTATACAGTATTAAGACATTTTTACGAATACTAACTACGACTGTAAATGATAGATCTATTCCCGTACAGTAACTTTAGCTCAAAAAATTAGGTAGGTACTCGAGATTTCGAGAATAAAGTGTAACTTTAAACTGTATATGAACCGTTATTTTATTTGAAAATATGAAATAGTGACACATACTTAATGATGTTTTACATCATCTTCATACGACAGATGTTAAATAATAATCAATAGAACAGATACCAAAGAAATGGTAGTTTAACTTGAAAAGCTACACTCCGACTTCTGCTATGGGATTGTCTAAAAATGATTGCATCAGTGTAACGATCACAATGGCCTCTGACTACGGTTGCAAAATTACGTAATTTTACCGAAAAAGCTAGTAAAATACCGATATTTTACGGTAATTTATATATATTACGGTAAAATTACCGGCTACGTATGTATGCTGAAAAGTATAGCGGGGGGTGAGACGAGCGTGTAGTTGCAACATACTTACGTACTGCGAGTCGCGCGGCGCGACTCGCACGATGCGACGTTGCCGTTTAGTGCAGTTTGCCTTTATGTTTTGCGCTGTTGCCATTCCGACTGAACAGTGAGCATTCGGCAAGCCGATCGGCGATCAGTTGAATTGTTTTGACTGACTGCACTATACGTGCAGTTAGTAAATTATGCCACGAAATCAAATTAGCCGCGCGGTCACAATAGTTTTGTTAGTAAGAATTAAATCGTATTTTACCCAATTTTACCGTAATTTACGTAATTTATTTATATTTTACGTAAAATATGGTAAATTACCGAATTTTACGAAAGTAATATTACCGCTTTACATCCCTACCTCTGACTGGCTGAATTTGTGGTGTTCTTGCTGCATTAATGAATTTTAACCAATAGCGCGAGAGTGTCAGGCGCCAGCCAATCAAAGGGCATTATAGTCACACTGATGCAATCATTTCAATCATTTTTAAACACTCGAACAGGTGAATTCAATCCAATTTCTCCGACCCGTATTTCCCCAGATTGGGTTCCTCAAGACATTTAAACATCAAACAATATTTTTGGTGGCTCATTACAAACTACGATATCACATTATTCTATATTTTCTAAGGTATTAATTTTATCTATGCGCATAGTATGCAGTGTAGGCGCTATTGTGGCCTGTGTGGGGTTGGTATCTGTAAAAAAAAATTAAACATAAGAGGAGTTCCCATTTTTTATAACTTTTAAATAAAAATTTATAAGCGTGTAAAGCATTTCAAAATATCATAGACTAATCGGACGTAGTCAAATACATAGATTTTTTTTTATTACGCATAGCTTATTTTTAGGCAGTTATTTAAAACTAGCTCTTGCCTGCGATCGTGCCTGATGGTGATATTAATTTTTGTTTCAAAATCAGTTGCCTATTTAAGAAGAACTATAAGCAAATCGGGCTTTTCTTTTCTTAAGGCGCACCGGACAGTGCGTCGTAAGAAAAGAGCAAATACAATACATAAACTATCTCACCGGACTGTATGCGCATGCGCAGCATAGAGAGGGCCGCTCGCGCTTGGATCTCCTGCGTAGGGCTGCGCTAGCGGGTAGGGCTCCACTGGTGCTGGTTCACGGCGTCGCGGGGTACTTCGTTGCGAGCTTTGTTCCGGGGGACTGTAAAAAGGACATTTTGAATTATGAATTATATATATATTAGGTTGTCCTTCCAAAATTTATCATAAATAGGTACTATTATAGACTATTATTGTCAATTATTGTAGTTTGTGTAGTAGTTCTTGAGATTATTTCCTATTAATATACAAAAGCGGAGAGCTTTCTTATAATAGTTACGTAGCGATGTATCTATCTGTTGTAATATAGGTACATTAACAATTAATGGAAAGCATCAAAAATTACGGAATAAGAAGGAAACCTACAAAAATCGTTCACATTTAATCTTACACGAGTAGTAATATAAGTACTGTTATCCTACGCCTACTAGGCGGAGTCGAATTACGCGTTAATACTTTATTTTGACAAGCAACGACAAATGGTGTCATATATTATCCGGGATATATTAATCGATTTTACCGGGAAGTCGAGACATCGTAACATTTTTTGTCTCACTCGGGCCTGTTTGTCCACATGGCGAATGTTCGCTTGATTAATGAATCATTTGTTTATTATGGGATCTGGGACTCACACATTGATTACTTAGGTAGAGCTGTTTAAATTAATAGTATTGTAATAACGAAAAAAAAACTTTTACTTATTTTCAAAAAAAATCGATATTCGAACCCACGTCTCTTTTGGTTATTAAACCTCTTTCATCAGTAAGATAATAAAGAGATTGTCCTGAGATTAAAGAACCAACGATATAAAGGTTAGGTAAGATAAGTCTACAAGAATAATTCCAGAAACAACCTCTTTTGCCGTCGGTGGTCAAAAAGAAGTTATTTTGAGTATTACAAGACTCATTTAATCAACATACGACCCTCAACGGTAATCGACAAAATATAAATATTAACTTGTGTTTTTGGGGGGAAAATTGAATCTAACTTAACTTCAACCGCCTAACGTGCAATTGGTACTCAATAGTGTCTCATGCGAACTGGCTGTATTTCTTTTGCCCAGAAATTAATCAATTAAAATAATAAAACTATTACAGCGTCGGCAGCGGTTTGAGTTTAAAACTCCTATTGGGCAGAAAACCACAGAAAACAGATGTTATACAACGCGAAGCGGACAGGTAAACAAATTGCAATTTACCAAAGAACAGACCACTCTGAACCACTAAAGGTGTAAACTACTGGAGAATGATGAGCCAATGCAGTGGCCAGGAATGCTATAAATCTATGTGTAAATAAAACTCTTTATGTAAGTATATGAACCAGCTTTTAAAGTGTGTGAATATTTATATTTTGAATAACCTGAAAACTTGAAAATAATCTGACGTGCACCGATTAGCTTTTGTAGAGATAAATAACATTTTCCAAAGACGCTAAGGTGTCGGAGTTAAACAAGAAATATGTCTTGTGTCTCATGTGGGCTCTAAAAAGTCCATGAGAAACAAGTACTCGTACAATAATCCTAATAATATGAATGTGTGTTTGTTTGTTGATTTGTCCTTCAATCTCTTTGCAATAGAGCAACGCATTGAAGTGAATTTCTCCATGGGTCAGGACTTGGAGAGTGTCATAGTCTATGTTTTATCCCGGGAAAACAGAAGGTAAAGCTTTTTTTGCTTTTTGCTGTAGCAAAAGCTAGTAGGTAATATTTATATTAACGTTCAAAAATAATGGTAAGGCGACGGTAACCACCTTAAAATATTAATGACCAAGTAAACGAAACCACATTTTTCACAGCCATCCGTGTCACAACATGGACTATGAATCAAGTGAACGCAAATGATTATGTGCACCACCGTTTGAGACGTTCGGCTCCGTTTCACCAGCCGGTGACAATTTACTTTTACGACTCGGCCATAGACTAAAGAGTTACGTGTGACAGTTATAGCGGACGCGCCGTGTTTCCCGCCAATATACGCTCCATCTGCATACTTACTGCTTATTATTTTGTTTCAATAAAAAAAATAGGTACAATTTATTAACATTTTTATGCCTTTGAACACCGAAATTATTACTCTTTATTGTATATTATTAAGATGATATTATTATAAAGTAGTCCGATTTGTGGAGTGTAGAGTAATATATTGAAAAAAGATCTAACAATTATAATTTTAAGACAATGATTATTTATTACTAAGGGACTTTGCTCATGAGATGGAATAGAAATGTATCGTATGCTCTAATATACCTACAGCACGGCGAAAACGAAATGCATACGCATTTCTATTACGTGGATGTGCGAGGTCCCTCTTAGCATTTGCTTAGAGTTTAAAGTTTAGACGTTTACTTCACATAACACGAAACTATTTTCCAAGTTAACATACATAGATATTTTATTGCGTTTGAACGACATACCAATCGTCGGGATCGCAATCTCTGAACCCCTTTGCGAACGGGTTGCTCGCTATTTTCAATTGTGTTATCTGCAAAACAAATACAGTTCTCAAATCATCACCTTGAAGATTTAATTCAATTTAAAAATAATGCAGTAGATATAAGAGTTTATTATTTTCGAAACATTGGTTAGGTTATTTCGAATTTAAACTTTAATTTGAGAGATACAAAACTTGGCAGAGGTCTCAAACTTTTTTCTTGACTTTACAAAAAAAAAAATTTACATTTGTTTTTCTCCATATTATGCCCATAACACTAAAATTGTTTTTCCTCCGAGCCATAACAGGTTGAATTTAACATGACGTCATACTTTGGTAAAATACGGAACGAAATGACAAGTCTAATCGTTAATGAAAATCGTTTATCGTAGTACGGTAAAAATAATGCATACCCTGTGGTTCTGGTAGGCTGTAACAGCGGTGAAGCCTGTCTCAGGAAAAATGAACGTCCGGTAAGGGACAGTACCCGGGGCAGTGCTCTGTCCCTCCCCGGGCAGGTACACCACGTGCAACCTTGGCTGGTAGCGATGCATCGAGTTGAGAATAATCTGTTTCATCACAAAAGGGAAAAAGTAATATAACTAGGTATACCTAACTAAACTGTCGTCACGCGTGACTGGACTCATGATTTCCTAGCACCTAGGTATTTTATGATGAAATGTACTAGGTTTTATTTTACACGTAATTTTTATAAATTACCTAGGTAGGAAGGTACAGCTACACACACTCTTTTGCAGAATCTAGCTATCCATTGCTGTTTAAAATGGCTACTGGAGTTTTAATAACCAAATTTATATTGGGGATTAGTTTTTAGTATCATGGAATTCTGCAAAGTTCTTCTGAATCAATGATAGATTCATTTGATGATTCAAAAACACTTTGTAAGTTTTTTTTTTTTGAAAAAAGTCTATTCTCTTCAAAAAAAAATTTGCCGTTTTTAATCCTGTTGGTTGTGTCGAGGCCGAGATGGTTCTGAACGCGACTCACGTGGCCGTTGTCGTCGAGCTGGTTGTTGGTCAGCTTGAGCTTGTCGAAGGAGACGAGTTGCCGCATCCAGTGCGCGCCGGCGGCGGGCGAGTCGGGGTGCACGTGGATGCGCGGCGGCGACACTGGGTCCGCCTTGCCCGCTACCACCCAGCTCGAACTGTATTCGTAAAATAGATCACTGTCAAAAATCTGTGACTTTACCTACCGCACATGCACGATCAAACTAATACCTTACACCAGGAGTATACCGTTAGCACCAGGTGATTGTGACTAATACACGCCACTGGGTTTTATTTTGGCCGCCGCCAGCGAGTCCTACATACCCACCCATTCGGGGTGGGATGCGTAAATGCATTTCCCAGTAGCTTAAAAAAAACTAATACCTTAAGGCCAAATTACGGAACCCTAAAAGGGGACAAAGGGGCAAAGCAATGTTCCTGGAAATAATTTTTTTTTTTTAAGGAAATTTCGATGTGTAGCATTATAAAAACCTGTGAAAAGCGTATCTATATCTCTTATCGTCGAGCGGCACGAAATCCACCAGCAGCAAGTAGTCGGCATTAGGCAGCAGACCAGACAAGCGTGCTTGTAGCGCAGGGAACATCCGCCGCCCGGCTTTGGTGACTATCATCTCGGTCCCGAGCTCGTGGAAGCTTCGCCACAGCGCGGACAGCTCGAGGGTCGCACTGCAGCGGGCCACAGCTGGATGTAGGGTCACGTTTTGATTGGATACCTGTGTAAAGATACCTGTTATTCAATATCTAGTTAGGTAACCCTCGGCCAAATTAACTCCCGTAAATTAATAACGAGGGTTTATTTGCGCAATTTCTAAAAGAGAAGTTAAATCACACTGGCTAAAACTTGCAGAAATTGACTTCCTTTTTTTTAATTTATTTAATCCTTTGATTTCATCATAATACTTAAAACAAACATGTTTACCATGTACTATCTCGCCAGACTGGTGGGCCAGTTTATTGCTGTATTTAGGTCTACAGTGCCAAAGTTAACTTCTGCAAATTTTATTGCCAGCGTTCTCTAAGAGTTCTTTTTCAAGCAATGAACTGCTGAATGGATTGAAACGTCATTTGTCCTGAATTCATGATGCATCCTCGCACATAATTAATTAATTATGTCAAAGGGAAGCAGACTGAGAGTGGATCCAACAGACTAGGGAATTCATAGCCTTTAAACTGAAACGGAGCACCTACCTGCATTCTCGGTGGTGGTTGAGGAGGCGGTGGAGCGGACTGCGCGCCGTGGTCCCGGCACGTGCTCTCGCTGAGTGCTTGCAGCGGGGAGTACGTGCTCCGCGAACACACTGCGCTCTAAGAAGTTTATTTCATTTTATTGCGAGATAGGCTTGACGACAATCAAATCATGGAAAACACTGATGAGGTCTAAGGTGGAGTTTGCCCAAAAGATGCCTATCCAGTCTTTTCTTGAAGGTGCTCAAATAGGTGTCAGGAAACAAGGACGCCAGAAGGGCACTTTCCACACCTTAGCGGTTCATTTATGAAACGTACAATTTTAAGACTTGAGAACATTATCAGTTATGAACCTGAAATTTTTTGTGGATTTAGGTTTTAGGAAGTAGGGTAGACTGGGTACGGTTGTGCCAGGGTACGGTTGTGACAGTCGTCATATTAGCGAAACTGTAAGGAATACCGGGGAGAGTGCAAGGGGAGAGAGGAGCAGTGTGCCCGTCTGAATGTGTTTCACAGTATTACGTCAGCCATTGCGCGACATTAACGCTAGCAGAGGCCTATATTACTTTTTAACAGTCAAAAGTATTCTTATTCGATATATTTTAATAATTGTTGTTATATGTGTACAGATATAGCAATGAGTGTTTTTCTTCACGAAAAGTGAAACATTAGTAGTTATTTAGCTGTAATTACTTTCTACATATGTTATGTTGTATTGTCATGGCAATTGTTTTTTCGCGAAGGAATGCATTGGGTACGGTTGTGACATATTTTCAGGGTACGGTTGTGACAAAATTAAAATTGTTATTTTTGCTTTTAGATGCCTAGGAAACGTTTGAGAAAGACCGAAAGAGGGCTGCGTGATCCAACCACAATATGAAGATGCTTATAAAGAAGTGAAACGCGGAATTTCTTTACGGAGAGCTGCGGAAATGCATGAAGTTAATCGCATCTCTTTGTTGTGATACATTCGTAAACGTAATGTAATATGAAGACTGTTATAATAAATCTGTTTTGTTGTTATACCGATTAGATTGTAATTAAAGACTGTTATTGTACTCGTAACTGTCGACTGTTGTTTTAAACCAGAAAAGTGTTCCTAGACTTTATTTCTTTTGTTTCGTTAATATTAAATTTTCCAGAAGAAGATTTATATTGCCTTATGTAAGATATTATCTGCAATAAAAGTGATTTTAGACCGTTTTTGTGTATTTTTGAACCAGTCGCTACCGACCCCAAGCACAGTCACAACCGCCCCTGGGGTGTGGTCGGTTGTGACATTTTTTCTTTTTTTTCTGATGTGCTCGTGTGAGTTAACCATTGTACTTAGGTGCAAATTTTTTGTATTTTTACGTAGATAAATGAATACTTTACCATAAAAGACATCTTTCTTCCAGTTAAGTGGCATACTAAGAAAATTATCGTCGATCTATTGAAAATTGTCACAACCGTACCCAGTCTACCCTACTCCTGGTAAGTAATTGAAATTTCAGATTTCACTTTCCTAAAAAAAAAGCACAACACTGGTTGGTACAACACAGCAACAAGCGTGTTCACAATAAGGAGTTGTTTGCTCGACTTGGCAGAAAGAACAAGTTAGGTAACGTATTGGTTTAATATGAGGACTAAGAATGATTATGTTAAAGATGGATACAGCTCATTTTTAAAGAAGAGAGTTGTATAAAAATTTAAGAGTAGATGCTTAATTAATATCTACCAGTGTAAATTGAAAAACACCCCCGACATGTGAATCTATATAGCAGGACTATCAAAGCAGCAGCAGCTCAAGGTTACCGTGCCTTGGAAATAATCCGAAGTAACAGTAAATCTTTCAAATCAATCGCACCAGTGAAAGTGGTAAAACCCTTTAATCACGTAGGAAATGAACCGATGTTCTTCAAAAGCCTGAGCAGATCTTCACAAATTATTCACCTCGATTACGTTAGCATTCAAACAGAAAAAACCGCATCAAAATCGGTCCATTCTTTAGGAACAGCAGACACATATATACACAGATAAACACGTCGTCAATATTATAACGCCACTCTTTTTTCGTAGGAGGTTAAAAATTAACACTTGACAACGGAAAGATACTTACGTCTCGTACAGCATCATGCAGCGGGGGGAGTACTGGCAGCTGATCCTGGTCACGGCTCACCCTTTCCGCTAAAGAGTGCAAGTGGAAGCCGCCACGTGGAAACTGTCCCGATACCACGCCTGAAACAAAACCATCTTATGGAATTTAATCAGTACAGCAGGAATAATTAAGAAGACTACCAATAATCCAGTTACCGAACTGCTTTGTGTACAGAACACGAACGACTTAATTAATACCGTAGGAGATATTTAAACTGAAGTGTCCGAGTTTTGATTTTACTGTAATTCCTATTAAAAAGCACTCATTTTCCCACCCTAGCTTATGGATTCACGCAGGTTAAAATAACTAATAGACGTTGGGAACCCAAGGTGCTTAAATGGTAATTGTTAACGGAAAACGCCGCGTTAAAAGACAAGGTAAATAAACAATCTCAAGCAAGAGCCTTGCAGCTGTTGGATACAAGGGGCACAAGGTCGTGCTCTGTGGCGTTCGTTACAAGAGACCAGCCGTGGATTTCTATTGCGACGACGGCAACGATAACTCATATAGTGTAGGTAGCATTATAAACTTATTTTATTGAATAACATAAAAATAACTAACGGAATATAAAGACGCGTACCTACGCAAAGAAAATATCAGAAAATTTATGACGCTTACTTTTACAAAGTGTGTAGGTACAATTTCACAATATCACTGCAATTTTCCAGAGAAAAATGTATCCACTTGGTATAAGAAAGTACATAAACAGTCTCATAAAAATCGAAAGCGTCCACCCAACAGCGGACATCTCACTCAACTAATTGGTGTAATGGCGGGAAACCCAAAACGCATCTGAAATGGCCGCAATAATTTCATCGGCGACGTCAAGACGGTATTATAAATAAGGCGGGCGATGAAAAGTATACTTACGTAGAAACGACAATGATCTTTGTTTTATTTTAGACTTAAATTTGTATTTTTGATCTTTATGGTCGCATCGGATGAAAGATCAGCTACTAGTTTCACCTACTCGGTTAGCTTCATAACATAACTTTCAATAGGTATAGTGCAGCTTTACATAGCTGTTTTTAACCCCCGACGCTAAAACTATAAAACTAAAACTAAAACTGACGGGGTGTTTTAAGTTTGACGTATCTCTGTGTGTGTGTGTCTGTCTGTGGCGTCGTAGCTCCCGAACAGATGAACCGATTTTGATTTTGTTTTTTTTTTTGTTTGAAAGGTGAATTAGTCGGGAGTGCTCTTAGCTATGTTTGACGAAAATCGATCCAAGATGGCCGCCGCCACAAAATGGCCTATTATAGATTTTTATTTTAACGATTACTGACTAGCGATTAGGATGTTGTAACGTGTGGTGTGGGGGATGTTTTAAATTTTTAATTTACACTTATCTACGAGAGTAGGTTTTGCAAATTTCTA
This sequence comes from Hipparchia sbordonii, assembly GCA_038048805.1. Classification (NCBI taxonomy): domain Eukaryota; kingdom Metazoa; phylum Arthropoda; class Insecta; order Lepidoptera; family Nymphalidae; genus Hipparchia; species Hipparchia sbordonii. The sequence continues at coordinate 7,534,856 of CM076107.1, read as the reverse complement.
TGTATGCGATCGCATGGCATTTTGTGACTTCTGTGTTGGTATTGAGAATATAACAGGTACTGTTAGCAGAAGAAACAATTCTTATTTAAACAATATAAAAGTAAAATTTTGTTATTACCTCTAAGGGATTTCTACAGCCACTCCGTCATCACTCATCACACATTCCAGGGTTTTATATAAATTATTAAGTTAAGGCAAACAGGGTAGAGACCTAAACTTAGTGGGTACTTAGGTACATACCTAGATTTTTTTTGCTCGTGCATTTTCAACATTTTTTATTACAGGTATTAAGCTAACTGCAATTGCATCTGATGGAAAGTGAAGATGCAGTTGGAGATAGAGCGCATTGGACTAGAAGATGCCTATTCACTTCTAATAAGGTACCTGAGTTATAATTAGTTTGCAAAACGGAAGCTAGAAGTAGAAGGGCATGTACATTGTGCAATTGTGCAAAGTGCAAACCCATTAAGGAATGAGCAATCCACGTAACGATGCCTGAGATTCGAATTTCGATGGTAAAAAGTGGCGTGAGAACTCAGTCTTGTACCTAGTTCTTGAGCATACTTAACATGTCTTAACATTCCTATATACCTGTAGGTACATCCTGCTAGTAAATTTTTTCTTTCGTGCAATCTATACAATGTTAGATTATTATTTATAGTTCTCGGCACGTTCTCCGTATCTCATTCAAAGTCTATCCGATCTTGAAATACTTGATTTATAGACAAATAATTTTACTATAGATACCTATAAATTAAAATCCTACGCATCTAAATTGCAATGTTTGACACACGCCGGTTCCACTCTAATTGCCATAATGGCAGTGCTCTTGCCAAAATGCATCAATACAATTGTCGATTTATCACACATCATTATTAATTGAATTGAAAATGAAAGTATATTTTTCAACTCAAAGAATGAAACTCAGTTGAAGAACCCAACAAGCTACCCAAAAATATTTTCTCACATACACATTCTCTGAAAATTTCAACTGTCTATCTATTGCGGATCATGAGATATAGCCCGCTGTCCGAAAAATGGACCGACGGACGGGTGGACGGACAGCGGAGGCTCAATAATAGGGTCCCGTTGGTTACTCTTCGGGTTAAGAACCCTAAACAAAACACGAAAAAGGTCGCAACTCTCAGCAACGACGACGAAATGTAGAGAGAGAGAAAGCAAGGGGGATAAGCATACAAGAAATTGTTGGCGTCCAAATTGAGGTGCAAAACAAAAGCAAAACAAGTTCGCAAATGTAGCAATTAATAAATGAATAGAGACGTTAATGTCGCCATAATTACAATATAACCGGTGCTCAGGTGGTGGAGCGTCCAATTATAATAGTGGTGCTATTATTATCTGTTGTAACAAAAGGAGGGAACGCTTCCTTAACAATAAATCCGCATTGATTGACCGCAATAAATCTAGCTGCGCGGGCGCCGCTCCGGTTGCAGCCGGTAGGGGTGACGACCAGCCAACGTTATTATGACACTTAGAATTATTAATAATATAAACAGACAGACACATAAACATTATAAAAACTTGAAGAGAAGCCTTTATATGTGTGCAATCTAAAGGAAAGAATGTTGATACATCTGGGAGCAACTTGCCGACAAAGGGAACACAACCTTTAGTATATTTGCTGACTCGGTACGTCGTTTTACACGAGTACCTATGTATTATAAGAAAAATTATTATTGAAAAGTGTTTTAATGCTCTTCCAAAACTGATCCAACTAATGATGCCCGCTAGGCACTAAATATTTCCCTAATATTCAAGTTACTAAAGAGAAAACGGATGGCAATATCATAGAAATAAACGTACAGAATTCTGTCAGTCCCATACAGCCGTAAAGATGGAAACTTCGTAGATGGTAGAAAGAAGATCACAATCGAATCACTGGAAGCCGATAGGCAAGCGGTAGGTAATATAGTGAACAAATATGTGTGCAAAGATAGGTGCATGTGATTGCACAATACAAATGCATGCAATTCTCTCACTCATATAGTTATACCGATGAGAAATCAGGCTAAGAAGTGACAGTTTTATTTGCTCTTCAAGGCACAAAGTTATGACATCACCAACTTCACAACTATGGGCTGCTCCTGAGAATTTCTTGACCGAATAAAACTTTACGCTGACCAATATGCTTGTTACCAGACCAACGAGTTGATTGTGCCTTAAGATAAACTTGGGTGTGCCAACCCTACATTGTGACAGCACGTGTAGTGCAGCTCCGAGTTTCTGAGACTCGTTTGATTTACGCACCCTCATACGATACATATTACCCGAACAAATATAAACAAATTCCTTATTAAAACGCTACGTCCAAACAACCCATCAATTAATGTGTGTTTGTATTTTGACTTACGAATTTTAGAAACTTACTAAGTTGTTAGCTTAATTTATGTTCAGACAGAAGTATTTCCCCAAAAAAGTTATGGTCCTCGATATTTTACGATTCCGATGAGTGTCACACATGAAAATCTCATTTCGGATTTATTCGCATTTCTGCTTTCATTTCCGCTACCATTTCCACTATATCGACACTTCCGATCAGCTGAGATCGCAGTCAAGAGCTAGGCAAAGGCTCTTGTCGTTGAAAAACTAACTATAAAACTTAGATATCTAAAAAATTTCGAATGCTAGACAGGGATGCAGCAATATGAAATTATGACGTCACAAGCTTTCATCGAATTTCAATACAATCATCCGTTGTAATAGATAAGAGTTTCATTCTAAGTAGAATCCAACCAACAGTGAAGTTTATTTGACATTCAATGAATGACGATAATGGATCTACGAAACGATCAGTCTTAGACTTAACCATCCACTTATCGAGACGACACTCCAAAATACAAACATTAACAAGTACTCCTTCCAAGAACCTTCTGCCGCTCAACGGATTCGACTTGAGAGTAACTCTGCTGATTACAAATAGACAATGTAAAGGCTAACAAATTAACACGGCGTCTTACTTTGATCACCCTTGATGTCAACATCGCGAGCATTGCTCGTTAACAAGCCGATCGACACGCGTCACTGACAGAATGCCAGTGCAGCGACTATTTTTATCACACTTCGCAACTTGTAATCAGACTTGCAAAGTGAGCTGACCGTTCAAGTAGGCTCCACGCGGCTTCGCGCTAATCCTAGTTCAATAAAGTCTTCCTGACCGAATCCGGTCACAGAGATCTCCTCAGACACAAGTGTATCCGCAAACAAATGTACAGTCTGTATTCCCTATTCTCATAGTCCGGAGAGAAAGGATCGACAGCTTCACGTACTCTCCGAGGGGTTACATATTCTCAACTTCCTAACTCCGCACTAGTACTGAGAATTTGTTGACAAAAAACCCAATAAGTACATTTTTATTTGAAACGACGATGATTACTATACTTGAGCATCAATTTAACGTCCTCAACTCACCTCAACTATCTAATATGCAGTCGATAAGACTTCCAAAAAGCACAATAATTTCCAAGGTATCACAAAATCATGGCATAGTACTTATTCAATATTTAAAACTAACTGATGCTCCCGACATCGTACGAGTAGATTGAGGTCTTTTCCCGCGGGAATTCTCTTATTTCCCGGGATAAAAAGTATACTATGTGTTATTCCAGACTATAATCTATATCTGTGCCTAGCCAAATCGGTTCAGTCGATAAGTACGGCTGAACCGATTTGGCTGGGCACACACCACTGGGTTTTACTAGGTATTCTGGCCGCCCGCGCCGCCAACGAGTCCTACATTCCCACTGGGGTGGGATGCGTAAATGCATTTCCCAGTAGTTTAAAAAAAAAAATCGGTTTAGTAGTTGCGGCGTGATTGAGTAACAAACATCCATTCATCCATACATCCATCTTCAGTTACTATACAATATTTTCAAGTCAATGTTCATAGCGATCTATGCCGTTCAACCGGTTGTTCGAAATGCTGACATAAATAGAAGCGTAATCAGTACAATAGCTGCTAATGTAGCTAAACAAATTTCGCTTTCCTGTTTCGATTTCAGATCCATAGATGTTCTAGGAACGCTGGATGCCCGGTAGATGTCCCTGTCCGTTCCCCGCGATGTTTTGACCGCTGATTGACTGATGCTGCCAACCACGGGCTATTCTCGGCTTCGATATTCGCGATTAACTTCTCGATACCTTCAGGGCTGCCAGATGTTTCGATCTTATGTAATAGATCAATAAGATTAAGAGCTTAAGACTTGGCCGCTCTTATTCGTTAACCGACTTCAATGAACAGAAACGCTGTATTTTTTTGTGTTAGACCAGCATTGCCACCAGCAGCAGCAGATCTGATTGTATTAGGAAATTGAGTCTAGGTTACAACTTAACACGTAAGTATGATTTCATTTATCAATCCATAATAATTATGTAACATTATGTCATGCTGTCAAATTACCTAATAGAATTTTCGCACAACACACAACCTGATTCTTCATATTCTAACATAAAGGAAGTTAGTAGGTATATCACACTATCACATCACATCACACATTGTGTGCGTATGTTTGTTACTCTTTCACGCGAAAACAACTGGACGGATTTAGCTGAGAATGGAGATAGCTCATACCCAGGATTTACAAATCGATTACAGTCAGAAAATAAAAGTTCCCGCGGGAATTAAAAAAACCTTACCTATGCGGACGTAGTCGCGGGTGTCATCTAGTTTTTCTATAGTTAAGATTTGTCTGTACTTTCTTTATCGATTAATTTAGAAACCCCAAGATTCACGCAAACCCTCATTGTAATCAAATCCAAATTCTCCTTAAATCCATACTTCCATTAGATATGTAGAAAAAACATGTAGTGGTACAGATCAAGTAGGTAAATAGGTAACATAAAATATGAATACGCCAAAAGAGTTGTACCCAATGTTCAGGGTTTGGCATTATTATTTTCTAGAGACCACATCTAAACACCACATTTGAAAAGATTTTATCAGCCGACGGAGAGGTTATTTAGATTCCAGTTTACTAAATTGGCATACTGTTGACGATTTGGCAGCATTCAGCGATTCAGTCAGCAATCACAACAGATTCTACTTCTTTCAACAGACTACCGGCAAGCCATTTGTACTGTTCACGCCTACATCAGCCAGGAGACACCGATTTGATAAATGAGTTACAATTAGTTTTAAAATGAATGTGGCAGTCTCATCGACGACAGTTCGATGTCACGTCGGGGCTTAGGCTAATTTTTGTGACAATCGCCATTTGCCTTGTAGCTCGTTCGGTATACTAATTGGAACTTGTAATAAATAGTATGTGCATTTGTTTCATTTCTTCAATAGTACGTTTATCTCATGAAGTTACGGGCGCTTTACTTGTGGTTACGTCGTGTACATGCACATTGCGTAAGTGTGCCTGTCAGGAGCCTAAGTGGGAGCGGTTAGGCGCGAGCAAGCTCTCGCTCACACTTATACGGATACGACACACACACAACCTTGAGCCACGAGCCCTCGTGAAATTAAAGAACTATACAACTGATGAACGTTCACTGCACCTATTTTAGGGATTTGCACCGCTTCTATGTAGCGGCTCATTACTACTAATGTGAAGTCGTCTGAACAGCAAGTAGTGGGTTTTAATCTTCACAGCCTAAAGTCTATCGGTTCAACTTCACAATTCGTTGAGCTCATGTCGCTAACTCTGGCTTCTACGGATTTATTTTCTTGAAGTAAAATGAATTTTTCTTTATTGAGTTTTCTTCGGGAGGTAATATGAAAATGTATGTAACTAGAAGCTTCCCTACCCAAGTGTTGCGTTTTCGCGCATCGCTCACGGTCCGTCGCTAGCACTAATGGTGATTTGTGTTTCGGGCCTCGTTAACTGTAACCGATCCCTTACGCTACGTGCTGCAGCTATTTTAAGAAATACAGAGCTTATAATATAAAGGGCTTATAAGACGAGCGAAAATTGGGGTTTTATATTAATTTTTCTACGGCGCCCCATGATGGCCTATTTTTAACTATGGAGGTAAATGTTTAAGAGGAACTTGCCAATGTAAAGTTTCCCATCAGAACCAATCTGAATGTTGTGAGGAAAATGACAAAACACCTAAAATCTCCTCTCAATAATAAACTAGATATGCTTAGGAATGTTCAAGAAGGTAGGTACAACAAGGAAAGGTAACATTTACGTTTTAAAGTATGCAAACTAAATATTTAGGCTCTACTACGATGATAAATTGATACCTACACATTATTATACATATTGACGGTAATAGTTTTGAAACTTATTAATTAAATTGGGAAAGTTTCATCTAATATACCTACTTACATAATCCCAATACAACAATAAGTCGACAAAATACATATAAAATATTTCAATGTACAAATGCAAAATAAATCTCAGATGTAATTAAAGAGACCTAATTCTAAAATAAGTGTAACCTAAGTGCGGGAGTTATTTATTCCATATTTTTGTTTATTATTGAAACGAATTCCACTAAACGTCAAACAAATAAATCCTCTCCGCTCTCACAGTAAAAATATAACTTTTGGAACACTTAAATTACAGGGGTTACTTGTTACGGAAAGAGCTTCAACTTAAAATTGTGTCAAATGAACAAATCATCGAAAAGACTTCACTTTGAGGGTTTAATTGATCTTTGATTTATTTACTATTGAATTATAAATCTAACAATCCGCACAAATTATATGATTATTTGGAGTATTGAAATTAAAATTTAGGAAAATCTCAAATTATACAAAATAACAGTTTTACTAGTTTTAATATTAACTTGAAAATTTAATGATTATGATTATTTGATGCCAGTTTGGTGATACGATCAGACCACCTTTTGTATTCTTCTTCTTTCTTCTTATTTCTTTTATCTACTTGCTAGCTGATTCCCGCAATTTCATTCGCGTGAATTGAGGTTTTTTTTAATTCCCGCGGGTACATTCCTATTTTCCGGGATAAAAAGTAGCCTATCTGTTATTCCAGACAGATAGATTATCTATCTCTGTCCCAAATTTCAGTCAAATCGGTTCTGTCGTTGCGGCGTGATTGAATAAAAAATATCCATTCATCCATGCATCCATACATCCAAACTTTTACATTGTAATATTAATAGGATTAATAGGATTTATTTATTAATTCGTTATTCTAAACTTTGTGTTATGGTATACAAGTAAACTGTTTATTGGTGGTCTAATGGCGGACTTACAAACACTTCTCCATACTTGGTGCGCCATCGGTGGAGTTATGACGCGGGGCGGGAAGTGACGACCTGTCCGGGGTGTAAATCAAACCGCCAGAGTGCCGCCCGGACATTTTACAAATTGCACCACATTGTTCCGATATAGTTAGTTATTTCAATATGGATAACTCAGAACAATTTAACGTTTTTTTATTGCGAGATAGGCTTGCGCTTGACAACAATCAATGTTACAAAGCCCTGATGAGGTCTAGGTTGGAGCGCGCTTGTCTGGAAGATACCTATTTAGTCTTGCCTTGAAAGTACTCAAATTATAGGTGGCAGAAAACACCGATGCTGGAAGGGCGTTTCACACCTTAGTGGTTCGTTTCTGAAACTTTAAACTTAAGCTTAAATGTATACCTAAAAGTAAAATGAGTAATGATCCATTTTTAAGCAAAGCCAAAAGGAAGGTCAGAAAGCCTTTTGGCCTTTTGGCTGGTAAAAGAAATAAATCGTGTATCAATGCAGCATATTGCCTTTGTTATAGCAGATACTCATGAGAACCCAGCGTGTTTACTTTACTGACTAAGTAATGTGAACGCAATCATTTACGACCTTGTACAAATGCATGTTCCTGTGTTTATTTGTGGCCCTCAGGACCCTGCAAGTATAAGATTCTTATATCTATCGGATACGAAGCAGATAGGGGATGAAGGGGCTAACCCCTGCTGTGGTTGCACGCGTGCACTGCAGCAAAATCGACTTAGCACAGGTCCTTAAATAAAGGTTGGCATCACCAAACCTATAATAATAAATGTAAGTACCTACTTCTAGTACATGTTTATATACAAAAAGTATCTAAAAATGTTACAATAAAACTTATAGCTAAACTAATCTAATTACTATTTTCTAAAATTTGTAATATTCAACATATATATTGGGACAAAATGACATTAATTAGACACCGGAGCCTTGTTCCTTTACGAGATAACGAAAAAATGTTGTATCCACGTTGTGCCTACACACTGTCTACACTCTTCTACAAGTCTTATACAAGGTATAGCGTGAATCACCTTTTACAATTCTCCAGAGATCAGACACCCTATGGAAAATGATCGCTGCCTGAACAGTTATGACAGTTACGAAAATGTGGAAGACTCCACAAAGGGGTAACAACAAAGCACGCCAAAGAAACAAACGTTCGGAAACGATACTTCAAAGCTCTCCCGCCACTCAGAGCAGAAGGATTCAAAATTAAATATAAGAATAATAAACCTACGACCGTCCAAACGTTTATTTTGCTTAGCAATATCGCAGCACTTCGAAGACGCACTGGTTCTCTTAGGGTGACCATTTTTAGATAAAACATTGGACAGCGTAAAATTTGCTGAATTATTAGTAAAATATACAGACAGTTTTAAAGTTTAAGAAATTTGTTACTTTCTAAATAACTTTTAGTTCGTTTCAAAGCTTAAAGAATAAGTTAATTACTTCGTTTTCAATGTTGAATATCATAAAAGAAATAAATACAGAAAATAATGAATTGAGTATTATGTAAGATCACTTATCTTATTCTTTTAAAAAATATATTGGGTCGTTTAAAAATCAGTAGGCACTATCTGCGATTGAGCAATGCCAAAGTTTTTTGCATGCGAAATTGACAAAAAAAAATAGCATCGGTGTCACGTTTGCTTATTTGAAAACTCAAGTTGATAACCTTCTGGAATAATACAATAAAGTTTCTGACAAAAGTAAATATTTAATTAAAGAAAGTTACTTATGGTAACCCTACACGCATACATTTCATATTGAAATCGTTATAGACAAATTTATTTCGATGCCATTACTATTTTAATTTACGAAACGATTTCGATAAAACTATAGTTTGGAAAATAAACAGATTTCATTACTTTATGACGTGTTTGTATTCTTAATCTGCGCTGTAATGGAAGAGCAAAGGTACAAAAATAAATATTATTCAAGTAATAAATATATTTTTCAGAAATATTTATTCATATTGATACTGGGATATTTAATTTTAGAAAACAATGCGGCGTTTTATATTATAATCAAAAGTTCCGAACTAAAGGTAACTTTTTTTTTTACGAATTGTTTAGCAATTATGAAAAGTTTAATATTAAGCAAAATATTAAATGAAGCTGACAGAGATGAAGTTTATCTGTAAAATAGAAATTTCTTCCAGCTTCCCTCGAAAGTGAGCAAGGTGAAATTATAAAAACTATATAATATACATATATACTATAATGTGAAGATATTTTAATATAAAATCATTTAAATAAATAATCTCAGCCTACAGCAATTATTCTTATAATGTATATCAACACACAAAAAAACGCTAAAACCCTACCTAAAGCCGTCTCCAACCGCCCCTTATAACGGCCCCTGTCCTCACATCTAATCTATTTAACCACAACACGTCAGACAAACCACCATCTGAACGTGAGGGTAACTATCAAACATATCTAAGTAGGTATTTAATTAATTACACTCATCTAAACCTACGGGTAATATTTATTCAATTAGGGCGTGATTGCTATCACCACCCACTAATCAAATACAACGACCTAGACGCGGGAGCATCCAATAGCCGTATGAGTCTCTGGAAGAGACTGAATTAATAACGTCCAAAGCGCTGTATTTATACTAACGGCGCGGCACCAGACCGGCGCCTACGTCGTCAACAAAGTCAAACTACCTACTACTAGTTTTATCAAACTACCTTCAATACCTACTTTAAAGTTGTATATCTTTACTATTTCAATATATCGCTAACACGGCCATCCTACATGGTGACCGCCCCGGGCACCACACGAGTCTCATCAATCACTCATCGGAATATTACATCATGCGACCTTGCAGCTCAATGAACATGACCATACCACTCAAGGGAACTAGCCACTTGCACTTCTTAACATTACCCCTCCTTAACTGTACCAAGTTGGTGAAGAATGTCCATCATGCGACCCTGGAGCTCATTCAACATGACCATCCCACCTAAGGGAACTCGCCAAACTTAGGAGACAGATGTGTCATTATTGAAAACCACTTGCACTTAAAGAACATTTCGCTCACTTAAGTGTTCCAAGTTCGTCTTTAAGCTCAGGCGCTCGCACTCCAATGTGACGTTCTTCATTCAAATTCAAAATCATTTATTCATTACGTAAACTGTGCAACAAAAGTTGTTAATGTCTATGATGCAATATTCCTGATCAACCCTTTTTTTATCACTGCTCGGTCTAACCTGACAAAAATTTAATGTGGGCAATAATAATTGAACTGTGAACGTGTTCATCCCACTTCTGATATCAACACACAAAAAAACGCTAAAACCCTACCTAAAGCCGTCTCCAACCGCCCCTTATAACGGCCCCTGTCCTCACATCTAATCTATTTAACCACAACACGTCAGACAAACCACCATCTGAACGTGAGGGTAACTATCAAACATATCTAAGTAGGTATTTAATTAATTACACTCATCTAAACCTACGGGTAATATTTATTCGATTAGGGCGTGATTGCTATCACCACCCACTAATCAAATACAACGACCTAGACGCGGGAGCATCCAATAGCCGTATGAGTCTCTGGAAGAGACTGAATTAATAACGTCCAAAGCGCTGTATTTATACTAACGGCGCGGCACCAGACCGGCGCCTACGTCGTCAACAAAGTCAAACTACCTACTACTAGTTTTATCAAACTACCTTCAATACCTACTTTAAAGTTGTATATCTTTACTATTTCAATATATCGCTAACATGTAGGTAATAGGTATACTCGTACTATACATTTCAACAAACGTCATACCTGTTTACGGTGTATACTATTCTTGTATTTTATACAATCATCCTTGCTTCTATTCTCAGGTAATAATAATATTAAATCAATCTTTTCATAACCGTGTTACATTAATTTTATTGAAATGAAATGAGTTGTTTATTTTGCCAAATGTGAGTAAAAATAGTAGGTACAATGGTGGAGGATAGTACCTACATATTAAAATATCGTCTCTCAGATATACATTAAAACACGAAGTTTCATATTAAACAATATGGACTTACAAACGTAATATAATTCATTGTCAGCAATTACGTTCATGCTTCCGACGTTTTTTAATTAAAACATATCTAAATTAGATAGGTAATTCTGATTTTTTATTGAAAACTATGGTAACCCTAATTGTATAATGAATTTATACTTCCATTGTTTATTTTCATTTGGATTTGGTAACGCCAGCCGCCGGGTTTTTTGTTTCAATGTGACTTTAAATAGTTATATGTAAGTATCAATATTTTACTTGGAAGCGTGAGAATTTGAATAAGTTTGTAAATAAGATAAGGAATATTTAAATAATATTAAGTAAGTATATTATTTTAATATTCCTTATCTTATTTATATATTTAATAAGCTTTTGCACGCAATTTCGCACCCGCCATCTATTAAAAGTAATCCGAAGTGGTTATTTCTATACAAAATTATGAATTTTGAGTTTTCGATATTTTACTACTTTTTTTTTTGTTTTTAAACCACCTCTGTATTGAGGCAAATAAAAAAGTATTCCAATCGGTCCAGCCGTTATTGAGTTTTAGCAAGAACAGCAATTAATTTAGATTACATAGATATTTAACTATGTATACTAGTTATTTAATTTGATTTAGTATATCTTATATTTATTATTTAACAGCAGCGAAGTCGGAAGAATCTACTGTCCAGATTTTTAACGACTTATCCAGGTTTTTTAAATATCCGGCGGAAACCCTTGGTTTTCCGGGAACTTATGTCACTCTCCAGGTTCTGAACTAAATCCGTTTGCTACAAATAAGGGTTTATTTTCTTCATAATTCAAATGTAAAAATGTTTTAGGGTATTTTTAATGCATGTGTTAAAAGTTTTAACAATCTGTGAACATTATTTTAGAGAACAAAAAATAAGTAACCTTTTTACGACAACCGTAACGACGAACATTACAAAATTCGCTGATAAGATAACCGAGAAGGGGTCTGCAACATGTCTGCTGATTTTACAGCTGTCTTTCAGTTTCGTGATACTCGCAGGGGCGCGGCGTAGGTAGGTACCTACTCGAAAGTACTGGATGCTTTTGATGCGATTTCTTACAGCTTAGAATAAAACCTTCCGGACTTCAGAAATTTAACTCTAGGGATAAATAAATAAATAAATAATCTCATGGATAAAAAGACAAATTGAAAATTGCATATAAAAACGCAGATATATGAAGTCGCGGTGAAGTGCTAGTAAGTTATAAGGTATTAAAAGTAGACGGAAAGATGTCACTTATTTTTTCTGTGAAAATATAATAAAAAGAATCTTAGTCGAATCACCAAGTCATTTGATCTTTGTCTAAGATACTACTTTAAAAATTAAAAAGGTACAATACTTATTTTATTATTAACTAGTTGATGCCCGCGACTTCGCTCGCGTGGATTAAGGTTTTTTAATCCCGGGAAACTCTCTTATTTTCCGGGATAAAAAGTAGCCTTTGTGTTATTCCAGACCATTTCTATCTCTGTACCAAACAGCCAAATCGGTTTAGTCGTTGCATCCATACATCCAAACATTCGCATTAATAATATTAATAGGATATAATATTAATAGGATTTTTGCATCACGTTATCTTGAGTTGCACGTGGTAAACATAGTCTTGAGTGCAAAGCTGTACAAACCCCTCAGAGGTAACGGTAAGGGTTGATTTATGACACTCTTAAAAATGTCCTACATTCATAGAGATGTTTCCAAGACACTAGAGGAGTACGATATAGACCATTAATTACTACCTATAGCCTATTCTAATAACTGTACAAGATAGGTCCGCAGGGAATGGTGCTAATAATACTGGCTTAATTTCTATGCTGAAAAAAAAAAAAAAACAAGAAATCAAGCTGATTCTTTACGCGTAAAATGCTATACAATAACTAGCTCAATGTAAGTATTACGAAAGACATACATCGTTGTAAAGGAAGCTTAAATGTAACAGAAACTATTAACTTTTAACAGCACAAGCACCATTGGTGTCACTTGACATCACAGAGCTTTTAGCCATTGTACTCTCTCGCAGTACCTATAATATCTCTCTGTCTATACATTTGTAGACGTTTAAAATCATGAAAGATTAGTTAAACCGCTATCAGGTGCAATCAAGTGATTAAATGTTAATCCTTGAGATTTAGCTAAAGAGTGACAAAACTTTGTCACTCTTTAGCTTTTGACTAGGTTTCTTAAGGGAATCTAAAAAATTAAAGGATTTGTAAAATATGACTTTAACTTAACTGTCCTCAAGATAAATGAAAGAAGGAAATTCATATTTAGGTACAGTACCTACCTGCCTTCCTATGTTTTAAAAGCGACACCGAACAGTTGTTCATAGTTATAACATTAATGAAAAAATACTCTCTCTAAAACATAATAGGTAGGTTCATATTATATACTAGATACGTTTTTGTAAAAATATTATGAACTTACTGACGAGTTCATAGAATCTCATTAGTGAATTGACTCTACATTCTGTTATTTTCGCTTTGTCATCTAAACCACCCACGTTTGATTCTTGTTTAGTTTTCTAAAACTTATTTTATTTTAAAGTATTGTGAGTTCTATATTTCAACATGTGAAATTGTGACTATTTAGCCGCATCCGACGGGGAATTTACGACGAGGAACCGATGATATGAGAATGAAATTAAATGAAAATGAAATGAATACACTTTATTGTACACCACATAAATACAGAAACTTTACAGAAACATAAATTAAATTATAATCAATAATTTAATCAATTTATATACTTTATACCTACAAAAAAATCTACCTACGCCTAGTACCTACGAACCTATGAATTAAATTGAATTAATATAAGTAATAATGAGTATACGACTTGAATATTCTATTGAATTTATTCGAAAATAAAGTTTTAAACTTTATTCATATTCAAGGAGTTATTTAGGTATTTTAAGCATGATAAGTGAGTAGGTAAGTAGTTACCTACTTACCGTAGCTAATTAAAGCTTGTTAAAGGTAAGTAAGTACCTGAAATTGAAATATGTACGTATTTATATCTGGTGTTCAAATACCAATAGCCCGTTCTCAGGCCATGAATCTTGAGCGAAGTCGAGTGTGTGCATAACATGCCAATTAAGATTAATGTGTTGCAGGGTGGGCGACATTTTTTGTGGTAATTAGGCGAGCGGACGGCGGCCATGAGCGTTCGAAATGCTTTGAAACGTTACTAAATGATGATTTAAATTTTACTCATTCTCCACGTCAAAATTCACTTTTTCTCACAATAGCAAACGCCTTGGATTACCTATTATTCTAACCAGTTGATTTGCCAAAATAATAGATAAATACCTATGTTTTAGATGGAATAATCGTAAACAACGTAACATCAGAAGGTACCTTTTTGTACCTACTAAGTAGGTAGGTAACTACTGGCTACCTAGCACATAAAACTAAAGCCTAATTAGGTAAATCTTCTTTCGAATTTTAATCTGATAGAGCCTCCTATTATTCGGATCGACATGAATTTGGGCATGGGTATAGTTGAAGAATACCTATATACATTCAAATATTTTTAGTCAGTGGTTATCTAGTTTCTTTCAAACTACCACTTGCAATTAAAATAAAAAAAATTGTAAGATCTATTTTTATTTATATCTTATACCTATTTAATACAGCCTGATTGCTGAGCTGAGTATCAATCTAAATCACATCTTGAAATAAATGGGCACAATCAAATCCTAAAGAGAACTCCTTTAAAAGAGAACTGCAATCAATTTGTAGATGATAAAATAAGGAATTCCGCGTCAATCGTCGCGCGGTGCGCTTGCGGTCTCTCGCTGACGGATTGATGGGCAAAGCTGCCAGCTCAGAACTGGGAATCGCTACTCGGAACCGTATTTATATTATTTTTTTTTTGCTTTTAGAATACTTAATAATAATAATGATATTTTCTCTGACCGAGTTTTGGCCGCGGTAAACAATTTTAACGGAGACTGTAGTCAAATATTCATGAAATATTATACACACATGTGCGTGCACATATATCTAAGTGCACTCTCTGTTCCCTCATTCTCGAAGCTCGATGCAAAGCTCAAAACGATCACAGAGAACCAACACTGGCCTTTCTTTACTATTTGCCTCGTTGGACACCATATAACAGTTCATGTGGTCTAAACGTGTTAATATACTTAAATGAATTGAAATGAAATGAATGAAATTTTGTCTGGTGGGAGGCTTTGGCCGTCGCTAGTTACCACCCTACCGTCAAAGACGTGCCGCCAAGCGATATAGCGTTCCGGTACGATGGCGATTAGGGTATGGGTAAGGGTTGAATTTACACTGCTATATCCTTTCATAGTTAACCCGCTACCATCTTAGACTGCATCGCTACTTACCATCAGGTGAGATCGCAGTCAAGGGCTATCTTGTCATCGAATAAAAAAAAAAGAAAAGTAGGTACTCGGGATAAGTTTGCACTTACATCAATGATCTGTAAAAAGCTGAGCGCATAGGAATTGCGCGTCAATCGTCAAGCGACTTCAGACGAGTGCGCTCGGGCGACTGTGTCGACGGATAGATACATGAACCGAACAGACGATAGCACGATGCAAAACGAGTCAAATACTCTTCCAATAGGATGAATAATGCGTACAGTGTACACGGCTCTTGTACTGCTCCGATCCGGTCCGAGAAAATAAATTTAGAAAATGTAAGCAGTCAATGATCTCTTTTGGGCAATGGTGTCCGTTACTACAAGGGTAGGTCTAATATTTATCTAATTAAGCATTAGGTGCTTCTACTTCCGTGGTTCTAAGACTAAAAGAAGGGAAGTTCAAAAAAAGCTAGGATGAAATTGATTTTTTTTTTTATTTATTATTTTTACTATTGGGATTTATTAATATTTATTAGGTAATTTTTTATAAAATTACCTACATTAATTATATTATATAATGTAAATATATATAAAAGGAAAAGGCGACTGGCTGACTGACTGATTGATTGATTGACTGACTGACTAATCTATCAACGCGCAGGTCAAACCTCGTAGGCATCCGCTTAGAACGGATTTTTGAAAATTCAACCACTAAGGGGATAAAAGAGGGGTTTGAAAAAGCTTGAAACGTGAGCGAAGCCGCGGATAAAAGCTAGTTTCTTATAATTTGCTATGACTTTCAAAAGTGTACAATACTTTGGATAAAATATTTGACTTTGCGTTAATATGAAAGTTACTATTTTTTTTATAGATATGAATGGTGAGCAAAGGAGCAGGCGGGTCATCTGATGGAAGTTATTACCGCCACCCATGAACACTTGTAGCACCAAAGGCCTCACCAATGTGTTGCCGGATTTTCAGGAATTTGAATTACTACCTACTCATAAATAGATATAAAGAGTGCTTTGTTTATAACGAAAAAAAAATTAAAACATTTCTTCTTGAAGTAAAAAAATGTTATCCTATGCAAGTTCTTGCAATAGCTCCAACCGCAAAGTTTATTCAGTATAGGCAGTAAATGAAAATTTATTTACCTTAGCCAGATCACTCGACACTGAAAGACATCGCTAAGCGCACCGTTCACTCGACCAAACAATAGCTACACTCAAGGCATGCGTGTAAAAAGTGGCACTGACCGTCCATCTGGCGCGGCTGATGCCACTCGTCGCGCCACTCCTGGCCCTCCATCACATCTCCTATCAGCTTATTATTTTTTCAACGCGACGTTATAAATCAGTTTTCTGTACGTTAATCTAACGCGCGTCCAGTGGCGCGAGGCGAGCGCTTCTGTCGTCGGCGCGCGCTGCCGGCGACGCCGCCCAGGCCCGCCCACCGCCCTATCGCGGGAGCTTTGTTCACGCTTTATTTATTTTAATGTCAAATATTATGTGCGCGGCTATTTGTTATACCTTCTGTAACATATTGAGTATAGGATTTAGTGAGCTCCGTTACCTACTCGTTACTCGTGCCATATACCTAGTCGTCTAGTGACTCGCAAAGAGAAAACAACAATGTAATCCCGAGTGACATGGTTTTTGAAGATATTATCTATAATCTATAAATAAAATAGAATAGAATAGAAATATTTTTTATTCAAATAAACTTTTACAAATGCTTTTAAAATAAAATAATATAACTTTACTTTAAGAAAGAGCCAGCAATAAACTCGGCGGTTGCTCTTTTCAAAAAAAATTTTTTACAATAGGTAACAAAACCATGCTATGACCAATACAATGTCTCCACAATGAAGTTTCAAAAATGGATACCTACATACAATTCAATACATGTTAACACGGGTAGACCGAAAGCAAACCTATTCCCGTTGGTGGCACCCGTTCACGAGCATGACGCTTTATCCAGCCATTGCTTCGCTCAACCATATATTTTGAGGGAACGTAACAACCCGCACCACACGACACCACTACAGAAATGTTTAAAGAGAGCATGATATTTTCATGATGGAAATTATTCACCGTAAATACTTACTTATACCTAGAAATATTAAATTTGAGTTAATCTTTCCAGTTGATTAATATGCAATTCATGTTTACTCTACGTACCTACATTTCAAAGAGTTATTCTATAATCTAAAATTCATAATACAGGTTGGAACTTGGAGCACTATTCAGTGGGTTGGATAGGACCGTAGGACCAAGGACTATATACTCCTGAACTCTCTAACGAGAAAGTCCAGTAGGGCTAAGATGCATACGCGCCACATAATTTGTTCTTTACTTATGAATCTCTATAGACATTCACATACAGATTACAAGTAAACGTGTAGACAAAATTGTAGCTACACTGTCAAAAAATTACGAAAATTATGGGGCCGGACCTCCTGGCGTAGCCAAGCTTCCGAGCCGCTTTATAATGTTGTAGACCCTCTACGACGCTAACCGCTACGTAAATTATACATCAGCGGAAGTGCCTAATATATATTTTTTTACATTTTACCTTACAAAGTAGAGGGTACCTACTCGATCTAATATATGGCATATGTTATGCCTAACATACATAAGTATTACATTTCTTTACATTCACTCATGGTATTCATTCTGAATATATTTTGTTGTTACCTACGTTGCCTGGTAAGTAGAGTTTGTTTCTCGAAGGTACACTGAAAGAGAATACCAGCATTACCAGCCTATACAATTAAATCCACCTAATGTAAGAAAAATTACCAAAAAAACGCACTGACTATTTTACAAATATATGACTAATTCTTTGATACTAACAAGAAACCAACATTTAAAACCACATTGCTCTTCGAAAACGTACTGCCTAAGAGCAAGGTTTATTTTAAAACAGTTTACCTGAGTTTATGAACTCTGTACACTGCTTCTACTGCAGCCATGTCCGTCAACACTGGTGTAAACAAAAACAAAGAGTGGAACGATCTGCTCTGTACCTACCTACTTAATTGCTTGTTAAGGTTCCGCACCGAAACGCTGCAAGCCGCATTGTAATATTGCTAAAGTGAAATAAAATAAAGTACTTAAAATTAAAAAAAATCTAGTATCTACCTATCGGCCGAATACTCAATTAATGTGTTACTCAATAGCTATAACTGTATAGGCCGGTAAATATCCGTGGTATTAGGTAGGTAATACCTAAATAGAAATACTTAAGCATAATTATTTCATGTCATCTTTCTTTACTATTTATATCTATCTGTACCTATTTACGAGTATACCTGCCTGTTCATTCGTACACAAAATCAAGTCGATCCGTTGAATACGCTACGGGATGATTGAAGAAAAAACCAGCAAAACATACCCTTTCGCTTACACATTTCATTGATATCTGTTATAACAAAAGATTGAGTAAAAAAGATACTTAAGTAAAATTTGAATTTATTTCTACTAGGTAGGTATCTCTACTATTATTAAAGTCTATACTATTTTTCTATTTAGGTACCTATATTAAATACCCATAAAAACAAATTTCGTTTGCGACAGGGCGCTTTTTTATCAGGAACAAAGTAATAATAGACCGTATTGGTATTTAAATAAGTAACAAAGCCACAGTTTATGGTATTGGAAAGATTTACATTACTACTACGACTAGACTACTACCTATACCTATTACGAGTATATATTGCATACCTACCATTGCATATAGTACCTATACCATACCTACCATTTCCAATCTATACTGTAGCGCTAATTTTAATCAAAGCGATCTTTACAAAACTCAATTCCGTATGTAGGTATGTTATCTGAAATACGGGTATTTTTATATAAAAAAGGTAACTTGTAGATAATTTTTAAGATGTTTCTTATAGATAATATTACCTACCTTGTTATACTAGACATAAAAAATGTGATAGGTTTTATTTTATGTCTTTTTCTGAATATCAAAGCGATAGTGAATATATCACGGAACAGAGAAATAGGTGAACTCTTTGATGCCCATTAAGAGTGCGTTTCCGCATATCGGGTGACTTTCGGTACATATTGTGACTAAGTTAAACCAAATAAGATGGAAATAAAAATTGCTACACATAGATTGGTCCTTAATCTCCAAATCTTGGGAGTTGATTTTGTTCAAAATCTCAATTTTTAGTACTATAAAAATTATTTTCCGTCACCTCTTCACACAAAATTCACGATTTTGGGGTGACTTTAGGTACATTTCTTGTATATAATATACCCGTTTTATGTAATTAAAAAATACTATCTGTTAGCAGATATGTTCAACTCAAAATCTTGGAGAGAAAAATATCAAAAATATTACAAATAGTATAAAAAATAAAATATAGCATCGCGTGTACTTTTTTCACATATTTTCGTTTAAACCGAACCTTAAAATAGTGTGCAATAAGGCTTATTTTGATTTTACTCGGTCTCTGGTTTGATTTCATTTCAAAATTCGAAATTCAAATATCAATCAGTCGGCGTTTGACCGCCTTTCTGAGTGGAGGCTGCGCTGGTTGTAAGCAGATGCTGGTATCGAAAAACATCGCTGTACGAACACGAAATAGTTCATAGCAAACCAAATTGATACTTTATATATTTTGAAAAGAAAGGTAAGTAACTAAGTACTAGGTACCTGTGGTACCTTCAATATAATAGCATTATTTTATTATTTGATAGAATTTCGAAATTTCTTGCAAAGTTATATTCCCCGAATGTAGTACTGACCTGCATGTATACCTCGAAAACTTCTATTGGAACTCCTAGATCTTTAGAGTTAATTGTATCGAGTTTGGGCTCGTTTTGTAAGTTATGATGAGATCTTACCACTGGACTTGTTGGAGTGACCTGATGGTATACTTCGAAGACTACTACTGGATCTTCTAGACGGCTACAGCTAGTTATATCGAGTTTGGGCTCGTTTTGTAAGTAATGATGAGATCTTACCACTGGAATTGTTGGAGCGACTTGGTGGTATACCTCGAAGACTTCTATTGGAACTCCTAGATCTTTACAGCTAGTTATATCGAGTTTGGGCTCGTTTTGTAAGTAATGATGAGATCTTACCACTGGACTTGTTGGAGTGACTTGGTGGTATACCTCGAAGACTTCTATTGGAACTCCTAGATCTTCAGAGTTAGTTGTATCGAGTTTGGGCTCGTTTTGAAAGTTACGATGAGATCTTACCACTGGACTTGTTGTAGTGACCTGATGGTATACTTCGAAGACTACTACTGGATCTTCTAGACGGCTACAGCTAGTTATAGCGAGTTTGGGCTCGTTTTGTAAGTAATGATGAGATCTTACCACTGGACTTGTTAGAGTGACCTGATGGTATACTTTGAAGACTACTACTGGATCTTCCAGACGGCTACAGCTAGTTATATCGAGTTTGGGCTCGTTTTGTAAGTAATGATGAGATCTTACCACTGGACTTGTTGGAGTGACTTGGTGGTATACCTCGAAGACTTCTATTGGAACTCCTAGATCTTTACAGCTAGTTATATCGAGTTTGGGCTCGTTTTGTAAGTTATGATGAGATCTTACCACTGGACTTGTTGGAGTGACCTGATGGTATACTTCGAAGACTACTACTGGATCTTCTAGACGGCTACAGCTAGTTATATCGAGTTTGGGCTCGTTTTGTAAGTAATGATGAGATCTTACCACTAGACTTGTTGGAGTGACCTGATGGTATACTTCGAAGACTACTACTGGATCTTCTAGACGGCTACAGCTAGTTATATCGAGTTTGGGCTCGTTTTGTAAGTAATGATGAGATCTTACCACTGGACTTGTTGGAGTGACCTGATGGTATACTTCGAAGACTACTACTGGATCTTCTAGACGGCTACAGCTAGTTATATCGAATTTGGGCTCGTTTTGTAAGTAATGATGAGATCTTACCACTAGACTTGTTGGAGTGACCTGATGGTATACTTCGAAGACTACTACTGGATCTTCTAGACGGCTACAGCTAGTTATATCGAGTTTGGGCTCGTTTTGTAAGTAATGATGAGATCTTACCACTGGACTTGTTGGAGTGACCTGATGGTATACCTCGAAGACTTCTATTGGAACTCCTAGATCTTTAGAGTTAGTTGTATTGAGTTTGGGCTCGTTTTGTAAGTTATGATGATTAGATCTTGGAGTTCCAATAGAAGTCTTCTAATTAGTCTTCGAGATATACCATCAGGTCACTCCAACAAGTCCAGTGGTAAGATCTCATCATTACTTACAAAACGAGCCCAAACTCGATATAACTAGCTGTAGGCGTCTAGAAGATCCAGTAGTAGTCTTTGAAGTATACCATCAGGTCACTCCAACAAGTCCAGTGGTAAGATCTCATCATAACTTACAAAACGAGCCCAAACTCGATATAACTAGCTGTAAAGATCTAGGAGTTCCAATAGAAGTCTTCGAGGTATACCACCAAGTCACTCCAACAAGTCCAGTGGTAAGATCTCATCATTACTTACAAAACGAGCCCAAACTCGATATAACTAGCTGTAAAGATCTAGGAGTTCCAATAGAAGTCTTCGAGGTATACCACCAAGTCACTCCAACAAGTCCAGTGGTAAGATCTCATCATTACTTACAAAACGAGCCCAAACTCGATATAACTAGCTGTAGCTGTCTAGAAGATCCAGTAGTATAGTCTTCGAAGTATACCATCAGGTCACTCCAACAAGTCCAGTGGTAAGATCTCATCATTACTTACAAAACGAGCCCAAACTCGATATAACTAGCTGTAGCTGTCTAGAAGATCCAGTAGTAGTCTTCGAAGTATACCATCAGGTCACTCCAACAAGTCCAGTGGTAAGATCTCATCATTACTTACAAAACGAGCCCAAACTCGATATAACTAGCTGTAGCCGTCTAGAAGATCCAGTAGTAGTCTTCGAAGTATACCATCAGGTCACTCCAACAAGTCCAGTGGTAAGATCTCATCCTAACTTACAAAACGAGCCCAAACTCGATATAACTAGCTGTAAAGATCTAGGAGTTCCAATAGAAGTCTTCGAGGTATACCACCAAGTCACTCCAACAAGTCCAGTGGTAAGATCTCATCATTACTTACAAAACGAGCCCAAACTCGATATAACTAGCTGTAGCCGTCTAGAAGATCCAGTAGTAGTCTTTGAAGTATACCATCAGGTCACTCCAACAAGTCCAGTGGTAAGATCTCATCATAACTTACAAAAGGAGCCCAAACTCGATATAACTAGCTGTAAAGATCTAGGAGTTCCAATAGAAGTCTTCGAGGTATACCACCAAGTCACTCCAACAAGTCCAGTGGTAAGATCTCATCATTACTTACAAAACGAGCCCAAACTCGATATAACTAGCTGTAAAGATCTAGGAGTTCCAATAGAAGTCTTCGAGGTATACCACCAAGTCACTCCAACAAGTCCAGTGGTAAGATCTCATCATTACTTACAAAACGAGCCCAAACTCGATATAACTAGCTGTAGCTGTCTAGAAGATCCAGTAGTATAGTCTTCGAAGTATACCATCAGGTCACTCCAACAAGTCCAGTGGTAAGATCTCATCATTACTTACAAAACGAGCCCAAACTCGATATAACTAGCTGTAGCTGTCTAGAAGATCCAGTAGTAGTCTTCGAAGTATACCATCAGGTCACTCCAACAAGTCCAGTGGTAAGATCTCATCATTACTTACAAAACGAGCCCAAACTCGATATAACTAGCTGTAGCCGTCTAGAAGATCCAGTAGTAGTCTTCGAAGTATACCATCAGGTCACTCCAACAAGTCCAGTGGTAAGATCTCATCCTAACTTACAAAACGAGCCCAAACTCGATATAACTAGCTGTAAAGATCTAGGAGTTCCAATAGAAGTCTTCGAGGTATACCACCAAGTCACTCCAACAAGTCCAGTGGTAAGATCTCATCATTACTTACAAAACGAGCCCAAACTCGATATAACTAGCTGTAGCTGTCCAGAAGATCCAGTAGTAGTCTTCGAAGTATACCATCAGGTCACTCCAATAAGGCCAGTGGTAAGATCTCATCATAACTTACAAAACGAGCCCAAACTCAATACAACTAACTCTAAAGATCTAGGAGTTCCAATAGAAGTTTTCGAGGTATACATGCAGGTCAGTACTACATTCGGGGAATGTAACTTTGTAAGAAATTTCGAAATTCTATCAAATAATAAAATAATGCTATTATATTGAAGGTACCATAGGTACCTAGTACTTAGTTTCTTCTTTTCAAAATATATTATCAATTTGGTTTGCTCAACTTAGACTTAGATTTAGAATTAAACTTAGACTTAGACTAAGTCTGAGTTCAAATCTAAGCCTAAGTCTAACATTAAGACTAAGTCTTAGACTAATACTAAGTCTAAGTCTATATCTTAGTCTTAGTGTTAGACTTAGACTTAGCTTAGACTTAGACTCAGACTTAAAGAGACTTAGTCTTAGTCTAAGACTAAGTCTAAGTCTTAGTCTTAGTGTTAGACTTAGGCTTAGACTTAAAGAGACTTAGTCTTAGTCTAATGCATTTCCCAGTGGCTTAAAAAAGTCTAAATCTAAGTCTAAGACTAAGACTAAATCTAAGTCTAACTTAGTGTACAGCAAGTCCGGACGAAAATAAAAAATAAAAAAATAAAACATAAACAATTTATATCCAAGTATCAAAACAAGTTAATTCACTCATTTTTAACGCAGCTTGCCCGCGCCTGTGTGTGCGTGTGAACGGTGCATGTGTAGAAGTGCGTTTTTATACCTACTCTTTGCGAAATCCCGTCCTTAATGTTAAAATACAAGGAGCTTTGGAAATCTTGGTATTCAATTTTCGTTGGCTGTAAACCTACGTAATGGGCGTGGTTTTTCATCTCTTTTACTCCTGTAACAAATGAGTCTGGCGTGAAAGAGATAAATATAGATTAGGCGGAGCATAGCTTTATGTGTCGCGGCGAGATCAACCCACGGCAGTTAAATGAAAAACGAAAAGCTCGAGTAGAAATAAAAATCGACCGCTAATGACTCACGGATTTAGTACGAACACATGCTAATAGGTCTTGATCTGTATAATTAATATAATTACCGAAGCATTCTTTCCAATCACCATGTTTCAGTCCTGAACCTAGGAAGATCAAAATTGAGAATCATTTTATGCACAGATTTCTAAATCTGTGCATTTCATGACTTAGAAGATTTACACATTCGGTAAGAAAGGTTTTTTCATAATTAATACGGTAGGTACATACGTACAAAAACATACATTTTACATATTGTACCTACCCATATTATAGGAAAACCTAAATCTAAGTTGTATTGCTTCAAAAAGTTCTATTGCGTTGCATGGTTAATTCGAGTTGAAATCTAATCTTTTTCAATTTATTTTTTTCCATTTTTTCATATTTTTCAAAGAAAATTAGCCATGCTAAACATGACTAATATTCCCCTCTCCCCTCCAGCTTGTGTCAAGAGTGGGTACGATGATAAAATTCAAATGGTGGCGATTGAACCTTCGACATTTTTGATTTTCAGTCCACGCCTTTATCTGCCTTGTCACGTCATTTAGCCACAGCCTTACTTCTTTACCACCACCATACATGAAGGGTAGAGGGAGATGTCCTACGGAACTAGGGTTGCCAGCTCTTTGAACCAAAAAGCCGGGCAGGCCAGCCAGTTTAGCCGGACATTTGTGTAAGAAGGCCGGACATCCTTAATTTTTTAGACTTAATACAAAATGGCAGCTTTTTTTAAAAGCTCGCTTGCTTTTTTTAAAAGCTCGCTTGCGCTAGCGTAGCAATACAAGGTGAAGCGAACGGAGCGGAAACCAACACATGACAAAAAGCCTGACTGTGTCCGGCTTTATCCGGACGCCTGGCAACGCTATACGGAACTAGGACTTACGATATAACAGTGCAATAGGTTAAAATCTGCTAAAATCCCTATATACCTACTTAAGCCTCAATACTTGTCCAAGGTAAGGGTAAAGGTGCGGACTGAAAATTGAAAGGTCGCAGTTTCGATCCTCACCCGTTGCACTATTGTGGTACACACTCCTAACACAAGGTTTCCGCTTATTTAGAGGGGAGAGGAGAATATTAGCCAGTTTCTAAATGACTAATAGGTAAGTAAGGTATAGGTACTTTATTATTTTAGAGTTTGTCATAGATTTCGTAGCACTTGTCGTCTCATAACTAGAGTTCTCTAAGAAGTCTTGCGAAGTTTAATTTATAAACTTAGCAAGAATCGGCTGAAAATAGGACGCACTCTCTTTCGACTCAAGACAGAGTTGAAACGAGACAGATTTATGTCAGAGCATATTTGTGTCTCGTTTTAACTCTATCTTAGGCTGAAATCTATAAACCGCACTCTCACTCAGCTCAGACTCAAGACAGAGTTAAAACGAGACAGATTTATGTCAAAGCATATTTGTATCTCGTTTTAACCTCCATCTGAGTCAAAGCACGCTTTATACTGCCATCCTTAAGCTAAAATGTCGTTAACTACCAAGAGCATATTTCGAGCTATGATCTAAAAGCGGCAGTTTATATAGAAATGATGCAATTTGATAACTGAAAAACTACGTTTTTTATATTGCTATATCACAAACTACAGCATTAAGGAGAAATCCGCTTCGATGGATTTATAGAGAATTAACTTAAGTAAGAGAACATTAAAAAATCATATTTGGCCAAATGTTGGTTAACGACGTTGTAGCTTAAGGCCGGCAGTATAGATCTCAGCCTTAAGTCAGAGCTAAGTCGGAGCAAGCTCTATAGATCTCAGCATATGCTTTATAGCGTAATTGGTGTAAGCATAAGTGCATTTCCGTAAAGAAAAATCTGTGGTGCCTATATTTACATTGGCGGCGCGGGCGACGACAGCGCTAACGACGCCATCTTCCTGCCGCGCATTTGTCTGTCAGCGGCCGCTCGCGCGCGCCGGATGCAAGAAAAACGTTCACCAGCTACGTGACCATCATTTTGAGACGATATTAAACAATGTCACTACATAATAGTCCTACGGTCTGTTCAATAAGTCAGTTGACATGGGTGAATGGACAAACAGGTTACGGCAACATTGTGAAAGAGTCATCGATGAATCAAACAGTTTGATTATATAAATTAAAATAGATCTGATTTTAACTAAAAATAAACTATTCACACATTGATGTGGAAAGATAGAAAAATGGAAAAAGCAACCCATGTAGGTACATCAACTGACTTATATAAGATCTGATACTTTCGCAGAGTTTGTCTGCGCGCGTTAATCTCAAAAACTTCTATTTGCATCCGGTTTCCAACAATGGATAGATAATATAACTTTTACGTCAAAAAGAGTAGGTATATATTCTAATTGATAAAGGTTTAGAAAAATAAAGTCGGTAAAAATACATCTCCTTTATAGCTTTGCTGGCGTATTGTATAAATACATCCAATTTAGATAGACTTCTTCATGCGTTATATATTTATGTGTCTTTTTGCAGAATCCAGCTTTCCATCGAATGAAAATTCTTTACTGCAGTTTATGAGATTAGGGCCCACAAAACAATTAAATCGCTTTCTCGAGAGCTTTGCTGGCGAAAACTGTCGAAATCGATTTTGTGTGAAAACAATGTAACTACCCTACTGTGAATTTTTGTTTTTTTTTTTTGTGTGCTAGACGTTCCGGGGTCGTAATCCAACTCTGTCCAAACAGTTGGACTAGCCTTCGGTAGGGGCGGTTGACCAATTATTATTTTGTTAGACGGTGACCCCATAAGTATACCTACCAGTAGTCCAAGTGATTTATCATGTTTCCATGAAGTAGAAAGTTCGTTACAGAAATTCATGCAAAATCATGAAATGCTATAATACCTAGCTAACCTTCTTTTTAGTACCCTAAAATTGTTACTATAACGGATGGTCACCCGTCGACGTCTATACTTTCACTTCAAACAAAACAGTAGCTTTGTTTATTGGAACTCTGTAGAGATCGTAAACTGACGCTCGAGATCGAGCTTAAGTACCTACTTTATAACTCGCTGATGTCCGCGACTTCGTCCGCGTGAATTTAGTTTTTCAAATAGGTACCGCAGGAACTCTTTAGTTTTCCGGGATAAAAAGTATGTCTATGTCACTCTCGTCCTCAACTATACCCATGCAAAACACGTCAATTCGTAGCTTTGTTGAAGCGTAATTGAAGGACAAACCAACAAACAAACACACTTTCGCATTTATAATATTATAGTAAAGATAGTAAGCATTTGTAACGATGCTCAAGGCGCTTAGTAGCTGCTTTACAAGTAACAAGTATAACTAATATAAGTACATTCTGTTCGTAATAAGTAGTAACTTAGGAAACTTTAGATTTTATTTCTACAAAAGCTTTAGCTACAACTCAACAATGCACAATTTGTGCATTTATGAGTCAACATCTCTTGAGGATGCCCCGGTATCAGGGCGAAACGTAGAGTGTTTTGAGAGAGAGAGAGAGAGAGTGAGAGTTTGTGTGGTTGGTGTTGTGTTGTTCCACCGTTTCTTCTACACCTTGAGAAACGACGGTGCGTTATTGCCAGATTTTTCTTGTTTGGCGAATTATAGCTAAAGAAATACCTACGTTATTTTTCTTCAGTTGAATAGTTCGCCGCATACCTACTCGTAGCCCCTGGGTTCGATTTATTCATTAATCCACTGTTAGGTATGTATTTGTAATCCAGTGTCAAGTGAATTGCCACCAATTCCGACGAAGTTTTACTTCAAAAATAATTATATTGGTCAAGGTGCTTATTATTTTTATCTCTGCAAAATATAGAGTGATATAGGACCTCTATAAAAGCATCGTCGCGGTTCAGGTGAACGGCCGCGAGGCGCGCGTCGTTCGCAACATGTCTCCCATATTTCCGTCATCGATGCGTCTGATGCGCGCCAAAATAAGATTATTGGAAATTTGACACACCAACGCGCACAGGGCTACGACAACCATGTTTGAACTAGACACTCTACTAGACATAAATATTGATATTATGAAAGTGTTTTGCTTCCGACCTAGACCAAGGATCCTACAATATTTAAATATTTTTATTATTTAAAGCGTTGGTGCACCCAAAGCACCTTTTGAAATCTATTGCCGTTTAAATTTTCAGTTATTATCATCAGTATTTAAAATTCTAAATTATCATTTCGTCATGTAGGCCAAACTATGACTCTTTTGACACGTCAAGATTCTCTACCACTCGAAGTCTACCACCGGTTGTGTTTTAAAATTTTTGTTAGAAGTAGAGTAGAACCAGTCCTTTCATTCGTGGGACTATTATGCTAGGTTCTTGCAAAATTCAATTACAAATCGCGACCGATTTCCTTAAAGACAAAACAAACTTCAGAGTAGCTTTCTATAAATAAATAAATAAAAATTCGTTGGAATACACTTTATTAACAAAATTCGAGAATAAAATATAATATATTATTACATATATTTACAAACTACTTCTTGTAGCAGCAGCCCTAAAAGTTTACGATCCTCCGTCAGGGCCTCCCGATAGTGATGACGCATTTGAGTGGTCCTCAATATTTCTGGTTCAACGGAACTATTTTTATTAGCCCCCCGACTACGATGAAAGCATAGCGTCGTCGTTTAGGCGTCTATTCCAAATATATCTGGTGTTATAATAATATAGAAAGTTCAAAAATTATTTTAGTTTTTATTCAACGAGATATATATAGTTAGTTAGCTGTACATTTATAACCTACAGCAGGTTAAGCTTGCTTTATTAAGGTTATGGAAAGGAAAAATATGTAAACAGAGATCCTCAGAAGCTCAATGTAGCCCAGTCATTAAAGCCAAAACCCGAAAGTAATTAGTAACTTGATAAAAATTTTAGGGGGTTGTTAAAGAAGGTAAAATAACTTACCGTGTGATTTTGCAGTGTTGTGGGGTGTACGGAAAGGGTTGAAAAGGGGTGAAAAGGGTTTTTTGTTAATAACATTGCCAAAAAAATTAGTAACACGCTGCAAATTTATAATAAGGTTGTTCTTACCGTTTTGTAACGTTTATTAAATTTGCAGCGTTTTGTAACATACGGAACATTGTTTATTATTAAAAAACAATGAAATTTGTTCTTAACAAGGGTAAAAAAAATAGTAACACGCTGCAAATTTATAATTAGGTTGTTCTTACCGTTTTGTAACGTGTATTAAATTTGCAGCGTTTTGCAACATACGGAACATTGTTTATTATTAAAAAACAATGAAATTTGTTAATAACAGGGGTAAAAAAAGTAGTAACACGCTGCAAATTTATAATTAAGCTGTTTTTACTCTTTTGTAACGTATATTAAGTTTGCAGCGTTTTAGTAATTAACAATGTTCCGTATGTTGCAAAACGCTGCAAATTTAATAAACGTTTGAAAACGGTAAGAACAACGTCATTATAAATTTACACCGAGTTACTAATTTTTTTTACCCCTGTTATTAATAAATTTTATTGTTTTTTTAATAATAAACAATGTTCCGTATGTTGCAAAACGCTGCAAATTTAATACACGTTACAAAACGGTAAGAACAACCTAATTATAAATTTGCAGCGTGTTACTATTTTTTTACCCTTGTTAATAACAAATTTCATTGTTTTTTAATAATAAACAATGTTCCGTATGTTGCAAAACGCTGCAAATTTAATAAACGTTACAAAACGGTAAGAACAACCTTATTATAAATTTGCAGCGTGTTACTAATTTTTTTGGCAATGTTATTAACAAAAAACCCTTTTCACCCCTTTTCAACCCTTTCCGTACACCCCACAACACTGCAAAATCACACGGAAAGTTATTTTACCTTCTTTAAAAACCCCCTAAAATTTTTATCAAGTTACTAATTACTTTCGGGTTTTGGCTTTAATGACTGGGCTAATGATACAAGGTAGAAACCGATTGGACGTCAATTTGGTACCTACCTACTCAGCAGCTGTGCCTGCAATATTATACATATAAAATGCATTCTGTGACTTTGGGTAGTTAGTATAATAATACCTCGTTTGAGGTCTATTCCAGGTACACACTAGGACTAGGTACATTGGTAAAACGCCGTGTGATACACTTTTTTTTAAGGCAGAAAGATGTACCTACTATAATGTAATAGAATGTGATATAGGTAGTGATATCAAACTATTGACGACGGTAATGCCCGAGCCGCACAGAGCTTGATTAGAATAATCACAGATTACTATAGATACTAATTAATAATCATGGAGACATACTTCTTACTCGTAATTACGTATCGTCAACAAACTGTCTTGTTTTAAATTTTTAATAAATAAATAAAATTAAAAAAAAAATAATAGCTCTACATTTTGGTCTTTTTTCAATTCTCGTAAGTGTTCTATTAATCTCTATTAATGATATTACTTATATACCTAACTTTCATTTCTAAACTTTTAAAATAATGCAAATAATTTTTTAAATAGGGTGGAGAAAAGGATATAGTGAAAATTCAAGAAAACTATTCTTGAAATTTCACATTAATTCCGCTTCCGCTTACGATTTTCATGAGCCACCTAATAGATGGCATTAGTGTTGATTTTTATGTCGAGGTCATTGTTCTTTGGTCAGGGTTCTTTAGTGTAGCCAGAACTGAATATTATTTTGATTGATATTGATTTTTGCACAATAAATTAAATAATTTTACGAACTTAAATAGGCAAATTATCATAAGTATATAATAATCATTCATTATTTTTCGTTAGTTTATATTTTGTACAAGTTTTAAACTAAAAAAAAAAAATATCGCATGGCAACAAAGTTGTTTTCGTGAGATTTTGAGAGCATCACAAAAATTTATTTTGATTGCGAAATATAATAGAAATTGATAAGATAAGATTATTCAGTATTTTGGAAAGGCAGTGATTTTATGTTTTATGTGTATTAAATACTCGCTACAAGTGGAGCTCTTAAAGAAGCTGCTCGCCATGGCCGGCCCGTCCGACGGCGACCCCGACGGATGGGTCGAGTTCTGCGAGCGTCAAGCCAAAACCGCCGCTCAGGACTTCGCCAAGGCGTGCATACAGTACATACAAGCTAACGCCAGTGAGCCCACAGTCCGGCCGATCTCACAAAAAGAACTTCTAAAGAAATTCGTCGAACAGTTTTCAGAACACTTCGACTTCGAGTTCGGCAAACTAAAAGCTCAACACAAGTTACCGAACGGCACGCATACGGGTCACGATGAAAGCGATTATTCTGAAGATACTGACTCGCCCAAAACGCAACACAAACCGTTCTTTAGAAGGTTATCTTTCAAAGGTCTACGCCGCGGCAAGGGCTTGTTTCACAAACAACATTCGGACGATGCGGAATTGTCAAATCTAAATAAGCACAAGACGAAATTAGCAAAAATTGTTGTTGAATGCCGGAAGGAAGGACTAGTAAACTACTTAACTCCAGAGAGCCTGGAGCAGCCCAGTGGTCCTCAGAAGTGGGAGCGATGTAGGTTGGCCCTAGTGAAAACTGTTGGTGGTTACATGTTAGAGTTTTATTCACCGCCAAAAGCTCAAAAACCTCGCAGTGGTGTGTTTTGTTTCCTTATATCAGAGGCGAGAGAAACTACAGCGCTTGAAATGCCAGACCATGAAAATACATTTGTGCTGAAGGTATATAATAACTTTTTATCCTATTAGAAATAACTGCCTTTTTGGTTTGAAGGTTGTGGGATTCTTCATAGTTATTTTTTTTATAACCACCCAGAAATACTTGCACCTGGAAATCTTTAGTGTTGGATAGGTTAGAAGGTTGTAGTGGGGAGGAAGGAGGATCTTAAACCCTCCCACTTCTGTCTCCCTCCTCCCCACCCTCACATCCCACCTTTACTAAGTGAAGTTTTGCCTTAATTTCCACAAAACTAACCTAAAAATTTATGTCTCAGCAAACTATTAGGATTTGCAGTTTCCCTTGCAGAGGGATCACTCGCCCCTTTAATTAAATTTGTATAAATGATTCAAGTATGTTTATTTATTAGTATAATTTCATTTTTCTTATCATTATAAGAATGAAATTATCAAAATAATATTGTTTACAATTCTAGGCAGACAACAATATGGAATATGTAATAGAAGCAGCAGATGTAGATGACATGAAATCCTGGTTGGCCACAATAAAGTATTGTATGCGATCACCGCCCACCACTCAACCACCTCCTGACAGTTTGGCAGGCCTGTCAGAACCAGCGCCACCTGATCTGCCGCCTCGAAGAGACCTGCCACCAAGCACTAGCAATGCAGACTTAACAACTGACACACCGGATGAGGCTGAATTAGGTAAACTAAAGTTCTAAAAAAAGTCAAATAGGATTTAAAAAAGTCTATGTAAATCTTGACTAAGGAAAGTTTTACTGTGTTACAACCTCAGGTTCAATAGCAGAGGAGGCGTGCGAGTCGTCGCCGCGGTTGTCGCTGGCGGAGTGGCCGTGGTTCCACGGCACGCTGGCGCGTGCAGCGGCCGCGTCGTGCGTGCTGGCGGGCGGCGCGGCGGCGCACGGCTGCTACCTCGTGCGGCAGAGTGAGACCAGGCGGGGGGAATATGTACTCACCTTCAATTTTCAGGTATATCCACTTTTATCCTGCTATGGGATTATATAGAAAAGATTGCATCAGTAGGCCGTTTATATAAAAGCTGCATCAATCATTGCTACTCTGTCAAGTGCCTTGAGTGGCTGAATTTATCATGTTCTTTCGGCACCAGCGCATTGTCGTCAATAGTGAGCAAGTGTCGACCAATCGGAGACGATAGCAATCATCACAATGTAGAAATAATTTTTAGAGAATTAATAAATAAAATAATAATTTAAGTAGCAATACAGTCCGAAATGATACGAGTCTACCTTGTAAGAGATTATGACAGTTTTTAATTAAACCCATATCCCTATGGTTTCCCGGTTTCTATCTATTCCACACACCATCATGCCAGAATACTAAATCACTTGGTGGCACGTCTTAGACATCAGAGTTGTAACTAGCCACATTGTCTGTGTTGTTTGTTGTCTGGTGGGAGACTGGATGTGAATGTTTATTTTATTTGCATTATCATGGATATTACTGACTAATAATAAATGGCATGTAATTAAACGAGCTTCTATTTAATACCATTATTGGCTTCTAAATTACTAAGTCAGCTTCAACTAGTGAGCCTCTAAAAAATATAATTTTAGCATCTATATTTATAACTTAGCTTCAAACCGTGAACTCCTAAAATACTTAAATATTAGCATCAAATTATACACCAAATCTTCAACCACATTTTTAATTATTTTTTTTTGTGAGAAAAATGAAATAAAAAAATGTTTCTAACTAAATAAAAAAACGTTTTTTTTTTTTGATAAAATGAAATTAAAAAAATGATTGTTTTTAAATTTAATTCAAGATAAATACCTACACATAACATTATAACATTTTTGAAAAAAAAAAAAACAAATTTTTTTTCAACTTTTTTTAGTTTTAGGTAGGTTTACGATCCCAACAGAACCTAAGTGCCCAGCCTTCGGCCGGGCACCTGAATATTCATGTATAACCCTAACCTAACCTAACTTTAGTTGAAAGAAAAAATTATACAAAAATAATTGCAATATTAACACGCTAACAACAGAACAACAAAAAAAAACAAATGCATGTTTTGAATGGCGCTCTCTGATTGGTGCAAATAGCCATAACCAACGAGATCGTGCAAATGGCCAGTCGTATCCATCTCACTCGCACCAAATCGTGCAGTGGCAGTGGACAATAATAAAAACAGTGGCTCTTTATTTGATGCTTTCTTTGGAATATTTTGTGGCCATTGTGAAGAAGCCAAGTTAGTATATTAGAAGCTTCATCATTTTCCCGTTGCTGAGTTATTAAATTAGAAGCTAGGTTTTGATGCCAAAAAATAAATTTTGTTGGTCGACTTATTATATTCCATAATAAATTTGATTTTTTCCATCACCATATTCACTTATGATATTATGATAATGAACAAGTGATGTATGCAGGGACGCGCGAAGCACCTGCGCATGACGCTGAGCGAGGCGGGGCAGTGCCGCGTGCAGCACCTGTGGTTCCCCAACGTGCACGACATGTTGGAGCACTTCCGCGCGCACCCCATCCCGCTGGAGTCGGGCGGCGCTGCCGACGTCACGCTCACCGAGTTCGTGGTGTGCCACGACGCCGCCGCGCGCCCGCAAGTGAGCCGCCCGTCGCGCGCGCACTCGCCCGCGCCCCCGCCACCACCCCTTGCTTGAAGCGCCACTCCCGCAATACCACTGGGGCAGTATGGGGGAATCTTAAACAATAGTGGTGCTGTTTCTCCAATATACAATCGATACACCAACTAAATTGAAAACTCGTACAACTCTATTATAAAAAATCAAAATTATTTATTTCATGTAGGCCAACCTGTGGCTCCTATGACAAGTCAACACTATCACTGATTCGGAAAGCAGATTCTGCTCAAAAAAAGCGCCAAGAAATTCAGTAGTTATTTTTAAAACAAATGTTACATTATCTTGTGGGAACTAGATGCCAAGCCCATACCATAGCCATATCCATAGCCATTTTCAAAGTATAGCATACTTATACAATAATATTATTATTTCCTGAACACACAATAATCCTAACGCTTTATGTGGGGGATGTGAAAATTTGCCCAGCAAGAAAAAAAGATGATACTAATTTTACTAAACTTTTCTGCTGGAATGGAATATAGTTTTGTTTTTATCAATAGAAAGATTTAATCCAACTATGGAATTGGAATTTTAAAATGATTGATAATGTTTATGGAAAGTTCTCGCTTAACCAAAACTATACTCATATAAATTTTTATATATCTTGTTGGTTTAAGATTTCCCCATACTGACAGTATAATATATAGGTAAAACATAGCATCGAAAGACATCCCAGAAACAAAATGGCGTGGTTATATAGCGATGCAGACACAATATATGCTAAGGGACTCTTTTTCTATGAAACCAGAGATGACGGCATTACACTTAGTCGCTAACCCGTATATGGGTAATGTATGGGTACAGGTTACCCAAATAGGACATTTGCCATGGTTTTTTTGCACTGGCAGCCTGAAAAAACTGTTACCGGCCCACGGTCAATGTAACTTGTTTCATACATAACAAGCTATAATTTAAAAAAAATTAAACCAACTTCAGTACAGAATTAAAGAATATCTGAAAAAGGAAGTGTCCATATCTTGAAAACTACTGAACGGAATTTGATGAAATCTTTACTAATTTCCCTAATTTGAAGTAAATGTAAGCCATTAAAAAAAAAATTATCAAATTCACAATCTGATTAATAGTTTCTGAGGACTGTGTGGACAAAGACACATGAAATTTTGCATATTTATTTGGAAGCCCTACTAGATTATTATATTGAATATTCTCCAGTACCAATAATATCGCATACATCTGTGTCGAAACCTCCTTTTTTGAAGTTGGTTAAAAACCACCTCGCTTGACTTGGAACTCCAAATAATGCTATCTGGTATTCAGTCAGGCTCAGAACAACCTGTATTGAAAATCCGCCATTTTGTTCCCAATGGCGAGCTAAACATTGAATAACCAGTTTCTTGTTCTGTTTTGATGGTACAGAACCCTTCGTGTGCGAGGCCGACTCGTACTTAGCCGGTGTTTAGACAATCCCACAGTAGCGTGTCATTTTGAAGCTAAATGTTGATGTTGAAGCCAGAACTTTTTAGTGAATACAATGATATTGGTATTTTGTGTGAAGGCTCATTGAAATCTTCTTTAAAATGAAAAATCATTAAAATTAGTTCACCATCAATGCTGTTCTATAAGAAACTGCTTATTCATAAAATGAATTTAGTTTCTATAGAATTTCTTTATTTGCAACCTTTTGGACTAACAAAATATTATAATGAGATGAGACAAAAATTATGTTATGCACATTTTACAACGTTACATGTATTGGTGTCATCATAATATTTTCTACATTGGAACAAACTATATTTTATTAGCACTAACAGAACTACACTAAAAAACTTTTACGATTTCATTTTTATAACTATTGAGGCTTAAAATCCCACCGAGTCTATTTTTATTTTATAAAGAAAGGAACATACTTAGCTATTTTATTGGATGTTTCTTATAAAATTATGTTTTATTTACCCCACTATGGGACTGTTAGTGTTTGGCAGTTATGACCTTCTATGTAGGCTATATGACGTCATAATAAATTAAATATGGTGGTTAAGGTAAAGAAAAATACTTAAAAAAAATATTTAAATAACTTTATTGAGTTTGATATCAAATATCAATAAAAGGTCTCATTATGTAAATTCTGAAGTTGTTTTTTATTATTCATTAAAATCTACTAACATAATTATTGTTATGAGTTAGGTCAGAATTTTCAAAATCAACCTTCAACATAATATTATGTATTTGGTGCTGACTGCTATAATATTAATCAGCTTATGCTGTAAAACATAAGATTTTGGCTTGAATAATATAATATTTAATAGAATATCTATTATTTGAAAAGACAAATGTCTTTTCCTTGAGAAATTGAGGAATTTCTATTATATTCCTTCCATTCAAATTTTTGTCTCATTTCACAAAAATATTCACTGTAGTTTGTTTTGCAAGTTACATTTTTTTTTTATTCTGTGCTATTAAATTGCAGTTCGTTATTGTTTTCTGAGCTTTTGTAAATAGTCTCTCTTGCTTTTATTTGTGTTCATAAGCGGCAATACTAATTGTTTATCTCTATATAGGTGGTTATGTTATTATTTTATTGCTACAATATACTTGGTTAGACTAAAGATTTTTCTAAATAATCACAATATTTTTGTTAAAATATCAATGTGGCATTAAAAAACCTTTTGTTATTATTACAGACATGTCACAACTTCAAAACTCGAAGCATCTTGTGTTCACTTGTATTTTAGGGTTCAATAATAATTATTATTATAAGAGAAAGTATCAAAGTACAAATTAATTGTACGATCAAACTAATTAATTAATGCTTTCGCTTTTAATGTTAGCTAAATATATTCTTTGTATAGTAGCTTTTAATCGAAACCCAATTTTGTAATTATTTGGAGAGCTATAATGTAATGAAAAAAAATATTAAGGAATGCAGTAGGTTAATTTTTTCCCCCCCAAATGATTCCTGACTATGCATTTTGTTTATAGACAGTTCATTTTATTTTAACAATAAAACATAAATAAGGGATTTTTAGACATACAAGTAAATTATTTTAAGCAAGGTGTAATTTTTATACTTAGTTTTAATTGATATCCTTCAAAAACATGAGCAATGTTAAAAGTTATAAAGGCAGGAACCCAGTATGAAAGTGCAGTGATTTATTGCCAAGTAGAGTTAAAGTTCTATTTATTATTTAAATATTCTAATATGATTTACCTTCAAAATGGACAGTTGTTTTTTTTTTTTGTTAGATACTAGACTAACAATGTAGAATTTAATATATTTTTGAAACATTAACAATAACATTTTTTTTTTGTTAATATTGTACAAAAGTACTCATTTTTGGAGCTTTAATCATATTTTGTGGTTGTACATATTTTTATTATTAAAACTTATTTTGCTGAATGGCTTCCGTTTTTTATTTTGCTGATTATTATGGTTTCATGCCTGTGTTTGCTGTTGTAATGTATACTCATCTTCACCGGTAAGTTGACTGTATTCTTTGCTTTTTGTATCAGAATTTGCAACAAATTAATAGAAATAATGCCTTTATTTAAATCTCTGAAAATTGCTGTCGATAAGCTTTATAAAAAAATATTAGGATAGAACATATAAAAATGTAGTTATTTCAATTTTAATCATTATTTCGAAAAGTCAATTAAAATAATGTAAGGTAAAGCTAAAAACTTAAACTCGAAGCGTATAATTATAGCATTATTATTTGTTTGCAGTTGGGACTGTCCCACGGGAGCGACGTGCGCATGCGCCGCGCGGAGCTCGAAGCGCTGCTCGTGGCCAGCGGCGCGCACCACGACATACGCGCGGTGGACAACCAATACGTGCTGTGCAACATGCGGCCATCGACTATAGAACGAGGGGCATAAACAATTTATATCTTCGTGTACTGTAAGCACTGAGCTCTATCATTAACACTGGAGATGCTGCTGTCTTACCTAGTTTTGGACCTACTTGATTGACGCCATTTTGGCGCTGTAAGCACTGAGCAGATACGAATTTCTCTGGAACTAATATTGCCAATGGCGCACCGACCTCTAAAATTAAACTATGAAATCATACAACAACAACAACAATGAAATCATAGATCACTCATATCTTCTAGTGATTGCAGTGCCAAAGTGAATAATCCCAATCTTTTGTTAAGGGCTGATTATGATCACAATCTATAGTTAGCAGTTGTACTGTGAACTACGCTTAGTATAAATGATTACTGTATCAAAATTGATTTGATCACTTTTGGTCTACTAACATCTATATGGTAGAAGATCTTCTACCTCTTAATTGCCGAAAAATTTTTAGTTTAACGAGTGTTATATACAATATTTTGTCATTGGTGTGCATGCAAGGGCCGTTACTAATAAAAATTTCACACACCGGGTGTACATTCGACGTAACTAGTAACTAACCCATGTATGTATTAACTCTGAAATTATATATAATTAGGTCTTTGTAATGTATGTTACGTTAGGATCAATACGGCTATACGATCAAGAATGCTCAGCGTTTTATAATATAAAAATGTAAGTAATAATTTCATATCAATATTCAATTCTGGCTTGAAATCTTATCATAAATATACCTATCGTCTCTTCGTAATCGGCTAAACTATTCCAATAAATTCTAAAAAATGTGTCAAAACATTCAACAGACTAGTCTCAAAGTGAATAAATATATTAGGTATTTTATTTTTCGCGCTATAAGCGTACAGCGCTTTGAAAATTTGTAACTCTGTATAGAGTATTGATTGATTTGTATATTTATATAGGTAAATACTGATGTGAAAAATGGCTTGGCCGATTTTTATTACTTAGTTTCTAAGTTAGTGTAATAAGTGGTCTACATCGGTTTTGATTGTGTACGTAACGAATCCTTTTCTATATAAAAGGTATACCTTTTAAGTAGGTCAAATGTTTACTCTTGCTTAGGATAAATTGTGTTCAAAAATGATATTTATCGCCCTAAATCGGAGACATTTTTAAGCGCTAAAATGCCTACATAATCTTATAATTTAAAATACTCAATTTTAGAAATTCGTCTTTCTTCAGAAACCAGCAAAAATTGACAGCAAGTGATTCTACAAGCTCGTCGCTATGCATCTTGAATCACATTTTTTATTTATTTATGTAGTCGGTTGTTAGCTTTATTACTTAAGTAAGTGTTTAATTAAACTTAGATTCCATTAGATAACAAACATAACTGCCAGTAGTTTATAATAGGCATACGGCGTATGTTAGTATTATTTAAAAATGTACCTAATGAATTTATTTCTGAAATCACTCTACTCTTATTTAACTTATTTTTATTAGCCCTACCTACTCTGAAATAAGTAGAAACAGAATCCCCCAAATTAAAAATATATTTCAAAATCTGTTAGAGCAAACTGAATAACTTCAGTAAATTAGGGGCGATCTCACAAAATTTGACAATGTTATAATAATTAATTAATGTTAACAATATTATGTAAATATCGCATTATTTTGTTTTCAAAAATATAGTAAAAATGTAATGATAATTCTGAACTGACATAAAGACTAATATTAGCATAACATTAGATCAAATCTGTAGGAAAAATCAAACTGTACATTTAAAAGAAATAGACGATGCGAAATCGTTTTAAATGTAAAACAAAAATAGAATTAAATGTTGTTGGAATTGAATATTATTACAATACGAATTAAAAATCTGAAGAATAGTAGTTAATGTTAGCTTTCATAATTCCTTAAATTAAAAATTCCTTTTGTTTTCATTATAATATAGACCCAAACATCGTCAAATAATGATAACAGTTTGTTTAAGATACTAAAGACTGAAACAAACACACCGCGTCACTATTTCACGAAGGTATGTGCAGCATCGCAAGACGTCATTGATTTACACACAAATAAGTTCAGTATTTCACGAGGTAATTGTATAAAGCGCTTCATGTGAGAGGGCCTTATATACTTATACATATAACATGCGCCACAAAGGAAACGAATTAAAAATGCGGCTGCCAAAAAGAATACTCTCCTTTTAGGCAGCCGCATTTTTAATTCGTTCCCTTTGGCATTGTAATCTTACGTATTCGTTGTTCTAAACTACTATCTATAATAATTTATTTATGTATGTATAGAATACAAATATTATTAAAACAAAACACAAGACTTAAGGAAATTATAGGAATTTGAGCAACAATAATGGAATAACAACTACACGACAAAAGCCAAGCCTTTTGTGAATTCAATCAACTATACTTTTTAGTTACTTGAATACCTATTGTATTTTTGGGTTTTCTATTCACAATAACTAGGCGCTTAAAAGATTATGGCATCAATAGCGAACTAGCACATAATATATCGATGATTAATACCATCTTTTACATTTCTTTCCTTTATTGGCATGCGTTATATGATATAAATAAATTTCGTATTTATTAGATACAATATTTGGGAGCAAGCCGTCGCCGCCGCGCCGCAATCCGTTGTTTCAGACTTTAGTACCAGTGTTAGTTTTTTTGTCCACACTGGGTTAATGAATGTAACATTCCGTATCTAA
Organism: Hipparchia sbordonii; assembly: GCA_038048805.1. Taxonomy (NCBI): domain Eukaryota; kingdom Metazoa; phylum Arthropoda; class Insecta; order Lepidoptera; family Nymphalidae; genus Hipparchia; species Hipparchia sbordonii. Next base: position 7,493,539 of record CM076107.1, on the reverse strand, counting down.
GAAGCATGTAATAGGTAGGTATTTGGTAAACATATTAAAATATAGACTAATATATTTTGCACAATTTTTCGTATTATTTTATCTCACCCTTATAACGATCACACATTGAACTTATATCTTAAAACAGGTACCTACCTATCTCCCTTACATATCTGTCTGTTTTTCTAGGCTGATATTTGAAATGGCCGAACTGATCAACGTTTCACGGTTCACCTTAATTAAGGCAGAAGGGCATTCCGAACCAGTGGTAGATTTATTTGACGATTCGAAAGTACTTTGTATAAGTTTATTTGAATAAAAAATTATTCTATTCTAAGGTTGTGTTGTCAAAAGCGAATATTAAAAAAATAGCACGAGAAGTTAAAACCCCGATTTCCTACGTTTGACGAAAGTAGGTACTTTGTAAAAGTTTATTTGAATAAAAAAATATTTTATTCTATTCTTGGTTTAATAATCGTCTAGTAAAGGCACAATATGGAATTCGGAAAACATTTGCCGTTGATCATCCTTTTCTAATTTCAACTGAAGCAACAGTAGTCCGTTTGAGCTGCATCGTAGAACCACCTACGGAGAAAAATATTATTTAGAAACTAGATGATGCCCGCGACTTCGTATGCGTGGATAAAGGTTTTTTGATTCTCTTTAATTTTCTTACAGCCCTTAAGCTATACCCCTTCCTAGTTAGCCCGCTACCATCTTATACTGCATCGTTACTTACCATCAGGTGAGGTCGCAGTCAAGGGCTATCTTGTCATCGAATAAAAAAGACGTGTGGCACTCGGGGACTGCCGCGGTAAAGCTATTGCATAGCATTTTTTATCAACGCCATCTAGCGGTGAGAGGAGTCCCGCGTCAGGTTATTTTCGTTACGGAATTTCTGGATTCGGTCTCCACGCTCAAGGTCTGCAATAGAAGCTATGCAATAGCTTAAAAAGACGTGTGGCACTCGGGGACTGCCGCGGTAAAGCTATTGCATAGCATTTTTTATCAACGCCATCTAGCGGTGAAGGAGTCCCGTGTCAGGTTATTTTCGTTACGGAATTTCTGGATTCGGTCTCCACGCTCAAGGCCCGCGATAGAAGCTATGCAATAGCTTAAAAAGACGTGTGGCACTCGGAGACTGTCGCGGTAAAGCTATTGCATAGCATTTTTTATCAACGCCATCTAGCGGTGAGAGGAGTCCCGCGTCAGGTTATTTTCGTTACGGAATTTCTGGATTCGGTCTCAACGCTCAAGGCCCGCGATAGAAGCTGTGCAATAGCTTAAAAAGTTAAGCGGTGTGAAAGAAGTCATAATTGATACCTTGGAGGAAATAGCCAGCGCCTTCATGATGAGCCGGATGTGCGGCAACTGGTACTTGAGCGAGACCGCCTGCGCGCAGCTAAAGCTCTGCACCATGTCCGACGACTTCGGTACTTCGATACAGGACCTATCCTGTGGTAAAATAAAATAAAATAAAAATTATCGCTGATAATAATTCATTTGTGTCAACACCCAATGTATACCCTTTTGAGTAAAAACCTGGCTTCCCATAGCATAGAAGAGCCCAGTTAAAGGGTTAGCAGAACTTATAGTAAGGGTTAGCAGAACTAAACCATGGTTTTCCTTGCATATTTTTAAATATTGTAAAAGCGTTACGTGAATTGCTACTTAGTACTTATAGGTATACCTAGATCAGATTTCGATGATGGCCTTGACTTTATCTAAAAAAAAGTCTAAGTTCTTGAAACTTACATTTTTTTAATCATACAACGCATTGTCAAGCGGGATGGTTCGATAAAAGGACTTTTCCTTGTTTCTTCTTACAGCGATTTCAGATACCGTTAACATCTCAAAGCTTCAGAAGCATGTCGAAGCTTCAGAAAAAGCCATCTAATAAGTGTTAAATCGACTGTTCCATAGAACAAAGTCTCAATTGCTAAATTCATAACTTGAGATTTGAGCCTTGCAGATGTGACTTTTAAGGCTCAAATTTCAAGTTGTGAATTTAGCAGATGAGACTTTGTTCTACGGAACGGTCGAAATATTAAATTCACCTGCATTCTGTGGGTAACACTGCTAACGTTGGAGTGACCAGGTGATAGAATGAGTCTGCATGCAATTCGAAAAAGTGGATGCTTGCAAGTTCAGATACTGTTAACATTTCAGTCTTAAACCTCACCTGCATTCCGTAGGTAACGATGCTAACGTTGGGGTGGTCGGGCGACAGGTGCAGCTCCATGACGTCACAGGAGCGCTCCAGGTCCGCCAGCAGGCCAAGGAAGGCGCTCGCCTGCAGCACCAGCTTGGCCACCTCGGCCGCGTCCTCGTCGCGGAGCTCCAGCACGGAGTCCGCGGTTTGCGTGGAAATTTCGCAGTCCGTCATCACGTTGTGCACGGACTGAGGCTGCAAACTGAGGTCATTTATTTCTTCTATATCTACCGATGAGCAAAACTATAGATGGCTATAACCTACACCAAAGCATGCGTGCATGCGTGCCTACTGTTACATCCCTAAATTCACTTACTGCTGAGGCACTACTATTGGAAAAAGTGTAATTCACCGATATACTCTGATGCTTGTATTGCTGAGGTGCTATTATTGAGGAATGTGATATTCAGCAATATTATGTGATAATTATGTGATATGTGTATAAAAACGTTTCATTGAGAGAAATCAAACCAGTCGTTCTGGTAATTAGCCTAATCGCTGCACAGTTGAAATGAAATATAAGCAAATTGCGTATCGTCATACAATATGCAATTTGCATATATTTCATTTTGGTAAACTATTTTGAAAACATATATTATCCAGGTCCCTAGATAAATACAATTTGAATCCAAATAATCGCCTATTATGATGGAAATATTCTCCAATTACAAATTATTTTGGTATTACGTTTGTATGGGCAATTCATCCTCCGCCGGCCTCTTAAGTTCCAGTACTCGTCCGTGTTTTTCTTATAAGACCGCCGAGCGTAGAGACTAACAGTACGTACATGTATCTTTCACAAAAATATCAGAGACATTGATTTTTTAAAACAAAAAATTTGCATCTTTCAAGTCTTTAGATTTATTTCAGACGTTAGGTTTTTTCACTGCTTATAATAATTATTGTAACACCTTGTAGGTACTTACACAAGTATCAGCGGGGATCCTTCACTTCTATAATACATTTTTAAACTGGACTCTTCGCTAGCACCAAATATGTTAAGGCATTCAGTCAATACTGCTATGCTTATCTGTAAAACAAACAACCCTGTGTTTTATTTGTTACCAATAAAACTATTGGTCTATATGTTTTATTTGTTACCAATAAAACTATTCAACAAACTAACAAAGTCTATATGTTTTATTTGTTACCAATAAAACTATTGGTAACAAATAAAACATATAGACTTTGTCCGCATGGATTTAGTTTTTTAATTTCCGCGGGAACTCTTAGATTTTCCGGGATAAAAAGAAGCCTATGTCACTCTCCAGGTTCTCAACTATTTCCATAAAAAAAAATCAGTCGATCCGTAGCTCTCCTACAGCGTGATTGAAGGACAAACCGACAAACCAACAAACCAATAAATACACTTTCGCATTTATTATATTAGTAATTTTCTCCAGCTTTATATAAGTCATCTTAATTCTAAGCCTCAATAGCTAAAGGTGCGGACTGAAAACTGGAAGGTCGTAGGTTCAACCCCCACCCGTTGCACTATTGTCGTACCCACTCCTAACACAAGTTTTCACTCATTTGGAGGGGAGAGGAGAACATCAGTCAAGTTCAACTTGGCTGATATTCTTTTAAAAAAAATTCTTACTTTGAACATGACATCAACATCGTCTCTGACGTGGTACTCAGTGAAGTTGTCGGCGGGGACATAAGCGGAGGCCTGCACGCACTTGCCCTCCTCCACTGTCACCTTGAGCCCCTCAGCCATCGCACAAAACACAGCACACTGCAAAAGTATTAAATAAATATTTTGAGTAGGCCTTCTTTACTAAGACCTTATATACTAAAACTGTGCACCGATTGCACCAGAAAATGTCCAAATAGATCTATTCTTACTCTCTGAACTACATTAACCAACTGCAGATCCTGGCAAAAATTGTCATTTACAATACATATATTAATTATAGCTTTCAATAAGTTAGAATTATACATACTTCAGTGTGTTCTTTATGATGAATAAATAAATCTTTAAACCAAAGAAGAATATTAGAAATAATAATTAATGGGCAATCATACCTCTTGGAACTGTATGGCTTTTAATAAGCTGTACAAAGATTTGCCAGAGTCCATAGAAGCAGTGAAATAGTACTGGAACTGGCCCTCATCCATATTGTTATTCAGTATCAAACATTGACTGCACCAACATCAAATATTGTTCCTGTGTCACCTCCCTGTTCACTGTTTTTCCTGCAACAGTATTAGATAGTTTCAACTATATAAAGAACTTCAAAGGACTGCTCTTTTTTCACTGATTTAGAGAGAGTTAAAAATAAAAAAGGTAAACCAATAAAAGGGTAGAAATGTTTATTTTAAGTTAAGAGTATTGTGTAAAATTACATTTATAAAATAATAATTTATTTCATCATCATCAAATTTACACGCTTAAAGACCTAATAACTAAAATCCTAAATAATTGCTAAAAGACTTATATTATTAGAATCAAAACTGGCTATCCTAGCTAGATATTCTCTATACTCTATTAAAACTCTATTTGTTGGTAAAAACAACAAAAAACATTGGTAAAATAAATCAAACACTTTAATAAAAAATACTAAAGAAGATTCTAAAAATATTATTAAAAAGTCACCACCAATATAACTAAACTATGATAATACAAGAAGAATATTACTAGGAAACAGCAAAGCAGGGCCATGTATTAAAATATAGAAATAAATATTTTAAAACTGAAAATTGTGCAAAAGATAAACAAGTACACAGTAGTTTCATAATATAGTTAATAATTACCTAAAATACAAGCAATTCTTCCAACTAAAACGTGCTTGCAAGTGATCTGACATTTTTTCTCAATAACTTGATGTTTAAACGCTCGACAAGGACAATAATTTAATCGTGGGAATATTCTGTAGCACCGGTCATTCTCACCTTTGATTTCTATTAATACTCTAGACTTCTCAGCTGTTGTATAAGTTTCAATTACTGGGTGCTTTTCCAAAATATCTAAAGTGCGTTGAAAAACGGATCCATAAACTGAATGTAGTGTCAATAAATCTTCGTCTGAAACTGCAGTTTTATTTGTTAATATTAAGGTACTTAAACTTGAAGTACCACATAATATTATTAAGTATAAAAATGATACTTTCTTACATTGCTTGCTGTTGGAAACTTCAATTCGTTTTTCTAGATATTCCAAAAGCTTATCAGCAATTAATTGAATATGAGGAAGACTGTTGTTCATTATTATTTAAGTATGTCTGTAAAAATTAAAAATTGAAATATTAATTTCAATATTATAATAATAAAAATTAAATGTTAGTACAGAAACACTTGCCAAGTTGCCAAATTTGCCGCGCAAAAAACGTAGAATACAAACATGAATACAAATAACAGATTAGGAACAACAAGAGTAAAAATGAGAAATAGTCCAGCACAGACTAATAATCCAAATCAGAGACGAATAGTCCATTAGAATAAACAACAGTCTACCATAGAACAAGTAGGTACCTACCTATGTAAAAGAACCTGTGGTGTACCTACCTAGAATCATTTATTTAATACTTAACAAAGGTACCTATCTACGGATGGAATCCGAAAGTAAACTTATGAACCTAATGTATTGATAGATTTATGATGTTTTATTCGCTAGTGATTTTAAGTTTAAGTCGCTAGTGGTTTGTGACAGACCATATAAATAAATAAATAAAAAGTGGTCTGCGTAGACAGAGAAGGCAATAGACAAAGGTACTGTGTAACCGCGACAGAAATAGAGATAACATGACGTAACGATGACGTCACATGACAAGTTTGAGTTTAATGTTGCCACAATAACTACACTCCCCTGTTACCCCAAATTAGATGGAAAATTCTTCTCAGGATTTTTAAATAAAACGACAAAACAGATGCTGAACTGTTTTATTTTTTAAATAACATACCTACACATATAAGGTTGTCTGGGAAAGACATACCTATTAGGGTAAGCTTCTATTTTTTACATATATCTTAATATTGTGTGCAATAAAGAATTTATTATTCTTTATTGCACACAATATTAACTTCAACCACCACTTAAAAGTATAAAATAATTTTAGTTTGTACACGTAAGTCGGTTTTTTTAAAATATATTTTTTTATATTAAAGTTTTTTAATGTAGTTTCATAGGACCAATTCACTAGATAATTATTTGCTCCTTAAAAAAATATTGAAATGCCGAATAGAAATTTAGCATATGTGAGTCATTTTGAAAAAAGATGTATGTAACACAAAGGAAATTTTTTTTTTCGTTACTAGTAAGAATGTTACACAAAATAATTTGTAAAGAACAGTTAAAATTTTCCTTCGATCGAGTAATGCTATTGAATTAAAAGCAACAAAAATTGTATATTTAGTCATCAAAATCATTAAATGAAATTAACAATCCTTTTTTCAGGCAGTCGTATAAAACTGCAACTCTTCATAGTTTAAGTTAATAATTATTAAAAAAAACATAAAAAGTCTGCCTCTGCCTTCTAGCTATTTAAAAATGGCTTTAAAAATTAAGAACTTTGCAAATAAAATAATTCTTAAGATCGCCAACAGTTCTCGGCTGGTCGTTGGACATTCGAACGAAACTTTAGGATGATTCAGAACTGTAACCGACACTATCTAACTGAATACACTTTAATCATCGCCGACATATATTATATTCTAGTATCCTTCATCTTTCTTTTCTTTTCTCATAATATTCATTTCTTCCATCACGACCTTATTTTGTTTCAACAAAAATTTAAAAAAAAATTGAAAAAGTAGCCAAAGTAACCCGCCGTATGTCAGAGGACATTACTAAAAAAACCTATCTCCGTGCCAAATTTTAGCCATATCGGTTTAGTGTGGCGTGATTGAGTAACAAACATATGGATGTTTGTTACTCAATCACGCCACACTAAACCGATATGGCTGAAATTTGGATGTATGTATGGATGGCCATACATAAATTCAAACTTTCACATTTATAATATTAGTAGGATAGGGAAAATCGGGACATTGTATAGGTACCTAAAGCTGGCAACACACATAGATACTAAATTTTCTTATTAAGGCCCAAGACACGGAGCTGCCCGCGAAATTCAAATTTAATTTGGTTTTTCGCCATTTATAAACGAATACGACAGAGTAGGCTTATGGTATTCAAATTGCGATAATGGCAGTATCATCTTCACAGGTTTATATACTAATCTTTACGTAAAAGTATCCAGTTTAAGAAATTAATCAAAATAATGACTACTTTGTGAGTAGCTCACGTCAAACTCATTATTTTGACTAATTTCTTAAACTGGATACTTTCACGTTAAGATTAGTATATAAACCTGTGAAGATAATACTGCCATTATCGCAATTTGAATGCCATAAGCCTACTTTGTCGTATTAGTTTACAAATTGCGAAAAACCAAATTAAATTTTAATTTCGCGGGCAGACCCGTCTCTTGGGCCTTAACTGTCAGTTTGTTTCGCACAAAAGTGTGGCGACCTTGAAAAAAAACTGGTTACACGATGAGGGACAAAAAATTGGGTAGCTGCGTCTCTGTTTATCACATTAATAACTTTATTTCTGCTCTCTTTTTAGTGTGAGTGAGAAAGAAATCGTCACTGGGTCTATGTCTTCTCTGTCTACGGTGGTCTGTGAATAGTGATGATCTAGTATCTAGACTTAGAGTAATGTGTGTCTGTGATGTAGGTATCTTTAACCTGTGTTTGTAATATATGCGCATAATGCATATGCCTATATAGATCGACGGTTTCAAGTGATTACATTCTCTTGGGACGGTTTATTGTCTGTGTTCTTCACCATATTTTTCGAATTAAATTGTGAATTGTGAAAAATGTCAGGAAAATGTCGAAAATGATGTATTCATTTTTGTGGATTTTTAGAACTCTAGATATAATGCAAATGAATTCTACCAAAATGGTTTAAAACGTAATTTATTTATGTTAATATTAAAAACAGGTAGAGAGTGATTTTAGTGTGCAAAAGTCATAAGACTTGTGTCATCTGTCTACTCTTCCTTCAAGATGGCTCCTCCGCCGGAGTATGATAAGGAACCGAAAGCCCCGGATAAAAGCGTAACGAATAATTTAGTCGACGATTCAAAATTAGTGTATAACCACATAAAGGATCAATCTGCAAATACGGAACACAAAACCACGGCTGCGTTAGCCAACGTTGATGTAGAGGTGAGTTGACCTTTTCTTTTATTTATTCCACCTGCGGCATTTATTAATTGCTTAGTTACACACTATGTAGCTTAGGATAAAGCTCTATTTTATTTCTTTTACGGTTAGGTATTAGACATAGCAAAAAATTGTGCTTTTCACCAAATTATTATTCAGTTTCCTCATATTTAATGAAAATGGCGAAGGATATAAATGTCAAAAATACACTCGTGTATTTTGTTCCATTTGAAGTTTACCTACTTTTTAAAGTTACTACTTTATCGGTATTATACCTGTTGTTTTGTTTTTGATGATTCATAATTATCTAATAGATATTAGAGGGTATGAATATAGCCTTAAAAAGTCCTTATATTGTAGCTTTGCAAACTTGATGAGAACAGATAGTATAAAATAATTATTTGAAAAATTTTATCATTCCCATATCCCTTAACAGTTTATAGTTCTACTTCACATCACACAATAACTCTCAATCGCTTGCCTGCATAACTGTGCTGAGCCTGCCACCAGACAAATAAACTCTGTTATTTTGTAGATTACTAGTTGGCTAGATTACTCAGCCTGGCTTCACATGGGTAGGCTTTCCAATAGACTTAATACCTTTACCTTGAGCTCAATGCACACAAATACCCGAAAGCTTTGAAAGCAAGAAAGTTAAAACTCCAGTAGAAATTTCCATTTCAATTTCACTATGGATCTATAATAGTTAAAATTTAGAACGCCCCTCCGGCTTCCATTTTTTCAACTAACTATAACTTGGGTATCTTTAAATTGAATAGGCATCTTCAAGGCAAACGTGAACAATCTTAGGTTGCATCTTCACTGCAGTCAAGCACTAGTCTAAAGTATATTTAAAAAATAAAAATAAAAAGTTAGAATCTACATGTATAATATATAAACTTTTGCTATTTTTGCTTTAAATACATCAAGAAATCTCACCAGTTGCCAAATTTATGCCCACATTATCAACAATTATTGTCAGTTCAGGCAATTGATACTAAACATTTATAAACTATTAGACAATGCCTGCGACTTCATCCGCATGGATTATGGTTTTTAATTCCCACAAGAACTCTTTAATTTTCCGGGCTAAAATATAACCTGTGTTAATCCTGGGTATGAGCTATCTCCATTGCAAATTTCAGTCAAATTGGCTCATTCGTTGTGGTGTGAAGGAGTAAAAAACGCACACACATACAAATTTTCTGCAAAATCTGATGAAAATCTTTGTAGTTTTTGAGGTAGGTGTACAGAAACATACATACTTTACAATGTGGAGATGATTTGTTTTTCAATATGTAGTGATGTAAGTGTAGGTATAACATTTGATAATAAAGGTCTTCATCTCTTTGCTTTTGTGCTAGTACGCCCAGCAAACCAGTTGTTGCCATGCACTCTGCACCCATCCCCTAGGCTTGAGCCTCATTCACCCCTTGTATAATCCTCTACTTGCTATCTCTCTTCTCTATCCTGGGAGTTGTCTCTGCAAATAGGTGATAGCCGCCCATTTTGTATGATTCAGCTGGTAAGGGTTCCTGCCGAATCACTCCAGCTAGCTGAGCTTACTCCAGAATCTGGGCAGGACACCTATGTCGGCGAGGACTCCAAGAAGAAGCTTTAGAGCCAATGTAACTTTGTCGTTGGTCAGATACACCTCTGCATTTAAGCAGTACGTGATCCGGTGTCTTGTCGCCCTCCATGAATGCTCTGCATAGAGAGACCTCCTGTAAAACCTCCTGTTTACCTTCCTGTAAAAGTCCAACAAAATCAGTTCCGCTGTTTCCAAGATTAGCCTTAACAAAACAAAAATTTAAAAACCTGTTTGGACTTTGCAAATATATATAATTATTAAATAAGAGACAGTTATTTTGAAATCAGAGACGGGCACTTAATTAAATTTACGTGTGCAGATTGTTATCAATTATCTCGTAATTAGATCTTTCGCATCACTTTTACGAAATTTTGTTAATGGAGAGTTCGGTTTTCCGGCTGGTGTTGGTAGCACAGATAACTTGTGGCCAGGGTATCAGGCTTGCGGTGGCCGCTATCAAGACGGGCGACAATTTGTGCGATGTAGAAAATTAGGTCTTCATAAAAGCTGGTCCACACGATGTGTTGCGACACCGCACCGCAAATATTACGCCTAAGGCTCTAATGGTATCCACTGGGAGCATTCGCATGCAATGTAACAATTTGATCATCGATTTTTAAAGGTCGTGCAAATATGGGTAGAGCATAACGGCCCGAACAAATCCTTTTGCGTCATTTTCAAAGATATAACACAACACACTAAAGGCGCGCCGCAACGCAGCGACCGGTGGATCGTGGCTTTATTTTTTATATTTAATAGAGCCTTATATTCTTTAAGTGCAGTTTTGCGACGCCACTTGTCTTGGCTGTAATCCTAATATTAAAATAATCCGTTTTTGTGACTGTTTGAAGTCGAGCAAAGTGTTCCGCTGTTTTTGATCATTTTGGTAAGAAACCCTAAAACGATAACTTCAAATCTGTCGAAATGAAAAAAAAAAAATATCGTACCTAATGCTTTCAAAGACCATAGCTAAGCCACAGTTATAATATTTTCGAATCAGTTATAATGTTATGTTATTGCGTATTTCGTTTCCCTTCTGTTTTTGTTACATCATTTCCTGGCAGTATTATGTACTTTTATTTTGCTAGAGTTTAACACAGGACCTGCAACCCCACGAATATGATGGCAAGCGTCCAATACTGCAGGTTATTATACGTAAAAATAACAAGATTCTACTCTGATTGTACGACTCAACTTTTAAGAAATGCTACACCTAATTATGCCAGCAGACAGCGCAGGTGGTATCGTGGTAGTTTTTTAAATAAGCTGTTTAAACGAGGCCAAAGAACCATTTAACGAATGCTTCAAAAGGGGCTTATGAAATTAATCGTAATTAATTTCGTAAGTTATTAAACTTACGAAATTAATGGAAATAAACACACTTGAAATTATTGTTAAAAAAACAGGCAACAATTTTATCAACTTCAGATATTAACATATTAGTATACATTTAGTAGACACATAGGTACCTATTTAGAACAACCTACCTATAATAATTAATAAATATACACATTACCCTCCTTTGCGTGCCGCAGTCGAGTAAATATAATTATTATAATGTGTATTTTAAATCGCCACGTTTTGTGTTTTTATTTATTATAATATGTTCGTAGAACACTCAAAGTAGACATAGAAATAGAGAACTGATGAGATAAAGCGGCGCACCATCGATCTCCTTAACTCCCGGATGTCCTCGCTCGTTCCTGGCTCGACCGTGACCTTTGCAATCGCCTGTGACCCACCCTCTCACCAATGACGTCAAATTAAATACAATTCGAACCTTGAGTCTTCACTTTGTTCTTAGTTACTTTGTAAACAAAACGCATTGCAAATATTGTTATACGCATTAAGTTTAGTAAAGTTTCCCATAACCATGTCGGAGGCTTTCGAGCAAACCACAAAAAAAATGTTATTTACTAACTAATGCCCGCGTTAATTTAGGTTTTTAATCCCATTGACTTTCCGGGATAAAAGTATCTTACGTCTAATAAATCTACAATGAAAACTGTCTCTGTGCTGTATGTTTAGATTGGTTCAGCGGTTAAGTTTAACTCCCGCATTAATAAAATTAGTATAGGTTTTATTTTGTTACCTGACTATAATTTTATAAATCTTTATTAACACATTAGTTATAACGGTTCAAAAGTAAAAGGGATAGCATTGGCATGGGGCACCAACAACATGTTGGTGCCCTTAGGGAAGAAGAAAGCGTGGAAGGCCTATAAAAACATTGCGGCGTACGGTTCTGGCCGAGGTCGCGAGGGTAATAGGGATGACGTGGAATGAGATCGGGGGTGTAGCTTAAAGCTACTCGGGATGGCGTAAAATTGAAAACATTCTCTGCTTTACTGGTCGGACGTAGCACTTAAACACAGATAATAATTTAATAAAGAGATGCTTTCACAGTAACAATTTTATAGGAATGCACTTAACATAAAAATTTGTTAGACAGTTTGTCGCATATAGGTAATTATCAAAAAATTTGGCGCGCGTCCACTTATCAACGCGTGAGTCTATTGCTTCTGCAGAAACCTACTAAAGGCTTGGACAGTTGTATGCAGATCGTCAGACTAAACGCGAGCACGATTTGTAAAGCACAAGCCACACCGCTCAACTTGGCTCATGTAACTTTGGCATTTTTTCATTCTTCAGTTCACACTGCAAACTGCGTAGCTAAACTATACTACTAAATAAACTGGGTTAGCCAAGCTATTGAACTTTATCGCCCTTCTGATGTCCTTCTACCTCCCTTCGCCCGCGCGCCGCGCGTCGTCTCGCACCTCCGCACTACTTATTTTTCGGTAATCTAATAACACAAGTAAAAAGTAAATGGAAATAATCGGCTTTGCATTCAGCTGCCCACAAAATAGTCTAAAAAGTAACATTGTTAATAGCGTCTGAGAAGAACAACTGCTGAGATTTTTGCCAGCCCTTCTGAGCATCAGCGTTGTGAACCATGGTGGTAGTTCTTCACTTGTCATATTTTTATGACAAGTGAAGAACTACCACCAGTTGTATTACAGTATGAATTAATCTACTTGGACTTAGCTAAGTTAAGTTAGAAGATGGCTTGCGCTTAGTACAAAGAGTTGTGATGCAGGTCCCACGACCAAACGGGACTCCAACGTATGATACTTCGCATTGCAAGCGCCTCCATCCACCAAATATTTCAACTTCTAGAAAACTTATTACTTAATGCTACATACTAATGTGACTAGTCTACATTCTGAATACCTAAACCTTCCTCAAAAATTAGTCAACCGATTAATGAATACCTAATAAAAACTCAGTGCTTTTGTAAAGCGAAGCCAGAAGTTCGTGAAGGAGGCCCTCCATGAATAGGCTGTTGTCATAACGAGTTGGTAATCTTAGGTTTTACAGGAAGATCTTAAGATTAACCATAGTTCGAGCTTTTACAGTAACATATTATATACTTAAGATAACATGTTTAGAAAGCCTTGAAAGCATCATTATGTTCATTAGGCAGTTTCGTAGCAAGTCAGGTACATTTGCACCCGAATTGCTACGCTATTGCTACGAATAACGTAGAGACAACGTTATGCCAATATCATTTTATATTTGTTTTTTTAATTAAACTTTCTATAAAAAATATTCCTACGTTACAATAGAGCAGTTTTAATTACTTATTAAACAAATTACAAGACATTACACGTACATTGCCGTCTTATAGGTTCAAGTGTTGTATATTTAATCATGCAGCGCCAGGAGTTGGAACCCGAAATTCTGCGACAAATCCTACTTACAATATCAATTTACAAGCGGCATTTTATCCACCATATTCTTTGGCGTTCAAGTTCCTTATGAATCAGACAGAACTATGCATTAAAAACCCGTCGAAAGATAAAAATGAAATGAACCTTAATAAAACTGTATTATAATGTACATAAAAACTACAGTAAATAGAATAAAAATCGTAACCCAGTTTATGGTCATCATAGCCTCACCCTCAGGCCACACCCTTATATTTTAGTTTACCTCTAAAGGTCGACCTCGAGTAGGTAACTGTAACACCAACCAAATTATGCGAAGACGTCGCTTGCGTCAGATCACACCAGGGACTCGCATATTTAGGCATGATTAACGCTAACCCGAAGGCCACGAACTTCAACGCTCAATGCGAATTCGCTTTACGCTATAAGCATAAGCCTTTGTTAGCGTCGAGGGTCAAAAAGAAATGTAGGTATATGTATATTATACATGTGTAAAGGCTACAAAAAGCTATATTTGCTGTGAGTTAGTATAAACGAGCTTTCTTGTACTTTGGCGCTCATTTTGTTGTGAGCATCGATTGGTTTAATAGACGGTTCTAAGCGTTCACGAACAGTCGCGACATACGCCTTTGCCAAAGGTTAAAATCCGTACGTGCTATTAAAAATTATATGGATTTTTATTCGTTATGCGGACATTGCCATTTAATTGAATTGAATAAGATCCTAAAAAAAACGAAAACTCGAAAGAAAATATGACCGCCAATGTGGGTACACTATGGGTACACCTACCTAATAGAGGTAATATCTCCTATTCTCCTGCACTTTGCAAATCTAGACGCTATACAGGAGAACATAGAACAGAAACGACTGAAGCTTATAGCGAATAGAAACCATGTGATATTTCGTGGCCTAGCCATAAACCGTGTAGAGCGGCTTGGGTCATTTTTTAAGACAGTAGGTGGCCTATGTCCTTAAGGATATGCATTAAGAATTGATTAGAGCAAATTAAAAAAAAATGGATAGTGGAAACAAGCCGTTTTGAAAAGTCACACCTCAATTATTTTCTGAGAGAGTTGGCTTAAAATAGAAAGGACAACAAACAGACATTGATAGGATCACTTTCGCATTTATAATTCTTGTTCGAATATAATAGGCAAGAACGTATTATCCGCATCATAGCAAGGAATTCAATCACATCCATATTTTACGACTTAAAAATTTAAGGCTGAAATTATAAACTGATAGTGAAATATACAGTTATAATATTTTATTTTTATTTTAAATGTTGATAATCAGTAAATTCAATTTGCAAAGTTCTGTAAAAAAATAACCAATCTCGCTGATCTAATACTCGAGATCACGCGTAATATCAATGTCATGACGATGGTTACAATATTATAAGATTTGAGCGAACCTGTTGCGTGTAGGTCCTTGAATGTAATGATTCGGCATCCAATCGACCGGAACATAATTGCGGAATTAGTTACGCGTCTACAGCAAGCATTGGTTTTTTAACATTTTGTATAGTCACTGAACCTATTGACCTAGTTCCTTATTGTAAGACTGTTGTTTTTTGATTAAGCAGTAACTATTAATATTGTAATTAGGTATAGGCATAAAACTACTACGCTAAAATCTTAATTATTTTTTCTTGAAGTTTTACATGTCGTATCCGTGGAACACTACAAGTCCCTTCTAGTCTGCATTCACGTTCATGCTATTTGGCATGATTCTGATTGACTGAAGTCAAATAGATGGATGTCAATAATTTATGCCAGTCACTTCAAATTTCAAATTCTTCTAAGCTTAATGAAGATAAATGTATGTGAGCCATGTGCTAATTCAAGGGCTGCGCGGTGTGATGCTACGGCGCACAGATGTCGCAGTCAACGTCAAAGAAGAGTACCTAGCGTGAAATTCGATACAGTATGGTCAAGTTGCTGTATAAATTAAAAATACCATTTGACGCGTTGAATCGATGATAAATGCACAGCTCAAGACGAAGCTAACTACCATTTCACCCATTCATTTAAATCGACTCTAAACTTATACTCGTACATAGACTGGTGGCTGTTTAACACACTTCTTTGTTGCCGGGTGCTATTAGCATTTAAACTTCACTGGCTAACATTGTGAGGAAACCTGCATGCTTGAGAGTACTTCTTACCTTCTCTCAAAGGTGTGTTACGTCTATTAATTCACAATTATTCGCGTGGTGAACTATGACCTAAACCCTTTTCGTTCTAAGAAGAGACCTGCGTGGTTGAGTCTAGTAATAATAACATACAGGGCGGAAACGAAAATAATCGCCTGAGCACACTTAACGCTTCCAGTTTCCACCCTGTACCCTACTACATCACTACATCCTACTTTCCTACTAATATTATAAATGTGAAAGTGTGGATGTTTGTTACTCAATCACGTCGCAACGGCTGAACCGATTTGGCTGAAATTTGGCACAGCGATAGATTATAGTCTGGAATAGCACATAGGCTACTTTTTATCCCGGAAAATTAAAGAGTTCCCGCGGGAATAAAAACCCTCAATCCACGCGAACGAAGTCGCGGGCATCAGCTAGTAATATTATAAATGCGTAAGTTTGGATGTTTGGATGGATGTTTGTTACTCAATCACGCCACAACGACTGAACCAATTTGGCTGAAATTTGGCACAGAGATAGATTATAGTCTGGAATAACACATAGGCTTTTTATCCTGGAAAATAAAGGAGTTCCCGCGGGAATTAAAAAACTTCAATCCACGCGAACGAAGTTGCGGGTATCTAGTATTTTATGTACATATTTGTTAAAGCTCTTGAGTGACGTCGACACTGCTCGCTATAAATTGGGGCATATTAGTTAATGTTCATACACTGACCTTGTCGCTAACGGCACTGATATTGAACAGTGATAGCTTATATCATACTACATAACTGCTAATTTCTATTCGCCATAATTGAATTACGTAAACGTTATCGTCATTTATGACAGTGCGAAAGATTGCCTTATTTATCAAAGCAAAGCAAGTTGTTTTCAATATTATATTGGAAATATTTTTTTACTAAATACAAACTTAAAAAAAATTATGCATGACATGTCTGATTGTAATTTAGAAATAACTGCTTACTATCCATTTATTTAAGTTCAAGATTATTTGAAAGAAAGCATAACCAAACAAGTCTTTGAATTTTACATGGCGGATGATTTATTATTTACGGAGTAATCAACACTACTTTCATCCCAGAATAAAAAATAAATTTTCACGGCCGGGACGCTAAACCAATCTGGATAAAAGGAGGTAGGTTGATAAGGCCCAAAATCCGCCCCTCATACAATCGAAAAAAAAAGTTCCAGATTCCGACAAATTGTAAATGTATTTATATACTTGAAGATATAAACTTTATTTTAATATAAAGTTTAGGTGATAAAAAAAATAGTAAGTTACAGAAAATATTACCCAAAAAAAGAGTGTTTCTTTTACTTTTCATACATTTTCATACATTTTAGTCGTTTTTTAAGCTTTGATTTAATATTTTAGAATGAAGCGCTCCATGAACCAAAATAAATTAATACTAATATGAAAGCTTATAAAAAGGAGCATCATTATCAGTTACGTTTACCATGGTTCATGGAGCGCTTCATTCTAAAATATTAAATCAAAGCTTAAAAAACGACTAAAATGTATGAAAATGTATGAAAAGTAAAAGAAACACTCTCTTTTTGGGTAATATTTTCTGTAACTTACTATTTTTTTTATCACCTAAACTTTATATTAAAATAAAGTTTATATCTTCAAGTATATAAATACATTTACAATTTGTCGAAATCTGGAACTTTTTTTTTCGAGTGTATGAGGGGCGGATTTTGTTGCCTTATCAACCCACCTCCTTTCCAGAGTGCAGGTTACATTCTTGAGATAGAAAAAAGATACTTTTTATTCGGGAAAATCTAGAGTTTCCCATATTTTTTTTAAATCTAGAAATACGCGTAAGCAGGCACATCAGCTAGTAATAATATGATACTTTTGCGTCTCCTTTTCAACAGTATAAGTACTTATAATTCATACATAATCCCGAAACCACGATCGAATCTTTTATCTTATTAATCAAATCAATATAAGTATTTTTATCAGCTACATGGGTGGGTATACGTGTTCATACCTAGAGTTTTAGATACCTAGAGAGGTACTATGCATCATTGCAGTGGTGTGTAATTAGGCGTCCCGCTTTCGTGAGATTGTTCTACTTTTAGAGGATGCTCCTGCCGCCTCATAGATTGCGAGTAGTAGAAACAACAGAAAATATTTACAATTTACCTGAGGTATAAGAACGAAATTAAAATACATAGTTACATAGTTTTGTTACATAGGAGCTACATAGTTTTGTTTTGATAAGAGCAAATGCTGAGTTTCTTGACGGCTCTTCTCAGTAGAATCTCCCGAACCGATGGTATTCTTGACCTGTCATAAGATAGTTAGAGACAAGTTGGCCTACATAAATAAATAATTTTGAATTTGAATTTGAAAATAATGAAAATAATTAAGTAGATAAATAGTATAAAAAATATATTACTAATATTAATGTAAAATAAAATATGAATTTGCACTGCCATACCCCTTCCAAGTTCTTCCAAGTTAGCCCGCTACCATCTTAGACTGCATTGTCACTTACCATCAGGTGAGATCGCTATCTTGTCATCGAATAAAAAAAGTTAACACTTAGTTTTAAGTAAGGTATTATTGCTGTAGTTATTGATGTATTTCCGAATTGAATAAGATTGTTAGGTGTATCAGCTAGCACCAGCCGCATTGTGATACAGATAATTTACCGCATTAGCTCACCTTGTTGTGTGTCAGGCTTTGACCTAAAATGTAAAATCTATACAAATAAATGAAATTGAAGTGTCTGTTTGTAATATGTAAAATAACAGCTTTTTACTAAATGCATGTGTCTGTTTGTCTGTCTGTTTATTGCCGCTAATCTCGGGAAGCCGACCTGGACCGATTTTGTCGGGACTTTCACTGGTAGTAGCTGATGTTATCGGGAGTAACAAAGGCTACTTTTTTAACCAACTTTCGAAAAACTAGGAGTTGTGTTTTTCTATCTATATATATCGATATCTCCGTGATTTCTATACTGATTTGCGTGAATCTTTTTTTAATCGATACAAAAGAGATGGTCCCATAAAAACTTTAGGTTCCAACTCAATCCTGACACTACTCCACCCTAAACTGTGGTGATTTGTGATTTGATGAAGCAAACGAATTCGCGGGCCTTCGCTAGTCAAAAATACAAGACGTATTTACCTAATATTTTGTACTGTCGCAATGTTTTAATTCAGTTAACATTTTTGTTTTCGACAAGTTCCATATAAACAGAGCTACATAAGCATTTATTAACAAATTGCCCTCGCATCGCGCTTCGCAAGGTTTCGTATCTTTTTTTTTGTTTTTTTTTTTTTTTGCAACAATTGATGTTAGTCCCTTAGACTAAATTTCTCCTCTCTTTAATATAATTTTAGTTTCAGCTTCAATTACAGCTCCCAAATAACCCCATGTCTAATCACAGAGGTGGCATATTCCAAAAGTTCCTATGGTCACCTACCTGCTTAACCACCTAACGCTGTTTACTATCTAAACCGCTGAACAAAGTTTCAGCAGCATAGATAAGAACTATGCCGATTTAACCCGCTGTTGAATTAAAATCTAGATTCAAATCGGTCAAGGCAGAAGCGAGAAAATAGCGCACATACCTATAAACCTAGATACTGGTCGAATTGGTGAACTTCTTTTATTCGTTAATAAGCTTGTGATGTTTTGTTTTAGAACAATAAACACGTGGAAACTCTGGACGACGGGCAACTGCGTGCTTTGCTCGATGAGGCTATTACGTACAAATGTCCCAAAGACCGCGAGGGCAAGAGTAGTCTTTTTAAGGTTAGTCCGCAATACCGTAGTTAGTATTATTATAATCTATTTTTCCTTAGCTGTCTTAAATGGTAAACAAGGCGTAAATCATACGCTAACCACATCATAGAACAAACGTTTGTTTGGACATCTATTCGGTTGATAAAGAAGAAGAAGAATCGAAACCGGCGCACCCTCAGCTCCGTCTGAAAGGACTGAAACTAATAATTCAGGTAACTTAACAGGACACGCCCGGGTTAGGAGGCTCAGCCTCGAGACACGTACCCTCTGAGTGACTGATCAGTCAGAACCAACAAAACATGCTTTATTTAATTTCAGGAACTATTGGAAGAAGTTGAGCAGGACGAACAGGCGTGCGAGGCAGCGGCGCGGCTGGGCGCGGGCAGAAACACGCGACGCGGCCGCGCGCGCCGCGAGCACCACTCTAGTCTGCAGGTGAGGCGCACTTTACACAATCCCCTCCCTCCCTTTCGTAGACTAATTAGGGCACAGGGACACAGGCACGTTATTCTTTGTTGATAAGTAAGTCTGCGTCATGTCTGTGTTTTCATTATCGGTTGGTTGACCACATATTATCAGAAATTGACTAAATTTTCTTTTCATGCATACGGCGAGCGATGGAAATTATTTGGATGGTTTGCGGGGTCTAGGAATTCCCATGATACTCAAGGAAAAACAAAATTCTTCTACAAATAACACATAACCAGAAAAAAAACATTTTTTTATTATTTTAGTTGTAATAACCCGTAGCACTAATGGGTTGTGTTGCGACAGGACCTGGTGGCCGCGATGGCGGGCGAGACTGCGCCGAGACGCGGGCGCGGACACGCGTCGCACGCGCCCGCGCCGCCCGCCGGCACCGTGTCCGCGCGCGCGCTGCACGGCGGCAGCCTGCCCTCCGGCGTCGACACATGTGCGTACCCTGCCGCGCCACACCACACCGCACCACACCACACCGCACCGCACCGCATTGCACCACACACACCAAACCGCATCGCACCGCACAAAGACAAAAAAAGACACCGCACCACATCTTGACCTGCACTGCTACCGACAAATATCTAACATATTACAATAATATAAACATTACAATAATTTATAATCAATTATTATTATTTTATTAATCATGTTACTGAAAGATATACAACATGTGGTCTACATGTCCCACCAGACTACCCGTGATAGTCTCGTCGTGATAAGAACCACAAGTCGGCGTACATGAAATGAATAACTTTCCATTTACTCAAATGAAAGATCTCGCTTTTTTATATGAATCAGAGTTAATTGTGAACTCTGATTCATAATTTGTGTTACCGTCTCTATTCTGCCATCCACAAGCTGTAATGCCGTTAACTACCAAAACCATATTTCCTAATTTAAATGCTTTTGGGTTTATATTAGGATATACGGTGTTGGTAGTTAACGGCATTATAGCTTGTGGACAGCAGTATTTTGCAAGTGTCACTTGCCCGCAGCGTTCCTGCTGGGCGAGGAGGCGAGCGTGACGCGCGGCGGCTACCTGGCCACGGTGCGCTGCGTCAACCCGCCGCCGCTGGCCGAGCGGCGCGTGTCCACGGGCGACGCCAGCCCGCCGCCGCCGCAGCCCGCGCACGAGCTGGACGTGCTCACCAGGTACACCAGGTTTTTAATTCATAAAAAAAAGTCCCGATTAGGGGTATGGGTTGAATCTACACTGAGCTTAGAGCCTCAATAAGACTAAAAAATAATAATAATAAAGACTGAAAAACTGAAAGGTCGCAGGTTCGAACCCCACCCGTTGCACTATTGTTGTACCCACTCCTAACACAAGTTTTCACTTATTTGGAGGGGAGAGGAGAACAACAGTCAACTTCAGCTTGGCTGATATTCTTTAAAAAAAAACCCCCTTTCGAGTTAGCCCGCTACCATCTTAGACTGCATCGTCACATACCATCAGGTGAGATCGGAATCGAAGACTATCTTGTCATTGAATAAAAAATAAAAAAAATTATCCTTAAGGATTGCGATTGATACAGTTGATAAAATTGGCAGCATTTTTCGCCTTTCCGCGTAAAATGGTAGCGGACTAACTTAGAAGGTGTCCTACACGCCATCGCGCCGGTACGCGCGGAATCGAGCAGCAGGATCGAGCTACTTTCTTACTTTTGTAGGTTTTATTATGAGGGACCATCACTGGGACACTGTCCAAGGCCGGTACGCTTACCTTAGTTTGGCAAAAAAAGAGAAAATTCAATATACATCGCTCATTGATTTCGTAGCCTAGGTCACTCGGACCATAACAACGAATCGATTTGAACATAAATAAACTTGATCTACTATTCTCATTGAAAGACAATTCATCATTTATGGCGTAACATGTATGCGTAAAAGGTGGAAATTGTCCGCAGAAGGAGTAAACCGATGTTCCCGATGACGTACACGGCGCGCGCGACGCTCGAGATCGGCAGCGGCAGCGTGTGCTCGGGCCGCGCGGTCACCACCACCACCGCATCCAACCAGGTGCGTACCGCGTCCCCCGACCCCCGCACACACACCCCCTCCGACCAGGCCCGGCTCATGAGCGCGCTGTGCGTCGCCGCGAGCAGGCCCCGGGCAGGCGGTGGTGACCCGCGAGGACCGCGCGGCCCGACCTCCGCGCCCAGGAGACGCCCCGAACCCTCTGGCTCCAAAAGTAAAGCCGAAGAGAAAAAGGACGCCATGTGGGTTAATAAAGTCAATAGTTGGTACGAGGGATTAAATCGTTATTCTTATGGAGCGTCCACGAGCTATGATAATGTTACCAATTTTGCGAGCCAACATGGTGAAATAGGAATGAGAACGAATTTATCTTTGCAGAGCCAAACTCTAAAACCCGCTTTAACAACAAAGCGTTCTAGCTTAGACGATATTGTAGTTAGTAGTATGGAAATGTGCAAGAGTAATTTATTGAATAGTGATGAAGATAAAATAGTGATAAAATGTGATAAAGATACAGGAGAGATTTGTAATGATTACGAAAGTGATATTATTTCTAAAAGACGATATAGAGAAATGGTAGGACATTTAGTAGCACCTAGTAAAACAGTTGAAATTAAAAGAAATTTTAGAAGTTTAACCATAGGCAAACCGCTTCCAACCACTAACGAAACGTGTAAGGATAATATAAAAAATAATGTAATTCAAATAAATACAATAACAGACAAAAAGTCAGCTAAGATTAACGAAGTTAATCGAACATTTGCATCGAAGAAACCTGTCGGGGTATATGATACTGAAAACAAATCTATGTCTTCCCATGTTGAGAAACCATGCTCGCGCTCTGAAATCGTGGAAAGTCATGAAACCTTAAGTGTTGACGTTATCCCAAAGCCAGACTCAGTTGAAACTTCAAAAACAACTGATTTTGAACTGGTTGATATTCCTTTTAATAGTAAAGCTATAGAAGACTCAAATTCTTTCACTGAATATGTCGCTAGCCAGAAAAAACTTATAAATAATCTGGAAATAAATAACAACGAAGATAATTGCTATACAAACACAAATATTGGCAATGAATCATTTTCACCAACTGTAGAAGAAGTTGTCTGTGAAATAAGGTATCAGAAAGTGGATGAACACATGAACATTGAAACCATTGAAAACGCAGTGAACTTAACAGAAATTACTGCAGTGTCGCAAAATGATGTTAATATTATCTCATCCAGTACCATCCAATCAGTTGTGGCTGAGCTTCCAAACAACGCTAACATCCTTATAACCTACCCTAAAAGCTTTCTTACAAATCATTATACAAAAAATGAATCATCTCTTAAAGTAAAAGAGACTGTTAGTGAAGTTAACTCTACTAACACAGCTGTAGATTGCAATAAAAATAAACAAACTAAAAAGAACAAAAAAAAGTCTAAACAACCACAAGCTAATGTTAGCGCGAAAAAGGAAGGCATGAACAAAAACGCCCTCAAAATGCTACTTTACAGTGACAGTCTAGAAAAAACAGACTGCATAAAAAAGAAATTGTCTCCTTTCATGGACAAAGAGGTAGGAGTAATTTAGTATTGTCCGTTAACATCACTTGGTACTGTCTGTATGTAAATAATGATTGTTTTATTTTGCAGGTGGATTCCTCCATACCCTTTAGTTGCATCACAACACCAGAGGTTGTGGCCAGTTGCAACACGACCTCCTCTACTTCCCAATCGGCCGTCGCTGTCGATCCCAAGGTACCTGACTTATAACGACGTGTTTATAGTGCGGTTCAATCGTGTCTTAATGATCGCCCACTGTTGTCACACCATTTGCAATATTGTTAATTTAAAAATAACTAAATACCTTTAGACCTAATTGCTGCTTTGTTGAAATAATATTGGAACTACTTATTGCTCTCAATTGTGTTACTATGTATTTATATATTGATCGTAAATAATATTTATTTTTTCCTCATTTTCATTTCACCGAAAGTTTCACTCCGGCCTCCGAAATATCAGAAATCTTTCAAAAACTATAGTACTAAATATATCACAGCATACTTTATCTAACCTCTTTACCGTTTTATTATTGTTCCTGTTACATCAAGCTTTTTCTTATTTTTATTGCACCGAAAGTTTCACTCCGAAATATTAGAAATCTTTAAAAAACTAGTACTGTACCTATCACAGCACGGTTGTATCAAGCTTTGCCTCTGTGGGATTCACACTGTGTGGATTGCGTCTTCACTATATACGTACCTGTCGCTAGGTAATATTGTGATATTCAAAATAGCGTTTTGTTGTGTGGTAAAAGTGTGAAGAAACTAAACAGATCGATCTAGAAAAACCAAATACGCCTGCAAAATAACCCATTGTTTCGAAAATAAATAAATAACCTGCTATCATTACGCAGACTAACACAAGTAGAGTGCAACGCGAGCGTAAGGTGCACACTATGATATTGATAGTTGGCCTATTTGTTTTCGTTCTTTTATAGCGTGACACTATCTACAGCTTGGCAAAAAAATCTAGAAACAGAACTATTTTTTTCTTTAGTGACAACATTTTATGAAGTTGTCAAGACAGTGTCATTGATGAAATGTCATCGTTCTGTCAATCAATGTTTTGGTATTCCTAAATATTTATATAATTTGCGTTAAACGTCAAAAATATTCGAAAATCAATTTAACATAAAAAAAAAACTATCTGTGTTTTTTATCTATCCGAGAGGTGCTTTACGTATTGCTGCATTTTGCATGTTACTCTTTGGGTTGCTAGATTCAAGATGAACTAGCGATATTAGCGCCACGATTTTTTCTACTCTGTTTTGCCCAGCTATAGGTATGAGTAACCATAGTCTAGACTCTAGAGCCATGGGTGGAGGGTGTGTGAGTGTGGTGGAGGGTATTTTGGTATTGGTATTCGCGAGGACACGAATGGAGCACCAATACCACAATGCTGATGTGCGCAGTCGCTGCAGCTGGTGTCGAGTTACCGCGCCGTGGCTTGCCTCATGGACGAAGCCGGCGCGCGCCCGCCCTCGCCGCCGCCGCTCGCGGCCAACGCGCACTCCGCCTCACCCGACCGACAGGTACCGCTCACATTCATTCACTTGCCATTCACGATACAGGTACCTACGAATATCCATATAATTAACTCGTTAAAGATGTTTTTCTGCGCGACCCTCGCACACTCCGCCTCACCCGACCGACAGGTACCGCTCCAAACAACATTCATTTAGTTGGCATCCATAATTAGGGACTGAAAGTGGTACACCATACCGGTACGTACCATCAATATTATACCGGTACAAAATAGGCATAATATCGGTACAAAATAGATATCATACCGATACAAAATTGGCATCATACCGAAACAAAATTGGTGTCAAATATACGTACCGCTATCGTACTGGTAAAAAATAGGTATCAAAATCTCGACCGTTACGAAAAAACTTTTATAACCGGTATGAATTTAGTTACCGAAAAACAACGCAGAATGCAAACGGTGTGGCGGGACAGAGCCGGAGGGCGGTCGACGTCATAGATATCGATCGTCGACACAACCTTTATTATACCGATATAACACGATTGTCACTTACTAGCTGATGATCGCGACTTCGTATCGACAATAAAGTTATTTAAAAATAAATTGCACAAATGGCTCATAGCACATAACTTTTACTCTATAAAAGATTAATTTAAAAAATTAAACCTAAGTTAGATATATTTCACATTTAATTTTAATTGTACTAACTACTAACATATTAATATACTTATGTTATAAGACTCTTAAGTTTTGCACCCAGTTATATGGCTGATTGTGAAGTCACAGTGTATTTACAATCAAGCAAATAAATCTATTCTATTCTATTCGCCCGCGTGGATTTAGTTTTAAAATCCCCCAGGAACTCTTTGATTTTCGAAGATAAAATTAGCCTGTAACTCTCCAGGTCCTCAATTATACTCATGTAAAAGATCACGTCGATCCGTAGCTAGTAGCGTGATTGAAGGACACACCAACAAACAAACACACTTTTGCATTAAGGATTCGTTTTGCGTTGTGCTGCAACATCAAGAAACTTTTTCATTTTGCAAAAATTTTAGAGCTCATCAAAAAAAGTTCGTTGTATTTGATTTAATATTAAAAAATCAAAAATCTAAAAATTTATTTAATATAAAAAATTCGTTTGTATTCGTGCGCGTTCGACACAGTGTCTCCTTTTGAGTTTTCTTAAACCCATACTGAAAAAGGAGGGTGTTATAAGTTTGACGTGTGTATCTGTGTGTCTGTTCCCTCGTAATGGACCGATTTTGATGCGGTTTTTTTTCTGTTTGAAAGTTAACGTTTAAGTAAACTTTTCAAGATCATCAGCACATTTCCTCTTGATTGAAGAGATACAAACTTTCATTGGTCCGATTGATTTGGATGTACTGTTTCATCCATTCCAAGGCGTGGTAACTTCGAGCCGATGCTGCAGCATCAAGTATACCCGACACCTCAGCAATTTGTATTTGTAGATATATTGTGTTTGGGTTCAGTAGAATGTTCTCAATGAGTAGCTGTTAGACAGCTGTTGATCGAGGAGAAGGATTTCGTGATGGGGCAGAAAATTAGGTAGCTGGATGTCAGTTATATCGTACACAGTCCGGCCTGCATATATATACATGTCGGGGGTGTTTTAAGTTTTCAATTTACACTTGTTTAATGATTTATTTTGCTCATGTAAATCCCCAAAAAAATAGCTGTATTTTCGTCCATGATCACACCTACGAGTATTATTATGATTTTATCACACGGGGTTGTAGAATGTGGATTACAACACCTAAAGCTCTCATTTTTCAACATAATATACGAGTAGACTATAG
Source organism: Hipparchia sbordonii (assembly GCA_038048805.1). NCBI lineage: Eukaryota > Metazoa > Arthropoda > Insecta > Lepidoptera > Nymphalidae > Hipparchia > Hipparchia sbordonii. Next base: position 7,466,616 of record CM076107.1, on the reverse strand, counting down.
ATAGATAGTGCATTCGCTGTTCACTAATTTTGAATAAAATTGCAAATGGTGTGATTGAATAAGAAATTATAAAAATTCATATGAATGAAATTGAAAGCAAGACTAACCTATTGTGGTGTGTCGCGGGCGCGCAGCAGCCGCGCGGCGCGGCGTCCGGCGCGCACAACGGGCTGCCGCTGTCGCGCCCCGCCGCCGCCGACGAGTACAAGGTACGCGCCCCTCGCCACCGCACCGCGCACCCGCCCACTCGCCCCCTCGCCCCATCGACCGCTTGCGCTAACCTCATCGCCTCACTCGCGCCGCAATAGCTGCCATCGAATCCATCATTCGCAATCACGACCACCGTGTAATCTACTCCGTATTCTAATAATTCTAACATCTATTTTTTTCCTTCCTATTCAGGTTCCTATACTCACTGTGCACTACCGTTTACAGAAATCTCTCGATGAAAACGGCAACGCGGTTCAAGGATTCGGTTCGCCCCTCTCGGGCTCCGGTCAACACAAGAAACCGAGGAGAAAGAAGTCCTCCAAAAACGAGACCGTCATCAAGTCGCATCAGATAGACGGTTACCAGGGCAACAAAGACCTCAACGAGGTGCTGCGCTTCATCGAATCCAACGCGGAGGGAGCGCGCGCGCCCAAGCTGCGCGCCAAGCACAAGGACGACGGCGACGACAAGGCGGCCAAGAAGCGCTCCGCCGAGCGGCGCAAGGACAAGGACAAGCCCAAGCGCGCCTCCTCGCTCGAGGAGCTGTCGCGCACCACGCTCGCGGACCTCACCGACAAGCGCGAGCCCGCCAAGCCCGAGCGGCGCTCCTGGGGCGACGACGCGCGCGCGCTGCTCGAGCCCGACCCGCCGCCCGAGCTCGCCGACTTCCAGACCGTCACCAAGAAGCGCAAGCCGCGCCGCCGCGCCGACGAGCCCGAGCGCGCGCCCTCGCCGCCGCGTCGCGCACGCGCGCCCTCGCCCGCGCGCGCGCCCGCCTCCGCGCCCGCCTCCGAGCGCGGCGACTCCAACGACGACACGGACTGCGCGCACTCGCCGCCGCCCGCGCCCGCCGCGCCGCCCGCCAGCGCGTCCTACGCCGACATCGCGCGCACGCGCCACAACATCCCCGACCTCATCGAGTCGTGCAACTTCTACGGCGAGGGCGAGGAGCCCGCGCGGCCCGCGCCCGCCGCGCCGCCCGACCAGTACCCGGCGCTGGCGGCGCGGCGCCGCGACAAGCCGCCCGAGCCGCGCAAGGAGCCGCCCGCGCCCGACGTGGTGGCGGACCGGCGCCCGCCCGTCGTGCTGCTGGCGGCGGGCGCGGGCGCGGGCGCGCGCGACATGGACGGCGTCACCTTCGGCTTCGACGTGAACGAGCAGCTGCTGGGCGCGCGCTGCGACCTGCTGGAGCACGGCGCCGTGCCCGTGCGCGCCGGCTGCGCCGCGCTGCGCTACGTGCCGCCGCCGCCGCCGCCCGACCGCATGCTGCACCAGATCGTCGACTACGTGGGCACAGGTGCGTGATTACGACAAGCAATATAACATATATTGATATTAGGAGTTACTTATTTTAATGTACTACACTAAATTTTTCCGTGACTATATCCGCATGGAGTAAAATTTTTTAACATTCCCAGATATCTTTGTCTCTTTAAAAGTTCTCCAAGTCTTAGAAGCAATTCAAAATGCGACGGTGCGTCTGTCTGTCTACCTTCTAGTTTGAATGTGACGAGACGAAGTAAGTTAGACATGTTATTGTTTGTGTCGGCAGCGTGGGAGGACGTGATGCGCGGCGGCGGCAAGGCGCACTACTTCAGCGAGTGCGCGGCGCGCGACGACTAGCCGCCTCGGACGATGTCTATGATGGATGCTTTAAAGTTAATGTCGAGTGAAATTTCGATGCAAATGTGGACAATACGAGTGCTACGTCAAAGCGTGTCAGTTACTGTGTGACATCGCCTCCGATTCCGGTGCGCGTGATCAAGTGACGAACTCCGATGAGACTGAAAACGGTAACGATGTAATCGCTCGACGCCCGCGGCCGTTTTATTCTGGAATGCTTCAGGAACTGAAGTAGCACTTTTCGATCCGATAGATATGAACTAAGACTACAGCGCTGTCGCTAGATGATGCTAAAATCCGTTTCTTTCTTTTACGCTTTGTATATAAGATAGATGGTCTAGAGCATTTAATTCTTATAATTAAAATGTAATTAATCATTTTGAGTTATTGAAAAAAGAATGTAATTATTCTATGATATGAGTTTTATGCCTTCTATTTTAATATTGATGTGTTCGCCTGAATCACGTAGAGGCACGGAAGTAAGGCAGAGCAGTCGACGATCATGGACTGCTCTGCCTTGGAATGGAATGCTCTTACCTGCCTCGTAGGCGACTCGGATGCAGTGTATACAACTGAGCTCCGCTCGGTAGCTTACAAGGCTATACCAAATCCACTAGAGGTAATACATAGCTTAAGCAAATCCTATTATTTTTTAATGCTAGTCTATTAAAAGCATATTAAAAAAAAAGTATAAAACTTAATGTTTCGTAAACGTATAACATAGGTTACATATAAACAAAAATGTGACGACACCCAATTTAAAATAACTTCTCCATTCAGTTCGCTAATGGCGGATTTAAGTTTCAACGAAAAATTATAGTTAATCTGTAATTTTTATTAGATACATATTTTTTTAAAGTTTACATAGGAAATATGCTGCATCCAATCATTCACCAAATAGAAACTATTGAACTGAGAAGCTCAGTGGAATGGATGGCTGAGTGTCCAAATATGCAGGTGCTAACAATTTATAATATCATTATTGTAAAAAGTGTGTATCCAAATGTATCAAAATTATGTTCGATTTGTCCGGATGAGCTGCCAAGCTGAGGTTTTTGTTAATTGAATTGAGTGTAAAGGGCACAGAATGTTTTGTTTCTGTTAATGTTTGTTGTGCTTGCGTTTGTTACTTATTCACGATTATAGATTCTCTCTAATTATTAGCTACTTATATTTAATTTGTTATGTAATTTTTAAGTCATACTGTTTTACACTGTACATAAATTAAACATTACATTACATAAGTTAAAACTGGCAGAGTGAAAGTATCCTAATACTGGTAATAGTTCTGTTGTAAACAATCTCTAACCTAAATTGACAGGTCTAAGAATACTGTTGTCCTATTCACAACATTCTCTTTGGAAAAGGACAGCATTTTTATAGCTGTCGATGTAGTTTAGTTTAGAGATTGTGTACAACAAAATTAGCACCATAATGTGAAGAATTGATTCTAGTTTTCTGTTAGGTCATTTAATGCAAAATTATTAAAAGGTGTTTTATATAATAATGATTATTTATACTTATCCAGGTTTTCTCACTAATATAGTCGATATTGTATGTTATTATTTTTGCAAACAGCCTGCTTACGTTTTTCTAACACTATTCTTAACATTAATAACTATTTTTAAAGTTTCCATTGTACGTATTAAACCGTAAAATAAGAATACTGTTCGCGGCCCGTATCTACGAAAATAGTACAGCAATACATTAATTTTACAATATTAAATTTTCGTGTATTTTATTCGTAAAAAGTAATAACAAATGCATGACTTCGACACAAATCAAATTCTAGTGTTGTGTACTCGTGTAAAAGTAACAACGACGCGACGTGCTATCTAGTGTCTGCGAGTCGTCAAATCGACCGTTCCGTGGAACAAAGTTTCATCTGCTAAATTCATAACTTGAGATTTGAGCCTTGCATATATGATTTTTAAGGCTCAAATTTCAAGTTGTAAAAGCAGATGAGACTTACTTCTACGGAACGGTCGAAATGCTAAGTATCACGTAAAAATCGCAGATCACATATACCTAATTCCACAGACCATAATTTAAGTATGGTTATATACGTTTTTACGATTTTTGATAATGGTTTCGTGGAGGGAAGTGCTGAAGGTCTAAAATGTATGTGCCAATGCGATCGGTTGTGATTTGTGTCGGACTTAAAATCATTTGATTTTGTTCATGAAAGTGGACAAATAGCATTTCATTTAACACGAGAAGTTCAAATGTTGCAAATGTGAGCGCGCCAATAAAGCTGTAGGTAATGCAAGTTACAAATACATTTCAAGTAATAAGTGCATTTTCCTACTCAACTCCTATTATTATTGTCTTCCAAAAATGATAAAATACCTATTTCTAATGGAAAAACTTTTCGAAAACGAATTGAATATTATCTCAAATACTAGATTACCCTAATTAACTGGAATATTAGAGTATATTATGACCTCGAGATGCATCTAAGGAGACCACAAAACGTTATACTTGTTATAATGATGAACTATGTGATGTTCTCACAAATTAAAACGATTTTATTATTATTTATCGTATACAATAAGTTTATTTAATTTGATTAGCTTATTTTAAAGTGGGGTCAATTTTTTTTTCTGAAACTGTAGACAGTTTCTTTCTGATAAAATGCCGGAATTATTCATTACAAATTGCAAATCAAATGTAAATATGATTTTAAAATACATGAAGATACGTGTAACTTATGTCATAATTTTCGTGTAATATTTTACAGCACCTGAGTGACCTAAAGCCGCTCTTGAATGACGCATATCAGCGTCAAAATTATATATAAGCCCGGATTTAGGTCACAGTGATGTAAGGTATAGACAGTTAAATTCATTAATGGTACAATTCATAATATACAGTTTTGAGTAATTAAGAATCAAAGTTTTGAGTTTACAGCTAAAATCAATATTTCTCTAGCAGATAATGTGGTTTCCTGTCAATTAGAAACAAAATTTGACTTGTACCGTTAGTGCTTCGGAAAGATTATTCAATTTCGAACCATTTTGTATACTTAGTTAAGTAACCACCTCAAAACACCTGATTTTGGAAATGTTCCACTAATGAATTTGACCGACGAATTATGTCGGAGGACAAAACATTATTTAAATCATGTATCATGTAATGTTCTATAAAAAAGGACCAGCATAATATATAATTGGCACCGGCGGGCAGCCTCTATTCATGATAACAATATAAACAACTTTATAAATACGGTTGAAAGTAAGATGGTGGTCGAATAAAGCTGAACTTAAATTGTTATTATTAACCAGGTCTGCGCCCCGACGCCACCTCACCTCATTGGTGTGCCTTGCGACTTGTAGGTTTTTTAATTAGCTCCAACAACGTTACGGCTATAAATACAGGTCCTCTTTTTTTATTTTACTGCAATATATAGGAATTTATGTTTTGGAGAACTTTACGAAATAGTTTTGTTCATTCATATTTTTGTTGTTAACCTTCTAAATGGGCAGGTCTCAAACTAATTGATCCTAAAGCGGGCTACTCACACACCTGCCGCAGGGGCAATCTAGGCATTAGACCTAAAACTACCTCCTTAATTGCTATGTGTATGGGCAAGCAGGGGCAATTTCCTAGATTGTAGGGCGGCAGTAGCGCAACTTTCCTAGCTCCCTAGAACGTCCCCGCCGCCCTGCCATGCAGTCTTGTGTGTAGTGCAATTGGGGCAATTTCTCAATGAGTTCTTAGGGGACTGAGTGCACGTATTTCGGTCGTAATGCAAAGTAAAGAGCCGGAAGTTTAAACGAGTGGTAGAAGTCTATAAAGACCCAGCCCCACGCAAAAACAAACATTATTTTGACCACTTCGTCACCCAGTATCTTTTAATTTTCTACTCGACTACGAAACCCCCTAAACTACTGAGCCGATTTTGATGAATGAGACGACAATCGATTCGTTTATATGGTTCGGGTGACCATAAGCTACATAATATAGACCAATATGACGGATTTTCAACATATTTTCCGTAGGCGGGTTACGGTTCTTAAACTTTTATCCTTGTTTTTGTGGCAGCTACGCAGAAAGAGCCAAGGCTATACCGATTATTCGGGGTTTCAATAATACTAGCGCCAGTCTGAACACACGAGTGTTCCGCGGGACGTTTACTTTTACACAGATCGGCAGTCGTGTATGTAGAGAGAAAAATCTAAATTGCCCCTTCTGCAGTGCAATTTAGATTGCCCCTGCGGCAGGTGTGTGAGTAGCCCGCTTAATATACCCAATGGTCTATTCCATAGGGGACCATTTTGTGAAACCTAACACTACAGTAGTTGCTTCTGCGGCATCCTACATATACAAATTCGTGGTATCCATGGATGCGGTGTCACGGCCGCAGTTTTTTTATTTATTTACGTAAATGCAAGATCCCGCACCAAACGTACGGAATGCTCACTGGGTGACATTGCTGTTTGACCTGTATATTTAGTTTGAATAAAGCATTTTTTTTTTTTCTATGGATAAATGGTGTGCAACCTAATTATCAAATGCCTCAATCTGGTACTAATAAATATCATACATTTATTCTCCAACACTAAGCTTATTATCTTCGACTAGTCCGAAACAAACAGGACCGACAGCGCGACGGAAATATGTCACACTGCGGTGACACATAAGTCATCCGACGCTAAAGCTCGGCAAAGTGACAGCTTCAAGCAGATCGTTGTAATACAAATCGTTCACGTATATACGCGTGTTGAGTGTGACTTCCTGCCGTTCAAGTAAGTGCCGTAAGTTTGTCGCGCGTTGTTTGCTTCAGACTTGATAATTACGTACGTCAGCTGGCTGAGAACGTTAGCGAATCTCTCTCTCTCTCTCTGTCTTGACAGAAACGTCACTATAGCGAGACTACCTGTTCACTTTCGTCCGCTGGTACGGTTTCGCGGAGATGTGCTAAAAGCCGGAATGATATTGGCTGAATTTGTAAGACCCGAAGCTAGTCCAGATGAGAAATAAACAATGCCGTATTTTTGTGAGCATATAGCGTTATTAATTGCTAGTAAAATATCGTTTTAAGATTTGTATGATTAGTATTTAAATTTAATATAATATGTCATAATACTTATCACAGTAAGCCTTTTAACTATATAATATCTGTGTGAATGTAAATATGAAAATATCTTCACTTGTATTTCAATAGGATTTGAAAGGTTTGTTTACCAAAACTGGTTAGTCCTGATGTATTTATTTGATGATATTGTCTTCGATCGTTTTCACACTGTCCAAGGATATCAAGCATTTAATATGAAGTTGCGAATCGCCATCGCATTTTACAGCATTGGCTGTAACGATAGAGCTGCACAATAAAATCGCTTAAATCGCGCAATAATTCTGTTTTACGTAATTGATAAATACAGTACTCGCCAATCTTTACGGCCGCTGTAAACGTAGCCGCCAATGCCACGTGCACGCTATGTGTCGTCCGCACGCTTTCTCGCCGCAACTTCGTAGCAGGCCATGGAAATATTGTGTGTGTGTTTGTGTAGTCCAATATGGCGCCCGGTATTGGCCGGACAGTGTGTGAACGCTCTAAAGCCGAAGTGTGTCATTTAACCATATTTCTTATTAACAAAATTGTTGTTAGTGTCAAAGATTATTATGTAAATCATAGATATTAAAATATGCTATAGTTTTGTACGTTCTGGAAATTCATACCCAGAAAAGGCTGTTTTATGTAAATGTGTCTACAGAAATGTTACAAAGTTATGCCTCTTTTATTATTATCTATTTTGTAATATCTATTTCTTTCCGAGTTTTAATCTGCTTCTGGCTTAATTGTTTATTTGAATAAAATATTATAGTTAAGTAAATCCGTTTGGTATTTTATTGTTAAATATGTAAACACTATGTAAAACTTAAAATCAAATTTTAGGGAATTGGTATATTACATTAAACTGGCTAGTTCTAGAATTACAAGTTGTATGTTTGAGGAACTGAGAACTCCGTCATAATTTGTGCATTGTGACTTCTGACGTGTGCACATTGGTTGTAAATACAGATTGTGTTACCAAAATTGTCATATAGTTGTGTATTTATGTGTAGATTGAGGTTATTTGAGCAAATGAGACGTCAGAAATCACTAAACACTAAATATGATAATTGATGATATAGAAAAATAATAATTAGACTATTTAAAGATTTCAGTTCACAATGTCATCAAACTGCAGTTTCACTTTAAGCTTTCACCGATACAATTATTTATTAGATGTAAAAAAATAAAAAAAATCATTTAGTTTTCCACCATAAATTCGGTATACAATTAGTCAATAAATCAAGTCTACGTAATGTAATAAACGCTCATATCAAAAGTATAGAAATATTATTTATTTCGTTTCTATGTAAAAAATGTAAATAGATGTGCAAACAAATTGGGTTTTGTTGTTTTAGTGCATTTTAGAGGTTAGAAATAAAAAAGGTCTGAGCTAATAACGATGGATTTGGTTCGAGGATCCACCTCCCGATGCTACTAGGATAAATGCAACTATAATCTATTTTTCCTTAGCTATCTTAAAAGGTAAATGCTGACAGCACCTTTAATCTATTGTTTTTCTTTGTTTTCTTAGAAAGTAAACAAATAGCAAAGTTTTGGACAAACGCGTACCCGACGGACGCAGCCGGGCGCTTACGACGTTCTTAAGTTTCACTTGTAGCGCGGTGTCATTGTCAGTACGTACGGTAAGAACGTCCTATGCATTGTACCTACTAAGCGCATCGCTAGCGTCGTTCTACGACAAAACACTTGTTTACCTTTTTAAACAGCTAAAGAAAATAGATTATACTGTGTTCATTCGTGTAATGCTATTGCGTGTTAGTTTACTGGTCCGGGATGTACCTACTTATATAATTACTAGTAACGCACTAGTTTGAATGGATTCGCTTGTGCTATTCAAAGAAAAACCATTATTAGTGTCTTCCGATATCTATCAACGCAGAATCTTGGACAGATCGGAAGAAGTTTTATTTCCAAGGCGTTAAGGGTGAACGCGACATCGTTCGGCTTGGTATAGCTCGGACGACGAAACGTGATGGCGGCCGTGCGATGGGAAAACGGTGATTTTCCGATCGTTTTTGTGTCTCGAACCATTGTAGAGTGTCGAGAAGTGACGTGGATTAGTACGCAGTCGGTTTAAGCTGATTCCACGTCGATAAATATGTGCAAATCTCAATTCTGCTTTGTATAAACCCCAATAATTTATTGTTGTAGCATCGGGCGCGGCATCCTCACTTGCAGCGCCTAGTGAAATGAACAAAGCGTATGCTCCTTAGGCTTTGCGTCTGAGCTTTGAAGCCATTGTGTAATTCTATCTACCTACCCAATAGCTGCAATATTATATTATATTAAAATATGTATTTTTTATGCAGATGCCTCGAGATCTAAATAGTTTACTTGTGAGAATATAAATAGGATATATTAGGTATGAATGAGCATTACATTATTTTGAAGTAAGTGTTTCGGTTCCTAAGAACTGAAGTGATAATGCTTAGAAAATATTGGCAAAGTGTAAATGTATAAATAAATTATTGCAGAAACATAATTTATGTACAATTGTCTCGATTTCTGAATATAATTTTGTTAAACTGGCATTCATTCAAAATTGCTTCTTTAAATCGAAAGACATTCGCTTGGTCCTGCCTTCTGCCTGTGGAATACTGCGCAGAATAACAGAATTATAACGAATGTTATGCATAAATTGTGAATATTGGAGTTTACGACTTTTTTCAAAGTGCAAATATTTTTTTCCTTAATATACTTAGGCCGAATACTGAAACTTCCTTTAAGTTAAGCCATTCTACATTGATGCCTGAGCCTCATTATGTGACACTGTGCCAGATACATTGAATGTGTGTTGCTCTTTCTTTTATGGAATAGTCTATGAAAACGGGCATAAGACGTGGCATACAGTTATAATAATTATGTTGCAAAATATGAATAATACCAAAAATCTGATAGGTACCTACTAACTACTTAACAAATAAAGAGCCGATTCTGTATTCGGTCGTTAATCTATTTTAAATAATACGTCAAAGATATTTTTCATTCAGAATTCGAGGTAATTGTCGTGTGTCTATGTTTAACAATAAAAGTATATTTATCTGCTTTACTTCTAACTCAGCGTTCTACATTTTTATTCTGTTTCTTTTATATCTTTTTTAAAATACATCTGAATATTTTTGTGTTTGATCTTGAAATGGTAATTTAATTTTACCTAAATTTTATTAAAAATAGTTTTGTTTAAATTGAAATAAAAATGTATTTACCCGCGGCGTGTGTTATTCGTTAGGTTCCGCGCTCGTGAACTGCTCGAATGCCAAATACTTTCTCTATTATTTACCGAAAAACCAACATATTGTAAATTATTATTATTATTAAAAGGTTACTTACCTAGTTTTGGATAGCTCAGAACAAGTAGACGTTTTTGAAATAGTCTACAGGCCAAAAGCCTGTTGTTTTTTTTTTTTTTTTTTAATAAAAATAGCATTTTTTGTCTATACAGTAGTATAATTTTCTGACTGATAGAGTTTCAGTCTTAATTGGAAAATCTTTGAAATTTGTTTTAATTTTACTTTTGATTATTAATAATATGTAATATATAAATTAAACAGCTTGTAAAAAGTTAAAGAAATTGAAAGAAAAAAATTGTTTGAGCCGTTTCTGAAGAAAAGGGCATTAGCACACTGACAACAGAGCGAGCCTATTAGGATTTTTTAAAGAGTAAAAAATGGATTTCGGTATTGAAAAAATTTAATTATCTGCAAAATGTTATTATGGAATCCATTAATATTTTATTTTTCAATTTCATTTCAATCCATCTTGTAATTTTGCGTACTATATATTTCTTTAACGTACCTACCTGTACATTAAAGTACGTTTGGCACTTGCCAACTCTAATAGCACCAGTGATGAGCGCGAAGCGCAGCAGATTCGCGAACGCTGTAGTACCTACCTAATTTGTTGATTTTATGAATATTTTGGCAACAGAATAAAAATCTAGCAACCGATAACTGTAAATGATTTGTTTATATAAACAATAATGTAACCAACTGCTATTTACAGTACTTTTTCACTGTTTCCGTTTTCTTAATAAAAATGTTGAAATTATTGGCAGTTTTATTTGATTTGCCTTTTTATATTTTCTTTTGCTAATGAATTCCCTTTGCGCCCAATAGTTGAAGCCCGAGGGTTCACGGGTCATAGTAATTTGTCTACCAACTAGTTATCAATTACAAGCCAATGTGTCATTTCAGACCAGACCTTCTTAGCCTGCTGTAGGCTTGTAAATTTTGTAGGTACGTACATTTACAAAACAAAGAAACAAAGTTTTTAGTGAGATATTTTATTTTTATAATCAACATGATACAGAGATTATGGCTTTGTATTCAAATATTTTCTATTAATAATAAAATATTAACAAATTATCTTACATCCACTTGAAAATGTACAATTTGTAATAGATCTTACAAAATACTCTTGAGTATAACTGCAAGTCGATATCAACAGTAGTCTGTAATCAAATACGAGTATACTTTGATATAAACTCGAGGTCATTTTTTAACACTTATGATATAAACCATTGCTCTTACGTTAAGGCGTTACGGATAGCGTTTGTTGGGCGGCGAAAGACCTGTGATCCTGAACACCATCCCAAGCGTAAGCAAACTTTCGCCCGAAATGCGTACAAAGATGTGGCCTATGAGCCCGGCCGCCATCTTGAATTTTCCATACTAAAATACCTATTCAAACCCAATTGAGCTATCTTCTACAAAATTTACGCAAGAGCAATTTTTATTAAGTCTGTCAAATAAATAAGGATTTACCACCGAACAAGCAATAACTATACAGAATGTCCAGTAAATAGCACTGTATAGATACCTACTCGGAAAGGTAGCTTTAGGAGAATTCTATTAGGTAGTATTTTACTACGAGGTGTTATGACTTAAAATCAAAGGCCGGTCGTTACCCGCCACCGGAATATAGTATTGAAATTAACGCTAATTTGGCTATACACAAACCTCTAAATTAAATTATAAGGTCATAAAAGGCTTTTAGTTTGGATACTCAGCAGCCTTTAGTCAAGATGCGTAATATGAGCCATCCAGAAAACGAGAACCCAACGCTGACAAATGTGATTGCACCTTCGTGGTGCTAATTAGATTGTTAACAATCTCATAACTGAATCAACAGCTCTAGAATTAATAGTTTTTAACTTTTCAAAAAACAAAAATTAATAAAATTTAGACCGGCCAATTTAGAGATTGCGTACTAACTACAACCGAAAGAGCTTAAAATTATTTTTTAGTTTTAAATTATTTCAAAAGCTTCGTGTACAACCAAATAAGCGAATTGTCTTAACAAACTCAAGTTATAACATATTATTAAACAAACCACACTTCAGAACAACTTAATGCTTTTATACAAACTTAAAGTTTCGTTCAGACCGTATGTCTGTGTGTCACAGCCATTTTGTTCCGAAAACATTTTAAATTATATGTAGAAATTTCATATTTCTTCTTGCTACCAGGGTACCTCCCAAACTGATAAAAAAATATGTACTCCTTAACCTTTCGTTTGCCGAAACGTGGATCCACGCAATCCCGTTATAGTGCCGGAACGTGGATCCACGCTGAAACGACTTCACGCGGTTTTTTGCGTGATACTGAGTTATTTACTGACAAATAAGGTCGAAAGTCCTATATATAGGTTCCTATTAAATGAAGTTATCAAACCATTCCGTATCAAGCCGTCAAACCATTCGTTTTCGTTCATAGATCTGGTGAAAAGTGATTCAATAGTTCGGTCATTTTAGCGTTTCAACGGGTTTTACGATTTATATATAAAATAGCTCCAATCATAGAGCACTGCAATAAAAAATTCGCTGAAATATATGTTCCTCGCAAAGCTATAAGCATTTACACTTTAAACAGAACAAGAAAATCTCAAATTAAAATAAATATTTTTATATTATCTGTGTTTTTCTATATACCAACAAATTTTTCCCGTCTCATAAGATAAGAATGAGTTGTAGTAAATACTCGACTTATTATATTCCACTAAATTATGCACTAATATAAACTTGATTTCATTGTCATTAAAAATCATAAATCAGATAAAAGGTAAGTTTTATATTCTTGGCGGAATTTGATTTTTAAAACCGTATGTTGCGCGGCTGCGCAACAGTCGATATTTCTCGGCATACAGCGGTATCGCCGCTGCGCCAGTCGCGGCAAACGAAAGGTTAATGTATGAAAATTTTTAAAATTAAAAAAGGAAGAATACTTTCGAATTTCAAGATTGCGAAACAAAAACCGATGCACTTATAGGAGGGTGTTATTTTTGAGGTGTATATGTATGAAAAATAATTACTAATTATAAACACGAACGCGAACGCACAGAAGTCTGCAAAACTTTTATTTTTATTTATTAACTTATTAAAATTTAGTGCAGGGGGAGTAGGACACATGTTAAAAGTTCATCCCTAATTTTACCCCACTACGACAAAGCCAAAAGGAAGGTTATGACTTAAGACAGTCTATATATATTATGTATGTGATTATTTACGAATGTTCCACCGTGGAGCCTAAACTAGTGAGCCGATATTGATGAATGAGGTGTCAATTGGTTAGTTGTTATAGTCCGAATGGCATAAGCTACAGTTTACACGATTATAATCAATTTTTTTTTCATAGAATATCAATTTTGCAGGCTTCTCCGTAATCGGATTTATTTCACATAACCGATGTGCTCTTGTCTACACAAAGTTTTAGGCAACTTTAGAAAGCGCGGCTTGTTGATTTACTACATAAGAGTATAAACGAACTCGTCATCGAATATCGTTTTCGAAAACGATAAAATGATGTTGAAGTACACACACATACGTCTTTTCTATGAGTTTCAGAAAGTTTACTTGTAATTTACTTATTTTAATAGGTTATATTTATTTATATAATTATATTATAGATACAGGTTCAAATAATAACTTTTCGTGCCCACTATTTCGTTTCCTACTATAATACTAAAAAAGAAAGCGTGGAAAGTGTGCTATTTAATTTAAAATAGCACCTCATCAAGATGCCTGCCAATTAAAACTAATCAATGAGATAAAGGTTCATAAAATTGCTTCCCACTTGTCACAATATACAACTCATCTAATTTTATTTGAACAATAGCATAATCCAAACATACATACTTTTAGTTAATGCTATGGCTTTTACACAATTCGAGTTTCCCTTTAACGATCAAGTATCAATCGTATTTGATCGCATCCTTACTTTTATAAGGCCAGGCGCACTTCGCATTTTATCTATTAGTACCCGACGGGCTCGTGTGTCGGGCCAATTCAATGGCCTAGCTTGGTCCGAAGGGATAAGAGTTACGCAATAGAGGCAACTTCTAGGTGAAAATAACTGTAATAATTTAGCGCTGTGCGACCTGAATTGCACTTTATTGTATGGTAGCAAGAGTCGCTATTTATTTAAATGATTTTAGGGAGTTAATCTTCTGTACTATATTACGAGTATTATTGTATTATATTGTATTCTGTGCTTTAATGGACAGGCACCCTTATACTTTTAATTCATTCTCATCCAAATAAACAGTGTAAAATTACATGAACGTATAGTTAATAGTCTCCTTTTCCTAATAAGACATCTTGGGCATTAAATGTCGCAAGAGAATTTATTCAAATAACAGTGTGACGTATTCTACTTTTCCAAAATACCTACTATGTGTATAGTAACAAAACCTTTGTCATACGTGTGTCATATAAAAATGTAAATCTAGTTACTGTAGTATGCCGTTAATTGAGTTTCGTTGTCACATCATTCCATCATCTGGTAATCATTTTAAAATTCTATTGAAATCATGAAGTTAATGACATTTATTACTAGGGTCACATAGGGGTCACGGCATATTAAAGGTCAATAACCGATACTAATACTCCTGAAAGATATACGTTTACGCGGTTGTGGGCGTTTTTTTTTGCAAACTACAATTTTTTACATTTCTTAGTAGGAATTAAGTTTAATCTGCAAATAAACAATTTAAAGTGTTACAAAATATGGTTTAAATGTAGCTAATTCTTCTAACCTTTCAACAAATTGACAGGTCTAAAACAGCTCTATCTTTTTCCGCAGGAACCATAAGAACGAGATTTACTAGGTACTGTCAATTTAGTTGAGATTATGTACAACAGCCATATTATTAATTTTATAAAACGATTACTTTTTAAATGTTATTTTAAAAATAATCCATGTAAGTAGTTGCTTTCATACATATATGAATATAAAAATTAACAATTAATATTTTGCAATATACATATTTCTAGATTATCCAACTTTTATTATTATTATTAAGTACAAATATTCTGCACAATATAGCAGTGGAGTGCAAAGACATTTTGAGTTGGGAAAAACCTGCCATATTGCTTGGGTGAAAAATCTTTGCGTACTGGTACACTGTGCAGAATATTATTACTTATTTGCTAAGCGATTAGCGAGTTTTAGAAGTCGCGATGATTGATATCCTCACTGTGGAAGCATTCATATTATAGATATTTACAAACATTAAGCATTCATCTATGTATAAACATGAGACTGGAGATTTGTGTAAAACTTAGGCTGGAGTTTACTGTACGAAAGAAAAATTATTATTATATTATTTTCATCAAAATCAAAGTGAAATCGGATGCGTTAGTTGCCGAATTCCAAGATTTGACAGGAATAGCGGATCTGAGGCACCTAGCGCAGCTGCGCTGATACGGGAATTCTCCATTAGTTGTGATCTTCGATAAGAATTTTACTAGTTTTTCCGTAAAATTAAAATTTGGTGATGTTATATGAATAAGTTCTTCGCTCACTTATCAACCCGGAATTCGATTGATACTGTCTAACCTTGTGCAGTTAAGATTTCTTACATGGGCTCACTTATCAACTCCGTAGCCTCGCGGAATCGCCTCGCTCGCCCACAGCGAGTGAACAACTCTATGACCGTTCGCTGCTGACGCGCTTGCCGTGCGTTGTCCACGCGCAGGTCCCGAGTGGACCGTGTGCCACCTGAGAGTTGTTCATTCAGCCTATGTTGGGACTAAAGGATGATACGTAGGAGGTCCACGCGCCACATGGTGTCCGGCCGTGGACCACCAGACGTCCATTTACAAAGAGTGGACGCCGAGCAAAGGGATGCTAACTCGGGTACGGTTGATAAATGAGCGACGACCTTTAAACTTTATTAAATGCTCTTCCAGTTTTAGTATGTTACAGCTATTTTTTCTAAAATATGACGCAATGGCTAAGAAAGTAAATACAACCCACCGAAATATAATACGAATTCTAAAGGTTTTCTAATGATTTCAAGGATGGTAGAAATACGAAGTAAATGGAATGAACGCCAAAATAATTTAAAATGAATAAAAACATACATCTGTATTTTTAAGCTGTTAGTATGTACAAGTTTATGAGACTCAAATAATAACTTAAAGCACACACACCGTCACTCGAGTTCAAACATCAACTTTTCCTTTAACACTAACTTTACAAATATGAGACTGATCAATGGGTCCTTCGTCCACCGCGCACGAGGCCAAACCATTCATCGATCTTCAAATCATTTTCACACCTACAGAAGGGCAGTGGTTTACATAACATTCATGAACATTTTCAAGCTTTGACTTTGGTGCTTAGTGAGACCTGTTAATGTACTTTTAATATTTTAACAGCTGAGGATGATACCAAGCCAAAAGTTAGAGAGTACAAAAACGTTTAGGGAAAACAAGGCTCGAGTCACATTGAGATAGTTAAGATAGATCACTAGAAGATGTCCACATCTATTTTTTAGCTTGCATTACAATTATAACCAATGCTGTTCTATTGCACTGCATTCCCTACATATTATAAAGTCAGTGTGTATCAAATCGTTCATACCGAGTTCGTAAGATTGGCACACATTCGTACGGCCAAGGATCTAGAGATCCCTCCAGTGCATAGGACGCAAAAGCTTTTAACGTCTCGGGGTGAACATTGAAAGTTTTTTCATAATCATTTTCAAATGACTAATCCGCTATCGGAATACGACAATACGACTGGTGCGCGGCGTGCGGCGCGCGCGGCTCGCGGCTCGGCGTGCGCGGCTCGCGGCTCGGCGTGCGCGGCTCGCGGCGCGGCGCGGCGGCCCCGCGGCGCTAGAAGATGTCGGGGCAGGCGCTCCAGTCCTGGTCGCGCTTGCAGTCCCAGTAGCGGTTGTTGTAGAGGTGCCGCAGGTGCGGCTGGCCGGGCGCGGCCTGGCGCGTGAACCACAGCGGCGCGGGCGGCGCGGGCGGCGCCAGGCCGCGCGCCGCCGCGTCCTCGGCCGCCGCCTCGAGGCCGCGGCGCGCGGCGCGCTGCTTCTCCTCGAGGCGCAGCTTCTCGGCGTTGGCCTCGTCCCACAGCCCCTCCTCCATGAGGCGCTGGTCGGGCCGCAGCCGCGAGTCCGTGGGCGCCACGCCCGGCTCCGGCTCGTTGAGCTGCGCCGCCAGCAGCGTGAAGTTGTACCACTTGTCGGAGTCGGGCGGCGCGGGCACGCGCTGCCAGGCGAGCGTGAACTTGCCGGTCTTGCACACGGTGTTGTCGGCCGAGGCGGACGTCACGGCCGCCACCTCCACGCGGCTGTCCCAGTGCCCCTGCAGCACGTAGCGCGGCTGCAACGACACGCAATGCTACTACAGTTTCTCTACTATATACTTCTTTTCAATACAACGCCTAATCTTGCTTGAAAACATAATATAATGAGCAGTAAAAACTGACTTAAAAAATTATAAGAATCACAAAGTAATACAAGTTTTAATGAAACTACACGGACTGGGTAGTAGGAATGGAAATATTTTTATTTTTTAAAAGATATTGTCGCCATTGTCAGCGGTGAAGGAAACCATATGTATGCCAGATAATTTTCCATATGTTCGCAAAGGTGTATGAAGACTATGAAGTTTGTCAAGCTGTACTCGGTCAGTGCGGTGGACTGTGGAATAAGCCGAAAGGAGACCCATCCCAGTAGGTCACTGGGGGGAGTAGCGGGATCGCAGAGGTGCGCCTACCACGCCGTTGGGGTCCTTGATGACGCCGGTGACCTTGCGCTGCGTGTCCTTGCTGAAGTAGCCGTAGGGCAGGTACTTGAGGTGCGCCACGTAGCCGGCGGCCGGGCCCGCCTCGCCCGTGATGTCCATGTCGCCGTGGTTGTCCACCCACAGCTTGCCCACGATGATGTTGTGCACCGTCGTCGTCACCTGTCGTCACACACGTCGATTCAGGGGAAAAATATTTTTGCCATAATCTGCCAAACCAGAAAAAATCTGGAGCATGCAGACGTTAACTCTACAGTGCCCAATAACAAAGTGCTCTTGTGTCGAGAGAAACGTATGTAGAGTGTATTTGTAGGGTACATACAGATATTTCCTGGTTTGGCAAAATAATTTTGATTTTCCTTGAGTAGGTATCATGACAAACGCCTGCTTCTATCCAATACCAGTAAATGGCAACCACAATCAACTGCAAACGCTTGTGGGCTGTGTCATTGAAAACGGTTTTCTATTCTATTTAATGTCTAGCGCGCGGAAGAAGTAAAACTAAATGTACAAACGCGCACTAATCTTCTAGACAAAAAGACAGATGGACAGATAGATATGCAGCAAAGTGAACATACCTATGATAATGTAAGGCTTTCAGGTATGGAAACCTAAAAACTGAATCCAAATCGGCTTAGTAGTTTTTCAGGAAAATCGCATAGTCACCCTCTTAAAGTGGGGTCCCGCAGCATGTTGTAAGGACAGGCAGACAGGCGAGCGCCGCGGGCACCGTCCGTCGCGTCCAATGCGGCCTGTAGTAGTCTGCTGTCGCCCGTCGCGATCCATCGTGAGTCGGTTTAACATATCGATAACTCCTAGGTAAGTTGTACTATCCCACAAAATTGGCATTTTAGGTTTTGTGCACTATATCATTTGTTTTATATATATTTTACGTGTTCGTTTAAAAAAAACAGCATTTTTTAACGTACTCTCAAGACGTATAAAGTTGTGTCGTTTTGAAAACGACGGTATTAAACCATCGTATTGACCTTCACAACAATTAACGCGTCACGTAAGCGCTTTGGGGATCCAACAACTTACGTAGGAGATATCGACATATTTACCGCCTTTCTGGGTAGCCGACCCACCTTGCCCCAGCCGTACTCGTTGCCGGAGTCGGTGAAGACGAGGCGGCCGACGGCGTCAGGGTCGACGCTGATGTACTGTCCGCGGAAGTGGCTGCTGAGCGCCACCGTCTGCGCCGAGCGCCACGCGCCGCCCTCGCAGTACAGCGCGCTCGTGGGCGGCGAGTGCAGCACCTGCGCGCTGCTCACGCTGTACTGTGCCCTACCCCGAGCCTGCCCTTTACCTTCCCTTTACCTTCCCTTTGCCTTACGCCAGCCACCGGACTAACAATTTTACACGCCATCATAACATAGTGCAACATTATCGCGCCTCCTTTCGATTAATTTTATCGAATCGGACTCCTACCTTCCTCCAGGTGTACTTGTTGCCGGAGGAGGGGAAGCACGCGAAGGCGCCGCCCAGCGGGATGACCTGCAGGTACTTCCCGCGGAACTTGGTGGTCATGGTGAACTCCTGCCAGCACTGCCAGCCCGCCGCGCCCTCGCAGAACTGCGCCACCATCGGCGGGTGGTGCGACACCTACGCCCACACGAGGCAATTTGGAATTTAGCTCGCTCGTAACCGATACATTTTCACGAACATTTTTATAGAGGACTTATATTGAGTTAATCTTGATCCAAAGTATTAATGGCAAAGCAGGAATGGCTAAACAATGCAATGCAACTCAAAGTTATCAGCGGGAAGATGACTGTGTATGAAGAGTGTTTGTTAGTATGCCCAAAGGCTTTAATAAAATCTATATGGATTAATTTTTAAGTTTTTGTATGGTTTATTTGACATCTTTATTTAGATCAAAGGCCCATATTTAAATCACAGAAGAAAAACACAGATTAATAAACAAATTCTGCAGAGAATGGCAATTCGTTTATAACAATTAAATAGGACCTTCCAGGTTGAACTAATTGGCAGTAGTCTTCCCCATTCGTAGCGAATTCTTACTTTACTCGACTTTTATTTTATCCAAAACGCAACACGTACGAATTATATCAAAATAAATAAGTATAACATAAATGAGTATAATGCCGCGAGTAAACTAGTAAATTGAAAAATGCTGTAAGGAAATAAATTGGCAAGGAAAAGCAGGAAAAAGGCAGAGGCAAAGGGAAAATAAAGTTCATTATTTAAAAACATGATTAAAAAATATGCAATTTGTTCTAAAGACTATACCTACTATAAACCTTTCAAAAAGTTAACTGTGCGTAAATCTGTCATTAAGATTAAAATGAAAATCATATATATTTTTTTTCAAAATGTTAATTTAAATAACAGATTTAGCAGTCAACGTTAACTAAAAGTTACACACAGAGCTTTCACTTTAGCTAAATACAAGTGGTGTGGAAATGGCGAATAGAATCTCACTAGTTATCTGTTTGTTTGTTTCTTCGCTTTCATCTGCAATAAATCCACAAAGCCAGAAAAAAGCTATCGAAGGGAATTTGAACAAACAAAGCTATATGAAAACAGTGAAGCAAAGAAAGGCTTCTGGCGTAGCCCATTTATTTTCGCCTTTATTTATTTCAAATTTCGATGAAATTTTTAGTGTTACTTTATAATATGAATGTTTGATATAGCCAAATATGGGTGGTTGTATACCACTATAACTATGTAACTAGTTGGTCGTATTATTACGCATGCGAGTTATCATACTTTAGTACGTTTATCTTACGAAGTTACGGGCGCTTTACTTGTAAATACATCGTGTACATGCACATTGCGTAAGTGTGCGTGCCTATCAGGAGCCTAGGTGGGAGCGGTCAGGCACGAGCAAGCTCTCGCTCACACTTATACAGATACGACATACACACAACCATGAGCCACGAGCCCTCGTGAAATGAAAGGATTATAATTGTAAACATTAATGTTACCTGTTCGGAGATGGCTCGCCAGCCGAGGTCTGTCATGCGGTCGCACTCGTACGTCTCACCCAACAGTGGGTTGAATGGTTTTGTTGTTCTGGAATAATATGCATTATTTGTCTTTGCTGTCCAGTGTATCCCCGAAAATAAGAGTTCCCGTAGGAGTTCCTAGACACACAGACAAAGCCATAAATAGCCATGAAATGATAAGTGTGCTCAGGCGACTATTATTTTCTCAAGAAAGAAAACCACCAACTTTAAACTGGTACCTACTAAGACTGTTAAAAATGATATCTTTAAAAAATGAAATGGAGTTCGAATTTTTAAATTTTATTTTTCCCATATATTTTATTATGTTTTCGATTAATAAAAATAAATTTGAAATATAATTTTATTTTATTATTTTGTTTTTCTTACAGGTTAGTTATTTTTATTAGATTGTTCTAATTGTTATTCATATACATATAACAAATCACTCAATGCTGGCTCATCATGATGTATAGAACTGCAGTAACTGCTTCGAGATTTAATTGACACCCCCGCACTTTACATTTAGGTGCAAATTCATGTATGAATGAAACTCAAACATGCTGACACGCAAGTCAAAGGGGCAAGTCAGGACGCGACCCTGCCTAACGAACGAGCTATTTGTGAATCTCGATCAATCTCTTCATTGAGACAATCAATGCATGTTTCATAATTTTCCGGAATATATTCGTTTAGACTTGGCAGTTCTGTTTCATTTCCTTTCTAATATTATAAATGTGAAGGTGCGTTGGTTTGTCCTTCAATCACGCAACAACAGAGCAACGGATCTACTTTTTATCCCAAAAAAACGATATTAAAAACCTAACTCCACAGACGAAGTTGCATTGTACAAGATTTAATACCAGCTATAACGTCATATAAGATGGAGCAAAAACAAAAGTTTATTGCATGGATTGCCTCTTTTACTAGTTTTTTTCTATTATAGCAGCAATAAAAATACAAAAATTTCTAGTATCTTACTATTACTTATAAGATAGATTCCTCTAACAGACAGAACGACATACAGTGGAGGCTTTTTTTTAATTTAAAAAGAATATTAGCCAAGTTGAACTTGACTTATATTCTCTTCTCCCCTCCAAATAAGCAGAAAGCTTGTGTTAGAAGTGGGCACAAAATAATGCAACAGGTGGCGACTGAACCTGTGATCATTGAGTTTTCAGTCCAAACCTTTAACCGCTGGACTACTGAGATAATAGGATCCAATTGGCACCCTTTTCGGTACGGAAGCTTAAAAAATACTCAGTTATAAAGAGCATACCATAAAACGTGGACATAATTCGCTCCAGCAATACATGAGCAGAGTCAACTCGTAAATTGTACACAACACAATGTTATTACATATTATTTTATTTTTAAAAGATCAACCGCCGAGTTTCTTGCTGGTTCCTCTCGGTTGGAACGGCATTACGAAACAGTGGTAGATTCATTTGATGATTCGAAAGTACTTTGTAAAAGTAACCGCCGAGTTTCTTGCTGGTTCTTCTTGGTTGGAACGGCATTACGAAACAGTGGTAGATTCATTTGACGATTCGAAAGTACTTTGTAAAAGTAACCGCCGAGTTTCTTGCTGGTTCTTCTTGGTTGGAACGGCATTACGAAACAGTGGTAGATTCATTTGACGATTCGAAAGTACTTTGTAAAAGTAACCGCCGAGTTTCTTGCTGGTTCTTCTTGGTTGGAACGGCATTACGAAACAGTGGTAGATTCATTTGATGATTCGAAAGTACTTTGTAAAAGTAACCGCCGAGTTTCTTGCTGGTTCTTCTTGGTTGGAACGGCATTACGAAACAGTGGTAGATTCATTTGACGATTCGAAAGTACTTTGTAAAAGTTTATTTGAATAAAAAAATATTGTATTGTATTCTACCTGCAGGCCGTGGTGGCGTAGGAGGAGACTGTGAAGGCGGCCACGTAGGCGAGCTGCTGCGCGGGGTCCTCGAACTGCGCGGCCTGGTCGAGGATGGACGAGTACTCGTAGTCCTCTGTCAGCCGCTGCAGCATGGACAGCGGCTCGCTGAAGTTCACCGGGATCGGGATCTTCGACAGCTCCTTGCCTGCATAGAGAAACCAAATATGAATATCATTCTATTGCTTAATTCTTCTTTATAACAAAGAGTTTTGTCCAAAATGGCCTTTGTAGCATTGTTAACTAGAGCCTTCCAATCTGTGTGGTCCTCTGCAGTGAAAATTTATAAGTATATTAAAATAGACATAATATATTACTTAATTTGAGACCAAGTTTTAGTTTTCACAATGGTACTTTACCTAGCAAACTTAATGACTTCTACTTCTACGTAAACTGAGTGGACAAGGATAAAACTATACGTTAATAGGTACAACCAGTTGCACGCCTGGTAGTATTACTAAGTATGAATATCGGTTCTTTAAATAGTGATAGTTAGTATTCTTTGCCAGCAGTAAGGTTAAGTTTGGCTCCATGATTTTGCGTTTCAAAGTAGGGACACTGTTCATTTTATAACTCAACTTTTTTTTTTTCAATGACAAGACTTCTACCTTGACTACGATCTCACTTCACCTGATGGTATAATGATGATAATGATGCAGCCTAAGATGGTAGTGGGCTAACTTAGGACCTATACCAGGTTGAATGTACAGTCGCGGACAAAAAATGTTTACCACCTTAAGATTCATAATTGCATGCACACATCTGTGTCAGAAGGTCGATATGCGATTTGATTAGCCATAGATCATAGACTTTTTAACATGTAGCGGTGCTTAGACGGTCCTTTAGCGGTCTCTTTAGTAGGTGACTGCTAAATAGGTTAGATGTAGAAAACCTTTTTTGGAACAAAAATCCTTACTAATGTTATAAAATAATGTGAGTGTTTGTTTGTTTGTTGTTGGTTTGTCCTTCCATCACACAGCTACGGAGCAATAGCATGTGCATCATCCACATGATTTTTTGCATGGATATAGTTGAGGATTTGGATAGCGACATTTATCCCGGAAAAATAGAAGGTTCTCATGGAAATTTTAGAATCCTAACTTCACGCGGACGAAGTCACGCACAAAAGCTAGTAATTTTAATAAATAGATATTATCTCATATAGACACGAGCACAGGACACGAGTTACCAAAATATGAAAACGGAAGTAATAATCTAATGAAATTTCCAAGAATCTTTATTTCTTAATTTTATTATTGAGAAACTAAACAATATTAGTATAAATAAATAATTAGCTTAATTAGCTTTCATTCGCTGCTATGACAACACGTAGACTCTCTCGCATAAACGCGACAAGGCGATAAGTCAGTTTATATCATCTGTGATATCATCTCATACCCCAGTGCAATGTGATCTAAGAGTTTGAGGATTTCTTTGATTCTGACAGTCCTAGCTTTGAATCATTAAGCCCCATAAATTTTCAGTTTCAAATCAGCAGATTGAGCGGGCTATTGAACGAGATGACTGCCACGGTGCAGATTGAACCATGGAATAGTAGCTCGGCGCATTATCTTGAACTTAGGTTGTCGGAATTTTGCTGCAGAACATCGATGTAAAATGCTGCAGAAACACCACGCATCACCGTAGCTCATCCATCTCCTTTTGACTGTTTTTGACTGTGGATGCTAGCAGCATCATTATGATTCAATGCACAATATGAACTTCACCATTAGAATTATGATTAAGCTTGCCATTTATTTTGTATATTTAAATTTCAAATAACAAATATAATATTTTTGATAATTAATTGTCACTTTTACAAAGGCAGCCTGATTCTGAAAGGCAGTGATGCTTATGTGTCAAACTTGATTTTAGGAAATGAGTTTATACTAATATTTGTATAGAAAAGTCATTAATACTTTTTTTGATGAAACGATGCATGAAATTTTTATAACGTAACAAATGCCTTGATATAGCATTATAGACCTTACTGAAGGCAGGGTTACGAAGAATCTAATTTGAAAAGTGGTAAACATTTTTTGTCCCCGACCGTACACTGCCATACCCTAATCAGTTTCTACTCGTCATCGTGCTGGAACGCTAAATCGTTTGGCGGCATGTCTTTAAGACGTGACGTAAGACTTTCAAGTATGTATATGAAAGTTTGTGCAATTGTGAATAGTATTTGCACACTTACCAATGCAGTTCTTCATGATGGACCACAGTGAGAGTGGGTAGTTGGGCTTGTCGGGCACGCGCGTGCGCCGCGGGTGCCCGTCCACCATGCCGACGGCTTCCGACGCGTGCGGCTGCAACCAGAGCGTCATAGGCTTACCGGTGATGTCGACGATCCGTTAAAGAGCTGTAGGGAAGATCATTGGCAACCAAATGTCCCCATATGGCCCCTAGATTTTCGAGTAATTGTTCAAATATTTTGTTTTTTTGAAGATAAAATGAGAAAGAAAATATAATATTATAATAAGTATACAACACAGGCACACTCTATACTCCCTCATTCAGCTCTGGTTGGACGGAAATCCGACAAGATTGGACAGATCAGGAGCTTTAAATGCTCTCTGAGGCACTGGTGTATTATGCACAGTAAATTTTACAATCTATTTGTATAGGTTCTTAACTTAAACCTTTGTCTCTTTGACTTGTCCAGCACACTCCTCCAATACTACTTTATTTAATACAAGTTTATAAATAAAATGTGTCTCTCACCCATATTACAATTTCCTGTTTCTCTTTATTGTCGGTCGGCTTGCTGACCGCGGCCGCCTCGGCTCCGCCCATCGCACTTTCTGCCCTTTCCTTATCTTCCACAAATATTACCTTAAATCATTCATATTTTTTAAATAAATTTATTTAAACTAATGCATTCCACAAACTCATTTAAAAAAGAGCATACCTGTTGAGTTTCAGTCACAGTTTCACCTTCCGACTCATCAGAACTTTCACCACTTTTCACTTTATTTTTTCTATTTACCTGTCAATCATAAAATCAATTTTAACAAACTTAACCTAGAACACTCAAAATATTCGTAGTTTTAGTTCCACCAAAACATAACTACACTTTTTAACAATTTTTTTTTAAAGTTCTGATGTGTTGTTGCCTTATTTGGTGTCCAATAAAGAATATTTTCATTTTCATTTTCATTTCAACACTATACAAGGACAACATAATAGTATTATGTTGATGGTAACAAACAGAATACAAATCAGCTAATTAAAACATACAAATGTGAAAGTTTGGTTCTGCGAATGCCTATCCCATATTATTTTTAAGAAAATTAGTGATGCTGAACATAACTTACAATACCCTCTTGTATTAAGAGTGGTTACAATGATAGTGCAAAGGCTGGTGATTAAAGCGTCCTTTCAGTTTTCAGTCCACACTTTTAACTGTTAGACTTCTGAAGCTTAAAGCTTAAACTGTCTGATTAACTGTTCAAGGTTCATCTACTGAACAGATCGAAACATATACTTGAGATTTCTTTTCCTTCTTTCTCCCAGATAGTATCTTAACACAGAAGAAAAAGAGGAAGAAACATCGTCTAGAAACATTGAATGTAAAAACTCACAGGCACTTTAATTACAAAAGAATTCTTTTCCTCCATAGCAGAGGAGACTCCTTCTTCCATGGCATCAAAGAACTCATGTTCCTCATCCTCTGTTTCATTTCCTTGCCCAGATCCGTTCCCGCCTGAGTACAAAAAAATAAATTAAAATCCTTATTAATATTATAAAATATGAAAGTGTTTGTTTGTTGAGGTGTTGGTTGGCCCTTCAATCACGCTGCGACAGAGCTATAGTTGAGGAAGTGAAGAGTAACATAGGTTACTCAGGTTACTTATTATCCAGGAAAAATAAAAGGGTTCCTGAGAAATTTTAATGAAATCTAACTCCACACGGATGATGTCACAGGCATTATACATTAAAAATCACACCAGAAAGAAGTTGTTTAACACGCTGCTCCAATTTTTTTTTGGTCATCTTACTATGGCTTGATTTGGCTCGATACGAGTGGCGTGACGTAGGGTGGGGTGGCGTGTTACAACAATACCCAAGCCATATAACATTCCACCCTTAAAATAAAAATAAATAAATACATACAAAACATACACATGTTTTGTTAACTACTCAACATGAACACATGAATCAACTAATTACATACATTATTTTACCATTTTACGACTAAATTTATTTTTACTTAATATTCTCAATTCACTGAATTTTTTGTGAAAAACACCTGTGTGTTTCATATTAATGTGTTTGTTTATTGGTTTGTGTTTCAATCACACAGCAACAAAAAAATAAAACGAAAAATCCCTATACTCTTAAAGTGACATAGAATACTTTTTACCCTGGAAAGCAAAGGGGTCTTGCTGGATTTTTCAAATATTTAACTGCATGCAAACATTGTCTAAAATATTATCTTTATTATTGTTTGACAATACAACTCCAGAAAAACATACTACAATTCCAGAAAAACATACTATTTACCTATTTTATAAGATGAATT
The DNA here is from genome assembly GCA_038048805.1 of Hipparchia sbordonii. NCBI lineage: Eukaryota > Metazoa > Arthropoda > Insecta > Lepidoptera > Nymphalidae > Hipparchia > Hipparchia sbordonii. The sequence goes on along the minus strand of CM076107.1, from coordinate 7,439,244 downwards.
ATAACCTCCAATGTATAACAAATATTAAACATTTACATAATAGTGATCAACAATAATGCAATTTATATGATATTTGGATGAAAATATGAAAAAGCATAAATGAATAAAGGCAGTGGGATACATCACTTTGAACAGACGGTGCAGGGTACAGTATTTGATACAGGTAATTTATACACCAATGGAACACTCCTGACATTTCCTCTTAAAAGAGGTAAGATATTTTTGCTCCTACAATAAGCATAAATTCATTTTTCTTATTATTATTAATTATTAAAGAAAATAAAATACAAATAAGAAAAACTATTAACCTTTTATATACTCAAAGCTTTGTTTACATTTTTTATAGATTTTCTTGTCCATTAGGTACAGCAATGTGATTATAAAGAAACTGTTCTGTAAACATTATGTTTTGTAAAGTCCTTATTATGCTGTTAATGTGCAATGGTAGACATTAATATGTAATTTTGATAAGTCACTTTGCTGGTGGCTTTGAATATTGTATTCAGTGCCTTGTGGAAGTGTGGCAATATTATGAATTGCTAATAAATGATGTGAGCAACATGTAGCACTAACATAAATCATCTTTTAGCTTTTTTATTCACTTACCGCCCATAGTGAATACCATATTGCAGAATTATGTACCCTTCATTACAAAATAATCTATCATTACTAATTTTATGCAAACCACTATACACAATACACAAGGTCAAGATTGAGGAACACACGTATTTCACCAATATGTATTTAAGACGGTTGCCACACACCACTGTGTTACTACAGTACCAGGCGAATGATAATTAGATCAGTAAGTAAACAACCAACTTCCCCATTGTACCAATTATTGCAATTTTATTGTAATCGTACACAACCTTCAACCTTGGGACTGCCAAAAATTGCAAAAGGAATGGCCTCCGAAACAAGATAAATTATTACGGTATTACGTACCGAAACCAATGAGTATTTATTTTCCGACACACATTTTTAATTTCACTACATTTCTTCACTACTAATTTTATTTTATTTGGACTAAACAAATTTAATTTATCAAAATATCGCCCAATAAAATTATCCGTCACGAGACATGCGTCAATTTCATAGATTAGAGAGATGATACATTTTCCTTTGTCGTCATCCTGCTCTGAGCTCTTGCATATAGAGCTGTTTATCTTTGGTTCTATGGTAGCTATGGATAGCTTTTCTGTATTAGGTTTTTTGTTTTTATTTTTAACTCCCCCGACAGAACAAGATGTGTAATAAGTTTGACCTATGTATCTATGTATGTATGAATCTGCCTGTTTCCTCATAGCTCCCTAACGAATGGGCCGATTTTGATGCAGTTTTGTTTATTTGAAAGCTAACGTGAACTAGATGGATCTTAGCTATAACTTACGAAGATCTGCTCAGGACTTAGATCATTAGATTAAAGATCATTTCCTATCTCATTAAAGGGTCTTACAAATTTTCACTGGTGTGATTGATTATTATTTCCAAGGTATGGTAACCTTGAGCTGGTGCTGCAGCATGAAGTAGTCTGTGGGATACCCAAATTACAGCAGATATGGTGTGTTCATTAGAATAGAATAGAAATATTTTTATTCAAATAAACTTTTACAAGTGCTATTGAATTGTTGATGAATCTACCATGATGAATGGTGGTCAGTGAGTAGGTATTAGATAGTTGTAGATGATGACTAAGGTTTGAGGCAGAGGATCTGGTGATGGAGTAGACATCTGGGTAACGGAATGTTGAGTATATCATACATAGTCTGGCCATAGATTCACATGTGTGTTAAAGTGTGATTTAAATTGTCAATCAATTTAAATGTTATTTAAGGCTGTTTTTACGAATTCAATTCAACAACCACACAAAAAGTGCGATTGTCCACATTAAGATGCTCTGTATGTGGCTGTGGCTCTGAAGTGAACAAACTGAAGGGTTTGAATAGTATATGCAGCTAGACTTAATATTAATTTTATTTTGAAATAAATGCCACGTTTAAGCTCGTAAGATTATTTTTACTAAACTATTGTTTTTAAATTTTTGTCTGAGTTTGAATATCAGAACGGCCACCCTAGCCATATTACAAAACACTGTAGAGCAGGGTTTCCCAAAGTTTTTTTATCACGCTTCCCTTCTGAAAGAATAGGACCTGCGATAAAAAAACTTTGAGTGCCCCAGTTTTGGCGTTAGCGATCATAGAAAGAGACAACACGTTTGTAATATGACTAGAGACGCTAAACTGATTTTGACAGGACTTCCACAGAAATGGACAAGGCTATTGTCTGTAAACATTATATCTTGCAACCTAAGTGTTCCAACAGGATTTTTAAATGTTTAAATTACCTGTGTGTGGTGTGCTTCTAGCAGTGACGGTTTTCTCTAGATTGTCGTGTTGGCGCGCCAATTGTTCCACTACTTCTTGCAGTCGCATCTTCTGTTCGCGTTCATGCTGCAAAGCGCGGCTCATGCGCGCACTGGATGCTGCTGCTGCACTCATAAACTCTGAGCAAGCCTAATTAACCAATCAATCATATTATAAGCAGAAAGAATGAAATTTACAAATAACTTCCTTTTCATACATTTTATAATTTTTATATTGGTATAACTAAGTTAGCTTAATTCAAACCCAGCTCCAAAACAATTGAATCAATTTTAGCAGAACTTTGAAAAGCAAGTTGATGATTTGTAAGGTGTGCTATATCTACTTTTTAATGGAATCTTAGTTCCATGGGAAAATATGTATTACCTTGGCATGGAAAACCCAAGGGCAACTACTAGTAGTTGCCCTTGTAGTATCTCTAAGTCCAGAAGGGAGTGCTGAAGAGCAGCTCCATGCCTCGCAACTAGTTCTGAGCAAATAATTTTAATACTAGTATTAAAATTTATTAAAATTATTTGCTTTTGCAGCCATAATTACTAAATTGAAATGCATTTAATACTTAAGTAACACATGCAAATTAACTATATTCTAGTATGATTTTTTAACTAGTAGTAAATATGTAATGATAAAAAACATGAATTTTTAACCTAGATCATGGCACATAAATTGAAGGTCATGTAATATCTACTAATAACTAAAAACCGATGGCAGATAGATGTATCAGAAAAAGAAACTTTTCATACTTAATCCATTATTAGTAGAATAGAGAAAAACTTACATTCATCATTGCATTACAAGATATTCTAAACAGAGTAGCACGCTCGGAGACTTGCTTGGTGGTGTCAGTGGGAGGGATCTCTAAGTCCACAAGGGAGCGCTGAAGAGCAGCTCCATGCCTCGCAACTAGCTCTGAGCAAGTGCGTAAGTCGTGAAACCTTGCTGCCAACTCCCGCGCTATTCCACCTGCGTCTTCTGTCTCGCCATCAGTCCCACCAGCAACTGTAGGCCCTTGGTCTTCATCGTCATCAGACTCTTGTGCACGACTGTATAACATTCAAACTGATTTCTTAATACAATGATAATGTATACAATAATTTTCTTATTAATTATTATACATATATTGTATTCTGTCGAACTAGGTAAATGAGGCAAGGTAGGAGTGAAATTTTTTAAGTGAAACAAACATGTCTAGAAAATATGCACTCTACTCATAGAGTGCATATTTTCATTATAATATCATTATTTTTTTTTTGTTTTATGATGATCTTTCACTTACATGGCTTTAGCCTTTGCTAGCTCGAGTGCTGTGACCCAGCTTTGTCGCTCCACCTCATCGTGTGCACGGATGTGGAAGGTCTGTGTGCCACCATTGCTTATGACAAAAGTACAAGAGTCTGCAGTGTGAATCAAGGCACCGAGTAGTGATATAGTGCCACGGCATGTGTGAGACATCTCCGCTTGGTTTCTGAAATACATTGTCTGTTAATTAACCATAAAAAAGTTAAAGCAGTCTAGAGCTCTCCAAAGTTGCCACACATAAGGTTTGATTCATATTTGAAAATTAACCAAATTGTTTCTTTTGTATTAGCAAAAACACCATTGAATACTATATACTATAATATACATATACTATATTATAATATAATATATATGAACAAAACCAATATGGCAGATGGTACATCCAAAAAGTAGGGGTGGGGTGGCTCTGAATTTTTTTTTGTGTTACATATTCAGTAGGATGTCAAATAAAAGAGAAGAAAACTCTGAGTTCAACCAAGCAACAGAAATAAATTTTACTATAATCTTTCAGCATTTATGAATACTACTAACACAATCTATTTCAATGAATTTCAGTTATAAAATAATAAAATAAATATATAATATAACTAGCGGACCCGACAGACGTTGTCCTGTCTTAAGTTTTTTACATCCTCTTTGACGAAATTGGCAGCACGCATTCTGAAGTTTTTTACATCCTCTTTGACGAAATTGGCAGCACGCATTCTGTCAATGTTATGTCAAACGCCATAAGATTACATCAAAAAAGTTTGAATTGTAAAAGCGGTTACATTAGAAATAATTTAATATGGTGGTTAATATTTCTTAAATTTTCTAATTTTCCACGCAATTTTCTTAATTTTTTCTTTCACAAGAACCTTCTCCTAACAATAACAAACACAATAAAAAAAGAATTAGCGAAATCGGTCCAGCCGTTCACGCGTGATGCGATTACCAAGGAAATAGGGATTCATTTTTATATATATAGATAAGTAATTTATTTAAACGAATATATTATGTATAAAATAAATTATGAACATAGAGTATGGCTTCCCTGTCCAAACTCATTTAAGCTGAATTAAAATCATAACATATTTATTAACTTTTTGTAAGTCATTAGATACTGCTAAACATGATTTCTTAGTTTGACACAGGAGTCCCTTTACAATAGCACAACATTAACACTTAAAATTAAGTAGCTTATTGTGAGCATATACCAGGTTTATACTGTGTTATGTGTTAACTTTCTTGACTTCATTTACTTAACATTAAATAATATTTTAGTCTCTGTCATAAACAATTATTATTGATAAGTATTACACATTAATCCAACATCATATCTACAGCTTGTAAAAAATAGGACCCTGATTAGAAAACTGATAAAAACCACAAATACAAATTTTCATTACTCTGATAACAATCCAATAATTCGATATTATTTATCAATTAGTTGACCAACTATTTTAAATACTTACTTCAATGGCAGTGATTAATATTATTCGAATCACCAATGTTTGCGAATAACTTGAAAAATATTTTTATATATTAAAATACATTATACGTAAGAATTTAATTTACCTGTAATAAGATAATAATCCATTTGACAACACGAACCATCTTCGCTGATACCCTTTCAAATAATTCGTCCATTTGAACAACCAACCCTTTTTTTCAGGTTCACCGGGGACAGGTTGACCCTTGGGCACAATTGCGTCGGACATTTTTAGATAAAATTTAGTTCACGAATATGGAAAAAAACATAGCACGCCGACACAAGGCCACAGTTCAGTCAATTTTTCGATGTCTACCACAGATTACTATGATACTACGTATCAGATGGCTCAGTGCCCTACAAATTTTAAACCCTCGAAATCAAGGCCCATGATTGGCTAATGTATCATTTTGGAAATCTGCTGTAACCAATGGCGTAATAACAATTTTTTTTTCTATTTTTGTCTATGGATTTTTATTTTTGTTATGAAGGTATCTACCATAGGTATGTACCATAGGTATCTACCACAGGTATGTACCGTAGGTATCTACCCATTGCCATCCTTGCCCATAATAACAATTATAGGTTATAATTTATAAAAAATAGGAAATAAAGAAACAAATTTTTTAAAAATATTTGTTTAATTCACTTTGAAATAACATAATACCTATCGCTTTTGTTATACACATTTTTGGAATTTCAGGTAAGTCTTTATGATCTTGTCTAATATATACTTATATGTCCTAATTTTGTTTATTAGATACACCCTACACCAATTAAGACGTCATATTTTTAATAATTTGTTTCACGAAACGTTTTTCAAATTACAACACACTGGTAAACACATAAGATCCTAAACACTTTTATAATATAAACCATAAAACTTTGTCTTTTCTCACACTGTGGAAACTTATAAAAAAAAAGCGTCCTTACGCGAATTATTATAACGGGCACATAACACTTGCACTATATTTCAATAAATTGAAATAACAATTGCTATTCTGGGACAGAAATATATGAAAATTAAACTAAAAAAACCAAATACAATAATAATGGCGTCGATTGGGCGTCAGCCATCAGGAGAATCATAGATTACTGTAGATCTATAAATACTTCATACTACATATAGGTACCTAATGTAGATATAGAGATGTCTGTAAAAATTGTCATGCATCATAGTGGAAAAGATTTTGTAAGGCTATGGAAATTTGTATGGGACTGAACTGGCCGTGATGTCTACCCAAGAGCAGGGGGGGTAAACTTGTATGAGGCGAATTTTATACCTACGGGGGCGCAAATTGCCATTGCCTAAACATTCCAATAATGTTGTTCAATTTTTGAGCATTGCAACACTAACTTTTCTAATGCGTCATAGCTAGAGGTGAAAACGATACCACTCTTCCTTCGATAGTAGTACTGACACTATATCGAATGAAAGTATCGATACCACCTTCGATACTATATCAGAGAAAACCTAATAGTACTAAAGTTACAAAAGATTAACTCCGCAAAATCATTTAAATAAACAGCGACTCTTGATACCGTACAATAAAGTGCAATTCAGGTCGACACAGCGCTAATTACCTACCGTCATATTTATCTAGAATTTGTCTCTGTTTCTATCGCTTAACTCTTATCCCTTCACACTACGCTTACGTAGGTTACTTAGGTTGCTTCTTTTAAATATGAATGTGCTTATTAGTCTATTTTTGAACAAATGGCATTTCAAATAAACCTAGGTACCTACTTAATAGTAGGTATGTACTTAGATCAGAAAACTATTTTATTTTACAATGCCTGCATTGGTACTTTAACCTAAAAATGTTGGTGAGTTTATGAAATCTCTTTTAAGTAGGTAGGTACATGTGTATCAAACCTGAAATAATATATGACTTTATAGTACGATCCTTACAAAATTATTTCCTTAGCTCTTGGTTGGTTATAATTATTTTAATACTACTAAGCAATTTGCTTAATCTCCATTATTTATTATTGTATACGTTGTATACCCATGTATTACCAAAAATAATGTATGAGTACCCTGTTGTTTACGTCACCAAATTGTTCCTCTAACTTAGTTATATACTTATACATAATATTATTTAGTTATGGTAGGTACCCACCAAAACAAATATGTTACTAATATGTTATGTATTATACAACTTAAATAGGTACCAAAGCTTAATGTGACCTATGAAACTCTTGTTTTATTTTTTATTAATTTGTAAGTAGCTAACTTTACTATATAATAATAATTAACATTCTAACTACATAAATAACATCAGGTACCTACGTGACATTAATAAGAATAACAAAAACCTTTCCTAGGTACCGTGTACTTAACTACATTGGTAAACGAGTATTTAGGTTACAGATTCTATTACGTATCTATTCTATTCCTAGTTAGTATCGAATAAGAAGTATCGATACCATATGAGTACTCTAGTTTCTCCCTAGTCTATGACTTTTATTTTTGTTTTCAACATGGCGTCTTATTGTTGCGCAACAATTAATAATTATTAATTTCTTGCATTTCTTTATACTTTTGCGTCGAATTATTTATATCAATGAGTATGTAATCACGTTTAAATGTGTTTAAAAGTGCAGTGCTATTCGTATTCAAAGTATTGACTTTGTTTAATACGGACAAGTCTAGTGTTTGTTTTTTTTATAAAATGGCTGAAAAAGAAATCAGGACAAAATGTTTTAAATGTAGCTGCTTGCCGGCTGAAGACAACATAAAATTGTTTCGATTTCCTTAACCTGCTGTATGAAATCTTTTGTGGTAAGTATTTCTACCTAAGTTCTAGCATGCCTGCCTAACCTAACCTAACCTACCTATGTTAAAACTCATTCTTATATTATCCTTTTACAAAACAAATATCTTTTGATATTTAGAGTTTAGAGTAGGTAATAATATCAAAAGGATAAAGATTTGCATCTATAGTTTTCTTATGAACTAAGTTGTATAGTAACATTGTACCAACTATGTCCCACACATTACAGATTCTATTAGGAAAAAACTATTAACTAGCACAATAGCACATTCTATAGAAAGTGTATAAGTTACCAATAGGGTAGTAAAAATGCTTTCTTTTATATCTTCTTTATCAACTGATAGACATCTACTGCGGCGACTTTGGTTCTACGGATCTTCTCATTTCTGATTTGATGGTATATAGTTGTAGTACTAAAGTTAAAACTTGTTTCATTTCAGATGTGAACTATGGGTTCAGTACATTTTTCCTGAACAAGACTACTCTTCATTGTCTCTGCAGGAGAAATTATACAGTGAATATAGAATGCGACATCAGAATGCTGTGAAAGAAGTGTCAGCCACTGCACTCGAAAGAAAAAACATCATTACACATAAATAAATGTGAAGTTAGAACAAAAAAAAAAGGTTTTTATTTTAATCCTAAGTAAAAGCATAAAGATAAGGTATTTTGACTCGAAAGAAAACTTGATACCTATTCAAAAATAGGTAGGTATCAAGTTTTCTTTCGAGTCAAAATATCTTATCTAGGAAATTAATTTGAATATGTAGGTATATTTCCATATTTGAATTCTCCCGCCGTAAGAGTTGTCGAGGGCTAATTCTAGATGGCGCTAGTGTGAACTGTCTCGTGTTTTTTACTATGGAGTTTGCATTCTTCTCCGTTAGGAGTATTAGTGTTCTGTGCCCAAGAGAATGTAATCACTCCGATGTTTATGTCTACCACTAGGAATATTCGATATACATCGATGCTTCGAATTCACTCGATGTTTATAGTACGATGCATCGAATCGATTCGATGCTTTGAAAAATTTTTGATTTGTTAACACCTGTAAAACCGTTTTAATTTGGAACGTATCCTATACGTAGACGAATAAGAATGCGTGCAATAAATTGAGCTCTAACTTAATGAAATTATGGTTCATTTTACTTTGACGCTAATGTCATTTGATTCTTGTACGATCAATCGAATTAAAAGTTAGACTAACCCTACTGTAAATAAAGCGTCCAGGAAATTGCCGATTACCGCCGAAACCGCGATCGGCTTGGCCGACTAGTCGGCCTATTAGTCGGCCTCTTTACAACCGACTAGTCGGCCAAAGTCATTGTCGGCACATCTCTACTAAAAAGCTTTAGATAAAAACTCTTTTAAAAAAACCGACTTCTAACGCCATAACAAAGTATAAAATAATTTAAGTTTAGTTTGTACACGTTTGTTGAAGTCGGGCGGGCCTAAATAGAAATGATGAAACTGATGCGCGATACTCGCCCGACTTCAATTAATGTGTCTCTCACGTATCATCAGAAGGTAATGTGCATCATCAGATGCAATGTTAAAAAAAGTCAAAAAAGTACTCAATGTTGAGAAAACATCGATGTTTTTAATCAATGCATCGAAAAACAAACATCGATGTATTTTCTAAGTGGACACTACCTACCACAGAGCACTTATTACCTGTTTGATTTCTACATACAAAAGTAGGTACCGTACCGTAGACAGAGAAGGCAATAGACCAAGGTACTGTGTAACCGCGACTGAAATAGAGATAACATGACGTAACGATGACGTCACATGACAAGTTCGAGTTTAATGTTGCCACAATAACTGCACTCCCCTAGTACCCCAAATTAGATGGAAAATTCTTCCCAGGATTTTTAAATAAAACGACAAAACAGATGCTGAACTGTTTTATTTTTTAAATAACATACCTACACATATAAGGTTGTCTGGGAGAGACATACCTATTAGGGTAAGCTTCTATTTTTTACATATATCTTAATATTGTGTGCAATAAAGAATTTATTATTCTTTATTGCACACAATATTAACTTCAACCACCACTTAAAAGTATAAAATAATTTTAGTTTGTACACGTAAGTCGGTTTTTTAAAAATATTTTTTTTTATACTAAAGTTTTTTAATGTACTTTCATAGGACCAATTCACTAGATAATTATTTGCTCCTTAAAAAAAATATTGAAATGCCGAATAGAAATTTAGCATATGTGAGTCACTTTGAAAAAAGATGTATGTAACACAAAGGAAAATTTTTTTTCGTTACTAGTAAGAATGTTACACAAAATAATTTGTAATGAACAGTTAAAATTTTCCTTCGATCGAGTAATGCTATTGAATTAAAAGCAACAAAAATTGTATATTTAGTCATCAAAATCATCATTAATGAAATTAACAGTATATTCCTTTTTTCAGGCAGTCGTATAAAACTGCAACTCTTCATAGTTTAAGTTAATAATTATTTAAAAAAAACATTAAAAGTCTGCCTCTAGCTATTTAAAAATGGCTTTAAAAATTAAGAACTTTGTAAATAAAATAATTCTTAAGATCGCCAACAGTTCTCGACTGGTTGTTGGACATTCGAACGAAACTTCAGGATGATTCAGAACAGTAACCGACACTATCTAACTGAATACACTTTAATCATCGCCGACATATATTATATTCTAGTATCCATCATCTTTCTTTTCTTTTCTCATAATATTCATTTCTTCCATCACGACTTTATTTTGTTTCAACAAAAATTAAAAAAAAAATTGAAAAAGTAGCCAAAGTAACCCGCCGTTACGGTATGTCAGAGGACATTACTAAAAAAAACCTATCTCCGTGCCAAATTTCAGCCATATCGGTTTAGTGTGGCGTATTGAGTAACAAACATCCATATGTTTGTTACTCAATCACGCCACACTAAACCGATATGGCTGAAATTTGGATGTATGTATGGATGGCCCTACATACATTCAAACTTTCACATTTATAATATAAGTAGGATAGGGAAAATCGGGACATTGTATAGGTACCTAAAGCTGGCAACACACATAGATACTAAATTTTCTTATTAACTGTCAGTTTGTTGGGCACAAAAGTGTGTCGACCTTGAAAAAAACTGGTTACACGATGAGGGACAAAAAATTGGGTAGCTGCGTCTCTGTTTATCACATTAATAACTTTATCTCTGCTCTCTTTTTAGTGTGAGTGAGAAAGAAATCGTCACTGACTCTATGTCTTCTCTCTCTACGTACCGTACCGAGGTACCGTAGGTAATATTCTGTAGCCTGTAAAACCACAAACATATAAGAGTAAAACTTAGGTCACAGACTAGGTACCCATATATTTTTTAAACTAATTCACGTCATGGCTCTGGGTACAACTTTATCATTTTGTAGTCTGTGTCCCCTTTTTAACCGACTCTAAAAACGAGGAGGTTAACGGGAGGCGTACGGGCGGTTACTAAAAGGCGGTTCTAATTCCGCACATAGGTACAGTATCTTTTTTTCTATGTATTATATTATGTCTGTGGTATTATACACTGTACCTAGTCTTTGTCGTGTTGTTCTGTGGTCTTCTCACTCCCGTTTTAAAAGCGATTAAAGCGCGTGATACACATGCTAGTAGATGGCATGCTAGGTGCAAGTAAAGTTGGCGCGCCAGCTACTGGCAGAATGTCAGCGAGAGATATACAATTATACATGTTAGTCAATGGTATGCCAGTTTCAAAACGTCTAAGTTCTACGTTCGTAACGTTAAAAAAGTTCACAAAATGAATATTTATGAAGAAATAATTAATAGTGTTGCAATACAACTCGCAATTATATTAGGCAAAAATAACAAAAATCAGCACAAAAATTAAAAAAAAAAAAAGACGTGTGGCACTCCGGGACTGCCGCGGCAAAGCTATTGCATAGCATTTTTTATCAACGCCATCTAGCGGCTCACCGTAGAGGAGTCCCGTGTCAGGTTATATTCGTTACGGAATTTCTGGATTCGGTCTCCACGCTGGCCCGCAATAGAAGCTAAGCAATAGCTTAAAAAGATCTTGGCAGATACTCGTAGCTGAGAGTTACGATTTACAACAACACGTTACGATCTGTTTCACATACTTGTAACAGGCAATATGAATCTTCCGTCCCAATTCCCCTAGTGTTGCTAGTAAATCGCAACTCTCAACTATCTGCCAAGATATTTTTAATTTTTGTGCTTATTTTTGTTGTTTTTTGCCTAATATAATTGAGAGTTATATTGTAACACTATTTATTTGTTCATAAATATTCATTTTGTGAATTTTTAGAAACGTTACGTACGTAAAACTTAGAAGTGTAGAAAGTGGCATACAATTCACTAGCATATACAGGGTGTCCCTGGATAAAGTGCAACAAATAAAAATCTTAATTCGCTAATAAAAAGTAAAATAATTTTTTTAGAATTATTTTTTCTATTTTTTTGTCGATAATTTATGGTCTACTTTCACCCCCTTTCGGGGTTGCACTTTATCCTGGGACACCCTGTATATCACGCGCTGACATTCTGCCAGTACCTGGCATACCAGCACCTAGCATGTGTATCACGCGCTTAAATCGAATTGATTATCACGTGATTATATTCTCTTGGATAATCACTTGACACTTCATGTTCGGAATCGAGCGGCCGATTCGAAATGTTTTTATATTTTAGCTGTTGTCTTGTCAATAAGGTTGTCCGGCGGGTTGTTCAAGGTGATACTTTCTAAATTGGTTCCTTAAACAATTTGTTGTTTGCTAGTAGTAGTAGGTATCTATATTAATGTTGTTCGCTTCGTTTACCTAATTATATTTTTACATTGAATTTCACGATATTGCTTCTAATATAAAAACTTAAATATTTGGTATGTATTCCTAATACTTTACATCTATAAATTATAATAAAATTGCAATTAAATAAGTTTTATCTGTAAGACTTCATTAACTATAGGAATAAATTTTCAGATTAAGATAATCTAAAAATCTAATATATTTCCTGCTGTTTTGGAACTAGGTCATCAGCGTTATTTTTCAAACAAAATGGGAAGTTCATACTCAAGGTCTTATTCACCAAATTGTGAACCACCAAAAAACGAATCTGATAACCGTAAGTGTCACTCTTCTCTTCTTATCTTTAATCTTTTTACATTATTGTCACTAATTAATAATTATTAAGTAATAATTATGAGCATTGATGTAATTAATATTTTCTATTATTTTATTTTAATTCTTTGCTAAAATTGCAAAAATATATTATAAACTCACTGCAAAACAAGAAAGTCTGAACTCTCAATTATTGATTTTATTGTACCCCTTAAGATGGAACTAATTGCTGTTACATTACCTTTGAAAAATCATCGAAACAATTGAATTGTTTTACTATAATGATATTTATGGCTGCATAAATAAACTATTAACTTATTATAATTTTTACTAGGTGGAACAATTTCACGTACAGATTCAACATGCCAATATGTGGAGTCTGTGGTGTGCAAAGTGAATGACCTCAAAGAGAATGAGATGAAGGTGTTTGATGTCGGTGAAGAAGGGAAAGTGTTAGTTGTGAAACAAAAAGGTGAATTTAGCGCCATAGGTACTAAGTGTACTCATTATGGAGCACCGTTGGTGTCTGGAGCCCTAGGTGATGGCAGAATTAGATGCCCTTGGCATGGAGCCTGCTTCAATTTAAAGACTGGAGATATTGAAGACTTTCCTGGTTTTGATTCCCTGCCATGCTATCAAGTCACTGTTTCTGAAAAAGGTGAAGTTAAGGTAAATAGAAACTTAGTCTTGTAGTATATATTTTATTCTTCAGGCTAATCTTCAGAATGGCTGAACCGATTTTGATGGGCCTTCTACAGACACAATTTTACAACAGCCTATAAAAGATGGAGGAGTTGGAGCACATATACAATAACGTTTCATCCCACAAACCTTTGTCAAATAAAATACATAATGTAATAAAGTTAACTTTTCAATTGATAAGTTGTGTGGTTTGACTATTTATTGCATAAGTGCATCCAGTTGTGACTTTAATATTATATATATTTTGTCGTATCATTTTTCACACTTAAAGTTGTACTGCAAACATTTTATTTTCACATTAATGTGTGAAAAACAAACAAAAAAATCTGTTTTATTTAAGTTCAGCAGTAGAAACTTGTTCTTGTTATACATACAGTGTCATGTGACTAATATGTTGTTAGTGAGTAACATAATGTGATCATATTTTTTTAAAGTTTCAAGCAACCTTGACTTGAATGATACTAGTATCTTAACGACAATTCTGGAACTGTGTGTTCATTCAAAACCATTTTTACTTTTTAACTCTTACTTATATTTTGTAAAGGCTCACAGATCAAGGCAGGGGAGAACTTGACCCTGCGAATTTATGCAAGCCTTTAGAAAAATCTGATCAACTATGGCTAGACTTAAATTACTACCTAACAATCTATACAAGCATATTAAAGCCATATTTAGCATTCTGTGCCTACAATAACACATTGAAGTACAATGCATAGAGCAGTATTTCAACTTTTTTTTGAGATTCATATAATAAATTGGTTGATATTTTATGGCATGCGAGAACAATTTTAAAATAATACTGCTATTTTTATAATTTTTTATTGAAGTGTTAAACCTACATTTAAAGGAAAATAACCTAATAGATTTATAAATACATATCAAAAATTCCGAGGCCGGCGGGATTCGAATTCCTAGAGAGACGTGGGTTCGAATCCCGCCGGCCTCGGAATTTTTGATATGTATTTATAAATCTATTAAATACTGCTATTGGTCCAGATGAGATCTTAGTTGAGTGCTAACTTTAGTTCAACAGAACCTTGGGTATAAATGAAGAGTGAATATGCGTCTTGTAGACAAGCACACACTCTATCCAGCTGTATCTTCATTTACCTTTTATACCTACAAACTATATCATTATGAATCTATATATATAAAAATGAATCCCTATTTCCTTGGTAATCGCATCACGCGTGAACGGCTGGACCGATTTCGCTAATTCTTTTTTTGTTGTGTTTGTTATTGTCAGGAGAAGGTTCTTATAAAAGAAAAAATTAAGAAAATTGCGCGAAAAATTAGAAAATTTAAGAAAACTTAACCACCATATTAAATTATTTCTAATGTAACCGCTTTTACAATTCAAACTTTTTTGATGTAACCTTATGGCGTTTGACATAACATTGACAGAATGCGTGCTGCCAATTTCGTCAAAGAGTTTCAATATTCATAGTTAAGACAGGACAACGTCTGTCGGGTCCGCTAGTATTTAAAAAAAAACTTACATGTAACCAATAACCATGCGGACATGCCGTGGTTCCGGATCATACGATTAGAGGCCACTAATCGGAATTGTAAATAAATAAGAAATGCAGACGAAGTTTTTTTTTGCAAAAATGTGAAGTGTAACATTTTTTTCAACACACTTGCTCATAAAGTGGCTCCCGGTTCACCGCAATTAGGCACACAATGACACCTTTAACTCAAACTGTGACTTTTGATTACTATTATTCACAATGTGAATTATAGAATTTTTTTTTTAATTTTATTGGTTGAGTTGCTTTGTTCTTAAAAAAGTTTCTATTACAAAAAAGATCCTACCTATTGCCAAGATACCTATGGCTTGCTCATTTCATACAACTTCGTATTTAAATAGATAATTTCAACTTGTACGTGTTTAATAAATAAAACTGTCACTCAAATATAACTTTTGTTTTTTCTGTAATAAAGAAAACTGGAAATTCCCCATTTTGTACGTGGCTATAAGAGAAAAGCCAAAAAAAAGAAACCTCATTCTTTTAGTCTATGGCCATTAAAGTTGCGCGCGCATTCCGGAAAACTAATTAAATCAAATAAACACCTGAATAGTCTATATAATAGGCTGTATGGTTGTCGATCTTTGTCTGCCCTTAAGAGCATCAAGAGGGCGAACAAAAGAACAACATTAATTCGACCGTAGCAATTAACATAGTCGTATGTGAAAAATAACTACTTTAGGGAATGGCCGTTCAAAGTTTCAAATATGTATAAAGTGAAAAATAGTCAATGTATCTACTTTTTGCACTTGCAAAAACCAACGATGGTGGGTTGATTTTAAAAATTTCATTATTGGTGGGGGCATTTCTATTCTTATTCTAAGACCTTTAATGGAATAAAATGAAAATCGCTAAAATGTAGATCCGACAATGTTAATTGCTACGGTCGAATTTTTCCCGCCATTGCGAAAAAATTTTCACAACTCGTTTTCACTGTTTTGTACCATAATGTACTATTTTAGTATTATTTTCTTCACAAGTGTGTTGAAAAACGTCGTATGATACACGTGTACATTGATGATTACCGTCCTCGGCTACCTTAAGACCCTCACCTAACGGCTCGGGTCTCAATAGCGCCTCAGCGGTAATCACCAACTTTGACACTTGTACCATAATATACTATTGTTAACCTTGTCTATCTAAATGCGTGATAATGGCTACAAGCCGCCGGCATAAAATTTCATTTATTCATGACATTGCATTCGATATGCTGATATACACCATTACTAGGCATGCTTAACATTTTGTCTTATATTATTGTTTCTGTCTTATACCTTTTCCCCTTCGACTGAGCGTAACCCCAATAAGCAGATGATACTACGCCAGTGCCGTAATCAGAGTATTTTCGCACCATTACTTATGTTTACGAAAAACCTACCTATTACTTTTTCAAAACCATGTACCTAAAGGTATTATATTTCTTCCATTTCAGGTTCGAGCAAAACTTGAAGACTTGAAATCCAACAAACGTATAAAAGATATGGGAATGACATCATCTCTCGATGAGTCATCTATCGTAATCGTCGGCGGCGGGCCGTCGGGCGCGACTTGCGCTGAAACATTACGCAGCGAAGGTTTCACTGGACGTATTACTGTAGTAGCTAAGGAAAATTACTTACCATATGACAGAATAAAGGTATCTAAGATTGGCACAGCGACAGATATAGAGAAACTGCAGGCTAGGTCTCAACAATATTATCAAGATGCAAACATACAGATGTTGACTGGAGTTGAAGTGACAAAAGTAAATGCAGACAGTAAATCTGTTGAATTAAGTGATGGCTCTAAATTATCATACAGTTCATTATATCTTGCTACTGGCTCAAAACCACGTGTGCCTGAAATACCAGGCATAGATTTGAAGAATATATTTACAGTTAGAAACTTTGATGATTCTATGAACATACTGAAAACATTAGGCACAGAAAAAGATAAAGATGTTGTTGTCTTAGGTTTAAGTTTCATTGGTTTAGAAACAGCATCATCCTGTGTCTCAAAAGCTAAGTCTATGACTGTAGTCGGAAAAGATATCGCTCCACTGGGGCAGATATTTGGAAAAGAAATAGGCCAGAGCCTTCAAAAACTATTTCAGGACAATGGAGTCTCATTCTATTTTGAAACCACAATTGCCAAATGTAATGGTGAGAATGGTGTCATTAAATCAGTAGAACTAACCAATGGTACTTTGCTTCCCGCTGATATGTTAATTATGGGCGTGGGAACCACATTTTACACAGAATTTCTCAAAGATAGTGGTATTACCATGAAACCAAATGGTGCTATTCCGGTCAACGATAAATTAGAAACAAATATCAAAAACATATATGCTGGCGGCGATATAGCCTTTGCTCCAGTGTTTGCCCTTGATAATGAACCAATGTCTATTGGACACATAGGCTTAGCACAATATCATGGACAAGTTGCAGCCAAGAATATTTTAAAGAAAGAAACAATCCTTAGAACTGTGCCATTTTTCTGGACAATGGTATTTGGGAAGTCTATCCGATATGCTGGATGTGGTA
The DNA here is from genome assembly GCA_038048805.1 of Hipparchia sbordonii. Taxonomy (NCBI): domain Eukaryota; kingdom Metazoa; phylum Arthropoda; class Insecta; order Lepidoptera; family Nymphalidae; genus Hipparchia; species Hipparchia sbordonii. The sequence continues at coordinate 7,421,450 of CM076107.1, read as the reverse complement.
AACCTACCAGTTTCCAAATTGAAGGGGACATTTCATCCTTGAAGTTTGTCATATTTTTCTTTAATGAGTCTGAGAAAGTTATATCAGTTGCATCATGCATGAAAGACCCTGTTGTATCACAATTTGCAGAACTACTGTATCAGGGAAAAACACTTTACAAAAAGGATCTGAAAGATGAACCCTTTGCTTGGATAAAAAATATAAACTAGTTACCAACTCTCAAATATGTCTAAAAGTATATTATTATTAAACCAGTATTAATGTAATCTATATATAATATCAATACGCATTTAAAAATATGAAACACTACTTGATGCCTGCCACTTTGCTCATGTAGATTGAGATTTTTTAATTCCCTTGGGAACTCTTATTTTCCGGGATAAAAAGTAACCTTTATTAACTTATTCCAGACTTTAACATATCTCTGGGCAAAATGGGTTCAGTTGTTGCAGCATGATTGATTAACAAACATCCATCCATCCATATATCCAAACTTTCGCATTTATAATATTAACTAGTTGATGCCCACAACTTCTTAAAAAAAAAAAACAAAAATTAAAAAAAACTTCGTTCACCTGGATTGAGGTTTTTTAATTCCCCCAGGAACTCTCTTATTTTCCAGGATAAAAAGTAGCTTATGTATTATTTCTGACTATAATCTTTCTCTGTACCCAGCTAAATTGGTTCAGTCACTGCTGTGTGATTGAGTTACAATCATCCATACATCCAAACTTTCGTATTTATAATATGTATTATTAAATTGTGACTCTATAATATTATATGTTATATTATATGTTAGCTAATCCAATCATAACAAACAACATATTGGAAAAATTGCAAATCTGAAGTTTGATAATGTCAGGTGAACTATTTCATTGTATCAATAGAAGGGTCAGGGTCAGTGTTCCAAGGTGCTGGAATGGTAACCCCCCACTAGGTGCACACAGCGGCAAAATGTCTAAATCAAAGATATGTATATGTATGTATAAATGATTAAATATTAGTGGCAATAGGTAACTGCTATCATCCAGTCGAAGTTTATAGTCACAATCACATAGAACACAGGCATTTATGACAATTTATATTATAACAGCTGCAGTTATATTTTTCTAATAATGCAAAAATATCGTCATGAACGTAGAACATATACACATATTTGCAGAAAGTCCAAAAATTACCATTTTAGTATTTTTAGAAACGAATTATTTTAATGGGTATATGTGAAACTTCATTGCTACAGATTTTTTATTTAAAAAGTTATGATGACAAAACTTCTGAAATTATTTTAAATGGCTATACTGTGTAATTGATAAAATGCAGATCCATTGCTGTTCTACAATCATGACAATATATTTAGTTGACTTTGCAGGGAACATTCCAAGTGACATCTTGTATTATTATAAACTACCTATTTTACATTAGCATTTCTGAACCTTAGGTTACTTTCAAAGCATAGAAGTACAAGTTTAGAAATTAAATATTTAGATTTTGTATTTGAAATCATGTAATATGTAGGCATACTAGCATTTTTAAAATATGTTTATGTAAAGCCTTAAACAAATTCACAGTAACAATTTGATACAAATATGTGAAAACTTCAAACCTGCAGCACTCTCTGTCCACTACCCCTTTTACCTCGCACTGTACATGTATGGTTGTGCCATCACTATACCACACATCTAAAATTATCACAGTTATTAAAATTGTACTTATTGTACCACTTATGTAAGAAGCAAACCTTTAATGTTAATGTGATGTTATTTATTGATTGGATAATTAAATTTTTAAAACTAATGTTTACTTTCTTTTTTTACTATATTCTGAAAGATGAAATGAATGGAATAAGAAAAAGAGAATAAATTATTAAATATTTACTACAACTAACATAATTAGGTATACAAAATACACAATCAAGATCTTCAATCCCAACCTTCTTTTACACGAAGATGCTGTAGCCGTTCATATAATGTGACATCCTCTTTGAACATCCTATTACTAGTTTCCTCGAATCTCTTCTTTCTAGCTTCGTGCTTGCCCAAGGCTTTTGCATGTCCACAGCTTTCTTCCTGGAAACAAATATAAGTTCATCAAAATTTAAGTACATACATTTAAGTACAGTCTAATATTTTATTAAAAGCAAAATTCAAGAAATTAGCAAACCTCAGTAAGGTATGGATGCCGCAGATAAAACATATTTTGCTCTTCAATAGCAAACTCTTGTTCCAATTTACGAAGGTGTTTTGGTTCTACTTTTTTGACTAGACGATCCTTTCCTCGAAATATATTACCATTTGGGAGCCGATTGCGGCGAAATAAACATAAAGTTAACTTCATGTTTTTCAAAACAATGACTTAACCATTTAACACACATTTAACAAAATGGTTTATGTCTAATGTCACCGTAGACAGAGAAGGCAATAGACGAAGGTACTGTGTAACCGCGACTGAAATAGAGATAACATGACGTAACGATGACGTCACATGACAAGTTTGAGTTTAATGTTGCCACAATAACTGCACTCCCCTGTTACCCCAAATTAGATGGAAAATTCTTCCCAGGATTTTTAAATAAAACGACAAAACAGATGCTGAATTGTTTTATTTTTTAAATAACATACCTACACATATAAGGTTGTCTGGGAGAGATATACCTATTAGGGTAAGCTTCTATTTTTTTACATATATCTTAATATTGTGTGCAATAAAGAATAATAATATTAAAAAAAGTGTTTTTAAAAAACCGACTTCAACCACCACTTAAAAGTATAAAATAATTTTGGTTTGTACACGTATTGCGGTTGAAGTCAGATTTTTAAAAATATTTTTTTTTATATTAAAGTTTTTTAATGTAGTTTCATAGGACCAATTCACTAGATAATTATTTGCTCCTTAAAAAAAATATTGAAATGCCGAATAGAAATTTAGCATATGTGAGTCATTTTGAAAAAAGATGCATGTAACACAAAGGAATATTTTTTTTCGTTACAGAAGTTACTAGTAAGAATGTTACACAAAATAATTTGTAAAGAACAGTTTATAATTTTCCTTCAATCGAGTAATGCTATTGAATTAAAAGCAACAAAAATTGTATATTTAGTCATCAAAATCATCATGAATGAAATTAACAGTATATTCCTTTTTTCAGGCAGTCGTATAAAACTGCAACTCTTCATAGTTTAAGTTAATAATTATTAAAAAAAAACATAAAAAGTCTGCCTCTAGCTATTTAAAAATGGCTTTAAAAATTAAGAACTTTGCAAATAAAATAATTCTTAAGATAAGTTCGAATGTCCAACGACCAGTCGAGAACTATTAGTTCTCGACTAGTCGTTGGGCATTCGAACGAAACTTCAGGATAATTCAGAACAGTAACCGACACTATCTTACTGAATACACTTTAATCATCGCCGACATATATTATGTATCATCATCTTTCTTTTCTTTTCTCAAAATATTGAAAAAGTAGCCAAAGTAACCCGCCGTTACGGTATGTCAGAGGACATTACTAAAAAAACCTATCTCCGTGCCAAATTTTAACCATATCGGTTTAGTGTGGCGTGATTGAGTAACAAACATCCATCCATACATACATCCAAACTTTCACATTTATAATATTAGTAGGATAGGGAAAATCGGGACATTGTATAGGTACCTAAAGCTGGCAACACACATAGATACTAAATTTTTCTTATAACTGTCAATTTGTTTCGCACAAAAGTGTGGCGACCTTGAAAAAAACTGGTTACACGATGAGGGACAAAAAATTGGGTAGCTGCGTCTCTGTTTATCACATTAGTAACTTTATTTCTGCTCTCTTTTTAGTGTGAGTGAGAAAGAAATCGTTACTGGCTCTATGTCTTCTCTCTCTACGAATGTCACAGATTACTATGATATTGATGGTTTATGTTCTGTTATATTCTCTAGGGTAGAGATTTCTACCACAGACCACGAACACTTCTACCACGAAATGATTATATTCTCTTGGATTTCTACTAGAGTTGTGCCATACGTATAATCACAGACATGTAATAGACAATAGTGTTCTGTGGATATTTACTCTGTGGTCATGGGCGATTGGCGAACATTGGTCGACAAGTGTAAATTAGAGTGGTGTTAGTTAAGTTAGAATTAGTAAATATTTCTTTCTTAGAGTGTTTACTAATGTAAGGAGAATCTCATTATTATAATAGATACTAAACATGGAAACAAGGGGCTAAAAAGTGTGAAAAATTAGGGGCGGCTTCCGTCCTTGGTCAGTATTATTGTTGTGAATTTTCTTCTGTGATAGTAATTAATTAATAGAAAGCTTATATTAATTGATCAACCATGATATTTAGTCGCTTTACATATTTAGATGCATGAGTATAATGTAGTGTAACTTTATTTCTATTAATAGGGGTTCGTTCGTCTATATTAAACGTTAGTAGGTATAGTTGTCCTTTCACTTCAATTTGTTCTTTTTGTTCGTGCTCTACTTAATTTGAAATACTTTTGTTTTGTTTGTTACAATGTCTACCTTAAAGTGTATTAGCCAAAGCAATCGAACCATGTAGTAAATCACGAATTTTCATGTTACCAAAATTTTTTGATTGGTACTTTTATATTTGTTCTATGTGACCTACTTGAACTAATCCAGGATTATACACAAAAATTATATCATTAAATCAGTATAACAGTTTTACTCTGTATCAGTATAGTTTAGGAGTGGAAGTTAAAAAAAATACACAAGTGGTTACAAACTACAATGCATTAAATATCAGAGGAGAATTTTGTTTTTAATAGTTACCTTTGAAAGGAAGCATACATCATACATCCACCTCTGTAACCAAGGCATTGAATAAAATATACTTTAAAATACTAAGTAATTCTATTGAACTTTCTATTATTTAGGTTTAAAGGGACTATATACCATAATTCGCTCATTTGCAGCTTAAATGTTTTATTTCATATTGATTTTAACTTTTGAAACCTTAAGACATATTTTTTTAATCAGGATTTTTAGGATGAAACAGTGTTGCAGCAAATGTAAGATATTTAAAGGCAATTTTGATTTTTCCTGTGGAAAGTCAATCTTTATGCAACTATATTCTATACAAATATATAACTGAAATTGACTATATTAATTTTTTTTTGAAACTGAAATAAAATCCAATTCTATTTGTGCTTTTTATCTGAGCTAATCGTCAAAATGCTGAACTGATTTTAATGGGACTCTCACAGACAGTGTTATATTGAGTGATCTAGGATTCTTTTTATCTTTGTAATATATCAGGTGTCTGTGTAAAAAAAAAATGTTACTGTTGATATTAGGTCTAATTATTATTTATCTCAATAATATATTTGAATAGTGTGTTGTTTCAATCTCTACAAAAATTTGATGCAGAGTTACTGGACTTGGGCTACTTTTTCTGGTTCTTGGAAATGAACAAGTTTTTAGGATTTTAAAAACCTGACACTATAGAGAAAAAGTCATAGATATTAGCTGGAGCACTAATATATTTATGAATCATTTAGTTATGTTTATGAGATTTGATTTTGCTAATGATGAGTAATGACTACAGATGTTTTGCACCAGTGAGTTTGTCTCTCACACTTAAACCAAATATTATTATTGAAGATCATCAATTTACATTGGTTTGTTATGGAATACATCCTCAAGTACTTTTAATGTATTATGTGTGTCATTATCTAACAGATATCATTCATTGCAAGGCTTTTATTATTATTAAATTGAATATTTCTAGAGGCAACTATTTGTTTTTCTGGCATAAAAAGTAGCAAGAAGTAAACTTGCTCTGGGCCTTTCAACTAAATCTATTCAGTGGTTAAACTGCGTAGAGGTAAAAAGCAGAAATTTTTACTTCTGCATTTATAATATTAGTATGGAATATGAATACTTGCTATAAATATTTAAAAGTATCTGTTGGAAGTAAACTTAAAATTCGAAAATTTATGCAAAGGAATAAAAAATGCAGCAGTATCCGGGAACCCACTGCATTATTATCCTAATTAAACTACCATTATAAGAATGGTATGGCAAGGGGTCACAAGTTCACAACCCTCAGCATTGAGGAATATGATGCAGAGACAGAGGAGAATAAAAAAATTTAATACAAGTAAATGGTTATAATTAACTGTTGTTGTTGTAGTGAGGTCCAAGATTTGAACAGGTGAGGCATTGCTGACTGCGCCAGCAGACAGTTCCTCAGATGGCGCAAGTGGGAGCTAACATGGAATATCAAGAGTACAAATGGGCCTACTCAATTATGGATTCTTCTAAGTAAGTGAAAATTATTTGCGATGCCTGTGCATGCTGTGTATGAATGTAGGAAGAATAGTTTGTCAATTTTTTGCCCACAATCACAAGCACAATTACTATGACAGAAAAATTTTGTGTCTTCATTATACATCAATTTTGTATTCATTCATCATGAATTTTTGCCACAGATTTCTGTTGCCTAAGGTTCAGGTTAATGCATTTACCAAGAATACAGTGTTTTAGTCTAGCAGAGTAGTAAAGTTTTAGTAAGCTCTAAAATGACTAATATAACTATAAATAGACTATAAAAAACTTCAATCATTTCTGTAATTGGAGGTCAGCAAATCTCGGGAAAAAATATTCAAATTGATCAGCAACTAAAATATAGATATTTTAATCGTTGTGAAGGTATTGTTGTGAATTACTTTTACAAAAATATAGTTAACTAGTTTTTTTTTTTAAGAATATTAGTCAAGCTGAATTTGATTTATATTCTCCTCTCCCCTCCAAATAAGAAAAAATCTTGTGCTATAGTATGGCAATAGTGCAATGGGTGGGGCACGAACTTGCGACCTTTTAGTTTTCAGTCAGTTTAACACAGTTTATTGAGGCATTGAGAAGTTCTCTGTGATCTGTGATCTGTGACTTTATTGTGTGGGTTTAGCCATAAACTTTATACGGGGCTAGGGTTACTGAGAAATGTGATTTAAGCTTTAATCCCAAGTTCAATGTCTGGTAGGGGCAATTTGGATATTTTTAATTAATAAATGATCTCAAACTCGGTCTAGTTAGGTGTGAGAGCGGCCACCTAGCGATTTAGCGTTCCGGTATGATGCAGCATAGAGTTGTGGGCTTTATACCAACGGGAATGGGTCTGCTTTGTGTCTGCCCATCTTAACGTGTGTTAGGTTGTGGTAGGTGTGCATTTTTGAAACTTCTTTGTGGAAACACTGTGTGCATAGCATAGTTTTGTTAACCATTGTAAAATTTTTTGAAAAGAGCAACTGCTGAGTTTCTTGCCGGCTCTTCTCAGCAGAATCTGCATTCCGAAATTCCGAACCGGTGGTAGGTTTATGACGTGTCATAAGAGCTACAAGTTGGCCTACATGAAATAAATAAATTTTGATTTTATAAAACTGCCAAAGCCAATTTCCTTAGACTGCATCATCACTTGCCACCAGTTGAGGCATTAGTCAAGTAGTGCTAAATTGTTACTGAATGGAGTAATGTTAGGTATATTGTTTTTATTTTGAGATTACTGTTTAGTTTTCGAAAGCGACACACAGAGCTTATAGCAATAGTGATATTATTTTGTAATTAAGATGTTCTTTTCAGTGTACCTATTCTCGAACGTAAAATTCTATGACAAGATGAAAAAGTAAACAATATTAGGATCGGTTCAACGACACTGAAAGCACAATCGTTTCTTGTTTCAGCGGATTTATGCAAATATTGTAACAATACTGCAATGATTATATTCTCTTGGACTGCAATAGGTACCTGGATTTACAACACAGATACCCACTCGCTACTTCATATTTTTATTTGACATTCCACCAGTGTATTGAAAATTTCGAAAAATGAGTAGGAGTTTTGTTTTTCTACCTATGTGTATCGATACATGGTTTGATTTTACATGTAACTTTAGACTTATTTAGACATTGTTAATTTATATTTTTCCTGTATTTATGTATGTTGCACGCCCGAAGAGGCAATGTATAATGCAATAAATGACTTTGATATCTCCGTGATTTCTAAACCGATTTGTGTGAATCTTTTTTTAATCGATACAAAAACTTTGCGAGATGCTCCCATAAAAATTTCGGGTCCCATCGTCTCAATCCTGATGCTGCAGGGGTTCTGCCTACCTAAACTGTGGCGATTTAGGAACTGTACTTCGATTGTGAATTTGTACTGGTCCGTTAGTACCAATAACACAACACATAATAGTTATGTATTACAAAATACAATATATACACTCCACTCGCTTCTGTCTACACCGACGGAGGTAAGACGAGAGACCCGTGGACGGAGATTCACCATCCACGGATCATAACGGCCGTATTTATATGTCATAATATATTCACCTACCCACATCTGGCCAAATGTGGGTAGTTATACAAACGCTATAAGCTACAGAATTGAAGAAACGGACGAAGTCGCGGGCGTCACTGCGTACTGTAATATAATAGAATAGAACACCAATGTTAACTTAGGTCACTTCAAATATTTAGATATCAATAATAATTGTACTTACTTTATATAAGGTTGATGATTCTTGTGTTAATATATTAACATTAAATTGGTAAAGACAATAATAATTACCCAGCTTTGTTTTTAGGTGTTTTCAGTCTGCACCTGTAACCATTTATTAAAGGCTATTGAGGTTTAAATAACTCACGTGTTCACTCCCGATCTATTTCTACGTTCTTGTACTTATAACTGCATAGAATTGAAATTGACAAAAAAAAACGCAGTCTTGTTACGCAGTATTTAAAAAAATTCTGGTAATAAATTAATAATAATTTTTTTATGTTTTAGAGTGTCGGCATGCCTTATTTCTATGCTACTGATAGTGTACGGCAGCTTCCGTTCCCTCAACATGGAGCGCGAGGCGCGAGAGAGGGCGGACAGGGAGAGAGAGGCCAGCCTTCTCGGCACCGGCGGGAAGTCCACCACCAGCTCGTCCTGTAACAGCAGTGAGTAGAGGCGGAAACGCACTGGTAATACGCCATTACACCCGACGCCAAGTGGAGTGGAATTTTACGCTTAGGCTACGTTCTCACGACATTGTACTGCAAGTTTTTTTTACAAGGTAAACATTATTATCGAAAACATAATGGTGCATATTAATATCGAAATAGTATTTGCGCGCAATAAAAAGCCAATTTCGTACTTAGATAAACACACACCCACAACAAGCTTAACAAACAAATATTGTTCATTTCTGAAAGAGGATGTTGTTAGGTTTTATTTAAGGAGTTTACCGAAAATCCTACATACATCACTTGTAGAGACCACTATGATATTTGCAGACGTACAAACGCTGAGCACAATGCAGGCGCTGTGCTTCCCTCTGGGCTCTTCCGTGGCGCTGCTCATCATGTTCTTTTTCTTCGACTCCATGCAGACGCTAGTCGCCATATGCACTGCCAGTAAGTTATCTTGAATTCGATTTCAGGAAGGTCTCGATTTACACAAGTTATCCAACTAAGTTTATAATGTTTAACAGTAATAGCGTGCGCGGCGCTCGCGTTCCTCTTGACGCCGCTGTGCCAGTACGTGGCGGGCGGCGGAGTGGCCTCGCGGAGTGCGCTGTGCGGCCGCTACTCCGCGCCCGAGCTGGCCGCCGCGCTGCTGGCCGCCGCCATAGTGGCCGTGTGGGTGCTCACGGGACACTGGCTACTCATGGACGGTAAGCACGTGTTCCTCTTGACGCCGCTGTGCCAGTACGTGGCGGGCGGCGGAGTGGCCTCGCGGAGTGCGCTGTGCGGCCGCGATATTGTGATGTTAATGTTTGTTGCTTCAACAACTGTTTTGTGTCGCAGCGATGGGCATGGGGCTGTGCGTGACGTTCATCGCGCTGATCCGCCTGCCGTCGCTGAAGGTGTCCACGCTGCTGCTGACCGGCCTGCTGCTGTACGACGTGTTCTGGGTGTTCTTCTCGTCCTATATCTTCACAACCAACGTCATGGTTAAGGTCGCTACCAGGTCAGTTGAAACGACACTATGCAAACTGCAATTATTTTCTGGCATAACATTAGTGCTAAGAACACAGATTCGTAATAGAGATTAATAATAAATAATTTACAATTCTAATAAGTACTTTCAACTGATAGAACATGTTCTTACAGGCCAGCTGAAAATCCGATGAACGTGGTAGCGCGTCGACTTCAACTAGGCGGTGCAATGCGAGACGCGCCCAAACTGTCTCTGCCCGCGAAACTAGTGTTCCCTTCTATGCACCATCAAGGACACTTTTCTATGCTCGGTGAGTTTCTTCTTCAACCGAAAGATTTCCACAGCTGGACATAAGTCTCTTGCAGGGACTAACACATGTCGCGGTCTGGAATCCAGAGGCTCCCAGAACCTGATAGTGTGTGACGATACATCCAATCAAGAGACAGCGTGCTTGCCTAGAAAATGTCTATTCACTCTTAATTTAAAGATGATTAGTTGGGTTTGGGCCATGTGCACCGTGCTGGCCAGACCACAGACTTCACACACTGTTGAGAACATTATAATTTCCATGCATACAGGTTTCTTCGCGGTGTTTTCTTTCGCCAATAAAGTGATATTTATAGGTCCTCTAGCTAATTACCATACCAGCAATTTGAAATTTTATGAATGCGAGAGTGAGTCTTTCTCTTATACTTACTAGCGGCCCGTCCCGGCTTCGCACGGGTGGACATAAGAATTTTTTTAATATTTTTACCTTTAATATAGCCTATGTTACTCAGGGTGAATGTAGCTTTCCAATGGTGAAAGAATTTTTGAAATCGGCACAGTAGTTTTTGAGTTTATTCATTACAAACATACACACAAAAATACAAATCTTTTCTCTTTATAATAGTAGTGTAGAAGTGTAGATTACACAACCATTAAATTGATATTACTAGATGTTGTCATTACTCAATTACAATTTACAGTTAAACAGCGCTAATTATTAACTACTAGCGGCCCGCTATGTCATTCACTGTTAATGAATGTTATTATACATATAAACCTTCCTCTTTAATCACTCTATCTATTAAAAAAAACCGCATCAAAATCCGTTACGTAGTTTTAAAGATTTAAGCGTACATAGGGACAGAGAAAGCGACTTTGTTTTATACTATGTAGTGATACTAATATTTTTATTTCTTTCAGGTCTTGGAGACATAGTGATGCCGGGCTTATTACTATGCTTCGTTTTGCGATATGACGCCTACAAGAAGGCGAATCTCGTTTGCCAAATGGGTCAAGTACCTGGTCCAAGATCTATGGTAAGTTTATCTATTCTCCTGTTATTGTATTTCAATCTAGCGGGCCCCCGTAGAATAGATTGATGGAATAAGATGAAACCGGTGGAAACTCCTAGAGTTTTCAATGTACCTCGTGAATTTAATGATTAGATCCCATGTACCTCTGCAGTCGCCCACACTTTTAATAAAGACTGCCTAAAACAATCAAAATTACTCCAAGCAGTATTGCTTGGAGTCTTGGTTGTTTTTCCGAAATTCCCTCAAATATGGTTGAGTGAAGCAACAGCTGGATCATGCGTCGTGCTCGTGAACGGGTGCCACCAACGGGAATGGGTCTGCTTTGTGTCTACCCATCTTTACATGTGTTAGGTTGTGGTAGGTTTGCATTTTTGAAACTTCTTTGTGGAAACACTGTGTGCATAACATAGTTTGGTTACCCATTGCAAAAAAAAAAAGAAAAAATTTTTTTTTGAAAAGAGCAACTGCTGAGTTTCTTGCCGGCTCTTCTCAGCAGAATCTGCATTCCGAACCGGTGGTAGATTTTTGACGTGTCATAAGAACTACAAGTTGGCCTACATGAAATAAATAAATTTTGATTGTTTTTTTTTTTTTTTTATTTAGTACAAGCTATATGCTTAGTTGGTCGGAAGTCGGAAAGAAGTCATATTGAGCATGGCTAAATATCCTTTAAAAATCGCAGGGTTCCCGGCTGACGTACTTCCACTGCTCGCTGCTGGGCTACTTCCTGGGGCTGCTGACGGCGACGGTGTCGGCGGAGGTGTTCAAGGCGGCGCAGCCCGCGCTGCTCTACCTCGTGCCCTTCACGCTGCTGCCGCTGCTCACCATGGCCTACGTTAAGGTGAATATCGATACACACAATCTTAGCACAGTACTATTTAGAAAAAAAAGATGACTTATATTGCTCATTTGCGACAAGAGTGACGTAATTCAAAATCGACGATGAGAGAATTCTCTCGTTAGAGAGTAATGTTTTGTGGACGCTGCGGTCTCGAAACAACACAGCGGCTAACAAAGCGACAGAGCATTAAGTCACAATCTCTTCGCTCTTATTTTTTTGTTCTTAATGTTGTTTTTATAGCAAAAAGTATAAATTTTCGACAATAAAATTGGTAAATTTTAGTTATGTCACAATTGATAGAAAAGATAGAAGTTCGAGTGGAAGTTCCACTGGAACTTCCATCTGCTTGACTATTAGCCCTAGGACCTGCAGATTTGACTTCATATTTGAGTGAACTCAATGCGTATAATTTGACCAGGGCGATCTCAGGAGAATGTGGAGCGAGCCTTTCATAGCTCCGCCGGCCGGCAAACTTGGCGCAGACTTTGATGTGTGACTGCCTCCATACGGCTTAGGGACTACGCTACTGAAGCCTGGACATCTCCAGCTAGAGCATCTTCTTTAGATACTACCTATTTTATAATGCGTATTTTAGATAAAATCAAATTGTAAAATAAAACAAACTGTAGATTGGAACTTTAGAAGAGTAAGAGTATTTGAATTTCTAGATGTCGTTTAAGAATGGGACGAAAAATGCGTTCTATTAGGGTAGTGGAGGAGAGTAACTCGCACGTTCTGTTATATATATTTTATGAAATTTTCAACACTAAGTACTAGCCGACCAAGCGACGTAGTGGTATGGCAAACGTGACGTCACCGGCCCGGATTGCGGGTACGGATAGAAAAATAACTATTTAAAAAGAACTGTACAACTGAAAATCTAGCATGAGACTAAAAAATACCAAAATATTAGTTTCAATTACAAAATGTTTTGTAACAATAATGAAACACAGTTTATTAGCGCAACCCGTGCAACCGTATCGATATTGCAAACGGTATTAAGTATGTGGGTGAGGGGCGCATTTCAATCGATTTTATCTGGTTGGCTTGGTTGGCTAGTATACACTGAATATAATAATGGTGCTAAAACTAAATAAAATTGACAGGTCTAAACCTAAAAACCAATGCCAACCTTTTCTGCAAGGAACATAATGAAATGCATTATTATGCAGGCATTTATGTATGAAAAGGATATTCTCTATTTTATATCTGTCATTTTTTTTAGTTATAGTGTACAGCAGAATTAGCACCAATATTTAGCTATATGAAACTATTGTGGATTTTTGTTCAATTTAATCGTAAGAAAATGCACAGGATTACCTCTATCAACATTTAACTAGAAAATAACTTGTAGATTTTTATTGTGAAGTCTAAATATTATCTTGAAATCCTGTGACTAAAAAAATTTAATAAACTTACTTACATATTGTCACTAGCTGACGCCCACAACTGCGAACGCTTCGATGGGAACTCTTTGATTTTTTCCAGGATAACAAGTATCCTATGTTCGTCTCCAGAATGTAAACTGTTCCAGTGCCAAATTTCATCAAGATTGGTCCAGAGGTTAAGCTGTGAAAAGGTACCAGGGAGTTACTTTCGAATTTATTCTATGAGCAGATTACCTGTCAAATATCTGCTCTTCTCTTTATTAAGATAGACAAATGGCTACTGTTGATTGAATCATCCTCGGCCAAAAGTATTGTTATGCATTATGGAGCTGTCAGTGGTAAGCTCATAAAATACATTATTTCTGTATCTATACCTAACTTGTTCATTTTCCGGCTCTAAAATCGGCTGTGGGATTGTCTAAAAGTTATTGCATCGGTGTTACGGACGCGATAAGCTCTGATTAGCTGAATTTATGGCGTTCTTGCTGCATTGATGCATTTTAGCCAATAACGAGAGAGTACCACCCAATGAAAATGATGATCAGGACCTGAAAATCTACTTGATGAATAGAAAAAAAATACAAGATGGCAGAATTTATTTTTTTCCATACAAAATATATGCAAGACTTTGATACTACTTTTGAAAGTCTACTTGACGAGTAGAAAAACCGCGGTCCGCTTTAGCGGGCCTGGACCCATGCGCCCTTCTAGTTTCTCTATATTGATATTGATAAAGAATATAAAAGAAACATCATATTATCATAATTAACCACTGCAGTATGATTTTTATTTATATGCATGAAACCTTTTGATATATTTATTTATTAATACAGTAATTTATCTCATTCTAATTGCATTGATGTATTTATGAACTAAGAAATAACAGATAGATTATGTTTTGAGAAGTTGGTATGATTTTGTTATGTTAACAATTTTGAAAAGTTTTATTTTTTAAGTGCAGTGCAGTTAGTGTCGGTCGGTAGTTCTATTTCAAGTCCTAGCTGCAATAGAACTGCTCGATACAAAGTCCTTTAAAATTATCGTTTTAAAGAAACTGACTGAGTTAGTTTGTCGAACTCGAATATTTTTGTTTAACGTACATTTTGTTGTTTGTGTAAGAGGTAGATACATACAATTTTAGATATTCATATATTATATTAATCATGCCTTTCATAATGATAACTATTGTTATTACTATAGGTACCTTTTTATCTTCATAAAAAAGTTACTGATCATATAATCTAAGGTTAATTCTTGTAACATTATGAACAAATTTTGTTATCACTGCCTTGGACTGATATTAAAACAAACATTTATCTATATGTTAAAGGAGTTTTATAGAAAAAAATATTAGTCTGAACTAGAATTTGGACTAATAAAATAAAGCAGCATGAGATATTGTTGCAAAGTATTTGATGGAATTTAAATAAAAAATGTTAAGTAATTAAAATATTAGAGTTTAGTAGGTGTGATTTAGTTTCTTTTTGTAAATTTTTATACTTGTCTTTCATTTTAGGGTCTAATAACATTATGAAGTTTCTTGTGTGAAAGTTATAAATTAAAGAGCAGTATTGTATTATAATGATGATATAACTATTAACTATGTATTGAGGCTTCTTATACTTGAAGGTTTTGAATACTATAATTTTTATTATATCAGTTTTAATGATGTTTGTTATAACCTTGACTCTGAGTGATCTAGTTGATATTATTGTGGTTAGTGTGATTAGAAACATGCAATTTGTTTTGTAACAAATTATTTTGGCCAATAATTTTGTATTTACATTTTGGTAATTTTTAGTAACATCATTTTTTTACTGTGTACATAACTTACCTACTTGTAAAATTGATGTAACACAAGCTATCTATAACTGTCTCATCACATGTCTAAAGAATGTAAATATTGCCTACACATGACATTCTACTTACCTAAAAATATAGGAAAATGCATTTAATATTTTTATATGTATGTGTGAAAAATTGTTAACAATACTTAATAAAAATATTAGATGAATAGCAAGTTTTATTTATAGATCCTAGATCCAGGAAACTTAGAGGTTTGAGTTAATATAATTACAGATTGTCATATTTTTATTTTACTATCAAGGACTATCAAAGAAAAGTATACTTGTAAAAATGTAGTATTTTTTTAAATTTAGAACTAGTTGATGCCTGCAACTCTTTCATGTGGATTAAGGAGTTTTAATTCCCATGGGAACTCTTATTTTTGGGAATAAAAGGTAGCCTATGTGTTATTCCAGACTATCTATCTCTGCCACATTGGTTCAATTGTTGCAACGTGATTAACAAACATCCATCCATCTAAACTGTTGCATTTATAATATTAGTAGGATAGGATGAACTGAGCCATCTAGGTAACAGCTAGGAGCAACTGTAAGATTTCTAGATAGTTGGTGGGCATCAGCTCAAAACTGTTCAGTTTTGCATTAAGTTCAGACGGTGATTCCTTTGAGCAATAAATAGCATGGTATGTGAGTCCAGTTAAGGCAGTAAGTACCCTTCATATACAAATGTTACAGCAAGGCTAGCAGTTTAAAGTATTGCAAATTAACTAACACTTAAAACAGATTAGAAAAAAACTAACATCTGATTTAATTTATATGACTGATTTTAATTGTTTGTTAGTATCCCTTTTCTCAATAAATCTTAGTTGTTTCTTTTTCATTCTCTTCAGTTTTGCAGTGTTTGTAATGACTTGAACAATTTCTGACTTTTTCTTATTTTCTTCTGCACGTTTCAGATTCTCTCGTCGTCTTTCTTTTCTAACCTGCTCTTTTTCCTTGATCTGCTCTTGAATTTGTTTAGATAACTCTTTCATTCTTTTCACCTCTAAACGTAGAGCAGTCTTCTTCTGGAAATCTGGTTTAATTCCTTTTGTTTTAACAATAGTAGAAAACCTGAAAAAGACAGCATGTGTGAAAATTTTGCTAGGCTTCGCCTAGCGATTGCTCTCATTGTGGTCTCTAAATACATTTAATCTGAACTGCTAGATTTAAAGATCGAAAAGGTTGATTGTAAAGAAGCGCCTTTGAACTTTCTCTTTGCAGCCGATTAGACATTTTTTGAGACCCTGATGGTAAGTTACATAGTAGGTAAGTACCTTCCATACGGCATCTCACTTTTACATAATTTTTCAAAGAACCTTTAAAGGAGAGCATGTTGCCTACCTGTCTTTCTTGGATTTCCAAAAGCGGCCCGATTTGGGTTTACCTCTCAAGGCGTGATCTATTGTTTTAACGTCGTCTGTAACAACTTTTGAATTGCTCGGTACCTGAACATGTGGTTGAGACTTTTTGACATTACTATTGCCACTTTTATTAATGCTTTCAATTGTATTTGAAACGATATCACTTGTGTCTGTTGACATTTTTATTTAGTTTCGAAGAGAATTTAATCACTTCATTTTTAGGTTAATTTCCAATTCCAAATCAAAGAGAATGTAATCACTCCGTGTTCCAAATTCCACCACAGCAGAGACCATAGACCAGGAACAACTAGGTAGAGACCAAAGACTAAAGAGTATAATAACCACAGAACACTAATACTCCTAACGGAGAAGAATGGAAACTCCATACTAAAAAAACACGAGACAGTTCACACTAGCGCCATCTTAAATTAGCCCACGGCAACTCTTACGGCGGGAGAATTCAAATATGGAAATATACCTACATATTCAAATTAATTTTCTAAATAAGATATTTTGACTCGAAAGAAAATTTGATATCTACCGATACCGGCCGAATTGATAACCTCCTCCTTTTTGGAAGTCGGTTAAAAAATGAAAGCCACTGACATATATTTTTTATCCATTTAAGATTTACTATGAAATAGTAAATGACATTTCTCTTCAAACCTTCATTGGATAAAAAATACCTATCGTCGTTAATGGGCACTGACTCAACTGTGTTACAGAATCAGCCCCCCAAGAGAATGTAATCTGTGATGACCACAGAGTACTTTCAGTACTTTGTATGTGATTGATGAGTAATGAAATTGTTTTTCGTAGCTTTTCTGTTTCTATTTCTGATAATTTAATTTTCCGGAAGATTTATAATATGGAAATAAATTAAGTGAACATTTTGAAAATTCTGTCTATGTTATCTGTTCATAACTGTTTATTGTAAAATACATTGATTATTATAGACTAAAACTGTGCAAGAAAATTACAATGCCAGTAAGTAACTTTATTATTTAATTACTGATTGCTAATTCAAATACTTTTGTAATTATATGTTGATGTTAACCTACGCATCCTAAAACTAAACTATTTTCAGGCTTATCATTCGACTTTAGAGTACACTCAGTCCATAGGCAATTTAGCTCTACTGCCTATTCGTACTACTTTCAGGGGCCCGGCGCCTACGAGCCCCAAAATAGAGTTAGACATTATTGATGAAGCTTTAAATTACTTTAAAGCTAATGTTTTCTTCAGGTTCTATGAAATTAAGGTAAGTAGCATTTCCTACCAGCTAGGTACCCATTATTCTTATGCTTACATAAAACAGGACACAATACTATTGACAATAATGACAAATTTCCTGTATGCATTCCATTAATTACAATATTTTCCTTAATTCAATTAATTGTAATAAATAATTTATTT
Source organism: Hipparchia sbordonii (assembly GCA_038048805.1). NCBI lineage: Eukaryota > Metazoa > Arthropoda > Insecta > Lepidoptera > Nymphalidae > Hipparchia > Hipparchia sbordonii. The sequence continues at coordinate 7,403,356 of CM076107.1, read as the reverse complement.
AAGAAATGAAGGAGAATCTTACTTCTTACTTATATCAAATTAATATTATAAAGGTGAAATTTTGTTTGTTCCTCCTTCACACCACAAAAAATCAACCAATGCAGTGGTGGTAGGTCATACTCAGGATTAATACATAGGTACTAATATATTCAAGTTGATTTACTGTATCCATCCAAATAGATTTCTAAATATCAGATTGTATTTAGGAATATACCATTTTTTTAGAAATGAAAATTGGTTAACTATCATTTAAAGATAAATGTATATTTACACAAAACCACAACTAATTACACACCCAAACCTTCCTTGTTAGATTCATAATTGATTAATTAATCAAAGTCAATGAAATTTTGTAAATCCTTAACATTGATTACTCAGTGTTATAAATTACTTTTTGGTTTCAGTCTGATGCTGACAGAGTACTTATTTACCTAACATTGTACATTTCTGAATGTCTAAAAAGACTGCAAAAATGCTCAAACAAGAATCAAGGACAGCAAGAGATGTACATGTTGGCAATATCAAAGTTTGACATTCCAGGCGAACCAGGATTTCCTTTAAATTCTGTTTATGCTAAACCAAGTCCCCAAGAAGCAGGTATACTTAGAAATTATTGTTTTTAAAACATTGTATATTATAACATATTCTTATGAGTTTACCAATTTAATAAAAATGATTTTCTTTCTTCTTCTTTATCTGAAGTAAAATGTTCTTTGGATTTCAGATTTGATGAGGCAATACTTACAACAACTGAGACATGAAACTGGTAATAGAGTTTGTGAAAAGGTAAACTACATGATTTTATTATAAATACTAGCAGACGCCTGCGACTTCGCTTAGCTAATAAACAATGTTTTTCATATTGTTATATCAAAAACTACAGCAGTAAGGAAAAATACCGATTAGATGGATCAATAGAGAATTTTTTTCTAAGATAACATTAAAAATCATATTTGGACATATGTTGGATAACAATGTTATAGCTTAACAAAAGCAGCATAGTAATTTAATATATTTTGTTCTAGGTATTTGCCACAGAAGATGGTAAACCCAGCAAGTGGTGGCTGTGTTTTGCTAAAAGGAAATTTATGGACAAGTCTCTCTCTGGTCCAGGCCAGTAAACTAATCATGCTTCTGTATTTTAAAGCATTTATTTTATACATGGATAAGAGTAGTTTCAAAACTTTAAACTCTCAATTGTTTATCACTGGAAATGCATAAAATATAAAATTGAATTTGAACTGTAATATTTATCTGTATTATTATGTTAAAATATACACTTTTATCTTTCATTTTGTGATTTTTCTGATTTAAGCTATGAAATAAATCAATAGAAAAAATATAATTAATATTTAAATTATAATTTAATAAGTAGGAGGTATGAAAAAAATATTTTCCTTAAAATATCATTTATCTTACTTAATAATGAGTTATAGATTTCTTTACAATTTGCAGTACACTCACACACTTTAAAAACTTAATTTATAAGATTTATATGATATAAAACAAAATCAGTCTATTGTAATCTTGTGCTGTTGATAATACTTGATATTCATACACCATATTCTTTGATCAGTTGTCCAGCTATTACCAATCTCTGTATTTCTGAAGTACCTTCATAAATCTCTGTAATTCTTGCATCGCGATAATGTCGCTCGGCAGGCATGTCTGATACGTAACCCATGCCACCAAGAATCTGCAATTAAACAAAGAGCATTCAGGTATATTAAGCGATACTTTCTAGCTGTATCCAACTCAACTGGATAGCATTTGAGAAGCTTAAAAGATGGCTTCACATTCCAAATCCCTCAGGACCTAAAAGTTGAAAGGACAGAAGGAAGAAAATAAAGAACAGTGATATACTTCAAATCATGTAAGTGCATCTAACACATTGCAAGGAAATAAATAGTTTCATTGTATTTAATTTGGTTTGATAATTAAAGTCAAACTTTTTGGTTGCCTATATGGTTGGAATGTACCTGTATACATTGGTGTGATAAAAATGTAGCTGCCTCAGAAGCTGCTAGTTTAGCCATAGCTGCTTCCTTCGTGTAAGGCTTCTTGTTGTCTTTGAGCCATGCTGCACGCCACGTAAGAAGCCTTGCTGACTCCAGTTGCACAGCCATATCTGCCAGCTTGTTCTGTATCGCTTGTAGTTTCATGATAGGTTTACCAAATGCCATCCTCTTGGAAGCATATTCTACAGCCACATCTAATGATGCCTAGAGAATATGACAGTAAATTACATACATTGGTTGTATAAATATTGTGAATTACAAGAATTTAAATACTCAATTTCAATAAACTTGCTTCAATTATTTAAAAATAGCAAAATCATGCTTTCATTGAAACTATTATTTTTACCTGTGCTATACCTAATGCTTGAGAAGCAATACCAATTCTACCTGCATCTAATGTCATCATAGCAATTTTAAATCCTAATCCAGGCTCACCCAAGATATTCTCTTTAGGAATCTCACAGTCCTCGAATATGAGGGAACAGGTAGATGATCCTCTGATACCTAGTTTATCTTCCTTTTTACCCAATGCCAGACCATTTATAGGCTTTGGTACAATGAATGCAGATATTCCTTTATGTTTAAGGTTTTTATCTGTTGTGGCAAACACAACAGACGCTTTGCTCTCATAGCCGTTAGTAATCCAACACTTTGTGCCATTAAGAACCCATTTGTCTCCACTTTGCTTTGCAGTTGTTGATGCTGCACCAGCATCTGATCCATTTCCTGGCTCTGAGAGTGCAAAACATCCGACTTGTTCTCCTGTATGGTATAAAGATAATATTTTAATATTGAAAAGTTACCAGTTCACACTTTTATTAAGTACCATTGTTACATACATACCAGAGCAAAAAGGTGTGATAAACTCTTTCTTTTGTTTCTCAGTTCCCCAGTGTCCCACAGGCCCCAAGTAAAGAGAATTATTGACTGACATGATAACCCCGGCAGAAGCACAGCCTCTAGAAATTTCCTCTAATGCTATTGCATAAGCTAAATAGTCGAGCCCTGTACCTCCAAATTCTTCTGGTATGGCTATTGCCATTAGACCTAGTTCCCCCATTTTTTTAATAGCATCACCAGGATATAAATGATTTCGGTCAAAGTTCGCTGCATTTGGTTTGAGTTCTTGCTCTGCGAAATCTCTGCAAGTTTTGTACAACATCTGGTATGTTTCAGGAAGAGCCGAAAGGGAGGCGATGCATCTTGAGTGTTGATTCGCTGGAGCTATAGTAAATTAGATTAATACTTTATACATATACGCATAGAAAAATAATAATTATTTATTAATTATAATTGGAGAAACTATAGGTGACTAGTTTTCATCCGCATATCTTGACATGCTGCAACAGCTTCAGGTTTTATGGGACAAAAATTGGAGCAGTACGTAGGTATCTTATTGATGGAGCAATAAACAAAATTTTTAATAAGTTCTTATTCGAACTACAAAAGTTTTATATCATTTGGTCCAGACATTTGTACGTAATGCGCTCTAAAACTGTATAGGGAACTATTTCAATAACTGATATATTATTTTCTTACCAAATTTGACAGCCGTTCTGCAAAATAAACTTAACATTTTTTGAGTTAAAATTGAAAAAAACACGAAAAAAAGAAACAAAAACCTTTGAACCCAGTGTTGTTTACGAACACAGACTGACACAGCAGGCGATGAAAAAATAGAGAGGTAGTCGTAGACAGAGAAGGCAATAGACCAAGGTACTGTGTAACCGCGACTGAAATAGAGATAACATGACGTAACGATGACGTCACATGACAAGTTCGAGTTTAATGTTGCCACAATAACTGCACTCCCCTAGTACCCCAAATTAGATGGAAAATTCTTCCCAGGATTTTTAAATAAAACGACAAAACAGATGCTGAACTGTTTTATTTTTTAAATAACATACCTACACATATAAGGTTGTCTGGGAGAGACATACCTATTAGGGTAAGCTTCTATTTTTTACATATATCTTAATATTGTGTGCAATAAAGAATTTATTATTCTTTATTGCACACAATATTAACTTCAACCACCACTTAAAAGTATAAAATAATTTTAGTTTGTACACGTAAGTCGGTTTTTTAAAAATATTTTTTTTTATACTAAAGTTTTTTAATGTACTTTCATAGGACCAATTCACTAGATAATTATTTGCTCCTTAAAAAAAATATTGAAATGCCGAATAGAAATTTAGCATATGTGAGTCACTTTGAAAAAAGATGTATGTAACACAAAGGAAAATTTTTTTTCGTTACTAGTAAGAATGTTACACAAAATAATTTGTAATGAACAGTTAAAATTTTCCTTCGATCGAGTAATGCTATTGAATTAAAAGCAACAAAAATTGTATATTTAGTCATCAAAATCATCATTAATGAAATTAACAGTATATTCCTTTTTTCAGGCAGTCGTATAAAACTGCAACTCTTCATAGTTTAAGTTAATAATTATTTAAAAAAAACATTAAAAGTCTGCCTCTAGCTATTTAAAAATGGCTTTAAAAATTAAGAACTTTGTAAATAAAATAATTCTTAAGATCGCCAACAGTTCTCGACTGGTTGTTGGACATTCGAACGAAACTTCAGGATGATTCAGAACAGTAACCGACACTATCTAACTGAATACACTTTAATCATCGCCGACATATATTATATTCTAGTATCCATCATCTTTCTTTTCTTTTCTCATAATATTCATATCTTCCATCACGACTTTATTTTGTTTCAACAAAAATTAAAAAAAAAAATTGAAAAAGTAGCCAAAGTAACCCGCCGTTACGGTATGTCAGAGGACATTACTAAAAAAAACCTATCTCCGTGCCAAATTTCAGCCATATCGGTTTGGCTCAACCCGATATGGCTGAAATTTGGATGTATGTATGGATGGCCCTACATACATTCAAACTTTCACATTTATAATATAAGTAGGATAGGGAAAATCGGGACATTGTATAGGTACCTAAAGCTGGCAACACACATAGATACTAAATTTTCTTATTAACTGTCAGTTTGTTTCGCACAAAAGTGTGTCGACCTTGAAAAAAACTGGTTACACGATGAGGGACAAAAAATTGGGTAGCTGCGTCTCTGTTTATCACATTAATAACTTTATTTCTGCTCTCTTTTTAGTGTGAGTGAGAAAGAAATCGTCACTGGCTCTATGTCTTCTCTCTCTACGGAGGTAGTATAGTAGAGCCACAGTAGAGCCTAGAGGTAGGTACTTAATGGTAGGTAAGTATTAGGTACTCTGTGTTTCCGAATCAGTGTTGCCAGTCTTCGTTAATTCGCCACCAACAATCAATCTGTACTAATATAATAAAGTGGAAGAGTTTGTTTGTTTGAACGCGCTAATCTCTGGAACTATCAGTCGGATTTGAAAAATTCTTTTTGTATCTGATAGCCCAATTCTTGAGGAAGGTTATAGGCTATTCAATATCTCGGTACGACTCTTAGAAGCCAAGCTAAAAGAAAAAATAGCGCGGGCGAACAATGCGATGCGGTAAGTCGGTGGTCAAGGGCGGTCACCCGACGAGAACCGAACCGAAGGCTATTTATTAATCCGGAAAATCAAAGCGTTCCCACGGGATTATTAAAAACTAAATCCACGCGGACGAAGTCGCGGGCAACAACTAGTTTATAGATAAATAGGTATATAACATTTATAAAAATATATATTGTAATAAAAGAATAGGTAGTACTAAGGAAAATGTGGGAAAATCACAAGTTACATAGGTACCTACTTAATGTCAGTGGGGAAAATGTAGGTAGGTGTCTACACGGTGTCTACCTTCCTACTTCCATGGCTGCCAGTCATGAAATATGATTGACGTTTCTCAATGTCAATGTCATTTGTCAAACAAAACTAAAAAAAACATTTAAAAGTGCTGTAAAAAAAAATCTATTCTAAAATGTTATAATGGAGATTATCTTAAGATTTGTACCTACAAATCCTTTAAGATTAACAGCATCACGGATACTATTAACTCATGTAGCCCATTATACACGGTAAGTAAAAATTGTAAGGAATTTAATTCTATTACGTACATAACCTTTCAATAAAATTCCCTGTTCATCTGTTTTTAGACTGGCTGAGGTTGGTAAATTAGAGGCGCCTAAAGCAACGGGTAAATATGAAACCGGACAACTCATTTTGCACAAGGTTTTCGGTTATCGAGGCGTTATACTATTCCCATGGCTAGCAAGAGTGTACGACAGAGATGCCACCAATAAAAAAGAGACTATGGAGTCTGCGGAAACCACTGATGCAAACAGAGATTCTCTATCGAACGTTGGCAAGGAAGTCAAAGGGAGGACCCACACTTTTTACCAAGTTCTGATAGATACAAGAGATGCACCTTATATAGTAAGTATTTTATTATTACATGAGTGCCTTGGCAAGTGAATCTAAATACATAAATTAATCTGACTAGTTCTAGTAACACATTAAACTATCACAAACTTAGTTTGTAACATCTAGACTTTGTAGTCATATCTTATAATTGAACCACCAATTGGAAGAAGGGAATAAAGGCCATTTTTTGACAAATTGACTTATGCCCATTTTTGGGTACTTAAAACATAGCCCTACTCTGCGAGTTGAAAAGTAGAGATAAATCTCTCTTATTTCATGCAGTTTTGTGCAATCAAAGAAACTGTTAGTTGGAAGAAAGAAATAAATCCCGGCTTTTATTCCCTTCTTCCAACTGATACACGTATGTCCATAGTGTTAATGAGTGATATGCCTACTTAATTCAGATAAAAATAAATACAAACATAATTCATATTTAATGCCACCTTTGTTTTAAGTTATATTTGAGATATACGTGCAATTTAGAGATTAATAAGTTAATCATTTTGCGTATTTTCTTAAATACGACTAGTGATAGTTGCACCTATTCGTTTGATGAGGAGGTTCAAGATGAAACTCCAAAAAAGAAAAGAAGAGGTGTTAAAAATACTCATCAATACAAAAACGAAATGCAAGAGTCATTAGATAAGATAATCGCACTCAATATCTCACAATACAGAAGTTTTGAGTACAGCTCAAGTCAAAAAATTTACTTGACATGTTCTAAGTTTATAGATGGCCTAAGTAAAGAGCTTTTTATGAGTTTTATGCTTCAGAAAGTATCTGAGAACCCAGCACAACCATTAACTGAGGCATATATGCTTTTAAAATACCAATAAATTAGACAAAAATGAATGACATACATAAAATAACTCAATAAATTCTTGACAAATTTAAAAAAATTATGATATTAAGGCTTTACCTACTACAACATTCGAAACTGCTGAAATCGATGAAGAATAGAAGAACGTCACTTAGCACCTTCAGTATTTCAAATAAATAAATATATTTTCTCATTTTTTTGGCTTTTTCATGCTAGTACTTAATCAATTGGAAGAAGGAAATAAATCCAAGAACTTTATATGTGTATATCTTAGTTAATATTAACATATGTCGTTCTAATTTATCTGTAAATAATCATAATTAACATTATCTTCATTTCGTTCATACATCATAAGAGGCTATGTGCCGATAATTAAAAGTTAAACAGTTTTTTTCGATTATCTCCGTTCCTAGTTTTTGGATTTATTCCCTTCTTCCAATTGGTGGTTCAATTGTCCTGGTTGCAATATTATTGCTAACTTTATTTTTTTAATTTAAATTTAGTTTACTAACTATATTAAGATGTTATTGGTGACTAGTTGTCTTTAGATATATCAGTTTAATGTGAATTATGGTTATAAACAATTTTGAAGATGGAGTTAAGCTTCTTTGTATGTAATATTGTAAAAGTTGTTAATTTTTTATTTGATTATTTTTACAAATATTGCTTTTTACGCTTACTTTTATTCTGATATAACAAAATAAACATATTTTGCGTAAATTTCCAGTTTTCACTACATAAATAGAATTTTTTAAATGTGATTATTTTTTACTAAATAAGAACATAAGTCTACTTTTTAAAGTATTCTTTATAAAATTTTATCAATGGTATTTTTATTTAATTAAGATAATTTTATTTTTGACTGTGCAAACACACATCGACATGAGACCTGAATGGAAGAAAAAGGTATTAAGTGTACAAGTTGTTTGAAATACTAATATCTGGTTGTGAATAATAAAAAATTAATATTCATTGTAAGGTGACCTTTCATAAAAACTCCTTTTAATAAAACTAGAAAAAAATGTTTTGGTTTTCCCACCTGGAAAAACTCCAAACAAATGCAAGTTGTTCTGGTGCAATCAATGCAATACTAATCCTGCTCGTTATTACTCCACACACTTGATTCTAGAATGTTTGAGATTTAAAAGTAGTTTATAGGTTGGACTTTGAAATATGCCAGTATCAAATGGAGTAAGGAAAACTTATAATATGCTTGATTGCTTGTACCATGAACTTTGAATAGTTCATACTTTTCTACTTTGAACAATTCTAAGTTCATGGTATACAAAAGAAGTTGAATTATTTACTTGAATGCATATTCATACTTGAATGTTAAGTGCAGTTTTTTATTTGACATGATAAGTAGGTACTAAAAAAATGTATACTGGCAGATTTTGTAGTGATGGGATAGATAGCGACAATTCATCTTAATGTGGTGTGGTTTTTATAGTGCTTTGCGATCATTGTATATTATGATTACAGATATTTTAACTGGGCAACAACATAACATTTATTAATGATGAAATAAGGCATTATATACAAAGCATGCACAATATTAGGAAACTGGGCTGGTAATGGACACCAAAACTGAATGAAATCATTCTTATTGATACTTGATTTTATTTAAAGAAAAATCTTATTGATACAACTTTGCAGGAACTTAAGTACCTGTAACATATTGATTAAGTAATGTAATTATGAATGATAATTGTAATTGTTAAATTAGAGCAATGCAGAGTCTCATTTTATTGTGCAAGCCTAGTACTCACATAAGACCTAATAATTATTATTGTTCATAGTAATAGCATACTGAGTTTAATAAGTGCACAGTCTCATTTCAGATTTTGATCCATCTTAAATTTATAATAGTACTTTAATTAGTATAGGGAGATGCCAAATGGTGAGTTGTGATTTCATGTTGCATCAGTTATATACAGTATAGTAAAATCTGCCCCCTGATTCTGTAACTCAGTGCTTATCAACGACGATAGGTATTTTTTATCCATTGAAGGTTCGAAGAGAAATTTCATTTACTATTTCATAGTAAACCTTCAATGGATAAAAAATATATGTCAGTGGCTTTATTTTTTTGATAGGCACTGAGTTACAGAATCAGCAGGCTAGTATGCCACACATGATGTTGCAATGTCCCTGCAGGTAAATAAATAATAACCATTAATTTCAGACAAGGTTGTCTGATGCCCCTAATTCATATAAGATTTTAAAATTGTCATCTAATTACTGTCATTAAAGCCTTTCTTTGTCAACTCTAATCATCATCGTTATTGAATCAACCTCTGAAGAGATTCGAACTCTGTACCCCCTGAAAATGATGCTGAAGTCTTAACCACTAGGCAATGACTATTGTCAACACCATAGGTGTAAAATTACATTTTGAATGCTCAATTGTAATTAGGAGGCTACTAGTTACCAATAATGAAAAAATTTACTTACAAAATTTTGAATTTAAAATATTATTGGATTACAAAGGTGCTTATTGATAGCTAAGGTAATATTGCAGCGTGCTCAGACGGAAGCTGTTACATTTCTCGGCAACCAGGAGTCGAGCCGCAGTTTGTACGCTATACCGGGGCTAGACTATGTGGCGCACGATGACATCATCCCGTACACCTCCGTCGAGCGTGTCCCTCTACAACACGAGTTATTCGATAAATTTCTCATGCACAACCCTGACAAAGGTATTGTTCCTCTAATCTACTATATAAAAATAAGTCGGGTTTTCCTTCCTGACGCTATAACCCCAAGTAACAATTTCTTGTCCTATAGCAGCCCATAGAACGTTTCCTCTAACACCACTTAAGCACTGTAAAAGCAATAAGAAGGTCGTATAACGCTGATTTGGCGCAGTTATATCTCTATTTAGAGACATAGCGAAACTATAGCAGTTGTGCTTGGGACTTTTTTTTTCTATAAATTTGATATATTGGTGCCTTGTATGACAATTTGTTGACATACGAGGCACAATAAAGCTTTTTAAGTTCTTTTTTATTCTGTAGCAGCGTTCGTAATTCCATTATAGTGCTATATACTCTATAGAAAAGTACGTGATTCTTTTACTACGCTTTTCATTTTAATTTTTCACGGCAAGGTGGTCTACGTGTGTTTATACAAAAACAAAAAAATAAAAGGGATAAGGATTCCATCTTGCTGAGTTTAATGTCATCTTTTATTTAGACATGGATAAATTCGACCAATACTATAAAAACCACTTGGAACCAAAGTTTTACTGATAGAATAGCATTAGTTTTACTTATTATTTTCAATGCGCCCTAAATTAATTGAGTTTTTTAATTAAAATATTAATAAAAATAAATAAAATTAACCGTAGTTTCTGCTACACAGCCAAAAAGCTAATTTGGTTCTCTTTTAGGTTAACTATAGCACAAGTGACAAAAAATCTGCCGCCATTGACGTAAAATTAGGGTTCCTTATGACTAGTCTTGTCCCACATACTTAATTTTTGAATACATTTTTGTATCCAAGGAAGAAATAAAATAGGTAGGTAGGTAATCGTTGCTCATGATTGGTTTTCTTTCTCAGGTACTTATAATAAATATGCCCCTAGTAATGGATATTGATAAATTTCTAAAATTTGTTCTATAAAGGAAATAAAGGAATTAGCTATATATCGCTGTTGTCTTAAAACAGAACAACCAAAACCATAATAGAAAACTTTGGTCATGTAATAGAGTCATGGTGACTTCTTCTTCAATGAGACTATAATAATAGTCCAGTCAAAACAAGGTTTAACCTCTGGAAAATTGCGAAAGTTTTGAAACTTTGCACATCGAATTATGGGTACCTAGGGATGAAAATACCAAAAGTCCTCATGCGTACGAGGCGAGCTCTAGCGGCAATTAGCGGAAACAGGACCATTTTTTTGGTTTTTTGTTAATATCTCGAGAACCTTTGGTCAGAGGTAAAAGTTTACTACTACATAATTAAAGCTTATTAAATTTGCAACAATAATGATTATATACATTTTTCTTGAATTCCTAATAATTACCGAGTTTTAGGCCACTAAAAGATAGCTTTTTCGAAAAATCACGCTAGCGGCGCGCGGTACAATATGGCATTTGTAATAATATTTGAAAATCATGGTTTATCAATTTTTTTTGGGTACCAAGGGTGATTGAGAAAATAAACTTCACAGTTATGTACAAAAAAAGACATATTGTTTATTAAACAACTAGCTTTTGACCGCTGCTTCGCTCACGTTAAGTTAAATTTTTCAAACCCCTATTTTACCCGTTGTACCCCCTTAGGGGTCGAATTTTCAAAAATCCTTTCTTAGAGGATGCCTACGGCCTAATAGCTACCTGTATGCCAAATTTCACCCTGATCGGTCCAGTGGTTTAAGCTGTGCGTTGATAGATCATTCAGTAAGTCTCTCACCTTTGCGTTTTAAATATTTAGATGAAATACAGTAACAATAAAAAATGCTATCAATAATAGTGAATTCAAACGCTGTTATACATTAATATAGCGCTATATTGTCTAAATTCGAGGTTTTTATAGAACTTGCCTATAACGGCTCTACAAAACGGTTTTGTAAACCTTTACATCCCCTGCTAAAAGGATAGTTTGGCTATATAAGCTTATAGAGCAAAAAAGTCATAGCAAATGCTTTTATATAACGGGTGGTTATCGCTACAACCTTTACACGATGTTAACTCAACCTTTTCGTGATGAATTCTTAAATTATAGTACCAAAATGTTACTTGGGACTCCAGAACGCACGAACCGATTTCCACGGTTTTGCATTCGTTGGAAAGGTCTCGGGCTCCGTGAGGTTTATATCAAAGAAAATTCAGGAAAAATTTCAACAGAAAAGCGGGAAAATCTTTTTTTACATACAGCGCCATCTCTGATACATAGCATGTAATCTGGTGGCGAAACGGAGTTCGCCGGGTTTGCTAGTTAAACATAATAACTTGATAAGATATTTAAAAATTTTAGTAAAAAGATGAAGTAAACACACCAAGAAATGCAATAAAAATACTAAAACTATTTAAGACATACGAGTGATTAGCTATAGTGGCAGCTAGTGTTTAACTTTTTTTTATGACAAGATATAGTTCTTAACTGCGATCTCACCTGATGGTAAGTGACTATGCAGTCTATGATGGTAGCGGGCTAACTTGGAAGCAGTATGGCAGTGTACATTCAACCCATACCCCTTATCGGTTTCTACATGCTGTCGTGCCGGAACGCTAAATCGTTTGGCGGCATGACTTTGACGGTAGGGTGGTAACTAGCCACGGCCAAACCTCCCACCATAACTATAAAGTAACTTTGACTAAGTGTCCGATCGTCATGATTGTTGTAAATCGTTACAGATCCGCCGTTTATAGCTCAAGAGACTCTGCGGGCGTGGCAGAAGAAGAACCATCCGTGGCTGGAACTGAGTGACGTGCACCGCGAGACCACGGAGGGCGTGCGCGTCACCGTCATACCGTTTTACATGGGTAGCCGGGAGTCTCAGAACTCGGCTGTTTACTGGGTAAAAAATAGTCTTTTTACAGACTTATTCTACATTTTTTTCTATTTCATGGTTCATTCATTGGTTTAGAACAGAGCTGATAATCTTTAAACAGCTGAACAGACTTTCAATTATTCGCCTCCGATTCCGGATTCACTCGATCCCGATCCCATCTGTGCAGTGTGTGAACGAGCGTTATCATCTAGGAGTGGACTTGAGCAATTGACAAGTCTCGAATGTTTGACAGCGAGTATGTCCATCATCATTTGCAAGCATTAGCTATAACATTTGGTGATGAAAGTTTAAACTCTGCAAAATCGGTCCCTTCCCTTCGGTTCCCTTGTTAAACTTTTAAAACTTCTTTGCATTGGGGTTTAGCAATTATTCAACATATTCGTTGGTCAAACAAAAGTAACATACGGGAATGTGTTTCAGTGGCGGTACTGCATCCGCTTGGAGAACTTAGGCTCGCAAGCCGTGCAGCTGCGCGAGCGGCATTGGCGCATCTTCTCGCTGAGCGGCACGCTGGAGACGGTGCGCGGGCGCGGCGTGGTGGGGCAGGAGCCGCTGCTGGCGCGCCACGCGCCCGCCTTCCAGTACAGCAGCCACGTGAGCCTGCAGGCGCCCAGCGGACACATGTGGTGAGCCCAGCTGTGGGATTGGCTCCAAACAATTGCTACAGTGTGACGATCGCAATCATTTCCGATTGGCTGGTACTTCTCTCTGGTACTCTTTCGCTTTTGGTTCATTTGCGATGCAGCTAGAACTTAATTGCAGTCAATCGCAGGTGTTACAACAGACCAAGAAACAAATACCCTTTCGCATTTATATCATTTATTGAATACAAAGAGTTATGTCATTTGGGCAGCGTAACTATTTCTCAGATTGTTAGCCACACGTCTTACGCGTCCATACAAATATACTAGTATAACGTGTGATACACCGCGAATATTTATACGTAGAACAGGGCAACATGTCGTATGACATAGCGCTGTACGGATTTGTTTTGTTTGCTACCAGGGGAACGTTCAGGATGGAGCGCGAGGACGGCTACACTTTCGACTGTCGCATCCCGCCCTTCTCGCTGGAGAGCAAGCCCGACGAGGGCACGCCCGTCGCGCCCACCACCGCCGCGTGACCGCGTTGCAGCACCGCAGACTACATTACATGATTATGATGCACATATTATACGAGTATCCCGATAAATCGACCGTTCCGTAGAACAGTCTCATCTGCTAAATTCACAACTTGAAATTTGAGCCTTAAAAGTCACATCTGCAAGGCTCAAATTTCAAGTTATGAATTTAGCAGATGAGACTTTGTTCTACGGAACGGTCGAAATGTTTTAACTGAAACAGTCAATATTGCGACCCCGCAGTCCCGTCGGTCCATGCAAGGGAACGCAATATCAACTGTTTCAACTTAAATATTTATCGTGGTACACACTTGTATAATACATATAAAATCATTTAATTTTCTTTAGAACAAATAGGCACCTACATATTATAAGGCCAACGATGGTTTTGATTTTTTGATAGTTGTTCAATGATTGTTCCCAAAAAGCTACGCGAAAGAGATTCAAGCTGACTGCAAAATAGTAGTTGAATGCAGTTTAACAATTCAGACTTGCAGAATGAGACGAGTGAGGGATAAAATATTGAAATTAACCTTAAAATAAAATTATTAATTAAATTAGATTTGAAATAAAATAGTTCTTGTCAAAACTGCGTCCAAACCGTGTTTTCACTACGTGACATGTTCACGACGTTTGATTTTGCAAGAGAAAATGTGCAAACTCGCAAGACTTTTCAGGCGACAATTGTCTTACTTGAGAAATATTTTTTGTCTCCAAATAAACATCTCGGTTCCAATTTTAACGTACTTTTTGAATCCTGACTGATTAACATTATTTAGAAGCTATTAATAAAAAATAGGCACCGCAAAGCAGTAGTAGGTACTTAGTACCTTGCTTAGCGCTATAAATTATCAAAATATCGACCTGATTTGGTCTTTGCGATAAATAATTTGGGTATTTTATGTATTAGTTACAATTTGAACTCGGAACTCGTTTCTCGAGAATGTAACACTAACATTCTTAAGCATTCAAGCCATAAATTCATAAAAAAAATTATTATTGTCTACGACAAGAATTCGAAATAACTAAAGATAGATTTTGAAGTATCTCTTACCGTAAATACTCCATATACCTACTAAGCTTTAATAATAATAATAATTAGTGTCGCTTTCCCAGGTCTAGTGATCACCACTCAAATCTACTGCCCCCAGATTCTGTAACTCGGTGCCTATCAAAAATGAAAGCCACCGACATATATTTTTTATCCATTGAAGGTTCACTATGAAATAGTAAGTGACATTTCTCTTCAAACCTTCAATGGATAAAAAATGCCTATCGTCGTTGATAGGCACTAAGTTACAGAATCAGGGGGCAGGAGTTCAGGCTCGGGCAATTCACGTTACTTGCTCGAATATAAACTCTATGCTACAAGTAGCATTGTCTCCGCCTCAGCATCTAGCAATGGAACCAAATGTCTGCGTCATAAAGATACCTTCGACATTCATTTCTGTTTGACATCAGCTTTAATAGGCATCTATCTCTTTCATTTCGCTGCGGTGTCTAAAGGATACCTGCTGTAAATGAAGACAACAAATCAATGTACCGTCATTTAAATGTATGTATAGATATAATAATTATGGTAGCTAGTGTTACCATAATTATTTCAAATTTTAGTAAACACGGCGTGATACCTTCACAATGATTCGAGTAGGTATGTTTTATTAACGAAGTTGTGAGTGGAGGTAGGTCGCGCCTATTACCATTTGTACAGCTGACATAATAACTAGGTATGGCGTAGTAAGTGCATAGGGCTAGATCATGCTTCGATGCCTATACAATATTATTCTTAGTGCGCTAACATGTGAAGCCGCTGATAATACGCCGAAGTCATTATTTTTAACTATCCAATAATGAAAGACTTATTTATTATGAGTGTAGCCTTAGTTGACCCTTTAGGCTGTAAACGTAAATTCCTTAGTTATTGTAACGAATTTTTAGATCTTTAATAAATTACAGTATTCTGTTGATGGTTGTATTTATTTATGAGAACGACGTACACATTCAATCTGGATCGTGATCTACGACCGTAATGGTAAATTAATGACTCATAGACCACAATATGCCTTAGAAAAATTATACCGTGATTGATGATTCAGCCAAATGATTGTGTAAAAGGTATTCATTTGACAACATATAAGGGCCGATCTACTCCGGGGCAATGGCGCGGCGAGCATTTTCAGTGTGAAATAATTTTAAACTTTATCTATAAAATCGCTATAGACCAGTATCGCTTGACGCGCGTCGACGCGAACGGCCTCGCGGCACCGCGTATCCTTGCTGAGCTTTTCAAGCGGTACTGGTCTTTAGCGATTATGTAGATAGTTTAAAATTATTTCACACTGATAGTGCTCGCCGCGCCGCTGCCATTCCGGTGTAGATCGGCCCTTATACTGTTTCATACGCACAACAAACATGTTTGTTATAAAAAGAGGCACGTTTTAAGCTGTCAAATAAATACAATTTCTAACGTTTCTACGTTTTAGAAGGAGGACATGGATTGAGGATTCTGCGTTTTTTTCATGGTCTAGAGAGGAAGAGTGTGTGTGATAACCCACATTTAAGATTGGTTCAGGCAAAACTTTCACAGTCTGTAAATAGCAGAAAACTTATAAGTATTTAGGTATAAGATATTACATTACAGGTATTTAAAAAACAACAGTGCAGCGCTTTGTATGATATTCATTTAATGGCTTAAACGAAAACAATTAAATGAATTAAAACTGCTTTGTCAAAGTTCTTTAATCCGGAAAAAGTAATTGGCACAAACATATAAACAAAGTGCGGATTAGTTATACCTAATAATAATCGTCGCTAATAATAAATAATAATCATTGTTTACCATTGGATTTCATTCTTAATTTAGCAGTGTTTCCTGTTGGAAATTATTTAATTTAATTCTAAAAATAAAATCGGTCTGTTGACCTATTTTGTTTTTAGAATTAAATAATTGAATAGGAAACTTAATTTGTTATTGGTGCTAATTCTGTTATACACAATCTCTGAACTAAACAAAATTATTGAGGAATCAAGTATTGAGATACCATTAAATTCAGATTAGATTGTGTACAATTAGATTTAGTTTATGTGCAACAGAATTATTAGTATTCCTAGTGCTAGTCTGTTGACACTGCGCTTTCTGGCGCGAAGTCGCCACTCCAATTCCCTGAGACCCCAGTGTCTATTTGTTCTTTCAATTATGTACCCGGCCCATTTCCACGACAGCTTTGCGGCCTTTTTTAGAGTTAAAAAATAAATTAGGTCTCTTAAGATACGACATAAGTAGGTCTATAACAGACGGGCACACGCTACAACAATATAATTATAACATATTACTTATGATACAAAAGGCACTTTTACATCTCTTTGGTTGCGCAAAAAGCACTTATGTATCGATTCCGGATCACATAACTTAAAACTATTTACAATAACTATTTGTCTATCTGAATAACTTTACAATATGAGAATATTGTAGATTAACAATTTTTTAGTATACAAATAAATATTTTTTCAAAAGAAAAACTAATAGCTACAATATGTGGCATATCCTGTATTGAAGCAATATTAACAAGGGATAGTCAAACACACAAAAACAAATACCTACCTAACTTAAATGATATCAATAAATTAGTAATAGTATATTTAATTTTCATTATTGTGGTATCTAATTTATATATAATATCTAATATTTTTAAGAATACGATCTAAAAATCGTTAACGGGAAGCCAGAATAATACGTATTATTTTAATTTGATTGAATTTAATAGACGCAATAGCTTTTGTGATGCTGTTGTGGCACTAGATACTTAAAACTCTAATAAAATAATATTTTTTCGCGTCTAATGATGGATTTAAAAGACGTATACATAGTAAAAATAGGTTCAAAATGATACCTAAGCTTTCTCTAGCAGTGTGCATTTAAGGTAGGCAACATTATGGAAGATGTAACGTATTTTATCAGCTAAACTTTTGCCTACCATGTAAAAAAACTTGTAAGTACCTCACTTTTTTAGTTAATTCTACATACAATAAGTGGGAAATAGGAAAAGAGAATTTATTTAATTTACTATGTCTATCGCGCGAGCTGTATAATCAATGCGGCACACATTTCGAAGAACTCCATAGTGTGGTGTCCCTGGGGTTGGTTGGGGAGAGGGGGCGGCGGCGGTGGCAGGGGGGACGCCACCAAGGGGCTCGGGCACCCCGTCTCGTCGTCTGGTTCCTCCTTCTCCCCCGAAAGCGATTTAAAGTCGAGGAGATACGATTTGTAGTCGACTTGATATAACTGCAGCGACATCTTAACGTGTTTCTGCGTCATCTTGTTCAGAGTTCGGACTCTGAAAGTGGATAAATTGTTTTAAAAACTATGCCTTATAATAGACTGTATAGCCATACAATCTCTTGTTGCCACGAGTCATAACAAATCGTAAGTATTGTTCTTCCACTGGTTTAGACCTGTTTGTGGATAAACAAAATTTAGTTGATCGATTATATTATGTGCGTAATCGGAAGGGAATTTCGATTCTGATACGATTGGTGACCTATTATATAGTTGGACGAATAAATCGGATAAGTCCGAGTTATCATTAGTCACTTTGTCTATTAGTATACTTTGCGATTTAGTTGCCCAACTTGAAATTGTAAGTCTTTGGATAGTCCTCGCCAAACTTTTTGAATGCTCCGCGTATTGATGCGCACAGCAAAAATATAAATCAGCGGGATATTGCCCTCCGCACTCCCGCGTTTATTGGTCGGTGGACGTCGCCGCGTGGCTCAGAGCGTTCAAAAAATTGGCTTAGACTGTGTATCGTAAATACCTGACGTGGTAAGGGTTGATCACTTTCCATTCGTAGTCGAGCACCTTCATTGCACGGAATACCTCCAGCATTATGTCGTTAGGCTTGCTTTGCGACCGGATACCTAAGTGCCACTTAGCCCTGTAAGATATAAAATTTCGTTTCAAAAGACCGACTTCCAACGCCACTACAAAGAATAAAAATAATTTTAGGTTGCACACATTTGTTGAAGTCGGGCGGTCCTAAACGGAAACGATGAAACCGATGCGCGACGCTCGCCTTATGATGACCCATGAGAGAGACGTTTGTTGAAGTCAGGCGAGCATTGCGATATTGGTTGAAAAAAAATTCACGCGATTCTCAGACGCAGAACGATAGTCGTCTAGACTATTGTTCTGCGATAATGAACGCGGGCACTCGGGCGGGTCATATAACTCCCGCCTCGTCACGTACTGTACTAACCGTTTAACGGGCGTGCCCTTTTGCTTGTCCTGTGCGGGCTGCGCGGCCGGGGTGGACTTGTCCCGCAGTGGGGCGATGCGCTCCGGGTGCGGACGACCGCTCTCCGTGATCGCCGGCGGGGAACTGCCTGTGCAAATTAGACTTTTGGAAATGGAAACGGTAATATGGCGTCTTGAAACCGACAAGCGGTAGGTTGTATTCAATCCACTGCCTACCCAAGTTAACCTGTTTACCATCTTAAACTGCATCAACACTTTCCATCAGGTGAGATGGCAGTCGAGAGCTGTCTCGTCACCAAATAAATAAATAAAAATGTCAACAAAATTTTGTGTCCACTATATTGCGATATCCTTCAGATATTCACGAGTATAAGAGAAAAATTTTCTCATGCGTACATGCTAGCCGTAGAGGAACAACTACACTACTGCACAACTACACTACTGCACAACTACACTACTGCACAACTACACTACTGCACAACTACTGCTACACAAGAATTTGGTCACCCACATAACATCAAATCTAAGAGCAGTGCAGGACGCGCGCACGTTTGACAGACGCGAGGACGTTCGCAGGCGGTCGACATGCGATGATAAAACGTCTCAACTCACTTGCCACATAGAAGTCTTTGATCTCAGCCTTGGCGGCCTCGTCGGCGATCCGCTTGTTGTCGATGATGAGGTGGTATGCGATGGCGAGCTGGTCGTGCGGGTCGCCGCTCAGCAGCGCGTTGTGCACCTCGTGCTCGCGCACGCCGAACTTGTCGCACACCTCCGCTATCGCCTCCGTGTCGATCACGCTGCTGTCCTACCGTTACCGATACAGTTTTAACATCTTAACACCAAAGCCACACTTTTGATAGTTCAAGACAAAGCTTATGCTAAATGAAATGCAGGCGACGCAGTAGTGCTGTAGAGATAGGACAGTCAAGGCAGACATGGCGACGAGCGAATGCTGCGACGCAGCTAAGTGACACAGATATATTAATTCGCGTAGTACAGATAAAATAGATAGTATGCTTTCTCCATGAGCGCCAACTAAATAAATGGCAATTGACATTATTTTTACACAATAATTCTACACCTTAGGAAATACCTTCCTTAGAAAATATCCTCACGTATATTAAAAAAATAATAGGCAAGGCATGCCAAGGCAAAATGAATGAGTTGATAAATAATTTATATTATAGCTAGTGAAGTGGGTATCTTTGATATTAATTAGGTAATATATTTAATCTTTGTACAAAGAACATGCATTTTCTTTTTAAGCCCAAAATGTATTCCATGCAATGCAAACAAACGCTCAAAGAACATTAAGTTCAAAAGAAAGTAAAATTTAAACAACTAAATTGCTATAATGCAAAAAACAAATCTAGCAAAGAAGCAAGATATGTATATACCTAAAGAAAAATCTGTAAATATTATAATGTCAAACCACACTAGAGCTCCCTTATATGACAAGTTTTATTTGTATTCATTTAAATGATGGCATTGGTCAGTCAGCTAACTGCTATAAGCAGCAGATTAGTTGTTTACAACTGGGTACTTCAAAAAGAAAGCAACTTTTCTTGATTCCTAACTATTTACTACCACCAAAAAAGTTTAGTAGTAGGCTACTTTTTAACAAAAAAAAACAACATTCGAAAAATATGTGTTGACCTGTGTCTGATCACTTTGTTATATTCGTCTATCTTGTAAGTCAGACAAGTGTAAGTTTGTGGCACAAACTTTGTGCTGCTGTTCCTGGCGGCAATGAGTATCAGCGAAAAATTTCGACTTCGTGACGTCACGCTGCAGTACAGTGCATTTTGGCCTCGCGCCTATCCACTCTGGGGATGCAATGATCTGATGTAGTGTGGTTTGACTTTACAATTTAATACCCAGAATACTTCACGTCAAAAATAAAAAATGCTGTTAGTTACCACCGTTAACCTCAAAACCTTTTCATCACAGTTAGTAGAACTCAATAATTGTGATTACCACCTGCTCCACTGGCGACGGGAACAAATATCCCGGCAAATCTTTTTGAAACCATTCATGTTTTTTAACATCTTCAATTGCCGCTCGTTTCATCGGATCCACTTGAAGCATGTTGCAGAGGAGGCTTACAACACTTTTGTTCAGGTATTCTGGTATTGGAAATATCCCGGACTTGATTTTCCTAAACAATGTGGGCACATGTTCATCATCGAAGGGCAGTGTTCCACACAGGAGGGCGTAGAGAATTACACCACACGACCAAACATCTACTTCTGGACCAGCATATAATTTTCCTGAAATTACCTGTGAAATAAGTATTTGATATTTTTTAAGATGTATTTAAAATTTATTGAAATCCTTCAAGTATAGAGATTATACTAGCTTTTGCTTAACTTTGTCAGAGTAGAGGTTTTTAAATTCCTCGGGAACTCTATGTTTTCACATTTTTTTGTCTAGTTCTTTATATAGATAAGTGAAGTTTCTTTTAGACCTTACCTCTGGTGCAGCATAATTGGGAGACCCACAAGATGTCCTAAGAAACTCTCCATCCATCATCATGTTAGACAAACCAAAGTCAGCTATTTTCACATGCATGTTGTGGTCCAGCAACAGGTTTTCAGGTTTCAGGTCTCTGTGTACTATCATGTGTCGGTGGCAATAGTCAACTCCAGATATAATTTGTTGGAAAAAGCGCCTGGCTTCATGCTCTTGGAGTTTACCACGTTTTACAATGTAGTCAAAGAGTTCACCTCCAGACACATATTCCATAATCATGAATATATCTGTTGGTGTTGAAATAACCTATAAAATAAAAATCATGCTTATCAGTCCAGAAATAAAGGAAAAAATTGTGTACATTATTCAATTTTTTGTGATCATTGTGAAAAAAACAATTTTATTCTGAGACTGTATATTTTTTTCAAAATTAAGTTATGAAAACTAAGTTTTAAGCTAGTTTCAATCTGTCTAGTTTAGAGAACATTAAATTGTTTCTAGCAAAAAGGCTTTACAAATGTACAATTCCTTTTAGTTCATTAAATGATTATTTCAGTTTCGTTTCTTTCTAATTGTTGTAATAAAGGCTTGATCTATCTATCATCTGTATCTGTCTCCACCAGAGACATGTAACAGCTATTCAGGTTGTCTATTCATTAATTTAATTACTTTGTTGGGTTGTATATTAAATATTACCTGATACAATTTAATGATATGAGGATGTCGAAAGAGCTTGAGGTTTTGTATTTCACGTCTAATCTTTCCAACGACATCGAGAGATTTGATCTTCTGTCTATTAAGAATTTTAACAGCGACCTTGTGCTTGGTCAATTGATGTTCACCTATCTTGACTTTTCCGAATGTTCCAACTCCTAGGGTAGCCCCTAATGTATAGTGACCTATCTTCACTATCGGCTGATTGCCACTAGCTACCACTGGCTTATCGGACATAATTAATTTTTATTAAGTTTCTTGCCAAGTCTAAGGATATATATATTTTATTAATTTGTATTATATGATCAATTATACACTTCCATATCACATGTCAAATAAATTAAAGAAAGTCAGTTGTTCAACAACGCTAAAATTATCGGCTAAAGAAATACTTGATAAGTGTTGAAGTATCTTATTGTTGGAAATAAACAACGAGAAAAACACGAAAAAAAAACTGAAAATTCCAGTGAGGAATGTTTGACACATGGTGTCAACATATAATACGATTCAAATGATAATAGGTCTGTCAAACAGCCATTTTATATTTCTGTCCTGCTCATATGAGGTTTACACAGTGAGATAGAAACAGTAAATGGCGGCTTTTCATTCCTATTGTCATTTGAATCGCATAATATGTGACCTATGTCAAATGACGTAATGCGAAAAGTCCATGTCAAAATCAAAGTGACAACCAAAGAGCTTATAGAAATAGTCATAGACAAATAATTTTATTATTTTATCAATCAGAAATATTATGACAGAGTTAAGCGCGTGATACACATGCTAGTAGATGGCATACTAGGTGCTGGTAAGCTGGCACTCCAGGTACTGGCAGAATGTCAGCGCGTGATATAGGTACATGCTAGTTAGTGATGGGCCAACTCGGAAAAAACAAAACTCGATTTAACCCGAGTTAAAATCCACATAACTCGGGTTGAACTCGAGTTACGTAACTCGAGTTAACTGGATGGACAAGTGAATGCTTTTTTTGAATTTTTAACAGTTTATTCCATCAGCTTTGCATTAATAATTTAAAAAATTCGGACAGACAAATGATATTTTTATCTGTTTCAATTCTTTCATTTTTTTATATTTCATTTTTTTATGTAACTAACTAAAGTAAGAAAGAAAATTATTGTTTGAAATAGAATCATTTATTTATGTATTTTTGGCTTGAATTTTAATTTAAAAAAATATTTATATTTATTATCAATAAAACTATGAAATTATATAGCAGTCTTTTTAAAATAAAATCAGACTAATATTATTTAACATTATGATGATGCAGGTATGTACATAGGTACATTTACAGGCTCATAATTATTTTATAATCACAATATTTAGCTTTATATAATATACATAGCTTTTTTTAATGTGGTTTAATAATGTGGTCGTATTTCCACTATATTTGAATGAATCTGAACACTGTTTACACGCAACACGTCCACTCACGGGCGATGTGAATACATCCCAAACTAAAGATTTTCTTTTAGGACCCGGCATTTTTCAAAAACAGAATATAAATAAAACACGAAAATCTACAACAAGAACCGGCAGTTTAAAGTAAACCTCAAATCTACATATATGTGACACTTGTTTGCTTGCTTTGTTATGACCATAGATGAAAAATCTCTGGTTATGACTGAATGAATGAATATAGTCTCACTCAAATGATCGGTAAACTTCGCTCCATGTTGGTTCCATTCGGTTTACGAACTCGAGTCAGAGAGAATTCAACTCAAGTGGGTTCGAGTTACGCCCAACTCGAGTTAACTCGAGTTAGGTACTCGAGTTGACCATCACTAATGCTAGTGAATGGTATGCCAGTTTCTAAACTTCTATGGTCTAAGTACGTAACGTTTCTAAAAGTTCACAAAATGAATATTTATGAAGTAATAAATAGTGTTACAATACAACTCGCAATTAGATTAGGAAAAAAAACAACAAAAACAAGAACAAAAATTAAAAAGATCTTGGCAGATAGTTGAGAGAACTTGCGATTTACAAGCAACACGATACGATTTGTTTCACGTACCTGTAACAGGAAATACGAATCTCCCGTCCCACTTCAATTAAACGGCTTGCGATCTACTCGCATGGTGTGTACTGGCACGTAAGTTACTGACAGAACCTCGATACACATGCGAATTGCGAGTAGCTTGGTTTTGCTTGTAACTGGCATGCTTTTGTGCAAGTAATTAGCATGTGTATTACGCACTTTAATACTAGTGACGTTAAAAACTACATAGACCAACTATATAGACAATCTTACTTCCATGCATTCCTCAGATCAAATGCAATTCCTACTTCCATGGTTTAAACTCTGTTCATATTTTGTCTATGTGCCTGCCTGGTGCCCCACCCACCCCGCTTCTACCCGCTGCTGTCTGTGTCTGTCTTTCACTGACGAGCTGTCGTATAATGAGAAAAATATTCATATTTACAGAAATACTGTTGTTTTTATTTAAAAATTGAAAAGTTTAGTTTAAACATGGATAAATGTGGAATCTGCTTAAATTCTGCAGACGTGAGTATCGTTTTGGTGTTGATATTAATGGTCGTTTTGTATTGTACGGTCAATATTTTTTTATTTTCTTTAGTGAGATTGTTATAAAAATAACACTAGATGTTGAAATTTTACCCAGTTTAAGCACAATAATGTTTTTATTTAAAAAGATTTAAGTTGTAGCTCGCTGGTGTTAAACAATGTAGCATCTTCCTGCAGTTGTAATAAAAAAACCTGCATTCGAAACCTGCCCGCGTTATTTTTTTTACTTCCCTCGACCGTCGGTCTGTTTTTTTTACTGTCTGGCTCTGCGCCGTATAAAAAACATTTGTGTTTATTTTTTTCTGTTTGCCAGTACTGATTCGAATGCTAGCTTTCTGTTTTCGATATCTCATCGTAATACTTTTAAAAACTCGCATAGCTACCAATTTTTTTATCGTGTTCGAGATTAATAATAAACGAATACCGGCTCAATTAGTCCTTCACAAAAAATTTGTTAGTGTTAAGCAAGACATTTAGCAAGATTGTTTCTGAAATGTTTATAAAAAATCTTTTTTACAATATTACTAGTAGGTACAGTCTAGCAGCTAGCTATTTAGAACAATTGCCATAGATGAGTTTATCATAATTTTATCTCGGTATTAAAATCAAATAAGAATTAAAGTGTTTAAAATAATTTATAGAATTAACAATAATATCCTATTTGCTTTTGCCCATGAATTAGCCCTTGTGGAGATAGTTTTTTTAAAAATCCTCTGTTTTTCCATGATAAAAGATAGTTTAAGTCACTCTTCAACACTACTAAAAATCATGTTGATCATGCAGCAATAGAACAATGAATGATCTGTTGCTGCATGATTTATTTATTTAAACTTGAGTGCAGTCCTATTGGTGGTAAAAATGCAGTAATTTAATTTGACATGATTTTTTTGCAAATGATGTAGAAATGGAATAAGATTTTGGATTAGCAATAAAGTATTAAAGCCACAATGGAAATTGGGATCTTTTCAAAGGATATACAATAATATTGATGTTTAATTATATCCCTTTTTTTATAATAAAAATATAATTTTCTTCTTCCAGCAATTATTTGAAACTGGTAAGGATGGGATCTATGCTTGTTTCAAATGTCAGCCCTTAGTCCCCGAAGTTACAATAGGAGACAACAATCAGGAAGAAACAGAGGAACAGTTGCAGTCCTCCCCAAAAGATGAGGTAATTAAATAAATATTGAGAGCTAAACTTATACAGCCAGATTTTTTTCATAAAAATTTTAGAAATAAGCCTGAGTCATTCAGTCAATAAGCATCAGTACATTTTTTGCTTGTACATATGGGTGCAAAAGCTAATTTTAACACTTTCCCTGCCCACATGTGGGCTTGGTCATTGTTTATTGTGCCTGCTGTCTGGACAGGGTACCTGTTAAAATTGATTAGAATAGAATTGACAATTTTTTATTCAAATAAACTTTTACAAAGTTCGTTCCAATTATTTTTGTGTTTTCTTCTTTTTCATTATTTGTATTCCTTGTCATATTAAGAAAATAAACAAATTTTATTTCTTTCTATAACCCGAAATGTTCGAATTCGAACTCCACCAGTTTTTTTAATGATTGTCATACTCCTAGCGAAAGCTTACCACTCAGTTGAAGGGGAAAGGGGAGTATTAGTCATGTTCAGAATGGATAACATTAAAAAAAATATATGCAGCCAAGCAATTAAGCTTTTTGGTATCATACCAAGAACCTAACTTAGCAGCTTAGAAACTGAAGCCTTTAAGGGATTAATTTAATCTATTTCTATTATACACCTTCTAACTTAACCTGCTTCCATCTTAGACTACATTATTGTCAAGGGCTAAATTGATATCAAATAAAAGAAAACACATCAAAATTATATTTAATAGTTGTTGCCCTCGACTTCATCAGCATAAGATTTTGTTCTTAATTGTTGCAGGAGTCAGAGTCTGGGCTGTACTGTGAAATCTGTAACAAATATTTTAACAAGAGCATGCAATTGCAGAATCATATGCGCAACCACCGTGCGGAGCGGCGCTTTGTATGCACCTACTGCAATAAAGGTACAGTTTATATATTTTTTTTATCTATATGCTTTAAACTTCTTGTATGCTTCATCTCAGGTTCCTTTCTAACTCGTGTGTCAATTTCAACTATTATTCTGAAAAAAGTATTTTCTACAAAATATAATATGCTAAACAGCAAAAACTTTTTGTTGACAGCATTTTCTCAATCAAACAACTTGCGAGCCCATCTTCGTATTCACACCAATGAGAGGCCATACAAATGTCAAGAGTGCGGAAAAGCTTTTACACAGGTAAATTATCTACAATCTATTTTTCATTAGCTTGCTTAACATCATAAATACATAACTTCTTGCAGAAAGTCGTAAGCGACGTATTACCTACATACAATGTTAGAACGATGTTAGACTAAACGAAACTATAAGATTAAATTGAGTCAAATTTTAGAATATCTAAAGTTCCGAGCTCAGTATGTCGTTTACGCGTTTCTGTGAGAATTTCACTCTGATTTGTGTACCTTTAAACTATGCTAAATAAGAATAACAAAGATAATAAAACAGTAAAAATGGGTTAAAACCACACCACATCAGGGAACCTGTATTGTTGTGTATGTCATTGTACAATGTAATTTATTTAGACACTGTAAATGCTACTTGGATCCTTATTGTATTTTTTAAAGATGTTTATGTATTGGTTTTCAGGTCACCAATTTAAATAATCATGTACGTCTCCATACGGGGGAGAGGCCTTTCGTATGTCCAGAGCCTGGTTGTGATAAAGCCTATGCACAGGTGAGACTGTTGCTTGCATTTACGCGTAGTAAGACTGCAATTACACTCGTAAGTTAGACTTACGTATGTCACTCAAATGAGTAGCTTACGGAAAGTAAACGGTCCTGTAAGTTGCGTATTGTATATGTTAGTTACGTAAGTTACTTCCGTAAGCTACTTATGTGAAAATTTACTGTTTAGATTTCACATAAGGCCAAAATGAATAACATTATCTAAAAATAGAAAAGAAGTTTAACAGAGAAGTTTTTCACAAAGCGAGTGTGTGAATAAGTATGCAGAAGCACCACGTGTGTGTATGTTGTGTGTGAGTGTGTTTGTGTCGATTTTTTACGATGTAATTTTATATCTTTTTCAATGTGTTTTGGATAAATTAAATTGAAATCTTGTTTGCAGGTTACGAATCTAAACCAACATCGTAAGAGGCATATAAGTGGACGACCTATGGAGCCTAATTACGACTGTACCGTATGCGGGGAACGCTTCAGTCAAAGAAATCACATGTACATGCACAGGTGATTACTAACCATGTACATAAATGTATATTTTTGTGTTTCTGCAATAGACATAATATAGAATACGTAAAATACCACAACGGCTCAGAGTTCCGATGATTTGTATTCAAAATGTATGAAAATACATACTTGTATTCTTTTCTTGTTGAAGTAGTATGTTTTGGATTTTGAGCTGAAATGAAAAACATATTTTGATAAAAAATGTTGAAAGCAGTTTACCTTAACAAATAGATATACACAAAGAGAAGGCAGGTAGTTCACTAGTTAGCATCGTTTCTTTTTCCCTTCAGCTGATAAATAAATTTGATGTTTTGAGATTTCTAATACAAATACTGTAAAATTTATATGTAGGTTAAATTGTAATTGGTGTTGGCCTTAAAAGAGATGATTTATTATCGATATATAACGATTTATGTAATAAAACGAACGTTCATCAGACGAGAGGCGCACCATATCAAGAGTCCAGTGCGTAGCGCGCGCCACACGTGCAACGTGTGCTCCAAAACGCTGCCCAGCGAGAAACACTTGCAGGATCACCTCGCGCAGCACACTGGCAAGGAGAAAACCACAGTGGAAGAGCATAGTGAGTTGAGCATAGGGAATTTCAACTAGGGTGGCTAAGAAGCCACCCTAGTTGAAATTGTAAAAGCTCCTGCGTGGGTAGTTAAAATTTAATTAATCAGCGAGTAGTTGGAATAAACCGATTAAACCAAAATTTAGATAAAAAAAAATATCTGGTTCGATTTGAGCACTTTCAACTTAATCAGGTCCAGTTCAATCCAGTCTATTGTCTCAAAGAATTACAAATTCACTTACAGAGAAAACAATAAAAGTATTTACATTTACATGTTTCAGCAGTCAGATGTGGATACAATAGATGCTAAAATAAAAAAAATGTTAAATGACATGCTACTCGCTGCGATTAAAAATTACTCGCCGCGAGTAAAATCGCTGCGAATGGAATTGAACATGTTGAATTATACCACCGGGAGCGCGCTACTCGCTGCGATCGCGGCGCTCGCGCGAGTCGTGTGATAAGGGAACTCGCTGCGAATTCACAAGAGCACATCGCGATCAACTACTGGATTTCGCGTGTAACGCACGACACGCACTTCGCTACATGTGACAAACAGGCAGCGAGTGGCTCGCTGCGACCTATTCGATCTACATCTAATAGATCGCAGCAAGCAAACTCGCAGAGGCGTAACTATACCGTTTGAGGCCCGTGGCAAATTCATCGGATGGGGCCCTCTCTCCCACAATATAAAGAAGCTCAACCAATGAGATAGCATTTTTTTATTTTATAATAAATCACTACTTGAAGTAGGTACATAGTTTATATCAATTTTAATTTTGAAAATGATCGCTCGGCACTAGTGCCGACGACGGCTAGTCGTAGCCACAGGAATGGCTATAAATGTTAGGATCATCTTGTGCTTCTGGCTCTCTCTGACCGGGGCCCCTTCCGGCTGAGGCCCGTGGCATTTTGCCGAAATGCCACCCTATCGTTACGCCTCTGCAAACTCGCTACATGCGACTTAACCTTAAGTGTGTGGTCGTGCCGCAGAGTGGGGCGTGTCGTGCGTGTTCTCGTCGTGCGGCGTGCGGCTGTCGTCGCCGCGCGAGCACACGGAGCACCTGCTGCGCGCGCACCAGCTGCGCGTGCTCGCCAACACGCGCCCCGACGCGCACCACCACCCGCCGCGCCGCGGACGACCGCCCAAGGTTGGTGATAGCGCAGAGGATCCGCGGTGCAGATTATCACAATAGGATATTTGACCTATGATGTCGCTCATTTGCGACAAGGGTGACATAACTCAAAATTCACCAATTTTAGTGTCGAAAATTTAAACTTTTTGCTATAAAAACAACATTACGCTAAGAACAAAAAAATAAGAGCGAAAGAGATTGTGACTTAATGCTCTGTCGCTTTGTTGTTGTGTTGTTTCGAGACCGCAGCATCCACAAAACATTACTTTCTAACGAGAGAATTCTCTCATCATCGATTTTGAATTATGTCACTCTTGTCGCAAATGAGCGATATAGTATATGTTTAAAAAAGTACATGTATAAAAAGAGGTGGATATGTTACAAGCGTGCGGTAAATGAAGCGCGTAATGGCAGATATTTGTCGTAATTTGTCATGTCATTTAACAATGAAGTACTCTATTATACTCTTCGTCGTTAGAAACAATTTTTTCGCTTGTTTTGTGAGTATATAACACCCTTGTAAAATATCATAGTATTTGGCTGATATTTTTTATATCTAAAAAAGGGTATTTGACTGATTTTTTATATCTACTTAAAATAAAGTTTTAAATATTATAAACACCGCAATTTCAATTTTTTTTAATATCTTAACTAGTCTCGGAAAATATAGAGCAGCTCTAATAGTAAACTTTAAAGCTCTATTAGATCTCTGTTAGATAAAGGGAGGGCTACTTGCGTGTGACGTCACAAGTAAGAAATTTTTCTAAGGAGAGGAGGAGTGTCACAATCCTTAAAAAGTTTCTTTTTAGAAAGAGACCGTAAAACGGCTTATAACTTATATGTTACTTGACCAATTTATTTTCTGTTTTTACAATTATTATTCTCTTACATGTTATATTTTCGATTATAGCAATTAATGAATATCAACATTTTGAGCAGAGTCAAATAACCTATTATACACGGAGCGCATCTGTACTACCCTCTTTTTATGAAGGAACTTGATAGGAATTTGCCTTTTTTCATATAAGAGTCGCGATTGCTCAATACTAGATTAAGGCCTATTAAGGTTATTATCTTTAAGTGAATGTTTAAAAAAAATTTTTGTTACAGATTTTAAAAGATCCCTTAGACATCACCTCGCACCAAGAATATGAAGAGGTAAGTCCTTTTTTTATATAAGGCTTCAGGAACTTTGACACAAGGCTAAACTTGACACCTTTAAAAAACTGTTGGAAGATAGACAATCAATATTTTTTTTCCGTTAATATGATTTTGAACAACTACATTGTTATAAGTTTTAACCTCATTTAGGAGGACTGTGCCAAGTGGTGGGAAAGGAATGGGTAAAAATGACGGTGAAATAACTTGGTAATAGACTGCATCGTTACTTACCATCAGGTGAGATCGTAGTCAAGGACTATCTTGTCGAATAAAAAAAAACAGTTATATAATATAATATTAGTACGAAAGTATGGATTTGTAACTTATCATAAAACTTTTACAGTTAACTCAATTTTATGTCTCTGTCTATCTTCCACGTACATACTTGAGGTACATAGGAACGTAAACTAATATAAAAATGTTATGATTACAGGTAAAAATTATTAAAGAAGAACCACAATACTTGCCCAAGTTAAAAGTGCAGAGCCTGTTTCAGTGATATAAGTTGTAAAATAGACATTTTATGACAGAATAACAATTACAAACATAATTTCCATTATTTCACAAAGTTTAGAAACTCAATGGAGAACCACTTTATGGATGTACTTAGATATAATTTAGGTATGTTTAAGAATATTCAAGAGATCTATAGATTATAGGTAATTAATTAACTTTTAAATTTAGTACTATAAATACTTTAAGTGCAATTTACTTTAAAATATACATAAATATAATATAAGTTGTAAAGAAAAATCTAAAATATATAGATGTATATGTAACAGGCAATAAATTATTACATTGTTTATTCAACACTATAGCGTTTATAAAGTTTATTTATCTGATGTTTTTTATCAATTTGTTCAGCACAGAAATAATAGGTCTTAGGTTCCTAGGATAGCGGATATTGTCGAATGACGTCACTGAAATGTTGTCTATGGAAACGATATGGCGTAAATTCCTGGTGAGACGTTTTTAACATTGTAACGTTGGTTTCTTAAAAATTCTAGCGATGCCGTCAAATGATCCTAGTGAACCAGATCTTGATATTTTCCTGTATCTTAGCTTTATCTTAAATCATAAAGTTTTAGAGTATGGATAGTTTTGTTTTACAAATGTCTCCCCAAATATCTGAATGTTTTATATGCACAGTATGGGAAAAACACGTAGACTATATTTTGTGTAAGTTGTAAATGAATTACAAAAAGGCATATTGTAATGTAATACAAAATAACTGTCATGTTAATATAAAAAACGAAATTACGAGTATTTTTTGATATATCCGTTTTTTTTTTTTTAGAATCTTTTATTACTTACACATATTGATTTTATTTAACATATTGATATTGATTGTAGCATATTTTATCGGATGAGATTTGATAGGTAAAGATTTTTTGTATTACACACACCCAACCACCTCAATGGTAACGTAGTTTATAGCCGAATAAAGGTGGTCGCACACTAGGGTGATCCTTACATCATACGCCTTATAAAATGCGATTAACGTCAGTAATACAATTATACATTTTTTAGTTTATGTCAGTTCCTTGTGATCATAGTGGCTCTTATACATTGTATTAAATATATAACAATTGATTATATAAACTTAAAGCATAACTAAATGTTCACAGAAATCGTAACATCAGGTTAAACGCCTGTTGTAGCATTTTGATCATTAATTTAGTAATAACAAACAGAAATAGAAACTTTTCTGTTAAAAATAATCAAAAATTCTTTGTAAAAATTAATATATTTAAAAAAGGCGCTAGACAGAGATGCAGCATACGGAGGGAATCTCGCTATCTCGTTGTAATTTTTCTCAACGTATACTTGTTTCAACATGATGAAAATGCCTCTTTGGTTGTTGTAAAACGCGCCACACGTCACTTCTGCAGTTGGGTAAACTAATGCAACCTTTTGTTATAAAAAACCAGGTATCGGCCTAAATAGGTACCAACTTGTATAAAGTAGGTAGGTATGAGTTATCAATATTTAATACATATTATCGTTTATTTCAAGTGATTTGAGCTGGACTCCGAAACTATCTTCAATCAGTTTTTAAAGTTTTGAATAATTCTATCTAAAACTCGGTGATATAGCTTGTGATCTAAAGAGATCACAAAAAGTTGATATTAATTTGATCCTTAAGACTACTATGATAAGGTATAGATTTAATCAGATTTAAAAATTACGTGATGGTCCCTGTATGGTCTCAAAAAGTATTATTTGTTACGTTAAAGATAGTTTCTAGGTTTAGTTCGAAACGTATGTAAGTTTTTGACACATACATATAAATAAATAATATAATTTTCATTAATTTAATTAAAAAATTAAAAAAAAAGCTGCCAAGAAACTCCATTTACTTTTTAAAAAGCAAAAAGTACATTTCCAAAACTTTTGTGGACAGCTAAATGCAGTGGCAACTGCTTATATGCATTTAATAAATTCATGTTACAACGTCAACTTAATAAAGTTTCATTACAGTTTACAAAACTACGAAATAAACTTTAAAGCTATCAGTTGGATTCTTAAGTTGTTGAATTGTTTTTTTTTTTTTTGAAACGTGCCTTTTAATGATGATAATTTTGTTTGAATTATTTGAATATTTTATTGGAATGTGAATTTAACTTGGAAGGAAACTTGAAATTGAATGAGAATGATAAAAACCTGCTGTTCCTGACACTACGTAATCTGGACTGTTTTCTGTTAAAGTTAGCCTCAGACTTAAAAGAAAAAAAATAAACATGTCCTACAAAGATCTTCGAAAGTTTTTTTTAAGTGTATAAATGACTCTTTGCGCAGCAGGTACAAGTTCAAAGTTCTTTTTATATGACGGCATGTAGAGCCATATTGTCAGTTAAGAGAAATCTGATGTTGTGTTCTAGTTTCTCAGTGAAAAATTATAATATTTACGCTGTAGTTATTCGTCACAAAAAGTAACATTTATTTTATATTGAGTATTTAATTAGCAATTTATATTGTTACTTTTGTTATTTTTTTTTGAAGCTCTAACTGAGATAAATTATATTAGAGTATGTCTCATACTGCTATTAAACTAGAAAGCTACCTACGAGTACTCGCTAGGAAAACGTTATCACTCACTAGATTCGGCTGCAAAATATGAATACTTATCACAACGCCGCCGCACGTATGTTGCAAGCGCTCATAAATTGTGGCGTGCCGCGTTTAAAGTGTGCGATCAGCTTAATAATCGAAATCGACGTTCTTAAAAGTACAGCCGCCCTAGCCATATTATAAACGTGTATCGATTCTCTTTTCATGATAGCTAACGCTGTAGAGCAGGGGTTCCCAAACTTTTTTTATTACGCTTATCCCCGATTTTATCCAGTGACAAGAGATAAAATTATCTTCTGCCTATGCTAAAGCATGGCGACAGGGGAAAGGATAAGTATATTGCTATACGTATATCCACTGCGGATATTATTTCCATCGTTTTGCCCATGCTCGACGGGTCGATAAAACTGAGCGAGGGGATAAACATGTTATCCTTTCCCCGTGGATAATATGTCCCCTGCCCATGCTCAGCCTGCTGAAAGGGTAGGACGTGTGATAAAAAAACTTTGGGAGCCCCTGCTCTAGCGATCGTGAAAAGAGAACAGATATGACGCGTTTGTAATATGGCTAGGACTGCAGTCTGCAGGACCACTTTTATAAGTTACATCGATAATATATTCTTTAGCGCAGAGAGAAATATTATCGCCGACTAAAAACTGTCTTATAGCTGATGAAGAAATTTTCACGCCTACTGAAAAATTGCATCCCAAGAAGTTGTAATTTATTAAAGTGGACTTTTGTATACCTAAGTAACATAGGTACATAAATTATTTTTTATTATTAAATCTACTCGTATTTAAATGCTGTATATTGGTTGATTATGAAGTGCATTTGAAAAGCGTGATAGGTGACTGCTGCCATCTTGAATCATTCGTGACGTCGGACCGATTTGCGTCACGCGTTTAAGGCCCTGCATAGACGATAAATAGAAAAGTGTGCTGTGGTAAGTAAAAGTGTATTTTTTGTGCGTACACTGAAAACTTTCGCGGATTTAAAAGTGGGCCACGGAAGTCGACTCTGCAGGACCTTAAAAGCCTTAATGTAATGATAGAAGGCTTGTAGCTATTTTAGTATAAGGTGCAAATGTTCCTATGAGTGTCAGAGTAACGGTTTAGTTGTTGGATGGATAAGAAGCGTTGTAAGTAGTTGCATAGACGACAATTTCAATATTTCTAGCCTTGTTAAGATGTGTGGCGGAGATTTTTCTATTAACATACACTTATCTTAATAAAATATACAATTTTCAATTATATTTCGTGTTTTTATTTTCAATCGACACAACTTATTAAGAATAGGGATCGTTGTCAGGTATGTAGCTCTATGCCACATTATTTCTCTATATTTTTCAATTCTTTTCGTTGTAGCGAGTTTTTATACCCGCGGAGAACCCGCGACACCATATGAATTAATCGTCATGCGAGTAGGTGACATAGATCTCACGATACTTAGGTATACCGCAGTAAAGGTTTCTTTTTCATAGCGTTTAATTCCTACTATCAATTCAATTCTTTGTCCATTGTTCAAATGGTGCGGGTTAAATGGTCTAAGTGAGTAGTTATTCTTGCTCGTAGGTATTCTTGCTCGTAGGTATTTTTACAATACTTATCTAAACTAATTGGCGATTAACTAATGTGTTAAAAGGAAACTATGCCAATAATAATAATTTGCAATGAATACATTAACGATCACAAGGGGCGGGAAAGGGGGCTCGGCTCATAGGTAAGAATTTAGGATACTCGTCGTCTTGGTCTAACTAGGTTGTTGGGGTTCCAAGATGCTGGAGTGGCGGCGAGTATGAGGATGATGAATGGTCGTTTCTCCTATTAGGAGATATTATGAGAGACGAATATTTGTGGGCTTTTGATTTACTGTAGGTAGATAAATAGCCAGAGACATGCGGCCCAGTTTTTGCGACAGTGCAATAAAACGATTGCGTGATTGATTTTAAGTAACATCGACCTAAGTTGGTAGGTAACTGTGACCCACTTATTATAATGCGGAGGATTCCCAGATTTTTTTGGAATGATGTAAAACCCCACCACATTATCATCCCAAGAAAATCCTTAGCATTATCTGACTATAGCAAAAAGCCCTCAACGACCCTCAGCATTGAGTCTCTTATAGTTATAGAGAGATTGGTAAGTAGACCTGAGTATTTCCACAATGGCAGTTGCAATAAACATGAAAACCTACTTAGGTCCTTATTTAAGTACCTACCAACAATATGTAAGAGAAAATGACAACACATTGAAGAAAAAAAAATTGTATTTAAGTGCCTTACTTGTTTATTACGTAAGCAAAAAATTATAACATTTTGCTATACAGTAAAAGCTCTTTATTCGCGGGGGATACGTTCCGTAAATATGCCGCGAATACAGAAACCGTGAATATGGAATGGTAATTTGTATGGGATTATAGGGGATACGTTCCTAGGTGACAAAATAAAAAACAAATATATAAAAAAAAAACAATTTAATTTTAGTTTTTGACCATATTTGATTAATTATTACTTTCAGGTTTAGGCAATGGTTTTAAGAATTTTGTAATTTTTTCTTGCTTGACGCTTTTTATTAAAAGCTCCTTCAATTCAAACTGATTTTCAGCAGTGGCATTAGCAATTTGCCTCTTTAAAAAAGGCTTTGTTCTATAGACAGATCAGTTTTCATAAAAAAATCACAATGCTCATATGCCATTCTTAAACCTTCACTGAGATTTTTCAAATATTAGTCCATTAGACGACGCGTTTACAAAGGATATTGGGCTTGATACCTATTGGAATCCTTTTTATGTATGTACCGATGTACCGATTAGATCCGCGAATAGAGAAATCTAGCCGCGAATATAGGAATTGGGTCGCATTTTTTTAATCCGCGAATAGTGAAAACGCGAATAAAGGAAGCGCGAATAAGGAGCTTTTACTGTATTTAAAACCACTTCGGAGTCAGACCTTGAGCACCGAACGACCCAAGAAAACCTCAACTCGATTACTTTCGTGTTATTGCTTGTAAGTTCGTGTACTGTGGTCTGTGATGTGATACATATTGCACTGAACTAATTAACGGTTTTTGTTAAAGAACTTGAAGTGACAATAATTACTTAGGAATCTAAATCATCGAGGAATGACCTCGTTGTGAACTTAACTTCTAAACAAAAGGTAAGGGTACCTAATGTGACTTTGAACTTGGACCTTTCAACTGTTAATTACTTAGGTAGGAAAGTTTGGCAAACTTTAATTTTATTTTTTTCTGACCACGTAGAGTGACATATCTACTTATATTAGTTAATTGTTTGAAAATCCCGTAGGAACTCTGATTTGATGGAACTCGCCAGGATGCAAGCTCTCAGCGTCTCAGCGGAGATTAAGTATCCTTCATTTTAACAGATTTTATTTAATTCTTCTATTCAGTTCTGAAACGTGCAAACAGATTGACCGATGTGATGTAAATGTTGTGTTTGCGGTCGATCAAATAGAAGAGGCAGTTATTTTGAAATCGCAGACGGATTCTTAATTTCTGTTTTATTTGTAACTAACTGATGCCCACGACTTCGTCCGCGTGGATTTAGTTTTTAATATCCCGCGGGAACTCTTTGATTTTCCGGGATAAAAAGTAGCCTATGTCACTCTCCAGGTCATCAACTATACCCATGCAAAAAATCACTTCTATCCGTTGCTCCGTGACTGAAGGATAAACCAATAAACAAACACACGTTCGGCTTTATAACAGGTATTAGTAAGGATATAACACAAAGGGATGGGGCGTACCCACATAAAACTTAATTTATTGGACGGAAAGCGACAAGTCGGTTTGGCAAGTCGAGTGGTGCAACTGTCACTTCCGTAGTATGGATAGGTAATCAGAGACCTTCATCCAAAACGCCCACATTATACAGGCTGTGCTGTCCGCTATTCTATTGAATACTTCACCTGCGAGGATTTAGGATTCCTAAAAATCCTGCAGGAAGTGTTTTCCTTTTTGAATACTTTGTCTAAAAATGCTATAGGATATTTGTTTTCCCGAGATGAAAATTAACCTAAATCCTTCGTTTCATAGGCAGCAAGCATAGTGTAGTACACAGGCAATATGGATTGTGTCCTGCGATCAAAATCACATATTACATACCTACTTACCACAATGGGCTTTATGATGAGCCCATCTCATGCATCATAAGGGCCTATGTTCTAAAGCAGATTTTGTTCTCTAGAATCTTATCTAGATATGTATATCATTTTGATCGCGTATCGCGATGCAGAATGACTGTGTACCTACGGCCGCCTATTTCGTAATCCTCTACCTACCCGCAAAGGCCTTGTCAAAATCAGTTTAATTGTTTTTTTAGCCCGCAGCAATGAATCTCTTATGTTATTTACTTACCTGTGAGTAGGTATGAAACAACCATAATAAGGTAGGACCATACAGGAGTAGGCACTTCAATTTTGTGAAGCTAATTAATAAACGAGGCAAATAAGACGTGCTCTAATAAAATTTATATCTTTGCGATATTTATAATGCTTGTAATTATAGGTATACCTGTCGCAAATAATGATTTTTAAAATTTATGTAAACAAGGTAAAACATTTTTAGGAACCCTCTGTATACATTATGGGACGGAAAGCCAGTGTCGATATAAGATATTCCTTGCGGCTAACCTAGACCAATAACCGTGTAATATCTGATAGAGTAACACCTTGCAACTTAACTAAACGAACTGACAAATGCTTACATAATAGTTATTAGTTAGTTATTACATCTTTAAGTAATTACTTCCTAAGTTGAATTCAACTTTATGGAACATCTAATTAAGCAAGTACAATTTCACATTCCAAAGTAATGACGTCGTTATGAAGGTTATATATTTAATGCAATAATATTATTATGGTAATTTTTGATATTTTGTAGGTGCCGTTAAACGTCATGACGGTCGTCATGGGTAGACGAAGCTGCATTGGTGTTGTATTGGCATTTTCCCTCCTGGCCAACGCCTTCTGTCTTCCAACAAGTATAAATGTTTTGAGAACAAGAAGACAATCATCAGATTCATCAGTAAGTGTAAACTATATTACCTACTTATTTTATAAAAAAAGTCCCTCCGCTTAGTTTGTCTGTCTATGCACGCACAACTACTAAGCTAAGCTTAAAAACTACCGAACTGATTTTCTTCTAGTTTTTATAAACGAGTAGCAATATCAACGGTCTCTTATCATTCAATAAATATAATTATACAATTACAACACTACGTGCCAGTTTGTAATTTTCTTAAAATTATATAAAACATCTTTTACCTACTTTAGACCTCCAAAGTTTTGTAAAAGTGGTTCTTGGATACGCAATCGCCATATTTTTAAATTGCATCAGTTGCCAAAAAGTTCGTATCATTATAATCGGTCGTTCTGAATGTCTGTCTGTCCTCCTGAGTTAATAAATATACCTAATTACTTCAAATTCACAATTAATAATATGTAAAATTATGGCCAAAAGCCAAAAATAACATAAAAATCACAGATAAAAATCTATAAAAACTTTAGTTGATGGGAGATATCAGTGGGGTA
Source organism: Hipparchia sbordonii (assembly GCA_038048805.1). Lineage (NCBI taxonomy): Eukaryota > Metazoa > Arthropoda > Insecta > Lepidoptera > Nymphalidae > Hipparchia > Hipparchia sbordonii. The sequence continues at coordinate 7,363,743 of CM076107.1, read as the reverse complement.
TCATTGAATTGATCTTTTTAAATTAACCACATAATTTTTACTTCAAATATTGACTTTTATCCTTTTTTATCTTTTAAAAATAGGTTAACGTCAAAAGCAGAAGTTTATGCATTCGATTTTATGGTTCGTTTGACCATACATTCTCTTGGCGTTTGACCTTTGGTTTGGCGACATTATAATAAAATAAAACAAAAAATACACTTCTACCATATTTTTTCTTGCATTTCTCTATACCTGCTACCTACAACGCTCTAGGGCGCGAAATCTTAGTTTAGTTCCAATCTAGAACCACTAGTTTTCAGTTTTTCTTTGTTCTCTAAATAAACTGGTTGCAGAAATCAAAGAATCGTGATTTTACTAATTTTAATGTGGTAAAAAATATTATAGTTGCTTGAGGTGATTGTACAATGTATCTAAATTCTATTGATTTTATATTTATTTTTAACCGACTTTAAAAAGGTTCTGAATTCGTCGGATTTTTATGTAGGTGAATATGTTCCCCGATTATTCGAAGACCCACCGATTTAGAAATTTTTTTTTTGTTTGAAAGGGTATACTTCCCAGGTGGTTCCATGGTCATCAGGTCAGGATCTGATGATGGGATCCTGGAGAAATGGAAGGAACTTTTCAAATTTTACAGGAACAACTGATATTATACTCTGTAGTGTCGTTTGAAGTCAGTTTCGTAAAAATAATTTTTACGTTTATATTATTCAGAATGGCGATTCAACGACAAATAGTGCCGATGATAAAGATAATCAAGTAAATACGGAGCAGTCTGCACCAGTGGCCTTCAGTGATGACGATGACGACGACTTCCCCTCGTACCCGAGCGATTCCTCCGGCGGTGGTGGTAGCAACTTGTTCAGCTTGCTCAACTTTGTGACAGCATTTCTTCCAGGATCAAGTAGTTCAAACGTAAGTTTTACGAGATATTTTCGTCATTTTAAGTACCTACCTAATTATTAGATTTTAAATAGCGAAAGAAGGTACGAGTGCCTATAGTCTAAGTTCTTGTTGCCGCAGTCAAATTCGCTAATCTCCATAGCATTGTACCTACTAAGTAAATTTCATTCTGGAGTCAATGGCGAAAAATTAATGACTCATTGAATTATATTTAACCCCCGATGCAAAAAAGACGGGGTGTTAAGTTTGACGTGTCTGTGTGTGTCTGTCTGCGGCATCTTAGTTCCCGAACGGATGAACCGATTTTGATTTTGTTTTTTTTTTGAAAGGTGAATTAGTCGGGAGTGCTCTTAGCTATGTTTGATGAAAATCGGTCCAAGATCGCCACCGCCACAAAATGGCGGATTACATATTTTTATTTTAATAAGTACTGACTTAGCGATAAGGATGTTATAACATGTAGGGGGTGTTTTAAATTTTTAATTTTCACTTGTGTCTATCTTATGTTTATAATAAGTAGTTATGTATAGAATGTCTCTGAGTATGGCACTCTCTTTTTCTAATCTTTTTGTGTGTGTGTGTGTGTGTTTTCAAACATCACGAAATGTGTTTGCACGTTTGCACTGGTGGCGTTGAAGTTTAGTGTTTTATATTAATCAAGAGGTCGGTAAGTAATTTATTTAATATAACTAGCTACAACTTTATTTAAAGAATGAGTTTTCGAGTGACGAATGCAAAATTTCCAATTCACTTCGACTGAGCACGTTTTTTTTATGAGGCCTTGGACTCTGTGTGTTGACCTTTACGATAAACCTATATTTATTTGCACTACCAAGAACAATAAGGTCGTTGCACTTACTTATTCATTAGCCTAAAGGTAAGTTACCACCATCTAATAAATTTTATAGAAAATATAAATACATACAATTAATTTAATTATTTACTTTACCTATTAAACTTAATTATTATGATATTTTTAGAAAATAATACAGAAGTTTTTAAAAGAAATCGTTAGAGGCAGTAAACCCAAGATAATTATTCGAAGACAAGCCATTAGTGAAAATAAAATCGATAATGATTATATAGCCGACTTAAAGCCGCCTCCAATTTCAAGTCAAGTTAATAAAAGTAATGAGAACATTGAAATTGAAAATTCGAAAAGCGAATCAAATGAATCTGATGATGATAATAATAACTCGGCAGAAGAAAGTTTGGAAAACGATGAAAGAAATAAATCAGATGAGAATTCTATTGATATTGACGAAGACTTGGATAATGATTATGATGAACCACCTGGAGGGGGAGATGGAGAGGGTGGTGGTCTTTTGGGCCTTCTTGCAGGTCTTAGTGGAGGCGTAAGTTAACACGTAATTTTTATCTTCACAAAAGATATAAATAATATTAATAAAATTTGGAATGAAGGCAAACTCTTTAGGAGTTTGTTTACTTACTTTACTTATGATAGATGTTTTCATATATTTTAATCTTTTAGGAAGACGGACAATCTGATTTAGGATCTTTACTTGCGACTATTAGCGGAATAGTTGCAAATCTAAGCGTAAGTATCTTATCCTTCCTCAACATGTATTTATTTCTTGAATGAAAAATGTATTTAGAAGAGTTGCTTTTCTCTTTATTATCTTGTGTAAATTAATTTAAATATTAATCCCTTATTAAATTTGGTAATCCTGTTAATGAAATATATTTTCTGTTCAGGGGGACGGTATTGACCTAAATGCTTTGATTGCATCTGGAATTGGACTTTTTGTCGGATTATTGGTATGTTTAACGTAAGAACTTGCGTACATTAAATTTATTCTCTTTTATAGTATTAATTAAAGACGCCTTGTAAACATATTATAGTCGTCAAATATAGTTTTTAGAATATCTCGAAAACGGTTAATTTATAGGAAAATTGAATGTCAATGAAACATTAATAATTTTATTTATTGTTGCTCGACATTCCGCCACGGAATAACTATGTTCGTGTTAGAATCAATGGGACTTTTTATAGCTTGTTCAAGGGAGGTCTTATTCTAGAGGTCGGCGCTATACAAGGTGTTAGTTAATGTCCCTATCCTACCGAAACCCATAAGTTGGGGTCGGTGTATAGATACATGAAAAAATATCATGAGACGTGTAGCTCATATCCTGGCCAAGTTATGAGGACTTCAAAAATTCACCATAAATGTTTAGGTGGCAACCTTTAAAACAGCTGATTCAATGGCAATGAACTGCCAACGATAAAACTATGAATGGATGTTTGTAGGCCTACAACATACTACTTGCTATGCTATAACGTTGCGATAAAATATTCCAGATGCGATACCTAACCATTAATCGGCATGCAATTAAATCTGTAAACCTGTAGTATTGTTCAGTAGAGTGAAAACCGATTAGAAATCTCGTATTTTTGCAAGAATATTCCCGACTACTTTCGGACTCCATAAGTTAAAGTCCGTACCTACGTAATCCATAAAGTGACTGCCGCCTCTTTATTTGCAGGTAATTAATATCTCGCGTCGTGGTTTTGATTAACAATGACTGTATGTGAATGAACGAATGAATGTGTGTGATATTTTTAATAATAAATCAATTGCAAAACGATACAATAATTATTATTATCGCTTGCAGTACAGTGCAAGCATATTACTAGCATTTGTAGTCGAAAGCGAGCGGTGTCCGGCGTAGTGATTTGCACCGGCGGCGCGGAGAAGTGATTTTTCACCGGAGAATCACCGGTGACTCTCCGGTGAAAGTAATCGGTGTTTAACCGATTATTATTGAATCATAACTCAAGTAATTTAATTTAAATAAAAAGAAGTTTGTTGAGGAACATTGTTAATTATTAACTTAATAACATTTATTCAAATACAATTACTTTATCATTATTTCCTACCTCCTTAAATAATAATTATCATAATAAAGTAAAATATTTTTTTTCTTAATATTTTTTTTATTTAAAACCTTTACAATACATCTAATATCATTTTGAGTTCACACAATATCGATGCGCTTAAAATTCCTGTGCATTGTACTAGAACATTAACAGTCAATAACATTTTAATTGATGCTAAATCTGTATTCGAATTCACCGGAGATCTCCGATGAATCTTCGGAGAATGGCAAATCACCGGTGATTTTCACCGGTGCTCGAAATTCCCCGCTCTAGTTCCGGCCCCTTCCAAAGCCGCGTACGTGCTTTGAATATTAAATAGGTACGTCGAACACCGTAAGGGCGAGCCCTCACTGGAGTGCGACATCGCGTTGTAAAAATCATAGACGTAGCGACCACAACGCACCGTGGAAATGTCCGCTGTGCACCATAAAAACGGATGATTGATTAATTGATCAAGATGATTAATTACGATATCGATTATCTGATTTACTTGATTCAGGATTGTCCTGTCCTTTGGGAGAAACCAACGGAAGATTGATGCGTCTTAAGCCAAGCAGAAGTAGTACTTAGTGCGGTCCATGTCTCATTAGAAACTAAACTAATGGACAGAGTTTTCTCGTACTATGTCCTATGCGATGTAATTTTTCGTTGCGCAAACGCAACCGCAAGTCTTGCTTGTAGCCTCGCCTTTACCTCGAGCGGCGCGGTCAAAGTCATTCTTGGAATTACTACTACGGAAAGGGATTTATGTGGCGTATTGTTATTATGTCTTCAGTTAGGGTTTCCAAAATGTTTTTTTGTTAATTAATTAATTAATTTTGTATGAAAGTTTTTGATAATTAATTTTCACTTTTTACCACCGCCATTGTGTTTATGGGGTCAAAGTGCATGGGTGGTTGCTGGTAAGTTATACACATTAACAAACACCTTGTATATTCGTGAAACTTTTGGGCCTACTTGATTTAAATCAATTTGAAATGGCAATTTTTCCTACACTGCTCATATTATAAGGGAGAATAATCTAGTAAAATATATATGTATACTTTTCTTAACAATGAAGTAATAACTAATAAAAAAATATATAATTTACAGTCCGAGGGTGAGCAAAATCCAGGTGAAATATTAGCTAGCTATCTCTTGACGTCACTAGACACAATCACCGGTGGAGGCGCGGTGCGTATTTGTTTCATTTTGACGGTAGAAGTGTATGCAGTTTTATTCATAATTTTTATTATGTATTTTTTTAATATAAATCTTAAATTGTTATGTTTTTCAGAAAAACAACGGCGCCTTCTTTGGTAAATTCTTAAGCAAATTAGTGAGAGGCACAAGTGCCGTAAGTACCTAATATAATAATTATTTACAAGCAATAGAAATTGTCTTGAAATGTAACCTAGAATGTAGGAGTGCATGCATACATACAAGTACTTTCAACTTGTTTTGTTTAATAATGGTAACGAATTTTAAACGCAACTGCTATTTTGCTATGTGAAAATTTAACCTACCTGCTCATAATGAGCTGTGCAGTTTAGCAAACGTTCTAATACAAAATGTATAAAAACAGATATATTTTTCGCAATATTTTTATGTCAAGACGCTTGGCCGCACATACCTACGTGGAGGAGATATTAAAAATTTAATAAAATAAGTAACTTATAAAAACATACCTACTGCACGTGCTTTTTATTTACCTACTTCAATTTAAAAATTTCAGGGAGGTGATCCAGATGCGGATTCAGATGAAAATGGAAATAATATGGAAACGAAAGATTCGGCCGGATTCTTTGCAAGCTTCCTGATGGGGCTTCTTGGGGACATGTCTAAAAGCAGTTCAAGATCCCATCGATGAGACGACACTTTCAGATCGAATCAAGTTTATTGCACTGGAATATGTAGATTTTAAAAACATAAATGTATATAAAATAAATAAATTCCACATACAATATTGATATAAAAAATATCACATTATGTTTATATGTCATTGGCTACAAAAAGACATAAATTATTATGCATATGTATATTTTTCATTCTCGTTAAATAATAATAGGTAGGTTATCGATTTTATGGACTTGCCGGTTTATTTATTTATTTTTTTAACCTCCGACCTCAAAGCCCAGAAAAAAGGGAGCTAAATATATAATAATGGGGCTAATAGGTTCCTTCGTAGCTCTCCAATGGACCGATTTTAAAGCGGTTTCTTTCTCTTTGAACGCTGATGTCATCGAGATGGATCTTATTCATTTCCAACTTGATTAAAGGGTCTTACGAACTTTCAGGACAGGACATAGGAAAATTCTGATTTTCCCACCTCTGCGGGGTGAGCATAGGCTGGGGACATATTATCCACGGGGAAAGGATAAAATATGTTTATCCCCTCGCTCAGTTTTATCCACCCGTCGAGCATGGGCAAAACGGTGGAAATAATATCCACAGTGGATATAATATTATAGAAATATAAGTACGTCTCCTGTCGCCATGATTTAGCAGTTCTTGTCAGTGTACACCCATGCTTCTAGGTATCTAGGTACATACCTACCCTATTCCAATCAAACTCTTTCTTTTGTCCTATTTACTTGCACTTTTATTTTTCTGGTCCATAATATATTACTTATATATTTTTATAAATATGTTGGTATTTAGTAAAACGAAGTTGCTGTGTTAAATTAATTTTATGTATTTCTCATTTACAGAGTCAACGAACGGCACCAGAAGATGAAAGCCAATCGCCCTTTAATATTTTGAAGCTTGACATCTTACGAGCATTGTTTCAATTTGGCACAGCTCTGCTGGGCATGGCGTCGTCATCCTCGTCGTCTTCTGTCTTTTCTTCTTCATCCAGCTTATTTAAATAGTAATTTCCAATATGCCATTATAATAAAAAATTAAGTATTATGTTCATGGGGTTTATAATTTTTTCTCTGCCGTCGAAAGGATTTCGAGTTCGCTGATCTGCAATATAAAAGGTTAGAGAAAGAGTTGGTACCTATTTACCTACTGAGGTATTTATAATATTGTTGTCACATAAGTATGTAACTTTAATAGATTAAGTATAATATGGTAGCGTTTTTATCCAAATATCTTCGTTCTAATCCTATCCTATTAATATAATAAATGCGAAAGTTTGGATGGATGGATGGATGTTTGTTACTCAATCCACTTGATCGTGAACGGGATCCATACCTACCTACATCTAAGAACCGATAGATAAACGTTTTATCTTAAGGTCCTTGATTGGTGACCTCGCACCGGTAAAGGCTTCGTTGGAAGACCTTCTTTAATATCGGAGAACAAATGAACTCTAGCGACACAAAAGATTGTGTTCTGTAGCGATCCTTGAAAAAGATACCTATTATATAATTATCCAGCATCTGCAGCAGTGGACTTCGATCAGTTGGTACCTTGATACCTAACTGATGAAGATAGATAAGTACCTACCTAATGATTGAAGAAAATAGGGTGCCAGTAGGTACTTACATTTACATTTGGAGGTGTTGAAATGACGTATAAAATAGCATCAGCTACTTCACCGGGCTCTAAAATGGGTTGATCAGCACTGTGGTTTGTAGTCAATTCAGTGCGAACTAATCCGGGAGAAATGCTCTGAAATCAAAAATGATTACAATATTTATTGGGACCACACAAGAATTTTTCTGATTACTTTTATGTTAGCTGATGCCCGCGGCTTCGCTCGCGTGGATTTAGTTTTTAAAAATCCCGCGGGAACTCTTTGATTTTCCGGGATAAAATTAGCCTATATCACTCTCCCGGTCTTCAACTATACCTACTACTACAGTACTACTATACTATACTATCTATACTATCACGTCGATCCGTTGTTTTGTTGCGGCGTGATTGAAGGACAAACCAACAAACAAACACACTTTCGCATTTATAAATAATATCAGTAAGGATCAGTAAGGATGACAAAATATTCATTCATATTAATGACATTGAAATTAACGCCTAGATAGGACTTAATATCTAAGTTAGATGTAGGTAACTAGCGTAACTGTATTCTATTGTAGCGATACAAATCAATTAGGTACCTACCTATTTAAAACGAACTATTAGTTATATTTGTACGACTTAAATTATTTTGGAACATGTAATACTCAAGTAGTTAATATATGTATATTTAACTAGCTGATGCCCCTGATGCCTGTGACTTCGTCCGCGTTGAGGGAAATTAGTTTGCAAAGTTCCATATAACAGTTGGTTCAATAGGTACCTACTGTGTATTGAAGTTAATAAAAATGTCCAAATTGTAGTTTTTACCGTTACTTTAATTTTTCTCTTAGCGTCAGCCATCTCGTTAAGTAGTGCGGCGGTGAAAGCAGTGACGGCGTGCTTGGTGCTCGAATAAATGTTAAAATCCGAGTGAAAAGGTATGTAATGACCGGCCACACTGGAACATAGAACCAACAAAAACTGCATAATAATATCAACATCAAAATTTAATGTAATAGTACATCGAAGTTTTAAAACCAAATGTTTTAAGACTTAGGGTAGGCACATGCAGGAAGAGTAAACCTCATCCCAACTAACAAAATGGTCATAAGATTTTAAGCTTTTATGATTATTTTGTCACATAGGTGTCGTATATTAGCAAGTTTTAAAATGTGACGTTGTACAGGCATCATGTATATTGCATTTAAGTTTCAATGCAATTAGGTAATAAAAGTCGTTGTACAAACGTTTGTATGAAATAGCTATAAAGCAATTTAATCGTAGAAAATACACAGTCATACAAACGTTTTAGGCGGGACATTTTGGCTGGTATTGCAACCTTAATAACGCTGCTATAAGACTATGCATGTGAACATGACATTTTAAATATATACGCAGTAATGTAAACCAGCCAAGCCCAATAAACGCGACAGAGAGTGATGGTTCCGTACCTATTTTTTAACCGACTTCCAAAAAGGAGGAGGTTATAAATTCGGCCGGTGTCTTTTTTTTTCTGTTGAAAATCGATGTCAACACGAATGAACCGATTTGGCTGAAATTTGGAATGGAGATAGCTCAAACCCAGGATTAGCACATAGGCTACATTTTATCCCTGATAATTAAAGAAACCTTAATCATGTCAATCAAGTCATTATGGCCATACCTCCCATGGTTAACGACACAACACAACGGCCCCTAGTCCCCGGATAAAGTTGGGAACCGACAATTATGTCATTTTTCCACGTTGACAAAATATGTTTTTTGCCGCATTCCCAAAAAACTTATGGTCTCTAAAATGTTCTGTTAATGTAAAAAACTATTTTTTGGAATGACAAATAACGGTTTACTAAAATGTTTTAGGGAACTCTGATAGGTTCGTAATGAAAGAACGCCATGTTCTTTAAGAGTTTATAACTCTTAACACAGCAGTATTCATCGTATACAAGTATTTTGTAACTTATAATGGCACGATGAAGGGAGTTTTAAATCTTAACACAGCAGTATTCATGGTATATAAGTATTTCGTAAGTCATAATGGCATTATGACATATAATAATTTATTTTTTATTTAAAAAATAATAATTAAATACACAATAAATGAAGGGGGCATTTAAAATTTATTAATAAACCTAAAAAGTTGGTCCCTAAAGTAATATTCGCATTAAGTTTTCCAAACTTAAACATAAACACATCCCATTTCAAACTTGTAAATAATTTGATTATAGTATTAAAGTATAAAAATATAGTCTGCACACATGCAGAATTTATTAATAGTTAAATTCTATTACTTATAATTGAAAGTGCTTCAATACTGCATCAAATAGATTCATTGGTTCGATAAACGTCTGCGCTATGAATGCTATGGTAACTATACGACTAAATACTCATACCAATGATAATATTACAACACTACTATGTTCTCGCTTATGACTTTTGAATGACAGCTATACGACTTTATAGGAATAGTAACTGCGCCAAAGTCGCGTTGTATAAGCGTTTGTAAGCCTTATTTTCATGCCATTCAGTTTTTCGAAAACGTTTACACAATTCTTATATGACTTATATTAAGACCATTTTGTTAGTTGGGATAGCTGTACCTACACGAGACAAGAAAAATGTCCAATTAAAGAATACAAAGTTAGCGAAAGAGCGTATAGTGTAAAGCTATTTTTGGACATTTTCATTACAAGAGAGAAAGAAAAGAAAAGGGTAGGTAGGTAGGTAATTTTAGTAGTCTATGTATTTTTGTATTTACGTATATTCCAAGACGTTTTTCTTTGGCCAGTAGGGCTAACATGCGCGCCACGAGAAAATTTTGTCTACACTTTACTCGTGAATCTCTGTAGAGATTCACATAGAGACTACCCCGTCCCCCGGGGTGGTCCCCGGCCAGCTATTTTTCCTTGAGTAATGAGCTGCAGGAGGTCGTATATATTATTCCTATTGTATTAAGTTCGAGTTTCATATAACCTACCTGTTTATATTAATAATGTGACCATCAAAATTGCGTTTCTTCATCGAAGCAACTGCTTGTCTAGTGCATAAGACTAATCCTTTATAGTTAACGTCCATTGTAAGTAGCGTGAGCTCATCGCTCAGCTTACCTTCCATTGCATCTGAAAATTGAAGTTCTCACTCTAATCATTAGCCTTCCGGGTACCCTGATTCTGACTCAAAAGATAAGTAAGGATAGGTACATGTATATTTAGATTCTCAAAAATATTAGATATCTATTCTATTCTTATAAATAACGAGCTTTTGCCCGCGGCTTCGCTCACGTTGATTTCGATATTTCAAACCCCTTTTCTACCTCCTCAGGGGTTGAATTTTCAAAAATTCTTTCTTAGCGGATGCCTACGTTGTAATAGCTATCTGTATGCCAAATTTCAGCCTGATCCGTCCAGTGGTTTGAGCTGTGCGTTGATAGATCAGTCAGTCAGTCAATCACCTTTTCCTTATATATATTTAGATTTAAAATACATCCGGTAAATTTATACCTATCCCTAGTGTTAAAAAAAAAAAGAGTTTCAAGAATTTCACCTGTTATCTTTCCCGGTTTAAATATTCCAGCATTGTTGACCAAAATATCCGTACCACCAAACATTTTCTCGATCCACTCAAAGGTCGTCTTTATTTCTTCCACTTTGGAGAGGTCACATTGTCGAGAGATAACTTTGCCCGTTCCTTTTACTTCAGAATTTAGTTTCTGGAAGATAAGGTTATTGGCAATATTGTGGTAATGGCAAATCTCCTCTGCCAAACCATTGTAAGTCAATTGACGATTATAATAATAGAGCTGTAATTGCAAAGCTATGCCATTTAATTAATGTAAATTCCTTTAAACGTTTATTAAACCTTTGTACATTGTATTGTTCTAAATACTTCTGTTCACGATGTAGGTATTTATTTCAATTACAAGGCTAGCTACAATTGTAATTATTATATACTATTAGATTCATTAATGCGTATCATTTATATGGTACTTTTCAATAAATTGGCGAAGGCGAAGGAACAGTACAATTTAGAGCAATATTCTTTGTATCTGGATTCTGTCTAATTTTAACCCTCGATGAAAAAAAAGGGTGTTATAAGTTTGACCGCTACGTCTATTGTCTATCTCTGTGAGTCTACGTACTAGCTCTTAATCGACCGACCCCAGAATCCAGGAAGTTCTTAGTTTGAGGAATAACGTATAACTGGCTAATATCCGCGATTTCGTCCGCGTGGATTTATTTTCCAAAAATCCCCCGGAAAATCTTCCGGGATAAAAAGTCCTCAATTATACCCATACAAAAATCACGTCGATCCGTTTCTCCATTGCAGCAGTGAAGTTGAGCTTGTCTTACCTATACCTACGTTTTTATCATTTGATTCCGAAAGAAGTAGTAGATTTTTAAAAAATATTAGCTGCTGAGAGTTTCTTGCCGGCTCTTCTCAGCAGCAATCTGCAGCTTTCCGAACCGGTGGTAGGAGCTCGACTTGTCAAAGAGTCATATAGGTTGGGCTACGATTTAAAAAATTATTTTAGTAAATAATGTGGCATTTGTTTTTTGAATCGGAATTTGAATATAATTTCGGAATTGATTGATTTACCCCTGTAAATTAGATTACAAAATTTTAGTCAAAATTCTATTAGGTACATTGATCTGAAATTATGAATGACGACTAGCTTTTTCCCGCGACTTTGTCCGCGTGGAGTTAGCGGTAACCATCCTACGGGAACCCTCTGCGTTCTATATTAGTAAAGGATTTACTTACATCAACCAGATGCGCTCTGCGGGCCAGCCCGACCACGGTCATTCCCTGGTCTGCGAGACGCACACTCAGGGACGCGCCGATGCCAGAACTAGCTCCAGTTACTACCGCCACCTTGCCCGACCAACGTTCCATATCTGATGGCAAAATGGGTTGTTATTACTAAAACGTATCCGTTTAAATATTGATTTTCAATGAGATACAGTGTTATCATACTATTACTGATAAAATAAGTATTTAAATAAGATTATAGAACCCTCAATGCAAACGTTCTTTTTGGAAATTTTTATGTTATTTGAAATTAATAAACATTGGGGTTTATTTAAAATACCTACTGATAAGAAGACCTCTTAATGCATCGATGCTTATGGGAATATTTAATTTAATGAAACTGAGATATGCAAAGAGAGAAAAAGAAGTTTAACTACCTAAAAGGCCATGATAAAAAGCTAGTGTCCCGTACTACCGACTTCAAATTTCGTATCTACTTCGTATTTTTCATATTTTAAGATTTCTGAGCAGTAAGATAAATGAAAATCATGATTTTTTTCTTTTTAAAAGACTTAACCAAGCTGAACTTAAGGTTTTTTGAGCGGTCTGTGGAGTCTCTAGGCACAGAAAAACTTGTAAATAGGAACCTATTTATTTTTTATAAAATACTCAGGCTTTTATTAAAATTTAAGGTGATACTACTTGTCTTCTTCAAAACTAATTTAACGATGAAAGTATCAACTTCAGAATTTCGAGAGCACTTTGTAAAAGTTATTTCAACTATCCTCGTTTAATGTTTATGGAATCGTTTTAATTGGAAAAAAAAAGATGCAAAAGTTTTAATGAAATACCTAAAAAAACAAATTATTTAAATAAATGTTTGCAAAGTGTTTTCAGAAGCGAAGTAAGTTACAAAGTAAGACAGTAAAATTACTTACTCACCTTTGATTTATTAATTAACAAGTTATTTTTTAATCCTTTTTATCTAAGAACAGATTATGGACGATTTTTCCTATCAAGAAAAACGCGCACTTTGCTCAACTCTCTAAATGTATTGATATTGAAAGTATGACAACAGATTTCACTTCCTCGCGTAGAGTAGAGGTGGCAGGTGGGAGCTAGCCGGTAGCGCAGACTAATCTACGAAACTCCATTGATACTCCTACGATATCCATTTGTATAAGTAACTAACTTTTTCCCGCGCCTTCGCTCCTATTTAGTTACATTTTTCAAACCTTTTTAAATTATTTGAAAATTCAATCCCTATCTTACCTCCATAAGGAAGGGGGTAAAATATTTTTTTCTTTCTTATAGGTATTTCGATTCAAAATTAATTAAAGTTGCTCGTAGAACTAAGCGAAAGAAAAGCTTGGTAAGAGTTACTTAAGCAAACAATGGTACAAATAGTTACGAAATAATATAAGTGCGCCTATTAAGTGACAAGATAGCCCTTTTTGCAATCTTTTTGATGTAACTCTTCTTCTTCTTTTGTTCTTGTTGTTCTTAACTTGGAAGGCGTATGGAATTTTAAATTAAATCCCATCAAAAACATAAATGAGCCAAGTTCAATATGAAGAATAAGGTTGGTTGTCGACTTCGCCGACAAAAGAATTGCGATCTAAATGGGTGCCAAGTTCTGCAGGATTTATAATATAACATACAACATTCTTAAAATATAAATTCAAAACACAATTTCTTGTTTTTTCTGCTACCGAACAGTTTCATCATTCGTAATTTTCAAGATTTGTTAGCGCCTGAAATTTAACATAGCAATATCGAGCTACTGCAACCAAAGAAGGCATATTATATTATAGGTGATAGGTGTATAGGCTATAGGTAGGTATGTAATAGTATACCTATAGGTACTCGTTTATTTTATAAATTAAATTACTTGAAATTACTTGAGCAAAAGTAATTAACCCTTACGCAAAGCAATAAAACTTTCTGTTTGAACATTCAATCATAGGTTTTAGTAGGCCATAGATGTTTACATAATACATATAAGGTACACAGGTACTTACACGTATGGTATATATAAATATAATATTATATATTATAGGTATGATTATGGAGGTCTCTAGAATGGTTTTTCTAGCCGTCTTAGATTCGAAATTCAGATTTTTAGGTTAGCTCTAAAAATTAATATCTAGCAATCGTAAGTTTTTTTGTGTGGTAAAGCGGTAATTGAATAATTATTTATTATTGTGCCTTCGTATAAATACCATTATTTTCACCCATAATACGGAATCGGGTGAAATAAAACTCATAACATTTTTGTGTGAATTCGCAACATTTGTTTTGAACTTTACTGCTACAGTTATGTAGTCTTGAATGAGTCACGGATCATGTATGTAGTAATCTTTGTACTGCTGCATAACGTGTTCCATTCTCAACATTATGATTCACGTTATCGTCATTCGTCACTACTGTTTATTGATAAAAAGTAGACGTTTATATTTGCCTAACAGTAAGAAGCAGAAACAATTTTCACTCAAAATTAACTCTCGTACCTACTCATTACACTTAGCTTTTTAAAAACTCAATCCATAAAATAAAACCTTTATACTAACTTAAGTCACCCCTACCTTGTGCAATCAATGACCACTTTATGTATGATATAGTTATAAGTATCCGTCATCCTGTTAACCACCAACTTCCTGTCAACTTCCTGTTCTATCGTCAGACATCGACCAATTTATCTACTAACTAAGACTAGTCTGAAGAGTATAACCTCTATGGACGTACGTTTAGTAGAGCCAAATTCCTAAGATCCTTTATCCTGCTTCCATTCTATATGTCATCAGGATAAAATCAACACTAACACGATGCGCCTGCTGTAAATTGTCGAAGAATTGGGTGGACCACAAACTATCCTCTAGGCAATATGATGCTCAACCTTGAGCTGATACTAGTTATAGTATCAGCTCAAGCTTCAGCATCATTTTATTGAATTGCAGTAACCTCAACATAGGTTCTTAGTTTAAGTATATGAAAAAAGAGCTAATGGTCCTAAAGCGCCTGTAAAGATTTTTTTTTAAACATAAACAGAATCCCTTACTTCCTTTCTTTATGAATTAAACCCACTTTCGAATAAAAAAAATCCCTTTAAATCGGTGCATCTGTTTAAGCCTATAAGCCCTGCAATGTCTCGAGACGAAATAACGACAAGCCCAAAAGTTGGCCTTTAAACCCCAGTTTCCACTAATGGTAAAATTACCAATTTCCAAATTTCTCTGGAACTTGTCTTTATATTCCAAAAACTATATTAGCATAGTTATTAACGTATCGAATGGTTTTTAAGGGGGTCAACAACTCATGTTTTCGTAGTTTTTCCTACGAACTGTTTATAATACTCAATTCTCAGGAACAGATTACTCACTTAAAAAGTTGTGATGACTTCGGACGAGCGAGGAAGTTCAAATTACATAAAATTGTCTCCAAGTCGTCTAACTAGTTAGTCGTACATTAAGTGCTGCGGGCGTCGGACGCTGTGATTTTTTTGTATTCATCTTAGGTTGAAGGCTTGCAATGTCTCATCTCACAATTTTGGTGTTACTAGCAATATGTGGCAGTGCATTTTCACATACATATCATTTGGGGGCATGCCCTATAGTGGAGCCTATGTCGGGATTTGATATGAACCAGGTAAAAAGGTTTTTCTCTTACATTCTTAATTTGTTTTGTATTTAATTTTTTTGTATGTATTTAGCGATTGAAACCCAAGGAGAAATTACTTTGAATAAAATTAATAGTCTCAACGTGGTCTCAACTATAATACTCGTAAATGCAGCAGGTTACGTACTTTATATAGACATGATAGAACTTTGATTTACTTATTTAGGAAACAGTACTGTAGGGTTTGCTCCTTGATCAACGTAGCCCATAACGTACCGTATGTACTCGTAACTCACTGATCATTGTCATCTTCTGTTAAAATAGCTATCACTTTAACATTTCTAGAATCATCACTAGGCCCTTAGTTTATATTTAACTAAGTGTACTCATAAACAAGATCATGTAATTTCTTACGGCTACTGGCTAGGTAGGTAGTTAGTAGGTACATACTGCGTATTGATTAGGTCAAAGTTTATCAAATAACTGATAGAAGTTCGTAGGTACATGTTTCCCTATACTACCTACTTATGTATAATTATTTTGTAATTTATCATGCAATTGTTGTTTTTCTATTCCATGAGTTTATTAATACAATGATATTTTGTCAGATTATAAGTGAGTAGGTATATTATAATGCAATTACTTTCCTACGGTAGAGACAGTTTATAATAGATGATAATAGTGATACAAACAAAGAAAAGATGAATAATTATAGATTACGATCAAGTAAATATGTAGGTAAATACACAGACCTTAATGATCCTGACGTCCATATTATTTTTCGTATTGAGGAAGTAAATATTATAATAAACTAGGTGTACTCATCGGGTATATTTGCTTTAAAGATGGGGTAAGTAAAGAACCTACTGATAGTAAAATATTGTTTAGAGCGATGAATGAATAATAGTGGGAGGGTACCAGCTAATCAGAGGTCATTGGGATCGTCCCACTAATGCAATCATATTTAGAGAATCGACACACGGAATACTGAACTAGAAGCCTCTAAGACTGAAGCCAATCTTTATAAGAATGACCAATATTATACGATGTAGGTATTAAGGTATTGAAAACAGTAAACAAAGAGCTTGACATTATGTGTCGGCACTCGGCTCTGATGTGATGTGATAACAGTAAAATCTTCTTCAAGTATAAAGTCTTAACTGTAATTAGAATGAACAAAATGCTGAATTGCTTTTGAATTTGAATTAGAATGAAGAAAATGCTGAATTGACTGAATATTTCTCTACCTATAGTATAGATATATGAGGCAAGATCTGCGAGTACCTCGTAATCTTAATCTCTCGGTCTAAATACAGAGAAAAATTGTATTTGTTAAAGAGCTTCTTTTATTGCTATTTCAGATGTTGGGAGTCTGGTACGTCATTCAGAAGACGTCTACAGCATCTCACTGCATCACATATAACTTCACCAGAACTGACGAGCCCGGTGTATATGAACTGGAACAAGTGTCTCAACACTTTCTATTAGGGTTGACGCCTTTGGAACATGACTATAGGTAAAAAAAAAGTTAAGATGGATACATTCACCATTACTTAATATTTAAATGATTAGATAGGTTAAAGCAGAAAATTTATCTAGTAAAAGTTAAATATTCCAAATTTTTCATTCCCTCTACCTATCGGGGTAACTAATGATTGCTTGAGAAAAAGCGGAAAATCGCTTCAAAAATCGAAGAGTGATTCTTGATAAAAAATATTATCCTATTGAATTTTTTTCGTCAGGTATACTGGAGTTTTGACTGTTCCTGATCCTGCTGTCCCAGGACGGATGAAAGTACGATTCCCGCTTAGTGAGTATCTGTATTAAATTACTAGCTTTTTCCCGCGGCTTCGCTCACGTTAAGTTCGCATTTTCCAACCCCTATTTTATCCCCTTAGGGGATGAATTTTCAAAAATCCTTTCTTAGCAGATGCATGCGTCATAATAGCTATCTGTATGCCAACTTTCAGCCCGATCCGTCCAGTGATTTGAGCTGTGCGTTGATAGATCAGTCAGTCAGTCACCTTTGCCTTTTATATATTTAGATGTATCGTCGATTGAAATTAGACAAAGTTGTCGGTACTACGTTCCTTCTCGAAATTTTCAGGTGTAGCTGGGTCAGCAAGCTACACAATAATGGCAACTGATTACAATACCTACGCTGCTGTGTTCACTTGTCAAAAAGTTACTTTTGCGCATCGTCGCTCTGCTACCATTCTCTCTAGAACCAAGGAACTTGATAAGATGTACGTCGATAAGGTAAGATATTAGGATTAAATTTTAAGTATAAAGTTAACAAATGATTAACAATTGGTTTTCATTTTGCCATCTGAAGCGAGGATCTTATAAAAGTCACGCGGGTGAATGAGGGAACTGCCATATTTAATGCAAGCATTTGGCTACAAACAATAATATACATATTTCGTGTGCTTATATTATACTTCATCTATATACCTGAGTTGCAATTACCATCAAAGGTAAATATTTTAATTTTATGGATTATAATAATTAACTAATACTCCACAAATTCCAGATGCGTACAAAACTAGCATCGTTCGGAGTAGACCCTTACGATCTTTCCATCATAACGCAAAGCGAATGCCCCAAGCATCCCAACGGCACAGAAGGAGTGAATATCAACATTGATCCTAATACTTTCTCTGCACACAATATCGGTGAAGCGGTCAGAAAGACTGGTGGAGTTATTGGTGAGTTCAATAACCTCTGACATTATTTACAGCAAGATTGATTTTCCATAATTTCAGATTTTAGAATAAAAATGAGAAAAACATATCTATGGAGAGGAATTTTTATTCGTAATGAAGTTTTTTAATTTAGTTGTAAAAATCCATACAAATCTAAAATTTCAGCTGATGGCGTAGAGTATGTAGTGGATGCAGGGAAGAAGGTCTACCACAAAGTTGCTAGCAGTAAAGAAGACCTCACTGAATCACCCTCCAAGCCTATTCGCAATTTAGATGATGATGCAGAATGGTTACCTTAGGAATGTAAAAGAAATTGAACAGTGACATCGGAATGTAATAAATAGACTGAAGATTAAGCAGTTCCCATATTATTATTTGTGATACTCAATAGGTAACTAGTAAAGGATGAAATTCTTAGTGCCAAAAAAAAGTTAATGAATTAAAAGCATTTATTTATAGTATACATATTATTATTACTTAGAATAAACCTAGACATTAGCACACAATAAAATGGATTCAATAATTTTAAACGATTGATATAATTTTTCAATAAACTATTTAACAATCGGAACAAACCAGTTGTATTATTAAATTAAAAACCCAAAAATATTAGTAGATAAGTTCTAGTGAGAAAGCTATCATATCAACAACAATAATTTAAAGAGACTAAGTGTACCTATCTGTCGCTAGTAAATACTAAGAAAGAGCTACAACCTTTTGTATCAGATTGACCTGGATTATTGCCAAACGTTAATACTGTTAATATAGATGACTCATGACACTTGTTGATTGTAACAAATTAATTAGTATTTTTAAATAACAGTATTGTAAGAAAAACAAGATGTAAAAAAACCAAAGTGGGCTACTAACCCAGTTCGGTAAAAATATCCCAAATTAAAACCTATATAAATATATCGATTTTATTTACTTGCAGTTTATTTATAAGTGGTGTATAAATTTTGGCATCGTTAATGCACACGTGAAGCAAAGTAGACGGCTTGGCCACGATCGCAACCAGTTGACCCAGTCTCTATCTGATCTCAAATCTAGCAACTGCTGTAGTCATAAAAGTATCAAAATATAGTAGAGATGTTTGCAACATAAATTCCGCCTCCGTAAAATGTTGACCTAGCTAGTACTTAGTAGTGTAGTTTGCTTTTTCGAGCGTTACTTTTGAAAAATGCAAGGTAAGAATAGAATATTTCTTATTATTATTTTCATTAGAGTATTTTTATAAGAAACTTTTAACTTAGCTGCGAAATGCCAGTTTTTTTAACCCTTTCCATTCAAATGCGAAACTTTTGTTGTTATCCTTTGTTGTTATATCTAATTCCAGCCATAGCTTAACATTAATAAATCTTTCAGGGATAAAGATGTTGCTCTTGACGATATTAATGTTTTTTGGGTCGGTTAGGTGTGCATTCAGAAATTTTGAATCCCTTAAAACACCAGTCAATATCGGTAAGATTTTGTTTTCTTAATTTTAAATTATCCTGAAATGCGTTTGCTTTTTGACTCTTATTCAGATCCAAACTTGCGGCAACTTATTGCACTGCAATTTATCGTAGTTGTGTGGATCGCACTGTTTTTTAGATGATGACCTGGAGATTAGAGATGAAAAAAAATCAAAAGTGTAATTATAATAAAATTATAACAATAATTTCTTATAAAAAAAAATTGACATTTCTGTTGAAGAAAACAAATATTTTTGTACCTTTCAGGTGTAATATTACCACCAAACACTGTAACTGAAATTGCGTTTGCATCAGCTCTTGCACGAGCGTCAATGGAGAGTGAGCATTACAACTTTGCTATGAAAATTTTGTATGTTCCACATGGCGATAGCTTTGCGGCCTCTAAAGCTGGTAAACTTGTCTTTTTAATTTTGAGTAGAATTACATTCCTTGCGTAAGATAAAACCAGTGAAAGGATTTAAAAGAATCAATCGTTGTAAATTGCAATTTACCATGGAGATATCAATATTTTAAAATTTTGCCTCTATATCATCTGTTATAGCTTGCGAATTGCTTGCAAATGGTGTTATAGCAATCTATGGACCGCTTGATACTGTTTCAACTTCAGCTGTTGAAGCTAGATGTCGCGCTGCGAGAGTGCCTCATATTCAAGTAAGACTTATACAATTGTCTGTAGCAGAGCAGTTTCTTTTCAAATGTTTTAAGCCTGAACTTCTAAGATAAATCAATTTGAGAATTTAAATGTTGAATTCAATGAGCGAAAATGAAGTACCCAATAATGTTTTTGCGTGAGTGTATTCTATTACAGTATCTTAATTTTGGTTTAACGTCAAACATAACATTTTTCTTTTCTGTACTACTTAACTCGATATTTTTAAGGCGGTGTGGCGACCACCTCATCTTCGAGGCCTAGAGCGTCCGTCTCCTCCTGGTATAAACTTGTATCCGGAAGCAGTTGCTCTATCGAAGGCTGTTGCCTTGTTTATCAAAGATAGTGACTGGGATAGGTATACGCTGCTTTATGATGACGATCATGGTAAGACTACATTTTAAAAACTGAAGATTGAGATATGGAATATCATTCGAAAAAATTAACACAAACAAATAAACAAACCTGAAGGTAAAGGTGAAAGTGAAACTATGAAATAATATTTTCTAGGACTTGTAAGATTACAAGAGATCTTAAAACATGCTGATCCAAGCCACAAGTGGATAGCACGTAGACTAAGGCCGGGTGAAGACAATCGGGAATTGTTGAAGGCTTTAAAAGCTTACGGTGAATCCAGAATAATCATTGACTGTCCATCTGAAAGAATTCTAGAATATTTGCGACAAGCTAACGAAGTGAAATTTTTTGAAGATTACATGGTGAGAAATGGACAATTTGCGTTTCTTATTTGGTCTTTATGTACTGAATTAAAACTATTATTAACTAGTTGTATTCATATGTTGGTAGTATTTAAACAGACATAATTGACCTTGATAAGAAAATCACTCATAGGAAAACTTATTCATTATCTAATTGTCAGAGTTACGTCCTTATTTCTTTGGATGCACACACTTTGGATCTGCAAGAGCTAAGATATGGATTATCCAATGTCACATGTTTGAGGATATTTGATCATTCTGATTCAAGGACAAGATCCTATCTAGCTGACTGGAAAGCCAGAACATCTCCTGATATAAAAATTCCTAGTCAAACTCACGAAATAACGGTAAGTCCAAAAGTTTTTTGTTATAATCTAAGTTTTAAAAATTATATAATTTCTTAAAATTTTAGTAGATAACTTTCAAGTTTAAAAATACTAAATACGGGAAAAAAGCTAAATAAAGAAACTACAATTATAATTTTTAGGTAGAGGCAGCTCTTGCAAGTGATGCGGCAAGATTGATTACAGATGCAGTGGAAAGTGCACCAGACGAATTCAAAATAGAGGCGCAGTCGATAGAATGTGGTTCAGATACTCAATGGGAGGCTGGTGAAGATTTTATTAACCACTTGCTTACGGTAATTACAGCGAAATTTTGCACTGTCCTATATTTTTATTCGTCAGCAATCATTTGAAAATATTTACTGTTCTTACAAACTTTTCTAGAATCCAATAACGGGTATTACCGGGCAGATAGCAGTAGACAATACTACCGGAGAAAGGACAAATTTCAACGTTGAAATAATGGAACTTTCTAATAGTGGTTTTAATATAATTGCTCAATGGAATGCTGAAGAGGGTTTTAAATACGCCCGCAGCCCCAGTGAAGTATCTGACCTATTGGCGGAAAAATGGCAGAACAAAACGTTTAGAGTTGTTTCTCGTATAGGAGCTCCCTATCTTGTTGAGAAAAAGCCTAAAGAGGGCGAAGTTTTAGTTGGTAATGATCGTTATGAGGGTTATTCAAAGGATCTTATACATGAAATTTTAAAAGAAACGCTGCATCTCAATTACGAGTTTGAAATTGTACCAGGAAATCTATACGGCTCTTATAATAAAGACACAAAGAAATGGGATGGTCTAATAGGTCATCTTATAGAAAGGGTATGTTTATTACCTTTTCTTGATTATAATTTAATTAGTCTTGGGAATTATAAAAACAGGAAACATCAGTTTATTAATGAATTTGTTTTAACTCAGATAGGAAATGGTTTTACAGAAAGCTGACCTAGCTCTATGTGATTTAACAATAACCTACGAACGTAGAGCTGCAGTAGATTTCACGACTCCGTTTATGACCCTGGGGATCAGTATTCTATATTCAAAACCTACTCCTCCGGAACCAGAACTTTTTTCATTCCTGAAACCATTTTCTGTAGACGTTTGGATTTACATGGCTGCTGCTTATTTGATGGTTTCACTTTTCTTACACATTTTAGCAAGGTAATTTTCATACTTTTTACTTTCATTTTACGTAAAGCTAATTTTGATAAAACCTCAGTTTCTTTTATTTTAATTTTCCATTTCTTTTCATAAATAAATAAATGAATCAAGTTTAATTTATTATGTAGGATGCTTAGCGTAAGTAAGCTAATGAGGTTATATTTTATTTATAGGCTAGCGCCGAATGATTGGGAAAATCCTCATCCTTGCGACAAATCTCCAGAGGAACTTGAAAATATTTGGCATATCAAAAACTGTTGCTGGTTGACTATGGGATCGATTATGACACAAGGATCTGATATTTTGCCAAAGTAAAGTATTATCAATTTTAATTGGATTTAGGATAGTCTGCGATTCTTGAATATTCATTACATCTCATACATCTCTTTCATATTTCATGCATTTACAAGAGAGTTGATTTTGCAGCTAAGCCTACAGATTTGAGTGTAACTTTTCAAGTTAATGTCAACTTTGCGTAAATCAGATATTTATTAGGCGAGTAGGTATACCTAGGTATAATTTAAGTTTTTGGATAACGTCATGATTTGGCAAACTTCATATAAAACAGTTAATGTTAACTTTAAAGTTACATTGGAGCCTGAGATGACTGCGTTTACTGAACAACTGATAGTGTTTCTCCACACAATAGTAATAGATAATAGAGACTAGAGTAACTACTTAAATCATCGTGAAAAAGGATTGTAAAACTTTAAACTCTAAGCTCAGAACACCTGACTGGAGGCAATGGGACTGACGCTTAATGCATCTCATATTTTCACCATAGAGGCTATTCTACAAGATGGATTTGTGGAATGTGGTGGTTTTTCGCACTAATAATGTGTTCATCTTACACTGCCAATCTCGCCGCTTTTCTTACCAACGCTGCTATGGATGATTCTATTAAAAGTGTAGAAGATTTAGCAGCACAGACCAAAATTAAATATGGTACGCTGCAAGGAGGTTCTACATCCTCGTTTTTTAGGGTGAGTTATTTTATTTGACATTATACGTCATTAAGAATATTTCAACAAATTTAACGCGGTAAAATATTGGCCCCATCTGCGTAATGCCTTTATTATCGTGTTAATTTACGCGTTACGGCGCAGGTGGAGCATGGACATAAGTAAGAGGGAGTATGTTAAAAAACAATTTTAGAAATACCTACATTAAAGAGATGAATTGACGGAAACTAGATTATCTCATAACATACAATCATCATTAGGGCCTTTTTTATTAAAATGTATATTTAAAACAGTTTTACAGCAAATAGTTTAGTACAGATTTTCAATATTTAATAAATTTTAGCGGTCAAATGTCTCTACTTTTCAAAAAATGTGGGCAGCTATGGAGTCTGCTCGCCCATCTGTCTTTGTTAAGAATAATGATGAGGGTGTTGAAAGAGTGTTGAAAAGCAAAAGATCCTATGCATATCTAATGGAGTCTACCGCAATCGAATATCAACTGGAAAGACATTGCGACTTGATGCAAGTGGGTGGACTTCTTGACTCCAAAGGATTCGGAATTGCAATGCCATTTTGTAAGTACTACCTATTTGTTTATTGACAGTTCAATTTTGTAAGAATGGGTGGAGCACAGACCTCGAAGAAGCAGTAGACGTTGGGATTCCATGGAACAATAACTCCCCACTGGAAAACGCAGCGTCTCCATTAGGTGGACAAAGAGATGGGAGTTGCTAGGAACCGATTGATCTATCGTGAGATTATGTTCTGTGGCTACCTATCCTTGCAAGAGACTGCTGTGGACTTGGATAACTTGGGTTGATAGAGACGATGAAGACTGGTTTATTAATACTTACTGTTATTACTTATTAGAATAATAGAAGGTTTTATCATGATGGAATACAAGCATGATAACAACTTTATCAAGAACTATGCTTCAAAACTATAAAGCATATTTGATGAGTTTTTTCTGTTGCTTTAAGGCTTGCCTTGGAAGGATGTGTGTCTATTGCATTTTTTTCAGCTTCCTCATATCGTACTGCAGTTGACAATGCAGTCTTGAAGTTAGCTGAAGCTGGAAAATTAGTTGAACTTAAAAACCGTTGGTGGAAAGTACCAAAAGAAGAAGCTTGTGTTGTAAGTGTTTTAGGTTCTTTAATATTTAGCGAACAACTAAGGTTCAGTGATTTCTGACACATATAAACATCTGTAGCACCACAGAGGAACTGCCTTATACATTACAATTGCGGTTCTTGAATAGCTTCATATTATAGTTTTCAGGGGACACGATGGGTGGAGCTTGTACCTTAATAATAATTTACGATGACTTAGGCTAGCTTGCGCGCTTTAGAAAATTAATCCAAGTCCAACTCACAGATGAATAAACATATATGTACGGTTCAGGACCGCACAGTAATAAAACTGCTGAGTAGACGACTTAAGTTTATTGGCCTCTACCTAATAGCAGTAATGTGAGCGCGATGCGATGTTATGTGCACTGATATATGATTGAATGAATAGCGTATTCATAATAAAGCGTGAATGATGACTGGGCGAATTGTACGGTTTCGACATAGACCGTACAATATACTACATCATAGATCCAACTGTGGATTTGTTGACGGTTGATCACGATGACTATGATGGAATTAATTTAGGGTGTGTGTAGTAGTATAATTTTATGTCTTAAAATTTTCCTTATGTAAGGATCGAAATTCCTATATATTCGTATATTAGACATCTTAAAGTTTTATTTTCTTTTCAGGCAGAAGAAGCTACTGAAGAAGGAGCCAGTGCAGCTGAATTGGGTGTAGATAATGTTGGTGGCGTGTTTGTTGTATTGGGGATAGGATGTGGTATGGCTGCGGCAATGGGTGGTCTAGAATTTCTTTGGCATGTTAGAGATGTGGCTGTTGAGCAAAAGGTTAGTGGCTTTCCCTTTTCTAAGATTATTTATGATTAGCTTATGCCCGATTTAGGTTTTGATTAGGAAACTCTTGGATATTCCGGGATAAAAAGTTCCTTTTATCACTTCTTGTATAATTATGCCAGTTCCATCATAAATGGTTCGGCTATTCCAACCTAAATGCTCTAAGAATCCAACCAACGCTGTCGTTCAAATGATTTAAGCTTAATATAAAGAGGCAATCATTTTGACACAATAGGCAGATATGAACCGGGTTGCGTCGTATTTTTGTTTCTACAAAATGATCCAAAACTACAATACGTACCAGATTGAAGAAAAATTTTATTAATAATTTTCAGATGACACCTACCGAGGCTTTTTGGGCAGAACTTACGTTCGCTCTAAGTTTCTGGGAAACTGAGAAACCTGTTCATCATGACCGCTCATCATCCACGGGATCCAATTCAAATATAGCTTCAAGAGCATCTTCAGTTCTCAGATCAGCAGTAGACTTATTTCATCTTGATGTTTTTAATAAATAGCCTTATAGCTTATAGCTACCTTATAGCTCCTGCTTAAAGTCATGCTCGTTTGCTTTAGTCATAAAATTGTTAACTAATCTCTAATTTCCAATTAATTTATTGCATTTTATTCATAAATGTCAAGGAATGAACAAAATATTATTGAAACATTTTTCTGTTTTCGTGCATATTATATCTTTGTGGAGAAATAAATAATTGAAAGCACTTTTGGATCATTTTTTGTCATAAATTATTATTTAATACTTCATAACTTAATGTAACGATTAAGTATTGTGGCTATGTAGATACATTACATAACTTATACATTGAAGAAAATGTTTATCATTGAATGACATCACACTTCTCAGTTGAAAGTATTTCCAAATTTTAAAGTTCCAAAAGCACTACATACAGAGTAGCAGCACCACCAATGATCTGCAAAACAGTATATTGAAAAATTTGAAAATAGAAGATTAATCTTTTTAATATTTAAATAATTGATATCTATTGCAACCTCTCAATACTCAAAGAAGAACATACACATTAAAAAAAAAGACGTGTGGCACTCGGGGACTGCCGCGGTAAAGCTATTGCATAGCATTTTTTATCAACGCTATCGTATATCATGCGCCATCTAGCGGCTCACCGTAGAGGAGTCCCGTGTCAGGTTATTTTCGTTACGGAATTTCTGGCTTCGGTCTCCACGCTGGCCCGCGATAGAAGCTATGCTTAAAAATCGGGCAAGTGCAAGATGGACTCGCACACTTTTCGCACACGAAGGGTTCCGAACCATGAGAGTTCAACTGTCTACCTATAACGGATCATGAGATTCAGCCCGCTGACGGACGGACAGCGGAGGGTTAGTAATAGGGTTCCGTTGGTTATCTTGATTCTAATTTGACTGGTGCTGTTGGTTGAATCGTTTGTCATGTAAAACTAAATCAACTTCATTGTCAACCGAAAGGCATGATTCATCATCTAAGTAGATGTTAGTCTCTTTTATTTAGGAACACTGTACTCGTTTTCGCCCCGTTTAAATACAGTAGCTAACGTTGTGGTTTCCGGAGTTAGGTCGCTATTCCTTCACTTTTGGACCTCGTTACATCTATCGATTTTTCAAAATATTGGCTCAGTCTATTGGGTAGGTACTTTAACTCGCTTCAACTTTAGGGAGGACTTCATCAGTTATTTATTTAATAATAATTTTTCTACGATCATCTGATTTCTGATTTTATCACGTAGAGGAACTCCGAGCATAACTACATCTCAAGTCAATTAAACTCTAAATAATAATCCATCAAATCTCAGAACAGTAGATCTACTTGCCGTCGATACTGTGGATCTTCCGAGAGAGAAAATTCCCATCACTGTGATAGAAATGTCATTCAGATGTAACTGCTTGAAGAAATTATCCGTCACATTAAAAAGTGGATCTTCTTCGTACATAACCTCGCACATGATATGGCTAACCAGCATCTTTGTTTGCGACAGCTACAACAATTTATATCGTATTAAAATCTTCAACTTTGTGCTCATTTAATAGTAAATGAGTCTTCTCTGGATAATAATAATACGATTGACTCCTAGATTCTGTATAGGGTATAATGATTCTTTCCAGATGTTAATGATGATTAACCAAGACCAGCGATAGAATAATAAGGAAAATACCATTTAGTCAGCGACCAATTCTATTACCGGTAGATAAACGTTGCTTATGGTTATGCAGCATAACCATAAGTAACGCTTTGACAACAAAACTACACTACCCTCAACTGATCACAAAATGTGTTCAAAGGTAGTTTATTTATGGTAATTAATAAAATTTTTGAACTCCATGCATTTTCTTTTTTCCTAATCCGTGTACCTAATGCTTTTCTTTAAATTCGATTCCATGGTCATTTAGACTAATTTTCTTACCGCTCTTACACAGCCTATAGGTAAAAGCAGTAGGTACAATTTATGTTGCTGTTATAAAGAGAAACAAAATAATGATTAAATATTAATTAAATCATATACCTCTTCTTGGATGCGATGACAGGGTTCTACGATTAGCGCAATTCTGAAGGTGTGGCACGCGAACCAGAAGCACTCTAACGTGACAGCCAAACGAGTATATTTGGAGTCTTAGCCCAGTCATTAAAGCCAAAACCCGAAAGTAATTAGTAACTTGATAAAAATTTTAGGGGGTTTTTAAAGAAGGTAAAATAACTTACCGTGTGATTTTGCAGTGTTGTGGGGTGTACGGAAAGGGTTGAAAAGGGGTGAAAAGGGTTTTTTGTTAATAACATTGCCAAAAAAATTAGTAACACGCTGCAAATTTATAATAAGGTTGTTCTTACCGTTTTGTAACTTTTATTAAATTTGCAGCGTTTTGCAACATACGGAACATTGTTTATTATTAAAAAACAATGAAATTTGTTATTAACAAGGGTAAAAAAATAGTAACACGCTGCAAATTTATAATTAGGTTGTTCTTACCG
Source organism: Hipparchia sbordonii (assembly GCA_038048805.1). Classification (NCBI taxonomy): domain Eukaryota; kingdom Metazoa; phylum Arthropoda; class Insecta; order Lepidoptera; family Nymphalidae; genus Hipparchia; species Hipparchia sbordonii. The sequence continues at coordinate 7,335,211 of CM076107.1, read as the reverse complement.
TTTTGTAACGTGTATTAAATTTGCAGCGTTTTGCAACATACGGAACATTATTTATTATTAAAAAACAATGAAATTTGTTAATAACAGGGGTAAAAAAAGTAGTAACACGCTGCAAATTTATAATTAAGCTGTTTTTACTCTTTTGTAACGTATATTAAATTTGCAGCGTTTTAGTAATTAACAATGTTCCGTATGTTGCAAAACGCTGCAAATTTAATAAACGTTTGAAAACGGTAAGAACAACGTCATTATAAATTTACACCGAGTTACTAATTTTTTTTACCCCTGTTATTAATAAATTTCATTGTTTTTTTAATAATAAACAATGTTCCGTATGTTGCAAAACGCTGCAAATTTAATACACGTTACAAAACGGTAAGAACAACCTAATTATAAATTTGCAGCGTGTTACTATTTTTTTACCCTTGTTAATAACAAATTTCATTGTTTTTTAATAATAAACAATGTTCCGTATGTTGCAAAACGCTGCAAATTTAATAAAAGTTACAAAACGGTAAGAACAACCTTATGATAAATTTGCAGCGTGTTACTAATTTTTTTGGCAATGTTATTAACAAAAAACCCTGTTCACCCCTTTTCAACCCTTTCCGTACACCCCACAACACTGCAAAATCACACGGTAAGTTATTTTACCTTCTTTAAAAACCCCCTAAAATTTTTATCAAGTTACTAATTACTTTCGGGTTTTGGCTTTAATGACTGGGCTATCTAAAGATATCGAAAGCTTTGGTTAGTTAATTATTAAATGCTTATCCAATATCTTAGGTTAGTTAATTACTTTATGTATGAAACATTTAAACTTGGGCAGGTAAGTAGATATTTACTTATCACCTCATTTTCATATCATTTATTTTTATTACTTATCATTTCATTTTTCAACTTTGTGCCGAATACATATTAAGTACATACTTAGTGTTTCAAAATAATTGTGGTTCAAACATAGACTTATTATATTACTGCGTATCAAAGTATATAATAGGAATCCAATTAATTTTATTATTGGTGGTTTACACAGAACTTGGTAGGTACGCCTCTGACTAAGAACGCCGTTGATGTGTCGGTTTCTAAGATTTCGTTGGCAACAAAGCCGCTTGGCACTCTGCAGGGAACGCCAACATAGGTATTAGTGCCTAATTTTAATTATACTGGCTAACCTGGAGTCCAACACGATGCTTGTACGAGATTATTTAAAGTGATTACTAAATACATGGTGATGACGACAACGTGAACTAGTAGGTAGATATTTTCAGTATTGTTTAGGTCTCGCACCACTTCGCATGTCTGCGCAAAACCATTTGATAGTGCACGGATTTTTCGTGCCAGTTTCATCCTTGGTGCCATTTTGAAATCTGCAACACGAATAGTAAACTCAACTGGCAGTACATATCTCCTGCTACTAAAGTATCATGAAGAATTGCTTCTTGTATTATATTATCCTATATCATATCTACCTTATAATATTCTTCTGAATAGATCAAAGTATCTATGCTGGTGTCTCACTTTAATCTAGATCACTGCACTTTAGGAAACAAATAGGCTCAGGGCTCGACATATCTTTATCTAGTAGCATTCTCTAAAATTGATTGCATCAGTGTAAAGATCGGAATACAAATAATATTGGTTAAAATCCATTGATGCAGCAAGAACGCCATAAATTCAGCCAGTCAAAAGTCTTTGCGATCTTACACTGATGCAATGGACCGTTATTAAACCAGTTAGCCAGTTACCTATAAAGCTCATGGAATCGCTATGCTTTTAAATGACAATGGCATTGGACTGCATAGTTCGAAGGAGAAAACGAAAGACAAGGAAAGGGGAAAAGGAGAGGACGAAGGAACAACTGCGCTAACAACTCAAATAGAGTTAAAGTGGAACCTTAAATTACCTTGTTTCACGTTACCAAGTAAGTCAATAGCCTTGTTGATGGACTTTATTGGCATTTTAAAATTGATAGCATAGATAGCATTTTTTGAGAATGGCTTTGCTTTGGCTGAAACAAAAAAAAAAGCATTATGTAGATAAAAGATTTAATTTAAATTAGCATCGGATTTCACTACCAGGTACTAATGGTCTAGAGTTAGAATTCTTGGATCTTCTATTCTCGATCAGAAATGTAAGTAGGTATATTTTCTAATGAATTTTCATTACTTTTCTAATATAAATAATTAAGAAATAATTTTCTTTTTTATTTATCTGGCATGAGGATTTTCTCATGTTGGTTTCCTTCACCGTAAAAGCAAGTGATAATAACTTAATTGCTTCAAACGCACAGAACTCTGAAAAGTCAGTGATGAAATTAAGGTGTTGAATATTAATTAATTCTAAGGATGTCCACCATTGAACAAGTAGGTATAGGCTAAGTATCTTCTAGATGTTTCGATGGGGTTGGCGTGCCAGCTGGTAAAAAACCCAAAAAAAAAAATAGATTAAAAAAAACAAGTAGGTATAGGAGAACGTTTGACGATCGTATCACTCATTCAACCGACGATGGTCGTGTAATCGCGTTCTATTAGAAAGTGAAGATTGGATAAACATAACTAACATTGTCGACTTATCTCAGATAAGACATCGGCAAGACATTTGTTGATAACTTGAAAAGAGGAATTGATATGTAGCGCCACGAAGACGAATTGTAACACCATCATACCCAGGGCACCGTACAGGATAAAATTTGCTGTCATGCAAATTATAACCAACATCAACCCTGAAACATTTTCTTATGAATACTTACATATTACAATACAATACTAATTTTGCACGATATACCTACTTAATATTGTCATAAAATAAATCACAAGTAAAGCGTTTAAAGAGTTGACAGTTGCATAGCTAGGTACTTTAGGCTGTTAAAGAAGCAATGTAATTACTTTGAGAGAGCTCAGTGAAACGATAGCTTGAATTAAGTATTTTTTGTAGGTGTAGTGTGTATGAGAAACAATTACTTAGTTCGCTCAAAGAACATCACACAACTTTATACACAGACCTCATGATCTCATAAATCGAACCTGCAATTTTTTCAAAAATACGTAATTGTTAGAGTATATGATGAAACAAGTAAGTAAATGTAAAGAAACATTTTCTAGAAGTAGAAAGAACGATAAGATAGATAAAGGACTTTCCAAATTTACATAAGATTTGACGTAAAGTAAAACTGCCTGAAGAAGAAAGAATTTGGATAGAAGCAAGTGTACTTAACGGACGATAAACAAGTGATCAAAAAGTTATTATCAGTCCGCTTTACCAGAAGAATCTGTAAGGAACGTGCAATGCAGCATGCAATAATTATGCATCGCCCGCGAAATATAAAATACCTTTAGCCTTTACCTAAAAACGTGACAAAAATAAGGGAAAGAAAGTAAATGACAGACGAGTTTCAAAGAATAATAGCCATGGTGACTAATATTCCCCTCTTCCTTCCAAATAGTTTTAAAGCCTGTATTAGAAGAGGGTACGACAATTATGCAACGGGTGGGGATTGAACCCTTCGACCTTTCAGTTTAGTTGTAAATACGTAGCCTAGCGTAGCGTAGGGTAAGGTAAGGGAAATAAAGTTGTATTGTAAATTAGGGGAAGATGCAACTTAGAAAATGCTGAATCTAGCTCTGTATTTGTATTTTGTAAAAGCGAATGGCTATGCAAAAAAAACCATTAAGATTTAAAATTAAAAAACCTTTTAACATACATTCACCGTATTCCGAAATGTCTATCATTGGCAGAACCCAAAATTCAAACATAATTACGGTCAACAGACAAATGGCGTGCCATAGTTTTGGTCCTGAAGTATAGCTATAGTTATTGAGGCTGTTTTTAATCTGAAAATTAATTATTATGTAAATATGTATACCTACTGCTGGCTAAAGAGTAGGTATTAAATAATTAAGTAGTTATGTTCCTTGATATTGAAAAACAGATTGAGCTGCTTCGATCGAACTGAAAAAGCGTACCTACCTACCCCCTACTAAGGTTTTAGGTTTTTTGCCGTGCGTTTTTTTTTTATGCGGAAATATGCGTTTTTTGCACATCTTGCAGATCTTGCGACCAGGTGCGACATCCTTAAGTTAAATAAAAACATCACTGGCCTAGGTCTTCTGGCCAGACTTTAACCAGTAAGTATAGTTAGTTATTTTAAATTGAACCTTCTGCGAATCGGACCTAGAGCTCCTTACCTTATTTATTTCTGAAGTAAAGTGCATGTATCTCTTCATTTTGAACGCACTACAAATGGAACAATACATCGTTGTTGTTACAGTGACCAATGTATTAAAAGTTGCTAATAAACGATTATTATATTTCGAGACAGAATTTGTACCTGCGACTCTTTCTGGATTGTTCACTAAATCTGCTAGGACAATCAAATCTGCAACAGAATATAGGAAAACGCATCATTTATTTCAACACATCGCCGGGGGCATCTGCAATAGGAATGACTTAACTTCTTAACTAGGTCATAGTCCACTACGCTGGCCAAGTTTTAATACTGCTTATACATAATAATTAATGTTAATATAACGTCATGACAAAATAATGTGGCGGTGATATTATGACAAACAGTACTAGGACAAGAAAGAAAGAAATATGAGGTGAATTAATCGAACTTCATATCAAATGAAGGTCTTATTTTACATGCACATTCAAAAATTTACCTATATGCCTATATGCGACACTCGGAATACAAAACCAACAATATTTACCTGCCTACTTACCTTATTCATTATTATCAAAATCGTATGAGTAACGATAAGCTTTTGATAAGTAACATAATATATGTAAGGTACTAGTTGATGCCCGCGGCTTCGTTAGAATGGATTTAGTTTTTAAAATCCCGCGGGAACTCTTTGATTTTCCGGGATGAAAATAGCCTATGTCACTCTCCCGATCCTCCACTATACTCATGCAAAAAATCACGTCGATCCGTTGCTTTGTTGCGGCGTGATTGAAGGACAAACCAACAAACAAACACTAACATTAGTAAGGATTGTTCCATGATGCTATTGCTAGATTGCACAGCTGCAAAGCAACCCTGCTAATACCACAGAATACATGATAGTACTGGCCACAGTACTGGCTAATAACTATCTACTCACTAATTAAAGTTATAAATAGAACTCCAAAGAAGTAGATTGGACGAGAAATGTGCGCAATCGTCGAGGTATGCGTGGAGTGGAAATTCAGCGGCACGATGCCATACAGCCGCGACGTCCACAGCACGGCCGCCAGTGCCCGGTCCACAACCCAGGACTCTTTGGGGATCACCATTTTAAAAAATACTTCGTATAGATGCGATTAATTATTAACAATACTTTATTATGACTAATCTTTTACATTAGTTCTTTTCAATTAGTATGACATTCTTTTACAATAAGTATAACATTATTTGCTGCCCAACTTGTGCAGCGGCTGTAATTAACTATTTAGCCGCACGCCTCACACTTTACGTCAGAAAAAGTTTAAAGCTCTTCCAAATCAAAAACACGGCGATAGCCCTTGCCGTAGATCTATACAAAGAAATAAAATTGAAGTGTCTGTTCGTAATATCAAAATAACAGCTTTTTATTAAAATGCATATGTTGTGCATACGAGTATGTAAGTAAATACGGTACCTACCTACATATAACAAAAAGCATTTTTTTAAATTTTTGTCTGTCTGTCTGTCTGTTTGTTTGTTGCCGCTAATCTCGGGAACGGCTGGACCGATTTTGATGAGATTTTCATTGGTTTTCACATTTTCACAGCTGATGTTATCAGGAGTAGCATATATGTATAGGCTACTTTTTCTACCTATGGTATAGAGATATCTCCATAATTTCTAAACCGATTTGCGTGAATCTTTTTTTAATCGATACAAAAACTTTGCGAAATGCTCCCATAAAATCTTCGGGTTCCAACTCCTCAATCCTGATGCTGCAGGGGTACTGCCCCCCTAAATTGTGAGGATTTAGGAACTGTCGATTGTGAATTGAAGAAGCGAACGAAGTCGCGGGCGTCCGCTACTTCGTTCGTTCGTTATTATTACATAGAAAAATAATCCATATTTAAATAGTAACTGTTTAAATATTACCTTATTTAAGTACCTACATATTTAAATATCATCATCATTAGTATACAAGTAGATCCTACGAATATAATCAAATATTTGAACTATTTGATCCATGTATTTATTTTTTCTAATTTCCATTTTCACTCATACTATAACATACCTAAGTAGGTAGGTCAACTAGGTACGTATTCAGATATGAGTCATAGATAGAGTGAAAATCCTTGCTTTACCTTAATATCAAAATCGGTTATCGGTTAAATATGATGACACATCATTTTGTTTTTTAACAAAAAGTTAAAAAATTTCTTTTTTCAAAATATTGAATAATCTCGTAGTCGAAGTAGTATCATCTAATAGTAAATCCCCTTTTTTCTACAGCAAGTAATTTGTTACCTACATATTATGTAGGTACCTAAGTGTCGATAGAACTGCGGATTCAAAACTAAAAGGTCGACAGTACAATTCCTAGCGGTTGCACTGTACCTCCAGGATCCCATCATCAGATCCTGACTTGACGACAGTGCGACCATCTGGGAAGTATGACCCTTTCAAACAAGAAAAGTATTTTCCAAATCGGTCCAGGCGTCTTCGAGTAATCGGGGAACATACATAAAAAAGAAAAAGATTCCGACGAATTGGGAAACTCCTCATTTTTTGGAAGTCGGTTAAGAAAAATCTAATCTTTTCTCATCAAAGGAAAGGATCGCAAAAACGCTAATCAACGCAAGGGGGGAAATAAATAAAGTATTCAAAACTTATTTTACATGGAAATATTTTTATCTAAGAATTAGTTTAACGTTTTAGTGTAATACAACTATTAGATTAACTTTTAATGTTTGCAAAAAACATACACTAGTTACATTATAGTATTCCTTACACAAAAGTAAAAACAGAACATTTATTTCTTGTAATCAGCTACGGGATTGTCTAAAAACTATTGCTGTGAGGAGATCGTAATCATCTCTGATTGGCTGGTACTCTCGCTCGCTATTACCAACCGTAAATATTATAACCAATAATTAATGGTATTAATTATTGGTTATAATATTCATTTATAATAAATTAATGGTTGATACAACAAGAACCCCATAAATTCAGCCGAATAGAGTTGCGATCATCGCACTGTAGCAATCATTTTTAGACAATCTGAATCACCTATTGAATCCAATAGGTGATTCAGATTGTCTAAAAATGATCAGCTATTGGCGTTATTAAGAAAACTGGAGAGTGACATTGGCTACCTTTCATCTTAGAAAAACAAAATTAAATTAAAGCCTCGATAGCCCAACGGTTAGAAGTGCGGATTGAAAACTGTCAGGTCGCAGGTTCGAATCCAAGCCGTTGCACTATTGTCGTACCCACTCCTAACACATGCTTTCCGCTTATTTGGAGGGGATAGGAGGATATTAGTCAAATTCAGGTTGTCTAATATTCTTCAAAAAATAAGTGTTCAAAAGCGTGTACCTATTTCAAAACGAACGAACAGATGAGGTTGCGGGCATTAGCTACTTTGCTACTACTTTTACTTATTCTTTAAAATCAACAACATAAATAACTTGGCAACTTATAATTTTTAGTTATTAAGGTTTGCAGTAGGAAGTTTTATTACGGAACACTCTTTGTTCAAGAACAACTTTGCACTTAACCGGCTATTTTTATCTAATTAGTAACATATTGTACCTATAGATATTAATTGACAAACTGATACCTCAACCATGTTCAATGAAACGTATATAAATTCCGTGCAATTTTTTTGCTTACCTATATAGTCTATTAAATAAAAGAAGAGAATCAAGTCAAAGTAATCAAAACTAACTCAAAGAATCAAAATGATAAAAGGTAAGTAAGTATGTCATGCTCACTTAAACATTTCTGTAGTGGTGTCGTGTGGTGCGGGTTGTTACGTTCCCTCAAATATGGTTGAGCGAAGCAATGGCTGGATCATGCGTCGTGCTCGTGAACGGGTGCCGCCAACGGGAATGGGTCTGCTTTGACTTCCCATGTTGACATGTGTTAGATTATATGACTTGTATTTTTGAAGCTTCACTGTGGAAGCACTGTATACTTAGCTTAGTTTTGTTACTTATTGTAAAATTAGTTTATTTTATTTTTTGAAAAGAGCAACTGCTGAGTTTCTTGCCGGTTCTTCTCAGCAGAATCTACATTCCGAACCGGTGGTAGATTTATGACGTGTCATAAGTGCTACAAGGTAGCCTACATGAAATAAATAAATTTTGAATTTTGAATTTTGAATACGAGGTAAATTATAATAATTATAATTTTCATCTATTATTTATTTTAATTATTAACACAGTGTCAGATCGGAAAATCGTTTAAGTTATACCTAATTAAAATCACCTGCTTAACAACGGTGAAGGAACAATTCGTGAGGAAACCTGCACGCCTGACAGTTTTCCATAATTTTCTCAAAAGTGTGTGAAGTCTGCCAATTTATCAAAAAAAAAGTGAAAAAGAAAGATCGATATCTAAAGCCCATTCTGAGAAATAGGCCCACGATACACGAACAGATAGGCAACAGGTGACCTGTATACATTATGACTTAATACATTACTGTAATTTTTTGTATTAAGTAGGTATAGATATCTAATCAGCTACGGTCTCTACGGTACCCCAAAAATGACAAAATTAACATTCCATTTTCTTTTTCAGTTGCTACCATTATTTTGCTCAGTGTAACGTGCTTAGCTTTAGGCGACGACGCTGACGGAGGCAATCAAATTGAATTGAATGAAAAGGGATGTCCTGTAGATAACAGTATTTTCAAGATTCTACCCCACGAAGAGTGCAATAAGTTTTATAATTGCGCCAATGGCGAGCCAGTTGAATTTACATGCCCAGAAACACTGATGTTTAATTTAAATGACAATGTGTGTGATTGGTCAAACCAAGTGGAGTGTGGAAACAGAATAGCAGAAAAACCTAGCCCGGAGATAAATGAACAGCCCGAAGATACCGATGCTGCCTCCATTTGTGCTCGAGACGGATCCAATGGACTGCTCGTCCCGCATGAATATTGTAATCACCTATACATGTGCGCCCGTGGATTACCGATTGACATCAGATGTCCTAATCCCCTTCTTTTCAACACCGAGTCGAAGCTTTGCGATTGGGAAAATCAGGTGGACTGTGGTGACAGACTGAGGGAAACGGAAATTGAAAGCCAAGAGAAAAAGAAGTAGATTCTTGTACGTTTTCCCAACAAATATAAATTGTTTGTTTAATAAAATTAGTATGAAAGCATTTTAAAGTTGTACAAAAGATGTTTTATTTTTTGAAAATTACTTATATTTATGTATCCTACAGAAAAAGATTCCCTATACATCGATACTCCCGTCATCTAGATATTAAAAGTACTTATCTAACTAATCCGTACTGGAGAGTCGTGATTGTTACCGTAAAAGTCCGTATACTTATTGTTAAATCCTAGAATTAGTCGCAGGTCTTAGGATTTACCTACCAATAAGAGTTGGTAAATGTAAGGATTTTTATAAAGTGAGATAATTTTCCGGACTTTTACCATCAGAATTTGATACAAACTAGGTTCTACTAACGACGGTTAAGTAAATGTAGGTTTTGAAATAAAACTATCAGTAGGTAGGTACTATATTTCAATTATTATTATATTGCCAATAAACAAATAAGGTTTGGCAAAATTATGCATCATATTTTCATTTAGAATTATTTATTCTATTAAGTAATAAATAAATAATTGACAAAATAATCACCAAAAAGCAGGATAAAGTTGGTCGTTGGTATAAATCATCAATAATGTCTAGCGTCATCTGAGCAATCAGAATCCACGCAGTCTTGTCTGTCCAACCCCTAGAGTATTTTTGTAAAGCGCGAATCTAGAAGCTCGTGGAGGTTCTGAAAGAAGGTCGAGAAGGTGATGCTGAATGAAAGGGCGACGGAGCGGGCCTACAGGCGTAGCCCACTTAAAAAACTAAACAATCTTAGGTCAGGGCACCACTCCCCCGCAAATTACTTGCGGTTCGTAACTAGTTTTATTTATAAATTGTAAAACAGTTTAAAACTTTTCAACATACCTATTAAATATTATGTAATGGTAATGTGCTTGTGGTGCTAGCAAAGTTCTGATATCTGGCAACGCTGGTACGTGGTTGATACACAGGCAACACTGGAATCATATGTCATTTGTCAATGATAAATATTATTGACATTGACAAATGTTAAATTCATTCATATTCATTGTCAAATTCTTATAATTGTCTGTCGGCGTGTCAATGTCTCATCGTGTTGGTTAAAATAATCTCTATAAAATTGAATTGAATTAAATTTATTTTACATATTCAGAGTACAATAAATTTTGTTTTCAAATAACTATTGCCAGTCAGTTATTTAACCATGCCAGATATCGAAAAGCTCTCGATTGGTAAGCGACACAATTTTTCTAACCTAGTCATTATTTCATTTTTTTATTAGAATAAGTTTTATGATTTATATTATAAATAATCCTTGAGACGAATAGATAATCGTCATAAACGAAAGTCTGTGCAAAACAAAGTTGGTAGATATTGAAATATTTTCCGTTATGAAAGTGTTTGGTAAAATCTAATGAAAAAAAATAGGTGTAACTTGACGCAATAGCAATACGCTTGCGTAGACTAGCGTAGGCAAAGGTTCCATCCAGCTGTTTCCTTAAATTCCTTGATTTTGCCAGAACTTTAACGAATATTTTTAAAGGGATAAGTAGCAAGATGAGATAAGTATAATGTAGCCTGTAAAGGCATCAATTAAATGAGTAATTCATTATGTTAAATTTTCTGGCTAAAGATGACTAGCTTCTTATTTTGCTCATTGCACCATCCTAAAATCACCCAAATATTTAAGTACCAACTCCATGCGTGCTTGACACCTTGCTCTAACTTCCACTTACAATTATTTGACAAAGCTGTGAGTAAAATTAGTAGTAGACACAAAATCACAATATTGCATTAGCATTGGAAGATAATGATTACCACTATCTTAATCTCAATAGTTTAAAAACATAATTGAACTAGTATATTCTCTTGTATCTATAGAAGAGCTGTATACATCTGATAAAAATGGCAGTGATGAGACTGGAGATGGTTCAGCAGAGAAACCTTATAAAACAATTTTGCAAGCCATGCGCCATGCAGGCAAAGAACCATTCCCAACTATATACGTTGACTCTAAAGATGACAGCAAAGTCTATGATGTGGCTGCTAAATCACAGTTAAAGAAGATCCAGAAAATCTGGGTGAGAGAGAACTACAAAGCTGCTGATAAATCCAAGGCTGAAGAAGAAAAAGATGAGAAGAGAGTGCTGAACTTAGAAGAGGCGAAAAAGATTGTTTTAGAACAAGATCCAACTCTGCCCAAAGCTAAGACAATAAAGATATTTGCTGGTTAGTTTGAAATTTAAATATTCATTATATATACACATTCTAAGACATTTCTTGGTCAATTTTTCTGAACTCTATATAGTGAAACTTTTATTTGTATAAAAATTTTAGTAGGTAGCATATTAACATATAAATAAAGTAGAATCTAAAATATAAATAATTTTTGTTTAGGGGTTAACTTTGATAAATCATTAAAATAAGATTTAATTTGTTGCTACAAGAGAGAGCAACTCCATAATATCTTTCACAATTTACTACAGCACATCTTTCTCTTTTATATTTAAGCTGCTGAAAACCGTGGTGAAAGAATATGCGTACGTGGTTGGGTACACAGGTTACGGCGTCAAGGCAAAGCTCTAGCTTTCCTAACATTAAGAGACGGTACAGGTTTTCTGCAATGTGTACTACATGGTAACCTCTGCCAAACATATAATGCCCTAGTCCTCTCTACTGAATCATCTGTTGCTTTGTATGGAAAACTCGAAGTTGTACCCGAAGGAAAAATTGTAAGTAATGTGAAAAATCTTTGTTTAGGAAGTCATAACAATAATACAAACTCCAAAGCAATACAATATGCTAATTTTTACCTAAACAAAAGAGAATTTCTGTGGTCATCAGTACTGTAATTATGTTTGTTTGTTTATAAGCTGTTGAGCTTTGAGGCTTTTAATTACACTTAACATGTGATTTTTCGCCATGTGTGTGAAAAATGTCTAGGCTTAAATACTGATTTGGTTACTATATAATATAGATATTAACATTTATTAGCTGTAGTCCCTGGAAGATTTGATTACATGATTTCTAGTTTAAAATTGCACATGCTATCATTCATCGCAGGAAACATTTTACCTAAATGGATAGGAGGATTTAGACTGAGTGCTGTGCAGTTTGTGTAATTTTAAATAAGTACCATTGTGTAGTTATTCAAGCTTTGTATTGTTAATTCTAAGGCACCAGGAGGGCATGAGCTGTCAGTAGATTACTGGGAACTCATTGGACTGGCACCACCTGGTGGTGCTGATGCTATTCTGAACGAGGATGCTCATCCCGATGTTCAATTAGATAACAGGTAAGACAAGCTTTACACTTAGACTACTTATTTTAGTAAGGTATAGTTGCCAGTAATTCCTTAAGGCCATATTTTAAAGATGTAACCTAAAGTTCATGCATGCTCGTGAATTGCAAGAGCTATACTAGCAAATGAGAGGTGATTGCAATTGACATACTGATGCAATCCTTTTTAGCCGACTTCCAAAACAGAAGAAGGTTCTCAATTCGTCAGAATCTTTTTATTTTTTATGTATATTCCCTGATTACTCGAAGACGTCTGAACCAATATTTTTTATTTTATTTGAAAGGGTATACTTCCCAGGTGGTCCCATTGTCATCAGGTCAGGATCTGTTGATGGGATCCTGGAGAAATCGAGGCAAATTTTATAGGCACAATTGATATACTTTGTAGTGGTGTTTGAAGTTTTGTAAAAATAATTTTTACGTTTATATTATTTAGCAACAACAATCACACATCTGTATCAACCATAACTAAACTGTGCTTAAAATTATTCACAGGCACATTATGATTCGCGGTGAGAACACTACGAAAGTTTTGCGAATGCGGGCGGTTGTCACTCAGGCCTTCCGTGATCATTTCGCGTCTCGCCACTACACGGAGGTGCAGCCCCCGACGCTCGTGCAGACACAGTGCGAAGGCGGTTCCACTCTATTCAAATTTGACTACTTTGGGTAAGAAGACACATTCACTTGGGATTGATTCCCACCGACCCAAAGTCGGAAGAGCATCGATGCGACGTGACAGTCTAAAAACTTTTCGTAACATATTTATTGTCCTCTTATCTCTATAACTAATGACTTTTCTACTGATGATTTGAAAAAAGAAGACACTGATATAAATCCATCAGTTGCTAATGTTGGCCCCAGTATATGGTATCCAGCATGGCATCAGATATAAATAAAATGGTTCTGCTCAACTCTTCAGCTTTTTTTTATTGATTTGAAATCCTAGACTGCAAGGTTTTTGTCAGATACACATTAAAACCTAATACATCAGTATTGTCCCTCTTTAGTTATGTATGAAGTTGTGAATAAGAACTACAATCAGAGACTTCATTGATTTGATTTGGGTGTAGAAAAATACTGATAGTTCCTTTTTCATATCTGTTCCAAGGTAGGCCTAAAGCAGGAGAAGCTTTAACTTGCCATTCTATTTGTGTACAGGGAACAAGCATACTTAACTCAGAGTTCACAGTTGTATCTCGAAACCTGTCTGGCAGCCCTCGGGGATGTTTACTGCATCGCGCAGTCGTATCGCGCCGAGCAGTCGAGAACAAGGAGACATCTTGCCGAGTGAGTATTATAACACAAACCTTCAAACAATCTCCTTGCTGCCTCATTGGTCTAGTTCGCATGTTTCTACTGTGGATAACAAGGTCCCAGGTTGGGCCAAAAATCTATTGGGTTTTCTGTCAACAATGTAGTTCTTCCTTGTGTATGTAAGTTTGATAAACACTAACAAGAAATTCATGCAATCTCGCTCATAACTACTACCATTCAGATCAAGTTATTAGCCACCACTTTAGTGGTTTGGTTGGGGTCCAGAGAGTACCACCATGGTATCTGATGTCCCTACATTACCTCCCAGTACCCTTAGTGGGAGGTAACCCCTAGTAACTAATATAATTTTTTGTATAACAGATACAGCCATGTGGAAGGAGAATTTGCTTTCATCACTTTCGAAGATTTGCTGGACAGGATTGAGGATATGGTGGTGGACGTAGTGGACAGAGTCCTGGCCTCGTCGGAAGGCCATCTTGTATATGAACTGAACCCTAAATTCAAGGTACCAACTTTTTACTTGAATATTTCAGTTTTTCTATACATAAATAGAAGCTTGAATATGTTATGTCCGATCACCGAAAAGAGTTCTTAATATCCCACGGCAATTAAAGACACCCAGAATTGCTGACCTTACTCAATGGACGTTGGAGTCGCAAGGTCCCAATATGCCAACCCTTCAGGAAGCTCAGCCCCCTACTAGGTAGATGGATAATCTCAAAACAATGGCAATCATTGGTTTCGTAATTTAGGTTTTCATAATCTAGGCTTGTTAGGTAGAATGGCCTAATAAGCCTAGGTTATGTACGTATAATACAGTGTTAAGAGTACCTGGAGCCAAAAAAATATAACTGAACAAACAATATAATTGAACAAACAATTCTAACATTTGTACTGATATTGCAGAGACCTGAGAAGCCGTTCAAGCGAATGACCTACATAGAGGCAATTGAATATCTGCGAGAGAACAACATCACAAAAGATGATGGTAGCTTCTATGAATTTGGAGATGTAAGTTTACAATTATTAGTATGACTTTGTATTATATTGTGCTAAGCTGTAAGTATAGTATATTATGCTTATGGGTTCATCGGTTCCCTCGTAATTCCCAAACCACTAATGGATTTGTCTCTGCTGCCTGAGATCATCATCTAAAAATGTCATGGCAAAAATATACAATACCACAAGAAAAAGTCAGTGAAACAATTGACTCTGAAAGGTTTGACTGTGTAAATTTCTTAATATAAAAATAATGTGTGTCTGTGAAAATTTCAAGAGTAATGAGACTTTAGTTCTTGAATTAATCTTGTAGTTTCTGTTAAGGATATTCCGGAAGGTCCTGAACGGAAGATGACAGATGCAATCGGAGTTCCAATCCTGCTGTGCAAGTTCCCAGCGGAGATCAAGTCATTCTACATGCCTCGCTGTGTCGAAGACCGCCGTCTCACTGAATCTGTTGATGTGCTGATGCCGGGCGTTGGAGAAATTGTGGGCGGCTCCATGAGGATATGGGATCATGAAGAACTATTGGAAGGTGAGATTCACCCTTGCCAGTTCTTAAGGAATAATCTTTCCTAATGTTATAAATGCAAAAGTATGTTTGGTGATTTATCCTTTAACCACATTGCAGCAAAGCTATGGATCAATGAGATTTTTTATTTGGGTATAGCTGAAGACCTGGAAAATGACATAGGTCCTGGAAAATTAAGATTTTCGAAAATTCAGATTCTCATAGGGATTTTTAAAAATTAAATCAAGGCAGACAGTTGCGGGCATGGGATAGGAATGAATATTAATATAAATTATGTGATCCCAAATGTGATGATGCCTATTATGATTTGTGGATTTTAAGAGTGCGTTTCCGCATATCGGGTGACTTTCGGTACATATTGTGACTAAGTTAAACCAAATAAGATGGAAATAAAAATTGCTACACATAGATTGGTCCTTAATCTCCAAATCTTGGGAGTTGATTTTGTTCAAAATCTCAATTTTTAGTACTATAAAAATTATTTCCCGTCACCTCTTCACACAAAATTCACGATTTTGGGGCGACTTTAGGTACATTTCTTGTATATAATATACCGGTTTTATGTAATTAAAAAATACTATCTGTTAGCAGATATGTTCAACTCAAAATCTTGGAGAGAAAAATATCAAAAATAGTACAAATCGTACCCTTATTGCAAAAACCGATTATCTGCATTTTTGTACCAAAATTAGGTTAAATATATCAATCGACTCCTCAACTCACGGCGAAGCTGTAGGTAAAACCCATTATCTGCTACGACGCTTTTTTACGGAGATAGCTAGAGTTAAAAGCAACTACCTACAGGTATGATTTAATTACCTTCTTAAAAAAAGAACTAAACTCATTTAAATAATTTAGATTTATAAATCTATACCACAAAAACAATGTATTGTATTATAATACTTTTCAGATGTAGTTGCTTGATTTATCATTATGTCAATATTATTCTGTTAATACATGTTAACCTGCGTTAACAGGTTTCAGCTTTTATTAATATACTAGAAATTGCTGATGTATCTAAAAAGAAAAACGAACTAAACAACATTAGTTGCTTTTTGCAGAATAATGAACTCAATATTTTGTTAAAATTATTGCAGGTAAAAGAACTTAAGTTCACTTTTACTGTATAACTGGGCTACGAGGGTTTTTGAACATCTTCACAAATCAAAAGTTTTTTGATTTGTTAAGCTCACAATATAACTCTATCTTTAAGGTGATAGAGAAAAGACTGTCTAAAGATCTTAAGTTTAGTACCTGGCCAACTGCCGGAATCTATAAAAGTAGAAATAAGCTGTTTGACTTATATGCAGAAAAAAATATAATTATTCCCCCGCGTTTATTGAATATGTAAGAAACTATTCTAAATTGTTTGAAAATGTGTGCATACAAGCAAAGTCACTTCACATAAAACAAAAAATTGCCAATTCTGATAATAAAATTAAAACAGCATGGGACATCATCGGCGATGAAATGAGTAAACATAAGGTACATAATAATAATAAATTGGAGCTTAAAAGTGATAATCATGTAATTAACTCCGATACAGTAATTGTAAATACATTTGAGAACTTTTTCAAAAATATTCCAATTACTACAACCAGTTCTCTGAATTCCTCGCCAGCAGAAGTCTATCGTCTTCTAAGGAGCAATGTCTCTGAGTGCAATAAGTTATTTAGGTTTGAACACGTTACCCCATATGACATAGTCAAAACATTTAAATCTTTACAAAATAAGAAAACAGCAGATCTATGGGGGATATCAGTTAAAATAATTCATAACATAATTGATATTATTGCGCCATATCTTGCTTTAATTTTTAATAAATCAGTAGATTCTGGATCTTTTCCAGACCTTATGAAATGTAGTAAGCTAATACCGCTTTTTAAATCGGGAAGCAAGAGTGACCCGAATAACTACAGGCCAATTTCAATTTTGCCAACTCTCAGCAAGATATTCGGAAAAATAATGCTCAACCAACTGCTTTTACACTTTAATTTAAATAAAATCCTACACACTGAGCAGTATGGTTTTACAAAGGGTCGATCAACAACCGATGCAGCCGCAAGGCTGTTACAACACATATTCGATGCATGGGAGAACTCACAGAGTGCCATTGGTATTTTCTGTGATTTGTCGTCAAAGGCATTCGACTGCGTTGATCACGAGACACTTTTGCTTAAACTGAGCCACTATGGCATTAAAGATTTTGCACTTAGTCTCATTGCGTCTTATCTCAGTGAACGAGTCCAAAGAGTATGTGTCAATGATGTAAAATCATCCGGATCAGCCTCAGTAATGGGTGTACCCCAGGGTTCTATTCTAGGTCCATTCATGTTTTTGGTCTACATAAATGATTTACCACATTTTGTCCACAATACTTGCGATATTGTACTATTTGCTGATGATACGTCTTTGAATTTTAAAGTCGATAGGATAAAAGACAATTTTGACGATGTAAATAATGCATTATCTCAAGTTTCTGAATGGTTTACGGCAAATAATCTACTTTTAAATACTAAAAAAACAAAGTGTGTTGAGTTTTTATTACCTAACCCGAGAACTGTCAGTAAAAATTTAAAGATAAATAATGAACCTTTGAAAACTGAGGACTCCAAAGTGTTCTTGGGATTAACCCTGGATTCAAAGCTACAATGGGGCACCCATATAGCAACGCTTGCGGGCAAACTTAGCTCTGCTGTATATGTTATCTTTACATAATATAAAACAAAATCGATTCCCGCTGTCTGGCCCTCTTTATGTACGCGTAGATCTTTTAAACTACGCAACGGATTTTAATTCAGTTTTCATCAGTAGATAGAGGGATTCGAGAGGAAAGTTTACAGTTATAGTGTTTCCCTAAATTCCTACGGGAACGGGACAAATGTAGGTGAAACCGCAAGGCACAGCTAGTTATTCTAATATAATAAAACGAAATAATTTAAATGAGCTAATCTCTAGAACGGCTGAACCGATTTCAACGAAACTTTCTTTTAAAGATAGCTGAGATTATAAGAAATAATGTAGGCTTGCCCATTTCCCACGGGAACGGGAACTCCTCGGGTAAAACCATAGGGTGCTGCAGTTAGTACGTACAAAGTTAAATGAAATCTACTTTACCTTCAGCCAAAAGCGACTAAAGATATTTATTTTACACCTGTACTGGCTAAAGTTGAACTAAAACGATTTTTGTCTTGATGATTATTACTATTCAAAACAAGTGATTAAATAAAAAATGCCATTAGAGCTACCAGAACGGTAAATTTGAAAATTTGGTAGTTTTTCTACATTCAGGAAAAACTAACTAAGTGAGCTCCTTACCGGTTATTTTCTTCTTTTTGTTGAAAAAATAGTAAGTTTTTTTCAATTATTAACCTACTTAACATTTCTTGAATAGTTTCTTGTTTATAAAAATTATTATTGTTTAAAAATGGACATCATTATAACTAATTTTTAAGTCGTTAAAGTTTCAAATGCTTATAACTCAAAAACTTTTCGCTCAAATTTTGGTGCAGATAATCGGTTTTTGCAATAAGGGTACGAAATAGTATAAAAAAAAAATATAGCATCGCGTGTAATTTTTTCACATATTTTGGTTTAAACCGAATCTTAAATTAATGTGCAATAAGGCTTATTTTGATTTTACTCGGTCAATGGTTTGATTTCATTTCAAAATTCAAAATTCAAATATCAATCAGTCGGCGTTTGACCGCCTTTCTGAGTGGAAGCTGCGCTGGTTGCAAGCAGATGCTGGTATCGAAAAACATCGCTGTACGAACACGAAATAGTTCATAGCAAACCAAATTGATACTTTATATATTTTGAAAAGAAAGGTAAGAAACTAAGTACTAGGTACCTATGGTACCTTCAATATAATAGCATTATTTTATTATTTGATAGAATTTCGAAATTTCTTGTAAAGTTATATTCCCCGAATGTAGTACTGACCTGCATGTATACCTCGAAAACTTCTATTGGAACTCCTAGATCTTTAGAGTTAGTTGTATCGAGTTTGGGCTCGTTTTGTAAGTTATGATGAGATCTTACCACTGGACTTGTTAGAGTGACCTGATGGTATACTTCGAAGACTACTACTGGATCTTCTAGACGGCTACAGCTAGTTATATCGAGTTTGGGCTCGTTTTGTAAGTAATGATGAGATCTTACCACTGGACTTGTTGGAGTGACTTGGTGGTATACCTCGAAGACTTCTATTGGAACTCCTAGATCTTTACAGCTAGTTATATCGAGTTTGGGCTCGTTTTGTAAGTAATGATGATATCTTACCACTGGACTTGTTGGAGTGACTTGGTGGTATACCTCGAAGACTTCTATTGGAACTCCTAGATCTTTAGAGTTAGTTATATCGAGTTTGGGCTCGTTTTGTAAGTTATGATGAGATCTTACCACTGAACTTGTTGGAGTGACCTGATGGTATACTTCGAAGACTACTACTGGATCTTCTAGACGGCTACAGCTAGTTATATCGAGTTTGGGCTCGTTTTGTAAGTAATGATGAGATCTTACCACTGGACTTGTTGGAGTGACTTGGTGGTATACCTCGAAGACTTCTATTGGAACTCCTAGATCTTTACAGCTAGTTATATCGAATTTGGGCTCGTTTTGTAAGTTATGATGAGATCTTACCACTGGACTTGTTGGAGTGACCTGATGGTATACTTCGAAGACTACTACTGGATCTTCTAGACGGCTACAGCTAGTTATATCGAGTTTGGGCTCGTTTTGTAAGTTATGATGAGATCTTACCACTGGTTTTGTTGGAGTGACCTGATGGTATACTTCGAAGACTACTACTGGATCTTCTAGACGGCTACAGCTAGTTATATCGAGTTTGGGCTCGTTTTGTAAGTAACGATGAGATCTTACCACTGGACTTGTTGGAGT
The DNA here is from genome assembly GCA_038048805.1 of Hipparchia sbordonii. NCBI lineage: Eukaryota > Metazoa > Arthropoda > Insecta > Lepidoptera > Nymphalidae > Hipparchia > Hipparchia sbordonii. The sequence goes on along the minus strand of CM076107.1, from coordinate 7,314,960 downwards.
GACTTGGTGGTATACCTCGAAAACTTCTATTGGAACTCCTAGATCTTTACAGCTAGTTATATCGAGTTTGGGCTCGTTTTGTAAGTTATGATGAGATCTTACCACTGGACTTGTTGGAGTGACCTGATGGTATACTTCGAAGACTACTTCTGGATCTTCTAGACGGCTGCAGCTAGTTATATCGAGTTTGGGCTCGTTTTGTAAGTAATGATGAGATCTTACCACTGGACTTGTTGGAGTGACCTGATGGTATACTTCGAAGACTACTACTGGATCTTCTAGACGGCTACAGCTAGTTATATCGAGTTTGGGCTCGTTTTGTAAGTTATGATGAGATCTTACCACTGGACTTGTTGGAGTGACCTGATGGTATACTTTGAAGACTACTACTGGATCTTCCAGACGGCTACAGCTAGTTATATCGAGTTTGGGCTCGTTTTGTAAGTAATGATGAGATCTTACCACTGGACTTGTTGGAGTGACCTGATGGTATACTTCGAAGACTACTACTGGATCTTCTAGACGGCTACAGCTAGTTATATCGAGTTTGGGCTCGTTTTGTAAGTAATGATGAGATCTTACCACTGGACTTGTTGGAGTGACCTGATGGTATACTTCGAAGACTACTACTGGATCTTCTAGATGGCTACAGCTAGTTATATCGAGTTTGGGCTCGTTTTGTAAGTAATGATGAGATCTTACCACTGGACTTGTTGGAGTGACCTGATGGTATACCTCGAAGACTTCTATTGGAACTCCTAGATCTTCAGAGTTAGTTGTATCGAGTTTGGGCTCGTTTTGTAAGTTACGATGAGATCTTACCACTGGACTTGTTGGAGTGACCTGATGGTATACCTCGAAGAGTTCTATTGGAACTCCTAGATCTTTAGAGTTAGTTGTATTGAGTTTGGGCTCGTTTTGTAAGTTATGATGATTAGATCTAGGAGTTCCAATAGAAGTCTTCGAGGTATACCATCAGGTCACTCCAACAAGTCCAGTGGTAAGATCTCATCATTACTTACAAAACGAGCCCAAACTCGATATCACTAGCTGTAGCTGTCTAGAAGATCCAGTAGTAGTCTTCGAAGTATACCATCAGGTCACTCCAACAAGTCCAGTGGTAAGATCTCATCATTACTTACAAAACGAGCCCAAACTCGATATAACTAGCTGTAGCCGTCTAGAAGATCCAGTAGTAGTCTTTGAAGTATACCATCAGGCTACTCCAACAAGTCCAGTGGTAAGATCTCATCATAACTTACAAAACGAGCCCAAACTCGATATAACTAGCTGTAAAGATCTAGGAGTTCCAATAGAAGTCTTCGAGGTATACCACCAAGTCACTCCAACAAGTCCAGTGGTAAGATCTCATCATTACTTACAAAACGAAACCAAATTCGATATAACTAGCTGTAAAGATCAAGGAGTTCCAATAGAAGTCTTCGAGGTATACCACCAAGTCACTCCAACAAGTCCAGTGGTAATATCTCATCATTACTTACAAAACGAGCCCAAACTCGATATAACTAGCTGTAGCCGTCTAGAAGATCCAGTAGTAGTCTTCGAAGTATACCATCAGGTCACTCCAACAAGCTCAGTGGTAAGATCTCATCATAACTTACAAAACGAGCCCAAACTCGATATAACTAACTCTAAAGATCTAGGAGTTCCAATAGAAGTCTTCGAGGTATACCACTAAGTCACTCCAACAAGTCCAGTGGTAAGATATCATCATTACTTACAAAACGAGCCCAAACTCGATATAACTAGCTGTAGCCGTCTAGAAGATCCAGTAGTAGTCTTTGAAGTATACCATCAGGTCACTCCAACAAGTCCAGTGGTAAGATCTCATCATAACTTACAAAACGAGCCCAAACTCGATATAACTAGCTGTAAAGATCTAGGAGTTCCAATAGAAGTCTTCGAGGTATACCACCAAGCCACTCCAACAAGTCCATTGGTAAGATCTCATCATTACTTACAAAACGAGCCCAAACTCGATATAACTAGCTGTAGCTGTCTAGAAGATCCAGTAGTATAGTCTTCGAAGTATACCAACAGGTCACTCCAACAAGTCCAGTGGTAAGATCTCATCATTACTTACAAAACGAGCCCAAACTCGATATAACTAGCTGTAGCCGTCTAGAAGATCCAGTAGTAGTCTTCGAAGTATACCATCAGGTCACTCCAACAAGTCCAGTGGTAAGATCTCATCCTAACTTACAAAACGAGCCCAAACTCGATATCACTAGCTGTAAAGATCTAGGAGTTCCAATAGAAGTCTTCGAGGTATACCACCAAGTCACTCCAACAAGTCCAGTGGTAAGATCTCATCATAACTTACAAAACGAGCCCAAACTCGATATAACTAGCTGTAAAGATCTAGGAGTTCCAATAGAAGTTTTCGAGGTATACCACCAAGTCACTCCAACAAGTCCAGTGGTAAGATCTCATCGTTACTTACAAAACGAGCCCAAACTCGATATAACTAGCTGTAGCCATCTAGAAGATCCAGTAGTAGTCTTCGAAGTATACCATCAGGTCACTCCAACAAGTCCAGTGGTAAGATCTCATCATAACTTACAAAACGAGCCCAAACTCGATATAACTAGCTGTAGCCGTCTAGAAGATCCAGTAGTAGTCTTCGAAGTATACCATCAGGTCACTCCAACAAGTCCAGTGGTAAGATCTCATCATAACTTACAAAACGAGCCCAAATTCGATATAACTAGCTGTAAAGATCTAGGAGTTCCAATAGAAGTCTTCGAGGTATACCACCAAGTCACTCCAACAAGTCCAGTGGTAAGATCTCATCATTACTTACAAAACGAGCCCAAACTCGATATAACTAGCTGTAGCCGTCTAGAAGATCCAGTAGTAGTCTTCGAAGTATACCATCAGGTCACTCCAACAAGTTCAGTGGTAAGATCTCATCATAACTTACAAAACGAGCCCAAACTCGATATAACTAACTCTAAAGATCTAGGAGTTCCAATAGAAGTCTTCGAGGTATACCACCAAGTCACTCCAACAAGTCCAGTGGTAAGATATCATCATTACTTACAAAACGAGCCCAAACTCGATATAACTAGCTGTAAAGATCTAGGAGTTCCAATAGAAGTCTTCGAGGTATACCACCAAGTCACTCCAACAAGTCCAGTGGTAAGATCTCATCATTACTTACAAAACGAGCCCAAACTCGATATAACTAGCTGTAGCCGTCTAGAAGATCCAGTAGTAGTCTTCGAAGTATACCATCAGGTCACTCTAACAAGTCCAGTGGTAAGATCTCATCATAACTTACAAAACGAGCCCAAACTCAATACAACTTACTCTAAAGATCTAGGAGTTCCAATAGAAGTTTTCGAGGTATACATGCAGGTCAGTACTACATTCGGGGAATGTAACTTTGCAAGAAATTTCGAAATTCTATCAAATAATAAAATAAATATTATATTGAAGGTACCATAGGTACCTAGTACTTAGTTTCTTCTTTTCAAAATATATTATCAATTTGGTTTGCTCAACTTAGACTTAGATTTAGAATTAAACTTAGACTTAGACTAAGTCTGAGTTCAAATCTAAGCCTAAGTCTAACACTAAGACTAAGTCTTAGACTAAGACTAAGTCTAAGTCTTAGTCTTAGTCTTAGACTTAGGCTTAGACTTAAAGAGACTTAGTCTTAGTCTAATGCATTTCCCAGTGGCTTAAAAAAGTCTAAATCGAAGTCTAAGACTAAGACTAAATCTAAGTCTAACTTAGTGTACAGCAAGTCCGGACGAAAATAAAAAATAAAAAAATAAAACATAAACAATTTATATCCAAGTATCAAAACAAGTTAATTCACTCATTTTTAACGCAGCTTGCCCGCGCCTGTGTGTGCGTGTGAACGGTGCATGTGTAGAAGTGCGTTTTTATACCTACTCTTTGCGAAATCCCGTCCTTAAATGGATTTTCAAAAGATGGCAAATATTCTTTTTCTAGATTTGACAGCAAAGAACATGTTATGAGAATAATTTTTGCTAGATTTGCAAAGATTTGTAATTTATTTGTAATAAAATACGTAATTCACTTCTATATGTACACAATGGATAAACATAACCTTTTTTACAGGATACAAGCGTGAGGGAATTGACCCCACTCCATACTACTGGTATACGGATCAACGAAAATTTGGTTCTGTGCCTCATGGGGGTTATGGCCTTGGCTTGGAGAGATTCTTATGCTGGCTCCTCGACAGATACCACATTCGTGAAGTGTGTCTCTACCCACGGTTCTTAGAACGGTGTACTCCTTAAATTGAATAAACATCATAAGAATCTTTTTTTTTTTTTTTGCTTTATTTCTAATTTTTTTTATTTTTTTTAGTATTTTTCGGAGTACAAAATAATTTTCATGATTATTTGTATAATTTACTAATTGTTTCATTTTAATACCAGTTTTAAGCATTACAGTTGCATTTAAGTTGTACATTTCATATTTTGGTTAATAATAATTTATTTGAAGATATTTGTTTTGAATTTTATTTACATACATATATTTTGGCAGGTAAATAACACACTTATAAAACAGAACCAACATGTTGAGATTCCAAACTTAAGCTTACATTAAATTTAAGCTTATTACATTGTTTTGCCTTAATGTAGAAACTATAACTGGATTGAGCAAGTTAGTCTTTAGTAAGGAATATCAAAAAACTGGTATATAACTCCATTTGCAAAGTTTGATTTCAATCTGATATGACCACCAATTTCATGGGCTTCGCCATTTTTCTCATATTGATAGCTAGGCAAAGAACTTGTATTTTTTCTCATTGGCCCGAGTTAAATAAGTTATAGCTAATACTATTCATTATCTGAATACTCTAAGTTTTATAATCAAGTGTAGGTTTATTTTTGTTATGTTTAAGGAGTGTTTTACAGACTCCAGGCAGATTTGTGTAATGTTGCTTAGCGTATGAATATTATACATAATAAAATGTATCATTTCTTTTCAATAAATTCCATTGTATTGCAGAACTGTTATTGCATTTTACTCTTATATTAACCAACTAGCTGATGTCCTAGACTTCATCTACGTGGTTAAAAATCCTGTGGGAACTCTGATTTTCTGGGTTAGCCAATGTCACTCTCCAGGTTGTCAACAATACCCATGCAAAAATCACATTGTTCTGTTGCAGCATAATTGGCGGAGAAACACATTTTCGCATTTATAATATTACTAAAGATACCCAAACAACCAACATCTTTTTTTACAATGAATTCTTCTTATTTCAATAAATCACTTTAATAATGAAGAAAAGCTTTTCACTAAAGATAAAAAATACTATGTTGGTTAAAATGGTACATAATAGCTTATCTTATAGATCAGGATGTAAACAGTTCTTCACTTTTTTAGTTGATCGTTCAGCGGGTCTCACACACAAATGTTTTCCAAAGACACATATTTTTATATCTTTTACATAAATATCAAAGACACATTCTTTTTTAGGTAAAGTAGTCACTTGATTGTTAATTGATACGATTTTAAAGGTGTTTTTTGTATCCATAATACAAATACCTTTTTTACCAACATAGCTAGGGCATTTTGAACGCACTACTTGTATCATACTGCCGTGAAAATCAGCTTTATATATGATTTGTGTAAATTGTTCCCAGCCTTTGCCAGTACTGTCTGGTGTAAATTTGTCCAACTCAAGCATTTGACTGATGTACTCGGACCAAATTTGATTTAAAGGTACAACATCAGCATACTTTACACTGTTTTTTGGAATGACATAAAAACCGAGAGTTTTCTTCTCTTTTCGAGTTAGAATCTGAGATTTACTTCGTTTCTTTTTTACTTTTGGATCTTTACTTCTTTTCTTAGCTAGTAAAAAGTCTTTTTTCAACTCATTTTCTATTATATCATGGTCACTCTTTGGAACATTTTCTTTTAGAAACTTTATAACTGAAACTGAAGCTTCATCTTTTATTGTTTCGAAAGATGACATGTTTTTGAAATGTAAAGTTAAAACTGAAAAATAATTAAAATAATCACTTAAAATGTTATGAAAAGGTTAACCATAAAGTTAAACAAAAAAAAAACATTAATTAAAAATACCATAGACTACAGAGTACGTTGAATACAGTTTAACCACAGATTAACATTTACCACCACAGAGTTTAGAGGAATCACGATTGAATATTTGACCACAGACAACTGACAAGTAATAAGCAAGTAATCGAGTGTGTTTGAGGGTTTGAGGTCAGTCAAGCTGGCTTTTCACTATAATACTATATCCTGAGCACTGAGATATAAATAGGTAGGTACTATACCTAAATAGGGTGACCAACCCAATAGCTAGCACTGCACCAGTTTATTCGCACTTTGGCAAAAAAGATTAAAATATAAGTTTCTGATAGTGGTTTTTAATTTTCAGATTAAAAAATATTTAGGGGAATTCATATTTTTCACAATCGAAACCTTTCTAATCTGGAAAGTTTTAAAATGACGTCAGTATCGTAGTTGAAAGATTTCGTTCTGGAGTTCCCGAATTTTTTCGGCCATTTTGACTCATCGACGTTAAGGGTCAGTACTTACTTAATAATGATTTAACTGTGGTTTTATTTGAGTTTTAATAATATAATTGTTTTCAATTGATTTTCTAAGTATTATTAGTTACTAATTCAAAAAGTAAATGAAACTTTCCCGTTATTTCATTGCAAAACAAGGGGTGTCAGTATCTGGTTACAAAATTTGGAGATTTTCCTGTTTATTAACACTCCGAAGCGATTCGATTCCCTAGCAGACTGGAAGTCTGTAGACGATCTTAACAAGTGTGTGTAAACTGTCCATACTCTGGAGTCTAAATTCTTTAAGACCCATCACACGAAAAGGACCAAGAAGTTCTCTGACCTTACTCTCAAACTGATGGAAGACAGACAAGAGATGAGACTTCAGTCGTCAGCAGACGCGGATGCCTACTGGTAGGTTAATAGGCAGATCTCTAAGAAAAGAACTCGTGACCTGCGGGCCTTGAATACCAAGTTTATTAAAGATACCATCTAGTGGAACAGAAGTTCCATTCCAAAGTGTCCGTGAGAGATCTATCTATCGGACAGAGCTAGCTGACGCGGCTGAAAACTGACGAAGGCTGTCACGTTTCTTCTCCACCTGAGGTATGGAGAGAGGTTGAGAAGTTCTATGGGCAGTTATTTATCACGAAACAATAATCATTCAGCGGACGATGGAGAGAGCTATGCTCGGAGTATCCCTGCGAGATCATATCAGAAATGAGGATATCTGTAAGAGAATCAAAGTCACGGACATAGCTAAGCGAAACTGAAGTGGAAATGGGCGGACATATAGTTCGAAGAGCTGATGGTCGATGGGATCCCATGGTGTTGGAGTAGCGATCCCGTACCGGGAAGCTAGGTGGACCAACGACATCAAACGAGTCGCAGAGAGCCGCTGGATTCAGGTAGCGTAAGACCGAGGCCTGTGGAAGTCCATATAAGAGACCTTTGTCCAGCTGTGGACGTCTGTCGTTTGATAAAGACTATGTTTACATTTTCTTATTAAATATGTAAGGGTGTTTGTTTTAAATATAATAAATATAAAAAAATTAAGTCACCTACAGTTACTATAAGAATTTCCGTATATTATTTCGTAATAAAATCTATATTCTAAAAGACTTCCGTAGGTAGCCTAGCGTTATATTTCCCTTAAACTCTATTAAAATCTGAGTGTTGATAATTGGATAATTTTGTGCCCATAACTGGTAACAAATGTGCGAATAATTGGGGACTGGGTCATTTTTCAATCTTATTTAAAATTCTAGTTGATTTAAACAAAAATATTTCAATATCTTCTTTAATTATATATTTTATTAAACAAGTAACCTTATGAACACAGTGATTTATAGAATTTGGTTAAACTTATACTTAAAAAACATATTTGAAATAAGATAAACTCTTAAAGTGCCCATAATTGGGTCTGCCACCCTAAATGCTTTAAAATACGAATACGTTAATATAGTGTAATATGGGCCTAATAGTAATCTGTTGTCGTCGTAGAGCGTAGGCCGTAGACAGAGACAGTATTACAACTTTGTCGACGGTTGTCGTAGGACGTAGACAGTCTGTTGTAGTGTATCCTAACAAGTAGATATAGTTTAGGTACGTGCTTACCTAACCTAACCTTATAGATTAGGTAAGTTAGGTACTTAGTAAGTAGGTACCTATATAGCTGAAGTGAGTAGTGACTATAATATAGACTTAATACGTAGGTATAAAACGTATACGTAACTATAAATATTAATAATCACAGACTATTAGTTAGTACGTGGTTAGTACCTACATAATAATTGGTACCTATACCTAGCTATGTAAGTAAATACAATTTTTTTTATTCCTAAAAACTAAAAACCTAATTCTTACCGTTATTTCCAGATAATTACTTATTATCTTTATATTATACTAGTTAAGCCTACTTACAAAACTACTATTAATTAGTGTACTAGGTACATTTATTTTATACCTACGTACTTAGAAACTTTGCCTACATAAAAAAATATATGATATGTACCTATAGGTACTTACTTATCGAAATCTTCCGTTATGTGCTACATGTGATTAAAAATTTTCCCGCGGTTAAAAGAATAGTGGTTTTCATCTTACCTACCTACCAACTTAACGTTAAGTACCTCTTAATTCTGTAAACGCAAATTTAGGTAATTACAGTTTCAATTTAATTTGTTAGGTAGGTACCTACTTAAACATTTAAACATGTACTTACCTAATTTTAAGAAGCCACGTAGGTAACTACTTCATAAACATTGTGATTCTTATTCTAAGTTGTGATTATTATAATTAATAATTATTATGATTCGATAAGAGCAAAGGACGCAATAATAACATAATACAGCTAGTAGGTAGGTACTTATAAATGTTTTATCTAGTGATACGAGTTGTTATAACTATATATAAACACATAAGCACTCAAGAAAATATTGATAAAACCAAAGAAAAGATGTTAAACTAGGATAGTTACTTTTAGGTAGGGTTTCGCACTAACCAACCATCACGTAGGTACCTTAACACACCTTAACTACTATACCACTGTAGTCTTTGTACTATACCTACCTCCTTTAATAACATTTTAGATTATAAAAATCTAATTACTTACCTGCCTGTTTCGCTTTTGACTAGATTAGTGGATCCTAAGAGAATATAATCACTTCGTAGTGAACCTCCGGGGTCCAATTCATAATCTCTCTACCTACCTTCAAAGTAAAGACCTGCAATTGAAAATGGTTTCGAAAGTAAAAAACGTTAAATTCAACAATGGTCAAGAAATGCCAATGGTCGGATTGGGCACCTATGCGGTAAGTAGATTATGTACCAAGTACCTAAGCTACCTAAGTACGTACCTAACTAAGTTTATCGAGCAGTGACCGCCGAATAATCGTAAACGTAGTAGACGTGCCCTAGGCCTCATAGTTTATAACAATCGTTTGTAATAAATAATTCAAAATTTAGGTAAATATAATAACTTACGATAAGTCCGCAGTTACGGCTCGATAAATAATATGTTTGTACCCTACTTTGTACCTATTTCGGTTTTTATAGCTAGATGTATTCATACGTACCTACATGATTAATTTCCTATAACACCATCTTGTTAATATTTAAGCGCAAGGCAGGACCAGGGCAGTTCCGGCAAGCAGTGGAATGGGCTATAGAGTTAGGTTACAGGCACATAGACACAGCATCATCGTACAAAAATGAACAAGAAGTTGGCGAAGGAATTGCGAACAAAATTAATGAAGGTCTCGTAAAGAGGGAGGATTTATTTGTTACTAATAAGGTAAAAATAATATTGTGTAATATAATATCATGTTAGTTTTGGTACGCTGAAAACTTTTTAAGTAGGACCTACCTACTCTGAATACGCTATGAAGTGGAGAAAAGATTGAAATACTTAACTTATTTTCTTTGCAACATGTGTATTAGGTACTGTGACGTTTTATGGCTTCATGCATAGATAATAAGTGTATTACATGAAGCTCTGGTATATAGTGATATACCAGAGCTTCATGTGACAGAGCCTATCTACGAAACTGTAGCTCGTTGTTCCTTTTTCAAACTTCAAGTAAATAATCAGGTAACTTACTGCCGAGTGCCGAATAGGTACCTAGTGTAAAAGCTGTATCACTATAATAGTAGGTAGGCAAATTTAAGCTGTCAGCAACGTATAGTATTTAGGTATATGGTGTCAGCAAAGTATAGTATTTAGGTATTAGGTGTCAGCAAGGTATAGTATTAGGTATACTATGATACATAGCACAAAATTAATGTTTTGTCTTTTTACAGCTCTGGAACGACTGTCACGCTAAAGATGTTGTGGTCGAAACTCTGAAGGAATCGTTAAGGAAAATGAAGCTGGACTACATTGACTTGTATTTAATACATTGGCCCATTTCTAATGTATGTTAGTCACAAATATCTCACACTTTCAAAATTTTACTTAGAAATTAGTCAGGTAGGTGGTATGTTATAAAAATATGAGAGCTTTAAATAACACCGACAGTAATTAAGTAATTTTCAATGGGCAAATTAAATATAAAACACTTTGATTGCATTAAACTATTTATAGTAAGTAAAAATTATAGAAATAAATATTATCTAGTTAGGTACCAGTAACATGGTCACAATTAGTATGGTAAGTAAAAGTATTAGTTAGGTCTTGTATACGTCGTATAATAGGTACCATTACAAGCAAATGTATTGCAAAAATATTTAAATATAGTACAGAAAACTAATTTAAATTGCTTTAGACTAATGGCGTAGACACGGCGATTTGCTACCTGGATACGTGGAAGGGTATGGAGGAAGCCGTAAAATTGGGCCTTACAAAATCCATAGGAGTTTCCAATTTCAACGAGAAACAAATCCAAGAATTACATGATAGTGCTGTAATCAAGCCAGTCGTCAATCAGATCGAGGTAATAATAATAATTTACAGACTTAAAGACCTAATAACAAGAATTGTTAAAGAGGTGGGTAGAAAATGTGAATCTTCTTTCGAAGATAACCTAATACTTAAAGATCAACCGCTGTTTTCTCACTGGTTCTCGGAACGGCATTCTGAACCAGTAGTAGATTAACTTGACGATTCAAAAGCACTTTTTAAAAATTAATTTGAATAAAAACGTTTCTATTCTATTCTATAATATGTTTCAGATAAATCCGACTTTAACCCAGCATCAGCTTGTTAATCTCTGCAAGCAGCTCTCTGTGGTACCTGTAGCGTATACGCCGTTGGGCCTTATATCGGAAGCCAGGCCAGAGTTCGTAGGGAAAGATGCCATCAAAACTGATCCGAAATTAGGAGAAATAGCTACGAAGTACGGCAAGACTAGAGCGCAAATAGCATTAAGATATTTGGTAAGATTTAATTTTACAAGTCTTACGTAAGATTCACACCTGAGAGAACGCGTCATATTGTAATTAAGCAAATTGAAATATTATGTAAGTACAATATGACAAAACGTTTAAAGAATTTAAATCCGGGAGTAGTCGCGGCTGATCGCGAAATATATAAATAATTATATACTCAACGGCCTAGTTTCCAAAGTACCCTCTTCTCACAATTTTTAATATTTTTAGATCCAGCGTGGGATTCCCGTAATACCAAAGTCCTTCAACAAATCGAGAATTGCAGAAAACTTAGACATCTTTGATTTCGAATTAAGTGACGAGGAAATGGCGGTTGTCGACAGCTACAATTTAAACCATCGCTGCGTACCGGGGAAGAGTTTTGAGAAATATGCACACTACCCATTTTAAAATGCAACAATTTCGTCCTTTTTTATGAAATAGGCACCTAATAAATTTGTTTTGTATTTATAAAATATAAATGGGTTTTATTATTATAAAAAGTTGTTTTTCCTTTTCCTTCAATGCTAAATTAATCGTCTGGTGCAAATTAAAAAAATGTTTAGTAAATAGAAACATTTATTTATCCAAAAACATTAAAATAAATCTTTACTATAAATTATTACTGATACACATAAGAGTTATAAAAGTACTAATAATAAAATATTATTATAGTATTCGGAATGATCAAAGATAATATATTGTCAAGAAGAGATAAAATATTTGTAAACAACGCAATATTATTAAAACAATCAATAATGTTATTCAGATTTCGTCAGATTTAATAAATTAATCTTAATTTAACCATTAAAAAACAAAATACCCACAAAACGTATAGTTTTTGGTCAAACACTTAAAAGTTACTTCGAGGCTGCTGTTTTAGGCTTAAAACAAAATTAAAAAATAATTAAATCTTAAATAATATTCTCTAAAGCACGTTCAGACTACGCTATATATTAAAGATATTCATAGCAATATTGTGCTATATAATGCTCCCAACTAAGTCCTCGTGGGAATTTACTTTGTTTAGAACTCCTGAATGAATCTGACGTTCCAGTATAGTAGTGAATTTTATTCTCTCTAAGGAGCAAGCGCTCTCTGCCAGTAGTTGAAATTGGTTCAATTTCATTAGGCCTGTTCACAGCAGACAGACATAGTTAATATCTCAATTAACAGTACAGTAGTAGTTTTAATTATTAAAAAGATATATAATTTTTTTGATCTTTTCAAATAAGTGGGTTACAAGTAAAACCATCGCTCACTTATCTTTTTCATAAAAAAAAAAAATATGGAATTTCAATCTAAAGGTATATCTTATAAATGCTTTCTAAAAATATATACATCCAGGGTGAAAGGGACATGCTAAGGAAAATTGAAACCTGGTTCTAACTCGGCCTAAACACCTACAAGCCGTCGCTTGCGACGCGCAGTAGGCTTCGTCATTTGTAGGTACAGTTCTTTCAATTCACGAGGGCGCGTGAGCTTTACTTGTGGTTACGTCGTGTACATGCACATTGCATAAGTGTCCGTGTCTGTCAGGATTCAGGAGCCTAGGTGGGAGTGGTCAGGAGCGAGCAAGCTCTCGCACACACTTATACAGGTACGACACACTCACAACCATGAGCCACGCGCCCTCATGAATTGCAAGAACTATATTGGTGTTCGTTGTTTGCGGCACCTTGCGTGCTCAAAAATTACAATATTGGTATTATTGAGATAAGTGGCATTTTTAATTTCATTATAGGCATTAAGTGTAACCTATTCACAAAGTTTTCATTAAAATGTCCTTCACACTCGATATATAAAAAATGCAGTGGGAATCATAGCAAGGCTCTGCAATAAACAAAAGTCCTTAAATAACAGAAATCCGTATAACTACAATAAGAAACACAAAAAATTAAGTTTACATTTCGTAAGTGCTATAAAAATATATCAATAATAAAATAATGTGGAATTTTAACTATCACCCATGCATTTGTACATAAAAATTTCTAAAATGATCATTTTAACGTGTATTCACCTTAATTGTTGTGTTGTCTAACATTATTATAATAATCAACATTTACTATTTTAAAATCTAACAATATAGTAGGAATCGATACTACAGCAACACTGAAGGGAATCACTCTAAAATTGGAGACAAATAGTTACAATGATCTATACATCGCTTGTTTTAGGATAGGCTTGATCTATATCCTTGCTCAAAATAATTTTTGTCACTTATTAATATTAAAAAAATCTAATAGTGTCATTAAACAAAAAAAAAAAAAAATTGAACTGCGATTTGTTTCGACGATTTTAACAATTTTCTATTTGCTAACTTAAACTTATAGTTTCGTTGACCACTTAAAATACCATTACCACCAAACATTATATTTTTCACAAGCAATGTCTACATATTCGGTAAGTACTGTCTATGCATAGTATTATAATATGATTATAATCTAGTAGTGGTAGACAACGCACGTACCTTCGTCTTCTATAAAAAATATACTATAAAACTACATGTTTCAATTGGTAACAGTAAAAAAGTTCTTGGTACTGGATTACTATCATAATCATATATTAATAAAAATCAGTTATATTTTTTACAAATATACAGTTGAGAGTCGGTAAGTATGGCAGTAAAAAAAGTGATCGGTAGCCTAAGCACGAACATTTTAACTTTCAAAATATAGTAAAGGTGAAGTTAACATCAACAAGAAATTTTATATGAATTTTGAAATTTTGTATGAAAATGACAGGAGAGCTAGCTTCTTACTCCTGTCATTTTCATACAAAATTTCTTGCTGACGTTAACTTCGCCTTTACTATTTGAAAGTTAAAATGTTCGTGCTTGGGCTACAGCTCTTAATATAAAAATAGTAAAGTCGCCGAATACTGATTTGCATAACTATGGGCAAAAAATATAATCATTATTTAAGATTTTTGGGGACATTTTTATAATTTTTGAACACATCAAGCATTATTATTGATATGAATCATTATTTGCGACTTGTCATTGACACGTTGTCATCATAAAACAAAATATGACAGTGGCATATTCTTGTCAATGCATTGGCATTGCAAGAGATGTGGATGACAAATCGCGTTCAACGCTAACTTGCGGCGACAGAGCGGAGCGTAAATGCGTTCGGCGGACCAATTACACATGCCAAAATTATGAAGTCTATCTAATAACACTCTGATTGGTTTGCTGAGCACATCTACCTGCCGCTCCGCTTTAGTGGACAGGCACTCTAAGCGGGTAGCATTCGGCCGTAAATATATCCAAATGACGACATTTTCTACCACTATGGTAGATTTATAAAAGTATGGCAACACTAATTTACTTCCAAACGTAGTTAAACACGTCCATAATACTATCGTATATAGTGAAGGTAATAGCAACATCGAAGACTACTCTGCTGAGCCGTGGTACAGTACCTTTGTAGAAGGCGAGAGGTCCCTCGTGTTTCCAGGTCTTGATGAAGCAGTCCCAGGTGCTTTTGTATTTGGCGGCTTCTAAGCCCTGCATACGGGTTTTGACTACATCTATTGGTGTATTTCCGAAGACTGAGGCCGCACCTAATAAACAAAAGGATTATGATTGTTTCATGTTCACGATTTTGTGGACAATTATGTATTAATATTTTGAAGGGACATGTGTAAAAAAATCTGGAATTTTCTAAGGTTGCATGAGTCAAAGACTTGAAAGTAATTTTACTTACAATAATTTTACTCAAGTTTCATAAATAATACGAGTACATATATTTAGATGTTTAAGGACCAGAGAGATCAGATGCAGGACCGACGGCTTTACTTGCTCACACCACCAATTTCCTCACTCGGAGCTAGTTCTGAGAATTTCTTGCCAGAAACAATACATTTTTATACATTTTTTGACTTGACTCAAGACTCGAACCCGGGACCTTATCATTCACAGATTAACATGCTAACTACTAGACAAATGAGGGAATTATTGGACTTACCAGCAACACCACCGAACAATCCGACGATGTACTTCGGCACGTGCTTGTCCCGGTCGCCGCCTTTGTACCAGTCCCGGAGTGACTCCATCACAAAGAACCTGATAGCCTGGTTACTGCCTTGCTTCATGATCGTGGCGGTTACGCCTTTGTACACCCCGCCGATACCTGGAATTCGATAAAACATTCAAATAAAAAATAGTTAAAATCGTAATAATTATACTGAAACTTAAAAAAAAAAAGTTATAGGATTAAACGCAACATGCCTCGCTCCAGGACTATCATTCTGTGCCAAAATTAGTAATTTTTTGACAAATTTAAAAAATATGATGTATTTGTATGGATCTGAATTTTATTTCTACTCATGCTGGATTGTTTAGGCATATAAGAATTACCATTCTTTCAGTACAGCTCGTTAACGCGTCAATGTGCTAAATGTGTTAATTAATTTTTGTTGGAGAACTATTTCATAGTGACACATACCGTCTTCCCTAACAATGGATCTGACTCCGTGAAAGAACCCTCTAAACCGCGGCTTCTCCATGTGCATGTCGTTGATGAACTTGACCTTGACAGTTTCCATCGGCATAGTCCTCAGTTGCGACGCAAAACGTTTCGACAAAATTACTACACCTTGCATTGCTCAAGCATAATAGAGGTATTCTTTTCACTACAGCGCGCTAATGTATCAATGTGATGATGCGTTGTGTAATTTTAGTTAGAGAACCTTTTCATAGTCACACATACCGTCTTCCCTAACAATGGTTCTGACTCCGTGAAAGAACCCTCTAAACCGCGGCTTCTCCATGCGCATGTCGTTGATGAACTTGACCTTGACGGTCTCCATCGGCGTAACGGCGAACACCGCCTCTGCCACCCCCGCCGCCAGCCCGCATGCGAGTTTACCAGTGGTCGTCAATGTACCATTCTCTGTTACCATGTATAGTTTTGCTTGTTCGAATACACCAAATCTGGAAAGATTTTTTTTTGTGCTACATTCTTACTAATATGCGAAAGTTTAAAAAAAGCTTCAATAGCCCGACAGCTAAACTGAAAACAAAAAGGTCGCAGGTTCGAGCCCCACCCGTTGCACTATTGTCGTACCCACTCCTAGCTTTTTGCTTATTTGGAGAGGAGAGGAGAATATAAGTCAAGTTCAGCTTGATTAATATTCTTTATTAAAAAAAAGTGTTTAATTGTTGGTTTGTCCTTCAATCACGCTGCAACAAATCTACGGATCGGCGTCGGTGGGTATAGTTGAGGACCTGGCGGGTGATTTAGGCTACTTTTTATCCCGGAAAATCAAAGAGTTCCCGCAGGATTTAAAAAAACTAAATCCACGTGGACGAAGTCGCGGGCATCAGCTAGTAAGAGTGTTTAGTATTTATTATTTAATTTAAGTAAATTATTATTATTGTTTTGCTTTGTTTGAAGAGACTAATTTTCAATTTATAGAAGCATATTGTTGAATGAGGCAAATGCGGTACAATAACAGGTAGATTTTCCTTTACTTGGGTATAACCATAATATTAATTGCTCGTGTAATAAATCATTAAAATAACATTAGCATTCCTGCTTTGAAATTGTCTAAAATTCATCTCTCTCTGATCGGTTGGTACTCTCTCACTGTTGGTTAAAATGCATTGATGTAGCAAAAACGTCATATTTGTCAATCACAATCAGACCTGATTAAGATCGTCACACTGATGCAATCATTTTGAGACACCCCCATAGAAAGTTATTCAGCTTGGCTGCCTCGTTGGTCTAGTTGTTAGCAAGTTCGACTGCAGATGACGAGAAGTTAGGAAGTTGGCGGTGAGTCACTCCCGTGCCTCGGAGAGCACGTAAAGCTATCGGTCCTGCGCCTGATCTCTCTCCGGTCGTATCGGATTTCCATCCCATCGGACGAGAGTAAGGGTATACAGAGTGCACCTGTGTTTGCGCACACACTTGTACACTATATTTCCCGCGCGGATGGCTAGTCTCTGTGAAGATTGGCTGCCGTGACCGGATTCGGTCGGGAGGACAATTATCACGAAGTGATTATATTCTCTTGGGACATTATTATATATTTTATACTAAGACCAGCAGGTGAGATCGCAGTCAAGGCCTATCTTGTCATCCAATAAAAAAAGTCAACATTTTGCCAGGTCAGCTTATACGGAAGAGTACAAAGTACGAAGCCATAGTTTTAAGTGGCCGGAGTTAAATTACACGTAAATTGTTATTTGTAAGTCATCGGAAAATTCCACTTTCAGACATTTAAGACCTATAAGTTATCGGAAAATTCCACTTCCAGACGTAAAAGACCTACTAAAAATTGCTATAATATTTTAAACTTACTATATAAGTATACTCATTATTTGAAAGCAGAGTTGTATATTCCATGGATATATTCCTTGTTTGAAAGTAAATATTGAGTATTACGACGTTCGAAAGAAAGTATGGGCCTTTATGACGTGAAAACGCCGAATGAAGTGGATAGTCATGAGTATACGTATGATTGTACATAGTTACGTATTATGTAAGTTTATTTTTCTCAGAGGTGTCGACCTACCTATTGTGATATAGCTTAAAATGAAGTAGGTATCTGGGCTAACGATCGACCGCAATGTCATTGAATGCTTATCAGCGGCACTCGCTGAACTCTAATCGATGTGAATGCTAACCTCATGATAATCATGAAATCTAGATGTTATACACATAGTAGAGTGTATGATATATACGTAATACACTAGATAGGAAACGATGAAAATGTCATACATAACTTCTTATACTATATTATATTGGCAACTACTTATGGTGGAATTAATATTTTGGACACTAGCTCATATTTAGATGCCTATAAAAGAGTGACGCAATGATATCACTATGCAAGATACGAGTACCTTTGTTTAACAGTGGATGTGGATCTCTATCGGTTCATAAAGAAGAAGAATTCTATATTCTATTCTCGCGAATAAAATATGCTTACCAGTCTAGTTACCAGTCAACAGCCACGTCGATATGACCACACGAAATCTCGAAATTAAAGCTGATGATTGCCCAATATTTTCCTTATTATAGTATAATTGGGTCAATTTTATTTCCGAACCGAATTTCGGACCAAGGCGGCTATTTTTAACGGAACTACGTACGAAATATTAAAGTGAATGAGTAGATGCACTCTGAATTCCATCACTCGGACCAGACCGGAGCGGGATCAGGCGCTGGACCAATGACTTCCTATCTGAATTATGTAACAACGCCTACTTCTTTACTTTGGGATGCTACTGAGAATTTTTTTACAGAAAAGCCTCGTAGATTATATGACGGTTTCATGAGATAACTTGCTGTTCTGTAACTATGGTTGACGGTGCGCTTTGTTTGTACAAACGCTTACGTACGTACGACGCCACATCAGCATGTGACAAACAATTCGATTAAATCCAGCTGTGGGATTGTCAAAAAATGATGGCTAAAGCAATGATTTTTTGATTCTCGCAAGCATTCATTCAAGCATTCTCTTAGGCAGAAGCGTTTTTGCTGCATCAATGCATTTTAACCAATAACGAGATAGTACTGGCCAGTCAGAGGTGATAGCTAATTACGATTGTGACACCAATCAATTTTAGACAATCCTGCTGCTGTGTGGCATGGTTCTTAGGCGTCTATCTGGCGACTTACCTAACAGCAGATTTTGGTATCGATCCATATAGCAATACGCTAAGTCCTCTGTACAGGCCGAAGAAGCCATGTCCTTTGACGGTTTTCTTTACGCAGTCCACGATTCCCGAATACTGTTTTGTGCCACCTGAAATTAAACATACCATAATATATTATTATGGATGCTTCTAAATACGTGTTTATTATCGCTGTTATTACAGACTATTTAAACTCGATATAAGATTTTTATAGCGAAGCTACTTTTAGTATACTGACTGACTGACTTTTGTATACTTAACTGATTTTGATAATTCTTTCTTTATAATAAATTGTGTACTATTAGAAGTATTTCGTCCAATTTTGGTGAAGATCTACTAGATATTATAGGAGTTAGAGGACATAACTTCTCACGGACAGTTACAAGTCACGGACAAAGTCGCTGGAATCATCTAGTAAATATCTAAATTGCCTCCACTGGGAGTTGAAAAGCGGGACATCCCACTTGTTAAACATCAGCTCTCACGAAGCCACCAGGGAAGTCAATACGATTAAAGAATTTCTACATCAAGAGTAAATATTAATCTTAGATCAATAAACTCGACTGGACTTTATACTTTTAAAATTAACGTCATTGTGATTACATAATACTCGTAGTTATTATTATGACACTGAAAGCTAAAATTAGTACCATCTTATCTTTTGCTGAGATCTATAGAGTGCTCTGACTCAGCTCAGACTCAATTTTGGGACTCAGGTTTTGGGATACAATTCTTGTAATTTTGATTTACTCGTAAGTATAATGCTGAGATAGAGCCAATAGTTACACATATTCTGTGAACAGGCTATTATGATAAAATCACATTTGGTATTCTCTGTTTATGGAACACTAGAAAAAGCAGCAGCAACACAGATCTTTATGAACTCAAGTTGGTACCTTGCATACAATCAATGAATATTTTTGTAAGGTGTCTGCTTCGTTGAGCAGCAACGAATGTATTGATGAAGGGTTAATATAATGACCTTAAAAATAAATTTAGGTAATTACTTCAAGGAATAATGTATTTATAATATAGTCTCATTACATTAATTTTAACATTATAATTTGTTTCTCAAGTAAGTTATTATACCAAACTATAATAAAGTTCATTGTTATAATAAAAATATAAAAAAAACAATGTCTTAGAGACCTTGTAGTTTCATTCAATTATATCAGATTCAACAATATGAGATGGTAATAAATTCTTTATTCAACCAATACCGTGCCAATACCAAAGTTAGGTAAAACAGAGTGATTACATTCTCTTGGGCACAGCTCTTGGATTGGTAAATTATATTAGAGAGTAGTATAAGTATGTTCCTTGTACCAAAGTCCACAGTTTGACAGATGTTTCTAATCAAGTGATTTCCCAAGAGAATGTAATTACCCCTTTTTTCTTTCTTCTTCTTTTAAGTAAACAGCATATAATAAAATAACAACACAGAGTAGGTACAGATATTATTTTTAAAGTGTAACATATTTTTCATTTTGAAATTTTCTAAAAAATGTTTAAATCCTAAAGAAGTTTCGCTTTAGGTAATAATTAAATTCACATAACTATAAACTATTTAACTGTGGTAAGCCTTGACTAGGGATGTGTAAAGATCAATCAAAACAGAATTATGTTTAAAAACATACCTATCTAACATTATCAAAAATAATCCGCTGACTGTTCGTAGAATAAAGGTTAATTTTTTTTTCATTCATTATTTATAATCAAAACTAGTTTGAATTTCAAATAGGTGCTACATAATACACAAGGTAATATTAGTTTCGACCTCGAAGACGATACTCGTGGAAGGTGTGGAACATGATTCTAATTGATAAATACATTATTCTTAATGGGAATTTATTCAGCCACTTAAGATATGTGTTCGGGTTATGACCATAGGACGCAAAATTAACTATTATTTATAGAAAAAAAAATTATGAAAGTATGAAGGAAGTAACCTTTAATGAATACAAATACCTTTTTCGTCTAATTGAAGCTGTGTTTTCACGTATTCAGTTGGAAAAGTAATACAAATTTCAATGCCACCAGTGATACCGCCGGCAACCACTCCTTTCAAACCTATAGACCCTGGGCCACCGGCCGCGGCCGCTGCACCAGTTTCCGTCATCCATGGTCTAGAAAATGGGTTTTTAAAACTGTCTGATCTTGAAGTCATAGTCAATTTTAAGCTGTAACGCACTTGTCGTTAATTCAACGATTACATATGGCACGCGCCACGCGACACGCAACCTGCTTGATTATTTACCACCGACTGACCGAGTGCAGGGTTGCCAACTCCTAAAAAAAATTAGCCCTAACATCAACATGAAATACCCCTAAATAACCCTAAATGCAATATTCAAAAGCCCCAAAAAAATCCCTGTATCTTGTTACCATTCAAGGCTAATGTTTAAATGAGTTTCCCGTTTTATTGAGGTAAATCTAAATATATAAAAGGCAAAGGTGACTGACTGACTGACTGACTGACTGACTGACTGATCTATCAACGCACAGCTCTAACCACTGGACCGATTGAGCTGAAATTTGGCATACAGGTAGCTGTTAGGACGTAGACATCCGCTAAGAAAGGATTTTGGAAAATTTCAACCTCAAGAGGTTTAAATAGGGGGTTAAAAAATCGAACCTAACGTGAGCGAAGCCGCGGGTTAAAGCTAGTAAAAATTATATAACTTAATTTTAATTACATTATTCGGCAGAGGCGTAACTATACCGTTTGAGGCCCGTGGCAAATTCATCGGATGGGGCCCTCCCTCCCCCAATATAAAGAAGCTCAACCAATGAGATAACAATTTTAATTTTATATTAAATCACTACGTGAAGTAGGTACATACAATTGCAACGTAAAAGCGACATTTCATTCAAAGCGATTGCTTTACGGCACTTAGTAGTCTATACTTGGCACCTACAATAGAAAAGTAAAAGTGACATTTTCGCGAGCGAAGCGAGCGCAAATTTTTTTATAATTGCATTACGGTACTTAGTAGTCCATACTTGGCACCTATAATAGAAAAGTAAAAGTGACATTTTCGTCAGCGAAGCAAGTGCGAAATTTTTTATGATTGCATTACGGCACTTAGTAGTCTATACTTGGCACCTATAATAGAAATGTAAAAGTGACATTTTCGCGAGTGAAGCGAGCGCAAAATTTTTTATAATTACATTACGGCACTTAGTAGTCCATTAATGGCATCTACAATAGCAACGTAAAAGCGACATTTTCGCGAGCGAAGCGACCTCTAAAATTTTTATGATTGCATTACGGCACTTAGTAGTCCATACTTGGCACCTACAATAGCAACGTTTTATATTTTGCACTACACCATATCTACTACATAGGGCGCTTGAGACCCTGCGCTTGTATGCGCCGCACACCCGGCATCGGAGGTAAAGTCGGCCCTTCAAACTATTTAGCTATTGTTATTGGGGTACCTATATTCGGTAATTAATTAGATATTTTATAAAATTTTAAAATATGTGTTTATGGACCTAATGACATTTAGGTACCTATACAAATATGTATCTTTTTAATTTCTGAAAGACAAATAAAAATTTTAGCCCCAAATCTACCGCCCCTAAAATCTGCTGCCCTAGGCTCCAGTTAACTCAGCCTTTTGGTAAATCAATTTACTGTGCGTAACCTTTCTTGTCCCAAAGAATTTAGTTTATATCAATTTTAATTTTGAAAATGATCGCTCGGCACTAGTGCCGAGTGCCGACTACGGCTAGCCGTAGCCACAGGAATGGCTATAAATGTTAGGATCATCTTGTGCATCTAGCCTAGCATTTTGCCGAAATGCCACCCTATAGTTACGCCTCTGCTATTCGGAATTCTTATAGTCATACAATATGTTTACATTATAAGTGTAACATTTTTTGGAGATGGAGTAAAAGTAACGCAAGATCCACCATCACATTTTAAAATGAAAAGGGAAATCGGTTTCGTAATTTGTTTTTCACTATATTATATATCAAAAAAGCGTGTTCAACGCTAATGTATTGAAATATTTTCAAAACACTTTAGCTAAAACGATTTTAAGCATATTATTCCGAAATATCATAGGCGTTTTGCTTTATTTACTCGTTTTGGTCAGTCAATTATGTGACGCTTGAAAATTTATTTATGCCCCTAAAAATAGCCCTAAATTTTTTTGGGCCCTAAAAAAATCCCAACAAGCAAAATTCCGCCCTAAATTTGGGGCTAAAAGCCCTAAGTTGGGAACCCTGACCGAGTGATAGGGATATTCGATTTACATCGATGCATTAAATTCACTCGATGTTTATAGTACGATGCATCGAATCGATCCGATGTTTTGTCTGTGACTTTTTTTTTTCGCTAGCAACAATTAGAGTTGTTCAAAAATGCTATTAATCAATAGCATGCTATAAAGTACGCTATGCTATAGCAGACTGTATTTATTTATTTATTTATTTATTTATGACTTTTACATGAGCTTTACAGGACAGATCCTAATTCGCTCTTGTATACCTTAAAAACTATTATAATGTACAATGTTTATACATTGTACATTAAAAATAACCTAGTCTTATAACCTAATCTAAACTGTAGCATATTGCCCACATTGCGACCGTTGTGAGTTCACTCAGAGTGCAACAGAACAGGTCGATCCGCTCGGCCACGAAGTTCAGGGTGCGAAGCGCACGCACCAGCGGTGCCTTCTTAGAATAATTTTAATTAGGAAGTTTGTGGGCGGCCTTCGACAATTCAGCCGGGACGTGGCAAGCGCACGCATTCCCCTCTGCCGAAGTATATGTACAAACGTACGTGTTAGCTTGTAAGTGTGACAGCTTTTGAGTTAGTATGCGTTCATAGAGACATTAAGTATTTACAAGAGTGTGCGGAAGTGAGTAAATGTGTGCTGTACGTGATTACCCCACCTCACCGCAGAAAGTAGCAGAATATGTTCAGTACTAAATCTGCGTAAAGGCACGTCCCGGCTGAATAGTCGAAGTGGGCGGCCGGCGCGCGCGTTATGTCTTGCAACACGCTAAATCGCATAGCATGTTTATTGCGAGTTGTGATAAATCCATCCGGTAAGCATCGCGTGCGCGCTAGCACGCGATGACTGGCAACAGTGCCCGACTGCCCGGCCGCCTCAGCGCCGCTGCTACGCGCAGTGTGCTACACCGCACATTTGTCCTTTCATTTGCACTACTTCCATTAAAAAAATAATAACGAATATGAATCGAGTCCTATTGAGTATTCGAATACTCATACAAGTATTCCAGTACCTATCCGAGTCCTCTGACTCGAGTACTGACTCGTTTTTTTTAAGGAGTACCACAATACTCGAGTACCAAAGAAAGCGCACTCGGCACATCGCTATAGCCCCCACTGTATATATTCGACTAGGCGAGTCCAAAGCAGGAATCGAGTCCGAAGTGATCTGAAGCCGTACTCGACACATTGCTATTCGCTACTATTCCCTGTGATTTCATGATTTGCCAAGAGAATATATTCTGCCCTATGTATATAGGGTGGCAGACCCAATTATGGGCACTTTAAGAGTTTATCTAACTTCAAATATGTTTTTTAAATAAAAATTTAACCAAATCCTATAAATCACTGTAGTCATAAGGTTACTTGTTTAATAAAATATATAATTAAAGAAGATATTGAAATATTTTTGTTTAAATCAACTAGAATTTTAAATAAGATTGAAAAATGACCCAGTCCCCAATTATTCGCACATTTGTTACCAGTTATGGGCACAAAATTATCCAATTATCAACACTCAGATTTTAATAGGGTTTAAGAGAAATAAAAGGCTAGGCTACCTACCTAAGTCTTTTAGAATATAGATTTTATTACGAAATAATATAATAAAATACGGAAATTCTTATAGTAACTGTAGGTGACTTAATTTTTTTATATTTATTATATTTAAAACAAACACACTTACATATTTAATAAGAAACATAGTCTTTATCAAACGATAGATGTCCACTGCTGGACAAAGGTCTCTTGCATGGACTTCCACAGGCCTCGCTCTTACGCCACCTGAATCCAGCGGCTCCCTGCGACTCGTTTGATGTCGTCGTTCCACCTAGCTTCCCGGTACGGGGTCGCTACTCCAGCACCATGGGATCCCATCGACCATCAGCTCTTCGGACTATATGCCCGCCCATTTCCACTTCAGTTTCGCTGAGCTATGTCCGTGAGTTTGGTTCTCTTACGGATATCCTCATTTCTGATATGATCTCGCAGGGATACTCCGAGCATAACTCTCTCCATCGTCCGCTGAATGATTTTTGTTTCGTGATATATAACTGCCCATAGAACTTCTCAATCTCTCTACATACCTCAGGTGGAGAAGAAACGTGACAGCATTCGGTAGTTTTTAGCCGCGTCAGCTGGCTCTGTCCGATAGATAGATCTCTCACGGACACTTTGGAATGGAACTTCTGTTCCACTAGATGGTATCTTTAATACACTTGGTATTCAAGGCCCGCAGGTCGCGAGTTCTTGCCTTAGAGATCTGCCTATTAACCTACCAGTAGGCATCCGTGTCTGCTGACGACTGAAGTCTCGTCTCTTGTCTGTCTTCCATCAGTTTGAGAGTATGGTCAGAGAACTTCTTGGTCCTTTTCGTGTGATGAGTCTTAAAGAATTTAGACTCCACAATATGGACAGTTTACACACACTTGTTAAGATCGTCTACAGACTCCCAGTCTGCTAGGGAATCGAATCGGTTCAGAGTGTTGATAAACAGGAGAATCTCCAAATTTTGTAACCAGATACTGACACCCCTTGTTTTGCAATGAACTAATGGGAAAGTTTCATTTACTCTTTGAATTAGTAACAAATAATACTTAGAAAATCAATTGAAAACTATTATATTATTAAAACTCAGATAAAACTACAGTTAAATCATAATTAAGTAAGTACTGACCCTTAACGTCGATCAGTCAAAATGGCCGAAAATCTTCGGGAACTCCAGAAGGATATCTTTCAACTACGATACTGACGTCATTTTACACCTTTCCAGATTAGAAAGGTTTCGATTGTGAAAAATATGAATTCCCCTAAATATTTTTAATCTGAAAATTTAAAAACCACAATCAGAAACTTATATTTTAATCTTTTTTGCCAAAGTGCGAATAAACTGGTGCAGTGCTAGCTATTGGGTTGGTCACCCTATAACACTACTAATATTTACTCTTTGATATAATCAGTTATCTCTGTGTCAGTTATTCACACCAAAGACTACAGTATTAATACTAGGTATTCACACTTTGTGGTGTGGTTTTGTGATTCACACTCTGTGGTGTGGTGATTTGTTTGTATATTTTCCTTGACATGAATTTTTATTTAATTAAATAATTTTATTTAAAAATGAAATAGTTGATTGAAAAGAGGTATTATAAATCATGCATTGTTGGTTGATTTAGGGCTTGGAGTTTACGAGTGCATCCACAGGTAAAACTGATAGTTTGTCTCACAAGTTCTCAAGAGGTTACTGTACAAAGAGTGCTTAATATCAGCTAAGATGGCTTTAAGAACATACGGCGACAAGCCGATTAGTTTTCAAATTGAAGAGGGTGGTGATTTCTACTGTGTTGGATCTGAGGTGAGAATCATTCAGTATTTACTAAATCAATATAAAAAAATACAGGTAACGGCAGTTTTTATAGTTTCCACAGGGCACTGTTCTGGTTTCCGACTGAACCTCATTCATTGTAACATTTGCATTCAAATAAGCTCCGATTAATTGCAATGAAGGGATTGAATTAGCATCGATCTCTAACATTTAAATTGACAGTGTATTGTCCAAATTAGCAAGATTTTGAACAGTGAATGCAATCTACTTCTTTCTGGACTTCATGCAATGGCAATGTTGGTTGGAATTAGACACATTTTCAACTAGGTGGATTGCAGATTGCAAGATTAGAATATTTCCCTCTTGTTGCTTCTGTTGATGGCAGTATGAGAATACTCGGAGCAGATGAGATGTGTTGGAACAAATTAAGTTGGTTCAGCTGGTTATGTGTGCCAACTGTATCAAAAGATGTCCCAAAGTACCTCTTTTCCTAGTTATGTGTACCTAGAATGTATAGGCATTTTCTAAGGCAAGCGCGTTCCATCTCAGGCTGCATCTTCACTTACCATCAGGTGTGATCGCAGCCAGCACTAGTCTATATATAAAAATAAATAAATGTGGGAGTTAATTTTATATGTGGCAATTAATTTTACAGGTGGGAAATTACCTGCGGTTGTTCCGTGGGTCACTTTACAAGAAGTACCCTGGCATGGCCAGAAGGACTCTTACAAATGAGGAAAGGAAACGCTTAGTAGACAATGGCCTCGGCCCTCATGTCTTGACCAGCTCTGTGTCTTTGCTGAAGGCATCTGAAGTGGAGGATATCATTGAAGGGAACGATGAGAAGTATGTTTTACTTGAAATTTACTATGATACGATTACTATGAAATTGCTGCAACTTTGGTACTAATTCTGTTGCATACACTCAAAATTGCCATCCTTTTCAGTGTTTACTGCAGAAAAGGATAGCATTACATTCAGACCTGTCAATTTAGTTAAATTAAAAACTGTTTACAAGAGAATCGTTCATATTTTTTTGCATTTCCAACCAAAATAGTAAAAAATGTGCATCTTGATTCATCTAGACAACATTGTTTCACTATTAATATACTGAGATTCTATAATTGGTTTTAATCTTGATTTTTAGATACAAAGCTATATCTGTCAGTCAAGAGATGGCAACTCCACGAGAAAGTAAGAGCAAGAAGCCACATAATCCATCATGGATGCCAGTTATGCCTAATTCATCTCACTTGGATGCGGTTCCTCAGGCCACACCTATTAGTAGAACCAGAGTTCACAATAAAAAGGTTTACTTTATTTTTATTAAATCTCTACTTTTCCCAAAGTAATTTTTATAATCTATACAAATAAATAAAATTATGTAAGGTATTAACAAAATCCACATCGTGTGTGCCATAAAAAACTTATAATTAAATAAATACACAGCCAGCACCTGTTAAAGAAGTTAACCTCAAAGAAGGCCCCAGTTGTGATGATCAACACTGGAATTTGTTCTCACTGAACATTCGTTCATTTTGGCTCAAGCTAAACTCATGAACTTATGTTATCTCCAACTTTTTGATAAAAATGACAAACTACATAATATAGGTCCCATCAAAGGACCCAAAATGTGGAACTTTAGATTACTGCAATTAATAATTATAATTATATAATTTTAATGTTTATAATCCTGTTTTAGGTGAGAACTTTTCCCCTGTGCTTTGATGATACTGATCCCATCAAAGGACCCAAAATATGGAACTTTAGATTACTGCAATTAATAATTATAATTACATAATTTTTAAGTTTATAATTCTGTTTTAGGTGAGATTTTTAAGTTTATAATTCTGTTTTAGGTGAGAACTTTTCCCCTGTGCTTCGATGATACTGATATGACTGCGATGCTCGAGAATGCATCTCAGAAACAGATACTCGTTCCAATCAGGTTGGATATGGAGATTGAGGGTCAAAAATTGAGAGATACATTCACTTGGAACAAGAATGGTATGTGCCAATATTCAATCCACATCATTATCTTCTAAATATTGTATAATAAGGAAAAGTTGATTGACTGACTGATTTATCAACGTATAGCTCAAATAACTGAACGTATCAAACTGAATTTTGGCACACAGATATATTATGATGTAGGCATGCACTAAGAAAGGATTTTTGAAAATTCAACCCCTAAGGGGATAAAACAGGGGTTTGAAAAATTAAACTTAACGTGAGCGAAGCAGGGGGAAAAAGCTAGTTGAGTTTATATTCAGTTTTACTTATTGCCTAGTTTTACTTTAGTTAGTATAACATTGATGAGATTTCAGATATCATAACACTAAGACATCAAAGTAAAATGAATCTTAACTTCCTTGTTTCACACATCAAGTTCAGCCATGCATTAACAGCTAGCATCCTAAGTAGAAAGGGCAAAATAAAAATTGATTGTTAATGAACTATGCCTGAAATATACAAAAGAGAATTTCATTCGTAACCTATTGATTCAGTTTTCCCACAAATGGTAACAGTAACGGTGGTAATGGTTGGGTTTAGAACGAAATTACTAGAAAGTTTTTTTATTTGATAACAAGATAGTCCTTGACTGCAATCTCACATGATGGTAAGTGACGATGCAGTCTAAGATGGTAGCGGGCTAACTTGGAAGGGGGTATGGCAGTGTAGATTCAACCCATAACCCTAATTAGTAGTATTAGGTGTATCTTATGTACAAAATGTATGTGAAACGATTAAGAAACGTTATGTTTACAGAGTCCATCATAACACCCGAGCAGTTTGCAGAAGTATTATGTGATGATCTGGAGCTTAACACAAGCACTTTCATACCAGCTATAGCGAGCTCTATCCGTCAGCAAATTGAGGCGTATCCCAGCGAACCACCTCCTATCTTGGAGGAGCAATCTGATCAGAGGGTCATCATCAAGTTGAATATACATGTTGGGAATACGTCTCTTGTTGATCAGGTGATATATTATACAGTTTGATTTACTATTACTAGCTGATAGCTAATGCATGCTGCCGTCCACAAGCTGTAACGTCGTTAACTACCAAAATCATATTTCCTAATATAAACCCTAATTTAAATGTTTTTGGATTTATATTAGAAAATATGCTCTTGGTAGTTAACGCCATTATAGCTTGTGGATGGCAGCATGTGACTTCTTCCACATGGACTTTGGTTTTATTTTTAGGATAAAAAGTAGTCGCCAGGGCCTCAACTACACCAATGAAATAAATACCTCGTTAGTCTAGTGGTTAGCATGTTTGAGGGAGGATGACAAGGTCCCGGGTTCGATTCCCCGATCTCAAGCCAATAAATGTTTTTCTGTTACAAAATTCTCATTACTAGTCTGGATTGGATTTGCTTCGAATATCATTATTATTATTTATATTTATACCAATACCTATATGTATGCAAAATAATCACATCGACCAGAAGCGGCGTGTTTGAAGGACAATCCAAGAAACAAACACACTTCCCTTACCCCGCAGGAACTGTTTCATTTTTCGGGATAAAAAGTAGCCTTAGTCACTCTTCAGGTCCTCAAGTATACTCATGAAAAAAATCCCGTCGGTCTGTTGCTCTGTTACATTGATTTTGAGATTCTGTTGATTGATTGAAGGACAAACCAATAGATTAACAAACCAACAATTAAACACACTTTCGCTTTTATAATATTAGTAAGGATTAGTAAGGATAATACATAGGAAAGTTACACTATCGACCGCGACGATTTTGACCAAGGCTTGCCGCCGGACGGAACTTATAGGTGAACGATGGTATGGCGCACACAGAAGCGCAATCGAAACAATTTGCTAGTACTATGTAGTGAGTTCCAATTTTCAGGTGGAATGGGACATGTCAGAAAAGGAGAACAACCCAGAACAGTTTGCGATGAGACTGTGTGCTGAGCTCGGCCTGGGGGGAGAGTTCGTCACGGGCATCGCCTACAGCGTGAGGGGACAGCTCAGCTGGCATCAGCGTACTTTTGCCTTCAGTGAAGCACCACTGCCCGTAGTTGAGGTAATTGTATTGCATAAATTAATTTTTACACAGATACAAAAGAAGAAGAACGGTGGAGGAGCCTTTTTTTAAAAAAGAATACTAGACGATGCCCGCGACTTCGTCCGCGTGGATCAAGGTTTTTCGATTCCCATGGAAACTCTGTCATTTTCCGGGATAAAATGTAGCCTATGTTTCAGCCAAATCGGTTAATTCGTTGCGGCGTGAAGGAGCAACAAATAAGTGCGATAGTGTGATTAGCGAAGCTGAACTTGACTAATATTTTCTTCTCCCCTTTAAAATAAACGGAAAGCTCGTGTTAGTACGTGAGTGTAGTAGTAGTAGTAGTTGTGTGGTACGACAAGAGTGCAACGGGTGGGGATCGAACCTGCGACTTTTCAGGGTACAGCCGCAGCATTAATTTTTGGACTATTGAGACTTTGCTTTGGGATGAGGCCAGGCATTGTAGATAATGCAATGTTTATTTACAGACACCATACCGCCAGCCGTCTGACGCGGAGCAGTGGGCGCCGTACCTCGAGACGCTCACCAATGCCGAGATGGAGAAGAAGATTCGAGACCAGGACAGGAACACGAGGCGCATGCGCCGCCTCGCCAACACCACGCCCGGTTGGTAGTACTTTATATTGTAGATATATAGTCTGTTCAATAACTTAGTTTACTTGTACAGGTTACTTTATGCCATTCCACCTTTCCACATTAAAGTGTGCATAGTTTATGTATTTATAATTAAAATCAGATTTATTTTTAACCGACTTCCAAAAAAGGAGGAGGTTCTCAATTCGTCGGAATCTTTTTTTTTTTTAATTTTTTATGTATGTATGTTCCCCAATTACTCGAAGACGCCTAGACCGATTTGGGAAATCCTTTTTTTGTTT
Organism: Hipparchia sbordonii; assembly: GCA_038048805.1. Classification (NCBI taxonomy): domain Eukaryota; kingdom Metazoa; phylum Arthropoda; class Insecta; order Lepidoptera; family Nymphalidae; genus Hipparchia; species Hipparchia sbordonii. The sequence goes on along the minus strand of CM076107.1, from coordinate 7,283,398 downwards.
GAAAGGGTATACTTCCCAGGTGGTCCCATTGTCATCAGGCCACGGTCTGATGATGGGATCCTGGAGAAATCGAGGGAAATTGCAAATTTTATAGGCACAATTGATATATTTTGTAGTGGCGTTTGAAGTCGGTTTTGTAAAAAGAATTTTTACGTTTATACTTGTTCTGTAATTTATTAAACTGTTTGATTCATTGATGACTCTTTCATAATGTTGCTACAACTTTTTCTCTATTTATCCATGTCAACTGAATTATCGAACAGACTATAGCGGTAGGTATATACTAGGTAGCATGCGGTCAAAATGACTACTTACAAATTAAATATTTTACAAAATACCACTTAAAAAAACTACCTCACAATCAAAGAATAGGTAGGTAGGGCGATTCCTGAACTAAACTAAGTTGAGATATCTAAATCATGTGCTATCTTTCAAAATGCTCCTTCGGAAAAAGATATATAAGACCAGAGATAAGGTTCTCACTAAGCCAAGGTGGATGAATACATATATTATAAAATTATATACATTTAAGACCAGAAAACATATATTTATACCTCAGTATTACTGTGGGGTATTGTAACTGTATAACCAATTATATATAAATTGCTTATTACGTTATAATATTTATTCACTTAAATTTCACTTTTATATATATGGTTAAAATTATTTAGTTAATTTAGTTAAATAAATATAATTAAGTATAATGTCCAAATGACCATAATAGAGTGTTCAATTGTGCTTTAACTAGATTAGAAGAAACTTTACACATGGTAATAATAGTGCTAGTTCGATAGGGTTAGTATAAGATTCGATTCGATTGATCGTTTTCGTGTTCGATGATATTAGCGTCAAAGTAAAATTAACCATAACTGCATTGAATAAGAGCTCAATTTCGTGCATGCACTCTTATACGTTTACATATACGGATGCGCTCCAAATCAAAATCTTGTGGTTGTACTGAATTGACTTTAAATCAATATAATTAAGGTTCATTTTATTTTGACGCTAATGTCATCGAAGACGAATAGGATCAATCGAATTAAATCTTATACTGACCCTACTGACTCTACTAACACTCAGGAGTCCTCACAGTTCTGTGGAAATATTGTGGTGATAAGTACTTTAATGGCAAGGGTTCTGCAAATCTTTAAACTAAAAATGTCTAAACATGATGCTGTCACCTTGCCAGGGAATATTGCGAGGATGTCTTTACTTTTGGATCAGTCAATTTATTTAGTTTTTAGTGTTTGTACAAACGAATTAACACTTATATTACCATATTATTTATTATTTATAATATTCCAAATGTATGTCTACTTTTGCTCATGCTTTAGTCATAGGCTAATTAAATTTATAAATAAATTATTTTAGGATTTAATTACGTACTTAATTTTTATAATAAGTATTATGATTTATTGGTTTAGTAGTTAGTAATGGAATTTTTATTTTAAAATTTATTTTGGATGTTGTATTATTTGATTAAGTATTACGCATTTGAGGTCAAAATATTGATACAGTGTTATATTTAAAAAATAGTCCTTCAATTAAGGACCTGTTCTTTTTAAGTTTTAGATATTTTAATGGCAAATAGAACAATATTGTAATATTTATTATAAATAAAATAGGAACCCGTATTCGGGATATTACTAATTAACAATTATTTATTTATTATTTACAATTTTGTATAGGATTTAAATGACTCAACACTTTTTGCATTAAAGAAACAGTTCAAAAATATTTGTTTCATTTTAACACTAATATAAGTATTAATTAAAATTTTGGACACAGATGTAATATCTCCGAAGGAGTAAACTAAATGGGGTTTACTCTATCAAAAAGGGGCCCCCATCTTATCATTGATCATGATCACAGAGACATAACCTTGGAGTTAATGTTTTATATGCAAACTTACAACTTAAAAAAATTAAATATCGATTAGATTTGCGTTTGTGTATTGATAAAAAGTAGATTAAAGTCAGACTTCTAGTAAAATATTCCTATACTTCCATGAGTAAAGTAAGTGTCTGGTTCAGGCTTAGACATAGTAAGTATATACAGTATAGATACTAAGTCTATGGGTTCAAATTGATCGATTTCTTTTAGTTACTATAATATATCTATTTTCGATTACTAGTCTTAGTACATTTAATAAAAAGCGAGAATGAATTTAAATGATCGATTTATTACGATTTTTGTAATTTATCAATTGTTTAGTTATGTTTTTTTTCATTCGAATATAACTATAAACAGTTGTTTAAAATAAATTAGGTTTAGGTTTTTGCAAATAGGCTTAAAAAATAGATACAAGTACAAGTGTAGGCATTTACAGCTAAGAAGCTAAGCTTAGCATATCAGCTAAGAATGACAAAAGTATAGTCCAGTCACGTCGGCTGAATTCTGTGTACTTACTGATAAACTATTATAAATTTGTTATTTGTAGCAGAGAATAGATAAGATTAGAGAAGGAATTTGCAAAAAGGCACACGAAAAAAGGAATTAAATAAATACCTAAAAATAGAGATTCAGGTAGGCGATTGCGACACTAACTTTAAGGCCTAGAAATTGTCAATGAGTGAATGAAAGTGTGAACACAACTCAATTGAATGCAATGAATGCAATGCAATTGAGCGTTGAATTTTGTGGCCGTGGGGCTAGTATCGCACATCGCGGCCGCTCACTTCTATTGCGTTTCTTACCTTTCTATTGAAACCAGTGGGCAGATGTCGCCACTTACCTTACAAGGGGGTGTCGCGGTCATGTATTTCTAAGTATAGGAACTTTTAAAGGACTAATTTAATCGATTTTTTTATTATTCAATCTTACACCCAGCAATATATGAGCATAATTAACTCTTAAATTGTAGACAACATATATTGTTATTGAATATTATTTTATTTTTAAAAGAGCAACCGCCGAGTTTCTTGCTGGTTCTTCTCGGTTGGAACGGCATTCTGAACCAGTGGTAGATTCATTTGACGATTCGAAAGCAATTTGTAAACGTTTATTTGAATAAAAATTGACTCTATTCTATTCTACATTTTTTGTGTTGTATAATTGTAAAAATTTATTTAGTGTTGCTATAGTTATACGAATGAGTACGTTGACATAAAATTATTTTTGGTGGCAGATGTATCGTTGAGCCGCGCGGTGAACCGTTTGATCCGGGCGGACGAAGCTCTCTTCCAGACTACGCCCGAAAAGAGGAGGAAAAAGATATAATCATTCAACGCTATGCCAGTAACAACTACAATAATCTTTTAGTAGTTTAAGTAGTTAAGTAAGTTAAGCACATAGGAAACGAGGTGGGGTCTGACGGTCCAGGTAGTGTTAGGGTGGTTCACAGTACGCCATGCTGGATGTTGAAAGCTCTTTAGGTATGTTTTTGTATGTAATAATTCATATCATTGTTTCATCGGCCCGAGTCCGTGGACTTTCGAGTGTTTCGACCTTCCGGGAGTTGCACCTAGCGGTCAGACTGAACGTTCCGGGAATAGGACGTAACAGGCATATTGGACATTCGACGAATTGGACCTTCCGGGCCGGGATGGGATTTTTCACACCAATATTTGACACAATTCTTAAAGGTGGGCCATTTGGATTTGAATGAAACATGTCAAACGGTGGTATTATACCGCCATTACCGGCCCGGATCATTCCCGGTTCTTCCCCGCTCCGGTTGTTGTGTGTTTTATTCTTAGGTTCGATGGCAATGTACCGGTTTCGTAATTTTGCTTCTTGGTTATTGAGAACTTGTGTTAGTAATAATAATAATTATAGTGCATGAATTTTTAATAACATTTAAGACTATTACAAAATGCTTATTGCTGATTATAAAATGAAAATAAAGTTTTCATAATTTATCTTAATATGTTTTATTTTTCAATCCCTCATTATGAGTTAATAGTCATCGCAATATTTTGTCCTGCCCACTTTTAAAACTATTTTACGCTTAGATACTTGGAAGGTAAAGCAGAATATAAGTTAAGCTTGGCTAGTACTTTTGTTTTTTAATTGAAATATTTGTCATATTTAAACAGGGCTAAAAATCCTTAAAAAAGCTATCTCTGGGCCGGGTCCGGGATTAGAATCGCAGGCACGCATCTCTAACTATACCGAGCAATATACACTTTAAGCAATTAAATATGAGTTTCTTTAATGGTAGAGGAAAACATCTGTAAGAAACCTGCATGCCTGAGAGAGCTCCATATTCCCAAAAGTGTGTGAAGCCTGCCAAATCTTTTTTTATTCGATGACAAGATAGTCCTTGACTACGATCTGATAATAAGTGACGATACAGTCTAAGATGATAGCGGGCTAACTTGGAAGGAGTATGGCAGTGTACATTCAACCCATACCCCTAATTTGTTTGTACACGCTATCATACCGGAACGCTAAGTCGCTTGGCAGCACGTCTTTGACCGTAGTCACGGCCAAAGCTTCCCACTAGACCAGACTAGAGACAATTTAGAAATTATAAATTCCCAAATTGCTCCCGCCGGGAATCGAACCCGAGACTTCCTATGTATAAGATAAGACTACAACACTGCACCAGGGAGGTCGTCAAAACCCAAACCATTGTCATTCTGAGAGAAATTCAGTAGGTACCTTGTACCTATGTAGACAACTGGCGGTAGGTCGAGATGATAACGATAAAATGTCGCCGGCAAAAGCGACTTAGTATATATGGGTAGTTCTACGATAAGAGGTAACTTGTGCGGCAATCAGTTTAAAATAGAAATTTTACTCTATATGTTGTTATTTTTTGCTATGAAACACATCACCTAAATGTACTTTATTAAATAACGTCACGATTCAATGCCTAATAATTAAAGTATATTTTTCTGAAATTCCTTATAAAGTCTAAAAAAGTCTCTAACCTGGCCTGTCCCCCTGTCGGTTTCAGTTTAATTTGAAACGATACATACTTTCTTTGTATCAGTTATTAAACTAAAGTATGTTAAACACAAACTTCAATAAATGTATTCAAGTATTGTTAAGGAAAAATAGAACAATATTTATTTATTTGCAATATATTTTAAACTTAACTTTTGTCCCACTGTTTTTGGGTATCTACTCTAGAAAATTTCATTCCGCTACTACAAACACAAATATAAAACGGCCATATTCCAAATAGTGCTCAAAGTCATCTACTGACGTGTAGTTCGTAATGCAAAACACGTGAGCCGTTAAGAGCGCCGTCATTTGTTAGTTGTTGCGACCGTTGATTCAAAGTAGTCGTTTCGCGAGGTCATTGTGTCTCTCACCTGGCAAGTCATAAAAGTTATATTATTCATTCAATTTATTTGCATTTACTGGTCTAATTAGATAATGATGGACTAGTGAAAGTGTGATACATAATGTACCGAAAAACTTCTTATGTCAATTAAAACAATACAATTTATCATGAAAACGTCTCTCACCTGCCATATTTCACCTGGCAAGATAAATGTCAGGAGAGAAACTAGTTGACCAGGGGAGATAAGGTTAGTGCAAACAAACAAAGTAAAAAAAATCAAAAAGTCAACAAAGTCAAAAAAGTCAAAAAAAGTCAAAAAAGTCAAAAAAAACAAAAAAAGTCAAAAAAATCAAAAACCGTCAAAAATGTCAAAAAAGTCTTTTTTGATTTTTTTTGAATTTTTTGACTTTTTTGAATTTTTTGAATTTTTTGATTTTTTGACTTTTTAATAAAATATGCATAAAGTGACTTGCCCTTACGTGAAAAGATAAATAAATAGAACAAAAATCATAATATAAGTGTTTAATGAAAAAACAGCTACTTTTCTCCGTGGCCGTATTCTCTATGGACTTGAAACCTCTTATCGTAGAATCACCCATATATAAATACAAACAAAAAATTAACAATATTTAACAATTAACTAATGAGCAATTAAATAAGTTGATCTGGACTTTATGTTCAGCTTAGTACTATTAGATATTCTGGGGTTCAGGCTGCTCATGGTTAATTATTAACTTAGGTGAAATTAATTTCATTTCACAATTAGTAATTATTTTTAAAAAGAATATTAGCCAAGCTGAAGTTGACTAATATCCTCTTATCCCCTCTAAATAACCGGAAAGCTGGAGTAGGTACGACAATATTGCATCGGGTGGGATTCGAACCTGCGACCTTAATTAGTCTTAAAAGTAAGTACCGTAGCGTTCCAGATGTGTATTTATTTAAGTAGTGTTCGAGAATTACGAAGAGAATCGGATTAAGTATGTATGTAATACCTAACTAGAGCACAAAACTGAAAATCTCGAGAGCTCTAGGGACCAAGCAATTTCGTTTGCAGCCGTTCATTTAGAAATTGTCTAGAAACCTCCTTCAAACGTACATTTCTTTTCAACATTCTTTTATTGTTTTCTGTGCTTATTCATCTTTGCTGACGGTAATTAACGTGAGTAGGTACACTTAAACAACCTACACATATTATTTTACTTTGGTACTACATGGTATACCTTAGAACACTTTTCTCTATGGGTTAAATCTAAGCTTATATAATGCTTTTAGTTTTTATATTAATTTTCCTTATTCTCCCACAAGGTCTTCAAATTTGTAACTACCTAAGACTTGGCGGGTAATGGATCAGAAACTAGGCAGTTTTCACCTCAAAATGGGTTACAACATTGACAAACACGACATGGCCGTGGAAGAGCTATTACGCCCATGTTTTCCTTAACAAAATAGTTAAGAAGAGCGCAAATAGTCCACCCTCACTAGATTTATTAGGCTCGGCTAGACGTTAAGACGTTCAAGTTTCGAATCCAGAAAAACATGATGTGCGCATGTGCCGGATAAACCAGTGCTGTCCTCACTGCTACTGAAATGTGATAAGCCAGGCAACGTCGGATGTTGTCGATGAATGTTAGTGTGTTTCTCTCATAAAATTACGTATTACGAATGTAATTATTAATTACATTCCGTGCCTGTCAGGAGCCTAAGTGGCCAGTCGAACAATATCAAGTCGAACCGTAGTTTATTGCGCCATGATTGAACGACAATATAAATACTAACACACTATCGCATTTATGACATTATAGAGTAATGATAAGTTCACAGACCCAATTAGCTTGGTCTTTTAATATACCTACCGATAAATAATAATATACCGATAAAAGTTTAAAAACTGTAACTCGACCACGCAAAATTGGATGTAACATCCGTCTTATTCATTTTGTTCATATAAAATGCAGCTTATGTCAACCGGATCATCGAACCAAAACGGTTGACACCTCATTCATCAAAATCGGCTGAGCAGTTTGGTCGCAGCGGTAGAACGTTCGTAATTAATAGATGCATCCAGAATTCGCAAAAATATATACAGAAATATACATAGACTGACCACGCAAAACGGGCGATTGACGCCTACTTGCGGAGAAGAAACCCCAGGAGCGAAGATACATAGACTGCTAAAATTATAATCCTTTCTTTCCGCTTTGCTGTGATAAGGTAAAAATGCAATCCACCTTGATTCGCTACTGTATGGTAGAATAAGCAGAAACTTTACAGACCACTTGATTTAAAAAGGGGTGCGTTGTAATTCGTAGCATCGTAGCGTCGCGTCGTCGTAGCGAATCATCTACACAACGCTTGTGCTACAACGCTTAAAAGCTGTTCTAAAGTTTTATGTGTAAATCTTAATACAGTATTAAGATCAACTCCGAGAAGCTTTCTCAGCTATGTGTCAGCTCTCTTTCTCTTGATTGTAAAATTGGTCAGTAATATCGACAACGTTGTAACAGCACTATATCAGATTTTGCAACCATTCAGTGCGATAAAGTGTTCGGGGCGGACCGAGGGAGAGCGGCGTCTCGCGTTCCTCCCGCCATGAGAGAAATTCAAATCTGGTGCTGCCGCAAAAATTGCGTAATATAAACTCGGACTACACTTGTAAAACTTAACTAAACTACTCTAAAAATAATTGAATCGTTACAAAAAAGTGTTAAATAAATGTTTATATAATATTATGTTACATAGATATTTTTTGTGTAACTATAAATTTTATTAATGTGAACTTTTAAACATTACATTTCACCGTTTGAAGTGTTGTGAGTTGTATCTGATTATTGCTTAACATTAAATGTAACAATTGAGTTCTTCATTAAGTGAACGGATAGATTATTTCGTGTAAAATCTTCTTATGGTAAGTTTAGTTGTAATAAAATAAGTAGTTACTTAATTAAGGCCTGTTTTACAGTGTTTCCGGGATATTCTTAACTTTAGTTTTAAGCATATCAGAGTATTGAGAACAAGAAAGCGGAAATAGTAACGACAGAAGTCCGACCGGTGAACTTCGAACTTATGACCTTGTGGAAATCAGGTTCAGTCCGCCATTTTACCATTGACCTATTGAGGATTCTAGAATCCTTTAAGACCCATCCCAAAGTGCGTGTGAAGCTGATGTTTGGTTTGATTGTACCTACGACTCGGCTTTTTCCTACATTTTTTGGCTCTACAACCTTATCGTATTTCAATACCATTCTTTTTGGACTTAATGGGGCACTGAAAACTTTTCTATAAAATAGTCTTCAGCACACATTTCTTAAGGCCTACTTACCTTTATTATACCTATTTTATTCATCAGAACAACGGTGTTTCGGCAGATAATCAATACAAAAATTGTCAGAACGTCCAATTTGTTTCTTGGTTAATTGTTTCTCGGCGATGGTAAAATTGGTGCATAGATATAAATGTTTTCTTTTATAAAAATCTATGGCTTATCTTTGCAATAATTGTTACTAAGCAAGGTGTATGCATATGTATAGTGTATACCTACAGCATTTCTTAATTAAGAGTCTAACGACCTAGCCACGTTTCAGTGGTGCGGTCAGCGAAGCATCTGATGGGAAAATAGGTAACACAGGTGGGCGGCACAGTCGTCAACGAGCCAGAGTGTCACGGACTTAGTGATCCGTGCTAAGCTACCTAATTGCATTATTAAAACAAGACACGCGATTCTTAAAGTAAAGATCACTTGAATGGATATAAAAGATAATTAAGAGTGTATCATGTAATCCCGAGTGGAAATTACAAGGTGTCCTCTAGGGAATTATGTTCGTACCTCGAAAGGCGGACCGGACCTTATATTTATAATCCTATCGCCAGGTTAAGATTTAGCCTACTGGCGACGATGATTTACTGTAGGTACTCGTGTAATAATAATAATCCTCCCGGTACCCAATCTCCACCTGGCTATTGCCTGGCCTCTGTTAGCCACCCCCCGGGAGATATTACAGCCCACAAGTGTCTGCGCAAACACAGGTGCACTCTCTATTGTCTCACTCTCATAGTCCGATGGGACGGAAATCTGTCACGACGAGAGAGATCAGGCGCAGGACCGATGACTTTACGTGCTCTCCGAGGCACGGGGGTGACTCACCGTCAACTTTCTAACTCCGGGCTAGTGCTGAGAATTTCTTGACATAAAAACCCAATACATTTTTTGGCCCGCCCCGGAAATCGAACCCGCGACCTCGCCATCCGCAGTTGAACTTGCTTACTACTAGGTCAACGAGGCAGTTACTCGTATATCTACCTACCGTAACTCATAGTTGAATGAGGTTAACTCATAATGGCTGGGCTAATTTTTTAGGGAATCTCACCCTGCTAGGAAGGATTGGGTAATGACAGCTTTATACCACACCACAACCACGTTGAGTGAACCACCGATACCATACCACAGAGGTGCCTAATGGATTTCTATGCGACTCAGATTAGAGTCAAATCTACTTAGAAACCATACAGTTTAATTATTTGGTTACTTTAGATACCCATGCGTGGTTCGTGAAAAAAGTCTATGAGTACAATAAGACTTACACATATTTACAGGAAGTAAGTTGAGTAGGTATTTTACTCAAATATATTAGGTAATCTTTATAGGTTTGTGATTAAGCAAGTACCATATTATATATCTCGGTTGATGGAAGTTGACGATTCAATCTAGCCTTATTATGTAATACGGTTATCGATATTTCCTTGATATTTCCAAGGATTCAGTTGCAACATCTACTAGTACTATGTATGCAGGTTAATAACGTATCACAATATTAAATAATTCCAGCTAAGTTATTATCTCCGTTTGTTAGTGAAACATTTATCCTACTAAATTTTACTTTTTTTTTGTTTAAACCAAAACAATATTAAATGAAGTGAGGCTTGTCCTTTAATTACACAGCAATGGAGCAACGGATTTTTTGCATAAGTAGAGTTGATCAATTTGAAGCGCCACATTTGATATACGAGTGTCACTGGAACTAATAATACTTTAAATGGCGCACCCCGACCTCTGTAATTAATCTGTGAAATCATACAACAAGAACAATGAAATCATAGATTAATTATAGAGATCGGTACGCCATTTGAAATATTACCTATCAGTTCCAGAGACACTCGTATCTGCTTGGAGCTTATAACACCAAAATGGTGTCTATCATGCCCAAAATGGCATCTATCAAGTACTTAGGTCCAAAACCCAACACAAGGCGGAGTGATTACATTCTCTTGGACACCAGCACTGGTAGCATGGGCAGGAGATAAAAATTTTATCCCCCGATTTTATCCACTGACAGGGGATAAAATTATCTTTTTCCTATGCTAATGCATAGCGACAGAGGAGAAGGCGATGTATATTAATTCTATAAGTATATCCACTGAGTGTTATTTCTACCGCTGTGCCCATGCTCGACGGGTGGATAAAGCTAAGCGAGAGGATAAACGTTTTATCCTTTTTCTGTTGTCCTGGAGAGGCTGTTGCCTCTCCAGTGTTAATCATAGATTTATTATAGAGCTCAGTGTATTCAATTCACTAATCATCATTGTTTTCAACAGTTAGTGATCTACCTATTTCAATATTTTTTAACAATGCTCGTTAAAACTAAACTGGCAAGTAGATACTTTAAATTAAGCTATAAAAATATTTGATGGACACCCAATTTGCTGAAGCGAAAGCCTATTAAAACCTCTGTTCGGACGTTAATCTCTCCTGCACGAGTGGATTTATTTTTTGTTACATAATTATATCCAGTTCCGAGATTTTCAATGTCCAAGATGATATTTGGACCACTAAAATAAAACCAACAGTCCGAATCCGGTCACGCCGGCTAATCTCCACAGAGATTAGCCATTTACGCGTGAGATATTATAGTGCACAAGTGTATGTACAAACACAGGTGCACTCACAACCCCCACTCTACACTACACTAGGTGGACTCACAAGTCCCAGAACCAGGGGTTCCTCTAGTATGATTTGAATACCTACGCAAACGAGATAGTCATTGAACCTAGTATTTGATGCTATGTAACTTCTTTATCAAGTTATAACTTTTTTCATTTGGAAGAACCGTTTCCATGTAACAAACAGTTGAAAGTTAATATTGGATGTATTGGCAAAGTTGCGAAAAAATGTCATTTTGCGATCTTTGTTTCCAGTTTGTAACAGTAGTGACTGACCTTTTCATAAGTACTATAGCAGCAAATCTTATTGTTTTATTTCTTTGAACGCTATGTACCTAGAGTTTTCATAAGTATTAAAAATTTTTGAAAAGAAATTTTTTTTCAAAGAAATTTTTTTGCAGTATTCTACATGACATTCTTGTAGCCGTTGACCAAAGAGCGCCTTCTAGAGCTACTACGATATTTAGTTTAATGCTTAGAATTAAAGAAAATTAAATACAACCATTTCCAGGAAACGTTTTGGTGATATAAATAAAAACTGACATAATCCTACATTATTATTTTAGGTATGGCAATGCACTCGTCAGAATTATGCGGGCAGTACAAGGTTGCAAGGGACTCCAACCTAGTTCATCTTGCCAAATACATTATTAATTCGCGGTGTAACTTTGTACAGTACTGATGAATAACTTTGCAATTAAAATCAGAACTCGTTTAGCTTAACTTTGTTACTTTTCTTTAATTAAGTTAGTAAACCTTGGCTAATCTAAATATCAACTCTTACACAACTACGTGACATTGTCAGCATTTTTTCATCCCTCATTAGAGCAGATTCAAAGCATCGATAAGAAGTCAACCCTTAAGTGAATGACGGCACGTCAGCACAATTCACTTGACTGACAACATATTGGCACTACATACCTATACACTGAGCAGTGAAAGAATATGGTTAGGACTTCGGTCTTCTATTCGGGGGATTACAGGTTCGAATCCTTGCACGCACCTCTGACTTTTCGGAGTTATGTGCGTTTAAGCAAATAAATATCACATGCTTCAACGGCGAATAAAACATCGTGAGGAAACCTGCACGCCTAAGAGTTCTCCATAATGTTCTCAAAGATGTATGAAGTCTATCAATTCGCATTGGGTGTGGTGGACCATGGCATATATACTTGAAGGATGCATATATAGTATGAAATTATTTTTGGTCCCTGAAAAATTGTTCGAGCGATTAAGAGTCGTTTAACAATGTATATAGTATGTATAGTTATAGTATTCGAACTATGTCCGACGATGTAGTATATGTTTTTATAAAGAAATCCAACTTTCATTCCCCTCATAAAAAATACACAAAACATAAAAGTAGAAAAACACCCACCTAGGTGGTAACTCACATATGCATTCTAAATATGTATGCAAAAAAAAAAGGATCGACGAAATAATATTTAACGTTATTTTTAAGTAGATTTAAGAAAATATAGCTATATAATTTTACCTATTCCAAACTGGATTATTGTTGCTTTTCACTCCTAAGGTAAGATAAAAGGTTTCTGATGTCTATAACGCAAGGTAACCTACCACCAATCTACTAGGTATAATATTTTTCCGCCGCGCTGTAGACAGGCCTCTACGAGTTCGTAGAGCTTTCGTAGAATGCACCTTTTCTGCAAGGTGATGGAAAAATAAATAATTTAAGCAACAATTTCCAGCGAATCTCGCGAAAGCTGCATGCGTGGTTGAAAGTAAATTTCCCACAAGGCAGAAATTGGAGTGATCGATAAACTTAACCTTAACTTCTTTAAATTTATAAGATTTCTTATTTGATGTTAAAGTTTAAGTAAGCAACTTTGTAAAGATGATTGAAAACTGTGTACTCTAATTATGTAATCACAAGGTTTATAATAAAGTACTGAGTAGTTTATTATATAGTTATTAAATCAATAACCGACAGTACATATATTTTTAAGATTGCGAAATGAAAGTTTTTTGTTCAGTTTTATATTATGTAGCTTTAATTTTTAAAACTAAAAAATGATTATTGTTTTTCTATAGTTATAAACTTATTTATAACTATCGAAAATATTATTATCTTTTTATTACATTTCTTTTCAACAAGTAGGTAGCTTCTTCGTTTGGTTTTTTACCAATCTGTGAAATCACGCCACTCAAATCTCACTCAATCATAAACGCCTTTACGATAAGGCTGTATTAAAACGTTTATAGAAACGCCAGTTCCTGAGCAAGTCATTATTTATCCATCGATCCATTCATTTTTTCACGCTATTTATTTATCGTTCTTCTATCATACTAGATACATCATCTATAGCCATGTCGAGTTCATAAAATTGCACGACAGTCTATGGCAGATTGTAACTTGTACTTTTCATTAACTTAATTTTAAGATCTTAATACAAGCTATATACTTACAATTTTGTAGTTAGTAAATAATCTTACCTATTAGGTTAGGTAAAGAGCATAATTTACTGAAGTTATTACTATAGGAACTTGCATGCCTTACTACCTTCCTGAAAAATATGAATAATCGAATAGCAAAATGAGACTATCCGTACAAATCTTCATTACACAATAGTGATAAAGAACAAACAGTCTAATTTAACATTAAACGATATAAGCGTAAAATATTATGTAAATATAATTTAAGATTATATATTTAACCGTATGATTAAGGATTGCACAGAGCAATAAGCTGATAACGATCAGATACAAAATAATTGCAAATAGGTACAAAAAATCTGTTAGCGAAATCTAAGATCGATCGACATCGATAGTTTTATAAGATTAAATTAACATAACTAAAATAAATTAAAAATAGTTTACTAAACAATTTACTAATACACTTTATTGATGATCGTAGCTATAAGGTAGCTATACCTACACATATATTTTGATAATACTGTAAAATTGTAGTGATTGAAAATAAAAATCCTTTTACAGAAATCTCCGTTAGAGAATATACAAAGAAACTCTCTTCAGTTTGTCTACAACGTTTCGATTTTAAAGAAAACCTTTTGTTCGCACCTGTCCGGCGCCGAGTCTTTGTCTGGCACTCGACTTAACTTACATTGAAACTTATTTAGCCCTTATAGTGTTAAATTGTTGTTCGTACATAAGAAATTTTGTTAAGACGACACAAAACTGAAGCCCTATATTAATTTGTTTTATTCTACATAATATACACAAGTATTATATAGAAACCTTCGCTTTTAGCCTCGATCTTTGTGATCTTTTTTTCCAAACCCGGTCCTAGAGAGTTATAATGTTGTAAGTTTATTTGTTTATTTTATTGCTTTTCGGTATACAAGGCGGGATTTCTTCAATTTCTTGTTTTGAGGGAATAAAAAGCGAAACCTGAATGTGTTTTAGATCTGGTCTGGAATTTTATTAAAAAGATAATTTATTATTTCAATCAGGCAAAGGCTGCAAATCGTTAATTTCGCCTCTTCCAAATATCTGTTACCAAAGAGTAATTCATCAGAAAATTTCCAAAACGTTGCGAACGTTAAATGCGACATATGCTGGGGTTTTCTAAAATTCCATCGTTAAGGGGGTAAAAGGTGTCCATACTCCTGTATAAAAGTTAGCGTAGGTATGTTTTCTGATCAGACTTACTAAAACTGATGTAAAATATACTCTTATCCATCGAACTATAACGCTTGGAACAGAAGTTTCTAATTTGGCTCCAAACGTAGACGCAAAACTACCAATGAATGTGCGAGTGCCGTGTAATTATTTTCTGAGGCAAATTGCTAATTTATAATTTCTGAATTGACCCTGCCGTCAAAGACGTGCCTCCAAGCGATTTAGCATTCCGGCACGATGGCGTGTAGAAACGGAATAGTGGTTTGGGTTGAATGTACACTGCCACCCCTTCAAAATTAGCCCGCTACCATCTTAGACTGCATCGTCACTTAGCATCAGGTGAGATCGCAGTCAAGGACTAACTTGTTATCTAAAAAAAATATATATTAACATTATAGATTCCACACAATATGTTTCATGTGTCTACTATATAATTCAGATAGTCATTGTAGAATCTGAACTGTAAATAAATAATAATCGTTTGGCATAATTTAATCAAAGGGGAATTTGTATATGATTTACATAAGCTGCGCTGTGGCTTTTAATCACCCCCGCATAGTAGTTAGTCTAGTTTTTGTTAAGCCACTAGAAACCACCCTATAGATTCACAGTTTAATCCTGCAATTTTCACGCTGCGCGCTGGTACAACCGCGAACAAGAGTTGGTTTGCTTTTAAATAAAGCAACATCGTCTATAGTACGTTTATCTCAGGAAGTTACGGGCGCTTTACTTGTGATTATGTCGTGTACAAGCACATTGCGTAAGTGTGCGTGCCTGTCAGGAGCCTAGGTGGGAGCGGTCAGGCGCGAGCAAGCTCTTGCTCACACTTATACAGATACGACACACACACAACCATGAGCCACGCGCCGTCGTCAATTGCAAGAACTATAAGTTCTTGCAATTCTATTATATTAAATAAATAGATTTACCTATATACTTGTATACCACTATCTGATGCCCACGACTTTGTACGCTCAAATCTAGTTTTTGAAAACCCGTGGGAACTCTTTGATTTTCCGGAATAAAAAGTAGCCATTGTCACTCTCCAGGTATTGAACTATACCCAACGACATTTTAATGGAATATCATTGACTATACCCAAATAAAACAATCGACATACATCGATCCATTGCCCCCTTGTTGCATGATTGAAGGACAAACAAATAAACCAACAAACAAGTCTTTCACATTTATAATTTTCATTTTTTTCAATGTTATGTATCTAATTACATGTCCATAATAATATTATGAAGTAAAAAGTATGCGCCATTGTATGACAGATTGGAATTCGTCTTTTTTTACTGTAAGTTCTTATAATATAGATACATAGGTCTTTATACAATTTTGCAACTAACAAATAATCTTGTCTAATCTGTATTTCGTTAATTTATTCGAAAAATGTGTTGATTGCAAAGCGAAACACGAACGAGCATAAGGTAACAATTTGATTTTGTCTAACATGATTTCGTGTTAACTTAATCATGGGATTCTATTTCACGATATTTTTGTTTTCAGTACTATCTAGCTCGATATTCTTTTTTTTTATTATGAGATAGGCTTGCGCTTGACGACAATTAATGATGGAAAGCATTGATGAGGTCTAGGTTGGAGCGCGCTTACCTACTCGTAGAAAATGTCTATTCAATCTTGTCTTGAAGGTACTCGGATAGTATTTATGAAAATTCAATCCGTAGGAGGGTTAAATAGGCGTTTGAAAAATTGAATTCAACGTGAGCGAAATTGCGGGCAAAAGCAGGGTTTGGGAATATAAGAGGTGACAACCAAAAATTTTTATAATAAGGTTTTCATTTTATCAGCCATAAAATAATAACTTAAATATCTAATATAACAGATATAATTATATCTGAAGAACCTAGCTCCGGACGCGGACAAGGTAGCGGTAAAAGCTAGTTTAAATTAATAGTGGGGTTTCTTAAACGAGGTCAGTAAAGCGGCAGGTTCCTTTGAGTCAGTGGAGCGGTTTTTACACTAAAGTTCAAGATTTTTCTTTTACATATTATAAGAAATAGAATTAGATTTTGAAATGGTTTTATTCAAATGCATTTTCGTATAATACCTCCTACGTAAGTTGTTGTATCCCCAAAATGCTTACGTGACGCGTTAATTGTTGTGAAGGTCAATAAAATGGTTTAGGCCATCATTTTAATAACGATACAAGTTTATAAATCTTGAAAGTATGTTAAGGAATGCTGTTTTTATTTTTTTTAAACGAACACATAAAATACTTAGATAAAAACAAATGATAAAAAATGATTTAGAAAAATTAAAAAAAAAAAATGATAAGTGCATCAATCCTAAAATGCCAATTTTGTGGAATACCACAACTTACGTAGGAGGTATCGAATTATGCAACGGGTTTTACACGACTGTCTGTGGTTATGTTGAAGCATGTTCCACCATCGGCCGTAAACTGCTAAGCCGATTTTGATGAATGACGTGTCAATCGATTCGTTATTGATCCAGCCAGGTGATATAGGCATCCAATTTTGCAAAGACGGTTACAGGTTTTAAACTTTTATCTTTGTTTAATTATATTACCTTCTTCTTCTTCTTCTTCTTTATCAACTAATGGACGTCCACTGCTGGACATAAGTCTCCTGCATGGACCTCTACAAGCCTCGGTCTTGCGCCGCCTGAATCCAGCGGCTCCCTGCGACTCGTTTGATGTCGTCTGTCCACCTAGTGGGGGGTTTGCCAACACTGCGCTTCCCGGTGCGAGGTCGCCACTCCAGCACCTTGGGAACCCATCGACCATCAGCTCTTCGAACTATGTGCCCCGCCCATTTCCACTTCAGTTTCGCCACTCGCAGAGCTATGTCGGTGACTTTGGTTCTCCTACGGATCTCCTCATTTCTGATTTGATCTCGTAGGGATACTCCGAGCATAGCTCTCTCCATCATTGTATTACCTAGGAACTTTTAATTCTCTAAGGCCTGAAGATCTAGCAAATCTACTTAGGTAACACTAAAAGTGTCCTACGGGGGTTAGAAAATTATTTAAGGACAAATAAGTAAAACTTATTCTTAGAAGGTGGATAGACCACAAATTCTCTCATTAAAAGTATCTAAGGCCGCGCTCGGCATTAATAGAAGCGTTATTTCAATTAAGATGGGAACTTAAGCTCCTCTCTATATTTTGTTGCAAAAGCGATTAGCGGATTTCACTACAAAATAGTGTGCTTTGCAGTTTAATATTCAAAATGAGTTTAAAGATTGTTAAACGTTGAACACAGAAAATATAATATTGTTTTGTTTATTTTGCGTAAGTAAAAACATCGATTTAAAATGTTATATAAAACAAAACCAAGCTACTTTTTCTTTTCAATAAATCGACAGACGTCCACCGCTGGACATAGATTTCTGGTGTGGACTTCTAAATGCTTCGGTCCACCTAGAGGGGGTCTGCCAACGCTGCGTTTTCCGGTGCGAAGTTGCTACTCCAGCGCCTGTGGGCCCCAACGAACATTGGACCTAATAACAAAATAATAATGATATCGACTAGTTTCTTTACACATTTTATTAAATTTTATTAATGTTATGAATAAAAATTCATTCGATTTTGGTTCATGTGCAATAAGAACCCTCAATCCTGTTTAATATTTAGATAGATTGTAAGTAGGCAACTTTTTGCGTGGTAATTGTAATTACCTAAATGCCTAAATCAGTGAAAACAGGAGGTGTAGTTCTTGCAATTCACGAGGGCGCGTGCCTCATGATTGTGTGTGTCGTATCTGTATAAGTGTGAGCGAGAGCTTGCTCACGCCTGACCGCTCCTACCTAGGCTCCTGACAGGCACGCACACTTACGCAATGTGCATGTACACGACGTAAGCACAAGTAAAGCTCACGCGCCCTCGTGGATTGTAAGAACTATACTACGTATAAGTAGGTAACTTGTCTTTCTGTGACAAATCTTTTTGAATGACTACTTTTATTTCTTGATTAAAACTTTTATATTTCTCAAAATGAAAAATATAAAAAATTACCACTACTTTACATCGATCTATTTATTCATTCTAATATTCAGGAACTTTTTGTAGGAATAATAATAGGCTATTATTTACTGCATCAAAAGATCGTGGTAACTTCATTTAAAATTTTATAACTAGACAGTGACCGCTATCCTTGATAAGATTCTAAGCACGTAACATTATACCAGTTTTATTTCGAAATCTCGCTTTTATCACTGCTTTTACTGAGATTGTTTCGCTCAAAATAGCTTTAAGTGGGAATTTGAGTATCTACTTAGCAGCTCAAACTTCAATCTAAGTAGGATTATTGTGTAGGTACGATCGCGCTTATTCAGAAATGAAAATGTATGGATTTTTGTCTTTTACAATCTGTTTAAGTTTAAAGTAGCCTCAGTACCTAGAGCGTAGGCTTTGGTGGTATGGAAATAGTATAATCTTCTAAAACACTTGAAAGGATACCTTTTGGGCTAAGCGGCTATAACTAAGTACGGTCATCGTGGTTGTAACCTTGGCTGCAGAAGTTCAACAAGCGGACGCTCAAATCAAAGATCACATAGTTTGATCGCAACGATTGGTCCTTAGTTGGTCATTAGGATCAAGGGTACGATGTGTGTTGTGCTACAATACTTTAACCTGGCCGCTATAACCGCTGGCAGTGGTCCTTGTCAAGTATTGATTGGGTGTATGTACATCATTATGTATCTTATATTTGGGCAGAACGATGTTATTATTGGGCGATCGGCGTTTTTGCGATTTTTACTTAGTCGCTCTTCGGAAGCTCGATGCCGCGTTCAAACTATTCTAAAATCTGTCTGCTGTGTATGTAGGTGTGTAATGTGTATCCGTGTATTTTTGTGTGTATGTATGCTCTCACCTGTCTAGTTTCCTACATAATACCAACATTAAAGTTTTTCAAAACCAACTCAAGGCAAGAAAGAGACTCGACAATGAAACAACGATCCAATCTGAGCCCTAATCGCAGTCATCGTAAACATTGAAATGTTCTTCTTTATTGCTGTCCCATAAACTCGTACATTAATTGTTGTCTAACCAATTACTCGTTGGACAAGGATGTGTCTTATCTTTTACAGGTACTACAACAAGCTTGAGACTCTCCCGAAAGCTAGAGTAAATTGGAGTTTATACTTATAAAACAAGTTTTGGTTTCACAATTGAACTTACCTAGGTACATGTTCGACTGATAATAATCAAACTCTTGCTGATATAATGGGGTGAAAAGCATCGAAGTTTGAAATTGGTTTTTGTTGTGAAACATGTATGGAAACTGGAGCTTATGCGATGCGCTACTGATTGGAGAAGGCATGCATAACGTGGTCTGGGCATCCTTCGACCTGAGTGACTGTGGACAGCTGACGTAATGAAGAGGGTGGCTGGGTAAGGAAAGCTTAGGACTAGGCGTGGCGTTACTTTTTTTTACTGTTACTTGCTGGTTAATTGTTATCCCTAGCTGTGAACATCCACTGCCTCAATTTACGATGATGA
This sequence comes from Hipparchia sbordonii, assembly GCA_038048805.1. NCBI lineage: Eukaryota > Metazoa > Arthropoda > Insecta > Lepidoptera > Nymphalidae > Hipparchia > Hipparchia sbordonii. The sequence continues at coordinate 7,263,132 of CM076107.1, read as the reverse complement.
TTAAAGTTAAAGCTATGGCACAGATGTAAAATCCGGTGTAGGTACTGAGAATAAGATGAGATTTTTTTTATTCAATGAAAAGATAGTCCTTGACTGCGATCTCACCTGATGGTAAGTGACGATGCAGTCTAAGATGGTAGCGGGCTAACTTGGCAGTATAAATTCAATCCCTATCTCCGTAGTGTGTTTCTACACGCCATCGTGCCGGAACGCTAAATCGCTTGGCGGCACGTCAGAGATAAAAGAATTTGAAGGCAAAGTCGCAAATGGTCCCTAGTTTTAGAAGATAATTAACAGTGGTAGCCCAATAATTCTGATGAAATTACTCTGACTCCGAGTTGTAAGATTGAGGGGGAGGAATTAATGTTATAGGTACCTTGTTACAGGCCAAGTTCGTAGGCCCTGGAACGTCAGAACAATAATATTAATTCACTTGGGGCTATATAAAGTTTACAGGAATTATAGCTACACCTACCATGAACTACTCGTATTTGATTTATTTGATGAATACCTATACAGCGTGAAATTTTAATGGTTGTTTCCCCGTTTATGCCAGTAACTAAAGGGCAGAATTAAGTACCTACTGTTTTTCTGGTAGGTAAATTTTTAATGTACTCAAGTTGTACTATTCAATTATTCTGAAAGAGAAGTGTATTTCCAGCTTTCTACGAAGTCGTGGTAGTGTTTTCTTTTGTTAGCTGCTTTTATATATTTTCTTTGTAATTCTAATTTTTTCTCGCCTTATTTCTCTCATTCAAGCGCATTGAGAGTAGGTAAGACGTCATTTTACGAGTATTTATGTTGAAATAGTTATAAATAATCATCATCAGCAAGTTCAGCAACCCATCAACGGTTGGGTCTGCGCGTACTTACGGGTTTAGTCCACCGATTGGGCCACCAATGCAAATTAGCAGGCTTCACACCTTTGAGAACTCTATGGACATTTTCCCGGTAGGTTTCCTCATGATTTTTTTATGTATGGACGAAATGAAGGGAACTACGAAGAAGAAGAAGAAAAGTAGAAGATAATTATGAACATACAACGTAACCTTCCTTTAGCAGTCAAAAAACATCTTATTGTTTGTTGGCGATTGTCAACGTTGGGCTACCATTCGCGCTTCGACTTCGCAACGTCAACTTCGCGTCAACGCAACGTTAACGTTGCGTTTTTGACAACAAGTAGAATCACGCCGTCCATGTGCGCGACGTTGACGTTGCGTTCAGCGAGTGCGCAACGTTGACGTCGCGTCAACGCGACGTTGGCGTTGCGCAAACGTTGAAGAAACGCTAACGCTCGCATAACGCAATTGGGATAGGGGACTAACTCCTGTAGGGTTAGTATAAGATTTAGGCTATGTTCAGATGGCTGAATTGCGACGCGCGTTTTCAAATCGCGCGCTTAGACATCCTAATAAAGACCTAGCAACCGTTCACATGCGCGCGCGTTAACGCGCGTCAGCGAGCGTCAACGCGGCGCTCAGAGAAAAAGTTTCTAGACGCAGACAATCGCGCGTTGACTCGCGCTTTGATATTAATGTAATGTCCGTTTGCTGTTCAGTTGAGCGCGCGCTTTTATCGCGATCGCATGTAATTTTGTTAATTTTCGTAATTATATTTTGTTTTCGCATTTAAAATGAGTGAAATTGAAGATATTGACATCGACTTACTAATCGATGAAGTAGAAAAAAGGCCAGCAATTTGGAATATAGGTTCGGAATTTTCAAAATTGGATGAACCCAATGTGTACGTTTTCTTTTTCTATATTTTTCTTTATAATATAACCACAAAATAATAGCCTCTTCCACGTCCATTTTCTACGTTCTACCGAACTAGACTGACGAGTACTCTCGCAACGCGCATTAGCGCTCATCATCTGAACTCTCTTCAAATTTGATCGCGCGTTGACGCGCGTTAACGCGCGTTACATGTGAACATAGCCTAAATTCGATTGATCGTATTCATAGTCGATGATATTAGCGTCAAAGTAAAATGAACCATAACAACATTGAATTAGAGCTCAATTTCGTGGATGCATTTTTATACTTTTATGTATACGGGTACGCTCCAAACTAAGATCGGTTGTGCTGAATTTGTGACTTTAAATCAAAACTATTAAAGTTCATTTTACTTTGACGCTAATATCATATCAATCGATCAATCGAATTAAATCTTATGCTAATCCTACTGGACGTTAGTTAAGGCTCTTGGCAGTTCCGGTAGATGGATTAGGTGCAATTTCAACGCTGAAGTTGTATCTTACAATTTGTACAAACCGTTAAGATTATCTGGATTATCGATATCATAAAGTAACATCGTAAACGCGATCTTCATTGGTTTGTTTACTGTTATTTCATGAGGCCGTCGTGCTTTGAATAAAAATACACCCTATTATTTGACTGATAGTATGGGGTTTATTGTTCGTACAGTAATTTATGTGCGTTTTTATTTGATGAAAAGTCAACCCTAGACACGATTTCACCTGATGGTGAGTGAGAGTGCAGTATAATAATAATTATGGACACGCGTTAACCCTGATGAGATTTGGTACCTCGTTCAAATAATCTATTTATACAAACAACAATTTTATTTTTTATCCGACAACGACAAAGCCAAAATGAAGGGTAATGATTTTAGCTGTCTGTTTTTTTTATTCAATGACAAGGTAGTCCTTGACTGTGATCTCGCCTGGTGGTGAGTGACGATGCAGTCTAAGATGGTAACAGGCTAACTTGGAAGGGTTATGGCAGTGTATATTCAACCCATACCACTAATCGGTTTCTACAGGCCATCGCGTCGGAACGCTAAATCGCTTATACTTGTAGCATACTTATAAAGGTGGATTTGGGCGGAGTTACAGGAGCATTTATTTCTATAACGATCTTATAATCTACTTATAGTCTATTTAGGCTTGTGAAATGCTTTTATAGGTAAAAGAGTGTATTACAATGCCTTTATAGGAGCCTTATTAGTATTGATAGACTTATAGTCTTTTTTATAGGACTACTTTGCTAGTTGGTCGAGTAATAATAGGTATCGCTTGACATCACGTATTCGAAATTCCGTATGCGATTTCCAGTTAAGTGCTACTAAAAGCTCTTAAAGCTTAAATGTGAGGTCGATTTTATAAATACTATTCTGAGGATTAGGATTCGCTCGTGCTTCAAGTATTCGCTTCTTGCGCTCTTAAAAGTGAATTTATTTTCTTTTTCGGTTTTTCTACACATAAAATTAATAGTTAGTACCTACCAACCTATCTAGATAGTTATGAGGAAAATATAACATTTTATTTAACTGCCTCGTTGGTCTAGGGTTCGCAAGTTCGACTGCAGATGATAAGGTCCCGGGTTCAATTGCCGGGTTGGGCGATAAAAATGTATTGAGTTTTTCTGTCAAGAAATTCTCAGTAGGTACTAGCCTAGAGTAAGGAATTTGGCGGTGAGACACCCCCGTCCCGAGAACGTAAAGCTGTCGGTCCTGCGCTTGATTTCTCTCCGGTCGTATCGGATTTCCATCCCATCGGACTATGAGAGTAAGGGAATAGAGAGTACACCTGTGTTTGCACACACACTTGTGCACTATAATATCTCCCGCGCAGATATCTAATCTCTGTGGAGATTGGCCGCCGTGGCCGGATTTGGTGGGGATGACATTATATACTTTATATATGTCGCAACTTGAAAAGATGCTATAGTCTGATTTTTAATTCGGTGGAATTCTGACAGTTGTCATTTTATAAACAGAGTGAGTTATTTGTATGAAAAACAGTATTACCACCTGTAGTTCGATTTTACCCCAAACTATCTGTCAGGCATTTGTCATAAATATCTATGTGCGGCAATTGATTTTTATTTTTATAAGTTTAAAATTATCTTTTTTGTGGGATTTTTTTAATCTCTGGTAACATTAAGATACGTCAGAATTCCACGCAATTAAAAATCAGACTATAACAAGAAAATGGACGTCGCCTAATCACGATTTCTCAATTGATCTGCGTCAATATTGTCAGATTAATGACTGCACGTTATGAATATTTTAATCAGAACACTTCAGTGCCGATGTTAACAAAAAGTTTTAAAAACTATAATAATTATGATTTTTCCATTAAAACTGAGACCGCCTGAAAGCTTTTTCGATGAAGTGTAAATATTAAACATATATATACTCGTAAGTTAGTACAATTTTTTTAGGGTTTGGAAAAAGAACTACGTTTCGCGTCACAGTCATTTTTCCACAAATGACTTGAGGTACTAAGTTAAGTAAATACAGAATACAAAGGTCGTGGTTTCTTAATGCTGTGAAAATTTCAAGTTTCTAGTTCAATTAAAAGTTACAGCTTTTCATATTTTCCAGTGACGTTTTTGCCATTATTTAAATCTAAGTGTTTTATCTTAAATCATTATAACTTTATGCTATTTTAAAATGTAAGAAAATACATTTTATGATGAAAATTGCTTAGGTACTCCATTTTAAGTATATCATCAGTCAAATTCATTGGTGGAACATTTCCAAAATCAAGTGTTTTGAGTTAAGTCTGCAAAGTGGTTGGAAATTTGACTTGTAGGGTAAGGATGCCTAATATGAGATAGTTGCCAAATATGAGATAGTTAGGTTTTGGCGAAACCAATCGCCGAAGCTATTTGGCGGTACTGTCACCAGAAGCCACTTGGCAACAGACCGAAACATGTGTTGGTGCTTCCCAGTTCGAGGCCAAGTCAGGTTGTGTACGTGCGGATTTTTACGAAACCACAAAACCCGATTTTTGACACCAAATATTAACGAGGTATGTTACAACTTTATAGTCATACTAAATGATTTAAATTTACAGTCATTGTATCAGTTATATGATTAATTTTACAATGCATTTGCAGTTTAGTTGTATTTTCTTCGTCTAGAAATAATAGGCAGTCTAGTTTTTAAATTTGGGTGTTTTCCTAATATGAGACACGTGGGGGCTCCTTAAATGAGATATCCCATATTAGGATGTATAGAAATACGACTATTTAAAAACCTCTTTTTCTAGATGTCGTCGATCAAAGAAGTCCTAAGACCACAATCCCATAATACGGGCCGTGAGTGCAGTGCGAAGCAAACAAATATGTTACCTAATAGCGTCAAAACTTTCGATGTTCTTAAGAGTATTCTAGAACTTTATGTCAAAAAAGATGCTAATGCAGAAGTATTTGTCAAGGTTCATGGGAAGACCTCCAGCTTTTTGTGACTATTTAGAAGCAAAAATAGAAAAATATTGTAAAGTTGGACTAACGATTTTATGGGTTACATCTACATCTGAAGAACATCAAGCACTTGGCACAAGCGCATGATAATATATTATTAAGTTGTTACTAAAACCTTTTTATTTAGTAGTACGATGTTGTAGATTAATAAATATCGCCAATAAAAAGTTTTTTTGAATTGATTTCTTTCCTTTTTCTCTGAATCTATACTATCTCATATTAAAAACCCTTGGTATCTCATAATAGGAGACCATTTCCCTGAGACGTAATTTCTGACTTTTCTAATATTATCTGATATAACAAAAAAACTATTATACCTAGCACTAAACGGTCTTTCAAGGATAAACTTCATTAAATACTTATCGAATATAAATAATTTTCATAGTCATTAGTGCGATAATTTATTTCTTATGGCCGAATATGTAAATGGTATCTCATATTCGGCATCTTTACCCTACCGTTAGTCTTTCCGAAGACAAACGGTACAAGTAAAATTTTGGTTCTAATTGATAGGAAACCACATAATCTGTCAGAGAAATATTATATTGATATATTGATAAAATCAATATAATAAATAATATTGATTTTATCTGTCAACTCAAAACTTTGACTCTCAATTACTCGAAACTGTATATTTGTATATTTTGAATTGTACCATTAATGAATTTAGTTATGGCGTGAAGGAGTAACAAACGCATTGGAGCTTTAATTTTATGAGTATGATCTCTAGATCTATAACAAATTGATGTAGTCAAGGTGCTTAAGATATTATAAACTTTGTATATTAGACTAAAGATATCGAAGCTATATGACTTAAGTTTGATTGGATTCCAAGCTCAGAAGATCAACTTTGTAATATAAAAAAAAGTTATTAAACTTTAAGTAGACCGTAAAACTACTTTAACTCAAACTTCGCTTTAGAGTACCTACTCTCGACCTAACACACAGTTTAATCTTCTATTTTCTATCTAAATATAAATAAAGGAAAAGGTGTTGGACTGACTGACTGATCTATCAATGCACAGGCCACAGCTCAAACCACTGGATGGATCAGGCTGAAATGAATGGTAGGAATCTGAAGAATTTTTGGAAAATCAATCCCTAAGGGGAAAATAGGCGTTTCAAAAATCGAAGCTCGGAATCATAAGCTCGGATTAGTTAAAATTATATACTATACTAGCGGACCCGACAGACGTTGTCCTGTCTTAACTATGAATATTGAAACTCTTTGACGAAATTGGCAGCACGCATTCTGTCAATGTTATGTCAAACGCCATAAGGTTACATCAAAAAGTTTGAATTGTAAAAGCGGTTACATTAGAAATAATTTAATATGGTGGTTAAGTTTTCTTAAATTTTCTAATTTTTCGCGCAATTTTCTTAATTTTTTCTTTTATAAGAACCTTCTCCTGACAATAACAAACACAACAAAAAAAGAATTAGCGAAATCGGTCCAGTCGTTCACGCGTGATGCGATTACCAAGGAAATAGGGATTCATTTTTATATATACATATAGATAAATAGTTACTCGTTATAATACTCGTATATATCTGTAGTTTCAATGAATTAAAGTATCTACCTACAATGAATACCCTAATAATATGTTTCAGACAAAGCGTACGAAGAAACGATAACTGAATAATTTAATAGCCTTCCTATTAAAGCCTTGGCGTATGATATATTAATAGCAACACATTAGCTAGGTAATTCTACAAGGCAACTCTCTTGTGCCTTTTTGAATTACCTAGCTAATATGTTTGGTAAATAAATAAAACGATTAGGGATAGCTCGACAAGACCTAAACTTATCATTTCACAAAGTTCATCAATTCGATTAGACAATGATGATGCCATCTTAAATGCTCGACTACCCTGCCTTGCAAAATATACTAGGTATATTTACATAATACTAGCTGATGCTAGCTGGTGCTGAAGTGCTGACCCCACACCGGAAAGTGCAGTGAAAGTTGGCAGACCCCCCACTAGGTAAATTGGCCAATGAATGCAGGCGGCGCAAGACCTGACCTTTGCTCAACCGATGGCCTTTATGATTTGATGACGAAGAAGAAGACGAAGTACAACGGGGATAGCTTTAAAAAGCAGATTAGGGACATTAGGAATACAATATTACCTACTCTCGTCCTAAAACTGTATATAAGTAATATTATGTTTTGTCAATTTAGCTAAACGTCAGATGCCCACTGAGTTGAGTCTTATTTTTTATGACCTAATTGACCTTTACTGACGTCGCGCGGTGTTTTATTATGAACATAAACTTTGCCCTTTTTATTTTTTCTTAAATATAATTTGAGGCCTGTAGTAGACCTCTGCCGCGGAATAAAATCAGCTAAACTGATATAGCTCTGGCATGACGCGTGCGGTGTTTGACAAGAAACGGAATTGTATATTGTTATGTAGTTATTTCAAAGATTATTTCTATGTTAATCTATCTCTTTCCCGCCTAATTTCGCCGGTGTCGCTGACAGACCTCTAGCCACTAAACAAATTATAGGAATAGTTTAAGAAATCGTTAGACAAAGAGATCGCTAGAGAAAGAAAATTTGCGTCTTTGCGTAAGAACAGGCTCATCTGTTTTACATTTCATAGCACCTTCATACTACGGATAAGTCATGCCGGAATTTCAGCGGTTCCGCTGCAATGATTTTACGGCGGTGTGTTTGGCATAGTAAAAATAAAAATAGCGTCAAAGTAAATAATACAGCGTCAATATAAAAGGGAAAATCACTAACTGAATATTTAGATGGTCTACGAACAGTATAAACAAAATGAAGTCTTGTAAAACCCTCAAAGCTTAAAATTGTGCTAAATATAGGGAAAAGCCTCAATATAAAGTGCGGTCACGTAAGAGGACGTTTTATTTCCCATTATAACTACTCGTAATAGCAATAGAAATAATATAAAAGTTTTTATGCAAATAAACTTTTACAAAATGCTTTTGAGACTCGTCCGTTGCTTTTAAAAAAGTAAACTAACAATATTGTGTACATGTACATTGTACACAAGTCCTTTATGTACACAATATTGTTATCATGGAATTCGTCTTACAATATTGTGTGCTTTAAAACTAAATCTATGAGGGTTCCAAATGCGCCCTACTCTAAGAAGAGTTCACAAAAATGGAAGGGACAACGGGACAAGATGTCGGGAGCGAAGCCGCGGGTAAAATCTAGTTACTTATATAAATATTTTGACTACAGCCAAAGCTAAGCTCTAACACCTGAACAAATCTAGGCGAATCCTGAGAGAATTCCATCTGTTTATGTACAATCAGATTCTCTATACGTTATTGAATCTGGGTCAGGGTTGTTGACTGTAGTCATGATTTATGTTTAACTAGTTGATGCCCGCGACTTCTTTCGCGTGGTTTAAGGTTTTTTGATTTCCGCGGAAACTCTCTTATTTTTCGAGATAAAAAGTAGCCTATGTGCTATTCAAGATGTTAATCTATCTCTGTCCCTTTCAGCCGGTTCAATCATTGCGGCGTGATTGAGTAACAACCATCCATACATCCTAACTATCGCATTTATAATATTAATAATTAATAGGAGGATTATCTTTGACTGCAAGGTCCTTTAATTCCGCATTTAAGTTATCGAGGATAACAGTACATATTACTTGATTATTGCCATAAATTATTTATTTTTCGGAAACTTGTTTTCTTAGCATTCTATTCATGGAACGGTTCAGTGTGTACGCCTATCAATCAAAGCAGAACAATGAAAAGGTTAAGATGTATAGGACTGATCAATGTAGCAAAACTATAATAAAATCTGCATCATAACAATATTATGTATCTATGGAACTCGTGGCAATTAATGCTGATCACACATTACGGAGCGCGACACGCGTCAATGGCAAGTCACCTTTTTCAACAGCAAGTACTAAAGCACGAGCCAGACCATGTTCTAGCCTAACAGAGCTAAGCAAAGTGCACTTAGCATAGGGTTCTGGGTTAGCTTTACCCATAGATCATATGTAACCAAGTGAACTCTCTTGCTTGGGTAGCCTTTCCGCTCAATGACTAAACCTATGTACATATTTTAGCATTTAAGCCCGCACAGCTTCGCTTAGCTCGCTCGTTGGTTGAACTCTAATCTATGTGAGGTATTTTAAGCTAAGTAATTCTAGTTATTCGAAGGTTCTGCTGAAAAGAGCGAATGATGTCGAAAGATGGGTTTTGTTTGGCACGTCTACAGCGGCACAGGAGGCGTTTGCGGCTCATCCCTTAAATATGTGATCAGCATTATTTACTTCCCCGCGGATAAAGCGCTTAGCTTCGTATTTTATTCTTTGTTTTATATTCCATTTGTCAACCCTGGTATGGATAGAGATTAATGACTGTTGATTGCGTTTCCGATTAGCTCGTCTATTGACATAAACATTGTTGTTTGAATAGCTATAGAAATACAGCGGTAAATTGTTCATTGTGGATTACGAAACTACACATAATAGTACTTAAAGTAACGTAAAGCTTGTTCTGTTGTAGCGTGGTTAAAGAAAAACAAGCACACTTTCATATTTATTAGAATAGTAGTAAGGATAAAGTAATATTTATTGGTAATACTGAAATTAAGCCTCTGATCAGTTTTGTAATTTTGAGAGAAGATAAACATCAAAGGTTCACGATTAAAAGTGATAAGACCTTTAAACCAAACGTCACTCTAAACTTTCAAGATAAGTGGATTGTGCTTTAAACTGTACTCAAGTTGTTAACTTGACACCTAAAATGTTAGGGACAGCAGCGAGAAATCTCTTCGGATAACTTAAATGGTCAGTGATCACATCATTCAGATTCAGAACAAATTACATCATAATTCCAAGGGACAATACCGAGTAGAAACATAAAATAATGAAATTTTTAACCAATTTTTATCTAGTTAGGGCAATATTTTTTTTTAAAGAATATTAGCCAAGCTGATCTTGACTTATATTCTCCTTTCCCCTCCTAATAAGCGAAAAGCTTGTGCTAGGAATGGGTACGACAATAGTGCAACGGATGGGGCTCGTACTTGCGCCCTTTCGGTTTACAGTCCGCGCCTTTAACCGTTGGCCTATTGAGGTAGTCCTTTTTGAGGCAATTGAGACATTTTTGAAATCTATCGTGTTCACAATGTCTATAGATAGCAGTTTTATTTCAGAGGCAATTGTAAACAACACTCTGCAGGCACGTCCAGACGATAAATAAATAGATCCTACAAAAATAAGGGTTTTATATTTTCTTCCTCACTAACATTGTTTATTGCATTTTAGCTATACGAGTATCTAAAGGTTTTAGTAGGGCACTTACCACTATAGACTTTGGACCTTTGGTTTACAAGCAATAAAGAATTTCTTGATAGGAACATCCAATCATTTTTAGTCCGATGCAGGACTCCAACCCAGAATTTCATGATGCGTAGCCGAATTTGACGCTAATAACGAGGAGATCTTCACTTACACTTCGTGTTTAAACACGTGGTTAACTTCGTGGTAACGTGGAGAAGCAGAGAAATAGAGAATGCATAGTCCTGCCCTGGTAGCATGGGCGGGAGAAATTTTATCCCCGGGAAAAGGATAAAACGTTTATCCCCTCGCTTAGCTTTATCCACCCGTCGAGCATGAGCGCAGCGGTGGAAATAACACTCAGTGGATATACTTATAGAAATATACATCGCCTTCTCCTCTGTCGCCATGCTTTAGCATAGGGAAAAGATAATTTTATGCCTGTCAGTGGAAAAAATCGGGGGATAAAACTTTTATCTCCTGCCCATGCTACCAGTGCAGAACTTAAAACATTACGCCGTTGCTGGAGGATAAGATTTTATGAGAAGATTCATCTTAGCGCGTTCCGTACAAGTAAAGTTTAATTCTTATCCTATTATTATAAATGCGAAAGTTTGGATGTATGAATGGATATTGAATTTGGCTGAAACGCATAGACATAGATTATAGTCTGGAATTAATAAACACAGAATTAATAAATTCAATGAAAAGTAGACTTCCAAGGTGTAATTTATCAAATACTAGATGATGCCCGCGACTTCGTCCTCGTGGATTAAGGTTTTAATTCCCGCGTGAAGTCTTTAATTTTCCAGGATAAAATGTAGCCCGGTTTTCATTCCCGGCCAAATCGGATCATTCGTAGTGGCGTGAAGGAGTAATAAACACACACGCACACAAACACACACATACACACACACAGATACAAACTTTCGCCTAAGTATAAATTCCTGTTCCGAGGCTAATTGGATTAACAGTTTTATACTGGATGCTGAATGCAAATAAGATGAATAAATAACTTTTCCAAGAATTTTGCGAGACGAAACAGTAGGTACAAAATGTGAATAAGCGAAACAGCAATGAATAAAATAAAACATACGATGTGAAGAAAACTTTGTTGTCTTGTAATGTAAAACATTCGTTGTTCACGACCTATTTGTTACTTAGAAATCCTAAATCCGAAAACGACGTTAAGATAAACAAAGTAGTCTAAAACCAAGTATACATACGTGATTCGTAAATCCACCTAGTTCTCACTAGGAAGTACGGTAGGGCTACCATAAAATTGAATGTGGATCCAGGACCGAAAGTTGAGGTATAAGGTAAGTTCTGGTTCATTGGTTGTCCAAATCATCGCACATTGTGAAATTTTTCCCAAAATCGGACATCCCTTTTTTATGATACTAATCGAAACTTTAAGCTTTTTTTAATGCTAGAGTAGAACACCCAGAAGTTAATTCTGTTTAGAACCGGAGTTATAATTTTTTAAAAAATTTTTTATGGTTACCAGAAAAAAACTAAGAAATGCTGTAACTTTCTACGTAACGAAAGTTTTCAAGTTTCAATTATAGCATGCTATAAAATCAATTAAGTGCTATTTTTGGAAACATATAATTAATTTCTAAGTGAACAATAAAGGAAGATATGCTTTTTTAAAACTAATTTTGAAATTAATTTTTTTCTCATCTTGGTATAGATATTAGCATCTAATTTTCACATATTGTATTTATTAGTGTTATGTTAACCCGCCTGTATAATATCAGATACGTAACACTTAGGACCTCGGAGTTATTGAATTTTAAAAATTTCATTTTATGCAACTCAATAATAATCCCTGAAAAACATAACCCTCCGTTTTTACAGTCGGATAAAAATTCTTTCTTTCAGCCACTTTTTTAGAATTTTCTCTCGTACATTTGTAATTAAGATCTTTGTGACAACCCTAATATCATAGAAATTGTAAAATCTCATATCTCCAATGTCCTCATAGATTTCTGTGTGATTTTTTTTACTAGTAACAATACAGTTACGAGGTATGTTTTCAGATAGATATCTACTGCTAATCGTAAATGGTTTATGAGAAAAAAAATAAAATGTAAAAATCACAAAATTAAGAAAAATTACTTTATTATTAATACTAAAATTATTTTGTTTAGCTTATAAAATGCCCTGTATATAATGCCACTTTGCCCTGTAAATAATTGTATAAATATCATATACAATTCTTTTATTTCGCCTTTTTCTGAAAATACAGAATTTTCTAAAAAAAAATATTACTCCGAGGTCCTAAGTGTTACGTATCTGATATTATACAGGCGAGTTAACATAGCACTAATAAATACAATATGTGAAAATTAGATGCTAATATCTGTACAAAGATGAGAAAAAAATTAATTTCAAAATTAGTTTTAAAAAAGCATATCTTCCTTTATTGTTCACTTAGAAATTAATTATATGTTTCCAAAAATAGCACTTAATTGATTTTATAGCATGCTATAATTGAAACTTGAAAACTTTCGTTACGTAGAAAGTTACAGCATTTCTTAGTTTTTTTCTGGTAACCATAAAAAAAAATTTTAAAAAATTATAACTCCGGTTCTAAACAGAATTAACTTCTGGGTGTTCTACTCTAGCATTAAAAAAAGCTTAAAGTTTCGATTAGTATCATAAAAAAGGGATGTCCGATTTTGGGAAAAATTTCACAATGTGCATCGTTATCAACACAAAATATGATAGGTACTATTTATGACAAGTCTTAATGTCAGTGTGAATATATGGTATCCTGGACTTGAATTAAAAATAACGTCTAAATGATTCAGCGATTTCAAAATAAAGTCGATACTTTAGACTAAGATATTCTTGAAGGTCTTAATAATTATTAATTAAGAAACTTTCGCTTAGTACTTGGATCAAGGGCAGGATATAGAAGGCAGTTCTTCTTGAGACGGCACGCATTGTGAGGTTTCTCACTCTGGAGCCCTGAACACTGGCTGTTTGTAAACATTAAAAAAATTAATATAATGTAAATGTGTGTGAAAATAAATGATAGAATAATTAATTTGTAAATTTTATCATCTAGTGTACCTAGTGAAAGTGTTTTGATAGTGCAATCCTTATAACACAAGAATAATATAAGTGATAAGTCAATGGACTGATGCTTAGATATAGGTTAAGGTTAAAGTTAAGTAAATGTTAAATGTTAATTAGCATTCGTGACTTTGGTAAAGTATAAATAATAACACTGACTAAACGTAAATTTGACCGAGCAAAATGAGGTCTGCGGGTCTTGGGTGAATATTTACTTTGTACATCTATCTGTCAGACCCTAACAAATTCTTCATTAGTAAACATGAGTCAGTTCAATTCGTAAACAAGGTAAATTGATAGTCCAAACCAAAAAATTATATAAAAAGGTAAAACCTACACGGATGCTGTTAGACGCGAACGAAATAGCAGTTGTATAAGCAAGTGCTACACTAGATTAGACTAAGGTGAATCCGTCCATAAGAATCCGCAAAATAATAGTAAGATGTACACCCTTGTTCGTACGAATCGTACGACAATGTTGGAGTAAATGGAGGCAGAATACGGAATGCATCTCAATTTTATCCGGTGCTTGAAGATTTTATTTGCATTTTCGATAGTGGTTTCCATTCTGTTCCTGTGTTCCCGAGTTTATATGTTCTTACAAAATAGCGAGGTCTGCAATTTCTTGCGTAGTCTACAATCAAATGCAACCTTTAGATTCTTCTTGAGGATGCAGTAAGTATCTATATCAAAAAAGTCGGTTAAAAAAGATGAACTCATATTTATTTTTCTGAGAGAAAATTAAAATTTTGGAAAAGCAATATATATGTTTTTTTTGAAATATCTAATATTTAAATCGGTATTTTTAAAATTTTAAATAGTAATATTATAATATTTAATTTGGTTAATAAACTTTGTCGTATTCATCATTACCAACCCATCTTCGGCCTACTACTGGGCATAGGTTTCGTCTCAGAACGAGAAGAGTGTAGATCATAGTCCACCACTGGCTTAGTGCGAATTGGAAGGCCTTTTGTTTTTTGTTATTATTTTTTTATAATAGAAAAGTAAATTTTTTCATTTCGAGAATCTGTGTAGAAAAAATAATAATCGTAGGAAAACTGATAAAGCTATTTTTAAATACTAAGCGATACCTATATCCTCATTGGAAGTCCACTGTCATGAGAAATAGCAGCGAAGGTACCTAATGAAATATTTCTATCCTTAGTGTATTAAGGTTGAGAGGAGGAGAGGAATAATTGGTGGCCTAGAATCGTTTAGGTCGTTATTTCACGTACTGTAAATTATGAATTCATTTCTGTCGAGTGTTTTTCTCCTCGAGCAAATTGGAACGAATGTCAATAAACCTGTTCGTATCAATAAGAAAATGTATAGATTTTTTCAGGCAGCGATTGATATGAAATCCTTAGAGACCGGCAAGAATAGCTTCCCACTGCGCGACAGAGAGAGAGGGATATGTGGCTTAGTACCGAATGTATCGATAGTCATAATATCAGCCGATTTCTTCGGTTAAGCAACGTTAACCCAAGTTGATACCTGGAAGGATACTTTCCCAATTCCGAGGAGTTCCAATTCGTCGTTAAGCTATCGGTCCCTGTTTTTTAGGGTTTCTTGGGACTTAACAATCGATGTTACGATGGTTAAGGTCCCAAGAAACCGGCTGTTTTTTGGCAGGTTTTTATTACTAATATCTGGTATAATCGTTAAACCAAAGACTGTAAAATCCCGCACTCCTAATCGAATTTCCATTTTATAATATAATAATGTTCCAAAAAGATGAAATAATTTTGTTGAAAATGTCAACACAGTCACACAGAGAATAAATCGAAAAATCGGATATACGAAAAGTTTGATAAGAATGTTATGATGTACATCGTCAATGTAATATAAGGAAATCGATAACGGAGGCTGTAGGTACATAGGCTCATCAATATTCGCGCATAATATAGGTTTTTTTATGTAAAAACCAATAAGAAACTTACTTTGCTATTACCTCATCCTGGCATCTTCCCAAAGGAGTTCTGTGTAAGAGCAAGAAAACTTGATAGTTTTATCATCGGAGATTAAGGTTAGACTTTGATCTTCTTTTATGATAACATACGATAATCTTGCCGTATAAAGTGAAATGTGGAAAGGACATGACACTAATAATAATAATTATAGTTAATCAGGGCTCTGCTTCGATATTTTTTCTTCTGTGATCGAAGGGGCTCTGTTTTTTAAATAAATATTTAAATGAATAGGACTATCGACCAAAACGTTTAGTATGTCTCCTCACTGTGTTTTTCTTATCCGATCGCACATACCTCCGAAAAGTCAGATGCGTTTCTGGGGTCGAATCTCGGCCCTGGAAAGGAGCTCGATGTCTTAACCACTAGGCTTTCACCGCTTAAACTAGTACTATTTCCAGAACGTTACAAACATCGAACTCTAACGCTTTGGATGGAAGTTTCTTACAAAGTTCCGATCCAAACGTATGTACAATCAAACGTACGTAACTCCAACATGGAGGAATCAAATTTTTTGGCTATAGCTCTATGAACTCCAATGAATGTGTGAGTGCCATGTAATTATTTTCTGGTACTGATTATATTGATGATTACGTTTTTATGGTTATTGTGATGAATTATGATACCCTTTCACATAACACTACGTAATTTTTTTATTATTTTTTTATGATTTGATGTCATACTAATGCGATGATACTGCATAGTCGGCCTTTTTTTTTTAAAAAGAGTATTAGCCAAGCTCAACTTGACTTATATTCTCCTCTCTAAATAAGCGAAAAGCTTGTGCTAGTGTGTACGACAGTAGAGTAACGGGTGGGTCTCAAATCTGAGACCTTTCAGTTTTCAGTCCGCACCTTTAACCGTTTGGCTATTAAGACTATTGGGCTTCTAAACGTTATAGTTCAGTGGTTACGACGTAGGTATCGAAAATCCTGCTCTACAGTCACTTAAAGGCACTCACTTTTCTGTTTACAGAACCCATAAGAAGGTTCCGCAAAGTGCTCACATTTAAGTCTCATGTTTACATACGTCCGAACAAAGAATATACTATTTATACTATCGCTATAGTTCTTGCAAATCACGAGGGCGTGTGAGCTTTACTTGTGGTTACGTCGTGTACATGCACATTGCGTAAGTGTGCAAGCCTGTAAGGAGCCTAGGTGGCAGCGGTCAGGCGCGAGCATAACGACACACACACAATCATGAGCCACGCGCCCTCGTGAATTGTAAGACTGTACTAATATTATAAATGCGAAAATGTGTTTGTTTGTTGGATTGTCCTTCAATCACTCCGCTGAGCTACGGATCAACCTAATTTATGGCATGGCAATAGTTGAGGACCTGGACATAGGATACTTTTTATTACGGAAAATCAAAGTATAACCGCAGGATTTAAAAAACCACGTTGGATTTACCACGCGGATGAAGTCGGAGGCACCAGCTAGTATCTATCTAGTATATTAGTTTTTTTTTGTAAAGTATGTTAGTTTCATTTAAGTGAATATGTAAAATATTATTTTTGAAACAACAAAATACCTTTAACCCTAAACTTATATTTCGCGTTCATACACTACTGCTGGGTAGGTACAAAAAATGGAGTTGACTTCCAGTTTTTACGGTATCGGTTACCATTAAAAAATTATTATTCGATCCGAACACTAGATATCCTTACAGATTAATTACACCCCAGCCAAAAATAAAATGAAGGTATCGTTGTGGAAAATAAGGCATCAATAGCTTAAATGCCAAAGCGGGTTTGATAATCCTTAATAGTAAGGAAAGTTATTATAAATGTGAAAGTATGTTTGTTTGTTTTTTTGTTTGTTTGTTTGTTGGTTTAATAGTTTATTGGTTTGTCCTTCAATCCCTCTGCAACAGAGATACGGATCGATGTTTTGCATGGGTATGGTATTGAAGACTTGGAGAATGACATGGGCTTCTTTTTATCCCGGAAAATCAAAGAGTTCCCATAGGATTTTAAAAACTAAATCCACATGGATGAAGTCGCGGGCATTAGCTTAACTAGCTATAAAAAGCTCCTTTTAAATTATCATTGTTTGAATGATATTTGTGAGGTTAGTTTGGTCAATAATAAATAGATATTTAATAGGAATATTTCGGCAATAAAGGGGTAGTTTATTACTCAATTATGTGAGAGAAAGGATAAAATTTCCACGCCGAGTTGTAATTGAGGCCACTCATCTTCCCTGCATGCCCACCAAGATAATGGAATGTTTTAGTCTTATCAGTTTCGTGGATTTCGGCCAAAAAGCTCCTTTTTATTTAATCTTGCGAAATATCGTTTCACTATTACATAGCATCACCTTTATAAACAAACTAAAATTGGTTGCATGACGAAGAGGCAGAGATTCGATTGTCGAAACTTTTTTTTTTCATACTATTTCTACACCCTATTTTGGACTAGAATTTCAAAAAAATCCATTCTTAGAGTAATCTATCCAATTAGATTGCTGGAATATTTCCTTCCTATTTGAAATCGTTTGAATTGCCGGTTCGGGTTATTTCAGTGAGTCAGATTGTTACTAAACGATTAACATAATGCGTTTCGGCCTTTGTGTATTTTGTAACCCCACTCAATTCTAAAATTATAGTCGGGACCAGTAATATAATAAGTCTACGGCCAGAACGTAAAATATTAAAACAGCGCTATCGCTTTATTGTTTTGATTTATAAGAAACCGATGGATTTTTAAAACCTTTAGAAAACCTTTACAAAGTTTTAATGGTGATACTTTTATTTTAGCTAGATGCTTGTTATGCTATAAGTCGGGTTATAAGAAAATCTATGGTTTATAATCTGCGATTAATGACTGGGTAAATACCGATGTATGCCCCTTGCACCCACTGGTGGGAGAAGCCCAATTTGTACGTAGATCGTAGTCCATCCTACTAATCCTACTAATATTATAAATGCGAAAGTTTGGATACATGGATGGATGGTGCATGTTTCTTACTCAATCACGCCACAACGACTGAACCGATTTGGCTGAAATTTGGCATAGAGATATAATATATGATCAAACGAACTTGCAAAGTGAAGTTCGATCGATATTATATGAGTACGCTTCATTTGAATAATAATGTCCTCCCGACCGAATTCGGCCACGGCGGCCAATATACACAGAGATTAGCCATCTGTGCGGGAGATATTATAGTGCACAAGTGTATTCGCAAACACAGGTGCACTCTCTATTCCCTTACTCTCATAGTCCGATGGGACGGATATTCAACACTACCGGAGAGAGATCAGGCGCAGTACCGAGAGCTTTACATCCTCTCCGAGGCACGGGGGTAAGTCCGGACTATTACTGAGAATTTCTTTGACAGAAAAGCCCTATGCATTTATTGGCCCGACCCGGGAATCGAACCCGGGACCTCGTCATCTGCAGTCGAACTTGCTAACCACTAGACCAACGAGACACAGAGATATATTATAGTCTGAAATAACGCATAGGCTATTGGTATTCCCGCTGGAATTGAAAAACCTCAATCCACGCGAACGAAGACGCGGGCAGCAGCTAGTGACTCATAAATATTATGTCACTCAAAATTGCGTACGCAATCCTAACCGCCATCCATCAAGCGACTACGTCAGCTACGGTCGCACGTTGAAAAGAAACATTTTTCCACGAGTCTATAATTCCAAACGAAGTTTTGTCGTGAAAATATTTTATGGCAGAAGTCATCTCTCTGATAAATTGTTTTATTTGTATCGCTCAGCCTCTGAAGTGCCTATAGGTACATGAAATCATATTTTTATCCAAGTTGTTATACAAGTTCTCACTTCTGTTATTAGTTCTTGCAATTCACGAAGGCGCGTGGCTCATGGTTGTGTGTGTGTGTCGTATCTATATAAGGCTCTCGACAGGCACGCACCCTTATGCAATGTGTTACGATATAAACACACACGCGCCCTCGTGGATTGCAAGAACTATACATCTATAAGAATTCAGTGGTTCTTTGTTCGTTGCCATTGTTTTTTTTTTAAAGAATATTGCCTTGCAGCACTTGAGTAATATTCTCCTCTAAAAATAAGCAAATAGCTTGTGTTAAGAGAGGATCGAACCCTTGACCTTTCAGTTTGCAGTCCGCTCCTTTAACTGTTAGGCTATTGAGGCTAGTTGAGTTTTATTGTTTGAATCACCTTATTTGTGAAAATATTTAATCTACACCAGTAGGGCTAACATGCGCGCCACGAGAAAGTTTTGTCTACACGTTTACTCGTAGTCTCTATGTGAATCTCTACAGAGATACACGAGTAAAGTGTAGACAAAATTTTCTCGTGGCGCGCATGTTAGCCCTACAGGACACGTGCTCGTAGTTAATACACTAGAGTAAACACAATCAGACAATGTTTCAGACAATATTTCAGACAATGTTTCAGAAAATGTTACAGACTATGTTTCAGACAGTGTTTCAGACAATGTCTCAGACAAAGACATTATGTCAAATATGTGGAGCATCGGGGATACTTTGGAATAGGCCATGAAAAGGAACTTTTGTGGATACTCAGTTTAAATCTATTCTCCTAAAATCAGTTTTGCAGGCGATCGGTTGCTCCGGAGTTGGAGATTATTTTTTTGGCTCTCCCCAAGTGAGAAAAAGCTCGGTAAAGGAAAACCTTTCGTCAGTTTTCCTCCATACGTGACATTATTTAAACTCTCCGAATTTCATAAATAATAAACAAGGGTTGTTTATTTTTTATGAGACCGACGGTGTTTTCCCATAATACCTTGTGTAAATTTTGTGTAAAAATACGGATACGGAATATTTTATGACATAGGTAACTAACACGCTGTAGGAGCTATATAATATAAATCATCAGGTTTCTGATTTTAACAATGAGCCTTATATTTTTCTTGCTGGAAAGTTAATATAAATTAATAGATAATTATAGGTTAATCGTTTTACTATAATAATATAATGAGAAAGTCTGTTGGTTTGTTCGTCAAACATACAGCAACGGAGTAAGATATATAAATGTGGATTTAACTGAAATTTGGAAGATAGCTCATATCCAGGTTTAACTACATTTTATCCCGGAAAATTATAGAGTTTCCGCGGGATTTAAAAAACCTTAATCCACGTGGACGAAGTTGCGGGCATCGTCTAGTTTACTTTAATAGTTTTAGTAAGGGTAATAAGAAAATAATCAATTATAATTATAAAGAATCATAAATAATGCTACAGTACCATGATTGATTGACTGACAACGTATACAGTCTAAACCAGTAGGTAAATCTAGTTCGGAGAAAATGCCGAGTACCCTTAGAAGGGTTTTTTGTATTTCTATCCCTCAAGGGGTGAATTTAAAACCTACTGAACTCGTAAATCCACGCAAACGACGTCGGAGGCATCAGTTGGTCCACACTAATGGAGGGTTTGAAATATCTCAGAATCCCATCTCAACATTGCAGGTTTCACATTAAAAACTCCGACGTGACGAATGGCAAATACTAAATCAGGTTTATTCCGAGGAATTTACCTGAAATTATTCCACGGCGGGGAGTGACCCGAATCTAAAATGATAATGCGGGACACGCTTTAGACAGAACTAGCCGAATCCAACGATTTCATTTCGGCATTACAGTTTAATCTAGCACTAGCAGCCCGTTGACTTTGCAATGTAGTTTGTATCAGCAGTCACGAAATCACACCAATTCCGTGAACACTGTTGAATAAAGTAAATAGCTTGCAGTTTAAATTGGGTTGGATGAAAAATCAACTTACATTGGCTAAACTCGTCCGAGCGTTTTGACGCGTTGTACTACTGTTACGTTAGAAGTTAATGATCTAACTCATACGACTTCTGAAAATTATTTTTTTTAATAAACAAGACAAGATAAAAATTTAAGCTTAAGCTATATTAATTTAGAAAACGCAAGTTTCAATCGGCCAGAAAATAATCTCTCAATTTTTCTTAACATAACTTCTACGCCGTAGCACGATAAGAACAACTGCGTAGACACCAATTTTAAACTCTAATATGAGCGTAGCAAATCTACGCAAGTAAAAGATAATGAGCAAAAGAGGCGTCAAAATATATTATAAAAAACGAATCGTTCAAAGCGGCATTGATTTTTAAGTCCTTATGTGATCATATTAGAATACAAGCAACACTTTAACACTTTAGCTACTATGCATTTTTATATTCAGACAGTCTTCGCAAGCTCGACGGGACCTTTAGTAAACGAGAAGCCGTGTATAATTTTTCTTTAGCTTTTGAAACGAAAGTAGAGCGCAAGGTAATCATCATAAGCGGTCGCATGTGAATTTTCTTACGATTTAATGGGACATAATTCTGCAATTTGATGCATATAGTAAAGGTTAATTAATAAGTTTGTTACCCACTGGTAACTTGTTTGGAGTGATCATTTTCTTTTGTTGACGAGCGAGGAGAGTTCAAGAATTTTTGAACGGACACGTTTGGAATTTATTCCAAATATTATGAAGGTTAATAAGGTAATGATTGCTTAGATAATACCTAAACAATTAACTTGCCTTGCGTAAGATTCGTTATACAAATACTTTAAGCAAACACGCACAGCGAAAGTTTGCAAAGTAACGTATCAAAGAAAGGGATGCGAAGATTTAAAATGTAAAAATTAATAGGCAAATAAAGTTCCCGTTTTTACCAAGGTTCCCTAACTTTACGGGCTACCTAAGATAAGTTAGGTGACGCTTTCTGTCAATTTCGTTCATTGTAACGAATCTTTAGGGAACACCTAAAGGTGAAAATGATATTGGATAAGGGATTGTGTTTAGGGGCTATCTATGTAGAGAGATTCCTACTTACGGGATGATTTAGGCATGGTTGGCGAAAACCGGCATTAAATTATACTAAAATGCTTATATGACGATAATCGCCTTATGACGTGATAGAAGTAAAGTGATGAAAAAGGTTTTAGACGTGAAAAACGTACACCTTATCCTAAAACGTGTAAGATTCGGGCTCTCGTGGCGTGCTCGTGACTCGTGACCGACACGCTTGCTTCCGAATGATATATCACGGGAGATAAGTGGCGAGTTGCGGAAAGGAGAGATCTTGGGGATTGTGACAGCGATTTAAACTGTGTGGTTACCTTTGAGACGAACTTTTCAGAGACTTTTTTTGGGTTTCTTACGGACGGACGGACTGTTATTAAGGCTAAAATCTGTAGACCGCACTCTCAATCAGCTCAGAGTCGAGATAGAGTTAAAACGAGACAGATTTATGTCAGAGCATATTTGTGTCTCGTTTTAACATCTTGAGTCTGAGCTAAGTCAGAGTACGCTCTATAAATCTCTGCAGAAGAATCCGCTGTCCGTCAGCAGGCTGTATCTCATGAACCGTAATAGGTAATACTTGAAATTTTCACAGTATGTTTACTTCTATTGCCGCTATAACAAGAAATAATAAAAAAAAATATCAAGTTAAAAAGTAAAGAATCTTATCCACACAATCAACTTTTGTTTTTGCTCGATCTATTAATTTGTTTGTGGTAATTTTTGTACGATGGTACAAACGTACCCGAAAACCTTCGTGTGTGGATCCGACTCGCACTTAGCCGGATTTTTTTCAATTTAAAGACAGTATTTTTTATAATATAGAATTATTTATATCGCTTAGCCTCTGATATGAAATTGTATTTTTATCCAAGTTCATTAGTCACCACAAGAGTTCACTGTAGTTTTAAAGGATTCTTTGTTCGTTGCCGCTCGCATTCGAGAAACTCGAACTCGTTTTATTAAAGAATAGCCAAGCTGAATTATTTGTCTAATATGCCTGCTCCAAATGAGCGAGAAGCTCGTATTAGGAGTGGATACGACAATAGTGCAACGGATCAAACTTTCGGTTTCAGTCCCACCTTTAACCGTTGGGCTATCGAGGCGTTTCTTAAACGTTTTAGATGCAAGTTAATGAAAGTTTATGCATGCTTCCGTTAGTTATATAATAGGCGGAAATTAGGCGTGCATGAAGAAAAGCTCGCGGGATTTGTGGGGGTAATTACAGTGTGTGGTTAAATTATAAGTAAGAGGAACTTCTTAGAGATTAGATTCTACGATTAAGGTTGATAATCCTTAAACTTTTATATTAGATGCGAGATCCTAGATCTTGGCTGATGCGTCCATTAATGATGTGAATATGCCTTTTATTATCACGGGGATACATGTGGCGAAAGGAAAGAAGAGATTATGGTGAATGCTAATGCCTAATGGCTATTTATTTTTAATGCTGTTATATTTAAAATTAGCTGAACTACTAACTAGTTATCGTAATAAAGTTAAGCTTGCCGACAAATTATCGTACTTGGAATGGAAGAATACTGTAAGCTGTCATACGAATCACGAGTTGGCCTACGTGAAATAAATAATTTTAAATTTTGACTGGCTGTATTTCTGCGTTGTGCTGTTGGTCCTATTTAGAAATTGATCTGTAAGCTAGGTATAAAGATTTAAGGTGTTAGATAAGGTGGTGGTTACAGGTAAGGTGATATTTAAGTCAGTTATTATTAAATTGGAGAGCTAAGGTGACAGGAGGAGCTAAGGAGGAGGGATTCGTGACAGGTAAGAGACAGGTCAGGTGGTGGTGACAAGTAAGGTGATGTATAAGCCAGGTTAAGGTGTCAGCTAAGGTGGTGGTGGTGACACGTAAGGTGATCTAAAGCCAAGTTATTATTTAAGTTCGTTGGCAAGCGGGTGCTATTAAATAGGTACCTATAGGTTTTCCTGTGTAAACCTTGATCAATAAACGTGTTTGTGTGGGCTCACATGTCGTACACGCTGCCTGATTCCGTTAGTGATATATCACAGGGAGATAACTGGCGACCTGCGGAAAGAAGAGACTGCGATAATAAATTACACTTTTTAAGGTGTGTCCAGACTCAACACGTTACAAAAAAAGACGTGTGGCACTCGGGGACTGCCGCGGTAAAGCTATTGCATAGCATTTTTTATCAACGCCATCTAGCGGTGAGAGGAGTCCCGTGTCAGGTTATTTTCGATACGGAATTTCTGGATTCGGTCTCCACGCTCAAGGCCCGCGATAGAAGCTATGCAATAGCTTAAAAATTTCTTTAAAATATCTTTCAAGGTTTTATCTCCTCACGAACGAGCAAAGTGCGGAATCTGAATTAGTTAAATTCGCATTTGTCCGTCTGTTTGTCTGAGTATATAATACCTGCTGATTATTAATATTTTGACTATCAATAGTCACTTTTTTGCCACTTTTCTGTGTTACTACACAAAATACGAAGGTTAGACTTATAGTAGAACGTTGTCATTAGGTTAATGCACGTTACCACGAAATCTTACTAATTTAAGGTTATTAAGGTTTTAAGTTCTGGTATGTTGTTTCCTTATTTGGTGTACAATAAGAATATTTTTCGTTTCATTTTTGATTTCATTTCATTTTCATCTACCGCTGTAAAAAACAAAATGTATATTGCCAAGTAAATACTGTGCGTTGCGGTGTCACGCGTTGTTGCACAGGAATGCGCTATTCGTATGTACCTGCAGTCATGTGTACACATTTTATATCACTAGTGTTGCATAAGCCATGCTCGTGACGATCCATCAGCCGTCGGTATTTTGATGTTTGCCCAGGGTACCTAATTTTAAATTTTATGTTCGCGTAAATCTGTCGTTCAGCATGAACGGGAAAGGGGTGGAAAGTTTTTGCATCCATTTTCCGTCCATGAGGCTGAAAGAGTCGAAGTGACGCAGGTGGCGCTGTCCGCACAGGATCGTGTATTCTGTCCTGTTATAGGCAGGACAGTCGAGGCAGACATAGTCGATCAGCGTAGGTATACTGCGACGCAGCTATGTGATAAAGGTACAAAGAATAGATTATAACGATTGACAAAAAAAATAGACGTTCGTACAAGGTTATGTCGAACAACGTGGTAACAAAAGTATGACGAAGGTATATCATGAGATACTACGCGATAGCGTACACAGCTCTTGTCATGGCAATAAGAAGATTTTTCCAAGAGATGTAAAAGAAAATATGATGCCACTAAGTAGCAATACGACTTCGAGCCTTCCAACTTGATTAATCCCTTTGATTTCTATAAAACCGCGTTCTGCTTCACTACGGAGTAGGAAAAAGTAGTGATTTCTCTTTTGTAGTTATTTTCTTTGACTTATAACTAATAAGGATTATCTGGATCAAGAAACTTACCTTTTGGGCGTTTCACACAGAACCTTCTGGACCGGAAGCGGGATACTATATTGGTTTTAATGCTCCGCATCTAAATTGAAAAAGGAACTCTTGAGAGAAAACCTTATACTGAACAGACAAACAATCAAACTGACTGTAGTTTTGATTTGACAAAGAATAATGGACATCATTAGCATAATTATATGAAGTTTTAGCTATACGTTAAAAATATACACGTCCCTAAAAGTTTATTTATAAAATGTCTGATATACCTTTTTTTCATATGAAAAAATGTGAGGGAAAATCTGAAAAAAAAAGAATTTAAGTATAAAAATCCTATAAATAATAATTAAAGCTTAAGTTATGTTTGGTTTGACTTCATATTATCTTAGGTATAGTCTTCTATCTCAGTATACTATCTTAAGTTCGTTCAGGATACCTAGTCTCTAACTTGCCTTAAAATAATATCTAGAAGAACTTTGTTTGCTTTTCAAACTAGTGTTTGTTTATACTTGCTCGTATTAAAACAACTCCATAAAACATCAGCACTGCACAATCGTGTGAGCACACAATGCAACGTGAAACAATTACTTATTGAGTTCTCCCAAATGCAGTTTAGTGTAGCTTCGGTTCGATGTAAATATCGTAAAACAATAGCATGTGAATAAAATAAACCCGTATCACTTTAGCTAATATTAATTCAAATTGCGTTTGCAGTTGCCATATATAGTAAAACCTTTATATCTTACTAGATAATGCCCGCGACTTCGTCCGCGTGGATTAAAGGTTTTAATTCCTTTATGTAGCCTATGTGTGAATCCTGGGTATGAGCTATCTTCATTCCAATACAAAAATGTGTTTGTTTGTTAACTCTAGTAGGCACCTAGTAGGTATAATATTCAAAATACTTATTTATCGCCCTTTCTGTTTCCAAAAAATTAAATTATCCTATAAGTTAATCAGACATGAAAAATTTGAAAAAAATAAACAAGAGGATCCCGCAGTGCATCTCGGCATTCTTAATTTAATAACTCTTTTATATCTCAAGAACTTGAAGAAGGATATGGTTACTCTCGTGAAATTATGGTAAGTTTACCTATGTCTGCCAAAAGTTTCCAAGTGGCGTACATTTACCAAAACTTTACGTGAATGGAATCATTTTAACTGTCGTGAATAAATAAGTTTAAAATAGATAATATTATCTTTTTAGATGTATAAAAATTTTATTTGTAACCTTAATTCTTAGCGAGCACACCTATCGTTCCCGTTTTTCGCGATTATTACATCCGCGTACGTGCAAATTGTGGACTCACTGCGGTATTGTTCACGTAGAAATATATTCTTACATTTGCATACAAAGGTATTAATTTATTCTGCAGAATTATTTCAAAAATAGTTTTAAGCTATTGCATAGCTTCTATCGCGGGCCAGCGTGGAGACCGAATCCAGAAATTCCGTAACGAAAATAACCTGACACGGGACTCCTCTACAGTGAGCCGCTAGATGGCGTTGATAAAAAATGCTATGCAATAGCTTTACCGCGGCAGTCCCCGAGTGCCACACTTGTCTTTTTTTTTGTATTCTAGCCTAAAAACCTATCGATTACGAATAGACTTTCATCATTTATTCTATCTACTTTACTCTTCTCTATAAATCTCTATAAAGTGTATCGTAGAACTCCAAGTGCCAATACCTTTCTCTATTGCATGATAGATACGTTAGAGTCCCGTCTTAGGATATTGCGATTTAACTGGCTTTGAAATGTTAGCCACAGCGAAGTAATTTAAAAGAAATCTGTGTGTTTTGAACGTCTGTTTAAAACTGATTTTTGTTCAGACGTATAAATTGAATTATACCAATTCAAGTAGAATATTGTGCAATCGACCGTTTAAAACTTTGTTACGTGCTGGACTCTGAATTCTGATATTATTTATTGACATAAATATGCTTTAGAAACGGGTGTATACTGTATAATTGTTACGATTCCCGCCTACGTTCGATTGAATATAATATTAACAGTGTAGGGGTATTTTATAGATTCGTGGAAACGATATCTATAATTGCTATTGACTATATTATAAGGTTGAAAGGAAAAATTTCTTCAGGCGAACAAAATGTCTCTCTCGAGCTCAATAAGCTAACTGCACGTTCTGCTTTGCAATGGTCTCACTGAGAAGAGCTTGCAAGAAACTGTTTAAAGATGATAATAAATAATTGCTTCACGAGTCAACGTCATAAGAATATTGAAGAATTTTTGTCATTCTTCTTCTTGAAAGGATAGGCATCCACTGTTTAATATAATGATCTTTTCCATAGAATTCCACATGACTCGCTTTTGCACCGCCTGTATCCAGTGGCTCCCTGCAACTAATCTGATGTCGTCGGTCCTCCTATTGGTGGGTCTATTAACATGCACTTTGTCATTCATGTCCAATTTATTGGTAAAAGCTTGATTTTGTTAGTTCTTATTGACAAAATTAAGCTTTTAATTAGGTTTGAGCCTGCGGTCTGATTAGCGACGGTTTGCGGTTGGCTAATTAATCCGATGCAGGCAGACTACCGTAGGCTAACATATTTAAAAACATTCTATTCTGTCTAACGATACCATTTAAATACGAAAAATTGGGAAGTTATTGAAATCTGAAAACCAATAAGCGATGACCCGTGAACTTTGATCGTGCGTTAAAATATTGTTTAATTTTTGTTGTAGGTATAACCCGGAAAAGAAAGTTCTAAAAACAACTTTGATCATCAACTTTCTTAAATGATTAAGAATAATACTTATGTACTTTGTTCAAAATTCTTTTCAGCGATATTCCAGAGCGCGTGAAAGTAATTTGAACATATTATGTTTATAAATAAAAGATAAGATACCAACGAAACATGCACGCGTGCTGATTAGATTTGATATATTTGACGGACAGACGTTCAGACTTGTTAATAAAATATGTACGTGAGTAGGTTAATTGGAGTGGGTGAGTAGGAATATAAAATTGGATGTAAAATCCACGGAGTAGATAAAAATACTTCGTGGTAAAATTCGTTATTTTGATTTTGTTCGTATTTAGGTATTTCTTAGTTCATCATGCCCTTGTCCTTTTCCCACGCTATGTGGGGTCGGCACAACATGTCTTTTTCTTCCACTCACTTCTATCATTCGTTAACTCATTATCTACACCTCTTACAGGCATATCCTCTTTCACACAATCCATCCATCTTTTTCTTTTTTGTCTTCCTCTACTCTTTTGCCCTTCTACATTCATATTTAACATTCTTCTACTACTATTTAGGTATTTCTTAGTTACTGAACTAATTTAAAACATCTTTGTAAAAAACAGAAAAGGTATGGCGGACTGCTAAAATCATAACAATTTGTTTTATCGTAGTGTGGTAAAAAGAGAATACAAATAACTGGTCAATTGTAAGGACTCGCATACGAAGGGTTCGGTACTAAATAAAATAAAAATTATTTTTAATAGGTATTTGTTGTTATAGCGGCAACAGAAATACACGTTCTCTGAAAATTTCAACTCTCTACCTGTTACGGATCATGAGATACAGCCCGCTGACAGACAGACGGACGGACGGACGAAAGAACAGGGGAGGCTTAGTAATTGGGTCCTGTTGGTTACCCTTCGGATACGGAACCTTAACAAACTAAATTTTAGACAGAGGATTCGTCACAAAGCCAAGTTGTTTCATTGTATAGAATATCCAAGGCTAGCCTTTTAAATGGAAATGTTTGAGTTAGGGCTACTTGTATTGAGCATGTCAGAGTACTGAGAAAACCGTATTCTTTCTAAAGGCCGATTTCACCCATGAAAAATAGTCTGATCCGAGCGTAATGATATTCGGACAGATTTTCAATACAAAAACTGTCAAAATATGTATCTTTCATAGAGATAAGACTTATTTTTATATCGGTAATTTTTTTGCCCTTGTTCCGAGGAACTTTTCCAACAACATTTTATATCTTACAATTACAATATTTTTCTGACCTGTTTCCTAGTATTTTTCTTGTTATCTCCTAATCCTATCTAAAAAAGCAAGAAAATTTGAGCTACCTATTTATTATTTCACAGTAACTTTGTATTTGTTTGTGTCCTTCATCGTTTCGCTTCTTTTAGATAACATAATTTGTTTTTAATGAAATCAACTAAGCTTCAGTCAAACCTTCTTATCTTGAAAATACGATGTTTTTTTATCGTAAATCTTAATTAAAACAAAAATCTATCATTATCATACATTATACTTATAGAATATATATACTTTCTTATTACACTAAAAATTAGAAGATTATTATAGAAACAGAAGATATGGTTGATTGTTTATATTGTAAGTATCGGTTACATATTACTACGGCGTGGTTACATTCTCACTAGTACAACTGATTAGTTCAACCGTTACACTAATGAGACATTTTTTCCCAGTAGTTCTGCATCTACATCCTATTAAGTGTCAATTTAACCATCGCTGTGTAACGTTTAACACAGGAATAAATTAGACGTTTCGCCAGATTTTCAATACAAAAACTGTCAGAACATCTAATTTTTTGTTTTAAAAATTTCATAATTGGTCTGAATTACGTTTTAGCCAGGCAATACACGTCCGGTTTTTTCATCCGATTGTCTGATCCGGTAGCCTGATCAGGCTACCGGAAGGCGTTGAAGCCATTACTTTGTATGAACAGTCAATACACGTCCGATCCGGTGGCCGGATCGGACGTCCGAGTCGGAAACGGGCGCGAGGCGTTTCCGATTTTACTGTCGGTCCGGTTGCCTGAAGGCGCGGTCTACATACTTCTAGTATGAGACAAAATAGACATCCGGTTACTCCTTCCGATTTTGCCAGTCAGGGTTCCCAACTTAGGGCTTTTAGCCCTAAATTTAGGGCGGAATTTTGCTGATTGGGATTTTTAGGGCCCAAAAAATCTAGCGCTGACACTGTGTGGACGCATCATTGTGGTTCGAATAATGGGCGAAAATTATGAAAAAAAATAAAAAAAATAATAATAAAATAAAATAATTCATAATAATAAAATTATTATTTCTCTCATTTATTTTCATACACATTCATCCTATTATTTTTAAAAATGTTTACAAATATACATATACAAATATAAATATAAAAACATAATTAAAAACAATAAAACGAATGGGTCCCACTTGCTGCGGGATAGGGACCCAAGCAGCCAGTGGTCAGGGCTCCAGAGTGAGGAACCTCCTCACAATGCGTGCCGTCTCAAGGAGTACCGCCTTCTGTATCCTGCTCTTGATCCAAGTATTAAGCGAAAGTTTCTTAAGATGTTGATCGAAACTTTTCGCTATGAGACCATTGACCGAAACGACCATCGGCACTATAATCGTTGAATCAACATTCCACATGGCGGTAATCTCGTGGGCAAGGTCTAAATATTTTGACAATTTTTCTTTTTCCGCCTTCACCAGATTATCATCATGTGGAATTGTGATATCGACAATTATCGCTCGACGCGCTGATCGGTCAACTAGCACTATATCAGGTCTATTGGCTACAATATACCTATCAGTGATAATTGACCGATCCCAGTAGAGCAGGGCACTACTAATAATTCAGAATAATAATAAAATTATTATTATTATGAATTATTTTGGATGTTTTAAATAGAAATGACTCTCAGTAAGTCTTGTCAAATTAATTGGATGAATCCAAAATAGCGACGTTTTTTCTTCTTTCTCTTTCCTCTCTTTAAAATTTCTGTGGTGGTGTCGTGTGGTGCGGGTTGTTACGTTCCCTCAAATATGGTTGAGCGAAGCAATGGCTGGATCCTGCGTCATGCTCGTGAACGGGTGCCACCAACGGGAATGGGTCTGCTTTTGCCTGCCTGTCTTAACATGCATTGGATTGTTTTGCATTTTTGAAACTTTATTGTGGAAACACTGTATACATAGCATAGTTTTGTTACCTATTGTAAAAAAAATTTTTTTTGAAAAGAGCGACCGCCGAGTTTATTGCTGGCTCTTCTCGGCAGGAACGGCATTCCGAACCAGTGGTAGATTCATTGACGATTCAAAAGTACTTGTAAAAGTTTATTTGAATAAGAAATATTTCTATTTTTATTAACTCGTCATCCATCTTCTTTTCTTCTGCTTTGCTCCAAACGCAAGCACTCGGGATGATAGCTCGGGAACGACTGAGTTCAGAAAAAGCCTGACGGAAAAATCGGATGTGTATCGAGTAAATACGATCCGGTTGCCTGATCAGACAATCGGAAACAAAAACGGACGTCTATTGCCAGGCTTAATGGAAAGAAAAAGGAACCCGGAAAAGACGGCCACAATGAAAGCTGACATTGGCATGTGCAAGGATAATTTCTTAAAGGGATAAAAATTAGATGAAATCAACATTCAATGAAGGACTGTCCTTTTTAATATTCAGTCGTTGGTCTCGTTAGCGGACAAGATCTTCCATTACGCGAGATCATTAATTACCCATCCAACAAAAAATTCGCAAACTTCGTCTCCCTTCATTTTTCCGTTTCCGCAAATTCTTATCCCGAAAATTTGTTCAATTAACCTTTCTCTTACAAACCAAGTAATTAGGCCGACTGAAACTTTAATTTTCATTTTTTCCCCAAACTCTCAGTTTTGGTAAAAGTCACCCGAAATCAGAAATTACTTCGGAACATCTGAAAGACAGAATACTAGATTTATGCCAGTTTTGTTCTAGATGTATATTTTTTATGTAATCTCTCCGAAACTAAGTTAATTAACAGGTCTGAAGCTGGATAGAAATTCGGCTAATAACCCGAACGACTGACTGATTTCACAAGATGATTAGGTATGTATTCAAAGGTATACTCGTATATAGCTGATCGACATTTTATTTCACTTCTAGAGAAACTTTTTCTCTTCAGTTCTCACAAGCTTTTGCCTACGACTTTAACCACGTGGAGTTTTTAAATATTCTACGAGAAACCTTTGCTTTTCCGAGATTTTGTTATTCTTCAGGTCCTGAACTATACCCATGCAAAAACTCAAGATAATCAGTACCTATAATTGAAGAAAACACCAAAAAAATAATGGACAAACACTTGGCTAAACACTTAATAAATTAATAGGATACAGGAAGAAGGAACATTAAGTTGGCGTGAACAGGTAGGTACATACTGACTAAGTTAATGTAAGTATACAAAGTTAATGTTCCGGTACATTTCTTAATTAATATTTAAGGTGTTCATAATAACTCAACATTTCTGATCTTGACTGGAACATCTTATCCCATTTAAATCTTTATCTACCTTGAGATTCAACATGATTAATTAATTTACAGGATACAGAGGCAAAATCATAGCGAAGTTGTTGTTGTTCTAATTGCTTCCAAATAAGAGAGAAAAAGATTATAAGCTTAGTCTTGGTTAATCCAGCCTATACCTACACGCTCTGTTTTTTTATTATTTTTATTATATTATTATTCTTATTCCTAACAAATGCGTTTATAAGAGGGTTTTAAGTACCCTTTCAGCCTATATGATACATATTACTATATATATAGCTACTCGTGCTGATTCACTGACTGACTGACTGACTGACTCATTGATCACCTCTCCTGTAAAATTTTGTATGGAAAAATTTTTTTTCACCCACCGTTTCGTATAGAGGACAAAAATTCATTCGGAACAAAAATATGGAGAGAGCTGATGATTAAGGATTTCGGAGACGGGATGAGGAGCACCGGCCAGGGTATCGAAGATAGGTGGGGGGTGTTCGACCAAATGTCACTCGAAACCTCATCCAATTGGCAAAGAGCCGAAAAAAACTCCAAAATGGCGAATTCAAGATGGCGGCCATACAAATTTAGTCTGTGTCTATCTCGGAGAGTATAAGAGATGGAAGAGTGGTTTCTTGGCAAAAGATGATCAGGAGCCGAAGTTCCACTTGGTGAACAGAAAAAAAATTCAAGATGGCGGAATTTATTTTTTTCCATACAAAATATACGCAAGACTTTAATAGGTTCCTTTTCAAAATTTCTAATGGTTTCGTATAGAAGACAAAAATTCATTTGGAGGAAAAATATGGAGGGAGCTGATGGTTGAGGATTTCGGAGGCGGGTGAAGAGCACGACCAGGGTATCGAAGATAGGTGGGGAGTGTTCAAACAAAAGTCACTCGAAACCTCATCCAATTACCAGGGAGCTGAAAAAAAATTCAAAATGGCGGATTCAAGATGGCACCCATACAAATTTCGTCGATGTCTATCTCGGAAAGTATAAAAGGTGGAAGAGTGGTTTCTTGGAAAAAGATAATCAGGGTCTAAAGGTCTACTTGATGAATAGAAAAAAAATTCAAGATGGCAGAATTTGTTTCGCTATACAAATTATGTGGCGAATTTATTACGGTCCCTTTTCCTGATAGTTTTGTATAGAGAACAAAAATTACTTCGGAGGAAAAATATGGAGAGAGCTGATGATTGAGGATTTTGGGGAAGGGTGAGGAGCACGGCCAGGGAATTGAAGATAGGTAGAGGGTAATCAAACAAAAATTACTCGAAACCTCATTCAATTGGCAGTGAGCTGAAAAAAAATTCAAAATGGCGGATTCAAGATGGTGGCCATACAAATTTCTAAAAAGAGGATCAAGACCCGTAGATCTACTTAGAGAATAGAAAACACGCGGTTCGCTTTAGCGAGCCGCGCACCCACGCGCCCTAGTAGTTTTTTATATTATCACAACAAGACGAGTTTTGATTTTCGTCAAACATGCCATGCCAAATGAATTAGGTACATATTTATGTTACCGTATTTCAATCTTGTAATATCGTATTCCTGAGTCCAGACTAGTGAATTGCTAGAAAAGTACCAAAGTACCTGCCTAGATTACATCTTGCAGACTTTAGCAAAATATATCTAAGCTTGTTATTTCTTAGACATGATTTCATACATAATAATTATTGAGGTTAATTGCCCGCGGCTTCAGGTAGCTTTTGATGAAAGTTGGAGCTGAATTTAAATCTGAATATTATGTTTACGAATTGCAATTAATTTATCGCAATTAGTCCAATAGTCTTTGCATGAACCGTGCAGAGAAGGAGATACATATCTACTCCTTCCCTCGAAATAACAACAGTTCCTACCTACTTACATATTTATCGATATAGAAGGAATACTAATCAAAATTATGAAAAGATTATTTTGGGACGTAGTGCGAAGGGATAAGAGTTACGCGATAGAAAAAGAGGCAACTTCTTGGTAAATATCACTATATATGTAGGTAAGTTAGTTCTGTGCAACCTGAATTGCATTTTATTGTATGCTAGCAATAATCGCAATTTAGTTAAATGATTTTGCGGCGTGAATCTTCTGTACCTGTACTATTATGACGTATTCTGTACTCTGGATCCGATAGTTATGGGACACGAAGAGTTTTTAAACGTCGTATTTCAAAAGCTGAACCATGTGACCCAAGAACTAGCGCTTACTTAGCTTAAAGGCTAAGCCTAGCTATCATCTAGCTATACAAAGAGGCAAAACCGTCTTGGGCACTAAGCCAATGACAATGCAATGCCTTTGTATGCACTGCACTTCGCTGGTGTTTGTTAATAATATTATTATGTCACAATTTTCTTTTAAATTATTTTTAGGTATACTTATTTATAAACATCATGAGTTTAAGATTGACCATAGGTACCAACAAAATACGTCTATGATAAGAGGACGTTCTTCCCATTTTTTCGACTGAAAAACCTGTTATCGTAGATTTATGGATTGATTGTAAAAATTATTCACAGTATAGGGACGTTCCGGCCGTAAAGTTAGCTCTATTATTAAGGTCTATCATCAATGATAGACGATAAGGCACGGAACTATTTCATTAGTCTGAAGGCTTTACGCTTCAACAATGGACGCTCAACAAAAGGCGTAAAAGAAAGATACCTGTGATAATAGAATGGGCGGTATCAGATCTTTTTTACGACCATTTGTACTTTATCATAATCAGTCAACAGGAAATAAGGTTTTTTTATTCGTTTACAAGTTAGCTCTTCACCGTAATCTCATCTGCTGGTAAGTGAAAATGCAATCTAAGATCCAGGAAGCTGGCTAACTTGCAGCTTGGTAATTCTTACCAGTATTATAAATGCGAAAGTGTGTTTGCTTGCTGGTTGATCATTCAATCACGTTGCAACAGACCCTCGGATCGATGACATTTTTTGCATCAGTAGTAGGTATGGTTGAGGACTAGGAGAGTGACGTAGGCTACTTTTTATTTCGGAAAACATAGGATTTATAAAAACCTAACTCCACGCGGACGAAGTTGCGGCAAAAGCTAGTATAGCAAGCTAGTAAGCATAGGTGCAGTTATCTAAGCCAACCCCATTTGTTCTCAACACTTTGTACGCATACAACTAGAGCATATAATAAAATTATGCGGTCGATTTACATAATATAATAACATTCTCGCGGCTTTATCGCTGCAATTGCGACATGATTTAAATTCAACTTTTCCCGTACGAGCTTTTCTTGCGCCTTTATTTAATTTTTCCAGCTGAGCGATTCTCTAAAAATGATTACTATTGACGATTGCAATCGCCTCTGATTGACTGACACACTTGCTATTGACGTTCATGCATTATTTCAGAAAGACCTCCCTGGCGCAGTGGTGAGCGCTGTGGTCTTATAACTGGGAGGTCTCGGGTTCGATTCCCGGCGGGGGCAATTTAGTAATTTATTATTTCTAAATTGTCTCTGGTCTGGTCTGGTGGGAGGCTTTGGCCGTGGCTAGTTACCACCC
Organism: Hipparchia sbordonii; assembly: GCA_038048805.1. NCBI lineage: Eukaryota > Metazoa > Arthropoda > Insecta > Lepidoptera > Nymphalidae > Hipparchia > Hipparchia sbordonii. The sequence continues at coordinate 7,226,635 of CM076107.1, read as the reverse complement.
TAACTTCAAAAAACGTGCCGCCAAGCGATTTAGCGTTCCGGCACGATGGCGTGTAGAAACCGATTAGGGGTATGGGTTGAATTTACACTGCTATACCCCTTCCAAGTTAGCCCGCTACCATCTTAGACTGCATCGTCACTTACCATCAGGTGAGATCGCAGTCAAGGGCTATCTTGTAATAGAATAAAAAAAAAAAAAGACCGCGATAAATTCGCGAGACTTAGCAATGATTGATCCAGCTTTCAAAGAATCGGCCTGCTGTATTATATCAATCGGTTTCACAGTTGCCGTTTAGACATCATCATCATCACCATAGGTCTCTTGAAGTGATCGCCATAAAACAAGATCCTGTGCTGTCTGCAACCAACGGTCGCCAAGAACTCGTTTAGGTACTAAGTACTCGTTCTAAGCTTCAATAGTACAACGGTCAAAGGTGCGGACTCAAAACTGAAAGGTCGGTCTATGGTTCATATTACTTTGACGTTAATGTCATCGAATACGAATACGTTCAATCGAATTAAATCTTATACTAACCCTACTAATTCTACTAATACTCAGGAGTCCTCACAGCTCTGTGGGAATATTGTGGTGATAAGTACTTTAATGGCAGTGGTGATGACTCTCTGTAATGAGTACCTATTACGAAACAGAGAACGACTCGAGAAATTAAATTTTCTGGAAAATATATTTCAGCAACCTATTTCGATGATTCATATTCTAGGCGAATAATGTGAGATCACATTAGTATTCTGTGGGGATTCTTCGTTGTACATTCGCCGCATATTACTTTATTAATAAACATGTAACTCATACGTTTTACGTAAAGAAAAACTTCTGTTTACGGTTTTTAATATCATCTTGAACTAGCATGTTATCAGACTTTAGTTAAAGCAACTCGCTCCTCTCCAATTAATCGCCGTCTGTAACGTATACGTACGCCTTAAAACGTATAGAGATGTCGTTGTCAGTAGATAATTGTCGAATTGTATGGTGTGTCGATGGCCTAGCTCAGTTTTGCTTAATATTTTGATCCAAATTATTGATGCCAAGCGGATTTACGGAAAGCTCACAATTTCTACAATTCAAGAACGAAGCACAATTGTTACATTATTTTCAAAGCATTATTTATTTACCCTGAAGAACCTAATAGATTTATAAATACATATCAAAAATTCCGAGGCCGGCGGAATTGCATAAGTTTTGTGAAATCTCTTAAACGTTCTGTTATCCTAAAGAAGTGTATACAAAGTTTGTATACACTTCTTGTTTACAATAATATACCTTTAGTTTATTATTTATCAGCCAGAATTTCTGTAAATGGCAACCGCTGCACACAACCGGTACAAGATTTTGTAATGGCGATCCTTGGAAGAAACATCTATCATTATAAATAATTAATAATATTATCCTACTAATATTATAAATGCGAATGGTTGAATGTATGAAGGAATGGATGGATGGATGTTTGTTGCTCAATCACGCTGCAACAACTGAACCGATTTGGCTGAAAGGCACAGAGATAAATTACAGTCTGGATTAACACATAAGCTACTTTTTATCCTAGAAAATAAGAGAGTTCCCGCGGGAATTTAAAAACGAAGTCACGGGTAATTAATGTTAGTAATGTCTTACATAATGATCCATTGATTGAAAAGACGACGACAAAATAAATAATTTTTGTATTTCAATTTGAAATTAACAAGTTATTTGATTCAAGGCGTATTTTCGGTACAACGCATTAAAGTGAAAAATAACTTTATTACTCGTACTTAACTTCGCGGCGAATTCTTACGTCAAGCTGTAATGTGGGGCTACTCATCTTGTCTGCATGCCTACGGGGAGGGTAATGGAATATTTCAGGTTTATTAGTTTTCCGGAATTTCGTGCGAACTCTAAGTAGGACAGACGTGTTACTCTGAATTGCTATATGACCATTTTCCTTATTTAATCTTATTAACCACGACGGAAAGGAGACAGTTTGTTTGCGTTTTGCTGAGGATCGGTTTAAGTCTTGTTTAAGAGCGGTTTTTGCTACCATTTTCCCCAAAAATAACTGGGCCGTTTTTAGATTCACATATAGTTATAAAACAAGAACCTTTATAGTTTCGCCAGGGCGGTCCGTTTATCCGCGGCTTAACTCGGAGAGTATTGGTACTAAAGAGCAGTAGTAATTTCACATACAATACAATATACTATAATCTCGAAAAAACTTTTTTTTGAGTACTTCCCCTACATCTGTCTGTTTGCCTGTATACTCCCTTTTCACGGCTGATCATGGTACAGAGATAGCTAGGATTCTAGATACAGGGATTAGCACAGACTTTTAAAAAGGTCAAATCCACGCGAACAAAATGGCGGCATCAGCTTTTATTATAAAATTATAGTTTTGTAAAGGGTATCGTTAGCGTCGTAATTTTGTCCCATTTAGAGATACCACAGCTGGCTAAGCCGCAGGCAAAAGCAACTCGCTCAAATCGTTATCAAATTGAGGTAATTTCGGGGCAAATCCAATTCTAAATTCCACCATCTTATCCCTGTCCTCCATAAGCAGCGCAATCTATCTTTCTCAGAGTCCTCTCACAAATAACGAGCAAAATGGCTCACAAATAAAGAAGTTGAGAGCCATTTAGAGCATTTAAAGATGTTTGCTTTTCTATAAATGGGTGACTCCGACATGATATATAGAATAGAGATATAGCTGCGTAAGGACTTCCTATTACAGAGGATTTCGTGCCTCGTTTCGAATTGCGGAAAAATTATTTATTAGTTCCTGGTACAGCAAAAATCTGGCTACAACGTAATAAGTTAATCACTCACTAACTTAGCTTTTATATCTTCTATTTCTTAATATAATTTAGGATATGACGAGTTATTTATACGTATACTCTAAATATATAGAGGCTAAAATAGTATTTATCAGACGCACATTGAATATGGCTGACTTTAATTTAGAGGACAATGTAAACTCTTAGAGGCGAATAATGCTATTAAACAGAAGTCTGTTAAATTACACGCCTTTAGGTATTAACTTATGAAATAAATATAATATTAGATTATTATCTCTTTTTTTGTTATAAAAAAAAAGATACATCTTAATCTGTAATTTAGTGGTTTCCCCTTGAATGCAGTCGAGCCTTACTGACCTTAACATTCAAGATTGAAGTTTTTAATGAATGCAAATATATGGGTGTTTCCTAACAAAATATACCTATTAGAGCAAAGTGGGTTCCCAGCACTCCTCATGAATATTTAGCCGTTTGAGAGAAATGTTTCGGGTTTGTTTATTTTCCTTACAAATTGAATTTAAACCGAGTATTCAGTAATGAGTGCGGTGTTAAAAATTTCTAATGGAAAATTAATATTAATAAAATACTCTATTATCGATATGTCGATACTGAGAGCAAAATTGCGATTTTTTTTCATTTTTGTCTGCCCGTCTGTATGTCTGTGTCTTGGCCGCGTATTATTAATGAATGTTTGCGATGTTCTTTTTTAGGGTTCTGTAATTCCGCTGTCAGTCCGTCTGTCAGCGAGTAGTATATGCTTGAAATTTTCACAGAATGTGTATTTCTATTACCGCTATTATGACAAATAACTAAAAGTAAATGAATTTATAAATCAAAGAGTCTCCATACAAAAAACTTTTGTTTTTACTCGATCTTTGTAATAGTTATAATCTTGTACGATACGGAACCCTTCGTAAGCGGGTCAAACTCGCACTTGGCCGATTTTTTCGAAATTGTATTCACAAGTTGTTCTGGTATGCGATAAAAATAATTGTAAATAAGTATTGTACAAACATAAGAAATGTACAAATAAAATAAAGTAGTCCGACCAAAACAAAACTGGAACGCTTTCCGTTAAGTTGTGAAGATGCTACTTTAAATTCATTAGAGAAGGTGGTACCTATCGTTCTATGTAGTAGATTTTGTTTACCGTGTGACAATGTTGTGTTCGGGGATGAGGGTGTCTCTAAAGAGACCCCAATTAATAATTTCAAAGACCAGAAGGGTTTTAAGATTTGTCGTCCGTGATTCTAACTGACCCCAAACAACATACGCAAACTTTAGATCCTTTGAAAATGTTAAGTAAATAACCCTTCAATGACTTTACAGTAAAAGTAGAAAGTTTCAGGATGACCCAGGTTCAGATTTCGGGAGCGCGGTTAGTGAGGTGAAAACTAAAACTGTTAGGGATAGAAATCATAGGGTTGATTTATAAACCCCGATGCAAAAAAGGGGTGAAAGTTTAACGTGTGTGACTGTCTGTTCTCTCGTAGCTACTGAATGAATGGTTTTGTGTGTACGCGCGTACGTGTGTGTGGTGTGTGTGTGTGTTACTCCTTCACGCCACAACATTGGAACTGATTTGGCTGAAATTTAGAATGAAGATAACTCATACCCAGGATTAACACATAGGCTACGTTTTATCCCGAAAAATCAAAGTAAAAATTAATCCACGCGAACGAAGTCGCGGGAATCAACTAGTAGAATAATAAGGAACCAACAAAGGTTATCCGAGCAAAACTTGAACAAATACCATTTCCCGAGTCCTTTTACTAAAGAAGCAGATCGAATTTAAAGTCGAATATATAATTTGAACTCAGGGGTAACGCTTTCTTGAGACAAAACAACACTAATGGTGTCAGATTGTGCTGGCTTTGTTCAGGCGTGGATATGAAAGATACAAATAGTCCATGAGCTACTTAAAACGTTCTCAGCGTAGACATACGAGTACATTGTGTCTGCGAGCGGATATCTTTTTCCTTTAAGGATATATCAGGCGGAGATTAATGGTTGGGGTTGGATATAGAGATGTTACGAAGCCGACGTCCGACGAACAAAGTTTTTGGTAAATGTTACTTACTTACTTAATTCGCTGGCTCAGTGACCCAAAGAGGATTTTGGCCTCCGACACCAGAAGCTGCCACTCATGCCTCTCCTGCGCCGCTTCACGCCAATTGGGTGCATTGAGGGCTTGCAGGTCCTTCGACACTTCGTCTACCCAGCAATACCTCGGTTGTCCAACGGGGCGTTTTCCTATTGGGCGACCCAAGTATGCTCTCCTAGCAGCACGATCCCCTGCCATTCTCTCTAGGTGCCCGAGCCAGCGGAGTCTTGCCGATTTATATTCTCCCATAATGTTGGTAAATGTTAAGTAATTGGTAAATACCTTACACTATTTAGTAAATTTCTAGAACTTATATATACCTCAACGTCATCATAAATATCAGAAACCCATCAACGGCCCCATATTGAGGGCAGATCTCCTCTCAGAGATGGATTACAGCTGTCTACTAATCTGGCCCAATGCAAAGCTGACTTCACACACTTTCACACCTTTGAGAAGATTACGGAGAGCTCTCGTGGCATGATAGGGGTACGAATACCCCTTCCAAGTTAGCGTTACCATCTTAGACTGAATTAAAAAAAAAACAAAATTATTTATTTCATGTACGCTAACTTGTAGCTCTTATGACACGTCATAACTCTACCACGGGTTCGGAATGCAGATTCTGTATCGTCACTTACCATCAGATGAGATCGCAGTCAAGGACTTTCTTGTCATCAATTAAAAAAAAAACGCTTCCTTGACGATGTTTTTCTTCACCCTTGAAGCATGGGTTTAAAAATTAATTTAATTACTTAAATGTACCTATATAGCTCCGAAATGTCGAATCTGCTACTCTTGGAATAGGAGATCGTAGTCATAAGCTAACTAGGCTATCACTACTCTGTATAGATTATACTTCGAAACCTTTTAATTATCTACGCCAATAAATAATTCAGCGCCTAGAAAGAAGCTAGAAAGCTATAAATATTGGCGGAGGCACGTTGTTAAGAACAGACTGAGAATTAGAAATTTTCATTTCAAGATCGGCTTACGCTTGATGATATCATATTGTCTTTTGAAATTTACTGATGAAGTTTAGGTTAGATCACGATTGCCTAGAAGAAGGTTATTATTTCCTCGAAACCCCTCAAATTGGGAGAAAACTCAGACGCCGGGAGAGCTTTCTACGCCTTAGCGATTCGTATCAGAAACGTTGAACGAATAATATAAACGCAAAAATTCTTTTTTACGAGACCGACTTCAAACGCCACTACAAAGTATCTACATCAATGGTGCCTATCAAATTTGAAAAGTTCCCTCGATTTCTCCAGGATTTCATCATCAGATCCTGACCTGACGATAATGGGACTACCTGGGAACTATAAATACCATTTCAAACAAAAAAAGAATATTTCAAATCGGTCCAGGCGTCTTAAAAATAAGATTCCGACGAATTGAGGACCTCCTCCTTTTTGGAAGTCGGCTAAAAAGAGCTTAGGTAGATGCCAATGTTCATGTTTTGTCGTGGAAAAACGGTAAACAAGGAACAAGTTTATGTATGGTTCTTGAGGCCTTCAAAGTATATGCAATAGAAAATCGACAGGGTAGTTTTAGTAGTTCTCGCAGCCTTGTCCGATCTCTTTTGATTTCACTTCAAGCTAATTGCCATCTTTAGTAGACTAGAGCCTCATTTTCGGAAAAACTGTTTACGTCACATCACTATTAGGTAGATGACGGATTTTATTGGATGAGCGTGTCCAAACGTCGAGTCAGCTTTTTGCTTACATAAGAGACGGCTGAATTGGGGATTTACCACAAAAAATATTTATCCTAAATAATGTGGTTGATTATGAAGGCAGACCGTGGCATTATACTCGTAATATGTAGTTTGCGGTAGAAATAATATCGTCTGCTTTTTTTTGGTTGCTCGTTTTTCCTTTTTGCTTCATACATTTGGGCAGATTATACTGAAAATCATCGGCAACATATTTGTATAGATAACATTAGGGATCATTTGCATAACTTCAAGGTTTTCATCATACCTTTAAAATGCGTACCTCCTAATGCTTTATTAAAAGATCTGTACAATAAACCATTATGAAATACGTACCTAGAAGCCTTTGAAGTGAACAATAACAGCACATTGTCGAGAACAAAGGTCTGGTAAAATAATGTAATTTACTGTGGGACTCTAATCTTCCATTACAAATTGCAATTATAGATAACATCACTGGAAATTTAATGAAATCTATAATTAAGTAAAGTATTTATTTTTAATTCCCAATAAGATAGCCCTCGATTGCGATATCACCTAATGGTAAGTGACGATGATGTCTAAAATGGTAGTGAGCTAACTTGGAAGGAGGTATAAGGCTGAAATTTATAGACCGCACTCTCCCTCTGCTCAGACTCAAGACAGAGATAAAACGAGAGAGATTTATGTCGGAGCATATTTGTGTCTCGTTTTAACTCTTATCTTGAGTCCGAACTAAGTCAGAGCACGCTCTATAGAGATCTATAGATCTCACTCAGCATAAGAGTTTTAATTAAACTCATACTTGGTTTTACAAATATTGGTTTCTAAAAAGTCATCGTGCCGGAATGCTATATCGCTTGGTGGCACGTCTTCAACGATAGGGTGGTAGCCATGGCCAAAGCTTTCCGCCAGATTGACATGGAGACATGTCAGAAATTATAAATTGCCGGGAATCGAACCCGAGACTTCCCGCTTTAAGACCACCAATCTGGTTTAAGACCATCAAAATCAAAATTTATTTATTTCATGTAGGCCAACTTGTAGCTCTTATGACACGTCATAAATCTACCACCGGTTCGGAATGCAGATTCTGCTGAGAAGAGCCGGCAAGAAACTCAGCAGTTGCTCTTTTCAAAAAAAAAAAAATTTTTTTTTTTACAATTATTAAAAAAACAAGGCACACAACGTTTCCACACAGAAGTTTCAAAAATGCACACCTACCACAACCTAACACATGTTAACATCATCATCATCCAGGGAGGTCGTCAAAAAGTTTACTTTTCGATGTTTCTTTTTTTGACGCATCGAGTGCGTTTTTCTGCTGAGAAATAGTCGTCCACGTATAGCTGCTATTATAATCCGTCGCAACGCAAAATGTTCAATACGCAGAATGTACAGTGTACACGTTGATTTCAGCTGTCTACCATCCCACACACTTAAATTGGTCAGCTAAAACAGAAATCAAATCATTCTGCCTACACGATGTTGTCACAATAAAATTGTGTGTGTAATATGTGTGTGACTGTGTGTGTAAGTATCCGTTAAAAGTGAAAATGCCGCACAAAGTTTCACATTCCAGTAACAACGTGCGTACCATTTTTATCAGTGCTACGATATACGATGTCGCGTCGTATTGTAATCAGTGTCTACTATTCGAAACCTTACACGCCACCCTCCCGACACCGTATATCAGCGTAGGTGTTGTGGCAAGTGGGCCAGTGAAATCCTTATTCATGAGCTCGTGTGTGACACGTCGACCGTTGGGACGGCGCGACGGGAATTGAATAATTTCAGAATGTCCTCGGGGTCACTAACTACTATCGGCCTCAATAAGAAAGCTCAGATTCATTCAATGGGCGATAGGTGAGGAGAGGAGTGGAGATGCCCAGAGTTGGGCATGGGTAACAGGGCATAAGGCTCAAAAAACTTTTGGTCGTTTGGGTCCCAAGGTGCTGGAGTGGCGACCTCGCACCTGAAAGCATAGTATTGGCAGACACCCACACTTGAAGTTACAAACATCCATCCATCCATAATTCATCCAAACTTTCGCATTTATAATATTAGTAGAAACTAGTATACTTGAAACGAAGGAAGCGCTCAATAGCCCAGCGATTAAAGAGACTGAAAACTGAAAGGGTGCAGGTTCGAACTCTACCCGTTGCAATATTGTCGTCCCCACTCCTAGCACAAGCTCTCCGCTTATTTGGTGTTAAAAAAATACATTCGGCAATGCAATGGCAGTGGATACCTAGGTACTGTCGGCGGTTTTTTCTTTAAAAGTGGGGTTATTCAAGGGTTAATACTAACGAATGCCGGCAACAACGAGTTTGAGGACCATCAGGTACTGCTCGTTTGCTCGCTAATAATATTTAAAAAAAAAAATCGGTTGACGACAACGTCCCGGTAATTAATAACCCCTATTACGAACGTGGATACCTTCTAACCTTGTACCGTAGAATTTGAAATCAAATAGATTTCCACAAATGGAGGTCGAATTAAACTCAATTTGTAACATTTAAAGGGAGATTGACTCCTATTAATATTCCTGAGAGACTCTTCGAAATTCCAAATTTTCAGTCGAACTTTATCGAAGCGTTTAACGACATTGTTTAACAACAACTTTAATATAATATTTATTTAGGATATATGCCTATGTGCTGGAAGTTAAAAAGTCAGTCGAGGCGCGAATTCTATTAATTGAATCAATATTTATTATTCAAAACGCACATTGTATTATTTTTTTCAATACATTTTTAAATAAAAATGGTAAAATAAATTCTCACTAATATTATAAACTTTATAATATAAAGTAATCTACTATATAAAAATAAGCCAATACTAATCTATTATATAAAAATAAGTCGGGTTTTCCTTCCTGACGCTATAACTCCAGAACGCACGAACCGATTTCCACGGTTTTGCATTCGTTGGAAAGGTCTCGGGCTCCGTGAGGTTTATAGGAAAAAAAATTTAGGAAAAAAATCAACAGAAAAGCGGGAAAATCTTTTTTCATCCTAAAACGAAGCCATCTGGTGGCGAAACGGAGTTCGCCGGGTTTGCTAGTCCTTACTAAATATTATAAAATTCGAAAGTGTGTATGAATTCTAATTCAAATTCAAAATTATTTATTGGCCAACTTGCAGCTCTTATGACACGTCATGACTCTACCATCGGTTCGGAATGCAGATGGTATGTTGGTTTGTATATCAATCACGCTGCAACAAAGCAATGGATCGACGTGATTTTTGCATGGGTATTGCTGAGGACTTGTAGAATGACGTAGGCCCGGAGTCCCTTTTATTTTGGAATTACAGAGTGTTCCCACATTATTTATAAAAGCCAAAAACCTTAGTCCACGCAGATGAAGTCGCGGGCTAAACGAGCAATATTGAAAACTTAGTTCGATAGTTTCACAACGGTCTGTTTACTGTAAAACTTGGGTATTGAACAATCCACTAAGGGCTTTTATCGGATCTTAAACTGCATAGTTTTTAGTTTGATCAACAAAATTCGCAGTCTAGGAAGACAGTCGACCCAGTTCCAACGAAGATTGATTTAACGGAATATTGGCCGCGCCGTTGGTGTCCCTATCGAGGTCACATCCTGAACACTGAGCCGAATGGATTTAATTTGTGCAAGTGCTGAAATGTGAACATGAAATATGACCAAATATCTAGTAGCAAGTATCTAGTTTTATAGCAACTGTTAAAACTGATTGAGAAAGTAGATACATATCACTAATTTCGTGGCTGACGTGTGGTTCGCCCGTGGTGTAACGGTTAACACACTCAGGGCGCGATTCCCAGAGAGATGTGGCTTCGAATCCCACCGGCCTCGGAATTTTTGATATGTATTTATAAATCTATTAGGTTATTTCCTTTAAGTGTAGGTTAACACTTCAATAAAAATAAAAAATTGTAAGTATATTTGTAACGAATTGGCTCAAAAAGTACTGGACCGATTTTAAAAATTCTCTCACGATTTGGATGCTACATTATCACTGATTAATATAGGATATTTTAATTGCATAATGTTTAAAAAATAAATGTCCACCCGTGCGAAGCCGGGACGGGCCGCTAGTATAATATAAGTGATAGCGATATCGACGACTAAGAATCGAATACGAATGAGTCACAAACGCCCCAATTGATATATAAGTTACCACTAAACCTATCTAAAACGCCTACTTCGTCTGGAACTTCATTGGTAAAGGTAAATAGATTCTAATAAACAAGTTATATTGAAAGGGAGACAAAGCAACCTACGCTATGCGCTTTATTGATGATTTTCGTCGAAAGCTATGCGTAGGTACGTGTATGTACTTATTTATGTATTGAATGAGTGGGTGTTATGAGGCTGGTGACATTGGTAAGTTTATCACCTTTTAATATTATTACCTTCTTCGTCCAAGTCTTTATGCTGGCTTAAGCAAGGAAATGCTTAGTCTTACACTTGCTACTTAAGTTTTATCATTATTTATTATTGATAACTTACAATAAATTAATTTAAACTCTCTAATACAAAGCATAGAACAGCCGGTGAGTGGACTTCTATTTTTTTAAATTTTAGTGTCAATTTCACCGACGTTAAGTAACCGTGGAATGATATTATATTAGCAGATTTGTCTAATTTTTTATTCTAAAGGGACCGACTAACTGACTGACGGATCGTGCTGAAATTTGGCATACGGATAGCTATAAGATGTGGGCATTCGCAGAAAGGATCTTTGGAAATTGAACCACTAGGGGTAAAGTACGGGTTTAAAAAAGCGAATTTAACGAGATCGAACCCGCGGGCAAAAGCTTATAAGTATTAAACTCATACTTATCGCTTTCTGTACATATTTAGAAATTATAATACTATAACATACTGTATAACGACAAAACTTGTCTAAAGCGACGGGTATGTGGGCGTTCAAACTTCAAAGTGCATGTAGGAGAAGCGCTTATAAAGTTACGCGATGCAGTGTGATAATATTAAAATATGACAGCATTCCCAACCAATGGTAGATCAAATAGCACTTTGTAAAAGTTTATTTGAATAAAAAACGTTTTTATTCTATTTTTATTCAGTTCTATTCTATTCAAACGTCCTGCTTAATAGTTGTCTAACCCTGCTGTAGCGAGTAAGTATCGTTTTTGTGCAATTTTAGGTCAAATTGACGTTGGTTGGTTGTAGATAAGTTAAAACTTGAAACTTAAAATAATTCAAAATTTAAAAAAAAAAAGAAATTACTAACTTTTGTACTTAACTGCAGATTTCCTTCCTCCCTCCCTAAAACTTTTTGCGATTTTTTGTGTTAATTAAGTTGAATTAAAACTAGTAATTTAAAACATACTGTCCACATATATTTTAAGCTATTGCATAGCTTCTATCGCGGGCCTTGAGCGTGGATACCGAATCCAGAAATTCCGTAACGAAAATAACCTGACACGGGACTCCTCTCACCGCTAGATGGCGTTGATAAAAAATGTTATGCAATAGCTTTACCGCGGCAGTCCCCGAGTGCCACACGTCTTTTTTTAAGGTAATTAGAAGTAAATAAAATTAAAATAAGACTGTCGCATGCGGAAGGTCCTACAAAAGGCCTCAGTCCAGATCTGGATGTCTATCTTTAGAGAACGACTAACTAACTAAGACTACGAGTCTGTTTCGCATGTTTTAAATTCTTAAGAAAAGGCACTAGTGTTTACAATATTTCATTTTTTTAAGCGAACTATCGGCGGCGGGTAAATAAAATAACACGGTATCGTATCCATTCAATTTCGCGCCTGCAATATAAACGCTCAGCAAGGGTGAAATAGTATTTGTGCAATTTTTAATAACATTGTTCATGTTCATGTACAACTTTTACTGGCTATATCATCCAATATATCGGACCAATTATTTCATTGCATATAAATCATTACTATAATTATTATAAAAAGTTTTTAATACTTTAACTAAATAAGTGTAATAATCATTTTTTTTTTGAATTATTTATTGAACAAAAGAGGATATACTATAAAAAAGATTTGCTAACTGATATTCTAGATAAAGGCTTGACCGATGTGATTAATTTTTTCTTAATTTGTTCATCTTAAACAAGGATGGTTTAAAAACAGTTAAAAATCAAAAATCAGAAATTGGTAATTTTGTATTTTGAAACTGCTTTTGCCCGCAGCTTCGCTTACATTAAATTCGTACAAAAAAAAAAATTAATACAAAATTTTTCAACCCACTATTTTATCCCCTTAGGGTTTGAATTTTCAAAAATCCTTTCTGAACGGGTGTTTACGTCATAATAGCTAACAGCCCGGTCTGTCTAGTGATTTGAGCTGTACGTTGATAAACCAGTCAGTCAGTCAGTCACGTTTTCCTTTTATATATTGATCACCACTTCGGATCACTTTTATTAAATAAAGCCGCAGGTAAAAGCTAGTTTGAAATAAAATTGAACACACAATTATTTTTGTGCTCTATTTAAAAAGTTGTAATTAACATCTCATTCGACCCATTTCATGGCCGATTCGAATTAATATCACTGAATATTGGCTGCCTTCCCGGAAGTTGCAATCGAGGTCACATCCTGGTGAGCATCCAACCGTTATCTCTTATCGAGCGTAAAATATATTTGCATCGCTCATTATTTCATAGCAACCTTACGCCCTGTCTCATACGGAATATGACTTGTCTTTTGTTGTTATGTTACATTTTGAAGTCAAAATATTGTTTCTCATTAGGAGTAAGTATGTACCCACAAAAAACGACGTTGCCAAGACGAGACCATATTGACTCGCAGTGTCATATGGCAATGTGTTATCAGATCTCATGTAGAGCCAAGCTTCTAACTCTACACGCCCTAATTCTTTAAGGCCTAACTTCACAAACTCTACACTTTAGTCAAAATATGTGGCTTGGAAATTTCGTAACTACAAGAACTATTGTATAACAGAAAAGTAATGAATTGAAAATAAAACAGTGGATTACGCTCATGTGAATGTAGCGAAATGACCAAGCCACATATTTTGACTATTCACACTCCACTTTCACTCTATGCCTATCATTTTTTTTCTTAATTAAAATGTTACAGTAAACTTATTATTTAAACAATACTATTTAAAAAAATTCGCTTTTTACTTTTCTATAGCAAAAACTTTATATATTAATATTTTTTTATAGATTCTCACCTACAAATTCAACCTTTAATTGGGGAAAGGTGTTATACATTGTAGTACAATGTAGCTTTCGATGTAATATAACAATTTAGTATTTTCAGATATTGAACTCTGCGGGGTAGTCGCACGAGCAAAGACACATCAAAAAGTTCCTTGAGTAAGGCTAAATTCTACTGACTAAAGAATATTGGATTTTTCATAATTTCACAGGGAGAGAAACTTACATGAAACTTTTCAGAATATGATCAAAACAACCGTTATGTACCTACACAGTCAGCCATATTGTGATGTTTGCAAATTGTTGGTTTCAATAGAACAATAAATTCGAAGTCTGTAATCTATTTGTATTTTTTTTAGTATAGATGAAACGTTTCAGCATTTGTATTGTTTTTGTTTTATCGATTTTTCGTCACATTTTTATTTGATTTTAGAGGAAAAAAAAGCGGCAAAGTGCGAGTCGGACTCGCCCATGAAGGGTTCCGTAGCAGCAATTGCGGTTTACGATTTATGACGTATTAAAAAAAAACTACTCACTAGATCTCGTTCAAACCAATTTTCAGTGGAAGTTTGCATGGTAATGTACATCATATATTTTTTTAAGTTTTATCATTCTTTTATTTTAGAAGTTAGAGGGGGGGGACACACATTTTACCACTTTGGAAGTGTCTCTCGCGCAAACTATTCAGTTTAGAAAAAAATGATATTAAAAACCTCAATATCATTTTTGAAGACCTATCCAAAGACACGAATGGGTTTGATGAAAAAAAAAATTTTGAGTTTCAATTCTAAGTATGGGGAACCCCAAAATTTATTGTTATTTTTCTATTCTTGTGTGAAAATCTTAATGCGGTTCACAGAATACATCTACTTACCAAGTTTCAACAGTATAGTCCTTATAGTTTCGGAAAAAAGTGGCTGTGACATACGGACGGACAGACAGACAGACAGACATGACGAATCTATAAGGGTTCCGCTTTTTGCCATTTGCCTACGGAACCCTAACAAAGAGTTTAAAAATTTATTTATTTTAGTTTGATAGACACGGCTGTAATATTTTGCTAACCGATGCTACGGATATTATAATATTAAGGAAATTAGCTACGAGTTTAATTTCTTAATTTTTTACGTATTATAAATGCATAAGTATTATGTTAATAGTTAACGGTATACTCCATACTTCCGAGTCTCCTATAGGTACTTCGATCCTACAGCCGAGGGTATTATAATCTACATTATTGTTGGCTTAGATCTTTATCTAAGACTAGCTTTTGCCTACGGCTTCGTTCAAGTTAAGTTCAATTTTTCAAACCCCTATTTTACTCCTTTATAGAGATTGAATTTTCAAAAATCCTTTCTTAGCAGATGCCTGCGTCATAATCAGTATGCCAAATTTCGTCCAGTGGTTCGTGCTGTACGTTGATAGATCAGTCACCTTTTCCTTTTATATATACTTAGTGGATTCATTAAGGTTCCACACACATGAAGTGTTGATTTAAAATGGTCTTCAAAAACAAAATTACCTCATAGCGGATATCCACAATTTCAACGTTGAACTAATATATAAGTACTTTGTTTTCACTTGACAAACAAACTTTTCAAGGCAGAAAATAATAAAAGAGGTTCAGTCTTAGTGAAAGTCTTTGCTTCTGAAACTTCGTGAGTTTTGTGAAGTCAACTTGAAACTTCATACATTTTAAATGAAGGCCCGTACGAGTATGAAACTTTGAAACGAGAGTTATTTTACAAACCTTTTAAACATTTTACTTTTGAAGTTTGCTGAACTTTCGGATTTAGGTCACCTTTTGTTATTAAGAGCAGTTCAAACTACGCTCTACTATACAGGATTTGAGAGCGGTCAGTTAGGAGAAAAATTAATCTACTTTGTATTGTCGATCTTTCACTTTTCAGATTCACTTTCACCTTTAACCGTTGGGCTATTGAGGCTATGGCTATAAATTGTAGGTATACCTATGGATTGCGTTTTGTGCTCCTTAATTGACAAGAGCTATTGAACGAAATCTTCAATAACCACTTCACAAAAACTCGTTAAATTAGCCCCTTTTTCTCGCTTCTCTAAATTTTCCTTGAGCGAGAATTCAACTTATCTCTTCTGTTAACTAATTATTATAATTTATTTAATGGAGATCCTGATACTTTAAAAGATAAATCTTTTGTACCGATTAAGGTTTTTATATATATACCTTTTATATATTTTTATATTTAACTAGCTTTTGCCCTCGGCTTCACTCATATTAAGTTCGATTTTTCCAATCCCTATTTAAGCCCATTATGCGTTGAATTTTCAAAAATCTTTTCTTATGTTTTTTATTAGGTCGACGTACCTAATAAAAAACATAAGAAAAGATTCTAGCTATCTGTAAGCTAAATTTTGTAAAGTTCGATCCGTCCAGTGGTTTGAGCTGTGCGTTGATAGATCAGTCAGTCAGTCAATCCAAATTCTTTTACATATTTGGATAAGTTTTAAGAAGAATTCATGATACAAAAGAGTAACATAGCAGGGAAGAAGAAGCGAAGTGATAGGGTCAAGTGAAACGCAAAGCAAAAAATTAGTATATCTTAGAAAGAAAGCTAGAAGAGTTTTGGTGTAGTCATTATTATATAGGCGTTATATGCAGCTAGATGCTTCTTTGACGGTTAGGCAATCTGCTTTTTAGTCAAATTCCTGTCGTAGGTTGGTCTTAAGTTATCTTTTACTTTTAGTACTGAGCTCAAAATCCTGTAACTTTAATAGGTAAGTAATAAAATCATTTTAATATATCTAGTTTGTATAATACATAGATTTTTTTGCATATGATTTTTAATACGCAACCGAAATTTCCCCAAAGTGTTGGAACACTTTCAAGAGCAGTTTCACAAAGGTTTACCGGTTCAACGCAATATGCAATTGAAAATTTTTATCGTCATTTCTTTGCATGTAGTATGCTGTCATCTCAACTTATGAGTAAATACGTGTCACCTATTGATTTTATTCTTTGGGGTACAAGTTAGGGTACGAGCGAGTCACATTGAGAAATGTCCTCACAAGGCCTTCACGCAAAGGTCCCGTTTATGATCGTAATACTTTGAAGGCACGAGTTTTATTTTGTTAACGATATTACTCAACAAAACTTTGAGTGTTGGGGTGGTCTAATTCGTTATAAAACTTTAGGAAGTCATCGATCAAACCGGTCCCCTTTATGTTGTTGAAGTAGACTTGAAAGTTTGTTTTGCAAAGTATAGTGACAGCCTGGTTGGTTTACAAACCACTTTGTTAACATGATTTAAAAATTGGATTTAAGTAAAAAGGGGTATTTCGCACATTTTCGTATTTATTTCGTAAAATAATTAATTTTATTAGAATACTCGTATAGTTCTCACGAGGGTACGTGGCTCATGGTTGTGTGAATCGTATAAGTGTGAGCGAGAGCTTGCTCGTGCCTTACCGTTCCCACCTATGCTCCGAGAAGCACGCACACTTACGCAATGTGCATGTACACGACGTAACCACAAGTAAAGCTCCCACGCTCTCGTGAATTGAAAGAACTATAACAAAGTATGACTCTTTACTATTCTAGTTTGTTTAGTTACCTACGCACAATTTTAGCAGTCAAAAGTTTTTTTATTTAGCAATTTATACTTTTAACTTGGAAACTTTAAAGTAATTAATTGTTTTGCCGTCATAATTGAGTCCAATTTTGTTTTATTTCATCATCTAACAGGAATTTATGTTGCTATCTAAGAAAAGTTTTTAATTGGCTACTAGAGGAACGAGTTAGAAGATTTTGTTTTAGCTATTTACACGCATTATTTCCTATAATCCTTATCTGAGAAGAGACCTGCGCTCAGTAGTGAGCTGTTGATGGGTTGCTGACTGTTGCTGATGATAAAGATGATGATGATGATGATCATAAACTTAATTAAAAATAGCTTAATTAATGATGTCTGATTTTTACAAAATATCGTATGAAATAGAAATTAAATCTTCGCTTCTTCTTCGGCTTCGGGCAATATAGAAATTATTACCAAAGCACTAAATAAAAATACTGTTTAGTATTTATCCCAAGAACGGCTCGTGTCGATGCTTCGCTATGTGCTTCCATCCAGTTTAAATTCCTTTCCGTCTCCATTCCGACTGAACAGGTATTTCTAGAAATATTTTTATTTACTTCACCTGGCCAGCAGCGCTAGCATATTTACTAGTTCAAGGACATAACTGCAATTTAGTTACTGTACCTCTCTAGTAAATGTAGGTACCACGGCATATGTTAGGTTCAAGCTTTTAATTATGGTTTCACCATCTAATAAAACTTACAAAAGTAATCCAAAGTGGTGATTTCTTTGTACAAAATTACCAATTCAAAATGGTCAGCCAAATTTTCGATCTGTCAGCTGTGCTTTTTCTTGTTTTTTTTTTTTTAGTTTAAAATAAGGTGAACAAAAAATCAAAAAAAAAAAATATGCAAGATAGACTAATGAAGAGCAATTGATTTTTATATATACAGAGATATAAGCCCGAAATAAACGTTTAGTGGAAGATCATTCAGAGATGAGCCCCGTGCATAGTCGGCCTGTAACGACGTTAGATGATTTTTTGATGATGACAATGTCACTCCCTAGGTCTCTTAACATCCCATCCCGGATGATTGACTGGGAGCTGCTGGATCTAAAAGAAAACAAGATCTGATTCTGTGAAACGTAGATGCTTCCATACGGTAGATATGCCCATCTGTGGACATCTATCAATTAGCACGACAGAGACGAAAATCGTAGAGAAGTCACAGGTTTAAGAAAATCATAATTTACAATTCATTCGTAGAATTATAATGTATGTAACTAAGAATGTATATACCTTTTTGTTTTAGTTACATCTGAGAGAGTACTGGCAAGTGGCAATTATCGTACGAGTATATACTCAATTTAGTTGCCAGGGCCTCAATTTTGTTTTAAGTTGTTCATGTACATTCTTTTGTGGCAAATAAAACATTATTATTCATTTTTGTTTGCCATCCTATCATCTCAATAGATGTCACAATCTGGCTTCACGATGGACTTTCCAGGGTACACAGACGTGATGTTGCAAGAAAATTTTAGCTTACTTCCTTTGTTTATATACCGACTGAGCTGGGATGCGTTAGGAAAGGACTTTACTTTATTACCACATAGACCTTTAGTATCTGTGAATTTGCCATACGATGGTGTAAGAAAATCGTTTGATACCTATAATATTATGAATTATTTTTTTTTTTTTTTTTTTTTATTCGATGACAAGATAGCCCTTGACTGCGATCTCACCTGATGGTCAGTGACGATGCAGTCTAAGATGGTAGCGGGCTAACTTGGTGGAGGTATAGCAGTGTAAATTCAACCCATACCCCTAATCGGTTTCTACACGCCATCGTGCCGGAACGCTAAATCGCTTGGCGGCACGTCTTTGACGGTAGGGTGGTAACTAGCCACGGCCAAAGCTTCCCACCAGACCAGACCAGAGACAATTTAGAAATTATAAATTCATAAATTGCCCCCGCCGGGAATCGAACCCGAGACCTCCCAGTTATAAGACCACAGCGCGCACCACTGCGCCAGGGAGGTCGTTTTTTGATTGATTGAGCCGACGACCTTTCAGTTTTCAATCCAAACTTTAATCGTTTTTCTATCGAGATTCATAATGGAATTTTAAGGGTATGTAACTTAGCTTTATATTACTAACATTTTTGCTGTCATCATTTTAATTTTGCTGTTTTCTTAGAGCTGACCATCGATCAATGTTATGCTGACAAAATGAGGAGTGGAAAGACCTCAAAGAGTGTCTGTGGAAAAGAAAATAAATTATCACTCACGATTGTGAACATATTAAGGTATCTATATGTATTAGAATTACGTAAACACGACTCACGATCCCCTGGTGAGCTATTAAGTTATAAAAATGCAACACCAAGTGACGAAGGTAAGGTAAGTTTGACGAAGTTTAAAAGAAAATGTATCAAGCTTATTTTAAAAATATGTAAACTTATTTTACATGGACACTTTATAATTGCATTTTATATGGATTGAATAACATATCTTGTATCTATGTAAATATCTTTGGGATCTTTACTAGAGATTAGTATTAGTAGATTCATGCTTTATGTTGTGTGATATTAACTGTAGGTATTAATTATAATTTGAATTTATTTACTTTAGCGGATTGAATCAATTTTTTCACCAGCAGAAGAGAGTCTCTCAGATAAGGTTTCTGAATATACATTATTAAAGTTCAGATACAGTTACTACAATGGTTGATTTTATCAAAGCCAAATTTTGTCAGCCAGCCAAACTTTAGGTATGCCTAAACTAACCCAGTTATAGTTTCCAATAAACCAGATGTCTCAAGTAACAACAACAAGCAGAATCTGTCCACAAACTGAGGTAATAGATCAAAGCTTAACTTCTAGTTTCAAACTACATTACAATACAACACCTGTGACAAGTAGATAATTTAGCGCATAAAGCACTTGGATTGTATATTTTTCAACATGAAACTGTGATGACATAGTTTTCTTTATCTAGAAAATACTATACTTACTAATATTTTAAATGAGAAAGTGCGCTTGTCAGTTAGTTTGTTGGTTTGTCCTTCAATCAGGCCGCAACAGAGCTAAGGATCAATGTGATTTTATGTATGGATAATGGGTATATAGTTGAGGACTTTGAGAATGATATATCTACTCCTAGGCTACGTTTTTTTTAAATTTGAGAATGATATATCTACTCCTAGGCTACTTTTTTTTTTAAATATTTTTAGCGAGCAAACGAGCAGGTTGGTCACCTGATGTTAACTGATTACCGCCGACCATGAACATTTGTAGCACCTGAGGCACAACCAATGCGTTACCGGCTTTTGAGGAATTTGTTGGTCCGCCCCTTGAATAACCCCATGTTGTAATTTAGTGGAAACACCGTCGTAGAAAGTTGGTTCCATAGTTTCCTAGTACCTACGTGGAAAAAAAGATCTGGCATAAAGGATGGTCAAAGTGCTTCGGAAAAACGAAGGTTTCCCGGGGCATTTTTAAAGTCAATTCCAAGCGATCCGGGCCTCAGTTAGTTAAACATAACTTTGTAAAAGTTTATTTGAATAAAAAATATTCTATTCTATTCTACTCTAAAGGCATGTGCCCTCGGAATAGATAACAAACGACATTATATTTAAAAATAGTATACGTATTGATTAAAAGTTTAATAGGAGTAATAATTTGAATGTAAACTCATAACAACTAATTTCACGTCGTCCTACTATGTGTTTGTCACAAAGGGATCCAGCCAATTGTGGTTAAAATGAGAAAAGTTTAAACCGAATCGGATTTGTGAGGACGACTGTCTGCTCAGCGTCTCTAGCCATATTACAAACATGGTATCTCTTTCTACGACCGCTAACGCTAAAGCAGGAGCTCCCAAAGTTTTTTATCGCACGTCCTATCCTTTCAGAAGGGAAGCGCGATAAAAAACTTTGGGAATCCCTGCTCTACAGCGTTAGCGACCATAGAAAGAGACCGTATGTAATAGTTATGGCTAGGGCGTTAGTTGAATTAGAGAGTTAGCGAGCTTACTGTGAGCTCAGCACATGGCGCGTTGCGACGCAGTCACTTGATGATTCCTCCGAATCGTATGCTATTCTATTCTATTTCTATTTTTTTAAATTTCTATTAGTCATTATCGAACTCTTCTTCTACTAATTTATCTAGGTTCTAAGAACTGTAGGTAAATAAGTTCACATCTCCCGATCGCTTGAATTATTATTTGAAATAAAGCCATTATAAGATGCTTTGACGTAACGTGTAAACTGTTAATTCAAACTAAGTGAACTCCATAAGCAATTCGCGTCCAGCAAAGCTTTAGTATATTTATTGAAATTCACGACGGCACGTGGCTGATTGTGCGTGTCGTATCTGTAAAAGTGTGAGCGAGAGCTTGCTCGCGCCTGACCGCTCCCACCTAGGCTCCTGACAGGCACGCACACTTACCACAAGTAAAACGCCCGTAACTTCATGAGATAAACGTACTATAACATAAACCTTCAAAGTTGACGTTAATTGCTCTTAAATTTTAAATTGCTGTCATTAGTAATGTAGTGGGAGTGATGATGTCTACGGTATTTGACTAAAAGCAGAGTACCTACACTAAAAAGTAAATAGATTTACGCACAGTTGTGGTTAATTTGTAAGCATACTCTCGAGTGTGATGTTCTATCGACCTTCTGTCGTCACGCGTACTGTCTGCCCAAGGCTTATGTTCGGACTACATAGCGAATTGTTAAGTCGTCTGTACCGATTGAATGGGAGCGGGAAACCCTGTCGCATTATTACGGGATTAACGTACAGTGAGATAAACGGATTAACACAAAGAGGATATAAACACTATCGTTCTGTTAATACCAGGTCATACCTAGACAATATAGGCGCAAACCTAGCATAAGGCTAGGCTATAAACCGTAAGATTTGGATACCTACAACTACATAGGTACAATTTTATATATTGATTGGAAAACCATGATTTCTCTATTATAAGCTAAAACCATAATTTTATAAGACATATTATTATTATTATTTATTGATCAAAATATATTAAAATACATTTTTAATTATTTTATCCGCCATCCTCTAAGAAACTTTACGTTTATGTTGAGGATGGCGAATTCGCATTAATATAATACAATACCAACATTATTTATTTATTTATTTATTCAACATTCACTTAAATCTATCTTTACAGGTACTTATCCTAATACGATACTATAATTATACTGTAACAATAACATATTCCACGATCAACCACTGCCGGATAAAGACTGTCCAAAGCACCGTCACCTCCCCCAGTCTCGCTCTCCCATCCCCCTCCAATCATCCACCAAACAGTACATCGTCCAACACACGAGCACATATGGCTAGTATTAGCAGCACAACTAAAACAAGTAAAAAAATCCACGATCGCATCGCACGTCCCTGATGGAGGCGTCAACCAACTCTAATCTCAAAACAAAACCTATCTAACAACCGCGAAATATCGGTGCATCGGTTTTTTATTAACATATAATCAGATAAGTATGTATAAACTTACTCAAACAACAACACGTGTTTGTATGTTTACAAACATGTGTAACTTCTTTCACTCCCAAGTTCAGTAAGGGCATTATCTAGTAATTTGTTTTCGATTCCCGCGGGAACTCTTTAATTTTTTGGTATAAAATGTAGCCTTTTTAGTTAATCCTGGGTGTGAGCTATCTCCATTCAAAATTTCAGCCCAGTCGGTTCATTCGTGAAGGAGTAACAAACATACCACACACACACACAAACTTTCGCCTGTATAATATTGGTGTGATATTGTGATGTGATGTGATTAGTACATACAGTCAATGCTTACTGTAGGTACATAATTATTATAGCAAAGGCAAAGTTTTTCCAATAGAAGTCAACATCTAGTCGCATAATACCTGTGGGCTCGTGGGCTGTTTGTGGAGGAAATGGCACGGATTGTGGCTTTGTATTGACCGTTGGGATTACAGCGATAATTATTGCCAAGTTCTAGTGTACATAAACTGCAAGCTGACGGCACGGGTGGATTGCGAAACTGTATCATTCATTAGAGAGGGATCCACTTTAGTAGGTACATATAGCATGTCTACCTATATGAAGTATTTATCAGGTAGGGATTCATTTTAGCACATACCTCTGAAAACATATTGATAACGTAAAGCCTCAATAGTCTAACGGTTAAAGTGCAGACTGAAAACTGAAAGGCCACAGGTTCGAGCCCCACCCGTTGCACTATTGTCGTACCTGTTCCTAGCACAAGCTTTCAAAATTAAAAAAAAAATTGAGCATTATTTAATGTGTTTTGAGCAATTGGATATCCTTCACGTTAAAGCAAGCGATACTTACTCACCTACTTTACTGTGAAGGAAAACATAGCAAGGAAACCTCTTGCACATATAACATACAACATAGTAAGGAAACCTCTTGTAGGTTTCCCTACTATGTTGTGTGTTATATGTGGTGTTTGTTACGTATAGAGGACGGATCCGTGTTGCTTTTGGCTGGCGTATTCGGTCTTTATGTACAATATTTAGTAGCCTCAATAACGCAACGGTAAAAGCTGCGGACTGAAAACTGAAAGGTCGTAGTTTCGAGCCCTATTTTCGTACCCATTCCTAGCACAAGTTTTCCGCATGATTGAAGGGGAGAGGACTTTGAGTATGGAGAGGAGAATATACTAATTACTAAATAGCTAGCCAAGTTGATATTGACTAACTAATGACTAAAATGTAGCAATATAATAATGCTTTTTACAAAAAATTTAACCGACGATAAAACAACTAAAAAGAGAAAAATAAAGTATAAATCTTTTTAGTCTTACTTAAGCTCCTAAACTGATGTAAGTACTAACAAATTTTGAGTCGGCCACAAACCTTTTTAAAAGCATCATTATGAGCTTTATTTTTTAAGCGTGTAGCAGATTGCTTGAATACAATAAGAATAATATAAAATAAATAGAATAAGAATATAAAATACAGCTCGTATTTTTAAGCATGGCGGCGAGATATCTTTAAAAAGTTTGTATGTGTGCTGAGATATTCCCACCACTGTCCATAATACTGATAAGAACCTGCCCACATACAATGTAACTAAGGTAAGAGCAGTAAGTGTAGATAAGTATGATTTATTTTAAACCGAGTCGTTGTTATCGTAAGAAATATTATAACATTATTTTCTTAACTGTATTTCATAGAGTAGGTGTGCGTAAAACTTAAGAGCTTATAGTATGCCAGCTGGAATCCAAATTTTGCCCCCGCCTCACTGCCCAGCGTGCAGCCGCCCGCACCGCGTAGTTGCAGCTATCTCACTCGCACGAGTTCATCACGCGGCAGGGGTCACGCGCCGTACGATAGGGTATATGATACATTTAACGAACCTCTAGTACATAGTACATAGGTATGGAAATAAAATGAAAATAATATTATTATATATTATTAATAACTAAGACTTAGAATTAGACTTAGACTAAGTCGAACACTAAGACTAAGTCTAAGTTTAAGTCAAAGACTAAGTCTAAGTATAAGCAAAGATTAAGACTAGGTGTAAGTCTAAGTCTTTCACTAAGATTATGACTTAGTCTTAGACTTAGTCTTAGTGTTAGACTTAGACTTAGTCCAAATCTAATTCTAAGTCTTAGTTTAATTCTAAATCTAAGACTAAGAATAAGTCTAAGACTAAGTATAAGACTAGGTCTAAGTCTTAGTGAAAGGCTTAGACTTAGACGTAGTCTTAGCTTAAGTCTAAGTCTTAGTGTTAGACATAGACAGAGTTAGTCTTGAACTTAGTCTTAGACTTAGTCTTAGCTTAGACTTATACTTAGACTTAAAAAGACTTAGTCATAGACTTAGACTTAGTCTAAGACTAAGCCTTAGACTTAGTCTTAGACTAAGGCTAAGTCTTAGGCTAAGTCTAAGTCTATGACTAAGTCTTTTACTTATGACTTAGTCTTAGACTAAGTCTAAGTTTAAATCTAAGTCTAAGTCTTACACTAAGTCTAAGTCTAAGGCTAAGATTAAGTCTAAGTCTAAGACTTAGTCTTAGCTTAGACTTATACTTAGACTTAAAAAGACTTAGTCTTAGACCATAGTCTTAGTCTTAGTTTTAGACTTAGTCTTAGACTTAGTCTTAGACTTAGTCTTAGACTTAGTCTTAGACTTAGTCTTAGACTTAGTCTTAGACTTAGTCTTAGACTTAGTCTTAGACTTAGTCTTAGACTTAGTCTTAGACCATAGTCTTAGTCTTAGATTTAGACTTAGTCTTAGACTTAGTCTTAGACTTAGTCTTAGACTTAGTCTTAGACCTAGTCTTAGACCTAGTCTTAGACTTAGACTTAGTCTTAGACTTAGACTTAGTCTTAGACTTAGTCTTAGACTTAGTCTTAGACCTAGTCTTAGACCTAGTCTTAGACTTAGTCTTAGACTTAGTCTTAGACCTAGTCTTAGACCTAGTCTTAGACCTAGTCTTAGACCTAGTCTTAGACCTAGACTTAGTCTTAGTCTTAGACTTAGTCTTAGACTTAGTCTTAGACCTAGTCTTAGACCTAGTCTTAGACCTAGTCTTAGACCTAGTCTTAGACCTAGTCTTAGACTTAGTCTTAGACCTAGACTTAGTCTTAGACTTAGTCCTAGACTTAGTCCTAGACTTAGTCCTAGACTTAGTCCTAGACTTAGTCCTAGACTTAGTCCTAGACTTAGTCCTAGACTTAGTCCTAGACTTAGTCCTAGACTTAGTCCTAGACTTAGTCCTAGACTTAGTCCTAGACTTAGTCCTAGACTTAGTCCTAGACTTAGTCCTAGACTTAGTCCTAGACTTAGTCCTAGACTTAGTCCTAGACTTAGTCCTAGACTTAGTCTTAGACTTAGTCTTAGACTTAGTCTTAGACTTAGGAAGCCTAAGGAAGACCTTTAGGAAGCTATGTATTTGCATTCTGTAACAAAATAGGCTACAACTAGTCTTTTGTTTATACTACTAAAATTATGTGACTGTGGCGTGGCTACTAACTGGGAAAACTACCTTAATATTTAGTGATGGTAGGTGTATGAAACTATGTACCTATTCCACAGACAAGAGCCAATAAAGTTATTATTGTAGTAATCAATTCATGTTTTTAGCATTTTCTATTCTCCAATTTCGTCTTATTTTTCTTATTCCGCTTATTTCCTATTTCACTACACTTATAATTTCTTAGATAATATACGTATTCTGGTAGGTATGCGTGAGAACAAGCGACGCGGGTTCCCCGTTCGAATGCCGGAGCGTGAATGAATTCATGCGGTGGACACGAGTCGCCCGTCGGCCCACAGCCCCACGCAATATTTTTCAGAATTTCATTTCTAATAACGAAAAAATTACTTAATTTTAAATAATACATAGTATAGGACCCTTATTGTACTAAGTTGAGTATATATTTTAAGTTTTATTAGTATAGGTAAAGTATTCATTGACTACTGCGTTTTATTTGTAAAATTCAGAGGGAAATTTGTGAATTTTTTCTATCGAGAAAATTTTTAGTAATCGTGTTTTCACTTAATACAACATTCAGTCTATATCGTCAACTTTACTTTATATTTCTTTCAATATTATTGATTCAATATTTTTATTGATATGGACGATCAAACGTGGCACGCTGGCATACTGTAAGCTCTTAAGATACTTTTGATAAATAAGTCGTTCACCGACGAAGCGGCTGCTTAATTAAGATAGGGCGCGAACATCTCTTTGATTGCGTTAGTTAACCAATAATTAAGCTTTGTCAAGGAGCTGATCCGAAAATGTTAAATTACACCCAAAATCTGTTAATTGAGTTCATATTTAATTAAGTGGCAGCTGTGGTAGATATTTAAACCCTTTTAAACCTAAACATACCGTAGGTACTAAATATTTTTAGGTATTTTTAATTTAGAATAACGATTAAACTGTTCTCGGTTAAAAAGCTCATAATTATACAATTAATCATACCACAGAAACTTTTAGTGGGTGGTTACGATCAATAACGTGGGTAGGCATAAATATATTGTACTAGATAATGACCGCGACTAACATTTTCCGGGATAAAATGTAGCTTAAGTGTTAGTCCCGGGTATGAACTATCTCCATTCCAATTTTGATCCAAATCCGTCGGACAGTTCTTGCGTGAAAGAGTAACAAACATACACACGCATCCACATACAAACTTTCGCCTTTATAATATTATAAGTGTGTTGATGCCCACGTGTATTTAAACTTTTTGTTAAAACGAAGGTTGTTTGGTAGAGTTTGTTTTGTTAGCAATAAGGCCGCCTTTGCATGCGTGCGTGGTTTCAAGTAGGTAATGAATATTTTTTCTTTTTTATCTGCAATCTATCAATCTATCTTTTTAAGAACTGTGTTTGTTAATACAGGATTAACAGTTATCCTGAATCCTTATAAAGATTTAAGTTATTTCCTGGTGAAATCTGTTACGTGGTTTAAACGTGAAAAGTTATCAGATAAAGTTATCTACGCATTTATAATATTAATTTGTAGGTTTAAGTATATAGTTATTTTCTCTGCACGAGAAAGATTGTATTTTGATAATCTTTTATTTACTGAACGTAAATATATTATTAGAACAAAGAATATACTACCAACAGTTCTTGATATATAACCCGTCGCTATGCTATAACTTTTTTCGAAGGGCATATCTTCCCAAGGTTCGATTTATGAAAGAAATGTCATTAATCATGTAGAAGGAAATCCCTTTTCAGTGCCAGGAGAAAAGTGCCATATTTATGTGGGACAAAATTACATCAGTGGGTGCTCATATTGGGTATGCTGAGAGACAGTTGTTTTGATTAGGTTTAAGGTATATTTAGTAATCAGTTTAAGTTATTACTACATAGATTCAAAGTTTCTTTTAAATTCTAAATAGGCTTGCGTTTGACGCCAATAAATACTGGATAGGACTGATGACTAGAACTTAAAAGAATACTTAGAATAGGGGATATACGAGTAGGAAGAGAATAATGCTGAGATGAGCACAGACTTAAGATAAAGGTAAAAACTAAACTCATGTATATATCGGTGGAGTTGACTTCTCAGGTGGAAAAATAAAAAATAAAAACCTACGTTAACAGGCTTATTAAAGGTTGTTCGTCCCTCTATTAGTCAAGATATTGGTTTTTGTTTAGATTAAGTGATATTTTCTTAAGACTAACTCTCTTCTGTTGTTGATATTATATTCTCGATGACGCACTCTACCTCAATAGTTATTTTGTTTTTCATTAACGGCTGAGTCGAATTAATGGTATTAATTAAAATGTCTAGCATCTCTCCCTCTCTTAAAGTTTTCCATTAATAGGTAGCGATAGTATAGTCAGGCTGGCGCCACTTGGGCCCGGCGAGACGCCCATCCACCCTTCACGTGCGTATATAATGGGGTAAGGTAAGCTTATAGAAATGAAACAAAACGGTAGGTTAACAGCTCTTTTTTTGTAAATATAATAGACTAGCGCTTGGCTTCGATCATACCTGATGGTAAGTGTTCAATCTAAGATGGAGTGTGCTTGCCTAGAAAATGCCTAACGAGCGTAATAGTATTAAGGGTTCCTTAGCAAAGTTGGAAAAAAATCGGTAATAGCCAAGTAATAAAAACTTGTAACTAACTTTCAATATTCTTTGCATTTTAAGTAAATTTTTTACTAGTTGATGCCTGTGACTTCTTTTGGTTTGATTATGGTGTTTTAATTTCCTCGGAAACCCTCTTATTTTCCGGCATAAGAAGCCTATGTGTTATTTTATGTGAATTTTTATATTTTTTATTCGTTTTGTGTTGTAAAGTTCTGTGGTAAAGTTCCTCTCCAAGTACCTATTCGGCCCTCCTTTTTTCGTCATCAAGTATCTCTAAAAGGAAAACAGTGCATTTTGCGACAGGCGAGCAATAGACGTGCGATAAGCTTCCGTAATACGATTTTTAGTGACATTTTACGACCGATCGCGTAGTGATTGCTGTCGCTTTACTACTGCTGTCGCTTCTGCAAATACATAATCAGGTTGAGAAGTGACGTTTGACAGCAACGATCGCGAGATATACGCCTGTCGCAAGCAAAAAAAGCTAAAGCTCAGATAAATTAATAAAACAGGAAGTCAGTAAAATAGTTGGTTATACCTATACTCAAAGATAAAATAGCATTAACGGTACTTAGCGAGTACAGTCAATATGGTTTACTGAAAGCTACGTACTCCCACAACTTTTCGCGAGATAATAATGCCAAAAACTCAAAAGCCTTTGCCCCACTCTACCTTTGTAGAGTCTGCTTAACGAGACACGAAGTTGGCTTTGTAATAATAATGGCAGTAATGAGGGGAATAGTTACGAGTACATGGCTGCGCCTGTGATGCAAAGTTTAGGAAGTGCCATACTTCAGTAAGTTTGAAAATGTTGTATACCTACCTAGGTAGTAAACAAAAAATAACTCTTCAGACATTGAACTGTAATACTTAGAATATCACTTTTTTACAAAATTCTGCTGTGGGATTGTCTAAAAAAAATATTACTACACCAGTGTGACCATCTTAATTACCTCTGCTTGCCTGGTACTCTTTCGCTAGGGGTTAAAAATTAAAATGCAATGATATAGCAAGAACGATATAATTCCAGTCAATCAGGTGATTGCTATCGTCAAATCGTAGAGTCATTTTTAGACAATAATCCCTCAAATGATTGATATTATAACTACTTGACAATCAACATATTAGCCGCTGTCAAAATTATCCGCGTATGTATCGTGGGTATTAGTATCGCTTATGGGTACATATAACATCGCATACATACACGTATAGGTAACAGACGTGGTTCATGATGTTTCACTGAAGGATGTGATTACAGGGATTCGTGTACACTGTACATGCATGTCGGGCGGCTAAATCTAAGCCGTGATAGAATTGCTTTATGTTGAAGTCTTGTTGAAATGTAAGCTAACATAAATCCGGCTCTCAGAGCTGACCAACAATATAGCAATAGGAACATATTTCGCAAGTTTAAAGCCTCAATAGCCCAACGGTTAAAGGTGAAAGGCCTAAAACTGAAAGCTGAAAGGCCGCAGGTTCGAATCCCACCCGTTGTACTAATGTCGAACTCACTCCTAGCACAAGCTTTCCGCTTATTTGGAGGAGACAAGAGGATATTAGTCTTCAGCTTGGCTAATGTTCTTTAAAAAAAAAGGCTAACACAATCTTAGGATGAGTACCAATAGCCTCAAAACACAGTACAAAATTACTTGATGATGATGATAGACCTTTAGTCTGTGTATTTATACTATCTGTACCTAAATAATCCTACTTATCTTACTTATCTAAATATATAAAAGGCAAAGGTGACTGACTGACTGATCTATCAACGCACAGCTCAAACCGTTGGGCGGATCGGGCTGAAATTTGGCATACAGATAGCTATTATGGTGTATGCATCCACTAAGAAAGGATTTTTGAAAATTCAGCCCCTAAGGGGACAAAATAGGGGTTGGAAGAATCAAACTTAACGTGAGCGAGGCCGCGGGATGAAACTAGTCCTATTATAAATGCGAAAGTTTGGCTGTATGTTTGTTACTCAATCGCGCCGCAACGACTGAACCCATTTGGCTATTTAGTACAGAGATAACACATAGGCTACTTTTTGTCTCGGAAAATAAGAGAGTTCCCACGGAAATTAAAAACCTCAATCCACGCGAACGAAGTTGCTGGCATCAACGATAGTTGATTTACTGATTGGTCCTTCAATCACGCCACAACAGAGCTGAGGATTTGATTGTTTGCATGCTTATACGAGTAGTTGGAGACTTGAAGAGTGATGTAGGCTTCTTTTATCTCGCAATAAAAAAGGGTTTTTGGGAAATAGCGGGCAAAACCTAATATTTATATACAACTAGCTTTAACCCGCGGCTTCGCTCACGTTAGGTTCGATTTTTTAACCCCCTATTTAACCCTCTTGGGGTTGAAATTTTCTAAAATCCTTTCTTAGCGGATGTCTACGTCCTAACAGCTACCTGTATGCCAAATTTCAGCTCAATCGGTCCAGTGGTTAGAGCTGTGCGTTGATAGATCAGTCAGTCAGTCAGTCAGTCAGTCAGTCACCTTTGCCTTTTATATATTTAGATTTGAAAGTTATTGATGCTTATTTATACCGAAATTTTTATTTTATAACTAAAGTAGTTATTACAATATACTTAATAGAATTGAATAATTTCTTATTCAAAAAAACTTTTGGTTTCGAATCGTTCAGTGAATCTACCACTATCTATTTTCCACTTATCTATTTACATACCTATTCAAACAAATCTATGGAACCAGAGTTTATAAACTTTATAGGTTACATTTCGTCCCGAAGCTATTGAAATAAATAGGCAATATCGCGCGGGTATAACAGAGCTTACATAAAACGTAAGTTATGGAAATTGCAAAGATCAGTGCCGCTCAGTTATCGTTGTTCTTTATTTCATCTTCTCGATTCGTGCGGTGTAATTATTTATCTTCTATTATATCTCTGATATAATATATAAAAATTCTATATATCTCTGATATATATAAAAATCAATTGCTGTCCAAAACTCAAAAACAGCTTGACAGATTAGAACATTTTCGTTTTGTTTTGTTCGCAAATACTGCCTAGTTTAAAACAAACAAAATTGGGAATATCCAAAAGAACAGCAGAAAAATCGAAAAATTGATAATTTTCGGTTCACTTTTAATAGATGGCGGGAGCGAAACCTCGGATGGCGGAAACTTGTTTAAGATAAATCATTTTCCTTATAAGATCTACAATCCTACTAATATTATAAGTAAGAAAGTTTGGATGTATGGATGGATGTTCGTTACTCAATGACAGAACCGATTTGGCTGTTTGGCACAAAGATATAGATGTAGTCTATAGTCTGGAATAACACTTAAGCTATTTATTATTTTTATCCCGGATAATAAGAAAGTTTTCGCGGGAATTAAATAATCTCAATCCACGCGAAGTCGCGGGCTAGTTCATTAATAGTTTATATTTTTGGAAGGACCTTACGTAAGATTTATTCATTATTATTATGATAATACTAATGAATAAATCTTACGTACAAACATAGACATAATACTATTGTCTATGTTTGGTTCTTGGTCTCAGTTTAGTTGGCTTATTTGTTTGTTGGTTTGGCCGTCCGTTACGCGGCGACAGGGCAATGGATCGACCATTATTTACGTGTGTATAGTGGAGGACCTTTGGAGTGATATAGGCTGGTTTTTATCCCGGAAAAACATAGGTTTTTTTGCTATCTTCACGCAGATGAAGTTACAAGCAAAATCTACTGTACAATGTACATATAATTATGTTCCTTTGTGATACTCTAGAGATGAGACACGTGGGTTGATTCTAACGATTCTTGCAGCAGTAGGATAAAATTTATAGGAATAGAGTTCTAGTTTTAGCTTTATTTAGGAAGGTTTCCTTATTTACTTTATAGATATTATATACACAGGTTGTCTTGTTTCATTAGGGTATTAATAACTAAGTAGATGATATCCATTAATTTTGATATTACCTCTCTTCTAATGAATAACTTTATTAACAAGTTAGACTTTACGAAAGCGAAAAGCCACTTAGAGAGAAGTTTTCAGCTGTTATGAATCGGCAAGACGAATGCTCTTATGCTACTTGTACTGTAAAGGATGAAAAGTTGGCTTGGCAAAGATTTTCCAGTTAGTAATGTTGAGCATTAAAATTAAAGTTGTACCAAGTTTGTGTAATTTATTTAGTAGCAACTCTGTTAAATCTGTAACCTAATTATTCATGATTAAAATTCAATTATTATTAGTACGTGGCTCATGGTTGTGTGTGTGTCGTATCTGTATAAGTGTGAGCGAGAGCTTGCTCGCGCCTAACCGCTCCCACCTAGGCTCCTGACAGGCGCGCACACTTACACAATGTGCATGTACACAACGTAACCACAAGTAAAAGTACAAGAACTATTGCAGGTTCGATCTCCATCGGTTGCATTATAGTCGTACCTACTAGCTTTCCGAGTCGACAGTAGTCGTAACACAAATTTTTCGCTTATTGGGAGGGGAGAGAAGAATATCAGTCAGAACTCGCAGTATGGGGAGGAGATAAAAGTTATATCCCCCGATTCTTTCCACTGACAAGGGATAAAATTATGTTCTCCCCATGCTAAAGCATAGCGACAGGGAAAAGGAAAAGTATATTCCTATAAGAATATCCACTGTGGATATTATTTCCACCGTTTTGCTCATGCTCGACAGGTGGATAAAACTGAGCGAAGGGATAAACATTTTATCCTTTCCCCGGGGATAAAATTTCTCCCGCCCATGCTACGCAGGTTCAGTTTGTCTACTGTTCATTAAAAAAAATGTAAATGCCTGGAACTCGTATGTGTGTTGATCGGTTCACTGGATCCTGTACAATTGCCAAAGAACTCTTATTAATAAAGAACTTTATAAGAACTCTTTGATTTTCGAAATAAAAGTATCGTATGTCACTCTCCAGGTTGCAGCGTGATTGACGAACAAACCAACAAACAAACACACCTTCGCATTTATAATATTAGTAAGGATAGATGGGATTATATTCCCGTATCTAACAATCGAACTTAATGTACCTAATATTGCGGTTGTATTTCGATGAATAATGCCCGGTATAACGTTACCGCGTAATAATGTCCGGTGGGACTTTATTAGGCCGTTACGTTTATATACCGGACCGAGCCTGTCTCGTTTTGTTGAGTGAGATATAGAGCGAAACCATAAGCGTACAGAAGCGTTAGGTACACTAATTACGTCCACTTGTGGACTTGTGGTGTCCACTCACATTGATGCGAATAGACAAAAGCATCATCTTCCACTTCCATACGAAAAAGTTCCGTACGTGTGTGTGTTGTGTGACTATGATACACGATGGATTTTTGTGAGTAGGACGCCGCAGCTATGACAGAATCATCGCAGAGAAGCCGCAACGCGTAGCGGTTTCGTAGCACACTGTGTAGCATGCTACGAATTTTTCATGGCAACATTGTAGCATCGTATTGTAACCGCAACGATTCGCAATTTCGAAGCAGATAATGTGGCATACCACGTTTATCAGGGTTCCGTACCTAAAGGATACCAACTGGACCTCTATTAAGCGTCCGCTGTCCGTCGTTTGTCAGCGTTCTGTATCTCATAAACCGGAACAGATATATGTATACTTGAAATTTTTACCTTTTAATTTTTTTTTAGAATGTGTATTTCTATTAACTCTAGTACTTACAACAAATAATGAAAAGAAATTAAGTCATAAACTAAAGAGGGTTTCCATTCAATAAACTTGTTTTCACAACGCAAAGCGCGTTGTGGCTTCGCTCTAAATGTTGAAGTAATTTACAACCTGTTATGAGCAGCGAGGTATTTAATTACTTTACTAGCACTCGCATCCCGAAGAATACTTTACAAAAATAATAAAGTATAGAAGTTTACGTATGCGACATCAAAATGGTAGTAGGTAGGTAGTGTATTCTGCCCATAGATAAAAAAATTCTCATTAAAAATGATTGGCCTATGCCAACAGAATTTATCGGCGCGTGCGCGATTAATACACAATGAGTAAGAATATATTGGTGTATAAATTGTCTATGTATTTACATTAAAGCCGGTTAAAGGGTCGGACTGAAAACTGAAAGATCGCAGGTTCGAGCCCCACCCGTTGCACTATTGTCGTACCCACTCCTAGTAGAAGATTTTCGCTTATTTGGAAGAAAGATGAGAATATAAGTCAAGTTCAGCTTGACTAATATTCTTTATTAAAAAAAAATATTTTTCTGACAATGTACGCGTATTGCGCATTTTAATTAATATATTAATTCATTCATTCATCTAGGACGGAAAAATATTAACACTTCTGTCACAGAATGAACTTATAATAAATGTTCGTAAAATGTTCGTCAGCTCCCATATTAAATTGCCGTAATGGAAAAACGGGTTTTTAAAATAGATTGAAACAATCTTCAAGATTAATTTTAAAATTGTTTCGTGAAAAGAATGGCTTAATAAAATGGCTTTTTCAGCTTAATGGAGTTGATACTAGATACCCATTACAGTATTATGAGCAATTTAATTCAGAATATCGTCGCCATTTGAGATGAAATGATGCAATAATTGTAAAAGAGTGACCTAAAACGATTATGTTGGTTGAGTTGTCTTTACATAAATGAGAAGTTGGATGACCGATATCTTCGTTTTAATCTTGAGTCTATCGGAACCGATTGCTTAAAAAAAGATACCGGCTAAATTGAGAACCTCCTGCCTTTTTGAAGTCAAAGTAAAAAAAAAGCATTCACTTCTCTCATGATTGGTATATTATGATAGTTTCAACCGTGCATAATACCTACTATAGCATAAAGAGATATTCAGCCGTGCACAGCCATGCGGAACCATGCGTAGCCATGCATAGCCATGCGGAAACATGCGTAGCCATGTACATATTATACTACAGCGGTTGGATTTTCTGACCACAACAAAGAATTTGGATTTATCAAAAATTAAAGTCGGTATGCTTTTGGCTTTTGTTCAATAGAATTATTATAGGATTGCTTTGATAAAATTCCAATAAAAAGAAACACTAGAAGTCGTTGTTGTTGACTGTTGCTCAGCACTTTTGAGCAACCATACTAGCAACCGTCTACCGAGCGAAGAGCGAATAATGTCCTCCCGACCGAATCCAGCCACGCGGCCAATGTCCACAGAGATTAGCCATATGCGCGGGAGATATTATAGTGCACAAGTGTGCGCAAGCAAAGATGCACTCTCTATTCCCTCACTCTCATAGCCTGATGGGCCGAAAAATCCGACACGACCTGAGAGAGATCAGGCGCAGGACCGACGTACTTTACTAGCTTTCCGAGGCACGGGGATGACCCACCGCCAACTTCCTATCTCCGGGCTACTACTACTGAGAATTTTTTGACAGAAAACCCAATACATTTTTTGGTCCGACCTGGGAATCAAACCCAGGATCTCGTCATCCGCAGTCAAACCACTAGACCAATGAGGCAGTTGAAGAGCGAATACACCTAGACTTAATGTTGTTTCCCAGAGAGTAAACAAAACCACAAAGCAAACATTTAAATGAAGTGCTACTCGCAGGACTAAATAGATGCCGTACACACCTTAGCCAGCCACCGGGGAAAATAACTTTATGAAACAAATTGTCCCGCTTGCGAAGTTACAACAATCGTTTTTTTCTTTCTTTATTGCCTCGTGCAAAACGAATTTGGCGCGACGATTTCCGTTTGTTACAATAATGATGTTATGGAATATTACAGAAAATGGAAATGGCCTGCCGCCTGACTCTCTAACATAAAACTGTGAGAGAAAACCGATGATGTAGGCAGGTATATCATATACGTAATGTTTTTATTAGTATTTGGTCTGGTTCGTGTTTACTTTTTGCATGGAGTATTCCCATACCTGCTCCCGCAATTTGCATGGGATCGGTTTCGCGTCCAGCTGCCCACAAGATAGTGTAATATGTACTTATTCCACTGTAAAATCCCAGTGCGCATATCAAAGTTGTAAAAGAGAAGAAACTGAGAAGAGCCAGCAAGAAACTCAGCAGTTGCTCTTTTTAAAACCAAAATGTTACTACAATGATATAGTCAGCTTGTTTACTATAGATATTATATTGACAAGCTAGTCAATATAATACCAATAGCAAACAAGCTGACCTAAAAGACGTTGTTATGTCATTTTAAAAAAAATCATAGGCAATTCTTTTGTTACAAGAAAATAAAACAGCTGTCTGCTAAATGAACATTTATCGAACTCGCGAACTATCAAACTCTCGAAGTTTAAATAGTCGTTAAGTTTTCTGAAATCATCCAATTTTCTGCGCTTTCTTAACTTTTCTTTCCATAAGAAGCTTCTACAAAGTATTAGAAAAGTTAAAAAAAAAGATAAATGAAATCGGCGAAGTCGTTCTCAATTTATGGCGTAGGGAAACAGGGATTCATTTTTATATGTAAAGATTATTTTATTTATTACTAGATGATGCCCGCGACTTCGTCGGTGTAGATAGATTCCCGCAGGAACTCTATCATTTTCCGGGATAAAAAGTAGCATATGTGTTATTCCAGACTATAATCTATCTTTGTGCTAAAGTTCAGCCACATCGGTTCTGTCGTTGCGGTGATTTAGTAACAAACATACATCCAAACTTTCGCATTTATAATATTAATAAAATCCTATATTATAATATTAATATATAATATTATATAAAAATATGATCTATCTCGTGGGCAGCTGCAGAAGCAAAGCCGTATACTCGTATATTATACTCGCTAAAGCTAATACCAATTAAATTTATTTATTTTTTATAACGGATTTGTCAAACATTGGAATTCGTTGCAGGTATATTTTTATTCGCTAAACAAAATATGCAGATCAAAGGGCTTATTTTTGCTTTTATTTTTAAGCTCTCGTCCACTTTTTTTGACACTCTTTTTTATTGGCAGCTTTGTGCATCATTTTTAATAAAACAGTAGCTGATTAGCCCTGGATTTGTTTTGCTTTAAGCTGTTTTTAACTCAGCTTAAATGGTTTTCTGCAAATTCCACAGATTAATTTTTCTTTAACAGACGGGTCACTATTCCTTAGTAAACAATCTAAGAGTTTCAGCAATCTTTTTGTGTGGGCGTTTATCTTCAAAACTATTAGATAGATTTTTACTCGATTTTACCTGATTCAGCGAGAAAGTTTAGGTGTCACATTTATAAAGATTTCGGGTAGGTTTACCAAGAAAATTCTCATTATTGTCGACGCGTTTTATCGAAATGTCATCTCTCCAGGTACCGAATTATACCCACACAAAAAAAAAAATTCTAATTCATCAATGAAAGTGGAGCAAACCTTTATCAAATAATTTTATGAAAAAAATAAAAAATGTAGGCTGTACAGTATAAACGTAGTTGATTGGGACTCGATGTTACATAAAAAAATCTAATCTTAGACGTACCATAAAGTAACTACCGACGTGATACGTCAATCTTCAATGATGGACGACTTTTCTACTGACTCCTTCTATAGCCTATATTAAATATCAACCCAATACTTGATCATCGATAATGTTAATATATTTGGTAAATGTTTTTCGATGATTACGCAATGGAAAACTCATAAGAAATAAATAGGTAGCAGGAACTTATATGAGCTACATAAGTATGGGTACAAGGTAGGTACAAAAAATACATTTAAATGTTTAAGTAATTTTGAATGTATGCACATGTTGTCAGTGCTTAAAATTGATCTAGATTTTGAGAAAGGTTGTTGGGCTATTCACAATAAGTTTTTGGGGTAAGCTAAAAAGATGTTTGAGCAAAGTAAAAGTGATATTTACCTAAATATACATACCTATGCCTGACGAAATAATATGCTTTTTATTTTAAAAATTATACTCTATAGGTACAATTTGATATATCATTACTAAAAAAGATTCAATTAATTTAGGTGAGAAAAAATTTTATTTTGAAAAGTTTACTGGGCTAGGATAGACCATATTTCTTACTTTCATTTCTTGCATAGTTTCACTGTAATTTTACATTTTATAGAAAGGTATGCATAGAATGTTAAAGTAGGAAGTATACAGGGTAGGTTGCAAGCTTGCAATTTGTAGAAGTTAGTTCATCCAGTACGGGGAATACTCCCAAGTAGTATTAATTGGACACTGAAGATTTCCAATTGCTCTAGAAGCAACCTAGCTAAGTTTATTCATAGCTAGAAGGAGTTCGTTATTTTTGAACTTTAATAAATCTTCGCTGCTCTGATCATCATTATACTATGACTAGCTTTAACCCGCGGCTTCGCTCACGTTAGGTTCGATTTTTTAACCCCCTATTTAACCCTCTTGGGGTTGAAATTTTCCAAAATCCTTTCTTAGCGGATGTCTACGTCCTAACAGCTACCTGTATACCAAATTTCAGCTCGATCGGTCCAGTGGTTAGAGCTGTGCGTTGATAGACCAGTCAGTCAGTCAGTCAGTCAGTCAGTCACCTTTGCCTTTTATATATTTAGATGATTGTTCGTATCTATCTTGTTACTCGAATACTAAAGCCTAAAGGAAGGGTTTTAATTTAATCAGTATGCATGTATTTAAGTATGTTCCACCGTAGCGCCTAATCTACCGAGCCATTTAGTTTTTATGGTCCCGCTGACATAGCTCACTTTAATTTAAACGAACCCAATACTTACAGTTAAATCCAATATCCATACAATCCAGTAGTTACATCCAATTTTCCAATTTTGCGTATTCGGGTTATAGCTTTGAAACTTTTCCTTTTTTATTGTACGATATTTTCCGAAGCTGAAGCTAGAATGACGTGTTACAATACACCCAGTATGTATCTAGGGTAACGCGATCCACAAAGGTTATAATATGTCTATTGTTTAGCCTCCAGTTTGCGGCTTAACAAATGTTCGCTCAAATTTTATTGCTGGCAGACTCGCGGAATGATTGGAATTAAAATTTGGAAGGCTTCCAGACTGCTACCCGTTAGTATAATAGGTTAAAGCTCTATTTTTTGTGACTTGAGTTAGATCGTTATTACTTATTACATATCGACAAAATAACATTTTGGAATTTTCCGGGAAAAAAGTAGCCTATGTCACTCTCCAGGTCCTCAACAATACTCATGTAAAAAAATCACGTATCCAAGAAACCAACGAACCAACAGACTTTTGCATTAACTTACTAGCGCTAGCTTTTGTCTTCGGCTTCGCTCACGTTAAGATCGATTTTTCAAACCCCTATTTTAACCCCTTAGAGTTAAATTTTCAAAAATCCTTCCTTAGCGGATGCCTAGGTACTTATACGTTATAATAGCTTACTGTATGTCAGACAGCCCAATCTGTCCGGTGATTTAAATTGTGCGTTGATAGATCAGTCAGTCAGTCAATCAGTCACCATTTCCTTTTACATATTACTTAGATCATACGCAGGTTACTTTAAGTAAATACGTATATTATAAGTTGTGCCATTTTGGATAAGTGTTCACAAGCAAAAGTAAGTTTTCGCACTTCTTTTGTGAAAAATAACACTACGCTCTGTTGCAAATTACATTTGAGAAAATATTTTCAAGATTAAAAAGTCGTCGCGAAAGCAATGTTTCCGTAGCAAAAGAACAAAATATAATGTTATGCGGTAGGAAAAGGAAAAAATTAAAAAATAATAATATTAATAGGAACGTATACTTGACGATTCAAAAGCATTTTGTAAAATTGATTAAAATAAAAAAATAAAATCTATTAACTATTCTGTCTTAAATACTTCCGCCAGGAATCAAATCCCAGACCTCTTAATTACGTAATTGAATGTACTTCTTCCCTCTATGGAGTGCCTTTTCACGAGATTAGACCTTAAAGTTTTACAACAGTATGCAATAAATTATCTCAAGCTGCGAGGTGTAACAAGTTTACAACTTAAGCCCATACTAATTTAATCGCGAAAGTTTAATGACTTTAGAGATAAGACTTTACGCTTATAGTTACTTGAGAACCACCGCAGACCACCGACAAATACCTAGCCAGTGACACAAAAAAAACATATATAAATCTAACTCACTGATCTCGATTGTTAATCTATGATTAACATTGGATTTGTTGACCCTATACAGCTTAACTATGGATCAACATGAAGCACCACATTTGACATTTGAACTAATTTCTGGAACTAATAATAATTAATATTGCAAATGGCACACTGGCAGTGGCCTCTACAATTAATCTATGAAATCATACAACAAGAACAATGAAATCACAGAGGTCGGTGCGCCATTTGCAATATTAACTATTATTTCCAGAGACTCGTAGATAATAATCTGCTATAAGCTCTAAGCATCTGCTTAGTGCTTACAGTAGATTATCAGATAAATAATAATTAGAGGTCAGTGATCTAATTTCACTGTACAAGTCTAGGATCAAAAATATTAGTTTTAATTGAACGCTCCTTAAAAAAGATGCTTTGAGACAGCGTGCAGCGGAAGGGACACTCCCACGCTGCTTTTAGTATCTGCGATCTGCGACTTGATCTTCTTTCAGAAGATAGATGCTACGATTGAACCTTTAACTTTTAAGTCCGCACATTGGATCGTTACTTTCGACAGGTTTAAAGCAGTGTCACATTTCACTCCATATACATGATACTTTTAGCGATGAGAGATTTTGTGGGTGCACTGATGCTGCATCGACTTTTGTGTGTTCAAAGTATGTATGTATGTATGTCTTTTTGAGAATATTTACGAATATTACAGTCGGATTACAGTTTTTAAAGTTTTATCCATGTTAAAATACGAGGTTCGGCGATAGTTTCGATCCTGTATCACGTTTGGGTGATTTGCTTGGAAAAAATGTTTGTGTTGTAGCGTTTTAATGAAACGGCAAAGTAACGAGCCTTTCTTTTGGCATAGCGGCATATATGCGGCAAAGTTGTAGCCAAAATTTTTGCATATAATAAAAACTTTATAATACAGCTTCCGAAACCGATCAAAACCAGTAGGAATTTTTTAGTTTTTTATAATTCATTGTTGTTAGACATTGAATAAAACCAGGTCAGGTAAACGAACAGACCACAATAGCACATTTAAGTCTTCACACTGCGCCTTACATAGGTACTATTAGATATTCTGTGGCGTTACTTAAAGTAAACAAAATTCAAAAAATTCAATTTCAAAATTCAAAATTATTTATTTCATAGCTAACATGTGACTCATATTATGACAAGTCAAAACTCTACCATCAGTTTCGATGCCGGTAGATAATGATATTCTTAACTTAAATTTAAAAAATAGTATTAGGTACATTTTTCTATGTAGGTATTTCTATGTACACTGTCGAAACTTTTCAACAGAAGCTAAAGAACTATATCCGAGGCAGCTTATGTAAGTAAGTAGGTTGTTCGATTAACGACGTGATTCTTGTGATAATATTGTAACTTGGCCAGGAAATAGCCCTTCTGATTCTTTTTAATATTCTTACGCGTCTCTGCACCGCCTAGGGCGGGGGGAAACTGATTAATTCGACGAGGATGATTAAGATATTTAGTTATTACTTTGGATTTCGGCAGACATTGCGTTTCGAATTACATGTTTACCTACTTCCATCACCGATTTTATTGATGTAAGACTCGTTTCTAGATCCTTAGTGATAAGATTGTTAATTTAAACTACTCCCAATAATATATTTTAATAGACCAACGGCTATCAGTGGTCTTCAATGTAAAAATCTGGTATCTGGTAATAAATAATACTATATAATCGATCCGCTCAAATTCCAATCATGGTTGGTCTATGGATTTATTTATTCGTAGGTAGAACAAGTTTATATCTTATTTAACCTTATAATTTTGAGCGAATGCAACGTTTAATTAAAATTAATCGTCATCGCCAATCCAGCAATGTATAATGTATTCCACGAATATATGCAAAACAGAAGCTTACGGGCGTATTTTCTCTGATTAATGTCGAAGGTACAATATGTTCCCTATTTAGTATGCAAGGGAAATTCATACAGATTCCAGATTGAACACCTGAGTCCATGTGGGTTTTCATTTCCGTCATGAAATGCTTTGATCGATAGATAACATTCTAAGGACGCATCAAACGAGCTTTTGTTTACCTACATCAATTGGCATTTACGAATATTACTAAGTTTACGGTATTTGCATGGTTCATTACGGTATTTACGCGATCGATTTTGGGCATGACATTCAGCAGACATTACAGAAAATTAGTCTAGGAATCTTTAGATAGATATATGGAAAGAGATTGAAGAATATCTTAATCTTTTATCACTTGTTGATCATAATTTTTACTGGCTCTAATTTGTGCAATAAATAATATTTTACACAGAAAACTACAAAGTTTTTATAAAAAGTTTTTGATGCAGTTATAATTGAGCGATCTGCAGAACAATAGGAATTAAAATTTGGACGTAGTCCAGACAAGTCTACCTCCGGAGTGGTTAATTTTTGTTTTCACTCGTACCTATAGTTTTATTCAAATGAGTTTTGCGATAAATATATATTATTATGGAATAGTATATCAAACTGGTTTTTCATTTATATTAGAAGAAATCAAAGGATTTGCAACCGGTTTCACGAAAAGGTAGATGGTAGTACCAAGTAAGTACGTACCTACGATCTCTGAGATAAATAAAAATGTCATCACTCTAAAACAGGTAGGTAGAACTTCTTGAAACAAGCGATAGGTACGAGACGAGTATATTGCTTTACCTAGATCATGTTTTCACACAAATCGGAATTGAGAGTGCACTTAGATTGAGTACCTTCTCTGTTCTTATTGTCTATGTGGATTCCTTTACGAGGAATTGAATTACCAATACATCGACATGGTATCGAAGGGAAATGTATTGATACAGTCGATATCTCGTACTTTAGAATCTACACTTGTTGATTTAACGTTGGACCCGTTTGGTTCCTAGGCCTATTTACAAATAGTGAGTAATTCTTCTTCTTAATAGGTCACTCTTCTGTGGTCGTGGCTGCCAGGATGATGTGACATCAATGGTCGTCAGTCTCGTTGTTTTTGGACCTTACCTCCTCCTTCGCGATACTCCTATTTGTAAACGACAAAGGTTGGCAGCGTTGAGCACTCTACCACAGTTGCCTGGGTCAACGCTTAACCAAATGTGTCCTTCAACG
The DNA here is from genome assembly GCA_038048805.1 of Hipparchia sbordonii. Classification (NCBI taxonomy): domain Eukaryota; kingdom Metazoa; phylum Arthropoda; class Insecta; order Lepidoptera; family Nymphalidae; genus Hipparchia; species Hipparchia sbordonii. The sequence continues at coordinate 7,182,634 of CM076107.1, read as the reverse complement.
TGGAAAATAGTAATACTATGCCAATTTTGGTATAGCCTCTATAGCCCAACAGTTGGAAAATATATACTTAACTGAAAAAAAAGAGTCAATTTCAGCAGTAATATTCTTTATTAAAAAAAGTAGGTATACAAGCTCTTCTCTCGCTGCTAAGTCGATCGAAGTCTAATGCTGAGATCTATAGAGCGTGCTTTGACTCAGCTTAGATTCAAGATAGAGGTTAAAATGAGACACAAATATGCTCTGACATAAATCTGCCTCGTTTTAACTCTGCCTTGAGTCCGAACGAAGTGAGAGTGCGGTCTATAGATTTCAGCCTAAGTTCAGTCGAGGCTGGGTAGGTGTTCGACTCATTCAACATGTCACCTCCATTGCCCCAGTGCAACGCCTCACCCACATCAGTCATTAATCGAACAGAGCCAAAGCTTAATACAACCGTGCTGTGATAGGTGCAGTATAGGTACCTACTAAAAGTACTTGTGAGGAGTTTAAGTAATGCGTTTCCATGACTGCATCACGTACGCTTTGAGAGAAGACTGAAACCGGGTTATGCAGCTCGGTCGGTACACTAGCTTAGTCGGTGCACTAGCAACGTTCGTAGTCTGTGCTACGAACGTTGTAGGTATTTTGATGTCGCTCCACATTTATCACGCGACTCTGGCAGTGACAAATACCTGCCGGCGTTGCTCTCAAGCCTTGATTGTTATTTTATTAGTCTTGTGAGCGATACGCCCTAAGAGAATAATCTATGTTTTAGAATATACCTATCTTATAATTGATGTGCTTGTATATTAACTATAATTTATAATATACTGTTTATGGTAAATACTGATGCCTAATATCTTATTAAGATTATAAATGCGAAAGTGTGTTTGTTTGTTGGTTTGTCCTTCAATCGTGCTACTTTGAATGGGTATAGTTGCGAACTTGGAGACTGACAAAGGCTACTTTTTATCCCGGAAAATCAAAAAGTTCCCGCAACATTTTAAAAACTAAATCCACGCGGACGGAGTCGCGGGCATCAGTTAGTTTAAATATTTCAAAATATTGCAGCTCAAAACCATACAAGGTATTTTCATTGTAAAAATTCATCATTTTGGGAGTAGATAAGTTTTTGCAAACTTTATGCATGCAAAAAATAAATACATGTCGCGGCTTGGTCGCCATGATTAAAATTTGAATAAAAAACTGGAGCAATGCAAAATAATGCGGGCCCATTGTTACGTGGTTACGTCCGACATTGAGAAATCAGAAACTTACTATCTGCTCAAGGCTCGCTATATCTGCCTAAAGTTCCAGTTTAAAGTTTGGATATAAGCTTCACAATCACAAATATTAACATAAGACATTAAAAAGTATTTAACTAGAATTGATATAAAATGTAATAGTATTCTTTTCTAAGAAGAGCAAAATAAAATTGATTATTATCCTTTAATCGTTACTAGTTCCAATAATGAGGATTGACCACAAAGCGATTTGCACGGAGAGGAAATTAGCCCGAGTTAGTAATTTATTGAAGTCCATTACAACAACAATTGCAGTAGAAATCACTGAATACTTGACAACAAGTAAATAAACAGAAGAAAATTGCGCATATTATAGTTACGAATATAACTACAAGTAAAGAAATTCCTTTTAATGAAGTCAAATTCAAAATTATTTATTTCATGTTGTACTTGTAGCTCTTATGACACGTCATGGCTCTATCACAGGTTCGAAATGCAAATTCTGTTGAGCCATTTTTCTAATTCTATAGCATCTGTAGGTACTTTAGTTTTCTTTAAATTTAATTTAATTTTTTCTTTCCATTAATTTTTTATTCAATTAAAGTTTCACAATGCAATAAGTGAATTAGCATGACTCAAATATATTTTGCCGGCTTTTGTGGAACAGAACAATTAATATCATCAATCGTCTACGGCACATATCCATAGATCGCATTCTGACTCTGCTCAAATGAGATTTTTATTTTTTATCAGGACATACTCGTGTTTCGTTATAGCTCTTTTATAACTATCTTAAGGCTGAGCCAAGTCAGAACGCGCTCTATAGACGTTAGATGAATGCTAACTAAGCTTCGTCTTAGCCTTATATTTCCCCTTCAGTGAGCCCTCCGTATAATTAATGATCGATTCTACGCTTTGAACTTTGATCGTAGGTACTCATTGCCCATTCACTCTTGCTGCAAAGCTATTCACAACTATAAGGAGTTGCAACCTTGCAGTTTCCACCGAACGCAGCATCACTTTTACATTATTCTGTCTGAGGCTGTGTTACATACTTGGCCTAATTTTATCCGTATTTTCTATGACTTAAAAATAGTACCGTAACAGACTAACAGGCAGTCAACCCAGTTTAAACCGGTGTGCCTAGAGATTTGAAAGGAGGAAATATTCCTTCTAGAAGATTGATTGCTATTAATTGCTCTGGTAGCAATAAGGCCGCCTTTACAAGCGTACTTGCTTTTAAGTGGTGTACATTTTGTTTTGTTTTTCTTGCGTGCAAAAAAGTTTTTATTATTCTATCTATATACCTTAAATATCCTAGAGGTGTCCTAAGGAGAGGTTTTTGAAATCCTATCCCTAAAGGGGTACTCAAGTTTGGGAAATCGTGGGCGTCAGCTAGAGCTTCATATTACGTTACTTTGTTATTTGAACTTTGTCGTCTCCGTTAACTACATTTTTGCAATAAGAGATCCAAGCCATTACATAGATCGCAAGAACTAAGCATTTTAGACTACTGAGTTTGGAATCGACCAATCGTAAATGTTTGACCGAGTTCACGGTATTTCAGTGTTGATTTTTCTATCCAACGTCCTATTCCAATCTTTCTATCACTATGTAGAGCGAAACAGGCTGGAAACAATAAGCATACTGAGGCGATTCAGAGCTATCCAAAAACTTTACGAATGAATTTTAATAAGTCTTTGTTGTTGACCACATAGAAAACAACATAAGAAAACTTAACAATGTACCCGTACAATTTGACTGCCGTAGCGCTACCTAGTGATCTCTTCCAGACAAACCACGATTTTAAACTATTGCGCCCAATGAACTAAATGACCAGGATAACATTATTGTAATTATAAAATTAATATATATATAGTAAACTAATACCGCTTTTTAAATCGGGAAGCAAAAGTGACCCGAATAACTATAGGCCTATTTCAATTTTGCCAACTCTCAGCAAGATATTCGAAAAAATAATGCTCAAACAACTGCTTTTACACTTTAATCTAAATAAACTTCTCCACTCTGAGCAGTATGGATTTACAAAGGGTCGATCAACAACCGATGCAGCCGCAAGGCTGTTACAACACATATTCGATGCATGGGAGAACTCACAGAATGCCATTGGTATTTTCTGTGATTTGTCAAAGGCATTCGACTGCGTTGATCACGAGACTCTTTTGTTTAAACTAAGCCACTATGGCATTAAAGATTGTGCACTCAGTCTCATTGCGTCTTATCTCAGTGACCGAGTCCAAAGAGTATGTGTCAATGATGTAAAATCATCCGGATCAGCCTCAATAATGGGTGTACCCCAGGGTTCTATTCTAGGTCCATTCATGTTTTTAGTCTACATAAATGATTTACCACATTTTGTCCAAAATACTTGCAATATTGTACTATTCGCTGATGATACGTCTTTGATTTTTAAAGTCGATAGGACGAAAGACAATTTTGACGATGTAAATAGTGCATTATCTCAAATTTCTGAATGGTTTACGGTAAATAATCTACTTTTAAATGCCAAAAAAACCAAGTGTGTTGAGTTTTTATTACCTAACACGAGAACGGTCAGTAAGAATTTAAAGATAAATAATGAACCTTTGAAAACTGAGGAATCCACAGTATTCTTGGGATTAACCCTGGACTCAAAGCTACAATGGGGCACCCATATAGCAACGCTTGCTGGCAAACTTAGCTCTGCTGCCTACGCTGTTAGGAAGATTCGACAGTTGACTGACATAGAAACTGCAAAAATTGTTTATTTTGCATATTTCCATAGTATTATGTCATACGGAATCTTACTGTGGGGTAAGGCAGCCGATATTGGAAAAATTTTTGTATTGCAGAAGAGGGCAATCCGCGCAATCTATAATTTGAGACCGCGGGATTCCCTTCGAGAAAGATTTAAAGAGATAGGCATTCTTACAGTAGCTTCACAATATATTTACAACAACATAATATTTGTCAGACAAAACATTTTGAGTTACAAAAAAAAGTGTGATTTATCCCATAGACCAAGTAGAAATCCAAATAAGCTCATGTATCCTGGGCTGCGCCTCAAGAGGGTCCAAAAGTCATTTGTGAGAATGGGCGTGACGTTTTACAATAAAATTCCACAGTCAATCTTAAACTTGCCTCTACACAAGTTTAAGAAATCAATTAAATCTGCTCTCATGAAAAAAGCATATTATACAATTGAAGACTATGTAAATGATAAAAAAGCGTGGATATAGTTCGCTCCAGTGATTCATAAGACAGTAATAACTATCCTGTGTAACATGATTTTATTGTATTCTGTTCCACGGTGTTTCCACTATATTTGTCTCAGTCATGTCTTAAAATGAGTAGTTTAATATTAGTATTCAATTCGATGCCTTAACATGGGTAGCCTAAGTATGTCATGCTCTCTTTAAAGTTTCTGTGGTGGTGTCGTGTGGTGCGGGTTGTTACGTTCCCTCAAATATGGTTGAGCGAAGCAATGGCTGGATCATGCGTCATGCTCGTGAACGGGTGCCACCAACGGGAATGGGTCTGCTTTTGCCTGCCTGTGTTGACATGTATTGAATTGTATTTATTTGTATTTGTATTGTATTTATTTTTACTTGTATTGTACTCAGGAAAATTCATCGTGGAAGCACTGAATACATAGCATAGTTTCAATAACAATTGTAAAAAATTTTATTTTTTTTGAAAAGAGCAACCGCCGAGTTTCTTGCTGGCTCTTCTCGGCAGGAAAGGCATTCCGAACCAGTGGTAGATTCATTGACGATTCAAAAGTGCTTGTAAAAAGTTTATTTGAATAAAAAATATTTCTATTTCTATTTCTATTTCTATTTCTATAGTTTACTAGCTTTAACCCGCGGCTTCGCTCACGTTAGGTTCGATTTTTTAACCCCCTATATAACCCTCTTGGGGTTGAAATTTTCCAAAATCCTTTCTTAGCGGATGTCTACGTCCTAACAGCTACCTGTATACTAAAATTCAGCTTGATCGGTCCAGTATTTAGAGCAGTGCGTTGATAGATCAGTCAGTCAGTCAGTCAGTTAGTCAGTCAGTCAGTCACCTTTGCCTTTTATATATTTAGATTTGACGATTTACGATTTAATACCTATATAATATAGATATAGATTATAGATTCACATAGAGATTACGAGTAAACGTGTAGACAAAATTTTCTAGTGGCGCGCATGTTAGCCCTACTGGACATAAACTATCTCAACTCCAAATGTCATTTCAATTGGTTCAGTCATTGTGGCGTGAAAGAATAAAAACATCTAAACATCCAAACTTTCACATTATACTGATAAAGATATCAGACTAAAGTTATTAGAAATAAAATAATATGTTATTAATTGCATTATATGCAACAAACATGTATGACGAAATTGTTCCACTTTTAATATTTTACAAGAAACAATAACACTTGAGTCCTTCACAATGTTACGCCTTCAAAACGTGAACAACGACGAACAAACAATACCTTTCCATGCGAAGGGAGGTTATATTTACACGTGCTTCTCTAAGAGTTTAAGTCCCAGTTATTAAAATGTAAAATGTTCAAGACAAGTAAAGTGCACAAACATAGGTTTTCTCAGTCTTCCCATTATTTTGTTAAACTTAATGGCAATTAACATACACCGATATAATTAACCGACATAGCTCTGCGAGTGGCAAAACTGAAGTGGAAATGGGCGGGGCACATAGTTCGAAGAGCTGATGGTCGATGGGGTCCCAAGGTGCTGGAGTGGCGACCCCGCACCGGGAAGCGCAGTGTTGGCAGATCCCCCACTAGGTGGACAGACGACATCAAACGAGTCGCAGGGAGCCGCTGGATTCAGGCGGCGCAAGACCGAGGCTTGTGGAGGTTCATGCAGGAGACTTATGTCCAGCAGTGGACGTCCATTAGTTGATAAAGAAGAAGAAGAAGAATGGCAATTAGACTCAAATTTTCTTATTCTCAAGAATTACTTGGTATTTATTCCTGACAAAATCCTAGTGGCGTGCCATGTCATAACATTCACGTTACTAAAGAAAAGTTAGACGAAGGGTATGAAATCGTAGATATCTGCTACGAGTAGATGCTACGGTGAAAGTTCTTTGCATCGTTGGTCTGCAATATACTCGTAGCAAGCTCGTAGCAAACAATGGCACGTACGAGTAGGAAATAGAGCAATGGTTCTAATATATGTGTATATTTGGATTGAACGTGAAACGCGTTGATCCTTAACAAAGACTTAGGAATTCATTTGCTGCTATTTGTTTCAGTTAAATAAGACTTTGGCCATTGCTGATCTATATTATTTGAAATTCTATTAAAACATTTTACAGAAGTTATATTTGAACATCAATTTCAGTGCAGTAGTAACACAAGTAACATAATATTATTTTGGAAAAAGCCATTCACCAAAGGAAAGAAGAAAGAAGAATATTATTTTGTGTAAAATAATTATAGATTTCGACTGTTTTATCTTTAATGCATATCTATAATAATTAAGAATTCATTTATTCATTTGTGAATAAATGAATTCTTTTTATTCTTGGGTATGTAGATATTATTTTATAGTGATTTTATAGTGAACATGTATTCTACCACAATGTGGCATAAAAATTTTAATCTTATCTATTTCTGAGCTCGACCTGTTAAAGTTTTTGACCCTTGATTTTATTTTACAACCTGAGCTAAAATCTAATAACCATGTAGCTGCAAGTCAAAAGAAAGGTACTTAAATTATTTTACACTCAAATTTATAACGTAGTAATTAACATTAATGTCTCTTGCATCCGCTGCTCGATGAGTTAACGAAATTAATTATCACAAATTAAATGAAGGTATCTCGTGTAAATTACTTAAGTTTTTATTTAATTCGAATATTATTTTGGAAAAGAAAAATATTCTTTATTACGTACTATTATTTTATATACACACCGCATTTTTGGTTTAAGTATTAAATCCTACTAATATGTAAGAGCGAAGATTTGTTTATTTTATTTTGATTTTAAAAAATCTAACTCCACGCGTATGAAGACAAAATACCATATTTATACATATACACATTCCTCGATTTTTCCTTGCTCTTCGAAATTCGAATAAGGTTGAAGGCAGTGCAACGTGCTTGGAGTACGATTAAATACTTAAACGGTGTGGTTTGAACCTATGACTTTTCGGAGTTTCATTTTTACCTAACCTATTGTATTTTCTCCAATTAAAAAATACAAATGTGCCCTATTACAGTTACGTTTCATACAACGACTGAATGCTGAGTTAATTACAGAGACCGTCAGAAACGATTTTATAAATAAAAATAAATGTCTTATATAAAACAAAGATCAATAAAATTGTACCGCTGTGTTGATTCGGCCCTTCTGAATCGTCAAGCGCTCACTCTCGACATAAAGGCGCCGTTAGATCTATAGTGATGCACGTGTATGATATCGATGTTATAATTTGTATCAACTACTGAAATTGCTGTCTTTAAATTGGGAGATTTTTAATAACTGTGGCCTCTTACATAATATTTTACTAAGAACTTTTCTTATCCTACATAACGTAACTAACATTTTTTTTTTTTTCAAATCCATTTAGACTAAAAATACTTGAACAATTTGAATAACTTATCCTTCTTATATAATCCTGTTGTAACGCTAAACAGTTTTTAAACAATATGAATCGAAAACATTTTACCTCAGCATCTTTTGGGCGAATGGTTTCCATAAAAATATCGAAAGAACCATTAAAAAGGATTTATGGGCGCAAAAACTACTCGTTAACTCCAAACAACTTATATGCCCGTTATATTATGATAAATCTTTATTTTTTTTTAAATATAGGTAGGTAATCAAATTGTCATAATATCTTATTTAATAATATGATTCAGGATGTTAAAGGGCTGAACGCAAATTGTTAGAAAGTTAGTTTGTTGGCAGAAAATGACTAGTACAATATTTATGAGATAAGCGTCTTCAGTCCGCGACCAAATATTCCTGAAAGAAAGTTCTGAATATATGCAGGTCGCCTACAGTAGAATCTTCGCAAAGTATGAAATGTTTTATATCCACATTGAGTGTAGGATTGATTTTTTTTAGAAAAAAAAAATTATCGATACTGACACGCACATAACTACGTAGTTGAGTGTTAAGAGGCTCTCGAAATGTATTTCAAATTTCAAATAATATTTACTTTGAGTATTCAATTTCAAACTTTTAGGCAAGATTTGAAAGTAATTATGTTTGGTGTGAAATTAAAGAACTGTATTGTATGTTATTTAGGTATGTGTCAAAGAGGTTGGCGATTAATTATCTTTTTACTAAAAAGAAAATCAACGTTTTTTTTACTAGGTGATTTGGTCAGCACACAAACCTTAGAAATCTCTCGATCTAGGTAAATAAAACGTACATCCTTTGAGTATATATAACCAATCGTACTACTAATAAAATATTAAGATTTAAATAAATAAAGTATTTGTATATCACGAATGTCTGATAAAATCTACTTGAGTCTTTATATATTCTAAATTCTTTTAGGCTTACAAACAGTAATTCATAAGTATTTTCTGGCTCTATCGGTTTTATAATTTAAGTTTTTTTTCTTTGTTTCAGAATCGAGACGTCAAGACACCAAAAAAAAATTGCTTATAATGAAACAAAAAGTGAGATTACGTTTAAAAATATACTTAAAAAGTATAGTTAATAAATTCCTTTTAAACTAATTCCTTCAATGTAGGCAAAAAAAGTCTATTATACTATTAAATGCAGAGTATTATTTATAAATTAAATTAACTGAAATTCAATAGTCAGACTTATTGTATAAAGTGTTTTAGTGTAGTTTTGCGTGATGAAACTTAGCGTGAGCGCGTACCGTGCGCACGCGGCTGCGCACAAGAAGATCCTCACGTCATCGTACCAGCAGCACTATGGCAGCACCGCGGCACCGTCCTGCAACCCCCTGCACCCGACAGCCTTTACACCACAGGTATGTCTAAATAAATCCTACAAAGCCATTTGTGGGATGGCTCTGCCAAGTACCAGCTCGCTGCTTATGATTCGGTGGATCGACGTGCCATAAGACTCATAGGCGACGAATCGCTGGTTAACTCCAGACTCACACTATTAATAAAAAAAGAATCTTATCTATAAATAATATTTTAAAAAAAAGTTATGTCTGTAATCATATTATTATAATAAATAGGACACAAGAAAATTTTATCCTATCCCATTATTCTATTAATATTATAAATGCGAAAGTTTCGGTGTATGGATGGATGTTTGTTTGTTACTCAACTATTGAACCGATTTGGCTGAAATTTGGCACAGAGATAGATTAAAGTTTTGAATAGCATAGAGTTCCCGCTGGAACATACATACATAAATAAGACTGACGTAATTTTTTGCATAAGTGTAGTTGAGGACCTGGACAGTGGACATAGACTTTTATTTCGGAAAATCAAAAAGTTCAAGCACATAACTTCATCTATTCCTCTAAAGCCGAACTTTTGAATAATTAAGTATTTAAGATTTCTCTAGTTTTAGCACCCACTGGCATCTGTTAGTGTTAGATTGCAGCAACAATCTACTTTCAAAGGCCAAAGTAGTTGTTTTGAAGGAGCGGGAAATACCCCCAAACTGTGCTGCGAAAAATCTGAAATAATTACGAGCGCACATTAGGACGCTCATTTTGCCTTTTTTTTGTTTTGTAGGAAGCTTTAGCCGCGCTGAGTTATGACAGTTATGACAAGTGTCAGCAATAAAAAGTGATCTGTTGAAGGAAATACCTAATTTAGATGGATTATTATTTTTTCGTTGTCGTAATTTGAGTATTAAGTTGGTTTAATACTCAAAGTTTTCGTAATGTCCGTCTGGCCGTCTGTCCATCTATCCGCAGCATAACGCAGATACTATTGGTACTTTTTTTAATTCTAATTATTTCAGCCCCATCGGTATACACAAAATATTACAATAAACTATATACAAAATCAACTACCTATATACCTATACCAATTTGAGAGAATCACTCAAAATGGTATGGATATATACCAATTTGAGTAGTTCACTCAAATTAGGGGCTGTTTGGCAAATATTATATTGGCCTTAAAGTGAAAATTTTCGTTAGAATCTAACACTGGTACGGAATGCCGTTCCAACTAAAAAGAACCAGCACGAAACTCGGCATTAGATCTTTTTAAAATACAGTTTACAGTTGGTTATAACTATTATAACTTATTACTTTCATCCAATTTGTGCTGTTACCTGATAGACCAACAAACCTTAAGCATTTTAATCACAACTTTGCAACAATAAAATAGTATTTTTCTTTATTTATTTACTGACTTTTATACCTTGGTACATCAATCAAATAGATGTAAAAATCAGAGTAGGTATAGGCAATAATATTATGTTGTAACTTTCAGTCGTGCTTCAATATAATTAGCATACTAAAGGCATAAGTTGTGCACGCCGTTCCGATCCGATGGCCGTGCCCAATAAACCGTGCAATGTCTTCGGATTTTCCAAGTTCCACTATTTGATAGATCACCGTCTAGCGAGTTTTATGAAACACGGCTTCGAGATTTGCTCTCCGTTTATTTTTAGTTATAATATTATATCCGACCCCTTTATTGAATTTACTCCGACAGCAAATTCTAGGCGTTCAGTAGGAGTCAATCGAAGTTTTGATACAGTTTATAAATAAGTTACTTGCTGTATTGGGGTTGAGGTGACACTTTCGAAGACGTATCTGACGCTGTGGTGAGTACTGTGACATTATGGGTGGGAGGTCTCGGGTTCGATTTCCGGATGAGCCAAGTTGGGAATTTATAATTTCTAAACTGTTTCTGGTGTGGCCTGGAGGAAGGCTTTGACCTTGGCTAGTTATTTTGCTCCAGTCGCTTGGCCTGTCGTACTGTATATTAGATTATTTACCTACCTATACCTCCCTGGCAACCTCTCTGGCAACCTCCCTGGCGCAGTGGTGAGCGCTGTGGTCTTATAACTTGGAGGTCGATTTCCCGCGAGGCAATTTGGGAATTTATAATTTCTAAATTGTCTCCGGTCTGGTCTGGCTTTGGCGGTGGCTACTTACTACCCCACCGTCAAAGACGTAACACCAAGCGAGTTAATGTTCCGGCACGATGGCGTATAACCGATTAGGGGTATGGGTTGAAAATACCCCTTCCAAATTAGTCCGCTATCATCTGAGACTGCATCGTCACTTACCGTCAGGTGAAATCGCAGTAAAGGACTATCTTGTCATCGAATTACAAAGAAACCTGTTCATTATGTAAAAATAAACTTTCCGCTATCAGTATATGAACTTTATCATAATCTTCCGTACAAGTAATAACTTATGAACGCCGTTCCGATCGGATGCGCAATTCCTTGTCCAATATACCGTGCAATACGTTGAGCTCTCCTCCTTCTCAGCTTCGATAGGTCGCCGTCTATCGACATTTATGGAAAACTACTCGGAATTTAGCTTTCCATTTATTTTCATATTATGTCAGTTGGCCTTATTGATTTTTTTTTTTTGTTAAACAAATCCGTCCGTGGTAGAAAGAAGAAAGAACATACGTTATTTTGGTTAATAACGTATTTTCCCATCCATACAAATTATGAACAGGTAAAGACACACAAAAATAACAATTTTAAAATTGAAGTTCGCGCCCATATGCCACATAAGTAATAAAATATTAAATAAAAAAGATTAAAAACCCAACTGCGTAAATGAAAACTGAAAATGAAAAAACAAATCCAGTATTCTAGAATTCTGTTAATTAATTTTGACTTAACAGTCCATTATTAGGAAGATTTGAACCGATCTAGATTTTTAATGGGTTAGTGAACTAAGTTTATAATAAAGGCTTTATAATTTTTACTTTTTATTACTGAATCATTCATTTTACAGATTTTCGAGGTCTTTTCGGCGGTTGGCGTTAGGTGATAGGTTAGTTATTAGCCCAGACCGGTAACACTAACTTGCAGATTAAACCGGGATCAGATCCATTATTTTATGGTAAAAAATTAATATAACATAATATATGCGAGGTGTGGTGGTGAAGGCAGTTGCTTATGACACTCTTTCAGGACCCATACAATCTATCCTAAAATATATATCTCTGAATTTATATTACTTACGGAGAGAATATGTGCTTTTGAGTAAAAATTTAAATAAATAATTCTTATACAAAGATACCTAAAATGTTAAGTAGGTACCTACGTAAAGAATAGATAATGAATTAATAATAGTTTCAATTTATTTAACGTGGAAAGCAATTACTACAATGTGGATTTAATGTAGGTAGCTAACATTTAATCGCTTTCTTAGAAGAAAATAGGCACCCTGTGTACCTATCAACAGATAAACTCCTTGTTCCTAAGCAATACATTTCTAAGCCGCTACTGTTCTAATTGAGCCAAGGCATCTGTCCTCTACCAATCTCTCCCACGAGTTTTATTAATTAAAAAATAACACACAGAAAAATACAGCCATACAATAGCGCCATTGAATTTGGAATAATAGGAGCATATTATTATGAATATGCACTAAGTACGACTAGTTACTTAATAATACTTGTGAATAATTTGGTCATAGATTTAGCTATGTTATGGCTTGATTGAAGAACAAAGCAACAAACCAAGAAACAAAATCACTTTCGCATTTTTAATATTAGTAAGGAAGAAAGAACTAGTAAGGATAAGCCATGCTTGTCTGTTATTTCAATATCCCCTCCAAATAAAAAGTAAATGAAAGTGGGTAAACAATTCTAACACATGCTTTGTATGTGGGTAAGACAATAGTGCAAGGGGTCCCAGTAGTTCAATTGTTAAAAGGAAGTAGACGTAGTTGTACTACTGGGAAAGAAGCCCCACTAGCCCACGGTTGAACTAATTAGTTGAACTAGTGGGAATGACTTTCAAGTCATTCCCCTTCCCATTAAGGGTTCGCCCTTAGGTAACCTTTACTTTTCAGTCCGCCTTTAATCGTTGTTTATTGAAACTACAATTTAAGTATCTTTATTAAGTTTTAAGAGCTGATCTCGTGGCCTGTCTAATAGCTAAAGTCTAGAGTATTAACGAGGGGTAAACAAGATAATAGAAAATGGTTCCCCAGAGATTCCTCGTTAAACTTATTATGTGAAATTTTAATTATGCGGTGGTAAAGAATAATTATTTCCTGATATTTTCTTTTGTCTATGGTTAGATCCCTACTTTAAATTAATGGATAAAGTTTCACCACTCAAGGTATTTACGTAGTAAATCCTGTTAATGAATAAAACATGAGATTTTAGTTTTTGAGTTTTTTTTAAATTTTACTTAGTAAAACTCGTTTCTGCAGTCTCATTAGATGGTAAGTAAGCATTTAATATTACATTGGAGTATGGAAGCTGGCAAAGATTCGAGGGAGAATATTTTTATTAAAACCGTACCCACCTCTTAGGTTGAAATCTATAGACCGCACTCTCACTCAGCTCAGACTCAAGACAGAGTTAAAACGAGGCAGATTTATGTCAGATATGGTTCAATTTTATCCATTTAGAACTTCAAAATTTAAAATTATTTATTTCATGCCACTTGCGGCTCTTATGACAAGCCATGACTCTACAACCGTTATCTGCCCATAAGTGTAATAAGTTAACAAATACTTAATGTTTTGATCAAATCATTTATTTGGAAAGGCAGGAACCCTAAAAGGGCGGGTGCTCAGGCGTAAAGGTTAAATTTATTTACGCAAATCTCCCGAGCTATCTCATCTACTTGAGCCTAGCAACCAGGGGTCGCTGAATTGAAACGAAAAGCCAAAATTCTACGAGTGATCATTATGTTTAAATAATGTCCTCCCGCCCGAATCCGGCTACGACGGCTAATCTCCACGTCAGGTGCAGGACCAACAGCTTTACATGCTCTATTTGGCACGTGGGTGACTCACCGCCAACTTCCTAATTCCGGGCTGGTACTGAGAATTTCTTGACAGAAAGCCCCAATACATTTTTTGGCCTGACCCGGGAATCAAACCCAGGACCTTGTCATCCGTAGTCGAACCTGCTAACCACTAGTGGTTAGCAAGAGAGAGACTAGACCTACGAGGTAGTCTCTCTCATTATGTTTAATTCCATTTGTGTATGGCAATGACTTCTATATGAAGTTTTTAGCACATTCTCGCCGTATAGTGGAACCGGCAGTTAATTTTAGTCTCGCATCTGTTTGACAGCCAATAAAATGCATGTTGATTCCGTAAAGATGATTGTATCAGTGTAATGATCGCAAAGGTCTCTGATTGGCTGAATTTATGGCGTTCTTGCTGCATCAATGCATTTTAACCAATAGCTGGAGGGTACCCCAATCAGAGGTCATTGCGATTGCTACACTGATGCAATCATTTTTAGAGAATCGACATGCTGCTGTGTCTAAAATTGATTGCTACAGCGAGACAGTCGCAATGACCTTAGATTGGCTGGTACTTTTGGTTTTGATTTTACAATTTCTAATATGAAAAAATCACTTTTTTTAAGGCTGTAGCGTTCCAGTTTGATGGCGTGTAGAAACCGATAATCAGTGTGGGTTTTATTTACACAGACAACTATACAACTTCAAAGTTAGCTCTGTATCATCTTTGACTAGACCTTCACTTACCATTAGGTGAGATCGTACTCAAGGGCTAGCTTTTATAAGTTTTGGATTTATAGGTATCCAATATAATAAAAACATTATTTAGGTACATATTTTCATGATTAAGTTCTGCAATAAAAATGAGTAACTTTATTATGGTAAATAAAAAGCGAAATTCATCAATAAAACTTTTGAAGAAGACGTTAAAAGCGAAATAAGGTGTCAAAATTTGTTTCAACAAGCAGCTCTCGTGGGTGGAGATTCATTAAAGTTAAGATGAGATTTTCTTCAGTTCAAGAGGTTTTAAGTACCAATTGCGGTTCGGACGTCTGCTCAATACAGCTGAAGGCGTCAAACTTTGAAAGGTAGAGTATTTGAAAGGACCTGATATTTTTATTTCAAGTATTTTTTTTAAATAATTATGCACGATGAAAAAATTTGCAGAACTTCTGGTGGCGCTTGCTACTAACAAACTATAATTTAGGAAAAATTAAACTATAGTTTTTAATTCAATTTTATTTTTATTGTTTGTTGCTATAGCTGCAATAGAAATACATTCTGTGAAAATTTCAGCTGTCTACCTATTACGGATCGTCAGATACAGCGCGCTGACAGACAGACGGAAGGGCAGCAGAGGAACATTAATAGGGTCCCGATGATTACCCTTCGGGTAAGGAACCCTTATAAACTTAATTGTATAAAAAAATGCGTTCTTAGTGGTGATTAAAGAACAAATTGTACCTTTTCGCAGGAATCGCTGTCACATAAATTTAGTTAGGGAAAATAAGCGGTTGTATAGTTCACACAAAACGCAGCCACTGTGCTGTTATTCCTGTCCGGTTCTCCAACTTGGCAAGTTGCCAAGCCAAATTGTAGTTCTTATATTGCTGCCGTGGTCCTAAACGCGACATAACTTTTATCTCTATTATATAATATTTATGTCTTTGAGAATCACGGAGATGGGTAAAGAAGGGATGTAAATACTGCCCGTCCACGTCGAGTTGGCCGCTACCTCGCCCCGCGCTTCTGTGCATCGCACCTCAAGTCTGACTTTGCTAACTTTAAATTAATTATTAATTTTTGTTTAGTTATTACTATTGTGAGCGTATCGTCTTCTACGACAAGTAAAACAGGAAAAGTTTAACATAGCGCAGACTATTAATTACTTTAATTAATAACTTTTTTCAGGCGGAAAAAATAATAAATTAAAAATTACGACTTTTAGATTTTTGAGAAGTCATTATCATGAAAAGCATTGCTAAGAAAACTTCGTCATAGTTGTGGTTACAGTAAAAAATACAATTATTATTATTTTCTTGTCAAAGGTACGGTATGACGTCATTTTGTAACGGTCCACGACGGCCAACTTGACGTGGACAAATAGTAATTATAATTTATTATATTAAAATCGTCAAAGTTAAAATCTTATACAATCTGTATTTAAGATTTTAATAAATTTAAATTATCACACTATTTTTAACCATGATACACTGCGCTGAAATTAATTCTTGCATTGCAACTCCTAGAAGTTCTAGTAAGTTGAAACTGCATTGCATTCTGCGTCAAGTGTTGTTTGTTTCATGACTTATATTTTAATAAGAGTTTATTTCAGTGAGCCATATACAAACAAAGTTTATCTTTTTTTTGAACATTACTCATTATTTATTACTTCAAAGTTTTATGCACAAAAAATGTTTATTGTCTTTTAATAGATAGAAACATAACGATAACATTCCTCGTTACCTTAAGGAATACTATATATTTTATGGGTTGAAATAAAAATAAAAATTGAACTTTCTTTGGCACGCTCGGAATTCCATTTCATAAGTAAAGGAAGGTATATCCTAGCGCTTAAACTACTGAACCAATTTTGATGATTGAGATGAAAATCGATTCCTTTTATTATTCTAATCCGGGGCAACATATTGTACAACTTTACGGTAGTAATGTTTGTGTAAAATGTTAATGTTACGGATGCTCTACCCAATGTTTTGTATTAAAACTTATTTCTTGTAACACGTGTAAACGTAATTTTTTTTCATGTATAAAACAATTTTTTCGAGCAAGAAGGTCCGCGAGTGTGAAGGCTACAACACAACGAGTAAGAGTTTTGGGTTGCCAGTGCTCAGTTCTTCCGGTTATGTAGGCGAAGGAATATGTGCAGCCATCCGTGTACTCTCTCGCCTCCATGACCTGAAGAATTGGGCAATACCATCAATGGAGTGAGAAGAAGGGAGCAAATATACAAATTACGACGAAAAAACGTAAATAAGAAGACGGAAGGAGGTTTCTTGTACAATTTAATTTGGTTTTAAAATATATTGTAAGTTGTAAGATGATTAGGTATAGTTTATGTTTATCGTGGGCAGTATATGTATATCTTTAGGTTTTGTATCATCATTCATATGTAACTATTGGAGTTAGAGAATAAAAGGCAAAGTAATCAATTAATAATGGTGTAATATAAACTAAACTATTTACCTGATTACAATTAATTACCTACGCCTGAAAATATTTTGTGACTACTGTACCAGTTCATGTTACATTGTATTTGGGCATGGACTTAATAGGCCCATATTTTTCGGTATAAAAATGCAAATATTGTGATTAGGAGAGATAGAAGGGACGAGGGAGTTACATTTCCATAATATTATTTGTCACAGAAATATAGCATTAAAATAAACATTGTCATCATAATACAATAGAATAGTATTAATTCATAATTCATACATTTATTTGTGAATACAGTAGGCTTAGTCGTTAAAATTATATTTATTCTACCACATTGTGGCGTGCAAATATGATTAATTATTTATATTATGTTAAGTCAATTAACTTTATATTTACCTATATAATTTGATCAAACGAACTTCCAAGCAAAGCTTGATTGGTAACAAATCGAAGACATATTAATATTTTTCTCATAATAGCTGAAATATCAAATAGATTTGAAGTACTTATTTACTCAAAAAAAATTACGTAGGTAACTAAATTATATTTTTCAATAATTTCACCAGTAACATTCTTTCTCCATTCATTCTCATTTAAAACGACTAATGTACATCTTTGAGTATTTTAAGATGTACCTACCTAGTGATTTTGCCTTTTGAAAAAAAATCAACAGTAAAAATATACAAAAACTATTTTTTTAATAAATAATACGAGGTTAAGAGGTTGAAGGTAAAATATTTATTATTTTTTAAGTTCTGTTGGGTCATCTAAACCAATATCACTTGTACCCTTCATAACGACTCATAAAACATCTGGCACATGTTCCGATCGTAAACCCTTCTGTTATTATCAACTCGAGATGGAATGAAGTGGACGCTGTTCATGACATTTTAATGACTAAAATGGTCGATGCTTGTGCTGACGTCAAACATTTTATTTTTGGCCCAATGTAATTCAATTATCTGGATGTTTGTCCAAATACGTTTAGGCTTATCTGCTGTGAAACGAAAGGTGTAGATGTAATAAAATGTCTGCATTAGAACAGTCAGCTTTGATATTGGACTTTCGGGGAATTGAATATTGAAACAGTGGCTATTGGACATTTCAGGAATAGGACTAACAGACAAATTGAACTTACGGGGAATTTAACCTTTCGAGCAAATCGAAGTTGATATGGTTTGTTTTCTGTCAAATATAAGTATCGCTTCTTCCCTTGTGACAGAAACGAAAACTGGATGCCTATAGTCTAACTTTTCAGGTTTACCGAAACTTTGCATGCATTGACATGCGTTGGATTGGTGTACCTACGTATGCATTTTTGCATTTTTGAAGCTTTATTGTGGA
Organism: Hipparchia sbordonii; assembly: GCA_038048805.1. NCBI lineage: Eukaryota > Metazoa > Arthropoda > Insecta > Lepidoptera > Nymphalidae > Hipparchia > Hipparchia sbordonii. The sequence goes on along the minus strand of CM076107.1, from coordinate 7,164,011 downwards.
AGCACTGTATACATAGCATAGCTTTGTAAAAAAAAAAAATTTTTTTTTTGAAAAGAGCAACTGCTGTGTTTCTTACCGGCTCTTCTAAGCAGAATCTGCATTCCGAACCGGTGGTAGATTTATGACGTGTCATAAGAGCTACAAGTTAGCCTACATGAAATAAATTAATTTTGAATTTGAATGTGCATAAATCTGTCATTTAGCATGAATGAGAAAGGGACGGAGAACTTTTTATCTCTTTTCCGTCCATATTGATTGACGGATTTACGCACAGATAGAATCCAAGAGAATATAATCACTTCGTTTTATAAGCTTAAAAAATTACACACGGGTCTCTGACGTGCGTTTTCAACAAACTTTTATAAATTTTAGGGACTACTTTGAGAATTTAAGGGTGAAAATGACAATCGTCCCAAAAAAAGGATACGAAATTACTCCTTTTTGGGGACGATTTAGATTTAGATTTAGACAGGTAGGATTTCTAACGCAGACTATAAATTTTACGTTCCCCTTCTATTGTTTCACGGTAGAAATGTTCTGATTACCTAGATTATCATTTACTACCAAAGCCCGCAACTTCATCCGCGTGGGGTTAGGTTTTTGAAATCCCGCAGGAATCCAGCTCTGTTTTTCCGGGATAAAAAGTAGCTTATGTCACTCTCTAAGACTGCAAAAAATCATGTTGATCCTTTTCTCCGTTGCTGCATGATTGAAGGACTAACCAACAAACTAACATACCTAAACACAATTGCATTAATAATATTATTAGTAAGGATAGGTATTCTCGTTTATTATATATGCAGTTCCGACATACCAGTAGGTATGCGTGGTGATACATACCGATGGAGTATGCACCCTAAAAGTCTCAATAGCCCAATGGTTAAGGGAGCAGACGAAAAACTCGAGTAAGTAGAAAAATAGTTCGAGGTTCAATGATTGAACCTCAATCCCCATCCGTTGTACTATTATTGTCGTACACACTCCTAAAAACTCTCACACTGTTCATCTGAATTATATATGTATAAATTTTACATGAAAAGTGCTCGTAAAACGCCTTATTGTTACCATTTTATTCTCACCTGAAATGCTCTGAGTTATTGAATTTTTAACGCAAGCCCAAAGACCGGAGCAAATCTTCTTATCGAGTATTCATGTATCTTTGATATCATCAAAGATTTATAGAATGTTTCAAGCCTGATTCAAGGGACCGAAACCTCGGATAACCTTTGCGGGCATAAAATTATAGTGACAGCCTAACGTTAAAGCCAAACCGTCAAGGGGTTTAACGTAATTCCAACTGTTTCAGTCTATGCATATAATATGATGCTCTTACTTATAAAACACTAGCTGTTGCCCGCGATTTCGTCCGCGAAGATTTAGTTTTTAAAATCCCGCAAAAACTCTTTGATTTTCCGGTATCAAAGGTAGCCTATGTCAGTCTTCAGATCCTCAGCTATACCCATGCAAAAAATCCCGTTGCAGCGTTGCTGCGTGATTGAAGGATAAACTAACAAACGAACCAACCAATAAACCAACAAACAAACAAACAAAGAAACAAACACACTTTCGCATTTATGATATTAGTAAGGATGTTTATCTTACTTACTATGTACCTATACTAAGTAGTGATAGACTACTGGTTAGGACTGCAGTCTCCTAATCGATAGGTCACGGGTTCTAGCCAGGGTACGCACCTCTCACTCTTCGGAGTAATATGTTTTTAACTACTATCTCTCCTACCTGTACATATATAATAAAATCTTGTACCTGCTTGTAAATGTTCCATCAAAATCTGTTCCGAAGATTCTGTTCAGACGTCTTTTGATGAACAGAATAAAAACTTTAAGACCGCGGGTTACAGTTAAAATAATCGTAACAATTATGAGCTCAATAACAGTTACAGTTATTTCGAAATCCGAGAGGGACACTTAACGCGTTATTCCAGGAAATTAAAGAGAGTAAGTATCTCATTATTTTTCGCGGAACGAAGCGTCATGAGATTTTTAAATAACCGAAATCCACGCCGACGTCGCGAGCATCTACTAGTTTTAACCAAATCTTAAACTAAACATTCTACATTTAGGAGATATTATGATAGTATTATTTTTTTGTGAATCACAAAACTCGAAGATGCAGTTCTTCAAACGAAAAAGCTAAAGTGGAGATGGACAGGGCACATGCTTAGAGAAAAAACTGAGAAGTGGACCAAATTGATCACAGAGTGGGAAGTTAGAGACGGCTCGAAACGAAAGAGAGGTAGACAGAGGAAGCGATGGATCGACGATGTTAAGCAGACGGCTGGAACACTTTGGTCACGAATCGCTAAAAATCGAGGCACCTGGAAACACCTGGAGGAGGCCTACGCGTCACAGGACGCGCTGATTGCGGATTAACTAAAGTGCAAGTGAAGAATAAAATAATTAACCAATGTAATTAACAATGTAAATCAGCAATAAAGGCTTATTATTATTATTTACATATATATTTCAACTCTCACACCCGCGTACAAAATAAATACATATAAAGCCAAAGAGATAATATATAATAAACATAAATATATATAAAAATAAATAAACTTACATATACTGTACACAAATAAATACTTGCAGCGGGTGGAGGATTACGCCCCGGCAGGGGAGACCAAACGGCCGGGGGTCAGGGCGACAGGTTGAGAAATCGACGGACTATCCTAGCCGAGTCTAGCAGCACCGCTTTCTGCATCTTGGCTGCGAGCGAACTGCCGCGGAACCCCAGTCGCCTCAGATGGTGAGCGAGGCTGACTGGGATCAACCCATTCGCAGATATCACGATTGGGATGGTTTCAGTGGACTCCACATGCCACATGCTGGAAACCTCGTGAGCCAGATCTAGATACTTTCGTTTTTTCTCTGTCTCCGCTCTCACGAGGTTTTCGTCATGTGGGATGGTGATGTCAACTAAAAACACCCTTGACTGTGCCCGGTCCATTAGCACGATATCAGGCTTATTCGCGAGAATCGTCCTGTCCGTGATAATGGACCGGTCCCAATAGAGCCGGACTCCGTCACGCTCGAGTACCGGCACCGGTGTGTACCTATAATACGGCACTCTCTCATCCAGGAGACCGTACTTCAGAGCAAGCTCTTGGTGAAGGATTTTGGCCGCTTGGTTGTGTCTGTGCAGATACTCAGTGTTAGCAAGAGCTGAACATCCCGAGAGCACATGCCTGAGTGACTCACCGGGATGGCGACAAGCTCGACAGATGTCGGGAGTGCCATCCTTCAGGATGTACTTTCGGTAGTTCCGCGTCTTAACCACCTGATCTTGTATCGCACACACAAACCCTTCGGTTTCCCCAAAGAGGTCACCGAAGCGCAGCCATTGCACGGACGCTTTCCTATCCACGTGGGGCTCATTTAGAGCTTTAAAAAAGCGTCCGTGCAACTCCTTCTCCTTCCATACGGTCTCCCGGTCATAGGTGCTTAGTACCACCGGTTTCTGCCACTCGGGATTGGCCAGAGATAGGGGAGTAAGTCCTTTATCACATTCTATGACGTCTCTATGCATTGGGCACTCCCTCTTCGTCTCAAAGTAGGTTCTGAGGTTGGATACCTCCCGATTATGCATGGTCTTGACGCTTAACACGCCTCGACCACCACATTTTCGGGGGATATACAACCTCATAACAGACGATTTCGGGTGGTGCATGCGATAGAGAGTCATAGTCGTGCGGACTTTTCTATCCAGGGCGTCTAATTCGGTCTGAGTCCATCTGAGTACGCCAAAGGTGTACATGAGAACGGGCATGACCCAACCGTTATAAGCTCGGACCTTATTGGCACCTGACAAATAGCTTTTGAAGATTTTTGTCAGGCGTCCAAAAAAGACCTCGCAAACTGATTGTTTCATGTCCGTCTCCTTTACCCCTACGGACTGTGACATACCCAGATACCGGTACGATTCAGCCTCAGAGAGGGTCCTGATGTTAGTCGGCTCGAGATTAATCTCGGCCGAATGAGTAACCTGCCCCCTCTCCACATGTAGGACCGCACACTTATCTAGTCCAAGCTCCATCCTGATGGAGTCACTGAACTCAGTGGTGATATTCAGTAACTCCCTCAGGCGGGTGGCATTGGGTGCTAGCAGCTTGAGGTCATCCATGTAGAGAAGGTGAGGCACTTTTGTCCCTCCTCTCCGAAACTGAAAGCCCGTCCCTGATCTCTCCAGCAAGGAGCTGAGCGGGTTCAGAGACAGACAAAACCACAGTGGACTCAGACAATCGCCCTGGAAGATACCCCGCCGTATCTCTATCCGGTCATCCGCCGTCGCCAACCGCTCACCGTGGAGACAAAGGATCGTACTCCATTGCCCCATGCACTCTCCGAGGAAGTCTCGAACTGTACTATCGATTTTGTACAGCTCGAGGACCCTCAAGAGCCATGAATGGGGCACCGAGTCGAATGCCTTCTTGTAATCAATCCAGGCTGCGGAGAAATTCCGGCGATTGCGTTTTACCAGTTGGCCCGCGACGGAGTCGATGAGAAGGAGCTCCTTAGTACCACGACTACCACCCCGACATCCGTTCTGAGCCCAAGACATTATACCGTTCTCGTCAACATGACGGGAAATCTTAAGGCTCAGTACGGATGTCAATGTCTTATAGATGGTATTAAGACATGTGATGGGGCGGTACTTAGCTGGGTCAGCGGTGTCGGTGGACTTTGGAGCTAAATGAGTGATCCCGGTGGTGAAAAGGCTCGGAAGTGCCCTTTGCTCGAGAGCGTCCTGGAATTGTCGAGCCAAGGTAGCATGGCAGAGCGAAAAACCCTTCAGCCAGTAGTGATGCAGCCCATCGGGTCCCGGACTTTTCCAGTTCGCGGCCCGGCGCACTGCACCAGCTACATCCTCCGGAGAGATAGCGACAGGGTTCATCGGCTCTATTGAGGCACATGCTTCCTCTACCGCCGCAATCCAAGGGCCCTCCTCATGCTCCACCTCTCTTGACCATACACTTCGCCAAAAGGCGATGAGTTCAGCCGGGCTCGGCTGCTGAGAGGTAGAACAGACTGCTGGGCACTCCAGTTTTTTATAGAACCTTTTCTGATCACTCGAGAAGAGGCGATTTTGCTGAAAGCGCTCAACTCTTTCAGAGTATCGTCGAATGCGGTTCCCCCATGCAGCGATTTTCTGCTTCAGATCGTCGATGCGCTCCGTTAGTTTTTGGGCTATATCGGGCTGATCTAATCTCACCCCTAGCCCGTTAAAGGCTATTCTAACGGAGCGCACAATCCTTGGCCTAGTATTGCCCGACCTGAAGCTCTGCAGTCTGCCAATGAGAGCTCTGGCAAGGGTGATACGGTGTTCTATTCTCTTTTTCCAGGCTGGTTCCGTGCTGCGCCTTGGAGTAGAGCGTCCCCGTTTCTGAGCCTTGACACCCATGAAACGGTGAACAGCTAAGGCCGCACCAAAGAGAATAGAAGCCGTATCATCCAGGCCAGTGCTGCGCTCAAGATATTGAGGCAGCATTTGGTTTATGGCCTCAATGACATCCCGCGTCGCTACATTTAGCGTGAGTCGGGAGAGCCGCGGACGGTTCTCTAGAGGAGCGCTCTGGATCTCAGAAATCGCCTCTCCTAGAATCCTTCCCATCCGCTCTATGTCCAGGGAAACTGTTTCCTCCGTGTACTCCTCCACAGGCAAATCTTGCGCGTTAGCGTCCGTCTCTTCGCGGACAGGGTCCGCCAGAGAGACAATTTGCTCTGTGGTTGGGGTTGTCACTTCAGGAACAGCCTCATGTCGTAACCGTTCGAGCTCGGTAGCGCTAAAGATGTTGGAGCGCTGGATATACCGAGCCCTATCTGCCAGGTTTTGTTCCGTGACAGTTAAATTCGGCTCAAGCAGCAAGAACTCGCGGTACATTGCCGCTCGGTAGCCAGTCCGTCCGGTTTCCCCTCCTGTAGCCCTGTAGTACGCACGCATGACATTTCTGTTCATTGGAGATGTCCATCTCATGCGGCGTACTCCACCAGCGGCGGGCTCCGAAGATTGGGTCCTGGAGGACCCTGTCGGCGCCAAACCCTCTGGTGGGGATGATGGATTTGCCGGCCGCCGAGATGGTCGTGGCGGCCGACTGTGTGTGTGACTGGCGGTCCGCATGCTGTCACGTCCAGCGCCAGTCCCAGACGCGCCCTGGCGCCCCCCAGGCAGCGACCCTATTCGCGCATTCTCATTATCTGTGTCCATCATCATAAAAAGGGGGGGGGGGGTTGAGTGGTTGTTACATCACTCGGGGTCCACTCAGGTCCCCAAGGAGGCTGTTTGGAGCCAGCTAGCTCAGTTTTGGGGAACCTAGATGGTATATGGTTCCCCAGTTCCCTTAGTCGCCTCTTACGACACCCACGGGATAGGAAGGGGTGGCACTATTCTATTCTGCCGGTGCCACACGGCCATTATTATTATTATTATTATTATTATGATAGTATTATTATCACGATGCTTTTAGTGCAGTTAAACTAAGTCTAAGTTATAAGATGCTGGTATCTACGTACGCAGCTTCTGCTTTAGAGCGGCTTAACTCAAGTTTGAACTTAGTGTATAATACCTACCTACTTTAATAGCTTAGCGCATAAAATCTTCCAATAAAAGGGAGCCACACTAAGCCTTGCGTTGTCATTGCGTTACTTCCGAGATGCTCACTAACCTACCTAAGTACCTACCCCTGCAAAAAATCACGGCGATCTGTCGCTCCGTTGCTGCATGAATGAAAAAGGACAACCAACAAACAAACACTCTTTCCTATTTTTTTTAATTATTAGGTGAAGTTTAAACTGATTGTAACACTCAAACTATATCTTGTGAACACAGGAATCTCTTTGATTATTATAAGAATGCAAAATTGTTTCCGTGAAAATCCTTGTAAAATATGTATTTTCATTTGATATTCAATCGCGAATTCAATTTGATTTCATTTGATATTCAAGCGAAAAAAAGGTGTCGAAGTAACTCGGCGGTCTTAAACGTAATTTATTAAAATTGCCACTTCAATGCCGGTGAAATTGGTCTCACGGGGCCTATAAATGTAAATCTGAGCACTGAGCATTCTGAAGTCTACTTCTGCCTTTAAACTTACAAAAATTGTATAGATTAGGTATCTCTTCTTCTCCTTTATCAACCGATTGACGCCCACTGTTGGACAAGTTCTCTTGCGTGGACTTCCATAATAATAATTTATTTACCAGAATGTTTATACAGCGAGATGTAGGTAACACAAATATATTGTCAGTAAGAAGCCAGAACATTCAACTAAATTAATAGTATGCAAATGTGATACAGTCAATTATAAAATTACTAGCTTTTGCTCGCGGCTTTGCGCACGTTAAGTTCGAGTTTTCAAATCCCTATTTTACCCCCTTAGGGGTTGAATTTTCAAAAATCCTTCCTTAGTGTGTGCCTACGTCATAAAAGGAACCAACTGTAAAAATTTCAAGTTTCTAACTTCAGTAGTTTAGGCTGTACGTTGATATCTCAGTCAGTCAGTCAGTCAGTCAGGACTTTGATTTTTATATATATATATAGATTAAAGTTATGATAACATTACGTGAAATTCTTAGACAATTATAATTACAAATTCATACCAATTAGTCAGTCAAGATTAAAATAAATTCATTCATATTAGTAAGTCAAGATTAATTAAATTTGAAAATGTCAATATTTGTATTTTATCGGTATGTAAGTATTATAATAACAATTTTCCAGTTACCATTCGTTAAGTTATCTTTTAAACATAAAACATATTTAAAGATAATCTTTGGAAATCTACTGGCAGTTTATTCCATAATTTGACAGCCATACCGTAAGGACTTTTCATACAATATATACTGGTAAGTAGGTACAACATTTTGAATTTAATATGAGCCTCGGTCTTGCCTGAATCCAGCGGCTCCCTGCGACTCGTTTGAAGTCGTCGGACCACCTATAATAGTGGGGACTGACAACACAGTCTTAGGTATCTGATTCCATAGGAATAAAATCCACGTGATCGAATTAGGCCACGGCCAAACTCCACAGGAATTAGCCATCTGCGCGGGAGATTTATGCTGCACAAGTTTGTGCGCAAACCCAAGAGTCACTCTCTGTTCCCTCACTCCTTTCATCGTCGTTAGTTTTTGCTTGCTTGAATATTCAGTAGCCAGGACATCCACACGAATATAGTCGAGGTCAAAAATAAGATATTGAAGAATGGTGGAAATAGGTATTTATTTAGATGGATTTGCTGTGAAAATAAATAAATAAATGACAAACGTATAGGGGATATTGAAGTCTGGCACGTAACATACCGTGTGTTGGCGTCGTTACTATAATGTAATCTGTCGTCATACTATATAATAAATACGCGCATAGGCGTAGACTAATCCAATAGAATACATTCCGATTGCCGCGGTGATAATATATCTGACAGAGCTATCTATTGTCCCAACCACTCGCCAGTTTCAATTAGGTAAAAGAAACATAATAAATAGGAAACTTGATTTAGAAGCATTCAGAAAGAGAGCTGTGCTCGGGTTTTCTCTACGTTCAACGAAATCAAATAAAAATGCGGACATCTCTAAAACTTCTTAATGGGAAATACTTTCGAGTGTACCTACTACCTACGCTTAGTAACTCACAACTTATTCCTGCTTCACCGTTCTACTACAAAACTGCATGAAGTCGTGAGCACTGGAATCCTTATGTGGTTGAAGTCCAACCTACTCGTACAAATCGTTTTAGTACCTACATCGTTTCTAAAACGAACCGCTATGCGCACTTCGTAATTTAAATGTATTCAAGACAAACTAGGCATCTCTTAAATGAGCGCCTTCCAACCTAGACCTCTTAATTGCTTCACCTTACTTATCATACTTAGTATGATTATCGTTTAAGTGTAAAAAATAAATTGTTTTGAAGAAATTCTCGTAAAAAATTACTACAGATTTTTTCAAACAAACTCTTATAAAGTGCTTTCGTATTTTTAAGTAGATTAACACCTCTTTGGAATATCGTTTGTACTGAGAGCTATGGCGCTGGCAATTTTATGAAAATAAAATAACAATATTGTGTTGTGTTCATGAAAAATTTGTGCAGTCTCAAGCATAGCCGGAGCGAGTCAAATCAAAGTCAAATAAGTATGCTACTTTATCATTTATGTTTGCTTTAATTAATTGTTTATTATATAAGTATATAATGCATAGAAAGTACAAAAGCTATAACCGACTGTATCTCATGGATCATCACGCCCATGGTTTGTTGATTTGTTTTGAACTAATGTCAATGGAACACAATTATAATATCTTACTGATGTACTCAAAGATATACATTGAATTATATTTCATGAGTAGTAATTAACGAAATTATAATCAAATCTCTTAATGAACTGTCATATTTTGTATGTACTAACGAAGTGTTTAGATTACTAGTACTACCTTAAGTAATGATTAGCGACACTGAGTGATCTACAGAGAATCGAGATACAATTATGTAGCGTTTGCTTTCAGCCTTACCATTTCCTACTTCTATTCACAAAATATCTTTAAGGAAAATCTGAATAGGTATTTTCTAGGCGACCGCCTTTGAGCTTAGACTGGAGTTATTTAATTACGAAATGGTGGTCGAAGAAAACTTTATTTAATTATTGTATTAAATATGTGGCTATTTACTACAATAAAGTTCAAATCAAATAAATAATTCAAGAAAATAAAGAAAACTCAATTATTTAAAATACATATCTATTCAACTATGTCACACTCAAGGTCATCAAGCTTTCATACTTAGAACAGCAGTTTCTTACACAGTTCCAAATAGAGTTGTTCAAAAATGCTATATATCAATATCATGCTACTGACTATAAACTATAAAATTTTTGCATGCTATAAAAAATGCTATGCTATAGCAACTTTAATTAGGAAGCTTGTGGGCGGCCGGCGCGCGCGCTATGTCTTGCAACACGCTAAATCATATAGCATGTTTATTGCGAGTTGCAATAAATCCATCTGCTAACTGCCCGCCCGCTCAGCGCCGCGCCGCTGCTACGCCAGTGTGCTACACCGCCTACAGCGCGTGATATTTATAGTATCGTAGCACCACCGCGCCTACGTATGTAGCACTTGCTGTGTGCTATGGAAAGATAGCATGCTGTAATATGTTGCTAAGTGCTATATTAACCACCTCTAGTTCCAAACATAGGCTCGAAACAACCAATGAATGTGTGTGTGCCATGTAAATATTTTCAGACTGTTACTGATAATTACGTTGTTGATGATTATTGTGATGAATTATGACACCCTTTCACAGCACAGTACGTCATCCTACTATCCTATTAATTAATATTAATATATTAATTAATTAATCCTATTTAATATTACAAATGCGAAAGTTTGTATGTTTTTTTTTGTTACCCAACCACGCCGCAACGACTATACCGATTTGGTTGAAATTTAACACAGAGATAGATTATAGTCTGGAATAACACATAGGCTACTTTTTAACCCGGAAACTAAAAGAGATTAATTTAGAAACCTCAATCCACGCGAACGAAGTCGCGGGCATTATCTAGTTTTTTAATAATTTACTGCGAGCTCGTCATGCTAACGCGATGAAACTGCGTAGTCAGCCTTTAAAGGCTTACTAGAAATGGCTTATCACCACGGCAACTGTTGGGGTTTAAAAAGGCGCCATTAATAAAGCAGCTTGAACATAAAACGTCTATTGGTTCTTTGAGCTATGTGCCCCGCCTATTGCCACTTCAGTTTCCAGAATCAATTACCTACTCTGGTTCTACGAATCTCCTCAATTTAAAGTAAAAATACTTCGAAAGTAGTAGCACTCCACTCCATCGTCCCTTGAATTATTCATTTTATTATAATTTTTAGATAATATATTAGTATTTCGTGGGTACATAGAAACTTACTTTATTTAGGCTGCTTTCTATTGAAACGTGTACAAAGTGCCTTAATTTGAAGGTAGCCAATAAAGCCTACACAGATAAAGAATTTCAACTTATTACACAAGTTCAATATTTATTCATTTACTAGTTGATACCCGCGACTTCGTTCGCGTGGATTAAGGTTTTGTAATTCCTTCAGAAACTTTCTTATTTTCCGTGATAAAAAGTAACCTATGTGTTATTCCAGACTACACATCTATCTCTGTGCCACAGTTAAATCGGTTCAGTCGTTGCAGCGTGATTGAGTAACAAACATCCATCCTTTCATCCATACATACGAGTACATCCAAAGTTTCACATTTATAATATTAATAGAATTTATCTAATCTAAACTAATTAAATACGTTTAAATCTTATTGCAACTCTACAGAGTCGCACTGCGAGGTTTTAAAAATAAAAAAATATTGTTATAATGAGTACACTGACCTCTTTAAATAATCTATGATTAACACTGGACTGGCTGCTGTGATTTCTTTTTTGAACCTATTCGATTGCCGCCATTTTGGCGCTGCAAGCCCATACTTAGCCAAATCATATGACATCATAGATTAATTATAGAGGTTGGTTTTGCAATTTGCAACATTATTATACGTAGTTCCAGAGACACTCGTTAACACGTGTAGCGCTTCGAATCGATTCATAATTAAAATGTAAATGTGTAGGGACTTCAAATCCAGTGTTAACCATAGATTAATCATAGAGATTAGCGAATAACAAACAATAAACATTCTTTGTAATATTGTTCAATGTTCTGTGTCATGTAATAGAGCCATTTGTATCTTCAGATTGGAGGCTTCAGTGTAGCGTTTTATTTTATAGCTCAAAGGAGAGCCAATTTAAGAGATATTACCCTCGAGCAGTGTCGAGCCCATCACATACAAACGAAGTTTGATTGTAGTATCAACCAATCAAACTAAAAATATAGACCATCCTAGTATTTGTGTCCGTTATTTGTCAGACTTCCGTAACAATAATATGAAGTTTCAAAGTTACAAGAGAACAATAGTACATTATGGTACAAGTGTAAAAGTTGGTGATTACCGCTGAGGCGCTATTGAGACCCGAGCCGTCAGGTGAGGGTCTTAAGGTAGCCGAGGACGGTAATCATCAATATACACGTGTATCATACGACGTTTTTCAACACACTTGTGAAGAAAATAATACTAAAATAGTACATTATGGTACAAAACAGTGAAAACGAGTTGTGAAAATTTTTTCGCAATGGCGGGAAAAATTAATGTTGTTTTTTTGTTCGCCCTCTTGAGATGCTCTTGAGGGCAGGCAAAGATCGACGACCATATAGCCTATTCAGGTGTTTATTTGATTTAATCAGTTTTTCGGAATGCGCGCGCACCGCATTTCGGAATGGCCATAGACTAAAAGAATGAGGTTTCTTTTTTTTTTGGCTTTTTTCTTATAGCCACGTACAAAATGGGGAATTTCCAGTTTTCTTTATTACAGAAAAAACAAAAGTTATATTTGAGTGACAGTTTTATTTATTAAACACGTACAAGTTGAAATTATCTATTTAAATACGAAGTTGTATGAAATGAGCAAGCAATAGGTATCTTGGCAATAGGTAGGATCTTTTTTGTAATAGAAACTTTTTTAAGAACAAAGCAACTCAACCAATAAAATTAAAAAAAAAATTCTATAACTCACATTGTGAATAATAGTAATCAAAAGTCACAGTTTGAGTTAAAGGTGTCATTGTGTGCCTAGTTGCGGTGAACCGCGAGCCATTTTATGAGCAAGTGTGTTGAAAAGATTATTACCTATATAAATTATTGAGCTCATATTCCGTTTCAAAAGTTTAAAAATTGCAACTCGGCTACGGAAAATTGAGTGTCATATTATTATGTCATATTGATTTAGTTTGTACAAAATGTAGCCTTGTCGCCCGGACCATAATTACGAATCAATTGACATCATCAAAATCGGTTCAGTTGTTTAGACACTATGGTAGAACATACGTATATGGTCACTTACATAGACTTCCTTCCTGTCGTTTTGACTTAGCCGAAGATAAATAGCTGACAAAATAGACCGCACTCTCACTCACCTCAGACTCAGGACAAAGTTATAACGAAACAGATTTATGTCAGAGTATCTTATTATTATATATCTATATTTGTGTCTCGCTTTAACCTCTGCCTTGAGTCTGAGCTGAGTTAGAGCACGCTCTATAGATCTATAGATCTCAGCATTCTTATACGCTCTTGCGCGTCTATATTCCATTGACTTCGAAATAGTTATATAGGTATATTCAAATAAGAATTCACTTCTACTGTATGGGGCGCGCTCGAAATAAACTTCTGTTAATCCGTTTTTCGTAGCGGCTGCCATTGGCGCTATTTGTGGCTCATTATTAAATTCGCAATTGGATTTTATGCCGCAATGCAATTTATGGAATGAATTTGGATTTTATTAGAACAGTAGGAGAGTACAGAGTCGAATCATTCGAATGAGATTCAGTCGCGAAACAGCGAATGTAATTACGTAAAGATGGAGATACTAGGACGAATTTATTAAACCAATTCGACGTACTTTGATTTACGATGTTTCCACTTTAAATTTTTTTAACTGACTTAAAAAAAGGAGGCCATCCAGTCGACACGCACATATATGCATGTAATATTATTTTATTAGAACTGCAAAACATTCATATAATTATGATAATAATCTATTTCATAATTTAAGGGCCTCCAAACAAATTTGCAGAATTTTATAGGTTGTATGTTATGTTCGTATGTACATGTATGTTTGCCCACGCATTTTTTCGAAACTAGTAATCGAATTGACGTGATAATTTTTTACATTTACTTCAACTTAGGGAACAGTAAAGATTTCATCAAAATCGGTTCAGTAGTATTTATGATATGGACTAATACGTGTAACGACTTGGCTTATTGACAGTCCCGTCGTGACCACGGTCCATGCAACTGGATCGACATATGTATCGACAATTCCAACTAAAACAATGACCGTGGTACGTACTCGTATAATTTTATCACAATTATATCATGTGCATTTGGCGTAAAACAGCCTTTCATTGCCAATACTTCCATGTGATCGACTCGATACGTGCCAAGAGTGGCGTATTTACTATTTAGGCCTCGCCATCGGAGAACGATGAGTTTTCCTAGTAATTTCATGCCTTGTAATCATTCTCTCCTCCTTCAGAAAACTTTGTCTTTTTTAATCCCCGATAAAAAAGAGGGGTTACATACAAGAAAAAGCAGATGGTAAATTAAAAAAATATTTATATATAAAATTGTTTTTAGAATAAGAAATCACTGATAGATGATCAGTGAGTTTCTTTTTGAAAACACAAAATGAGTCATGCACAATAATGTCAATGCCAGGTATAGTTCTTTCAGTTCACGAGGGCTCGTGGCGTGGCTCATGGTTGTGTTAGTGTCGTATCTGTATAAGTGCGAGCGAGAGCTTGCTCGCGCCTGACCGCTACCACCTATTAGCTCCTCACAGGCACACGCACTTACGTAATGTGCATGTACACGACGTAACCACAAGTAAAGCGCCCGTAACTTCGTGAGATAAACGTACTATAATATCTTCGCTCATTATATCTGTGGTGTCGGGGAGAAACATGATAACTCCAAATAAGTCGTTATGCAGAAAATCACTTTTTAGTTTTTTTTGCCAACTTTAAATAGGGAAAGTCAAATAAGGAAACAACTCCTTTTGTTAATCATCACTATAATTTAATTATTATCTTTAAGATTAATTTGACCACATACCCATAACTGTATTGTTTTTCAAGATAATGCCACTTAACATATAAAAACGCCAAAAATGGAGTTATTATATTTCTCCCCGACACCACAGATATTTAGCGCATATTAAGAGAAACACTTTCCAAGAGCTTCTCTTTCGCTTGCTATACAAAGGACAATAATATTCATGGTTTCACGCCGATTGTGTGCTAAAGGCCTAAATCTTGAGCCAACAACACGAAGTACGATCGTCAAACAATTGTCCCCAACTTGTTAATTAATTTACAAACTTAACACCACAAGCTCCTCAACATGATGCGGGCTGGTGATACGAAGTGAGAAGTCATTAATTACACCAACTAACCACACTTTGATCTTTCAACAATCAACTATCCATTACCTAGGTGGGTACAGTATATTTTCAACTTGTTCTTAATTAATAAAGTTTCAGTTTGTGTAATTGATTTAATCAACTGGTTGAGTTGCCAATTTATAACCGTGTATAAATTAATTATTTAGATAAAGTTTTTTTCGAGGACAAGGTGATTACCAAATTGCCCCCGTCGTGAATCAAACCCGAAACCTCCCAGTTATAAGACCGCAGCGTTCACCACTGTGCCATCGAGGTCGAGATCTGAAAGTAATAAAGAAAGAATTATTAATTTGGACAAAATAATTATAAACTTTGAATAAGCTACAAAATAACTAGGTGGATGGTATATTAACCCCAAAATGGTCTGTAGTCCCCATAATGTTATGCAGTTTCTGTTATAAGTTAAAACTAAAAAATATATATAAACCTATTTGAATATTATAATCGTAAAAATATAGGCAAATAAATATTGTATAAAAAAATTTATGAACATTATGAGAAACTCAGCCGAAGCTCTAGCTCTTTCACTTTTGAATAAAGTTATTCAAAAGTGAAAGTTCTAGCTAGAGCTAGACGGAGCATCGACCAGACATACAACCGTATGACTCTATTCAATTATTCATTATATAAAAAGTAGCATTATTCAAAAACTTTTCGGTTTGGAATTGCTTGGTATAAAAGGTTTTAGTGGCCTTGGATAATAATATTGACGCACGGACTTACGCACGGACGCTTAATAAATTGAGACCAATATTTTACTCCGTAACTGAATAAATTACCATGAGATAGAAACAGGTAACGCTCCCTAAAAATATAATATGGAAATTTTTATTCAACGTGGTTTATGCCACCGCCTCCGCGCAGTCGGAACTGTGAGTTCCATTACCTAAGCGAGAATTTCTTTATAAAATAAATAGTCTAGTACTCGTAATTGTTATAAACAAAGATTTGAAATTAAAAGTAAGGTTTTTTAATGTCATGCGAAAACCATAAATTGTTTTGAAAAAGTACCTATCACTCTCTAGGCCTTTAACTACAGCCATGCAAAAATCCTATAATTATCCCTTTGCTGCGTGATTGAGGAACAAACACAATTTGCATTTTTATAATATCACTAAATACATAAATATTAAATAGGTATTATAACGTAAATTAAAAAGTTGAACGAATCATTTAATGGACGTGGAGGGCCGGCTTTTAACCACTTTCATTTTAAACCCGAAATTAATTACTTTACATCTTTTATGGGTAAAAGAGAATCAATTTCATAAATTTTAGTTTTAATTAATAACAATTTACATCACAAAGTTTTACGCTTCGTCATACACGTTTAACAAAATTAATAGTTTCATAAAGTTATGGGGTAGCAAAGGGTAGCAAAGATCCGCTGAATGGTAGGGTGTGGAGAGTAGAAATTATTATTTTACACTTTATTTGTACATCACAGTCGAAAGTCAAGAATAAATACACAAATAAAAGAAAGAAGAAGAAAGAAGTAAATACAAAAGGCTTCCTTTATAGCTTAGTGGGGATCTTTTAGCCAGGCAACTTTAGGAATATTATCTTTATACAGATGTTTTATTTATTTTGTTAGTTATTTAGGACTTTTTGGGTTTTCTTAGTTTTGGTGGGTCATGAATAAAAACCTATGTCTCCTCAGTCTCAAAAAATGAAAATTTACGAGGCAGTCAAGCATTATGGGAGTATGGAACGACCTTCGTTAGTAGGTAATCTTGAAGATACAATGAGTGGAAAATTACAAATGTCTACCTTTGAAATAGCCATTAAAAATATGTTATATACGGAAAACGGACTCGTTATGTACATATTTTATACATCTTAAATGATAGATTGACTTTAAAAAAATAATTATTATTAGGTTTATAAATACCCGCAATTTCGTCCGAGTGGAGTGAGGTATATTTTTATTCTGGCGGAAACACATATGTGCTAATTAGATATATAAGTTGTTACATTTTGAAGTTTCACCAAAATCTGTCCAGTAGTTTTTGCTTGAAAGGATAACAAACATCCATCCATCCTCACAAACTTTCGAATTTATGATATTAGCTAGGAAGTAGGAAATTATCTAGATTCCAGAACTACATGAGTGGAATCTCGAACCAGAGATCCCACACAAGTAGATACGTGACTGAAAGTAATGAGTGTTTTAAGGGGTTAAGATTAATTGAATTGCAACGCTAAATTAGTGTTTTCAGGGAACAACACGAGTTCGAGCTTGTTAGCGAGTTACGTACATTAGCATGTTATATGTTTATAATGTTGATTGTAAACTACATATTACCAGTAAATTATACTCAACATGATATTGTTATTAACTATTATATTACTATGTTATTAATTGTAATATTTTGTTACAAACAATTAAAAGAGAATAAAGAGAATCCCGATTGTACCTACTATAGGAAATCAACTGAAAATTTACTTTAAATTGTCATAGATATCTTAAATGGTCATTCAAAATGAACAATGATCAAAGAAACCTAGCAATGATTTTCAAATACCTATTCAATGATACCCCACTTAATATAGTTAGTCGACTTTCATTTTTTCTTTTTCATAATATAGCCCATGGTCGCCATTTTGAATTTTCATTACTGTCATGTCTATAATGACACTCTCAAGATTAAAAAATCGTTTGACGTAAGAATCATCAAAATCAGCCCACGCGTTTAATCTCCAAAGCGCCACATAGGTACATACTTACATACATACTAGACTTTTTTTTAAAGAAGAATATTAGCCAAGCTAAAGTTAACTAATATTCTCTTGTCTCCTCCATATAAGCGGAAAGCTTGTGCTAGGAGTGGGTACGACAAAAGTGCAATGGGTGGGGTTCGAACCTGCGACCTTTCAGTTCGCACCTTTAACCATTGGGCTATTGAGGCTTAAACTGATAAACACATTACCCTCCTTTGCTTGCCGCAGTCGAGTAAAAAATTACTTTGTCACACATGTTATCTATACTAATATTATAAAGCTGAAGAGTTTGTTTGTTTGAACGCGCTAATCTCAGGAACTACTGGCTTGAATTGAAAAATTATTTGTGTGTTGGATAGTCCATTTATCGAGGAAGGCTTAGGCTATATAACATCACGCTGCAACTAATAGGAGCGAAGCATCAGTGAAAAATGTTGCAAAAACGGTGAAAAATTTTCCATATTTTAGGGCTTCCGTTGTGTGCGCTGCGTAAACGGTTCAAGTTACCCCAAAAAAATTTTATGAAATAATTATTACTGTTTAAATGATCTAAAAAATGTCCGCGAAAGTATATGTCTATTTTTTAAGATTGACTCATTATAACCTTTTTTATGGTAAGTAATCATTATTGCCAATTTTATTTGCCAAAGAGTTATCAACATAACTTAATCGCGATCATAATTACAGAAATTGACGCGGACGAAGTCGCGGGCAACAGCTAGTATTTACTAAGATGAAAATAATTATAACCTGATACTTACCTATTTTATTTATTTACGTAGGATTAGGTGGAAACAATGGCGCCCGTCATGAATTCATAGACGCCCGATTCGCGATGTTCGTAAACAAACTTTTGTTATTGCACATGCGTGACTTAATACATATTTTATGTAGATACTAGGTACGTAATAATAATAGATAGGGAAGGTAGGTGATAATAATTTAAATAATAATGAGCTGTGCTGATGTTTAACTTGCTCTGAACTGGGATTTTCCTGCGTTAAATCAGGGATCAGTTTACCTTTCCCAGTCTTTTGAATATATCCATGAGAATTACTTTCCGACAATTTTCTTGCAATTTCATTCAAATTCGTTTAGCTCTTAATGCTTGATTGATTAATTTTCTTTAAAGCAAAAAATTTGTGATAGTATCTAAAAGGTTGTTGTTCGAGCAACAAACTTTTATTAAATGAAAGTTTCAGTAGATTTCAGTGGCGTGAAAGAGTAACAAACATACACACACACACACACACACACACACACACACACACACACACACACACACACATACATACATACAAACTTAGTGTGAAGTGTGATTATAGAATGTGAATATTTTGCAGTTCCAATAATAACATCCATATATACGTTTCGAATTGATAACCTCCTTATCTGAATTCTCTGTTGAAAAGAGCGTTTTTGGCGCTTTGTTTTTTTTTTGGTCACATCAGTTTAGTACAAAGTGTGCTGTGAAATTGGTGCCATTGTGATACAAGCGAACGAGAGTTCCAACAAATACAATTGACTCAACTTTGCTAACTTTCTGCTTCGTTGGCGCGAAGTAAACAAATTAGACGAAATTAATGCCAACTCGAGGAGACAATGTCACGAATATTGTACGTATAACATGCATAACGCTTGGGTACAACTTCTTTTCAGACATTTCTCTCTTGACTTCTGACCTGCATAATTAATCTATGAATAACGCTGGACTGCTGCTGTAACATCATCAATGAAATCATAGATTATTTATTTATAGTGATCAGTAAGCCATTTGCAATATTATTAGTTTCAGAGACACTCGTATATCAAATGTAGCGCTTCAAATTAATTATTATTTGTATAGGGACAGCAAATCCAGTGTTAATCATTGATTAATTATAGAGATCAGTGCTCTTGACAGCGGTTGTTCGTCACTTGGGTGTTGCGCTTGTGGCACGATTGACTATGCACCTCCATTCCACACTTCCCTAATGGTTACAATCAAACAATCCCGGTAACAATCAAAGCCCCGTCATGTATCATGTCAATGCCCGTCATGCGTGATTTTAAGCTATTGCATAGCTTCTATCGCGGGCCTTGAGCGTGGACACCCAAATCCAGAAATTCCGTAACAAAAATAACCTGACACGGGACTCCTCTCACCGCTAGATGGCGTTGATAAAAAATGCTATGCAATAGCTTTACCGCGGCAGTCCCCGAGTGCCACACGTCTTTTTTTATGTGAATTGATACTTAAAAAAATTAGACGAACAAAATAAGATTGGTAGGCGTTAATTTAAAAAGCCGAAAAAAATTTAAAAAATAATATTAAAAAAAAATTCAAAAATGTACAAATATGTCAATAGCCGCATTTGAATTAGGTTTTAAGAACTTAGATTAACGAGAACAGACAGCTATATGTGCTATACATATTATTATTGTAATATTTTGTGTGTACCGAGGGGCTGACATAAAGGTCACCTTTAAAAATCCCATATTAAATGTTTTTAACAAAGAGAATTTAACAAAAAATCGTAAATCTCTAAAAAATATAATGAATTTATATTTTTTAGAGATTTACGTTATTTACGTTTAGCAGACAACGTCGCAGCTAAAAGCGGTAGGTACCTATAATATCTATGTATACTAATATTATAAAGAGGAAAGATTTGTATCTAAGTATGTTTGTAACGAATTGGCTCAAAAAGTACTGGACCGATTTGGCTGAAATTTAAAATGGAGATAGACTATGCCTTGACTTAAAACATAGGCTACTTTTTATCCAGAAAAAAATTATAGTTCCCGTGGGACTCCAAAAAAACCTCAATCCACGCGTACGAAGTCGCGGATATCAGCTAGTAATAAATAATATTTCTAAATAAATTAATGGATATAACCATTTAGTATTCAAGCGAAAGTTATAAACAGTCCCTTTATTATTTTGCCCGGCTCAGCGGTAGCGGAAAAATACTAAGGTTTCATAAAATATAATCTCGAAGTTTTCTATTACGAGTAGATAAGTTCGGACGATATGAAATGGCTTGTAAATCGACCGTCCCTTTATCCATTATTCAATAAGGATATAATGCGACATGAAAATGGTGTCATCCTATATTTATTTTTCATATTTTTGTAAATTTTGTAGCATTTGAATAACCGTGCTAAAGAACTACGAGAGCAGGTGGCTTGGCGGCACGTTTTTGTCACGGTAGAGTTGTAACCAGCCACGTCTAAAGCCTCCCACCAGACCAGACCAGAGACAATTTAGAAATTATAAATTTCCAAATTGCCCCGCCGGGAATCGAACCCGAGATCTCCCAGTAATAAGACCACAGCGCTCACCACTTTGCCAGGAAGTTCGTTACTATTAATATCCTTTCTAATAATATTATAAATATAAAAGTGTGTTTGTGTGTTGATTTGTCCTTTAATCACGCTACAATGGAGCAGCGGATATACTTCATTTTTGTCATGGATATAGTTGAGGACTTGGGGAGTGATATAGGCATAACTTTTACCTCGGAAAAACTAAGGGATCCCGAGGAATTTTTAAAACCCTAACTCCACATAGAAGACGACACGACGTGGTCATGAAAGCGAAAGAAGTTCTTTATGTAAGACACTATAAAGCACTATACTTAACTAAAACTATAACTATTTTAAAAATAATAATTTTCGTTAAAACTTATTCGTTCCAAGCTAAGTATAACTTCTGGGAAAGAATTATAAAAAGCTCTATAAAACTTCAAAGCCAAGTTTATTTAATATAATTAGCATAGAATATGTTTATCTTTTGTAACTAGAAAAATAATCTTCAACTTTAGTAATGGTGTTGCTTTAAATGTCTTCATAAAAACTATAATATATTTCCAGCAGCAGTAGCATTAACTCTTATCAGGTATGCACGGTTTTATGTATCATAAAATATTTTCGTAAGTTGTCTAGGATTTGTAACAAACGGAAGCCACACATATAGAGATGAATATTTGACTACTATAATATTATATAACCTTGGTATGTTTTAATCTTTTTTTAAGATTGGATTTTTAAGATTGACCATTTCAGTACGCACCGAACAGAATATGAAATAGGTAGATGATACGGTACGATATAAATTGACTTCTAGCAACTTTATTATTATATTTATCAGAAATGTATCAAAAACATTATAATGATCCTACCAATTTCAATAACGAATAACATTGTAAGAATACCTTCACTGTAGTCAAGGATGTAGCAAGTGTTTTATTATTTTCTTTGTCAAGCATTTTCAGATAAAGATAATACTGGTTCCACAAAAGAATCCTCTAAGGAATAAGCTTGAATAACACGCTCGAAACCTGTTTATTGGAACATTGGAACATGCTCGACTGATGCTCGACCGATACGGAAATAGAAATAAAACCTTTTCCCCGAGAGAGCGCCTTGGAATAACGGAAGGATACGATACTCTAGGATAAGTACTCTCACAAAAAAAATATTCAACGTCATCTATCGGAAGATGCTGGAATGTCTTACAAATCTTCTCTGTGGTGCGTTTTCACTCGCGGGAAATCGGTTCATGGTTTTTCGTTGTCGCTTCCAACCAAAAAGCGATCCCCAATGTACAATTTTATTCCTGGATGGGCCTGATACTTTCGCTTGAGCTATCCGTTGAGAATAAATCAGACTAAAGCACTACACTTTTACCATTTCTAATCAAGAAATTTGATTTAAACCATTAGCAGAGACCTGATCTGCTTTTAATGATTGTCTAACTTTATTAAAGCGTTAACTAGACAAGCTTCTTATACATATTTGATTTTACCTTGCCACGCAGACTAGAGCTTTTCAATTTTTCAATTGACGCCAAACTATAAATCCGTATATCTCCGTAATTTCCCTTGCAGTCTATTACACTGATGCTCAGAATACAGTTTACATTTTGAATTGAATAAAATAAAACAATATTTTGAAACAATAAAAACGAAGAGTTTATGAGATCTCTTATCAGTGACCCTAGGCAGTGATATATTTACTTTCCTTAAATTAATAAATTCTTACTAATCCTTAAATTAATAAATTCTCATCAAACAGGCGCCAACGTAATAAATATTAAATGTATTTTCTAATTATTTGTAAAGGCTACACTTAATGTCGTTTAAAAGCTTGAGTCCTCCGCATTAAAAGTAATTTTATTGTCAACATTTACTCTGTACATTTTAAATTAAGAGCCATCTAGATGAGAGGCAGTTAAATAGGAATTTAGGAAAATGTTATGTCTAAAAAAATGTAAAAGGAACTTGAATTAATTTATCTAGATCAATTCAGTCAAAAATCTAGTCCTAGGTAGTAGGTAGTATGACTGTGTATAATCAACCCATATACCCCTAATCGTTTTCTACACTCCATCATAACTAGCCACGGCCAAAGCCTCCCACCAAACCAGAACAGAGACAATTCAGAAATTATAAATTCCCAAATTACCCCTGCCGAGAATCGAACCCGAGACCTCCCAGTTATATGACCACAACGCTTACCACTGCGCAGGCGAGGTCGTCAGTCGTTATCTATATCATTAAATGCCACATGTAAATCGGAAGCCTCAATAGCCAAACGGTTAGGTTAGGAGCCTCCGCTGTCCGTCCACCCGTTCGTCCGTCCGTCCGTCTGTATGTCAGAGGGCTGTACACGGACTGTATCTCATGACCCGTAATAGGTAGACAGTTGAAATTTTCAGAGAATGTGTATTTCTGTTGCCGCTATAACTACAAATATTAAATAAAAAAAGACGTGTGGCACTCGGGGACTGCCGCGGTAAAGCTATTGAATAGCATTTTTTATTAACGCCATCTAGCGGCTCACCGCTAGATGGCGTTGATAAAAAATGCGCCATCTAGCGGCGCACCGTAGAGGAGTCCCGTGTCAGGTTATTTTCGTTACGGAATTTCTGGATTCGGTCTCCACGCTGGCCCGCGATAGAAGCTATGCAATAGCTTAAAAATAAATGAAAAATACTAGAAACGTACGTGTTTTTGTCAGCGTTTTTTGGTACGGAACACTTCGTATGCGAGTTCGACTCGCATTTGATTGGTTATTCTTTATTTTTATTCACTGCTGCCTCCAGCAGCGATCTTTCCTTCCAACAAAATACTCGTACATCGGGTATTTACCAATGATTTTCAATTCAATTTCTATTTACGACTTTCTGATCTTCAGCCAACTAGAATAATTTATTTCGCTGATATGAGTGGATACATGCGAATGTACATACTCAAGGGCCTCTACAGCTCTATCCATCCTTTGCATCCCATACGAGTAACTTAGTAAGTACCCACTTAAGCTATTTGCCTACCTTTAATGATATAGCGATATAGCTCTTATGAAATTCTACGACACTCGACCGTACCCTCATATTTTCACTCAAGTAAAAATTAATAATTGTTTGTAGATATTATAGTCTCTTCAATAAGTCAGTTGACTTACATGGGTTACTTTTTTCTATTTATTCCACGTTTTCACATTAATAAAATTATGTACATAGTTTATTTTTGATTAAGATCAGATTTATTTATATGTTAATCTTCATATTAATCATCTTCATAATTACGCACTGAGAGTTTTGTACCTTGTGATGATTATATTAATTACTAGATCAGTAGGTATTATCTATTGTTGAAGTCCTAAAGCCATCTGTAACTTTTCGTTGAGTTACACTAGAACCCTGATATTTTCGTAGCATTAAGAGACTATTGACCTTTGTATTTAATATTAATTTCAACTTAGTACCTCAAGCCATTTCTGAGAAAAAGGGCCTTGGCACACGGACATACAGACGGATAACGGAGTGATCCTATAAGGCAGGGGTGGCCAACTCGATTAGAGCTAAGATCTTCTATTTACTGACAAACCCTGTGAGATCTACCATTTTCATATTTCTTGATAAATGAAAGAGTATAAGTTACTTATGAATTATTTTTTATTTGATTAAGAGGGAAAACATAAAATTTGAGTTCTTAGTAACTAGTTACTAACTACTTGTTCATAA
The DNA here is from genome assembly GCA_038048805.1 of Hipparchia sbordonii. Classification (NCBI taxonomy): domain Eukaryota; kingdom Metazoa; phylum Arthropoda; class Insecta; order Lepidoptera; family Nymphalidae; genus Hipparchia; species Hipparchia sbordonii. Next base: position 7,139,211 of record CM076107.1, on the reverse strand, counting down.
TATTAGTGTGAACATTGCACCTGAGCATCTTCCGCTAGATTTACAAAGTCATGCCGCGATCGATCGATCGGTTTACCATCCGTGCTTTTTAGGGTTCCGTTTTTCGGAACCCTAAAAAGCCGTTATTTTGATATAACAGACAATTTGATATATCAAATGATACAATCATATAATGAGCGCTTTAATAAAATAGATATTTTTTCCACGCGTGTAGGCACATTTAAGAAGTTGGTTATGGATACATTGAAGCTTGAAACTTAGTCACTCTATATATTCTGTAATTCTAAATGTTGATTTCCTTCATTTCATTGTTTTCCCCTATTTAAAAAAAATACTCTCCATAATGTCCACTTATACCTATTAAATGTAACTTGTGGTTTACATGATTGACGCCACAACTAATACATAATTTTTAGTAATACAATTGTGACGTTTGTGAACCCTAATAAAATAAATAAATAAATTTTATTTATTTGTATAGATGTATGGACTAAGGATTTGCTTATTTGTGGAAGCGTGTGGGTCACGGGTGTTGGACGAGGAACAAAGAGGCGAGAAATGGGGGTATGCAAACAGAGGCCGACATTGATCAATTGTTAATTAATACATCGGCGGGGTTGGCTTCGGCAAGTGAATTGCATAATACATTTTGAACACTTTATTATAGTCTCTCACAGAATATAATATGTATATTTTGTTTTCATAAAAAATTGAACCAACGATAGAAGGAACTAAAAAGCGAAAAATAAAATATAAATCTTTTTAGTCTTACTAACTAAGCTCCTAAACTAATATAAGTAACTAATTTTGAGTCGGCGCGGCGGCAAACTTTTTTAGAGATTCGCTATCCATTAAAAAAAGAATCATCAAAATTGGACGAATTAAGAACCTCCTTTTTTCGTCGAAAGAAATTCAAAGTCAATGGTCGAAATATCTTTCTTTCATGTAAATATCTTATTTTTCTTTGCTTCAAATGACATTTGGAGTTATAGAAAGGTTATCCTATTAATATTATAAATGCGAAAGTTTGGATGTATGGATGTTTGTTACTCAATCACGCCGCAACGACTGAACCGATTTAGCTGAAAGGGACAGAGATGATAAATTATAGTCTGGAATAAACGCTACGGGCTACTTTTGATCCCGGACAATAAGAGAGTTCCCGCGCGCGGGAATTAAAAACCTTAATCCACGCAAACGAAGTTGCGTGCATCAGCTAGTGGGACATAAAATTCTCTACTAACTATCTCTCGGACTACAATAACTATAAAAATACGGTACTCTTTAATTTTCTTTAGCACAGATTTTCAATACTTAGCTTAAAGTGAACATGACGTGAACATGAAATGATGATAAGTGGTAAGTGGTGGTTTTGACGACCTATCTGGCGCAGTGGTGAGCGCTGTGGTCTTCTAACTGGGACGTCCCGCGTTCGACTCCCGGTGGGGGCAATTTGGGAAATTATAATTTCTGAATTATCTCTGGTCTGGTGGAAGGCTTTGGCCGTGGCTAGTTACCACTCTACCGTCAATAACGTGCTGCCAAGCGATTTAACGCCCCGGCAAGATGACTTAAACCGATTAGGGGTATGGGTTGAATGTACACTACTATACCCCTTCCAAGTTAGCCCGCTACCATCTTAGACTACATCGTCACTCACCATCAGGTGAGATCGCAGTTAAGGACTATCTTTTCATCGAAAAAAAAAACAATGCACAATGATATACCGGCGATGGGTCGATATGAATGAATGAAAATTTTCCACTTTTTTCTTGCAAAAATTTCTCTATGTAGGTACCTAAATACTTTATGTATAAAAAAAAAAGTTGGATGATATATTATATAGAAATACAAAAAGATATACGTAACCAAAGCAGTAGGTAAGTAAATCTTTTACTAAAGTTCACATATCGGCTGGCGATGGGTTTTGATGATGAACTGCTATATTATTGTGCAATTTAATAATCGATAACAGAAAATGCAGTCTGAATCTGAACTGCCCTTTACAACCATTATGATCTCAGTAAAGCGGTAGGATATTGTGTCAGATGCACAATGGTATAACTTTCATTGCCATCTCTATCTGTAAGCCGATTGGAAGTGGAAATCGAAGTTGTTGAACAAAAGTAGGGTTGTCAACGCCACAGTAATATAGTTTGCTTCCCTGCTAACACAGTTCAATAGTCTTGGAAATAGGTATTTTTTTTATTAAATGACAAGATAGTTCTTGACTGCAATCTCACCTGATGGTAAGTGACGATGCGGTCTAAGATGGTAGCTGACTAACTTGGAAGAGGTATGGCAGTGTACTCACACCCCTAATCGGTTTCTACTGCACGCTATCGTGCGGGAACGCTAAACCTAACGCTAATCAAGCAGTTTCTGAAAAAAATTGCCCTGCCACGCGGACAGACAGACGGAAAACGAAGCGAACCTAAAAAACCTTTTTTTTTAGGAACTCTAATCACACTTGCATTGCTGAGGATAGCATTTATGTATTACTCTGGTCGTAACATTATAGGTACATACTCAATTAATTTCCACTTCTAGAAAATGGTAAAGCAAAAATGTTACCGTTAAATTACGACATGTGAATACAGCTTAAGATTAGGTAGGCGATAACTTATTTAAGGCGAATGGTTTACAATTACAAGTTTCTGGGGGTCCCTTTGCCTAAGCAAATGTGTCACATGTGATATCTTATCTCTAATGGACTGTCATGTCAGATTAGTATAACCCTTTAACCTCTGTCTAAGGTAAGATTTGTGATGAATGTTAATTATTATTGTGAAGGTACAGTCTTGTTTACAAATCTTATCTGTTACAAATATCCCATTAATATTATAATAATACTAATATTATAAACGTAGGTATAGTTCTTTCAATTCATGAGGGCGCTTGGCTCATGGTTGTGTGTGTGTGTCGTCTATATATATAAAATTCAAAGTCCTGACTGACTGACTGACTGACTGACTGACTGAGATATCAACGCACAGCCTAAACTACTGAAGTTAGAAACTTGAAATTTTTACAGTTGGTTCCTTTTATGACATAGGAACACACTAAGAAAGGATTATTGGAAATTCCACCCCTAAGGGGTTTAAATAGGGGATGGAAGTTTATATGAAACTTCGTCATTTTTCAAGCTGTTTCCATCAAAGTTGGTATTTGAGCTTTCAGTTAAAAATAAAGAAGTACGTGTGTCACAGTTTTTGAAAATTCCACCCCAAAATCTAATTCCACGTGGACGAAGTCGCGGGGGCAAATGCTAGTATCTGTATAAGTGTGAGCGAGAGCTTGCTCGCGCCTTACCGCTCCCACCTAGGCTCTTGACACCTGTCAAGTAAGTAAAGTAAGTGTTGCGTAAGTGTGCGTACCTACGCACACTTACGCAATGTGCAAGTACACGACGTAACCACAAGTAAAGCTCACGCGCCCTCGTGAATTACAAGAACTATACTAGGTACTGGTATGGAGTACCCAACCCCGTAAATAAATTAGAATACCTATCCTTGCTAGCATGCTTTGAACTTTAATAATTTAAAAGGCTTACCTACAATTTACCTAATAAGTGAATTCTGTATTACATTTTAAATGCCATTTTCACCACCGCCGACACAGATTAATTATATTTGATCGCCGAGTAATTTTGACGTTTTGACAGATTTTCAATATGATAAATTGTCAGAATGGCAAAATTCCTCGGTAAAACGTTAACAGGCGTGGGCGATTTCCAAAAAATATTTAAAAAAAAATTACTTTACAAAAAATGGTGAGAACTCAGTTATTCCCCACGCAAACGAAGCCTGGATCATAAATTGATCATCTAAATACATAAAAGAAAAAAGTGACCGACTTAGTGACTGATCTATTAACGTACAACTCAAATCACTGGACGGATCGGGCTGGTAGGCATACTGATAGCTATTATGACGTAGGCGTTCGCTAAAAAAAATTTTTGAAAATTCAACCCCTAAAGGAATAACGTAAACAAATTCGCGGGCAAAAGCTAGTTACGAGTACATGTAAAGGCAAATAGCTTTCAAGCTTTGTAATGAGAAATGTGCCTAGACATATGATATAGATGTTTCAGCGAGGAGATGAGTATTCGTGTCCTGCATTACCTGCCATTAAGTACCTACCTTAAGATAGCTGATCTTAAGGCGCTCATACACCGGATTATTTTTCGATGACACGATTGTCCATTACTGCGATCTCACCTGATGGTAAGTGACGATGCAGTCTAAGATGGTAGCGTGCTAACTTGGAAGGGGTATGGCAGTGTAGATTAAACCCATGCCCCTAATTGGTTTCAAGGCGCCGGAACGCTAAATCGCTTGACGGTACGTCTTTGACGGTAGGGCGGTAAATAGTAACGGCCAAAGCCTCCCATCAGACCAGATCAGTGACAAGTCAGAAATTATAAATTCCCAAATTGTCCCTGCTGGGAATCGAACCCGAGACCTCCCAGTTATAAGACCGAAGCGCTCACCATTGTGCCAGTGGTGACCACTGTGGAGGTCGCCATGAGTTATTCAAATATTTTTATTTCACTAAGGCCAACTTCTAGCTCTTATGACGCGTTAAGACTCTACCATCAGTTCGGAAAGCAAATTCTACTGAGAAGAGACTCTTTTCAAAATAAAATATTACAATATTATTAAGTAACTATACAATGCGTAGCGTAATAAATTATTACAATGTAATAAGTTATTACGCTATCTTGTACGATAGCTCTCATCGAACTCTGTAATTAATTCGCTTGTAATGTAACAGTTCAGATTCAAACGAGTAAATATCAATGAGGAGAACAGCTCAACTTACAGAGCTCAACTTGTAATGGTACGATTTGTAACATTACAATAGTTTGTACTAGTAGTGAAAGGGGAGCGCTTATAACATCGAATGCTCTGTCATTGAGTAGAGCAATAATATTGTAAAGTAAAGCTCAAGATCGAATCTTGCTCTGTACAGTTCTTCCATTTCACGACGGCTCGTGGCTCATGGTTGTGTGTGTATCGTATCTGTATAAGTGTGAGCGAGAGCTTGCTCGCACCTACCTACCGCATTGTGCATGTACACGACGTAACCACAAGTAAAGCGCCCGTAACTTCATGAGGTAAACGTACTATAACGTTACAAGCGAATGCTTATGGTGAGTGACTGCCTTTATATTGGTTTTCAGCGGCGGGATTTATATTATTTATATGATGTTACCAACTACGAGTCAGCTCGTGTTGATTAAATATTAATACACAGTGAGTATTTTCGTATTTCCAGGCTGACTGTAAATGTTTGCGATTTCAAATTTGGAATAGTTTCCAATAATGCTTGCCCAACTTTTATATGAATGAAGAATTTAAACAAAGTGCTTTTCATACTTTTATTTAATTGCGAAAGCCGCAATCAAGCTGCAGCCGCAGCCGCAAAATGGTCTGAACCGATTGATTTTGAAGGCAGATAGCTTTTCGGCTATTGATATAGGATACTTTTTATCCCGGAAAATAAAGAAGTTCTTACGTCGTTGATAAAAACCGAAATACGCACGAACAAAATCGCCGGACTGCAAGTTGTGGGGACCGTCTAGTTATTGTAACGTAAAAATATAAAGAAGTCGGTTAAATAATGTCTCTCCCACATAGTTTTTTAGAGATTAGCAATATAATCCTTTACAAACAAACTAGTTATGTTTACCCAAACAAAAGGGGATTGAAGCGCCCGAACAAGCTAGGCAAATAACTATTTAAACGTTTCCTTCCGTACCTTTTTTGGAATTTACGTTATAATACATGCGTGAAGTTTGCCGATCCTCGGTCAGCGTAATGGATTATGGCCTAAGCCTAAAACCTTGTCATTCGAGAGGAGATTTGTGCCCAGAAGTGGGCTGATGATGAGTTGAGAAGTAAAAACGAATATTGTGTCACAAACATAAAGGTTTCACAGGGTATTAGATAAGTTTATATATTTATGTATGTATATATATTTATGATATTTATATATATTATATATGTATTATATATATTTACGATATTATTATATGTATATAGTTTGTATATTATATTATTTGCACCACCTACCTTTAGTATCTGTAGCTATAATATGTCCTTTAACACCATTGGTTGCCTGGAAGAGATCGCTATGTAGCGATAAGGCCGCCAAATTGTATGCTATTTATTAAGCTCATTGTGTCTATCCTTATATTATGTGTGGTATACAATAAATGTATATTCATTCATTCATTGTGTCTAATGGGTACCACTGACTTTATAATAAAATTATTCTATGATTAAACTGAACAGGCCGCTATCATCCTTTTTTGCACCTACTTGATTGTCGCCATTTTGGCGCTGTAAACAGTTCAGACTATCCAATGAGCTAAAATTTTATTTTTTTAAAGAATATTAGCCAAGCTGAAGTTGACTAATATCCTGATATCCCCTCCAAATAAGCGTAATGCTTGTGCTAGGAGTAGGTACGTCAATAGTGCAACGAGTGGGGTTCGAACCTGCGACCTTTGAGTTTTCAGTCCCCAATTTTAACCGTTGGGCTATTAAGGCTATTATTAAATTAGTGAGGGCATTAGTTGGCATCTGATAGTTGGTAATTTTTATGAGTATATTATTAGTTCCAGAATCAGTCGTATGTCAAATGTGGCGCTTCAAATTGATCCATTATTTAAGCTGTCATTTGTATAGGAACAGCAAGGCTAATGGTATTTCTGTATTATCTGGCCTGTAATACTCTGTATTGTCAAAATATCTTTCACATAACCACAAACACCTTTTTACCTAGAAGGTAGGTAAATTATTAGGAAAACGTATTAAATTATCAAAATCAAAGACACCTAATTATGAACCTAATATTAAATATATAAACAAACAAACGTTTTCAAATGAACTAAGGCTTCAAGTCCCTATAATTTACGTCGCTAGACGTCGCGTCTATTCGAACCTTTCAGTACTTCGTCAGTCGCGAAGGGAGGCAGTATTTCCGTCGCACGAGGCAGACTATCCCTTCAAACGTATCGCTGATTTTCGCGCAAAAAAAAAACATGTGTGCCAACCTTCACTGAAACAAATTCCGATCGATGTGCCAAAGTGACAGTGATTCAAAAAATAAATTATGAAATTCTAATAAGTTGTCCGTCTTTTTAATGGCAAACAAAAAAAAAGTTATTCGATTGCCATCCGTGGTAAGAATTGATGTGTAAAAAGCAAATTGGCTGAGCATGTTTACAGGTTTTTACATATTGCAAACATCGCATGAAATTATTTAAAATACACCTTTTTTTTCTTATCATAATCTGTACAATATCCATCACTACTACTTCACAGCACCATCAAACGTTTCTCTATGATATTTTATACGTTTTTGTTTTCTTCTGTGTACATAATAAATATTACTTCAATGCATTTGATATTGACGCATGTTTATGTTAGTTACCTAAGTTGATTTTATTTTTCATAATTTCTCACCATTATCTGTATACACTATGAACAATACTTAGCACTTTCACTTATTACATTTATTATGTATCAAACTCTCTGTAAACTATCTACCAATATTTATACCTCTATTTTAGTGTAGCAACGGTTTAATAGTTTGAATTGGCGTAAAGAGCATGCGTAGAGCAATGACCATGTCGTTACTGTCAGGTTTGCTTCAGATTTGCAGTTTGTAGGTATTTTGTCTGTTTCACATGGGGTTGAAAGCCATCTTAACTGAGTATGATAACATGTTACAGCGTACATACTAATAATCTATTATTTGGGAACGATGTAACGTTATTTACATCGTTATTGATAATATAATTATTACATTAATGTACAGTTACAATAATTGGATTGTTATAGACTCTTGATTACTGTGAGAATTATGTCATGAAAATAAATAAAATTTTTTGAAAGCCGAATTTTAGCCTAGGTGGCCAATCTTAGCAGACACTAAAGAGGAGATTTATTAAAGTGCACAAATGTAAGAAGATTAATGTATCCCTCTATTCCCTCATTCTCGTAGTCTGATAGGATAAGATTTCAACAGGACAGCAGAAAATTTAAGCTTAGGACCGTTTTTACGTGCTCTCCGTATTTGCACATAAATCAGGTTGGTGAAAACGAAATTGACATAACAACTAACTAAACTTAGATAGGCCGTAAAAGTAAGGGAACATTGGTGAAAACGGGCATAGAGGCATACTATGTCATCACTAAAATAATTGTATGAAATCAGTTAAAGTTACAATTTTGAGAGGATTTGTTATTTTTCGGATCCTACAAATTTCTGCAGTAGGTATATAGTGTTCCTAACGTAGATAAATTCCAAACTATAAGATTTTCATGACCCTTTTCAAGACTGAAACTTGAATTATGCAGAGCTTGGAATAAAGATGTCTATTGAAAGAAAACGTTGCACTCAACTGGCACCCCTTTCAAGCAAAAAATAGTTTTTTCTGAAGTGCTTCTCTAATGTATTTCTCGCGACACTGTTCTATCATTTTTTTTTCTTTTGATGCGAGCTAAACGCTACACTATGAACTTTACTAGTGCAAAATTTTTATTTCTTACTTGAAATTTTACTAATAGATGTCACGTTCAAAATAACGTCGTAACAACATTGTTTTGAAATAAATAAGTATTTTATTTTCATTTATCATTTATTACATAGCATTTTCGAGGCGTTTTCGAGTAATCGGGGAACATACACAAAAAAAAAACTTGAGAGGTGTCAAGGGACACCCGGATGGAACGAAGTTCAATGCCAAATAGAAATGAAAATATCTGGCTTGCTTTCTATAAGAGAGAGAGAGAGACAGACAGAGAAACATGCGACGCCGCACAGCTTACAATAGCTTACTATAGCAAAAAGTGTCGTGACAACTTTTCGTAAGAATTTTTTCCGTCTAGCCCCCTTTCACAACGCGCGATAAGGAACTTCGTTCCAAAAACGATTCCGATGAATTGTAAGCCTCCTCCTTTTTTGGAAGTCGGTTAAAAACCGATCGATCCGTTGCTCCGTTGCTGCTTGATTGAAGGAGAAACCAAAAAATAAATAAAATTTTTGCATTCATAATTTATTAGCAAGGATTGGATAACTCTTTACCTTGGCTCTATCTATCTGAAAAATAAGCCAAATAATGGATCAGCTCTACATCCTTTTAGGTTCACAAATAACGCTCTCGAATATGGAGCTTATCTAAACGACCTCATTATCCATCATCATATATTATTATCCCAGTATTTCAGGCTGACCTTTTACCGCGTATTAAATAACTTTTTACCCACGCACCACGTCGGAAAAGAAGAAAAGAGTAGGTATATGTTTGTAGAGATTATGAGATGTGTCTGTGTTTGTTAGGATTCTGTACCCAACGGGATTCTATTACTAAGCCTCCCCTGTTCGTTCGTCCGTCCGTCCGTCCGTCTGTCAGCGGACTGTATCTCATGATCCGTAATAGGTAGAGAGTTGAAATTTTCAAAGAGTGTGTATCCATCCATTAAAATAAGGGCGTTTAAATCAAATTAAATTTAAATTAACTTTGAATAGTAATAGTAGTTCAACCTTTGTTCTTTTAATTATAAATAATAATTTTGTTAATGGTGGTGAATTGGGCCCCACGATACAGGAATACCTAGTGTGGGTCTCAAAGGATATTATCGTATTCATTGTTAATGTTGTTTTGCCAAATAAATATTTTTTCATTTTTTTTTTTTCATTTTCTGTTGCCGCTATAACAACAAATAATAAATAGTACATTGTTACCTTAGGGATGAAAGTAACTTATTTAGTCCCGAGACGGGGTTTGGCGCCCGAGCGTAGCGAGGGGGCCTATAGTTCGAGGGACTAAATAAGTCTTTATCCCGAGGTAAACACTGTGCTTTTCATTACGAATATAAGGAAAGTCAAAATAAAAATAGAAATTAGAAAATTGAGTGAACTTTATTTTACATAAATCAACAACTTTGGTGAGATATTTATTTTTCATTACTCATACACGGAAAGTAGGTCTTCTATCTTTCTTCTTGTCTATGGATGCACTCGGGTATGTCGTGTTTCATTTGAATTCCAATAAAAATGTGACAACTAGTTTTTTTAATTATTTGACAGCTGTCAGTTGAAAACGATTCTCCCTAGGGCTGAAAAGTATTACTTTCAACCCGCTTCTCAGGCAACTTCAGACCTACTTTCCGTGTATGAGTAATGAAAAATAAATTAAAAGTTAAAGAGGGCTTCCTTACTAGAAACTTGTTTCGGCGTTTTTTAGTAGAAAACTGTACCTCGTATACCTTCGTATGCAAGTCTAACTCGCATTCGGCCGGTTATTCTGAAGCAATACTGGGAAGATTTTAATGTGTTTTAACCCCTCACGTAAAAAGAGGGGTGTTATAAGTTTGACTTGCGTACCTGTGTGTCTGTGTATTTCTGTATCTCTGTTCCCTCGTAGCTCCCTAACGAATGGAACGATTTTGTCGCGGAGTTTTGGTTTCGAAGACGACGGTTTTCTTTTTGTACAGACTATAATATGTAGGGTTTCTGTAAAGAAAATATCTAGAGTTTATTTCTCTTGAGTCCCTGACCGCGTTACGTACTTTACAACCGAGAGCGAAACTTTACTGCTCACAAATTGGCTGCACTGATTGCCAGTCGAGACTATAGTTCTCGAAGCCTTTTAAAATCGCGAACTTATAATTTCCATTACAAGGAGGAATCAGAGTTCTTTTTTTCTTTTACACATAAGTATATATGGGGGCTTTATCAATATTGACTTTGTAATTTTTAGATCAAGGTTTGAAGGCGATTTGGCTTACTTGTATCTATCAAATTGATTCGCCTGCAAACTTTAGGTTTAATTTGTAGTAATTGCATTTTTATGTCATTATATTCATTAGGCGTTCTAGTTTGAATATTAATATAAAGTTTTTGAATATCTCATAAATTAATAAAATTACGGGCTGGGCTACATATAATTTAAACCTGGATATTTAGGGGATAAATAATTTTTGGTTTTACCTATTGTAACCTCCTGAAAATTCGAAATTCAAAAAATCCTATCTATTCTGTACACTGACCTCTATAATTAATCTATGAATAACGCTGGACTGCTGTCATCCTTATTTTGGATTTACTTGATTGACGCCATTTTGGCGCTGTAAACAATTACGAGTGTCCAAGGAACTAAAATAAATTACTAGTGAGGGCACTAATATAAATTGACAACTGGTAGTTGATGCTTTTAGCACTTCCTGTTTAGGGATACATTATTAGTTCCAGAGACACTCGTATGTCATTTTTATAGAGTCAGCCAGTCCAGTGTGAATCATACATTAATTAGAGAAGAAGTCAGTTAAAACACTCAAGTCTCGGACAGATAAGAAAATAAATAACTATCGACCAGACGTCCACGGCCGTGTTTACCCCTTTTCTATTTGAAATCAATCTTAGTGCGAATACATCTCGTTCGACCAGTTGCAAGCAGGCACTCAGAGAATTGTTTATTATAAGGTTTCCCAGCACTATTTACGACCAACCTTGAATAGTTTCGCACGATTGCTTTTTTGTTCTTCCACCCTCTCTCGCTTATGTGTATTTGTATCCAATACCTATCGATAAATGGAGATTATTTATATTCCATCCGCTTACTAATAAGCCGTAAAGTGAAAAAGCCGGCCAAGTGCGAGTCGGGTTCCGCATCATAGTACAAAATTTAACATCAGGTATAGCACGTTTATCTCACGAAGTTACGGGCGCTTTACTTGTGGTTACGTCGTGTACATGCACATCGCGTAAGTGTGCGTGCCTGTCAGGAGCTTAGGTAGGAGCGATCAGATTCGAGCAAGCTCTCGCTCACACTTATACAGATACGACACACACACACAACCATGAGTCACGCGCCGCCGTCGCAAGAACTATATTAAAAACTAAGTAGTTACTTACTCGTATAGTACATTATACCTAAGTGAAAAATTTTGTGTTTTAGTAGCTGTTGCCAGGGTGTGATGATGGAGCTGGAAGGTGGCTATAAAAACTCTGTAATAAATCAACGTAACCCCATAATATTCGGGCTCATTTGATTCGTCTTGATAAGTACCTACTCAGGTTCTAGATGATATCCAGATTCTGATGATGGAGCTTGAAGATGTCTATAGAAAGTGCAAATAACAAAGTTACCCCATCGAATTTGGGCTTGTTTGATTCGTCTTGACAAGTACTCTGGTCCTAGATGATAACCAGCTACTTTTTTTACAGCGGTTTTCTAAAAATCAAATGTATAACTTACACAATACACATGTTAACAAATAAAAAGATCAATTTAAAAACTGGTTTCTTGTTGCTTTATTAAGTTGTCAGGTAGCGCTAGATCCATGCCCAACATAGGTATTTATAGGCCCTAAAGGATAATTAAAATGCGTTTAAAAAGCGGTCAAATGCCATATGACCTTGTCATATCCTTAACGGTTCGACATCACCAAATAAGCTGAACTCTCAGATACTACCGTCTGTACACGTGAAAGGAATATTCTGGTCACGGCCTTATCAGATCAGCAATTAATAATTTTTCATAGTGTGACCAGAAAAATCGATAGCAATATGAAAATAATATACAGTCACAAATCACAATATACCCACAACCAAAATAATAATATTAGAAATAATATACACTCACAATCACAGATTTAATCTGTGCTCACAAAATACAATCAAAATACTAATATTAGAAAGGAAAACTAAAAAAAAAAATTGTCAAAATCACAAAAAGACCGATGAAAAATTCCAAAGCTATAGGGTTAGTATAAGATTTAATTCGATTGATTGTATTCGTATTCGATGACATTAGCGTCAAACAAAGTAAAAAGAACTTTAACTTTATTGATTTAAAGCCACAAATTCAGTACAACCGATTTTAATTTGGAGTGAAATTGAGTTGTAATTCAATGCTGTTATGGTCAATTTTACTTTGATGTCATCGAATTAAATGTTATACTACTGAGCAACTCAAAATCATGTTCCGAATTCCTGGTTTCAGTTTTCCACCTTGTGTAGAACTTGACTGTCCCAGAGATCAAATAATATTATAGGTAACCCTAAAATATATGAGTCATAGCAAGTTCGTAACATATATACCTAGGTACTAACTTATTCCACGTGCAAACATGTACAACTAAGTAACTGATCGAGATCGTTAGATAAATTAATTCTACTAATTGTTGTACTTATACCAAAGTATAAGTACAACATTAAACTGTTGAAATAAGTAGTTCTCAGATTTTAGATACTTGGTTCTTCTTTGTCAACCGATAGATTACCGCTGCTGGACATACCTTTTTTTTAATTCAATGACAAGACAGTCCTTGATTGCAATCTCGCCTGTTGATAAGTGACAATGCAGACGGTAGCGGGCTATACCCCTAATCGGTTTCTACACGTCATCGTGCCGGAACAGCGTTCTCAGCAGAATCTGCATTCCGAACCGGTGGTAGAGTCATGACGTGTCGTAAGAGCTACAAGTTGGCCTACATGAAATAAATAAATTTAAATTTGAACGCTAAATCGCTTGGCGGCACATCTTTACCGTCAAAGTGGTGGTGGTAGTGGTGGTAGTGGTGGTGGTGGCAAAGGCGTTAGGGTGGTAACTAGCCGCGGCTAAAGCCTCCCACCAGACGAACCTAGACCTAGGTATTTTGTTGGGATTTCCACTCGCCTCTTAACTTGAATCCAGTGGCTACCTCCGAATCGATTAATGTCGACGTAAATACCCATTGGAGTAAATTTAAGCATTCATAAAATAGTTAGAGTTAGAAATTTCGTTAAAAGTGCTGAAAGTGCAGGCTAGGTAAGTTTCCTGTAACTTTCCGTCGAGAATAATCCCCACGGAAACCGCATAATGGACGCTATCCAAGCACATTTCTAAAGACTATATTACAGGTTTCCTCATAGATGTCGAGGAAGATCGACTAAAATTTCCGTTTCACACATAGTATATCTTTCTAAACTTTGAATTCCTATTTTATTTTAAAGCAATAATTTATTTATGTGAAATATCCCCATGTTTATTTTTGTGGCGGCCAAAAAAGGAGCATTTATCCCTGGTGGCAGTGGGTCGACCTATAAACGGGTCCACGGATAATTTTATTTACCCGCAGCTCCATGACGCTAAAGCTCATAAAGCACGAATCTTTTAATATGTTTATATTTTGGATTCAAAATAAAAGTTGCATTTATTATTATTTTCGTGAACATTAGTTGTTTATAGTATTAAGGCGTTAGTAAAACCAAAAGTAAAACCAAAATAAATAGGTACATGCGTAGATAACTAGGTACCTGTTAAATTAGGTTCTGTCTTATAACTCATCCCCTTTTTTCCTTGGCGCTACAATTAATAAATGCAGTTAATCAAATTCTATTTTGTTAATTGCCCATCACAATTATCTTGATCAGATTTTCTGTATAGTACGTTTATTTAGTTTGTTTACGTCGTGTACATGCACATTGCGTAAGTGTGCGTGCCGTTTAGTAAAATTTAAACCGTAGCCTCTTGATCTCCGGTAACTACACATTAAAACTAAAGATAACAGAAATACAAATACGCCCAAAAAGAAACGAAACTAGTCCTTTCCAAAACTAGTCTTTATTACAAAAATTGTATGATTTTGGTTTTCCAATAGCAATAGCAGTTGCATTAAACGTAGCATTAATTTCAGGAGGAAACTTTAGTAACAAATAAATGTTATTACGACTTGAAACAGTTTGTAGAAGTTATCTTGCATTCCCGTTCCAAATTGAAACTTACAATCGAATTTCCACGCGAATAAATCATTTAAATTAGCAATCAATTTCCCTAACTGATGAATTCAAATAAAACAAGAGAACTCTCTGATTTTCAAATAAAAAATTCAAATAAAAATAATGAATTCTTCAAAGTAGTACTAATATTAGGGAAAGTTTGTATAAAGTTCTTCATTACAAGCTTTTATTTAACTTGCAATGTATGTATGTACACTAGTTCACCAAACAAACATTATCGCAAAAATAATTAATTTGTGAAATCGCAACCAACCTTTCAACCATCCCAAAGAAGCTCTTAGAAAATTCTAATTGAAACTTTTCATATAATATAAAATAATGACTGTTATATTGTAAAGCAACTTTCTAGGTCTTTAACCTTATCCATGCCAGAAATCAAGACGATCTACTGTTTCGTATAAAACGTTATTGAAGGATAAACCAACGACAAATCTTTAATCAATCCTTATAAATAGTAAATATGTTCTTATTATTTCTAACTTAGGATTTCTTACCGTAGCATCAGATACTGAATATTTTATTGAATGAGTAAAGAACCTTGAAAATAGAATATTGATTAAATACTTGATTATGTAGGAAAAGTATAGTCCACAGTTTCTAACCCGTTACAGGACATCTTTATTTTTGAATATATTGAACTATTACGCTTGGATCAGAAGTTTCTAACAAAGTTACACTCCTACGGTAGGCTCATTTAAGCTAATTTTTAGGTGAAACCACTGGACCGCGCGACCGCGGCGACTATTACGTTACTAAGCGTTATAACATAACTATTATTAAGTAATATTTTATATTTGCAAAATTACTTTGAAAATCTTGAAATCTAAGTTTCAAATACTTTAATTAGCCACTCATACAAATTGAAATCCAAACAATCTCGAGGTGTCATAACAAAATATTCACGAAAAAAGTTTCCCGCCGAAAAAGTTAATTGCCATTGACATTGTTTTTTGCAATAGAAGCTTAATGAAAGGCGGGGCTGCCAATTAATTTCAAGTACGAGGAAAAGTACGAAAATATCCTCGTTTTCAACCAATTTTCTACTGTAACTTTAGATGATGTTAGGTAAGTCTACATCTACGTGTATACTATACTTGTCTACTATATAGGTATATTTTGTGATACTTGTCTTACATAATATTACAGAGAGTGGGAGCGAGAGAGAGAGCCCAGATTCATAAAAAATGAGGAGATTATTAGAAGAATTCCAATTCCTTAAATTAAAAATTATTTATTTAATGTAGGCCAACCTGTTGCTCTTATGACACGTCAAGACTCCACCACCACCGGTTCGGAAAGTACCTATATTCTATTGAGACAGGAAGAGGGAATCAGAGTTAGCCTAATAAAGAGGTATGTCGTAACAAGCTTTAGCATGGCTGTAGCTTCACACCAGACCAGACCATACCAGACACAATTTAGAAACGAGCAAATTATAAAAATAGAATAATAAAAGTCCCGAAATAATGTCAATTAAAAAAAATAGTGTCACTCGGGATGATTTAAGGATTCTAATGATATATACAAATCTATACAGATATTACGAAGTTATAGTGTACTAAAAAACTTACATTTATGTATGAACAGTATATGGCAGAATGTGGTAGTCGTGTAATTATAAATCCAAAAGCTTCCCCTGCCCTAATTTGAACCTGAGTATTGTACCTACTTAAGACCACAGGACTAGATACGTATTTGTCAGGGAGGCTGTGAATAAAAACAGAAAATCATGTAAATAATAATATAGAGTTATTTATTTCCCATTATCGATAAGAAAAATTATATAACATAAGCCATAAAAATATGTGTTAATCATAACTTATTAGAGACTTGACTTATATTATTCTTACACAATTTATCCGTAACGTCTCATTGAGTACAACGAAAGCTTTAGAAGTAATTTCTTTTGTAGACATGTTTACGTTGGCAGTATTCGGCACTAATTGAGTTTGGAGCCAATGTTTAGATGCTTTAAGAAAATTACTGGAGAGTAAATTACTATTGGATTGCGCAATGCGCATTCGGTTTATTTTAATGTGGTAATGGAGTAATTTCAAGGCAAGAGTGTAAAGGCATCTAATAGGCAAGCTCGCTTCAACTAAGACCTCATAAATTGTTTTCCATCAAGCTTGATTATCTTCAAGAGGAAGCCTATCTTACAAAAAGGTCAAAGTAAAAAGAGGTCCTTAATTCAACGCGTACTTTTTAAGGTGCCAAAGGCTCACTATTACGCCTTCGCCTTTTCTTTACTAACAATAATTAGTATAGTAATAGACTATCAGATTCAATAAATTGTAAACAAATCATCTCTTGTGTGTAGCAATAAAGAATATTCTATTCTATTATATTCTACTAGCTGTCGCCTGCGACTTCGTCCGCGTCAATTTCTGTTATTATGATCGCGATTAAGAAGTTTTTAAAAGAATATATTTTAAATATGGATAATTTTCCCCGTTTTTGCAACATTTTTCACTGATGCTTCGCTCCTATTGGTCGCAGCGTGATATCATATAGCCTAAAGCCTTCCACGATAAATGGACTATCCAACACAAAAAGAATTTTTCAATTCGAACCAGTAGTTCCTGAGATTAGCGCGTTCAAACAAACAAACTCTTCAGCTTTATAATATTAAGTATAGTTCTATTGTATTTTGACATACTTGTAAGGATAATATAGGTAGTAATAGTATGTTATAATAGTTGGACAATGTCTTGAAACCTTAAAACAACTGAATTGGATTACAGTCGTCATAACTGAGCCAAGCAAGCAAGAATATCATTTGAAGAAATACGTCATTTTAAACCTAGACGCACGTGTTGTTTTATATACATCCTATTACTAATAGTTATTGATATTATTCCTTGTTATTAGCTTAACATTTTACATCTTAGTAACCGCATCACGTGTATCTATAATAATATATGTTTTTTAAATTTATAACTAGAAGATTATGCGAAAGTGTCTGTTGCTTTTCACTTAATTTATTGGTATCCAAATAAAAAGCTTTTTGTCTATTTACGAAGCAACAATATTCTACTTGCGTAAAAATCAATAAAAATCGGAAAAGATGGTACAAACAAGCAGATATAGACACACTGATCGAAACACAAACAGACACTTCAATTTTATTTATTTGTATAAATAAAGTTTATTTAGTTTAACGTTCCCAATAAAATTAACCAAGGATTTGCTCGTCAGCTAGACGCAAGAAGTTTCTGGGTATAATATAAGCTTCTCGGCTAGACGGTTTCATTGACAAACATTTTCGACTTCTGATTATATCACTGTCAAAGTAGAATACTTAAAACTTCATGCATCGTAAACTTGGAGTGTAAATACTCAGATATCGTCAACGTCGAGGACCGAGGTCCTATTACGCCACGGGATCAATAATATTATGTCTCACTGTGTTTGACTTAATTTTTTGGAAATAAAGTTGATATATTTATTATTTATTTATACAACTTTATTGCATGAAAAAAAAACAAAACATATAAGTAAATAAATAGTGTAACACAAAAGGTGACCTTATCACTATATTAAATTATATCTCCTTTTATTTTTCATTAAATTATATCTAACTAGCTTTAACCCGCGGCTTCGCGCACGTTAGGTTCGATTTTTTAACCCCCTATTTAACCCTCTTAGGGTTGAAATTTTCCAAAATCCTTTCTAAGCGGTTGTCTACGTCCTAACAGCTACCTGTATACCAAATTTCAGCTCGATCGGTCCAGTGGTTAGAGCTGTGCGTTGATAGATCAGTCAGTCAGTCAGTCACTCAGTCAGTTAGTCACCTTTGCCTTTTATATATTTAGATAATTTAATGATCTGAAGTTTCTCTTACCCTTAGTAATATTATAAATGCGAAAGTGTGATCGTTTGTTGGTTCGCTGGTTTGTTAGTTTGTCAATCACGCAGCGACAGAGCCACCAATCTACCAATTTTTGTATGGGTAGATATAGAGTGATAAATGCCTTTTACCCCGGAAAAACAGATCCCGCGGTATCTTTTAAAACTTAAATCCATGCGGACGAAGTCGTGTCCAAAAGCTAGTATACATTCCTATTATTGGTGCGTGAAGAGACTCCTCTTAAGTGTGCTAGTTTATCGTGTCAAAACCAGAAAAGATTGATAGACAAAATTTTATCCGTCGAAGTGCTCGTTCACATGAACATAATAAATCACAGGCGTGTCAACCTTTGATTTATTACTGTAGTTAGACAAAGCTAGGCTTTAATCATTAGCCACAGCCCATAAAACAACTTGAGAGAATAAAAAATGAATTGCTATGTGTACGTTAATTGAGAACGTTGAGAGGAATACCAATTTATTTGTATTAAAAATATTTCCACCGTTACTCATAATCATTCCCCTTTACCTTCATCTAAACGTCATATTAGTGCTAGATGAAGTATCGAACCAAACCATGGAGGAATCAAATTTTTGGCTATATACTTCAAGGCCCAAACCTTCGATTTTGGCTTTGGCAATCTTCGCCTAAAAATACCACCTTTGGTCAAAACGGACCAAACTTTTGGGCCGATGTTTTAGGCCAGTGTCCAAGATTTCAAGCATGCGCTGAAATCGGATGAACTGTTACGAATGGGAGAGGGTGATCACAGACACAAATACATAATATAAAGACAATAGAGTAATATGTAGAAAGTCCAAAAATGTTTCAATTCCTAGACCCGAATACACCAAACATTCTTAATCTCGAGAATAACTATGTATTTCAGGAATTATTTTACTTTCCATATTAACTCACGAGATAATTATAGATTAAGCTGGAGCAAATGTAGTATTTTTTAGATTAGTCTTGGAATAACTACTAATTTACTATCGAGTAGGTTTTAATAGTTATAACATTAATTTAATTCACAAGACGTCTAGATATTCATTGAAGAGAAAATATATACCTAACGGCTACAAATGAATACATTTATTATTTACTCACGCCTAAAGGCAATAAAAAAGACTGTTATAAAAGAAACGCGACACGGAAAAATGACTCTTCATTATCGCGGGATAAAAACTGTATTTGTATAACGCGTAACATTGCGCATAATATCGAGCCTGTTCGAAGTTGAAGATTTTATCAAAATGTCTTTTGAATAACGGATAATATTCTAAAGAGATTTTTGGCTCAGGTGCAAGATGTGATTTGCTTTTTAACGTACTTCCAAAAAAGGAGGAGGTTCTCAATCTCAATTCATCGGAATCTTTTTTTTATGTATGTTCACCGATTACTCGAAGACGCCTGGATCGATTTGCAAAATTCTTTTTTCGTTTGAAAGGGTATACTTCCCAGGTGGTCCCATTGTCATTAGGTCAGGATCTGATGATGGGATCCTGGAGAAATCGAGGGAACTCTTCAAATTTTATGGGCACAATTGATATACTTTGTAGTGCCGTTTGAAGTCGGTTTTGTAAAAAGAATTTTTACGTTTATATTATTACTTTTTATTCCGGAAAATTAAAGAGTTCCCCCGGGATTTTTAAAAACTAAATCCACGTGAGCGAAGCCGCGGGCAACAACTAGTAATTAAAAAAATATTATACTATTTAAAATGGACCAGCAAAAATAGGCCAGTTATCGCAAATTCAAGTACCTACCTACTGCCAATCTAGACTCCATATTTAAAACACTCAAATAACGAAATATTCATTCGTCGAATGGATAAGCATTCTCAACTATGATGAGTAACTTCCAAAGTACGCACCGCTGGCTTCCCGCTTGTAGCCAATTTCATAAAATGTTGATAAAATATTTTTTATCAATAAAGCGTCTTAAATAAAAAGCCAGTTAAATACAATTTTTCAATTTTTTTAAAGAGTTTTAGCCAAGTTAACCTTAAATTCTCCTCTCCCCTCCAAATAAGCGGAAAGATTGTGTTGGGGGTGGGTACGGCAATAGTGCAACGGTTGGGGTTCGAATCTGCGATCTTTCAGTTTTCAGTTCGCACCTTTAATCGTTGGGGTATTGAGGCTTCCAACTCTTTAATAGGCTTTTCTTCAATGCAGGATAGCGTCACGCTGATTGGTATCTCTACATAGATAGAAATAATATTCTCGTAGAGCTGCTAGTAATAATTAATTTAAATAAATTATTAAGCATAAGGTCCATGAAACCTTGCATGTCGCAAAAAACCGAGGCACATGGCGCGACATCATCTACAAAAGAGTCCTTGGTGGAAGGGCTCACGACCCTCAGTAATGGGGAACACAACGCAGAGAGAGAGATTAAGCATAATCCTCCTTTACATCTGAACAGGCTAGCAAGTTACGAATCACGCTTCTTTGCCATTTATGAGAGTTATGCTCATAGATAACTCAGGATCACTCTGCGGACAATTCGAATGCATGCAATCAGCAGCTTACGGTTAAAGGTGCAGACCGAAAACTGAAAAGTCGCAGGTTCAATTCCCACCATTGGACTATTGTCGTACCCACTCCTAACACAAGTTTTCACTTATTTGGAGGTGAGAGGAGAATATCAGTCAAGATCAGCTTGGCTGATATTCTTTAAAAAAAAAAACTAAAATATGATTCTGTTTAGGATTCATGGATTTTAATTTTTATATTAATTGACTTGCTTTTTCCTGTCTGCATGGAGCGTTGAGTATTAAACCAACAACCAACAATTTCTAGAAATACCTTTAATCGTTATTAGATCACTGACCTTGAAGACGCTAAAAAACTATGTTCAGCGACCTTCCCCAATCTGAATATACCTATCGCTTTAGGAAGTGGGTAGGTTTGCTGCTGGCAAATCGGGGTCACAAGCGGGCTTCTGAGCCTACCCTATCGATTTAATTTAACGTCTGTTGCAGACATTTTACTCATTTGAACAGTTCAACGGTCAGTGATTTTAAATGGTTTTAAAAGAGCTTATTGTGCCTACTCATTACAAATTATTATATTTACTCATGAATTCGCTCGTGATTTATAATATTTTTTTAATGCATTAGAACCATGCTTTATTTTTTCGGTAAATGAAAAAGTAAGTAAAAATTGCGTCTTCACCTACGTGGATTAACGTTTTTCGAAATTCCTGTTGAAACTCTTTCATTTTGAGGAATAAAAAGTACCCAATATTCTTCCCAAGGACGTAAGCTACCTGTTTGTTAAATTTTATCAAAATCATGAATGTTTTTTAACATAACATCTTACATATATTGTATAGATATAGTGTAGCAGTTTTTGAATAGATTGCAGTTGTTAAGATACGTTTCTATTGAAGATTGACTAAATCAAGACCGAAAAGTGATTTTTATCACTGCTAAATCGTCGATCAGATTCGATTCTCATTACTAGCAATTAGTTTCTTTATTTACATAAATAATTATTTTACTAGGATACTTGATTTCCTTATTACCTGTTCATAGGTATTTAGGCTATTTTTATTGGTAGAAAGTTTATTTTGTTTTGTTTTATAATTATCAGATAATGACCTAATTAGCTATAGTAAATTAATAAATTGATATTGTATAAACGTAATGTTAAGAGAGTAATTGTATCTCGCTCACACGCCTTATGCGTTATAATGCCATACTGTTTTATAACCTGTCTCACTCACATTATAATGCTATACTGTTTTATAACCTGTCTCGCTCACATTATAATGTCACACTGTTTTATAACCTGTCTCGCTCATATCATAATGCTATACTGTTTTATAGCTCTGTTTCACTTATAGCCATTGTTTATGTATTGCTGTACTATTCTAACATAGTAAATAAACGGTTGCGAGATACCGAGTTGCGAGCGCTCCCAAGCAAATAAAAATAGCCCACTTTGGGGTCCAGTCACGCACTTCACTCGCTGACTTGAGAGCGATCACATCTCCGCGCTTCAAAGAAGAACCAAGGTGTTTCATTTCACCTCGCCGCTCCCCGCATCCCTTCGCTGTGGTTTGGACCCTCCAAACTCCACCACAGTGCATGGTCCTTCGAACCGGATCCAGCGAGCCAGCCAACCAGGGAGACCAGCTACCAGTCAGCGAGGATCAACGGGCAGTTTTGAAGAATCAACCTGCAGCTTCGGAACGAGTTCCGCGGGCCGGGAAGATACTTCGAGTGAAGAACTGCATTCCGAAGATCGCGTCAAGAGGGCTGCCAAGCGCACGAAAAGGACATCGACCATCGCTGCGGGTGCATTGAGGTGGCGCTCTGCGTCGCTGAAGACCGCGAGGCTGTTGGGAAGATCGTTTCGCCGCGCCGCAGAAGACTCCAGAGGGTCTACGGCACCACGAAGAGGACATCGACCATCGCTGCGGGTGCATTGAGGTGGCGCTCTGCGTCGCTGAAGACCGCGAGGCTGTTGGGAAGATCGTTTCGTCGCGCCGCTGAAGACTCCAGAGGGTCCACAACACCACGAAGAGGACATCGACCATCGCTGCGGGTGCATTGAGGCGACGCTCTGCGTGGCTGAAGACCGCGAGGCTGTTGGGAAGATCGCTTCGTCGCGTTGAAGAACTCTAAGCGGTTTACCGCTGCTCTTCTGTTCACCACCTAACGGTGCCAAACGGTGAACAGGGAGTTAAACGCCTAACGGCGGGAGCAGTATACCAGACGGTACTGCCAGCTTGCCTTCATTGGCTATAAGTCTGTAACAGTCTGATCGCGTCAGTACGGTGCAAGCAAGAAGGTGGCCTCCTGGAAGGCACGCTGACGGTGCGAGCATTTCCCCCTCGTACCCGAGCAACACCTTTGATCTTGTGCTCTCTGCCGGGCGATTCCCACCTACCTTACCCTATTTCCATCCCTGGGAGAGCGTGTCTTTCGGGACCCTCAAACAGGACTGCTAGGGCTGCTAGGGAGGTAGGGCCGTAGGGCTGTAGGGAAGTTAGGACCAAGAAGAGTAAGGACCTAAACGACAGGATGAGCACCGTCGAAACCCGAAGCAAGAAGGCGCAGCCTAAGGAGAAGGAGTCCAGTGAAGAATCCACGAGCACGGACACAGAAGCAACCACTAGCACCGAGCAAACTACAAGCTCGGAGAACACAGATGACACGGAGAGCACAGCAAAAGCCAAGACAAGCTCTACGAGTCAAACAAAGAAAGCCACGGGGTCACGCGCCTCTCAAACTAAACGCGCCGAGCTAGAAGCGCGATTGGAATTAGAAAAGAAAACGATAGAAAAAGCGAACGCTGAAGCCGCCGCTGCTCGCACTCGACTAGAGCTAGCGCAACTCGCCGACCACTCTGACGCCGAAGATGAAGTCGAGCAAGTCGAGACAGAGGACCCAGCGCCAGCACCTTCCAAGCAAGATACTGAGCTGAATCAAGGCATTGTCATGCTAACAAAGTTATTATCGAAAGCTATGAAGCAGTCGAATCAAGACACTAAGCCAAAGAAGCCGCCCGCTTACATGAGTGACCTTCCAATTTTCGACGGAGATCCCATCAATTGGATACCTTTCATAAAGCACTACGAGAGCACCTCGTCGTACTTCATTGATATTGAAAATATTTCAAGGTTAAGAAAAGCTCTTAAGGGACAAGGCAAAGAAGCTGTCAAATCACTGCTGTATACAAGTGCAACGCCGGAAAGTATACTCACAGAACTAGAAAGAAGATTCGGTCAACCAACATATATCATCAAAGGACTGATAGCAGAACTTCATAAACTACCTCGTATGTCAGAAGATCTGAAAGGCATAGGCGCATTCGCTAGCGCAGTATTTAACACGGTAGACACCATCAAGCAACTGGACCAACTGGAATACTTATATTCGACAGAGATATCAGATAAGATCGTTGACAAGATGAATACTTTGGTCAGATTCCGGTGGCAGGAATTCAAAGCAAATAGAAAGAGAGAACCAATGCTAAATGTGTTGGCTGAGTTTCTAACAAAAATATCAAACGACTTTGATGACCCAAGCTTGACCGAAAGAACTCGAGTCAAAACAGAGAACTCAAAACATCAATCGTTCCGTAAGGCGAGAGTCCACGTAGCCCAGCACGATGATAGCGACTCGGATTCAAGTTATGAACGTGAGTTTGAAGAAGAGATGAGGATAGTACTCGCAACTTCAACCGCATCGAGAAACGAAAAATGCCCGGTATGTGAACAAGCTCACGAAATCACAAAGTGCAGTAGGTTTAACAACGAAACAGTAAAGGATAGATGGGAGACAGTCAAGAAGCTCAACATGTGCTTCATGTGCTTAAAAAAGAACCACAGACATCTCGTCTGCAAAGCCAAGCCATGCGGAAAAGAGGGCTGTGTAAGGAAACATCACGAACTCCTGCACCAAGATAACCCCAAACCGGTAGTAAACCAGATAGTCTCAGTGAACCACATAGGCACTGCCAGAGCATATTTAAAGATCGTACCAGTGGAACTAACTGGACCAAAAGGATCAACCACAATAATAGCTCTATTAGATGAAGGTTCTACAGTGACGCTTTTACTAGACGAAATAGCTGACCAAATAGGAGCCACGGGTCCAAGCAGAAGCTTACTAATAGAAGGGATCGGAGGCCATCAACTAGAAACAGAACAATCAAAGCATATCAAATTAAGAATAAAAGGTTTGTTGTCAAGGAGTTACGAAAATATACAAGCGCATACTATAGACAAACTTAACTTGAGATCACAATCCGTGAGGGAAGAAGATATAGAGGACTGCCCTCATTTGAAAGACATAGAGGATCAACTCATATATAATGGATCTCCACCCAAGCTACTCATAGGCCAAGATAATTGGCACCTCATAGTAACAAGGAACCTTAAGGCTGGTAATCCATCGAAACCAGTAGCGTCCCTAACGAGCCTCGGATGGATTCTACATGGGTTCAAAACTCAAACTACGAAACCCGTGCTATTCAATAATCATGTTTTCGAAAAGAAGAATGAAGACATAGACGAATTAATAAAGAATTATTTCAGCTTGGATTCATTGGGAATAACACCGAAGAAACCAGTGAACGATCCAGAGCAACGAGCCTTGGCAATCTTAGAAAAAACGACTCAAAGATTACCTGAGGGAAGATTTGAATGTGGATTGTTATGGCGAACCGGAAGCGAAACTATGCCGCCCAATAGAAACAACGCTTTACGCCGATTGCAAGGCATAGAAAACAAATTCAAGAAAAATTATGAATTCAAAATTAAATACAGCGAGCAGATAAAGAATTTATTATCAAGTGGGTACGCTGAACCAGTCACCAACGAACCTGCCACGCCTAGAACTTTGTACTTACCACCTTTTGCCGTGATACACCCTCAGAAACAAGAGATAAGAATTGTATTCGACGAAAATTTAAAGAACTTCACTACCACTGAAAAGACAACGAAAAACCTTCAGAAAAGCAATAAATTTAAACTTCAAAAATCGCCTTCAAATCAAACTCCAAGAGCTGATATTCAAAGACTGCCAATTAAATACTTCGAAAGGGCTGAGAAAATAAAAATAAAAATGAAAATACAGAACGACAGCTTCAGAAAGGAACTTCAGAATCTACGAGAAAATAAACGATTCAACCGAGATTCCCGCTTAAAGAGACTCACCGCCGTGTTGCAAGATGACGTCATGAATCGGGGAACTACATTATTTGTCGCCAGTAATATAAGCTCATCCTACAAAAAGCCGATGATAATCGATGGAAAACATCCAATCACTCAATTGTTCTTGAAACACTACCATCAAGAATACGGTAACCTCTATACGGACTTACCCTGGCACAGACGGGCGAATACGAATAGTCGACGTTCGCACTATCGCCGCCATCCTGGAAAGACCCGTTTCACGTCTAATAAGAATAACGCAATCTTCTGCCTCAAAGTAAAGTGCTCCAGATCTGCATCTCCGCACGAGGGGGAGAATATTGAAGATTGACTAAATCAAGACCGAAAAGTGATTTTTATCACTGCTAAATCGTCGATCAGATTCGATTCTCATTACTAGCAATTAGTTTCTTTATTTACATAAATAATTATTTTACTAGGATACTTGATTTCCTTATTACCTGTTCATAGGTATTTAGGCTATTTTTATTGGTAGAAAGTTTATTTTGTTTTGTTTTATAATTATCAGATAATGACCTAATTAGCTATAGTAAATTAATAAATTGATATTGTATAAACGTAATGTTAAGAGAGTAATTGTATCTCGCTCACACGCCTTATGCGTTATAATGCCATACTGTTTTATAACCTGTCTCACTCACATTATAATGCTATACTGTTTTATAACCTGTCTCGCTCACATTATAATGTCACACTGTTTTATAACCTGTCTCGCTCATATCATAATGCTATACTGTTTTATAGCTCTGTTTCACTTATAGCCATTGTTTATGTATTGCTGTACTATTCTAACATAGTAAATAAACGGTTGCGAGATACCGAGTTGCGAGCGCTCCCAAGCAAATAAAAATAGCCCACTTTGGGGTCCAGTCACGCACTTCACTCGCTGACTTGAGAGCGATCACATCTCCGCGCTTCAAAGAAGAACCAAGGTGTTTCATTTCACCTCGCCGCTCCCCGCATCCCTTCGCTGTGGTTTGGACCCTCCAAACTCCACCACAGTTTCAGTATTCGACTGATATTATTAAGTTTATTTTAACAAAGTTTTGCTTGTTCCTTACTTTGTTTCCTGTGAATATTATACAAGAAAACAACGGCTGTCAACGTCTACCTGAAAGCGCCTTTTCCCAAACAACGGCTGTCAACGTCTACCTGAAAGCGCCTTTTCCCATTACTCTTGTATTAAATAACTTGCAAGTCATGAAGGAAAAGTTTGTAGCTAACTACATATTAATTGCTAAAGTAATTACTTACGTGCGAGATTAAGTAAGGCACTTCAAATTTTGTTACCATAACTTGTGCATGAAAGTTCTCGTCTATGCTTGTAATTACTGGCTTGCAACTTATTAAAACAATGTCAAAACTTTTATTGTTGCTTAAAATAGTCATCTGATGAGGACCAACGACATCAGGCGTGTCGCAGGGAACCGCTAGAAATAGACGACCCAAGACCGAGACCTGTGGAAGTTCCATCTCATAGATGGATTTGATTAGATAAAATCGTGAGCGATAATGTTAAATTTTCGCCACCTAAAATAAAATACACACAATACAAATAATGGAATGCTTATAAATTTTTTTGTGATTTAAACATTATTTCAGAAAAATTGTCGTATAAAAATATTGCCCAGTCATAAAGCCTACTAGTTGATGCCCGCGGCTTCGCTCGCGTGGATTTAGTTTTTAAAAAGCCCGCGGGATCTCTTTTATTTTCCGGAATAAAAAGTAGCCTATGTCACTCACCCGGTCCTCAGCAATACCCATGAGAAAAATCTCGATCCGTTGCTTTGATGTGGCGTGATTGAAGGACAAACCAACAACTAATAAACAAACACACCTTCGCATTTATTAGTAAGGATACCTTGAGATGAGGGAATAGATGAACCATAGCAAGAGCTTTCGGGGGAAATCTTGCCAGAAGCTATTTAATATTGTTGTTAGGTGTAATTAATTTCTAGATTATTTGAAATTATCATTTTTTCTTAACTTTTTGCTAAACAATCAAAATACTTTTACCCTTGTGCCCTTTGCTTGTCTCTTCTCTTTGTAAACAGGAGGAGATGAGATCTTAGGTATCTATTTTCTTTCACAAGGTTTTGCTTCGCTTCTGAGTTAGTGAAATACTAGAATACAACTACAAACCACTGCACTTTGCTCACATAATTTTATTATAACGCTCTCCGACTTCTAAACAAATTCTAATTTTATCACGGATTGACACGCTCGATATTAGATCGAGTCAAATGTCGCTAAGCAGCCAACTTTGAACTTTAGGTAAACGATCTGATGGTGTAAATTGCATAGACCTCGTATCTAGGCGGGCTTAAGATGTCGAAATGAAATTGACAGGAATCGATGGCGAGATTTCAAGTGTTGATCATATACTTGAAAGGATTTTTCTTGCTCCCGTATTTTACGTCCTCGACCTTTTTACCTGGCTGGATATTACCTCCCTGTTCAATACTTTTTCTATTCTAACACGTATGACATTTTTTTTGTATTCTTTAACGTTTACTGTAATAAATTTTGACGAACTCCCTGGCGCAGTGGTGAGCACTGTGGCCTTATAACTGGGAAGTCTCGGGTTCGATTCCCGGCGAGGGCAATTTGGAAATTTATAATTTCTAAATTATCTCTGGTCTAATGGGAGGCTTTAGCCGTGGCTAGTTACCACTTTACCTTCAAAGACGGGCCCATAAGTGATTTAGTGTTCCGGCATAATGGCGTGTAGAAACAGATTGGGGGGTATGGGTTGTATCTACATGCCATACCCGTTCCAAGTTAGTCCGCTACCATCTTAGACTGCATCGTCACTTACCATCAGGTGAGATCGCAGTCAAGGACTATCTTGTCAACGAATAAAAAAAACCCTAACCACATGACGTGCAACCTACCCTAAACCTACCCTAGTTTAAAAAATTGGATATTCTAAATCGTGATGCATAAAAATGTCATTGAGAAGCCATAATATCGTCAACAGTATAGAGTATCTTCTTATTTAGTAACTACTTTACTCTGGATACTGAATACGCTTGGTAATTGATATCATGGCAAAAACAAGACTGTAACAAATACTGTCCAAATCGTAGTATTTACTTTAGGTTACAAAACATTTTTCTGAAAACAATCCTAGACAATCCGAAATCCCTCGGACAATTTCAATCTGTACGGTCTACATAAATAAATGACTGCCATTTGAAATTATATCCAGAGACAATAAATCTAAAGCGTTTACGTTAGATATGTCCAAGACAGAACCTGCGCGGCTTAAGCCATAAGTGCGTGATAAATCCTTTGAGTAGGCATTAAATAAATCTTTGGATTCCCTATGATGACATCAACGGATAAAGAGGTCAAAGATCTTTTTCAATATAGCAAAAAAATCCCAACGTGTAAGTAAAAGTAGGTTCTTCATATTTTATTTAATTTATTTTTATTATTTATACACATATAAACAGTTACAAGAAAATATTATTAGAAGAAGTGGACCCAGGTTTTAAGTAGGTACTTTAAAAAAATTAAAGAGGTACTACTGTTAGTTTCCTAACTAATAACACCTGATATTAAGACGATAAAAGGTTTTTAGGTGATATTAAAATATGGTGATCAAAGACATTATTTAAAAAAAACCTTTTACTCAGTGAAACATAAATACGGATGGCAGATTAAATTACTAAGTATCATACAAAGCATTAATTAAGTAAAAATTATACTTATGGTTGCATCTACAAAACTAACCTAACTCGTGGACGAAGAAGACCAAACTTATACGTATATTATAAGTAAGTTTAGTCTTCTTCGTCCAAAAGTTAGGGTCTGCTTGCGGTCTAACGATTGTTGTAAACTCGAATGCTACCTACGTATAGTGTGGTCTTCATCTGAGGTTACGAAGCTCAACTTGTACCTTCAGAAAGCTAGACGTGCATTTTCGTGCCTTGCATATAGCTTGCCTTATTTTAATTTTCATGTGACCAGTGTTTAAATTCAGCGGGATCAAACACCACAGCCACAGCTACATTACAGTGGGAAATTTGAATAAAACCTTTTCATAACTTTTTTTTTTATAATTTTGTACCTGGCGAAGAATAGGACACGTTCTATTCCAGAAAAGTCAAAGTTTCCAACAAGATTATTCCTGCAAGGACCGCTAAGTATAGCGATGAGGTTGCTAAATTTTTTTGTGTTGTGCTGCTAAATTAATTATGTGAGGTACAATAAATTAATGTATTCATTCATTCAAGATTTCAAAACCCCTAAATGTACACGGATGCATTTGCGAACAAATATTATTATTATTATTTATTGATAAAGTGATAGAGATCCGCGAATTCGCGAATAATTTACACTTCAAAGTAGATTTTAAAACTTAAGTAGGTACCTATTAAAGTAAAGTAAAACAAATGAGAGTAATTCTAACCATTATGATGATGAAATTTCGAAATCTGTCAATGCGTCGGAAAATAGCAGAGGCCATTTAACTTCAAACGAGATATCGAATTGGATTAGGTTGAATCCAAGCTTCCCGTCCCGACGGACGACAAGAAAAATATTGCAATATTTCCCGGTTGTGGCAGTTTTATTAGTGTTTGTATAATGAAACAAAAATTTCATTTGAAAATATTTTGTAATCAAAACATTACGGCTATACCTACTCAATGTTGAAAATCAAACTTTTAAAGGATGTCAAACACTTTACAGAGAATATTTCTCATATGAAAAATATTTTATCATTCAGAGAATTGCAATTAATTAAATTATATTAAAAAACTAGTTGATGCCCGCGGCTTCACTCGCGTGGATTTAGTTTTTAAAATCTCGTGGGCACTCTTTGATTTTCCGGGATAAAAAGCCTATGTTACTCTCCCGGTCCTCAGCAAAAAATCTCGTCGATCAGTAATTGTTGTGGCGTGATTGAAGGACAAACCAACAAAAAAACACTCTTTCGCATTTATAATATTAGTAAGGATACACTTCACTCCATTGTTATTATTATATAGCAAATTGGAGAGTGAAGACAAAAAGCATGCACCAAACAGGTCCCTAGCATTTTTTCGAATGTCTGGTACCTTAAAAATTACTTCCGAGTGCTAGTATACTTGGCTCTCTTTTTGCTTCGTAATTCTTATTTCTGTGAGTCGTAAATGAAGATAGCTCATATACCCAGGATTAACACGCTATATTTTATCCCGAAAAAGTCAAGAGTTTCCGCGGGAATTTAAAGAACCTTAATCCACGCAGACAAAGTCGCGGGCATCGTCTAATTATTCATATTTTCGAGGGGACTTTCTTGGGATTATAATGCTGTGGGTCTGACATCAGCTTCTGTATAATTTCTAAGAGGAAAAGATACTCCAAAACAGTCTACTTTTATAAATATTACAACAACAATATCACAAAACAGTACCGAGAATTCATTTTATTTAGTAACATAAGCATTCGTATCTTTCTTAGTAATGTCCTGTTTTAAAACAAATTGTTTCGTATATAAAACACACTCACCCGCGAAAATAAGAGAAAATCCACAAGGATAAAGCCGTCAGCATTGTAAGTGAGTTTTGTTTTAAAAATTTAACACCAGACAGTTGTTTCTGTTTTCATACATAATATAAAATATATAAGCTAGAAGAGGTACAACAGCAGATTTACTTGAAAGTTCCGAACTATTCGGTTTATATATTAGGAAAGTTGTAATAATAGAATAAACGCTATTTATATGCTGTCCATTGGTCAATAATAGCTTTGTGTTAACTGACCATGGTAGAGCGTTATCACTAGATTATCTTAATAATAATTGACAAGAACGGAATTCGAGTGTGAGGAACGTTATATTGACGGAAATGATTGACTGTATATCTAAGGATTGTATTTCCATAAATATTAGCATCCAATCAAGTTCACATATAAGCCTGGCAATAGACGTCCGATTTTGTTTCCGATTGTCTGATCAGGCTACCGGATCGTATTTACTCGATACACATCCGATTTTTCCGTCAGGCTTTTTCTGAACTCAGTCGTTCCCGAGCTATCATCCCGAGTGCTTGCGTTTGGAGCAAAGCAGACGAAAAGAAGATGGATGACGAGTTAATAGAAATAGAAATATTTTTTATTCAAATAAACTTTTACAAGTACTTTTGAATCGTCAATGAATCTACCACTGGTTCGGAATGCCGTTCCTGCCGAGAAGAGCCAGCAATAAACTCGGCGGTCGCTCTTTTCAAAAAAAATTTTTTTACAATAGGTAACAAAACTATGCTATGTATACAGTGTTTCCACAATAAAGTTTCAAAAATGCAAAACAATCCAATGCATGTTAAGACAGGTAGGCAAAAGCACACCCATTCCCGTTGGTGGCACCCGTTCACGAGCATGACGCAAGATCCAGCCATTGCTTCGCTCAACCATATTTGAGGGAACGTAACAACCCGCACCACACGACACCACACAGAAATTTTAAAGAGAGGAAAGAGAAAGAAGAAAAAACGTCGCTATTGGATTCATCCAATCAATTTGACAAGACTTACTGAGAGTCATTTCTATTTAAAACATCCAAAATAATTCATAATAATAATAATTTTATTATTATGAATTATTCTATTTTATTATTATTATTCTCTTTTTTTCATAATTTTCGCCCATTATTCGAACCACAACGATGCGTCCACACAGTGTCAGCGCTAGATTTTTTGGGCCCTAAAAAATCCCAATAAGCAAAATTCCGCCCTAAATTTGGGGCTAAAAGCCCTAAGTTGGGAACCCTGACTAGCAAAATCGGAAGGAGTAACCGGATGTCTATTTTGTCTCATACTAGAAGTATGTAGACCGCGCCTTCAGACAATCGGACCGACAGTAAAATCGGAAACGCCTCGCGCCCGTTTCCGACTCGGACGTCCGATCCGGCCACCGGATCGGACGTCCGATATTCATAATAATATAAAAAGAACTATAAAGGATTTGAAATTTATATTTTCAGCGCAGTACATTAAGGCTTTATTATATTTATACGTACATTCAGATTAGGCACCTAACATCATTGAAGTATTTTTCAGAAGATAAATATTAATGTCATTCGTTCCTCATACTGTAAAGTCCTGTAAATTGTTGAAAAAAATAAAATCATGAACGAGCAAGAATAAGTACTTACCGTTAAGTATAATACAACATGTTTTCTTGTAATTTTGAAGAACGAATTCCACTTATAAGAATACAGGTAAGTAAAGTAGCACAAGCTGAGTCTCATAATATTCAAGTAGAATATTACTTTTAATAATTATATCTATTATATTTTAAACTAGCGGACGCCCGCGACTTCGTCAGCTTCTTCAATTCACAAGCAAGTTTATGTAGGCAAAATCCCTGCAGCGTCAGGATTTGAGGAGTTGGGTCCTGGAATTCAACGATGTAGCCTTTACTTAATACCTACAATAACTATTCATAATCGACAGTTCCTAAATCCCCACAGTTTAGGGGGGCAGGACACCTACAGCATCAGAATTGAGAAGTTGGAATCCGAAGTGTTTATGAGAGCATCTCGTAAAGTTTTTGTATCGATTAAAAAAGATTCACGCAAATCGATTAAGAAATCATGGAAATATCGATATGCATAGGCAGAAAAATACAATTCCTTCGTCGTTTTCGAAAAGTCGGTTAAAAAAGTAGCCTATGTTACTCCCGATAACATCAGCTATCTACCAATTAAAGTCCAGTCAAACAGACATGCATGTTTCTCCACGATGGTTTGTTTCACCTTTAAAGCAATTGGTGAATAAAAAATCATAAATGCCAAAAATGATGATCATTTTTGGCGTTTAGGTTTTTTTATTTAAAAACTACGATTATCTTTTGCATGACAAAATAAAGTTTATTTAGAATATCTTTAATACTTTTATTAATTTCACCGTTTTTTTTTTTTTCAATAAAGTGGAAAAAATACATGTACGTGTAGTTATTTATTTACGATAAAGAGAACATTATTTGTTTCAGGCAGAAGAAGGTACAACTAGAACTCCAGATGGCGATGACAACGATGGCAGTGATCCAAACGCAGGTTCCTCACGCGGCTTATCAGCAGCTACGTCAAGGGAAGAAGACGATGACTCCAGTAACAATGCAACAAGCAATGAAAGCAAAAGCCCTGGACAAAGGTAAGCTCATGTGAATAAAAAAAATTACGTAACGGAACTTAGTTTGCATAATTTTAAAGATAAGCATAAATTAAGTTATGAAGCTTGATAATATTACGTCATTGTACCTAAATACACCTACCAATGAATACGATCAAGTATCATAGTAAGATAGTAAAATAGAAATCAAGTCTAATGATTAGTCAGATGACAGATCAAGTAAAAAAACCTTATAGTACCGAATACTTTAGACTATAATGACACTGACCTAATGACAAAAACAATAAAGAACTCTAAACTTTAGTTACGTTTAGTGTTGAGATTGCTGTGGTTTTAAAAAGAATTATTTTGCATGTAAATAGTAATGAATATTCCGACGCAGTTTTGCATTTAAACGAACTGTTATTATGAAGTTCGTTATTTTGCTTTGCAGTTAAAGGTAAGCATTTAGGTGTGATGACAGTACCCTTTACCTTAAAAATGAATGATAGATGAGGATATTCGAATTATGCATCATCTTCTCCAAGAACTTCAATTTTTCTGCTTATTTACATTAAGAATTATTGACCAATCTGCAATGCACTGTCTAGGTATTAGTGCACATTTAGATCACTTTAAGAGGATGAATCTCTGATTCTTTAATAACACTATATTCTCCGCTAGATTTCTATTTTTGCCTTATATTTTAAGATAAGTGATCTAGTGTACATATACTTGAATTGTCACAAGAGATACATAATTTTGAACTTAAAAACTTATTTAAGTTGCGGAATTATCTCAGTTTGATGCGCACAATACAATATATTGTATACTATATATATAAATAAATAAACTGGTTAGTGATTAAGCACTGTTTCATTATGTAGTCTACTTCTGTAAATAAAGAAATTCTTCCTTGAAGACTAATTAGTTCATGCAGCTGCAATAAAACTACCTACTTTGATCCCACTCTCGAGC
Organism: Hipparchia sbordonii; assembly: GCA_038048805.1. Classification (NCBI taxonomy): domain Eukaryota; kingdom Metazoa; phylum Arthropoda; class Insecta; order Lepidoptera; family Nymphalidae; genus Hipparchia; species Hipparchia sbordonii. The sequence continues at coordinate 7,103,796 of CM076107.1, read as the reverse complement.
TGAAATACTAAAATTCCAATAAATTCACCCTCTTGCTGGAAATATAAGCACTTTAGTAGCTTAGTTCCTATTGGAAATCTAAAGACCTTAAGTTTACACAGAATTATATCATTATCCTTGTTACTTTCACCCGTAATTTCAAATTAAAGATTAAATAATAAAGTTTTAAAAATTAAAGCATTAATTATTTAATAATACATTTTAGTACAAGGTTATTCTATTTTTAATCAGTTTTGACGAGGTTTTTGTTAGAGCTGATGAATACATCGCTAAGTAGGTACTTGAAATCGATTTGAGATCGGCCGAAACCAGAGCCATTGTTCACATCAACTCAATTGATAACATGCCTAAATCATTTCTATTTTGCGATATCTTTTCAATTTCAATTCAATGATCAAAATTAAAATTAAAAAAAAGACGTGTGGCACTCGGGGACTGCCGCGGTAAAGCTATTGCATAGCATTTTTTATCAACGCCATCTAGCGGTGAGAGGAGTCCCGTGTCAGCTACGCGTGTCAGGTTATTTTCGTTACGGAATTTCTGGATTCGGTCTCCACGCTCAAGGCCCGCGATAGAAGCTATGCAATAGCTTAAAACTTTGTTGAGTAATTGTCTTTGTTTTGTAGGCAACTTCGATAGAATTTGTACCAATTGGACTCCGTGGTATATGAACGATTAGAATCACTGCGGTCTCAATAATTTCTGTTTAGTTACAAACTAAATTATGTGCTTACGAGCATTTTCAAAATTTTAAGTAATTTAGTTTAGGAGTTAGAAGTTAGGACGTGCGACTCAAGGAAACAATGATTTTAGCCGATCTTTCATAATCGGTAATTGTTTTCGAAAATGAAAAATCGTCATTATGGTTTTAAAAACTTCACCACCTATCTACTACTTAACCTACCAATTTTATTTTATTTTGACTTACTTAAATTCAAATTCAAATTCAAAATGAATTTATTTCATGTAGGCCAACTTGTAGCTCTTATGACACGTCATAAATCTATCTTAAAGTTTTCGTGTTTTTTTTTTACAATATTTTTCGATATTTTTAATAACAATTTTGTGACTTTTCTAAATTTCAGCTTTTTGATTAAGTAGTTTCTAAACAGAACGGTAACCTTTTTCATTTATAATAGAAAGGTCACCAAATTGAATCGATTTTACATCACAATATCAGTTGCAAATTCAAAGCACCGAGATTTGTTTAGGTTAACAACCACTATGCAAAATTTGGAAGACATCAAAAGGGGTAATGGAAGTTCCCGAAGTGCTCCTTTAATTAATGGGGAGTGGTGCTTTAAATTATTTATTGTCGGTGCTTGCGAACGATGTTTATCTTTAAATAAGTTTACATCACTGATCAATTAAATGAGAGCCAGAATTAATTTGCATATTTCTATAATCGTTTGCTAATCTATACAAACAAACAAATATAACATGTCTGTGATTTCGATCATTATATATGATCAAACGAACTTGCAAAGTGAAGTTCGATCGATATTATATGAGTACGCTTCATTCGAAGATATAGACAACCATCCACGGCTCACTACTGAGTGTGTGTCACCTTTCCTTCTCTTTTCCTTTTGTGTGTGTTGAGAAGGATTATACTGCCCTTGTAATTGAAAACACAGTAACTACAAGTTTCTTTTAATTTAACTTACTATGTTTTCAATTACGAGGGCAGTATAGGTCCACCACGCTTGCACACTGGAAATATACAGACTTCACCCTCCTTTAAGAACATTACCGTGAGGAAGCCTGTAGGTTTCCTCACGGTTTACAGCCAGCAGCAGACACATTGCTTTTATCAGGGGCGATCGGCGTTTTTGCGTTCGAAGACGGAATCGAGGCTCTAAAAACGACAAAATAGCGAAAACGCCGATCGACGCTGCAATAAGCATCACGTCTGCCTTGGCCCTCATAAGGAAAACTAGTAAGCGCCCGCGACTGCGTCCGCATGGAATAAGGTTTTGAGGTGGATTTTTCAAAAACTGTGACACACGTATATCTTCATTTTTAATTGAAAGCCCAAATATCCAAGTTTCATGGATATAACTTGAAAAATTACGGGCTTCCATACAAACTTTAAGCCCTTATTTAACCCCCCTTGGAGGTGGAATTTCAAAAAATCCTTTCTTAATGGGTGCCTACGTTATAAAAGGAAGCTACTGTCAAAATTTCAAGCTTCTCACTCCAGTGATTTAGGCTGTGCGTTGATAAATCTTGTGTTCTTACTTTCTTGTGTTACACACAAGAAATTGAATATATCTTAAAATTTTGCAACTTGGCTTTATTGCTAACAGAGTAATCTCTACCTCCTGGTAGAGATTACTCTGTTATCATCGAAACAACCATCGAAAGATGTAAAAATTACCTTTAAAAAGTAACTAATACTCCAATAGATATTGTTTCTTGAACGAGCAAGCACCATAAACATATACGAACACAAACAGTAACATATTATTATACTCGCGATTGGTATTTATTTAGGAACGCACGCAGGTTCGCAGTCGTAACTTACATAGTTCAATGGAGGAGAAAATGCCGTTTGTAAGGTTTCTTTAGCTCCCGGTGTCGGGTTCGGGTCATTCACGTCAATAGCCATATCACAAAAGATCAATAGCCGATTTTTACCCGACTTCGGTAAATAGAAATAGAAATAGAAAAAAATGTGCCGACGTTACGTGCGTTCGTTTGTATTGTTCTTTCTTTCTTTCTACGTATTGTGTTTGTTACTCCTTCAACATGGCATGGCGACAGAGGAGAAGGCAATGTATATTTCTATAAGTATATCCACTGAGTGTTATTTCCACCGCTGCAGCTGTGCCCATGCTCGACGGGTGGATAAGACTAAGCGAGGGGATAAACATTTTATCCTTTTCCCGGGGATAAAATTTCTCCCGTCCATGCTACCAGTGCTGCACCTTCTAGAACATGTTCTATCCTGAAAACGCTATAATATCTATTATCTGACCAACAGAAGCAAACATGGTCGATTGCTAAAAAATACAGATACATAGATTGAAAAAAAATATAGACAGGTTAGAACTTTTGAAACACTGTTTTAGAATGTAGGCCTGTACGAATAACTGAGAGTATTGTATGGACAATATTGATACCAAGCAAGCAATTGTCTATAGAGGATTATACACTAGAATCAAGCAAGCTTTTAGCGAAATTGAATCCAGATTTGCAATTAGATTTTCGACAAGGTGCAGCAACTTGCTAATTGGCTAATGGCTTATCGCATTTACTGGTGCAATATAATAATTGGCAACTATTACTTAACTAGGTATGTGTGTAATCTGCAATAATTGTATTGCGCAATTAAGACGTTTTAGTTGATGAGTCAAATCTGCAAAATTATCGTGCCTTTACAGAGGAGCAGTTTCCAGCTGTTATACCTAAATCGGCTTTTACTGCTATATTACTTTGAACATACCTACTTACTACGCGTTCATTTCAAGTTGGCCATCGTCGACTGTTATGCTGCGGCTACATTAAGGTTAATGTCAATGCCCAACAATGCCTTTAAGCTACGCCATAATTTTCACTGGTAAACTACGCGTAGAACTGAGTGGCCACACATACGGTTAATGTCAAATGCCATTTACACTGCCATTAAAATGTCCTCATTTTCAAGATGGACGTTGACGCTGCTACACTGTATTTAATGAGTATAAATTTTTATTATATGAATATATTTTATAATTTTTATGTTTGGGATCCCATAGACATGGCTCTGCTTGCAGTGCTTCCAAAAACAGGATCACATCTTCGTTCCTCCACTCCATGTCCGCTCCCTAACAGCTCACCGCACACGTGCGTTCCTGTAGACCTCACGGCGAACACTGGCGAACGTAGGTGTAGCCGCTTTAATGCTATAATTCTGCCGTTGAACCTCTTTGATCTGCCAAAATTTACCGCCACCCGACTTAATGCCAAATGTCTACGGCATTGTCAATGCCATTTCCCATTGATCGTGGCTACACCTACGGTTAATGGCGATATACGGGATGTTCACTGGCATATCCCATTAATGTGGCCGCTACATTACAAAATGACGTCATACCGTACCGTTGACAAGAAAATAATAATTGTATTTTTTACTGTAATCAGCTAACCACAACTATGACGGAAGTTTTCTTCTCTGGCAATGTTTTTCATGGCAATGACATCTTGAAAGTCTAAAGGCGTAATTTTTAATTTCATATTTTTTTTTTCGCTTGAGAAAAGTAAATCATTAATTTTAGTCTGCGCTATTCAAAACTTTTCCTTTTTTACTTATCGTAGAAGATCATATGCTAACAATAGTAACGAAACAAAAATAAATAACTAATTTAAAGTTAACAAAAACAATTCAAAACGTAACAATAACAAAACTTTGAAAAAAATTGGTAGTAACAATCCCGAAGCCCGACTCGAGGTAGCGGCCAACTTGACGTGAACGGGTAGTAAAAATGTATTATATAGTATATAGTAGTAAATGTATTAATAACATCAGTGTATAAAGATCAAACAGTAAAAGTAAAATGATACACTTCCAATTAATTCACTTTGAGATAGATACAATATTTTCTAGAAATAGCTGATAGAATCTATCGATTTAGGTTATTCTCGTATTAAGGGCAACTAGGTATTGACATTACGGTTGCAAAATTACGTAATTTTACCGAAAAAGCTTGTAAAATACGGATATTTTACGGTAATTTATATATATTACGGTAAAATTACCGGCTACGTATGTATGCTGAAAAGTATGGCGAGGGGGTGAGACGAGCGTGTAGTTGAAACATACGTACTGCGAGTCGCGCGGCGCGACTCGCACGATGCGACGTTGCCGTTTAGTGCAGTTTGCCTTTATGTTTTGCGCTGTTGCCATTCCGACTGAACAGTGAGCATTCGGCAAGCCGATCGGCGATCAGTTGAATTGTTTTGACTGACTGCACTATACGTGCATTTAGTAAATTATGCCACGAAATCAAGCAAAAGTGTGGGTCACAATTAGGGTTGCCAGATTTTTTTTCAGCCTATAAGGGACAAATGGTCAAATGGGCAAAAAAATACGGGATTTCAGTTTTTTACCCGGGACAAATAAAAAAACAAAATTATTTAGTGTCATTTTTTTTAACATTTTTCCGAGGATCGAGTCAGTTTTAACATATTTTTATTTGTTTGAACATGGGTATCTGTAAACGTCAATACAATAACACACCTACAAATTATTATTTTTTCCTTTTTTGATGTCAGTGCTGATTTCTTGGGTTTTGGAATCTCCTAATGACGAATCTGAAGTCAGTTTGGCTCTATCACATCAGAATACATCAGAATTTTTCACAATACACATTTATAAAAATCAAGAATGTATTGGGGTATTCAAGAAAAAAAAAACAACCAGAAGTAAAGAAATAGCTGGATAGTTAGTATTATTTTTAGTATCCGAATAGTTAGTCAAGAGGAACATTTTAAAATACTAGTGCAACTTGAGGAACTTTTTCTTTTTAAAAGTTAAAAAAACTTAAATACCTTCATTACCTAATTATGCTTACTACTAGCACGTATACGCGCATAGTAGCTGCGTTTTGTTGAAGATTTTCTAAGAACTCAAAGAAATCTATATATTTTTTTAATAAATAAACAGGGCAATTATCCATCCGATCAGACAAACTTCATTTTATATCATAATTATAAGTTTAACTAAATGAAAATCACCGTCAAATTCATGTAGAAAAATTTTGCAAAATAAAAAAAAATATTTCCTCAACTCACAAAAATCTAGGAGAAACGTTACTTGAACTTCAAAAAGGAATTTCGTTGTAGGACTGTGTAATTATAATCGTAATTAAAATCGATTTCATAATGAAAAACGAAGTACGGTTTAAATACGGGACAGAGTCAGTCCCGCCGGGACATTTTAAACTATGTCTAAAATACGGGATGTCCAGGGAAATACGGGACGTCTGGCAACCCTAGTCACAATAGTTTTGTTAGAGAGATAAATCGTATTTTACCCAATTTTACCGTAATTTACGTAATTTATTTATATTTTACGTAAAATATGGTAAATTACCGAATTTTACGAAAGTAATATTACCGCTTTACATCCCTAATTGACATTGACACGACATGTATTTATAGCGAAACCTCGTCGCCTGGGCTTACTAAAATATGGATCAATTAATAGTAATTTAGCTTAACTGCAAAGATTGATGACTAGCTGATGCCCGCGACTTCGTACGCGTGGATTGAGGTTTTTTTTTTTAATTCCCTTGGGAACTCTCTTATATTCCCAGATAAAAGTAGAATATTATGTGTTATTCCAAACTATAATGCATCTCCGTGCCAAACAGCCAAATTGGTTCAGTCGTTGCGGCGTGATTGAGTAACAAACATCCATCCATCCATGCATTCATCCATCCATCCTTCCATCCTTCCATCCTTCCATCCATCCATTCATACATACATCCAAAGATTCGCATTTATGGCACATATTAATAGGAAGAAAATTACTAAAGACAAGGTTCGTACGTAATTATTGGGGTCTCCTCATAAAGTAGGAAACCGTAATTTCTCAAGAAGGAACGATTCACCAAATTAGTATCACGTTCCCACTGTATTTCTAATGTGGGAAAGGCAATTTATATAATGGCCACCCCTCGTTTGTAATTGGTCAGCTAATTGCCTGTTTAGCACTAGCCACAGTGGGAGAGAATAGTACAAGTAGTAAATAAAACACTAATGCCCCTTTTAACCAACCTAAATTTTAGGGATTACTTAAGCTAAGTTAGATAACGCTTACTGCCAAATCCCTTACATGAACTTTAATGGAACAGTTAAAGATGAAAGTTGTGTCAGTTTAGGAGCATTTGGGGGCAATTTTCGTTAAGGAACTCTTAGTTAGGTGATGTTATTAGGGTGAAAACGGGAACAAGAGTTCTGAAACTATTCAACACAATGTCATGATAGTACTCCGTGCCTCGGAGAGCGCGTAGAGCCGTCGGTCCCTGCGCCTGATCTCTCTCCGTCGAGTCGGATTTCCATCGGACTATGAGAGTGAGGGAATAAAGAGTGCACCTAAGTTTGCGCACACACTTATGCACTATAATATCTCCCGCGCAGATGGCTAATCTCTGAGAACGTTGGCCGCCGTAACCGTATTCGATCGAGAGGACAATAAAACTAGAATAAAGCCCTGAAATTAAATAACATACATACCTATCTATATATAGCTTTTAAAAGTATGACTATTGGTGGCAGCTAAGTTATAAAACTCTCTCTCTGCATCGTATAATGTATTCCACATTACTGAGGGATGTGAACCTATCATATTATAATATTTTTTGGAATAAAAACGCTGCGTTCGCGTTATATTTCGCATACGACTCGACTAAAAGAAGGAGATTTCGTCTCTTAGGTTTAGGAAAAAGAAATAACTGATAGGTAAATACTAAATATATTATAATAGCGAATAATAGCGTTAAATAAGTCATAAATTTTCTATCTATTAGTTCGGTAAGGGGCCTTATGTATGGAAAACCGAAATACCAAGTAATTCGCCTAGTATTTTCGAATCATTCATCATAATTATTACGTACCCGCTCGCTACGTGTCATTAGCACTCTCCTATTTATCAGGGAATTACACTGGGTCGGCGCCTACGGAGACATTACCCCGCCATGGCAGCATTGCAAATCGCTTTGGGCCGAACCGCTCGGAATCGATCGGTTTGCAGTTGTTCTTTCAGTTCATAGACATCCCTAGTCTACATACGAGTAGGTACCTACATATTTAGATAGAGCAATTATTTTTGCTTACTGGCTGGCTGGTTTCAATCTAATCCAAAATCTAAAAATTTCAAGATCCAAATGTGTAACAAAATGTATCAATATCTAACCAATCCACTTATTGAAATTGCATTCGTTGTTTTACACTAATAACCTGATAAAATAATTCGTATATACATATTTATCTATCTATTTTAGGTAGATTTAAAATATAGGTTCAAAATATTTACCTACTAGAAATATTTGATGAATAACGTTGAAAAATACTTTAATCTTACAAACCACTCACTACGAAACAGAGTATAATTAATTATAAAGCTTACAAATAAAATATAAGTGTCTAAAAAATATTTTTAAGATATTTTTAGTGTATTACAATTTTAATTGTTATAAATACTACGAGTACGTACCACGGTAATTATTTTAGTTGGGATTGTCGATATTTCGATCCAATTGCATGGACCGCAATTGGATCGAAATATCGACAATCCCAACTAAAATAATTACCGTGGTACGTACTCGTAGTATTTATAACAATTATGTCAGTAAACCACGAATTAAGTCTAAAATCTTTAGCATTACAATTTTATAATTAAGGAAACATCGATCATAGAAAAAGCTCAAGAAATACTTTTATATGTTAAATACATTCTATTAAATACAAAGTTATATAATTCCATAAAATGCCAACTTTAAATGCTGTATCGATTATGTAAAATATACTCTGGCAATGAGACCATCTGTATATACAGCACAAATTAAATATATCGTTTTCTCGATATAGGTTGTTGAACAAGTTGTCGCCATTCACTGCTAATGAGGCGCCTGAAGATATGTAAGTGCCCAAGGAAAGGCATCAATTGCTTTACAAATGCTTATCGATAGAGAAGCACGTTAACGTCGATTACGTACGCGATTTTTGTTGGTATAGCTCTCAAGTTGCCAGGAATTGTTCAGGAGCTAGTAACACTAAAACCCCTCTCCGTCATGCAGAGTCGATTTTTTTTTAATGTAAATTAATCTTAGTTATAAATTGTACAAACAAAATAAGCTTGGAAGCGGTAATTTAAGATATTTTTTTTTTTATAATATGCATATCGAGCAATCGAGCAGGCTAACATTTATGTATTGCCAGAGGCACCACCAATGCGTCAACGGCTTTTCAGGAATTTTTTAGTCCGCCCCTTGAACAACTTCGTCACTGTTGTAATTAAATGGGAACGCCGTCGAAAGGATTTATTGTCACAGTGTGATACTGCGTGGAAAAAAAGATCTGACACAAGCAGATGGTTGAAGTGCTTCAGGCACCCTTGAGGTTTAATTACTATATATATAGCTACTCGTGCTGATTCACTGACACACTCACTCACTCACTCACTCACTCATTGATCACCTCTCCTGTAAAATTTTGTATGAAAAAAAATTTTTTCAAGCATGGTTTCGCATAGAGGACAAAAATTCATTCGGAGGAAAAATATGGAGAGAGCTGATGATTGAGGATTTCGGAGACGGGTGAGGAGCACCGGCCAGGGTATCGAAGATAGGTGGGGGGTGTTCAACCAAATGTCACTCGAAACCTCATCCAATTGGCAGAGAGCCGAAAAAAAACTCCAAAATGGCGGATTCAAGATGGCGGCCATACAAATTTCGTCAGTGTCTATCTCGGAGACTATAAAAGGTGGAAGAGTGGTTTCTTGGGAAAAGATGAACAGGACCCGAAGGTCTACTTGATGAATAGAAAAAAAATTCAAGATGGCGGAATTTATTTTTTTCCATACAAAATATATGCAAGACTTTAATACGGTTCCTTTTCAAAATTTCGATGGTTTCGTATAGAAGACAAAAATTCATTTGGAGGAAAAATATGGAGAGAGCTGATGGTTGAGGATTTCGGAGACGGGTGAGGAGCACGCCCAGGGTATCGAAGATAGGTGGGGAGTGTTCAAACAAAAGACACTCGAAACCTCATCCAATTGGCAGGGAGCTGAGAAAAACTTCAAAATGGCGGATTCAAGATGGCTGCCATACAAATTTCGTCGGTGTCTATATCGGAGACTATAAAAGATGGAGGAGTGGTTTCTTTGATAAAGATGATCAGGACCCATTGGTCTACGTGATGAATAGAAAAAAATTCAAGATGGCGGATTTTTTTTTTTCATACAAAATATATGCAAGACTTTGATAGGGTTCCCTTTCAAAATTTCTAACGGTTTCGTGTAGTGGACCAAAATTCATTTGGACGAAAAATATGGAGAGAGCTGATGGTTGAGGATTTCGGAGACGGGTGAGGAGCTCGGCCAGGGAATCGAAGATAGGTGGGGAGTGTTCAAACAAAAGTTTCTCTAAACTTCATCCAATAGGCAGGGAGCTGAAAAAAAATTCCAAAATAGTGGATTCAAGATGGCGGCCACACAAATTTCTAAAAAGATGATCAAGACCCAAAGATCTACTTGGTGAACAGAAAAACCGCGGTTCGCTTTAGCGAGCCGCGCACCCACGCGCCCTACTAGTTTTTTTATATATATAAAAATCTATAAAATATTTGGCAATTATCGCGGATATTGATTGATTACTTGCAGTGTATTCGATGGTAAACATATATATAAAGATAGTAAAATATGACGCAACAACGTTTTTTTTTAAAGTAAACCATGCCAAACTTATTTTATTCGTATAATATTTATCTACCAATCACATAAAAGAAATTCAACTCCTTATGACTGAGCTTTCAGTGCTACCGGCTCCTGGACCATTATGATTTAAAAGGACAAGTTAACGATATGAATTTGAAAACTGTACCAATGTTTCTCGAGTAACATGTTACGTAATTGGTGCTCACAAGAGTCAATGTGCGTTATGCATAGTAATTTATTTTAATTATTAGTAAGTACACGATTTGCACAGCTCATGCGGATAACACTATGCTACAGCGAATCACGTACGATAGAAATAGTCCCGAAGGGTAATTAGTAAGGCTGATGTATATTCTGCATGTTCATTTTTATTTCCGTGACGTCTTACATTGAAACTGAGTTAAAAAGGTAAAGTCTCACACCCATTTTGTCGAGTAAAATTTCACGTCACGTTTTTGTATACGATTAAGATGGTTCAAACCAAATGATGACTTTTACCAAAACCGATTAGGATCAAAGAACATTCCCTTGGATGTTAGGTCACTGAATAGTTTTTTTATATTTGAGATTTTCTCGACATTCCATGGTGTGAAGCTTCCGACAACGCTGCCACTCTCACGACACCACACCACTGTCTTCGTGTAACACAAACATCCCTTTATAGGCGACCGATCATTGCATCGAGCTCGTCAAGCTCTCACAAGTCCATGCAGGACACAGAAAGACCAGGATCTGACTCAGAAAAACGAGGCCATAAATGGAGACACGTCCAAGCTGTCATGGCATACTACCAGGCACTCAGGAAAATTAAGAGGTTCGATGAGATTGAAGACAACGGTAACGCCGCATCGTTGTCCATTGTTATAATTGTATTTATTGAGTGTTTGTTTATAATTTCAAACTAATGTGCTATTCCTCTGTGTTTAGGATTTCGAGAATGGTACTTTATGACTGGTTATTGTGTTCTTATTGTGATTATTGTGTCTATAAACTAGTTTTACTATGAATAATTCTACTTTCTCTACTCACACTGTCTCTTGGGAAATTACCTAAGTCTGATTTAATGTTTCTTATAATTTCATGCATCCTGGTCGTTTCATATAATTATATTTAAATAGATTTATAAGTCTTAGAGATCCTGATTTTAGATTCAACTTAGTATTTAGTTTTAGATCTCTCGTCACATAGGAGCTCAATTGTTTCACTTTACAGACTAATACTTTTCTACGTGGACTGAAATTTTATTTATATACTGCAATGCCGCATGTTAATAAAGGTAGAACTATTTGTTTATTTATTGTGCACGTGAAATGAACAACGAAAAATAACAATTAAATCATAAAAGCAAATAATGACACTCTATAAAAGCAATGCGCAAAATACTATTTGGTGAAGTACGCTCATAGCTATAGCTTGCTTTTAAAAACTGAATAATACGAGTACTTTTAATTTAATTCATTATAAAGGCCCTAGTGTAACTTTTCAAACTTACGTTAACTGTGCATCTATCAATTTTATTATTAGTATAGACGGAAAAATGATGGAAAAATATCCATCATTTTCTCGTCCATAATATATATAATAATATATATTATCTTTGCCTAAAATTGAAAAGTTTCGCTAGACCCACAGATAAATGGAAGTTAAATCCGTAAGATTTAACATTTTAAAACCAGCTCTATTCATATATTATGTCCAAATGATAAGACTGAATAGATATATCGTCTACCATTTGGAATGATACTTTTGACAAAATATTATTCCAAATGATAAATGGTAAGAAAAATTTTAAAATGGGTTGGATTTTGTGCATGCAATATTTCACCAAATGGATATGAATTTCTGAATAATAAACTTTATTCATCCATTATGTTCACACAGTGGATTGTCTATGTAGACATTGATGAATAAGGATTTTTATTTGTGGCTTCTTCAAACAGTTAATCCCTAATTTGTTTTGTTACTTTTTCTACGAACCCTTTTCCAAACAATGCGCAAAGTTCTTCAACTGATTTATAAGGTAGACCTTGCCAAGTTAGGCTAACATTAAAAAAGTTTAGACTTTCTGTTGCATGAGTTATGTTTTGATTAATTTTATTGCGATGACCTTATTCAGAACAAAGTCGAACCAAAGATGGATGAAGCTGAGGACAACGGTGCAGCTGAGTTCAGCAATCCAAAAGAAACCAACACTGAAGAGAGAAGATTCCTTCCTTAAACGGTTTTCAACTCGACAAATACCGGAAACTCAAGAAACTGTGAGAACCAATTCTTATTTACTTATACCCAGCATATTAGATGTAATTTTTCTTCTTCTTTTTCTTTATCAACTGATAGACGTCCACTGCTGAAAAAATTGTTGAATGTGATTTACAAGTACTAAGATGTTACAAATATGTTATTAGTCTAGGTAGGTTAGTGCGACGAGCTCGCAAAAAATTATTAAAAAAGGACGTACTCTGCTATGAACGGAGCTCATAATTTATCATAATAACTATCAAAACTTATTATCAGCATGGAAGTAGAAATACTTAATTATCAGTGATTATATTATCAGTACTTGTTTTGCTGCTTTATGTTAGAAACTTTTTATCTGTTATAATTCATATACCTTGCCATTTTCCCTTGTCTTGTTGTTCAGGTAGAAGATACCGGTTCGGAAGGAGCGACAGGGGAGCATAGAGCAAGCCACCGCCAGCGGCGACGAAAAGTTCGAGTGCCTCGGACTGTGGTCAACCCGGATGAAAATTTCTACTTCTACTGGCTGTGGCTCATCACTCTCTGCGTTCTGTATAACCTGTGGACCCTCATCGTTAGACAGAGCTTCCCCGAATTACAGGTAATCTTTTTTAAATCTTTGTTTTTAAATCATCTTTTTTTTGGCTGTATTATTCCTGAATATTTATTTTATTTATTTACTGGCTGATAACCGACTTCGTCTGCGTGGATTTAGTTTTTAAAATCCCGGGGGAACTTTTTGATTTTTAGGTAAGTATAAAATGTCCATGTCCTCAACTATACCCATGCAAAAACTCACGTCGATCCGTAACTCTATTGCAGCGTGATTGACGGACAAACCAACAAACAAACACACTTTCGTATTTATAATATTAGTGGGATTTGGGTATCTTTACCTTTACATCAAGAATGAATAAGCATATTCTAGGCAAGCTCATCTTATACTGCATCTTCACTTACCATCAAATGTAATCGCCGTGAAGCACAATTTTCTATACCTATTTAACAAATGCTACGTTTCTATATAATAGTAAAAATCCAAATCAAAATCTTTCTAAACAGTATTACTGGTATTAATTAATTATTTTCTCACGCTTTGAGTTGATGAGTGTATTTTTTAATTAACGAGGTATTTCAAAACAAAAACATTTTTATTTTTAAGTTTAACTCTATGCTTCGAAAGCACCAATAAATCTTTCTGCCGCGAGGGGAAAAACCCAAAGTTATTCAGAATAACCTTGTATAACCTATACTACTACGGGTACCTAAATCACTTAATCAAATGGGAAAATACCATACTAAGAGCCGTTTTTGAATAAGTACCTAAAAAAATTGTGAATAGGGATGTAAAAAATCCAGATAGATAGTATCCTTGTATATACACTTCTTTAATTAATTCTGACTATTCAATCATTTAATATCTTTCATAAATTAAAATGTCTGGAAAGGTTTCTTTACATCAAAAGAAATTCGAAGACTCACCACTTGGCAGTTCCCAGGGATCAAAAATCTCATCAAACGAAGGATTTCCCTCTACCGCAACATTAATTATATTGCCTATTACTTTTTTTGTGCGTACCATTTGTTAGTTCACAGCTTGGAGCAAAGGTTCACAGAAATAGAACTTTTATCAATTTTATTTTTCTAATATACATACCTACCTAAGTACATTTATTTTACGACCTCCTTGACGCAGTGGTCAGCGCAGTAGTCCTATAACTGGGACGTCTCGGGTTCGATTCCCGGCGGGGGCAATTTGAGAATTTATAATTTCTAAATTGTACCTGGGTCTGGTTTGTTGGGAGGCTTTGGCCGTAGCTAGTTACCACCCTAACGTAAAAGACATGCCGCCAAACAATTTAACGTTCCGGTACAATGGCGTGAAGAAACAGATTAAGGGTATGGGTTGAATGTACACTGCCATACCCTTTCCAATTTAGCCCTTTAGATGGTAATCTAAGACTACATCGTCACTTATCATCAGGGGAGATCTCAGTCAAGCACTAGTTTGTCATCCAATAAAAAAAATTGCTGAATTTGCAAAGTATTTATTTAGTATTATTATCCTTTACTAGGTATTTCCCGCGACGTGAACTTTTTAAAAATCCCACGGGAACCTTCTGATTTTTGGGATAAGCTTTTAGGTTACTCTCAAAGTCCTCATCTTTTCCCATGCAAGAAATCGCGTCGATCGTTGCTCCGTTGCAACGCGATTGAAGGACAAACCAACAAACGAACAGAATTTCGCATTAATATTAGGTTGGGCGATGCAACTTGGCTGGATCAACCAATTGTGCCAGTCAAATTAGGGTTTACAACATGCAAATCGGGCGAAGTGTTAGCCAGAGTCTCAGCCATTCTAATCCCACAAATGTGTACGGACGCCATGCACTGGTTTAATCAAAATCAACATTGGCTGCAGCTGTAGCAGTAGAGAAAACTTCTTCGAGTTTAATAAATGATTGGACTTTGTTAAACCACTCTTAACGACAATACTAATAGGTATCTAAATATATAAAAGGCAAAGGTGACTGACTGACTGACTGACTGACTGACTGACTGACTGACTGACTGACTGATCTATCAACGCACAGCTGAAACCACTGGATGGATCAGGCTGAAATTTTGCATGTAAATAGCTATTATAACGTAGGTGTCCGCTAAGAAAGGATTTTTGAAAATTCAACCCCTAAAGGGATAAAATAGGGGTTGGAATAATCGAACTTAACGTGAGCGAAGCCGCGGGGTAAAGCTAGTCCTTGCTAAAATTATAAACTCGAAAGTGTGTTTGTTTGTTGGTTTATTGATTTATCCTTTAATCACGCCGCAACGGAGCAATGGATCGACGTGATTTTTTGCAAGGGTATAGTTAAGGACCTGGAGAGTGACATAGGTTTTTTTATCCCGAAAAATCAAAGAGTGCCCATGAGATTTTAAAAACTAACTTTAAACTTCATCTACGCGGATGAAGTCGCAGGCGTCAGCTAATAGTTATATAAAACTTACGTGCAAGCTGTCAAGTGCCAAAGAGATGTAGTGGCAACTTAAAAATATCTCATTTTGGGTAGAGATTCAGGGATCTTACCAAAACTATGGCGCCGATAATTTTATTTTATTCACAACAAGATAGTCCTTGATGTCACGTGATGGTAAGTGACGAATGACGATGCAGCTTAAGATGGTAGCGAGCTATTTCCACAGGGGGTATGGCAATTTTAATTAAACTCATACCTCTTATAGGTTTCTACATGCCATCGTACCGCAATGCTAAATCGCTTGGCGCCACGACTTTGACGGTAGGGTGGTTACCTACTAGCTACGGTCAAAACTCTCACATTTTTGAAAAAGAAAGAAATTTTTTATTTTTTAATCGACTTAAATATAGGAGGAGATTCTCAATTCATCGGATTCTTGTTTTTTTTATGTACGCCAAGCGATCAACTCTCGGTTTATGAATTCGGTGAAGACGCCTGAACCGATTAGGAAAATTCTTTTTTTGTTTGAAAGGGTCCTATTGTCATCAGGTTAGGATCTGATTATGAGATCCTGGAGAAATCGAGGGAACTCTTCAAATTTTATAGGCACAACTGATATACTTTGTAGTGGCGTTTGAAGTCGGTTTTTTAAAAAGAATGTTCACGTTTATATTATGTGTTAAATGTTCCAATTCTTAGAGCATCTTACAGTCTGATAAGACCCCATATCTAATTTGGTGGAATCTTAGCCGACTAATATTAAGAGATCAAGCGATTTAATTATAAAGGACTAGCTGATGTCCGCGACTTCATTCACGTGGATTGAGGTTTTTTTAATTCCCGTGTGCACTCTCTTATTTTCCGGGATTAAAAGTAGCCTATGTGATATTCCAGACTATAAATAAATAATCAGTCACTGTGCCAAACAGCCAAATCGGTTCAGTTGTTGATACATCCAAACTTTCGCATTTATAATATTATTAGGTTTAGGATTACAAATATTAGAAATTAGAAATAAGAGTCTATAAGACTCATATGAGTCGTTGACAATGAGTCAACGACTCAATCCTGAGCGCAGGTCTCCTCTCAAAGAAAAGTTATAGGCTACGTACACTTAGTCCACACTGGGCTATTGTAAATTGGCAGACTTCAAACATCTTTGAGAACATTCCGGAGAACTCTCAGGCATACAGGTTTCCTCACGTTGTTTTATTTCACCGTTAAAGCTTGTAATATGTGGTTAGGTCTGCGGACATCTCCTATTCGAGGGGTCGCGGATTCGATCTCGGTCACGCACCTTTGACTTTTCGGAGTTAGCAATAAAAAATAATAAAAATATAACGTTTCATGGAATGAGCAAGGGAATAAAACGTTGACTTTATTTAGTGGGTTACGAAAGACGTAGACTTCGTAGCGTAAACACAATTATTGTAGCGTCGCTACGCAGTATTTTTAGTAATTGAATTTACCACTTTGTTCATGTATCCAATTGAGTAACTGTTCGGGTTACGAAAGAATGTTTGGGTATCTTCATTTATTACTTATACCTTGTATTCAGTAGAAAAGGTTCGACGAATCTATTTTGGCATTGAACTGTCATTGAACTGTCAAACCTTACTTGTGCCCTTTCAGCATTTAACCAACCTTGTGCCAGTCTTGAGCATGGTTTCATAGGGAAGAACTATTGATGTCAATAATACAAAGTAGTTGTAGTCTAACCGTGCATCCACACCGCGGTTCTTTTTTGTGGAGCAACATTGTGCAACATGGTAACATTAGGTAACAATCTGTAACTTTTGTGGCTATTTGTTATTATTTGTTACTAGTTTTGATTGTTACTCATCGCGTCCATATCACCACAAACATAAATTAACAAAATATAACAGAATAACTTTCGGCAAAAATCAAGTAGCACAATCAAAGTAGTAGTAACAATCAAGTAGGTTTTGGGCAACATATACTAACACGGCAACATTTATTAACATATACTAACACGGCAACATTTATTAACATATACTAACACGGCAACATTTATTAACAATTAATAACTTTTTGTTGTGGAATGTTGCTGAGTAACACTTGGAAACGTTGATCAACAAAAAGTAACTGCGGTGTGGATACACGGTAAGCACGAACATTTTAACTTTCGAATAGTAAAGGTGAAGTTAATTTCAGCAAAAAAAATTGTATGAAAATCGCGCTGCTCGAAATGGAGCGCTTCTGTCATTTTCATATAAACTTTCGACTTGCTGGCGTTAACTTCACCTTTGCTATTCGAAAGTTAAAATGTTCGTGTTTAGGCTACTTCACTGAATTGACTTCAAACAACGTTTGAGGAACATGATTTTGGCGCTAATTTCTAAGAGAACCGACTGGAACTCACTAGGAACAACTAGGACTGTCGTAGTTTTTAGTTGTGCGCCGGTGATATTATAAGTCCGATCTTAACCTGACAAATAAATTTTTACAAATGTAATATAATGCGTACGATTGGCCCAAAGCACAGTTAATTCAAGGGTAAGGCTGGCATTAAGAAATGCAAAGCCTTTAAATAAAAGATTTAAATGTGATTAATTACTTACTTTAATGTAACAAACACCTCTCGCATAATTTATAATGCATATTAGTAAGGATTTATGAATTAGATAAAAAATTGCCTATTTTCGCTTTCTTACAAAAAGGTCCCTTTATCTTACAAAAGATCGTTACATTTTCTTTCTTCCTATTATTTTTTATCAGTGGCAGGTTTCTGGACAGGGCATTATCATAGGCATTCATTGACTACAAAAACCACAGCTTTCTGTTTTCACGTGATACTTATATCTATATCTCGTTTCCACACCAAAGAGTTTAGGGTTCCGTAATAAAACAGAACCCTTATAGATTCATTCAGCCCGACAATCTGTCCACATGTGTGTCACAACCATTTTATTCAGTAACTATCAAAGATGTCGTTTTCTACGATGAGTTAAAAAATAAAAATTTTGCATAGTGCAGAGTATTTAATTAAAGGCACGTACCGCATGGCACTCAAAAAAAAAGTAGGCATTAGTGACTTTCTTTGAAGAGGAGAAACATAAGAAATTGAAAATCACATTCCTCGACATTCAAGACGTCATTGCCATGAAAAAAAGCATTGTGAGAAAAGAAAACATCTATCACAGCATTGACATGAAAAGCATTGGCAGAAAAGAAAACTTTCGTCACAGTAGTGGTTACTGTAAAAATACAATAATAATTTTACTCTCAACGGCACCTTTTGACGTCATTTTGTAACGGTCGACGACGGTCAACTTCGAGTGAATGGCTAGTGTAGTAGTATGATTAAATTCTAAACACTCAGTAAAAGTAAGAACCAAAATTATGACAACTTTCGTAAGACAATAGTGCAATGGGTGGGAGTCAAGCACCTATCTTTCTGCCGGAAGTCAGCGTTTTCCGTCTCCTCTCCGATAGCGGCGCCCCCTATATGCACCTAAGGAACCAGCTTGAGCACCGGGTGACGGTTCGTCATTATAGAATTCATGATGCACCAGGTAGACCTTACCTGGATTCCGGATATTGTTGAAAAAATAATAGGTAAGTTTTATTGATTAAATGTCCACAACGGGGTCAAAAAAATAAATGACGAGACAAATACTTATAATAATAATATTATTGGAAAGTAATTTAGGGGATCGAAACCGTACAGTTTTCAGTTAGCACCCTTAACCGTTGGGCTATTGAGGGTTAAAACAATAAAACAACTTATATTTCTTTACAGATCATGTGCCACTACTTCTGGTTGACATGTGACGGTATCGGAGACGTGGTGTTTGCTCTGGACCTGGTAGTTCAGCTACGAACGGGATACTTAGAACAGGGTCTCATGGTAAGATAAAATACATTTACAATATAACAATCCTATTAATATTATAAATGCGAAAGTTTAGATGTATGGATGGGTGGATGGATGAATGTATAGATGGATGGGTGGATGTTTGTTACTCAATCACGCCGCAACGACTTCACCAATTTGGCTGAAATTTTGCATAGAGATAATCTGGAACAACACATAGGCTACTTTTAATCTCGGAAAATAAGAGAGTTCCCGCGGGTATTACAAAACCCTAATCTAACTTTCGCGTTTTTAATATTATAATATTATTTTTATTAAAAAAAAATCATATACTTATGGTTTTTTATTATATAAAAAAATTATTGCAATTAAAATTAGGAAACTTTTAGGAGAGGCTTGGAAAATGGAATTAATGATCAACATTGTATTCGTATTATCTCTACACTGCTGTCCTTAAACATCACCCAACTGCGTTCTGAAGCTAAAATGTCGTTAATGACCAAAATGCGGAATTTATAAAGAAATGACGCCATTTGATAAATAATAATAGTACATTGTTCTACAAGGGCTGAAAGTGGCCGATTACATACGAGGGTGTCATTTGAGGCACGAGGCGAAGCCGAGGGCCGCGATACACCCGAGTTAGGAATCGCACTTTCTCCCGAGTGATACATAGTGCTTTATACTACACCTACGAGGAAACTAACAGACACATTATTTAATTGAAATTTATGTTGAAATTCATACAGTTATTAAAACTTAGGGTGATATTTTTGTTCGGCAAATTAATAGTTTTTGATTCTGTCGGCGTCATCAAAATATCTTCACTGTCGCTACTAGACATTTTGCGTTTTAAGTAATTTTATAAATTGAAAATTTAGATAAAACAAAAGAAAGCGAATCGCGCGAATTTTTTTTTAATTTTTCAAATAATGTCCTCACTAAAGAAAATGCTAGCGGCCAGCAACAATTTGTTTTTTTAACAACAATTTGAATGTGTAAATAACCTTAGACCATAGATAAGTAGACCTAAACAAAGAAATGAAATTAATATATTTACTTAAATAGATTATTATTTAGTTATTAATTAGTTACTATTACTATTTTTATATTTTTAGTACGTTATTTATTTACCTACTACTTTGAAAATAATAAGTCTATTTGTCGAAAAAGGTCGAAATAGATTTCATTGTTTTTCAAGTTATTACTGAACTGACTTGACCAAAAATTAAAAAAAAAAACAGCACGTTAGTAATGGATTTTCATACAGTTTTCAGCCCGCTGAAGCAGGTAAGTAATGAAATTTCAAACATTTTGACAGCCCGCAGATTTGTTTCCACGTAATGACGTATTTTCTTTCTCGCTCTTTTGCGATTTGACACAAATCAGAGCGTACTTTCCGAGCCGGTGTAGTATAAAAGACGTTTTACATATTGCTATATCAAAAACTACAGCAGTAAGGAGAATACCGATTAGATGGATCGATAGAGATTGTTTTTTAAGTAAGATATCATTAAAAAATCGTATTTGGCAAATGTTGGTAAACGACGTTATAGCTTGAGGAGGGCAGTACATCCATTCTAGTCACCTTTAGATCTGGCTCCTATTCAATGGTTTTATGTTCTTAGGTTTATGATTCAAAGAAGCTTGCCAAGCACTACCTGAGATCAAGAGCCTTCCTCCTGGACATCGCATCTTTGACACCTTTGGACCTCTTGCAGTTGAAGATTGGAACTAATCCTATCATACGTTTTCCAAGATTTCTTAAGGTAAATTTAATCCCATATTAATTTTCATATTTTAATTTAGCTTCTGGCTTCACTCTACATTTTCAATAGAAAATATTGTTATTGTTTTATTTGTACTTACTTACTTACTTTACTTGTATCTGTTAAAATTTTCCTCAAAAACTATACCTACTGGGCCGAGTTTAATGCGACTTTTTGTTATACATAGTTAGCATCTCAAAGATTCGTGATAATAGACGACCAGCGCCCTAGTATATATACTAAATAGAGTACAAAAATAATTCAGTTTATTCTCTTTAATTTCCATTATAAAGTTTTTAGAAAGTAAAGTTAAGAATCTCCAGTAAGAAATATCAAAAAAATCAAATTGAAAATGAAAAAACGTTTCGTTTCATTTTTTTTACAATTACTTACAAACCTCGATATTATTATCTCTTACCCCATTATAATTCATCAAAAATCAAAAACATATTCTGTTTCTTTTCTGTTTTATTTTTCGAACCTCTCACCCCTATTATATCTTTCAAAGTTTGATATAAATAGATCCTATGTGCATGTTCTAATGAAAGCAAAAGCATGATTGTATAGAGCTCGAGTGTACTCGAGGTTACTAGTAGATCCTAAACATGTGATTAATATTCATATGAACAATAACATTAAAGCGGTGGCTTTTCACACATTTACGTAAATGTTGGGAGAAAATCCTTTTGACCCCTTATAATTTTATGACTTTTCATCCACTCTCCTCTCAGAATTAGTCCACCACGCTGTTCTTGTGTGGATTGGCAGATTTCGCAGACCTTTAATAGCATTATGATGTCTCAGGCATACAGGTTTTCGCACGATGTTTTGCTTCGCCGTTAAAACCAGTGGTTAGAACTTCGAAAAGTTAAAGATGCTATCTGGGATTGGAATCCTGAAAAAGAGGCCAATCTTTTAACCGCTTTATAACAAACAAAAATAAATCACTGTCGTCGTCAAAGAAAAAAGTAAAAACCTAAATAAAACAATCATGTTTCATACTACTAATTTCATATACCTACTTAGGTCCAAACATTTGTACTTGTCGTATTCCATTAGGCTGTTAACGTGAAAAAATATACTATTTTTTCTTTCAGCTAACATACAACATATTTTTTACCAATTTCTTTCTTAAAATTATTCATATAAAAAGGACCTTATTTATTTTGCTGAGAAAAATGACGACAGTAACGACGTATAAGTACTTTAGTTTACAAGACATAAAAGGTTTGTTGATTGGATCGGAAATAAGTAAATGTGTAGTTAATTCGAAAAAACGATGAAAATTTTTCAAAAGTAGGTATCATAAAGTTTTCATAATAATACATTCCATAATGACTATCTAAGTTCTATAATAGCAGACATATTTATCTACCTACTAAGTATACTCAACTAAAACTGCGAAACTCAGTACTCTGTACCTTCATGCTAGTTGTTTGGTTATTAATAAGTAGGTACGCCATCAGTATTAGGCACGGGTTGAGTTTGAACCCTTGACCTTTCCTGTTTCAGTCCAACCCCTCGCCATTTGAGCTATTGAGGCTATCAAAGGATAATGGATAATTTTTTTATGGGCCCGTACTCAAGACTGTGGCGTAATGAACTGTCGGCTTTTGTAGCCCTAATTATAGTAGTTTAATTAAACCTAAGTCAGCTTGCCTGAATTCACTTGGAGAAAAAATATATTATGTTCGTTAAAAGAACTGATTAAGACCTTTTCTAACAATTGATTCATTAATTTAGTATAAACTATTAATCTAAGGGTCGAATATCTTTTCTCCAAGTGAATTCAAACATGCAACCTAAACTACTCTATAAGAGCAACAAATACCGACATAGCTCAATATATCTTAGACTGCATCGTCACTTACCATCAAGTGAGATCGCAGTCAAGGACTATCTTGTCATCGGATAAAAAAAAATTTACTTTGTATCTGGGTCTACTCTTTTTTTTTTTTTGTTTGAACACTCTTCCCTACTCTAACTATTCTCCTTTACGTAATCAAATAAATTATTGTTTTGTCCACAGGTATACAGAGCAGTCAGCTGCTACTACATAGTGGAATCCAGGACAGTGTACCCTAACTTCTGGCGCGTTATCAATCTAATCCATATTCTCCTGATATTAGCGCATTGGTTTGGCTGCTTCTACTTCCTGCTATCTGAGGCTGAAGGATTTCAGGTAAGGGCGTGCTCTTATTACGCTCACAGCTAAGAGCGCACGGCGCGACTTCGTTCGCGTGGAATTAGTTTTCAAGATCCCGCGGGAACTACAATTTTTTTGGGGATAAAAAGTAGCCTATGTTTCACTCCAAGGTATAATCTATCTTCACTTTAAATTTCAGCCAAATCGGTTCAGTAGTTTTTAAGTTTATTCATTACAAACATACACACAAAAATACAAATCTTTCCTCTTTATATGCAAGCCGCCTGTCGACAAAAGTCGCTAGTAAAAACTGCGGCTTTAGACCCTTTCGACCCCTGCATGTATGTTTTTTTTTTTAAATTTCATTCCTTCTTTTTACCACCCTCTAAGGGTGATTCTTTAAAATTACTTATAAAAGTCTTCATTACTTAAAGCTAATATGAGCTAATATGATAAAGGTATACTTAAAGATAATACATAAATGCCAATTTTCATGTATGACTTCAAAATCATAGGACTGGTACATTACTTTCCCGCCCCCATTTCACCCTCTTAGGGGTGGATTTTCTCAAAACCGTTTCTTAGCTAACGTCTGCGCTCTAGAGGGAACCTACCGTCCAAATTTCAAGTTTAT
This sequence comes from Hipparchia sbordonii, assembly GCA_038048805.1. NCBI lineage: Eukaryota > Metazoa > Arthropoda > Insecta > Lepidoptera > Nymphalidae > Hipparchia > Hipparchia sbordonii. Next base: position 7,079,773 of record CM076107.1, on the reverse strand, counting down.
AGGCTAATGGGAAACTATAAATAATTTCTGAGATTTCGTGATTAGTCAGTCAGTGGTAAATCTCTCTTATGCCTATACAGGGTGTCCCACGGCGATGCCACATGGAGGGGAAGTACCTTAAATATTGTAGATGGAACATTTTACTGAAAGAAGACTTCATTTTAATTTAAAAAACAATTTAAACTGCATTCATAGATTTTTAAATAATTGCCTGGTTGAACCGGGACTCGAACCCGCTATACAACAAAAAAAATAAACCTGTATCTTTATCATACCGATCGGAAGGCTTCATCATAAGGACTATTTTTTGTTAAATAACATAGCATGAGAAATAAAAGGAAGACCATGAATTTTAACCTTTGATGTAAAATTTTGTTCAGAAAAATGAAAAGCTGACATTGGCGTATCGACATACAACTGACATGAACTATTACTAATGAGTATGCAATTCGTAGCTCTGTTGCAGCGGGATTGAAGGACAAACCAATAAATCAACAAACAAACACACTTTCGCATTTATAGGTAATATAAGTAAGGATTAGTAAGGATAGTAAGGATCGGGAAATGATGCGTACTTCTCAAGTGGGTACTCATTAGTAATATTTCATGTCAGTTGTATGTCGATACGCCAATGTCAGCTTTTCATTTTTCTGAACAAAATTTTACATCAAAGGTTAAAATTCATGGTCTTCCTTTTATTTCTCATGCTATGTTATTTAACAAAAAATAATCCTTATGATGAAGCCTTCCGATCGGTATGATAAAGATACAGATTAATTTTTTTTCTCGTATAGCGGGTTCGAGTCCCGGTTCAACCAGGCAATTATTTAAAAATCTATGAATGCAGTTTAAATTGTTTTTTAAATTAAAATGAAGTCTTCTTTCAGTAAAATGTTCCATCTACAATATTTAAGGTACTTCCCCTCCATGTGGCATCGCCGTGGGACGCCCTGTATATACAGAAGCAAAAGAAGATTAGCGTCCTAGAAATATTTAGAATAGTTCGTTCACGCTTCTCGTATAGTAGGTACCCAGTTTGCAGCTAAACGCTTGCCAACTCATTCGGTGAGCAGCTGATTTACAGCGAAATTAGCAGCGGCAGATAAATTAGTTGACAGCGATACGAGCACTAACTTGGTCCTACACGCACGGCATAATATGTAAGTCAGTTCGCTTAACTACAGTCAGCGGCTCGCCAATTTGCGGCAGACCACTGAATGTGAAGCTAATATCTATAGATAGGTATGTATCTATAGGTAGCTACTATCCGTCCACGTCAAGTTGTACACCCGCTTAGTACAGATAGCAACATATCGCTCGCGATTGTCACTACCAAATTTTTTCAATCTTTTGTTATTGTTATGTTTTGAATGTTTTAACTGACTTCCAAAAAGGAGGAGGTTATCAATAATTCGGTATCTTTTTTTATTTTGTTAAGTTTAAATTAGTTATTTATTTTTGTTATATTGTACTGTTATTTATTTTTGTTACATTGTACGTATATTGTTTGTTGTTAGTTACAAATGTCAGCAAATCGTTTTTTTACATTGAGTAAAAAAGGAAAAGTTTTGCATAGCGCAGACTATTAATTACCTTAATAGTGACTTTTTTCAAGCGAAAAAAATAAGAAATTAAAAATTACGTCTTTTGACATTCAAAACGTCATTGCCATGAAAAACATTGCCAGAGAAGAAACTTCTCTCATAGTCGTGGTTACAGTAAAAAATACAATAGTACATTGTTCTACAAGGGCTGAAAGTGGCCGATTACATACGAGGGTGTCATTTGAGGCACGAGGCGAAGCCGAGGGCCGCGATACACCCGAGTTAGGAATCGCACTTTCTCCCGAGTGATACATAGTGCTTTATACTACACCTACGAGGAAAATAATAGACATATTATTTAATTGAAATTTATATTGAAATTCATAAACCAACCAACCAATACCTTTTTTGGTTTGGTGTAGAAGCCAATAAGGGGTATGGGTTGAATTTACACTGCTATACCCCTTCCAAGTTAGCCCGCTACCATCTTAGACTGCATCGTCACTTACCATCAGGTGAGATCGCAGTCAAAGGCTATCTTGTCATAGAATAAAAAAAAAATACAATTATTAAAACTTAGGGTGATATTTTTGATCGGCAAATTACCTCATAGTTTTTGATTCTGGCGGCGTCATCAAAATATCTTCACTGTCGCTACTAGACATTTTGCGTTTTAAGTAACTTTATAAATTGAAAATTTAGATAAAACAAAGGAAAGCGAATCGCGCGAATTTTTTTTTTAATTTTTCAAATAATGTGTAAAAATAAATAGTGTACTCACTAAAGAAAATGCAAGCGGCTAGCAACAATTTGTTTTTTTAACAACAATTTGAATGTGTAAATAACCTTAGACCATAGATAAGTAGACCTAAACAAAGAAATGAAATTATTATATTTACTTAAATAAACTATTATTTAGTTATTAATTAGTTAATATTACTATTTTTATAGTTTTAGTTCGTTATTTATTAGATATTTACCTACTACTTTGAAAATAATAAGTCTATTTGTCGAAAAAGGTCGAAATAGATTTCATTGTTTTTCAAGTTATTACTGAACTGACTTGACCAAAAATTAAAAAAAAAACAGCACGTTAGTAATGGATTTTCATACAGTTTTCAGCCCGCTGAAGCAGGTAAGTAATGAAATTTCATACATTTTGACAGCCCGCAGATTTGTTTCCACGTAATGACGTATTTTCTTTCTCGCTCTTTTGCGATTTGACACAAATCAGAACGTACTTTCCGAGCAGGTGTAGTATAAATAATATTTTCTTGTCAACGGTACGGTATGACGTCATTTTGTAATGGTCGACGACGGCCAACTTGACGTGGAAGTTTTTTAGACGTTAGTAACGTTTTTGCAAAATACCTAGTGATATTATATTTTGCGTATTTTTACAGTCTATCACACATATGTACATACATCCGTCATTAACGATTCGTGGTAAATTGGTTTCATATTTAATTAGGATCATTGAGTGCGTCATTCACCCTAAAATTAGTCGAGAACTAATTTTCTTCGAACTTCGATGTTTGAACAAGTCGTTTAATATTCCTTGTAGGTACTTATACCTAATAATTATATTTGCTTGTACGTTGGTACTTACAAATGCCTAGTTAGAAACCGGTTAAGTACATAAATAATTAATTTATAATAAATTTATAAACTGCAATACCCCGTCCAGGTTAGCCAGCTTCCATCTTAAACCACTTCGTCACTCATCACCAGGTGATATCGCCCTCAAATCTTGTAAATGAATAAAAATAACATAAATTAATAAACAAAGGTTGCAAACACGGAAGATACCTATTAGTATACCTAACAAGATATAAAAATAATATAATTTAAAAAAAGGTTGCAAACATGGAAGATATTTTAACAAGACATGTTAACATTTGATAAGGTGAGTTGCACAAAATGTCGCAAAACAATCAACTGAAATCACTGAGCTGCGTATTTTTGCGTCAAATTGCCTAAAATGATTGAAATTCAGCATTCGAGCAATGTGGATTTGAGAGATTTTTTAATAATCTCTTACTTAGAAAAAAATTCTCTATCGATCCATCTAATCGGTACTCTCCTTACTGCTGTAGTTTCTTATAAGGCAATGTGAAAAACGTTTTTTATTATTTATCAAAATGGCGTCAGTTCTTTATAAATTCCCGCTTTTTGGATTCCCGCGTTTTGGTAGTTAACGACATTTTAGCTTTAGGACGGCAGAATTGCCCTTCTATATGATAGGTAGGTACAATATATACCTTCTCGTACTAATGGCATAATTAATTCAGGGTGACTGGGCATATCCCCACCGGCCGGGTGACTACGCAACTCTGACCAGGAAATATCTGGGTTCCCTCTACTGGTCGACATTAACGCTGACAACGATCGGAGATTTACCCACGCCGGAGACCAACGCTGAGTAAGTAATTGCATGAACTCATTTTATATTTATGTTTTCAAGTTACGTTCTGTAAATTCTGCCTAGAAAAATATTCATTTATCAAGGCAGGATATGGGCAATACATGCATTTTTTTATACAATAAGTGCCGATTTCACTAACGTCGAGTGACATTTTGTCTGGTGGGAGGCTTTGGCCGTGGCTAGTTACCACTCTACCGGCAAAGAGGTGCCGCCAAACGATTTAGCGTTTTGGCATGATGGCGAGTAGAAACCGATTAGGGGTATAGGTTGAATGTACACTGCCATACCCCTTCCAAGTTAGCCCGCTACCATCTTAGACTGCATCGTAACTTACCATCAGGTGAGATCGCAGTCTGGGACTATCTTGTCATCGCATAAAACAAAAAAAAACGAGGAATAGGTAAGTTAGGCGTTCTAACAGTTTTATATTGAAAATCTGCCAAAATATCTTTACGTTCGGATAAAGACTTACGTTAGTGAAATTGCCAATTGGCTCTTAGTAAAAGAAAGTTGACATACCTAGGTACTCGTATTTTTCCTATTTCTTACAAGCGGGTCGTTTGCACTAAATTCTTGTCATCAATAAAACGTGTAAATAAACACTCACATTTCACCATTTTGTTCAGTCAAGTTGGTTTTTCATCATCAATATCATAACTTTAGTACCATCTCCAAACTAAAGCTGAAAATGAATATTGGTAGTTACAAATAGTTATATCACTTCATTATGACATGAACAAAACCTTAAAATTATATTATTACGTTACTTTTGACACTGTTAGTACCATCTTTTATTAAAGTTGGTATTTACTTCATAAGATAATTAAGTTAAATGTTCTGACTTAGTTCGACTTTATTTATTACCTACTACTACCTATATTTTATCTTTAAAAAATATAAAAACAATAACAGACAGGAAATAGCCAAATAAAACAAAGAGCAGTAAAAAACTCTCAAATATTCAACATTGTCAACAGTAACATAAAAAGTTAAAAAGTCATTACTCATATCGAAATAACATTCTCTAACTTTGAGCATATTCAACGTAGGTACCTACGAGCTACGTCACGTTGAATTTCAAATGAATTTCTCATTACGAATTTAATTCAAAGCTTAGGTAAGTGTGACGAATATGCTAATCAACGTAAAACCCGAATTACGGTTCTACAAGATTTATCCTGCTATTACTAAAAACGGCTTCTTAAATAATAAATTTTCTGTGCAAACAAAGCTTTTCTGAGATTTACAAAATCTTGTTTGCATAGCTGCGTAATAAAGACGTTATTATCGTATCTCTAAAATTTATTGCCGATCTAAAAAACATTTGATGCAAAAGGTTAAAAGAGTACTTTCTATAACTTTTCAAATAGATACAATTTTTAGTGTATCTTTAAAAAAGATGTTGAACTTTTGATCTCTTTTAATCTTTACAATTTATATTTTTAGTGAAGATATAAATAAACTCAACTTTTTTTTCTTTTTATCTTGTCTATTTAAGTATCTGTTTAAGAGGCTTATTTTAAAATACCAACTAACCTTCAACACCTTTTGTTCATTGACTTTTAATAAAATTAACTAAAAGAAAACTGTTTTCCTTTTGCTCTTCGTTTAACGAAAACTCTTTATAAAATGTAGTTTACATTGCAGGTATTTTTAACTTTGTATGAGAAAAAAACATTTTTTTTGCATTGTTATATAAATCAATGTTTCTGATAAGAAATTTAGGAAATCAGAATAATGTTTTCAAAACATATGACGCAGAAATTGTTCGTTGAAGCTTATTGTTATTTTAAATTAGCCCTCTGTATATCCAGCCAGATACTCACCGATTGAGAAAGTTAATGCATAGGTATGCAAGGATGTCTTAGAAGTGGTGTTGACATGAAATACAGTGTATAATTTACAGCTAAGCAGTGTGTGTATGGTAATTACTAACCGTCGTGTGTGTATTATATTTACTAGCACTCATGGAGGTCCCAAATTTTTGCCACGCCGGGGACTCAAGTCGCGACTTCTTCAGTTTCGATCCAACCGGGGGTATGTTAAGCCGAGTCCACATATGTTTCATTTGCCTGTATCATTTGTGGTTTCGCAGCTCCGTATCTAGTTGTGAACGCCTTCGCGTTTTCTTCGTATCGTATTTTCATAGCTGTATCCGTATCCTGACAAAAACCGACCCCAGAGGGATCGCAGCGGCGGCCCGTATCGCTTATCGTATCCGAGCACGGCGGCATATCGAGATCAAGTATTGCGAAACGCGGACTCTATCTATCTTAAAGCGATCATGATACGCTTCGTATTTGGATCGGCCAAATGATACATACTTGGACCCGGCTTTAAAAACTGCTTGCGATTGGTCAGATCATGTTTTAATAAACAACAGTTTAGTCATATTTTTTTTAAATTCTCACAGTCTAGATTGTTTAAGAAGAAGTTAAAGTAAGTAGGTATAATATGAAAACCTTATTTCTCCACAACAATCAACCCATCGAACCACTAGATAGATATTAGATCTAAATATCCCCAAATCAAAAACACTTTATGTAAAGGTATAGGGTATGCAGAATATAAAACTCCTCCTTGTTTTACAAAAATACTGTTTATTCATATATTTTTTTCTTTGGTATAAAGTATGTATATTTTTTGTTTAGAAGAAAACAAAACTAACATATTATCAAGATGAAAAATATTAAAAAAACTTAAATGATTAAATATTTAGTAATTAATTTAAAAAATTAATTTTTATGCATAAGTAAATTCACTATGAGTTTAGGTTTAGTGATAAAATAAATTTAAAAAAATATTGCCACAATTAAAATTGAAATAAATATCATACTGACCTATCATACCCCAGAACATGATATAGCAGGTACCCATTACATCTTCTTTTATACAATAGGTCACATCACTAGAAAGCTCATTCACATTACAAAGGCATAATTCGACTAACAATGGGCGCTAATACTAGCACAATAAGCTATCCAAACGGATCTCATACCGTATTCATCCCAAAGGTACCTAAGCGAAACCACACTACGTCATGTTCAGTTGTAATACATATTATATGAATGTCTCACTTAGCTTTACCTTTGACGGTTTCGCTCAGAACTTTTTTCTTCTTTAACTAATTACCTACCCTTAGGGCCTGTTTAACCAAGTATTCTTTAATCTGAATATATAAAAGGAAAAGATGACTGATTGATTGACTGAATCTCCGCAGAGATTAGCCATCTGCGCGGGACAAAGTGCACAAGTTAAATCTCTACTCCCTCACTCTCATAATGCGATGGGTCAGAAATCCGACACGACCAGAGAGAGATTAGGCGCAGAACCGACAGCTTACGTGCTCTCTAAGGCATGATGGTGACACACTGCTAACTTCCAAATTCCGGGCTCGTAAAATTTGGCTGAAAACTTAGCAGAAAAAATCTATACACCTTTTGGCCCGACCTGGGCATCGAACCCGGGACTTCATCATCCGCCGTCTATGTTACATGCTAATCTCTTGAACAACAAGGCAGTAATTGAATAATGAATAAAATAAACAAAATTTAAAATCACTTTGCCCTAAACTTAGCAACAGTGTTTCAGTACTGCAAGTTTGAAGAACGTTTTAATTAATATTCAAATTCCAATTTCAGGCGCAATTTGTATTCTGAGCAAATTGAATTGATCATATCTGAACGTAAAGTCCCGACTTAACTCGATCACGGATTTTCCTTTCCACATTTCGCGATAATCCCTTCTAAACCGCAATTTGATTCGTTGAACTCCAAGGGCCTCGGCTTCTTCAGATGTATCGGTATATTCTGAATACATTTGTGCTTAATTTTGTATTAGTTATAGATCAACTAATACAACGATTCCGTGAGTGTCAGACAGTACCTCAGCCTAAATCGGCGGAGAGGTTTCATAAGAAAATATTCATTGCCTACCCTAACGGCGCCATAAGGATGTATTTATTGAAATTCCTTCGCTAAAGAAGTGAACTGAGATCGCTTTGAGTTAAGAAACAACGAACAGGATGAAGTTATGCTTATGGGCCAGCTAGTAAAATAAAGTGAAAGGATTGTTGAAATTGATGATTAAACGAATTTTTTTGAAGTAGTAGGTACTGTATAAAAACGATCATCAACTAACATAAACTAACAACCATTATCATATATACCAACACCAATAATCATGTAGAATCAAGATAAAGAAACAAATAAAATGTTTCTCCTGATTTTATATTCCCTGGAATGTATTCCAGTATTTCTCAACAAAACCGTTGTTGTCAACAATAAGTCTTGAATAAGGAGGGAATAATCCGGCTGACGACACAGGAACTACTGTCATTATCTTGGAAAATATAAAAGGAAAATATCTCCTATCGCAAAATACTGTCTAACACGCTACCCTTTTGTATATAAAAGTTCCATTAATCTTAAATATTGTTCGATTCTTCCCCTTTATACTTTGTGAGCAAATCATAAAGCAACTCGTGCCTATATAAATAGAAAATAATGATCTCACGCTAAGATATTAATTACTAAACGTTTTAGAATGTTAGAAAGATTTAATGGCCAAATAAATTATTGAACTGATTGCAGCATCATTAAATTATTGCAGTCTCATAAGCCATAGTTAGTGTACCAAAGAAGTTAATCAGAAGTATCAATTGCATGAACAGAGCTGATAGTTCTTAAACTGCTAAACAGAATTTCATCAATCATAACTGAGCTTTCGTATAAGAAACCGTATTTAAATAATCCATCCATTTTAGAGCCCTGATGAGACAGACATAGATTGTTTTAGAAAAAAATCTAATCAATAAAAGATACCGTTTAGGTACCTAGCTTGAATTACGTATATAAAAAAAGATTCTATAAAATATATCAAGGCTACAGATACTTGAATTTAAAAAAAAATTACCTGCTCGATTAAATTAGGCACTTACAGCAAGTTTTATTATTGTATTATTCGAAGGTAATAAGTTGTGAAAATGTTTTCTTTTATGTATGTGCGCTGAAGTATTAGTAAATGAAAAGTTGATTTCTTTTAATTAAATAGGTTCTTTTGAGTTTTGGTAACAAAATATAATAGAAATCTGTCTGGACGGCGCCATTGTGTCTGTTATTTATAACTAGCAACATTTTCTTCAGCTGGGTAGGTAGGTACATTAAACTACAACTTAGTAAACACGATGTACTGAACGTATCAGGTCAAAGGTGCAGTAGCTTTTTCCATTGGCATTACAAAAAATATTTTCTTATTCTGATACAAAAATCTTCGGTCTTTTCTTGCGTAAATTGCTACTAGATAAATATTATGTAAATAGTTATAATAATAACGACAAAATGATAATACTATTAAATAGTAGATTATTTAGAAAAAAGTCGCCATTTCAGACTCTATAAAGCTATATAAGTTGAAAAATACCTACGTAGACTCCATAAAAATAGTATTCATTACTAACAGTAGTAAGGAATAAGTACTATGTTTATGGTAGACTTACAGAAGACTTTATTATAAAATCACAAAATAAGATTTGGAAAATTCAGAAACCCTTAGGTACACATTTTTTTTAATCGGGATTTTTGAGATAAATCAGAATTGCTCTTACCTATCACACGTGTTTCAAGTAGTGGACTATTTTGCAAATTATAAGAGCCACTTGAATAAAAACAGAATAGATAAAAAATAGGGTCTATAATGTAACTTTTCAAGTTTACCTATGTAGTAACATAAGTAGTGCGTAAATCTGTCATTTAGTACCTATCTATGGACAGAAAGGGGATGGAAAAAATCTCCATCAACGAACCCCTCAAACATCTAGATTCAGATGCGCACTAATCTTCCTAATACTATAAATGCGAAAATGACGTGATTGTTTGTTGGTTTGTCCCTCAATCACGCAGCAACGGAGCAACAGATGGGTTTGTTGAGGACTTTGAGAGTGACATAGGCTACCTTTTATTCAATAAAACAGAGAAGTTATTTTCGAGGGATTTGTAAAAACTAACTATTGCATATTTGCTGACGAAGTCGGGGGCAAAAGCAAATAATAATATAGGTAATCTTTGTAAAAGGTTTAACGTAATAAATAACTTGGGTCCAAGTGTGAAAATTGTCCGGTGTTATATCTGTAAGTTACGGCCCGGACGCCTCTCTCGACACCTATAAAATATTGTCTCGGTAGAGGCTATAAGAAATCCACTTTTGTTTTATAGCCTTGCCTCAATAAAATTAATAATGATTAAGCCACTGGTCAGCCATTGTTTTCATTTAATAGTGTTTTAATAGAAGGTAGGTACTCTATCTAATTGGGGTTTTAACTAACGTTTCAGGCAGTACTCGTAAATTGCTGTTTATCTTATCATTATGTAGATTTATTTAACGTTAACGATAACGATCACTCGCATAACGGGTTTGATTATATCTGATTTCGATTTTGAGATAATTATTATTAATCTTTTTTCACCAACAATACCTAGATCATCAATGTATTTAGCGGCTATCTACGTAGACACTTAGGGAAGGGTCTACGTAGATAAAATACATTCCCTTACCCAATGTCATTTGCATAGATATATTCGTAAAAACGAAATTGACAGCAAGCGTCACCTAAAATAGCAAGGTAGTCCGTAAAGTTAGTGAACATTGGTGAAAACGGGCATGTTCTTAAACCGTCCACCTGCATAATTATTTGTTTGAATTAAAACTATCCTTTTTTATATTGATCGGTTCGATCTTCATTCTGTTGGTTTTGGATTAAAGGAAATTAATCGGTTCTATATTAAATGACGACGCGACAGCTACAAAGAGATCGGTCTATCTAATTTCCTCTCTCTCTTGGATAAAGTGTCCCTGCCTTCCACTACATGCTATAAGCTTTATCAGCTATTCAGATATTATAAATTGGATGGCATCATTATACTGTCAATGTAAAATTTCAATATTATTCTTTGTAGTGATATTATATATTTCAGTTGAGGCTACCATCCGATAATGAAAAGTAAAAGTTAAAAATATTTACCACCTAGTATGGCATGTTGAATAGGTATTTGAAAATTATTGAGGTTTCTGTATACTTACATTATATAAGTATATAGGCCGCGGAAGGAAGCCGCGGGCATCAACTAGTAATAAATATACGCATAATATTTTTTTTCAAGAATATCAGCCAAGCTTAAGTTAACTAATATCTACCTCTCCCCTCCAAATAAGCAGAAAGCTTGCGCTAGGCGTGGGTACGACAATATTATAACGAGTGCGATTCGAACCTGTGACCTTTCAGTTTTTCTGTCCACATCTTTAACCGTTGGGCTATTGAGGCATTATAGGGCTAGTATATCTTCTTATCTCTATATAATACTTTTATTATTTATCTTTATCAAGCAAGCTGTTAAAAGCAAAATCTAGTACGAATTACGTACTAAAAATTATTTGAGCTTATCTCTTTTGAAAGGATATAAAACTGAAGCTTTTATGAAAGAGACGCTTTACTAACCGTTTATTCTCGAAGAGTAATGATAGATCAACCAAGGCTGCATTATCCGTATTGCGGTTAGGAAAAATTCATAAAGTTCACAAAAGTTCTGGAGCTTGAGTAGTAGGAAGTTAAGTAAAATAAGCCCAGGAAGCCCCAATAACAGAATTTATGTAGTATACAAAATGCATTCTTCGGTTATATTATATTTAACACATTATCAAAATAGCTTACTTGTATTGAGTTGCAAAGTTGTAACGGCAAAGGGGCACATGACTTAAGGACCATCATCGTACTTAGTCATCGAACGCTTCGCTTTTTCCTTGCAATGGACACTATTAGGGACTGCATAAAAGAAACAAACCCCATAAAGTCATAGCAAGTCATTGAAATTCGGCGCGTAATTCAAGTTGCTAGGTTGCCGTACCCTATGTTGTATCTAGTTCATGGAAAGGCGTAATAACACACCTGAGTGAAGTAAAGATGAGACGCTAGTATTTACGGTTACGCTAGTATTAAAGGTATATTAGGTACTGTAAACGGAGCCGGCAAGTCGTATTCCTGAGAAAGTCAATATGATGCCGGGATCACGTGCACGTGTACTAGCGCAAATATTTGCAATAACGAGGAACGTATAGAGCACTGTCGATCTCGTCTTTTATATCTACTCGAGGATTCACCTATCCGTTCATGGCTTTTCCATTTACTAGGCTAGTATAGGGTTTCAGGATACCTCTTCTATTATCTATCTATGAGGAAATGACTCAATACCTGTGACATAAGCGAAGAAAATCAACATTTTACTCTCATCCAGATTATGTTATCTTTCATATGACTTTAGGTACAAAGCAAAGTATAGATAAAAGTTATTTAGATACTAAATAAAACAACTTTCTTTACGAAAACGTGGTATCCTGAGGTTCGATAGTTAAAAATTTAAAAAAGGTAGTGCCAAGATTTCTTCACATAAAACCACTTTTAACTATTGCTATAAGTACTTACATAACTTTTTTAATTTAAATTGTAGTTCATAACATGATCTGACCAATTGCGTTCGGTTTAAATTCAAGTAGGGTTGTGATTATTTTGCTCCTCACTTGTCCGAATAACTGTTTTAATATATTCAATCTAAATACAGTGCTTGTGTTGTCTATTTCTTATAGCGCTAAAATTATTATGAACTTTGAACCGTCAAAACTTTTTGCTTACCTACTGTATTTTTAACACACCTACTTAACAGGAGTTGCTACATAGGCAGATTTAAGGTAAGTTAATTTATATCAAACACCCAGCTATGTACTCTTTATTGCACTTTCACCGATATTAAGCTTGTCAAATCTATATTTTTAAAGTATCATCAGTAAGTACCAACAGCTGTTTATCTGCGTACAGTTTTGGTGTTTTTAAAATGAAAAAAAAAAGGTGTCAGCAATACAAGACTTTCGATTGATACACCACTCTACCGCAATTTTTTGTTAACTCTATAAATCAGATAGACAATAATATTATAAGCCTTAGGTTCTAAGGTATATTCAGTGCAATTATTTCGCTAAAAGTTTAATGTAAATTATTAACAATTCTAACTTATTTTCGAACAACACAAGCACTGCTAATACGGCTACTGTTTGTGATAACTCTTTGGAGGAAAACAGCCATTTTGACGCGTAGTAAAATTGAAATGGCGGCGGCGAAAATTTGGGGGCTGTTCGCTTCGCAGCGACAAAACTTCCGGTAACAACAATTGATGTGAATAAAACTTTTCCTTTGTCATCAGATTGTTTTTTTAATTATTTGTTCCTTTTGCGTTTTTCTTTCATCGATTGATAGTTTACGGGGATTGATTTGAAAGTTTTCGAACAGCCTTCATTGTTTGAAACCGCCATTCGGTAATATTTAACGCTTTTTTCCTTTCTTTTTGACATGTTTTTGCTGCAACTGTTCGAAAACTTTGCACTTTTATATTTTGATTTTTTTTAATTAGGTGTCATAAATGTTCATCCATTCGTGTATCTTGTACTTGTGTTATTATTTAATTTATTGTTATTAGATGTTATAACTGCTACTGTTTATAAACTAATAAAAAGTACGATTGTTGGTTGGTTATCTTGAATTTCTTTTACAGATACATATTCACGATCGTCAGTTACTTAATTGGTGTGTTCATCTTTGCTACCATCGTGGGACAAGTTGGAAACGTCATCACCAATAGAAATGCAAACAGACTCGAGTTTGAACGACTGTTGGACGGTGCAAAAACATACATGAGACATCATAAGGTATAAGCACTTGTTGTAACCTTCATTTATCTAAGCATACGAGTATCTTTCAGTTTTCATGTAGCATTTTATGCCTCATGAGTTGAACTGCACAAAATATCTTTGTCCAAAAAAACTTCTTTATACAAGGCCCGTAACTTCTGAGGAACATTCTTCAAAAAAGAAAAAATAACATCGTTTCATATGTTTCCGCATTGTTCACTTCATAACAGAGACCATCAGTTGACCTCTCTACTTCGTTTCATTTAAAATAATTCTAATAGTGTAGTATAAAGTTAGCGTATTATTATTTTTATATTGTTCATCTACCTGTAGCACCTACTACTACGAGTTGTAACTCGTACAGTTGTAACTATACATTTGAGGCGGTAAGCATTTAGTAAATAACGTTCATTTGCAACCTTGCTCATTAGCGATATCTACTGGGCGGTTGCCTATCGATAATGAGCACATCTACTAGACGGTTGCGTGGTAGATATCGCTAATGAATACGGTTATGTTACATAAGGACATAACGATCACAATATTATGAGGATGAAATAATTATGTACCAAGCATCGATTTAAATGTATCTACTAAGTACGTACTAGTACGTACAAGTAAGAAACAAAAAAGTATAGTTGATTTAGTGAATAATTAGACAACGACATAGTAGTGCGATGTACAAGTTTTGTGTTCTGATGTACCAAGGTCTGAACTTCATATCAGTGGTACCAAGGAATTCCAGATAGTACATCTCTTCCACAATTCCACAGGTCCCAGGGGGAATGAAAAGACGCGTACTGCGATGGTATGATTACTCGTGGTCAAGAGGAAGAATCCAAGGAGGTGGTGACATCAACACTGCCCTTGGCCTTTTGCCGGATAAACTCAAGACAGAGCTTGCTCTACATGTGAACTTGAGTGTCCTGAAAAAGGTACGTTAGAATTTAAAAACTTCACATACCTTTGAGAACATTTTGGAGAACTCGCAGGCATGCAGCTTTTCTTACGATGGTTGATTTAATTCACCGTTAAATAACGTGATAGTTTGATTGATAAAAAAAAGCTCATAACTAAGAGTTGGAGGAGAAAGACGGGGGCCAGGGAGGTCTCAAATTTGAACTCCAGAGTTCCAGACCCCCTAAAAAGAAGGCTAAAGGTTATCATCGTATATATTGTTAGAGGTATTTTCTTTTGTTTTAGGTAACAATTTTCCAAGAATGCCAACCCGAGTTTCTTCACGACTTGGTTCTAAAAATGAAGGCTTACATTTTTACACCTGGAGATTCTATATGCAGAAAAGGTAAAACAGACACGAAGAAAAACGATATTTCGAATATATCTAGCAGTACCATAGTATACCATAATATTTTTCATATGGGTAGGTGCAGATTAGGTACCTATCCATTCGTAAATATATAGATGGTGAGATTTTGTCCTTATTTTTAGGTGAAGTAGCTCGAGAGATGTTTATAATAGCCGATGGTATATTAGAAGTCATATCAGAGACTGGCCGGGTTTTGACTACGATGAAAGCGGGTGATTTTTTCGGTGAAATCGGGATACTGAACCTCGACGGTCTAAACAAGTAAGTTAATGATGAATATAGATTAATATATCTGAATATAAGTACATAATTATTATTCTTATAAACTATGTAATAATAGTTAATCTTTCCTGTTATAAAAATTGTCTCAAAAATGTAATCTGTAAAGGAGAAAAAATTAGAATTGCCAAGTAAACTTTAACCAAAAAAGACAAAGAAAATTTACTTGGGGATGGTGTAATAAGCCCTAACAGAGTAATTCCATGCTCCGTTAAATAAAAAACATCTACTGTAACGTAAACTTCTTTATCGGAGTCAACGTATAAATATTTTGAAGTATTTTACTTTGCGCATAAAGATTTAATGGTTATTCATATCCCTTCACGTCGTCTTTTATGTTTATGTGATATTCGGTTTGCTGTAAAATCCCACATAGCTTTAGATTACAAGATCGAAAATATCACGGCTATAATGTATTTGATGGTATGATCATTACATAACCAATACACATATAACATTAAATATTGCGATGGTTTTACCAAATAGTTTAGTCTATTGATAAATAGGGGAAAATCATTATAATTATGTCAGAACAGTCTGATATCTATGAAGTGAAATAAATCTGTTAGACCCCAGAATTGTGCTAATATAAAGGTAAATTTGTCATATCAAAGATATTTTAGATAGCTACGAGACCGAGTATTAATTACTTTTCCTATACGCTGATCTTAATAACTCTTCTAAGTAGGTGTTAATAATTCTTCTGTTTAGACGCACAGCGGATGTAAGATCAGTTGGTTATTCCGAACTCTTCTCACTTTCAAGAGAAGACGTTTTAGCCGCTATGAAGGACTATCCTGAAGCTCAAGACATATTACAAACACTAGGCAGAAAACGATTACAGGAGGCGAAGAGTATGTCGAGGCAAAAAGTCAAAAGCAAAACTGCAGGTGAGTACCTATTTGCATGTGCATTAAATTATAAGTATAGATACACTAATGGAAAAAGCCAATATTTTAAAAATTATGTTAAAGATTGAAATAAAATGTACGAGTTATTATATGTGTCTATAAGTACTCTAGAAGCTTAAGATCATATACATTACAATAGGTAACTTTTATATAACTTCAAAATATGCAGTATTACCCAAGAAGATAACGAGGAGATTTCAATTTGAGATTATTTAAAAATAATTACTTACACTAAATTTCAAACATATTAAAAATATAAGATATCTCTACATCCAATATAGTCGTTGTCAGTGTATATTTGTAATATCGATTTTCTTTCTTCTTTATAGGTGAAGTTAGCCCTGATAAAGCAGGAGGTGAAGATAGTACTTCTAAGCGTATAGTCCACAAGCTTAAAACTGATGTGAAGGCTAGTTTTTTTTTTTGTCTTATAAGTAGTATAATATGATCTGAATGCAAAAAATCGAGTGGCAATTTATTTCAATTTCGAAAAAGAATGTTTACAAGTTAAAAATTATTCTTCAACAGGGCATACGCAATGCAATACGCAGTAGATCTCGAGTGGGACGTCGATCAGGCGAATCTGTAGAACTACAGTCATTAGCAAGCAGCGAACCCAGACTACGACGAATGCCGAGAGTAGAAAGCGATGATTCACAACATCAGAACCAAAACGTAAGGCATTGCAATATTTTTTAAGTTAATTATATTCATTGTTTGATTTTACCTTTGTTCCCATATAAAGCTATATGAGTAAGTTAGTTGGTTCCCTTGGTTCATTGTTTCAATACAGCAAAAACATAAAATTGTTATAATTTACTGATTATCAATTCCAATTTAGGAAAACGGAGAAACGACCTCAGGATGCAAAGAAGCTGAAAAAATTATTTCTCCAATAGGAGCTGGACTACCATTACTATCTCGTCTAAAGTTACTTAAAGAAAAACAGGTGCCTAAATATTATAAATTATTCAGCCATTTACTTCATAAACTTATAAACTAATAAAAACTTGCAAATATTTCAGGATCGCGAAGAGAAAGTAGCGAAACAAAGACATTCAACATCTTCAGTAATATCTCCACCTCCAGCACATCCAACTCCCTCAACCAGTTCTGCACATGATATAGAACCTGAGGTAATTGGCGCTGGTCTACCTTTGTTGCAAAGATTATTGCTCCTAAAAGCGAAAGAGGAAAAAGATAAGAATCAGTTAACAACTTCTACTAGTAACCAACCATCCAGTTCTGAAACAATCAGTCCTAGCTCAATAAAAAGCCCTCTAAGTCCAACTGTAAAAAATTTAAGTCCATTTAGAAAAGGTTCCGAATCGAGTTCGCCTGGTAAACTTCAAAGTCCAACGACAAAAATGTCTAGAAAAAATTCATCGGGATCGAGTGATGGAGCATCTAAACCTAAAGTTAGTTTCAAAGACAAAATCTTACAAGTCCAAAGTGATGGTACAGCAGTTTGTCAACCTCTGAACAAGGATATCAGCGAAAAACCAGCCGCTTTTGTTGAACCTACACCAAAAACGGAAGTAAATACAATATCTATACCCCACTCTGTAGTGAGTAAAATCAAATCGCCAGCAAAATCCATGGGATCAACTTTTAGAGATAAATTAAAACTACTGCAAAGTGGAACTTCTACAAAAGAAAATGAAACTTCTTCAACTGAAAAATGTAAAACGTTACCAACTGAAAGAAATACCGTCGAAATAAATCCTATGCCACCTAAAGAATCTCAAGAGGAAGGCAAACACAAGAAACCTTGGAATAAACTTAAAAAAGCTGCTATATTAGGTGAATCTAAAAGTCATAGCAAATCTAGTATTGAAGAAAAAAGTGAAATAGAAACAGTAGAAGGGACCACCGTTTCTAGTTTGGAATCAAACGTTAATATTTGTGTACCCGCAATTCATACAGCAGAACTTGTTAAGATAGACATTAGTAGCACAGTAGTTCAAAGTGATAATGACAAGGATGATAAATCTCAGATTTGCAATTCGGAATCCGTCCAACAGAAATCTTCGGATTGGCTAACGATGTCACCAAAGATAAGTTGTGTTACTAGATCAAATGATCGAATAGCCTCCACTGTAGGCATTGAGTTATTATCTAACGATAAAAAATATAGATCTATAGATGATCTATCGCCGGAGTATGGTGGTTTACCGTTTGTAAAAAAGTTAAAAATTCTTAATGAAAGGCAAAAGTTAGCAGAACTTGAAAAAGTTTTTAAAATCAGAAGTTCAAGTCTAGATTGCGCTGGTTCATCAGAGGATTTACTATCCGATACACTTACAAGAAGTCATTCCGAGGGAAGTACAATGGATAAGAGAAAATATAAACGAAAATCTTCGAATTCAGTAGATAGTTACGAATCAAATGAAACACTTGAAAGACGTACCCTGAAATCAATTTTGAAGAAATTGTCTGAAGATGTCACCCCCACAGAAAGTCCTGAAAAAAGCAATGAACTAAGGAAATTAATTCGTGCACCAACCTTAGAAGGATATGCAGCAAGACATTCTAAATTTGCGAAAAGTGTCACATTTCACCGCCATACGTTACCTTCGCCACCTTCGAGTATACCCATAGATGATACTGATGAAGTATTTACGATTACCACACCTTCCTTTCCACAAGCAACTCCTCCTGAAATAACTATATCAGATACAAAAGATACTCCATCAGCTCCACAAGATCAACTTCATAATACACTTTCAAATACCCAAAATCTTGACTCCAATGTAAAAATTGAAAACAAACCTCAAGAAAATGTCGAACCTTTATATGACTATAAATCGCTGCGACCAGAGGATATTCGAGTACCTTCAGAGAAATCGAAAATAACAATTATATCAGCGGTAGCTAATCAACGAAAATTATTAAGAGGTGAATTTTTGTTATGTTATCATTACTTTGATTATTGGTTTATTTAAATATTTGTTTATGTACAAATAGATCTATTTATTTTTCCAGGTTCAATTGAGGAGCAAGAATATTTCGGAGAAGTACTTCTCGGTATTAAACAAGTAATACAGGGGCATTTACACGAAGTTCAAGGAAAATTTCAGGAAAGGTAAAGTACAAACTGTCACAATCTTACATATCAATCTGTAGGAGCACTTACACAATCCAATAAGCCCAGGACACAAATAATAATAGCTTATATTTTTCTCTGTAGGTTTAACAGTTTAGAAAATGAAGTTCGCAAACGTGATGAAATAATTAGTCAACTTCAAAAGCGTATACAAGAACTTGAAAGGCTTGGTCTTCCAACTGCACCACCGAATGGAGAAACATCCGATTCAGATATGCAACAAGTAAATGGAAGTGAAACACTAAAGCAACAGCAGTCAAAAAATACTAGTTCAGGAAGCGATGATAATTTGTCTGGTGTCGATGAAGGATTTATGGTAATATTTTCTTAGAATTTTGAATAGTTACTTACTAATTTGTTCCTAAATTTTTAATACTGATGGGCTTAAATTACATACTTTTACTTTTTAGAGAGGCGACTCTCTAGATACAGTATTTACAACGTCACCACCGGAAGCAGTTGATGAAGATTCTAAATTGGTGGATCAAGAAATTTCGCCAAAACAACCCGATGAATCGGTGTCTAACGAAGAACTGACGGAAGAGACATTAACCGAAATTACGGAAGGGATAGAATTATCTAAGCTTTCGTATTCAGAACTACAAAGTTTAGCAGATTCCTTATCAAACAGAGCAAGTAAAACATCTAGTAAAGAAGACTGGACTGTAAGCAAATCAAAACGTTTAGATTTAAATTTAGATGGAAAAGCTGGAACGTATTCGAGAAGACGAGCCGAGAGATTGAAACTAAGAAAATCTTGGGATGATCAAAGTAATCAAGAGACATTAGAATTGCAAGATTTAAGGTGATACAATTTAGAAAATAAATTATGACAAAAATTTCCAGTTCATAATTCACAAATTTTATTATTCTGTTTTAGGCCATTATCGCCGCATAACATTTCCGAAGACCGTTCACTTCTAAGTCCAGAACAATCGAGTCTCCGTACAAGCAAACGAGGAATACATCCCTTTCACTTCTTTGGCACACATCTCGATAACACTAGAAGTAAGATAAAGAAAACTCTATCCGTAGATACGGGAATGCATCATACGGGGAGAAAAGACACAAGTAAGTCCAGTAAAATATCTTTTGTGAAATCCTTGTTGGTTATAATTTAATAAAAAAGCATGAAATGTATATGTATAGCTATCAATGGAGTTAAACTTTTAAACTTTGGCTGTTTACAGAACAACGATCACACAGACAACAACGCAAGTTTAGTTTAGGATCATTCTTCGGATACAATCGTGGTGCTACTCCAAAGACTACAAATTGTAATGATGTTGTGCTAGATATGGGCAGTGACCTTAGCTGGAGTGAAAGGTATAATACATTATTTTGATCAATTTCACTGTCTTACCTATTAATTTCTTCTTAATATTATGCTACGCTGTCAACCTTATGGCTGTTCCACACAGGGACAGTCTGCAGTGATCAGAACAGTACTGCTTCTCTATGGACGCGCCACAAGACAGTAACCAGAACTGCTCTGCTCACTGCACTGCTCTTTCTGTTTCTTTAAAATAATAGTTGCGCACCTAAATCAAATATTTTAATATCTTGAACCTAAGTGGAGATATTATTATTATTATCAGCTTTTTCTTTCGTACCTTCTTGTACAAATACCTTGAAATATTATACATTATCTTCAAACAATTAACTCTAAACTATTTTTAGTACATCAACTTCATCAAGTAGTGACTCCGAATGCATACCGCGTACGCCAGTGTTCGAAGAGTTTGTCGACAGCAACTCCAAACAGGGACGAAGTTTCTCTAGCTATGGAAATGAATCTCCTATTAGAGGTGTGTGAATTTAATCATATCAAAGTCTTTTCGGGACTCTTGGACTGAGATTTTTAAATCCGGCTTCGGCTAATAAACTAGGCTCCGGTTTGGGACAGAGTTAAAACGTAACACAGATATTGACTAAGATAAATCAGTTACAGATTTTAACTAAAGATTGTAGACTAAGAACTATGAAAATGGAGAAATATGTTTATACTATACCTATATTTTAGGAAGGGCATTTAAACTTATTTACTTCTAATTACCTACCGCATATTATTTCAAACTGTCTCAACAAATTTCCAGCGTTTGCTGGTAGTGGCAGCGATTGGGAAGTCATGATGCTGGCCGATGAATTAGAAAAGAGGGAGCGAGAGAAGGAAAGGGATGACGGCAGGAGACACCATTACCCTTCAACCCTGCGAGATTTAGAGGAGGTAAGTATAATAAAACTAAATTAACTTAATTAATTAAATGTCGCGAAAATGAACTGACACTGGGCGAAGCATTAAGCTCCAAGAAGTAATGGGCGTTGATGTCCCAAAGTGGTCGAATGTCAAAAAATCGTCTGAGAAACCTTTGTCCAGCAGTGACGTCGATTGTGATGGCCAATTACGAATTGAACTGTGTGAAGTTACAAGTCTACTCAAGGATGTTATGCAGATGAAACATACTAAAACTACAAAATAATAAGTAGTGAAATATACGATTGGGATTTGGGACCAGCTTTAAGATAAAACTTATCGATCCCAGCTACCCTCGGTTAGTGTAGTAATCAATTAGTAATTGACTACCTACTTTTTCTCCTAAGCATACGCATTTTCCTCTGTCAAAGTTCAAAATGCTCAGGTATCTGATACCCCACAGGTTGAAGACAGCCCTGATGACCTCTCCAATATGGAGGATTCAAGTTCCACCACTCAACTACTATCCCAGACGAGCGATATCTCCCACCGCTCGCTGGAAACCTCCTTCACAGACACCGGCAGACGACAGCATCGAGGTGGATCTGTTGGTGAACAGGTTCGTCAGCACTCTACTTAGCTTTCTCTGGTCTTTTTGAATACATAAAAAATGCATACAGCAACGAAGCTAGAAAGACGAAATTATTATCGACGTAATTTTTGCATGGCATAGGGAGCTGAAGGAAGGAACATAATACACTAATAATATTATTATACTAGCTTTTGCCCCCGCGACTTCGTCCGCGTGAAATTAGGTTTCGGGGTGGAATTTTCAAAAACTGTGACACACGTACTTCTTTATTTTTAACTGAAAGCTCAAATACCAACTTTGATGGAAACAGCTTGAAAAATGACGGAGTTTCATATAAACTTCCATCCCCTATTTAAACCCCTTAGGGGTGGAATTTCCAATAATCCTTTCTTAGTGTGCGCCTACGTCATAAAAGGAACCAACTGTAAAAATTTCAAGTTTCTAACTTCAGTAGTTTAGGCTGTGCGTTGATATCTCAGTCAGTCAGTCAGTCAGTCAGGACTTTGAATTTTATATATATAGATAGATTTAGTATATAGTTATTGTCTACTTGCATTATTTCAGACGACACCTGGGTCATCTTTACTACCATCGAGAGGTCTCATTTTGCGAGCAGCGAGCCTAGACCGTGACACACCGTCTACAATTTCCGGGAGCAGGCGATATGGATCTCTGAAGAGTTCAAGTAGAGACTTTCATAAAAATCTCTGATCCGCTTCTAATCAAGACCCACTAAGGACTGAAATAACTAATAATGACACCAAAATGCAGTGTAAAAATAACATAGTAAATAATCATGAATATGTAACAGTAGAAAATAAAAATGTTGGTCCAAGCGTTAGTAATTATGGTAAAAGATATGTGGATACCAGTCCGACGAACGGATTGGGTATAGAATATAAACTGCCAAGTGGGTCAGTAGTTGAAGATGATCTCGAAAGATCACTGGACCGACTTGACGTTGAAGGTCAATTAGTTATAATTATTGTCATTATAAATAATATTACACATTTTATAGTGATTTATTTCTCAATGTAATGTCTCCGTGTAGTAAGAAAACTAAGGTAACCTATACCAATTTTATGAGCTGTTGATAGTTAAGTGATCAATGGAATTTTCATCGAATTATTTAAAATGCACAAATTACCGACTAACCTTCAGCTAATATTTTATTGTCTCTGAACTACTTATCTTAAAATCATAATAATTATTTTATTTGTACGAGTGTAGTAATTTTTAAGTAAGCGAGATAAGGAAAATTCTTTTCTACTTACAAATACTTACATGTAAATACAAAGACAAGATTGTATTTTATCATAAATTAAAACCACTTTTGTTTTTTAACCGGATTCGTCGGAATCTTTTAATTTTTTTATTTTTTATGTAACTATAATTTATGTTCTCCGATTACTCAAAGATGCCTGGACCGATTTGGAGAAATTCGTTTTTTTGTTTCAAACGATGTATACCTACTTCCCAGGTGGTCCCATTGTCATCAGGTCAGGGTCTGATAATGGGATCCTGACGAAATCGAGCGAACTCTTCAAATCTTATAGGCACAATTGATATACTTTGTAGTGGCGTTTGAAGTCGGCTTTGTAAAAAGAATTTTTACGTTTATATTATAAAAAGTGCTGTGATTGTTTAAAAATGATTGCTACAGTGTGACGGTTGCAATCGTCTCTGATTGGCCGACACTCACTTGCTATTGGCTACCACGCATTGGTGCAGAAAGAAAGCAATAAATTCAGCCAATCAGATATGAATCAGCGGGTAGGTTGAGTAATATTTTTTTAGATAGGTCTGCACGTAGGTAGCTACCTATTATTGTTTATCATATTTAGATAAATTTACATCTCCCATAGGCACCCGTATTTTTCTCGGTACATACACGACAGTGAAAAAAGTTAATAATAATAAAATTATCCTGCTCAGGTTTTTGCTAAAAATTTAATTTACATACATAAGTCGATATTTACTTAAATAATATTATGTATTTAAACATTAATATATTGATATTACAAAATGTACAATTTAATCACGGCAAAGTAAAATCAAAATAGGTAGGAAATACCTACTTAAGAAGGTATTTTTGATTATTTTTTGTTGTTAAACAATGTTTATTTAAAAACAGTTTTCATGAAATGAAGCACAATGATATATATAGTAGGTAGTTAAATAAAAATATTACTATACCTACTATACGATCTAAATAGGTAGATGTAGGTACCTATTAAATAGTGTGTCCAAATTAACTTATTTAGTTAGGAATATACCTAGATATAAAAAAAAACATTATTGTATAATATTTATTGAGTATAATAAAAATAAAACAATATAAAAACATAGTGCCAAAAATACTATTGTATTTAGCAGTCGGATATAAGGAATAAAGATTTTAAATTATATTTAATAGTTAGGCATAAATAGTTATCTACTTGTAAAGGGACTACACTAGTAGGTATCTAGATAAAGTTAATCTTAGATTTTACTAGAGAGAAATTAAATACTTATTCGGTTAGATAAGAACCTACTATCACATATTATTAAAATAAAGAATTGAGGACTTTGCTTAAAGAGGGTTGCAGATCTATTTTTTTGACGATTTTTTTTATTCTCTAAAAATATAGTCCTTGACTGCGACCTCACTTACACTTTTTTTCACCTATTATTTAAAAAAAAACTATCGTTTGGTGCAACACTCAAAACAATGCTATAATGTAGAAATATATGTATATTATTAATTAATAAACCTCGGAATTATCATAATTTTTTTAAATAGTTTTTTTTGTTTCCCAAAAATTAAAATAAATCTCATCTGCCCCCGTCTTACTCTCCTCAATTACAAGTAATTAGACTATTTTCACTGTGTTACAACATACAAGTACAACTAAATAGGTAGATAACGAACTAAAAAAAAAGTTAGATCCTGTTTCACCAACTCCAAATAGGTACGACTAAAACAGCGACGAATGGTGTTTTACCATTTTTAGGGTACCGAAAAAAAAAACGAAACTTTGTCCGTTTGTATATACTTGTGTCAAGGCCCTTTTTCTCAAAAACGGCTTGAAATATTGAGTGAAAGTTTATACTGAAACTGGATTAAGTAATTTTTCTTTCTAGTTTTTCTTAAAACTAATTTTTCTAATAAAACTACGCAACGCTATCGAGTTTAGGCTCGTTTGATTCGTCTGGACAAGTAAATAGGTACTCTGGCCCTAGATCAGTCCTGCGCACTTAAGTTGGTCATCAGTACCTAGGTACATCACACTTAATATTATAAAAGAAAGTTTGTATGTGTATGTGTGTGTGTATGTTTGTTACTCCTTTACGCCACAACGCATTAACCGATTTGGCTGGAATTTGGAATGGAGATAGCTCATTCCCAGGATTAAAATACAGGCTACTTTTTATCCCGGAAAATTAAAGAGTTCTCGCGCGAATCAAAAAACCATTTTATCCACGCGGACGAAGTCACGGGCATCATCTAGTAATTAATATAATCCTCAAGAGGTTCGGAACCCTCAGCACGTGAGTATTACTCGCACTTGGCCGGTTATAGTATTGGCGATGAACATCTATTTTGCCTACAGTAGCTGGTTAACATTTACTTGTGGATGGTGAAACAGGCATTATACTACACATTATTATGGTGTAATTTAAAATTATATTCAATGTTTTTTTTAAGAATATCAGCCAAGCTGAATTTGACTAATATCCTCCTGTCCCCTCCAAATAAGCATATTTTACGAATAGCGTAATAATAAGCGTAATTATTAACATTTTTTTATAATTATGAATTATTTATTGTAATAAAGAGTAGGTATAGTTCTTTCAATTCACGTGGGCGCGTGGCTCATGGTTGTAATTTGGAGCGAGAGCTTGCTTGCGCCTGACCGCTCTCACCTAGGCTCCTGACAAGCACGCACACTTACGCAATGTGCATGTACACGACGTAACCACAAGTAAAGCTCACGCGCCCTCGTGAAATGCAAGAACTATATCTATTTACATACAGGAAGATGAAGTGCCTACTTCACTTCTTTTAGCCTCTACTTTTATATTTTTACCCTTCTACGACAAAGCTAAAAATGATTTTATCAGTCTATATTAAGCATGTAACTATTTACCAATGCTACACCCTAATACGTAAACTGTTGAGCCGATTTTGACGAATTAGATGTCAATCGAGTCGTTATTGTGGCGAGTGGCAAAGGCTAAATTTTATACGAACTAAATCAATATGTTATGGGTGTTATATGCAATTTTTCGTAGTCGGGTTATTGTTTTTTTAACGTTTTGCTTCTTGTGTTTTGATCCTGTTCAAAGTAATGAAAAGTATTGAAATCCATAGGTTATTCGCCCCGGTAGAACCACGGATCCTTAGTGGTATACCATGGAGGAACCAGCAGGTTAAATAGATGGGACCACCTGGCTCATGACCATCCGATCTAAGCCGAAATAAGATTTAATACGTTTCAATACAATATGGTAACTTTATTTGTGAGTATGTCGGCTGCCTTATTTCAAAACCTAGTAAGTTTGATTGGCAAAATTTTCCAGGATACCAAAAAAACATATTTTTGGTAGCCCTTCTGAACTCTTCAGTATCTTTTGATGAATTAATGTTTCTTAAATAAACTACTTTGAAAGCTTTTATTGGATATATTTATTACTTCGCTAAGCCATCTACCACAAAGCATGTTTTTTTGGTCTCCTGTAAAATTTTGTCATTGTCACTTACTAGGTTTTGAAGTGGAGCAGCCGAGGCAGTTAGCGGGAACCTTGGGAACGCTATTTTTCTTTACTTGTGGCTAACACTATGTTGTATGGTACGTTAAACTGTAAAAGTCTACTTTACACATCATTCATCAAATCCGTTTTACGGGCAAATCTTTTGAAAAATTATTATTTTAAGCACAAAATTTTAAAAATATTTTCCTAAATAATATTTATTAATAAAAGGCTCTACTTATGTTAGTGTAGGTTAATAGGTACCTACATAAGTATTACGTTACAAGTTACAGTAAAATATTTTATTAAAATAAAGTTATTACTTATAGAAACTATTGGGTGAGAAGCTTTATAATATAAAGCACATAGCATAGTAATGTACCTATCATGTTATTTATTTATACTTATGTAATTTTATGTATCAGTAATTATTGAATAAAGATAAAAATATTATAATACCAAATAAACACTACATTCCTTGAAAAGATGTATTTTTATTTTTCCCCTGTTTTCATTAAAAAGTTAAAACACCCCGACATGTGAATTTATGGCCGGACTATAAATACTTACCCGACATCTGCCCGACATCCAGTCTGTCGGATCTATAAAAATATAATTGCATCAGTGTAACGATCGCAATGACCTCTGATTGGCTGCTACCCTTCCGATATTGTTTAAAATGCAGCAAGAACGCCATAAATTCAGCCACAGCCTTTTATAGGATTCCGATTGGTGTGGGTAACTCCAATATCTCGTAGTGTGCGTGCGTACGTTCGTATGATGTGCCGTTGCGCAGATGGTAATACGGGCGAATGTTGCTTGCTATATATTTATTTTATATAATTAAATTAATCGAATAAAATATTAAAATATAAGATCTTGATCCTCGTCGGCAGCTGACGTTCATGAAGACGTGGAACTTGGAAGTCTCATTATCAAGTCTATAACTTACTACTCTTTATAGTGAGTAGTAGGATAGTAGAATATCCGGAACTGTGTAAGGCCCATATTATACTATATGCAGGATGCTATGTCGTACCATAGACTGTATTCTATAATAATATAGATCATCATATATATTTCCTACTTATTCCCTATGTTACGACATAGGATTCTATATATAGTATAATGTAATATGCCCCTAAGAATAGCATCATTTTCCTGCCTTCTTTGGGCCGAATCTGGGGGCTGATTCTGTAATTCAATGCCAGCTAACACCGACGATAGACATTTTTTATCCATTGATGGTTTGAAGAGAAACGTCTAAAATATGCTATACCTATAGGTATGCTAAACAACAAATAAATATGCTAAAAACATAATTCTTTGCCAAATCTAGCATAAAATATGCTAAATTGGCAAAACTGTGGACAACATAATATGACACGAAAAAAAACATTATCGGTTAGTAAAAAAACAGTTTTGTATACAACGGTTAAGGGCACGATCTTCGGCCGCAGTAACTTGCAAGCAATTGAAGTGAGGTGCACGAGCCAATTTGTTATAAAAAAAGTAAAACAGTCATGATAAAAAAAAAGTAAACTTTTTAGAGAAAAATTAACGGTAAAATATTCTTCAAAAACTTTTGCCTATTTTTTGACATTTCTTTTTAGTTTAACTTTGATATACTATAAATACAACCTGAACCCGATTAAAAAACTACACTGTTTTCGGAATATTATTTGATCGAGTGAAGTTCAAAATATGGACTTTTGAACGGTAAAATAATTTAGAACGTGTATTAAACTACAACATATATTTTTAACCTATCAAAACAAAGAATATTTGATTGTTTACTATTGAATCAAAAACAGGCTGTTTTCGGAGATCCTGCCGTTAATATAATTGAACGAGCGAAGCGAGTTCTCTGAGTCAACTAGGGCGCTTGCCTACTAGACAGAGAAGTGTGTCCGTCTAAATGTCTGTCAGAGCCCTATAACTTCTGAATTACTGAATATTAGAACGTGAAACTTGGTTGAAAATTCAGTTATATCCTGTACTTGAACAACAAATACTAAAATTAGATAAATGTTATAAAGAAACGAAATTATTTAATTTTAATGCGCCATCTATTAGCATTATTGTGAAGCTAATAGCTTCACTATAATGCTAATAGATGGCGCTGTGTCAGTAAAACAGTTTTATGTCAACTATTATTTTTTTTATTGCGTCTAATGTTAAAAGTTAATTATTACAATATATAATTAAAACTTTTGGGAATTACGGGATATCGCGAGGTCTCAGTTCGGGGCGAACCACTAGTACATTAACCATTATACCACCATAAGTGCCATTGAAATCATTGAATATATTCAATGGCACTTTACTACTATGCTGAACTCACCCTAGACTAATGTAAAACATGTTCCTTGTTGGTGCTGAGCACAAACATATTATAAGAGTTATCCGGAGTTATATGTTTGTGGTGTCGAGTTGCTGACCAAAGACTAAAGAGCAAAATTTGCTGAGTTCAGCATTATTTCGTGCCTGTAGTCTTTGATTTCGTGATTATTCCATTTCATACTCTAGAATCTTTTTTCTGTGATTCACATTTTTTATTAAACAATAATATTTAGTGTAGAAATCTAGTTAATAAAACGTAATAAATAGGAAATTTGATTGTATTCTTATACATGTAAAACAGAACCACCGTTGGTCGATTATAGATGATATTCTTTAATCATCATGAAAATTTACTTGTAGCGCTAAAGGTATTTTTCCCATTATTAACATACTTTCTCAATTAACTGTTTCAGCACTTTGTTTCAATAATGTCGCCTCGTAAACAGCCTAGTACTTTGTACCAATTATGTATAAAAAATTCTCTTAGCTTGATAAATGAAAGTTGTTATGCCATCGAAAAAATGTATCCAGAAGTGGAATTTAAAGAGTGTAAGAAGCAAAAAATATATGATTTAAAATGTTTCTTGATGACTATATTGCCTGCCAGGTATGTATCTCTGTTTATTTTGTAATATTTTTTTTTAATAAACTGTAATAACTACACAATTCTATATAATATTTATTTATTCATTTATTAACAAGTCTACTAAGTATAATTTCGATTTGTAGGTAAGTAGGGTTGCTAACCATTATATAATAGAATATAATAGAAAAGTTCTTGTCCAAATAAACTTATAGTGTTTTTGAGTAATATGAAGTGTATTAACCATACAAAATCCACATCAAAAACTAAAAATTTGAATTTGCCTAACCTATGTTAATTATAATTATGTCCTTTGTTTCAGGATATTTGATGCACTCTGTCTAGAAAGAATATACTGCAGATACCGGGGTGACCCTCGTATTCAACTCCATGTCCTGATACATCCCAAGATGACTGTCTTTCGCAAAGTTTATGTTGATAATGGCATTTCACCACACTTCTGGATCAAAACAGTCCCTTGGTTTAGTCGTTTAGTTGTCCTTGACTTGAGATTTGTTTGTACTGATGAAATTCTTGAAATAATCGCCAGCAATTGTCTTCTGCTTGAAGAGCTTAATATTGTTTCTAGGGTTGATCTTTATAAGCCAGTTATGAATGCTTCTGTCCTAATCAGGAATGTTTCTGATGTTGGTCTATGCTGTTTAAGCAATCTCAAGCAGCTTCGCATACTTTCAATGGACCCACCGAGAAACGAAAAAGCTAGTAGAGTTGGTAGATGTGTCACACAAGCTGGAATTGTCATGCTACTGCGGGAGCTTCCTTACCTTGAAGAACTAAATATTGAGTCCTGTGACATTGGTTCCACGCTGATAGGTGCAGAAGTAGGTATTGGACCGCTGAGCCTTAGGAAAGCAAATTGCCATTTTGCTTCAGCAGAAGGTATTCGGAAATTAATTAAAATTTGCCCTCGGTTAAAAGAACTATCTGTCACACATCTGTCAGCCAATGATAAAGAGTCTATTATAGAAGAAATTGCACTTAGCGATCTTAGGTTGCATGTGTTAAACATGTCGTTTTTCTCTTACACAGAATCGTTACAACGACTTTTACAAGTTCAAGGCAAATATTTGACTCATTTTTCACTTTGGGACATCGACCAATCTGTTAATATCGATGCTGTTGTACATATAGGCCTGTACTGCCCCAATCTCGTCAGCCTTTGTCTCATGACACAATCCAATAATTTGTTTATACCACGTTTCTTCAGACGACCGGATAACATTTTCTCTGAATTACAAAGTTTAACATTAGGTAATGAAAATTTTAAACTAGAAGACATCGTGCTATTTTTCCTGGAGTCAACACAAAACTTGACAAAACTTGTTTTAAAATATCAAACGAAATTGGTTGTGGACGAGTTATTACTATATGTTTTAAAGAAGGGTTACTTAAGGAACATCAACAACTTGTGGTTGGATATCACTCTTGAAGTTTCCAAGGATGTGGTAACACAAATAATACAGTCTTGCGACAAACTGACGAATTTAACGGTCGACCTAGTAGCAAATGATGTGATACAAATTCTGCAATATATCCATAAAAACAATCTTGATTTAAAATTTGGTGGTTATTAAAGTTTACGTATGTAATTTACTCTTGTAGCTACTAAGTTTATTAAAGCGTCAACTATTATTGTAAATAAATAAATAATATGAATAATTTAATCATACTTTTATTTTACCTACCTGTCTAATTACATTACAAAAATACTTCAATAATTTAGGTAGGTATGGTATCTCTATTAAAATATCTTCGATCAAGCTTCGATCATTCATTCGTTGGTGGACGACCTCCCTGGTACAGTGATGAGCGCTATGGTCTTACAACTGGGAGGTCTCGGGTTCGGTTCCCGGCGGGGTCAATTTGGGAATTTATAATTTTTGAATTGTTTCTGGTCTTGTCTGGTGTGAAAGGGTGGGAAGCTTTGGCCGTGGCTTGTTACCATCCTACCGTCAAAGACGTGCCGCCAAGCGATTTAGGCTTCAATCAAACCTATGCGCATCGATTCAGATTTTTCCTTATGATTTCAGTCACACATACGCATCTTCGACCCTTTCGCATGCGAAACGCTAATCTGAAACCACCCTAACTTGTCTTCTATCCTTGAATAACAATATGGAATGCCTTCAAATTTGAATTAAATTGTTCTTGATTTGAAAGACAGTGGTAATGACCAATGTACCTATATTAAACTGTAGCTATGTTAGTATAGTTCAGTTGTTCCTAATTTTTGTTAGAAATAAAAACAATTGTTTAATCTTATTCATTTAATCCCTAATTACAAAATTTTCATCTCTAAACATTACTTACCTGCCTACATAATATACCTAATAACGTAACTTATTTTGTACCATATAGGTACAATATTACTTTGTACTGACATAATTTTTTCTGTTAAGTTTGTTATTTTCTGTTTGTACAATTCACGTCATTAAAATTTATTGAACTTATTCTTTTTTCAAAAAAAATTAACCTTATGATTAAAACAATATTATAGTAAGGTACAAAATAAGTTACGTTCTATTGACCTATTACCTGCACCATGCTACAACGAAAAACAAAATATAGGTATAGTTTTTGCAATTCACGAGGGCGCGTAGTTCATGGTTGGGTGCGTGTCGTACCTGTCTAAGTGTGAGCGAGAGCTTGCTCGCGCCTGACCGCTCCCACCTCGGCTCCTGACAGGCACGCACATTTACACAATGTGCATGTGCACGACGTACCCACAAGTAAAGCTCACGCGCCCTCGTGAATTGCAAGAACTATACATAATAAATACAATACCTAGAATAATTAGATACATGTTGCCGGGAAAAATTGTATGAAAACCTAGTTCTACTCGCACAATAATTTATCTTGACACGATATAATTCATAGGTAGTTTCAAGCGTCTAAAAAGTGTAACTAAGGAAGACAATAGCTAATAAATAAATGTAAGTAAATTTAAATTGATATCTAGGAACTTTTGGATGCATCATTAATCTAGGACACAACAAATCACCATACGAATGCACTCACTGCGAGTTTCACGTAGGTTCTATATAAGTTTCAATCAAAACCAAACTCAAACACTGGGCCTCCGCACATTGGGCCACTGATGGTTACGACTTTTGAACGCTGGCAGTATTCAAGCCAAGCCACTAGAACGGACCACGAATCGTCGCCACCAGTGGCTGGACGCGACCACCAGTTGTTGCCACTAGTCCAATTTTTTCCCCTCAGTATTCTTCATTTGACTGGAGGAGTTGGACGTGTTGGTTTCAGCAAATAGAACTCGACTCTTGATGGAAATGCGGTCGAATATACGCGGGCGCCTAGACGCCGCCACAAGTAGCGAGCGTTGACCACACCCGCAGTTTGTGGGTCGGATGCGGTCACTCGAACGCTCAATTTGCGTCAGTGTCACATAGAATGTATGGAAAATCCCGTCCACTACTTGTGGCGGCCACATCCTCACCGGTGATTCAAGTTGCGGCAGGACTAAGGGAAGACACCCATGGCGACTTTATGCAGCGATTCAGTAGCGATACAGTCGGAAAGTGATGCTGAATCGATACTATGCGATTGTCTCGCTACTGAATCGCTTGTCGCGCGTTGCAAATACAAACCGCCAAAAGTAGCGATGCAGACGCACTATCTTGACATACCTAACTATTGCTTACTCTAATTTGTACAATTTTTGCAAAGGTCTTATTTTAACTTGGATAAATTAATTAAGTCAAAAACTTTAATCACCTATAGATAATAGTTGAGGGTGATCAAAATTTTTAACTTAAGTAATTAAGTTAAAATACTACACAACTCCATGTCGATATCGGTACCTTTAATACCATTGATGTAAATGCATTATACTCCGCACCAGATGTGGCATTCCAAACACTCATTTTGTTCAACTGACATGCACTGCAGACAGAGCATTCCTTATATACTCTATGACGGAACATTTCCGACCTTGCCCGCGCGATTTAGGTACAAATTTTGTGTTCTGATATGCGTTTCTATGTAAGATCTATTTCGATGTTTAACACCAATTTGATAGGCGCAAACAAGCACATACCTACTTATATTTTACTATCGATTTTATATAATATAAAATCGACTACATTGTTAGATTTCATTGAACATGCAATTATTTCCTTATAGAGTTATTTAAAACCTGATATTGGTATTAAAACACCTGCTGAACAAATAAATATATAATTTTCTTCATTTCCTACCAAATGCTTTAGGGATATCTCTCATTAATTGAGAAAATAATCTCTTGCGCAGACTTCTCTTTGGCTTTTCCCATTATTACGTATATTTTTAATGGTGACCATTTTTATTCGAACACAATCTCAGTTGATGGTATCTCAAGTGATGATATCACACAGGATAGTGTAATAACTTCTTACATTGTAATTGCTGCATAAAGTTTAGAAAAAAGCAACTGCTGAGTTGGTTGCGGGATTTTCCCAGCAGAACCTTTTGAGAAGAGCCAACAAGCGTCGACCATTGGTAGGGTCTCGACTTGTCATAAGGGCCGATCTACATCGGAATGGCAGCGGCGCGGCGAGCACTTTCAGCGTGAAATAATTTTAAACGTTATATATATAATCGCTAAAGAACAGAATTGCTTGACGCGTGGCGTAAAGTTCAAAATTATTTCACACTGAAAGAGCTCGCCGCGCCCCTGCCATTCCGGTGTAGATCGGCTCTAAGAGCCACAGGTTGGCGTACAAGAAATAATTCTATCTCAATATATGAAGTTTTCCTTTAACTTCCAAATAAATATATGTACATGTTTTAATTGACCCATGATTGTTTAAGGGTGATTTCTCAACGTAAAAGGGATTGAATCGATCTGGCATAGCGACCTGCCGCTATTTTGATTTTTTTTCGAAATTCTTAATTTGGGGTTACTATGTTACTTGACATTTTTTGTTCGTCTGTGTGTCCCACACATACCACTTTCAAAGTGTGCCGCGATTTCGAAAAAAAAAAAACAAAATGGCGGCGGGTCGATATGCATACAAAAAAGTTCGAATCCCTTTAAAATGCCAATAACCTTACAACAGACAACCCTAATTCAACTTTTTACAAAACTACATATAACTATATATACATTTACCACAAAAAAAATAATTAAGAATTTGTAAAAGTTGTGGAACAAAAAGTTTTGTTCAGTACTTGTTGAAGGGTGTCGCTATCTTTAATTTTTGTTTCGTACCATAGCCAGATTAAAATAAAACTGGACATTGACAATTTGATGTAACATGTCTAGAAATAACTTTCTTGTTATATAACTTGATAAAATAAAAAATGTTAAATAATCAACATCTTATGAAATACCGTCTACCTTCTTCCATTTACGTCCTTACATTTACATTACAATGCTAAGTTATAACATGTACAACATGTTACTATCTTTAATTCAATTCACAATTTGGATAATGTTATATAACTTTGAGCGATAATGTTTACCATACTACTAAAACACGTTAACAAACAATGCTTTATAACGTGTAACGTTATTTGGTATGGAGCCACCCCCTACAAGCACTGTGTTAGTCTTTGTTTCTTACTGTCCTTTTCTCATCAACAAAATGCTCACTTTGTTCAAAATATAAACTTTTTCTTATATTTTTTATAAGCAAGTTCATGTCAAGTGGCCGTCTTCTGAGCCGCGTCCTCCGTATGCTATGGTTCCTTAGCCTCTAGCACTGTTTCCTTATCATTATCCTTTTCATCATCAAAGAATTCATTCTTGGGTTCAACCATTTTGTCCGCATCTTCTTGACTTATGCGAATGTCTGGATCTGGTTCCTCCTTTATTCTATATTCTTCAGGTAGGAAGTCACCTGTGAAAAGTTAAAGTATTTCTGTGAAATATTCTTTGAATGTGGTATATGGTGCACACCCTACAGCATTAACAGAATGTAATATAACAACGATTAAACTGTTATACAAACTTTTACTGCAATTATTTAGATGTGATACTCACTGAGACAAGTTATAACTCTTAACATAACATTTTGTCATATAACACAGTAATAATATTTAGCATAGTACTTTAAGCGTTACCATATTTAGGCCCGAAAAGCAAGGGCAAAATCGTTATTTGAGTGAAAAATCAGTCTCTGGTAAAACACTAAAATGAAATAGAAAGGAAATAACAATACCTGGTATATGTGTCATTTGGACAGCGGGCGAATGTTGACACATCTTGAGATTGTCATAGACATGTTTCGTAATAGCCTCCAAATATTGTTTGCTATTAGCATTCGATGAACTGAAATGGTTTAAAGTACATAATTATATTTTAAAACATAATAAACGAGCTTATGCCCGCAGCTTCGCTCACGCTAAGTTCGATTTTTCAAACGCCTATTTTATCCCCTTAGGGGATGAATTTTCAAAAATTCTTTCTTAGCGGATCCCTACATTATAATAGCTATGCCAAATTTCAGCCTGATCCATCCAGTGGTTTGAGTTGTGCGTTGATAGATCAGTCAGTCAGTCACCTTCGCCTTTTATATATTTATATCATCAATGGTTGTAGAACAAATATGGGAGCTAACAATGTGTTACTTCGAATTTGTCGTGAGCTTAACAAGCTTTTTAAAAACTCTAATGTCATTATCGATATACACTCACTCTCTTTGCAACAGTATAAAAGATTATTGTATCAATATATTGTAACCGCATCATAGCCTCATATGCTTCTCATAGTTCAATTTGCCCTGTGTGTATATTTACTCTTTGGTTCAATTGTATACATTAAATTAACCTTGTGAAATTATTAACTGGCAAACCCGCATTTGCACTTTTGCTTATACGCATGTCGGTTTGCCTGTAATTGGGTGCACATCTGAAATGTTTCTATAGATGTAGTATAATTTTATGTAATTGTTATGTGATTCCTGTTGGCAAATCAATAAATAAATAAAATAAATTTAGATGAAATAAATTTTGACGACTGAAAAGTCCATGTCGTAGCTGTGAATGACAAACCATAATAAATTAAGTATGAAATAGTACAGTACCTGCTAATTTCCGGATGTAATTGAAAGTCGGGAGCGAAAAATTCAAGGTATTCTGTATATGGTAGCTCATTTGAAATGTTCTCATCAACCAAAAGTGACGTTTCATATGTCCAGCATCGGGCGACATTTCGAAGGGTGTAACTGGAAACAGGAATATTATAAATTGTGCAGTTATAATTTATCCATTCGTCTTCGTCTTCGTACTGGGCTGGTTTCCACACTTAGACATGGTTAATAGTCATATTATAATATAATAATTTAGCCATTATGATATCATTTATTAAACACTAGCTGCCCACAACTTCATCCGCGTGAATTTACTTTTTGAATTCCTGCGGAAACTCTTTGAGTTTCCAGGATAAAAAGTAGCTTATGTCACTCTCCAGGTTAGAATAGAATAGAATAGAAATATTTTTTATTCAAATAAACTTTTACAAGCACTTTTGAATCGTCAATGAATCTACCACTGGTTCAGAATGCCTTTCCTGCCGAGAAGAGCCAGCAAGAAACTCGGCGGTTGCTCTTTTCAAAAAAATAAAAATTTTACAATTGTTATTGAAACTATGCTATGTATTCAGTGCTTCCACGATGAATTTTCCTGAGTACAATACAGGTAAAAATAAATACAATACAAATACAAATAAATACAATCCAATACATGTTAACACAGGCAGGCAAAAGCAGACCCATTCCCGTTGGTGGCACCCGTTCACGAGCATGACGCATGATCCAGCCATTGCTTCGCTCAACCATATTTGAGGGAACGTAACAACCCGCACCACACGACACCACCACAGAAACTTTAAAGAGAGCATGACATACTTAGGCTCTCAACTATACCCATGTCAAAAATTCCAAAGAACCATTGTTCCGTTGCTGTATGATTGAAGGACAAACCAACAAACCACTATCATATTTGTAATTATTACAATAGATACTAATAAAGAGTCTCACCCTCCACCTCCAACCACAAGTGTAGGCACATTAAGGTTTTTCACAAACTTAACACATTCCCCGTGGCCGCGTGTCGATAGTGAAAAGCATCCAAGCCTGTCACCCGCCAAAGAATCTGCACCGCATTGTAGGACGATCGCTGTCGGCCTGTAGAACTCCATGACATTAGATATCACTGGCTTGAACACCTGAATGGAAAGCAACAGCTATTTAAATAAGTGGAAAAAATTGAAAGATACAGTTCTTCAATTACAAACATAATCATATATTTAAATTACTAGGTGACTAGCTGATGTCTGCAACTTGTGGATATAGTTTTTAAAACCCCGCAGGAACTCTTTGATTTTCCAGGATAGTAGCCTATGTCACTCTCCAGGTCCTCAACTATACCCATGCAAAAAATCACGTCGATCTGTAGCTCTGTTACAGCGTTATTGAAGGACAAACCAACATACCAACAAACAAACACACTTTCTCATTTATAATATTAGTAAGGATTTATAATCAATGATTACATACATTACTACATTACTATTTTCAAGTTTCTAGCTATCACAGTTCACGAGATACAGCCTGCTAAATAGATGGATGGACAGCAGAAGCTTATTAATAGGATCCCATTTGGGTGCAGAACACTAAAAATCGACCGTTCCGTAGAACAAGGTCTCATCTGCCAAAATTACAACTTGAAATTTGAGCCTTAAAGGTCACATCTGCAAGGCTCAAATCTCAAGTTATGAATTTAGCAGATGACACTTTGTTCTACGGAACGGTCGAAATGTTCTCTTACCTGCACATAGCTCTGATCATCAATCCCTTCTTTAAGTGGTACATTCACAGAAAAGTACCGCCCACTTTCAGCACCTATCTCATACATATCCCCAGTGCCAGGAAAGAAGAAGTTCCCATATTTGTGAAAGCTGACAGTCATTACTCTATCTGTCAAGTAGAACGCTTCTTGCACACCATCTCCGTGATGTACATCAATGTCTATGTACAAAACTCTAGGATGATACTTTAAAAGTTCTAATATCGCAATCACTATGTCATTTACGTAGCAGAAACCTGAAAGAAAAAACTTCAGTATATTACTTTTGTATCTTATCTGGCATTGATATGGATGTTCGAATGTTATATTTTTTTTTTTTAGCGAGAAGATATTAAGTGATTATCACCGCCCATGAACATTTGTAGCACCTGAGGCACTACCAATGCGTTGCCGGCTTTTCAGGATATAATATTTTTTTCACATTGTGACATTTTGACAGCTTCGTGCACACAGCCACTCAACCATAGTTGCCGGAGTAAAAATATTGTTGGTGTCAATCATTTAGTCCTCACTAAGCTGAGATGCAAGAGCCTGCATCTAAAAATAGTGCAATTCAAATATTCAAGTCGGAATAGACCATGACTTCTAGACCATTAAAGGAATAAGAGCTAGCCACATATGTTCTTTAGCTAGGACATCAGAGTGCTTCCCTAAAGCTTTTAGCAGAATCCTCTTTGTCAACCGACAGGTTGGTATCTTGCATAGACTTACAGCAGTCGAGGTCTTGTATCTAGCAGCACCCTGCGACTTGTCTCCTCTTAACAATAAGATTATTTAAACTATTAAAAACAAACC
The DNA here is from genome assembly GCA_038048805.1 of Hipparchia sbordonii. NCBI lineage: Eukaryota > Metazoa > Arthropoda > Insecta > Lepidoptera > Nymphalidae > Hipparchia > Hipparchia sbordonii. The sequence goes on along the minus strand of CM076107.1, from coordinate 7,040,382 downwards.
TGATGGTTCAAATTTCTTAGCATGATGCAAACCTCCAGACCAATTGATTGCAATATCGCAAGCATTGTTGTTCAATTTCATAGCACCCTCTAAGGAAGCTCCTGTATACATCGAACAGAAGTCGAATAGGCCTTCAAAAACAGGGCAATCATCACCAACATTATAATGAAGTAAATCTTTTGAATAAGCTAAAACAAAGATTGCATTTATAACTAAATAAAAAAAATCTATAGCCCATTAAGAAGAACAGCCTAAGTGTTCAGCCAAAGAACACTTAGGCTGAAATCTATAGAACACACTCACAATTTGGTCACTCAGGACAGATTTAAAATGAGACAGATTTATGTTACAGCGTATGTGTCTTGTTTTATCTCTATCTTAAGTCCGAACTAAGTCAGAGCACGCTCTAAAGATTTCACAGTAATAGCAAATGTGATTTCACTCACTTTGAATGTCACATAGTCAAAAAGAAATTTATAAAAGTGCATGAAACTAAAAATTTAATTATTTGTTTACCAGCAGGTTAATAGTACTTACTCTGAATATTCTGAGGTGTAACATTTTGAAGGAACTCAATATAATCTTCACTGTGGAATCTACACATATCATGCGCACTTGCTCTATAGGGCCTGTATATCTGCATCTTTTTGTGAAGGCCATAGTTCAGCACCAGGCTATGGGTAACAGATAGCCTGTGCGGTTTCATAGGATGCCCAGGACCGTAGTGAAAATTACCCACGTCGGGGTTGTAAAAATATGCAACCCTGTGTTGAGTCATTGCGTCAAAACAAACACGTATTCTTTCAAGACCAAAATAACGCCAAGAATTAATGCAATAACTATCAAACGTTTCGTCAATTGTACATCACCTAACTGCATGCCTTAGATTAATTCAGAACATATATTTAATTGTCAGTATTATAGGTAAGTATTATCGAACTGAAATTGAAATTTATTATTTAAGTATGTATTATAGGTATGTATTTAATTTTTTAATCAACGCTAAAAAGAAAAAAGCAGCAATGCTGCAAAGCACTTGTTTGACTTGACTTTGACATTTGACTTGACATTGACAGTTGGTGAGGCGACTTTGGCATTGGTATGTGTTTGCCGTAATGGGGCCCGTAGACGGTCAAACGTGTTTGTCAAATTTTACGTTTATGTTACGGTTTTACAAGATCATCAAACACCAGCGCACACAATCAAACATCGTTCAAACTCCGTCCGTTTCCGTTTGCCAAACACGTAGTTTGTTTGACAAATGCGTCAAACACGACCGTAGACTATTAAATAATTTGACAAACACGTAAAAATTTTACATGTTTGACAAACATGTTTGACCGTGTACGGGCCCTCTAACGGACACATCCGATAGTTTGTTTGCAGCTTAATAATATGTTATCTGTCGTCACGGACTACTTTTTGGTATCTCTATGGCTATATCTGACTCTTTCTTTTCTTTCTCTGTCGCGTCTGTCGCTTTGACTTTGACAAATGGTGATTAGCCGGCGTTGGTCATCCGGAATTTGTTTTTTATTTTAAAGAAAGGAAATCAGATTAGATTAACTTTAATTGAGCTGTATTAGATACGCACTATTAGTGTTTCACTTATTATAACTGTTATTTTCAAAAGCCAGTGAGGTAAGTTTTTCAGTATATGTATTATAATTTTTCTAACATAACCTAAAAAATAACATCTTGTGTGACCAATGAAAGCTGTTTTAAATATAGATTTTAAAACAGTCAACAGTCAATATGTTACGTAATATTTCAAATTTTTATTTGATACCATTTACACTACTCTCGCTCGATGATTCCAGATTTTACATATTTCTTGGTCCTATTGTAGATTGCTTACATTAGGTGAGAAGAATATAAATCCAAATTCAAAATTATTTATTTCATGCATATATAAGGTACAGGTTGGCCTAAATGACATAAATAATTCTCTTATCACAAATCAAGACTAATGCTGGAATGGCAAGTAGTCTGCTAAGAAAAGCCAGCGAGAAACTCAGCAGTTACTACAGCAATTTTGTTATTTTTTTCATTATGTACATTTTTATCAACAAATTTATATAATGTCATCAATAAATTTTCAAAATCAATAAGATATTTTACTCTTACTGAGAAATAATCCAAAAATGCATAAATGAGATAGTTAAACTTTTCTGTTCACAAAATTATAAAATAAATTTTATGTTTAATATATATGTAACCTTGTATAATTATATGTAACCTTGAAATTGGTGACTGAAGTTAGAGGCAGCTTCTAAGCGCTGATAAATCTATTAGCATTTAATAAAAATAGAGTATTATTTTTATAATATAAAACCGCATTAAAAAAGGTCTAAATTTACGTATGTATGCATATGTGGCTTGGTACCTGTTGAGCGCCATCTATCCCTATAGTATAAAATTACTGTGTGAAAGGTTCAAGACACGGTCTTCCCAAAAGGACAAATTTCCGCTAGATGACGCTGTTAGCGAAATATAGACTAGCATACAGAGTTGCCAATTTCACAGAACGGTGACTCCCCTAGCGTTTTAAAATTTTTCATATTATATATATTATATTGTTTATAAGGAATTACAAGACAACATATTATATTAGAAGAAATAGACATAGGTGAAGCTACCTATAGATATCTAAGCAGGTATCTAATTACTGAGGATTTGTTCAAAATGAACCAAATAAACAAGACAGCATACAGAAAACATCAATATTCAGGTGCGTCGAATACATCTAGGAAAAGGGTACGATCTGCCCTAAAAAATACTGCTGGTAAAACTAGGTGAGTGCATTCTTTAGTATACCTATACCTATCAATACATAGGTCCAATCAATACAAGCTAACGTAAAATTATTAGGAAACTTTTGTTAGGTACATCAATTGTACTTATATGGATATAGATGAAATAACCCGTCTTCATATTTTTTTATAATTTACCTAGTATCTTTCCGCGGCTTTACCTACACGCGTGGATTTAAGTTTTTTATAAATCCCGCGGGAACTGTGAATTTGTCCGGGATAAATCCAGGGTAACAGCAATCTCTATTTCAAATTTCAGCCAAATCGGTTCAGCACAGTAGGTAGGTAGGTACCTAATTATTGTGTCGTAAAGAAAATATAAAAAATATCCAAATAACCAACTCTACTTTGGGATATTGTTTTCCTTTTAAAATAATAAGCATGTAGGTAGTTAAGTATCTATTGTTTTATTGATATTTTCTCTCAATTCTACCTATATAAATGAAATAGGTTCATGCCTATATATACCTACATTACAATATGATTACAATACTTTTTGTGCACTTTGTGATAAAAACAGCCACCACGCAGCCGGTTGGCGATCTAAAACTAAAGAGCCGGGTGAAGGAAGTAGAAGTCAAGTTATAGAGTAAGTACGAGTACCTACCCAAGTGATATTAGACAAGATCAAAAGTTCTTGTCGCCGCGCGCGCCGCGCCACTCGATAATAATAATAATTTGCATATCGAAGGCGCCGCCCTCGCGCTAAGTTGCAAATAATCTACCTATCTATTCAATATTATTCTACAACTACTAATGTAGACATTCAAATTGAATAGGTATTTATAGTAATATACTGCTATAGTGCGGTCGCGGAACAGAAAGAATTTCGTACATTAACCTGTTACTACCTGTCTCTGTCACTCCCGCTTTAAAATAATGCGTCACGCTCGCACAAATGCAATGACCGCCGTCCTCGGGGATTGTAAACCTTTTACTTGCAAACCTAAGGTTTGTTTTTGTTTGCTTGTGAATTGAATTTAGGGAGTCTAGATCATAATGTAGACAAAACTGTACATTATTTCGTTATAACTGTGACAGGCGAGACGTCGTCGGAAAGTAGTTACTCCGATACAGAGAAATCGGACTTTGATTTTTGAATTTTCATTTTTTTATTTCTATGTAATAAGTTAATATTCACTCGATTATAATAACTGTTTAAAAATAAATAATTTATTTAATAAGCTACTAATTTTTTTTCTCTTTCAAATATTTTATATAAACCGCACTTAATAGAAAAATGTTTGTGACCACTGTCAGTAGGCAAAGAGGTCATTGTACGAAATTCTTTCTGTTCGGCGACCGTACTATATATGCTCTTATTCAAATGATGACTACTAATTATTTAGTACCTCGCGTTTTGACTGTACTTAGGTATTATTCGCGACTCGGAGTCGTTTGCCGCTCAGGACATAGGTACCTAATTACAGTTTAGTAATTAGTCATAATGATAATTAATAATATTAGTAGGTACATATTTCTAAAGACGTTTCGACTGAAGTCGACTGGATTATTCGCGACTTGGATTCTCAGATTTATTCGCTGTTCGCAGCTAGTACCTAGGTACATAAAATCTATACAAATAAATAAAATTGAAGTGTCTGTTTGTAATATCAAAAGAACAGCTTTTTACTAACTGCGTACGAAAGTAAATACGGTACTTATAATAACAAGAAAACATATATACAAATCTGTACATCTATACAAATAAATAAATGGACACCAAATTATTTATATTCTATTTCATTATTGAGATTTCATGGCTTCACTGCTGAACATCGCTCTTTCGTAAGGATCGTCACAAAAAACGAACAAGCGTCACAGCTTGTATCCAGAGCACCCAGCAACTCACTTGAAATTATTCGTCCACCTAGTGGAGGAAATGAACACATTTTTTTGTTTAATTACTTACTTTATTTTTATTGAACAGTAAACATTATAGAGTGAAATAAACAAGGTCACTTTCTTTAACTGTATGGTTGGTAACCATATGGCGTAAGTCAGAGAAAGCCTTGAGTATGCATATTTCTCCCACATCATTATGCTAAATAACAAAATTGTTGGGTAATATTTCAAGCGTGTTCTAATATGATTACAAAGATACGAAACATATTTATCTCAATACTAATCGAGATAAAAACATCGATGCTAAAAATAGTATTGATATGTTAACGGAAAAAGAGTTTTCAAAAGAATTTAAAAATCATTTATTTCATGTAGGCCAACCTGTGACTCTTATGAAAAGTCTAGAATCTAACACCGATTTTAATACGCATCGATCTCACCGTTAACATAGTGTAGTGAATGCAATGATTTGTTATTATTCAACAAAGTAAAGGTGTGTTCACTCAAAGCCGCGACAGCGGCGACTGTCAGTCGTAAGACTGACTTCGAACTGTAGATCAAACTGTAGCCTCAAATTGGCGATTCGGCGAGTAGCAAACTCATTAGGTAAACAAATCTCAATCTGACATAATTATTATGTTGTAATTTGTGCCCAGTAGCGTGTTGTCACAGCAATATCAAATACTTATTAGCGTATATTGCATCCGATTTGCAACAAACTGGGCGAGAAGGCGAGCGATTACCCGCAAACTTACTCTCACATTATGATTTTTTTTGAACAATACTATAACTCAATCATGTTTATAAATTTTTTTCCGTCTGTTTGCTAATCTTGGGAACGTCTGAACCGATTTTAACGGAACTTACACAAAAAAGTAGAGGATTATACTAGCAGTGACTTAAGTTACTATCTAATCGAATTTCAAAAATACACTGATATTGCTTGACCTATTTGTGTAGATTTTTTTAATCGATCGGTCCTATAAAAGTTTCTGTTTCTAACTTCTTAATCCCTGATGCTGCAATAGTACTCATCTAAACTTTTTGATTGGATTGATATTTAGTTACCAAGTAAAGGCGTTATCATTGAACTCCAGTGTGTCGATTCTCTAAAATGATTGCATCAGTGTAGCGATCGCAATGACCTTTGATTGGCTGGTACCCTCCCGCTATTGGTTAAAATGCATTGATGCAACAAGAACATCATAAATTCAGCCAATCAGAGGCCATTGCGATCGTCACACTGATGCAATTTTTAGAGAATCGACACACTGGGTCACAGCTCCTCGTTCTAAACAGTGTTGGTCGCTTAAACCCAAATTAGACAATACCGTTTATCGTTTATTTTTGCGATGAACGATGCACGATACCAATAAACCTTTCGTCGCGGAAGCAAAATCGCCTGTGAACGGTGAACGGTCGGTGCTTAGAAGGTTCATTTTCGATGAATCGATGAAGCCTCGAAAAGTGAACCGTCTAATTTGGGTTTTACTAATGGCTTACAATGAGCTGCAAACTGTGAGCTTAATGTGAACACGCCCTACCGTTATTTAAGAGGTGAGGTAGGCAGGCATTCACTGGCATAATTCTGTTTACATTCGCGGGCCGGATGTCCTAGAGAACGGTTCACGCAGATCGCGGTAGATTTTTAGCTTAGCATAGCTTTTTTAAACCTAGAGTATATTATTGTTTGGCTAACAAAATGGCGCGCATGCTGAGATTTGCGATTGTTTTGTTACTAGCAGACAGCACTATGGTCAATTTTAGGGTGCTTGCGCGAGCCATGTCCTCGATAGCCAGAGCCTTCGAAGCGAACGGCGTGGTTCCGGACGTAGTCTTCAAGGCGCCGGATGCTGCGGTCACGGTGAGATGAACAGCTGTTTATTATACCTACTTATTAAGTGCAAGCCACACAACAAACTAGAACCTAACTTAGCTTAGCTATAATTTAAGTACCTACAATTATTTTATTTATTTAACACTTTATATTATAGTTTATATATTATATTTCGTACCCTTATTGCAAAAACCGATTATCTGCACCAAAATTTGAGCGAAAAGTTTTTGAGTTATAAGCATTTGAAACTTTAACGACTTAAAAATTAGTTATAATGATGTCCATTTTTAAACAATAATAATTTTTATAAACAAGAAACTATTCAAGAAATGTTAAGTAGGTTAATAATTGAAAAAAACTTACTATTTTTTCAACAAAAAGAAGAAAATAACCGGTAAGGAGCTCACTTAGTTAGTTTTTCCTGAATGTAGAAAAACTACCAAATTTTCAAATTTACCGTTCTGGTAGCTCTAATGGCATTTTTTATTTAATCACTTGTTTTGAATAGTAATAATCATCAAGACAAAAATCGTTTTAGTTCAACTTTAGCCAGTACAGGTGTAAAATAAATATCTTTAGTCGCTTTTGGCTGAAGGTAAAGTAGATTTCATTTAACTTTGTACGTACTAACTGCAGCGCCCTATGGTTTTACCCGAGGAGTTCCCGTTCCCGTGGGAAATGGGCAAGCCTACATTATTTCTTATTATCTCAGCTATCTTTAAAAGAAAGTTTCGTTGAAATCGGTCCAGCCGTTCTAGAGATTAGCTCATTTAAATTATTTCGTTTTATTATATTAGAATAACTAGCTGTGCCTTGCGGTTTCACCTACATTTGTCCCGTTCCCGTAGGAATTTAGGGAAACACTATAACTGTAAACTTTCCTCTCGAATCCCTCTATCTACTGATGAAAACTGATTTAAAATCCGTTGCGTAGTTTAAAAGATCTACGCGTACACAAAGAGGGCCAGACAGCGGGAATCGATTTTATTTTATACTATGTAAAGATAACATATACAGCAGAGCTAAGTTTGCCCGCAAGCGTTGCTATATGGGTGCCCCATTGTAGCTTTGAATCCAGGGTTAATCCCAAGAACACTTTGGAGTCCTCAGTTTTCAAAGGTTCATTATTTATCTTTAAATTTTTACTGACAGTTCTCGGGTTAGGTAATAAAAACTCAACACACTTTGTTTTTTTAGTATTTAAAAGTAGATTATTTGCCGTAAACCATTCAGAAACTTGAGATAATGCATTATTTACATCGTCAAAATTGTCTTTTATCCTATCGACTTTAAAATTCAAAGACGTATCATCAGCAAATAGTACAATATCGCAAGTATTGTGGACAAAATGTGGTAAATCATTTATGTAGACCAAAAACATGAATGGACCTAGAATAGAACCCTGGGGTACACCCATTACTGAGGCTGATCCGGATGATTTTACATGATTGACACATACTCTTTGGACTCGTTCACTGAGATAAGACGCAATGAGACTAAGTGCAAAATCTTTAATGCCATAGTGGCTCAGTTTAAGCAAAAGTGTCTCGTGATCAACGCAGTCGAATGCCTTTGACGACAAATCACAGAAAATACCAATGGCACTCTGTGAGTTCTCCCATGCATCGAATATGTGTTGTAACAGCCTTGCGGCTGCATCGGTTGTTGATCGACCCTTTGTAAAACCATACTGCTCAGTGTGTAGGATTTTATTTAAATTAAAGTGTAAAAGCAGTTGGTTGAGCATTATTTTTCCGAATATCTTGCTGAGAGTTGGCAAAATTGAAATTGGCTTGTAGTTATTCGGGTCACTTTTGCTTCCCGATTTAAAAAGCGGTATTAGCTTACTACATTTCATAACGTCTGGAAAAGATCCAGAATCTACTGATTTATTAAAAATTAAAGCAAGATATGGCGCAATAATATCAATTATGTTATGAATTATTTTAACTGATATCCCCCATAGATCTGCTGTTTTCTTATTTTGTAAAGATTTAAATGTTTTAACTATGTCATATGGGGTAACGTGTTCAAACCTAAATAACTTATTGCACTCAGAGACATTGCTCCTTAGAAGACGATAGACTTCTGCTGGCGAGGAATTCAGAGAACTGGTTGTAGTAATTGGAATATTTTTGAAAAAGTTCTCAAATGTATTTACAATTACTGTATCGGAGTTAATTACATGATTATCACTTTTAAGCTCCAATTTATTATTATTATGTACCTTATGTTTACTCATTTCATCGCCGATGATGTCCCATGCTGTTTTAATTTTATTATCAGAATTGGCAATTTTTTGTTTTATGTGAAGTGACTTTGCTTGTATGCACACATTTTCAAACAATTTAGAATAGTTTCTTACATATTCAATAAACGCGGGGGAATAATTATATTTTTTTCTGCATATAAGTCAAACAGCTTATTTCTACTTTTATAGATTCCGGCAGTTGGCCAGTTACTAAACTTAAGATCTTTAGACAGTCTTTTCTCTATCACCTTAAAGATAGAGTTATATTGTGAGCTTAACAAATCAAAAAACTTTTGATTTGTGAAGATGTTCAAAAACCCTCGTAGCCCAGTTATACAGTAAAAGTGAACTTAAGTTCTTTTACCTGCAATAATTTTAACAAAATATTGAGTTCATTATTCTGCAAAAAGCAACTAATGTTGTTTAGTTCGTTTTTCTTTTTAGATACATCAGCAATTTCTAGTATATTAATAAAAGCTGAAACCTGTTAACGCAGGTTAACATGTATTAACAGAATAATATTGACATAATGATAAATCAAGCAACTACATCTGAAAAGTATTATAATACAATACATTGTTTTTGTGGTATAGATTTATAAATCTAAATTATTTAAATGAGTTTAGTTCTTTTTTTAAGAAGGTAATTAAATCATACCTGTAGGTAGTTGCTTTTAACTCTAGCTATCTCCGTAAAAAAGCGTCGTAGCAGACAATGGGTTTTACCTACAGCTTCGCCGTGAGTTGAGGAGTCGATTGATATATTTAACCTAATTTTGGTACAAAAATGCAGATAATCGGTTTTTGCAATAAGGGTACGATTTATACTTTATATTTTAGTACATCACAACACAAAGAGAATACAGACAGACAGGAGATACAAGAAGGAATATAGAATACAAAAGTTGGCCTTATCGCTTAGTAGCGAAATCTGCCAGGCAACCTTAGAGTTAAGAAAGTTTAAGAGATTGAACAGACATTATTAAGTATGTATGTTAGATAACAAATACTCAATGAATAATAATATTCTAATTCTGATTTTGTAGTTAACTGCCGAGATCATTGTACTAAGGTCTCTCAGAGATTCTGCTATAACGAATATGTCGTCAGCAAAACAGTGTTGGCAGAACCTAAAGGGCGACTACATTAGACTAGTCGCAGGGAGCCGCAGGATAGGAACGGTGCAAGGCAGGCCATTGGAAGTCAGAAGGAACAAGAAAAACCTTCAAAATCAAAGTCGCGTGCGGCAGCAAGTTTAAAATTAAAAAGTCAAAGCGCATACCTACGATATATGTATATATTTAGTACTTTTTATGTAATTTATATAAAATTTGTTGCACTTTCCCATATCCTTCAATGAGATTCTTTTAAATATTTTATGGTTGTCTGGAGGAGATCGCTTAAAACGATAAGACCGTCTTTGCGCACCTGTGTTCATTAATTAACTCTTAAGATATTATTGTAAACTTCGTGTAGCAATAAAGAATCTTTCTATCTATCTATACCTACTGACCTATTATTTATATGTAAAATGGCCTATACATCTTTGCAGGTTAAATTCGGGAGCGGCGTCGAAGTCAACAGTGGAAACGTGCTGACTCCAACCCAAGTAAAGGACGCCCCAAGTGTTACCTGGCCCGCCGAGCCCAACACCTTTTATACGTTGGCTATGACCGGTAAGCTTATATTAACTACAACAGTATAATAACAGCCTCAATAGCCCAACAGTTAAAGGTGCGAACTGAAAAGTGAAAGGTCGCGGGTTCGATCCTCATCCGTTGCACTTTTGTTTTCGATGACAAGCTTGCGATCTCACCCGATGGTAAGCGACGATGCAGTCTAAGATGGTAGGGCGCTAACTTGGAAGGGATATAGCAATGTAAATTCAACCCATACCCTTAATCAGTTTCTACACGCCATCGTGCCGGAACGCTAAATCGCTTGGCAGCACGTCTTTGACGGTAGGGCGGTAAATAGCTACGGCCAATGCCTCCCGCCAGAAAAACTGTTGTCGTACCCACTCCTAACACAATCTTTCCGCTTATTTGGAGGGGAGAGGAAAATAAAATATAAATTAAGTACAGATATTTTTGACTGATGTTATTAAAAACAAACAACGCAGCATTCGCCAATCTGTATGACCGGAGTAATGCATTCCGATCCGAGAAACGCAATTTTCTACCACACCTACTATGTGTTACACTCAAATTAGATAATGGTGACTATCTGTATTAATTTGCCTTTCAATTAACTAAATTTAACTAATATTAAAAAAAAATTGTTAATTTAAACGCAAATTAATGCAAATTACATTTTATGCAAACTGTCTAATTTCAATAGAATAGAATAATTTTTTATTCAAATAAACAAAGTGCTTTCGAATCGTCAAATGAATCTACCACTGGTTCGGAATGCCGTTCCGACTTCGCTGCAGTCAGGCAATGAAATTGCCTATTATATATTTTCAACCGACGAAAAAAGGAGGTTCTCAATTCGTCGCGTATTTTTTTTTGTGACCTCTTATGAAAAAAGAGGGGTGTTATAAGTTTGACGCGTGTATATATCTGTGTGGGTGTATCAGCGTGTCGGTCTCTTCGTAGCTCCCTAACGAATGGGCCCATTTTCATTTTACACGCGTTATAGACCCGGATGCGCCGTCCCGCAAAGAGCCGACGTTCCGCGAGTGGCACCACTGGCTGGTGGGCAACATCCCCGGGACCGAGGTGGCGAAGGGCGACACGCTCTCCGCCTACATCGGGTCCGGGCCGCCGCCCAACACCGGCCTGCACCGCTACGTGTACCTCGTCTACAAGCAGCCCGGGAAGATCGACTTCGACGAGCTGCGCCTCCCCAACAAGTAAGCCTTACTGCTGTAGTTCTTGCAATTCCCGAATGCGCGTGGCTCATGTTGTGTGTGCGTCATATCTGTAATTTTTTTATTTCTTTTATTCGACGACAAGATAGTCTTTGACCGCGATCTCACCTGATGGTAAGTGACGATGCAATCTAAGCTGGTAGCGGGCCAACTTGGAAGGGGTATGGCAGTGTAGATTCAACCCATATCCCTAATCGGTTGTATAAGTGTGAGCGAGAGTTTGCTAGGCTTAGACACGCACGAACACATACGCAATGTATCTACGTGCACACGAGGTAACCACAAGTAAAGCTCACGTACGCTAGTGAAATGTGAGAACAGTAGTTCTATGCCTCGTTGGTCTATTGCATTCGGGGACGAGGTGTCTGGGGGCGAGACACTCCGCCTACATCGATACCGGCTTCGGCCTGCACTGCTATGTGTGCTTGTATCATGTAAGTGTAAGCGAGAGCTTGCTCGCGACTGACCGCTCCCAGCTAGGCTCCGACAGGCACGCACATTTACGCAATGTGCGTGCACTCGACGTAACCACCATTTGTAAAGCAAAAGCAAAACGTAACATTCATCACAAGTTCGTCCTGCAATCGCGCAATATCAGAGCAACAGATCGATATGATTTTTTGCATGTATTGAAATCTTGGAATGTGAAATAGGATATTTTTTTCCCGTACAATGGTGTATCCGTGTATAGCACGGGTGGCCAACAGGTCGATCGCATGACTTTGCAAATCTAGCGGAAGATGCTCAGGCGCAATGCTCACACTAATATTATGAACAAGTAGCTAGTAACTAGTTCCTAAGAATTCAATTTTATGTTTTCCCTTTTAATCTAATAAAAAATCCTACATAATTAAGTATTACATTTATCAAGAAGTATGAAATTGATAGATCTCACAGGGTTTCGTCAGTAAATAGTAGATCTTCGCTCTAATCAAGTTGGCTACCCCAGTTGTATAGAAACAGATTAGAGTCCACTAACACCTTTTGCTACATCTTCACTTACCATAACGTGTGATCACAGTATATTTTTTTTAATATTTAATTTTCAGTTCGGGTGATAAACGCGGGGGTTTCTCCATTTCGAAGTTCGCCAAGAAGTACAACCTGGGCGACCCCGTCGCTGGGAACTTCTACCAAGCCGAGTACGACGACTACGTGCCCATCCTCTACAAGCAGCTCGGAGCCTAAACGTAACACAACGCGCGGTGTACACGGACACAGCGCATTCTAGCGCATATCGCTCATTTGCGACAAGAGTGACATAATTCAAAATCGACGATGAGAGAATTCTCTCCTTAGAAAGTAATGTTTTGTGGATGCTGCGGCCTCGAACCATACAGCGGCCAACAAAACGACAGAGCATTAAGTCACAATCTCTCTCGCTCTTATTTTTTTGTGCTTAGCGTAATGTTGTTTTTATAGCAAAAAGTATAAATGTTCGACACTAGAATTGGTGAATTTTGGGTTATGTCACCCTTGTAGTAAATGAGCGATATTTTATAGTTGAGGGGTGGCTTCCGACTCGAATTTAGACGCATTTGTGAGTTCTGATCTTTTATCGAAGATTATCATCATCAGGAACCCAATAAACAAACTTGAAAAGGTATCTAAATTCGAGTACCAACACATATTCATATAAAACAACACACACACTAGACATAAATCAAGACAATATTATTATCCTTTATTCATGAAACATAGGGCATTTTATTATTTGAAACGCACCAATATCGTATGACAAGATGGCGGCTATATTGTCATACTTAAGAGCTTACAGTATGCCAGCGTGCCACATTTGATCGTCCATATCAATAAAAATATTGAATCAATAATATTGAAAGAAATATATAGTAAAGTTGACGATATAGACTGAATGTTGTATTAAGTGAAAACACGATTACTAAAAATTTTCTCGATAGAAAAAATTCACAAATTTCCCTCTGAATTTTACAAATAAAACGCAGTAGTCAATGAATACTTTACCTATACTAATAAAACTTAAAATATATACTCAACTTAGTACAATAAGGGTCCTATACTATGTATTATTTAAAATTAAGTAATTTTTTCGTTATTAGAAATGAAATTCTGAAAAATATTGCGTGTGGGGCTGTGGGCCGACGGGCGACTCGTGTCCACCGCATGAATTCATTCACGCTCCGGCATTCGAACGGGGAACCCGCGTCGCTTGTTCTCACGCATACCTACCAGAATACGTATATTTTATCTAAGAAATTATAAGTGTAGTGAAATAGGAAATAAGCGGAATAAGAAAAATAAGACGAAATTGGAGAATAGAAAATGCTAAAAACATGAATTGATTACTACAATAATAACTTTATTGGCTCTTGTCTGTGGAATAGGTACATAGTTTCATACACCTACCATCACTAAATATTAAGGTAGTTTTCCCAGTTAGTAGCCACAGTCACATAATTTTAGTAGTATAAACAAAAGACTAGTTATAGCCTATTTTGTTACAGAATGCAAATACATAGCTTCCTAAAGGTCTTCCTTAGGCTTCCTAAGTCTAAGACTAAGTCTAAGACTAAGTCTAAGACTAAGTCTAAGACTAAGTCTAAGACTAAGTCTAGGACTAAGTCTAGGACTAAGTCTAGGACTAAGTCTAAGACTAAGTCTAGGTCTAAGACTAAGTCTAAGACTAGGTCTAAGACTAGGTCTAAGACTAAGTCTAAAACTAAGTCTAAGACTAAGTCTAAGACTAAGTCTAAGACTAAGTCTAAGACTAAGTCTAAGTCTAAGACTAAGTCTAAGTCTAAGACTAGGTCTAAGACTAAGTCTAAGACTAAGTCTAAAACTAAGACTAAGACTATGGTCTAAGACTAAGTCTAAGACTAAGTCTAAGACTAAGTCTAAGACTAAGTCTAAGACTAAGTCTAAGACTAGGTCTAAGACTAAGTCTAAGACTAAGTCTAAGTCTAAGACTAAGTCTAAGTCTAAGACTAGGTCTAAGACTAAGTCTAAGACTAAGTCTAAAACTAAGACTAAGACTATGGTCTAAGACTAAGTCTAAGACTAAGTCTAAGACTAAGTCTAAGACTAAGTCTAAGACTAAGTCTAAGACTAAGTCTAAGACTAAGTCTAAGACTAAGTCTAAGACTAAGTCTAAGACTAAGTCTAAGACTAAGTCTAAAACTAAGACTAAGACTATGGTCTAAGACTAAGTCTTTTTAAGTCTAAGTATAAGTCTAAGCTAAGACTTAGACTTAATCTTAGCCTTAGACTTAGACTTAGTGTAAGACTTAGACTTAGATTTAAACTTAGACTTAGTCTAAGACTAAGTCATAAGTAAAAGACTTAGTCATAGACTTAGCCTTAGCCTAAGACTTAGCCTTAGTCTAAGACTAAGTCTAAGGCTTAGTCTTAGGCTAAGTCTAAGTCTATGACTAAGTCTTTTTAAGTCTAAGTATAAGTCTAAGCTAAGACTAAGTCTAAGACTAAGTCTAAGACTAAGTTCAAGACTAACTCTAAGTCTATGTCTAACACTAAGACTTAGACTTAAGCTAAGACTACGTCTAAGTCTAAGCCTTTCACTAAGACTTAGACCTAGTCTTATACTTAGTCTTAGTCTTAGTCTTAGATTTAGAATTAAACTAAGACTTAGAATTAGATTTGGACTAAGTCTAAGTCTAACACTAAGACTAAGTCTAAGACTAAGTCATAGTCTTAGTGAAAGACTTAGACTTAGACCTAGTCTTAATCTTTGCTTATACTTAGACTTAGTCTTTGACTTAAACTTAGACTTAGTCTTAGTGTTCGACTTAGTCTAAGTCTAATTCTAAGTCTTAGTTATTAATAATATATAATAATATTATTTTCATTTTATTTCCATACCTATGTACTATGTACTAGAGGCTCGTTAAATGTATCATATACCCTATCGTACGGCGCGTGACCCCTGCCGCGTGATGAACTCGTGCGAGTGAGATAGCTGCAACTACGCGGTGCGGGCGGCTGCACGCTGGGCAGTGGGGCGGGGGCAAAATTTGGATTCCAGCTGGCATACTATAAGCTCTTAAAGATGATAGTATATTACGAGAAAGCCTGTAAGAATTAAAATGTGTAGTATATAAATGCTGAGGGTCTTTGGGTGGTTTAAATTGAAATCAAATATACTTTTCTGTAATCTTTATCATAATTTAATGAACTATAAGCCAAAAATGCGCGGGATATTCAAATTTCCAAATTGCACACCATTTTTTAGTCATATGACGTCAAAAAACGTAACATACTGTTGCCAGCGTAGATACAATGCGTGACATCGGTTTACTTGACTGAACTGACGGTGTTCCTATTAAATTTCAACATGGATTACTAAAGGGGCGGACCAAAAAATTCCTCAAAAGCCGGCAACTTATTGGTGCTATAATGTGACGCGGTAATCACTTAACATCAGGAGACCCGCCTGCTAATTTTCTCGCTAAAAATATATAAAAAAAAGAACTGCAAGCCGACTGCAGTCTAAATTCATCTCTATTGACCTAATGGCGAATGCTGCTATTACGTGAACAGCATTTCTTTTGCGCGTTCGATGCGGTCGATTTGTTCTGCTTTCGTCATCTTGTAACTCTTGCGGCCATTCTCTAATATGCGATCACCTTAAAAGTAAAGAGTTAAGGTTAGGTTTATGAAAAAAAGTTTAAACTCTCATAGAAGGTAAATACCATTTAAATAATAATTCTAAAAGCTTACATCATATTATTATGATAGCATTTATTTACAAGACAGTTATTGCTCTGTGAAAAAAATTATTTTTTTTCGATATGTAACATGTTGTAGTAATAATGTATGCAAGAATAATAAATCATTTTATTGAGATATTTTAAGAGTATGTATCTATGTAAAGTTGAACTGCAGGTGTGGTAAAAAATAATAATTTTAAGACTGAAATTGTGAGCTAGAAGTTGAAGATTTGGATTTGTATGAAAATATTCGTAGGTATATTATGTATTAATTTCATTTTCTAAACAACAATGTTTATGATTTAATGGAGTTTGCCTTAGCTCATAGTCTTATTTCGTTCCAATACATATATCATTATTATAGTTAAATTGTTGTTTCATTTATGAATTGACAGTTATTAGGGTTATGTACCCAAAGTGACATGTACCTACCTAGATTAATTTTGATTAGTATAAATGGAACCCATTATTGGGAAGGTTTGAACTGATCTAGATTTTTAATGGGTCCATACTGTCACAATTATTTAACAGAATTCTAGATTATTAGACTTATTTTTTCCTTTTCAGTTTTTATTTACGCAGTCGGGTTTTTGATTTTTTAAGTTTAATATTTTTTTTACACTTTTTAGTTAGGATTATAACAATGATTTTTAAACACCTATCCAATGATCATCGATTTTAATTTCTCTCTTTTTCATAGTATGGCGTCTGGTCGTGGACCGATTGGCGACCACCAGACGCCATATTGAATTTAGATTACTGTTATGTCTTTAGTTAATACTCCCAAGATTAACACAAATCGATTGACATAAGAATCATCAAAATCGGTCCATGCATTTTGGTCTCCAGAGCACCACATACATACATAGACTGATAAACACATTATCCTCCTGTGCGTGCTGCAGTCGGGTAAAAAGACTTGCTAACTACGAATAATAAAATTAATTATGTCTTGTATAGAAGCCAGAGTTAAAAGATAAAGAACCTAATTTGTACAATTTATTTGTCACGATTGCTGATATCTACATAATAGTTATAGTAAACATAGGTATTTTATTGACACGATGTTTTGGACCAAGTGTGGTACAGCAACGAACCAAAGATAAGGCTAACAATACAATGATGATCCTCTTGCCGTGGTGGTGGTGCGCGGTCCATCAAATTCAAAATTCATTTATTTCATGTAGGCTACCTTGTAGCACGTATGACACGTCATAAATCTACCACCGGTTCGGAATGCAGATTCTGCTGAGAAGAACCGGCAAGAAACTCAGCAGTTGCTCTTTTCAAAAAATAAAATAAACTAATTTTACAATAAGTAACAAAACTAAGCTAAGTCAAAGAATATAGAATCTTTTTATCTATGGCTAAGTATACAGTGCTTCCACAGTGAAGCTTCAAAAATACAATACATATAATCTAACACATGTCAACATGGGAAGTCAAAGCAGACTTTTTTCTTCTGTGATCGAAGAAGCAGACCCATTCCCGTTGGTGGCACCCGTTCACGAGCATCGCTAAATATGATACTCCTGCAAGTGAGTCTAACACTGACTGTAGGAAATCTAGCGAGTCTTACCACATGCATCGCATCGGCTTATCCGCATGAATTGTTTCTTTTTTTTTCATAAATTATCGACTGCGAACCATTACGGTGTTCCCACTAAATTACAACATGGGGTTATTCAAGGGGCGGACCAACAAAGTCCTAAAAAGCAGGCAACGGCAAAAAATTGGTGGTGCCTCTGGTGCTACAAATGTTCACGGGCGGCGGTAATCACTTAACATCAGGTTACCCGCCTGCTCGTTTGCTCGCTAAAAATACATAAAAAAAACTTATCCTATAGATCCCGGGTCGGGTCAAAAAAGGGGGAATATTATTTTTTTGTGTCGAGAAAAATTTTCAATAGCAATTCCGAATTTAGAGCGTTGACGGAATGCCGTAAAACTCAATCGTGTCCGATTGTTTGTGGACTGAAGTTCGAAATTCGATCTGGCAAGTTGTACATACCTTGTACATGCATGTTTAAGGCAATCGCAGTGTAATGATACCTGCAGTAAACTTGAACAACAGCAGCGCTGCGGAAATGATCATGCGTTCGCATTTCCGCACGGTTATCAGCACCGCAATACGCTGCGGTAAACTAAGGCGTGAGTTATTGGACTAAGTTTTATCTATGCCCATTAAATGCTCTAAGCATTACTTGAGTCACTAGAAAGTATCCAGCATTTATATGTGGACGGTAAGCAGAGAACTCAAAAATACTAATAATTATTTATCAATAACACTTTAATTTCCATTAAACTTGTGTACTAAAGATAACTAAATCTTTGTAATGTGATAGAAAGAAAAAAAACCTATTATAAATACGAAAGTGTGTTTGTTGGTTGGTTTTTTTAGGTTTGTGCTTCAATCGCATTGATGTGAGTTTTTTGTATGCGTAAGTTAATCTTAGGCTGAGACCTATGGAGCGTGCTTTGATTTGGCTTCGACTTGTCACTGAATAAGAACGAGACAGACGAAACACCTGTCTGTCTGTACCTATCGATTTGGTTAAAACCACAGACAACGGACACAACGGAACCTTGTATGGTGCGTTGCGGCCCCGCAACGTAGGTAATAATTTTGTAGGATTGTAATATACAATCCGGAACAATAAATCCGACAAAAAACAAATCACCAAGCGCTATTGGAAAAAGACATTTTTTGTAAACTCGTGACATGCTCTATCTAAAACCGTAGACTCCGGGTCAAACCCGGAGGGGTGGCAGCCCTAATCGTATGCCACATGGCTGATACGCCCTCGTGAGCATACATACAAACTGCGCTGCGGTTCCATAGGGTGACTGTGAGACACAGCATTTTTTCCGTTTGAAGGATATAGCCGCAAAAGCCACTAGCAGCGTGTCTTGTGGAATTGCTTTTCAAGTACTTTAAATTTTCTTTTGTGGCTATGGTCACTGACGAACTACGTAATGTTTTTGTTCCAGTTTACCATGTTTTTTGTTATTTGTATGACAATTTTGTGCTTTGTGGCCAGTTCTCCAACTAATGGCCCAAAATCCGATGTCGCTTTGGCTTTTATGAACGACAAAATAGTGAATAAAATTGTACTTGTGCCACCGACAAAATTTATTTCGGTAAGTGATCCACTACACCGTATACGAATAGAAATAGACAAGGTTCCTATATACCTACAGGCAAGTAACCTACGTACGTACTGCACTGGTAGCATGAGCAGGAGATAAAAGTTTTATCCCCCGATTTTATCCACTGACAGGGGATAAAATTATCTTTTCCCTATGCTAAAGCATGGCGACAGAGGAGAAGGCGATGTATATTTCTATAAGTATATCCACTGAGTGTTATTTCCACCGCTGTGCCCATGCTCGACGGGTGGATAAAGCTAAGCGAGGGTATAAACGTGATCCTTTTCCCGGGGATAAGATTTCTCCCGCCCATGCTACCAAGGCTGCAGTGTACAGGGTTACTGGTAATATGCTATGTCGGCAATCAGCCAAGGAGAGGAGGTCATAAGTAGCCAAATGACCCCTTATGACCCCTAGGCAAATGTCATTCTCGAGTAATTTCACATTTTATATTCGTTTTGGAAATATCTGCGATACCTATGTAACGAAACGTAAAGTCCCCATTCACAAAGTTTAAATGTCAAAATTCATAAGTGTATATTAATATAATATTTTCAGGTAAATTACGTTGGCATATCTATCAATCTAGGAACTACGGTAGAACCATTGCAGACGCTGAGGAAACCGCAAGTTTCCTACGAAGCAAATGATACCGATTTATACACGCTTATGTTTTTTGGTAAACTACCCACATTTCTAACCTCATCATTACTATTTACAATCTATGTGCATTAATGCGCTTTGACGACCTAGGGTAAAGCCTAAATTGCAACTTCCGGCAAAAGTAATTTGAAAATTCAAAATAAGTAGGTACTACATCGTTTCTGAACACTCTAATGAGAGACAGCCGTGGCTAGTTACAACACTAGTTAGTGCCTAGTTAGGCTTTGTAATTGTTCCGGTACGATGCTGCATAAAACACGGTTAGCGATATGGATTTAATAAAAACTGCCAATGCCATGTCACTTCCAGATTAGCCCGTTACGTTACGTGAACGTTTATGACCGAAAACTTGAGTAGAATCTATTACATTTTATTACGAAAAATATGCGTTAACTAAGTATGTTTTGACCACGGAAATCAGCGTTTGGTGCTACTGCTACGTAATTTTTTGGAAAACTGATCAATACTTTACCTTACCCAATGGTAGATAGGTACCTACTAAGGTTCATTAGTGCTACACAAAAACTCAAAACCTAACTTTAAACGTGTCCTTAATGTCCTACAGGACCAGATTTGCCGCCATCCTTTGTGCCACCTTTAACGCAGTTCATCCATTGGCTTGTTGTGAACATTCCTGGTCAGGACATTAGCAAAGGGACACCGATTGCAACATATTTTCCTCCTGCGCCCTACCCAGAAGGATTACCATACATTTTCCTTCTGTTCAAGCAAAATGGATCTTTAGACACAAGTCAAATTCCAAATATGAGGTTCGTGAAATAATACACAGCTTTCATTAAAAAGCCTAGTGGTTCAGACTTCGGCCTTCTTTTCGGGTAGTCATGAGTTCGATCCCAAAAAGTTAAAGCGCCTTCTGTGTTTCCTATACGAGAACGTACCACGATAAATGTTTTAGATTGGAAGTTGGAACTGTTGTTAGGAATAACTCGTATACCTAACAATATATTATCTCAATTATGTCATTAAACCATGAAATAATTTTAAAATCTTTAAATATCGTTGAAGGAAAACATTTTTAGGAAACCTGCATGCCTGACAGTTATCCATAATGTTTTCCCAGGTGTATAGGTAAGTCTACTAATTCGCGCTTGAGCATCGTGGTGATCTATGGCCTAAGTCCTTCTTCGAGAGGAAAACTTTGCCCACTAGCGAAATTGAAAATTGAGATTTACTATAAAAAAAGCGTTGGTAAATTGTGTTGTTCAAGCTTCATTTTGCTTTTTTCAGTTTTCTTCTCAGTCGTCCGCATTTCTCTCCGGGCGATTTTGCCTCGAAATATAATCTAGGCGTACCGATAGCAGGAAACTTTATGCGCGAAGCTTATACAGTGCTTGTTCCTCAGGCAAGTTTTGTGAAAACTATGTTTTTAATAATTGAAAAAACTAGCTTTTGCCCGCCAGTAGCTTAAGACCCCAACAACTATCAGCTTTTTGAACTATATGTCCCGCCCATTTCAACTTTAGCTTCGCAACTCGCTGAGCTATCTCGGTAACTTTGGTTCTTCTATCCTCTCATTTCTAATTGAATCCCTCGGAGCAAATTTATTTTATTTATTTATTCATGTTTAATATATTTTTACTCGTATTTAATTCTTATATGTTTTACAGGTCCTTGATATAGTTTCTGAATTGATGCCGTCAATTTTTGGATAGATGTCTGATCAAGAGGCGGTTTTTGCAATAATAGCTACTTACCGATGTCGTACTGATTGCTCTTAGACGTACTAAGATATCCGCTAATATCCGCTTCAATGAGTTAAGATATTTTTAATGAGGAAAAGGCAAAAGGAATCTATTTATATCTAGACTCGGTACCGCACCTGTTTTTTGTTTTTTATTTTTTTTTAATAATAAAGAGGTTGTTTCACATTTATCTACCTGAAAAATTATAAACATGATCTATTAATACTTTATTTAATAAAACATTTAGACCCCCAAACTCTTATACAACTGTGGTACGTAGTTATCGAACTGAGCGAGGTAGAAGTTGCCAGCTACTGGTGCCCCCAGGTTGTACTTCTGTGCGAACTTCTTTGTAGAGAAGGCGGCGCGACCTTCGACTGACCTAAAGAAAATATGTCTAATTTATTACTTCATAAGGTTACTCAGGAAGCAGTGATAGCGTAGTGATCTCCTGTTCGGGGTCTCCTGTTTTGGCAATTTTTATTTATTTTAGTCTTTAAAACGTAATCGTATCGTAGGGTTTTTACCTTTTAATAAAGATATTATTATTATAACTTAAAAAATAAATAAAGTAAGGGAGGGTCCCCACGATTATATAAACAGTCAAGCAGCTTAAATTATATAAAAAGAAAATTGGGTAGGCGTCTTGTAAAAAACTTACTTATTATCGAGCTTCTTTTCGTCGAAGGCCAGTTTTTTCGGTTGCTTGAACAATATGTAGACGTAGCGGTGGATGCCTGTGCCCTCCGGGGGCCCGGAGCCGATGTACCCGGACAGGACCTCGCCCTTCGTCACGTCGGCCCCGGGGATGTTGACCACGAGCCAGTGGTGCCACTCGCGGTACACCAGCTCAGGGCCGTCATAGTTGTCCGGATCTTTACAAGTGAAAAATCACTGACCAATAGCCTAAGCACGAACTTTTTGAATTCTACGTTACGTAATCGTATCTAGTGACGATGACGATACGATAACGCAGAATTTTGGCAGCATGAACCCCTAAAATCAACTCTACAAAGTTCGTGCTTAGGCTACAGTACACAAGTTTAACGTCTAAAAGTCAGAAGTATGAAGTATCCCAAACGCCAAACTAGAAAATGTGTAGGGAAATGTTTTTTTTTTAATTCCGTTAATTTTAATTTAGACTTAATTAGGTACAGTTTTCTAATTGGTGATAAAAAATACATCAAGATTAGATTTACTTGACAGAATACTTTTATGTTTTTTTTATATTTTTAAAAATGCCTATTCCAAAAGATTGCCGAATTTCTAAAATTTGGCGTTTGAGATACTTTATAACTGAATGGACGTTAAATTGAAAATTCAGGTCAACAGAAAAAATAGGGGATTTTTTCGTCGGGGTTTCAAAGGGGTTTTCAAGGTATAAAGGACTATATATTCGAAAGTGTTCGAAGTTTGTTTGTTGGTTTGTCCTTCAATCACGCCGCAACAGATCTTAGAGTAGATCTTAGAGTTGAGGACCTGGAGAGTAACATAGCCATTAACGAGACTACTTTTTGTTCCAGAAAATCAGAGAGTTTCCCACAGGATGTATAAAAACCATCGATATATAATAAAAACTGAATCCACGCGAACGAAGTCGCGGGCATCTTCTAGTCTAATTGAATATAAGGCGCCTTATATTCAACAAAGATTAAAATATTGTTATAGTTCTACTACTCACCAGTAAATATGAGTGTGTAGAATGAGTCGGGGTCCGCAGTATATGATAAGGTGGGTTGATCTTTGACCTGTGTCGGAGTGAGCTCGTTGCCGAGGTCGGCTTTGGCACCACTTGGGTAACTTAGCTGAAACATTTTTTAACAAAGAAAATAATAATACTGAACATGAATAATACTCCCCTTACCCCTCCAACTTAGCGTAAAATCTTTTAGAAGCAAGAACGACAAAAATGTGACCCCACCAGCAGGGTGAGCATGGGCAGGGGACATATTATCCACGGGGAAAGGATAAAATGTTTATCCCCTCGCTCAGTTTTATCCACCCGTCGAGAATGGGCAAAACGGTGGAAATAATATCCACAGTGTATGTACTTATAGCTTTAGCATAGGTAGAAGATAATTTTATCTCTCATCAGTGGATAAAACCGGGGATAAATAAATACTAATAACTAAAATGTAAAACTATACCTACCGATTACATTCTTTATTGCATTTTCAATGCGGTCTGACGCGCTATGTAATTCGTAGAGTCACTAAAAAATTAGCGCTTTCAGGCAGACGAGCGTCCGGGTTTACTTATTAGGTCCTAGTCGATAATATAATAAGTAAGTAGACTAGACCTACACTTACAGTGTTTAGGAATGCGGTTTTCTATTCGAATGGTCGCAGGTTCGGACCCGGGCACGTACCTATCTCTGATTTTTCGATATCACTTAAGTGAAAACATGGTATGGAAACCTGCACGCTTGAGTGCTCTCCATGATCTGCCACTGTCAATTTGCATTGGGCCAGCGTGATGGACTACCACACTAATATCACGTATATCACACTAATATCACATATATTACACTAATATCATATTATAGAGGCGAAAGTTTGTGTGTGTGTATGTTTGTTACTCTTTCATGCAAAAGTTACTGTACGGATTTGACTGTTTGTAATGGAGATAGATTATACCTTGGATTTACATATAGGCAGGCTTCTTTTTATCCCGGAAGTCCAGGACCAAGTCGCGGACATCATCTAGTAGCATATAACCCTTCTCTGAGAGGCGACTTCGACTTATCTCAGTAGAGATTATGATTATAATATTTTTATTATATTATAGTGTCCCACTCTCGTACCTGTATAATATCGTTGGGTGCAGAATCCACTACATCGGGTACAATTTTACTGGACTTGAAAGCACATGACGCCATGATGACTGACTGTTGGTAAATTATAAATTAATAGGATTAGGTATGCCATTTAATATGATATAATTAATCAAAATTAGATAAAATTAAATGCCTACATATATCGAAGTATTTCATTAGTAGACAAATGTAGTGTCTACTTATCTAAAAGACTTATGTAAATTATAAATTAATAGGTATGCCATTTAATATGATATAATTAATCAAAATTAGATAAAATTAAATGCCTACATATATCTAAGTATTTCATTAGTAGAGTAATGTAGTGTCTACTTATCTAAAAGACTTATTATTTATTTATTTATATAGGCTATGGGCTTTTATTTATTAAATTAAAAATATCTATTTTTATTAGGGATATTTTTTTTTTAATATTTTAAGCGAGCAAACGAGCAGGCAGGTCACCTGATGTTAAGTGATTACCGCCGCCCATGAACACTTGTAGCACCTGAGGCACCACCAATGCGTTGCCGGCCTTTCAGGAATTTGTTGGTCCGCCCCTTGAATAACTCCATGTTGTAATTCAGTGGAAACACCGTCACAGGAAGTATGGGAGTCGCAGTAGGATATGGGAAAAAAAGATAAAAAAATTACCTTGGCAATGAGACGTGTGTATTCGAGTTATCAACACATACGTATGATTGATAACTGACCATTTAGAAAACTGCGCCGATAAAATTATACATATACTAGGTAGTAGGTATGTAAGTATGCTACACACTGCTAGCATGAGCGTGTCTGTATGTCACATTATCAACGTTTAACCAGCTTCACTTGCATATCTGATCGGTAATTTTGACCTCCATAGAATAGAGTAGAAAATTTTTTATTCAAGAGAACTTTGCAAAGTGCTTTTGAAGCGTCAAATGAATCCAACTACTTTATAATGATTGAACTTCACTTAGTACTTGGATCAAGGGCAGGATACAGAAGGCGGTACTCCTTGAGACGGCACGCATTGTGAGGAGGTTCCTCACTCTGGAGCCCTGACCACGTTGGGTCATTGGGTCCTACCCCGCAGCAAGTGGGACCGTATTCATTGTATTATTTTTGAGTATGTTATTTTTGTAAACATTTTTTTTAAATAATATCCATGTAAATGTGTGTGAAAATAAATGATAGAAATATGAAACCTAGTTGATTAGCGTAAAATAAGCTTATGCTTCATCAACTGAAAAAAATAAATTCAACTTCGAAATTCGCGCTGAAAATCTGTACCTACAGACTTTTGGAGATAAACTAATGATCTGTAAATATATAAACAGCTGTTTTTAGAATATAATACTTATTTAAGCTGAAATTGGTAGGCGCCCAGACATCATTCCTATATGGAAAATGGAAATTTGAAAAGTATAAATACAACACGGTCACGGTCAATAGCTAGTAAAGAAAATTTTAGTCGTATGGCAGCGATAAGAATTTTATTTTACATTGTGTTGTGAAGATAACACATTGTTATGTAATTCTTATTGCATACAATAGGATATTTGAAATCATTGAAAAACCACAAATTGTAGTCATCCTATTAGAAAACACCCTACAGAAGCAAATTTTTAATTTACGGCCAAAAATAATGTGTTTACCTACTGTTTGAGAAAAAGAAGTGAAAATCGCGAAAATGCAATATTTTTGCAAATTTTCGCTCACTGGTTGCGAGTCTAATCACGTCGCACCTTATTTTCGCGTTTTACGATAATGGTAATAAGTAGATAATAATAATAACAATAAATCATGCTTTTAATTTCGAGTATATACAGGTCGGTATATTGAGACTTGACGTTAAGTACTTGATATTTTTTGAGAATTTTAGACATAACTAAGGAAACCAACATGCCTGAGAGTTCTCTTCTCCATAATGATTTCCAACGTTGTGGACAATGGTCTAAACCCTTCTCACTTGAAAGGAGACTTTTATAATAGAGAGATGAATGAGACATATCTGCTGAACATTCTATATAATAAGGTAGTATTATGATGCGCCGCATCATAAACCATAGTTACCTACTTCGTATTTAAACCTTACGGTAGTAAGTAGGTACCTACCGACATATTATCCACGGGGAATGGATAAAATGTTTATCTCCACGCTCAGTTTTATCCACCCGTCGAGCATGGGCAAAACGGTGGAAATAATATCCACAGTGGATGTACTTATAGGAATATACTTCTCCTTTCCCCTGGCGCCATGCTTTAGCATAGGGGGAAGATAATTTTATCTCTCGACAGTGGATAAAGTCGGGGATAATTTTTTTATATCCTGCCCATGCTCACTCTGTAGAGAAGGGTTATAGGCCGTAGTCCACCATTCCGGCCCAACGCAATTTGGCAGACTTCATAATATGGAGAACTCTCAGGCGTGCAGGTTTCCTCACTATGTGTGCTAATTTCGTATCGCCAATGGCGCGTGCCCGGGATCGAACCCGTGACCTTCCGAATAGGAGACCGCTGTCCTAACCACTGGGCTATCTCTACTTCCTCAATGTTGAAAAGGTTACGGGAATGAAAATGAATGACTCTGTACTTATTACAAGACAAACAATTTTATTAATTTTGAAAACATTGAAAACAACAACAAAGAATTATAATACTATACCTAAACTACAGAATGTACACTTAAATATAAAATATCCATATTTTTTACAAATAACAAGTCTCAGAACTTAGGCTATGTATAATGTATGTTTAAATAATAGGTAGATACTACAAAAAATTCTACTTAAATTATTATACCCACAGTAAGCGATACTTATCAGTATGAACATAGAGTAAGAATTCCGATTCAAATAATATGGCCTTCCTTAGCACATGTTTTATGTACGTAGGTATATTATTGTGATATTTGGAAAATATTATTTTAATTTATAGTTATAATGTTATGTTTATTGTATATAACTGTATCCAAATAAAAGGATTGTAGAACATAATACATAATATTAAATGATACGACTAATATATAAATGTACTATTCAATGATGTGATAAAAGTACATACTTTATTTGAAACTTCCTGCAATAAAACTTATTCGAAATGAATAAATGAAACCAGAAGTAGGATTTCAAAGTGATAGTTCCAAAAAACACCAATAATATTTATTAAGTATATTTAATATTATTATTTCAGTAGGTACATAATTCGAATCCAAATACTAACAACCTCACATACCTACTATAACGAAAGGGGAAAGGAAAAGTATATTCCTATAAATATATCCACTGTGGATATTACTTCCACTGTTTTGCCCATGCTCGACGGGTGGATAAAATTGAGCGAGGGGATAAACATTTTGTCCTTTCCCCGTGGATAATATGTCCCCACCCATGCTCACCCTGCTGTACTATAGCGTTTACTCGCGGTATTTTATTATTATATAATATTTACATTTTTGTCACACTGATTTTGATTTTGTTACAGCTACCATTTTTGATGGGCTCTGTAATTACAGAGTAGCAATTTATAAAAATACTCATAAGTACTTAATTTTTATTTATTTTGAAAATTGACACAGATCGATACAGTATTAGTTTATAGATTTTACAGATTTAGATATTACAAAATAATATATAAAATTAATGATTAATTAATTATTTTTAATTATTTAAAGGTAAATCGTAAAGCGTTCACCACATTTTAAAATATTAGGTTATAGGTAAGTATATATATCTAACATTTAAATATATTTTTTATTATAATATAATAAAATAAATATTTGTTATTCTATTACTTTAGCTTATACATCTGAAACTGACCGACAACAATCTTTAAAAGATTGGTGGCATTTCAAATTGCAGTCCAGTCTTTGGGGCGTGTATATTTTTGGGAAAACAAAATATGTTTATATACATAAATATAACCTTTATTCCATGCTAAGTAATAATTGTCCGGCCTTAAAATAAAATGTAGACATAACTGTGTTATTCAGTTGATCAATTCTCTAGGAATGTATCAATAACTAAAATGTATATTGGAAAATTGAAACTTCTATTTGCACGTCAAATGTGATAATTATAATATACGATGGAAACGATCAGTGTGTTTATTCATTTGTGATTATGTTATAATGTAAAAGATATGTCAAAGCAAGCTAAATAAATTTAATAAGATAGATAATTTTCCTCGTTCCAGTGGTTTAGATGATATTTTTTATATTTAGCTTTTATTTTTGATATTTACGTTTTAGTTTTAATTTAGTATTTAGTTTTATATTATATTAAGTATTATTATTACATATCTTATATATTAAATATAAGATAGTAAATAGTTTAGGTTTAATAGATAAAAATTTAATTTAAAATTTAAATACGGTGGTCCGTAGCAAAAGTAATCGCCAGAGAAGCAAATTAAAATATCAAGCAATTGCGTTAATCATATTTGATTTATCAAGCGTCTACCCATATCAAGTTTTTGAATACCTATCTTATGAATTTATAAAACAATCGCGGTAGTATGCTCAGAGTTGCTATCTGACAAGTGCCTAAAAGTAGGTATAATGTATATAGAAATTGCTTCATCATCTAGCGAAAAATATTCCGGTCAGCATCCCTGCTGAAAAGCATCCTTCTATCTATTAGGTCCACATGTGAAAATTAGATAGTATAATGAAATTATTATGTGTATCCGCCTAAAAATAGACCTGGTAATAGAATAGATTTCACTTACGATCAGAAAAACATATTAAAATCGTATGTTTTCCTTATCGTCATATTATTATAATCAAAGAAATGGCAATTTTTTAACTAAAAAACATAAACTATCACGTTAACAAAAATAAACGGCTAAGACTGATAACTCATTTTATTTATTTAATTACAGAAATTTTGTTATCACTGTTATACAAGACCAAGAGTCGAATTAATAACACGTCACAAAAACGCATTAATAAATAATAATTAGTTGAATAAAACAATACTATTTTTTTCACTATTTTAATAAGGATGTTAATAACAAATAAATAATAAATATATTACAAAAAACAACACATATGGTACACGAAATTAAAGAGATTTGCAAATTTTATTATTAGTTAATAGAAAAATTAAGCTAAAATCTTTTAGTAAGTCGATACGACGCACGGCAATGTAGGTAGGTAGGGAATAAGAGTCATCTATTTACAAGCAGCTCAAGCACAAACAATGCGACAACGCTTTCTCGCGACTTTTTCATTGAGTGGTGCGCTTTCAACTTGCGATAGAAGCATTGCTAACTAGCCAATCATATGCCTCTGCGTATGCCCTATATTTGCCGACAATACTTAGCTCATGTTGACTGGCACACGTCATTATTACCTACATGCATTCCTGCGGCAACTTACACTATACATAGTCATACGTAGTCATATCTATTCAAGTTGAAAACGCACTAGGGACTAGTGTAGTTATACCATTCGTTGCGAAAGACGCGAGAGGGATGTTTATGTCGCTCCTCGCTCTGCTTGTGCTAGTGAATTCGCTTGTGAATTCCATAATGTAGTCTACCTATCCATTTTGACAGCATATTAATAATTTCACTTGTTCCTACTTTCATGAGTTTCATATTGTTGGGGTTAACTATATAGGGTCATTCGACCAAGATTGCCTTAGTATCGGAAGAAACGAAAAAACCTTATTATAAACTAGGATTTATTTACAATGTTATCAGTTCATATATTTCCAATCGAAATTTCTTTAAATATTAATTTTATTTTATTTACACGATCCCGGCCCCTTTATCTACATAAAAACGCAAAATTTAAAATCACGTCAGGTACCTATGTACCTAATTAAATTAATTCAATGCAATTTATTTACTTTTCACACTAATCTTTCTTTTTTGTATGAAAAATGCATACATACTGTAGTTCCTATGTAAATACTAGTAGGTAGTTTGAAAAATCCTAATCAATAATAATAAAATATTAATTAATAGGTATCTCATAGATCTAATAAGACGTGTTAATAATAATAATTAACGAAATACAAGTTATTCGGAGATTTTGTAGGTAGATAAGTTTAAGCTAGGAAGCTCTATTATGTAACAAAGTAAAATATAAAAATAAACAAGAAAAAAATTAAAATCTGTAACTTGGCCACAAAAAAAATTGAATATACTCGTAGCATCTGCCATATTGATTTTGTTCATTAACGTAGCCTATATTACCCGGACTATAATAATAAATCAATTGACATCTCATTCATCAAAATCAGCTCAGTATTTTAGAAGCTACGGTGGAACGATTGTACTCGGAAATAGTCACATACAAGCATACGTAGACTGCTAAAACTATAACCCGGCTTCGCCATAGTCGGATGTAAATGCCGCTCAGTAAATCTAAACCACTTGAACCGTGGCGAAGGCACTAAAAGTAACTTTCTTTGGTGGTTCAGCACTGCACGTCCTCACGACAGAACGCTTCGATCCATCGTGCACATTCGCCTTCAATACTGGTTTTAGATTCGCTACATCCCCGTGAGATTGTGCTTTGAACCTGCCAATAGTGTTGCCATTGCCTAAATCTCTCAATTTATTCGTCAAACCTGTTATTCTATTGGAGATATTTGAATAATTGTTTTTCTTGTCATTCGGCTTTTTGGGTTCACTGAGTTTCATTGGGATTTCTAGATGTTGTAGCGAGGCATACTTTCTGTGATCTGTGCTTAGGTTTCTCTTGATGTCTGTATTGGGGCGAGGTAATCTTGGCGGTCTTTGGAGGAAGTTGTTTGGTCTGAAGGGCAGCGGGGTGAGTTTTGGCTTGGTTTCACTCGTCAAGCGAAAGTATTGTGGCGCCGGTTCGAGTCTTTGGGGTTTTTTGAGGGTGAGAGCCATCGCTATTTTAGTGGGGCGTGCGAGACTGTCGAAGGCTCTCGTGGAGAACTGTGAGCGACTGCTACCCCATTCTTCTCTGTCTGATTCATAGCCGTTGTTCCCTGTAATAAGAACAATTATATCTTAAAAATTTGCAAATAAACATTCACATTATAAAAACTAATTCACATGATACGGAGAAAACAGATGAATACGTTTGTATTGACAGATGGTCGCCTGTGTTACTTCTGAAAGAATTCAAGCCCTACTTCTTTCTTTTAGCTCTTTTACGCTGTCTTATCAATTATCATTGAAGTTGAGTGGAGCGGAGAGGTCCTCAGAAGATCAAACAAGATGTAAACATCGTAAAGAAACCTGCACGCCTGAGAATTGACCATAACGTTCTGAAAGGTTTGTGAAGTCTGCCGATTTGCATTGGGCCAGCGTTGTGAACTATTCAAAAAATTCAAAATTCAAAATTTATTTATTTCATGTAAGCCAACTTGTAGCTCTTATGACACGTCATCAATCTACCACCGGTTCGGAATGCTGAGAAAGCCGCAAAAAAACTCAGCAGTTGCTCTTTTAAAAAAAAATTTTTTTACAATCAAAACTATGCTATTGTATACAGTGTTTCCACAATGAAGCTTCTAAAATACATACGTAGGTAAATATAATCCAACACATGTTAAGACGGGCAGACAAAGCAGACTCATTCCCGTTGGTGACACCCGTTCATATTGCCTTCTAACCCTTCTCTGAGAGGAGACCAGCGCTCATTAGCGAGCCGTTAATGGGTTGTTGATATTGATAAATTTTTTCTGATATCAATTCTCTGTGTATGATTAAAATGCAACCAAAACAGATACACATAGCAAGTTACATCAAATGACAAGCCCATCTTGTTAAATCAGTACACGCGGGCTTCCGCGCCGCTATCCATACAAATCGACAAATTACCATGTAAGCATCTGTATGACCTAGAAGTCAGTGCAAGGCTATACTTGCAGGAAAATGTCAAACCTTCATTTCAGTGCAGGTCAATATTGTTTTGCTCTTTTATTAATATAGTTATTAATGAAATATGGAAGTGCGAAAAAATAAAGATTAATCGAGGCACTAGGTATAGCACCTCCGTAACGACCTCCCTGACGAGGTCTCGGGTTCGATTCCTGGCTTTGGGAATTAATTTTTACCTAATGGTCACCTAGTAAAAATATTTTACTAGGTGATGCCCGCGGCTTCGCTCGCGTAGATTTATTTTTAGGGTTCCGAAAAAAACTTCGGAACCCTTATAGGATCACTTCGTTGTCCGTCTGTCTGTCAGTGTGTCACCACCGTTTTTCTCGAAAACGGCTTATGATCCGAAGTCGAAATTTATACTGAATATAAAGTTCAATGGTCTCGTAGTGTTTTAAGAATATCAAGCTTATAGCTTAACTCAGTGAAAAGTTACAGCTTTAAAACCACGGCTTTCTCATTATTAAAACAAATTAAGAGACATCTTCCAAAAATCGTTTTTTTCCATACCTAATTCTTAGTTTCATAGTAAGTGCCGTTATATTTTACAAACACCAGCTTTAAAGTCTTACAAATGACGAACATATTGATATCTCTAAACATAGTAAAACTAACTTAAACAGCTAAAACCAAATAAAAACCTACCACTTACTATGACTTTTAAAGTACTGTAACTGGAGTAAAGTATCTGAAGCTAAAACACACTATCAGATGCATCGACTGAGAGCCGCGACAGATAAGGTTTCACAGTCGTTTGAGATCAGCAGGCCCATATTTCTATCGGACGTTCGAAGACTCAAGAATGGCCCAAGGTTACGTCCGCGACTACGTCCGATTGTGTGCACAATTCAATGTACATTCACTATCCAGCCGCGGTTGACGCGTCGGATAGTTTGTTCTAAGCCTAACTTTTTAATGCGTCACAACACAGAACTGTCACAACTTTTGTAGACTGACCTCTATAATTACTCTATGATTTGTAGAATAGACCAGGTATGTAATAGAATCTGCAATGGCATATACATTAAGAAAAATATTTTTTATCTATTACCTATCTCTTTAATTAATTTATGCCGTCATATTTTGTATTCACATCACACTATATCACATATCACACTAATTCATATTATAAAGCCGAATGTTTGTATATGTATGTGTGTGTGTATGTTTATTACTCTTATTACTCCTTCACGCCACAACGAATTAACCGATTTGGCTGAAAGGAGTTGTCCCAAAATGGTTTTTTATTATTGAGTATAATTAACCAGAATGATTTTAATCACAAACATATAAGAGTAAGCAGACCTAACATAATTTTCACAACTACATCTAAACGAATAAATAATATCTTCGCTTGCTTCTCTCCAACAAAAAATATATGATTCTATCTCTTTTACTTCTGTTGTTGCAACACTTACGCACTCATAGACATAATTGAGCTTGAGGCAATTCGTAAGCTACAAATAAGAGAAGTATGGTGGAATATGTCAATTTGTCAAAAACAACAACATAACCTGCGAGTTGTTTATTCTTTTAAATTTGCTTTAAAATCGAGTCTAAAGAATCAAAAATTCTGAAATAAAATGGTGAAGTGTTGTGCACCTCTGTGTGGCAATTCTCCGTATAGGAAAACACCTGCAATTACTTTTCATCGGTAAGTTTTGATGTGCTATAGACTCGTAATTTGGTTATATGCTTACTCGGCATTTTAGAAGCAGTCCCTAATTATTATATACGCAAAACTCGTAGACAGTTATAGTAATTTTGGTTCTAGTATATTCCTGTTGCAATATTTATCAATTAATTAATATCAGGATCTTGTTTGTCGTTTCATATACTTGTACAATTTGACAGGGCCGTATTCAGGCGCAAGTTTTGTTTAGTGGGTATATTTTGATTAAATAATTAGTCTGTTTTTGCCTGCCTGTTTTAAGATGTATTGGATTGTATTAATTTTTATTTGTATTGTATTGGACTTAGGAAAATTAATCGTGGAAGCAATACATAGCATAGTTTCATTAAATATTGTAAAATTTTTACTTTTTTTTGAAAAGAGCGACCGCCGAGTTTCTTGCTGGCTCTTCTCGGCGGGAAAGGCATTCCGAACCAGTGGTAGATTCATTGACGATTCAAAAGTGCTTGTGAAAGTTTATTTGAAATAAAATATTTCTATTACTATTTCTATAAAAGTAAGGATAAATTATAAAATTAAATCATTTTTTAGCTTTCCAAAGGATGAAAATATAAAAAATGCCTGGTTGATGCAGACGAATAAAAAAAATTGGCAGCACAAAACATCGAGTGTGCTATGTTCTGAACATTTTGAAGCACATTTAGTGGATTGCAGTGGTTTTCGTACCGTCCTTACTTCTAATGCAATCCCAATGATTTTTGATTCATCATTACAAGTAAGTTTCTAGTTGTTCTTATATTTAGGTACCAACCCAAAACATCTTGCCATTTAAACGTAAATATTGACAGCTATACCCATATATATATATAGCTGTGTACCTATTTGTATTACCTATTAAATTGTTAATACTAGACAACTGATAATTTATTACTCTTGTTTTCAGCATATGTCTACATCATCAGTAAAAGGTCCAGTAGAAAGAAAAGCTGCTGGAGATCAAGTTTTGATGGACTTGCAAAATTTACAGCCTAGTAATACTATTAATAAAGAGTATAGAGTAATACTATTCCTTATTACGTTATTGAAAAGACTGAGACATATGGTTTATTTTGTTATTTTTATAAGTTTAAAATGTGTAATACTATTCTAATAAGGTTATTGAAATGAGTGATACAGGCTGAATAGAATGTAAGAGTTAATTAAACTACTGTTGATGTTATCGTATTGTC
The DNA here is from genome assembly GCA_038048805.1 of Hipparchia sbordonii. Lineage (NCBI taxonomy): Eukaryota > Metazoa > Arthropoda > Insecta > Lepidoptera > Nymphalidae > Hipparchia > Hipparchia sbordonii. The sequence continues at coordinate 7,005,009 of CM076107.1, read as the reverse complement.
AATGTTTGTATTTCTAAAAGATATTAGAGAAAAAGTTGCTTTTTGATTTTGTTTTATTTATCTAATAGATATATCTTTTGGGTAGATTTTGTAAATCATGTTTTGTTTTGATTTTATTAAATATTATTTTGTAACATTATTACTTGTTTGATTACAAAACCGCGAAACTTAGCACATTAGAATCCATTTTCATAATTAAGAATTAATTTATAGAATTAAGTTTACAGAATGTAAAATAAGGGTTTAACCTACAATTTGATGGCAACTTTCCGTAGTTTCCATATTATTTCAAATTACAGATATTAAATACTCTCCAGTCCCTTCAACCTCGCTGAACCTCGCTTTTCGAAGTCCGGCTCTGTTTACTGTCAATGTGTGCGTGAGATTTGTATGTAGGCGTAATTGGAACGCCAATTTTTTCTTATGTTAGGTCTGCTTACTCTTATATGTTTGTGATTTTAATATAGTTCGATAGAGATCCAAAAAGGCTTCTATCTAAATAATTTACCGATTTTTTAAAGACCCCGATTTGGAGAAAATATTTTTTTTTGTTTTGATGTATTTATGGACCTTTGCTTGTGATTACGCACCGATTAAAAAAAAAACTTCAAAAATATTATTTGTCTAGGTAACTTGTCAATGTCAGGCGTATGTCAGGTGATTGTCAGGACCAGTCAGGACTGTCAAAAGTGACAATTATAATGACGTTTTTGAACTTTTGGCATTTAAATGACATAAAAGTGACAGTAACAGGTGTCAGATTCAATTATTTCTAGATAAGAAAATGTTTTTAATGTTGCCATCCATCGAAAAATATTTTCTACAAACAATATTTTTCTTTATTAATTAAAAAAAAATGGGGGTTTCTAAAATTATTATTTAAATGGCGTTTAATTTTATATTTTTTTCTCTTTCATGTGATAGCAGTTTGGTTCTGGTTAATAGACACTCAGAATAAAAAACCACCCTCCATACTAAACTGGGACATGTCCTTTGGAATGGAGATAGCTAATACCCAGGATTAAAACATAGGAAACATTTTATCCCTAAAAATTACAGAGTTTCCATGGGAATTGAAAAATCTTGATCCACGCGGCCGAAGTCGCGGGCATCGTCTAGTACCTAATAAAACCTTCATTTTTTTGTAGAATAGGTAGATATGTAATAGAATCTGCTATGGCATTTACAATCCAGTGTTAATCATAGATTAAAAATAGAGGTCAACGCAGTCTTATAACCCAGTTGTCAAAAACTGTCATGTCTTATTAAATAATAATCTGTGTTAAATAATGTTTGAATTGAATTGGTAAAATATTTCGAATGTTCATATAACGATAGGAATTAGGAAATGAGTTTTTGAAAGATGTAACAGTGTTAATGAGAGAAGGATACGTCTATATTTAAAGATGCGAAGAGGTGGTTAGCTAAGGGAAACATCAAGAGTGAAGTGGAATCTTTGGTGGAACATGTCGGAAAGCCATTAATTAAGCAGGAGGTTGACCAGTGCATAAATAACTACCATCCAGTCCAAGTTAAAGCGGCACCTCAGCAGCTCAAGAGCTTGTTAAAAGATGAAGTGTCCATAGCACAGCGGCCGAAATTATTGAAGCAAGGCAATACATTCGTTAAAAAGAAAGATAGCATCGGAGCAAGTAAGGAGATAAAAGAACAGTCGTACAAGAATAATTACTCAGTGGATGGAGATGTACTCTGCAAGTATCCAGGACAATCGTTGGTCATACCCAAGCAATTGGAAAAAGAAATAAACCATAGCAATGGACATTTTTTAAAGAAGAAGAAGAATTGGAAATATGTATAAGACGCATGGCTCAGCTGACCATATTATGAAAAAAAACCAGAGTCAAATAGTCGATAGAGATAGTAATAGTAGGTAAATAGTACTGTAAAGTAATAATGAAGGTGACTGTGTTGAATGAATGTTTGTGTATTAATATAGTTAAGTAGATGTATGTAGTTAGCTTTGTCAACAGCACCGCCAAGTATATTGTATATATACTAGGTTATGTGTTACACTGATATGTTTGTACATGATTTTGTTATTACCAACTTAAGAACACACAGTGAACTCAAAGTGAACTTATAGTGAACTTGTTAGAATAAACTAAGGACAGTTATTGGACTGTAAATTAGATAATATAGAAATTAATAATAAGTTTAAGTTAAAGTAATATTACTTATTAGCCCACAGGCTAGATGGTAGTATAAAATAAAGCCACCGTTACATGGCGCTTTATGGTAGGAAAAAAAAAACCAACTTAAGTATACCTATGGTTTTTTAAATTCGAGATCATTCAAATTTTATTTCATTTTGTAAAAGAAATATTAATTATAATAATTTGTGACCATGTATACTTACTAGTGTTTAGATTCCTTATACATAAGATGTCATTCTATATTGGTTAACTTAAGATGTATTACTGTTAAGTATGTATGAAAACTGTATTATTTAACTTAAGGTGTGTTAGTGTTGAGAAGGTATGAAGTATGCGCGGAAGTATGAATATGGTAAAGATGTATGAACGGAGAAGGTATGTCTGGGGACAGACATAGTTGCAGGATGACCGAATGTGGGAAACGGAATGTAAGTGTATGACAGGGATGGATGTATGCGATAGAGAGAGTGGGAAGATATGGAGATAAAAAAGATTGGCAAGATGGCATACGGAGTTAAGACATGCTAAGGAGTGCTAAAAGTAGTTTAAATAAAAGAAGTTAATATATATTTAGTGTTTTTACTTTGAGCTATTCCCACATTTATTAGAACATACGATATTATTACTTGCTTGTTCAGACATGAAAAGGGTCACAAAGAAAATTCTGTCAAACATAGAGAATCTTTTGATTGACTATCTCGAATGCTTTAAAGACAGCTTAGACTTAGTTTTACAAGTTATACATTGCATTATGGAAGTAACTCAAAGAGACAAATAATGGGATGAAACATGGAGATTGGGAACTGTGAGAAAACTACACAACCCCATTGAGTTTGGGCTTGTTTGATTCATCTTGACAAGTACTCTAGTCCTAGATGATATGCAGGGTCTGATGATGAGACCGGAAGGCGTCTATAGGAACTTCAATAACACTGCGCACTTAAGCTGTCATCTAGTAGGTACCTAATTAATGCAATGGGCAAGAGTTTCGGAACCCTCAGTGCGCGAGTATGACTCGCACTTGACCGGTTATTTTTTTGAATATCGCGGAACTCTGCTTTTCCGGGATAAAAAATTGCCTATGTCACTCTCCTGTCTCCAACTACTTATACCCATGCAAAAAATCACGTCGATCCGTTGCTTTGTTGCGGCGTAATTGAAGGATAAACCAATAAACCAACAAACAAACACAATTTCACATGTATAATATTAATAAGGATTTATGAAATATAAAAAGAGAAAAGGTGACTGACTGACTGACTGATCTATCAATGAATAGCTCTAACCGCTGGACGGATCGGGCTGAAATTTGGCGTACAGATAGTTATTACGACAAGAAAGAATTTTTGAAAATTAAAAGCCTAAGGGGGTAAAAAAAGGGTTTGAAAAATCGAATTTAACGTGAGCGAAGTCGCGAGCAAATGCTAGTTATATTATACAGTAGGTAATTTACACCTGAATAAAAATAAATGTTGTAATGTTCAATGACACAGATAAGCATTATTGCTCACTCCGTCACTGCAGGAAGCGAAAAAGTAGGTGCGATCCGTGCAATGCAAAGTGAACTGCGCGGGAATCAAACCCGCCCTTCATGGTTGGATTGTGTCACATGTATCGTGTTACCCGCTGAGGTCACGTGGGGTAACGTTACAGTAATGTATAATGATATGCATAAAGTTGAGCATCGGTTAATGTAACATAGCTTTACACCTTGTTTAGGAACTAGATGATGCCCGCGACTTCGTCCGCGTGGTTTAAGGTTTTTGGTCCCGCGGGAACTCTTTAATTTTCCGGGATTCATTTAATTCCAGATTATAACCCGACTGTCTGAAATTTGCCCAGAGATAGTGGGCTTTTCAGCCAAATCGGTTCGGTCGTTGCGGCGTGATTGAAATGAAGATGAAGAAGACTAAGTCAAATGGAAATCACTAAATACTTATGTCCAGGCGTGGGCGTCTTTCAGGTAAAAAAAAACCAAATGCAGCAGGGTCAACATGGACAGGAGACAAAAATGTATCCCCGTTTTTATCCACTGACAAGAGATAAAATTATTTTCTCCCTAAAGCATGGCGACAGGGGAAAAGGAGAAGTAGGTATATCTAATGTGGATATTATTTCCACCGTTTTGCCCATGCTCGACGGGTGGATAAAACTGAGCGAGGAGATAAACATTTTATCCTTTCCCCGTGGATATAATATATCCCCTGCCTGTACCCACCCTGCAGAGAGCGGTATTATTCTTCAAGGATTTTTCTACGATAGAGTAATCGAGTAAACAAAGTAGGTAGGTACCTATCTATGATAATTAGCCTGTCAGGTTCTCGAGACCAAAATTTTGATCGCATCTCAAACACACGTGACCCGGCGAGTCAAACAATTTGTGTTTATTTAAATGATTTGTGTATGGATCGTGCAAGTATTGCCCAACTAGAGGCCCTCTGCGGATTCTAGGACGTACGCGTACGTGATGATGAGGCAAACCACGAACTTAATGACAATGCTTTGTCTGGTTCCTTATTAAGGTACCTAGTATTTACTATATTATACTACCTACTACACCTACGATAAAATCAATAGTATGCATTCAAAAAGTTTGAAAAAAAAAAAAAAGACTTGTGGCACTCGGGGACTGCCGCGGTAAAGCTATTGCATAGTATTTTTTATCAACGCCATCTAGCGGCTCACCGCTTGATGGCGTTGATAAAAAATGCGCCATCTAGTGGCTCACCGTAGAGGAGTCCCGTGTCAAGTTATTTTCGTTACGGAATTTCTGGATTCGGTCTCCACGCTGGCCCACGATAGAAGCTATGCAATAGCTTAAAAAAAATGAATATATCCACGGAATTTATCCGCGAATGCAGTTTAGATAAAATACTGCAGTAGGTAACTAATTACCCAAATAGATATATTTTACTATCAGTATCAAACCGATATCCTGCCTACAAAGACGTACCGCAAAGCGACTCAGCGTTCCGGTACGGTGCTTTGTAGAAACACCTATAAGGGGTGTGGATTTTATCCCACCCCTTCAAGTTAGCCCGTTACCATCTTAGACTCTATCAACACTTTCCACCAGCTGAGATTGTAATCAAAGGCTAGCTTGTAGTGACTAAAAAAAAGACGTGTGGCACTCGGGGACTGCCGCGGTAAAGCTATTGCATAGCATTTTTTATCAACGCCATCTAGCGGTGAGAGGAGTCCCGTGTCAGGTTATTTTCGTTACGGAATTTCTGGATTCGGTCTCCACGCTCAAGGCCCGCGATAGGGCCCGCAGGCAAAACCAAGTTATACATATATAAAAAACGTACCTTCCCTGTTTCGACTTATTTGCTCCCCAATAAGTGTATTTTTAAACCCATATTAATTATTATGTGACAAACGTAGCGCAATTTGTCAAACAGCTTTGTTAATTTGATCACTGCGTTCAAGCGAAGGTCGCGGATGCAATCACTTTCCAAAGGTTGTTCACTCCTGCGTCAAAATAGTGACATCCTTCGCTGATGAAATGTCTCTTTACGTAGCTTTTGTTAAGTTTGTTAACATTGTTTGTTAATGACAAAGTCGCAAGTTGCGTCATCCTATTGAGAGGGTATTCGCGCATTGAACTAAACTTCTAAGAAGTTCGTCATAAATTGATTCGCTATATTGTTTGTATCTCCGCGATGCTGCGAGCAATTTTTTAATGAAACCGACTGATGAATACGTTAATCGCTTCATCGGTTCCCTCATAATTTCCAAACTACTTATATGAATATGATAAAAACTTATCGTTGGTAAAAATTTCAAGTTTTTTTTTCTACCATAAAGCACCATTATGTAACGGTGGCTTTATTTCATACTAGCATCTAGCCTGTGGGCTAATAAGTGATATTATTTTAACTTAAACTTCTATTTATTACTTATTAATTTTTATATCTAACTAGCTTTTGCTCGCAGCTTCGCTCACGTTAAATTCGATTATTTAAATTCATCCCTTAAGAGGGTAAAATAGGGGATTTTACCCTCATAAGGGATGAATTTACAAAAATCCTTTCTTAGCGGATGCCTACTACATAATAGCTGTCTGTATGCCAAAATAAATAAATAAATAAATAAATAATATACGTAATTATTACGAATTGAGGTAAATCTATAGAGTTGGGGCATGTATTGACAACTCAAAAACGCTTAAACCTTAGCTAATTATCAAACATATCCAAATATAATTTAATCAATTACACTCATCTAAACCTCCGGGCAAATTTATTCGATTAGGGCGCGATTGCTATCGCAATCCCTCAATCAAATACAACGACCTATACATTTATATATCTTTACTATTTCAATATTTCGCTAATAGTATTTTAATTAAAGTTACCTACTCTTCCAAGATATCCCATTGCCATGTTAGACTGTAGGTACCTTTTGTCACTAACTACCAGGCAAGCGATTGTGTGATATTTTCAAACCCCGACGCAAAAAAAGGGGTGTTCTAACTTTAACGTGTCTGTGTATCTGTCTGTGGTATCGTAGCTCCCAAACGGATGAACCGATTTTCGTTTAGTTTTTTTGTGTCATAGATAATTTTATCCCGAGTGTTCATAGCCATGTTTCATGAAAATCTGTTCAGCTGTTTGAAAATTATCAGCTCTTTTCTAGTTAGCCAATCACCACAATAAATTAAAACCGTAGCAATGATTTGCAGTTTTTCGTCAACTGATCAGCAGGTGTAACTGCACTCAAGGGATATCTTATCAGCGAATTAAAAAAAAACGTCTATCGTATTTGCTGTCAAATGGAAGGTTATATTTATTTACTAGCGGACGCCCGCGACTTCGTCAGCTTCTTCAATTCATAATTAGCAGCATCAGGATTTAGGAGTTGGGTCCTGGAATTCAACGATAGAGTCTTTACTTGGTACCTACAATATCCATTCATAATCGAAAGTTCCTAAATCCTGACAGTTTAGGTGGGCAGTACCCCTGCAGCATCAGGATTGAGGAGCTGGGTCCTGGAATTCAACGATAGTCTTTACTTGGTACCTACAATAACTATTCACAATCAACATATCCTAAATACAGTTTAGGGGGGCAGTATCCCTGTAGCATCAGAATTAAAGAGTTGGAACCCGAAGTTTTTATGGGAACATCTCGCAAAGTTTTTGTATCGATTAAAAAAAATTCACGCAAATCGGTTACACCCGGTAAAATCAGCTATCTACCAGTGAAAGTCCCGTCTAAATTGGTCCAGCCGTTCCCGACATTAACGGCAACCAACAAACAGGCAGATAGACGGACAGACAGACAAATAAAAATTTTAAAAATTATTTTTTGTTATAAGTACCGTATTTACTTACATTTGCAATTAATAAAAAGCTGTTATTTCGATATTACGAACAGACACTCCAATTTTTATTTATTTGTATAGATATAGATATATAGATTTTTTGCTTAGCAAAGTATGATACGAGGCATTACAATGAAATGCAAAATGTATGCAAAGCAACACCAAGGTGTTGCTTGGTATAGCCCAACAATGCTGGGCTATACCTTGGTAACCTAGGATTGCCTTTACTATGCGAAGTTATAGGAGGTGAAGGAACCAAAAATGTATATTTATGTAATTTGTACAATAAAACATGGAGTAGAGTAGTAGAGTGCGAGTAATCTTGATAAAAATATCAATAAGTTATCATCACGTTGTGAAATACAGTTCGAAATGGGAAATTTTATCAACATAAAAATCATTTCTAAAGCAACCTATTTAATTATCGATAATATTGATACGACATCTAACATAGATACGGAATATAACAAAAATATCGTATAATTCACCAGTCGTGCATTCAATATCAACATGGCATTAACTAGGGCCACTATTTTCACTCTTTTTGTACTAGCGTTCCCGGCTATCAGATGTGCACGGATACTAGTGTACGTGGCTACACCATCCATAAGCCATCAAGTGGTTTTTCGTCCACTAACACAAGCGTTGGCTGCTCGCGGTCACGAAGTTATTGTTGTCACACCTAACCCAGCTTTCCCAAAAGGGGACGCTCCAGGAAACCTGACAGAAATTGATGTCCATGACGCATCTTACAAAAATTGGGAAGAATTATTTGTCTACCACAGAGGTGTTAAAGAGGATATCGTGGACGAAGTGACATTAATGTTCAAAAGGTTTGCATTGATCTTCGATGCTCAGCTAGCCACACCTGGTGTACAGGAGATTTTAAGTAAAGACAGAAGTTATTTTGATATAATGCTACTCGAATCCTGTAGTCGGCCGCTCATGGGTATAACTCATAAATTTGATGCGCCAGTTGTAACAATTAGTTCCATCGGAGCAGTGCCCGCTCAGTATCATGCTTTAGGAGCACCAATACATCCGCTGTTGTATCCAACACCTGGACGACAAAAATTATATAATCTATCTCTACTGGAAAAGGCCACAGAAATCTTTAACGGCGCCGTGTTGGATTATTTGATTTCAAGTACAGAGGACTTTGATTTGAGTATAATGAGGAAAAATTTCGGTGACGATGTACCCGGTTTTGAAACGTTATCAAAGAGAATTGTCATGACGTTTCTGAATGAACATCCGCTTTGGGCAGATAATCACCCCGTTCCTCCAAGCATTATTTATATTGGTGGAATACATCAACCTCAGGAAAAAGAATTACCCAAGGTAAAAAGATCTCATTTCCTCAAATTAATAAAAAACAGTTAATAATATAGTAAATGGTATAGTTGTTTCTGTTATACAGGCTTATCAGGTTAGGTAACTATAAGGGTAAGGGTATTAAAAAACAATTTTTTTAAAACAGGATCTTGAAAATTTTTTGAATTCTTCGCGCCATGGTGTTATATACGTGAGCTTTGGCACCAATGTATTACCATCTCAGCTTCCTCCAGAAAAAATTGAAATTATGACAAAAGTTTTTTCTCATTTGCCATATGATGTTCTGTGGAAATATGATAAAGATGTCCTTCCAGTCCAGTCAAAAAACATCAAACTATCTAGATGGTTACCACAATCGGATCTTCTCAGTGAGTTCTAATTTTTTAATTTATTTCTCAATTATTTATTTATCCGAAGTGACATAAATAACTCATTTAAAACTATGCTGTTTTAATTCAATAAAGAAAATTAATTGATGACTATTGAAAAAACAAATAAGTAGAAGCAGTAATAAATAATTTAGTGAGTAAACGTAAATAATTTGGATGAAATCCCAGGTAACATAAAATTTTCTTTGACTTAATAGTATTCTAGTAGAATTAAGTATTTTTTTAAAAATCAAACCAAATTAAATTTTATGTTCATTCCAGAACATCCAAAAGTCAAATTATTTATAACTCAAGGGGGTTTACAATCAACCGACGAAGCAATTAATGCTGCGGTACCCGTGATTGGTATTCCAATGTCGGGCGACCAGTGGTATAACATCCAGAAGTATGTCCATCATGGGATAGGTCTGCAGCTAGATATAATGACTTTGACCGAAATAGAATTCAACGAAACAGTCCAAACAGTAATTCTGGATAAGAGGTAAAAGATATTTGTATTTATTTATCTTGTGTACATAGTGCTTTTATTTTGAAAGACTTATTTATGATAATGCGGAACATAAGAACGCTCAAGGTCACTCAAAGGTGATGAGAAGAACTATGAGCTATGAGTAAGAAGAACGAACGAGTCGTAAAGCTGAAATGGCAAGTGCCAAATGGCGGCGCATATTGTTTGAACTGATTTTCATTGCTATCCCATATTGGACTGAAGACATAAGACTAATCTCAGAAGCCACTAGATACAGTCTATACAAGAGACCTATGTCCAGTGATAAACGTCTATCGATTGATAAAGAAAAAATAAAACAAGATGATGAAAATGTTCTCTTTGTTCTCTCAATTTTTCATAACATTTAATCGAGAAATAAATTGGGCGTTCTGACGGTTTTTATTGTATGCTGCCAAGTATCTTTATGCTCGGAAAAGACTTATTTTACGTTGGTGAAAAAGACCCTAAAAGTTTTAATGTTTATGTTTATTTTCTTAAAGCTTCAAGAACAACATGGTGAGACTTAGGACACTCATGAGAGAACATCCGACAAAGCCTTTAGACCTTGCAGTGTGGTGGACGGAGCATATTATAAAACACGGTGCAAGTCATCTCCGGGCTCCAGCGGCTTTAATGTCCTGGATTGAATACTATGAAGTCAAGCTGGTGCTTATAATATTGAGCATTATAATAGCAATCATAGGAGTACTTGTTTGGATCGTGAAGTTAATTTTGAAATTCGTGTTCAACTTGTATAAAATTAACATAAAATTAAAAGGGCATTAAAACTCTGCGGTTAGACTAGCTTTTACTTTTCATGTTCGGGAGGTTATTACCCTGATTTTTCTCTAACAATTAGGGTGCCTTCAAATTAAAGGCATGAAGAAACGCTGCCGTGGCGCGACGGGTGCGCTGGCCATGCCACACCCAATTTTTATACAATATCTAGAACTTAGAAGCGCAGTCGCAGCGCTACTATTGTTACACGTACATAATATCATATTGTGTCCTACAAATGTGCTTCTGGATATGGTATCATCACATCACAGTGGCACCACTGTAGCGCCTCCTTACGCCTCCAATTTGAAGGCGCCCTAGAAGCTTGACATTCAAGAGACCATTGAAGTTTTTAATCAGTATAAAAAATTAAGTATCTTAAGCCGATTTCCGAAAAAGGGTCTTGATACACTGACAGACAGACCGACAACGTGGTGAAGTGGGTTCCGTTTTTTCAGAACCCTGAAAACCACAAAAAAGTAGAATATGTTTGTTGCAGTATTTTGTAATGAAATTACTATACCTCTATTATAAATACCTACAATTTTCGATATTATTCTTATCGATATACATATCTTGGAAATAAATCAATTATAGTACTTATCTTGACTTGCAATTTGTATGATTGCTCACCCCACTTGGTGTTTTATAATCCCTTATTGGTATTATCTCTATAGCTACTTCAGTAATTTCTCAAAAATAAGATACCTACACCTAGGTAACATTATTATTAAGTATCAGTTTATTGTCAGCGATAAAAATTTTAGATTTTTTTTATTAGGTCTGACAATATTTTCACGCAGACTCAGTCTGAATGTTCAGTGTGGTACTGTAAGTATTCTTAACGCCGTTTCACGCGGTTATAACTTGTACACTTCTAATCAGATAAATCTAGCAATAAGCTTTATTTTATCTAAATATATAAAAGGCAAAGGTGACTGACTGACTGATCTATCAACGCACAGCTCAAACCGCTGCACGGATCGGGCTGAAAGGCATACAGATAGCTATTATGATGTATGCATCCGCTAAGAAAGGATTTTTGAAAATTCAGCCCCTAAGGGGATAAAATAGGGGTTGGAAGAATCGAACTTAACGTGAGCGAAGCCGCGGGATAAAGCTAGTTACATAATATGACATTTTGATGTATGAATTAGTGTCCACTGGCAAATAAATAATTTCCGCAATTTTTTTAGAAGTCAATATGAGTATGAGGCTAACTTTTTTTAATGTGAGACAGGCTTGCACTTGACAACGAACAATGGTGGAAAGCACTGATGAGATCTAGCTTGCAGCGCGCATGCCTAGAACATGCCTATTCACGCTTACCAAAAGCTAAATCTTGCACAAGAAGTTGCTCCGAGTGTTTGCACAGTCAGTGATTTGCCAGAGTGAACATCTGCTAATTAACTCCACTTAATTCTAAAGCAGAAGAATTAATTACAAGTGGCTTAAATAACAAGCTGAAGGTATTTATTATACTCGTATTATGATTGTCTGTAAAGCTCTATTGTAGTAGAGTTTACTTTCCTTCCGCGTAGTTGCGGCTGACTCCGTAACCCATGATTACTTCGATTACCATCAATTATGCGATATTTATTCTAACTGCTCGCTTTAAAGGAAAATAAACAATATAAATTTATTGTTTCCCGTCCAAGATAAATCCTTTCATTTAGTAAGCTCAAGAGTCGAGGAGTGCTTTCAAGTAAATTCTTGAGACAAATAATTTTATTCTGATAGCTATTTTTGATAATCTGATATATACTATAAAGACTTAATAATCTCGTTATCGACTCAAATATGCCGGATCTAACAAATTGCATACTGGTTAACGCCTTGTATAACTAACTTTACCAGTAAATTGTTTCCTTATTACCGACATCGCTCTACAATATTACGTAAGTTTTGCTTAAGAATCTTAGAATCAGAAAATTTCCTTACCTTTATTGCTCACCGTCCACAAGTTGCTGTTCGGACTTGTCTTCTTAGATTTATTATCTTTAAACATAAGTATATCGGGTACTTTGTTCTGCTTATTTTCTTTCGGTATCACATCAGGTGACCTTTCAACGTTTACCCTTACAAACTCTCCTTTGAGAACCTTTGGAGTTTCCTTATTAATTGGTAATAGAGGCGGTGGAGGGGCTTTAGCTTTTTTATGGAAAAGTCGCTTCTTTTCAGGTTTACTCGGTATTTCTATATCTGTGTAAATCACACTATCTATTTCACCCGCCTCCCTTTCATTTCTTAGCCCTATCAGACTCAATGGTTGGTCGAAACGCGTATTCTTTTGGTGCACGGATAAATGCGTAACCCCATCGTTATCAGTAGTCTGCATTAAGTCGAAATCGGAACGCAGCTTATCATATTGATTATGATAATCATCAATACTATTTATTCTGTATGAGTCGGCGTTTTTCTTTTTAGAAAACAATGTATCGTTGCTCGAATACGGATTCGAATTTCTCGTTAATCTATTTCGCATTTTGAAATATTTATAAGTGAAATATATTCTCTTAAAATCTTGCTCGTTTTTGAACCTCAGTGCAATCGCTTCTTTGTTTGGGATTTTATTTATATAAAAGACTAGTGTATTTTCACAATTTGGATAGTTATCAATATTAGCACAATCAGCGATATCATCTATGTAAATATTTTCGTGCTTGGCAGTCTTTGTGTCTTTGATGAGCTTTTGGTTATCATCTTCATTGTTTTCATCTTTTGTTATTAATTGTAATTGATCTTTCTCGTTGAATCCAACGATGATATTGTAATTGTGTACAGCGGTCTTGCTCACGTTTCCTATATCTAACTGCTGGTTAGAATTGTGGAGCTTTTGTCGGATAACTATTGATGCTAAACCTCCGCTTCGACTTCCTTTCTTCACAGTCATTATAGCCCTGTAAAAGAAAAAGAAAAAAATTATATTGCCGTTCTGTTATATTTTATAGACAGTATGGTATATTATTAAAACAAAAAACTTCGTGAAACTCGTATATTTAGAATCTGTAAAGCATTTCTCAGGGTGTAAAATTATTTAAATGACAAGAGTTTGTTAGCTACAATTAATAAATGCCTGTTTTATCGATTCTCAACGGTAACTTGTTAATAATTTATAATCGGCTGCATTCATAAGACACTCACTTTCCCCTATCTAATGCTTACGACCATATTCAATCGCTTGGTAATTAAATGCAAACGTATTAAGACTATAATATCATGAATATTTTTATGAGCATCAAATTTTCTACAGATTTTCGCCATCTTTCTTGGTTATTTTATTAGTAGTTCACATAAAAAAGAAGATATAGAGTCTAATAAAAATGTACGAAATATAAATAATATTTTTATTGCCTTGTGGTTTATTAATGTGTGTCAAAGTTATCAGTAAAATAATATTAATTATAACCGTTTAAATTTTTGTAATATATTAACTTTCTCTCATATACATCAATCAATCTTTACCTTGCTTACTAATGATATTGAGTTAAAACTTTACAATAAGTGCAGTGGTTTTTCACAAAATAACCTTTATGCCATGGTTTTAAAACCGGATCAAACTTTTTTGACAATAGGTACATGTCAGATTAATAAAATAATTGCTTTTTCAGAAGAAAATCCACAATCCTGATAATATAAAGCAGAAAAATAGAGTAAATATGAGAACGATTTGATAGCTCTTTTCGTTTTCTTTTTATACAATAATTACTAAATCCAGATATGCTTAGCTCACCATATTTGCAAAGTTTGATTGATATCAATGAGTAAATGTAGTTTCTAAACTAAAGCACAACTACATAGGGGTTTGTATAGAAACTCGAGTTTACTCGAGCTTACGAGAGACTCTAAATAGAAAGCATAAGCACATACAGATGAACAATAGATTGTCAGCTGGCGTGCAAAGAAAGAATGAATTTCCCAGCATCGGTTTGTTATCATCAACTACTTTTTACCAGCAACTCATGGGTTTAAGTGATAAACGGCAGCATTGTAATAAATAATTAATTATACTCCGAATAGCTTATGTAAATCGTCAACTAGCCCAGGAAAAAAATCACTGGTACGTGTGGCCCGTTGCTGTGTCATTGGACGACAAACAAACACATTTGTCGCATGAATACCAAATATTAGTCAGTATTAGAGATTTATTTGAAAAGTTTTTATCACCTACGAGATTATAAGCTTCCCTAGTTATTGATGCCGTTTTCAAGTGAGACGTTGGGAGCTGTTGGATAGAATTAGCATAAAATCAGCGCAGCCATCCTCACTATATAGAGACCTATGCCCAGCAGTGGACGTCTTTCAGTTGAGATTTTGAGACGCGAGTCCACTTCTGTCATCGAAATAATGGCCGACGACCCGTGAACCCTCCTTCCCACCAGCAGGGTGAACATGGGCAGGGGACATATTATCCACGGTGACAGGATATAATGTTTATCTCCTTGCTCAGTTTTGTCCACCCGTCGAGCATAAGCAAAACGGTGTAAATAATATCCACAGTGGATAAAGGAGAACCTTTCCCCTGTCGCCATGCTTGCATAGGGAGGAGATAATTTTATCATTTGTCAGTGGATAAGTCGGGGATAAAATATTTTCTCCTGCCCATGCTCTCCCTGCAGTAGTGTTTGCAGATGTCCACCTCTTCGTTATCGCTATAACTATTTTATTTATATTAGTATAAAATATTGTGTAAAACTTCCAGTGTCAACTCGTAACCATTAAAGTTGATTAATTTATTTAGCATTTTTATTATTAAAGCAACAAACCTGCTAGCATGTCGTCATTAAAGAATTTATAGTTCTTTTTGCTCTAATATAACTTGATTAAGTAATTCAATTTTCGCTCTCCGACTTTATTATAGACCGTTCCGGATGTAATTGTTCGATCAATAAAAACGATCAAAATAATTTAAGTATCTTGTTAATTTCCGAAGGCGTAAACTGGATGAGGTAGTGTAGGTATAATGGACGTACCTAACTATGATTAATCGGTCAACATCTTGGTTAATATCTTTCAATGTCAATTTCTTTTAAAAAAATTGAATTGTTAATTTTAATTTAGCATTTATTAGGTACTTACCAGGTCTTCTCATTTATTTTATCAATGAAGCACTATATTTGATTAAATTCTTAAAAATGTGTGTTCTAGTCAAAAATAAATACTTATACACGTATATGACGTCACATTATATTGTATGCTCAAACCGTCTTATACTTTTTTATTAAGAGTGTATGTGCTAACAAACTTTCACTTGAGTTTTGCACGAATCTTCAGCATGTAATGTAATACCATCACAACTACATATTATATAACTAATCAACCCGCAATGCCTGCAAGAAAGCTAAAACAAATACCTGCTCAAATAGTTTGTTCCATTCGACTGCTCAGAATGAAATCTAAGCACCTTCACCCAAAGATATTACAATATTATCAATGTAATCATACGTATTATAAAAGTTTTTATTATCTACTTATTGTTTTATATTTACCAGTTAAGATGCAACCGCTATAAACCTCTTTTCCTCTAACTTTACATAAGTCATTTTAAGTAAATAAAAGGATTCATAGTGATATAAGTATGCTCATACGATAGGCTCCTATTATGGTCTACTCGTATTCTATTATACAGTAGCGGCCCGCTCCGGCTTCGCACGGGTATAAAATATATAGCCTATGTCATTCACTGTTAATGGATGTTATTATACATATAAACCTTCCTCTTCAATGACTCTATCTATTAAAAAAACCGCATCAAAATCCGTTGCGTAGTTTTAAAGATTTAAGCGTACATAGGGACAGAGAGAGCGACTTTGTTTTATACTATGTAGTGATATAACACAGGAACTACACATTAGGAACATGCAACACCACATAAACTCCTCAATGCACAATTACAAAGAATCCTCACAATTGTGCATTGTGGAGTCAACGTCTGACGTCGTAGAGGATCGTGTTATGTACAGCTATATCTCTGTCTTGGAGGCTATCAAAAATTGCTAAGAGAAGTGTCAACCCCGCATTTTGTATGACGAAAGACTTAGGCCTTTTTTAGTTGACTGCCTCGTTGGTCTAGTAGTTAGCAAGTTCGACTCCGGATGACGAGGTCCCGGGTTCGATTCCCGGGTCGAAAAAATTGTTTTTCCTTCAGTTCTTCGAGCTATGTACATTTACCACTTCAGCTTCACTTCAGCTTCGCGACTTTTTGAGCTTACTATGATTGTTGATTACTCTGATTTTTTTACAGATTATCTCATTTCTAATTTGATTATGTTTTAAGTGAACATCACCCGCTAAGTAACTCTGAGGTTTTTAAGCCCAATATACCTAACTACTTACGGATAATACTTATTAATATTATATTCTACGCTAGTAGGGGTATGGGTTGAATCTACACTGCCCTACCCCTTCCAAGTTAGCCCGCTGCCATCTTATACTGCATCGTCACTTACCATCAGATGAGATCGCAGTCAAGGACTATCTTTCCACCGAATAAAAAAAAAGACCTACAGTAAAAGCATGGAGAAAGATGTTTTAACAACGAAGTACATTCACGTATCTAGAGATACGTAAAAACAATTGTCTCAACCAGTTATCACCACAATCACTGGTTCTCAGCGACATTCAGTCGACACCACAATAGTTTTTCACATTATTATACTCTAGTTTTATGCTCTCTTAAATCTTTAAATAGAAAGGGGACATCACGATAATAGTTATGTGACATTTCTAAAATATTCACTCGTAGGCAAGTCGTAACTTTAAAATCAAGTTGAGATAAAAATTCATCTCTATTAAAATATAAACCATTCTGTCATTTAAGAAAACGAAGAAAATAAATTAATTACTTACTTACATAAATTCAATTCAAAGGAGAGCTATAATTTTTTTATTTTTTTAAGATTTTTATTTTTTTCGAGTCTTTTAACTTTCTTTTTTCTCTTCCTTAGATTTTGATGAATTAATTATGCATTATTATAAGTGCTTATATAATGGATAACGGATTGATTCAGCGAATACCTATAAAAGATTTTGATTTTTCACGACAACAAAATATAATATAATCATTTGCTTCATCCGGATAGCTAAATATTAGGTTATAATATTTTACTTTATTAAGTTCATTTTTTGTTATCTTTTTATGTGTGTGGTGTACAATAAAAGTATATACATTCATTCATGATTACAATCCAATTTAAGTAATTAGTAAACTTAATATATGCCCTTTCCTGGCCAGCCAGCGGTTCCGAGGCCGGCCGAAAAAACGGTGGGTTGACATCCAGGCAGATGCAGGTGCCAATGGTCTTCGAAGGGAGGACGCTTTATACCGCGTCCGCATGCTTGTGGCAAACGGCAAACGCCAAACCTCTACAAACGTTTGCCTTGAATTTGGGAATCATCCGCACGCTTGCGAGGGCGTTTGTATGTTCTGAACAGGCAAGCATGACGGACGTCGAACTTGTGTCGGCTTTATTATTTGGTTTAAGTTATTTTTACAAATGTTTTAAGCTCAATATCGATCAATAATCCTACTAAAATGGAATATGGATGGATGGATGGATGGATGGATGTTTGTTACTATTTCAGCCACAACTAATGAACCGATTTGAACGAAATGTGGAATAGCGATAGCTCATACCTACATTTTAGCCCGGAAAATTAAGGACTTTCCGCGGGAATTAAAAAACCTTAATCTGCGAGGACGAAGTCGCGGACGTCATCTAGTTGATAATAAAGCGTCCTCTAATTAAAATTTTCAAAACATTTCATGTGCACAATTTGTCCAGTTACAGTTTTAGTATATTATACATTAGTAGTAGTAGCTAGTAGTATGTTCGAAAACACTTGGTACCTACCTAGTTTATTTATTTGAATAAAAAAATATTCTACTCTATTCTAGTATGTACCTACTCAATAGATATTTTGTTTTTTTTTCTTTATCAACCGATAGACGTCCACTGCTGGACTGTTTATTGCATGGACTTCCTCAGGCTTCGGTCTTGCGCCACCTGTACCCAGTGACTCCCTGAGGGTCGCCTGATGGTGTCGGTCCACCTATTACCATACCATTATATACCATTTTCCGGTGCGGAGTCGCCACTTATTATTAATATATAAAACTAATTAATTAATTAAATTATATAAACAAATCGTCTTCAAAAGTTTTCAGTCGACCAGTCATTCATTTTACGTTTTTACCCACTCACAAAATGAAGATTTCTAAAGTTGCGATACGTAAATCGTAATACAATAACACGTCTAATCGCCGCCAGTGCACAAACGAGACTGAGTGCGCGCAAACGTGTGGACGGAGACGCAAGCGCTTGTGGCAAATTCCCTTTGGTTTGCGATCAAAAGACCGACACTCGATGGATCGGCCACAAACGCTCGCAAGCGTAGGCAAACCAAGCGTAGGCAAGCGTAGGCGTGCGGATGCAGCTTAAAGCTGCATCCGCACGCTTGGCAAACCTCGGCAAACCTTCACAAACGCAAACGTGCGGATAGAGCGTTTGCCATGGTTTGCCTACGCTTGCGAGCGTTTGTGGCCGATCCATCGAGTGTCGGTCTTTTGATCGCAAACCAAAGGGAATTTGCCACAAGCGCTTGCGTCTCCGTCCACACGTTTGCGCGCACTCAGTCTCGTTTGTGCACTGGCGGCGATTAGACGTGTTATTGTATTACGATTTACGTATCGCACCTTTAGAAATCTTCATTTTGTGAGTGGGTAAAAACGTAAAATGAATGACTGGTCGACTGAAGACTTTTGAAGACGATTTGTTTATATAATTTAATTAATTAATTAGTTTTATATATTAATAATAATAAGTGGCGACTCCGCACCGGAAAATGGTATATAATGGTATGGTAATAGGTGGACCGACACCATCAGGCGACCCTCAGGGAGCCACTGGGTACAGGTGGCGCAAGACCGAAGCCTGAGGAAGTCCATGCAATAAACAGTCCAGCAGTGGACGTCTATCGGTTGATAAAGAAAAGAAACAAAATATCTATTGAGTAGGTACATACTAGAATAGAGTAGAATATTTTTTTATTCAAATAAATAAACTAGGTAGGTACCAAGTCTTTTCGAACATACTACTAGCTACTACTACTAATCTATAATATTATACTAAAACTGTAACTGGACAAATTGTGCACATGAAATATGTTTTGAAAATTTTAATTAGAGGACGCTTTACTATCAACTAGATGACGTCCGCGACTTCGTCCTCGCGGATTAAGGTTTTTTAATTCCCGCGGAAAGTCCTTAACTTTCTGGGCTAAAATGTAGGTATGAGCTATCGCTATTCCACATTTCATTCAAATCGGTTCATTAGTTGTGGCTGAAAGAGTAACAAACATCCATCCATCCATCCATCCATCCATCCATATTCCATTTTAGTAGGATTATTGATCGATACTGAGCTTAAAACATTTGTAAAAATAACTTAAGCCAAATAATAAAGCCGACACAAGTTCGACGTCCGTCATGCTTGCCTGTTCAGAACACACAAACGCCCTCGCAAGCGTGCGGATGATTCCCAAATTCAAGGCAAACGTTTGTAGAGGTTTGGCGTTTGCCGTTTGCCACAAGCATGCGGACGCGGTATTAGAATCTTTAGATCGTGCAAAGTGGAAGAAGCTCAGCAGGAAAGCGGACCCTGGCGTAAGCCGGGATAAAAGCTAAGAGGAAGAAGAAGAAGTAAACTAAGTAATATCTTTCCTTCAACGATACTTAATTATAAAATAATTGTAGGAACATAGGTTCCTTTTTCAATTTTAAAAGGAAACAACCTTCGATCACAGAAAAAAGGAAACGACTGCAAAAACTGATGAATAAATAATAATTTGTAGGTCAATGGCGAAACGAAAGTGGAAGTTGTCTGTAGATCACTTCCGAGCTTGTACATAATTATACATAAAGGCTACATACGAGTACATATACGCCGAACGCCTTGGTATATGTCACAAATAAATCTTTATATGGACACTGTAGGTCTACCTTGAGTATATTATGTTTTATTTATAGACACTATAGTGATATGATCTTGATATTATGATGTATGACTCATGACATATGGTAAGATGACTAACGATAAGGGATGGATGTCAAGATACACATATGATAGGCATGGACGAACAAAACCCTTAGGTCAAAACATGTTGCATGAGGTTGGTGCTTAAGTGCATGGTTAAAAAGAAAATAGTAAAGTAATAAGATGAAAAATTTTGAAAATGGATCTAAGTATTTCCTGACTTTAATTTGTAATTGTATGTGATTTTGAATGTAGAGTATCTACTCTATTTTTTGTTGATTCGCATATAATCCATGTAACAATTTTAAAAAGTAAAAATTAAAAAAAAAATGGTCCAGGTTTTGTCTTATTACAAAAATACGCATATTATTATTGTATATATACCAAGCTAATAAATAAAAATATAAATAATGTTCCTAGATAAATGTACATATAGTTTCAAGCTGTGTGAAGTCTATAGGAGTTGCTATGTAGTGAAATTCACCATATAAAACGTTGGTTATATTATAGGTAGGGTGATTTCGCCGGTTGGCGACCGATTAGCGGGATATTCAACTTTACGTCAATATTTAAGTATGTTGCACCCATAGCACATGTATTAAAGTTATATGACAGGGTCCTAGATATTGTCAAGTTATATTTAAAAGTAAAAAAATAAGAATTACAGTTGTGAAAACATTTTAAATTGAATAAATCTTAAAAACTATGTGAAATGCTAGTTGGCGACCACTTTTGCTAGTTGACGACTGCCCCCTTATCTAGTTGGCGACCTCTCGATTTGCTAGGGAAAACTAAATTTGATTAATTAAAAATAAAAAATATGAACGTGTTAATGTTTAAAAAATAATTATTATTCATGCTTTATTATTCATACATTATAATAAACTATTAAAACACATTTTTTCATGAGATCAAAGGTACACTTTAATATTCAAGCTTAAGCTTAAATGAATCTTAGCAAGTATAATACATTTTCCTACACAAGTACAAAATTAAAAATATCACTTTAAACAACAATTACAAAAGTTTAGAATCAAATCATCAGATCATCAGATCTCGGGATGTTATACATTTTATATTTCTTTCTAATACCGTGTCCTCCTTCTCTTATATTTTTAAAGCACATTCCAGATCTCTTTGGGAATAAGCCGGTGTTATTTTCTAATACGGTTTGTGGAGGACATCTGTAATGAAAATATTATATATTAAACACCTACATTATGCAAAAAACAGATAAGATTATAAGTAGTGATTGCAAATGGTCGTAAACCCACATATTAATTTGCTCATTTTTAGTTGGCGACCACTTGATACCCATACATTTTAAGATGTTTTATAATAATAATTTGGTGGTCGTAAACTAAAAGAAACACGGATAAAAATAAACAAATTAAATTGAAAGTGATTAAATTCCGAATTAGATTTGTAGTCTATAAAAAATAAAAATAAATGTTTTTCTTTCTAAATGTCTATTGGCGGCCAGGTGGTCGCCAACTGAAGTTATTGGCTAATTCCAATTTCAGTTAGCGACCATTCAATTTTTTTACCTGATTTTGTATATTACATGTAATAAATGTACAAATAACGTAAAACATATATATATCCACTTAATAGAACATTAAAAAATTGACTCAAATAAATACATCACGATCTACTTACTTCGAACGCATCACTTACTCACTATTTTTTTCGTTGTTTTGGGAACGTGTACGCGCCGAAAGTATGAGCGGCGGATTGAACTAAGATTTGTTTGCTTTCGGGTAAACACAAAGCTGCCAACTATTGTAGATAAAACTAATAGGTCTATCCCCCTCTTTACTTAAGTGAATTTCATTTGGAAAAGAAGAATAGAATTCTTATTATTTTCGTTTTAATGCCGTAGGTCCTGTTAGTGGTCGCGTAACTGACCCTGGTCGCGTAACCGGCGAAGTCACCCTACCTACTCAAAGTATAAAACGCAACAAAGTATTGCAATATATGGTATTGCAAAGACATTTTTATGCGTCTCTATTTTTTGGCAGAATAGAATAATTTATTTTGCCACCTCTTTATTTATCAAACAAACTAATTGCTCTTAGATTGTACAAAGTAATGGGCGAATGTTGAATCTTAACTTTCACGACTATCTCTGGGACTTTGGTCATAACATGTGAATAAACACACAATACACATTGTATAACCGCAAACTTACATTTACCGCTAGACAAAACCGTAGTAAACTCTATTTTCTTAAACTTAGAGTTAAGAATGTAACGTAAGAGTATAGTAGAGACCTAATCTTATGATATTGTTGAGAAATACCTGATGGCTAGCGAGAGAAATTTTGTGTTTACGTATTTTCAAAACTTATTCAATTTTGAATTTCAAATCAAAAGATGTAGACCTACCTAGTGAAATAGCATAATTTGCAAATTTTACGAATCGTATAATATTATCACATTATACATACATATACATTATAATTATTATTCTTCGTTTACAAGTCCTTTTAATTTTTACATTAACGATAAGCACCGTTACTTACTAAGTAGTCACTACTCAAATACACTGTACCTACCTTGCACCTATTGCATATTTATGTTTCAGTTATAAGCATGAGTACATAATAATATACACATATCGATGGTCACAAGAATACGTAAGTTGTATAGGTTGTATACCTACCTATAGTAAAAGAGGTCAAGACACAGAAAAAGCTAATCGACATTTTAACCTATAGATTTTCTTTTTTTTTTCTTCGAAGTTGTCATATTCTGGATTTAGTATAAAAATAAAATCACATCACATCACATCACATCACATCACACTATAATATTATAAAGCCGAAAGTTTGTATGTGTATATGTGTGTGTGTATGTGTGATGTTTGTTACTCCTTCTCCTTCACGCCACAACGAATGAACCGATTTGGCTGAAATTTGTAATGGAGATAGCTCATACCCAGGATTAAAACATAGGCTACATTTTATTCCGGAAAATTACAGAGTTCCCATGGGAATTGAAAAATCCTTCATCCACGCGGATGAAGTCGCGGGCATCGTCTAGTTATTGGATAAGCCACAAATATTTAATCACACTAACATATTTTTCGCAAAACTTTATGTTTCCACGACCTCTAACCTTAATAAATATGCATTTCTGGCAAGGGTACATCTTTAGTAATATCACACTAATAATATTATACAGGCGAAGGTTTGTGTTTGTGTGTATGTTTGTTACTCCTTCACGTCACAACGAATGAACCGGTTCGGCTAAAATTTGGAATGGAGATTCTCACACCCAGGATTGACACATAGGCTACATTTTATTCCGGAAAATTAAGGAAATCCCGCAAGAATTAAAAAACCTTTATCCACACGAACGAAGTCGCGGGCATCGTCAAGTTATCTATAACGGTGAAAACCACATTGAAAACCACTAAGTTTAGATGTTACCTATATCGCAGGCAAATTTCCGATTATAACTTTGTTGTAAAATAATTCGAGACGCAGGCATATGTCTAGAATCTAGTGATAAATAATGAAAGCGATTTCACCTTTGCTCTACCTAGCTGGATAATTTCGTGATAATCTTATAATGTATTTGCGGATACGCCGATACGGTATTTAACTGTTTTCAATAATTATAAATTCCTAGTCTATTATGAATATTTAATATGATTTCTAAGCGTTTGTCATACATCACGAAGATCAAGGTCAATGACATGCATTAATGATTGTATTAATTCACGATAAAAATTCCATTTTGTCGAAATAATAACGCAGATGAATTGCATGTCCTGCTATTTTGTAAAAACTGTTTTAAAATAAGTTGCTTTTTTCTATTTGTACTAACAACCACTCAAATATTTAATACTTGCCCGCGACTTCATATAGGCTAGGATTAGCCTATGACAGCTTCAACTTGACGTCGCGCAACACCGCAGTCTCGTCGTGACCACGGTCCATGCAATTGAATCGAAATATCGACAATCCCAACTAAAATAATTGCCGTGGTACGTACTCGTATTATTTTATAACAATATACCACAGCAGATGCCTGTCAGACGCCGCACTCGCCACTCGTGAGTGTACCTACTACAGGCATTAAAATCAATTACTACCATTTTATTTAATTCCGATTTATAGACATTATGTGCAACATTAAAGCTAATGTTTATCTATTCTCGTGTTTATCGAGATCACGTAGCGACCGTCTTGCATGTCCATATAGTTATCGTTACTTTCTCAAAACCGAACAAGTAAAAGTATCCACATGTCGCTACAATGAGCACCGTTCACGTAAACTCCGCGGATCATAATCAACGACGTGAGCAATTTATTGAGCATATCGTCATTATAATGAAGCACTAATAAGGCGAGTTTTAAAACGTTAACGTCGAGATTCTAATGCCCGTTTTCACTAATGATCCCAACTTTATGAGCTACCTAAAAATTCGAAATTCAAAATTCAAAATTTATTTATTTCATGTAGGCTACTTGTAGCTCTTATGACACGTCATAAATCTACCACCGGTTCGGAATGCAGATTCTGCTGAGAAGAACCGGCAAGAAACTCAGCAGTTGCTCTTTTCAAAAAATATTTTACAATAAGTAACCAAACTATGCTATGTATACGAGTATAGTGCTTCCACAGTGTAGCTTCAAAAATGCAATACATATAAAATCCAACACATGTCAAGTGGGAAGACAAAGCAGACCCATTCCCGTTGGTGGCACCCGTTCACGAGCACGACGCATGATCCAGCCGTTAGGTGACGCTTTCTATCAATTTGTCTGGTGGGAGGCTTTGGCCGTGGCTAGTTACCACCCTTCCCTAAAAGACATGCCGCCAAGCGATTTAGCGTTCCGGCACGACTGTGTGTAGAAACCGACTAGGGCTGTGGATTGAATGTTCACTGCAATAACCCTTCCAAGTTAGCCCGCTACCATCTTAGACTGTATCGTCACTTACCATCCAGGGAGATCGCAGTCAAGGGCTATATTGTCATCAAATAAAAATAAAGAAAAATTGGTTTTCTCGAATCTTTAGGGAAAACTTAAAGGTGAAAATGACAATGGAAAAGTCATTGTGTTTAGGGGCTACCTACTTACGGGGATGATTTAGGTATGGTTGGTATCCACGCGTACGAAGTCGCGGGCAATCAGCTAGTAAATAATAAAAACACTAAATAGTAATAAATTATTACTAATAATACTGGAAATGAATTCTAATAATCTGATTAATGATAAGTGAAAAGAAATAACATCCGTTCTTAGGCGGGAATTCCCATTTTTATCATAAAGAGCTCAGTAACTTTGAGATGGTTATCGAAACTATATTATACCTAACTACGTAATATTTGTTTATTTATCAACTAGCTTTTGCCCGAGACTTCACCCGTGTGGAGTTAGATTTTTAACATCCTTCGGGAACCCTTTTTTTTACGGGATAAAAAGGAACCTATGTCACTCTCCAAGTCCTCAACTATACCCAACAATGCAAAAATCGCGTAGATCCGTTGCTGCGTGGTTGAAGGACAATGAAATAAACAAACACACTGAATATGGATAGGAATTTTATCCCGTCTCTACCAGGATTGTTAAAAATCTAAAATCCAAGCTTACGAAATTGCGGACAAAAGCCAAAAGCTTATTATAATACGTACTCAAGCTATCTAGGCAAAGAGGCTTTTGCAGGAGAATGAACGAACTTGACCCTTTAACATGGTTCTGACTGGAGCGATGCCAATCTGTATAATAGGTACAGTTCGCCGCTAGACAAAGTCCTTTAACCTTGACATCTACTTAGCATATCAATAAGGTAAAAATTAGTTTATAAGCTGCTATCAAAATTCATCAAGTCTCGGATGCCGGCTCTTCTCAGCAGAATCAGCATTCTGAACCGGTGGTAAGAAAGAAAGAAAGAAAGAAAGAAAGAAAAAGCATTTATGTAAGAAATTGTGCCACACATGACACATCACGATACACTGAGGTACATTATCCCGACACTTCCACTCAGGCATTTTGCCAAAAAACCCCAGCAATAGCAATAAAATCGCCGGGCTAACATGTGTGGCACAACCCGAAAAGCTGCATACCTTTAACAAAAGTATGCAGCGCTGATTTTCAGCCAGGACAGGTAGATTCTCGACTTGTCATAAGAACCACAAGTTGGCCTACATGAAATAAATAATTTTGAGTTTGAGTTTCAAATGTGCGTATATTTATTTACTTACAAACTACTCTCAGGCATGCAGGTTCCATCACGATGTTTTCCTTTATTTTTATTATTTTTTGTTACAGCGGCAATAGATATGTAAACATTCTGTGAAAACTTCAAGTGTCTATGTACCTATTGCAGTTCTGAGTTACAGCCAGCTGACAGACGAAAGGAAGGACAGCGGAGGTTTAGTGAAATGGTATCACCGCATATAATAATAATAATAATAAAGATTTTTATTAAAGGCACAGACCCAATATACATATGTGATTAATTATAGTACAAGTAAAAAAATAAGATTAAAATAAATGTAAAACTTAAAACTATCTGGGAAGGTTAAAAAACGCTTCCCAGTCGTCACAGATATCATTTCTTATTACTATTATGATGCACAGATAGCCAATATGTAAAAATATTGCTGGGCATCCCGTCACACACCATTTTGAGGATGCTGTTATGAGATTTACGGAGTCTAGCCCAGAAGGAAGCAACTCTTCGTCTCATCACTGCATAGAAGTCGGGCACTCTCGATTCCGCAAACATATTTGAGGCACTACAATATCTGGGCAAGCCCATTAATATACGGAAAGCGTCATTATACTGAACGCGCATTGCCGTGTAGGACTTTCTGAGAAAGTTTGTCCATAGTTGACAGGTGTAAAAGCACTGGCAATACGCGTTAAACAGTGTAATTTTAACGGGCTTGCTGCATTTGCCAAATCTCCTAGCTAACATGTTGCAACGAATCGAGAGCGCCCTCCTCTCCCTCTCAATGTCGCAGTCATCCCGTAAATGCTCAGTAAGAACATGCCCCAGATATTTAAACTTTGTTACAACCCGAACTGCTGAGCCTTCTAATAAAACCTCAGGTACCCTCTCCGGACCCTTTCCTGATCTAAACACCAGCATTTCCGATTTACTTACATTGTATTTCAGCCCGTGAGTATTAGCATAATACTCACAGACTGAAAGCAACTTTCTAAGACCCTTGATAGAGGGGCTAAGAATCACCATGTCGTCAGCGTAACTGAGACTGTTAACACACGTGTTACCGATATGACAACCAATTTTTGTGTTTCTCAGCTCCTCTATCAAGCCGTTTATATACACATTAAATAGATCCGGAGAAGTAATACCCCCTTGACGTACACCGCAGTCTAATTTGTAGGAATTAGACGTCGCGTCGCCCCATTTAACATTATTTATTTGGTTTCCGTACCAGT
This sequence comes from Hipparchia sbordonii, assembly GCA_038048805.1. Taxonomy (NCBI): domain Eukaryota; kingdom Metazoa; phylum Arthropoda; class Insecta; order Lepidoptera; family Nymphalidae; genus Hipparchia; species Hipparchia sbordonii. The sequence goes on along the minus strand of CM076107.1, from coordinate 6,977,062 downwards.
ATCTCAAGAGACCCACCACTTCATTTGGAACATGAGATCGGTATAGTTTCGCCCAGAGAATGTCATAATTCACCAGGTCGAAGGCCTGGCTCAAGTCCAGAAAACACGCGTACACTGATGTCTTTCGACTCGTGTAGTAGTCCACGGTATGCTTTAAACTAAGAATTGCTGAGTCTGTTGATAAACCAGGACGAAAACCAAATTGAGCATCATCAATGACAATGTTCTTCAGCAGATCGGGTTGCATCAATCGCTCCAAAACTTTTCCAGTGATGGTACCAAGTGAGATTGGCCGATAATTATTAGCTGAGCTTAGATCCCCGGTTCTATTCTTGACGATCGGCACCACCACTGTTTTCATAAGGTCTTGAGGGAGGTAGGAGTATCTAATACACAAATTATAGAATTTGCATAGTTTCGTATGTAAGATCTCACCTCCATAAAGGACATGTTCTAAACTGAGCTCATCATGACCTGGTGATTTACCACGCTTCATTTGTCGAACTATTCTAGTCACCTGGTCAGGAGTAAATTGTAACACAGGATTAACAGATGTAAGTAAAGGAAGACTATTTTTAGTTCCCAAATTAGCGTTTATCGGCCGTGATTGAACTTTAAACTTCTTTGAAAACATATTGGCTATCTGTGCATGCTCGTGTAACCCATTCACCTTTATAGGAAGACTTTGTCTGTAACTAAACTTTTTGGTTTCTTTCCAAAACTTAGGAAAGTTACATTGCTGTCGATACATAGCTAATATATCTAGTTTTATAGTCTCTTCATTCCTTTGGCACCAGCGCAGTCTATTTTTAAAATCCTTTCGAGTAATAACCATTTCGTCATATATTTTTCCAGTGGAGGGCTTACCAGCCATTACCCATGTTTCAAAATTTAATCTATAGATTTCGTGGCTTTTCTGCACATGCATATTCCATCCTGTCACCTGTTTGTTAGTCTTATTACGTTTTAAATAACATTTCCCTATTGAGTTTTTAGACCCTAATTGCATTACTTCAACAATTTGACTATAAAATTGATCTATAAAAATATAATGATTTTTTAAATTATCACAGTGTTTAAAGCTTTCACATTCCTTACATATAAAACCATCTTTAACATTGACTAGATTATCTTTACAATAATTATAATATTTATCTATTTGGCTGTTATCCCTAACGCCCCAGCGAATGCGTGTCTGTCCAGAATGACCATCATCGGTGATGAGTCCCTCTGCAACTTCATTGAAATTACATGTGACACGCAGTGGAAAATGGTCAGACCAAGTGACCTCATACAAAACATTGACAGAAAGTAAAGTGTCCCATGCTGCTTGAGTAGTAACGCAGTGGTCCAACCACCGATGACTTCCATGAGCCTCACTAATAAAGGTGAATGTGTCAGAACTTAAACCTAATTTTTGAACGTCTGCCCATATCCATTGTTGCTCGTCACAAAAGCTTTTCAGTTCTTTACCAAAATGAGCAGAAGGGTGGGCATTAAAATCCCCTAACACGTACACTGCTGAAACATCAGATTCTTCTGCAATGGCGCTTATTCTTGCTAAACAATTTGTAAAATCAGGAAGATTATCTAATTCATCTGTTGGCATGTACACATTAAAAATTAAAAATGACCTTAAATTTAGTTTTATCTGAATAGCCATAATCCTATCTGTAGAGCAATTGATTACAGAGACGTCCGAGAACTGAGTCTTTCGCCACATAATAGCAAGACCGCCATAAGGTCGGCCGCGCAATACCCCAGCTGATAGGTCAACTGAGGAAATTGCAGCACAAGAAAAATCCTTATCTATATTGTCTATGAAATTCAAATCGTGGTTAAGTAACCACGTTTCTTGTAAAAGTAATATGTCTGCTTTACGACATAAATCGCGAACACATTGCACCGACCTCTTAATTGATTTACAATTAAAAGATATTATTGTAGTATTACTAATAGGCGTATTATTCATATTTATTTAATGAAACGTTTCTAACATTATTACGTTCACGAAAAACTCGATATTTGACTCCTTCTGGCCAAAAATCATTTTTTAAGAAATGTTCCAATTTACTTCGTGAAACTTTAATCTTAAATGAAGAAAAAGACGTTTCATATATCAATACGCACGTCACAGAGCTCCGCGGAAAATTAAAAATAAACAGTGTAAAAAGTGCCAACAAAGTGTGTTATACGAACTATTGACAACATACAACAAAGTGAAAAATTACAGAAAAAGTGTTAAATTGCGAGAAAAAATCAACCGCATATTGCGAACATTCTAACCTACAAAAATACTGTCAAGTGTCATCTGCAAAGAGTATAATAATATATAGGGCATCTGACTGATGCAAATTGTACATAGACTATAGAGTGGAAACTACAGTACCAACTTAACAAACAGCAAAATAAGTGTTGCCATAGCAAAATAAGTGTTGCTACAGCAAAACTAGTATTGCTACAGCAAAACTAGAGTTGCCACAGCAAAACAAGTGTTGCCACAGTAAAACAAGTGTTACCACAACGAAACAAGTGTGGCCACAGCGAAACAAGTGTTGCCATAGCAATATAAAAAGAAAAAAAAAAAAAAAAAAATACCAAAGATGGAAAAAAGTATGGAAATTCTATTGGCGAAATTAGACGAAAAGTTAAAGCAACAAACTAAACTTATAACAACTTCAGTAACACAAAATATCATGGCAGTACTAGACGAAAAGCTTAAAGCGATCACCGAAGAAAACGCCCAACTCAAAAATAAAATAAGCGAGCTAGAGTTAAAACTCAAATTCGTTGATAAGGATAGGCGCAAAAACAACCTTGTCTTTTTTGGCATCGAGGAAGGAAAAGCAACAACAGAAACGGAGCTAGTAGACTACATAAAAAACATTATAATAGAAATGGGAGTACATTTTGAAGTCTTCGAAATTAATAATGTTTACAGAATCGGTAAAAAAGAGCTCGATAAAAATCGCCCTGTCGTAGTCTCACTTACAACTACATGGAAAAAACACATGATTCTGCGAAACAGATCTAACCTGCAAGAAGGTGTAAATATCAAAGAGGATTACCCTAAAGAAATAATAGAAAAACGTAAACAACTGCAGCTGCAAGTTGAAGAGGAAAAGAAAAAAGGGAATATAGCGTTCATAAAATACGACAAACTGATAATAAAGAAAACACATGAAAGCAACAGAGAAAAGAGGAAAAGAGATACTTCAGGATCACCGAAAATACCATCACAAAAGAAAGTTAATGCAGGTAATACTGAAAGCACATTGACCGCCTTGAACAACGCCCCCTCTAAAACTGCGACAAAGGAAATAATCAGACCAAATATACTGAACTATGTAGAGCGCGGGAGATCAGCTTCATTATCAAATCTCTCAAAAAACTAATATGCGACACCCGGATCCAAACAACCCCAACAACCACATTACCAAACACAACACTCATAAATTGCACCCCAAGCCGGCTTGTCACCGTGGGGGAAGAAGACAAACACCCTCCATCTAAATCAAAACATAAAAAGAAAACAATACAGATAAAACAAGATAAAAAGATCACTGAACATATACATGTCTGCACACTGAATACTAGGACACTAAGAACAGAAGAGAGCCTAAAAGAACTAGAAATAGCCATATCCAACATAAAATGGGACATAATGGGCATTAGTGAGATGAGAAGGCCAGGAGAAGGGATAGAAGAGAGGAACGACTATATCATGTTTCACAAAGGAGAACACACCGGACAAAAAGGAGTAGGTTTCCTTATTAAGTCTAAACTGAAGAAGAACATTATGGGATTTGAAGGAGTTTCTGACAGAATTGCAGTAGTTCATTTAAAATTTCCGGGTTATAAGAAAAACTGGGCCATTTTTCAAATATACGCCCCAACAGAACAAGCGGGGAAAACAGACATAGAATATTTCTATGAGAGTATCTCAGAAGCAATAAAACCGCACTACAACAACAACATAATAATCATGGGCGACTTTAACGCACAGGTTGGAGAAAGGCAAATTGGAGAAGAATCCTCAATCGGGAAGTTTGGGCATAGCAAAAGAAGCCAAAATGGACAGAAACTAGTAGAATTCATGATGGAAAATAATCTTATTTTAATGAACTCACGTTTTTACAAAAAAACTAAAAGTAAATGGACGTGGTCCTCCCCAGGTGCAAAATTCAAAACTGAAATTGATTTTATTATAACCAACAAAGCAAGCGCGTTCACAGATACCAACATAGTTAAAAACCTCAACTTTAACACAGACCACCGTATGGTAAGAAGCTGCCTAAGCCTAAAACAACCCAAAAGATCCAGGAAAAACCTAGTAAATAATAATAAGCTGTATCAAATATCAGAACACAGTCATTCAACTAATTCCCGCACAACAGAATCACTCAATGAAATTATTACCTCCGAGGCAGAAACTGGGATTAAATATAGGAGATTACAAAACAAATTGCAAGAGATGCTAGTCAGCAAACCCAGAAGCAAAGAAAGCTATTTAAGCAAAGAGACACTAGAACTATTAGACGAAAGAAGAACACTAATATCAAATAAAGGGGACAAAGAAAGACGCCAAAAAATTGCAAACCTTAGTAAGGAAATTAAAGAGAATATGAGGAAAGACCGTAAAAAGAAAAGAAATAGAGTTTTGGAAGAAAATATAAAAAGAACAGGAGGAACTAAAAAGGCTATGAAACAACTAAGCGAACATGGGAAAGAATGGATATCGAAACTAAAGCAACGCGAATCTTACTTAACTAATCGACTCTCAATACAGAAACTAGCTACGGACTATTACCGCCTACTGTATTCTGATAAATTCGATTCAGGGTTGGCCATAATTCCGGAAGTAAATGAAGAAAAAGAAAACAAAGTAGACGAAGTGCCAGAAATCCTTACCTCAGAGGTAATCAAGGCAATAAAATCCCAAAAACTCGAGAAATCCCCAGGGCCGGACAAGATACCTAATGAAATGCTCAAGGGAACCTTAGAAGAAATCAGTCCTGTGTTGGCAAAACTTTTCAATGAAATCTTACAAACAAGGCAAATTCCAAAAGAATGGACCGAGTGTCACATAATCCTACTACATAAAAAAGGCCCTAGAGACGAGATTGGGAACTATAGGCCAATTTCCCTAACATCAAACATATATAAAGTATTTGCTAAAGTGATCCTGGAAAGAATATCATTAACACTAAACGAAAGCCAACCCGTAGAGCAGGCAGGATTCAGAAAAGACTTCAGCACAATAGATCACATTCACACAATAAAACAGTTGATACAGAAGTATAACGAATACAATAAACAAATCTACTTGGCGTTTATAGATTACTCAAAGGCATTTGACAGCCTCAGGCACCAATACATATGGCGGAGCCTTGAACAACAAGGGGTCCAGAGTAACTATATAGAAATACTTATGAGTATATACAAATCTAGCAAGGCCAGTATTAAACTAGAATCAACAGGAGAATCATTTCCTATCAAAAAGGGCGTACGCCAAGGCGATCCTCTCTCCCCTACGCTGTTTAACGCCGTACTCGAGCACATCTTTAGACAACTAAACTGGGACCACTTAGGTCTGAACATTAATGGAGCTCGCCTAAACCACCTAAGATTTGCCGATGATCTGGTGCTTCTTGAAGAGAATCCAGCAGCAATAGAACAAATGATGCAGAGCCTAGCAAATGTAAGCAGAGAAGTTGGTCTGGAAATCAATGCCAGTAAAACAAAATTGATGTCAAACTCAAGGGAAATAGACGTTATGGTAGATGGCAACAAGATCGAATATGTCAAAGAATATATTTACTTAGGACAGATAATATCCCCTTCAGATGAAATGACAAAGGAAATAAACAGGCGAATAGCTCAGGGATGGAGAAAATACTGGTCACTGAAGGAAATAGTGAAAAGTAAGGATCTAGGCAATCACATAAAAAAGAAAGTATTCGAGACCTGTATTCTACCTGTTCTTACTTATGGCTGTGAAACTTGGTCAACAACACTTCACCACAGGGAAAGGCTAACAAAATGCCAACGTGCCATGGAAAGAAGCATGCTAGGGTTAAAAATCAAAGACAGAGTCAGGAACGTAGACATGAGAACAAGATCAAAACTCACAGACATTCTTACCCGGATAGACGTCCAAAAATGGAGATGGGCTGGACATTTGCTACGCTACCCCATTAACAAATGGAGCAAGCAGGTCACCCTCTGGCAACCAAGAGACGGCAAAAGAGGTAGGGGTCGTCAAGTCAGGAGATGGGAAGATGACTTGAAACAGACAGCGGGACCATTCTGGTTGAGAGTAGCAAGGGACAGGATCCATTGGAAGGAATTGGAGGAGGCCTATGCCGAAAGGCACACCGAACTTAGGGACCTCTTGTAACCCTATGTTTAGGAATAAAAGGCTATTATTATTATTATTATTATCACCGCATACCACTAGGTGACTAGACTATCACCGAATTTGTTACTATATCTACCAATTCCGGAATTTCTTCGAAGATTCCTCCAAGCTGGCTGTTAGGAATACCTTGAGGTACCTGAGCATAATGATTTCCTATACTGTACTCCGCAGAACGCATGATAAATTATTTATAAAAGCTTCTAAGTAATAGATAAGAAAGGTCAGCTTAAACCAAGGCTAGTTCCGTATATCGTGTTACTTCCATGTTAACTCCTAGATAAGCGGGAAAGCCTGGGAGCAACACGTTTCTTTACGACTCGCGAGATATTCTCCCACGCTGGTTTAATGTTATCCTAGTACCTGCACAAAACCTGTGCAAATTCAAGCTTAACTAACTTTACACTTTAGGATCCGAGCAGACTAGATTTGGAGTGCATTTGGCGTGTAGTACTAGATACTATACTATGAGCACATTGTACACGGTAAGAACTGCCACGCTGACTGACATATACAGTGGGCAGTTACTATGCAATTTTGCAATCGGCTTGAAGTCTAAACCTCTCTTTTATATTGGTTACTCCCATTAAAGAAAATAACAATTGAATACCGTTATTTTTTTGCCGTTTGTACAAAAAGGAAAACGAACTGAATAATACAATAACATAATCAGTTCAAGTTGCAGAGTCTAAACTTGAGATTATGCATGGGCCCAGTAAGAAAGGTTTTTCAAAAAAAGAATTATCAAAATCGGACGACTCTACGAAAAGTTATGCATGGTCATTGGTCATAAGTACATAAAAAAAATATACGCGACGAATTGAGTACCTCCTTCATTGTTTTTTCGTCGGTTGAAAATAAGTGATGTATTCGATACACAAAGCGGTAATCGTATAAACAAACAATAGATTAAAGAATACCTAACAGTAGGTGCCTACATAAATTCAACGCGGACGAAGTCGCGGGCAACTGCTAATTTTCTATAAATGCCCAAAATTATACCCTACCAGTATTTTACTATCAAAATTCCTCATAATCTGTGACCATAAATAAAGTCCAGGTAAGGCGCTACAATAAACGGCTGAGCTAAACAAGCGAGTTGCGAGCAAATGGCAGCAGTATTATCGCTGCCTCCTAATGGCATATTGTACACCAATATTACGGTCCGATGTCGAAGAAACGCCTTTTCCGCCTAAATCGTTTGCTAGGGACATCTAACGGAAAATCGGCGTCGAGAATACAGGAAATGTCAAAGCATGCGCAAATTGATGCATGCATAACACCTGTGTGGTCCGTTCCCACCGGTACTCATACCTGTGGGGTTTTTGTTGGCTTTGGATGGCACATTACGTCATGTAATGCCTTAGTAAATATTTCACGCGTAATATGCGGAAAGGCGTTGACCTTTAATAGTTTCATGAGTTAGGGCGAAGAAAACTGTTAGCTCATTTCAAAGGCAAAGAATAGAGCGTGAATAGAGAGGGGTTGGAAAGAGTTAGGTGTTGGGATAAATGCACATTTTAAACTGTTTTTTTTATTAGACACACAACAGACAACGGCAATACAAAACAAAAATAATACAGCCATAATAAACACACAAAATGTGTCTACATGAGCAGCAAATAATCGGACGTGTCTGTTAAAACTAAAAGAAACTTATTCATAAACCAAGTTTCACTTATTTAGTGCATATTGCAAATTGTAAATATTATAAATATAAATTTTTAAAGAGAAATAAATAAAGTAAAGTTGATGTGGTGTATGATGTCTACGTAAACGTGTTGATCCACAAAATAAAAATTACTTTACCTTAAAAAGCATGTATACTTATGGCCCTAAAGTCAACTTTGAACTAAGCATAACATAATACATTTGTGTAGTAACTAGCTTTAACCCGCGGCTTCGCTCACGTTAGGTTCGATTTTTTAAACTCTTATTTTACCTCCTTCGGGGTTGAATTTTGAAAAATATTTTCTTAGCGGATGACTACGTCATCATAGCTACTTGTATCCCAAATTTCAGCTCGATCGGTCCAGTGGTAAGAGCTGTGCGTTGATAGATCAGTCAGTCAGTCAGTCAGTCAGTCATTCAGTCAGTCAGTCACCTTTGCCTTTTATTTATTTAGATAACAGCCTCCCGACCAAAATTCGTCCACGGCGCCAGTAGCTAATCTAAACTACGCAGGAGATATAAATAACAGACGCCCTGTTCCCACACTCTCATAATCCGATCGGACGGTAATTATCCAACGCCATCGGGCATCGATTAGACATAGTACCTACCAAGCAACGAGTCCGTGCCTCGAAAAGCACGGATTTACGTGCTTTTCGACACACGGACGGAGGTGCAATATTGCCAACTTCCTAGGTCCGAGATACTACCTACTGAGAATTTCTTAACTAAATAAAACTGAATAACTTTTTTTCGGCCCGATTTGAGATTCGAACTTGGAAAGTCACGATCCGCAGCCTAACAAGCTGATCACTATACCGACGAGGCAGTCATAAGTCTAATAAATAGATACCTATCTACCGGTTAGTGAGAACATTAAAATGAAAACGAAAGTTTGATTGTGCTAGGTATTTAAGTACTAAGCCTAGTTAGTTCACTTTCGTTTGATGCTATCATTTGATTGTAAAGTAGGCAATTATAACACTGTCAAAGACCGTAATCACTACTAATATTTTTTTAATTCGCATTTATAATACTTGTTATGCGTGAATGTGTGTTAATTTGTTGGTTTGTTATTCAATCAAATCGGGGTAGCGAGATCGTTCGTTATTTTTAATGGATATAATATAAAACCTGGAAAATGGAAAACCTAGGATTTTTAGGAACCTAAGTCGAGCCTAACTACATGAAATAAATAATTTTTTAACGGATAAACGTAACGGTAAGAGACATCCTAAATATGTATTAAAAATGCGAAAGTTTGGATGTATGGATGGATGTTGACGACTGAACCGATTAGGTTTGGCACAGAGATAGGTTATAACCTGGAATAATACATAGGCTACTTTTTATTCTTGAAAATAATAGAGTTCCCGCGGGAATTAAAAAACCTCAATCCACGCGTACGAAGTCGCAGGCATCAGCGAGTATATAATTGTTATAAATTAAACACCCTGATATTTAATTAACGTTTTATATATTTATTTCGTAACCTTTTTGCTAGGTACAGACATTGTTCTAGAATACCATAGATAAGAGAGAAAGACTAAAGATATATAAGAGACAATTTGACACAGATAATATACTACAATAATAAAGATAATACTTAATTGAAATTGAGAATGATTGTTTTTTGCACAATAGGTAGGGTAGGTAATAATTATTATTACGTAGGTAGCTAAATAGGTACTTAACACATCTTGGGCAAGTTTGTTATTGTATTGGTGATGCACAATGCGTCAATCCTCAAGGTTAAAATGACAACGGACAATCATTTTGCTTTAGCGCATACATCATAATTTGTCATGAAGGTGAAATGAAGGTTGCTTGCGTTTTTAAAATAAGCGATAACTCACCAATCTCAATCAATAAAAAATAAATCGTATTTCATAAAATAATAATCTGCAGAAATGCATCATTAACGGCCTATTGCACCCTCTTCATAGAGGTTTTAACAGATTTCCAATACAAAAACTGTCAGAACGTTTATTGATGGTTAAATTGTCCCAAAATAAATAGTGGAAATTAGATAATTTAATTTACTTCTTGGTCACATCTCATAAGAACCACCAGTTTTTTTTCTTTAAATACAGCGTGTCCCCTTTCATGGAAAGAGATCTTTGTTTGGTTGTCTGATTATTTTCGATTAGATTTAAATTTTTATCATTAATTGTTGTTTTAAAGAACCACCAGTTAGACCCAAATAAAATATAATCATTTTAAAGTTGTATTTCAAATATGTTTTATAATAGTAGAGATAAAGCCAGTTAGTTACATAACTATTAATGGAAATATTTCTGCGATTTTTTTTGTGCAATTTTACCTTCTTGTTTCTTATATAACGAGTGTTCGCTCAGATTCCATTTATTTAACCAAACGTGTGAACTTCTTATTGTTTAAAATCTCATTACATCCTACGAACATCGCAAATTACGTCAAGTGTTTAAGACACCTATAACGATTTTCGTGATGGCATAATACGAACAACTGAACCAATTAAAAACACCCAATAAAAATGACTTGCTTTTGCCCGCGGCTTCACTCACGTTAAATTAGATTTTTCAAACTCCTATTTTACCCCCTTAGCAATAGCACATGCAGCAATAGGTACCACATGCAGCAAATTTCGAAAGAGCATTATTTGTTTGCATTGTAAACAATCCAACAGGAAAAAAAATTAAACGAAGATGTGCGTACCTACTTATACCTCGAATCGTATGTCACAACAAACAATACGTTTACGTGACGATAGCCCGGCGTTAGATAAATCACGCATCACCACCGAGATCCGAGACTCGACGATAATCGACATTATTATTTCAGGCCTTTTATTTTATTGTATACTAATTTATGCACGCGGCTTCGCTCGCGTTAAGTTCGATTTTTTAAACCCCTATTTTAGAGTTTAATTTTCAAAAATCTTTCTTAGCGGATGCGTACGTCATAATATATGCCCGGCCTAATCCATCCAGAGGTTTGAGTTGTGCATTGAAAGATCAGTCAGTCAGTCAGTTACCTCTTCCTTTTATAAGTATATTTAGAAGATTAGAATAGATATAATAATAGATATTTATTAACCAAAATATTAATAGGTATTACGTTACGAGTCTATTAGATGTATGCCAAAGCAATGATGTGTTGGTATATTTTGCAAGAACCTGCTAACACCATTAGATATTTCAAGAACATTATGTTAAAATAATAAAAAAATAATTCTATCAATTTACATAAAATTAACATATCGGAATACACGAATTGGGTTGAGATTATGTTGGGATTTCGATTACAGTTGTCCGCAATTTTTGATTTTGACTGTAATATTGCAGAATGTATATTTATTTTTGTCTACTGGGAGGCTTTGGCCGTGGCTAAAGTTACCTACCCCCCTACCGTCAAAGATGTGCCGTCAAGTGTAGAAAAAGATTACGGGTATGGGTTGAACACTGCCATACCCCTTCCAAGTTAGTCCGCTACCATCTTAGACTACATCGTCACTTACCATCAGGTGAGATCGCAGTCAAGGACTATCTTGTCATTGAATAAAAATAAAAAAAAGACTTTGTAACCAACTACGGCAAAGCCAAATGGAAGGGTTATGATTTTTGCAGCCTATCCATATGTGTATGTTATATTTAACTATTTGCGAATGTTCCACAGTGGCGAGTAAAAAGTTAAACAGTAGAATTTTATATACCTACATTTATACTAGTGGTTCGCCCCGAACTGAGACCTCGCGATATCCCATAATTCCCAAAAGTTTTAATTATATATTGTAATAATTAACTTTTAACATTAGACGCAATAAAAAAAATAATAGTTGACATAAAACTGTTTTACTGACACAGCGCCATCTATTAGCATTATAGTGAAGCTATTAGCTTCACAATAATGCTAATAAATGGCGCATTAAAATTAAATAATTTCGTTTCTTTATAACATTTATCTAATTTTAGTATTTGTTGTTCAAGTACAGGATATAACTGAATTTTCAACCAAGTTTCACGTTCTAATATTCAGTAATTCAGAAGTTATAGGGCTCTGACAGACATTTAGACGGACACACTTCTCTGTCTAGTAGGCAAGCGCCCTAGTTGACTCAGAGAACTCGCTTCGCTCGTTCAATAAAAATTAAATGCAACTGTTTAACTTAATACTTTTTTGTTTTACTTTTACCTACTTCCATAGTAAAAACAACTAACAAAGCTCCACTGTTCGACCTACATTGGATTACAATTAGAATGATCTCATCTCAACACTATTCTTTTAATTACAATCGTACTGATTATCATTTTCCGTATATTTCATAGTCGCCTGAATTCCCATACGTTTGAATAAAAAATGAAAGGTGGCAGGCTTAATTATGTGTTATGTAGGTAAACTTTGAAAGGTAAGCACTGAAAATTACTTTTTATTACATAAATATTATATAATATGTTCTTCCATCAATACCTATCTATTTTGAACGATGTATTGATGACCCAACCATAATATAACATTAAGGTGAGTATCTTTTTATGGGGTCAAAGCAAAAAATAGTGATTGGGTAACTACATAGTAGGTACGTTATTTTCGAAAAATATTGACCCTCTAAAATAAAAGGTTCCTGGTTACCATAGTGAAGGTAGATAGTATAAGTCCAGTTGTTAACATTTGTGTACCTTATAAAATATCTCTATAATCTGTTTATAAAATATTTCTGACTATATCTTACGTATAAATGAACTCCCATGGGTGAATGACCACGCGAGACCTTACATAACCTAATTAGTAAATAATCGATTACTTTCACAATGAAAGTTATTCCCAGGCTAGTCCGGTCTCGGATGATAACTTGAACAGGTGCACGTAAGGTTGCCAGTTGCCACTGGTCCTTTTCTCAAAGGGCTCAACAAAATTTTCTCACATATCTACTTGTATATAGGTGCCTAATTTTTGATTTTGAAGAAGTTTGATTCTTATTTTTAATTTAATTATATTGTATGAAACGCCAATTCTCCGTATAATAGAAAATATGTTTATTTTTTTTATAAATTGCCTATTTTAAAGGTTTTTGATGGCTATATTTGGGTATCTCACTCACTAAAAACTTGTAAAAATCGTAAACGTCTTTCGCGAGAGTTAGGAGAAAGGACTAATGTATAACATTTAATTGTTACAATCGTAATATCTGAAGCACCCAGGGACCAGGGTCAATCGAACAGGGCCCCAAGTCTGCTATTTTACATGTCATTGTCATTGAACCGCAATACAATTACAATTCAATTATCATTGGTTCAAAATTTCGTAGTCTACTAAATTCACAATGGTCGTTCGATTTCTTATAATTGGATTGTAATTCAATGTTACCTCGGTATTGACATTAGCTTAAAAAGCGTTTGCCGAAATGAGTTTAAAAAAAACTGCATATTAAAAACGTTTATTTAAGCTAGATTCAAAGCTAGATGTGTCAGTGGCAAACCATCGGAAAACAATTGTGACGCCATTGAATTAGTAGACTACCAAAATTGCTAAAAGTAGCAATTGGGATGTCATTGATAGACAATTGAACTACAATTGCAATAGCAGACTTGGGCCCCTGAATAGAATAATTTTTATTCAAATTCTATCTTCATTTGTAGGTATAATATGCCTTCTGTATTAGAATACCCTTAATAGATTTCTCAAACTTATGTAAAGGCAAGTTTAAAACCTATTACTGCAGTACCTACCTCGTCCTTTTTAAAGTCGGTTAAACACCGGAAGCCCCGAAAAGAAGGTCGAAGTCTTAACTGCTAGGCTATGACTGAATGACATTTACCCGATCGTAATACATCAATAGTTACGTGAATAAATCGAAGACACGTAATCACGATTCGCGTTGAATGACCGTTGTGACATGCGATGGGCGTACAGTGTACACGTACATCGTAACTCAACGAAAACAACGCTATGTTCCAGATTGCTCCTGCACTGGTAGCATGGGCAGGAGATAAAAGTTTTATCCCCCGATTATATCCACTGACAGGGGATAAATTATCTTTTCTCTATGCTAAAGCATGGCGACAGAGGAGAAGGCGATGTATATTTCTATAAGTATATCCACTGAGTGTTATTTCCACCGCTGTGCCCATGCTCGACGGATGGATAAAGCTAAGCGAGGGGATAAACGTTTTATCCTTTTCCCGGGGATAAAATTTCTCCCGCCCATGCTACCAGTGCAGGAGCCGATAGCACTGTTTTATTTATTTTTAATTTAAGCTTTTTAGTGTAGCTGCTTAGGATCACTCTACACATTCTCTGACCGCGAGCGATTTGTTCTGTCCTCCATCTCCGAATATATTCATGAGATCTTCACCAAATTCAAATGGGACTAACCTGACGATACGTCCTTAATCCAAATAAAATAAAAATATTGAAATCGTACCTAACTTATCATCAGATCGGACCAACAGTGATTCAACGGCTGCCGTTGAACTCCCGCCGTCGTACTTTCGGATTTCAATCTGTTATTAGGGCTCGGATTTTTTCTCTTGAATGGATCGCATCAAAATTTCGTAATAGGGGTGCGGCGTTTACGATAAAACCCAAAACGAAGTGCACTAAAGTTCCGTATAAAGTGAGGAAGTGTAAGCGCGTGGTGCAACTCAAACAACTCGCGACAGCTTTCATTTCAACGAAGCATCGGCAAAAAGTTGCGGAACTGGCAGGTAGGTCAGCCTGCAGCCACCGACTGGGGATGTCTCCATTGATAGGAACGACATTATTTACCACGAGCTATGATATTGTTATAAATACGTATATTTTGACGACCTCCCTGGCGCAGTGGTGAGCGCTGTGTCTTATAACTGGGAGGTCTCGGGTTCGATTCCCGGCGGGGGCAATTAAGGAATTTATAATTTCTAAATTGTCTCTGGTCTGGTCTGGTGGGAGGCTTTGGCCGTGGCTAGTTACCACTCTACTGTCAAAGACGTGCCGTCAAGCGATTTAGCGTTCCGGCACGGTGGCGTGTAGAAACCGATTAGGAGTATGGGTTGAGTTGACACTGCTATATCCCTTCCAAAGTTCCAAGTTAGCCCGCTACCATCTTAGACTGCATCGTCACTTACCATCAGTTGAGATCGCAGTCAAGGGCTACCTTGTCATCGAATAAAAAAATAACTCTCTCGAAGCTACGAAAGTACCTATACAGGTACGTTCTATTGTTCTCGACAGCATCCAGCACCTTCACTTGTTTACTGGACCTGTGTAGGTACATACCCATTTTTTTGTTTGTTGTTTTGATCACTTCGAGGGTTGTTTACGTATTTGTATCGAAGCAGAACGTTCGACTAGGTGAGGCCAATCGCTATATAAACAGCAGCCGTAGCGACCTGGGAGTCAGTTGAGTTCGATCAAAGTGAGAATAAGTGCGAAGTTTGAAGGCGATTGTATTGATTAGTGTGAATAAACGTTCTTGTACGGAGACTGGCATTTTGTTCGAACCCCACACACGTAACAATATAGTATGAGTAGAAATCGTTGATCACGAGTTCGAGATTTGTTGGAAAGAGGTGGGTACAAATACTGGCGGTACAAACCTCTTTCCGACGAATTTCTTGTAGTATAGGTTATCATTTCATGCAGGAATGGTTTTTATCTATCTACACTGCCATATCCCTTCCAAGTTAGCCCGCTACCATCTTAGACTGAAGAATAAACACAAGAAATCAAATAAATCAATTAGAAACCATCCCGTAAGAACTGTATCATCTCCTGTTGGGCTAACATGCGCGCAACGAGAAAATTTTGTCTACATGTTTACTTATAATCTCTATGTGGATCTCTACAGAGATTCACGATTTAAGTGTAGACAACATTCTCTCGTGGCGCGCACGTTAGCCCTACTGATGACCTTAAGAACCTTCTCTGAAGTGATGCCTGTCCAATGCAAAAATAACGCATAAAAGTCGACCAAATAAAGTCTTTAAAAATGAAACACTATCTACACCTTACGGCAAAGAATAGCACTAAAAGTCCTTTCAGTGTAAGTTTAGAGAGGAAATAAAAAGCCGGGGTACAACGGAACCGCAGCGTCAGAAAGTGAAAGGGCACGAAGCTCATGCCGCCTTTGATCGTTTGCCTTATGAAGATACCAATTTACTCATCGCTGGTCAACGCGACGTGCAGTTTTACTCTTGTTTACCAAAGCTTTTCATTTATTATGGTGGAAAACATACCTTAAATAAGGTAGGTACCTATTTTATTTGTTAGGTTTGACACCAAACTCAATAGATTTATAGATAGACCCTATTTCTTCTATGGGATATTATAATGGGATTTGACAATGCTAAGAGAAATCCAGGAACTTACCATATATTTAATGCAACTTTAACAGTTTTTTTATTAAATGGCTGTGAAACGAGACGGACTTCAGAGAGAGAAAAGTTTTTATTTAAATCGGTAAAAGTTCTTCAAAAAGCCTTCCACAAACCTACCTGCACCGTCTCAGTATTAAAGTCTAATATTTAGGTACTGTGAAGTCTGTTTTCTTAATTTACCTTAAGCATTATTTATTACTTTACCGCAGTGCAGCTATGAGCATTCCACTGAAGTTACTTTTAATAGACCAATTGAAATATGTAGTTACGTAAAGTTTTAAATAAATGTTACATTATTAGCAATAAATTCTATGGTTTCCACCTAGCCTATCTGAGGCGTTGACGGACAACGAGTGATTGAATATACCTACTTCAGCTTGAATCCTAGAAGTTGTAATACATGGTCATTCTGCGTTTCCAGTGTTACAATCATATATGTGTTCAACGTGATATTAATGATTAGGGTTGCCAGACGTCCCGTATTTCCCGGGACATCCCGTATTTTAGGCATAGTTTAAAATGTCCCGGCGGGACTCACTCTGTCCCGTATTTGAACCGTACTTCGTTTTTCATTATGATATCGATTCAAGTATTCACACACGCAACGTTCGTAAAAAAGCGAGTTGATTACCGTTTTTAATTACGATTATAATTGTATTGATTTTTACAGATATGTTAAAACGCATAAAAATATATTAAAACTGACTTGATCCTCGAAAAAATATATAAAAAAAATGACACTAAATAATTTTGTTTCTTTATTTGTCCCGGGTAAAAAACTGAAATCCCGTATTTTTTTACCTATTTAACCATTTGTCCCTTATAGGCTGAAAAAAAAATCTGGCAACCCTATTAATGATCCACATTGAACTGGGTTTTTTGAGTTCTAAGTCGCATAATTTCGGGAACGCAGTTAACGCTGTGTTCGGTTTCATAATAAAAGAACGGAAGTGTCGTTAAATGAGTCCAACTGTATTCCAGGCGTCCGTGTATTGTCTTCTTTAGTTTCCTCCGAGCTTTTATATGAAACCAAAAATACGCGACTCACAACAAAAAAGGAATAAACTGTCCCTGTGTAGGTACGTTTTAGTTTTAGCCGTGGTACAGAATAAAGAAGTACATAAATTACGTTCGATTAGCCACACATAGAGACTATTCGATAAAGATAAATAATATACGCATCTAGATCTAGGTAGGTACCTACTTCCTACTTCTAAAAACGATATAATATGTATTGTGTCGTGTCGTGTACCTCTATGACGTAAGCACTCGTGACGAAAAAGCAAGAGCCCCGACCTACTCCTCAGAACAATAACTAACCTACTCCAAACAATGATGTATCATTATTTTTATTTGTCAACTAGCTTTAACCCGCGGCTTCGCTCACGTTAGGTTCGATTTTTTAACCCCCTATTTAACCCTCTTGGGGTTGAAATTTTCCAAAATCCTTTCTTAGCGGATGTCTACGTCCTAACAGCTACCTATATGCCAAATTTCAGCTCGATCGGTCCAGTGGTTAGAGCTGTGCGTTGATAGATCAGTCAGTCAGTCAGTCAGTCAGTCAGTCAATCAATCAGTCAGTCACCTTTGCCTTTTATATATTTAGATATTATACATGGGGATGGGACTGGTGACAATTTCGTTATAATAATATTACCTACTCGCGGGCTAAAGCTAAAAAAAATTTTGGCCAGTTTTGGCTATACTTAACTCCTTTTAAACTACTGTCTCCATAAACTATTTGAGTTAAAAACTTTGTGAGTTTTTTGAAGTAGAGAGAACACAAGCTGACTGAAACAATTTGAAGATCATAAAAATCGTCTACGAGCGATAATAAATAATCAATTTCGTGAAGTTCAAAAGCAAGTGTTTAAATTCCCAGCCAAAACTTTTGGAAATTTTCTAAGAACTTATCCGTTATTTAGTTGCTTCACGTGTAAGGTTATAAATAAAACACTGCAGTTTGAAATCGCGTGCGAGAGGTCGATGCATGGGTTTCCGCTTAAAAGCTAATTTCGAACCCGTCAACACTTTAAGGCAAATTTTCTGCGAAGTTCTAACTAATGAAAATGTATGGGTACTACCCCGTAAATATTAAGAGTTTTAAAGAACGGAGATAAACAAAATATTACATATTTGTGACGTAATCTGCGCCCGTCCCTGTCCAAGAAAGCGCTGGCTAAACCTTGTAATGTCATAAGCGCCGTTATGAGAGCCAATAAATTGAAAAAATAAGATGTAGAAGATCGGGAAAAGTGGGCAAAAGCATGTCATGTAAAACGCGGAGTATATCTAGACTATAAAATATTCTTTATCAGAAACGGAAATATCAAAAGCTCTGTGTCGGCTTAAATTAGTTACAATATTATACAACACAATTATATAATCCTTGTTACTCGGATTAATAATAATAATGAAATACAGACAATAATAGATATATAATAGAGAGATAATGACTAATGTCAGGTCCAGCATTGAGGTTACATCTTAGTACAAAATGTTCACCATCAAAATTTTGACTCTATCATACAAAAACTTCCTATATCGAACTTCCGCAATCTTTCGAAGTGCTCCTTTTCGCATCCAATTATATAACAATATTGCTTATCTACGGCTAGTCAATTTATAACATGTATTGATCTAGTACTCCGAGAGTTACGTCTGGACAAACCTAATTATGTTATGAAAGTAAAAACCAAACAACGCGCAACCGCCAATTCATGATAACGGACACTGATTGTATAACCTCACTTTTACATTTACTACTTTGTCTTTCTAATTACTATTGAAACTGTTTTATTATCCGGCTTTTTTAAATTTACGTTTACTTTTCTAATCGTTATTGAATCTGTTTTTTGGGGTTAGTACTTACAAATATCGTGTAGAATTGCGTAGGGATTTCGACTCACTCATCATTTGGTTTGTATCAACTTGTCATGAAAAAAAATGTCGTACCATTTATTTGACAGCTTCAAAAAAAAAAGTATGGTTTTATTTAACAATCATATTATGTTAATTGTTTTCTTGTGGTATTCTCTAAAATCGGTTGCATTAGTGTACCGATCGCAATGGCCTCTGATTGACTGGAACTCTCCCACATCCTTTAAATTAAAATATCGACCGTAGCAATTAACATTGTCGGATCTACATTTTAGCGATTTTCATTTTATTGCATTAAAGGTCTTAGAATAAGAATAAAAAATATGCTCCCACCAATTATTTTAAAATCAACCATCCATCTTTGGTTTTTGCAAGTGCAAAATGTAGGTACACTGACGATTCTTCACTTTATACATATGTATTTGAAACTTTGAACGGCCGTACCCTAAAGTAGTGATTTTTCACATACGACTATGTTAATTGCTGCGGTCGATATATGCAGCTAGAACGCCATAAATTCAGCAAATCAGAGGTCATTGTGATTACTGATGCAATCAATTTAGAGAATACCACTACGATCTGACAGGCGACTGTGTATATGTGTGCGATTTATGCCTTTTGGTACGCAATAGTTTACGTTGGGTTTATTTTATTTTGTTTTTCTTTTCATTTTATTTTCCCTGTACATGATGTATCCGTATTGCACTCACATGGGGTTCCCACCGAAAACCAGCGCTGCAGCTTGCTGCAGCATGTGCTGAGTGGGAAACCTTATTTGATCATATGCAATTATTTTTATTTTAGCTGATTATGTTACTTTTTCATTGTATTGATTAAATTAAAAAATCAAAAAAAAGATAACGACCGAATTATAACCGATAACTTCCTCCTTTTTGGAAGTCGGTTAAAAATTGTTTCTTTCTTTCTTTCAATAGTATAAAATCCAGAATTCGACATGTTTACTGGCGGTGTAACTTTTCAGGAAACTGTTGTTGAAAACAGGTACTAGATTGATTTTTTTTAAACTGATTTTCACGTTTGAGAATAACACGTCACTATTATATCACGTAAGACAGCAATCAAGATTGGATCTAACTTAAAAATCTTGTTCAAATAACTTTAAAGCGTGTTCGTCTAAATCTTAAGTGATCTTGATGATTATCTAAAACTTTGTCACATATAATACATTTACGAGCATATAGGAATCGCTATAAACCTGTCGTGAACAGGTTTCGTCTATACGAGAGAAAGCTGTTAGACTTTTATTTGTTTATTAGACGAGTGTCATGCGTTTTACGATTTAATATAGAGAATAGATTTAGATTTCGGGATCATAGGTTATACCATTGTGAGCTTATTAGTTTTGTATTATTGCTAACGATAAATGCTGTGACTAAGTTACGCCTCCGAAACATATTGTGTGGCTTTGGGCCTGAGAGAGTACCAGCCATCTTACTGCGAACAATAATTACATAGATATATAGAGAGAGCTATGCTCGGATTTCGGAAATAACCGTTGAATGATTAATTTAGAAATGAATAGATCCGTAAACTAGATAATATTATTTATATACAATGAGTAACTCAACATCATAAAGCTGAACAGCTCTTCTCAGCAGAATCTGCTTTCCGAACTGGCGGTAGAGTCTTGATTTTTTCATAAGTTGACCAACATAAAATAAATAATTTAGAATTTTAATCAATTAGACATAGGTACTCGTATACCGATTAAAAAGACAACGTTGACGATAATAACTTTTTACTTGCAAAGTTTCCCTAACTTTTATTTTCACCGTTACTCACAAACATAAATCCAACAATGGTAGATCGTTTAATTTTGTTTATCAAAGAAAAATGCCGAGTCAAGTTACCAGTCAACAGTGATTTGCGTCTTATACCTACGCATTATATCTGCTGCATACAGTTAACTAATTACTTTCAATATGTTCATCGCCATCATTTATACGTTTATAATTTAAACATATTCACCTTTAGTTTATATTGGATAGGTACCTATTTTGAAGCTGGAAGCGGTACTTAAGCTAGTATGAAATAATTACCTACTTAAAGTTGACCCATTTGTTCATAACATACCATCGCAAAATCTGCTACAACTTGACGAAAATGAAGTGTCAAGTTTATTACCTGGAACAAATGAAAATATAAATAAGCAACTAAATAATAGCAATAAGAAAAAAAACATAACAAACGAAATAATAAATAATCTCT
Organism: Hipparchia sbordonii; assembly: GCA_038048805.1. Classification (NCBI taxonomy): domain Eukaryota; kingdom Metazoa; phylum Arthropoda; class Insecta; order Lepidoptera; family Nymphalidae; genus Hipparchia; species Hipparchia sbordonii. Next base: position 6,955,528 of record CM076107.1, on the reverse strand, counting down.
AAAACCACTATCTACTGAGTTAAAATTATACCCAAAACATATAAAATCATATTATAATATCTTGTTCAAAACGAGCCGCCCGCCCAGCGCTTAGGCGAAAAATGGGCGGATGACGTCACACAACTCGCTCCTTGACCTAATGGAATAATTTCCGCGCTGTTACTTTTTTTTTTTGGAAAAGTTCTCGAACAAGTTTATGGAGAAGTTCTTGTATATTAGGCGTATGATGGCAGTAGGGGCTAGGATCGCTACATCTATTTTCTCAACAGTGATTTCTTGTTTTCCATCACTAGGTACGAGGTTGCCGCATGTTTCTGTGAACCGCCACTGCACCAGCTTTCTCTGCATGAGAACACAACACAATGATGAAAACTGGAGCCGTGGAAATAATAGGTAATTAATTACTGGCACGCGACGAATATCACTATTTAATGTTTTGTTGAGTACAAAAATATCGAGATATCTATAAAATCCTTACTGATATTATGAATGCAAAAGTGTGTTAGTTCGTTGTTTTGTCCTTCAACCAGGCAGTAACTGAGTAACGGATCGACGTGATTTTTACATTAAAAAAAGGAGGAGGTCTTTTTTTTTTCATCGGGTGAAAACTTATGAACTTGTTCGTCTCCATGCGAACGAAGTGGCAGGCAAAAGCCAGTTGTCAAGTAATTCCCAAACTTATCATTTGATCTTGATAAACAAAGTGTCGTTGACTTCGTCGTGCTTTGGTATGAAAATTAAAGATCTTTGATAATATAATGAATAATGCAGGAATACACAAAATAATAAATACAAAAGTTGCGGGGCACATGGCTCGAAGAACTTAGGGGTCCCAAGTTGCTGTTATGGTGACCCCGCACTGGGAAGCGTTGGTAGATCCCGCGCTAGATGGACGGAAGATCTCAGGCGAGTAGCCGGCACCCGGCAGCCAAGCAAGCAGCTAATATACTACTATCCGAATGGTAAATTTATGACGTGTCATAAGAGCAAGTTAGCCTTCATGATGAAACACTTTGAAAAAATGAACTCGAATCAAAATTTTCTTTCTATTATTATGAGGTTTTAGAGCACAAAGATACGTGAGATAGTCAATTTATTCATCTATCAAGCAGGATAAAGTACTCGTATATCTGCGCGGGTGCGGGTTACTAAAAACATGTTTCCACCAGCTGACCGCATTCCTGGCAAATGGTTGATTGGTTCGTGGTTGCGCGCTCCCTTTTACCTTGCTGAGGCCACACTGCGCACCCGACATTACTTGAACTATAGATTCATAGATTGCTGACGTCATTAATTAGAACAAAGCTCGCGCAAATTTAATTAATTTGTTATAAGTGTCTGTTTGCGCCAAGTTATGTTACGAAATAATTTTTATTTTTTTATGTTAAGAGTGCGTTTCCGCATATCGGGTGACTTTCGGTACATATTGTGACTAAGTTAAACCAAATAAGATGGAAATAAAAATTGCTACACATAGATTGGTCCTTAATCTCCAAATCTTGGGAGTTGATTTTGTTCAAAATCTCAATTTTTAGTACTATAAAAATTATTTCCCGTCACCTCTTCACACAAAATTCACGATTTTGGGGCGACTTTAGGTACATTTCTTGTATATAATATACCGGTTTTATGTAATTAAAAAATACTATCTGTTAACAGATATGTTCAACTCAAAATCTTGGAGAGAAAAATATCAAAAATAGTACAAATAGTATAAAAAAAAAAATATAGCATCGCGAGTAATTTTTTCACATATTTTGGTTTAAACCGAATCTTAAAATAATGTGCAATAAGGCTTATTTTGATTTTACTCGGTCTCTGGTTGGATTTCATTTCAAAATTCAAAATTCAAATATCAATCAGTCGGCGTTTGACCGCCTTTCTGAGTGGAAGCTGCGCTGGTTGCAAGCAGATGCTGGTATCGAAAAACATCGCTGTACGAACACGAAATAGTTCATAGCAAACCAAATTGATACTTTATATATTTTGAAAAGAAAGGTAAGAAACTAAGTACTAGGTACCTATGGTACCTTCAATATAATAGCATTATTTTATTATTTGATAGAATTTCGAAATTTCTTGTAAAGTTATATTCCCCGAATGTAGTACTGACCTGCATGTATACCTCGAAAACTTCTATTGGAACTCCTAGATCTTTAGAGTTAGTTGTATCGAGTTTGGGCTCGTTTTGTAAGTTATGATGAGATCTTACCACTGGACTTGTTAGAGTGACCTGATGGTATACTTCGAAGACTACTACTGGATCTTCTAGACGGCTACAGCTAGTTATATCGAGTTTGGGCTCGTTTTGTAAGTAATGATGAGATCTTACCACTGGACTTGTTGGAGTGACTTGATGGTATACCTCGAAGACTTCTATTGGAACTCCTAGATCTTTACAGCTAGTTATATCGAGTTTGGGCTCGTTTTGTAAGTAATGATGATATCTTACCACTGGACTTGTTGGAGTGACTTGGTGGTATACCTCGAAGACTTCTATTGGAACTCCTAGATCTTTAGAGTTAGTTATATCGAGTTTGGGCTCGTTTTGTAAGTTATGATGAGATCTTACCACTGAACTTGTTGGAGTGACCTGATGGTATACTTCGAAGACTACTACTGGATCTTCTAGACGGCTACAGCTAGTTATATCGAGTTTGGGCTCGTTTTGTAAGTTATGATGAGATCTTACCACTGGACTTGTTGGAGTGACCTGATGGTATACTTCGAAGACTACTACTGGATCTTCTAGACGGCTACAGCTAGTTATATCGAATTTGGGCTCGTTTTGTAACTAACGATGAGATCTTACCACTGGACTTGTTGGAGTGACTTGGTGGTATACCTCGAAGACTTCTATTGGAACTCCTAGATCTTTACAGCTAGTTATATCGAGTTTGGGCTCGTTTTGTAAGTAATGATGATATCTTACCACTGGACTTGTTGGAGTGACTTGGTGGTATACCTCGAAGATTTCTATTGGAACTCCTTAATCTTTAGAGTTAGTTATATCGAGTTTGGGCTCGTTTTGTAAGTTATGATGAGATCTTACCACTGAACTTGTTGGAGTGACCTGATGGTATACTTCGAAGACTACTACTGGATCTTCTAGACGGCTACAGCTAGTTATATCGAGTTTGGGCTCGTTTTGTAAGTAATGATGAGATATTACCACTGGACTTGTTGGAGTGACTTGATGGTATATCTCGAAGACTTCTATTGGAACTCCTAGATCTTTACAGCTAGTTATATCGAGTTTGGGCTCGTTTTGTAAGTAATGATGATATCTTACCACTGGACTTGTTGGAGTGACTTGGTGGTATACCTCGAAGACTTCTATTGGAACTCCTAGATCTTTAGAGTTAGTTATATCGAGTTTGGGCTCGTTTTGTAAGTTATGATGAGATCTTACCACTGAACTTGTTGGAGTGACCTGATGGTATACTTCGAAGACTACTACTGGATCTTCTAGACGGCTACAGCTAGTTATATCGAGTTTGGGCTCGTTTTGTAAGTTATGATGAGATCTTACCACTGGACTTGTTGGAGTGACCTGATGGTATACTTCGAAGACTACTACTGGATCTTCTAGACGGCTACAGCTAGTTATATCGAATTTGGGCTCGTTTTGTAACTAACGATGAGATCTTACCACTGGACTTGTTGGAGTGACTTGGTGGTATACCTCGAAGACTTCTATTGGAACTCCTAGATCTTTACAGCTAGTTATATCGAGTTTGGGCTCGTTTTGTAAGTAATGATGATATCTTACCACTGGACTTGTTGGAGTGACTTGGTGGTATACCTCGAAGATTTCTATTGGAACTCCTTAATCTTTAGAGTTAGTTATATCGAGTTTGGGCTCGTTTTGTAAGTTATGATGAGATCTTACCACTGAACTTGTTGGAGTGACCTGATGGTATACTTCGAAGACTACTACTGGATCTTCTAGACGGCTACAGCTAGTTATATCGAGTTTGGGCTCGTTTTGTAAGTAATGATGAGATATTACCACTGGACTTGTTGGAGTGACTTGGTGGTATACCTCGAAGACTTCTATTGGAACTCCTAGATCTTTACAGCTAGTTATATCGAGTTTGGGCTCGTTTTGTAAGTAATGATGAGATCTTACCACTGGACTTGTTGGAGTGACTTGGTGGTATACCTCGAAGACTACTACTGGATCTTCTAGACGGCTACAGCTAGTTATATCGAGTTTGGGCTCGTTTTGTAAGTTAGGATGAGATCTTACCACTGGACTTGTTGGAGTGACCTGATGGTATACTTCGAAGACTACTACTGGATCTTCTAGACGGCTACAGCTAGTTATATCGAATTTGGGCTCGTTTTGTAACTAACGATGAGATCTTACCACTGGACTTGTTGGAGTGACTTGGTGGTATACCTCGAAGACTTCTATTGGAACTCCTAGATCTTTACAGCTAGTTATATCGAGTTTGGGCTCGTTTTGTAAGTAATGATGATATCTTACCACTGGACTTGTTGGAGTGACTTGGTGGTATACCTCGAAGATTTCTATTGGAACTCCTTAATCTTTAGAGTTAGTTATATCGAGTTTGGGCTCGTTTTGTAAGTTATGATGAGATCTTACCACTGAACTTGTTGGAGTGACCTGATGGTATACTTCGAAGACTACTACTGGATCTTCTAGACGGCTACAGCTAGTTATATCGAGTTTGGGCTCGTTTTGTAAGTTATGATGAGATCTTACCACTGGACTTGTTGGAGTGACCTGATGGTATACTTCGAAGACTACTACTGGATCTTCTAGACGGCTACAGCTAGTTATATCGAATTTGGGCTCGTTTTGTAACTAACGATGAGATCTTACCACTGGACTTGTTGGAGTGACTTGGTGGTATACCTCGAAGACTTCTATTGGAACTCCTAGATCTTTACAGCTATTTATATCGAGTTTGGGCTCGTTTTGTAAGTAATGATGATATCTTACCACTGGACTTGTTGGAGTGACTTGGTGGTATACCTCGAAGATTTCTATTGGAACTCCTTAATCTTTAGAGTTAGTTATATCGAGTTTGGGCTCGTTTTGTAAGTTATGATGAGATCTTACCACTGAACTTGTTGGAGTGACCTGATGGTATACTTCGAAGACTACTACTGGATCTTCTAGACGGCTACAGCTAGTTATATCGAGTTTGGGCTCGTTTTGTAAGTAATGATGAGATATTACCACTGGACTTGTTGGAGTGACTTGGTGGTATACCTCGAAGACTACTACTGGATCTTCTAGACGGCTACAGCTAGTTATATCGAGTTTGGGCTCGTTTTGTAAGTTAGGATGAGATCTTACCACTGGACTTGTTGGAGTGACTTGGTGGTATACCTCGAAGACTTCTATTGGAACTCCTAGATCTTTACAGCTAGTTATATCGAGTTTGGGCTCGTTTTGTAAGTAATGATGAGATCTTACCACTGGACTTGTTGGAGTGACTTGGTGGTATACCTCGAAGACTACTACTGGATCTTCTAGACGGCTACAGCTAGTTATATCGAGTTTGGGCTCGTTTTGTAAGTTATGATGAGATCTTACCACTGGACTTGTTGGAGTGACCTGATGGTATACCTCGAAGAGTTCTATTGGAACTCCTAGATCTTTAGAGTTAGTTGTATTGAGTTTGGGCTCGTTTTGTAAGTTATGATGATTAGATCTAGGAGTTCCAATAGAAGTCTTCGAGGTATACCATCAGGTCACTCCAACAAGTCCAGTGGTAAGATCTCATCATTACTTACAAAACGAGCCCAAACTCGATATAACTAGTTGTAGCTGTCTAGAAGATCCAGTAGTAGTCTTCGAAGTATACCATCAGGTCACTCCAACAAGTCCAGTGGTAAGATCTCATCATTACTTACAAAACGAGCCCAAACTCGATATAACTAGCTGTAGCTGTCTAGAAGATCCAGTAGTAGTCTTCGAAGTATACCATCAGGTCACTCCAACAAGTCCAGTGGTAAGATCTCATCATTACTTACAAAACGAGCCCAAACTCGATATAACTAGCTGTAGCTGTCTAGAAGATCCAGTAGTAGTCTTCGAAGTATACCATCAGGTCACTCCAACAAGTCCAGTGGTAAGATCTCATCATTACTTACAAAACGAGCCCAAACTCGATATAACTAGCTGTAGCCGTCTAGAAGATCCAGTAGTAGTCTTCGAAGTATACCATCAGGTCACTCCAACAAGTCCAGTGGTAAGATCTCATCCTAACTTACAAAACGAGCCCAAACTCGATATAACTAGCTGTAAAGATCTAGGAGTTCCAATAGAAGTCTTCGAGGTATACCACCAAGTCACTCCAACAAGTCCAGTGGTAAGATCTCATCATAACTTACAAAACGAGCCCAAACTCGATATAACTAGCTGTAAAGATCTAGGAGTTCCAATAGAAGTCTTCGAGGTATACCACCAAGTCACTCCAACAATTCCAGTGGTAAGATCTTATCATTACTTACAAAACGAGCCCAAACTCGATATAACTAGCTGTAAAGATCTAGGAGTTCCAATAGAAGTCTTCGAGGTATACCACCAAGTCACTCCAACAATTCCAGTGGTAAGATCTTATCATTACTTACAAAACGAGCCCAAACTCGAATATAACTAGCTGTAGCCGTCTAGAAGATCCAGTAGTAGTCTTTGAAGTATACCATCAGGTCACTCCAACAAGTCCAGTGGTAAGATCCCATCATAACTTACAAAACAAGCCCAAACTCGATATAACTAGCTGTAAAGATCTAGGAGTTCCAATAGAAGTCTTCGAGGTATACCACCAAGTCACTCCAACAAGTCCAGTGGTAAGATCTCATCATTACTTACAAAACGAGCCCAAACTCGATATAACTAGCTGTAGCTGTCTAGAAGATCCAGTAGTAGTCTTCGAAGTATACCATCAGGTCACTCCAATAAGGCCAGTGGTAAGCTCTCATCATAACTTACAAAACGAGCCCAAACTCAATACAACTTACTCTAAAGATCTAGGAGTTCCAATAGAAGTTTTCGAGGTATACATGCAGGTCAGTACTACATTCGGGGAATGTAACTTTGCAAGAAATTTCGAAATTCTATCAAATAATAAAATAATGCTATTATATTGAAGGTACCATAGGTACCTAGTACTTAGTTTCTTCTTTTCAAAATATATTATCAATTTGGTTTGCTCAACTTAGACTTAGATTTAGAATTAAACTTAGACTTAGACTAAGTCTGAGTTCAAATCTAAGCCTAAGTCTAACACTAAGACTAAGTCTTAGACTAAGACTAAGTCTAAGTCTTAGTCTTAGTGTTAGACTTAGGCTTAGACTTAAAGAGACTTAGTCTTAGTCTAATGCATTTCCCAGTGGCTTAAAAAAGTCTAAATCGAAGTCTAAGACTAAGACTAAATCTAAGTCTAACTTAGTGTACAGCAAGTCCGGACGAAAATAAAAAATAAAAAAATAAAACATAAACAATTTATATCCAAGTATCAAAACAAGTTAATTCACTCATTTTTAACGCAGCTTGCCCGCGCCTGTGTGTGCGTGTGAACGGTGCATGTGTAGAAGTGCGTTTTTATACCTACTCTTTGCGAAATCCCGTCCTTAATATCAAGAGAGGACTGCATCTTTGTTTTAATAAAACTATGGTGTTCAGAAAAAGGAATGCACCAAATAATAAATAATATTTTCAATTTTAAAGTACAATGCATGATCGACATTTATTCGATTTCAACAATTAAAAAAAAATTGCAATCCTATAACGCCATCTAATATCATTTTAGCGTAATTTGATTTATACAAAGTGTACCTACCTACAATCTATTTTATCTTCACTGATATAATCTGACGTAACGAAACGTACGACGTTGACATAAACTTGTTAAGTTACACTACATCATCACAAGTTAAATGAAGCCAAAAGTCGAATAGAAAATATCGCATGCAATATGTAAAGATGCCAATATGCAATGTAATTAAACAAGCAGTAAGTATCCACAACACGCAACGCGAATTACGCAAACTCATAGAAAATTATGTAAAAAAAACACGGACTCTATTAGCTATCAGAAATGATCTTTCACATATTTTCACAATAGGTATATCGTAACTGCAAGTACATGTAGGTATTACATGACCGTCACATGTATGTATGTTCGCACCCAGGTATTATGTGATTGTAGGTGTAATGTACACCTAATGGGTGTTATGTACATAATTATTATTACCTAATTATTTGACAAATTATCTAATTGGCACTATGGCGCTTACAAATATACAAATAGGCGCACATTGGTGCTAAATCTGTTACACGAAATATCAAAACTAAGATAAAATTAACAACCCTAAATCTAAGCCTGCCTAATTTTTCTACAAGTTGTTTTTTTTTTACTTTTAAGGCAATGGCTGGAGCCATTTTCGTGGACGAAAACAAAATTCAAAAAGACAACGGCAAACTTGGTGTAAGGAGTCAATGAAAAAAATCATCGAAGATGTGCGAAAAAGAAAATGGGCTCACTAAAAGCTTCTAAAATGTACAAAGTACCCCGAACAACTTTCAGACGTTTAGCAGCTAAAGTAGATGTATCAACTGAAGAAGCGACCTGTGTGAAACTAGGAAGAAAACCAACACAGCCACAAGAACTAGAGAAACATGGCCCTAGGCCATATTGGCCTACCATGTTTGAATGTTAATGATTCCTTAAGTTTTAAAAAAACGTTTATTAAAGTTATGTTTCGATATTATTAATCTTAAAATTATAATTTTTCATTAGTATTAAGTTCAAAGAACTGATTTAGCCAATAAAGACTCTTTGATCTCATAAATCTCGTAATTTATTTTCAAAAAAGCTTATGATGTGCCATATTACCCGAAGTTACTCTAGTGTTAGTGTAGGTATAATGCAGACTGACGTCTATTTATTCAAGTGTAACGAATACATTATAACAAAAATAAATTATCATTTTTCAACAATAAGCTACAATGAGAGATGAAAAAAATATTATACAGGTAAATATTAACAGGTGTGAAAATCGTCAATAATTCACTGGCATCATCGCCCCTCCTTCACAGCTACGTTGCTACCTAAAACTCGATGGGAGACCAGGGGCCTGATTCTGTAACTCAATGCCTATCAAAAAATGAAAACCACTGACATATATTTTTTATCAATTGAAGGTTTACTATGAAATAGTAAATGACACTTTCTCTTCAAACCTTCAATGCATAAAAAAGGCCTATCATCGTTGATAGGCAGTGAGTTACAGAATCAGCCCCCTGATTTGATTAATTTATTGAAATTGCGCGTGCACTAAGACTTCCTGGTCACATTCAACAGGTCTAATGCCTAACCTTTTATGGGACAAACAAAATCTGGCGTGAATGGACTAACTTAGCCTCGAAAGTGCTTTAAAGTTGTTCGTAATCGAGACTCCTACGAGTTGACAACTCCTCGTAAGGTAGGTACCTAGTAAGCTTCGCCAATGTAGTTTTTTTTTAGTTCAATGACAAGATAGATAGGGCAACATATTAATATAGAAGAGAAGAAAAATAAATTATACTAATAACTAACTATAACGATTGTCGAAATAATGTTAATTATTTATTAACAAACAAAAACAAACAGACTGAAAAAAGTTATGTAATACCTTTGTGTAGTATTTACTGTGTGTGTACAAACAAGCCTACTCATACAAGCTAGACAGACAGACCGTCACAGTGTACTAAACACATCAGCTAGTAATCAAATTTCACCATTGTTATTTACGGTTATAGGTTATAAGCTATTCGACTCAAATCTCTTGAGGGATATAAATGGTTAAATATTACACCATTCTATACCCTTCCATCCAGAATCTAAAAACAATACATAGGTACCTAACTACTTGAATGAAAACACTAAAGCCTGTTGACCCGTGCGTGCGGCGTCGTAAAATGATGTGAAACATCGTTTACCTACTTTAGAAACAACATTAAACATGTCTTTGAGTAGGCTGAATAATTTCAAACCATTGAATGCAGCAGTCCTCAGTAGGCATGTACCTACAATGGATGGAAATAATACAATCTGTAGACATAAATAATAATCGTAGTACGTGACATTTGGTAAATACTAAGTTTGAAATTCGTTACTAACACAGGTTACTAAGTTAAAAGATTTCGAAAGAATACTCTATAACTTTCGCAATGACTGGGGAAGTGCGTGTCAAACTCGAATGTAGAGTGGAAGCTATCATTCAGCTAACTTGGCCAAAGATTTAGTTTGGCCATCCAGAGGGGAAATACGGGAAATGCTGCCAGCATTATTCAACATATCCATCTATCGATGAGCTTTTAAGTTGGTTTTAAGTTAAACCACAGAATAGATACCTTAAACACCCAATGTAACTAACATTACAGGTTAATCTATATAATTATATAAAAAGGCTTGTAATTATATAAAAAGGCTTGTCCTGACTGACTGACTGACTGACTGACTGACGATCAACGCACAGCCTAAACCACTGAAGTTAGAAACTTGAAATTTTGACAGTAGGTTCCTTTTATCACGTAGGCGAGCACTAAGAAAGGATTTTTCGAAATTCGCCCCCCAAGGGGGTAAAAAGGGGGGTTAAAGTTTGTATGAAACTCCGTCATTTTTCGAGTTATACTCATGAAATTCGGTATTTAGGCTTTAAATTGAAAACAAAAAAGTACGTGTTTCACAGTTTTTAAAAATTCTACCCCCTAAGGGGTTAAATAGGGGTTGAATGTTTGTATAATAGTCCTTCGTTCTTCAAGTTATTTTTCAAGTTACGTTTATGAAACTTGATATTTTGGCTCTTGATTAAAAATAAAGAATTACGTATTTTACATTTTTTTTAAATTCTCCCCCCAAGGGGGTAAAAAGGGGGGTTAAAGTTTGTATGAAACTCCGTCATTTTTCAAGCTATACCCATAAAATTCGGTATTTAGGCTTTAAATTGAAAACAAAAAAGTAAGTGTTTCACACTTTTAAAAAATTCTACCCCCTAAGGGGTTAAATAGGGGTTGAATGTTTGTATGATAGTCCTTCGTTCTTCAAGTTATTTTTCAAGTTATGTTTATGAAACTTGATATTTTGGCTCTTGATCAAAAATAAAGAATTACGTATTTTACATATTTCGAAAATTCTCCCCCCAAGGGGGTAAAAAGGGGGGTTAAAGTTTGTATGAAACTCCATTATTTTTCAAGCTATACCCATAAAATTCGGTACTTAGGCTTTAAATTGAAAACAAAAAAGTAGGTGTTTCACAGTTTTTAAAAATTCTACCCCCTAAGGGATTAAATAGGGGTTGAATGTTTGTATGATAGTCCTTCGTTCTTCAAGTTATTTTTCAAGTTATGTTTATGAAACTTGATATTTTGGCTCTTGATCAAAAATAAAGAATTACGTATTTTACATTTTTTGAAAATTCTCTCCCCAAGGGGGTAAAAAGGGGAGTTTCAATATTCATAGTTAAGACAGGACAACGTCTGTCAGGTCCGCTAGTTAGACATAAGTAGTAGATTTCTACAATAATCTCAGTCATAGTGAAAGTGTTAAACTTTAATTTTTTTAAATATTGCAGACTTACTTCGCTATATTTTTTTCCAGATGAGGTAATCTATTTTTTCGCAAGAAAAACCAATTAAGTATATCTAAAAATATCTCACGCCATTTTTGCAAAGTTTGATATCAATTATAAAACCTCAAAACTTATCTAAATAATAAATAATATAAAAGGAAAAGGTGACTAACTGACTGACTGATCACTCAACGCACAGCTCGAACCACTGGACGGATTGAACTGTTTTTGGCAAACAGATAACTATCATGATGTATGCATCCGCTAAGAAAGGGTTTTTGAAAATTCAACCTCTAAGGGGATAAAATAGGGGTTTGGGGAACGCAGCCGTGGGCAAAAGCAAGTTGTTTGATATAATTCTATCATGTATTACTATGAGGTACGGCTGTGGTAAAGTGCAAGCAAATATTGTAGATTTCATTTCCATCGATGCGTGGTAAACACTATTAGCCCAGTTAGCATTTATTTGTTCATTTAGGTACGCAAGGTAAAAAAATGTAAGTAATATTGAAATACATACTATGGTAAAAAAAGGCTAAAAATGAATAAGGAAATTAAAAAACAATGTTACATTACTGGTGTTGGCTAGGAATCGAACCTGTACTCTCTCTCTGAAAATAAACTGTAGCCATACCAACCGAGCCATATACGTTACAATATGATTAACGAAAATAAGTTACAGTACAGACCTAATATAGTTTTGTCAGCCGAACTGAGTCGTTTCTTGCCGCTATCAAGCTAATATTTCGCGCTCGCGCTACATTCCCCCCGCGGTGAGCGGGACTAATACCGCGCGCTCTCCTCTGTAGCACCCCCTCAAATACCTAAAATTCCTCCAGAACCTCGTCTTAAGCGTAATTGCCAAGAACGTCACGTGTACGACATGTTTATCTATCCTTAGTTAAAGCATAAGGGCGGAATCTCATTTGTTCGTTTAACCGCGTTTTGTTAGCGAGTTTGCTAGCCTTAATTCCACATGCATCCGGCATGACATATTATATGTTATATACATCACTATTATACCTACTAATATTAGTTACCTACCATAAATGCGAAAGTAATTCTATCTATCTGTCTTTTACCTATTTTATTCAACCACAGAACCGATCGTGGTGAAATTTGGCACAAAGATAGCTTGTATCCTGAATACAGACACAGTTTTATTCACCCGGAAGTAGTCGCAAGCATGAGCTAGTCATCGATATACCTATTTATATTTTTTTTAATCGATGACAAGATAGTCCTTGACTGCGATGTCAACTGACGGTAAGTGACGAAGCAGTCTAAGATGGTAGCGGGCTAACTTCATACTACAGAACCAAAATATTTATATATATATAAAATTCCTATACATATTACTAAGAGACAGCCAATTTTTTTTTAATAAATATCTTACGATTTATTTGAATGGTAGGTACACGATATATTTGGCGCTTACTACACTCCTATTCGGCGCCATACGCTAGCATCTGTCGCGCTTCACACGAGGTTTCGGGCATGTTTTATTTCATCGCTTAGTCACGATCGATCGCTTGGGTGAAATCTGATTTTTTTCTGACATTCTGCGCAATCTTAACACAACCTCTCAGTAGACAGTACCTATAGGCTATCTATAGGTTAAGAAACTAGGAAACGGGCTAACGATCGAGTGTGATCGAGCCATAAGTGCAAAAAGTACTTAAAAACTGAAAGGACTTGACGACTGTACACAGACGTGATTTTACGACTACCGCAGTCCTATACATAATTAGATAGGCATAGGTGGGCACATGCTTTAAAAGCATATTGTAGGCTTACTTACAACTACAAGACACGAGTATAGGCAATTCTACATACTTGTAATAATTAACACTTTTATTTATAGATTTTGTACATCTATCTTCTATCTATATATACACATGAGTATAAATAAAAATCAATTGCCACATATTGTATAAAAGATTATCACTAGAGGACGGCACGACCGATTTGGCTGATTTTTTTTGTTGTGTCTGTAATTATCAGGACCAAAATGAAAATCCACTGGATTAGGGATGGTATTTTTGTATGAAACTCCTAATTTCTTCATTACTAATGAATTGCATGCATATACGAAGCTGGAGTGTGCCGCTAAACAGGTACTTCACACTTGCAAAAATATAGCAAACCTCAAACTGAACTAAATCGACAAGTTTATAATATTTGCTATGCTTATCATAATTTTCCCTGGAACAGGATAATACTACTTCTAAACCTTTTAATTGAAAATTTAATTTACACCTAAGTCTCGAGAAATCTGTATGGTTTAATAACTATAATAAAAATTAAAAACTATTCCGATTAAATTGTAGCTAGGGCCATGAATAACATGGTAAATTGACGGGCCTAGCCCACAATTTCAGGCCACATTTGTTATGACGGCCTTGATTCAAACTTGGCCGAATCCAAATGCCAATACCACCTAATTGTATTTATGCAAATTCAATACAAGCACACTGAACATAGCCGAAACTCAATAGCAGGCGGTTCAAATATATTATTGCTGATGTTTGGTCAAGCGTATTTTATGGCGCAATCCTTCATGGGAACTGGATAGCACGCCTTTGGATTTTTAATTGAATAGTCGATAGCTTTGATAGGTACGTTGACTCTGCCTGCGTTTACTCCAAAAAGACAGGAAGAAACTCAATACGTGTGTGTGTGTCCGTACGTGCGTGCGTGCTTGCGTGCGTGCGTGCTTGGGTGTGTGCGTATGTGTAATTAATGCGAAAGTGTGTTTTGTTGTTAGTTGGTCCTTCAACAATACAGCGTCAGCAACGGCGCAATAGATCAACATGATTTTTTGCATGGCATGCTAACTGCCGAGTCGCGGAAAATCAAGGAAAAACTGAGGTATTCCGCGGGAATTTCAAAACCTAATTCTAGACTAGGCAATTATGGAGTAGTTTATTAATCTGCTAATTCGCACGTGAAGTCATCGACAGTTTACGATTGAATGGGATAGTAGCAACTTAGTTGCTACCACGTTGCTACTATCACGTTTGCTCAAAACACTATCACACTCGGAACGTTCCGAGTCGCTTCACACACGCTCACAGACGCACACACATTGCATAATGCGAGTAACAACAGCAGCGCGTAACAGGGTCGGCGAAAGTCTTATTAAAAACATTAATTTATTATTAGTAGCTCATATTTTATTCACACATTATTCACACTTAAATTCCCCTCTTCATCGGTATAATTATTATAATGGAGGAAAAGTTTGCAAATATATAATTAAGAGCGTTAGAAATTTTATACTTTTAAGTTGGTAGCTAATGCGTGGATTTCAGTATTAAAAAAAATAGAGAGACGCTGGTCTATATTTTTTTAAAACCGTGCTTTAACTCAGCTCAGACTCAAGATAGAGTTTAAAACGAGACACAAATATACTCTGACATAAATCTGTCTCGTTTTAACTCTGTCTTGAGGCTGAGCTGAGTGAGAGTGCGGTCTATAGATTTCAGCTTTAGTTTCTCTGAGACTCAAACCTGTAGAACTAGCAGGCGCGCAACGAGAAAATTTTCTCTACCCATTTCCTTCAAATCGTGAATTTGTAGTTGATTTCACGAGAAAATAGGTAGACAAAATTTTCTCGTACCTGCTGGTTGGCCCTACTGCTTTGGGCATAAAATGATAAGCCATGGTGAGTCAGCTAGTGATTATTTATTAAAACTGTACAAAATATCTAAAGGCGACAAAATTTTAAAATGAAGCGAAAAATATTTTTTGCTCTACATGTGCTGTACTATGAGCGTCCTCCATTCGAATAAAGTTTTCATAGCTTTTTTAATTATGTTATTTTTGGCTTTAGGCCACAGTCTAACATGTGTGTGTGGAGTTACAAGGTTCCAATAGACACAGACGCAGGTAAGTGCTAACTGAGAATACAGTTCACTCAAGCCACTTCCTGTAAAATAAAAAGATTCCTTTTTTTAATTAGAATCTGCCGCCATCGCGTAACTAATAACAGTTATTAAAACAACAAAAAAATGCATATTAAATCCATGTTTATGTAAATTATTGCCTTCATAATTGAATCTCTTGAGCTTACAAGCCACAACATAAACTACACTGTCTTTACATAAATACGCCTTTTTAGCTCATTTAGGTAATGACATAGAGTCGCGTTTACTATGCAAGTATTTAAATAACGAAGTGTTAGGTATACTTGCAAAAGAATGGGAATAGACAAGGAATTTCTCATTTCGTATTCTCATCGGCCATTGTTCCTTGTGTATTCGTGTCTAATTCATTAATAATGTCTATTTAGATATAATTATTCCGGCTAATCATTCGTTTCGTGCGTAATGGCTACTTACAAACATACCTATCTACATGTACAATTTAAATTCTTGGTAGTAAAATAAAAAATATAAGTGCCTATTATAAGAACATTTTGTTAACATTTGTAAACGCAGAGTAATAGAGTTGTACATTGCTTATAGCTACATGCTGGCTAGCTAAGAGCCTCAAAAGAAGCCTCAGCACTGGTAGCATTGGCAGGAGATAAAAGTTTTATCCCCCGATTTTATCCACTGACAGGGGATAAAATTATGTTTTCCCTATGCTAAAGCATGGCGACAGAGGAGAAAGCGATGTATATTTCTATAAGTATATCCACTGAGTGTTATTTCCACCGCTGTGAGCATGCTCGACGGGTGGATAAAGCTAAGCGAGGGGATAATCGTTTTATCCTTTTCCCGGGGATAAAATTTCTCCCGCCCATGCTACCAGGGCAGGATTACTCAGCAGAAGATAGAGAGAGTTAAGCTCAGAGTATCCCAGCGTGGTCAAATTAAAAATAGGGAGGTCCATAAAAGAACCAGGGTTACAAATACATAAATTATAAAAATATTCGTAATAAGGTCGCAACTTTCAAAGGTGAAGCGACAATGTGCGAAAATGATTATGGAACGCAACATGCAATCATGAAGACGTGGAAGAGCCCCGAACTAGTAACATATTTACCCCAGGGCCATGGGAGGCAGGCTGCAAGGGTCAGTGCAAGCTATCTTTTACAACCTCAGCCCGAGCTTTTGGGTATCTTTCAAAATCTTTTATTTCATTGCTATATTAATATGTAAGGTTGACACTAACAATAATATGTCAACTTGATAAGTGCGGTGTGTTATGTTTGGTTAAGAATTAGAACGTCTCGTTAATAATTCATTCGCCTGCAGTTGACCTTACATAGTGCAATGCGCCGGTGCCTTTGGAATGTGTTAATAAAACAACTAAGATAGTTAGATGTGATAGAATGAGACTTATACGTGTACTAGCTTTTGCCCCCGCGACTTCGTCCGCGTGGAATTAGGTATTGGGGTGGAATTTTCAAAAACTGTGACACACGTACTTCTTTATTTTTAACTGAAAGCTCTAATACCAACTTTGATGGAAACAGCTTGAAAAATGATGGACTTTCATATAAACTTCCATCCCCTATTTAAACCCCTTAGGGGTGGAATTTCCAATAATCCTTTCTTAGTCTGCGCCTACGTCATAAAAGGAACCAACTGTAAAAATTTCAAGTTTCTCACTTCAGTAGTTTAGGCTGAGCGTTGATATCTCAGTCAGTCAGTCAGTCAGTCAGGACTTTGAATTTTATATATATAGATAATTGTTATCTTGTGGTAGATATTCACGTAAGCTTTCATTTAAAAAAAAAAACAAATCAAAATCACTTCATTTGTTAGGGAGCTACGACTGAACAGACAGATACACTGACACAGAGATACACACATTAAACTTATCCCCTGTTTTTCCGACGGGGGCTAAAATTTATTAGATTCGGATAATGAGAAGTAATAGTCCAGTACATATTTAACCATGTATTTAACTAACAAACTATTAGAGAGAATAGAGACAATTCCCGCAAATTGAAAGGTTTGAAGACGGATAACAGAAAAGCCAATCGATCATTAGTTCACAGCCGTGACAAATCATAACAAGCAAAGCTAATTCCCCCATTGTAGGGTAAATAACGGTGACCGGGCACGTACCATGAGAAAAACTAGATTTTTGCCCCAAATTTCACGGCTATGAACGAGTGATATGTTTATGACATTAGTTATGTTGACCTTCATAGTCATGTGTGGTATTATAAAATTATACAGGGTGGAAAGGCAGGCGATTATTTTCTCAATATTTAAAGAGATAAAGACGCTGGATAAAAAGAATTCAAAAACGAGGTTCGATTCCCGAGCCAAAAAATGTATTGGGTTTTTGTATCAAGATATTCTCAATGCTAACCTCGGAGTTAGGAAGTAAGTGCCATGTCACCCCCGTGCCTCGGAGAGCACGTAAAACTGTCGGTAAATCTCTCTCTCGTCGTGTCGGATTTCCGTCCCATTGGACTATGAGAGTAAGCGAATAGAGACAACACCTTTGCACTTTAATATCTCCTGCTCAGATGGCTAATTTCTAATGGCCGCCGGACCGAATTCAGTATTATTATTATCGTCCCTACCAATTGTGTTCGGAAAACCTGTGTTGCAATATGTAATGTTTTCTCATTATAAGAGATATGAAATCAATTTACACGAGTAGGTCTATAGCTTTATAAGTAATCTCTAATGATGAAAATCATGTAACAAAAGTATCCCAATTTGTACAGTTTTTCAAAGAAGGCCACCTGTATAAATGTCTGTAAGTATATACATACTAGCGGACCCGACAGACGTTGTCCTGTCTTAACTATGAATATTGAAACTCCCCTTTTTACCCCCTTGGGGAGAGAATTTTCAAAAAATGTAAAATACGTAATTCTTTATTTTTGATCAAGAGCCAAAATATCAAGTTTCATAAACATAACTTGAAAAATAACTTGAAGAACGAAGGACTATCATACAAACATTCAACCCCTATTTAATCCCTTAGGGGGTAGAATTTTTAAAAACTGTGAAACTCCTACTTTTTTGTTTTCAATTTAAAGCCTAAGTACCGAATTTTATGGGTATAGCTTGAAAAATAACGGAGTTTCATACAAACTTTAACCCCCCTTTTTACCCCCTTGGGGGGAGAATTTTCGAAATATGTAAAATACGTAATTCTTTATTTTTGATCAAGAGCCAAAATATCAAGTTTCATAAACATAACTTGAAAAATAACTTGAAGAACGAAGGACTATCATACAAACATTCAACCCCTATTTAACCCCTTAGGGGGTAGAATTTTTTAAAAGTGTGAAACACTTACTTTTTTGTTTTCAATTTAAAGCCTAAATACCGAATTTTATGGGTATAGCTTGAAAAATGACGGAGTTTCATACAAACTTTAACCCCCCTTTTTACCCCCTTGGGGGGAGAATTTAAAAAAAATGTAAAATACGTAATTCTTTATTTTTAATCAAGAGCCAAAATATCAAGTTTCATAAACGTAACTTGAAAAATAACTTGAAGAACGAAGGACTATTATACAAACATTCAACCCCTATTTAACCCCTTAGGGGGTAGAATTTTTAAAAACTGTGAAACACGTACTTTTTTGTTTTCAATTTAAAGCCTAAATACCGAATTTCATGAGTATAACTCGAAAAATGACGGAGTTTCATACAAACTTTAACCCCCCTTTTTACCCCCTTGGGGGGCGAATTTCGAAAAATCCTTTCTTAGTGCTCGCCTACGTCATAAAAGGAACCTACTGTCAAAATTTCAAGTTTCTAACTTCAGTGGTTTAGGCTGTGCGTTGATCGTCAGTCAGTCAGTCAGTCAGTCAGTCAGTCAGGACAAGCCTTTTTATATAATTATAGATATAAAGAACTTTTTATATGCTTCGTGGTACTACGCCGTGATGTAGATAATATCAGTCATTTTATTGTCCCTTTTACAGACCATTAACTTCAATACATACATAGATATGCGACACAACCTACTCCTGCCATAATGGCGCAGGCGAGAAGTGGAAATTCTTTACCATGCATTACGATTTGCGAGGTGCGCCCCAAAGGACTGTAGTTTAACATTAATTCTTTTTACAAAACCGACTTGAAACACCACTAAAAAGTATATCAATTGTGCCTATAAAATTTGAAGAGGTCCCTCGATTTTTCCAGGAGCCCATTATCAGATCCTGACCTGGTGACAATGCGACGACCTGCGAAGTATACCCTTTCAAACAAAAAAAGAATTTTCCAACCGAAAAAGAATTGGACCAGGCGTCTTCGAGTAATCGGGGAAAAAAAAAATAAAAAAAGATTCCGACGAATTGAGCACCTCCTCTATTTTTGGAAGTCGGTTAAAAAAAGATACCTACCGGCCGAATTGATCCGATTGATCTCCTCCTTTTTGGAAGTCGGTAAATCAAAATTATAATGTCATCTAATATGTACCTAATTGTGTGGTTTAATGTTACAAATCACATTTTATAATTCGAAAATAGACTTGCAAACAAGCGGTTCGGTTAATCCTTATTTAATTAATTACACTACCTTTAATCACGCAGCAACGGAGCAACGGATCGACGTGGTTTTTTGCATGGATATATTTGAATAATTGGAGAGTGTAGTAGGCTATATTTTGTCCCGGAAAAACAGAGAGTTCCTGTGGGATTCATAAAATCTTACTCCATGCGGACGGACTAAATCGCAGGCAAGAGCTAGTACAAAATAAACAGATCGATACACATTGCCGAACAGATCTATTTCTGAGATCTATAGAGCGTGCTCTGACTCAGCTCAGACTCAAAATAGAGGTTTTTTTTTTATTCTCATTTTTAATAAGGGACTTTTGAAGGTGACCTTCATGTCAGCCCCATCGGTACTCACAAAATATTACAATTATAATAATACAATTAATATATACAAAATGAACTACCTATATAGCTATATCAATTTGAGAGAAAAATAGAGGTTAAAACTAGACACAAATATGCTTTGACATAAATCTGTCTTGAGTCTAAGCTGAGTTAGAGTACGATCTATAGATTTCAGCCTAAGTAGGTACACATAAAGGTTCGGGAGCACTTAGTAAATACGTTATATCCATCGTTTTTTCGGAGCCCAACCGAAAAAGTGAAAGCAAAAGTATAAATAAAATAATAAATGATCTATTCCGCTAATGATCTTGATTTCCGAATTTATTTACCGGAAAGATAATTACATTTTAGTCGGTTTTAATGCGTAACATTTAGCCGTTTACATAATTAGATAATTCCTATCCCTCTACTCAAGTGGTTGCCGAATAATTTCACCGGAAAATAATTTTATCCCGGATCAGTGATTAAACTTTTACTTGTTTATCATACTCCTAAGTATAAACAGCTCTACAGCTCTACAGTCCCTAGTCCATTCAATCAATTGGAAATAATTTTCCTTTAGTTAACTTTTTGACTTTAATAGTTCAAAAAAGTAGGAGGTCTCGGGTTCAATTCCCGGCGGGGGCAATTTGGGAATTTATAATGTCTAAATTGTCTCTGGTCTGGTCTGGTGGGAGGCTTTCGCCGTAGCTAGTTACCACCCTACCGTCAAAGACGCGCCACCAAACAATTCAGCGTTCCGGCACGATGACGTGTAAAAACCGATTAAGTGGTATGGATTGAATCTATAACTGCCATAGCCGTTCCAAGTTAGCCCGCTACCATCTTAGAATGCATTGTCACTTATCAACGAATAAAAAAAATTACTTACTTAATAATCCGTAAATAATTATGTGTCAACTAAATTAATATGAAAGTAATGCACTATGTAGGTACCCTATTTCGAAATCGCTCGACAAATATTTGACATCGATTCTAAAATGTCAGTAAGTTGCTCAAACTGCTTACTTATTCGGCAAAGCATCGCGCCAATCTGTACACAGTTTAGCAACTTTAGCAGTCGTTTAGAATTTAGACTTTTCCGTACAACACGTTTACGCACCCAATTAAATCTGTCGAAATAATTTAAATGACAAATTGTGCTTAGTATTCACTCCATGGAACACATGCAATGCTTATCTTTATGTATACTCGTCTGGAAATAAGCGTCGAGTCGCCATCGCCTACATTTTACGGTGTTAAAAGCTTGCCACATATAGTCTGATTTTTAATTCCGTGGAATTCTGACGTATCTTAATGTTACCAGAGATTTACAAAATCCCACAAAAAAGATAATAAATTGAAACTTATAGAAATAAAAATCAATGGCCGCATATAGATATATGACAAATGCCTGACAGATAATTTGGGGTAAAATCGAACTACAGGTGGTAATACTGTTTTTCATACAAATAACTCGCTCTATTTATAAAATGACATCTGTCAGAATTCCACCGAATTAAAAATCAGACTATAGGATCATCGCATTACTGTTGCATAGTTACAACTTACATACTATGCTATCTACTGTACTCGTATAGTAACCAGATTAATCGTAGCAATACAACAATATATATATTGTGCTTATGTAACATTAAGTGAAACATTATTTTATTAAACATGGGTGTTTAATAATAATATGTTATGTAAGTGTATCTAAGCGGTAATTTGATTCTATTGCTTACTATCTACGATTTAGCAAAGCTACCACAAGTTATGTACAACATTAATTCTATGAAAGGCCTGAGACTTTTTTTGTTAATCTCAGAAGGAATTTCAAAATTTTTTTTCTGTGCATTTCTATTTTACTCAAGAAATATTTCATGAAACCTGTAGGTTCACCGGTTTATGTTTTTGGCAGTCACTGACTGACAGTCAGTCAGTCAGTCAGTCAAACATTCAGTCATGGTACTATTTTATATATAATCTAATAAATAAGCGATTTTGTAAATTAATATTATTGATTCAGTTATAGATCTAACATACAAACATATATAACCATCACAAAATCTCTATACTTATTACGAGATATGATATCATTAAAATGTGGTAGGTACCTACAACTTGTTTATTTAGGTAAATAGGACCAAACGGATATTGGGCAGTTTTTATATTTTTGCAGTAGGTATGCCTATTTACAATTTGACTTCAAATAATTTATGCTTTATAAAAAGCACAGAGTGCCTACCAAGTTAAGGCCGCTGCATACATAACGTGCACGGGACGGGACGGGACGGGACGTGGAGTTTTGGAAACATCGTTTCATAGAAAATGTAAGCGACTGTGCATACGTCACGGAGCACGGACGGGACGGGAACGTGCCACGCGCGGAACGGGAAAAATATCGTCGGCGACGATGTTTAGCACGTCCCGTCCCGTACGTGCCCCGTCCCGTGCGTGATTCCGCTGCGTATGCACAGTCGCCCCGTTCGCTCCGGAGAGCTAAGTAGTGATGTTTGTGTATTTACCTACGAAGCAAAATGGACGAATGGAAAAACTAATTGAGTGTGTACGATCATTGAAAGTATTTAGACACCAAATATAAAAATTATCTGTGGCGTAAAATTGCAGTCGAACTATCACTCACTGAAAACGGTCAGATTTATTTTATTAATTTATTGCATTGGTATCTCTACTTATATTTTAATATGTAATAATAATTACAGTTGAACTTTTTATGCTCAAATCAATAGGTATATAGTATCAACCTTTGACGACCTCCCTGGCGCAGTGGTGAGCGCTGTGGTCTTATAACTGAGAGGTCTCGGGTTCGATTCCCGGCGGGGGCAATTTAGGAATTTATAATTTCTAAATTGTCTCTGGTCTGGCCTGGTGGGAGGCTTTGGCCGTGGCTAGTTACCACCCTACCGTCAAAGACGTGCCGCCAAGCGATTTAACGTTTCGACACGATGGCGTGTAAAAACCGATTAGGGGTATGGGTTGTATTTACACTGCTATACCCCTTCCAAGTTAGCTCGCTACAATCTTAGAAAAATCCATCTTTCCTTGTTCACATCACTAGCACGTTAGTTCTGAGTTATTGCCACGTTGCGTATGCATTAAAAATTCCCGTCCGTGTTTACTAACCACGTCCGGGCCACGTCCCGTCCACGTCCCGTCCACGTCCCGTGCACGTTATGTATGCAGCGAGCTTTAGAATCTTTATCTAGGTTTTAGGTTCCACCAAGTTTATTGAGGGGAAAAGTTTTTTCTTAAAACTTGAATCCACGAGGACGAAGTTTTCGGAACCATCTTATTATTATTATGAAAATAAAATAAAATTGTTGTTGCTATAAAATAGGAATACAGGTCAAAATAGAAATTAAAAACAAGTATGAAATCTGCTATATCATTGTCGTAACAATAAAATTAAATTGACCAAAAGTTGTGGGTTTCCTTTCAATTTGTTTGTATGATTGCCTATTTGGTACCGATTTCTTCGACGATACTATAAGCAAAGTTTGAAAGCACGGATAACACTTTAGCAAACTACCTATCGTTTATAGCTCAAGCACGAAATAGTTTGTGGCACGCAAGGGCTTCTATTCTAGCATTATTTTATCAAGACTGGTAGATAATTTGAGATGTTTGGGAATTCAACATTATATATCACTGGAACTCTTCAATTGTACGAGATAAAATGTAGTGTGCCTATGTGGTAATCCTGGGTATGAGCTATTTCCATTCCAAATTGCAGCCAATTCGGTTCATTCGTTGTGGTGTGAAGGAGTAACTAATATACACACTCACACACACTTATTATTCAATAGTATTCTTAATCAGCACAATTAACTTAATAACAATATGACATTACCTCATAAAACGCTAAATCAAAACAGAGAATCAGAAATTTAATTTGACAGCCATGAGCCATTTTAAGATATTTATCTGCCAGCGGCTTTTTAAGGTGACAAGTCTACTTTACAGCTTTGACATCGATCTATTTTACGAGCGGATGGATGGATTGTTCTTTGGGATTGATATAGAAAAATAAATAATGCTGAAATGAAATGTCAGACTTCTTTCAATACGAGGGTACGCACCTCATGGTTGTGTGTGTGTGTCGTGTCTATATAAGTGGGAGCGAGAGCTTGCTCGCGCTTGACCGCTCCCACCTAGGCTCCTGACAGGCACACACACTTACGCAAAGTGCATGTACATGACGTAGCCATAAGTAAAGCTCACGCGTCCTCGTGAATATCAATATTTAAAGGTTGATAAATTAGTAGGTATTCGTTATTATGTCGAGTGTTTTCAAAATAGCAGCCAATTCACACAAAGCAACCCTGTCTGCGAAATTGTGCATGTGATGGAAAGCAACATTCGCGCGAATTATTATTTTTTATTGCCCCATTCGGTGAACGCACCTTGAACTTTCTTGTTTAAGTTGAATTCAATGCCATAAGCACTTTGATCGAGTCCCAAATTTGGCTTGTTTTTTATCTTTTTTATATACCTACTTATTAATTTACTTGGTATTTAAAAAATTGTACACCTATTTATTATTTATTAATTTGGTACATTTTAATTTTTTAGGGTTCCGTACCCAAAGGGTGCCACCAGGACCCTATTTACTAAGCCTCTGCTATCCGTCCGTCTGTCTGTCAGCAGGCCATGAACTCATGCACCATAATGTGTTACATATCTATTACCGCTATAACAACAAATAATAAAAATAAAATTAATAAATTAAAAATAAAGGGGGCTCCTCTACGAGAAGCGTGTTTTTTTGGCTATTTTGCTCGATCTTAATAATCGCTGTTACGATGGTACGAAACCCTTCGTGTGCGAGTCCGACTCGCACTTGGTCGGTTTTATTTTAGGTACGTAACTTACCTAACTACTTACTTATTATGTTTACTATAACTTGAAGTAAATGAACTTTTGCCTTGGACCACAGAATACCTAATATCTACCTAACAGTACCTACGTCTTCAAAAATTAACTTACCTACTTCTACTCTACTACTTCTTGTTCTTCACACTACCTGGACTACTAATACATGATATATTTAGCGCTTCCTACACTCCTACACGCTAGCATCTGTCTCATTTCAAACGAAGTTTCGATTTTGTTTCATCTATCGCGGGGAATTTTTTTCTGGCATACTGCGCATTGTTGAAGAAATTAAATCGACAATTTTAAATTACCTTTTGCAAGATAAGTCTGTTTATAAATTAAAGAAGATCCACGCCCAGCGCGGACGCGTTAAATGTCAAGGCAAACCACTAGATCGAATTAACGAAAACGTTATAAGTAATTTAAAAATTGCTGGTTTGCAAGAAAGAAGCAATACGATATGGCACTTTTAGCATCTTCACGTTAACCGGTTTGAGTTTGTCCAGTCTTTACCTTGCGTCCGATGATATGTGACATAGCTTTTAATAAATAATTAATCTACTATAAAGGCTTTTCCATAAATACTCTAAGAGAGTATTCTCGAGAATACCTATACCTGCGAATAATTAGATGTTTTACTCTCCATATTTATTTTACTCGTAGACATTATAATATGTAAGTGATTTACACGCGTGTAACGATTAGAGTAGGTATACTGAATAATGGCTGAAACATGAATGCTGAAACGTATAAGGTATATTTACGTTTCAGCATAGTTTCAGCCAAAATTCATATATAGGTAGGTATTGTATTACAGGAATATCAATGATGGAGATCCGACATTGTGATTGTACGTTGCGATGATCAGAAACAACAAGAATCACGCGAAGAGAATTTATAAGCTCTTGTTTCAATAAAATAAATGTAACTAGAGAGATTAATAATAATAATTACAATTAAGATAAAACAACCAAAATTTTTAATACAAGAGAACACAAACAGTGTACGTACAAGGAAAATATTTAAATTATGATCACTATAATAATAAATAATTAATTATTATTCGAATTATTTCAAACCTTTTATAGAAATTACGTTCTTTAATAGCTAAATACTTTAAAAATTATTGACCAATGAAATTGGATAAATGGATATTTTCCCCAAATTTATTATAATTAATAATAATTAATAATCAGTGGGTATTTATAATAATTTACCTAAGAAAAAATATACCTAATATCTATATGATGTAAGTGTAGGTAATATATATGACATCATAGAGACAGAGACATAGAGGCCTCCAAATATCAGCAAATATGATAAGCAAGCTTTTAAAAATATGTGGTCTTTAGAACCACTTGTTATTCAAGATCAAGCAAATAAAAATACCAAGTTACCAAAAAAGCGATATATCGGTGACCGGCAGACAATACTTAATAATTATACTTACTTAGATCCTTTTTCGTGACTTAGGCCAATTGATACTTTACAGGTTTTTCAGTTCAGATAAAATACCTATCTCATCAGTGATCTTTAAAAAACGCAATAGGTCGAGGTCCTGTAAAAAATAGAGTTATTACTTCTTTCAAAGTTCATTAATAACGAAACGTTATACATTGCCACATAAATAGGTAACCAAGGTAGGTAAGTATTTTTTATATGTCTAGGTTCATGTAAGTACCTATCTATCTATACTAATACTCGTATATAAAGCTGAAGAGTTTGTTTCTTTGAACGCGCTAATCTCAGGAACTACTGGTTCGAATTGAAACATTCTTTTTGTGTTGGATACTCCGTTTATCGAGGAAGGCTTTAAGCTATATAACATCACGCTGCGACCAATAGGAGCGAAGCATCAGTGAAAAATGTTGCAAAAACGGGGAAAATTATCCATATTTAAAATATATTCTTTTAAAAACTTCTTAATCGCGATCATAATAATAGAAATCAACGCGGACGAAGTCGCGGGCAACAGCTAGTTTAATAATAATATTGCGGGTCTGACTAAATAAAATTATCAACAGTCATTTTAAAGCTCGATTTTTAGTAGTTACTACACTATACTAAACAAAAGCACATAAATTCCATTAACAAAGTATGTAAGTGCCTCCCCATCCAATAATAATATTTTTAGACAGTTTGGGTTTGATTTAATTTTTAAAAAATTAAAAAATTAATTCCAACTTAAGTAAAAACTAACGCAATAACCGTTTCCTTACTGTATTTTGTGCTTCTTGTATTAATACTGGATCTTCCTTATTTGTACACAGTGTACGTGCACAAAACAGAGTTAAAACTAGTATTTTTACAATTTATTACGGATGGTACACACGTTTTAAAATATTAATTCGTGTACTTAAAAAACATAACGGCCTTTAAAATATGATAATGAAGGTAATACACAGAATACAAACCACACGTCCACTTACTTTTAATGATCTAGCATTTGAATGGGTAACCATATTTGATCATTTCTTCGGATATGAAGGCAAAGTTCTAATCATAAACATACCTAGTCTTACTTACTACCGTAAGTTTAAAGTGTAGGTAATTATTGTAAGCAAAGCTAGAGATTTTATCAAACATGTTAATTTTTTTGGGTTCCGTAACACACTTACTGGAAAATATGGAAGCATTATAAGATCAGTTTGTTGTCCGTCCGTCCATCTGTCCGAGTTTCTAGTGAACTTTTCTCAATAACAGCTTAACGTAATAAGCTATTAAGAACCTGTTAAAAAATATTTATTCAAAACACTGAATCATAATTAATCGAATTATCTAATTAAAAAGTAAATTTAATATATAAAATTTTCGTGTCACAGTGTTTGTATCAAAACTCCTCCGAAACGGCTTGACCGATTCTTATGAAATTTTGTGTGTATATTCAGTAGGTCTGAAAATAGGACGTACACTATTTTTCATACCCCTAAGTGATAAGGGTGGTCCACCCCATTTTTTTTTAAATTTATATGACAAAACAACGTTTGCCGGGTCAGCTAGTATTATCTAATATTTGCATATAATATAATTATATATAAACTAAAAGTGAAAATAAAATCTTTACAAAAACTACACCATTGCAGTGTTCATGTTCACGAATAGGCACGCTCTTTCAATTCAGATCCCGCTTTTACATATAAACATGTACGGAACACTCAGCGAGCGAATCCATTCGCACTTGATCAGTTTATATCACAGAGACCAAATATTTTAAAATGAAATAACCAAATATAACAGGAAAACATAATAAGTATTATTTTCCAAAAAGACCTTCAAAAACTGGTAATTTTTACGCCACAAAAATTAATTAACAAGTAGGTCTAGTACATAAGCATAATATGACTATGGTAGATATTAAAATAACGAGTCCATGTCTCAGTATTTTTTATAATATTGTTTATAACATACCTATAATATACATGGTTCACCTAGCTAAGGCACGATAAGTAATTCTCGAAAACACTATTTACCTAATATTCACCTAAAAGGATTTAAAATAAAAAGTACCTACTCAAATAAAAACTTTATCAACGTTTCATACAAAATATTATATAATTATCATCCTGTGTTCATACTATACATCGATGATTTAACTATACCTACCAATCTTTCAATGAAACACGCCTAGTACCTACCTATACATATACGAGAAGATACATCATGTAGGTACTATTATAATATCCTATCGGAAAACAGAGTAGGTACGTCATTTAAAAAAACTCGCTTCTAAAACATGCTTTGATAATAATTTACTTAGTATAGTTAATACATACAACAAAAATACCTACTGATTAATTTTAGTAGTAGGTATTATAAAAGGCAAACTGTTTTAAATTAGGTAGGTATAAAAATTCTGCAAACGAATGCTAATGCAACATGGAAAATACGAAATCCATACAGTTTGCAGTGGTTATGCATATAAGCAAACTAAAAAAAACCCGTCATTCGGCCGAGAAAGTGATGAATCTATCCAAACCGGCTCTGGGTGTCTCTCTTTTGACTTTTCCATCTGATCTTACGACATCAACAAATATATATTTCGGACTAGAACATAAACGCAGTCTGGTTTTCGCGACTTCACGTTAATTTAGAAATCCCCTGGGAACTCGTAAATTTTTTAAACTATGTCCGATTCCAAGATGCAAGTTCTGTGAAAATTTTGGATTTCGGTCTTTTTATAAAGTTAAGTCTAATATTTATCTACTTGCCATAATGGTTAACTACTTATAAGCTAATAGATTTATAAATACATATCAAAAATTCCGAGGTCAGCGGGATTCGAACCCACATTTTTCGGGAATCGCGCCCTGAGTGTGTTAACCGTTACACTACGGCCAAATTGAGCCAAATGTCACCCACGAAATTAGTGATATGTATCGTACTTTTTCTTTGATTTTTGATATGTATTTATAAATCTATTAGGATATTTCCTTTAAGTGTAGATTAACACTTTAATAAAAAATAAAAAACTACTTAAGTATAAGGTTTAACCCTATATTAGGTTTCAAGTTTTTTAAGAGTGCGTCCGACGATAATGCATCAGGTGGGGATTGAACTGTCGAGCTTTTAGCCTTCAAGTCTTCAATGCCTTTGACCTTTGGGCTTTTGAGATTTTTTATTGAGTTAAAACATACGCCCATCCAACACATAAATATCAACAAATTACCTGCCTACATCTAAAGCAATTCGCGCTCAACCCGAGTTATTTTTAAGAGTCATAATTAATTACAATACTAATCTACTTCACCACAAATAGATGCGAAAATGGCGATTGGCGTCTGACGACTGGTGCTGGGTTCTCGAAGGTTTAATATCATTGACCGCATTTAACTGTTTAGGGCGAACATAATATTCTGCCGGTTTTGATATTGAAATTATTAAATTGTAATTAATATTTCAAACTAACTTTACGACCTATTTGCGGTTTATATTACGGCCTACGGGTCGTTGCATTTTTATATTGGTGATAATCCAGTCTTTGATATTGATTATAATTTATTAATTTAAAGGCAAGATAAAACCAAACAAGTGCTAAAGATATTCCTTGTTAGATGAGTAAATAAATACTTAATTATACTAGAAAGTACAAATGCTGAAGAAAAAAATTTTGAAATGTAGGAGTAGGTATGTGATAAGTGATGACAGCTAATATACGTACAATTAAAACTTTTAGAGAATTAATAAAGCTTCAACTTTTGTTTGCGTAAGAGTCTACTGGCCACTATGGTTCAAGAGTCTTTTTTCCAAATTACGGCCAAGCCAAAAAGATTATAACAGTCTATGTATGTATGTATGTTTGTGTTTACGTATGTTTCACTGTGGTAGCGCCTAAATTAGGTACAGAGCCGATTTTGATGAATGAGGTGTCAATCGCTTCGTTATTATGGTCCGGGTGACATAAATTACCTACATTTTATACGAAGAAAATTAATATCATGGAAGTTATATCCTATTTTCTGCAATTACATAAGTATAATCCTCCTCTGAGAGAAGACGACTTTTGACGACCATCCTGGCGCAGTGGTGAGCGCTGTAGTCTAATAACTGGGAGGTCTCGGGTTTGATTCCCGGCAGGGACAATTTGTGAAGTTATTATTTCTAAATTGTCTCTGGTTTGCTCTGGTGGGAGGCTTTGGCCGTGGCTAGTTAACATCCTACCGTCAAAGACGTGTCGCCGAGCGTTCTGGCACGATGGCGTGTAGAAACCGATTAGGGGTACACTGCCATACCCCTTCCAAGTTAGCCCACTCCCATCTTAGACTGCATCGTCACTTACCATCGGGTGAGATCGCAGTTAAGGACTATCTTGTCAACGAATAAAAAAAAGACCTGCACTCAGTAGTGGGTTAATGGGTTACTCATGATGATGATTTTCCTAACTATATTTTATGTTACTGAATATCGCTTACAACATAAAAGGAATGTCGCCAACTAGTTACCTGCTGACTCCATGGATAAATCAACTTTCTTCGAAGCTGTTTTCTATCAACTTTATAGAAACTTAAACTTGATAGATACCTTATAGATATACCTATAAGTGCAGATAGCTGCAATTTTAATGTAGGTTTTGATGTGGCTTTCACATTGGCGTCAAGGGAGCTTAATTGTGTTAATTGCTATATTAAATTGGTAGTTACCTAGATTGGAGTATGTTTGGGCAACTCTTTGGTTAATTAGTAAGGTTGTTACACGTTAGAGCTTAACAGCCGTAGGTAGGTATTTTAAATACTTAATAGGATGTACGTGGTTGTATGCATAAAATACGAGTAAGTAGGTAGGTAGGTCGATATCACTATTTATTTATCACTGGCTCATGCCTGGTGGGTTGCTGATGATGATGATGCTTGCGACTTCACCAGCGTGAAGGTTTTTAAAAAAATCGTGGAAACTCTTTAGTTTCCCTGCAAAAAATTAGCCTATGTGAGCCTCCAAAAAGGCTACAATAATGTATCATATAATTACGAGTATAATACTGTCTCTACCTCGTTATGTATCTATATATTATATTACAAAATCATAATCTTTTGCCCTATATCTCTATGAAAGTCCCGTCGAAATCGGTTCAGCCGTTTCAAAGATAAAAATTGATAAATATTTTACTGTGCAGTGTATTTACATTAAATTATATTTATAATTATATTATATGTTGTATTTTAAATTAGCCTCGGAAATAAATACAACAGTTGTTTAAATATTTTATCGTTCAATACGGTTTTTTCCTAAAAAATTTACTTATGCGATCTATCAAATTCATTTATCTTAGTTTATGCTTTCAAAGTCATACGCAGTATAATACCTATCAAGCTTTTAAGATCTAGGTTTTCCATAAAAAAATAAAATAAGTAGTGTTCATTGATCATAGGTCATGGCTACAGAGTTGAAAGTTTAATAAAAAGGTAGATAGGTATTACTTACAGGTTACATACAGGTTATTAATAAAATACAATAGGTAAATATTTGAAATAAGTATGTATGTAACAATTTCTAAACTGGTCACCAGCATACCTGTTGCGGAAACACGAAGGGAGAGCCGACCCGTCCTTCCGGGCGATTTCAAGTTTTCACATTCACTTCTACGCTTCAATCGAGAAAATTACACATACTCGTGAAATAAATCGTCTCGAATCAATCACAAACACAATCTTTAGTCTACACCGTCCACTAGCCAAGTTTGTTTTAAGAAAATGATGGAATAAAAGTTCCTAAACGATTTTCGTACTCGAATCTCCGTAACGAGTGTTGATCGATGCGGATTGCGGTTTCTGTATGGGCGCAACGACGTGTTCACGCGAAGCAGGTTGGTTATCAACTACAGGTATGTATGGAGGCGCGGCGGCGAGGGCGAGAGGCTGTGCTGATGCAAGTTCTAAACACTAAAACATGGTCTGCGAAACTTCGTCTACTGCTGTCTAGACGGACTGCTGCCAGCCATATTACAATCGTGTCGTATCTATTCTCTTTTCATGATCGCTTACGCTGTAAAGCAGGGGTTCCCGTAGTTTTTTTTATCACGCTTCCCTTTTGAAAGAATAGGACGTATGATAAAAAGCTTTGGGAACCCCTGCTTTAGCGTTAGCGATCTTAGAAAAAGAATAATTGGTTACGGTTGGATAGAAATCTTAAACGTTAACGATCATGGAAAGAGATACGATACGTTTTTAATATGGCTAGAGCGGCTGTATTTTGAACACACAGATGCATTTTGGATGCAGTTCTATTTCAGTTGACATACCAACTGCGCCGTTCGTTTTATCTACCAGAGCTAAGTAAACGGCCAACTATATAGACGGTCGGAAGTTGCAATACAGTTGTTTCAAGCGCATGCACTCAGCATGCAGACTGCAAATTTGTATTCGGCTTGCAGTTTGAAAACCTAGACTCATCAATTTTATTAAAACACTTTTATTAAATTATTTTAGCACTCTGTAACAGATAATAGTTTATTTAATTAGTTAACTATTAAGTACATATCGCACAGACAATTTTATACCTGTGAGGGAGCTCGTGAATGTACCCTCGACTAAAGTACCTTTCTTTAATGCAACCTTAAAGAGAGTGCATAAAGGTCTCAAATCGAATATCCAGCACAGTCTTAGCTAATGTCATAGTAGCCGGTTTTCCGGATGACCCGGAATTGTCTCAATGCAGGTGTGTCGCTTCTTAAAGACTTGGACACACAATTCGCGACGCGAAATCAACGCCCAAATCGAATTCGCTTTTCGGTGGAAGAGCAAGGACAATTTCTTTTGGCTAAAATAATAAACACTAATTCAAAACTATGTCGGAAAGATATGTATTGCATCGATATATAAAGCTGCTCAGTTGCAATAGAGCATTGTTTGGATATGTAGATTTTGAAGTAGACAAGTTCGGTAGGTTTCATCGCATAGACTCGCATGTACTAGATCTAGAAGCTAACCGCATGAACATTGTAGGAAGAGACTTGTAGTTATTCGTAAAGCGTTGTATGTGTCCAGGCCTTAAATAAATAGATTTCCATGATAACTGAACAGGACACGTTTGGCTGGCGTCGCATTCATTGTAATGTATTCAGTATCTATTGATAGTAATTAAGTCATTAGGCCATTCAAACAGAACTTTCTTTAAACTCTGTTTGCGCAGTTCAGTGATGACGGCCCTCTGCTGGTGCAGTTGTGACGTGTGAGAGGTGTTGGTTTATTACCCTTGGTCCCTGCTGTAGTACCTTCTGTAGTAGTACCGTGGTCCCTGCTGTAGTACCGTGGTACCTTCCCCCTGGAAGGGGGAAGGTACCACGGGTAACTCAACGCACCAGATTTATTTTTTTACTAGCGAACGCCCGGGACTTCGTCCGCGTTCCTAAATCCCCAGAGTTTAGGTGGGCAGAAGCCCTACAGCATCAGGATTGAGGAGTTGGGTCCTGGAATTCAACGATGTAGTCTTTACTTGGTACCTACAATAACTGTGAGGATTTAGGAACTGTCGATTATGAATACATAATCGACAGTTCCTCAGTTTAGCAGGGCAGTACCCCTGCAGAAGAGTTGGAACCCGAAATTTTTATGGGAGCATCGTGCAAAGTTTTTGTTTCAATTACAAAAAGATTCACGCAAATCGGTTAAGAAATCACGGAGATGTTGATAAACAGAGGTAGAAAAACACAACTCCTTCTCCTCCTTTTTCGAAAGTCGGTTAAAAAAGTAGCCTATGCTATGCCCGATAATATCAGCTATCTACCAGTGAAAGTCCCGTTAAAATCGGCCCAGCCGTTCCCGAAATTAGCGGCAACAAACAGACAGACAGACAAAAGTTTTAAAAGGAGATCCTCCGCGACTCATACATTTTTGGGCTTAATCTGAAAGTGCCGGCCAAAAAAAAATTTTGCTGGATTTCGGTAGAACTTGTCCACCTAAACATTTTTTATTATGACACCGAAGCTGTAGAACCATTAACCTTGGTTTTATTTAAGTTTGAAAATCTGTATTTTCTCGAGTATATGAAGTGTTTCTAGGCCAATTTTTTTTGCTTTTTTTGGAGTTTTGTTATGTGCTACCTATCCGATCTTAACCACACACCCAAAAAATACCACACAATCAATATCTATTGCATAATTATTGTGAAATAGACTGCATCTTGGCTGTGCATCTTGGCTGGAACTACCTTGGAACCCCAGCCGTCTCAGATGGTGATCGAGGCTGACTGGAATTTGTACAATCGGGATGGTTTCAGTGGAACATGCCACATGCCAGAAACCTCGTGAGTGTCGTCTCCACTCTCACGAGGTTTTCGTCATGTTCGATGGTAATATCCACTAAAACCCCGTCGACTATGCTCGATCCATCAGCACGATATCAGACTTATTCGTCAGAATCGTACTACGGCACTCTCTCATTCAGGAGGCCGCTTGGTTGTGCCTGTGGAGATACTCAGTGTTAGCAAAAAGCGTCCGTGCAACTTCTTCTCCTTCTGTATGGCGAGCGCAGGCTCTCCCAGTCAGAGGTGCTTAGTACCACTGATTTCTGCCATTCGGTTTCAGCCAAAGATAATGAAGTAAGTCCTTTACCACATTCTATGACGTCTCTATTGGGCTCATTTTATTGGGCTCATTCCATTGGGCTCTACCTCTTCGTCTCAATGTAGGTTCTGAGGTTGGACATCTCCCAATTATGCATGGTTTTGACGTTTAATACGTCTCGACCTTTTCAGGGGATATACATAACAGACGATTTCTTTGCAGCCTGGATTGACAGCCTGCCTCATAACAGATGATTTCGGATGGTGCATGCGTATATAGAGAGTCATAGTCATGCGGATTTCTCTATCCAGGGCACCTAATTTGGTCTGATTGCATCCGAGTACGCCAAAGGTGTACATAAGAACAGGTATGATCCAACAGTTATAAGCCCGGACCTTATTGACACCTGACAAATAGCTTTTACAGACTTTTACCACGCGTCCAAAAAAGACCTCGCAAACTGATTGTTTCATGTCCATCTCCTTTACCCAGATACCGGTATGACTCAGCTTCAGAGAGGATTCTGATGCTTGTCAGCTCGAGATTGGTCTCGGCCCAATGAGTAACCTGTCCCCTCTCCACATGTAGGACCGCACACTTATCTAGTCTAAGTTCCATCTTGATGGAATTACTGAACTCGGTGGTGATGTTCAACTCCCTCAGGCGGGTGGAATTGAGTGCTAGCAGTTTGAAGTCATCCATGTGAGGCACTTTTGTCCCTGTTCTCCGAAACTGCAAGCCCTTCCCTAATCTCTTCAGCAATGAGCTGAGCGGGTTCAGAGACAGACAAAACCAAAGTGGACTCAGACAATCGCCCTGGAAGATACCCCGTCGAATCCTTATCCGATCATCGGAAGCTGCCAACCGCTCATCATGAAGACAAAGGATCGTGCTCCATTGCCATACATTCTCCGAGAAAGTCTCAAATTGTCCTATTGACTTTGTACACCTAAAGGACCCTCAAGAGCCATGAATGGGGCACCGAGTTGAATGCCTTCTTATTGTCAATCCAGACTGTGGAGAAATTCCAGCGACTTAGTTTAACCAGTTGGCCCAGGCTCAACGAATGTCAATGTCTTATAGATGGTAGTAAGATATGTGATGGGGCGGTACTTAGTTGGGTCAGCGGCATCGGTGGACTTTGGAGCTTAATGAGTGATTCTGCTGGTGAAAAGACTCGGGAGTGCTTTTTACTCGAGAGCTTCTTGGAATTGTTGGGCCAGATAGCAAAGCAGAACGAAAAACCCTTCAGCCAGTAATGATGCAATCCATCGGATCCCGGAATTTTCCAGTTCGCGGCCCGGCGCACCGCACCAGGTACATCCTCCGGAGAGATGGCAACTGGGTTCATTAACTCTATTGAGTACATGCTTTCTCTACCGCCGCAATCCAAAAGCCTTCCTCAAGCATCCATCCATCCATCTCTCATCATCCATCTCTCTTGACCACACACTTCGCCAAAAGGCGATCAGGTCAGCCGGGCTCGGCTGCTGAGAGGTAAAACAGACTGCTGGGCCCTCCAGATTTTTATTATTATTATTAGAAACACTTCATATACCCGAGAAAATACAGATTAATACAGATTTTTAAACTTAAATAAAACCAAGGTTAATGGTTCTACAGCTTCGGTGTCATAATAAAAAATGTTTAGGTGGACAAGTTCTAACGAAATACAGCAAAATTTTTTTTTGGCCGGTACTTTCAGATTAAGCCCAAAATGGATGATGTCCTTTGTTTTCTTGTTATAAATACCGTATTTACTTTCGTATGCAGTTAATAAAAAGCTGTTCTTTTGATATTACAAACAGACACTTCAATTTTATTTATTTGTATAGATGAACAGATTTGATGATAGCTTGACTGCGATCTCACCTGATGGTAAGTGACGATGCAGTCTAAGATGGTAGCGGGCTTCTCAACTTGTTTGAATAAATAATTAAAAAGCAAATAAGTTATAGAAAACTTTAATCAATAAGTATATGTATATACTAAAATGAATATTATTTACAATACAACTATCATTCATAATTATCATTAAAATGAACCGGAACATTGTTCAAAAAAAAAATTCCACATTGACAGATTTTTGCAAAATTAAAGTTAACTTGAAAATTACATTACAGCCTCTGGGTTTAGGTATTGTGACAATAATTATTATATTATTATATACGTTACGGACAATTTGAGAAATGGTTCACTATGAATATCTAATAATAGCGCAGTTAAGTAAAACTGCATAATTAATCACTTTTCCTGGTCAGTATGAATTATGACTACCCTCTCTTGGGCAAAATAATAAAACATATGAACTGTAATTTTTTGTTTATAATATGGTAAAAACTATGGATTTCGTCACTTTTACTGGTTATTATTAACAACCCATGACTGTCTTCAGTAAAAGTAATAGTCTTCTAATCTAACCAACACTAAGGATTTCTGGGTGCAAGTATTTCTGAGCAGAGCAGAGTGCATTCCTGTCAGTCTGGTTTTTTTTAAAACCACCCAGAAATACTTGCACCTAATCATAATAATTACCCAACTAGAAGTAGGGAAGTATTCATACTGCCCAGTCAAAGTGATAAATTCAAGCTATCTGAAACCTAGATTTTTTAAATGGACCATGGGCCATTGGGCATAATTAAATGGGCTGGTCAAAATAATATTTTTATCAATTTGGCTGACACTCTGGGTCATTAATATTGGTCCATTTTAATACTGCTTGGATAATCAAGTTGCCCGTAACATAACAGGTTTCCTTTGAGACAAATTATGTGTATACTTTGATTATACATAATGTATTGTTTAAGTTTTTATATATCGCACTAACAGCAAAGATATCTTTTTTGTACAAATTAGAAATTACAATGATACAGTTATTATATTTACCTTTACTAAAAGCAAAACAACATAAATATTTTCAACGCACTGTAAGTAATTAGCCATTTTGTTGGTTTTACATATTAAGATGTAAAATTTTAAAAACGGAGTACATACAATAAGGTCATTAATTGTTTTTGGTATGCCTAAAAAGTACATTTTGCTATCTACTGAGTAGCATAATTATATTATAATTTAAACTTATCATTAAGTATAACCTAAATAAATTCTTTATGTTACGAATATAATCACCGGCGATAAGTGCCAGGTCTTCTCAAATCCTATAACTGAGGCTTCACATCCTTATTGAGAATTAGTGCAGGATTTTGCATATCCAGCTGACTCTGAGCAATATCACTTAGTGCTCCTTGTATCTTCTCAAGCAATATCTCACCTTGGCGCACAACCTAAAATTAATTAAATTAAATTAATTTATAACTTTTGTTTTCTCTTTCTGCTACACCCGATTGTTGCGTTGTCGGATTAATGTAAAAGTGTTATATAGTCTTTGGAAACTATTTAGGTTTAAGAATTATAAATCTGTTTTTAGATTTAATACAATTAATACTGTATGTTTCCATAAAATAAATAAATTAATTAATTAAAAGCATTATTATCCAACTATGGTGATGTCAAAAGGAGGGTTATGATTTTAGCGGTCTATGTAGGTATGTGTGTGACTATTTATGAATGTTCCAATGTAGTAAATAAACTACTGGGCCGATTATGAAGAATTTGATTTTATACAAACACAAAATTAATATGACGCTTGTTACATCCAGTTTTCTGTTCAGGTTACAGTTTTAAAACTTTTTTGTTTTTTTTTTAATTTTTACCATCTATCTGCAATCAACCCCTGGAATATAAGCATATCTAGGTGGTCTTTTGGATTCCAGAAAAAAACAAAGACTTACTTCTTCCAATTGTTCTGCAGCTTCCTTATTCTCAGCCTCCAAACGCCTCAAACTCTGTACTTGAAGTTCAGTAGAACTTTCCTCACTTGGCAATGACTCTATTAGTGTATCGATATCCTTGGCGCAGCGTGAAATCAATGTTGCAAATAACATAGCATAATCCTCCTGGTTCTGTTGCTGCTGTGGTGTTTGCGACCCGCTTCTTTCAAAACCAGGAAACTTACTGGGTATGGAGAATTGTTGTAGGATACCTATGCTATTGCAGAAATGCTCTGCTTGCTGAAAAAGCAAACTTGAATATGAGTCCAGATTATTTGTAAGTGCTTTAATGATATACAAAAATAAATAAAAATGTAGGTAGCAAAAGCTGATCCATTTTTACAAGGAATATGGCTGTGTTTATCAACTTGAGTAATCCAAGAAATAACAACATAATCCAAAAAAGTGAAGTGAAATCCCGACATTTGCTTATATTCTTATAATAAAATGTTGTTGAGTTGGATTTGTTTATCGACAAGGTGCATTCGAGTAAAGGTTTATGTCTTTTATACCAACCTGATTAATCGTATCCTGCAACTGCGTAAGCCGATCCGCCATTCTTAAATTGTAACAGTTTCTTTAATTGTTCCTCTATTCTTTACAAACTTCTGTCTGTGAATTAATTAAAATTAAACAAAATTATAACTCCAAATCAACAATCCAAAAATCTCCTTGCCAATTTTTTTTATTTTTGACGTTGGTTGACACTTGACATTGACAGTTCACAATTTGTCAAAACAAAGATCATGGAATTAGTAAGCACCCACCTAATACTTTATCTATTTTCAACTCTCTGGTTTTGTTTTATCCTACAATCCTACTAAAACATAAAAATGCGAAAAGTAGTGACAGCCATTTTCGAAGCGCCCGAGGTTCGATCCCAGGCACACACCTCTCTTCGAAGTTGTGACTTGTGTGCAATTAAAAATCACTTGCTTCAACGAGAAGGAAACCCGTCTGTCGTTATTTCAAAGACTAGTAGGGCGCGTGGGTCGCGGCCCGCTGCAGCGGACCGCGGTTTTTCTGCTCTTAGACTTTCAGGGCCTGATCATTTTCTACCACAAAACCACTATTCCATCTTGTACACTCTTTAAGATAGACATCGACGAAATTTGTGTGGCCGCCATCTTGAATCCACCATTTTGGTGTTTTTTTTTCAGCTCATTGTCAATTGGATAAGGTTTCGAGTAATTTTTGTTTGGGCATCCTCAATTTATCTTCAATACCCTGACCGTGCTCCTCACTCATCTCCGAAATCCTCAATCATCAGCTCTTTCCATATTTTTCCTCCAAATGAATTTATGTCCTCTATACAAAACCGTCAGAAAATTTGAACAGGAACCCTATCAAAGTCTTGCATATATTTTGTATGAAAAAATAAAAATCCGCCATCTTGAATTTTTTTCTATTCATCACGTAGACCATCAGATCCTGATCATCTTTTTC
Source organism: Hipparchia sbordonii (assembly GCA_038048805.1). Lineage (NCBI taxonomy): Eukaryota > Metazoa > Arthropoda > Insecta > Lepidoptera > Nymphalidae > Hipparchia > Hipparchia sbordonii. The sequence continues at coordinate 6,915,010 of CM076107.1, read as the reverse complement.
CAGGAAACCACTCGTCCATCTCTTATAGTCTTCGAGATAGACACCGTCGAAATTTGTATGGCCGCCATCTTGATTCCGCCATTTTGAATTTTTTTTCAGCTCCCTGCCAATTGGATAAGGTTTCGAGTGACTTTTGTTTGAACACTCTCCACCTATCTTCGATACCCTGGCCGTGCTCTTCACTCGTCTCCGAAATCCTCAACCATCAGCTCTCTCCATATTTTTCCTCCAAATGATTTTTTGTCCTCTATACGACACCATCAGAAATTTTGAAAAGGAACCGTATAAAGTCTTGCATATATTTTGTATGGAAAAAAATAAAGTCCGCCATCTTGAATTTTTTTCTATTCATCAAGTAGACCTTCGAGTCCTGATCATCTTTTTCCAGGAAACCACTGTTCCATCTTTTATAGTCTCCGAGATAGACACCGACGAAATTTGTATGGCCGCCATCTTGAATCCGCCATTTTGTAAGTTTTTTTCGGCTCTCTGCCAATTGGATGAGGTTTCGAGTGACATTTGTTTGAACACCCCCCACCTATCTTCGATACCCTGGCCGGTGCTCCTCATCCGTCTCCGATATCCTCAATCATCAGCTCTCTCCATATTTTTGCTCCGGATGAATTTTTGTCCTCTATATGAAACCACGAGTGAAAAATTTTTTTTTCATACAAAATTTTACAGGAGAGGTGATCAATGAGTCAGTCAGTGAGTGAGTCAGTCAGTGAATCAGCACGAGTAGCTATATATATAGTAATGAGTGAAGTCAAAATGCATTGAGTCAGCGTGATGATGAACTATATGGTCTATAACCATATTAGTAAATCAATTTGCTTTGCCTATTATTTTTTCGCAGTTTGTAATGAGCATTTATAGGGGTTGCTGACATGTTGCTTTATGATGATGATCATGACACAGAATTAGGATCATGATAATAAAATTAATACTTAAATGAAACTCAATAGTAAATGTACATATTTATCACCAATTTTTTTATGTACTTATAATAAAAGCAAAGATGATCGTGGTGGTTAAATAATATTTTAAAATATTACTTACAGTAAAAAATAAATATTTAGGTAGGTACCTACCTAGTATAAATATGATATTGTATTTCTTGATAAATAGGTAAATATTTAAAAATTGATTCCGGTTGTGAAACTTAAGTTTCCACATAAGTAAGTATATACTGACTTACTTAGTTATGCGACCAGTAAAATATCTGAAATTTCAATGAAATGCAAAGGTTACATTTACGAAAGTATTGTGCTTCACTGATCAAATCGCGCGATACCTACCAGTGTGTCGATTCTCTAAAAATGATTGCATCAGTGTAAGTTGTAACGATCGCAGTGGCCTCTGATTGGCTTTCTTGCTGCATTAATGCCCTTTAACATTGGTTAACCCTCCTGGCTGGTACCCTCCGGCTATTGAGCCGGAGAGTACCAGCCAATCAGAGATCATTGCGATCGTTACACTGATGCAATCATTTTTTAGAGAATCGGCACACTGATTTTAAATCATCATCACTGCAAAAGGAATGTTGCCGTAGCAATTATTCGATAGCGATATTATGGTATTTTCGCGACTTCGTATATTTTCGTAAATGTAATATCGGCTTATACTATATAAAAATCACATGTACTATGTAGGTACTATACTTAAACTAAAAGTTCTGATAATTATGCCACTTAAAAATAAAATCACAAATAATTTATTCGTACTTTACTTAATTAAATTACAAAATAACTGAAATTTCAATCTATTTGGCGTTTACAAAATGACTCGCAAGTTTGGTAGGTACCCCGATTTAAAACAATAAATTGGTACCCTAACACTCTTCTGCTATCAATAACCTATGTATGTAGCTATGTACGCCAGGCAGGGTACCACTAAACGAACGTACCCCAGTTACTATTATTAAACTTTAAACTTTTTTACTAAATTCAGGTAATATATTTATTATTTTATAATAAAATATATGCGATGAATTCTGATTCAGTAAGCGGTAACATAGTTAGGTCCCTACTATACTGCCGTCATAAGGAAAAGACGTATCTGACATTTGAACGGAATTGAGGTAGACACATATTCGTCATCAGAACAAAAAGACGCATCTACCAGTATTTTTAAATTTTGTTTAAACTTATCACAATGGAGTTGTGTTAGATGCATCTTTTTTCCTTGTGACAGCAGTATACCTAACAGTCCAAACTCAAAAGTCTTACAAAAACTGTACGAGTCTAAAGAGAATGAATAGTCTTTGAATAAAAAGCCGATGTGCCACATAATAAGCAAAATCGCTTATTAAGAGGTAATAGCTTAATAAAGTATAAAAATAATATAATTTAAGATATAATTTCACAGATATATTAGTCATCTTGCTTTTTGGTCGTTGTACTGGCGCTTATATCGTGGTTTTGGCGCCCAACCGCGCACCGCTAAATACTCATAGACCAGCCTCATACATTCGAAATCTGAATCTGAATTCCGCCTTTCTTTGATAAGGCTTTTGGCCCAAAGACAATGCGCAGATTGGGCTTTTTAGTGCTATTTTTATAGAGGCACGAAATATTTCGTTTCATTAGGCTAAGATACTTCGGTGGACTAATTCTTAGTTCTATTTCTGAATTCCGTATCTGATTTCGGATGTTTACGGCTGGACTTATAAAGAAAACAATATCTTTGAGCGCCTAATCCTATAGGATACACAGCCAAATACGATTATATTACATTTTTGTATCCAAAGACTCAGTTATCTTCTACTTTTAATTATATTTACCACTTTATCGTCTATAGATGTAAATCTAAATACTTACTCATCGGGCTTGGAAAATGGACTATCGGCCGGCCTTGGCCCCATATAGCGCCGTCTCCGTCACATGAAGCAACAAAATGTCACACTAGTGACAGAGACGGCGCTCTAAAAAGCAGAGACCAGCCGACCGTCCCTTTCTAGGACTCGATGTGTAATATTTACTGTCGGGTACTGTAACATGAGTTTTAAATAATTTTAAGATATATTATTTCTATTGCTCTAAATAAATACACAACTACCAGCGGTCATTTACGTGACAAATTATAGCATAAATATTAAAGACATAAGTAACATCAATGATTACATTATTATGAGTGACTTTTATTTCTTAACACTAAGGTACTTTTTGACTAGAATAGTTTACAACAGTAATACAAAGATATAATAACTATTATGTGAATAACATCATAATTACCTCGCTAATATAGAATAGCAATTTGTCAACAAAACGGGGTAGGTATATAATAGGTAAAGTTAGTGGGAACACAACAATACAGTACTTATAAGTAAAAGGAGCAGTATAACGTCTCAGCGGTGTCCTACAAATAATAACCAACCACCGATCCAACGCGCTCTACTTAATAGAGCTGCCCACTGATTGATGATAGGTTCCCCGTAGTTCGGACGTAACTTGGTAACTTCCCGCAATGGCCCATAATTTCAAACAGCGCTCTAAGTCAGCCAGTCTCTTTAACCCACTAAAGGTACCTACGAGTTCGTAGCCGACCGCAAACAGCAATAGCAGACGACGTGTCGCCGCGACACAACTGGTTTCTATGTATTTCTATGCTGGCGACGTGTCGCTAGCTACGGAAGGTATTTCATAGAAAATGTCTGATGTCGGCTACGAACTCGCACCTTTACTTAAAGCTTCGATTGCAACGACATAAAAAAGAACTCGAGGCGCTTAAGTATGAAGTGTATTTCGGCCGTTTTGATATGATGAAGACGTTATACTGCTATTGTTACTTGCACTGTGACAACAAGTTAGGAAAATAAGCACAAAACAACAGTAATTAAGAGCATTAGATTCATGTAGCAGTCTTTGAAGATATTATACATATTATAAGTACATAAATAGGTACTTAGTGCCCTTTAATTTTGTAATTTACAATTTCTAATTCCTGCAAAGCAATGTGTAATTTTTGTAGCAAAAATTATATTAATGAATATAAGAAAAATCTAAATAGTTTTATTTGCTGACTATATGTAAGTGCTGATTTAAGTTTCATTTTAATATTATGGCTACTTGTAATCAAGGTTAAAAAGCTGGCTGCATATAGACTTATAATGACATGAATAGTCAGCTGCCCCATTTCAAAACCTAGTAAGTGTGATTGACAAAATTTTACAGGAAACCAAAAGAACATATTTATGGTAGCACTTCTAAACCCTTCAGTATCTGTTGATGAATTAATGTTTCGTAAATAAACTAGCTTTTATTTGAAATATTTATTACTTCGCTAAGCCATCTAACACAAAACATGTTTTTTTGGTCTTCTGTAAAATTATGCCAATAAAACTTACTAGGTTTTGAAATGGGACAACCATAGTGTTCAAAATAATATGCCGAAAACACCATTGTCCAACATTTAACATCTAAAATAAATTAGAAAATACATATCTAAGTTAATAATACCTTATTATCATTTTGTATTTTACAATAAATATTATTTCAAATAATGCTAAAATATAAAATACTGCTAATGGCCCACTGAACAACTTTGGTTAGGAAACAAGTTTTTTGCACACTTTACAATGTTGCAAAAAAACTTTACAAATGAGGTTGCAAATATGAGTAGGTAGGTACTTAGTGGCTTCAACATAAAATATTTTTGCAAAGCGTTAAAAATATGGTGAACCAAACTCTGCTTAATAGGTAGAAACAGTGATCACAGATTATAACACTAAAAATTAGTTTCATAAATTATTGTGCTAACATACCAAGCTTACTCCTTAACTGTGAATCTTCAGGCAATGCTAATGCCCATTTCCGTAAGCCTACAAGTAATACAGAACTTAGCACTAACACAGCCCCACATACTGAATACTTACTTGGTATTTCATCAAAAAACATTACTTGCCATAGAAAGGCAAATACAATATCTGCTGAACGAGCTATTGCTACAGGACCAGCCTGTTCCATTTGCAAGGACATTGTTAGCAAAATTTGTCCCAAATAACTAAATATAGCTAAACATACAACCAAAAATCTCTCTGTTCCACAGTTTGGCATGCACAAAACGCCAAAAACAAAAGAATAAAACAATGTTTGCACAATGGCTATAGCCCCAAAATTTGTCATGATAACAGAAAAATGTAAACCTTTAAGAACTCTAAGCAAAACATAAGCATTTGCACCGAATATCGTTGATACAAATGCAGCAATAGCACCCCTCAAACTGTTATAGTTTTGATTACTTACAGTTTCACTTTCACCAAATATAAATGGTGGGTGTGTGATTAATATTACACCGATTAAAGTTAATACAATTGAAATTGTATTCCAAATTCCACAAGGTTCTTTTAGAAATACCCTAGCAAATAGAGCAACAAATACTGGAACAGAAAATACAATAACTGATGCATCAGCGAGGGGCATATTTCGGAAGGCATAGAAACTTAACATTAGCCCTACTGTTCCTACAATTGATCGTAAAACTAAAAGAATACGTTTCCCTTGTGGAAATATAGGTTGTTCTGTATAAATAACAATTGGTATTGTAGGCAGTAAGACACCTATAAAACGGAACATAGCTAATTGCATTGGATCTATGTTTACCAGACTTTTAACAATAACAGAACATAATGAGAAGAATAGTGACGAAAGCGTAGCCAGTATTAACCCGAGGTAGGGGCATCTTTTGATTAGTGGTCTCTTGTTCTCCAACAGATTGGGGATTGATTCATCACCACTTCCAACAGAGAGATCTACAAGATGTTGTAGCTCCAAAACCTCGGACATTGCTCACTGAAACGACAACCAGCGTAAAAAGCATTAAAACACTAAATATGTAAATAAAACTACTAAAAGTATTTACTTTGTAAGTACCAATTCAAATGTATTTAAACTAATATTATTGAACTCTTACCGTATTTAGTCTTTCCTAACGTTCGGTTACAATAGAGAGTCAGAAAGAAAACTTGTTACACATACAATTTCATGATTATGTCTTATTTTATTTTAGAATTTTAAATTTTCTTGAATGAAAAAATCACAAAATATTGTTTTGTGGTTTTTGAGTTTTGACAGTTGACTTTTCCTGCCAAATGTCAAAATGTCAGATTGTTAGTGTCATGTCAGTGTCGACTGTAGGTAATAGGACGGTAGTAGGTACCTACCTAGTGATTAGCAAAGTCTATGCTTTGATTAGGGACATACCTACCATCGATATATTTTTTATTCGATATATCGATATTTTTTGGCTCAATCAAATACTATATTTCCAAAAGCAATAACGTTGTCACCACTGATTAAAACCGCTGGAATTCAGAGAGTATATTTGTCTATCATTGATTTCTGTGAATGTTTGTTCCAGTTCACTATTTATAATATGAATTACAGATTTATTAAAATAAATATTAATATTACCAATATTATATTTTTATATTATAAAATATTACCAATTTCCCCTGTATCGAAAAGTTTTTTTTTCATTTATGTATCGAAAACGATTTTAATAGGTATATTTTTAAGCTGCATCCGCACGCTTGGCAAACCTCGGCAAACCTTCACAAACGCAAACGTGCGGATAGAGCGTTTGCCATGGTTTGCCTACGCTTGCGAGCGTTTGTGGCCGATCCATCGAGTGTCGGTCTTTTGATCGCAAACCAAAGGGAATTTGCCACAAGCGCTTGCGTCTCCGTCCACACGTTTGCGCGCACTCAGTCTCGTTTGTGCACTGGCGGCGATTAGACGTGTTATTGTATTACGATTTACGTATCGCACCTTTAGAAATCTTCATTTTGTGAGTGGGTAAAAACGTAAAATGAATGACTGGTCGACTGAAGACTTTTGAAGACGATTTGTTTATATAATTTAATTAATTAATTAGTTTTATATATTAATAATAATAAGTGGCGACTCCGCACCGGAAAATGGTATATAATGGTATGGTAATAGGTGGACCGACACCATCAGGCGACCCTCAGGGAGCCACTGGGTACAGGTGGCGCAAGACCGAAGCCTGAGGAAGTCCATGCAATAAACAGTCCAGCAGTGGACGTCTATCGGTTGATAAAGAAAAAAAAAAACAAAATATCTATTGAGTAGGTACATACTAGAATAGAGTAGAATATTTTTTTATTCAAATAAATAAACTAGGTAGGTACCAAGTGTTTTCGAACATACTACTAGCTACTACTACTAATCTATAATATTATACTAAAACTGTAACTGGACAAATTGTGCACATGAAATATGTTTTGAAAATTTTAATTAGAGGACGCTTTACTATCAACTAGATGACGTCCGCGACTTCGTCCTCGCAGATTAAGGTTTTTTAATTCCCGCGGAAAGTCCTTAATTTTCCGGGCTAAAATGTAGGTATGAGCTATCGCTATTCCACATTTCATTCAAATCGGTTCATTAGTTGTGGCTGAAAGAGTAACAAACATCCATCCATCCATCCATATTCCATTTTAGTAGGATTATTGATCGATACTGAGCTTAAAACATTTGTAAAAATAACTTAAGCCAAATAATAAAGCCGACACAAGTTCGACGTCCGTCATGCTTGCCTGTTCAGAACATACAAACGCCCTCGCAAGCGTGCGGATGATTCCCAAATTCAAGGCAAACGTTTGTCGAGGTTTGGCGTTTGCCGTTTGCCACAAGCATGCGGACGCGGTATTAAAGTCGATACTTTTGGCACTTCGCTTCCCTAGCTTATAGTGATATTTCTTTTGACACGGATGAAATAATTTATAAAAAAATTTACAACTAAAGCGTAAAAGAGATGCCGCTATGCGCAAATGTACGAGATAAAGCAGGAGCACGCTAATCTTTTTCAGCGTATTTTTATTCCATAGTCAAACATTATGCTATCTCTTTTTACTTATCCATTTAAAGTATTGAAGGAAAGAGATGGTAGAATATCCTATTTAAAAATTAAATATCGAAAGACAAATTTAGTATTTTTATGATGGTATTTTAAAGAAGAAATTTACATGTAGTATTGTGCCGAGTTATTAGTCCATTAAAAAATATTTAATGCCATTACATCATAAATTGGCAATAATTAGGTATCAGGAGCAATAATTATTATGTCTCTTTTCCCCTAGAAGGTTAACTCGTGGTTAACTCTTTCACCTTCTTATAAATAATGAAATTGCTAACACCGTTCCCCGTTTAAAATTATTATTATTGATAAATTAATGATACTTGCATTCATAAAATGCATAATTTTAGACCTCATTATAATTAATTTAACCTATTTTATGATGTTTCAGTATTTCACGATTTGTGCGCAACAATTTTTGTATAGTTATATCTGTCTCCCTCTCACTTAGGTACATTTTCCCCTTCCAAATACGCCCGTTCACCAGAAATGGTGACAGACTGGCTATGTCTGTCTTTCTTGCGTACGTGTGTTTTACTGTTTTACGAGGTTTTACGGAAGACAAAGTTATATTTAAAAGTGTGTGCCCACAATTATGATTCTTTTAAACTTAAAATTAAAATAATATAATAAATAAGTGTTTTTAAATAGCTACAATTTAATGAAATTAAGAATTTTTTTTAATGATTGCTGCATAGTGCATAACAAGGACAAAAACAGCTCAATAGCTGCCCTTCAAAATGGCTGCCGCAGCGAAAACGCAGTATAATTTCGATAAAATATGTCGCGCTTGTTTGCAAATAAAGAAAGACATGCGACCTTTATTTGAACAGCTTACTGCGACGATGTTGATGGGAATATCAAAAGTGCAGGTGAGATGACATGTTGATAAAGTTATTTTTGGCTAGTTAGTGCTCAGTGTTATTGTCTCTTTCCTACTCATTGTTTTGCGTATAAGGCAGAAGTGATGACAGTTGTCGACGCATCGAGCCTTTCACGTTTCTCTTTGTTTAGAAGTCATGAGATAGGTAGGTATATTGTCATTTTAAAGATTTCGGGGCCGTATATTCTAGGAATTTCGTTGTGAAATATCTTGCTATCCTTTTCTGTGTTATGAGTGTTGAGGATATGAGTAAATGAGACAATGTGATTGTGAACTTTAGAATGTGGGAAATTGGGACACGTTACTTTGTAAGTATTTTTCTCTTTTTAAGCAAGTAGGTACCTCATATCTCTCGTTAGTACTAAAACCCAAAATCAAGAATTCAAACCCTTAAGTTCATTAAAATATTCATAAGCAGTCACTCCATTACCTGCAGATTTGACGACCACCCTGGCGCAGTGGCGAAGGTTGGGAGGTTTCGGGTTCAATTCGCAGCGGGGACAATTTTGAAATTTTAAATTTCTAAATTATCTCTGGTCTGGTGGGAGGCATTGGGCGTGGCTTGTTACCGTCAAAGATGTCCAAGAGAATATAAAAAGACTAGCTTTTGCCCGCGGCTCCGCTCACGTTAAATTTCGATTTTTCAACACACTTTTTAACCCTCTTGGGGTTGAAATTTTCAAAAATTCTTTATTAGCGGATGCCTACATCATAATAGCTATCTGTGTGACGAATTTCAGCCCTATCCATCCAGTGGTTAGGGTTGTGCGTTGATAGATCAGTTACCTTTGCCTTTTTTAACCGACTTCCAAAAAGGAGGAGGTTATCAATTCGGCGGGTATCTTTTTTTTTCTTAAGTATATATTTAGATGTGTCGCCACTCGCCAAGCGTATATAATTATTTAAAACTGGCAGCCATTCATACACCCTTGCCAGAGTACCCTGCTACCGTCAACATTACGAGATTGCAGTCATGAATAAAATCATATATCGAATACAACTACGGAAGCCAATACTGCGCGTGGCCTGACACGTGATTGGCCATTTATTTGAACATACTCTACCTCACTTGTTTATCTCTCAGGTTGCCGTTGGCGACGGGTTGCCGTCCCAGCTGTGCTTGCAGTGCGTGCACCAGATCTCTCGCTGCCACGCCTTCAAGAGCCTGGTGGAGAGGAATGACGCCACTCTCCGCGAGCAGGCGAAGGCGATGGCCGAGGAAGCCTTGAGTATCGAGGTATGCTGCGGGTGCCCAGAGGGACTATCCTTACTAATATTATAAATGCAAAAGTGTGGTTGTTTGTTTGTCCTTCAATCACGCCGCAACAAAGCTCGACGAGATTTTTTGCATGGGTATATTTGAAGACCGGGAGAGTGACATGGGCTACTTTTTATCATGATCATGATTTTTAAAAACTAAATCCACGCGAGCGAAGTCGCGGGCATCAACTAGTTCTCTATACCTTCGTTAAAGTCGGGCGGGCCTAAATAGAAAAAAAATAATAATATCCTCCTGACCGAATCCGGCCACGGCGGCCAAACTCCACAGAGATTAGACATCTGCGCGGGAGATATTATAGAGCACAAGTGTGTGTAAACGCAGGTGCACTCTCTATCATTCAGACTCGTAGTTCGATGGGACGGTAATCCGACATTACCGGAGGGAGATTAGGCGCAGGACTGACGGCCTTACATGCTTTCCGAGGCACTCGGGTGACTCACTGCCAACTTCCTAACTCCGGGCTAGTACCTACTGTCGAGAATTTCTTTGACAGAAAAACCCCATACATTTTTTATGGTCTGACCGTCGAATTTTATTTCCAGAAGGACAAAAATCTACAATCAGTCTACAGGGGCGTCCAATTTATTGAAGTGCCAACTCTGAGCAGCAACAGCCAAATCCTGGATGGATTCTTTTCCGAGAGCACGACGAACCAACCCCTCGCGCAGGAAATAGCGCAGAAAGTTGAATATGAAGTTGAAAAGGTAATTAGAATAGAATAGAATAATTTGTTATTCAAATAAACTTTTATAAAAGTGCTTTCGAATCGTCAAGTGAATCTTCCAGTAGTTCGGAATTTGTTTTGCGATGGCACCCTTACGCACGAAACGCTTTAGTTCAACCTTTATGAAACGAACCGCTAAGGTGTGGAACGCACTTCCAGCGTCTATGTTTCCGGCCACTTATAATTTGAGTACCTTCAAGATAAGAGTGAATAGGCATTTTCTAGGCAAGCGCTTTCCAACCTCATCAGTGCTTCCCATCATTGATTGTCATCAAGCGCAAGCCTATCTTGTAATAAAAAAAAACTCGCCAAAATCTTATGCTCCTTATATTCCTTATTAAAATTCAATATTTCTTTTCAGTTGAGTCCGAAGGCAGATAATGCCACAAAGAACGAGGAAGGAGGTCTGAACTCCGACGACGAGAACTTGCTGCAGATGGTGGTCTTCCAAGCCACGTCGTCTGTGGCGCCGGGCCGCCACGTGTGCAACCTCTGCCACAAGGAGTTCAAGCACGCGCGGTGGCTGAAGCTGCACATGCGGTCACATTCCAACTGGATCAAAGCGAACTGCAAGAAACCACCTAAATGTCCGATTTGCGAAAGAACTTTCAAGGTGCGTATCTTTTGCAACTTTGTTTTCAACTCAATTTAAATTAATTATTTTTTAAAGAACAATTATAATGCCTTTGAACTTGACTAATATTCTCCTATCCAAGTGTTAGAAGTGGGTATGACAATTTGCGAACTTACCTATTATTAAGAGAATAAAGGACGGGTGTGGATCAAACCTAGGCTATTAAGGCTTTAATGAAAATTGAAGCATAAAACTTTACTGGACGCCCGCAAGTTTGCGAACAAATAGCTAATCAAAACGGCTATGGTCGAACAACAAACAATTTTAATTTATTGAATATTCTCATTTTTCTTTATTTATTGATAGACGTCCACTGCTAGACAAAGATCTCTTGCAATAGCGTCCACAAGCCTCGGTCTTGCGCCGCCTTTATCCAGCGGCTCCGGCTGCGACTCCTAATGTCCACCTAGTGAGAGGTCTGCCAACAATGCGCTTTCCTGTGCAGGGTCGCCATTGCAGCACCTTGTGAGCTTGTGACCGCCGTCGACCTTTTCGAACTATATGATAGCCAATACCTGCTTACCTGAAAGTTAGCAAGCACAAGCGCGTGGACATAGCATTACTAATAATTATAATGATTTAAAAAACTGGGGATCATTTTTAGGGGCCTGGCATGCTAAAAATGCATATGCGAACGCACGAACAACGCCCACCAAAACAGCCCACGTGCTCAGTGTGCCAACGCACGTTCCCGTCAAAAACGCTGCTATACCGACACAGGCAAACTCATTTCGAACAAAAGACGCACCAGTGCACAGTTTGCGAGAAGAGGTTCTTTAGCGGATACGCGCTGCGATCGCACATGGCGCGACATAGAGGCGAGCGACCCTACGTGTGCGCTATATGCTCTAAGAGCTTCTACAACCCCACTGACTTAAAGGTGAGTTATGGACGATTTACATTTGACGCAGCGCAAACAATGGCCCTCAGTCTCTGGCAGTTCTTATGTTCAAAGGCTGCTAAGAATCTCAGGATCAATCCGGCGAATTGCAACGTGGAACGTGGGGAGTTTATTTGGAGACATGTATACCTAATTTTTTTTTGTTTGTATATCTACAATGACTCAAGTCAGTCACGAGTTCATGTTTTCATATGATGCATAGATAGCGAATCGATCATTTCCGAACTAGTTCAAATCAGAAGTTTTAATAATAGTTTGGGCCATTGTGGCTACACTCCGACGCGCAACGTCTGATGTGAATTGTACTTTATTCTAAGTTATTTTATAAATAATTTTACCACGTTTTAAATAATATATAATTAATAAAAATATTCAATATTGTGCTTGTTCAAAAATCATTCGCCATTCAATTGTAAATGGAAGATGTAGATAAGGTTCCACAACGTAATTTTTCAAACCTTTCATCTTCTTCTTGAGTAACCCTAAAGGCTGATTCGAAAGCCTTTTTACTTCGTTTCGATAAATATATTGGAAAAGTTATATTGAACCTTATTATAAGGTTTCCTTTTGCCCTTTTCGGGCATGATGGTATCGGCAGACCTTCGTCTTCAACCACCTGCTCATATGTTGGCGTAATTACATCAGTTATTTTAATTCTCAAAAACCTGCCATCTATAGTTGTAACAGATATCATGATACCACATAGGGCTTCTTGCAACGTAACTGTTCGAACCATTAGAAGATCGCTCAAGCCCGACCTCACAAAGTCTTCATGTGGTCTATCCTCAGTTATGAAAATAACATCTGCCGGTATTCTGGTAGGGCCTTGATCGCCTTCCTCTTTAAACTTGATTTCGGTGTTCTGATATATCCCAGGTTTGATAGGAATAGACAAGACTTTCTCCCGTAGTTTCAGCTCCGAACAAGTCTCATCGGTAAAAACTAATCGCTGAATTTTCATCTTTTTTAAGCACCCTTTGTAAACTTCTTCTAGCGTCAAAGCGAGAGGTCGAACGATCGTTTGGTCCTTTTCCTTGTAGCCTTTTCCTAGAGGAGATTCGAACATCGGAGGTGGGTTTTCATAGTAATCCAACAGATCGGCGTATGGGTTGGTGCTTCCAAAAAACTCGTGATAAGTTCTCAGAGGATCTCCGTGATATGTATAAGGTTGGATATATTCATGAGGTCCGGGTACCCCTCTTTTTAGCCCTTCTTCGCCATACTGGTCGTAAACTGCCCGGTTCCTGTGGTCGACGAGAACTTCATAAGCTTCAGCGATTAGAGCGAAAATTCGCCGCATAGCCTCATCGTCGTTATACCTCTCGGGGTTGTACTTGAGGGCGAGTCGCCGATACGCCTTTTTTATTTCAATCTGGTCGCAAGAACGTTTAACACCTAATATTCCATAATAATCAAAACCCATTTTTGTTATATTTTAGTTTGATGTTTGTTTATATTGTTGTTTGATGTGTTGCAAAAGTTCATGTTTGATTTATTTCACGCACTGTCAAATTCATTCATAAATTCTAAATGACAAAATGCAAAGTAGCGAATCAAAAAAGACTCAAATATCATCGTCATACATTTATTTTTCAGACCATTCAAACACAGAGTATGTCGGATTGTAATTATAGATTGCAACTCGTTTGTTTTTCTAAGTAAAATTGAATATTTTAGGTTCATTTTCGCTTGCACACTGGAGAAAAACCATTGAAATGCTCCGAATGCAACAAAACTTTCCGCCGACACTCGACGCTGTGCCAGCACATGAAGAAACATCGCGGTATAAAGAACCACGTCTGCAACCAGTGCAATAAAGCGTTCTATGAAGTTTCCAAGTTGAATGCTCATATGAGAGTACACACAGGTATTTATATCTAGCTATGCCCCTTAAAATAAGCTATATTTTATTAATTGGTATGCAACTAGTAGGGTTGTATCTTTCAAACCCATGAAGTCAGTGATAGCAAAGCGTCGTACGCTCAAATGCGTAGAACAATCTACAACTATGTCTGTCTCTTTGGAAAGCAAGCAGTGGGGCTAGTACAAGATTTAATTCGATTGATCGTATCCGTATACTATGACAATAGCGTCAAAGTAAAATGAACCATATAACCACATTGAATTAGAAATGAAAATACGATGCGCGAACACATAAAAGATGAATGGCCACCTATATAAACTTTTCTTCCATTTTTAAGCTGTATAAAAATCTTGGGTCCTGGGGCAACTTTTTGATTTTCCAGCTTGAAATGTAGCGTCTTTCAGGTGCCTGTGAAAGTTCCGTAAAAACGGAAACCTAACTCCACGCGGACAAGGTCTGCTAATCCTATTAATATCCTATTAATATTATAAATGCGACAGCTTTGATGTATGTTTGTTACTCAATCACGCCGCAACGCCAAAACCGATTTGGCTGAAAGGCACATAGATAGATTATAGGCTATGTAACAGCACAAAGTCTGTAGTTTTTTATCTCGGAAAACAAGAGTTCCGCGGGAATAAAAAAACCTCAATCCACGCTTACGAAGTCGCGGGCATCAGCTAGTTGAAAATAAATATAAATCCCTCTGTGTCAGGGGAGCGTCCTTTCGAGTGCCAGTTCTGCGAGCGCAAGTTCGCGCAGCAGTCCGCGCTGATCTACCACCGGCGCACGCACACGGGCGAGAAGCCGTACGCGTGCCGCGCGTGCACCGCGCGCTTCACCACCTCCTCCGCCAGGAACAACCACATGCTCACGCACACCGGCCACAAGAAGTGAGTTCTTACGGAATTAAAATCAAAACTCAAAATTTATTTATTTCATGTAGGCCAACTTGTAGCTCTTATGACACGTCATAAATCTACCACCGGTTCAGAATGCGAAGAGCCGGCAAGAAACTCAACAGTTGCTCTTTTCAAAAAAAATTTTTTTACAAAACTATCAGTGCTTCCACAATGAAATTTCCTAAGTCCTACTTACAATCCAATGCATGTTAAGACGGGCAGACAGAAAGCAGACCCATTCCCGTTGGCGGCACCCCTTCACGAGCATGACGCATGATCCAGCCGTTGCTTCGCTCAACCATATTTGAGTGAAGGTAACAACCCGCACCACAAGACTCCACCACAGAAATGTTTAAAGAGAGCATGACATACTTAGGCTACCCATCTAAAGGCATCAAATTGATTACGCTGATCTACCACCGGTTTATCAAATTGTGGGAGCTTTGGTCTCATCTGTCTCCAACTCTCCACTGGTTCACATGGTAGCTCATGGCAAACACGCGTCCCGTCTATAAACGCCTAACTCTTTAATCAGAGAGCACATAATATTGACACTTTAGCACGTTGCAAGCCTTAAGCCGGCGACATATCAGCAACTATCTGCAGTGACTGTGTCTTTAGGGCAGTACCAGATTTTGTCTTATATTCGGCAGGTTCATGTGCCCAGTCTGCTTCAAAGGCTGCACGTCTCGCGCGGAGTTGCGCGTGCACTCCACCAAGCACACGGGCGAGAAGCTGTTCGGGTGCGAGCTGTGCCCGCAGCGGTTCAGCTCCGCGTCCTACCTCGCCGTGCACCGCCGCTCACACACCGGGGAGAAGAAGTACATGTGCGACGTTTGCGGGAAGGGTGAGTGCCTACATCTGCTGTTTACGTCGTCAACCTTTAGGGGAAAGCCACTTGGAGCGACTGTGTGCAGTGGAGGCGACATGTGAGAGGGGGGATCTTGTGAAGACTTCTACCGTACGCGGTGTTGTGCTTGGGAAGAGTAAGAAACTGGATGAAAAGGGTAACTACATACAAACAAAACCTTGTCAACATAATTCATATTTAGGGACTTCGTTATGTGATCTTATCCTTCTCCCTGGGATGATGCGAATTTCCTGTGCGAAGTTGCTATTCCACCACCTTTGATCCCCAAAATGTATCGGCCCTTCGAACTATGCGCCCCGCCTAGCACCTAGTGCCAGTCGGAGTCTCTCGTTCTTTTACGGATTTGAAAAATAAACCCCAATTTTGTCACCAGGTTTCATAGAGAGCAGCGCGTACAAGAAGCACCTAAAAACTCACACATCCGAGAAAAAGGAAAACGACGATTCAACCAACGACAACACGGACACTAATTTCGAGGGCGAAACGCAACTGATGTCAGAGAAGGACGACCTCAAACACGACAAGATGGAGGACGGCCAGGACGTGGAGGAGGAAAAGGACAACGCAGTCGCGCAAACACATGACGGCGGGCAGAAGAAGTTCAAGTGTGGCCTGTGCGTGAAGAGTTACACGTACTTGCACAGTCTGAGGAAGCACATGCTGAGCCACGTGCAAATGTGCGTGTTCAGCCCCGACGGCTCGGAGAGGCTGTACGCTTTTAAGGTGAGTGGATCACACCCCACCTCCCCGACCCTCCCCCCTGTACCGTGGTGAGCGTTGTGGTCTTATAACTGGGAGGTCTCGGGTTCGATTCCCGGCGGAGGCAATTTGGGAATTTATTATTTCTGAATTGTCTCTGGTCTGGTCTGGTGGGAGGCTTTGCTACCGTCAAAGACGTGCTGCCAAGCGATTTAGCGTTCCGGCACGATAGCGTGTAGAAACAGGTTAGGGGTTGAGTACCCTGTCCAAGTTACACCGCTACCATCTTAAGACTACATCGTTACTTATCAGCAGGTGAGATCGCAGAAAAGGGCTCTCTTGTCATCGAATAAAAAAAAACTTCATCAACTAGCTAGGATAGCTTTTGAAAGTAAAACCTTTTTCGCAAATCAAAACACATTGAATTTGTCAATAGAATCGATAAGTACTGTGAACCTTATTTTTAGCAACAGCAGCAACAACAACAAGAGCTCCAACAGCAACATCAGCAGCAGCAACAACAACAACAACAACAACAGCAGCAGCAGCAGTTGCAAGTGCAACCACAAGTGCAGCAGTTGCAACAGCAAGTGCTGCAGGTGGGCAACGTGCAGCAGCTCGCGGTGCCGATACACGCGCAGCATGGCATTGCTGTTTCAGGAGTACAGGTAACAACCGAATATCTGTACATACTACCATCCACCACCATCATTTTTAAAATGAATCTAAAATAGTAGCTTAAAATCTAAGGGGTTAATAAAAGTTGAATTCTTTTATGAATTTGGACATAATTAGGTAATTACTAATTATTTTTTAAACGCACTTGGAAATTATTGAGGGTAGTTATGTTTTGTTTGTATTCTAGGGACAACAATATCCAACAGTCTCGTCGATACAATCGCTGCAGTTGCAGCAGACTCATCAGCACATAAATACGGTAAATAAGATAATCAGTTACCTACCTTGTACCTTTTTTGAATGGTTCCTAACAATTTTGCTACAAATGTAACATCGTCTTATCTGATCAGCAGCAACCGCAGCTGCAAGTGCAAACCATCCAGATACATCCGCAGCACCAGCCCATACAGATACATGTAAGTGGCACTAACGCATTAAGGCATCCATTAATTCAAAATTATTTACTTCATGTAGGCCAACTTGTAAACTTGTAGCTCTTATGACATGTCATGAATCTACTACCGGTTCGGAAAGCAGATTCTGCTGAGAAGAGCCGGCAAGAAACTCAGCAGTTGCTCTATTTTCATAACAAAATATTACAATATTAATGTATAGCTACATATAAAACGGAGTGATTATAGCTGGATGTCAAGCCGATTGATTCCATTCAACTTTGTCATTAAGAAAGTCACTAACTTTGTAATAACCACGACTTAACAAATGTTTCTTTTCGCGTTGTTTAAATGGGACAGGCATATCCATATACATGAACGAGCATCGTTGACAAGATTGTTAAACGAGATTGGAGCAAATGTGAACTAGGAACTTAAATCATAACAATATTTTTCTCTTAGGCAGTGGGAGTGCAGCAAGTTCAGCAGGAACAGCTTCACGTGGCCACGTCGTCGTGCCAGACCATGATGCCCAACATATTGCAGGTATGAACTATCAAAACCGCCTCTATTGGTTAACAAGTTCGACTGCGGATGATGAGGTCCCGGATTCGATTCCCGGGTCGGGTCAAAAAATGTATTGGTTTTTTTCTGTCAAGAAATTCTCAATACTAGGCCGAAGTTAGGAAGTCACCCCTCGGAGAGCACGTAAAGCCGTCGATCCTGCGATGATCTCAACGGTCGTGTCGGATGTCCGTCCCATCGGATTATGAGAGCGAAGGAATAGAGTCTGCACCTGTGTTTGCGCACATACCTATGCACTATAATATCTCCGTGGAGATTGGCCGCCGTGGCCATATTCGCCCAGGACTTAGTTCACCACGCTGGTAATGCGTACGCATTGGCAGACTGTATAGCAGATTGTTAAGTAACGCTTATCCTTGCAAAAATGGAATTCTCAAGATTTAGGTCACGCAGTGCTGTAATTTGTGTTACAGTTACAGCCAGGCGCGGTGGTGTCGGGGCTGGGGCAGGTGGGCGCCGAGCTTGGCGGCGTGCATCGCATCATCCTGCAGCAGCCCACCGCCACGCACCCGGCGCTCTATACCATACACCATTAACTTGGGCTTGAAACAAATCAGTGAAGTCAGGCCTGGTGCACTCCGCAAACTGCGGAGCTACAAGTGCGTACCTCTTCGAAGAGCCTAAATTCAGAGTGCGAAGGGTTACGTGATAGAAAGAGAGAAAAGAACTAATCGTCAGTGAAGTTAGGCCAGGTACACTCCGCAGTCAACTGCGGAGCTACAAGGGCGTACCTCTTCGAAGAGCCTATTATAAATTCAGAGTGCGAAGGGATGAGTTATGTGATAGAAAGAGAGAAAAGTCTAGGTGAAAAAGACGGTAGGCAAGTTGCGCTGTGTCAACCTGAATTGCACTTTATTGTGTGGAAACAAGAGTCGATATTTATTTAAATCATTTTGCGGAGTGAATCTTCTATACCTTTAGGTACTATTAGGTATTCTGTGAAGTTCTAAAAGTGCGTAAGTAATTTTGGCAGGTTTTAAAATTTTAATGCCATTTATAACCGAGACCTCATTATCAAGTCTTTTCCATCATTGATTGTCGTCAAGCGCAAGCCTATCTCACAATAAAAAAAACTCAAATAACTTATGTTGGGGTCCCAAAGTGCTTAAAATAATTTATTTATACATAGTCAGCTTGTATAATACTGTGATTCATCCTGTTATACACAATCAGTCTTATATTCATAAAAATTTATAGAAGCTTTATTAGCTTGTTATAAGTAAAGTTCTCAAAAACATTATTCATAAACGTTCAATAGTGCTATAATGCTCTATAAGGACTCAATAAAGGTTCCATAACTTATAACAGGCTGAACCCTACTATAAACCGTGAATAAAATATAAATATGGCCGCCGTCTTGTCTTCAGATGACAGCTGATTTAAATAAATAAGATTAATTAATTATTTTAAATAAATAAGAAATAAATAAATAATCATTTAATTCAGAAAAAATCCATAGCATTACAATAATAATAATAATTTAAATTTCATTAGTATCTAAGTTAGTGTGTTAGTAATAAAATTTCCTATTTCTATGTTAATATTGTTGGTTCAATCTCGTCATCATATCAAAGTATCATAATAACAGACTGATTAGGTACATTCTCTTGGATTATAATGCAAGCTCTGCAAGCTATAGCCGCCATTGAGTATGTCGAAAACCCTACACGTCGTCAGAAGCTGTACCAGAGGAGAAATAACCCGTTTTCTTTGCCGGAAATCGAGTTTAAACGGCGATGAAATTTCTTCCTGTTTCCATTTTAATTAATTAAATGAATCCAAACAAAACTCTGAACCTATCTATTCTCCAGACAGTCGACACTTTTGGCGGAAAACAAATGTCACACATGACATGTGTCACTTTTTGTGTAGAGCCCAGTAGTATTTTTGCCATTTTGTCTATGAATTCATCAGAACGACAACATAATAAAGCGAAACTAGCCTATAGCGAGAATTTAGTTGTGAGAGATTTATTGAACCTTTATGAATAAAGAAAGTTATGAAACGTTTAATAGGCCTATTGAGCATTTTAGCTAATGAACGTTTTAAACCTATAATAAGGGATTTTTATGAATAAGACTGAATATCTCTAAACTGAACTAAGTTTACAAGAACCTCGTGCTATCCCTTTCATAATACACCTTGTGGAAAAGGATACCTCTAGATTTACACCTGTCAATTTAGAGATCGTGTGCAACGGAATTAATCACCTAAATTACACTACTCTAGCGTCTAGAACATTAATTGCACTGTTGTATAATAGAATCTTTATTTATAAAATGATGATGAATAATAAAATAATACGAGTATCTTTTTAAACTGGTTGTTTCATTCATCTTAAGCCAAAATGCATCCACTGTTGGACATAGCCAAAGTTACCTATTTTCGGCCGGTTCGCAACCAATCGATGCCCCTCAGTGTGTGCAGAAGCTAGTGTATAATACCTATATGTATCCTTACTAATATTATAATGCGAAAGTGTGTTTGTTTGTTGGTTTGTCCTTCAATAACGCTGCAACAGAGCTACGGCTCGACGTGATTTTTTGAATGTGTATAGTTGAGGTGACATAGGCTACTTTTTAACTCGGAAAATCTAAGAGATTTTAAAAACTTAATTCACGCGGACGAAGTCGCTGGCATCTGCTAGTTATATATATATCGGCGTGCCTGCCACTCAAATCACATCATTCGAACGCACTTTGTAAAAGTTTATTTGAATAAAAAACTATTCTATTCTACTCATAGCTTCATCTAGCTGGGGAGGAATCCTACACCCCGTTCTTTGTTGTTCTTTCATTCAGGTAAATAATATACTACAGTTGATTATGTAAAATATTATTTTTAATCATCTTAAAGAATGAAGCAGATTACAATTAAATTAAATTTATTTTACTGAAATATAATAATAATAATACAAACTAAAGAAATTATAGTAAAATATAATTGAAGGTTCAAGGCAGTATAATCTCTCTACTTTCTCTAATGAATATAAAAGTAAAAGTTTTCTTTGTTTGTATTATTTCAACATCTACAAAATTGCAGTCACACTTTGAACACTTGCAGTCATACAAGATTGTAATTGTCACATTGCTACAATCATTTTAGACAATCCCACTGCGTAAATTAATAGTTTTACTGAGATTGATGCTGAGATCTATAGAGATACTCAAGACACAGATAAAACGAGACAGATTTATGTCGGAGCATATTTGTGTCTCTCTTATGTTGAGTTCGAGCCAAGTCAGAGTACGCTCTATAGATCTCAGCATAAAAATGGCCTATCCTAACACTGGATACAAACAACTTCACCAGTCTCTTTCAGTCAAACGGTCTAAAATATTTCAAGTCTCAATTCATTAAAATCACAGAATTTCTTTAGCACTTATACTAGATTAATATTAACCGCTTTGAAATTTTTAAACAGTCTACCAGTTTTTAATTTTTTATTGAAGTGTTAACCTACACTTAAGGGGAATAACCTAATAGATTTATAAATACATATCAAGATTCCGAGGCCGGCGCTAGATGTCGCTAACAGTTGCTATAAAAGTGATTGAAAAAAGTAGATACATATCACTAATTTCGTGGCTGACGTGTGGTTCGGCCGTGGTGTAACGGTAAACACACTCGGGCGCTATTCCCAGAGAGATGTGGGTTCGAATCCCGCCGGCCTCGGAATTTTTGATATGTATTTATAAATCTATTAGTCTACTAGTATTTTAACTATTTGGAGGGAGGTCTCAGATTCAATTGCCGGCAAAGGCAATTCGAAATTTCCAGTAATAAATCGCACTGCACTGAACAGTTGCAGTGCTCTGAATTTCTGTGAAAACACCCGCTGCATTTTTTTTTTGTAACCGACTTTAGGACTACTCCATCTTCACAGGTGACAAGGGCAACGTAAAGAGCCATACTTCGACACGTATCTAGGTCACTTTCGCGTTCTCACTGGTACCTTATTGTGTAGTAAAGAGGTTCTATATTGACATCGCTATCGACCAAAGTACGAGCCTCGTCGCGTCGCGTCTCGGTGTGAACTGACCCTAAGAGGGTAGGGTAGGATCGTCGGTTTTTTTTTTTTTTTTCAAAATCCTGGTTTTCTTCTTCGTAACTAATATTAAAATTGCAATGGGTCAAAAATCCTGCTCTACAGTATAACATAAACTTTCTTCTACATGATATCAAGGGTGCGCGTGGCGGCGCGTTTGGCGCGGCGCTTCTGCATATGCATTTCATCTCAGCCTCCTGCATATGCTTGCAAGTTTTTTTTGTAAATGATGTTTTCACAGGTGACAAAGATCTTGCGGTAATATTATAAATGCAGAACAACTGTTTATTTAATACCGTGGAGTGTGTATGTCTACAATACTGCCCTCCTCAAACTATAACGTCGTTAACAAACACTTGACCAAATACGATTTTTTAACGCTATCTTATTTAGAAAAAAAATTATCTATTTATTCATCTAATCGGTATTCTCCTTACTGCTGTAGTTTTTGATAGAACAATATGAAAAAAGTCGTTTATTAGTTGGACGCACATTTATGCAATAGTGTCAACCCACACAACTTATGAATTGAAAAGGTAACTTTATTCCTTTACTTTAAGTATGTATTTAATTTGATAGTTTTGTGGGTTGAAACGTTATTGCACATATGCATCCAGTTATAAAATGGCGTCATTTCTTTATAAAAGCCGGCTTTTTGGATTCCCGCGTTTTGGTAGTTAACGGCACTTTAGCTTTAGAACGGCAGAATATATGACTTCCTACATGATATGAGGCCAGGAGCGCCAGAGTGGCCTAACTGATTTTTTTTTATATTTGCGTTTATTTAATAAAGTTGGTGTAAAAGGTAAAACTGATAGCGCAATACTGGTCTAAAATTAATGAATCATTTTTTCCGTAGATAGCAGCGTATATCCACACCTTTGCCTATCAGATTTTTAATACCTTTGGAAGCAATATAGTGGCCTATATGAGTTCTAGAGAAACTATTGTTCCTGTCTAGCGTTGCCAGATGTCCCGTATTTTAGGCATAGTTTAAAATGTCCCGGCTGGACTGACTCTGTCCCGCATTTGAACCGTACGTCGTTTTTCATTATGAAATTGATCCAAGTATTCACACACGTAACGTTCGTAAAATAGCGAGTTGATGACTGTTTTTAATTACGATTATAATTCTATTGATTTTCACAGATATGTTAAAACGAATAAAAATATGTTAAAACTAACTCAAAATATTTAAAAAAAAATTACACTAAATATTTTTTTTAATCTGTCCCGGGTAAAAAACTGAAATCCCGTATTTTTTGCCCATTTAACCATTTGTCCCTTATAGGCTGAAAAAAAAAAACAACTGGCAACCCTATTCATGTCAGTAGACCACTCTGGCTCTGATGGCCTCATATCATTAGTACCTGTACAGTTAACATGGGAGTCCCTACATGATGTCGGGGCGCGCGGCGACGCCGTTGGCGCGGCGCTGGTCGCGCACGTGCTTGTCGGCCTCCTGCATCTGGTCGGCGAGGCCGGGCGGCAGCTTCAGGTCGCTGAAGTAGGCGTGGTCGGGCACGTCGCGCGCGATGATGCGCAGCGCGGGGTCGTACACCAGCATCTTCTGCAGGAGGTCCATGCCCTTCTCGTCTAGATTTTGAACCTATAACAGAGAAGTTTAAACCTCCCATTAACATCTCACTACTGAGCGCAGGTCTCCTCTCAGAGAAGGGTTATAGGCCTTTATTAAGAGTGGCATGTGTACAGCGTAGGCATTAAGCGGGCAGATGATATAAAATTATAACTCCTTACATGATTGTGCAAATTTAAAGTGGTCCAATTAGGGAAAGTAGGCTTGTAGTCAGGTAGAGAGGACACTCCCGGCCAGATCTCTTCTGTTGGGGTTCTCAGCATCCTGGAAATGTGCAAACAAATAAAATAAAATGTAATTCGGCATTTTGTGATCGCGGCCATCTTGAATTTGAAATTTATCATTATACTTATTCATTTATCAAGTCAAGTCTAGTCAAACACTTTCATTTGATACCCATATTGAGGGAGTTGTGAAAAAAATATGTAATCCACCATTTTGTGATGGCGACCATCAAAAAACAAATGATAGATTGAATGACACTATACACATTAGGGCTCTTGATTAAAATGGTAATAGACTTAGAATATTATATATTAGCATTTAGTTGATATTATATACTGTTGGAACATTACCTAAATATGCGAAATAGTTGATCAATTTCAGAATCTCCTTGGAAAAGTGGCTTCTTGGACGACATCTCAGCAAAAATGCAACCAATAGCCCAAATGTCTACTGGACAGGAATACCTATAGTAATAACAATATTATTACACCTACTTACTGATAAAATATATATACTGTTGGTTGTCAAATGTGTTCATGAAAAATGTTCTCATCTATAACTACAACCTATTTTCAGTGAGAAAATGAACATGTCTCACATTGTTCTGTTAGAGTATAAAAGGTTTGAAATAATCTGTATATAGCGCATCAAATATGAACTTTAATTTTAATATAAAATTATAGTTTTACTTTTACTCAATTTTATTCATTGTGTTGGCAGTTCACTGCAATGCTGATGCATTCTGTTACATGTGAATCATACTTTATTATAATGAACTTACCGTTGGCATCCTAGTAGCACTTCTGGGGCCCTATACCAAAGTGTGACCACTTCGTGGGTGTATACCCTCACTGGCACACCAAATGCACGACCTAGTCCAAAATCTGCCACCTAATAATATAATAGAATACAATATTTTTTTTATTCAAATAATTTTTTTCAAAGTGCTTTTGAATCATCAATAACACTAGTTCGGATGTATCGACAACCTCCCTGGTGCATTGGTGAGAGCTGTGGTCTTATAACTGGGAGGTCTTGGGTTCAGTTCCCGAACAGCAATTTGAGAATTTATAATTTCTGAATTGTCTCTGGTCTGGTCTGGTGGGGAGGCTTTGGCTGTGGCTAGTAACCACCCTACAGTCAAAAATGTGCTGCCAAGTGATTTAGCGTTACCCCCTCCAAGTTAGCCTACTACCATCTTAGACTGCATTGTCTCTTGTCTCTCATCATCAAGTAAGCCAGCAGTCAAGGACTATCTTGTCCTTGAATAGAAAAAAAAATTAAGGTACAAGTTGAAATCATAACAAAATGATGGTAATTGATTAATTCTCTACAACTTCATCCCAAAATCCCATAGGACCCTTTTACATCCAGGATGAAGGATAAAAAGAGAAATCCCAGGATAAAAAGTAGACAAGTACTAATACTATAGTTTTTTTGTTCAAGTTGCATATACTTTTGCAAAAGGGTTTATAGTAATTAGTGTGTCTATATTAAGGTTCAATACCTTAATAATTCCAGTACTCTTATCAATAAGTAAATTCTGCGGTTTCAAGTCACGGTGGAGAATGCGGCGCCGGTGGCAGTACAAGATGGCGCTATTGATCTGATACAGGTAGCTTTTCACTACACCTGGGTCCATGAACTGAAAATACACACACACACTATTCATATAAAAAAAATGCTCCCATTTGGTACGCATTATATATTGAGGTATTAAATACACAAAAACACACCTTTCCTGAACCTAGTGAATCCATATATTTCTTCAAATCCATTGAAAGGAACTCAAAAATGAGATAAAGTCGAGCCTCTTCCATCAACACATCTTCCAACTTAACAATATTTGGGTGCTCCAATTCTTTCAGCAATGAAATCTCACTAGAAAAAACCAACTTATGGTTAAGATTGTTTGGTGTCCATCAATATACAGTTGTTAGGTATTCAATAATGTTCGGAAACATTAAGGTACTTAACACTTGAAAAAAACTAATGTTTTAATAAATGTTGAATTTTAACACTTTTCTGCAGAAAGCACATGTTGTATTTATAATAATGTAGTGCATATGGGGCTTGCACACTCCAGGCATATGGAGTGAGCTACATAAGTTCGATAACATGCCCAGCATGTAGCCAAGCTGCAAGGCTGATTTATTACGAAATGTGTCAAAATGTGTGTAAAGGCACATTTAATAAGTACAGGCAAGTATACAGTTGGTGAATTTGTTAATCACAAACTTGCTTGGAAGCTATGGGATTAGCTTCAGTGTCCACAAAATATATAAGTTACATATTGTTGTTACATTTGTTTTAAATATAACAACTGCTGAGTTTCTTGCTGCTGTTGCTTGGTGGTAAAGTCTCAACTTGTCATAAGAGCCACAATTTGGTCTATATTAAATGCATAATTTTGAATTTGAATCCTTATCCTACTGCCCCACTCATATACATACAAAGAGCAGTATTCCAATAATATATCACTAGTTTTAGTAATATTAAAAACCAGTTTTTTTCATTCAGCTCAGCTCATCATTGGTTCACTGGGCTTAGGTTTCTTGTTGAATGATTGATTCAATCAAGTCATGCATCAACAAATTAATTTAAATAATAGAACATTGTAAATGTCATTAATTCAAAACATAATATGATAGGTTTTCAAGCAACTGTGATCATTTATCTAACCATAGGTGATAATTTAGATATTTTCGAGTGAGGTTATGCATAAAAAATACGTTAAACTGATGAAAATATTGAGTTCATAGATGCAATAAAGTAATTGTTTTGTTGCAACTACGTTGTTAGATTTTTCATACCGTATAGCAGTTGATGGTATGCCTTCCTCTTCAGAATCCAACCTGATTTTCTTCATGGCCACAAACTGTCCAGTTTGTTTATTTTTGCCCTTGTACACTACTCCATATGTTCCTTCCCCAATTTTTTCAATTTTGACGAAGTCGTCCATCGTGTAGGACGAAATTTTGCCCAGTTTTGAAGATACTTTTCAATCAAGAAGCTGCTAAGCATGCGGGAATGCTTTTCCGAGGCACCTTTTTATTTAAATATATTGTATTTCAAATTCATTTAATTTATGTATAATAATGCAGTTTGTAGCTAATTTATCACACTCTTTTCAAAGTACAATAAATAAATTTAATTAGATAGCGTTTTACAACAAACAACGAATTCAACTGACGGTGCAACCGACTTTTTTTAAATTGTAAAACCGATGAGCAAAATGTTTTCAAAACGCCATTAAACGTCACTTAAACGTCAAAACTTTTACTCTATGTCCAACCTACGTCATAATATTCTGTGGTCACTGAAGAGAATGTTCCACCTAAACCATAGTACAGTAGAGTATAGTAGAAGCGATTAGCAGGTAGGTAACTTTAGATACGTGTCATACCACTGTCATAGGTACCTATAATTATTATGAGTTGAGAGTAATCAGGGTTCCCAACTTAGGGCTTTTAGCCCCAAATTTAGGGCGGAATTTTGCTTATTGGGATTTTTTAGGGCCCAAAAAAATTTAGAGGTATTTTTAGGGGTATAAATAAATTTTCAAGCGTCACGTATTTATAATTGACTGACCAAAACGAGTAAATAAAGCAAAACGTCTATAGTATTCCGGAATAATAATATGCTCAAAATCGTTTTAGCTAAAGCGTTTTGAAAATATTTCAATACATTAGCGTTGAACACGCTTTTTCGTTATATAATTCCCTTTTCATTTTAAAACGTGATGGTGGATCTTGCGTTACTTTTACTCTATCTCCAAAAAATGTTACAGTTATAATGTAAACATTTGTGTAAACATGTATTGTATGACTATAAGAATTCCGAATAATATAATTAAAGTTAAGTTATATTATTTTTTTTTTACCTCAATAAAACGGGAAACTCATTTAAACATTAGCCTTGAATGGTAACAAGATACAGGGGTTTTTTTGGGGCTTTTGAATATTGCATTTAGGGTTATTTAAGGGTATTTCATGTTGATGTTAGGGCAAATTTTTTTTAGGAGTTGGTAACCCTGAGAGTAATTGAATTTGATAGTAAATAAATTATTATAGGTATGGCCTGTGGGTATGTCAATGTAAAATGTAAATAAAAGGTAAATAAGAATCAGGGAATATACCTATTACTCTCTACCGAGATAAGAATAAATGGAACTAAACTGTTGAAAAGATTAAAATATTATTAGTCTACTGAAAATTATTTCGGCACAAGTTAAACGCATTCCATAAAAACTTTTCTAGATCGTTTTATGTCATAATCAATCATAATATTGTGATTTCCCCTTGTAGGTATAATTTCTTTTTTCATGAGCTAGTAGCATGGACTTCTACTGGCCTTGAACTTGCGCCACCTGCATCCGGCGGCTCCCTGCGATTCATTTGGTGCCCATTTTGGTTTTTTTTTGGAGGTCTGCCAACATTACGCTTCCCCGTGCGAGGCCGCACATCCAGCACATAGCATTCCACAATAACATTGTAGTTATTTCCCCCAGGTAAAAAAAATTGCCCAAAGTCCCTCTGGAAGGATTCCGTGCTCCCTTCCAGCGACTGCAGGACTTCAATGACCATTCATAAATCCTACGTTACACACACTGTAGAAACAAGCAAAGCCGAGGCGGGTCGCTAGTTAAATTAGTACGAAATATAACTAACAATTGTTGTACTTGTAACAGAAAAACCAACACTTTTAATAGTTGTACCTACATAATAAAAAAAAACAAATACCTAAACAAATATTTGTGCACCCACGGGTCGAGGTGATAACCCCCTCAAAAATGATAAAAGCCGATAGATAGTTAACTAATAATTGATAGAGATTATTATTTTTAAAATCAGAGATCAGCACGTCTTTAGGTCACGTATTTCTTCCAACGGCCGACAATGCGTGCTCCCCAACAGATCTCCATTATCAGAGATAGATTACGAGGAGATTATTAACTTGTATATTATCAGCGTGATGGCAAGCTACTGGGTTCATTTGTAACTGTCCCCATGGGAGAGAGTGTGGCAAAATGTTTAAGTGGTGTCTTGTATTATCGTTGCTGACTCAACGCAGTTTGGTAAGTTTTATTATTAGTAAGTAGGTAGCTTACCGCTAGTTTCAATGAATCGCAGGGAGTCGCTGGATACAACCAGCGCTAGTCCGTGTCATATGTCCAACTGTGGACGTCTATCAGTTGGTCCGGGTGACATAATTCTCTTTGTCTATATTTTTAGGGTTCCGTACCCAAAAGATTCGAACGGGATCCTATTACTTAATCCTCCACTGTCCGTTCGTCCGTCCGTCCGTCGTAATAGGTACCTACTTGAAATTTTCACAGAATATGTAGGTATATCTATTGCCGCTATAACAACAAATAATAAAAATAAAATACTTTTCGGCGTTTTTGCTCGACCTTTACAATCGCTGTTACGATGGTGCGGAACCCTTTGTGTGCGAGTCCAACTCGCATTTGGCTAGTTTTTTAAGAACAATATCCTTATGACGGAACATAAAGTTAGCATTCCTTACTATTCACATCGAGGAAAGCATTAACGGAATGTTATATCCAATTTTACGTACGAGTTACCTTTTATTAACTTTTTTCTTGTTTACCTTGTAAAACTTGTTCTGGAAGTAGCTAAGCTATATCATTTACAAATGAACATAAACTATTATAAAAATGTTAAGTGTTGTTGTTTATCCGTCTAACAA
The DNA here is from genome assembly GCA_038048805.1 of Hipparchia sbordonii. Classification (NCBI taxonomy): domain Eukaryota; kingdom Metazoa; phylum Arthropoda; class Insecta; order Lepidoptera; family Nymphalidae; genus Hipparchia; species Hipparchia sbordonii. Next base: position 6,885,135 of record CM076107.1, on the reverse strand, counting down.
GAGTCATCTTACCTACATCTATTAATTATTTATTATCCATAAATGCATCGATGCTAATAAATGTACCTACTTACATCCTTTGCTTACATCCCTCTCATAAACATAATATTTCTTACTAGTAACGTAACTAACAAGGAATGCTATCTTTATGCTAATTGTAACTACTTCATAATGTACCTTTTATAGATATCGTCAGAACAGGAGGTGAATGAACAAACAGAAAACACACGTGCAACCAGACAGTTGAACTTCGGCGAATGCTGTCCGTGTCCAGGGCAAGATGCATTTCAAGACCAGGATTCAGCGAATTCGAATGTCGAATCGGATCGAAGATCCAATGGTCCAGATCACATATCAATGGGAGAAGACGACAGTTGCCCATGCAGGTCGACATCGGATTCTGAAGGCTCTGCATCTGTCTTTCGTCCGGCCTTCAGAAATGTAGAACCGTTTATAAGGTAAAAAAAAAACAATATTGTGCGATTGTGAATCTATCTTAGAACTTAGTAGTGTATAAAACTGTATAATACATATAAGTAATCACTACTGTGTGTGTATGAACGTGCGCGCGTGGGTACGCGCGTGCGTGTGTGTATGTTTAAATAACAAGTTGAAATTAGTTTTATAAAATCTACCTGAAGTTTGGCACAGATTCAGAATGATAAAAAACGCAACTTTTACTTTTTTTAAAATTCAAACTAAGCTATGAATACATAAGTATTAAGTACCTAGGTATAAAATATTGCTGGAGGGAGTAATATCTCTAATTAATTATTTATTTACATAGTTAATTTGATTGTGTCACTAACAAGCTTTTTATGAGCATACTTTAAATAGTTGAGTTTTTTTCAACCTTTCAGTGTGCTAAAATGCTTAGCTTAGCTAAACGGATATCTAATTGACTTTGACTTTCTCAGTTCGACGATTATTTAAACAGAACACTAGGTTATACATCTTATTCTAATTCATATCTAATGATATCTTTTTAATTTCATTACTCCCTATTTAAAATATCTATATAAATGCCTCCATATGTTTACCTACCTATTGCATTATTTACTAAATTACACTACAATACTTACAGACCTGTGTCGAAAAAAGAAGAACCAAAACCTCTCCTAAATCCAGAAGTAGGGCTTGCATCGTCTGTATTGGAAACGTTACGGGAAGTTACGGACCAAGAATACCAGGAAGCATTAATGAGAGATGCCGCAAGAGATGCATTATTATTTATGGACCCAGAACAGCCTGAAGCTGAGCCAAGAAATGAAGTCAATATTTTAAGTTTGAAAGAGGAAAACAATGATGACACCATTTCAGATGCCACAGAAATTCAACCAAGTACTTTTATTCTCCCTCCTGCAAATAACAACTTTGAACATTTGCAACTACAACCTCCAAAAAAATTACTGAAGCAAATTTTAACTTCGCCAAAATCGAAAAGTGTTTTGAATACAAATCGTTTTGATATGGGAGGCAGTGCCAGTGAGACCAAAGAACGAAAGGAAATACCATTAAAAGATAAAATTTTAGAAAATATGAAAGCAAAATTAAATTTGTTAAATTTAAGACCTTTTCCGAATACAGATTCCAGAGATCTTCTAAATTCACCAAGCATTCTTCAAAAAAAATCTTCAAAAAATAATATCAGAGATCATATATTAGATGTAGGTGATGAAAAAAAATATATGGAACCAAATAAGGTACCAAATTTTAAGGAAGAATCTACTGTATTATTTGATAATAATGCAACTAAAATGAAAGCGTCTGCTGAAAACAAGATACTTCAAACCACTGGCTGTACAGAAATAGTTAGAAAACCAAATATATCTTTTAAAGACAATTTGGAAGATATTGATGTCGATCCAAGTTCCTCAAAAGCTATTGAAGTGACAATCCAAGACATAGAAGATACTCCGATAGTTATTATACAAGAAAGTGAATCCAATACAGATATCGATACTGACACTATTAATAACGATGCCCTTGGAACTGTAACTGAACAAAATAACTTACCCAATAGTATTGAAGTAGTCTCCGAAATGGTTACAGAAGATTCCAAGGTTGAAGATGTACATACTAATGATTTTGAAATTGCATATGACACAGAAAATTTAGAAAAATTGAATGATATGGAATCTGAAGCGAATATTAATAAAAATGTTGTTTCAAACCTGCAAGATGCCGCCAACTTAGAATCAATTTCTTCTATTGAAGATGAAAGCGAGGTAAGAAAAACTTATCCTTCAGCTTCAAAAGATCTAAGAGATCAAATATATTCAACAGCTTCTGAAAAAGACACGGTTGGTAGAAAAATTAATTCTTTGCCAAATATCAAAGCAGACATATATTATAGGACACTAGAAAGCTTTAAAAAGGCAAATGAAAAAATTCAGGAAAAATTACGATCCAATGTACAAGATGCTCTACAGCTTGTAACTATTAATGATCCTCAACACACACCATCTCAAATTGAAACTGAGCCTCAAACTGAAATCCGCGCTTCTTCTGTAGAACAACCAAAACATTATGTAAATAATGTAACGAACTCAAGTGAACAAAGAATTATTAGTACCCAAGATTTGCAAGAAATGTCAGATTCATTACTTGAACTAAATTCGATTAAAGATAACGCTGACACTTCGACAAAGTCTGGTATGGAAAGAAATTTTATAGAGAGCTTGGAAAATAAAACGGCAAAAGTTGAAAAAGTGTCGGATATTGATGATATGAGTACTTCACCAACTCATTTAAACGAGAAATATATGATAAACTTACAAAATGAGAAATCCAATTTGAATAATAATAACCAGTACACAAATAGTAAAAATGATGAAAGTGAAGGAAATTTATGTATTAATAATGTTATACCAAGAAACTCTGATTCCAGTATCACGACAAATGAAAATAATGAAATGACTGCTCAACCTAGTAATTCGGTTTTGCATAGCACATCTCAACAAGATCTGAATCCGTCCAAATTGGGATTATTACAAAGAGATTTTATTGTTGAACCCGAAAATGCAGCGCCTATCGAGAGTATTAAAGATTTGTTTAATCATTACAGAACTCTAAGTGCAGACCATTCTAGAAACGACGACAGTGATTCAGTATTTTTTGATAATCAACCATTATTTGGATATAAGAACGATAAGAATATTGGCTCTCCAAAAAGTTTTAGTAGAGCTAACACACCCAAATTAAGCTCTAATTCTAATATAAGTTCATACAAAGCTAAAGTAGCAAGTCCAAAATCTCTGGATATCAATTCGTTAATAACAACCAATCCATATACAGATGACGAAGCAGATATATTAGGCTTTGCATCACAAAACATACCGCAGACTACTAATTTACAAAATGTAGTTAAAAATAACTTTGAAAATGGGTTAAATCTGTTTAAAAGAATACAAACGCCGAAGATGCTTCATGATACATTTTCTTCTATAAATCCAGGACTTTCTCCGAGTTTTACATCTCACACAGACAATGTTTTAAAAACTTTCCGGGATTCATTAGATATGGCCTGGGAACCGTTTACAATAAGGAAGAAAAATTTGTTGGGTAAATCCGTTATAAATCCTGATCATTTATTTGGAGCTGCTTTCAAGACTCATGAAGATTTTAATGACAAATTGCATGCCATTCACTCAGATCTTAACAAACGACTTAGTTCAATATCTAAAGGAACATTTCCTGATAGTTTTCCATTATTATGGCCTTCAGATAGATTGAAAAACTCTAAAAATAGGGGGGCCAAAACGAAAACATCTATAATGAAAAATACGCTACTATCAAGAAATATACCAAGCTTCGAAGCCAACAAAAAGAAATCAACTGATTCAACATCCAGACCAAATAAAGCTGATATTCTTAGATCAAATATTAAGGAAAAATTGGGTCTTTTACCACATCAAAAAAATTTGGATTACAAAAAAGGATCTTTTACAATGAACCCTCCTAAAAGTTTACTTACTACTAAACAGCCAACAAAAGGTAATATCAAATTAAAACCACTGAAAGAAAATAAAGTAACAATCTCTTTTGCTACGACATCGATACGTCCTGAAACCTTAAAATCAAGAGTTAAACCCCCTACAGGTGGTTTGTCAAAATTTCCCAAACTTTCAAAAATTTTAGAAGATAAGAAGAAAGCAAATCTGAACACAAAATTAAAATCCAATGAGCCAAAGGGCTTAGCGAGCGAAATGTCAATGTGGAGAGCAGCACTTCCTGCAACAGAAGGGACGTCAAAAGTATCAGAAGAGGTACCTTCTCTTGAGGAATCAGAAAAATGGCAAGGCGGAAATACGCAAAGCAATGATGATAGGCGTTCCGTAGGTTTGTCAGAAGCAAATAAAAAAAAATCTTTGTTACTCTCAAAATTAAAAAAACCATTTGCGACAGCAATCACAACTGATGACGGTACGAACAGAAATGATAAATTGCTGTCATCTAGACAAAAAGACAACGTGCTGGATGCAACACAATCCGCTTCTAATAATATTGATACAAGTATATCTGCTACTAGTTTACTCGCAGAAACTTCAAAAGATAATAATCAATCGTTTAAATGCAAAATGGTGTGTATTCATGACATTTTGGACACTTACAAGATTTAAATTGAACAAAAACGGAAGAAGAGAATAATTGGGTAAGGCCGTAGATTTTGCCACTTTTTGTAAAAAAAAAATGTCCCTGCGTATTAAAAATCGAAGTACTGCGTAAATTGTTATGCAAGTATCCTAATTAGGTTAGGTAGTTCCTAAACTCCTATAGTGCATTCTTAAATTGAATGTATGTCGTATATTTAAAAAAATACAATGACTTAAAACCGACCGTACCCCGAAATTTTGCCCAAAATAAGCTGTCTTTTTGATCCAGTCAAATATTTGGCTTGTTATAAGTACATTATTTCTATTTAAAGCCCTAATTTACTATAAATATCTGAAATGTGAATAGATTAAGCAATTACATCCTGGGTTCCATGTATTTAAATATGCGTTTTTAAATGTTTTATCGCAATTCAAAATGTTGTCTCCTTATTTTCACTTATTACGTTACTATTTTGTATGTTACCAAAATTGGGCATCTAAATATTCAATAACTTTAGGGTAGTATTTTATAATGGCACGTGCCACACTAAAGATTCCGGCAACGAAATAAAAAAAAAAGAAACCGCCATTTTCTGGTCTGTGGAATTTTATCAAAGGTGTGCGCGTGTGTTTCGTCAGGAGCTTTTTTTTGTGAATTTTGGTGATTTTAAAGGTAAATAACAGTTTTTATTGCACACATGTATGTGTTATACTAAGCTAAAGTGATTTATACAAACATGACAATGTGTATTTGACTAAAATAGGCTCGCATTTAGTAATTATTCCTGTTTAAAACCTCAAAAATTACGCTTCGACGTTACTTTTATGTGACTTCTATGTTACTGGTAACGTTGATTGTTATTTAGTAACGTTGAAGTGTTGTAAAGGTTAATGTACATATTCTGCCAGAAGCGGATTTTTCAAATAGTTATTTTAAATAATGAGTTTAAAAGAAGATGAGTTAATTAAAACTCATCTTCGTAATAATCAGAATAATGTACCTTTATTAGATAAACAGCCAGAGAGTTTTGGTTACTAAATTCCATTGATGATAGTTTAAAAAAATATATTTTTCCTATTACTGAATTCTCTCTCTTATCTCTGAATGATCGGCGATTATAAAAAATGCTATACTTACAAGTTTATTACAAAAATCTCCTCCTTTTTTGAAGTCGGTTAAAATAAGTACGTTATGTAATCAGCCTTACAAACAGTGTGTTACTTTCACGTTACTTCTACGTTACCGTAACATAGAAGTGTCTATGTTACTCTATGTTACAAAGTGGCAAAATCTACGGCCTCACCCAATTATTAATTTTCCTATTGCAAGAGATCTGAGTATGTAGATAAATTTGTAAATAAATATACTTAACTTATATAGTTTAACTAGTCCATAAGCGTAGAGTTATCGAATTGTAAATAATTTAACGAGACTGTAAATTTTGTATGTAAATGCTTATTTCAATAAAGAGAAGAAATCTTTTTTATTTTGATTATTATCTCCGACATCACCGCTTTACAATTATTAAAATATTTACTTATACAATAATAAATATTTATAAAATATGTACTATATATTAATATTTTATAACAATCTGTATGTATCTCAATCTTGATGCTGTTGGGGTTCTGGCCACTTAAATTACGGGGATTTAGGTGTCGATTGTGAATAGAAGAAGCGGACGAAGTCGCGGACTCCGCTAGTATATTCTAAAATGATTCAATATTGACGAATTTAGTCTGCATGGTCTGCATCCCAAAAATTCTAATTTGGGCACACAAATAAAAGACTTGGACTCTGGTTAACTTAATAAGAAAACTTTTTCAGTCTGATAATAATAGTAAGTTGCTACATATTCAACACCTGCGGTACAGACGACTGCTCTGGTCCAAGTGACAAAATAAACTAGAATTTAGAACTCACCAAACCCGAGTTGTGGCTAATAAATTGCAAATGTGACTGCCAGAACGATAGTTCTTAAAATTACATTCAATAAGTATGCAAAGAAATATAATATTACAATAATAAAATTATTCACAGTTGTGGTTACCAAAATCGTCAGCCGTAAAACCTTCGTGGACAACAGACTCCACAAACAGGGACAAGAGACTGTTTACCTTTCAGTTACAAGTTTAGTTCAGTATAAACAAATTGATCCCTCAAGCTGTTTCTGAGAAAAAGACAGACGAGATAAGAGAGATACAGAGGTACAGGGTTTTGTTTTTCCATGATGTACCTACCTACATCGATGTTTATGAGGCACGGAACCCAAAATAAAAATAATAATTAGGCATATACCACCTTGGCTGATTTGGCTGATTTCTGCTGAACCAGGTCCAATTATAGACCGTTGTATCAGTTACTAGTCCAATATATGTATTATAATATGTATACGGCTTGGCTCCTTTTTCTCCTAAACTTCGGAGTTCGGTTCGATGTGCGGTTCTGATGTGGTCTAAAATGGGTCTAAAGCTAAACTATTGTGTTGATCTATTACCCATTATTTTTTTACAGGTAACTACTTAGCCAAACTTTTGAGAATGTGTCACTTTGAACATTTCGTTTAGTAAGTGTTCGAGTACTAATTCGTGACCCATCAAATACCTATAAACGTACCTGCTACCATTACTTTTTAATTAATTTTTTTAGGGTTTGTTTTTAATGTGTTTGCAAGGATCATACTACTCTCTGATGAGAGTGTGTGTGTTTTTCCACGAACATAACGCGGATACCACATACAGTTCAATTCAAAGTTGTTCAAATGTGGAAGCACGTCAAGATGTAGATGTATAATAATCTATGTAAAAAGCTGGTAAAAAGTAGTTGAGTAGATTATACCTTTTTTTACATGGAACCCTAAAGAACCGATGGAGACAGTGTACGACGCGATGTAACTAAACTCTAAACTTCTCAATTGAGCGATAATCAACAGCTGGGTTCTTATTGGTCGATGTCAGTTGTCACTTGCCGGGTTATGATCCCATAGATGATACACAGCGTGTGTTAATCATGATTTATTTTGTGTTAATTTTTATATTATTTACGCATACATGCGCTGGTAAGTAATTGATCTAAGTTTATAAGTTTGACCAAACCAAATAGCTACCTACTCTGAGAATTATTATTTCGACTTTGTTAATAGGTAATTACTTAATCTTTAATTAATGTAATATCAACAATGCACAGCCGGGTAGTTTTTTTTTTATAATGAAACTACATTATCTGTTGTTATAATATTACAACATCCTTTTTTGCTATGTATCTACATAATTAGCTATTATTATTATTATTAGAACTAACCTACGTGCTATATTTTCTTCTTAGTAATGCGCCCCTTAATAAAGGTACGATACAATTGTATACATAATATAAATCTACTATATACTGTATACTTTATATAGGTAATAGATACTAATAACTAATACTATATCTACTATAATATATTCTTTATATAATATTAATATACTAGCTGGACTATATGTAATAGCTGGGAGGGAATTACAAATATTGCTATTATGATATAATTATGATGTATTATTAATTTAATTTTATTTATTTATTGTTTACGTTCACCCTTCTAGGCTCACATACCTACCTAATATTGTGACAGACAAATAGGAAACCCTACGTGCCCTACACTACCTACGCGTGGCCTGGCACGTAATTGACCGTTTATTATGGGGTCTTTTTACTTTCAAGCTGCAAGCAGAGGGCTAAAATGATAATATTCAACTTAATATAGTTTTCAAGTCCATGACTAGGTATATAAGGTACTATAAAAACCTAGCTAATATTAACTATTACCTACTGGTAATAGTTAATCATAATATTTTATTGTGTACCACTTTTACTTTCAAACGTATTGATAACGTTATATGATACACGTGCGCATTGGAAATTAAATCTCGGCGCTCGCTAATTAAAATCTTCGCCTGACTCAGGTCTTAAAATTAGGCTCAGATATATTTTTCAAATTGCGATATTTATAGCACAATTTATTTCCTTATAGATAAGCCGTGCGCAGTAAGGTCGATAGAAAATCAATCGGTGGTGTGTGTATGCAATTCAACCTATTGCGATGACGTCATCAGGGTTTCTCCCGCGCAGGGCACGTTCGTTGTCTACACTTCTTCAAAGGTTGGGTTTCAATGTTTCAATATAAATCCTTTGATCCAATATTCACGATATGTCTAAAGATTCCATATTTATCCATAGCGAAAATCGATACTTATCTAGTTTGTCTGTGGTTATCTACAGCCCCTTTAGAAAACACTCTTTATTCTGATATGTATTAACAGTTATTAATGTCAGAATTTCTGACGTTATTTAGATCATAAATAAAAAAAGGTAAATTAGCTTCGAGTAGATATCGACATGAAGTAACGTCGTTCGCAAAAACATGGAGATGTGCGAACTACTACTCGTCCTAGGGGTACTGTAGTTATAATATCGACCTATACGCAGAATAGAGTTACTTCTGCAAAATCCCTACTTTACAGGAGAGCGATTTGAAGTTTGTCTTGCCTGTAACTTTTTTCGTTATTTTTCTAGAGAATTGATTCTCATAGTATACTTTTGGAACATTATTATGCATTGATTACTATCAATAAACTCAATGCAAAACCCATAATTTGGAATTTAGGTGTTTCTATATGCATATGTGACGATTTTTTGCGGATGTCTCCATGTTCTATATGTATATGTAACCTTATACTTGGGAAAAGTGTTCGTACCATGTCTATATATAACTTTTTTTTATGGAAATACTAATCTTCAAACGGTCTTATTTGCTGTAAAGGATGAAATATAAATACAAAATAAACAGTGTTTCTTATTTCATAATAACACATTTATTAGTAAAAAAAATTCAACATAATTTGACTAATTTTTTTAATTACTAAGCATGTACCTACTATAAAATTGTCTTACAAAAAAATGTAAAAATTAATAATAAAATAACTGAAAGTACTTTGTATTTTATATAGGTAATACTAGCTTTTGCCCGCAACTTTGCTCACATTAAGTTCGATTTTTCAATCCCCTATTTTACCCCCTTAGGGGTTGAATTTTCAAAAATTCTTTCTTAGCGGATGCCTACGTCATAATAGCTATCTGTATGTCTTTCAGCCCGATCTATCCAGTGTTTTGAGCAATGTGATGATGATGAGTCAGTCAGTCAATTAGTCACCTTATCCTTTTATATATTTAGGAAATTAAATTTAGGAACTATTGTGTAAATATGTAAGTAGAATGTATTAATAATCCTACTATAGAAACCTCAAAATGAAACTAATAAATAAATAATATAAAACATAAACATAAATAACGTATTAGGAACTATTATTTACATTAATAATAATCCTATTATAGAAAACTCGAATAAAACCAACAAAATAAAATTGCTACAAGGACAATATATAAGTTCTTTCAGGAGTTTTAAAAATAGTACAACCGAATATTGGCAAACAAAAAGTTTAAAAATATTTTCTCTATTTTCCACAATTTTTCTGTGCGATTTATTATTGGCAATCAATAAGAAATCAATCATATCTAAGTTCTTCTTCGACTGAGCGTTATCCCACTAGGTGGGGTCCGCTTTCCGACATGCTTTTGCCCACTTTGCCCGGTCTAGTGCATCCAATTTTCTTAATTTATTGGCTCTCATATCGGCGCCTACGAGGTCCAGCCAGCGCTTTCTTGGACGGCCGCGAGATTTAGCTCCAGGGACGGCGATGTTAAGACATCTATTACCAACGTAGCTTTGTGGTTTCCGTGCTACATGACCATACCATCTTAGACGGGCTTCTTGCAGCTTATCTCCGATGTCACGGACACTGAGCCTGCCGAGGATGTGATCGTTGCGTTGCCGATCGCAACGTGTAACATATCTAAGTTATTTATGTCTATATTATTAATATTTTAATTGAATAGATATTTTAAATCACGAAGAAAATAATATTGTGGTGGCAGAGATCCACTGGGTACCGCGCAAAATGAAAATTTTAAATTAATCAAAATAATGAATTTGTAAAGAAGATGCGGCACATCATCATCTCTAGAGTCGTTAGGTGCACTGTAAGAGTAAGTTGTAGATGGTGATTGCATCCAGTGATCATCATATGGTTAGAATAAAGGCATCACGACAATTTATGCGTATTTAACGGAGAAGGCATGGGGGTCGGTACACATTTTGGTGATGATATTCAAGACAAATTCCCAAAGCTAACAGCAGGGGAATTTTCAAAGTTGGACCGAGTTAAAAGTGTTAGGTCTAGTTGTTGCAATTGCAGGCGACGGTAGACATTATTTATTATCTTTTATAGAATTTTCAGCAACATGGTGCAGCCTTATGGCTAGTTTTGTCAGTAGCAAAAACTGGTATTTATCATTATATGCCGGCTGCAGTATAGATAATCGACTGTCTCTTACAGTTCCATCTGAAATATCAATCTTCCCATATATCAGGGACCTCTTGCCTAATTTTTTCAGCTCCCTGTGGTAGTGCTGTTATTGTAAAAGCTCCACTACTGACACTGCCATTTTCTGAAAACAAAAATTAACATCATTAAAACGTTAAAGCAATTAACTACAGAAAACAGGTCTAAATAGTTTTATGTAGTTTTTTTATAAATACTTAACATAAAAAAAATTATTACTTTTAGGCTTTTATGGTAGTTTTCAGTTGAATAAGGATATATATCTCAATGTCAAACCAAGAATAAATGAATATATACACATATACCTCATAATTTCAAAATAATTTCCCTCGAACAAAGTAACTTGTGCACATTGTCCCGATATTTTTTACATGATTTCCGAATAATAAAGTAGTATGGTAAAATAATTAATATTATTGATTACTTATTAAAATGTATGAATTAATGTTTAATAGGTGTAATGAATTGATATTTTTTTTTTGATTGTTTTTTGTAGTAAAATCTAACATTCCGAGGTATAATGTTCTATATGAATGTGGAACCGTTTAACTTAATTATTTAGCTTTAAAAATATATATCTGTAAAAATTATTATATACAACTATCTAAGAGCAATCTATGTAATATAATTACAAAGCTGAAGAAAGAAAATTCCATTCACTTACCTGGAACATTCATTTTTCCATTTTTTTTATCTCCACGGCATTTGTCGTATTACTATATTCAATTTTTTTGGCTTTAACGAAGGGAAGATCATATGTTTTGAGTGTGTATTTTTAAGTTTGAGCACATATAGTAAAAAATAATAACAAAATTAACACGAAAATAGCAGATAAAAGTGTGAGCGTGTGCACACTATCATTTCGGAGAACATGAATACAACTGCAGATGGGACCCTCCGATCGCGCTGATCTGGACAGTGAATACTGACACTTGTGCTGTCGGGCCCTTCTTCTTTGGAGAAATAAATTAAATGTACCTTTATTCGACTGGTATCTTTGGATCTACATAACTTTTTAAAATTTTGATTTCACTAGTAAATATTAGAGATCTTTTTAGGCTTAAAAATGCAATAAAAAATTTTTGTGCCATAATCATATATAACTCTATTCTACGTATAGGTCGATATGAGATTAAAACGTTTCGAAAATTTTTGCAGTTTGGTTATACTAGAAGTGAACAGGTAGTAGTTAATTACATATAAGCTAAAGAGACATATGGTCCATAAATAATAATTAATTAATTAAATATTTATTTCATTACATTAATTTATCTTGAATTTACTTGAATTGTTAATGTAACTTTTCAGAGTGGGCTGCGTTTTAAAAAAAGTTTCGGTCGTTGGAGTGACAGCCGTAAGTATCGACAGTCATCGCAAAACTTCTTGACTAGTCGTTAGGTAGATTTATTCTTACTCTTATATGTTTGTGGATTTATTATATTCTGTTTAACAAAGATTATGTGACAAAATTTTCTTTCTTTTTTCTTTTTTTTGCCTACCCAATATATACCTACCTACCTAGTGTTTTTGTATATTTCTCTTGAAAGCCGACTTCAAGCAAAATATTTCCAATTGTAGAATACTACAACAAAGTCATCAAATCAATAAGTAAAAGATACTATATGAACGATGGAATGAATATTTCTCTTAAGTCTTTTTTCCACCACATATTATAGAGAAAAACACAAAAAAATTAACAATGTAGGTATACAATTTGACGCTAGTTATTTACCAACCTAATGTAAATTCTTGTACATTTTTTCACTATTTCAGAAGCATCTTCTCAAAGAACTTTATTAGTGGATTCATCAAAACGGTACCAGAATATTAAGGGTTTTGGTGGCGCTGTAACTGATGCAGCCGCTATCAACTGGAGACTTCTCCCCTCCGTGCTGCGGGATGATCTTATCAAGTAACATTATTTACTACTTTTATAGGTACTATTGTATTGACGTCATGACGCAGTAATATACTTATTAGGTATTAATGTCATTGACTTATTCATATCTTTTTAAAGTATGAAATAATATTCCTAATAATTATTTTGTTATGATAAAGCTCTCTCATAAAATATAATGACGAAATTAGAGCTGCCAATATTTAATCCAATTGTAGTATGTATTTTACAGAATAAGTACTTGATGAAAAAATAAAGTACCTACACAATAAACATGAAATATATCTAAACAGTTAAAAAATAACTAGCTCTGTTGTGGCTTGATTGAAGGATAAACCAACAAAGGAACACACTTTCGCATCATTATTATTTTTTCTCTTTTTCTTTCTAATGCCTTAATTTAGAAATTTAAATTATTACTGCTCATTCTAGAAGAAACTTTGAACGTTTTCACGGAAAAGTAAAGGTCTTGTTGCGTATAAAATAATTATTAAAATCGAACCTACGCATCATACACAATATTTAGTGAATTGAACTCAATATAATATGTATGATGCGCACCCGTTGACCTGTTTAACTTTTTATACTGAGTAATACACTTGCATAGTTTTATATCTTTAATTTTAGGTCCTATTTCGGTGAAAATGGTCTCGAATACAACATGGTGCGGACACCTATCGGAGGCTCCGACTTCTCGACTCGCCCTTACGCCTACAATGATCTGCCCTGGAATGACAAACATCTCACTAACTTCACTCTCTCACCAGAGGATATATTGTACAAAGTAAAGTTAACACTTATCCTTTTTGATAATTTCAGTAGAATAGATTTACGTACGTTATCAACATATTATTAAAGTGCTGCAGAACCAATATGTATTAGTAAAATTATATCGTTGGTTATATATTCAAAGTATCTCGTACAACGTGACGTGACGTACAACGGCTGCATTTTCTAGTGAATAGTCTGCGATATCTATGAAACAACCGTTGTAAGTCTTAATCAATCTGTAGAATGTAACATCACAAACCGATGTACGCTAGCAACGTTTAAACGTCTATCGCACTCCAGTATGCTCAATCTAAGTTTTAATTCGATTAATCGTATAAGAATTCGATGACATTCGAACAATCGAATTAAAACTTAAACTAATCCTATAGTAGTAAGTATGAGCCTTGTGGCGCCACACGACTCTATATATTAAATGCCCGCACGCAGGCAACTTTCATCGAAAATTCTTATTCAATCTTTTGAGACTTCAGTCTCCTACAATGTCATCACTGAGAATAGTTGATGCTGCATTCCTTGTAGTTGACGCTCCAGTTGTAGTTGACACTTTGAATTTTAAACCTAACACTAAAGATTAATTATTATTGCAGATACCAATGTTCAAATCAATCCTCAAAGTGGCAAAGACGCCTGTACAAATAGTTGCCACGACCTGGTCGCCACCACCGTGGATGAAAACCAACCAGAATTACACCGGCTTCGGTCAGCTCAAGCCTGAATACTATCAAACCTATGCTGATTACCATTTAAAGTAAGTATTTAATCACCAGTGTTCTTTTCTGGGATTAGCACCAAAAAGTTGATTTCTTCATTACAGTACCAACTTATACATATAAATATTTCATTTTTTCAGATTTATAGAAATGTACAGTGCAGCCGGCGTTCCCATCTGGGGAATCACTACAACCAATGAACCTATTAACGGTTTATTAGGGATTTCAAAGATCAACTCGCTTGGGTGGAATGCAAAAGAAATGGTAATTAATAACGTGCAATGCAATTCCCCGATTACTCAAAGACGCCTGGACCGATTTGCAAAAATTCTTTTTTTGTTTGAAAGGGTATACTGCCCTCTTTATTGAACCATGGTGGTCCCATTGTCATCAGGTCAGGATGATGAGATTTGATGATGAGATCCTGGAGAAATCGAGGGCAATCTTCAAATTTTATAGGCACAATTGATATACTTTGTAGTGGCATTTGAAATCAGTTTTTTAAAAAGAATTTTTACGTTTATATTATAGCATTCTTTATTTGCATGAACATTACAGGGAAAATGGATTGAGCAAAACTTAGGACCAACAATACGTAACTCAACGTTTAAAAATGTAAATATAATTATTGGCGACGACCAGAGAATAACAATACCCTATTGGTTTAATACAGTAAGTAACATTTCTTTATTTTTTTTTAAATACAACCCATAAAAAGGTTGTTGTTGAAATTATAATCTAAAAATTAAAAAAAAAAGTATGTTAAATATACTTCACACACACAGTCTTTTTGTGTGGAAAAATAAAAATGATTACCGGTTTCAGTTACTCTCTTACCATCCTAAGGCTTTGGAGTATATAGATGGCCTTGGAGTGCATTTTTATTCCGACAAATTTGTTCCCCCCATGATATTTGATTCGGTGACTTTAACACATCCAGAAAAATTTATTTTGGCAACTGAAGCTTGTGAAGGTAAGGAGGTAAAAATATAAAAGAATATTGTATAACTAAGTACATATATGTAGAACTAAGGTAGTAAGTAGTTGAGAAACCACTCAGGTACTTAAAATTAATTTTACTATCAATATTTTGCCGCAGGCACTGCAGGTATATTATATTACTCAATAATTTTAAATCATTAGGAATTTAGATGCATTTTAATTGGATAAAACGAATGATTTAACTTAATATGTACCTATATTGTTTTAAAATTTACAGGTAGTTATCCTTGGCAAACAAACAAAGTTTTATTAGGATCATGGAATAGAGCAAAATCGTACATAATAGATATACTTCAGGTATGTTTAAAATATATTGATTATAATTGCCAAAAAGACTAACAAAATAAGAACGTAAAAACGTAACGTATCTACTAATATTATTAACAATTGCGAAGCCAATGGGATTTTATTTACAACTTATATACAAATTAAAACTAAAAAAATTATAACATAATAAAATTGAAGGCTAGGTACCAACTCCTCAATCCTGATGCTGCTGGGCACTGCCCACCTAAATTATGGGTATTTATGAACTGTCGATTGTGAAATGTGAATTGATATTACAGGTAGCAAGTATTGGCGTAGTACAATCGTAAAAACTTCACGATAAAGATAAAGCAATTTTTTTTTTCATATAAATAAATAAAGTTATTAAGTAATATAATTGCAGATTAATTAACAAGTCTAAAAATTTTATTATCGCTTTCAGCGAGGATCTTTTCCATAATGAAAAGGAAAGAATAGCTTCTAAAGTCTAAACCAATCAATTTAGTTGACTATTAATATATTTTTGCGGTAATGGTATATTATATTTTTCATTTCAGGACTTAAATTACAATTTAGTGGGTTGGATTGATTGGAACTTGTGTCTAAATACGAGAGGTGGACCAAATTGGGTGGATAATTTCGTCGATTCTCCAATAATTGTGGACGTAGACCGTGAGGAGTTTGTCAAACAGCCGATGTTCTATGCTATGGGGCATTTCTCAAAATTTATTCCTCGTGACTCTGTGAGGGTTGCAATAACAGAAAAGCATCCTCTTTTTTCCTCGAGCTTGCACAAAATCGCCTTTGTTACGCCAAGAAATACTATTGTTCTTATTATTTACAACGAGTAAGTAGATTAACGATACTTAAATTTTTTCCGAGTTCTTATCTGTTTTATAAAGTTTATCACATTAACGATTTTCATTTCAGTTTTCGCTACGAATACTGACTACATAATACTTATAGAAGAATTCGATATCGAATTCTGTTTCGAAAACAGGAAAAACTTACATTAGGGGCAGTAATAGTTTACTTATAGTCCATTTTATTTTTTTATATGAATAGCGGGCAAACGAGCAGGCGAGTCACCTGATGTTAAATGATTACCGCCGCCCATGAACACTTATAGT
Source organism: Hipparchia sbordonii (assembly GCA_038048805.1). NCBI lineage: Eukaryota > Metazoa > Arthropoda > Insecta > Lepidoptera > Nymphalidae > Hipparchia > Hipparchia sbordonii. The sequence continues at coordinate 6,868,304 of CM076107.1, read as the reverse complement.
ACCAGAGGCACCACCAATGCGTTGCTGGCTTTAATATTTAAATTATTTCTTACGTATGTATTATTTACAGCGGCAGTGCCCAAACGATCAACTTGCGAATTGGAAAATATCACGCCACATTACCTTTGGAAGCCGAGTCTATTTCCTCTGTAGAATTTCCTCATACTTAAGTACCTATTAGAGTATGAAATGCTTTAGTAGATATTAATATACACATTATATCGAATAAATTGTTTCACGTGTTTTATTTCTGTTTTTATTTGTGATGGAACAAAATAAATAATCATAGATAAATATCATAATAGGCAGATACTACTTACTTACCATAACCATAAAATTATGTAACTAAGGATTAGTAGGTATTAGATAGTTATACAAATATATAATTTTTTTCACGGAACCCTAAAATCGAACCGACAAAGACTTCCGACAAACTTCTGAATACAGTGTTATTAACAACTGCTATTGTTTGATGGCTTTTATTCATCGATGTTCAGTTGTCGAGCTATGATCTTTAGCTAATACAAGAATAATACATATCACGTGATAGAATGATTTTTTTCGTGTTAATTTTCATATTATTTACTCATACAAAATACCTTTGTGCAGGTAAGTTATAATTACTCATCTAAATCACTGACTTACCTATACATAAATAATTACTGCAGATTTAACTATAAAAAAAATATGCCAAATAAATATTACAATATAACTTCTAAAATCGAATCATAGCTAGCTTAGTAAGACTATAAGATTTATTTATTTAATTTTCAAGAAAACAAATAGTGGGTAAAATAAAAATTCTACAAAATAAATACAAAACTTATGATATAAAATGTAAGTTACCAATTATTGGTAAAAAAATGGTCCAGGTGCTGATAACACTGAAACTTGAAAGCCCCGACAAGCGGAATCGACATTTTTTAAGTGAATTGATGATAAGTAGTTAAAAATAATAAAATAATACTAAAATAAGCTTGGTAGGCGTAATTAAAAAAAAACATAAAAGTACATACATGCCTATTAAAGAAATCTTTTAACGGTATCTAGGATATTGATTATTTGCAGTGTATTTGATAGAAAATTACCTCCAGAAGAACATTACGCAAATCACTTTTTTTCAAAAATGAGGTACATTAATTACTGTTGGTTTTGTATCAATAGTGTACCTATCACATAGGTACGTTTGGACATGTTATAAGAATATCGTTATTAATAATAACTTTAAATGAATATTTACCTTATATTATCTTATATTACCTTATGATACCTTAATATTACATTTTCCCCCATAGACAAGCCGTGTGCAATAAGGTCTATAAAAAATCAATCTATAGTGTGTGTATGCAATTCAACCTATTGCGATGACGTCATCAGAGGATCGCCCGTGCACGGCACCTTCGTTATCTACACTTCTTCACAGGTTGGTTTTCAAATCCTTCGATCCATTAGGCATGATGAAATGCCTACCCTCACGTATAAATTTCAAAAATAGATTACGAAATTCGATGTCCAGTTTGTCTGCACATTTTGGTTTCATATTTCGACCTATGTTCCTTGGAGAAAGTTGTTCAGTTTCATGAGCACATTCACCTCCTTCAGTATTATTTCGGAGTTTCAATATACGTTGTATATGTAGGGTATGAGTTTGAAAACTACCTACTATGAGTTTGAAAATCTCGAATATATTTTTGATTATCGAAGGAAGGCGACATCGAATTTCGTTTTCGAAATCTCTAAATTGAACTCTATCGAAAGTTTTTACAAGGCGCTTACAGCATTTATGTGTTTTTGGTGCATAAGGTTTTAGGAGTTTTCATTCATAAATACCTATAATATTTTGGAATATATTGTACATATTATATTATGTACATACATATTTTATACAGTTTACTGAGTTTTATATTGTACCTGCGATTATATTATTCTGTTAAAGGGAAATTGCAAAATACCTAATTAATTATAGGTGGTAAATTCTACTAGTTACTTACCTAGGTATAATAAAATTAACAAGTATTATACAACACGAAGACGTGATCACTGATCAGTAAATAATAATTCTAATTAAATAATTAAGCATGTAGGTAGCTAAACTTAATAAATCTAATGGAAGACTTAGGTAGGTAGGACTCCAATCTGTGTTGGTCCGTGAAAATCAAATGTGTTCAGGTGTTCCGTATGATATTAAGTCAAATTTTACTTTTCAGAGCGGGCTTCGTTTTAAAAAGAGTGTCGGTCGTTGGAGTGATAAAAGTAAGTGTCGACTACCGTCAGAAATCTTCGTCACTAACGAGTCACGTTACTGGCTAAGCGTTTAAAACGTTCAAACATTCGAAATTCGAAAGTCCTTAACGTCACATCGTAAGCCCCGGCTACGTTCGTTACATTTTTCCGAAACGTTTTCTTTATTTTTTAAGACGGCAATGAAAAATTGATTTTAGAAAAGTGTGTTTTCTGATCCTTATTTTCAGTTAATTAGATATTAACTAAAAATACACCTAAAGCTATATGTATAATGTATGTATACAAATACATATAAAATTGAAGTGTCTGTTTGTAATGTCAAAATTTTCAGCATGCAAAATGCATATAAATGTTTATACTTACGATACTTATAAAAAAAAAAAAACAATTTGTATTTTAAAATTTTTGTCTGTCTAATAGTTTTTTAGCTAGTTATAGTAGTCTAATTGTGTAGTTATTTTTATTGTTAAAAGTTAGTAATAAAGGTAATTGTATTATTTCAGAGTCATCCTTTCGAAAAATTTTGGAATTGGATCCATCGAAACAGTACCAGCGTATTGAGGGTTTTGGGGGTGCCTTGACTGACTCAGCCGCTATCAATTGGAAAAGGCTTCCTTCGGTGCTGCGAGATTATCTAATTAAGTAATATTATCTACCAATTTAACACGCTGAGGTGTAGTAGATTGAATTTTGAAATACGGTACGTAATGGTGCCGCCAACTTATCTGTTAAGGGCGGCGAAATTGGAATTAAGGCCAAGGATGTCCAAGTCCTCATGGTCTTTGCTGCTGTCGGTTATTTCTAGGCCGAGTGCCGTACAATGTTATAAAAAGGCAGTAGGTACCTACCGATTTCCTGGTCTTAAGTAGCAAGTAATACTACTCCACTACCGACCCTGTTCCCTGAATAGATCTACACAAACGATGTGTCAAAGCTCTTATCAAATATGATGGAATGTCGACCACGTCTTTCTCGATTGTTGCTGATTTGTTGGGGTTGATATCAGCGGATTCTAAAGGTGATAGGTAGTATGAATGAAATTTTAAATGTTTCCTTTCCATTGCAAATTTAACAATTTTTGGGCAACAATAACAATAAATAATTAATAATGCATTATTGTAAATCCCCTTAAAAATGATCAAGTCTTTTAAATCTGCCGATAGAAGTATATGCCAGTCAAATAATAGAAAGGGATGCACAAACATAGCGGTAAGTTCAACGCCTGTTTGTGACATTCGAGGGAGATAGTAAAATCTTTTCACGAGTGCGAGTAAACCAAGAGTAAACTATTGGCACAGGTCTTACTTCAGCGAGAATGGTCTGGAATACAACATGGTGCGGACGCCTATCGCAGGCTGCGACTTCTCGACTCACCCTTATGCCTACAATGATCTGCCCTGGGATGACAAACGCCTCACTAACTTCACATTCTCACCAGAGGATATATCGTTCAAAGTAAGATAATTCTTAGATCCTCTTTGAAGATTTCAGTAGAATAGATAAAAAGCACTTATTTACATGTTAATATATGAAACGTGGGGATGAGTAATATAGAAATGCAACCATTGGAATAGAATAGTTCTGCGACAGATGTTTTTTTAGTCAGGCAAACGTTGTATTATAGGGAAAATGCCTACAAAATCAAAATTTGTAATGGATGGATTTGTAATGGATACACCGAAGGGATGACTGGACGCCACCGGAGGCCTCAAGCCATCTGACTTGCGTATTGTTCATTGTTTCCGCCAGTTTTTAATTCTGATGCTAATTTATAGCCTAGCGGGCGCTTGCCGTGCACCCGTGACGTGTATTACGAACATTATGTTACACATGAGTCCGTTGGGTTTCGTTTTAAATTAGCTCTTGATGTTTATATACCAGGTAAAATGTGACGTGCGCGCCGCCATACCCTATTTTTAACAGACTTCCAAAAATTCTCTCAATTCAACAGGTATCTTTTTCTAATCAAAACCATACTTAGTTCAGACTTCAGTAACGTTTTCCGTCCGGTCATGCTGATTAGCAGAATGACCGATACCCTTCATCACCAAGAGCAGCAGCTGTTTTTTTTTTCTCTACTAATATTAATTTTTGGGTATGGAACAGTAATCAAATTCAAACATGGGCAAATGCCTTATTGCAGATACCCATGTTCAAGTCAATCCTCAAAGAGGCAAAAGCTCCTGTACACATAGTTGCCACGACTTGGTCCCCGCCACCGTGGATGAAAACCAACCATAATTACACCGGCATAAGTCAACTCAAGCCTGAATACTATCAAACATATGCTGACTACCACTTAAAGTAAATATTCAATCTTTGCTCTTTTGTTGGCTCGTGGCGTGCTTGGCATTAAAGTAGCGACAACCACATTGTTAATGTCATTTTAATTGCTGTATTTCTTGCAAAGATGCATTTATGTAGATAAGAAAAAAATGGCAGCCTGTAATGGATGTAATGGCGATAACAATAAATTGCCTTACTATGTAATAGCGATAACAATAAATTACCTTTATTGAAAGAAATAGGATTTATTTTTATCAAAAACGTAATTACTTACGTACCTTATCTTAGTTTTTACAATAATTACTTGCTAGAAAAACTTTGATAGAAAGCTAGTGGATATCCCTTACACTGACAAGGTTTAAAAAGTAAACGTAACTGTAATTAGGTAGTAACTACTAGCTAATAGGTAACTAATCTACATTTTTATTAATATTTAATTTTCAGATTCCTAGAGTTGTACAATACGGCCGGTATTCCCATCTGGGGAATCACTACTACCAATGAACCTAGTAACGGCTTCCTGGGCCTTACATCGTTCAACTCCCTCGGGTGGAGTGTATCAGATATGGTAACATATCGCTCATTTGCGACAAGGGAGACATAATTCAAAATTGACGATGAGAGAATTCTCTCGTTAGAGAGTAATGTTTTGTGGATTCTTCGGTCTCGAAACAACACAGCGGCCAGCAAAGCGACAGAGCATTAAGTCACAATCTCTCTCACTCTTATTTTTTTGTGCTTAGCGTAATATTGTTTTTATAGCAAAAAGTATAAATTTTCGACACTAGAATTGGTGAATTTTGAATTATGTCACCCTTGTCGCAAATGAGCGATATGCTAATTTGGAATGCGATTCTCTGAGTTGTGTTGCTAGTTATGTTTGCGAATTAACATTTAAAAACTCGATTATATGGTTGTGGTATTTTGTAGCATCATAGGTATTTACAGTTTACGTAATAATTAATTCCAAAGAGGTAATTTTATTGGAGGTGGATGTCCAGTTCCGTAACTCCTGGCCTAACGAGGATTAGTCAACTAAGAATAAATGGCCAATCCCGTGTCAGGCCACGCGCAGTATAGGGTTCCGTAGTTGCATTTCACAACATACTTAGAAGGGTGTGCATATATTATGTATTTTTCATCACAAAATAATAACGCACTAGTTATAAATTAATAGCAAAAACTCAAGATATAATTTGCCATATACAGCCGCGTCTCCAGTAATAAGTAAAAAGTTTAGTTTGTCCTTAATTATCAAAGATGTCCTACTCATGTTATATTTATTTTTCTAGTCAGTAATTTTGATTATAATTTACAGTATGATAAATATATTTATCTTGCTTTTCGCGAATTTATACATATTCTTTTTGTTTTTTTTTTTTTTTTTACTTGAACAGTAATTTTAAATTGCATGAAAAATTACAGGGGATATGGCTTGAGAAAAACTTAGGACCCACAATACGAAATTCTAAGTTTAAAAGTGTAAAAATAATCGCTATCGACGATCAAAGAATAACTATACCCTTTTGGTTTAATGCAGTAAGTAAATCTTTTATCTTTTTTCAGACATAAATAGTATCGATCGATATTTCGTTTTGTTCACCAGTGGGGTTAGTGCAACATAATATAATTCGATTGATCGTATTCGTATACGACGACATTAGCGTCAAAGTAAAATGAAATACATGTATATTAATTTAAAATCACAAATTCGTAACGTAGCCGTATAAGAATTTATGCACACGAAATTGAGCTCTAATTCCATGTCGTTATGGTTCATTTTACTTTGACGCTAATGTCATCGAATACGAATACTATCAATCGAATTAAATCTTATACTAACCCCACAAGCGACATAGTTTTAATACCGGTATTTATTTGGATAGGTATCTTTTAGTTATATCGCCTGAGCGCTCTTATCGTTTCCACTCTGTAGGTATACCTATAAATATATATGTATACATGTAGATTGTAGGTACTTATATTAGAAGTAATTAATATTATTTCTTCTTTACATAATATTATATATTAAATACATTGAAATATTAACTAAACAGAGGAACAAAAAACGTAAGTATTAAAAAGTGTAACAGTATGAAAGAGAGAATCCGGTGTTGGTATGTAACTGTAATAAGAATAGGTACCTACCTATTTTAAAATTGTAATATGAAACAAATTAATTCCCTTTTTCATAATAATAGGTATGAAAATTTCAAAATGTTCATCGGTTTCAGCTGACTTCACAGTATCCTAAGGCCTTAGCGTACATAGATGGGCTTGCAGTGCATTATTATACAGACAAATTTGTTCATCCCGCAATATTCGATACGGTGACTTTATCACACCCAGATAAATTCATTTTGTCAACTGAAGCTTGTGAAGGTAATGTAAAAGTAGCTAATGTAAACAATCATTGTTTTATCATGTTTGGGGATTGTAACTTTGTACCTTATAAACTTACTTTTAATCCCTCGTTATAAAAGTTACTTTACTTAATAGGTAGGTACCTATTTTGATATCAATAATATTCGAACGACTTACAATACTTTATCGTCGAATTTGATAAACTCGTTTTACCCGACTAGAGTAAGTATGTACTTATGTTTTTTTTTTTATTCGATGACAAGATAACCCTTGACTGCGATCTCACCTGATGGTAAGTGACGATGCAGTCTAAGATGGTAGCGGGCTAACTTGGACGGGGTATAGCAGTGTAAATTCAACCCATACCCCTAATCGGTTTCTACACGCCATCGTGTCGGAACGCTAAATCGCTTGGCGGCACGTCTTTGACGGTAGGGTGGTAACTAGCCACGGCCAAAGCCTCCCACCAGACCAGACCAGATACAATTTAGAAATTATAAATTCCTAAATTGCCACCGCCGGGAATCTAACCCGAGACCTCCCAGTTATAAGACCACTGCGCCAGGGAGGTCGTCAAAATGTATGTATATTTGTTTGTATTTACGTGTGTTCTATTGTACACACGTTTTAGTCGAATTCGATAAATTTTATACTTTGTATCAAAATCAATATTATGGATTACATCCTATTTTTTTTTTTCTTGTGAGATTACATTATTTTAAACGCTGAAGAATTTCCTACATCATTAGTAGGTTCGAGCAGCTACTTGCATTTAATTTATTACTTTAAAATTACAGGTGGGTTTCCTTGGCAAAAAGAGAAAGTTATATTAGGATCATGGAATAGAGCAAAAGCATACATAATAGATATACTTCAGGTACTTATGTTTGCCACGTGTTTGCCTAAGAGATATTTATCATTAAAACCCCAATTAAAATTAATATCTATTTAAATATTGTGAAATCCGCGGAATTCGAACAAGTTGTCGGATCAGTTGTCAAAAATAATTGCTACAGTACCTAATCAATGCATTTGTACCTTATTTGTACCTACGTATACAAATGCATTGATTCAGACCCTTAAATTTTATTTACTATTATAGTAGGTACTTCTATTATTATTTATAGTTTAGAAGATAGGTAATTTGTTTATTACAGGACTTGAATTACAATGTAGTAGGGTGGATTGATTGGAACATGTGTCTAGATATGAGAGGAGGACCGACTTGGGTGGATAATTTCGTCGATTCTCCAATAATTGTGGACGCGAACCGTGAAGAGTTTGTAAAACAGCCGATGTTCTACGCTATGGGGCATTTCTCAAAATTCATCCCGCGTGACTCTGTGAGGATTGAAATTGTAGAAAAACCGTCTTTTCTTCTGTCGAGCTTACACAAAGTCGCCTTTATAACGCCAAGAAAAACTATTGTCGTCATTATTTACAACGAGTGAGTAGAACGAGTACAATATCAATTGTTTTGTTTCGGTTAAGTTAAATTATCCTTTTTTTACTCCGCATCTCGAAAACTTTGATGGTTTTCGTGTTTCAGTAAAATCATACTAACTTTAGCTAGGGGCGCTGATAGTTGATACGTATGGATGTATCCTTTTCGATTGCGAAACTGAATTCACTATAGAAACCGAAAAACCTACATAAAAAGGTAAATCTTGTCGAGCTACTATAGTACATTCCAAGAAAAAATATTTAATGCATAAGTAGCTCGCCAGCATGTAAAGCTGACCGCTTGCTGACCGTCTTTGCTTATCTCTATCATCGTGCGTCTACCAATGAGATGCGAGTATTTGGTTCCGCAGGAGTTATGCAGCATTTCAAATTGTGGAATGGTCAATGGACTAGAACCATTTTGTTGATTCTAATATTAAAGTCCAATCGTCTAATAATTATCATGTACTTTCTTAACTAGCCATAATAACTTCATAGGTCTGTGTTAATAACATAATGGTAAATAGGTACCAAGAAAGTATAATTTGACTTTAAGTAATATTCTGTATTGCGATTTGCGATAAAACTCGGCGATTAAAAATTAGAATATTACTTATTATGTTTATTTACAGGAGATTTATGTATATTTATTTATTTTACAGTGGCCGGGCCCAAACTATCAGTTTGCAGATTGGAAAGCATCACGCGACATTACTTTTGGAAGCTCACTCTATTTCCACTGTCGAATTTCCTTATAAATAAGTACTAATAAATAAGTATGGGAAATATTATACCTAATGCAATTAATTCAATTGTTTTATTTCGGTTTCTTTGTTAAAGATTCCTTTGTTGATATTGGTACCTACATTTAAGCATCTTCCCGAGGGTCAAAACTTTGAAGTAAACTATTAAATAAGTGTCTACCGCACAAAAGTGCATTGTAATAGGGATGTTAACAATTTTTCGGAATTGCTTTTATTTTGAAGATTGACTCTTGTTTACCATAAAAAATAAATATTATTTAAAAATATTAGTATTTTCGATGAGAAAATATACAAAAATAGAGTAATTTTGAATTTTCCCGCTAAAACACTCTGCAACTGTCACTTGACTGACATGACGTCATGGTTCCGTCCGCGCCACGAAAGAAGTCCCATAGAGGCACCGCTAGTAGTCATATGTCTAGGCAATTATTGTATGTAAAATCTATTAGTTCCACCTGATGGCCGCGGGACTTCTTTCGTGGCGCGTACTATAATCACTCCGTTTGTTTCGCGGTTCGTCTAGTGACGTCACTAGCTCTTCTTGGCGTTTGCAGTCACGTGACATCAGATTATAAATATAGCATTTAAAATTATTTTTAATAAATTTATTAAGTTATATTAAATTACAAAAATGTGATTTTCGATATTCTAATCCTACAAACTATCATAAAATTAACACTTAACATTAATTTGTGATTAGTGTTAACATCCCCATTACATACACCATAATGTAAAACTAAATATTGTATCAATGAATCGATTGCAATTTTTTTTATCGTAATGATAGGTTTGCATACGATTTGCATACATTGGAAGCATGGTGGAAGCGATAAAAGCTATTTACTTTGATTTTTATTATAATTATATGCGGTTTCAGATTGTATTACATAGGTATCTATTCTCTGTCTGCATTATTTTATAGACAATAAGATCGTCAGTTGACAGCATATTTGTAGGTAATCTGTATTTTTGACAATCAACGCTGACAAGCAAGAGATTAGAGAAGTGAGTAGCAGTGTTGTTCTTGATACGGCAATTGCCGTAATATACGGCATTCAGGTCTCTTGGGCAGCAAAAATACGGTATACGGCAGCTACTTGATTACCGTATTGAAATATACGGCAATTGAGTAAAGTAAACAAAAAAAATATTTCGTATAATGGAACGCACCAACTTGTGAACCATAGATCACAGACCAGAAAAGATACCATAGATCAACGAGTACTTTCGCCACAGATAAAGTAGAAGCGCCATGATCAGAAACGTCAAACGTTAACAGTATTCAAATAGATTCAACCTTATCCCTGAGAAATTAATGTCTAAAATCTTTAGTTCTTCATTTTAGTAGATTCTTCAACTTTACTCGGGTATGTTCTAGGATATATGGGGAATCCCCGGAATAATTGTTACTGTGCACTATATAATAAATATTATAATAGGTAAACTATTGTGGTTCTGTCATTTAATCATTAATGCTTTGATTTGCTTTATGTACGACCCAGTACCTAGTGTTCGTGGTCTCTGGTACGATCTATCAGTGAAACCTAATTTACGAATATTTTTTAGGTTTTAATTGAAAATTAGTGCAATATTCGTAAACAACATGTATTTCATGTTTTTTTTTTTTTTTTAATTTTAACCTTCTGAATAATTATATTTTGTACAATACGGCAATTTTCTTAATTTTCCCTAAAAATACGGCAATTTTTGAATTAGAATACGGCAACTCTAAAGGAGGTGGGTTGATAAGGCCCAAAATCCGCCCCTCATACACTCGAAAAAAAAGTTCCAGATTCCGACAAATTGTAAATGTATTTATATACTTGAAGACATAAACTTTATTTTAATATAAAGTTTAGGTGATAAAAAAAATAGTAAGTTACAGAAAATATTACCCAAAAAGAGAGTGTTTCTTTTACTTTTCTTACATTTTCATACATTTTAGTCGTTTTTTAAGCTTTGATTTAATATTTTAGAATGAGGCGCTCCATGAACCAAAATAAATTAATACTCATATAAAAGCTTATAAAAAGGAGCATCATTATCAGTTACATTTACCATGGTTCATGGAGCGCCTCATTCTAAAATATTAAATCAAAGCTTAAAAAACGACTAAAATGTATGAAAATGTAAGAAAAGTAAAAGAAACACTCTCTTTTTGGGTAATATTTTCTGTAACTTACTATTTTTTTTATCACCTAAACTTTATATTAAAATAAAGTTTATATCTTCAAGTATATAAATACATTTACAATTTGTCGAAATCTGGAACTTTTTTTTTTCGAGTGTATGAGGGGCGGATTTTGTTACCTTATCAACCCACCTCCTTTGTCAGGAACAACACTGACTGAGTAGTGACAACTGACAAGTCACAAAAATAGAAAAACGCGAAAAACAGAACTGAAAACAGAAAACAAATAATTAAAATAAAAATAATCATGGCAAATTCTAAAGAAGAATTAGCAGTTTTAGCTTTTCAGAACTATTTGAAAAGAGATTTCACGACGGCACTGCAGAATCTAAGCAACTTAGAAAGTATTGTCTCCAACAACAACTCATTACTGAGACGAGTGCAACACAATATAGCCATAGTAGAATTCGCGGCCAGCGATCTCAAGAATATTGACAAATTCAAAAAAGCCATAGCTGATATTTCAAATCTTAACTTTACAGACGTCGACATCAAAGATTTGAGCATGCCATGCTTGTTGTACAACTATGCAGTGGTACTCTATCACTCCAGGTATTACTATCAATGTACAGTTATTTTAGAAAAACTATTGACATGTAAGAATATAAAAGATGTGAAATTGCATCATCAAATTATACTGCTGCTTCTGGAAGCTACATTATGTAGACGCACATATGAAAAAACACTTGAGATTGCCAAAACTTATGGTGATTCATTGAAATCCAATACTGAGTTTAGTGGCTTATATGAGAGACTTGTTTCACGGGCACAACTTTATTTGGGATATAAAATTAAGTTAAAACCAGACTCGATTGAAAATGTGTTTATCATAGCTCAACAGAAGTATCTTAACGGAGATATAATTGACGCTGCTAACACACTTGGCCAGTACAGAACTATGAAATACAGCTATGATCTTAAGACTCAAGGTGAAGACATATGGGCAGCAATTAATAATAATCTAGGAGTTATTTATCTATCAATAAAGAAGCCATATTTGGCATCCAAATATTTTCAACATGCTGTGAAAGAGCATTTCAAAGCTATGGAAAATGATGACAGTGACATGTTAATAGTGTGTAAGGATAGACCACTTTATGTTTATAATTTAGGACTAGCCTTACTTGCAGCAAATAATTCTGAAGGAGCATTTGAATGTTTAGTAGAAGCTGCTCGGCATTATCCTAATAATCCTCGCATTTGGTTAAGGCTTGCTGAATGCTGTGTCAAAAAATGCTGCAGTGAAGAGGCTCAACCATTCACAGTGAAAAAATTAGGAAGCGGGACACATACAAGAATATTGCTGACAAAAGAGAACAAGGAAAAATATCCTGTATCTGGCGATTCATTTGCCATACCCTCACTGTCTTTAGAATTTGCTGCACTTTGTTTGAAAAATGCAATTACTTTGCTTCCTGATCAAGAAGCATCGTCCAGTACATCTACAATATTGATTCAAGCTCCACCTGGACCACCTATTAATTGGAAACAGAGATGTGATTTGAAGAATTCAATTCTAGTTCTTCAAAGTTATATATTTCTTCAGTTACAAGATCCTCTATCAGCCCTCATGAGTGCTAATGAGCTTTTGGCTCAGTCAGATTCCACAAATGATCAGAAAGCATGGGCTCATATTTATGCTGCAGAGGCGTTGATAAACCTTGACAAGACTTCTGATGCAGTGGATCATTTGCATCCTCCCATGATTCATGACTTGGTCTCAGTTCTACCTTATCAGATGAGAGACATGATAGCTGTTTCAGTGTGGGCAAAGGCTGCTGTATGCCACATACTAAAAGGTGATTTACTGACTGCAAGAAAAATTTTACTGCAAATCAATTCACCACGAGTTTTGCCCCTCCAAATGTATTTGGAGATTTGTACAGGGAATGTTGAAAATTGCCATACAATTTTACGAAAAATACGTACATCCAATAATACTACAATTTAATTAAATATTTATTTATGCAGTTTAATACTTTATGAGACTTTACATTATATTTTGAAAATAGAAAAACTTAGTAAATAAATAATATCACCTACTTATCAATTTTCAGTTATAGTACGTTTATCTCACGAAGTTACGGGCGCTTGTGGTTACGTCGTGTACATGCACATTGCGTAAGTGTGCGTGCCTGTTAGGAGCCTAGGTGGGAGCGGTCAGGCGCGAGCAAGCTCTCGCTCACACTTATACAGATACGACACACACAACCATGAGCCACGAGCTCTCGTGAAATGAAAGAACTATACTGAGAAATTTAGGTTTTTTTCACCAATTTTTCACTATTTTTAACTAGGTAGATTTGGACGAATGGCATAATCGTAAACGGTATCGTTATCAAGCTCGTCAGAATCTGAATCAGAGATCGAATATTGTAATTAAAATTTCCGAATGAAGGGTTTATTAAATAAAAAAAAGTTAATAAAAATTAAAATCTTTTATTTTTATCATGGAATCAAAATATTATTGCAAAATATTGCAGAGCGATTGGCTAAAAACCATATTTTGACATTGATGCTGTCCTTTAAGGATTGATATATAGGGTGGCTGATCCAATTATGGGCACTTTAAGAGTTTATCTTATTTCAAATATGTTTTTTAAGTATAAATTTAACCAAATTCTATAAATCATTGTGTTCATAAGGTTACTTGTTTAGTAAAATATATAATTAAAGAAGATATTGAAATTTTTTTGTTTAAATCAACTAGAATTTTAAATAAGATTGAAAAATGACCCAGTCCCCAATTATTCGCACATTTGTTACCAGTTATGGGCACAAAATTATCCAATTATCAACACTCAGATTTTAATAGAGTTTAAGGGAAATATAACGCTAGTCTACCTACGGAAGTCTTTTAGAATATAAATTTTATTACGAAATAATATACGCAAATTCTTATACATAGTAACTGTAGGTGACTTAATTTTTTAAACTGATATAAATAATACTCGAATACCTAAGAATTAGGCTTTATTCTACTAGAATTGACAATAATGTGTAATATGTAAATATGACAATATCAAATAAAAGAACTACGATATTCGTAATTTAAATTATACGTCACAAACACCCTTACATATTTAATAAGAAAACGTAAACATAGTCTTTATCAAACGACAGACGTCCACCGCTGGACAAAGGTCTCTTATATGGACTTCCACAGGCCTCGGTCTTACGCTACCTGAATCCAGTGGCTCTCTGCGACTCGTTTAATGTCGTCGGTCCACCTAGCTTCCCGGTACGGGATCGCTACTCCAACACTATGGGATCCCATCGACCATCAGCTCTTCGAACTATATGCCCGCCCATTTCCACTTCAGTTTCGCTTAGCTATGTCCGTGACTTTGATTCTCTTACAGATATCCTCATTTCTGATATGATCTCGCAGGGATGTGGAGTCTAGCGGTCTCCACGGAGAGCTTACTGTTGCTGGCTGGTTATGAGCTGGCCACTATCTATCACTTTTATTTTCATATTCGAAGGCATTCAAACTTGGAATGCAATTTGAATGTTGTTTGGAATGTAAGTTTGAACAGGCGTCGTAATGCATTATTCTATTAGCCACCGACCGAGCCGGAGGCCTAGAAAAGTAATATTCTCGACTTCCGTCCACGCCGGACGACACAACGCCTGTTCATCCAAGTTTAAGTTTATCTTGTTACATTATTTTATTGTTGGATAAATACAAGTGTTCAATAACCAGGTGACACGGTTTTCATTTAGATAGGGCTTCATTTCCCCTATATTGGTGACCCCGACCCGTACAATTTTATGGGTTGTCCGGACAAGTTGTGTGCATAATTGATGGACAGCCGTAAGAAATATTATTTATTATTGGAAAATGTGAAACGTAACGTCATCGTATCGTAGAAGTGGAAATACGCAGCGAAACCTCATTCGAACGATTAGAAAATCATATTTAAAAACAATTTGACAAACGTCGACGTCGTCGCCCGTCATTCGTGAAAGTGAAGTTTTAAAGAAAATTTTGGGACACTAAAATTTAATTTTAATATTTTTCTTTTTCAGTGTATTAATTTTAGATTTATTTTAGTGATTTTAGGTATATAACTAATACGATTTTTGTGTAATTTTTATTTAATATGGAGGCGAAATTAAGAGATTTAGCAAAAGAAAATGAAGATCTTAAGAGTAAACTGAAGGAGTTGGCTGGTTCAGCTATTCCTTTACTAGAGGAGAACAAGTCACTAAGGGATAAAATTGCCAGTTTTCCGGCGCATCAATCGGAAACCCCCATGGAAGACACGAGGGTATTTAAAGTGTCCGCGAAACTTCCTCCGTTTTGGTCCGATCGGCCAAGCATATGGTTTGCCCAGGTCGAGGCCCAATTCTCAATTTCAGGGGTAACAGCGGATCAGACTAAGTACGATTACGTTGTAGCTCAATTGGATTCACGTGTGATTGGCGAGGTGGAGGATATTATTACTCAGCCGCCGGTCACAAACCGTTACTCCTTTTTGAAAGGTGAGCTTATTCGTCGTTTATCCACCTCTGAGGAACAGCGGGTCAGACAATTAGTGAGTGATGAGGTACTAGGAGATCGCAAACCGTCTCAATTTTTACGCCATTTGCGTTCTTTAGCGGGGCACGTACTCTCAGATCAAAACATTTTACGTCAGTTGTGGATGCGCCGGTTACCACAACATTTACAAGCAATTTTGGCCGCGCAAAGTGAATTAACATTAGATAAAATAGCTGAATTAGCTGACAAAATTTTAGAAGTTTCCCCAGGCATTGTAGCCACTTCGGCGCTTAATAATGCGGCTTGCTCATCCGAAGCGAGTTTCGCTTCGGTTATGAGTCGTTTAGATGAATTAACTAGGGAAGTATCCGAAATTAGAAATCAAAAAAATTTTTCGCGTCATAGAAATAGATCGAGAGGTAGGTTTAGGAATAGGCGTTTCGCATCACCATCCCCTAGGAGAAACAGTCCTAGCAATGGTGATGATTTATGCTGGTATCATAGGAATTTTGCGTCGCGTGCTGTGAAGTGCGTCAAGCCATGTTCATTTAAAGGACAGGGAAACGCGAGCGACAATCAGTAGAGGCGGTTCCTGATTGGTCGGCCCGTAGCCGCCGTCTATTTATTACCGATGTCAAGTCGAAAAAAAGATTTTTGATTGACACCGGCTCAGACGTTTCATGTTTTCCGGTTTCTTGGATGGAAAGTCGTCCGAAGGTAGCCGATTATTCGATGCGCGCTGCAAACGGAAGCGATATCAAAACATTTGGAACTATTTTACTATCGTTAGATTTTAGATTAAGGCGTGATTTTAGGTGGCATTTCATAATTTGTGATGTGACAACTGCAATTATTGGCGCTGATTTTCTCGCGCATTTTTGCTTATTACCCGACTGTAGGTCAGGTCGAGTTCTTGATGGTTCGACTGGCCTGTCGTGTGTTGCATCGGTTGCCCATCACGAGCAGGTTAGCATTAAAACTGTAGCTTCAGAATACAATATTTTATCTGAATTTCCCGCGATCGTTCGCCCGCCGGGTCCGGTTCGTTTAATCAAACATAGTACCGTGCATTACATCCGAACAACGGATGGTCCGCCGGTTTGTTGCCGTCCGCGCCGCCTAGGTCCATCAAAGTTAGCTGTTGCTAAGAAAGAATTCGATAGCATGTTAGCTTGTGGCACCGCAAGGCCTTCAGATAGTGCGTGGTCATCGGCACTTCATTTAGCCCCGAAGGGGGAGTCTGATTGGCGTCCGTGCGGTGATTATCGTGCTTTAAACGCTCGCACGATTCCAGATAGATATCCAGTGCGTCATATCGGCGATTTTAACCAAAATTTGGTTGGTTCGACGATTTTTAGCACAATAGATTTGGTCAAAGCTTATCATCAAATTCCAGTAGCGAAGGAAGATATCTGTAAGACTGCTATTATTACTCCATTTGGTCTTTTTGAGTTTCCTTATATGACCTTTGGACTTAGGAACGCAGGGCAAACATTTCAAAGGTTTATCGATGAAGTTGTCCGCGGCTTAGATTTTTGTTTCGCTTATGTTGATGACATTTTAGTTTTTTCAGAAAATCAACAACAACATTTGGAACATTTACGTATCCTTTTTAAAAGATTAGAGGATTACGGGATTGTTATTAATGACAAAAAATCTCATTTTAATCTTACAGAAGTTCGTTTCCTTGGTTACACCATAAGCGCTGCTGGGATTAGTCCTCCTACGGACAGGATTAGGAACCTTCAAGAGTTTCCTTTGCCTAAAACGGTGCAAGGTGTACGTCGTTTTCTCGGTATGGTGAATTTTTATCGTAAATTTCTCCCTAGTATTGCGCGCTATCAAGCTCCGCTCATTGATGCTCTATCAGCGATTCAAGGTAAGGGTGCAAAGCCATTTACTTGGACTCCTGACTTAGAGCGTAGTTTTATTATTTGTAAAGAAAGTTTAGCTAACGCGACTCTGTTAGCACACCCAGTCGCTGATGCTCGGCTAGGTTTATTTACAGATGCATCGAGCTCTCATGTCGGTGCATGTCTGCAGCAAGAGGTCAGACAGGGTTGGCAGCCTATTGCATTTTTTAGTAAGAAACTTAATTCTAAGCAATCAACGTGGCCTGCCTACTATCGTGAATTATTAGCTATTTACGAAAGTGTGCAACATTTTAAGCACATTCTTGAAGCACAAGCGGCAACGATATATACAGATCATAAGCCGTTGCTTTACGTGTTTACACAAAGACGGGAAAAACTTCCGCCCGTTCAATTAAATCAATTAATTTTTATTTCTCAGTATACCACGGACATTCAACACGTTAAGGGAGCTGAGAACGTTGTGGCTGATGCATTCTCGCGCGTCGAGAGCGTCGCTGCTCAAGATATCCTGGTTGAGCTTGCGAAGTCGCAAGCAGCTGATGAGGAATTAAAGGCGCTGAGTGACTCAACGTCGATGACGTTGGCTCGGGTCACAATTCCAGACACCAGGTTAAAAATTACATGCGACGTGTCAACAGGTAAACCACGTCCTTATGTAACTCCGCAGTTTAGGAAGAGTATTTTTGAAAGTTTTCACAATCTCTCTCATCCCGGGGTCCGTGCGACTAATAAATTAATTTCGGAACGTTTTGTTTGGCCATCTATGAAAAGAGACTGTCGTGCATGGACACAGGCTTGTCAGGGGTGTCAGTTATCAAAAGTAACGCGGCACACTAGTGCACCTTTCTCTAAGTTTGCTCTCCCATCGGAGAGATTTGCATATATCCACATGGATATTATAGGCCCATTACCTTATTCTTCGGGAATGAGGTATTGCTTAACTATCGTGGATAGATTTACTCGTTGGCCAGAGGTATTGCCCATGCCAGATATTACAGCGGAAACTTGCGTGGCAACTTTCGTTTCTGGCTGGCTATCAAGATTCGGTTCAGCACGGGTTATTTTAACAGATCGAGGATCTCAATTTGGCTCGCATTTGTTTCAGAAGATAGCTGCGGTTGTAGGTGCTCAACACCAGACGACAACCGCGTATCATCCTCAAGCAAACGGGATGGTCGAAAGATTTCACCGGCAGCTCAAGGCAGCGATCATGTGCCATGCGAATCCAAGGTGGACTGAGGTTCTCCCGTTGGTACTTCTAGGGATCAGGAGTGCCTGGAAGGAAGACCTCGGCACTTCCTGCGCAGAGCTAGTCTACGGGGAGCCGCTACGTCTACCAGGTGAATTTTTCGACCCTAAAAATTATATTAAGGACCCAACATATTTAGTGGACAGACTCAGGTCTCATTTCGCAAATTTATCTCCATCCCCCGCTTCTGACCACAATAGTAGGAAGATATTTCATATCCCAAAGGATTTAGCTTCGTCGGAATACGTTTTCGTTCGTAGAGGTCCTTTTCAAAAAGCCTTAGAGCAACCCTACGTGGGCCCTTTCAAGGTTCTAAGTAGGGAAGGGAAACATTATAAAATAGAAATGAAAGGCAAAGAGGAAAATATTTCAATCGACAGGTTGAAACCAGCCTATGTTTTAGGTCCGGAGGAATTGGACGAGCTGGGCAAACCTGTTGTTAGGACGCGTTCAGGGCGTAGAGTTCATTTTAATCTGACTTAGTTAATTAATCATTGTTTGTTTTTTCCTTACTTTTCATGTCTTCCTGGGGGAGTGATGTGGAGTCTAGCGGTCTCCACGGAGAGCTTACTGTTGCTGGCTGGTTATGAGCTGGCCACTATCTATCACTTTTATTTTCATATTCGAAGGCATTCAAACTTGGAATGCAATTTGAATGTTGTTTGGAATGTAAGTTTGAACAGGCGTCGTAATGCATTATTCTATTAGCCACCGACCGAGCCGGAGGCCTAGAAAAGTAATATTCTCGACTTCCGTCCACGCCGGACGACACAACGCCTGTTCATCCAAGTTTAAGTTTATCTTGTTACATTATTTTATTGTTGGATAAATACAAGTGTTCAATAACCAGGTGACACGGTTTTCATTTAGATAGGGCTTCATTTCCCCTATAGGGATACTCCGAGCATAGCTCTCTCCATCGTCCGCTGAATGATTATTGTTTCGTGATAAATAACTGCCCATAGAACTTCTCAACCTCTCTCCATACCTCAGGTGGAGAAGAAACGTGACAGCCTTCGTCAGTTTTCAGCCGCGTCAGCTGGCTCTGTCCGATAGATAGATCTCTCACGGACACTTTGGAATGGAACTTCTGTTCCACTAGAATAACTAGATGGTATCTTTAATACACTTGGTATTCAAGGCCCGCAGGTCGCGAGTTCTTTTCTTAGAGATCTGCCTATTAACCTACCAGTAGGCATCCGCGTCTGCTGACGACTGAAGTGTCATCTCTTGTCTGCCTTTCATCAGTTTGAGAGTAAGGTCAGAGAACTTCTTGGTCCTTTTCGTGTGATGGGTCTTAAAGAATTTAGACTCCAGAGTATGGACAGTTTACACACACTTGTTAAGATCGTCTACAGACTCCCAGTCTGCTAGGGAATCGAATCGCTTCGGAGTGTTAATAAACAGGAAAATCTCCAAATTTTGTAACCAGATACTGACACCCCTTGTTTTGCAATGAAATAACGGGAAAGTTTCATTTACTTTTTGAATTAGTAACTAATAACACTTAGAAAATCAATTGAAAACAATTATATTATTAAAACTCAAATAAAACCACAGTTAAATCATTAGTAAGTAAGTATTGACCCTTAACGTCGATGAGTCAAAATGGCCGAAAAACTTCGAGAACTCCAGAACGATATCTTTCAACTACGATACTGACGTTATTTTTAAACTTTCCAGATTAGAAAAGTTTCGATTGTGAAAAATATGAATTCCCCTAAATATTTTTTAATCTGAAAATTTAAAAACCACAATCAGAAACTTATATTTTAATCTTTTTTGCCAAAGTGCGAATAAACTGGTGCAGTGCTAGCTATTGGGTTGGTCACCCTAATAGGTATTTTTAGCCGATCGCCCTGCTGTCGTCGATCAGTGACATTGACATTTCTTTGTTTATATTTTTGATCTCGAATTATATTTCCGAGATGATTATAAAATAAAACATCTAAAATCTAATACATTATTTTAATATTATATTAGAAAAAGAGTGAACTTTTTATTAAATTATGAACAGACGATCAACATTTCTGCTCGCTGTGACTGTAGTGTTGGTTTATTTTTCGTTAATTGTTTTTATGTTGCGTCCCTTGCAAAGCGGCAGGAGTTATTACGGCAGCAATATGGGTATCAACCACCTGGGCTTGCGCGAGATACCAAGAGTGAACTGGTGTAAGGATTTGAGATTGCGTTCACCGCCCTCCGCTCATGTAGTAGCCCTCGTGTCATATCCAGGGAGTGGAAACACTTGGCTACGGTATCTTTTGCAACAGGTTACAGGTAAAACAACACAGCACTGTACTAAGCTTTCCCAATATTCATTCATCATCTCAACTCATCAACGGCTCACTATTGAGCGCAGGTTTCTTAGAGAAGGGTTATAAGCTATTCCACCACATTGGTCCTGTGCAAATTGGCACTCTACACTTGAGAACCCTGTGCTTCCCAGGTGAGGTCACCATTCCAGCTCCTAGGGAACCTAACACCCGCCAGTTCTTCAAGCCTTTTTCTCCACCCATACAAAAGGTACTAAGCACTAATACTTTTCAGGCATAATGACTGGATCTATTTACATGGATTATGGTCTACGTATGCATGGTTTTCCTGCTGAAAACGTGACGGATGGCTCCGTGCTAGTTGTCAAAACTCATGAAATTCCTCCCCTAGAGCGTGATAAGTTCAAATCTGCTATTCTTCTTATTAGAAACCCTAGAGATGCCATTTTGGTAAGAATATGTTTCTTTAAAATTTTATACATTAGCATGCCAATTTATTTAGACTTTGATAACTTAGCTTGTGTAAATTTATTTTTTATCCAACCATATACAGTTTGCTAGGTGTAAGCTCAGCTTTGTACACACTGATAGTCTAAAGAGTTTTAATAAATGGATAAAATATAATTATTATATTTTATCCATTTTGAAGATTACAATATAAATGATGAAATGAAGTATGGATTTAACTCACAAATAAATCCAAGTTTTGCAATAAATATATGGAATATCATGGCCAATTGCTGGTTTTTCTCAGTTGAAGCAGCATTCAGAACTAGTGGTAGATTCACTTGAAAGTTCAAAAATTTAAAATGACTTCTATTAAATTGAGATGCATCTTGCACATTTAGAACCAACATCAACACACTTGTACTACTTTTTGACAGACACTTTATATTACTTTTGGTGCTCACAAACACATATATTTTTAAAAACATAGATTACACCTGTATAGTTCACTGTACATCATGTAAATGTATTATGATTCATAATTATAATATATTTTATATCATACTTGCTCAGTAACTAGGGATTACTATGGTGGAAAGTCTCCTTGTAAGTTGGTGTTTGCAATTCAAGGCAACATTACGTCGCACTATGCTTGAATTGTAATGTTCACATTACAGTTCAAGCTATGCAAAACTCCTTGGTAAACAATCTCTTTTCTTATAAAATGGTAAGAAAACTTTTTACTGAAAAAAAAACACTGAACATGGCGGCATTTAATTTCCATACATTTCAAACTATGCAAAACTCCTTGGAACTCAGAGCCGTAAAAAAAAAATGGAAAACCATTTACGAAAAAAAAATGGAAATGGCGGCATTTCATTTGATCTGAAAGTTTGTGAAGTTTGTTCGTAAAGGGATTTAAGTTATTTACAACAATGTCAAGCACTTCATCAGATGATGAAAAAGGAGGAGAGCCTGATTATTGTTTGCTTGAAGCAGAACAAATGATGCAAAACCTTTTGCTGGATAAGTCCAAAGTTACCTCGCAAGAATGATATAAAGTAGAATGCTTACCTCGGTTGCAAGTAGCTATTACACCCTCGAACTATATTCACCCTCGCTCGCTGCGCTCGCTCGTGTGACTAAATATCTCGGGTGCACGCGATCCATTAGCGCCCTATGCGAGCTGCGCTCGCACTGGCGCCAAATTGGATCTTGTTCTGTAATAGCTTACTTACGTCCCTTGTGTAACAATCTACTATTATTTTGCTTTACAAAAATGCAAATATTTCCAATACAAGCTGTAAAGTTTTTACATTGTGCATAAGTTTATAAGAATTTTTGTTCTATTCTAGCCATTACCATCACAGAATTAATTAGCTGTTCTGTGTTGATGCTTTCAATGTAATAATGCTTCTGCACTTGCTGACTACATGATGGTAATTATTGTTTATGTTTTTATTTCTAATAGGTGTTTGCACAATTTTTTATTTTATTTGATGTCTTGTTTCGATTATTATCTAATAGCTTTACACTGAAGCATATTAATCAGTTTCTTAAATGCTCGGCGACTGCCTTAGACAAATATGTTACTGCAACTTTTTTTAAATATACTGTGAGAACTCTTTGATTTTCCAAGATAAAAAAATCATATGTCCATCAGTCTTCAGTATGCAAGCTATCTCTCTGCAGAACGTTGTCAAAATCAATTCATCAGTTGAGTGGTGAAAAGGTATTAGCATTACAGGCCATGAATCTATAAATATAATGAATTCAATTAATATTTATTTATTATTTCAGGCAGACTTCAATAGACTACATAAGGGGCATATAGGGACTGCCCCAAAATCTGTCTTTAAAAAAAAGTCACACGAGCAGAGGAAATCAGGTGGGTATTTTGTTTATTATGAATATGAATCTATGTATTAAGGTTTAGCCAAACTAACTCTGATTAATATTCTGCTCTACATTCCAATTAAGGATGTATTTGCAAAAAGAATAGGTATTAAATCGCACTTCTATACATGCAACGTTCACACGCACATACAGGTGCAGACTGAAAACTGAAAAGTATATCACCGATTGCACTATCTTCTTCTTCTTTATCTTCATATTAGTTGATAGATGTGACATATCACTTTGTTTTTTATAACCCATGAATCCTATTTTCCTGTGAAAAAATCTTAATTTCTTGGTTACTCATTGCGTCTATTGGTGGGGCTTGAGCTGTGATCTTTCAGTTTTCAGTCCACACCTTTAACCATTGGTCTAGCGGCTACAATAAATGTGATTTATTTCCAGACTGGTCAACGTATGTGTTCAACCAGTTGTCGGTGTGGGAGTCGTTGCACCGTCAGTGGCTGTCCAAGTTCCTGGGGCCCATACACGTGGTGTTCTACGAGCTGTTGGTGCGGGACACGAGGAACACGCTGCTGGGGATTCTGACCTTCCTGAACCATACTGTTTCAGAGGTTGGTACTTCCTTTCTTCTTCCAGGGCATGGCACATCCAGGCATAGAAATGTACATGGAATGCCACACTACTCGGGCGCCGCAAAAAATCACGTCAATCCGGTTGTTCCGTTTACGACGTGATTGAAAGACAAACACACTTTCACATCCTTACTAGTGCTATAATGCGAAAGTGTGCTGATTTGTCCTTCAATCACACCTGCAACAGAGTTACGTACCGACGTGATTTCTGCATGGGTATAGTTGAGGATCTGGAGAGTGACATATTATACTACTTTTTATTCTGAAAAAAATAAACAGTTTAAAAAATAAACCCACGAAGTCATGGGCATCAGCTAGTTCATAGTATTAGTAAGGATTATTTCTAAGTACTTGTGTGTTTACCGATTTTATTAAAATATATATTTTTAATATTGTACCAGGAGGACATGAACTGTGCGGTGGCTAACAGGGAAGGGATTTATAAACGTAAGAAGAAATATAAAAACTTCGAACCGTTCTCGCCCGAAATGTACTCTGCTCTTAATAAAGTCCGACACGGAGTACTGCAACTGATCACAGAATATAACAAGAAACATAAAAATTACACATCACACTACCGACGAATACCATAGTTATGTAGTTAAACTAAATAATTGGTTGTGTTGTATTATCTAAGATAATGTTTTGTTCAGAAGAGATTATATTTTTAAAATTGTACCCAAAGTTGAGTGAGAAATATGAGGCACCAAAACTACCTAATTAGGTAATTAACAATAGATAGGTAGGTTGGTTTGACATTCTACTCACAAACGTTGATAGTTTTCGAGTAATGAAACTATATCGCCACAGTAAAAGTTACTTTACCATCTTGTTTTTAAGGCTCAATTTTATTGATATAGCTTCAGCCAGCTTGAGCAAACTTTGCGAAATAAAAATGTTTATTACTGAATGTACGATTTTAATACAATAATAATTAATTAGTTAGCAAACCTTTAGTTTATTTTTTCTGATGATATAATATTGATGTGTCGATACTCGAAATTCTATCAGTTTCCGAGATGTGCAAACTCGTACCTTATAAAGGTACATGTCTGAAATAGTTCTATCCTTTTCCACATAGAATATTAAGACTAAAATTTCTCTTATTTTAAGAATTGTTATTTACCTAGGTAAATGACAATTCTCAATTAATTCATTGTCGTAGTAATAAAAAATATCGTCTCTTCTGAACCAAATGGCTCACTTCATTATTTAAGTACTTATACGTAAAAATAGAAATTAACTAGTGGAGTAAAATCGTTCTGTTTGCCAAAGTTGTGTTCTAGTCACAAAATAAATTAAGTACTTACTTACAACGCTTTACATTATATTGAGAATATAATAGGGTATAGTTCTTACAATTCACGAAGGCACGTGAACCTTACTTGTGGTTACGTTGTGTACATGCACATTGCGTAAGTGTGCGTGCCTATCAGGAGCCTAGGTGGGAGCGGTCAGAGCGAGCGAGCTCTCGCTCCCACTTATACAGAAAGGACACACACAACCATGAGCCACGTGCCCTCGTACTATAGTCGACTCGATTTTGTGTTTTGTTGTTATCAAAAGGTTACGTTGAGGAACCCTGTGCACGCCACTAGTTTGCGGGTATTGTTAGTGTGATTGTAGTCGCGGCACGATTCCATTTATTTTATTTTTATTTTATTTATAAGCTAAACAAACATACAACAACATTGCAACATCGACTGATATGTATATCAACCATCTATCAATATCAATCATTTGACCGGACATGCCTGGCGTGATGTGACGCGGTGGCGTGACGTGTTGCAAATGTGCTTCTGCCGTAGCCTAACATTTAAGATCATTTAGAAAAATTTACATCTTTATACTGAGGATATATTGTATATTATGTACCTGGCTAACTTCATTCCTGATATTTAAAATCTAATTTAACGCGATTGTTTATCTATTAAGCTTAGTTAACTTTAAACACGGGCCTATTACTTACTGTGATTTATCTGAAAATGACTATTCATTTTTACAAATTAATATATTATTTTCTGTTAAGCTTTATACTTACTTTAATTATTTTAGAAATACTTATATAATATGATCAGACCAAAATCTCATATCTAACATTAATTTTATTATTATAAAAATGTACAAATGTTAAACGTAATATGTTAAATGTCGATCGAAAATTTATTTATACAAGCAGTATTAATAGTATATAGAACATGTTTATTTATTCTAATTAAGCGCCAGATCACACTAGGAACTTTTTTATCTTCTCGTCTGAGATATACAGTTGCTATTGGTCAATCGCTATGAGCAATTTTTCGTTGCACGGGTCAGTACAAATAATGTTGCAAATAATATTGTTACCTATTCATTATTATATTTTACACAACCTCTAAACTAAACTAAATGGCTAATTCTGTTGAACACAATTTCTAAACGAAATTAAACTGACAGGTCTATTTCGTGCTATCCCTTTCATAATGCTCCCTGCTGAAAAGGATATTAGATTTAGACATGCCAGTTTAGAGATAGTGTTTAATTATTATTAATTAGCCATATTGTTAAAAAAATCCTTTAATTTAATTCAGGCATGTCAATTTAGTTTAATTTGGAGGTGGTGTACAATAATAACAGAATAAGCCCCACTATCTACTTTATGACTATTTTATTTAGCGATTCAGTCAATTTTATTACTTATAATACCTAGATGTAGGTAGGTATCTATACAACGACTGAAACTTTATTCTTAGTTAGCGCGGTACAGTTTTGCGTGTTGTTTGTTAAAGCAATATTAAAGCAATTGTTAAGTATTAATTGATTACCGTTATTACTTATTTATAACATCCTATTATTTATTTAAATAGTTACCTACTTATTAGTAAGTATTTATTTTCTGTTTAAATTAAGTTTAATACGATTATAAAAGTTAACATATATACAAAGACTATAATGAAACGAAGGTTTTTATTATACCTCTACATAATATTGTCGGTAAATTTATTTACCTAACTCTAGCAGTTACCAGTTTAAGTAAGTTTACCTGAGGTAAGTCAGAGAAATGCTTACCTAATATGGTTTATAATACTATGATGTAAGTACTTACCTACCTATTTGTATATTACGTTCTTACAACACAAAATATAATTAATTTCTCATATCTTTTCAAACTGGAATTTATTCTTATTTAACTACTTGTTCCTATTCTAATTGAAGTCTACTTAACTACGTATTCAATATTTTTAATGGATAAGTACTATTTTGTTATAACCCAAGAAACTGAAAATAAATTTTATGAATACCTATATTGAGTTGTTTTTATTTTCCTATAGGCTCCATCTTAGGCTGCATTTGCACTTACCTTCAGGGGCCCAAGTCTGCTATTGCAATTGTAGTTCAATTGTCTATCAACGACATCCCAATTGCTACTTTTAGCAATTTTGGTAGTCTACTAATTCAATGGCGTCACAATTGTTTGCCGATGGTTTGCCACTGACACATCTAGCTTTGAATCTAGCTTAAATAAACGTTTTTAATATGTAGTTTTTTTTAAACTCATTTCGGCAAACGCTTTTTAAGCTAATGGCAATACCGAGGTATCATTGAATTACAATCCAATTATAAGAAATCGAACAGCCATTGTGAATTTAGTAGACTACGAAATTTTGGACTAATGATAAATGAATTGTAATTGTATTGCGGTCCAATGACAATGACATGTAAAATAGCAGACTTGGGGCCCAGGTGAGATTGCAGTCAAGGGCTTGTATATATAAAAAAAAAAATACTTGTAATAAAACTTCAACTAAGGTCTACTTGCACACAATACAACGTACACAATGTACAACTACAATGTAGCTATTTAAAACTAAGGGTCAGTACACACCTGCGACGCGAAGATGCTCGTACCTTTGCCGGTAGCGATATCAATATAGAACCTCTATATTACACAATAAAGTACAAATTTCAGTGATAGCGCAAAAGCGACTTAGACGAAGTAGCTCGTTATGCCGCGGTCTCGTGCTTCTTCAAGCATATACGCGGCTCGTCTCGGTGTGAGCTGACCCTAGTCCTTTCTATTGTTTCTAGTTACATTAGCATTAGCGGATACAGAAGACTAAAGCAGTTGTGGTTTTGTGAGCAGGAAGGTAGAACCTTGGACGGACAGACGGCGCGCGTCGCAGTAAAAGCGTCAATATAAGGTTCAAAGGTTTTTTTACTAATTTGGTGCAAGCCTTAAGAATACAGGTAATTCAAATAAAATACGTCCGTAAAACTAAATATGCTTTATTTCACATTATGTCATTCATTGGTCACAAACAAGTTTGCACTTCGACAATGAACTTAAAAGTTACTCCGAGCTTCGTTCAGTATAAAATATATGCAAGTATAACAATTCCTGCTGATAAACAAAACACTCCATCTCACCGCTTTAAACAAAAATCGTCTTGACATGAATCTGTGATAAGTAAGTTAATAAATCAACAAAAATAGAGACAAAAGAATATAAATAAAATAGTTAAAATGAAAAATAGTTTATTTTGTGCAAAAAGAAAGCGAATAAATTTAGATTTATATCGAGACGATGATTAAATTCGACCCCTTAATAAATTAACATTAGGAAATCTTAATTCTTTTCAGGTAGGAACCGTTGTATGATTCCCGACGAAGACCAATTTTATTTCAATGTTATAGAGTTATAGACAATACCACGTTGCATTGTTAAAAGTGTCTGGAAGTTAATTTATTTACTTTTTAAATTGCCATGATTAATATTTTATTGCTTAACGTATTACAAAAATGCTTTTATAAAGGTGTTTGTCCACTGAAATATCAAGACGTCTATGAATCTGATTGGTCTGTTGAATATTTAAAAGATGGTCTAAAAATGATTGCTCAGTATGACAATCGCAATCTGATTGGTCGACATTCCGTCGCTGTATAAATTCAACCCAATTAGTTGCCACAATCAATATCGTGGCAATGATTGATCGTGGCTTTGTCTAAAAATGATTGCTACTGTACGAGGATCGCAATCTCCTCCAATTGGTTGGTATTCTCTCGCTGTAATTAAAATGCATTGATGTAGCAAGAACGCACTAAATTCAGCCAATCAGAGATGATAGCGATTGTCACACTAGCAATCATTTTTAGACAATCCCACAGCGGGTTTTCTTTGTTCCGCTTTAGTAGACAAACACCCTAAGTATCCCACGATATTCGCATACACCTATTAAAATTATTGCTACTAACAATAATTTCATAAAATCAACGAGTAGGTACGCACCGCGGCTGTTAAAATCACCATAAATGTAATGTGTATCAACATGTTTTAAACTCTTATATTATTATCATATAAAAATTATCATCAATATCACAAATTAAATATAAAACTCGTAGTTATTACTAATTTTTTAGATTCGTAGGCAAATCGAAAAATCGGTTATACATACATACAGCAATTTACCTAATGATTTTTATGATGTGTGTCCACTGGCAAGTAAATTTAGCAATTTATTGCAAAAGTTACTATTTGACTTGCTGAAACTTGCGGAAATTGACTTGATACGAGTGTTTCAACACATTGCAAGTTACAGCTGACCTTTGCAATTTTTATTGCTAGTGCACACTTTAATGTCTACAATCTACAGCTCAAAATTTGTGGTATTGTTTTTAAACCATTTGAACCGTTCAATGTCTTATTTTACATTAACAATACGGCATTGGCATTTAAATATACAAAGCAAATAGATTATATTATATAATAGAATCACTAACTTCAATATACAAATAATAAATATAGACTTATAAAGTCGAGCATTCGATAAACGTCTAGCAGCATATATTTAACTAGGAAATAGTCAACAGGCTTGATTCTACATCGGCGTAAATCTCTTACAGTGTACGACGGAACAATTGAAAAGTTAATACGAAGTGAAAAATTAGCCATTTCCTGTGTAAATATTGTTATCATATCAATGCTGCAAGTTTTGGTTCGATGTTGAATTTATAGAGCAATTTACTTACAATGTTTTTTTAACTATTTTTGTAAGTAAATCAATTTTTTCTTAGCTGTAAGGTAATCAAGTGGTTTCTCGTATAGTACGTTTATCTCACGAAGTTACGGGCGCTTTACTTGTGGTTACGTCGTGTACTTGCACATTGCGTAAGTGTCAAGAGCCTAGGTGCGAGCGGTCAGGCGCTCTCGCTCACACTTATACACTTACACACACAACCATGAGCTATGAGCCCTCGTGAAATGAAAGAACTATAGTAAGGTGTAAGCGACGCGCTAAATGCAGTGCATTTGGTTTACCTTTGAGACAGATAAGGAAAAATTTATAATACAGACAGATTTTACACGGTAAGGCTAGTAGTGTTTCTTATGGTTCAGGAAATATTGTTTACGTTCGACTTATTGGCTTGTCAGTGGAGAAAAATGCAACAGAAGATTTAATAGGAACGGGATGGCACGGGCCATCGTGTACTGGGAGGAGCTATTGATACTTTCAACCTGTACTTTACCGTTTACTGCATTAATACTTTTTTTTATAAAAACAGGCGTTCTGAATTTATGACCGTAGCTTTTATATGCGCGTGGATTATACCCATGCAAAAAATTACATCGATTCATTACTCCGTTTCTGCTTGAGGGGCAAACAAAAAAGTTTGGCATTTAAAATATTACAAGAGACTACATTCGTCACTGTAAATAATATTTCCCAAACTATCCTTATACCATTTCGGAAACCTTTCAAATCATACATTCACAAGTAAATAATTTATTAGTATTAGTAGTAGTTATACAATTTATAAAACGATACCGTGAGTAAATAGTACATTACGATACGTGTGGCTTAAATAGTCTATTAATGCACGGCGCGAATTGGCAGCGGCTAACTCACGCTATTTTACTTAAGTCACGAGTATCGTATACTATTTATAGCACTGTGTGACCTATCACCGAACTTGAGTAACGTTTTTCCATGTACAAATGCAATTTTGAAATGGATAAGCTTCACTTAACTGCACACTTAGGTCACACACAGTGCTACAATATCTAGCCAAGTACTGTCTTTATATCTAGCCACAAATTATCTAATGGCCCTAGTACACATTGCCCCATAGCGTTCGACAATTAATGCCAGCGTATGTGTAATCGTTGTATTCGAATTGCGCTAGTTTTTTTGATATTTTTGTGGCTTAGGCACAAGTGCGCTAGGCCAATGTGTACTAGGTTCTTAACAGTTCAGTCTATAGTGACTTCGACAGTACGGCCACCGTTCAAAATATCAACAAACGAAGACGCTATCTAACGAAAATAAAATCAGACTTCACGCTATGGACATTTCCTAACAACTATCCCATACTTTCGCGACCCCACCGATTTCAACACCAGTCTCATTTGACTTATCATTTTGTCAAAAACAATCAACTAATCCGATTTATCGAACAGGAGATTTATTACAATTTGTCATACGGATATTATAAGAAATAAGATTTCTCTTTTCTTACACTATCGGGGTTGTAACACACAGAACCTTCTTGTAAACATACCAAGTCTCAATCCTCTAACTCTATTTAGTTACATCGTATATTTCAAATATTATATATATATAACTCATATAAATATAATTTATAAAGTTGGAGTAACCTGTCACGATGTCATGAAAAATCTGACGAAACATTTGCATTCTTAAAAAAATAACAAAACAATATTAAAAGCAACGTTTAACGAAGCAGGTTTAACTGACTAGTATAATTAAAATGATGTCTCGCAAATGTGGACTTTTTAGTGCTAAACGCGACCGATTTTTTAGTTATGGGCAATCTTTACGGCCACTCTGAATATAGGTGCGGTAGGATGCGCAGAACTCAAGTTTTAGATATCAGGGAGTTATCTATCTATCTGGTGGTTCAGAGGGAGCGGCAATAAAAATTAGCCCAAGCCTTTAAATGGCCAACGAAGTATTTGGTTGACCTTAATTTTGTCTACGCAACACCGAGTTAGTCCACACCTATTTTATATTGTATAGCGGATGTAAAAGAGGTTCAAAGATCTTACAATACTTTTGTCACCACAACTTTAGGGCGGTAGCACATCTCCGCCAGCGCAATCTAAACGATAGACGCATGGTCAAATGTCTGCCTTAAAGCAGGCAGTTTCGGTACGGTTTCGGTTTTGTTTCGCTTGTTAATGTGATGTTGTATGCAGATCCATTCCAGTGCTATAGTTTCGTTGCGGTAACGCTATCGTTTTAACAGTCTCCCATAATCGCGGGTAAATTCAAGTTTTCATACAAACGTAGTTTTCCTTTAATTTAGAAAGTATTTAATTATGGCATGTAATTAAACGAGCTTCTATTTAATACCATTATTGGCTTCTAAATTACTAAGTCAGCTTCAACTAGTGAGCCTCTAAAAAATATAATTTTAGCATCTATATTTATAACTTAGCTTCAAACCGTGAACTCCTAAAATATTTAAATATAAGCATCAAATAATACACCAAATCTTCAACCACATTTTTAATTTTTTTTTTGTGAGAAAAATGAAATAAAAAAATGTTTCTAACTAAATAAAAAACCGTTTTTTTTTTGATAAAATGAAATTAAAAAAATGATTATTTTAAAATTTAACTCAAGATAAATACCTACACATAACATTATAACATTTTTGAAAAAAAAAATCAAATTTTTTTTCAACTTTTTTTTTAGTTTTAGGTAGGTTTACGATCCCAACAGAACCTAAGTGCCCGGCCTTCGGCCGGGCACCTGAATATTCATGTATAACCCTAACCTAACCTAACTTTAGTTTAAAGAAAAAATTATACAAAAATAATTGCAATATTAACAGACTAACAACAGAACAACTAAAAAAACAAATGCATGTTTTGAATGGCGCTCTCTGATTGGTGCAAATAGCCATAACCAACGAGATCGTGCAAATTGCCAGTCGCATCCGTCGCACTCGCACCAACGAAATCGTGCAAATGGCCAGTCGTATCCATCTCACTCGCACCAAATCGTGCAGTGGCAGTGGACAATAATAAAAATAGTGGCTCTTTATTTGATGCTTTCTTTGGAATATTTTGTGGCCATTGTGAAGAAGCCGAGTTAGTATATTAGAAGCTTCATCATTTTCCCGTTGCTGAGTTATTAAATTAGAAGCTAGGTTTTGATGCCAGAAAATAAATTTTGTTGGTCGACTTATTATATTCCTTTAATTATTATAAGATCGTTATCAAACTTTGCAAATATCACGCGAAACACACGTATCGATGTTTAAAACTCGGTTTTATTGTAATAAAAATAAAGCAAGATAAGTTTTATTTTTAACGTCTATGCTGAAGACAATGAAAATGGGGGTATTTATATTGTTTTGATTATTATATTTATCAAACAAAAAGATGAATAATATAAAAAATAAAATAACTTAAATAAATTAAAACTGCTACTAAGTTGTATTATTTTATTTTTTCATAATATTTCAAACTTCGACATGTCTGTGGCAAAGTTTGATATCAATCCAATGTGTAATTAATCAAAACATAACTTATTTTGTATGGAACCAACCGTTAGCGAATAGTTTTAGTAGTCATTTGATAAGGGAACTGCGTTAAATCTCAATATTGATTGAGTCATTCGATTTGGACACAATTAAATTAAATATCCCGCTTTATTAAACATAAGATCAACAAGAAAATTAACTTTTAGTCAATGAGGAAAGGTGAAAATTAAAGTGATTTATAAAAATAAATATGCATGTAACGCGAAAACTCGCATTACGCATTTGGCTCGATTAAATTCGACGTTTTTAAGTAAACTCGAGAAAGATAACAGTTATTTACTATAGCGCTAACTTGTAATATTAGAGTAAGTTCTATAGCAGTTCAAATTGAATACATCTTCAATAAATAATAGCTTACACGAACAGTTTCCAAATTAAGTCGAAATAGCTCACAGACTTCTCAATCAGGAATATTATACACTTCTGTACAACCACGATCTATTTTTTTTTTGAAATAATTTGATTTAGAGGCAATTGAAAATATTAAATTAATATAACAATAGTCATATAAGCATGTACCAAACAGTACCAAGCAGCAAATTGTATTTATATATTATGTAACCATATGAAATTCTCCTAATTTTGACTCCATTATAGTATTAGTAACAAAAAAAAAAAAATGAAAAAAAAAAAGATACCGGCCGAATTGAGAACCTCGTCCTTTTTGGAAGTCTGTTAATAAGCTCCCTTTTTCGCTGGTCGCAACGCAACGTACAGGAAATTGACAAAATCAGAGCAAGTAGAAGTAATCAGGGTGGTAGAAGAGCGGGCAGTCGAGAGGGCGTCAGCGCGGGGCGGGGGGTGCGCGGGGGTGCGCGGGGCGGGCGGGGCGCGGGACGCCTAGCGCGCGGGGCGCGGTCACCGCAGCGCGCGGCAGCGGCGACACACGCGCACGGCGCCCATGTCGCCCCACGGGCTCATCTCCGAGCACGAGCCGCAGAAGATGCCGCCGCACCGCCTGCGACACAAGCGGACGTCGATGAGACACAGCTTATATGACACACCACAAACCAGTATAGAATATAATAGAATAATGCTTCCGAATCGTCAAATCTACCAATGGATATTTATGCCAGTAAGAAATTCAGCGGTTGCTCTTTTAAAAAAAAAATAATAATATATTGTAATAACAATCATATAATAATCATGTTGTGTACAATTTACAGTTAGTAATCTTATATGCATCTTCTTTTTCGTATCACTCTTGGCAGAGCGGTTGTCGTCATCACGGTTTAGCGTCTTTACCGGCCAATGTGATTCGCCTCACGAGCAATCGCTACTACTCCCTGCTGGCCAACGGCTTGGTGCACTTGTGCAGTAAAATGCCCACATCAGACTTAATTTATGACGACCTTTTTCCCTCTCTGGTGTCCGACACTTTGCTCTAGATACAAAGCGCTCGTTGAACTCACTCTCACCTTAATTATAGTCAACGTACAGGCTTTCTGTTCTGTGGCTGGTGGATTTTGCAGTACATCATAGTTTTTGTCTTTTCTTGATTGCATGCAGTACGCCAATGTGCGAAAGAGATGGCATGAAGGCTGATACAACTACACGGAGGTTTATCAGTACGTGTTTGAGTGGGCGCTTGTCTCACCGGCAGTGGTGGCGGCGCCGCGCCAGCCAGAACTGGTTGCGGCAGTGCTGGCAGCGCGGCGCGGCGCTGTCGGGCAGCCACAGCACGCCGCGCGCCTCCTCGCCCACCTCCACCTCGGACGCACTGCCGCTGCTGCTGCCGCTCGCCGCGCCGCTGCTGCTGCCGCTGCGCAGGCTGCGGTGAGCGGCACCGTTGCCGTTGCTGTTACCCGCCGCCTGAGATGTACAAACGAGTTATTTAGTGTGGATTTTTTCCTTTGAAGCAGGGTTTCTCAGGCGATTACGAGCCGTATGGACTCAGTTTAGCTCGCAGAGGAAAACTGTACACGAGCACTTTCACCGACAAAGGCTAGCGAAAAGATGAGCAGTCCAAGTGGCATTAAGGCAACTTTCTAAAGACTTTGTTAGTGGAAGTATAAATTTATTTCGTCTAGTGTCCGTCCCGCATTTCCCCGCTTAGTCATCTCCCGTTCATTACAGTATTGCAGTGATAACTCCGCTTTATCCTCGTTGAATTTTTGTTTTCCTGTGTGACTTAAGATCCTTTGTGCTTACTTCCGGGTACCAGGGATCGAAAATTATTTTATAGCTATGACCACGCAAGTTTCTGAATTGTTTCACGTAAGGTTATAGTTATACACACGCATTTTACATGAAAGCCGTACCTGTGCGTGCGCGGGCGGCGGCGCGGCGGGCGCGGGGGAGGCGCGTTGCAGCGCCTCGCGGGCTTCGCGTAATTGTCCTCGCAAGTCCTCCACCACTTTCTGTGGACGGGTTTGAATTCGGTAAACGGGTGAATTTTTGAAGCACGCAAATGCAGCGTGGAACATAAAGTAAACTGCTATAGTATGTAGCGTGGGTTGACGACCCGTAAGCACGACCTACCTTCTGGTAGAGTATGATCTGGTGCAGGCGCGCCTGCAGCGGGTCGGCGG
Organism: Hipparchia sbordonii; assembly: GCA_038048805.1. NCBI lineage: Eukaryota > Metazoa > Arthropoda > Insecta > Lepidoptera > Nymphalidae > Hipparchia > Hipparchia sbordonii. The sequence goes on along the minus strand of CM076107.1, from coordinate 6,832,108 downwards.
CGGGCGGCAGGCCGTCCAGCGAGTCATTGTGCGCGCGCGCGCCCGCGCCGCACACGCAGCGCACGCGCGACGCGCCGCTCTCGCCGCCCTCCGCGCCCGCGCCGCTCGCCGCCCCCCCCTCGCCGCACGCGCCGCACCAGCACGAACTGCTCGAGGACGACGGCTCCGTTGCACTACCTGCAATCGTTTTATATTATTCTTACGCTGTACTCCGTACGTTCACGTAAACATGCCCTAAGAATTAGGTCTTAGTGAGGACTTGGAGAGTAAGTTGAGCTACTTTTTATGCTGGGAAAACAACGAGTTCCCGCGGGATTTTTGAAAACTCTACGCGGGCAAAAGTTAGTTTATGGTATTACCTTGGGCGTTCCCGTTGGCGCAGACGCAGGTGCAGTGCGGGCAGGCGCGGCAGGCGCGGGCGGGCGCGCGGCGCGGCGACGCGGGGCACAGCGTGAGCTGGCTGGCCACGCGCGTGCTGCAGCCGGCCGCGCCCTCGCCCTCGCTCTCCGAGCTCGCGCCGCTCGACGACGCGCCACCTGCCACACGCCGCACTGGTCATTCCACTATACCCACTACCTCTAGTACGCGATAAGGCAGGCGTGCGGGCGAGGTCCTGGGCACCTTAGCCTACCTTATTGCGTACTATACAATACATCACACTAATTATTATAAAGGCGAAAGTTTGTATTTGTGTGTGTATGTGTGTATGTTTGTTACTCCTTCACACCAAAACGTTTGAACCAATTTGGCTGAAATATCCAGGATTAACACATAGGTTTATCCCGGAAAATTAAGGAGTTCCCACGGGAGTGAAACCTTCCACGCGGACGAAGTCACAGGCATCGTCTAGTACATAATAAAGTTGTTAAATAAAACATATTTTTTGTTTTATTTGTTGTTGTTGATCTTCTGCACTCGACCGGCCTCCGTCCCCCTGTATTCAGCGACTCGTTTAATATCGTCCACCCCCCTAGCGGGGGGTCTGCCAATACGGGGTACGGGGTCGCCACTCCAGCCACTTGGGACCCGACTACCATAAATTATTCGAACTTCAAGACCCGCCCATTGCACTCTCATGTGTATATCATATGGTATTTGACGAATATAACCCAAAATTCGTAGATACAGGACAACAGCTTACCATTCAAATCAACTTCCAAGAACTTCGTAGCGATATCCCCCAAGCCGTTGACAGCACCGTTGCTCACTTGCTGGACCTCCCTGTTGTGGTTGGTCAACTCGTTAACGACATTGTGGTTGACCAGATCGCCTTCAGTTGAGTTGTGGTTGTCCACTGGCGCGTCCTGCAGGCGCAGGGTCGCAGGTTCGAGGCGGCTCTGCGGCGAGTTTTCCGGGATGTCGAACCCGGTTGACGATTGGTTGCTGGACTCTGATATGGACCGCCACGTTATGCTTATGTTTCGCGTTCTTGCGGATTCTCTTGCTGCCTGTGGGATTTATTTGATTTTAAAACAACTTATCCTAATAATTGAATCGACAGACTAATAGACAAAGAACACAAGAAAAAACCGGTGGAATCTAGAGAACTAGAGGTTAATAATTGTTGAAAGATGAAGTCGGAATTTTGAAAACAATGAACCAAGTTGTTTTTAACCGACTTCCAAAAAAGGATGAGGTTTTCAATTCTGTCGGAATCTTTTTTTTATGTATGTTTCCAATTACTCGAAGACGTCTGCACCCTTTTGGAAAATTCTTTTTTTGTTTGAAAGGGTATACTTCCCAGGTGGTCCCATTGTCATCAGGTCAGGATCTGATAATGGGATCCTGGAGAAATCGAGGGAAATCTTCAAATTTTATACCCAGCATGCATGGAGCTCTTTTTACATGACGCCACCCAGCACACGACTAATGGTGGCTAATTACATTAAAAAATTGTCAACAATGTAGGTAGAAGAGATTATAGTGCACTCTATAACACATCCAAACATCTATTTGTGAACCTATGCCTTCTGTTGTATTTGTGGTTGAGAGCAACGAGAAAACAGACAGACACTTACGTCGGCCATACCAATGACGTCAGTGTATGTTTCGCACACGAACACGGGCGGTTCCTCGGGCGTGTCCACTTCCGCGGCGACCCGCACGCTGTCCGCGAGGTCGGCCTCTCCGTTGACGATCACGTGGTGCGTTGCCATGGCGACAGGGTTCATCTCGGGCTTGCGCTCCTCCAGCGAGGCGGAGGGCGCGGCCACTATTTCCCGTTCCAGAGAGGACGAGTTGCTCGTGAGGTCCCGCAATCGATTGTTCTCGAAGTGGTCTGGATGTAGGCCGTCGACCTTGAAACGTTTGATTTGTTAATTTTTTTTTATTCAATTAAAAATATAGTCTTTGACTTGTGATCTCATTAATAGTAAGTAACGATGCAGTCTAAGATGGTAGCGGGCTAACTTGGAAGTGGTATGGCAGTGTAAATTCAATCCGTACCCCTAATCTGTTTCTACACGCCATCGTTCCGGAACGCTAAATTACTTGGCGGCACGTCTTTGACTATAGGGTGGTAACTAGCCACGGCCAAAGCCTCCCACTAGACAAAATGTATATGCAATAGGCATCTTTTACGCGAGGGCGCTCTAAGTTATGCTACATCATGACTTACCATCAGGCTTGACAAGAGGCTTAATGCTAAACCATAGTCACCCAACTTTCAAACAGAGAAAACCGCATCAAGATCAGTCCAATCATTAGGGATGGAAATTTTACGAGAAAAAAAATGACAGCCACAGATGTACACGTCAGACTTATAAATACGAGGGGTATTTTTTCATCGGGAGATGGATGATGAAAACACCTAACTCTTAAAAGTCGCTAACTACTATAGGCCTCATAAGAAGGCTCAAGATCACTCAGCGGGCGAAGGAGAGAGCTATGCTAGAAGTATCCCTGCGAGATCAAATCAGAAATGAGGAGACCCGTAGTAGAACCAAATTCACCGACATAGCTCAGCGAGTCACGAAACTGAAGTGGAAATGGGCGGGGCACATAGTTCGAAGAGCTGATGGTCGGGTTCCAAGGTGCTAGAGTGGCGACCCCGCACCGGGAAGCGCAGTTTTGGCAGACCCCCAGCGCAGGTTGGATTTAGGTGGCGTAAAACCGAGGCTTGTGGAAGTCCATGCTAGATACCCATTCTAGCAGTGTACGTCTATCGGTTGATAAAGAAGAACTCCAAAAAGATAGGATGCCAACAAAGATGAAATATCTCAAATTAGTATAGATACTTATATAGGTAGTTGATTTTGTATACATGTATAGTTAATTGTAATATTTAGTGTGTACTGATGGGGCTGACATAAAGGTCACCTTTAAAAGTCCCATTTAAAATAATGAGAATAAAAAAAAAGATGAAATGCTACCTGGTCGGTGTCGGTGTCGGTGTCGGCGCGCAGCTGGTCCACGCCGCTGTCGGTGAGCGCGGCGCGCGCGGCCGGCGCCCCGCACTCGCGCTCGCTGTCCACGCTGCTCGAGCGGTTCACGGCCAGCGAGAGCTTCCTGCAGGCGATAATCTAACTAGTAGTTCCAGCTGTGAGATCGACTAACGAGGATTACTACAGTGTGACGATGTAACTTACATGACGTCCGGCGCTAGACTGGGATCGCTACATCGTCTTTGTGTCGTCCGTTTTTCTCCTTCGGTTAACAAATTATCACAGGATCTAGTTTTCGTCATTAAACCTAAAAATAAAAATTAGATATTATCTAATCGTAAACTGTCTTAGTTCATATATAAGGTATAGAGGAACGTAAGTCGGTATAGACCAAAGTGGGTAGCTGGGATATTAATAAAAATAAGAATATTTTAAAAATAATAGTCAAATCGCGAACGGCTCACTAAAGAGATATCTAACTACCGCACAGATACATTCGTTAAATTATCACTAAATGGACTAATTAAGTTTTTAGAGGACGCTGAGATTTAACTTTTTAAAAATTAAGAGATTCTGAAGTAACGATAACCGATTCTTGAATAGGGTTGGATAAATAAAGCAGGCTGTGCACTCAGTGTCGGCTTACCGTTGTGGTGGGGCGAGGGCGCGGGCGGCGGCGGCGGCGGCGCGGGGTCGCGGGCGGCGGGCTCGCGCTCGCGCTCGCCGCGCGTCAGCCCCCACCACACCTGCATGGTGCGCACGCTGCACTCCGGCCATATCACCTGCAGGAACATTCACAAAATTGTTTCTTCAAATTTTACTAATATTGTAAATGCGAAGATGTGTCTGTTACTTTGTTGGTTTGTCCTTCAATCAAGCTCCAACAGAGCTACGGATCGACGTAATTTTTTTCTACGTTAGTTCATTGTTCAGCATTTTAGCTAAATATACGTTTTTCCAAATATTTAAATAAGAAAATTAAACTAAATTAAAACGACATCTTTGTTCCAATAGCAATCAATATTTATTTTTCTTAGATGTCTCTCATTTGACAGCTTTTCCCTTTTTTTACTTCTGATTATAAAATAAATATTTACTAATATAACTTTAATCAAATCTAGTCTCAACATTCATCTTTTAACATGCGAATATGCTCGCTGTATGAACGCTGCGTTGTGCTGCAGTACCTGGTCGTGCTGCAGGTGCGGCGAGTAGAGATGGTTGCGGTAGGCGGGCGCCTGCAGCAGATGCCACACCTGCGCCGTGGTGTCGGCGGCGCGGCACTCGGCGCGCTCGCGGCTCGTGTTGCACAGGAACGTGCCGAGCATGCTCGCTGTGTGAGCGCTGCGTTGTGCTGCAGTACCTGGTCGTGCTGCAGGTGCGGCGAGTAGAGATGGTTGCGGTAGGCGGGCGCCTGCAGCAGATGCCACACCTGCGCCGTGGTGTCGGCGGCGCGGCACTCGGCGCGCTCGCGGCTCGTGTTGCACAGGAACGTGCCGAGCATGCTCGCTGTGTGAGCGCTGCGTTGTGCTGCAGTACCTGGTCGTGCTGCAGGTGCGGCGAGTAGAGATGGTTGCGGTAGGCGGGCGCCTGCAGCAGATGCCACACCTGCGCCGTGGTGTCGGCGGCGCGGCACTCGGCACGCTCGCGGCTCGTGTTGCACAGGAACGTGCCGAGCATGCTCGCTGTGTGAGCGCTGCGTTGTGCTGCAGTACCTGGTCGTGCTGCAGGTGCGGCGAGTAGAGATGGTTGCGGTAGGCGGGCGCCTGCAGCAGATGCCACACCTGCGCCGTGGTGTCGGCGGCGCGGCACTCGGCGCGCTCGCGGCTCGTGTTGCACAGGAACGTGCCGAGCATGCTCGCTGTGTGAGCGCTGCGTTGTGCTGCAGTACCTGGTCGTGCTGCAGGTGCGGCGAGTAGAGATGGTTGCGGTAGGCGGGCGCCTGCAGCAGATGCCACACCTGCGCCGTGGTGTCGGCGGCGCGGCACTCGGCGCGCTCGCGGCTCGTGTTGCACAGGAACGTGCCGAGCATGCTCGCTGTGTGAGCGCTGCGTTGTGCTGCAGTACCTGGTCGTGCTGCAGGTGCGGCGAGTAGAGATGGTTGCGGTAGGCGGGCGCCTGCAGCAGATGCCACACCTGCGCCGTGGTGTCGGCGGCGCGGCACTCGGCGCGCTCGCGGCTCGTGTTGCACAGGAACGTGCCGAGCATGCTCGCTGTGTGAGCGCTGCGTTGTGCTGCAGTACCTGGTCGTGCTGCAGGTGCGGCGAGTAGAGATGGTTGCGGTAGGCGGGCGCCTGCAGCAGATGCCACACCTGCGCCGTGGTGTCGGCGGCGCGGCACTCGGCGCGCTCGCGGCTCGTGTTGCACAGGAACGTGCCGAACATGCACGAGTGCACGTGCGTCGCTAGTTTTATCTAAACAAACAGAATCAGGCTTTTAGCTAGTCAGACTCGAGCATAGTCGCAAATGTAACCTGATTATGCTGGATTAACTCAGATTCAACCAGCCGAATTCAATCTGCCTAATAGCCGGTTCACGCGGTTCGATTTTACGAGTAGTAGATCAACACTCGTTGTTCAAAAATCAATTCATCTTTTTAAAAGCAATTTCAATTTGATTGAATTTCTGTTCAGACTGGTTGAATGGCATGTGATGTACCAGTTGTTCAACTAAAACCGAATCGTATGAACCAGCTATAAGATTGGTTGAGCATTTCTGATTGGGTCGGATTTAGTCAAACTGACCTAGATTGTGTCTGACTGACTCGAATTGGTTCTGATTAAGCAACTTTGTGTCAAATTGTGATGAAATGAATCAAACTATCGTTCAAGCACATAACTCGAACCTTTCACTTCTTTCGCATATTTACGTGCAATATTTTTTTATGTACTGAGCATTCATTTTAAGAGACGTGTTAGGTGTCAATCCTTACTATTATAAATGCGACAGTGTGTTTGTTTGTTAGTTTGTCCTTCAATCACGCTGCAACAGAGGATCGGCGTGATTTTTTGCATGGGTATAGTTGAGGACCTGGAGAGTGACATAGGCTACTTTTTATCCCGGAAAATTAAAGAGAGAGAGAGCAAAACCCCGCGGACGAAGTCGCTAACTAGTAACACATATTTTGTTTGTACTTTGTTAAATGAAGTATGATTCGCGTCCGCGACAGTATTGAAACGACATTTCACCTAGGCCTTAGTTAACAGCGAGTTGCCTCACCAGGTAGGCCTCGTTGAACTCGAAGCTCCACGGGTACTGCACCATCATCTGGTAGACGACGTGCAGCCACTGCAGGAAGATGGGCGAGCGCTCGTTGGGGTCCTCCGCGCCGAACTGGTGCCCGCAGCGGTCCGCGAACTTGTGCCCGAAGTCGAGCCACTCTCGCTCGATGAGGATACGGAAACCCTGCAGCAGAATACATTTCGATAGTTATAATTTAGTATTCAACCTTTATAAGACTTTTCAAACGCATCTCTTATGGGGCAATGTTTATTGAGGCTGAAATTTAAAATAAATCACATTCTCACTTTACTCTTCACTTTAACTCGGTCTTCAAGTCTGATCGAGTCTTTATAATTACTTGCAACACTGCCTTCAGCTCAGCGAATAAAGAAAGAATATGGATGTAGTTTAACTTGGGTTCAAGCGGATTTTTTGCATACTCATATAAATACATTGTCATACACAAGTACATAAGTCCCTCAACGCACTGGCGGTTCCAGTTGTATATGATTTCACATAAAATTGGGCATACGGCTGACCGGCAGTGCGTTGGCGGCCTTAAGGCCCAAGACACGGAGTTGCCCGCGAAATTCAAATTTAATTTGGTTTTTCGCCATTTATAAACGAATACGACAAAGTAGGCTTATGGTATTCAAATTGCGATAATGGCAGTATCATCTTCACAGGTTTATATACTAATCTTTACGTAAAAGTATCCAGTTTAAGAAATTAATCAAAATAATGACTAATTTGTGAGTAGCTCACGTCAAACTCATTATTTTGACTAATTTCTTAAACTGGATACTGTCACGTTAAGATTAGTATATAAACCTGTGAAGCTGATACTGCCATTGGCGCAATTTGAATACCATAAGCCTACTTCGTTGTATTAGTTTACAAATTGCGAAAAACCAAATTAAATTTGAATTTCGCGGGCAGACCCGTCTCTTGGGCCTTAAGTCGGGTGGTCACCTGCAGCGTGCGGTAGAAGGGGTCGAGGATGAGCTGCGCGGCGGCCACGAGCTGCGGCGTGCGGTCCCAGCCGTCCGAGCAGTGCACGAGCACGGGCCGGCCCGCGTGCGCCGCGCGCGCCACCGCGCACGCCGCGCGCAGCACGCCGCACACGTACTGCGGCCACAGCGTGCGCTCCAGGTTGCTGTGCCAGCTGCACACACAGTACAATAGCAGTTTACTCAAGTTAACTTTAAATGTCGAGCGACCAAAAGCTGACTGGGGAAAATGCTTTACCATTAGAATAGAATAATTTTTTTATTCAAAAAAAACTTTCACAAAGTGCTTTTCAATCCGAATTAAGTCCGCCTTTTGTATTACATTTTGTGGGAAAGGTGGACTGAATGTTGTAGGAGCAGACTCGGTGTTGTTGTCCCCTATTCGAAGAGAACGAGTTTGATCCCAAGCCTTTGACTTTTCGGAGTTATGTGCATTTAAGCAATTAAATATCACATGCTTCATTAAGGGAAACATCGTGAGGAAACCTGCACGCCTGAGTGTTCTTCATAATATTCTCAAAGTTGTGTGAAGTGTTGTTAATGTAAATCTGACCTTACATGTTACATGTCTGTGGTCTATGCCTCTTAACCACCGTGACTTGACCTGTGGTCTTGATTTTGAGTACGAGCATTTCTTGATAAAAATAATCCGATGTAATCAGTTGCCGACTTTCGTTTTTATTGAAGATCCATCATGAAGTCTGTCAATTTACATTGGTCTAGCCTATAACCCTTGTCTGAGAGACCTGCGCTCAGTAGTGAGCCGGTGATGGTGATGGCACGGAACTCACTTGGGCTGCTCGGGCGGCTCGGCGGCGAGGTCCCGCATCTGCTGGAAGCTCTTCCGCACGTGGTGTATGTTGGGCAGGCTCATGAACTGGATGTCCGCGGCCGGGTAGTACTGCGCGCACTCGCAGCCGCCGCCGCGCGCGCGGTTCGTCACCGCCGATGCGTACGAGCGCGCGTCCACTATCAGCAGCTTCAGTTGCTGCAACCACAACCACTCACTGTCAAACTAGGAGGTCATTTGACCGTTCCGTAGAACAAAGTCTCATCTGCTAAATTCACAACTTGAAATTTGAGCCTTAAAAGTCACACCTGCAAGGCTCAAATCTCAAGTTATGAATTTAGCAGATAAGACTTTGTTCTACGGAACGGTCGATTTATTCCCTACATTCTGTTTTACTTTGCAGAATTTCATCACATAGGGCAATATATTATGACTGCAGTTTTTTTTTTTTTTTTCAAATAAAGAGCCATATTATGGACTAGATTTCCCGCAAATATTAATTATAACCCGCGCCAATAAAGAAACGTTTTATAAATGGCGGCTCGTACTTGTAATGACGGGTACAGGTTGGACCGTCAGCAAAAAACGAAGCGAAGCTGAACTGATGTACGTGTAGCTATACAGACACACATAAATGTTTTTAAAATATAGATATACTATGTTACTATTTAATTGTTATTATTTTAGTTTTATTTTGCAGATTATATAAATTTATTATAGTTAACATATTATAAAACTTAAATAAATTAAAACTACTACCTTAGTAGGTAGTAGTTTTAATTTATTTAAGTTTTAATATTAGAATTAGTATTCTAAATTAAAAAAATTAAACTACGATACAAAATCTTATAATAAAACATTAAAATAAACTCTAAATATTAGGGTCCACATTTAATTATATATTAATCCCGAAGTACATGTTTTATATCTCTATTTATTTATTTTTTCTTGTGTCCTATAACTTATCTTGTCTTGTATCTCGCAGTCAAATCGCGACGTCATTAAAGGGTATGCCTGAAAGGCAGTTACAGACTGATTATTTTTTTGCGCGCTATAACGAAATGTGTGACTAAAGACAGGAATAACGTGCGAGTGAGAGGGAATGATTAGCGACGCCATTTATAAAACGTTTCTTTATTGGCGCGGGTTATAACTACTATACCGCCCGTGACACATAATTTGCATATTATAAGATACTGTTCTGCTGCTGCTCGCTGCTGCTTCCCATTTAATAAGGTTGTCATGGACAAAAAAAAAAAAAAATAGAAGAAAGCACTCATATGAACCATTTGCAATATAATGCAACGGTTATCAAATAAAATATCAATCGGTGACAGTGTTGTATTACACTATTCCTTAATATTTAGAAGTTAATATAAAAAAGGAGGCTTTTGCTTTCATAAGAGAGGGGAACTTTATTTTCAACAAAAAAATATTTGGAAACAACTGTTGTGTGTGTGTTGGTGTGAATTTACCCAAATTAGCGGCCATGAATTCTTAGTAAGACATTGGTGATATATCTCGATATATTTTAGTGTTTTCGTTTCTACAAATGTCACCAGTCACCTTGTTGGGCGTGGGTCGGTCCTGGTTGCAGGCGGAGACGAAGGCGGCCAGCAGGCGCTCGTCCTCGCTGGAGCGCCAGCCGAACCAACCCACCTCGGGCTGCGACGAGCGCGCGATCACCGCGCCCGAACCGCGGTGCCGCCACACCACCGCGGGGATGCGGCGCATTGCACGAAACCTATGTTACAAATAGTGTCCGCTCAACCAAAGCCCCATTTGAATCTGCAATTGGCAGTACTGGGTCACTCCTGCTGTGCCGACACCCGATTGGCCAGCGCCGGCGAGATCAGACACTGTTAGTGCCAACAATACCACAACCACCATACGAAAACAAATCCTTTATAGCGCAACGGTTAAAGGTGCGGACTGAAAACTGAAAGGTCACAGATCCGAGCCCCATCCGTTACAATATTGTCGTACCCACTCCTAGCACAAGTTCTCCGCTTATTTGGACAAGAGAGGAGAATATAAGTCAAGTTAAGCTTGGCTAATATTTAAAAAAAAAATTAGATGCAAAAATGCCGTCGTTTTTGCGTCGGGGTTAACAAATTAATTTCATTCGCCTAAAATAATGCCCCATTAAAACAAAAATAAACCTGTCGTATTAAATATTTGGCTAACAATTGAGTGGTTTTATCAATAACATCCACAAATAATAATGACCGATCTGTTTATGTAATCGAATGCTAGCTTGGACTTAAAGTTTTTTCTCATAAAACTGGTTATTTGATTTTATATATCGATTATAACATTGCTGTAGTTTTCCTAAATGATCATACATGCATAATTCACTCACTGAACTTTTTAAATGGAGAATTCGCCATGATTTTCTGATTCCCCACATGGTGGGGGGTGTGTAAATTTTCAATTTACACTTGTAGTCTATACAAAAGTGTAAATTAAAAATTTAAACCGACATGTTACAACATCATTAGGATGTTGTAACATGTCGCTAGTCAGTAATTGTAAAAATAAAAATATGTAATCCGCCATTTTGTGGCGGCGGCCATCTTGGACCGATTTTCATCAAACATAGCTAAGAACACTCCCGATTAATTCATCTTTCAAACAAAAAAAAAAACAAAATCAAAATCGGTTCATCCGTTCGGGAGCTACGATGCCACAGAAAGACACACACACAGACACGTCAAACTTATAACACCCCGTCGTTTTTGCGTCAGGGGTTAAAAAGCACACCGATGTGAAAATGGGGCAGGGCAGTTAATGTTCTCTAAGATCCAAAGTCTTACCTCGCGACAGAGTCTAGATCTTCGTCGCAGATGGAAGCGGGCACGATGAGTAGTGGTGGGTACGAGGGACATAGTTTGTACTCCGAATTGACGGCTGTCACCCGCCACGCGCCTTTACTGGTGAAACCCAGACGCTCCAACTGAAAAAACCAAATTACTTATTCAAATATTAGTATTTCATTTATGAAGAGGGTGAGTCTCATCGAGTCGTGAATCTGAAGTTGCAATGTTCGGGGCATATATATAACTACTGGTAGGTGGTACTACATAAAGTACTTCGAATTAATGGTCGTTGGGTCCTGATATGCTGGAGTCCCTTACGCTGGAAAGCGCAGTGTTGGCAGACCCCCACCAGGTTGACCGACGAAACAGACGAGTCGCAGGAAGTCGTTGAATAGAGTCGACGCAAGACCGAGGCCTGTGGAAGTCCTTTCAAAGAGACCTTTGTCCAGCAGTGTAGGTACGTTTATTGGTTGGGTGAAGCCTAGATAGTGTATATTTGTCGATTGCACTAATAAAATTAATTGTTGAAGTTACTATTAGGGAAGAATGTGCTTTCCACAACTTCGATCTATTTTGTTAATTTTATTGTTATGTTAAGCTTTGTATTTTTTAATTTTTATTTCAAGTAAGAAACTTGAAATAAAAATTAAAAAATACAAAGCTTTCACTACAGAACTATTGAGCTGTTTTTGATGGAGTCTTGTTGCACTACGAAGGCATACAGTGTATAGCAGATTCTTGGAAACGTTTATAATGTATTGGCCAGCAGGGGCGCCGCAGATAGTCGTGAATTTTTTTTATAGCTTGGTAGTCGTTATTCAAAGAGGTATTATGCTAATAATATTGTTAATTGTTAAGTATAAAAGTTCATTATATCGCTGCGTGCGCAGCACTGTGCGGTGGATGCGCCTTCGACCTTTTTGCTATTACTTTTATGATAAGTATTATTTTTAAATAATTATCGCGTGTTTATTATATAAACGCCGACATTTATGTTAATGTAACAAAAAGTAACTGTTTGTCTACTTGGGAAAATATTTCTTTTGTAATATAATTATAATATTATGTATCATAATGATGTATGATAGGTATTTTTTCATAACATATCTGTAATGTTATATTTTCATATCTGTATTAGATTGTTTATTTAAGACAAGCAGTGCTAAAGATGATTACAATGAAATATTGTTACATAAATAAAGTGAAAAATAAGTACCTAACGCAGAACATTACTTTATTAACAAAGGCCTTGAAAGTTTTTGGATATTTCTTTTATTGGGAAAACAATCGCTTGCGCACATTTATATCCACTCTGTTTTTATATTACGTGAGCGAAGCTGTGGGTGAAAGCTAGTAGCTTTCACCCACAGCTTCGCTCACGTTAAGTTCGATTTTTAAACCCGTATTTTAACCCCCTTGGGGTTCAAAAATTCTTACTTAGCGGATGCCTACGTCCTAATAGCTATCTGTATGCCAAACAGCTCGATCGGCCCAATGGTTAGAGCTGTGCGTTGATAGATCAGTCCGTAAGTCAGTCACCTTTGCCTTTTATATATTTAGATTTACACAATCAGTGATCAAAGTGTGTTTACCTCGGGGCCGAACCAACTGGGCTGCGGGGCGTGAGATGCGCGCATGAGAGCTCTATGGACGGACGTGGGGGGCTGCTCCTTGGCCCACGCTGCGTAGGCCGCGGCGAAGGTCTCCTGCAGGGAGCCGATGGGAACTAAGCCCATGTTCAGTCTTCGCCACCATTCTATGCATTGGTCGCTAGTGTTGAATGTGCATCTGAAAAAGAAGAATAAAATAAGTGGGTATTTGACAATTTTTTTTTTAATATACATACTTAGTGAAAATAAAGGTTTTTGATATTATAACACAATGTAATTTTTTTTTTTTTTTAATCTTAACTAGACTCGAAAATATAGAGTTTTTAAGTTTCCTGTTAAATTATGGGACCATTTCGCGAGGTTCCTCTGTCGATTAAAAAAAAATCCCGTTTCAGTAGCTCCATACACTCTCCATACAGAATTTCGTTTTAGAAAGAGACGAATACAGTCACAGTAAAATAGCTTATAAATTCCAAAATTGCCCCCGCCGGGAATCGAACCTGAGACCTCCCAGTTATAAAACCACAGCGCTCACCACTGCGCCAGGGAGGTCGTCAAAACCTTTATCACATTGGTATGTTGCAGCTTTGATAGTTTCTTAATAAAATTGTTTTGACCCACAGACTGGTAGAAAAGGGTATCTACTAAAGGGTTCCAACACCCAAGGATACGGTCTCTGTAGTACACATTTTACTTCGTAAACAAACAAAACAAGCCGTATACTTGTACGATCGCAGATAAGTTTATTCTTATTGTCATGATTTTCCGGTTTGGCACGGTCAATAAACTTTGCCGACACGACAAGCGTATGAAAATGCATAGGTAACATGCATTGCTTAAATTATTGCTGCATTTGTAAAATTTAAACAGTTTTTACGATTATCATCGCGTATCGCATATTTTGTGTCGATTTTTGGGTGAAACTGGACCAGCGTTACAACTTTAGACCACAATCTGAAAAATCATTGTCTGGAAGTATCATGTATGAGAATCCATAGACAATAAAAAAGCATTACAAACACACTAAACAACACGCACATTATATGAGTACAAACGAGTTAATTATTCAAAACTATTTAACTTTTCCCCGTCTTGCGGCTGAGTGTTTGAGAAAGTGCCGTGTTCAAAAGTACAATGTTACCCAATTGTGTCCTTTTTTAAGTGTGTTACTGTAAAGACATTGCATACAAATTATTGACATGTTACAGGAAATCGTTTCATAAGTGGTCCCAAGCTACTCATGATTACTTTAAAGGTTGATTTACTTTTTTGTCATCATTCCAGGTCGAGATAAAAACAAATTGCAAATCTTATGGTCTTAATCTAAGTATCAAATCTTATGGTCTTAATCTAAGTATCAAATCTTATGGTCTTAATCTAAGTAAGTCTTAATGTAGTATGCTGCGATCTATAGATCTCAGCATACAAGATTGCTCTACTCTGCGTGTGTGTGTGAGCGTGGTCTGACTTAGCTCGGATTTAAGATAGAGTTAAAACGAGACACAAATATGATCTTATATAGATCTGTCCCATTTTAACTCTGTCTTGAGTCTGAGCAGTGTGAGAGTGCGGTCTATATATTTCAACCTTAGTCTCGGAGGTAATTGGCTCTTATCTTGGCCACGCGACGCGTCAGTGACAAAGCCGACGCAATGTAATATCTCCCAGACTCCAAGAAAGTTTCCAATGCTCTTAATCGTCCAAGGTTTCAATCAATGCAATACAAATGATCGAAAATTTCAAAATATTTACTTTGAAGGGAATATTAGTCAAGTTCGGCAGTCAGCTTGGCTAATACATATTTTAAAATTATGCAATTGGGTTTGAATTTCAATTTTGCTATTGATACTGTGGGCTCGCTGGTGGCGTTTATGATATCAAGATAAAACAAGGTTTTGTGGCACAGTTATTGATTTTATTTTGGATAAGAGAAAATACGTGTTCACGCTGTGACAGATCGAAGGTAAGAGAAATCAATCGTTCAGTACATACGTAGGGTGTTCAATAATTATTGTCGTGTAGTGTTGTACAATTATATTTTGTCAAACTAATGTCATTGACTATTACTACATTTCATCATATCCTTAAACCAATCATCAATCCAGTCCTCCCACTTTTATTTAGAAATTAAATATAATTTTTTTTTCGAAGAGGTTGAGTTGGTTGCACCTCACAATCAATTACCAATATCTTGCTTTATGTTTTTAGTAGGTACCTCGTAATAATACATCTAAGTTTCGTCGCCATTCACAATCGAAGCTATGTCCTTAGATTTGCCATTGGCAAAAAATAACACGATTTTACACCATTTGACGTGACGTTGCTCTTGCTGCTCGTTTAGCGTAAGGGATACCCAAAGCGTACAAGGCTTTTTTACATGTAAATGTTCAGTCCCAATTTTGTGTAACGCAGCTACAGAAATGTTTAAAAGCTGCTCTAATTGCCGGTAGATAATATGACTGTTTTTTCATACTGCTTTTTCCACACGAGCTGCCGTTTCTGGCACTGTCACTTCGAAGCGTCCGCCTAGACGAGAATCATCGTCGAGTCCAAATTCGCCACGCTTGAATTGCAGATACCAGTGTTCTATAGTCCTTGAGGATGGTGCTTCTTGACCAAATACGGAAATCATCTCATCCATACATTCTTGTTTACTTAAACCACGTTTGAAATTGTACTACGGAATTACGCGATAATCAAAGACGCCATAGTTAAATTAATTAAAAAAATACTGCTACCAAGTTATACTTCGTAGAGTAAAAAAACAAACTGGTAATGTTTTGTTGAAAATAACACTTTAAAAACATACAACTAGTTTTACTGCTACCCTTAAAAGTAAGTGGTACGACAAGATTTACTGAACACCCTACGTATTAGTAATTGAATGAACAATAGAATGACCGATTGAATACATAGATAACAAATGGATCTTATGTTGCGTTCCCAACAGATACGATACAATATTATGTTATAGGTACTTACTCAGTTACATAAAGCAGAATTAATATTCAAAGTAAACAGAAACGAGAGACTTGAAAACAACTTCTTGTTAAACAAGGAATTGCAACGCCTGTTTAATGTTTACCGCGTTGAGAGGTACGGGCAGTTTTCTTCACTTGTGTAACAACTTTGTTATTATCGTACACATTACCATAATTATGTGTTTGTCCAATATTATACAATCACATACCTACTGCCAGCTAATTAAATAAATTATATGTACTTATATTTAATTATATTTTTTACTTTTAATAATACAAATTATTATTTGTAAAGATACACATTATATGTATTTGCTTACTAGAGCCTCAGGAGTACTATGAAGTATAACTTAGTACATATAGAGTACTGACTAAAGCCAGAATGAATGAATAAATGAATGAATATGTAGTGACGAATGTAAAGTCAATGCCACTTATTGAGTTTCACACGGAAGTTTGAAAGCAAGCGTAGGGTAATATTTATCCCGGTTAAAAAAAGAATTCACACGGGATTTTTAAAAATCACAATTATCTATACTACTACAAATTATGCCGTGTGTTTTTTGTTGATTTGTCTCTCAATCACGCCACAACAGAACCTACAGATCGACGCAATTTTATGCATGTGTATTGAGGATCTGGGAGTGAAGTAGGCTACTTTTTACTAAGGAATTTTTATTATCCTAACTCTACGAGGACAAAGTCGCAGGCAAAAGCTAGTCTAATTACTAAAATAATAACTCAACACTTATTGGTTCAATACTCATTCTGTTATATATACCTCATAACTCAAAAATAGAAAAATATATGTAAATACATAGTTCTGCAGCAGTGGATAACAATGGGATAAAACTTTAATTAATTATTTATTTAGAATAGCAACAAAATATGGAAAGCAGTTCAAAGTCAACTTATCGCAACGCTAAGGAAAATTTACATACGAAATATGTACCAACTACCTATGTACTTTCTATGTTTTACGCAACTTATCAGTCAATGGTCCCAATTTAGTTGAAGATACAGTTGCGGTGGCCGATATAAGAGCCAGATACATTCGATTAAACAACTACAACATTTACTTACATTTGGTTATATTCATTGTTTAAGTTCGTAGACTGCAATTTTGTTATTGTCTGCCTCTCACCGTACAACCAACTTTGGCGGACGTTCATGATTAATGATAATGATCATGAATTTATTTGAGTGAAATGTTTAGGTATTCCGTCCTATTGACACGTTATTTCCTAACATTATACATAATATGTATCAATTATTGAGTTCCTGAGCCATCGATGTAAAAGAGAACTTTTACACCTATTTTTTGAATCGTGTTTTTTGGCGTTTTTTGGTACGGAACCCTTTGTAGGCGAGTCCGATTTGCATTTAACCGGTCGTTATCTTTATTGGAAATCACCGATTCCTCATGAGATTTTAATAACGCTAAATGCGCACGGACATTCAGTTACTAGTTAGTAACTAAATTAAAAATTAACTATTTCAACATTATTGTCTAGTGATAGACTTTCCAGCAATGAGGTACTTACTTCAGCTGACGGCCGTGTTTACAGAATATGATAAGGCAGAGTAGATCGCGGATCTCCAGGGCGTCTATCAGTCGCAAAGGCACGGAAGCACCGGGGCCGCTCCTCCGGCGCGGTTGCAAGTGCAGCCTGTAGTTAGACATCGCGATCGTACCGCCATCTGCTGTGCGGCCCACCCACTGTGGAAAGAGCGCCTCATTGTTATGATACCTTGGTACACGAAAGTGACACCTACTCTGAAGAGCCTTTGTAACAACTAACTTGTTACAATTACAAACTATCAAAAATAAAATGGTTATCTGCAAAAATTAAAATGTCGACAGTAAAAGATAAACGCTTTTTGATACAATGATATTTCAACGTGAAAAATAATTATTATGATAATGATTCGTAAATCATAATATAGCTTTTTATAATTTACGCAGATAATTTTAATAAACATCAAGAACATATTTAAATAGGTAGGTACCCATATGGGTATAATGAAAAAGTTAGTCGTGAATAATTATTTTGTGTCGTTATCACTTATCATGTTGCCATGCAATACACAACTGAAATAATCATTGAGCAATTAAGATAATAAAACTAAAACGACCCAACTATTTAAGTTAATAAACTGGATTATATTGTTGTTATGTATGATACATAACACACAGCACGCCTAGGATACAATAAAATATATACAGTGTAATATTGTAGGTTATAAATGGTACATAATTTGGTATGAAAGCCAAAAAAAGTTTAAGTATTTATTAATTAACAAGTTCTTTAGCGAGACGTCGCGTTGGAAGGCCTGTGCATAAGAGTGAATGACGCTGAAGAGCAAAGTGTCCTTTAGAGAGAGGTTTTTAATGCTAACGTGGGCATGTAACAAACGAACAAATTAGCGACCGAAAAATGCAGAAATCAGTGTTCAAAAATCGTGAAAACGCGGCGCAAGACGCAAAGAGCCATAAAAACGCCGATCGCAGCCGCGAGAAGTAGCCAGTCTGTCCTCTCCCTTATTGATAACCACTTATTTACTTCGACATAATATTATGTCTGAGATCTATACAAATCATTAAAATTGAAGTGTTTATTTCTGCGTTTTCGCCTCTTGTCCTCTTGATTGCATGTTGAACTAAAAGAGTTCCCACAGGAATTTCAGGATGAAAAAAATCAAAAAGCTATCCACGCAGACAAAGTTGCGTGGATGAAAACGGTTAATTTCGGTAGATTCAACGAAACCGAATTACAAACAGTTTCATTCTTTAAACCGGTTACCTAAACCGATTCCGATACGGGGGTTAATGACCGGTTAAAGGTATAATTCTTTTTTTTTCTTTTTGATTTCCACAACTTTAATTGAACTACCAAAAAGGAATGCGACGCGTCGACAACGACATCAAAGGTTACGTCAAAGCTGCTGTACGGTTTCTACTGAATAGAGATAAAGGGTGTGACGTTTTCAATGAACTTGCAATTTCTATAGCGTTTGAACGTACAAACGATTACAACCCAAAGGTTCATTGAACCTGCTGCACTCGGCACGGAGACCTTTAGTATAATAACGACACGATAATATCTGTACTTTTATTGGGGTTTTGCGACTACTAACAAATTTTTGTTGATTTAAATGCAAGGCTTCTGCCCAACCAAACTGTGGGGATTAAGGAACTGTCGATTGTGAATTGAAGAAGCGGACGAAGTCGCGGGCGTCTGCTAGTTTTTTTTAATAAAATTAGTGTGTTATTCCAGACTATAATCTACATATCTCTATGGCAAATTTCAGCCAAATCGGTTCAGTCGTTGCGGCGTGATTGAGTAACAAACATCCATCCGTCCATACATCCAAACTTTCGCATTTTTTTTATATGAATAGCGGGCAAACGAGCTGGTGGGTCACCTGATATAAAGTGATTACCGCCGCCCATGAAC
The DNA here is from genome assembly GCA_038048805.1 of Hipparchia sbordonii. NCBI lineage: Eukaryota > Metazoa > Arthropoda > Insecta > Lepidoptera > Nymphalidae > Hipparchia > Hipparchia sbordonii. The sequence goes on along the minus strand of CM076107.1, from coordinate 6,812,835 downwards.
ACTTGTAGAACCAGATGCACCACCAATGCGTTGCCGGCTTTTCAGGAACTTATTGGTTCGCCCCTTGAATAACCCCATATTGTAATTAAGTGGGAACACTGTCGAAGGGAGATGATTCCACAATTTGGTAGTACGTGGAAAAAAAGATCTGGAGCAACGAATGATGACGGAGGATTTATAATATTAAACTATGCCGATCGCAATCTGCCGCTAAAAGTAGCCAGTCCGCCCTCTCCTTTAGTCACGCCGGTGCCCTCCGGTGCCTCACCTGTACGAACTCCCCGCATATCGGCGCGAAGCCCGCGTCGAGGCCGGGCTCGTCGTAGTGCGTGCGCAGGCGCGGGTACAAGTCTGCGGCGCGCACGCGGTGCGGTGGCGGCTCCGGCTGCGGGGGCGTGCGGTGCCGCTCGCGCTCGCTCATGTTGCTCGACGTCGCTGCCACCTGAGCACAATAAACATGCTTTTTAAAAAAAATATATTAACTGTGCTGAACATTTATTTTACGAAAATCAACAGCGAATTAGAACTTAAGAGATAATGACAATTGTATGGCCAATTATAGATTTTCTCAAAATTTACTACAGAAAAAGATACATTTTGTGAGAGTGAGTAAAATAATAACTTAAAAAATTAAACCAACAACTAATGAGACCAAAAAGTTACAAAATAAGTATGTGTGCGAGTGCGTGTGAGTATGTATTTGTGTGTGTGTGTGTGTAAATGTGAAAGTGTGTTTGTTTGTTGGTATGTCCTTCAATCATGTCGCAACGGAGCAACGGATTGACGTCATTTTTTGCATAGGTGCATTTGAGGACCTGGAGAGTGACATAGGCTACGTTTTATCCCGGAAAGTTAAGGAGTTCTCTTGGGAAATACAAAAACTTATTTCACGCGGACGAAGCCGCGGGCATCAGCTTGTGACTTCATAATTCCCCACCCTCCAACTAAGCGTAAAGACATATACACATTATAGTTGCTTTACTGCACTATTAAACTTCTTCTTTTCTATTTTTAAATAATGTGCCTAATCAATTGTCTTATATGGGATCTAAAACAAGAAAAAAGTTTGAAAACCGTAACCCGACTACAAAAAGTTGGATATAACATGCGTCATATTGAATTTCTTCGTATAAAATTTACATTTTCTACTCACAAAATCACAAAGGTCTGGCAAGAAAAGATAAAAAAAAAGGATTCTCAATCAGGATTATCCAAAATCTTTCCGAGTAGTTTATTATTGAAGCAAAGTAAACTCGCTTAAAGCAAACTTTAACATCACTATCAAATAAGTTAAAAAAAAATAATAACCACATTCCATCCGCAGAGAGCGTCGAGGAAGGCTAATATTTTTAAATCTATCCTTGCGCGGTACACCTTTACTATCAACAAGCAAATGTACAACTAAAAGCTAAAATTGTTCATTTAACCATTGCCCAGTGACCACCGATAAAGGGTTCCAATACAAATAGAAAGACAGAGAACGTTGAGAATTATCATTCTATCTCACTTATGCCCATTCCCTATCACTTGTTTGACGATCCAAGTTCTCAAAGGATCATATTATACTAGCGAACACCCGCGACTTGGTCCGCTTCTTCAATTTACAATCGACAGTTTAGGGGGGCGGTACCCCTGCTGCATCAGGATTGAGAAGTTGGAACCTGAAGTTTTTATGGGACCATCTCGCAAAGTTTTTGTCGATTAAAATGAGATTCACGCAAATCGGATTAGAAATCACGGAGATCGATAACGGCAACAAACAAACTGACAGACAGAAAAATACCTACCGTATTTACTTACATAAGCATTTAGTAAAAAGCTGTTATTTCGATATTACAAACAGACACTTCAATTTTATTTGTTTGTATAGATCTAAAGGGAAAGAAACCCTGTGAACTATGAGTGTGATCAGTACTAGCAAGCGTTTGAATCACGCACATTCCGATAGCGATCAATGCATTAAGCTCGTAGTAAACGGATTATTCTAATGCATTTTCGAATTGAATGAATGTTTTTTTTATATTCATACGATTTTTTACAAGGATTAGGCCTTAGTTTCTTGGGTATTGTACTCAAAGGGTGCCAAGTCGGGACCCTAATCTGTGCTATTACGCCTCCGCTGTCCGTCCGTTCCTCTGTCTGTCTGTCAGCGGGCTGTATCTCATGAACCGTAATAAGTAGACACACACTTGAAATTTTCACAGAATGTGTATTGCCGCTATACTTAATAAAAAAAAATTAAAGACCGGTCGCCATACAATAAACTTTTGTTTTCGCTCGATCTGAATAATAGCTGGTTTTAAATCTTGAACGATTGTACGGAACCCTACGTATGAGGGTCCTACTCGCGTTAGCCAGTTTTTTAGTTAGGCATGTGCAATTAGCTTTATAGAGGTAAAGTCAGGGTAAAGTCCATTCGACGGCTACGCATAAACAATTGAATGTAGATACAATAACAGAATATAAGTATGTACCTAACATGTAATTCTAGGTACTCCCTAACCTAAGAATATTATTTATGAGTAATAATAATGACTATAATTTCGTTTTTAAGTAGTGTCTTCCCTTAGTTATTGAAAATTGTTAGAACCAAATAATATCCAACATTTATCCGATTTAGTTATTGTAATGGATTTATTTTTGTTCTAAATAAAAAGGGTTTCGAAATAAGTTGCCTAATGTTTGGAGCTAAAGTTCAAAGAAGCGTCTCGGCCTTGCCTATAAGGACAATTGTTTCAAAGTTCCCAGTCATGCTTCATAATAAACTCGTATAGGCATGACTAGACCAGCATTAAGGAAAATCAAAAATTTGGTACGATACCGAGATGACAAGTGATAAAGGTCGTGCCAAGGTGCAAGCTTGCAATGTTTTGCTTGAAGATATTGTTTAATTTGTATGTTATTTATAGCAATATTGATTTTATGATGATTGATAAGAAAGGTCTTGTAGGTCATATTTACTAGGTTAGCACAACAGTAGTGAATATGCGACAATAAGGCTACGTGCATACTGGTTACTTATCCTGAGCAGATTTTCTCTGCAGCCTTAGTACATAGGCTGCAGAGAAAATAGATGCTCATCAAATGATCATCAATGTATCAAAAGAAGCTAATACTTCTCTACTGTTGCTATGATATTATGCTTAAATAGTTCCATTTGGACATGAGTCATTCAGCGAATAGGCCTTTTCAAGATTGGGTCATTCGGCAAACATCTTCTTTTAAGAATAAAATATAATCTCGCGAATAAATACCTACTATGTCAAATAAGCCCGTCTGAGCTGCTCCGCCACTCTTCCCTTGTTTTAAGTCTAATCTAAAAGACAAGAAGCACGTCTTCTAAGTTCTTCTAACGTAAGCGTTATAATTATGAAAGACTACATGAGCACCAAGAGTTCGAATAAAACACTCTGTAGGAAAACTTTATTTTATTCAATCTTGTGCCAGTCTATTTTTAAATGACGCGGGGGTAATTGAAGCTTATATTTATAACACGCTTTCAACTTTTGCCATAGACATGGTCGTCTCAAACGATAGACGTCAACTGCTGGACAAATATCTCTTGCAATAATAATTTTTTACCGAATAACTTTAATTGACATCCGAAATATGTTTCAATTTGACTCGATAGCATCATATCGATAGCCTACTTGGTGTAAAAAGGGTTAGAAACTGCATGTCGATTCCGTAAAAATGATTGCATCAGTGTAACGATCGCAATGGCCTCTGATTGGCTGAATTTAGAGCATTCTTGCTGCGTCAATGTATTTTAACCAATAGCGGGAGGGAGAGACATAAGGGCTTGCATTAAGATTTCAATTCAATGTCAATTTAACTCTTCTCCATAATAATTCATAATTCTATTCTGAGTAATTCATTTATTACAGATATGATATATTTCCTTAGTAAATAAAAGAAGAATGCCATAAATTCAGCCAGTCAAAAGTGATTGCGATCGTCCCACACTGATGCAATAATTTTTAGATAAGCCCACAAGTCATGACTTTGTATGGGACGCCCAGCTGACTTGGCCTGACACAAAATGTAGGTATACCCAAATACTATAAATAGGATGTTTACTCATCCCGGCAGTCAGGGCTGAAATCTGCATATCATCGCCGGTGAGATAAAGGAAATGCGCAACAAAGGATTACGGAAGAGCTCATTACCAGCAACAAAGAGCCAAAAAACCTAACAAAAACCCCGAAAAAGTTTATTAAGACAGACTATGTTGATTAGTCGGTAGGTACTTAAATATATTACCAACAAGCAAGTATAAAATGCGAGGGAAACCAAAACAACCGCCGTGTACTCGTGTGGAATTTTTCTCGTGCAAAACAGTTTCGTGGGATAAAAAATTGTCTAGATCACTCCTTGTATGTACCTCTATATGTCTGTGAAAGCCCCTTCAAAATCTTTTAAGCCGTTGTTGCAAAGATAAGCCCCGAGAAACAGAATAGTGGGACAAAAATTAAAAAAAAAATGTCTGTGTAAGTTATTAACATAAAAATAAAAATATGTAACCCGCTATTTTGTGGCGGCGGCCATCTTGGACCGATTTTCATCAAACATAGCGGCTTAGTAATAGTGTCTTGTTGGTTACCCTTTGATTACGGAACCCTAATTATCAAAATTATGAGCTTATTTAAATTATTATTTTAATAATGATCAAAATAAAATGCAGGTATAATTCGAAATCACTGATCACTTCAGTTTTATTTAAAACAACTTACGTATTGAATCGGGGCCCCCATAGGTAATATTATCTTCTGATTACTTAATGTACAGTAGGCTTATAGACGTGTCATTCCATAATAATGACGCAACGTACCTACTAGCGCACGGCGCCTACTGCGGCTGGTAGTACTAGCAAACTAAAGTTACGTGGCGTGGCAGTGAGTCATGAACTCATGGTGAATGGTGATGATGTTTCTCAGAGTCGTAGTAAATATTGTAATACGATAATTTCAATACTGGGAACCACACTTTTACTTTGTCTTGTTCTATTACATCGGAATCTAAAGTGTGCCAGATGTTTGAAAACATTTTACTCTCTTTTATATTATTGCTAGCGACTTATGGAGATGGGATTTGCTGAACAACTTTGTTTTCCTTGGGATTGTGGGAACCCTTTGCTTTTCCGGGATAAGAAAATAGCAACCGCCGAGTTTCTTGCTGGTTCGTCTCGGTTGAAACGGCATACCTAACCAGTGATAGAATGGAGATAGATTTGCTGAACAACTTTGCTTCCCTTGGGATCGTGGGAACCCTTTGCTTTTCCGGGATAAGAAAATAGCAACCGCCGAGTTTCTTGCTGGTTCGTCGTTGGAACGGCATACCGAACCAGTGGTAGAGTCATTTGACGAAAGCACTTTGTAAAAGTTTTTTTATTCGCTAACAAGATAGTCCTTGACTGCGTTCTCACCTGATGGTAAGTGACGATACAGTCTAAGATGGTAACAGGCTAACTTGGAAGGCAGTGAAGATTCAATCCATACCCCTAATCGGTTTCTACACGCCATCGTGCCGGAACGCGGAACGCTCGCTTGGCGGCACGTGTTTGACGGTAGGGTGGTAACTAGCCACGGCCTCTCACCATACCTGAGACAATTTAGAAATTGTAAATTCCCAAATTGCCCCCACCGGGAATCGAACCCGAGACCTCCCAGTTAAGACTACAACGCTCACCACTGGGAGGTCGTCAAAAGTTTATTTGAATAAAAAATTATATTTCTATTTCTATGCTGGTGGATTACGGGAAGCTACATCAATTATTATTTATTGCTACAATCTCAAGTGTAGCGATTGGCTGAAATATCGGCGTTCTTGGCGCAACAATGCATTTTAGCCAATAGCGAGAGAGTACCACTCAATCAGAGGTGATTACGATCGTCATTCTGCAACTGTAGCTCTCATATTGAATTGTATAGCTTGAACTGACAGTCATTACCCATGACACCTTCTCTCGTGTCACGTTCCCAAGCAGAGCACGAATGCGCCTGCGCACCAAACATGGAAAACAGCAAAAGGTGAGGCACGCGCACGCTTTCCTTGCATCAGTACATCGTACGACCAAACATAGATTTCCTATTGAAACGGAAATACTTAATTAATAACTCGATTCCTGCATCCTATTCTCATGATACATAAACTTTAAAGTGTTTACATAACTGCTAAATGATAAAGCTTCGATTCCTTCTTCTTTTTTAGGGCTAAGTAGTAGTAAAACAAATAGGCTCTGATACCTCAATAATGCCCAAGAAAGTCCAAAAGTCTTTTGCGGGAATGGGCGTGACGTTCTTTTATGAGATTCAAGAGTCAATTTCAGACTTGCCTTTACACAAGTTTTAGAAATCAATTATAAAGTATATGGTATTGAAAATAGCATATTATTACACAGTTGAAGATATAATAATATAAATGATACAAAAGCATGGATATCTATCGTGGATTATTTTACGTTCATGATTACGGAACCCGTTATACGTTTTATGACCCGGCTTGACCAGTTATTTGCAGTTATAATGATGATTCATTAAGTAAAATTTAATGAATATTTAGTGCGTTAGGAAGTATTCTTGGTAATCGGCAATGGACCCAAATAACCATTAAAACGAAGTCTTTTTATTTCAATCTGTGGGATTAAAATGAGCCGTAATCAGTGACTAAAACACGACATTCCTTATAACGATTCCAACTGTAATACTTATATCTATAACTTATTTTACATTTAGAACTATGTATTAAAATTCCTATGGTTCATTCACCTAAACTCTTATTGGTAGCGTTAAAAAGTCAACTAGTTACAAAAGGAGCTTTGAAGGCGCTACATCAATAACAAATTGACTCACACGCCATTGGACTTTGAAGTCCTTCACGACGAGTTAAAGTTCAATGTTGTTCAAATGTATCTAGCAATAATACAAGCTCTAAATAAAACAATAATTATTCACGCCCGAAGGCATGTTCGTATGGCTTCATAGGTTTTGCCTACTTCAATATTAGGATAACAGACTATGAGTCAAGATTACGTTGTATAAAGGAGCACAATAAATTGGTGCTTGAAATAAAGGTTTTTAATATTATAGCACAATGTCATTTTTCTTTTTTTAAGTTTTCTATTAGAATAAGATAGCGCTATTGCAACATGACGTCGCGATTCAGTAGGTCCATACATTCTCTATACAAAATTTTGTTTTAGAAAAGGACGGATACAATCTCAATAAAACAGCTTATTACTTATGTTTTTTGACTGATTTATTTTCGATTTTTACAAATATTATTCTTAAACATTTTCGATTGTAATTTGATTGTAATTAATGAATATCCACATTTTGACAACAGTGAAATACCCAATTCAAACCATACACTTTATAAATTAGAAAAGTTATTCCATAAGGACTTCATAATGGAGAATTAGGACTTATTTATTTTTGTGGATTTAAATCAGAATACCTACATATAAGCTAAATAAATAACACAAACAATAGTAGGTAGGAATCGGCTTATTTGAAGGGTCATTGTAATTTTCAAAAACTATTTCTTAGCAAAACAGCCCGATCCGTTAAGCAGACAGTAGGGCTAACATGCGCGTCACTAGAAAATTTTATCTACACTTTACTCGTGAATCTCCATAGAGATTCACATAGAGATTACGAGCGTAGACAAAATTTTCTTGCGGCGCACATGTTAGCCCTACAGGGCTGCCTTTGATAGAGACGATTACTTTTCATCCCGGAAAAGATTTCCTCGTGAACAGAATCACGGGCAATAGCTCTAATATCAAAATATATCAATCTATTTATTACTACTATCAATAAACACCAATAAAGAAACTCGAATTGATTTTTTACTACCAACCAATAAACAAATGTGGGACAAATCGTTGACTCATTTTGTTATTAATAAATAATTTAATGCTATACCGATTGCATCACGATTAAATCTTCTTTAGAAAAGTTTTGTACCCTTTAAATTACAACACATAATTATAATATTGAATATACATTCGCATGAACAAAGTTGAATACATAAAGATGTTAACGATCTATGCAGCATGAAGTCTCTAAAGTCTAAATTATAGTAACATGGTCACATAATTTATTCAAAATTCTATTGTTTCCATTCAGTAATGAATGAAATCAATATAATTGTAAATTCTAAAATTTTCAATTCAGGACGGAATAAAGTATAGGTATTTACGCGAGTATTATGAAACCAACATTTACAAAACGATTTTTGACGTGTGATCTGTGTTACGAATGAACCGATTTTGATGCAGTTTTTCCGTTTGAAATCTGATGTGATCAAGATGGATTTTAGCTATAATTTATGAAGATCTGCTCAGGCGTTTAAAGGGGTTTAAAGGGTTTTACACACTTTCATTCGTGCAATTGATTTGAAATTTGGTACCTATACTGTTACTTCGGATAATTTCTAAAGCACGGCAAGCACGCAGCATCAAGTAGTCTTCGGTAGAGCCAACTCCTCAGCAACTTACAGCAGTGTTTGGGCTCATTAGAATGGTCTCACTGTGCTAGTGTTAGAAAAATAATGATCGGGGACCAAGAAGGATTTGATGATGGAACAGAAAACTGGGTGAAATAGATATAGAAATATTTTTTATTCAAATAAACTTTTACAAGCACTTTTGAATCGTCAATGAATCTACCAGACTTATTGTACGTACATACTTCTGTCACAGATTCACATGTCGGGGCTGTTTTAAATTTTCAATTTACACTTGTTATCCCGGAAAATCAAAGAGTTGCCACGAGATTTTTATATTTTTAAGGAAACATACAGTGTTGTAAAAGATGGAAGGTAAGGATTTTAAAAACGAAATCCACGCGGACGAAGTCGCAGACATCAGGTAGTGCGAAATGTTGCACTGGAGATCTTACAAACCACCACCTGTTAAGCTATTTTGTTCTAGTAAGAGTAGGACGGTCACGGCGCCTGAGTAGGTTGCTCAATCGCGGAAACGATATCGCAACGAAGCCTCGCCGCTTCGTAACGTAATCATAGAGCTGGCTACAATGAACAATTAAATCCCATGAATTAAACCAAATACCTATTTACTATGCCAAAGCCACTGTATAGTAAGTAGGAACTTAACTACCGAAGGAATGAATGAGCAGCAAACAATGTATCTCCTGGGTGGGTTAACAAAATTAAACAATGTATCTATTGTTAGATTTTATTTTAACTTAAGTTTTAATTTCAATTTCACTCTTTCTGCATCCTCATTTCTGAGGTTATCATTTATAAGTTTAGGTTAAAATAAATTTTTCATTTGTCAAATTATTAGACTGGATTGTAATTTATATGTTGTAGGTATCTTACTCATATTAATGGGAAAAAAATCTGAGGGGGTCTATTATTCATATCGTAGCAGTTTTAATGTGATAATAATGCAGTGGGTCCCAAGATACTTCCGCATACGACAAGCATAAGATAACAAGATTTCGACTCTTTAAGTTTAACGTTTAGAATAGAATAGAATAATTATTTATTCAAATAAACTTTTACAAAGTGCTTTCGAAATTTATGAACAGATGATATTATTAATAATAACAGGCCAATAAAATTCCAATTGGACCAAAATTACGTAACCGAAAAACCACGACTCACAAAAGCCTAAAATTACCTACAAATGGGTTTAATGGCAGTTGCTTTTTGCTTTTTTTGACTTTAAAATATATAATCCGTGCATACTAATATTGATACTACATAATGATTTTCTTACTTCCTTCGTTCTGAAATTGACAGTAGAGGATGTATGACACTCTTTATATTCTGAATTATTCGAAACATCAGCTGCGATGATTCCAACATGAATGACTCAGTCATGTCCCGGAGATAACTTAGTGCTGTAACCTAAACTCCCCCATTAGTCTCAATTGTTTCAAAATTGTTTAATCATGAAGTGAAATGAATGCGACAAGAGTGAATCAAAATTTATAGCCTCAGTGCACCGACGCAGGGATCGCGTTTTAATTCGATTGATCGTATAAGAATTCGATGACATTAGCCTCAAAGTAAAAATTTTAATAATATTGTTTTTAAGCCACAACTGATTTTAATTTGAAGCACATCGTATGCGTAAACGTATTAAGAATGCTTACACGAAATTGAGCTCTAATTCAATGTAGTTATGATTCACTTCACTTTAACCTAGACTAACCCTACTGATAGCTTTCTCTTACTAAGTACTTAATGTACTGACAGAAAAACTAGGAAAATACGCAAATTAATTTCGTATTGTTTTTAGTGTGAGCAGATTTTACGCTCAATGGGCAAAGGTCTTAGGCGCCTATCATAATTCAAATAAAGAGGTAATTAATTTTTAATATGATATTTTATTTATAAAAAGTTTGTGAATTGATTACCTTTAGACCGTTTTAACATTAAACTTACCTCATTAATGATATGCCTTATACATAATATTATCACTAATGGTGTTAGGTATCTTTAGCCACGCAACATTCTGAAGCAAGAATGAAGTTATTCCAAAGTATACCTACGTATACTTTAGTTTATACTGTACTAAAGTTCAATTCACCACGTATACGTATTGTTTAATTCAGTAGGTACCTACGTACGTAAATAGCATACAAGATGATTTTTTTGTCATGATAAGTATAAGTAAACACTTCTTGCCTAGTATGCAAAACTTGTTTTTTGCAGTTTCCACTCGGACTCGCATAATAATAATTTTTTATAGCAAAATTCATTTAAAAAAATATCATAATTCATATAAATACAAATAATTTTTTAATTGAAATACATGTTCATGATTGACACATTAATTTCGTTAAGGGCCCGTGGTCCCACCAATTTGTCCCACTGGTAGGACCACGGTATACCACTATGTACCCGTGGTCCTACGGGCTAGAGGCGAATGATTAAGAGCCTACAGTATGCCAGCGTGCCACGTTTGATCGTCCATATCAATAAAAATATTGAATCAATAATATTGAAAGAAATATATAGTAAAGTTGACGATATAGACTGAATTTTGTATGTTGTGAAAACACGATTGCTAAAAATTTTCTCGATAGAAAAAATTCACAAATTTCCCTCTGAGTTTTACAAATAAATCGCAGTAGTCAATGAATACTTTACCTATACTAATAAAACTTAAAATATATACTCAACTTAGTACAATAAGTGTCCTATATGTACTATTTAAAATTAAATAATTTTTTCGTTATTAGAAATGAAATTCTGAAAAATATTGCGTGTGGGCCGACGGGCGACTCGTGTCCACCGCATGAATTCATTCACGCTCCGGCGTTCGAACGGGGAACCCGCGTCGCTTGTTCTCACGCATACCTACCAGAATACGTATATATTATCTAAGAAATTATAAGTGTAATGAAATGGGAAATAAGCGGAATAAGAAAAATAAGACGGAATTGGAGAATAGAAAATGCTAAAAACATGAATTGATTACTACAATAATAAATTTTTTGGCTCTTGCTGTGGAATAGGTACATAGTTTCATACACCTACCATCACTAAATATTAAGGTAGTTTTCCCAGTTAGTAGCCATGGTCATATTATTTTAGTAGTATAAACAAAAGACTAGTTATAGCCTATTTTGTTACAGAATGCAAATACATAGCTTCCTAAAGGTCTTCCTTAGGCTTCCTAAGTCTAAGACTAAGTCTGAGTCTAAGACTGAGTCTAAGACTGAGTCTAAGACTGAGTCTAAGACTGAGTCTAAGACTGAGTCTAAGACTGAGTCTAAGACTGAGTCTAAGACTGTCTTAGACTGAGTCTAAGACTGAGTCTAAGACTGAGTCTAAGACTGAGTCTAAGACTGAGTCTAAGACTGAGTCTAAGACTGAGTCTTAGACTAAGTATATATCTATGTCTAACACTAAGACTTAGACTTAGCCTTAGTGTGAAACTTAGACTTAGACTTAGATTTAAACTTAGACTTAGTCTAAATCTAAGTCTAATTCTAAGTCTAAGTTTAATTGTAAATCTAAGTCTAAGACTCAGTCTAAGACTAAGTCTAAGACTAAGTCTAAGACTAAGTCATTGTCTTAGTGAAAGACTTAGACTTAGACCTAGTCTTAGTCTTTGCTTAGACTTAGTCTTTGACTTAAACTTAGTCTTAGTGTTAGACTTATACTTAGTCTAAGTCTAATTCTAAGTCTTAGTTATTAATAATATATAATAATATTAGTTTCATTTTATTTCCATACCTATGTACTAGAGGTTCGTTAAATGTATCATATACCCTATCGTACGGCGCGTGACCCCTGCCGCGTGATGAACTCGTGCGAGTGAGATAGCTGCAACTACGCGGTGCGGGCGGCTGCACGCTGGGCAGTGAGGCGGGGGCAAAATTTGGATTCCAGCTGGCATACTATAAGCTCTTAAGTTATGAAATAAAAATATAAACTATGCTTATGTACCAACCCAAAAGTATTTCAGAAATTCATTCTGGCTGGATTTTATCTTAAAAGATACAAAACAAAGAATCGTTGCGTCAAAGTCAACTTTATTAGACGTATATTTCCATTCGACGCAAGAATGTTTTTACCCCATATAGTATGTTAAAAGGTGTTGCACAGTTTTCAGCATGTAATTATGTCAAATATCTCGTGCATATTTGCAACATGCAAAAAAATTGCTGAGTGTTGTTTTCAAAAAATTCAAAATGATTTATCTCGTGTTTCTAACCTGTGGTTCTTATCTCAAATCAAGACTCTACCAACAGTTCAGTGTGTTAAAGACTCAATAGTCTATTTTTTTTTAAATATCAGCCAATCTGAACTTGAGTAATATTTGCCTACTCCTCCTATACTCTCCCCTCCAAATAAGCGGAAAGCGTGTCAGGAGTGGGCACGATAATAGTGCAAGGTTTGGGATCGAACCTGCGACCTTTCAATTTTCAGCCCGCACCTTTAAGCGTTGGGCTTATTCGTAATTACCTGTTGGAATTCAGGCGACGGTGGTCGTGGGTACTTGGAAGCAAGCCGTGCGCCCGCGCCGCATCCTTGCGAAGCCGGCGGCTCATCCTCTGCATAGTACAGGTGCACGAAATCCTCCGTGTCCAAGTACGTATTGATCAGCATAATCCGTCGATGAAGGTAGTCCGTCCGTCTAACTATATCAGCCTTAGATCACTCCCCACTAGTTCAACTCACACAACTCACTCAACCAACACACAATGGAAACATGTCCGTTCTGAAGCGTTCCATCTTTCAGTGGATAACTGCATATTATTTCTAATAAATGAGTAGTCACTACACTTTTATATTATCACATTTGCAATAATTTGATCACACGGTTGTCTTCTAAAATAGTAAGCAAAGAATCTAGTAATTGCGCTCAGACGTGTTTAGGCTTTTTTTTGGTTTCTAATAATGTGGAGAACAGAACAGAAATTTCATGCAATTTAATGAAACCATGGCAATTAATAATATAATTATTACATAAATTATTAAGGAAATATTGTAAAAAAGTTCGCAAAAACTAAAGACCAAGATCACTATCTATTACGTGGTAGATGACTGATGAGTGGTACTTATCTTCTACCGTAAAAATCAACATGGACAAAGAAAACGCATAAGCACTATATATATATTTATCCTTTTAAGTAAATAATGTTGTGTAGGTAATAACTAATAAGTATGACGAAGTCAAACAGCCTGGCTCTAACATTACCAAAATATAAACAGTTGAACAATCATCATCGACCAACCAAATAAGTCAATTATGCAATGTTTTTGTGGCATGGTTCGAAAAAGCAATTCCATTTTATGATAATAATGGATAATGGAAGATTGTTTTATCAACAACTTGGTAATAAACCTAATGAACGAATGATAGACTTGTTCAAAACCAAATCTAGTAGTACGAATCCTTTAACTATTTTTAGTATATCTAACGTGAGATAGATAAATAAACTTTTTATCCTTAATAATACGTATATATTACTTAATTTATATAATAATATAATTAATGCGAAGGTGAGTTTGTTTTTTGGTTTGTCCTTCAATCGGCGTGATTGCAACGGATGTAGGGACGTGATTTTTTGCATGGAGATAGTTGAGGTCTTTAGAGAGTGACATACACAGGCTATCGTTTATCCTGAAAAACCTGAGGGTGTCCCGATGTTTATAAAAACCTAACTCCGCACGGACGAAGTGACAGGCAAACTCTTATAAATAATAATTTCTTTATGTAACGTGATAAATTATAATACCAACATTATGTTATTGTTATCAAGAACATAATACATCTAACAGATCAGGTCGTTCACCTCCGGATGTCGGATTGACGAGCTCGAGCAATGTAAAGCAGGGTCGGATGATCCGAAGCAGATGCATGCTGACTAATTTATCTAAAACTAATGGGATGTTCGAAAATTGCCTGAGCTCATGAGAAGGCTTCAAGATAATTTTAACCTTGTTTAATTAAGGTTAAAAGAGTTTAAGAGCAGTGATAGACTTGTGGTTAAGATTGCGGTCTCCTATTAGGGGGTCGCGAGATCGATCCCGGATTTGACATCTGACTTTTCGGAGTTATGTGCGTTTATGCAATGAAATATCACATGCTCAACGGCGAAGGAAACCAGCACGCCTGAAAGTTCTGTATAATGTTCTCGAAGTCTTCCAATTTGCATTGGGCCCACGTGGTTAACTATCGCCGACTATGGCCTTATCTGGGAGGAGCCGTATTGAGCCGTTTATGAGTTGCTGTTATGATGATGATTAAGGTTAACATCTTTGTTCATTGTTAACTGTTTGACATTCTGACTTTTGACGTAATAGGTAATGTGTATGTTTAAAATAAATTACATGAAATATTCATTTACAATGCATGATATGCAGGTTTTGGCCGCTTTCGACTAGAAGGAAGAAATACAAAAACACAAGTAACGATCCGGTAACGTTAAATATGTATTAATTAAAATTCATTTACAATTAAGTTCCTACTAAGTATAATATTGAATCGGAACATTCATTAATACGTATTGTTAAGAAGCAGCAAATAGTATTATTTAGGCTTATAAAAATGTCATTTATTCGTTCATTCATCTCAACACTTTGCTAGTCCACTCCTGGGCATAAGTCTCCTCTGTCGAATGAGAATAGTCCCATAGACTACAAGTGCGGATTAGCAAACTTCACATACTTTTGAGAATATTATAGAGAACTCTCGGGCATGTAAGCTTCCTCACGATGTTTTTCCTCAACGGTAAAGCAGTGAAAATGCACATAACTTCGATAAGTCCGAAATAGTTCGAAAAGTCAGAGATGGGCCCGAGATAAAACCCCAGACCCTTAGAAAAGGAGGCCGTAGTCGTAAACACTAGAACTAGGCTATTTACGCTTAATACACAAAGCTTAATAAATCTCACAAAAGTATTATACTGAAAACTTGTGAAAATAGCTGTATTTGATTGTGAACTTGTGCGGTCGCGTCAAATAATTTTGTTGGATTTAAACGTAGATAGCATGGTATGTAGTACCCGTGTTACAACTGGTAGTAAGACAGGTAGTATAACACGGATAATGAACGTTATAGAAAGTTATCCGCATTCGTAAAACAGTACAGTGACAGCGAGTACTAGGACTAGGAGAGCAATAAGCAGGAAGAGATATTATATATCGCGATTCTAGTTGGTGTTCAACGGATACTCGCTCCACATTCAGCGTCTGTCGACAACTAGGAATGCGGTCAACGACGCCCGATGCTTCGCAAAACGAGGAATTTACAACTTCGTACTTGAAACAGAAAAACTTGTTATTTTTAAGCCTAAATTTTTGACATTTACCAAGGTAAAATTCCCATTAAAGTAAAGGTTGCGAGTTTTAGGTTTGTGAATTTCTTACCATTGCGTAGTTCTTTCTTCATTTGCACAACTATTGACGTATTTTGCAACAGTTAATAGGTACTAACGTCCTTTACGTGTACATAACACGCAAGCTTGTACATTGTACAATGTACAGTTTACAGTAACATTTGCGTAACCTTCCTTCAAAAAAATCTCATAATCGTAATTAATACTATCACTTAGTTATAGCTCAATAATATTTTATATTCACACTAGTCTATAATGAAAGAGATAAATTTAATAGTTATAAATTATGGCATCCTAAGCCACTTAGTATAACAAAATAAGTGTAAAGAACTCATTAACCATAGACGATAATGTTATTACTTATTATATAAAATGTGACGAATGTGACATTATAATAGGCAAATCCTAGTAAGTTGTAACAATGAGTGTGACTTTGTTAAAGTTCGGCCGTTCAGAGAATGCGTTCCTGACACCTATCAGTTAGTCACGACTAGTGATGGGCACAACATAACACTGAGTTCGTTACCGTTCTTCCAAAATGAACCGGCGCATTATTTTAAGATTATTTTCGTTTTAAATTGGCGGAATCATTTAAAATTTATATTTTAGTTATTTAAGTAGAAACCAAAAAAAGGTAATATTCATATAATAAAATTGTTTTATTTATTCTTTGTTACAAAGTTACTTACAATCTGTATTTCTATGCAATAAAGTAAGTACATTGAATTGAATGTGCGTACAGAATATTAATCAGACTCCGATTCGCTTGAGGAGGTGGTGTCTTCATCATCTTCGCCTACATGTATAATTATATTATTATCAATAACAGAATCAATCCTCATATCTCGGTCAAAATGTTCCAAAATCAGATTTTTAGTCTATTATAGTATAGTAGTATATTATAAGTATAACTGTATAAGAACAGATTACGACACTTGCCTGTTATTTTTAGCACAGCACTACAAATATAAAGCGCTGACATAACCTTGTAATAGCGCAGTATAGATTTAGAAAAATATTGTTTACCAAGTTATTTGACACTCAGTTTGGCACAAAATTATAACATTCATTGATTATTGATATAATAATGTTGTTTTAATGCTCATCAATTGTTAAAACGGTAAACAACCAGCAAAAATATTTTTATCGTAACTGCAACGCCATTACAAAGCTACGTCGTCAGTTCAATCGCGACGTGTCAGGAACGCATTCTCTGAACGGCCGAACTTTAGTGAAAAAATCGTAGTCTTGAATTGTTTTGGTTCGTGATTTTGGAATGTATAAAATTAATGACTTGGAGAACTATTTACAAAGAAAACAATTATCTATTAATATAAAAGAAAACGAAGTGTAACTAAAAAAAAACAAAAGTTAAATATGATCAAATAGGCAAGTCTCCATGCTGCAGCAACGCTAGTTTTCAGTGGGAGCCTTAACGAATTCCCATCTTATTTCTTGTAATGCAGAAACATATAATAGGTTCAGAATGAAACAGAATAGACAGCAAAGGGCTCGCGTTTCACACGGACCGCAAGTTGAGAGCGGTCCAGTCAACATCGCCATTCACTATTCTCATGTTACCAACTACTGTCAACGAACATTCCTTCACACCAAGTCGTACACAAATGAATTTCACGCTTACGTTAGGAAAACAATTGAGTCTGTTTTAGAAACTGTTTTTCCGAATGCAGTGTCTATTGCGGTTAGTTTTGTCACTAAAACTGGTCAAACTACACTTTTACTCCAGTTCGCCATAAAATAGTTTCCGGGTTGACAATGGACATCTCTTTCACAATTATAAAATTGCGTATGGATAATAAAAAAAAATTTGATGAATTTAAGGGACACTTAAATTCATCAAAATAACATAATATCCTGTCAATGAAGCCTTAATAGCCCTACGGTTAAAAGAAGGTCGCAGTTTCGAACCCCACCGGTTGCACTACTGTCATACCCACTCCTAGCACAAGCTTTCCACTTATTTGGAGGGGATAGGAGGATATTGGTCAACTTCAACTTGGTCCTTTTTTCCGAAAAAAAAATCAAGTGCTGGAAGGCTCTATAAGAGACTTTTATCCAGTAGTTGATGTCTATAAGTTGACGACGTTCAATATCCTATCTTTAAAAGCTAGATGATTACGTATATGCATTAAAGTAAATAGGAAGCGGATATTCGAGATGTACGAATTCATAAAGTAGATGTCAACTAAGCAAGGCTGTTTCTAGAAGTTTATCATGCAAGCAATTGAACGAGAGCCGAGCTTATAATCAAGGATGATATTTCGCCAAGGTTTATTTTCGGTGATATCACGAGACGTGTTGAAAAACACGACGCGCAGTAATTCAATGCCAATCAATCCAAGTTTTGTGAAATTAGAAACTGATGCAATGGAGTCGTTGCACGATTCCTTGTTAGACGACCTTCTGTATAGTTCAAAAATAAACGAATTGATCGAACTCTTGATCAATTCAATATGTTTGTTATTGAAAACGATAAACATGCGTAATTTACACTTTATTAATAACTGATGATTGAATGACATTGATCATTTCACAAACATGCTTCCGAATGATATAGTTAATATACTTTAAAATAAGCTTGTAAAGGTTGATGTTAATTAAGATGTAACTTCAGCAAAGACAAAAACCCAGGTTGTTAAAGAACAATAATAAAACTGAGTGCACTGGTTAAAGCTAAGTTATTTCGGTTCGACTACTAAATTTTTTAAAAGGACCTTTTATTGGGT
Organism: Hipparchia sbordonii; assembly: GCA_038048805.1. NCBI lineage: Eukaryota > Metazoa > Arthropoda > Insecta > Lepidoptera > Nymphalidae > Hipparchia > Hipparchia sbordonii. The sequence goes on along the minus strand of CM076107.1, from coordinate 6,794,258 downwards.
TACACATCAACTTTCACTGAATGTACAGAGACTAAACAAGAGAAACAATAAAATATTTATAATGGAACGAGGCCGGATTTCCGCGTGGAAGGCATACGACCTTGCTATCGATAAGCGCTTATTACGTGTGTGGCCTTTTTGTTTTTGCCATCCAAAACAGTTGATAATATCTATCCTTAACACCTCTCTTAGAAAATTTTGGAGGTCTTTAGGAACGAGGATATGATTTCTCGCCGTCAATAAAATCGTCTTTAAAAGTCACGAGACAAAGAAGTTGTAAAATAATTTGGCAATGTTTAGTTATGAAAACAGACATAAATGGATGAGAAAAATAAGAATAGACGGAAATAGTAACAGTAAGCCGACACGGCTAAGTACAATTTTCGCATTGTAATCCACCGATTACCCACCAACGGCCAATAGCGATACAATGCTTCGTCAGTGTTGATAAACAAGTTATGCGAGCTATTCCGTGAACAGGTGCCAATGCTCATGAGTATAACCTTCAACCTTGTGAGTTGTAGGTTTTTTGTAAAGTATTGCTCAAGCAATATGAAAACAACGACCAATTGTAAATGCAAGGCGTACACAAGGAAAACTAACATTGGAAAACACGTAAAACATTTTATATATTTTGGCACCATTACAAATTAACTTTCCTGTTGCATGGTAAGCGTGATGAGATCTTTACATCGTTGGTAACGTTTATTGGTCTTTGTGAAGCACAATAATGCCAGACAACTATTTCAATAATTTGTACTAGACAAGGAACACGTTAATGAAAATGGGGATATAGCACATATTTATGGTCATTCGTGTATTAAATTTCTATTGCTCTTTATGTTTTTAGCATACCCGTGTAATTTGCACGTGGTAGTGAAATATCATCACTTTTATATCAAAGTTAAAAGGCATCTATACTTTTAACACTGTAAAAGAATGCGTTGGTGTGCTAAAGGCGTTAATGCCCAAAATATTTAAAACATGTTCTACCACTACTAATATGTACTACTTTAATTTAGATATCGATAAAGATATAAAACACATTCTTCGCAGACTTATACAAGGTCGTCAAGGTATGATTTAGCACGACCTTTAGTAAATGAAAGTTACCTACATACTACGCGTTTCCTTTAGTAGTAGAAGTAAACGTTTCCCTAAGTATATCTAATTTTGTAATCATCAATTTATAAAACAGAAGTGTTTTTATTGTTGTCTTTTGACGTGGTTTTATATCTCGAGTGCAAGGCCGTTAGTTTAATCTTCACTCAACGACTAAATCAAATGCTTTGGCAGTGAAAGTCGCCTTGGCATAGATTGCAAATACACAAGGAAAAGAAATAATGACCGATAGGACTATCATATAATCTTTTATACCATTGAAATAGTACTGTGACCAGAGATTAGTTACAGATTCATAGATTGATAACGTCATATACCTATGTATAAGAACAGAGCTCGCGTAAATCTAGTTAAGTATTATATTATTATCTTTCAAATGCTAAACACTCTTCAAATTTACCATTTTTAGTATGATTTTATGAAAATTTTATATTTTGAGCCAAGAAATAAATAAAACCAACGAACCAGAACAATCAAATAGCATATTTCAACGATTTAAACAATATAATATCTTGCAAGCCTAGTAACGCCATCTAGGGTTATGTTTAGCATAATTTGATTTTTACAAATAGGCAATGAGTTTAAACCATCGTAACTTGCTGAATTTGAGGAAAATATTCCTTGAGTCCTGTAAAAAAGTTTTTTCCCAACAAGAATTACGGTACCAAACATATTGAGCCATTCTTAAGTAATGATCATTTATATTTATGCGGCAATTGGTTTTTATTTATATAAGAAAAAGTAGCAGATTTAGAAGATAGGATGACATTGAGTAGTACAATATTACAATAAGTAGTGAAATTAAAAGCTAATATTTATGCGGCAATTGGTTTTTATTTATATAAGAAAAAGTAGCAGATTTAGAAGATAGGATGACATTGAGTAGTACAATATTACAATAAGTAGTGAAATTAAAAGCTAACCACGTGACGTGATAGGTGGTAACGATTTTCTAAGATCACAGCTGTGACGCGTGGACTTGCGCATAACTGAAGTTTCACCACGTGGTAGACAGACAAGCCCTCAAACAACATAACTATGTATATATATCGATGGGTATAAGTAATGCGATATATTCAAAAGTTAATATATACTTAAGTACTTAATATAAAATATTTGATACCACTATATTTATGAAATGTTTATATCATTATGATTTTCTTTTAACAGTTTATGCATTTGTATTTAAATCTTGATTGCTGAAGATATGAGACCTAGGGCGTATTGCACCACCTCAAAGTAAAACATTTATCAACAAATCAATTTGACAGATTGCCATTACAAAAACTGTCAAAACATCAACTTTATCCGTCGGTAAAGCACTATTAGTCAATTGTGAAATATAATTTTGGGTGATAATAATCTATAGTTACATATATATTAATTCGTCGCGTCGGACGGACATGCGCACTGGAATCAATTGCGCCACGTGGCTTTCTCCCGTTGCATAACCTTTCCCTAATGCGACATCAATAACCTCCTAGGTATCTGATTTCAGCGTTTATTAACATTAATTCTAGACGCTGATTTTGTTATAAATCTTGAACTAACTCAAAATCTTTCAGTATCTATTTAATGCATACTAATCTTAGAGCATTTAAGCCTTTAACCAAATGCTCGCTCAAAGTTACTTAATATATTAAAATCACGACTCAACCATAGAAAATCTTGAGGAAAGGTATAGAGATCGTGTCCTGGAGATGGACGTAGGATAAATCTTATCCCAGACAGTGAAATTTAAGCTAGCTAGATTTTCAATAAATAATTACGCAGACAAAATTGAAGGCAATCAATTGGACCCATAACAGTAAATATGTCTCAGAATATAAATCAGACAAAATCTTTAGACTTGTATAATTAGCATGGAAACTATTAAAAGATTCCTTCAAATTTCGAAATAAAAAATAACCATACATTAAATGGAATTACCGTGGAAAGTATTATAACACAAAATAACCATTTAGAAACAAGAAAAGATGTTGTTACATCATTATAATAGACAAGTAATAAAGTTGTCCTAATTATACGAATTATAATAGTAGATTGTTACACAAGGGACGTAAGTAAGCTATTACAGAACAAGATCCAATTTGGCGCCAGTGCGAGCGCAGCTCGCATAGGGCGCTAATGGATCGCGTGCACCCGAGATATTTAGTCACACGAGCGAGCGCAGCGAGCGAGGGTGAATATAGTTCGAGGGTGTAATAGCTACTTGCAACCGAGGTAAGCATTCTACTTTATATCATTCTTGCGAGGTAACTTTGGACTTATCCGGCAAAAGGTTTTGCATCATTTGTTCTGCTTCAAGCAAACAAAAATCAGGCTCTCCTCCTTTATCATCATCTGATGAAGTGCTTGACATTGTTGTAAATAACTTAAATCCCTTTACGAACAAACTTCACAAACTTTCAGATCAAATGAAATGCCGCCATTTCCATTTTTTTTTCGTAAATAGTTTTCCATTTTTTTTTTCGGCTCTGAGTTCCAAGGAGTTTTGCATAGTTTGAAATGTATGGAAATTAAATGCCGCCATGTTCAGTGTTTTTTTTTTCAGTAAAAAGTTTTCTTACCATTTTATAAGAAAAGAGATTGTTTACCAAGGAGTTTTGCATAGCTTGAACTGTAAAGTGAACATTACAATTAAAGCATAGTGCGACGTAATGTTGCCTTGAATTGCAAACACCAACTTACAAGGAGACTTTCCACCATAGTAATCCCTAGTTACTGAGCAAGTATGATATAAATAAATATTAATCGCTACTAATTTAATTACGTAGACTAACGCCAATGATAAAGGTGAAACAATTTAAAACAGCAATAATGTGTCTGAACGATTGACATTTAATTCTAGACTGGCAAATAGATCATAAACATTTAAATAAAGCTGTTCCTAGTTTACGGAACCTGATTTCTCTCAATGGTAAGTTCTAGGAAGTAGACGCGGAGAGAATGTGTCTGGCCACGCCTACGGACCCTTTGGTAGTAAGTATTATAGTTTAGTATAATGTAGCCACGTTGCTGATTCAGCACACAGTCAAACATTCCACACACACTGACGTAAGAGATGCAGAATGGCAGTATAAATTGCCGGTAAGGAGTTAGGTTTCTGCAAATTGATGGTGGTTTAGATATTAAATGTAGAGTGACGTGCCATATTCAAAACAGCTGTTGAAAAAACGATTCATTGAGTGATTAGATTAGGCAATGTTTTGTGGAGCCAGTGACCTCGAACCAAATTGTACATTGAACAAAGCAATGTTTGCGCTTTAAGAACTATGTATATTATTATAGTAAATTACAATCTAAAACTTGAGTGCATCATCTAATTTTTAAATAATGTATAATCAAATTTTTGCGATTCATTTTATTCATATAACGCTATTCTCCATCCTGTAAGACTTGGGTATTTTGATTAGTTTTCATTCTTGCAATTTATTTTATGACATCGATAAACTAAACTGCAGTGAAACGAAAGCGCGCCATAATGTTACGTGGACGCCACGAGTACCCTAATGTTTAACCTATTATCAGTTACGGCAGTTTACTACTACTACTCGTACATACTACAGTAAAAAACAATATTTTCGATCCTTTTATATATCACAAAACATAATATACAGGATATATTTTCATTATTTCTGCCTCCACAGTTCTATCAAACCATGTGCCAAACACGTCGGAACGCTCGGCTAGTCGTGCGATAAATTCCAATGCGGACCTTACAAATCTAAATGTTTCCTGCAGCACTTTATAATATAATCCATTTATACTTGTCGAACACTTCACAAAACCACAAATACGAAAACTGAATATTGACAAGAGCGCTGATGTGATATATATCCATATTATAACGGATATACAGCGGTGTCGCATGGATGATGCGACTGTCGCACGCGGCAGCTGCGAAGCAACTGGAAGCACGAAATACATGTGGGGCATTGTGGGGGGAGAGGGCACGGACGCGGCGCGGGGAGCCCGCCGCGTCTGTACGCTTCACAGTTCACTTACTCGTTACTATAGACTGTGCTATAGACTCCAGGGGCAACCCATCGTGAATTTATGCAACGTAAGCCCGTGTGTACTCATTAAAATCCTAAACATTATTCATTTCATTCAGTCACAAAAACGTCAGACATCAACATTTGTTCCATAAAAAAAGTAAGAAATCGTTGCTGTAGTTGGAAAATTAAATAAGTCCTACCTAACTAATATAACATTTTGCGAAATCAAGTTTATTACATTTTCGGAAAACTCAATTGAAGCTGCATTTATCTGTAGTTCTAAATTTTGAATATAATATGATTAAATATAAAGTCGTTAAATTAATTATTATGTAACAGAAGTAGTAACTACCTAGTAATATTTATTTACCTAAATAAAGAAATTCGAAACATACTAAGTACCTACATAATTAAAGTTTTCAAACAGCACAACGATAAAAAAGATTAGCACCAAGATAATAATATTTGTAAACTAACCTTAATAGATAAACAGATAGCAAAATTAGAAATAGTAACATTAATAAAAGATACTTACCTATTAACTAGGTAGGTACTTAATTGCGATAAAAATATCGTAGACCTAAACTCTAAACCAATCCGAGACAAATATTTGACGCAAAATAAATTAAGACGCAGCAATTTTGGATTGGTCATCAATATCTTAGCAATTTTATATAATAACTAGTTGATGCCCGCGACTTCGTTCGCGTGGATTAAGGTTTTTCAGTTCCCGCAGGAACTCTCTTATTTTCAGTTCTATAGTGTTATTGCAGACTATTACCTATCACTGTTGCAAATTTCAGCCATTTCGGTTCAGTCCTTGCGGCATGATTGAGTAATAAACATCCATCCATCTAAACTTTCGCTTTTATAATATTACTAGCTGATACCCGCGACTTCGTCCGCGTGGATTGACGTTTTTTATTCCCGCGGAAACCTAAGGACGCTCTATAACTCTTAAGTTTTACACTTAACTTAATAAATTAAAATAAATAAATAAATTCTCACTTCTCAAAGCTCATTTAAGTATTTAAAAGCAAATTTAAGATTAAACATGATTTATACTTACTTAACATACGAATTCCGACATCTTCATAATTAAATAAGTATTGGAATATTCAGTTCATTAGAGGCATGACATCCAGGAATAAAATTATAACGAAGTAAAACTAATAAAATATTTATTAGTTTTTTTAAACGCTTGCAAAGTCAGCCGCAATACTTTAATGTTAAAATGTCGTATGGTTAAAGAAGTATGTTGATTGAATTATTTATATTATTTTCCAAAAGAATTCAAATATAATCTTTAGAGATACACAGCAAAGGCTCGTGAAGTTCGTCACGTAGACAATTTTTAACATGGTTTTAGGTTAAGGGCAAAGCTATAATTAAACTGGTATTGCTACAGATCTGTCAGGAAGAATTTTTGTTCGTTCTATTGATATACATGGTATACATGCATATTTCTGTAGAAAGTGTCAACTTTCTACAGAAATATGCATGCGGGCAAAATCAAAGCATGCGGGTAATGACTTAACCCACATTGTAAATATTACAATAATTATGTGTTATTATAACATAGTGTTTAATTTAGAACATAAATACTATTCAGTTAATGACAGTCAATTAAGTAATAATTATGAATATGGATTTTTTAGATTATTTCTACAATGCGGGTCAATTATAATCGAAAGAAAATTCAACACAATATGTATTACTAGCGGCCCGCTCCGGCTTCGCACGGGTATAAAATATATAGCCCATGTCATTCACTGATAATGGATGTTATTATACATATAAACCTTCCTCTTCAATCACTCTATCTATTAAAAAAAACCGCATCAAAATCCGTTGCGTAGTTTTAAAGATTTAAGCATACATAGGGACAGAGAAAGCGACTTTGTTTTATACTATGTAGTGATTAAAGGCCGCTGCATACATAACGTGCACGGGACGGGACGGGGCCCGAACGTGGTTAGTAAACACGGACGGGAATTTTTAATGCATACGCAACGTGGCAATAACTCAGAACTAACGTGCTAGTGATGTGAACAAGGAAAGATGGATTTTTCTAAGATTGTAGCGAGCTAACTTGGAAGGGGTATAGCAGTGTAAATACAACCCATACCCCTAATCGGTTTCTACACGCCATCGTGTCGAAACGCTAAATCGCTTGGCGGCACGTCTTTGACGGTAGGGTGGTAACTAGCCACGGCCAAAGCCTCCCACCAGACCAGACCAGAGACAATTTTGAAATTATAAATTCCTAAATTGCCCCCGCCGGGAATCGAACCCGAGACCTCTCAGTTATAAGACCACAGCGCTCACCACTGCGCCAGGGAGGTCGTCAAAGGTTGATACTATATACCTATTGATTTGAGCATAAAAAGTTCAACTGTAATTATTATTACATATTAAAATATAAGTAGAGATACAAATGCAATAAATTAATAAAATAAATCTGACCGTTTTCAGTGAGTGATAGTTCGACTGCAATTTTACGCCACAGATAATTTTTATATTTGGTGTCTAAATACTTTCAATGATCGTACACACTCAATTAGTTTTTCCATTCGTCCATTTTTGCTTCGTAGGTAAATACACAAACATCACTACTTAGCTCTCCGGAGCGAAAGGGGCGACTGTGCATACGCAGCGGAATCACGGACGGGACGGGGCACGTGCGGGACGGGACGTGCTAAACATCGTCGCCGACGATATTTTTCCCGTTCCGCGCGTGGCACGTTCCCGTCCCGTCCGTGCTCCGTGACGTATGCACAGTCGCTTACATTTTCTATGAAACGATATTTCCAAAACTCCACGTCCCGTCCCGTCCACGTCCCGTCCCGTCCCGTGCACGTTATGTATGCAGCGAGCTTAAGTAAATTAGAATTGATAGGTTGAGTTTGTATTACCTATTTTGACAAGTTTGGATGTATTCATTCTTTGGAATATGTTTGGAGTGATGACGGAAAAAAAATTACAATTATTAGCCGACTTCCAAAAGAGGAGGAGGTTCTCAATTCGTCGGAATCTTTTTTTTAATTTTTTATGTATGCTCTCCGGTTACTCGAAGACGCCTGGACCGATTTGGAAAATTAGTTTTTTTGTTTGAAAGGGTATACTTCCCATGTGGTCCAATTGTCATCAGGTCAGGATCTTATGATGGGTTCCTGGAGAAATTGAGGGAACTCTTCAAATTTTATAGGTCCAATTAGTACACTTTGTAGTGGCGTTTGAAGTCGGTTTTGTTAAAAGAATTTTAAAGTTTATATTATTTTATTGTCTTGACTCTCTTACCACAAAAATTTCAACACAATGTTAAACAAGTTTAACTGAGTATGACAAAATTTTGAACTTTGACAGTTATTTTTAAAGGAAACTCAAATTATGGTATGCTTCAAAATAAACACGATTTTAACTGTCGTTTATTTCTTCTGTAGAAAGATCGTAGACGTTTAAGATTTAAAACAATATACTGAGGATTGTACTCGTATTCCAACGGAATTCTATGGCTTCCTCACGGAATGCCGCCTAGACGCCGCTTTAACGTTCACAGCACTTGTAGTTCTTTGCCTAATAATAAACAATTGATATACAGAAATAGGGATAACCAAGACTTCAAGAAAAAGCTATTCTAAGAAATATGTTTTTATCATATTGATGACTCTGAGTCCAAAAATAAAAATACAGATACGATACGATTAGGGGAAAAATACAAATACAGATACGATTAGGGTTATTGTGTTTAATTAAAACTGTCATATCCCCTTTCAAGTTATCATTCCCGTTACCAAGATGGCGTGCATGATGCATCGTCATCCATGCCATCTTTTAAGCAAATATAAAAATATACATTATTTGTATTAGAACAAAACTTTAGCTTTTTGTGAAATTATTTCTGTGATTTTAATTTAAACAAGGGTTTAAGGCCTCAATAGCCCAACGGTTAAAGGTGCGGACTGAAAACTGAAAGGTTGCAGGTTCGAAACCCACCCGTTGCACTATTGTCGTACCCACTCCTAGCATAAGCTTTCTGCTTATTTGGAGGGGATAAGAGGATATAAGTCAATTTCAGCTTAGCTAATATTCCTTATAAAAAAAAAGAAAAAGAAAGAAAGGATGTCCTAGACAGCTCTTGTTAACTTAAATTCGTAACATGACCAACATACAACATCAACAACAATATCAACATTATAACAAACGCAACGTAGGCCGTCGTAGGCTTTAGACGCAATTTACTCGCGAGAGTATATTTGATTCAAGTTTGGCCGGTCCATACGTAAGTAGGTGTAAAGGTCAAAATCGTACGGAATTAGACGGGATTTTAAATCACCGAAAGAAACCTACGTCTAACTTAATTATTTTTTCACCCAAGACTGAACAGAGACAGTGTAGGTGTACGTACTTGGTATATTATGCGTTTAACGTATATATATGTAAGAGGTTGTTTGTTTACAATTTTTTGTACATTACACATGATGTTGTGTACATTTTTATGTAACGAATCAGTTTGCCTAAAATACTATTTACTGGGGGGGTCCCAAGGTACGGGAATGGCGACCCCGCATCGGGAAGCGCAGTGTTGGAAGACCCCCCACTAAAGGGACCGACTTCAAACGAGTCGCAGGAGCCGCAAGGATGCAGGGGGCGCAAGACTGAGTCCGTTGGAAGTCTATGATCCTTCGATCAACACTGGACGTTTAGCGGTTGATAAAGAAGATGTCTGGGCAATTTTTTTTTTGCACCACAGGTATCGGGTTATTGGTCACAGAGGAGTGCTATAGTTCAGGGTGGGTAAATCTTTAAAAAGTCTTGTTTTTTTTTTTTTAAATATTTTTGAAGTTTTGTAATTATTTTTGAAGTTAGGAATGTATAATTCATCGCTATCCTCTGATTTACTAAAGATTCTTGGAATAAGCCTCTCAATAAAGTTTTACTTACGTCTTTTTGCCCGTTTATCATTAGGTATAGGTAGGTACGTAACTGAATAGTATTATCGTAAAAGATATCGGTGACTGCGGCGCCACAAGTATTTTTTATGAAGGCCAAATGTAATTTTATTGATATAGCGTTAAGCTATCAATCAAACAATACCTACAGCAAGCGTACAAGGTACTCATAGTACAATATACGGCGACCAATATAGAGATATCGTTTCTTTATCGACAATCGACAGGTCTACCTTGGCTGAAGAAAAAACTAAGATTTGTAAGTGGATGACAACTTGATAAGATACTACCTATACCATTAAAAAGGTAAATTCTAATAATACCCCATTTAATTTCATTTCAAGTTACTTCCATACTTTGGATTTACGAGATAGAAATATCCTTGAAAAGCGAAAACTAGAAAAATATATAGTAGAAAGTTTCCATAATTATAGTATTGAAATCGAAAAGTATTAGGTATAGATATGGGTGATTATACAAAAGTTGGGTAACTATTGAGGATATTTTGTTTACTATAGTTATTAAATCAAATTTCTACAAATTCGGGTGTATATGATGTCTAATCTAATGAATTTATTGTTCCCAATCGGGCCAGTCACTTTTTTAAGTAGATTGTGAGATATTTCAAATTTTCAGAATTTGATCGCCAGAAATTCAATTTTGTAAGAATTATAATGAAATTTAATAAAAATGAGTACAAATATCTTAAGATTTAATAATGGCACATGTCTTTTAAGTATTAAAATCACTTAGTAACAATTAAAAATAATTATTAATATGTAATACTGGGAATCATCTTCTAAAAATTTTAATTTTGCTATTATTTATTTAAACTGAAATATAAAATAGAAATGCTTTTGAAAAATGTGTAGCAATTAAGATAAAAGTGCTCTAAAACAAAAAACATCAGTATTTTGGAAACACAAAATACTCTGGCGAAATACCTGACAAAGGACTGACGCCAACGGACTGATGAAAATGACATAAATTTGAGGTAATACGCGGAACTAATGTTTTTTTTGGTAATTTCGAATATCAACAATGTACATATTAACAAATCATAGTTAACTATGTATAAATGGGAATAAACCCCAGATTAACAAGAAAATAACTACTCACCAAAGGACTGAAATTTTGACTGGATCAGCGCGTGTGCAGACGACAAACACAACCCAAGCACTGGTACCTTTATGGCGGCCGTCAAATTGTGTGGTCCACAACTAACTTCATTACCAACATTACAATTCAAACAGGGATTTGACGTTGTGTCAATGATATTTGGCAAGAATTTCAAATTTAAACAACACACAACAGACTGACGAATGAAACTAAACACAAAGTTTCTTATTTTTTTTTAAATAAAGTGGAGAACATTGCATTATGAAAGTTGTAGTATATATTACTGTGTACATCACAGATTGTAGTAAATTAATAAGTTTTCTGAAATCAATAATAATGTTTAATAGATAGTCACTTGATTGTTGGTATTCGGGATTGTGACATGCCAAAGGGCTGACGTTTAAAGCATTTATTGTGTTTTTTTATTAACTTGTATTTAAAATGAAGAGCTGAAATTGGGTGACCAAATAAAGGACTTTTCATTGTTTTATAATAAATTGTAATCTCAATAAAATATAATCAGACTTTGTATATATTGGCTGATGACATTGAGTTACCCAATTTTCGTATATTCACCCATATCTATTTTTTAATACCAGACATAGAAATATACATAGAATACCTATGCCCAGAGGTAGGTACCTAACCTACCTCTGGGCATAGGTATTCTATGTAGGTACCTATCGCTTTGAATATTTTAACTTGAATTTTCAAGTAAACAAGAATATCGATACAGCAGCGACGATGTCGATGACCTTTGTCTGTGATAAGCGGTTTTGTAGTAGCGACCAAGGTCTTGTACGCGGTTTTTCCTGCGTGCTGTCTCTACGTACATTATGACAACAATCAAATGTGAAGACATCATAGCCTTTATACTAAAAGTGCTTTATTGTGAAATTATATTATAGAACATTAGACAGCCTGCAAGGATAGAACAAAGCTCCAACCAACTTAACCAGTTATTTTACAAGAATACATCTTATTTTTCGTGCTCCAACTTAACCGGGTATTTATAATTTGCATCTATATGTATACCTAAATGAAGATAATCAATTGCTATTTGCTGCATGTACCTACTTATCATTTTTGAGAACGGCTCGACCGATTTGGCTGATTTTTTGTGTGTTCGCAAATGTTGATATTCATAAATAATATAACAATCGAAAATGTAACATGTAAGAATAACATTTGTAAAAAACAGAAAATAAATTGGTCAAAAACTAAATCGGTGAAAAATAAGTTAAGTACCTAAGTATTTATATGTTTTACTGCGAATGTATCCGTCGAAATTTTCTATGGAGTGTATGGAGCTACTCGCTCGTGAGTCGTGATTTATACTCTGTTTTTTAATCCCGGAGACTAAAATGACAGGTAGAAATGTCAAATTTAGAAATAATGATACCAGCTTTACAAGAGTAGTGTTGTCCTCAAGATTCCGGTTCAGATTAAAGTCGGTAAAAAATAATGATGAGTAGAATAAATATGTACTTATACGAAATATGTAATTACGAAATTAAAAAGTCGCCCTAGTCACATAATTTGAAAGACTAATTAAAGAATTATTAGTTAGATAAAATACAAAAAAAATCACCTTAGTAATAACGGCAATGTCCCTTAGTAATGTCTATCTACTCTATCTCTTTGCCGAAAGAAATTTGCTGGAAGAATTTTAAAACAATAACGATTACGTCACGTCATAACAGCTAATACCTAATCTCTAATCACGAATTACGACGCCATTTTGTTTCCTTGTTCGCATTCGATCACGGCCAGTTCAGTCCCATACAAATTTCCATAGCCTTACAAAATCTTTTCCATTATGATGCATGTCAATTTTTACAGACATCTCATATCTACATTAGGTACCTTTATGTAGTATGAAGTATTTTAGATCTACAGTAATCTATGATTCTCCTCATGGCTGACGCCCAATCAACGCCATTGTATTTGGTTATTTTAGTTTAATTTTTTATATATGTCTGTACCAGAATAACAATTATTATTTCAATTTATTGAAATATAGTACAAGTGTTATGTGCCCGTTATAATAATTCGCGTAAGGACGCTATTTTGCATAAGTTTCCACAGTGTGAGAAAAGAAAAAGTTTTATGGTTTATATTATCGGTAAGTATCGATTGGACCACATCACTATTAAAGAGCAGTAAAAAACAGGCAACACATGAAACGTCATTTTAGTCTCCGGGATTAAAAAACAGAGTTTAGTTGCGCTCTTTCTCTAAAAGGAAACATAAAAGCTCTATATTTTCGAGACTAGATAAAAAAAGAAAAATGGCATATGTAATCATAAAACCTTTATTTTTTTTAATCAAATAGCCAATTTTTAGGAATTTTTAAGCTATTGCATAGCTTCTATCGCGGGCCTTGAGCGTGGAGACCGAATCCAGAATTCTGTAACGAAAATAACCTGACACGGGACTCCTCTCACCGCTAGATGGCGTTGATAAAAAATGCTATGCAATAGCTTTACCGCGGCAGTCCCCGAGTGCCACACGTCTTTTTTTAAAGTATTAGTATAACACCAATGATGGTGAAAAACAGACTAGACAGTAGACACGCAACACAAAATTAATATACATAATATATCAATCTATCATCTTAGATTACTTATTATAAAAGTATAGTAAACATCTACATGGCATCTATTTTAGTATCTACAGATAAGATAGGCTATTCGTAATCATAAGTTATTCGCGATATTAACTACTTTGAGTACTGTAAGCTGTAATCAATGCTCTCACTCGTAATTATTATTGGAAGAAAAGTTGTGATGCCGGCCCTACGTAGGTATTTATTACCTTACTATGTTATTATAGTATTACTAGCAATCGATTATTGCAATTATGTATGACAAAGACCTGTGAAGGTCATCTATGTTTGTACAAGTGCATGAAAACAATATGCCGATATCTCTTATCAGTTCGGTCATTAAGGCTTCGTGCACACGGAAAACTTTATGTATGGTTTACCAACTCACTTGCTTATTGATATATCTACTTCAATAATAAAAGAACAAAGAGGTTGTCAGATAAGTACACCGATTTTTCAGAGTTTTCTTAACCGATTTGCATGATTGAGGTTGTTTTCAATAGGGAAAATTCCCAAGGACTTATTTCTACTACCTTCAATAAATAAGATTAGTTATGAACTCTGTAAGGAGATGTTGTAATAATGCAGCCTGTTTAATGCATGCCTGTCTAAGCTACACCGAAAAACTAAAAATACTTTTTTTAAACAAACCGGCGGCGGCGGCGGCGGCGTTAACAAATACTAGACTAGATGATGCTCGCGACTAGATTGTGCGTGTGGATTAGGGTTTTTTAATTCTCGCAGGAACTCTTTAATTTTCCGGGGTAAAATGTAGCCTATGTGTTAATCCCGGATATGACTTATGAGCTATCTCCATTCCAAATGTCAGCCAAATCAGTTCGTTCGTTGTGGCGTGACGGGGGTGTTTGAAATTTTTTCATTTACACTAGCATAATATTATATTTTTACTGTGGGTTTACTTAAGTTTTCATAGACAATTTGTAACGTCAACATATTGTTCTCAGTTATACGATCGCGATCGTGTATAAGAGCTCTTATCTAGCTCTTGTAACTTAAGTCACGCGACGTTTCTCTTGGTTTGCTTTGTCAATGCTGCCCTCAATACATTTCTTATTATCCATTATTTTCCAATCACTGAAAAGATTCACGTCGAAATAACGAGCGCTCTACGATTACTTTTGATTCAGACACTAAGTATCTAATAATTTAAATGTAACTAGGTACTAATTATCTTCGAGCCCAATGGGCGTCGCGCCTGGAAGGCTCCGGTTGTGTTCTTAGGAGATCTCGGAGCCTTCCATTATGCGCTGAGGGTGGCTGTAGAGGGGGTTTTAGTGGGTAAAATCCCCACATAACCCGGGACCCTACCCCACGTTTCGGGTATCTTTAAAGAAGATTTCTCCCTCGTTAAAAAAAAAAAAAGGTACTAATTATCTTATATTCTTGCTTTTTGCAATAAAAACGAAGTAGGTACGTATTATATTATACGAACTACTTCGTGTCTGTAGCTAAGCCCTTTTGCACTATTAAATGCCTAGAAGAGATCACTAGGCGATAAGGCCGCCAAATTGTAGGTATACATTGTATTGTTTTTTGAGTTATTCTCGTTAGCAATTCATTAGCGCTATGGTGTGCCAATATTTTAATGCAAAAAATTGTTACATTGCAAAAAATGCTCGCAATGCAATGGGTGAAGGACTGAATGGGCAGGTGTTGGTGACCCAAAGTGCTGGAATGCAGAGATCCGTGTGTATAGATACCCTAAAGATGATTGCATCAGTGTAACGATCGCAATGACCTCTGATTGGCTGGTACCCTCCCGCTATTGGTTAAAATGCATTGATGCAGCAAGAACGCCATAAATTCAGCCGATCAGAGGCCATTGCGATCGCTACACTGTGTCCAGCAGTGGACGTTTGTCGTTTGAGATCACGATGCAAACAAGCAGGTAAGTACTTCACTAGTCACAACCCGCAGGATTGCTTTGATTATAATTACGCGCATTAATCAGACTACTGGTTTCGATTCCTAGCTTTCGCGGTAGATTATACTTTGACAAGTAAATTGGCACGGACGCGCTATAAATAGTTTACAGTATCTTGTGATTATTGCCGATAAATATGAAATATCTATGATACCTAATATTATTTAAATAAACTATCTTTTGCCCGTGACTTTGTCCGCGTGGGGTTAGCTTTTAAAAATCCCGCGTTAACCCTCTGTTTTCCCCGCAAAGATAGCCTTTGTTATTTTCCAAGTCCACATCCATGCGAAAAACGTCGATCCGTTGTTCCGTGGCGTGATTGAAGGAAAAACCAACAAACATACACACTTTCGCATTTATAATATTAGTAGGGATTTTAACAGACGACAATTTGGCGGCAAGTCAATTGCATCAAGACATATAACCTAATAAAATGGTCAGTTGATGGCTGAGAATTACGTAGCTAAGTACAGAGAATAATGTAAGTAATTATTCGTGGCGATGTGCATTTTTATGCGGCGGCTCTGTGGGTGCAGACAGAAATAGCAGCGCGCGTCGTGTTCGAGCGTGGTGGATACGTTCACGTTCATGGGTCTGCTGTTGATGGCGACAGGCCGTACGGTGCAAGACAAGAGATGTTGACTGTATGTTTATTTACTTTTTTTTTTATTCGATGACAAGATAGCCCTTGACTGCGATCTCACCTGATGGTAAGTGACGATGCAGTCTAAGATGGTAGCGGGCTAACTTGGAAGGGGTATAGCAGTGTAAATTCAACCCATACCCCTAATCGGTTTCTACACGCCATCGTGCCGGAACGCTAAATCTCTTGGCGGTACGTCTTTGACGGTAGGGTGGTAACTAGCCACAGCCAAAGCCTCCCACCAGACCAGACCAGATACAATTTAGAAATTATAAATTCCTAAATTGCCACCGCCAGGAATCGAACCCGAGATCTCCCAGTTATAAGACCACAGCGCTCACCACTGCGCCAGGGAGGTCGTCAAACCTTCTTCTACTTCTTGCCTTTTACTCATTGAAGTAAATGGCCCTTCTTCTTCTTCTTTATCAACTTATAGACGTCCACTGCTGGACATAGGTCTCTTGCATGGACCTCCACAGGCCTGAATCCAGCGGCTCTCTGCGGCTCATTTGATGTCGTCGGTCCACCTAGTGAGGGGTCTGCCAACATTGCGCTTCCCGGTGCGGTGTCGCCACTCCAAATGGCCCATCCGAACAAAAATTTTCACGGTTCTTACTGACAATAATGGCAGTCATCGCTTAACAACCTAACAACCCCCTGTCGGGGTTTGTAACATGTCTGTTACAACATCCTAATCGCTAGTCAGTTATCATTAAAATAAAAATATGTAATCCGCCATTTTGGGCGGCGGTCATCTTGGGCCGATTTTCATCAAACATAGCTTAGAACACTCCCGACTAATTCACCTTTCAAACAAAAAACACATCAACACAACATGCAATTAATTAAACTTAACTCGACATGCAATTCATTTAATTACTATATAAATAATATTATTATAAACTACACAAAAATATAAAACTATAGAAATTAAGAAAATAAATTTAATTATTACCAGGCATTTAATTTCTTACCTAAACTGCCGGTAATTCAGTAGTTTCCCTTACTTAAAAATATCTTGCAGACAGTACACTACCATTCACGCAATTTATAAGATAATCTCCATACAAATACCGTATTATTTCCATTTCAATTTAGTGTAGGTAATTGCTACTTACTCCTTTACTAAAGTAGGTAGGTATTACTTAGTATTACTTATAATGGAAACATGTAATTTAAAATGGTGCGTTTTTAACTTGCGCCTGCCACCAGACGCACTCGCATACAGACGCCTACTCAAGGTCATTGCATTTGCGTGCACGCAACGTGCCAGCATCACAATTTATATTATACCTACTAGCTTTTGCCCGCGGCTTCGCTCATGTTAAGTTCGATTTTTCAAATCCATATTTTACATTTTGGATTTTCGATAACTCAATCTGTATGCCAACTTTTAGCCAGATCCGTTCAGTGATTTGAGCCGTGTGATCAGTCAGTCAGTCCGTCAGTCAGTCAGTCAGTCAGTCAATCACTTTTTCCTTTAACATATATATTCAGACTAGCTTTTGCGAGCGTCTTTGCCCGCTTGGAATTTTTACTTTTTATCCTAAACTACAGCAAAGCTTACAAGGCTTACAAAATATCACGTGGATCAGTTGTTCTGTTGTTGCGTGATTGAAGGACTAAAGTCTTGCGAATAGGAATATTAAGCATTAATGATCTACCGACATAGTCCGCGTGGTTCAAAAATTCCGTGCTATAATAAATAATCCGAGATAAAAAATATGCTACGTGGTCCCTCGGGAATCAGCATGCAAGCTATCGCTTTGTCTCTCGAAATTGTTTCCGCATTTTACGTATTAAAAGGGTAACAGACACACAGAGTTGAATTGTCCTTATATTATGTAAAAATATTTTATCATTAACCTTCTCAATTTAAACTGCCTGATTCATTTGTTTTTGTATCAGTTTGTCAAGGTTTACATTCTGCTCCTCAAATAAAGATAGCCATACATATATGCAAATAAAATAATTAAAGCCTGTATAATTTCGCAGTGTAGCTCATTAAGCTCATAATATGTTTAATTATTTATTTGAAAAATAGCGTAACCCAAATGCAGGTTTTTGAAATTACTGTCTCTCTTTCTGTTTGTCCGGTCTTTTCGGATCGGCTGAACCGATTTTGACGAGAGGAAAGGCACAGAGATAGGTACCATGCAACCCAAGAACGAGCATAGCACTTATCTATTCCTTATCCCGGTGGTGATGGGCAGAAATTATCACGTTCATTTTAGCCAATAGGGAGTGAGTATCGGCCAATCAGAGTGGACTGCAATCGTCACATTGAAGCAATCAAAGATTTGTCTACACGTTTACTCGTAATCTCTATGAGATTCTCGAGTACAGTGTAAACTTAATTTTCTCGTGCCGCGCCATAGTGCAGCAGGGTGAGCATGGGCAGGGGACATATTATCCACGGGGAAAGGATAAAATGTTTATCCCCTCGCTCAGTTCTATCCGCCCGTCGAGCATGGGTAAGACGGTGGAAATAATATCCACAGTGGATATACTTATGTTCAACTCCGTCTTTAACAGTTGAACTAGTGGGACAAAATAGTTGAACTCAGGTACTCTAGGTAGTGAGGGGAATTCAAGGACGGAATATGTCCGACTAGTTTCAAACCAATTCGGGGCCCACCCAACGCGTAAACATGCTGCTGATTAGGGGCCTCAATAATAAGCGTGTTTACGCGATGGTATCACATAGTCACGTGAACAGAGCGCGTATAATGGTAAATCTTCCGAGGCAGATTTGATTTTTACCACAGTAGATCAAGTTTCAATTATTCAAAAAAAAAAAAAACGGGCAAAAATAACATCATATTTCCAAGGGACGATACTGACTAGAAACAAAATAATGAAAGTTCGACAGAAAAATCGCGGGGATTTTTTCTGGCATTCTGCGCACTGTTACGGGCCCCGGATGGGCTTCAAACTGACCTTGCGCCAGTGTAAACTAACGTGACCCAAACCGTTATGTCATGTCTTTATAACCAACTTACTGAAGCTTGCGACTTCATTCATTAGGCTTTTTAGAAATCCCTTGGGCACCCTTTAATATTTCGGGTTTTCGGTATCATAAGTAGGTACTTATCGTATTTTCTTCCTCAGGATGCAAGATTTCTTCTTACCAAGTTTGTCGAAACGTAGTACAGACAGAGTTACTTTCGCATTTATATTATTATGTTGTATAGTTTAGACTATGAACGCTATAGTATAGATATATCACTAAAGATTATTGTTTACAGTACAAAAAGCGTTTGCAAATAAAAACTTGTGGTATTTGTGGCTTTGATATAATTATAGCTATGCTAATTGAGATGGAGTTGGATTCACAATGCACATGCAGCGAGGGTTACTTAGTCGCTACGTGTTTATACTATTAAATTAAGATCGTGACTTAAAACCGTGACGTGGTACCAGAGCGGCGGATAAACAAACTTATGAATTGATTTCTTATTCAATGGCGATCGAGACTCAAAGCGGTTGGATATCACGAACTTGGGCTGGAGGTATGCAAGTGGAGTAAACGGCATAGACCATACGTCAAGGTACTAACCTAGTATTTCCGGATGTCCCGCTTTTGGCAAGACGTGCCATTTTTTACCTTAATCACTACGCGTCCAACAGAACCTAAAGCGAGACACCTAAAAATACTGTTCTTGCTACTCTGCTAAGTAGTAAGACAAAAACATCAAGTCATCACCGTTATTTTAACCTATTTCAGGCCAAATTACCGATATAACTCTGGTAGGTACCTATCAGCACTTTTTGCAGAATCTTTTTCAGAAATTTTTGTCGCAATCGGTTCAGTGGTTTAGGTGTTAAAAGGACACACCAGACAGTAGGATAAAGTTACTTTTGCATTATACATATTATTAAAATTAATTTAAGTTACACAAAAAATTTGCTTCAGGCCAGTATACAGATATTCGACGCTAATGGTGGTATTTGAAACAAAATCGTCGAATGAACATGGTTTCGCTTATGTTTCACAGCAGGGAAACTGTTTACTGAAGATTTAATTTGAATGTGCATCTGTATCATTATTATTATTATATCCCAAACTAAATAATTCGCCAAAGAACTAAAGTAGCCGACGCAGCTCTAGGGCTAGCATGTTGAAGTGGTAATGGGCTGATCATATTTGTCAGCTAACTAATGGCCCTTAAAAAACCTTACGACCCCAGGGTCGTAAGTTTCTCGAGTGGAGACCGCGTCTGCGTCTCAGCAAACGGGGTGTAAGGCGCCCCCCCAGCTAGATGGAGCGATGACAACCGAAAAGTGGCAGACACCGATTGGATGCAAAAGGCCGAGGATAGGCAACGTTGGCGCTACTTAAATCATACATAGGTAGAAAAACACAATTCCTTCTCCTCCTTTTTCAAAAGTCGGTTAAAAAAGTAACCTATGTTACTTCCGAAAACATAAACTATCTACCAGTGAAAGTCCCGTCAAAATCGGTCCAGCCGTTCCCAAGGTTAGCGGCAACAGACACTTCATTTTGAATAGATGTAACACTACCAATCGCAATGTCGCAAATTAAAATAGATGGCGCTAGCTGTAGGTTGGCACTCGATGTGGGTTTCCTTAATACTGTTCCAGACACTTCAATTATTATATTTATTTGTATAGATTATTGATACGGATGTAATATCCAATTTTTATTAGTCGGGTTACAGTTTTTTTTTACTTTTTCTTGTTGCGCGTAGGTTTACACATGTCCTATTTGCGTAGGTACCTAATAATTCTAAAATGAAATGGATATTTCGAAGGATATCATATTTTCGCAGTCATTCAGTCATTCACTTGTCAATTCAAATTCAAGAGGCGTGAAGGAGGTTTAGCACGTTA
This sequence comes from Hipparchia sbordonii, assembly GCA_038048805.1. Taxonomy (NCBI): domain Eukaryota; kingdom Metazoa; phylum Arthropoda; class Insecta; order Lepidoptera; family Nymphalidae; genus Hipparchia; species Hipparchia sbordonii. Next base: position 6,773,014 of record CM076107.1, on the reverse strand, counting down.
GCAAGCCCACTAAGAATAAAATTTTGTTCGCAATATATTGTGCTTTGTTCTTTTCAACTGATTCCCACCATCTTATGCATCCTATCTAAATTTTAATCTAATCTTCGAACGACAGAACTGATTTTAACGGGACTTTTGCTGGTAATAGGTAAAAAGGATCAACAAGGAGTGATCCAGGCAAAAAACACAAACAGGGGTTCGTATAAAACCTGAATATACAGCATAATATGAAGTTGCGGATATTAGCCAGTATCTAAATATATTATGGTCTATGACTCTTGTGTGCAGCAATAAAAAAGTTTCTATCTATCTATAACTGCCTTGTTGGTCTAGTCACTAGTGTTTAACATGTTCAACTACAGATGACGAGGTCCAAGAGCGATTCTCAGGTCGGGCCAAAAAAAATGCACCTAATGTGTTTTTCTGTCAAAAGATTCCACGTACTAGCCCGAAACTTTACTGCGCCTAAACTCCGCTTGCGTCAGATTTCCCTGCCATCCGACTATCGGAGTAAGAATAAAATAGAATAATTTTTTATGCAAATAAACTTTTACAAAGTGCTTTCCAATCGTTAAATGAATCTACCACTGGTTCGGAAAACCATTCCAACCGAGAAGAACCAGCAAGAAACTTGGCGGTTGCTCTTTTAAAAATAAAATAACATGTAATAACAATATCATGTTGTGTACAATTTAAGGTTAATTATGCTCATGTATTGCTAGAGCGAGGTATGTTCACGCTTTTTTATCATTCAATCTTAAATTGTATAAGGGAATTGAGGGTACACTTCCGCACACACCTGTGCACTGTAATATCTCCCTCACGGATGGCTAATCTCCGTGGAGATTGACCTCCGTGACCGGACTCGATCGGCAGGACTATTATTGCAGACGCCCTTCGGTCACGCCCCCACGTCCTTGACGAGGACGAAGCCGACTTTGCTGCGGTACTAACCCAATAAATATCTATCTTAAGTCTGGACGCAAGATATAAAAAGAAACTTAAACGCGTATAAATACTGAATGAACGGTTTTTGTTTAGCTCAAGGCCAAATGACAGACAGATAGATACTAATGTACAGATCTTAAAAGCAAAGGAAATTGAAATAGATATCTGTTAATAAATAGTGAATCGATGCTGTTTGTGCATTCTAAGCAACAGTGCTACGACTGTGATGATTTCAATCAACACTTTGTAGTTGTAATTTAGGTTTTATCTTGTTCTGTGTAAAAAAAGTCTTAAAATGTAATATGTTTTTCAAGCAAGAGTAACAGCTGCTGAGTTACTATTAGCCATCGCCCGTAAGCTCAAGTATACAAATTAAATGCAGTTTTGTATTGACTCAAAAATACATATTATATTTATACAAATATACATACATATGTATAGAATTTAATTTTTTCTTGGTACTGGAACCTGCCAACTGATTAAAAGCAGACTGACAGACTCTATTTTTTGCAAAAAAAAAAAAACAATTTTGGTTTGAAAATTTTAGGTTTGAAGTCTACCAATCTGTAATCAGCCATTTTGGTGGACTGTGGCCTTTTGAGAGGAAACCTTGTGCTCCAGATATTAGGTAATTGGTTGATATGAATGAATGAAATCTGCTTTAAATTAAATCCAAAAAACAATAAATATCCATTATAATATAGTTTATACTTATTTTAAACATTTGTAATAATAACATACTTTGCTTTTCATTCTCACTTTAATGAAGCAAAACGAAAAGTCTGGTTTTAATCAATTGTTCTTTAACAAAACATCATTTTGAATTGGCTATTCAGTTCATGTAGACAATACACAGGTGTATTTCAATGTTTTTCTGCATACCAACTTCTTGTCGTAATATACTTTTTAATGGCTATATACTAGGTACATTCCTGGCTGGGTGTATTTGGTAATTTGTAGTTACTAATTGCTGGTGGCTAGTTACTGCCGAATTGGCAACATTACATGGCAAGGGCAATAGCAGTATGAGTTTAGTAAAAACTGGCATGCTCATTCCATATGAGCTCACTTTTTTATTAGGCTGCAGTTTCTTGTAAAAGATAGATAGTTAGCTTCACAAAACACTTAATGAGTTATAGTGACTAACAATCTAAGTTTAATATTATGCAATTGCCCTCAAATTCAAATTGGTCTATTGCAGACCTGTAAAAGTGGAAAAAGTATACAAATACATCTACAATATATACAAATACAATACAAAAGCTAATAATTAAAATGAAGGCAGCAAGCAATTTGACAAAGGAGCTTAGGAACTGGTAAAGAGTTATTCCATTTCTAGGTCCTTTTTAGGGTTCCATACCCGAAGGGTAAGGGTAAGAGAATACATAATACTGATTGTTAATTTAGGGTAGTTTTCAGAAGTGAAAGTTTATGTAATTAACTAAACTTTTCACTTCCTTCCAGTGTCCATATTTAGAACAGTGACCCAATCATGACCCCTAAGGGCTGCAGTGTGTCTGGAGAGATCTAACAGTCAATGCAACATAAGACTACTGACAACGGGGAAACTTAGATGCTTTGTTTTATACTTAAACTTTGAGTTTGAAAGGCTAGACATATTGGACTTGCAATCTGAGTTCACCCACAATGGAATGTCTTTTTAGAAGCTGATCATTAGTAGGTAATTGACATAAAATTGTTTTCGTAGCTCAAGGTTGATAACGATGTTTTTATTGGAACACCGTCTTGTCACAAAGTGAGGTCAATTTATCATACGCAATAGAGACTTACCTGCATAGAAGCACCCGAAACTTGCACTCAACACCGAAATCCAGACACCTTAGTTCAGTCTGATGTAGAATAAACACTGATTCTTGATAAAGGTAATTTCTCACAATAAAAGCGACATAAACGGACGGAACAAGGAGAAAACCACCAAGAAAACATAGCACAAATTAAACCTGAAAGGAGAGATAACAATTTTACAAATTCTCTAAGTATGAAAGAGATCGAAAACTATTGATGACAGCACAACCGCATAGACAAAAACAGCTGTTGTAATCACTGTCACTGATATTGGGCCATAGAGTAAGGTAGAGTCGTAGCAGTCGAAGGTAGAGTTCTCATAAAAACCGGCCAAGTGCGAGTTGGACTCGCACTCGAAGGGTTCCGTAGCGATTGTTAGGGTCGAGCAAAAAACATCGAAAAAAATCATGTTTACTGTATGGGGACCCCCCCTTTATTTTTTAATTTATTTTATTTTTATTATTTGTTGTTATAACAATAGATATACACATTTTGTGAAGATTTCAAGTACCTAAACTTATCTTTTGCGGTTTATGAGATACAGCCCGCTGACAGACAGACGGACGGACGGGCAGGCTAGGCGGAGGCTTCGTAATAAGGTCCCGTTCTCTATCTTTAATCTATGATTAACACTGGACTTATTTAACAATAAATAATAAATAAATATTGTTCCTTCAAAAATACGCGTTTGAAGATTCTATTACATACCTACCTATACTACATGCTACATCCTTCGACCATATCGTTCAAGGCTACATGTAGTTAATAGTCTGCGGCATTGACCAACAGAAAAAATATTATAGTCTGTGGATCATCCGGGCTCAAAAAGCTTGAACCCACAGCAGTAAAACCCAATTAAAAAAATTGTCAACCATGTGTCAAACATTGTCAAGTGTCAATTTCCAGTCAACTGTCAACTTTTGTTTGATCTTTGGGGTACCTACCTAACTTAACTTCATTCATTTCTTATAATTATTTCTTTGTGTTGTAGCTTTTTGTAGAAGAATAAAAATATAATAGTATATTTTAAGAATAATAAGATTTAGTTATCCTAAAAGTGTAACTAACGAGACGTTTGTTACTAATTGATCTCGTATAGCGCTTAAAATTAAATTTGACAGATGTTTGTAACAAATAACCTTTCGTCATTGTAATAAATAGGTAATCAATTCAATAAAGTAAGCCTACAAAAATAAAATAAAGACCGACAAAATAATTATGGCAAAGGAAGAGGAAGACGACAACTTGCCTGATAAAGATGCAGCAAAGGAATTCTACGCAAAATATGAGCCAAAAGAAATAATTGGAAGGTACAGATCAGATTTTATTTATGTCGCTAATTCAGGTCGTCGAGCTTCTTACCTAACGAAATTATAAATTAAACGATTTGCGATTTTGCCAAAATTACTATCGTGCTATGCGAAGTAAAAACAGCATAATTTAGCTTTACTAAAATTTTTAAAATAATCAATGACCTTGGTTTTGTCAACATACTTTACTACTACTACTTTTTTTACTAGATTTGAGACTAAGCTGATACATAACAAATAGACATGGTTTGGCGTTTAAAATATAGTGTAAAATCTCTAATAACAAGCTCTATAATATAAGGGATATTTATTGGAACTTGGTTGATTTAACTTTTCCACCCTTTATGATAAAAAAGTTTTTTTTGCAAGCCCTTTATGAAATCAATCGATATAATATCGACTGTTGAACAAAAGTCTCTTGCATGACTATGAACTTCTACAGTACAACTCACTCTGTATCTAGCTGCTCCCTGCAACTCGTTTGATGTTGTTGGTCCACCTGGTGGGGGATCTGCCAAGACAGGCATCCCGGTGCAGGGTTGCCACTACACCTTGGGACCCCAACAACCATCAGCTCTTCCAACTATGTGCCCAGCCCTTTTCCACTTTTGTTTCGCAACTCACTGAGCTATGTTGATGACTTTGGTTCTCCTATGGTTCTCCTCATGTCTACTTTAAATTAATTTATATTATTTTAATTTTAGGGGTATAAGTTCCACTGTCAGAAGATGTGTAGAAAAAGAAACAGGACGGGAGTATGCTGCGAAGATCATTGATCTCAGTCAGGAGTCCCAAGACGGTGTAGATACCCACACAATGCGGGAAGCCACTAAACAGGAGATTAATATATTGAGAATGGTGGCGGGTCATCCATATATTAGTGAGTGAGTTGTTATATAACATTATGAAACTAAAGTACAGTGTGAACTCTGTGCATACAATCTTTTTGATGGTTTTTGTTGTTGAAGGTTATAACATTATTTTTTTAAATAATTTTTTTAAGAATAGTAGTCAAGCTGAAATTGACTGATATTCTCTTCTGTCTTTAAATAAGCGAAAACTTGTGCTAAAAGTGGGATCATAGTCACTCTTACACAAGTTTTCGCTCAGTAGTGCAACGGAATGGTTGGGGATCAAACCTTAACATTGACATAATATAATAATACTATGGATTTTGGGTCAGCACTAAAAATTGTCCAAACTGAAACCAAAATGCGAACAGGTTACGAATCGCACTTCAGTCTCGTGTTGGCCATCGGACAAAAAGTATCTTTCTGGCCTTTTCTAACACGCTACGCGCGTATCACTGTCTTAACAGAGGGAGTACAATATTTTTATCAAATTGATTGCATTTAGCTTGGGCACGCTCGGGCTGCCGCGTAAATTAGGCTATATAATAATGGTCTAAGACATAAATTACAATGTATTAGTTTGTTTATAAAAATACACATGTACATTCGTATATATAGGTTTTCTCAGAACACTTTTTTCGTGAATTTTGCAATACACCCAGTATTATATGTCAATGAACCTGCGACCTTTTATTTTCAATTCGCGCCTTTAACCATTGGGTTATTGAGGCTTTAAACCATTCATCAAAATGCTCCTTTTCAGTTGAACTCCAGGATGTTTTTGAATCAGAGACATTCATATTCTTGGTGTTTGAGCTGTGCAAAAATGGAGAACTTTTTGACTATCTGACATCAGTGGTGACCCTCTCAGAAAAAAAGACAAGATATATAATGAGGTAACATAATATTATAATGTATTCAATAATAATATCACACTAATATTATGAAGGCGAAAGTTTGTATGTATGTGAGTGTGTGTGTTTGTTACTCCTTCACGCCACCATGCATGATCCAATCTGGCTGAAATTTAGAATGGAGATAGCTAATACCAAGGATTAACTCATAGGCTACATTTTATCCCTGAAAATTAAAGAGTGGGGACAGGAATTAAAAAAAAACAATTCACGCGGACGAAATCGCAGGCATCGTCTATTTACTAATAAAATTTAATATTGTGATCAGTATGCAGGCTTAGTATTGTATAAACAATGGAGGTCCACTTTGCTTGAAACATTTTGTCGGCAACATCTACATATATACAATATACATATATAAATAAATCCACATTGCTGGACATCAGGAGAGTTTCCATCCCCATATGGTTAGAATAGAATAGAATAGAATAGAATAGAAATATTTTTTATTCAAATAAACTTTTTACAAGCACTTTTGAATCGTCAATGAATCTACCACTGGTTCGGAATGCCTTTCCTGCCGAGAAGAGCCAGCAAGAAACTCGGCGGTTGCTCTTTTCAAAAAAATAAAAATTTTACAATTGTTATTGAAACTATGCTATGTATTCAGTGTTTCCACGATGAATTTTCCTGAGTACAATACAAGTAAAAATAAATACAATACAAATACAAATAAATACAATTCAATACATGTCAACACAGGCAGGCAAAAGCAGACCCATTCCCGTTGGTGGCACCCGTGGTTGATATCCCATCACAAAGTGCTTTAAGTCTTCATTCTTGATTTGCCTGGCAAGGATCTGGAGCGCTATTCTGAGATCTGTGTTTCCTAATAAATACAATCTGGGTATTTATAAAACAAGAGTGAATAGGCATCTAGGCAAACATGTTAATCATAGGTGGCATCATCACTTTCCATCAGGTGTGGTCAAGTGGTTGGCTCTAATGTATATAAAAAATGAAATAATTTGGCGTTTGTGCATTTCACAGTTAAACCATTTAGGATGGAAGAATTTTTTTTTAAATTAAGATTAAGGAAGTTTATTTTCAATTACAAACATTACACCTAGAATATCATAAACATAAAACTGTTATTTATAAGTTAAAAGTTTTGCATTGGAAATCTTTCAATTCAATCAAATTGTAGGTAATATCAAAATCTATCAGTTTGAGTTTCTTTAGTCACTGAAAAAAAAAATATTACTGAGTAAATTTTGATGTGGTTTGTGTTGCATCAATATGTAAATTAATGGTAAACTGTCAATGTGTGATTATGTAATAGTTTTATAAACCAAACATAATAGTACCAATTATGTAATAACATTTCTACCATTTTTTTATAAATTGTGCCTAAAATACAGGCATATTAGATATGTTTGATAAATATTTGCTTAATTATGCAATTAAGGTCAATTGTTATTAAACAAAAGTTGACCCCCTAATCTTCCTACTTGTTAATTATTTTATTGATAAAATTGAATAATTTCTGTTTTTTTTATATACTTAGTTGTTAACTTGTTTTTATGTCGTAACATATAACGTTACGATTCTTGACGTAGTTTCACGCCTCCTTACGCCTATTGTGTGAACACCATTGTAATGTATGGACCAGTTGCAGATTACCTCTTGTGCGGATATACGAATAGTTACTATTCTAGTATTAACATAAAATTATATTAATAATATTTTGCTTTCTTCGGTTTTTGTTCTCTAAGCATGGCTCACAGTGTTTCCTATAAAGAAAATCAAAATGAACAAAATGCCAATATTACCAAAATCAAAAATAAAATATGGTATAAATTTCTTAAGTGAGTTTAGTTTTGTTTATAATGAATAATGGAAGGAATCGTACTTGTGAATGTATCTATTCCTTCATTTGTGTTGTATAATTTGAATCAAAAACATAAATAGACTTTTTGACATCGAAACAACAAGAAAAACTGTGTACTTACATTGAATGCCCCGAATTATTTTGGTCTTGCTGCTGTGTATTTTATTTAATAAATATAAAAGAAAACATTTAAAAGGAATACTTGAAAATTGAATCAAAATTTTTACAGACAAGTTCTGGAGGGGGTTCGTTACATATACCGCAAGAGCATAGTACATCGTGACTTGAAGCCTGAGAACATTTTGCTTGATGATCAGCTTAACGTGAAAATCACAGACTTTGGTTTCGCTAAAATGCTCAAAGACGGAGAGAAGTTATTTGGTAAGATACGCGCTTTTATTTAAAGTTCTTTAGCGTAAACAAAAGTTTTATTTGAATTTTTTAAAGATTCTAAAATTTGGTATCTGGGTCGTTCTACTTTTCTACCGACAATAGTCTGTCTTTCTTCTTATTATGGCATCTCGTTGGAGTATTAATATAAACAGTTTTTTATTCAGTTCGAATAAACGTCCATATTTTTCTTATCTATTAATATTATGTCATTTTTCATGTTCTCTAACCAGCATATTTTATACGTTCGTTTTCCGTATAATGCCGTGACAGAGTGGTAAACTGAAATGTGGTCTCTACAGAAAAAGGCCACTTTGTCACATTATTTTTTCAAAAACCAACATTAAAAAAGAATCAATATTAGCTAGGAAGGAAACTTTAATTAGTACTAATGAAAACACAGATGCAGTTTTTTTTAAATCCCACATATAAAACACAATTATAGATAGTTCAAAAACCAAAAAAACAGAAAAACGTCGTTTCATTGTCGGTAGAAAAGTAGAACGACCCATCTACTTTTATTTTAATTTTATATTTGTTTTTTCCTATATTTCTTGCAAGAGCATAAAAAATCCATTTAGTGTTTAATTAATAAATGAATAAATCTAAATAAAGTTGCGGGCAATACAACTGGACTACCCTTAAAAGTGACATAAAGACTTCAATTTTGCAGTCCAAATCTAGTCAGCATTGCTGTAGATGAATTGCTGTATACCCTTTGATGTATATAAACCCTATCGTTTGGAGTATTGACTAAATTTATAATTAATATTTAAACATTTAATAAATCTACAGAATTACTCCAGCCAATGGCTTCATTCTCGTTTTTCAACCCTCTTTCTTTTTTCTTGCTGGGCTGGTTTCCACACGTAAACCAGTTATGGTCTGTTGTGTGTGATGCACTAATCCTTCCAATATTCTTTACTCCAACCATCCCAGCTCTCTCCATAAGCCTAGCAGGACTCCCAGGTTGCCAAGGACTTCTCGAAGTGAGGCTGGGGAACCCCCTATTTAATATCAAGTACATACTTATAAACAGTTTGTGATTGAAGTTAAAATACAGTTGAAAATATCACAGCATACCAAATATTTAACATATTTTGAGTTTTCTATCTTCTCTAAATATATAAAAGGTATCCGCTAAGAAAGGATTTTAGAAAATTCAACTCTTAAGTATGAAAAATCGAACGAAAGTTGCGGGCAAAAGCTAGTGCCGAATAAAATATTATTGTCGTATCTTATTTCAGAGTTGTGTGGCACTCCTGGATATTTAGCGCCCGAAACGTTAAAAGCCAACATGTTCGAAGACGCGCCCGGTTATGGCAAGGAAGTCGATGTGTAAGATACCTCTATTATTATTTGTGACTAAATAGATATTTTATCTGCTTCGTATTACTCACTGCTGAGGGTCAGAACCTATTTTGTTTATCAAATAAGGATAAATAGTGGATATAGCTGGTGTGAGATACAGCATATTATGTGAGATTCGTGTATATGCATGTATTTTTTAAATTCATTTATTCAAAATCGTGAGGGAACCTACAAGCCTGAGAGTTCTCCATAGTGTTCTAAACGGTGTATGAAGTTTGTCAAATTAAAAATCCCTTAGGACGCTTTTCCGGGATAAAAAATAAACTACATCACTCTGCAGGTCCTCAACTATACTCCTGCACAACACCACGACGATCCGTAGTTTTCTGTTGCGGCGTGATTCAAGAACAACCAACAAACACAATTTCGCATTTATATTATTAATTTATTAGTATAGAATACAATAGAATAAGTCTTTTAGTTGATAGATTAAAATCTTCTCTTGCAGATGGGCATGCGGAGTCATTATGTTCACATTGTAAGTAAATATTAAATTATACTATCTTAATAGTTATTGTTATCGGCTTTGGCGTCATATTACACAACGCTTATCGTTTATGCCAATTTTGTGTTCTACAAATTACAACCAGTTTTGTATTTAAACCAAAACAATCGATTGCATAATATGATTTATGTTATTATAGTTGCTGTATGATGTTTTTACAACCTTGGGCATATTTGGTGGTCGTTAACTTTAAAAAGAATCCATACCAATTTGCGCATAGTTGCTAATTAATTGTAACAAAGTGCGTATATCCACGAAACACACCATATTGTAGCTTACATACATGGCTGTAGGGCCGATTTTAATAAATGTATTTGCGTAAATTTAAGAAATACACTAGATTTGCTAATTGGGAAACGAAACCTAAGTATAGTTACATTTCGTTTACGAAGGAATCATCAAAACAGTCAAACTTACAATACTTCTTAAGTGCCAAGTTCACTATCGAAGGGTAATTTTTAACCGAAGAACAAAAAATGTTAGAGTTATTTTGCTGTAATCCGCCAACAGAAAAAAATCTGTATGGTCAAACATGCAGTTATAAGCTAAGCACCGCTTACCTCCCAAACCAAGCAATAAAGCAAAGTTCCCAAGCAAGCAATGCCACCACCACTCACATACACTCACATATACTCACTAGACAATACAGCATTGTAAAGTCGATATCTCCTGAGGATGCTCCGGTGTCGGGGCGAAACGTGCGTCGAGAGTAGTATTAAAGTCTTGTGTGGTGGTGCATGTGAGTGGTGGTGGCATTGCTTGCTTGGGAACTTTGCTTTATTGCTTGGTTTGGGAGGTAAGCGGTGCTTAGCTTATAACTGCATGTTTGACCATACAGATTTTTTTCTGTTGGCGGATTACAGCAAAATAACTCTAACATTTTTTGTTAATCATGAACTTCCGCAAAGTAACGCCTGACTCTATCCAATACTTCGATCACAGAAAAAAAATAAGGATACCGCATGTTAGTCCGATTTGTGTACCACCGAATGCACTTACTTAGTAAGATCATTTTGCTAGCTAGGTTGACAAAAGTGGAGACGGCTTCTTTAGAATTATTATATATTTACTCATCCTTGAAAACGATTTGCAAAGTCTTCTTTTAGATAAGTGAACAGTTTGAGATGCAACAATAAAGTCAACAATAATAATAACCAGAATAAATATTAATAAATGATTTTTGGAAATTTTTTGATTATATATTTTTTTCGCTGTTAACCGCATTGTTACGAGGACGAAAATAATAATAAGTTTTCAATAGTTATTATCCTTTTCCTTTAGATTTCCTCAATCTGCAGAGGCGAGAAAGTGGATTAATGCTGTACTTTTTACGAAAGATCCGGGTTAGAGACCATCAAATTATTCTTATTATGCTTTTTATTTGATGTTCTATTTTTAGTTGGATTAGTGTAAAATAAAAAATATTTCTTTTTTTTTCATTTATTTTACTAAAAATAATATAGTGCTATTATACTGAATATTATAAGTAAAAACTTTGGATGGGTACAATGAGGTGTTGAATTACAAAATTGTAAATAATGTGTTTTATTTTAAAGTACACTTGCTAAAATTTTAATGCGCATTATTGAATTACATTAATTATTGAAAATTTTGAAGTTAAATTTTTACTGGCATTAGGAGACTATAAAATGAACATAAACGTGAAATACGTGACAGAACGCATAAGATTTACATAGTCATGAAATGCAATAAAAAATATTTAATAATTTAATCATAAAATTAAAAAGCCGCTATCTGTAGTTTTGAGCCGGGAGTCGGGACAGCATGTGTCACGATAACATACGTCAAGAACAATGAAGCATTTGAATAATTGTTGAAGTATGAAGTACTGAATCCTTATTTTTTCTTCTGTGATCGAAGATCCAATATTTTTAACCGAAGAGTTTTCACGTTTTGACAGTTTTTCTAATAAAAATTTAGAAATTCATTAGTTATACTTTGGCCGATGAATTAATTGGCCCTAATTCGTTACCGAGAATCATCACAATATGTAATTATAGTGTACATATATTTTATCTTTTTAATAAATTGAATAAGCACCTTTCCTTAGCCAAGGTTGTCTTGAAAAGATCGCTTTTTAACAATAATTACTGCATTTTTGCATTTATATATCGTAAAGTTTTTGTGTTATCTTTATTTGTTGTGGTACAAGAAAATGTATGTATATAATAATAAATATTGTTCAGATTGGTGGGGTGTCCGCCGTTCTGGCATCGCAAGCAGATGGTGATGCTGCGGAACATTATGGAGGGAAAATACTCTTTCACCAGTCCCGAATGGGCCGATATTTCAGGTTAGTCAATTGTATATTTTGTATTTTTCTGTAAGTCATCCCGCTCTACGTGACTTGGAGAGCACATAGAGCTGTCGGTCTTGGACCGGATGTCTCTCTTATGAGAGTGAGGGGATAGAGAGTGTACCTGTGTTTGCACACACACTTGTGCACTATAATATCTCCCGCGCAGATGGTTCATCTCTGGAGATTAGCCGCCGTGGCCGGATTCTGACATTATTTATTATTATAATTTTTCTGTTAGGTTTGAGTATTGCCGTCTATAAAATGCTAAAAATATCTTATGTTTAAAACGATTTGTAAATCTTCTAAAACTGAAAATAATCACGAAGTATTTCATTCGATCATGTGTGATCGCGCAAGCACAAGTCTAAATGTTTAAAAAAACTATAAATCAACGCTATGTAAAAAGAACAATCACTATGTGTCCATAATGGCTTTACATGGCGAATGAGGCCAGTATATGTTTCATCTATTTCTTTCTTCAGTCCAACCAAATTTTTCTTCTTTTTTTATTTCATGCGGTGTGATAAAACTATGTGGCAACGATATATTTACACTCGCACAATACTCTACAAAAAGAAATTTTTCAGTTTGGAAAATATCGTAATTTTCCTTTAATTTGCAGAAGATCCCAAGAACTTGATAAGACGACTTCTTGTTGTCGATCCGAGTGAAAGGATCGAAATCGATGATGCATTGATGCATCCCTTCTTCAATACAGTGGTGAGCTTGTATTTGATTTCTATGCTGCCCTAGTACATTTCTAAGCACTGATTAGAATTATTTTGCCGTCTGTAGTCAAATGTTCTGTAGTTCCTTGTAAGCACGCAATATTTTAATTACGGCCGGTTCCTATTTTCAATCTATTTTTATCTGTTGAACCTAGCAATCTTGTTATACATATTATGTAAAGAAATGTATGGGCTAAAAAATAAAAACGTTGCTAGGTAACATATCGCGAGGTTACATAATACAATATAATAAACATTATTTTGCCCGCGTCTTCGCTCACGTTAAGTTCGATGTTTCAAACCTCTATTTTACCCCCTTAAGGGTTAAATTGTCAAGAATCCTTCATCAGCGGATGCCTGCGTCATAATAGCTATCTGTACGCCAAATTTCAGCCCGATCCGTTTACTGGTTTGAGCTGTGCGTTGATAGACCAGTCAGTCAGTCAATCAGTCACCTTTTCCTTTTATCTGTATATATAGATAGAAGATAGATATAGAAACCGGTCGGGTTATAGGGACCTTGCGTACTAAGGTGGTCATGACCATTACTAATCGAAGTCGAAGCTTAGTTACACGCACACAAAGTTTAGTCGCTACGACTAGTCAATCGTGTCGTGGGGCCAGTTAGTCGTTGCGGCCAAGTGTGCCATGTGTTTTGAGTTACTATACATTTTACCTGGTTATGGTGGCCACTGGCTGTTTTCATGCCACTTATTATGCAAGGTCCCTTATAAATAGAACTTTCTGAATAAAAGGATTAAGTCTATTTTTATAAATAATAAAGTCTTTGGCACGACAGATAAATAATCATTATCTAATAAATCATAGTGAAAAGAAAAAAAAACGTTTGATAGAGACAATGAGGTTAATTCTGTTGTACACATCTCTAAACGAAGCTAAATGGACAGGTTTAACAATCGTGCTAAACCTTTGATGCACGCTGCGAAAATGGATAGCAATAAAAGACTTGTCGACTCTGTGGACAACAGAATTAGTACCTAACAGTAACACTGTGTATTGTCTACAATCCAGCCTATATTATGGTCACAAGTGTTTTGTTACCCTATTGTAAAAATTTTTTTGAAAAGAGCAACCGCCGAGTTTATTGCTGGCTCTTCTCGGCAGGAAGACGATTCAAAAGCACTTGTATAAGTTTATTTGAATAATAAATATTTCTATTCTATTCTATTCTAGTGATTTGTGGTGTGGTTAACAGGAACAACACAACACAAGTCTAAATTATGCATTAATACTTAACTAAATATAGTTTGATTAAATTGCCATTCAGTTCAGATGGTTCTATTTATTATCACTATATGCTATTCCTTTCTTTAATCGACATAATAATAATTTTATGCTATTTAAAATATTTTCTTTTGTTCCTTCTTATACAGTAAACTAGAGTTTTTACAGACAATTCAAACTTCAGTTCTGTGAAAATTGCATTAATATTTAGGCTTTAAAAAAATCTGCTTTTCTGTTTTCTTATTAATAATACCTTTTATATTTTTCGTCTTAAATAACCTTAATAATATGGCTGTGTTTAATTTTCAGCAAAACTCAATTACGCTTTTAGTGAATAATTACGTACAAAATGGTGTATGACACAGTTCAGCTTTTTGCACTTAGTTTCAAAATTTATTTATTTGTGCGTTTCCGAATTAATTATTTATTAGAATTAAATTCGTAAACATGTAAAAAAATTACATGTCCATAACGCACAAATACATAAATTAAAATGGAATCACAAAAATCAATTGATTTTTCAAGCATGTCTCATTTCATCAAAGCGAACGAATCTTGCTATTTATTGATAAATTATCTCGTTGACGATGAATAAAACATAAATGTATTACACGTTCATTCCGAATTCCAATTACAACGCAGAGTACGACTCTGCGACAATTTTTTTTTCATAGAATACTGACCTAAATACCTAACGCACAATTTTTTAACGGTAAATTTAAAAAAAAAGTTTTAATGTCGCTAGAGCGCACTCCTTTGTGGAGATAGAGGTCAAAATTTTTTGAATTTTTCATAGCAATATGCTAAGAAAAATGATACAAGAAAACACGATTGTTGCAACGTTGTATTCGCTTAGACCCTTAAAACTTGTCCCGGAGGCTCGATTTCACCAACAATACTCCTTCGCAATGACATATACGTACTACGTTCACGTACACAACACGTACTAACTCGCGGTAGACAATATTGGCCTAATTCACACCTTTTCGACAAGCTCTAAGGCATTTTGCAATAATATAATTTGTCGTCGACGAGATAAAAAATAAAGAGCCGCGTACTGTTCGCTATGATGGTATGTTTCTACATTAATGTTCCCTGGTAGCTATGGGACCAGGACATGACACCGCTGAAGAAGTCTTACTCCTGCGCCAGCCGGAAAATGTCCAGGATCGACGAGTTGGCCATGGTAATGATTCAGGAGTTTGTGTCTTTTATACTAACAATCTACTACACACAACATTCTATTACACACAACATTCTACTACACACAACATTCAACAGAATACATATATATATATATATACGACCCGAAGCATCTACAAGCTAGTGTTCATCTACATATTATATTCGATTTTACCGCCCGACTTTGCTGATTATATCTGACTCGGTCTATATCTTTCAACAGCGGGGCGCACTAAATAAATAAATAAATGAGATGACGTGATAAGTTGCCTCGTTGTTGGAAATTGACTTTTCCGTGTGAGTAAAAGCTTAGTAACAGCTTAGAGGATTTATAAACAAAAATACATTCCCACTTTTTTCAAATAGTTTTTAAAGTAGGTATTATAGAAGCAAAATTAACAAGAAAAAATAAGTATTGTAACTCCTTTTTTATTTACTCTGTGATAAACTAAGTTTTGGTGATTGCTCTTTGGTAATATTTAATACACATGCTACCCAGTTTTTCTACAGTTTTGTTATAACAAATTATTAACTTCCACAACACTTAGCCTTTATTACATATGTAGTAGCACAAGCTGAGCATACAAATATACATAGTACATATGCTCATAATTATCCTTCTGAAATCATGTTTTACACTAACATTACAACAATTTAAATCTAATTTGCATCATAAGGGCGATGAAACACGCTGCGTTGTATTATCGCGTTCTACAAAAAAAATCCGTGGAATACTACAAGATGAGGTAGATCCACATCGCATTACGACATTACTGCGGCGACTTATATGTGTCGGAGCGAGCATCAACCTTTGATACCAATATTATAAAACTACCCTCACTAGAAGACACCGTTATCTGTAGCCAACCTACACTTACCCTCCGACACATAGAATACGTCGTATGCCTCAATGGTAGAAAAATTCTTCCGACGCCGCACCAGTAAGGTGACATACACTCCCACAATTATAATATTACAGCGCCGCATTGCACATGTGTAACCGCCCTTAGTTACATTTAAGACAATATACTTAGAATTACTTGCATGTTTCTTGCATGTGCATGAATAAATTTTTTGAGTGTACAAATTATAATGATTTTATTATTTAATGGATGACAATAAAAGTTTGTTATCCCCTTAAGGGTTGAATCTTCTTCCCTTTCTAGTTTCTATTAATAATAGCTATGCGTATACTAGGCCGATCCGTCCAGTTTGTCACAGTCCAGGTTTGAGCTGTGTGTTGATCAGTCAGTCAGTCACATTTTCCTTTAATATATATGTATTTAGATTACCAACTGGGTTGATTGTTATTTGTTGGTTCCGGTGATTTTGGGAGGAAGAATAATTATTTATTAGAGGTGTTTTGTTGTACACAATTTCTTAACTAAATTGACAATCCTAAATGTTCTGAATGTAATATTGTGCTAATCTTTCCTGCAAGGATAGTCGTAAATGAAGGATAACATTAGTTTTAAAACTTCCCAATTTAGCTTAGATATTGTATACAACAGAACTACAGCTGTTATTAACACTATGTATTTATAATTTTTTTTTAATTCAAAATAATTTTTTGTTACAAATGATTATGGGTAAATATTATTATATTTTATCAAGCAATGGGTACTTGCTTTATTTCTTTATTGTATTGGTTCTTGGGGTTTTGCGATGGATACCTTTTATCAATTATGTTAATTATTAATGAAACGTTGTACGGCAGGCGATAAAGGCAAGCGGTTTCAACGCACGCGCCAAGTTGAGGATAGCCATGTTGACGGTGCGTGCGGCGGTGCGGTTGCGTCACTTGCCGCACACGTCGGCGCGTGCGGTTCCGCTGTGCGACGCACTGCGAGATCCTTACACTATGCGAGCGCTGCGTAAGGTGAGATACTCATAGTATAACATTTTCAATACATTTGTTCGTATCATTGGTTAAAGTTTAACCACGCAGTTCCCCACGTGTGGTTAAAAAAAATAGTAATGTGTTTTAAATGTACATTGAATATGCATAGATCCATTAATATTCCAGGTGATCGACGGCTGCGCGTTCCGCGTGTACGGACACTGGGTCAAGAAGGGCGAGGGACAAAACCGCGCGGCTCTCTTCGAGAATATGCCCAAGACAGAGCTGAAGAGCCTCTATGTCAGCAACCTGAGCCGATAGCCGTCGCGCCCGCGCTTCAAGCGATCCCTTGCCGCTTCTGTTCTCCTGGTCACTCGGTAATTACTGTCACGTATTAATTAACTGTGGTGTTCCATAGTTAGTTATTAAACACTTTATTTTCGGGTGTTACAGTGTTCGATCCCAGGCGTGCATCTCTGACAGGCAACTTTTTTAAAATTGAATATTATAGTGTTGCGTTAAGGGTGAAGGATTCAGGCGGAGCAAAAGCGAGGCCTGTGGAAGTATATGCAAGAGACTTGTCTTGTCCAGCAGTAGACGTCTATCAGTTGACAGAGAAGAAGAAGATGGGTGAAGGAAAAAATTACATGCTTGAGAGTTTTTTATAATGTTCTCAAATGCGTGTGAAGTTTGCCAATACGCACTTGGCCAGCGTGGTGATAATAGCGATGGCCTAAACCCTTCTTTGGAGTGATCTATGCCCAGCGGGCAGGCGACGCGTTCAAATGAATGAATTTATTTACTACATGATTGGCTCGGAATCTCAATTTCTATTCGATAATGTCTTGAATGTGCGGCGCTTAGGAGATTGAACTTTGGGTTCCAACTCCTCAATCCCTTTGCTACAGGGATAGTGCCCACATGAATTATGAGGCTGGAGATCTATCGATTATTATTATTTATAGATTAATTAAATATTATAGGGGTTTGAATGTTTAAGTATGGAGTCTGGCTTATTGTCCGCCATTTTTATTTTTTTAAATCAACGGTCACTACTGTTTATTAACCTTGACGGTTGATCTAGACTTAGATATAATAAAAAATATTTTGGAGCCACTTCGTACGTTTAATTTTAGTTTTAAGTTTATTCACCGATGGTGCCAGTACAACTTAGATAGCTTATGTCTCGACGCTCTGGAAGATTTTATCTCATACGATACTTTTTTGTTTTGATACCAGCTATTGATTAATACAACAGGTTTCGTGTGTAGCCGCTATTTTGAAAAAAATTGAAATAGCGGACTGAAGGATGGCCAAAATCTTAAATTTTTTAAACCCCTATTTGCCCCTATTTAGGGGTTAAATTGTCGAAAATCCTTTCTTAGCGGATGTCTACGTTATAATAGCTGTCTGTAGGCCAAATACCCCGATCCATTCAATGGTTTGAGTTGTGCGTTGATAGATCAGCCAGTGATTTTTTATATTATATTTAGAAGATGTTTGCAATGTTTACATGGAGATCTTTGTTTGTTTCTTTTTAAATGGTAAACGTGTTATTTTTAGGTTCGTCTGGGTTCTGGATAGCAGCATATTGAAGACGTGAGCCAAGATACAGGGCCGGAGCAAGCGTGTGTGATGTGATGTAGGTTAGTCGTAGAATTGGCAAATTTTATAGTATCCGTACTACAAACTAGTTAATTTTATCCTCTGTCCTCTTTTATTGTATAATTACTATTATTATGTAACTGTCAGAGGACGCTTTACGTTTTTCTAATAACGTAAATAGTAATATGTAGTTAGCAATCTCCTAAATAGCAATAAATGCAAAAATGCAATAATTTTATTATTGTATTGTTTTGAACAAAGATTTTATGTAGTTGTATCAGTAGTTTTGTATATTGTTTTATTATTAAACTTAGATTAATTATAATATTTATAATATTATGTAAATTCTTTAGTATTATTGAAATAAACATACCTATTTTAATCAATAGCATAGAATATTTTAAGTGTTTATACTCAAAGATTGTATTTTTGAGTATAACTAATGGTCTGCTAAAAATATTCTGCTTTTTAAACTTGAAATAAACGAAAGGTCTTACTCAAAAGAAAATTAAACCTCATAATAAAACACCATTTTTTTTTCTTAAACAGAAAATCTCTATGGACAATTTACTTTGATCCCTACAATTATTTAATTTAAATTTATAATATTCCTCATTTTTTGGCACTGCTTCTTGGTTGACATGATCTTAAAGGATTTTTAGATTTTTAAAACAAAAACTTAGCGCACGCTACGCTTGCGTTTCTACTTAGAAGGTAAGTATAAGGTGTAAGGTGAGGTTTATCTTCAAGTTCCTTGTCTATGCCTTTGCGCATCTTTCATCCGATTGCATTGAGCCTTTCATTCGATTGCATTGAAATTTGGCACAGAGACAGCTTGCGTCTTGAAGACGTGGACCCGAAGGAACGATAGACGTTGGGTCCCAAGGGAATATAATGGCTCTATTTGAAGTCGCAGCGCTGGGCAAGCGACCGTAATCTCGTATGATAAACTAGCTTTTGCCCGCGCCTTCGCTCACGTTAGGTTAGGTTAGGTTTGAAAATTTTTATACAATTTTCAAAGCCCTATTGTTATACCCCTTGAGCGGTAGAATTTTCAAAAATCTTTTAGCGGATGCCTATGTCATAATAGCTATCTGTATGCCAAATTTCAGATCCATCCGCTGGTTAACGCTGTGCGTTGATAGATCAATCAGTCAGTCAGTCACTCACCTTTTCCTTTTATATATTCAGATAAAATTCAGAAAGCAAATTTTTTACATAAAATTGATGTGTAACATAACGTTATGGTGCAGAGGTTACTATTTTTATATGTTTATACATCAAAAAATATTATGACTTATATGTTTAGTAAGTAATATATAATTTGTACAAAAATACATACATGTTATGTATGATGTCGCCTGATAATTTTTTCAAAAGTGTTGCAAAGTGGCACGAAACTATTAATAAGTTTGTATACTTAATGTATAACGGTGGATCCTTCAAATAAAATAAAAAAACTGACAAATAGCTGCGAAAATAAATCTGCGGGGGATGGTAGACTTTTTTTTTGCAAGATAATCGATGATGGAACGCAATGATGAGTTCAAGGTTGTAGCGCGCTTGCCTAGAAGATACCTATTCACTCTTGCCCTAAAGATACTCAATTTATACGTGGAGTATTTAAATTTTTATATCCAATTTTTATCCGGTACATTGTTTTAGTAAATAGGCATTAATGAGATCAAAAGTGCGAAATAAATATTATTATATCCATTTATTTTCTTAAAATTCTAAAAAATATTAATTTATTTTTTAATGTCCCTTAAGGAATAGTGTTGTGTAGCGCTAAATAATTTAAAAAAAAAATGCTTTTTTCTTTCTTTTTGTTCTTTCTACTTTTTTTACTATTTTTTTTTACAATATGTATGTGGATGTAAAAGTATATTAAATGCAACTATACAAACATAAAGTTAAATGCTACACAATAAAATAATATATCTGATTAAAAACATATTTTAGCCTTATAAAAGACTTCAGTTTCTGATTATGTACCAAGAAGTGTGTGTACGTTTAAATTAGTTCGCTAATTCCCGATCATTGTAGATTTTAAGATATGATTTTAATATTTATTACATATTTTGGTGTCCTAAAGAACTCTTCGCAGGAGATTTTGTTTGTTAAATTCTTGTTTGTTGTTATAAGACGTAATTATATACTACTTTAAAAATGAACTGTGTTTCTATACCACCTTTTTACCCGACTGCGCGACGCAAAGGAGGGTAATGTGTGTATCAGTCTATGTATGTATGTATGTATGTATGTTTGTGGCGCTCTGGAGACTAAACACGGGCCGATTTTGATGATTTTGACGTCAATCGAATAACCAGGGAGTGATGAGCATAATGTGATTCTTAATACCAAATGAGACTGCAAGAACCAATTCGTAAACTACTATAAAAAAAGGCAGAAGATTTGTTTTTTACGACAGAGTGGGAAAGGTTTAACTACTATTCTGGTATTAGGGCCAGAACTGCTATCTTTGTCAACAAATAGGTATGACATCATACCTAATGTTATCGCAATTAGTTTACGCCTTTTTACCCGATTCCATGTTTGTTTTTGTTTTAAATTTTTTTACCAAATTGTCTAAAATTCTTTCCATCATTGGGTTATGCTGAATGCTACTTATGACATAACCGAGGAGGGTAGGTGTGTTATAAGTGTTTTGGGTATAAATATAATAAAAGAAAAATAATAAGTGCAAGCCATTTTTAATAAAAGACATTTCATAAAGCCATGTCTACTTTTACATCTACAGTTATGCATCGGCGAAGACGTAAAGTGAACATAAAAAATGTCAACTCTTTATTCTGCGCGCACCGTCGCCGATGGAGTGAAAGTCGGGCGGAACGATCCGCACGTGCTGCGCGCCCCGCGCCTCGCCGCTCTGCAATAAACAAAGCCGCCGCGTCACCGCGCGCCTGCACTCGCCGCCGCGCCGCCCGCCGGCCGCCGCCGCGCCACCGGCTGCACTGGCATCGATCGCGCCCCCCGCGCCCGCGCCCGCGCGCGCCGCCATTGGCGCGCGGGCTCGGCCACGTGATGCGCGCGCCGCCCTGCCATTGGCGCGGCGGGCGCTCGGCCACGTGAGCGGCCGGCGAGCGCGTGGCAGTCGCGGCGTGACAGCGGGCGCGCTCGTACCGCGCGCGGCCGTGCCGCTCTCGACATGAGCCTCCTCGACACGCTGCTCGAGGCGGCGCGCTTCATCGAGCTGCAGGAGCGGCGCCTCCAGGCCGGTAAGTGGCGACGCGCCCGGGCGCGCTCGGCGGCGCCCTGCCGCGAGCCGACGCCCGCCGCTCTTGACCTTGAGCGCCACGCAGCCGCGGTCCGCCCCGCCCCACGTAAACAAAGGAAGACCGAAATTCGCCGATTACTACAGCCGTTCGCCCGAAACTAGAATTATGCCATACGATGATATTGTGCTGCGACAGAGCCGTTGACCCCGCTCGGGTAAACTTTACGGCGACTCGCGACCGTGCTTAGATTATCCCGTCGCGAGTGAGAATCGCCCCCGCTGCGTGCTCCACTCGAGGCCCACCGAAGTGCATGCGCGTGCGATTCTCGCCTCTACCGCTGTCGATTGCATTCTTCTCGGTTTCACTTCGCCTCTTTCTGACGCTCGACTCGTTAACGAAAGATTCGAGATGACGACATCACATCAGTAGCTCGCAGGCGAAACATTGCGCGTGTAAATCGTCAGTCTCCGACCCGAACACCACCTACACTGTATATATTGTATTTGATTGCGTCGAGTGATAGTGGTACGAGTGGAAACGCGTCCGTCGAGCGTGTTCGCGTATGATGCGTACACTGCTGCGTGCGTTGAGCGTAGGGTGCGCGGACGGGCAGCGAGGCCGGCAGTGGTGCGCGGCGAGCGGGCGGGCGGCGCGGCGGTCAGCTGATCGACGCGTGTCGCGCGGGGTGGGGGGCGGGGGCGCGATGCACCGCGGCAGGGGCGCGGTGGACCGGCTCGCGATGTGCACACGCATCCTGTCACTGCCTTCTGTACTATTCGTACAACCTATTTCTTTCTTAGTAATGAATTTTTCTTGAAAGTTAAATGATTTGGGTACACTTACGCAATCTTTGTCCGTTTGTGTATATGCAATATATACATGTTATACGGTGAACTCATGTTCTAGATGCATTATCGCAGCTGATAAAGGCGCAAATGATTGATATATATATATGTACATTACTGTGCCTGATATTTTTTATCGTATGAACAAAGGATCCTTTGTATTATTTAATAATATAGTGCTCCAAGATTCATTTCGGAGTAATTTTGATAATAATAAAAAATAATGCAGATCTGTTCTGCTAGTAAAGTTTATTCACGTAGGCAAATATTGTACGATGCTCTATTATGTACGGTACGTTTCTCAAAACATCCATTGTTACTAAATACATACCACCACCAGCTAACAAGCAGCATTTGCTGCAAGCAATTTTTTGTCATTTGACTTTGATTCAAAATCGAAAATTTAAAGATATTTTTTGTTCCGCTTTACGCAGTCTATGTATATTTAATAGGCTTTAAAAGGCTAATGCTGAGATCTAAAGACCGTGCTCTGACTTAACTCAGACTTAAGATAGAGTTAAGACGAGACACAAATATGCTCTGACATAGATCTGTCTCAGACTTAAGGCACACTTAAGTTTGCCTTAGGTCCGAGCAGAGCAGCCTTAGTACCTACCACACTTACTGCAGAAAAGGATAGCACCACATTGAAACCTGTCAACTGTCAACCAGTTTAAAAATTGTGTCCAATAGAATTTGCCAAAATGTTTATTATCTTTTTTACCCGACTACGGTAAAGCCAAAAAACCCGGCCAAATGCGAGTTGGACACGTACACGAATGGTTCCGTACCATAGTAATAGCAATTTTTAAAGTCGAGCAAAAAACGTCAAACAATCAAGTATCATTCTCGTATGCGGGTATTTTTATTATTTGTTGTTATAGCGACAATAGATATATACATTCTGTGAAAATTTCAAGTATCTACCTATTACGGTTCATGAGATACAGCCCGCTGACAGACAGACAGAGGGACGGACGGACGGACAGCGCAGGCTTAGTAATAGGGTCCCGTTGATACCCTTTGGGAACCATAGGAACCCTAAAAAGTTAGACGAGTTTCACCGTGGCGCCTAAATTACTGAGCCGATTTTGATTAATGAGTTGTCAATCTCTTCGTTATTATGGTCTAGGTGACATAAGCTACATTTTACACTAACAAATGACAGATGTTATTTCCAATTTTTCGTAGACGGGTTAGAGTTTGTAAACTATTTTCTAGTTGAATCACTAACTCCCATCATTACATTTGCTACTTCCTACCCAATAACTAATTAGGTGGGTATATACTTAGATACTTAGTATTTTGATATGTATCTTAACATCTCAAACCTGTTTGAAAAACAATTGTATGAGCACAAGGCCAATTCTTTGCACTCTTATCGTTGCGTAGGGTTACCAAAAGGGTTACTGATTAATTTTTTAGTCTATACTTAAAGTATTAGACTGTAGGTAATTCTATAGTTGTGATATACTAAACGAGTACGTACCACGATAAATGTCGATGTGTCGATCCAAAGTTGGGCGGTGGCCACGATTGGACTGACCACAGTCCCGTACCATATCGACAGTTCCAACTAAAACATCGTGGTACGTACTCGTATAGTAAGTACTAAGTATGTTATATTATCGCAATTATGTATTTTTTTATCCGAAATAGGCTTGCGCTTAACGATTATCAGTACTGGATAGCACTGATGAGGTCTAGGTTGGATCGCACTTGCCTAGAAAATGCCTATTCACTCTTGCCTTGAAGCTACTCAAATTATAGGTGGCAGGAAACACGGATGCTGGAAGAGTGTTCCACACCTTAGCGGTTCTTAAAAGAAACGTTGAAGTGAAGCGTTTCGTTCGAGTAGGGTGGATTTCTACCACATAAGGATGCCAACGCTCACGACTTCTTGCAGTTCTGTGGTAAACAATTATGTAATAAAAATCACGAATTAAGTCTGATTATTCTTATTAAACACTACAATATATTAAAGGACTTCAAATGAAGAGTTTCTCAATCGAATCTGGGGAAGCGGAATATAAGTCAAGTTCTCGTCCCTCAAAATTAAACAACTAGCTATCAGTTGGTAGGTAGTTTTCGTTTTGAGAAAGTACCAATAATATACACAATCTGCAATTTTTATCTGACAAGTTCCCGACTTGACAGCCCTACGTGTTGTGTTGTGTATATCTATGAAAATTACGTTCCAAATTTTATCTTGTGCAAGTGTTATCTAAATACACGTGCGAAATAATCTATGTCTTCTATCTAAATATATTAAAGGAAGAGGTGCCTGATTGATTGACTGACTCACTGAAAATTGGTATACAGATAGTTAGTAGGACGTACAGCCATGCGCTATGACAGGATTTTTGAAAATTCAACCCCTAAGGGGGTAAAATAGAGGTTTGAAAAATTGACTAAATAGATGGCGGGAGCAAAGCCGCGGGAGCGAAGCTGCGGGTACGACTGTAATCTAGCTCATATTGTCTAATATACATATATTATAAAAAATATTTAACTAAGCTAAAGCAAATGACCGGAAAGCTTGTGAAAGTGGAAAGGAGTGGGTACAACAATAGTGTAACAGGTGGGGATCGAACCGTTGATCTTTCAGACTTAAATATTACTTGATACGTAAGGAAATTTTTTCTATTCTCTCTTCGAAGCAACTTTAACTTTCGAACTACTGCTGGACAAAGGTCTCTTGCATGAACTTCCACAGGCCTCGTCTTGCGCCACCTGAATCCAGCGGTTCCATGCGACTCGTTTGATGTCGTCGGCCCACTTATTGGGGGGTTCTGCCAACACTGCGCATCCCGGTGCAGGGTCGCCACTCCAGCACCTTGCGACCCCAACGACCATGTGTCCCGTCCACTTCCACTTCAGTTTCGGGACTCGCTGAGCTATGTCGATGAATTTGTTCTCTTACGAATCTTTTCATTTCTGATATGATTTCGCAGGCAGCTCTATCTATCGCCCGCCGAGTGATCCTGCGCCTTTTTATGAGGCGCATAGTTAGCGGCCATGCTTCGGATCCATAAGTCATCACTGGCAACACGCACTGTTCGAAGACTTTAGTCTTCATGCACTGAGGCATTTTGGATGAAAAGACATCTCGAAGCTTTCTGAACCATTTTTACAACGTGTAATTAAAAACGCAGTACACGACGCGACGGCACGACTGAGGTGCGGTGGATCTTATCACCAAGGCTCCGGTAAGGTCGTCACTCGTACCTACCGGGCGATCAGAATGGTGAAAGGGATCGGGTGACCTCGCCATCCGACTATGCGGTGTACTTTCCGAAATGTACCCAATCTTTAGTGATTTACTCGGGCCATGTTACTAAGTTGATAGTGTTCATCTTTTCCTCGCATTTTGCTATGTCTGTGTCTTATTTAGGTAGGACGCGACTTCACGTGGAATTAGGTTTTAAAAAATCCCGCGGGAAAACCTGTTTTTCCAGGATAAAAGGTAGCCTATGTCAGTCACCAAGTCCTTGAGGAATCGACTCTAGAATAGAGGTAGAGTTGATTATATCCATTGCAAAAAAATCACATCGATTCGTTGAATCTCGCGGGAAAACCTCTGTTTTTCCGGAATAAAAGGTAGCTTGTATTACTCTTCCAGTCCTCAACTAACTATACCCATGCAAAAAGTCACATCAATTCGTTGAATCCCGCAGGAAAGCCTCTATTTTCTTAGATAAAAGGTAGCCTATATCTGAATACCCATATAAAAAATCACGTCGATTAAATACTGTTACGTGATTGAACGGCAAACCAACAAACAAACGCACTTCATAAATACATATTAGTAAAGATTTTATTAGCAGTGAAACAATAAAGCAATACTAAAATAATTTGCAATTTATTCAATTGTACAACTCCGTGTGCCACTCTAACGGGTCTCGGGCAGATCATGAATACGATTACCATTGGAAAACGTTCAGTTGAATGTCCCAAGTACGAATATATCGTTGTAACAACGACTTTTTGCAAAATTTTAAAGCACTGTTCAGGAATTTTACCTAGGTACTCTGACAATGCATGCGTGAAAATTCTTAGTCCGGCGGCGGAGATCCTCTGAGAATGTACAATGTACATGCCATATTATTACAGTGATGGCCTACATCACTGTATTATTAGGACTGCGGTCACCATTCAGAGGGACGTGGGTAATGGGTTCTATCCCGGGCACGCACTTTTGCCTCCGGAGTTACGTTCGTTTTGTTCATTAAATATCACATGCTTCAACGGTAAAGGAAAATATCGTGGGGAAACTTGCACGCCTGACATGAGAATTCTCCATTATGTTCTCGAAGATGAGTGACGTCTACCAACCTGCATTAAGCTGACGTGGTGGACTATGGCTTATATAACCCTTGTCTGAGAGGAGCCCTGCGCTCTGGAATGAATCTTGATAAACAATAAGGTTTATCCGGGAAGGATTTTTTTGTTGATTTTGCTCCATATCTTCGTCAAATCTAAACCAAATTTGATAATTCTTTTTTATTAGAAATCGTGCACTATTAGAAATATTTTGTCCAATTTTGGTGAAGATCTACTAAATATTATCAGAGATAGAGGAAGTTATTCTAAACTTTTTCCACGCGGACGAAGTCGCGGAAATCAGCTAGTTTAAAATATTAGTAAGGAAATAATGCTCATTGCCGTGTTGCGAAGTGATCGAACTTCGACGCGTTTCCTTTTTGACAGCTGATTGAAAGACTGACAGGTGACAAACACGTTTTGAATCGACCAATCGTTTTCGTCCGCCCTGTTTGTTTCTCAAAACTGGCTTTTATTTTATTATTCGTGGGTCCATGGCGACCATTCTTTACACATATGTAAATTAGTCCGATAAGTCTGCTCAAAGATTGTTTTGTGGAAAAATCTAGCAAAAATGGGCTTCGACGGACTTAATCCATGCTACGCTCTGTTTTTCCATTCATCGTGCCTAAAAAGACATTAAGAGTTGATCTCACCAACGTAAAATAAATTTATCCGATTGTGAAATTTTCGTAGATTTTCAATACAAAAACTGTCAAAATCATAGACTTATTATATTACTGCGTAATCAAAATATAACATTTACGTTCGGATAAAACTTATTTTACGTAGCTGAAATTGGGCCATAGATGTGTCAAAGTAATATAACACAAGTCAAATTTTGTTTCATGTTATATTACTTTGATGAAGATTTCACGCATGAGTTTTTACAGTAGTTATATAACCGAATGTAGATTGTACAATAACTTATATTACATTGTGAATTTTGGGCTTGTACAATTGTATCAACAATGATGATACATAAAATATTAATTTATTAGTTGTTTATTAAAAATAAATAACTAACAAATTAATTAAAAATCAGCATTATAGAAATATATCTAACATATGTTTCGATAAACGAAAGACGTAACATGTGATATTTTATATAACAAAAATTAATATATTTTAATGTATGTGCATCGTTTACTGCTGTCGTGGCTTCCATCGCCACGCATCGAAGTAACAGTTTTCCGCGCAAAAATATTTATTAAAATTGTATATATATGCGAAAATTTAAAGACTATCGAATCGAGACTTGCGTTCGTGAGTATGTATTATTCACAATTTATATTTCAGTTCAACGGTTCTTGATTCAACTTTCCCGTTATATGCTTAAATCACGTAGATAGAAAGTTTTGAGATAAACACATTTTTGTTGTCTTTTTTGTTAATATCCCAATCATTATCATCATGATTAGGATACATCATATTATGTTATCGTTTTTCATTAGTTATTCGCTAGAAGCCGTCAAAAATGTGTCGCCAAGCAATTCAGCGTTCCGGCACGTTGGCATGTACTTAGTAAAATACTAGAAGTGTGGGTTTAATTTGCATTGTTGATGTTGTACCCCTTCCAAGTTAGCCCACCTAATTCACCGCCATCTTAGACTACATCAACAAAATAAAAATTATATATTTCACGTAGCCACATTATATATTTAATGTACATTAAATATAATATAATGTGGCTCTTATGATATGTGAAGACTCTACCATCAGTACCATCACTTACCAGCAGATGAGATTCGCAGGCAAGGGCTATCTTGTTATCTAATAAAGAAAAAACAAAATCTCTGTACTATAGTCGGTAAATGAATACAGTATCGTTACGTACATAAGTGCTGGGTACATGAATCAGGGAGCTTTAACGTGTCGCGCGATACGGCGTCATATCTCGACATCCGGTGGGTGGACTCCCCCTGACGTTTCCACTTCGACTCCCGTGTCGAGCGTTTTTTATCGATTGTTATAACAATATTAAACGTTGCAAAGGGTTATATAACTTTCATTATTCGTTATTAACAAATTCAGAATACTACAATCTACTTCCACAACTCTTACAATCGTTCTTATTCGTCACAGAGGCAACATGCTTAACTAGGTAGTATGAAAATACTTGCATCGCAAATCTTTATGGCTGAATTAGCCAATCTCGTTCGGTTTAACTGAAAGCGATTAGGACTCAATCTTGTCGCAACGGATCAAACCAAGGAGTGATTTCCAAGTTCATGTCCGAAAATAGAATCTAGGAATGATGCTAGGTCGGAGCCCAACCTGCTTAACCGGCAGGTGTGGTTACGAGAGGCGCGTGAAGCGGGGAGAGGTGTTTGTTCGGGGGGAGGGCACGATGCACCGCGCCAAGGTCAGACGTCGCACGCATGCGCGCACCTCGCCGCCGCCGCCGCCCGCACCCCGCTCGACCTTACCCGAACCTGCACCCACTTATTCATGTGTTCCTATTACATACTTGCACTTCCAATCGTAGTCCTCGTCTCCTTTTTCACTCAAAAGTATACGTGCATTTGTCCCCAAGATTTTCACTATTCCTCATCATTTTTAACAATTTTAACGTCATATTCCATCGAACTGGATTATCGTTTTCTTAGATTTATGTTTATGTAGTTAGTTGGTATACCTACATTCATTTATACCGCTTCCGCAAAATTGAAACTCTCCATGATATTATATGGCTAGGTACCTACATACAATCATTTTATATGTAAGTACAATGATTGTGAGAGTGCATCATATCAACAAGTCTTTCTCGTAGAGGATACAAATGATGTTGTACACTCATTCTCTGTGGACACGATGAAAGGTACAAAAATCCTGCTAATCGGATTAGAGGCTACTAGAATGTACCTACTTACATTAGGCAAATTAGATCATTTATGATTGTGATTGTGACGTCTTGTGGTTTAACCTTGTGGTCGTAACATGTTGTCAATTCACTGTTTAGGTTTAGATCTTACCGTTGTGACTTGTGCCCACTTATAGTTTATGGTTTTTGATATGTCATTGCAGTAATCGCAAGTGTATAAATCAGCTCTATCTGTATGTTTTGTAAAATAATTGTATTAACTGTATGTCTTGGTGTAACAGTTTACACAGTAATATTATTTTCATGTAACCTGGCATGCTTAGTTTTATTTTAGAAAGTTAAGTAGCACCGCGCAAGAAGCGACGTGCGGCCGCGAGTTGTACGTTCGCACCGAGGCGCCCGTTTCGGTTGCAACGTTCCATTCACCTTATTCGCCGCTGCGTTGTCGAGGTTCAGTGACTCCGGCGGTGACCGACTAACTCTTCAAACGCGTCATCGGAGAACTAATGCCGTTTCATCATCGACCGCCGTCTTTGAATTCTGTAGGTGTAGCGCGGCCGTCGTTGCGACCTCGTTTCGAGGCGAGCGAATACGGCGTGCCGCGTGTCGTCGCCACCGACTATGCAGCGTTATGTAAAGTGCTGAGACAGTGCAGCGGCGAGTGTTGCGCTCGGCCGCGTGCGCCTCTCGCCCCTCGACCGCAGCCCTCCCCCTCGCGATTTCGTCCGCTGCGGCCGGGGAGGCGCGGGGCTCGCAGGTCGCGCTCCTCCCGCCTCGTACCTCCGAGATGCGTCGCGCTCCGGCACTCCGCGATCCGCTTAGTCGTCGAACAGAGTTCGTCGGCGCCGGTCGACTTCGGGTATCGCTCGCTCCGATACAGCGATCCTTGCGACTCTAATCGGCCGCTTACGCTCGACCATTTCGGGAGTTCGTGGTGGTTCCGCGGGTGCGTTTGCGACGATCACGAACACGGGCCGGCGGCTGCGGACGAAAATAGCGTTCGTTATCACCGCGACCTCAGCGCGCGGCGAGACGAGATAGCGCGAGGTCGGCGGCACCTGCGCGCCGCGCCCCACGTGCGCGTCCGCTGCAGCCGACAATTAGCGAGTGGCAACCGCTGGAGCCCTCCGCCCTCGCCCGCCGCCCCTCGGCGCTGTCCGCAGACTTTGCTGAGCATTGTCTGGACTCTACACATTCCAGAACAACTACACGCGTCGTATCAATATTGAGTTTTAAAATCAATCTCAATAAAAACGTAGGCATAATATCCTATCATTCAGGTAATCTTGTCTCATGTGTTCGATTTATTTCAATTATGGCGCATTATCAAACATTAACGCTTCAATAAGTTGAACGTCGACTTCACTATTGGAAGATTTGGTAGTTAAATGTTCGTGACGTCAGTTATATTATTAGTATTACGCTTGCCTACGGCACGATGATATTAATCTTTCTTGAATTTCGCGAAAGTCGTTTTGTCTCGATTGTTCTTGCGTGCAGCGCTAGTCCGCTGAGCTGTGATTAATACAGTGAAGGTACTTACAATATTTAATAGCATTGTTGTTTTTATGGCATTGAGAATATTTGTTCTTGGACGGGCGTCCATTTTTAATTTAATAAAAAAAACGTAGATTATAATTGTAATTCATTATAAATTGTTGAACTCAGCCTAAATCGGAATATTACTGGTATTTGTAGTCCAAATTATCCAAGCCTCTCAAAATGATTCCTGGGATGGAAGATCTTCAATAAAAAATAGACGTTGCGCGTATATAAAAGAACTCGAACTGTCATGATAGGTATGCAATTAATTAATTTTATTGGTCTGCCCCTCTTGAAATACTTAATTTTCACCGTAAAACGATACTCTTATTCTTATTTGAAATACACAGACCACAGATGTTAGATTATTGTCTAACTTAGATATGACGTTATTTGGACGTTATATTACATGATAGTATTCTGTAACATAACTCATATTTTGCTACAATTTGTTAAATGATTTTGCGTACACATACACACACCGGTACAAAATTTATAACATGTTTTCTAACATTTTCTTACTATTTGTAACTACCAATTTGAGTACGAATGACTGAACGTAATCTGTCACGCAAAGAAAATGTAAGGGCTTATGCTCGTTTATGCTAGAAAAAAAGAGTTCACTCTCCGTCAAATACTGAAAACTATAATTTGCTATCATGTTGCAATTAGTTATAAAACATCAACATATTTCAAACGATGTTAAATAACATGGTAAAAATTTTATAACTTTGCTAACTAATTAGTTATGCTAACTAATGTACAGCAAATAACTGCTGTGCGTGTTTGCATTATAATGTAAAACTTATTTTTTAATGTGCCACCAGAACATTTGTTTATGATCCCTTTTTGCTATATTATCGTTATCGTTGCTGTTTATTCATAATAACCAACAACTTAAAAAAAAATCTATACTTTCAAATGCGCCCCTGTAATTCATATTTTGCAGATTCGTAGGTTACTACTGAAGGTATGACGCGTGCACCAGTTGGGCAATAAATCCTAAAAATTTTATTTTGTAACTTATTTAGGGGTTTCGTTGGTTAAATGCTCTAAGGGTACAACACTCCTTTAAAAATCATCCTGAACGGGTGATGACGTAAATCCATTGTTACATTGTGCAATGTTTTGAGCGTAACAATATTTATGTAATTCAGATTTTCCGACGTTTGGGACCATTCATATCAAGTAACAGACGCGTTCTTGGAGTATCAATTTTCATGTGCAGTAGTCAAAACTGGTTCCTTAGATTTGTTTTTTGTCTCTGCATCTAAAAGACGAAAGTCTGCTTTTTCGATAATAATAATCCCCACTGACTATAATATAAATGGGAAAGTTCGTTTGTTTGTCCTTCAATCACACCACAACAGAGCTACTGTTCGACTATTATTTTGTTCACGGTTAGGTTTGGTGCAGGAAGTGTGTGTGACAAGACTTTTTATCCCGGTAAACTAGAGTACTAGCGTGATTTTTAGGGTTCCGTATCCGAAGGGTAACCAACGGGACCCTAAAAATCACGCGGGTACTCTAACGTAACCAGCGGGCTGTATCTCATAATCTTCAAAGTTTCAAAGAATGTGTATTTTTGTTGCCGCTATTACAACAAATAATAAAAATAAATTGAAAATTAAAGGAGGCTCCCCTACTAGGAACGTGATTTTTTTTGGCGTTTTTTGTGCGGAACCGTCCGTCCGACTCTCATTTGACCGGTTATTGGAAACTTCTCTGCGGGCTAACACGCGAATATTCAGAACAAAATGTTTTGTGTTAGAATGCAATTGTTTCAAATTAGGGAATATTACAGGAGCATTAGTAATCAATAGGCAGATGAATAAAGAACAAATAATTCCTGTGAGAAATCAGTAATTTCTACAGCGATCAGCTGTTTTAGGGTCCCTTACCAAAATGGTAAACAGACATCGTTCCTTTGTTGTCCGTCTGTCTGTAGGTAACTACTAAAGCTGTCGATTTAAAAAACGAAATAAGTTTAAAATAAATAATCCAACTTTATTAAGATTTAAAAAAAAAATACTTTACGGGCTAAATGACGGGGGACGAAATCTTTAAGTAGGGTTAAATGGAAAACTCCTCCATGGAGACTCCATTTGCATATTTTAAAATCGGTTTTTATCATCTTGTAAGCCGGAGTTGACGATTCTTGTGACCTTAAGCCACATATTCTTTGTCCTGTCATGAAAAATGTCGAACAAATACCATTTCCAAATTTATAGAGCGAAAACAATAATATAAATATTACAGGAAAATAAAACGATCTTTCTAGTAGCACGGGTTTTTAGAAATCAGCAAGACTCCTTCACAAACTTTCTTTACTATTACTTAAAGTGTTTTACCTTGTACGGAACCCTCTGTGCGCGTCTGTCCGCACTTCGCCGGTTTTGTTTAGCGTTACAATAACCTTTTACATTGTAATAAGAATTTTCAATAAGTTTGCGCTTTATAAAAGCTTTGAACTTGTTGAAGGGCATTCCAAAATATCTTCTGCTAGTTTGATATTTGATATAAAAATATACATAGTTACCGACGAATGCATTGCTCATTTTACGTAGTGGAAACGTTCGATTAATTCAACTGGGCTATGAAATTCGAGGGTCCTGTGGCCTAGTTGAAACAGCGCATATCAAATGATCACGCTGGTTAAGCAACCTTGACCCCGTCGGTAACTGGATGGGTGACCGACGTTGGTGATCGAATTGTTTGTTTGACCGTGTTTCGGAAAGCACGTTAAGCCGTTCGTCCCGGTCAATTATCTGATTTAACAGTCAAACCTAAGAGTCGATGATTATCTCCTCTCAGTGCCGATTTTACCAACGTTGAGTAACGTTTAACCGAGGAATAAATTGGGTTTTCTGACTTCAAGTATTTGTATTCAAAATCAGCCAAAATATCAAAACTAAAAGATAAGACGATAAAGATTTTAGACTCAATTCGTGGTTTAATGTCATAATTGTGATAAAACTAAACGAGTACCACGGTAATTGTTTTAGTTCGAATTGTCGAAAATGACGTTCCTCCAAACAGAACAAGAAGGCGGGTAGATTGATTTTACTCATGACAGCTTCAACTTGACGTCTCACAACACCGCAGTCCCGTCGTGACCACGGTCCACATTAAAACTGGATCGAAATATCGACAATTCCAACTTAAACAATTACCGTGGTACGTACTCGTATAGTTTTATCACAATTATTTTGCCTTGGTGAAATCGGCCCCTAGTCGAGTTGTATACGGAAACATCTGGAAACTCATCGCATTATTGTCCCAAGAAAACTCCTATCATTACATGAATAATGGAAAGAGGATAGGTCCTGAGCAATGAGAAATTCGATATAGAGAGCGAGAGATGAAACTCGATTCTGCAGGTGGGTGTCAGATAAATCCCTTAGTAGCTACGCATCCTTCATAGAGGAAAGGCTGCCTAAGTAAAAAACGCGACTAGTTTAACGGCTCTAGGAATCGGTTCTTTATGTTATCTCGAATGTTCTACGACATACAGGCCTTGCGAGAAAATGTATGGTAGGATTGGTAGGTAGCTATATTATAATTGTTGTTATAATAATTAGTTTTCTTACAATGGCGACGTATTGCAACCACGTTTTACTTTTATATGATGATGGAATAATCATTCACGATGCTATTCATGTTATTTTAAACAGTAATATTACAGTACCGCGTTAGGTACAAGAGTTGGATAGGTATATTAAACTTCAAATAAAATGGTACAAAATATATGCATCTATAGTTAAAACATTAACAAAAGAATAAATAGGCAAGTATTTAAAAACGCTAAATAAGAAAAACGCTTATTTTTCTCTTAGCCATTTTTTAGGGTTCCGTATCCGAAGGGTAACCAACGGGATCCCTATTACTAAACCTCCGATATCCGTCCGTCCGACTGTTTTTCAGAGAGCTCTATGTATCGCATGATCCTTAATAGGTAGACAGTTTAATTTTTCAGAGAATGTGTATTTCTGTTGCCGCTCTAATAACAAATAATAAAAATAAATTAAATTAAAACTAATTATACATTATAAAAATGTAGCCTACGTTACTTTTATTTAAATTAACTCCTCTTTATTCCAACGTCTCTTTAGACAACGTTATTAGCAATGGAAGTGCTCGAAAATATTTTTACGAGCTGCTCAGTTTTCTTCCATTTACAAATAGGTAACCTACCCATGATATAACTGATGCATCGGGGTTTGAAAATAACACAAATATCGTTAGCGAGTATTCGAGTTTTCATGTCACGAATTTCCTAAGCAATTTTAGTTTTCATTTCGTAGTTTTCAACCTGGTTTTGCTTTAATTTGGAAACTAAATGTTGCTACGAAGGCTTTACCGACGGACGACAGATTTCGAGGGGCAGTATTTCGGAAAACAAAGGAAGTGAAAAATCGCCCTAGATTCAGTCACGCTTATTGATTTGTGTAACACATATGCGCAAAAAAAATCCCAACAAGAAAATGTTCAATGACCGGTCAAATGCGAGTCGGAGTCGATACGAAGTGTGCCGTACCAAAAAACACGAAAAAAAAAACACGTTTCTAGTAGTAATAAAAATAAAAATAAATTTAAAATGAACGGGGGTCTCCCCTTTAATTTTTAATTTATTTTTATTTTTATTATGTGTTGTTTTGAAATACTATACCAAGGGGTAATAGAGGGTGAAAGTAGGTATGAACGTCCGATATTTTCCAATTCACATTCATGACACTTGTTATTTTGGCTTTCGATTAAAAAAGAGAGAGCAGGAGAATAGAAAATTTAACCCCAAAACCACGCGGAAGTCGCGGGAGCAAAAGCCAGTATTCAACACACAACCTATCGACATCGAGTAAAGTCATATCGAGAGTATGGAATCTATTACATAACATAAACACATAAGTACACGTGTTGTATTAGTTATGTAACACCGCCGGTCCGCGCTCTATCGTCTACGTTTAAACTACCTATAAGGTGCTACCGTTAGGCTACCGTAGGGGATATTTTGTTGATGTAAATATGTATGTGTTAATCCTAAGTATGAGCTATCTCCATTCCAAAACACGCACACACACACACACACACATACAAACTTTCGCCTTTAAATCTATCGGCTTGTAATCTATCGATATGTTTAGCATTTTGCTATTTTGTCAAAAGTTGTATGGACTTCTTTGACATCCACACGTTTGATTGGTAACTTAGCTATAGATTAGGCAGATAGAAATTAGAATAAAATGAACTTAAGAACTTGTACTGGAACGTAAAAATAAATGCTTATAATAGACATGAATTAAATTCATATTTCTTTTCTTACTAACTAGCTTTTGGTCTCGGTTTCCCGCATGATATTTGGGTCGTATAAAGTTCGTTAATAGGTAGTTTATGTAGGTATATTTTCTTAAAAATAATTCAGTTATATCGACGAATTATTACCCGACTTCAGTTTCACCTAATTTTAGGGTTTAT
Source organism: Hipparchia sbordonii (assembly GCA_038048805.1). Lineage (NCBI taxonomy): Eukaryota > Metazoa > Arthropoda > Insecta > Lepidoptera > Nymphalidae > Hipparchia > Hipparchia sbordonii. The sequence goes on along the minus strand of CM076107.1, from coordinate 6,735,923 downwards.
AATTTTATATGAAAAGTGCATTCACAGCAACGCCCCAGATAATATGCAAACAGACCGCATGATCCATAGGCAATTTAATTTAGGTAGGTGAAATTATATCTTGTTATAGTTAATTAATAATTATTTAATATTGATCTGAGTTTTAGTTTTTACTAGACCTTGCCCGCGACTTCGTCCGCGCGGGAACTGTTCAATTTTCCGAGACAAAAAGTAGCCTTTGTCCAGGATGTAATGTATCTTTTAGTGAAGAAAAAGTTAGTAAATAAATTAGCTTTTACCTGCAGCTCCGCCCCCGCCATACGTTAATAGTAGGTACCTGATACGAAGTGGTGACTTCTATACAAAATTACCAATTTCAATTTTTTTCGATTTTTCACCTGTCCTATTGAGTTTCCCCCTTCTTTTTTTATTTTTAAACCATCTTTTATTAGCGAACAGAACAAAAAAAAATCTGTCAAGCCGTTTTTGAATAATTGAGATGTTCATCACGTTTTCACACGGGGAGCCTAGCTATTTTATGGAGAACTCTACATCAATATTCATTTCAATCGCAAACTAAAATTCTAAATTTACTTATAACCAAAAAATATACTGAACGCATGTATCTTAACTTATAAAATTCAATCAAACACACTGGCAAACGATTTCATATTTCAGAAGTCGGTTAAAAAGAAACGCTATAACTATTGCTGTCTCTATCTTAACAGTAACATTACATTACCTATTTTTTATTTTAATTGATTCTATATACCTACATTTTACATAAATCTCATAAATGGTCCAAAGTTACACTTACATTACCAATTTTCAAATGCACATTTAATTTGAAGGGCGGGCGGAAGCGCAGAAAATAATATTGTTATTTAAATTTTTACGCTTGTATACTGAAATGAAAAGCCTATTCTGGATACAATATACACAATCAAAGATAACATTGTCATCGATTTATGTGTTACAGTTACGCGGAGAGCAGCTAGGTACATTGTTTGTTGAACGTATTGCACATTGTTGCCTTGTACTGGCACGTGTACTAACCAATAACATAATATACTTATGTACCTACAAACGCTAGTATTAGACCATGAATAAAGTAGGTAGTTTTTAGAAACTGTAGTAGGTACCTATTAGTTAGTGCGTTTGTTTGTTCGTTTGTGGACATTGCGACTTCATAATCACATCCAAGAATATGCGAGTAACTAAACAAGTAGGTACCTACCTACCTACTAGAAGTTTAGATTCTTTGCGATCCCGTGGAATATTTTTTATTTCCCGAGATAAATAGTCCGGAGTAGGTAAGCCCACGAGCTTCACGTGGTACGTTTTGAATTTTTGATCAACAATGTCGGCTCAGCGATTGAGCCGTGAACAAGATTTTGATTGCCTGATTGCCTGATTCACAGTTCGATACTTTCCCATTTATAATATTAGTAAGGATTTATCACTCACACTGAGGCAAAAGAATACACACACAGAATAATAGCAGACCATGTATGATCTGCATTCGTACGTTTGCGGGGTTAAAACAGTCTGGTAGAATAATAATGTCTGCCAATTTAGTTGCCCCGCGTACCAGAATAACATAGCAATGAAGGAGGTTGAGAGTTGTTACAACACTGGGTTGGCAATGAGTGTGGAGAGGGGATAGTGCACGTGCCCGCAGCCATGCTGCCGTGTGGCGTGTAGGCCCGCAGGCCGCCCTCACTTGTTGAGCACATCGTGACGTCGTTATCGAACAACACATTATCTGCTTTCTCACTCGCACTTTTTACGGATCCTACGTTAATTTATAGTTCCACATCTACAATTCTACGTGAAAAGTACCTACGTACATAAGTAGCATAGGCAGGTCTAATATATGCTTTGTCAAAGAATATATGGATAGTTTCCTGGCTAAGTAGTAAATAGGTCTACCTATCATATTATTATTATTTTTTCCCTCTCTCTGCTGCTTAATAGAAGAAAAAATAAATAAAATTTAAGAGCTTTTTTAAGTATTGAAAAAGTACATTTTGTTTTTCACTTTTTCTCGAACAATCGATTTTTGTGTGAATTGTTGTAACATTGTTCCAAAAGCCATAAAAACAATAACTACGTCAGTCTGAAAAACAAGAGAACGAGAAAAACTTTGTTTAGAACTGTGCAAATTTTTTGTATGGTTTTCTTGGCAAGCCTTTACGTAAAAACTACGTTATAAACCATTTCATTGCAGAAGCCATACGGACACGAATACCGCTCAAAACTTTTTAGCAGTTGTTAATAACACTTTTAGCTACCTACCTAATTAAATTACCTACTGTTGAAAAGTCAAGCTATCGTCGCAAACGCACCCAATTAAAAGTGTTCTTTATCATTCTCAGATAGTGTTCAAAAATTATAAAAATAAAGTTCTAAAGTGCTTAAAAATAAATTAAAAGTGAAGCAAAGATAATTTTTTAGACTTAAATATGATAAACAATTGTAAATATGTTAATAAGGACTAGTGAAGTAAGTTTGTAACAAAAACTGTGACTGAACATAGAATGGGTATGCTCATGGAATCCACCGAAGTGAATTTGGTCACTGCAAACTATCAACAACGTTGTCCAAAACCGGAAATTTTTGGAGCGATGAGTGCGCCTGGCGACGCTTTCTACTCGGACACGCTCCACACCATTGCGATTAATACTAGGGAAACAGAATACGGCAGCATCGTGGAGCCAATTCCGATCGTGCTGAAAGAATACCAACAGTTTCATCCGAGCTGCTACCCTATTAATGGCTACGGATACCCTCAGTCGTTGGTAGCTTCTGTAAATTCGGTGCCTTGTGTGCCGGAGGTTGAAAAACCCTCTACTTCGAACGCTCAGAGCCCCATCAAAGAAGAGGACACTCAAAAGGTCGCTAGACCTCCAAAAAAGAAGTGGATCAAAGAGTATTTGGGTGAGTGGTTACGATATAAATTAGTGCATATTTAACATTTTTAGTTAAAACTACGAGTAAGTTTCGATGCTTTATTTTATATGCTTCCATACATAATGCAGAAAATTCATACTGAATTCATACAAAAATTCCAAATCCATGAAAATTCATATTCATGGATTTGGATAGTAGGTATTAATTGAAATAGCCAAATAGATCTTCAAACATTGATCTTTAATTCAAGTTGTTCAACCAAGTGCAATTAATTTATGTTACTTCCTTAAAGTAACCTTCGTTTCTGCTATAATTATATCTACTTGAAAGATTAATTGTTAACAGTTAACTTGATACAATTGCGAAATATACCCATACTGGCTGTGCTGCCACCTATTGGCCTTAGCGTAACAAAACATGGTTTCTTTTCCGAATGTTTAAGAACAAACAGTCAATCATGTGCTTAGGTTGATTAAGATTAGAAGTGTATACCTTCAACATAATAAGTAGCACTTGAAACCGTTACGCAATGCCTTCGTACGATCTAACTCAAATGCGTCACGTCTTTATTGGATTTGACGGTATTCATGTATGTTGGTTACGTAAACCTTCTACTTAAAATTACTACCAACTTTGTAAATTTTGAATTTTCTTCTACTTTTTGATAACATTTGATAATTTTTATTTCACACTTTTCCAATGACTTCTTACCACGTTAGGCGCTATAACGACCTACTGTGGTTTTGGCTCTCTAAAAAATTATCCTCCATTCGGTTGTCTTTACTTTCTTCCAAGACTTTCCTATCCAAGATCTAAGCGTTCATATTTTTTCGCGCAATCCATTAATTTTCTTCTTTCGGGTCTTCTTTCAAGTAATTTTTATTGTGGTGTCTATTTATTATTATCACTCAAACTCCTACAACCTTTTTCCCATGATCCATGATCTACATTCTACGTAGTCAATCGCTGCTCAATGCATTTCTTTTATTAATTAGTTCTCCATTTTTAAAGTTGTATACCAAAATAATATAAAAGAAACCATTATTTTGAAAGAAATTGGGTATTTGAAATAAAAAAAATTTATATACTTTCTTAAAATAAAGGGTTTGAATATTATAACACAATGCCATTTTTCTTTTTTTAATATCTTAACTAATCTCGAAAATATAGAGCTTTTAAGTTTCCTGTTAGAAAAAGAGAGCGCTATTGCAGCATGACGTCACGATTCAGTAGCTCCATATACACTCTCCATACATGTCGTTTTTGAACGAGACGGATACAGTCACAGTAAAACAGCTATAACTTTTTTGTTTTTTGACCGATTTATTTTCTGTTTTTACAGATGTTATTCTTACATTTTCGATTGTCATTTTGACAACAGTCAAATACCCAATTGTTTATTTTCATTGCAAGAAGGGCCAAAATAAAGACAGAAAATAAAATCAGAGTTTGCTCAAGGTAAAATATTAATTAAGTACTTATAGGCAGAACTATCGTTAGCTCGTTTGTTCTATCGGTACAAACTATAGATTTTTTAAATCCCTCGCATACAATAATTTTAAAAATAATAAGCTATAAACTTATTACTGAAATCACGTTGGTTTTCATGGCCATTATCTTATCAAGTTTACATTCGTAGACCGATACACGGTCGGGTTCATTTTTCATTTAATATGAGACTTTAATGCTTGAAGCACAAAGTTGAATACAGAACTAATATGTACTTCATCATCGTGCGTAAATTATACTGTCGAATACAATACAAGAGTTATCCATCCATTTTGTTTCTAGAACTCGTTTTTTTTTTGTTGACCTCCATCTTACAATCAATACCAACTGAGAGCAAGCTTCGACTGTTTTAAGGTCAAACAACATGTGATTTATCAAGTACTTCGTACGCCTATCATGATCTGCAGATGTTTGTTTGCTAAATCTATTCGATAAGTGTACGCGCCTACTACATTTGTAGCATCTTGATTTTATTATTAAGTGATTACTAATTCTATTATCTAGAGAAATGTCTCTCTTAAAATTTAGGTCTGAGTCTTAAATAAATTAATATACTCTGGTCTTTTAGGGTTCTTTCTAATTCTGTCTCTTTGTATTCGTAAAATATTAGCTGCAGTTAAAAATTTATGTTTCTCTACATATTTTCAATTAACTTTTTATTAAAACTCTTGAAAATTGCACGTTTTTTCACGCATTGACGTCATTAGTTACGATGAAAGAAGTCAGAGATCACTATTGTTTTAACTCTTTGAAAAACCCTTTGTAATAAGTTGTGTCGCATGTACAATACTTACACCTAATGTTATACAATATGACGTATTGTAACTAGCATTAGACGTTGTTTTTTACCTTTTGTTATTTATTAACATGACAAAATGAAAATCATGTATAGATGTATAATGCTCCGGGCTACACGTGTTTGTGTATCTACTCAATCTTTTGCATGTGAAGCGAGATTGGCTAGCTCAGAAATTATAAACGGTAGGAACTAACTTCTATGTACAAATTGAATTACATCTTCTTACATTTTGGATTTTACGAATTCGTTGCTATAAAACGGTTTTCAAGTTATTACTTAGCAAAAAACAAAAATAAAGAACTTCTAGATTCACCCTCAATTCCCATCCCCTGCCGACCCGCACTGGATTCAATTATATTTTGTTCAAGGGACCTAACTCTACATAATAACTGAAACTTTCGCGACTACGAATTATTTAATTGCCTATTTTGCTCGTATTCATCATTTTCCGTCGAATAGTGAGGTCAGTTGCGGCGAGCGGCTACTCGCCAACCTAAACAAAATATTGAAGATAATGCTTACACGTGTTGCTTAGAGTTACGTCACAGAATGTAGAGCGCAAAACGAGAGGTTGTTGACTTTGCGATAAAAATATTATTGGCGAGTTCATCTAGACGATTATATTATAACCATGATATGAAATTCGGGTCTTTCCTATATTTTTTCATAAATAATATTTAGTAGGTACTTTCATTATCCTTACTGATATCCTTACTTCCTTACTATCATGATAAATGCAAAAGTGTGTTTGTTTGTTAGTTTGTTCTTCAAGAGCTACGGATCGAAGTGATTTTTTGTATGGTAGGATCTGGAGAGTGACATAGGCTACTTTTTATCCCGGAAAATCAAAGCGTCCCCGCGGGATTTTTAAAAACTAAATCCACACATATCACTGACAGACAATGCACACTGAAGGATCTAGAGATTTTTGAAATCCCAATCCAAAAAGGGTGGTAAAATTTGTATGAAGAAATATCCTTTTTTTCAAAACGTTATTCCAGGCGGACGAAATCGTGGACATCAGCTAGTTAGGCTAGTAATAATTAAGGAGAAAATGACTTGAAACCGTTTTCAATTTACTGATTAATTGATTGAAGGAACCGTCCCCACTATCCCCGTGTCGCTACTTTCAAACGAACAATTTCATAATGTTTAATAACCCTAAATTAACCGTTTTAAGCCATAGACGTGGCGTGGAAGCGCATAATGCACTATGTTCTTTGACTAATCGAAGCCCACGCGGAAACTTACAATATGAAGTTCGGTAAACCGGTTTATTTCTGTAAACTGAGCGAAGTCGAATAAGAAAGGGTTTCACTCTTTAACGCTTAAGCGAATGAAACTGAAACCTAAATCGAATTGATTCCGATACCGAAGGTAATGACCGAAACCGGTTTAAAACTTCTGCATAATGTGTATGTATGTAGCTCTTATAAATAAATCTTATTCTAGCCATTCACTTCAAGTTGGCCGTCGTCGACAGTTACAAAATGACGTCATTGACACAACTACGGTTGACATAAAAATAATAATTGTATTTTTTACTATAACCATGAATGTGACGAACTTTTTCTTTTCTGGCAATGCTTTTCATGACAATGGCGTCTTGAATGTCGAAGGGCGTGATCGTTGATTTGTTATTTTTCTCCTCTTTAAAGAAAGTCTGTCATTAATTAACTTAATAAAAAGTACCTATCTGCTATGCGAAACAATTGCTTATTAACTCATCGTAGAAAACGGTACGCGGACAATAGTAACAAAACAGCCATAAAAAACAAATCAAAACTTAACAAAAAAAAACTTAAAAACGTAGGTAACAATAACTAAAAATCACCAGTGACAATCGCGAGCACGTTGGCTTGCTATCTGCGGGTCAGATTTGAGACGCGGTGCGGGGAAACGCGACTGGAGGTTACGGCCAACTCGAAGTGGCGGCTAGTAATAATAATATGTTCGATTCCACAATCTACATATTACATCTGTTTATGTCTCTAGTCTCTACAACGCAATGGACTTGAGTAAAAGAGAGCGGTAGAGTTCCTCTGCGGGAGGACTCAGCCTTTAAAGAAGGCAGACTCGGCAACTTAGTGCGGCGGCCTGCGCAAATTGTACTAGGCGATTATGAACAAAAGAAGTTAATTTAGCACTGTCGTTTGTAGATAAGATATTAGATACTAGTCACTAGTCACTACGAATACAACGCCGACCTAGGTACATTGACATTCGCATGTTTTCAGTTTACATTCTCGTACCGATATACATTATTCTACATTAGGTATATACTCTATTTTCATCTTAATACTTTTAACTCGTTTTTTAGGGTTCCGTGTCCAAAGAGTGCCGACAGGAGTCTATTACTAAGCCTCCCTTGTCCGTCCGTCCGTCCGTGCGTCCGTCTACCTGTCAAAGGGAAAGCCCCTTCATCTTATGATTCATCTTATGATCTCATGAACCTTTATCTTATGATTTTCACATAATGTGTATTCCTATTTCGCTATAGCAAATATTAATTAAAAAAAAATGATAAAAATTAAAGAGCCTAGAATAAACTTTTGTTTTTGCTCGATCTTAATAATGGCTTGTGTTAAATTTTGTACGATGGTACGGATCACTTCGTGTGCGGGTCCGACTCGCACTTGGCCGGTTTTATTTTTAATTATCTTACAGTTTACTTTGGCCTCATTGCAAGTTTTCATTAAAACTGCACTAGGTAATAAGAAAACTCAAGCAGAATACTGAAAGACATTCACAAAATTCCAATAATGAACTCTGAATACTGAAAACGAAAACGCACTTAGACACTTCTCTCGCGCTTTTCCATAGTTTATTTTGTTATTTATGGTTCTAGATATGAAACTGTTATAGATTTTTATCTCTTTATTATCTATGTATGACGACAAAAACTTTCTTAGATTTATTTATTTTTCTGAATCAGTAACTACGTAGAGGTACAACGGTATAATTATTTATTAAGACTTAGCATTTCAAAAGCTTTTGACTTGGTTTGGCATGGCAGTCTTCTGAGTGCTTCCGACATACGGGATACCAGTGCAATAGTAAAGTAGTTATCTCTTAACTCTTAAATAGAGATGTTTGAAAAGATTTCTTTAAACATAATATCTCAGATGTGATTCGTTGGTAGTTTTAACATTGGATAATCTAAATTATTAAAAGGTGACTGACTGACTGATCTATCAACGCACAGCTCAAACCACTGAACCGATCAGGCTGAAATGTGTACTGATAGCTATTATAACGTAGGCATTTGCTAAGGATTTTTGAAATTAAATTGAGGGGATGAATAATCGAACTTAACGTGAGCGAAATCGTGGGCTAGTCTAATAATAAGGATTATGATAAAATATTACCACCTACCTCTACCAACTTTGAAAATATTAGATTTGCACTTATCATAATAATTATAGTTAACTATATATATTCGTACCAAGTCGTTCCAAATAGGTATGCCAATACCACTCAGATCGCAACGCTCCAAGAGAATTTCCGAGAAAATTTGAATGACGCAATAAAACCCCCCCGTTTTATTTCCACTTCGCTAGACGTATGCTACCCTGGCTGGTAAAGACCTGAGATAGACAGCTAGCTGTAACATTTCTTCTATAAAATAAGAACCTCAATAATAAAGAAATGTACCCTTTTCAAAGATTTTTTTATATTTTTTTATTCGATGACAAGATAGCCCTTGACTGCGATCTCACCTGATGGTAAGTGACGATGCAGTCTAAGATGGTAGCGGGCTAACTTAGAAGGGGTATAGCAGTGTAAATACAACCCATACCCCTAATCGATTTCTACACGCCATCGTGCCGCAACGCTAATCGCTTTGCGGCACGTCTTTGACGGTAGGGTGGTAGCCAGCCACGGCCAAAGCCTCCCACCAGACCAGACCAGAGACAATTTAGAAATTATAAATTCCTAAATTGCCCCGAACCCGAGACCTCCCAGTTATAAGACCACAGCGCTCACCACTGCGCCAGGGAGGTCGTCAAGTAAGTCGATAGTTCAGTAAGTTGACTTGTAATGTAAGCGGATTTATTAAAGGATACCATTTGTAGGGGGAAGTAGTTAAAAATTACACTTTATATTGTTATAAAACACATCTATAGCGTCAATAAGTTTCTATAACTGTTGTGTGCTATTGGAACTGCTACGTATACAATATACATATCTATCTGGTATTGTAAGCAATAACTTTACATTATAAGATTGTATGTTAAAGTAAACAGGTCAGCAGCCTTTGGAAATAAATGTACCTCAATAGTCGATTTAGCTATTCTAATTCAGGTCAGCAGGATTGAATCAATCGGTCAATCGCCTCCTGTCTCACGAGTATGTTATCCCCTCGTTTTTTCTTGGGACGGTTTTATTTGTATTGCTGAATAGGTTTTTGTATCTATTTGCCTGGTTTTATCTTTTTTATTCGCTGTAGACCTATTATGATTTACATACATTTAGGAGTATACCTACCTACTTGCAGTTTCCATCTTCCCATGACAAAATATTGATCCGGAAGATAAGTCCAAAATACTTTTAATAATTGTTAAAGAATATAATATAATTATTATTTTTGATAGGACGCCATCTCAGATTATACCCACTCCTATTGTAGTAATCGCGGCCATTCAATAGGTATGAAGGGTTCTGAATATTTTTGTGCTTTTATTTTTCCGTCTCCTCAATCCGGATTCTGCATGGTACTGCACTCGTAAGCTCTGTGGATTTGGGAAATACGAATGGTCAACAGTATAAATATAACTGTTATCTGTGGTGAGTAGTTTTAAAAAAACTGAAAAATTATTATTTATAAAATTATAAATAATAATTTTGCAGTTCATCATTAGTCAATCTACTCATTAGGTTTGGTAAATGAGGTGTGCCGTTGTTTTCTTCTAGGCTTTTAGGCTACATCTAATATGGCGGACAGGACAAATACGATAAGGAAAAAATATAATCAACCAAATGTTAGTTTCCGAGGCTATTTAATTTGCATACTAACTAAAACCCCCACTACATACTAATAATATGAAGTATTCATAAATAAATAATAATATATGTATATGTGTACTTTCATTTTCGAAATCATTTTCAGACCTTTCATTTCATATCAAATCTGACACATGTATTCTATCTCAAATATAATATATTTTTTAATGTAAGTATTTTTGTTTCTTTGTCCGTCATATTAGATCTGTGATGACGTCATAATATAGCCTTACATGCGCACCGCAGAGGAAGCCAACGACACATCATTTATTAAAACTTAATGTATAATAGGTTGTTTGTCAATACCTACTAGGAAAACAATAAATAATCGCAACTTTTATTTAATAAGGAATATTGGTTTTTTATCATTTTCTTATTGTCTATTTATTTCCGGGGTAACTTTACACTCACCTACCTATGTAAATTTATCAATAGTATTTTTTCATATTACATTACAAATAAAATAACTGAATAAGTAACACGCGCAAACTTATATCTACTTGGTTATTTGCACGGCCAAGAGTCAATGACTCCATTGCATTTATGCCTAGCTAGTTTTAGGTAGGTGCCGAACGCGAAACCTCGTAACAAATCAAGCGTATCTTGCAAACCGTATCGATACTAAAACTAAAATTGTAGCCAGTTAAACAAGCAGCTGATTTTTGGCGCAGCTTACCGACAGCCGTGGATCGTGGTGTTAAAAAACATTCGACCCACGCGCCAGATTACACTTTGTTTTGACGCAGTTTTATAAGCCACGCCTCTTATTTTCTATCTCGCTCTTAACATCCGCTACTCAAATATTACTTTCCACGTTGCCACGAACTTTTCACGGATGCAAAGAAAAGAGCGCTTGTGGATAGTAGACACAAGGTTCATTTTATTTAAGATATTTCAGAAGGCCAGACCGCGAACGTATCTCTTTCACGTTCACCTTTATAATGACCTCTCGCTTCTCAAACGAAATTGAGCTCCTACATCGACATGCTTGCCTGGTACTTTACCGCCACATACTGCAAGCGCCGACAAGTAATTGACACAGATTTGACAAGCTGGCCTTCGTCCGTGCTTGTTTTTGAGATTAGTCTCTGACGTGGCCCTTTATTTACAGAGGAGGAACCGAAGTCGCCGGTGTCGGTGCGGCTGACAGGAGTGTCAGTGCCGCGCAGCAACGGCGTGGTGCGGCCAACCTCGCCGGTGTCGGTGACGCCCTCTGCACCCGCGCCCCTCGAGCCAGTCCTCGCCTCCGTTGCCCCCATCGTCTCCGTCACCCCCTCCTCCGCACCCCTAGACTTCGTACAAGAACATTCCAGGCCGCGTAATACAAATATTAGCCACGGGTGAGTTATGCAGTCCTGGTACATTCGAGGCTTGAAACAGCTGGGGATCGGCGAGAACGATGAACGTATTTTTTGAGTGTGAACTAACCCATGTTGATGTTTTTTTGTTTGCAATTTTTTGCTTGAATATCTATCTCTTAACATTTGATATTCTTATGACCTTTAGCACAACATGAATAGCATGCAAAAGTTAAATAATAAATAAACTAATTACTACTTACCCATAGTCATAGTATAGATTTATATTCACAAATTCGACATTCATCAATCAGTCGTCCATCGTTCATAACCGTACTACCCTAGAAGCTTTATTGCTTGTCAATGTTGCATCTTGAAGACATACTAACTCGTAGATCTAATTCTACCGTAGGTATCAAACCACACGATTAATGTAAAAGGGTCACGAATCACAATACTGTGTAACTGTCCATATACACGGTCCATTTGTCATTTTAATTTTTAATAGCCTCGCAAAATATGAATATATCATATAGGCATAGTAATTTTGATTGAGATATTCTGAAATTACTATACAAAACAAATAAATGTAGTGATTTCTAATATAAAATCAGTTTTGAAATATGTAGGCTACAGGTACGAGCGACAATTGGCAAGTCGGAAAATCATAGTAGAAACGCAAAATGAGTGTTTTAAAAACAACAAGCAAATTTCATATTTTATCATCATACGTTTTTAAATAAGATCTGGAAGTAACAATGGTAAAAAAACTGATAGATCGTCAGGAAAGCTTTATTATTAGCGCAGTGGCATTATTGCTCGTATATCGCATACGTGTCCCTAATCAAATATTCCAGCTTCATTTCGTGGCCTCCAACCCGCCGACTTTGTTATTCATCATCCAATAGATCAGTCGTCGCTGCATGCATCATTGATGTTATTTTATGCAGACCCTCACTCAGTGATTTAATTACATAAATTATTGACCTAAGCGGTCAAGCAAGTGTCAAGCGCTCAAATACAGATTTTTTTTTATTCGATGACAAGATAGTCCTTGATAACGATCTCACCTTCCTTGTACCACCTGTATTTCTTTCTATTGTCGCTATGACAGCAAATATAAAAAGAAATTAAGTTAAAAATCAAAGAGTCTCCATACTTTTGTTTTTGCTCTATCTTGATAGTGCTAAATCTTGTTGTGTGGGAGTCCGACCCGCACTTGGCCGGTTTGTTTTTATTCATTTTATCTATGTATTTCATGTTTCATGTATGGCCCACAGGCTTCCGCAAATCCCGTCGCCGCCGTCCGTCAGCAGCAACGGCAGCGGCAGCAGCAGCGGCGGCGGTGGAGGCGGCGGCGCCCGCGCAGGCACGCGCGAGGTGCACAACAAGCTGGAGAAGAACCGGCGCGCGCACCTCAAGGAGTGCTTCGAGCTGCTCAAGCGGCAGCTGCCCGCCACGCCCGACGACAAGAAGACCTCCAACCTGTCCATACTCGGCTCGGCCATCCGGTATATACAGGTAACTAAGCACTGACCTCTACATTTAATCTATGATCAACACTAGGCTTGCTGCTTTGATTTCTTTTCTGAACTTGCATGATTGATGCCATTTTGGATTTGATTGACGCTATTTTGGCGCTGTAAGCACTAAGCAGGTACGAATGTCTCTGGAACAAATAGGTAATTTTGTAAATGGCGCGCGGTCCACTACTATTAATCTATACTATAGATTTCATTGTGATTGTTGATTTCATAGATTAATAAAATTGTAGAAGTCGGTGAGTCTTTTGCAATATTGTTAGTTCCAGAGGCACTCGTAAGTGGCGCTTCAAATTGATCTTTCATTTGTATAGGGATAGCAAGTCCAGTGTTAATCATAGATTAGAGGTCAGTATGTCTAAGTGTGTGTCATCAATCATTACTACAGTTTTAAATGTGGTAAATTGTGGTGATTGGCTGAAGTTATCACGTTCTTTCTGCAACAATTCATTTTAGCCAATAGCGAGTGAGTATCTTCAATCATTGAACTAGGCACGCCACAATTTAAAGGTTCGAATTGATTTAAAAAAAAATATTTCTGAAAACTGCCTACTATAATTTTGCCTGGTAAGTTTCTGCTAAGTTTGCAAGTATTAACTATAACTAAATTGTTTATTGACTTCTGCGGAATGTATTTGTCAGTGGACTCGTCATGATTTACGTTTCATATCTATATTATTGACTGTAGTAAAATCCAACAAGTTAATATATTCAATGTGTTTATCATCAGCAAACTTTGTCCAGGTTCTTCGTCGAAAGGAGCGTGAGTGCGAGCACGAAATGGAGCGGTTGGCGCGAGAGAAGATTGCGGCGCAACAACGTCTAGCCGCGTTGAAGAGAGAAGTGTCAACGCGCGCCACGGCCCGCCCTCGGAGCATCGGTGCGTATTGTGTACGACTCCTCACGCACTATGTTATCCTAGTACTTGTTAAGAGTCTGTTTAATACTCGCACAAGAATGATCAACGAACGCAAACAGAAACGACACTGTAATTAATGGAGATGTTTCCATAAAGCATGAAGTATGTTCATTATACAAATTGAATATATTGAAGTATATTTATACAAATAAACTATACATGGAAACTAATACTACACTGAAAAAAAAAAATTTAATCCGTGTAAAATATTGCGTTTTTTAACGCGGAATGATTGTAGCGTATGTAGGGGTGTGGACATTGCATATCTACTCATACATATTCTAGTCCGCCGAGGGTCGCACTGTATTATTATATTATTATTATTTAGGCCTTGAGTTTATGGAAAATATCATTATCTTTTCTTCATCTTTTATTTTGCTTTTATGTATTTTAATTTCTATTTCCAAAAAACCAAATAGTTTTTTATTTTTTTGTTCAACGTTTAAAAGCTGAATAGTGGTGATAAAAAAAAAGATTATGATAACCTTACTAACGTTGGTCTAATACTAAGTTAGTTACTTAAGTTTCTAACCTTAGAATATAATAAGTTCATTGTTAAAATACGAACTGCACTAATAAAAGCCATGTCCATGAACAGTCTTCGATTACCATGTCGGAGGAAAAAAGGGAAGAAATTAAATTATGTAACGAATACTTTCTTTAAAACGAGTACAACATTTAGTTCACCTTTTCAGATGCTGTGTCTGAAGATAAGGATAGAGATGAAAATGTAAATGGGCAGATTTTAGGACTTCCTATAAGTGTAAGTTGAATGAATGAATGTTTGCTTTGCAAATCCACTGCCACATAACACTGGTTAAGTCTTGACTTGTCATAAAAACCACAAGTTGGTCTAGACTTTAGAACATGAAATAAATAATTTCGGATTTAAATTTCAAAATTGTAGAGTGGAGCGAAAGGGTAAAAGTACGTTGTTAAATATCTGCTGTATGGTTTCATTTCACATTTTGGTTTTAGTGGATATTGCTTGTTCTAACGCTGACTTTTGATTCTTTCGTTCCGGTACTACGAGATGTTGTTATTATTATCCGATCGGCCTTATTAGCCGAATAAAAGTTATTAATGTATTAGTATTGAACATCTTTCAAATCGGAATTTGAATTAATAATGCCTTCACATTTTAGTATTGGTGGATATTGCCTGTTCAAACACTGACTTTTGACTATATGTACATCTATTTCTTTCGTTCCGGTTTCTGGGTGGAGATATGCTAATATTTGATGGATGTATAATTTAATTTCAAATCGCAATTTGAATTAATAATACCTACTGTATAATCTTTGTGCGTCCTGTATTAAATCAAAGTGTATTATTAATTATGTAAAGCCATTTTATAATCTGTCTGGCTTCAGATTATATCATCGCCGCCGCGCTCCGCAGCTCAAATGGAGTCATCACCGCCCCGAACCATTAACCTTAGCACGAAGTTGCGTACACTGCCGATACAAATCACACCCACCACCTCGCAGGTATGGGCGCCTGGTAACGTCGAAAAAATTAGATCTCAGGTTAATCCTGGGTTTAACCTTTGAATAACTTTGTATAAACCCGTCTGTCTCATAGCTTATTGATTCGAACACTGTTGATAGTACTGCGTGACAAATTCACATGAATATTTATTTTTAAAGAAAAAATAAGTATACATAATTATTATGTTATTATGTATCGTCTTATAAATTAAAATGCGAAAGTGTGTTTGTTTGTTGGTTTTTCTTCCAGTCACGTATGATATTTTGCATGCGTATAGATAATGACCAGGACACTGACATAGGATTTTTATCCTAGAAAAAGAAAGGGTTCCCGAGGGATTTTAATAGCCTAACTCCACACCTACGAAGTTGCGGACGAAAGTTTACAATAATAATTTAAATAAATTGTAGAGGAAAATAATATGTAATAGCTATATGGGTAAAGGATTGACTGAACCATCCGTTGTACTATTGACGTGCCTACTCCTAACATATCGCTCATTTGCGACAAGGATGACATAATTCAAAATCGACGATGAGAGAATTCTCTCGTTAGAGAGTAATGCTACGGTCTCGAAACAACACAGCGGCCAACAAAGCGACAGAGCATTAAGTCACAATCTCTCTCGCTCTTATTTTTTGTGCTTAGCGTAATGTTGTTTTTATAGCAAAAAGTATCGACACTAAAATTGGTGAATTTTGAATAATGTCACTCTTGTCGCAAATGAGCGATGAGCTTTACCTTTATTTGGAAAGGACCTGTCCTTACAAGTTAAAGGTTAACCATGTTAAACATGACTTATATAATATCTTCCCCCTTTTCATGTGGTGGATATTAAGATTAAATATGTATGTATTCAATATTCATGTATAGGTCGTAAGGACATCATACGGCACGCGGCATAACACACTCACCCTCACAACCATCGCGCCCGCGCAAGCTGCGACGCAGGTAAATAATTGTTATTTTACCAACCTATTTTTCCTAGTCTCTGGCTCATTCGGCAGGCGATGAAAAGACATATGGCTCTGTAGTTTCTCGAATGCGAGTGTTTTCGACACTCATATTCGAGAATTGCTTAAGTGATACGAATTTTTGTATAAAATAATGTAATGTATAATCGCGGGCGAAATTTGTAAATTTTAAAGTTTTGGCATAAGATAACCGCAAAGTATTTCTTGCCGCTTGCATTCGATAAACTATTCTTGTGTAACTGATGACACCTTATATGCTTGGAGGTTCCCTGCGAGAATAATAATATAAAATAATATTAGTGTGTTCAATAAGTCAGTCTACTTACATGGGTTACTATCGTCCATTTATTCCACATTTGCACATTAATGTGTGCATAGTTTATTTTTTTTTAAATCACAAATTTTAAATTAAAATCTTCGATGAATCAAGCGGTTAGATAATATTTTTATGTAAATTATTATCTAACTGTTTGATTCATCGAATACAATGTTCCTACAACCTTCACCAGTTACTTCAGTTTGCCATTCACCCATGCCAACTGACTGATTGAACAATAGCCTTACATAGTTTATCGAGTTGCGAAGCTGAAGTGACAATGAACTGGGCAAATCATTCGAAGAAGCGATGCTCGTTGGCGTCCTAAGATGCTGGAGTGACCCTCCACTAAATGGACTGACGACACCAGACTAGTCGGAAAAGTCGTTGAATACAGCGACGCAAGGCCGAGGCATGTGGATTGTGGAAGTCTACAAGAAGTGTTTTATATTTACATAGTAGCACTCTTGTGTACAGACTAAAAAATGTGCCACGTATTACTATGCAGATCCTTTCGAAACCCTGTAGATTAACACCGTAACTTAATAATATGTTAAAAAAGAATCAAACTAAATTAAAAAGCAACCACAAAAAAAAACAAACAATGACAAACAAGCTACAATTTGAAATATAAGGTGTATAAGTAATTAATTATTTCAGAATGGGCAAGAAAATGGAGTAACGAGTACATTAAATAACCTAGTACACCCTACGCAAATTCACCTTCCTCTGTCACAAGTGAGTAAATACCAATTTGTGTTCACACAATAATTCGACTCGAAAATTAACCCTGTATATAAAGATTCCATTGGTTCTTTGCACTCTTCTTTAACAAAAATTGATGAAATGAAATGAAATGAATACACTTTATTGTACACCACATAAATACAGAAACACTATAACTTAAAATAAATGAGAGCACAAATGGCGGCCTTATCGCTAAGAAGCGATCTCTTCCAGGCAACCATGATGCAAGGTGGATATGATGATAGGATAGAAAATGAGGGATGAACAGACCCTTGCGTTAGATGACATTCTGTACGGTGTTGTCGCACGCAGGTGGTGGTGGGCCCCGCGGCGCTGCAGCTGCTGTCGACGGGCGCGGGGCTGCGCGTGCTGCAAGCGGGCGGGCCCATACACACCAATGGTATGTATCGTTATACATTACCACTCACTCTTTTCCTTATTCTATAACTAGACGATGCCCGTGACTCGTCCGCGTGGATCAAGGTTTTTCAATTCCCATGGGAACTCTATAACCTTCCGTATTAATCCTGGTTATGAGCTATCTCCATTCCAAATTTCAGCCAAATCGATTCAATCGTCGTTATGGCGTGAAGGAGTAACAAACACACACACACACACACAAACACACACACACACACACACACACACATACATACACATACAAACTTTCGCCTTTATAATATTATAGTGTGAATAGTGTGACAATTGATTAAGTGATGCTGGGTAAAAACTGAATAGAGAGAGATATAGTTCTTGCAATTCACGAGGGCGCGTTAGGCGCCTGTCAGGAGCCTAGGTGGGAGCGGTCAGGAGCGAGCAAGCTCTCGCTCACTCTTATACTGATACGATACACACACAACCATGAGCCACGTGCCCTAGTGAATTGCAAGCACTATACCTATGTTTCCTTTCTAAATTAACTCTACATCTTAGACTGCATCGTCATTTACCATCAGGTCACCATCACAGTCAAGAGCTCTTTGTAATAAAGAAGGTTAACCTACATCACCTAGGAAGTAAAATCAATAAAATGAAATCTTCTTTAGCAACCGATAGACGTCCACTGCTGGACAAAGGTCTCTTGCGTGTACTTCCACTTTATGAGTGAAATCCAATGTAGTATTCAATGAAATCATTATGATTTTGACCAATTATTTATCATTATCAATTTTTATTTGCAGGTGTAACCACAGATAGTAATAGGATAGTGAAAGAAAATGGCGTGGTGACGCCTCCGCCGGTGTCCACAGGTAAAAAAGTTTTTTCAAGCGGAAAAAAATAAGAAATTAAAAATTACGCCTTTCGACATTCAAGATGTCATTGCCATGAAAAGCATTGCCAGAGAAAGAAACTTCCTTCATAGTCGTGGTTAAAGTAAAAAATACAATTATAATTTTCTTGTCGACGGTACGGTATGACGTTTTTTGTAACGGTCGTTGATGGCCAACTTGACGTGGATATATAGTACCTAGTAGTAGTAGTACTTGAAGCACCTGGCCGATGGCCTTCACATGTGAAACACATATAGTATGTGACGTATTGTTTCAGAAGGAAGCGTGGTCGTCAGTGGACTGACGCCCATCGTAGTGTCGCAGCCGGCGGCGCACTTGTTACAAACGCACACACTCACACATAAGGTACAGTTACAATCTCTAAACTAAATTGACAGATCTAAATCTCGTGCTTTCCCTTTCATAACGCTTCCTGCAGAAAAGGATAGCACTAGAGTTCGCACTACGAAAGAAGTCTTCTACAGACGGCGCTAGTAGTCGCATGTGTGGTTAGGACTGCTGTCTTCTATTCAGAAGAAACGCGGGTTCCATTCTTACTATCTCGAGTTTTGTAAGAAACTAAAGCCTTTAACGTTGAAGGAGAGTATCGCGGGGAAATCTGCTCAACTGAGAGTTCTCAATAATATTCTCAAAGGTGTGTGAAGTCTGTCAATTTGCAATGGGACAGTGTGGTGGACCCTTCTTTGAGAGACACGCGGTCAGTAGAGAGCGATTGATGGGTTGATTTAATAATTAATTGCGCTGCGGGTGTAGCTTTCAAGTTGCCGTCCAGAATGAGTAACTATGATCCTGTCGTCATCAGATGGTGGAGACGCAGATGGTGAAAGGCAGCGTGGCGCCGCTGACGGTGAGTGCGCAGTACCTCAGCGCGACCACGATCGTGAAGCCCGTCGTGGTGGTGTCCAGTGCGCACGAGCATCCGCGTGACCACACGTGACCGGAACCCGTGCAGTGACTCTCTAGTGCTGCGCGACTACGATCGTGAAGCCGTTGTGGTAGTGTCCAGCGCGCACGAGCACCCCGGCGACCATACGTGACCTTAGCCCGTTCAGCGTTACGCTAGTGCTGAGTGACCAAGATCGTGAAGCCCGTCGTGGTGGTGTCGAGCGCGCACGAGCACCCGCGCGACCGTACGTGAACATACGTGAGCGGAGCCTGTTCAGTGTCACGCAAGTGCTGCGTGACCACAATCGTGAAGCCTGTCTAGCCTGCACGAGCACCGGCATGACCACACGTGACCGGAGCCCGTGCCGTGACACTAGTGTTTAGACACACACACACACCCACACACTGGTATTGGATAGACGCTGGCGTCACTTCGCGGGAGTAAATACACAGAAACTCCAAACTTAATTCGCTATCAACGGCCAAACCAGAACGACTTGTAACTTACAACGTGCATGTATGGTCGGTTGGTGTATGCCCAACTAATTTCGCGAGCATGCTCGAAATGCCGTATTCCAATCGACATTATCAGTGTTATCCGACGGTTAGATGCTCGAGAATGCGAGTGTTTTGTGCCGCTTGATCTATGCTGAATATTGGCGAACTATTGATGAGTATATTCAAAAGGTCAAAGTATGACTTTTTTCACAAATATTTTATCTGATCTTAAGATTATGATTTATAACGTAATATTATATTTTAATTTATGTTGTATGCTTTAAAGAAACGTCTGCTGTTGGATTGTTTAAAAATGATTACTGCAGTATGACCATTGCATCACTTATGGCTGAATTTATGGTGTTCTTTCTGCATCAATAAATTTTAACCAATAACGAGAGAGTAGCAGCCTATCAGAGGTGATTGCTATCGTCACACTGTAACAATCCTTTTTAGACACTGACCTCTATTTTTAATCTATAATTACCCCTGAACTTGCTGCTTTGATTTCTTTTATTGACGCCATTTTGGATTTGATTGATACCATTCTGGCGCTGTAAGCATAGATATGAGTGTCTCTGAAACTAATAACATTACAAATGACGCAGCAGTCTCTGTAATTAATCTATAGTTTCATAACCAACCTCTTTATTAATTAATTTATAATTTATAATTTCATATGAAATCATAGAATTAATTTTAAAAGTCGGTGCGCCATTTTAGTTCCAGAGACACTCGTATGTCAAATGTGGCGCTTCAAATTGATCCATAATTATGCTGTCATTTGTATAGAGATAGCAAGTCCAGTGTTAATCACAGATTAAAGATAGAGGTCAGAGTATTTAGACAATCCCGCAGCATTATGTGTGTCAATCTCGTGAGATAAGAGAGGAATGCATTTCCGTCAGTGCGTGGTCTCAGCTCGTCGATCCGAACCGGATGTCGGTACAATGTGTTCACTGCCCAACTTGACAAGCAATAATTCGATGTTGCCACTTAACTTAAGGGAAGTTCTGAGTTAAGCGCGATATGACAGCTTTCTTTAATGTATTTTTCAGTACACAACAACACTTTTCTACTATGTATATGTTGTGACTATAAAAGCTCAAAACACGTGTAGGCTTTAGAGATCCATTAGGTTCTTTATTAGTATAATAATATAATCACTAAAAGCCCCAGGAAGTCGGGCCGCGTCAGTTAATCTGACTAGTTGGCTTCTTGACTGCCTAGAGTGTGGAGTGGATGAGCGGAGAATTCTTCTTAAATTCGACCAAAAAGACCGCAAATTTCCGGTAAATTATCTGTCAGAAAGGTTTTGTAACATCCACGAGCTTTAAAAAGGGTTACAACCCTTTTCAACCCTGTTAGTAGCGTTTAGTATTATCGACTATTTTCGCTTACCAACAGAACTCCGCACATCGTGCAACTCTCGTAGTCTAAAAGTTAAATGTAAATGTGGTCTCATCACGCATAAAAGCTTTCAGAACAGTTTCCTTCCGTGAGTTAACTTCTTAACCGATCTTCATATGAGATAACTATTTATTTATTTACTAGTATGATTCATGAGTATTTTACAAGAGAGAGAACTACTATGCTATGACACGAATGCATAAAAATAACAAGTGCCTGCATCGAATTTCCCGGGTATACGATCTGCCCCCCGATTCAGACCCTTCCGATAACTTATTTATCGATCGATTCGGTTTGTTACCGTACGATAACATATATTTTCAATTCGTAAATGCTTTTGTAATCGAATGTATACAAAAGCATTTACGAATATTATATGTGGATGTCGATAACGTAGTCGATACCGAATCGTATCCTCAAACCAAACGCTCTGAATCACACGACAAAAATTTTTTATACGAGATCGATATCTAACCGTATCGACACGGTATGTTATCGAACAGGTCTGAATCGCCCCCCTGGACAACCGAAAATCCAAGCCTTACGTTGAGCCAACAAGTTGGATCATTCGCCCGAGGTACGGCCTAACGTTCACTAACGTCTACTTATACTGCCTATAGTAATAAAAGCATCGATTCTTACAATGATGATTTCTAATTACTCTAGATTAATATGATCCAGCTTTTTAGTCTTTGCCTCAATATGGGCGAACAGTGTTTTTTATGCTTCACAAACTTTACCGATTACTTACTAAGCTACTGAGCTTATGACTGCATAATTATCTTTGATTGCAAGCATAACTCGAAGAGTGCGTGCGAGTAATACGTGCAATGGGGACTTAAATATCTTCATCAGACTAGTCGGCTGATAACCGCAGGCAATTAATCTTGCTTTTTTGCGAGACCTACCAAAGTATAACGTCTCTGTAAACAGCCATCTTAAATCAATAATGTCTTTACTATTGGGTATATCTATAAGTTCTCGCGTATTTTAATTTTGACTTCAACTCTTCATTAATTGCTTTTTGCCACTCTTGCTTACTGTGGTATGATCAAATAAATAAAGCTGAGTTTGAGTTATTATCAAAAAGAAGCTTTAACTTGAATCCTAAGTACATTCAACCTAATTCATTCAACATTCTTGGTTCAACGTGTATTAGGGCCTCAACAGTTTATGTTGATAATATTTATGATGATGGCGCGAAGCAGGCTCTTGGTATTCTTATGTGTGATTCATAGTAGTTGGTTAAACAAAGACAGTGATAGCAAAGTGACAAAAGGGGTGTCTGTTTATATATCATCCGGCCAATCTCTTACGCTAGCGTATAGGTAAAATTCACTTTATATTTTTCTACTCTCTAAACAAATTATTTCCTTGTGATTGTACAGAATAGTAGCGATACTAATGTAAAAAATAAATATTATTTAATGTCTATTTATTTATTCGGGTCTCTAGCACATCTTCGCCGCGAAACCGTATCAGCAGTGGAACGAAAGCGATGCACATTTAGATGGTTGCGCTAAAACAGGTGGTTTTTAGCGTTTCGTACACAGAGTGCCAACGGGACCCTATTACTAAACCTTTGCTGTCCATCCGTCTGTCTGTCTGTCTGTCTGTCAGAGGGCTGACCTCATGAACCTTAATAGATACAGTAGATACTTGAAATTTTCACAGAATTTGTGTATCTATTGCCGCTACAACAACTAATAATAAAAATAAAATTAAAAATTTGAAATCATTTTTTGCTGGACCTTAATCGTGTTACGAAGGTACGGAACCCTTCGTGTGCAAGTCCGACTCGCACTTGGCCGGTTTTGTCTATAACCTTAGCGAAACTAACTGGTCTTGCACAGATATTTGACTAAGCATCTATTCCTCTCATTCCACTGCTATGATGTCGCGGTTGACATGTTCTAAAGACCTAAGAGCCAGTAAAATAAGGAGCAAAATTTATAAACCTAACTGAAGCTGGAATATATTTTGGAGCGGATTCGTATACTATTAATAAATCGTCATCTTTCCTAACCATAACCAGTTAAGGCTAATAAAATCAATTGGATTATTTTAGTATGGAGCCTGGCTTACCGCCATTTTGACGACTTCGATAGCTTACATCTCGTAAACGTGACGCTTTAGATTTTGTCTCATATATGAAACAACGCAACAAAACAAACAAGTACTGTAGTATTGTAGTACTTGTAGCGTGGTCGCTATTCTGAAGAAAAAAAAAAGAAAATGGCGGACATCGGACGAATAATGAAATTTTTTGGCAGTAAAAAAAAAACCATAAAATATTTAAGAAAGTCGTGACAAAATTTTACTATACTTTGATTGTTTTTGTAATGGAAACCTGGCAAACTTTAGGCTTTAATATAAACAACTTTAACGCTTATTTAATTAATATTGTTGTTTCGTTAGACAGACCTATTTAAAATTTTTACACAATAATTTATTTTGAAATCACAAAGAATCTTAATTTTTAGGACATTTTATTATGCAATATTAATCAGCTTATTTTTATTTATATCACAAATTAATTGCTGAAGATGTTTTATACCGTTTACAAAGTTTTAACACAAAATCTAAATGGATTAACAATTCTCATTGTGAATATAATTATGTATTTAGAATTAAGCTGAATCGGTACTTGTTATGTATAGATTAACAAGACAAAGTTTATTTTTTTGTATAATATATTATCTGTGATGTGTGAAGTTAGATACTGTAGAACTCTGTACAAAGCCGTCTTTAGGTGTTGTCAATTTCTAATAATCGCGTGTTAATAGGCTATTAAAGCGTATAATGGAAACTTGTTAAGTATAATAATAAAGTGGCTTATATGTGTGAAGGAAATATTTTTTGTGATTGATAACTTTGGTAAATGATAAGAATGTGTCATGAAAAAAATAGCCTTGTAAGCACTTTATCATTAAAATTTACACTACAAATGAAAAAATAAAAATGAATATTTAAGTATAAAAATTGAAACAAAAGAAATAATGAAATAGTAATAATTTTGGACAAAGGTAATTTAAAAGTGTTACAACAACTAATAACCACGTAAAATAACGATTCTCTTATTTATAATACTGACTTAATTATTTTTATCATTTATTTTTTGCTAGTAAAGGTTGCTATTGGTCACTATATTTATTCAATGAAACCTAAAATGGAATTTTAAATCAGAAATTTCTAAATCCGCTTAAAAGTCAAAATCTGGGGGTACCTATTTGTCAAAAGATGGAAAAGTAATGTACAAACGAAAAGTGACGTCACTTACGGGTGTGCGAGCGAGATAGATGTTCCTACTACGTCGTCGTCAGGTACACAAGAGTTTCTGGAATGCGAGCGGCAAGAAACAGTTTGCGATTGTCCTATGCGAAAACTTTCCATGCAATTTTCGCTCACGATTATTCATTACACTATTATACATTACTAGCTGATGCTCGCGACTTCGTTCGCGTGGAATTAGTTTTCAAGATCCCGCGGGAACTATAATTTTTTTCCGGATAAAAAGTAGCCTATGTTTTAATCCAAGGTAGGTATAATCTATCTTCATTTTAAATTTCAGCCAAATCGGTCCAGTAGTTTTTGAGTTTATTCATTACAAACATACACACTAAAATACAAATCTTTCCTCTTTATACTAGTACTAGCGGCCCGCTCCGGCTTCGCACGGGTATAAAATATATAGCCTATGTCATTCACTGTTAATGGATGTTATTATACATATAAACCTTCCTCTTCATTCACTCTATCATACATAGGTACAGAGAAAGCGACTTTGTTTTATACTATGTAGTGATGACAAAAACTCGTATCAATTACCTAAGCAACTCTCGAATATGAGGGCCGAAAACGCTCGCATTCGAGAAACTCTTCTTATGTAACTGAGCCATAACTCTTTCGCACGCCTTCGTTTAAAATATTGTACAATTACTTTATTAATACTTTTAATTATGTATTTTATTGTCTCATTTTGTTTACAAGCTATTTAATACTATTTTCTCCAAGTTTTCTTTTAATTACCAAATAGGCAACTATCCTATTGGCGATTTACTACGATTCTCTTGTTTTGGCTGTAAAATTTTTATATTAGGTATATACTTTTTATTGTTAACTCGACAAATTGTTAGGACACTTGTTATCTATCGATTTTTGTAAACATTGTTCGATAAAGACATCATTATTGCATTTTCCTGCCAATGTAGCAATGTTTGATACCAAAGGCGCAAGAGATTTTCTAATATTTTAAATGGATTTCAAAATCAAAGAGCTTTGTGAATCTAAGAAGCAATACAACCTTTCAGGAATTCTGCATGTGTTCGCAATGTATTTTTACAGCCACATGTTAGTTTGAATTGGGTATTTCCTAAAGTAATAACTTAGCAAATATTTAAAGAGGTTCTGAATTCGCTCCAGTAATGAGTATGATAGTATATGTATTTGTAAAAATAAATTATAACAATATACGATTTATCTTAGCTTTGAAAGTGATTTGTCACTTTGCCTAATATTGTAATAGTGTAGGTATGAAATTTGTATAAATATTTTAATATAAGAGAGAAATCTATTTTAATTGTAATATTGTGAAGCGAATGCTCATGTAAATATTGTAGTGTATAAAGTTCTAATGTGTTAGAAATACATGAAGTTATATATTTAATTTGGACGTTTTATTTGTTAGTTATTTATTAACTAGTTGATGACCGCGACTTTGTTCGCGTGGATTAAGGTTTTTTAATTCCCGCGGGAAATCTCTTCTTTTCCGGGATAAAAATGAGGCCATGTGTTATTCCACACGTAATCTAACTCTGTGCCAAATTTTAGCCAAATCGGTTCAGTCTTTGCGGCGTGATTGAGTAAAAAACATCCATCCATCCATACATCCAAACTTTCGCATTTATAATTATAAGTTAAGTAGGATTGAAAACTAATGTTACATGCCCATATAAAATAGCTCCCTACAGTAAGATAGTTCTCAAATAGTCGAGATACGGGTCCCCTATTACTATGCCTATCTAATGATAGGTCGATGATTTACGAATATACAGAAGAAACCCAAGATAAGTAAATGTTCTTTACACCATTATTATTTGGTCTGTTTTTCACCACGATGAAAAATATTTCCATTAGGTAGGTATCTAGTAGGTGTACATAATCACAGTCTTAATAGCCTATATGACAAGTCGAGAGTCTATCGCCTGTTCGCAAAGCAAATGCAAGAGACATGACAAAGAAACTGCAGTTGCAATTTTCAAAGCAATGATATACTTATTATATACAGTGGAGACTCGATTATCCGGATTTCAGTTATACGGATTCGCGATTATCCGGACCAAATATGTTTGTATCTGTTCCCTCGTAGCTTTCTAATGAATGAACCGATTTATATGCGGTTTTTTATAAGCTAATGTGATCGAGATGGATCTTAGCTATATTTTATCTGCTCAGGCATTTGAATTTGAAGATCATCAGCTCATTTCGTACTTGATTTAAGGATCTTACAAAATTTCACAGGTGTGATTGATGTAAAATTTGGTGTACTGTTACTGCAAATTATTTCATGTATTCTGCAGCATCAAGTGTCTCAACTCCTACGCAACTTACAGCAGATATTGTGTGTTTGGGTTCATTAGAATGATCTCAATTGAGTAGGTGTTAGGTAGATAGGAGGATCTAATGATGGAACAAAAAACTGGGTAAAAGAATGTCAGGTATATCTGGATGCATAGTCCGGCCATAGATTCACATGTCGGGGGTGTTTTAATTTTTAAATTTTCTATTTACACTTATTCTAGAATTATTATGTACCTACCTAACTACAAAATTTTCATACATTTGATTGTCCGGATTTTTGATTATCCGAATAACTTAAGACAACAAATTAGTCCGGTTAATTGAGCCTTCACGTACGTTGAAGTCTGAAGGCTTATGCACTTAACATCGTAATGACAGCATCCGGTATCATTTAGGTCAACATGCGACAAAAACACTTCCGAACGTGATGTAATTTATTGTTCCTTGCTCGTAGATAAGCGATTATATCTAAGTAGTTCCCAAAATGTTCCATATCTCATTTTTTTTGTCTATACATTTATGATCACTAAGGTACTCACCTTTTGTTTAACACTATTTATTTATGTTTTGTTCTTTTCTTCGTGCAATAAAGTAGTAGTAATAAAAATAAATAAATACATATGTAAGGAATACTATGTTTATGATGAGTACATCCTCCTCCTCCTTCTTTAATTTCGGGTCTTTTGGACCCAAACGCGCTAAACTTACGTCATACAATAAAAAGATTCTGACTTATTTATTATTGGCTCTACGAGCTCTACATCTTCCTCTCTATACCGATCCCTACGCTACGCTACGATCCCCGAGCGTAGAGCCTTCGGTAGCTACGACCCTGGAAAAAGTTCCCCACTGCAGACGTTAGCCATTTTCATTTTCATAACGTTGTTTGCTTTGATTTACCAAAATGCAACAATAACATGTTTGACTTACGAGACGAACCTATTTACCTAATTTATATAAATACGGAAACGGCCATAAAGATAAGTGTAATATCCGGAAAACTACACTGTTAAATAATCCTTAATAGTTTGTATGCTAAATAAAACCAACTAGGTAGCACATTCCTTATCGTTTCGTTTTTATTTTATTTCCTTCGTAAATCCTTTATCACGAAGGAGTAACGAACTGTAGATGGTCTGTGTACACTATGTTTTTGTATAAATTCGGTGAACTACGAATTTTCACCATACCTTTCCCAACTTTGATAGCCTAAGCACTCTTCAAGAAAGTACAGTTTACTTATAGTATTTATAACACAAAACTCAAAGATGGAACTGTTGTTCTTATTAATTAGCATCGTTTTGTTTTCTGGATCGAATACACATCCCGTAGATGATGATGATGCGGTGATAATAATTGCGGATACTTTCTTGGATAACGATATTGATGGTGATGACTCCGTAATAGATTTATCTAGTTTGGGCCCAGAGGCGTTTGGAACCCCGAATAACGAAAGTGGTGAGTATTTTCTTTTAAAGTCGTACTTCCGCACTCAAAGTCGCTTAAAATCGTTAAGGATCTCCTTAACATCGATTTAAAAATACACTCTCAGAGGCAGCTAAATAGATCTCATTAATTAAACATTATTCAGGTCATTAGGAGATCTAATGATAATAATGATTAGTTAATGACTATTTTTAAATTATGTATTCCTCCTAGGCCGGTGGACCGATTTTGATGAAATTTTTTTTTTTTTTTTTAGTATCTATATATTTTATTAGAATAAAAAACTATTAAAATGTTACAAAAAAAAACTTATAGCTAAACTAATCTAATTACTATACAAATCATGCCCGCGTGGAATGTTGCCAAGAATACTGGCTGCATTTCCGCGCTGGACAGCCAGGCTGATCCGTTGCTGTTTTTAGAAGTTTGTTATTCTGAGGTATTAGGTACATTGTAAAGTAACATCAGAAACTATCCAGTAGTTTTTGTGTGAAATAGTAACAAACATCCATCCATCCATCCTTACAAACAGCCGCATTTATAATATTAGTAATTTAGTAGGATAGGATGACGTCACCAAGTAAGTATATTCTGACTACCTGCGTAGTTGTTACTTACTAACTTCTAACTCTATTATTTCAAACTAAACTAATAAAAGAGATATCTACCTACTGAAAGACCGTTTAACATATTTAAGGTGACACAGTCGCAGAATGGACGGAGGCTTCGCTCATGAACCCCGAGGAAATGTCAGGATATGCTGAAGGTGATATTCTGATGCCGAGACTGGCGAGGAATGGCGTTCGCGAACAAACCTTCAGATGGGAGAACGGCATTGTACCATACAAGATTGATAGCTCGTACAGTAAGTTGAACGCCTATGTACACAGTACAAACAAATACATTTATTTGATCTATGAGTTACACTGCCTCGTTGGTTTGTTGGAAAAGGTTCGAGTTTCGGATCGGGCAAACCGGGATTCTTAGTTGGCATTCTCAGTTAGCAAGGAGTTGAAAAGTTTGCCGTGTTACACCCATCACCTCGGAAAGCATGTAAAGCATAATTATGTAGAGCTATCGATCATGCGCCTGATCTCCCTCCAATCGCAGATCGGATTGCCTTCCATAGGACTATGAGTTAGGAAATAGTCGTAGCCGGCACCCGTGTTTGTACAAGGACATCAAGGACATCGTCAAATAAAATTTTTCTTGTTTACAGCCAAAGAACAGAGTGACTTGATCAGGAGAGCCATAGCAGACTATCATCGGCTTACCTGCCTACGCTTCGTCCCTTACAGCGGTCAAACCGACTACCTTTTCCTACAGAACACCAACACAGGGTGTTGGTCCAGTGTGGGGCGGCTTGGTAAGTGTGCGCCAGAGTGATGCACCCTCTTACATATTACTTAGGTATTTATAACTCACACTACGAGTACCTAAGCGATACAATGCGGTTCTATAGTAAACTACACTTGAACTGCAGTTGCAGTGGGGCGATCGCATTCATTTCATAGGTTTCAACAATATTTTTACCTCATAACTCAAAAGATTATCCCTCAGTGTCTTGCACCGAAAGCCTTCGAACAGCGCATGTTGCCAGTAATGACATGAATTTGAAACAAACTTAGTCTTTAACTAAAGCTTCGTAAGAAAGCTTTCGTAGGAGGCCTATAGTTGAAAACTCCTCAGCGTCACTCAGCGGGCAAACGGAGAGAGCTACGCTCCGGATTATCCCTGCGAGTTCAAATCCTCAGGCTTTAATAACAAGTGACGCCCGTTATGAGTTTTCAGTCGTATTAGCTAAACCATATGTCGTGTGATTGTGCCTACCAATTGGCAGACTATTGGAAGACTACATTTCTCATCTCTCCTCTCTAAATCGCAATTTGCTAGACAAATGACAATCGACTTCGGTTCTGGACTATACCTACTAGATTAAATGATCTTTCCATTCAATTCAACTCAATTTCTGTTATTTGCTTGATTCAGTTCAATGAGCGGTATTTATTAATTACAGAGTTTCAATGTAATCTGTTATTTGTGGCATGCAAATACCTACGTCTTTTCTAAATGTTTTAGGCGGCCGTCAAGAGGTGAACCTGCAAGCGCCCGGCTGTGTAAGTAAGAAGGGGACGGTATTGCACGAGCTCTTGCATGCTGTTGGCTTCCTGCACGAGCAGAGTCGACCGGAGAGGGACGACTTCGTCTCCATAAAATATGGCAATATTAAAGCTGGTAAACTATCACACGTCATGTTATATGTACATGTTATATAGATTCTGCCTACGCTAGGTTCAAAACCGAGTTCAACGGAGTCAAGGAAAAAAGTCAGAATACGTTATGACTCGGATTTTAAAAGTTTGTTATTATATGGCCAAGACCGCGGCAACCCCAGTTATCTTACCCGCTATTGTGAAAGCCGAAATTATACCTACTTATTATATGATCTATCTAATGTTTTCATCCCCGTGAAACGACGCCAATATCACAGCCAAAACAAAACCTTTTCAGGCGCTGAAAATAACTTCAAGAAGGCAGACGCTAAGCGCACAAACGACTACGGGGTGTCCTACGATTACAACAGTGTAATGCATTATTCTGAGTTCGCTTTCTCGAAAAATTCGCAGCCGACTATTGTCCCTAAGGTAACCGCAGTATTTTCTAACAAGGCAACCTTAAACTTCGTGTTTAGATTTTATAAGCTTACATTATACATCTGCGTTGGAACAGACAGTCTCATTATTTTTGCAGATGTTTGACAGCGGCATCATTAGGATATAGAAGTAGAATAGTATTATCATTTTCGTTCCGCTGCTAAGTTTTGCGTCAGAGATGTGCTAAAAGTCTCAGGGTTTGTTCCACCTGTTTGCGAATACAAGCGCGTTAACTATAAACCTACGTCATGGTAATACAGTTAACATGGAAGCAATAATCAGCACGTCAGCTAGCGCCATTTCTAAGGGTCGATATTTTAAATTAGTACCTAGATTAGTACCTACTTAGGCCGTTAAGTACATATACAAGTTATTTAAAAAATCACTTTCTTATTACAGCTTAAGGACGTAAAAGTTGGCCAGCGAGAGGGTCTCAGCCGAGGGGACGTAAAAAAAGTTAACAACATGTATAATTGTAAAAAAGAGTGAGTAACTACCTGACTAAACTAATTTTATTTGAACAAGTTAGGTAGGCTGTACTAGTTTCGCTACATAAAAGAAAAGTAATGGTTTTAGAATATTATTTTATACTTAGTAGATACTGGTTTATTTTTGGTTTTTGTAAATTTATGTTTAATTTAATATTTTCAGAGTGCCCACATCTGGATGGATGGGTCAAATATGGCAGAACTTTTTCGGATCAAAGAGTCGCCGATCAATAATGATTTGAAACCCTCTAATTTAAGTAAGGCCACATCACCTTCATGAAACCGCTGAAACTCTGGCACGACTTTCAATTCTTTTACTCGTTGTTCTAAAACCGAGCATTGGCTATACTTTCCCATGCAATAAAGCTAGCGGTTTCACAATATTAATTCGCGGAGAAGGTCTGCTACAGGCTTTAGTGGCGATTGTAATAGTACATTATGGTACAAGTGTAAAAGTTGGTGATTACCGCTGAGGCGCTATTGAGACCCGAGCCGTTAGGTGAGGGTCTTAAGGTAGCCAAGGACGGTAATCATCAATATACACGTGTATCATACGACGTTTTTCAACACACTTGTGAAGAAAATAATACTAAAATAGTACATTATGGTACAAAACAGTGAAAACGAGTTGTGAAAATTTTTTCACAATAGCGGGAAAAATTAATGTTGTTCTTTTGTTCGCCCTCTTGATGCTCTTGAGGGCAGGCAAAGATCGACAACCATACAGCCTATTATATAGACTATTCAGGTGTTTATTTGATTTAATCAGTTTTCCGAAAAGGCGCGCCCTTTAATGGCCATAGACTAAAAGAATGAGGTTTCTTTTTTTTTTGGCTTTTCTCTTATAGCCACGTACAAAATGGGGAATTTCCAGTTTTCTTTATTACAGAAAAAACAAAAGTTATATTTGAGTAATAGTTTTATTTATTAAACACGTATAAGTTGAAATTATCTATTTAAATACGAAGTTGTATGAAATGAGCAAGCAATAGGTATCTTGGCAATAGGTAGGATTTTTTTTGTAATAAAAACTTTTTTAAGAACAAAGCAACTCAACCAATAAAATTAAAAAAAATAATTCTATAACTCACATTGTGAATAATGGTAATAAAAAGTCACAGTTTGAGTTAAAGGTGTCATTGTGTGCCTAATTGCGGTGAACCGGGAGCCATTTTATGAGCAAGTGTGTTGAAAAATGATATTATGCCCTGTAACCTAATCTGTATTATAGCTATAGTTCTAGTAATTTAAACATGACACCTATTAAATAAGTTTTGTAAAGTACTTGTGTTTTGTTTTTATAATTATATATTTTATAACATAAATGTTCAACTGTGTCCGTAAAAATTTTTAGGACTTTTTTCGCTTCTGCTCACTAGAACCAAAGGCAAAATTTCCTCTCTTACAAAAAAAACTGAGTGATATAGCTTATCTGAACACAGCAGTTAAGAAGGAATATAAAATAATTTGAAGATTTTTAAAAATGCTTTAATATTACAAGTGGGTACGAATAGGTATAAACTTTCTTCCGTTAGCGTAGCCATGGTATTCAGTTATTTAGATACATTGATAATAATTATATTTATAAATATCGACAGGGGCATTTTTTGTACATAATTCTGCATAAACTTTGCTCAATAATTTTTTATAAATCTTAATTATTGTACGTATACAGCATACACTTAGAAAAAGTCGTGGAAAAAATTGTTTACAATGTAGGTATGTACGTGCCTAAGGCAGGATGTTTGTATTTTTTTTTAAATTCTGTGCGGAAAATTCTATCGTTCGTTATCATATTTTTCAATGACGGCCTCCATCAAACACTTCATGTATTGGTACGATCTCTCACATTTACAGGTTTCAGCTGCAAAAAGTACGCTGTATTATTATTTATTACATATACCTATGTAGTTGATATGAATAGCTCTACTCGGGAAAATCTGCTTTCCGAAAAGACTGGTAAGTAAATAATTTTGAATTTTGAGTAAGCAAGTAGGTAGGAATATGTTAGGTTATTACAGACATAACAGTCTAACGGTTCAGCTCGTTTAAAAAATACTTCATCCACGTGAATTAGGCTGTTTAAAATCCCACGGGGTTTTTTTTTTTTTGGTTAAAAGTAGCATGTATTGTGTGTCACTCAATTCAGGTCTTCATAACCATGCAAAAAAATCACGTCAATCTGTAGAGAGCGTAATTGAAGAACTAACCAATGAAAAGTCAAATTTCACCATCGCCAAATAACATTTAACCGTTTTGACTTTTTAACACAAAACTCCTCAAATAAATTTTACCAGTAACAAAAAAATAACATCAACTTACGCCTATCAGTACATTCGGTTGCCATTTTGATGATGTCCTCTTCGGGTACGTCCCTGAGCTTCGGGAATATCTCTGCAGTGCGTTTCACATCGAACTGGCTCGCTGGTGACGCGATTCCGGCTTTCTCCAATACGCAGCGCATGTAACACTATTAATTTTGTCAGGATATAAAACAACAGTTAAACCGTCGAGTATTAACTAGTCCTGACCGATTCAGGCCTCAACACAGAAGACATCTGCTCGTGAGATATTACACATGTGTGTGCGCAAATATCTCTATTCTCTAACTCTCATAAGCCGATAGGACGGAAATCCAACATGACCGGGGAAATCAGGGGCAGAACCTAATTCCGGACACTCCGAGCTGGGAAATGCTGACCGGTTATCGAGCCCTGTACCTCGTCATCCGCAATGGGCTTGCTAACCATATCAACCAACCAACAAGGGAGTTAATAAAGTTCTCCCGACTGAATTGCGGCAAAGGTGGTCAACAAACCGGAGTAAAGTAGGCATAGGACCGTCGGCGTCGCCTTTACGTGTACTCTGGAGCACGGAGATATCAGTATTTTTAAAGCATGAATAACGATTTATTACCTTAGGTGTTTTGTCAGTTTCATCTGGAAGACTTCCACTTTTGTTAAAGCTCTCGAGATATGCTGAAATCACAATATTTTTATAATAACAGCTTTTACAATAACTACTGAAATTATTTTATCGGCTTATAATATAAAGCCAAGTCAATTAAGCACATCTCCTTATTGTATATTTCTATAAAAGGATCATCTTTGTTTACTGAGGGGAAAGCAAATCAGCTCTTGAAAATAAAAGTTTTCATAAACAGTGATTTTGACAGAACATCCAGTACATTTTTTACATAATGTCGATTTTAGATGTATAGTTTACCTATACCTAGGTAACTATTTATGCTTGCTTCGGTAAGATCTCGGAGCCTTCCAATATGCGCTAAGAGTGGCCAAGGAGGGGATTTTAGTGGGTAAAAACCACACATAACCCGGGACTCTACCCCAAGATTTCGGGTATCTTTTAAGATTTCCCCCTCGTTAAAAAAATTATTTATGCTTACACATTTCCACGCGAAATGAGTCGTTGCATTCCACCATAACTTCTATCAAATTGAATTCCTCACTATTATCTTTTTCCTCTACTGAGGTAGATGTTGTAGTTGTCTCTGCCTTGGAAGTCTCTTTTTCCTTCGCCGTACATTCCGTTACTGAGAAAGTTATCAACGCAAACGCTATGGCGTAAACGAAATACATTATCTGATTCATTCTTGATACTTATTTTTACTACTTGGTTTTCGCATCTCAGTCAGTTTTATATTAGCTGATTGAATTGGCAGATGTGTAGCACATTGGTTTAGAACATTTTATTTTTTATCTTATCACTTTTATATTTTACTAGTTGATGCCCGCGGCTTCGCTCGCGTGGAATTAGTTTTTAAAATCCCTCAGGAACTCGGATAAGAAGGTATTTTAGCTAAATACATTTGATATTTCTCAAACCTTATCTCCCGTGTACTTCCTATTTTGGCTTCCTACAAGGCTGTCTTTGCTTATGTTTGCTATGATTGTTGATAACCACCTAATATTATAATTTAATAGATATAAAAATCTGAGTCTATTAATTCAATGAAATCTTCCAGTGGTAATTAAATAAAAATCTTAAGTAGATCTCTGCTGGCATATGTATCGTGTACACAAGGCTCTATTTACGGCTGGCCATCATTAAGGAATGTCAGATTTGTTATTTGTACGTGTGTTATGTGTGTGTATTCTGTAAGCATTTGTTTTCATTATTTTTTCTCCTTCAATCTAAACTCTTGTGAGATAATCACAATGAATAATGCTCGGTCATGGTCGTACTTTAGTTTAGTTCCGTTTCACTTCTGATGCCTGGTGATGCGCCTTAAGCGTGTGCCTACAAGTATTTGTGGTAGTATGTTGACTACCCCTTCGGCATTATAACGTTTACCTAATTATTTGAACGAAGGTTTTAAAAGTCGTTAGGTACCCATTTCATCGAAGATAAATAGTGAATTATTAATGATTATGTAGTTAAACTCCCTTGTGTATGATACTGATCAGTCGGTTTACCTACTCTTTCATCCAATTATATTATTAGGCGTCATTTACTCCTAGTATACCTACCCAGAAACTCATAAAGGTTTCTATCCATATAATAATTAGTTTTATTGTAGATTATAATAATAATATGTATTTACTTTAATGTAGCCTATATTTTTGTTCTTCACACCTCATTCTCCTTCCACTTTTCAAAATAAATCGATCTACTAACGATATTTAAGAAATTATATTATTAAACTTTAATTAAATATTTAGATAATAATATATACCTAGTACTTATTTAGGTTTGATCGGTCTATATACAATTTACATGCATACATGCAATTTTTTCAGTTCTTACGTCCGCCCTACCTTCTGGTCCTTATCTTAACTGTGAATAGATAAGTGTAATAATGAAAGATAGCTTATCATCATTTCCTATGGCTTTTACACGTAACGTAATTTCCGTTTTTTAATCCTTCCTTAACTCCTTGTTTCGTTTTTTCTTTAGATAGGTACCTACTTGAGAATTTGAAAATTGGTAAATGTAGGGTTGATTTAATAAACTGTCAAGGATTTTTGGAATAATAATAATTTATTACATAGGTATCTAGCCTGAACATAGGTTCAGGTTAGGTACCTATGTAATAAATTATTATTATTTCTATGTAAAAAATTATTATTATTTTAAACGGAGTGATTACACTCTTGATTCTCTTGGGAACTAACGATGAATTTTGACGATTTGACAGGACAGAAATCAAAATTGAATATGTTGAAATAGACTCGCAATGTTTTTATGGTGCCGTAATATATACCTATTATATTAGGACAATGCGGATTACGAAGTCGCGGGTTTGATTCCCGGGTCGGGCCAATATATGTATTGGGTTTTTCAGTCAAGAAATTCGGAGTAAGTATCTATTAGCCCGGAGTTAGGAAGGCGGTGTAGTAACACCCCGCCCCTTGCCTCGGAAAGCGGTTGTGTCGGATTTCCATCCCATCGCACTATGAGAATCTCCTTTATTTGCGCACACACTTGCGCACTATAATATCACTCACGCAGATGGCGTGTTTAGGTTGGCCGCCGTGACCGAAGTCGGACGGGAGGACCTTATGTCAATATATATCCTCTCGTCCTACATTAAAAGTTAAAATGCTCTAAGTTAACTTCATATGTTAAACTTTTGGCATATTAGGATAATGAGACGATATACAGAGTGGAAAAAATAAATGTGCTCAGGAATTTATTTTCTCTTCAGTACGGGCTTCACGAAAGATCAGCGCTTTGTCCTTAGAGACACGATGGTACGTTCTTATGAGTGGGAGGTTCCAACTTCCAGCAGGGGCAGTTTGAGAATTTATAATTTCTTATATGTCGCTCATACTATTGTTCATGCGATACCGCAAACTTTAAAGTATGAGCTTAATGAAATGTGGAAATACCTACCCTTTCCAGATTAGACTTTCATCTAAGAATGCATCGTCACTTCGTAGTCTTCGTACCAGCTGTGGGATTTCCTAAAAATATGTAACTGACTGAATTTATTACCTTCTTGTTGTTGAGCCAATCAGATGTGATTGCGATCATCATAGTTGATGCGCTCATTTTTCAGACAATTTCACAGCAGGTACCTAGGTGAAATCACATTCAAAGGCTAATCCTATGAAGAACCTTTTGGGGATCAACTACAATTTGGTTGGCATTTTCAGTAACTATTATTCATAATCTTGATTGCCTAAAAAATTAAAAGGTGGGTAAGGCCGTAGATTTTGCCACTTTTTGTAAAAAGAAAATGTCCCTTAACTTGACATGCGTATTAAAAATCGAAGTACTGGGTAAATTGTTATGCAAGTATCTTAATTAGGTTAGGTAGTTCTTAAACTCCTATAGTGCATTCTTAAATTGAATGTATGTCGTATATTTAAAAAAATACAATGACTTAAAACTGACCTTACCCCGAAATTTTGCCCAAAATAAGCTGTCTTTTTGATCCAGTCAAGTATTTGGCTCGTTATAACTACATTATTTCTATTTAAAGTCCTAAATTACTATGAATATCTGAAATGTGAATAGATTAAGCAATTACATCCTGGGTTCCATGTATTTAAATATGCGTTTTTAAATGTTTTATCGCAATTCAAAATTTTGTCTCCTTATTTTCACTTATTACGTTACTATTTTGTATGTTACCAAAATTGGGCATCTAAATATTCAATAACTTTAGGGTAGTATTTTATAATGGCACTGTCTACACTAAAGATTCCGGCAACGAAATAAAAAAAAAGAAACCGCCATTTTCTAGCCTGTGGAATTTTATCAAAGGTGTGCGCGTGTGTTTCGTCAGCAGCTTTTTTTTGTGAATTTTGGTGATTTTAAAGGTAAATAACAGTTTTTATTGCACACATGTATGTGTTATACTTAGCTAAAGTGATTTATAAAAACATGATAATGTGTATTTGACTAAAATCGTCTCGCATTTAGTAATTATTCCTGTTTAAAACCTCAAAAATTACGCTTCTACGTTACTTTTATGTGACTTCTATGTTACTGGTAACGTTGATTTTTATTTAGTAACGTTGAAGTGTTGTAAAGGTTAATGTACACATTCTGCCAGAAGCGGATTTTTCAAATAGTTCTTTTAAATAAAGAATGAGTTTAAAAGAAGATGAGTTAATTGAAACTCATCATCGTAATAATCAGAATAATGTACCTTTATTTGATAAACAGCCAGAGAGTTTTGGTTGCTAAATTCCATTGATGATAGTTTAAAAAAATATATTTTTCCTATTACTGAATTCTCTCTCTTATCTCTGAATGATCGGCGATTATAAAAAATGCTATACTTACAAGTTTATTACAAAAATCTCCTCCTTTTTTGAAGTCGGTTAAAATAAGTACGTTATGTAATCAGCCTTACAAACACTGTGTTACTTTCACGTTACTTCTACGTTACCGTAACATAGGAGTGTCTATGTTACTCTATGTTACAAAGTGGCAAAATCTACGGCCTTACCCAGGTATGTTTAGGCGATTTTTTAGTTCAAATTAAAGGTTGAAGTTTGAACATAGTAGTGGTAGTGAGAAGGTCACCTTTTGTGTTACACTGTTTATTTACTTATGTTTTTGTTCTTGTTTTTTCATGCAATTAAGTTGTATAAAAAAATAAAATAGCAGGTTCACCTTGTGATTAACAGTATTTGAATATCTCTTAGATGAAAAATATTCCTCCACCTGTATATAGCTATTAAAACCGTACCTAGTTACTGTGGTAATCTTATCTATACTTACAGGCTTATTGAGTTAAGTAGATCGTTCTCGTAACTATTGTACGCAGTAACAATTGCTCAAAATTATTATGAGGAATACAGTGGTATTGCTAATTTTGGTTAGTTTACTCTATATTTATTGCCACGGTAAGTACAACATGGAATGCTATTTTGAGATTTGTCCAAGATTAAAGAAACTCTCATAAGTATCCTTCTAAGGCTTAGGCTAAGAAACGGTTTTGAAAAAATCCACCCCGAAGGTGAAATGGGGGAAAGCCCCATTAGCTATGTCTTTGAAGTAAGAGACATGAAAATCGGCATTTAGTTTGTTAGTTTTAAATCATAAAAGTCTGTATACATCATTTTAGAAAATTACCCCTTGAGGGTGCTAAAATAGGGGATGAGAGATTGTATGGAAAAATTTTAATTGTTGTTATTTTAACTTGTTTGGAAGGTAGATTTCTTTTAGGGCATTAGCATCAGCTAAGAAACAGTTTTGAGAAAATCCACCCCGAAGGGGTTGAAATTGAGTTTAGAATATTGGATGAAAGTCTTTTGAAGGTCGGTCGTAGTGGTATTTTTATAAACTTGCATAATATTTAACATTTAATATGGATGAGAACCCAGGAGTGGACAGTGACATAGGCTATTTTTTTTATCCTGAAAAAACATTAAGGGCGCTGCGGGATGTTTAGAAAACTTGCTCGTAGCGAACAAAGTCGCGGGAAATAAGTAATCCTTTAAATTGTTTCTACTTGGGTGAAGGCTACATTAGTCATAATGATATAACGTCGGCTTAATTATCAAACTTCGTATCTCCATTTGGTCAAACTTTACAGGAGAAAGAAAAAACTTTTGTACTATAAACCTAACTAACAATAAAAACAAAGACAAACAGCTTTATTTACATTTGAATATTAATTGTGCTTATGTTTGTTGTAATTATGATTTATTATCTGTTATCATGATTCATTAATGGACTTAGGTATTAGGTCACAATGGCGTCGGCTTATGCCGTGGTATTTTTATTTTTTGTAAATAGCAAAAAAACTAAAAACAAGTGGGAGATACGAGTGATTCCATCGTGTTCGTTACCGAATTTTACACTAGATGACGTCAAAATAAAAAAATCGGAAATTTTGGAATTACGAAGTTTGATAATTAAGCCGAAGATAAGTAGTATTATACTATTTACAGATGGAGAAGATACACCGAAATCAGTGTATTTCAGTCGATCATATTTTGATATGTTACGAAAAGTACCAACTATCCTTGAATACCTGGTAAGTATGATGCAAGACACACATGAAACATCAGAAAAAGGTAATGTCAAACTTACGGAAGATACAGATCACACTGATTCTTCTCAACATGGCACGGATAACTTAAATAAAGAAAGAGTTAAAAGACACCACGTTAAAGCAAGGGAAATTTACGTGCAGATCGTACCACTTGCTAGAGTTACATCAGAAGACGTAATAAAGCAAACTTTAAAAGTTCAGCGTAATTTGGAAGATTATAATATTAAGAAACACTTACTTGGAAAAGAACTGATAGTGACTTAAAAAAACTGCTTATTTCTAGGTACCTCTGATAAAGTTCATTAAAGCTGTATTTGAATAACTTCGTGTTTGGATATATAATATAGATTAACTTGCGAATATGCTTGCATCAATAATATTGATTTGTTAAATATTTGGGCGAGTTGTAATTCAATATTAAGTACTACTTACTGAAATATTATTTTAATTGTGTAATAAATTATCTATCTTGTTGCAGCTAGATTTGGAATGCCGTTTCGGCTTCTGTTTTTTCCAACTAACTATAATTTAGATAGCTTTAAATCAAGAGTAAATAGGCATCTTATAGGCAAGCGCGCTCCATCTTAGGCTGCATCTTCACTTGCCAGATCACCGTCAAGTAAATTATAAATTAAAAATAAATAATAGGCAGGAATACAAATCGTTTTAATGGCATTACCTGGAATTACCATAGCATATTCGTAGTTCTATAGTGTTTCATTACTTGTTTGTAAAAAAAAAATTGTTGAATGATGTTTTTTGTTATCAGTAATAATTAATGAATATTCACGATATATGATAACTATGACAACGATGATAACAATGTAAATGTATGATAAATAGCGTAATTTGTTTTTCAAATATGAAAAGAATGAATTTGTAATTTTGCATGCCGTCGTTATGAACATTTCTGCTACATCTGTGGTCTAGTTTGAAAGGAAAATGTCTTATTTACTGTTAATTCTCGTACTGAATTTTTTTTGTGGTGAATTTTTTTGCCTAAATGTTGACCCTCAAGATCGAACTCAGGAAAATTATGAGAAAACAAATATTATACCGACCCCCAACTCTGTGAAAGGCTCATCTAATAATTTTAACAAAAATAATTATAAAGGTGTTTCAAAAAAAGGAATGTATCGATCTAGCCTTGATCACATTTTAAGTGATCTTGAATATTCTGTAGCGTTTGATTTTGAACCAGAAAATGGAATCAACATGGCTCGTGTAAATTCACAATTTGATAAAAAAAATGGACTGAAGAAGGGTCCTCTAATTTCACAATTAGATGTAGCCAATAAAGTCAAAAGACAAACATCTGAACCGCAAGATACCCAGATGATGATTGGCACATTTCAGGCTATAATGCGGCCGATGACTGCTGAAAATCGGGGCATCGCAAAGGAGTCTCAAAATAGTACTGAAAACTCTTAAAATTGTAAAAAATATCGGCTACCTAGATAAAGGTAAAAGTGAAAAATGACATAGCTATTGTTAAGTTAATAACGTTTTACATTTTAATTATACTATAGGTACGTATATGATATCATTTATTGTTGTAATAAAGAATAATAAACTTTTACAATGTGCTTTCGAATAATAGCTTGCAATTTGTAAAATTCGGTGATATTATTTGTGGTTCATTCAAACATATGAAGTAACTTACAGGAGTAAAGCTTTTTGTTCATGTCCTGTTTTTAAATGTTGTTCAATTTTTTTCTTTGCTTTCTTATCTCTTGACAAGTATTTTTTGCCAGATTTTTACCAGTGGCAGATAAATAGCAACAACACGACCTATCGTACCACCCTACTACCCTACCGTCATAATCGTGCCTCTAAAGGATTTAGCGTTCCGGCACGATGGTGGTGGGTTTAATTTACACTGCTAAACCCATTCCAAGTCAGCCAGCTACCATTTTAGACTGCATCGTCATTTTATTAGTCAAGAGTAAAGAATACAAAATATCGCATTATCTATTTAACTATGTGCATTTTATTGCTCTGCTATGTAAGTAGGTACCCATTTAATCCCATAACTAAAAAAAATCCCACGATACATAAAAGTGATAAAAGATGAGTAAAAATCTAAATATATAAAAGGCAAAGGTGACTGACTGACTGACTGACTGATCTATCAACGAACAGCTCTAACCACTGAACCGATCGAGCTGAAATTTGGCATACAGGTAGCTGTTAGGACGTAGACATTCGCTAAGAAAGGATTTTGGAAAATTTCAACCCCAAGAGGGTTAAATAGGGGGTTAAAAAATCGAACGTACGTGAGCGAAGCCGCGGGTTAAAGCTAGTACATTATACAAGCCGTCTAGGAACGCTATTACTATGTAAAATTTCATGAAGATCGATTAGTAAAATAGATGTATGTTTTAATACAGTATTTACTATGTTATTTAC
This sequence comes from Hipparchia sbordonii, assembly GCA_038048805.1. Classification (NCBI taxonomy): domain Eukaryota; kingdom Metazoa; phylum Arthropoda; class Insecta; order Lepidoptera; family Nymphalidae; genus Hipparchia; species Hipparchia sbordonii. Next base: position 6,692,794 of record CM076107.1, on the reverse strand, counting down.
ATAGAAAATATAATTTGGTCATTTGGTCATGCCGAAGATTACCTACTTGTGTAGACGGCATGCATGTTTAATGGCCTAATACCCTACTTATTTACATCATCAGACAACGCATTAGTTTCATGTTAAAATAAGGACGATATACGAGTGGATACTGTTCGATTTCAAATAAAATAATAATAAGATTACTAAAGAAAAAGGAAATCAAACATTTTTGGTAAGCCCTTATACACTCACAGATTATTATCATAGAAAAGGATTCAAATATGCAACACGTCCCGGACGTCTTCAACAAGTTATCAAAGTGATGCTTATGTTTTCCTTTTTAATTACATGGAAAAAGGACAAAAGCATTGCTTATTATCTCCTATAGTTATAGAATTAAAAGCGTGAAAATTTAGATTTTTACAAACCTAAATAGGAAGTAGGTGTAATTTTAAGGGTTGAATTGAATTTGATAAGTACAATAAAAAAAATTAAATATATTTTTGTGTAGCGGAGTAAAATACCAAGTTGCTATCCCGTTTCGCGAATTTTGGACAGATATATATAGATATATTGTTTGAATATAGATAGACAGATTGAAAATTATATAAATCAACAACGCAGACGATATCGCGGGCGACTGCTATGTTATTACATAATTCATAAAGATTTAAAAAAAACTTCATGTGTACTTAGTAATGTGTAGATAGGCACGATGGAACTGAAAGCATGCGGGAATGACGAATGCGTCGTCAGCGGCGCTATAGCGATAGCTCTGCGTGTCTCGCGCCTCGCCGGCTTCGCCCCGCTTCGCTTCGAACGCATCCCCAGCAGTAGCGGTGCCTTCAGAGTCACTATTTCCCGAACTGCTGCGATCATAAGCGGCGTATCTATTATTGTATTACGTAAGTCGTGCTTCTAGTAAGTATTCTTTTGCTGCAGGATAGGCTTGCATTTGACGACAATCATGTCTGATGGAAAACAATGATAGAAGATTTCTATTCACTTGCCTTAAAATTGTACATAGGAGGCAACGCCTGGAAAGCACACCTTAGCGGTTGTTTACCAACCTTAGCGGTCATTTGTACAAGATTATCTAAATTCATAAATTCATCCAATCACCATTGATCTAATCTTGTTATAATTTGATTGAGAAGTAACTTAATTCAGAAGAAAAAAAACTTAATCATTGTGGTGTCATCTCTGAACAGGTTTAGTTTGATTTTAAATTATATTACTTCCTTATTGGGTTCTAATTTTTTATTGATTTAATTCTTTGTTTTACTTTTAAGGTCTCTCTATATTTGCTATAACTTTGTCCGATCTTACACTCGCACAAATGAAAAAATCACTCGCGTTGGATTCGAAGTCGTCAATCATGTTGTTTCTCGCCGATGTTGTTTTGACAATGAGCGTAACGAGTATAGGAGTGTTTGCTGGACGACGCAGGATGCGGCGCTTCCTTCGGATACTGACCCTGGTACAAGAGGTAGAGCACGCTGCACAGATATCATTTTTTTTATACGATGACAAGATAGTCCTTGATTGCGATCTCACCTGCACTGGTAGCATGGGCAGGAGATAAAAGTTTTATCCCCCAATTTTATCCACTGACAGGGGATAAAATTATCTTTTCCCTATGCTAAAGCATGGCGACAGAGGAGAAGGTGATGTATATTTCTATAAGTATATCCATTGAGTGTTATTTCCACCGCTGTGCCCATGCTCGACGGGTGGATAAAGCTAAGCGAGGGGATAAACGTTTTATCCTTTTCCCGGGGATAAAATTTCTCCCACCCATGCTACCAGGGCTGATGGTAAGTGACGATGCAGTCTAAGATGGTAGCGGGCTAACTTGGAAGGAGTATGGCAGTGTACGTATAGATTCAACCCATACCCCTAATCGGTTTCTACACGCCATCGTGCCGGAACGCTGAATCGCTTGGCGGCACGTCTTTGACGGTAGGGTGGTAACTAGCCACGGCCAAAGCCTCCCACCAGACCAGACCAAAGACAATTTAGAAATTGCAAATTTTCAAATTGCCCCCGCCGGAAATCGAACCCGAGACCTCCCAGTTATAAGACCACAGCGCTCACCACTGCGCCAGGGAGGTCGTCAACATAGATATCATTCATTTTGTTTTTGATCACTTGGGTCTCTCAAGGCGATTTCATTTCATTGACTTATGCTGTTATCAGACTTCGAAAGACAGCGTTATAAATCATATTGTTTGTTGGTTTAAATTTCAATCACGCTGGGAGAAAGCAAAGGATCAGTGAGATTTTTATATGGTTATAGTTTAGGACTTGAAGAATGACGTAGGCATACATTTTTTCCTGGAAAATCAAAAAATTCCCGCAGGATTTTCACAACTACGAGTTTAATCCACGCGGACGAAGTCGTGGGTACCAGCTAGCTCGTAGAGTTAAAAAAAAACGCGTGGGTAGTCGATACCCACGAATTTACTTAGTGGATTTAAACTAATATTTCAAATTTTCTTTTGAAGTTAAAAACAAGAACAGCTTGTAATGATCGTTTCGAGCCCAGGCCCTGGAAGGTGTGGGTGGGCATGCTGGGCACTATCTTGGGTGGTTTTACAATGATTTTGTTTAATTTGGTCATATTCATTGTGAGAAATGGCGGAAAAAAATGTAAGCACTTTAATTTAGTACTACGTAATGTATTTTTTTTTTAAGAATATTAGACGCATTAGACGCATGGCCGAACTTGATTAATACTCCGCTCTCCCATCCAAATAAGCGTAAAGCTTGTGTTAGGGGTGGGTGTCACAATGTTGCAAGTAGGGGTTGAACCGATGGCCTTTCAGTTTTCAGCCCGCACTTTGAAACGTTGGGCTAGCGGGGTTTTCATTAAGTATAAATTACTTGAATTCTGTTTTACTTACTTACAATTTTACGGCTAGACACAGTAGGTTTATAAATAACCTAACGTTATTTTTAAACTAGCTTTTTCTCACGGCTTCGCACCCGCCATAATATTATATTAAAAGTAACTTAAAATGGTGAAGACTCCTATAGAATATTGCCAATTTTTTCGACATCGGTCCTCTTGGGTTTTCCCTATTGATTTGGTTTTTAAACCACTCCTGTATAAAGGTGAACAAAGCAAAAAAATAGGGCCACGCCGTTTTTGAGTTTTAACCAGACAAACGCAGAGCAATTGATTTTTGTATTTAAGTATAAGATAATTTTGCACGTTCCCATTTTTCCGACAGTTTATAATTTTACTAATTTTATTATTAATATTCTTCTTTATATTATTCTTTCTCACACTTTATACAGAGTTACTACGTGCTTAAATTTTAGTAACTAATACTTTTGTTTCAGCTATGGCATTAATTTGTATGTATGCCTTTTACTTAGAAACCGCTCTAGTAATATTTTTAATAATGCAGGATGCTATTTTGTTTCTTACTGTATATTCAGCCACGAAAGAAATAAATGCTAGCATAAGCAAACAGATTCAAAATAGTAAGTTACTTATAATTAAGTTAATGAGCATTTGCTGTAAAAAAAGTTTTATCTCGAAAAATTACCTCGTGACTTTAACTTTAATGTAGAAAAATCGCCTTGTTTATGAAAACTTCATGAGGTGAAAAAAAGGGTGAAAAGTAAACTCAAAGGAGACTTTTCTAAAAAGTTTTTAATAAGTAAAAACCAAAATTTTAAAAATTTGCAAACCTTTAGATTCATTTTTGAAAAATCGAGATATTTGAGATAAAACAGTGTTGCAGCCTAGGAGGATATAACCAACTTTGCAGCATATCTCGTATTTTACGTACCATTTAGGAAGCTTCTAGTACTATGCATTGTATACCCGTTATTTATTTATTTACCTTCTAATTTTTACAACTTATTGTGTCGAGCAGATACTTTAGTGCAGCAACCGAATCTAATCCACAAGGAACAAGAGATTGTCCAGTATTTCTTATCAGTTTGTAATATACTGGATCTTGTCAAGGAATCGGAGGAAATTATATTGATATTGCAGATTTGTGCACTGATCCTGTATATTTTCGTGACAGTGTACTATTTAGCATTGAATTTGCTGTTTTCAGGTGAGATTGCACTTACCTTCATTATTTTTGACAGTGGTTTTTTGACTGATTTGTCTAAAATATAAAATTACTAGCGGACCCGACAGACGTTGTCCTGTCTTAACTATGAATATTGAAACTCCCCTTTTTACCCCCTTGGGGAGAGAATTTTCAAAAAATGTAAAATACGTAATTCTTTATTTTTGATCAAGAGCCAAAATATCAAGTTTCATAAACATAACTTGAAAAATAACTTGAAGAACGAAGGACTATCATACAAACATTCAACCCCTATTTAATCCCTTAGGGGGTAGAATTTTTAAAAACTGTGAAACACCTACTTTTTTGTTTTCAATTTAAAGCCTAAGTACCGAATTTTATGGGTATAGCTTGAAAAATAACGGAGTTTCATACAAACTTTAACCCCCCTTTTTACCCCCTTGGGGGGAGAATTTTCGAAATATGTAAAATACGTAATTCTTTATTTTTGATCAAGAGCCAAAATATCAAGTTTCATAAACATAACTTGAAAAATAACTTGAAGAACGAAGGACTATCATACAAACATTCAACCCCTATTTAACCCCTTAGGGGGTAGAATTTTTTAAAAGTGTGAAACACTTACTTTTTTGTTTTCAATTTAAAGCCTAAATACCGAATTTTATGGGTATAGCTTGAAAAATGACGGAGTTTCATACAAACTTTAACCCCCCTTTTTACCCCCTTGGGGGGAGAATTTAAAAAAAATGTAAAATATGTAATTCTTTATTTTTAATCAAGAGCCAAAATATCAAGTTTCATAAACGTAACTTGAAAAATAACTTGAAGAACGAAGGACTATTATACAAACATTCAACCCCTATTTAACCCCTTAGGGGGTAGAATTTTTAAAAACTGTGAAACACGTACTTTTTTGTTTTCAATTTAAAGCCTAAATACCGAATTTCATGAGTATAACTCGAAAAATGACGGAGTTTCATACAAACTTTAACCCCCCTTTTTACCCCCTTGGGGGGCGAATTTCGAAAAATCCTTTCTTAGTGCTCGCCTACGTCATAAAAGGAACCTACTGTCAAAATTTCAAGTTTCTAACTTCAGTGGTTTAGGCTGTGCGTTGATCGTCAGTCAGTCAGTCAGTCAGTCAGTCAGTCAGTCAGTCAGGACAAGCCTTTTTATATAATTATATATATAGACTAGCGGACCCGACAGACGTTGTCCTGTCTTAACTATGAATATTGAAACTCCCCTTTTTACCCCCTTGGGGAGAGAATTTTCAAAAAATGTAAAATACGTAATTCTTTATTTTTGATCAAGAGCCAAAATATCAAGTTTCATAAACATAACTTGAAAAATAACTTGAAGAACGAAGGACTATCATACAAACATTCAACCCCTATTTAATCCCTTAGGGGGTAGAATTTTTAAAAACTGTGAAACACCTACTTTTTTGTTTTCAATTTAAAGCCTAAGTACCGAATTTTATGGGTATAGCTTGAAAAATAACGGAGTTTCATACAAACTTTAACCCCCCTTTTTACCCCCTTGGGGGGAGAATTTTCGAAATATGTAAAATACGTAATTCTTTATTTTTGATCAAGAGCCAAAATATCAAGTTTCATAAACATAACTTGAAAAATAACTTGAAGAACGAAGGACTATCATACAAACATTCAACCCCTATTTAACCCCTTAGGGGGTAGAATTTTTTAAAAGTGTGAAACACTTACTTTTTTGTTTTCAATTTAAAGCCTAAATACCGAATTTTATGGGTATAGCTTGAAAAATGACGGAGTTTCATACAAACTTTAACCCCCCTTTTTACCCCCTTGGGGGGAGAATTTAAAAAAAATGTAAAATACGTAATTCTTTATTTTTAATCAAGAGCCAAAATATCAAGTTTCATAAACGTAACTTGAAAAATAACTTGAAGAACGAAGGACTATTATACAAATATTCAACCCCTATTTAACCCCTTAGGGGGTAGAATTTTTAAAAACTGTGAAACACGTACTTTTTTGTTTTCAATTTAAAGCCTAAATACCGAATTTCATGAGTATAACTCGAAAAATGACGGAGTTTCATACAAACTTTAACCCCCCTTTTTACCCCCTTGGGGGGCGAATTTCGAAAAATCCTTTCTTAGTGCTCGCCTACGTCATAAAAGGAACCTACTGTCAAAATTTCAAGTTTCTAACTTCAGTGGTTTAGGCTGTGCGTTGATCGTCAGTCAGTCAGTCAGTCAGTCAGTCAGTCAGTCAGTCAGTCAGGACAAGCCTTTTTATATAATTATAGATTACCATGAATAATGAAGAACTTTGCATTTCCTGATGCGAGGTGAGCCAATTGGGACCATAACGTCACTTCTTTGGGCAATGAGCTCCGCCCATTGCCATTTCAGCGCGAATCGAAAAGCTATGTTGGTAATTTTGATTCTCCTACGGATCTCTTGATTACCTGCCGCCCTAGCCATATTACAAACGTATTCTCTTTCCATGGTCGCTAACGCTGTACAGCAGGGATTCCCAAATTATTTTATCCCGCTTCCCTTCTGAAAGGATAGGAAATGCGAAAGAAAAAAACTTTGGGAGCTCCTGCTTTAGCGTTAGCGATCATAAAAAGAGATGACACGTTGGTAATATGGCTGATTCGATCGCGCATAGATATTCCGGGCATAGCTCAAGGATTTTATTCAAAGGCAAAAACGGCAAACAAGATATACAAAAAAACTTAAACCTAACAGAAAGTATTTATCTAAAACCACGTTTTGCTATTTACAGATATTTCACTTGAATCGGTTTTGCAAGTGATCAGCCAGGCCTTTTGGCTGATATGGCACAGTTTTAAGTTGTTACTTATGATAGAGCCTTGTCATCAGTTGCATGAAGAGGTAGGTAACATACCATAACATATTTTAGTAACTTAACTGCACATAAATATGAAGTTTAATAGGCGATCTCTATAAGTAGATACTTACCTACATTCTCTCCTAGTCAACTTTTGGGCATATGTCTAACTGTTATTTATAGTACTTAGTAACAGCTTCGTTTCTAGTGGTTAGCAATTTCGACTGCAGATGACGAGGTCCCGGGTTCGATTCCCGGCTCGGGCCATAAATTTTTCTGTCAAGGAATTCTCAGTAAGCCCGGAGTTAGGAATTCACCGCGGTGAGTCACCCCCGTGCCTCGGAGAGCACGTAAAGCTGTCGGCCCTGCGCCTAATCTCTTTCCGGTCGTTTCGGATTTCCGTCCCATCGAACTATGAGAGTAACGGAAGAGTGCACCTGTGTTTGCGCATAGACTTGCGCACTATAATATCTCCAAATTCGACGGTACACCTTGTTGGTTAAAGTAAAGAAGGTGTCACGATTAAACTTGCCTAATCAAGAAGCAAAGCAGGCTATGTTAAGTTAAAGAACCTTGACACGTTCAATACAAGGTAAATTTTTGTCGCTCATTTAACTTTCACGGTGGGTTACCATTTATGAACTTTTTGAATTTTGAACATTTATCGTATCTGACATTTTTTTTACTATTTCAGATGAAAAATACTAAATACCTACTAAGTAGGCTACTTAGCAGTAACAGCTACGTAACTGTAGGGCTGCAGCAGTGTTCTCGCAGAGATCTTCACGTCAATACTCTCTCGTTAGAAATACCTCCCTTCTCTGCGATGGGAATAGTTTCGTTTGGAAGACCTTTGTTAGCTACGGTAGGTTGAATTATATTTTTTGCTATCAAGGTAGTTACGGCCTCTAAAGCACAGAAAACCAATTATTATTTTGGCCTAAAACCATTTATTATTTCGTAAAAAGGTCAGGTTTTATTAACCTTTATAAGTCAAAGATAAATTGATAGATAGCCTTATCTATAGTGAGTAGGTACTTATTTGCTGCACTAATCATAATATCCGCGTGAAATTGTGCCAAGAATACTAGCTGTCTTAGACCATTCAACCCATAAAGCATTCCTGAATATGTATGATTCCATCCAACTGGCTGCTTTCCCGCTCTACACTTTGCCCAAAAAATGAGTCGGCCCTTCTGTTACCACTTAAAGCTAGACCTGACTTTCGTAACCCGTCTTCGACTTTCATCGACTTTCATTTATTCTTTTTCGTCTGGTGGTCGCTATATTGAATTTTGACTAGTATCATGTCTTTACTGACACTCCCAAGATTTAACACAAATCGATTGACGTAAGAATCATCAAAATCGGCCCACGCTTTTGGTCTCCAGAGAGCCACATACATACATACATAAACTGATAACCACATTACACTCCTTAGCGTCGCGCAGTCGGGTAAAAATAATTGATTGATAGAGTCCCCTAGATGTGGCACTAGTAGTCGCATATTTAGCAAAATGTAGATATAAATTCCACTGTGACGTATCACTTGGTTTATCGTGGGTCTAGGAAAAATAAAACACTTATATCGGTACCGTGACACTGTGTGACACATCCATCCACGTTGATGTTCACTCAACAAGCATGCGTGCGGGCGAGGCATGGACAGTTGACACCTTACGTTTATTGTAGACTAGCGGCCCGCTCCGGCTTCGCACGGGTATAAAATATATAGCCTATGTCGTTTACTGTTAATGGATGTTATTATACATTCCTCTTCAATCACTCTATCTATTTAAAAAAAAACCGCAAATCCGTTGCGTAGTTTTAAAGATTTAAGCATACATAGGGACAGAGAAAGCGACTTTGTTTTATACTATGTAGTGATCTGTACATCACATCTCTCCCTATAAGAGTTAAGTAAGTTACACAACCGCGGCTCTTGTTCGGTGGCAGTGGCACCATAAACACAGTATTCTTTACTACTGCAAGGTGGCACGGTCTCTATAAATCAGCTAGCATAAATAGTACCTATGTAATTTTGAATTTTCAAATTGTTTGCTTTGTTATACTTGCTATGACTATGTACGTCTTGTGTATACTACACCATCTATTTTTTTCAGATTGCCGGTGCAGTTGCTACTTACTTTTTAATATTAATACAATTTAATTTCAAAGTAAAGTAAGGGACAACGATATATTTTTTGGTTTGTACGTACCTACCTATAAGAAATCTATTTTTCTTTTGAACAAAATGTTTTCGAGGACAAAATGAGAACCATAGCTGTTATTGTACTTTAATTCTATTAATCCAATTTAGGATCTACTTCTGCCACTCACATAAAATTAAACACATAAATATGTACTTACTTATTCTTGTAATGATTATATACACGGGACAGAAAATTTATGCCTTCTGGTCAATCATTATGGTGGCATGCACGGTAGATACATAATTATATATACGTACTTAAATAATAATAAGATTTTACACATACCTACCTGAAATAAAATTATTTTAATAAAATTAGCTTACCTAGTAATAATGATTCTACCAAATCATAGCAAAGAGTTTTTTGTATAGAGGCACTGATGGCTGTGGTTTATAATACTCGGAGTTAGGCTTCGGTTCTTCGTTATCGGTTGGATCTTCAGCGAAAGGCCGCACGTAAGATGCAATTACGCCGAATTTTAAGAAAGCCAAGTAAGGACAATACTTCATGAAAAACAGAGCACAGTACAATATAAAATTTAAATATAAACGGCCAATATAACAGCTGTGAAGGAGGACAAACATAGCATTGACAATTAGTTTATATCTTCCCGCAAGAGACAGTCTCTGGTACGAAGGTGCTTTTTCGGCGGAGTCATAATCACGCAGGTAGAGCAGACGCGGGGATGTCGCAGGTAACGGAATCAATGGCTCAGCAATAAGTTCTCTCACGTCCACACCTAAAATATAATAAATAATTTACATAAACAGTCCTTTTGGCATGACGATGTTAGGGAAGCTGGCTGATTTTTAGGGTTTCGTACCCGAAGGGTCACCAACGGGACCCTATAATTACTCAGCCTCCGCTGTCCGTCTGTCAGCGGGCTGTATCTCATGATTCGTAATAGGTAGAGACAGAGTTGATTAGAGAATTTGTATTTTTGTTGCAAATAATAGAAATAAAAATAAATTAAAAATTATAGGGGGCTCCTTTACTAGAAACGTGTTTTTTTTCGGCGTTTTTTGTTACGGAACTCTACATAAGTCCAACTCACATTTTTGATTCTGCTTACTTATGATTTTTAATATACCGACTATATACCTACAGTCACGTATTGACTTAGATAGTGAATAGATGAAAGATTTACACTGGATGACTTACCATCTTCCTCTGATCTTCCCTTCAACTGCTTTTTTATTCTGTTTTGTAGGTCTATTCTATCTGCTTCCGTATCAATGTATCCGGGGACACAACCCAAGTATTTAGTCCAGTATATCATGACCTCCACATCTACATTCGGATTAGTGTACCAGACGCCATTTAACATGGATCGACTCATGTGCTCAAAATATTCTGGTACGTTTTCCAAGCAAGGTGTGAACACACGATCAAGGAGAATTTGACATGCTTCACGAGTTTCTTCAACATTCTTTCTACATAAATTGTACCTGTGTGAGAAAACGTGTAGTTATGAGAACTTTTATGGTCATTTGCTAAAAATTTCTAAGATCATAGCTATAGGTAACAAATTTTTTTTTAAATTTCCAAGAATCGGAAGGATCGCGACTTAGATCCAGGGAACGCACTTCTGAATATTCGTGTTATGTGCGTTAAAGCAATTCAATATAACATGCTGTAACGGTGAAGAAAAATATCGTGAGGAAACCTGCATGCTTGATAGTTCTCCATAATGTTCCCAAAGGTGTTTGAAGCCTACCAATTCGCATTGGGCCAATGTGGTGGATGGTAGGATGCTCGCGACTACGCTACTCAATACCTGGGCCAAAAACCCATTAAATCCATACTTATACAAGTGAAACATCATCGTACCTGTCCTCTAAGCCGATGGCATGTCCAATGACTCTCCAGAAATGGTTGTACGCTTCCCAATCACCAGCTTCAAGCTGCTGAATCCCGAATTTATGGGGTTTCAATATTGCAAAACCCATAAATCCGAACTGCGTAAGCGCTATGTCACGTTGGGACACAATGCCCTTTCCTTTCAGCTTGGCCGCCGCGCTGGCCTTGAAGTGCCGAGTCCGCACCAGTAGCAAAGACCTCCACGAGCTGCGCAGTTGAAGTACCTACTAATTAACTTTTATAATCTAATTAAACCCAAGCAAATTTTGGTTCTGAGAGAAACAGTTTTCATCACAAAAAGATGTTGAGATAGAACGGTTATCTCGGCATTTTTTTTTGTTAGTTAAATAATATATACGATTATCACATCAATTTAAACCAAATTCAAACTCATAAATTATTACAAAAAATATTAATATTGATGTCTATATATAATTCTAAAAATCAAACACTAATATAACATTGAATTTGATTTTTATTTTTATTCTCATTTTGCGGGATTTTTCTACTTCACTCGGTGAGATTGAAATCTGACTTCTAGAAAAATTAAAAATACCCACTTCAAGGTTACAAACTTTGACTTAACCTTCCTACAATAAAAGAATGCAAAATCTTAAGGTTTAAATCTACCTTTTTTTGAAGATCATTTTCAGAAGCGCCTAATCTTAACTACATAACAATTATTTATGCAAAGGTAAAATATCTCTGAAAACTTACACACTCCCAGGTTTGAAGTCGTGTTCGAACCAAGAAATGGTATGCAACAGCGTGGATGCGTATCTCCTGTATGCTGTAAAACAAGAGTTGGAGCGCCGCGAGCTGATGAGCACTTGGAGGATCGAAGGAATGGCGAACATTGCCACCACGCCCAGAAGCATCGACAGGGTGAACTGAAAACATTGCTCCCAGTAGAAACGTCGCGCTCTGAAAATAATGTGTATAAAATAGCTATAAAATAACTGTTCTCTATGTATGTAATTGGTAATCGGTACTCGTAAATGCGTGTAGGACCTGCATTTTTTAGATTTTATAATATTCTTAGCTTTAGCCCACGACTTCGACCACCTGGAGTTAACTTAGAATTTAAAAAAGAACATTCAGTCACGTACCTACCTACAACTGCACTGCACTCCTAAAGGATTTTACTTACTAGGTTAAGGTCTTGGAAATAATTCGTAGTAACAGTACACCAGTGGAAGTTTGTAAGGCCGTTTAATCAAGTAGGAAATGAGCTGATGATTTTCAAAGCCTGAGCAGATCAGATAAAATTTAAGCAGATCTTCTAAGATCTATCTCGATTAACTTTCAAACAGAAAAAAACTGCATCAAAATGGTCCATTCGTAAGAGAACTACGAGAGAACAGACAGAAATACTTATACACACGTCAAACTTAAAACACCCCTCTTTATCCGACGGGCGTTAAAAATGCGACACAGATGGATTGGACTACCTTAGATATATTTTACTTTTTTTTATTCAATAACAAAATAATTCTTGACTGCGATCTCACCTGATGGTAAGTGGCGATGCAATCGATTATGGTAGCGGGCTAACTTGGAAGGGATATGGCAGTTTACATTCAACCCATACCTACCCCTAATCTGTTTCTACACTACACTAAATCGCTTGGCGGCACGTCTTTGACGGTAGGGTGGTAACTAGCTACGGCCAAAGCTTCCCACCAGACCAGACCAGAGACAATTTAGAAATTATAAATTCCCAAATTGCCCCCGCCGGCAATCGAACCCGAGACCTCCCAGTTATAAGACCACAGCGCTCACCACTGCGCCAGGGAGGTCGTCAAAAATAACTTAATTGAAACAGTATCGCGTAAAAACAATATTTATTGTTATTATTCAAAGGAGATGAGTGTATTTCCATATAGCCTCGAGCCCATGCTTATCTGAGTTCAACAGAGTTGAAACATACCTTATTTTGTAGAATTAGTAGAGTGCAATGCCGTGGTGCAATGCCTATAATTTTGAGCATTAATAATTTTTTTGTTGAATTTTACTCAATTTCTTGTTTTAAAACTGTGAGTTGTAAGTCGAAATTTCATCCATGTAATATTGCTTCAATGAAGGTGGTTGGAAAAAAAATTACACATCCAAAATGTGCAATTTTTTACTCGAGAATCTTTAAGAAAGTTTTCTTGTGTGCTTGCTCCATTGACCATTAGCCTATTCAACTGGCTGAAGGTTTGGGCTATTTCAGTGACTTTAGTTCCTTTGGGGATTTCCTAATGTCGAAACTTATCCTTTTGGAGACCTTCCAACACAGCCCTCCCCATACCTCTCTGAGCGGTTTTGAATTTGTGGATTCAGTTCTAGTCCTCTGGATAAGATTGACCCAGAGTTAAAATACTCACTTATTAAATTGTTTCTCGTCAAACCATTCCGGTATTCTCATCGCCTGAGGTAATTTCTCATCAGAAGGCTGTTCAAGAGCTTCTTTTGAAAATAGGCCATTTATGTATTGATCCACTGAAAAAGTGATCATCCTGATAATTATTATCTTTACGTACTTTACTTTTAAAATTTATTTTGATTTTCATTAACGTTAGCTATATCATTTTTAAAAATATTGAAAACCTAAACGAACAGCTGAAAATCGAGTAAGTAAATCTAAATTGGTAATTTTGTATAGGAATCGGACTATGTACCTACCTACTACTTTTAATAGATGCCAGGAGTGAAACCGCGGAAAGAATTAATTTTTTATTATCTTGACCACTAGCTATAAATTACACAATGGTTGGAGTTTTTTTTGAATACGAATCAACTGTGGTGGATTAATTATAATAATATTAAGTATATTATAGTTCACTGACTTACCATTCAAATCCATCGAAATCGTAAGTAATTTTGTTTATTTAATTTTTTATCACGAATATCACGAATTATGTATGTTAAGCTGCCGTTTACTTTCACAGATCGATGGCGAATATGTACTGCTTATGCCGCCAACGCGTGGCTTCAATACGCATTTATACAATTTGATAAAAAATACTATCAGAGCAGTGATAGCGTAGTGGTCGGAGTTACGGTCTCCTTTTTGGGGGTCGCACCCCTGGTTTTTCGGAATTATGTACGTACAACCCGTTGCCCGTTAGTAAACCCGTTGCACTATTGTCGTACCCACACCTAGCACAAGCTTTCCGCTTATTTTGGAGAGGATAGGAGGATATTAGTTTAGCTAACTAACTTTAGCTTGACTAATATTCTTTAAAATATATATATATTTACCAAGTAGACTCGGAGACCTCACTTTGGTCGGTAAAAAATTAGGTAGATCAGTATGTATTACATAAAATTTATCATTTTTTTCTTTTTATTAAGGTGCCTATCATTTTATACGTCAGACGTTCGTGTTTTTCATAGATAAAATTGATATTAAACATGTAGGTATTAAACAAAAATAATAGCACTAGACTATCAGCGGAATTTAAGTCAGATTTATAAATAAAATATAATCTATCGTGATACCGTGACACGCGCTTTTTTTTTGTTTATCATTGAAATTACATAATTAAAAATCCTTCCAATCTATCTAATCTAAATATGTAAAAGGAAAAAGTAACTTATTATTGACCGACTGACTGACTGACTGACACACGCGCACGCACACACACACGCACGCGCATACACACACACATGCACTCACGCGCACACATACTCATACACACACACAACGCGCAGCTCAAAGGAGATGTACTAAATTGGGCCCAACTCAGGGTTTCGCACAGTTATATAAAAATATGGAGAAAATAAGTCGATAAATTACTTACATAATTGAATGGTTTTTATTTATGTACAGCTCAGGAAAATCATACAAAACATTTTTTTTAACTAGGTACGAAACCTAATACTTTTTTTCTTTAGTAGAAACGGAACGTTTTCATGGATGTCAGTTTAATTAACCACTGACTAATGTAGTACTAATGCAACTGTGGGTTCTGGCCTTTTGGTACGAGTACCTACCCAAATAGTTTATCTTTATAAAATCAGTAGTAATCTAGAAATAGACCAAAACTTGTTGTGAAACATTTTGCATTAAATAATATATTGATTTACAAAGGAACATAGGGTGACCAACCCAATAGCTAGCACTGCACCAGTTTATTCGCACTTTGGCAAATAAGATTAAAATATAAGTTTCTGATTGTGGTTTTTAAATTTTCAGATTAAAAAATATTTAGGGGAATTCATATGTTTCACAATCGAAACCTTTCTAATCTGGAAAGTTTTAAAATGACGTCAGTATCGTAGTTGAAAGATATCGTTCTGGAGTTCCCGAAGTATTTCGGCCATTTTGACTCATCGACGTTAAGGGTCAGTACTTACTTAATAATGATTTAACTGTGGTTTTATTTGAGTTTTAATAATATAATTGTTTTCAATTGATTTTCTAAGTATTATTAGTTACTAATTCAAAAAGTAAATGAAACTTTCCCGTTATTTCATTGCAAAACAAGGGGTGTCAGTATCTGGTTACAAAATTTGGAGATTTTCCTGTTTATTAACATTCCGAAGCGATTCGATTGCCTAGCAGACTGGGAGACTGGAAGACGATCTTAACAAGTGTGTGTCCCATACTCTGGAGTCTAAATTCTTTAAGACCCATCACACGAAAAGGACCAAGAAGTTCTCTGACCTTACTCTCAAACTGATGGAAGACAGACAAGAGATGAGACTTCAGTCGTCAGCAGACGCGGATGCCTACTGGTAGGTTAATAGGCAGATCTCTAAGAAAAGAACTCGCGACCTGCGGGCCTTGAATACCAAGTGTATTAAAGATACCATCTAGCTAGTGGAACAGAAGTTCCATTCCAAAGTGTCCGTAAGAGATCTATCTATCGGACAGAGCCAGCTGACGCGGCTGAAAACTGACGAAGGCTGTCACGTTTCTTCTCCACCTGAGGTATGGAGAGAGGTTGAGAAGTTCTATGGGCAGTTATTTATCACGAAACAAAAATCATTCAGCGGACGATGGAGAGAGCTATGCTCGGAGTATCCCTGCGAGATCATATCAGAAATGAGGATATCTCTAAGAGAATCAAAGTCACGGACATAGCTAAGCGAAACTGAAGTGGAAATGGGCGGGCATATAGTTCGAAGAGCTGATGGTCGATGGGATCCCATGGTGTTGGAGTAGCGATCCCGTACCGGGAAGCTTGGTGGACCGACGACATCAAACGAGTCGCAGAGAGCCGCTGGATTCAGATAGCGTAAGACCGAGGGCTGTGGAAGTCCATATAAGAGACATTTGTCCAGCTGTGGACGTCTGTCGTTTGATAAAGACTATGTTTACATTTTCTTATTAAATATGTAAGGGTGTTTGTTTTAAATATAAAAAAATTAAGTCACCTACAGTTACTATAAGAATTTCCGTATATTATTTCGTAATAAAATCTATATTCTAAAAGACTTAGGTAGGTAGCCTAGCCTTTTATATCCCTTAAACCCTAAGAAAATCTGAATGTTGATAATTGGATAATTTTGTGCCCATAACTGGTAACAAATGTGTGAATAATTGGGGACTGGGTCATTTTTCAATCTTATTTAAAATTCTAGTTGATTTAAACAAAAATATTTCAATATCTTCTTTAATTATTATATTTCATTAAACAAGTAACCTTACGAACACAGTGATTAAGAGGATTTGGTTAAATTTTCATTTAAAAAACATATTTGAAATTAGATAAACTCTTAAAGTGCCCATAATTGGGTCTGCCACCCTACTTTAAATATTTATGATAAAAAAATAGTGCATCATGAATAATTTTTTTTTATCACAAAAAAGCTAGAACCCAGATCTGAAAAAAAGACTTCTTGAGACTGAGAGACGGTTTGTCATTCTCATTGTGTCTTGCGCTTTGTAAATATTATTTTGGTGTTTTAACAGTTTTCGTGGATTATTTCATATTATTTAATATTACCTACAAAAGTAAAAGAAACATGCATCCAAACCTGTTCCCTCTGATCTATGATATTAGATAAACGGCAAAAACCTACCGTTTTTTCTGTGATTTTTTAAATTTTTTTTGAATACTTCTACTACTATCTACATAATATATTGCAAGTCCGTAGTCCACAGATTTAGAGTATACTTTCTAAATCTGTGTTGCAAGTCATACAAATTATTATGTGGTATGACTTGCAAGTTGCATCTATGAATTGTACTAGGATTTTAAACAAAAGGCTTTAAAGTAGAATATTATTCATTTATTACGATATTTAAGTATTGTCTACTAAAATATGAGATTTTTCTGGCTAAACAGTTAACTTCCAAGTCACCTTTTAAGATCTAGGTACTAAGTTTTTACTGTACTGTACCGCCACCCAGAAACATTTTTTTTGTAGCACCTGAGGCACCACGAATGCGTTGCCGGCTTTTTAAGAATTTGTAGGTCCGCCCCTTGAATAACCCCATGTTGTAATTTAGTGGGAACACCGTCGCAGGAAGTTGGTTCCACAGTTTCAAAGTACATGGAAAAAAAGGTCTGGCACATCGGATGGTCGAAGTGCTCCAGGCACCCAGGTGGTGCATATTGGTAGGCAACTGATTCATCAGATTCGTTCACCACAAAATAGATAATATCTCTTTGTACCAAGGCAGAGGTGGATGTGGCTTATAATAATCTGAATTTGTCTTAGGAGTCTCATTGTCCGTTGGACTTTCCTTGAAAATATTGACAAAAACGTCCTTAAAACCAAAGTTCCATATAGCACGATACGGTAAATAAGTTGCAATAAATAGAGTCCATTTTAAATGCCAATTAATCATGATCCTTCCTATATTCGTCGCAAGAAATGCAACTGCCATTTCGTTGTATGCTAATTTATATTTGCTAAGCAAAGGCAGCTGTTTGTATACTGGTATGTTGTCCAAACACTCATAGTCGCGAGCATAAAGCATCCGTGGTGGCTGTTTGAGTAGTCCTTCTATTGCACATTCTTGCACTAATGCTGTAGAAGGAACGCCTGAAAAAAGGAGAAAGTGTATTTTGTATATTTTATAAGTAGTTAGGTCGCTAATAAAATGTGAATAAATGCGCTTTTGTAAATAAGACTTTGCTTATAGTACCTTCGTCGCGGTGCTTTCCATTTACTTGATGCTTTCTTAATTTGGTCTGGAAATCCATTCTATCTTTTTCCGAATAGACGTATCCAGGTACTTCCGCTAAGCACCTCACCGCATACATCATAGACTGGACGTCCACGACAGGCAATACATTCCTTACACCTTCTAACATAACACGGGACATGTGCTCGAAATATTCTGGGGCGTTCTCTAAACAGGGGGTGAAAACTCTGTCCAGTAAAATTTGACACACTTGGCGTGTCTCTTCGAAGGAGTCTCGGCAAATGTTATACCTGGAACAATACACTCGTACTTACTTGTTGTCCTGAGTTACATTAAATAGGTAATACCCACATCTCATTAGAGAAGTTTAAGGTTACAAACCAGAGATGTATTATTAATGAAGATTATTCCCATAGCGTAAGCGCGTTCTATAGATCAAATACTGAGTTCAATGCAGATTAAATATTAAGAACAATATCAAATTATTTTCACACACATTTATTTATTTAAATTTTTTTTTTTAATCTAAAATGTAGACAACCCTAGATTAGACCAACTTTTTAAAAGGTAACCTAATAAAGTTAGATTTAGAATAAAATTAGCTTTAATTCGATATAAAATTCGATTAAATAACCGATGAGGGTATATTAGTAACATTTACTCACAATATGTTTAAACCAAGCAACCCCACAATTGAGCCGAGATAAAAGAAGGCTAACTATACTTTTTGAATTCTGTTGGGTATGTTCTCTTATCTAGTATATAATATAATTTTTTTAAATAGCAAATGAGGGAAGTAGACGTAATAAATTTAATTAAAAATTTAATTGTTTAATAGTGTCCGTACGCAATTTAGCTAGGCAACCTATGCGCAATATGTCGATGAGTATCTTATACAGGGTCACTGGAAATGTGACGCATTCCTCTTAAGGGCTTATAGATGAGGTCAAAACTAATCGATTTTGTCATGTGATATTGTATCCGAAACCTAACGGTTAATGAGTTATTTGAAATTTTATAATTATTGGTCAAAATACGATTTAGGCCAACTAAAAATGTAAATTAAAAAAACTATGTATTTGAGTGTGGTTTTTTTGTTACTTTTTGTCAGAAGACATCCCAAGTTTTTATAATAAACTAGCTTTATCCCGCGGCTTCGCTCACGTTAAGTTCGATTCTTTCAACCCCTATTTTATCCCTTTAGGGGCTGAATTTTCACAAATCCTTTCTTAGCGGATGCATACATCATAATAGCTATCTGTATGCCAAATTTCAGCCCGATCCGTCCAGCGGTTTGAGCTATGCGTTGATAGATCAGTCAAACAGTCACCTTTGCCTTTTATATATTTAGATACAAAAATTATCAAAAACTACAACTGTTTTTAAAAAAATGAGCCTTTAATTAATAATTAAGATATTTTTTATCACATTCATCGAAAGTAAACACAAATTTAAAAAAAATCTTCTATGTAATTAAATCTGCAAAACATTTTAAAAATATCTCCATCTATCTAGCTTTCATTTGAGGTATTACAATGGCAAATAGCTTTTGTAAAAGACTTGTTATTGAGAAGGGAACAATAAAAGGTTGATATTAAAATCAAATTATGAACTTATTAATTTACAAATCTTGTTCGAATTGTGAACGCCTATTTCTAATACATGGTCGCATTCTGTGACGTAATTCACTTTTAGTGACCACAGAAGACAGATTTCTTCTCATTTCGTTAGCTTTCTTAAGAAACCATTTATTTTCTTTAATGGGACATGTCCCTTTGTCAACGAGACAGACGATGATATTCCAACATGATGGTTGTCCTGCACGTTCCAGTGACCCTGTATATCTTTATTTCTTATCACATGTAGGTAAATAACAGATGAGGGTATAAATTTCTTATACCGGATCTTAGACCAATCACGTTACGATCAGGATATAAGAAGATGATGCATACCTACGTAACGAAAATTTGATAAATTACAGAAAAACAAACGTAGATTGTTTGCAAATTACCTGTCGTCCAATCCAACCATGTGTCCAAGAACTTTCCAACAATGGTTGTAGGCATCCCAATCGCCTTCTTCCAGTTGTCTAAAACTGAATTTGTCCGGCTTAAGAAAGGAAAATCCTATAAAGCCAAACAAGGTAAGGGCCATATCGCGTTGGGACACAATGCCTATGCCTTTTAATTTGGCTGCGCGTCCGGCTCGGACGTGCCGACTCCGGACCGTGCGGAGTGACTGCCACGCCCTGGAACGTTCGGATATATTAGGGCTGGACTCAGTTTTTATAGTTTTAATCAGTTATGAAACTCAATTTTATTTTAGGTCACATTTCACATACTACCTATTTATGACATTAAATAAAATTGGGTTTCTTAACTTTACTAAGGGGGAGGGCAGACTGGCTACTTTTAGCGGCAGCAATCGGCGTTTTTAAGGCTTTTAACGCTAACGTGGGCACACAACAAACGCAGAAATCAGCGACCGCAAATAGCAAGAAATCAGCTTTCAAAAATCGCGAAAACGCGATGCAGACACAAAAAGGCATAAAAACGCCGATCGCTGCCGCTCCTCTACTATAGATCAAACGCAGAAATCAGCGAGCGGAAGTTGCAGAAATCAGTTTTCAAAACGCGATATAGACGGAAGCAACCATACAATCGCCCGTCGATCGCTACCTCCAAAAGTAGCCAGTCTGCCCTCTCTCTAACAAAAGATTCAGAAACACTTTTCGATTAGGGAGAAATCAAAAATTGCTAATCTATATATCTATAATTATATAAAAAGGCTTGTCCTGACTGACTGACTGACTGACTGACTGACTGACTGACTGACGATCAACGCACAGCCTAAACCACTGAAGTTAGAAACTTGAAATTTTGACAGTAGGTTCCTTTTATGACGTAGGCGAGCACTAAGAAAGGATTTTTCGAAATTCGCCCCCCAAGGGGGTAAAAAGGGGGGTTAAAGTTTGTATGAAACTCCGTCATTTTTCGAGTTATACTCATGAAATTCGGTATTTAGGCTTTAAATTGAAAACAAAAAAGTACGTGTTTCACAGTTTTTAAAAATTCTACCCCCTAAGGGGTTAAATAGGGGTTGAATGTTTGTATAATAGTCCTTCGTTCTTCAAGTTATTTTTCAAGTTACGTTTATGAAACTTGATATTTTGGCTCTTGATTAAAAATAAAGAATTACGTATTTTACATTTTTTTTAAATTCTCCCCCCAAGGGGGTAAAAAGGGGGGTTAAAGTTTGTATGAAACTCCGTCATTTTTCAAGCTATACCCATAAAATTCGGTATTTAGGCTTTAAATTGAAAACAAAAAAGTAAGTGTTTCACACTTTTAAAAAATTCTACCCCCTAAGGGGTTAAATAGGGGTTGAATGTTTGTATGATAGTCCTTCGTTCTTCAAGTTACTTTTCAAGTTATGTTTATGAAACTTGATATTTTGGCTCTTGATCAAAAATAAAGAATTACGTATTTTACATATTTCGAAAATTCTCCCCCCAAGGGGGTAAAAAGGGGGGTTAAAGTTTGTATGAAACTCCGTTATTTTTCAAGCTATACCCATAAAATTCGGTACTTAGGCTTTAAATTGAAAACAAAAAAGTAGGTGTTTCACAGTTTTTAAAAATTCTACCCCCTAAGGGATTAAATAGGGGTTGAATGTTTGTATGATAGTCCTTCGTTCTTCAAGTTATTTTTCAAGTTATGTTTATGAAACTTGATATTTTGGCTCTTGATCAAAAATAAAGAATTACGTATTTTACATTTTTTGAAAATTCTCTCCCAATTTCAATATTCATAGTTAAGACAGGACAACGTCTGTCGGGTCCGCTAGTAGATAATAAATAGTGTTAATAAGATGGAAAATATAGAAAATATACTCAGATGGAAACATGTTTTCAACATATTTTTTTAAATATTATCATCATCGAATTTTTTAATATGTCTTCTAGAAGCATAACATATTAAAACATCTTCAATAGATAAAATGTTATGTATCTAAAGTTGGATAATTATTATTCCTGTTATACAAACAATACAGACCTACGCTTTGCACGCGATATTTATATTATGCAATCTATTGACCGCATCCTTGATAATTTTTTTACTCATATCAATTATATTGCAGTAGTCCGCATCAAGTCTGTATCAGTAAAGAAAAGATTCAAAATGGAGCATCGCATTTGTGAGTGCATGCAAAAAAATATGAATCATTGAGAATTCTTTAACGTGTTTGTGATTTTGTTTGTTAACTTGTTATTATACGTAATCCTAATGAACCAAACCTTGTTTTTTTGCTAATCGTATTCGATATTATTGCTGAGTTCTGTTAATGTTAATCTATTTTGTTATAGTCCAGCAAAAAACTAATTAAATGATTGCTTTCAATAATTTTATATCAACCACACGCAAGAGTTGTTATTTTGTTGACCAGCCGACCTATATTTAATGTCATTGCTAGTTTTGTATATAGGATTACACTAGTTTACAAAAAAATAATTTTTTTTTGTTCATGAAATGAAACATATATTACTTACATAGGCTATGAACGGTAATAAAAAAAATATTTTTTTATTTTTTGTAGCACGTCACAATTCTGAGATATGAGGTCTTTGTTTTTTATCTACCCGCAATTGTTTAAATACGTTTGTCGCTCTATTTTGTAAACAACTGTGTGATTCAAAAGTCTTATTATTATTTTAAAATGTCATCTAGAGTGTGCTAACTACATCCAAATCGATTTTGTTATGTTTGTGGGAAAATTGTTCAGTTAAATCGTGATTTCCCTATAACAAAACCATTGCAAGAAGCCTATTTACATTATTTTGAATTTCCGGTGTCGAATCAAGATAAAAATTGGGGTTCTCATATGATTTGCACTAATCGCAGATTGGTCCTCAGTTCCTGGTACTCAGGTAAAAATAGATCACTGAAAGTTGGTAAACCAATGATATGGAGAGAGCCAACTAACCACGTAACCGATTGTTACTTTTGTTTAACAAAAAATTTTGGTTTACGAATCTTTCTGCGGCTAAATTAAAGGAAGGAATATTTGTGGGTCCTCAAATCAGAAGAATATTGGACAATACAAAGTTCGAGAGCCTTTTAACCAAGGTAGAAAAAGCAGCCTGGAACTCTTTCAAAAATGTCGTTAAAAACTTTTTAGGCAGTAAAAAAAGTGATAATTACAAAGAGACTGTTGAAAATCTATTGCAAAATTATGAGCGTATGGGTGTAAATATGTCACTACAAATTCATTTTTTGCATTCCCATTAAGATTTTTTTCTAGAAAATCTTGGTGGACTGAGTGATGAACACGGTGAGCGATTTCACCAAGATTTAAAGTCATTTGAGCAAAATTATCAAGGTTTTTGGGACCAAAATATGCTAGGTGACTATTGTTAGTCTATAGTGAGAGATACAGATGAAAATATTTGTGAAAAAAGACAAGAAATTACCCATTTTTAACTATTTATTGTTTATTTAGATGTAGGTTTTTGTAAAATTCTTTTAGATAAATATTTCAAAAAATTGACGTGCTGGATTTTTTTAATAATTTTTTCCGAGATGTAGATAGCCAATGTAACGTAACCGTATATGTTCCATTTCATGGACAAAATTAATGTAAACTAGTGTTACTATTGATAAGTAGATGACGTGAGCGAAGCTGCAGGTAAAGTCTAGTTATTGATAAAATTAGACAACAGATTTCAGATAGGTGTTAATTTTAAGCCAAAATATTATATCGCAGTGTAAGAGACAGATGAACGTTTATTATCAGTTCTTTAATAGACAAAAATTATTTCTACAATAAAATTGACGAAAAAATATGGATATATTGGCATACCTACTATTAAAGTTTTGAAAGTTAAGAATTATTTATGTATAGGCTTACATAGACAGAGTATAATATATTTTTTCAAAAAATTGGTTGACATACGTCAATGTGGCCCTTATTTTTTTTTTTCAAATTATGTTGTTATCGTACTTAAATACGTTGATATGGTTCCTATGTTATTGTGAAAAAAAAACAAAATTCTTACGATTAAAAATATTGTTTTTGCAAATACGCTCAAGTAGTCCTAACCGATAGCAAGACTTAATTAAAACTAATTTAGCTGTACAGACTCATAGTCCGTTTTTCTGGTTCTATTGAAAGTTGTAAATATACTTACAATTTATTTATTTATTTTTTGAATTGGTCATAATATATTAAATATATTATGACCAATTCAAAAAAAAAAAAAAAACGGGTCACAAATTTTGTGACCCGTTTTATGAAAAAGAAAAAACGATTTGTGAATTTTTAGAGATATGTTCATCTGGCTCTTACACCGCGACATTGTAGGTTAGGTAGGCAGCTCATTCTTACACTGAACCAGGTTTTAGCTCGTGGTCGAACCAGGCGTTGATGTGCAGGTGTGTGGAGAAGTATCGTTTGTAAGCGGTGTAAGCTGAGCTGGAACGTCGACTGCCGACGAGGACTTTTAGTATAGATGGAATGGCAAACACTGCCATGACCCCGAGTATCATTGAAGCTGACATCATGAAGAAATAATCCTTGTAGAAACGACGACCCCTGGAAACATGAGAAATTGTATATAGTAGGTTTTTTTTGCTTGCTTGACTATTCATTGTTTTCTTTTGTTCGATTTTTTTTATTTTTATTGTTATACTCACAGAGAGTATATCTGTGGTTATCCTATGTACCTAACAATAATGAAAAATAATAAAAAATATTTATTATTATTTCGCAATTTCGTATAAATATATATGTAAGTATTTATGCTACGTTATATAGTATATGTATGTAATGTATGTATTATCATTATTTTATTTGTTTAAATGGATATTATATCTAGTATTTATTATGTAGTGTAAATATGTATATTGCTTAAATAATATACCTTTATGTTCCACCATACTACCCTCACACATCATTTCACTCCTATCACCAATGGTTGCCTGGTAGAGATTGCTTTGTAGCAATAAGGCCGCCTTTGCATGCGTAGTTTTAAGTTTTATTAATTTTTGTATCTTTCTTGTGTGCAATAAAGTTTTTATCTATCTATCTATCTTTTTTTTACTCTCACACCCGCATACAAAATAAATACATATAAAGCCTTCTGCCACTCGGGTTTGGCCAGAGATAGGGGAGTAAGTCCTTTATCACATTCTATGACTTCTCTATGCATTGGGCACTCCCTCTTCGTCTCAAAGTAGGTCCTGAGGTTGGATATCTCCCGATTATGCATGATCTTGAGTCTTATTGCACACAAGAAAGAAACAAAAATTAATAAAACTTAAAACTACGCATTTGTTAATATCATTATTTCTATCATTTATTTTTACACACATTTATCTTATTATTTTTAAAAATGATTACAAATATACATTATACAAATATAAATATAAAAACATCATTAAAAACAATAAAATAAATGGGTCCCACTTGCTGCGGGATAGGAACCCAAGCAGCCAGTGGTCAGGGCTCCAGAGTGAGGAACCTCCTCACAATGCGTGCCGTCTCAAGGAGTACTGCCTTCTGTATCCTGCTCTTGATCCAAGTATTAAGCGAAAGTTTCTTAAGATGTTGATCGAAACTTTTCGCTATGAGACCATTGACCGAAACAACTATCGGCACTACAATCGTTGAATCAACATTCCACATGGCGGTAATCTCGTGGGCAAGGTCTAAATATTTTGATAATTTTTCTTTTTCCGCCTTCACCAGATTATCATCATGCGGAATCGTGATATCGACAATTATCGCTCGACGCGCTGATCGGTCGACTAACACCTTCGATCACAGAAGAAAAAAACTAACACTATATCAGGGGCCCAAGTCTGCTATTGCAATTGTAGTTCATGTGTCTATCAATGATATCCCAATTGCTACTTTTAGCAATTTGACTTGGGGCCCAGGGGTTCAATTGTCTATCAATGACATGACAATTGCTAAAAATAACAATTGTCATGTCATTGATAGACAATTGAACTACAATTGCAATAGCAGACTTGGGCCCCAGGTCTATTGGCTACAATATACCTATCAGTGATAATTGACCGATCCCAGTAGAGCAGGGCACCACTATTCTCGAGAACTGACACCGGGTCATATACCTATAGTATGGCACTTCATCTTCTACAAGACCGTATTGAAGAGCAAGTTGTTATTATCTTCCATTTTATTTATTGTATTTGACCCTCTCTTGAGTACAATATTATGTATGTATCATTTGGCCAGAATGCTTTTAGAAAAACAATTATTTTTATTATTTATTTCATGTAAGCAAACGCGTGACTCTTATGAGGAGTAACTTACTCTATCACTTCGAAAGAGCCGGCGATGAAGCAAAAAACTCAGCAGTTGCTCTTTTCCTTGAAATATTAAACTAGTTAAGTCCACATTTGTACCGAGCTCGGAGAAAAAAAAAGTTTGTGTTTGTGAGTACCGAGCTTCCAACCGAACTTCGTAACCATGTCATGCTAGTTTATGATGTAGAGTAGATTTTTAAAGATGTTAAGTACAGAAAGTATTTATTTTTAATCACTTTCTCTTCCCATGTACATACCTACATACTGGTGATTTCTGAGTTATCGAAAATACTTACTGGTTGTATTTCTTTTCGTCAAACCATTCTGGCAATTTCATCTCTATATCTTCAACTTTAACAGAGTCTGAAGGCAATTGATGGGCTTCTCCGCTTAATAAATTTTCGACAAACTTCTCGGCTGTAACAAACAAACCTTATTAGTTAAAATGTGTGGTAAATGGTAAATTATGTTCCTATCGGTAAGTAAATCTATATACCTACTTATCTGTACTAATATAATAAAGTAGAAGAGTGTATTTGTTTGAACGATTTTTTAAATTTAATATTTTTATTTTAAACTTTTTAGTTAGAATTAAGGAATTATAAGGCTATGTTCACATGTAACGCGCGTTAACGCGCGTCAACGCGCGATCAAATTTGAAGAGAGTTCAGATGATGAGCGCTAATGCGCGTTGCGAGAGTACTCGTCAGTCTAGTTAGGTAGAACGTAGAAAATGGACGTGGAAGAGGCTATTATTTTGTGGTTATATTATAAAGAAAAATATAGAAAAAGAAAACGTACACATTGGGTTCATCCAATTTTGAAAAATAGACCCAGTTTGTTTGCCTTTTTTCTACTTCATCGATTAGTAAGTCGATGTCAATATCTTCAATTTCACTCATTTTAAATGCGAAAACAAAATATAATTACGAAAATTAACAAAATTACATGCGATCGCGATGAAAGCGCGCGCTCAACTGAACAGCAAACGGACATTACATTAATATCAAAGCGCGAGTCAACGCGCGATTGTCTGCGTCTAGAAACTTTTTCTCTGAGCGCCGCGTTGACGTTCGCTGACGCGCGTTAACGCGCGCGCATGTGAACGGTTGCTAGGTATATATTAGGATGTCTAAGCGCGCGATTTGAAAACGCGCGTCGCAATTCAGCCATCTGAACATAGCCTAAGATGGTAATCTTATCATTTTTTTTTTTTTATTCGATGACAAGGTAGCCCTTGACTGCGATCTCACCTGATGGTAAGTGACGATGCAGTCTAAGATGGTAGCGGGCTAACTTGGAAGGGATATAGCAGTGTAAACTCAACCCATACCCCTAATCGGTTTCTACACGCCACCGTGCCGGAACGCTAAATCGCTTGGCGGCACGTCTTTGACGGTAGGGTGGTAACTAGCCACGGCCAAAGCCTCCCACCAGACAGATTTCATTGAAAGAGTACATAACTTCTCGCGGATCACTCTTCCACGCGGACGAAGTCGCGGAAATCAGTTAGTTTTAATTAAAAGCGGTGCGTCAGGAACGAAGAAGCAAAGCGTCACGTAGTGGTGCAGATCTATTAGATGCCTTGCGTTTAGATGGTATTTACTATTTACCTACTACCTACCTATCACAATACATCATCTTAATCGCAATAATTTTTGGTTATACTACTTGCATCCGAATAATTAATGTACCAAAGGAACAGCACCTGCTGCATCGATGTACAAACAAATTCGACAAACAATGGGAAAGAAAAGCTATTGAAAAGGCTACTTATCAGTTAATTGTAAACAACTATTTTGAATTTCAGTCAATTCTTTTCACTGTTCACTTGCGAATTGGGTGCATTAACGAAATTTAATTAGAGGCATTTCTACCTATTTGGAATTTTGAATATGCGTTATATATTATTAATATTGGGATTGTTAATAAAAGGACATTTTTGTGATTTTGTAAGTACTAATATTAATATATCGAACATTTATTATTCGTACTTATACTTATTAATTTTCTATAGTGAAAGTTCCTACCAATTTTTTCATAGCTTGATTAACTTGGGTGTTTTAGGTATCTGAATGGCTGGCTCCATTAGAATATCAATTGTAAGTACATACGAGTAGGTACTTAAAGCTACCTAGATTACTTAAGAATAAGTAAATACCTTTTAACGAAAATTACCGAATTCTTACTAATCCTCACTAATATTATAAATGCGAAAGTGTGTTTGTTTGTTGGTTTGTCTTTCAATAACGCTGCAACAGAGCCTACGGATCGACGTGAATTTTTGGATGGGTATAGTCACAGGGTATAGTTGAGGACCCTGGAGAGTGACGTAGAGAGCGCTCTATTTTAGTTTAAGTCATGTATTTTTGAGACAAAAGTAATATCAACCAATTAATTTGCAACGACTTTCGTAAATAGGTTGTGTATTTTTGTTGTGTAGGTAAACCTTATTTTCGTACGGAAAGTCAAGTAGGTAGGTAGGTACATGAATTAATTACACAATGTAACTTCCTTTTACTGTGTTACTTACCTGTTTTCTCATGATATCCATTTACAAATCCAAATTACCTCCTTCCTTGTACAAAAATAGCTTTTCGTTTTAATTTATTTTTTAGTCCTTTTTTTTCGTCCATTTTAGGCATATCGTTGAAATAATAAAATAGTATGTCTTTGAGTTATCAGTTAAATACATAATATTATATTACTATGGCTATTAATATTTTTTAATAATAATGCCAATTTTTAAACGTCAATTCCAGCAAAGATATATTGACTCAAAATACTAAGAACCGCACTTCGAAATTTCTCCCAGAAGACGACAATTCTGAAGGCATTTTAAATCCATACCTTCAATCGCAAAACGAACATACTGAAAATAAAATCTTCATGCAAAATAAAGATGCAGGTTCTAAAACTCTTAAAATAAAGCTGGAAAAAACTTTAAAAACAGCTGAAGCGCTAACTGCAACTTTAAAAAAGCAAATAAAGGAGATGGAGGCTCAGGAACGCTTGCTGAAGGAAGCGATAACAAACGGGAGGTATGAATTAATAATAATCATCATCACCATATAATAATAACGCGTAGAAAACGATTAGGTGGGTTTAGTTTACGCTGCGATATTTAGTTGGCCTGATATCTTAGACTTCACGATCATGGCCCATTGCTATCAAATAAAAACATAGGTACCTATTAAAAAAAGTTTTGATGTGTTTTTCCTTATCTTTTTACATCAAAGTTACATAGGTATAGAGACAGCATTGTATCGTCGATTTTGAGCAACTCACTCAAAATAATTTCAAAGAACATCATATTATTATGTTTATCTCCGTCGTAGGTCTGTCTGTTTACATTATGCATGGTAAATAGTAATGTTTTCCGCAGCACATCTACTCCTACAATAGATCGTAAGTACTAGTAGAAATTCTCCTTCGTTATTAGGTACTTTTATTCCTCTGACAATTTTAAATTATATGCATATCTAATATATAAAAATGAATCGCTTAATGTGTTGGTAAGCGCATCACGCGTGAACGGCTGGACCGATTTCGCTAATTCTTTTTTTATTGTGTTTGTTATTGTTAGGAGAAGGTTCTTATGAAAGAAAAAATTAAGAAAATTGCGCGGAAAATTAGAAAATTTAAGAAATATTAACCACCATATTAAATTATTTCTAATGTAACCGCTTTTACAATTCAAACTTTTTTGATGTAACCTTATGGCGTTTGACATAACATTGACAGAATGCGTGCTGCCAATTTCGTCAAAGAGGATGTAAAAAAACTTAAGACAGGACAACGTCTGTCGGGTCCGCTAGTCTTTATAATATAAAAATGAATCGCAAAATGTGTTGGTAAGCGCATAACTCAACAACGCCTGGACCAATTTGGCCAAATCTTTTTTTTAAATGTTCGTTGAAGTTCAAGGATGGTTTTTACGGCGAGAAAAATTAGAATTATTGCTTGAAAAACCCTAAAAATAGCCCTTTTCTTTTTCCCATACAAATGATTTGAAACTAAAACGTAGTCAATTTGAGCTTTATTGCTATGGTATAAAGTTCATATTAAATTACAAGCACTCACTGTTGTCTAAGCAATGTAGGTGTGTTCCTAACGTCAAAGATCATATCTATCAAAACAATGTGCGTGTGTGCGTTGGAGCACAGAATACATAGTTGGAGGAGTTTAATGTCGCGTTCCGAAACTCGCGTTTCTTTTGTATTAGTTTAGGCACGCGAGATAAAATGCATCAGTTTCCACGTCATTACATCAGTCAAACAAAAAGCGAAGCATCGGTGAAAAATGTCGCAAAAACGGGGAAAATTATCCATATTTAAAATCTTTTAAAAACTTCTTAATCGCGATCATAATAATAGAAATTGACGCGGACGAAGTCGCGGGCGTCCGCTAGTAATTATATATATATAGCAGATAGCTGCATTTTTTTTTCTTGAGCGTAGATATAATTTCGCAATAAACAAACACTTGCTTTTCAGGTCCGGAGTTACAACATTAACAGTGTCAACTCTTGGACAAGCCCCCCGAACATATATTATACGAGATGGAGTGTGGACTCTCTGCAACGGCATGGTTCAGTACCCAGTCAGTCAGACTTCGTACAACATCTTCACAGAACTATTCTCTGCACCGAGGTGTATTGGTCAGGAGGTAATACAGAGGGAATATCTTAGTCATATTTTTGTTTAGACGGATTCCTGAATTAGATTGTTAACGAAACAAGGTTTCTAAACTTTAATTAAGTCTTACGAGAACAGTATTACGGTTCGTGCCTACTCCGTTGTACCTACTTGAATTTGAAAATGATGCTAATGAAAAAAAATACTAGTACGTAATATACCTACCCGGAGCGCTGTCATGAGTGATGAAATTTTTTATGTGAATATTGGTCATGGAATTGATATTTAAAAATTAGACGAACAAAATAAAAAAAGCTTGGTTGGTAATAGGTATGCGTTAATTTGGATTAGTTGTAGAGTAGGTAGGTATGCGTTAGTAACTTAGTAGAGTAGTACCTAATGCGTTGAATTGAAAATTCATTAAACAACAATAGCAACATTCAAGTATCAAAATGATATAGGTAAAATAGTTGATTCAGTGAATAATTAATTAGATAACGATATCGTAGCGCGATGTACAATTTTTGTGTTCGTGTCTATATGTATATTTATGTCGATAAATACGTTGGTACTTATTATAAATGCGATAGTTTATGAGGATGGATAGTATCATGTATGGATGGATGTTTGTTACTCCTTTACCCCGCAACGAATGAACCGTTTGGAATGGAGATCTCATGTCCAGGATTAACACATAAGCTACATTTTATCCCTGAAAATTAAAGAGTTACCGCGGGAATTAAAAAAACTTATTCCACGCGGACGAAATCGCGAGCATCATCTATTGGTCACTAGTTATTAATAAAAAAAAACAACATTTTTTTGTCATAGCTCGTTGTCAGCGAAACGGCCATGGAGTCTAGGTAGGTATTGTAATAGGTAATTGTGGGTCTATTATGTGATTATTATTAACTGCTACATGGCTATAGCCTCTCTAAGTGTAGGTTACGACATCAACTTTAACAACCAGTTGAGATTAACTAACTGAACAAGTGTAGTAGGTACATAGTTACTAAAATTATAAAAAAAGATAAAATTACTGTGACTATAAAAATAGTATGAATACTATAGCTATTTAAGACTAGATGAAGCCTGCGACTTTGTCCTCGTAGATTTGAGTTTTTAAAAATCCCGTGGGAACTCTAATATTACGGTAGGTAGGTAGGTATATAAAAATGCTCTTCAAAAAACCGAATTCAAAGGCAAACCTAGCATCGAGACTGAGGGGTTGGGAGTAGGGAATGCAATCTCGATCTCGCGAGATCTCGTTTTCGCGAGATCTCGGCCTTTTTTAGCGAGATTGATCTCGGAAGAAAAAAGGGCGAGATCTCGCGAGATTAACGAGATTGCACTCGAGCATAAAAAGTCTTATTCGAAGCGCGTAGGCCAACTTGTAGCTCTTAAGACGTCATAAATCTACCACGTACCGGTTCGGAATGCAGATTCTGCTGAGAAGAACCGGCAAGAAACTCAGCAGTTGCTTTTCAAAAAATAAAAAATATTTTTTTTACAATAGGCAACCAAACTATGCTATGTATACAGTGCTTCCACAGTGATTTGATAGATACGTACGTCAAAGTACTTAAAAAATACTACTTAAAAAATTATAGACAATTTGATGCATAAAAGTCTATTGAAAAAATTCGTGAAAATAAATGTTATCTTATAATACTTATAATTTTTTTCCTAATTTATTCAAATATTGTGATTATTTGCAAAAAAAACACACAAAACTGCAAATCTCGCGAGATCTCGAAATTGGCGAGATCTCGCAGTATTGTTATTTACAATCTCGCGAGATCTCGCTTGAGCCCCAATCTCGCGAGATTTGCATTCCCTAGTTGGGAGTTGATACTTGGCCTTTAATGATCAAGTTTTGTATCCTATCAAATAAGTAATTAATCAAATCAAACAATCAAAATTAATAGTAATAAGTAAATAGTCAATTCTTAAGTCACCCCCAGATCTTTAGGGTTCTACTCTGATAAGCTCTAGCTTATCAGAGTAGTTTTACTACGGATGTGTGCCTGTGATTCGAACAATAGACCCCTCCGAAAAGATGGCCATAGTTTTCACTACTAGGCTATCACAGCTCGATAAAGAATATATTATCTTGTGTTAAAAATAAAACATTTAAAACCTGTCTACAGATTACATCAAAGCGAGATTCGTGCGTTTTTAACTCTATCATCAAGTATGAGACTATACCTGTGACCCGGCGATCCATGTATGACGAAGACGACTACCTTTGCCTGAGAGCATCTTTCAACAACACTCTAGAGAATTTTATGTCTGTTACGAAGAAAGTCGTTCACGAAACTTGCAGAAATGGTAAGCTCTCTGAAGGTCGGTCTATAATGTACGTACTACATAATATAGGTTACTAGAACGGTATCCATGATTTCGCCCGCGCCCTCGCACGGTACCTATATCTCAGACGAACGTGGAATCGGTTTAAACCATTGTTTCAACTAATGTCTAACCGAACCTTCGGTTTCGGCTTCGGATTCGGCCACCTTCTGTCAAAAATACCACCTTCTAACGATTAAGTTTTGGCCGAAGCCGAAGGTTTCTAGCAAGCGCTGAAATTGAATGAACTGTTACGAATTCGTGAAGGGTGACCGCGGAGGTAGGGCATTGCTTTGAGCCGTGGTTGAGTCTACCGGCCGCCATCGCCAAATCAAAACAAAGATATTTTATTTTAGTGTTATTATTTTTGACTAGTTGCAAGGCAATTTTAATCATCCATTAAGTAAGTTTATTATTTAGAGTCAGCATAAAAAGTGATTATTTTAATAAAATAATCACTTCAAGATTGGTTGACAATTAATACTTTCAACCAATCTTGAACGGAATTTCTTAGGGCTATTAGAACTTCGGCTTCGACTTCAGGTCAAGGTTATGGCAATTGCCGATTATTCGGCGTTGGCTTCAGCCAGAAATTGACCTTCGGTTGGACATTAGTTTCAACGTTACCTTTTCTTAATTTTAGCGTTTTAGCATCAGGATTGAGGGAGTGGGCCCGGCAGTATAATTATGAAGTCTATACCAACTCGATACCTACCTCTTAATATAAGCAGAAGTTATATCACACATGAATGTCAATTTAATTTATTTGTATAGGTAGGTACCTAGAACTATAGTTTAACTAAAAAACTTGATTGATCGTCTATCCGGTTTTGATACCAACGTGATGGGTATATAATAATATAGGCATATTTTAGTTTTGTTCCACGATGTTTCCTCGTGCCAAATAAGCTACGTAAGCATTTATTTATGTTCCGTATGGTTAAGACAACTTTAAATAAATATTAACAAATACATAGTAATGTTAATGTTAATGTAGTAATTTTTTGCAGATAGGCACTAAGTTCCTAGTACCTACCTAAGTACCTACCCACCTGTAGCCCGTAGGTATCTACATATTATCCATGATAGAAAAACACTTATGTCCGTCCGTCTGTGTGTCTAGGCCCTTTTTCTGGGAAACGGCTTAATGTACTAAGTAGAATACTAAATACAAAGGCCTCGTTTCTAGTTAAAGTCAATGAAAAGTTACAGCTTTTCAAAGCGTATTTGTATACATGAATAAATTCCCAGTGGTGTTTTTGCCATTAATTTAAATCTAGGCGCATTATTTAGTAATGTTATTTCAAAATGTAAAAAATTATATTGTAACAAGATTGTAACTAGCTGACCCGGCGAACTTCGTACCGCCTAACAGTCGATTCTTTAATTTTAGTGACAAACGTTACTCAATTGTTTTGCCTTCCCGGAACCCCTCCACTAACACTTAAACATTATTATATGGTATGGTATTAAAGTTCAAATTGACTTTTAAGTATTATTACCAATCTTTTATATGGGAATATAGAAAAATGTTGTTTTTAGTCTTTTTCAGGCAATTTTTTAAATTTTTCTCTCCGTAAGAACCATCCTCGTACTTCAAGGAATATTATAAAAAAAGAATTAGCGTAATCGGTTCAGCTGTTCTAGAGATTTGCGCTTAGTAACACATTCAGCGATTCATTTTTATATATACATATAGAGATATCACATCATTCCAAAAAAAAGTAATACTCGTAGAGTTAATAATAAAACCTTAAAAACTATTAATTCTAAAAATAAATATGGTACACGCACCAGTGCATATTACTAGAAATAAAAAAGGGTCTAAGTGCCAAAAATTTCGTTTCGGTTTTTATTACTTTATTATGTAGTATGTTCCCTCGCCAATAACCTAAAATAAAAACTAAACGACTAGCGTTGTAAAGAATTTTATTGTAATAATAACCATGTGAAAATTAAAATAAAAGAAATATGTTGTTAAAATGATTTATTAATTGAAACAAAAATGCCTGCTCTTTTTTGTTTTGGCACTTAGACCCTTTTTTATTTCTAGTATTCATATGATCCCTCGCCTAATAAATGAATTAGATAGTAATGTTAGGGTAAAATTAAATGAATACAATTTAAAACATAAATTAAAATCATATTTTTTAGATAAGTTGTTATGTTAGTTTTTATATTTCAAATTAAAAAAGCTATGCGAATAATATTGCGTTTGCGATAATGGATTTTTATGAAACATGCACAATACTAAAAAATACTAAAACAAAAGTTTTGATACCAATTTCTTGCAGTTTTTATATAAGTATTTGTGTGTAACGGAATGGACTTATTGCATACAATTTAAACCTTAGTGGTTTCTCGTATGTTTATTAGAAAAAAAATTGTATATATTTGTATGGTGATAATAAAAAAAAAAAAATATATTGTATGACGTTAATTACATATATGTACAACCTTTTAAGGAGCTTTTAAGTATGCATGTATAGTGACGAGCAACTATAGTATATAAGTAGGTACATTGCGCGTGGCCCGATACGCGTTTGGCCGTTTATTTAATAACAGATGTATTTCGTTTCCTCAGGAGTCATCAGAAGTTTAGCCGACAACGTCTTGGACTGTGGTGTAAGGGTTCTATCAGAATATACATACTATCCACAAAAGGATGAATCAGTCTCCACCCTACCTCTAGAATATTGCACGGAAGCAGACGGCTCTTGCAAGCTCATCGTGGCATGGCATCTCTCCAATAAAACTATAGAAAACTTCGAATTTTTAAAAAGTGATCAAAATTTTAAGAAATTCTTTATAAATTCCGACTCTTACATAGAACCTTTCATATAGTAACCATACAAAGGAAGTGGTGTGTTCCTTTTGACGCTGGACTAGACAAAAATATAACTGATATAGTAGGTACTTAACCCTAAATAACTAGTATTTATTTGTGAAAATATATAGGTACTTATAACTACTTTACTCACCATTGAAATCCATGGTTTACCTATGTTAAAAATAATCACTGTATTGAAAAAGAAACAGTCAACATAAGTTCTTCATTCATAGGTATTCGTAGGTGTTTACACTCTATATTCCATCATTTATTAGGTGTTATATACCTCTATAAAATATTACACAAAATAAATGCGAGATGCGATGTCGACGTTGTATTGCTCGCAGTTTTACATAGGAACGTATTATACAGTCTAATCAAACACGAGTGAATGAGATAATATATCTCCGGTAAGACTATTATATTGTGCTAAAAATTTCCACACCACGCCCGCGACTTTGTCCGCGTGGATTAAGGTTTTTTGATTCGCGTAGGAAAAAGAAGCCTGTGTGTTAATCCAGGATGTAATGTATCTCCATTTCAAATTTTAGCTTAATCCGTCCAGTAGTTTTTGCGTGAAAGAGTAACAAACATACACACACGTACATATACACATAGAAACTTCGCTTTTATAATATTAGTGTGATTGTCATTTGAAAGGTAATTATGCGAAAGTGTCCTAAAACGAAATGTAAACGCCCCGACTCCACGCAGTCTTGTCTGCCCTAACCTGAGTGTTTTTTAAAAGCACGAAGCACGAAGTTCGCGAAGGAGGTCCTGAATGAACTTCATTCCGGGTTCCGGCGACCTCCCGCAGTGAAACGAAGGTCGAGTAGGTGCTGAATGGAGGGATGACAGAGCGAATCTTCTGGCGTAGCCCATTTTAATTTGTACTGTACACTACTATCTACTATGTTGCAATACAAATAATTATTAACAAATCAAATGGGCTACACAAGAAGACTCGCTCTGTCGCCCTTCCCGAGTCGGGACTTTTGCATTTTTTTATTATAGGTAAGTACCTACTTAATATTCGAAATTTTGATTTAATGTCGGAAATAAAAGTAATAGATAAAAAATGTCTTTTTATTGATAAAAAACCAATGATAGTAAAACTAAAGCCGGTTTGACCTACAAGGCCAACGAAGTTTTCACTTTCAAAACCACTGATAGGTACCTAACTATGCTTTGTCCAAGCCTTTATTTTCTTTTTGGCAGATCACGCCTATAAATTACCGTTTTTTTGTTTTCGGAATAATGTACTAAAATAATGTCGTACTTTATTGACGTTTAGTGAAGTGCCCTGTGCATAACAAACAACCACAGACTAAAACACAGTTCTTGAAAGACGATAAATCATTCACAATTATGATAAAAATAATTTGACTTCGTGTAAGTATTGTTTCTGTAAATTTAATAAAAAAAGGCAATAAAAATAGTAACTATGACTCCAATATTGAATATTTGCAAGGAATTAAGTTGAAATCTTGGAATTTAAGTTCAAACCAAGGGTAAAGAAATTTTTCTTTTCATTTAATTTTTTTTTGACGGCTGCCTTAAAATATAACTAGTTATGCACGCGTTAGTGAAGTGAGTTAACTTCAAAACGCGTGGTTAATAACGTCTAAACCAAGTTTAAATCAAGAGTTTATAATGGTTTCTTTATAATGGTTTTCGAAACTCTATCAGATTTGTGTCAATAAATTTAGAATAATAATTTTTTAGAATAAGATTTATTATAATATTAATTTTGCATGCCAATACCCGGCAGATTGCAGTGCCGTTTAAATATTATGTAACACCTATGTACCTTTACTCAATCTATGCAAATAAAGATTTTGATTTGATTTGATTTGATTTGAGTTATGAGCAAATATACTTGGAAAATCACATACCTACCTACTTATTTATTTAACAAACTAGCTACGTAATTGGGTATACAAATGAAACAAGTAAAATTATTAAATACTAGCGGCTCGTCCTGGCTTCGCACGGCTAGACATTTATTTTTTAAACATTTTGGCATAAACGTACAGTAAATGCAGGGCAAGTGACATCAACGCGTAATTTTTAAAAACGGAATGGAATGTCCTATTTTAATAAACTAAAAAGTAATTTACAGGTATTTAAGCTGCCTTGCTTGAGAAATCATTTATTTAGGTAAGGATTAAGGCAAAGGTATAAATAACTTGATCTGATTTATATACACTATACAATTTAAATTAATATCG
Organism: Hipparchia sbordonii; assembly: GCA_038048805.1. NCBI lineage: Eukaryota > Metazoa > Arthropoda > Insecta > Lepidoptera > Nymphalidae > Hipparchia > Hipparchia sbordonii. Next base: position 6,654,374 of record CM076107.1, on the reverse strand, counting down.
GAGTTATCAGAAAATGAATATTTCCGCGTGATAAAATAATAAAATGGTGCCAGCCGGTGCGGCGGGGCAAGGTGGCAGGTATCGGCGCGGAAGATTCCTGTGGTTCCTGTGGTGATCTTATTAACAATCGTTTCCTATAAGAAGCTCTGTGCGATCGCAGCCCCGTAAAAACAAATATTTAATATTTCAACCCAGACGAAGTCGGGGCAGGTCGCTAGTTAAACATATTTTGAAAGAAAACCTTAATTATTATTATTATCGATAAAGAACCCAAATCAACTTATTATTTTTTTCTGTTTGTCTGTTACCGCAAACATAATATGTCAAATTAATTTATCTAAGTGATTAAAAATATATAATAAAATATAAGTACGTTAAATCAAAATTAAAAAATATTTCATTAAATCGATTGAAAGTTCTTCTTAAATAAAATCGATTATTACTTCAAATCGAATCGGTAACGTGTGAAGGCGTCACTAAAGTCAAAATTTCTTGATCTGCCAAAAAGAAAATAAAGAATTGGACAATCTATACAAGAGACAGTCAATAGATCGTCGATGGATCATGAGACTGACATTTCGGTAGCTATCTTAAAATATTAGAATTTAGAACCTATGTAATCGCAGTTAGAATAAGAGTTTCTTATCTTCTGTATTGCCAATCGCTTGAAGTATTAGTAGCTTTGTGAACCTTATCAAACAGGAGGTCAAACGTTTATCATAACTGTCTATCATCTAGGCACTAGAAGAATTAACACAAAGATCGTCTATAAGTATTAGAAACTCAATAGCAGCAACAGTTTCTAAAGCCTATCAGGGTTAATGAAACTTTAGGATGTTGTTCAGGGATGGTTAAGGCTGAAGTCATGTCAGCATTGATTCGCATTTTTGCGTATGATTTCAGTCACTAGATACCTACGCATCGCGTGCGAAAGAATGCTTTTCTTTTAAGCACAGATTACTATGGATACTGCTTGTATGCATGCGTAGGTAGGTAAGTATCCTGTCGCATGCGTATGTATGCGTGTGAAATAGAGGTGGTCGTTGCAAAACATAAATAGTTCCTAAAACTATGTAAGTATTGATGTAATACCTATATAACGGTTTTCGGTTCTGCGACAACTTTTTATTGCGCGCAACTATATATTGGCTAGTACCTTGCAAGTTGCAACGTAGATGAGTTACTTAAAGAACCGAGTACCAGTACCTAAAAACTAAATCAACGGGATTTAGTTTGGTTATTTTTAACACCACGAATACCGACCAAACTTATAGGTAGTTTCAAAACCCGTTATCGATACCAATAACGATAAAGGGTTTTGTTATTACCACAGGTTATTACAAAAACCCACAACGACCCACCTCTAATGTGAAAAAGTTGTCTGCGTAGGGATGTTCGATAATGGGATCGATGTGTTACACATAAAAAGACTAGTCCTTACTCAACTTGACTCAATGCTACTCAACGCGATTAAACTCGACTCAACTCGTCTAAACGCTACTCAAGTCTCAACGTGATTCAACTCGACTCAACGCAACTCAACTCGACGCGATCCTACTAGACTCAACGCTACTTGACTCGCCTCACTCCGACTCAACGGCACTTGACTCTACTCGACTCAATGCTACTTGACTGGACTGGACTCGACTCTCGTCGTCTGCCCCGTACGGGTAGCATCATAGGTTACTACTTTTATTGGGTAGCATGAACAGACTGAAAAGTCACTGGTACACTACGTTTTTACTTATCGCTGACAAATCACAGACTAGCCTAAATTTTTCCTACTAACTTGTCTCCGTGAATAGGAATATTGTTCAGAATTTTTTCGATACCTATATCGAAATCGATATTGATTTTTTTTAATACTTCCTGTGTTCCGTTCGATCTATGCCGCAACCCTACGGCCTCGCTTGTCAATGTCACTGTCAAAACTATGGAGAGGGGAGAGCATAGATAATACACTATATACTAGAGATAGATGTGCCACTGAGGTTATAAATTTGTGAAGTTTATGTACCCAAGCGAAGAGATGACGCTGCCTGTATATCTTGTATGTACAATTAATGTACCGCTAGATGGCGCTTTATTTATTGCATGCCGCTCCCGGTAGGTGGCGCTTATTTTCAGTTGGGATGTACTAAATCCAAAAATTTGGTTAATCGCAAATTATAGACCACATAGTAGGTATAAGGCAATAGTAATTGAGGTATCATATTCGCAAATTTTAAATTATATCATAACTAATTAAAAACGGCTATCTTAACTTATTACCTGACTTAATCGAATGTTTTGTTAGATAATAAGCTTAGATAGACATTTTGAAGCAAAGTTTTCAAGAAAATATATCATATTATGATACTGATTTATCGCGATTACTATTGCGATAAACCTACAATGTATAATTAATTGGTCTACAATTAGTGAAAAACAAAACCATTGAAATACATATAACAAAAATTGAATTTTGCCACATAACTAAGACTGAAAAATGGCGAGAAAAAATAGTTCGAGTATCCCTTAAAATAAATATATATGTAGATGTTAAGGTATATTTATATAATAACAAGTGTTTGAGATGTTAACATTTTTTTTGTAAAATAACAAAAAAAAGTTGATATCTCCAGGAGCTATTTTAAACGGAAATGGAAACAATGAAATTCAGTAGTAATTATATTTTTAATAATTTATTTATTTCTTCTGTGTGTGTTAAAATAATTCAAAGCTTGTATTTTTGTCGCATTATTGTTACAAACATTAGCTTTACCTTTCAGTATTCTGTTGACATTAGTGCACCAGCTATTGATTATTATATTTATTATTGTATCCATTAAAAAAATCTGTACTATATCTTTATGAGCTACACAGGAGAACTGTAACCAATTACAAAATATATCTGCAATTTGCTTTATTGTAGCCTTTAGATGCTGTTGCTGTGGTGTTTCATTTAATTGAGTTTGAATGACAATGCAAACATCATCTATAAACTCGCACAATGCCTCCGAAGGATAGTGTAGTGACCTTTTCGTGTAGTCTCTCTCTAATATGTAGTCAGTGTTCCTAGGAGGCATTGTGCTGACTAAATTCATTCGACAAAAAAGGCATGTACTACATAATTTACTTATGGTTTTTTTAATAACATAGCCTGCAACATATCTTTTTGCCTCCTTACTGGTTGATATATTAGAATAATCAGTATCTCTATTTTGTGTAAATTCGTCTATTACAGAACCCACATTAACATCTGTGGCTTGTTCCCTTTCTTCTACTTTTTTATAATTTAATAACGTTGCCAGTGGCTTTAGTGCCTTGTTGTCATCTTGCTCGCAGTTTGCCCCGACTGAGTGTGGTGAGGTTAAATTATTTATTAATAATGTTTTAAAAGCTCCGGTAAACTGCGAGCAAGTAGGAGATGTGTTTCTGAGACCATTACTCCTGATGTTACAGAAAAAATTTTCCAATGGATCCTGGTTAACGTTTCTTGTCAACAAACTATTTACTTGGTATGTTTCATTTAAATATCTAAACATTTCTTTAAAAACATTTATATTTGAAATCCAATGTTTAAGAGACGGAACTTGTTCAAATTTTGTGGACGTAGTTCCATCTCTTAATTTTTTTTCAACTTTAAAGCCCATTGATCTTAGTATTGGGAGCGACTCATCCCAAAGTTTGAAATGTGGCGAATTTTTTTTCAATGCACACTTAAACATTTTTTCAGATTCCTGGTAATTATGACCATTGAATGAGTCGAAAAGTTTATCGAAAAGGAGCAATAAATCTGCTGTGCCTAGACACTCCCTAGGAAGAATATTGTGATCTGAAATAAAACGAAAAAAAAAATGATTACTTTAAGTATTGAACTAACAAAGCTTTGCAAATATTAATGTCTCCTATGCATTTTTAACTATGTGATTACTATATGTAATAAAGTGATAAAGTATGTAAGAAAATAATCTTTAAGGTTCAAATTACTTTATACACTAACATACAAACATACAATAAAATCTAAATATATAAAAGGAAAAAGTGATTGACTGACTGATCAATCAACGCAAAGTTCAAATCACTAAACGGATTGAGCTGAGATTTGGCATACAGTGTGGTTATTCCGAGTTTTGATTCGTTTGATCGTAATAGTTAACTATGACAGACTAACGGACTAACCACACAGATAGCTCCAGGGGATCCCTGCGAGTCTTTTTATGTTATCTGTCCACCTAGTTGGGGATCTAGCTGTGTTTACGAGTGCAGGGTCACCATTCCAGCACCTTGAGATCCCAATATCCATCGGTTCTCAGCGCTATGTGTCTCACCCATTGCCATATCAGCGGTCATCAATCAATGTGGTCTATCGTACTATATCGCCCTTTCGGAAACCGGCTTGTTCAGGAGGCTGGAAGTCATCCAACCTACGGGCGAGACGATTCGTGATGACTTACGAAACACGACTACAACTACGCTAATGACTTGAAACCATATGACTGCTTGAAATAGAGTTAAGGATACTTACTGGCCAAATACCTCATTGTAGCAGACACCCTCTGGCTGAATACTTGGGCTGCATTCTTGACTTTCATTTTAGGTATTTTCTCCTTAACAACATGATTCACAGTCAATTTATTAATTAATCTAATATCATCTGCTCCAGGATCCGCATCAAGCAACATTTGCAGATGTTGCCATTTTGCATATTTCACTTCCCCATTATGCATATATCTTAAATCCTTTGTAAGGAGGTTATTTCTCACCCCTTTTAGGAGATGTGGAGTGTCAAATATTGGAAAAATTTTAATTTCATTGACTTCAAATGATAGGCTTTTAAATTCTTTGCCTTGAGCTAAATATTTTCTTTTAGTGTCATTGATTAGACTGTTTATAACATTTACATTACTGGTTGACTGGTCACAAACTGTGGCAGCTACTTTTAGGCCAGTGCTTTGTACGGCTGTTAAAACTTCTTTAACTATATTTTTCAACTCTGTAGTTTTTGTTGTACTCTGGCAGAATGTAAAAGAAATTGGCTGCTTATATTTTCCCTTTAAACTCTTTACCATAAAAACAAGTGCATGGTCAGCAATTTTATTCGTTTTATGCAGCCCAAAATCTTCAAAACCAATAATCATATCCCAAGATTTATGGTAATACAATCCAGGTGTTAATGCCACTTCGTCGAATATAAGTGTGCACAATTTTTTTTCCTGTGGTAATTTTTGCACAGCCTTTTTAAGGTGTTGTATGACAACTTCATTGATGCCAGGCTTAATTGTCACCCTGTTTAAAATCTTCTGGATTGTCCTTGTAGATGGTAAGGCAAAAAGTCGTTGCATCAATTTGTAAGCCTTTTGGCTTTGTTTGTATATGGTAAGGCACAATATTTTTTCCTTATTTGTGTATCTTCTTCCTCTAGATTTGATGGAAGATTTTTTTAGCTGCATATTAGTGAAAATGGCAGCAGGTTCAGATAGTTTTTCAACCGCTTTTAAAAAAGCCTTGTTTTGGGATAGTTTTGCAGCTTGCTTCACTTTTTGATTCAAGGTTTTGCATTTTTCTTTCAGTTTTAAAAGTTTAATTTTCAACTGAGCACATTCATTGGAACATTTCACCTTACTGGATTTGGTGCCTGAAATAAGAAAAAAAATAGTTTGTCAGCATGTACATCAAACTTGCTTGCTACCACAACATTCTTGTTTAGAATACTGTTACAAATGATTAAGGGCAGATTGCATGCAAGACAGTATAGGTAAGGTTACAGAAATGATTAAAATCCAATTTAACCACCAAAAGCAAGACAGTATGCTTGTTTTCTTTGTTTCCTTCTTGTTTATTGTTAATAAATAAATGTATCTCACATATAATCATGTTAATGTTTGCCAGAGACAAGAATCTGAGTTAATGAACATATCGCACCCCCGGTGAGACAATGTCACTTATACAAAAATTGCATTAATGAGTTAAATAATATGTAATAACTTTCCTAAAGCACCCCTTTACTTGATAAAGTTACTTTTGTTGTACACAATTACGGAAACTATAATCATTGCGTATTACGAAAGTAACGTTACCGCACCAAGTAATAGGGTTTTAGGACAGTTATTACATATTTAACCCCTCCTTACTTCAAACTGTGCATTTTTTTGGAATAAAAAGAAGCCTATGTAACTCTAAAGCCCATCAACTATCTATATGCAAAAAATAACGTCAATTCATTGCTCTGTTACTTGATTAAAGGACAAACGTAAGCGCATCATCCCATAGGAACTGTGCATTTTCGGGATAAAAAGTAGCCTATAAATCGAAAAAAAAAATGTTTTTGTGTAAAAAACAAAATACTTAGCAATTAGGGGGCTCTCAAAGATACTATTTTAGACACCTAATTTGGTTAAGTAAATCAAAAGTAGGTACTAACCTTTTTTGACAGAAACACGTTTTTGAGAAATCACTACTGGTGGATTCTCACTCACTGGCTCAATTTCACATGTAGTCCCTTAAATAAAGGAAAGGAATATGTACTTAGTATATTAAAAAACGGTAATATCACAATACACATACTATCTTATCCAGATTTATAAACTCAGCTAAAATGAATCAACTTGGTAACATTTTTTTATATACATTATAGGCACACGCTTGACCACTATCACACCTGATGGAAAGTGATGGTGTGATACCCAAATTGTACGTGTTAGGAAACACAGATCTCGGAAGAGCATTCTAGACCCTGGCAGTAAGAATCAGAAATGAAGACTTAAACTGCTTCATCCCCGAGGATGGTATATCAACGATGTAGGGATGGAAGCCCTCCCGATGACTCTCATACAATTTTCCTCTTGGTTCTTAAAATCACACTTCACCTTTTAATGTCCCACTGTGTCTATGCCTAGCAAAGGTGTCTTTTGTCATAAAACAGGAGAATTAAGAATTTAACTACACATGGGGTCCAATGTGGGTTTACTGGCTTATAAGTAGGTACTTAATAATATGAATCAAACTGCACTGCACAAGCTTATAGCTAGACTAGCTTTAACCCGCGGCTTCGCTCACGTTAAGTTCGATTTTTTAAACTCCTATTTTACCTCCTTCGGGTTGAATTTTGAAAAATCCTTTCTTAGTGGATGACTACATCATCATAGCTACCTGTATGCCAAATTTCAGCTCGATCGGTCCAGTGGTTAGAGTTGTGCGTTGATAGATCAGTCAGTCAGTTAGTCAGTCAGTCACCTTTGCCTTTTATATATTTAGACTAACATTCAAATTTACTCTTATGAAATTAACATATATTATATACTGTTTCATCATAGTGGTTCTTTTGTCTGGCATACCCAGGTGCCCTAAATTAAGGTGCCAGTAAATAAAAAACTTCATATGTTTACCTTGGCCAGAATTGGCATCTGCAATATCAGATATTTTGGTATGCTCAGTAGAACATGTAGTCAGGTCTATTCCATGATTGGCAGCTTGGTGTGTTTCTACACGAAAATCAGGATTAAATTTTTCATATTTTTTTTTAAAACTTAATCTTAACTTTATATATTACTAGACTAGATTATGCCTGCGACTTGGTCCGCATGGATTAAGGTATTTGATTCCCACGGGAAACCTAAACCCTAACCCTTTTTTCCAGGATAAAATATAGCCTATGTGTTAATCCAGGATATAATTTATCTCCATTCCAAATTTCAGCCAAATCTGTTCAGCAGTTTTTGTGTCAAAGAGTAACAAAATGTCTTCACCTTTGCACTACTTCACTATCACTACATAGTATAAAACAAAGTCGCTTTCTCTGTCTCTATATCCCTATGTACGCTTAAATTTTTAAAATTACGCAACGGATTTTGATGCGGTTTTTTTAATAGATAGAGTGATTGAAGAGGAAGGTTTATATGTATAATGACATGAATAAAATAGTGGAGACATACTGTTATTTTTGAGGTTTCTAATGTGATGTCGTAAATAATTACATTTTTTCCGCTTACATTGCAAACGCAGGCTAATCCCTACGAGATTTATCAAAATAATGTACTAACTATTGTACACATTGAAAAGGTCTACAGAAAACTCCGCTATGGTATATGTCTAACTTTTATGGATATCCCACAATAACATGTTTTTGTCATTTACTTTTTACGACAAATAATGGCTAATTTTCAAAGCGATTTTAACCAATACAGCATTAATCCTTATCTAATTAAATACCTTAAATACATTGTTGATTTAATATAGATCTATATGGCCCATTACAGCATATGATTTAAATGAATATTTTCGAAGATATTACAGATTTAAAAATTGCGGGACGTAGCGTTTGCGGCGGTTCCGGCCGGCCGGGCGGTGGGAGCAACTACTGGATCGATTTTAATCATTTTTTCAATGAATGAATATATATTTTATACCCGTGCGAAGCCGGAGCGGGCAGCTAGTTAATAATATGGCCAAGACTCAGTGGCAGATTAACCACAAAGCAAGAGTAGCGTTTGCTACATGCCCTGCATATTCAAATGGGGGCAAATTATGGGCAAAACAGGTGTATGGGGCCATACTTTTGTGCTTGTAGAACTTTGTAGATTATTTGATCATTGTCATTTTTTATCCTTATGACAAATCTAGATAAAACTTACCAATATTCAATGTTGGAATAGCATTTTTAGTAAGACGTCCAGTAGCTGTTATATAGAACTCTTCAAAATGGTGATCACATATATGTATGTTGTTGTATATGTATTTGTCACCCTTTTCTATGTCTGTTTCATTTAACACCATTTTCCATTGACTAAATTTTTCCTCATAAGGGTATTCCGATGGTGGGAAGTGATGAACTCTTCCTGAAATATAATTCAATGTAATTTTATAAAAAATGCTACCAGCAGGTTCGTTAACAGACATTTTATAACGCCCAATTCATTTTGTAAGACGGTAAATTAAAACAAATCATACCTTTATAGGGAGTACATCCAAAATAGCACTTGAAGGCAGTTTTTCTAGGCATAATGAAAGTTTCGTCGAATCCAAATCAAAAATCAAAAGAAAAGTCCGGTATTCACAGCGTTTGGAGTATATTTTATCACAAGGTCCAAGGGAGAAGCAGGGTCAAACGTTTATTGCAGATATCAAGGAAAAAGCTTAGTCGTTAGTCAAAAGAGCAGATCAAATCACGAGAATTAGTTTAAAAGAACACAACACCTTCACATGAACATAAAAAATTAAAAATAAAAAAATAAAAAAAAATAATAAAAATAAATATGATAAAAAATTCATTGGAAAATTTCAAAACGTCAGTATTTGCCGGACTTTGACGTTTCGTTTCACTGGCTTAAAACTTATGCTTAAAACGGTAAAAAAAAAATGTAATAAATGTACATTTAATATAGATTGAAATTGCATTAAAATAAAGTGAATGAATAGTAATGTTACGTTTATCTATGTATAATTTAATAATAATTATTTTAATTTTGTTGTATCCACTAAGCGACACCTAACGGCGCCAATGTAAAATTATGATACATGTTTCTGTACCCATTCACATAGATGACAGTAGTTTCTATACATTTTTTTTAAACACCTCAATGTATGGAAGTTTCACCCCCCTGGGGGAGAGGGTGGATGGTCAAGTGGTTAAAAAAGTTTCACGCAACAACAAAAAAAATGAAATAAATCGCATTTCTAAGGATAATAATATTATAATGTGTGTATCAAAAACTATATAGGTTTATCTCATTATTTCAAAGATATTGAATACATAATAAAAACGAAATATTAAAATGAAATGTCATGTGCCGGGACCAAATGTTAAAGGTTTGTCTTTTGTTAGTAGATACATCGATTTGTTGCATATTTTTATTTAATTTTCTAACGAAATAAATATTTCAAGTTTTAGGAAGGACAATACATGCTTTGTCAAGATTTGGTGATGAATTATATTTAGAATCCCTGCCTGATTCTGTTCTTTTAAGAACGTTAAATGCCGCCGAAAGTGCTTATGCTATGATAAAGTTCAATAAGAATTTTTTCTCTTACTTTAACTACAATTTCTATTCAACTGATGATAATGAAGGTTTAAAATGCAAAATATCAATGAAGTCGGCTCTAAATGCCTTCAAATCTCCAACTCACATGGATAAACAAGTAGAAAACCTAGAAATAAAATTGGATCCAGATTCTTGTAAACTAATCTTTCAACTTAAATGCAAGCATGGTATAGTTAAAACACATTATGTATCAATATTAGATTGCAAAGCTATGCAAGCTGTTTATACCAAAGATCTTATGCCAAACAGGTGAGGACAAATTTATTTTGCAATATAGGAATGCATGTATGATTATTTTTTTTATTAGAGAATATCAGCCAAGCTGAAGTTAACTAATATCCATCCTCCTATCCCCTTTGAATAAGCAGCAAGCTTGTGCTAGGAGTGGGTACAACAATATAGCAATGGGTGGGGTTTGAACCTGACCTTTCGGTTGTAAGTCTGCACCTTTAACTGTTAGGTTATTGATGCTTCTGAATTATATTCTCATAATTTAACATGTACATAAATAATTCTATCTTTAAATTTTCCAAACACTTCATGTAAATGATTTAAATTTTTATTTTCAAAAGTCAAAAAAATACATTAATGTAACTTGTTATTTTAATATTTTAGACTAACATCTTCCCAAAGATTACTTTCTGAGACTCTTGGAAATTTTCAAAGTTCTGATGACCAAGTGACACTAGAGGCTACGAAACAATTGCTGATTTTACGTAACTATGTTGATGCTAACATTGACTTGACAAAAATAATAAGAACTCAAATAAGTCTAAAGCCCTCAGAGTTTGACAGTTATACAATTGGAGCTGAAACAACTATTACATTCACTCTCAAGGAGTTTCGAGCTTTATTAGCATTCGCTGAAGCACTGAGTCTGCCTTTACAGTTACATTTTGAGACAACAGGGCAACCTGCAGTATTCATTGTACATAATGGGACTACTATTGAAGCACACTTTGTATTGGCTACCTCAAAACCTGACACTGCAACACAATCTTCCACACAGAGCAGTTCACGGATGGATAAAAAAAGAAAAGAACATAATGATCCAGTAGGGTCAGCAAAAAAGAAACCTCACTTGGAAATAGACATATCAGCATGCTTAGATGAAGACTCCCATTTATTCAATTATATTGATATTCCTGAAGAAAGGGATCTGAGGCCAGAAAAGAAATCTAATGGAGAGAAAGCAAAAGATAATGAATTAGAAGAAAATATGGATTGTGATATTCCTGGATCACCTACTTCTAGAATAAAAATGAAGTGTGTTGTGTTCAAAAAAAGTTTTGAAAACACATTTGACCCCAGAAGTATACAGCGTGTTATATTAGCTGAAAACTCTGATAGTGATTAAAATATATTGGTTATTTATTAAATGATTGTAAATATTTGTCTATTTAAGTTATATTTCTCTTTTAAAATATAAAAGGAAAAAAAAAAACATTTTCACTGCATTATGATTTTATACTAAAAATATACAAGTAAATAATGTACATGCTTCACAAATCAATATTTCAGGGCATAATTATAAACATTTGCAATTAAATATTACAACACATTTATTTTGAAGGGTAGGTTATTCCAATCTATAGAGGAACCATTTGTAGTATTGATATTGGATCTAGTATGTATTATTTACTATTTAAATTAACTATAATATGGAAAATATACATATTCCACAGATTCCATAAAAAATCATTTAGTGATTTTTTTACGCCACACATTTTTCCTGCAACTTTTCTCATTAATATTAAATGAAGCCTTTATCAACTAGTGCAAAATATGGGCAAGGTTATCTATTTATATATAAAAAGATATTTTTACAAAACTTGCATTTATTTGAAATAATGTTTAGAATATATTTATCACTAAGATAGCATTCATTTAAAAGAAAAAGCATTTGCTATTAGTCTCCACAATACAATAATTGCAAAAATTAAGGTAACTTTTACAGGGAAATATTGCTTTATACAATGTTTAGATCATACTTTTTAAAGCAATGTCTAAAATATACACTTCCGCAACTAATAAATAACTATTAAATTATTTTATCAATTTGGTTTTACTATTAGGAGATCGACAATGTTTAATATGATAAAAATAAAATGCAGATTTGTTTTCTGTAAAAAAAAAATTTTACACCATATTTTTATTATAACAATAGCTAGCTAACATGTCTTAAAAAAGATGAAAAAGATCTCAAATTCTACCTTCAATTTATTATTTATAAAATACGGCAGCGATACCATTTCATTACAATAATTATTTAAAATCAATTTCAATATAGTCTCTGGCCCAGATGGAGGGCTTACACTGAGTTGTGGTGAGGCCTTGCAATATGCAAAGACATTCAAACTTTACCACCAAACACTCACTTTCCAAATAAATAAATAAAAAGGGCACTGTTAATTAAGAACAATCCTCCTGGCTCTTTCTCACACACTGTGCTACTTTTCTTTTAAACTCCGAATATGATTCTCTCCATTCTTTCTGTAAAAAGAAACAGAATGAGCACACTGCTACTAATATTCAGTTTGTTTTGGCGCCAGCTAGTGTGTGTGCAACCTAATGTTAATTCATAAAGTGTCAATTGAATGTTTGTGGCCTGCGTCATGTGGCCCTTTCTCCACATGACAATCTGTTGTTAATTTTTCCTCAATCCTAAAAACAATCTTCTTGACTTTTCCTAACACATCTGGCAACTTTCTTTTTGAAATCCGAATACCTCTCTCTCCATTCTTTCTGTGAATATAAATAAAGATGATTGTGAGTACAATAATCAAATGACATTATATTATAAATGAACATGTTATTCATGTAGGTATATAAATTAGCATAATGTCAATGAGACTAGATAGATGATAGTACATAGTTAATAATAGTATTTACTTTAAACATGGTGAGTGATTGTGATTGTATATTATTGTGATATTAATGGTATTATGTTCAATAGCTACACAATAAAGGTCTTCTGTCACTTGAACTGTAACTAGTGTCTTACATGAAAATATAAAGTACTAATGTGGCATCTAATTTGCATTTGATTTTTAGAGATCCATTAGAATTTATTTTCCCAGAAGAATCCTATATGAGTAACCAGGATGCAACCTACCCCCCTGTGCTAATAATTTTTGACTAGTTTGGTTCAACAATAAAAAGTTAACAAATAAACTTGCATTTAATGACATTATAATGTAACATGGATTTTACAAAACAATCACATTTTTCTCCAATAAGGTAACAGCACAATGCCAAAACATTTACTCATGAGTCATAATGTAAATTATGGCAGGAAGATTAATATTGAAAATATAAAATATCTGGTACATAGGAATGTAGGTACAGTTTTAATTATACAAATTTTTTTGAGAACCAAGGAACTTGTGTTGTGTTATACAGTAATATTTATTATGACAAACATTGATGTTCATATTCATAATACTGGCATTACATTGGATAAATTATCAACAGATAGTTTCTTGTGCTGATATAAAATTTATAAGAAGCTAATATTGTAAAGTAAAAAATAAAGTTCAACACATTGTGAGAAGGTGCACAAAAATGCAATTTGTTATTTTATCACTAAAAAGTCAAATGGGAAACTCACGTTTCCCATTTGACTTAACTGAGAGAAGTACCTTTGTTGGTATAACAAATTAACATACTTTCATAGTGGAAGATAAAACCTAGTAAATTATATGCTTTCCTTCCTTTGTTTCAATACTTTAGAGATGTTACTTTACACATGGTTATATTTTTTACTTACTGCAGCATCAACATTAGCAGGACTTTCATCATTTGGGTCTGCTAACATGGAAATAACACTAATGAGGATTGTTTCAACTGTATGTACAGGTAGCCATCTCTCAGAGGCTTTCTCGTAGCCCCATTTGTCATCACCTGGTTCATGCAATATTGATATGCAGACATCTCCATTCTTTTCAACTGAAAATTAATTTAAATGTTCATTAGTTAGGTACAATTTTCAAAATAACACAACTTTTATTTAATTTATTTTCATTAACAATTTAATTTATCACTGAGTGAGATGTACAATAACACAAATGCTTTGACAAGAACTAGTGGCAAAAATGTACTATTAAAAAATTGACTATTTTCTTAGTTTCTACAAGATTTGCAGAATGGTCTCTTTTGGGCTACAACATTTGGGTCTTCTTTAAACTTAAGTGCCCTGATTGTAAGATTTCATGTTAAAAATATGACATAAATACTGGAAATATGTTGAATGTTTGCCCATCTACACTAAGGCTACCATAAAAATTAATATATTATTACATAATACATTGCAAGAATCCTGTAAGTATCAATTTCTAATATTTTATGAACTTTCACAGACTAAAGCAAGCTACAGCTTACAGCACCCTTGACAGATTGTTTAGGCTCTATATATGCTAAGATATTGAATATTATGCTTGGTTAATATTAAATTATAACTTTTAATCTCAAGAAAATATTTTATTTTGTACCGATTTCATCAATGTCCTCTTTACTGAGGAATAAATTGGGCATTTTGACAGTTTTTATATTGAAAACTTGCCAAAATGTCAAATTTATGTTGTATCAAAGTTATGTCACCATTTATTTTACGTTGATGAAATCAGCCCTTAATAAGTTGATTATTACTCACTATTTGGATGCCATATTTCTGTGACAAATTTCATCCTAGGTGGTCTTAAAGGATACTCCTTTGGAAAATGTAAGTGTGCTTTGAAGAATCCACCCTCACTGTAAAGTAAACTTGAAATGTTAAACACAGTATCTTTTTCTTACTAAAAAGTCGTAATACTGCTTTCCAAATGCTTCATCTTCATGACTCATGCTCTGCTAGATTAAGGTTAAAATCCTGAGGGGAAAGACATTCTCATTTGTGATTCATAGAAAACTATTAATACTACTCAGATGCTTAACTGATGTTATGAGAATAATACTAGCTGATGCCCACACTTCTGGTTTTATTAAACCATTATAGGAGCTCTTCACTTCATTTTTTGGGATAAAAGATGACCTAGATCATAATCCTCCCCCAGCATTAGTCTCATCAAAATTATATTCAGCCTTTCTGAAGACTCTGAAGCCATAGAATCATGAGCATAGAGAAAAGAAGTTATTTCAGAATCACTGTGAGCCTTCAGTATTATTTTTTTTATTGATAAAGTACAAAGTAGGTATCTCTCTCTATCTAACTGTATCTATAGGTATAAAGTTCACCTTATTTACAAGGTATTAATGGGAAACAACAAACATCTTTAACATGCAGGTAAACTTAGACCCTTAATCTTGACCATCAAACTCTGAAATGTCAGTTATTTGGGCTTAAGTTCCTAGACATGACATATAACAACTACAGACCATAATGATATTCAAAATACAGATAGGAGTATAACAGGTTGTTGGCAAATCATTAGTTTTGTTTGTATGGTATGTATGACAAAGTGATGACAAGTTTCCAATAGAGAACACAGGGCACAAGAAGACAAAGTTCTATTACACTAGGTTTAATCTACTAGGTGTTCAACTTACTATAATGTATCTGGAGGGCCAATAATGAGTACCTCCCATCTGTAAATATCATTGTCATCTATCAACCCAGCAGAAAAACCTTCCACTGGATTTTTGTTCAGTTCTGAAACAGGAATAGCAGATGCTGAATCATAAGAACACAAATAAAATTATCATAATCGCAAAAGATTTAAAAACGTAGGTAACGTGAAACTTTGCCAAGAACTAACTAAACTGCCTCATTATTTGTCTTTGGCAACCAATGCCCGTCACTGCAGTGGATATTGATTTTATTTGCACTTATTTATATTTCCTTTGATAAAACCATGAATCCACGTACTCTTACCGTTAAGCAATGTAGTAAATTAATTATCAAATTCACAGAGTCCTTAAATTCGACCCAGTAAGGTCAATGATTGCGCGAAGAGTTATGTGTGAGATTGAAACGATGATTGTCCAAATTATATTTAAATGTCTATCTGTAACACATACCTGCTAATTGCTTTTTTAATAAAAGCGAAGACTGTGGCTCTGACATTAATTACAATTAACAAATGTACCCTGACGACACGAAACAAATGATTTTTCCACAAAAGATGGCTGGCTGAAATGGGCTGAATTTATGCAGTTTGTGAATGTGAAACTTCAAACATATGAGCTGTCTACTGTGCTGTGTAGTGCTGTGGTGACTGGTGGTGGCTATCGTCTGTGGCTATCGTAGATATTAATCATTAGGTAGGTACCTAATCTGTGGTGTCGACTGTGCTTGTTTCCGATGTAGGTACCTACCTACCCTACCTCAAGCATCTACCCAGTGCCAACGGTCCAGCTCCAAACCACCAAACTCATAGGTACCTACCGTTCTGAATCGTCCAAAAAAATACCACAAAAATAGGTACCTACCTTGTAAGTATCTACTGTGCCTATTATAGGTATGTATAGGGTGGCCACAAAGGGTGGCAGACCCAATTATGGGCACTTTAAGGGTTTATCTAATTTTAAACATGTTTTTTAAACATTTTTAAAATTAGATAAACCCTTAAAGTGCTCATAACGAAATTTAACAAAATCCTATAAATCACTCTGTTCATAAGGTTACTTGTTTAATAAAATATATAATTAAAGAAGATATTGAAATATTTTTGTTTAAATCAACTAGAATTTTAAATAAGATTGAAAAATGACCCAGTCCCCAATTATTTGCACATTTGTTACCAGTTATGGGCACAAAATTATCCAATTATCAACACTCAGATTTTAATATGGTTTAAGGGAAATAAAAGGCTAGGCTACCTACCTAAGTCTTTAAAAATATAGATTTTATTACGAAATAATATAGTTATTGGAGAGATGGCTATACGAGATTAGTATGGACTAATCTCGATCATATAGGCCGACGTGCGGGATATCTTCAAATGGTCAATTAGGCTCTGTGGTCTTTGGCCAAATCTTTAACAGATTTTTGTTTCGTGATATATAACTGCCCATAGAACTTGTCGACCTCTCTCGATACCTCAGGTGAAGAAGAAACAAGACGGCCTTCGTCAATTTTCAGCCGTGTCAGCTGGCTCTGTCCGATAAATAGATCTCTCGCGGACACTTTGGAACTTCTGTTCTACTAGATGGTATCTTTAATACACTTGGTATTAAATACCCGCAGTTCGCGAGTTTGTGCCTTAGAGATCTGCCTATTAACCTACTAATAGGCATCCGCGTCTACTGAAGACTGAAGTCTCATCTCTTGTCTCTCTTCTATCAGTTTGAGAGTATGGTCGGAGAACTTTTTGGTCCTTTTCGTGTGATGGGTCTTAAAGAATTTAGACTCCACAGTATGGAAAGTTTACACACACTTGTTAAGGTCGTCCACAGACTCCCAGTCTGCTAAAGAATTGAATCAGTACGGAGTGCTAATAAACTGGAGAATCTCCAAATTTTGTAACCAGATACTGGCACCACTTATTTTGCAATGAAATAACGGGAAAGTTTCATTTACTTTTTGAATTAGTAACTAATAATACTTAGAAAATCAATTGAAAACTATTATATTAATATTAAAACTCAAATAAAACTACAGTTAAATCATAATTAAGTAAGTACTGACCCTTAACGTCGATCAGTCAAAATTACCGAAAAACTTCGGGAACTCCAGAACGATATCTTTCAACTACGATACTAACGTCATTTTAAAACTTCAGATTAGAAATGTTTCGAGTGAAAAATATGAATTCCCCTAAATATTTTTTAATCTGAAAATTTAAAAACCACAATCAGAAACTTATATTTTAATCTTTTTTGCCAAAGTGCGAATAAATTGGTGCAATGCAAAAGGGTTAGTCACCCTAATTGTATTTTTACTGTAACCCTCGTGTGACGGTCTTTTCTGGCAATGATGTCTTGAATGTCGAAGGGCTTGATTTTTAATTTCTTACTTTTCTCCTTTTCAAAGCAAGTCATTAATTAACACAAACATATAAGATATGTTTGTGTTAATTAAAGTACCTAATAAATACTCTGCGCTATGCAAAACTTTTCCTTTTTAATTTATCGTAAAAAACGACATGCGAACAATAGTAATCAAACAAAAATAAATAATCTAAGTAAAGCTTAACAATAACAAAAGTTCGAAAAACACGGTACCTAGCAGCGAATGAATATATATCGATAGTACCTAGTGACAATCACGAGCGGTACGTTGCTATCTGTACTAAGAGGTGCGGTCGGGTGCGGTACTAACTTGAAGTGCGGTGCGGGAAGGCGCGACTTAAGATAGCGAGCAACTTGCAGTGAAGTAGTATCACAGTATATCCATAATTATTACCGATAATTAATTAACGTTAATAGCAATATAAGGTTAATTTTAATAGCGGTAATATTTAACGTGAGGGAAACTTTGATAAAAGAATATATTGTGTATAAGTAAGTGTCTTTTTGTGAAATCAAAATAACAGCTTTTTACAAAATACATTATGCAAGTAAGAAGTCGGTTAAATAGGTACGGTACTTATAACACAAACTCAGCTTTCAAAATTTTTGTCTGTATGTTTATCTGTTGCCACTAATCTCGGGAACTGCTAGACCGATTTTGACGTGATTTTCACTGGTAGAGAGCTAATGTTACTTTCGAAAAAGGAGGAGTGGTGTCTTTCTACATATGTGTATCGATATCTCCGTGATTTCTAAACCGGTTTGCGTGAATCTTATTTTAATCGACACAAAAACTTTGCGAGATGGTCCTATAAAAACTTCAGGTTCCAACTCCTCATTATTGATGCTGCAGGGGTACCTGAACTGTGGGGAAAACTATCGATTATGAAGTTATTGTAGGTAGGTTAGGGTGGTAACTAGGGTTGCCAGACGTCCCGTATTTCCCGGGACATCCCGTATTTTAGGCATAGTTTAAAATGTCCCGGCGGGACTGACTCTGTCCCGTGTTTGAACCGTACTTCGTTTTTCATTATGAAATCGATTTAAGTATTCATACACGCAACGTTCGTAAAACGTACGGTTTAATTGTGTGTCTCGCCTCGGCTCGAGCGACTGTGTAGTGTGAATTAACTTGTACTTGCCGCCCGCATCGACCAACGACAGTGTTAGTGTCAAAATGACAATGTTAAAACTGACTCGATCCTCGGAAATATATAAAAAAAGGCACTAAATAATTTTGTTTTTATTTGTCCCGGGTAAAAAACTGAAATTCCGTATTTTTTTGCCCATTTAACCATTTGTCCCTTATAGGCTGAAAAAAAATCTGGCAACCCTAGTGGTAACCTACCAAGTAAAGACTACATCGTTGAATTCCATGACCCCAACTCCTCAATCCTGATGCTGCTGGGATTCTGCTCACCTAAACTGTGGGGATTTAAGAACTTTCGATTGAGAATTGAAGAAACGGACGAAGTCGCGGGCGTCCGCTAGTTGAATAATATAATTAAAAAGCTGGCTCCTAATGTTAGTTAAAAAATAGCTAAGTAAGTATAAAGGTAGGTATATATAAATAATTTGATTTGAAATAGATAATCTAGAGGTGCACAGAGGAGTATTTTTTAAAATACATCCCAAAGAGATTATGTAAATACCAATAAGTAAGTAAGTAAGTATAAGAGAATACCAATAAGTTCCTGAAATGCCGGCAACGCATCGGTGGTGCCTCTGGTACTACAAGTGTTCATGGGCGGCGGTAATCACTTTACATCAAGTAGCCCGCCAGCTCGTTTGCCCGCTATTCATATTTAAAAAAAAAGACGTGTGGCACTCGGGGACTGCCGCGGTAAAGCTATTGCATAGCATTTTTTATCAACGCCATCTAGCGGCTCACCGTAGAGGAGTCCCGTGTCAGGTTATTTTCGTTACGGAATTTCTGGATTCGGTCTCCACGCTGGCCCGCGATAGAAGCTATGCAATAGCTTAAAAAATATAGATATAATCATTAATCCCTGAAAACAAGTTTGGTAAAGCCTGTACTTTTGTATGTAAGTAGGTAGGAACCTATCTAAGTACAACTGTTTTTGGTAAAACTGAAATAATAATCCTTTAAATGTGCATACAGACTAAAATGGGGTGCATAATAGAATAAATAAGTAGGTATATAAAATATTTTTTATTATTTATTTTGTTGGAAACAATTATCATTTACGTCAATAATAACAGCTATTCATTACAATTTATTTTAAATTTCTTTACATCTGGTGCTAATGGATCACCGTTTGTCTGTAGTATTTTTCGCTTGTTTTTCTTATTCTTCTTTGATTTTACGCCATGTGCTTTATTAGGTTTCTCACTGTTATGTTTAACTTTGATAGACTTCAACAATGCTAGTGATTCCAGCATTGATGTAAAATTTAATTCTGCTCGAATTTTACAGTTTTCATGAAACATTTTCATGATGTTGATTAATTTTCTCAACGTTACCAAGAAATTAGATTTCAATTCTTCTTCACTTTTTAATTTTAATATGTTTGCAAATTCCTCATCGAAACACTTTTCAACTTTCGAGATTTCGGTTATAGTTTCTTCTGAAGTAGGTTTACTCCTATTCAATGCTTGGTAAAATCCAATTAATAAATTAAGACCTTCATTTCGACGAAATTGTCTCACAGTGTTATCAAAAACATTTTTAATTATAATAGATATTAATTTGTACTTACCTTCCCATTCTGTTTGTAAGATATTGTGAAAAAAAATAATAGGAAGTAAGCAATTGCGATTACGAAAATAGTTTTCTACAGATACTTTGAAAGTATCCACAATTGGTGACATGTTTTTACGCTCATTTGGAGATTTGAAAGCATCTGCATCCAATTTTTGAGAGCAATGAATAATAAATACAGCAAAAAAAGTTATTACATCTCCAAGCGCTTGGTACATAAAATGAGACCTTTCACCCTTATCAATTATAGATTTCAAATTATCTTCCAATATTTCCAGAGTAACATCACCAGTGGAAGTAAATTTTCTGATTTTTGTAAGATTTTTAATAGTTTTCCTAAGTCTATTTTCCAACTCTTTAAACTGATTGTCTTGCATACAAAATTCAAGACATCTAGTTAAAGGGGCAATCATGCCTAAGCATATATCCATTGCGGGGTCCTTTTCTAGGTATATGTCTATCAGATCCAGCACTCTGATTCTGAAATCTGCTAGAGATTTCTTATTTTTGCGATCTTTTTTAGATTTCTTACTTTTGCCTTGATGAAATTGCTTAAAAGCTTCTGCTAGAGCTTCATCGAGTTTTTTACCTTCTTCTTCAGTCAGCATATCTGCGTCTACACTTTCTGTGTCAGTGTCTGGGGCAGCTGCTGTTCCTAAGGCTTTTTGTACTGCTACGCGAAGTTGTTCAGGTGTCTTAAGATCTTCATCATTAACCTCATCCTCTATTTCACTGTCATCATCACTTATTTCCCCATTAAGTTCTATATTTTCTTCAGCATTTTCTGTCTCTGCGACTTCTGATGTGTTATCATCATCATCATCTTCTTCTGATTCACTATCTTGTGTAAGAGGGTTTGCTTCACTATCTGGGTCTAAGACTGACACAATTTGACCAATACTTGAAGGGGTTAAATATTCCCAAAGAAGTCTAAATACACATTGGACAACTGAACGAAGTACACTTGATTCAATTGACAAAACAGATAATAAAACTTCTACCATTACTTCAATCCATTCTGGTTCATCATTTATGGAATTATCTATAACCTTCCCTTTATTCTTTTTTAAGTTTTTCTTATAATGGTCATAGCAACTTTTTAGCTCTATTATAGAACTTCGTGCAATCTTAACATGAGTAGGCTCAGAAAATAAAAACAGTCCCAGTTGATACAGTAAAATAAGGAAAACCTTGTCAACTTTTGATTTAGATTCATTTTTTTCCAACTTTTGACACACTTCTGTAAGCATTTCCCAACACTCCATATTCTCACTAGGAAACTGTTTTTCAAGTTTTTCTTTGACCTTATCTTTTGTCATAATGTTGGATATGAATGTGTTTAGTGAAGATAATACTTCTACTAAATTATCAACGTTTGAAAAACGAGATGTGAAGAAACGGTAAAAACTAGTCTTGATGGAACCTGAAAATAAAATAATCAATATTATCATCTGATTTTTCAAATTAAACTTATAGTTTTAAGACTTATATTACCTGCTAATTCACTACTAACTGCTACATTATCATCTCCACCAATCTTGAAAAATCCAAAACACATCAAAAGTTGCATGTATGTGATTTTGAAGTCTGTGTCATCTTTAACAGCCTCATGGCTGACAATGAACGAAATGAGCTCTGATGCTTTTACTCTTTCATTATTATACCAATTCCTCTCCACATTCTCTTTTACAACTTTTTTTGAAGTATTTAGGAGAACTTTTTTTAAATGTTTAGCAATTTTTTTCAATCCATCTGCATCCAGATATGCTATAGTAAATTTAACAATGGTAGAACCTGTCATTTCTGTAATATTTATTTCACCAGGATGAAATAGCAACTTTTTAAGTGTAGCAACCCTGATTTTATTGTCAACAGATGTATTTTTAAGTGCTTTTGCTAAAGAATTAAGCACCTCCTTTTGTTTTGTTATCATAATTTTATTATCATCCTCATCATCTCGTTTGTTCCTAATTTTGCTTGCTGTCTGCAAGCCTTTAAACCAGTCCATGAACAATTTAAAAAAGTTATCGCTAAGCAAATCAGGTATAATAGCAACATTGTCTTGTAAATTAAGTAAAATTGTGTTCAGTATGTTTAATGACACTAGTTCTCTGTTTCTGTTATGTTTTATGAGGTATCCATCTATTTTATTCCAAAATAACTGAATATGTGGTGATTTAGCAATTTGTACTCCAATTTCTTTGTAAATAGGATGACTTACGGAATTAAAGTCAACTCCTGTCTGTAAAAAATTGTAAATTGAATTAGTTTAACAGGTTAGTAAACAACATGATGAGCAGCAATGACTGATGATGCATGGAACTTTGATTACCATTAATTTTTCACATATATCAGGAATATGATCTTCATGCAATATTTCAGGAACACCAATAAGTTTTCTCAGCTTAACTTTTTGGGGAAACTTTGCACTGACCATAAGAAGAAAATATAGAGAATCCAATGTGTGGTCCTTAAAATCCTTTCTATATTGTTGTTTAATGTTTGACCACACAATTGTAGCAAATTGATCTTCATTTAGCTGTAAATAAAATACTATGAATATCATAGAATAGAACACTACATAGTGCTAGTGAAAACATATTTGTTATACGTATCAAATTTTTAACAAACTGCCTGTCACAGTAGTGAGCTGTTAATCTTGTTGATATAATAATGATTCTCAGCAGAGAAATTTCAAGAATTTATAATTTGTAAATATTGTCTCTGGTTTGGTCTGGTAGAAGACTCGTCCTAACTCCCAATCTACTGGCAAAACCATGTCACCAAGCTATAAAAACTGCTATTTCCTTTTCAGGTTAGCCTGCTTCCATCTTAGACTGCACTGTAATTTATGGTAGGGTCTTAGTCAAAATGTTCGAAGAATAACTAAAAATTAATTAATACAGTCATTAAATTGTAAATTATTTTTACCTGATCAACAAAATCTAGCAGAATGAGAGTTGCTACAGTATTTAGATAAGCTTTTTTACTGCTAGCCGTTTGCAGAAGTTGCAAAACTTCTTTTTGTTCTTCATCTGTACACCTAAATATCAGACCTGAACGGAACACAGCACAACACACCAATATCTGACCAAGAGCTACATCTCCAACTTCCTGTAAAGTGAGTGAATCGACATATAAGAACCATAAATACTTCAGACTTATTTCAAGGGTCCACAATTTTTTTTTACATGGAAACAAGACTATAGTAAAAAACAATAATCTAAACAAAAGCTTTACACCAAAACAATCTCCAAAGTTAAACTGATACATATTCTCTGTAAACTGGACACCTTTTGCAAGAAAATTGTCTTAATTTTTTGCTTATTTTTTGAAAAAATCTCATTAGGGCAATGGTTATCTACCTTCGTTATAATAAACAGTAGATGAACCTAAAATAGCTCCAGTGCTTAAGAAAAAATAAATATTCTGAAAAAATTACACATACATATAGGGGACTGTTGCCATGTCAAAAAAAAATAATTTCAGTCCTCATCATTAACCGTTAGGTATTGAGGCATTAAATACTGCAACATATAACTATAAAAAAAAATCGACGAGTTTCTTACACTTTTAGATGATCCACTTGCATGTAATTCTTTTTTTACCAAATCTGACAACTGAGATAAAGTTATTTGGTGAAATTTATTCAACATACACACAAGTGTAGCAAAATATCCCATGCGCATATCAGGCACATTCGCACCAAGGCTTCTTATCAATCGTTTTAAAGTGTATTGTACATTCTTCTCATTCTGAAAATAAAACGTGCGATATAAGAGACACTTAGATAGTTGGCATTGTTTGCGAAATTTATTCAATTTAAGTACCTCATTTTCTTGAAGGCGAGAAATTATTTTCAGACCACCAGAAACTTTTGTACCATCTTTTGGTGATTTAAGAAAATCAAAAGCATCTAATAAATTAGAAGTTATCTCTTTTTGAGGTATATTTGAATTGCTTTCGTCCACCATTTTTATATTTTATTCATAATACTTAATTTATCTTAAATAATTTTTAATTAAATCACATTCGTTAAACACAACAAAGATAACCTCAAAAAAAATGATGAAGTAGGGTGCTGCCGGCTGTCGCTCAGACCACAGATTACATACCTACGCACAGATTACTATAGATACTACCAATAGGGAAAGCGCTAATCGCACCCACATCGCACCGCACTATGATTGCCATAGAGTAAAGTACCTAATTGACGATTGCCTTCACTAGAAATTGATGCGCGCCGTGCGCGCGCAGTTATTATTCCATTCCATGTTTCTAAACATGGCAGGTCGCAGTGGGTTTGACGATGGTAATCTGAGGTATTTATTCAAAAAATATGATATTTTCTGATTAAATTTCATTCTTAAACATTTCCATTGAAGTTACTTTTCAGTAAAATTAATTTCATCCCGTACTTTTGCGGTAATCTCAAAAAAATCAGTTCCTCTGACAGTGCGATAACATTGACTGAAAGTGGTATTAAAACAATGCGTGTGATAGTAAAACAAATTACAAAATGATTGCTAGCCTCTCGCAGTGTCAATGAGTGGCTTGGGGGGTGTAAACAGTGAGTGAAATGTGTATTTGTAGGTTATATTATACCATGGTTCATGACTGTGTGCAGGGACTTCGGAGGCGGCAGAAGGACTGCCGGTGGGCGCCCGCTCCCGACTGAGCCCCCTTACAAGGCCTATGTCGGCAATTTACCCTCTGGCATCATCCAAGGCGATATTAACAGAATCTTTCCAGTAAGTAATACCTTAATCGGTTTTGGCAGTATTACTTGCACATCTCTGGCTTCCATCATTGTCAATCTTGAACGAGTCCAGTACAAATGTTGCCTATCAAATATAAACATTTCAACCTTTTTTAAATAATAAATGTGTATTAAAAAAATTTTAAACAACATTATTTTAGAGCTACAGATGCAGCTTATGTCATTAGGTTATTACCTCATTCAATAAGTAGCTACTACAAATTTTCTTTTACCTTTAATATCCTATAGATAAAGCTCTTGAGTTTTAATAGTTTCTGAATGCTACATTTTTATTGTTTTTATTGTTAATAATAAAAATAAACAATTCAATTCAATGCATCTAATATAATTCTTATTAGTCATCAAGCAATCATTGTTATTCTATCTACATCTTGTCAGTGATACATATTTACTAAAAGAATGTAATTTTTGTTTTGATTATTTTCTATGTAACTTTCCTTCCTTTGTATTTCAGTATTCATTGTAACCAATGACTTAATTTTCTACATAAATATACATATTTGGCCACAAGAGTTAAAACAGATTAATTACTTTATCCATCAGATTAGATTTCTCTGCATAATTATTACATGTTATAAAATAAAGTTCCTCCACTGAGATAGTTTGTGTGCACTATTCTCAAAAACTGCTGTAGCCATTTTTATCCAGTTTTTGTCAATGGAAAATTAATAAATCTTTATAAATTATATCACTTGACCTTTTCCTAGAATGAAGCTATCTAATGCTGAAAAGTAAATGAAAATCTCAAAGTAGTTTGCACATAAAAAATATAGTTGTCTACCTTAAATTAAGTTTTTTATTTATTAATGTTTATGCATATAATTTTATTAATGTTGTTGACCTCTGCTCTGATTGGATGTAACATTTTTACTCATAACTAGTGAACACCCGTGACTTCATCCACTTCAATTCACAATCAACAGTTCCTAAATCCCCACACTTTAGGTGGAACCCTTGCAGCATGAGGATTGAGTAGTTGGGTCCTGGAATCCAACTATATACTTGCTACCTCCCATAACTATTCATAATTGACAGTTCCTAAATCCCCAAAATTTAGAAATAATGATTGAAAATTTTTCTCATACAAAATGAACATCTAGTTTGCTTTGTTCCAATCTGTAATTTCTGTAGATCTTTTGCTGTGGTAAAAAATTTGGTATTTCCACATTTTAGTATAAGCCAATTAACTGCCAAGATCTCCACTCAAAATGTCAAAAGTTTACACAAGGCACAAAAAACATTACATATTTTTTGTTTGAGTGCAGTTATGATTGAAACAAAATATAGTTCATTTTAAATATTTAGAAGAGCTAGTATTAATTTTATGTAGAAGAATTTTCTATAGTGTGAGAGTTTTTGTGCAGAATCAGTAAAAAAAGCAGTTTGACTAAATATATCAGATAGGAGCTCTTGATGGTTAACTGTCTATATGTACCTTAAACCTTTAATTTTATTTTCAGGACTTATCCATTAAAAATGTAAGGCTGGTTATGGATAGAGAAACAGATAAATTCAAAGGCTTCTGTTATGTGGAATTTGAATATTTGGAAGATTTGGTTAAGGCAATTGAATTGAATGGTGCTCTCAATGTAGATGGTAACTTTATCAAAATTGATGTTGCTGAAGAAAAAAGAAATGACAGGTAAGAAGATAAAAAAAAAACCAAAATAAATATTAATAGTAGCTCACTTAATTGAATTAGAATGAAAATTATCCCAGGCACTGTAATGTATCTAATGAGTTATAGTGGAAAATGCATAGATTTATAAAATTCTTGCTATTAGTTCATAAATCAGATTAAGATAACCATCATTAGCAACCCATCCATTACTCACTACTGTGTACAGGTTTCTCGGATAAGGGCTATATACCATAACATAACATAGTCCATCATAATGCAAATTGGCAGACTTCACGCACCTTTTAGAACATGAAGGACTCTCAGGAGTGAAAATTTCCTCGTTGTGTCTTCCTTCACTGTTGAAGCATGTGTTAATGCTTAAAAAATTAAAATGAGTGAGTATTATTTGTTGGGCAGGGGGGGTGGGTTCGACCGGGGGCGGCGCGACGGCGGGCGCGACGCGGGGCGCGGCGGCGGCGGCGGGGGCGGCGGCGGCTTCCGGCGCGACGGCGGCCGTGGTACGTACGAGCCCTTCGACGCGGCCGGGTCCCGCGCGCCTCGCACCCAGGGTGGCGGGTTTGCACATGGTAACACTACTAACATCACCTTCCAGATGTGGGATTCTCTAAAAATGATTGCCACTAATGTCCAACCGAAGGTCGATTTCACGTTGAAGCTGGAGCCGCTTAATGGCTATTACAATCCGAAGATTTATTACCCTTACAAATTCCCTTTGTAAATAGTGAATGAGTGAATAAAAAAATATTTTTTTAAAGTTTATGTTGACTAATGAATGACTCACTGAAATGATTAGAATTACCCTGCAACTTGCCAAAATTTGCACTCTGAAATAACATCTTTGAAACATGTTTTGATTTAGTCTTCCGTTACCCTCTCACACATTTGTGTCAGTTCTTTCAATAGATAGAGACCTTCAGCTTTGGCCAAAGGAGCCGAAGGTTGGCCAAAGGTGGTTTATTTTGGATGAAGGTGACCGAAGCCTAAAATTCTATCAAACACAAGTTGCTACACATCTGTGTGTGATGATTGCAATCACATCTGATTGGCTGGTACTTCGTGCTGATGAAAATCTATTGCTGCAGCGCGATACGCCAGAACGCCATTTTAGCCAATCAGTGGTGACTACAATCGTCACACTGTGCCAATCATTTTTAGGTAATCTCACACCTGAATCACTTGTCTCTGGTATAGAGTTGATAGTTTCCAACAATAATAGTTAAAAAAAGTTTTGTATTTATAGACAGGTATGTTCTCACTTCTCAAAGACAAGTATCCTTTCTCATATTTAACATCATTAACAGCCTGTCTTGTTTGTTGCTTCTCATGATAACTCATTGAAACAAACAGTTCAGAATATTGCTGTAATAACATTTTCTGTGGGATGCTTGGTAATGGGTAGTTTCTAGTTCAGAAAATTTCTTGATGAGATGGATGTCATAATATTATGCGGTATGTATATGGTGGCAAATATTCCATTAGCTTGAGGGAGCACACATTATATTTACAGGTTTCATGAATTTACTTATACTAATAAATTGTCTGGTCATGCCACATACTCAACTAAAACCCCCAAAAATAACCTCTATATGACATTAAACCTGTCTGCTTCATGAAAAAATATGAATTTTTTGAATTTGGAAATATGAATTTAAACAAACATACAGTTTGACCACTGTAATAAGTTACAAGATGTAATTTGCCAGTATTTCATTGGTTTCTTCAATGAGTTGGTAAGATTACTCCTTCTGCCCTAACAAGTTCGAGTGTGCCTTCTCAGCAAAAGCTTTCCCAGTAACCAGCTTAACCAGTGGTAGAGTCTTCATAACTTATTTTAGTGGTCGAACGGTATGTTCAAATTGTTCTATCGTGCGTGAGAAGTAACATAAAGTCGGCGACAGATCGCGAGCGAGGAGAACCGCGCGGCAGCGGTGGGACGAGTGGCGAGCGGTGGAACGAGCAGCGTGGCGAGCGCGGCGATCGGTGGAGCGAGCGCGGCGCGCGCGGGGGCTCCGAGGAGGCGCGCAGCGG
The DNA here is from genome assembly GCA_038048805.1 of Hipparchia sbordonii. Taxonomy (NCBI): domain Eukaryota; kingdom Metazoa; phylum Arthropoda; class Insecta; order Lepidoptera; family Nymphalidae; genus Hipparchia; species Hipparchia sbordonii. Next base: position 6,625,233 of record CM076107.1, on the reverse strand, counting down.
GGACTGGGGCCGCATGGGCCGCTCGGGCGGCTCGGGCGCGCCGCCCGCGCAGCGCCAGGCGCCGCGTCGCAACTTCGACGATATGCCCGCTCCGAGATCAGGCGAGTTTGTTTTCAGGACAACACTGTCGTCCACAAGCTATAACGCCGTTAACTACCAAGACCATATTTCCCTAATATAAATCCAAAACCATTTAAATTAGGGTTTATATTAGGAAATATGGTTTTGGAACACTATAGCACACTATATGGAGATATACTATATGGATAAGATTGAAAAAATCATCAAAAACCGTTAAGGGCATGGGCGCTGAGGTCTACAACCGAATACCACTAATAATCAGAAATGCATCTAGTTTTTTGATCTTTAAAAATAAGCTGAAAACCTGGCTTGTCGAGAGGTCTTTCTATAGCTACAATGAATTCTTAGATTGTAAAATTATTTAATATTTAATATAATTTACATATTTAATAACAATAATATTATTAATGATAGTAGATTTATAATACTACTAGATATTTATTAAATGTATATAATTCTTATATACAATGTAACTTATGACTTGTAAAAATTCTTTACCAATAAATTGACTATTGACTATTAACTATTGACTATGGAAACTATGAGAAAACTGACATTTCACTAGGGATCATAATTATTATCACCTCTCTTAAACTATGTCACGCTCACTCTGACTCAAAATTATAGTTTTGTCTATCGATTCGCAGTACTGCACTAGATTGGCAAAGTGATTGTTCTCGTCTCGCAACTTGATGCATTTACGTTATGCTTTGTCTAATTCTGATGGGATGATATTATACAAATATTCACAAATTAAATGAGAGATTCACCCGAATATTATTTGCACAACATGGTTATTCTCTGCCCTAGTACATGCGGATACTTATTCTATGCAATATGTGGTTGCAGACACATCGGGCAGGCCGAAGCTGATGCTGGAGCCGCGGACGGTGAAGGAGCCGGTGAACTCGCTGGCGGCGACGAGTCAGGCCTCATCAATATTCGGTGGCGCGAGGCCGCGGGAGGAGAAACTCAAAGAGATGGCGAACGAGTAAGCAATACCATCCCCCCCGCCCCCCATCCCTCCCCCTCCGAAAACCCTCTCCTGTGTGTATATGTATCAAAGCCCCCACTATCCACTATGTTCTGTTCCAATCCAATTTGAATTCAAATGTAAGTTTTTATTGATCTAGTAACTGTCGACAGTCCCAGTCGCCCGCGAACGCTGACACTGGACTGTGTCATGACACACATTGAAGTAAAGAGCCTGTTTGAACAAAACTGTGCACAGTTCAACAATTAAATAGCAGCCATCGCTTAGCAACCTTCTAGAAACAATTCATTGTAGCTAGGCAAGTCTGTGCTTTTAAGAAGAAATCACATCAACAAGTTGAGGCCATTTTGTTAGTACAAAAAGGCTGGTCCATACTTACTATGTCAATGTTTACATGTAACATTTTGATCCAACACTGGAATATATTGAAAAATGTTTACGTAGTGCCACAACCATGTTGGCGACGATGTCGACAGCCACTAGATCAATGAATACCTGCCTTAAGGTGAATTGATTCTGTTTTATTTATTAAAATAAGTACACTGTGTACATGAGACACAGTTCACGCTAACATAAATTTTAATTTTATATTAATCATACTATTTATCAACCAAGCAATTTTTTTTTCCAATTAATATAATCCAAAAAGAAAAAGTCAAGTCACCACAACACTATAAATGTATTTTTAATCAGTCAAAGTTAACTGATATTTGCTTGCCACAGAAAAATAGCATTGGGACAAAAGTAAGTACTTATTGAACAAATCACTCGACAAAATATGGATCTATAGAAAGGATTGAATATCTAAATACTTGTAAATAATAAAAATTCATATGGTTATTGATTATGGCTATGACTCGTATGATCTAGATGTGTTTGTGTGTTGAACATGATTGGTTTTTCTCTGAGTGTAGTTAGTTGTCAAGGTTTAAACATTAACTCATAAAAGTAAAAAAAAAACTGCCAAATTGAAAACCTCATCCTTTCTTGGAAGTCTGTTAAAATCAAACAAAACTGCATCACATTACTATTATAACTTTACACGCTATCTCTAAATTAAACTAGACAGGTCCTAAATCAAACTAAATAGGTCTAAATTTCGTGCTATCCCTTTCCTAACACTCCCTGCAGAAAAGAATAGCACTAGACTTATACCTGTCAATTAAGTTTAGAGATTGCCTACAACAGTACTAGCCAAATTATCAGTTAACTGCTTCTGATTAAAATGCAACTATAGTGATTGAAGAAAGATTGAGAAAAATAACAAGTTTTACATAAAACTTGTTACGATAAATAATTTAATGTTTGGTTGTAAACTGAGCTAGTAAATGTACCACATTGCCTGTCTGTATCTGGAGATTTCATGACCAGTCAGTGAATAATCGAAAAAAGTTTTTAAGTTAAATTTTTTGTCTTTTCTACTGGTGTCCCTTAGACTTAAGTGGCTGTTTTTTTATTTTTCACTACAAAACCCAATTGTAAATTTAGTTTATATATATGTATTTTAATTATTATTATGTTTTAAATGGCAAAATGTAATATCCACTGACTGATCCTGAAATGTTTTTTAACTTTAGAACAAGCATAAGTATACATCTGTTATACTCCTCCTTCATTTATTAAAAATAACGAGAACTAACATTTAAAAGAATGGTCCGAGTGTCTAGTACCTATAGTACACTCGCTAATCGCAATAGTTTTTGTTTTCCTCTAGATATAATTAAGGTGATATTTTAAATATACATTTCCCTGAAATCATCAAAAAGATCTGTTCAAAAAGATAGCTGTCGTGGGATTTGAGCGCGCAACTGTGCTTAGTTACCTCTTTGTTTAGCGGGAAATACTAAACTAGGGCTATTCCACGCTAGTTCACTTTTGGCCACCACAACTCTCTTATTGAACAGCTTTACTTTTATGATTATTTGTATTCTCACTGAAAGCTTTTTTTGAAATCATAAGTTTGAAGTGATATGAAGCTTGAAATGTTGATTAATCCTTGTTTACGATCATAGCAAATTGGATTGAAACACAAAAATAAGTGCTGGAAAAAAAATTGTACATGAACCAGATGGATTTTTGTTAGGTTGTGAGGTTGTAAATCATTTTTATCATATTATAATATGTATTTTGTTAGCTTTATTATGTATCGCTTATATTTCGCGCTCGACGTTGCTCATATTTGAGCGAAGCGAGCGCTCGCTATCGGTTATAAGCTGTATTTAAATTGCTAGTTTTTTCGTCGTTATATTGTCGGGCCTGAGTGTATGATAAACTTAGTTTGCATAATAGATTTCAAAATTCAACTCTAAGTATAGCATTTCTTTTGTTTGTATTGTTAATTCACTTTGGTAATATAAGCTTATTATTTTTTTTTATGTTTGGAAAGTTGATTTAAAATAATTCTGTTATTCTTATCATAGAAAGTGTTTCTTTCTGTGAGATATGTTGGTCTTGAAAATTTATCATGGACCGAGTAATAAGGAAAATAATTTAAGAGTTGATTATAATTTATAAATGATGTAATAACTATGGTGTCATTTAATAAATTAAACTTCCAACTACATGGATTTCTACTTTATTAGATATTGTGTAAAGTAAATAAGTTATGCCTATGTGGCAAAGAAAAAAATTGCAAAATTGTAACTGAATATAGAAAAATTAATAAAACGTGAATTCTTTGTAACCAAGGATTTGTATAAAGCTCCAGAATTTGAACCTTAAGGTCGATTCACATTGACAAAGATTCGATGCGAATGAAAGTGACAATCTAAAATTTTACATAATATATTGACCCCATCACAAAAGAGGTTAATGTGCTATGCAAAATTTTGGTTATCGCCTCGACTCCCAATGTATCGACCCTTACCTATAAATCTTTAAGTTTATTTAAAATCATCAAAACAGATATTGCAGGGGCTCTTTATAGCTTAACAGTAGGTACGAGCATTCGCTGCATAAGCAAGAACTTTTAGTTTTCTGGGCAGTAGCACATACATCTCTGTCATGAAATGGTAGCAAATGGACAAAAGGTATAGATGCAACAATTTGGATTTTGCAAATTGTTTAAACTGGCATTTTCATTGTGGTTTATCTAGCACATGGAAAGTGGACACGGTTTAATTAGCTGGGATCTTTGGGTAGAGCTAATCCACAACTGAGGTTAGCTTTAGTTGTATTTAAAGATGCTGGAGCTATGTGAGACACTAATTTATAATCAATTATCTTTAGATGTTTTAAAAGGTAAACAAGTGGGGTCTCACAGAAATATAAAAGAGATGCAATAAGCACAGCCACATAATTAAGACGCTTACTGCAATGACATTGAAACTGTGCTGCAAGTTTAAAATCAAACTTTAGAACATCACAAGTGCTCTGCTATATTCTTCCCTTAAGTGTTTCTTTGTAATGTTTTCTGCTATTTTTTTACCATTTAATCTGCTATTTGTTTACCTTTTAAGATAGCCTAAAAAAAAAAGATTAGACATAGGGTCCTATAATGGATACTAAAGACTGCTTACAGGAATTTTTAAAACCTTAATCCACAGACAAAGTCACACAAATGAGATAAACTCTTATGGGAAACTAGGAAGGTGCTCAAATAATGCTGGAACAGTGGATACATAATTTATTTGCACTTTAAAGCTAGTGCAGAGAAGTCTCTTGCTATGAAGTTTGAAAAAAAAATTCAAAATTTTAGTTTAAATAAAAACTATATTCATATATCTAGATCATCATCAGGGTCCTCATCGTCCCAATCATCAACTGCATCTGGCTCATAAAAAACTTTCCCTTGTCCTTCATTAATTTTACTCATGTATGGCAATTTCAATTTGTTTTTCTCTAGTTGCTGGATTTGGTCTATTTCAATCTTAAATGTTGATAATTCATTTGGCAAAACTTTTTCTGGCTCATCAACTCTTGAAACTTCCTTGGTAACTGGTGTCAGTCTTAATGTAGAAGTCTTTGTATCATATGAAAGAATCTCTTCACTCTTAAATAATTTACCACCCTTTTTAATATGAATTCTTATTTTGTTTGGATTTTCTTCAGCATATGAAATAATAGCATTAGCTAAATAATTCAATTGCATCTGTATTTTAGGAATTGGTAGACAATCTCGATGCAATATTAATATAAGTTTTATCAATTTGGGACTTGTCAACAGACTCTTAATGTATTTTATGCATTTGTTCCAGCCTATGTCTAATATCATTTGATTCACTGAATCTATTATGTAGATACACTTATAAGTGGATAATTTAAGCCATTCATCCAATTTAGAATCTGTAAAGCATTGAACCGATTTTCCTGAAGCAATGTTTTGCCAGACACAAACAGGTTGTTCATAGCACAATATCTTCACAATATCCTTAGGTCCAGAAGTTTCAATTAATTCTGATAATAGTGGAAGTAAATTTTTGTTATAGTCATCTTCTATTAATACACAGGTAGCAGTCTTAATTTTAAATAGTGACATTATTTTCTTTGGAACCCAAATTAATGCTAACTGGAATTCACTGAATCTTCACTTGGTTCATAAGTTTAATGGAATATATGAATATATCATTAAAAGTCATAGAATATTATGTACCTTCTAATGGGGTAAAAATTGCAAGAAAAAATTCTTAATACCTAACCTAACATTAGAAAATTAAAAATCCTTGTTTTGACAGCAGTACCTAGACCTACCTACCCGTTACCTATACCTATGGTTCTTGTTGTTTGACACTTGACAGCAGTGTTGTTCCTGACAAATTTAGAGTTGCCGTATTCTAACTCAAAAATTGCCGTATTTTTAGGGAAAATTAAGAAAATTGCCGTATTGTACAAAATATAATTATTCAGAAGGTTAAAATTAAAAAAAAAAAAACATGAAATACATGTTGTTTACAAATATTGCACTAATTTTCAATTAAAACCTAAAAAATATTCGTAAATTAGGTTTCACTGATAGCTCGTAGCAGAGACCACGAACATTAGGTACTGGGTCGTACATAAAGCAAATCAAAGCATTAATGATTAAATGACAGAACCACAATAGTTTACCTATTATAATATTTATTATATAGTGCACAGTAACAATTATTCCGGGGATTCCCCATATATCCTAGAACATACCCGAGTAAATTAATTTCTCAGGGATAAGGTTGAATCTATTTGAATACTGTTAACGTTTGACGTTTCTGATCATGGGGCTTCTACTTTATCTGCGGCGAAAGTACTCGTTGATCTATGGTTCACAAGTTGGTGCGTTCCATTATACGAAATATTTTTTTTGTTTACTTTACTCAATTGCCGTATATTTCAATACGGTAATCAAGTAGCTGCCGTATACCGTATTTTTGTTGCCCAAGAGACCTGAATGCCGTATATTACGGCAATTGCCGTATCCAGAACAACACTGCTTGACAGAGAAAAGAGATCACAGATAAATAAATAATATACAAAGAGGTCACAAACACCAAAGTACAGGTACCTACTCTGTGACCTCTCGAGTAAATAGTGTTCTGTGGATTTCACTCGCTAGTGATAGCAAGTGTTCGTAGTCTGTGGTTTGCAATTTTGCACACGCACCACAGAACATTGCCACAGAGTACTTTTTGTATTATGACCACAGACATATGACAGGCACGTAATAAGTAAATGTCAATGATTTTTGTTTTAGTCGTAGACAGAGAAAGACATAGACCCAGTGACGATTTCTTTATCACTCACACTAAAAAGAGAGCAGAAATAAAGTTATTAATGTGATAAACAGAGACGCAGCTACCCAATTTTTTGTCCCTCATCGTGTAACCAGTTTTTTTCAAGGTCGACACACTTTTGTGCGAAACAAACTGACAGTTAATAAGAAAATTTAGTATCTATGTGTGTTGCCAGCTTTAGGTACCTATACAATGTCCCGATTTTCCCTATCCTACTAATATTATAAATGTGAAAGTTTGAATGTATGTATGGCCATCTATACATACATCCAAATTTCAGCCATATCGGTTTAGTGTGGCGTGATTGAGTAACAAACATCCATATGTTACTCAATCACGCCCCACTAAACCGATATGGCTGAAATTTGGCACGGAGATAGGTTTTTTTAGTAATGTCCTCTGACATACCGTAACGGCGGGTTATTTTGGCTACTTTTTCAATTTTTTTTTTAATTTTTGTTGAAACAAAATAAGGTCGTGATGGAAGAAATGAATATTATGAGAAAAGAAAAGAAAGATGGATACTAGGATATAATATATGTCGGCGATGATTAAAGTGTATTCAGTTAGATAGTGTCGGTTACTGTTCTGAATCATGCTGAAGTTTCGTTCGAATGTCCAATGACCAGTCGAGAACTGTTGGCGATCTTAAGAATTATTTTATTTGCAAAGTTCTTAATTTTTAAAGCCATTTTTAAATAGCTAGAGGCAGACTTTTTATGTTTTTTTTTTAATAATTATTAACTTAAACTATGAAGAGTTGCAGTTTTATACGACTGTCTGAAAAAAAGAATATACTGTTAATTTCATTAATGATGATTTTGATGACTAAATATATAATTTTTGTTGCTTTTAATTCAATAGCATTACTCGATCGAAGGAAAATTTTAACTGTTCTTTACAAATTATTTTGTGTAACATTCTTACTAGTAACGAAAAAAAATTTTCCTTTGTGTTACATACATCTTTTTTCAAAATGACTCACATATGCTAAATTTCTATTCGGCATTTCAATATTTTTTTTAAGGAGCAAATAATTATCTAGTGAATTGGTCCTATGAAACTACATTAAATTAAAAAACTTTAATATAAAAAAAATATTTTTAAAAAACCGACTTACGTGTACAAACTAAAATTATTTTATACTTTTAAGTGGTGGTTGAAGTTAATATTGTGTGCAATAAAGAATAATAAATTCTTTATTGCACACAATATTAAGATATATTATGTAAAAAATAGAAGCTTACCCTAACAGGTATGTCTCTCCCAGACAACCTTATATGTGTAGGTATGTTATTTAAAAAATAAAACAGTTCAGCATCTGTTTTGTCGTTTTATTTAAAAATCCTGGGAAGAATTTTCCATCTAATTTGGGGTAACAGGGGAGTGCAGTTATTGTGGCAACATTAAACTCAAACTTGTCATGTGACGTCATCGTTACGTCATGTTATCTCTATTTCAGTCGCGGTTACACAGTACCTTCGTCTATTGCCTTCTCTGTCTACGGTTTTAGTAGTTTTTCAATAGGCATTATTTTATTTTTATTAGTACCTATATAAATTAAAAACAACATTTTATCAAAATTTCAGTATGTATAATCTCTCTGTTTGGCAAAAGTATTTTATTCGACAAATAGCGTTTGTTCCCGCTTATAAACCGCCAGACCAGAAAGATTTTCAAAAATTACGTGATTTCGTTTTAAAGCATGATAAGTTTCTGGTTTTAACAGGTGCTGGAATATCCACGGAATCAGGTGGGTGTTATATTACTTATGTGAAAACTCATATAAACTAATCGTATCTGAATATCAGCTCTTGTGATAAGTTTTCTATTAAGTAAGAATTCAAAGGCTTGGCATACCAGAGACCTTTTGTGCTTTAAAATTATTTATGTAATGGACAAGGTCTATATTATTACACAAATCAATTATACTATAAGTAAGTATATTAAATTTTTCTATTCCTATTTCACTGAAATATATAGATATGTTTATATATTTACCTAAATATAATTTCAAAATAAATTATAAAACTATGCACATAATTATGCATATTTTTCTAGGCATACCAGATTATCGATCTGAAGAAGTTGGTTTATATGCACGCAGTAATCACAAAACGATACAGTACCAAGAATTTGTCAAGTACCCAAAAGTAAGACAAAGATATTGGGCAAGAAACTTTGTAGGTTGGCCAAGATTCAGTTCAGTCCAACCAAATGCCACTCACTATGCCATTAGAGAATTGGAAAAGGTAACATTGAGTTAGGTATGACATTGTAAGCATTTATTCTTTTTTTAGAATTAACTAACTTTTTAATGTTCCCATCACATGGATATAATTTTTATTTGTATAATCTTTATACAAAAAGAAATACGTCGGTCGGCTGCGCGAGCATGAAAGAGCACGCGAATGGAGCCAGTCGGTTGCTCAAGCGTAGAAGTGCACGAGCATGGAGCAGCCGACTGGCTCGACGAGCAGCCGAGCGGCTGCTCTTAATATTTCACACTAAGCATATTGTGAGCGTCCTCGAGCATCCTCTTATCATAAAAGAGATAAAATGTAAGAATAAAGCTTATTTCATTGAAATAGTAAGATTCTATTTTAAATGCGATTAAAATAAATGCTCTGCTCTTCCCACCGGTCTATCTGAATGGACCTTAAAGCTTTTGTTAAAAGTGGGTACAACATTAGTTGGGGATAGAATCACCAACCTATCAGGTTTCAGTCTGCACCTTTGACCATTGGGCTATTGAGGCTATAAAATAATCATTAAACCTACGAGTTGAAATCCTGTATAATGGGTTCCTATATTTCATTTATTTACCTAATATAAAAAACGAAGTTGGTCTAGTTACACCAAATAAGCCATTCTAAATTAATTTTATTTTTTATGAATCTTTGTTTTCTATATTTGTATTAATAATTAATAATAATCTTAAATAAATAATGAATTTTTGTTAAAGATTGGAAAGGTAACCACTGTGGTAACACAAAATGTTGATAGATTGCATCACAAGGCAGGCTCTCAAAATGTAATAGAACTTCACGGAACCGGGTATATTGTGAAATGTCTGAATTGCCCATATGAAATAGACAGGTTTGAACTGCAGGAAATATTACTAAAGAATAATCCTGGTATGCAGGACAGTTTCAATATGATAAGACCAGATGGAGATGTAGAATTATCAAAGGTAAAATTGTTTAGTTACTGAGGACTGTCTAAACGAGAACTTCTTATTTAGATAGTCCTCAGTAACCTCCCTGATCTGTTCATTAATGGAATGGAATTGACAAATAGGCTAACACATTCCTGTATTCAATATAATCTATCTGTAATCACAGGTAATTAATCTCAAGTTACCCTTAATATTTGTCAAAAATTGTGTGAACTTTTGATGACTAAGAATGTTTTAAAATAAAGGTAACAAATTACCATCAGATTGCAGATAGATTGAATACAGGAAAGAAGAGTCCAAAAAATATAATTTCTAGATTGATTTCAAAAAATATTTTCCACTACTTGATTGTTTTAAATATTCCTTCTTTTACGGAAATCGCTATTAAAATAGTAATAAGCAAAATGTGAAATTAATATAAATTTTATTTTTATTGTAGGACCAAGTTGAGGGATTTCGAACACCACTATGTCCCGTCTGTGAAGGTCCCCTGAAACCAGATATCATATTCTTTGGAGACAATGTTCCCAAAGAAAGAGTAGAAAAAGTGAGAAATCAGGTATCAGTCAGTGATGCTGTATTTGTACTTGGATCTAGTTTAACTGTATATTCAAGTTATAGAATAATTTTGCAAGCCAAAGAAGAGAACAAAGAAGTTGCGGTTTTAAACATTGGACCAACAAGAGCTGATGACATTGTTGATTTAAAAATTTCTACAAAATGTGGAGAGATTTTAACAGACCTGACCAATTCAGTATGTACTAAGTCATAACGCTAGTAGTATAAGAATAATATGACAAATCACACTATTACCTCACTAGGTTTTATTGTAAATTCAATAGTTAGATTCTTAATGCTTGTAAATAAATAATAAATCATTGAATAGTATTTTGTTTTTTATTGATTTAAAAAGAGATATATAAATTAATAGTTTTGAAACATTGGGTACTGACCATCTTTATACATACATGATAGCAGCTTTCGCCGCGATTTTCGTACGCGTTGAATAGATTTTGAAAATCTTGCGGGAACTGTTTTCCCGGGATAAATAAATAGGATTGAAGGACAAACCAACAAACTTAATTTCATAACTAGTAGGTATGATGTTCCTATGCACTTAATATCCATACAAAAAAAATAGTGCTGTGCCAAATAAGTCTACAACTAAAAAACCTTTACCCTTACTCTTCCTTATGGTTGGATAGAGGTAACGGCTTTCTACAAAAACATATACCACAGGTTTGTTGTAGCACTATCAAATGTAATACAAGAACGATTGTCAGTACGCTACGTTATTGAACGACTGCCTACAGAGCGGTTGTAGGTAAATAATTATAGCAAGAACACTGCTACTTACACTGCACTTTTTATTTGAACTGTGCTTCAATATCGTCTATTAGGGCTGATCTACACCGAAGTGGCATCGGCGCGGCGGGCACTATCAGTGTGAAATAATTTTAAACTTTATCTACATAATCGCTAAAGACCAGTTGAGCTTTTCAAGCGATACTGGTCTTTAGCGATTATGTAGATAAAGTTTAAAATTATTTCACACTCAAAGTGCTGCTGCGGGCCGCTGCCATTCCGGTGTAGATCGTCCCTTACAACTTGAATACGGGTTATTATGGAACTACAATAATACAAAATTGATTTTCTGAGATCGCTCATTTTTGAAATACTTATAATTATAACATATCTTCGTCTTCGCTTATCTTTTTGAATGCTCTGAATCAACATACTATTAAACGAGTTACGAGCTTAAACTTGCGTATAGAAGAACCCGCGTCATGCTGATAGCTGAAATTCGCGTTCTATAAAAGTAAACAGAGCATTAAAAAAGATTGGCGAAGATTGTAATTTTTTAACCTAAATTTTACGACAGGAAAACAGATCAAGAGTTGTTCGAAACCAGAGATTTGATAAATAAATAAAATCATGGATAACAAAGTATGATCCCAATGCTTTTTGGTTTTTTATCAATGTACCCTACACTATACCTATAGTGAAAGATATTTAGTAGATAGAAGTAGGTAATGATATTCTTGTAAAATATTAATTTAATCTAAGTATTGATTATTCTAAATTATTAAGCCTAAATACTATTAACATTAAAGATGTCATAATTTGGAGTTTAAAAAAAATTATAATTTTTTCATTGTCATAGGTACATTTTACCAAGTAATGGAAATCTCGGTTTCTCTCTCTTTCATTAAAAAATTTATTATTTTCTATTCATATTCCATTACTCAATTTTTAATATGTCAAAAATCACTATCATTAACGTTAGGTATGGCAGTGTTTCTGGAAAATATGTTATTTTATATCATAGTAATAATGTAATAATTATTTTTCTTTACATGCGCCAATTTTAAACTTAGTTATATTTTGTCAAGAAGCTTGGGAAAAGCCTTTTAAAAGAGAACAATTTTGCTCGCGCATTTTCGGAGACGTATTAGTCGTTATCGTTGGCGGCATATCTGCGTCTCGTATCTCAAAGTCTACCTTTCTATACTTGATCGTCACAGTGTAGTCAAACTTTGATGCTATAATGGCAATTCTATAGTTACCGGCAACTTCTGGAGTAAATGACCTTGACAAGCGAATTTTAGGTCTCATTTGAGGCAAGTAAGCGGGGTGTATAGTATCGAGTGCGTGATTGGCTTTGCTTCCCGCGCCGTGTCCAAATGCGCCAATCTTGCGCCAACTTACCCCCACTACGTCACCTTGCTCAAGAAGTTTGCGGGCCCAAGTGACTGGAACTTTTCTGCTACTATAATAATATTTATTCTGTGGTCATTCTTAATGATTATACCTAACTATTACGAGTACAATAAATAATCAGAGGCCCTACCACCAACGACGGTAAATGTAATATTATCTATTAATAGAAGGACACCCTTATGTTTCTTAATTTAAGGTCTTCATTGTATGACATCAAAACAATATATAAATAAAACTACTTTAAGTGTTTGTGGTAGCTCCCCTGACAAACACGTTTTGTTCTAAATTATTATATAAATTTTCGGTTATGGATATGTCTATTGAGAAATGATTCGAACTTGCAGCGCGTGTAAAACACGCGAGGCGTAACCTCAGCTTTACATTTGTATGAGTGATGACCAAAAACAGTTGTCAATAAATAGTACAAACCAGTTTCAACCTTGCTTAGGTTGCATGGCGGTTCAAGTCGGTTATCATTTATCATTATCAGTTACATATATTGGTAACACACACACACAAAGCTGAACTTATGCCTCCTGTCCTGTCTGTTGAACACAACAAATTATTGTTATTAATACAAACAATAAAATAAAATTGTACACAATACTATTATTTATAGGAAACAATCTGCCAGTCTCAGCTTCGTACAGTATCATCCAGACCACAGAGGTTGTGCCCTAAAACTGACACTATGAAGCCAGAGCCAGCTAGTTTGAAATATTTACTGCCGGGTACTGTAACCAGTGGATGAGTTACAAAAACTACCTGTATATTGGTCATATTATAAAACAAGTGTTTAACCATACGTTTGACATATTTCTGTTACAGTAACTCTCTAAACGTCAAAGTCATCAGTTAAACTTGTTTTAATTTATTTGTACAATGTTTCATTTTGAAGATCATTCATTAAGTGAAAAGTTATGTGTACCTCAAGAATAGTAAGCACCTATTATTTTCAGAAATTACTAGTGCAGGTATTGCGAAAAACAATATTTATTTCCACTTTACAAAATATCATATTGTCATATTATAGGCCTGGCTATTTTTACACATTTTAATTATGAAGCTTCGTAATTTGGATGCTGACATCCAACAATAATTGATAAAATAATTGTTTAAAGTACAATGTATTCATTAAAACTTACACTTCCTTATAAACAGCTCCCAAGCTCGCATACTTCTGACACAGAAATTGCCTTAATCATATTATTCATATCTTAACACATAAAAATTAAAACACACCACAGTCCTAACATCACAATCAAATCATTTTCACATCAAAAATTGTTTTGTCACTACATTAAGAACCGTATTTCTAGTCAATCTCAATTGTCTATTACAGGTAACATTATAAGAAGTAGTCAGCTTGTGGTTTCTTGGAGGGAACTCCTCTCGATTCCTGTGGGGCCGCTTCAAATATCGTAAACTCCCGTTGAAGGCTTTCATTCAGCTCCAATATGGCTGCTACATTGCCGCATCTATTAAAACCAGCAATGTGTTATATCAGGGTTCAATTAGAGGTTAGGTATAAGGGTTCCAAGTGATTTATTGGTACGATGATGATGAATGCGAACTGATGGGACCAAAATCAACATCCCCCCCCCCCCAACTTCGACCTCAGGATTTTTTAGTTTGCTACTGAAAATTTTGTGACAAAATATTTTTTTTTTTCACAACTTTGACCTTAGGATTTCACAAGCCATAGCCAAATACGCTAGCTAATATAAAATGGATAGTGGGAATTTGCTGAAGGAAGGGTGGACAATGTCCAACAGTACACATTCATATACCAATTAATACAAATTATGTTACAGTTCTTGCAATCCACAAGTAAGCGCGAACATTACTTGGTGGTTACATTCTGTACATGAACATTGTGTAAGTGTTTGTGCCTGTCTGTAATGTGGAAGCAGTCATTTGCAAGCAAGGTCTGGTTCACACTTATACAGAAACGACTTGCACACAACTACAAGTCTTGCTTAATATAATCACGTTAATTTCAACCATACCTGTAACAATAGTTGGGCGCAGACCACACAGTGAGCACAGTCTCGTTGAAGTGCCATTTGTATCCCTCCATGACGAGCTGGTGCGCGCGGCAGATCATGTCGATGTCATTTGACACGTTGAACTGCGCGACCACATCTGAACCGAACAGGTAGCCCGCGCCGCGCGGTGATACCCCCCAGCCTTGCGTGTCTGGAATACGACCATAATGAATATCAGTAGTGCAATTCTCTATGTGATTGCTACAGTGCGACAATTGCAAACATCTCTGATTGGCCGTTGTTCATACTCTACTGGCTAAACTTCATTGTTGCAGAAAGAACACGATAAATTCAGTCATTCACCACAGTTGAAACCAGCAATTATTTACTTATGCTGAGATCTATAGAAAGTGCTCTGACTTAAGAAAGAGGTTAAAAAGAGACACAAATGTGTTCCGACATAAATCTGTCTCGTTTTAACTGTCTTGCGTCTGAGTTGGGGGAGAGTGCAGTCAGATTTCAGCTAAGTTTCTATTGAACTTGTATATTAACTAAGGAGCTTGAAACTATATTTCCACCTACCAATATTTGTCAACTAAGTAAACAAGTAGGTACCTTTCAATTAAACCTTCCATACATTATTCCATAATATATTACACAAGTTAATTGTGCAAGCCTGACCTCTCTCTCTTAATGCTGGCTACTTGGCTAAAATGGTATTTTTAACTATCCAAGAACCAATGAAGATCACTGGGTCTCTTGCAAGGATTGTTTCAGAACATGATCTTATTGCTGCTTATGTCTAGCAGCTCTTAAGATTGTACATCAATTTTCAATCATTTCAGACTGCATCATCATTTACCATCAGGTGAGATCCCAGTCAAGGACCATCTTGTCATCGAATAAAAAAAGGGTAGTCTACGATGGAAGGAAATATATTTAAAATTGATATGATCTTAGGTAAAATTATTCAACCCTTTTAGTTTGGAACAGCATTACTAAGCTTTTTTAAGTTGTTTCTGTGAAAATAACTGGTAGTTGGAGATGTGGACAAGGACTACAAGAATATAGCACAGCCACGATTCTTCTAGAAGAAAGAAGCAAACTATAATAAAGGTTTAAATTGGATGCCATTTTTCTCACCTTCGGGATCACTCCAAAGCAAGTCACACATAGGCCCATCATGAGGCACCTCTTGCTTTCTGTCAATTGTTCTTATCTGGTCAAGGGTCTGTATTGAAGGGCTGAGACCTCCATGAACGCAGAATATTCTGCCATCGATTATTGCTGATAGGGATAAGTAGTCGAATATTTCAGTGCAATACCTAAAAGTTAAATACAAATAGTAGTACAAGGCAGAAATCAAAAACTGAGTATATAAGTATAAAATGAGCAAATGGTTCAAGCAATTGAATGCTTTATAGGAATGTAACTTCAAAAAATTATTTCACATCCCAACCAATTATGTAAATGCGAAAGTATTTGTTGGTTTGTCCTTCAACCAAGCAGTGACTGAGAAACCAATTGATGTCATTTTTTGCATGGATATAGTGGAGAGTGACATCTTTTATCCTGAAAAAAATAGGGGTTCCATGGGATTTTTAAAAACTCACGCCACTTGGACAAAAACTAGTAGTACTATTTTATAAAAATAATTTAAAAAAAAGCAAATATTGATACCTCCAAACAGTAATAGATCCATATTTCCTCAGACACTCATCATAAAATCCATACACTTGTGTAATTTGTCGTGATTCATGGTTACCTCTTATGAGTGTAATACGATCTGGATAGCGAACCTACAAGTAGTACTTTCATATACACTTTTTGATTTAATTACAACAAATTAATATATTCAAAATCCAGGTTTTAAAAGTCCATGTAAAAGACCTTTGCCCAGCAGTGAATATCTAACAGTTAATAAAGATAACAAAAGAGCAAAGATATACTAGTTTTAATGGAATCATGGAGTCAAAAATTTATTGAAATACACCTAAATATGCAAATTATATCCCTAGCACCTAAGGGGTTAAATACAGTGTTGTACAATATAAAAATACAATGTGATAGTTACGACTTTCATGTTGATAAATAAAATTTTACAATAAACAATGACATGAATACTTAGTACTATCTTACCTTCAAAGCGAGTAATAATAAGAAGGTTTCCACTGAATAAAACCCTCTGTCTACAAAGTCACCCATGAATAGGTAGTTGGTTTCAGGTACATCACCGCCTACTCTGAATAATTCTTTCAGATCATAAAATTGTCCATGGATGTCTCCACACACCTAAATCGTTGGTATTGAAAAGTCAATGAATTACATTATAGTTAGGAAATAACATTTAGCAGGAGAACAATTGCAAATTGCAGTTTTAAATAAAAGCATGTATAA
Source organism: Hipparchia sbordonii (assembly GCA_038048805.1). NCBI lineage: Eukaryota > Metazoa > Arthropoda > Insecta > Lepidoptera > Nymphalidae > Hipparchia > Hipparchia sbordonii. The sequence goes on along the minus strand of CM076107.1, from coordinate 6,608,169 downwards.
TTTTGAAATATTAGAATTAGTCAAATACCGTGACGGGCGAGTCGACGCGTTGGACGTTGCTTTCCTCGACGAGGATCTCACGGGCTTTGGCACAAAGGGCTTTTACCTCTGCCTCCATTATTATTTCACATCTTTTCAGCTGCTCGATTTGACGATCTAAGTCACTCGTGTCAGACATATTTTGTAAAGTATAACGAATTAAACCTACAAAAAATGATCAATGAAAAAGATGGTAACAGCGTGGATAATATTCAGTTTTTGCATAACAATGGTGTCAAATTGTACTAATTACAGATCATGTTCTTATACTTAGTCAATTTATTGTAAATACCTTATTTAAATTAAATAGGTACTTACAGATTTTGATATCTATTGTATTCTAATTATTAATTAGCAATCTTAGACCATAAAATGTATTTCTATTTTCTTTTTTACAGTATGAGTTTTGCAGCTTTTCAAACAATCTTAACCACAGACACATAACAGAATGAAATGAATGGTATTCAGTCTGTGGACACTGTTGACTGTAACTGTGAAGCGGACAGAGGAGAGAACGCTTGTGTAAAAGCAAGTTGTATGACGCTACAGTTTCAACGTAGTGATTGGCTTAATTCACGGCGTTCTTACTGCAACAATGAACTTTAGCCAATGCCCAATAGCGAGAGTGAATTTACTAAGCAATTATTTTTAGACAATTCATTATCTCAACCACAGATCAGCCACAGATTATGAACACTTTCATAGCTTAAAATACAAAACCTCTTTACAAAACCTAAAAACTGCTTCTTAGGTTAGAACTTAGAACACGGGGTTAGAAACAGAAACAGTTAGAAAGAACTTACTTCCGTGATTAGAACTGTAGGAACCCGAATTTAGGAAACCTTATTATGGTCTCCTATTGGGGGGTCACAGTTTCGATCCAGGGCACCTCTGAATTTTCGGAGTTATGTGCGTTTAAACAATTTTAAATATCACATGCTTCAACTGTGAAGGAAAATATCGTGAGAAAACTGCCTCACCTGAAAGCTCCATAATATTCTTAAAAGAGTGTGAAGTGCCCAATTCATATTGGGCCAGCGTGGCGGACTAGGGCCTCCAACCTTTCTCTGAAGGGAGACTGCGCTCGTCTTTAGCCGTTGATGGGTTGCTGATGGCGATGATGTTGATGAATGAATGACTGTCAGCCGGTAACCTTATTTTCTAAAAATCACATCATCACAAAGATGTAGGATCGTGATGCCCATTGCCCATAATCTGCCTGCTGGGGCCCAAGTCTGCTATTGCAATTGTAGTTACATTGTCTATCAATGACATAACAATTGTTATTTTTAGCAATTGTCATGTCATTGATAGACAATTGAACCCCTGGGCCCCAAGTCAAATTGCTAAAAGTAGCAATTGGGATGTCATTGACAGGCAATGTAACTGTAATGTAACTACAATTGCAATAGCAGACTTGGGCCCCTGGACATAGGAGTTACTATAGACACAGAAAAGAAAGTACTTAGGTAAGTAGGTACCTAGCTATAAAAAATAGGGTACGTCATTTCATTTCACTTTCATTCATTCATGACTTTTGAGAAATGCTCTAAGTCGTACCTACTCTAAGTGGACGACTCTTTGTAGATTTTGATGTTATTTAGTCTGTGGCTTCTTATGACTGTGTGTGTATGTTTTTGTTTTTTACTGTCAAAATTCAGCCTGGGGTAAATAAATCAAAATAAGAATTATTTTAACCAAATTAAAATAAATTTGAGTTAATTATCGGTTAGTGTGTTTTTGTAGTGCAGTGATAATTTTGTCAAGAAATGGGCAATATTCACACAGTGGGCCCCAACGAGGCGCTTATAGTATCAGGTATGTTTTATGAAAATAATTTTCCGTAAATGATTCTTATACGCTTATTACTCACTAAGCAATAAAAATAAAACTTTGTGCAATACGTAATTATAAATAATTAAGATTGACACCTTTCTTTTCACCTTTTATTTTACATGCCTAAAAATATGATAAAAGGATCGTCTTATATCTCGGTTATCTCAGAGTGCTTAGCAAGGTCATTTGTTATAGGTAGTTATGAAGCGACTCCTAATTTTGTCGGCTGTAAAAATTTTGTAGCTCTATTGTAGTCCACGCCCTATTAGCCCCGTGTTTATTTTTATTAGGCGCCAGTATGGATATACCTAAATCTACTGATGTACTTAGCGACTAATTGACCAAAATATTGATTATTTATATTTTTCCCTATGTTTTCCCATATAATATATAGGTAACAATTAGTTCAACTATGGATAATAATAAGAATAATAATGTCCTCCCGGCCGAATCCGGCTACGGCGGCCAATCTCCACAGAGATTAGCCATCTGCGCGGGAGATATTATAGTGCACAAGTGTGTGCGCAAACATAGGTGCACTCTCTATTTCCTTACTCTCATAGCCCGATGGGACGGAAATCCGACAACGATCGGAGAGAGATCAGGCGCAGGACCGACAGCTTTACGTGCTCTCCGAGGAACGGGGGTGACTCACCGCCAACTTCCTAACTCCGGGCCAGTACTGAGAATTTCTTGACAGAAAATCCCCAGTCATTTTATGGTCCGACCCGGGAATCGAATCCGGGACCTCGTCATCTGCAGTCGAACTTGCTTACCACTAGACCAACGAGTATACATAATTACTTATATTAATCATAAAATTCAAATTCGATCAATCTAGTCAGTCATAAGTACAAGAACTTAGTCCCAAAGAATTTATCTACCACACATAGTTTACACAACAGCAAGAAGTAAATCGTCGTCTCAACCGAAGCTGTCCACCTCCTTCAAGGATCGCCACAGTACGTGATCTTATGCCGTTTATATCCAGCGGCTACCAGCGACTTGCTTGAGATCGTTCATCTATCGTAGGGCGACATCCCACGTTGGGCTTGACAGTGCGGCGTCGAAATTCGAGCTTCTACCAACCAACCCCAATAAGTATCGATTCTTCGAGCTATGTGATAATGTGACCCGCCCATTATCCGCCCAGCTCAGTTTTACACCTGAATTGCGCTATGTCGGTAACTCTTTCCCGGGGACCTCCTCATTCTTGATCGCCCTCTGCCTGCTGATCCTCGAATGATTCTGAGCCTTCTTTTATTAGTCATCCTTTTGTGGACCTTTTTGGAGACTGTATAATGGAATTTTACCTACTTAGTTGAAATGTAAAAAATATGTATTAAAAAATATGTTAATACATTGTAGGTACGTATAGATATACGTACCTACAATGTATTAACATATTTTTTCATGGGGCCTCACCCCATGAAAAAATATGTTAATAATGTCCATCTATGTAATGTCACTTGGAAAGTGACATTACATAGATGGACATAGGCAAGCCTGGAAAACAGAGAGATCACGCGGCACTTTTAAACATCCTAACTCCACGCGGACAGTATTAATTAAGGCCACACGTGCATATATTATTACGATATTATAGAGAGAGACTGTCTATTAATAATTTTCACTCAATGCCTGTGCGATTTTCTAAAAATGATTGCTTCATACACTTGTACATATTCATAAATATTTTTAACAGAAAATAGATGTAGATAAAAACATAATATTAGTATGATTTATTAATTTTCAGCACTTACATTTGTTCGTATACATAGCACCTACTGTTGAAACAAAACCAACAATCGTAAGTCATACCGCAAAATCGAATAATAAAATCGTAGGTTAGGTGTAAAATATTTAATAAATAGAGATATGAAAACTTACATATTCTTCTAAATAAATTAAGTAACTGTTATCTCTACTTGTACGTACAATAGTCTCTCTACTTCTTTTAAATAATTATTTTTGTTATAATAGACCCCAAGTTCGTTTCACCAAATCCGACGCTTTTTCCCCTATCATTATACCGGGTGCATTTGTGTGCGCAGCTATTGTCTCTGGTATGATGCTCGTATCTACGACTCGTAAACTTTTTATACCATACACGTGTAATTCGGGGTCCACAACTGCAGAGGGATCCGATGGCGGCCCCATTTTGCACGTTGCTATCTGGTGATGTAATGTTGCTGTGATCGTCCTGATAGCGCATTCCCAGTAACTGTCGCTTCCAAAGTCAAACATTTTACAGTTTGGAAATTTTTTCTCGTGCAATTTCGTGCCGTACTTCTGGAAGGGTGGTGTATCAATCATTTTTAAAATATATCGAATGCCGGCGACCATAGTTGCAACGTCCTTTGGGTGTGTCAAATAGTTTCCGTAGAGTTTTGGTTGTTCAAAAGGATTTTTTGATCTCAATCTCATATAACCTTTCGACCTTGGGTGTAATAGCATTAAAATTATCGTGAAACTGTCGATATTTTCAATAGGCTTGTAAACATCGTTGTATAACCAATCAGCTAACCGAATTCCCTTAGCTACAACTTTTCCGTCGTCTGATGCCAGTGAAGCGCAGCTTCCTATTAGTTCTATGTCTGGGATATTTCCGATTTCTTCCGACATGTTTGTTTTTATATAACCTAGAGTTTCAACACCAGCCAAGGATGATAGCGGTCCGTCACCGAATTGTGTATATTGGAAAATGTTCTCTAACGTTGCAATACTCTTTTCTAATAAAGTTATACGTGTTGTATTTAAGGTGAATGCCAGGCCAGGAAACGATATGTGGTCGTAAAGTGTTTCTCCTACTTGCAGATCTTGTACCACCTCAATTCCTAAAGACTCCAAATGCTTTCTGGGTCCTATTCCCGATAACATAAGTAAATGAGGAGACTCGATGGGCCCTGCCGACAGAATAACTTCTTTTTTTGCGCGTATTTCGAATCTTTGTCCGTTTGTTTGGAATTCAACTCCGGTCGCCGTCTTAGTTGCTAAATCAATCAGTACTTTGGTGACTCTGCTGTTACTGAGGATGTGTAAGTTCTTTCGTTTCTTTTTCTTATGTAAAAATGCTTTAGCACTGCTCATTCGTAATCCACGATTTATTGTAGCTTGGATGTAACCAAAGCCAAAGCCGTCTGGACTGTTGTAGTCAACGCGCCGATTTCCAAGCAATTTTCCTGCATCTAAAAATGCTTTTGATAGTTTCGATCTAAGGAAAAAGAAACAATAATTGTACTGCCCAATAAAATTAAACGAGAATTGAGAAGTGTAAAGTCAGGAATTATGATAAAACCAAACCATATTTGATCAGAATTCCTTAAAACTTACCTGAATGGAATATCTTCGACGGTCAATTCACCGTCTTTACTGTGCCATGGTGAATTTTTATATTCTCGAAGATTGGCCCGTTCAGATTTCATATAGTAATTCACGACATCAGCGTATGACCTCAAAAAAGAGAAAAAAAAAAAACATTATTATTAACACAATATAATGATATATTTTTCTAAAAAAAAAAAAACGAGATATACAGCAAATAGCTAAAATCATAACTTCCTTTTGGCTTTCCCGTTGTCAGGTAAATAGAAATAATAAATTAAGTATCTTTAGTGCCGACTTCACCAACGTCGGGTGAAGTTGGCTGAGGAATAAATTGGGCATTCTGACAGTTTTTTTGTTGAAAATCTGCCAAACTATGACGCCTGGATAAGACTTAAAAATAATTAACATTGGTGAAATCGGCTTTAAGCTTAAGATTTTATTCTAATACCATCCATAATTTCCTTTGGATTCGATTCTGTCCCAGTCGTCCTTCATGCCTCTCGTGTATATCATGTAATTAACAACACTTGAGCCACCCACAGCTCTACCTCTGGGCCAAAAACATCGACTATTCGCCATACCTGCAAAGTATACGTCACACGTATTTGGTAAGCTATGTCTGAGTAGATATGCCATAAGTCTTTAACCGCGAACTTTTATATGATAATAAAAGCCCCTAAATAAATAAAGCAAAAAAATAAATAAAACATATAAACTCGAGCAAAAATCTTAAAGTCCTTAGCATGAAATATGTGCAATACGCAAATTATTAAATTAGAACAAAAAACAATCTTTTAATCGCAATAATTCTATTTTGGCATAAATGCACCGTAAGTAAGGACTTAATAAACCATTCCTATCTGAATAGATAAATCCCTAGATTTTACAAATGTACTTAAAAAACCATAAAGTGGTTATGTGAAAATGTTGTTTATAAATTGATACGAACCCGAGCAAACGTTCGGTTGAGGTTCCATTAAGTAAGGCCAAACGCTGCTAGTTGTCTGGAATAAAGGTGCCAGTATAGGGACTGACGTCAGCATGGATTCCCCTAATCCCGCTTCTAAAAGAAGCACTGACGCCCTACCACCTTCACTGAGTCGTGCAGCAAGTACGCTGCCTGCAGAGCCTGCTCCCACTACGATGAAATCGTATTCCGTTAGTGGCCCCTTGAATTCTGCAAACGAAAACGTATGACCAATTTGTCATTGCAGATGGTAAAAGCAAGGATCATTTTAACTAAGGTCTAAAGTTACTTAATTTATTAGGAAGACATATGGGTGATATTACAGATATCATATGGGTGGGTAGGTAGGTACGTTTCAAAATAATTTTCATTAGGCTTAAAAATATAAACGAGGTCATTGAAGACCGAGGTACATTATTGAAATAATATGTTATAATAGATGAGATTTATTATCTACCTAGATGAGGAAAAATTAATGAATTGCACGGTTGTAAGCACGGGAAGTTGAACATGAATATTTTTATAATATTTACCTATGTATGTTATAAAGAGGTACAAGTTTACAATTATATAATTTTTTCAAGGAAATTATCCGGTATAAGAATACAATTATATAATTCTTTCAAGGAAATTACCCTTTCTCGCGAAAACCTTGTTAAGGTAAAAAGTAACTTACCTTTAGGCAATTCGTATTTGTCGCGGAATGCCGAAAATATATCAGGTTCACTTTGATTGTACGCAAACATCGGAGTTTGTAACATCATTTCAACGATCCTACTTTTCGATATGATGTTTTCCCTCTTCTGTATTCTTTTGTTTTCTTTGCAAAATTCTTTACAAACTTTCGGTTTAGCGTAATCGTAATAATTATTATAGTTATTCTGTGCAGGTCTTTCACCGTCAGATGCTTGCAAGTTCAATGTCACGGCATTGTTATATAATAGATATAACCCAAATAAAATACTCGACACATATCTCATTTTATTTTTTGATGTTAAGGATTAGTATTTCAGTTTAATTTAACTTTAACGTGTTGACTGTTAAAACAAGACTTGTTGGTTTTTATATTACGTTAAGAAATATATATCGTTTATGATTTGTAAACTGGTTATGTACCGTTGTAGTTAGAGTTGGTTGTAGTTATTGATACAAAAACCTTGCTTTTGCACATTTATTAATTATATTATTAAGTATAAAAAGCATAAAAAACAATTCTACGGTAAAACTGTATCCTATACAGTAGAAACTGTGTATATAACACATAATATTTCAATTTCCATCTTAGTGAACATTAAAACAAAATGGCAGGCAATTTAGTTGGGTTTAAATTTCCAGAAATCGTTTCTAGATATTTCTAAACCCAACTGAACCTTTATAAAAATTTTAACATCACTGAACCTATTTCATGATAAATATGTCTCTTACAAGTACTAGATGATTACGGTGACCGAAAGCACCTGGTAGTTCTATCTTTTTAAAGATAGAGAAGATGACTCAATTTTTTAATTGGTTTTTTCAAAAGGTAAACCTATTCAATGTCTAAAATAAAAAGATATTTCTAAATTTGTTTAAAAGCAAATAAGTTATATGCGGGATATTCAAAATTGTAAAACGCACACCATTGCACAGTGTTTCGTCACTAACATGCTAGCTGGACAAAATTATTTATTTGGTTTTTTTGCTTCGTACAGCTTTCTTATGATGTTTTGTGACAGTTTAAGCACAAAACTCCCAAATATAAGAAGGTAGGATTACGGGTTCCAAAAAAAAAAACAAAAAAAACAATAGATATTTTGTATTATTGAAATACGTAAAAAAAACAATAGAAAATAGATTAACAACATTCGTAAAATACTTAACTAATGACGTAGCTATTAATTTTATTAAAGTGGGACATCATTACTTTACCTATTAACATTTTTTTTTACTTAATATGCAGATCATAAAACTAACTTAATATTTAGCAAATCAATATATTTACAACTAATGGTAAAGTTAGTAGGTTACACAGCTTAGAAATATATTTGTACAATAATATCTACAACTTTTATTTATTCTACGTCGCTAAATTCTTTTTCTGAAGAATCTTCTACCTCATAATCTGACGTAGTGACGTTTTGATGAAAACTACTAAGACTTACACTAGACCTTATATTTACAGTGGGTGGTATTATTAATTCTAAATCCTCAGAAAGAAGTTTACTCGTCGGCTTTCTGGGAACTTCTCTAAGACCATTTATTACAGGATCAGATGTGATTAGTAACATATTAAGTAAATTCCAATTCGTGGCAATACGTGAGCAGTTTCGATCGAGTTTACAATCTTTATAGCGAGCTTCCTGAGCTTCCTCAGAAAGCTGCCTGATAGGTAGAAGTCGGCTCTTCTTCTTTCACAATATCTACACTGTGTACAAGAATTTTGTGCACGATCACAGGCATATTATACCAAGAATAGAAACTAAAGTACAATTTTTTTGTGTCCTGTGTTAAAGAATTGAATTTTTCAAGATTAATATCGTAACCTGAAGCCAAAGTTCAAAGGATAGTACCCAATTTCTTAATTAAATTCATATCTAAACCTTTTAATTTCTGAAGCTAGTTCAGGATTCTCAAAAAACCGACGAGCATCCCATCATTCGTATTACCAAATCCTGGTTTTGGTTTATCTTCATCGAATTCCTTTGATGGACGACCAGGAGTCGAAGCGCTTTTTGATTTTGATGGTGCTGAGTAGTAGACGGATACTTTGAATGTAAAATAACCAGACAGCCACTCAGAATTCTTAGTAAGGAAGCGATCGCGATACTTCCCAGAACTTTCCCATTTTTCTGTCTACTTCGATGATAATCTTCCAATTTTCATTTTAATTTCCCTCTCAGATGCATCCGTAATACTTGTAAAATCATTTTTCATCGATAGAAAGCCGTAAAGTCTACTATTACGGTTCTCTTTGGGATGTTTCTGCCAATCATCAAAAAATTCCATTTTCGAAACCGAGAATTCGTATTCTGAAAAACAGAAAAAAAATAAAGTTGTACTCAAGTGCGCAGGCTAAAATGGGTATCAGTGGAAAGCTAACTGATGTGGCTATCACATATATAATTTCTAGCCCGGGTACATGAAAATAGTAAAAAATTTACATAATTCTTTAAAAATAAGTTATTTCAAAAAAACTGGGGCAAAGTATATTTATATATAAATTATATTTAAAAAGTACATACTTTTAACTTGAAGATCCATCACTAATATGATTCAAAAACTTTAAACTCACTGACATATAATGTTATTTTGGTAATCGCAAAAATGCAACTGATTTGTAATTTTCTCACCCTTTTTTTTAATACTGCCCTAATTGCCTGATTAGTGGTAGACATTAGCGCAAAATAATTCTTGGAATTGGGACCATTAGGGTATTGGTTAGGGGCTCAGGTAAAAAACTTCGGCAAATTCAACAATGACTTTTGTCCAGCTAGCATGTTAGTGACGAAACACTGTGCATTGGTTAGAACGAAATATGATGTCAAAAAACATGTAAACCTAACCAACCAGTCATCACTCGTCAGCCATACACAATGGGTCTGACAAACGTTTTTTACTTTACAAGCCAAATAAATCTACAAAAAATTACGAGTAAAACAGTGTTCTTACTTTTTTCATATCTTAAAAAATGGCTGAGATATTTACGACCAAAGTGCGTATTTCCGTTCGAAAGTTTTTAAAAACGCGGGCGGGCGCTAACTAGCCGATGACGTCACACCCCCGGTCATTCGATAGTCGCACTCCCGTTCACACGCCGCTGCGCAGTAAAAATCTAAATTATAAAGTTCCCTGTGGTAGAAATGGAAAAAAAATACTGTATCGTGCCTTGGTGCTTCAATTCAACAGTTAAAACACCTGAAAAACTCTTTTTTTACGTGCCCGAGGACCCAAAAATGAGGAAAAAGTGGATGACAGCCGTAAGAAGAGTTGACTCAATAGGCCCTAAAACTAAAGCGCATTGCTGTGAAGACCATTTCGATGTAAGTATTAGTTCATAATAAGTTTATCCTTCTTCTTCTCTTATCCTTGCCACATTTGACCTACTTAACGTACCTACTTGTCTACTTTTGATTGTTTAAATAGGTATTTAGGGGTTTGGAGTACGGAGTGAAACGCTCGAGTTAAACTTATTACTACTTAGTCTATTGCTTATTAGAAGATAAATAAAACGCTCGCATACTGAAAGGCTCAATAATTTTTATTATGAACTAGCGGACGCCCGCGACTTCGTCCGCGTCAATTTCTATTATTATGATCGCGATTAAGAAGTTTTTAAAAGATTTTAAATATGGATAATTTTCCCCGTTTTTGCGACATTTTTCACCGATGCTTCGCTTTTTGTTTGACTGATGTAATGACGTGGAAACTGATGCATTTTATCTCGCGTGCCGAAACTAATACAAAAGAAACGCGAGTTTCGGAACGCGACATTAAACTCCTCCAACTATGTATTCTGTGCTCCAACGCACACACGCACATTGTTTTGATAGATATGATCTTTGACGTTAGGAACACACCTACATTGCTTAGACAACAGTGAGTGCTTGTAATTTAATATGAACTTTATACCATAGCAATAAAGGTCAAATTGACTACGTTTTAGTTTCAAATCATTTGTATGGGAAAAAGAAAAGGGCTATTTTTAGGGTTTTTCAAGCAATAATTCTAATTTTTCTCGCCGTAAAAACCATCCTTGAACTTCAACGAACATTTTAAAAAAAGATTTGGCCAAATTGGTCCAGGCGTTGTTGAGTTATGCGCTTACCAACACATTTTGCGATTCATTTTTATATTATAGATAATTAGGTACGTTTTCACTGAACTACCTATACCTATTTTAACTCTTAAGCGCGCGGGCGCGGACACGGCAAGATTTGGCAAACGTTTTTGATCATAACTATCTATTGTGTTAAAAAAAGAATTTGATTTTTTTTGATGAATTTCAATTTTTCGTGGTTAATATTTTTTAACGATAGACTAGCTTTTAAGTGATGCGATGATTTTTAATTTACGGTTTTTATTCGGGGTTTTAATTCGTTTTTAAAATGGTATTATTTTTGTTTTAGGTGGAAAATGACATGGAAAACTATGTTAAGTATAAATTAGTTGGAGGCAAACTTAAACTCAAAAAAGGCATAGTGCCTCATAGGTTTGCGTGTCAAAAACAATCTGTTGAAAAACCTGAGCGCTCTGTTGTAAAAAAACTTAAAATTGCACAACTGACAACTTCCTCAAGTGAATGTATTGCGTCCACTTCACATGACGTTGAAGCAATATATATTTTGGATCCCATTCCTCAAGTTCAAGATATTGTGAATGACCCCTTAAAAGATGTGACAAGAGATGAAAATCTAAGAAGTACCACAGAAGATATTTTAAAAACGAAACACAAAAAAATTCAAGTAAATTTAAGGAACAAAGTTTATCATAAAAGTACGCAGACCGATAATAAATATTTTCATTTGATATCCAAGGATAAAAATCAAAACAATATCAAGAAACAAAATCCGCTTGAAAATAAACCATCGACTTCTAGTTTTGAAGAATCTCTGATATCAACTCACAGTGATTACGACGTATCAGATGAAACAGAGATTACCGATTCTGAGGCTGGTTTCGATAATGAATATTTTAAAAAATACATGCAAAAAGCCGCCCTTTTATGTGTATCTCGGGAGCCTCAGTTGCTTTTAGGCATCCCAAAGCAATGGTATTGTTGCATTCAGCTTTTAAGTGAATCTTGCAAATGTTCACCAAGAGATGTGATGGTAGTTTTAAAAAAGATCCGCGTATATCAATCCAACGCGTCACTTGCGCTTGATTTTGGTATAACAAGGGGTTCTGTAGGAATTATTTTTAGAAAATATATTCCAATAATTTCATATTGTATGAAAAGTCTTATATTTTTTCCTAAATCAACACAAGTTGTGTCTAATATACCAATGCCATTTCGAAAGAGATACAGCAATGTCAAAAGTATTATAGATTGTCTGGAAATACAAATCGAAAAACCGACTGAAGCTGTAAAGCAAGCACTAACATGGTCAGAATATAAATCATGTAATACCATGAAATACTTGATATCCATAACTCCGGATGGTCTTATTAATTTTATTTCTGAGGGATATGGAGGAAGAGCATCTGACTCGGTCATTTTTGAGGACTGTGGACTTCTAAATTTGCTACCTAAAAAAAGTGCGGTTATGGCTGATCGAGGTTTCAAGAATGTGGCTCATCTCTTGCAGCAAAAAGAATGCAACTTGATACGCCCACCTAGTGTCAGCGCTAAGATAACTCCAACAAAAAGTGAAGTACTAGAAACAAAAAAGATTGCAGCTTTGCGTATACATGTCGAGAGAGCCATTGGCAGATTAAGGAACTTTGGATTCTTGATGCCCCATGCTACTGTAGATCTTAAACACGTTGATTTATTAGACTACGTAATGATGACTGCCTGCGGTATAGTTAATTTACATAACCCACTGTTTAATTTTAAAGAATGATTTTTCTGAATAAAAGACTTCATACTAATATAACATTTTATTTCTGAATATCAGTTGGGACTCCTGTTTTAATAAGTTTCTCAAAGATACACTCCTTCCAAAACTTACTAATTTTAACAAAAAGATCCTGACAGTAGTTTTTATCGTATAAAACTTCGTAAATATCCACTTCTTTTGACACCTCAAAGTCTGCATGTGCAACACAATAAAAACCTTTTTCTTTTCCTGTTAAGAACATCTGGGTTTGTACCTGTGCTAAATATTGCTTACCTAATGATCCTTCTTTGTAATATTTATTAACCGTTGCAGCTTTTGATGGACACTTTATTTCTATAACGTGGGTCTCGGTTACTCCATCTGGCGATGCTCCAAAAAATGGATAACTTGCACTGAGATAAAGTCCAGAGGGTTTAATCGAAATTTTTTTTTTATTTCCACTTTTCTCACAATTTCTTCCAAGACTTTCCCTCTTTTCATCGCTTTAGTTTCAGTTAAAAGCTTAGCCCCAAATATTTCCTCAACAAGAGTTCCATTTTGTGTGCGGCATTGAGCAGCTTCATGAGCTTTCGATGCAGTTACACGCCCATACCGCATTTCAAACCAAAGGTCTGAACTGGCTTGAGCCTTGGTTGCTGATTCGACGAGTTGGCATCTTTCTTCTGACATTTCAGTTATGCAATAAATTAAAAAAGATTCATAACTTAAATTTTCATTGCCTTCTATAAAAGTACATATAAGGTTATGCATAGATAATTTTTCTACCTCTGATTTATCTTTAAAGTAGGCCGAAAGCTGACAATCAAGCCCAAGATCATTTATTTTTTGCACAATTTTGTCAATAAAGTCGTCGTTATTAGGTATTTCTGTGACCTTGTTATTTTGAGCAAAATCCTTGGCTTTGATAAACTTCAATGTAGTTCCAATACCTGTCAACAATGATATGACAATATAATAAAACAATAATATAATGATAGGTACTGTACTAGGTATATAATAAACTACACCAGCTGTAAGCGATTTTAAATCTCTAATAATCACCTGAAAGAGTTGACTTCTTCCAGTAACATTTAACTGAAGTAGGCGAAGGCTCCTCCGTTCTGCGGTGAAGCCACATTAGAAATGCCACAGAATGTTTACATCCGCCTTTGCTAGCTGCGCAGTCTTCACAGGATATGCTTATTATCTCCTCTTCCTTCTCGTTGCATTGCAAAACACAGTGGTAAGGTTTTGAACGCACTTTGTGTTCAGGAGTTATTCGGCACTTGACGGTACATACGTCTCTCTCTCTTTTTAACTGTATATACCCTATGGCATCATCTCCGTAGCTCTCTCTTCCTGACCTAGAATAACACTTCGAATTATAAAAAAAATGCAACATACACACTTTTAGTTCAGTTTAAGAACAAATACCTACCCAAGAGTAGGTAATGCTTACTTGTACATACATATGTACATACCTTTGTACCTTTATTCCACGAATTTCTGCACTCGTAAAATCCCGATTCTTCATGAAATATTGTGCCACCATCAAACTATCCACTTTTGGCAGATTATCCGACTGACCTTTTAGAAAACCTTCTTCCATTCTACACGTTTCACTTTAGTTTAATCGGATATAAAGGATAATTTATATTATTTCTTTGAAATACAAGCACACTAAAAGTAATAGGATAACCTCCTCCTTTTTGGAAGTCGGTTAAAAAGGAAGACGATCGAAACAAGTACCGTCGGACCCCGAGCGACGCCCCATATAAACCTATGCGACTGAAGCCTCGCCGTTAGCGACCACGGGTTACCGGGGGTGTGACGTCATAGCATGAGCGTGCGTAAACTCGGAAATTCAAAAAGGGGCTGAAACTTCTCGTCGTTATAACTTCGGAAATACTGCATGTATTGAAGTGAAATAAAAACTAATGTAATATACATGATCTACGCTTCAATTTAAGGTGTATTTGATAATAATATTTTGACCCTTTTGTGTTCTCCATTGTTAGATTCTGATGCATAAGCATAACGTCAGCTAACATTTTTAGTTCTATGCTACGGTGAAAAAATATAAATAACTAAATGTATATTTCCAGGCAATAATGATGACGGATTCAATTCTATTTTTGTTGTTAACTTTTGTCTGCTCCAGATTACGAATTTAACTAGCAAAAATTTTCTAAAAATTATACTGAAACATCTAAACGAGACTACGTTCGGACTTGACCACTTTTTATACAAAGTAGTTTGGCCCTCTGCAATTTACACAAGTTCAATGCCTTTTCCTGTCTTGTTGAAGTTAGTAATTTTTTACACTTTATAGGCGATGGTTATTTTGTCTTACTACTTCGTTGCAAGATAGATATACAACGCAAAGGCTAAAATGCTCGCTAATAGTATTCCAGTATATTTTGACAAGCTAGGTATACCTACTTTAAAGGCATATCTGCTGCCGCTACAGCCGTTTTAAACCACAATTTTTTGATGTGATAGTGTTTCTAGGTGGGAAAAAACCTACCTACTGGGAGAGTCTTCTAACCTAACTAACAGGAAAGATTTTTTCAATACACTTGCCCGAAAGATGATCTTACTGGGCGTATTTTATATCAAGGCTTGTACACATGTGGTTGCAAAAAAAGCAGTAATGACTTTGTTTTGAAATAAAATTTCTTCTCATGATTAAATTCCAGTCGGTAAAAGCAAGGATTTTACTAGTACATAATATAAAGAAAATAGAAGAAACTGCAATAGTTTTTAATTTTTAATTGAAGTGTTGACCTACACTTAAAGGAAATAATCTAATAGATTTATAAATACATATCAAAAATTCCGAGGCCGGCGGGATTCGAACCCACATCTCTCTGGAATGTTTTTTAAAATATCCCGAAACTAGAGGTAACCTTCTCCTGACTCCAGAATGAGTGCTATCTATCTAGTGCTTTTGTGAAGATCGATTAAATGTTTGAGCTGTAAAAAGGTAACATACATACGAAATAAACATCACGTGCAATCACATTTTCGCATTTTATTATAAAAAAATGTTAGTCATGCGGAACTTGACTAATATTCACTTGAATAATATACCTACAAATTTTCGCTTTATCAACTTCAGAGTTAAGAGAGATGCAATTTTTTGGTCCATACCGAAATGTAACTTTCCAGGTTTCAATTATTCCAAAGTTGTGACTTTTTTAATAGCTCACTATAAACACTGGGCGATTAGGTGTTCTGGGAATACCTATCAAATCTAATGGTAGTATCCCGTTGTGAAATTGAATAGGATTAAAAATTGTATGCACATATGTATTAGAATAGTTAATTCGGAGTAATAACACAGTTTTTGTAATTGTTGTATTTTTATTAGGTTTTTGTTTTAATATTGACTATTTAAATATGTATTTCTATTTATAACTACTTATATATTCCATGTAAGTTTTATAAGTTCTGCTGCTTTTAAGCCTATCACCATCGCAGGTGCATTTGTATGTGCTGATATAGTACGGGGTAGAATACTTGAATCAACCACTCTTAATCTTTTGATGCCATGTACTCGGAGTTCAGGGTCCACAACGGCTAAGGGATCACCTTCGGGTCCCATACGACATGTTGCTATTTGGTGATGTAGCGTCGCAGTAAGAGTGCGCACTGCACATTCCCAGTATTCATCTGAATCAAATGGATGCGGTCGACATGTTTTATATTTAGCTTCATGTATTCTGGCACCGTAACGTTGAAATGGGGCTGTCGATGTTAGGGCTTGAACGTGACGAATTGCCGCTACAAATGTTGCGACATCTCTGGGATCTGTTAAGTAATTGCCGTATAGACGGGGATGACTAAAAGGATTATTATCTTTTAATTCTAAATATCCCGATGATTTAGGATGTAGTAACATTGGAAATGTGCTCCACGTGTCTGTACCATCGATTGTTCCGTACGCTTCATTGAATAGGCTTTCAGATATTCTCATTCCTCTACGAACAGCTCTACTCGCCCCAGGCCCGCCGTCGGAGACTATGGACCCGCCAATATTAATCAGTTCTATATCTGGTACTGAGGTGTCAGGATCGTCGCTAACTGGTGTTTTTATATAGCCAATACCTTCCACTCCACCGGGCGATGCCAAAGCACCATCGCCATGTTGAAGCCAGGTAATAGCAGTTTGTACATTCGACAATCTATTTTCATTCAAACTTATACCTGTTACGTTTAGAGTAAATATTAAACCCGGGAAGCAAATGTGGTCATACAATGTTCGACCAACTGGAAGATTATGAATTAATGGTATTCCTACAGAGTTTAAATGTTCTTGTGGTCCGATACCAGATAGCATCAGAAGTTGCGGTGATGCTATAGGACCGGCTGATACTATAACCTCCTTCCGTACTAAAGCGGTATAGAGAAGATTGTTCCGAACGTATTCTACACCGTATGCTATTTTCGTTTGAGGGTCAATTAATATTTTTGTAGCTGTGGTGTCTTGCAAGATATGTAGGTTAGGTCTATTTCTATGTGGGTGTAGAAATACTTTTGCAGCGCTACTTCTCCGACCGTTGTTAATCGTGACTTGCACTCTTCCGAAACCTAACTGCTCTGGTGCGTTATAGTCGACTGTTGGATGTCCCAATATGGCACCAGCTTCCAGAAATGCATCTAATAAGCGCGTTCTGTAATGAAAAATATAAAATTTTACTGCAAAAGAGCTGTAGTCATAATAATTATTTAAATATTAAATTAAATATTTTTATTATCATAAGTTTGTGTGTGTGGTGTTCAGCAAGTTAACCCGCTACCATCTTAGACTGCATCGTCACTTATCATCAGGTGAGATCGTAGTCAAGGGCTATCCTGTCATCGAATAAAAAAAAAGAATTCTCCGCGGGATCAATCGCACTGCAGCAGGACAACACCGGATATGACTACATGGACATGACACCATGGACCAACCAGTGCCCCGCCTGTAGTTGCAGGCGGCGTTGAGACCACTGAAAGGGGCCATCGCCCCGAACAATTACCACGAGACCCGTGAGTGTCTATGAGGACTAACCCAGACTGACCAAGAAATAGCAATCAAACATCCTCATCATAATGAGCTATACTCCGTGTTCTCTAGAAAAATTCCATTAATTCTTCGAAATAAATAAGTTGAAATAATAATTACTTTATTGGAACAAACTCTACAGGCAGCTCACCGTCACGACCTCGATGGGGTTCCTTTTCATATCCTTTTAAATGAGCTTTTTCCAAATTGATATAGTGTTTAATCATGTCATTGTAAGACCTGGAAATCGTAACATTTAAAATTGTGAAATTTATTAATAACTAGTTGATGCCCGTAACTTCGTACCCGTGGATTGAGATTTTTTAATTCCCGTGGGAACTTTCTTATTTTCCGGGATTGCCTATGTGTTATTCCAGACTATAATCTATCTCTGTGCCAAATTTCAGCCAGATCGGTTCAGTTTTTCGCGTGGATTAAGGTTTTTTCAAACCAACGAGGCACCCACTCAAATATACACACAAAATTTCATCCAAATCTTCCAGCCGTTTAGGTGTCAGATGATAAACACACGTACAGAAGAATTATACATATAATAAAGAAAATGAAGGTTTTAATTTACGTATGTTTCACCATAGCGCCTAAACTACAGAGCCGATTTCGAAGAATGAGATGTCAATCGATTCGTTATTACGATCCGGGCGACATACATAATAGCCCAGTCATTAAAGCCAAAACCCGAAAGTAATTAGTAACTTGATAAAAATTTTAGGGGGTTTTTAAAGAAGGTAAAATAACTTACCGTGTGATTTTGCAGTGTTGTGGGGTGTACGGAAAGGGTTGAAAAGGGGTGAAAAGGGTTTTTTGTTAATAACATTGCCAAAAAAATTAGTAACACGCTGCAAATTTATAATAAGGTTGTTTTTACCGTTTTGTAACGTGTATTAAATTTGCAGCGTTTTGCAACATACGGAACATTGTTTATTATTAAAAAACAATGAAATTTGTTAATAACAGGGGTAAAAAAAGTAGTAACACGCTGCAAATTTATAATTAAGCTGTTTTTACTCTTTTGTAACGTATATTAAATTTGCAGCGTTTTAGTAATTAACAATGTTCCGTATGTTGCAAAACGCTGCAAATTTAACAAACGTTTGAAAACGGTAAGAACAACGTCATTATAAATTTACACCGAGTTACTAATTTTTTTTACCCCTGTTATTAACAAATTTCATTGTTTTTTTAATAATAAACAATGTTCCGTATGTTGCAAAACGCTGCAAATTTAATACACGTTACAAAACGGTAAGAACAACCTAATTATAAATTTGCAGCGTGTTACTATTTTTTTACCCTTGTTAATAACAAATTTCATTGTTTTTTAATAATAAACAATGTTCCGTATGTTGCAAAACGCTGCAAATTTAATAAACGTTACAAAACGGTAAGAACAACCTTATTATAAATTTGCAGCGTGTTACTAATTTTTTTGTCAATGTTATTAACAAAAAACCCTTTTCACCCCTTTTCAACCATTTCCGTACACCCCACAACACTGCAAAATCACACGGTAAGTTATTTTACCTTCTTTAAAAACCCCCTAAAATTTTTATCAAGTTACTAATTACTTTCGGGTTTTGGCTTTAATGACTGGGCTATAACAACAAAAACAATATATTTATATCAAATTTTTTGCAGTCGGGTTATAGTTTTTAAACTTTTTTCTTGTCTCGTTTGTAAATCATGACATCCTTACTAATATTAAAAATGCGAAAGTGTATTTGTTTGTTGGTTTGTTCTTCAATCACGCAAGAGAGCTACGCATCAACGTAATCTTTTGCATGGGTATAGTTGAGGACCTGGAGAATGACATAAGTGTGACATAAAAAGTATATTATTATAAAATTAAAGAGTTCCTGAGGGATTTTAAAAACTAAATCCACGCGGACGAAGTTGCGGGCATCAGCTAGACTAATATAGGTCACACATCTTTTACGTCATATTCAAACATGTTGGTGAATATGGCGTAAATCTCCTGATCAACGGTTTCGACGAATTTTTAACGGTATCGACATTCCTTTCATTTTCATATAATGATCTGTGACTCGGGTAGCGGTCCTTTACGTGAATCAACATCATTATCATACGGTAATATTGAGGACAATATTGTAATGAAGCTTGACGACGTACAAATAAATAAACGTGATCAATGAAATCTTAAGAGTTGACAAAACTGATACACTATATAGGGGTTAGCACCCCTATATAGTGTATATAGGGGTTATATGAAGTAGTTGTTAGCACTTAGCCACGTTGAATTAAAATTAAAATTCCATGGTCCGAGATACGTGATTAATAATTAATTTTTTTCTCCAAAAACTGCAAAATTCTAATTTAAAATTTTTATGGCGTTCTTTTGTTGGCTTTCAATTGTTTTATATTCAAAAATCAGAATGATTTTTTAACCCCCGACGCAAAAACGACGGGGTGTTATAAGTTTAACGTGTCTGGGTGAGCTCCCGAACTGATATATATTTATATGACAGCCTAGTATATGATCGATAGATTAGGACTACGGTATATTATAGATAGATTAGGACTACGGTCTCCTATTCGGAGTGTCGCAGGTTCGATTAGGTATGCTTCAACGGTGATGGAGAACATCGTGAGGAATTCTGCACGTCTAAGAGTGCTCCATAATGTTCTCAAAGGTGTGTGAAGTCTACCGATTCGCATTGGACTAGCGAGTATGGCCTATAATTCCTCCCTAAGACCTGCGCTCAGTAGTGATACGCTAATGGGTTGCTCGTGATGATGATGACGTGTTAAGATCTAATATAGTGCGTACGAGTACATTTATGAGTTATTGAATTGCAAGACTTCATTGGCAATCAAAATTTGGTT
The DNA here is from genome assembly GCA_038048805.1 of Hipparchia sbordonii. NCBI lineage: Eukaryota > Metazoa > Arthropoda > Insecta > Lepidoptera > Nymphalidae > Hipparchia > Hipparchia sbordonii. Next base: position 6,587,570 of record CM076107.1, on the reverse strand, counting down.
CCAAATCACGTAGACTAGACAACGAACCCTGATAACGATGAGTTAATTCCTTCAAGGTTGTATCCGCTACATTATGTGGATGGAAACAATTTTGTATAACGCGTCTGCATAAAGTACCCTACCCAGTCATGCAATTACATTTTTGATACTGAATATAAAGTGTCGTGCAATTACAGGAGTTTTTGATAAAGGAATATTTATTTAAGGTTCAGTACCCAAAGGTGGCAACGGGACCCTACTACTCAACCTCCGCTGTCCTTCCGTCCGTTCCCCAGCGGGCCTTCTGATCTCATGAACCGTATATTAAGAAACGTGCTTTTTGCAGCTTAGTAATTCTTTTTACGATGGCACAGAACCCTTCGTGTGAGAGTGCGACTCGCATTTGGTCGGTTTTATATAGGTTCCTTTTACATATAATTCTACGTTTAGTCCATAATTGTATAAATATTAAATTATGTAGAGTACACTATAAAATATTATCAATATATGGATAACTATCCTTAGATTTTGACAATGGTATACTACTTACATGTGGACCCATAGGTGATCTTATATGGATTGTCTATGAAGTATGAATGTCGCTTCAATAACAATAAAAATAATCGTCTACATCGTCTACGTGTTTAATTTAACTTTAGCTTGACCTTCACTAAAGTTTTCAGGAAGTATCTGTTAGAACCCTCGTCACCGGATACTAATATGCCATTCCCTTGGTCATATGTATATTAATCCTGTAGCTATAACTAGTAATCCATGTGTTATGTTGCTTTGTGCCAAATTTGCCTCAAATACGTGTTATATTTGCATAGTTATGATTAAAGTCCCAGAGAGTGTCAAAAGCTACTTTTACCAAGGAGAATCAAAGAGTTCCCTCGGGATCTTTGGAAACTAAATCCACGCGGACGAAGACGCGGGCAACAGCTAGTTATCAGATAATTTTCACACAATCTTTAAGTCCTGCCAAGTCATGCAAGTCGAGGTAGTTGCCAACTCTTGCATATGATATGGCGTGTTTTTGCAACCACGCGAACCGCCTGGCTGTCAATATATTTTCATAAAGCGTTATGAACTTGAAGGATATAACCAACATTATGAAGAAAATTTCCTGCACACAGCCTTGTAAAAGCATGTGTCACATCAATAGTCTCGTTGGCTATATCCTTCAAGATAGTCTCACCTGCAGTTACTTGTTACTAGCGGGATCACCTGGCTTTGTTTCTTTTTATAAATTGTAATGTATTTCAAAGGCCAGGAATCCTTACTATAATATTATAAATGCGAAAGTTTGTTAATTGTACATACATAGACTGCTAAAATTGTAGCCCTTTCTTTTGGCTTTGCCGCTGTCGGTTAAAAATGATGGTTTATATTTGAACTAGCTGATGCCCGTGACTTCGTCCGCGTGGATTTAGTTTTTAAAATCTCGTGGGAACTCTTTGATTTTCCGGGAAAATGAAAAGTAGCTTATGACACTCTCCAGGTCCTCAACTATACCCATGCAAAAAATTACGTCGATCCGTAGCTCTGTTGCAGCGTTATTGAAGGACGAACCAACAAACAAACGCACTTTCGCATTTATAATATTAGTAAGGATTAAGCTTACCAGCCATAGTTTCCGGCTTCCGCGATGCGGTCCCAATCTCTTGGCCTGCCTCTGGTATAGATCATGTAATTTATAACGCTTGTACCACCAATAGCCCTGCCACGCGGCCAGAAACAACGTTGGTTGTTCATTCCTGTAATCATTTACCATTAAAAGATTAAAGACCCCATGAAACACAGGTTAGGTTACCAATGATATACAAAGTACCCATTGGAAACTTTTTATATGTGACATATTATGATTAACCTAAATAAAAGCAAACGAAGTCATGTGCATCAGCTAGTGGACATATAAACTGCGTAGCCTTAGGGATTGGCGAGGTTTCATAAAAACTAAAAACATGGTGATCCACAACGTAAAAGTATTAATTTTTTGAAATATTTTATCCTCAGTAGTAACTACAAAGGGTTTTTTTTTCTAAATTAGGTAGGTACGTATTTATTTTTTCCATGGCAGTTTTTAGTGGTGTGACTTGAACTGACCATGAAGGACGGTTTAATATTAAAAGATTATTACATTGCATATAAGGAAATAGTATTGTTGCAAACTATAACTTTAATTTATTTAATATTGTTATTTTTTTTTACTTACAAAGGATTTTTTATTTCTAAATTAGGTATTTATTTTTTCCGTGGTAGTTTTTAGTGGTGTGAAATGAAAATTACCTTGAAGGACGGTTTAATATCAAAAGTTTATTACATTGCATATAAGGAAATATATTGTTACTAAGTATACCTAATATTAATTAATTTAATATTATTTTTTATTTTACAAGAAAAACATACAGCTAACAAGGAATAGATGAAAATTAAAGCTAAAAACTAGTTTTCACTGATAGAATTTACATAAGAAAGAATGTGAGAAAGAAAATAAAATATTAAATTTAATATTTTATTTGAGACAGCGAACTCTTGTCAGAAATATAACATTGAATCAAATCTTTCCAAAATGGGTCCCGACTTAATACATTTTAACAGAATTCTAGATTTAAAAGAATTCTAGATTTTTACTTTTCAGTTTACATTTACGCAGTCAGGTTTTTGATTACAAGGCGGTAAATTTCGCAATCTTAACGGCAGAATCTCCGAAAACAGCCTGTTTTTGATTCAATAGTAAACAATCAAATATTCTTTGTTTTGATAGGTTAAAAATATATGTTGTAGTTTAATACACGAACTTCACTCGATCAAATAATATTCCGAAAACAGTGTAGTTTTTAATTGTTTTTCAGGCTGTATTTATAGTATATCAAAGTTAAACTAAAAAAAAAATGTCAAAAAATTGGCAAAAGCTTTTAGAAGAATATTTTACCGTTAATTTTTCTCTAAAAAGTTTTCTTTTTTTTTTATCATGACTGTTTTACTTTTTTTATAACAAAGTGGCTCGTGCACCTCACTTCAATTGCTTGCAAGTTACTGCGGCCGAAGATCGTGCCCTTAAAACAATTTTAAATTTTTGTAAATCATAAACGGTCATTCACTGTCATTGGACACTGACAGTGAGGATAGTTCACAAACTTCAAGTCCCTCAGCGTGCTATGGAGAAAGCTATGCTCGGAATTTCTTTGAGGGACAAAGTCCGAAACGAAGTAATGCGCCAAAGAACTAAGGTGACCGACGTAGCTAGGGGCTAGCACGTTAAAGTGGCAGTGGGCTGGTCACATTTGTCGGAGGACCGACGGTCGCTGGGTTCGTAAGGTCCTCGAGTGGAGAGCGCGTCTCGGCAAACGGAGTGTAGGGCGCCCCCCGGCTAGATGGAGCGAAAAGTGGCAGGCATTGATTAGATGCGAAAGGCCGAAGATAGGCAACATTGCCGCTACTTGAAAGAGGCCTATGTCCAACAGTGGATGCATGTAGGCTGATGTAAACGGTCATTCGAACTTTTACATACATACATACATACATCCCTGCATACATACACACATAGTGATAAACACATTACCCTCCTTTGCGTCGCGCAGTTGGGTCAAAAAACAATGAGGGGTGAAAAAACAAGAACGAAAAACCCAAGCTGGCTAACGAACTAAATAACTAATAATAATTAACTAACTAAGATTAATTTTTAAGACAGAACTGGTTTCTTATTTTTGAAGATGGATTTTGGGTAGACTACGCTAAATATGCAAATTTCAGGTCTGTAATTCATTCTGTCTACGAGTTAGAGATTCGTGACCGTCAAATGCAGGCAGACCTTGGGCAGACAGAGCAAGGTGACATTGATAGGAGCCCTATCAATGTCACCTTGCTATGTTTGTCCATCTGTCCGTTTTGTCCTTGCACGCGGAACCATCGGTAAAACTGTGCTAAACTTACCCATACATACTCCAGGTTGAGGTTCCATATAATATTGCCAAGCATAATCGGTCGACTGGAACATCGGAGCAATAGCTGGCATGTCCGTCAGTATCATTTCCGGTTTTCCGGTTTCAAGGACCAAAACGGTGATATTTCGATTTTTGGTTAAACGAGAGGCTAAAGCGCAGCCCGCTGATCCAGCGCCAATTATTATAAAGTCGTATTCAGAGTATGGTTCTTTCAGTCCTGAAAATATGTCAGAAGATGTATTTGATAAATATTTCATTTATATTATGCAAAATTTTCCCTTTGCAAGAGGCCTATCTACAAAAGTACTACCGTTAGTAAAAACTGCGAGTTTGGAGATCCCATTGGAGTTTGGAAAACCCATGGAGATAATAATTTACATGTATTTTGTTTTACTCCTTATTTTACTATCCTCGAGAGGTAATTTTCTAAAATAACATTATGTAAATCTACAAGAAATCTACTAATCAACATGCCGTTTTTCATGTTTCTGACTTCAAAAAACATAGCACTTTCATATGAATTTCCAACTCTCATTTCAACCTCTAAGGGGCGGATTTTCCCAAAACCATTTCTTAGGTGATGCCTACGCCTTAGAAAAAGTCTAACTTCCCAAGTTAAAATAACAATAATTAAAAAAATTCCATACAAACTTCCAACCCCTATTTTACAAAAACGGGATATTTTCTAAACGGCTTATGCAATTTTTTATAATTTAAACCTAAATGCCGATTTTCTTGTGTCTGAATTGCTACGAAATCGAAAATTAGCAATTTATATTTTGCGCGTCAATGCATTTCAAAATACAAAGTGCGAATCGAAATTTTTTGATTTTTAAGTCTACGAACGCGGAGCGTTTACGTGTACGTACGATTTGGAATCGAATTTATCGAAAATCTAAATCAATTGCGCAATTGCATTCGATTTTCAACTTATTCGGCCCAGATCCCTGCGCTAAGTAACAATTGAACTATCGAAAACTTTGATCGAAAACAATATTATTGAACTACCAAAAAAAAATAATCGATTGAATCAATATTGTTATTTGATAGATATCGAATAATACGAACAATAGATTAAATATTTCGATTGTATTTCGATAAATCGTCCTTCGCTTGTCTTTCGCAATCGGTGTAGCCGTTCCGAAGATTAGCCCCGTAACTGGTTTTTCAGACAGAAAAATTTAATTCTAAACATCTGTATATGTACATCTTCTATATCTATATACAATAAAAAAAATTGAAGTGTCTGTTTTTAATGTCAAAGTAAACAGCTTTTTAATTAATAAACGCATATGAAAGTAAATACGGCACCTATAACAAAAAAAGAACAATTTTTAAAAGTCTGTCTGTGATTTGTCTGTCTGTTTTCTATCTGTTTATTCGGCTAATCTTGGGAACGGCTGGACCGATTTTGATGAGACTCAGATAGCTAATATTATAAGGCAGTATTAGTAACTTAGGCAACTTTTTAACCGACTTTTAAAAAAGAGGAATTGTATTTTTCAGTGAACATCGGTTCATAGGTAGAAAAACAATATCGAGATATCGATAACTCCGAGTTTTTTAAACCGATTTGCGTAAATCTTTTTTTATTCGATTGAGAAAATTTGAAAGATGGCCCGATAAAAATTTCGGATTCCAACTCCACAATCCTGACGCTGCAGGGGTATTGCCCACCTAAACTATATGGATTTGGAATAGATATTGTAGGTTCCCAGTAGAATCTTTGATCTCCAGGACTTAACTTCTCCACCCTGATGCTGCATTCCTAAACCGCAGTGATTAAGGTACTGTCGATTGTGAATTAAAGACGCGGATGAAGTTGCGGGCGTTTGATAATTTTGGGTTCTGGTCTACCGGCTTTGAAGGCAAGGCAACTTAAATATTGTGCAACTGTGCAAATGAAAGGGTAAATCTGATACAAAACACTGACATGCCCGAAATATGGATCGCAATGATAATAATTTACTAGGTCAAGGTTAAAGGCACATTAGCTTTATCATTAGCCTAATATTCACATAACATTCCCGCGGGAGCTCTCTTATTTTCCGGGATAAAAAGTAGCCTATGTGTTATTCCACACTATAATCTATCTCTGCCAAAGTTCAGCCAAATCGGTTCAATAGTTTTTACGTGAAAGAGTAACAAACATCCATCCATCCATCTATACTTACAAACTTTCGCGTTTATAATATTAAGTAGGATAGATAAAAAGATTTGGTGCTTTGCTTTTTATTAAGGTAATGTGCGTCCGGTATTTCGCTCGAATATATGTCGTTATTAGGAAAGTGCCGTATGCGTTGATAAAATGCCGAAGACCGCTAGTTATGTCGCTTGTAAAGACCAGATAAAGGTTGGAAATACCTGGTAAAGGGTGGTATGAAAATAGGAATATAAGTTACATTTAAGTACGTACATATAGTATGTTTTTTCTTTGATAAAAACATAAAATTTAAAATTCTTTGCTCAATCCTCGGACATTAACTAACCGCAATTGTTTGTGCAATTCAAAAAAGGAATTATTTAATTAATGGATGTATTTAATTAATAATGTAACTTGCCACTTGTCTTTAATAAAAAAGCCTTTATGCACAAAGATTAAAATCTTATGAAATTTAATTATATCTATAATTTTATGGTTTAAGAAGCTAATTAAATATTTACCTTTAGGCAAAGGGTATGTATCTCGTAGGAAACTAAAAATATCGCCAGTAGGACTCTGCCTGTTGTAAGGGTTTCCTATGAGGTGCATGAAGTTATCAACGACAGGGTTTCTGAAGTTTTTCCATAAAAACCTCTTACGCCTTGTCGACAGTCCCATATCATAATGATCGTCGTTGTCATCTTCTACCGTAGCCTCTTCATCGGTGCTTGAGTCGTTGAACAAAACGGTAAAAATAAATAAATAAAGAACGATCTTCATATTAACTTCTGCCGCGGTAAAACTGCTAACACTGGATTTGTTTAAAAAAATAAATAAAAGCCTCCGAGACTGGTGGAGGCTTCCACAGCGGTGGGGCAACTTAATGCGATTACGGTGCCTTTGCTTAGTATCTGGTCAAGCTACATTTTATTTAGGTCCAGCCGGCTGCTTAATGTGAAAATATCTACTACAAGTGGACTAATTAAATTCACACGCGCCAATTCTGATTTTTCGTCCTTTCTTTGACATTGAAAAAATAATCTATAACAGTTAACGGGGAATAGCCCCGTTAGGATTGTAAAATTATGCTACTTTCCTAAATAAATCAAGCTCTTGACTATAAACATCACATCATTTTATAATCATATGTTTTTCCATAAATTTTTTACAGTAATTTCAAATGTTTGCGAAATATTAAGTATGAAAGTGAAAATTTTTGGTTCCGAAGTTCCCTGTCACAATATTATGCGCTCTCAGAATGGTGTACATTGTACATATGTAATTTTTCATCATATTATGTTTTTTTTGCATTTTAAAATAACATCACAAAATAATAATGCGTCTAGTTATAAATTAATAGCAAACACTCAAGGTATAACTTGCCGTATACTGCCGCATTTCCAGTATACGAGTATGACAAAAACATTTATTACATCTGCAGATTATTCTTGACTATCATAGAAAGTAACGCTGCTGCTATTCAATATTAATGGCATGAACTTTTTACTTTTAAAAGTAAGTCTCGGATTACTCGTTAACTTGTAAGGGCTACATACCCGTGATAGTTTTCGTTCTAACTTAACGAAATATGTCATATATCTAAGATCCATAGTTTAGCTTTTAGAGGAGGGAACGCCCTACTCTAACAAAAATTTTCACCTTAAGGCTTAAGATTTTCTTTTTTCCGCAAACGGATTCCTCAATTGAAAAAATATTCATAACGTACTCACAATACTTATGAAAGTCCTTTCCAAGGATATCCCACATAATGGAATAGACGAGTAAAAAAATATCATCCCCCTTTATGTGTAGGCGAGGTTCCAAGTTTTTTTCAAGAATTTATTGTACGATGTAATAAATATGTATAACCTTGCCAAATTACAGCTCATTACTATCAATAGTCTCTGCGTTAGGCCGCGGATAGAGAGACATCTGTCTGTCCATCTGGACAGACGGACGGACTTGGCGAAACTATAAGGGTTCCTTTTTGTGTTACTATGGAACTCTAAAAACATGCAATAAATAAAGCCAGAAAGCTAAAACAAACAAAACATGCAAAGCGTAACATCAGATACTTAATTTTGTTTTCTTCCTAACTCCATAATAAATAAGAAACTTGTTCACAATATGTTACATATTTTTAGATGTTTGCCATTTACTTTTTGTTTTTAAGGTTAGATTTTATTTTAGGTATGCTGCGATCATTTCAAAGGCGATTCCATCTCATGCATCTTATTTACATTTATCTAAAATCCACTTGGCTGATTTACGACACTAATAAAAAAAAATGTCTGTAATGGCATATAATTGGACGAACCAACATTTTGAGAATTTCAAACATTATAGTGATTAAAAGCAAACAGCTGAGTGATGAAAATTAATTAAGCGCTTCTTGTTTGATTAAACTCGCCCTCGCTCGCTTTGCTTCAACGGTCGTTGGCTTAAGAACTTTGTTGAAAATGTAAACCGTTTGTTTTTGGTTCTTTGCCAAGGAACCTTATCTTAAAGAGATTTAAAGCGATTAGTTTTAATATATGAGCACTTTGTCAACTTAATACCGTTTATGTGAAGTACTTAATAGTGTTGTTTTTTGAGTTCATCGACACGACAATTTTGAGTTCATTTACCCATCGACACCATAAAAAAGTCGTTTTGCAACTTTTATATACAAAAGTAGGTGAGTGCCTAGATTTTCGCACCCATAATAAAATCATTAGCTATCAGTCCCCTGACTTGCCTGACAAAATATTTATAGTATAATAATATATCATATGGCCAACTGGTGGCCATTTATGACAAGTATAGACTTCCACACCGGTTCGGAAAGCAGATTTTGCGAAGAAGTGCCAGCGAGAGGTCCATGTTCCGGGGCCGCGGGTTCGATCCAAGGCATTCTCTGACTTGTCGGATTTATGTGTGTTTAAGAAATTAAAAAGCACAAGCTTCAACGGTGAAAGAAAACATCGTGAGGGAACCTGGATGTCTAAGAGAGCTACTGTTTTTAAAGGTGTATGAGGTCTGCTAATTTGCATTAGGCCAGCATGGTGTACCCTTTCCCTGAGAGGAGACCTGCGCTCGGTAATGAGCCGTTAATGGGTTGCTTATAATGATGAATGACATACCCAAGTTACTCCTTGTATAATCGTCTACCTGCCTAAGGAAATCCCGTCAAAATCGGTTCATCAATCAGCCGTTCCGAAGATTAGCCTGTACAAACATGGTTCAAACATGGTACAGACAGACGCGACGGGCAGAAAATTTTAAATACTGGCAGATAGTTTGGGTTATACTATAATTCAAATAATCATTTGAACTTGTAATAATATGAGGTAGATATTTCCTAATCACGGACAGACACTTCAATTTGCTAAAAAAGTGAAGTGGTGACTTATCTTAAAAACTTTTGGTATAATGAATTTCTGGTTAAATTCATGGAACCACTTCCATGTTCAAAACGTTGGATACACGCAACGGCACTTGCAAGCAGACTAAGACCACATTTCACCGATTTTTCTTATTATCGAGTATAACTATACTAAGATTTTATTTTATTCTCCATATTTTTATTCGCTATTCGCGAGAAAATGACTTATTGTCCACGGGCAAGTAGTGATTTCCTCGCGATATCCCAGATTAGGCTACGATGAAACGTAGATATAGTTTATTCTTAGAATAAGTGATAATTTGCTTTCGACTTTACTACTTTCTATACATATTTAGATACAAGATTCCATGTAGGAGAAATTAGACCTAAGGGAATCAAATGACTTTACCAAGATTTTTACTTTATTTTCCACATTCGCGAGAGGAAATGACTTCTATGGTCCATGGAAAAGTAAAAAAGTTTATTCTTGGAATAACTGCTAATTTACTCTCGATTTTAGTACTTTCTATAAATATTTAGATACAAGATTACAAATTGGAAAAATTATAACTAAGGGAATCAAAAATATTTGATTCGATTCTTTTAGGTATTAGGTACATTGCCAAGGTGGAATACACTTTACGTAATTAAGCAATTCATCGGCACGTGGTCCGGCCCAGGAAATATCCAATTAGTTGCCGAGTCGAGTGCACTTTTAGTAGGAGCTAGAGGCTGATCGAATAGGTCTCGTATATAAACTTTCTGCGAATTGTACTAGTGTAATAGTTCATGAGATCGTTCTTGTTTTGAGACGGTGACTCAGGCTGAAATCTATAGAACGCACTCTCTGAGTGAAAACTCAGCTCAGACTCAAGACAGAGTTAAAGCGAGGCAGATTTATGTCAGAGCATATTTGTGTTTCGTTTTAACCTCTATCTTGAGTCTGAGCTGAGTCAGAGCACGCTCTATATATCTCAGGACAAGAGAATTGCCGTGCTTGTCATTGGCTTAGATTAAATATAAACTTAAAAACAATTATGAATATTATATACTTTTATGTTATTTGGACGGTAACACCCGCGTTGGAGGAGATAGTTTCTACATTTTTCGTTTAGGTACGTGTAAAAAATGATCGGGCACAAAAATTTCCCCAAGGATACAAGCGGTGAAAGCATTTTCGATGGCGTGTGGAGCGGTCATTCAAGAGTTAACCAAGGTCACTGATTTTATTTTCAGAAATGCAAAAAACAACTGGTTTACTAAAAAAGATAGCACCAATCTTTCCCCCGCAACCTTCCGGTTCTGGGTCACATAACACTACAAAGTACGTTCACATTTTTTAGCAACTTATTGCACAATAACCAGTCAACCTAGAGCCATTTATTTTCTTATTATTTGCAAGTTTAGGTCTGTCACATATCTATAACACGCCACCTGACGCCTGACCACAAACATATAAGAGTAAGCAGACCTAACATTAGAAAAAATTGGCGTTCCAATTACGCCTACATACAAATCTCACGCACACATTGACAGTAAACAGAGCCGGACTTCGAAAAGCGAGTTTCAGCGAGGTTGAAGGGACTGGAGAGTATTTAGTATCTGTGATTTGAAATAATATGGAAACTACGGAAAGTTGCCATCAAATTGTAGGTTAAAACCTTATTTTACATTCTGTAAACTTAATTCTATAAATTAATTCTTAATTATGAAAATGGATTCTAATGTGCTAAGTTTCGCGGTTTTGTAATCAAACAAGTAATAATGTTACAAAATAATATTTAATAAAATCAAAACAAAACATGATTTACAAAATCTACCCAAAAGATATATCTATTGGATAAATAAAACAAAATCAAAAAGCAACTTTTTCTCTAATATCTTTTAGAAATACAAACATTGACAATACGATAACATCAACAGTAGTTTAATTAACTCTTACATTCTATTCAGCCTGTATCACTCATTTCAATAACCTTATTAGAATAGTATTACACATTTTAAACTTATAAAAATAACAAAATAAACCATATGTCTCAGTCTTTTCAATAACGTAATAAGGAATAGTATTACTCTATACTCTTTATTAATAGTATTACTAGGCTGTAAATTTTGCAAGTCCATCAAAACTTGATCTCCAGCAGCTTTTCTTTCTACTGGACCTTTTACTGATGATGTAGACATATGCTGAAAACAAGAGTAATAAATTATCCGTTGTCTAGTATTAACAATTTAATAGGTAATACAAATTGGTACCCAGCTATATATATATGGGTATAGCTGTCAATATTTACGTTTAAATGGCAAGATGTTTTGGGTTGGTACCTAAATATAAGAACAACTAGAAACTTACTTGTAATGATGAATCAAAAATCATTGGGATTGCATTAGAAGTAAGGACGGTACGAAAACCACTGCAATCCACTAAATGTGCTTCAAAATGTTCAGAACATAGCACACTCGATGTTTTGTGCTGCCAATTTTTTTTATTCATCTGCATCAACCAGGCATTTTTTAGATTTTCATCCTTTGGAAAGCTGAAAAATGATTTAATTTTATAATTTATCCTTACTTTTATAGAAATAGAAATAGAAATATTTTATTTCAAATAAACTTTTACAAGCACTTTTGAATCGTCAATGAATCTACCACTGGTTCGGAATGCCTTTCCCGCCGAGAAGAGCCAGCAAGAAACTCGGCGGTCGCTCTTTTAAAAAAAAAGTAAAATTTTTACAATATTTAATGAAACTATGCTATGTATACAGTGCTTCCACGATTAATTTTCCTAAGTCCAATACAATACAAATACATATTAATACAATCCAATACATCTTAAAACAGGCAGGCAAAAACAGACTAATTATTTAATCAAAATATACCCACTAAACAAAACTTGCGCCTGTATACGGCCCTGTCAAATTGTACAAGTATATGAAACGACAAACAAGATCCTAATATTAATTAATTGATAAATATTGCAACAGGAATATACTAGAATCAAAATTACTATAACTGTCTACGAGTTTTGCGTATATAATAATTAGGGACTGCTTCTAAAATGCCGAACGATTATTAATAATCACACAGTAAGCATATAACCAAATTACGAGTCTATAGCACATCAAAACTTACCGATGAAAAGTAATTGCAGGTGTTTTCCTATACGGAGAATTGCCACACAGAGGTGCACAACACTTCACCATTTTATTTCAGAATTTTTGATTCTTTAGACTCGATTTTAAAGCAAATTTAAAAGAATAAACAACTCGCAGGTTATGTTGTTGTTTTTGACAAATTGACATATTGCACCAAACTGTTTCTTATTTGTAGCTTACGAATTGCCTCAAGCTCAATTATGTCTATGAGTGCGTAAGTGTTGCAACAACAGAAGTAAAAGAGATAGAATCATATATTTTTTGTTGGAGAGAAGCAAGCGAAGATATTATTTATTCGTTTAGATGTAGTTGTGAAAATTATGTTAGGTCTGCTTACTCTTTTATGTTTGTGCGCCTGACACAACGGGATCTTGACCCGTGGTACCTCTATCTTTTCCTTCGTTTCTCCTCTATGACAACCGTGTAAATTCTTACCCGACTACGGCTTAGCCAAAAGAAAGGTTTATGATTTTACATACCTGTATTTACGTAAAAATTTTTACAGTTAAAGTTTTGTTTTGTTTTTTTTTTTTTGTCCTAATATAATATCAGGAGGGAAATCTTTTCCACTGGTAAAACTATCCTTTGCCCTTCTTCAGAATGTAAACTATAACGTAGTTTCTAGCTTCGCTATCTCCGACTGTGCGAAGTTTCAGCTCGTTTGGATGAGCTCTGTGATTCTCCAATATTGTCTGTCTCTTATTAAGCCCATATTTTTGAACGATAATAATACAACTAAAACTTACGTTTTTAAATTGGGGTTTTCTGGCTTATCATCGAAATATTTGAACCGATTTTGACTGGACTTTCTTTAGCTAAGTAGGTACATACTTAGCTAACGAAAGTCGTCTAATACATATTAGACGATTTTTACTACAGTCGTTACAGGCTAAAGGTAGGTTATGAAAGTAGCATAGATTATATAAATGCTACTTTGTATACGGGAAATACATAAACCTAAAAGGTTCCATCCACTTTTAAATTTTTATATTTCTATCCTACCATAATTGTATTATTATAAAACAGTTGTTATTCTTTCACACAAAAATTACCGGAAAGATTTTGATGAAACTTCACAAAATAATAGCTATATTTTATCTCAAAAATTAAAAAAAAAAACCCAGGACTCGAAGACTAATCCGCCCGGACAAAGTGGCAGGTATCAACTAGGAAATGTTATAAGCACCCCATAGCGAACCACTATGTTTGGCAATAGGTAGCGCTGACACTTCGCGTAGCAACGTAGTGTAGGCTACATCAAATTAGTGCATTACATTACGCTTAGTAAACTATCAAATATCTAACTAACAAACAAACGAACACTAACATTTATTTAACCGGGGAATATAACTACTTACGGAGAAGTATTTTATATTCTTTATCCAACAAACAGAAATCTAAATCTTACATCATTTTACTCAGATAAAGAATAAGTTTACAGATCTTGTTTTTAGTTTTAGCATTGACTTTATCTAATATCATTATGAATTTATCAAATAAGTGTGACATCATTAAGAATCAATTAATTGACTTATATTTTTAGACATTGTTGATGACTCTAAGGCAGGTTGGAGCACTGTTAAATTGCTTACTTTTTTTTTGAGTAATGCATAAGGTTTGATCAGAAATTATTCAATAATTTTTTTACCTACCTTTGAGTACCTTTGAGTATTAAGCCAACTTAACGCTCAAAAATAGATACTTACCAAATATTTAATGATATTACAAAGACAGTCCTACATACTTGATATTTTATCAGGAATAGTGAAATAAGTTTGGTGCGCAATTGCTATAACAAAATAACTTACAAAAAACGCTAAGCGTGTTTCAGTTCGCTAGGATAATAGTTTAATACGTTTGATTTCAACACTGCAAAGAGTGTCATAACTGTGAATATTTCACACACTTCTCTTATTTTTTAAGCTATTGCATAGCTTCTATCGCGGGCCTTGAGCGTGGAGACCGAATCCAGAAATTCCGTAACGAAAATAACCTGACACGGGACTCCTCTCGCCGCTAGATGGCGTTGATAAAAAATGCTATGCAATAGCTTTACAGCGGCAGTCCCCGAGTGCCACACGTCTTTTTTATATTTTTGATTTCTAATAACCGTTGCACACGTCTTTGTATGCATAATTTAAAGTTATAATTAATATGTTAAATCTACAGATTTACCTTGGAAATTGTAATTTTAATTTATTATAGATTTTTCGTTAAATATTCCAACTTCGGAATGTGCATAGAAGCATTATGGTATTTCATATTCGGTATTGATGTATTTTTTTATAATATAAAAGGGAACGGTGACTGACAGACTTGATCTATCAATGCACAGCTCAAACCACTGGACGAATCGGGCTGAAGTTCGGCCAGGTATCTATTATGACGTATATGCGCTAAGAAAGAATTTTTGAAAATCCTTCATTTCAACCCCTAAGGGGGTAAAATAGGGTTTTGAAAAATCGAAATTAACGTGAGTGAAGCCCGGGTAAAAGCTAGTGGTATTATAATGTTTGACTGAAAACATTTAAGTTAACGTTTATCATTCTCTCTCTCTCTCGCACATTCTAATATTTTCAATTATTATAAAAATCTCAGTGTACTTTTAACTTAAGTGGTTCATTACTATACTTGACAGTAAAATTACGGGTATTTTAGACAATTTTTTTAATCATATACTTAGGTTTTGATGGCGAAAAATGGCTACAAAATTTACTAGTTGCTTTCGCCATTTTTTAAAATATAAACTAGACATTAGACATGAACCACTGGTCAAAAATATTATGAGACTTTTACAATAATTGAAAATATTAGAATGTGCGAGAGAGAAAGATGCAAAAGGTAAACTGACTCTTAATATTGCAAGTATTTTCAGAACAGCGGTTTTTGTTGCAAAATAAAACAAATAAGGTACCTACTGATAAAAAACATATATATTTTGTTTTACAGCATACACAAATCTCTGTATAAGTAATTTTGTCAGTCTGCAGGGGTACCTGACATATAAATAAACTTAATTCGATTTATTTAAGTAAATACAATAATCTTATGACACCATTTCAACCATTAAACTATTTTATCATATTTAATTCTATTTCCCCGATTTCTCAAATTGAATTGAATAAACTCGGGTACACTGAAATCTGGCTTGTAACTTTGGACCAGACCCTAACCAAACGCTTATAAACAAACATTAAAAGAAAACAACTAGATTATAATATGAAAACCTATGAAAAATACCTGCACTTTCTTATAAATATGTACATTATTTCGAAGAATCAATGTAGGGTACAGCCTATTTACTCGTACTATTTAGCACTACTTGATACTGTTCAGTTTAAAGCTATTAACATACACTGTATTTGAATAAATTCAAAAGGATATCAGATGGTATTACATACGAAAAATCAGCAGTCCATTTATATGCTGTCATTGCTGTAAATATATTATGAAACTGCCGAGTAGAGTCTCCTGTCGTAATATCAAGAGCAAAATTTTACGCTGCCAACATTTCTATTATTTATTTTCAATTTCATTTTAAATGCGTACTGAAACCTTCATTGTTTTTTTAACCTTAGGTATAGTTTCGATCTGTTTGTGTGTCACAGCCATATTTATTTTTCAGGATAAACTTCCCGAAAATTAAATGTGAAAGATAAAAATAAAAAGGGCCAAAGTGGCAGTTTTATTTTTCAACTAGCTGATTCCCGCATATTCGTACGCGTAGATTTAGTTTTTAAAATCCCGTAGGAACCCTTATATTTTCCGGGATAGCCTATGTAAATCTCTAGATCTTCAAGTATACCCATGCAAAAAATCACGTCCATACGTTGCTCCATTGTTGCGTGATTGAAGGACAAACCAACCAATATAAACACTTTCGCATTTATAATATTAAGTAAGGATAAGCAATAATAAATAACTATAGAACTTGAAATCTTATAGATATTCTAATGTATTGTAAAATTATCCTTTTTGAAAATTATTACACTATTAAGTTTTGTCAAAGCAACATATAAATTTGTGTATAACTAACTACCATACTCTTTCTCTCATTAGTGTAAATTAAAAAAAACACGCACAAGTTACACTGATGCAATCAATTTTAGATAATATGTACCACTACAGTAAATCCGCTTTAGAATAAGAAATCAAATCGGTACAACCTTTTGAAGACAAGTTACAAGACGCAGACGCAGTTATGTCTATGTAACAAGATGTAACATGACTGTCTACGTCTTGTAGCTGCCGGACAGATAATTCCAGCCTTAAACTTAACTTAACTTTTAACACCCCTCTTTCCGTCGGGGATTTAAAATCGTGCCATCTTATGTACTAAGATACCTTCTTAGATAGAAAATGACAATTAATTTTGAACAATGTTGTACGTCGTGCACGCAATTTTTAAAATGTGTATAGCTGTTGTACTTGACCGAGCACACTTGAGATAAAACTTTCAAGCAGTTTATTCATTTCTCAAGGGTCAGGTTATTAAAAAAAATTCAAGGAAATTTCGTTAAAAATAAAAAAAAATATCAGTCTCATTACTTTATCAAATAGGCATAGTTTTTACGAGTGTAGTGTGGATAGTCTCAATCAGTTTCGTTATGTAACGCAACGCCATCACCAAGGCGTTTTTCAACTTTTTGGTCTGCGAGCGGGATTAGTCTGAACTAAATATTGTTTTTTAGTTACCTGAAACGTAGGCTTATACCTATACAAATAAAATATAATTTATATTGATTTTCTGATTTTATGTTACAGCTAAGAGCCAAGGCCAACATAAAAATAGTTCGATACATATTAATTGACTTGTTAGTCAATTATTATGTATTCTAATACGTATGTATTATTAAAATATCCAACATTTGTAAAGTATATAATTATAATAATTATAAACCTTACTCCTTAGCTAATAAATTAGTACAAATCTACAGAGGTAGAGGTACAAAATTATATAAATTGTATGTTGCTTAATAAAAATTTTAGGCCTCAATATAACCTAAATGGAAAAGATTTTATGTAAACAAACGCGTCAATATAGTTCTATCATCGGGAAAAATAACTTAAACTTTTAGGCAGAGATGGTGCGTGTAATACCCATCTAGAAAGGCTTTAATGAAAACTGTATTGTTTTTAACATGATTTTTCATGTGTTGAAAATGACAACATAATATACAATTTCTATGGAGATTGACACTTGCCTTCCACATTCCACGTTATTTTAACAAACTTTACCACCTCAGTCTCAAATTGTAATATCATGCAACAATGCACAAGATTGAGATTCTACAAATGTTTATCATTCATGTTATTTATCATTAACATTAACTAATGGGTATTATTAGGAAACTTTGTTACCCAAACATACTTATAGATAAGAACTATGTAGTTTAATAATATTCTAACATTTAATTTATTTAATAACATCACAGTTGAGTCTATTGATTAATTAAATTATTTATAAATATTTATCGTTTCTGTCTCCAGTCTTCTTTTATCATATCTGCGCCTTTTTCTGCTATCATGTACGTGGGAGCATTAGTGTGACTTGATGTTATTGCAGGCATTATACTAGCGTCGATTACTCTTAATTTAGAAATTCCATGCACTCTCAATCTAGCATCTACAACTGATGAGGGGTCACTCTCTAATCCCATTTTACAAGTTCCACTTTGGTGATAAATTGTAAAAGTAAACATTTGCGCTTGGCAAGCAAAGTATGCATCACTACCAAAAGGGCCATATTTTAAACAATCTGCAATAGGGACATCGTATAACTTTGTTCCTATCTTTTTCATGGATGGTTGTCTAGAAATTTCAATAGCAACTTTGATCCCCTCGACGATTTTCTGCAAGTCCTCTGGATATTCAAAATAGTTAGGAACTAAAGTCGGATGTGACTTTGGATTTCTGCTTCGCAGCAATACTCTGCCTCTGGATTTAGGTCGCATAAGCATAGGAAACACCATAAAAACGTCTTTATTACCTAATGGAGAGTATGTTTTGGAATAAATTTGTTCATCGAATCCAAAGTTTCTTGGCAAAAGGGGATCAGAATTTAGGCCTCCGCTTATAAAAAGCAATTCTATGTCAGGCCAGCCCGTTGTATTGAATTTGTCTTTTAAGTCCATAAAAACAAGCGCCTCGCATCCACCAGGTACTGATAAAGGACCCTTGTGATTCCTCATCCATTTGAATACCAATTCCAAGTGGTTTAAAATATAGCCTGTAGAGAGGGTTACGTTTTGCTGTTGCACCATAAATTGAACTCCACCGGCTGCAATATGATCCATAAGGTTATACCCTACGGGTAAATCTTTTATAACCGGTATATTTAGTGACTCTAAATCCTCTCTGGGCCCGATACCAGAAAGCATCAGTATTTGAGGAGAGTTTATGGCACCTGCTGATAATATAACTTCTTTTTTGGCTAGTACCTTATATCGCCGGCCACGTTTTTCCAATTCGACGCCAATAACTTTGGTTTGCGTATTATCAAATATGAGTTTCGTAACCATACTATATTTAGATAAATGAAGGTTGTTTCTTTTATTAATTGGATGAAGATATGCTCTACTCGAACTGTGTCGGGTTCCATTCTTCATAGAAAGTTGTAAGAAAGATACACCAGCTGGCTTTGGTCCATTGTGGTCATTATATTTAAAACCTAATTCTTGCGCTCCCTTCACCCATGCTTTTCCTTTAGTTGTTCTAAAAGGTGCATGTTCAATATTTAAGAAGCCATCATGTCCATGATATTCGCGATTGTCGTGTGTAGGAATATTGAAATTTTCAATTTTTCTGAAATATGGAAGCACGTCATTCCATCCCCATCCTTCATTCCCCATCGCTTCCCAATTATTATAGTCAAGAGCTGAACCTCTAGTATAGATCATGTAATTCAGAACACTGGAGCCTCCGACGACTTTACCACGTGGCCAGTTACATTGTTTGTTTTCAAAGCCAGCACAATATTTGTCAGAGGGCTTAGTTTTGTATTTCCAATTGGCATCAGTGAACTGAAGATAATTTGCTAGAATGGGAATATCCATAACAAAATTTTCATTTACACCAGCTTCTATAAGTAACACTTTCCATTCGGGTATTTCTGTTAAGCGATTAGCTAACACGCACCCAGCTGTGCCAGCTCCGACAACGATGAAGTCATATTCCGAAAGGAGATTTGTTTGGTCTGGAGGCTCGTTATCGAGTTGATTTGTGCCTTCTTGAAGAAATTGCATAAAGGACGAAATAGGATTGGCAACCTGCGTATGCGTTGGAATAAAAACTGTGAAGATCCATAGCGTCGCTACCAACATTAACGCTGGACGCTGGTTCCTCATCTGAAATTAAATAAAAAAATACAATTAAATTATTGCAGGAATTGAGAAGTACACTATTAATGAATTTAAATAAAAATACCTGTAATAAGCATAATGAAATATATCAGTGAAAGTTTCAAAATCACGCTTTGAGTAAAAAAACCCGATCCGGCGAACTTGGCGACGTCCGTCATACACTCAGGCCTAAGTACTTATAATTCGCAAAGCACTAGGAGTGTAAAATATAAACATTATAGTTATACTGTTCATGTAGTGTAATATCTGGCTCTTATGATTGGACATGATCATAAGTTACGTCAGTTGTACCTAACTGATAAGTAGCGGACTTGTGTATGGAAATTAAAACCAGGTAAATTGATTGTAGAATCTCAATGAAGCTATTCACCTTTGTCAGTAATCCCTGTAATTAATTGTATTGCAAGATATATCTGTGCGTATTTTCCTTGACTAAGTGATGAATTTAAAATTTTTAACTTGATTATTAAAACGTATTTTAAATAACCTTTCTTCGTTTTCAAAAATTGTTATCGAATCATTCACAAAAAAGTTAAGTGATAACTTATTCTTTCCTTAAATCTTTATTGATTAAAAAGAGAAATATACAAGGTACTATTACAATATACCTACACAAAAAATATATAATGTATATGTTAACCTGGGCACACAGTAAACGCAGAAATCAGCGTCCAAAAAACGCGATGCAGACGTAAAAAGCCATAAAAACGTTGATCGCTGCCGCTAATAGTAGACAGTCTGCCCTCTCCCTTAGATCTTTTAATTTGACCTGGGTTCGTTTGACGATTTGTTATTAAATGACAGATCATTAAACTAATTTAGGTAAATTTAAAATTATATTAATAATCCATTTGGTCTTTTCTGTTGTGTCATAATACTTTTTTTCCGTGTACAGTTATGACTTATTAATTACTCTAGCTATGTTCCACTCTAGCTATTCTTTTGAACTCTGTCCGCGTGGTTTTGTATAATTAGTAGTTCTGACGCTTGGGTGTTCCCACAAAGATAGACGTCGATATGAAATTACCGGATGCTCCCGATTACGTGCGTTGTTTAAGCTCGCGCAAATTACACTCGTGGAGGACAGCATCATTGCAAAATTACCCCGAAATATATGAGGTTCTATTCATTAGCGACGAACAAATTGCCAGTGCGCTTCGCAGCTTTCCGCCTAGTGGGCTATCATCATCATCTCATTTCATTACCGGAGTGATACTAGGAACAGTTCCTTTCAAACAAGAAGGATTTAGGCCAAAGTTCACAACGCTGGTCAAGTGTGGATTGGCAGACTTCACATACTTTTGAGAACATCACGAATAACTCCTATTCCCATTTTCACCATCCATACTTAACTCATCCCTTAAGTAGGAGTAAAAGTTAGGAAACGTTGGTGAAAACGGGCAATAGGTATGCGGGTTTCTTCACAACTGTTTTCCTTCTCTGTTAAAGGAAGCGATAATTAAATGCGTAAAGTGCGCACAATGAAAAGTCAGTAATGCGTGCCCGGGATCGAACCGCAGACTCCCTAAAAGAAGTTCAAACTCTTAAACACAAGGTTATCACTAGGCTATCGCTTGCACTCCGCTTGTTGTGCGATGGTTCATATTTGTATCGAAATGATGCAGGAAGATTTTGGCAAAGCGTTGTGACCAAACCAAAACGCCAGTATAAGTCTGCAGTCCACGTGCTAGTATTTTACTATGTCTTTTGCCTTGCTGTAATGAACTGTGTTATTATTTAATTATTATTCACCCATTGCAGTTGTTTTCTAAGAAGCGACTCTGTTGTGATGCTTATTATGCAATTAGGTAATTATACCGTGTCAAGATCAAGATGACTTCAGAATTTTAAACGATGCAATACTTATTTCTCTTGACTGTTGACTATTATATCTACCTATTAGGTAACTGATAACGTCTGATGATAAAAATTAAAGTGTGATAATATTTATGATTGATTTGATTTTATATTAGTTCATGTAGTTCTTAATAGAAATATATGTGTGGATACTGTGTTCATAACAAAAATATATTATAAGGGCCTGTTTTCTTCATCGCCGATTAACGTGTGATCGAGGAATAAACACATTCTGTCCATATTCAAAATCTGTCAAAACGACATTCGTCGGTTAAAAGTTATTTGACGATAGTGATGTTAGTGTTCCTTAATGATAAAATAATTATAATTTATAATTCATCAATAGTTAATTTGTTTATACACTAAAATTATTATTAATAGAATGTTCATTGTTCAATTACTTAAAATCTGCTACTAAATTTACTAAATAAAAATCTATGTCACCGTATGTAAAGTCACATAATAGATTTTTATTTAGTTATTAAAATCAAAAAATAGTCTTATTTTTCAAGTGAAGATGCGTTAAATTGAGAAACAGAAATAGGAATAAGTAAATGAAATATCCTTAAGAAAACTTACATGCTTAAGAAAAAACCCACATTTCTAATAATAATGGATTGAGTGGTTATTCATTATATTGCAGTTCTATTGCATTACATGGTGTAATCTATACCTACGTATTTCTGATAAAAAAAATCAAACAATTCAAATTATGGAGTAATAATATATATATTCAGTGTTGTAAGAAAGATCATTTTATACTTGCATAATTTTTCATTCATGTCGAGTTTTTTTTTTTTGAAAATTTAGTAATAAGTATTTGTTATTACTTATTACCAAAGTACGAGTAATTAATTAAAAAATAATTGTATCATTAAAGCAGCCTTACTTTTGACCATGATCTTGAATTTAATATAGGTAGTAACATATCTGATAAGAGTGAAATATATTATGCCTATATAATTAACTATTCAGATTCCTAAGCTATTTTTATTTTAAAGTATTTCAAGAGAGAACGATCTCTAATTGTTCTCTGTTAGTTACCTTTTTAAATAATTTTTCAACACACTTGCTCATAAAGTGGCTCCCGGTTCACCGCAATTAGGCACACAATGACACCTATAACTCAAACTGTGACTTTTATTACTATTATTCACAATGTGAGTTATAGAATTTTTTTTTTAATTTTATTGGTTGAGTTGCTTTGTTCTTAAAAAAGTTTCTATTACAAAAAAGATCCTACCTTTTGCTAAGATACCTATTGCTTGCTCAATTCATACAACTACGTATTTAAATAGATAATTTCAACTTGTACGTGTTTAATAAATAAAACTGTCACTCAAATATAACTTTTGTTTTTTCTGTAATAAAGAAAACTTGAAATTCCCCATTTTATAATATCCCGTGGCTATAAGAGAAAAAGCAAAAAAAAAAAAAGAAACCTCATTCTTTTAGTCTATGGCCATTAAAGGTGCGCGCGCATTCCGGCAAACTGATAAATTTTTCCCGCCATTGCGAAAAAATTTTCACAACTCGTTTTCACTGTTTTGTACCATAATGTACTATTTTAGTATTATTTTCTTCACAAGTGTGTTGAAAAACGTCGTATGATACACGTGTGTATTGATGATTACCGTCCTCGGCTACCTTAAGACCCTCACCTAACGGCTCGGGTCTCAATAGCGCCTCAGCGGCTATCACCAATGTTTCACACTTGTACCATAATGTACTATTAGAGTACGAATTTGAATCTAAGTCATAGAACTTTGTGTCAGATGAATCAAATATTAAAACAATACAGATACCATACATAGTTATAAACTATTGCATAATAGATAAAAAAAATCTATAGAAATTGCTAAAATAGTTGCAAACTATTGCAGTTCAAGTTAAAACATTGTTATATAAACTTATATACTAATTGCGTACTATGTAGGTATGTTATCGGTTTTGTTCTGGTAGTCAACATTTCCATAAAACGTTATATTACCTGCGTCAGCTGCGTATACAAGTTTTACTTAGCATTTCAAATAGATTTATTATAATTTATTCCGATCACATCGATATAATATTGTATAATATAATATGTGTATTGTGTATCATACATATATTATAGGGAATAAATAAATCAAAATGGGACCCACTGATAATGTAGCAAGATTTAAAATCACATATAATATATGTGATATATATATATATATAAATGTGGCCATCATACAGAAGTATTAAATTAATTTCTTAATTTTCCATTACCATGAAACCAGTGAAAATTACTTCAAAGGAGCAACCGTGATAGTTAAGTAGTACAATTATTCTGAAGTGCAAATCGCGCAGTCTTCTGCCGACATAATCTCAACACAGGTAGGATGTGGCGTTTTTTTAAATAAGTAGAGTTACTAAAATCTACTTTATTTACCTGTTTTCTTATAACTTTATCAAGGTTAGATCCTTCCATCAACGTACTTTATTAAGGTCGCTTAGAAGAACATTACAATTTTTTTTTTCTGCATCCAGGGATAATTTTGCGCAAATAGCCGAGGTTTGCCTGAACTAAGTTACATTTTCCGTACCTACTCATATTGAAACAATGACGATTCAATTGGACATGGAATTTGAGATTTTTCTCTCTATTCTTTAAAGCCACGTCAATAAGGATAGAAACATGACAATTCTGTCATAGGTAAAATTTTGCGGTGGAAACCGCACGGTTGGCAATCACATGGTTCGCGCGTGTGTGAACGAGCGCTAAGTATTATTTAAAGCCTCAATGGCCCAACGGTTAAAGGTGCGGACTGAAAACTGAAAGGTTGCGGGTTGAATCCCCAAACATCGATGATCTAACACAAGGTGAAAAACTGATAACACAAGATTTCTGATTTTTTGGAAGGAAGAGGAGAATATAAGCAGAGGCGTAACTATACCGTTTGAGGCCCGTGGCAAATTCATCGGATGGGGCCCTCCCTCCCCCAATATAAAGAAGCTCAACCAATGAGATAGCATTTTTTTATTTTATAATAAATCACTACGTGAAGTAGGTACATACAATTGCAATGTAAAAGTGACATTTTCGCGAGCGAATCGAGCGGGAAATTTTTTATGATTGCCCAAAGTCCCAAAGAAATTCCCAAAGAATTTCTTGTCCCAAAGAATTTAGTTTATATCAATTTTAATTTTGAAAATGATCGCTCGGCACTAGTGCCGACTACGGCTAGCCGTAGCCACAGGAACTGCTATAAATGTTAGGATCATCTTGTGCTTCTGGCTCTCTCTGAACGGGGCCCCTTCCGGCTGGGGCCCGTGGCATTTTGCCAAAATGCCACCCTGTAGTTACGCCTCTGAATATAAGTCAAGTTCAACTTGGCTTATATTCTTTTATTTTAAAACAAATGGGTTAATAGTGCAGACTGAAAATTGAAAAATCGCAGATTCTATGTCCACCCGAATACTATTTTCTTGCACCCACTCCTAACATAAGCTTTCCATTTATTTGGAAGGGAGAGGAGAATAAACGTCAAGTACCGCTTGTCTTATACTTAAAAAAAAAGTGCAACGCGCAGGTCTGAAATGTATTCCCTTCATCTAGAAAAGTTATAACATCCCAACAAATCTGATTATTTATAGTCTGTCAACTGACCGCAGATGCTACACGGAAAAAATTCTAAAGTACCTGTATAAATATGAAATCATCGTCTAAGAGTAGCCATAAGCAGATTTAAGAATTAATTTTATATAAAACCTAGGTTTTACCCGCCGCTTCACTCTCGCCATATTATGTAATCCGAAGTTATGAGTCCTATACAATTTTAACAATTTTGAATTTTTCGGCTTTTCAATTGTTCCTTTGGGTTATTTATATACAGGGCGTCCCACGGCTATGCCACATGGAGGGGAAGTACCTTAAATATTGTAGATGGAACATTTTACTGAAAGAAGACTTCATTTTAATTTAAAAAACAATTCAAACTGCATTCATAGATTTTTAAATAATTGCCTGGTTGAACCGGGACTCGAACCCGCTATACGAGAAAAAAAAATTAACCTGTATCTTTATCATACCGATCGGAAGGCTTCATCATAAGGATTATTTTTTGCTAAATAACATAGCATGAGAAATAAAAGGAAGACCATGAATTTTAGCCTTTGATGTAAAATTTTGTTCAGAAAAATGAAAAGCTGACATTGGTGTATCGACGTACAACTGACATGAACTATTACTTACTAATGAGTACCTACCCACTTGAGAAGTACGCATCATTTCCCGATCCTTACTATCCTTACTAATCCTTACTTATATTACCTATAAATGCGAAAGTGTGTTTGTTTGTTGATTTATTGGTATGTCCTTCAATCCCGCTGCAACAGAGCTACGAATTGCATACTCATTAGTAATAGTTCATGTCAGTTGTATGTCGATACGCCAATGTCAGCTTTTCATTTTTCTGAACAAAATTTTACATCAAAGGCTAAAATTCATGGTCTTCCTTTTATTTCTCATGCTATGTTATTTAACAAAAAATAATCCTTATGATGAAGCCTTCCGATCGGTATGATAAAGATACAGGTTAAGTTTTTTTCTCGTATAGCGGGTTCGAGTCCCGGTTCAACCAGGCAATTATTTAAAAATCTATGAATGCAGTTTAAAATGTTTTTTAAATTAAAATGAAGTCTTCTTTCAGTAAAATGTTCCATCTACAATATTTAAGGTACTTCCCCTCCATGTGGCATAGCCGTGGGACACCCTGTATATTAATATATTGAATTTTTGATGAAAAATTACAAATGTACAGTGTACACCCTTCTAAGTACGCATAATATTGTGACAAGCACTACGAAACCCTACAATACGCGTGGCCTGACACGCAATTGGCCGTTTTACTGCGTTTTAGCCAGACTAACGAACAACAAAACTGATTTTTGTATATATTATATTAAGACTAGTTGATCCGCCCTGGTAAGGCTACACAAGTGTTTTAAAAATTAAAACTCCCGACATATTACAACATCCTAATCGCTAGTCAGTAATCGTTAAAATAAAAATATTTAATCCGCCGATTTGTGGCGGCGGCCATCTTGGACTAAGAACACTCCCGAATAATTCACCTTTCAAACAAAAAAAAAAACAAAATCAAAATCGTTAATCGTTCAAATACGTTCGGGAGCTACGATGCCACAGACAGACAAACACACACGCGCGCACACACACACACACACACACACACACACACACACACACACACACACACACACACACACACACACACACACACACACACACACACACACACACACACACACATACATACATACACACATAGACACGTCAAACTTATAACACTCCCTCGTTTTAGTAATGTAGTCTATTTGTAATTACTGGTTGTGGCCAAGACCCTATACATGAATGTTATGCGTGTGATTGATAATAATTATTATCAATGATTGGATGGTTTGTTTATCTTATTTAATTCATAAATAAGATATACAAATCATCCAGTTATAGTTTTATTAGAAGTATAGCTAGCTACCTAAGTATAAGTAATTTTAAGTACCTATATATGATTTTTATAATAAGACTAGCGGATGCCCGCGACTTCGTCCGCGTGGTTTAATTTTTAAAATTCCACGGGAACTCTTTAATTTTCCGGGATAAAAATTAGCCTATGTCACTCTCCAGGTCCTCAACTATATGTATATACCCTTGCAAAAAATCACGTCGATCTGTAGCTCTGTTGCAGCGTTATTGAAGGGCAAACCAACAAACAAACACACTTTCGCATTTATAATATTAGTAAGGAAGTAAGGATTCTTCATAAAATTCTTCAATGTTGTATAAATAACAAGTTTTTGGGTTCGTTAAACTCGTGAAATGTACATAATTATTATTATCAAATGCCTAAATCACGACTGACGGTATACTGTACCGTAAGTTGTGCCATAATTTATAGAGTCATACACAAAAGGGCAAAAGTTGTTTAAAATACCTTTTAAACAACTTAAAAATACCTTTTAAACAACTTAAGTGCTTTACCATCGCCGAATAACGTTTAGCCGAGGAGTAAATTAGTACTACTTCCATGAGTAAATTAGACGTTCTGACAGTTTTTGTTTTGAAAATCTGTCAAAACATCAATTTATTCTTCAATCAAATAGCGACGGTGAATTTTACATTCGGTAAGGCAAATTCTACACTTAGTTTTTTTTTAATTTGCGTTTAAAAACAACTTGTTAGCAGTAAACCAGCGTGATATCTGCGAAACGTATTGTCACATCGTCAAAATTTACTTTTTTCCGGCAGTTTTATATATAAGTGATGAATCATCTGCAAACAGTACAATATCACAAGCATCGCTAACCGAAAATAATAAATCATTAATGTAGACCAAAAATAAAAAAGGACCTAATATTGAGCCTTGTGGGACACCCAATAAAGCAGATGAGTCCCGCGATTTCACGTCACCTACGCATACAGTTATGAGTTTGATCACTAAGGCAAGAGGCAACGAGATCAAGTGCAACACTTTTAATGCCATATTGGCTAAGTTTCAGTAATTGAGTTTGGTGATCAACGCATTTCCTTATATAGGTCACAAAAGACCTCAATAGCATTTTGCGAATGCTTCCAAGCATCATAAATATATTTCAGAAGTTTTGCACCTGCGTCAGTTGTGCTACGACCTTTCGTAAAGCCGTACTGTGCGGGATGTAGTAAGTTATTTACATTTAAATGGTCTTTTAGTTGATTAAGTATATTTTTTTCAAATGTCTTATTAAAGTCGGCAAAACTGAAACTCGTCACTTCGTGTAATTTTCCGTCGAAAAATAGACGACCAATCCAACAGTACATAAGTCGTTTGAAGGGTCTTCCAAATGGTCTTGCGGCTCTACTATCCAAAGGCTCTCTGTTCTTCGCCAACGTATTGTTGGCTTTCTTGTGCGAGGTTGCCATTTACAACACACTAGCACATTGAGACTCCAATATCTATCAGCTCTTCGAACTATGTTTTCTTATCATTACCTCTTCGCTTTTGATTTGTCTTAGGCTGAAATCTATAGACCGCAGTCTCACTCTGCTCAGACTCGAGACAGATTTATGTCTGAGCACATTTGTGTCTCGTTTTAACTCTTATTTTGAGTACGAGCTAAGTCAGAGCACTCTCTATAGATCTCAGCATAGTATCTGAGAAATGAGAATTTCTGATTTGATCAAAGAATACGTAAAACAACTGTTTGTGCATGTTCAATGTTCATCTCCCCCTCTGCGCCCTTGTTTTCCAATTTTTCTAATTCGTGTCATTTGTTCATATGGCCAATGCTTTAACTTCTACATTTTTGTATTTAAATTAATGAATTAAAAGTCGTGGGCCGAGAAATGTCCGTGGTATTGTATATTTTTTAAGAATTATGCATATTTTAATCACAAAAGGAGCAATGCAGGATGTGACAGCCTAAACCGATGAATAGGCATTGTGTTATGTACTCATCAAATTTCCAATGGGAAATCGTGGGAAGTACGACCCTGGTTATTGCAATGGGTTTATTTCCAAGAATCAAGTGTTTAAAACAATGCCGTTAGTTTGTCTGTATATTCGCTTATAATTTTTAATCTTTTAATAAAAGATATCGATTTTATTTTCGAAATATTATTATATATGGAATGATCATGAACGTATTGAAGTATGTGCGAATGTACGTGTGTAATTTTCTTATTCGGGTCAAGCCGTCGGATAACTACGGTCGCTTTCAGACGCAACACAGCAGAGTAGAGTAGCGCGGAGGCACAGCGTCCCTTTTGATTACGACTCAATGTCAGCTAGCTTTACTTAATAACTCAGCTTCAAATCCTATCCAACTTATATTATAAATGCGTAAGTGTGTTTGTTTGTTGGTATGTCCTTCAATCACGCTGCAACAGAGCTACGAATCGAGATTATTTTTTGCATGTGTGTAGTTGAGGACTTGGTGAGTGTCATTGGTTATTTTTTATCCCGGAAAATCAAAGAGTTTCCACGGGATTTTAAAAACTAAATCCACGCGGACTTAGTCGCGGGCATCAGCTAGTCAAAAATAAATTCAGCTATTTATTTTACGTACCTATTTTGGAAATGTGGCGGTGACTTAAAGCGGCGTATTTTTATTAAACAAACCAAAGTGACGCCTAACATACTTGTAATAAAAAGGAGCGCTTCGAGTTAACGGAATTCTTTCGAGTGGCTAATCGATAGAGTCTATGTTTTAAAAGTAGGCTATACCACACGCGTCTTTGAGATTTGCAAATACGGAAGTTAACCGTAATGCGCTATTTCGTATTTTGCATCGAGTATGTGTCGACATGATCGGGAAATAATTATGTTTCTCACTTGGCCTTGAATTTTTTTATTTAAAAATGTCAACTTTTAGCTTATTTTTGCCCACGTCACAATGTACTTATGAGAAAATTTTACATTATTTATAATGAACTAAAGACTTAAGTCCTTAAAATTTTAATGCTATTTGATGTGTAAGCCAGTGCTAGATATAGCGGTTAGGACTGCGGTCAGGTTTTCGAGGGGTCACGGGTTCGATTATGAACTCCTCTGATTTTTCGGAGCTTTTAAGCAACTAAATATCACATGCTTCATTGTTGAAAGATAACATAGTAGGAAAGTTGCACGCGTGAAAGTTCTCTATAATATTCTCAAAGGTGTGTGAATTCCGTCTGTATTTTCATTGGAGCACTATGGTGGCACGAGACTATGGCAAGAGGCCTGACGGGATGACGCTCTTTGGTATGGGATACTACGCTGGCAGTCTAGCACCGTATCACATGAACGCAACTGCTACATTAGCAGGTGCGGCGGCTGCAACGGCTGAGCGAAACAAGCGGCGGAAATATGCATCCTTAGGTGAGGGATACATATTTGCGCCGTTAGGTGTGGAAACGTGGGGGCCAGAGATGCGTCGGTTTCATAAAGAGTTGATTACGCGCCTGTTTGATATAACCCAGGCTTCGATCACAAAAAAAAACAGGACACCAGGGCTGGCTTGGACTTGGACAAAAATAAGTATTTGCATCCAAAGAGGTAATGTAGTCAGCCTTCTAGGGTCATTACCAGCGTCGATGTGGACCCAATTATTTAAGAGTTTAATTTATATTTACAATGTATTATATAATAATTGTAAATAATGTATTTATAGTCAAGTAGTTTTGTTCTTATTTAGATTTAATTTTTTTATTTGTTATAAAAGTTTAATGGATAAATAAATGATTTTCAAATGTTAAAAAAAAAGAAACAAAGGAAATCTAGATAAAAAACTCGTAATGTGCTCGTAATATAAAGAATCTCGACGCGGAAAGGAAATCTAGCTGACGTGTCACCGCTGGTTGTAATACCGTAATTGTTTGTTATAAGTAAATGGGTATTTATGTTACACTAGTGTCCCGTCTCGGCTTCGCACGGGTGCAATTTAATAATGAAGAAATTGAGATTTTCATTCGAATTTCCGGCGAGGTTTCCCAAAAATTTTCTTTCAGGCAAACAAGATTGCTTCAACAGTTAGGCCGTAAATGAAAATGGTTTTAATTCAAATAAACTTTTACAAAGTTCTTTTGAATTGTCAAGTGAATCTACCACTGATTCGGAATGCCGTTCCGACCGAGAAGAACCAGCAATAAACTCGACGGTAGGCTCCTTAAAAAAATTATGTTGTGTACAGTTAACAGTTTTTTGCGGTCTCAGGAATTGCTGGAGCGAAGTCAAATTGACGTTTTTTAACATTGATATGATCTTCAGTTGTTTAATATGCTATTGTCATGATAAAAGAAAGCCTAGACTTGACTATGGAATTTTATTGAACTCGTAGAACGTTACAGCAATTCCCACAAATTACTTTTAAACTTTCTTGAGGTGTACCTAGTTGACGAATCACGAGCCTATTTCAATTTCTCATTTGGCTATAACGTGTAAATAACCTTTTGTTTTTGTGTCTCTGAATGTTTTGTATAATGAAGTTTATGTTATCGTCAATATTATGTAAATTAGTGTTAGCTCTTGGTCGCCTGACTCGTGAACCAGTTTCTGAGACTATAAACATAAAATGTTTTAATTTCTCTGAAGAAATGTTACATACCTACAATTTACGTTTGTGTTTTTGATGACACCGAAATCATAGCGAAGCTGGAGTTTGTTCTAACGCGTATACATAATTTAATTATGTCTTCATTTTAGTCTATAATTTCGCGGTGATGTGTTAAAAGCCTCTATAATAGGGGGTGTTAATTAATCAATCTTTTTAAATAAAATTTTAGTCCTTGGAAAAACTAAATTGTTGTCCTCAAAATTACTATATACGTATTATAAGCATAATATGGCAATAAGCCTTAGCACGCTTATATTATATTTTAGTTAGCAGAAGTTGTGGAAAGATTCGATAGTTTTAGGAAGTCCTTATTATTTTTGGTCAATTTCGGCCCTTGTTTTGTTTACTTCTCGTATCCCCTCCAAATAATGTTTTGACGTGGCGCAGTGGTGAGCGCTGTGGTCTTATAACTGGGAGGTCTCGGATTCGATTCCCGGCGGGGGCCATTTAGGAATTTATAATTTCTAAATTGTCTCTGGTGGGAGGGTAATTTCTAAATTGTGTCTGGTGGGAGGCTTTGGCCGTGTCTAGTTACCACCCTACAGTCAAAGACGTGCCGCCAAGCGATTTAGCGTTCCGGCACGATGGCGTGTAGAAACCGATTAGGGGTATGGGTTGAATTTACACTGCTATACTCCTTCAAAATTAGCCCGCTACCATCTTAGACTGCATCGTCACTTACCATCAGGTGAGATCGCAGTCAAGGGCTATCTTGTCATCGGATAAAAAAAATATATAGAGCTTGTGTTAGGAGCGGGTATGACAATTGTGCAACAGATGGGGATTATTGGCCCGTCTGTCATGTTTTTCCGACTACACCTTTAAACTTTGGGTATTGAGGCTTATTGTATAACTAGCTGTGCCCGCGACTTCGTTCGCGTGGAATAGTGACTTTTCGGGGCGCGGCTCTCGGACGCTCAGGCGCGAGGCGTGTAGTACGTACTCTGTACGTTAAAAATGTTCGCCGTGAATCTTTAAATTGACATAACTTTTTTATTTATGAACCGATTGACAATGAAATAAACACTAAATGTTAAGTGAAGCTTACTACAATATATTAGTGAAAACCGTATCTAAATCGAATAAGCCGTTTCTGATATTAGCGTGCACAAACACACAGACAAACAGACAAAAAAAAATTAATTACAATTTCGGGTTCGGCATCGATATAATAACAACCCCTGCTACTTTTTTTATATATATTTCCATTGTACAGACACCACTTTTCTACAATTTTATTATATGTATCGATTATATAACGCGAAATCATATGCCTTTTAAAAATCTAAATCTAAATAAACGAAGTTACGGACATAAGCTTCTCGTTGTGGATATAAGTATATTTAATTACTTATCCGTTTAGACTTATAATGAAGGAATAACTGAGCAAGTGCGTGCCAAAACACCTGTAAGAAAATTTCTTATTGTGAAATCAAATTTTTTTAGAAACAAAGATTAAAAACATCATACTGCTTTCTAACCCCTATCACTTTAATGTTTGTTTCAAACCCCTATTTTAGTCCCTTAGAGGCGTTAAATTTTCTAAAATCTTAGTGGAGGCCTACATAGCTATAGCTATAGCTGTATGCCTTTCAGCGTATCCGTCCATTGGTTTGAGCTGTGCGTTGACAGATCAGTCAGTCAGTCACCTTTTCTTTTTATGTATTTAACTAGAGGGCGCCCGTGACTTTGTCCGCTTGGAATCAGGTTTTGGGATGGAATTTTCAAAAACTGACATACGGATTAAGTACTTTATTTTTAATCGAAAGACAAAATACCTTGCAAGATACCGATTTTCATAGATATTACTTGAAAAATGACGGACTTCCATACAAACATTCATCCCTATTTCCTTTGGAGGTGGAATTTTCAAAACTGTGTAATACGTATTTCTTCATTTTTAATTAAATCCCGAATACCAAGTTTTATGGATATAACTTGAAAAATGACGAACTTTCATACAAATTTGGAACCTTTATTTAACCCCCTTGGGGGTTCTTAGTGGGCAAAAGGAACCTACTGTCAAAATTTCAAGCTTCTAATTCCAGTGGTTGGTAGGCTGTGCGTTGATGTATAAGTCAATCAGTCAGTCAGTCAAAACTGAATTTTTATATGTACAGATATAATAATTAATAACTTAAACTATTAATTATCAATTAACATTTTCTTTGCGACTGCCCGCGCGGAAACATATACTCATATGGAACGGTCTTGAGTGCGTTTTCTGAAGAGGTCTGTTACTGGTACATTTTAAAATTCAGCAAAAATCTTTCATAAACTACTTATTCGTAAGATTGCGTCCCTAAAAATTGTTTTTGTGATGGTCGTGTGATACTTCAACCAACTTCAAGTGACTTAAAGTATGAATACATTATGTACCATTATTCTATTTTAACCTGTATCTTTATTATATTTTATTTGAGTCCGTTTTAAAAACGTGGTATGTAAGGAACTAATATTATAAATGCGAAAGTGTGTTTGTTTGTTGTTTTTTTGCTTTGTTGGTTTCAATCGCGCTGCAACAGAACTACGCATCGACGTGATTTTTTGCATGGGTATAGTTGAGAACCTAAAATCAGCGAGTTCCCGCGGGATTTAAAAGCTAAATCCATGCGGACGAAGTCGCGGGCATTAGGTAGTAAGAAATATTGTTATAAATAAATGACTACCTAAATGAATCGCGATTTTGTTCACGTGGGTGAAGGTAAGGTAAGTGTAAGGTATTTAAAGTCCGAAAGTTAGCCTCTACACACAGACAGGCAGACAAACATTTAAAAAGCGTATGTTTGCTATCGTTCAAATAATTATATAAATAAGCTTAACAAGTAAGTAATTTCAAAATCACAGAATGACACTTCCATTTTATTCATTTATTCATTTATTTAATATTATTCACACCTAGTTTGGGGGCCAGGCAGTTTATTGTACTGTAAGATGGTTTTAATTTGAATATTTTTTGTATTGTACCTACTGAAGTACGTTGTATATTTTATTGTTTAAATTATAAAGTATATTATAATATTTATGAATATTTTTCTATTTTGGGAATTAGTACAATATCGGCAAAAGTATAATATTATGCAATATATTTTTAAAGTTTAGTTTGTTTATCTTTGAAGCTAATCTATATAACTATTTATATATTTGTTGGAAATCACATTACCATTCACAATTAGCTTAAATGCTATCTGTTGACAATAATATTACGCACATTATAACCTACTTTCGTGTTTTCCAAATTTTTATAAATGTTTTTAATATTTAAACTATAATTAGAAAAATCTTTTTCTTTGCGCGGTTTTTGGAATACATATTTTTAATCATTAATCACACTCACAGGCAGGTTCGAATCCCACCCGTTGCACTATTGTCGTACCCACTCCTAACACAAGCTTTCCGCTTATTTGGAGGGGATAGGAGGAAATTAGCCAACTTCCGGTTGCCTAATATTCTTAAAAAAAAAAAAATTATATACATATTTCGTAACAACTCTAACTTAATTTTTACTTATTTATTTATTTGGCGTTATGTTACATTATAGTATTTTCGCCAAGATGTCCAACTTGCGCATGTAGGTAAAAATTTTCACCATAAGTTATTTTGAACAAAAGAAATATCTATGAAGATTTTAACTCACTTTTAAAATAATATATATAACACCGGCAATCCGTAAGCTTGCACGATCCGTGAGTAGGCAACAGAACACGCGCACCACAGCACTGCCTTAAAAGAAACTATTAAAAAAATAATCTCAACAAATGCGCGCAGGATCACTGCTCCTTACAGCACTGGTACTGCAGGCGTGCTGCCTCAAGTTTTATTTGTTGAAGGAATCGATGATAGCTTTGCCGTGACCTCACTTTCATGATCAAGTTTAACGCGGGCTCGTCGACACTGACGTCACAACCCACAACACGATGTAACGTACGAGTGATTACATTCTCTTGGTAACGTACTAACACATTGCTGTCGAAACTACGAGTATTTTGGTGGCTGACAGTGTCATCAATTCAATTCATAACTGACGTTTAATAGCATATTATTTAGATGTTATCATTAGAATATTACAATAGCAATTTTCAACCGATGAAAAAAGGAAGAAGTTCTCCATCATCGCGTATTTTTTTTTTATGACCACGAATTAAATTTATAATGATTTTTTAAATAACTAATTAAACGGTAAACGGTATTTTTATAATATGAATTGGATCAGTAATCTGACTACGATTGTATTTACGAATATTTTCGATTATTGTAAGTTGGAAACCATTAACAAGGAAAGTAAGATTGAGAGCCCGATCAAATTTTCTACTTAGTACTTGTTATATTGTTATTCATTTTATTCCTTTTTGTTAAACAATATTGCAGTTTTACTTCCCAAAAGTAAAGAATGAATGAACATTTATTTATAAACATTTAACTTAATAAAGTATTTATTGAGATAATCTTTCAAATGAATAAATCAACTTAACATTAATAAATAATCACGGTGAATTACTTCGTCTAGTTCCAAAAGGCTTTGCTCATTTTGCAAGTGTAGGATCAGCCTGGCTGGTCAGTCAGCACCGATTTGCAGTCAGTATATTCTAAGCACCATCCCACGTGGGCGTGATTTGTAAGTCTATACAAATAAATAAATTGAAGTGTCTGTTTGTAATATCAAAAGAACAGCTTTTACAAACTGCGTACGAAAGTAAATACGGTACTTATAAAAAAAACAATTTTTAAAATTTTTGTCTGTCTGTCTGTTTGTTGCCGCTAATCTCGGGAACGGCTGGACCGATTTTGAGAGGACTTTCACTGGTAGATAGCTGTTATTATCGGGCGTAATATAGGCTACTTTTTTAACCTACTTTCGAAAAAGGAGGACAAGGAGTTGTGTTTTTTTACCTCTATATATCGATATCTCCATGATTTCTGATTTGCGTGAATCTTTATTTAATCGACACAAAAACTTTGCGAGATGGTCCCGTAAAAACTTCGGGTTCCAACTCCTCAATCCTAATGCTGCAGGGGTACTGCACCCCTAAACTGTGGGGATTTTAGGTACTGTCGATTGTGAATTGAAGAAGCGGACAAAGTCGCGGACTTCCGCTAGTAATTAATAAATTAGGTTAGCTTCTTATAAGTTCCATTATTAATAAAGTTGTATTTTAATAAAAAGGATAATTTATGTATTCTGATAAAAAAAAATACAATTGTCAGTTAGCCACTTAAATCGATGACTTCGTGCCATAAAACAGTTTTTGTGTCTTCAAAGTCAAGGGTCTGGTCAATCATGAATCAAAAAAATAATTTTCGTACAGCCGTAGATTTTATCATTGAATATTGTTTACTTAGCATAAGTTCATTAAAATTTACACGTGTCTGTAAATTGATTGTTGAAATAATATATTTATCTAAACTAATATTAAATGCGAAATTAACTCTGTCCGTCTCTCTGTTACGTTTTCATCCATATACCTACCGCTGAATCGATTTCGATATTTTGACAAGGTGATACTCCTGTGCGCTGTGAGTATCTATTGAGGGTCATAGTTAATATTTTGTCCTAAATATAACCTCGGTAATCCAACAGGTAAAGGTGCGGATTGAAAACTGAATGTTCGATTCCCACCCGGTGCATTATTGTCGTATCCACTGCTAATACAAGTTTTACATTTTACAAAACGTAAACTTTAACGAGTACCACTGCTACAACGTTTACAATTCACAGTCAAAAAAAGTTTAGTACATTAATAATTTACATTTTTAATTGTTAATTTTTTATCCGTCTGTGGAAGTATGTCTATGTGGAAATCATAATCTGAAAACTGGTAACTGGTATACTTAAAATACAGAAATCTACTTAAATATTAATTTAATTAACTCCCCAATCTTCCTTAATCATGTCAGCTGCTTTTTCAGCAAGCATCATCGTTGGTGCATTTGTATGAGCAGCAGGTAGGGTAGACTGGGTACGGTTGTAACAATTTCCCTTTGAACACCCACAGCGTTGCCAATATTGCTATAAAAAACTGTTATAGCACTTGATATGAAAGCCAGGTTATTTTTCTTTAAATTAATATCAAAAACACACGCACAGGTGTAATAATTTAGCAGATATGAATAATTTTATTGAGTGCATGCGATTGTTACAATCGACCCCATACCAGGAGCGGTTGTAACAGTGATGGGGGACAGTTGTAACAAGCAGAAATAATACAGAGTTGAAGTATTTAAACCAGCTTTATTATTTAAAAACGCTTAAATGTACTTTAACTAGAATCACAATATCTTAAGCACATTTTTAACAGTTATTTAGGTAATTTTTTAGAGTAAAAATAAATTAACAAAAATAGATAATTTTTCCGCTATAACTACTGCGGTACTCAACCAAACGAACATAATCTCTAATTATTATATAAAACAAAACTAAATAATCCATAAAATCTAAGTTTAAAATGAAATCCACAATTAAATTTATTTTTCGTAGAAATTTATTTTTTATAGCTTGCCTCAAAGACGCCTCCAAGTTTTATTTCATCATAGGCGTTCTTGTACAACATCGCTTTCACATCTCGAAGTCTTTCTTACGCGTTTCCTAGGCATCTGCAATGCAAAAATATAGTAAAACTAATGTTACAACCGTACCCATGAAAATCGTTAC
Organism: Hipparchia sbordonii; assembly: GCA_038048805.1. Classification (NCBI taxonomy): domain Eukaryota; kingdom Metazoa; phylum Arthropoda; class Insecta; order Lepidoptera; family Nymphalidae; genus Hipparchia; species Hipparchia sbordonii. Next base: position 6,549,002 of record CM076107.1, on the reverse strand, counting down.
AACCGTACCCACCACCTATTTTGGCAATAAAACGGACACAGGCATGAGGCCTAATAACATATATAAAAACGAACCAGCTCATTATAATCTCTAAAATACAACAATTGCATATATTAATACTCAATATGAAAATTATATTAGTAGTCACGCTATATCGTGAAGAAATTCATCAAAAATACTTACTTTTGGTTGCCAAAATACAATAGGCCTTCTTCTAAATGTTATAAGTGCGCAGATAGCGACGCAACACTTTGAATCATGTTGGCACTTGAAATCCGCGTGTCTCTCTCCTTGGACCCCTTCCTGTTTTGTTTATAGTTTCGGAAATATTTGAGTTGTTTCAACCGTACCCCGTTACAACCGTACCCAGTCTACCCTATATGTGGCATTATACTGGCGTCTACGACTCGAAGTCCTGTCATGCCATGAACTTTTAAACGTGGGTCAACAACGGCCTCTGGATCACTTCTGGGTCCCATTTTAGCAGTGCAGCAGTGGTGATATATGGTGTTTGTAATTGTCTTCATCGCGCATTTCCAATATAAATCCGAACCAAATCCATAAGCAGCACATTTTGGTATTGGTATATCATGTAGTTTGCTTGCATATTTTTGAAATGCCTTCGTTCTTGATAGCTGAATTACTTTTTTAATTCCATATAATATTATATTCTCATCGTGACCCCCGTCTGTGAAATAGTTTGCATGTATCAATGGTTTCTCAAAAGTATTTTTGTTTTTCAAAGTTATTCGACCTCTTGATTTGGGTCGTAATATCATTGGAAATACCATCCAAGTGTGCTTGTTACTAATAGGCTTGTAAACCACGTCATACAAATGTTCGTCAATAGCAAAAGCATGTTTGTATGCTGGCTGCGATACTATGGAACCGGCTACAAATAGTAACTCTAAATCTGGATAGCCTTCTGAGTTATGTAGGTCCTTTGTGTCAATAAAGGCAATAGCTTCCGTGCCAGTTGGAGCTGTTAGTGGGCCAGTATGATGACAAAAATATTCAATAACATTATCTGAAGTGGCAATACTTTCAAACCTCAGTGAGTCTGTTGTATTTATAAGAAATGTAAGTCCTCCAAGTGCCCAGTGATCTTGAAGATTATAACCTACTGGTAAATTAATGTACGTTGATATATTATGATTCGTTAAATGCTCCTTTGGCCCGATTCCACTTAACATTAATAACTGTGGTGAATTTATGGCACCTGCTGATAGAATTACTTCTCGTCTTGCTTTAACTATATAACTTTTTCCATTTTTTATTAATTTTACACCCAACGCTCGCTTGTTCCAAGGATTTATAAGAATTTTTGTTACCATTGCTCTTTTTAAAAGATAAAAATTTTTACGGTTTTTGATCGGATGAAGGAACGCGCGACTCGAGCTTACTCTAGTTCCATTATTCATAGTGAACTGAATATAAGAATATCCAATTTGTTTCTCTCCATTATAATCAACTACTTTTCCACCAGTCTCTATTCCAGCCTCCAAAAATGCACGGGACAACGGGGTTCTCCAATTTGGTTCTTGGATATTCATAGGTCCACTTACGGAGTGGTATTTTGTGTCGTTCAGCAATGCCGGAATTTGCATATTCTCTGATTTTTTAAAATATTTTAAAATATTATCGTAATTCCAACCTGGAAGCAACAATTGTTAAGTAAATTAAAATAAATAAATGACATTACTTTCAAATAAATTCTCCTGTTTTCCTGTTTTACATCTATAAGTAATAAACCTTAAGCTAAAGTACCTGGATTGCCATTAGCAGCCCATCGATCATAGTCTTTCCTGTTGCCGCGAGTATGCATCATCGAATGCAGAACTGAGGATCCACCGACGACTCTTCCTCTTGGCCATGCACATCGGCCACCGCGCATGCCCATACAGCCGGCCTTCTGGAAATGGTAAGGCCAATGCTTAGATCGTTAATTTACCTTGGTTCGGCTATTTAGTAACAGTGACTAAACTCGTGAACTTGGACGAGTACATATTAGAACACTTTAGGACTAGGTATGTGATATTGTATATTCAAGGTTCATTTTAATAGGAATGAAGATCTTGACATTGACATTGTAATATTCAACTTTTATTTGTATTATTATTGCTTCATGTTTATTAATTCAGTACTAATTATGTAAGAATCAACACTCTATCCGTTTAAAACTACCTACGTACCTATTTTAAAATGAAAAAAAAAAAAAATTATGTCCAAGTAATTTTTGACTGCAGGCTTCGGTCGAAATAAATTATGACCACTTGTATCGGTCTAAACTTTTCTACAACTTTAGGTTAGTGAAAATATCAAAGAGCACAATTTTTAAAGTTCAAAATCCAAACACATCACGTAGTCTTGTTTGCTGTAGTGATGTTTATAAAGGAACTTAGTAGGTATCCCAACGCACTCAGCGTGAGCGCCCCTTGGCTAGAATCCCGCGTCGAATCCCGCGTTGAAAACCGCATAAAATTGCTAAATCGATTAGGACGAGAGGATTTTGAGTCCGGCCTGCTTGTTTTGAAATCTGCGAAGATACGTGGACCAGAAGTTATATTTATGAACAAAGACGTATTATTGATTTCTATAACTCGACAGCAATTTCATTTATTGTTTCAGTAGGTCATTCTTACGCTTTTGTATAATTATTTATTAATCGATAAATAATAAATAAAAAAAATATTAAAATTAATAAACAATAAATGTAATAATGAGTAGTTGACTCTCGTAGCTGTTGTTATCCGCTATATTGCATGTTTAAGAAACCACAGCGAGTTGAAGCCTTCGATCACAAAAAAATAAGATGGAAGCTGACTCTACAATTTGTAGAATATCCCACATGATATTTTAAAGAAAACTTGAGGGTAAAATTGGACAACATATTACAAATGACACCGAGAGACGGAAGTTGAAAGGCCGGGCAGTGATAAAATTGGTTTCTGCAACGTAAGATGAAAAAAGAGAACAGGGAAGTGGTATCCATTCAATCAATCCTTCAGAAAACTCTCCATTGATAAGATGGTACAACACGCAAAAACAACTAATGGAGCTGATTTTAGTTGTGTAACAATCGTTTGTTTATTTTCGACTTTTTTGTCTCTTTATTTATTTTCCATCTAAAACTTATTCTCTTAATTTCTTGGTTAATTGCTTTTTTTTTTTTAGTGCCAAACTAGCACAATGCACTTCGCCAATGTCAACAAGTTACAAGCATAAATAAGCTGTTTAGTTATAATGGTAATAGACGTGGTACATATGGCATTTCCATCTTCACATGATTTCCTTAATATTCTTAAAATAGGCAAGGGAATTTGCATTTAAAAATATACATTATGTAAAATCACTAAAATTCTTATGGTTACAGTATGTGTAAAACCATGTTTATTCAATGTTGCCGTTCGGATTTCGGAATTTCGTTACAAACTGTCTAAAATTGATCGCTACTAGACATTCGCGATTCTAGTGTACTGTCTTGCTATTGCTTAAAATGCATTGATTAAGCAAGAATGCAAATAAATTCAGCCAATCAGATTGCGATTAAGCCAATAAAAGGTGATTACGATCGTCACCACTCTGTAGCAATCATTTTTAGACAATCCCACAGCTGGAAGCGGAACCTGCTATTGAATGTCATGAAACAAAGATTCATGTCATATGACCAGTTATACCTACTTCAGATGTGTAAGGACAGGGAAGTCTTGTTTTAATCATACAGGCACTTCTCGGCATTTGGAGTAAATGCCATGAATACAATACGCATGCATAATTGAAGGATTGGTTGACGTGACTAATTACGTTTAACCTTTAAGCAGATGAATGAATGAATGAAAACGAATATAAAAATCTTTATTGTACACCAAACAAACTAAAGACAGTAAGGAACATATAAAAAGTACATAACCAAAACAGAGGTGTATTAATTGCTAAGAAGCAATCTCTTCTAGACAACCAACGAAAAAAGGTAATTAAAACAAATATCGGATCAGGGTGTACGCTTAGCTAATATAATAGGAGAGGAAATAAATATTACTGAAATGATATGCTTTGGGAAGAAAATTACGTGCCTTCTCTATCAACGCGACACTGGCAAAACAATCTGTGCCCAGTTGGCACAGTTCAAAGCAACTATTTGAGGATTGTATTGAGATAAAGACATTAAGATTGTCTTGCATTAAATCTTTAGTTTAAACAGAAATAATGAAATTAAACAGAAAAGATAAAAATTATTGTAGTAGTTGCCTACTTAAGTTGCAATTGCGACCGCGTAGCGATAACGAGTTTCATACCAAAGTCATGATGCTTTGCAATTCCGCTAAATGCATTTTTTACGACCCAAGCTTACGACGAACCATACCAACAGTTTAATATTAATCTACTTATTTAAACTGGTAATAGTGGTTCGCCATGAACTAGACTTTGCGTCCTATAGTGTTCTATACGTTGTTTACTATCGAAAAAAAAATGCTAAATTAATTTAAAGTTTTTGGTGTTAGTGCTATCTAGCAACACAATTAAAAATTTGGATGAATAAATATGTGCAATTTGAAAGTGTTAAAACTTTTTTTGGTAATGCATATTTAACTGATTTTATTATTTGTTGTTTAATTACAGGATATGAATGAATTTATACACAAGTTTTAGAATTTCTTCTTGCCATTTTTAGGTTAAATTCTGTTTAAAAAAAAATTTAGAGCGATACCTCACAAGAAAGTGAACATTTTTTGCCTCCTTTTGGCACCTTCCTATAAGAATAATGTTTTTATAACTATTGGTGAATTTGAAGTATTTAAAAACATTACTTCAGGAGTTATAAAATTATGACAGACAGACAAACCAACAAGTGCAAATTCACCCAATTCACTTAAGCAAAAAATATAAAAGTATTTCTGAATGGACTACACTAACGTTTACATAGGTTACTGAGAATTATTGTAGGGTTAGTCCATGTTTGGTCAATGAGTACGTTGTTTGCTGATATACGACATATATCTTCTTACTAACCCAGTTAGGAACTAACATCGTGTCATACTATCCGTACTAATATTATAAGTGCGAAAGTGTGTTTGTTTGTCCTTCAATCGCACAGCGACGCTGCCACAAATGACGTGATTTTTACAGTTGTAGTTCTCACTTGGAGCGTGACATAGGCTACCTGTCGGAAAAACAGGGTTCCCGCGCGATTTTAAAAATCTTAATCCACGCGAGCAAAGTTGCGGGCAAAAGGTAGTAATCAATAATCTGAATCATGTTAAACATATAATTATGTACTGTCCTTGAAATTGTATGAGAAGTCAAAATAAATGTGGTTCTACTAGTAATGACAATTTTAAAAATTCAAATATGCGGTTTAACTCATTATCAATTATTAGTCATGAAGTTTTACCCAAAATTTAGATAAATGACGATATTGTTGTATTAATTACTTAACTCGTGAGTTTCCAATGTCTAAACCTTGAACAAATATCTCCAATCACGCAACAGATCTTCATGTGAAAATAATTATGTAAATAATAAAATGTAGGGTTATTAGTTATAACTGGTTTGTGAAACTTTGTATGTTTGCTGTGTATTAATAATGTATTTTTAGAGTTCCACACTCAAAGGGTACCTTTAACGGAACCTTATTAATAAAAGTCTCCTATGTCTGCCCCATGGTAATGGGGTCTATTCCTTTTAGCCGAATTATGTAGCCAGTTGTCACGGAGTAGGTACTGTATACTAAATAAACAGTGTTACTATGCACTTTATCAAGTAAAATAATTCAAATATAATTAAAAATTGAGATTTTTCATTTGCATTTCTCCGCCGATATATATTACTAGCTTTTGCCCCCGCGACTTCGTTCGCGTGGAATTAGATTTTGCGGTGGAATTTTCAAAAACTGTAACACACGTACTTTTTTATTTTTAACTGAAAGCTCAAATACCAACTTTGATGGAAACAGCTTGAAAAATGACGGAGTTTCATATAAACTTCCATCCCCTATTTGAACCCCTTAGGGATGGAATTTCGAATAATCTTTTCTTAGTGTGCGCCTACGTCATAAAAGGAACCAACTGTAAAAATTTCAAGTTTCTAACTTCAGTAGTTTAGGCTGTGCGTTGATATCTCAGTCAGTAAATCAGTCAGTCAGGACTTTGAATTTTATATATATAGATGTCGCCTCTATCATCAGAACGGTGATACATACAAATTTTAATTGTGTTTTAGTACATAATATAGATAAGAATAAATTAATTAAATTAGGGTTACGTACTCAAAGGGTACCGAACAGTTAGTCCGGTGCTACTAAAGGGTCTTATTTTTTGTTTCCTTGAATTGCTTTGCTTTATTGTTTATATTGTGTAGTGGTATTGAACCCTTTATTACACCGAATTGCTCTTGGCCAGTTGAAAGTTTTAAAAATACTTTAGAAATTTTATTTTGATCGTGTTAGGTACACGATTCTTTTTAGTCTTGAATAAATTGTACCAAAATACATGTTCAATATACGAAATAATAAGTATTGTGCGGTTTGTGTGCAAAAACACTAAAGGCATTTATTTACCCCTACAACATTTTTAACCTATCAGTTTCGGTAAAGAGTTCATTGAATTAACTTAAACAAATAAAATGACTGTCAAAATTTTCATTGACGTCATAATGTGAAGTTATAAAAAAAGGAATCGAATGATAATGACTAAGGATTATGAAGTAATTTCATTGTTCTCTTCTATACGTAGTACACCAAGCAAGGTTAAAGGTGAACACATTGTACCTATTGGTTAGATTTTTCTATAGAAACTTAATAGTTTTTCATACACAAGGATAGAAGGGATCAGCATCGCAATGTGTGTGTTCCGTAAATCAGGCAGACAGAAATTTTTAATAATGTTGTTTCGTTTTTTTTTAATTCACAAGATAGCTCTTGAATGCGATTTTGTTTGATAGTAGTTAGTGGCGACTGGCGATGTAGTCTAAGAAGGTAGCGAGCTAACTTGGATAGGGGTTTTAATTAAACCAATACTCCTAGGCGGTCTCTATAAGTCATTATGAGGAAAGCTTAAATCGCTTGGTGGCACCTCTTTGAAGATAGGATGTAACTAGCCACCATCTCCCATCAGATAAAAATCTTATTATATGCTTTCGTTAAATAAATTCATAGGTATCGGCTGAATAAGTAACAGCACTTATTTCGGCATTTCGATTCAATTTATTTAGCGATTCGTATACGAGTACATGATCAAATGGGAGATCAAAGGAAGCATTGTTAAGCTAGTAAGAACATGGTAAGAAATTTATTTATTTATTTATTTAACTCTTTATTTGCACCAAAACAATAACAAAGAAAAAAAAATATATAAGAAGAGACAAAAGGTATGACACAAAAGGCGGCCTTATCGCTTAGTAGCGATCTCTACCAGGCAACCTTAGGAATAGGAAAATTTAAGGAATAAATGCTTTGCAGGTGGTCATTTCCTATAACATACGTACATACAAATAACTACATACTAATACATATACCAATAATAAACAAATAAATAAAACAAAATTATACATATTTATATTATATATGGGTCGTTCTACTTTTCTACCGACAATAGTCTGTCTTTCTTCTTATTATGGCATCTCGTTGGAGTATTAATATAAACGGTTTTTTATTCGGTTCGAATAAACGTCCATATTTTTCTTATCTATTAATATTATGTCATTTTTCATGTTCTCTAACCAGCATATTTTATACGTTCGTTTTCCGTATAATGCCGTGACAGAGTGGTAAACTGAAATGTTGTCTCTACAGAAAAAGGCCACTCTGTCACATTATTTTTTCAAAAACCAACATTAAAAAAGAATCAATATTAGCTAGGAAGGAAACTTTAATTAGTACTAATGAAAAGACAGATGCAGTTTTTTTTAAATCCCACACATAAAACACAATTATAGATAGTTCAAAAACCAAAAAAACAGAAAAACGTCGTTTCATTGTCGGTAGAAAAGTAGAACGACCCATATACATAAAATAGACTAATATATACTATACTACTAAGAAATCAAAGTAAAGAAATTTTTAAGCATCTCCAACATTGATCTCCAACTTCCCATCGAAAGTTATACGTTCATCATGACACTTTTATGAGTATAAATTAAGTATGAATTAAAACAATAATTTATTTAATTCTAGCATCTGATAGTGAATAACATAGTTGAGGTAGCACTCAAGCGAATTGTTTTTCCTTCTTTAAGGATTAGACTGACTACGCGTACAGAATTTTAACTAGACATATAAGTATGTAATGACCCCAGTGTCTCCTTCAACGGATCACGATCTGAATTGCAATAAGTGATGGCCGAGAAGCTTCTGAAATATGTTTATATTATTTTTATAGAAGACGTTTAGAATCATTCCATCGTTATAGTGTTAGAATAGGTTAATTCAGTTTTCGGCGTCCGGGGTTCGAATATCAAGCAAAAATCATTAAGTTTTCGGAGTTAGACGTACGATAGAATATCGCTTTCTTTAACGGTGAAGGACATCGATATCCTGCATGCCTGAAATTTCTCCATAACGTATCGTTGAGAATTTAAGTTACCCATACCATACCATATTGTTACCCCGTGCCTCGGAGAGCATCTAAAGCCGTCGGTCCTATGCCTGATTTACCGTCGGATCGATCGTGTCGGATTTCCGTCCCAAAACACTATGAGAGTGAGGAAATTGAGTGCATCTGTGTTTCTTGTGTACTATAATAATAATTAATTATCTCTTGCGCAGAAGATTAATTTCTGAGGAGGTTGGATCGGATTCGGTCGAGAGGATATTATTTTTAAGGTGAAACGTAGAGTATATAAACGTAGTGCATAGATTAATCTCATGCTTGTGCAACATCTTTGATTAATTTCCTACTTTAACATATTTAACTAGGAAGTTGTCAATTTATAGATGACATACCTATTTTAGATATTTTTATGAGTCGGAAACTAATACAATTTTGAATAATCGAAATTAGCAATTTGCGGAAATTCTGGTCTGGTGTCTGCTAGTAAGTATAGTTTTACAAAACGAATAATTACATCCGAGTGCAAAACTGGTTATTATCTTTTATTTATAATATTAGTATTATTAATATTAATCGGTAATTTTTTTTTATATATGAATAGCGGGCAAACGAGCTGGCGGGTCACCTGATGTAAAGTGATTACCGCCGCCCATGAACACTTGTAGTATCTACCAGAGGCACCACCAATGCGTTGCCGGCTTTTCAGGAATTTATTGGTCCGCCCCTTGAATAACCCCATATTGTAATTAAGTGGGAACACTGTCGAAGCTTGTGATTCCACAATTTGGTAGTAGGTACATGGAAAAAAGATCTGGAGCAACTGATGGTCAAAGTGCTTCAGGCACCCAGGTGATGAGGGTGAATCTTTAATAAAACCGAAAGGTTGATAAAATGGGAGTTAGTTCAATAAATTTTTATTTTGAACTTTGTTTATTGAGTCACAGGTATTGAAATAATTTTACTACTTGTTCCAAAATACTTGAAGATTTTTGTACCCAGCTAGCTAGCTATGTCTAAAAAAAAGTGTTTTTATTATGTGTGCCTTACTACATTTTCGTAATAATCGTTATCTGTTATTATGCAAACGCTGACATTGCTTTGTTATGTGTATTATGTCATTATTGTATAGATATTCATATCGCGATATCAAAAATGATGAGCACATTTAAAATACCGAGAGTCATGCCCGTTATCACAAACCATAACTAAATCACCACATAAGTAAGAGTCTCTTTACTTAGGTAGCCTCTAAATACAATTTCTTATCTAACGTCATTTCCACTTAAGTCTTCCCTAAAGATTCGTAAAAAAAGAAATTGACAAAAACTTACAAAAATCGTCACTAAAAGCCCGAAAAAAACGGTCATTAGTTTCTATGCAACTATTTCATATGAGTTAAGCTAAATAAATCTATTTAAAAATACTGTTATGGTTTAAAGCTATTTAATTAACGAAGAATGGAAAGTACCTTGCTATTCATATAAACTCTTATACTTTTATATAAGCTCTTCGCAAAAAAAGATTGATTGAGAATATCAGAAGACAGGAAGAGCCTTTATAAATAAAGCTACAATTCTCCGATATTTACTCAAACTATTATTAATATAGTTAAGTGAATGACTTGTTCAAGGATATAGACAAAAGTTGTGGTTTGATAGTGTATATTTTATAATATTTTTTTTGAATTTGTTTGAGACGATGTAATTAGTATATCTATGAACAATCGATGCTTATGACTCGTCTTTTCTTATATGCTTATGGTTTTAAGGCCCTGATCTGTGCGGTAACTTGCTATATCTGAAAGGTAATGCGATTTGAACATTGATTTGGCTAATGGCATTTATGCATGGAAAATTTACTGCAGATAAAATCATTTTCTAGTGGGGTGGTATCACTAGTGAAGTGATATCAATAGTGATATTTTTTTAGTATGGGAGCCGAATTTAATATTGTGCTTCATTTAAATTTCATTTTATTTCATTTTAAGCAATTCATCGTACGCCTACTGAACCGGTCGTCTATAAAAAATAAACTAGATTTATATGTACCTACCCAGGCCCTGTAACCTTTAGGCAGAGTTGCTTTTTTACTTGATATAAAAAATAAAATAAATTGAAGCAGTCCGGATATTATGGCTACAGAGCCATCGAAGTACTGTACTGAGCTCGTTAAAATATACCTCCTACATCTGGATTGAGGAGTTAGGACCAGGATTTTAATTATGAGGACTGTACCTAATTTAAACATAGTACCTAGAGCATCCATTTACGATGAGAGTTCCTTCATAACCACAGTTAAGGTGCGTGATGTCCTGCAGCATAAGATTGAGAAGTTCGCAATTGAAGTTCTATATCATTATACGTTAATGGTTTATATATTTATATAAGTTGATATTATTACAAAAATCCGGTAAAATCTTTGCCGGCTCTTGAGTTTTACCCGCCCGGTTGGATTGTTTATTATTATTTGTTTGAAGAGATACTTTTCCAACTTTGATCCGCAGGGTCGTTGACATTATAAAAAACAACTCACACAAAAACTATATATTTTTATTTTTAGTTTTAGGATATTATATGATAACAAACCTTTTTCATTTTCTTCGATTTCAACTTGTTCGTAAATACTAGTTCATAGTGGTATCTTTTTTCATAGAGCACGTACGCAAGGAGTACCCTTTAACCTGCCTTTAGATGTCAAATGTATTTTCTGCCACATTTTTAACTTCCCCGCCGCCTATATTATGCACATTAATACCGGTATCTGCGCATCGGGCAGTGTGACAATCAACTAATACAAGAGGCATTCCTCTACATTCTACAAAAACAAATCTGCGATCTACGTCTGCTGTCTATACCCAATGCCCAATTAATGCCTAATGCATTTTGTATTGTAAATGTAGTTCTCCATGAGAAAGTAATAGTACAAAAGGCTATATTATTATGTGCTTGACAACTTTAGGTCTGGATGTCATCATATAATTTTATTTTCAGTAGGTATACAGGATACATCAATAATGTCACTTATTAATTTATTTGCGTGTATTGTTTTTATCTAGTTTACATTCCCAATACCGAGTCTATATATAGTTACTAAAGAAATATAAAGGAGTAGAACTGTTATTTTGTTTATCGGGGCTGACGAGATTTATTTGTAACTGTACCCTACACTTTTATACTTGAGTATTTAAGAACCGTTTTCTCACCTTAAAACTAGTAAGAAATCGGATCAGTTCGTATTAAAATAATACAAATTATTGTGTCCGGAGATTAGTAAGAAGTAATAGATTGCTATTGCTCTTTGTATTTAGGTAAGTTCCGCTAAAAATATCCTAGATGGCGTGACTAGGCTAGTGAATATCGTATTTTATTGTTAAGGTTCGTCATAATTATTTATTTCTAGCATCAAAGTACAAAATTTATATAAAATCATATTAATATAGCGAATTTTTCGAGCGTTTTAAGTGTTCTTAGCTTAGTTGTATTCCGGTAGATGATGCAGCATAATTATGTGTTTTAATGATATCGTCATATAATTATATCATATCATATTAGCAATCTATAGTTTTTTAATCTCTGATTGTGACCAACCTACATTCTGTGACCGTTAGTTTTTAAAATTCTAGTTAAATTGCGTGCTTAAGTTTGTTGTATATCTATCTATGTATAGTTTACATTGCCTGCATAATATTTGTCCATACATGCCAACCATATCAGGTAGACCTTCCTGCCTTTATGTACACACTTACCTGTTTGAATAAAAACAGAGTTCAAGTTCCTAATAAAGAATTGCCTACAGATCATTCGGAATTTTTACAATGACAGGTGAAGATCTACACGTAGAGTTTATAATCGGACTGTTGGATCTGGTCACGTACGAGAACATGTGAATTGTGTATGAATGAAGTGTACATGAATAATAGAAAAATAAATTCAAATTATTTATTTGAAAAAATGACTCAAATTCTAACCATTTTATACAGAACTAAGTTGAAACAAGATTCCACTGGAAAATGAAATGGTCTTTATGCATTAAGAGAGACGAAGAGAGAGTGAGAGACATAATATTCCATTTCTTTTCGAAAAATCAAAATCATTTTTTGAAAAAATCTTGACCTCTCTTAGTTATAAGTTCACTAGCTATAATTAATTTCTCTATTACCAATCAATCCAAAACATTTACTGAAATTGTCACCAACTCTTATTGTAGGTACTTGCGATGTCGCTTTGCAAGTCACAGGGCCATACTAACGGCGGAATTCGGGTAAGACCACCACTTTGTATCCTTGTATGTGTGTACCCTTGAAATATTTACAATAAGTTGGCCCTGGTTTGTACATATTATAAATATTTAATATTGAGCATATTTAAAGGCGACTAATATAAGGTCTTTATATAAAAAAAGCCTTTTTATAAAAAAATTGTGAGGAAATCTGCATATCTGAGAGTTCTCCATGTTCTCAGAACATGTTGCGGTGTCGCACCGCAAGCGGTGGATCGCTTGTTGCGATTTTTTTAACCACATTCTTTATTACATTACGCTCTTATTACATTACATATAATTATCTACAGACATGGTTTAAATTAAAGCACTAACGACGTATAACTAACCACAAAACCATAATTACGATTTAATTCCGTGACGTGTTTGAGAAAATAAATAGCACAATTATTTTTTCTCCATAAATTTTCCGTAATTTTATGGATTATTCCTACATTGTTGAAAGTTGGGTCTTTCCCGATATAAATCGGTATACGTGTTCATTATTATTTATCAGGATCTTAAAGACATGATCGGTTCATAGGGTTCCGTTTGTAAAGCAAGAAATCCTCATCGTTTCTGTCTATCTGTCTTCATATCAAATTACATTGCTGAATGGGAACAGTTTAATTCTAACCTGAGGTTCAGTTTGGTAGTTCCAGTTGGCTTCGGTAAACTGCAGCAAAGTCGCCAAAACGGGAATGTCCATGAAAAATTGCTCAGCGTCACCGGCCTCTATCAGTAAAACCTGGAAAAGTTATGACTGTTCAAACAAGAAGCAAAATAGCACCAGGCTGGTTCTGTAAAAGCTGCATCAATCATTACCACAGTCTCAATTGCGGTTATTGGTTGAATTTATCGCGATATTTCTACACCAATGCATTTTAGCCAATATATATATTTTTTTGAATATTTTAGTGAGCAAACGAGCAGGCGGTACTGAATGTTGAAATCGATTGAAAAGCGAAGCTTGGGAGTTTCACCTGTAAAATACTAGCTTTTGCCCGCAACTTCGTTCGCGTGGAGTTGGGTTTTATCAGGAATTCGAAATTGATCCTATTGGTCCGGGAGTCGGTAACACTAAAAGCTCCATTATGCGGAATCGAAAATTCTTTATGCTTTATCAGTAGTTAACAATTATACAATTAAACACAGTTTGGTATGTGTTAAATTAAGCTTCTTACCTTTTCTTATCTAATTTGAATATAGCCGAAAAAATATTGAACAAAATTTTTTTTTAATGCGAAAATGTTTTACTGCCATCGCGAATATTGATTACTTGCAGTATATTCGATAGAAATATTCGTACTTATTTAGAAAAACATTACGTAAATGCACAAGATGGCGGAAAAACTTTATCCCTTCTCGTACACTTAAAGTAGTTATGCGAGATCGGTCCGACCGAAAAAAGTTGTCTGCGCAATGTTCTCCTGAAAGAGTACGAAATTTTTCTATCGCAAACATATCGTAAATAAATAATCAAAATCCGCAATGAAGGTAAAACATTTTTAAATAAATAAAAAATATGTTTTTTTTTTAAATTTTTTTAGGCTTTTTAAATTAGCGCATACCAAGTTTATTTTGTTCGTCTAATTTTTATTATTTCGGCGCTTTCAATATTTACCGGCTCTCGGTATATATAGATTAATTGTAATCTTTTCAAAAATCAAGTAGCTACGTGATTGCAGAACAAACAAAAACATTTTCCTATTTATATATTTATTGTGATTTTATTATGTATTATATTTTCTTGTTAATTTACATAGTATCTTGATAACCTTATAAGTGGTGATCGTACAAGTAAGAAAAGCGTGCGTTACTAGTTGAGTATAATTATATATGGTGTATGTAGGTATTTTATGAATACTTGTGAATTATAAATAACTAGCATTTGCCGACAGCTTTGCTAACGTTAAGTTCGATTTTTTCTAACCCTCATTTTACCACCTTATGTTGAGTTTTCAAAAATCCTTATTGGATGCCTTTGTCATAATAGCTATATGTTAGCCTTTCAGTCCGATCTGTCTAGTGATAAAAGCTCTACGTTTATGGATCAGTCAGTCAGTCAGCCACCGTTTCCTTTTATATATTCAGATTTAGCCATTAAGTTGAACGGTAATTCCCGGCAGCAGACACGTTAGGTCTGCCATTTTTATATACCAGTTAGTCCAGTATGATAAACATGCTTTGGTATAAAGAAATACTTATCGTTTAGTCATAATAATAATAATAATGTAACTCTTATGGTTTCACATAATCTATTCTAAGAGAGTTTCTTAAGATATTTTAACAGTATTTAAACGGAGCAGACAAAGCGGTCAGACTTATAATACTCTTTTCAACACACTTGCTCATAAAATGGCTCCCGGTTCACCGCAATTAGGCACACAATGACACCTTTAACTCAAACTGTGACTTTTTATTACCATTATTCACAATGTGAGTTATAGAATTATTTTTTTAATTTTATTGGTTGAGTTGCTTTGTTCTTAAAAAAGTTTCTATTACAAAAAAAATCCTACCTATTGCAAAGATACCTATTGCTTGCTCATTTCATACAACTTCGTATTTAAATAGATAATTTCAACTTGTACGTGTTTAATAAATAAAACTGTCACTCAAATATAACTTTTGTTTTTTCTGTAATAAAGAAAACTGGAAATTCCCCATTTTGTACGTGGCTATAAGAGAAAAGCAAAAAAAAAAGAAACCTCATTCTTTTAGTCTATGGCCATTAAAGGTGCGCGCGCATTCCGGAAAACTGATTAAATCAAATAAACACCTGAATAGGCTGTATGGTCGTCGATCTTTGCCTGCCCTCAAGAGCATCTCAAGAGGGCGAACAAAAAAACAACATTAATTTTTCCCGCCATTGCGAAAAAATTTTCACAACTCGTTTTCACTGTTTTGTACCATAATGTACTATTTTAGTATTATTTTCTTCACAAGTGTGTTGAAAAACGTCGTATGATACACGTGTATATTGATGATTACCGTCCTCGGCTACCTTAAGACCCTCACCTGACGGCTCGGGTCTCAATAGCGCCTCAGCGGTAATCACCAACTTTTACACTTGTACCATAATGTACTATTTTTCTGCATCGTGGTTTAAGAATGAACCGTCTAAAATGGGGCCGACTGTAAGAAAGTTGAAGTTTACATGTTTTAAACGTTTGTTTTGTTAATATAACAATTTTTTTATATTTTTTATACCTACTCAAAAAATACGTGAATAAAATAATATGAATACGTGCTTTATTGAATTTACTCGTGCCTTCAGACTTAATTGATTATGCATATTGCGTTTGTAAGTTACCTTTAGGTTCACCTTACCTTAAAACCTTAAGGTACAATCTATCATTCTTTTCCTCTAGGAATATTATAAAGGACGAAGTGCCCTGTATCGAACGAATCACAGCTATTTAAGGCAATCGTTTAAAAGAAGCATAAGGAAACTATGAGTAAAAATCGAATGTAGGCAAAGCAAACAGGATTGAAACCGACAGAAATACTACTTCATCACTGGATAGCCGTCCACTACTATGGTTTACCTTTAACAATATATAGCCACTCTATTACCTATATCTACTCCAGAAAACTTTTTTACGCATTTTGAAATGCATTTGGAAAGTGCATCATTTTAAATGTGTTGATCCAAGATAGTTTATGTAAAAACCTTGTACCTACTGTTTGACCTAATAAAAATGATAGACATTAGTAGGGTTTTTATTGCCAAATACAAAGTATTAATCACCTTGAGAAGAAAATATCGATGCATTAGGTGACTCTACATAGTTACAACTCAAGAATACTATGTTTATGGTTATAGCACTAACAAGGCGTTCCCACGAGATTTTTAAAAAACCTAATATCAGGCGGACGAAGCCGCGGACACAAAAGATAGTAGCTGATAATCCAAGATTTAATCTACGGATTATATTCCATTTGCATTTATTATTTTAAGTGAAGATGTAATCAATATATTAAATTGCATTTATGATTTTAAGTGCAATTATAATTATAAAAATGCACTTAAAATTAACGAATGGTAATTACACGTCGTCGCCTACGTCTTGGGTAATGTACCGTAACATCAATATATTTTAAGATTTTTTTTTTTAATTATAATAATATTATATCTATAAATTAAACTAATATTAAATTACTTCTAAAATTAAAACTAAAATGATGCATATAATAAACAAATGAAATAATATACAGGATAAAATATGAACCTAAAACTAAAAACCTTAAAAAATATATACATAATATAATAAATTAAAATAAATTATTAAAAGGAGTCCCTTTTAAGATTTAAATATTGATCTTGTACCTACTACTATCGTCTATATTAGTTTCTTAATTAAGATGCAAATTGCAAAAGAATCAAAATTTCTAAAAACGATGTAGATGTAGTATTTTTAACAATATTAGCCACGGCGGACATGATGTATCCCTTTCTCCGAATTAAGCGAAAATCTTGTATTAGAAGTGTAGTGTAACTGTTGGGATCTGAACCGCAAACCTTACGGATTTTAGTTCAATCTTTACTCGTTGAGTTAGTGCGGCATATCTGCTGTAATAAATTTCCACTGAGTGAAGCTTAATGAGGATTTTTTATATCCTTTTCCGCATGCCATTTCGTAGTTCAGAAAAATATAATAAACGGCCAAGTGCATATCGGGCCACACGGAGTGTAGGGTTCCGTAAAAGTGTGTCAAAATATGCGTAGGCTCTCATAATACGTATTTCATCATAAAATATTTATTTCTTTTACATTTTACAATTCGAACTTATAATGTACACTTAGTTTTTTACATGCCGTCAAGTTATGTTATAAGTATTTGACATGGAATTACTAATGAATTTTTTACTTTTATATGTTAGTCGACTATTACTCGTTTTAACCTACTTAGTTGCCCAAATCATCTCTAGTTTACGTGAAAGGGAGATGGTACTCATACCAAAAAAAATTTAGTTTCCATATTTCACAACACGATGTAGTCATTATTAATCTCTGAGTCAAACCGTGGACGGATGGACTGACTTGGTGAAAATTTAAGGCTCTCATTTAGGTATCGGTCATACTCTCGTCATCCTTAGCAATGTGGATCGAAGTTTTATATTTTTTTTTAGTAGGAGAGTATTGGCTCATAGTTGCTCTTAATCTTGCTTCGTGACCTTACTCATTATTTTTCATGTTAGTTTATGTATTAGGTAACAGCTCACGTAATCAGGGGGGTTGGAAAAATTTGGCAAAACCATATTTCTTCTACATTCAGAGATATGATGGGTAAAGGCTCGCTTAATCGGAGTGATTAGGTATTTACTCAGTAGGCTGTTAAAAGCCACTCCTTAACAGGTTGTCAGGTGGCATAAATGTATGC
Organism: Hipparchia sbordonii; assembly: GCA_038048805.1. NCBI lineage: Eukaryota > Metazoa > Arthropoda > Insecta > Lepidoptera > Nymphalidae > Hipparchia > Hipparchia sbordonii. The sequence goes on along the minus strand of CM076107.1, from coordinate 6,530,812 downwards.
TTGGCATAATATATGGCGACTGATTACAAATTATGACGAATTGTAAAGAGTATTTACTGTGTCTAATTGTCTATGCATTTTATTATATGATCCTAGAGGGGACTTATTATTTAAACAATGTACCTACTAACAAAAGAATCGGTGCTGTTTTCTAGTTTCTCACGATGTTTCTTTATTAAAATCTAATAATGTCTTACATTCATTCATTAAATACCTGCGCTTTTGTCTTGACAACGAGTAAGAAAAGTACGTGCTTACTTACTTTTCTTATAGGTTCTTCTGAATTCTATTAAGCCGCTGGATAGACTAAATTTTGTGTTAATCTCTACTATATATTTGTATCTCTACTTATCCCTGGTCTTTCCCTGGTTAATAAAAAGAAGGCAAGTCTTTCAAGGTTTATATGCGACATCGAACCGGAACACCAAATTGATTGGTTTGTACTTTATCATTTATCTTTTATCTAGGCTGTTATAGCTCAATCAATATGTGTGAACAATCCAATGTTTTTATAGTGTTATAAAGTTGCAAAACGTACTGTATACCTAATACTGATTTTCAAAGGATACCTACTAATAATAATAAGGACTCCAAGTAAAACTGTATAAATATTCTATGTTAAAACTAGCATATTTAATAGTTAATTGATAAATGTTATTATTTCTCTAAGGTTAATCTTGATAATATAGCAGTACTAAAAAGACCATTAAATCGTAATAAATGTTAATACATAACGAAAATGCAAGAAAATCAATTATCCCGCATAATATGCAATTAAATTTAATTAAAGTGTGCAAAAGTGTGTTTTACTTGTTGGTTTGATGGATTATTTATTGGTTAGTCTTTCAATCACGTATCAACATATCAACGTGATCTTTTGCGTGGGAATAGTTGGGGAATTATGGAGAGTGAAATTGAAGCTTTTTATCCCGGAAAAACAAACTCCATTTCTCAACTTATAGTCATCAAAAAAGTTACGTCGATCCACTTGAGCTGGTGAGTTGAAAATAAATGTACTTAGCGCTCGTACCTTGAACTTGTCAACTTCTGTCAGCCTGTTACTAAGAACACATCCAGCAGTGCCAGCGCCAATAATGACGAAATCGTATTCTGAAAATATGACCTTTGCGTCTTCTGGCTCCCCATTATACAGTTCGGCCGCGTCCTTGAGAAAACCGGCGATGGCATCAAGAACTGAATCCTGTGATGTTACTGATGTACGTAGAAATAGCCCAACTAAGCTGTAAAGAACATGAAATTTCATTTAAAGTTATTATTGTGTCTATTTTTGCATTCAGTTTTTAATTTAGACTTTATTTTCATAATTATCGATCGAAACTGCAAGTCCCACCCCGAACTCCTCAATTAAATTTTTTTCATTGCTAAAAATTAAGCTGCTTCGCTCTTCGCTACCGAATGATTCATCTCTGAAAAACGTGTTCCTTACAAATAACAATATTTTGAAAATTATAGTGAAAAATTTCCCAATATTAAAAGATAACACTTTTTATTATTGACGGAGAAACTTTTTTCCCTTTCTTACACTTCAAGTAGATATGCGAGATCGTTCCGACCAAAAATAGTTTGTTATTGTGCAATTTTCTGAAAGTATACGTCTATCGAAACATTTTTTTCGGCTTTTAAACTGACGCGCGACCAAGCTTATTTTATTAGTTTAATTTTTTACTAACAAATCATATAAAAAAATATCATCACGCATGATGAGGCTTTTCAATGTTACTTATTGGGTCCCGATATAAAAAGTACTTAATACCTACGCATATCGAATATACAGCATGCCCTGTAAAACATCACGATCCCGTTGAGGGGTTGTAGAGGAGGACAAATGACATCAAATGAGGTGCTAATACTCGGGGCGAAAATGGCTCATTTTTGAGTTATTGATAGTAAAATAAAAAAAAACGCGAATTCACAACTTTTAAAGTGAATTAAAAAACATTTGGTAGCCATTCCAACACTTAATAATCAAAAGTAAAATTAAAACAAATTCCAAAGATTTTCCAATTAGGACTCCGAAACTATCAGTTTGAAAATGTCTATTATAGTGTGTAGACAAAAATGGTATTTTTTAAAGAAAAACACACTAAAGTTTTTGGTCTGCAGATTATTTTAAAAACTGTTACATTTTCTGAGTTCATTTTATAGAATTTGACCTCCTCTATAACCCCTCCACGGGATCGTGACGTTTTACTGGACACCCTGTACACATTCATTATAGATTTGATTTTTGCTTCTTCACGAACACCTGCCGGATATAATAGTGTATGTATGTGTTCTGTGAATTATGAGTTCGTACATCGTACTTATGGGGTGAGTAAAAAATAGGTCCTAAGTGAAATGATAAAAAAAAGAACAAAGGATGTTGCGATTGCGGGTTTACCCACTTGCGGTTGAATAACAAACTTTGAACCGAAAAAGAAGCGGCTCGTTAAGTCTTGTGTATTTAATCGTAGGTAGTAAAAAGTTACATTAAAGTTATAATTCTGAAGGAGTCCGCAGACTGCAAACGGCAGGAAGGTATATTATATATATGATTTTATAGTTTTGTTTAACATATATTTTACATACATTATCAAGCATCGAGCAAAGATTAATTTAAAAATTTCGGTTTTATCTTTGACGGTGTGTGCTTAGTTTCGTTTAGCATGCACAGAGGTGGCAAGGAGCATCTACTCAGGTTGCTTTGAATGGATTTGGACGAAGACCAAGAAGCGCGGGTTTCAGGAGGCATTGCAAGTAGTCTCAATCGCCATCATCACCACTTACCATCTTGGACTGCATCGTCACTTACCATCAGATGAGATCGCAGTCAAGGACTATCTTGTCAACGAATAAAAAAAAGTCTGTGCCTAATTCTATTCCGATGGCGTGTGAAATACCGTCGATCAATAATAATATAATTAACAGACATAATATTTAATTTTCGGTCTTCTGAAAGTGTCGCCAATAAATCAGTTCTCGTCCGTGATTGAGAACTAATTACTTTTATTAGATCACTAGTGAAAATGCCAATGTAAAGATGTTTCACCGTACAGAAGTGTGCCTTTAAAAGTTATTAAAATAGAAAAACCGATAGATAAGGTTTACAGAAGTTTGTAAGATCGAAATGCTAGACAGACCTTACCTTACTGATATGAAAATATCGGAGCACTTCATCTCTGCATTCACTTCTGTTTTCACAGACACTGTTCACTTTTTGAAAGGTAACACATGACTATTAATTACTAAAATAATAAACAGGTGTTTAGATATTAATTAAAACCTGATTTTGAAAATTGCATTAAAGATTACGCATTGATGTCATGACCGAATTTCTTCTTAGGTTTACCTATTTTCTCAATGAATGGTTAATATTACCTACACCTATTTATTTATTGGAATATAATAATTACGTTATATTCGCAAAAAAATAAATAAAAGAAAAATCGTTGTTGAGCAATTCTTTACTTCGATTAATTATATCGCTTGCATCATGCAGACGAACAAAGCATTCTTTTATTCCATGAGAAGTATATAATATATACTTCTTTATCAGGGATATATAAGTATATATCCCTGATAATGAAGTCACAGCCGTCAGTTAGTACCTAAGTAAATAAGCTATTCCGCATCAAACAATAACGCCTAAAAGTGCAATAATCGACGAAGTGTTAAGCCATTTTTAGTAAGCTTTTAAAAACCGATTACGCAATCATGTCGCGTTAGTACGACGAGCTCGCAGAAAATTATTAAAAACTAGCGGACCCGACAGACGTTGTCCTGTCTTAAGTTTTTTTACATCCTCTTTGACGAAATTGGCAGCACGCATTCTGTCAATGTTATGTCAAACGCCATAAGGTTACATCAAAAAAGTTTGAATTGTAAAAGCGGTTACATTAGAAATAATTTAATATGGTGGTTAATATTTCTTAAATTTTCTAATTTTCCGCGCAATTTTCTTAATTTTTTCTTTCATAAGAACCTTCTCCTGACAATAAAAAACACAACAAAAAAAGAATTAGCGAAATCGGTCCAGCCGTTCACGCGTGATGCGCTTACCAACACATTAAGCGATTCATTTTTATATATTAGATTAGTCAATGCCCGCAAATTCGTTCGCGTGGATTAAGGTCTACCAACGCTGCGCCTTCCAGTGAGGAGTCGGCATTCCAGCAGTTTAGGATCCCAACGTCCATCGGTTGAACCAGTGACCCGCCCAGTGCCACTGCAGATTTACGACTTGATAAGGTATCACGATAAATTTAGTTACGGATCTCCTTATTTAAGATTTGATCCCACAGCAGGGAATAAGTGATCAGCTTTTTATTAACAGTTCAACACCTACAAACTGCCGCTTATGACGCGCAGGAGGTACTTCTCGTGTAGGTATCGGCGTTCGTTTTGCGCAACACATAGCGTGCTCACAAAATACAATACTACCAGTATTGTACTCATCATTTCCGAAACAAGTGGAATTTGTAGGTGCATTAAGAGGGTACTCTAGTGGGCCTTTCTCCATACAAACGTATTCTGCTGTTTTCTTCGTGGATAATGCCTCTAGAGCAATGATTTTTTTCCAAAAAATCTAAGTCTAATTAATACGTGCCTCTATGTTTTTCTTTTTTCCAAAACATTATCATTAAAAAAAATATGACAATCCAAAAACCCGAAAAAAACCCTCGATTTTACCGCCATGTTCAAACGACTATCAGACAAATTTGATAAGTTTTTAACAAAAAAGAAAAACATAGAAGCATAGATATACTCTTCCTCTAAATTTTGATATAAGAATATTTGAGATTTGTCCAGTTTTGAAGAAGGAAACAGCAGAATACGAAACGTCTTTTGGTCAAGGTTTTTGTAGGTAAAATCAGCCCGAGCTGCAGCTGTCCCTTTCGTACTTTACGGGGGTAGGGCGGAGGTGAGGGAGGGTAAGGCTTACATGTACACTAATAGGGAAGTTACAATTGTCGATATTTTTATCGATACTCTAGTGATGTACTCTGATGTCGATATTTACACTATACAATGATTATTTTATTTATTACTAGCGGACACCCGTGACTTCGTCCGCGTTCCTAAATCACCACAGTTTAGGTTGGCAGAACCCCTTCAGCATCAGGATTGAGGAGTTGGATCCTGGAATTTAACGATGTCTTTACTTGGTCCCTACAATAACTATTCATAATAATCAACAATTCCTAAATCCCCACAGTTTAGGGAAGCAGTACCCCTGCAGCATCAGGATTGAAGAGTTGGAACCCGAAGTTTTTATGGGACCATCTCGCAAAGTTTTTGTGTCGATTAAAAAAAGATTCACGCAAATCGGTTAAGAAATCGCGGAGATATCGATATACAGAGGTAGAAAAACACAACTCCTCCTCTTTTTAGCCTATACGATGCCCGATAATATCTACCAGTGAAAGTCCCGTCAAAATCGGTTAAGCCATTCCCGAGATTAGTGGCAACAAACAGACAGACAGACAAAAATTTTAACATTGTTGTCTTGGTATAAGTACCGTTTTTACTTTCGTATGCAGTTAGTAGAAAGCGGCCAAGTACGAGTCAGACTCGCCCATGAAGGGTTCCGTAGCAGCAATTGCGGTTTACGATTTATGATGTATTAAAAAAAACTTCTTACTAGATCTCGTTCAAACTAATTGTCAGTGGAAGTTTGCATGGTAATGTACATCATATATTTTTTTTAGTTTTATCATTCTCTTATTTTAGAAGTTACAGGGGGGGGACACACATTTTACCACTTTGGAAGTGTCTCTCGCGCAAACTATTCAGTTTAGAAAAAAATGATATCAGAAACCTCAATATCATTTTTGAAGACCTATCCAAAAATACTTCACACGAGTAGGTTTGATGAAAAAAAAAATTTTTGATTTTCTGTTCTAAGTATGGGGAACCCCAAAATTTATTGTTTTTTTTTCTATTCTCGTGTGGAAATCTTAATGCGGTTAACAGAATACATCTACTTACCAAGTTTCAACAGTATAGTTCTTATAGTTTCGGAAAAAAGTGACTGTGACATACGGACGGACAGACAGACAGACATGACGAATCTATAAGGGTTCCGTTTTTTGCTATTTGGCTACGGAACCCTAAAAAGCTGTTCTTTTGATATTACAAACAAACACTTCACTTCAACACAGACAATATTATTTATTTATATATGTATATATATACTAGCTGATGCCCGCGACTTCGTCCGCGTAAGTAAATACGAGTAGGTACGTTAAATCTCGCGAAAAACGTTTATATCATATAAATGGAATAATGACATAACAAGTTGATAGTAAAAGTTTTAACAGAAAAGTTTATTTTATTCTTTTTAGCGCATTTAAATAAAAGCTTGTTTTTAAAAAAGTTTTTTACTTTTAATTTATTTATGGTTTGTTGTGGCGCTTGAAGTCGGTTTTTGAAAAGAATTTTAATTTTAAGTTTTTTAGTGTAGCTTGTTCCTGCAGCTTGCTCTCTTTCTCCCCTCCTAAATCCCTACAATTTAGGTGGGCAGTACCCTACAGGATTGAGGAGGATGACCTGGAGCTCTATGATCTAGTAGCAAGCATACCAATTCGTAAACGACAGTTACTAAAGCTTTTAGGGAGAAAGTACCCCTGCAGCATCAGGTTTGAGGAGTTGAAGGTAAAAATTTTTAAGGGCCCATTAAAAAAAATCGCGTGAATCGGTCCAGAAACCCCGGAGTAATCGGTGGACATATCTACATAGAAAAAAAAAGATACCGACCGAATTGATAACCTCCTCCTTTTTGAAGGTCGGTTAAAAATAAGGCTATCCATTATGGTTTACGATAGTGTGTTATGCCAGCTTAAGATGAGCCGTACATTCAAAGGTTCCTGTACGTAACGGGGTTCAAGTTATTTGGACCTATTACTGAGCATTGTGAAGTCTATAATTTCTGAACTACTAAACTGACGACCTTGAAATAATTACAGAAAAATCATTGCAGTATGTTCTTTCTAATAAAAAAAGAATGAATGAAATCGGAGTACACGTTAATGAATTATAATGAAATACACATTTTGACCTTCATCCCCTCTCCCAAGGGAACCGTGCTGAATTTCGGGATAAAAAGTATCCTATATTTTACTTCATAGTATGAACTTAAATCATGTTACGTTTCATTTAAATCCGTCCAGTAGTTTCAGTGTGATGCGCGGCCAAGATACAAACAGACGAAAAATTAAAAAAAAAATCTCAGTACTCAGTATCAATAGTAAAGCATCATCCGATTCAAATTTTCAAAATATATTTATTCACCCGCAGGCGGCCGGCGGGTGAATGTTATGGGCATGGGAGGGGCGAGGACTCGCGCACACAAATACACTACTCGTACACATGGATAACTCCTGTTGGTCGGGCGCAGCGCGACGGCGATATTTTCTTCAAATACCTATTTTTCAAATTCCTTGCGACTAGAGTACCGTCTTAAGGCTAAAGCTATAAACCGCACTTACTCTGTTCAGACTCAAGACAGCGTTAAAACGAGACAGATTTATGTCAGAGCATATTTGTGTCTCGTTTTAACTCTATCTTAAGTCAGAGCACGCTCGCACTACAGATCTCAGCATAAGTGTAACCTATTCACAAAGTTTTCGTTGATACTGTAGTATATTTTAATTTATATTATTTGGTAGGTACTTAAATAAAAGACATATTATATAGCTAGGTGATAGCCTACTTAGGTACTCTAACTACGAGACTCAGGCTATTTGTCGGGGAGCGCGTGGATTGAATCCCGTGAAAGTATATAAAACTTAAATCCTAGAAGTTTTGTATGCCTTAGGTACCTATTTAAAGCGCACGCTTTAATAGTGAGTCTTTGTCTTTATAGTTTGTTGTTACGGCGTACCAAAAATCGATAAACTCAATATGTCACATTAAGGGTCGATTTAACCAACATAAAATAATAATTATTATTCATGCGTTTTGATATTTTGACATTTTTTGTATTTATTGAAATATGCCAAAATATCAAAACGCTCGGATAAGTACGTTGGTGAAATCCGCCCTAAGTAGATATACAAATTAATATTTACACCTACTGCTGTTACTAAGGCTGTTACGGACGTAGGTAAATTATTCAGAAGTATTCATTTCGAATATCCGAACTCTGATTTCTGAAGACCATTACGGAGGAGGCTTTAATAACTCTTCCAACCTTGAAACTTCAATTTGCACATGAAAATGAATATGAAAACAAAAAATGGTTATTTTCCCCAATTTCGCAAAGAGTATTAAAAATAAATAAACTTTTTTGCTAGACGCAAATCACGTAATGCATGTTTTCGTTAAGGCAGTCTTCAATTAAGTTCATAAACTTAATTGAAGACTGCCAAACAGTTGATACTTAAATCAGATTATGAGGATATTATCATTTAAAAACGCGTGGTATAAAAAGAAATGAGAATGCCTTATCACACATTCTAAATACTTACAATTATAGGTAGGTAGGTACTCTACGACTAGGATGTGATTGTAAACAACCAATTCGATGAGAATTGCATCGAACTCTATCGAACTTGCATAACGTTCAGAATAGAAAATAATTATTCCCTGTACCAACTAGTACTGATAATTACATTTTGATGGTTATTGTTATGAATTTTGAGACCCTTTCACAGAACAGTACGTCATCTAATATATAAAAATGAATCGCTTAATGTGTTGGTAAGCGCATCACGCGTGAACGGCTGGACCGATTTCGCTAATTCTTTTTTTATTGTGTTTTTTATTGTCAGGAGAAGGTTCTTATGAAAAAAAAAATTAAGAAAATTGCGCGGAAAATTAGAAAATTTAAGAAATATTAACCACCATATTAAATTATTTCTAATGTAACCGCTTTTACAATTCAAACTTTTTTGATGTAACCTTATGGCGTTTGACATAACATTGACAGAATGCGTGCTGCCAATTTCGTCAAAGAGGATGTAAAAAAACTTAAGACAGGACAACGTCTGTCGGGTCCGCTAGTATTTAATACATTATAATATTAATCGTGACGCAATTTCGTATAGCCATATTTTGTCATTTAAATGTTTCTAATTACGGTAATTATTCTGGCAACTAGTTTTTAATGTCTAATTAGTAATCTGGACTTGTTTGGCCAAATTATTTTAAATCGCGTAAGTACCTACCTAATTGAATTTTTTGATTCCATTAGATGATGCCATTAGACGATTTTGGTTACATTAGAGCCTATGTTCTCAATTTTTGTTTCTTTTTAATACTTACTAATATTATGATTGCGAAAGTGTATTTGTTTGATGGGTTGTCCTTCAGTCACGCAGCAACTAACCAAACGTGACCTGTTATGTAGTGTGACATAGGCGACCTTTTATCCCTGTCAAAGGGTTCCCGCGAGATTTTTTAAAACCAAGCGGACGAAGTCGCGGTAATAAACTAGTTCATAAAATACGCTTGACCAGGATCACACTTGATGGAATGTGATCATGTGGCCTAAGGTTTAAACCTAAGATAAGACAAGTTTATCTAGATTCTAGAAAATGCCTAGGTATTATTCTTCTGTGCCTTTCATAGGAATAGGTCTTATTTTTGTTATCTTTTTATTGCAAAGATAACAACGAGGCTGATGGACTTTGTCTATCTAAGACAAGTTACTCATTATCCCTATTCCCTACTACGCCTATGGTTTTAGACATAGTACTTTATAAGATCGGGCAAATAGTTTAATTATGTTTTTGCTGTAATTATTTCACTAGGCGCAACCTCTGTAGCACGGTTGACCAATTTTGAAGCTAGCTTTTTTTGAACTAGGCAAGCGCGTACCATCACTGCATCTTCACTTACCATCAGGCGAGATCGCTAGTCTATATATTAAAAATAAATTATGCGCCCGCAACTTCATCTGTGTTTTTATCTTATCTGTGAATTTACTTGCTTTTGAGTGAGTTCGTTTACTCTGGGATTACCCTCAGAAATATGGATTTTCTGCAAATCTTTTCTTCGTGAGGGTATGTCCAGATCTAGTCTAGCTCCAGCGTTTGACCTGTCTCTTAGTATGTAGATACTAAAGAAGTTTTAACTAATTGAAAGTGAACTTTTTAACCTTTACGAAATAAGTTGAGTGATTAGCGTTTAAGGGACTCTTGCGGCAATAAAAAGTATTAATTTTCCTATTTTTAGTACGAGTGATTAACCGTCAACTTACCATGGGCGTCAATTTTTGAAATGTGTATCAAGGAATATCTCAAAAATTAACGGGAAAGCAACTCTTATTGTGCCGTTAGTGTCCTGTTATATTAATTAAAAAATTGATTGATTTGAAATACCTACAGATAAGGTAATGAAGATGTAAAACAATGACAAACATTTCTTTATTTACAACATTATTGTAACATTTAAATTAGGACGAAATATACATAACATTTATTTCTATCGTATCTATACACACAACATCTATACTCAACAGTAAACATATTTTCATTGGTTTCATTTAAAAATAACATAAATAACGAGGCAGACACATTTCTGAATATATAAATATTTCTTTCAATTTTATCGATCATTACCACAGTTAAAGAATTTCGAAGGTTTAAGTTACACTAGATGAATAAAAGGTTACAAAAAAAGGAAAAACATTAAGTAAAAATAACATAGGTAGATGAAAAAAATTTTATACCTTAATGAGTTAAAATATGTAGATATTTGAGCTATTTTGTATTTTATAAAGAAAAACATTTATGGCACACGCATATTTTAAACAACAACTAAAAAACTATATTAAAAAAGATGTGCATAGAGGAATACTCTTACAACATTTCGACGATTTATGAAGCTAGCAAACATTCTCACTTAATTTTTTTTTCAATTAACTCCCTTAAAAAAATCATAAGATCATTGTGAAATTTTCCGTTTTATAATCCTAACTAAAGAGCGTAAAATAAAAATATTAAAAAATCAAAAACCCGACTGCGTAAAAATTGAATTTTAAATAAAAAATTTCATCATTCATCATCATTTCAGCCTGCAGACGTCCACTGCAGACTATCACCACTGAGCCCACTGAGCATACGTTTACGATTTATTGAAAATTCAATTTATACGCAATCGGTTTTTGATTTTTAAAATTCAATATGTTTATTTCATTACAACATGCGTAAAAATCGCACAATTATTTTGGCGTGACTGGTGTGAATATGTTCTAATTACAATATTTTGGTTTTTGTTAACAATTTAATTTCTAATACTTATATATTATTTACAGACTATTATCTAACTATCGCCTTCGTCACCTTTTTCGTTGCAACCAATCATCTTTTATTAAGTCAGATCCCTTTTCACCGATCATAATTACTGCTGCATTAGTATTACCACTCACAATAGTTGGCATTATACTAGCGTCTATAACTCTAAGCCCTTCAATACCATGCACACGTAATCGCGGGTCAACAACTGCGTCAGGATCCCACGATGGTCCCATTTTCGCTGTTCCACATTGATGGTATATTGTCATACTTATTGTCCTCACTTGACATTCAATATATTCATCTGACATGAATTTAAACTGTTTACAATTAGGAAGGGGTTTCATATACAATCTCGATCCAAATTGTTTAAAAGGAGAACCATTTGCAACTTTTAAAGCTATTTTAATACCTTCTATTAGACGGTTGACATCTAGACGATCTTCATGATACCGTGGATTCATTATCGGGTAGTCAAATGGATTTGAACTTTTCAATCTAACATAACCCCTAGTATTTGGACGTAATAAAAGGGGCATTATGGTCCAAGCATCTTTATTTGCTATTGGTCTGTATACTGTATCATAAATTTCATCGGTCAAACCTAATATTTTCCTTACAATTTGACCATTGTCTGATGAAAATGAGGCTGGAGCCATATGAAACTGGATGTCAGGCCATAAACCTGAACTATTTGCATATTTTGTATTTACAAATGCTACGCCCTCTAATCCACCAAGAACAGTCATAGGACCTCTTTCATTAACAACATAATTCATTGTAACAGGAAAAGCCTGCAAGCGGTTTTGGACAATGGATACTGGTTTGTCGACTAGAAATGTTAAACCTCCCACACCAACATGGTCTTGTAAATTTTCACCTACCGGTAAATCTTTCAACACTTGTATTCCGACATCTTGCAAATGATTTTTTGGTCCCACTCCAGATAACATTAATAATTGTGGACTATTAATAGCACCAGCTGATAAAATAACTTCCTTTTTCGCATACACGACTTTTTTAACGCCATGTTTTACATATTCAACACCGTAAGCTTTCATTGTTATAGGATTAATTAAGATTTTTGTTGCTTGAGAATTAAGCGATACATCGAGATTTCGCCGGGTTCTTACTGGCCTTAAAAACGCCTTTGCTGTACTGCATCTTGAACCTCGTCTTATAGTACCCTGTGCTATCATGAAACCGGTTTGATATTCTCCATTAATATCTCTATTTTCATATCCAATTTCAACACCTGATTCAACAAAGGCTGCTACCAAGGGTGTTCTCCAGGGCGCTTCTTGAACTGTCAAAAACCCTCCTTGACCGTGGAATTTGCTTTTTGCTAAATAAGGATTTCTGTTGTCTTCAGATTTGATAAAGTATTTGAGCACATCTCGATATGACCAACCCGGATTTCCGAAGGACTCCCATTGGTCGAAGTCGTATCGATTTCCTCTGACGTAAATCATATAGTTTAAAACACTTGACCCGCCAAGTACCTGCAAAGAGACGCCTTTTTAAATAATGTGTCAATAATTTTCTAATACTTACTAATATTATAAACATGCTGATGCCTGCAATTTCCCGCGGAAACTCTTTGATTTTCTGGGATAAATAGTAGCATATGACACTCCAGATCCTCAACTATACCCAACGTCATATATATGTCAATCCGTAACTCGCTTGCATTAGTTGCATACAATGTCAAACTTAAAATAATTAATTATTTTAAGGTTGTTATTATATGACATCTCAAAACAAAATTGAAATAATACTGCTTTAAGCGTTGGTAGTATATGCCCTGGTGAGATAAAACCTACCTATGAAATGCTATATTATCAAGTTGTTGCAACTCTTAAAAAATGCCCCCATACAATGTCTATTTCTTTTAAGCAGCTGATTTGATTTCCGTCAAAAAATCTACTCTTTCTAGTTCCACACTCTATCTTTTGAACTCTTCGTTACTGGCGCAGACTCCTTTCAATGAAATGAGAACAATTCATGGTTTTACTATTCGCCGGTACGAATGATGAACAATGCCCATTCCTGTAGATAGGTACTAATATACATAAACTTTACAAGTTTATGGAAGAGCGGTACCTAGTGGTGATAATTTAATATTTATGTCATTATACTCCTTATACCATAATACCTTACTCCTTGTTATGAATGAAGTTATTATACCTTGCCCCTCGGCCAACTGCACCTGTGTTTTTTGAAACCTAAGCAGGCAAATGCTGTGGGCTCGGTCTTGTACTGCCAATCCAGTTTCGTTAGCTGTAGATAGCCCGCTAACGAAGGGACGTCTGTGATCTCGTTTTCGTCAGGCCCTGAAACATTTTTAATAATACATTGATGAAACCAATACAGAATCCAATTTATTGTTGATGCGATTAATTCTACTTTTTCTAATTAATTACAAAAAAAAATATCGTCATCTTAACCCTCATCTTGAATGAGAACAATAGGCCATTCTATTATCGTATTGCAGTATTGTTTATTTTTTGTTTATTTATTTATTTATTGATATGGCGTTTGCATATGCTTAATTGTACTGTTTAAAATAAATTCGAAAATTAAAAACAAATACATACCACTTTCTAATAAAAGCAAATTCCAATTCTTAACTTCTGTCAAACGGTTTGCGACTACCGCACCCGCTGATCCTCCTCCAACTACTATAAAATCATATTCCTTCTTAGGTTCTTTGTCTAAGACTTTGGCTTCGGGGTCATAAGAATAATAATTGTGATATGTGAAGGCTCCTAATAAAAGTGGTATCAACCATAGGCCGGTTACGCTCACGGTTTTAAGAGCTGTTGACGCTAACAAAACGTGTATACCCATTATATTCTCCTCTACTCTGTCTTTCTACAATAATAAAGCTTTCGATTTTTGTTAACTTCTCTTCTGTCTACTCTGATTTCTGCTCTTATACCTTTCTTCGTTCTGCTTAATTTTATCTTTCTTCTGTATCTCTTCTTATATCTCTTTGAATTCCCAATGGGACAACGTTTTGAATTTTATCGGTCCTGTCTGGAGGTTTGCTTCTGCGCATAGTTTTCTTTGTTGAGAGAGACGATGCAAGACACCGCGACATGTTAACGATCACGGTTACACCTTAGGATGTGGTGTTGTGAATCTTGCACCTGAAAAGATAATTTTAAAAACATTAGTTTTTAAGTAATACTCGTTTTACATACATATTGCTATGGCATTGCTTTAGAGCGTGTTATCAGATTTATAGAGTTTTTATGTTTATTACCAAAATTTACAGGCATTTACAGGCAGGCTTAGCTAATATTCTTTTTTTTTTTTTTTTTTTAAAGTTGGTGTATATTTGACGTATTAATTATTATAAATATTTTTATTTACAGGTAAAAGAAATAACATACTCGCTCCATGAGGAACACGTATAAATGATAAGGTAAAATTGTTACATTATAAAATAATGCTTATACATAATACATGTTTAAGAGTAAGTAGTTCATCTTTATTGCAGAGCGTAAATTATGAAAACAATGAAATTTATGTAATTCTCAAGACTGTAAATTATCTTGCTGGTAACGAATCATTGAGGTAGACAGATTATTATGTATTCCACAAAGAGTTACGAGCGAGAGAGAGCAAACACATATTTCCTAGTTAGGCGGAAGATAAGATCTAATTCTAGACTCGCGAAAGTAATTGTAATCGTAAATAAGCTGACTTCATATTTGGTAGACAGGGTAGATTAGACATAGTTGCAAGTTATGGGTAATTAATTTTTTAAATTTCACACTAAACAAAACAAATCAAAACTAAACAAATACATGAATTTTTCATATTTCGTGTGAATATGTAAAATAATATTATAGAATTAATAAATAATTTTATTATATTTTAAAATCGTGCAAAAATTATAATAGCAGATTTTAGTAGCTTTCTTAGAATAAAGTCTTCAGAGAGAAAGAAAGAAAAGGACAAGCAGGTATCGAAAAAAATTGAATAAAGTTTATTTAAATTACCAAGTGTGTATAAGTTTAAGAATTTTATTAAATTTAAAAGTTATTAAAGATAACTTAAATAAATATTAGCGGCATAGAAAATGGACTTAAACGTTCACAAAACATTCAAAACATTGAACAAACATAGACACAATGTTAAGCATTGTGTGTTGTTGGTTCACGTAACCAGAGCGTGACGGTGGTTTCTGTAATAATTTACACTGTAGGTATAAACCTCTCTTTGGAAGCTTAATTTTATCTGATGCCGTTACATAAGACTTTATGACACAAAATTAACAACATTTTTTGATTTAGTAGAAAATATCCAGGCGATCGGTATTGACCGCGTATTGGGATCAGCCATCTCGATGATATAGTTTAGATGAGATTAATTGATTAACTAGAATTTGAGCTATGCTTTGATTAAAGTCAGTCAGTCTGTCACCGTTTCCTTACATATTTAGAAGATTAAACCCTAAAGCAAAAAAAAATTCGTATACAGTTTACACCCTTTTTAACAACATCGAGATTGGTAAGCCTCAATAGCCCAATGTTAAAGGTGCGGACTGAAAACTGAATGGTCGCAGGTTCGAATCCCACCCGTTGCACTATTGTCGTACCCACTCCTAGCACAAGCTTTCCGCTTATTTGGAGGGGATAGGAGTATATTAGTCAACTTCAGCTTGGCTAATATTCTTTTATAAAAAAATAAATAAATAAAAAATAAATAACGCAGGTCGTAGGCCTCAATCTCTTGCTTTGAAAAGTACTAATTAAAACTTTGATATTACTAACACATTGATTAAATTCTCAGTAGATACTCAACGCCATAATATACCTAATATAATATGCTTTGCTATTGGTAGTTTTATATCTACGATACTGAAGTAAGATTTTCCGTGTGTGTTTGAACTAGACAGATAATGATTTAAAGCAAAACCGGCCTGGTGCGGGTAGTCGGTCCCACACCCAACAAATTATTTCGATGCCATCAAAGCAACAAAAACAAGGCGCCATAAAATGGTAGCACCGCCACCAGACCAATAAATAATTTTGGCACCCTTTGAATGCGTATTATTTGTTGATTCTCTATGGAGTAGGCAGGGAGTAGGCAATACGTAGGTATATACTACAATGTGATCTTTGAATCTTGTATACAATACTGTTTTTAAGAAAAAAAATTGCATCTTTAAAACTATACTGTATAAAAGTTTCCCAGAACCAGAGTTCTAAGTTTAAATTGTTTTTCTTTTTTGTTATTAACAACGATAGAGGCACGCATGCGCGCATGATGTGACAATATAAATTGGCTACCTAGTAGCACATCTTTGTGGTAAACGAACAGAGAGCCGGAACGGTTACAGAACAATTAGTATTCTTTGGGTACGGGGCCCTAAAAAGATTATTGTTAAAATGATTCTAGTTCCGACATAGATTATTCGAAGATTGAGGTCACAAACCCCGCGAGTTTGACGTAATGTTACGCCTGATCAGCTCTTGATTGGACACAGAGCCATTTAGTACCTGACGACCAAAATATAGAACATTGATAATTTTAGATTCTTGGCTAACTTATGCCGGATATCGGCTCATCTTATTGTTCTCATTTTGGCTTCTATTCAAAAAAGAAGAAATAAAACATTATATTACAGCTAAATTCCATTAAACTATCAAAAATATTCTGACGACGTTGTTTCATGTTTTTTATTATTCTTTATTGATGATAGAGATAGTCCATGACTACGATCTCATGGTGGTCACGGTGCGGCCTAATATGATAGCGGCCTATCGTGCAATGATGGCAGTGTTAAATTAAACCAATAGACACCTCGGTTAATCGGTTTCTAACCAGACAAGAGATTAATTCAGAAATTATAAATTCATAAATTGCCTCTGCCGGGATTGTTTCACACTTTCTTTGAATCTTTGAAAGTCGCGCAAGCCTGCGTCAATTGATTGGTAAACAAAGGTTATATAACAAGCGGTCCAAATTGATATTAACTGTGCCATTAGGTGAAGGTCGTTACTCGAACTTTCGATTATGCTGTCACATGAAAACGCACACGGACGCGTTTTCTTGGTCGGCACAATTTTACCTTTACACTTCGATACAGCTGCTTCTGATGATAATAAAGAATTACTAAGAGATAATTTGATTTATTAAAATGTGGAATTTACTCGTATACCTTTTTCCTGTGGAAAAGGATAAGATTGCTATAATACAGATTGTATAGGATTAATTAATTATTATTAAAAGAGATAAGTAAAGAAACTTCATGATTTGGGATGAAGATATAGGATGTAAAGGTGTTATTGTCCATAAAATTTACTATTACCATAACAGGAATAAATAATAAAGCCCAAATTTTGCGCACGTCTTGGCAGACATCGGGTGAAGGCCGAAACCGATATTACTTTCATTCTTGCGTAAGAACCCGCTTCCCGGGTGGATGAAAAGCCAGACGACCTTCAACTTACATAATATTTATGTGGTAGGTCGAATTATTCAACAATATTTGAATCTTTATCACTATTCTGCTCTATGCTATGATATTGTATATGTATAAAAAGAGGGCTCTATGTGTCTGACCCTAACATGATATTTGGAATTCCTAGTTTAAAGGCTTAGATCCACACAAAGCGTGACGGCTGCGGCGAGCGACGTCAATTTCACGGAGAATCGTCACACTAAACGCGCGACCACAAAAGGTTATATGGTTTAACCGCACACATTATTTATTCACGCCACGGGGCAACCAGGCGTACGCTGTAAGTCAATTTCAGTGAAAAAGGATATCGTTTTTTCATTCATTTTTACTACTACGATATTGCTACTTCGTACTTGTGAGTGTCACTGAATTTCGGCGATATCAGAATTGCTCTGTGCCTTTCAAGAACCGACGTGTATCGTCCCAGATAGGTCTTTATCCTTGCACTATAACTTCGAGTTTCGTTGGACAACTTTCCGTCGCGAATTCAAGGCTCAAGCCTTAATGTCTGCGTACACACAATGCACCTTACCGGTTACACCATTTAAAGATTTATTGCAGGTTTCCTTTACATGAATTCCATAATAATATACTCACAAATATGAGAAAAACCCGGCAGTGTCCAGATTAATCCGGATTTTTTTTTGCTCGATTTTATAATATTTTTTGTTACAAGCTGTTAATAAAGTAAAGTAAATAATTTTGTGGTAGGTGTGATATTGAACATTGAGCAAGGTTATTGTTTTTTACATTAGTATTGAAATTGCTTTTAGAGCGTTCTCATGACCTTCTTTTGTTTATTTTGAAATAATTCTTGCCTAAATGTTAATTTAATTCTTAGAGTTAGACTCTACATTAGGTAAAGCTAGTTAATTGTACTAAAATGTTTTGTAAAATATATAAATAGCATAGTATGTAAAATAGGATAAATTCGTAGAGCATGGACTCGTAGTAAAGATGTAGACAGAGTGACATATGGATTAGAAAACTTTTAATGCCTACCGGGAAAACACAGTACTCCCGCGGGATTATTAAAAACTTAATTCCACGTAGATGAAATCGTAGGTAAAAGCTAGTATTCAAAAAAGGATCAAACTTCGTTTGTATGGGGCGTGGTGGTGGTGAACTTCATTTGAAACGACCGTTAAAAAAATCCTGGTTATTGCTATTTCAATAGCAAAATCTTTCTTTTCTGATTATTTTGCAAAAGTTCGTATTTTTAGAAGACTGCAGCGCTAAAATATTTTAGATGTTTTCTTATTTTATTAAATGTAGTAAAACTTTAAATGAAAATTACAGCATCATGAGGTCACGTAAAATACAGTAGTGGTACCGTGTAGCCGGCATTTGTGTTTAATGTGGCAACAAGTTACATACTGGTAGCTAACGACTATTTTGTAACTTAACAATTCGCAGTTACGTTTCGGTGTTTATATTTTTATCTTTTGAGAGAAAAACACCCTCCATAGTGTTGAGTCGTTACGAATACATTTACTCGTAATAATTTCTTGACATTGACTCTAGAACCTGCCTCCTTAATTTATTATTTTGCTGTCATATTTAGGAAAGTTTATATTTGATTAGAATTTGACGGCCTCCCTGGCGTAGTTATGAGCGCTGATAATAATTTTTGAATTGGCTCTGGTCCAGACCAGAGCCAATTCGTGACGTGGCTAATTTTCACCTTTCCGTTCAAGACGTGCCGCCAACTGATTCAGCGTTCCGGCACAATTCGAAATATTTCAGAATTTATCAGTTTATATTCACGCCCACGATAATCACCAAGCAGGTCCAACCATTACAACTTAGCCTTGAGAGTATGGAGCCAGTTCTTCATTCGCATTAGCAACTTGTTATCTAACGCTGATCGCTTTGTAACTTCAAGACTGGCGTTTGGAATTACTATCAGCCAACGATTCTACAATATCAGGAACAACTACTGCAAACAGCTTGATATGATTGAAATGATACATATTAAGTTACTGTCAGACAGATAGACAAATACACCAAAATAGAATCGAAGACCTTGCTTTTCTTATTCTATTGTCTACTAACTCTACGTAATGGTCTAAGTTCTCGCTTAGATTAAATACCTCTTCAACCTTGACCAAGACATGTACAGCGCTGAGTAATAAAGTAATTGTGATGATCGTTTAAACTGGAGAGAGATAGAGATTTTGCATGCCATATATTTAACCCAGGAATGCCCGAATTATTTATTTATTAATCTACGTCTTAGCTTTTTTATTTAGGTGATGAACGACTTTCATGATCTTCTTGATCAACATACAAAATATCTTAGATTTCATTTAGTCTTCAGTTGCCTTTTAACTGGTTGATATCAAATAATTTGTTCAGATGTAATTTATGTATATAAAGCTATCGCAAGTGCCCAGCGTGTCCATATGGACACGCTAACTTCCTCGTGATAAAAAGTAATCAAAATAAAGATTTATCCATTGCTTCACTCTATAAAAACATAGGTAAGTAATAACTAAATTGTTTACAATACAAAAATTCCTTCCAGAATATATAAATATAGATCAATTTTACTCTTTCGCTTCTCGAATCCATTTTTTTTGCAAATTCACAACTTGTGAAAAAACAAACGCAATTTTCTTTAAGATCACTCCCACTTTTTGCCCCAATTTTTACATATTATAACAGGTTATACCTTAGGCTACCCGAATGTCATTAACTCTTTCTTTTCTATATACAAAATGTTATCATAATGGGCAAATCATTTTACTACTATAAGCGTGTCCATATGGACACACTGGGCACTACTGGGTTAATTGTATTGTAAAAGTACGTTGACTAGGTGTATTTTATCCTATTACAAAATTTTCATTACTCATAATAAATTAAAATAACAAAATTAATGTGGCCAAAAATGAAAGAAAGACCGGAAGTTACTGATTTGCTTCAATATAAACTCCTCGACGAAAAAAAAAAGAAATAGATCTAAAGCGTACTTTGTCTCTGCTCAGTCTTAAGACAGAATTAAAGTAAAACATAAAATACATACATCAATATGTTTCGTTTTGACTCCTTCTTAAATTTGAGCTTTTCTAGATCTCAGCCTTAGAAACTTTAGCAATTAATTAGTTAATTTGTATGAAATGACGTGACAAGTTCATTTAACATAACATGTTCTTTTTAAAATTATCTCCTTAGTTGAGCAATTTGCCAGTGTTTGCTTGATCTCGTTAGAATTTACACTTGAATATTAACTTCCGGAAGAATATGTTTAACTAGTAAATTATTATCTAATATCTGCGTTATTAACGACAAGTACATCATTGAGTACGTAATTGGTTAACACGAGATGACAGGCTTACGATTGATGACAATTATTATGCTAGATTGGAGTATGGTTTCCCTGGAAATTATTCTGTACTTGGTACTTTACGAAAGTATATATGCCTAGTGCCTACTCTAAGAAATATCATTTCCTAATAGCTTTATGTTTCTTCTTCTTAATTTTTATCAAACCATAAAGGTTCAATGCTGGACATAGGTATCTTGCGTGGACTTCCACTTTATAGCTTTATATTATGTTTAAGTCCATAGAAACAAACAACAACGACACGAAATATGTATGTTATGGTTCAGAGTCACATTCACTGTCACAATCTCGTCATTGAGGCTGTGAAAAGGTTTTATGTCACAGTTGCGTAAAGACGTTACTTCCCTTAACCATTATCTTATATAATGGCTTTAGGATGTTTCTGGATCTTTGTGGTTGTTAACTATTGTGGTATCTTATAATGCTTTATTCCTGATGATATAAATCTTTTCACAAAGCAAGATGTTTCAATTGTCTTCTGTGACTCGTGTTAATCTTGTTTTTTAAATCACATTATCAATAAGTATAATAATAGAGTTTCTTAATAATGTTATAGATCCAAGCACTTGCTGGATTTAGGTCATATCCACAAATTTCCGCCATGTTCTCTGCTTTCACTTTAATGAATTTTATAACTGATCCATAACTGATGATGTAGATTCGTCGCGCGTTTAAAATTATCATATTGTACTGATTACAATATAACTGATTTCAAAACTTTGTGTATACCTATACAATATGTATTGATTTTGTTACTACTATGTACGTATGTACCTACTACGTCACCTCGTGTCTTTTCCATCTCTTTGGGCAATCTCCCTGAGAAATCAGAATTCTTGGCGAGGATTCAAGTTATGTAGGCTTTTTTTCCACTAAAACCTCTTGAGACTCCCACCGCATACGTTCAGAGGCTCTGAGATCTCCTGAAACCGCGTCGGTATTCGGTGCACGAAGATCATAGGGATCTTCCCGCTCTCACTTTGGGGCACGGCCACTTGTGCCGCAGTTAGCCCCCATCTTAAGACAACTGAAACGGCTGAAGCCTTTCTTCTAGCCGCTTACGACTCTGGAGTTCCTTTGTCTCTATTGGGTGGATAGATCGGAGTTTTCTTAGAGAAGTTTTCTGAGAAGACGCCCTTGTGGCGGTCTTGATTTCGAGCAGCATCGGTTCGTTCTTCAAGACGTTCAGCAGCCTCTTTCTTAATCATTAAGGTTTCACAGAAGGATAACATTGTTGCTATGTATAGAAGCAAAAGCGAAGAAGAAAGACGTGGCTAAGAGACAACATTGAAGTTCTCGGGCAGGTCCGTTCAAATCCAGAAGCTTAAAGATATATTCCAATACTTCGTAATGTAAAGTGCTTGGGAGAGGATACGTCTCCAAGTCACACCACCGCATTACAGTTAGACTAGCTTTGTAGTCTGGAACTGTGTATGGAATTTGGTCTTTTCTGCGACCTGATACAGTCCAAGTTTAAACCAAATCGAAGACTTTCTCATAGTGCATCTTATCTTCAGATTAACAATTACGAAAAAGACCACCGGTCTGATGCAACTCTTATCGAATAAAAATATTTGCATAATTGTTTCGTAAGCCAATGTCCCAATTGAAATTTGTTTATTACGAAAATGTGAACGAAGAAAAAACTACGCGTGTTTGTATTGAGATCCAACTCCTTTTCATTTGGACGTCGGTTATAAATTGAAAACAATTTGCAACAACAACCAACATTATTATTTTAGACTAGATGGTTGTTTACTATCTCAACTATACAAAAAATAATAATATGTAAAAAATGCAGGATAACATAATAGAACAAATTGATACCTAATAGGTGTCCCTGAACGCGCCACTTATAAAATTAATAAGCTCCCAAAGTCACCTTTATGTATTAACGTTGAGAACAATCACCGATTAATGTTGAGATTATGTAATTGATCGATGTAAATTAGCTTTGCATATTTTTAAATAAAATTGCATTTAAATATTTTCGGCCTTGGCATAGATTTTTGGTCACAAGTTTATAATTATTACCATGTCAATGATTCCATCAATATAATTATTACCTACTGTCTTGGGATGAGTAAGGCCATTGGGTTTATTTAATTTGATTTGTGTTACGCTACTCAAGTATATGATTAAATTATTGGCGCCGGTATATAGGATGTTTTTGATTCTTATATCCTAGAGCGTCCTTAAAATATGAACTAATAATAAAATCTATAAATATAATATAACCAACATATGCCTGCGACATTTAGATCTTTTTGAAAATCCCGAGGAAACTCCTTGATATTCTGATATCAAAAGTAAAAGTATGTGTAACGTTCTGCACAAACTTAGAGAAATTCATAAGGATGAAACCTACCCTGCTGTTTAGGCATGAAAAGTTAACAGACAGTGAGACAGAATTACTTTCGGATTAAAAATTTTGTTGTAGGTATATATTATCGTAGTTCAAATACTTACAATCATTGCTGAAGATTTTTATGCTACTGCTTATACAATCACTTTCAGTACTTTGTCTCGTTTTAAATCGAATGTTTTGTTGATTGAAATTCCATTCGTATGTTGACCTCACTAATGACACTGTTCATTTGTTCATTAGGTTCAAACACTTCACTGTTTTTATTAGTCTCAATAACTAAGAAATGTATGTGTCATTGTTGCTCTAATCTCACGATCTTTCGCTGTCAAAGCTCATTGATCCTATTTCAACGACCTCAAGTGCTTATGCCAATGCTAGATGCAGTTACTTTTCAATAAAGTGGCTTATCGTTATTAATCTACAATGAAATAGCTCCCAGCTAAATGCTAAGTTATATAAAAGTACACTATCGCTTAAATGTCATGCTTGGTCACGGAAAAATCAGCATTTGTTATAAGCTTTAATTGCAAAAATACCACAAATCGTGTTACACAACGCTAAGGTACAGCTGATTGAACTTAAACGATTTGAGAAAAAATAATTGAGATTGAATGTTTATTCGTGATACATTTTTTTTAGGCTATTCAACAATCGTCAATTTTGAACCACTACTTAAATATGTACTTATGTCGACAGTACTTAACACAAATGTTGGTGTTTTTCTTTTACGTTCCGACGTGAATTTACCCCTTCATTTTAAAATCCTTTTGAGTTTCAATAATATTAAAAGTCTATGAATACTTCGAATAAAAATTGGCGTCCTTTGTTAACTATAGGTTATGCCATAGATAGGTAACACCAATAAACAAAATATTATTCATACGTCCATAAAATCGGCTTCGTGATGCATCCAGAATTTATGTAACAACTTGACTGGCTAAGTTACGTTACATTAGGTAAGGTTGCATTGCATTACACCACAAAGCAATCTTGGTAACTAAACGATCGTTTCAACTAACTATATTTACATTTTGTTTGTTTTTAACTTTAAAACAAATGCACTTATTATCAGGGCATGTTTAATCCAAATAATAATAATACAATGTAATTACATAAAGTTTTCATAAAATATTTTCAGTTATCCGGGCCAGTGTTTATAAACTTAGTCGCAATTTTTTTTTTGTAACTGCTTTTAGCCTCAGCTATAAGTACTATTTTAAGTTTCGTTTTGAAATAACTCAATACTAACAGTAGATTAAAAAAAAGTTTGTAATATTTCGGTCCGCGGCAACTGCGCGACGCGACTTCGCGTGGTTGACTGGCGTTGCGCGCGCGCCGATGCTGTAACACCTTGTGGGGTTACAGGTAAATCGTAATAATATGTGTTACGAGGTGCCTTATGTCGAGTTGTGGGTCGACGTACATGAACAGGGTTGAACCTGACGTACCGCACGATTCGCAATTTCATAATAGGACCTTGATTGGGCGGTCATCGGATTAGGAAAGTGGTGCATCTTTACAATTCTTGTTATATCTTCTTATGTAATGATATTGTTTTTGCAGAATAATCTCTCTATCTAAATCATTTGATACATTTTCTTTATATCGACCTGGTTTTGGGTACCTAAGTATTGGTTTTAAATCATTTTAACATTTTGGCTAATTCTTTTGTACAGACTACAGAATTTAAACTAAACTTAATTCAGGTCGGGGCGAAAGTATGTTTATTAGTTACTTTATTGCTTTCACGGTTTGTGGATTTGTTAGTTTGTTGGTTTGTCCTTCAAGCACGATCGCACATTTCAGAGCAACAAATTGACGTAATTTTTGAACGGGTATAGTTGAACATCATCATTATCTGGATATCAAAGGGTTCCCTCAGAATTTTTAGAAACCAAACGATAAGGTCACGACGACCCTGATGAAATCGTGGGCAAAAAGTAGCAGAAAATATTATAAACAAAAAATCGAAATATTTGATGACTGTTTATAGAAATAGGTTTATTGTTATGTTGTACCAAGTCACCTACATACTCGCTTTGAAGAAAGGCTTTTTATTTCAATGTATGCCGTCACGCTTAGTGAAGTGACGTGTTTCGGCAAACAAATGTCCGCGTGCATAGGTATGTTGTAAAACATCCACGTAATGCAGCAGATTGCTTCACTACTGGCGCAGATTGTACTAAATTTCCAAATTGCCAAATATCTATTAATGCTCTCTGCGTTCATTTGTGACGAAATTGCCAAATATTCAAGAGAGACAGTTATTTTCGTTTTTACGAGCAATAATTGCTCGATCAGCCGCCCTAGCCATGTTACAAACGTGTCTCTTTCTACGATCGCTCACGCTTAAGCAGGGGCTCCCAAAGTTCTTTTTATCGCAGGTCCTACCTATTATAGCAGGTGTGATTGGGCGGCAGGTCAAATGGCCAGTTTTTCGTTTTGAACTGATTTTTAATGTTGTCATGTGCGTGTCTGAAGAACGCATAGTACGGTAGTAGTTCCGTAGCTATGCTTTTAAAAACGTCTCACCGTGTAGTGATCCTAATATTTCAGAATTGAAAATACATCGCGTACAATATGTAGCGTTACAAGACGGACGGACGGAATGATAGACAATAATCAACAAAGTATAAAAATCAAATTTTTCTATCTAATGTCTAATTCGTGCTATCATTTAATCTATTTTCACTTTTATTTCACTCATATATTACAAAACTATTTACCTCAAAAAGTAATAGTGATTTCAACTAGTAATATAAAAAAATTCATCATTTCTAGCTCTATGAAAGCTACTGTATTTGAAAAGTAAACGTAAAATTAAAAACTAAGAGTTTAATATTTGGAAACCATTTTTCAATAAAATAATCGGATTTTTAAGATTAAACAACAAGAGATTTGTTGTTTCATTTAATTATTTTACTACGGAGGTGGAGGTGTAATCAGCAGTTTATAATAGAAAGCTTCGTGCTTTGCACAGAGCTTGCTTACGGAGACTAAACAGATAATAATGAACGCAGTGGTCTACATAATACTTAACCATTGAAATCTATCTATATTTACTGGGCGTGGCGAACAGGAACTGAGTCAAATCTAGGGCTGCCATCTTATAAATTAAATTAAATCCTCAACTGAAACATGAAACTTAAAAAAATCTAAGAGATCGTATTGCCGTTCGTAAGTTAGTATCGTAGAGATCGCATTGGTAGATACTTAACGCTTTAACGTCGTGGTTTCAACTGATAGACGATGATGAATTAAACTTTAGAGATCAATTATAAACTATATAAATGATGAGTCTAGATCGGACGATCTTAAGCGTTTTCATGGCGATCATTTTAAGGCCTATGACAGCGGTGTTTGTCTATCGGTTTAGATGCTGATGTCTTGAAGTTTTGTGCATAGAATAATATCTGAAATAAATTCGCGAAAGTAAAGGAGTTTGATAAAATTCACCAAATATTCAGGACAGGGTATGCACGTATTGATGTACTTTTTAACTCTACCTATGGGCTAAAATAAAAATTTATAAATAGAGTAATTTTTAAAATTATTGTACTTATTTTGCTTGTGTTATTTGTTTGTGAACTTAATATTGGCAAACATTAAAATCCGATGCATCATATTCAACTCTGATGCAACCCTATCCTAAATCTTAGCTTAGTTTACAATATCAATACGTCCGTCGCTGTAAGGAAACAGACTCGATTTCATCCAGAAATGGAAAGTTATGCAACATTACGTCATTTAAGAGACTAGTCGCGCCTTGCACGCCGACAGACCACCTTCAGCTTGGTCAGAATTATTGAGAAAATTGTGTCATACCTGTACCCATTTGAATCTGTTAAAAATATTACACATTTCTTGGAACTTATTTTAAATCTACACTAATCACCTTCTTTATCAACCGATAGACGTCTTAATGCTTGACAAAGGTCTTTTGCATGGACTTCTACATGTCTCGGCCTCTTGCGCCTCTTGTATCCTGCGGCTTTCTACGGTTTGTCTGATGTCGTCAGTCCACCTAGTGGGTTTGTAAACACTGCACTTTCCGGTGCGGGGTTGCCATTCCAGAGCCTTGAGACCCCAACAACAATGAGATCTTCAAACTGCAAACTCCACTCATTTCCATTTTAGCTTCGCGACTTGCTGAGCTAATCTAATAATCACTAATCATTACCTGGTATTAAAAACTTAAACCCCAGGTACTAGGTATTTTCACAAACGGAAGACGTTAATATTCTTAATAGTAGCCTTTGACACGCTGAGGAACGTTAATATGGCGTTTTACAATGTGCTAGTTGGCTAGAGTATGTAGGAAGTTGTTTTAACATACGTAATATTTCATACTTAGCTGGCTTAGTGACCCAAAGAGGTTTTTGGCCTCCGACACTAGAAGCTGCCACTCACTAAGCCGCTTCCGATCTTTCGAAGGTCTACATACCTTGATTATCCAGTGATAGGTACGTAGGGATTTTCCTACTGGGAAATTCTGGTCTGCTCTTTTCACAGCACGATGCCTTTCTCTCTTTGTGGCTGAAGTAGGTACCGAAGTTCGCTGATTTGCTTTCCTCAACACATTGTATGCTTCACTTCAATTATACCTACAGTACTAGATGATGCCTGCGTGGATTAAGGTTTTAAATTTTCACGGGAACTCTTTACTCTCCCGGGATAAAATGTAGTCTGTGTTAATCCTAGGTATGAGCTCTCTCCATTTCGAATTCGTGAATGAATAACAAACATCCATTCATCCACATCATCACAATCCATCCTCACAAATTTTCGCTCACACAAAATTATAAACGTTATTAGTAGGATAGTAGGAAGTAGGATTTTCTACTGTAGACCGAATTATTATTCTTACCGACAGGTATTATAAATGCAAAAGTGTGTTTGTTTGTTGTCGGTCAATCACACAGCAACCAAACAAATCATCGACGTGATTTTTTTCATATGCTTAGTTGAGGACTTGGAGAATAATATAAACTTTCTTTTATCTTGGAAAAGAGAAGATTTCCGCAACATTTTTTAAAACGCTACTTTGCAGGCAACAGCTTGTATGACTTCTATTGGAGAGATTGATTCTTGACAATCTTGTCCCATTGATATGCAAATAATACAAATATTAAGGTAGGCAAGTATATTTGAGATCTATTCTCACGCTTAATTAAGATTCGACAATCTTTAAGGAATGATCACTTTCCGGACTTTGTGGACCTTGAAAACAGGTTTATCTGCATAAATTCTTTATTAAATTAATATATTATTGTAGATAGGTGTACCAAAAGTACCTATACAGGATGTAAGCGAAATGTTTCACACACAAATGGTATCTACACATGTTTTGTTTTATAATTTATATAAGTAGCTTTTGTCCGCGACTTCTAACGCGTGGAGTTAAATTAAGAATTGAATGCGTGAGTAAGCAAATCGCACTATTGATAAGTCTCATACGTAACATTTAATGAATTTTATATTTTACCTAATGCAACCACAAAAAGTTGAATTACCAATACAAACTTGTATTTAACACGTTAGGTGTATAGTTAAATAAAAAATAAATTGTTTATAGTTAGATACGTCACATTCTCGTTACTCCGCGTAATTATTTTTATATACTTTTTAGGGTTCTGTACCAGAAGGGTAACGAACGGGTCCCTATTACTAAGGGCCGGTTGCTTGAGTGGCCGGCACGGTTACGTTACGGCTAAGTTAAGTTTAAAGCTAAATGTGACAGCCGAAACAAGCAAATCGCGTTGCACGAGTCCTTTTTTAGTTAACTTTTGACTTTAACTTTAGCCTTAAACCTTACCGGCCGAATGCGAGGGTTTACGGTCAAGTTAACCTCAAAATAAAACTTCAATGGATATTTATCAATATTTTTGATGGA
Organism: Hipparchia sbordonii; assembly: GCA_038048805.1. Taxonomy (NCBI): domain Eukaryota; kingdom Metazoa; phylum Arthropoda; class Insecta; order Lepidoptera; family Nymphalidae; genus Hipparchia; species Hipparchia sbordonii. Next base: position 6,501,487 of record CM076107.1, on the reverse strand, counting down.
TTGTGACAGTTTGTTATTTTGTTAAAAGTACAAATAAAATAAGTAATCTTATCTACGAGTATTTTCCGAAGTATTTATTCGCAAAATAAATTGAAGATGAGAGTTCCAGTGATGAAGAAAATATAATGGGTAGAATATCTTTTCCAAGGAAAAAAATCATTACACAAATCAATCAATGTCCGTAGCAGATCAAGTAAAACAAAGCAGCAGGAGCAAATGAAGAGTTTCTTGTCGACTCTTCACCAGAAATCGTCGATTTCAATGTGGTGCAGAAACGGCTCGAGGGATTAATGATGTGTATGGTGGTGGTGTCGCAAAAGAAAACACAGTGCGTTTTTGGTTCCAACGTTTTCGTTCTGGAAATTTCGACCTGCAGAACAAGCTCCGTGGACAGCCGGAGACCAAAGTTGATAATGAAGAATTGAAGGCTCTTGTGGAAGCGGATCGCAAACCACGTCCGAGCTAGCTGCTCGTCGGCTATAGTGTTAGTGATAAAACTGTTAATGTGTGTTGTGTAATGGGACGAATTCCATACATTAAATATATTTTGAAAATTTTATTCGGAGGATGCTTTAATTATAGTATCGATACTGAGCCCAAAACAATTTTTTTTGAATTTTTTGTCTATCTGTGCGCGCATCACGCGAAAACTACTGAACAGAATCAACATATAGCATACTTTTTATCCTGATAAACGAAAGGGTTTATCCGGGATAGGGGATAAAAGTTTTTGTTGATTTTGCTCCATAACTTTGTCCACTGTAAACTGAATTTGATATTTCTTTTTTTAATATAATGTGTGTACTATTAGAAGTATTTTTTTCAATTTTGGTGAAGGTCTAATAAGTATTATCGGAGATAGAGAACATAACTTCTCGTGGAGTTGCAAGTCACTCTATAAACTTTTTCCACGTGGACGAAGTCGCGGGAATTAGCTAGTTATTACATATTTTAATTAAAAACAGCTCTTTAGATATTGTCAATAAGTTATGTACTTAAAGCTATTGAATATCTAATTAAATTATAACATTGTATCAGTATTGTAAATAGTTAGAATATGTTTTTTAATAAAAGAAAAACCTCTATTTAAAATCTTTTATTTAGCTTACAATGTATGTATGTACAACAAAGTACCAAAAAATGGTTTATTTCCTTACTATTTCTGTATTATTGTTAATAAATGTGACTTCCTGACTTTCTTTTAAGTCTGAATATTCAGTTCCAATTGACTCCTCAGTCACCTGTAAAAATAAATAATTACAAACCAGCTTTTGCCTGCACCTTCGCTTACATCAAGTTAAATTTTTTAAAATTCTATTTTCCCTCTTTAAGGGTTGAATTATCAAAACCCCTTTTTTTAGCAGATGCCTACTTTATAATAGCTATACATATCTGTATGCCAATCAGTATGATCCGTCCAGTGTTTTGAGTTGTGATATAGTCAATGATTTACAGTCTTGATTTTGGTATGGTATTTTATTCATAATTACCATTAATTACCATAAAATATTTGGTAGGCATATTGATTTTGTTTGTGTATAATGTAACCTGTGTCACCTGGACCGACCTGGACTGAATCGATTGATACCTCATTCATTAAAATCGGCTCAGTAGTTAACACATTTTTATCCCGGAAAATGAGAGCTCCTGCGAAAATTAAAAACCTTTAATCCACACGGACGAAGTTCCGAGATAGTCTAGTTAAAATATAAACACGTACTCACAGTTTGTGGTTTAAAATCATCATTTATTGATATATTTATAAAATGATCCTTCACATGCTCTATGGGGCACATGTTAATAAGTATAGTTGGGACCAGTGTGTGTGAACGTTTTTTAATAATACTGTGAAAAATCCCTTTTTCCGTGATCAGTGTCACTTACTTTGCATTAACATCCATATTATTTTTCTTTGTAATAAAACTAAATAAAATGACTATTTCGACAAAAATCTTTTAGTTGACAATCCAAGAGAATGTAATCACTCCGTATTGACAATCAACAAACACAGATGAAAAGACAACTATCACATAATCACAGACTAGAACACTGACTGTTATTTCAGCATAATGTTGCATGTTGATAAAATAATTCAACATAATAAGACTAAAAAACCGAGAAGGGAATCATCATTTTACTGGCAGCTCCATTAGCTGAAGTTAATTTTGACGGGGGTCAAAATTGGCGTTGTGCAACGCCTATAATGGAGGTTAGAGCTCGGTTACGGAAAAAGTTAAAGTTAAATGTAGCCGCGGTTACAACTTTAACTTAACTTTAAACGGCCACTCAGGCAACCGGCCCTTAGTCTCCGCTGTCTATTAGTAAGGATTTTTTTAAATTAGTTTTTTAGTGAGTTGTTGTTCAACTAACTTAACCACTTAGTTTATTATTAGATATTATTACACGTTAATTTTATTTTGAATTAAGTATCCGATTTATATTTTCATTCAAATTTTTAGATTTTTAATTAGTTAGGCTATTGTACAACTAAGCCACTCAATAGGCCTACAGTACCTACACGAAAATAGGACTGACGTAAGAAGTTATATATCGCCCAATTAATTACTGTCCACAATACAGTAACCGGTAGGTCATCACAGCAATTAGAAGAACACTGCATATAAATATTTTGTTCACAATCGCCGAACCGAAGCATGATGTTAGTGCATTATGTAATTCGGCGTACGTGATCGCTCTGTGCCCTCGATGTGTAACCGACTCGAGCATTTGACCAGGCGATGACTTAATTATTTTATTCTGCTCTTTTCGGAGTACGTATCACATACGTCAAAGCCTTCCCTAAAAGATTCTGAAGTGAGCTCGACTAGCTGAAGTGATCTGACGATGAGTCGTACCAGTGGAATCACGCAAACTCAACAGTTCCCAGTATGAAGAGAAATGAACAATACGTCAAAGTCGACGTCATCTCAAACGATAGTCACTGCTGGACATAGGTTCTTGCATAGTATTACGCTCAAAATGGTTGCTGGGCATATCAAAATTATCTTCATCATAATATACAAAAGATTTGTGAAGGTGATGGTGTTTATAGAGAACCTAAATGTCTAAATATCTTTCTACAATATAAAGATAAGATTAGATATGCAAATCAATGCGTTTGGTCAAAATAAAAGATCTTACTGTGATTAGGATTCTAGTATATTTATTTGCTAGCTTTTGCCCGCGACTTCGTCCACGTGGATTAAAAATTCCGCGGGAATCCTTTGTTTTTAAGGATGAAAGTAGCCCATATCATTGTCCAGATCCTCAACTACGTGTTGCTCCTTTATTGCGTTATTGAAGGAAAAAAAATCGCATTTTTTCCCTAATTCAGTCTATTACAAACATTTAAAAAACCTGGGAATATTTTGTAAACATTTAGTACGTAAATTATAGAGTAATTAATAATTCGAGGTCAATTATACCATAATTGAAACTTAGCTAAATTAACCAACGTATATACCTAATACGGTTTAAGAGTTAACATCATAATTAGTTTAAATGAATTAATAAAAAATCTAGTTCGTTTGAATACCTTTCTATTACGTAAGAGAAAAATGGGCAATTCATCGCAGAGTATTAAAAGATTGCAGCATAATGTAATTGCAGTAGTATTAATTGAATATTCAAACATTCTTAATTTTGAGGGTTGCATAACACAGTGAATTTTTATTGACTTGAAGAGTGGCTTAGGCTACTTTTTATCCCGAAAAAATAAAGGGCTCTTGCGGGATTTTTAAAACTCAACTCCACGCGGACGAAGCCGTGTGCAAAAGCTAGTTTGAAATACCCTAGTACTAGTTGCCTTACTGTAAATATATAGCAATAGCATCCAAAGAACATTCGTCCAATTTATTTCAATTTATAAAAGAATCTTATAAAAGTTTGTTGCTTGCCGATTGCCCAGTCGCCCTTTGTGCTCTACATTCTTTAGAGTTAAATCAGGAAATGATCGTTAGCATAATTAAGACAGCTAGTGGATCAGCACAATAAATTCAGCTTGCAGAAGCCATGAAAACTATAGATAATATAAACGATCTTTGCGTAAAGGAATAGAAAACTACATTCAAAAAATGCCCGCCACTTTTCGGATGCCATTGCTCCATCTAGCAGGGGGGGCGACCTACAAACCGTTTGCTGAGACGCGGTCTCCATTCGAAGACCTTACGACTGCAACGGCCATCGGTTCTCCGACGTAAGTGTGACCAGCCCACTGCCACTTTGACATGCCTTGAAAGTTACGTCGGCACTTTAGTTCTTTGGCGAGTTACTTATCTTTTGGACTTCATCTTTAATAGCACCACTCCAGCGGTTTCAGCATCGGTTATGTTCAACAGTAACAAATAATATTAAGACCACCTGCTACCAACATTTTTTTTGCAATAAAATTTAGCATTTTATAGACTTTATTATTGATCTGTAAAGTTACTTTTTGGGATTCTGTTTTTACCAGACTACGGCAAGGCCAAAAGAAAAAGTTATGATTTTAGCAGTCTGTGTAATATCACATACCTATAGACAGCTAAAATAGTCACAATACATGCATACATATTGAGTATGTAACTCTATATGTATTACTATTACGAATATTCCACTGTAGCACCTAAACTAATGAGCCGTTTTGATAAATAAGGTGTCAATCAAATCGGTAACGGTCCGGGTGACATAAGCTATATTTTATACGAACAAAATCAATATATTAGATTTTAGATCCAATTTTCCGTAATCGGGTTAAAGTTTTTAAACTTTTTCTTTTATCTTCTTATAGAAAATAAATAAATAATCAATCGCATTTTTTTTTCATTGTACATATTATATTCGGGTGTCTTTCAAATTTTGATTTTGGTGGCTGAAGTCCTACAATAAAATTATGTTGGTTGTAAACGAAATCTCTGAATGGCCCTACTTACAAACGAAAACTTAAGAACAATGTTAACCACCAACTCGTAATTAGACTCGGAAGGCTTATTTTCGCTAGAATTTACTTTCTACGTGTATCGTATCTAGTTTATTGCATAATTATTTCCTCAAATCTTAGTTTATGAACTCATGCTTTCGTTTACTAATGCACCATTCTCATTAGATTGCATTGTGTAATAGGAAATGCATACTTCGCTGCATGTCGATTCACGACTAGATATAAGTTACATATTATATTATCAAATTTAAAAGAAATACATCTTGAGGTTATTTGGTCGAAGAAGAACAGCTTGGCTTGGTACGAAAACTGGTACCTACGGGAAAAATATCCGATCCTTGTTAAGTGCAGCTTCCAAAGAACAGGTAGTCCTAACAGTTGTCAACCTCGAAGTGAAAAAAGAGATACGATTAGTCGGCCAACAGAGGCGTCCATACATTGTTCAGTTTGAATGTGGAAAAAATATAATTACCGGTGCCAATAATTGTGGTCCAAAAACCGTTCTTGACTATATTATGAACGTGTTATGCTGGAAAAAACGACTTAGTATTACCAATTTATTTCTGCTGTTGTTCTTGCAATCTATGTATAACATGGTTTTAATTGGTTGGTAATTTTTCCTACGTTAATTTTGAACAAGGTATACACAGCAATCGCGTGGGATGATAGGGGCGAGATCTGAGAGGTTGTTTTTGTAAGGAGTTTATCCACCTCATAAAAATAAAATGTGGAGGTGTCCAAGCAGTGCTGACTGCTGACTCCTTTTATTTTGATGAGGTAGGTATACCCAATTGAATGAGATGACCCTATTGTAAATATGGTGTGTTTGTTAATGATATTAAAATTATATGGTTCAGATTTCTATGGTCTTATGCCATCTAGTAGAGAGTGTTTGTACTACAAGCGCAAACAGTTTTACTCCCGTATAGATGGCGTTAGCGTAAAAAGGTGTAAGCATTTTTAAATGCAATAAAGCTACTCTCCAAAAGGTGGAGCTGCCGTGTACCTATTTTAATTTTTAAAAGGTGATTTACTTGAGCTGTCATATCCTATCTCCTAACTAAACTGGTTTTATTATTCTAGGCAGCTTCTGTTAATAATTATTAATATATATTAACAAGTTTTGTAATAACTTGCTAAATAATAATGTATTAATTGAGAAAATTAATAAAAGTACACTTTTTTAATATTTCTTTATTGAAAATTTTGAGTATTGATAATATTATGTACATACTTATTCATAATTGTTTTGAAATAAACAACTAAAAGTACCTTGAAACATAAATAGTTCTTTAGCGTTCAATGACTATTATAAGTACACTTAACACTGTCATAACACCTGCCAATCTTCTTTAATCATATCAGAGCCTTTCTCTGCTATCATAATAACGGGGGCATTAGGATTCCCGCTAATAATAGTGGGCATGACACTAGCGTCCACGACTCTTAGATTCGCTACACCATGGACCCGCAATCTAGGATCCACCACAGCGTCTTGGTCATGATTTGGACCCATCTTACAAGTCCCAGTTGGGTGATATATTGTAAAGGTAAAATGCTTAAGACTACACTCCCAATATTCATCGCTGAACAATTGGTGTTGTTGGCATCCAGGCATTGGAATATTATGAGGTCGAGACCCATACTTCTGAAAAGCTGTTGTGTTCGATAAAGCAAAGGCAATTCTTATGCCCTCCGTCAGCACTTTAATATCCTCCTTGTAAGCGAAATAATTAGGTTCGATAGATGGCGCTTGGAATGGATTTCTGCTCTTTAATTTTACCCATCCGGAACTTTTCGGTCTTAAAAGTAATGGCAGTACTGTCCATGTCTCCGCGTTCTCTATAGGTTTATAAACGGTATTATACACGCGATCGCGTAAATTCAAAATTTTTCGTATTTGTTCTCCTCCGTCCGAGTTTACAGAACTTGGCGCAAAATGGAACTGTATGTCAGGCCATTGTCCAGAAGGTGGAGCATATTTAGTATTAACGAAAGCTAAACCCTCTACCCCTTGTGTCGTCAATGGTCCTTTCTCATGGAGGATGTAGTCCATCGCTACAGAAAACGATTGAAAACGGTCCTTTTTAAATGTTACGGGTTTGTTTACGATAAACGTTAATCCACCCAGTCCAACATGGTCTTGTAAATTATGCCCCACTTTAAGATTAGCCACTAACGGTATGTTATGTTCTCGTAAATGATCTGCAGGGCCTATTCCGCTCAACATCATAATCTGAGGAGTTGCTAATGCACCGGCGGACATGATCACTTCTCGCTTAATCCTCACCTTACGTCTTTCACCGTTTCGGTAGAACTCGACGCCATATGCTTGTTTTTTCACACTATTAATTAATATGCGTGTGACTTGAGCTCCTAGAGCAATGTGTAAATTATTTCTGTTTCGAACTGGTCTTAGAAAAGCTTTTGCCGTGCTGCACCTACTTCCTCGCCGCATCGTTGCTTGCGTCAGCATAAAACCAGTTTGCTTGGCGCCGTTTATATCGCGAAATTCATAACCTAGTTCCATGCCACCTTTTAAAAACGTAACAGATAACGGTGTTCGCCAAGGGGCTTCTTGAACCGTCAAATATCCACCTTCCGAGTGATAAGGCGTGTTTACTAAATACGGATTGCGATTATCTTCGGACTTCATGAAATAGGGTAACACTTGATCATAAGACCAGCCAGGATTTCCAAGCGCTTCCCACAGGTCGTAATCATTGCGATTTCCTCTTACGTATACCATCGCATTAAGTACGCTGGAACCACCGAGTACTTTGCCTCTAGGCCAGTTGCATCGGTCCCCATTCATAGCCAGGCAGTAAGAACGGTTTTTAGACGGTGTCGTTTGGAACTTCCAATCCATTTCAGAAAGCTGTGTGTACCCTGCTAGGGCTGGGATGTCAGAAATCTCATTTTCATCTTGGCCGGCTTCAAGCAGCAGTACGCTCCAGTTGCCGATCTCAGAGAGTCTTGAGGCGACTACTGCGCCGGCTGAGCCACCTCCAACTACCACGAAGTCGTAGATCGGCATTATCTGAAAATAAAAATAACATATATTTTATTTAGTTTTCTTATAGATCGAGAACAATATTATACTGCTTTAGATTTTTCGTGCAATTAGATCCACTGTATAATTAACGTCGTTATGTATATAGAACTAATATTTGCGACGTTTCGTTTTTTTCAGTTATAAATAAATCTGCCAAATTCTCATTTTGCTGTATGTAATACTAAGCCAGAATCCATGACACAATCTATACTGCATTAATAGTACGATTCCGAGAATTTATGTTCACAAAATTGCACATTGTCCAGGAAAACATAAAGGTTCTAACAAGAATAATTTTTGGAAATTGCTAGTGCGATACCCAATTAGAATTTAGTCTAGTACCTACGACAAGATACAATGATCTCATTCAACATTGTCGAATCTTACCCCTAGTAGGGACAACGCCTTTGTTTTGCAGGTTAATAATGGGATGATTTGCGATACTTACAGTATTAATATCCGTTATATATGACTCTGGATCGTACTGCTGGTATCTGAAGTATGTAATGCCGAGCGCCAGGAGTGGAATTAGTCCCAGCACGGTAATAGGTGACGGTGCTAAGCTCGCCAACGCTCCTGCTGCCTCCATTTTTAATTTTCATATACATCTACTTCTATAATAATATTTACAACTTATCCTATTTAACACTACCTATACCCAATTCTCTAACTTTGTTCTCTGTTCCTCAGCTGATATTATTTTTGGAGTATAATTTCTTATACCAGTTTTTTTTGGCGATTGGTCAGACTTCAATTTAGCTTTCTCTGCGTCGCTAAGGTAGCTTTTTAACCTAGAACTCTTAATTTCTTCTTGCTCGTCGTACGATTGCTTGCGACGCTTCTCGTTAGGAATTTTGATAGGTTTGTAAAGTTCCTTATTTATAGCTTTGTAATGGTCGTTCTTGTAGAGAGAAGTGCAATAATAATCGCTATTACAAGACCTCTCTGATCGGCATTCGTAGCCACTAGAACCGCTTCTGTATCCACTGCTTTCCGTTGAAGAGTTGTCACTTTTAAAGCTGTCTGCACTTAGTCTAGCTTTGTGGCGTTTATAATCTTTTATTTCGTAGTCGCTCGTTCGGTAGTCGATAGAAGAAACTCGGTACTGTATAGGATCTTCGTACTTTTCTTGATATTTTTTCACTGGTGTAACACTGGCATGGCCGATGTACGATTGCTCTTGACCCATGATGTTACACGCGGTCGCGACCTTCTTCCCAAGGTATGATTTCTGAAATAAAGAGTTAAACAGCATTTAATTAATATGTTATTAGCGGGATGAATCTTAAATACTTTAAGAATTTAAAAGTTTCCTATTTATTTTGTACTAGCTGGTGCCCATGACTTGGTTTGAATGGAGTTAAGTTTTTGTAGGAAATTCTTGATTTCTTGGGGAAAAAGTTGCTTACGTTAAGTTAGTTAGTGAATTTAACATTTCGGTCAAGTTTCCATAACAAAAATTGTCAGATCGTTTTCATTCCTCGGTTAAACGTTATCAAGTTATGGTAAATGGTGAAAATCAGAGACAGTATCATTTTAAAAGTGGCCAAAAACAGCGTCAGTCTTTCGACTAGCAAGTCTGCGATAGATGACTTTCTAGCGAGCGGAATCGAATCACAAAGATTCATATCCAGAGTTCATCACTCGCTGTTCAGTCGAGTCAGTTAAGACCCTTCTGATGGCACCTAAAATAGATTTATTTCAGCATTATATACAAAGCTCATGAATACAACGTCAGCGTGCATTTTTATGGCTTAACGCCATCTATTGGTAGTTTAGATAAAACATCAGTGGTCGACGTACTGGTCGATATATTTAGAGATTAGGTTTTTGTCAAAATACCTATATGATAAAAATTTAAATTGATTGTTATTAACAATTATGCTCACTTTTTAGCGCAAGCACGCAAAGCAAGAAATACAGAGGTAATATGTTGAGGTTTAATAGGCGTGAGAGAAAATAACAAGTTTTTTAGTCATAGCTTCGTTTCTACAAATAGACAAATTGATTCATAGTGCATGAGTACGTAGATCAATTAATGTTTTAGGGAAAACAATGTCTGTCAGATTTGTTTCCTATATCTGTGGTCTATTCATTCTCGACGGCGATAAACTTTCACTAGTGAATTGCAACTCTCAACCTATTTAAGCTTTGTTTGAAGTTAGCATTTCTTTACTTTTATCGGTTCTCATCACCTAAAGTTCTGTTTTATCTTTATACATTAAAATAATATTAAAATAGCTACTAGTATATATATATACAAAAGTTGAGCAAAAGCATTTTGAAAATTAAATATGTAAAAAATATGTAATGCGTGGCCTATAGTTATCAAAAATTTCACATTAGGTTTTCTTTTTATTTAACAATTTTTATAATTAAGAAATTTTGTGATTATATTATAAAATAAAATGTCGTTGTCTTTTAGGTTTAGGGGATGGTCTCAATATGAAAATGGGTTCCAAATTCCAACCTCACCTCTACCATGCAATATACTGTATCTAAAAAACAAGCATTTTTCAGAAATTGCGATTTTCTGTTTTTTTTTTTTACCATTGTGTTTTACGAATACAGTGTATTTCCAATTGAAGTTTCGTAGTATTTTATTGAAATATTTAAATTATATGTAAACGTGTGCGAGGAACTTATTTATCACTGTTACGATAAAACACTGTATGTATCTGAAGATACAGTATTGTCTTAGCGCGGCAGACACATTGAATTATGGTGGTGCAAGTCTTCCGTGACAAACAAAAAGAAATGGAAATATAATTCCTAGTTATATTTTGTACTTAAATATTGTGTAGCATGCGGTTACAGTTACTGTTTACGGTGGTCTAACTCGGCTGATTATGATGTGCATCATTCATTCAACATCGGTCGTATATCCGTATTCTTTATTTTTGAACTCTAAAAGATGCACGAAATTGGTTAACCTAGAGCTGTGTTATAATTTTTTCACTATACACTTTCATCGCGTTGCTAAAGGGTACCCAAAATACGCCACATAAAAATTCCTATAAAACAACTTTGAAAAAGATAGTGTCTTTTTGTGATATCTGTGAATTGTGATTTTTTATTACCATACCATACTCTAAATTTTTATTATATAATGTACTTATAATAAAGTATCATTCGTAATGTATAAATGATAAAGTATGTATAAATGATTAGGTATGAGATATAATACCTGTAAATAATCCTTGATAATCATTTAATTATCTGTTAATTGTAATCAACAATATAATTACATTGTAAAAAAGGCTTATTTTACAAAAAAAGTTGAATGACCGCGTAATAAAAACGCGTTTATGGCTATTGTTTGTTGCAAAGATTTAAATTTTAAGGAGGATTGAGAATGTTTACGCTTATTGTTAAGTTCAATATTGTGTTAGCTTTATTCTGTTCAAGCTTTGATCTTAATTTTACCGGAAATATTAAAAATAATAATATTAGTGCTTTATCACATTTAACCGTGTATTCTCATTCTTGTATGAATCCAAATTCCGAACAACTAATCACAGAAATAACTTCACATTGATATTTTAACGCCTGACTCACGATTCTAACAGTTATAAAGGTTCAGTAGTCAAAGGTCTTCATACCTTTTCGATATTGCACTTTAATTTCAAAATCAAGCCGTGTTTGACCGCCGCCCTCAATAATACAGGTTTTATTTCATAAAAATGGAATCTGAATTTAAAAGGCATTATTGCTAAATATACTTCACTACTTTTTAACATACATACTGTATTTATATTTTGACATTTGCGTGTGCTTATAATGCTTGAGATATTAAAAACTATGTCAAGTGTTAGTTAATAGCGTGTTAAAGTAGATATAGGTTATTACAATTATGGTATTGTTGTTAACAACATGGTAAAACCAAGATAACTAATGGATTTAGTAAGAAACTACATCTGTGGTTCTGTGGTAGGTTAATTTTATCTTATTTAGATTTTAAACCAAAAACCTACCTACAACAAATCATCCGGTTTTTAGAAAATTACAGATTGTAGACTTATAATAAAGCTTTTGCTGTAAAGCAAGTTTATAAAATCCAAAACAAGACACATCATTACGGGTGGCAAGTTTTTTTTATGAAGACCAGTGATGGTATTTGTCTAGGCGACCTTTTCGCCTACCATTTTGCAATGAGATGTTGCAAACTGTGCGAGCTTACTTCACATTATGATTGCAATTGTTCAAATATTCACTATAATCAAAAACTTGCTCAGAGGTTACAAAATATTTTGTGTGCTTAAAAATCAGACTAACGTAAGACAGCTTTTGCTGCCTTTTGTATTGATAAGACATTTTTACATTCGAGTACAGCGTTTGCTTTATTAAGGTTTTATTTAACTTACAGAAATAATATCATAGGATAAATGGAGTTAACATTTTCTGGTTTCTTATGTCTTCTTTTCTATGTAAACAATCTTTAAGGTTAACAGTAATAAGTAACCTAAATTAACATAAATATGTTAATTAACATAAATATGTTAATTTTGTACCATTTAAATTGTCTTCATAACTATAATTTATAAATAGCTCACGTAAATTGAAATCTAATCATTGCATAATTAGGATTGTAGAATTTTAGCATTACGTCATATGTTGCCTATACGTTCGTATAGAAAGCATCCGGTATCGGCGGAACCCCAAATAGGTGCCATTCTATAGCAGCATTTATTGTCATTAATATTTATAGCATGCTGTGCGGTTCAATAAAATTTACGTGCTGTCGACTACTTCGGGATGCTTCGGCATAAATATAAGTTCATTGATGAATGATCATCAACCTTTGTCTTACCTAAGTACTTGTAGCAGAACATGAGTATTTCTAAATATAAATACTACATCCTACATACCAACTTTGAATTTAGAAGGCTGAAGGTTATAAGTATTTCTTAAGTGGTACGTTTCCAAATAGGACCTCTACATAAGTTACGTTTTCTGTGATTTGGCTTGTTCAAGCAATTTAAAGAGAGACTACGTAATCATTAAGTATGTCATGTGTTCTGATGCTATTTTAATGTAATGAATTATTTATACCTTTGGTGTCGTAAAAGACACTGGCGTGCAATCTTAAATTTCGAGGTAGAGTCTACGACCCTAAAAATCGTTCATATGATTTTAAAGAATCTATATTAAAAATGCAAATAATTTGACTTAATTTGATGCTGGAGGAAATTATGGTGAAGAAAACTGTATATCTAAAAGTTCTCCATAATGTTCTCAAAGATGTGTGAAGTGTGCCAATTCGCACTTAGCTAGTGTGGTGTATAATAGCTAAAATCCTACTCATTAGAGAGGAGACGAGTGTGAGTACTCGTAGTGAGTCAGCGATGGGTTGAGATGTTCTCAAAGCATGTGAAGTCTGCCAATACGCACTCGGCCTGCGTGGTGGACCATGACCAAAACCCTTCTCTATTAATGAGGACATAATTCGACCGTAGCAATTAACAGTGTCGGATCTACATTTTGGCGATTTTCGTTTTGTTGCATTAAGGGTCTTAGAATGGGGATAGCAATGCCCCCACCAATTGTGAAACTTTTGGAATCAACCAACCATCTTTGGTTTTTGCAAGTGCAAGGGTTGGATATGTTGACAGTTTTTCACTTTTCACATATTTGAAGCTTTGAGCGGCCGTGCCCTGGAGTAGTGGTTTTTCACATGCGACTATGTTAATTGCTACGGTCGAATTATAGACTACTACTAAATGAAGATGATACCTACTACTAAAAGATAGAGGTGAATGAAATGAACTTTAAAAACGCATCTGTTTGCCCAATTGTGCTATCATTACAAGCATGTAAAACTCCTTTATTTCACATTTCATTGATTAAAAGACAGGTTTTACTTTTAAACTTTTTAGAGGGTGTACGTGCAATGACACACGTTATACGTATTCATTAATCCGATTGGAGTCGTGACCAACTTCGAGAACGACGAAGCGTCTAAACTAGGACGGCGATTTCATTTCAATAACCTGCGTGCGTTGATTGTTTATCCTTGCATTTAGTGTCAGTCTCAAGTTAACGTATGTATTGGTTGGCCCTTTACTATTGCGGAATTTTTGAATTATCTAAATACAAGGAAAAATATTGCGTAGGTGCTTTATTCTATTTCGAGATGAAAGTCACATTTCAATCCCATATACATAATCCTATTAAATCCAAATGTATAGAGGGCTTAAATGTAATGCAGCCTACTTAGATAGATCATTCTAAACAACAAAAATCAAACTCTACCATAAGTCAAATCCAAAGTATATTTATGTTTCCAAATTAAGTTTTGGATCGTTTGTGGCACACTTTTCGGTTTAATTTACTTTGTCTATATTTTTAATGAATTGGTAAAGCTGCAGTGATTACAAAGAAGATTCATGGCCTTGACACATTGTAAAAAAAATTATTGGCTATGTGCATAGTGCACACAATATGCTTTGCCCCCGCATTAGAGAAAGTCGATACGTAAGGTAGGTTACGTTTTGTTGATTCAATACTTAGGTGGCTGTTGCTAATGTAAGTTAAGTAACACCGAATTAGACGAGACTCTCAGTTTCTATTGGCACGTAAGATGGTAGCGGGCTAACTTGGAAGGGGTATGGCACTGTACATTAAAACCATCTAATCGTTTTCTGCAACCCATTGTGCCCAAACGCTAAATCGTTTGGCGGCACGTCTTTGACTGTAAGGTGGTAACTAGACGCGGCCAACGCCTTGCACCAGATAGAAATATAAATACCTTCTAGTGGTGGTGATATTAACTATGTTTCAATCATTGTATGCTAATGAAATGAATTGACTAAGTATAATTTACATGTTGGACATCACTAAGATAATTAACCAGTGATCATTCAGTCCATTCCGTCAATTGTTTCTTAAAACAGAGTTTTTAATAATCATCTGCCTAAGTGCCAATTTCAACGTAGAGTAACGTTTTATCGTGAATTAATTTGATATTTTGACAGATTTTCAATACAATAACTGTCAGAAAGCACAATTTATTCCATGGTTAAACATGACTCGACTTTGGTGAAATCGACACTTAGTGGTAGAAACGGTACAGTGATAATTTTGCTGTAAGTAATTTAGTTGCTAAGGGTGGCTGACCTATAAAGCGAAGGCAGGACTTTGTAAACGCAGATATCTTAAGAGCCGAAAAAGCCAAAAAAACAAGATCGAGCGAACGATAGTAGATTGAGATAAGTAATTCGATACTTGGAGTTCAAAAAGTACCGAATTAAGTTTATTGACAGAATTTAGTGCAAAATGTAACTTGTCGTACCTACTTTAAAAAGGTATATTTTCTTTTTTTAAATACAATTTACATTTTTCTTCTGATTGACAATAATTTTGAAGACATTATTTAAATATTTTTAAATCGAAGTGAAAGACAAACATCTAGTGAAAGAGAATACGGAAGAAACTTATAAACGAAGTATGTGAATTGTGGGATAGTTTCTATGAACATATCGCCGGGAGCCGCAGCTGTTGGCACCGCCAACAACTTCCAGTTCCGGTATGAAATGCGAGCTTAGAACAAATATGTACTGATATGTATGTCTGTTCAGCTACGGTAAATGAGTTCTGATCTCTAAGCTGCGTCTTGCAGTTGTTTAGACATCAGAATAGTAGAAAGGTCACACTACTATTTACTCAATAACTTGAAATTATCAATAAAATTGTGTAGGTATATTTGTGTAGGTATAAGTGTGAAGAGTACATTACATAGTCAAATATCATCGTTTTACTCAAATGCACTGTGAACTGTACGTGCTGTAGAATTAGTAGAAATCATTTCACTGAGTGATGACTAATTTGTCACTTAAATTTTAAAAATGTTACTTTTGTCTCTTCCTGCTCTATCAGCTACATCTAAATTGTAAAGAAAATAAGCTTGTTAATTTTAATTATCTTTTGAAGTTCCGCCAGTTGTACCATTTATTAAGTTCTTAAGTTTGTTTAATAGGCTTTGTTTGTAAATGGTTATATAATTGTGTTCAAAATTTTATTTCATTCAAAATTTCATAAAGGAGTGGTGTGAGACTTTTATATTACGTTATTTCATTATTTTACTCGACAACGATTTAAATAACAATTTTATTTTAACAGATTATTTAATAAATAAAATTTCTTTACGTTCTTTTTTAGAAACAAAAAAAAATAACAATTTAAAATCTATATGAGTAACAACAACTACAGAAGTAACTGACCGTAAGAAATGTATAAAAAACCTTGGAGCTACTGGCGGGGCTAAAGTGGCTGGAATCTCGCCGAACCGGTGAACGAGGAAACCAAGTCTAAAGAAATGTGAAATTGACTTTCTATTGTATTACAAGCTCAGAAAGGTGACTATGCCTTGCTATGTATCAGTGTTTGTTTTGGTTCTATCATGATAGACATTTCTTTTGATAATATTAAAATGAGTACAAGCAACAAAGTTTTTACCTAAGCAGTTTTCTGTTTAGAATTTTTTGAAAACAAAATTTTTGAAACGGATGCGGTAAATGGATATAGATAATGCGGTGGATGGATTGCAACTGTTTTTAAATGAATACGTTAAAAATTTTCTGATTATGAAATTACGAATTCTCATTAAATTGATTCTCAACTTTCTTAAGGATGATAGTGGCTGTTTATATCAAAGATAGCAGTGTTGTTTATATTAGAAATTCTGATCGAAGAGGCACGATTTGACAAATCTATTAATTAGAATGTAGACACAACGAGACATAGAAAACTTAATTACCGGATTCAGTAATAAGATTATCAGGTAGATATTTAGGTGGGTTTTTATTCTTTTTATCACTTTTACGTGATTTTTGATATTTAGGTTAACGCATCGAAGTTGCTACTTTCAATTTTAATGAATTCTATACGGTGCTCTGCCTCGCCTGGTGGAATAAGGTAGCCTTCATTGACCGTTATTGTGTAATGAGAACAGGTAGAGATTCAACGGGCCAAGAAACGATTCCGCGTAATTTTTATGATTCTATCCACCATAACCAGTTGGCATTTCTGTCTATGTTAGAATTGAACTCGTTTCAAGCAAAAACTTTTATATAACTTATACTATATATTAACTTTTATGTGCTCGATTGTGTTTAGATTGTCGATCTGTTTAGTATCGAATTTGAAGGTGAACAGGGTATGCATAACACTGTATTATTAAATTGTTCATGAAGAATAATTATAATATTTACGACTATATCAAATTAAACTTTGTGGAAAAATACGCTCACATAACATATAAATATACGGTTTCTAAGCCCAGCCGATTTCTTCAGATCTTCGGAACACACACACATTTCATTCTTTTGGGACATAAGTAAAATGAGGATATTTTCATTAGGATAAATCTATGTACCTAGATCAATCTTAAAATATAACAAAAACATGAATAAAAAAAATTTCAAACTTATCATAATTCATCTTGTATGAATCATGTGTTAATGAATGTTAAGAATGAATTAAAACTAATGTTAACTTCCGTTGAAAGTAATTCGACAATTCGCAAGTAGGTACGTACTAAACTTATATAAATTATATATAGGTATGTCCATAAAACATATTTTGCTTTACCTTAAATCCATGGTTGTATGCTAGGAGAACTATGTCAAACTTTTTGTATCGTCTCACGAAAACTTGATCACACACAGATTAATACCTCAAAATAACGATCACAACACTTTCCTTTCTATAGAGTTTTTATAATTTCGAATTTGATATCCCTTATCGTAATCCCCAGCGTTAAATTCAAAAGTAACGTCAATCTATTTAGATAGTGAACTTCCAACTTTTGTAGGGTTCAATCATTGGAAACATTCACCAAAGTTGATAGAAAGTCGTAAGTGTTCCAGTACTTTCATCGGAGGCGTGCGCTGCGTGCTACGGTACTGAGCGAGTGAGTCCGACTAGTTGCTGTCAGTCTCCTCATTTATCTCAAACGACTTTATTTTCTCATGGATCTTTTAATATTCTTCAGTTCCTCATGATGTTTCCGCTGGATTTCAGTGGCCAAATCGTTTACACCCAACTACGGCAAAGGGTTATAATTTTATAAGTCTATGTATGTTTGTCTCTTTTTTATGTTTGTTATGTTTCATTCGTGCCGATGTTGATGAACCAATTCATTATTATTGCTGGGTGACAGGCTTAGGCTACATTTTATACAAACTCAATTTGACGTAATTACATTCAATTTTCAGTAGTCAAATTACAATTTTTAAACTTTTTTTTCTTTTGTTTTGACAGCAGGGAAGGCAACCATGTCGGCCCACAAGACATTTATTATTAAGCGGAAGCTCGCTAAGAAATTAAAACAAAACAGACCAATTCCACAATGGCAAATGCTAAGAGGCGTCACTGGAGGAGAACAAAGTTGAAGCTGTAAGCTTACTGTCTTGTATCTGTTAAGTAAATAAATAAATGTAAAATCTGTAAATAAATCTTGTTAAACCTCCAGACACATAGTTTTGAAGTAAGCAATTAAAGAATTTGAAGATAAAAATAGTCAACGAAATATTTTTATTTTGTAGCGCGATAACTCCGAAAGGTTATGGTAGTTTATTAAACCCTTGCCCCTAATTGCTATATAATTGGTTTCTTCGTGGCGACCATGTTGTATAGCGAATTTGCACACTAATGCCAATATCTCCTTCGGAGGTTCCAACAACATTGAAAATTATTATATCCTACTAGATGTTTAGCGTTTTAATATATCTGTTGAACAATTGCATTGGATTTGGTCATTTGTTTTTAACTTTATTGTATTTGTGTTTAATGAAAAAATATAAAAATTTTACCTTGAAATAAAATTTGTATTATGTTTCCTAAGACTTCCGAAGTCCATTATATGAAGAGTACATCGCCTTTTCCACGTCTCGTCGCGCTAGATGTCGCTAAATTCCGTCACGTTTCCGGTGCCACCCGCGCCGCCAACGGCCGCTCTGTGAACTAAACAATATAAAAGCCGCGAGAGCCACCGCGTTTCGCCATTGTTCGATTCATATAATAATATGTTAATGAAAATTAGTAGCACCAGGAAGACATTATCTGGACTTCGGAAGTCTTAGGAAACATAATACAAATTTTATTTCAAGGTAAAATTTTTATATTATGTGTTCCGTTTGACTTCCGAAGTCCATTATATGAAGAGATCTGTTTGTTATCTCCTGGTGGCTTGTGGCTTGTAGACAAGAAAATGCAACAATGTGATAGATACATTTTACTTGATTTAAATAGTAAATTGTGAAATTTAATTAATAGAAATATCTAATTAAATCAACTATAACCATACGATAGGTTGGTGGATAGGTCTATTACTAATAATAGAAATAATTAAAAATTTAAGTTTATCGATTGGGCAATCAATTAATATGGGCAGGTACATTGTATTAAATAGCTAGAAAAAAGCGCGCCCGAACTACATGTTCACAGATCTACCAAAAATCCAATGGCAGCCATAGCTTAGCAACCTCCCAGAAACCTTTCATTATTTCTGGAAAAGAAAAGTGTTTTTAAGAAAAAATCATAACAATGAGTCGACACTATTTTGTTAGAATGGAAGGGGCGGCCCATAATCAGCAAAAGTATATAGTATAGCATATAAGTCAATGAGTTGGTACCGAAACAATTCAGAACAGGAATTCTGAACGGTGAAAATAATATTTGACCAAATTCGGCCACGGTATCCTACATCTACAACGATTAAATCATCTGCGATCTTGACTCGCTCGCGTGTCACGCAGCACGGGACGACCCAACATCAACCTCCCGATTTCGAGCTGGCGCTGAGATTTTTAATAATCTAACTCAGGAGCTCTTCATCCGCTAATGAATATACTACACTAATATGAATAAGGTATCGCAAATTTTGAGGTTACTTGAGAATTAAAAATACCTTCCATAGGTTATAAGGAGTACTTAATGAGAACTTGAAATGCATGTCGCATTTCAAGAATATTTAGGAAGCAACAGTCTAGCTAAAGGCACTGCGTTTAGATTCGAGACTTATATCGCAGTCCTACGATATACTGCAAAACTTGTCTAACGAGACCGCTCAGGACATTTATTCATAATTTGATGAAATTCTAGTAATAATTGAAATTTTGCTCACACTTATTAAAAACTACACTGATAGCTAGTATATAAATGTAAGTACGTATGGTATAGTAAATTTAGCCATACGAAGCTTTCATTTTTTACATGCTGCTAAAAATCACACTATTTTTAGCTAGATTATCAAGTAAAAGAGGGCAAAAATCAATGTTACTTAAGCGCCACTTTCTCCAAAGTAGGGAAATATGTCTAAAGACTAAAAAGCTTAGGATAGCCATGCCATCCAACCTGAAACAGACAAAGGATATGTGAAAAGATCCCTGTCAAAGAGTAAAGCTTTCAATAGCATGGGTTATTGAACACCCGAACGCAAGTTTGTGGACGCGCGTCGAGTTTGTATATTGACAATATCTCGTAACTTGACATGACGCATTATGCGCGCATAAGCTCTTCAGATACAGGCGCCAAAAAGGTTTCATTCATTCGGATGCTTATATGTATTATGTACATTTCTACTGCTGAGCTTAGGTGTTGCAGGGCTCGGGAAGATAGACCAGGTGGTCGCGGTGGTGAACTTCCCGACATATTCATACGTATATTCACACGTTTGCTGAGCTCGTAAAAACATTCCTTCAAGATGGGCAAGTCGAGAAAGAATAACTCGGAACCAGATGAACCCTTTGAAATGCAAACAGAACTTGGGTATATCTATCCTGTGTTCCTTGTTAACTTGAACATGAACATAAATCCTTCTAGTAGATGCTACGATGCACGATAGGATCTTGGCTTCGGTATTGTTCACTCTCGGAAAAAGGTGAAAAGGAGTGCAATATTTTGGCTGTCCGACCAAAGTTCCTTTCCCAAAAAAAATTTAACACTTTCTTCGCTCTACAAAACCACTGTTCAGTTCTTAAATATTAGGCCTTAGTTGAGATGGTGGCAATCACAGTGTATCTTTTATGATGCAGTATAATTTACTCAACTGTTAAATTCATTGGAGCTTTCCATTGCATCTGATGAACACTGAAAAACTGATACTATCTGTGTCATGGTTCTTCTTACCATCATTCTCTTGTTTAGTCACACACCTCTTTTGACAGAAGTTCGGTGCAATACTGACGAAGATTATTGCTGAGAAACTGAATCGTCCGGCAATGCAACCTTCCCCGATGAGTCATGAAGGTTGAAAAATTTTGATACCCCAACGGGCTGTGCACCTGTTTTAGGGGCCAACTGTTCTCTCTATGAAAAAACACAACAAACTAGTAATCTTTCGACGCGTGCGGTGGCGGCAGCGCGTCGTCCCGCGTGTGCACGCTCACGCACGTTACGCGCACACGACGGAGATCGAAGCCACTCGCGTGCGCTCCGGCTGACCGGAGCGACGTGGGCCTGGCAATGCAACCTTCCCCGGAGGGTGATGAAGGTTGCAAAATTGGAACACCCTAAAAGGCGTTGCGCCGTTTTAGGGTCCAACTGCCGATCTCCATGAGGAACAACAGACTGGTAATCTTTCGCCAATGCAACGGCAATGTAGACTTCCCCGGAGGGTGACAAAGTTTGCAAAATCGAAATACCCTAAAAGGCGTTGCGCCGTAATTAAGGGTTCAACTGTCGGTTGCTAGGCGAGACACAGTCTGACGAACTTTTCTTATTTTATACCTGGGAGTAGGTAGAGACTTGATGTTGTTGTGTATGTCCCTTTTCACTCCCAAATACTCGAGCGTAGTGATCCCTTGGCTGTGTGATCGAATGCCCGAAAATGAGCCACCAACCTGGGCTAGTTAAGAATTTGTTAGCCAGTAAGACGTGAGCTCTTACAATTTTATTAGACTGGGCCGATGGACGGATGGGTAGTGGTGAAAGTCATCCTAATACAATAGCTCTTGGATTTGTCATCAAGATTCTTACTGCGGCTCCAGAAGATGCTAGTCAAGTTATTTGTAGTCTGAACTTTATAACTGACATGTAAAATTAAGTGAAGTTTGATCATCCAGTTGTGAGGTTGCAATAGCCTTGGAAGTGACAAAAACTTCGTTCCGAACTTAGAATTTTCCCGTGTTAGGTGTTATGAAAATTGGGGAAATAAATTATACGGATGGCTGAGCCGATCTTAAAACCTGATTTTGAATCATCCGCCGAAATTCGTTCGGCGTTCGATACTCTGTTAGAGCATCGAAAGAACTTATGGAGATTGACTGAGAGCAATTAAGTCACATGATATTTAGCTTAAATCGTTTGTGACCGAAATATTTTTAAAATAACGAAACACGGTCTCCTTTTTGCACCCCCCTTTTTATCAGAGGAGAAATAATCTTAGTTCGTTGAGAAAAGAAGTCGCTTTCCAGAAATTCGATCTCCAGGGATTTAAAAAGGCTGGAATGCCTGCTAAATGCAATACCTTGGAGGTAGGTAAATTTATTTATAAGTATTATGACAAATTCTAAGAATTGAAAATAAATATTGAAAAGAGGGTGTTTTTCTAAATATTCATTTAGCAACACGTGTTGAGCCCGGAAAGTTTTTAACAAATAAACAACATCATTACATTTGGAACAAACTAACTGGATTAAAGGGAATTAGGAGTCACTCGCAGCTGCATCCTTGTTGTATCATACGCCGACTATGTAACTACGGGACTGGGAATGGTTATTCTACGAAACGCTTTTACTTCCCATTCTTTTAACTCGGTGAAAACCAAAGATTTTATTAACATGAACTGATGTAAATAGGCTTGCGCTTGATGCCAACCAATATCGGAAAGAACCGACAAGGATAATGTTGGAGCGCCTCCGCGCAGTAAACGCCTATATGCACGGCTGCCGTGAAGGCACTCGAATTACACGTGGCAGGAAATCCGGACGCCGAAAGGGCGCTCCATACCTTAGCGGTTCATTCTAAGGGATTTCGTGCACGGTTATGTACAAATAGTTGATTTTACGAAATGGAACCGAACACTAATAGTTTCCTCAGTTTTATAAATTCAGTTCTGGAATTGGCAACTGAGCACATAAAGTAGTTAAAATGACTCACCGATGGCTGAAGTCTCAACCTTTGTTCCAAATCGCTG
Source organism: Hipparchia sbordonii (assembly GCA_038048805.1). NCBI lineage: Eukaryota > Metazoa > Arthropoda > Insecta > Lepidoptera > Nymphalidae > Hipparchia > Hipparchia sbordonii. The sequence goes on along the minus strand of CM076107.1, from coordinate 6,478,378 downwards.
CGTGTTGACTTTCCAGGGTCAATCCTCTTCTGACGAATCGTAATCACCCCTCCGTGTGCACTTCCTTGGACTTTGCCCCGCCGTCACGGAGGCGGCAGCGCGTCGTCCTGCGTGTACACGCCACGCACGTTTCGCGCACACGACGGAGATGAAGCGACTCGCGTGCGCTCCGGCTGACCGGAGCGACGCGGTACCTGGCAGTGCAACCTTCCCCGGAGGGTGATGAAGGTTGCAAAATTGGAATACCCTAAAAGGCATTGCGCCGTTTGTAGGGTCCAACTGCCGATCTCCAAGAGGGTTCTCCTAGGGCACCGGAATCGCGAACACACGGAATATCACTTTGTAAAAAACAAAAGTAGATATCTACTATTTTACTATTTTTTTATAAAACTTTTTACTTCTATCTCAAAAGTTTTTAAAAAATCTAACGGACCTGCGTGGTCGAAAGACAACGCAACAATGGCGAAACGCGGTGGCTCTCGCGGCTTTTATATTGTTTAGTTCACAGAGCGGCCGTTGGCGGCGCGGGTGGCACCGGAAACGTGACAGAATTTAGCGACATCTAGCGCGACGAGACGTGGAAAAGGCGATGTACTCTTCATATAATGGACTTCGGAAGTCAAACGGAACACATAATATCTAAATGGGATTTCATTTCCCAATATTATTATAATAAGTTCCGAAAGCAAGTCTTAAAATACGCCCAAAGTAACTTTTACACTCAGAAAGCCTCGAGAGGTTTTAAGATCGGATTCATAACGACTAGAAAGCTGGTCTTTGATATATATGGCGTCATAAATCAAAATAAGGGGTATGAAAGTAAGGGTAATTAATATACGTACATTCATTTTTGTTTTCAGTCTTACATAAATAAATTGACGTAACTGGACTGCACTGGTTGAATTGGGGTGTTTCTTGGCATACAGATAGCTATTATGACGTAGGCATCCGCTAAGAAAGGATATTAAAAATTCAACCCCTAAGGGGGTAAAAAAATATTGAAAAAATCGAACTTAACGTAAGCAAAGCCGCAGGCATAAGCTTTAGGATAAAGCTTTATCAAAAATTCAAGTCTCAGATAATGCCATCGCACTGATAAAAAAAAATGACTGAGAATTACCTAAATACTTATAACGCAGATGAAGTCGCGGGGGACTGCTATTATGTTTTCTGTGGATGAGTAGGAAGATTACAATCTACATAGGATTATTTGTGTACATAGGACTTCAACACTCACTGTTGTAAAGATTTTACAATAAATAATTTAAGATTGTCTTGTGTAATATTTGCAGTTGATGTACCGTACCTACTAAACAATTAACTGTCGATTGCTTTATTACTGGCGGGTTTATAGCTTCATTAACACCTGTTTTATTTATTAGTACGTTCCATTCCATAGGTTATATTTTACGAATGTAATCTTCTGTTACGACGATAAAATTGGGTTAGCTAGTTGATAAAAATGCGAATTGCGTAGATGTACATAACGTAATTCGCATTTTTTATTCCTAATATGTAACTGCATTTATTTAGGTTCTTGAGTGAACGGTATACTTACTACGTAATGTAAGTATATTTACTTTTTACCAACTGCATTCAGTTATTTAGATTTTTCTAGGAACTTCAGTAGGCACAACTAAAGGTATTGCCATCTCTTGGCATGTTTAATACTTATGTTTTGCGCCATCTAGTGGCAAGTAGATTTATCAATAAACTGTATGATACAAGCTAGATGTCACTGTCATTAAATATTAAGACATTTTTTTTTTTAATTTTAAGTAACAGTATCATAATTCATAACCGTAACCATGCACTAAATGAGGTGAAAATAGTTACCCTACCGTAAAATTTATTTAATCGCTAATAATGAGTAGCAATTTTTTAGTAAATTTTGTTGGTTTTTGCATTTGCTCTCGTTTCCTAGAATTAAGTGGTTTCATTCGGAGAAGGTAAAACCTAGGAATATTTAATGATAGAAAAACATAGTCTTAAAAAAGAAGCCATCGAGATAATACGTTGGTTATATACTCAAAGGATAACTGATAACCTACTGCCAAAATAAAAAATAAGAGAACGGGCTTGATTAAAATATGGTGAAGCTCGCGTCTTGAATACGACATAGGATTATTTTTTATCCCGGAATATTCCCGGAGTCTTCAAAAATACGGGATTTAAAAAAAACCGGACATCCAGATCCAGGTACAGACATGGATGAAGCCGCCGGCATCTGCTAGAATTTTTATAAACGTGGTGGAAAAACCTGGTGGAAAGCGATGATGTGGCCTATGATAAAACGCACTTGCCTGTAAGATGAACCCGATTGTATACGACACGAAACATCTGATCTCGCAATAGTATTCGAAACCCTACCCATACGTATAAGGGAAGCTTTCTTTGTGCTCTTAGAAGGAATATATATTTGACGTAGGGCAAATGGAATGAAATGGAAACCCATTGTTAGAACAATATGATGAACTTATATTCAAAAGTTAGTAGAGCAAAGCAAAGATACTCCTCTACCAAAGACTCGAGAGTCACGCGAATTCGCGAGCCGCTGCTCGCGCCAGATGCAAATATCGTGTAAAATTATGTAATTTCACTCTTCCGTCAATTTGATTTAAACATTTATTCATAAGTCATAAAACGAGAAAATGTTCACATTTTAGGGACAGTTTATTGTCATTGCACTTACGGTAGTCACTGTTCCATACACAACAATACTAATAGGTATGCTATCGCTTAGGTACACTTCTCAGAAATATTAATTATATAAATAAAGGAAGCAACAAATCATTTAAAATCGTATAATTATTATATAATATTTTAAAATAAATAATTTTTTTGTAGATTTACTTCTTAAATTTTCATAAATATTTTTTATTTTTCTACAGTAGTAAAGCTTCGCTAGTAAACTCCTTGTAGTTTACTTTTACTTAAGTTTACTACCTTTGTAAGTCTATTTCGAGTTAGTGTATTAAAATATAAATATAATTTGACAGTCAACATTCAAGTCTGGAAATCGGGAGTCGGGATAAAGACTCGCAATTGACCGGTTATTTATATTATTGCAGACGTGATTAGGTAAATATTTCTAGAGAACCTATTTGTAGAACAACTTTTTGCGATGATTCACTTGCTTTTGTAATAATTACGTAGAAACTATTTAATTAATATTACGAAATACATTATTAGTACCACGCGGACAAGCGGCATGTTGAGTGAAGCTTTAATTGCTATTCCATTTGTTTAATTCGGCCTTTATATTGTTCAATGAGACTAGGCAATTAATTATTTTTGTTTTAATTGTAGAGCTGTTTCTTTGTTATTATTTTAATTAAAATTTTGTTCTCTAGCACTATGCTATTGTAAGTGTAGTAGGTAATAATTAAAGCCTCAATAGCTCAGCCTCAAGGGTGTGGACTGAAAATTGAACTGTCGACGGTTCGATCCCACCCGGTGCACTATTGTCGTACCCGTTCCTGACACAACCCAAGTAGCACAGATAGCTGCGTAAGTATTCACTTTTAGACCTATTTGAACCTCTAAGCGTATTAAGACTCTTTTAAGAGTACACTGGTGATCCTACAGCTGCATAATAGCTGTCAGTGATATTTAAACAGCTTAGGCTGATTAAGAGTGCTATAAAGGTATATTTTTTACGACTCTATTCAGCCTTTAACATTTTTTAATGCCTTAACCGCAATAAAGGCTGTTTAGTGGATAAAATTAGCCAAATGCTGTATAAGAAGGTATTTGTGAACTCCTATTACACTGACTTATTAAGGGGGCACGTGTGAACTATTAGACAGCCTTTGGCAGAATATCAGAGTTTTAACTATTCACGTCGCTGTTTAATAGTTAGGGAGCTGGCGAGCAAAATTTCTATATGATCAGCACACATGGCAGACGTTATTAATAGTGATAATTATACCCTAAGAAACATCAAGAACCTCGTCTACCACCATGATAGATTACGAACTGTTATTGTATGTATCAAGCATAGACTACATCAAGGAGAACTAGGTCCTGGCTCCTCAATCCTGATGCTGCTGGGTAGTGCCTACCTAAACTGTCAGTTTCGAATTGATATTGTATGTATCAAGCATAGACTACATCATGGAGCTCTAGGTTCAAGCTGAACCCTGATATTGCTCACATAAATTGCGAGGATTTTGGAATTGTGGATTGTTAATAAGTAGGTACCACAGGTTCCAAGTATAGACTACATTAGTAGCGTTTTGGAGGGAAGAGAGAAAGAGAGCAGGGACAAGCTAAGAAGTAGGTTTTTTCAAAAGATTTTTTTATGAAGTTAAGTAAAATGATCATAAAAAGCCAAAAAGATACCTTTTTTAATCTTTATTATCCAAACATAAAGGAGAAATTGTTACAAGGTTCTTGTGAAAGCCTCCACATAAACCACGCAGGGTTTTTGCGCAGACATAGTATACTTTTACATTTTAATTACATAAAAAAACACAAATAAATTAATTCTAACAAATAATATCTTTAAATATATAATATTATGTTCTAATTATGTAATATAATATGTATATATAAATTATTTTCAAAATCACCCTTATTTAATCATAAAGTTTGTGATAGTTCTTTTTATTTTGTATCTTATTGTATAAATAAATAATAAATCAGCTGGCAGTTCATTGAGCAGTAAAGGAAGCATGTATTCCCAAGTCATTTTTCCAGAGGTACTGCTGTAACTGGCAAGTTTTTAAGTTGTCTTAAGTATTCCGATCTACTGTATTTTGTTAGTGAGCTCACATGCTCCCACTCTTCATCCATGACTGACAGTTTAATTTTATTATCTACACTGGCTGAATCGCAACCAACTCATAATTAACTTAGACAAAACGAACTTAATGACTTTTAAGCTCAGAGAAAATGCATCATTTGCTTTAGATGTAAATTATGAATGGAAAACTATCAATGAAGTCAATGTAACAAAATTCTTAGGTCTGAATATTAATTCTACTCTAGATTGGAAAGAACACTTGAGTCATATTTGCACAAAGTTAAATCAATTCTCCTACACACTTTATATGTTGGGGAAAACAGTAAATGTGTCAGCGTTACTGACTGTTTACCATGGCTATTTTGCCTCGCTGTTGAGATATTGTATTTTATTCTGGGGTAATTCCACTTAAAAAGAGGCTGTATTAAAGGTACAAAAAAAAATGCTTAAGGGCAATATTTAAATTCAAATCGACTGATAGTTGTAAACCCTATTTTAAACAATATAATATTCTTACAATGCCATGTCTGTATATATATGAAACTGTCATATTTGTCAAAAGTAACTTGAATTTATTTCAAAATCGTCACAGCAAAAGGCATGTACCTAATTGAACTGCGTCCACCACCCAGTTGTTGTGCACATTTTTCTAAGAGTTTCTTCTGCACTGGGCCCCTTATATAACCATTTGCCTAGACATATTATTATAGAAACACAAGAAATACCACTTTTAAAAAAAAGGCTTAAATTTTTGATTGACAGGACATACTATAAAACCAGTGATTACCTTATGGAAAAATTTTAATTATGAACTTTTGACATTTTAATAAGAAATTTTATATTAGACATTTAAATAATATTGCAATGTAAACACAAAGCTTCTAACTTAAATAAATTAATAATAATGTATTGTAATAAATTAATAGTAATGTAATGAAATAGATTTTAAGCTAATTTTTAATGTTGCATGCTGTATTTAAGCAGAGTTTGGTTGTCCATTTATTTTACTTGTAAACACCTGTATATTACCCAAATTCGCAATAAAGAAATTGATTGATTGATGGATTGATTGAAAACATTACAATATTTAAACAATCCCTCCATCATCTTTGTACAGTAATTTAACATGGTTGGGAACGATTACCTTTAATAATCTTATTTGTATTTTGTAAATATCCTGTATATAAGTTTGAAAGGTTCTGCCATAGCTACTCAGCCCATAACTGATTCTTTCACAACACAGAATCTTTAATCTATTAGTTAGAATATCTTCTATGGATTTTCTAAGCTTCCCACACAGTTTATTCACAATTTCCTATACTTTTTTTGAGTTTTAAAGTTACTTGTTATTTGAGTTTGAATATATTTTTTAAATAATTAATATACTTGTTTGTTTTATTTCTATATATATCATACAATATTCTATTTTCCATATTACTTTCATCCTCGTTCCATATTTTAAATAGTTTATCTCTCCTAATACACATTTTAAAGGCTTTATTGTTTATCCATAAACATGCCTACCTTCTCCCTGTATTTATTTTAGCCACATATTGACATTTGCTTAGTAAATAATTATATTTATTGGAAATAAACTTCATGACATCATTAGGATTTTCATACAATATAACCCCTGTCCCCAGTCAACATTATATAATTCTTCTAGCAATTTTTTATGATTTATTTTAGTACAATACTTACTTATACAGGTTTGTAAAAAGTTGTGGATAATCATTAAACTGGTAAAATAGTGGTTTGCTATAGGATTGTTTATAACTGCTGTTTGTATACATAAGCTATGTTGGCTGGGATTGTCCACACATCGTATGAATATGTGATCAATACAACTTTTAGTTATCCTATCCCCTTTAGGTTCTATCCGTGTATACTGCCTTATACCACAGTCAATACCTACTTCACTCATAGAATTTAAGTATAAATTTACACTGGGATCGTTTAACATTATGTTTATATTCATATCACCACTAATTACAAGATTACTTTTACCTGAAAATTGAGAGATTATTTGTTTAAGTTCCTGTATGAAACATACTTGGTTAGTATTCAGAGGTCAGTACAATGCACAAACACTTAATTTATACCTAATTGAAACTTGTGACAATTTCACTAATAACTGATTCAGAGTAGCTTGTATTCACTGTTAACACTGTTTTATGCACATAGAGGATTACACCATCACTTCATCGGTGATTCAGTAGCTGCGAAAACATCTTGTAGTCATCTTTGAAACAATTTTGAGTTTGTGACCCTTATGTTAGCTTCAGTAACAACGACAATATGAATTTGGTTCGAGCTGTTCTTTATTATGTATTCCAGGCCCAAGTCTGCTATTGCAATTAAAGTTCTTGAGACTTATGTTTACATCCAGAGTACACAAGTTGTTTGTTACTTCTCCGAAGGGTTTGTTACTTCTCCGTTGTCCACGAAATCATTCCATTTAGTGCATTATGAGGGTTGTCGATTGTTAGTAAATATAACCTAACTTCATTTAGTGGTGGCTAGATTCACCAATCTTTCTATATCCTTGCTAGATCGTATATGATGTATTTTGTCGGTTTCATCTTTACGTACTAATATTACGCAGTTCTTACACCAGACAAACTTATAAAGATCCGTTTTTATTTACTTTTTTTCGGACGAACACTCTTTTTTATTGGCTTTTAAAATCATATAAGTACCTAAATGCTCACCAGCTCTGTAACTATAACATGAATCCACCATTGTATTGTATAACCTCACATAAACATACTGATTCATTTTTCAACTTTTATGATGTTTTGTGTATGAATTAGGAATGGATTGCATTAGTTTTTACTTCCGTATATCATAATAATAACTTTTTATCTTATAATTCTTTTCAAAGCACTAAAAATTGTTTATTCAAGTTTTCATCACGGCTTATTTATATCACGAAACTAATTAAAAACCGAATATTTTCGTGGCGCACTTAAATTTTCTTAGGTAATATATATGTATAATGTCAGTAAAATTACATTCCCAATCATTTTTCTTACTAATTAGGGAACTTTGAATATATAACCACGTATTCAATTCACTCCACGAAATTGTGTTTAAGCTACAAGGTTATAATTTGATAGATTAAAGTTTGCTACTTCACTTTTACGTCATGTGTCACATGACGTAATTTTAACTGAATAAAGAGTAACTTGTTATCTTTTACTCAGTCGTTATTCAGCGCATAGTACTGTCGTTACCCTTTATAACACTGTTATTTTGCTGCTATACAGCTCTTAAGCAGCTATTTGAACTTAAGGCTGTATAATTTGTGCCCATTTAAGAGGTATAAGAGCTGTATACGGCCGTATACAGCCCTTATGCAGCTTTTTTATACAGCTTTAAGCGTGACGGGAATTTGTTATTCAGCTGCTAAGCAGCCTCCGTGTGCTACTTGGGAAGCTTTACGTTTATTTGGAGGGAACAGGAGAATGTTAGTCAAGTTCAGCTTGACTAATCTTCTTATTGTATGACAAAAAAAATGAATATTACCTATGCGACGAGTTGAGAACCTCCTTTTTTTCGTCGACTTTTTATAATGATAAACTATCATCTATTATTATTTTTGTACTGAATTTATGTATTACAAGTAGATATCTGTATCTAAGTCAACCTTTAAAAAGATTATAATATTATTTTCCTTTCCGTCCCACGTCTGGAGAGCGATTGTTTATTTATTATTATAATGTTACGAGATGGAAAGTGATGACCGATGATACAATAGTAAGTGTGTCGCACTTACTTCAAATATGCTTATTCATTATGCTTTTAGGCTAGAAGCGTATTGACAACTATCACATAAGCGATCGCATCTTTTCAGCAGCTTAGCCTCTGATTTTGGACATCTTCACTACAATTGAGATATACTATGTCGCGGACATCAGCTTATGTATACCTAATGAATAATTTATTAGTGCTACAATATTAACAATTTTATAGAAAAAATTGTTAAAATTAAAAAAAAAAATTGGTCAGTCACGAAAAGACCGATGAAAATTCTAACGCTGAACGAATCGGAATCAATGTACAGGAACAATCCCTGGTTTCAGTTTTCGCTAACATGTGCCTTAAACCCTATATATTACCTACTATACCTACTCTTTATTTGTAACCCCTTTGACAACCCTAATCATGGTGCCTGTCCACTGTCGCCAGTAGCGACGTGTTCAGCAGACCAATGTAATTTTAGTAGGTAATCTTCTTCTAAATATATAAAATGGCATACAGATATAATGACGTAGGCATTCACAAAGCTACGAAAGGATTTTTGAAATTCAATCTCTAAGACTGAAATCTGTAGACCGCACTGTGACTCAGCTCAGACTCAAGACAGAATTAAAACGAGACCGATTTATGTCAGAGCATATTTGAGTCTCGTTTTAACCTCTATCTTGAGTCTGAGCTGAGTCAGAGCACGCTCTATAGATCTCAGCATAAGAGTATAAAATAGGGGTTTGAAAATTCAAAACTTAACATGAGCGAAGCCGCGGGCAAATCCTAGTCTCTCAATAATCTGTTGGTCGAAACCAACTCCACGCATCTCTTCTTCAGCTGTGCGATTCTCTTGAGTGATCGCTACATTGTGAAGATTGCAATCCCTCTGATTGGCCGATACTCACTCGCTATTGGCTAAAATGCATTGCTGCAAAAAGAACGCGATAAATTCAGCCAATCACTACTAAATATTATTGAGACTGTAGCAATGATTGATGCAGCTTTTACAGCAGGCACCTTCAGTAGAGCGATAGTTCTTGATGTCGGAGATGAGTAATAAATTTGAAATTTATTTTGTTACTCGTTATGTTTTGTTATCTCGCGCACTCGCGGCTCTAATTAATTTGATTAAAATTACATTGTTACGATGAAAGCTTGTAAATTGTCTTGCTCGTGAAGGAAATGATTTACTTCAGCGTATGTAGGTATAAAGATACTGTTTGAATTTCACAATTTTTTTAGGAATATACTAGTAGGTATTAAAAACTCGTAAACCACAACACTAACTTATTTAAACTAACTTAGCTTAACTTAACTTGCGTAGCTTTTGCATCTTTTCACCGCTGCATACTTAATTAATCTTACTTAGCATAGTTTACGTATCTTTTGCGACTTTTTATACTTCATTTAAGTGAGCTAAGTAACTGAAGTACGTGTTAGGTCCAAATACTTAACTAAGCTAATTGAACTTTATCACCCCTGAACCGCGCATTGAAAGCAAATTATGTCACACTAACTTTAGCCCGCGGCTTCATGCACGTTAAGTTCGATTTTTCAAACCCCTATTTTACCCCCTTAGGAGTTGAATTTTCCAAAATCCTTTCTTAGGATGCCTACGTCATAATAGCTATCTGTATGCCAAACAGCCCAAACCGTCCAGTGATTTGATACGTACGTACGTTGATAGATCGGTGAGTCAGTCAGTCACCTTTTCCTTTAATATATTTTCAGATACTTGGTTGCAAGCTAAGCTTACTGAGCTGCATGAGTTTAGCTGCGCTATGTTTGTTTCGTCGTGTGGCCTGGATTTAAGATTACCGAGAGTAATCATTTGACATATAGCGCGGGCCGTAATCCCCGTGGTAGAACGCGCAGGATTACATTTTGTGTGTATGTAAGCTTTGTAACACGAGGAACTATCCCGCAAAGACTACTGGGTCTACTCTCAAAAGGAAAAAGATTTTTTCAAAATTCTAAAGAGGCTTGCGCTTGACGACAAAATACTATCCAGTAATCAGTATCAATACTCTAATGAGTTCTAGGTTGAAGCGCGCTTGCCTAGAAGTTGCCTATTCACTCTTGCCTTAAAGTTACTCAAATTATAGGTGGCAGGAAACACGGATGCTGGAAGGGTGTCCCACACCTTAGCGGTTTTTTTTTCAGAAACGTTGAATTAAAACGCTTCGTCCGGGTAGGTTGGATTTCTACCACATAAGAATGCCAACTTCTCGCAGTTAGTTAGGTCAAAGCCCACCACACAGGTTCATGCAGATTTTGTCGCGACGTTTTCTCAACACGCACGAAACTCCGAATAGTTAAGGGTGTGAAACCAGGACCCCGCGAAAACTGCACAAGACTATCTTATTGATAAGATCACTGCAATTCAATGCTACTCGTAAAATGTGATAGTTTTAACGACTCCACCATAAAACAATTTAGTTTCTATCTTGATTCCTTTGGTAACAGTTTTAATAGGCACATAAAACAGATAAGTCATGTAAATAATTATATGCTTATTTGTATTTTCTAGCGCAATAAGGAACTAAGTACCGCTGGTAGCTAAAGCTAGTGGTAGTCTACTACTAGCTTTTGCTCGCGGTTTCGCTCATGTTAAGTTCGATTTTTCAAACCCCTATTTTATCCCCTTTTTGGGGTTGAATTTTCAAAATTCGTTTCTTAGCGGATGCCTACGTCATTATAGCTATCAGTATGCCCAGCCTAATCCGTCCAGTGGCTTGAGCTGTACGTTGATAGATAAAATATTCAGTCAACTCTTCCTTTTATATATTTAAGAGATAATATAAGATTTAGGATTTAGATGAGAATTTTCTAATTAAGTATTCCCGATGATACGATCTTTAAAATTTTTCTCACATTGAAATAATATGTATGGGTTCTCATCTTTATAAAAGTACAAGGTATAGTATTGTAACGTATTATACTACTTCTTGTAGGTCTAACTTCTGAGTGAGTGAGTGTTATACTTCGACTAAGGACGAAGCCCTAGCGAAATCACGTTGCTCGAAACAACAACCAAATAACGTTGTAGGTATACTGTATACGATGCGGTAGTAGATGCGGTGTATATCCTTTTGTTATTTGAATATTATTCAGTGCTTGCAGTGGTTTTGTACCAAAGAGTAATGTTCAAAACTTCTGAGGCACATGTTTACAAACGAAAGTGAAACGCACATGTGAACTTACATTGTGTACCTACTTGTACTTACATATTATGTTAAAGATTACATAAGTTATGTTGTTCTAACGCATTCGTGTGTATTACGTTCGTATTGACATTTTTATAGGGGCTAGTTAAGTGTCATTATTATGATGATATATACTTACGTTTTCTTAAAGGGTTCTCTTAAATTATAAAGGTTATTATTATAAGCGCGGCTTTACATAAAAATTTTATCTCGCACCCATGCTTAAAAATACCGCTCGTAGTTAAGCAATCTGCTATGCTTAAAGAATAAAGCTCATAAATTATTATGCTTTTAAAAAAGTTTGTCGCCCACTCAAAATAAGTTACTTAGTACCTACATTAGTTTAGGAGCTTATTTTTTCCACAGGTTTACGAACGTATAAAATTACTACCATTCTTTCATGCTCTCGTTTGCAGCTTCTCTCATTTTGCAAATTGATTGTCGATAAGAGTATGAAAAATGATATAATGGATATGAGGAATATAAAAAAGGTTTGGAATATATCCCGGCTTTACCCTTTAAGATCAAGTTAGAGTATTTTTCTTGATCCGATTGATCTGGTCTATCCAATTACTTTTATTTTTTGGAGATGATTCCACGGATTTACGAATTATAATATTATATAATTATACATTCGTAAATCGACAGAAGTGCAAATTGAGAAAATGGGAATGATAATTTTATCATTCCCATGTTCTCGTTTTGCACTTCTGTCGTTTTGCAAACTGAATGTCGGTAATCTTTATGTTACGCGTAACATAGCCGGAATAAATATGCGTATTTAAAACCACTCATACTGCTTTTTACATGTTAGTTGAAACTTCTTTGTCCTCAATTCCTTGACTAATTTGGACTTTTTAAGGTTCTGTGCCAAAATGATAGAATAATATTACTTAGATATGGTTTGACTTTGACCGTCTATCGTAACTGCTTATTTCAGTAACTACGAATTCAATTGATTTAAAATTTCAGATAGGTAGTCATTGGTTTCATATGAAAAGGTTTTCATTTGCATATTATATTCTTAAATAGCTTTTACTTTTCGTTCAAAGTGCATAGTTTTTCACTTATCATTGACAAATGACAAATAAATATTTCCCTCTCCCTCTCCTCCGAAGTTTATTAATCAAAAACCTGATAATTATAGCTGATAGGTGCTTATATAATATTACAAGAAAAAAATCTAGCCCAGTTTTTTTAGAAATCAGCAAGAATCCTCTACAAACACTCTTACACATGCGGTCCCAAACAAAAAGTGGTTTATTTAATAACATTTATATGTTTCCTTCCAAGTAGCACAACCCTGGGTGTGTGATTCTGACACGCACTTAGCTGGTTTTATTCTTATCTTAAACTAGTCCCAGACTTCGTCCGCGTAGAGTTAGGCATTAAAGGTTTTCGTGTGTAGCCTATTTCACTTTTCAAGTCCAAGTATACTATAATATCGTGCATACTCAAGCAAAAATCACGACGATCCGTTACTCCCTTGTTGCATCGTTGAAGCACAAACCAACAAACAAACAAACTTTCGCATTATGTCGTAAGAGATTTAATGATTAAAAGATGTAATGATTGGGCAGAAGAATCATGTTATGTGGATTGATCAAACGCTCCCGTTTAGTGAGTAAGCAATATTTTAAGCAGAAATGCCATTGCACTGCTGACTCTGTGAAATAAGCACTCCATTTTGTTTACCTATAGTTAACAATTAATTATTATGAAATCATATCAATCAAATAAATATAAGTATACAATTTCTTATAACTGATGAAGAACTGAAAAAGTCTTAAAAGGTGTGAACACGAATAGGTATACATAATCAACGTTAACACACGATTGAATTACGACTTTCATGAAGGATTCACTATTGTAAGTTTCTCAGGTATTGGATGCTTACCGAAATAGAAAAGAGGTGGAATCCACGCCAAGATCCAAAAAGAGTTTTTCAAATGCACCACATGTTTCGAAGTTCGAAATCGAGAGTTCAACGAGTACGCTGCGCGCGCGCCGCTCCGCCACTGCGCGTGCGTGACGATGGTCCGTCTCACTCCTACTCTAAGAACTAAGAAGACTTCTTAAATACGTACATAATATATCTATGTTGACTGTCTCGTTAGTCTACTGGCTAGCTATTCAGTTGCCAGATAATGGGATAGCCGCTTCCCCAGTAAAACGGCAAATACCATTGTAGGTATTAGATGAAATGAGTAGCGAGCACATACATGGAGAGAAGGTGCGTTTTTACCCTACTACGATATAGCCAATAACCAATTTACTAACGCCTAAACTAAACCGATTTTTATGACTAAATTAGGTGTCAATCGATTCTTTATTATGGTCCGCGTGACTTAGGCTACATTTTATACATATGAAAAAAATTAATAATATCACGACACAATCCAAAAACCTGCTTACGTAGATGTAGATAAAATTCTAAAATGTAAAAAAATATATATGACACAAGAATTAAGTGTTTTGTTCGAAGTTATTTGAAAACGAATTTTTTACACATAAGAGTATAAAGTAGGGTTAGTATAAGATTTAATTCGATTGATCGTATTCGAATTTGATGACAACAGCTATTTTTTGTAGTTGTGATAATAAACTCAGGATACAACAAATTACAATATAACTGATGAAAAAATAAATCTTATTAACTCTGTTATTCCGTTATAAATACGGGCATCATATTTAATGAAAAAAAAAAATGCTTATGACACGGTTTTTTGCAAATTATTATCTGTTTTGATAGTAATAGAGAAAAACTGAGCTAATGCGTGTTGATTATATCGAAATAATTATTTATAATAGGTATGCACGCTATTTTTTGTTTCTTTTTTATTAAATTACAAAATACAGTAAATATTGACAGCGCACCGCCTCGCTTTATTTACTTCCTCTTCCTGTTATCATTATCAGGTGTCTAATAGAAAGTGTAATTTACTTGTAATTGATCTTGATCTAGGTAAACGTGTAAAGATTTTAATCTCCTGCATGAAGTTGCGTGAACATATTTATGAATCGTACCACTTATCTCTCTTGTAAGCATAATTTATAGATGGGCATTTATGTATTTTACGTATGGTAGATTAAGTGATGGGACACATTAAGTTACACTTAATTTATCAAACTCTCAACCATGTAAACTGCCGACACGAGGCATATCGCAGAGAACCGCTGGCCTGTGGAAGTCCAAGCGAGAGACCTTTTCCCGTGGCATTGTTTATCGGTTGATACGATAAAGAATATATTGTTGTAATGAAGTAAAAAAATTGTATCGTGTACATTTTATGGATCGTTATAACAATTTAACGTACGCTTGTCATGGTCAGGCGCAGATCTCGAGTGAAAGTCGGAGTCTCTGCATCAAGCAGAAATTGTAGTGGTCTGCAGTCAGAACGCATTGCGGCTATAAATTGATATGAACGAATTACAGCCTAGATCATTTAATTTGTCGTCTATATATTTGTTATGCCTTGGTTATGTCATTATGCCAAACAAAGGATAAAGGAAGAAGGATTAAAGACTGTATTTTTGACTGTATTGTTGTTTTTGTAATCCTGGTCAAATCCAAATATAGAGTTGAGCGGACTCCAAAAAGTGCACACTGTAGTAGACACTTGATTTTTTTCATGTCTCCTACCTACCTATGTAATTAGTACATTTTCTAGGCAAGCGCGCTCCAATCTAGACCTCACCAGGGATTTTCATCATTGGTCGTCAAGCGTAAGCCTTATCCCTCAATAACGAATTATTATATTCTACAGGCTATTTATACAGTCTGTTATCAAGATAACAAGATACGGGAAGAGGTAGTTATATCAAACGCTAGTTACTAGCTTTTATTCGCGACCACGTCCGCTTGGAGTAGGAGTAGGGTTTTAAAAATTTGTTTGTTTTTTGTAACCTACATAATAAACTCACTATAATATTATTATTATTATTAGTAGGAAATAGGTATTATCCATAATTTGAATGATCGTTATAAATAAGAAAAGTCTTATTTTAGGAGCTAGATTTCTGATTATATTTATTTTTACAACATTCTTTATATTACGGCGGTAAAATAATTAAAATTATTTTTGAGAAAGTGCGGATCCAATTTCTGGCCTGTATAAGAGAGATTTCTTTGAATGAATTTTTATTTTATCTCCATCTCTAATAGTTTAAATTTTCGCCTCACTCTCTAAATAACACCCTGTATACCTAAAAAACTGCATGTTTTGTTTGTCATATGGTTAAAATCATTATTTTAATCATATTATTATGTTTAGAACCAAAGTTTGTTTTATATTCTACTGAATTGAATTTTTATACTGGTATTAACATGCTTTTGTAAATTTTGATTTGCATGTTCGAGATTTACGTACATTAAAACTACTTATTCAGCTGTAATACGTGTTATTACTAGTTCTTAGGATGAACCAGCTCAATTATGTATGTTTTGTAAGAGGTGGTCGGCATAGTTTTTGTTGCGGTTACATGCCTAGTAATAATTTATCTGTGTTATCGTACCACATACCACTTTTTTTCTGGTTGGATTGTATCATTTATAGAGACGGTCTTGTGGGGCTTTCCATATTTCTTTATCTATTTGTATTCTGGTTGGAGTATGCCCGCATACCTTATAATTTTCTATTATGTTCTCAAAAGCCTGCCATTCCGGACTTGACGGAAAATAAAAATTATACAAATAGGTATCTAATTTTTCAACTCGGACGAAATCGGGACGGATCGCTAGTATAAGTATAAATTAGTTACTTACCAATACAGTACATAATCTTGATTTTTGAACAAATACTTAAGTAATATTTACTCAGTAACGCACCATAACTAAACATGAAAATCAACTTAACAGTAAATAGTAATAAATTTTAATAATCATACCCAAAGTACATAACATGGAAAGCAGCATAATCTTGTGTTAGTGAATGTCTGAACATTTGAACGATGGGTAAATCTGCTTCCTTATTTTATGAAGTAGGTACTAGCAGCAATGTTTTTGATTTTATCAACGTTAACCTTTAGCTGGAAACCTTTACGCGCCCTCACTCTAAATGGCAACTGTCCGCTATTTATCTATTGGAATAACTTCTATCGTGTGTTCATGTCACTACCGTCTGATGACATGACCCCACTGGCACACATACGTACGAGATAATTTCCGAGGAAGTGACCCCTGGTGTCATACCATTTTTGAATAGAATTGACGATCTCTGACTTGCAGGTTCCATTGTTATAATGTGGGACGGGGTTCATAACCTGAGGTATTCATTTTGTTCCGTGTTATTAGAGATGGACTTACGAAAATGTACACATAACACTCTAAAACCGTCAAACCTTTCAATTCTTTCTTCTTCTTCTTTATCAAGCGATAGACGTCCATTGCTGTACAAAGGTCGCTTGCAATTCTTTCAAATATGCGCAATACACTAGTGAGAAAAGCCATGGCTCTGTTATAGTTCTAGAAATACAAGGAAAAACAAAATTGGTTTGCTATATCTGCCAAAACAAAACAATCTGTACGATATAACGTGCCGCTCTACCAATAGTAGAGTATTTGGGGGGGTGGGCTACTAGAAGTGCGGCTGTGCACACTGTACCAAACAGAAAAAAATCTGTAAGTATTTTTTCTGGTTTGGCGGATTCAATTCAGTTCATTTTAATTTACTCGCAAAGATTGGGTATACAAGGTCTTAAACAATCTATAGTGCTTCAATCTGCGAAATGTTACAAAGCAACAATGTCCAATGTACGTCTACACAATTATCGCATTATTAGAAAAAATTCTTCAATTAATTCCAAATTCATATGATGCTATACTTATTTAATTATTTCATAAACAATAATAATGTCAACACTAAAACAAGCTAAAAGTACAAAGTGTTATATTATATTTGTTGGATTATAGTAAAATAATTTTGTTTCCCCTTGGAATTTCGCAAAATAACGCCTGCTATAACTAGATAATGTTTGGACGGAGGATGCAAATCAAGAAGAGTTGCAACTTGGAACCACATTGGATTTTGGACTCGTTTAGATACATTTTATGAAGGAAATATGCGCAACTGTCTCCATCTTCATCTTGTTGATTTAGTTTCATTACTTATTATATCTTCGGCCTGGCGCGAAGAATCCTCAACTCTTGTCCCAATTGTTGACGATGCATTGTACAACTTATCACACAGATGGCGTTGGAAGCTTGTTGGAAAACATTTAGTTTGGGTCACACCTCTCCGCGTCAGTGATATAATTTTAATAAGTTAATATTTTCGGTTCCCACTGTAAAAAAGGAATCCTTATATAGGCTCCTCTAGGACGTCTGTCTGCCTTTGTGACACAGCCATTTATTTCAGAAAGTACAATTATTAATTACAAGTATTAATCTGTAAAGATGGAATTTGTGCGCAGTCAAAGTAACTTTTAACAACCACAGAGGTGTATACTCAATAAAAAACTAGAGTTCTTCTAAACGATATTAAGAGTTAAAATCATAAACTTAGTTCAACTTACCGTGTTAACTTACAGCATAATATGTATCTATTTTTTTATACTCTAGCTTTTAGTATATGATAAATATTTTTTTTACATGACCATGGAGCCTACTTTAAGCGTGGTCTGACACGCACTTGACCAATATTATTACATTTTATTGTAACTAAGAACAAGGTATTACATTTTGCTTAACTAGCCTTTTGCCCTCGGCTTCAAAACCGTGTGAGTCACGCTTGTATCTCAGGTTTTTGTGAACCAACCAGCCTATGTCAAAGTACTCATAGAATTAAATATGTTTTCGAAGAATAAAATTTAAGTTTCTATCAGACAGAATAAATAAACACTATACACAATAACTTAAAGTAACGAGTTTGCTTTTACTATACCTTTGTAGAGATGGCGTTACTCAATATTTCGTACGGTAGGTGTTTGTTACCCCATGGTTTCTTGAATTGATGTCATGGTACTTTACGGTTAGTAAATTATTAATTATTTAAATTGCGATTCGCGTTATTGCTATGACCTGCTTGACCTCAAAGCTTATGTAAATCTGTATGTTTCTGACACGTATTTTCATAATACTATAATTATCTATTAACATGCAATTTATAATAGCTCTAAATAAAACCATTCAAAATCACCATTAACACTTTATATTGTACCTACTTAAAACATAATTTTATTTGTTCATCTGAGAACACCGAACTCAGAAAATATATTACAGAAAGTTTACTATTTACTTTATATTTACAAGACAAAACCAGAGTATGATAATTTACTAGGAATACCTAACGCCAACAAGTTAACGTCGCGTTTTCGTATGTAATTACATACCAAAATTCTTGTCACTATCATTAACACAATTTTCTATCTAACCGTTCCCATGTACCAATCACGTTCTACCTTTCGTTCCACCATGTATGTATCAATACATAAATCACGATGTTTTATGTTCTGTTCAGTTCTTAGTTACTGAAATATCTATTAGACAATATAACGACTAGAAATATAACAGGTATCTATGATCACTGATATCTTAGTATGTGAGCAAATCATTAATTTATTTAGAGTCAATTTCACCATTGGCGAGTAACATTTAACGATGTTCTGACAAATTTTCGATGCAATGACTTGCAGAACGCACAATAATTTATTACGAGATAAAAAGTTCACGATAATGGTTAAATTGGCCCTTAAAGTATTATAAATCTTCTGTACTGTATGGAGTATGGACATATTGAGATTTCAACTATCTAAAACATGCCTTTATCATCTGTCAACCATACATTTCGTATTAAGACTATTCGTTCTCGAAAAAAGTTGCTCTAATTTGGAACATTTCAAAGATCTGCGTGTTCTCTTATTTGTCTTTGGTATCCATGTGTCCTTTATTAAATCACTTGCTTTCTCTGCAATCATGATAACTGGAGCATTAATATTACCATTTGTAATAGTCGGCATAATGCTTGCGTCTATTACACGCAGACCTTCTATACCATATACTCTTAGTTGCGGATCCACTACCGCCATGGGATCACTAGAGGGCCCCATCTTTGCAGTACAAGACAGATGGTATATGGTCATAGTATATTGCCTAATATAACAATCCCAGTATTCATCTGTGTAAAGGGGCAAATGTTTGCAATTCGGAATAGGTTTGTTATTAAATCTTGCTCCTAAACGTTTCATGGCCTTAGTTTCTCCTACTGCTAAGGATGCTTTTACACCTTCCCTCAAGACACCCACGTCATCAGGGTGCGTTAGGTAGTTATGGATCATAATAGGATATTCTAAAGGATTTTTTGACCGTAGTTTTATGAAACCGCGGCTCTTAGGTCTAAGCATCATGGGGAAAATGCCAAAAACGTCTTTGTTTGTCACATGACCAAACATTTCCTCGTAAAATTCATCTGTAATACCATGCGCTTTTTTAACTTGAGTTCCTCCGTCTGATGGTATCGAAGCTGACGTCATCATATACTCTATATCAGGCCAGTCTTGTGATGCGTTAGCATATTTTGTATTTATGAAGGCCACTACCTCTAAGCCTATACTTGAAGTCAGTGGTCCATTTTCTGTTACAGCATAGCGCAATGCTGAATTAATATTAACAAGTCTGTTCATAATTAAACTAATGGGATAGTCGACTTGGAAAACTATTCCTCCGACAGCAATGTGATCTTGCAAGTTTCTCCCAACACCAGGAGAATCGTAGATAACATTGATGCCTACTTCCTTCAAATGACTTGCCGGACCAACTCCTGAGAGCATGAGCAATTGTGGCGATGCTATTGCACCCGCAGATAATATCACCTCACGTTTAGCATAAACAACTTGTTTTTCGGTGTCTCTAATAAATTCAACACCATATGCTCTTTTTTTCTCTGGGTCAATCAATACTTTAGTGACATGAGAGAATAGAGCAATGTGCAGATTTTGTCGCAATCGAACAGGTCTGAGAAAGGCCTTTGCTGTGGAACATCTGGTTCCTCTTCGCATGGTAAATTGGTACCAAGCATACCCTGTTTGTTGTGCTCCATTTACGTCTATGATATCGTAACCCATTTCTTCACCGGCCTGTAAGAAGGCTGCTCCGATTGGTGTATTGTAAGGAGCGTCTTGGACTGAAAGATATCCACCTGAAATATAGACAGCAAGAGTATGCATAAGTTTGTATGTTAATGTTTTTTTAAGAATATTAGCCAGGTTGAATTTGACCTATAAGTATTCTTTGGAGAGGAGAACCTCTCCTCTCCAAAGAAGCGGAAAGCTTGTATTAGGAGTAATTACGACAATAGTACAATGCGTCGGAATCGAACCTGGGAATTTTCAGTTTTTAATTGACTTTCATCTTTAACCGTTGGGCTATTGAAGGCTTTAAAAATATCGAATGTCATTTACAGTAGTACTCATAGGTTATTATAGTAATATTAAAAAAAATCGTATTATACGTACCAACTGAGTGATATTTTTTATCTTTAGCCAAGTAAGGATTTCTTTGGTCTTCAGATTTTTTGAAATACGGCAAGACATCTTCATACCCCCATCCAGGATTGCCAAGTGATTCCCAGTGATCGAAGTCTCGTTTATTGCCCCGAATGTAAAGCATAGTATTAAGTACAGATGATCCACCGAGAACTTTTCCCTTGGTCCAACTACAACGTTTATCTATCATTGCTTGACAGGCGGAGTCTTGAGCCTCAGTCCTGGAAATGTGTTTGTTTAAATATTAGAAATGAAAAAGTAATAACAATTTTTATCACGGATTTCTTATTGTAGAGTTCTATCATAATTGCTATTATTTATCATTAGGTGGAGCGAGATTGCTGCCAAACGCTCAAAGTTATTGCTGTTATAGATAGAATAGAGATGAATACATGGAAAGATGTAAAGTGTGCTCTAGCAATTAGCTATTTAGAATGATCGCATGCGCACACTTATCGTTTAACACAGTGTGTGCATCTCTCTCTCCATACTCTGTATGGTACATATAAATTTACTAAAATATTTTATGATAAATATAAAATATTACTAAAATATTTTATGATTCTTACCGGTATTTCCAATCCAGTTTGCTTTTGTGCAAATACAAAGATAATAAGGGTACATCGCTGATATCATTTTCGTGTCCTCCAGCCTCTAACAAAAGCACATTCCAGCCTTCGATTTCTGTCAGTCTATTCGCTAGAACTGACCCAGCGGAGCCTCCTCCTACTATGACAAAGTCATATTCTTCACGGAGATATTTTTGGTTGAAAGGCCTATTCTCTGGATCGAGTAGATCGTAGTTGAAGTAGGCCATGGCTGCCAACATGAGGGGTATGAACGTCAACTTGCTTATCCCCCCTATGGCCAACGCAGCTTTGGCAGCTGCCGACACTGTTGTTCCTATTCCCATCTTAAATCAGCTGTGCATAGCTCTGAAAAAAAGACATACTTAATATTTAATTTATTTTTGAATAAATTAACTCGTAAAGACATTTTATAAAAAAGTTGAAGACTCATATTTTTGCAAAGAAAAAAATCTTGTAGACGGTTTTGTTGTTATTTGATGACCTTTTTATGAATTGGGAGGTGTTTGGAAAATAGTTTGTAAAATATAAAGTGCGCTCGACAGAAACATATTTCAGTAAAATGGCCACTTGATAATTATGTTTTGAAGTGTTGACGTCGCCTGGCGCTGATGAATTTGGGGGATCTAGAAAGAATTAAGAAATAGATTCCAATTTACAGTTATAATATCATGCTGCCTATTTATGATTTAGTTTTTAAAATCCCGCGGGAAATCTTTGACTTTCAAAAAAATCACCCAGATTCAGAATCATCAAATTGTTCAATTTACTCAGCAGAATTTTGTCGCTTCGGCCTTTAATTGATACGGATACGGAAAAATTTGAGATAAACTTTTAGTTACTGCTATATGAGTTATATCGACGGGTTACAAAATATACGAGAACAGTCACATAGATTCGAAGCGAATCGATGGAAGTCGTATATACCTTGTCCACATTGAACTCCCTCACCTTGAGTTACTTTCACTATTTAAAATTGAAAAGCTGCGGAAAAAATCACAACCCGTGTGGTTAAAAAACCGAGCAAGTTGAAAAAATGCAATTTTTTCAAGATTTCGGGCTTTCGATATTTTTCTTTAAATTTTTATGAATTGTCGTGTGCTAGGACATAGTTTTCCGTGAAAATTTAATTACGGCTATTTTTCTATTTCTATTTTAAAAGGTGCCAAACGGTACCCTAAAAGGTAAACAAAAAAAGGTACGAACTCGAATTATTTAACAAAGTTTTATCTCAATTTAACAAAGTGATCACCAATTGTCAAGTGTTTTCATTTGTATTTCTATATGAGTCAAATAATAATAAATACAAAACCGCAATGTCTTGCCAGACCGCAAATTATGAAAGATGAAAGGAGATATTATGTGGTCTCGAAAATATTTCAAAGATATTGCATAAACAAGGCACAAACGAAATCCAAGCAAGCGCTAAATACTAAATAGTTTATTTCTTTATTGTTTGACACGAGCAATTAATTAGGAAAAATATGGAACGCAACAATTACTAAGAAGCTCTCGTAATAATTATTATACGAATATTATCATGTATTTTCACAATTTGAATACGAAAAATACTTTGAAAAGAATTTTTTTACATTGCGTGATTTTGCGTTTTATTTCATAATTGTATCTTACACTGATACTGACCATAATAATTATTTCTAAAATATTAGACCAGATAGCTTTTACCAAAATCATTTTTTATTTCAAAATCGAACACATAATTGATTTCCTGGTATCTACCAGAAAAAATATCGAGTACTGATACGTAGCAAAGTCCATTCCATTCATAGCATAATATCAGCTTGCAGCCCTCTATGCCGGACATAGGTCTATTTTAGGGTGTGCCACCAATATGTTAGTCGAAGTGATAGTGTATAACTAACTTTACGATATGTTCTTTTAAATATGTAAATAAAATGTATTGAAATCGGTTCATATTTGACGGAGTTATGGAGTAATAAGGAATGTCAAAAAAAAATATTTTTTGAAGTCAGTTAAAAATGAAAGTAATTCGGTTAATATGTTACGAATACCATTTACACATACCATTTACATCGGAAAAAATTAAAAACCTTGAGACTTAAACAAGTCCTTACAACTTTAAGAGGACATTGGGTAATGTTCTACTAAAATGTGTAGACAAACTGTTGGCGATAAAACTTATAATAATCAAATCAAAACCAAATATGTATGAGTTATATTAAGTTATTTTACTACAGAAATGCTAGAAGTCGTGAGCGTTGGCATCCTTATGTGGTAGAAAACCAACCTACTCGAACGAAACGCTTTAATTCAACGTTTCTGATCAGAACCGCTAAGGTCACACACTCTTCCAGCATCCGTGTTTCCTGTCACCTATATCTGAGTAGCTTCAAGGAAAGAGTGAATAGGCATCTTCTAGGCAAGCGCGCTCCAACCTAGACCTCATCAGTGCTATCCAGTGGGGATTTAAGTTACATTTGCGTCAAAGTAAATTGGTTTTGAAACCACCCTATTATTTGGCAGGTATTTCTAAAAAACAGTGCAGTTGACTTTGCTCACGTGGATTTTTAAATCCCGCGGGAATTCTTTCTTTTGCTGGTATAAAATAGTTTTATGATTTGCCTATGAGATGCATGTTCGGTATCAAACCCCGAACCATTGTGCAGCACGCCTTGTACATATATGAGTGTATTATTTTAACCTAAATACGAGTATGTGGGTCCTACGGAACCTTCCCGACATCTATTCACTAGGTACTATAAGTATATTCACGAAACCTATATTATTATGTATGTCTGCTTATTGTCCTGTTAATTCCAATTGTATCAAATCATGTGAGAATAAGGTTGCTCTCAAGTCAATTATTACCTACAATAGTTGAGTTACAACATCTATCGGTTCACCGGTAAATTGCCTGAGTTCATAACAACGTCAGCTATGATCAAAATACACGGTAAATCTTTGTCTGCTGATGGGTAATTTTAGAAAAATTTCTATAAAAGTTTGAAATTATTATGCACTAAAAAAATATGCTTAGCATATTTAATATGCATAACTTATTTTTGTTTTATTTTTTTTATTGTTATGGTGAAGGTTTGTTTTATTTTTTTTATTGTTGTGGCTGCACACCCGTTGAAGTCTATTTATTGCGCATTGACGCAACTGGTTTCTATATTCAATATTTTATTAAATATGTGTGTAATCTGCCGATTAGTTACTCATTATGTTCTTATTTGAACTTTTTCCTATTACTTATTAGGTATAAATATAATTCCCATAAAGTCATGAAAAAGAAATTTAACTCTTGTTAGTGTTAAAACAGTATTCTTATAGGAAATTGCTAATTTGATATATTTAATTAACTTCCATGCGTAATGGACTGATCATTGTTATTTGTTAAACTTAAAGTCAGGCGGTCAAAGTTAAGTTACCGGTTAAAATTAGCCAAAGAACAAAGTATCTCTCATACCTCCTTGATTAAGGTGAAGGGTCAAATTGTAAAATAGTAATACACCCTGAGTTGTTTAACCGAAAAAATTACTAACCCTAATTATTATTACTAAGTTACTGCTATCCGTCCGTCCGTCTGTCTGTCAGCGGTCTGTAATCTCATGAACCATAATAGGTTTAGGCTTGAAATTTTCATAGAATGCGTATATCTATTGCTGCTATAACAGTATATAATAAAAACAAATTAAAAATTAAAGGGACCCTACTAGAAACGCATTTTTTCGGCGTTTTTTAGTATGGAACCCTTTGACTGATTTCGCATTTGACTGATTATTTTAAATACTGTAATTTAAGTTTTAGAATAAAACCCTTCCCCTTCCTCAGCCGCATGATGTTTGTATTCGTAACCTCAAAAGATAATATCATTATTACATGATTCAATGTCAGGCTGTGATGTGCTCAGTTTTATGATAAATCTTGGACCCCGTTATGCATGCAAATTTATGTAACGTGATAAGTGACCTAAAACAAAATGTATTAACTCTTTACGGCTACAAGATTTTAAAATTAATTCGTATTTATCATTAGATTCCCTTATGTTTACTAACTAATTTATTAATAAAAGTTTAATTTTAGTTTATTCGTGCTAATAAATAAATTATTTTGTCATAAATTTTCCTATCTACTCTACTTTTTTATATCTCACTATCTGATGCCCATGCCTTCATTCGCCAATATATCTCTATTCCAACTTAGTCAAATATAGAGATTTACTACTTAGTCAAGATCAGTTTTGCTATTGAACCCTGAGAATGTAACAAACAGATCAAAAGCTCATTACGTATAAGCTTTTAAATACATAAGACAACCTTGACACAGCAGCTGATGTGGACCACGCGCAGGAAGTAACTTCTCTTAACATAAAAAAGCAATGATCTTCAAAGAACAGTTAAAAATAAGCAGGAAATAACAACAATACTTTGACAATTAAGTATACTTAAAAAACCATTACCTAAACGAGAGCAAAAGTAGTGTTCCACATTCGCTTAGGAAAAAAGCACAGATCACGTCACTGTTTACAACTGTTATACAACATTGCGCGCGCGCAGCTCGCGCTCCGACATGCCACTGGAGCCTTCTCAGCCGTTGGTCTGGATGGCAAGTGAACGGTCAATGTTAAAGAAATGTTACTAAATTATGGGAGCCATTTGGTAATGGCTTCTTAGTAAGGTAAGTCTTGGTTACAAAATTTGCGATACTCAGTCTAGGGTAATTAAGTTTTACACAGTGAAAGATATTTTAATTAGCGGAATTACAAAAGTTAAACCTAACTAGCGACTAAACAGTTAAAAAAGAAACTTAAATCTAAATTAATATTAAAATTAAAACTAAATAAAATGTAATACCTCATCGAAGTCATCGCAGTGTGACATAATGCCCAAGATGCTGGAACCATTGCCCCTTTGGCTAGCCAAACTAATCCTATGGCCAACGTAGCTGCCAGCTCTTGGATCGCCGGTACGCTTTTTACCCTTTTTTGATAGTTCTACAGAAAGTGCTCGAGCCTAATTCCCCCATTAATATGGCCCCGATAAAAATACAAGTGTATTTTAATTGTCACAGTAGTAGGAGTCTCTAATTGTGCCTTAAATCTGGTATCTTGGTATATCCCTACTTTATTATTTACGTATATTTTACCGCTGTAATTTTTTGCATGAGTAGGTATCATTGAAGACCTGGAGAGGGATAAAGACTACTTGTTAACCCGGAAAACAAAAGGTTCTCTTAGGATTTTTAAGTATTAAATACCACCATGCCGAAAAAGTCGCTGGCGAAAGCTATTAATTAATATTCAGTATTACTTACGATAGTTATAAATGACAGCTGATTAAGAGATTTAATTATATCTTGTTTATGACTCTTTAAGTATAGTAAATTAATATTAGTCTCTGTTTCTCTCTTGCTATAATGATTATTTGCGATCAAAATTATTAGATTGATAACATCTCAATCTCAAACGTTTGAATAGATTTCTACAGTTGTTAGAATAGAATAGAATAGAAATATTTTTTATATAGAATAGATATAATAGAATATATATAATATAGAATAGAATAGAATAGAAATAGAAATATACAGGGCTTATCTGGCAAAGAACATGAGATTGAGCTTTTTATTAAAAAATTTGATATTGAAATCTTATGCTTCACTGAGCATTGGCTCAATACTCATCAGTTAATTGTACACCTTAATAATTATTCACTGTCAAGTGCGTTCTCAAGAAAGACTGCTATACGCGGGGGATCATTGATAGTAACGCGAAATAACATTAATTATAAAGAGCGAAAAGACGTTGTTAGTCTTTCTATAGAACGCACTATTGAGCTGTCTTGTGTTGAGCTGGACCGATATATTGTAGTTTGCGTGTACCGCCCACCCTCGGGCGACTTTGTTGTTTTTGAGGAGGTAATGGAGGATGCCTTAAGGCGGCTATGTAGGTCATCAAAAAAATAGTGGTCTGTGGAGACTTTAATATTGATATTTTGCTTCACACTCCTTTTACTGGTAGGCTACTTAACTTATTTAAAAGCTTTAATTTAGAGAATATTTTTGATGAACCTACAAGAGTAACTGCAAACTCAGCTACCTGTATTGACAACATTTTTTGTGATTGTAACATTATTGAAAAATCTGTTATCACTTATCTCAGATCTGATCATTGCGGTCAAATGATATCTATTCCAAGCAGTCAACAGAATATAACAAAAGTAATAAAATACAGGCCAGTTACCACTAAAAAAGTAAAGCATTTTAAACAAAACATCTCAGCTGGATTGCCGACGCTTGACCTTGCACAGGATGATCCGGATGAAATTTATACAAAGTTTTTTGATTTGTTAAGCTCACAATATAACTCTATCTTTAAGGTGATGGAGAAAAGACTGTTTAAAGATCTTAAGTTTAGCGACTGGGCAACTGCCGGCATCTATAAAAGTAGAAATAAGCTGTTTGACTTGTATGCAGAAAAAAAATATAATTATTCCCCCGCGTTTATTGAATATGTAAGAAATTATTCTAAATTGTTTAAAAATGTGTGCATACAAGCAAAGTCACTTCACATAAAACAAAAAATTGTCAATTCTGATAATAAAATTAAAACAACATGGGGCATCATCGGCGATGAAATGAATTACCATAAGGTGCATAATAATAATAAATTGGAGCTTAAAATTGATAATCATGTAATTAACTCCGATATAGAAGTTGTAAATACATTTGAGAACTTTTTCAAAAATATTCCAATTACCACAACCAGTTCTCTAAATTCCTCGCCGGCAGAAGCCTATCGTCTTCTAAGAAGCAATGTCTCTGAGTGCAATAAGTTATTTAGGTTTGAACACGTTACCCCATATGACATAGTCAAAACATTTAAATCTTTACAAAATAAGACAGCAGCAGCAGATCTATGGGGGATATCAGTTAAAATAATTCATAATGTAATTGATATTATTGCGCCGTATCTTGCTTTAATTTTTAATAAATCAGTAGATTCTGGATCTTTTCCAGATCTTATGTTAGAAATTATGTGAATAATTGTGAGCGACTTAGAGATTGTACACTAATACAGATAAAATTGACTGAGTTCACGTATTGTAATATTGAGAAAACATTTGATTGAATGAATTATAAGGTATCAATACTTATTCATTCAATCAAATGCACAATATGTATCCATAAAATGTATGTAGCTTTAATTTAATGATAATTAAGCATTAAAATTGCTAATATTATTTATTAGGGTTGTGATACACATTTTTGTTTCTTAGAATAATAATTAAGATATTGTTTCTACTGATGTTGATTTTTGATGTAGGTAGAAACTTCATTAATAGCGAACTTCATTCAAAACAATGTTATAAAAGCGAGAAGATCAAATTAGAGGCAGTCATTTTGTACAGAAACTTCGACGAATAAACATGTGAAGTCGGACTCCGAGTTGTATTCTTTACCGGCTTCTAATATCAGAAGCGGGATACGTTGAACGCAGATAAGTATTTTTTTTTTTTTTTACTCTCTTTTTTTTAATGTTCTATGTATGAATGTATGTAGGCATATATGTATAATATAAAATATTAAAAAAAAAAAAAAAAAAATAATAATAAATGCATAGCACATCACTGTATTCAAATATTTCAATATTTCAATTTCAATTTCAATACTAAGTGAATTAAAATTTGTGTAATATATCATTATAATATTATAATATACTATAAAGTATAATAGTATAATATCATATCATTTATATTTTTATTTAACTTTATTTGTGATACCCATATAGGATAAGAGTACCCACCCAAAAAAAAAAAAAAAAATTTTAAGCTACCTGCTTTTTCAATTAATTTCCAAAATTTAGATTTTTTTTTTTAGTCACACAAAATTCTTATTTTTCAGCTATGGATTAACAGACAAGGGAGAAAATGCCGAACACTGCCTTCGGGACCAGGGTGACTGGAGAAGACACCGGAGGTGCAGTTGGCGACGCAGCCGCAGGTGCGGCCGGGAGTGCATCCGGGAGTGCATCCGGGAGTGAAGCCGGGAGTGAAGCCGGGAGTGAAGCCGGGAGTGAAGCCGGGAGTGAAGCCGGGAGTGAAGCCGGGAGTGGAGCCGGGAGTGGAGCCGGGAGTGAAGCCGGGAGTGAAGCCGGGAGCGCGGCCGGGAGTGAAGCCGGGAGCGCGGCCGGGAGTGAAGCCGGGAGCGCGGCCGGGAGCGCGGCCGGGAGCGCGGCCGGGAGCGCGGCCGGGAGCGCGGCCGGGAGCGCGGCCGGGAGCGCGGCCGGGAGCGCGGCCGGGAGCGCGGCCGGGAGCGCGGCCGGGAGCGCGGCCGGGAGCGCAGCCGGGAGAATTAAAGTCTGGTACGTTGAATGATGATATTAATGTTGATATAAAAGCACTATGAATCAATCTCAAAAATTACATTATGACGAAAACACAATTCAATAAGTCTTAGAAGAAATACAATTCAGTGAACCACAGATATTATTTTGAACCGACTTTCAAAAAGGAGGAGGTTATTTTTTTTACGTACAAAATTGAGTAAAATTAATTGAAAAAAAAAAAAGAGGGTTTGTCAATTGTAAACAAAACATTAAACAATACAGATTACCTTCAATTTACTAAACATAGCATAATCGTAAAGAAAATCACCACATTAGACGTCAATGTACTCAACTGAACAATTTTAACTAAAGGAGTTCTATCTAGCAAAATCCATCAAAAAAAAAAAACAACGTAAAATCCAACAAAAACGTAACATAGCTATTGGATCAGAAAAATAACACTCATAAAGCTTTATAAAAGAAAAAAATGAAATATAAATGATAATGATAAACTTGTAAGTTTCAAGATGTAGGGAATGATGTAGTTTAATTCGAGAAAATATCCTAATAAACTAAAACGATCAAATGATAAAATCGATAATTACAGACGTAAAAGAATAGCTTATCAAATTTTAGGTAAACAAAATTTGAATTGAAAACAGAAGAGGTAGATTCTTTTATTATTGCATAGGAAGTTTGTTCAAAATTCTTTTCTATAAGTGAAAATTTTATAGAACTCCCAAATAATAATCACAAAATTAGGTACCTCATTATTCTGTAAAATTATAAGTTTGTAATAATATCAAATCTACTAAACAGCTTATTCCTTTTCATATTCGAGGTGTTTTAAAGCAGAAATTGGTTTGTCCCAAGTTGTAATCACTGCTATTTAGGCATTTAATATTGGTATGTAGAAGGTATATGAAAAGATAATAATGGTAAAGCTTGAATTACATAGGGATTAGCTACATCAACAGTTAATCTAGAATTTAAAAATAGATAAATATTATATCCTCAGCAAAACTAATCAATACCGCAGAATAAAAGCATTCCCAGTATAGTTTACGCATGGGCTGATTAATGCCCCAATTAAATTTCAAAAAGCATTATTTAAAGTAGTGTCTTTTAAGAAATCTCTCCTTGATTCGGAAAAATAACTTTTCTAGATCTAATATCGATTACTTATACTTTGAGATTAGTAGTGAAGATATGAGATGAAGGCCAAGCTAAAGTAGAAGCTTTAAGTACCTAACTTAACTTTTCTTGTGCAACTAAGGTGCAGGAAGTTAAATAATCTATAGACCTTCACAAAATATTTCTGGGTATTCATTTGATAGCAGAACCACTAATTAATCTAACAAAATGTCATATATATATTGGAAGGTGGTGATAGTGAAATATAAAATGGTTTGACTCTAAAACTCGATTAATTGAACGACTTATTTTGGCTTATTATACTATAAATAACCATGAACATACTATCGAATAATATCTCCCTAAAACTTAATTTATTGTAGTCTAAAAACTATGCCAGATGACCAAAAATTATTGCAGGCTTGTGATTTTGAAACTTCAGCTGTAATTGAATCATTAGATTTAGATTTTTTTTTTATTTTTTTAATAGGCCTATCTTTACAATGTTGTAACTGATTGTAAAGCTCTTAAGGCACCTTTAGAAAAAAAGATACATTTTACCAATATAATAAATATAGTCTAAATAAATAAGTAAAACACGGGCAGCTCTCAGTAGGAACCCGACCCCTGGGTCAGTTCAATACTCCACTCCGAACTTTATCGTTGTTTACACCGATTATTTATTTAAATACAAAATACATTTTAAAAAAAATTACACTGTGATATTATAACCATACAGTGTCACAAAAACCGATACTAAATTATTTACATTTCATTCGGGAAGTTTTGTTGGGTAGTAATTATAAAACCTAAACATAAAAATCTGGATAATGTTAAAGAACATGAATTGCAAGAAATATTCGGTGAATAAAAACAATAAATAAATAACTAGTGGTTCGCCCCGAACTGGGACCTCGTGGTATCCCATAATTCTGTTTTCTCGATGGCAAATACAGAACCATCTATTAGCATTATTGTGAAACTATAGAATCTATAAGCATTAAAAGTTAAATGTGTTCATTTCTTTATAATATTTGTCTGGTTTTGGTATTTGTTGTTCAAGTACGGGATATAACTGAATTTGCGACCGGGTTTCAAGTTCTAATATTCAGATCCAATGGACAGGTGAAGCTTTATATTAGGCCTTACATGTTCTAATAACACAAAGATATGAAATAGGTGGAATTAAGAGTAGGAGTAAAAAAAAATTAAATGGTGATTAAATAATAATATTTAAATTTAAATTAACTTTGAATTAGGCTTTATTTGTAGTGCAACTTTCTGTTCTTTTAAACTTTTATTAGTAAGCTGTATTTTTTTTTTTTTGGTAATCTGTAATTTATCTGTGTAATATTGCATTTTTAATTAGGTAATTGTTTTGTTGGTAATTTGTCTGTCATCGTAATCCGAGCGACAACTAAAATTAAAAATTTTGTAATGGTGGTGAATTGGGCCCCACGATACAGGTATACCTAGTGTGGGTCTCAATGGATATTATGGTATTCACTGTTAATGTTGTTTTGCTAAATAAATATTTTTCCATTTTTCATTTTTCAATAAAGTATAACATAGTGAATTTTATAATGAAAATATGCTTTCAAATCCAACGCAGAACATAGATGCAATTGATAAGAATTTAGTAACTGTATTGTACATAAATTAGAGGAAAACTTCCAAAGTTTACTCTGTATTAGTTCTAAAAATGGGCAAAGTAGGAAAATATTGCCAGTGTAATTAGAACCTTATAAATTAACTAAAATATTAGGAAATACACATAAATATAAATAGGAAAATATAAATATATGTATTTATAAGTTATAAGTTATATATCAAGTTCAAAGATAGGCAAGAAAAAGTATTGCAGTGTATCAATTGAACAGATAACTACTAAACCGTTGACTAGTACCTACACTCATTAAGCATGATAATAGTGGTATATAGATAGCGAAGAGATTGAATGATTGCTTATAATTATATCAACATTAATAACATTACAAACAAAAAAAAAAAAAAAAAAAACAAATATGTAAGTCCTGAAGAAAAGTCCAGGCATTATATTAACAAATAAAAAAAAAAAAAAACTGGAAAAAATCCAGGCATGAAATAATATATAAACAAAAAAAAAAAAAAAAAAAAAAAAAACTGGAAAAAAATCCAGGCATGAAATAATATATAAAAAAAAAAAAAAAAAAAAAAAAAACTGGAAAAAAAAATCCAGGCATTAAATAATATAAAAAAAAAAAAAAAAAAAAAAATAAGAAGGTCCTGGAGAAAGATCCAGGCGTGAAATGAAAGTGAAATAAATATTATTAAGATAAGTATGTAAATGCATGATTGAATAATTAAAAAAAAAAATAATAATAATAATAAAAAAAAAAAACCAAAAAAAAAATCGGTACGTTAAAGCACTGATAATAAATAGATAGTAGACATTAAATAGTACATATAATGTTTATTATATAATTGCGAATCAGATTTAGTAATAAAAAAAAAAATATGAATTGATTTAGGGAGAAAGTTAGAAACTTTTAGGTCTGTATTGTAAAAATAAAATGTAGTTTTTGAAATATGGAATTTTGAAATGAGCGCTAGCGAGTGTCGTCTATATATACGAGTGAGCGGAGCATTGTCAAATGAGAATTTTAAATGTCTGTAAAATCTTAACTGCTTGGTTTTTCTTTTTGAATGTAACAAAAACTAGTATTTGTATACTGTAACAAATTTTCAAGCTGGTTTGCATACCTATTGACATTATGTTATTGATAATTTTTTTATTATGTAATTAAAAGTTTGAGGACAAACTTGTATGTCAGGAAGGCCGAATGTTAGAAATTATGTGAATAATTGTGAGCGACTTAGAGATTGTACACTAATACAGATAAAATTGACTGAGTTCACGTATTGTAATATTGAGAAAACATTTGATTGAATGAATTATAAGGTATCAATACTTATTCATTCAATCAAATGCACAATATGTATCCATAAAATGTATGTAGCTTTAATTTAATGATAATTAAGCATTAAAATTGCTAATATTATTTATTAGGGTTGTGATACACATTTTTGTTTCTTAGAATAATAATTAAGATATTGTTTCTACTGATGTTGATTTTTGATGTAGGTAGAAACTTCATTAATAGCGAACTTCATTCAAAACAATGTTATAAAAGCGAGAAGATCAAATTAGAGGCAGTCATTTTGTACAGAAACTTCGACGAATAAACATGTGAAGTCGGACTCCGAGTTGTATTCTTTACCGGCTTCTAATACTTATGAAATGTAGTAAGCTAATACCGCTTTTTAAATCGGGCAGCAAAAGTGACCCGAATAACTACAGGCCAATTTCAATTTTGCCAACTCTCAGCAAGATATTCGAAAAAATAATGCTCAACCAACTGCTTTTACACTTTAATTTAAATAAACTCCTACACACTGAGCAGTATGGTTTTACAAAGGGTCGATCAACAACCGATGCAGCCGCAAGGCTATTACAACACATATTCGATGCGTGGGAGAACTCACAGAATGCCATTGGTATTTTCTGTGATTTGTCAAAGGCATTCGACTGCGTTGATCACGAGACTCTTTTGCTTAAACTGAGCCACTATGGCATTAAAGATTTTGCACTTAGTCTCATTGCGTCTTATCTCAGCAACCGAGTCCAAAGAGTATGTGTCAATGATGTAAAATCATCCGGATCAGCCTCAGTAATGGGTGTACCCCAGGGTTCTATTTTAGGTCCATTCTTGTTTTTGGTCTACATAAATGATTTACCACATTTTGTCCAAAATACTTGCGATATTGTACTATTTGCTGATGATACGTCTTTAATTTTTAAAGTCGATAGGATGAAAGACAATTTTGACGATGTAAATAATGCATTATCTCAAGTTTCTGAATGGTTTACGGCAAATAATCTCCTTTTAAATGCTAAAAAAACAAAGTGTGTTGAGTTTTTATTACCTAACACGAGAACTGTCAGTAAAAATTTAAAGATAAATAATGAACCTTTGAAAACTGAGGACTCCACAGTGTTTTTGGGGTTAACCCTGGATTCAAAGCTACAATGGGGCACCCATATAGCAACGCTTGCTGGCAAACTTAGCTCTGCTGCTTACGCTGTTAGGAAGATTCGACAGTTGACTGACATAGA
Organism: Hipparchia sbordonii; assembly: GCA_038048805.1. Taxonomy (NCBI): domain Eukaryota; kingdom Metazoa; phylum Arthropoda; class Insecta; order Lepidoptera; family Nymphalidae; genus Hipparchia; species Hipparchia sbordonii. The sequence continues at coordinate 6,443,010 of CM076107.1, read as the reverse complement.
AACTGCAAAAATTGTTTATTTTGCATATTTCCATAGTATTATGTCATACGGAATCTTAGTATGGGGTAAGGCAGCCGATATTGGAAAAATTTTTGTTTTGCAGAAGAGGGCAATCCGCGCAATCTATAATTTGAGGCCGCGGGATTCCCTTCGAGAAAGATTTAAAGAGATAGGCATTCTTACAGTAGCTTCACAATATATTTATAACAACATAATATTTGTCAGACAAAACATTTTGAGTTACAAAAAAAAGAGTGATTTGTCCGATAGACCAAGTAGAAATCCAAATAGGCTCATGTTTCCTGGGCTGCGCCTCAAGAGGGTCCAAAAGACATTTGTGAGAATGAGCGTGACGTTTTACAATAAAATTCCACAGTCAATCTTAGACTTGCCTCTACACAAGTTTAAGAAATCAATTAAATCTGCTCTCATGAAAAAAGCATATTATACAATTGAAGACTATGTAAATGATAAAAAAGCGTGGATATAATTCGCTCCAGTGATTCATAAGACAGTAATAACTATCCTGTGTTCAATAACAATTGTAAATTTTTTATTTTTTTTGAAAAGAGCAACCGCCGAGTTTCTTACTGGCTCTTCTCGGCAGGAAAGGCATTCCGAACCAGTGGTAGATTCATTGACGATTCAAAAGTGCTTGTAAAAGTTTATTTGAATAAAAAATATTTCTATTTCTATTTCTATTTCTATTTATTCAAATAAAATTTTACAAGCACTTTTGAATCGTCAATGAATCTACCACAAACAAAGTACATTCAAAGTGATTTCGAATTGAATCTGCCACTGGTTTCGCCTATTATCCTACTTCCTACTAATATTATGAAACTAAGGATGGATGGATGTTTTACTCAATCACATTTGGCACAGAGATAGATTATAGTCTGTAATAACACATAAGCTACTTTTTATCCGGGAAAATAAGAGAGTTCCCGCGGACATTAAAAAACCTCAATCCACCCGAACGAAGTCGCGGTCATCAACTAATGTAGCGATTAAATACGAGTAGATTAATTTATTCTTACATATACTTACCTAAATCTGTTTTGCATATTTTATTAAAACTAGTCCTATGCAAGTATTTGTATGTAGGATTATAATCCAATTTCGAAATTTGAAATACCTATTTATGTAATACTTTTTTCAACATTATTCTTCCTTATTCGTGCTGTTTGCTTAATTTCCATCTTAACAAAGTTCCGCTCTAAAAAAATTACCTTTTGTGTGCGTCGTTGTTATTATACGAAATGTGAATGCTTTATCATGGCTGTGGTTATCAGGAAAAATGTCTTAGTATTGCAGTCACCTTACAGTTCAAATGCGCTGTTTCTGAGTGATTGAAGAACGAACTAACAAACAGACACACTTTCGCATTAATAAATAATAGTAGAGATTTCTTTGCAAAGAATAACAAGTGTAAATTAAAAATTTAAAACATCCCCGACATGTTACAACATCCTAATCGTTAGTTAGTAACCGTTAAAATAAAAATATCTAATCAGCCATTTTGTGGCGGCAGCCATCTTGGACCGATTTTCATCAAACATAGCTAAGAACACTTCCGATTAATTCACCTTTCAAACAAAAAAAAAATCAAAATCGGTTCATCCTTTCAGGAGGGAGGCTCGTCAAACTTATAACACACGGGTTCTTATAAGTTTGAGGTTTTTGCGTCGGGGGTTAAAAATAATTATTTTTTTATTTTGAAACTAAAATCTAATCTTATTTTGTAGGCATAGCATTTGTTATGAAAGTGCGTATCGTGAGTCAGACAAATGGGGGATGCGAGGTGATGCCACAGGACGTTGGTCTTCCGTTCTAGATTCTCACGTGCAAATACTCGCAGTAAAGTAACACGGTGTCAGCGCAAAATTATCTATGGGACAAACCCGACTGTGGAAAATGGAGGCAACGCTATGTTAAGCAAGGCAACCATATTTTTTGACACAAAGAGACATATTTGAACTTTACTCCGCGACTTTTGGCCGGGTTATGAAATTGTGCATTTGGTTAATTTAATAACGTTGATGAAACAACTCAGTCTTGTACTAATTAATATTTTTTTTATTTATCTTCTCTTCTGTTTAGTTTTTACTAGCTTTTCTTTATTTAAATTGCAATGTATGTAAGTATGTATGTTTGTTTAAGTCCAAATCTTGCAAGCTTAATTGAAGCCACTTCCCGGTTTCCAATTGAGCTGAAATTTTGCGTGTGAATTTATATTGGATGACAATTCAATATTATTGTGTCGTGATGATGGTGCCGAAATATGGCTATAGGAACTCTGTAATAGACGTAATCCCATCAAAGGACTCTTTTGAATGGCTCTCGATGGTCTTTTCTGTATCCAATCTTTACTTTCCTTACCATCTACGGTCGGTTCCTCATATTTTCCCTAAAATTAGCTCCAACAAGTCCCAACGTATCTTATTGTATCGCAAGTATTGGTGCCAATTGGCGCTTATTTTTTTTAACGAAAGAAAAATAAAGAACGGCTAAGTCTCAATCCAATGATCGCGCAATGTATGGCGCCGGGACACCATTTTAATGATAAAAAATAAATAACGAAAATGATAATTATTTATCACAATTTTTAAAATTTTACATTACATTTTTGCGAAATTGTATATTCTGCCTGTAGACGGTAGATGAAGTTTTCACCAGTAGAGTCTGTCCGGAAGGGTTCTACATACGGTTGAGCGTTTACTTCATGAATCTTAAGGGCTTGTTGGCCAACCAATAGGTCAATGTGTTGCATTCAGCGTACGTGCGCCGATACGCATAAACGTTTCTTTCCCTCGCCAGACATGGCTGGTGTCGCAACGATATAATGGCAGCGTTTGCCTTGGGGGCCCTTGCCTCATAAGACTTAAATTTTGCGTGGATATTAAAAGAAGCGATGCTTTGCGTAAATTTAGTCTTGACTATTATAAAATGTTAATAGTTTGATGAATTTTGCTGTTACCGAGTCACGTAAAATCCACTATCAAGTTAATGCTTTCGCAGATCAAAACTCTATTGAAGCTTTAATAGTGACTGATATATTTTCGAATGAAGTGACTCATATAATATCGAACTGAGAGAAGTTCGTTTGATCACATCTGATCATCTTCTTGGTCGAATTCTTTATTACTAAAGGACGTGTCCATATTATGATGTTTTTCTAGCGTCGTAAACTTAACTTGAGATTACAAACTTAATATTATTATTGATCCAAAATTGATCCAAATAGAAAAAATAATAAAACCATAAAAAATATAAAGTTTAATTTTGTTGGTATCTTTATTAATGACGCTGCAAGAATTACGAATCGACCTGATTTTTTGAATAGGTATAGTTTATCTAGGACGTGTTATCTAGGAAGCGTGATACAGGCTACTTTTTATCCCTAAAAACCTAATTCCACGTGAGCAAAGTAATGGGCAAAAGCCTTTTAAGAATAAAGATAGATTTCCATATAAAAATGTATGTATGTCTGCATGGGAACTCTACACAAATTATGTAAGCACCTATATTGTACAGATTCTGTATGGTTTGGCGCTGTTACATATTGTTTACTTTACCTGAATATGTCGACAAATGACTAACGAGAGTATTGATGTGTATGTGTTGCATAATGCACACTTTGTGCATCAACTCTATATTATCCTTTTTCATCTTCATTTAGGTTATGCAATAATAATGCAAGTTCCATTTCAATGCAACTATTATGTATTATCTATTTCCCCCTTTGGTTAAATTAATGCAATTACCTGATGCACTCTATGTATGTAAATACTCCTGAACATGATTGATTGCTAGAAGAGATATCCCAGGCGTTCTTAAGGAGAGCATAAAACCACCAATTTGAATAATTGCTCTATATTATATATTTATGTATTTGGTATTGTATTATTTTTAAATTTTTCCTTGATTTCCATTTAATCATTTGAACAATGTTTTTAATTTTATATTAGTAGGTACACATTTCTGTTACGCTTTTCAATGCAAACCGAATTATTTAAGGTTTAGGATTTAAGCAATTACAGCGCTCGTTAACTTTGATGAACTTTGTTGATGAATGATTAATTGTCATTATTCAAAAAAAAAAATACAGATTATTTCTTGATCATGACAAGATCATGACGAACTCGTCCTGTTGTAACATTATTTTAGAATACGATTGTCAGTAGTGATTCAAAATTTGCCATCATTAACTAATTAAAATAACAGAAAGCAAGTTGTCAGCTTTTAAAGGTATTTAGTTGGTTAATTTATACTTTGCGTCAGTTTTTCAACGTTAATTTGATACAGTCATCGTGAATGTAATAAAATTTTAAAAAATCAAAATTAATTATTTCATGATGGCCAACTTGTGACTCTTATGACAAATTAAGACTCTACCAACTGTAACACTTGTTGCATAATTTTAACGAATGATACGACCATAAGAATGAACATTTTATCATTTGTTTTATTTTTATCATCATTCATAATGTGAAGGTCATTACTGAGAAAGATGTGAGAAAAATGTGTCAAATCGGCATCCGATACTTGTTTCCTAATGTTAATACGTTGTTTCACATGCGAAAGCGAAGCTATTTCGTCACACGTCTAACGAAACCGCCTCAAGGCTTACCCTTGTCCGTGATGTAACAAGTCACCCATCTCTTGGTGTTTTGATGAACATAATTTATAAATATTGTTTGGAAATTTTCATTTACAATATTTTTCTTTGAGCGTTATAAAAATTTTCAATTGTACTTACCTAATTAGTAAATACCGATAATAACAAATAATTTTCTTAGTTTTAATTGTAAAGCATAACATTTGTGAACATAATTGCGTATTTTACTGTTGTGAAAATGCGGATATTCGTGAATTACAATCGGAAATGTAACATCCGTCTCTTTCTAAAACGGGATTTTGTACGGAGAGTGTATGGAGCTACTGAATCGTGACGTCATGTTGCAATGACGCTCTTTTTTTCTATCAGGAAACTTAAAAGCTTTATATTTTCGTGCCTAGTTAAGATATTAAAAAAATAAAAATGACATTGTGTTATAATATTAAAAACCTTTATTTTAAGTACATAATTTATTAACTTTTAAAAACCACATCGCTTGACCCATCATTAATTAGAGTAGTTATTTGAATTACTAAAACATCTGATTACAATAAATAATTGCTGACACTACACAGTAATATGAAACTAACAAGTTTATTTATAACGTTAAACCGGAACATAGAAGTACGTAAGACACTACTAATATGTAATTCCTATTACTTTTATTATATCTTATCCTGCAAAAAACAAGCTAATACATATTTCGATACCTCCTACGTAAGTTGTGGTCTCCCACAAAATTGGCATTTTAGGTTTTGTGCACAATATCATTTGTTTTCATCAATTTTATGTGTTCGTTATAAAAATTAATAAAAGCATTTTTTAACATACTCTCAAGACGTATAAAGTTGTATCGCTGTTAAAACGACGACCTAAGCCATTGTATTGATCTTCACAACAATTAATGCGTCACGGAAGCGTTTTGGGGATACAACAACTTACGTAGGAGGATTTTAATTCTAAATGTGCTCTTAAATATAAAGAATAAAATAAATAAAAAGAAAAAATTATAATATTAATAAAAATATTCAAAACAAAATAGAAAAAAGCTCTTAAATATACTAACATACAGTCGCGGACAAAAAATGTTTACCACCTTAAGATTCATAATTGCATGCACACATCTGTGTCAGAAGGTCGATATGTGATTTGATTAGCCATAGATCGTAGACTTTTTGATATGTAGCGGTGCTTAGACAGTCCTTTAGCGGTCTCTTTAGTAGGTGACTGCTAAATAGGTTAGATGTAGAAAACCTTTTTTGGAATAAAAAATCCTTACTAATGTTGTAAAATAATGTGAGTGTTTATTTGATCGTTGTTGGTTTGTTCTTCCATCACTCAGCTACGGACGCTACGGAGCAATAGATCCACATAATTTTTGGCATGGATATAGTTGAGGATTTGGATAGCGACATTTATCCCGGAAAAATAGAAGGTTCCCATGGAAATTTTAGAATCCTAACTTCACGCGGACGAAGTCACGGGCAAAAGCTAGTAATTTTAATAAATAGATATTATCTCATATAGACACGAGTTACCAAAATATGAAAACGGAAGTAATAATCTAATGAAATTTCAAAGAATCTTTATTTCTTAATTGTATTATTGAGAAACTAAACAATATTAGTATAAATAAATAATTAGCTTAATTAGCTTCCATTCGCTGCTATGACAACACGTAGACTCTCTCGCATAAACGCGACAAGGCGATAAGGCAGTTCATATCATCTGTGATATCACAGATTAATCTGTGTGTGATATCATCTCATACCCATGTGATCTAAGAGTTTGAGGATTTCTTTGATTCTGACCATCCCAGCTTTGAATCATTAAGCCCCATAAATTTTCAGTTTCAAATTAGCAGATCGAGCGGGCTATTGAACGAGATGACTGCCACGGTGCAGATTGAACCATGGAATAGTAGCTCGGCGCATTATCTTGAACTTAGGTTGTCGGAATTTTGCTGCAGAACATCGATGTAAAATGCTGCAGAAACACCACGCATCACCGTAGCTCATCCACCTCCTTTTGACTGTTTTTGACTGTGGATGCTAGCAGCATCATTATGATTCAATGCACAATATAAACTTCACCATTAGAATTATGATTAAGCTTGCCATTTATTTTGTATATTTAAATTTCAAATAACAAATATAATATTTTTGATAATAATTAATTGTCACTTTTACAAGGACAATGATGCTAATGTGTCAAACTTGAATTTAGGAAATGAGTTTTATTACTAGTATTTGTATAGAAAAGTCATTAATACTTTTTTTTGATAAAACGATGCATGAAATTTTTATAACGTAACAAATGCCTTGATATAGCATTATAGACCTTACTGAACGCAGGGTTACGAAGAATCTAATTTGAAAAGTGGTAAACATTTTCTGTCCCCGACCGTACAATTCTAAAATACATATTATATGCTCCTTACAATTCATCTTTATTATTTCCGTATTGCTCCTTAATAATATCAACAGCCTTCTGAGCAACCGCCAAAGTCGCAGCCATAGTATTACCTCTTGGTATAATAGGCATGATACTTGCATCCACTATCCTTAGATTTCGCATGCCATTTACAAGCAAATTGCTGCCTACTACAGAAGAATCATCATTTTGGGGCCCCATTTTAGCTGTCCCAACTGGATGGTATATTGTTGTTGCCATGTGTCTTATATAGCACTCCCAATATGCATCAGTGTTAAAGGAATACTTACTGCAGTTTTGTATTTCGACATTCAGCAATTCAATTCCTAGTGCTTTAAAAGTTGCAGTTTTCTGAATTTTGTGAACAAAATTGATTGCTTTTATGAGAGAAACTAAATCGTCAGGATGCTGAAGATAATTAGCTTCAGTAATAGGTTGTGATGAATCAGATTTTGCTAGAAATATCTCTCCTCTAGATTTCGGACGTAGTAATGTAGGGTAAATACCCAACATATCATGTTTGCGATTCAACGCTTCGATTGCTTTTATGATTTCATTATTATAGCCAACACCCTCAAGATAAGGTTTTAAAACAAAATTGTCATTTTTGGTAAAATATATGTAATGAAACTGTATGTCAGGATAGTCCAAATTATTCTGGTTGGTATTTATAAAGCCCATATAGTCAGTTAACCCAATATTGGAGAGAGGTCCAGTTCTAGTAAGCATATACTGAAGAAGAAGTATATTTATTAGGTCATGTGATAGTTCTCTGTTGATATTAGTTTTAAAAAATATTGGAAAAAACAAATGGTCTTGTAAGTTTTTTCCTACTGGAAGATTTATAAGACAGTCAATGTCCATAATTTCAAGATGTTCTCTCGGTCCTATCCCAGATAACATAAGCAATTGTGGTGTTGCAATTGACCCAGCCGCTAACACTACTTCTTTGCTAGCTGTGATTTCCATAGTAATCCCACTGTTGTGTCTTATGTGTACACCGACCGCCTGTTTAGTTTTCTCATTTATCATTACTTTTTCAACATTAGTATTCTTCATTACTATTAAATTATTGCTAGCATTTTTGAAATACGCTTTAGCTGTGTTCATACGCTTACCATCTTGCGTAAGTAAGCGGGCTTTTTTAGTTCCAATTAACGCTTCATGATTGAAGTAATTATAAGAAGCAAAGCTTAACTCCTTCCATGCAGCGTCAAGAATATTATACCATTCGTTTTCATATCCAGGGAATGCACTGTCAGTAATATTGAATAGTTCCTCTTGTTTTTCGAAATATTTGACCAAATCATTGTAACCCCAACCTGGATTTCCTGATTTTTCCCAATCCGAGTAATCTTTTGGATGACCCCTGAGATAAATCATAGCATTTATTGCACTTGAACCACCAAGACCTTTTCCTTTACTCCATATGCAACTATTGTTTCTAAACCCCAAACAGCTTTTTCCATCTGGGTTCGTTTTGTAAAACCAGTCGTAACTCGAATTTTGGTTTAAAACTAATAATGCTGGAACCTAAAATATAAAAAATATATCGTAATCTTGTTTATGTACTCGTAAATATAATTATTTATTAATTAAATCTGTATTCAGTGATTGTTTCTACATCTGAGACAGCGTGGGAAATCTTTGAAAAATAAAGAAAAATATGGCCTTTCATTTAAGTCAATTTTTCCCCCAAACCGTAATAATTTTTTTCCAAAACGGGGCTCTACTGCACACAAAAATCTGCGGGACATTCATAATGAATGATAAATTGTGAATGAAGGATCACTGAAGTTTGTTGGATATTTGCTTATGTATTGACGCTTTCATTTACTTTGAATTCAAAGAATAAAAACACTGTATTAAAATAACACCTCACCTCGCTGTCTACACTAGGGTCAGCACCTGCTTCAATCAGCAATATCGACCAAGCAGGATAGATATTAGATAACTGGCTTGCAAGTAACGATCCAGCCGTTCCTCCTCCGACTATTATAAAGTCATATGATATACCTAAAATGATGTTATTTTAAATTGCATATTTTATCAATTTTAATACAAATTAATGATGTCGTGACGGTCTGTGTTTTCGCAATAACTGCTTCTAATTAAGCTCATATTAACAAAATTACTAACTTTTGCGCGACTTCGTCCGTGTGGAGTTAGGTATTTTAATTTGTTATGTTAATCCCGCATTGTTTTTCTGTGATGATAATATTCCTGTTTAAAAACTGTTGATATCAGAGTCAATATTTTATCTATATTGTCCCAGTAGTTTTTTAAGACCGAAATCCACGCGATTGAAGTTTAGGGCATATCGGTTAGATCTTAAGAGGTAATTAATTATAGTAAGTAAAGGCCGCTGCATACATAACGTGCACGGGACGGGACGGGACGTGGACGGGACGGGACGTGGAGTTTTGGAAATATCGTTTCATAGAAAATGTAAACGACTGTGCATACGTCACGGAGCACGGACGGGACGGGAACGTGCCACGCGCGGAACGGGAAAAATATCGTCGGCGCAATTAAAGCCAATTCTTCAAATGAAAAATCCATCTTTCCTTGTTCACATCACTAGCACGTTAGTTCTGAGTAATTGCCACGTTGCGTATGCATTAAAAATCCCCGTCCGTGTTTACTAACCACGTTCGGCCCCCGTCCCGTCCACGTCCCGTCCCGTCCCGTGCACGTTACGTATGCAGCGGCCTTAAGATTCTGTGTGTCTAATATAATTTAGCTTAATATTTTGCGAGATTCGTCCCCTGAACTTGCACAGGTCTTTTTTGCGTCTTGGAGAAGGACTGAGGATATTTATTTATTTCTCATTAAAGCCAAGAGTTTTACAAGGTTTCTACAGGGTAACTACGATTGCTTAAAGCAGTATTATATCAATATTGTTTTGAACCCTGTCATACAATGTCAACCTTAAAGTAACTAACATGAGGACATCATTGCATGACAATATCTCAAGATAATATTGGTAGTACACCTCCACGTTCTCAATTCTACTGTAGCTTTTATGTTTATTTTATGCGACGTATAGCCGAATTTATTCTGTATTCTTTAAGCTATATCATGGACTTGATCCTATTTTTATTTTGAGAAAATATTCCTCTTAGGGTGGAAATTTATTGAATGGCACGCGTTCCGAAGTCATTTTTAAATATTTTAATGTTGATTTTCTTAGTAACCGAACCCCAAGCAGACAAAGACGTGTGCAAAAGCTAGATTAGAACAAGTATGGATAATGTTATATTTACGCTCGCTAATGTTATACTTACTAGATCCTTTTTCGATTACTTCCTCAGCACTATCCCGAGGCCAACGATAGTCGTCTAAGATACTGCAATGGACCGCAACCACTGAAGTCACCGCTTTCAGGAACAATTCCCCAGTCATACCAGCAAATGGTAGTGGACATGTCGATGTTATATGCGATTCTAGTGCTTGCATATTTCTTCCAACTAATTGCTAATTTTGTAATTTTCGAGTTTTATTTGAAAATGAGTAGCAAGAAAGACGAGTCGTACACTCACAGGATCTAATGTTCTTTGTGTAGTGAGTAGTAATAAATGAGATACATGTTTCGAGTCAGTGATTCACTTTATCTTATAAAATAATTCTTAACGTGATATCACATTACACAATATCATTGATACTTGGATTGGCGATATGCAATAAAACACAAATAATTTTGTATATTTATGTAATTATGTTATTGAAAAAAATACAATGACTTTACACCTTTGAAAAATGAAAATTAGGTAATCCTAATAAATTAACGGTTAATAATGATTTTTAAATAAACCCAATAATAAGTATTTATTTTAATTATTATATTATGTCTATTTCACATTTTTCCCCATTGAAATATAACCAAAACCGGCAATCTCTCCTTTCATTTAAAATTGATCTATCATTCATATAAAAACTGTTTGTTTGCTGTTTCTTATCACTTATTTTGTTTCTCAGTTCTTCGTGTAATTGTGTTTTTAGGTTCATTGTAAGTCTATCGTTTAGTTTTAAATGCGTATTAGAAGGATAAGAGAAATGGTTGAATATATGTTTTTTTGGATCACGTAACTTTCTAATTTCTGACTCTCCTGCTGCATTTTTATGCTGGCTATATGGATACGGTCTAAACAATGCACTTGAAGTGTCATTGTAATGGAAATCATGACTTAAAAAGTTGTTAAATATTGGCGTTTGATAACTTTTCAGAGGTTTAGTTACATTTTTATCATCTGCACTAATATTTCTAAAGTTTTCTTTTCTTTTGTCCGGCTTTGTTTTTTGTTTTGATTTATGAACTTTATGAATGATATCTTCCGATAAATACGGAAAAAGATTTGTAACTTCTCTAAACACATCTGGTTTTGACGCGATTTCTGTTGCTGCTCTGTACTGAATATAGTTTTGAGTACTTAAATCAATAGATGCCCCAAGAGGTGGTCCATACTTTGAATAATAATTTGGCGGTATGGCCCAGTCATCTTTTATCATATCTGATGCTTTTTCAGCTATCATTATGATGGGTGCATTAGTATTACCATTGACTATTGTTGGCATGATGCTACCATCAACTACTCTTAAGTTCTGTATATCGTATACCTGCAATAGCAAACATTTAAATTTTAAAATCTTTTTCATACCATTCTATAAAATTATACTTAATAGCTGATGCCCTATTAATTGTCCACAATTTAAAAAAATAGTTGTGTGTTAAATAGTCAGGGTACTATTTCATAGGCTTAGAAGACATAATATTACAAAAATACTCACTCGCAATCTGGGATCGACCACTGCATTAAAATTGTTTGCTGGTCCCATAGCACAGGTACCTACGGGATGATAGATTGTCAACGAATGATGGCGAGCTTGACACTCCAAGTGTTCGTTAGACATAAGCTCATGTTCTGAGCAACCAGGATTGCGATTAGGATTCGGTCTGGCATTTAATTCTTTAAGAGCAGGCTGATCTATCAAATTCTGAGCTATTCTAGCGCCGTCTATCTGAAATATTTTTATTTTTATTTATAGTGCATGAAACATATTCTAGATTGAAACCTGAATACTAACTGGGAAAATCTATGCAACCACTCGTATTATTAAGTTGTGTTATTACATAACATGTATTTCTTAATTACTTACCATTCTTAGCATATCATCCGGATGTGAAAAGTAGTTTGGATAAATAAGTGGCGGTGAATAAGGATTTGCATCACGTAGTTTAATATATCCTCGGCTTTTAGGTCGAAGAAGTAATGGTACAATTGAAAATGAAGGTTGATATAAAATATCTTCATACAATTCGGCATAAGTTTCATCCGTGAGACCATTAGCTCGCTTTCCAAATATACCTCCGTCCATGTTATCGGCGGTAGGTGCTATGAAAAACTGAATATCAGGATAATCTTCAGCAGGGTCTTGATATTTTGAGTTAACAAAACCCATTGCTTCAGCTTCCATCATACTGTACAAGGGTCCATTCTTATTAAGCACAAAATCAACAATGCTGCCAATAGACATAATATTGTTTAAATTAAAACTGTAATCTGAACCGTTCGTATATGGGTTGTCAAATAAAAACGAATGGCCACCCATAGCGACGTGATCCTGAAGATTTTTACCGACGCCAGGTAAATGGGCTACAGGAAATATGCCGAGCTCCTTCAATTGTTCACTGTCACCGATACCGGATAGCATTAGAAGTTGTGGAGATTGAATAGCTCCCGCTGATAAAATAATTTCTTTTGTAGATTTAATTATCTTTGATTTTCCATGTTTTGTGAATTTTATTCCATACGCCTTTTTGTATTCATCAATTAGAATTTTTTCTACTAGTGAATGTACGCTTACGTGAAGATTGCGTCTATTTGATGCAGGCCGAAGGTATCCTTTTGCAGTACTACATCGAAGTCCATCATAAAGTGTAGCATGAGATTTTGTAAATCCAGTCTGAGATTTGCCATTCACGTCAACAATACTGTACCCAAGTTGCTCAGCAGCTTTTAAAATTGTACCTGTTATTGGTTGTTCGAATTTAAAATACTCCACGGAAATTGGACCTCCGGCTGAGTGATATGGGTCGTATTGATACTCATTAATTCGCATATCTTCTGCTTTAAGAAAGTATTTTAAGATATCATTGTACGCCCAACCTTCGTTACCCAGATTTTCCCATTTGTCATAATCTTTTTTATTTCCACGTATATATAGCATTGCATTTATTGCACTCGATCCACCTAAGACTTTTCCCCTCGGCCATTTACATCTATTATCTATCATACTTAAACAATATTCACTGCTAGGTTCTGTCATGAACTGCCAGTCTATTGAAGATGTTTGCAGAGTTGGAAACAATATGGGCACATCAGATAACACATTTTCATCCTGGCCTGCTTCTACTAAAAGAATATTCCATTCCGGATTTTCCGATAGCCGGCTGGCCACTACCGATCCCGCAGATCCAGCGCCGATTACAATGAAATCGTAGTAATCGTATAGTTCTTCGAACGGATGATCTCGGACGCGATTTTCTGCATCTTCAATATCTGGCCTATAGAGATGAATTGCCATACGTAGCAGTATCAATGATCCAAGTCCCGGTAAAAGTGCAAATAGGATCCTCGTTTTAGACACTATAGGTTTAATGGAAAATTGCGCATGAGTGGCCATGTTACAAAATTAATTAACACATAGCAAACTCTTAGTTAGTAAAAATCTCAATCACAACTAATGAGTGAAATCTCAATTTCGCTGATTCTACAAATAAATAATTTATGCCTTACAGCACGTAATCACGTTGCGTTTGTTGTTTACAGAGTAATGACAAAACGAGCTTAGTTTTAAATCCATTCTTACTACGGACAATACCTAATTAGTAAAAATGTTAATGGCACTATCAAATTTCATGAGCTAATATGCTAAATGATAGTTATCGTAACACATAAAATGTCCGCAAAAAATTAAAACTGATGAAGACAATAGATATACGAATAAATAAGATTGAAGTTTATTATAAATTAGAAACCTATTTTAAAGATTTTTGTCTGACATAATCTCAGGAGCGGCTGATTATATTTTGACAAAACAGCTCAAGGAACCATCTATCAAGTTTAACCAAATCAACAGATTTGCTCATTGCTGGATGGCTGACCGCATGATAATGCCCAGAAAAAGGAAACCAAAATCTATAATTCTATAAGGATACTTTTCCCTGAAAATCAAAGGATCCATTTTATAAAACCTAATCCACGCACGCGCAAACCCTCGCAAAAACTAGTTTATTATTATAATACATAATTTTCTGATGTCAACCTACTCTATACTGTGTAGTTGGTGACGACAACTGCTTCCATCAGCTATTTTGTTGCCTTAGTAAGTATGTGCACGTTTTTGGGGTTTGCTTGTGTAATTTCTACATATACAAAGTCTCTCCATCAAGTTGGTCTGTATGTTTTCATTCGCTTTTCACCTACAGAAATCCTGATTATTCGAGTACAGGTGTCATTTTTTCAGTATATTCAGTATACGGGAAAGTTGTAATCATCGAATCATCATAGTTGAGCCAAACTCAGCGGAGGGTCTTTCTTAATTGTTGCTTAAATGATAGGCATGTAAAGCTACAGAGTTTTGTTTAGAACTATGTATTTGAAGCGAATAAATTGGACGTTCGGACAGATTTTGCATTCAGAATCTGTCCGAACGTCCTTACTCAGCGTGAGCGAAATTGGCATTCGGAATATTAACTATGTACATAATTTTATGCACATTTGTATAAAAACAATTAGATAGTATTATCTGAATCTTAATAAAAGAATAAAATGGATATAATTTACTTTATTTAGTTTTATTCTACACTATTTTTGGGATCACTCTTTGAATAAAGTAATACTTTCGTGTGATGCCTTACAACTAAAATAAATAATATCATTAGTTTAAAGTACTATTTACAATTACTAAACTCTTCAGCGAACATATTGTTTGTACCTGTTTATTACGTATAATATCTCGACATTCTACGTTTTAGCCAAAACTCTTTGATCATGTCACTGCCCTTCTCTCCAATCATTATAATTGGAGCATTTGTATTTCCACTCACTAAATTTGGCATAATACTTCCATCTATCACTCTAAGTCCTTTTACACCATAAACTTTGAGCTCAGGATCAACAACGGCTTCCGGATCCCAATAAGGCCCCATTTTAGCTGTACCGACTGGATGATAAATTGTGCAAGTGTATTGTCTGATCATACATTCCCAAAATGCATCTGTGAATTTTTGAAAATTGCGACAGGCTGGAAATACATGATTATTAAACACAGATGCATGTTTTTGAAAGGGTTTCGTTCTTGATATAGCAAATGCAATTTTGACTCCTTCTATTAAAGTCTTTATATCTCTTTCATCGGTTAAGTAGTTTGGGTAAATATATGGATAATCGTAAGGATTTGCGCTTCTTAACTGAATATAACCTTTACTCTTTGGGCGGAGCAGCATGGGAATTATGCTCCACACATCAATATTATTTATCGGTTGGAATACGATATTATAGAATTGATCAGTCAATCCGTGTATTTTACGTAATTGACCACCACCATCAGAATTAGTTGCACCAGATATAAAATGAAATTCTATATCAGGAAAATCATCAGAAGCATTAGCATACTTTGTGTTGACAAAAGCAAGACCCTCAACACCTCCCATAATAGTAAGTGGTCCCTCGCCCATTACTGCATACTCCATCAGAGTGCTCACAGTATGAAGTCTATTTTCTATAATTGAAATTGGTTTGTTTATCATAAACGCTAACCCACCTAAACCAATATGATCTTGAAGATTTTTGCCCACTTGAAGATTTTGAATTAAAGGTATTCTATGCTTAGCTAACTCTTCTTCTGGACCTAGGCCTGATAATAGCAGCAATTGGGCAGAATTTATAGTTCCACCAGATAAAATTACTTCTTTTCTAGCTCTTATTCGATAAACCAATTTATTTTTTACATATTCAACCCCAAAAGCAATTTTTGTTCTTGGATCTATCATGACTTTAGTTACAAATGAGTTCATAGATATGTGAAGGTTTCTTCGATCCTTAGCAGGTCGCAAAAATGCTTTTGCAGTTGAACAACGACTGCCACGTCGAATTGTCCCCTGAGCTACCATAAAACCAGTTTGATTCTCTCCATTTATATCTCTATTTAAATATCCCATTTCTAAACCGGCATCTATAAAACTCGATACAAGGGGAGTATGATAAGGTGCTTCAGAAACTGTTAAATACCCTCCAGTACTGTGATAAGGTGTTTTGGCTAAATACGGATTCTGATTATCTTCAGATTTCTTAAAATAATACAAAACGTTGCTATAGCCCCATCCTTTGTTTCCCAGTGATTCCCAATTATCATAATCTTTTTTGTTGCCTCTCAGATATAGCATATAGTTTAGTACAGAGCTTCCACCGAGCACTTTTCCTCGAGGCCAGTTACACCGACCACCTTCCATTGCTGTAAAGACAAAATGTACCGAGTTATATTTACATAATCAAAGTTTTAAATAAATTCTATTTTACAGAATGGTACAGAAGATGATGTGATGTGAACAGATCTTACCTAAGCAACTAGTGCCCTGAGGTTCTGTCTTGTACTTCCAATCCAGTTTGCTAAGCTGTAGGTATCCTGCTAGTAGAGGAACATCGGATATTTCAGTTTCATCTCCACCTGCCTCCAATAAGAGCACCTTCCAGTATCCAATTTCGGATAGACGATTGGCCACTACAGCTCCTGGAATAATTATATTAAAATAACATTTTATTTACTGGTTAATTATGACTGAATTTTAAAGATCTCAGGCGCAGTTGTGAGTGTTCTGACTTTATAAAAAAAAGATGTCCCAGGTTTGACTCTCGAATAAAGAAATTTGAGAATTATGAGTTTCTAAATAGTTTCTAGGCCTAGGCTGAAGGTTCGACCTTTTCAAATTAACACACTACAGGCAAATACCCAGGCCTTACGGTATGTTGCCATGAATCAATATTCAATGGATTAAATAGGTAGGGTTTGATTAAATTGCTGTAGCGATTTCCTTTCATTTAAATAAGAATTAAACTTCGTTTGTGTGGGGCGAGCTTGGATTGTTAAGGATGAATTCTCTTAATGTAATTTTTTGAGGAGATAGGAAAAATATTACTTACTCACCAGCAGATCCAGCCCCAACTATGATGAAATCATACTCCGATAGTAATTGCGAGTCTGGCACGTCCGCTGGCCTACCTTCAGGGTCGGTCTGGTCATACTGGTAGTAAGCAATCGCCGCTACTAACATCGGGATAAACCATGCTACCTGAAAACATATACAAAATCCAAAATTATTACTCAGGTCACGAGACGAGTATCTTCTTTATAAACCGATAGACGTCCACTGTTGGCCAAAGATATCTTGCATGAACTCCCACTTTTTCATTATCTTGATCTTGCACTGCTGTATCCTGCGGCTCCCTGTGACGTTTTCAGTCTGCCTTAAACCTTTTTTAACCTTTAACCGTTGGGCTATTGAGGCTTGTAATTTTATGCTTAGTAGTCAAATAGATACTATAGTGCTTTGTTGATAGATATTGAAAGAGATCTTATAGAGATGAACTCAAACAAATTTTATATTATGTAAGTATTAAATAAATTATTTTACCTGCGTACCTGCGGCAGCGATGGCCGTGCTCGATATCACGTCGGCCACTATCGAACTCATGCTTCTGCAATCCGAAAAATTAAATAAATTAGCTTTTACCTCAGACGGCGCTGACGGAACATTCGGCGATTTGGACATTCGGGGATAAGACGTTCGAGGAATTGTACTAAGTAGGCAGAAATTCAAACAGATATTCCGGGAATTGGACTTAAAATACATACTGGATATTCAAATGAAATTACATTAGTGTATGAATTCATACGTTTCCCTCCGCACACATTCGATCGCAAGTAACAGAACCTTAGAACTCAATAGACATAAATCGCGAAATCGCGTCGCATCATCTTTATCACAAAAACCTACGATTTTGAGACCTGGATTAAACTTTAATAAAAGTGTCGTGTATGTAATTTAATTCCATCCAACTCAATTTAGATTGTACCTACGAAATATGTTAAAACATCAGAATCGCCATTTATTTTTAAAAACTGGTACACGATACCTTTTCGATCCTTGACAAAACATTTTGTACGATTGGATTGTGAACAATAAGTTAGTAATTATCAGCAGGAATCTTTCTAGCGATATTTTATTTGATACTGACGTACATAAGCTGTATGAGAAAGGAGGAAAATAATATGAAAATAATAGATGATGACTCACAGTTCTTATAACTCTGAATTCGGGGTACATAATACATGCGTTCTAGATTCTTCAATTATATTAAGGGGGGGGTAAGGTTAATTCGGTAAAAAAAAGGCATGTTTTCAAGATTTTTTTTTTGGCAATACAGATGGTGTTAGTTTATTCAGTTGATCCATACATGATAATGTAACATTAGGACAATATTCTCCTAAATTTTCATTGCAAAATATCAAAAATTGAGCGAGTGACAGTGAATTTCCGTTGGCGCCTCAAGAAAAAGTTGTTTTGCGGTGCCCATCATAACTCGCAACCAAATCATCTGAAATAAAAAAATCACAATGCATTCGTTAAAAGAGATGTTTGTCGAGGTATTCACGAGAGGATTTTTTTTTCTTTCGATTTTTCGATTTTTCGTAGCACTTGGAAGCCAAAAACCAGATTTTCGCTAAAAAAAACGGCTTATTTGCTGTTGTAAAAAAATTAATTATTATTGAAAAAAAAAAGCTCTCGACAATACCTGGGGAATTATGTGAAGAAACACTGTGCAAAATTTCAAAACGATTGGTCCAGTAGATTTTTAGTTATGGTGGGCACGGACTTCAAAAATGACAAGTCTCAGAAAAACGCTTTAAAGTTTTGCGTACTGAAGTATTCAAGATAAAATTCGACAATTTTTTATACTCACACAGAGTCGTCGATGCCAGGTCCGTCACTTGTTACTGCTCAGCACAGCATACAGCGTTTAACTGATGCATAGATCATGCCTCGAATATACTCGACTTTACCTGAACAGGCCTGTTTGGGCCGGGTGGGGCTGTAAAATCTCAGGCTGGCAACGGACGCTGAAATACTCATAACTTCGTCAATTTTGCCCCGATCGACTTGAAATTTTAACACAATCTTTTTGAGATATTATGCATTCAATTAGAAAAATAAAAAAAAAATCGAAAAAAATAAATTTTAATACCTTACCCCCCCCTTAAATAAAAGTTTGAGCAATGATTATTTCTTGTAAAGATTCTGTTCCGTAAATTGATCTTTACACAAAAATCCGTAGGCACTTCCTAAATCGATTAAATGCTCAAACATTAAAGCCTTCAACACACATCGCGCGATCAAAGCGTCACGTGGTTGCAGCAATACGATAGGACGTCAAACTAAACCCGCTCATGTACAATTACGATGCCTGGGGTAATCTCAGGCACACATATGCGCAAAAGCATTCGGACATCGTACGAATATTAATGTCGCCGTCCATTTTCGAATCTTATTCACGAAACTCGCAGTTCTGCTTGTGATTTTTTGAACCATGGTAGTGAATAAGATTATGTTCATGCGGTTGGGCTATTTTACCTATGTTAGATTGAATGAACTGTTTATATGTACACAAAAGAGGTGACTGTTTGTCAACGCGTGGTTGCGCGATTGACGCATGCATAATATTATGTAACGATGCGAAGGTTCGAAGTTCACGCGCTTTGACGCGCGTAAAAAAAACAATAGCGAATGCAGTAAAACCTTTTACATATTTTTGCGAATGTCGTCCTATACTAATTGTAGATGCGTATATTTGTGTGAATATGCGAGAGCGATTTTAGAATCGGCGGCCGCGTTTCACATGTCGCGGAGTCGCAGTTGTCACGCGTTTTGTCTTTGCATACCTTTATGCTCGGCCACATTGGACTCATGTTCGTGATCCGTGACACATCGCCTACCGTTAAACGAACAGTCTCGTCACGTCCCTGACGTGTCGTAATGCTTTTAGTGGCATACTTACTTTGACCACTTCGATCGTCGATTGCCCTGTATTCTGTATTGTTCATATTAATTGCTTCCTGTATGTCTTTCTCTTTTCTTTTGTAAATTAATTAATTTTATTTTCAATCTTTATTAAATCCTCATCGTAGTGAGTTATTGATTTATTTCGATCTTTCTGTTTCATGTTTCCCTAAAAACTAGCAAACTAGCTGGTAAAAAGCATGGCTTTAATTGACTTCAAAACTTTCTCTCTCTCTTAATTTTCAAAAGTACGTAGGTACATTATGATAATACATGCATAACTATAGAATTAAATAACATGCCCTACGCGAACAAATTCAAGTTTTTAATTATTACCTAATAATCGAGCTCTAGCGTGATAGAAATTTTAACAATCAGCTATCTAATCATACTGAGTGCCAATTTCACCATCTCTTACGCTTACTTTAAGCATTACTTAACAGGAAATATATTGAAATGTAATTTAGAAGTCACCATCGCCTTTCATTTGCATACGTAGTTTCATAAGTATCTTTTAAGTAGGTACAATCATTATTATTTTGTAGAATTTGCTACAAAAGATGGTTTTATATTAGTATATGATACTTAATCTATTTCGCATCAACCACTTTAACCGCAAGCTATTGCTATTGAGAAGTAATGCCACTACACACATTAACTACATACAGTTATGCATGTATAAAATACCGTGTATCTATACATATTATAAATAAAATGTCTGCTGTGTTTTCGATATAATTGCTACTTATTCTGCTCATATAGTTATTTCAAAGAAAGATGCATCGATTTCAATATCTGGCAAGGTAACATCCTGAAGGAGAGCATAGGCTTCGGCCTCTATCCTAAAATAATAGAAAAAAATTTATAATACGGATAAAAGAAACTAAATACTAATTGTAGAGTTTTTTAAATATTTCCGGGAAATTAAAGTCCCCACGAGAGATTTTTAACCAGAAAACTTAAAAACATGCGAAGGAAGTCGCGTGCATTAGTTAGTACCATAATATTAAGTCAATGTGGTTATCACTTTGTGATAAGCGCCATCTTCTTATGCCTCCCAGATTAAGTAGAAAGCGAAACTTTGAAACAACACTGCTGCCCTAGCCATATTACAAACGTGGTATTTTCTATTCTCATTCCATGATCGCTAACGCTGTAAGGCAGTGGTTCCCAAAAACGAAACGTTTCCCTTTTGAAAGGATAGGACGTATGATAAAAATCTTTGGGGGCCCTTGTAAGCATGCACTTTAAATGCACACTACAGTAAATTATATAATTTTAATATTGAACAAATAATGTTCGACTTTTGAAATCGAAAAATAGATGGCACTGCAGTACTTTAAATTACGCTATTTGACACTGGACTGGCCAAGCAGCCGTGGCTGACTTTTAAAAACCTTAACTATAGACTATAAACATCTATTTTTTTCTCTCTACGGTACAGAATGAGCGATCGACAGTTATGTTGACTTGGCTACCAATTATTCATTTTCTAAGATAGCTAACACTAAAGCAGGGGATCTCAAAGTTCTTATCACACGTTCTAACCTTTCCGTAGGGAAGCGTGATAAAATAACTTTGGGGAGCCCTGCTCTACAACGGCGTTAGCGATCATGGTAAGAGAATAGATACGACACGTTTGTAATATGGCTAAGGCAAGTTGCCTTAGCCATATTACAAACATGGCTAAGGCAACTTGTTAAGCACAGATAGGCCGAAGGTTGCGTGTGTGTGCGTACTAAGTTATTCCGGTGAAAATAAGTTATACAAGTTACATTAAACCGCCGTATGATGAATATTCATCCAGTGGTTAGTGCTGTGTGTTGACCTTCTTCTGTTATATATTTAGATTACTTAACAAATCACTTAATATTTAACAAGTTGTGCCTGAACCTTTCAAACAATATTAAAAAATAACAAAAACGTTAGACAAAAGTTGAATAGAATATGCCGTTGGGTGAAGGGAATACCTATTCGTTGAATGATGGAAATATTGTCGATAGAGATGTCATCAAATCTCACCTCTAATGTCGTATGCTTTCACTTTGACCACATAACACTGAAGAACACATAGTAAAAAAATTGTCGTACGAAAAAACCGCGGCACATTTCAGTCACATTCCTTGTATTCTGTTCACGTCCAAGCGTTCCACTTTCGCTGTTCACTATATCGTTTTTGTTTTCGTATGGTTTTTGTTTGTTTTTTTTTGTGACTGTGTCTTTTCAACCGGTCAAATTCGCGTGCGATGTGTAAGTAACGGACACTTTCTTCGAGAGTCAGAGCTCAACTCCTTGTGTACGTAGACCGTTATGTCGAACACCTTGGTGGTGGGAGTCTATACTATTTGTTATCAAATGGGGATTTTTCACTAGTTTATTATTCGAGGAAATGTATTATATTATTACTTAATAAAAACGATATCATTTCCGATATTTAAAATATTAATTTATACTTTCTTTTGTTGTTAAACAAAAATATGCTATCAATACAAAAAGTATGCAAAGTAAAACTATGGTAAGTACAGCTCAGCAAAGTGCCTGGCTCCAAAACTTGGATCCGAGGTGTTATAGGAAGCCAGATTGTTTAAAGTAGCTTTTGATGATAACAAGAAAATGTTTCCTAGTTGATTCTGACGGCCTTCTTGTCACAGTGGTGAGTATTATAGACTTCTAAGTATTGGAGGTCGTGGGTTCAATTTCTATTGTTGCAAGTTGCAATCGATAGGGGCAGAGATTTAATGAGACTGCCATATCTCTTCTAGGTTATTCCGCTTCTATGACTTCATCGTAACTTATCACTAGATAATATCGTAGTTAGTAGAGCTAACTTGTAGAAGTATAAAAAAAAATCAATAAGTTTTCTTTTTCAAAAAAAGACAGCGATAGGTAATCGATGTTCTTTTTCAATCTGTCACTATTGTCTCACCTTAACAATTAGGTAAGACTGGGTAAGACAATTAAAATGATTCCGTAGGTGATAATTTAAATTGCGGCTCGGTCATGAATACATAATGATGGCAACATACCAATTTTACTCTTTGGTGTACTATACAATGTGCTTGAGTTTCACTCCATTTATATCTACGGATTCGGAAGTTTCGAGAACATTTTAGTCGTAGATAATTGTATCTGTCAAGGCTTTACGTAAGTAATAGTGAAAGTGTAGCTGGTGTTATCGGTTGGATAAACTTGTTGGTAAACATAGGGTTAAAGCTCTGTCTACTATGCGATTTCTCAGGTTGTTCTCCCTAACTAGTTTAAACGCTATAATTTTCTTGGTTTAAATCAAGAATAATATTATTGTTACACTCTTGAACTTTAACAACGTATTTTAAATTCTATGACAAGTTATCTATATTGAAGGAAAAATAGAATTCCTTTGTTATAATCTTTTTCTTTGTTATAATCCCAAAACGCGTCGTTTGCGCGCAGAAGAAAGTCAGTAACAACATAACACCAACACCCAACACCACACAAAGTCTTCGAAATATGCTCTAAGTTTATGCATTTGTATCTACATAAGTTAAATTGTTTTAATTGTTTTCAGGCAGCTGTTTCGGGTCCACTCAGAAGCGAACCATTGTTGGAGGATGGGCGTGGGCATGGTGGCTGGTCACAGATGTGCAACGTATCTCCCTTGAGGTTGGTACAGTTTTCTCATTTTTTTGTCGCTTTTTGATGTTATACGCAACTAACAACGTTACAGACCTTGACTTAATACTGTTATTAACCTTTCTTTGCGGGAAAATAGTATCCGGCAGTAAATCCGCTAACCACAATTTCGTCGAGCAACTTCTGTCGTCTCATAAGCCTATGCGACGTTTTGTTACTTCGTGCGACAGAAGCTATATGGACGCAACGAAACCGAGATCAAAGGCCTATCCCTATTTCTTGCCTTTCAAAGCTCAATTTGTAAGGTTTACTGACGGGTAATGTTTAAATGGGCTTAGTTGTGATAGAGTTAGAGAAGATCGACTAAGGTCTTCTTAAAGACGTTACGAACGTTTTTGTTACCATAGTGGACGAAGTCGCAGGCATCAACTAATTCTTGTATCAAGACTTGTCCTACCAAAAAATAACATGTAATAGACATCAGTGCTCGAATATTTATAAATATGTATTTGCTATTAGTTTTCGAGAAGGTGCATAATACATTTACACATTAACTTGCTTTGAGCTGTGATTTTATCCGCGTAGCGTTTGTTTACTTAGAATCCCTTTTATCTTTATTTTTCCTAGGTTATGACACTAAATCCGATGTGTGAGTACGTGGAGACCGCTCAGGGCGTACCGCTGACCGTAACGGGGGTCGCCCAATGCAAGATCATGAACGAAGACGAGCTCCTTACCACCGCGTGCGAGCAATTCCTCGGGAAAACCGTCAAAGAGATCAAGATGACCATACTGCAGACTCTGGAAGGCCATTTGCGTGCTATATTGGGTGAGTGGTTTATATTTTCTTTCAGGATTCCGTACCAAACAGTGGACCTTATTACATATAATTGGAGCTGTCCGTCTATCAGCACAACAGAGGCTTACCTACTCTGGCAGATATACAGCGTCTGTCAAATAAATACTGGTCACATATTGTCAGATACACTGAAGTCTACAGCTTCAGCCGTAATACGTGGCCAGTTGTCGAAAATGTATTTACTTTGTTCTATGTCACTCTAAGTCATCACGACTTGAAGAGTGATGTAGGCCTTATCCCGTTCCGTCATGTCATTGGCATCAACGCCATCTTTCGAGTGGAGTTGAACCAACGATGTGATTTGTATAGCGACATCTATATACTCTATCTCACTTGTATAGTATATTATTATTATTATTATTTCGTAATGGTTCATACATTTGTGTGTAGGTGTAGCTTATTCTGCCCTGACGAGTCTTTGAGTATTTGAGTTTTGACTTATTACTCAAACTGCTGAACTTATAAAAATGTAGTAAATCTAAAATTTGTGTGTATTGCTAACAATATCGATGTTCCTTATGTTATTCTTAGAAATAAGTTCGAAATACATAGAAAAGTTTTTATCCAATAAACTTTTACAAAGTGCTTTTGAATTGTCAAGCGAATTTATACCACTAGTTTAGAATGCCGCACCAAAGAGTAGAATCAGAAAGAAACTCGGTGGTTGCCCCTTTACAAAATTAAATAACAACAATTATGCTGACTTTAAGAATAATTGCCTACATAACACTTCATTTATGTACCAAATATTAAAATGTAAACCATATTTTGTTTAAAATGAAAATGATATCCGTAAAGGAGAACTTACCTCTACCGGAAAGGTTTCCTTCAGAAGCAACTACATTTAGGAAAAACAGTATGTATTCTGTGGTATATCTACTTACGGTTGTTTAATTCCTAGAACACGAGTTCCGTAATTCGAAACCGATGTTACATGATTCAGGTATCTAGCTCCATTCTATTCTAATAATAGCTAAGTACCTACTTACAATAATGTCCACTTTCTACAAATTATTCAATTTATTTGTTTACTTAGTAGTAAGTATACATTTTTATATTAAAACTATGTACTATACTTTATGTATATATTTATATGGTATATAATTTATATACAATATATTGTAAATACATTTTTGACATCAAAAACGTTGCTTATGAATGAATGTATACTTAGGCTACGGATAGGTTGAATAAAAAAAAGACGTGTGGCACTCGGGGACTGCCGCGGTAAAGCTATTGCATAGCATTTTTTATCAACGCCATCTAGCGGCTCACCGTAGAGGAGTCCTGTGTCAGGTTATTTTCGTTACGGAATTTCTGGATTCGATCTCCACGCTGGCCCGCGATAGAAGCTATGCAATAGCTTAAAAGAAAGACTACTTACATCTGCGTAGAATATTTAGGTACATACTTACATTGCTGCAATTTATTAAACCTACAGGCAGGCACAGGTTGACCACTTTGTTAACTTATTAAACTTAAAATAGGTACCTGTTTTTGACTCTAATAGCCGATAGCAATTCATCTTGCTTAATTTTAGGCATATAATTCGCCGCGTCATTCAGTTTCTCACGTAGAACTTATTTTTGTTCCGAAAAATTTATCTAACGGTTCGTATGGGGAAATCTCATGTACATCACCGAAAATTCCGATGGGACACTAAAACAACAACAGAATTCTGGCAGTGGTATTCAGGTTAATTGATATCTTGATTGTGACCTTAAAATAAAACGCCTGCTATATCAATCTCAAAGCTATACTTGACCTCGACGTACACGTAGGTCAACGATCGACAGACTTTCGCTTATAAACTTCCTCTATTAAGAATTTTTAACCCCCTAAGACAACGTGTTATATTAATGTTTGACCGTATCGTCCGTCTATGTGTCACAGTAGAACTCGTATGGATGAACCGATTTGATGTATTGGGAATAGGGTTTAATTGGGATGTTTCATCATTACTTAGTATAAAACAAAGTCGCTTTCTCTGTCTCTATGTATGCTTAAATCTTTAAAACTACGCAACGGATTTTGATGTGGTTTTTTTAATAGATAGAGTGATTGAAGAGGAAGGTTTATATGTATTTTATACCCGTGCGAAAACGGAGCGGGCCGCTAGTAAGCTATATTTGACGAAAATCTGTTCAGCCGTTTAAGTACGGTACTATGATCTTGTTTTATTCGATGACAAGGCAGTCCTTGACTGCAATCTCACCTGATGGTAAGTGACGATGTAGTCTAAGTTGGTAGCAGGCTAACATGGAAGGGGTATGGCATTGTACTCATATCCGTAATCGGTTTTTACACGCCTTCGTACCGAAACTCTAAATCGCTTGGCAGCACGTCTTTGACGGTAGGGTGTAACTAGCCACGGCCACTTCCAACAGACCAGACAAGAGACAATTTAGAAATTATAAATTCCCGAATCGAACCCGAGACCTCCCAGTTATAAGACCACTGCGCCAGGGAGGTCGTCACTTATTTAATGACTTTACATTTTTTCTTTGAAAATACGAGTGATATGTAAATCTACCACACAGGTGCTGCTATATAGTTTATCACAAGTAACTTAAATTATTATTAAAATCATATTTTAGATTAGAGTTTAGTACCAAAGTACAAGAAACGTATTCCCATCCCAGAGAGAGCTCTATAGGTATATTGCTCTCGACAAGTTTATTTCGCCTTTTGTCACGGAATTTTCGCGGAAAAAGTAAATGCGGGCGAGCGTAACGAGGAAGTGACTAGAATTAGCAGTATTTTAATGAAGTGTGTGGTGGCCTTCATAAAAAAGTTGCAACAAGGTAGACCTTGTACGAAGATTATTTTACTTGCATTTAGTGTGTGAATGAAAGTAGGTAATTGAAAAGAACTTGGGAATAGTCTCTAAAACTTATCACTATACCGAATTCCGATATAATTTTAACAATTATCTGTTTGAGTATTTTTATTAATAAAAGCGGAAATTGACAATTTTCTCCTCTCCCTTCCAAATAAGTGGAAAGTGTGTTAGAAGTGGCTACGAAAATAATGTATCGGTTGGGAATTGAATCGTCAACCTATCGGGCTTCAATCCGTACCTTAACCCGTTGGGCTATTGAGGCTTACATTCATACTCAATGCTCTTATGTGTATATGTTGATTCAAAAAGTTGGCAATAAATAATGAGTTAGATATCCAAGTTCTTGGCTACCAAAACACGCCCTTATTCGCTACCAGTGACGGCCCATTGTGTTCCATCCATTAATTCCTTAAGCTTAGCCTCAAACAACAGCCCTACAGTAGGTACTCTATGAGCCCACATTCAGATTATCCTAATTTTTAATTAACAACTTTTTTAATTCATTTATGTCATCCCGTACAAACATCAAAACTTTCAACATTAATAAAACAACAACAGAAATTATTTATTATAGGATAACTAGTAACACCTAGCTGACGAACGCAACTTCGTCCGCATATATTTTCCGAGATAAAAAGAGTGTCTATTTCCAGAATTTAAATTATCTCTGTGCAAAATACCGTATAAATCGGGTTTTCCGGTACTTTTGCAAATATTCAATGACATTCATTCGTGAGTTATTAATGACATTATTGTATTATTTATTAACCAGAGTTAATTCATTTCTGTCACTCATACTCGTATGTACAATCAAATCGTTAAACTTATACTGTAGGAACTAGTATACCTACTAAAGAGTTAAGATTTGTTTAGAAGTTAGGACTCTGAATGAGGCAGAGACACACGCACTTTCTTATTAGAAATAGGTATCACTTTAGAATGTTGGAAATGTCCAATAATTTTGTATTGGAAAACGGTGTGGAGCTTTTGCAATCTATTGACATAAACGTAACTTGTGCCTTATCTACGAGTGTATTTTCCGAGACCAATACGAATATTGGCTTTTATGACTAACACATTTTTAACCGACTTCCAAAAAAGGAAAAGGTTTTGAATTCGTCAGATTTTTTTTTTATGTATGTTCCCCGATTACTCGAAGACGCCTGAACGGATTTGAAAAATTCTTTTATTCTTTGAAGGGTAGATTCCCAGGTGGTCCCATTGTCATCAGGAACTGATGATGGGATCCGGGAGAAATCGAGGGAACTCTTCAAATTTTATACGCACAATTGATATATTTTGTAGTGGCGTTTGAAGTCGGTTGTGTAAAACGAGTTTTTACGTTTATATTATGTAATAGACTTTTTATCTACTTGAAACGCGCATTCACACTGTATCCACAGATAGTTCAGGGAAGGGTTAGGATGTTTTATTTATTTCCTTTGCCCACAATAAGATAGGCTGAACTTATAAGGATTAGTGTATGTGAATACCACAGAATGTTTTTTCAACACCTGACTATCGTTACTAAATAAGCATTCGTGTGTTGGTTCAGGCCCATCCACCAGCAATATGAATATTTATTTGAATGCCCCTATTTCAATGTAAAACCTTCTAGCAAAAATAAAAAGGAAAAACTTCAAACAAATGTTTTTTTTTTTTAAGAAACAAAGTTTCTAACATTTCACTGAATGTGTATTTATTAAGTGATATTTTATATATATATTTTTAGGAATCAGAAGCGGAATTTATTAAGATCTTAGCAAGTCAGAAATGGGATAGAATAATAATAATAGTCAGGATCCATTTTACACATATAATTTTGAACAATTATTCAATAGAGAGGTTACATCACGCACAATTAAGAATTACACATATATGGAACGATCTTACTCAAAGCAGTGTCGGTACCAACAGCCTTCCCGTTCGACGGGTACAGAGAGAATAAGCCCGTGCACAGCCGTGCACTGGCTTTTATACATTTAGGCTTGGTTCCACCCACATTATTGTGGGTAATTATGACTAAAATGGAGAATACACAAGAGCGTCTCCTAACACGGCCTATCCTGATTGCGCGACGTCCTCGGCCGCGCTCTCGTTGATCTTCGTCGAGAGCGTCCACAGCTGGAGCAGGGCAGACGCAGGCGAAGGACCTGCGCTTGCATCGTCATCATTATTGTCTGAATCTGTTGAAGAGACATAAGGGTTATAGTACGTGACAAAAAACACCAGTTGCCTATTCTGATACTCGTCAAAAATCAAGAATTCCAATGTCCTTTAAACGGACCCTTAAACTTTGGATCTAACTTCATTTAAAAATGAGAAATTCTAATTTAAATCAGCTCAAATAAGTTGGCTTGCAATCAAAGAAAAAAATCACTTGTAGCGTAAACCAAATAAAATAAACTGAGGTTCAACATTATTTGATGCCGTGGCAAAGGCTCATCTGATTCTCAAACGTTACAACCTATAGGGACTATATCCCGACACGTTAGGAACGTGTCTGCAACGCCGAAGCCCCAGTCACACACAGAGATGTGCCCGCAAGGCCGAAGCCCCAGTCACACACAGAGATGTGCCCGCAAGGCCGAAGCCCCAGTCACACACAGAGATGTGCCCGCAAGGCCGAAGCCCCAGTCACACACAGAGGTGTGCCCGCAAGGCCGAAGCCCCAGTCACACACAGAGGTGTGCCCGCAAGGCCGAAGCCCCAGTCACACACAGAGGTGTGCCCGCAACGCGTGTTCAATGCAAGCGCCGCTGGTGCTGCCCTTCAGCTGCTCATCTCCTCGCGTGCAAAAACACGCACATACAACTCTGAGCAACTGTAAGCAATAAAAACATTAAAAACGTCCCACGTGCTGCTTTCAAAGAAAGCAACACAACTCTCAGGACACCATTCAACTCCAAAACATTTTCCTCGCTCAAAAGTAGCGAGCTCTATGAGCTTTAGCTGCTCAATGAGCATGTAACAGTTCTAGCAAAATATCAAAACCAAAAGATTCAATAGCAAGCTTATGACTATTTTTAACACTGTTACTAAAGTAAGCCATACCTTATAGTGGCCATACATTCTACTCTTCAGTTCAGTGTGGTACGAATCAGTCGGATCAGTAGTTCAATTCTATAGACGACTCAATTTAACCATAAGGTCAAGAAACCAGAAGAGTCAAGTAAAAATAAACAAGTGATATCTGTCTACGATGTACTTTACATCGCTTACCACGTAATCGTGGCTGTATACCAAAATCTCAAAAATTAACAAACTGTTTAACGTCAGTTAGTCAAATCAAATTTGCTTGGTCAAAACATCGATCAAAATAGCTCGGTCTAACCTGACTTCAACTAATGATTCAATGATTCAAATAAGAAAAGTAAATTTCTTTAAAGTCGAAAACTAAATCTATAATATAATAAAACTGTAACGGGACGAATTCTGTACATTAAATATATTTTGAAAATTTTAATCGGGGGATGCTTTATTATCGATACTGAACCCAAAAAAAATTTTTTTGATTTTTTTGTCTGTCTGTCTGTCTGTCTGTCTGTCTGTCTGTCTGTCTGTATCTTGGCCGCGCATCACGCTGAAACTACTGGACGGATTTAAATGAAACTTGGCAAGATTTAAGTACATACCACGAGGTAACATATAGGATACTTTTTATCCCGAAATTCAGCACGGTTCCCTTGGGAGAGGGGATGAAAGTCAAAATGTGTATTTAGTTGTAATTCATTAACGCGTACTCCGATTTCATTCATTCTTTTTTTATTAGAAAGAAGATACTGTAAAGATTGTCCTGTAATTATTTCAAGGTTGTCGGTTCAGTAGTTCAGAAGTTATAGACATCACAATCCTCAGTATAAGGTCCAAAATAACTTGAACCCCGTTATGTATAGGAAACTTTGAATCTACGGCTCATCTTAGGCTGCCATAATACACTATATAGTGGATAGCCTTATTTTTAACCGACTTCGAAAAAGGAGGTTATCAATTCAGCCGGTATCTTTTTTTTCTATGTATATATCCACCGATTGCTCTTGGATTTCTGGACCAATTCAGGTGATTTTTTTTTAATGGACATTTTTTTACCTTCAACTCCTCAAGCCTGATGCTGCAGAGGTATTTTCCCTCAAAATCATGAGGATTTAGGAACTGTCAACTACGAATTGGTATGCTTGGCCTAAGAATATACTAGATCATAGAGCTCCAGGTTCTACTCCTCAATCCTGATGTTGCAGGATATTGCCCATCTAAACTGTGAGGATTTAAGAACTGTCGCTTGCGAATTAATATTGTAAGTATCAAGAATAAACTACAACATGAAGTTCTAGGTCCTAGCTGCGCAATCTTGATGCTGCAGGATACGGCCCACCTAAACTGTAAGCATGTAGGTGCTTTCGATTACGAATTGTCATTGTAGGTATAAAGCATAGACTACATTATGGAGCTCTAGGTCCTGGCTCCTCAATCCTGATGCTACAGGGTAGTGCCTACCTAAACAGTGAGGATGTAGAAATTGTCAGTTTCGAATTGATATTGTTGGCACCAAGCATAGATTACATCATGGAGCTCTAGGTCCAGCTCCTCAATCATGATACTTCCCACCTAAAGTGCGGGGATTTAGTAATTGTGGTTTGTTAATAAGTACCGTAGGTACCAAGTATAGATTACATTTACGCTACGCTATTGCGTAGCGTAGGAGGGAAGGGACAAAGAGAGCAGGGACAAGCTACATGCCGAGCGATCATTTTCAAAATTAAAATTGATAATTAAACTAAATTCTTTGGGACAAGAAAGGTTACGCTCAGTGGCAGATTTACCAAAAGACTGAGTTGACTGGAGCCTAGGGTGGCAGGGTCTCAAGCGCCAAAAGTGTACGACTAGATATGCAATTATAAAAAATTTCGCGCTCGCTTCGCTCGCGAAAGAGTCGCTTTTACGTTTCTATTGTAGGTGCTAAGTATAGAAAATTTCACGCTCGCTTCGCTCGCGAAAATGTTACTTTTACGCTTCTATTGTAGGTGCCAAGAATGGACTACTAAGTGCCGTAATGCAATTATAAAAATTTTGCGCTCGCTTCGCTCGCGAAACTGTCGCTTTTACGTTGCTATTGTAGGTGTCAAGAATGGACAACTAAGTGTCGTAATGCAATCATAAAAAATTTCGCGCTCGCTTCGCTCGCGAAACTGTCGCTTTTACGTTGCTATTATAGGTGTCAAGAATGGACAACTAAGTGCCGTAATGCAATCATAAAAAATTTCGCGCTCGCTTCGTTCGCGAAACTGTCAGTTTTACGTTGCTATTGTAGGTGTCAAGAATGGACAACAAATTGCCGTAATGCAATCATAAAAAATTTCGCGCTCGCTTCGCTCGCGAAAATGTCGCTTTTCCGTTGCTATTGTGGGTGCCAAGTATAAACTACTAAGTGCCGTAATGCGATCATAAAAAAAATCGCGCTCGCTACGCTCGCGAAAATATCGCTTTTACGTTGCTATTGTAGGTGCCAAAAATGAACTACTAAGTGCCATAATGCAAATATAAAAATTTCGCGCTCGCTTCGCTCGCGAAAATTTCGGTTTTACATTGCTATTGTAGGTGTCAAGAATGGACAACTAAGTGCCGTAATGCAATCATAAAAAATTTCGCGCTCGCTTCGCTCGCGAAATGTCACTTTTACGTTTCTATTTTAGGTGCTAAGTAGGGACTACTAAGTGCCGTAATGCAATTATAAAAATTTCGCTTAAAATTGATAATTAAACTAAATTCTTTGGGACAAGAAAGGTTACGCTCAGTGGCAGATTTACCAAAAGACTGAGTTGACTGGAGCCTAGGGTGGCAGGGTCTCAAGCGCCAAAAGTGTACGACTAGATATGCAATTATAAAAAATTTCGCGCTCGCTTCGCTCGCGAAAGAGTCGCTTTTACGTTTCTATTGTAGGTGCTAAGTATAGAAAATTTCACGCTCGCTTCGCTCGCGAAAATGTTACTTTTACGCTTCTATTGTAGGTGCCAAGAATGGACTACTAAGTGCCGTAATGCAATTATAAAAATTTTGCGCTCGCTTCGCTCGCGAAACTGTCGCTTTTACGTTGCTATTATAGGCGTCAAGAATGGACAACTAAGTGCCGTAATGCAATCATAAAAAATTTCGCGCTCGCTTCGTTCGCGAAACTGTCAGTTTTACGTTGCTATTGTAGGTGTCAAGAATGGACAACAAATTGCCGTAATGCAATCATAAAAAATTTCGCGCTCGCTTCGCTCGCGAAAATGTCGCTTTTCCGTTGCTATTGTGGGTGCCAAGTATAAACTACTAAGTGCCGTAATGCGATCATAAAAAAAATCGCGCTCGCTACGCTCGCGAAAATATCGCTTTTACGTTGCTATTGTAGGTGCCAAAAATGGACTACTAAGTGCCATAATGCAATTATAAAAATTTCGCACTCGCTTCGCTCGCGAAAATTTCGGTTTTATATTGCTATTGTAGGTGTCAAGAATGGACAACTAAGTGCCGTAATGCAATCATAAAAAATTTCGCGCTCGCTTCGCTCGCGAAAATGTCGGTTTTACGTTCCTATTGTAGGTGTCAAGAATGGACAACTAAGTGCTGTAATGCAATCATAAAAAATTTCGCGCTCGCTTCGCTCGCGAAACTGTCGCTTTTACGTTGCTATTGTAGGTGTCAAGAATGGACAACTAAGTGCCGTAATGCAATCTTAAAAAATTTCGCGCTCGCTTCGCTCGCGAAAATATTGGTTTTACGTTGTTATTGTAAGTGTCAAGAATGGACAACTAAGTGCCGTAATGCAATCATAAAGAATTTCGCGCTCGCTACGCTCGCGAAAATGTCAGTTTTACGTTGCCATTGTAGGTTTCAAGAATGGACAACTAAGTGCCGTAATGCAATCATAAAAAATTACGCGCTCGCTTCGCTCGCGAAAATGTCGGTTTTACGTTCCTATTGTAGGTGTCAAGAATGGACAACTAAGTGCTGTAATGCAATCATAAAAAATTACGCGCTCGCTTCGCTCGCGAAAATGTCGGTTTTATGTTGCTATTGTAGTGGCAGGTTCGAGCCCCACCCGTGGCTCTATTGTCGTACCCACTCCTAGCACAAGCTTTTCACTTATTCGGAGGGGAAAGGAAAATATAAGTCATGTTCAGCTTGGCTAATTATTCTTTATTAAAAAAATATATATATATTGGTGTGTGAAGTCTGCCAATCTGTTCTGTCTGTCCTCATCGAGAGAAATAGAAATGGGCCTGCGATTAGTTGAGAGGAATTAATGAGGAATCTTTACTTCCTTATCCTAACTAATCCTTACTAATATCTTTAATTTAAAAATGTTTGTGTCCTGGAAAAACAAAGAGTTCCTGCGGGATTTTAAAAGTTAAATCCACGCAGACGAAGTCGTTACATGTGTTACTCAGTCACGTCGCAACGACTGAACCGATTTGGCTGAAATTTGGCACAGAGATAGATCATGGTCTGGAATAGGATATACTTTTTATCCCGGGAAATAAGAGTGTTCCGGCGGGAATAAAAAACCTTAATCCACGCGGACGAAGTCGCGGGTATCAGCTAGTTTTAAATAAGATTCTTTTCAATTGTGTAAGTCAGTGCAAGTACATCTACATACGGGATCGCACATCAACTGTTTTTCACGAGACCATAAGATTTTAAGCTATTTGACCACACAGGAATCTCATTTTCCCATTTAACTTAACTCGCAAAGTCAACAATGATTCTTTGTTAACCTTCTCATAAAAGAGGTTAGAAAAAGGTTTCTAGCTAACGTAACTATAGTGGGCATGAATTTGCCATGACTTTACTCAAATGGTCAAAAATATATTGGAAACTTCTTACCGACACGTAGGCTTGTACTTAGCAAAGCACATATCATGTGCAACGTGCGAACTGGCACGCTGCGGCAGGCATCGCGACAAGCAGAGGCGCGTTCACCAAGCAGGAACAGGTGACACGCAAAGAGGCGCAGCAGCCGGCGCTGCGTCAGACTCGCCCGGCACCAACAGGCGACGCGCAGGCCGGTGATGCGCAGAGAGGCGCCTCTGAAGCGCCGTCGTTGCAACACGCTACAGCGTGCTCGGCAGCGCGCAGACAGGTGAGGCGCGCAGCAGCGCGTCATGAGGCGCGCAGAAGCGCGTCCTCAGCGCAGCGACACGCTCCGACGTGCTCGCCAGCGCGCAGATAGGGGAGGCGCGCAGAAGCGCGTCATCGGCGCAGCGACACGTTCAGACGTGCTCGCCAGCGCGCAGACAGGTGAAGCGCGCAAAAGCGCGTCATTGGCGCAGCGGCACGTTCAGACGTGCTCGCCCGCGCGCAGACAGGTGAGGCGCGCAAAAGCGCGTCATTGGCGCAGCGGCACGTTCAGACGTGCTCGCCAGCGCGCAAATAGGTGAGGCGCGCAAAAGCGCGTCATTGGCGCAGCGGCACGTTCAGACGTGCTCGCCAGCGCGCAGATAGGTGAGGCGCGCAAAAGCGCGTCATTGGCGCAGCGGCATGTTCAGACTGCTCGCCAGCGCGCAGACAGGTGAGGCGCGCAGAAGCGCGTCCTCAGAAGCGCAGCGACACGTCCCGAAGTGGTCGCCAGTGCGCCGACAGGAAACGCGTAACCAGGCACTGTCGCAGACAGCAATTCAGCACGCACACAGCACCGAGGCCGCTGTTGCTTGGCACCCGCGTTTGCACAGAGTACCTTTGTGCAACTACCTGCAAACTATAGCACAAATTAGCACACATTCATTTATCTAAACGAGTTAAGGACTCGTTTAACACGAACATTGTATTCCTGTTCAATGTCAAAATTGAATATCAAAAAGGGAAGTGTTTCTCTTTTCCCGAATCTCCCGAAACCACAGATAGGAATCGAACAGTTAAAGTTATTCACTCAAACGTGAAGTTACAAAAACTAACGGCTGTGCGTGAGGTTATCAAGGCTAGTAGTGAGCATAGGACTATCCCACTTCTGATTTTAGGAATCAGAAGCGGAATTTATTAAGATTTTAGCAAGTCAGAAATGGGATAGAATAATAATAATAGTCAGGATCCATTTTACACATATAATTTTGAACAATTATTCAATAGAGAGGTTACATCACGCACAATTAAGAATTACACATATATGGAACGATCTTACTCAAAGCAGTGTCGGTACCAACAGCCTTCCCGTTCGACGGGTACAGAGAGAATAAGCCCGTGCACAGCCGTGCACTGGCTTTTATACATTTAGGCTTGGTTCCACCCACATTATTGTGGGTAATTATGACTAAAATGGAGAATACACAAGAGCGTCTCCTAACAATATATATATTTGATTCTTCATCAAACATTCTGGTCAGCTTTTTTCTAAAATAGAAGAAATCTCTTCATAGACATACATAATATAATAAGTTATCTTTTGATATCAAATATCACGTCTGTTTTATGGTAAATTTTTTATATTTAACTATTTGGTTTAATAAATATGTATAAATAATATTTTTAGAAATCACTTAATTAAAAATGTTTGGAACCGATTTTCAAAAAGATTTTTTTTTAATGCTTTAAACTCTAAAATTGTTTCACGCGTTAGTTAAATGCTCTAAGGTTAACAATTAAGAAAACTGTAGGGAACAAAGATCTAATCTCGAGCGAATTATCATTTTAATGCGTATAATTGCAAAGAGAATGTAAGTAACTTTTTCCCCGCCAGCGGGAAACGTGCTCGGGGTCACGTAGGCCACTAGAACCGAGTCCGGGGGCAAGAAACTAGTCGTGTAATTGCAGGAAAAGGCATCGCTGCAACCTAACGTACTGCCTACTAATGACTAGCGCACTTTTGGTAGCGAGTAAGGCTGCTGTAATTTGCTTTAAATGTACGCGGGTTTGCACGTATGGAGGGGTAGGTACGCATCTCTAATTTTCCGAATTTATCACTTCCTTCAGCCAAATTGGGCCTAAACCCTTTCCATTCTGAGATTAGTGATAAATTCCACGATTAAATTACGCTTAAAATTATAATTATATTATTTAATATTAGTATTTGCATGTATTTGACATGTTAGTTATATTGAGTGTTAGATGATAGTAATATTGAAATGTTCCTGAATGTATAGAAAACTGTCCTAATTTTGTTAAGAATACACAAAACGGTTGTAAATTAATTACTATAAATGGAAACCACACATTTAGTCAAAAAATACATTGAAAAAAATTATATTAGTGCCTGATTAGTGCATACAATAAATTAATTTCCTTATGGGGCTACGCTACTTTTTGGCAACGCCGAAAATATATAAGTACCTACGTTTAAAAATTACAAACTGGAACTTTATCTCGGCAATAAAATTACCAAACTGTACGGTTTCTAAACCATTTATTAACATATATCGATAAAATACTTTAAATCAGGGCTAATTTTAGTTTCAATAATGTTATTAATATACTTTCCAAATAACAAAATCATGCGGAATATTGCTAATGAGCGATAATTTTAGAAAATTTCTGTTCGTATATATGTATAACTAATTTAGTTTTTTTTAATCTGTCTGTTTGTTTTAGGGGTAGATAAGTTACTCTTATGAAATTCCTTAATCTGAATGGTTTATATAATATATCTATTGTAGCTGTTGTTGAAAATACCGTTAACGTCAGAAGCGGGGAGAACCAGGCTTGTATCGTTAAGGACCCCGCTAGAAAACCCATTCGGTCACAACCATTCGCACGTTTTAGTTGTAGTCGCAGTGAAATACTGGTACACTTCTGAACTATTATCTGTATCAAAAATATCGCGCTCTACTTTTTGAATTTCAAATAGAGGTTTCGAGACTTCGTTCGGTTTGAATTTAAAAATTGACAGTCAATTGTTAACTGTTAAGTGATGCTCGCATATGAACTATAGTGTTGTGCCTGCATTTTTCATTTGTTTTTCATTCGTTCAGTATCAGTCATGTCTCTACTATGGATGGGTGCTTTTAATCTTGGATTGACAGTTGGAGCTACTTATGTTGTTATTAAAAGGTAAACTATTTTCGGGTTATACTTCGTTCACACAAGCTCACAAGTTTCTCTCTTTTCTACAACATTTTCTATATATTCTCAAATCTAATAGTTAAAGTTATAGATGTAAATTATCAATCAAAGACTTCGAGAAAATAGTGCAAAACTTTAATCGCTTATTCTTTGTTATCTTTGTTTTATTAAGCGTGCGATGTGTTTTGAACGTAGAAGTTTTTGCTTCGTAATTTCAGTTACCTTTACTGAAGAAATGTACTACAATAATGAAACAACATGCATCTTACGAATTATTCGATGTATGCAAGTAGTAATTTAAGGTTTGAAAAGAATGTTCTTTACTCTTGGAATATGGGTCAGGGCTACTTGATTTTACTTTGAAGTTACTTGATGAAGTTTCATTCATGCTTAGTACCAACAGCTACTAGCAGCACTCATTCAAACGACGTTATATGACAGCTCGGAAATTCTTTTGTCAGCGGTTATTATACCTTTTATACTTATAGTATATAGGTCAGCATGGGTAGTCCAAATGATCTAAGGTACAAAAGTGTACACTACGTGTAAATATGACTAAATCTCATTTGAAATGTTTATCAATATAGCACTTGCAAAGTATGTTGCTATGAATAAATAACTCAAGTTGGTTGTCGTTTCTTAGTTAATATTAACCGCAAATTGGTCGAGATAGCTTATGTAAAAATAAATTATGCTTGTATCTTTGTTAATGTTAACAAGTTCAATGTTATTAATAGCCAACTAATTTTAGCAACGTGCTGTTGTTTATCAACTGCCAAGTTGATTTGCAGGATTTTAAATGAGTTTATGTTAATTATTATTTAATATGCCTTTAACCAAGCCGAACGGACACATTTTTATTCTTTTACTGTTCTTTTTTTCAACGATATACGTAATGATTTAACAATGATACCAGAAAAATAATAGTAGGTTTGTGACAATAGGTTCTGTTCTTGTGGCTAGTCAATCTAGACATGAAACAGCCCTGGAGCAGAAACAATAAACTATTGACGTATTTCATATCAACTGAGAGCTTTTGTGTTCTTTACTGCATTTGTGTGCAAGTCTGCGTTGCCAACTATATATCCGATTATATATTAGGATTAATATTTCAAACTATTAATACCATATGTGATATGTCAGTACTTAGTTACTTACATAACGTATCCATCTAAAGTTAAGACCATATAGACAAACTGTAATGTAAAAAAGTACTAAGGTAAGCCAACATTTCGTTTAGAATTCAAGAATGTGATATGTCCGTGTGGTTTGAGCTGTGCATTGATAGATCAGTTAGTCAGTCAGTTAGTCATCTTATTCTGTAGTAAACTTACTCATGTGAAGCAGGGGCAGGTTACCTAGTTAATTGATAGAGCATAGAGTATTGCATATAATTACAGTGTGTGTATGACATCTTATGTTAGTAGAAAAACACGTTCACACCATCCCGTAAAACGTTATCTAAGCCGTGAACTTGGCATACAGTCGCGACCTAGTCTTACGTCATGTTTACATTTGTTAACGTACCCAGCTATTTTGAAATCACACAAACCTAATTATTATAGCCTTTCCTAAAATAAAATAAGTTATAATATACACCGCAGAGAGAGGTCATACAACTGCATGAAAAAGATAAATATGGACTACTAAAGAAAAAGAAAAGGCAAATCATCTTTATTTGTGGCCTGAACCTCTGCTGCTATAAATTCTTTTTACAGCTAATGGACAATCCACCGAGAAAAGGATGACAGATCATTTTTTTTTTTGATAAAATAAATTCATAACCTACCTAGTCAGCACTACTACGTCTTTATATTTTTCTTCTTTTGTTCTGGTGGGAGGCTTTTAAAGATTTAATAAATGAAATGAGGTCTTAATTACATTTACCCCATAATTAGGCAACAGTGTCTCAACATAATCAATCTGTTGCCTGAGATAAGTTCAGAACTCTTAATATAGGCATCAGTGCTTCATACCTTACGTTATTCTTTTGTGCTAACAATACAATTACTCATATTATATATATCTCTTATTTCTACTATACTTATTTATTTACTATATTTATTTATTTATAGCATATAAGTGCGTGTCAGCATGTGCCTTGTCTTTGCCATGGTTAGTTACCACCCTCGTCGAAGTCACACCGCCAAGCGATGTATCTTTTGAGGTCGTTGGGAATTCAAATAGTCAAAC
The DNA here is from genome assembly GCA_038048805.1 of Hipparchia sbordonii. NCBI lineage: Eukaryota > Metazoa > Arthropoda > Insecta > Lepidoptera > Nymphalidae > Hipparchia > Hipparchia sbordonii. The sequence goes on along the minus strand of CM076107.1, from coordinate 6,402,305 downwards.
TAGCTGATGCTCACGACTTCGTCAGCTTGTATTTAGGTTTAAAAAATAAAAAGTCAACTATTGAAGCACCATCCCAAACTTTACTAAACTAAGAAGTCTCTTAAAACCCAGGACGTTCAGCCTCAAAGCTCTTCGACTTCGGTGACTTCGGTCGACGGAGTAAACCTCTTTCTTTATTTGAGTATTTGTGGGAGTTTAGCGTGTTCAAACAGATAAAGTTTTAAAAAAATGGTCATTTCATTTCCTTACTCTCCCTACATCAACTGCATTCAGTTCTTAGAAAATATTTCCATTCCGAATTCAGACATTGTGTAACTCTAAAGTAGTACAATTTTATGATTCTATGGGGTCTCAGAGGGTCTCAGTTTGAGCTGAGTCAGAGCACGCTCTATAGATCTCAGCATAAGCATAGATAGATTGATAGGAATTTGATTTGAGCAAAAACGCCAACCAAATTCTAACAATACAAAATACAGACGGTAATTACTGTTCCAAAAAGTATTTAGGACCCAAGATGGTAACTTTATAAATGGACATTTCTTAGAAATCGGGGGAACACTGCGTAGTAGCTAAAGTAATTTTAATTTAAGTGTTTTATTTAAAATTAGTCATTAAGGATGGATTGGATATCTATCGTTGTTCTTCTGTAATGACAACAGTAATGTCATTGCTGAATTGCCAAGATTTTGTTAACCGATGATTTGGAATTCGTAAATATTTATTTATTTTGCGTTTAAATTTTTGCGACACCTACTTTGGGTTGCTAGAATAAAGATAAATAAGTGATAGCGTCGCCCCTATTTTTTTCTACTCTTTTGCCTAGCTATGACTACATTATTTTTAAATTGCCCTGACTGTGCAGTTCATATGACGTAAATAAATACCATAATTGCATAATGATGCGTACATTGTACATTATGAACATTCTACGCTCCAAATACGCCTAGAGACACAGGCACAGATTAATAATAGGTTGAAATTGAATGAAAATTAATGAAATTCATATTTAAAACATGATAAATATTACTGTAGATAATAGTGTTACGTCTTAAGTAGATACTGTACAACAATTGATCACTATACAAACCTACGTTATTGCTTATTTTACGGAAAATAGTATCGAATCCGACAAATATTTTTACAATTTGATATTTGATTTAACCTTTGGTATGTCAAGCCATTATAATGTTTCTCCTTGTTTACAGAAAATCCCATTACGGATAATAGGACCAGAGCTACGTGCTAAAAAACAAAACGCTTGATCCTTTTATCCTATGCATATTTTGATTCCGTGATAGATCACGCTTCTTATCCGCACAAAATACACGGAGATGTCGCTTACAAGTGAACCGTTCCAAATGAAAAATAAAGTAGACTCTATAATTGAAATAAACTTTTAATGGAGAAGAACCATTAAGTATCACAGGAGTAAAAGAGTCAACATTATAAAATAAGTTATTATGCAACGTCTTTTTAGGGTGCCCAACTGGTAAAGGGGAATAATGAATCAAGCCTCAAGAATTTAATTTGTCGACAATACCAAACTATCTAAATTAATTACTGAGCAACGGGAATATTATGAGCTGAGGAATATTACCTCTTGCTTGTTTTATTATACCTATTGTTTGGAATAGTTTTTTTCTTTCGTTACCCGTGTGATATACCAGTCTTACTACCAGTAGTAACACGGGTAATTTTTTTGCCCGTGTTACTACTAACTGCTCAGGTTCTATATTATTCTATTAATTTTTACTCTACGTGTGTATTCAATTACAGCGTTTGTGTATTGTATTTTATATTTAACTTATTTTGTATTATTATTTATGTAGAATAACTTCACCATATTATTACTGTAGTAAATATAATGTCAAGGAAATTCTTATGCTAGTTCACTCAACGTCAGGTTTGCTTTCGCAGTTAACAAAGGAAAACCGCAAACCTTTGGACTGAAATGCACTACAAATAATATCGTATAAATATTAATTTTCCCCTATATTTAAGTTAATCAAGATTCTTACCTATAAGGTTCTACTGGAAAGCAGGTGTTGGCAGACCAACCACTACGTGGGGCGAGCGACCGAGGCTGTGGATTTCCGTGCATAAGACCTTTACCCAGAGAAGGACGTCTATCGGCTGATAAGAAATTTCTAAAGATTTCGATGATTAATATTACGTTTACAACGTTCTGAGTAGTATTTTTTCTTTAATCTTCTTTTCAGATTAAACTGCGGATTGTAATCACGTCCCACCTACATCTATTAAAAGCTCGCTCCACATATACGAAGCTTGATTCTTACTTGCATATTTGGCTTTCTGGAAACTAATTATAATTAATTTTAAAGGTAAACTGAAAGGTTTCAGTTTCTCAGAAAAAAAGGCAGGTTCGATCCCCACCCGTTGCACTATTGTCGTACCCACTCCTAGCACAAACTTTCCGCTTATTTGGAGGGGATAGGAGAATATTAGTCAACTTCAGCTTGGTTAATATTCTTTATTTAAAAAATATAATAATAATATAATATTTTACTAGCTTTTTTTCGTGACTTCATCCGCGTGGAGTTGGGTTTTTATTAAACATACTGCGGCAACACTTTTTTTGCTCACACTCTGACATTCACCAAGTCTTCAACTATACCCATGCAAAAAATCACGTCGATCCGTTGCTCCGTTGCTATGTGGTTGAAGAACAAATCAACAAAACAACAAACACAAATAAGGACTTATTTTTATAGTATCTCTACGAAGTTTGACTTTTTTTAATTATTTATTTGTTAATTTGTATGGGATGCGCCTTAGAAAAATTATATCGTAAACTCTTGCTCGAATGCACATGTTCCTCCGAACCGCATTATTTTAATTTCAAACAAACAATGCGACTGTAAAAGGAAAATACTTTTCAGTTGTAGTATCTACAATGTACGAAGTTATTAGTGAACGTGGTTGCCGGGACGTCCGGATTCAGTCCCGCCGCGGTCGTCGCGAGCGGCGGGTCCCGCATAGCAGTCCCGCTTTCAGCCACAGCTCATGACTTTCAGTGGTTCAGAAGTTCGTGACCTTTCGGCGGCTTACATTACGTTCACCTGTTATTGATACCGTGTATCTTGTTTACGTTTAGGCGGCCGTAATTAACGTTGTTTTTAAGTTTCGTCGAAATATTGGGCTATCGATACGTCTATTAGCTTTTACGCTACTGAAAGTTTGTATTTCATTGTATTCCCTTGATATCTATGCATCTATACTCGTACTAGCACTTAGCTACTATGCAAATTATTAATTGTGACAGACTGTCTCGTTAGTCTTGTGGCTGGCATGTTCAGTGGCGAATCATGATTTCCCGGGTTTGAATCCTGGAACAAGAAAAAAAATTGAGGTTTTCTACCTAGAAAAATGCCCCAGGAAGTTAGCGGCTTTAGATACACTCCGTACCACGGAGGGAACGTTAAGTCGTTGGTGCCGCGCCTCATATCTCCGATTATGTCGGATTGTCGTCTCACAGGATTTGTGAGAGTGAGGGAATAGAGCGTGCACTTGTTTTGCACTCATTTATACACTAATAATAGTAATATTTACTGCGTAGATATCTGCCGTGGCTGAAATTCGATCGGAATAATCACATTATTAATTTATAAGATAATGATATAATCGCAGCCAATACACCTCTCAGTCGAATTATCATATATCCACTAAAACTTCATAAATGTAAAGAAATAATAAATAAATATCTGCTGGCACTAAATTACGATGAAGTTGAAACTCTACTAAAACGAAATCTGTAAAAAAACGACTAATGAAATTCTACTAAGCAATCACGCAAACACGCGCCCGTACACACACTCTCACCCCCCCCCCCCTCCCACACACACGCACACGCACACACACACACACGCACACACACATACGCACACACCACATACAGTCACAGACGCTATTTATTGTATTAAGTTTAAGTATTAAATAATTTTTATTTATTATTAATATACTTATGGAAGAGCGGAGTCTTCTAACACAGGTATTTCATACTTAAAAGAAGACTCCGGCCACTGTTCTTGTTTGTTTGTATTAATTAAATAAATAAATAAATTATTAAATAAAAATTATTAAATCCTTATGACATTGCCCGCTTTGTTGTACTTATACCCATGTACGCGATTCTAACAATACCCACTTTACAATTTCCTATCCTCTAGTTTATGATCAGCTTAACAGCAAGGCGTTCGTTTTATAGCCGAATGTTATCTGTATCTAAAAGAAAATACTTAAATTGAAATGTAGAGATTTATCTTTGTAAGAGTATTTGGTGATATCTATATTTTTATTTGAGTAGGTACATACATATCATATTAATAATATAAATACAAAAGTTTGTATGTGTGTGTGTGTATGACACACACACACACACAACACACACACACACAGATGGTAGACGGTCACTTAAGATCTGTATCATCATGTAAATTTGCGATGACATACTAGTGTAGGTGGATAATATGGATGATACTACTTTAGAAGAATTACCTTGAATAGGGATTGACTCACGTAAAAAGTTATTTAACATATTTTTTTGTTTTTTTTTTACTGCTGCACATATTTTTGCATATTTTTTTTTGTATTTTGTTTCTTGTTGAGATTTTCTAAAATCTTTTCTGAGGTAAGCGTAATGTTACAAAATCCCACGATATTATTATTATCCCCAGAAAATCCCCAAAATTATGCGATGAATACAAACTCAAAAATAAGGATTACGAAACGGACAATTACACATTACAAGCGAGATATTAGCTGTAGAAATGTTTTCTTTTCGATTGTCAACTTTATTTGCTGTCAAATAACGAACCATTCTTAAATTATGAAGACGATGGTAAGAGGATAGAGAGGAGAGCAGGCTTAGTACCTAATACGAAGTTGTTTTTGCAGCCAAGCCACGTCCACAATGTAAGCATGATATGTTTTTGACAGCAAATAAAGTTGTAATCTTGTTAACGTTGATGTAATAAAAGGTAACACTATACTTACCTTATTAGACCAGACTAATAGAGTTTTAGTTTAATAATAAATATACTGCGTGAAAAACTTAACCGTCTCTCAAGCCCACGGGGACGAGCAAACAAATATAACATTGACTAACACGTCATATAACACCCTTAAATGTCTTTGTTGTGTTTAAAAAATAAAGTTCACAGTTTATCCAACTAAAAAAATTGCCTCGCTATTTCGAATAGCGTGGAATTTTTGTGTTTTTGACATTTGAGTTTTTGAAAAATAGGTGATAACAATTGGCCTATGAGGAATGGACTCCAAACATCTTTGAAGGCGAACCTTGGACCTCCTGAAAGTGGGCCCAAGTCTTAACCAATAAGTTATCTTATCATCGCATCCACTTATTTAAACTTATTATAGACCACCAGGTGTTACGATTCGAAGTGGATAGTGAAATTTTTTTTAACAGCTTTATATTATTAACAGCTAATACCGCTTATCTATTATGCATGTTGTATACGGAAAACCTTGGTTTCCTTTTGCAACTGGATTCAATTATGGAACTGTATTACCTTTTTCTTCTGTAATCGTTGATTACCTACGAGAAGTAGTCAGTTTGCATAAATTAGCGTAACTGAGCATATTGTTATTCATTCATCTCAACAATTATTATTGCTCCCAGCCAATAATGATTTATTATTTCTAACCAGTCATTTATTTATCTCAACACATCGCCTCGGGCCAATATTGGGCACAAGGGTTTAGGCCATAGTCCACTACGCTAGCCAAGTACAGATTGGTAGACCATCACATCACATCACACTAATATTATAAAGCCGAAAGTTTGTATGTGTGTGTGTGTGTGTGTGTATGTTTGTTACTCTTTCACGCAAAAACTACTCGACCGATTTGGCTGAAATTTAAAATGGAGATAGATTATACCTTGGATTAAAACATAGGCTACTTTTTATCCCGGAAAATCAAAGAGTTCCCACGGGATTTTAAAAACTAAATTCACGCGGACGAAGTCGCGGGCATCGTCTAGTTGAATATATTTATTTAAATTGAAAAATATTTCCAATATGTTATCAAATTATTCTTCTTTTCCGGATATTGACTGAAATCGTTCAATAGGAAATGTTTGTACTTACTGTTATAGTGTTATCTGTAAACTTCGGAATGGCGGATCGTAAATGGTTTTGCTAACGTTTTCGTTTCGCTCTTGATAGGTATTGGATATTTGAAATGATACAGATTATTTTAGTTGCTTACTCGCTCTCATTTTGTTACTCGGTACAAAAATCTATTTTTCAGCATTGCTTTAAATGGGATTTTTAGTTTCTTCTCTAAAACCATTTACTTTATTTCCACATCATCATTATCACATAGAAAAAATAAAATTTGTATGTATTAGCTTTTCCCACGACTTCGTTCGTGTAGATTAAGGTTTCTTTAAAAATTCTGCGGTAACCCTTTATTTTTCGGGACAAAAAGTAGCTTATCTTACTCTTAAAGTTCTCAACTATATTGCGATATACTATAGTACTCTGTTGCGACGTGATTGAAGGACAAATCAGCATAAAAGTAAAACATAATTCGTAGTATTCGGAGTATTTACTCCCTCAACTTCATTAACATAATATAAAGATTCTAATGTCGCCAATTTTTCCACTATCATATTTGTATCAAAACGATATCATTTATATCATTGCTAGGTAAATAACGATAAGATGATAAGCTTCCTATTTATTATTGACAGACAATTATGATTCTTAATACAAAGATATTACGTACTACATGTATAGTGAATAAAACTACATATATCTATGTTCTCGACATCGCAGTTCTGGTTTAGGTGACAGATAGCATAGTATAGTCAGAGCTAAACGCTTCTAAGATCTGCATCGAAATCAAAACTAATTCATATATGCACAGAAAAAATATATTACATTAGTATTTTCATTTTATGTAGTAGAGAACTTTTTATATGTACGAGTCCTTACTGTTATATATTCAGTACTCTAAATAACTAGATATACTTACGACGTCTTCCGAATAAGATGTAATAAAGTGATATATATTATGTACATGTATAAAAATGAAAATATAATGAATGCGTGTGTGATTGTGTGAGTGATATTATATATCTTAGTGTTAATTTATAAATGTGTAGAAATCAGCACAACTATGGAAATGATACGGATTGCCTTAGTGCCGCTGAGTCTGACCATCGGCCTCACATATCTTAATGTTAAGAGGCAAGTATTAAGTACATAGTTTAACCCTCCCAAACCAAGCTAAATCTTAACTTAATTTACTTATCGGATCGATAGTCTACATAAGTTTCTAAGTTTCAGGAATTCATTTGTTTTATATTATCTTTGGCTCTAACTTCCAGGTACAGTAATATATATTCAATATATTAGTTACGAGTACAGTACCCAATTACACAGTTTAGAAATATTAGTCCATCCAGAGTCGTAGAGTTACAAAACTGATTCCTACAGAAACTAAACTCTTAGAATAAAATTAGCTATTATTCTTGATACTAGGATCGCTTACAGTCGAGGAAATGAGATGACGAGAGAAGAGATTATGTTGTTTTGTGATGTAGAATCACCTATTACCTATAGTTGTGCCTTGGACACAACCGTGGATCGTTAAAAGCCATCTGCTTTGCTCGCTTGTATGTGGAGTAACGCGGGCTCGTCTAAAAAGGACAAAGTTAAAGCCCAGGTAGCATGATACTATCTGTAAGTATTCACACGAGCAAAGAAGCCTGTTACCGCGGTAGACTTCGGTTATCGGAAAAACCCCGCTTCGATGGAGTAGTCACATACAGACAGGGCCTGATTAACCCTTAGGCTAATTAGGCTGCAGCCTAGGGCGCGAGGGTCAGGGGGGCGCGCGCTGAAATCGTATCTTCGCATGCACTAATCTAGCATCATTGCTATGATCAATGAGTTTGAGAGTCCCTTATTTTAACAATAAATTTTGAAATTTTAAAAAGCGCGCGTTAAAATTAGCCTAGGGCGGTCAGAACTCTTGATCAGTCGCTGCATACAGATAATAATAAAGAATATCTCTTGTTACCAGGAACGCTTACAGTCGAAGAGGTGTACAAGGACAGAGACCAGTTCGCGGGGCTGGTCCGCGAGGTGGCGGCACCAGACGTCGGGCGGATGGGCATCGAAATCCTGTCGTTCACGATCAAGGACGTGTACGATGACGTCCAGTACCTGGCCAGCTTGGGGAAGGCGCAGACGGCGGCCGTGAAGAGAGACGCTGATATAGGCGTTGCGCAGGCTAATAGGGACGCTGGGATACAAGTGAGTTATACTCATACACGTAGGTACTAAAAAAGAAACGAATCTATAATTGGGGCTTGTACTAGCAATGACACCTAAATATAGGTCGGCTGGTCAACAAAATAACAACTCTTGCGTGTGGTTGATATAAAATTATTGAAAGCAATCATTTAATTAGTTTTTTGCTGGACTATAACAAAATAGATTAACATTAACAGAACTCAGCAAATAACATCGAATACTATATAAATAATAAACAAAATCACAAACGTTAATGTTAAGAAATTCTAAATGATTCATATATTTTTGCATGCAGTCGCAAGTGTGATGAATGGCTCCATTTTGGATTTTTTGCTTTACTGATATGGACTACTGCAGTATAATTGATACGAGTAAAAAAATTATCAAGGATGCGGTCAATCTATTGAGATTGCATAATATAAATATCGCGTGCAAACCGTAGGTCTGTATTGTTTGTGTAACAGGAATAATAATAATTATCCTCATTTAGATACATTATTTTATCTATTCAAGATGTTTTTAATGTGTTATGCTTCTAGAAGATCATATTAAAAAATTCGATGATAATAATATTTAAAAATAATGTTGAAAACATGTTTCCATCTGAGTATATTTTCTATATTTTCCATCTTATTGACACTATTTATTATCTACTACTTATGTATGTTTTGACCTAATTTGTGCAACGACTTATTTCTTCTGTGTGCCTTACTTCGTTCAACAAAGACCTTTCGCAGGGTTCTATATTTCACCCTTGGCAGTTTCCATTCGTCACTCTCGAAAAGGGTTTTCGGATATTACGAAAGTTAAAACTTACTTGTATGCAAAGTTTTACTTTAACTGTAGGTAGGTACTCTGTTTTGGGACTCCATAGAGCAACTACTATTTAGTTGCTCTATGGAGTCCCAAAATAGACAATAAAAAGTGGTCAGATACAAACTGTCGAGAACGATAATGCCACTGAATAATTATTGTAAGTACCGTTTATTTTAAAATCGTGAACGATCAAAAACGTTAATGACGCATAAATTTTAGTTGCATATTTACTTTATAATCATAGCTTGTTTTATCGGCGGTGAGTCGAGATGAATTTACGAATGAATTATAGGCCGATGACAGAGTTATTAAACGGTTCTCAGCTACATTTATTCGGTGACAAAATATGAGTCCATTAACTTTATATAAAAGAGCCACTTATATAGTGTACCAATTTTGTTCAAAAATATTCAATGACGAGAGATACACGTAGATACTCCAATATTTACGGTCTAGTTACAAAGCTCTAAAAATGAAATTCGTTCTACTTGTAAGGACTGATTAAATATTACTGGAGAGAACGTGATTTTAGGGCCAATGCCATCTTTGTGTGTTAATTGAAAAAATGGGCCTGCCCATAATGGTACAGTTAAAGATAGTTGAAGCTCGTTATCGTGATTGGTATGATTGGTTACAAGGCCATAAATATCATTATTTGGAGATAATTATTAAGGTGCCGACAGAATGCCTTCACTCTATCGACCAGAGTATTTTTGTACCTAATGAATTTATAGACTCAAACTTGACTTTTTTCATATTTCGTACATAAAACTTTTGTTCGTCCGTCTGTGATTTTATCCTATAAAATCTGAATACTAAAATGCTTCGGTGTATTTCAAAATGAAAAAGATACCTAATTGGGATATTTTAAAATAGTCTGATTTTTACTTGTGTTATCCCAGAGTTAGAGACTTACCTCTGATCCACTCCTACTAATGGCGAATCGCAGGGAACTCTAATGTGCTATTCGATCCACTGATGGATCGATTCAATGGATCCTAGTAGATTGAGCGGATATATGTTATGTTTACATTTATAAAAGAATTACCAGAAAACATTGTTTGCTATGAAAGGAAGCAGAGTGCGAGAAGACTGCAATGGACGTGAAGTACTCAATGGACACCAAGATAGAAGACAACGCCAGGATGTTCAAGCTGCAGAAGGCACAATTCGACCAGGAAGTCAATACTGCTGTAAGTAAAACACTTATACTACTTTATCCTTATTTCTAAATGTAAGAAAAATGAATTTAAATACAAACGTGTTTGTTTGTCCTTCAATATCACTGCAACAAAGCTACGGTTCGACGTATTTTTTTTTTGCGTTGGTTTTGGAGTTTGCATTGGTATTAATTGGAGAGTGACATATAAGCTACATTTCATTCCAGTAAAATAAATTATTTCAGTGGGATTTTTAAAAATCTAAATCCAAAAGTTACTTAAAAAAAAAGACTACTAATTTGAATTATGTGCATTTGCAGAAAGCTGAATCTGCATTAGCCTATGAACTGCAGGCTGCAAAGATTAAGCAGAAAATACGAAACGAAGAAATACAGATCGAAGTTGTAGAGCGTCGCAAGCAAATCGAGGTAAATGAAACCGAGTTAATAATATCGCTAGAGACCAAAGTACCTGTCGGTTGGTTACTGTTGTCGTGTCTCCTTTAAAAAGTGTGATTTTTATAAAAACCATAAAGTTCCAGATCAGTTTGTTGTACATAAATCATCATCACTTATTCTATCCTTAACTTGTTAATCCCGTCTTATCGATGAGTATATAAGACACTCAGACTAGATCCGTTTTGGTTCTCATTATTGTGAGATGTCTATTAAGCAGACAGTGTCCAGTTGTTATTTCCGCTATCAAAGGTTATTATTGTGTTGATATTGATAGCAAATATATTTAACGTGGAATTCCTTTATCAAAACTACTAAACGGTACCAATGATATATTTATTTCAGGTTGAACAGCAAGAAATCATGCGTCGTGAAGAAGAACTGATCGCAACCGTCCGCTTGCCAGCTGAGGCTGAGGCCTACCGTCTGCAGACCATTGCTGAAGGAAAACGGTGCGTCCATTATAAATTATACCAAATCGTTTCTCTAGTAATCAATTCAAAACTTTACATCATTGAATAATGGTAGAAACATTGATAGAAACTACTACGGTGTCAATATATTTCACACATTTCACACTTACATTCTAGAACAGAAACAGAAAACTCAATATTCTTTATTCTAAATTGGTACGCTGTACACTTTTTGCATATCAAATTAATAATAATTATGTACGAAAACTTAAAATTAAGAGATTACGAGGAATCGAAGCGCATCCTGGCCTGAGAAGAAAACTCACTTTTATATGACAAGTAATTTGATGTGACCAACAGTCTGATTCTAGCAAATAAAAAAGCTTAAATATTTTTCTTGTCAACAGGACCCAAACTGTAGAGGCAGCTAAAGCCGACGGAGAACGAATCAAAGTACTCGGTCTGGCTGAAGCACACGCAATCGGCGACGTCGGTAAAGCTGATGCAGAGCGCATGCTCGCCAAGGCCAAGGTCTACAAGCAGTATGGCGAAGCTGCTATCATGGCCCTTGTGCTTGAAGCACTGCCTAAGGTTTGTATTACTATTTTGATATAAATTACCCAATGTAGCGGATGTTGGTGTTATGATATTGAAGGTGTATTGAAAATCCGCCAAGAAATGAAAGAGAGATATAGATCATCAAAGTTGCGTAGGTTGGCATGTAATGTCACACGTCTATAGTCCAATCCGCTGAGCGTCGCACTGTAGTACGTCTTGTTATTTTTTTTTTTTTTCATTTTTCTTGTGTGATTATTTGAATCTATTATTAGAATCCAAAAATTTGTGTATTTCTCCATTCAAAGTAATATTTTAATGTATTAATTAATTATTTATCTTTCTCGTTAGCTTTAAAACGTAAATGTGAAGAAAACATGAAGCATCAAGCGCTCCTTGCACTGTACCTAATGATTTAATACTTGTATTTGAGACTGTAAATTATCACCATCACCATAGTGACGACCTGCCTGATGCAGTCAAGAGCGTTAATGGCAGCTCCCACTGCTTTTCACTGAATAAATAATAATAATAATTTGTGATTAATGAGTTATTTAGCGTTTTAGGATTAAACTGGGGAACCAAAGTTGTTGAAAGTAAAGATAACTTATATTCTAGTGGCTTTATTTTACTGCAGAATCTCAGTCCTACCAGTATATCTGTTAGGTATATTCCACGCGAAAAAAGTATAAAAGAAGTAACTGGATTATATTTCATTTATGATTAGATCGCGGCTGAAATATCCGCCCCGTTGGCGAAGACGGATGAGATAGTGCTGGTTGGTGACAACGGCGCGACAGGCGAAGTGGCGCGCCTGGCGGGGGGCATCCCGCCGGCCGTGCGCACGCTCACAGGGTTGGACCTCACTCAAGTGTTGAAGAGACTGCACCCTTCAGGTAGTAACTAAATGAAGTAAGTAAAGAAGAAGAAAAGAGAAACCAACACACTAATATAACAACTATTGTAATAATATGTAATTATTAGTAATATTGTAAACTAGATGATGCTCGCGACTTCGTCCGCGTGGATTAAGGTTTGATGATTAAGGTTTTTGATTCCTGCGGGAATCCTTTAATTTTCCGGTATAAAAAGAAAACTTAGTGTTAATCCAGGGTATCTATCTGCATTCCAAATTTCAGGCAAATTTTGTCCAGTCCATCGGTTTTGCGTGAAAGAGTGACAAACACACACACACACACATACACACACATACAAACTTTCGCCTTAATAATATTAGTGTGATCTGAAAGTGTGTTGGTTTGCCTTTCATGTCTATGTATTTGTTTGTTGGTTTTTTTATGTAAAGGTACCCGCAATAATTGACGTGACAACTAAGAACCTTCTTAAATGATATGTACGTGCTACGATCCCGCTTGTTTATAACGTTCGCAATAAAATAAAATCTACTTCTCTTTTATCCTTTCAGAAGATCTATCTGCGCTTAAGAAAAAGGAGGTGACAGCTTGCTAAATGTAAAAAGCTATCACATTTCAAGTGCCATAGAAGTACCAACAATATTCATTACCTCTTACTGGAACGGTCATACAAAGCACCTCTCGAACAAATAGTTTAATATATTATGAAAAGACAGTTTTATTTATTTGTTTTAGCGTTACCAATTAACTACGAACAAGGTTACGATACCACCGTTATTACCAATACGTTTGTATTATTACTTTTTAATAATCAGTATGTGAACAATTGTGTGTGCTACCAAAACTCATATATATTTTTTATATAAGCCTTTTACTATTAACTTCACTTAAAAACATATATATGTATTTTGATAATAAATCGGTCGAATAAATCAAAAATAGATCTATTCTCTTTGTAAATCACTCGGTTTTATATTTATTGTTACCTTTAATAAAATAAAATTTAATGTTTATTAAGAAGTAAGCAAACATTTGTACAAAGCAACATTTTTAATTGATTAAAAAAAATCTATTCTTACTTTACTTATTAAGTACATTATTTCTATTAATCTTATTTACATGTGATTACTATCTTCTAGGGGACAATTTGTCATTAAAAGTTAGGTACTTTCACATATTATATAAATATATGTGTAAGGTTACCAAAATCTGTTTTGTTAAAAACTCATTCGACCCAACAGACGATAAGATCTATTCGAAAATATACATTCATATGAAAACTAAAATACATATAATCATGTATTGAAGATTTTGGAAGCTCACACAATACTATTTACATTTTAATTGTTAAAGGCTCAGAGATAAGTTCCAATCTTTCGCGATACACTCATTGTTTTTATCATTTACGAGAACATCTATTTACAAGTATGTACATAAACCATTATTATGACCCGATCCAATCTAGACATTGTTCCGTAGATGATACATTAAATGAGATAAGTTATATTGGTATTTCTTTTCATTCCAACGTAGGTGTTCTTTGTTCTATTGAGAAATAGTATCTAGCAGTTTTGAAAGTTAAAAACAAAAAATAAAAAAAAAAACAAAATCTTTTTAAATGTAAACTGTAGAAATTAGATTTTGTACTGTATTCAACAAAAACAAAGTGTTCTCAGACACTGCCTTCTTGACGTAGAAATATTTACAATTTTATTCAAACTGTACATTCACATCAACAATTGTTTATTTCGTCTTCAAAAAAATATATTATTTTAAGTATTTTTACGTTAAATATATTATGTTTAATTTCCTTCAAAAGCTACACTTTTGTGACATCACTTGTCTTGCGTTTTATAAGCATTTTATTTTGTAGACTTTATTATCTAGATGTAACTAGTTGTGTCGTCACAAAGGTCTGAACTTTGTAACTGTCATCACACTGAAATCTTTACAGATTTTTCGTTAAAGCTTGCTGCGGGTGACAGGTAAATAAGAACGTTACTTATTTTGTAGGTACCATGTTGTTGCAATCGGTCACCATTAAAATCTATTGAGACCATTTTTTTTTTTTTTTTCAGAAAATCTGTTTTCGTACCTTATGATTGATACAACATAAGTATTACGTACTATCGACCTGTCACCCGCACTATGCTAATATGAAAAAACTGGACAAAGGTTTGCCCGCTAATTAACAATTGTTTATGTGACTGTAAGCAGGTACTTTGTGTGATGAATGACATTTTTGTAATCTCAAAAATTCGTGGTTATAATGCTTGAAAATGTTAAAATTGCTTTTTATTTACACTAATTAATTGTTTTATGCACAAATTTTGAATTTTGTTTATAATTTTATCACAATTATAATATTGTATTTTTATTTAATAGTATTATTGTCTAATTGCGATACTCTCTAAAGTATCAGTACTTATAATGTGTGTAATGGAACCAATATTTTCAAAAATGAATGTACAAAAGTATATCTTTGTTTTATTTAATCCAATTCCCAACCTGGATTTCTTTGTAAAAATATGTTTATTTTTCAAATAAAATCATAGCTTACTAGTAAAATAGGTTGAGTTTTATAAAAAAAAAACAGCAGTTTATAGTATAATTTATTATTTTTTTAATTAAATTCTTATTCTTAAACTAGATAACTAACTATAGAATGTATTTTCTATTGTCTATGGTTTGGGTTGTGTAGCTCTCCTCGTATGTTAGTCTTCATTAGCTGCAACAAGTAAAAAAAAGTTTAAATAAAGATGATGGTTAGACAAATAACGATCATTACATTTTTCCAAAAAGTAAGCTTAAAAACAAAATTACAGCAGATATTCGTGTTTATCAACGAGTATTAGGAACAGCGTGGCTTGGAAAACACTGAAAACTGTGAAATAGAAGTGAGTATTTATCAAATGAATATACTATACACCAAGCTTTCAAGGAACAACGTTAAACATGGAAAACTATATTATAGTTCTTGCAATTCACATGTGCGCGGGAACTGTACCTACTGGTTATGGCGTGTACATCCACATTGCGTAAGTGTGCGTGTCCGTCAGAGCCTAGGTGGGAGCGATCAGGCGCGAGCATTGCACTCGCTCACACTTGTACAGATGCGACTTGAACAACCTCAATAGCCCAACGGTTACAAGTGAGGACTGAAAACTGAAAGGTCGCAGATTGGAACTCCACATGTTGCGCTATTGTCGTACCCACTCCTAGCACAAGCTTTCCTCTTATTTGGAGGGGATAGGAGGATATAATCAACTTCAGCTTGACTGATTTTCTTTTTGAAAAAAAAAAACCGCCACTCGCACTCGTGAATTGTAAGAACTATGTAGGTAAGTATATGTACCTCAACTTTTTCCTGATAGCTGAGTTCAGTTTTGGTGAGCACATAGGAAAGCTTCGCCAGCGCTGCCTCGGCGGTCATATCGAAAGCCGGCACCACACCGCATTCCACTAACAGCTGAAAAACTTTATTAATTTGAAATCCGCACTAATATTTTAAATGCGAAAGGGTTTGTTGGTTTTTCCTGAAGGACACCGCACCTGACTGAAGTCATACCGCAACAGAGCTACAGTTAAATATGATTTTTGCAAGGCTTCAGAGGGCGGAAAAAGCGACCTAGACTAAACAAGTAGTATAAAAAATCACACGTGCTCTGTTCCTTATTTTTGCAAAATTGTGGGACCGTATAGGAAATCTATGAAAGTGCTGATTAACAAGGTCTCCGACTTCTATATTGGGGAATAAGTAAATAATTAAAAAAAGTAATATAATAGGTAAGAATGCGTAAATCTTACAAGTCCAGTCTCGTAGATAGCCTTTCCCAGCACCGTGCCGTTGATACACTGCGTCACATTGACGACCAGCACGTTGTTTTTCACGGCCTTCTCTATCTCCTTGTAGATCTCTTTGCGCTTGATGGGGATGTTCCCGTTTCCGTATGTTTCTATTACCACACCTTTGGATCGAAATAAACTTAATTAAAAAATTTTTTGTCCGGTTGACATCGTGAGACTGATATTTTAAAGGAGGGAATAATTATTTCCTATAGAGGTTCACTGAAGAGAAGAATTGTTTGCTAGTTGGGCAAACTAGTCCATATCAAAAGTTTACCATTAGTTTCTTACCTTCCATTCCTTGGAAGACTGCTCTGATGAGCTCAGGGGTGATGGTAGGCGCAACTTTCAACACATACACTTTTTGAGCAAGCTTGTCGTGCAATCGGCATTCGTCGGGGACAGAGCCAGGCGGGTGGATGAGCATCTTTGGATCGACTTCAAGGGTAGTTTTTGCTTCCAAGAGTGGAGGGAAGTTCGGGGAATCGAATGCGTATATCCTTGTGTTTGAGACTTTCTTCACTCTGCAAAAAGTAAGTATAAAATTCATTTACCTACTCATACGGAACATTTTTTTTTATATAGAGCTTAAACAAATTACCTATTTATAAGTGCGTGGCTGCTACGTGCTTATTCGAAGAAGAACAGCCAAAATATTTCAGTGACCTCTGAGTATCTTTATGATTTTTCTCAGTCTAAGGATCATTTTTTGAAAGCAATCAAAAGCAATGAAAAATTATAATTTTCTTAAATATAAAGAAATTATAAAAACCTAAAACTTAAAATAACATAGATAAAATCATACTTAATCATTTTTTGCTCGGCGTTTTGGCGAAACGGTATATTTTCAAAAACACATTGACGTCACAAGTTTAATTCAAATAAAATTTTAAATAAAATACCTACCTAGTTCCTCTGAAGAGTTTAGCGCCGAAAAATACTGTTACTTCCGGAATGTGCAATGTGGCTGCGATCAAAATTGCGCATAGTATGTTATTGTTACCATCGCTGCGAGGTTGGAATATCGGCACCTAAAACAAAAAAAAAATTGCGGACTTTGTCTTTGAGATGAAACAGAACTGTGCTGATAATAAATGGACGACTTTTTATAATTTGCGGACACTAAGTGCAGTGGCACCCAATGGCATCACTTCGTGCATCCCTTTTATACCTATCTAAACATCAATCTTTAATCCAATTGCCAATAGATAGATACGTAAACTGTCAAAACTTCAACTTAATTAACCGACTGCTTTGTCAATTAAAGTTAAATCTATACTAATATTATAAAGCTGAAGAGTTTGTTTGTTTGAACGCACTAATCTCAGGAACTACTGGTTCGAATTGAAAAATTCTTTTTGTGTTGGATAGTCCATTTATCGAGGAAGGCTTTAGGTTATATAACATCTCGCTGCGACCAATAGGAGCGAAGCATCAGTGAAAAATGTTGCAAAAAACGGGGAAAATTATCCATATTTGAGGGCTTCCGTTGCGTGCGCTGCGTAAACGGTTCAAGTTACCCAAAAAATAACTAAATATTTTCGGAGATAGAGGACATAACTTCTCGCGGATAGTAGCAAGTCACTATAAACCTTTTCCACGCGCACGAAGTCGCGAGAATCAGCTAGTAGATCAATAAAAATATTTATCTCTACTTTCTTTTTATGATTTATCTTCAAGTCTAGCTAGTAGCCAGTAGGAGCTAAATTATTATAGAAACTGACCTGTGCTCCGGTGAGGACCACTGTCTTTCCTACAGATTCCAACATAAAGGATAACACTGAGGCACCGTATGCCGTCGTGTCCGTTCCATGGAGTACCACAAAACCATCGTAGTCATGATAAAACCTCTGAAAATTACAGAAAATGGTTAAGGAACAGTTTTTAAGGGTTCGTACCCAAACGGTGTCAACCCTATTAGGTACTAAGCTTCCGTTGTCCCTCCGTCCGTTTGTCTATCAGCGGGCTTTATCTCATGAACCGTAATAGGTAGATAATTGAAATTTTCACAGAATGTAGGTAGTAGTTAGGGAATGCAAATCTCGCGAGATTGGGGCTCAAGCGAGATCTCGCGAGATTGTAAATAACAATACTGCGAGATCTCGCCAATTTCGAGATCTCGCGAGATTGGCAGTTTTGTGTGTTTTTTTTTTTGCAAATAATCACAATACATATTTGAATAAATTAGAAAAAAAAATAATATAAATTATAAGTATTATAAGATAACATTTATTTTCACGAATTTTTTCAATAGACTTTTATGAATGAAATTGTCTATAATTTTTTAATAAACTTCTAAGTAGTAAACTTTGACGTACGTATCTATCAAATCACTGTGGAAGCACTGTATACATAGCACAGTTTGGTTACCTATAGTTGTAAAAAATTTTATTTTTTATTTTTTGAAAAGCAACTGCTGAGTTTCTTGCCGGCTCTTCTCAGCAGAATCTGCATTCCGAACCGGTGGTAGAGTTAAGACGTGTCATAAGAGCTACAAGTTGGCCTACATGAAATAAATAGATTTTGAAATAACAAATGAAAAAAACCGCTTGTTCGCTTTAGGACAGATTCGCTTTACGACAGATTCGCTTTACGGCAGATTCGCTTTACGGCAGATTCGCTTTACGGCAGAAGTACAGTGAACTCGAATATATATAGATAGATTTTTGTTTAAAATTAATAATACATTAAACAAGTTAATACATTAATGCTAATAGATGGCGCTGTATTTACTATCGGTCAAGTCATGTTAAAACAGTTTTGCGTCAACTAATATTATTTTTTATTACGTCTAATGTTAAAAGTTAATTATTACAATATATAACTAGTGGTTCGCCCCGAACTGAGAACTCGCGGTATCCTATAATTCCCTAAAGATAGTTTTAACTTTTAATTATAATTATAATTTATAACACATCCTATATTGTTCTATCATCAAAATGTACCTAATATTAGCATCAAAAAAAAATTCAATTTTTTTTTACTTACTTTTTTTTTGTAAGCTTTAGGTAGGTTTACGATCCCAACAGAACCTAAGTGCCCGGCCTTCGGCCGGGCACCTGAATATTCATGTATAACCCTAACCTAACCTAACTTTAGTTTAAAGAAAAAATTCAAATGACGGACAAGTGCAAATTCACTCAAGTAGACTCGGAGAGCTCGCTTCGCTCGGTCAATAATAATTATATAAAGGAAAGTTTTCCTTGGAGTGAAGACCATATTTTATCTCGACCTGTACAATTTTTGCCGTAAAGCGAATCTGCCGTAAAGCGAATCTGCCGTAAAGCGAATCTGTCGTAAAGCGAATCTGTCCTAAAGAGAACAAGCCAAAAAAACAACCAGTCTTCTCTTCTAATATCAAACGCAAATCTTTTAGTAATTTAAAAATTAATTCGCGCACCGAACGAAACCGACAAGTCGCAACTCCGTCCGTGTCAGTCCGCGCTTCGAATAAGACTTTTTTATGCTGGAGTGCAATCTCGTTAATCTCGCGAGATCTCGCCCTTTTTTCGTCCGAGATCAATCTCGCTAAAAAAGGCCGAGATCTCGCGAGATCGTAATTGCATTCCCTAGTAGTAGTACGGGACTCTTCGTGTGACTTGGTCGGCTTTTTAACTCATAGCTCATCTCATTATTACTGTAAATTTTTTAGTTTCAAATTAAAAAAAAAACAAAATCTAAGTAGTATCAGGGATCTGTAGTGTAGAGTTATTACAGATTAAAAAAAAATATTTACGAAAACTTAAAAAAAAGTTACCTTAATATCGCGAGCCATTTTGAGCCAATCGTCTATTGTGAAATCGGATGAATCTTTTAACTCATCATATTCGTAAATTTTGTACAAAACTTTGATATCAGTATCTTTGCCATCTGAAACGACCAAGTTTTTTTAATTCTAGCTAATACCCACGACTGCGACAGCATAGATTTAAAATTAAAAATCAACAATAAAAGCACTAGGTATATTTTTGCTTTTCTATGAACTATAGTTTAACAGAACTTTAAAAAATTAATACTGAGACATAATCATAAAGAGATCCGGGTAAGAGGGCTATGCCTCGAGGCCCGAAGCCCCGATTGGTCTACGGAAAATCGGAGAAGACCCCGCCGAGCTGAATCTGATGGAAGAAAGCCTATAATTATCCAAGGCTAGGTCTACTTACCTACCTGAGAAACCCCTTGTTCCTTACTTATTCATCTTACCTGGTAACACGAGATATTCCGCTTTATCACTCTTGGCCAGATGTTTTTGCCAATAAACGTCGTCGTGAAGTTGCGATAGTTTTCTAATCACACGATGCTCTATGTTTTTTTGCGGGACTAGTACTGAAATTAAAGCAATTAAAAAAATTTAACGCTACATTTAATAGAGTCGCTTTAGAATAGAATTAGCGTTGTCAATGTTTTAAAACCTAAACTTACACCAAATAAAACAAATAGATACAACCTACCGATGAATGACGCTTTGCAATACTAAAGCCTCTAATCTCTATAGCACAGCGGTTAGACTGAATACCGGAAGGTCGACGGTTCAAACCCCACTCTTTTCACTATTGTCATATTGATCCTAGCTAAAGAACGCTTAGTTGGACGGGAAAGGGGAGCATTAGTTTTGTTGTTTATTAGTCTTGTTAATTAAGCAAATAAATATGCATATCTAATAATATTCTTTTTAAAAATAAAAATTGGTAAACGATGCCGAAATGGTAAGATAGGATAGGTATTATTATAATATAATATAAATATTACATACCTACATATTATGTACAAATTTTATAGCGTGTTCATCTGATTCTCTTAGTTAAATGTGATAGGAAATATCTTTGAGATAAAGTAGACACTCTTAATTAAGTAAGTTATTTAAAAATAAAATAGGAAATTTCAAAATAAAAACCAGAATGTACTTACTATATATTTAACACATTTTTTTTTAAATTATTAAAACTCCACTCACCGCCTTTCTCATTTTTTAACATCCCGAAAGTTCCGCCGGTGTAAATAACTAGCACTCTCTTAACTTCACTCATTTTCAGCAGATTTTTTTAAAGTTAAAAAAAAAAAACAACGCGGGCGTACCTAAGTATTTATGTTTTCGTCGCGTTAACTGAATTATGATATAGAAGATGACTTAATACTGTGAACTATTTCATTGAACGATACCAACTTATCGAGTTTATTATCAACACTACTTGTTAATGATTGAACGTGGTTTATGTGTAAATATTTCATCATCTCGGTTATATAGATCTTGTATTAACCGAGCGCAAAATAGTGGAGTGCAAAAATAATCCAGTTTTGCTTATACCGGTTATTATCAACATGACTCGACACATTTACAGTGACAACTACTTTAGGTACACTATTATTAGGTAAGATTCCACTA
Source organism: Hipparchia sbordonii (assembly GCA_038048805.1). Classification (NCBI taxonomy): domain Eukaryota; kingdom Metazoa; phylum Arthropoda; class Insecta; order Lepidoptera; family Nymphalidae; genus Hipparchia; species Hipparchia sbordonii. The sequence goes on along the minus strand of CM076107.1, from coordinate 6,380,496 downwards.
ATTTCTGGAAAGAGTAAAGAATTCAACCTCATGATTATTTTAGAGGTGTTGAGCTAAGCGCGTGCAAAACAGTGGAGTGCAAAAGGTTTTAACTTTACACCATCTAGCTACAGATTACGACATGTGATAGCAATCATTCCGTAGCAAAACTGATAGCTTATCAATTGGTTATGATGGAAAAAAACACGCCCGTTTACTTTGCGGACGTCCATAACACACGTGGAACAAAAAGTTAATTTGACGAACCATCCAGAATAAAACTGAAACCGATATTTTAAAAGCAGATACACCAAAAATGAAGTAGATATCGGACAACGTGCGTGCAGTACTCCTTACTACAAAGTGCTCTTGAAAGGAAGCAATGTAATCGAAACGCACAGCGTCACAGTTCACTTTGCGCAATTCTCCTTACATAGAGATTGGTCTGGTTTAGAGAGTGGTTTTTCCTTACGTATTAAAAGTACTTTAAAGTGTTTAAACCAAGCGCAGTCCAACCTAGACCTCATTAGTCATTTCCATCAAGCGCAAGCAAATCTTAAAGCTAAGGACGGTGTATGAATCTAGGAATTCACATACCTACTTCTTCAAAATTAAGATTTTTCAACAATTTTACGAACATTATTTCCTACTTGTCGATTTATTGGCCGCAGCGGTGCTCTCACCGCTCTCAAAGCTCTCCTAGTTTTATAAATGAGAGGTCCCCTACTCGATTCCCGGTAGAGATAATTTGATAATTTATAATTTCTACATTAGTTCTGGTTTATAGGGAGGTTTCGCCTCAAAAAGCCTAAAATAGAGTTCGCGTTTCCTTTCTTCTTCTTTAAGCTACTATGCATCTAATGTCTAATAAATGTAGGTAGAAAGAACACTATCAATGGTAGCATACATAAATAAAACTGCTTTTCAGAGTTTACACACATTTATTACACACTAGCTTTTGACCACAACTTCGTCCGTGTGTTGTTAGGGGATACCTACTCTTGGGATAAAACTGAGCCTACGTCAATCTCCAGGTCCTCGATAATACCCATACAAAATCGCACATCGCGTCGATCCGGGTCACCTTTGCTGCGAGACTGAACAACAAACCAACAAACAAACACACTTTCACATTTATAATATTAACTATGTATTGGTAAGAATTCTTAAAAAGTATCTAAGTTGATGATTTACAGTTTTAAAAGAGCTACGGTACAAAATAATAATACTAATAAATGGATTCGATGTACACAGGATGAATCGGGATCGGGGTCCTCAGGAGCGGCAGTCGTAGTTTCCGTGTCATTAGATTCCTCCCCATCACTCGTGTAATCTCTTCCCCACACCGCAAAACTGTATAACTCAGCGTGCGATTTCTCCATATTAAACGTTAAAATAGTTAAGACGTCAAGGATTTGTCGCTGCTCAAAATTGTAGAACTCAGGTTTTAAAGGCATGAGGGATGCGTCTAAGGTGACGGGGAAATATGCTGCCTTCTTTGCTGAGAGACCTTCGTCGTTCTGTGGGACTGGCACGATTGCGGTTATGTTCAGAGCTTCAAACACAGCCGTGGAGTTCGGTGAATATTGGGGGAATCTGCGATATAAATAGAATAGGGTAATTATGATTGTTTTTGATCATTTGGTACTAAATTACCTAATAAATACCTGTATAAATACAAATATGTCAAAACAGGTCAAATTAGGCAAGAAAAGATATACTTATTCAAAAAAACGTAAGGAAGTTCTGTGTTCAGCGAGCGGTGGAGAGAGCTAATCTAGGAGTCCTACGTGAACTCAAAATTCTCAAAACTTAATTACTTATTTCATCGAGTCTACTGGGGATCCAAAAGCTGGCAGCTACCTTGGCCAAAGAAGCGATGCCGCCGATACTATGCCGTACTGCGCCACTGGTGACATCGATGAGGTTTTAGATTTATTTTAGTTCTAATTTTAGAAGTAATTTAATATTAACTGTTCATTATTTTAATATTTTATTTTACTAGTATATAGCAGAGAAGCCTATTTATTTCAAGGAATTCATATATTCTAACTTTCAATTTTATACAAATCATCTTACTGGGTCCATAACCTTTTATATTGAAAAAATCGAGTCAGCTAAAATATTTTTTGATTACCTTTGGCCACAAGATTCAAGAGTATCGTTGGTGCAGGCAAAAATGGAGCATATCCTCAAGCCGCCCGTCGCCACCCCGCTATATGATCGTACCCCGCTGAACGCACCAGCTCTGTACCTGTAAGTCTGAAGTATAAATCAAGTAATGATATACCATGTCGTTTAAGTTTTATCACGTTGCTAATTTTGACCTTGTGCATTCATTTGATAAATCAATTTTCCTTTCATGCAATCACGATTCAAGTCGTCATTTACCATTTTTCTTGTAATGATACAAATTCTTATTCATATCTAGTGTTACCTTCCTACCACTTCACTTTTCTTGCTTATTTTGGGGCTTCAGCTTTCTAACGGCTACAAGTAAAAATAAAGCCGATATAAGGTTCCAGTATACGATAAGAGGTAAATCCTTGTCTCTTTGAGTGTATGCTCAAATGCTTTTTTGTTAGAAAGCAAGTAATATTAAAGGTTGAGTAGATGGAGAATTAAATATGATGAGATTTTTATATTCTTTATTTTAACTATCAAATATATAAGTATTATTCAGAATATAGTTACAATTAATAAAAAAATAAATTATGTACTTGGTGTTGTACTTTCTTAATATTATTATGAAGATGACTTATGTCCCTATCCCTACTAATATTATAAATGCGAAAGTAACTGTCTATCTGTTTGCCTCACTTTCACGCCTAAACCGCTTTTAAAAATATTATGTTTTTGGTATAGAAACAGATTGGACGTTGGGAGAGGCTTACAAAAGTTAGTCGGAAAAACTGAAGCCAGAATGGAATCCCAAATTTTTCCAAAATTGCGTATTAGGGGCGAGGCAGCAATTTTCGTTATTGTTTTATAGCTCTTCATTTATCAGAGAGCTCCTGTCTATTTCAGGATTGTATATAACATTTTCAATTTGAATGTATTTCTCAATGTCTTCTTCAGAGAAGTCCGTTGGTACTTTTCCATCTCTATTAAACACTCTACTCCAAACTCCAAACGAGATAAGCTCAGTTTGGGGTGAATTGATTTTATTCGTTATTTGTACAATTTCGTCTTGTTGTTTTATTTCATTTACGTTCTCTGCATCATCCTTTTGTTTAGTTTCTTCTTTGTATGTGTAGTTCGCGGGATTAAGTGGCAGCATGTTGTTTCTTATAGATATGGGGAAATATTCAATATCATTGCATTGTAACGCAGTGTTATAATGTTTACGATATGTCATTCTTATTTCAAGGTCTTGAACTTCTACGACATCTCTGTTGAATCTGCAATGAAAAATGATTCATATAGTTAATTATCTTATTTTCCACTATTGGTATTCAGTTGGATAACGCAGTCAGTTTTCTGGGACCATTTCCTCGTTCGTGGTTTGGATCATATTTTTACCTAGATGATGCCCGCGACTTCGTCCGCGAGGATTAAGGTTTTCTAATTCCCGCGAGAACTCTTTTATTTTCCAGGATGAAATGTAGCCTGCTTGTTAATCTTAGGTCTAAGCTATTTCCATTCCAAATTACAGCCAAATCGGTTCATTCATTGTAACGTCTTTACGCTACAAACTTTCGCCTTAATAATATTAGTGTGATTAGTAAGGTCATTTACCTATAAACACAACTCTTAAGATCTTCTGTTTTGCACGCCACCAGCACGCAGCCCACGGTGCCTATATCACGTTTGACGTAGACGTTGACGCCATCATGGGCGAAAGCTCTGTAAAACGGTGCCTGAAAAAAATATAATAAAACTCCGATCTTTAAAAAATCCTTCGCAATAACGTTGGACATACATCTAGTTTTTAATTGAGAATAATTAAAAACTAGATGTATGTTTTACTACCAATAGTAATGATTTATGGTAGAAATACGCCAGCACTGGTAGCATGGGCAGGAGATAAAAGTTTTATCACCCGATTTTATCCACATACACAGGGGATAAAATTATCTTTTTCCTATGCTAAAGCATGGCGACAGAGGAGAAGGCGATGTATATTTGTATAAGTATATCCACTGAGTGTTATTTCCACCGCTGTGCCCATGCTCGACGGGTGGATAAAGCTAAGCGAGGGGATAAACGTTTTATCCTTTTCCCGAGGATAAAATTTCTCCCGCCCATGCTACCAGTGCAAGTATATAAGAAATACGCCACATAAGCGCCACATGAATGTTTAACAATTACGCCATGTAGGTAACTATATTTAGCCATCGCCTCACATATTTAGTCGTATTGTGAGGCTGCGTATGTTTTTCCATTTAAAATACGTATGTTTAGCTAATTCAAGTCGTAGATAAAGCACGAACACATTACAGTTACACACACACACTCGGTAACCTATAGCATAGTATTCATGTGAAGTTAGAAGCAATAAGAAGAACCAAAAGCTTTTAATAAATTTTTTCTTACCTTCCATTTCAAAGCATTAATTATAAATCACTACAACATGCACTACGTCTTATAAGTATAGCTAAGTTAGAGAAAATCTTAAGGTTATAATACCTGTGCAAGCATCGATTTACCAACAACTTAAATTCAAAGAAAGTAAGCGTACCCACTAAGAAATAAACTTGAGATATAGTAATAGTAGCAATAAAGCATTAAAATGCATTTATAAAAAATACCAAGCAGAAACAAATAAATAAATTTTGCTAAGAAAAAATTTTGACGGTTATTTTCTTGGTGTATTTTAATAAAAATAATTTAGGTGCTCGCCCTTACATTCTAGTAAAGAACGATGGATGGGTAAAATGACCTGCCAGAAGTTAGACATTACTAATACGAGTATAATAATATCAGAAAGTGAATATTAGGTATATTCATTATTCTGGCTGGCTTTAGATCGAGCGTAGTCTCTATCGTATGAAGTAATAAAACGCCACAAAAGTCTGTGTGACAGAAACGAAGTTCTACGACGCTGAATCTGGTAGATCGTTTGGACTGAATATGAAATACTTTCTACCGGGTACTGTACCATATGTATGGGAAATTACCAAGAAGGTAGTATTATTAGTAGTATAAATAAATAATAATAAATCTTTATATTTTATTTATCAATAAACGTATATATAACATAATGTGAAGCCCTGTCTCCTGTATTAGTATTAGTAGTATCTTGAGATATAATTTACCTAAAGAAATTAAATCTTACATTGTTTCCGCTCCTCTCACTCAGCTGTACTCTGAAGTAGCATGATACATCCTTGTCAATAAGTATGAACTGTTGATCCCCTGAAGTCAACAGCCTGGTCTGATGAGAAGCCAGGGACGGGTCGGTCATGAGATACAGGCCGTCTTGCTCTGAGGGATCGTTGTAAATAGGTCCTGGAGCACTACCGTCTACCTATAACACATAAAACTCAATAACTAAAGAGGCTTTTTCGCGATTCCGTACAAACATAATTTTGTCCACTTCAGTATGATCCAGAGAAACGTTTTTCGTCTACATATGTCTTTTTATACAAAAAATAAAGAATATAGGTAAGTATTTTTTATATTTAGTTATTGACTGGTGCATTTTGAGCTTATTTTAGAAGAAAATGAAGAATAATATGTTTATAGCCTGGAAAAACCAGCGTGTATTATTATAATGACATATGCCATCATCTTATATTACAAACGCAAAATTAGTGTTTTTGTGTATTGGTTTGTCCTTCATGGACAAAGCCAAGTGACAAAGGCGACTTTTTATCCCGGGAAAACAAAAGGTTCCTGCCGCATTTTTGAAAACACCACGTCGACGCGGGAAAGCTAGTAAAAAATATAAAATCTCAAAATATGATTTATCTATTTCGACTCGCCTGAATTGAATTTATTTTTTTATATTATATTTAGTTACATCTCCTTGGTACCTAACTATTCTAATAATATGTTTAGACTTGATTAATACGATTTTTTTTAATGTTTTAAAGTCGATGTATTCGGACCCAAACTCATGATAAATGATTTTACCTCTCCAGGTACCTTGGGTACCCTAGCAACAAGTAGTTTAGTCGTAGGAACGCCAGGCATTATGCTGATTAGTGCACCTGCTTTACCCGAGTAAATGCCAGAACCTGAAAAAATTAAACAAATAGAATTTAAACGGCGAAGTTATTTTGGATTAAAATATAAGCATGATGAAACTGTGAGAAATTTTAAAATGATGTCAAAACAAAACACAACAAAAGTACACAACACATGTAACAAAAGTTTTATAAGTTCTTAGAGAATAGGATGATTTTATTTTTAAAGAATTTAACTTAAATATAATATGTAGAATTAGAGGCGGTTGCATTTTTTTTTACATATTAAGTATGTTATTAATTTTCCGCAATGAAGCACAGGCCAACTTTAATGTTTGTCCTATGTCTTCCTATAATATAACCTATATGTATACGTATGTCTTCTTGGACATTGATGCAAACATTGCGGATATCAGTGCCGTTTTGATCTACATACTTGAATTGCATAACTCACCCGCGCTTCCCACTCGGACGTTGTTAGCTCCGGCTCCTAAGAAATTCACGTTCATAGAAAACGCATAAGCCTCTTGAATCTGCACAGCTGTTGAAAAAAAATTGAAATTATAAGTAAACCATAACCTATACATCCACTTATACCTAACACTGGTAGTATTATGATCTCAATGTCACTCTTGCCCTATGTAACTCACCAGTCAAATACGGTAATTCTGAGAACCACATGGTTGAGAAGACAATATCAGTTATATTGTGCTTTTGAACTATTTGGACGGCTGGCACTTGAAACATCAGATCAAAGCAGATAAAGTGACCAAAGGTAACGCCGAAGTCCGTCGAAAATATGCCTAAATCCGGTGACAATGCTGGAGTTCGCGTGTATTCACCAAACAAATTGATTTTACGGTATCTGAAATTGAAATTAATAATCCGTAAGGTTAAAAGGCAAGCTAAGGAAAAACTCAATCTAAAAGAACGCCAAAAAGAAGCGCGGTGAAAGGACAGCATCCCAACGACAGTCACGAGGAGGGAAGAAAAAATGCTCATGCCAAAAGTTGATACTAGTGAAACTTTGATAAAATATATCTATGTAAGAAATTGATTGTACACGACATACAATCAATTTCTGGCATACATATTTACTAAATACAGCTAACCTTAATAATTTTCTCGTATCTGGCACTTTATCCCCTTATGCTTTTTGATACGACTTCTATGTCGACATAAGACTTGAGCCTGCGTAATTAATTGTGTTTTTTTTTTAAATACTATTTGTGTATTTCACATTACATTAGCAAATGATTTTTTTATTTCAATATAATTTTAATATCACCAGTAATAAGAAACCATAGATATATCAGGCACGAGGAAATAATTTAATGAAATAATTTCGGAAATACAGTGACTTTGTAATCTTATTTAGCTTATTTTCAAGCTTTAAAAATATAAATTTTCAGTCCATCTCACTGACGAGCTAATATTGTCACTAACACACTAGCAACTAGAAGTTGTAATACAAAAAACTGATATAGACGATCAGATTGGATCAATTAGTGCATTATATAGGATCGTTGACGACAAAATATTCTTACCTATCAATAATCGCACCACTCCTATCAAATACTACATTTGTGTTGAACAGATAGACCTCTTGCTCCGGGCAGCTCTCCCCAGTGACGTCTCCGCTAGTACAATTCACCATCTCTTCTACATTAACCACGACATAGATTTGATTTTCTTTCGCTGCTGATGATAAAGATACCAGAATCTGAAAGTGGAAATGATATCAATTAACATAATTTTTAATTAATTTTTTTTATTTTTATGTACATATTATAAAAATTTACAAGACAACATATATTAGAAGTAGTGAAGCTTATCTCTAAAAAAAGAAATTTCTTAGCCTGTGAAGTGGCAAAATGTACTTCAAAATGATTCATACAATCTACACTTTAACTATAAGTTACATTTAAATGGGTACTTAAATGATTCATCGATTATTTACAAGTTCAATCTAGATATTACCAGATCGTACAGAGTCATTCACCCTGAATCCTATATTTAGCTTTGCAATAAATGTGTCGATGTGTATCATACAATATACATTCATGTGTGTAATCCTTGCATGTTTTCAACTAATTCACTGACTTTTTAAGAGTCTTCAAATTGGTAGACAAAAATATTACTTATATGAACCTCGTCATAAAGTTCTGGTTGTAGAGCTGGTACGGGGTAGTCCTTTAGCAAGCCTTTGATAGGGATTACAACGTGTTGGTGTACTGTCAGTGTCATCTCAGGAAACACGATGATATCGGCATTCTGGAATCACATATAGGTATGCAGACTGCATCATTTATGGGAATGAAAAGCAGAACTCAAGAAAGCTCCAAATAATATGCCACGTCAGTAATAGTCCAATAAGCCAAAGCCTCGACTGTTAAAAGAAAAAAGGACATCCCCTTGGGTTATTCAAATCACCTTACATATGATGCTTTGAATAACCACCCTAAAGTGTGGGTTGGCTAGATGAATAAAATAAAATACTAATTAATAAAGACAAAAAACATTTTCCCTTTTGAATTATTCGCGAATATCTATCTAGTACAAAAGATAATAAATAATTTGTAGAAAAGAGCTTTGACAGGCGTAGGAACTTGCGATAAGGACTATCACAATGAATAAATCAAGTAAAGAAAAATTGCTTCCGAGTTACCTCTTTCGCGGCATCTTGTATTAATCGTAAATAATTTTGTAAATTAAGGCTTGAATTTGCTTGCACCTCGTATTCGACCACGGCTGCGATATAACTAGTGTCATCAGGAGTCGATTTCTGTTAAAAAAAAATTGATAATATTTATTGTTATTTTATACCTTATAGTAAGTATAAATATATCTTCCTTTTATACATAGGTAAACTCTATACATAGGTAAAAATCAGAACGTCTCTGAACATACAGATAGAAGAGATTAGAGGGTAGGTCAATCTGTCAAAATTCCAACCATAAGAACGTAAAGCGTGGGAGTTCAGTTTCGATATAATGATTCGTGAAATAGATTGATAAAATTACAGAGTTGTGAAGTTTGTAAACAAATGAAATAAACAAATGAAGTTTGTAAAAAAAATATATATTTATCATTAGAGTCCTAGTAAGAGCTAAAAGCAATAATAGAAAATACCAGATTTTTTTATTTAAATAAAAGGGAAGATGCCAATTTGATTTAAGTTATTTGTATATTATTATTTATGTAAATCAACATATAGCATGCGAGCTCTTCATCCTCCTCAATAGTCTTAAAAAGCTAGACACGTCAGGAAAAACGCTGTCTTTTTCACAAAGTTCCTCGCCAGCTGCAGTAAAGTCAAACTCAATGGAAAAAGGAAAGCATTACATAGAAATTCAATCAATCAATAGTCAATTTAATTCAGATACTGTGTATAAACGGAGTGATTATATTCTCTTGGGTGTATAATTACAGAATTAACATGATTTATGTACCTGTTAGGTATATCTACTGCTTGTGGTGACTTAGACTGTTTTATGGCAGCATTTAAGTAGATAATGTTATTTATCTCTTAAATAACAGTGAATACTTTATATGTGGTGGATTAACTTAATGCTGATTAGATACTCGTAATACTTAGATTAATTTTACTTTTAACTAGGTGAACCGCCCTGGCTTCGTGCAGATGATTTTATAGGTTGTTGCGACTTACGGGTAACTACCTACTTGTAAAATGAAAAAAAAGGGAAATCACCGCAATTATGCTGGCGTGCGAGGAAGATAGCGAAATGTTTTCACTGTGCACCCACTGCCTAATTCAAATTATTAATTACTAGATGATACCCGCGACTTCGTTCGCGTGGATTAAGGTTTTTTTTCCCGCGGGAACTTAGTACTATTCCAGACTATAATCTATCTCTGTGCCAAATTTCAGCCAAATCGGTTCAGTCGTTGCGACGTGATTGAGTAACAAACATACCAACTTTCGCATTTACAATATTATAATAGGATATCTTCTCATTTCCCAAACAATTTGATTCCGTTTTTATAAACACCTAATTAATTCGTTTTTATTTTCAAATAATTAAATTGATATATGCTTGATATATTAAAATTATATAATATTAACTAATTATACGATTATAATTTTAATAAGGGTGCCGACTGAAAACTGAAAGGTTGACAAGTCAAGCTTATTTCAACTGGAGAAGAGAACTTGAGTCTAGTTCCTCTTGACTATATATTAATATTATATGTTATAAAGAATTATTATTACTTATTCATTTTTTTTAATACATACAAAGTTATAGTGCGTTTTTCACTCATTATTATTGCATCGTATTATGATAAAAGCGATATGCTTAAATAATCTAATCTACCTTCTCATATTTGCTACCTACATTTATTTCTATAATGCAACAAGTAAATAAATTCTAATGCCGAACATCTTATATGTAAATCTATAATTGGCCATACAAGTTTCATTATCTCTCAAGTTTAATATTGTTCTAATTCGCTGTTGATTTTCGTTAAGTAAATAAATAAAATAAATACTGATGACAACTTCGCGAAATGTGCGCGAAATTGTAGCGAAACTTAAAATATCAAGAGTTACAAATACAAAACCTGTGCTGAAAATCCAAATAAACACATCAATATAAATAAACTATGACGCGCCATTGGACTTCGATTAACTAAATATACGCGTATTTATATAGAAATAAAAACGAACGACGCGTATCGCTCGTTACTGTGCGTAGTAGTAACTGGCATCCCATTACAGGAAAATATATTTGTATTAATTATATTTGTTTCCATTTGCTTTAAGATAACGGATGAGTGCATGAGTGCATGTGTACGGTACGACAATCAGAATATTATCTTCCACCAATGTTAGATAGGTATTCTGGAAAATATGTTTGTGATTACAATAAGTGAGTGGTTTATACTCGCAGTGTGTTTTAAGCGATTTTCTTAAATCTTATCGTACCTACTGATACTTTCCTACTAATATTATAAATGCGAAAATGTGTTTCTTTGTTATGTTTTTCTTTAATTACGCAGCAACGGACTGACTTTATGGCATACATGAATTGCATTGAGGTCCAGAAAGTGACATATTTTAATCCCGGAAAAATAAAGGTACCGCGCGGAATTTTAAAAAACCTGCACACAGACTAACTCTAGTCAAAAGCCAGTCTGTTTATAACTTTCCATGTCGTTATGTTATGTTTGTTCCATCTTTGGCTCATAAGGGGTAACTTACCTTCCTATTATCCAATATACTGATGACGCTTATGCCACATGGTACGATTCAGCGCCGCAACGGTCTTTTAACACCAGTGACTAATATATAAAAATTCGTGGTATACCACACGAATCATGACACCGCATAGCGTCTGGTGTCGTTATATTGAAACATTCCTCAAATAGGTTTAGTCTGTAGGTACTTACTAGGTAACTTATAATAGTTCATGATAGAAAAAATAGATAGCTACTATGTGTAACTAATCGATAGATTACCTGCAGGTAGATTTAATAGGAACTAGACATCTTCAATATGAATTAAAATATTGTTTCGGCAGCCAAAACGCACGCACTTGGGACGTCGCAACGCATCGTGTCGTATTGCATTGGAAACACACTGTACAGCAACTTGACATTTACATATTTACTCATTTTAGAGTACATGGAATCAGGGAGATCCCTTAGTTGAGTCATTGACATACAATATCAACATAATTATAACATTCTTCTTCTTCTTTTCTTTGGTGATTGAGCTGAGTGATAAATAAAACTAAGCAACTCATTGTCATAGAAAATTATAATTAAATAAAATGTTCGATTTACGCGCCACGCGGTCATTGACCTTCTTATAGGTTAGAGACAAATCGAACGAATTTCAAACGAACGGAAGAGAGTTTTATTTGACGTTTCGTTCGCTTTCTCTCTCTCTGTGTACTCTCTAAGTGTAATGATTGCAGTCGCCTCTGATTGGCCGATACTCACTTGCTATTGGGTAAAATGCATTGTTGCAAAAAGAACTATCCAGTATTGATTGTCGTCTAGCGCAAGCCTATTTCAGATTTAAAAAAAAAATAGTAATTACGTATGCGTAGGTATGCTATCCAAATCACACAGACAATTGAAATTTATTTATTTGTACAGATTTATTTATATGAATTGTACTTGCTATTATGAAATTATCCCAAATTTTGGAACAACATATTAATGCTAGCTAGTGCAGCAAAGATACTGACATAATCTGTATCGTAGAGAGGGGGGGAGACGTCGTCTACAAGAGTATATTCTCTGCCCCAAATGCCAATAGCGTACAGTTCAGCGGTAGCATTTTTCAAATCAAATTCATAAAGAGTCGTATCGTTGGATAAATAAGTTTCTTTATAAGTATGGTCCTCAGGTTTTAGAGGCATGATTCTAGTATCTAATGATATAGGGAAGTAGACGGTGGTGCTGGCGTTGAGGGCGACATCTATCACAGGTGTTGGCACTCTTGCTGTTATGCTAAGCTCCTCGAAAATGCCGGTTGAATTCGGTGAAAATCTTGAGAACCTGTAGGGATAATTGAATTTTGAATGATGCAGATGATGACTAATTTGTTATATTCCTGTCCTGTAAAGGGTTATTCTATTATCTATATTCTTTCGTTTACGAATCACGATCCTTCTTTTTCATAAACTGTCCTTGTGCACGTCCTTTAAAAGTACCTACCTGTCCTATATTCTTATGTTCTAGGTTAAACTTTGATACATCGAAACATCTTCATCTAGCCATATATAAAATCAATTGCTGTTCGTTAGTCTAGCTAAAAGTCAAACACGACTTGACTGATTTGAATGTTTTTATTAAAATTGTGAATTAAATCAGCCCCCTTTTGAGTTTACCTTTTTCCACATGAAGTGATATCTTTTTGCGTACAGGCGACCACGGAACAGACCTTGACACCGCCGGTGGCAACTCCGTCAAATGTGCGCACACCGCTGATAGCAAGGGCTCTATATCTATAGTTCTGCAAAAAGAATTCAAGTTGGCTCATACATAACTAGTGGTTCGCCCCGAACTGAGACCTCGCGGTATACATAAATATTTGAGAAGATGAGCAAAGCAGCTCACAATTTCGTTTTTCTGCTTGTTTCGGCCTCTCACAGTAGGTACTACAAGTTGAACTTTGAATGCAATCTCACCTGAGGCAGTGTCGATGCAAATACTAAGTTCTACGAGGCAAATGGTATCGTACCGCTGAAACCTTCCACCAAACCATACAAGAAACAATCAGGAATATTTTTAATAAGTATGTGTCTAGGTACTTAGTTACTTGTAGGTACATGCTAGGTTTTGCCCATAACGACCTCTGAGGGCAGTTGTATAGGAATTATTAATCAATTACTAGTGATAGATAAGTTATAGCCATGGAAGCAGGAATATCATGCTTCCATAGTTATACCATCATGAGCGAAATGACGATAAAATGGCCAATGCTGCTCGTGTTATATTGACATTTTGTAATTAGTAGATTACCAGGAGCAATGGTTTTTCTGCAAAGTAAAATTGTCAATTCGTTAGTAAATAAAGGACACAAAACAGTAGGTATACATATATATATTTTTTATTGATTAAACAGGATTTTAGTACTGCGTCTACGTTTGCCGAACCTATTAGATAGGTACTTTCTCCAAATAAATGACTTCCAAATAAATATTTCATTTATTAAACTACATATTACGCAATAAGTTCATAAACAAATCATTTAGGCGCTTTCTGCACTGCATCCGATCAGAATCTGAATTTTGTTTTCCGAAGTCACAAAACAGAATTCGGATTTAGTGCGTAACTCTTTATACCTACCAATAGACGGCTACTTCGAATCTAGAATTCTCGGATTCGAATCGGATGCAGTCCGGAAAGAGCTTGTTTTTTTTTTGAATATCACTATCTAGTCGTTTTGTTCGTTACATGCCCCGTCGTGTGATATTTTCGTTCAGTTACATTTATATCAGTCACTTTTCGACATCGTTTTTAAATCTTCTTGGACACCTAGTAAAGAATTCTCAATTTCTGCGTGTGGTTTAACGATTTCGTTAATTACTTGTTGTGAATCAAACACCCGCTCGCCGAGAACTGACTTTATTCAAAGATACCTACATATTACTTATTACAATTTAACAAAATATCACAACATCTTTTCCCTTATTTTTATAAGTTAAGAGCATTTCATATAAAGTATATTTTAAAATAACCAACTAACTGGAATTATGTATACGTCATAATATACGTAATCCAATTTTAACATTTTATTAACTTGCTAGTTTTAGATCATATTATTATTATTATACATATACAATATTATAATTACTGTTAGTATTGCATTACAAAAATTCCATTTATTATAATATTATTATTTATTTATTCATGCTTTATTAGCATTCCATATAACTGCTAAATGTTAATTTTAATTAATTTTATCATCTACCGATGCACTTTTAAACAATATTTTTCAACTTCATCATTCCATTTTTATATTAACAATTTAATTTTATGTATGTATATATGCTTTATAATATTTATATTTACTTATCATTATTTTTTATTTTTTATTTTGTGACGAGCTTTGACAGCTGCCGGTCTGTCCGTCTTTGTGTTATTATCATCTTGTTGAACAGTGTTTTGTACATCCACATATTCATATACCGGAAGGGTGTCCGCGGAAGCTGTAGAAGTAGTAGGAATATCCTGAGGCGTCGTTGAGCCGTCACTGTCTGCGCTAGCCCACCTATCCTCCTCCTCGGGCATTGTAGAAGTTTCCAGTGGAGGCATGCGAAGTAGGTGACGTCTATTTCGCCTATATCGTCTCCCGGAGGAGTCTTCGACGAAGTACGAGCGCGGTTGAGGCGCTGAACTTTGCACTCTAGCATGCTTGCGTCTGCCTTCGTCGACCATAACCACACTCTGCCCCGGTGTCAGTTCGGGCAACGCTCGCGAGTGTCGATCGTAATAATCTTTACTCTTGACCTGCTTACTTAACATGGTCTGGTAATCTGAAGTGTTATCGCGGTATGGTCTGAGCATCCGCTCGTGCGCCGGAAGCCTAGTATTTAATTTGCGTCCCATGAGCAATTCAGCCGGTGAGCTTAAACCGTCACGAGGGCACGCTCTAAAGTTCAACAAACCTAAATAAAAATCTGAACCCGAGTTAGTCGCTTTAATTAACATGTTCTTTACAGTTTGTACGCTTTTTTCACTTCGGCCGTTAGCCTGAGGATAGTTAGGTGATGTAGTGATATGCGAAAAACCCCATTTTGCCCGAAAATCGGCAAATTCTTTCGAGCTGTAGGCCGGACCGTTGTCCGTCAGGAGTTGAGCTGGAATTCCATGCCTGGCGAAGTGATCTTTCATCGCCGCTATGACCGCCTTGCTCCCTATAGTACTCAGCGAACTGACTTCAATAAAATTTGAAAAGTAATCTACTAGAATTAAAAAATTTCTATTGCGATAATGGAAAATATCTGAGCCTACCTTTGACCACGGGAGGCTCGGGATCTCGTGCGGTATCATGGGTTCGCGCGGCGGGCGCGGCGCGAGCTGTGCGCACGTCGCGCATCGGCGCACGGCGCGCTCCACGTCGCGCGACATGCCCGGCCAGAACATCACCTCGCGTGCGCGTCGCTTGCAGCGGTCTATGCCCATGTGCCCCTCGTGGATTCTGTTTATCATTTCTGAACGAAGGCTTCGAGGTATATAAACCAAATTATCTTTCAAAATAATATTATCTATGTATTCGAAGCATTCCCTGTAAGACCATACGTGCCGCACGCACGGATCAGCATCATATTTATTCACTGGCCAACCATTTTTAATGTATTCGATAATAGTTTGACATTCTTTATCCGTATCGACGCCTGCTCTAACCGAGTCAAGCTTTTCACTGCTAAATCGAACGTTCTCGATTACAAAACAAGATTGCTCCTCGACTCCGATCGATATATCACTCTTCATCAGCTCAGGTAGCGGAGCACGCGAGAGAGTGTCCGCAACGAACATATATTTTCCTGGCTTATATACAACTTTAAAGTCGTACCCTTGAACTCTCAGCATCATGCGCTGCAGTCGCGCAGGCACCGCATCTAACGGCTTATTAAATAGGCTTTCCAGAGGCTTGTGATCAGTTTCCACCGTTACGTCACTCCGGCCAAAAACATATTGATGGAATCGCTCTAGGGCGAAAACAATGGCGAGCAGCTCCTTTTCTATTTGCGCGTACCTTGTCTGCGTTTCGGTGAGCGTGAGCGACGCGAACTCGACCGGACGGCCCGCCTGCAGCAACACCGCGCCCAGCGCGCGCGCGCTCGCGTCCACCGACAGCAGCACGGGCTCGCGCGGCGAGTACAGCGCCAGCACGGGTGCTGCGCACAACTTCTGTTTGAGCTCGCGCACAGCATTATCGTGCGCTTCTTGCCAACACCAAACTACGTCTTTTTTCAATAGGCTACGCAGAGGTGACGCTAATTCAGAATAATTCGTAATAAATTTAGATAAATAATTAACCATTCCCAAAAATCTTTCTAAATCGGACCTATTCCGGGGAATAGGCATCTCTTCGATAGCCTTAAGCTTTCCTTTGTCGATCGCCATGCCTCGCGCACTGAACGTATGCCCCAAATAAGTCACTTCCTGAACTCTAAACTCACACTTTTCTCTATTAAATCTAATACCTACCTGCCTCGCCCTTTCTAATAAACATTTTAATCTTTCATCGTGTTGCGTCACAGTCGCTCCCCATACAATGATATCGTCTACGAACGAGTCTACGCCTTCTAGATCCTCCAATAGTTGCCGCACCCTAGCGTGGAATACTTCAGAGGCGCAATTGATTCCGTAAGGTAAACGTAAAAATTGATATCGCCCGAAGGGCGTTCCAAACGTACACAGATCTGCGCTTTCATTGTCAATCTGGATCATCCAGAACCCTGAGCGAGCGTCCAGCTTGCTGAAGTACCGCGCACCCTGCAACTTCGCTGCTATTTCCGTAAGGGTCGGCAGCGGGTAGTGCGCGCGCCGCACCGCTCGGTTCAGCGGTCGCGGATCGAGACACACTCGAATAGTACCGTTTTTCTTGGCTACTACTACTATCGCGTTCACCCATTCCGTAGGATGCGATACCTTCCTTATGACACCCATATCTTCCATACGTTTTAATTCCACTTGTAGCTTATCACGAACACCGATAGGTATTTTTCTGACCGGACAGACCGACGGCTGTACCGCTGGATCGACAATGATCTTGTACTCGCCTGGTAATTTACCTAACCCTCGAAACAAGTCAGAATACCTATCTATATCTATAGTGAACACCCGTTTGATAATACCTAGTTCCTCACAGGCATATTTACCCAATACACTTTGACATTCATTTTTACAAATACAAAAATTAAGGTTATATACATTATTCTTATACATCCAAGTAATGTAGCACGTACCTAATATGGGAATGTTATTACCACAGAAGGATCGGGCCCTAATATTTTTTTGAGTTATAGATGATACGAGACATCCTAGTTGTTTAAACTTTTCCAAAGACATAACGTTAAGGTCCGATCCGGTATCGAGCTTAAATTTTTCTGTTTGAACACTATTATATAATTGTAAAGTTTCATACCATCTGTTTACGTCCTCACACTGTGAATCACCGTAAAGTACCGTGCCGTCGATCACCGAGATATATAACTCTTCATCCGTGTCACTGTTTTCTACTATTTGATACACATTTTTACGTGAATTTAATGCACAGAGATTTTTAAAATGCCCTATGGTATTACAAAAAAAACACACAGCAGTTCTCGCAGGGCATTTGTAACCACTATCACACCAAGATCCACCACATTTATCACACGACCGCCGCTTCGCCGTTGCCGCTCCGCGCGGCGGGCCGCGAGCCGCTGCGCCGCGGCCGCCGCCGCCGGCGGGCCAGCCGCGCCCGCGCCGAGCCCGCGTCGCCCAGCCGCCAGACCGGCCGCCTGCCCGCGCGCCGCGGATGATGTCCACTGCCGTAGACGTTGACGCGATCGCCTCGTCACCCCTCGATTTGGCGGTTTCGATGTGTTGTTTCTCCTCATTTGACATCTCACTAGCTCGGCATATTTTCAGAGCACTTTGCAAGGTTAGTTCTTCCGATCGCAATAGCCTGTCTCGGACTTTGCTATCCAACACTCCGCA
Source organism: Hipparchia sbordonii (assembly GCA_038048805.1). NCBI lineage: Eukaryota > Metazoa > Arthropoda > Insecta > Lepidoptera > Nymphalidae > Hipparchia > Hipparchia sbordonii. The sequence goes on along the minus strand of CM076107.1, from coordinate 6,362,197 downwards.
CACGATGCGATCCCGAATAAGCCCTTCCTCTAAGTGCTCGAACTCACAATGCTCGGACAAAATTTTCAAGGCCGTCACGTATTCATCAATTGATTCGCCAGATTCTTGATGGCGAGTAAAAAACTTAAAGCGAACCATAGTTGTGTTTTGCTTCGTGCCGAAATGATCATTGAATTTTTTTACTAATGTGTCAATATCCTCCCGATTTTCATCCTTGGTGTACTTAAAAGTGGTATAAATGTCGTAGCCCTCCGGCCCTATCAGATTAACCAGCAGACTGGCTTGCACATCAGTTGTTTCTTTGTGCACACCAGCCGCTTTTAAAAACACATAGAACTGCTGCCGCCATTTTCGCCACGCAGTCGCGCGTTGCGCCGGCCCTCCTTCTAGGCTTAACTCCAACGGTGGTCTCGCGTGTTCCATTATTTTTTTGCACCTGTATACACACTAACTCTAAAAAAAAAAACGAACTTCACTGGCTAACTTCTTTTTTCTGTGTATTAAAATTTATTTCTCTCCGCCGCTGTCACCATGTTGTGAATCAAACACCCGCTCGCCGAGAACTGACTTTATTCAAGGATACCTACATATTACTTATTACAATTTAACAAAATATCACAACATTTATTATCTTTACCATCTTCGCTATAAATTCTACCAAAAATCTCAAAAGAAAGTAATTCGGTTTGCGGTGAATTTAACTTATACGTCATAAATTGCTGATCATCCTGTACTATTTCATTATCATCAATTAGAGTGTAAAAATGACGATTTTTATCGATATTGAAGGTATAATTTTGAGGATTCAAAGGAAATTTGTTGGTTCTCAATGAGATTGGATAATATACAGCATCATAGCATTTTAATGTATTATTGTAGTGGGATCGATATGTCGTCATTTCAATTTTCAGTTCATCGATGCCCATATTCTCTTCTTCGGTTTTATTGAACCTGCAAAAAGGATAATTATTTTTATATCAAGTCAACATTTTATCGTTGAAATTAATAATATATTATAATGGTACATCGAAACTAACTGATGCCTCTTTCACTCTAGGGCCTAGGGTAATAGTTCAAGCAATATTGTTTGAAATTTCAAACCTTGGTTATGGCAGGGTTTACTACCGGTATCGGTATCTGAAAAGTGTAAACTACCTGTAATAGCAGCTCTTCAAATCTTCGTCCTTGCAGGATACTAGAACGCAACCCACAGTACCAAGATGTCGCTTGGCATACACATTGGTGCCGTCATGGACGAACGCTCGGTAAAGAGGTCCCTGAAATGAAGCCATATTCGTTTAAAGTTAATACCATACCAATCTGTAAGTACTAGTATAAATAAAATGTGAAATTGTGTACCACACTACAAATGGGTTATCTTTTCTAACGTTGGTTTAATTCTCAAAGTTTCGAACGTACGTCGATGCTTTAGAATAGATAACTCATTTTTTCACAAAGATTCAGATTGACTGTTCAGCGTCATAGTATAGGATCCCGCTATACAACGACCTTCACCGAGATGCTTATTTAATGAGACGTATTTTTTATGTTATTAAATATGCCAATAAATATATCCTATATGGGTTGCCTAACAAATTTCAGTCCAGAGTATTTTTAATTAATAATTTAAAAAAAAATTTTTTTTAAACATTGCACCGGTGTGATTATTAAATAAATTTGATACCAATCGAAAGTTTGAAGCGCATAGAATATGCAAACGTTAGGTTGCCTATTTTTTTCCGGTCACAACCACGGGTTGCCAGGTGTAAACAGGTAAATCTATACTAACTAGCATTTTGCAACGGTCTGATTATTGAATCAAACTAAGATAAAATGAAAGATTATTTCATAAGGAACACGGTGGTATAGGGTTGCCTGCGAAAAATCAGTCCCGAATTACGGTTGTCGAATTTTAAATAATAAAATATCGCTATAATAGCCATATAAAGAAGGAGAGTGCGCATGCTATTTGTGCTTGGAAATGAAAAGGATAGCGATAGACTCGTATATGCTGTGCATTATTTTGGAGTAGTTAATTATTAATATACAGAAATAGTTATTTAATTTTTTATTTTTTAATCAATTAATTATTTATCTATGTTTATTGTTTATGTGACACTAAAGTATATACACATCTTTAGTAAAAAAGACAGTTAGAGTAAAACATATATATTACTTATCTGGGAAATTTTATCTTTATTATTGGGAGCCGAAATAAAAAACAACAATTAAAAGAATACTTCTGTTTATTGAAAAAAATTTAAAATACAAAAATTTTTAAAATTATTCAGGTTCCGAGTCATCGGACATATAACTGTGATCTCCAACTTCTGAATCTTCTTCGTCATCACTCTCCGTTTCAGTTTTTTCGACAATGTCTTCTATTTTTAAAGGTGTATGATCCCCAATGAATCCTACTGGTTTTAAATATTCATCTAAGAACCAACCGCAGTTCTCAGGCTGAAGTTTCACGCATATTGGATCCGTTGCATTAAGCCACATGGAATTTACGAAAATAGTTCGTAAAATTTTCTGAGTTAATGATATCCAGCATGGTGGTATGGAGTTGGAGTCGAAGCCTTTTATTTTTTTTAAAAAGTGCTCGCTGTCTTCTTTTGCAGAGTAATTCTTCAAAAAAATGCGATGTCTCGCATCATTCACACTGGTACAGTTCCTGATACCATACATACTAGACGTAAATTCTTGAACAGTCTTCATTTTTTCATCAATGAAAATATCAGCAGCATCTGTTAATGACGCAAAAACTGATGAAAATGGGATGGTTGGTCTGGGACCTCTCTCTCACACACATTCACTCGCAGCGATATTTTATTATTTAAAATTCGACAACCGTAATTCGGGACTGATTTTTCGCAGGCAACCCTATACCACCGTGTTCCTTATGAAATAATCTTTCATTTTATCTTAGTTTGATTCAATAATCAGACCGTTGCAAAATGCTAGTTAGTATAGATTTACCTGTTTACACCTGGCAACCCGTGGTTGTGACCGGAAAAAAATAGGCAACCTAACGTTTGCATATTCTATGCGCTTCAAACTTTCGATTGGTATCAAATTTATTTAATAATCACACCGGTGCAATGTTTAAAAAAATTTTTTTTTTTTAATTATTAATTAAAAATACTCTGGACTGAAATTTGTTAGGCAACCCATATAGGATATATTTATTGGCATATTTAATAACATAAAAAATACGTCTCATTAAATAAGCATCTCGGTGAAGGTCGTTGTATAGCGGGATCTTAGACTATCATAATGCAGCTAGTATTCTTGGCACCATTCCATGCAGTCATGACATACCTATATCGTACAGTGTTAGATTGACATATTTACTAACATTAAAAAATTAAAAAGTTTCATTTCTTTTAAATTAAATGTTAAATGTATCTTTGTAAGTAGGTATCGCAACCGAAATCTATATAATTATATATACATATAAAATATAAAATTAGATTATATAAATACACGGCAACCAGGGAGTAACATTCAAATTAACCAATAATATAGCTTACCTTTTGAAACAAAATCCAAAACAAACTTTCATGCACTTTGAGCTACGAGTATGCGTATGCATGCGTAAATAAAACAAGTATTAAAATTAATGTTATAAACGCTAAAATCATGCAAACCGAGCGTTTTTTTGCTTTAGCTGTAAAATAATGAGTTATTTTTAATGAGTTACATTTAAATCAACATGCTATTTGAAAATATTATATTAAAAAAGAAATAAAAGCGGTTCCAGATAGCCCCTTAAACACTTACCTTATTGCCATTTCGCTGACTTAAACGCACTTTAAAGTGACAGTATACGTCTTTATCCTCCAGGGTAAACTCTTCGAAGCCTGTTTTCAATAACCTGCTCACATGAGAAAGCAAGGATGGATCAGTCTTTAGCAGTAAGTTATCTTGGTCTGTAGGGTCATCATAAATTGGACCCGGATATGTGCCGTCCACCTAAAATAAAACAATATGTAAATACTTAAGTAGGTACAGAGATAAACTTAGGTATTATTTATTGATAGAGAAAGTTTGCTAGATCCCATAAAAATGTTGGTTAGAAATCCTCATCCAAATCCCGATGCTGCAAGGGTTACTGCCCACCTAAACTGTGGTGACTTAGGAAGTGTCGAGTATGAATTGATATTTATGGGAACCAAGTACAGACATTAGTAAACTTCAAGTCCCAAATCCTTGGCACTGATGCAAGGAACTACATTCCCAAGGAGTGCAGTACCTTGCAGCTTGTGGCGGACTTAGGATAGGATGTCGATAGTGTATTAACTATAGACTATTAGCTTACAACATTGAACTATCAAGATTGATACTTTGCGCCTTAATTTTGAACATAGCAAATTTAATAGCATAATCGAATTGAAAATTGTCCTTACCTGACCAGGCACTTTGGGTACTTCTGCGACGAGTAATCTCGTGGTTGGCACACCAGTCATTAGGCTTACTAATGCCCCAGCTTTTCCGGAGTAGATGCCTGACCCTGTTGTGTAATATACACACAGAACATTTAAAATAGGTTTAATTACCTTAGTAATAGGGTTTAGTTCGCTTAGTAATAGGGTAGGAAACCTAAAAAGTAAAACCAACCTGAACTTCCTACTCTCACATTGTTAGCTCCGGCAGCTAGGAAGTTTACATTCATCGTGTGAGCGTACGCCTGTTGAATCTGCACAGCTGTGAAAGATCAAGGTAAAAGAATGCATCAAATTGGTACTTAAAAAAAATGTTTATTATGCCATCAAAATTTTTATTCAACAAGCAATTTTATTTAGCCATAAATCGCCACTTTATGTTCTATCACATAAAGTCAATAAAAATTAGGTACATAGGTAACTCTTTTGTAAAATTAGAAATTAACTAATAACTAAGAAAACTTTATAAGACAAAACGTTCAACATTGTAGAAAAAGAAAAGTAGATATACATAAAGAAGATATAGTCAACAAGGTACACAATCCTAGAAAGAACTAAGAAGTCAAGAAACTTACCAGTTAAATAGGGCAATTCAGAGAACCACATAGTGGGGAAGATGACGTCAGTAATGTTGTTCTTCTGGACTACCTGGATAGATGGAACTTGGAACATCAAATCGAAGCAGATGAAGTGGCCAAACGTCACACCGAAGTCAGTAGTGAAGACTCCCAGATCAGGCGTCAAAGCTGCCGTCCGAGAATACTCTCCAAAGAGATTGATTTTACGGTACCTGAAAATACAGCGAACGGGTTACCTAAACCTATGTATGTAAACGTAATAAAATTACTGAGATTCAGGCAGATGGTTGCTGGATGCTGGCGGCACAGGATCGTGTCCGTTGCGATCATTTCAAGAGACTTGTATTACTTCCTGCTTTTTCCTTGCCTTCTATTGTAAAGTAATTATGGTGCATTCTGCACAATGAAAATAAGCGATCAACGAAGAATAAACTCTCTTGGCCATAGAGTAGGTCGTCTGTAAGTGGGACGTAGCTAGGGTATCTACATAGGTAGCATCCCAAAAGAGCGGCGTTCACATTCTCCAAGACACTAGCATTATACCATCAGGTCTCTAATTGCCATCGCTACGTGCCACGTCAGTAGGTTCTAATGCAGCAGAAATATTTTAAATGCCAAAATAGTCTTCTAATCGCTCTAGTTAGAATTGAATCTTTCAATCGAAAAAAATGGGGCTCTTGTTAAACAAAATAAACTTGATAGTTCTGAAGATTGATCATACTTTTCACTCGCTGCATTGATAATATTCATTCTTTCGTATCTACCTGTCGATGACCGCTCCATTTCTGTCGAAGACGATATTGGTATTGAAACGGTATTGTTTTTGCTTCGGGCAGTTTTCACCGGGAGATTTCCCATCTCTGCAATCCATCAACTCTTGCACATTAATTACGACGTAGATTTGGTTCTGTTTTGCAGCTGCAGAAATGGAAACCAGAATCTGAAATAAAAACGGTAGGTATCTTACGTACAGGGAAAGAAATAGCAGACACACACCTACTTATGTAGAAAACAGTAGGAGACGGTAAATAAAAGAAAAGTATTGAAGAGGCCACTCTTCATGGCCAAGCATTTCGCTTAACATGATTTTCGTTCTAAAATAAGTAAGTAGGTACTTCATAATCAACTCATCTCATCAAGCAAGCAATCCTTTTTTCTATTAATTAATAGATTTGATTGATACAATTGTAATTATTGTGGTCTATGTTTTACTGACCTTTTAACATTTTTTTGGTCAAGCTGTGACATCAAATGAGTCGCAGGAAGTGCTTCCCTTATAAACGTGTGAAAGTCCCCAAGTATAAGAGACTATTCGTGCATCCGACGACGACGAAGGTTCTAAGTTACAAGTAAGCATACAAGATTGTACCTCGTCAAATTTGTCTGGATGTAAAGCTGGTATAGGATACTCCTTCAGCAAGCCATAGATTGGCACGATTACACTACTCCCTCTAGTCAAGGTCATCTCAGGAAATACAATAATGTCAGCATTCTGAAAACGAGTAAATCAAAACTGTAACGAATAAAATCATCCGTAAATTTCTAAGTAGGCAAGTGTTGGGTATTGCACTGAAACATTTAATTTCTTGCAGCTTTTGTGATGGTAGGCAACTGCTGAAATGTCATAACTGACTTGACTTATTGACCTGAGCCAAATTAGAAAAAATATATATAAGTTGCTCATGTTTGTCGGATACACTAAGCTGTAAGTACTTGCCTACATAAATGTAAACTTACAAGTTGTAAAGATCGAACAAAGTGGAGGGTTATTAATCGACCTTATTAACCTTTTTATCGCTCATTTATGCTAATCGGATGATTCCTACCTGTTTTGCAGCGTCTTCAATTAGTTGCAAATAGTTTCGCAGATTTGTCGTTCGATCAGATTGTACTTTGTATTCGACAACTGCTGCAACATAGCTATTATCTGCTGGTGTCGATTTCTGTGAAAATACGTAAATTATTTCTCGAATACAACATACTTCGTACATAATTGAACTACATAATTGAATTACTTCCTCTTGGAACTGCTTCCGAACCAGTGGTAGATTCACTTGACAATTCGAAAGCACTTCGCACATTTTTCTTTGAATAAAAGCTATTCATCAGCTGTAAAAAACGTCCTGCGCGACATTCGTGCTCAATGAGCGCCATTAATTATTTATTTTTGTCGTGATTGAAGCACAAAACAGACACAAATTAATACTAAACCTGTGCGGAAAATTGTATCAAACACAGAAGCAAAACTATTCTGATAAACGTCATGTCTGATAAAAATAATTGAAGAAACAGAACGCGTCGTGCTTTTCGCTATCACTAGCACATACTACCACATGCAAGATGAAATCATCCTTATATATTACTATCAAACTATCAAATAGATATCTTATGAGTCCATTTTTAGGCCCGGTATCCACCACAGCAGAGATGGCTAGAGAGTTAAGGAGAGGAGAGATTTTTCGTAAACTATCAATAATCCTAATGGTAGTTTTCGTGGATACAGTTCAAAAAGAGCGGAGATGTCTCCGCCGAACGCGGCGACGACGAGAAATGTGATCATGTTAATCTGTATCAACTTGCGTGTATTAAACTTCGTGTATGTGCAGCCTTTACCTCTTTCTCTCCGCCTATCTCCGCTTTAGTAGACACCATCCTTAGGTGTACTAATTAAGTTCAGTTTAGGGATTGCTTACAACTGAATTGGCTCTATATATTTGTCATTCTAAAAATACGGCTCAATTTCTTCGGAGATTTTGGATTTGTACCTACGAGTTTTTTATCCTATTTCCGCGGGATTTTTTTTTATTCCCGAGGTCGGTTCGTAATTTAATATTAGGTATTTAGTTAGTTACATTTTTATAAATAGTACCTACCTCGGTATTTAAGTGGATAATAATAACTTCTAAAATAATGGATTTACCATTAATTTAGATGTTTTCGTGAAAAAAGTCCTAGCCTACCCTAATCCTATTCGGCATAGCAACCATCGTCAACGCAAATGATATCGCAGCAACGATAAAATCATTGCTGATATATATTTATAACGAAATCAGATAATCCCAATTTTTGTTTCTTGGCTTATCTTAAATAGGTAGACCTTCTGATGCTAATAGAAATGTATAACACATTAATTATCTATATGTTCTATCTATACCTACTTATAATAAAACTGTCACGGGACGAATTCTGTAAATTAAATATATTTTGAAAATTTTAATCGGAGGATGCTTTATTATCGATACTGAGCCCAAATCAATTTTTTTTTTGAATTTTTGGTCTGTCTGACTATGCGCGCATGACGCGAAAACTACTGAACGGATTTGAATGAAATTTAGTAGGTAGGTATAGTGAAATTAAGTATCTCATACTCATCAGAAACAAAAAGGTTTATCCGGGATTGGTGATGGAAGTTTTTGTTGATTTTGCTCCATAACTTCATCAAATCTAAATCAATTTTGATAATTCTTTTTTTATAATAAATTGTGTACTATTAGAAATATTATTTTGTCCAATTTTGGTGCTAAATATTATCGGAGATAGTGGACATAACTTCTCGCGGATAGTAACAAGACACTCTAAACTTTTTCCACGCGTGCGAAGTCGCGAAAATCAGCTAGTTTATGAATATAAATATTAAAGAATTTAATACTGAACAAGCTCAAGAAAGTTTGCCTATGTTGGTCTTGAAAAGGTGGTTAAACCTACGATGTGCCTACGATCTCTTTTCACTCACTCGGCTCTAATCTATCTAAAACCCTCACCTAAGTTTCGCAGCAATATAAATAAAACAAAACAAACGCGTGGTGGCTGCGTATTGAAATCAGGCGCATGAGTATATTTTATGCTCCACGAACTTACGAATGATTGAAATAAAACTATTAATATGAAAAAATCATCTAATTAATTCGCAATTTGTTCAAGGCTGGTGTCTGGAATGTTGCATGTGGCTCCTTAAACTTTGGCTGTTGAGTTTCTCCCTGCGAAGAGCTTGGGATCGCGCGCGTCTGCTTTTCACTGGTGATGCCATACGGCTAGATCGACGGCGATCAGCGATTCCTGAAACCGAAGAATTTTGGATCAACTCATCATCATCGTCATTTTATTATACGCTCACACTTTGTTATTTGATCAGAATGACGTTCGTCGCGAATATTTTTTTTATATATGACCACGCATAACTTTTCGCAGATTTGTCCGATTTTGATGTTTCTTTTTTTAATGGATAGCGTTTACCTCGAAATTGGTCCTTTTTAAATTTTAAAAAAGGAATTCCCCCTGTAAGGGTAGTCACAAACGGTTTTCCCGATTCTATCACGCACAACTTTGTACTGAGTTATCCGTTATCTATGATTCTTTTTTTTATTGAATAATATTTTGTCTCAAAAAAAAAATCAATTAAAAATTAAAAAATTATTACTTTATACAAAAAAATTGAACCGAATTAACGATAGAAGCAACTAAAAAGGGAAAATTAAACCGTAAATCTTTTTAGTCTTAGTAAGCTCCTAAAGTAATGTAAGTAACTTATTTTGATATTTTATTTTTCGCTTTTTAGTTGCTGCTATCGTCGCGCGTCGATTCAATTTTTTGTAAAAAGTAGATAATTATTTACTCAGCTAACCAAGGCGTTTCCCAGATATCGTATTATCAATACATAAATAAATGTTAAAGTGATATTTTTAGGGATATTTAAGCTAATTGAGGACTCTCTTATTTTAGTCTCGTGTACAAAGAATTTGTATAGCAATGTTTACTGGACGTATAAATGCAGCAGCTATCATTTTTTTATTATGAGATAAGCTTGCGCTTGACGACAATCAATGATGGAAAGCATTGATGAGGTCTAGGTTGGAGCACGCTTGCCTAGAAAATGCCTATTCAGTCTTGTCTTGAAGGTACCCAGATTATACGTGGTCGGAAAAACAGAAGCTGGATGTGCGTTCCATACCTTAGTCGTTCGTTTCAGGAACGTTGAATCAAGAATGTTTATACGATCCATGCTTAGATAAATATTAAGTCACCGTAGAAAATGCCTACGATATAAATCATCTAGAATAGACATAAGTAAAGACGGCATAATAGTTATTATTAAACAAGGTTATTTTGCTAATAAAAATGTTCCTATTTTACTTTTCATTTTGAATCCTTACTAATACCTATTATAAATGCGACAGTGTGTTTATTTGTCGCTTTGTTCTTCAATCACGCTGCAACAGAGCTACGGATCGACGTGATTTTTTTTTCATGGGTATAGTTAGGACCTGGAGAACCGAGAGTGACGTAGGTTTCTTTTTATCCCGGAAAATCAAAGAGATCCGCGGGATTTTAAAAACTAAATTCACGCGGACAAAGTTGCGGGCATCAGCTAGTAATAAGTAAAACCAAAATGAACCGCACCCTTTAGTCTAGTAAGATCAGTGCCTGATCCATCATCGTCATTCCTAAACGTTCCAGCAGTATCTTGACTGGCCTTTAACATCTCATTAAACAATGCCATATATTCTTCTCCCACGCGGACGTCATCCAAAGTCTTCAGGAATCCCAGTGATTTCGACAGTGGAATTTTTGTCTGTGTGTCTGTGAACGCAAGCTCTTCTTCGGTTGATATGACATTCTACAATTAGTTTAACAATTAAAATGATGGAGACCTTATTTTCAAAAAGTGAGAAAGTCAAAGTGAAAACACGTATGCCACATTGTGCTTAATGTGGATATTTGAGTCATAAGTCACAAAAACTCATAATTTTTTTATTCAACCAATAATATTCATTTATTTTAATACTGACAAGCACATAAGTCGAAACCGTTCGCTTCAATTTGAACTTGAGAGTTTTAATTGAACTTCGATCACAGCTCTCAAGCGAACGGCTTTGACTTTTGTGCTTTAGTCAGAGGGTGTATTAAAATAAATGAAATGAATGTTTAATAAAAAAAATATGAGTTTTTGCTTTGAGGAGTTTTTGGGACTTATGTGCTTTAGTCTGCCGACACTATTTTGTTCAATTACATTTTTGCATGGGCTTAGCATGCTTATTATTGAAGTGTTGGTGCTGGCATAATAGTACATTATGGTACAAGTGTCAAAGTTGGTGATTACCGCTGAGGCGCTATTGAGACCCGAGCCGTTAGGTGAGGGTCTTAAGGTAGCCGAGGACGGTAATCATCAATGTACACGTGTATCATACGACGTTTTTCAACACACTTGTGAAGAAAATAATACTAAAATAGTACATTATGGTACAAAACAGTGAAAACGAGTTGTGAAAATTTTTTCGCAATGGCGGGAAAAATTAATGTTGTTCTTTTCACAAACATTTATAATATATGTTTGTGGTTCTTTTGTTCGCCCTCTTGATGCTCTTAAGGGCAGACAAAGATCGACAACCATACAGCCTATTATATAGACTATTCAGGTGTTTATTTGATTTAATTAGTTTTCCGGAATGCGCGCGCAACTTTAATGGCCATAGACTAAAAGAATGAGGTTTCTTTTTTTTTGGCTTTTCTCTTATAGCCACGTACAAAATGGGGAATTTCCAGTTTTCTTTATTACAGAAAAAACAAAAGTTATATTTGAGTGACAGTTTTATTTATTAAACACGTACAAGTTGAAATTATCTATTTAAATACGAAGTTGTATGAAATGAGCAAGCCATAGGTATCTTGGCATTAGGTAGGATCTTTTTTGTAATAGAAACTTTTTTAAGAACAAAGCAACTCAACCAATAAAATTAAAAAAAAAATTCTATAATTCACATTGTGAATAATAGTAATCAAAAGTCACAGTTTGAGTTAAAGGTGTCATTGTGTGCCTAATTGCGGTGAACCGGGAGCCACTTTATGAGCAAGTGTGTTGAAAATATAATTTAATTAATAATTTTTCACAGTCACAATTATTATTGTTAGGAATCAACAAACAACAGAGAACATCTAGGAAAAGCTTTCATCGCTTTTCTCTGTGTCAATTTACTTTTAACACGCATAAGTAGGTTAACGTTAACACATACCAATTTTATCACAGAAGATTAAAGTTAAATTTTAAGTTAAAAATACACTTATTAAATCGCCAAGTGCACCACATTGGAAAGGTAAGTGTTACATTATACGAATATACCTCTATCACTGTAAATATTAAAATATACGCAACAGTCGACCACAAGGCCATTGCTTAGGAAATTTTAAAAACATTTGAACACTAAAGATACGTGTTAGTCTTGAAATCTACTCGGAGATATGGCCGTATTGAAAGTTGACTTCGATGAAGTCAAGTTTCAATTGTATTGTTCGCAAACCAGCATAAACAATCAGAGAAAACAACAAACAACATTCATTCTTTTCAAAGAAGTAGGTTGAATGAATGGAGTTCCATACATCAATCCTACTAATATTATATCCTACTAATGTTATAAATCCGAAAGTTTGTGAGGATGGATGTATGGATAAATGTTTGTTTGCTTCACGCCGCAACAAATAAACCAATTTGGCTTTAATGTAGAATGGAGATAGCTCATAACCAGGATTAACATATAGGCTCGTGAGAAACAAAAAAAAACCTTAATCCACGCGAACGAAGTCGCGGGCATAATCCAGTACGAAATAAGTAAATACTAAGCGACTTGCCAAATAAAGACTACATCGATGAATTTTAGGTTCCAATTCCTCAAGCTTGATGCTGCCCACCTAAACTGTAGGAATTTAGGAATTATTGTCGATTGTAAATTGAAGAAGCGGACGAAGTCCACTAGTCTTAAACAAGTGAAACAAGATCAAATGTTGACAGAACTTTGGTTTGAATAGCACTAATAAACAAACTGAAACAGAACTTATTCTTCTAGTTCCAGCAAAAGTAGATTTGAGTCTTCCCCTAATAATGATACCGCTCTTTAGTGGTAACAACACAGATAACGATGACCTGTTTGAGAACAAATATTTCATCGTTATCGCAGGTCAAGTGGTTGGCACAATAACAGTGACTGACGAGCACGCAGCGAACTGGCTTCAACTGGTTAACTCGTGTGTTTCAACATTACCTAATCGTTTAATGGTAAACACATGACTGTTTTGAAAACTAATTTACAACTCACGTTTCTCAATGACTTTAGCATGTAAAAATCAAGTAGAAATCCAATTGATAAAAATAATAATTAATTACGGACTCGAATGAAGATAATTTCTTCCTGGGCAATGATAATTAAGTAAAGTTCAAGTACTTCCCGGTACTTACATAATAATAATTATTATATGTGTAGAGTATATGTAAGCTTATTTATTTTTATATATATTCATGTTTATTATATAAGTCTTTGGCTTTATATGTATTTATTATTTTGTACGCGGGTGTGAGAGTAAAGATGTATGTGACATAATAAATTATTATCCACCACGAATATGGCCACGGCGGCCAATCTCCACAGAGATAAGCCATCTGCGCGGGAGATATTATAGTGCACAAGTGTGTGAGCAAACACAGGTGCACTCTATATTCCTTTACTCTCATAGTCCGATAGGACGGAAATCCGACACGACCGGAGAGAGATCAGGCGCAGGATTGACAGCTTTACGTGCTCTCCGAGGCACGGAGGTGACTAACCGCCAACTTCCTAACTCTAGGCTAGTACCTATTGAGGATTTCTTGACAGAAAAACCCAATACATTTTATGGCCCGATCCGGAAATCGAACCTGCTAACCACTAGACCAGCGCGGCAGTTTCTGGCACATAACTTAGTAGTAAGGTGGGAGGTGTTCGAATTGGGAAACGCAGCGCTGGCAGCCACTAGATACAAGTGGCACAAGACTTGTGTCTCTTTTATTTCAAATTAAGTAAGTACTTTTTGCATTTTATATTCTGTATCTTATAATAGGTAGGTATCAAAGACAATATTTAATCATAATTTTCTAATTACCAAGAATGACATGTCAATGAAACAGCACATATCTTCACGTAAACACAACATATTATATTATAATTTTATATTGAGCAAACCAGTATAAAATTACCGCCAGCAAATCGACAGGTACTAACCAATTAGCCTTTCTTGCATGTCTCCGTCCGTTCGTTGCGACACGTAACCGCTTCTAACCAGTTACTGAATACTAGTTGTTCTCTATCAGCTAAATATTAACTTCGAGCTGACCCCAAAGCGATAAGGCTTGAAAAATATAATAATATAAAACATTTCCATTTTCCATAGTTATGATTTCTTCTACACATATCTTCCGGTAATAGACAACTCGTATTTTTTTTTTGAAATGCGAGTAATCATGTTCTTATCTTAGGTTTAACTTTTAGTGCCGATTTCATCAATTACGTTTAACTGACGAATAAAAGCGTTCTGATAATTAATAGTAGGTATTGAAAATCTGCAAAATATTAAAACTTATTTTACGTTGTTGAAATCGACCCTAAATCTTTTTACTTATACCAAAAACCGAAGAGACCCTCGTATGCTGCTCGTATGTAAGCTTTCTGGAAGACTGGTCAACAACATGGGAAATGAGCCAGACGCGACCAAATTATTTAAGGTTTTTATCAGACTTCCACAAATGAAGGAGGTTCTCAATTTAGCGCATTGGCTAAGTAGGTAATCAAGGATTAGTGAAACTTAGCATGCAAGCTAATGATTTAATTTTTTCCTGCTTATCGTCCGTTATCGTCAGCACTAAGATTGCAGCGTGTGGACCTATGCTCCACCGCTGGACATCTTCTGGTCATAAGGCTTTCCAAACGAGTCGCACCAGGTCTGTTCTTCAATCTTACTCCAGCCACTTGCCATCACCCTCATTATGAGAAAAACATAAAATATTATATGAATACCTACCTCCAAATAAAATTACCCACTCATTTGACATTTGACTCATTCCCACTAGTTCAATCGTTGAACTAGTTTAGTGGGACTTTGAGTTGGCAATATTAGTTCAAAATAATCACTGTTTACAGACGTCAATGTATTTTTTGCGGGTGCTGCTTTTGATGAGGCCCATGAATGGCTATATATTTTAATCAGGGTGAAAGATAACCAAGGCAGAGGTGAAGAAGAAACTTCTTTATATAGAAACACGCGCAGAGACTTTAATTTAGTCGTCTCGCGTATCGTCGATCGACTAGTGGGCTTGCAATAGTATTATAATAAGTACTTTTACTATTTTATTTAGAAAGTCTCTTCATACATAACATGCCACCCGTTGCAGTGCCTGATGAGGTAGGTATTAATTTTGTTTCTTTTTGTTTTGCAATTTTTAGTAGGTACGTAATTTAGTGTGACATTTTTAATTTTATTTTATTATATTCTATTTCAACAAAATTTTATTTTGATTTTTAATCTTTATTGCTAATTTTTTTTAGCAATAAAGATTTTAGTCAAGATATTTTTTTTATTATTATTATTTTGTTTATCTCAGTTAATAATATCTCATATTATACCTATTAATATTTGGTGAAGTTTATTGGATTATTACATATCAATCAATTTACATATTACACTTACTTAAATAAGATAAACTAAAATTGATTGATCATAATTTTATTTGTTTTATAATTATTACAAGATTCCCTTTTTTATATTGTAGCGTTTGCATCTTTAATCTTACCAAGCTTTAAATTTTTTCTTAAACATTGGAAATAGGCACGTTCTTTAGCTTGATTAATTTTTAAAATATTTCAGACTCCAAAGAAAAAGCTTCGTGTCGCGATAATAGGACAGAGCACATTCGCCGCGGAAGTGTTTAAGTTACTTCAAAGGGATGGACATGAGGTGGTTGGAGTTTTCACAGTACTGGATAAAGGAAATAGAGAAGACCCTCTAGGTGCGTACTTCAATGAACTATACCTATTATAAGTAATTTAAATCGTGAAAAGTGAAGTGACGAAGAAAATATTTCAGTAAAGTATAATACCTAGTGGTTTGCGGTTAGCGTCAATTTTAATTTGCCGACCGCGTGAAATTAGTTTTTTCAAAAATTCCGCGGGACCCCTTTGTTTACCATAAACATCATGTCGGTCTGTTGATGCGTGATTGAAGAACTAACAAACACACTTTCGCTGACAATTAGTAGGTATTAGTATGATTTATGCAATCGTCAAAGTGAACGTGTGTCTAACAAAGAAAATATGTGCAGTGTCTTGGTGGATAATAAATTCTTTTGCCAAAGCTTTATGATAACTGAGGTAGATTATGTTTAGCGTATACCTATTTCTTTAAGACCAATCATTTCTTATAACAACCCCAAACTAATAACTAAGTACCTAGGTAAAGGTAAACAGTTCATAAAAAAAATTATGTCGATAACAGCTGCCGTCCTAAAAAGTTACCAATCCTGTAAGTAATTTACTAGTAGACCATCGATTATTTTGTTAGTAACGAAGATTTTAATCTTACGTTATTCAGATTATACATTACATAGGTAGATGTTGCTAAAGAGACGAATGCAATCGAGCCAGTTGAATGTCGAAACATCGTAAGATCAATTAAGGAAATGATGATGTTATCTGGTGTTCCAAACGCTTTTGATTCTCTGTTCAAATGACGAAACATGTGCCTAATGTACTTATCTATCTCTTGAAACAAAAAATTTGATTCCTCCATGATCTATCTAGATAACTTTATACTATTATATACCATACTATTGTGGAAAATTAAAATACAAAAAAAAACAATCATCACCAATTAGGTAAATTTTAACCAACAAATAAATTAAACAGAATGCCAATACAAAATTATCAAAATGTCAACTTATTCATCTATTAAAGTTTACTTTGCTATGCTAAAATAGGCCCTAAGTATTATATTAAGTACTCTTATCTAATAGGATGTTGCAAAGTTAAAATAACTATAATTCTTTCAATTCACGAGGGCACGTGGCTCATGGTTGTGTGTGTGTCGTATCTGTATAAGTGTGAGCGAGAGCTTGCTCGTGCCTAACCGCTCCCACCTAGGCTCCTGACAGGCCCGCAAACTTACGTAATGTGCATGTACACGACGTAACCACAAGTAAAGCGCCCGTAACTTCATGAGATAAACGTACTATAGTTAAGCATACCTACTGAATATCTTTGTATCTGTCTATCTATATTATTTTGTAGCTACGATCGCGGCACAGAATGGGAAACCAGTGTTCAAATACAAAACGTGGCGAATCAAAGGGAAGGTCATTCCTGAAGTGCTGGAAGACTACAAATCGGTAAGTACAGAACTTTTAAGACTCTGACCTCAAACACGGGTTATATCTCAGTCTAAATATTATTTAGTTTTTATATTATTAAATCAAATATATAAACACAATATGTATGACAATATTGCAATGGGTGAGCTATGGGAATCGAACGTGGACCTTTCAGTTTTTAGTCCCCACCTTCAACCGTTGGGCTATTCTAACTTGGTCCACGCCTTTATATCTAACTAGCTGATACCCGCGACTTCGTTCGCGTAGATTGAGGTTTTTTATTCCCGCGGGAAATCTCTTATTTCCCGGGATAAAAAGTAGCCTTTGTCCTATTCCAGACTATAATCTATCCGTGCCAAATTTCAACCAAATCGGTTCAGTCTTTGCGACGTGATTGAATAACAAACATACAACTTTCGCATTTATAATATTAATAATTAATAGGATAGGATAACCAAGCGTCGATTTGCGTGTGGGTAGCAAAAAAATAATATTGTACACGACATGATTGCCCACAAAAATTATCAAATGAAGAAACAGATGGGTGTATGAAATGACCAGGTCCTATTGCGCATCATATTATACCCTACTTATAATTAGGTATTAAAAACTTAATTAATGCCTACTTAATAAAAATGCACAGCACGATTATTGATATAATGGTTCATTAATATTCAGATACGTGATTAGGGTTTATATTCAAATGGCGTCGTTTATATGTTTATTTTACAAAATTTAAATAAAAAAATATATATTTCCCCCGTTAAAATCTTGTACAATAAGAACTGGGTTCCCTTAGTTTTAAAGAAGGAGTCACGAACGAAAACTAGTGTTACCCAATTTGATAACTTAGAATTGTAGGACGACTGCCTATCACCTTATCAAATTTGGAGCGCAGTTTCTACTTCACTTCTGACCTCTTATATATATCTTATCCACTGTTACGATATATATCTACGTAACATACAATTCGGAACAAAAACTACCCAGAAGAAGAAAAACGGCAATAAACTTTACACGACTAAGTATCTATTTTAAAATCGACTTCGAGAATCAACTTCGTTTTTAGCGATTGGATCTTGTCGATCATACATATAAATCCTTTAACTCTTTATTTATATTATCATTTATTTAAATAGCCTAATTAGATATAGCTTTCTTAACAATCCCTTGATAACTACTATTTCGTTGTCAAAATAGGTCATCACCTAGCTTTAAAATATTGAAATACCCTTTTTCTTTTAGGTGAATGCAGACATCAATGTGCTGCCATTCTGCACCCAGTTCATCCCAATGGAGGTGATCTTACATCCAAAGTATCAGAGTATTTGTTACCACCCCAGCATCTTACCAAGGCATAGAGGAGCATCTTCTATTAACTGGTAGGTCTTCTAACTAATCAATCATAATCAATATTCATCATACTATAAAATAAAATAAAATTTGCATTGTTGTCGTACCCACTCCTTACTTATTTGGAGGGGAGAGGAGAACATCAGTCAAATTCAGCTTGGCTGTCATTCTTTTAAAAAAAAAACGTGGAGGAGTGGATTAGCTTCAAGAGAGTCGCAGAATTATTGCCTGATTGGCTGAATATAGAGGCACATCAAGAAGAAGAAATTGTACGATAAATAACTTATTCTTCTTGTTTTACAGGACACTCATAGAAGGTGATACAACTTGCGGTCTGTCTATATTCTGGGCTGATGATGGCCTGGACACTGGACCAATCTTGCTGCAACGAAGCTTCCCTTGTACCATTGACGACACCGTTGATAGCTTGTACAACAAGTATCTTTATCCAGAAGGTTAGTTATACAGGGTGTCCCACGGCGATGCCACATGGAGGGGAAGTACCTTAAATATTGTAGATGGAACATTTTACTGAAAGAAGACTTCATTTTAATTTAAAAAACAATTTAAACTGCATTCATAGATTTTTAAATAATTGCCTGGTTGAACCGGGACTCGAACCCGCTATACGAGAAAAAAAAATAACCTGTATCTTTATCATACCGATCGGAAGGCTTCATCATAAGGATTATTTTTTGTTAAATAACATAGCATGAGAAATAAAAGGAAGACCATGAATTTTAGCCTTTGATGTAAAATTTTGTTCAGAAAAATGAAAAGCTGACATTGGCGTATCGACATGTCCTTCAATCCCGCTGCAAACTGTTGCAGCGGGATTGAAGGACAAACCAATAAATCAACAAACAAACACATTTTCGCATTTATAGGTAATATAAGTAAGGATTAGTAAGGATAGTAAGGATCGGGAAATGATGCGTACTTCTCAAGTGGGTACTCATTAGTAATAGTCAGTTGTATGTCGATACGCCAATGTCAGCTTTTCATTTTTCTGAACAAAATTTTACATCAAAGGCTAAAATTCATGGTCTTCCTTTTATTTCTCATGCTATGTTATTTAACAAAAAATAATCCTTATGATGAAGCCTTCCGATCGGTATGATAAAGATGCAGGTTAATTTTTTTTCTCGTATAGCGGGTTCGAGTCCCGGTTCAACCAGGCAATTATTTAAAAATCTATGAATGCAGTTTAAATTGTTTTTTAAATTAAAATGAAGTCTTCTTTCAGTAAAATGTTCCATCTACAATATTTAAGGTACTTCCCCTCCATGTGGCATAGCCGTGGGACGCCCTGTATACTATATTAAAAATAATATCTATAGGATAAGCAGGGAAATTTTCTGACATCAAGTTATAAGAAATTCCTAGAGAAATTACAAATGAAAAAGTCAAAGTTGCGTATCAAGACACAGATTTTGCCGTCATTCTCAGCCTTTCAAAACGTTTAACTATTTATGAAATGGTTTTTCTATTCTATGAAATCACGAGATAGCTTTTGCTCACGACTTCACTTAGATTCAAGAATATCTCAGCCATTCTCTACTTTTTGGTACCTAAGGGTTACTTAAGGTACCTACCCAACATAATTCTAATAATTCTAATTGACAAGATTCAAATTCTTATCCTCTGCAAAGAACGAAGAAGAAGAAGTTGCAACTCATAAAATAATCATCACTGATTGTATCAATAGGTATAAAAGCGTTGGCAGAATCGGTTAACTTGGTCGCCAATGGGTCAGCGCCACGGATAGCCCAAACGGAGGAAGGCGCTACTTACGACCCAGCTCTGTTCAAACCTGAAACTCATCAGGTAAGACTTTTTTTATTAATTTTTACCCTTGTTTTTTATTTCGTTTTGCTCGTCTCCGCGGGAGGACACTAGAAGGATTTTATCTATCCCTAGCCTTTATTTCAAAGTTAACAGCATGTATCCATATATGTACAGTCAAAACCTCTTCTAACTGCGAAAAACAGTCTAAAGGTAATTTTTACTATGGACGTTTGATTAATCAAAGCGTTTGATAAATCAAATATCGATTTTCGCAATTCGAAAAGTGTTTCGAACTGCGAAAATCAATATTTTCGCAGTTGATTTCAACGTTGATTAAAACCACTTATAACTAACTGAAAATTCAGTTATAACTGTTATAACTGAATTTTAAATAAGGCAAAACCAATTTGGACTAAGAACGTCGAAGGAGGAGGTTATCAGTTCAGCCAGTTTTTCGCAGTCAAAAGTGGTTCTAACCAACCGGTTAAAACCACTTTACCACTCATAACCATGAGTTTTGACAATAACATAATATGACTTCTATAAATACCGATATACGTAGAAATTGTTACTTTGCCGGTATAATCTTATGTCAGGCAATCATCAAGTTGTATGCATATAAAAATAACGAAATAATTAACCTACTTATTTAATTTTATCAATTTTATAACTTAGGTCAAACTTATATATTACCTACACATGTTAAAAAGCCATTCTAATTTTTTGAACAAATATTTGTAACAATGTAACGTTTGCAGTTATTGCTAAATAGATTAGCATCTCATGTCTCACTACGTGTTAGGAGTTATGACGATACGTAATTTTCCTTTCCTCTTTTGTATAGGTAATTATAATATATGCGATTATAATATATATGCGATATAATATATGTGATTATTAGTACTTGCGACGCATACGTGTATGTACCACATGCAGGAAACTTGGACAGCCGCCGCACCTCATACGTCACATGCCTGCCTTGTACGAAATAATAAAAAAGTCAACATAATAACTTTGATGTTAATAACCATAATAAATACAAATACAATCTCCTCCATGCAATCCTTGTCTAGAAGGAAAAGTCAATGAAGTTTCAGGATAGTGCACAAATCAGAAGAACGCAAACACAAGCAGTTCTTAGATATACTTCACTCACTACGTTCAATATTTTTTATTGTTATTAATTTCTCAATTACTGTACTTACCTGTATTATTTCTAGATTGACTGGTCGAAAAGCGGTATAGCATTACATAATTTCATTCGAGGTCTTGATTCCTCACCTGGGGCCACTACATTAATTCCACCACAAACTAAGGATGGGATTGATGAAAGCAAACCTCATATAGAAGTCAAACTATTTGGTTCTTCACTTTGGGAAGGCGAGTATGAAGCAGAAGGCGATAAACTCGTTATACCCGGTCTACAGAAACCTGCTGTTGTACATGAAGCTGGGTTATTAATTACTGCAAATGATGGAGTTAGGGTAAGAGCAATTATCAGAATATCATTTCCACCCTGTATATTATGACATGCACCAGATACAACTTTGTATATTATGTATTTAAAAGTAAGTTATTCTTTTACAGATTAACATTCAACGACTGAAAGTTAACGGGAAAATGATTAACGCACAAAATTTTTTCAAAACAAACGAAAACAAAGTATGCCTTGAAATTACTGCAGAGGAAAAGAAATTTATTGAAAACGTTCGGAATATTTGGAAGGCTATATTAAGATTAGACATAGAAAATGATACAGATTTCTTCAGTTCTGGAGCGGGTTCCATGGATGTGGTTAGATTAGTAGAAGAAATCAAAGATTTAGTTAATATAGAACTACAAAATGAGGATGTCTACATGAACACAACTTTTGAAGAATTTTATACAATAGCTATCCTAAAAGCTAGAGGTTGTGTGAACAGTAAAGAAGTTGCTTACGAAGGTGTGGAATTAGACGTAAATAAAATGAAAATTAAATTTCCAACGCAATTGTTTATTAATGGTGAATTTGTAAATTCTGATAGCGGAAAAATGTTAACTTTAATCAATCCTAGTGATGAATCTGTGATATGTAAAGTTCAGAGTGCTTCTAAATCTGATGTAGATAGAGCAGTCAAAGCTGCACAACGTGCTTTTGAAGACGGAGAATGGTCCAAGATTAGTGCCAGGGACAGAGGACAGCTGTTGTTTAAGTATGTTCATAAAAATGATTATTTTTAAAACGTTTGCCTAATTCATTATTTACATTTGCATACTTAATACTTTTTTTATAAATTTTTCAGGTTAGCAGATCTTATGGAACAACACAAAGAAGAATTAGCAACTATCGAATCCATCGACTCGGGAGCCGTATACACTTTAGCCTTAAAAACACACGTCGGAATGTCCATCGATACCTGGAGATACTTCGCGGGATGGTGCGATAAGATCCAAGGTGCTACGATACCAATAAACCACGCTAGGCCTAATAGAAATCTAACATTAACAAAGAAGGAACCAATAGGAGTATGTGCATTAATCACTCCTTGGAATTATCCTCTTATGATGCTTTCGTGGAAGATGGCTGCTTGTTTAGCTGCTGGGAATACAGTTGTCATGAAGCCAGCTGCTGTAAGTTTTATTATAGGAAGGTTAAGCTATAAAATATCATCTTTTGCAACAGTATAGAATTAATAATAAAAATAGTTACCTGTAGTATTAGATATACGAATTGATAACTTATCATTTAATTTTCGGTTTTTCAGGTATGCCCACTCACAGCACTGAAGTTCGCCGAATTGTCTGTACGTGCCGGTATTCCTCCGGGTGTAATCAATATTCTTCCGGGCAGTGGAACAATCTGTGGACAAGCTTTAGCCGACCACCCTCTTGTCAGGAAGTTGGGCTTCACTGGCAGCACAGAAATTGGTAAGATTTTTTTTTTTTCAATAACTACATATTTCATTTTGCGGCATCAACCAAATCAATATAACAGGCCATCCCAATTACTTAAGAAAACTTATAAATTCCACTTTATCTTATAGGACAAACCATAATGCGATCGTGTGCAGTGTCAAACATGAAGAAAGTCTCCCTGGAGTTAGGTGGAAAATCACCCTTGGTAATCTTTGAGGACTGTGATCTGGAAAAGGCTGTTAGAAACGTAAGCAGTTAGTCTATAATAGGTTTTTTATTTTGGTCACATTTTAACTGTACCTACTTATCCAACTCTTAAAATTTTGTAGGGTATGGCGTCAGTATTCTTCAACAAAGGTGAAAATTGCATAGCAGCTGGTCGTCTTTTTGTCGAGGAGAGAATACATGACGAATTTGTTAGGCGTGTTGTGGAAGAAACGAAAAAGATGACCATTGGTGATCCACTGCACAGAGGAACAGCACATGGGCCACAGAATCATAAAGCGCATATGGATAAATTGTTGGAGGTACTTACCTAATATTTCATATTTTTATGGTTCCATACCCGAACGGTAACCAACGGGACCCTATTACTAAGCCTCCGCCGTCCGTCCGTCAGTCTGTCAGCGGGCTGTATCTCATAATGCGTAATAGATAGACAGATGAAATTTTAGATTTATCATATTGGATATCCCTCCTTGCATCGTCATCCTCATTACTGAGGGTCGCGATCCTTGGCACGGATCACCTTCTCCCACACGATGTTTTTCCACTTTGTCCTATTTTCCGCATTATGTAGAGCGGCGTGGAAAGATGTTCCGAGTGCTGATCTGGTCGGACCAACGCATAGGGTTACGTTCTCTTGGCCTTTTTCCTTCTACCTTGCCCGTGACCAGTAGCTTTTCAAGATTTCCAGGGCTACGGCGGGCAATGTGTCCGAAATACTCCAAGGTGCGCTTGAGACATATCGGTTATCAATTATTTAAGTCACTACTCAGGCATCTGCGATGAAAATATTACGGTTACATTAATAATTATGTAAATTGTTACAGTTCTGCGAACGCGGGGTTAAAGAAGGTGCCCGACTGATATACGGCGGTAAACGCGTAGAACGACCAGGCTTCTTCTTCCAGCCCACCATCTTTACTGACGTCACTGATGACATGTTCATAGCTAAGGAGGAGTCCTTTGGACCTATTATGATTATCAGCAAATTCAGTAGCAAGTAAGTCTAGGTTGCCGGGAGCTCAGTAATTTGTATCAAAAAAGGAATTCGCTGGAATGGTCGGGACGCTCACTTGCAAAGCGCGTATTGGAGCAGTGCTTCCACGCTGCCATTCTAAAGCTAAAATTTCATTATCTACCAAAACGCGGGAATCCAAAAATTGATAAAGAAATGACGCCATTTGATAACTAATAAACGACGTTTTTCATATTGCTATATCAAAAACTACAGCAGTACGTTTAGACGAGTATTTCGATGCTTCGGATTTCAGGTCACCCCCTAAATTGATCCCCTGATCTATATTTTTAAAATTTATTGTCTTTCCAGGAATATAAACGACGTAATCCGCAGAGCTAACAACACGGAGTATGGCTTGGCGAGTGGCGTGTTCACGCGGGACGTCTCCCGAGCTCTACAGTTTGCGGAACGGATTGATGCGGGCACTGTCTTTGTAAACACGTACAACAAGACTGATGTGGCTGCACCTTTTGGAGGCTTTAAGCAATCTGGATTCGGAAAAGACTTGGGTATTTTTTTTTTTTGTATTCTACTACGCTTACAGACTTATCGGTCTGAAATCTCAGTAGGAATGAAGAGTTATGCTCGAAGTATCCTAGCGTGGTCAAATCAGAAATGATATCCGCAGGAGAAAAAATGTATGACATAGCATTGCATAGGCGAGGTTAATGAGCGGGCCATATTATAGCTGAATAAGGCGTTGACGAAGAGGAATGATATGAGAAGCAAAGAAGTTAGGGGGGGTAATTGAATGGCTCAAAATCGTTTGAGACGAACGATGACTATGCCGATTTTACCTACTTTGGACTTAGGTACTATCATCTTTATAAAGTACTAGCTTTTGCCGGCGACTTCGTCCGCGTGACTTAGGTTACTGTTTTTCCGGGGTAAAAAGTCACTTTCCTTGCCATCAAAAAACCTGTTCAATACAAAATGTATGAGAAAATGAAATTTTTCATATTTATTTCGTAAATTTTTCCGATATTTTAGATGTTATTCTGCTATTCGGGATGGAGACTAACCAAAAACCTTGGTTGGAGAATACAACAAACCAAAAACCATGAAAATCGATCTAGCCGTTCTAGAGTTATAAATAGTGTAACTAACACCACTTTCTTTTATATATAGATTACATACTAAACTTTTTGTTCCAGGTCAGGAAGCTCTTAATGAATATCTCAAAACAAAATGTGTGACAATAGAATATTAAAGTGAAGCCTGCGGACTCCATCTCAGTTCATCTCATGTGTAGTTTTAACTGTTTTCGATATGCTAGTTTTAAATAATATCCTATAAATTTTTATCTGCCTAGTAATGTACCTACTAATTCAAATCATTTTATACGTTATTGTATTTTTTTAACTACTTACTAAAATAATATTATATTCTTGATTTTTAATTCTATTGATACGTGCAAAAAGTGTACCTACATAATATGTGAATATGTCCAACTTAAGTCTTGGTATTTTCGTGATATTAATTAAAAAGTATTTTTTATTATTTAGTTAATTACCATTTAATCATCATATTTTAACATTATATCGACTTTAAAATTTAATTATTAAAATAAAATAAATAATAATATAATTTATTGCAGAATGATTTTTTCTGTTCTATTACTTCCTCTTTATTTAATCCGCCCTCATGTAAACATAAATTATTTATTATCTTGGGATTTAGCATTGGTATCGGCTGCGCAATCCTATGTAATATTATTACTTACGTAGGTAGGTATGTGGAAATGGATTCCATGTCCAATACGTAACGATTACAATTTAAAAATAAGATGATTGCTAAGAATAATATTAATTGTTATATCTGGTCCATTGAAAAATTATCTACTTAGTAGGTTAGTAGTAGTTTGTACCTATAGTTCCTTTTATTAGATGCTCGGCGAGGTGTGCCTTTATCACCTATGCAGGTAGCCGGTAGGTGGTAAAATACCTATTATTATATTTGAACACGACGCCAAATTGTTCTCATGTTTGAGGACAATTTGGCGGTGTGAAGAAAAGACTTTAAAAAAAAAAACCGACCGACCAAAGAAGAAACCGAGAGATTTTATTTGCATTATATAGAGCGGGTTCAGTTCAGACTATATTATTTTAATACCTTCATGGTTCAGGCCGTTCAGGCCACTGAACCCCGAAATATTTTCTTTCAAACGTCAGTTTATGTCAATAATGGTCATCTATCAATGTCACTTTGACACACCACTAGTTTGTGTCACACATAGTGGTGTGCCGAGTCAGCTTTTTTGGAACTCGAGTATTCTGGTACTCGTTAAAAAAGATTCGAGTCAGTACTCGAGTTGCAGGACTCGGACAAATACTCAAATACTTGTATGAGTATTTGAAAACTCAATAAAACTCGATTCATTTCGTTACTATTTTTTTCAAAGGAAGCAGTATAAATTAAAGGCTGAATTTTTTTGAAAATATGCTTCAGCAAATTAGTTAGCTAGATGTACTTGTGTTTCCAAAATAAGTAAAAATTTTTTTACACATCACACGTTTTTTCTTTTAAAATCTAATAAAAATGTTTTAAATTTCGTACGCTCTCGCACCCACACAGTCGTTCAGTGATATAGTCACAGTCAATTGGAATAAAACATTCGACAAATTTTGATTAGTAAATAATATTTTTAATATTATTTCCTCTAATAATAACTCCTGTTTATTTCTTCTGCATCGCGCCGGCCGGCCGAAGGAAGTAGTGAACTTACTTCCTTTTTGTTGTGTTGCTCTCGCCGTAACTAACTTCACAATAAAAAATAAACTTTATAGTAGAAGATATAAGGTCACGATTTGAGTACCTGACTTGGGATTCAAATACCATAAAGTACTCGGAACTAGTATTCAAATACCGTGCATACAAATCCTATAATCTAAGTACTCGAGTATGTGAGTACTTATAAAGTATTCGAGTCGGTACTCGAGTCAGCCTGACTAGGTACATCTCTACATAAGAGTTATTGAGTTTGAACTTTTTGACATTTATTGGATTGAAAAAATCTTGTTTTGTTTATTAAAACATTAATAAATTTATAAAAATGAGCAATAAAGTTCCTCTACGAGATATTTCGCCTCTTATGCAGGCTTTTAGAAACTTTCTTCTGGGCGTAAGTATTGATTCTTCTTGTTTTTGTTATGTAACATAACCAAATCGGGGTACTAGCTATTATTATGATTTTTTTGTAGAGAAAACATACAACTGCCTTGAGATCTGAACACCTCATAGCAGCTAGAACTCAACCGCCACCACAAATTCCTGACGGACCTTCACACAAGTATGTTTCGTTATCTTTTAAGTTAACCGGAAAATGGCAATATAAAGATAAACATTAAAATTTTTGTAAATGTACCAGTGCTCAAACTTCATAGAGCGCTTTGGTGTTTTCGGGTATAAGAGTTTTCTATCCATATACGAGGTATCTTTACCCTTATGTAAAAGGTAGTGATGTGCCAAATATCCATATCCACGAATATCTGAGAGATCTGTATCCATTCCTTTTTTGGCAGATCCTTTACCTTATTAATTTTCAATACATAGATGAAATTCTATATATAGGTGATTAGGTAGCAATGAAAAACTATTAAATTCCATTCAGATTATTTTTTATTTCTTAAAATCAAATATTGGCACCTTTCTATTGCAAATATTTATCATAGTGAGTTATCATACTAATAGTACATAACTCAGTTACTAAATCAACAATCTTTATAATGAGATCAACCACAAATCTTTGTGATAAGCTTTAGCATTGACACCGATTGATTTAACAGTTAATTTTAATTTCCAGACATGCCCACAACTACTACTACACTCGCGACGGTCGTAGAGAAGTCAAACCACCTCTAGTCCTGACTCAAAAATTGCTTGCTGACAGCAGTGCTGATAAAGGGTAATCCTTATTAATATTATAAATGCGAAAGTATGTTTGTTTGTTGGTTTGTCCTTCAATAACGCTGCAACCGAGCTAGGGATTGATGTGATTTTTTGCATGGGTATAGTCGAGGACCTGGAGAGTGACATAGGCTTTTTATACTGGAAAATCAGAATTCCCGCGGGATTTTAAAAACTAAACCACGCTGACAAAGTCACAGTGTTGAAAATGTAATACAGAAAATTGAACTGCAGTCAAGGGCTATCTTGTCATGAATAAAAAAAAAAAAAAATTTAACTACTTAATTAATTGTAAGTATGTATATTTTATAATAATGTTCCCCTATTAACTCGTATTAGTTAGAAGTTACTTATGATGTTTTCAATCAATTTTCTAGGCAATTTCACAATATTAAAGGAGGCACATAAAGCAGTATAGAATGAAGGAAACCAACGAAATTATCACACATTTTTTTTTATTTTGTACAAGTTCTCTAAATTATTTATGTACTAAGCATAAAATCCAACAAGTCAAGCCATAGTTAATTGAGATGCTTATTTTATTAATCTTGTGGACTTTTTAATCTATTAATCTATTAATTTTTTTCAGAACGCCCAAAGCTGCAGTTAACGTTAGGCCCACTCCAGGAAAACTATTCCATTGGGATCAACATTATGAATGAAAATTGTTTTGATCAAGAATACATTTTGTTGTTATTAATTTAATTGAATTATTATATAGATTTTGCCTCTACATTTTGTTATTTATTCCAGGCCCAGAGTAAGATCGGTGTATTCCATTATTAAGTAGGGTATTTAGTACTTAGATATAAAATCAAAGACCAGATATTTTTCAAATTTTATTTTACACAAACAACACAAAAGTAGTTAACACTTAAAAAATACTAACAATATAACTTACAAGCTCAACTTAGTCTAAATAGTTTCTAATTCACCATATTTGTAGACAACCTATTAGTTATAATAAATAATATAAGAGATATGGATTCAATGGAGAAAAATAAATATAGGTACTCAGAACACCCTACATAATCATTTTTAGTACATAATTATATGGTTAATAATAATTGAAGATATACTGAATTTTTTTTAATTCTTATAAAATATACCTAATAACTTTCTTATTTAACCAATAAGATAATATTGAGAAATTTTATCCAATTTTCTTTTATTTTTATTATATCACATAACTATTTCAAACATTACATAAATTACAGCTTTTATAAAAATTGATTAATTGTGAAGAATTTACTTCCAAATTACAGATCATGCTACTTCTACATAATTTAAAATTTTATAGTGTTATTAGCTGCTCAAGTTTTGTTTTACTTTGAAGAGATAAATTTCTAATCACTGGAATCTGTGGTGTCTGGTGTACGAATATGCATCATTGAGAAGGTACCAAAGCTAAATGCTCTATTCCTAGCCGGTCTTCTGGACCGATACCTAAACCTGTGTCATTTATCCCCATCTACTTGCTTCCTGAACTGCATTGCATCACCATAAGCCTTCTTGACTGCCTTCCTATCGGTGGGTTTTCTGGACTCTACCAGCTTCGCTTGATCCACGGACTTATCTAAGCCCAACAGTTCTAGTTTATTAGGTGGCAACCATTGCCAAGTGCGTTTTACATCGAAAAATAGAACAAGGTACAGGACTGGTTCGTGAGCATAGTTTTTCTTCAGGTTGAGCACATCTTGTGGTGGTACGGGTAAAGGTACTCCATTGTATATATAGCCTTTTGGCATCTTTGGATCGATTATAAGGGCTGGGTACCAGGGATACCCTCTGTGGAACAAAAATAAAATAAATATAAAAATTCTTTTTACAAAACTAACTTCAAACACAACTACAAAGTATGTACATATAGCAATTGTACCTATAAAATTTTAAGTTTTTCAGAATTTTCCAGGATTCCATCATCAGATCCTGACCTGATGACCGTGGGACCACCTGGGAGGTGTACCCTTTCAAACAAATAAAGAATTTTCCAAATCGGTCCAGGCGTTTCCGAGTAATCGGGGAACTTACATAAAAAATATAATTTAGGTGATAGTAATAAAAGTATCCTTACTAATATTAGAAATGTGAAAGTGTGTTTGTTTGCTTGTTTGTCCGTCAATCACGCCGCCACAAAGCAACGGATCGCATGATTTTTCGCGTAGGTATAGCGAGGACCGGAAGAGTGACATAGGCTACTTTGTGTCCCGGAAAACCAAAGAGTTCCCGCGGGATTTTAAAAACTAAATCCACGCGAGCGAAGCCACGGGCATAAACTAGTTATAAATCAATAAGTAATTACCTGCATTTAGCCCATACAAGCTGCAATGGTTCCAGTTGAATGTCCGGCTGCGTGGATTTTACGGGTGTTCTAGACGTAGACGACCTTGTGCCGCGACCCTGAAATCAAAACATAAACTTGAGTGTAACTTAATTTTGGACCATAATGTTAAAACAAAAACATAACACCTCATACAAAGAGTACTCTATATACAGATCCAGAATGGGAAGCTATCCTTTACACCAAATTACAGATCTCATCTCTCGTCAAAATGTGACATATCAGTCTGATTGGTGTTCAATCCAATATGGCGGATTGCTGTATTTTATAGGTTTATTTTATCAAAATAAATATTAATCTCGCTCGAAATAGAAAAATCAATACGTTTTTAATAATACATGAATCCTATTTCATGAGAAAAATTCATTGATTCTTGGTTACAACCATCTTGTCTATTCTGCAACATTACCTTCACCGGCGTAGTGGGTTCAGCGTCGGACGCGTCGGCGCGAGTGGCGCGGCGGCCGCGTCTTCGCGGCTCCGGACCGCTGCCGCCCTCTACCGTCGAGTCCATTGTTTCGTTATAACTTGACCTGGGACACGTGACAAAAATATAACTTGGATGAAATCATATCTCATATGTTGTACCTATTCTTTTCCCTCACACCCACTCCCACTGCCTCAGTCATTAACAAAGATAAGTGTGCACAAGGAAACCCTTGTGCACCATTTTGCTTCTTTTATAAAAAAAAAAAAATTTATGCATCAATAGGGCTATTGAGCCCCTATTGGTGCATAACTAACCTATGAGGTTAAAGGTGCGGACTAAAAACTGGAAGGTCGCAGGTTCGCTTCCCACTTGTTGCACTACTGTTGTACCCATTCCTCACACAAGATTTCTGCTTATTTGAAGGGGATATTAGTCAAGCTCTACTCCTTCTTCGCCGAGCTCCGTCGTTGACTGTATAACTAGGTGTCTTACAAATATAAATACTGACCCATCACTGGAGCTGAAAGAGCACGAGTGTTCGGACGCGTTGTCTTCGTCGTAGTGCGTGCACGACGAACACGACTGCGACCACACCGAGCTACTGCTGGACGACCTAGACATTTAATACACGGAAATATTATGAAACAAAAGAAAGAAAAATCATTTATTTGAGACACCCATGACACAGTTAAAGAGTATGATAGACAAAACAAAAAAAATATGTGTGGTGTCAAAATGGACTCCACTCCGCCTGATATGTTATGCCTGTGGAGAAAGCACAGGCATAGCGCTGGTCTTATGTGGATCCAGAGGTTTCAGATCACTGTTAGTCATGATAAATAGTTAATATACTAAATAATAAAAATAGTAGGGCATAGAAAATAGTTAACATATTTTTTTTTTTAAAAGGGCAACCGCCGAGTTTCTTGCTGGCTCTTCTCGGCGGGAAAGGCATTCCAAACCAGTGGTAGATTCATTCAAAAGCGCTTGTAAAAGTTTATTTGAATAAAAAATATTTCTATTTCTATTGGGTTTCACATTAATTTAATTTACCTGGAAAGCGCCAGGTCGCTATCGGAGCCCACCTCTCCCGGCGGCCCCCGGTACTGCAGGAACGAGGCTCCGCCCGGCACCTCCCTGCCGCCCTCCACCGCCCCCTCAGCACCGCCCATGCCCCTACAAGTACAAACAGTTTAACTATTATTTATACGGTTAGCAAAATATTGGGATATTGGTAAGCTCTAAAACATCTTCATTCGATAAATATATGAAGTTCTAAAAGAAAAATAAGAAGAAAAGCTGGTAGCCCTGCCCATCATGTTACAAACCATCAGTTAATGAAAACTAGGATAAAAGTTTATAAACTGTAACCTAACTACAGTTAATTGGATGTAACATAACATCAGTCATATTGATTTTCTTTGTATAGCCTATGTCGCCCGGACCTCATTCATCAAAATCGGGTCACTAATTTAGTTTCTACAATGGAACATTGGCAAATAGTCTCATACATATATTTATACATACATACATTCATACATAGATAAAAATACACACATTACATAGACTGCTAAAATTATAACCCTTCATTTTGGCATTGCTGTAGTCAGGTAAATTAATAAAGCAGTTTTATTTCAACACATCACTCATTTGCGACAAGGGTGACAAAAATTCAAAATTCACCAATTTTAGTTTCGAAAATTTATACTTTTTGCTATAAAAACATTACGCTAAGCACAAAAAAATAAGAGCGAGAGAGATTGTGACTCTGTCGCTTTGTTGGCCGCTGTGTTGTTTCGAGACCGCAGCATCCACAAAACATTACTCTCTAACGAGAGAATTTTCACATCGACGATTTTTAATTATGTCACCCTTTTCGCAAATGAGCGACATGTATCAACGCTACATATGAATGGTACTTATAGAATGGCCAACCTGAACAGATCAGGCGACGAGGCGGATTTATCCTTGTTCTGCTTCCGCGGCCGGCCGCGACCCTTCTTCCGCGGCGACGCCTCCAGCGGCGCGGGGCTCCGGCCCAGGCTGGCTGACAGCGTGGGCAAGGTGGCTGTAACATTCACTGTTCATTCATCATCATCATCATCATCATTTTCATCCAATAACAGTATATGACCCAGCGCACGCCTTGAAAACGTTTAAGAGTCAAAAAAATTCCGACTTCTTTAACAAAGCACATAATAACTAGCCATAATACATTTATGAGCATAATATTATAGCCTATATAGCCATCTGGAATAATGTACATTTGAAATGGTGAAGGAATTTTTGAAATGGATGCGGTGGTTCCAAAGTTTGCTCCGGACATACACACAAACTCACAAAATTCGCGCTCTCTCTTTATTATAATAGTATAGATAGATGTCCACTATTGAACAAAAAGGTCTCAGAGACCCGACAGAGGTTCCCTGCGACTCGTTTGATGTTATCACCCCTAGTGGGGGGTCTTTTAACAGTGTGCTTCCCGGGTGCAGGGTCGCCACTCCAACACCTTGGGACCCCAATGACCATCAGCTCTTCGAACTATATGCCCCGCCAATTCTCACTTCAGTTTCGCGACTGGCTGAACTATGTCGGTGGCTTTGGTTCTCCCAAGTATCTCCTCCTTTCTGATTTAATCTTGCAGGGATGCTCCAAACATAGCTCTCTCCATCGTCCGCTAATCGTCCTGAGCCTTCTTATGAGGGCCATAATTAGAGACCATGTGTCAGATCTTATGTGATGACTTATAGTCATCACTAGCAACACACATTGTTCGAAGACTTTAATCTTCAGGCACTGAGGAGTTTTGGACGAGACATCGCGAAGCTATCCGAACGCTGCTCAACAGAGTTGTCATCATCATCGGTAACCCATAAACTCACTACTCTTTCTACTAAGCGAAGGGTTATATACTAAAGTCTACCACACTGGCGCAATGCTAATTGGCACACTTCATCCACTTTGAGAACATTATGGAGAACTCTTAGGCATGCAGGTTTCCTCAGAATATTTCCCTTCCCTATTGAAAAATATTTTTTAGTTAAACGCTAAAAAATAGAGAAAATAAAATGTTCTCACCATCTGCTCCAAAGCTCTTAGACGGTGTTGCCAGCGTAGATGGGCTTACCAACAAAGTTGGTTTCCTCAAACCACCCAAAAGTCCTAAACCTGTGGAAACATGTCAATATTAATGGAACTATCCCTTTCTGCATCGTTCTTCTCATTAGAGGGTCGTGATTGTTTTTATAGGCAATAAATTATTGTCTACTTTTTTCATTTTTTTGATGACAAGATAAACTCACTGTAACTTTTTATTTGTTGTTTGCTTCACTTTTGTTCATGTAATTTGTTTTTTGTACAGCAACATTGAAAGTAAATAAATATATTTTTCCAGATTTCCAGATGTTCGAGGCCAGCCATAGTGTCGACTGACCATGAAGTATGGAGGAACAAATTACCTGCGGACTCTGGTTGTTTGGAGGGCGATCTCTCTGGCGTGGCTAGCTTCTGAGTTCGCTCTACGCTTTTCCTCGTCGTTATTGGTGCTTCCGAATCTGTTGTTGGTGTATCTGGAAATGAATCGTTATTTTATGGCTAACTGCTGCAGAATTTTCTAAAAAATATTGGTATAGTGTGACGATCACATTCACTTCTTGGTCGTTACCGTCTCACTATTGGTACAAATGCATTTATGCTTTACTGCACCGTCAGCAGTTTACGCCGTCGTCGGGCCTCGCGTTAGTTATTGCCCTACGACACGCTCATATCAATATCATTAGTTTATCAATAGCAATAATATATCTATCAATTATCAGATATCAAACAGTATGGATAACACCCTACATTTTGGTCCTTCGAACCGGATCTGAACCAGTGGCCTATGGATTGAATATGGATATGGATGGGCCTTGACGAGCTAGTTTAGATCTATTTAGCTTTGGCGAGCATTTTACCGATTTCCCTCGTCTCGCGCGGCAGGCGGGCGGAGTGCGCGGCGCGGCCCCGCCCCCGGCGCCCGCGGCGGCCCCGCCCGCGCCCGCGGCCTCGCCACCAGTTTCTGTTCACTTTGCTCTTCGTAACTACCGGGGAGTCGTCTCGCTGAAAAATTAAGGTATTTACCGATCTCGTATTTTTGTGAAAACACCTGCTGTTTTTATTTTTCAACAAGCCATCAGCTTTTATTACTATACATGGGCATTGGGCTTTTAATTAATGACGTTATCGCTTAGGCGTACGCTTACACATATGAATTACATGTTAGGTACCTGGGTAAAATCCAATGAAAGTACAGCAAACTATGCCCACAACCTTTACGTTTCATTGTAACAATTTTGTTAGAGCTTGCGTAATTTCGCTTGATTTAGCCGCTGATACGAGCTTTTCGCCGCATGACTCAATCGCCTTAAAGATAGAGAAATGTACAGAAATAGGTTCCATACCGTGTTGTTATCATCATCAGTGTGCAAGTCTCTGTGCAGGCTCGCGTGGCGTCGCTCACTGCGAGCCAAAGACACGCCGCGCTCGCTGCGTGTATCTGGAACAAAGTATAGTTTTATAGTGTAGTAGTTATAGTTATTAACCATAAATTCAAGTACATATTTAACAACAGATTTCGATACCTCCTACGTATGTTGTCGTATCCCACAAAATTGGCATTTTAGGATTGTTGCACTTATCATTTGTTTTTATCTATTTTTTAAAAATAAAAAATAAACACAGCATTCTTTAACATACTTTCAAGATACACAAAGTAGTATCGTTATTAAAATGGCGGCCTAAGCCATTGTATTGACCTTCGCAATAATTAACGCGTTTTGGGTCGATTTATTTGAGGTGGTGTTCAGTTGCAGAAATAGAAACGAAGTCGCTTTGTCTACCTTTCCCGAGGCCGCTCCGCCTCGTCCGCCTCGCCATGAACCGCACGTTCCATCACATCACCTGCTAACCGTCGTATGTGGAGTCTCACCCGCAGTGCGGTCGCTGTCGCTGCTAGAGCGCCGCACGCTGCGGCGCCGCCTCGTGCTCGGCTCGCGCTCGCGAGGCCGCTGCGCCTCGTCCGCCTCGCCCTGCCCCGCCACCTCGCGCATCCCCGCCTCGATCACATCGCGACGGGCTTGGCGGAATATCGGTGCGCACTGTTCCCGCATTTTTATACCGGCCCTGATATTAGAAAATAAGTTTCTAAGAAATCTATCGAAATCCCTTTCAATTGATTTTTCATTGATTCAGTGTAGTGAATGAAAGAGTATTGATTCATTCATCCATCTTTACAGGCCGACAACTGAGCATATTATCTTCTTTCGCAGAAGATTTTAGGATAGCCTAATTCGAACTTAGGCTGTGTAGCACACTGGCTAAGTTCGGATTGGCAGATGTCAGATTTTAAAAACGTTATAAAAACTCTCAGGCATGCAGATTTCCTCACGATGTTTTCCTTCACGATAAATTGTGATATTTAATTTCTTAAAATGAAATGTTGTCAGTCCCCAAAACTTTTTTTTTATTTAATTTCCAACCTATGAGTGCGTTCTATTTTATTTATTTATTAATTAAAGTCCATTTATCTAACAGTTAACAAAAATTATTTTATCCAATAAGTTGTCCAATAGGTTGTAGATTGTAGGAAATAAAACAGCACATAAAAAACCGACTACTCACGCAGCAACAATAGACGTTTTGTACGAAAAAGAAATAAAGGTAGAAACTTACTTATAAAACACAGTGTCCTTATTGTTATAAGTGAGACAGTTGTCGATCATGAGTTGGAAGTCTGCTTCAACGTCGTCTATTGTCTTGTACACACCCCTGTCTAACTTCTTTCCCATCGTGCTGAGATCCATCGGGTGTTTCACTATTGTGCTGTAGTCAGGGACCTAATACAAAAAAAATTGAACTTCAAACTCTGTATCCTAATCCTTACGAATATTATAAGCACGAGTGTTTTTTTGGTTTGTCCTCCAATCACGCAGCAACAGATCACACATGTCACACATCACACATGAAATAAGAAAGTTAAGCGACGAACTGTTAGAGCTCATTTTTTAACTGTAACACCTTTATTTACATAGTTTATGACAAATAAACGAAATGAAATAAAATTCATTCAATTAGAGGTGATATATTCATTTTTAGACAGTCCCACAGCAAATGCTAGCTGTAGGGTTAGTCTAAATTTTACGACGATTGATCGTAGAACTCGATGACATTAGCTTTAAAGAAAAATTAACCATAACAACATTAAATTAGAGCCTCATTTCGTGTATGGTTCCTTAAACGTAT
Organism: Hipparchia sbordonii; assembly: GCA_038048805.1. NCBI lineage: Eukaryota > Metazoa > Arthropoda > Insecta > Lepidoptera > Nymphalidae > Hipparchia > Hipparchia sbordonii. The sequence continues at coordinate 6,324,779 of CM076107.1, read as the reverse complement.
ACTATACTCTCCAAATTAAAATCACTTGTACTAAATTTGTGACTATAATTTAGTACAATTAAGGTTCATTTTACTTTGACGCTAATTTCATCCAATTCTTATACGATCGATCGAATTAAAACTTATAACTGAGATCTATAGAGCGTGCTCTGACTCAGCTCAGACTCAAGATAGAGGTTCAAACGCGACACAAATATGCTCTGACGTAAATCTGTCCCGTTTTATCCCCGAAGGAAATAGTCCTGCACAAACCTCCGTACTCCGAGTTTTGATGACCACACCTTATATTGTTCAAAATTAGTTAAAAAATAATAAAATTGACTTTTGTCAATTCGCTCGTTGTCGTTTCGTTGTGTAAATTCGCTCTAAATAAAACATCCATTACTGACAAAAGTTTAAACAAAATGAAAAGGGTCTGGCCGGATAAGTATGGCGAATTCGATATAGGTTGCCATTTGGGGGCAGATTCGCCATACTTATCCGGCCAGACCCTTTACAACAATCATAACAAAATCTCTTTTCATGAAAGGGGACACCCTGTTTTTTAAAAAAAAAGTACAAACCTCAAGTGGATCCACGGGTTCCGTGAAAACGTCGCTTTGGTCCGCGTGCCGCAACAATCGCAACAGCTTGTGTAGGGCGGCACGCTCGGGCCGCAGCGAGTGCAGCACGCAGCGTTCCCACACGCGCGTGTACTCCGCCTTCAAGCGTTCCCTCTTGCGTACCAGCTCACAAAGTAACCTACCAAATAAGAAATTAAAGCCTCAATAGCGGTGAAGGTGCGGTTAAATCCCCACCAGTTTCATCATTGTCGTACCTACCTAGGAGAAAGTACGATAATTGTGAAATGGGTGGGCTTTACGATTAGTTAATCCATGTCAAATAGTCATGTTCAGCATGGCTTATAATTAATTATTGTTTAAAAAACAATCTAATAATCCATAATACCAAACTCATAAATGTCACTTAATAAGAGTATTTAAAACATGTGTGACTTAATAAGTCAATAGGGTAGTTGACTTGTAAAACTAGTTGATGCCCCCGTCTTTGCTCGCGTGGATTGTTTTTGAAAATCCCGCTGGAACTCTGACTTTCCGGAACAAAAAGTAGCCTATGTCACTCTCCCGGTCTTCAACTATACCCATGCTAAAAATCAAACGTGATTAACGAATCCCTTGCTTTGTTGCGGCGTGATTGAAGGACAAACCAACAAACAAACACACTTTCACATTTATAATATTAGTGAGATTTGTGGGGTAGTTAGATAAAAATCAAAAAATTAGCATATCGTACCTAGCTCGTTCCAAGTCCTGTCGTATTCTCTGCCAGTACTTGAGTTGATTACACAGCTCCCGGATGTTAACTGTGCCGTCCTGGATACCTCTGCTACCTGTGGAACCAATTTTTTTTTGAATGAATGAATGAAAATATTTATTCGAAAACAACTGTAAACTATGTATTATAATATACATAATTTTTTTTTTTTTTTTTATATATCCATCTGCCATCGGCTTCTCCAGCCATTATCAGATATTGGGGTGTGTCAGCTGTAGGTGATTAAAGGGGGAATTTCAATAAATGTCCCTATCCTTGAGAGCTATGTTGGAGCTCATCTCCCATCCAGCTCCAGTATGTGCCATCTTTTGAGGCGTTTTGTGTCTCCTTCCTTATCAAGCAATCTCTGTGCCAGTGTGTTAGGATGTTTCTGCAGTCTAAGCTTGTATCTCTTACTGTATTTATTCACTTCTGCTTTGACTGTTGGCATTTCAAGGTATTCATGGATTTCGTCATTGCGAGAAAACCAGGGTGCGTCAGAGATTGCTCTTAGTACAATGCTTTGAAACCGTTGGAGTATTTCAAGGTTAGAATTACATGTTGATCCCCAGAGTTCTATACCATAAGTCCAGATTGGTTTGATTATGGTCTTGTAGACTAGCAGTTTATTGTTAAGAGATAGTGGTGATTGCCGTCCTATAAGCCAATACCAGCTTTTATATTGGAAGTTTAATTCTTTACGTTTTGATTTTATGTGGTTTGCCCAAGTGAGTCTCCTGTCCAGGTGGAGGCCTAGATATTTGACTGTGGTTTCAGTTGGTAATTCTTGGCCTTCCATTGTAACTGATGGACAATTGCCTTTACGTAAGGTAAATGTGATGTGTTTGGATTTGGTGACGCTAGCTTTAATCCTCCACTTTGCAAGCCACCGGTCGATTTTATCTATTTGCATTTGTAATTTTTCAGATGCTTTGTCAGGATCCTTATCACTTGCAAGACATGCTGTATCATCAGCGTATGTTGCTGTTTCTACACCTGGTGTGGACGGTAGATCTGCTGTATAGATTTTTTTTTTTTTTTTTTTCAATAATATGAGTACACACTATTAACTAGTATATACTCACTAAAATTACAATCTAGCCTATTAAATTGGCTAATGAGTAATTTTATTTTAACCTAAACTTATAAAATATCTTAAATACTAAGAAGTAGTCCACTGACGTATCTTAGTCTTTCTTTATCAGTTTAAGACACTTTGTTCTTGTGTTCTTTGAGGCAGCTTTTACACTACACTATCACTATTCACTAATCACTATGCACTAGTCACTAATTCAAAACTAGTTCATGCGGTTTTGTCCTTTTGAGTCTCCTCACTAACTGCGTTACGTCGAGCAGCTGGATTGCCTCAACGTTAACGTGATGATGAAGCCGATGTTCGTGGGCTTCAGCAAATTTGGCAATTACTCTGTCCACGTATTCAACTTTGAGGTCCCGGTGAATACATTCATTTCTTATGTACCAGGGTGCGTTAATAATGTTCCTTAATACTTTATTTTGGAACCTTTGGATAATTTTTGTGTTGCTCTTTTTGGTGCAGCCCCAGAGCTGGCATCCATAAGCCCAAATAGGCATTAAAACTTGCTTATAAAGCAGAACTTTATTTTGAATTGATAGCAAGGAAGTTCTCCCTAGCAACCAATGCAGATTTCTATAGCGAAGTTCTAGCTCATCTCTTTTCTTTTTAACGTGCGCCTTCCAGCGTAATTTTGCATCCAGCGTCATTCCTAGATACTTTGCAGTGTCAGCATATGGTATTTTTTGATTATTCAATAAAACAGGACAGTACTGTAATTTTTTGTTGGTGAAATCTACATGCGTTGATTTTGTTTCATTGAGTTTTATTTTCCACTTTTTAGTCCAACTGTAAACTTTATTTATTCCATTTTGCAGTCTCTCTATTGCTATCTTATGAGAATCACCCACAGCCATAATAGCAGTGTCATCAGCAAAGGTGGCAATAGTACTGTTGTCTAGCTCTGGTATATCGGATGTGTATAGTAGGTATAGGACCGGACCTAGAACACTTCCTTGAGGTACACCAGCTTTGATTTCTTTCAGATCAGAATAAGCTTCTTCTTGTCTGACTCTGAACATTCTGTCTGTTATATACGATTCAAGAATATCTACTAGTGCTTTAGGCAATATCAGCCTAAGTTTGTGAATTAGACCAATATGCCAAACTTTATCAAAAGCTTGCGCCACATCTAGAAAAACAGCGGAACAAACTTTTTTCTCCTCAAGCGTTTTCTCAATCACATTGACAATTCTGTGGACTTGATCAATGGTCGAGTGCTTTTCTCTAAAACCAAACTGATGATCTGGAATTAGCTTTTTATCTTCTATAATGGGTTTTAGCCTCTTAAGTAGAAGCTTTTCAAATAATTTGGACATTATGGGTAATAAGGAAATAGGCCTGTATGACGTTGTTTCATTGGGTGGCTTCCCAGGTTTTGCTATCATGATGACTTCTGCCACTTTCCACAAGTCGGGTACATATTTTAACCTAAATGCGGCATTAATAAGTGTGGTAAGTTTTACTAGCGCTTTGCGTGGTAAGTTCATTAAAATTTCTGCTGTAATGAGATCAAATCCTGGTGATTTCTTTTTACTTAGTTCTAGCTTTATTGTTCGCACCACTTCTTTTGGAGTAGTAAGCTTTATTTCAAAATCCTTCTCTAAATCTTCAGTTGTATCTATAGTGTCTGTATGCCCTTCGTTAGGCTGAAATATATTTTCTAAATGCTGAGCAAATCTTTTTGCTTTCTGAATATTGTTTATTGCCCACTTTCCGTTATCTTCCTTTATTGGTGGAATTTGCGTTATGGGTCTTTTTAAGTTTCTGGTGGCTTTCCAAAGAGAATAATTGGATTTTCGATCACCCGTTAATTTTTGGAGATAATCATTCACCAAGTTATCATTGTGGGACCTGATTGCTCTCTTGATTTGTTTAGTTAAATTATTCAGTAACCTTTTGTCCAATGGGGATCTAGTTTGATGCCATTTTTTCCTCTGTTTTCTTTTTTTATCAATAAGGGAAATTATATGTTTTGGGTAAATAGTTCCCTGGCACTGTTTTCTGAAGGTAGGAGTATTTTTCCAAGCAGATTGTTGTATATTTACTATAAATTTCTCTAGTTCCTTATTTAACTGTTCTGGTGTTTTTAGTGGAACTTTTAGGTTTATGACGTCTTCTAAATCTAGTTTAAAACTATTCCAGTCTGTATTTTTGTTCACTAGAGACAAGTTATTTTCTTTGAATTTAATTTTTTCATTTAATGTTAACAGTATGGGTGAATGATCAGAGCTCATGTCATATTTTTGGTCTATACTTAGATATTTCAGCGAGATATTTTTACATATAAAGAAATCAATCAAGTCTGGGATTTTTGATGGATCAGTGGGCCAGTAGGTCGGCAAACCAGTACTTACCACGTCACAATTCATTTCTTGAATAGCACCCAAGAGCTCCTTTCCTTTTGTATTTGTTAGCCTTGAGCCCCAGAAGGTATTTTTGGCGTTAAAATCACCTCCAATAATAAACCTATTTCCATATTGTCTTAAAAAGCTAAGATATTGGTATTTCTTCAAGTTATGTCTAGGTGGACAGTATAATGCAACTACTGATACAGAATACCTTTGAGTTGTAATGTTGACAGCTACTGCTTGAATTTCCTGTGTCTCATACCTACTTTCTTCGAAGTGGCTGACATGCTCTTTTATTAAGATAGCGCTGCCACCTCTTGCAGAATTGTTAGGATGTAGTGCTTGATATACCTTGTATCCTTTAAATTTAATGTGTGATTCATTTGTAAAGTGAGTCTCAGATATCAAACACACGTCAATATTTTCTATATCTAGGACTACTTGAAGCTCTTGCTGATGTTTAAGCAGTCCGTTTGCGTTCCACGCCATGATCTTAAGTTGATTAGTCATTGTTTCTTTTTAGGAATGGCTTTACTATTGCCATTTTCTAGTTTATGCAGTCTTTCATCAAACGAAGACATGAGTTGTAGAATTCTATCCAATTTTGATTCAAGGGTGCCATCTTGATCGTTGTTTTTAGCTGACATTCTTTGGGATGCTATTTGTGCATAAGTAGCATTCTTAAGAGTAGCTCCTTTTTTTTCTTTTTTTTCTGCCTGTTGCTCATGCTTTTTAATAGGTGGATCTTGAGCTGTTGATATTTTTTTTTGCGTTTTGTTCTTGATGTTTTGTATTTCTTTAGCTACAATGCATCCTCTGTAGTTTGCTGGATGGGGCTCACCACAATGCACACATTTCGGTTTCTGATCAGCTGGTTTAGTACAGTCTCTGGTTAGATGTTTGCCAGTACACTTAACGCACCTGGGTTCTCTTGAACAGTATTTTTGAGTATGCCCATATGTTTGGCATCTCTTGCATTGGGGGATAAGCTTCGGTGTCTTAAGTGGATGAATTTCCACCTTACATCCCAATACAGAACTTATATCATATATTTTATTTATGTCCTCACCATTTTCGAAGGTGAGCATAAACATATTTAGTGGTTCTTTACTCTTCCACCGTAGTTTATTTGCCGCATCTAGTATTTTCAGACCCTTGTTTTTTAGGTCTTCCACGATTCTCTCAGGCTTGTACGTATAATGTAACTTTTTGGCCATGACTCTAATAGGCCGATCTTGTTTATTTTCGTAAGAGTGCCAGAGTAAGTTATTTGCTGTTAATAGCTTTATTATTGCTCTGTATGATTCTTCACACTTTGCGTTAATTTTAACATTTTCCCCATTCATCATTTTAATCCTGAAGGAATCTTCTGTTTGGTTTTGAGACAGCATATCATAAAATGTCTGATAATCTGTTACTCCGCCAACTATTATAGGGGGTGGTGAAAATACCTTTTTAGTCTTAGAATAATTTCTCGCTTCATTATGCGACGTTTCAGATTCTCTGCTCTGAATGGGCGAGGTGCTCATTTTTCTCTTCTTCCTACTTTTTGCTCGTATCCATTCTGTTTCTCTTGCTAATTCTTCCTCGTCTGTGTGATAATCGACAGATGGACCAGAACTCTCTTTCTTTCCAGTAGATGTATCCATTGGTTTCTCATTAGATAAATATTTTACCTGATTTTCTAGCTCCAATATTTTGTCGTTCATAACTTTTATGGTAAGCTGAAGCTTTTCATTTTCTGCCTCCTTTTTGGCAAGAGCTTTGAAGAGCTTCTCATTTTCCAACTGCGCTTGGCAAAATTTATCATAAAGAAATCGCTCATTTTCTGTTTTGAGTTTAATATTTTGTTGCTCAGCCATAGCTGGAGAATATTAATAGTATTGCTGCTATTCAATATTTTTATTTAAAAAAATGATGAGTTTGACAATTACAATCCGAATCGCGGTAACTGGGTCATTATGACGCACGCGGGACGACCGCCGCGGTCACGCGGCCCGACTCAGCGATTTTATGTTTTAGCACGGTACGCGTTTGGTTTCGACAGAGATCGAACACTGCTGTATAGATTGAATAAAGAACTGGTCCAAGCACTGACCCTTGTGGTACAGATGCTTTAATTTCATAGATACTGGATAGTTCCTCTCCAAATTTAACTTGAAATTTTCTATTGTTGAGGTACGATTTTAATACCATGTACAAATAGTTTGGAAGTAGGGTTTTAAGTTTATACAAAAGTCCTTCATGCCAAACCCTGTCAAAGGCTTGTTATATATCCAAGAAAGCTGCTGAACAGTATTCCTTCTTTTCAAGAGCTTCTCTTATCTTATGAGCAACTCTGTGTCCTTGTTCTATTGTGGAATGCTGTTCACGAAACCCAAATTGATGATCTGGGATAACATGTGCTTCATGTAGTATTGGTTTCATTCTATTTAAAAAGACTTTTTCAAATACTTTTGATATTATTGGAAGCAAGCTAATTGGTCTATACGAACTAGGTTCTGTCGGTGTTTTCCCAGGTTTTGGTATCATACAAATGTGTGAAACTTTCCAAATTTTTGGATAATATTGTACTCTCATAATAGCATTGAAGAGCATGGTTAGGAAGACGATTGCTTTTCTTGGGAGTTGTTTCAGGATTTCACCTGTGATAAGGTCAAAACCTGGAGCTTTTTTGTTCTCTAGACGTTTTATTGTTCTAGCCAATTCTTTGGGCGTAATCAACTTTAAAGGTGCTGACAGTTGTTGATCGCTATGTATTACAGCTTTAATGTGGGTATCAAACTCTTCACTTGTGGACTCATTTGGTTTGAATATTTCGCTCAAGTGTTGGGCAAATAGTTCAGCTTTCTCCTTAGAGGTTCGAGCCCATCCACCTGATGATAATTTTAGCGGTGGGATTGATTTTTTAGGTCTCTTAAAGTTTTTTGTAATTTTCCACAGAGAGTAGTCGTTCTTCCCATTTGTTTGCAGACTGGAAAGCTTGTGTTGAAAATTGTCATTTTCACTATCTATAATCATTTCTTTGAGTTTTCTGGCTGCTCTATTGAACGCTGTTTTATCTTCCGCTAGTCTGCTTGTTTGCCAGCGCCTTCGTAATTTTCTTTTTTCTGTTAATTGTTCACGAATTTTAAGAGGAATGTTAGTGAATCTATTTGCCGTTGGTATATCAGGTGTTGATCTCCAAGCGGCTTCTTGTATTTTGTTAGTGATGTAGAAGGCTGCATCATCTATATCTTCCTGAGATTTTAATCTAACTTTAAGCTCAACTTCGCTTTCAAGAAAGTCAGAAAATGCAGTCCAGTCTGTTCTATGATTATAGAGTGTCAAATGAGGTTCTTTTTGAACTGCGGTAGTGCTGAAAGTACCTATAACCGAGTGAGTGGTCGGATGATGTATCTAGACAAGATTCCACCGCAAAGTAAATGTGAGAAAGGCCTTTGAAAATGAAAAAGTCCAACAAGTCAGGTGTCTTATTATAGTCCGCTGGCCAGTAAGTTGGTTCACCCGTGGATAGGGCAGTCAAATGAAGGTTGTCCATACATTTTTTCAATTCACGACCTCTTGTAGTAATCAATCTTGACCCCCAATAGGTGTGTTTACTATTCCAGTCCCCCCCACAGATGAATCTATTTCCCAGACTCTTAAAGTACTGGACGAAATGTTGTTCCTTTACTTTGTTAGGAGGAATATACATAATACTATTATTTATTATATATTTATTATTATTACAGGTTATTCAATTATTATTCAATTTACATTAGCTCACAATATAACTTCCTGCAACTGTGTTCCCACTAAATTACAACATGGGGTTATTCAAGGGACGGACCAAGAAATTCCTGAAAATCCGGCAACGCATTGGTGGTGCCTCAGGTGCTACAAATGTTCATGGGCAACGGTAATCACTTAACATCAGGTTACCCGCCTGCTCGTTGCTCACTAGAAATATTAAAAAAAAGAATAAACTCACTAATGCTATAAATGGGAAAGTGTGTTTGTTTGTTGGTTTGTCCTACAGTCACATGGCAACGGATCAAGGAGATTTATTGCATGGGTATAGTTGAGGACTTTGAGAGTAACATGGTCTACCCTTTTTCCCGGAAAACAGAGGGTTAACGCGGATTTTTGAAAACCTAATTCCAAGCGGATATCGGAACCTTGGGTAAAATGTCATTGCATTGGAAACATATTTCCAAAAAAGCCTGGTTCTTAATTCGTCACTTAACTTTCTTTTTTTATGTAAGTACACTGATATTGCAAGGTTTCTGGACTGATCTATGTTGTCTGTTGCTGTGTAATTGAAAGACAAATCCGATACACCGACAAACCATTTGAAACAACTGATGTACAATTTGGGTATCTTTAAAACAATAATGAATAGGCAAACGCGTTACACCTTAGACTACATCATCACTTTCCATCAGGTGTGATAGTGGTCAAGCGTGTTCTATAATATATGTATAAAAAACCCAACAAACAAACAACTGCAGTTTCCCATTTAAAAAATATCAGCCAAGCTGAACTTGACTTATATTCTCCTTTCCCGTCCAAATAAGCGAAAAGCTTGTGTTAGGAGTGGTATGACAATAGTGCAACGGGCGGGGCTCGAACCTGCGACCTTTCAGTTTCAGTCCGCACCTTTAACCGTTGGGCTATTGAGGCTAATAAATTCTCACCATGGTGACTAGTAAGACTCTGCAGCCTACGCAACAGAGGCACGCCGTTCCTGCTGTGCCGCTTGAGCGTCCAGTACGCGAGCAAGCGCTTCATGAGCTGCGCGCGCGCCGCCGGCGGCCCGTGGGCGAGCTGGGCGATCTCCGCCACGCGCTCGGCCGGCAACGTGGGCACCAGCACCACGGGTGCCCACGTTCGCTTCAACGCCAGCACACGACGCGCCTAATGAACAAGGTTCATTGTGTTGAACCACAGAATAGTTCTGAACCAAGTTCTGTTTTGACGTACAGGACTTGGTGCACTTCTTTGATCTTGAGTTGAGTTTAATTAAATTAATTTATTAGTTTTTAGCTTCGATAGTCCTTCAAAATTATTCACTATTGTTAGTATACTAGCTGTTGCGCGCGACTTCGTCCGCATCAATTTCTGTTATTAAGATCGCGATTAGGAAGTTTTTAAGAGTATATTTTAAATATGGATAATTTTCCCCGTTTTTGCAACATTTTTCACTGATGCTTCGCTCCTATTGGTTGTAACTTAATGTTTTATAGCCTAAAGCCTTCCTCGATAAATGGACTATCCAACACAAAAAGAATTTTTCAATTCGAACCAGTAGTTCCTGAGATTAGCGCGTTCAAACAAGCAAACTCTTGAGCTTTATATATTAAGTATAGAAGTATAGATTATTATTAGTATTTATTATGATTCCAAATTATCAGTGACATTAGAGACACATTCAGGTGACTGCAATTTATTTAGTTCAGTTCAGTTCAGTGTGCTCAATACAACTTATGACATAGAGTTCTCAAAAGTATCATCATTGATCGTAGCCATAATCTTCAGTTTACGATCACAATGATCCTGAACTTATTGAAGTTTGCGTGAATATTTTATGTATTCCATAGTACTTATACATTACGAAATTATACGTAGGTACTTATTACCCGTCGGTTAATTTTATTTAAATAAATATTCTTACCTGTTTTATTTTTTCTCTACCCTTCTGTCTTATCGCTGATAGATCACTAGGCTTATTATCCCCTTCAGATTCTAATGCTCTTCTTTCCTATAAAAATAAAAAAAGATCTTTTCTTCAAACCTTCTTATGTCAAATGGTGCTTAGCCTGTGATAAACAAAGTCTGAATTGACACGTCTAAAAGTAGTGCTATGTTTTTTAGAATGAATTTAGAATTCGTTGCAGAAAAATTAGGATTACTTTGATTCTTGTGAAATAAGTAAACGTAAATCTCGTAGTAGTGCAGTAATGCTATCAGTTTTCAAACTGCATCTTTAAAAGAGTTGGGATTGTGTACAGCGGCGCTGGAATTTAATTATTTTACTGCAGATTTTTTAATAATTTATTTATTTATTCTGTACATTAAAAACTAAACTTAAATAGACAAGTACATCTAATCGCTACAAAATAAATAATTTTTTATTGTTGTTTAAGAAGAATTATTATCCAAGCTCCCCTTTAAATAAGCGGAAAGCTTGTGTTAGGAATGGGTACGACAATAGTGCAACACTGCAACGGGTGGGAATCGAACCGTCCACTTTTCGGTTTTCAGTCCGCATCTTTAACCATTGGGCTACTGAGGCTTATTTTTCTTCCGTTTTGTTTGGTTCACTGTTGCTGTTTTGACTGTGACATTGGCCTTTTATGAATTAAAGTTTGTTACCATAAATAGGTAAATTAAATAGAAACGAGTCTAAAAATAATCTAATTACAAATTCTTCCTCATATTGTTTTTAGTCGGGAAAATCCTTTTGGGATTTCGATAATGGTTCAAGATTTGTAATAATACCACTCTCTGTCTTCAAAATTACCTGCAAGATATGTGCAGGGGTGTGAGCGTCGCAGTACGCCATTTTGGCGACCTGCACCGGCTGACTGGGGTCCCGCCCCGAACCAGCCGCTTCCATTTTCATGTACAGACTGAAACAAAACATTTTACTGATGGCTGTAATTACATAGAGACGCGCGGTCCTAAGATGCTCAAAAATCAAACCGACGGGAAAAACAGCATGGTAAAATCACGAGCTGGCTACAAGCGGCACAAGAATAATAAAATGAATACAGTTTATTGTGCACCACATTAAATAGAAACATAAAAGATAATTTTAACTTAGAAATGAAAGAATGTGCTATTCCTAAAACTACTACTGGAAGACTTAAATTATTATTAGTGACTCTATATGACGTCTGTATGACCAAATCAGCAGGTCAGATTGAGGTCTATAGAAGAATCGCTATAATACATCGCTTTTTAGCGATAAGACCGCCTTTTTGTACTGACATAATGTTTTCTGTTAAGTTTGCTTTTTTCTGTTTGTGGTGCAATAAAGAATAAATAAATAAATAAGAACCAAAGTAACCAACATAGAGTCCCGAAGCTCTTGAGTACATATGTCCCCACCAATTAATGTGGGCTATCTCCATTCCAAACAGCCAAATCGGTTCATTCGTTGTGGCGTGAAGGAGTAACAAACAAACATACACACACACACACACACACATACACATACAAACTTTCGCCTTTATAATATTAGTGTGATGTGATGTGATTTATTTAAGAGTAGAGATTTCTGTGTAGAGGGCACTGTCGAGTGTTCAGGGCGTCACGCGACTCACCCGGCCTGCTGCGCGCACGTGACGTGGAAGGCGGAGTAGCAGTTGCTGCGGTGGCACTGGATGCAGGCGCCCGCGCCGCGCTGCTTGCACACCATGCACTGCAGCTTCCAGCGCGCCGCCGGGATCATCTCTATGGAATCTGGTGACAACGTAGTATCGAGTTTTAGCTTCCTTATTGGTCTAGTAGCTAGCTTTTTCAACTTAAACAAGCTTTTTTGGCAAATTGCTTTGATAAACTTGCTTGACTTGGAATCTGCAAGACCTGGAAGTTGACTTCCAGCTGCTCACGATAAGAATCTTGAACAGCTTGAAGTTCAGGATTTAACTTAGGAATAACTTTTGGGTTTCCGGTCTTGAAATTCTCTGCAGTTATGAAATTAGACCTTAGTATTACGATGGTACACCAGTCTTGGAGCAAGTAAGTAATACATCACTAAACGGTCTCTGGTTTTGTTGAGTTTACACCTGCATATGCATAAACACTATAAATTCTATAATCATTAAAAACTTCTGCTTGGTGGACTAGTCTCCATTGAGATTAACGTGTCTAAGTCAGAAATTTTTTTTTTTTCGAAAGGATGTCTAAAGAAATGCAATTAATTAATTTTGAAATATTCGAGACACACAGAGAAACAAGAAGTATAATTACCTATTGGTTCCAAAAAGACAGTGTTCGCGAATCGCACTTCCGGTATCCAGAGAGCGCATACAACGTGCGCCCACGTTCCCTGATCTGTCTGTTTGAATGCACCTGCAAATACCCTTCACTTTAGTAATAAAAAAATACTTACAAATTACACACTGCAATGCATTTAGTTTTTAATAATCCTGTGAGAACTTCCTGATTTTCCAGAATAAAATGGTTTGGCTCTTGTTTGGTTCTCATTGGGTGACCAGCCTTGGCCACCGACTCATATCACATCGCCTGACTGCGTTATTACTTCAGTTATTTAAATAACTTATTTTTTTTGTGTTTTTAGTATATATTTTTTTTATTTTTATCCCCACTTAGCGTTATTTTTTACTTTCATTTTACTCAGCTTCTAAGGGTTCGTTCATACCATGGTGTTGAATATTCTATAACCTTCGTCAAGCCCAAGCTAGGATATGCAAAAAGAATGTTTTTTATTGTTTGTTTTGTTGTAGAATGTTTAAAAAAAATTTTAAATCCGAAATCCGACTGGTTTTTACAGAGATTAGTCTTTTCAATCAAACAAACTCTTTCACTTTATTAAATTAGTATAGTAGTAGTATTGGAGTACTTATAGTTGAGAAAGCCAATTGTTACCTCCAGTATTAGGACACAGGACACAATTTACGAGACGTGAGGGGGACTGTAAACATCGCCTGCACAGCCATTGGCCTTCCGGTATATAGGGCACCTAAAGAAGAGCATGAAATTAGAAATTATGTTTGCACACATAAATGCATATTAAGTATTAAAAAATTTAGTTGATTGAAGCATTAATTTCACAGAAAAGTGGCAGCTACACACAGTTCTGGTTGGTACCTCAGATGTGCTTGGTTCAGTGTCTGAGAGATCTTGAGTTCCAGCACAAGCTAAGAAGCCAACCTATTTGAGATGTTACACTACTATGTATTTTAATATTTGTGAAGTAGATGCCATAATTTTTTTTTTTTTTTCACTTGCTCAAGTCCAACCTAGCTTAGAAAGCTTTGTAAGGTTCTGCTATTTTTCTGATTTCTGAAATTATCTCGTGCGAACTGCCTAATCGTGTCCAGAAAATGTGTCCAGTGTGTGAAGACTGAACTCTTCAAGCACTGAACTTTCTGAAATCTACGGGAAGAATTTTGAACAAGACAACTTGATCTTCAGTATTTGACCTTTTCAACCATGTCAAAATAAAAAAGCTGATTTTATATAATCATACTGCACCCCTCCAATCTGTTAGAAAGCCTTGCTGATAACAACTACTATAATATTTTGCAATACCCATTGAATGAAAGCACTCTTTTCCCATCCTCAATGACAGGCATTCACAACTGTATGTCTCTTGTAGGCACTTCCACTGGCATCAAGCTTACACTATCAGCTCCCAGAAAATCATTCAATGTTCTATACGTAACCGAGTAGAGATTCTATCAACCTGCGCTTACCCCATAGCAATCCTGATGGACAGCCAGATTACACATGTCACAAAAAAGGATTACATTAGTATTCTGACATTCCCCATCCATGCAAATACAACAAACTGCATCCTCATCTACCGTTGCTGCTGTCTGCTGACCGTTTTGCGTTGCCTGCGATAAAAAATATAACATAAAAATTATTGTGGGTATATTGTGATAATTTTTTTATTTTTTAATGAACTTTAATATTAATAAATCCCACTTCATTTTATAACTCTTAATACATAATATATTAATTTCTAATATTATAATTGTGAAGTTAACTCAGTTTATCAATTGTTACCTTTTCACTGCACTGAAGGATCTTGACGAAATTTGGCGCAGAGGTAACTTATATCTAGGATATGAACAGAGGATAATTTCTATCCCAAAAAATTGAAGAGTTTAGACTGAAGTTTTAAAAACTTTAATGCACATGAATAAAGTAAGTGAATATATGTTAGTCTATACATTTTTTGATATTTGCACACTTGTAGTTCCTGTACAATATTTTTATTACTTACATTGTGTACATGGAATATTCCTCACTTTCTCCAATCTTAACATCAATGTAGCAAGATATACTTATACTCTATAATAAGAATACTTACTTGAAAATATGACTCCTTTTCCAACCTGTCCATCAAAAGCTCTAAGGTATCAACAGACACTGGTGGCAAGGCCTGTTTTGCTCTATTCTTGTTGATTATAGCCAGCCATGCAGTGTCTTCCTCATCGACATCATATTCCACCTCTCCATCAAGCTCTTCAGCTGACTTCTCTATGAAGCGGATGTAAGCATTAGGCCGGGGTGGGGCATCACACACTCTCTCATTGTAGTCTTCTATAAGCTGTGATAAATGAAATAAAAGGTTGATGAAATGATTAGGAAGAGGGGAAATTAAAATTAGGAAGGGTAATATAAGTGTTAGTTAATAGTTTGCTTTTACAACATAAAAAATGCATGACTTATCTTATAGTTCTTGCAATTCACGAGGGTGTGTGGCTCATGGTTATGTGTGTATTGTATCTGTATAAGTCATGGTTGTGTGTGTATCATATCTGTATAAGTGTAAGCGAGAGCTTGCTCACTAAAGAAATCTATGTACAGCAAAGGAAGTGTATTGATTGAGTGAGACAGGGATGAAAAATTTGGATTTTCAGATCAATAAAACAACTTACTCTAAACGTAGCCTCCGGCAACTTGACATAAGGCTCGGGTTGAGGCTCTATGAAAGGCAAAGGCTTTTCCAACTCAGCATTTTTTTTCTCCCACTCTTCCAAGGAAATAATCGGTACTGGCTGGTCAATGGGAATCCTGCTAATTTTTCCATCAATTTCGAACTGCACTACTTTCTGTGCTTCTGCGAAGGTCAAAGCTTCTTTCGGAGGACTCTGAAGCGCAATATCCCCCGTAGGCACAGCTGCCCTCGTTCGACCTTTCTTGCGGTTGTTCGCAACTGCGGGCGTAGCCGGCGTTGGATTATCATGGTCGTAATTAACCAAATGATACTGCAGACCGCACAAGCTTTTGTAAACTTTATCACATTTGTCTAACGGACACTGGTACGGAGGAGGTCTGTTTTGACGTAGCTTCTTGCAAAACTCTAAAACATCGAAGTCTAAACCCATTTTCCTTGGTTTGTAACACGGATTAATTAGCCATGGCAAACGGTTCTAATAAGCTTTGATTTTGAATTAAAGTAAACTGCAGCGTGTTGATCATTAATATAATCTCTGTGACTAATATTTGACACGACAGGGAATTTAATTTCACTGTTAATATACTGTAAATACTAAATACGTTTCCTAAAAAGTGAAAGGAAGTCGAGGTGATATTATAAATTCTCATGGGTCGAGATTTTGATTGATTTTGATTGACTAAAAAACAAAACGCGAATACAATATGACAATAGTAATCTGTGGCGAATACCACAGATTAAAAACACGAACCTTTGATTTGACGGATTGTACCATAGACAATCCCACAGAATATAATCTCTCTCGAGAGCCCTGACCTCTATTTTTAATCTATGATTGACACTGGACTTGCTGTGCCTATACAAAATATGTAATTGGATCAATATGAAGCGCCATATTTGACTTAATGTGTCTCTGGAAATAATAATACATAGTAGTAAATGGCGCAGTGACCTCTACGACTTAATTATTAAACTACGACTTTATATGAAGTCATAAATTAAATTAAATAGGTATTTACTAAAAAAAAATGTATGCTCAGAAGTTCTGTACCCGAAAACCATGCGTAAATTAAATCTAGCAGTTAGTATAGAGACTTCAAATAATCATACTTTTGCAAAAGTTTCGTATGTTTCTTGTCATTTAATGTGGCTCTTTTAATATTTATATGGTTAAAGTCTATCTGTCAATAATTCATGGAAATAGGAAATTCACATGATTCAATTTTATATATGTAGTTGATAAACTATTAAATCGCATGCCATATTCGACCGTTTGGTAGTCTGAACAGTGATTCAAATTGAAGCTCTGAAAACATCGTAACATACTCGGCTCCATGGCTATATCCTTCAAGTCTGAAAAAAAAAAATTTATTGTTGATAAACAATAGTGATCTGTGAACAATAGTGTTGATCAAGAAGCTTTTTGAAGAAGCTGTTCTATACATATAAGCTTCTTGGTGTTGATCAACTAAAATCGATCCGTGTGAACTAGAGAACTGTGAACTAGGGATGTAAAGCGGTAATATTACTTTCGTAAAATTCGGTAATTTACCATATTTTACGTAAAATATAAATAAATTACGTAAATTACGGTAAAATTGGGTAAAATACTATGTACTAACTCTTACTAACAAAACCACACTTTTGCTTGATTTCGAGGCATAATTTACTAAATGCACGTATAGTGCCGTCAGTCAAAACAATTCAACTGATCGCCGATCGGCTTGCCGAAATCGAATGCTCACTGTTCAGTCGGAATGGCAACAGCGCAAAACATAAATGCAAACTGCACTAAAAGGCAACGTCGCATCGTGCGAGTCGCGCCGCGCGACTCGCAGTACGTAAATATGTTTCAACTACACGCTCGTCTCACCCTCCGCTATACTTTTCAGCATACATACGTAGCCGGTAATTTTACCGTAATATATATAAATTACCGTAAAATATCCGTATTTTACTAGCTTTTTCGGTAAAATTACGTAATTTTGCAACCGTACTGTGAACCCACTATGTCTCATGTATGATCTGTGATTTTTTCTAGAAAGTAGAAAATTCTAGTGTTCGTAGTCTATGGTACAAATGTCATTTCGTGTTTATTGTTGATTTGTCGCAAGATTTTTGATTCGAAAATTAATAAACTGCGACTATACCTAGTTTTGAATTTCCTGAACAATTTACAGTTTTGAAATATCACGTTTCTGTTTGAAAAAAACTAATAAATGGATATTTACGGGTATCCCGCATATCCGTTCAACCAGTCAGATGAACTGGCAAAACAAATGTTTGCGCAGCAAGCCCTTTCTTCCCCGGGACCATATCGTGGAATACCAGGAGGCCATAACATGCCGGCTCCTACTGGTGCTCCGTGGAATGTCCAGGGCTTACCGTGGAGCATGCAGTCGCCGCCGAACCTTGTCCAGTTCACAGCGCAAACGCCTACGGAAACCAAAGTCGTCCATTGTAAAAGAAAGAGTTTAGATGTTGAACCGGTAATGTAAGTGTCCTTCGAAGCCATATTTTTCCATTTCATCATTATCAGCAACTCGTCAACGGCTCACTATTGAGGGCAGTTGCAATGCAATTTGGTAGACTTCACAAACCTTTGAAAACATTGTGTGGAACTCTCAGGCATGCAGATATCCAAACGATGTCCTTCACATGATGGTGAAGCATGTGTCCCCTCCGAAAAGTCGGAAATTTGCGCTTCTAAGACCATGCATGATTATGACAGTGTGGTGTGTAAGATTCCAAATATTATTTTCTACTCAATCATAACAATTAGGCTGTTACAGCATCATTTGAACTAAGGAAAGAATACCAAATCACCAGAATCATCATCATCATTATCATTTCAGCCTGTGGATGTTCACTGCTGAACATAGGTCTTCCCAAAGAGCACCACCACACCCGGTCCTCAGTCTTTCTCATCCAGCCACTTCCTGCCACTCTCTGTACATATTGTTTGTCAGTCTTGCTGGAGGGTGCCCCACACTACATAAGAGTGCAATAGTGTCCCATGCCTAATTTTTGTTGCATAGTAACTACTAGCTAATGCCTGCTATATGTACACATGGATAAAGTTTTTTAAAACTCCTGTTCAATTTTGAAATGTCTAATGAAGCAGTTTTCTGTTGCATTGCAAACTAGAAATCTTTGCATTATTAATGTAAACATTTTTGCCCATTTACAATTTTTCAATAGTTTATAATTTTCCTAATTTTTTGATAAACTAACAGTTCTTACAATTTTTTATACAAAATACAATTCAGTGGCATACTCAATTTACTAACAGAAATGTAGGAATCACTGTGCAACTTTTTTGTAATATTAATAAAAAGGTATCTCTCCAGTCCCTCAAAGCAGTTCATAACGGAAGAAAAAATGGCAGCACATCTAAGCGGTCTCCACATATCATCTAATTACACACAGCACTCACTGGCCTCAGAGGATGTGATGGAAGTTGGAATAGATACTAGTTTACTCTGTGAGAAGCTAAAAGGTCACACTATTGTCCTGTCTGAAGATGTCAAGAAAGTGAAGGAAGAACCTATTTTGCCCTCTGCTTTAATTGAAAGGTACTAGTTATATTTTTAAGATGTTTGTCCCACCAGCCTCTCATATTTATACAAACATGCTTGCTTATTATAACTTGCCATTAATGTCAACCCTAACATCTTTCTCTCGTTAGTATGACTTGCCATTAATGTCAACCTTAAAATTTGCTCTCGTTATTATGACATACCATTAATATACACCCTAAAGTATTGCTACCGCTATCATGACTTACCATTAAAGTCAACCCTAATGTCTTGCACTCGTTATTATGATTTGCCTTCTATGTCAACCCTAACATTTGCTCTCGTTATTATGACTTACCATTAATATTAACCCTGATGTCCTTGCTCTTGTTATTATGACTTGCTATTATTTTCAATCCTAAACCAATAACCACTCCTGCTCTCATTATTGTCTGTGCCTGAGGCACGAGATGAAACTGAACAAACGTCTCAAATCTTATGCCACTCATGTGAATGTATAAATGAGACTTTATTAATCATAGAAGCCATGTCACAATACTTAAATTAGCACAAGTCAGGAAGATTCACTCCACAAAGAAGTTCAAACATGTCCAACCGAACCTTCAGCTTCTTCATAATTTTTTTTTTAAAAGAACATTAGCCAAGCTGAAGCTGACTAATATTCTCATATCCCCTCCAAAAAAGCGGAAAGCTTGGTACGACAATAGTGCAACGGGTGGGATTTGAACCTGCAACCTTTCAGTTTTTAGTCTGCACCTTTTACGTAAAATACTACGATCAGCCAATTATCTGGCTTTCGCCATAAACTTTGACCCATTTTGAAAAAGCATTAAGTAATCATACTATATTCTTTTCCAGATTACAAAAACCACAAATGTCTTTAGTGGTATGGCAACCCAGAGAAAATGTACTACTAGAGAAAATCAAAGAAGATAAAGATGAACAAAAACAAGACGAGGAGACACCAAAGAAAAGGAACGGAGTCCTTGTTCCAGAACATTCTAGAATGGAGATGGAAATGTGATACTTTTATTGGAATAAGATTTAACTTTTTCTTTTTTAATAAATTAAGTGTAAGCTTTAAAGTTAGGGTGATATTATTGTAAAGGTGATAGGAACTAGCAACTGATACTGGAAGACTTGAATGCAATTGTCAACATTTATGTTCTTTGACAGGTTGCAAGTCTTTCATGACAATAGAACACAATTTCACTGTTTGAAACCAGTTTTATTTGCTGGAAGATTTTTTTTAGTGAACAAAAGAATATTGTTCTTCAATTT
The DNA here is from genome assembly GCA_038048805.1 of Hipparchia sbordonii. NCBI lineage: Eukaryota > Metazoa > Arthropoda > Insecta > Lepidoptera > Nymphalidae > Hipparchia > Hipparchia sbordonii. Next base: position 6,304,559 of record CM076107.1, on the reverse strand, counting down.
ACAAGTCAAAAACTTTATAATCTGTAGGAGATTCAACACAATTTAAACACTTAAAATCTATAACATTGAAACCAATTGGAGAAAATCTGTTTGAGTTAAATATATTTTTCAATTATTGAAGCGGAATCATATTTTCTGTTTGACTATCTGTACATCCATCACAATGATACTTCTGAATGGTTTTAAGTGTAAACTGGCATATTTATAGTTTACACACTATCAACATCCGACGCAACATGTCTTAATAAGACATGTTGGTACTTGTTAGTGTGCTTCTACCATTATTGTAAATGATTCCTAAGATTCTGGTCTAGATTAGATGACAGGGAAGTCGTGCTTAAACTGCCATGATTAATTCTGTAAGTTATTAAAATGCTATTAATTTATCTGTATAACTTCTGCAAAAATGCTGATTATTATTTTTTATTACTTATCACTATAATTAATGTGGGCGTGTGAGTTAATCAGTGTGAAGAATGAGTATTGTAAAAATGTTAATGTTAAAAAGGTTTTCTGTATTAATTAAAATGTTTGAGGCAAGACTTTTGTACTAAAAAGCCGAACTTGCATGCTTCGGAAAAAGGAATGCGAATGATAATTTACTTTGCCTAGAATATAAATTAGGGATTTCATTGTTCAAGATTTAAGTTTTTACCTTTTGAGACGAAAAAAAATTAATATTGATGTTTGATGTTCTCGTAATATTAGCATAATGAAATGGAAATTAGAATAAATGATAGTTATTTGATATTTACAACTTGCCTATTAATGCATCCATCCTTCCGTACCATCGGTTACTGAGCAGAAAGCTCGTTTTTGTACACCTAAGGCCGATCTACACCGGAATGGTAGAGGCGAGGCAAGCATTTAAGTGTGAAATAATTTTAAACTTTATCTACATAATCGCTAAAGACCAGTTTCGCTTGAAAAGCTCAAAAATGTCATGCGGTGCAGCGTCGAAGCGAGCAGCGTCATTTTTTTTTTTAATCGATGACAAGATAACCCTTGACTGCGATCTTACCTGATGGTAAGTGTAGGACTCGGGGTTCTAATAAAATACAGGTTGTATTTACACGGAAAGTAGGGTCTGCGATGTACCACGTCGAGCGCGTGACTCCGACTGAATAACCGCATTCGCTACAGTAAGTGACGATGCAGTCTAAGATGGTAGCGGGCTAACTTGGAAGGGGTATAGCTGTGTAAATTCAACCCATACCCCTAATCGGTTTCTACACGCCATCGTCCCGGAACGCTAAATCGCTTGGCGGCACGTCTTTGACGGTAGGGTGGTAACTAGCCACGGCCAAAGCCTCCCACCAGACCAGACCAGAGACAATTCAGAAATTATAAATTCCTAAATTGCCCCCGCCGGGAATCGAACCCGAGACCTCCCAGTTATAAGACCACAGCGCTCACCACTGCGCCAGGCAGGCCGTCAAAAATCATCGCGATCGCGTCTTTAGCGATTGTGTAAATAAAGTTTAAAATTATTTCACACTGAAAGTGCTCGCCGCGACGCAGCCGGCCGCTACCATTCCGGTGTAGAACGAAGTGATTATATTCCTTTGGTTCCGGTGTAAATCGGCCCTAACGATAACGGTAGGTATTTGACAAATACTAGAAACGACCACAGTTATTAAAACCGTTAATTAATCATCATCATCATTAACAACCCATTAACTGCTCACTACTGAGCGCAGGTCTCTCGTAGAAGAGTTATAGGCACAGACCAAACAAATCATTGGTTATAGGCCATAGTCCACCAAGCTGGAACGTTAGGAGAACTCTCCAGTGAGCAAGTTTCCTCACAATGTTTTCCCTCACTGTTGAAGCATTTGATGTTTACATTGCTTATTTGTATACCATTTATTCGATTATCGTTATTGACTTATTAGGTATATATAGTGTTTGTCTTGTGAATATTAGTAAGGATTGTATCGTGTTGAATTAAAAAAATAAATTAACTCTTTGTGATTGTACTTTTTCTGACGAAACAAAAATCTGGCGAAACGAATATCTGTCGAAACGAAAAACGTTACCGATAATAACATATTTAAAGCCCTGCTAGTGGGTAGATTCTCTTGACGATTCGAAGGCAAAGGTTTATTTAAAATAAAGACTAGGTAGGTATTGTATTCACGATTGAAGAAAAGGATTGCAAAAAATACAAATATTTAAAAAAACCGTCTTTATTAGGTAAACAATGGATGAAATTGATTTAATAACTTTCAGCATGTTCCTGTTCGTTTTGTTTATGCATAGTTATTTAAGTAACATTTGCCCACAACTTCGTCCGGATCGAGTTAGTTTTTTTTTAAATCCTTTGAGAACTCCTTGTTTTCCCGGGATAAAAATACCCTACCACTAGGGATACCTACTGTCACTCAAATCTTTAACAAAATGCATGCCAAAAATCAAGCTGAACCGTTGCCGTTGCGTTATTGTTGCGTGATAGTCTTCGTGATAGCAGTAAAAACCAACAAACAAACACACTGTCGCATCCTTACTAAATGCGAAAGTGTGTTTGTTTATTGATTTGTCCTTTAATCACGCAGCAACGAATTGACGTATTTTTTTTGCATGGATATGTTCAAGATCAAATTCAAAATCCGAAGAGTTTAATAGGCTACTTTTTATCCCGTAAAATCGCTACTCGACGCGGACAGAGTCGCGGGTAAATACCTACTAGTTTATAATAATATTTATAATAGTAGGTAAAATGCGATATTGATAAATGTTTACGATTGATTACGTATTGATTGATATTAATGATAAGAACAACATTGGCAATATATGGATAAGAAAAAGGGGCCCGTAAACTCATTTAGGGGCCCCTTTTTCTTAGACGGAAGGTGCCTCACACATTTCAGGCCCCATCCCCCACACAGGTATAGTTTCTTTTCCAGTGTGGGAGCTTTATATGTATATGACAACATCTACAAATAGGTATAGGTATATAATTCTTTTGTTTTAAGGAAATATTTATTTCTTTTATAACAATATGAATTAAATTGAACAAAATTATATACATATAGGAGGTAACTAGACTTAAATCAAAATTTAGCGCATTTCAGTCAGTCGGTTTAAAACTTCACAAAAATTAAATTGAGGGACTATTCCACCATCTCCAAATGCTAACCAAACAATGAAAACAATTAAGGAACAAAAAATAAAGAAGTCCTGACAAATTGTCAGTACAAAAATTGTCAATACAGCGGTTAAAATATTTACTTGCGGATGGTGAAATAGGCCGTGATACTCATAAAACTTGTAACTGATATTAAAACTAACTAATAAATAAATATTAGGTACCTACATATTAATTTCCTATGATATTTAATATTTACCGTATTCTACTTAATTATTAGGTAAGTATTTCGAGTAACAGCGTTTCGATATAATAATTTCTCTATCGTTTTCTTTTAATATTCGAGGAGTAGATATCAGCAAGAATTTATGCATCGGGTAGGTAATTCTTTTGTTGAAAATATGTCTACATTTTTAAAACGAGTATAACTTCACTTTGAACAGTAAATCAGGTATATCTAGGAGAAAACTTACTTCGGAAAACATCCTGTATAAAAATTAAGACTGAAAATGTAGGTAGGTACATGTTACAGTTAATAGTAATTTCAACAGGACAATATTGCAAAGGAACTGCATTAGGTATACTTATAGTTACTTGGAAACAATTGGCTCACTTTGATGCTGAGCATCTATTGGTACATATTAACTTTAACAGTCGCTGTATCGAGATCCCGTTTCATGTTCTCTAACTGCTTAATATCTTGAACAGAAGTCTCACATTTTTGCACCACCAGAGAGTGATAAAAGTGAATCGCGAACGCCACAAACACTATTAATACTGAAAAGAAAAAAATAATTTAATTATCAGAAAAGAAAACACTGGAACAAATAAATAAGTAAAAAAGGAATTGGAAAGAAGAAATGTTTCAGAAATGGTAAGAAAAAATGGTCACAATTTTTAATTTAAATAAAATATAGTTAACTATTAATTAATATAATTTCTAATTAGTTAATTACTAATTTCAAGATAAGTAATATAATTATTATAATGAAGTTACCTGGTATAACAATAACGGTGGCTGCAGTAGCAGCAGCAAATGAATAGTCCCAAAACTTTACCCAGCATAAAATAGCTATCTCCACCAGAAATAAGAACAGACCTGAAAAAAAAAACAAGCACGAATAACATAAAGCTTACTAATTATCACTTGCTGTATTTTGAAATGTACCTATTTAAAAAATCAATGCAAGCAAGTAAAACGTATTCAGCATAGGTGGTAGACAGGTAGGTACATTAGGTAGGAAAAACATAGTAACTGCTACTAAACAACTTTGCTGAATTACGAATAGGGTAAATGAATTACACGTTAATAAAATACTCGACTTTATTAGGTAGATGCACTATAGGTGCAGAAATCACCTGTGACTGAGAACAATAAAGGAACATAAAAATAAAAATTAATTATTATAGGTAAGTAGGTACATATTTTATGTTCAATTGTTAAAACACTTAGAATAATTTTTGTTACAAATTATGGCGGTGCTTATTAGGAATGAGAAGGCTCTAGGCGCTGAGTGCATTTCCATTGGATTTCAACCACGTAGCAGGCAGACCCATACGATGCGTTGCGGTCCGATAGTAGAAAGTTGAAGGAAGTAAGTTAAATAGTTCTTGAATATATTTTCCGAAGTATATCTTGTAAAATACCAACAGACAAGGCCACGTTACATCGATGCTGCAAACTTTGAAGTCTGGAGTTTACCAAAGATAAGTCGCCTGAGTAAACCGCATAGGTAGGTAAGTATTCCAAAGACTTACCTAAAACAGTACTAAAAGCCCAAGCCAATTCTATAAAGCCTCTCATCCTCTCGTGCGGCGAGTCCCTCAGCGCCCGCGCGGGGCCCCCGGGCGTGTCCATCTTACTGACAGCGTCTATGTTAGGCAGCAGGTACGTAGAGATCATCAAGGCGAATATGTGCACCGCCACTAATACTGTAGTGCAGACCGCGAACATCACGAACAACCATTCGGGCACGTTCGTGGGCTCGTTGATCTGAAGCTCCACCATCGCTACCATTGCGAAACCTGGAAATCAAAAAAATTAGTACAAATACAACCAATAGCTTCTATGTATACTACCATAGAAGTCATTGAATAGGTACAATTGATGATTTTATTTCGTGGTTCAACGACATTAGGTACAATCTTTATCCTTGATTCCTTACTAACTTTATCCTTATTAATATTATAAATGCGAAAGTGTTTGTTTGTTGTTTTGTCCTTCAATCACGCTGAAATCCAACAAATCAACGGATCGATACGATTTTTTGCATGGGTATTGCATAATTGAGAACTCAAAAGGTTTTTAAAAACGTAATACAAACAGACAAAGTCGCGGGTATCAGCTAGTATAAAATAATTAGTTTATGAACTTATAGACCAACGTGTAAAGATGCGGACTGAAAACTGAAACTGAGTTTAAAAATAATTGCATCAGTGGTGAAGATCGCACAATCTCGTCTGATTGGCTTTTATGGCGTTCATGCTGCATCAATGCATGTAACCAATAGACCGATTACGATCATTTTTAGACAATCCCACGGCAGATCTTGATAGGTAAAATGCTGACACACTCGTTTGACGTTTCCCTCACCCGACAACAGTTCCGAGGTGGTCGCAGTGGCTTTGAGTTTGGCTCTGGACATGTGAAGTCGTCTCCACGACAGGCCGTCGGGCGACGTCGGCCCCGGCACCTCCTCGTTCCACCCTGTCACTGGCATGGCTAATGCTACTTCGCTTACACTCTGAAAAAAATAAAACAATTTATTGGAACGTCGACCACATTCAGCTGGTTCATTGGCTTTACTGTCAATAATTGTAGTGATTTGAATTTTATGTATTTATTTCCTTTTCCTACCGACTGCGCCATGACTGGGAGCACAGTGGTTAGAACAGCGGCCTCCTATTTGGGGAATCACGGGTTCAATCCCGCGCACGCAACTCTGACTTTTCGGTGTTGTGTCAATCAATAAGGTAAATATTATATGCTTCAACGTTGCAGGAAAAACATTGTGACAACTGCATGCCTGATAGCTCTCCATAATGTTCTCAAATTCTGTCAATTTGGATTGGGCCAGTGTGGTGGTGGAGTTGCCTTTTTCTGAGAGGAGACTTGCGCTCAGTAGTAAGCCATTGATGTTGATGTTAAAAAGTTGATTACCTTAATAGATTGGCTACATTGGCAAGGAGTCTGGAGGTATCCCGGGCTCAATAGCACCGTAGTGGGCGTAGACTTGTTGGTCAGCATTCCGTTAGGAGTACAACTGCCGTTCGGACTTGATCCGCCTTTAGGGCATTCGTATTCCAAACTGTGCGGTGGTGTGACTGAAATGGTCGGGCTATCGGTCATAGTCACCTTGACCCTGCGAAAAAGAGAGTATCATATAAGAAATGGTTTTGAGAAAATCCATCTTGAGGGGGGTGAAATGGGGGATGGGAGAAGTGCACAAGAAATTTTGAGGCCTGAGACTGAGTGTACGCTAATTCCAGGTTTGATGTCTTAGCGCCGTGACGGTGTGTTTGGTGGAAGTAATTTCGAAGGTCCTTGTTCTTCCCTAAAATAACCGTCAAACTCAGACAGGTCAGTTATTTGGGACTTGTTCTCAGACATGACTGGTGCAGTCTCTTACAGACCATCATGATGAGCAAAACTGAGGGCAAGAAGAGCATTGGTAGAAGAAGCATACCGTAGCTTAAGAATATCCTTTCATGGACTGGTATATATAATTATGTATATAGCCAACGTTGTGCAGCTTTTTCGTTTGGCGAAAGACTAAGAGATAGACTAAGAGAAGAATATAGTTATATTATGAGATGACGGTCAACTTTCAATAGTGGAGAGGCACGACAAGAAGAAGAAGTATTGTTCTCGATTGTCAGTGGAGAAGTATTCGGTAAATTGTGTGTTATGGACGGCAAAAGGCGTCAAGGCCTAAATGATGTTGACAAATATTTTTATGATTGTAGATCATCTAAACAGGAAAATTGGATTAGATGTTATCGTCTATATTAGGTAAATAGATAGTTAGGTAGGTACTAACATAATTTTATTCTTCCGTTAAAATCTTCGTAAAGCTTTTAGATCTTGCTCTTCAATTCAACGTTATGAGTTCAGACTTGTCAAGGCGAGATCTTATTGTTAAATGTTGTCTAGTCAGTTATCTTTAACTATCGTAATGGGCTTACTGGGACGTGATTGTGCTTGTGTAAATGTGTTAAGGCAAATACTTGCTGAAATTATTTAAAGTAGGTGTATGTTACACTTAGCATAGCGTTTATCATGTCAGACAGAGACATGTATAATATTTGCACTTGTATTACTGCACTATTTATTTGAACAACGCACGTTAGGTTAGGTACTAAGTATTTTTCTTTTTCTTGAAAGCGAAAGTGAAATGTTGGGCATGATCAAAGGTAACCAAGTACTAATAGAGCGAGATCCCAGGCCAAGAAGGAATATCTTTAAACACTCATAATCGATGTCGCCAGACACTTTTCATGGGCGGTTATTTCCTGACCAGACTAAAGCTCGCAAAAAAATATCGGAACTTTTCTAAGTCGTCAGTTTTACTATATGCTACTAAGGGAAGTATTATAATACTATTTGTAAGCAGCCAGACCAATCCTAGGAGCTAAACATCCTGAGACATACTTGAAATGCCACAGTAAATATGATAATTGGATGGATAATATTCAATGATATAATTAAACCATAATCTAATGCTCAACAACTTACCTAGCCTGACTCCCGCTGTCATAGCTGGGCGGTTTCCCCAAGCACTGGTAGGAGTCGCACAAGCCCACACTCTTGGGCCTGTACTCCTTCAGCCGGTACGGCCTGGGCCTGTCGTAGAGGTGCTCGTTGGTGTTGAACCGCTGCAGAGACCGGGGCCGCGCCTTCCCGCTGGGTGGAGTCTGTGTGCATTGGTCGATCTGACTCGCCTCTTCCACGCTTGTTACGAAGCTGGCTTCAGATATCTGGAACCAGTAAAATTAATATCTATGACGTGCTACACATTTATTCAGGTAGGCAATTGGGCATTAATCGGCACAGTCGGCGGGGTAAAGTCGAATATATTAAGTAGACTGGCAGACGCCCGCGACTTCATCCACTTCTTCAATTCTCAATCGACAGTTCCTAAATCCCCACAGTTTAGGTGGGCAGTACTACTGCAGCATCAGAATTGAGGAGTTGGAACCCGAAGTTTTATTCATTAAGAAAAGATTCACTATCAAATAGGTTTAGAAATCACGGAGATATCCATATGCATAGGTACAAAAATAGAACTCCTTCTCCTCTTTTTTCGAAAGTCGGTTAAAAAGGTAGCCTATGTTACTCCCGATAACTTCAGCTATCTACCAGTGAAAGTACCATCAAAATCGATCCAGCCGTTTCCGAGATTAGAGACAACAAACAAACAGACGTATAAGTATATGTGATTGCTTCGGATCGGTCTTATTCTTCAACAAATACTGCCGAAATAGTGCCGACCCGAATAAGTGTGTAGCACGCCTTCCTAAATAGGACTTTTTTAGGGTTCCGTAGTAAAAGTACAAGCAACTCTTATATAGTTTCGCCAAGTCCGTTCGTCTGTCCGTCTGTCCGCAGTCCTAATACTAAGCTACCTCTGCTCTAAACAAATTTAAAAAATTCACTTTATGGTTTGTTTTTGTTAAAGTAGGTACCTACCTATCTAGTGGATCACCTAATCACCTGATCACCTGCAATGTCAGTGGTAAAGTAATCGTAAGTAATCAGCGAAATGAGTGTCTTCCATGGTACACTGTTTTCATGGTTCGCTGCGCCACGCTGATTGGTTTTTGATACAATCATCTTAGTATTATGTATTAAAAACATTTTTTTTTTAAATGACAAGATAGTCCTTCACTGCGATCTCACCTGATAGTAAGTGACGTTGCAGTCTAAAATGGTAGCGGGCTAACTTTGAATGGGTATGGCAATACAACCTATACCTACGTTCCTAATCGGTTTCTACACGCCATCGTGCCAGAACGCTAAATCGCTTGGCGCCGTGTCTTTGACGGTAGGGTGGTAACTAGCCACGGTCAAAGCCTCCAACCAGACCATTCCTAAATTGCCCCCGCCGGGAATCGAACCCGAGACCTCCCAGTTATAAGACCACAGCGTTTACCACTGCGCCAGGGAGGTCGTCCAAGCAAATAAGTATAGTATTATGTGTATTCTTTTAAATGTCTTCAAAAACAAAAACGGAAATACCTATCTACTGCATAGGTCTAGGAACACAATCCTGTTAGAGACTGCGAAGCGTCTCGTACTTGGCAGATTTTTTCAAAATTATGTTTTGTGACAGCACGTTGCACACCGATGGTTTTGGATCTGGTGCGATTTAGTCACTATTTTAGATGAATTGAAACTACATAGGTAGTTGGTGACCATTTGTAGATATTGTTTGTGTAGTTGTGTTTGCGCGGACGTTAGTTTCTGATTCTGAGGAAGTAAGTTATTATGTCGAACAATGGGTAACAAAACTTTAGAAGTTGTTAAAATTAAGCTTAAACACCCATCTATTTATGTATTTATTTTGAACGCGTTTAAGCGCATTTATAGATGAATTATAGGCTTAATATATTATATATTGTAGGCTTACACTATTACATTAATGTGTATCTAATAATAAAAAATATTTCGGATTTCGTCAGACAGAGCTTCACCCCAAAAGTTTTTGCCAAAACCAATTAGATAAAGATATCAATGGAATATTGGTATACCTACTTATTTAAGAAAAATATACCAAACAATAAATAACATGCCGGCAAGTGGCCTATCTCCATCTTTAAGAACATTTATTGATTTTTACAGAAGTAGATCAAGTTTTAACTATCCGAAAAAAAACAGACAAAAATTACATCATACGAGGGACGATACTGAGTAAAACCATAAGATAATGAAAGAAGGATGGGCAAGATATTTTTGTATGGAATACGAATATATATGCGGGGCCAATCTCAGTTCGTTGTCCGATCGGAATAATCTAACCTTGAAAGTTATTTATTTATTTTTTTGCTACCTATTAAAGTATTTAAATCTGTGACATTCTTTGGGATAGTATTCTTATTAACTACTTAGATAAAATAATAGTTCGTATTAAGTTTTATCATTTATTATAGTAAATACAAAATATACTTAATTTTTTTTAAATTCTATGCTAAAAATCCAATATCTTGTAAAGCGTATATTTTTCAAAACGGACAGCTGATTCGGCCTTGTCGTCATAATTATATATATTTTTTTTTTCATTTAAAAATTGCTATCCAACGGTGTATGACTCATCTTGATTGGACATGGGTAGCAAAATGCCCATCTTCCTTTGTTCGACCAAAAAAAAAAATCGTGAAGTTTTTTTGAATTTATAAGCAATTTGCATTTATTTTCAATGTGTTGCATTAATATGCCAAGAATTTAAAATAAAATTCCTATACATATTAAGTACTAAGGGACGATACAGACATTTTTTTAAATGAATATCTTACGAGTTTTTGGAATATGTATATGATGTACTACATTCCTATTCGGCGCAATATGCTAGCATTTGTCGCGCTTCACACGAGGTTTCGGGCATGTTTTATTTCATCGCTTACGATCGCGTGGGTGAAATCTGATTTTTTTCTGGCATTCTGCTCATTTAATTTAGTCCCCGTCTTTAATTAATTTAGTATCAAGCATGTATCATGTGGGAGATTGAGTTACCCATGTAGAATAAACAGAGATTAAGAAATAAAGAGGATGATAATAATAAATAAATTAGGGGTGATCTGGTTAAAGCTTTACTGTTAAGATACCGATACCGATATTTATAAAAAAGTTCGCCGATATCGATATTAGTTATTACTTCCATCGTACAGCGATTGTTAAAAGGTGAATAATTATAATAATAATTTATAATTATATAGTAGTTTATCATTCATACAAAGGTATCGACGATGAATTAATTATTATTTATTCATCGTCGATACCAAATTTGTATGAATGATAAACTACTACTAATATTATAAATAAATGCGAAAAACTGTTTGTTTGTCCTTCAATCACGCAAAAACCGAGCAAAGGATCATGCAGAAACTAAGCAATGGATCGATGCGATTATTTGCATGGATATACTTGAGGACCTCAAGAGTGACATAGGCTCATTATTATAACTAACTAAATAACTTATTACAGCTGTTGTTATTGTTGTATTTTAAAGTGTGAATAAAACAATACGCATTTCGTACGGTTAATTAAATCGACTTGAAGTCAAAATATCATTTTTCAAAAATTTGTTATCAAAGACAAATGAGTAGGTAGGTACATGAAAACTTCCAAAAAATCATAAACAATACAAATACAAACCTTCTTCATTTTCATTTCAGAGGAAAAAAAAATCACTTGTAACACATTTTCGTCCTCACTCTATTCAAAAATGTTTTGAAAATATTAACGAGTATTTTCACATAAATGTGCAAACAGATAGATATAAGATAAAATTCACGTGTACACGACAATATTGGCACATTCCATATACGAGTGAGAGACGAGTAACCACCACAAAAGGAAAACTAACACTGAATCGACAACAATGCGCGCTATGATTTTTCTGTTTGCAGCAGTTGCTACCTATGTAATGATAGACTGCGTGAAAACCAGCTAAAGATAGCTGTCATTACAGGCCATCAACTTTCAGGGGAGGAGAAACATGACGTATGTTGCCAAGGCTGTTTTTTTTACAGAAAACCAACCATGCTGAACTTTATTCATGATCCCCCTCCCCCCCAAATATATTAGGAGTGGATACCACAATAGTGGAAGGAGGGAAGGGTGTTTTGACGACCTCCCTGGCGCAGTGGTGAGCGCTGTTGTCTTACAACTGGGAGGCCTCGGGTTCGATTCCCGTTGGGGGAAATTTGGTAATTTATAATTTCTGAATTGTCTCTGGTCTGGTCTGGTCTGGTGGGAGGCTTTGGCGTACCTAGTTACCACCCTTCCGTTAAGATGCTTCGCTAAGCGATTTAGCGTTCCGGCACCATTGCGTGTAGAAACAGGGGGTTGGGTTTAATGTACACTGCAATACCCCTTCCATCTTAGACTGCATCGTCACTTACCATTAGGTGAGATTACAGTCAAGGACCTTTCAGTTTTCAGTCCGCCCTTTGAACCGTTGGGCTATTGAGGCTTATTTTACTTCAGTTTTGTTTGATTATAAGATTCATTGTTTCTACTAAAAGTTCTGATTGGACAAAAGCCAATGTCACAGTTTAATTCATAAAAATGAATTAAAGTTGTTGCCGTACCTAAATAGGTAAATGAAATAGAAACGAGCCTAAAAATAATCTAATTACAAATTCTTCCTCATATTCTTTTGTAGTCGGGAAAATCCTTTTGGGATTTCGATAATAATTCAAGATTTGTAATAATACCACTCTCTGCCAGGAAAGTAGGTACTTGATATTCTACAAGCGTCCGACACTACTGCTGGCCTGACCTGGCGTCAGCATTGAAGGGGAATTCCCAAAAAACCCTTTTACGTATCGTAGGTACCCATTAGTATTATTATAGATGAGAGATAATAATGTTACTTATTTTCCGGGACCCTATTACTAAACCTCCGCTGTCCGTCCGTACGTCCGTCTGTCTGTCAGCGGGCTGTATCTCATAAACCGTAATAGGTAGATAGTTGAAATTTTCAGAGAATGTGTCTTTTTGTTGCCGCTATAACAACAAATAATATCTAAAAATAAAAATAAATTAAAGGAGGATCCTCTATTAGAAAAGTGTTTTTTCCGGCATTTTTTAGTACGGAACCCTACGTATGGGAGTCCGACTCGCATTTGACCGGTTATATTATACCTACATATAATTACATGGCAGATTCTTCTCTTGGAATGAGGTTTTGTTTTAGGCATCTATTTACCATGCTGGCCAAGTATGGATTAGCATAGCAGACTTCACCACTTCACTTTAAGAATAGAATCTCTATGATTATGAGATTAATTAATAAATTGCTTGCGCACACGATCTCTAATTCGGAAAAGTTAGAAGATGGGTTTTTTTACATGGGATTCGAACCCAGACCCTCGAAAATGAGGCGGAGTCTGTAACAATCTGTTTAACCACTAACTAGTCGATCACTGCTATGACAATTGACATCTCATAAGTGTATACCTACCTAAGTATCTATCTATTCGTAGTTTTTCCGCAGCGTTAGAAGCTTAGAAGTTAGAACAGTCAATTTTGCTTTGGATCCGTCCTTTTCGTTCAGCTGATACGGTACAGACTGTCCAAGTATTCCCCCGTCATAATAAACCTATACCACCATGTTGCTGAAGCATAGAACCGACCTATTGTAGTTTACTTCAATGAACTCGCACTTTATTGAAAAGCTTTTAGCATGCTCCTCGTACTAATTTACAAACAAAAATAAAGTTAGACAGGTAGCCAGAATTGCATATTAGGATTTTTCCTTATTTTACTTACTTATTTGGTAATTTGCAAGGTTAAACATTTTCATTTAAATGTAAATTCTAGGCCAACATTTCTTATTAGGTAAGTATAAGCGAAGAGTGGGTTTATGGAGTAAGGTCCAATCATCTTGACTCTTCTGAACCTGGTAAAGTGTGCTACGACCTACGACCGGCTGATACGAATGCGTTCTGCGCTTTGAAAAACAATGTTCAGAGCAATCAAATTGATTGCCGTTTAAATGACAACGCTGTTTCTTGAAGTCATTGAAGTCCCAAGATATGTTATAAAATGACACCGGAAAGTGCAGTATTGTACACTGGTACTAATTAATTTTTATTTTTATTTATTTTTTTACTTAATTGTGATTAAAAGCTTCTAGTTTTAAACATCGAGTTATAGTCAAGTACATTAATACATAAGACAGTATGCAATAATTATGTAGGTACTTAGGTATCACGACTGCAGGGCGTCACATCTCACGATTCTTATAAAATTCAAGCTAAAGCCCTTTGATTACATAATAATTAACATATACATAGATAACATTATTATTTATCTTATTCTATCTTACTAATATTATAAATGTGAATGTTTGTGAGGATGGATGTTTGGTACCTACTCCCTCACGCCACAACGAATAATTTGGCTATCCCGGAAAATTAAAGAGTTCCCGCGGGAATTTAAAAACCTACAAAAATAAGAAACTTGCTAAATCCTGGTGCCTGGCAACCATTAACTTATGGCTTGTTCATTACTAGTTAATTTTATGTCAATTTTTTATTTATACTTAGATGCCCTATGAGATGCAGTTTAGCTCAAAGCAACTTAGGCTATGTTCAGATGGCTGAATTGCGACGCGCGTTTTCAAATCGCGCGCTTAGACATCCTAATATATACCTAGCAACCGTTCACATGCGCGCGCGTTAACGCGCGTCAGCGAGCGTCAACGCGGCGCTCAGAGAAAAAGTTTCTAGACGCAGACAATCGCGCGTTGACTCGCGCTTTGATATTAATGTAATGTCCATTTGCTGTTCAGTTGAGCGCGCGCTTTCATCGCGATCGCATGTAATTTTGTTAATTTTCGTAATTATATTTTGTTTTCGCATTTAAAATGAGTGAAATTGAAGATATTGACATCGACTTACTAATCGATGAAGTAGAAAAAAGGCCAGCAATTTGGAATATAGGTACCGAACTAGACTGACGAGTACTCTCGCAACGCGCATTAGCGCTCATCATCTGAACTCTCTTCAAATTTGATCGCGCGTTGACGCGCGTTAACGCGCGTTACATGTGAACATAGCCTTAAAGTACCTACTTACATCTTATTCTTTAAAAGTAATTGGTTTATCCAATTACTTTTTTTTAATTAATTAAAATAACTTTTCAACCTTACATATATACCTACTGTCCATAAACTGGTATATTTGGAATGGTCAGTCATGATGAATTAATCATTAACACACGCGCAGCATGCTTTAGTTTATTGTTCATTAGCTTTGTCGGTTATAGAAAATGGACGCTCAGATGATAGATATAATTTATAGGTAGGTAATTAAAAAGGTGAAGCCCCTCACAACATCTAAGGCCGCAGTCAGGGCAAAAAGTTTTGGCTGTGCGAAATTCATACTAATATTAGTTGATTGTTGTTTTTACTTTTTTCCTTCTATCACGCAGCAACGGATCAATGATTTTTTACCTTTTAACTATCACAGAAAAATGCCGATTCCCACGGGATTTTAACCCTAACTAAATTAAACCTAACTTACCTATAAAATATTATTTCGCTCTTATCCTTGTCTATCAGTTTTTTTGTAAAAAAAGAAATCAATTCCTCTTCCTACCTCTTAATTAGTGTGGTGAACTTTAGTAAGAAGTACTTTACATCGTAGTTTTTTTATTAAAATCTAAATATATAAAAGGCAAAGGTGACTGACTGACTGACTGACTGACTGACTGATCTATCAACGCACAGCTCTAATCACTGGACCGATTGAGCTGAAATTTGGCATACAGGTAGCTGTTAGGACGTAGAACATCCGCTAAGAAAGGATTTTTGAAAATTTCAACCCCAAGAGGGTTAAATAGGGGGTTAAAAAATGGAACCTAACGTGAGCGAAGCCGCGGGTTAAAGCTAGTGTTACAATAAAACTTATAGCTAAACTAATCTAATTACTATACCTACAAAAAGCCTACAAATAATGCCCGTGTGGAAAGGTGCTAATATTTTTTTATCGCCGGTAAATAATAAATGTTGAGATCACAACATCACAATCCATTTGAATGAACAGCTGTTATAGCATCATTTACTTGCATATTTACAATTTGCCGAGAGATTGAAGTAACACGTAATATTTCCTGTAAAAACTATTGTTCAGACAACCTACGTCCTAAATGCACAATTTACGTATTTATTACTTCTGTGTACATAACAAACAATACGTACCTACACTTTTATGATTAGTCCTGCACATGTACTCGAGTAGATTGTTATATTTCACGGACACTTGCAAAAATACTGAAAAAACTCCATCAAAGTAGGAATTGTTTGTTGTATTGTTTATGGTTTCTCGGTCAAAACAACAAATGTTAATAATTAATTAATTTCTCGTATAATAGGATTAATAGGTAGGTATATCTAGTCGGTATGAGTTACCGCGCAAGACTAACGATTTTCAGTGCCAATAATATATGGTACTTCTACTTTGCTCATGGCTTGACCTCTTAAAGGCTGAAATAGAAAACTAACGAGAAATCATATTACTAGATACTTGTATGCCCACGACATCATCCGCGTGGATTAAGCTTTTTCAATTCCCGCAGGAACTCTTTAATTTTCTATGTGTTAATCCTGAATGTGAGCTATCTCCATTCCAAATTTCAACCTTTTTTCATTCGATTGTGGCGCAATGAGTGTGATGTGACTAGCTGGCGCTGCGACTACTTGCACGGGAACTCTCTGATTTTCCCGGATAAAAAGTAGCCTATATACTGTCGAGGTCCTCAACTATACTCATGCAAAAAATCACGTCGACCCGTGGCTGCATTGCGGCGTTCAATCCAACAAACATACACATTTTCGCATTTATAATATTAGAAAAGAATAAGGATACTAACGAATAACGGTTCCAAAGTTTTTTTCGGAACCCTAAAAATATGGCTGAGATAGACGTAGGTACCTAGGAACGACATAATGGCTATTATGATTATACCTATACAAAATCTTTGGACCTATAAATGTATTGTGTGGATTCTTGACGGAATATAATGACTCAGGAATGTGTACAACAGACGGCAGCAGGAGGTTTCTATTTTAGGCTTAACGAAGCTACGTTCACTAACTAATAAATAAGTGATCGGAGAAACGAAGTCAATAATATTGACGACTCGATCTATTATCTATTCTGTGGCGTGGATTAAGATTTTTTAAGATCCCTCGGGAATTCTGATTTCGTCTACACGCAAAATAATACATAAAACGTTAAAAACGTAAAATGTTCAAAAGTGGCGGGTATTTCGAAACTAAAGACAGAAAATTCAATTTTATTTATTTGATTTCCAAAGCTCTTTTTCATAGATTTTCGTTTGTTTTTCGATAACTACCCGTATCTATGTATATTTTTTTTTCTAAGAACTAAGAAACAATCGGAGTGAGTAATAGTTAACTAGCAGATGCCCGCGACTTGATCCGCGTGGATTTAGTTTTTAAAAATCTGATGGGAACTCTTTGAAGTTCCAAGGTAGGTAAAGGTACCGGTCTATATCACTTCAAGTCCTCAAATATACCTATCCGTAGCTCTATTGCGGCGTGATTGAAGGACACCAACAAACCAACAGCCCTCAAATGTGAATAGACGATAGATAAATGCTTAAGTAAATGTTTGAGCATAGATAGCATTGTCTCGCAGAACAGTAAAGGCTTGGACAGATAAAACGAGTCAGGATGTCAGAAGCAGTGCAGGTTTTGATTAAAAAAAAAGTGTGAGAAACGGGTCCATTGGGTTAAGATTTAAGACCACGCGCAGTAAATGTGTCGTATCTTCCTCTTTGAATTCTTTGTAGGTACCTTAGAAGGAACTACATATATGGCAGCATTCAAACTGCGAAGCGCGCGTATAAGTCGTTACTAAAAGTCGTTACGTAAGTAAAAGTCTTTAAAGAAAAACTAAACAAACAGAATTCACAACTTCTATTTGCCACCGATTTTTTTGCTCGCTAAAAAATTAAACAAAACAGTAATTTTTATGCTTTTCCTCGTCGTGCACGCTTTCATTGTTATAGTTTATAGTCCTCCGTGCTCCTCACTGTGTTGCCGTTCACGCGTTGTGTTTGACCAAACCTAACGTTTATTCTGGTACGATGACCTAGATGACTACTATCGTTCGTAAGGCCCTTCCGGATAACTTTATGCCATTAAATGTTTATGGTCAACCACTTCAGTACGTTAGGAGCATTTCCTTGAAGCCTAATATTGAAAATACCCGTTTTAAACAATGATATTATTGTGAAGGTAATTTATCTAGGTTGTTTTTATTAGGGTATCTAAAGGGTGCTAACGCGACGCGTAGAAATAAGCCTCCGCTGTCCGTCCGTCCGTCTGTTTGTCAGTGGGCTGTATCTCATGAGCCGTAATAGGTAGATACTTATCACAGAATATGTGTATTTATCACAAACATATAAGAGTAAGGTATTTATACTGCCGCTATAACAACAAATAGGTAATAAAAAAAGTTACATCCATCCAACTTGATAGCTTGATGATGTGTCGCTATCAATTTGACAAGTCTGCTTATATCATGGAAATTGATAGCCACACACCGTCAAATCTGCCGCGGACTTGACGCGGCATCATGCAGACTTGACGGCAAACTTGATTGATTCGTATGTGGTCTCCCTTGTTAACTGATTGTTCATGGTTTTGGTTTCATTGTTGGCAAACGAAATAGTACGAAAAAATACCTATTAAATATACCCTTCGAACATCTTTATTCTAGCGCAAGGAAACTTGATGTCTAAAATAAACAACAGTTGCTTTTAAAATATTGATTACCTAGTTGTACAAAAAATAACGATAAACCTTGAAGATGATTCGTGCGGTCAAAACATAACACGTCGGGGTGTAGCAGTTCCTACTAACATTTTTAATTTGCTTGGAATTTGAAAAAGGTTATAGACAGGTAGCGAAGTGAGTTGCTATAATTTAGTGGATTCTAAGCTTCTACTAAGGTAATAGGGAAAAGCATTAATTACTTACCATGTAAAAGTTATACACACAATCACTCTTAAGCTTTTTTTTAAACAACACTGAAACAAATAATAAAAATCACAAGACTATTTTACAGCAGTGAGTTTAGCTGTAAGAATAATAAAACTATTAAATGCTGACTAGGTACCTACTTCTTAGTTCTTACGTAGGTACCTTATTTGGATACTTTCCAATTGTGAGATGTAAAGATGATACTATTTCTGAACCTGTTGCGTGCTTAGAATTGTAGTTATATTGTTATCTTCATTATTTACATATAAAAGGCATAAAGTATTTAAAAAACACACAACGTCGTATTGTTGATCTGGATAGGTGCGTTTTCTGAAAAAACGCAAACCTGCGAGATTAACTAACTCATAAACTGGAAATCCTTCGGGAGAACCAGAGCTTATAAAATATATTGATCGAATCGCTAAACTGAAGTGGCAATGCAAGGGGCACATAGTTTGAAGAACTGGGAAATCGTTGAGATCCCAAACTACTGGATTGGCGACCTCGTGCCGGAAAACGCAGTGTTGGCAGACCTGACTACAATAGATATTAGACAAATCGCAGCGAGCTGTTGGATACAGGCAGCGCAAAACCGATTCTTGTGAAACTCTATACCTACTTACAAAAGATCTATGTCCAACCGTGGATGAACTAAAACCCATCTATGCAGTGTATGCTGTAATTCTGATTGACAAAAGAGTAGGGTAGAAGCAAAAAAATTACCTAATACTCACATTGTCAGGTATTTCCAACATTTCTGTAGTAATTTTTACCAGGAACATCACCGATACATTATGTTAACTGAAAAAGAAATAAAGGAATTGGTTACACTTATGATTAAAAATACTAATTCTTACATCTCAAAATCTGTACCTAAAAAGTACCTAGGTACTTTTCATAAGAATTAGGTACTTCCTACTTCCACGGTACTTCTTATAAAATACTTATTATAATTTTACCGGGGTAAAATTGGGGTAAAAAAAGAAATGAAATTTAAAAAAAATGAAGTTAAGTAATAAAAAAAAAATGGAGTGGATGAATTTATACTGATTACAGTTTAATTACATTAAAATAAAACTACAACAAGTGTAAATTGCAAATTTAAAACATTCCCGACATGTGAAATTTATAAAAGTATACGTAATTCGCCGTTTTGTGGTGGCGGCCATTATCCAATGGATTTGAAATTGTGTACGGTAAGGTATGACGTCATTTTGTAATGGTCGACGACGGCCAACTTTAAGTCAACCGTTATTACCTACCTATTAGGTACCTACCTATTTAACTCCATGGGCCAGCCAAGTCTGTCACTGTCAAAAACAAATAATGTCAACGTCAACTAGACATTGTCAAGTCAACTACTGTCAATGTCAATTATTAAACAGCCTCTAGAAACTCTCTTACAAGAACATTTTATTTCTTTGGGTTCAGCAACATGCCGAAACTAACGGGTGACGTCATATTGCCAACATAATTTATGTCAAAAAGGAGTTTTCTAAAAAGAGTTAATTCTTGGTTCGACTGGCTTCGCATTATGAAAAGTCATTAATCCAAAGAAAGAAAAAAATTGTTGTCATTTTTCAGTCAGTTGTCAGTATAATAAATATAAGAGAAAAATATTTGTCAAACGTTTTAAATAAATATTAATTCTATAAATAATTATTCTAGCGGGAATTGTTTATTCGTTAATTCCTCAATTCAATTTGTGAACCATCTTGGAAGATTATAGAAAATGTGAAGTTTGCAGCGTGAATGTTAAAAGTTCTGAGAAGTTCTTGCTTTTTCCAATGGTATCAAACTGGTAAAGTGCCTACCTAGGTACCTGTGCTACCTACGATTATTTTTATCTGCTATTCTATCGAATGGGATAAAAAGAAGACTGCAGTGATACATTGCTTTGCTTAGCAGATAAAAAGATGCTATTACATTGAAAAAACTTCTAGAAAGAAAGAAAGAATTCAGTTTAAAGTAACTAATTTTGTTTCAACTAGTTGTAATATTGTGAATAAAAATGAATAAATACTAGACTCATATTGATCCTTGTTTTATTTACGCAACTTTTGAACTTGATCTTAGAACAATAGATTTGGTAGCACATCCCTGTTTTTGTCGATATCGATAAAATCTAATTATCGATAAGACAAATCTATCGATACATTACATCCTTAGCTTTGACAATTCTTTCTTCATTACATGGGTTGGTAGTATTGTTTTTCTTTTATGAAGTTGGCTAAAATAAAAACAAAGTCTCGAAATTTTTTTCTTTGAAGTTCCGCCTCTTAAAACGGAGTGGTTACATTCTCTTTGTTATTAAATATAAAATTGTGTATTGGTATCAAGCGAGTGTAAATATTTTTTAGAATTATAAATATAAGAAACATTATTTATTATAGTTTAAACGGAAAATCAATTCGTATTTCGCATAACGTAAAATACTTTGTGGATAGGCATTTGATACTTCACACATGTAAGTAATTCTTGCAATATTTTTTGTGCTTGTATTAAATTCGTTTGTTTACTAGCTAACTGCCCGCAATTGATCCAGAAAAAACTTGGTTTTATCTTTAAAGTAACTTAAATGGTGTGATGAGAAATAGTTATAGTATATACCTTATAGTTACCTTAAGATACAACTATGTTTTTGACAAATATTTGGAAAAGCTGTTGTTGTAATCAAACACAAACGTTCCCATTAAAAGTATCAAGTAGATATAAATACAATTGTGTAATTCTGGTACCTGTAATGTACATAAAGATATAAGAGAAAAATAAGATTTTGAAGATATGCTTCTCATACACAGAAGTTTCAAAATGTTATACAACACAATTAAATTCATGGTAAAAAAACTGTAGGATATTTTAATTACAATAAAGTACTGGTAACTGTGAAGTTTTCCACAGTCTTTTAAAACTATTATACTCTTTGTTGTTTATTATGTTTACGTCTAAAGCTGATATGTACATAAGAAGTCTTGATTTAATCAGCAGAGCCGTCGAGATCTGCTGTAGGTTCAGAAAGCAGTTTCTGCTGAGAAGAGCCTGCTAGAAACTCAGTTGCTCTTTTTTTTTGAAACAAATTGTGCCATAGTATGTAGCATTCTCAATTAATTTGTAATATATTAAATTATACAATATCTAAAGAGAAGTGATACCCTAGTGGTTATAACTTCATCCTTTATTTTGAGAGGTTCAGGGTTTGTGATACCATGGATGCATCGCTGACTTTTCTCAAAGTTATGTGAAGTCTGGTATCTAGTCTAAACTTGGCCAGCGTGGTGGACTATGGCCTAAAGCCATTTCTTCGAGAGGAGGCCATTGGCAGCCCACTACTGGGCAAAGGCTTGAGACTGCCAATAGTTTGAGGTGAATAAATGAAGCTTTGTCGTCATTTCATTAATTAAACACTGTAAGAAAGTGCAGTAAGTCCGAAACACACATACAATTTTTCCTCTAGAGCTAGTTTTAACCGTAAACATAGTATTCCTTACTGTAAGGTTATGACTATATGTTTAGCATAACATAGCATTCATCACAAGGTATACATTGTTCATTACTGCATATGCATTCTGTAGAAGTCATACACATTTCTTTGTGAATTCTCATATCTGAAGAATTAACTTCATCCATCCAAAGATCCATCCATACGTCCATACATTAATAATATAAGTCAGATTGTCAGAAAGATTTATCTTTCTGACTGATGACTTATATTATTAATGTTTGGACGTATGGATGGATCTTTACTACTCAATCATGCCACAATGACTGAACCTATCTGGCTGAAATTGGCACAGAGATAGATTATAGTCTGGGATAACACATAGGCCACTATTATCCTTGAAAGTAAGTAATTACCGTGGGAATTAAAAAACGTCAATCCACGCGAACGAAGTCGCGGGCGTCAGCTAGTAAGATTATACAATATCAAAGACTATATCATCCATCAAGTACTTACTTGCGTACCTACTGCAAACTGCTCCCAAGCTATATATATATATGTATATCAAGCCATTTTATCTACTAGTAAAGTAGTAGTAGTAAATAAGTAAGTAAGTAGTTTCCCCGGGTTTTTTAAAACCCTAAATCTATGCGATACGAAGTCGTGGGCGTTGATGATATTCAACGAAAGCAAAAATATACGGTCAAATAACTTCCTACACGTGTATTCAACGAAAGCAAAAATACTTATCTCTAATACTAATAACTTAACTAATACTTTACTCTTTAGTAAGTGCAAACTTGTTACGTTATACGAAGGTCGGATGGCCGTCGAAAGCGGCCCTGCACTACTTTCTATAGATGAGAATTGAGACTTGTACTAGATGCCTCTTTTACCGAAGCTTCCGTGTGTGATACCATCTGTAGAAAATTGTACCTACTTGCATTGGAGACGCGTGTCGAATAGATGAAGTCTGAATTAAGTATACTACTCTCTTTTTAGGACCTATACTTGGCAATGGTGATTAGTATGGTCTCTTAAGTCCTGACTCGACGATTTATCGTTCTGGTACGATTCTACGTTGAACTTATTTATAGTTTTCCCCTATTAGTTAAGTAAAACTGATCATAAAATTCATTCATATTGGGTAGGTCACAATAGGGTAGGTAGGTAACGTTCACAGAACTGGGTATGCAATTGTGCATACGCTATTATTTTTCTCGACACTCAATTGAAGCCTCAATATAACTCAGAGGTCAGAGTGTGGGCTCGAAACTGTATGGACACCTTCGATCATAGAAAAATAAGATGGACACAGGTTTATAACACTACTAGCTTTGGCCCGCGACTTCTGATGATTTGTTTTTCGGCAGGCGTTCTAAGATCATTTTTTCTTTCTCATCGCCAAAATCGCGAGGAGAAAGAGTTTGATTCGTCTTCAAATCTCTGCGTAAGAAAAGATAAGTCATGTCGTAATTAGGTGGTTAAATACATCAACGGTTAAATACCTACTGGTTCGCCCCGAAGGAGACCGAAAAGTTATCGAATTAGTATTTCTTGTATGTATAACTATAGGGTATGGCTAACTAGGTACATAATGTAAATTACACACATAATAGCTGATTTATAATGTTAATCATTTTTTTAAGATAAACCCCGGAATAATAAAAGAGGTTTTACCTCTTTAACGTTACAAGTTTTTTTGTGATAGTAAACTAATCAATTTGAGCGAAAATACCTAATCGATTTTCATCTAATTTGAATAATAATTATTTATTATAATATTATGATAATCGTTTATCAAACCGGAATATCTTTATTATACTCATATTGTTGTCGATTTGTTTAATAAGTTTTGCATATCGATAATATTATTAAGTTTGCATGCTCTGTGTTAATTTGCAGCTTTAATTATAATTTCTGAATAAAACGGCGAATAAATAGCGAGTAACAAAAAAATAAATTCATCTTAGATTAATTATAGTTTAAAAAATTTATTTTCGGCGTAGGAAAACATCGTGAGGAAACCTGCATGGCTGAGAGTTCTCCATAATCTTCTTCTTCTAAATATATAAAAGGCAAAGGTGACTGACTGACTGATCTATCAACGCACAGCTCAAACCGCTGGACGGATCGGGCTGAAATTTGGCATACAGATAGCTATTATGATTTATGCATCCGCTAAGAAAGGATTTTTGAAAATTCAGCCCCTAAGGGGAATAAATAGGGGTTGGAAGAATCGAACTTAACGTGAGCGAAGCCGCAGGATAAAGCTAGTGTTCTTATAAGTACAACATTAAAAAGTATTTAAGTAATATTGCATCGATTTTTATTTCGAAAATCATGAAGTAATTTATAACTTCTTTATCATCATAACGTAACTATTATCTCGTATCAACACTTACAGCTACTTATTAACACGAATATTCCGCCATATTTTTAACTAAATTCAACAATAATGTAGGCTGCTTAAATGTGTGCGTGATTTTTTACGAACGAGAGTGCATTTTAAAATTTTTGTCGAACAGTTGATTACATTATTGATTAAAATTGCAAAATAACAAAAACAGCGCCGTTGAGTCTTCAATTCCACTGCTGACGTTCAAATATTTTCGATGCAAAAACTGAGCAGTCAGACAAATACTTACATCAATTAGTCATTGTACCTACGTGACCTTTGACAAGGTAGGTGTGCACGCGATTATGACTATGAGGTGCGAGGATAGAGTTGCCAACTTTTTTACAAGCAGCACAGAGCAGAGCAGATTTCGTAATACATGCACAATACATGCAATTTGTCTGGTGGACTAGTCACCACTACCGTCAAAGACGTGCCGCCAAGCGATTCAGCGTTCGAGCACGATGGCGTGTAGAAACCGATTAGGGGTATGGGTTGAATTTACAGTGCTATACCCCTTCTATGCTATATAAACTGCATCGTCACTTAGCATCAGGTGAGGTCGCAGTCAAGGGCTATCTTGTCATCGAATAAAAAAAACAATAGAGACTAGAGAGCTGCGCACGCTGCGGCACAGGCACGTGCCACGCAGATATGTGTCTTACCTGCTCCGCGTCTCGTAGGAACAGCACAGGTTTCTGAGCGACACGTGCGCGTTGACCTGTTTTAGCATCATTTATATGTAGATAAGCTCGTTCGGACAAAAATTAGTATCCATGAGTTGTGCCATTTAGTTCTATTCTTTGTACTACGCGAATTGATGTATCGGTGTCTTTTAGCTGCGTCGTAGCTGCACGTCGGTTGCCTATGTCTGCCTCGACTGCCCTGCCTTGTATGTACCTACTGTCTGTAGTATTGTGTCTGTATCTGAACTGTTCTGATCGCCTGCGTTTCAGCATACACTTAGCCTTATTGCGTCGTTCGCGGGATGTCATTCGCCCTTTCAGGCAGTGGTATTTTGTTCTACCACGCTATCTTGCCAACTCAACTATTTTTCGATTCGATGCGTATTTTTTGTTTTGTTTTCCGTGATCCAAGTTTTTTGGGCAAAATAATACTTATGTAGATGTAAATCCGGTCCGATATTTAATTATTATTAATTGTCTAAAACCTACTGCGAATAATAAACAAGTTCCAAATTTTCGGAATACAGTAATCATTCATTTTAGCACATGTGTGTCAAAAGCGAATCTCATCAAGGTCTATGGTTTTTGACGATTCCTCTTAATTCATCTACTTGTGTATTAGACAGACCTTAGACCTATCTCGTAGATTACTCATCAAAACTGTGTTTTTAATGCAAGATTGAGGCAAAGTAACAATAAAATAATGTCTTCCCGTAGTAGGTAAATATTTCAAATTCATTTTAATTTGTAACATTTGAAAAAGACGCGTCACTTTGTTTCGCCTGCCGCAATGTGCATAAAGGTGTTTGAAAAGCTTAATTGGACTTAAGGCCGCTGCATACATAACGTGCACGGGACGGGACGGGACGTGGACGGGACGGGACGTGGAGTTTTGGAAATATCGTTTCATAGAAAATGTAAACGACTGTGCATACGTCACGGAGCACGGACGGGACGGGAACGTGCCACGCGCGGAACGGGAAAAATATCGTCGGCGACGATGTTTAGCACGTCCCGTCCCGCACGTGCCCCGTCCCGTCCGTGATTCCGCTGCGTATGCACAGTCGCCCCGTTCGCTCCGGAGAGCTAAGTAGTGATGTTTGTGTATTTACCTACCAAGCAAAAATGGACGAATGGAAAACTAATCGAGTGTGTACGATCACATCCAGCTTTGTATAATTTTGCAATCTTTCTTCAATAAATGAGGGCTCAGCTTATTTTCCAGTAAAGCAAAACATTCTTTTGTCATACGAAAATACTTATAAAATTGAGTCTCGTCATCCAAAAGTTCTTTGTAAAGAGTGTGGTATTCTCCTTCTTGTTCTCTTTTCTGCCATGTAGGATGTACAGAAAATCTTCTTTTCCTCTTGACGGCCGTAGCTTCTTCATCATCTAAAGCAATAGCAATTAAAGCCAATTCTTCAAATGAAAAATCCATCTTTCCTTGTTCACATCACTAGCACGTTAGTTCTGAGTTATTGCCACGTTGCGTATGCATTAAAAATTCCCGTCCGTGTTTACTAACCACGTTCGGGCCCTGTCCCGTCCACGTCCCGTCCCGTCCCGTGCACGTTACGTATGCAGCGGCCTTTAGTTTTATTTTTCGGAGTGAGATCTATCGAACAACATTTAATGTAAAAAATATCTTTAAAAAAAACCCATACGGTAGTCTTTAAACGCAAAAACATTCGAAAAAAAAAACGTCAGACGTAGTTTTTTTTTGCGGCTTATGTGCACGACCTCTACAATTTTATAGAATAGATCAGACATAAGTACATAAATAGAAATACATATAACTCGTAAGAATTTTTTAAATACAATACATTTTAGTTTTTGTACGTCACAAGAACTCCTTTAGAGTTAAACACTTTAGCTAATTTAAAAGAACGTCATACGGATAAACATTAAAATATCTAGCAATTCTATCAAAGATAGTCTTTACTTGGTAACTAAAATAACCATTCATAATCAACAGTTCCTAAATCCCCACAGTTTAGGGGGGCAGTATCCCTGCAGTATCAGGATTGAGAAGTTGGAACCCGAAGCTTTTATGGGAGTAAAGTTTTTGTATCGATTAAAAAAAGATTCACGCAAATCGGCTTAGAAATCACGGAGATACTGATATAAGTTAATGCATACGTTTGCATTTTGATGTTGTATCCAATTTTCCGTAGTCGGGTTACAGTTTTGAAACGTTTTTCTTGTAGTTTTTGCATTTTACCTTGTTTATAGTATGTCAAGAAGCTATGTGCCCACTCACGAACAGATCGAAGTGCTAGTAGACTTCATAGAAAAGAAAAGTTGGCTCGCCACAGGCCACGCCAGGACCACGCACGCCAGGCAGCGAACGCGCACCGCGTGGCAGGAAATAGCTCAGCAGCTGAACAGGGTGGAGTGTGGCTGCCGGAAAACGTGGCAGCAGTGGGCAAAGGTGAGAGCTCTACCACTCATATTCCAAAATCCAAAAAATATAATAAACTAGCTTCTGCCCGCGGCTTCGTCCGCGTGAGGGGGATTTTTAAAACTCCTGCGGGAACCCTCTTCTTTAAAGGGATAAGAGGTATCTTAAGCCGGGTCTCCACCAAAGAAAAGTTGCCAACTTTCGTGTTGCTAACACGTGTTGGTGATAAAAGTTTCTTAACCTCTTCTTAAAGCCGGCTCTCCACCAAAGAAAAGTTGCCAACTTTCGTGTTGCTAAAACGTGTTGGTGATAAAAGTTTCTTAACCTCTTCTTAAAGCCGGCTCTCCACCAAAGAAAAGTTGCCAACTTTCGTGTTGCCAACACGTGTTGGTGATAAAAGTTGGCAACTTTTCTTGGTGGAGGGCCGCCTTTATAGTTATTTTCAAGTCCTCAACTCTACTCATGCTGATCCAATACTTTGCTGCGTGATTGAAGGCCCAACCAGTAAACTAACGAACCAACAAACAAATACTTTACAATTGTAGCGGCTATTCAAGGGTTGATGGTTTCGGAAACTCGTTGAATGTACCTACCCGTTATTGTTTCGTGTTTGTTTTATGTTCGCTGTCAGATTTCACTGACGAACTGTCAAACTCGCGAAATTAAAATAGTTGTTAAGTTCTCTGAAATTATCCAATTTTCTGAGCCAATTCCAATCCAATTTTATTTTCTGTTTTTACAAATGTTATTCTTACATGTTACATTTTCGATTGTAATTAACGAAAATCCACATTTCGACTGTAGCAATCATTGATGCCGGCTTTTCCATGATCAACCGGCTGTACAAATAAACATGTTTTATTTCGTTTCGATTTTGCTTCAGTATTGGAAAGACAAAAAGGCAGCTGTAAAAAGAAAAGTGATTCAAATGAGGGCCAACAACAAGACGCAGACCAGCGATGATGGTGAGGAGGAAGTGATCATCCTTTCCACCATGGAGAAACGTATAGTGGCCCTGCTAGGAGGGAAAATATACGCGATCAGCAAAGGAGAAGAAAATGACCCTTTTACTGTACGTTATACTGTTTTTGGCTTTTTATTATGTACTTTAAAGCGCTCCGCCCACGTCCGACATGAAAGATGGCAGAAAAATGAATTTAAAAAGCTCGCTTCCTAAAAAAATCGACCGTTCCGTAGAACAAAGTCTCATCTGCTAAATTCATAACTTGAGATTTGAGCCTTGTAGATGTGACTTTTAAGGCTCAAATTTCACGTTGTTTTAGCAGATGAGACTTTGTTCTACGGAACGGTCGAAATTCAGTCGAAATCTTTGATCAGCGAAGTGAAAAGTCAGTGAAAAAATTTTATCGGCCCAACTTTACCAAACCTACAAAAAGTCTGCTAACACACTGGGATGCCATGGCGACATCGCCCGGTAAGTATCCAAAAAACTCGTATTGAAATGTATGACAGTTAACTCACTTGCCTACGGTCTCTCAGTTGCCAATTGATCAATCAATGAATGAATGACTGAAAGTCAGTAGCCACTGGCTACTTATCTCACTTGGCTACGGCAGGAAGCCAGAGGTAGCCAAGGCTACATAGCCACCGATGTCCCCATGGCATCCCAGTTTGTTAGAGCCCTACTCAATGTCTCCTAAAACAATTACGCGTTAGTAGTGATGCCAAATCAATACAGAAGCGATGCGAATCAATACTTCGCGATATCACCACTGAATCGCTTAGCTATAGCTAAGCGATTTTTATCGCGCCGGCGCGATTACGAACTAGTGAAATGGAAAAGTAGCGATGCTGCAGACGCGCGTAATTTAATAATTTCTCACCTTGCTAATTCTTCTATATAATAAAACGTGAAATAATATATTTTCCAAAAAATATATTTTTGTCTTTTTTGTGTTTGCAGAATTTCAACCTTGGAGCACATCGTGAAGAGACCAAGCCTTTTGATATAACCTTTATAAATGTAAGTAATGACTCGGCTAATAATAATACAAACGTTCCAAATATCAAGATGGATACATACTCATTGAGATAGACAGTTATTGTTGTATGATGCAGGAACAGTCTGGCGCGTCCGAGAGAACAGATTGTGAGCAAAACACACACAACAGCGAAGAATTGGTGAGATCTTCATTCATTTGTTTCAATTTATACCCTCAATAGCCCAACGGTTAACGGTGCAGTTTGAAACCTCAAAGTTCGCAGGTTCGATCCCCGCGTAACACAAGCTTTTCGTTTATTTGGAGGAGAGAGGAGTATTTTAGTGAAGGTCATTTCGGCTGGTATTCTTTAAAAATAAATAAATAAATAGACGTCCAAAACATTGGATATTTGATGACTTATGGATCCGAAACATGGGCCTCATAAGAAGGCTCAGGACGCATTTATAATACATATAATGGGACGATAATAGGATTATTTTTATTTACAGCCAGATGAAAAACCATCTATACGAAGAAATTCTATGAGAAATGAGCCCAGTGACACATCCAGTAAGGAGTTTTTTTATTCTAAATATACTTACATATTTTATTTGAGAACGTACTTCACTCATTCATATTACAATCTAGCCCAATAATTTGGCTAATGAGTAACTTAACTTTGATCTAAACTTGTAAATTATATTACGTAGGTACCTACTAAGAAAAGGTATAAAGAACACCGTCCTAGGTATAGAGAAGTGCATGCAAACTGCTTAGTTGCTTAAGGAAAAGGCACATAGTTATCTTACCTACTTTAATTAAGCACTCGTTTTTCATTCATATTTTATACTAGCTTTTGCCCGCGGCTTTGCTCACGTTAAATTCGATTTTTCGGACAGACGAATTTTTTTAAATTATCCAATTTAATAATATTAATATTAATAATTTGTATGACACAAACAAATAAACAATTTTTCTTATTAACATACGAGAAACCGGTTTAAATTGTACGCTATAAGCCGATTCCGTTATACACAAATACCTATTAGAATACTAACATAACAACTTATCTAAAAAATATTATGATTTTAGTTTATGTTTTAAATTACGTTCATTCAATTTTACTCTAACATTACTATCTAAGTCATTTATTAGGCGAGGGATCGTATATGCACAGGTGCGTACCATATTTATTTTTAGAATTAATAGTTCTTAAGGTTTTCTGATTTACTCAGATTATTATTTATTTATTTATTAAAGAGGCACACAAAACAGGTTGAGACTAAAAATTACACAAAATATAAATACATACAGCTTATCGAGAACCAAGTAACAACCCTTAATATGTGTACACAGCATGATTGAATAAATTAATTAACGAGTCAGAAAATTATAACATAAAATTAGTACCTAAATGAATGACATAAAATATTGACGTGGTCCATATTGTGGTAGAATAGAAAAATAAATTAAATTACAACAGATTAGATAATTGACGGGCGCACTTGGCGAAACTATTAGGGTTCCTTGTAGATGTACCTACTACGGAACTCTAAAAAATGTTCACATATTAATGTTTTAATACGTAGCCATGTGCAGTTTCATAAACCACTTTAATGAAGCTCATATCTTGCAAGTAAATCAACAGTCAACAAAAACACAGTAGGTAAGTAATTAAAATAAATTACTTTAATGCAACAGTCCATAACGCATGCAAGCGTCACTTTGACGGTGCACGGCCGCAAAAAAATTGCGTTGAAACCTTTGAATTTCGTGGAAATATGTTAAAAGCATTACGTTATTTAGAAAAAAGGGTTTAATTATAATTATATTTTTTTAACATATAATAAACATTAATGGTAGTCAAGTAGTTAAAGATATCAGCATCAATTTTAGGGGCTCTAAGTTCTATCCCATCCAGGTACGCATATCTGTGACTTTTCAGAGTTGATAATGACATCATTTCTCAACATAGGTATATATGTAAAAGAAAAAGGCGACTGACTAATCTATCAACGCACAGTTCTAACCACCCCTAAGGAGATAAAATAGGGGCTTGCAAAATGAAATTTAATTTAAAGCCGCGGGCAATAGATAGTTTGGTATAAAATTTCCAAAAAAAATCCAAATTTTCATGTACAAAATATATATATATAATCTGTAAGATACCTTACCTACATACATAGGTATGCATAGTGAGTAAGCACAACTGTTCACGGCGGGAAACAAAACGCCAATGGTCAAAATTCAAAATGGCGAGCGCTGCCGCTACGCTGAGCGCTCCCCACTACGAGCACAGCTGGTAGCATGGGCGGGAGAAATTTTATCCCCGGGAAAAGGATAAAATGTTTATCCCCTTATCCACCCGTCGAGCATGGGCTCAGCGGTGGAAGAATATTGACAGTGGATAAAATGGGAGAAAATTTATCCCCGCAATTATTGCCATTATAAGAAAATCATGGAAGTAGGAGGTACAAATACCACAATACTTCAAAATTTATGTCAATTCAATCTCAAAAAGTCATTATTTTTATCTATACTCGTGATTTTGACAGTTAATAGGTGATTCGTAGGTGGTTTTTGTCTGTGGTTTTTGTTTTCGTTTGACCCTTTCAAAAGTCAAAAAAGGATAAGTTTATCTCTTTCATTTGTTCCCATGCTCTAGCCGGGGGAAGTTGCTCCACTTGTAATGTCAAATAGAGATATACTTCTCCTTTCCCCTGTCGCCATGCTCTAGCATAGGGAGAAGGCAATTGTATCCCCTGTCAGTGGATAAAATCGGGGGATAAAATGTTTATCTCCTGCCCATGCTGCCAGTGCTGGTGGGGTTAGAAAGTTAGAAAGAGACGGCATTATGACAGAAAAAGAGACAGATGTGTAAAGGCGCGAAACGTAGTGCCTATCTCAATTGATTAAGCTTCTAATAACGCTACAGTCAAATTAATAAAACTTTTGTCCATGCAGTTCCCCTTAGACGTCAGTTGATGACGCCATCACCCCACAGACAGTGCCAAGTGGTGGACTTCACCGAACGGATCATCGCCATCGAGGAGAGGCGCGCTGAGACCGAACGGATCATCGCCCAGTCTCAGCAAGAGCTGGTGGGAGTGCTCCGGCAGATGAGCGAGGCGTGGACGATACAGAGTGCGGCGATAAAAGAACTAGTGTCCATATTAAGCAATAAATAACTATACGTATAGGTATTTTGTTGTATTATTAATAGACCGTCGAAGACGTTACTGCCAAGCGATTTAGTGTTCCGGCACGATGGCGTGTAGAAACCGATTAGGGGTATGGGTTGAACACTGCCATATGCCAAGTTAGCCCGCTACCATTTTAGACTGTATCGCCACTAACCATCAGGTGAGATCGCAGTCAAGGGCTATCTTGTCGTTGAATAAAAAAATTATTAATAGTGTTTTCTTTACAAAGAAAGAATCGGCGCGGATTTACTTTTTCCCGCGGGAACTCTTTGACTTTCCGGGATAAAAGTAGCCTTATGTCACTATCCAGATTTTCAACTATACCCATTCAATATTCATAATATCGATCGGTTGCTCCGTTGGATCGTGATCGAAAGACAAACCAACATTTGCGAAAAAGACGCATTTATAATATGACGTAAGAATATTGCCACAAACAAACTATAAATACAGATGTAATCACCCCGAAAGCAGAAACGCTTGTTTGTTGCCGCTAATCTCGGGAACGGCTGGACTTTCGAAAAGGAGGAGTTGTGTTTTTCTTAATATGTATATCGATATCTCCGTGATTTCTAAACAGATTTGCGTGAATCTTTTTTTAATCGATACAAAAACTTTGCCAGATCCTGATGCTGCCTCCCTAAACTGTGGGGATCTAGGAACTGTCGATTTTAAATTGAAGAAGCGGACGAAGTCGCGGGCGTCCGCTAGTAAATGTACTTTTTGTATCATGAATTGCATTTTTAACTTGTTCATAAAAAATCGCAAAAAAGGATGTGAAGGATTTTGATGACCTCCCTGGCGCAATGGTGAGCGCTGTGATCTTATAACTGGGAGGTCTCGGGTTCCATTCCCCTCCGGGAATAGAATCCGAAACCTCCCAGGTACAAGATTGAATTTATAATTTCTGAATTGTCTCTGGTCTGGTGGGAGGCTTTGGCCGTGGCTAGTTACCACCCTGCCGTCAAAGACGTGCCGCCAAGCGATTTGGCACGATGGCGTGTAGATTAAGGGTATGGATTGAATTTATACTGCTGTACCCCTTCCACGTTAGCCCGCTACCATCTTAGACTGCATCGTCACTTACCATCAGGTGAGATCGCAGTCAAAGGCTATCTTGACATCAAATAAAAAAATGTGAAAAACAGTCCATGGTATTTCTTGCGCCGGTAGCAAAAACATATTTCAATACAATAACAACCTAATTAAATATCAATTAATCCATACGTGAAAAAATGCTTGAGTCAGTAAAAAATGTTCCAGTGCCGAATTTACGTAATAAATATTAATGCAATCTTTATGTACAAATTCTTAGTAAATTACACATAAGTAAATGTAATTGTTAATTATTATTTATTAGTTTTTGAGGTACAGTACGTTTATCTCACGAAGTTACGGGCGCTTTACTTGTGGTTACGTCGTGCACATGCACATTGCGTAAATGTGCGTGCCTGTCAGGAGCCTAGGTGGGAGCGGTCAGGCGCGAGCAAGCTCTCGCTCACACTTATACAGATACGACTCACACACAACTATGAACCAAGTGCACTCGTGAATTGACCTACCTACTATATATAATGAAAATGGGTGTGGTTTACATTGGGTTAATATTTATCTGTAATCTCTACCGTCATGAAATCATTTCTAAACCAACTCTTTATTATTTAAATAACAAAAACGAAATAAAGTAAAAAAAAAACGCCTTTGCGCGGCACAATCTAAACGCCATTTAAATTGTGCAAATCAAATAAAATAACAGTTTTAAGAATTAAAAATACATGCATATACATACATACACTACACAGGTGATTAAGCAGTATATGATTATGTATTTAAGTAGATACTTATTGTTTTTATTGTATTTCTCATTTCTACGTATAGGTACCTAATTTATCCAAGTAATGTAGTCTCTATACGAATTGTTTGTGCATTTTTCTTATCCATCGGTATGTAACGTGCAAGTTGTAATTTGTTATTTATGTCCTCTTGAGTATTCTGATAGGCATTGCTGCAATTTACTACTGCTTTACACTATAGAGGCAATTAAATATCTACCTACTGCTTTTATTGCATTTCTCAATGATTCTAGCAATATATTACACTAGATGATTCCCGCGAGTTATTCCCGCGGGAACTCTCTTATTTCCCGGGATAAAAACTAGCCTAAGTGTTATTCCAGACTATAATCTATCTCTGGGCCAAATTTCAGAAAAATCGGTCCAGTCGTTGCGACGTGATTGAGTAACAAACATACATCCTAACTTTCGCATTTATAATATTATATGTATAATAGGATACGAGCTTTCCTATTTAGTTTAGAGGTCAGGATTTTGATATGTACTTTAGTGAGTTTCTCTAATAAAAATTTCTCTAATAAACGAATAATAGCCAAACTAAACTTGAAAAATATTAATATACAAACTACATCACATGTAGTGGGGGTGGTGGGGATCGAACTTTTCAGTTTTCAATTCGCATCTTTGACCATTGGGCCATTGAGGCTTATATTTTATACGTATATACGAGTAAAAATCCTAAGTATAGTATAAAAATATTGACATTGTAATATAAACGTAAAAATTCTTTTTATAAAACCGACTTCAAACGCCACTACAAAGTATATCAATTGTGCCTATAAAATTTGAAGAGTTCCTTCGATTTCTCCAGGATCCCATCATCAGATCTTGACCTGATGACAATGAGACCGCTTGGGAAGTATACCCTTTCAAACAAAAAGAATTTTCTAAATCGGTCCAGGCGTCTTTGACTAATCGGGGAACATATATAAAAAAAACTAGACGATGCCCGTGACTTCGTCCGCGTGGATCAAGGTTTTTCAATTCTTACGGGAACTCTGTGATTTTCCGGGATAAAATGTAGCCTATGTTTTAATCCTGGGTATGAGCTATCTCCATTTAAAATTTCAGCCAAATCGGTTCATTCGTTGTGGCGTGAAAGAGTAACAAACATACACACACACATACAAACTTTCGGCTTTATAATATTAAGTGTGATGTGATAGTGTGAAGTGTGATGTGATGTGATAGTGTGATAGTGTGATGTGATGTGATAGTGTGAAGTGTGATGTGATGTGATGTGATTGCAGTGGATAGGTGCATGATGTCATAATAAGTAACCATTATAATGAAATAGTACATTGTTACCTTAGGGATGAAAGTAACTTATTTAGTCCCGAGACGGGGTTTGGCGCCCGAGCGTAGCGAGGGGGCCTATAGTTCGAGGGACTAAATAAGTCTTTATCCCGAGGTAAACACTGTGCTTTTCATTACGAATATAAGGAAAGTCAAAATAATTTTTTTCTTTGGCCTAGCCGGCGGGCTATGCATTTAGCTTTTTAATAGTCAAGTATTGTCTATGATTGTCTATGAATGTCTATGAATCAGTTGTCTTTACTTTATGAATAAAGTCTATCTTTCTTCTTGTCTATGGATGCACTCGGGTATGTCGTGTTTCATTTGAATTCCAATAAAAATGTGACAACTAGTTTTTTTTAATTATTTGACAGCTGTCAGTTGAAAACGATTCTCCCTAGGGCTGAAAAGTATTACTTTCAACCCGCTTCTCAGGCAACTTCAGACCTACTTTCCGTGTATGAGTAATGAAAACACAATTTTTACGCTGTTATGATTATTATGAATGTAGTTGAGTGTTGATATTTCCATTGCTCATCAACTCATCACGTATCGAACATGAGTCATAGTTCTACCTAAGTTTATTTTTTTTATATAAGGAACTTTAGGCTTATATACATACACTTAAGTAGTACTTTAATAGATAACTTTATTTACTGTTGCCAGTCTCCATTATAGTTCTTTCAATTCACGAGGGCGCGTGGCTCATGGTTGTGTGTGTGTCGTATCTGTATAAGTGTGAGCGAGAGCTTGCCTCATGCTTGATCGCTCCCACCTAGAATCCTGACAGGCACGCATACGTACTTACACAATGTGCATGTACACGTTCGTAACCACAAGTAAAGCGTCCGTAACTTCGCGAGATAAACGTACTATAACGACAAGCCTTCATAACACGGCGGTAGATAGAACATCTCGAAACTAGAGCAGCGAAACGAACGAAATATTATGCATGCGTTAGAACAATCGATGTATTAGAACAAGCAGTTTCGCTTTCAACCGCGACATAGTTCGCGTGCGCGTCTTGGTTTTTAAAAAATCACGTCGTTCCATTGCTCTGTTGCGGCGTGATTGAAGAACAAACCACTGAACAAACACTTTCGCATTTATAATATTATTCCGGTGTAGATCGACCCTAGCAGTAAGGATTATGTACCAAGTATTTTACCTACTCGTACATTAGTTAACAGAGATTTGTTGTGCTTGATGTTTTGAAATGCGTTACTAATTTGCCTATTGTGATTAATGAAAGAAAATTGAAAAATAAAAACAACGACATTTACTCTTCTTCGACCTAGAATGTTCTCGGTTTTGTTTTTAGTTTTGACTGGATTGAGGTTTTTTTAATTCTCGCGGGAACTCTCTTATTTTCCGGGATAACAAGTAGCCCGTATGTGTTATTTCAGACTATACTGTATACCTGTGCCAAATTTCAGCCAAATCGGTTCAGCCTTCGCGGCGTGATTGAGTAACAAACATCCATCCATACATCCAAACTTTCGCATTTATAATGTTAGTAGGAAGTAGGATTTGTAGGATAAGTTTTTAGCCCGCCCTTCCGTAATCAGTAACTATTTAATTTTTTACAATAATATTTTTAATGTACATACGGCGATTCTACACTATTATTATAGTAAAAGTAGGTACCTATAGAAGATGATTGTTACTTCTGTACGTTTTGAATTTTATGCTAGTTTTTGCTATTAAATTCTAAGAAATGCTCATCACTACAACGAACCGTACAATCAGAGCTTTTTTGTACCTAATTGCTAGGTACTTGTATACCTATATTATGTTTCTTTGAAGTGAGGCTCGATCGAGACATGGCAACCAAGTATATAATTTAATTTTTTTTCCGGGTTGTGCCACACATGACTTAGTTGTTCCGGCGCTTCTTCTGCTTAACGTCTTTTATCTTTAATGTTCAAGTGGTGGAGGCACCGGGACAACCTAATCTAGGTATACCTATTGGGTGATGTCTGGCACAATGCATTAAAATTAAATAAACGCTTCTTTCTTTCTTTCTTTCTTTCAATTGTAAACCATAGACATAGTCTATAGTTTAATCATACAACAGTAAAACCTAATACTGTTGATAATGATGATGTGGATAATGGCTATAGGACGGTACTTTCGAACTGCATTTCAATCGGTCTAGTCTTTAACACGTGTTCCGCGAAAACAGACATACTAGCTACAATTTTACAATATGTAGGTACATAGATAGTGGAGATACCAACAGGCGAGCTATGCATTAGGTAGCTAGACACGGAAGCGTAAATTATGGAGGACCAATTACCTCACCGCAAGGTAACATTACCTACTGATTATATATGAGTGTTTATGAACTGCAATTTTATTAAATCTTCCAACATACTGATTTATTGACTACTGTTGCTGTACCATAGATCACCTAATTATACAGTTACTATGAGTACAGTGGGTAATACTTACCTTACCTGCATACTAAAGTATAGCTACTAAGCTATACTTTATAGTTTTTGATACGAAGGTCATTGACGAGTTCCTTTGACCTACATACCTTAATACTAAAGCAAACTTCGTAAAAGAGGACGAAAAAGTTTAAAACTCTATTTCCATAGTAGAGTTACGGAAAATTAGATATGCTTTTTGTCCACCATATTGATTTTGTTCGTATAAAATGTAGCCTACGTCACCCGGATACTCATCTTCGATCGACACTTTGACATTCATCAAAATCGGCCCAGTAGTTTCGCTAAGGTGGAACATAGGTACATAAACAGACATATCGAGCCATGACCGGTGACTTATCGTAAGCGACATTTTATAACGGCTTCGATCACAAAATAAAGGACACATTTTCCGGGAATATGACATTTTAGTTTTTAAAATCCCGCGGGAACTCTTTGATTTTCCGGGATAAAAAGTAGCCTATGTCAATGTCCAGGTCCTCAACTATACCCATGCAAGAAATCACGTCTATCCGTAGCTCTGTTGCAGCATTATTAAAGGACAAACAAAAACACTTTCGCATTTATAATATTAGTAAGTAGTAAGAATTGCTAAAACCCTTCCTTTTGGCTTTAACATAGTCGGATAATAAATGTAAACAAACGGTATAAAAATTACTATTCGTAATTGTAATATTTTTAGAGCTTTGAAGTGCTAGAGTTTGAAGCACGCTAAGTATTTATGCCGTGAACATCTATCATGGTCGCTGTACCAATATTTATAACAGTCAAGTATTAAAGGCTGTATGTCTCCGAAATAATATTGACAAAGTCGTTAAATTTTTTAAACATTACATAGCCTTAGGCCTAGTAGAGTTATTTTAGTTACAAGGAAAGTTTACTTTGACGAAAGATAAATCGGCACAGAAGCCAGGTCCCTATTTTTAACCCTCGGTGCAAAAAGGGTGCTGTTAGATATAAGTTTGACGTCTGTGCTCATATCTGTGCTTGTGTGTGTATAGAATACTTCAGAGTTCTTTATTTTTTACCAAGAACCCCTACCATAATCTTGTTTTTTAGTAGGCTATCTTTGTATTGCGGCTGTGATGGGTTATGTATTTATCCGTAGCTCTGTAGCAGCATTAAGGACAAAAAAACCCTTCCTTTTGGCTTTGTCATAATCGAACGGTATAAAAAATTACTATTCGTAATATTATATTATTAGAAGTTTTTGTTTTGAGTGATGTTATGTATTTGAGGCGGTTAGGATACACTAAGCAAATTGCAATAGCAGATGTAGCCGTAATAAAGGTAGGTATGTATGACAAGCAATTAACACAGTTGACTTGGAGATTAGCAATTAGCATCTTTTTAGTCGCATGACGCAGACATGCATGCAGCATTCTGCATGCATGTCTGCAGGCACCACGCATTGGCCCCAATCGGTAACAAGAGAACGTGTAATGTTGGTAATTACAGTATCTAATTGTCGGTCGTTTAGAAACTGGATTTAGATTTATTTGTTGCTAGGTTGTAGAAGGGCTCTAAGCGGTCATATAACGTTAATTGAAGTGGGTAGGTGTGGGTAAATCAACGGTTGTAGTGGTATGAATTCAATTTACATTAAACGAGTAACATGTACCGGTATAATGCCTAGTGGTTAAGACTTCAGCCCTCCTTTTTAGGGGCTCGGGGGTTGATGGGTACACATCTCGGACTCTTCGCGGTTAAACCGTTTTAAGTAAGTAATTAAATATAAGTATTATATTCTAAGTGTATTTAATGGTGAAGGAAAACATAGTTAGGAAACCTGCACGCCTGGTAGTTCGCATAATGTTCTCAAATTAAGGTTTAGATAAATCGTAACATAAGCAAAATAAAATCCTTAGCTACTTATATTATAAATGCGAAAGTGTGTGGTCCTTCAATCGACATGGTTTTTTCAGGATAGTTAAGAACTTGGAGAGTGATAGCGGCAACCTTTTATCCCGGAAAAATAGGGTTCCCGCATGATTATGAAAATCCTAATTCCACGCGGACGAAGTCGCGAGCAAAAGCTAGAAAATAATAAATTGTCTCTAAAACACGATTCAAAGGTGTGTTTCTGATTTGGCCACAATTTTTTTATGAATTAACATTTAAATAGTAGGTAGGTACATATATGCAAAATAATTCACAAAAAAATTAATATCGATAAGCGCAAAAGTTTGTGATTGGCTGAACCACAACTTTTGCGTTGCGGGGCAGGCCAGGTATCAAGACTTCGCGAACCCTGGCCTTTTCACAGCTGGCCTTGAAATCACGTTCATCTTTAGCTTTCCTTATTCGTGACACGGAATAAATAAATACCTAATAATAATAGCCCTCCCGACCAAATCCGACCACAGCGGTCATTCGCACGGAGAATAGCCATCTGATAATAATCTGCAGAGGGAACTTTAAAGTGCGCAAATACAGGTGCACTCTATTCCCTCACTCTCGTAGTCCGATGGGACGGAAATCTGACACGAACGGGAAGAGATCAGGCGCAGGACCGACGTCTTTACGTGCTCTCCGACTCACGTGAGCGACACACTGCGAACTTTTCCTAGCACCGGGTTAGAACCTAGTGAGAATTTCTTGACAGAAAAACCCAATATATTTTTTGGCCCGACCCGGATATTGAATTTGGGACCTCGTCATCTGCATAACATGCTAACCTAATGGACCAACGAGGCAGTTAATAGAGTCCGTCTTGTGGCGTGCGGTGTTAGTGCCTCTTGCGGCCCGCCTCTAGATAATTTGCCATTAAACATACCACCCACTTCCACTTAAGTAGGAGTCCAACAGTGTGTGAAAAAAAAACACTTCTATAACCATAAAGTATAAACAGACTAATATTATGACGGCAAAGCCAATAACGAAGGGCTATGATTTTAGCTATCCACTTAAATATGTATGTACCTAGATATGTTTGTATGTAGATACACCGATGTTAATGAATGAGGTATCAATCGATTAGTTATTATGGTGGGGAACAGGGTGGGGGTGACAGCTACATCTTACACGAACAAAATCAATTCATGACGGATGCTACATCCAGTACTTAGTCTTATAGTTTCTCAACTTTTTCTTGTTAAGGTGGTTGGGCATGGTCAGTAAGTAAATATTTTAATCTTATAGTTCAACAAACAATGTACCTACTCTTTGGCCTTGGTTAACCGCCAAGCAGGAGAATTACCTCTCATTCTGATGTTAATTGATTAAATTATACGAGGTTGCTCTGTGCTAAATGTAAAATGAAATATGCACGTGTAAAAAATTAAAACCATTACAGATGAATCGTATCTTGAGTTGAAATTTTAATTGAATTATACTTTTTTTTATATATTTTTGGCGAGCAAACGAGCAGGAGGGTCACCTGATGTTAAGTGATTACCGCCGCCCATGAACATTTGTAGCACCTGAGGCACCATCAATGCGTTGCCGGCTGTTTAGGAATTTGTTGGCCCGGCCCTTGAATAACCCCATGTTGTAATTTAGTGGGAACATCGTCGCAGGAAGTACTTATTCAGAAAACCATAAAAGCTCCCAAACAATGAGATGAAATATGAAGATATTCTGACAGCTTTAGGCCAAAGGCATAATTAGTGGAATTCGCGCACACCGTTCTTATTTCTCACAGAATTCAAATGCTACCTACGAGCAGCAGATCTGGTTGTATAAAATGCAATAGTCTTCCACGCCGCTGCTGATTTTTTTTGATGCGGAATTTCAGAACAACTCGCACTTTATTATGGTGGGAGTTACAACTGGCACTCCTTTGCCTACGTTTCAGAACCGAAACAGAATGTTGTAGCGGTTGGCGCGGAATTAGATTTGAGAAATTCCGCGAATTTGTCCTTAGCCTTGTCAGCACTCCTTCCAGGTGAGCAAGATTCCGCTACTAGGTTTCTAATCTAACGGGTCATCAATTATAACAAACCCGGCTAACTCATGCCTTATGAGGTAGGTAAACCTTCTTAGCCACATCCATGTAATATATCCTATATCTTTTAAATGCATTCTACCTACACTGCATTTTAGCAATACACAATCGTGGTCAACCACAAACCAGTTACTTATGATTATGAATAAAGTAATAACA
This sequence comes from Hipparchia sbordonii, assembly GCA_038048805.1. Classification (NCBI taxonomy): domain Eukaryota; kingdom Metazoa; phylum Arthropoda; class Insecta; order Lepidoptera; family Nymphalidae; genus Hipparchia; species Hipparchia sbordonii. Next base: position 6,261,957 of record CM076107.1, on the reverse strand, counting down.
AGTTTGCGATGATTAAGTTAACGGTAGACGAAATAAATCTTACCTGCGATTGTAACACGATGGACCGATAAGGATGCGTTACTGGTTCAAGTTACCGATGGTCAAGTTCAACTCACAGTTGCACACATGTACCGTAGAACACCTTGGCTTTCAGTGGCACGGACTCACTTCAAAGCGTTAAAACAATACCGTATCGGACGTAAACACGACACTCGATTTCGATTTCCTTTTTGTAAACATTCGCTCGAAACTCGACGGACGCTGTTCGCTATCAAACGCGTTTACAATATTTTTCCGGATTCAGGTGTGACGTACGGAACTGAACGCGTGCTGCCGTATCGAGGCGGCTCCACGCAATAACTGAGTTGTTAAAACAAGACGCTCTCGTCAAAAGAAATAGTTTCTTTTCGACGACATACGTCTGACCTGTGAGTGCGAGAACTCGCTCAGCAGGCAAAATGTCCAGAGTTCGGTGGTTGGGAAAATATTGAAATACAGAGTTTGCCGGTTGGGAAAATATTGAAATACACAGTCTGTTTACCCGTTGGGAAAATATCGATACCTACACAATGGTTAGGTTGGGAAAATATGGATATTGGATACAGGTACAGAGTTCGGTACCCAATTGCCAAAAATATTGAAATTCAGAAATCCGTTAGGTACCTACCTATCCGTTGGGTTTAGGGTTGCCAGGTCGCCAAACCTAATAGCCGGACAGACCAGCCAGTTTGGCCGGACATTTGGGTAAAAAAGCCGGACACCCTATATTATTGAGGATTTTGTCTCAGTATTAATAGGTACGACAAAAAAATTGTATGTAAAATCGCTAGGCCACGCTCGGCGCTCGCTTGTTTGCGAAATGTGAAAAGCCTAACAAAAGCCGGACAAGACGGACACCGTTTATTTTGGCCGGACACGCAATCAAAAAGCCTACCTATGTCCGGCTTTATCCGGACGCCTGGCAACGCTAGTTGGGTTTATGTACTCAAGACTATGATTTGATTGTTTTTCTTTTAGAATTTTAGCATTTTATGAACTAGGTATATTGGAAAGGGGAGTAAAATTTAAAAGGTACTAGCGGGGTGTGACGCAAAACTTTTATTGCATGTAGATTGGTAGAGTATTGGTAGAGTACCTTCGTACCTAGGTACCTACGTAGAAAATTATGGATTGTTGTAAGTAGGTATAACGTTAAAAAAGCACGTATCTACCTAGATATCTACATACCTAACTTGTATACGATCGTTCTCTAATAAGAATGTAAATACAATATAGCTAATTACATAACTAAATGAAGCGCATAACATTTGATTTACTATTAAATAATAAAGGTAAGTGATGATAAATAATGATTATAAATTTTATAATCGTTATTTTCATAAAATAATGTGAGCGTTACATAACGTTGCAGTTCTGTTAGATATAACTTAAATAATATCAAATAGTGAAAAAATAGGTTTAAGTGCATATAATATTTAATAATTTATTATCAATCTAGGTAGGTATATTATGTTATACAAGTAGGTATTTTTAAATAATTTGATTGTTTTATTCATGTTTTATTTTTGAAAAGGATTACTTACTTACATGAAACCTAAATAAGTATAAGAACTCGATAGCTAATAATACCACCAACGATTAAAGTAGTATTATTTCAATATTATAAATGTCAAAACAATATTTAAATAATATTAGGTAGGTACCTACTTTATGTGTTGGTGCCCCTGTTTCCTCATTTTACCATGCCTTTAACCCTTAAAATTACAACAGAGAATATAACGTAAAAATTAAGGAATTGTTGAAAATGGTACAGTTACCTACTCCTCTAGAAATATTTAATTTTAAGACATTCCACTAAATCTTATCCATGAATGGGCAGAAAAGGCCACTAAAGTTATCAATTTTAGGCACAAAACTGTAGGATTTGGGAAATTCAACTCAACAAAGAGGTGATAAAATATTGAAAATTACATTAATTTTACGCAGAGGCAGGGCAACTGCGAGATATTTCTATTTTTGTTACTTACTTGTGAAGGTACACCTAAAGGTACCTTCGTATAAATTATGCAGACGCTGTTTACGTTGCCAGTTTCCGCAGTTTCTTTTTTACTAAGTGGGTGGATTGGAAAGTGATCGACGTTTCATGGAAACCATCGCCATAACTCATGGCAGGAAACAGCCATGCCGTTAGAACCTACTATCCCAAGTAACATTTTGGTACTATAATTTAAGAATTCATCACGAAAAGGTTGAGTTAACATCGTGTAAAGGTTGTAGCGATAACCACCCGTTATATAAAAGCATTTGCTATGACTTTTTTGCTCTATAAGCTTATATAGCCAAACTATCCTTTTAGCAGGGGATGTAAAGGTTTACAAAACCGTTTTGTAGAGCCGTTATAGGCAAGTTCTATAAAAACCTCGAATTTAGACAATATAGCGCTATATTAATGTATAACAGCGTTTGAATTCACTATTATGTACCCCATTAGTACTATAAAGTTTTCCTGGTAACCGCTATAAGTATGGCGTTTTAGCAGTTATGAAGGACACAACAATACAATAATTTGACGCTATTATGGTCCCACAAAACACTGCTATAGTACATGGTACATAATTACTCATAACAACACTGTTATAGAGCGGTTTTGCTTTATAAACGATTTTCGGGACATTTTTATAACAATAAAAAGTGTTTTAATTATCTTTGTTGGGTTTATTATAGTCTCATTGAAGAAGAAGTCACCATGACTCTATTACATGACCAAAGTTTTCTATTATGGTTTTGGTTGTTCTGTTTTAAGACAACAGCGATATATAGCTAATTCCTTTATTTCCTTTATAGAACAAATTATGCATATAAAGGAAGTAAACTGTTACTGTTAGAGAGTTTTGCCCAATAATGGCTTATTTCTTATATATTGCCTACAACGAAACTAATTAACGTATAAATTTAGTATACCTATATAAAATGGATTTAAAATCGTGGAAAGCATATAAACGCAGCGGAACGTACAGAAGAGCAGTGCAAAAACAATACAAGCAAGTAGTATCACGATCTAAATCAGTTATTAACAATGAAAGTGAAGTGCGTGCCAAATCATTACAATGTGGTTCCGTACAAAATGTAGTTTGTTCTAATGAAGCAACTAATAGAGACTCTAGTGATCCTGATATTAGTGATTGTAGTACACAATCATCGAGCTATGATATAGCAGAGGAAAAAAACACGCAACTGCGTCACGAAATAAAAAAACGGGCCATTGATTATAATATATCTCAACAAGCAACTAAAAGCCTAATACAAATAATTAACAATCGATTGCCAAATATATTGCCTACCGATCCACGGACGCTTCTAAACACACAATCGAGTATTACCACATATCCTGTGGTAACTGGGCAGTATTAGCACAATGGATTGATAGATTCATTAAAAGGTTGTCTTCAAAAAGTCGATTGCGATTTATCGCTTATTTCAATAAATGTAAACATAGACGGATTGCCAGCTTTTAAAAGCTCAAAACTTCAACTATGGCCAATTTTGTGCAACATTTATGAGATACCAAAACTGCAACCCATCGTGGTCGGAATTTATGCAGGCCTTGACAAACCATCTGCGGATTTAGATGGTTTTCTAAACATGTTTATACATGAAATGAAAATATTACTCACAATAGTCATTATATTGCAGCCCAGGCACCAGAAACATTTTATATATAACAATACAGAAATATTTTTTTTGTGAACGGTGATATGACTTGGTAAAACATTTTTTACGCAAAATAAAATGTGTTATTTCCCAAGGCCATTCCGCTACCGCAAGCAGCATGAAATCGTCCCGTTTTAGAAATTTATCAATATCCATTACTAGGGGCATATTTATTATAAGTACCTGAGAAAGAAAACCAATCATGAGCAACGATTACCTACCTACCTATTTTATTTCTTCCTTGGATACAAAAATGTATTCAAAAATTAAGTATGTGGGACAAGACTAGTCATAAGGAACCCTAATTTTACGTCAATGGCGGCAGATTTTTTGTCACTTGTGCTATAGTTAGCCTAAAAGAGAACCAAATTAGCTTTTTGGCTGTGTAGCAGAAACTACGGTTAATTTTATTTATTTTTATTAATATTTTAATTAAAAAACTCAATTAATTTAGGGCGCATTGAAAATAATAAGTAAAACTAATGCTATTCTATCAGTAAAACTTTGGTTCCAAGTGGTTTTTATAGTATTGGTCGAATTTATCCATGTCTAAATAAAAGATGACATTAAACTCAGCAAGATGGAATCCTTATCCCTTTTATTTTTTTGTTTTTGTATAAACACACGTAGACCACCTTGCCGTGAAAAATTAAAATGAAAAGCGTAGTAAAAGAATCACGTACTTTTCTATAGAGTATAATAGCACTATAATGGAATTACGAACGCTGCTACAGAATAAAAAAGAACTATAAAAGCTTTATTGTGCCTCGTATGTCAACAAATTGTCATACAAGGCACCAATATATCAAATTTATAGAAAAAAAAAGTCCCAAGCACAACTGCTATAGTTTCGCTATGTCTCTAAATAGAGATATAACTGCGCCAAATCAGCGTTATACGACCTTCTTATTGCTTTTACAGTGCTTAAGTGATGTTAGAGGAAACGTTCTATGGGCTGCTATAGGACAAGAAATTGTTACTTGGGATACTTACGAGTAGGTATGTTTACTATCTATAATATATATAGCTTCTAGTGGAAGCTATGATAAATTCTATGGTTCTTCAATATTCAGGTTCCCCATCATTAAAATTTGTGTTAGTTGGATTACGGACTTGTCGGAACGTTGCATCGAATGGATGCGTTTTTTGACTCTGAGGAGGTACGAATTTAAAGGCACTAACCTTCCGAACATTGGCTTGCACTGCAGGATACAGCCGCACCCAAATTATGGAACTACTAGCTGATGCCCGCGACTTCGTTCGCGTGGATCTCGTTTTTAAAATCTCGCGGGAACTCTTTGATTTTCCGGGATAAAAAGTAGGCTATGTCACTCTTCAGGCACTCAAGTATACCCATGTAAAAAATCACAAGACTCTGTTGCAGTGGGATTGAGGGACTACCAACAAACAAACACACTTTAGCATTTCTAATATTAGTATATATGTATTTGTATCCAACCATCCTGGTAATATATTATAAGGACAAACAAACACACTTTTTCTTATATTTACTAACTTTTTTGAACAGGATTCCCTTAAACCTAAAAGAAGAACTCCGAAAGACAGCTAAAAATACCAGTTTCTCCATTTTAACATATTTAACCCTTAAATGGGCAATAGGGGACATGAAATGTTTCATAGGGTATCGTTGAAACTGGGTTGGGGCTAAAAGAAGTATCGTATTACCAGCACTGGTAGCATGGGCGGGAGAAATTTTATCCCCGGGAAAAGGATAAAACGTTTATCCCCTCGCTTAGCTTTATCCACCCGTCGAGCATGGGCACAGCGGTGGAAATAACACTCAGTGCATATACTTATAGAAATATACAATCGCCTTCTCCTCTGTCGCCATGCTTTAGCATAGGGAAAAGATAATTTTATCCCCAGTCAGTGGATAAAATCGGGGGATAAAACTTTTATCTCCTGCCCATGCTACCAGTGCAGAGAGGCAACGCCATCGTTATTCGGGTGTAGGTATAGTTTTTCTTTACATAAAACTGTTTAATCAGTCAACATGACATACTTTATTCGCCACATCTGCCTGCAGATGTTTCATCATCGTATTGTACCTATACCTGTTATAGAAATAAATTATTTAGATTTGCTGAGATAACGAGTTGGTGTGCTACGATTATAATTTTGTAAGTTATTGACCGATTGAAGCGATGGGCGAATTTTGCACTTGAACGTCTGTGAGTGTATGTAGAAAATAGTAGATACTATCCTTTTCACAATGTTTCATGCGGAGAAGGATAGCATATTGCTTTTAGACCCGTCAAATTAGTTTAGTTTACAGTTTGGTTACAGCAGACAAAGAGAATGTAATCACTCCGTTTACAGCAGAATTAATACCATCTACCTTATAAATAAAATCGTTGTGTGGAACAAACACATTATCAAATAACCCATGGTGTATGGTCCACAGACCATGGTCTGTTATTTTCTTTGGTTAGGTATTTTACTAACTCGGAGCTAGGTATCTATTTTGAGAATGTTTTTGTTCCTGCCATATATATTTCTCTTCACTCGAGTCATTTATCATTTAGCGTCACTGACCTCTACTGTGGTAGTAATAGCGTGAAAACACTAGAAGTACCTACCTACCTACAGACATAACGTTGCGCTTTAAGTACCTAAAACCCTATAGAACCCAGTAAACATAAAGTTTGATAGTCTACTATTATATTCATAAAAAAATTGTGCGAGCTATGACTACATTCATTAAAATTGAATGTGGTTAATGATTAAAAAACATTTTGAGGATCACGATTAGAATACATAGGTATATTATGTCTTTAGAAAAAAACATATGCATGACGTGAATATCTAAGTTTTTATATCCTTGTTGTTATTAAATACCTGCTTATCAATAAAGGCATACATAGCTTATAAACCTGTCGCCGCTTACATCGTTTATGTAGTTATGTATGTAGTCGTAATTCCTTCCATAGAAATACAATATCACTGTCGTCTATCTACTTTATTGGAATTATCCTTAATTGCTATACAGGATGTGTGCTGAACAGGTGATTATTGCCTTATTTTAAGAGATATTGTACCGTACTAGGTCTGTAGGTAAGCGAATATATTATACGCGTAACATCAGACTCTAGATGTGGGTAGATAGTAACAATACAACTGTATTGTTACTATAAATGCAGCCACCATGCGGTGGGTGTCTCAGTCTTATATCGGCATCGGTGTGGCGGGACAAGTGAGTGATCTCTGTATTATACATATCCATTATGTGTGTTGTTGTACTGGGCAAGCCAGTACAAGTGGCGACCCTGCCAGGATCAAAGTAATCGAACAAAATTTTATTAATTAAGTATTGCTAGCAATGCATGTGTGTCAGTACTTTTAATTTACCTATTCGTGATAGTGTAATGAAAGTGAAGTTATGGCTTATTAAGCTAAATTCGCTATAAATAATGCCGTTGCAGTAAAATTTATTTGAACTTAATGTCGGTCTTGTAATATTGGTACCTAAAGAAGCGTTACCTTATTCCAGTAAAGCGTTATTTTGTTGTAAACATAAATGTAGAATTCAATCGATACTATGGAAATGAACGGATCCATATTCAAAGATTTTGGTAGGGTAAATTGTGATTTCTACTCCGTTTATGAATTTGGATGCGTTTTTTGTTGTTCTAAAAGCCAACAACAAAATAAGATCGGTTCTTTATTATTCATTATGGTAAATTGAAAATAATCAGACTGTCTGGAACTGTCTGTAATCCGAATGTGATATATGTGTCTGACGGGACTAGTGTGGCATGGCAACTAATGGTTAGTTCCGGTCGGTAACACTCGTAAAATTGCTTAAGGTACGAATAGCAAACCAGTGTATAATATACTCTGGCGGGCCAGATCTAGAAACTTAGACGTGTTATTGTTTTAATAGTGTCCTTAAAAAAAAAGACCACAAGCGCCGTGGTTTAAGACTAAGATGAAGGGGCTGTAGGTTAAGACCCACGCAAAGAAATGTAGATGTGTAAAGGTTTTGTGGATTCCGTATACGCACTAGCATAAAAGCACGAAATTTGTTGATCGGTGTACATAATGGTGACTAAATTTATTATGATTTGAATACATACTAATATCATTTTTTTGTCCAGTTAGCCTTTAGATTCCATTTAGATGAGTATAGTTATCATTCTTTCTGAGACGAAGTAAAAATATTAATTATAATTCTTATTGTTAAATAGTTGGATATGCCTTTGGCGGAACATGTTGGACCTATTATGATTATTATGTCACCTATTATGTGCATTGATTTTACAAATGTAACGGAGGTAGTTCGAGAAATCGAACGGTACCTAAAAAAAAAAAAATCTGGTAAGTTCGCGATGCAAATCGGAACTGTACCAGCGTTGTAGTCAATACCGATAGTAAAAAAAAAAGGAAATTTAGTAAAAAAAAAGGAAATTTGGTAAGTTCGCGATGCAAATCGGAACTGTACCAGCGAGGTAGTCGATACCGATAGTAAAAAAAAAAGGAAATTTAGTAAAAAAAAAGGAAATTTGGTAAGTTCGCGATGCAAATCGGAACTGTACCAGCGAGGTAAAAAAAAGGAAATTTAGTAAAAAAAAAGGAAATTTGGTAAAAAAAAAAAGGAAATTTGGTAAGTTCGCGATGCAAATCGGAACTGTACCAGCGAGGTAAAAAAAAGGAAATTTGGTAAAAAAAAAAAGGAAATTTGGTAAGTTCGCGATGCAAATCGGAACTGTACCAGCGAGGTAAAAAAAAGGAAATTTAGTAAAAAAAAAAAAAAGGAAATTTGGTAGGTTCGCGATGCAAATCGGAACTGTACCAGCAAGGTAAAAAAAAAAAGGAAATTTAGTAAAAAAAAAAGGAAATTTGGTAAGTTCGCGATGAAAATCGGAACTGTACCGGCGAAGGTAGTCGATACCTAACAAAAAAAAAGAGATGCATGGATCGGGGCGATCTGAGGATGACCGATGCCATGGCAACTCAGTATGTATGCCGTGCCTCGGAGAGCACGTAAAACTGTCGGTCCTGCGCCTGATCTCTCTCCGGTCGGGTCGATTTTCCCCCGTCCCATCGGACTATGAGAGTGAGGGAATAGAGAGTGCACTTGTGTCTGCGCAAATACTTGTGCACTATAATATCTCCCGCGCAGATGGCTGATCTCGTGGCCGAATTCGGTCAGGAGGACCATCATATGATTGGGTCCCACGGGTATTTGGCACAGTGGCCAATCTAGTTAAAAGTAAAAGTCCAAATCTAGTTAAAAGAATAATATTATTCATAGTCATAGACCTTGTATTGTGTCATATTGTTTTAGAAGTTAGTGGCTCAACAATACTGACCTGATATTACGATGATATGTTTCAAGTGATTAGTAACTTTCATGTTATATGATATGATTGAGTAGATACGATAGCAATCGCACCTCAATCGTATAAATATTACCATCTTGGTTTTAGCCGAGTATAATTGGCTAAATAAAACCAAATAGGTTTTAGAGAAAACTTCGTTCAAACTAATCCCTGGATCTGATATTAAAATATTAGTGTTCTATATTAATCAGGGACTGGAAAAAAATGCTATTAAAATGTTAGGTAATCCCTGCTTCTAGGAAGCGGTTACAATCAGTGTTACAAAGGAAACTTAAATAATAACAAACTCGGAAAATGATGGTTAGAGGCACCCAGTACTATGGTAATTTAGCTGGTATTTTTATTAGCACTAAAAAGCTTGTGCCAATTAGCTACCTATATTAATGAATAATAAAATGTTAAAATCAGTAATCAAATGTTTTCTGGGTGTAGGTGTCAGTTTTATAAACGTCGAGTTTGACATTTATTTTTATTTCAAATCACAAGATCACAAAATTACATCATTTCAAATTAAAAAAAAAAAACACGAGTTGAATGAATGATGTAGTGTTAGTGTGGGGTCTTTGGTTACAAAAAAAAAAAGAATAGTCTTTGTCTTTGTGATTGTGATCAAAAATTTAAGTTGGAGCAGTGTAGTTGGTTTTCTCAAAAAAACTTCATTTACCGTCCTGCCTGCCGGCCTGCTTTTAAAGGTGTTTGCACAAATAACTGCGGAAAAAAAAAATAATTTAACTACGCTTGCAGGAACGTTCTAATTGTGCACCCAATTATGGGCAACTGGTCGGTTTGAACTAGAACATGAGATAACTGAACATTAGCTAAAAATTTAAAAAAAAAATCAAAAACGAAAACGAAAAGGAAATGGAACGTGTAATGAAACGCCATTGTTGTTGTTGTTTTAGCTTTCTGAATGAAACACCATTGTCAATTTGAGATCTCAACGGTGGTGCGATGTCATTTGTCAGTGTCATACGTCTACGTATACTGCATCTCGTTCGTGTAGTATAAACCATCCATTCACGATTTTGGTTTCATAATAACCTAAAAGTCTAACTTTGACTTTGAATTAGTCAAAAAAGCCGCAAGTTCTAGAAGTTTTAAAACTTAGGTAAACAATTGGCAATATAAAATAGGGTTAAAGTTCCATAAATTTTTGGCATTATCCTTTATCAAGATACAGCTTACATCAGTCTGTAGGGCTTGGGTTACATGCAATTGACAGGATCAAATTTAAAATAGATTATTTTCAGTTGCCGATATATTTCCTTACGGCAAGATATCGTTAGTTTGAAATGGAATTTTAAAGTATTGACAAGTGGGCATTTTCGTTAAATCACAGGGTATAAAAAACACTGCGGTTTTAAATGGGGCATGCTTTAAATATGATGGAATTTTAAAATTGCAAACTATCTGTTTTGTAACGAAAATGAAATCGATATAATATTAGCGAAATATTGGAATAGTAAAGATATACAACTTCGATGTATTGAAGGTAGTTTTATAAAATCGATGTTTGACTTTGTTGATGACGTAGGCGCCGGTCTGGCGGCGCGCAGTGGGGATAAATACAGCGGATTTGACGATGCGAGTTCGGTCTCTCTCAGAGACTCATTCAGCTGCTAGATGCTTCCGCGTCTGGGTCGTTGTATTTGATTGGTGGGTTGTGATAGCAATCGCGCCCTGATCGAATGAATATTGCCCTGAGGTTTAGATGAGTGTAATTGATTAAATAATTCTTGGATATGTTTGATAGTTGCCCTCACGTTCAGATGGTGGTTTGTCTGAAGTGTTGTGGTTGAATTGGTTGGATGTGAGGACAGGGGCCGTTATGTGTGATTATATTTATGACCAGGTCAATATAAATATTGGTCGTTCTGTAGATTTCACGTACTTGGGTTGAATTAGGCATAATTCTATCCGATAGAGAACTTCCTCAAAGAATTCAAGGTAGTTTTCAATAAATACGTTTTAACTTTATTTGCATTTATAAATGGTTAATCTTAGAATGATTTCGGATGGCAAAGTTGGTAGGTAATAACTTTTCCTTCCGGATTTAGATTATTACATTTGTATCAGTGCAATTATAGGCACTTGGTGTTCAGATAGATCCATTAAATATTTTCATTGGTTGAGATCACTTATTTTGAGATTTTGTTAGAATAAGTTCAGTTCGGGGAAAAAAGGAAAAGGAAGAGAGCACAGTAGAAGCGACTATGTGAAATTAGGTTAGTGGCTTTCTAGCTATCAAGGTTAAGTAATAGTAGTACCCGTACTAGGTACATTGGATTATTTATCCATATTACTATTTTGTCAAATGACCACTGACATGACAAGCAATATGAAAAATAAAATTAAAACAAGGAAGAGATGTACCGTACTAGGTCTGTAGGTAAGCGAATATATTATACGCGTAACATCAGACTCTAGATGTGGGTAGATAGTAACAATACAACTGTATTGTTACTATAAATGCAGCCACCATGCGGTGGGTGTCTCAGTCTTATATCGGCATCGGTGTGGCGGGACAAGTGAGTGATCTCTGTATTATACATATCCATTATGTGTGTTGTTGTACTGGGCAAGCCAGTACAGATATCAAAAACTTGATTGAAGAACGCGTTCTTCAATTCTATACCTAGGTATAGAATATTACTTATCTGATGAACAGACGAACAAACAAAAAAAAATAAACATTATTGGCCACAAATTCAATCGCTAAAAATTTCATTTTTATCAATTTTAAGTACCTACCTAATTAAATGAAAAAGAATCCGTAAACTTTCTTATCCATGGAATATATACCTACCATACATTCCTTATTGTCTAGAACTTATTGAGTAGTTTTGTTCTTCTTTAATTTTAAAAACGAAGATATGTGGTTCTTTACAGTTGGCAGTTTTAGAATATTTTTTACAGAAATTATACACCTACCACCTTATTCATTATTTTTAAAACAACGAATAGGTACCTACTGTAAATCGGCCCGACGACTTTTATTTTTATCGTCATTCTTCAACAAGCCTTGTAGCTTTTCCTAATTTAAGTAAAATAAATTAATTAAGAAAATAATTATTAATTTTTATTGTGTTACTAGGTACCTACTAAACTTAAATTTTTCTTTCCAGATATCATGTCTCAAGAATCCGACTGTATAAGCAGATTTTTCGACCCTGAAGATAATAATAACATTACCAGTCCAAGCCGACTATCACTGAAATCGTTGAAAACATTAGAAAGTTCTCAGGACATGAGTCAAGCTTCCATAGGATCTGAATCAGATTTGAGCTTTTCCCAACTTACAATTGAAGAACCAGAGCCCATCAAAGTTCCACCATTTTATAACCTTACTCCCCGACCATTACCACGATCGCCTCATTACGTCATAGAAGAAGAATTTTCTGCCAATCCCTGGGCGATGTTAGTAGCAACGATTTTCCTTACCAAAACTTCAGGCAAAACAGCAAGGCCTCATATGAAGTCTTTCTTTGAAGAATACCCTACACCTTACCACGTATTGAGTGAATCCCCTACGAATTTGGAAAGGTTTTTTGACACTCTGGGTCTGAGGAAGCGAGGCCAAATGATTTGGAAACTAAGTTATCAGTTTGTTTCTGCTAAGTGGCGGCGGGCGAGCGATCTTTGCGGCATTGGAAAATACGGTGAAGATGCTTATAGGATTTTCTGCTTAGGACACACGGATGTCGACCCTGAGGACAGATATCTAAAGTTGTACTTGGACTGGCTGAGTGGTCACACAGAGTTCATGAAAGACAATGGCGTGACGGATAGCGAACACGTAATCGAAGATCCGGTTCTGAAGTACTATAGAATTACTTTGCGAAATAATGTATAATGTAATAAAAACAAACTCTCTAAGTTATTACGGTGTAAATTATGGTTAGATTGTTTATTTATTTATGAATAGAATTTATTTTTTATTACTTACGTACCTACCTACCTAACGCGAGAAGATTGAGATAGGTACCTAGTTGAAAACCTATTAAGTATTTTAAATTGAATCATTGAAAGTTTTTGCATGAATAACTATAATAACCAGTAAAATAGCATTTTTTTATAAAAAAAAAAATTCTTTAATTTATACCTATACCTAACTATCGCACCTTCCATCATCAAATCTAAACACATACATGGCCAATCGCTTGTTAGGCCACGCACAGTGTGTCAATTAAGATTAGATACCTAGTTAAAGTTTTCACAGAATATGTATTTCTATTGCCGCTATAACAACATATAAAAAAAATTAAAGTGGGTCTCCATACAATAACTTTTGTTTTCGCTGTATCTTAATAAAATAATAGCCTGGTGTTTTTTTACGACGCGACGATAGGTACAGAACCATTTATGTGTGGTACGACTTGCATTTGGTTGATTTTTACTGTGATTTTTACTTAATTTATTCTGATATGTTTTCAGTAAGTTTTCTTTTAAAAATAACGAGGTGAGATCTTAGTACTCGGTGGTGTGTTATAAGATCATGTATAGCTAGCAAGACTGCAAGCATACTGCAAAGTTGAATAGTTCCTGCTAAAAAAAGGAGAGCAAATTAGTCTTACGAAGTGTATACTGTCTATTTACCTCTAGGAACTTTTCGTTATCATAACTTCTATGACCGATCACCGCTAATAATAATAGGTAGGTACTATTACAGTGATAAATAATTTTATAATAAAGTTTGTTACATACGTGGAGTTAGGAGATATCTATAGGTACTTCTCAAATCTATGATTACACCACAGATTACTTTGTATGTGATTACACTATGGCAAACGGGCAAACGCTGTGGGCACCACAGACATACCTACCCATAGGTGGGCACACGTTCGGTCTAGGTACCTACTTACCATAGACAGACTCTGACAGCTGACAATTAGACAATTAGTGTCATACTACACGGGCGGTTCTCCCGCTGCGGGAATCCGCTTCTGAACCGCACTAGTCACAATTTAATATGAAAGTTGTATGCTGCATACTACACTGCGCGGTTTCCCGTCGCGGTTTGCAGGCGGGAGAAATACGACCGCCGCATGCAGCGTCAAACCGCCGCTGATAACCGCCGTTTTAAACTACACGGGCGGTTTCCCGCTATTACGTCATTCTGCGCGGGATCTTGGCGCTCGCTGGTCGTTCGTGCGCTTACGTGGCTACTGGCTACTGGCTAGTGTCGCGTCAAAATGTTCGATACGGAGCGTTTTATTGTAGAAATACAAGGTCGACCAGCTTTGTATGATGTGCAGTCGAAGGATTACGCCATTAATAATTCTATTAAAACAAGAGCTGCAAGCGCAGTTATCAATGGCGGATCCATGTTGAAATGAACAAAAGACAGCGGTTAACCGCGTCCCGTGTAGTTTGAGGTCTGCGGCAGCTTTGTCGAGCGGATTCCCGCAGCGGGAGAACCGCCCGTGTAGTATGGCACTTAGGTAGGTAACCTTATCAAATGATAAGGTTACCTACCTCTGTGGCTGTAGATCGATTCTCTAAAAGCTGCATCAACCATTGAACGCGATTTTTTTTTTTATTCGATGACAAGATAGCCCTTGACTGCGATCTCACCTGATGGTAAGTGACGATGCAGTCTAAGATGGTAGCGGGCTAACTTGGAAGGGGTATAGCAGTGTAAACTCAACCCATACCCCTAATCGGTTTCTACACGCCATCGTGCCGGAACGCTAAATCGCTTGGCGGCACGTCTTTGACTGTAGGGTGGTAACTAGCCACGGCCAAAGCCTCCCACCAGACCAGACCAGAGACAATTTAGAAATTATAAATTGCCCCCGCCGGGAATCGAACCCGAGACCTCCCAGTTATAAGACCACAGCGCTCACCACTGCGCCAGGGAGGTCGTCAAAAACGACCTCCCTGGCGTAGTTTATAGCTAGAGGTTTGCACCGGAGCGGAATTTCGAGCACCGGTGAAAATCACCGGTGATTTGCCATTCTCCGGAGATTCATCGGAGATCTCCGGTGAATCTGTCTCTATGGTACGAAATAGGATCCTATATAGAGGTACCTACCTAGTAGTAGGTCATAAGTAGGTACAGTGTAATATGGGCCTTAATCACCGGTGATACACCGGTGTTTCTCCGGTCTTTTTAATTGATTACTTTCTCCGGAGAATCACCGGTGATTCTCCGGTGATCACTGTTCCGGTGCAAACCATTATTTATGTTCGAGAAGCACTTCTAAAAATGTAATGCTATTCTTTTCCGCAAACATGAATGTGAAAAGGATAGCACTATTATTAGACGTCTTGTCAATTTTAGACGAAATTGTATACAACCACAGATTAATATACAACAGAATATTTCTATATAATTATTATTTACACTATTATTCTTGCGCAGTAGTTTTATTTAGTGGATAGGTAAAACTATAGATACAGACATTTGGGGGAAGGGTTATCCCTCCCACCTCTACCCCCAAATGTCCGAAAGTTTAGTTTTTATTAGGTAACAATTATTACAGTCGATAAACTTTTGGCATGCTTATGGGCATGGCGCCCCAGTCCTTTTAAATAAGGAAATGATTTTATTTTGAGATGAAATGAGGTCTTATGGAAAATAAAAACTTATTTTAAAATGTGTTGATATGTCAGTTTAAAATTTCGACCCCCCATTTTGGCAATAATAACCGTTTGAAAACCAGTCGTTTAAAAAAAATTACCAAAATATTATGAAAAGGATGGCATATATAATACATAATATGTAGTTAAAAAATACGGGTAGGTATACCTATACAATCACAATATACAATATACAATAGTATTATATATGCATTCCTGAGGCTTCATAATAACGGCCATATTATATGCCATAATATATTAATTAGATTATAAAAATTATAGGTATTATTAAAATCTCTAAAAATTAAAATATTACCTATGTAAATATCTTGAACTCGACGTGAAGAATATACCTATGTCATTAAATGACGTAGATATAAATTTTATAAACCATAATTATAGTTATTTTTTTGTAGATCCGTGGTCCCGGGGTTAAAAACACTCTGTTCATAAAATTCTATTTCGAAATGTAATGTTCAGTCAAAAATTTATAAGTATCTCTTGAAGGATATAACCATGTTGCTTTATTATATTTAAAACATTGTATGTTTCCACAAAATAAATAAATAAATATATTTTTATTGATTTTTGCATACAATAATTTTTTTTTCACGTAGTACCCTAGGGACCCTAGGGTACTAAGTGAAAAAAAAAATAGGTTTAATTAGGGTTATTTCACTTACGGCAGGTATACCAGGTATATAATGAACACAACAGCTAAAACATGCTAAAACAATTTTAAATTCTATTGGATAAATCCGTAAATCAGCAAAGGATATTTTCATGATATTTCATTTCTCACTTTTAAATATCCCGCTTTGATGTCGCCATTGCTCTTTGAAATAAACCAATAGCTCGGTACACAATTTACCAACCTTCAAAAATTTGCCGGAGTGATACCTTACCGCAGTATTGGCAGCAGTGTCGACTGTAGCAAATGGTGGATTGCGTTACTTTTTCTCGTGCTCCGTGTAAAATATTTACGTAAAATAGTGCAAATCTTGTGGCGCAGTGTTTCTGACTCACAGAAACATGTCGGAAACACTGCCGAATAACAAAAAACAAGTTCCAAGACAGCTGGTGAGTATTTATTGTTAGAATTTTACGTATTTAGACCCGGGTGACGCCATGGTGGCTTTATCTGGGATCACGTAAACATGAAATGGTGCATCGCTGCATCGTGTATCGATTTATGTAAGTTATGGGAGTGTGTTAGAAGTTTTTTTTTTTAAATGTTTATTGGATATCATGATAATTAGCGAGGGTCATCGTACTTGATTTTTTGTGGTCACGCTGCGAGCGAGTTTAAACGCGGCGGCCGTATGCATTCGCGCATGCGAGAAGGTGTCAAAATCTATAATAATTTCGGAGATGGTAGCATTGCGATGTAGTGTAGTCCGATTTCAATTAGCGGAACGCGAATTGCGCACGGCTGCGACGTCGTCCTCGGAGCATAGTTGGTGGGTATCTATCTGGTAGGGACGAAGGCGTAACCCTCCCGCGGGCGGCCCGGGGCGTGCGCCGTACGGAATTGCGAACAACGAGACGAGCGCGACTGCCGAGAGCCGCGTTGCGAGTTGCGACCACACGTCGAGCCGTTCGTAATCTAGTTTATTACTCAAATAATCTTCTGTCGAACAATTATTACACACTGACGACGAAACGAACGTCCAAAACATTGTCGGCTATAATAATATATTTTGATTACAATGAATGTAAATTACACATGTGCCCCATGCATAGGTTCTTTGTTGAATTGAAGGCAAACAACATGTACCCAGCTCGGAAAGTTTAATTTTATTGTTATGAGATTCGATACCAAGCAGCTTTAGCCTTTATGTAGCTACAGTATTCCTTACTTATTATAGTTACTTCATTGGCCTTGAATATGAAAAAAAAGTATAATAACACACTTGATAGGTAAATATGACACTTTGAAATAGAGAAGTTGTTTTAGTCTACTGTTTAATAATATAAACCTAGGTAAAAATTCTTTTTACAAAACCGACTTCAAACACCACTACAAGGTATATCAATTATTGTGCCTATTTGAAGAGTTCCCTCGATTTCTCAAGGACCCCATGATCAGATCCTGACCTGATGTCAGGTATCATCTGGGAAATATACCCTTTCAAACAAAAAAATTCCAAATCATTCCAGGCGTCTTCAAGTAATCGGGGAACCTAAATAAAAAAAATTAAAAAATCTGATGAATTGAGAACCTACTCCTTTTTTAGAAGTCAGTTAATTATTAAAAACTTAAGCTGGCTTCGCTAACTTTTTAACTTCAAAAGTCTGAAATCAGAACAGAATTTAGATCCTGAAACCAAAACGCTCAAAATTGGAAAAAAAATTGCAAAAGAAACTTTCATAACACACATTCTGAACGAGATTGGCAGTCTTTAAGTAAAAATGGTATTTCTGACATATCATTAAAATATCATCAGCTAATATGCCTCTTATAAAATGAATCACATAAACTAAAAGTTAAATATACTTATATTAAAACATATTACATACAAGTGATTTTTATTTTTCCAGCGTTAAAAAGTAGTTATATGTTCCTAAACAGTCATCATTTTCTGATATTCAATCCAAGTTTATTTCAATTAAAGCCTTTTTAAAGTTCCATAGTAAAACAAGACACCTATACAGCTTGTCTGTCTGTCTGTTAAACAAATCAATCTTTATGTTGATGGTGTGACTGAGAACAAAACACTAGTGATAGAGATCACAATTCAGCATATTTATGTATTAATAAATAAATTATTATCTTTATTACTTATAAGTCTTGCTTCATGTTAAATTATTCTTTTTCCTAGCATAACTTTGGAACCTTACAATTTTCGTGTTGTGATGAAGTTTCTGACATACTTGATCACATCTACATATTTAAAAATATGTAGATCCTTATATTGTACAGTACAGAGCTGTAATAAATAAATAAGTAATAAAAGTTTGTACAACAGAGAAAAAAATAAAAATAGGTCTTTGGTATAATTAAAATAAACCACACAGTCACTTAACATTCTTTACCTCAAAGTAAGGTTTTATACTATTTAGATATTATCTATCAATAATTTATGAAACATACATACTATACTGCGATATAAGATGTTATCAGTTTGTTACATAACCAGCACAACCTTTTATATAAATATATATTAGAAGTGCAGAGCTACAAGTTTTGTAAGTACAAAACACTAAATATTTAAACTTTTTCCAATTACAAAATTTTGTAGGAGCAGCAAAACTGCCTAAAGCAGCATCAACCTGTACCTATTTACCCGACTGCGGCACGTAAAAGAGGGTAATATGTTTATCAGTCTATGTATGTATGTATGACGTGTCTATGTGGCGCTCTGGAGACCAAACGTGTGGGCCGATTTTGATGATTTTTACGTCAATTGATTCGTGTTAATCTTGGGAAGACGTTACAGTAATTAGTAATCAAAATTCAATATGGCGACCACCAGACTACATTGTGAAAAAGAAAATATGAAAGTCGGCGAATTATATTGAATGGGGTATCATTGAATTGGTATTTGAAAATCATTGTTATATAGGTTTCTCTTATCATTTTTCAGAAGATTGCGGAATTTACCGTCTTATAATCCTGACTAAAAAGTGTAAAATATAATCCTAACTAAAAAGTGTAAAATAAAATATTAAATTTAAAAAATCAAAAACCCGACTGCGTAAATAAACACTGAAAAGGAAAAACATGTCCAGTAATCTAGAATACTGTTAAAAAATATGACTCAAACAGTCGGGACTCATTAAATATCTAGATCGGTTCAAATTTTCCCAATAATGGGCCCCAACTGTTAAGTCATATTTATACAACTGCCTGAAAAAAGGTGTATATTGTTTTCAGGGTTCATGTATGTGAGTTTCTATATTCCACTATAACTTCTATACGCCTGAACCGATTTTGATGAATGAGGTATCGTTACAATCCTTAGCTTATTCCAGGTGACATAGGCTAGTAAAATTTAAAAAAATGATAGGGTGACCATGGTCCCGCATTAAAGACTAAAGTTGAAGAAAAAAATTCGAAAATAAGATTAAGTATATTATAATCATCAGAAAATTATCACTAGAAAACTATGAGTAGATTCCAAAAATATATAACACTGTAGTTCAATATCCAGTGATTCACAAAAAAATATCATTAATAATGACTATTAGTAATGACTGTTTGTGTTTTTTATTTTTTTGAATTATAGCTTGTTTATCCACGCGGACGAAGTGGCGGGCATCATCTAGTAAATTAATGTTCCAATAGTGTTACATACATACATGTCGAATTGATAACCTCCTTTTTTTTGAAGTGAAAAAGTTAAAAATGTCTTAATTTCCAGCGCGAACGCAAGCAACGCAAGCTCTACTCTGATGAGTGGGCTCTGGGTGATGATGAGGCGGAAGGTGGCCGGGGTTTCTCCCTCGCCGACAAGCTGGAGAGTCCCCGCTTCGAGCACACCGGCTCAGTCCTGGAGATGCATGGCACCGACCTGAACGTCGCCTACCTCCAGAAGAATGGCTTCACGACCCCGTTGCTGTTTAAAGAGAAAATCGGATTGGGCTTGCGGTAAGTACCTAATCATAGAAACCTTCTTTGGGCTCACCCAGATTGAAGTGTCCCTGTGTGATCAAATCAGACATAAGGAGAACCAGATTCTGTAAGAGCAGCACCAATCATTGCTAGTCTCAATTGTGGTGATTGGGTGAATTTATCGTGTTCTTTCTGCAACTATTCATTTTTAACCGACTTCCAAAAAGGAGGAGGTTCCCAATTCGTCGGAATCTTTTTTTTATTTATTCTTTTATTTTTTATGTATGTTCCCCGATTACTCGAAGACGCCTGGACCGATTTGGAAAATGCGTTTTTTGTTTGAAAGAGTATACTTTCCAGGTGGTCCCATAGTCATCAGGTCAAGATCTGATGATGGGATCCTGGAGAAATCGATATATTTTGTAGTGTTGTTTGAATTTTTACGTTTATAGCTAATAGCGAGTGAGTGTCGGCCAGGCGATTGCAATTATCACACTGTAGCAATCATTTTTAGAGTATCTGACTAGAAAGTTACTCTGTCTGACTGTCTATTACCTTGTCACATCCAAACGGGAGTTGCGTGCATCAGCAAGTATTCAATAATTCTTGATGACCTCCCTGGCGCAATGATGAGCGCTGTGGTCTTATAACTGAGAGGTCTCGGCTTTGAATCCCGGCGGGGGAAATTTGGAAATTTATTATTTCTGAATTGTCTCCGGTCTGGTCTGGTGGGAGGCTTTGGCCGTGGCTAGTTACCACCCTACCGTCAAAGACGTGCCACCAAGCGATTTAGCGTTCTGGAATGTAGAAACATATTAGGGGTATGGTTTGAATTTACACTGCCATACCATACCCCTTCCAAGTTAGCCCGTTACCATCTTAGACTGCATCGCCACTTACCATCAGGTGAGATCGCAGTAAAGGGCTGTCTTCTCATCGAATAAAAAAAATCTAAGACACTATTGAATACGTATCCAAGATGTAAACTTTCTAAAGTACTAAAATGTAATAGATGATCATGACCTCTCATTAAATTACCATATTGCGTGTGTTATGGATGCAATTATTCATACAGTTATTAATGCACTTATAATACCTAAACTATCTTTAACACTAGAAGTAAATATAAAACATATTTAAAACATTATTTCAATGTAAAAATTAGGTTTCTATGTAACAAAAAACAACTGTACCTTTTCAAGGTTCAATTCAGCGATTTCCCATTTTAGATTGCATCATCATTCATCACTTGCTATCGGGTGAAATCACAGTTAAGCGTAAACCTTTGGTAAAATAATGAAAATACCTTAACATTTCTTCTATTGTAATCAGGGTTGGAAAAAAAACAGTTTTTTTAATTTTATGAAACAAACAGTTCAAATTGTTCGATGTTTCGAACAATTTGAGTATTTTTTTGTTCTTTTTAGTTTAGGGCATTATTTCAATTTTTCAAATTAATTCAATAGAGATAGAAATAGAAATAGAAATATTTTTTATTCAAATAAACTTTTACAAGCACTTTTGAATCGTCAATGAATCTACCACTGGTTCGGAATGCCTTTCCTGCCGAGAAGAGCCAGCAAGAAACTCGGCGGTTGCTCTTTTCAAAAAAATAAAAATTTACAATTGTTATTGAAACTATGCTATGTATTCAGTGCTTCCACGATGAATTTTCCTGAGTACAATACAAGTAAAAATAAATACAATACAAATACAAATAAATACAATTCAATACATGTTAACACAGGCAGGCAAAAGCAGACCCATTCCCGTTGGTGGCACCCGTTCACGAGCATGACGCATGATCCAGCCATTGCTTCGCTCAACCATATTTGAGGGAACGTAACAACCCGCACCACACGACACCACCACAGAAACTTTAAAGAGAGCATGACATACTTAGGCTACCCATGTTAAGGCATCGAATTGAATACTAATATTAAACTACTCATTTTAAGACATGACTGAGACAAATAAAGTGGAAACACCGTGGAACAGAATACAATAAAATCATGTTACACAGGATAGTTATTACTGTCTTATGAATCACTGGAGCGAATTATATCCACGCTTTTTTATCATTTACATAGTCTTCAATTGTATAATATGCTTTTTTCATGAGAGCAGATTTAATTGATTTCTTAAACTTGTGTAGAGGCAAGTCTAAGATTGACTGTGGAATTTTATTGTAAAACGTCACGCCCATTCTCACAAATGTCTTTTGGACCCTCTTGAGGCGCAGCCCAGGAAACATGAGCCTATTTGGACCTCTACTTGGTCTATCGGACAAATCACTCTTTTTTTTGTAACTCAAAATGTTTTGTCTGACAAACATTATGTTGTTATAAATATATTGCGAAGCTACTGTAAGAATGCCTATCTCTTTAAATCTTTCTCGAAGGGAATCCCGCGGCCTCAAATTATAGATTGCGCGGATTGCCCTCTTCTGCAAAACAAAAATTTTTCCAATATCGGCTGCCTTACCCCATAGTAAGATTCCGTATGACATAATACTATGGAAATATGCAAAATAAACAATTTTTGCAGTTTCTATGTCAGTCAACTGTCGAATCCTCCTAACAGCGTAAGCAGCAGAGCTAAGTTTGCCAGCAAGCGTTGCTATATGGGTGCCCCATTGTAGCTTTGAATCCAGGGTTAACCCCAAAAACACCGTGGAGTCCTCAGTTTTCAAAGGTTCATTATTTATTTTTAAATTTTTACTGACAGTTCTCGTGTTAGGTAATAAAAACTCAACACACTTTGTTTTTTTAGCATTTAAAAGGAGATTATTTGCCGTAAACCATTCAGAAACTTGAGATAATGCATTATTTACATCGTCAAAATTGTCTTTCATCCTATCGACTTTAAAAATTAAAGACGTATCATCAGCAAATAGTACAATATCGCAAGTATTTTGGGCAAAATGTGGTAAATCATTTATGTAGACCAAAAACATGAATGGACCTAGAATAGAACCCTGGGGTACACCCATTACTGAGGCTGATCCGGATGATTTTACATCATTGACACATACTCTTTGGACTCGGTTGCTGAGATAAGACGCAATGAGACTAAGTGCAAAATCTTTAATGCCATAGTGGCTCAGTTTAAGCAAAAGAGTCTCGTGATCAACGCAGTCGAATGCCTTTGACAAATCACAGAAAATACCAATGGCATTCTGTGAGTTCTCCCACGCATCGAATATGTGTTGTAATAGCCTTGCGGCTGCATCGGTTGTTGATCGACCCTTTGTAAAACCATACTGCTCAGTGTGTAGGAGTTTATTTAAATTAAAGTGTAAAAGCAGTTGGTTGAGCATTATTTTTTCGAATATCTTGCTGAGAGTTGGCAAAATTGAAATTGGCCTGTAGTTATTCGGGTCACTTTTGCTGCCCGATTTAAAAAGCGGTATTAGCTTACTACATTTCCAAAGATCTGGAAAAGATCCAGAATCTACTGATTTATTAAAAATTAAAGCAAGATACGGCGCAATAATATCAATTACATTATGAATTATTTTAACTGATATCCCCCATAGATCTGCTGTTTTCTTATTTTGTAAAGATTTAAATGTTTTGACTATGTCATATGGGGTAACGTGTTCAAACCTAAATAACTTATTGCACTCAGAGACATTGCTTCTTAGAAGAGGATAGGCTTCTGCCGGCGAGGAATTTAGAGAACTGGTTGTGGTAATTGGAATATTTTTGAAAAAGTTCTCAAATGTATTTACAACTTCTATATCGGAGTTAATTACATGATTATCAATTTTAAGCTCCAATTTATTATTATTATGCACCTTATGTTTATTCGTTTCATCGCTAATGATGTCCCATGCTGTTTTAATTTTATTATCAGAATTGACAATTTTTTGTTTTATGTGAAGTGACTTTGCTTGTATGCATACATTTCTAAACAATTTAGAATAATTTCTTACATATTCAATAAACGCGGGGGAATAATTATATTGTTTTTCTGCATACAAGTCAAACAGCTTATTTCTACTTTTATAGATGCCTGCAGTTGCCCGGTCACTAAACTTAAGATCTTTAGACAGTCTTTTCTCTATCACCTTAAAGATAGAGTTATATTGTGAGCTTAACAAATCAAAAAACTCTGTATAAATTACATCCGGATCATCCTGTGCAAGGTCAAGCGTCGGCAATATAGCTGAGATGTTTTGTTTGAAATGCTTTACTTTTTTAGTGGTAACTGGCCTGTATTTTATTACTTTTGTTATATTCTGTTCACTGCTTGGAATAGATATCATTTGACCGCAATGATCAGATCTGAGATAAGTGATAATAGATTTTTCAATAATGTTACAATCACAAAAAATGTTGTCAATACAGGTAGCTGAGTTTGCAGTTACTCTCGTAGGTTCATCAAAAATATTCTCTAAATTAAAGCTTTTAAATAAGTTAAGTAGCCTACCAGTAAAAGGAGTGTGAAGCAAAATATCAATATTAAAGTCTCCACAGACCACTATTTTTTTTGATGACCTACATAGCCGCCTTAAGGCATCCTCCATTACCTCCTCAAAAACAACAAAGTCGCCCGAGGGTGGGCGGTACACGCAAACTACAATATATCGGTCCAGCTCAACACAAGACAGCTCAATAGTGCGTTCTATAGAAAGACTAACAACGTCTTTTCGCTCTTTATAATTAATGTTATTTCGCGTTATGACCTGTAATGATTAATTTGTAGAGTAAATCTTTTCAAATTCGTCATAGTAAATTAAATTTTTAGAAAAAACTATCGATTTAATTACAATGCCAATAAAAATTCAAAGATATAGCATAGCAATAGCGTAGATCCAACTATGTCAACAAGCTAAGCTAGGACTCCTAAATATTAATTTATTTTCATTTTATAATGGATATAAAATTTCATTCGCCATGAAAAGTAGTTTTAAAGCTTGTTTATTTTTTTTATTTTTTTATACAATGCTTAAAACTTACTTTAATCTGCGTTTTTAAATGTGTTATAAAAAACCTGGTTTAAATTCAAACTGTTTTAAACATGTGTTTTTAAATAACTTGTTTTAATCATGCCAACCCTGATTATAATATTATGATTTCTCTCTTTTATTACCTATTTAAATTAAATAATAAAAAAATATATAATCGTTACTCTGGCTAAAACTCAAAAACCGATTTGAATATTTCTTTTTGTTTTGTTCACTCTAATAATTCCCTAATTTTTTTTTAAACCACCCCTGGTTTAAAAAGAGAAAAAAAAAAACAGGGAAAACAAATAAAATCAACTAATTGGTAATTTTGTATACGAATCACCAATTCGGATTACTTTTAATAAATGACGGGAGCGAAGTCGCGGGCGTCCGCTAGTAAGGAATAAAACATTCAGGTGGAGATAAATAGTTACTCTAAATACAAATTAATCTACATTTTGCTAATCATGGTCAAGCAGGAAATGTGCTGTGCTTATTGCTTATACCACACTTACAATTTAAAGCCATCTGCACACGTATCTTTCGGTCTTGTCGGTCGCTGGAATGATTTAAATTAGGGATGCCCCGATATGGGCTTTTGCCATAGATACTTTTTGTTGATACTTTATAAAAAACTATTTCTGATACCGGTACAGTTAGTAAATTTTCTATAAAATATATATGATACAAGTTACATACATTTATGTATTAAACATAAAATGTAGTGTCTTGTCGATAAAGTTCGCGGTAAGAATGGACACCCTAACGATTTTAGGCCACTGTCAACTAGTAGGTAGTTAGTGAGTGAACAATTAGCGCACTCAGCGTTTTGATAAGCTTGAAAATATGAATTATTTGCACATTATAATCTTAACAATTGCTCAGAAACTTGTTTAATTCCTTTATCACAAAGGTCCTAACACCGGCAACGGGATTTCGGAAAAATGATTGCTACAATATTTACTACGATCTCAATCGCCTCTGATTAGTCTACAGCCTCTCGCTATTGGCTAGAATGTATTTTTGCAGCAAGAAAGCCATATTAAATTCCTCTTATCACCAAAATTGCAACCGACCAGGCGGTCGGATGTTGACAAGTTGGCAAGTCTGTAGATAGCTTTATGAATACATTCTTTGAATGAATTACTTTCAATCACGTACGCCTGAGAGCTTATTCGGATTAATATAATACTAGCGCGATGTTTCGTCTATATGTATACTGTGTGTTAAGCTGCATGTTGGCCTAATCCATTGTCAGATCATTTTCTCCTAATAATATATAAAATAAAGTCGGGTGTGTTCGAAAACTTATAAATCTAGAACGGCTGGAGCGATTTTCATGGTTTTTGATTTGTCTCCGTCCCGAATAGCAGAATAATGATTAAAAACATAAAAAAATTGACGAAAAAAAACATGAAAAAATTTCATTTTCTCATACATTTTGTATTGATCGGGTTTCTTAATGGCAAGGAAAGTGACCTTTGACCCCAGAAAAACGGTAACCTAAGTCACGCGGACGAAGTCGCTGGTAAAAGCTAGTTATTATTATACATGAGTATAATCGTCAAATAATTACACAAAAATACTATCATCAAAATTGAAATTTTTGCGTGGAATAACTCGTACTTATGTAATGACGTCACGAGACCATAATATCTTTGTCCACCAAGCGTCAACCACTGGAATATTTAGGCCTATAACTTTTTATAGAGAACTAGCTGATGCCCGCAACTTCGTCCGCATGACTTAAGTTTTTAATTCCGGGATAAAAAGTAGCCTATGTCACTCTCAAGGTCTTAAACTATATCCATATAAAAAAATCACATCGATCCGTAGCGCTGTTGCAGTGTAATTGAAGGACAAACCAACAAACAAATACAGTTTCGCATTTATAATATTGGTAAGGATTTATATTTCTTACACTGTAGATATGCATTTTGATTGAAATTCATAAAAATGAAAAAGTGAACGTACCTACCTATTGTATACTTCTTTCGCTTTTTGTTCATTTGGCTTATATTTTTATTAAAATCCAGTTTGTCTAGATATAGGCACGGCTGAATACCTAGTAAAACTGTAGTTATAAATTTATAGTTATAGTTATTAGTTACCTATACTTAACTCGATATATTTTTGTGAGGAAAACAGTTTTAGTAGCTACTGTTACATTTCCTGTACCAATCTAAACAAATCATAACACAGTAGGTACTCGTATTCTCTCCTAAAAAACCTAAAACGAAAGGTATCAACGACGGAAATACGCTTTTTCATAGCTCAATAGGTTTCGCTTTTATTTTACATGCGCTTTCACTATTGTTGCAGAAGTTAATGCCGAATAAAAGATAAAGAATTTTGTAAATTATTATTTATTACTAGCTTTTTCCCGCGGCTTCGCTCATGTTAAGTTCGATTTTTCCAACCCCTATTTTATCCCCTTATAGGGGCTGAATTTTCAAAAGTCCTTTCTTAGCGGATGCATACGTCATAATAGCTATCTGTATGCCAACTTTCAGCCTGATCCGTCCAGTGATTTGAGCTGTGCGTTGATAGATCAGTCAGTCAGTCACCTTTGCCTTTTATATATTTAAGACTAGCTGATGCCTGCAGCTTTGTCCGCATTGATTTACGTTTTATCTGCAGTAGGCTTGTAGGTACTAATATATACTGTGGTTTTATATTAAAGTTCTTAAAAGTATCTATTTAAATCGTTAAATCTTATGTGAGTGACTTGCTGCTATCCTGGAGGAGTTGTGTCCTCTATTCCCAGCAATATTTATTAGATCTTCACGAAAACTGGACAAAACTTACCTGATGATACTCGCTTTCCAATAAAGAAAGAATAATTAAAATTGGTTCAGGGTTGACGAAGTTATGGAGTAGGTAACATCGCCAAAACTATCATCCCCTATTCCACCCCCTACAAATTTAATTTTAATTTTGTTACAATAGGTAGCCTACGTCCTTTTCCAAAGTTCATTATCTATATAGCAAAGCCCTTTTCTCTTATTCATTGAGGCGTTCCTTCCTCCATCTCCGAAGACATTCATCAGATCCTAACCAAATTTAAATAGGACTACCCTGACGAAACTTTCTTTCAAATAAAAAAAATATTGAAATTGACCCAGCCCCTTGATTCTGTAACACTGAGCCTATCAAAAAATGAAAGCCACTGACATATGTTTTTTAGCCATTGAAGGTTTACTATGAAATAGTAAATGCCATTTCTCTTCAAACCTTCAATGGATAAAAAATACCTATCGTCGGTGATAGTCCCTGAGTTACAAATCAGCCCCCAGATTTGACTAAGTTATGGAGTAAAAAAAATATGTATGTAATGTAGGTAATGGAGCAAAAACAAAAAAAAAAATACGCGTCCAATTGAAAACCTCCTCCTTTTTTTCCGTCAGTTAAAAAGATAAAAATAAACAATTTTTAAAATCGGCTTTTGCACCGATATGTCGCAGAAGCAAAAAGTTACCGACTCAGCATTATTGCTGCAGTTCTTTGAAAAACCCGAGCGCCGACATTCTGCTATAATATAAACCGGGGTCAAGTGCAAGTTTGTCTTGCACAAATGTATGAATATGAACGAATGGTTAAATTCCCGGCGAAAATTACAGAGCGAAGAATCGTAAATAGGGTAGTTAGATTCGCCTCTTCATTCTATTTACCAAAGGGCGGATTTAAATATGTAAGTGCTCCTTTTCCCCACTCAAGGAATTTTGTCTTTTTTCAATTATCTATGTGCACCCAATTTTGGGGATGAAAAAAGATCTTATTTATTTTTAAATGAATTTTTTGTTCTATTTCTTCATTCTTAATAGTGAACCTAAATACATTACTTGGAAAATGATCTTTCATCCCCTGTTTAACCCCCTTGTTAGTGGAATTTCTTCAACTTGTGAAATTCGTCTTTATTTAGCGCCTACGTTATAAAACTATTCTACTGTAAAATTTTTAAGTTTCTTTTAGTCTGTGCTTTGTTGATAGATCAGTCAGTTATAGACTACTGGCCCGGTCCAAAAATGGATGGGTCATATAAACCACCAGGTGACCTATATAGGACGATATAAGAGCATAAAATAATACGATTTAGCACTATGCCGTCACTTGTAAGCTGTCCAACTGAGTGCTGGTGAGAATTGAAAAGTGCAGGTAGAAGGAGTACATTTTGGTCATATATTTTTGTACGGCATTTTTACCATCGGTAGATCCATTAAAAATAATAAGAAAGCGCGCAGTGCCGTACAAAAATGTGGATCCACAAAGTCGGTAAACTTTTTTGATTTTCTGAAAATTTCCAGGGTAAATTTGGTCATTTGATTCTGTACGGCATCAGCTTCATACTGTTTCAATACAGCTTCTAATCCATTATTCCGCAACGCCGTACAAAAATCATGCGACAATGGAAAAAAATCGAGGGTTGCAACCCCCTCTCTTTTCGTGGTCCAGGGGGTGATTTGATACAACATAAAATTAATTTATTTTGAAAGTATTTTATGCATAGATAATATTTTTTTACATGCCGTACATTTTTGTTGGTCCAAAGTTTTGTAGGGGTTGAGGTCCTTGAGTTTTTTTTCCCCTACAAAACTTTGGACCAACAAAAATGTACGGCATGTAAAAAAATATTATCTATGCATAAAATACTTTCAAAATAAATTAATTTTATGTTGTATCAAATCACCCCCTGGACCACGAAAAGAGAGGGGGTTGCAACCCTCGATTTTTTTCCATTGTCGCATGATTTTTGTACGGCGTTGCGGAATAATGGATTAGAAGCTGTATTGAAACAGTATGAAGCTGATGCCGTACAGAATCAAATGACCAAATTTACCCTGGAAATTTTCAGAAAATCAAAAAAGTTTACCGACTTTGTGGATCCACATTTTTGTACGGCACTGCGCGCTTTCTTATTATTTTTAATGGATCTACCGATGGTAAAAATGCCGTACAAAAATATATGACCAAAATGTACTCCCTCTACCTGCACTTTTCAATTCTCACCAGCACTCAGTTGGACAGCTTACAAGTGACGGCATAGTGCTAAATCGTATTATTTTATGCTCTTATATCGTCCTATATAGGTCACCTGGTGGTTCATATGACCCATCCATTTTTGGACCGGGCCAGTAGTCTATTAGTTCAATTGACTCTTTTTATATTAACATGCACCATTATTGAAAGGGGGAAAAATTGTTAAATTGTGTTAACGGGGTAGGAGTATGACGGTCGCCTACGCTATCCACCGACTTGTAAAGTTGTGAGCAGTGAGCGTGTCTTATCGCAGCGGTGTCGATATAAATCTCGACACGTCATCCCTGGCCAACAGGCAAGCGGCATCTGCCGGGCGCCGGCTTCCGCGCACAAAAGTGCTCACGGCGCACGCCGCAAAACAGCGCTGCTCTGCTGCTGCCAACCTGAAACCGGAAGCATGTATAAACGCTATCAATGTTTTACCAACATTACAAATGCTACGGTGGATCCTGTGGCACGTAGACCGTAAAAATACATCTTTGTAGGCTGAAGTGAAGATAGTTATTTCTGCGTTAGAACTCGAGCGCGCTAAGATTTTACCGATATACGAGTAATTTAATAACGGATACCAGTAACTTTGTCCGCATGGATTTAGGTAAAAAATCCTGTAGAAACTCTGATTTTCAGGGATCAAACGTATCCAATGTTCTGATTTTTTCATTTCAGATTTTCTGTTTGCTTTGCAGTACACTGTTATTGTACACAGACTGCAGAGATACGAGTGAAGGAACAAGGAAATTATTAGAAAAAACTTGAGTGCTTTAAAAAATTAAATTGAAAGTTCAAATAGGTTCGATAGTTTTTTGAGCTTTAGCTTCAAAAAGCCTACTTGAAGTATAGCGCAGAATAAAGTATAAACAATTGCAGCTAAACATGCAGGTGCGAACGCAATGTGTGCAAAGACCGGTTAATGTATAGCAAATGGCAATAGCAATTATTAATAGTTCGTATTATACCACCACTACCACTCTCCACTTGTCATATAAAACTGCCTGCCCGTACATTCATCTTTTAGCCATTACAATACGCACATTTTTTATCCTTCTTAGACTAAGCACACACTACGCCTTTTTATCGCGCGATTATTTAGTCGCAGATATACGTCGTATGGCAGTGCGCGATTTTTCATTCTGGTTGCTTCTGCAGCGCCACAACAGCGTTCTATATTTGAAAATCTGCTGCGATACTGCAACTTTATATTTTGTTTATACGGACGACGCTCTGTACGTGTGCTGTGTAGCAAACCATCCGAAAAATCACTACATTGCGATTTGCGGCTGAAATCTAAAAACCGCACTCTCATTCTGCTCAGACTCAAGACAAAGTTAAAACGAGACAGATTTATCAGAGTATATTTGTGTCTCGTTTTAACTCTATCTTAAGTCCGAGCTAAGTCAGAGTACGCTCTATAGGTCACAACTCACAGCATAAGTCGCTGTAAGTCGCTGCCGTCATGCGTCGAGTCTGACCAAGCCTTAAAAGTGCTGTAAAAAATGGTTCGTCGCTTTTCATTGTTTGGAGATATCGGCACGAAGCCATAGCATACCGAATGGACTATAACAATATTTTTTTGATACTTCTTAGGTTAGTGATTGAATATTTAGCTTGTACTGCTGCCTAATGTTGAACTCGCTTGCCGTACTGCACTAACAGATAATCAATGCTTTCAATAAATAAAGCAACTCTACTCTCATAAGTATTCATAAGAGTAGAGCCATATTCATGAAGTTACATCATATTTGTTCAATTTGCTGGAATAATTATGTAGAATATGTTAGGATAAACGCGTAAATAGATCCAAAGAAAATGTTCATGATATCTTACAACCTGAATCCTGAAATATGATTGAAGGAATTATAAAAAGGTTGACTTATCTTTGTCATTCTCGTCCTCAACTATATCCATGCGAAAACTTACGTCGATCCGTTGTACAGCTGTTGCGTGATTGACGGAAATATCAAGAATTTCTCGCATTTAAAATGTTAGTAAGAATAATTCAGGGTAAAACTCGCATGCCGCATGCGAGTTCTATACTTGCACCTATGTAGCGTATTGAGACGTGACATGAAAATTTAATAAAATATGGAAATGCAGAGGAAGGGAAAGCAATCATTTGGACGTGCACTCCCTCCGACTGCGAAAGGGTGACTGCCGAATGGCGATTGCCGATTGCCGGTTCTGAGTCTACAATTCGACTGAAATATGTAACTGAAACTCTAGTTGGCGAAAAAGGAAATTCGCGGGAAATGGCGGAAAATTTCCATGGTTACCATTTTGTGAAACTATTTATAGCTCGAAAATATAATTCAAATTATTGTTATGATTATGAAATATATTATGTCACTTATTTGTTTAATCTATTGTTTAGTACAGGAGAGCATTTTGTTAGCTACAAGCCTGCCCTCTTGTTTGTCTCTGTTCTACTTAATATGGATATGGGTTATTATCGTAGTTATATTATATACTCGTTTTTGTTCCCTCTGTTATTAGTGAGCAATAAATAAATTTATCTATCTAGGTCAACAAGTGTACAGATTAGGTACCTATGTGCTTAAAAAGAAGTTAAATAAGAAATTTTAAAGTAAGGTACTGGTACTACTGGTACACTAATACCGTAAATTACTTGTACAAAGGTACAGGAAATTGAGGAAATTGTACCTTCCGGACCGTGAACGTTCAAGCGTAATATTAAATATTAAATCAAATGGACAAAGGTAAAGCTTATCTCTAAACAAGGATAAAAGTTTAAAAACAGTTCCGACTACGGAATATGGGATGTAGCATGCATGGATTATACTCGTATTAATTTTGGTCGTTTAAAATAATTTCATTCATTATAACGAATCGATTATTACCTCATTCAACATAAAAATCCTTACTATTATTACTAATATCCTTACTAATATTATAAATGCGAATGTGTTTGTTTGTTGGTTAGTCCTTCAATAACGCCACAACAGTGCGGATCGATGTGACT
This sequence comes from Hipparchia sbordonii, assembly GCA_038048805.1. Lineage (NCBI taxonomy): Eukaryota > Metazoa > Arthropoda > Insecta > Lepidoptera > Nymphalidae > Hipparchia > Hipparchia sbordonii. Next base: position 6,228,778 of record CM076107.1, on the reverse strand, counting down.
TTTTGCATGGGTATAGTTGATGACCTGGAGAATGTGGTGTGGTGTGGTGTGGTGTGGGTTGTTACGTTCCCTCAAATATGGTTGAGCTAAGCAACGGCTGAATCATGCGTCATGCTCGTGAACGGGTGCCACGAACGGAAATGGGTCTACTTTCTGTCTGCCCGTCTTTTTATTTCTATTCTATTCTATTTTATTATACTGTATACATAGCATAGTTTTGTTACCTATTGTAAAAAATTTTTTTGAAAAGAGCAACCGCCGAGTTTATTGCTGGCTCTTCTCGACTGAAAGGGTATTCCGAACCAGTGGTAGATTCATCGACGATTCCCGCGGGAATCAAAGATCTCAATCCACGCGTACGAAATCGCGGGAATCAGCTAGTTATCTAAATATAATAGATAGGGAGGTTGTAATTGTATCGAAGTTTGACATAAGAAAAACCAGTTTAAACCTCGATATGAATTAAAATTAAATCAAAGCTGCGTCGATATGGAAACTCGAGCTTATGTTAAGCAGGGCAGCGTTCCATACACGGTCATCTCAGCGACTGTTGTCACTCGTCAGGTAACTGGCACTGTTCGCTTTGTTCGCAGGGTGCCAACCAGCAACTTCACAGTGAACGATGTGCGCATGTGCGTCGGCTCGAGGCGGCTTCTCGATGTCATGGATGTAAACACGCAGAAGAACATCGAGATGACCATGAAGGTAACTTACAGTGCCACCAACTTGTGCAGGTGGAAAAAAATGGAACTAAGGCCGCTATTTCAAAATATCATTCCGCTCGATTCCGCCTTCCAAGTGTTTATGGTTGAAGTGAAACACGCATTGCTGATTCAAAACTGCCCTCTTTATTTTATTATTAAAATACCTACATACATTATGACTGTGAATTATAATATTTTAACACATACACCACATCTCCCTTCTTATAAAATTCAAACAATATGGCAACCAAAACAAAACTAATTAACTAAGACCAATATCCAGAATTATATTATAAGATTATAGGTTATTAATAAATACAATTATAGTTACAATTAATATGCTAGACGACACACTTTACCTTTTTTTTTTTTTTTTTTTTTTAGCTTGAATCAGTGATCTTAATGTTACCAATTATATGTTTTCATCGTCTACATTTTTATTTTGCAAATTAGCCAATAGTTTTGCCCTCCTTCTTGTTGTAATACCACCAGAGTCGGTAATAAGTGTCGGAGAACCAGTTTTGTTCTTTTGTGGTTCTTTATTGTCAGGTGATAAAAGTCTCTCGTCAATCTTGGACGTTGGTGCTTTGACATTGTCGCTACAGGTACTAGTACTAGGCTGATTTGTGCGAGCAATGAGGTGACGACGCGTGCGGCGACACAAACGGCCCTGCTGATCTCGCACAAAGTAGGAGCGCGGTTCCGGGGCCCGGGCCACCACCGACACCGGCTTGCGACTTTCGCCGTCCGCAAGAATCACTCTTTCTCCAGCTGACAAGTCCCTAAGTGGAGTCGCATGTTTATCAAAGTCTTGTTTTATCTCCTTTTGACGCCTCAACACGGCACTATAGTTAGCATCGTTATCTACCCTTTCTCTCAATAACTTAGGATTAATTGGTAATTTAGTGTTAAGACGTCTCCCCATAAGAATCTGTGCCGGAGAGTCCATCCCATCTCGCGACGTCGTTCTATAATTAAGCAAACTAATGTAAAAGTCTTGGCCAGAATCGATACACTTTTTGAGCAATTTTTTTATAGTTTGCACTGTACGCTCGCTTTTCCCATTCGATTGTGGGTAACGGGGCGAAGACGTCACGTGACGCACTTCCCACTCAGACATAAATTTTTTAAACTCGCGTGAACAATACGCACTCGCATTATCCGTTATGAGCTCTAAAGGAATTCCGTGCCTTGCAAATTGTTCTTTCAAAAACTTTATTACCGAAGTACTGTTCAAATTTTTAATCATTCCCACTTCTACGTAATTCGAAAAATAATCAATTAAAATAATGTAATATTTCTTTTTGTATTCAAATATGTCCGAACCTAATTTTTGCCACGGAATATTCGGCACGTAATGTTGGTGCAAGGGCATGGGTCGCGGAGCCGGCGCGTGCAGCGCGCACGCCTCGCAGCCCCGCACGGCTCGCTCGACGTCGCGCGACATGCCCGACATGTCTGGTTTTAGGCACCAGTCCGAAAGGGCGTGGGTTCGTATCCCACCGCTGTCACCATGAAGTGAAACACGCATTGCTGATTCAAAACTGCCCTCTTTATTTTATTATTAAAATACCTACATACATTATGACTGTGAATTATAATATTTTAACACATACACCACAATGGTCTATGGTTCATTCTAGTGCAAGCGGCATACAATCTTCGATCATAGAAAAATAAGTGGATATCGCATGTTAGTCCGATATGTGTAACCACTAAATATGAGTGCAGATCATTTCGCTAGCTAGTCTGTCATCGAACATTGACGTGAAGCAGCTATTTCAGTGTCAAGGAACAATAATGTATTTGAATAATAGTTGAAGTATGAAGTGCTGAATCCCCTTATTTTTCTATGATCGAAGCATACAATGTTATGAAACTGTTGTACAGCTATGATGTTGAATTCCGTGGCGCCACTCGAATCAGGTTCCTGGCTGAAAATCAGCGCTGTATGCTCTTGTGCATGTACAAAGCATACAGCATTTTGCTGAGTTGGGACCTTTTTTCCGGGTTGTGCCACACATGATTTAGTTGTTCCGGCGCTTCTTCTGCTTGACGCCTTTTGTCTTTAAAATGTTCAAGTGGTGGAGGCGCCGGGTCAACCTAATCTAGGTATACCTATTGGGTGATGTGTGGCACAATGCATAAAATAAACCTTTCTTTCTATTTCCTCGTAAATTTCATAAGTAGCAGTATATATGTGATTTTTCGGTAGTTTTCTGATGACAGAAGGGCTGGCTCCATCTTTAAAAAAGGAGGTTTTCAATTCATCTGAATCTTTTTTTATGTATGCTCCCCGATCACTCGAAGGCGCCTGGACCTAATTCGAAACCACGTCGATCGGTAGCTCTGTAGCAGACGAATACACTTTCGAATTTATAATATTAGTAAGGATTTCAATTAAAAAAAAGCTATAAAATTCGTAGGACTGGCAGCGCTACTACGACGATCCAAACAAGGAGAGACTTTTGAACGTCATCTCGTTGGAGTTTTCCCACACGCGTCTAGAGAACTACGTGCAAGCGCCGCGCATCGTGAGGCTCATCGATTGGGTAGACACAGTGTGGCCGAGACACTTGAAGGATCAACAGGTACGGTCATAGCGCAAGTCTATTAGGCGCAACATCTTAGGCTGCATATTCACTTACCATCAGGTGAGATTGCAGTCAAACGCTAGTTTATATGTTTAAAAAAAGAGTGAGGCTAGGCAAGCGCGCTCCAATCTAGAATTCATCAGTGCTATCCAGTATGGATTGTTGGTAAGCGCAAGTCTATTTCGGATTTTAAAAAAATACCGTTAGCTCAAGCTAACGGTATTAATTGGTAGAAAAAAATTGATCGATTTTTTTCTTTTTAAGGAATATTAACGAAACTGAACTTGACTAATATTCTCCTCTTCTCTCTAAATAAGCGGAAAGAGGATTAGAAGAGGGCAGACTAGCTACTTTTAGCGGCAACGATGGGCGTTTTTATGGCTTTTAACTTAGGGCTTTAAGGATGTGATTCCTACTAATATAAAAATCATTTGATTATTTTCAGACGGAATCTACAAACGCTTTGGACGATATGATGTATCCAAAGGTCCAGAAATATTGTCTTATGTCAGTCAAAGGTTGCTACACCGACTTCCATATTGATTTTGGGGGTACTTCGGTTTGGTATCACATCTTGAGAGGTGAGTTTAATATTCAAGGAAACTCAAGGAAAAGCAAAATTATTTTGCTGATCCGTCAAGCCACAAAAATCTGTAAACAAAAATGTCCTTCCGACCGAATCCGACCACGGCGGCCAATCTCTACAGAGATTAGCCATCTGCGCGGGAGATATTATAGTGCGCAAACACAGGTGCAGACTCTATTCCCTTACTCTCATATTCCGACGGGACGGAAATCCGACACAACCGGAGAGAGATCGGGCGCAGGACCGACAGCTTTACGTGCTCTCCGAGGCACGGGGGTGATTCACCGCCAACTTCCTAACACCGGGCTATTACTGAGAATTTCTTGACAGAAAAACCCAATACATTTTATGACCCGACCCGGGAATCGAACCCGACCGGGACCTAATCATCTGCAGTCGAACTTGCTAACGAGGCCGTTATATTTGACGATTCGAAAGCACTTTGTAAAAGTTTATTTGAATACAAAAAAAATATTCTATTCTATTCTATTCTATTAATGTTCAGGTGCAAAGGTGTTCTGGCTAATACCGCCAACGGAAAAGAATCTAATGCTATACGAGAAATGGGTGCTCTCTGGAAAACAATCAGATGTATTTTTCGGAGACACTGTGGAAACTTGTATAAGGGTTCATGTAAGTATTCAAAAAGTATACAATTTTTTTTTTATTTAAATGTAGGTAGCATTAGAAAGATATTATTAGAATATAAGGAAAGGACTGACAGATCTATCAACGTACATCTCAAATCACTGGACGGATCGGGCTGAAAGGCATACAGATAGTTACCATGACGTAGGCATCTGCTAAGAAAAAGATATTTGAAAATTCAACCCCAAGGGGATAAAATAGGGGTTTGAAAAATCGAACTTAACCTGAACGAAGCCGTGGGCAAAAGCTAGTTTCTATATAAATTGAATAAAAAATATATTGTTTATTCGAGCTATACTTATTAAGTTTTTTTTACAGTTACAAGCTGGTCATACATTCTTCATTCCCACCGGATGGATTCACGCCGTGTACACGCCGAGCGACTCTTTGGTCTTTGGAGGAAATTTCCTTCACCAGTTTGGAATAGAAAAACAACTGAAAATCGCTCAAGTTGAAGATGTCACTAAGGTACGTAATATTGTCTGTTATATAAAATAGTACTACATAATATAAAAAATAAAAATCAAAAATCAACTGTAGATAGATAGATAGATCATTTATTCACCAAACTGCAGGTACAATGAGATGTAATATGGAAAATCGAGCCTTATACAACGTCAGTCAAGTTAAAACTCAAAACAGTTGGATCGGCTTGAATTTTTTTGTTTTGGTTGCTCTAATACAGGGGTGGTAAACCACCCTTACTCATTTGAAAATTCTAATAAATCAATTTTGTATATAAATCACCACTTCGGATTACTTTTAATAGATGGCCGCTACAACCTTAGACTGCATCGTCACTTATCATCAAGTGAGATTGCAGCCAAAGACTATCTTGTCATCGAAGAAAAAAAGAATCTTCCATCCCTACGTCGTTGATATTCCACCTACGCGCACCAAGCGCTTTAAGTCTTCATTCCTGATTCGCTCGGCTAGGGTCTGGAATGCTCTTCCTAGATCTGTGTTTCCTGCCACGTACAATTTGGGTATCTTTAAAACAAGAGTGAATAGGCATCTTCTAGGCAAACGCGTTACACCTTAGACCATATCATCACTTTCCATCAGGTGTGGTAGTGGTCAAGCGTGTGCCTATAATGTCGCTCATTTGCGACAAGGGTGACATAGCTCAAAAGTCACCAATTTTAGTGTCGAAAATTTATACTTTTTGCTATAAAAACAACAATATGTTAAGCCCAAAAAAATAAGAGCAAGAGAGATTGTGACTCTGTCGCTTTGTTGGCCGCTGTGTTGTTTCGAGACCGCAGCATCCACAAAACATTACTCTCTAACGAGAGAATTCTCTCATCGTCGATTTTGAATTATTAGGAATTTATAATTTCTAAATTGTCTCTGGTCTGGTCTGGTGGGAGGCTCTGGCCGTGGCTAGTTACCACCCTACTGTCAAAGACGTGCCGCCAAGCGATTTAGCGTTCCGGCAATTAGGGGTATGGGTTGAATTTACACTGCTATACCCCTTCCAAGTTAGCCCGCTACCATCTTAGACTGCATCGTCATTTACCATCAGGTGAGATCGCAGTCAAGGGCTATCTTGTCATCATAAAAAAAAAAAAAAATGTCACTCTTGTCGCAAACGAGCGATGTATAAAAAAAAAGATGGCGGGAGAGACGCCGCGCTAACACCAATAATAACAAAAATTCTTCAGGTCCCCCAAAAGTTCCGCTACCCGTTCTTCACGGAGATGCTCTGGTACGTGCTGGACCGGTACGTGTCGGCGCTGCTGGGCCGCTCGCACCTCGCGCCCGAGGGGCAGCCGCCGCCGCCGCCCGCGCCCAAGGACCACGTGCACCTCACGCAAAACGAACTGCACGGACTGAAGGTTTGCACTAACTATACTAGCTTGTGTTCGCGGTAGCGCTCGCTTTATATTCAATTTTGCAACCAGTACTTTACCCCTTTAAAAATCTTTTAGCGGATGCCTAAGTCATAATAGCTAATAGCTGCATGTATAAAAAAAACACAAAAACTAAAACTAGACAAAGTCTCTGGCACAAATCAGAGGACGCTGGCTTCTTCTAAATTGGAGAATTTCAAAAAAAATAGCTGCATGCCGAATTTCGATCTGTTCAGTGGTTTGAGCTGTACGTTGATAGCTCAGTCAGTCAGACAGTTAATCAGTCAAATATATTGGGCCAAAAATTTTATGAAACGGACAAAAAAAAAAATTGTCAAATGGTCACCTGTCACTTGACACCGACAATTATTGTAAGTTTTATGAAATAGGGCCCCGGATTGATGCGGCCCTATGAGGGTGGCATGTTCATCATTATTGTACAAGCGTTTTATTATTTTTTTTTTATATGAATAGCGGGCAAACGCTGGCGGGTCACCTGATGTAAAGTGATTACCGCCGCCCATGAACACTTGTAGTACCAAAGGCACCACTAATGCGTTGCCGGCTTTTCAGGAACTTATTGGTTATTATGAAAAAATCCGTTTGCAGGCGATCGTGGTGTATCTGCACCAGCTGCCCGCCGCTCGCAAGTCGGTACCGGAGTTGCTGACGGACCCCATCGCGCTAGTACGCGACGTACGCACCCTGGTGGAGCAGCACCGACACGACAAGCAGCACCAGGCCGTCACCGGCGTACCGGTACTGAAAGGTGAGTTGCATTTTAATTATTCAATTTATGCGAAAATCTATACGTTTGCTGGTTTGTGTTTTAATCGCACTGCAGTAGAGCTACGAATTGACGTGATTTTTTGCATGGGTTAAGAATCTGAAGACATGACATGGGCTCCTTTTTATCCTGGAAAATCAAAGATTTCCCACGGGATTTTTAAAAACTAAAGCCACAAGGATGCATGCATCAGATAATTGAGGATATATTCACGAGGATATACAGTCTAAAACATGATGATGGAGAATGGTGCTTCATGGCATTGTTACTCATCACGTTGCAACGGTTGAATCGATTTGGCTGAAATTGGGCACAGAGATAGATTTTAATTAAAATTAAAAAACCTTAATCCACGTGAACGAAGTCGCGGGCATCAACTAGCAAAATATAAATCAAAAGCAAAAGATAAGGTAAATTAAAAAATAAATTAATCTGTCTGCTTTTGCTGATAAAGTATTACCATTGATATTCAATAACCAATATCAAAACTATGTCACCTCCTTATAAAAAGATAAATTTCGAGCCTTATAATTTTTTTCATCCCAGGTACGGATGAACTCCTTATAAAAAGATAAATTTCGAGCCTTATAATTTTTTTCATCCCAGGTACGGATGAACTCCTTATAAAAAGATAAATTTCGAGCCTTATAATTTTTTTCATCCCAGGTACGGATGAACTCCTTATAAAAAGATAAATTTCGAGCCTTATAATTTTTTTCACCCCAGGTCCGGATGAAGTGGTGTCCTGCGAGCGCCGCCAGTCGAGCGGGCGCGGCGGGCGCGGCGGGCACCGCGGGCCGCCCTCGCGCCCGCGCCCCGACCACGCCAACAACGCGCCCAGGCGACGCCGCACCAGGTACCGTGCACTACTATAGATATAATCTTGAGGACAACACTACTCTTGTAAAGCTGGTATCATTATTTCTAAGTTTGACATTTCTATCTGTCATTTTAGTCTCTGGGATTAAAAAACAGAGTATAGTTCAACTCATCTTGGCGTGTGGCGCCATGTGTGCGTAAAGCCTGTGTAGAGTCAGTAACTGTGTGTGACAGAAGGACAACTAGGCGGCCGCCGCGTCATTGCCACACAAATTAAAACTGCATGCTTACAAGCACACGCACACATAACGCCGCGCGCCAAGATGAGTTGAACTATCTATAGTTATTACCAAACACCGGGCCACCCAATGGAGCTCTACATTATTAATCATTATAATGATTAATACTAGCAAGGCTGCTTCATATATATATATTTTTTAAATACTTGATTGACGCCATTTTGGCGTTGTAAGCAGAAATGAGTGTCTCTGGAACTAATAGTTTTGCAAATGGCCGCACTGACATCAGTGGGCCCACCAAATGTGAGGAGGGGAGGTCTGCCAATACTGCGCTTCCCGCTGCGGTTTGTCGTTTAATGGCATCGGAGCAACAGATTTTTTGTATGGATAGTTGAAAATTGGAGAGTGACGTAGATTTAGATTTTTAAACACCCAACACCACACGGACGAAATCGCGGGTAAAAACTATAAGTCCTTACTAATATTCTAAATGCGGAAGTGTGTTAGTTGGTTTGTCCTTCAATCACGCTGCAACAACGCAAAGGATCGACGTGATTTTTTGTATGGGTATAGTTGAGGAGCTGTAGAGTGACATAGGCTAATTTTATCCCGGAAAATCAAAGAGTTCCCGCGGTCTTTTAAAAACTAAATCCACGCGAGCGAAACCACGGGCATCAACTAATTTATTATAACTTGTGTTCGTTATTTCCAGATGCAAGAAATGCGAGGCGTGCCAGCGCACGGACTGCGGCGACTGCGTGTTCTGCCACGACATGGTCAAGTTCGGCGGGCTCGGCCGCGCCAAGCAGACCTGCATCATGCGACAGTGCTTACAGGTCAGTTACACATCGAACTGTGTTATTAAGAGAAAAGATTTTAGACTTGATTCATGGTACCGTCGAGACCACGGTCCATGCAATTGGATCGAAATATCGACAATCCCAACTAAAATAATTACCGTGGTACGTACTCGTAATATTTTATAACAATTATAACATTAAGACAATTGACCCGGCACACAGTGGATCGAAATTCGGGTTTCCATAGACTTAGGATTCTTATATTATAATTTTTTTCGTCTTACCTTAATAACTACAAAACTATAAGTCATAGAAATATGAATCCAATGTCATTATTTAGTTAGAGTATATAGTCATCTCGCTGCTAAGACTGAGTTTGCATTGGGGCCGGGTGGAGCGGCGGGGGCACTGCGTAGAATAACCGAAACCGGCGTTGTCGCTGGTTTCTATTCAGTATAACTAACAACGCACACGTGATATCACGGTGATTCTTTCGTGGATTTATAGAGTTCATTTAGACCAATCGATTTAAATAATAATAAATGTGACTTGGACGATATTTGTAGTTAAAAATAATCAATAAGTGTAAAAATCGACTCGTAGATATAGACGTTTCACGTTAAAACCAACGGCCGTGTGCACCGACACAGCTCCACCCGTTTTTTAGGGTTCCGAACTTCGATCACAGAAAATAAGTGGATATCGCATGTTAGTCCGATTTGTGTAACCACTAAATATGAGTGCAAGATCATTTCGCTAGCTAGTCTGTCTTCGAATATTGACGTGAAGCAGTTATTTCAGTGTCAAGGAACAATGATGCATTTGAATAATAGTTGAAGTATGAAGTGCTGAATCCCCTTATTTTTCTGTGATCGAAGGTTCCGAAGAAAACTTCGGAACCCTTATAGGATCACTTCGTTGTCCGTCTGTCTGTCAGTATGTCAAAACCCTTTTTTTATATTGCAGCCGATGCTGCCGGTGACGGCGTCGTGCGCGGTGTGCCACCTGGACGGCTGGATGCAGACGCCGGTCGCGCCGCAGGCTAAGGGTAACTCGGGTAAACTATTGATATACTAAGATTGGAACCACTCACCGTTTACTTAAATGCAAAAACAGAACACGAAACGCTCTGTATAGTAATTCAAGGAAACTCGTCGCATCCAACATAAAAATAATGTGTAACATTACATTGCAAATTGATTTTAATGGCAGTGTACATTCAACCTATACCCCTAATTGATTTCTACTCGCCATCGTGCCGGAACGCTATATAGCTTGGCACGGCACATCTCTAATTGATTTCTACTCGCCATCGTGCCGGAACGCTATATAGCTTGGCACGGCACATCTCTAATTGATTTCTACTCGCCATCGTGCCGGAACGCTATATAGCTTGGCACGGCACATCTCTTATTGATTTCTACTCGCCATCGTGCCGGAACGCTATATAGCTTGGCACGGCACATCTAATTGATTTCTACTCGCCATCGTGCCGGAACGCTATATAGCTTGGCACGGCACATCTCTAATTGATTTCTACTCGCCATCGTGCCGGAACGCTATATAGCTTGGCACGGCACATCTCTAATTGATTTCTACTCGCCATCGTGCCGGAACGCTATATAGCTTGGCACGGCACATCTCTAATTGATTTCTACTCGCCATCGTGCCGGAACGCTATATAGCTTGGCACGGCATATCTCTAATTGATTTCTACTCGCCATCGTGCCGGAACGCTATATAGCTTGGCACGGCACATCTCTAATTGATTTCTACTCGCCATCGTGCCGGGACGCTATATAGCTTGGCACGGCACATCTAATTGATTTCTACTCGCCATCGTGCCGGAACGCTATATAGCTTGGCACGGCACATCTCTAATTGATTTCTACTCGCCATCGTGCCGGAACGCTATATAGCTTGGCACGGCACATCTCTAATTGATTTCTACTCGCCATCGTGCCGGAACGCTATATAGCTTGGCACGGCACATCTCTAATTGATTTCTACTCGCCATCGTGCCGGAACGCTATATAGCTTGGCACGGCACATCTCTAATTGATTTCTACTCGCCATCGTGCCGGAACGCTATATAGCTTGGCACGGCACATCTCTAATTGATTTCTACTCGCCATCGTGCCGGGACGCTATATAGCTTTTCACGGCACATCTCTGACGCTAAGCTGTTAAGGTGGTAGCCTATACAATATTAAAGCCTCAATAGCCCAACAGTTGAACCTGCAGACTGAAAACTGAAAGGTCACAGGTTCGAACCCCTTTTAAATTTTTTTTATATATCAAGCACGCCAAGTTGACTAATATCCTCCTATCCCCTCCAAATAAGCGGAAAGTTTGTGCTAGGAGTGAGTACGACAATAGTGCAATGGGTGGGATTCGTATCCAGTAGATGCTTCCGATGACACTTGTTTCAAATCTGTTGGTGGGTGGGGACGTTTTTACCCATTGTCCTTTGGTCCAGAGATAGATTATAGTCTGGAATAACACAAAGGCTACTTCTTAAGAGTTCCCGCGGGAATAAAAAAAACTTAATCCACGCGAACGAAGTCGCAGGAATCAACTAGTATGTAATACTAGCTTTAACCCGCGGCTTCGCTCACGTTAGGTTCGATTTTTTAACCCCCTATTTAACCCTCTTGGGGTTGAAATTTTCCAAATTCCTTTCTTAGCGGATGCCTACGCCCTAACAGCTACCTGTATGCCAAATTTCAGCTCAATCGGTCCAGTGGTTAGAGCTGTGCGTTGATAGATCAGTCAGTCAGTCAGTCAGTCAGTCACCTTTGCCTTTTATATATTTAGATTAGAAAAAAACAGGTGACATGAAAAGTGAATATTAATGTATTTATTCCTCCAGGTCGCAACGGGCCGTCGTCGCTCCGCGAGTGCTCGGTGTGCTACAGCATCGTGCACCCCGCGTGCGTGCCGCCGGGCGGCCAGATCAACGAGGACCTGCCCAACTCGTGGGAGTGCCCCACCTGCACCACCATGGGCCTCAACCATGACTACAAGGTGACGAAACAATCAACTCAAATTCAAATTCAAAATTTATTTATTTCATGTAGGCTAACTTGTAGCTCTTATGACACGTCATAAATCTACCATCGGTTCGGAATGCAGATTCTGCTGAGAAGAGCCGGCAAGAAACTCGGCAGTTGCTCTTTTCAAAAAAAATTTTTTTTTTTTACAAAGCTATGCTATGTATACAGTGCTTCCACAATAAAGCTTCAAAAATACAAAAATGCATACGTAGGTACACCAATCCAACGCATGTCAAGACGGGCAGTCAAAGCAGACCCATTCCCGTTGGTGGCACCCGTTCACGAGCAACTCTCATGTAAAATAATGTATTTCAATGAAAACGTGAAAACTTAATTGGCTCCTGTAATAGCCTACTGAATTAGCTTTCTTTTATTTATTTAAGTTATGTTTTCCAAATAAATTAAAAATTAATAAAACCTACTTCAAACGCAGTAACAAAGTATACTAATTATGCCTATAAAATTTGAAGAGTTTCCTCGATTTCTCCAGGATCGAATCATCAGATCCTGACCTGATGACTATGGGTCACCTGGGAAGTTTAATAATACCTTTTCAAATAAAAAAGAATTTTCCAAATCGATCCAGGAGTCTTCGAGTAATCGGGGAACATACATAAAAAAATATCCTAATTGAGAACCTCCTCCTTTTTTGAAGTAGTTTAAAAAAAGACCACGACATATCGATAAATGCCATAAATATCATAGTCTTAGTTGAGCAAGATATCGACTAATAAATTTCTGTCTTAAGTCCAAGCTAATTCAGAGTACAGTCTAAAGATGTCAGTCTTAAGCATGGATATGTTGATTAAATTAAACCCCCAATCTAATCCATGCTGCATCATACGCCCATATAGCTACAAAAATTTAACGAATTATTTAATTTCAGCCGCGTCACTTCCGAGCCCGACAAAAGTCCTCGGACTTGCGCCGCATGAGCGTTGGGTCGGATGCCAGCCAGCTTAGTCAGCATCACAATAATTCCCAGGTGTGTAACCACTGAGAACAGTAACGGGCATGATTCGATTCTCTACGGACCCAATCAGCTAATTTTGTCATACATAATGCAGTCCAGTATTTATACAGTAGATATGAAATGTGTCCATTGTCTATATTTGTGGTTCGCAGTTAGGATTTTGTCTGTTAAATATCTGATAGTATGGATGTTCCATCAAAACTTCTTAATATCAGGATTCAACAGTTAAAACACTTTTTTAGAGCCAGATTAAGGTCGTAGCCCATTTACACGACACCGCTCCCACACAACCAAAGTATGAGCATTCAAATATGGACTTAATATCGTGCTCTGGAGGTGCACTTTACAGTAACAACACTAAATAGAAAACAGTGCGCGGTACCGTTACCGTACCGCGGTGTTGTTACTGTAAAGTGCACCTCCAGAGCACGATATTAAGTCCATATTTGAATGCTCATACTTTGGTTGTGTGGGAGCGGTGTCGTGTAAATGGGCTACGATCTTTATTCTTACAAAACTTCACTGCGATTATTTGCATTATCTGGTGACAGACACTGGCTACTTTATTGGCAATGGATCAGCCAAGTTGTTCAGTTCAAACTTCTATTCTATTCTGCTCGATGGTTCTGAATAATAATGCAACAATATAATTCGTGAAAGGTTTTCACTCGTAAAATAATTACAATAATATGAGCTAAATAAGAGGCAATTATTTAGAAATCACAGACAAACAATTGAATTTTATTTATGTATGTATCCACATACTATCGCAGATTCGAGCCCCACCCGTTGCATTATTGTCGTACCCACTTCTAGCACAAGCTTTTCGCATATTTCGACTGTTCCGTAGAACAGTCTCATTTGCTAAATTCATAACTTGAGATTTGAACCTTGCAGATGTGACTTTTAAGGCTCAAATTGTTTTGTGTGAATTTAGCAGATCAGACTTTGTTCTACGGAACTATCGATTTATAGGGGAGAGGAGAATATAAGTCAAGTTCAGATTGGCTATTATTAAAAAAAAAAATACTGTTTTCCAGAATAAATTACCAGCGCCACCGCCCTCCACCGTTATCAAGTCAGAAGTAGGCTCTGACACTGAGGGCAAAACTGATGCTACCCACATTAAAACGGAAGATGGTAAGCAATAGGAACTACAATGTGTGATAACCAAGTTTCACTTCAAGAAGACGCTTGTTTGCGGCTACAATGTATTACATAATATATCAGAAACTTGGCATTTTTGACTAATCCTTACTAATATTATAAGTGCGAAAGTGTGTTTGTTTGATTGTTTGTTTGTTGGTTTGTCCTTCAATAACGCTGCAACAGAGCTACGGATCGACGTGATTTTTTGTGGCTACTTTTTAATCCCGAAAAATCAATAAGTATCCGCGGGATTTTAAAAACTAAATCCACGTGGACGAAGTCGCGGACATTAACTAGTAATAGTATAAAATTACGCGTATTTGCCATTGAAAGATTTATTTTCTTAAAAAAATTTTTTACGTGACACGCCGCCATGTTGCTATGCTTCCTAAAAATGTTAGCTGACGTCAAGCAACGCCTGACAATTATAGTGTTGTTTACATGTTTTTGACGGCATATTTCATTGTATGGTGTGCGTTATGAACTTTGAATAACCCTTGCATATTTTGGGCATAAGTTCTTTAAATTATGTAATTATAAAGCGTTTAAAGTAAAACTAGATAGTTTTAGTATAATTTCGTGCTGATAAAGAAAAAATATTTGAGTCCAATTTAAACCACACACATATTTCCAATTCGTTTACCGCAGAAATCAAACGCGAAGAAGGGACCGAGGCTGCGGGGGGCGAGGACAACAAGGGCGACTGGGAGCCCGCCAACAAGAAGCGTCGCGCCAGCGATGAGGACGAGGCGCCCAAGAAGCAAGCGCTCAGGGCGCACCTCGCCTTGCAGCTCACACACCACTCTGCTAAGGTACGTATTTAAACACATAGAACGGGAAGATGGCATTGCGGCTTCGGGGCGATAAGGGCGACCTGCAGCCCGCCAACAAGAAATGCCGACGTGATTTTTTGCATGGGTATAGTTGAGGACCTGGAGAGTGACATAGGCTACTTTTTATCCCGGAAAATCAAAGAGTTCCCACTGGATTTTAAAAACTAAATCCACTCGGACGAAGTCGCCGGCATCAGCTAGTAAATAATAAATTATCTCTAAAAACTTAAAAGTTATACTTAGCTCAAATTTTTTATAGAAAATGTAATGTCAACCTTTCTTACTAATCGTCATAGAACTTTTATCAGCTCATGATAGAAATGGCGATCCCACAAAACAGCTGTTCCCTTGGGCGGCCATAATGTTGGTAAAATCGTTTGCACGACGTGAGTTATATGCATTAATTGACGTGTGTGTTAATACACAAACATTGACGTACAGCTATGGAGTGGCCCTATTCTACTATAGCAGAATAGGTTATACAAATATATATCAATAGTATGTTGTCTCTTTTTAACTAAGCGACACCTGCATACGCAAAGAAAGACAAATATATGTTTGCTGAGTACTTAATTATCACAACACAACGTGTGACGTCATGAGCGTGACCGGATATTTACCGGCGCGGACGCCATTTTAATCGCCAAGAGTATATTATCTGGAAGTAAAGTCTATGGTAAAGAAATAGCCATCTTAAGTGCCATAGGTAGTCACACTCATTTTGTAGATAGGGCCACTCCATAGGTGTACCTCAATGTACACAACTTACCGCACACGAATAATGGGCTAATGACGCTAATGAAAGCTCATTCGTTTATAAATGGCGAAAAACCAAATTAAATTTGAATTTCGCGGGCAGCTCCGTGTCTTGGGCCTTAACGATAATGAGCTGTTATATCGCAGGTGCTAAAGAAGCCCCTGTACCCGGTGCGGCCGGCGCCGCTGTCGCTGTCGTCGCCGGCCGGCTCGCCGTGGCTGGACCGCGACGCGATGCTGTGCGTGTTCGCTAAGCTCACGCCGCACGAGCTCGCCACGTGCGCGCTCGTCTGCAAGGCCTGGGCCGAGTACTCGGTAAGTTGACATCGCCTAACTGTC
This sequence comes from Hipparchia sbordonii, assembly GCA_038048805.1. NCBI lineage: Eukaryota > Metazoa > Arthropoda > Insecta > Lepidoptera > Nymphalidae > Hipparchia > Hipparchia sbordonii. The sequence continues at coordinate 6,212,642 of CM076107.1, read as the reverse complement.
TTTACACAACAAAAAGGAACACAGAATACAGAAAATAAAATCTTTGACCATGTCAGAGGATCTATATAGTATTAAAAAAAAAAAAAAAAACCTTTAGAGCTAGTATTAGAGCTGTGTTGATCGATCATTTCTTGTGACCCGGGTCGATTGCGACTCATTACCAAGGTGATCGGGTCAAACAAAACGACCCAATCACATCATCTCGATGATGGTATATAACCACATAATTATATATCGAAACTAGCGAGAAAAAAAATCAACTCGAATGATTGCGCGAGGGACTATGGGATGGGATGGGAGGGGTAATGGGACTATGTCCAGGCTTCAATTCCTAGGTTGGGCAAAAATAATTGTACACAATAATATTCTAAGAAAAATTTTGTTAATTTGTGGAATAATGGAAAGGGGTCACGACCTTCAGCAATGAGGAAAACGATGCAGAGAGATGTCAGTGTCCAGGGTCAAACTTTATCTGTGCCACAATTTATCATTCTTTTTCAGAAAATCTTGAACCTTATGACTACTAGAATATAGTACAAAATTAATTCTATCGACCTGTCACCACAACATGTTCTAAGCTTTCCTTATCCAGCATTATTCCTACATCGTCATCAGTAACCCATCAATGGCTGACAATTGAGTGCAGGTTTCCTTTAAGGCTGAAATCTATAGGCCGCACTATCACTCTGCTCAGTTAGTAGAGTTAAAATGAGACAGATTTATGTTAGATTATATTGTTGTCTCGTTTTAAGTCTATCTTAAGTCCGAGCTAAGTCAAAGTATGCTCTATAGATCTCACAGTTAGAGAAGGAATATAGGTCCACCACGCTGGCCCAATGCAAATTGGCAGACTTCATACAACCTTGAGAAAATTATGGAGAACTCAGGCATGCGGGGGTTTCCTCTTACTACACTAAAATATAATCCAATGGAAGGGGTGATGTGGCAGGGATCGATTGGATGCGAACGGGCGAGGATAGGCAACATTGGCGCTGCTTAAGAGGCCTATATCCAACAGTGGATGCACTTTAACAATGGATCAAAATATAATCCAGCAACTTTAATACCCTCAGATGGATCCATCGATATGGCGCAGTATGTCGTTCGTGCAAGTGCGGGTATCCGCCGCGCAACTCGCGGGCATCGCGCGCCGACAGCCGCTCAGCCTCGGCCTGGAGTGGTGCCATTTGGCGAGGCGGCAGCTTGCCTGGTATGTATCATTTCTCTCTCTCTTTTTCTCTTCTCTCTCTCTTTTTCTCTTCTCTCTCTCTTTTTCTCTTCTCTCTCTCTTTCTCTTCTCTCTTTTTTCCTCTTCTTTTTCTCTCTCTGCGTCATATTCCTCTTTGCTGAGAGTCGCGATTAAATTGGTTTGGATATAAAGTTGGGATAGTAAATTGGGTGGGTTCACAGAACTTTCTGTATCACTCACTTTGAATTCTACAGAAACAATCCATAAAAGGAATTGCTTTGTATTGTGTGTCAGTCATGAAATCTTATATTCGTACATACTTGGAAACTGGAAAAATATAATGGATAAAATCAACAATTTCTAACTTTTAGCTTTCATGACAAGTCAAGTCTTTGCGGAGTTTCTTGAAACTTAATTGCTCTTTTCTAAACAAACTAGCATTATCATTAACATAATCTCCTAACTAAACTAGATTGACAGGTCTAAAGCTATCCTTTTCCACAATATTATTATTTTAATGTAATAATTTTTTATAAGTTGGGTGTCACACAAGAGTTTCTCGAATGCGAGCAGCAGGAAATAGTTTACGATTATTATTATTCTATGCAAAAACTTTCCATACAAACGTGCTTGCAGTCGAGAAACTCTTCTTGAAGCATATTTTTCTTCGCAGGCTGCTTGCGCGACTGCCCGCCCTGCGCTCTCTGTCCCTGGCGGGGTCTCCGGCGGAGGCGGCCCTGGCTCTCCGCTCCAGCTCGTGCCCACCGCTCACGGCCCTGGACCTCTCGTTCGCGAGGTGCCTGGACGATGCCAAGCTGCGCGGGATTCTGGCACCCCCCGAGAACTCGAGGCCGGGCGGCGGGGCGAGGTCGGGCACGGAACCGTCGCGGCTTGCAGCGCTGGCGGTTCTCCGGTTGCCCGGGACGGACATCACTGATGTTGCAATGCTGTATATCGTGCAGGTTTGTGTTTAAGAGTTATATTTTTTTTCAATGGTTCCTTAAGGTACCCATCATACTTCAGTTGGCTGCCATTTCCGTTGGACGAAAAATCTGACACGGCCGGAGACAGATCAGGCGCAGGACCGAAGGCTTTACGTGCTCTGCGAGGCACAGGAGTGACTCACCTCCAGCTTCCTAACTCCGGGCTAGTGCTGGGAATTTCTCGACAGAAAAGCCCAATACATTTTTTGGCTCGACCCCGGGACCTCGTCATCCGCAGGCGAACTTGCTAACCACTAGACCAACGAGGCAGTCGGTTTACTTAACAGTAATTTTTTTATATATATTTTGCAAACGTACACCTAATGTTAAGTGATTACCGCCTCCCATGAACATTTGTAGCACCTGAGGCACCACTGGCGTTGCGTTGCCGGCTTTTTAGGAATTTGTTGGTCCTTCTTCGACCTCGCCTTATCCCGTTACGCGGAGTCGGCTTTTCTTATCACAAAGCGCCATGAAGATCGCGATTTCGCGTCGTTATCACTGAGGCCAAGGCGTTTCATGTCGCGTGTGACATTTGTCAACCAGGTGGTTTGTGGCCTTCCCCTTCCCCTCTTTCTGACAGCCATGGAAAGGCACTTTTTAACTATACATATAAAATCATTGGGCCTAGGAATTTGTTGGTCCGCCCCTTAAATAATCCCATGTTGTAATTTGATGGGAACACCTTTGCTACTAAACTTCTTCTTCTTCTTTATCAACTAATGGATGGACTACCACTGCTGGACATAAGTCTCCTGCATGGACCTCCACAATCCTCGGTCTTGCGGCGCCTGAATCCAGCGGCTCCCTGCGACTCGTTTGATGTCGTCTGTCCACCTAGTGGGGGGTCTGCCAACACTGCGCTTTCCGTGCTACTAAACACAACGTCCTAAAGCCATATTTGTGTTTGGATGTAGTCTCTGCCGAAGCTGTGCGAGCTGGACGCGTCGTCGTGCGCGCGGCTGACGGACGCGGGCGCGGCGCAGCTGGCGCCGCACGGCCTGCAGCGCCTGTCGCTGGCCGGCTGCCGGCTGCTCACCGAGGCCGCGCTCGACCACCTGGCCAGGTGCCCCAACCTCATCAGGTGTGTACAACTTCATTTAACTACACTAGCCTTTTCCCGCGGCAGGTCGCGAAGCTGAAGTGGCAGTGGTCGTAGTTTTTTTTTATTCATTGACAAGATAGTCCTTGTCTACTATCTCACCTGATGGTAAGTGACGATGCAGTCTAAGATGGTAGCGAGCGGTATGGCAGTGTAGATTCAACCCATATCCCCTAATCAGTGTCTACACGCCATCGTGCCGGAACGCTTAATCGCTTGGCGGCACGTCTGACGGTAGGGGGGTGGCACTGCGCTAAGGAAGTCGTGAAAAAGTACACATTTCGAAAAACGGTTGTTGGGTTGTTAATCCCCACTAGGTGAACCAATGATACCAGATGCAGGGTATCGCTGCATACAGGTGGCGCAAGACCAAGTGTCTATGTCCTCAACATTAAAAAAAAAAAATTCTCGCGCATCCCTACATCTGTGTGCTAAAGGTCTTCCTGGCTATGTATTGTAACTTTATATATTATATCGTACAGAGTTCTACCCTCCATCGATAAACAGTAGGGCAACACTGTTACAAGTGTCTAACTTCCGCAAATCAATACTAAACTTGCACTTAAAACTAAAGATAGATCAGAAACAAGAAAACATTTTAATGTTTGCCTTCACTTACAGGTTAGATCTCAGGCATGTACCTCTCGTGTCAACGCAAGCGGTGATCAAATTCGCAGCCAACTCCAAACACAATCTCCACGTGAAGGACGTCAAGTTGGTGGAGCTCCGGAACACCTGATCCGAAACTGAGCCCGAAGAGGCTTCCGAGAAGACGCAGGAACTCCAAGATATACAGCAAGATAAGTGAACAGTGATAAAACATTTGGTGGCATAGCAAAGTGATCCTTTTGTGTACATACCAAAAAACTAATTTCCTGTGAACGAACTTCGGTAGAGTTACAGAAAAAAGTATAGTAAGATGTATCGAAAGATACACACCTAAGCTTATTAGCTGGGCTCTTATATGTTATGACATTCACGTTGTACCGCACCTTACTACTAAGTAACTATAAATAATTATAGTTTGCTCGTTATATCATGGTACGGATGACAGCTCAATAGAACATAACCTATTTCGTACCATATTGCTACAATTTTAAGGTTCAAATTGCGAAAAGAGGCTTTCTAAAAAAGAATAGTCTCAATAGATTTAAATGGTGTGAAATTGAACCTTATAATTACATGCATATGGTATAAAATAAGTTACGTTCTATTGAGCTGACATCTGTACCATGTATAACAAAAAAACTGTAGTTACCTCTTATTTGACACTTCTTGAATGAAGAGGTGTCAATATAAGTGTGAGGGGGTGAGGGGGGGGGGGGTGTCATTGTTAGAGCGAGATGAGCGTCAAACTTTGAATGTCATAGCAAATAAGGGTTAATCCTTTAAGTTTAATATTTAGAACCCTTCTGCACTATGATTGTTTTAAAAAAAATTTGGGTATGCAAAATAAATAATGTATTATGTTAAGCATTTATTTAGTTCACTCCTATGCCTAAAGTTATAAGGGCTGAAGTACGGAAATATATGACCTTATATTGTACACACACTTTAGTAATGCTTATCAGTGGTAAAATTGATAATTTTTGACAGATAAGTGTTACTTAAGTGCGGTTTAAGTATAAAGTACTATAAAGAGTACTATAGTACTCGTATACGATACTTGTGTCTTATTACAATACCTAAGAGTATCATATGACTACACGTGTTTTTACTTTTAATTTATAAGTTGGTAATTTACTATACTATTTACTTTGCCTACTCAAAAGTTTGTCGTGATTGCAATATTTTTGTTATACTGACCATATTTGCCAAAAATAAAAATAAATGATGTAAGATTATGTTAACCAAATATGTATTGTGATCAGACATTTCGCACAACATATCAAATCCAAGCTCTTTACTATCAACATAAATACCGATAGTGTGAAATGCAACATAATGTAGTGTAAAAACAAAGACTTATTTCATAGTAAGTATTGAAAGGTGTTGTTCTTTATAATGGGATCATAGTATCACATGGTTTTTTTTTTTTGATGCCACAAAGATTAATTTTTTTTATTATTGTAAACCATTAAAAATGGAGTCGCCGCCAAAATAGAAATTCTACGAAGCGCCTAACGCTTTCTAGAAAAAGGTTTCTAGAGAGATTCTAAAATACTTTCTCTATAATTTTTTTGTCTCCAGCAAAATTTTCAGTGAAACAAATCGACCGCTCCGTAAAACAAAGTCTTATCTGCTGAATTCATAACTTGAAATTTGAGCTTTGCAGATGTGACTTTTAAGGCTCAAATTTCAAGTTATGAATTTAGCAGATGAGACTTTGTTCTTCGGAACGGTCGAAATATGGCGGGCCCTATCCATCATGTAGTAATCTTCCGTGTAAACAAGGTTTTACGATGGTTTTAGGCGGTGACTCCGTTAACACTTATGCTGAGACAGAGGTTAAAACGAGACACAAATATAATCTGACATAAATCTGTCTCGGTTTAACTCTCTCTTTAGTCTGAGCTGAGTGAGAGTGCAGTCTATAGATTTCAGCCTTATCGCCTCAAAGTTAAACAGGTTAAAGGCATATTATTTTTGCTATGATTTTTTGTACTTTGTTGTTATCACGCATAGTACCATGCAATATCCCCACTATAAAGTATAACACGTTGAAAGTGATACATTTGTAATATGTAGGTATATTTTTTAGACAGGTCCACGTTCATCATGCTGCAAATATACATATGTATATACTTCTAACACGCCATTCACTTCAGTAGTACTAACACGCGCGCCACGAGAAAATTTTGTCTACACGTTTACTCGTAATTCTCTATGGAGATTCACATAAAGGTTACGAGTAAATGTGTAGACAAATTTTCTCGTGGCGCGCATGTTAGCCCTACAGGTCTCGGCACACGTCAGAAAAATCGTATTATAAATATTTATTGATTGTCAATATTAACTAACAAACTTGTAGGTGAGCAAGGATCGTCTCGGTAAAGCTAAAAAGATCGGCGCTTGTACGCAACATATGATTTTCCGCAAGCTGGCTAACAAAACTGGCATATATGTAACTCATATATAGACGCACATACGCAATAACGTTTCAACCCACAAGCCTTTGTCAAATTAAATAGATATACGAGTATAATGTAAAGGAATAAAGTTAACTTTTCAATTGATAAGTTGTGTGGGTTGACTCTTTATTGCATATGTGCGTCCATATGTCACATGTGAGTTATTTTTTAAATAACGGGCCAAGTACGAGTCATACTGCACTAGCTGTGAAGGTTTCGAACCTCTTAAGGATTGTATTAATTAGGTGCTAGATGACCAGCTTAAGTGCGCAGTTTTATTGCAGTTTCCTATAGACGCCTTACGGTTCCATCCTCAATCCCTGGATATCATCTATGGCCAAAGTACTTGTCAAGACGAATCAAAGGAGCTGAAACTCAATGGGGTCAATATTTGGCCAAAAACCTCACCACTGATTCAAACCAGAGGTTTACTCTGACGTCGATTCATCGAACTTACTCTCGGGAATCGCGTTAGATGGCGCTACGCTTCAATTATACGCTTTGGAAGCTGTAACTTTTTACTGAGTTAAACTGTAAATTTGAAATTTTCAGAGCATTCAGAGGCGTTTGACCTTTATATTCAGTATTACACTACGCTGTTTCTGAGAAAAAGGGCCTTGACACGGACACGGACGGACAGACTGACATCGGAGCAGGCCTATAAGGTTTCCGTTTTTCTTTTTTTTACGGAACCAAAAATAAGAAAAATTACACAACTTGTTTCACATCTAGTGATATCTACATAATATTATATAGGTCACTTTGGTCCTCGTACTAATTTCTTCATTTTAGATTTTACTAGCTTTTGTCCCCGCGACTTCGTCCGCGTGGAATTAGATTTTGGGGTAGAATTTTCAAAAACTGACACACGTACTTCTTCATTTTTAACTGAAAGCTCTAATACCAACTTTGATGGAAACAGCTTGAAAAATGACGGAGTTTCATATAAACTTCCATCCCCTATTTAAACCCCTTAGGGGTGGAATTTCCAATAATCCTTTCTTAGTGTGCGCCTACGTCATAAAAGGAACCAACTGTAAAAATTTCAAGTTTCTAACTTCAGTAGTTTAGGCTGTGCGTTGATATCTCAGTCAGTCAGTCAGTCAGGACTTTGAATTTTATATATATAGATTATTGAGACAACCAGCTCCATAGAACTCGCTCCATAGGAATTGCTTAGTGACAAAAATCTTAGAAGTCTGTTAAATACACTTTAAAAAGCCTACTTGACGTGTTTATGAGGGGTGGCGCGTTATAAATTTACTCGGTCCGTAAATGTCTTGTAAATAGTCAAATAGTTTAAGTTACATGCACTTCTTTCATCGATTGGTTATTTTAATTTTTAAACGTAAGATTATCTAATATATGTGTGTAATCAAAGGGTTATGTTGTCTTTATCTTTAATATATAATATGTTTATTTTTGTTTTTTTCTCTATAAAATTAAGATAACCTGTAGCCATAGCATCAAAATTTGGCAATCACAATGTGACGATCGCAAACACTTTTGAGTTAAATCGAGAAATTGTCGGTCAAATTAATTAGTGGAACATTTCCAAAACCAGGTTTTTTGAGCAAAATGGTCAGAAATTGAATAATCTTTCCGAAGCACTAACGGTACAAGTCTAATTTTGGTTATAATTGAACAAGAAACCATATATTCTCCTAGAAAAATATTGATTTTAGTCGTCAACTCAAAACTTTGACTCTCAATTACCCGAAACTGTATATTTTGAATTGTACCATTAATGAATTTGAACGACGAAATATTTTAAACGTTTCTTAATGTTTAAGAATTAAATTGTGTGATTTATGACATTCTGTTTATACAACTAAATTCAAATACAGTCGCTAACAAAATACAAATTTAATTCAGTACACAAATTACAAAAATTCAGTCAAAAAATATTTTAATATTGTGATGCGATAGTCGCAATTTGACTGTCACAGAATTGATGCTAGGTCTAGGACTTGCTTTGTCATAACTACTTTAATCTCACTATCAAAGCCTTCAGTATTTACACTAGTACTACGCAAAAGAATGTTTCAAAAGTGGGTAGTTAACGCGCAGCTTTCAATTTCGTCGCATTTCAACTTTTGAAACAGCCTATTTCTAAATCGCCAAGTGCACTTTAACTGGCAAGTTTTGACATAATGACAGCTTTTCAATACAAAAACATCAAAATTCCTCAGTTAAACTTTACTTGACGATGAGAAATAAGCTCTTACACTACTAATTTGCCATTACTTTTGCTATTCTTCTTACACATTAAAAAGAAAGAGACAAGTTGAACTTATATTTGAGTTTCTCAATCTGATAAATTCTAATTAATGGGGTCCTGTAACTCAAAAAGAAGGAGGGAAAACTTTATATAGGTTGGTTGTCCGTCAGTCTGTCTTTGTATCCGTTCTTCCTACTGTATGTGTAATGTCTTCACACTGGTGCCAATGCAAAGATTTCTTATTCTTAATACGAAGCACACATTTCACTGCACAATACAAAAATATTTCTTATTGAAAGTTAAAAATTTTAATTTTATTGCATGCTGTTGCAACGGTATAATAGTTACATATATATTTTTTTTTGTTATTTTTAAGTTTCTCTTTGAAGTATCGTTTTATGTTTAGTCAATCGTGGTATGACGTACCCGCAAGTTTAAATTATATTTGTATCTAAAGGCATAATACTTCACCTCCAAGTATATTTTAACGGGTGAATAAATTTAACAGATTACCAACACTAAAACTGTTAAAACGTCAAATTTATCCGTTGGTTAAAGTGTACACGATGGTGAAGTCTTGTGGTAGTAATACTATGTTTACGAGTGAAGTAGACAATTTTAAAATTATTACTTTCTAACCGATACAAAGCTATCATCATAGTTACAAAACAATGTAAAATGGCTTGTAAACTTTAGTTCTAGTCGCTTTTTAGTTTAAGCCAAATGTTAACTATTAAATAGCTGTAATAATAATAATGATAATAACCAAAATATGTGGATTTATTTCAAAATATTTTGAGGCTACGACATATGCATTCTTTGACGAAATCGATTAACTCTCAAAAATTAATTACTTACCTATTTAAAGATTACATTTGTAAAAAAATCAATTTTTATTAAATGTTAGTATATTTTGTACATATCTACTTATACCCTTTACGATCTTTGTATCAGAGCAGGTAATATTAAGAGTTATGGCACATCTTGTTTTAACCCGACTACGGCGAAGTCAAAAGGAATAGTTCTTATTTAACAGTCTATGTGTGTATGTATTTAAGTATGTTCTACTGTAGCGACTAAAATACTGAGCCGATTTTGATGAGAGGTGTCAATTTATTCGTTATTAGGGTCCGGGTGACATAGGCTATTTATGACAGATTTTACATCCAATTTTCCGTAGTCGGGTTAAGTTTTTTCAATCTTTTTTCTTTTTTCAAAAAGGGGACAATAGCGTCGGTAGGTACACCTTAATCTGTAAGTAAGCCGACTCTGGTCACAGTATGCGAGGTCGAAGGGCCGCCTATATAGTATTAGATTAGTGAAATACGAAACCTTTGACATCTAAAATAAATAGTATTTAAACACAAAAATGTATACTTGACAAAATTTTTTTGCTCGTCAAATAGATGTTAATTATAATTATAATAATATAAAATAAAATGTAGCAGTAATTGATATTGTAAAAAAAAATCTGAAAATTTTGTCATGTGTATGTTTTCGTGCGCGACTGTACATTGTTTCGAGTAAACACTAGGCTAAGTTCAGATTAGCGCGAAATGTTGCTTATTTATATTTCATTGGCACACATTGCGGACGAATTTTGAAGCGACAATTTGATTATTTTTCAATGTCGCAAAGTTATCTGAATTGAAGGAATTCATTGCATTTATTTGTGTAAAACAAAATGAAAAAAAAAAAAAAAACTTTGCAACATTTATGCAAAAACGGGTTACGTCTTTGTGACTCTACAGCAATGAGTCTTGAGACTTATGCAAAGTTCTGTACTTTGATATGATAAAACTCGACAATTCGTGATTATCTGAACCTAGTTTAAATTTAGGTATAAGCATTGTGTGCCTCTGTGTATAGAAAATTAAAAAAAAAAATTAAATAAATATATTAATAAATAAAATAATATTGTTAGTCACATCAAAACTGTCATCAAAAGTTTTGTGAGTAATGATTCTGTTAACAAAAAAAAAAATCTTATCAAATGTAACATAGAGGATATTATAGTTTTGTAAGGATTGCCTTATGAGCTTGTCGAAAGAACAACGAATCGAAGGTAAGCACGTCACTTTGACTCAAGCGCTATGTCACATGGCGTTTGAGTCAAATATGGCACGTTACTGTCACATGGCGTTTGAGTCAAATCAAATTACCTATAGGGATTTATATATCCATACAGACGAGCGCAATGTCACATGGCGTTGAGTCAAATATGGGACGTCACTGTCACATGGCGTTTGAGTCAAATCAAATTACCTATAGGGATTTATATTTCCATACAGACGAGCGCAGTGTCATATGGCGTTGAGTCAAATATGGCACGTTACTGTCACATGGCGTTTGAGTAAAATCAAATTACCTATAGGGATTTATTTCTATTCAGACGAGCGCCATGTCACATGGCGTTTGAGTCAAATATGGCGGGATATTTTTTGTGCTGTCGCGGAACCGTAGCCGCAAAACGAAAGGGATAGCATGATGCATAGTCTGCGTTAGCGCAGTTTTGGACTGCATCCATCTCTTTCATTCCTCTGTTGTGGTTTGGCGGTGCAGATGTGTTACAAGTACAACCAATTTCTTCCCCATACAACTAAGGAAAAATTGATTATAACACTTCCTTAGATAACTAAGGAATAATTGATGAAAGGTTGACACGAATTCATTAGGGTTTTTGTTCAAATTGTTTGGACAACATAGCATTTAGTATTTCTCGTTCGATTCGTTGTTCACTTGAATAGGGCATCGGCGTTTGAATGAGAGACTTTGTTTTGTACTGGCTAGGCTCGCATGCTGGCAACACAGGAATGGTGATATTACAGATAAGTCTAGCTCTACGATACACGATGTTATGCGAAATTGATTGTTTAAAGAGTCGTAACATTGTATCATTGGTTACCATAAGCAATTATAGTATTTGAAATAAATATTTACATTGAAAATTTTGGTTTTGTTTTCTTTTTCTCCTGTATAAGTAGTATAGCTCTTACAAATAACAAGGGCGCGTGAGCTTTACTTGTGGTTACGTCGTGCACATGCACATTGCGTAAGTGTGCGTGCCTGTCAGGAGCCTAGGTGGGAGCGGTCAGGCGCGAGTAAACTCTCGCTCACACTTATACTGATAAGACCCACAACTATGAGCGAATTGTGAATTGCAAGAACTGTAACTATTTGTGGGTCAAAACCAAATCCATAGGTTGCGAAAGCAACGCGATTTGTTTTTGTCACATTGTTAGACATTGTTACCCATTGTCAGTTATTTGAACAATAAAACTGCAATCTATACTAATATCATATATAAAGCTGAACAGTTTGTTTGAACGCGCTAATCTCAGGAACTACTGGTTCGAATTGAAAAAATATAAAATTTTACAAATCCGGAATCGCGAACACACGGAATAATCATATAATGGACTTCGGAAGTCAAACGGAACACATAATATTTTTGTGTTGGATAGTCCATTTATCTTTAGGCTATATAACATCACGCTGCGACCATTAGGAGCGAAGTATCAGTAAAAAATGTTGCATAAACGGGGAAAATTATCCATATTTAAAATATATTCTTTTAAAAACTTCTTAATCATGATCATAACAACAGAAATTGACACGGACGAAGTCGCGCGCAACAGCTAGTTTTGTTATAAAAATGCATACCATCAGTTCTTCATAGTCATCGTGAGCATTCCATAAACGTCTCAAAGTCTCCTTTCATAGAATGGCCATAGTTCGCCACGTTGGCACAATGCAAATTGCGGATTTCATACACCTTTCTGAGAACATTATTGTGAACTCAATTGTGCAGGTTTCCATGTCCTTCACCGTTGAAGCCGTGATATTTAATTGCTTTAACGCACTCCGAACAGTTAGGTGCCCGCGATCGAAACTGCGACCCCTTTAATAGAAGATCACAGCCCTAACCACTAGGACTAGAGTCCCTACTTAAATTTAATTTTGAACAGAATTTATCTAACAGATACCTAACTATATAGGTACCTAACCACTCACAAGTACCTTCGTAGCTAAATAGGTATTTCTATTATAACACGCACTCTCCCCTCATAAGAAACGAGAGGCGTCGAGATTAGTCGAGAATCCAATTACATTTTCCAAATACCCATTTTTCCTCGCTGCGGGTTCAAAGCTCACAGAAAATTATTTTCTTCGCCCCTTAAGAAATGAAAAATAAACGTGTCTCGGAAAAAATGGAGGCTATAAGAGCGAGAGAGACAGCATATTGGGAAAATGCTCGTGTGCAAGCGGAATGGAAAATAAAATGGTTCGTAGATCACACTCCCTCCCCGAGGGTATTTGTCAAATGACTCAAATAGTGTGAGTTCTTTTTTCTTTCGGGCGAATTCTGACTTCAATTGCAAATGAAGCGAAGGCAAACTTTGCTCGTGGGAAAGGCAGATAAGGCGGCGCGAAATCACTTGACGTCTTGATTCAAGTAATTTGGGCATTGGCTGTTTACTTTCAGTGGATAAGCATGTGGCGAGTAGTAGTAGTAGTAGTAGAGTATATGTAGGTAGCTTTGTAGGTATTTACCAACCGATAGACGTCCACAGTTGCACAAAGGTCTCTTGCATGGACCTCCACAGGCCTCGGTCTTGCGCCACCTGAATCCAGCGGCTCCCTGCGACTCGTTTGATGTCGTCGGTCCACCTAGTGGGGGGGTCTGCCAATACTGCGCTTCCCGGTGCAGGGTCGCCACTCCAGCACCTTGGGACCCCATCTCTTCGAACTATGTGCCCCGCCCATTTCCATTTCAGTTAAATAATATACACGTAAAAATTCTTTTTTCAAAACCGACTTCTAACGCCACTACAAAGTATATCAATTGTGCCTAAGTATAAAATTTGAAGAATTCTCGATTTCTTTAGGATCCCATCATCAGATCCGGACCTGATGACTATGGGACCACCTGGGAAGTATACCCTTTCAAACAAAAAAAAATATTTCCAAATCGGTCCAGGCGTCATTGAGTACCTAATCGGGGATCTTACGTAAAAAAAAGATTTTGATGAATTGAGAACCTCCTCCTTTTTTGAAGTCGGTTAAAAAATAATTACATCACACATCATTTAGAAAATCATAAATCGTTGCCCCAAACTTAATTACGTAAATTACCCAAACTGGTCGCCACCCCCTTGCGTGAACAGGTGGCGAGTGGCTACAGTTACACAATTCACTGTTAACCGGGGAAATAATTGTCAACGGGAGCCAATGACGGGAGCTAATAACATCGATTGGTTTGTTGAAGGTTGTGTGGTGTAGCCTAGTTGCAAAAACCGGCCAAGTTCCGTACCATCGTAACAGCGATTGTTAAGGTCGAGCAAACCACGCTGAAAAAATCACGTAGATATCATTTTTGTATGGGGCCCCCCTCTATTTTTATTATTTATTTTTATGGGGGCAATAGATATACGCATTCTATGAAAATTTCAAGTACCTATCTATTCGGTTCGTGAGATACAGCACGCTGACAGAGAGACGGACGAACACATGGAGGCTTAGTCTGTTGGCTGTTGGCACCCTTTGGGTACGGACTACGGAACCCTAAAAATGGATAGTGCATGATTGCACTGAGTAAGCTCCTTTAACCCAAGTCAGTAATTGAATGGGGGACAAACGGACAAATTACCGAATATTTCTTGCAAATTGGGGAAACTTTGCTTTTCACAATTTTTCTTTACAAAAAACAGGGATTTCCATCAATTCAATTTTAGTTTTATTTAAAAAGATTGCTAATCTATATAATAACTATCAAAACGTCATTCTTAGATAATAAGTTTTCGGTCACTATCCATAATATTATGTTTATGATGAAAGTTTACCTAGTTTGAAATAGGAACTGAGAGGGCTAAACTGGGGCTCATACCCACTAGTACCTACCTACAATTGATTAGTTGAACTATAAAATATGTCCAAACAATAATAAAACTGTACCTATTTAAGAATTAATTGTAAGAGAATTTCTTTACCATTCTAGTAGGAACAGTGGGTAGATATCGATCGGATTCGAACTTGGAACCGCTGCACGCGAGCTTGCCTTCAACCACTGATTCTCGCGTCCCGTTGACAAGTGACGCATGTCTAGCAGCTGACTTGGGTACTGTTGTGAACAAAACAGTTACTTACTAATTTTTACGTAGGTATAGGTACGGCGTCCCAAGATGCTGAAGTGGCGACTGGCGACCCCGCACCGGAAAGAGCAGTGTTGGCAGACAATCTCACTCTACTAAGACTCAGGACAGAGTTAAAACGAGACAGATTTATATCAGGGATATATTTATGTCTCGTTTTAACTCTATCTTAAACCCGAGTTAAGTCAGAGCACGCTCTATAGATATCAGCATTAGACTCAATAGCACATCTGATTTTAATATTGATGCAAATAAAGAGATCGTACTTGCTCACAAACCTGGTACCTCTAAGAAGTCAGGATGTTTCATAGACTGCATCATCACTAGGGAGTAGGTCAGCCAAGTCCCTACTCCCCATATTTCATAGTTAAAAATAAACCCTTCTTCCTTTGGCGCCCCGTTGTCCGCTAAGCCTGCGGTCGGTGTGAGCGATGTGCACGCGAGGCGTCCGCGAGCACGCATCAACGGCTGCTCCAAGAAAATACACAATCTTGTTAAAAACCGGTGAACATACACAACCTTGTTACAAGCCGGTGAACTTACACGAAAATAAATGTTAGCTGAACCTACATTTTCCTTTATCTCAGCCAGTTCAAACTTAGACTCCATAGCACATCTGATTTTATTATGGCACGAATAAAGATTATGCTTGTTCATAGGGCTGGTGTGTACCTAAGTTTGGGTAGCTACCCTCTATGAGGTTGGGCTATATTATAGACTGCATCAGTAGGGACTTGGTCCTATTACACAGTTAAAAGTAAGCTGTTCTCCCTTTTGCGCCCGAATGTCCGCTAAGCCTGCGGTCGGTGTGAGCGACGTACACGCGAGGCGCCCGTGAGCACGCATCAGCTGCTGCTCCGAGGAAATACACCGTCTTGTTACACGCTGGTGAACTTACATGAAACTAAATGTTAGCTGAACAAAAAAAAATCCTTCTTAACGAGTTCAAATTTAGACTCCTAAATATCACATCTGATTTTTATTTTGCTGCAAATGAACATCTTGATTGCTTTCAAACCTAGTATCCAAGTATGGATACGTACCCTCTACAACGTGGGGTTGTATAATAGACTACATCATCATCATCAACACCACTATGGAGCAGCGACTTGGTCTTGATAAAGATTTAAAAATAAACCCTTCTTCCTTTAGCTCCCGATTGTCCGCTAAGCCTGCGGTCGTGTGAGCGACGTGCACGCGAGGCGCCGCGTCCTTCGCCGCGAGCACGCGTCAACTGCTGCTCAGAGAAAATACACAGGCTTGTTACACGCCGGTGAACTTACACGAAAATCAATGTAAGCCGAACGAACATTTTCCTTTGCCATTTTTTCCAAATTCCAACTCGGAATTCTGTATTCAAATAGGCTTTTACGTATGCAAACTCTTTTGCATAGTCAAAAGTTGAATGAATTATGTATTTATAATGAAGGTCAAAGCTGCTTATATTATTAGCTGCATTCTTTATTTTTTTGCCTAAAAATCTTTACTAAGTTAGGTACTTCAAGGCCTCTCCATTTTTGTTAACGAGATAGAAGCCTATAAACTAACCAGAATTTTTCTAGAACCCTCTTAGACTTTTTGGTTTCACTATTTGATGGATAAGTAGATAGTGTGTGGACTTTTATTTTCTAGCCATGAAACACAGTTAAAACGAGATACCTACATAATATGTACGGTGGACGTTTTCAGGACATATTATGTCTTGAAAACAACTAACATATTTCATGAACTGAATAACTTGAAGGATAAAAATCTGTGTTCCTATGTGTTGTACACTTGGCCTCTGTTGACACTTGACAGTGGTCTCAATAGACAATTTTGAGCATTTTTTAAGTGTACCTACTTGTGCTTATAAAGAAAATGCCTCATCAAAAGGAACAAAATAGGAACATAGAAGAGGTTGATATATTTATTTAACTGTATAAAAACAGTGCCTAAGGTCATAAACCATAAAGAAAACAGGCGAGAGCGTTTGTATGGAAAAGAGACCACCCGCTTAATGTGTCATTAGTCTTACCTAAGTACCAGTTATACAGTTAGGTAATCGGTAACATACCTACTCGTATAAATACAAGTGCTTATATCCAAGTAGGTATACATAGCACGAGTTGCGGGACCCATCCCGCATCCCAATATAATCGGGTGTTAGTCGGTGTGCGGCGAGTATTCCCTCAAGTTATATAAAGAAAACAGGCGTATGGAGAAAAAACTACCCGCATAATGTGTTAGTAGTCTTACCTAAGTCCCTACCAGTTATACAGTTAGGTAATTGGTAACATACTCGTATAAATACAAGTGCTTATATCCAAGTAGGTATACATAGCACGAGTTGCGGGATGGGATATAATCGGGTGTTAGTCGGTGTGCGGCGAGTATTCCCTCAAGTTATTACGGGCAGTGGAGCGAGTAACGAACCCCTGTTAATAATACATCGTTGTTATCATAAGCGCGACACCCGGCCTCGGTAAACTACGTCTATGAAAATTACGAGATTGCAGTTTTTACCCAATTGTGCGATACAGAGGAGGGTAATGTGTTTATCAGTCTATGTATGTATGTTTATGGCGCTCTGAAGACCAAACGCGTTGGCCGATTTTATGATTCTTACGTCAATCGATTTGTATTAATCCTGGGAGTGACGTCACTAAAAATATGACAGTAATCGAAATTCAATATGGCGACCACCAGACGCCATATTGAGAAAAAGAGAAAATAAAAGTCGACGAACTATATTGAGTATCGTTGAATAGGTATTTGAAAATCATTGTTAAGTTTCTCTTATCATTTTTCATTTTGAAACATCATTTACGAAATATGACAATTTAAAGTTGGTTAGCAAACATTCTCAAACATCCATCCATCATCCAATTTTTTTCATAATTTCTTTTTTCGTCAAGTTTACAATGTTTTTAACAGTTATTCTGCTATTCGGGCCGGAGACAAATAGAGCAAATCAAAAAACATGAAAGTCGGTCCAGCCATTCTAGAGTCTAGACATAGAGTTATAAGTGTTCGAACTTCGATCAAACCCGACTTTGTTTTATATATTAAGATTAGAAGGATTTGTAATATTAGTAGGATAGTAGGATAGAGTAGAATACAAAAGCTTTTTATTCAAATATACTTGTGAAGTCAAGTGAATCTACCACTGCTGATTCAGAATGCCGTTCCAACCGATAAGAACCAGCAAGAAACTCGACGGTTGCTCTTTAAAAAAAGTAGAGTAAGGAGAATAGTAGCTGTAGCTGTACCTACTCACTCGTGAGTCGTGACGTGTGACCACAATGTAATCAGGCAGCAATCAAAGCCAACCAGATGTTGGTCAATTTCTTGTAATACATTTTATTACCCCATCGCACTTCCCAACTACCGGCATCGGCACACAATCAGACTCGAATCTGGGGACATCTGTACACATACATTGTCCCCGATCGTTGTAATCGTATGTACATAATGAAATGAGTGCAATATGCGTCCTCGGTCTCTTGAGACCGCGGGATTCAACACCGTTCACTGAGACGTGGTATTTTATTGATGCGGCATTCCTCTCTCTCTTTCTCGCTGTATCGTGTACCTCATTGCTGAAGGTCGTGGCCACTTTCCATTAGTCATATTCCGCTTGGTAGGAGATTTCTTGGGATAATTAGGTATACAGTGGGTTCCCAGATCCTTACGATTAAAATGATAATAACCGGGACCGACGGCTTAACGTGCTCTCCGAGGCACGGAGGGTTACACCCAACGTCGGTCACCCATCCAGTCACCGACCGGGGTCAACGTTGCTAAACCAGCGTGATCGTTAAATACGCGCTGTCACAACTATGTCACACGTCCATTCCTACCTTCCTACGTTTGTAAATATCGCATTGGCTGTTTTGGGTTTCGTAGAGCGTTGCCTTGGCGTATACAGCATCAAACGATCACCAGACCAGATGCCTGATCACCGGACCAGATGCCTGATCACCAGACCAGATGCCTGATCACCAGACCAGATCTAGCGGTGATAGGGGCTATCACCGCTTCATCTGGACGTAACTGGACGATTTCTTTACATCTCACTAATATTATTTAATGCGAAAGTGTGTTTTTTGTTGGTTTGTCCTTCAATCACGTCGCAACAGTGCTACGAGTCGACGTGATTTTTTAAGGATTTTTCAAGAAGAACAGAGGATTCCCGCAGGATTTTAAACTCAATCCACGCGATCGAAGTCGCGGGCATCAGCTTGTTAAATATATTTTGAAAATTTTAATCGGAAGATAATTTAAGTAGAAGTACGGTAAGGTACCTATCTACATTATTCCAGGATAAGGGTATCAATCCAATCCAAGTTGCTGTATTCCTACATCCAAGTAAGTCCTCCAGGTTTCCAGGGACAAGGGAGCCTGCCCCGATCCTGATGAGCGCTGATTTATTTGTCCCCGGACGCGACGCGCAAGCACAAGTGTGTTTACTGACTCGCCTCGCATTGTTTACTGTTCATTTATTTTTTACGCCGAGTTTGTAATGGCGGCTGGTTACAACGGGAGCTGCCCTTTCATTACGCAAATGAATTTGTAAATTAGTATTTTTTTATCATTTTATCGAGTTTTTAAATGCATGTTCTTGCTTAAATTGGTGGTTTATTATGGTTATCTTATAATTTAATTATTATCATTCAAGAATCTGTGTATGTTGTGTAAGCCTTTGATGAGGTACATAAAGTAAGTAGGTACATATTAATCTACAAACGATTTATTGAGTAACGTAAACGTAACTATTGAGTTTCTCATCGGCTCCTCTCAGCAGAATCTGCTTTCCTAGCAAGTGGTAGAGCCATGTAGATTCTTGGCTTATTATAAAAGCCACCTGTTAGCCTATATTATAATTAAAGAATTTGAATATTTTATTAGTTATGCTAAATATAATCCTATCAGAATCCATCATGTTACTTCTAGGGACTTTCCCCCGAATACAATAAAATTAATCCAAAAATAACCAATAACTTCATTACGCAAAATCTTTTATCCCCAGCTCCTCCCACCCGAAAGAAAGCCAATAATTAGTACGCCGAGCGTTTTTGACAGATTCGGCAAAAATCGGTCGACAAAGGAAATTCAATACAGACGTCAAATCACCATAATTTCCGACAACCAAAAACGCCCCACAACAGAGAACTTAATCAGGACGTTGGGGCTTACATTTCTGTTTCCGATACGATATACTATAACGTTTGAGCACAGATTATCCAATCAGTTAAGATAAAGGACACGCTTTCGGAGTACGCTACTGCAGTTTTGATTTTAAGCGGAAAATTGTGTTAGTGCAAAACTGGCTTTAACTTGGCAGGAATAAAGTCGTGTACGAATGTTTTACGGTTTAAAAAAGCGTTGCATTAAAAGGCTGGTGTGCACTGGTTGTCGCGTGCAGTAGACACGCGCGTGGCTGACACGTGGTATAGATTAGGCGGTGCGCTCACGTCTAGCGCACAAAAGAGCGGGGTTCGCAGGCGAAACGCCAAGTGCGATTCGCGCTTCGGGGGTGGAAATTCGCTAAGCTAGGTTAGATTTGAATTATAAATGCGAAATACTAGCGCTTCTATTTGCATATCCCACGGGGCACGGGTGAATCTTGTTTTGATGTTCTGTGACACCTCGAATGTGCAATTTAAATCTGAAATACAGGGGAAGATAGGAGAAAAGCAAGCATTTTTCGATATTGAAGCAAAAATCTTTGTAACTTCCCACTTTTTTGCTTGTATGCCCAATTTTGCATAGCTAACACTTAATTTATAGGTTTGACCTGGTTTGACTTAGGTTTGACAACGGAGTGATTACATTCTCTTAGGGTTTGACTAGGTAACCTATTTCAGATGTCACCCAGTCCATAAATATTTATAACTAGCGGACGCCCGCGACTTCGTCCGCGTCAATTTCTATTATTATGATCGCGATTAAGAAGTTTTTAAAAGATTTTAAATATGGATAATTTTCCCCGTTTTTGCGACATTTTTCACCGATGCTTCGCTTTTTGTTTGACTGATGTAATGACGTGGAAACTGATGCATTTTATCTCGCGTGCCGAAACTAATACAAAAGAAACGCGAGTTTCGGAACGCGACATTAAACTCCTCCAACTATGTATTCTGTGCTCCAACGCACACACGCACATTGTTTTGATAGATATGATCTTTGACGTTAGGAACACACCTACATTGCTTAGACAACAGTGAGTGCTTGTAATTTAATATGAACTTTATACCATAGCAATAAAGCTCAAATTGACTACGTTTTAGTTTCAAATCATTTGTATGGGAAAAAGAAAAGGGCTATTTTTAGGGTTTTTCAAGCAATAATTCTAATTTTTCTCGCCGTAAAAACCATCCTTGAACTTCAACGAACATTTTAAAAAAAGATTTGGCCAAATTGGTCCAGGCGTTGTTGAGTTATGCGCTTACCAACACATTTTGCGATTCATTTTTATATTATAGATATTATGATGTGATGCCGTACCGATTTGTACTTTTCGTGATATTTTTAAAACAAATCACGTGAACAATGTAGTTAGTTACCATTTACAAAGCCATGAGTTGGCAGTACTCAGACAGAATTTTAAAAAGGTAGATATTTAAACTCTTGACAAGGAAAAATGTTTGTCAGGGCATAGGTACCTATTTCTCAAGACCGCACGAATTTATAGGAGAAAGTTAGAACACTTAAATATTCAATTTTTGTTCAAACTTATCGACATTCTCTGAAAGAAAGATTCGTTCAGCCCTTCGTTAGAGTAGAGATACCTGTAGGGTTAGTATAAGATTTAATTCGGTGATCGTATTCGTATTCGATGACATTAGCATCAAAGTAAAACGAACCTTAAATTTATCGAGTTAAAGTAATGTATCGAGTAAGTCATAAATTCAATACAACCGATTTCAATTTGGAGCGTATTCGTATACGTACACGTAGCGTTGCCAGGCGTCCGGATAAAGCCGGACATAGGTAGGCTTTTTGATTGCGTGTCCGGCCAAAATAAACGGTGTCCGTCTTGTCCGGCTTTTGTTAGGCTTTTTTTGCTATCCCAGGACATAACGCAAACCTTGAAAGAGCTTTTTCCTTGATAGGTCAGCAATGGACGAAAGAACGCAACAGATTACAGGTTGATACTGTTGCCAAAATGTTGGTTGTAGAATTTAATTTAAAACATTTGACATGTAAGGATTTTTACAACTACATTTTGAAAGAAACTGAGCTCTTAAAGCAGGTTTCGGCAAATCAAAAATATGAATAATTATTTTTATTGTGTTACACAATTTGTGTATAACTCAAAGAGAAAAAGCTTTTTTTGTTTCATTATTTAACTTAAAGAGAAGAAGTTTTTGATTATTTTTTTTTTTTTTAGTTAAAAAGATCTTATTTGTGCCTTTCATTAGTATTTAAGAAAAATTCAAATATGTTGATAAATGTTTAAGTATCTAGAATTTAATTTTGACTGATGACTATTTGACTGATTAATAATAAAGTACCTATCTAAGACTGATTTGGCATTCGATTTTATTTATTATTTCACTAGAAATTAACAAGATTTATGATAATAATCAAAAAAACTTGATTTTACATACAATTTTTTTGTCGTACCTATTAATACTGAGACAAAATCCTCAATAATATAGGGTGTCCGGCTTTTTTACCCAAATGTCTGGCCAAACTGGCTGGTATGTCCGGCTATTAGGTTTGGCGATCTGGCAACCCTACGTACACGTATAAGAATGCACACTCGATACACGATATTGAGCTCTAAAATAATGTTTTTATGGTTTAATTTATTATTATTTATTTATTCTATACATTTTTACGTTAAAAACTAAACTTAAATATAGAAAGAACCTGCACAAGGATATCTTATCGCTACAAAATGTGGATTTCTTCCAGATGCCCTAGGTGTGAGAACAATTACACTATTGTCGTACCCACTCCTAGCACAAGCTTGCCGCTTATTTGGTGGGGAGACGAGAATATAAGTCATGGCCCATGACTTAGGTATGGGTCAAGGATGAGGGATGATGAGGGATGAGGTCAAGAATGATATGAACTAAATTAAAAATAAATAAATAACAATTTACTTTGACGCTAATGTCATCGAATACGAATACGGTCAATTGAATTAAATCTTAAACTAACCCTACTCCTCGTAGCAGAAATATTTTCATTTCCTTCCGAGCGGGTAGGATAGGGGTGGCGGGCATTTACCGAAGATTTGAATAGCAAATTTTGATATGATAGCGCAAATATTTACTTGAAATGAATATGTATTTAGATACAGTGGTCTAAGCTGCCTTCAAACCGATTTATAAATAATTATATGGACTTTCACTAGGAAACGGAAATTTCTTGCTCGAATTCATGATCAATGGATCATCAAAGTATTTAGTGTCGGTAAAATGTTTATGTAGGACGAATATTCTGTCGCAGTACGGCAGTAATATCTTTTTACTATTTATGTATACGTATTACGTATATAGTATTTTGTATTAATAATGTGTGGGAATCTGCATGGGAGACACGGGCACCTCAAAATTTAGTAGAAATAAGTACAACCATCTATACTCTATTCTATGTTCTACCTACCTATAGTTTGCCTATAGCTATGAAAACTTTAGATACCTACCTATATGGCTTCCAATAAGATTCAATATTAAATGTATGTACCACACAAGGATAAATATTATATGTATATTAGTAACACATCAGTCATCACTACAGCAGTCACTAACATACATTATAATACACTTAATTTTAGACATTATTGTTAAGTTTATAAAAATAAAACGTTTCTATTTTTCCCCAAAAATTAAACTTGCTCCTTATATAATTTTTGAAGCATTTGGCACTAAAGAGTACAAAACGCTACAGGGGTCAACATATTGGTAACAGCATGATGTACCTACAAGCTATTGTATGGCAGAGATGCGCCCAGCTGTTAAACGAGCACTGTATGTAATATCTCTTAACTGGAGTGTTAGCGAATAATTTTATTTCGTTGAGTATCCTTCAATTTGTTACAAGTGTGTATTGTAGTTTGATTTGATATGGTGTAGCTTTTTTGTAAAGGATTTTCCGGTTAAGTGGTACAGTACCCGACATTATATTTCACACATAGAGCTTTGAAAGGGACAGTTGGATAATTTCGACTTAACATCACGTAGGAGTGACAGAGGTGAAGCTCTACGAAGCTGAGGCTGGCAGATTTTTAACCGACTTCAAAAAAGGAGGAGGTTCTCAATTCGTCGGATTTGTTTTTTTTTATGTAGGTTCCCCGATTACTCGAAGAAGCCTGGACTAATTTTGAAAATTCTTTTTTTGTTCAAAAGGGTACGGAAATGGGGCAAAAGAAAAGTTGCAATGATACCTAATTCCTAGGTAAAAACAATCGGATTTTTTTTGCCGGTGGGAGGCTTTGGCCGTTGCTAGCTACCACCCTACCGTCAAAGACGTGCCGCCAAGCGATTTAGCGTTCCGTCACGATAGCGTGTAGAAACCGACTAAGAAGTACACTGCCATACCCCTTCCAAGTTAGATGAGATCGCAATCAAAGACGATCTTGTCATTGAATAAAAAAAATAAAAAGAGATCGGTCTTCACTCTCCAGGTTAGGTTTCACACTTTTCATACTTATTATAAAAAATTATAAGCATGTTGCAACGTACGTTATTAAACTAATGAGATACAAGGCCATATCGCTATTTAATAAGCTAGAATCTCATCACTAATCTTTTTACCACACATTCTGTACGCCGCGCTATCATTACGACTATCGAGGATTACCGCCAACCGGCTATTACAATAAATAGCATAATTATTGTACAAAACGCGGGACAAGGCCCTTGAACAGGGCTCTGTACATTCTACGCCTAGTTAGATCACGTTGGTCAAAGAATAATAAATTAATGAAGAAATACTTTTGGTTAAAAGGTCAAATAAAAGTCTACCATATTTTTTTCTAACAACTCAATAGAGTTTCGGAGAATATTCCACATTGAGTCTCAGAAAGAGACATTCGGCCAGCTTCGATTTCATAGAGCCGAGTTTCTGTTACGCATACCGACGTTTATGTAGCCACACTTCTTGCGATGAAGAGGACACTCTACTACGAAACCGATATGCTTTCCAAAAACTAATTTATCTGCTCTATATTTAGACTATAGGTATGATATACCTCCTAGTTCTGAAGCATCTTAGTCTTAGAGGTCTAAGCCAATAATAGTGGTATAAGCAATGTGTGTGATTTCAATCACATTGAATTTTTTTTCAATGTGAATGCGGTTCATTTTTATGTTATTAGTCGGTTTTTAATTCAATTGTAGCAATCGAAATTAACGCCCAAATTGTTGTCTCTATAACGAAGTATGTCTCCAACGCAGCGCGGTCCTGTAAAAAACAAAGTCTTGAGATTTAGAAGATCAAACCTCAAGCCTCTCAGAGGCAACAAAGCTGTATCTATTGACACATTACATTTTGTTAATTGTACCATCTAGAAATGATCCGTGGCCCGTGTACAAAACAAATCGGCAGCAAGGGGAGGTGTGCCGGCGTCCCGCTGCGCGCGTCTGTCGCCGTGTTGCCAACAACAGAAAAATTATAATTCCTACCATTGTGCTGGCAACCCCGACGACAGGTCACCGTTGGACACATGTTTGAGGCATTTCGGGGCAATTCCTCCGCGTAATGGGTGGTGTTTTAATGTCTTCCGTAGATTTATGAGTAGGGAATCACCCTCGGTTATGTTTTAATGATATTAACACGAAATTACCTATAATATGTGTGTTAATGTTTGTAAGCGTGTGGGTTTTAAAGGACCCTTCTCTAAATAAAACTGTCTTATAAGTAATTGGTAATTTGTATAGCTGCTTCCAGCGGCTCTCTGCAACTCTGCCGTGCTAAAACAATACACTGTATTTTCAGATGCAGTGTTTTATCGTAAAAGCGATAAATGAGTTCCATGCACATGTTTACTTACTATAATGGCATTTAAATATTTCAATTAAGTCTTAAAAATACTAAGAAACTAAAATGGAAATACACTGTATCTCGTAAAACTTAATGGCCAAAAAAAAACCAGAAAATCGTAATTTCTGAAAAATGCTTGTTTCTCTAACTTAACTATATATATTATGTTAGTGTACAGAATACTTAAAAGTCCTTACACTGCTCTTCAACCTTTCTTTATTTAAATTTTCTTTATTTAAGAAGAAACTAGTCAATGAACCATCACCGGCGATCATTAATCAAGAGCCATTGATTATTTTTTATCCATTGATTGACGCATAGACAGAGGCTGTAATGAGGCTTTGGAACTACGATCTTGTTGAAGTTATCATTAGCATCGCTTGTGTTTGAGGTCAAGGCCTAAAGGCTGAATCAAACTGAACGTGGGATGGTTACGTAGGTCCTCGAAGTTGTAATACACGTGAGAGACAGAAAGTCCTAGCTTCATCTGAAAATTACTGAATACTAAAAAACTGATCCGTGTGAACGAAGTTGCGAACAAGAGCTCGTCTAAATTAAATGGTTTATTCAAATCTTCAGGATTTACGGTAGATACGTCATAAAGTCAATTCTATTTAAAAATCTCCCCAGCAAAGCGTCGCATTACAGCTTATCTATCGATGTCGCAGGCGTCCGGACCCTTCGAGCGTTATCGTGATACTGCCAGATTTTATAACAATAACACCTCCCTTCTCTGACCTTATCTCCCAACCAATCACTAGGGGACGCAAAATGCGTTCGAATTTCGAACCTCATAACTGTAAATTTTATTTTGCTGAAATCGGGTCGGGTAAGTATAGGTACCTATTGAAAAGACAAACTAAATCATTTTGGAGCAAGCTAGTTGACACGTAAATTTTTTTTCTATGTTCTGCTGTTACTTTGTGAGGAATGAGTTTTTCCCGAGCGCATCCCTTACAAACGAAGTTCAATTAAACTCTATAATTTTTATACATAAAAGCGCTCTAGACACTCGTTATATCGTGTCTGTGGATTCCCGAATTTGACATGGTTCAAGTAAATTTTTTAACAGTGTCAGTTTAAAACTAATGCTTATTCTACGTTTTCGTTATTTCTTTTGCGGCTACCTCAAGCTGCAAAAGAAATAACGAAATCTGCAGAGAGATTTGAGGTATCTGTTTGAACTCACCTGGATCAAATAGGTATCGATTAAATTTTTATGGCAAATAAAGCCGAAGGAACCTCTCATCGTATCACATGTCGATGCAAAACCGGCCAGCGGAGTTAATTCAGCAACAATGCACCAGTTGTGATCCGCAATATAAAACATATCACAGTAACAGTTGTTCGCAGCCCTCAGGGGTGTGCTCGGTCGGAAGACGCCGCGCCGTATGGCGTGCTGCGATTATGGTTATCAACGATTAATTTTGGTTGTAACAAGCAACAACCCCTGCGTGCAGTTCATGTGCGAGCGCGGGATGTGACGTGGATTTGTTACTTTTTTTCACGTATCGGTCTAGTGGTTAGCGTGTTCGACCTCGGATGACGATGCCCTGGGTTCGATTCCTGCGCCAGGCCCAAAATGTAAGTACCTTTTTTTAAAGAATATTAGTCAAACTGAACTTGACTTAAACCTCTCCCCTCCAAATAAGCGAAAAGCTTTTGCTAGGAGTGGGTACGACAATAGTGCAACGGGTGGGGCTCGAACCTGCGACCTTTTCGGTTTTCAGTCCGCACCTTTAGCCGTTGGGCTATTGAGGTTTTAATTTTCAGTAGGTAGGTACTTACCTACTAGCTCGGAATTATAGAAAGTTCGCGGGGTGTAATCATGATCTCCCAGTGACTTAGAGAGCACATAAAGCTTGTCTGTCTTGAGCCTGAGCTATTTCCGGTCGTATTGGAATTGCCTCATCTAACTATGAGAGTGAGGGAATAGAAAGTACCCTTGGGTTTGCGCGCACACTTGTGCCATATAATATCTCCCGCGGATGGCTAAGCTCTGGTGATTCGTTGTGACCGGAGACTTGGAAAAGGACTCGGAAAAACAAATTGGTTCTCATGGAATTTTCAAAAACAAACACTCCGATAAATTCGCGGGCAAAATCTAGTAGGTATAAATGCTTTGAACAACTTCTGTAAAGGATGGCATCAAAATCAAAACAAAAGCTGTACCTACACATTCATAACAAGCACAATTTTGGCTTCTAAATTGTACCCATTTAGTTAAGGGTTAAGAAGCCATACAGTGTCACAATGGGGTGTCTTTTTAACGCCGACTATTTTGATGGGCCGGTCTTTTTGCCCCCAAATGAAGGGTTGGTGCCCTCGTAATTTTATTCTAACCCGTTTTTTATTTCATTTCGAAGTGTAAATCGGAAACTTTTCATCAATATCAAAAGGTTTGGATTGTGTTCGACAGCTTAAAGTAAACTTAGTTTGGGTGGGTAGGTGCCTACATATTTTATCAATTTTGCTAACATAACATATTACACATAATAATAGTAACGAGTAGGTAAGTTTCAAATGTCCGGCCACCACGGTCAATCTCCACAGAGATTAGCAATCTGCGCGGGAGATAATATAGTGCACAAGTGTGTGCGCAAACACAGGCGCACTCTCTAATCCCTCACTCTCATAGTCCGATGGGACGGAAAATCCGAAACGACCGGAGAGAGATCAGGCGCAGGACCGATGGCTTTCCTCTTGACAGAAAACCCAATACATTTTTTCTCACGTCCTGGAAATCGAACCCGGCAACTCGTCATCCGCAGTCGAACTTGCTAACCACTAGACCAACGAGGCAGTTAGGTACTAAATAAACACAAATTAAGGTTTTTTTTTGTTGTTTTAATAGTTACTTAGGTTAATTATTGTTAACTAATTTTGGAATGTACCTATTAGTCATTACACTCATTAGGTACATGTTAGGTACTTATTTAGGTCGTAACTAAGGCATGCTAGTCTGAAAAAATATAACTATTAAAATAACCTATCCCTACTCGTACCTACATCATTATTGAGCTAGTCTACAGAGTTGAGGTACTACACTCTGTAAATAGGAGTACCTATCGCAGACCTATAATAGTAGAATAGTAGACCTATAGTAGTTTTACTGCTACCAGTAAAGGCTACCATTAAAAGAAATATAAAAACAAAACAAACAATAAATTGGGTTTCATACGCATCCGTCATCCAACTATTATTCAACACGCTTGCCCTAGACCCTACCCTAATGTTGCCCTAATCTCGGCAAATCTAATCATTCATCGTGCGCATCTGTGTTGCCATCAAACGGACGTTTATAAAGTCGTCCGTGTGGACCAACACTTGGTACCCTGCGATAGTTAAAAACACACGGGTTTCTGTTGCGAGCGTTCCTAGTTATATCTATAGGTATCTTGTTTCAAGTCATCGTTAAGTCGATTAGAATAGAATACATAATTTTTTATTCATATAAACTTTTACAAAGTGCTTTTGAATCGTCAAATGAATTTATCACTGGTTCGGAATGCCGTGCCGAGAAGAACAGAGATTGCCAACATTTTTCGCTGTCAAAAATGTGTCAATAGTCCCTACATCGTGAACGCGTCGTAGCTGTAAAAACAATTTTGTATTACCAAGCTACATCAGCTGTCATCATTGCCAAGCTGCTGCAACTAACCTCGGCTTCCTAGAACATCATCTTAGCCATGCATGCAGCAGCTTTCCGAGTTGCAGCTATTTTGAAATGTTTATTAGTAACACGTTTTAAATATTGAACATAGAGAAGTTCTTTGTAAGTAGGTACTTATCAAACTTAAATAGTTTCATCGAGATTTTTATTATTTATTAGTAACTAGAAGCCCGCGCCGACTTCGTCCGGGTTGAAAATTAAATATTTGTTCTTGTGAGCTTCTTATAGGAGACGATTGTCAATAAGATCACCACAGGAACCACACGAATATCCTGCACCGATACCCGCCACTTGCCCGCCACCGTGCCCCGCCGCGCCAGCCGGCACCATTTTATTATTTTGTCGCGCGGAAGTATTAATTTTCCGATAACTCCTAAGATATTTATTAAAATTGTATAGTGTAAAGGGCAAATATGTTCTAAATTAAATACTTACGATAATAAACATATTTATTTAGATATAGA
This sequence comes from Hipparchia sbordonii, assembly GCA_038048805.1. Classification (NCBI taxonomy): domain Eukaryota; kingdom Metazoa; phylum Arthropoda; class Insecta; order Lepidoptera; family Nymphalidae; genus Hipparchia; species Hipparchia sbordonii. Next base: position 6,182,807 of record CM076107.1, on the reverse strand, counting down.
TAGGCATCACATCGGTTAAAGAAGCTTCGAAAATAATTCATTATTTTTAATCAAAATTTGAAAGATAGAAATGGTTACTGTAAGTTATCCTTAGAATATAGACATATGCTATCGCGGACTTTTTTTTAGAACTCTTTAAGAGGAACAATTCACCCATACATCATTTTTATCTAATAAAAGTATATGACCCAGCGCACGCCTTGAAAACGTTTAAGAGTCAAAAAAATTTCCGACTTCTTTAACAAATTTGCACATAATATCTAGCCATAATACATTTATTAACATAATTATAGCCTATAACCATCTGGAATAATGTACCTTTGAAATGGTAAAAGAATTATTGTAATAGGTGCGGTGGTTCCAAAGTTTGCTCCGGACATACATACAAACTCACAAAATTCGCGCTCTCTCTTTATTATAATAGTATAGATTATAAAATGTAACGATATCATTTATTATTTTAGTAAATAGTACCTGTCTATAGACTTTTATAATCACAAAAGAGTTCTAAGGTGTTTCCAGCAGCAGAAACGTTCATAATATAAATCGGTGTATTTTCAAAAGTACTCGACGCTGAGGGATTCCATGAATTAAATGACAATTTTAACGTGTAACCGTCTGGTGATGGGATAAAATAAATATCATTTGCAAGTTGGAAGAAGGGTCGCATTCTGTTTATAACATGACTATCAGGTGCTCGCGAATTCGTTTGTTAGGTATTTATTTTTAGCGGACCAACGATCGGTTCGGAAAAATAAAAAAGACGTGTGGCACTCGGGGACTGCCGCGGTAAAGCTATTGCATAGCATTTTTTATCAACGCCATCTAGCGGCTCACCGTAGAGGAGTCCCGTGTCAGGTTATTTTCTTTACGGAATTTCTGGATTCGGTTTCCACGCTGGCCCGCGATAGAAGCTATGCAATAGCTTAATAAAAAAAACTCTGTATCCAAGCATAGCTCTTTCCATTGCGCAGTGACCCTGACCCTCTTTATGAGGCGTAAAGTTAGAATTCATGTTCCAGATCCATATAAGTAAGTCGTCTAGTCTTCACTCACTGGCAACACGCTTCCTTACATCGAAAGAGGCTATTCTCTACCATAACTACGTATATGTATTGCAGTTTGCACATGTCTTAAGTTATGTTTAATAGATATTTCATGAGGTCGTCAACAATCTATTACAGGGACAAAACATTTTAAACGCTGCTGTGGAATCGATTTTTTCGACAGCGATACAATTTGTCACTAGCGGGGCCGCCGAATTAAATGTCTCCTTTGTGAAATGACACTTGTTAGGGTTCATCCACATTTGAGTGTTCAATTGCTTGTTTACAGTGACAAATGTTTAGTTTAGTTGGCTTATTGTGGGTGCAGTTTTTGTGACCATTTATCATGTTTGACTGGTTTTAATTATTCAAGCTGTCGCTATAAATTATGGCATAGAATTAATGTTATTTAATTTCATAAAATAAAAATTTCTGGTTCCAACTCCTCGAATCTGATGCTGCAGGAGTAACGCTCACCTAAACTGTGAGGATTTAGGAACTGCCGATTATGGGTTGATATTGTAAGTATCAAGTAGGTAGATTTTATTAATGAACTCCACGGCCAACTTCCAATTTCTCAATCATAATACTAATATTTCAAAAATTATCTCGGAATCTCAAAGTTTCAATTTAATACAACAAAATATAATAATTTTTATTCAAATAAACTTTTACAAAGTGTTTTCGAATCGTCAAGTGAATGGTCACTGGTTCGGAATGAAAATCCAACCGAAAAGAACCAGCAAGCAAGTAGGCTGTTGCTCTTTTTAAAAAATACATTACATATTTTGTACTTACACAATTTACAGTTATAAACGTCTCGTGAAGTGTTAGAGCGAGTTATGTCCACGCTTTTTTAAAATTCAAAGTCCTGACTGACTGATTGACTGACTGAGATATCAACGCACAGCCTAAACTACTGAAGTTAGAAACTTGAAATTTTTACAGTTGGTTCCTTTTATGACGTAGGCGCACACTAAGAAAGGATTATTGGAAATTCCACCCCTAACGGGTTTAAATAGGGGATGGAAGTTTATATGAAACTCCGTCATTTTTCAAGCTGTTTCCATCAAAGTTGGTATTTGAGCTTTCAGTTAAAAATAAAGAAGTACGTGTGTCACAGTTTTTGAAAATTCCACCCCAAAACCTTATTCCATGCGGACGAAGTCGCGGGGGCTAAAGCTAGTTTGGGTATATAATCATCGATTGTATATATAATACATAATATATGCTTTTAATTATAGGTATATTCTATTTATGTGTTTTTAAAACCTCAAATCCACGCGGAAGTAAGTATTACATACTTGGAAGTTGGAACTATAGATGTAAATTGAATTATTATGTTTTAAAATGTTACTTATAACTTTTTAAAAGCACTAACACAAACCGGTACCCTACGTGGCAAGACATCTTTGCTCAGGCACCCACGGCTCTGTTCTAAGCTTAAAGGATTTCCCTAATTCAATGTGACATGGGCTTGACGAGAAAAAACGTAAAAGACATAAGTTGACAGCCTGCGCCTTACGACATCGTTAAATCCCGTCCGCCCGATAAAGATCTGTGACACCTTCGCTTTTTAAAATGAAAAAAAAAAAAAAAGGTAAAACGCTTGATGCCACCTGGGCTACTGTATTCAAATTCATTTTTTTTACGAAACCCCGCGGATTTCGGGAAACCACCCTTAAAATGTGTGAGGTCACATTATTTAAGCTCATTTCGATGGTTTTTGTTGTTGTAGTTTTTATAATGTTTGTTGTGTGTGGGTTAGTGACATCGTTGTTTTGTGGTCACAAAACGGATGATTATTTAGATAACATGGATAATAATATAATATATGCCTTTCGAACACAATCCGATTCCTTTTTGAATAGGTTTCGATTTAAAATCCTAATGTTATATTTTGGTGATTTGCAGATGGACAGAAAAGAGAAAAGTAACACGGAGACAACTTAGAAAAAATATGATTTAAACGACAGAAACAGCAAAATCAGAATTTGATTGTTCATCAGATAAAATTCAAAATTCAAAATTATTTATTTCACGTAGGCCAAGCTGTGGCTCTTATGAACACGTCGATTCTACTACCGGTTCGGAATGCAGATTCTGCTGATAAGAGCCGGCAAGAAACTCAGCATTAGCAGCAAAATAAAAATACCTATTGTCTGTACCTACTTTAAACTCCTTACGTCAAACACTGAAAGAATTGTTACAAGTGATAACGAATCCATATTATCTGTGTAGTTTCTAGTGTTATACATAAAACACTTCTTGGCTACGTCTCGCCCAGTCTATTTTTGTCTAAAGTATCGATCTCGGTAGCGACATTGTATTCAAATATTTGGAATTTGAATACAAAACGCGATTATGTGACGAATACGAACATTATACTTAAGCCGTTGCGTCCGCTCTAGATTGGCATCTTGGCAGCACACGGACTGTTCAAAAAAGTTCAACTGAAAAAAAAAAACGCTTTTAAAACTATCGTTTATTCGCAAAACCATTTAATTAGTTTTAAAGTAAAGATGACTATAAATTATTATATTTATCACTAATAGTAGGTGTAGATGTCATGTCTAAATAATGATGATTAACTACTTATTTAAAAGAGTTTGCCTGATTGACAAATGATGACTTACTACTGTAAGTCACCAACTGAGGCTGAAATCTATAAATCGCACTTCCATTCAGACTCAAAACAATGAAGACAGATTTATTTCAGGACATGATTTGTTTTTACTCTGAGCCAAGTTAGGGCACGCTCTATAGATCTCAGAGATTACAATTCATTCTTATTAATCTGAAGTAATCTATACTATTATAATAAAGAGAGAGCGCGAATTTTGTGAGTTTGTATGTATGTCCGGAGCAAACTTTGGAACCACCGCACCTATTACAATAATTCTTTTACCATTTCAAAGGTACATTATTCCAGATGGTTATAGGCTATAATTATGTTAATAAATGTATTATGGCTAGATATTATGTGCAAATTTGTTAAAGAAGTCGGAATTTTTTTGACTCTTAAACGTTTTCAAGGCGTGCGCTGGGTCATATACTGTTATTGGATGAAAATGATGTATGGGTGAATTGTTCTTCTTAAAAAGTTCTAAAAAAAAGTCCGCGATAGCATATCGTCGGCTTAATTTTCAAACTTCGTAACTCCAAAATTTGCGATTTTTTTATTTTGACGCCATGTAGTGTAAAATTCGGTAACGAACACGATGGACTCACTCGTATCTCCCACTTGTTTTTAGTTTTTTTGCTATTTACAAAAAATAAAAATACCACGGCATAAGCCGACGCCATTTTGACCTAATACCTAAGTCCAATTATTGAATCATGATAACAGATAATAAATCATAATTACAACAAACATAAGCACAATAATATTCAAATGTAAATAAAGCTGTTTGTCTATGTTTTTATTGTTAGTTAGGTATATAGTAAAAAAGTTTTTTCTTTCTCCTGTAAAGTTTGACCAAATGGAGTTACGTAGTTTGAAAATTAAGCCGACGATATGTCTATATTCTAAGGATAACTTACAGTAACCATTTCTATCTTTCAAATTTTGATTAAAAATAATGAATTATTTTCGAAGCTTCTTTAACCGATGTGATGTCAATCTATATCTAAATAAATATGTTTATTATCGTAAGTATTTAATTTAGAACATATTTGCCCTTTACACTATACAATTTAAATAAATATCTTAGGAGTTATCGGAAAATTAATATTTCCGCGTGACAAAATAATAAAATGGTGCCCGCTGGCCCGGCGGGGCACGGTGGCGGGTATCGGTGCGGGATACTCGTGTGGTTCCTGTGGTGATCTTATTGACAATCGTCTCCTATAAGAAGCTCACAAGAACAAATATTTAATTTTCAACCCGGACGAAGTCGGCGCGGGCTTCTAGTTAAATATAAAGAAGTTATCTAAAACATGAAATAAATATGGTTCTCTTGATTTGATGTTTACAATGCAATTCAAAGACCAATTTGTTGCCAAAAAAGCCTTTTTATTAAGGTCTTAAAATTTTTGGTGCCTAAATAAAAATCAGCCACATACTACCTGATGTTCAGCAGCCATTAAAAAGCTCGTACTAAAAGCGCAGCGTTTTTATGAACCCGTGCGTAGTCCGTGTAACTTTTATTCTAGATTGAAAACTTGGTAATCTGTCATGTTGGAGTTACCTCGCACTTATACGAAGCCTTTGTTCGCTCTTCCGGTTCAGAGTTAGCCTTTGTTGCCCAAACTTTCCATGTGGGCAGTTATAATGTACTGTATCATTTCATGCTAACTGTGAAAAAGATTTTTAAGGAATTTATGCAAACTAAGGTCGATTAGTTAAAGTTAGCTCTACCTACTACTTCTTTCTGTATAGGTACATCCTTTTGATGATTTCAAAAAAGTTGCATATCGTCTCGATATAATCAGCCCTGAGGCTATGACTACTATGAAAAATAAAAAAATTAAGAGCTCGATAATTTATGTACCTACCTACTTTTTGCTAAAGATAAGTAAAATGTCAATATTATGCCACGTCAAGATACATCGTGTACTTATAACCGTGAGAAAATTATTGTGAGTACCACTACATTGTATTGATAAGCATATTGAGTAGATACATTTTATACGGCGCAATCAATTTTTTAAAATAAATCTTCCGATACACTTTATACTAAGTATTAAAAAGTATGCTTAATTGTCGACATGTGATGGAAGTTCTATAAATATCAAAGAGTAAAAAAATGTTTTATTAGATATGTTTAGCTTTTTGCCTCGGTTTCATCTGTGGGCAAGTCACCCAATTTGGACATCTTGATTAAGAACTCATTTGGTCTAATGACTGACTGACTAACTGGCTGATCTATTAACGCACAGCTCACATCACTGGAAGGATCGGACTGAAATTTGGCATGCAGGTAACTATTATGACGTAGGCATCCGCTAAGAAAGGATTTTTGATTTAACTAGTAATAATAATCTATACTAATATCATAAAACTGAAAAGTATGTTGGTTTGAACGCGCTAATCTCAGAAATTATTGGTTCGAATTGAAAAATTCTTTTTGTGTTGGATAGTCCATTTATCGAGTAAGGCTATATAACATCACGCTGTAACCAATAGGAGCGAAGCATCAGTGAAAAATGTTGCAAAAACGAGGACAATTATCCATATTTAAAATATATTCTTTTAAAAATTTCTCAATCGCGATCATTATAACAGAAATTGACGCGGACGAAGTCGCGGGCAACAGCTAGTATAACTTATTATGTATAATAATTTTTACTATGTTTACGTAAAACGTCTATGTTAATTGTTTAATCTATGACGCGACTCGTATGTCACTGGGATTAAGGCGCGCGCGCAGGTAGTTTGAATGAATTGTCACTGTCTACAATAAATGACAGCATGGTCAGGGTTCTTAAAATCAAATTCTGTTTGTAGTATTATTAAATAAAATATGGTTTTTGTCTTCGATAAACTCACTTCACTTGATACAATGCAACCGTACAACGTTATTAGAATCCAGTACATTTTTCACAAACTACTAAGTACACGTCAAGCTCCTTGGCATCACCAATGCGTTGCCAGCAAGATTAATTATAGTAGAATATCTTTGTTCCATCTTAGTTTTATAGGTAGGTACAAAAAAAGCAATACATAAATCCATACTTACCCCTAATTTTCGTTTAGTTAGTAAGGATTCTTGTTTTTTGTTTTAACTAATTCAGGACATCGCAGTGTTATGTGGCTTAGCCATATTATGTCAATGGGTTTAGCAATAGATTGTAGGTATTACGTGGTGGCAGCCCTGAGTAGCGCCGTCACGTTTAATCCGCGTCAGCGTTAGCAACACGGGTAGCGCGTGAGAACGGGTGGATGTGTGACGAATGTCCTTCACACCTCACTCTGAGGTCGTCTCAAATCGTTTTGTTTATGCTCAAGAAGACGAGCAACTGAGCAAATACCTAAGGCCCATATTACTATTAGTATCTGTAGTGATCTGTGAAAATATCCTTATGTGTTCTCCAATAGGATCCAATTTCACAATAATGACAAAACGTATGTTACATCGTCACTTACCATCAGGTGAGATCGCAGTCAAGGGCTATCTTGTCATCAAATTAAAAAAAAAATGTTAACAAAAAGTTGACAACATGTTGAACATAGAGGATTTCAGCTATTACACTACCATATTTCTAGTACCTATAAATAGTATAGTGTAATATGGGCCTTAGTGATATTCGATGTTTGAATGTCCTAGTCTTTTGAATAAGGCAGGCAATCGTACTTAATAAGGTCTTCACGACACATGTTTTCCTAGTGTGATGAATAACGGCAAAACGAATGCTTTATTTTATTTTGTTTGGTATAAAAAAATGACTTAACTCACTTGACCTAAGTGTTGATGAAGTCAAAGATACAGCTTCCATCTCCCAGATTAATTATTTATAGTAGAATATCTTTGTTCCATCTTAGTTTTATAGGCACATAAATGGCAATAAATATTTAAATTCATACTTATCCCTAATATTCGTTTTATACGCGGCATCATAATTATTAAAAAGCCACTTGGCGACACTCCTTGTGAATAGGTTGGTAAACATGGTAATTTCCCACCAGACTAGACCAGAAATTGTCTACCAGAAAACGAACCCCAAACCTCCCAATTTTTAGACCATAACGTTCACCACTGCACCGGGAAGATCTTTTTTTTTATCAACGATAAGATAGTCCTTGATTGCGATTTCACCTGATGGTAAAGTGATGATGCAGTCTAAGATGGTAGCGGGCTAACTTGGAAGGGTTTGGCAGTGTACATTCAATCCATACCCCTTATCGGTTTCTACACGCCATCGTGCCGGAATGCTAAATCGCTTAGCGGCACGTCTTTGACGGTAGGGTGGTAACTAGCCACGGCCAAAGCCTCCCACCAGACCAAACCAGAGATAATTTAGAAATTATAAATCAAATTGCCCCGCTGGGCACCGAACCCTTGACCTCCCAGTTATAAGGCCACAGCGCTCACCACTGCGCCAGGGAGGTCGTCGAAACATCGACGTTCACTCGTAGGTGAGAAGGAAAACATTCAAGACCCCAGGGCATGCACGATGCACCTCCGAAATCTCGCCAGACGTGGCTCTGACGGCGGCTGCCAGTCAAAAGGGCTTTAACCTAATCCCGGTTGGATTAAGGAAAAAATAAACCCACGGACCCCTCATGTCCCGCGCAAGCGTTCACGCTTCACCGCGCACACATTCAACCAAATAATCCTTATCAATATCAAACACATTGCCAAGCAATTCTGACCTCTATCAGATTGAAATAGGAATTTCTGGAGACTACACAACTGTAAAACTGACTTGCAAAAAAAGTTCGGCATTTGACGCTTGAGGTTTCGCCGTATAATGTAATTGTTGTATAAAGGTTTGTTTTTTTTATCTGCGTAAGTAAATTTTTTTCTTATATATTATTAACAATCTTTCCATATAATGTTTTCTTAAATGTATTTAGTTGAAAAAAAAAATATGCGATTTTAAGCTAAATATCTTTGTTGAATTCGAATTAGGTGGAGGTTCCTGACTCCATGCGTGAATATATTATCATATACATATACAATATATCGTTTTCGTCATTTTATTTAAACAAAATACTAAAATATCACCGTAGATTGAGATATAGATATTTTTGAAAGCGATCGTAAAAGCAACCACAATATTAAATTCACTTTCATAAACGTTTGCGGTTTCAAAGAACCAGGAAAAGAAAAGAGAACGGCTTCAAATACAATCACTACAAAGCGGAGCGCTATTGAAAGTGTAATTTCTAGAAGCCTTTAGAAGTCCTCTTCAAAAATGTCAACTGTCAAATTTGAAAGGACCACACAAACTAGCGAATTATTCGTAGGTACTGCAGGATTTACGTTCCCTTCCCTTGAAACACCTTTCAATACACGGATATATCAACAATGAGGCGTCGAAATCCATACCTTTGCTAAGCCGCTAAAAAAACAATCCTGCTAAAAGTTGCCAGACCGAAAAGTAGAAAAGACGCATCCTAAAACAGATTATGACAAGCCCCTATTTTGTTTGTAAACATATCTATGAGGATCACAAAGGAGGTACGTAATGTGACACCTTTGTTGATTGGATAGATCGTAAGTTGGTTATTGATACGTGAATTTTTCATTGTGGTAACGCTAGGCGTGGATTGGCGGCAAAATAGGCAAATTGTTGACATTTGGAGGTATTTACTGGACGCAGATGTGCGCTAAATGGGCGTGCTGTTGGATAATTAATTGAATTTGGGCAAAAAAGAGATATGGCTGGATTCGGATGTACGGATGAATGAATGATATGTTGTATTATATCCTGGCTAGTTTTAAATGGTGATGAATTGAACCACCGTGGATCAAACTTGTAGGAAATTTAAGAGATAATTAAGATAAAGCCTATAAAGGATAGGTAATCGGAACTATAAATCATAATTTTGTAGTACCTAGGTACAAAAGCATCCCAAGCCCTATAGTCTGACTAAAATAGACCTTCCCTACATTTTTATCAGTGCCTAGTCGTTACATTAATATTCAATTATTCACCTAGCTTCCATCATTTGGCTTACTATCAGTACCAAAGTAGTAGTAGAAGAAGTAGTAGTAGTAGTAGCAGCAATAGCAACAGCAGAAGCAGCAGTAGAAGCAGCAGCAGCAGTAGCAACATTGCCTTCATTTAAGAAGTCACTCTACGATTGCTTTCTATGTCTCGCAATAATCTTACCGGACGAGCTAAACATAACTAGTCGATCCTTTGAACTGTCGAATGTGACGACGAACTAGACAATAACAATAGCAACAACAAATAGGGTAACTACATACAACCAGCAATCCGGTTGGTGCCTCACCAATCTATACGATGTCCTCATCTTACTGAGAGAACATTAAACCAAATATCATGAGTAGGTACCTACCAACAGCTTGGCATGTTAGTATAGCAGGTCTTTGCAGATTCCTTAGTCCAAACTAGAAATCGGGTTTCGAAGTCTACTGTGACATAGGTGCGGGAATGAACTGAACATTTTCTCGATGATTATTTTTAAATCTGAAGGCTAAGCCTGCCAATCTAAGGCTGAGATCTATAGTTTTATATGTTGCTCATAAACAGGGAACAAAATATCCGGACATAAATTCTGGTCTTAACTCTGTTTTGAGTCCCAGGAGAAGAGAGAGTGCTCCATAGCTTGGGCCTAACTGTTGTCTTTACTGTCGTGAATGAGGACGATCGTGATAGTCAAGGGATCCCAGGTCTGAGGTACTAGGCCCGTTTTACTCTGTTGCTCAAATGCTCAAGCTTGTTATCATAATATCATTAATAGCGGGTCTACTACCCACAGTTCCAGTATCATTTCAAATCCGCGGAGTTAGCGAAGTCATTAGTCGTCCTGGCGAGCGCACGCAGTCGGTAGCATGCAAAATTTTGCGTCTGGCCACTCTCAGGGACTAATGATCGGAGATAGCGGCCGCCCTCTCATCCCACATTAGGGGTGCCGACGAAGGAATAAATTATTCATTGTTTTCTTCAATTGCGTCAGTAACTTGTGGACGGCTATCAATAGAAGATAGGAAATTATTTCTCTCATTACTTTTTGGTAATTTGATCGAGGTTCCAAGATGTTTAGGGCCTGTTCCACCAACGCCAATAGAACTTACACCTACGAAGACGTTTTAATAACAGATAAATAATCAATACAAAAACTGTCAAAACATGAACTTTATTTGTCAATTAAACCGCAGGAATCATTATTGGGGGATTGTGAAATGAGCCATAGTTTACCTATACAATATTAATGGCCTCCATTTACGCAGATGACAAATCATGTTAGAAATCATTAAGATCTATGTACATTGTACACTGCTACTACAGATTTCTAAATCCTAATATTATAATAATTAATGCCAAAGTAACTCTATCTGTTTACTTTTTACAGCTCGAGTACTGCACCCATTGTCATCATCATCATGATTATGATCATGATGATAATGACAAAAAAGAGCCTTTGTTGATATATGTCTAACTGCAAAATCGAGAAGTAATTCCAAGAATAAGAATTTTTAGTAAGTTCTCTAGCTTTTTAAAATTTGTGAGGTGAGATGGGTTTTTCATTCCAATCTGCCATATTGTATGTTATTTGGACAAAACTTTTGCTTTAAAAGGAGCCGTAAACCCCATTTTTCCCAGTCGACAACCCTACTCTCCGGCGTCTAGTTCTATAATGAAGCAATTTAAATGCATGAGGCAGGGCGCGAGAGCCGCTTGGTGGGGGGATCAGCTTTCATCTTAGAAGAACTTAAGTGACAGTCTACCCTCACTAAAATATTTACTTTATTTTGACAAATATAAGATTGAATTTTGAGTGATTGCAGGTTGTCAAATGGATTTTCTGTATTAATAAATGTGTGGTAGGTATGGATGATAGTGGCTGCGCGGGGTAAGCTCGGTATATCTCTGCAGGTAGAGGATTATACGAGGGTACCGAGCTTTGTAGGCGAAAATGTTTTCCTAACTTATTCGGGAGAGTGAAAGGAAAAGTGGCGAAAGTGGTATCAATTCGTTGTGCAGTTCAAGTTTGTTTAGTTGGTGATAGAGTTTATTAACTGCTTAAATAAGACCTGAATGTTTTTCGGGCTGAGAAAAATTATACCTACCTACTGTAATCTAGAGGCATAATATTTAAACACAGAAAATATACCACTACACAAGTGAAGATCCAGTTTCAAAATATGTAATTATTTTTAATTCCTCCTAGGCTTTTCGTTCTAAAAATATAACAGTTTCAGGATGTTTAATGTTATTTTGTTAAGTTTAAACGTTTACTGACTACTACTACGACAACTGAACAACTAAGTACCTACTAGTAGAGTAGTGTATTCATCAGTCACGAATATAGCATTAAGTAATTTAAAATAAAAACTGTTTATTTAAAACAGAATTTTCCAAAACATTTTGTGTCTGTCTGCATCATATAAGTAACACCTACTAGGTTATTCTTTAATCGAAATAAGTAAAAATACTTATGACCTTAGCAGTAAATAAAGCTGGATAGGGTTGTCGATACGTAGGTATAATCGATTTCATGAGGGAACTTGATCGACGTCACTCCGTTGAACCAAACACAACCTCTATTCGATATAGGGTTGACACTTGGAAGTCTTTCTTGGAGTAAAATTAATTTAAAGTAGCTTCTACTGCAATCAGTTCTAGACAGCTGCATCAGACAGGCGTACACATTGTACCTGATCGGGTGCACATTGTACCTGATCGGAGGCACACTGCCAGAATGTGACCTGTTTTGGTAGGTAATACCAGGTAGGTAATCAAGTTTTATTTCAGAATATCAGCAGAACATTGTTTTAATCAAACCACTTGCGATATTGCATAAAATAGCATCGCGACACTTTGTCTATCAGGCACCCATATTAATTAACCTGATCGAGTGGCACACCTATGATTATAGCCCTGTTTATAGCTTAATTTATGTAGATTATAGGTTATCAGCTCATATATATCACAGTGGTGATAAAAAAAAAATTTTTTTTCATTTAATCACACATGTCTGCGGTCGCGTCGTTGCGTCTGACAGGTACGCACATTGCACCTGATCGGGGGCATACTGCTACATTGTGAATTTGTGACCCGTTTTGATAAAGGTTAGTTTAATTGCAAACCTAATAATAATAATAAGTTCCTGAAAAGCCGGCAACGCATTGGTGGTGCCTCTGGTACTACAAGTGTTCATGGGCGGCGGTAATCACTTTACCTACATCAGGTGACCCGCCAGCTCGTTTGCCCACTATTCATATAAAAAAAAACCTTAATTAATTAATGAATTTTACTTTAATCAAACACCTCGCGATATTATATGCATCACTCTGTCTTGTCCTAATTGTCCTAGTTGTCAGACGCGTATATTTAATAACCTGATCGAGTGGCACACCACAATATTATGATTGTAATCTTGTTTCAACTTTAATTTGTGTAGGAAATAGCTGGTAATCATGCTGTTTATAGAAAAAGTACAGTATTTTTTTTTATTTAATCACACCCCTCGCAGAATTGCTTGTCTGCGGTCGCGTCGCTGCGTCTGACAGGCGCGCACATTGCACCTGATCGGGGGCACACCGCTAGATTGTGGCCTTGTTTTCGAACGATTGATCGAATTCTTGGCATTAAATAATGGAGAAGAATGCTATTATACATAATAATTCACCCATTTCAGTGGTCATGGGCTTTAGGTGCCTACTCTTTCCCAACGGAAAGAGAAGGTGGGCGGTTGCGGGAGAACCGCGCGTTCTTCCGCAACGAATGAGGAATGTAAAGCGATTTCTTTTAATGCATTGCAATCCAGCTGCGAGACTGTATAAAAATAATTGCTACAGACTGCATTGTGACGATCGCATTCACCTCTGATTGGCCGTTCCTCTCGCTATTGACAAAAATTGTATTGTTGCAGCAAGAAAGCCATTAATTCGGTCAATCGCCATAATGCTGTCTGAGACTGTAACAATGGTTGATACAGATTTACTGCAATCAACCAGCGTAGTTAGGATGATCAAGTAATTAATTAAGTAGGTATTTAAATAAATCCAGTGGGTTTCATAGCATCCCTGGCGAAACATCTTTAAATGCATGGTGGAGCAGCAATCTTTGGAAGCTCAAATCACGCTGGAGGGTCTGGAAGAATAGAATGATGGTTAATAGATGATTCGCTGATCAATGGAAGTTCTAATACAATTTTATAATTGTATTCTGTGGCGATTTCTTACAAGAAACTCACATCCAGTAAATTCAGGACTTATATCTCAAATCATCTGCGATCTGAGACGATCCCTAAACTTAGTAGGTATTCCTTAATGTCAAAAGTTTTCATAGCTATAAATAGAGCATAGAATAGAGTAAATAGAGACTAGTAAGAAAGAAGTAGTAAATAGAGAATAGAGAATAGTACCTATAGAGATAAACGACTACGACCTTTTAATGCTAATAGATAGAAACAAACGAATGAATATCAATCGATCGATCTTTGCGAATAAATTGAATTGAATAAAAATTAGACTCTTAGCGACGTTTAAATACCAGAATATTACATAGGCAAAATACACGACCCAACTACGCAATCTTAAAGGAAATTAATTTACTTCTTACATTTTGGGGCCTGAGAACGGAATATAATATTTATCAAGGGGCAAGGAACGGCTGGGGGCGGTTTCGTATAATTTATAACCGCGCGCTAGCTACTCAACAACGCCTCTACTTTCCGTTCGTTTATTTTCTAAGCAAAAGTTTAGAAAATACCTAAGATGATTTCCATTCCGGTTGCAACTCGAATGCTTATTTTGAGGAATTTAGCTTGATTGAAATCCTCTATGGGAATAATGAATGGGATCTGACCTGATCGATAGACAGATTTAGTCAAATTGACTGATGGTTATACCAACCGTCATAAGTGGAGGAGCTTCAAACGTGAACTTAGAGTATGTAGTCCCAAGGAATAAGAGCGGGAGAGGCATTCGGTCGGCTGACGTCACATCAACCCAACAACCACGATCACTATGGTCTCACATAAGTGTCAAGAAAAACCCTACTTCAACCGTGACTTCAACAAACATTTCTACCAATCAACCAAGTTTTGGACTTCAGAGAATAGAATTGAATACTCCAGATCCCGGTAGTAGGTACGAGAAAGGAATCAAAAGCACTACCCATTCTTTTCAGAAGAGATTTCGAAAGCGAAATCTAAAAAAAATCAACTTCACCGACGACGGCGGCGGCCCGTTATTTTCGTTGTTTATTTTTTTAATTCCAACTGGGCGTTGCGGTCATTTACGTCGGAGCTGTCACTATGTTACGACTGGTAATATTATGCCGCCCACCAATTCCACCTATTGTAGAGATACGCATCGGTGGCTGGCACGCCTACACAACAAATGAGTATAGTGTTTTGATCACGCGAACGAAACTAGGAAAAACTCCAAAAACAGTTATTCCGTAGGCAGCTGCTGCTTTTGATTATGGAACATGTGGAATGCTTGAACGCTACACGAGCAACGTTAAACGAATAATAATATAAATGTAAAAATTCTTTTTACAAAACCGACTTCAAACGCCACTACAAAATATATCAATTGTGCCTATAAAATTTGAAAGAGTTCCCTCGATTTCTCTAGGATCCTATCATCAGATACTGACCCGATGACAATGGGCAGTATACCCTTTCAAACAAAATAGAATTTTCCAAATCGGTCCAGGCGTCTTCGAGTAATCGGGGCACATACATAAAAAACAAAAAAAAAAAAAAAAATCCGACGAATTGAGAAAGTCCTCAATTTTTTTTGGAAGTCGGTTAAAAAATTATGCAGATTGCAGATAAACGGACAGAAGAAAAAACACTTTACGACCAGTAAAGTGTTTTGATTTTTTTTTGTCTAATTGGCGTACTCATAGACACTCATTAAAGTCTAATGACTAATGAGTATTACCTAAATCCTTCCTTACTAATATTACGATTATAAATGTGAAGGTGTGTTTGTTTGTTTTTGATCTGTCCTTCAATCGTGCCACAACCATCGATATATAGCCACAACAGAGCCACGGATTGACCTGATTTTTAGTATGGGTATAGTTGAGGTCCTGAAGAATGACATAGGCTCCTTTTTATTCTGGAAAATCAAAGAGTTCCCACAGGATTTTTAAATTTAAACGCATGTGCAAGTTGCGGACTGTTGCCCGTAGCATCGTCCGCAATCCGCATGGATTTGATTTCAGCTAGTTGTGGTATGGTGGTTATGGGTTTAGTTTCAGATAGTTATCATTAAATCTAAAGATCATTTATCATTTGTACGTAGCAACCAAGCGCCTGAAAATGGTTTTTTTTTAATCTATAAGCACCTACTAAAGTACTACTAAATCGTTTTGAACTTACGTAGCTTATTATTAGTATTTAGTTAATGAATAAAACACAATTAAGTATTTCACTTATAAATATTATACATATTTTTTTATGAATAAAAACATAGTTTTCTTTGTCTCAAACTATGTGCTGATAGGTTTCACAACTTTTTCATTTTTCATTCAGTAAATAGGATGTTCCATAATTGTGATTCATGAGGTTCACGTTTTCGATCTTCGTAACACTGATATCAACTCATTAGACGTACATTAGTCCGTCTGTTTTCATTCGGAAATAATTGAATCGGAATCGAACAATGCCATGAGAAGCAAAGTGTTGGTGGAAAAGGTAAACTTTCTCATACTCAGCTTCTTATAAAGAGGCGACGAATCTTACTTTGTTTACACCGAAAATGCCAACCGTGCGATTCGCGGCGATTTTTATTTCATGCCTATTTTGCCGCACGTTATGCGACGTTACGGAAGAAATGTTGGGGAAGAGTCGCGACGCCTGCGTGAGAATTTCGAAGGATCCTTATTTCGATATAGATATTGTGGTTGGCAAGCCGTGGAGGATTTATTACACTTGGAATATGAAGCTGGATGCAAAGTGTTTGGACATGATCTTTAGAAATGCTACGCAAGAGGTGAGGATCTTATGCGTTTTCCTATTATTATTGGTAACCTAGGTATACAATAATCTATACTCTATAGGTACATATAAATAAAATTGAAGTGTATATATATAATATCCATAAAAAAAAGGTACCGGCTGAATTGATAACCTCCTCCTTTTTGGAAGTCGGTTAATAACAGCTTTTTACTCAATGCAAATGTAAATAAATACGGTACAATATAACAAAAACAAAAAAAAAATATTTTAAAATTTTTGTCTGCCTGTCTGTCTGTCGTCTGTTGCCGCTAATCTCGGGAACGGCTGGACCGATTTTGACAGGATTTTCACTGGTAGATAGCTGATGTTTTCGGGAGTATTATAGGCTATTTTTTAACCCACTTTCGAAAAAGGAGGAGAAGCTGTGTTTTCTACCTATGTAATCGATATCTGCGTGATTTCAAAACCGGTTAGCGTGAATCTTTTTTTAATCGATACAAACACATTGCAAGCTGCTTCCATAAAACTTCGGGTTCCAACTCTTCAATCCTGATGCAGCAGGGGTACTGCTCTCCTAAGCTGTGGGGATTTAGGAACTGGATTATGAATAGTTATTGTAGTAAAGACTACAATCGTTGCATTCCAGGACCCAACTCCACAATCCTGATGCTGCAGGGTTTCTGCCCACCTAAACTGTCGATTGTGAATTGAAGAAGCAGACGAAGTCGCGAGCGTCCGCTAGTCGTTAAATAATTAATTTAATACTGGTAGTAAACCTTTTAGGGTAAGGATGCCGAATATGAGATGGTTGCCAAATATGAGATAGTTAGGTTTTGGCGAAACTAATCGCCGCAGCTATTTGGCGATACTGTCACCAGAAGCCACGTGGCAACAGACCGAAACATGTGTTGGTGCTTCCCAGTTCGAGGCGAAGTCAGGTTGTGTACGTGCGGGTTTTTACGAAACCACAAAACCCGATTTTTGACACTAAATATTAACGAGGTATGTTACAACTTTATAGTCACACTAAATGATTTAAATTTACAGTCATTGTATCAGTTATATGATTAATTTTACAATGCATTTGCAGTTTAGTTGTATTCTCTTCGTCAAGAAATAATAGGCAGCCTAGTTTTTAAATTTGGGTGTTTTCCTAATATGAGACACGTGGGGGCTCCTTAAATGAGATATCTCATATTAGGATGTATAGAAATACGAGTATTTAAAAACCTCTTTTTCTAGATCAAAGAATTCCTAGGACCACGATGCCATAATATGGGCCGTGAGTGCAGTGCAAAGCAAACAAATATTATGTTACCTAATAGCGTCAAAACTTTCGATGTTCCTAAGAGTATCCTAGAACGTTATATCAAAAAAGATGCTAATGCAGAAGTATTTGTCAAGGTTCATGGGAAGACCTCCAGCTTTTTCTGACTATTTAGAAGCAAAAATAGAATAATATTGTAAAGCTGGACTAACGATTTTAAGGGTTACATCTACATCTGAAGGACATCAAGCACTTGGCACAAGCACATGATAATATATTGTTAAGTTGTTACTAAAACCTTTTTATTTAGTATTACGATGTTGTAGATTAATAAATATCGCCAATAAAAAGTTTTTTTGAATTGATTTCATTTCTTTTTCTCTAAATCTATACTATCTCATATTAAAAACCCTTGGTATCTCATAATAGGAGACCATTTCCCTGAGACGTAATTTCTGACTTTTCTAATATTATCTGTTATAACAAAAAATCTATTATACCTAGCACTAAACGGTCTTTCAAGGATAAAGTTCATTAAATTCTTATCGAATATAAATAATTTTCATAGTCATTAGGGCAATAACTTATTTTTTATGGCCGAATATGTAAATGGTATCTCATATTCGGCATCTTTACCCTATTCTTCAACAAAAGCTATTGATCGCGCTCTCCCAGTGATAAGATAGAAGAATCCTGAAGTCAAATCCGGGATTTTCCATTAATAGGTATAATATAGGTATATCCTACAGTGCTCAACACACTGCCAGAGAGGTCTGAAAAAGTACTAAGTACTTTTATTAACCTACTGTAGTTCCTTGAGTCTGGACTAACTTTAGATGTAAGAGTTTACAACAAGCGATAATAGATGGCATCACATACACCTTATATCGCGCTATAATCGCAGGTCTTTTGTACATGTATGAAGGTAA
This sequence comes from Hipparchia sbordonii, assembly GCA_038048805.1. NCBI lineage: Eukaryota > Metazoa > Arthropoda > Insecta > Lepidoptera > Nymphalidae > Hipparchia > Hipparchia sbordonii. The sequence continues at coordinate 6,164,006 of CM076107.1, read as the reverse complement.
CTGACAAGTTTTAACTTACAGAGATAGCTTGCATCTCAAGTTTAATTATTAAACTTGATATCTGGAATTTTTTCAGATCGTCCTTCTCTTTTGGGGGAAGTAGTGGTCTTAATTAAAAATAAATTACACTTACAAGTAAAATAAAGTGTGGGTAAAATAAATAGGTTTACAATAAACCACTAATGAGTAATGGTAATTAAGTTCATCATTATCTCAGAACTTATCATTCCAAAAGATAAAGAAGCAAAGGAAATTAATGAAAATGAATTGAATGAAAAAGTAAAGTTTGAGATCTCGCTTAAAAAAAAGATACCGGCCGACAACCTTTTTGGAAGTCGGTTAAAAATTAATTAAAATTTCTCCAAGATGATAAAGAGAGTAACTATGGTTAGATATGAATTAATAACAAAAAACAGAGACCTCGCTTATTTCGGCAACAAAAATATTAATAAAAATTAAAAAAAAATGTCAATGTTTTCAGACAATTAAGAGGGTATGGTCAGATATGAATGAATACTTGGAGCAGCAGCCTTACTGGGAAGCAGCTACTCTTCACATGACCATGGGCTCTGCAGGACACGAGCTTTTGTTATTTGCTGACCAAGGTGCCGCTGGCACGTTCTTGGCTGTGCCTAACATCATTCGGGATCCTAGTTAGTATTTTAATATTTTAGGGAAATAATACTTAACTTTCTTACCTACGCAAATACCTAAACTCTATAGACAGTATACTGTCAGCACTGGTCAGACTGCTGTTGTTTTATTTTTGGAACTACTTCATTGGTGCTATTTTTTTGAATTTAATTGACGCCATCTTGGCATAGGTAAAGTGTCTCTGGAACTAATAATATTACAAATGGCGCACCAACCTCTATACATTATCTATGATTTCATACCTTAGAGGTCGGTGCGCCATTTGCAATATTATTAGTTCCAGAGACACTCGTATGTCAAAAGTGGCGCAATTATACAAATTTATTATACATCTATATTATGTATTAACTGTTTAAAAGTAACTTATAATATACTTAATTTGAATAATTATGTCAGTTTCAACCTATGTGGTATTGGCACAATAGTGTATAATATTAGGTACCTACAATCATTTTTAATTTACATTCTGTCTTTTAGATATGAAACCAATACGTAAAGAAGTACCTCTCCTAAAATTCCAAATGAAGTTGGTGCGAAGTGGGAAGTATCTGCTGGTGATGGACTGCCACGTGGGCGGGGCTTCCTTGGCAGCCAGGCCTGGGAACGAGACCTATCGCACGGAGCTCGCCTCTGAAGCAGAGGCATTGGACCTCGGGGAGGGCTATCCAGCTTGTGTCAATGAGAAGAACAAAGATGAAGAATTTTTCTTTAATTAGGATAGATCAAGCTTTAGTATTTATTATAATTAATTAATAAGCTGGTACAGTCTGCAAAGCGCAAATTCAGTTTTACACTATAGCAGGTTCAGTAGAGTGAGACGCCACGCTTCCCACGGGCCACGCTGTTTAAACCAGTTTATACTGCTTTTTTAACACCCGTTTTGTACCTACTAATTTTATTTTATTAAATTAGAATTTAAATGAGAAATAAAAAGGCTGATTTTTGTTGACTTTTCTTCTCTCTCTCTCTAAAATCTCTCTCTCGATCTAAAAATAAAAATATTTAAAAGTACAAAAATCTAAGAGTCCACGTCTACATCCGTAAGCAACGTCTCGGTTTAAGGCTAATATTGGCTTTAATAAAATCGAGCATGGATCTCTTCTCAGAATAGGAACAGATTAGGCTGGCCAAGTGAGGATTGGTAGACTTCACACACCGTTGAGAATATTATTGAGAACTCTCAATCAGGCAGCCTAAAAGTATACACTTTTAGGCTGATGGATATCAGCCTACAAACTGAAAATATCGGCATTTTAAAGAGAAAACCCTTCATTTTTACATACATACTTTTTTCCATCACGTTAAATAAATTAGAGGTCACCTTTTTAAATACTCCAAGGTATTACATTTAAAAAAAAATCTCTGTGTAAGTATAAATTAATTATTAAAAAAAAATAAAAATGTTTTAAATAAAAAAGGAAACGAGTTGGACTTCGTATCATGTTTATATAACATTCAGGTATTTGTTTACTGACAAACAAACAAATATTTTTATTATAAGTTTAACAACGTATTTGAGTAAGCCATTGGCTCACGTCAGTTTCTTATGGAATAATTTAATACCCCATATGTCTCTGAACGTGATTAATATAAATTAAATGAAATTTTTTGCAACTAAAGTAAAAAATTAAATAGTGTCTAACGTCAGAAAACGAGTCGTCAAAATTAATTTTATAATGATTTTTTTCTGCATGACGATACAAATATTCACAATATTAATCTTTTCTTACGCAAACGACACTGTTGATGATGAAAAGCCCGAAACTTCTGGTGATGAGGATTTTAAAAAAGCGCAAGAGATTAACAAAAACATAACGTCACATTGGACGAGCTGTGAGGAGTTTCTCGCTAACACCACGTTCGACGTTAGGAGCGTGGTAGACATTGACTGGCAAATATTTTTCTTCTGGAATTACAACGAAGAGGAGTCATATAATATCCGGTTCAGTATTCCAACACCCATTGTAAGTAACATTTAACCTTTTGAACGTCATTGATGGATACAATATACCTACTAGATAGATTATTTTAGCCGTCAATGCAACGAAGGAATTTCCTTCCTATTGACTCCAAAGTGCAAAATTGCAGTGTACAGCATGAGCGACACTTTTTAATAAAGTGGTTTGTGGATTTATAGCCAAATAATTTTGTTTTTCCTTGTGTATCATGGAATTCCGCTATGTAAACCCCAAGTTACTGCATAAGCCTGTCTTGCTTAGAGGTACCCATATAAAAAATAGAATAGAATAGTTTTTATTCAAATAAACTTTTACAAAGTTACATACTTTCGAATCGTCAACTGTCTGCCACTCGTTCGGAATGTCGTTCCAACCGAGAAGAACCAGCAAGAAACGGCAGTTATTAATTATATAGACCAATCTCTACCTGTTGTTGAGTGAAAAGAGTTATAATTTTTTTCTTTTTAAAGAATATTAGAAAAGTTACCTTTGAGAAATCTTCCCCTTTTCCCTCCAAATAAGCGGTAAAGTGTGTTAGAAGTGGGTACGACAAGATAATGGTGCAATGGATGGGGAATAAACCTTTCAGTTTTGAACCTCACCCGTTGCCGTTGTAACCGTTGAGCTATTGAGGCTTCTAAAACCGATATCCGTATGTTTTTCTTTTGTAGCTTGTAGACCGATTTGAAGTAGGGCTAAAAGATATGGATCACGGCGTCAACTGGTCCCAGGCTGTCCTGTTCATGGAGACGTCGATAGACTTCAGTGCGCTGTACATCCTCACTGACACTCCGGGGAAATTCAGGCTTGTGCCTTCTTTCGTTTTTGGAAGTAAGGATGTTTTTTACTAGCTTTCCTAAGAGATTTCCTCGTTTTTTTAGGGACAAACAATATATTTATTCGCCAGCAATGGCTGTTTATATATTATATATTAAGGATAACTATCCTTAATATATAATATATAAACAGGCTAAAAGACGGAAATATGAAAAACCTCGATTATTATATACCAGGCACTCCGCTCGAGTATTATTTGTTGAACTTACAAAAAGTCTAATCGAGTCTTTTTTTATACAATGATAAGATAGTCTTTGACTGCGATCTCACCTGATGGCAAGTGACGATGACGAATCGCTTGGCGGCAAGTCTTTGACGGTAGGGTGTTAACTAGCCACGGCCAAAGCCTCGCACCAGAAGAAGCACCGGGAATCCAAGAGCTGGCTGTTTAAGAATAAGATTGGCAATTCAAAGGCAATGCTGCCAGCACCTTGAGTAATGAGACTATGCCGCGCTGCGTTGACATCGATGACTTAATGATGATTTAATTTAGCTTTCAGTTTAGTTTAGTATAATATTTATAGTTATAATTAATATTTAATTTAATAGTTTAAATATTTAGCTATGACATTTTGTAGTGGATCATTTCCCCAACTTGATATTTGGGTTGAAGTTGGTGGAACCCGGATACTTGGGTATTATGAACTGCGAGCATAAATTCTGCTATGCTTTGGCTCCATCGGACAAAATGCCGGAAAAAGAGGTAAGTAGGTAATTATAGTAGTAAAGTAGTAGGTCCAAAATAGTATTTTCAAAAATTATTATAACATTAGATACTAGCTTTTGACCAAAATTTCGTCTGTTTAGAGTTAGATTTTTTAAAATTCAGGGATAAAAGGTTTTATGTCACTCTCCAAGATGTCAGCTATACTTACGCAAAAAATCTCGTCGATCCGTTGCTCTATCGCTAAGAGATTGAAGGACAAACCAACACCGTTTCGCATTTATAGTAATAGCAAGGATTACAGTGCAGATAGATACCTAATACCTATTATAACTTGACTACGGCAATGCTAGTGATAGATGTTTTAAGCATCTCTCTCATTCCCAGGTGATGTTAGAAGCGGAGAAACTAGGGTTCAGAGGTGATTTGAATTATTCTTATTTGGTTCAAAAGAGTTCACCCTTGGTCCACAAAGACTTGGACGAACACGAAGACGACGCTGAAGACGAGGAAGAATTCGAAATCGAAAACCAGTTAGATGAACTATGAACACGTGTACCACGTTTAAAATTGACAAAAACTACCTTGATACTTTGTATTACATAAGCCAAATCTGCTATCACTATTGTAACCTATGATTGTAACGTTGTTTTCACGATTTCGGATGGCCCATAAACATAGAATTCCTAATAGTATGTGGGACTTTGTCAGAGTTATCTGGCAAACCCCACATCAAAATTAGCCGGAAGAGTTTGCGATATAGTCGCTGCTTGCCGTCAGTGACTGTCGGATGTCTTCGTAGTTAAGTTAGTATTAAGTAGGAAAAGTTAATTGTTATTTAGGGTAAGTATCTTTTATACGTTTGGATGGGGTTGGCGTGCCAGCGGGTAAAAAACCCCCAAAAAAAAAATACATTAAAAAAAATGCTATTTTTATGGGATGGCCTGCTTTTGACAGCAGATAATATTGGCAGTCATTATAACGTTGATATGAGACAAGTATAACAACATAGACAGATTTTTAGTGGTATAGATTAAATTCAGTGGCTTTTGTTTCCGTTTCAATTACAATTGAGTCAGGTGGTATCTAACTACCCAGGATGTGAAGTCTCAAAGCAAACAATCAGGTGTCACCAACACTACTAAAAAGATAAATAGATTTGTTTTATTAAACATGCTGTAGAGACAATGTGATAATGAATGTAGTCGTATATATAGTTCAAAAAATTGCTGCTGAGTTGTCATAACTTTGAAAATCTAGAAACCCACATATAGAATAGAGTAATACTTTTTTGCATTGTGTTATTTACTATTTGGTAAAATGTAACACTTTGATTTATGAAATTCTATTAAAAATAAAATAAAATAAAATTAATGATGAAATCTGTAAAATATGTTTTATATTATAAACCTTAAATTATATAATACTTTTTTTATTTTTGCAGTAACTATCTTTATTCATAAAATGTTGATAGCATCTGCTTTTTGTTTCTACCATTTCAATATAAAGAGTGTAACAAGGAAACTGTAAAGACAATGCTACGCGGAAGAATGCATGTACTCGTTATATTCATTCCGGTATTGCTCACGGTTGTAAGTGCAAGAAAACTGCTTGAAGACATGCCCAGAGTTTCCAATTTTGAACCCAGTGCAGATGAGAATATAGATGCACGTGAAATGCCAGCCCAAATACCAGTCAATTTCAGGCAAATTAGTAGAGAAGGTTTTGCAGACAAACAACCTTTTGATCTCCTACATTTTCTTATGATCGAACCGAGAGACGCAAAACACGCCAAGGACTTACTAAGGAAATCAGGCAACAGGACTGTACGATGGTTTCAGCCGCAAAGAAAACTAATATTTCAAAGTCCCCGTGATGAAATGGAGTATTACAAAAACTTTTATGATAAGACCAATAAGACAAAACACAATTCACCATTCGACTTTTCTTCATTATTGGAGAAGAATTTGCAAGATCCATTTGCAGGTAGGCGTAGCAAAATATTTGATACTCAAAACAAAAGAAAGTTCCCAAAAGCTGATAAGGTAATGCCAAGAAAACTTTTTAACGTAACGGATTACTTTGAAGACAACAGATTTTATAGGAGGCCGGATGAAAATAGACATAATATTAATTGGACAACGTGTGATGAGTTTGCAAAGAATGCTGTATTTCATCCTGAAGACATAGTCAACACTCAATGGTTGCCATTTTTTATTTGGTCCACAAGACACTTTAGGGCAGCTGTAATACATACATTCTCATATCCAACAAAAAAGGTAAACAGTTATTTATTTAACATACTTACCTATCTGTTAGAAAAACAATAGTACATTGTTACCTTAGGGATGAAAGTAACTTATTTAGTCCCGAGACGGGGTTTGGCGCCCGAGCGTAGCGAGGGGGCCTAAAGTTCGAGGGACTAAATAAGTCTTTATCCCGAGGTAAACACTGTGCTTTTCATTACGAATATAAGGAAAGTCAAAATAAAAATAGAAATTAGCTAAAGAAAATTGAGTGAACTTTATTTTACATAAATCAACAACTTTGGTGAGATATTTTGCCACTTTCCCGCCTTTTTTTTCTTTGGCCTAGTCGGCGGGCTATGCATTTAGCTTTTTAATAGTCAAGTATTGTCTATGATTGTCTATGAATGTCTATGAATCAGTTGTCTTTACTTTATGAATAAAGTCTATCTTTCTTCTTGTCTATGGATGCACTCGGGTATGTCGTGTTTCATTTGAATTCCAATAAAAATGTGACAACTAGTTTTTTTTAATTATTTGACAGCTGTCAGTTGAAAACGATTCTCCCTAGGGCTGAAAAGTATTACTTTCAACCCGCTTCTCAGGCAACTTCAGACCTACTTTCCGTGTATGAGTAATGAAAAAAATGTTTTAATCGTATTCGGGCCTACTAATATTTAGTTTACGTAAAGAAGATAACTTCATGTTGAATTGAATAGCCATTGGGGTATTTTCTGAACTGTTTAATTTCTCTTCTCTGCAGGAGAATCTGCTTTCTGGTAGTCTTGACTTATCACAAGTTATCATTATAATGGGTTATAATATAGTTGATGTTTTTCAGGCAGGCAGGTTTTCCGATGCTCAGGCACAGTAGGATATTTTTGGTGTCACATTGAAAATTGACTCATGAAACCTAGTTAGTGCATATCTACTTAATTTAAGTTTTTTTTCTTTTCAAATAACTTCAGAAACCATTTCATCAATATTTCAGACTGTACAATATTTCAAAACTGTGTTTGGATCACATTATAAAAATATTGATTGGAAACAGCCAAAATTGCTATTGAGCGAAACGAGAAAAATTTTACTTTTCGCCGGAGATAGAAAGGGATTCTTTTACGGCATACCAGATCAGGAGCTGCCAAAACATCCTTCGTGTAAGTAATTATATTTTGGTAGACTTAATATTATGTTTAACACAGGGTAGTAGTGTTAATAAATTCTAAATCAAAATTTATTAATTTCATGTAGGCTACCTTGTAGCACTTATGACACGTCACAAATCTACCACCGGTTCGGAATGCAGATTCTGCTGAGAAGAACCGGCAAGAAACTCAGCAGTTGCTCTTTTCAAAAAATAAAATAAACTAATTTTACAATAAGTAAGAAAACTAAGCTAAGTATACAGTGCTTCCACAGTGAAGCTTCAAAAATACAATACATATAGTCTAACACATGTCAGCATGGGAAGTCAAAGCAGACCCATTCCCGTTGGCGGCACCCGTTCACGAGCACGACGCATGATCCAGCCATTGCTTCGCTCAACCATATTTAACCATATAATATAAAAACAAATTTTATTTGTAAGTCAGCTTTTATTTGTATTTTCAGTTGTACTGACTTATTGTTTACAATGTTTTCAGACAAAAACGTAACTCTACCACCCATTACACTAAGATTGAAGATACACGATCCCTATTTAGCGATGACGTACTGTGAGGAGCATTACGCAACTATAATGGCAGAAATGGGCACTGAACCGACTTCTGAGCGTGAGGCACTCATTGAAGCTTCGACGCTTAATTTCAAAGGCCACGGAATTGTGGTTCGTAGGGACATAGAATTTGAAAAATTTAGTGCAGATTTGAAACAAAAAAGGAAAATGGAAGAAGAAGCGAAAAAGTTTATTCACATTCCCAGATATACTGGTAACGTGGATATGCAAACCGCAAATGACTATTGATGTTTATTTAAATGCTCATCAGATACCTATTTTATTTAACTAAAATAGAATAGGTATAAATTGCCTTCTAGAAACATAATCTGGACCGAACACAGAACCAACGTCGCGGAATCATATACCTAGGCGTTAAAGTTCCACTATAGACAATCTGGATAGCGAAACTCGGGTACTTAGATCTTATATTAAAAAAAGATGTGAAGTTATAGGAGAACTATTGGTTAAATACATTGTAGCAGTTAGAATGCTGTAAATTCATGCAATCCTTACAATTGAAACTGAAGCAAATTGATATAGTATATCATAGGCAACCTGCAGCAGCTTCCATAGTGTCTTTAGCATAGTGTTTACGTCAATAGATTTTGTGAATAAAAGTTAAGTTAAATATGTATAAAAAGAGGTGGATAAACATATCATCGTAACAACAAGCGTGTGGTAAATGAAGCGCGCAATGGCAGATATTTGTCGTAATTTGTCATGTCATTTAACAATGAAGTTCCTGCTCTATTATACTCTTCGTCGTTCGGAACAATTTTTTCTCTTGTTTTGTGAGTATATAACTCACCCCTAGTAGAACATCATAGTATACACTTTAATAAACTATCCAAAATAGCTATATTGTTGTGAAGTCGGCGAATGAGACACATCAACACACATCCTACAGACTGCAGTAAACAAGAAGCCAAAAACAAACACGAAATTCCAGAACGGTAAACTTCCCTTATTGGTAATATAAAACGACCACTTCAAAAACAAATTCTCATTGAGCTCAACATTTCTCAAACACCAAGCAACTCTTACAACAATTGTAGCCATTCAATTTATCATTGTGTGTTCTGTGTTATATGAGAAGGTTCTTCGCGCGTTCCATACAAACGAAGTTAGATTCTTATGTGAATAGTAAGTAAACTCAATGAGATTTTGTAGACACTGAAGATTAATATTATCTATTTTAGATTATTGATAATATTGAATTAATGTGTTTATCGATTAATGTGTGAATAGAATTTTGATCTATTCATAATATATTAAATTGATTTATTTGGTAATTTATAAAATCTTTTGACATAACATAATTTCTTTTTTTATTCTTCGACTGGTTGGTATCCGAGAATCAAACTTCGATTGTATTTACCACGCTGGCGCTTCGAAGTGGTCTGTAATTTTGAAAACTTTTCTATAAAGTTCGATTAGAATGTTTAGTTTTGCGATTTTAATTGAGTCTATTATATCTATTATTGTTGTGGCTATTCACATTCAATTCATAAGCGCTGGTACGATGCCAAGTGCGCGGTACGATAACGAAACAACCACTTGCGAGGAGTTCAGCCGTTTCGCCAGATTCAACCCGTACTCCGTTGTGGACGATGAATGGATGTCGTTCTACTACTGGGGACCGCCAATGACCCCCATAATTGCAATTTTCTTTGTGCCTACTACCCGGGTATGTTACCTTTATTTTGATAACTTTTGTTTATATGTGTGGTACAAATAAAGTTTAGTGTAGTTTATCGAAATTATCTCTATAATATTATGATTAACACTGGACTTGCTGCTGTGGTAACTTTTTTGGACCTACTTGATTTACACCATTCTGGATTTGATTGACGCCATCCTGGCGTTCTATGCATAGATATAAGTATCTCTGGAACCAATAATTAATATTGCAAATGGCGCACCAACCTCCAAAAGTAAGCTACGATTTTATAACCAACCTCTTTAATTAATCTATGAATTCATATGAAAAGGTCGGTGCGCCATTTGCAATATTATTAGTTCTAAAGACACTAGCGCGCACCCTCTTAGGCTGCATCTTCACTTACCATCATATATTTAAGAAAAAAATGTCAAAGTGGCGCTTCAAATTGATCGATTAATTAAGCTGTCATTTGTATAGGGTCAGCAAATCCAGTGTCAATCATAGATTAAATATAGAGATCAGTGTTTCACTCCGATACCGGAGCGTCTTGAAGTGATCCTGATTGCCCAATCGCAGTCTCAAAGCAGGTGCTACATGCATGAATACTCCGCCAAGTGTAACGCACGTTACTGCCAGGGTCCGTGGAGTAGGTTCAAGAATAGAACAGAATAGAAATAATTTTTATTCAAATAAACTTTTACAAGTGCTTTTGAATCGTCGATAAATTTACCACTGGTTGGAATGCCTTTCCTGCCGAGAAGAGCCAGCAATAAACTCGGCGGTTGCTCTTTTCAAAAAAATTTTTTTACAATAGGTAATGAAACTATGCTATGTATACAGTGCTTCCACGACGAAGTTTCCTAAGTCCAATGTAATACAAATACAAATAAATACAATCCAATGCATGTAGACAGAAAGCAGACCAATTCCCGTTGGTGGTACCCGTTCACGAGCACAAGCCACACATAGCCCCTTCGTTTCCCCTGGCGGAGGGGTATGCGTTAGGCAGTTCCTGTCTATAAAAAAAGGTGCTACATGCGTACAGATTAGATAAAGATTTTTCTAGTTTGGCGGATTATAAAAAGTTTTGTAGAATGTTAATCATTGTGTCAGAGCAGACGTCTTCGCAAAGTACCGGCTTCTTTTATCCAATATTTAATTTTATCGTTGCATTAGCAAAAAGAGTACATAAAGTCCTTACTTGACGGCCACGTGTTGGAGCCTGTGAACTGGACGGCGAGGATGTTGGTGCTAAGGGAGCGAGATAACAGCACTTACTTGCTAGTGGAGCAGAATGATAGAGGGCATTATATGTTTTACGTACTAGCTAGAGGTAAGACTTCAATTATGTTCTTATATTAATGGGTTATTTTGTTAGTGCCCTTCCAACAGATTCCCTTACCTTAACTTACTTATAGGCTAGAAGAGTGGCTGCCAGTGATTTAGTAGACTATTGCTTTCTCATTCTGAGAGGAGACTTGTGCCCCGAAGTGAACCGGTGATGGGTTAAGATGAAGAAGATTTTGAGATGAAGATGTCTATGGAAATAGAAACCAATTCAACTTATTTTTAGTTAACTTAAGATGAATTCCTACGAGATTTAAAAAAATAAAATGCACGCGGAATTTCACAACCAAGTAGTTCACTATAATAACGAAATTATTCGGACTTTATAGCAATAATATGTTAGAAAGCCCGACTATTCCCTGGAGCCGCTGGACAGAAGCGGAACAAGGTCCTGTTCTGCGGAGACTCTAAAAAGACCTAATGTTTCCTTCAGAGGACGTTTATCGGTTCAGACGTCGACGATAGATTAACATGCTAATTATTATTTACTATTTTAATGATTTGCAGGTTTAGGAGTAGGTGACTATGTGCAAGCAGTCCACTATCGCTTCAAGCAGATTGACGGTGGAAAATATTTTGCTATGTTCGATTGTAAAGTAAGTACGTTTTTTAGAATTACGATATAGCTACAAGACACAATTGTCCGGGATCACATGAATGCTTCCTTCCACCTTCCAACTGCATGCGGTCTACCACTCCCGTACTTAAGTACGTCTTTGATGACCTCCCTGGCGTAGTGGTGAGCGCTGTGGTCTTATAACTGGGAAGTCTCGAGTTCGATTCCCGGCGGGGGCAATTTGGGGATTTGTAATTTATTTACTGAATTATCTCCATCGATATTATCTCCGGTCTGGTCTGGTGGGAAGCTTTGGCCGTGGCTAGTTACCACCCTACCGTCAAAGACATGCCGCTAAGTTATTTAGCGTTCCAACATGATGGCGTGGAAGACATAAATAAATGATATAAATAAATTTGCGGGTTTCAGAGGGACTTAGTATACATGTTTGCAAGGCTGAAAGACGTTCCAAAAAAGAACCAGATGGCAGACGAAGTAGCAAAGTTGGGTTACAGAGGACGCGGCGGAAGATCCTATCTCTACCAGGGCCACCAGTGGATGCCGATACCAGAGGCCGACGATGAGGAATTTCATGAAGCTGTTATTCTTAGGAAGCCTATTTATAAATAAATAATTTTATAGAACAATGATCAGCTTTCTCACTCGTTAAGTAGGTATTAAAGTATTGTTACCAGAGACCAAAATAAAATCCAAAGCAAAAATCCTAAAAAAGCTAAAATCCTTACTGATATTATAAATGAGAAAGTGTGTTTGTCCTTCAATCACGCAGCAACGGAGCAACTGATTGACGTGGTATTTTGCATGGGTATAGTTGAGGATCTGGAGAGCGATATAGGCTACTTTTTATCCTGGAAAATCAAAGAGTTCCCGCGGGATTTTAAAAGTTCAATCCACGTGGACGAATTCGCGGGCATCGGCTAGTAATTAATACATTTAAGGAATAGGTACTACCTATGGAGAAGTAAGTATATTTTACATTAAAAGGTATCTACGTCATAATTAAACTAAATTGTCTCGGGAAATTTTCTCTTGAAGCAAGTTTATTTAACTAATTTGTTCAATTAGGTTCCCATTAGGAATGTAAATATTTAAGGCTTTTGTTCCGGGCCCCAAGGCGCCTTCAACAATTGAAGAACCTTAGTAAACATACCACTTTAATATATACCTATATTTTTCTTAATTATTTTTTATTTCTATCAAATGTAATTAAAAATATATATATTTGATACTTCATCATTTCAAATAATATATGCGTGTGCCAGGGTAAATCTTCAGATGCAGATTTTGATTTTTACAGCAGTAGATCAAGTTATCCTATCCGGATAAAAAAGCAGCCAAAAATTACATCATATTTCCAAGGAACGGTACTGAGTAGAAACATGATAAAATAATGAAAGTTCGACAAAAAAAATCGTGAAGTTAGGTCTAATTTTTAACCAATTTGCATTTATTTTCAATATGTTGCATATTACAGAATCAAATTTTTTATATAAAATTGCTACACATATTACTAAGAGACGATGCAGCCATTTTCTAAAAAAAAATCAATATCTTACGAATTATTAGAATACATGATGTATATTTTGGCACTTTCTGCACTCCTACACGCTAGCATCTGTCGCGTTTCACACGAGATTTCAGGTATGTTTTATATTTGTCTATCGCGGAGATTTTTTTCTAGCATTACACGCCTACTGGACAAGATTGTCAGATTTCACACATCTTTGAGAATATTATAGAGAACTCTCAAGCATACAGGCTTGTTGTTGTTGGCCTCACGATGTTTTTCTTCACCGTTCAGCAAGTACAAGGGTAGGTTTGTACTTAGTAGGTAGTAGATACTATCTTTCCATTTAAAGTAATTTTGATACTGCATTAAAATAATGTACCTACCTAACGTTAAACTTTGTGCAGTGATTGTGTTACATAGTAAAATATCTTAGAAGTTTATAATAACTGCGCTTATCTTCTGAATTTATGTTAACTATTTTTGATAAATAATAATTTATGACTGGATCATAACATGTACAAAGTAGGCCTCTTACCTACGCATGATTTCCTGAATATAAGAGGCCATAAAATATTAGCAAAGGTTTCACTGTGTTAATTTAGGAAAATTTTAAATATAGGCAAAATTTTCCAATTGGCTATTATGTATTAGGTATGTGTTACACATCTACCTATATGAACTTACTTGGACTTAGATATGAGTTAAGAAATCTAAGAACTTGGGTTTGTGTATCTATAGGTAGTTATTTTAGTCGGTTCAATGGCTTGGCTCCCTTGTATAATTCCCAACCTACCTACTCATTAGATGTATTAGGTAGGTAATTACGATTTAAATCTTTGCTTAGGTGTTAGTTTCGTTTGTGTTGGCTTTTTGTTCATTGTTATGGCTTTGTTTTTGCATGCCATTTGTATAAACGTTATGATTAATTTAGTAAATGGCGTCTAAGACAAACAAAAATTGCATTTAAAATAAATAGAGATGAATATTTTGAACTTTGAATGAAATAAAAGATTTCTTTGTACACATGTGCATAGGTTATAGTTGGTCGGTATTTGTTTTCTAAATAAGTGTGAGTATCTTCTTGGAACAGAAATTAAAAAAAAAACAAAGCTCTATTTTTGCTGTTTGCAACACTAATAGATTAGATAGGTACCTATCTAGATAAAACACGATGGCCTTAATTATTTGTAAACAAGATAACTAACTGCGCATAATTCGTACATACAAGGGTAAATTATTAACTTATCTAAAGTTAAGTATTAACTTCAAACTTATCAACGTAGGTACAAAATGCAAATCCAATCTTACGCGGCGATGTACAAAACAACATAAAATCGCTCTGAACCTTCGAAAAACGATTAAACATTCAAAATGAGGTTATTTAGTTAAGTTTACAGCGACGTTTACTATCTAGACCGCTTTAATGGCTAGGAAGCGGCGTGCGGTAAAGAGCGGCGATTATACGATTACATATTATGTTACTTGGCCGTCTGCCTGGGGTATAAATTATATAAGTTATGGGAGAACTTTTTGTGATGGCAACCTCAACTTCGGAGAGCACACTACCTTTGGTTCTCGACTGAAAACTGTATGAGCTTATTCGAAAGCACTTTGTTAAAGTTTATTTGAATAACAATTTTATTCTATTCTATTTAATGCTGTACTAAGACAATTCTGTCTTTTCAGCAGAATTAGCATTTCGAAAAGGCGGCAGATTCTCGACTTGTCATAAGAGCCACAAGTTGGCCTACTTGAAATACTTAAATAATTTTGAATTTGAATTTCAAAATAAAAAGTTGATATGGATATGATAAATCATAAAAAAAAAACTAGGTACCAAATGAAACCTTAGATATTCTTTGTTAATTTTCTCAATGTTTTTGTTTTTAATTTCTGTGCCACTAGCTGAAATCCACGTCTTCAACCACGTGGATTTAGTTTTTATAATCGCTTGAGAAATCTTTGTTCTTCCGGGATAAAAAGTAGCCTAAGTAACTCTCCAAGTCCTGAAATATACCCATGTAAAAAATCAGGTCAACCCGTAACTCCGTTGCGACGTTATTGAAGGATAAACAAACAAACCAACCCACTTTTGCATTTATAATATTAGTAAGGATTGATAAGTCCACGTTATAGCGGAATTTCGAATGCAGAAATCTCTATAGGCAAAACTTCTAAGACAAATTGAAATGTTAGAGAATGGAGGAATCTAGGTGGACCTAACACTGAGGAAAAATTTGATCGCGCATTGTTAGAGCTTGCGGTTTTCCGTATTTATCACTGGCCATAGAATGTCTTATTTTATGTTACTTTTTTTTAGATTTACTTCTTACTACTTACTTTTTAGATTGCCTACTTTATACTTTTTACTTGATACCCTTGATACTTTTCAGATTTGTTTCTGATTTTTATAGTTTGTGAAGGAGTTATAAAGTTATTTCTATCTCGCTTTTTAAAAGATAAAACGATGGTAGGCGCAACGGAGGAACTCTACGTTTCCGTAAAAGTCTACACTTCTATAGGTAATAATAATTATTTATTAATCATTCATACGTGTCTTTCTAAAATATGTATTCACATATTTTGTGTGACGCGACGTTTGAACTCAGTTTCTACCTATAAATGTATATTTTTTGTCAGAAAGAATATAAGCCACGTTGAATTTGACAAATATTCCCCTTTCCCTTCCAAATAAACGGAGAGCTTGTGTTAGGAGTGGGTACGGACAATAGTGTAACGGCGATCAAACCTTCGACCTTTCAACCTGCCCCCTTAACCGTTGGGCTATTGAGAATCAGAGTTATTTTAGTTATGTTTTATCTGGTGGGAGGCTTTGGCTGTGGCTAGTTACCACCCTACCGTGAAAGGTTCTGCCAAGCGATTTAGCGTTCCGCCACGATGGCGTGTAGAAACCAATTAGGGTTATGGGTTGAATGTACACTGCCATACCCCTTCCAAGTTAGCCCGCTACCATCTTAGACTATATCGTCACTTACCATCAGGTGAGATGCATAATCACTTACCATCGGATGAGATCGCAGTCACGGACTATCTTGTCATCGAATAAAAAAAAGTTATGTCGGATTGTAAAAGTTTGTAATTTGTACAATTCATAATATACCTACGGACTGTATACATTCGCAATCGTGTGTGCAACTGACGCACGAATATGTGCAAGAAGGTTCGAAGTTCTAGCGTTCTGATGTACCTACCTATCAAAAATCCGCAACTCGGAATGTCAAAACTTTCCCATATTCGTTTGCGAACAATAATTAGGTTCGCGTTTAATTTCGGTATATATGTACCTACCTATAGATATTATTTATCTACCTCCCTCCCAAATAATTTCAGGCCCTTAGAATGTAAATGAGAGCTACAAAAAAGCGCTATTAAATTCGAATCAAGAAAATTATCCGTAAAAGAAACTTGAAACCACTTTGCATTCAAAATTAATAAGAAAAGAATTATCACCTGATTCCATCCAACAAAGCCCTTATCCAGGTTTGTGTCGGTAATTATCGTTTGGAAGGGAGCTGCTTCATCCATCCATCCATTGGTTCATCCATCTTCGGTCCAATGACGTGCGTGGATGATTAATGGATTCGACTTGTCGTTAGAAGTCCAACTAATGTTTATTAACTGAGCTTAGTGGTCATTTTCATTGTTCCCTTCTGAAGACTTTAGCTTTAGCTTGGTGAAGATCTAGTTTTATATACGAGAACAACCGATTGAAATAATTTAAACATAAAAATTCTTTTTACAAAACCGACTTCAAATGCCACTACACAGTATATCAATTGAGCCTATAAAATTTGAAGAGTTCTTCGATTTCTCCAGGATCCCATCCCATATTCATCAGATCCTGACCTGATAAATATGGGATCATGTGGGAAGTATACCCTTTCAAACAAAAAAAGAATTTTCCAAATCAGTCCAGGAGTCTTCGAGTAATCGAGGAACATACATAAAAAAAAAAGATTCCGACGAATTGAGAACCTCCTACTTTTTTGGAAGTCGGTTAAAAAGGGATTCTGATGTTCTCATTAATCCCTTTTTTCAATCGGTTGTATGGTATGATTCTATTTTATTTTTTTACTTGGTTTAGTAAAGGTTACATACATTAATATACTAGTACTTAAACTAGCTCTATCCCGCGGCTTCGCTCACGTTAAGTTCGATTCTTCCAACCCCTATTTTATCCCCTTAGGGGCTGAATTTTCAAAAATCCTTTCTTAGCGGATGCATACATCATAATAGCTATCTGTATGCCAAATTTGAGCCCGATCCGTCCAGCGTTTGAGCTGTCCGTTGATAGATCAGTCAGTCAGTCACCTTTGCCTTTTGATTAAAACTTATTCTAAGATTAATGCTTGCTGAATGCAGTGACCAACTAGGCAGCTATTGCTTTGACCTTCCATGTCCACGGTATATTAACACTAGCAACGTGGAAAACTACCTACTATTACTGGAAAACTACGCAATGACAAAAACCTTATTGTATAGATAGGCAATAGTTGTATAGAATCCTACACGGAATGTCCTAGTCAATTTTGTGACAAAAGTTTTATTAGTTTTATTAAGCAATACATAATCAGGCTTCGTTTTTTCAATCACCTCAGCGGTCTATTAATATATTTTCAATTTAGCGGACAATGCATTTCTAAGAACGAATATAATATAACATTATATGAATAGCTGTTAAAGCAATAGGTACTTAACTTTGAATCAGTACTTACTTAACAAGTAGTTATATGTACGTACGTACCTTCTCAGGTATAGTTCTTTCAATTCACGAGGGCGCGTGGCTCATGGTTGGCTGTGTGTCGTATCTGTATAAGTGTGAGCGAAAGCTTGCTTGCGCCTGACCGCTTTCACCTAGGCTCCTGACAGGCGCGCACACTTACGCAATGTGCATGTACACGACGTAACCGTAAGTAAAGCTCGCGCCCTCGTGAATGCAAGAACTATTATACTGTGCTATATATAGAAAAAAATATCGAAATCCTGTCCCTATGGTTCGTAGTTTTTTTATGTGTCTATGGCAATAAATCTTGCAGAATTCTTCTTTAGCAAGTCACTTATCCACTGTATTCATACATGCCGTAAGTAATTTTCTGGTCAAAGACTTTCTTTTTCTTTAAATTGTGCAATTGAGGAGGTTAACTTGCTATTCTTCGTATTACTGCGATTAGGATATCATAAAACCAAGTCCCTCTCCTTCACCAAAACTAGTATAAGGATTTTCATCTTGTTTTTCACCTATGAAAAGCGTGATTCTGCGAGAAGTATTGATATAATTTATAAAAAATACATACATATACAAATTTTGTGGTACAGCCTGGTAAAAAACTATGGAAATGCTCTTATAATTGTATGCCTGGACTAGTTTGTACTGAAAAAAAAAACTATGTTATCTTAACACATATCTACCAACAAACGTGTGAAGGGAATCGTAAAACCATAAAGATAAAGAAATATCTCCTCGATGCTAATAGTCTCGTATTAATTGTCCAATGAAAAACTTGAACATGACATAGTAGGTGCAGAAATAGATGTTATCTAAACGCTCGATGGCGCAGTAGGTAGATATATTGAAAAAGCCCTATAAAAAAACTTGTCACCGTTCACACAAACCAGTCGGTTGTTATGCCGTCCACAATTGTCACATTAAGAACGACTACAGGTTATTCATTAGCCGTTATACAACCGCGATTATCATAAAATCCTAGTAGAAAATAATCTCGGAACAGGCCGAAAAGAATAAATATGCCACGGGGGAATTTAGTACCGAAAGTTGAGGAACCCCGCTGCGACAAAAGGACCCGCGCTCTGTGGCGCTACGGCCTTTATTTTTTATTGTACACACAAAAAAGTCGCCTAATAAACCAAAGATGGCCGCTGTCTGTACGTCACTGGTATATTTCATGTCCTATTTATGAACGAATAACGATTGTTGTAGTATATTTTTAAGATCTCTCCTTACTCCATCCACACTATAATATCTCCTACGTAGGTACTCGGTAGGGAAAGACATGATGCCCGGGACTTCGTCCGCGTTCACTTTATTTTTAAAAATCCTGAGGGAACTCTTTGATTTTTCAGGGATACAAAGGAGTCTATGTCACTCTCCCAGTCCTTAACTTTAGCCATGCAAAAAATTGTCGATCCGTTGCTCTGTTGCGCCGTGATTGAAGGACAAACCAATAAACAAACAAACCACAAACACATTTTCGTATTTATAATATTTTCTAAGGATCTAAGGATTACTTGTAAACCAGAATTTGACCAGAATATTATTAACAATATTATATGTTTAAGACTAAAATACATACGTTTTGTATAACTATCACGTATTTACATAGGTTGTTTGACGTTTAACTCCTACCTATATAAGCAAAGTCACGAATTGTGTTAGTTTGTTATAATTTTTTGACCTGTCATCGGGAACTAATTTCGGAAGGGCTTTTTGTGTGTATGTTTTTTCTGTTTCGCCGATAGGTTAGCTATTATTTGATAGAGTATGAGTTTCGTGATGTAAGTGAAGGTATTATTTACATTCTCTTAAGCTCGAGTTTTCATACAAACGCAGTTTTACTTTAATTTAAAAACTACATGTCGGATTGTAGGGTGACACAATGACATATCGAGGTTTGAATTTGTGTTTTTTTTTTGTAAGAAATAAAATAGAAAAAATAGAGCGAGTTAAATGTCTCTAGTACAAGGGATAAAAAATTGTGTCCAATGTTATCCAAAACTCGAAACTCTGACAAGATGCGTCAGTGTTTCGACTTTTACCTACTTTGGAACTTGGAAATTGGAATAATTAAAATAATGATCGACATATTAACATACATATTTTATATATTTTAAGAACGGATTAAATACTTATTTTTCCACCAATAGATATTGGTGACCATTTTTACGATGCTATAAAATGATTTACCGTGATTTTACCTACATCGTTTGCCTCTCTCGCTGTTTTCCCTGAATATTGTATCGATTTGTTTGTATTCATACAATTAATTAGCATAATCATCAAGACTTAAGTAATAATTCAATATAAGTTACGCAATTTAATCACTATAATTTCTCTAGTCACGGGAAAATACACTAACTACAGCCACGCGTCATTCCCGCCCCAGAAATATATCTACGCAATTCTCCACCGTAGAAAATCTTATTTATATATTTCATGCTTGTAAATCTTTAATAGGATCCCTTAGTTGTTGACGTGAGGGAAATTGAACTTTAGTGCTTATTTAATAGAGAATATTTTAGGTTATATGAAAGTAAAATTGATACGCTATTCATATTGGATAACTACCATGCTACCATAGGCGTAGCAAAATACGGCGCGTGGCGATTTTGTGGGAAGGCTGTCGATGTTGATACGGAGTTCAGATTAAAGTGCGTAATATGAATTTAAACATTAGACAATAGCACAGAAATATATTAAGATTAGATTAAGTTCGCGTTAAGTTCGATTTTTCAAACCCCTATTTTACCTCCTTGGTTGAATTTTCAAAAATCCTTTTTTTGTGGATGCCTACGTCATAATACGATTTCTTGCCCGCTCTTCTCAGCAGAATCAGCTTCCAGAATCGATTGTTGATTCTCGACTTGTCATAAGAGACAACATTTGGCCTGCATGAAATAATTAATTTTGAATTTAAATTGAATAGCTGTATGCCAAACAGCCATTCAGTAATTTGAACTGTGCGTTGATAGATCAGTCAGTCAGTCGTGTGTTAGTGTGTTCGACAAAATTTTTTTTTTTTAATGAATATCATACAAGTTATTAGAATACATGATGTATTTGGCGCTTACTACATTCCTACTCGGCGTAATACGCTGGCATCTGTCGCACTGCACGCGAGGTTTCGTCACGATTGCGTGGGTCAAATCTGATTTACTCAAACATTCTGCGCAGTATAATGTTTGATAAGCTTTAAACTAAAGCTGCAAGGGTTCGCTGGACATAAGTCTCTTGTAGGGACCTATACGTCTCGGTCTCCGTCGTTTGAATCCGATTCTCTGCAACATTACTATACGACTAACTAGTTTCTTAATTGGCATTACTAATATTTTGTTATAATATCTTAAGAGATATCGTCCCAAAGATTTATAATTAAGGTAGTTAAATAGTGTAGTATTCGTTACGCAAAATTAATTATTATTACAATCGTCACAACAAAGGGTCTGAAGAGCCCCGGGCATTTGTGGCCGCGGAACTCAATTTGTTAAAACTCGTCAGGAATGCGAGAGATGCACTGCTTGCGAGTATGCGACTAAGTATTTGCGCGAACAAAACGCTTATTAGGTAATACCTACCATTTTTAACATAATACATACTTGAATTTTGTAGAGTGACATGACTTATGAGTTACCGTAAAGTTAGCGACTTGGCTCAGCGAGTTGTGAAACCGAGGTCTGTAGAAGTCAATGCAGGAAACAGAGAAACAAGAGAGTTCAACAGTGGAAATCTATCGGTTGGTAAAGAAAAATATCAGCTGATGTCTGAGACTTCAAAAGTTTAGATTTTTTAATAATCCCGCAAAAATGATTCAATGTAAATTATAATAATTAATCAATAAGTAGATAAAAATTACCTTCCGAATGTCAAGCTCGCTTCAGCAAAATCCTAAATAAAGCCAGAAAACAGGGCTACTAGGTACTATCTTCACAGGCACGAAGTCGAAGTAGGTAGTGAAAATCACGTTATGTGAAATTTTAAAGTGTTATGACTTATGAGTAAATTTTCAATATTTACGTTTAAAATTTTACCATTAGCAAACAATGTATGAAGGAAATAGGTTTTAGAAGAAATGCATTTTTGTTCTTGCTAGTACTTCAACCCTAGTGAAAGGGCCGGACCCCACGTGAAAGGCGCGAGTGTCAGAAAAACAGCTCGCAGTCCGCAATGAATAGCGAAAATGTAAATTTCACGCAACTATACATCGCATGAGACGGCTGAGGTGGGGTGAGGGTGGTCCAAGGCACGCGCGATAGCGATACATTCTTCTTTGGGCAAACTACGTGGTCGCTTACCCCAAAGATAGTTCTTTCACTAAGTGAGTGAATCGTTTTGTGAATTCGTGATAAGCTTTTGGAAAATGGTAAAAATTAGAACAAAAATATTTTTGAGTGATCATGGTATGTTATGACGAGTCATAGATATTTACTTTAAAGAGAAGAATGTTACATGCGAGTTTAATTCTCTCAACAGTAGGTACACCCACAGAGCAGAAACAAAAATACATTTAGCGCATTTGAGCGGTGTACCCTTTGTTGCTCAAATGCGCTAAATGTATTTTTGTTTACATAATGGAGTAGTAGCACCCTTTAGAATTCGATTTGAGAAATATTCCTTATTCTCCCGATTTACTTTTCCCGACAACTTTTCATGGTCGTAAATAAAACAAAAAAAGAATTACGCATGTGTATCGTTTGAATGGACGTCTTGAGTCTTTCTATAATTCATTTAAAATTGTTTTTTCCGAATTTGAAAATGAACCAGGTTACTTTTCCAATTTTTCTTTCAATAAAAACCTAATTAGTAATTACTATCACAAACGGTCCAGCCGTTCTCAAGAGATGGGCTCAACAACGAAACAGCATTTCGTTTATGTAAATTCGATGTTCATCACTTGTACCAAACATTAAGAATAACTTTATGCATTGGGCTGGTACAACTTAATGATTCGAGGGCCTGCGTCTAAGCCCTTGTTTTGGTTAGCTGAAGGTGGCTTTATTCTTCATTTTGATTCCTTTTATTTGTAGAACTTATAATCTTATTGTCCTTTGCAACGGATGTTTTATTTATCCACTTTACACATTATTTTGTAGCGAATAAATGAATTACAATAATAATAATTTTATGGGTACTTACATACCTTTTTTTTTTTACATTAGGTATATTATTTTGACTTAGCTTTTATTGTCACGAGTTTCAGCGTAGCAAAGAATGAAGCCGTAGCGGGGCGACGAGCGGGTTATTTATTTATGGACGAGAATGGAGCCACCCACGAACAAGAGGAGCGGTAGAGTAGCGGCCGCGGCAGAAGGACAAAGAAGTAAGGACACCAGTCCTTACTCCTTTGTCCTTCTATACATTAAACTCTGCCATTTGCAACTACTGCTCATATCAGTCATCATCTCCAGGCCTTTAGATAACTTAGTGGTATTGAAACAACTTACACGGACGAAGTCATAGGCATCAGCTAGTCAAATCATAAAATAGGTAGGTATTACGTGGTACTTCAATTGAGATTAATCTTCCTGTCAGGGAGTAGAGCCACGCGCGCGTCACGTGACCTGCGCGAGCGCAATCGATCAGTTATGGACAATGGACATAGAGTAACTAAATGAGTACAATTTTTGAATGATGCCTAAATTAAAACTAATATTATAAAACACATACGCTAAAGTGTGTTTGATATTAACTCTAATGTCCTTCAAGTACGCAGCGTCAGTGCAACGAAACAATTTGATTTTTTGGCATCGATGTAGATAAATATCTACTTACATATTAAATGTCTAATGTGACATATAAAATGCTTTTATGTGTAATATGCGAGTAGTTTAATAAATAATTACACTGATAAAAATCGACTCTCTACAGTCTTGCGTGATTGATGATGACTTCATTGACTCGAACTTCATCCAAAGGTTAGAACTAGAGTGCACAGGTTTTTCACATAGCGTCTCACAGATGAAATATCTTTATAGGCACAAAAGCGCCGCACATAATCACTGACTATAAAAAAGATTATAATGTATGTATGTCGTGGTGACAGATTGCGCCATGTTTAACCGTACGGGGGAATAGTAATTCTGATATTAATGCTGATAAGTTGCTTTTTATGTGAGAAAATCAACAGCGATCGGAATCCATCAAAAGATATCGTGTTTGCCTTTATGCTTAAGCCGTTATTCTGATTTACGATCAGATTTTTTTAAATATTTACCCGCGATTGGAAAGAGTTATTGTCTTTACAACTCCTTTCCAATCGTGGAAATTTTCCGCAAAAGTACTGGACCAATTTCAACACAGTTCTTTGCATTTTATAGTTTTCTTAGATATGTTTTACGTTTATGGGTTACCCATAAACTATGTAGGGTTTGAATGGTCTAAAGGTGCAAGATGCAGCAGTCCTGGAATATTTCACTTGTTTTTTAGTTTTCAGCCTGTAAAAAATGTTACAAAACATATATTAACTGAATAAAGCGCCTCGCGTTCCAACATGGCTGTGGCCTGTGACGTACAGATAGGCAGACATGTCTAAAATTAAAAGAATTCCCTGATGAGATTAGCTATCTATAAAAAAAATTACGACGCCTCTAGTATTGTTTCGTCTACTTACGTTCATAGAGCATTGACATTTTATAAAAAATTGCGATCATCTCCTTTTTCGCATACTTAGGTAATATAAAAAAATAATTTATATATACCTACATATAGGTATGGAAATTCATGAGATGTGTCTATAAATGATCTTTACCACTTCTTACATGTATATACCTAAATGAGAAAATGTATTTGTTTTTTAGTTTGTCCTTCAATCAAGTAACGCAAAAACGGATCGACGTCATTTTTTACATGGCTAAGTTAAGAATCTGGAGTTCTGAAGAGTGATATAGGCCACTTTTTAACCGGGATAAACTTAAAGTTCGAACGGGATTCTTTAAAATCCTACGCGGAAGATGTCGGGGACAAAAACATCCGTAACATAAATTCAAATTCAAATTCAAAATTTATTTATTTCATGTAGGCTACCTTGTAGCACTTATGACACGTCATAAATCTACCATATATATTTCTAAAAAAATGCTTAAAAAACAAATTTTGCCGTTCAGATAAGTTAATTCCAAAATAATTTAAGAGTTCGAGAAATAAAGGCTTTGTTTCGTGAGTGAATCACAATTTGCGAGCATGTCATCCCATATCATTTACCGTTCACCTTTTTGTTTTATTTGAAGGTTGGAGGTCAGGACAACACATAGTACCTACCTACCTATACCTAATAATTGACTAGGTACTTTTTTTGCTAGATATTTTTTACACTAATTTATGTTTCTCAACCGAGAAAAATAGGTGTTTAAAGATATTTAAAACTAAAATTTTAAAATGTTATATTCATATTAATAAAGATTAAAAAAATACATAGTCTTAGATATAAATATGTAGTTACATACGCAAAAAATAATGCGTATCTATTTCAAAATATTCAAAAATTATTATGATTACACTATTTTGGGTTTAATATAGAGTAAAATAAATAATATTTGGCGTAGTTAATAATAATAATAATAACATATAAAACCATGTCCAACTATTATGTCGAAAACTATTTGACATTTTTGATTTTGATTTTTTCCAATGGCCTGTTTCGGTTTTAGGAATTACTGATCCAATGCAAAAAGAGAAACACGTGTAGTGACTAACGCTTACAAACCATTGCGCTGATACCCAGATCTAATGCGGTTAGTTGAACTTCACGCCAAAAATGAATGTAGTAAGTATCACTTTTTTTTTCTGTGATCGTAGAGTAGGTATTACTTGCTGGAGAGATAGCTGAAAATTACATAGGTAATTAAATAAATAAATAGAGTTTAACCAACCAGCAACGGGGCAATAGATTGACGTGATTTTTTTTTATATGAATAGCGGGCAAACGAGCTGGCGGGTCACCTGATGTAAAGTGATTACCGCCACCCGTGAACACTTGTAGTACCAGAGGCACCACCAATGCGTTGCCGGCTTTTCAGGAACTTATTGGTACGCCCCTTGAATAACATCATATTGTAATTAAGTGGGAACACTGGGTATTTTTTCATGGGTATTGGGTTGAGGCCTTATAAAGTGAGTTTATGCTACCTTTTATCCTGGAATAATTTTAAAATCCTAATTCCATGCGGTCGTAATCGCGGGCCAGAGCTATTTTACAATAAATAAGTACTTATTTCATTTCATTTATGATTAAGAACCATACCTACTCGAACGATAAATTCGAACTTCAATTAACCTCACAGATTCCAGATAAGGTTTAATGAAAAAATGGTCTATTTTATAATAAAAATAAATGTCGGATGCGCCCGCGCCGCCCACCTCGTCGCCGCGAAACCTGCAGCCACTTCCGGTTGATACTAATCGCTTAAATTGCTCGTATTATGTTATTATGCCTGCACGGTCGGGCTTCATCGGTTTTTTACTAGACGAAATAGCATTAAATATTATCGTTTGACGGTTTTTTAACAAATGGCCTTTTCTCTAAGTGCCGATACACATTCTGCAAAGTATCGGCTATACCCAAACAAATCTGTAAAGTAAACTAAATGTTAGGTCGCAGGTCCGAATCCCACCCGTTGCACTTTTGTCGTTCTCACTCCTAGCACAAGCTTTTCGCTTATTTGGAGGGGATAGGAGGATATTAGTCAACTTCAGCTTGGCTAAAAAATTCTTTAATTTAAATAGCGTTGCAGCTATGCATTAGACTTTAAATTAAGTATTACTACAAATAATTAATAATTGGATAAAGAAAACGGGCTATTAAAGTTTTTAGTGTTTTATAATGAATACTTACATAATATGGATACTGTAGCTTGCATAACCTGATATTATGTGAGTATAAATAACTAAAAAAAAACTTTCTATAGAAAAAATTATTGGGATATGAAGATATAGGGAGGTGTGTGCGACGATAATAAGCAAGTGTATTCTTTTTTTGTACAAATTATTGAATGTTAGAACTATAATTAATTCCACACTTGCAGTTCAGTGTAGCTGAAAGCGCGTGTAATGTCCGATTACTCCGTGCCCGCTCGACCCGCCCAGCTATTATCTACGCAAGTGTACAAAGTGCAAAAGTGACGTTTGCTACGATAGTGTATGTTGTAGGTACTTGTAGGGCATGCAATGCGTGTGGCTCTAGGTGTGGCAAGTTGAAAAACAAGAAAACAGTTAAGAAACTTTCTTTTTATATGAATAGCGGGCAAACGAGCTGGCGGGTCACCTGATGTAAAGTGATTACCGCCGCCCATGAACACTTGTAGTACCAGAGGCACCACCGATTCGTTGCCGGCATTGCAGGAACTTATTGGTGCGCCCCTTGAATAACCCCATATTGTAATTAAGTGGGAACACTGTCGAAGGGAGAAGATTCCACAATTTGGTGGTACGTAGAAAAAAAGATCTGGAGCAACGGATGGTCGAAGTGCTCCAGGCACCCAGGTGGTGAGGGTGAAATTGCGTTCGGTGGTTTTTATTGGATGACAAGATAGTCCTTGACTGCGATCTCACCTGATGGTAAATGACGATGCAGTCTAATGCCGAGATCTATAGAGCGTGCTCTGACTTAGCTAGGACTCAAGATAAGAGATAGAACGAGACACAAATATGCTCTGACATAAATCTGTCTCATTTTATCTCTGTCTTGAGTCTGAGCAGAGTGAGAGTGCGGAATATAAACCATTGGGCACGCAATACATGTAGCTCTAGGTGTGGCCAATTGAAAAACAAGAAAACAGTTAAGAAACTTTTTTTTATTTTTTTTTTATTCAAAAACCTACGAGTAGATGATACATGTAGCTGCGTACTTGCAAGTTTTAATTAGGTCATATGCTTGGGTGAGTCTGTTATTATGTAGATAAAGTTTAAAATTTATTTCACACTGAAAGTGCTCGCCACGCCGCGCCGCTGCCGGCCGCTGCCATTCAGGTGTAGATCGGCCCTTAGATTTCAAATATAGTTTTATATTATATTCAACAACTTTGCTTACCTTAAGACGTTGGTTATATACTCAAAGCCTAAGTAACCTGTAACCTGTTTTTGTATTGTATTTTGTAGATGACAAGATAGTCCTTGACTGCGATTTCACGTGATGATAAATGACGATGCAGTCTAATATGGACGCAGGCTTACTTGGAAAGGGTATGCCAGTGTACATTCAACCCATACTCCTAATCATGTTCCTACACGCCATCATGCCGGATCACTACATCGCTTGGCGGCACGTCTTTGACGTGGTAACTAGCCACGGCCAAAGCCTCCCACCATTCTAGACCAGAGGCAATTCAGAAATTATATATTCCCATATTGCCCCCGTCGGGAATCGAACCCAGGACCTCCCAGTTATGAGACTACAGCGCTGACCACTGCGCCAGGGAGGTCGTCAAATACCTTAGAAAAGGCTTATATTTATTTCAAGTTGACGACCTCCCTGGCGCAGTGGTGAGCGCTGTGGTCTTATAACTGGGAGGTCTCGGATTCGATTCCCGGCGGGGGCAATTTAGTAATTTATTATTTCTAAATTGTCTCTGGTCTGGTCTGGTGGGAGGCTTTGGCCGTGGCTAGTTACCACCCTACCGTCAAAAACGTGCCGCCAAGCGATTTAGCGTTCCGGCACGATGGCGTGTAGAAAACGATTAGGGGTATGGATTGAATTTACACTGCTATACCCCTTCCAAGTTAGCCCGCTACCATCTTAGACTGCATCGTCACTTACCATCAGATGAGATCGCAGTCAAGGGCTATCTTGTCATAGAATAAAAAAAAAAAGTTATTATTGTGTAATCATGATAGTGGTTCAAAATAAATCAATAATGGACAAAATTTGATGATTCTGCTGCTCATGGTAGGTATAACACGATTGCTTCGTGAACATCGTCTATGAAGGCTACCAAGTACCAACTAAGCAATCAAACTGAAATCATTTCTACCGTACATCAGAGTAGGTACGACCGCTCAATTCCCACAGAGTACGAAATGATGGCTATCCATAGCTCCCATAGACTCCCATTTTATCCAATTTTTAATCAAGCTACCGAGGCGGGTAATATCACAAATTATAGTGCGGAGAGCTTACCGCGGACTTCGGTTAACTACGTGAGGTTGGCTATGCTACCTATGCAGGAGCTTCAGCTGTACTTGTACATAACTCTCTGTTATGTAGGTACGAGTCGTGGCCCCGTGGGTGTTTACTGTATCTATATACTTATCGATGATATACTTACATTGTATTGCATCCACTTTCTATGATCGGGAATATTATTTCGTTACGATCGTAGAACAACGATGGATCTGCATTTTATCAACATCTATACATATAATAAAATTGTAGAAAAGTGGTGTCTGTACAATAGAAATATATATAAAAAAAGTAGCAGGGGTTGTTATTATATCGATGCCGAACCCGAAATTGTAATTAATTTTTTTTTTGTCTGTTTGTCTGTTTGTCTGTGTGTTTGTGCACGCTAATATCAGAAACGGCTTATTCGATTTAGATACGGTTTTCACTAATATATTGTAGTAAGCTTCACTTAACATTTAGTGTTTATTTCATGTCAATCGGTTCATAAATAAAAAAGTTATGGCAATTTAAAGAATCACGGCGAACATTTTTTAACGTACAGAGTACGTACTACACGCTTCGCGCCTGAGCGTCGACGGTATATGTAATTCAAAACATGTGCCCGAAAAGTCACTATTCCACGCGAACGAAGTCGCGGGCACAGCTAGTTTGAAATAATTTCCGTAGTTTTGCTATCATAACTTTCATCATAAATAAAAAATCTATAGAAATGAAGTTTCAGATATGTACATTAAAAAAGTTCTGTTTTAAAATAATAAGTCTCTCTCGACCAAATCCGGTCACGGCGGCGTAATTTTTTTAATTTATTCATCTTTTCTTATGTCATACCTCTTTAGGTATGACAGACTTCGATCACAGAAGAAAAAATAAGGATTCAGTACTTCATACTTCAACAATTATTCAAAAGCTTCATTGTTCTTGACGTATGTTATCGTGACACATGCTGTCCCGACTCCCGGCTCGAAACTACAGATAGCGGCTTTTTAATTTTATGATTAAATTATTAAATATTTTTTATTGCATTTCATGACTACAGAAATATCCTATAGAGAAATACACATATAAACAAATCTACATTCCGCCGCGTACCTAAATGCGGACAGAATGAGACGGTCATGTTTGATTAAAATCTTTCAGCGTTTTGAATATATGATTGGTGAATTCTATATAGGATTCGATGCAGCTGTGTTTTTTGATTAAGTCCGTCACCGAGTAGGGCGAGCGCCGCAGCAGCTCGCAGTGCATCTCATGCCTGTATCTGTGCAGTGCGAACTGCGGACACTCTTTGAGCAGATGGTCCACCGATTGGACAGACGAGCCGTCGCACGGGCACGCGTCGTTGTCGATAACCTTGAATCGTTTGAGATATTGTTTGTGATATCCGTGCCCAGTGAGCATCTGTGTGATATGAAATGCAATTGTGGTGTGTTGGAAAAAGGCTTTAATGTCCCGTAGGTCGGGCAGTAGTCTCCGCGTGTGCGTTCCCCGGTCCGAGCTCGCGTACCTGGCCTGCCAGGTGCGACGCGACTCTTCGCGGGCCCTCTGTTTGACGAAACTGACCGGGAAGGCCGAGTAGTCGGGCCGCCGGTGCAGCGCCGTGCCGGCCTTGGCGGCGGCGTCAGCCGCCTCGTTCCCGGCGACGCCGACGTGCGCCCTGACCCACGCGAAGTGGAGCGGTGCGGAGTGTGCGTGCACTGTGCGGTGTACGGCTGCGACCAGGGGGTGCGTGTTGCTCCTCGCCCGCAGAGCCTCCAGGGCCGCCCTGGAGTCGGAGAGTATAGTGTACGTGTAGTGTTCGTGTGTTTTCGCGTGTGTGCCGACCGCCCACGCACACGCCCGATGGATGGCGTACAGCTCGGCCTGGAAGACGGAGCAGCTGTCGTGCAGCTTGAACTTCCTGGTGGCCGCGACCTCGTTCCCGTCGTAGGCCACGAAAGCCGCGCCGACCGCCCCGTCCTCCCGCTTGCTGCCGTCGGTGTAGATGGCCACGCTGCGCGGCGCGGCGTGCAGGGCCGCGCGCTCGGCGTCGGTGTGTGTGCCGTGCCGCACCGCGACCCGCGAGGCGGGGTGCAGAAGTTCGTGCGGTGGTATGGGACGCTCCAGGTGAATGTCCTGCGGTAGGAATTGTGTAGTGTGTGTTAGTTTCGCTTGCTCTATAGTGTGTACCTCCCGGACCTTGAGGTCGAGAGGGGTGAGCTGTGCTAGCGCGATGGCCGCTGTCGTGGAGACGGTGTGAAACCCTCTGATCGCCT
Organism: Hipparchia sbordonii; assembly: GCA_038048805.1. NCBI lineage: Eukaryota > Metazoa > Arthropoda > Insecta > Lepidoptera > Nymphalidae > Hipparchia > Hipparchia sbordonii. Next base: position 6,132,712 of record CM076107.1, on the reverse strand, counting down.
TGATGGCGAAGCCCCGCTGCAGGCTCAGCAGCTTCCGCCTGACACCCTTCTTGCAGGCCACGTGTCCCCATATGCCCGCCGCGTAGGTGACTATCGGCTCGATCACCTGGCGGTATATAGTTTGAACATTCTCCGGGTGCGAGCCCCAGGTGGGCCTACAATAGAGGCAGAGCTTGTTAAAGATGCGCGTGGCCTTGCCTATTATGTATTCTACGTGTTTGTTGAATAGGAGTTTCTGGTCTATAATGACCCCCAGGTATCTGAATTCCTTCACGAAGGGGAGAGGCTGCCCCTCCATGGTGATAAGAGCGGCCTCCGCCTTTCCGGTGAACGAAATGAGTTGTGTCTTGTCCGGGCCGAAGCGGAGCTTCACGCTCTTCCCCCATTCCGCGATGGTGTGTAGCGCCGTGTTCGTATTGTGCTGTAGGGTGTGTAGCGTTTTCGCCTGACAGATCAAGAGCACGTCGTCGGCGTACGCCTGGACGTGGCACCCGTCCGGAAGCTGTGTCTCGAGTAACTCGTCCAAGATGATGTTCCACAAGACGGGACCGCAGGCCGAGCCCTGCACGCACCCCTTGGTCGTGGTCTTCGCGGCGCGAGCTCCGGCGTAGTCCAGGACTACGGTGCGGTCCGCGAGGTAGTCGGAGATCAGCCCGAAGATGTTACCCGGGCACCCGGCGCCGCGCAGCCTCTCCAGCAGCGCCGGCCACCACGCGTTGTTAAAGGCGGATTTGATGTCCAACGACACCGCCACCACGAGGTCCCCGCCCGCCTTGGCGCGCCGGATCCTCGAGAGGGCCGCGTCGATGGCCATCACCGTGCTCTTTTGTTCTTTGAACCCGTATTGCGTGTGTTGACTTTTGTCCGCGCGGTCGAGCGCGTAAGTGACTCTTTTGATAAACAGTTTCTCCAGAAGCTTGCCGAATACGGGAATGAGGCCGATCGGCCTGTGCGCGTCCAGTTTAGTATAGTCCTTCTTCCCGGGTTTCGGGATGATTTTAACATATGCGGTCTTCCATGCGCCGGGGAAGTGCCGCAGGTCGAGGCACCTGTTTAGCACGTCCGTCAACAGCTGCGGGTAGGCCGCCGCGAACTGGTAGCAGATGTCCGAGGTGAGGTGGTCCAGCCCCGGCGCCCTCTTGTGGCTCATGAGGCCCAGCAGCTCCAGGACCTCCTCCCCGGCGAACGGAGGGTCGTCGCCGGCACTCGGCGGAGCCCGCATGCCCCGCCGCAGCTCGCGGTGTCGCGGGTGCGTGTCGAGCGCGGGGTCGTCGTCCGGGAAGAAGCGGTCCAGCAGCGCCCGGGCCGTCTCCTCCCCGTCGGTCGTGTGCGCGCCGTGGTCGTGTAGTGTGATGGGAGCCCTGCGAGGGTTCGAGTCCTTGAGGAGACGGTTGGTCAGAGACCAAACGTTCTCCTTCGTCTGCATGTTACAGAATTCCCTAAAGTTCGACGATGATGCTTCCCTGAGCTCGTCCGCGTACGTGCGCTTCAAGGCGGAGAGTTCCGCAGCCAGTGCCGGGGTGTGTGAGTCCTGTGGTTGTGTGTGTGTGAGTGGGTGTGAGTGTGTGTCGGGCGTGTCCGGCGTCGGAGTGTGTGCGCCGCGATTGGTGGTTCGTTTGACTGCAGCGTGCAGCCTACGGTGCAGATCGATGACCTCCCTCCTACGGGCCTCCAGCTCGTCCGTCCACCACGGCGGCTTGTGACGTCCGCCGGGCTTCCTGACCGGCATCGATTCCCTGCACGCTTCGTGTATTATGTCCGTGATTCGTTGAATGAATGAGTCTAGTTGTTCTGTGTTCATGTTGTGTATGTCCTGTTCGAGTGTGTCCGAGAGAGTCATCTGTGTGTGTAGTGATGTTTTAAACGTTGCCCACTGAGCCTTTTCATTTTTGTATAAGAAAGTGGAAGTCGCGTCGGTCGGTCGGTCGAGTTTATAGTCCAAGGTAATTGAGAATTCGACGGCATTGTGTTGAGACATCGGGCACGCTTCAAGGTTGACCCTCCAGCGAGCGACCCGGTCCGCGAGGTCCGCCGACGCCAGCGTGATGTCGATGATCGACGTCCTCGCCCGCCCGTGCGTCACCGTCTCGAAGGTGGGGACGTCGCCCACGTTACACACGAACAGGTCCCGTCCGTACGCCATGTCTAACACCGCCTTTCCCCTATCGTTAGCTACTCTGCTGCCCCAGAGGGGGTGCCAGCCATTGAAGTCCCCGCCGAGGATGCACCCGGCGCCCCCCAGCCCGCTCGCGAAGCTCTCGACCGCCGATAGGGTGCCGAGCGCATCCTCGCCGGGCTCGATGTACACCGAGGCGAGGTGAATGTTCCTCGGCCCCGCGCCGACCCGCACGACGCACAGGTTGGCCGAGGAATACTGCGACAGTCCGATAATAGAATCGACGCTTGTCTTGGCGAAAATGCAAGCCTTGACCCTGTTGCTACCCGGGAATTGAAATACGTTGAGTCCCTGGATCGATTTGACCTCGTTCCCGGCGCCTATATAGGGCTCCGAGACGAGGGCGAGAGAGTGTTTGCTCTTCATGAAGAAGTGGGTGAACTCCTGGAGGCAGCTCTTTGATTTGTCTAAGTTACACTGGATGACGTCGAGAGAGCTACACCCCATAATCGATGTTTAATTCCACCCGCTTCCTCATGGATCGCAGCACGGGACAGTTCGGGGAGTCCGCCGCGTGGGCGACGTCGCCGTTGCTATTAAACTTCTCGTTCCGGTTGACGCAATTAACACACTTCGGCCGAGCCCTCCGCTCCCTCTCCGGACACGCCGCTTCCCCGTGCGAAGCGCCGGCGCAGTAGACGCAGGGCGCCGCCGCCCCCCCGTCGCAGTGCTTCGCAATGTGGCCGAACCGGAGGCAACGGCGGCACTGCACGAACGGGGTGAACTCGAGTGCGCGCACCTTCTGGTGGTCTACACTGAGCCGACCCCGCTCGATGGCCCGCCTCCACGCGCCGGGCTCGAGCGACAGCACCGCGTTGTACAGCTCGGGGTTGCGGTTGTTCCGCAGGAAGCGGAGCTTGATTCCGCCGTCCGATCGAGCAGTGTCTATTCCTAGCTCCGGGTTCTGTCTCACTAAAATATCGACCAACTCTTCGGAGTCCGTGTCCCTTGATATCCCCTTAAGAATGATCATTGGGAGGATCCTCCGAGCCGGCTCCGCGGACACCAGCTCAGAATCTTTTAGGCGCCCTAACACTTCGTCCCTCTGCTCTATTTTATCGAACTCAACTTTGAGTTTGTTATTAGCAACGGGCCGCACCGCCGCCGGCCCGTAACTACATCCGCGAAAGCTAATACTTTTTCTCCAGATCTTTACAACCTCTTCCCTTGTCGTCGCTGCGGGCGCCTTTGCTGCCACGACGATCGCCGGCCGTTCAGTAGTAATGCGGGAAGAATTTAGATTTTTTTTTTTTTTTTTTTTTTTTTTTTTTTTTATATATATATATATATGAGACGTTTATTATCTTATTATTAGAAATTCATTTAGAATATTGGTGACTTAATTATTCACATATTCATTCCTTCCTTATCATTAAAATTGCTGCTCATTCTTCACTCTGATTATGTCAAAACCACGTGAATAAGCTAGGTTCGATGACGCTGTGTTACTTTCTAGCCTGTTGGGGAAAAACCAATTATTGCTATGCAAAATTCGGCGGGCGGTTCATAGCGTATTTCTGTTGGTGGAAATGTGGTTCAACTTCGGCTGTAAACTCCTTTCAAGTCATAAAACAAGTTCTGAACGGACCAGATCTTAACCAGCGATACTTTTGTTGGCATTAGAATCCTCAACACACAATACCAAAGCTGATTTGACCAAGTTTCCAACAATTTTCGGTGAATAATGCTGTGGAAAATGCATTCACAAATATTTAAGGGCATAGAATTAAGTATATTGTTTAGTTTTAGTAGAGGTGCTCAGTTCAGTTTTGTTTATTATTATTATTAATTAATTTAAATAACCGGTAACTACTGGTTAAAAAAAAAAAAAAAAAAAAAAAAAAAAAAAAAAAAAAAAAAAAAAAAAAAAAAAAAAAAAAAAAAAAAAAAAAAAAAAAAAAAAAAAAAAAAAAAAAAAGAAAGGGGGGGGAAGGAAAGAAGGAAAAAAAAAAAAAAAAAGAAGGGAAGAAGGGGAAAAAGAAAAAAAAAAACAAAAAAAAGCTGATTGGACCAAGTTTCCACCAATTTTCGGTGGATAATGCTGTGGAAAATGCATTCACAAATATTTAAGGGCATAGAATTAAGTATATTGTTCAGTTAGTAGAGGTGCTCAGTTCAGTTTTGTTTATTATTATTATTAATTAATTTAAATAATGTGTAAAAAATTTAAATAATGTGTAAAAAATTTAAATAATGTTTAAAAAAAAATGTGTAAAGCGCTAGGCGCGGGGTGCTCGGAGCCGCGGACTGATGTATCAAATCGCAGAAGTCCGCGGCTACCAGTGTACCTATGTAGTGTGTAAATCTGTTAATGTCGAATTAATAAAAAAAACAAAGTTGTAGCTCAATTAAATTAAGAAAAAAAAAAAAAAAAAAAAAAAAAAAAAAAGACTATGTAAATCTTATGCGTTCTGTCACGTATTTCACGTTTATGTTCATTTTATAGTCTCCTAATGCCAGTAAAAATTTAACTTCAAAATTTTCAATAATTAATGTAATTCAATAATGCGCATTAAAATTTAAGCAAGTGTACTTTAAAATAAAACACATTATTTACAACTTTGTAATTCAACACCGCATTATACACATCCAAAGTTTTTACTTATAGAAATAGAAATAGAAATAGAAATATTTTTTATTCAAATAAACTTTTACAAGCACTTTTGAATCGTCAATGAATCTACCACTGGTTCGGAATGCCTTTCCTGCCGAGAAGAGCCAGCAAGAAACTCGGCGGTTGCTCTTTTCAAAAAAATAAAAATTTTACAATTGTTATTGAACACAGGATAGTTATTACTGTCTTATGAATCACTGGAGCGAATTATATCCACGCTTTTTTATCATTTACATAGTCTTCAATTGTATAATATCGACCGTAGCAATTAACAGTGTCTGATCTACATTTTAACGATTTTCATTTTATTGCATTAAAGGTCTTAGAATAAAAATAGCAATGCCCCCACCAGTTATGAAACTTTTAAAATCAACCAACCATCTTTGGTTTTTGCAAGTGCAAAAATTAGGTATATTGACTATTCTTCACTTTTCACATATTTGAAACTTTGAACGGCCGTACCCTAAAGTAGTGATTTTTCACATACGACTATGTTAATTGCTACGGTCGATATGCTTTTTTCATGAGAGTAGATTTAATTGATTTCTTAAACTTGTGTAGAGGCAAGTCTAAGATTGACTGTGGAATTTTATTGTAAAACGTCACGCCCATTCTCACAAATGTCTTTTGGACCCTCTTGAGGCGCAGCCCAGGAAACATGAGCCTATTTGGATTTCTACTTGGTCTATCGGACAAATCACTCTTTTTTTTGTAACTCAAAATGTTTTGTCTGACAAATATTATGTTGTTATAAATATATTGTGAAGCTACTGTAAGAATGCCTATCTCTTTAAATCTTTCTCGAAGGGAATCCCGCGGCCTCAAATTATAGATTGCGCGGATTGCCCTCTTCTGCAAAACAAAAATTTTTCCAATATCGGCTGCCTTACCCCATAGTAAGATTCCGTATGACATAATACTATGGAAATATGCAAAATAAACAATTTTTGCAGTTTCTATGTCAGTCAACTGTCGAATCTTCCTAACAGCGTAAGCAGCAGAGCTAAGTTTGCCAGCAAGCGTTGCTAAATGGGTGCCCCATTGTAGCTTTGAATCCAGGGTTAACCCCAAAAACACTGTGGAGTCCTCAGTTTTCAAAGGTTCATTATTTATCTTTAAATTTTTACTGACAGTTCTCGTGTTAGGTAATAAAAACTCAACACACTTTGTTTTTTTAGCATTTAAAAGGAGATTATTTGCCGTAAACCATTCAGAAACTTGAGATAATGCATTATTTACATCGTCAAAATTGTCTTTCATCCTATCGACTTTAAAAATTAAGGACGTATCATCAGCAAATAGTACAATATCGCAAGTATTTTGGACAAAATGTGGTAAATCATTTATGTAGACCAAAAACATGAATGGACCTAGAATAGAACCCTGGGGTACACCCATTACTGAGGCTGATCCGGATGATTTTACATCATTGACACATACTCTTTGGACTCGGTTGCTGAGATAAGACGCAATGAGACTAAGTGCAAAATCTTTAATGCCATAGTGGCTCAGTTTAAGCATATAATATTCAGTATAATAGCACTATATTATTTTTAGTAAAATAAATGAAAAAAAAAAAGAAATATTTTTTATTTTACACTAATCCAACTAAAAATAGAACATCAAATAAAAAGCATAATAAGAATAATTTGATGGTCTCTAACCCGGATCTTTCGTAAAAAGTACAGCATTAATCCACTTTCTCGCCTCTGCAGATTGAGGAAATCTAAAGGAAAAGGATAATAACTATTGAAAACTTATTATTATTTTCGTCCTCGTAACAATGCGGTTAACAGCGAAAAAAATATATAATCAAAAAATTTCAAAAAATCATTTATTAATATTTATTCTGGTATTATATTGTTGACTTTATTGTTGCATCTCAAACTGTTCACTTATCTAAAAGAAGACTTTGCAAATCGTTTTCAAGGATGAGTAAATATATAATAATTCTAAAGAAGCCGTCTCCACTTTTGTCAACCTAGCTAGCAAAATGATCTTACTAAGTAAGTGCATTCGGTGGTACACAAATCGGACTAACATGCGGTATCCTTATTTTTTTTCTGTGATCGAAGATGACAGATCCACATACTTCTACCACAGATAAAATAACAGCTACTTCTACAGACGTCATGTCGTATCACTAATTTTGGAACAAATTTTGCAACTTTAGAAACGACGGGACACAATTATTATTTGAATACAAACTTCCCAGTATCATTATTTCTATCTTCTAAAATAAACCACGCAAAACAAGGCCTTTAACAATTTATACAAAGATCAGAATTGGTTGAACTTATTTTAGGTAAGAAATTCTTCGTTCATTTGTTTAAGGGGTGTTCAGACTCCCCGCTGGGAACCTCTGACGTTCGCATATGGCGGTTGTACTTGTGTTTGAAAACGAAATTTTAATCGTTTTACAATTATTATTGGGGTTGTAAGAGCCTTACTTGTTTTCAATAATCCCTCTCGACCATGTCAACGCCAGAGACTTGAGAGACAAGACAAAAATAAGCGCATTTTTCCATTCAAAGTATGTGATAAAAAAATCGTGGTGGTGGTGGTAAAAATTGCGGCTTCTTTCGCTTTATTCGTCTCTAATATTTGCGTAATTCCATACTATCATACATCTGTTAATACTCATAATAATTATATTAATATGTATATTATATTTACCTACTATCCTTACTGAATATAGGTATAAAACTGAAATGTGACTGACTGATTGACTAATTGATTGACTGATCTATCAGCACACAGCTCTAACCGCTGGATAGATAGACTGTTTGGCATAGCTATTTATAGGCAACCGAAAGAAATTTGAAACTTCAAAATAGGGGTTTGAAAAATCGAACTTAACGTGAGCGAAGCCGCGGGCAAAAGCTAGTTTTATATAAAAACAACATATTATGTATTGGATAAAATCAGGCGTTACTTTGCGGAAGTTCATGATTAGCAAGAAAAGGTTAGCGTCGAGAGTAGTATAAAAGTCTTGTGTGGTGGTATATTTGAGTAGTGGTGGCATTGCTTTCTTGGGTGTTTGGCTTTCTTGCTTGGTAAGCGGTGCTTAGCTTGTAACTGCATGTTTGACCATACAGATTTTTTTTGTTGGCGGATTATAGCAAAATAACTCTAACCTTTTCTAACATATTATGTGGTTATTGATCAAAGTTTCATCCTAAACTCCTCCAGTCAGCGGCAACTGGCAGAACGTTTGAAGTTTGATCGACAAACCGCTGCGCCGTAGGGGACGATCCGGGCGTGTGCTCTCTCAACCCTGAAATGAGTTCGAGGTGTGGTGTGGAGCGACTGCTAGCGGTCGTACATATTCCACCAGCCAGTGGCCAAAACGGGCGGACATACATCGCCTACTTGCGGTAACAAAGCCATTATAATATGGCTGACTAGCTTTTGCCCGTGACTTCATCCGCGTGCATGTTTTTAAAAATCCCGCAAGAACTCCTCGATTTTCCGAAAGTAATTTTTAATTTTTTTTTTTATTATACAGACTATTAGTTAAAATAATTAATAGTCTACGCTATACAAAACTTTTCCTTTTTTACTCATCGTAGAAAACGATACGCTAACAAGAGTAACCAACCAAAAATAAATAACTAATTTAAAGTTAACAAAAACATTCAAAACTTTACAATAACAACTTAACTTTGAAAAAATTTGGCAGTAATGATCGCGCACGGTACGTTGCTATCTGTACTAAGCGGGTCTGTCTTGAAGTGCGGTACGGTACCTGCGCGACGCGAGATAGCGGCCAACTTGACGTGGACGGGTAGTAACTAGTATCTTTAATAATGGCCTGCTTATAATTTCAGTTTAAATATCTATAACTATCATAACTTTTGTAAAAATAATTTGTATTTTTTTTAAATTATACCCATATGCATCAAACCTACTTAAACCACTGCACTGATGGCGATGAATCTCTCACAATTCACTTTCCTAGTCCTAGATTTCGACATTACAGTCAAATTGTAAAGCTGACGAAGTGCAGCAAAAACTATTAAGCAATAAAAATTCGATCAAATCTAAATCTTTGAATTTTATGAATAAAGATGTAAGTAAAAGAGAAAAAATCGATTTACCAAATCCTAAGTTGATAGGTACCTATTTATTTTATTTATGTTTTTCTACAGGAAGGAGTCAACAGGTAAAACGAAAAAACCGTACGGAAAAGCACAGATAACAAAAAGTAGAATTCAACAAATAGGCTGATTTAAAAAATGTTTCTTTGATAAAAAATACGGATTGTATTATAACTATGTTATGGGAGGTACGTTCGTAGTATTAAATATCAACTTAAGTTAAAATAATAAAAAATTAACAAAAATAATACCACGAAGAACCAAATAGATTATACCTATCCAATCGATAAACGTCCACTGCTGGACAACTAGGTATCTCTATGTCTCCAACAGTTCTTTTTTTTTTATTCTCATTTTTTAATAAGGGACTTTTAAAATATTACAATTATAATAATACAATTAATATATACAAAATGAACTACTTATATAACTATATCAATTTGAGAGAATCACTAACAAATCTATATACTTTAACAGCCGAATTACTCAAAGGATTGCTAAAAATAGAATTAAAAATACCAGAACAATTCTTAATTATGTCGTTTGCCAACCTACACTATTTTTCTTAGAGAATTTTTATTTTTTAAACTAGTAATTCATCATTATTTCACAAGTTAAGTTCAGCTAATATAATGCAATCCAATAAGAAAAAAATACGCAAAAATAAATAGTCGACGCGAACAAGGAAAAACGGTATCCATTCCAAAAAACTAACATCCTTTCAAGAATTCTGTAGAAATATAAAAAAAAATCGGATACTGTTAGGTACAATGCTGCAATTTAATTCTTACTCGTGCTATTTAATTGTTGAGATAGAGTCCGAATTACTGAAAGAATTTCAGACATAAAAAGTAGATTAGACTTTTTGCTTGTACTAACAAAAAATTTGGAATGCGGATTTATAACGGTTATTCTAGTACAGCTCAGAGCGTGCCGATTGTTACAGTCTGTTCAATAAGTCAGTTTACTTACATGGGTCACTTTTTAGGGTTCCGTACTCGAGTGTAACCAACAGAACCCTATCACTAAGCCTCCGCTTCCGTCCGTACGCTAAGAAAGGATTTTTGCAAATTCAACCCCTAAGGAGGTAAAATAGGGGTTTTAAAAATTTACTTTAACGTGAGCGAAGTCATGGGCAAAAGCTAGTCTAATGCTACATTTACACGCTTGCCAAGCCTCGGCAAGCATGTTTTTAAACGTAGCATTAGATATTTGTGGTTTAGTTATTTCCCCTTCCGCTTAAACTGCCACCACCCGCCCAGGTCTTGTGTCGCCCGCCCTCGCCCAATCCCTGTTTAAAATAGGATAGGCTTTGACATGCCTCTGGTCCCGGTACACCGCCGTGCTTACGGCACGTATATGTGTAAAACTTTGTAGTATATTCTACTAGCTGATGCCCATGACTTCGTACCTGAATCGTAGGTGGATTGAGGTTTTTTAATTCCCGTGGGAACTGTCTTATTTTCGGGGATATAAAGTAGCATGTGTTATTCCAGACTATAAACCATCTCTGAGCCAAATTTCAGCCAAATCGGTTCAGTTGTTGCAGCGTGATCCAACTTTTTTTTATTCCATGACAAGATAGCCATTGACTGCGATCTCACCTGATGGTAAGTGACGTTAGAGTCTAAGATGATAGCGAGCTAACTTGGAAGGGGTATGGCAGTGTATATTCAACCCATACCCCGAATCAGTTACTATACACGCCATCGTGTAGGGTGTAACTCGTCACGGTCAAAGCCTCCCACCAGACCAGACCAGAAACAATTTAGAAATTATAAATTCCCAAACTGTCCCGCCGGGAATCGAACCCGAGACCTCTCAGTTAGAAGACCACAGCGCTCACCATTGCGCCAGGGAGGTCGTCAAGGTAAATATAGTGACGAGTTTTCGCAATTCGGTGATTTGTTCCGTAGATGTTTCGACGGACTTCGGCGTAATTAGGTTAGTCGTTTCCTGGGGCATAACAAAAAAGACTACCACACAAATTATTTTATCGGTTTTTATCGTTTACCGATTATTTTAATCGGCTCGGGTGTCCGTCTGTCGGTAATAGAGGTAATCGTCCGCTAATCGGCGGACAATTTACGAAATTGTCGATCCATGTCGGCGTCCGAGTCGATGATCGATTAGTGATGTATCGATATCAGGTTATCGATATCATGCTCCATGTGGGCATCTGAGAAGTAATTTTTTTTTATCCCACACATCTTTTTCAATTGTTTAAAATTGAACTGGCTAATTAACATACTTAACTGCCGCATCACAGAGAATTAACTAATTCTCATTAATTGTGATTTGTTAATACCTAGTACTATTAATACCTACTAGGTATTAACGATGCTTTTAGATGACTCTAAGGAGAAAACTTTTAAATAAGGTTTTAATCAAGGGGATCCTAGGGGGGGGATAAGTAACGATTAGCGACTGAGGCTAAGATCTATAGACTACACTGTCTCCCTGCTCAGATTTAAGAAAAAGTTAAAACGAGACAGATGTTTGTCAGGGACATAATTTTGTCTCATTTTAACTCAATCTCAAGCCAGAGCACGCTTTATAGATCTTAGCCTTACTGTGGAAATAAGTCTCCCGTAAGCTTGAGTGTCATACAAATGAAACTAGCTAGGTACGGGTGCGACGTACTTATTGAGGTCTGGAATTGCTTTTGTTTTGAAACATAAAACAAAAATACGTTTGCATTTGAATTCGAGTTAACTCGAGCTTACACGATTGAAATAGGTATTTTTAAATACCTACAGAAATCAAACATCAAAGACATCTGATCGATTACATAATTTAGTATTAATTAAATTTAGACATAAATATGCACCTATACTTAATTAATAAATAATTAATTGGGTATGTTCCCACCCAACTAATTAGGTACTTTACTTAAATATATAATAAACATAATAAAATATATGATATGATAAATTTTTCTCTAAATAAACATTAATTTGGAGAAAAATTAATCTACATTTATCGAAATTGATTATTTTGAAGAAATGCGATATTAATCTAGCAGTTGTTCGAGCAAGAGTTATCGATGACGTGAATCAACCGCATTATTTGTAACAAAATTATATAAAAAAAGATATAAAATTGGCAGCGAGCCGTCTAACCCCCGTATTGATCACAATAATCGATCGTGTGCCACGTAATTGCGCGGGATCGAACCCGCGACCCATTATACCATTATAGTCTATCGACCGCAACAATAGAAAAAATCATTCAAAGTATTATCAACCTTACCGTTCTAAAAATATAGCCTATAACGACTATAGAAAACTGCACTTGCGTCGTTTTGTTTTATACTTTTTAATCTATTTTATTGAAACAAATCTAAATCTTATCCCTGTAACATTGAGTCCATTTTAACTTGAATAAAAAATCAATAACTAGCTCCGTTCTAAATTCAAAATTGGCAGTGAACGTTGTTCAGGCGCCAGCGCACCTGTGACGTCACACCGGTCATGACAGATGACATCATTTCAAAAAATAAACATACAATTTGGTGCCCACCTATTTGCAACGCGCTCGCAATATGTTCCTTCGCAGATACTTAGTATTTTTTCTACTTCGTCACGTCTTCAATTCATTGATAGTTGATACTCTTCCGAGGACGAAAGTCTAAGACGAAATATCAATATGTATATAAATCCGTATGAGATTTGAGTACTTACCATAGTAACCGTCGTAGGATGCAAGCTAAAGCAGTGGCAAGCGCAGTTTGCGATCTTCATAAACTAGTGGTTCGCCCCGAACTGAGACCTCGCGGTATCCCATAATTCCCAAAAGTTTTAATTATATATTGTAATAATTAACTTTTAACATTAGACGCAATAAAAAAAATAATAGTTGACACAAAACTGTTTTACGGACACAGCGCCATCTATTAGCATTATTGTGAAGCTATTAGCATTTAAAATTAAATAATTTCGTTTCTTTATAACATTTATCTAATTTTAGTATTTGTTGTTCAAGTACAGGATATAACTGAATTTTCAAACAAGTTTCACGTTCTAATATTCAGTAATTCCTGACATATGGCTCAAATTAAAATCTCCACTTTGAAAGCCCCCCATTTCGTCAATTTTAAGGGAAAAATTAAAAAAAATATATTTTTGTACTCTGATCAAAGTCGTCTTTAAAAAGATATATTGCAAGTCTATGTAACGCAACAAACAAAATTTTACTTCAAACACGCTTCTATGAGAGCCCCCCTGAAATAAAGCTTTTTATATTTTTTTATACAATGTTCGGCTGAAGGCCATCAGTTTACATATTATATTTAAATTTGAAGTAATTACATTCAGTAATTCAGAAGTTATAGGGCTCTGACAGACATTTGGACTTACACACTTCTCTGTCCAATACAGACAAGCGCCCTAGTTGACTCAGAGAACTCGCTTCGCTCGTTCAATTATGACTAGGTAAGATCCATCTCGATTACATGAGCTTTCAAATAGAAAAACCACATTAAAATCGATCCATTCGTTAGGGAGCTACGAGAGAACAGACAGACACACATATACAAATACACACAGATACACATAGGTATACTTAAACAGATGCACAGATACACACGTCAAATTAATAACACCTCTTTTCTTCCGTCGGGGGTTAAAAGTATGTAGCTTAACCTTCGACCATTTAGCCGGGACGCGCCTTTACGCAGATTTAGTACTGAATATATTCTGCCACTTTCTGCGGTGAGGTGGGGTAATCACGTACAGCACACATTTACTCACTTCCGCACACTGTATGAACACACACTAACTTAAAAGCTGTCACACTTACAAGCTGAACCGTACGTTTGTACATGTACTTCAGCAGAGGGGAATGCGTGAGCTTGCCACGTCCCGGCTAAATGGTCAAAGAGCTTAACAAAGTTTTTCTCGGAGTGTTTATAGGCGTCATAAGTTTCGTCGGGCACGATTGCTGTGGCCGCCGACCGCATACAGCTTTGTGAGCGCCGCGGACATTGTGAGAACACCCTTCAGCCCATCACTCGGCGGTAAAACATTGCGTCTACACCGCAAACTTTGCTCACCTTACCGACAGTAACATTAAAAAAAAATACAAGGATGATTTTTCTGTCTGAAGGCAAACACACATAAAAACTTCGTGGTAGAAAGAGCTAAGAAAGAAAAAAGATGTAAATCTCGAAAATTAGTGATTTTAAGTACCTTTGTAGCAGTGTAGAAATTTCTTTTATTGAAATCGGGTTCAGATATGATGGAGTTATGGAGTAACATCGCCAAAAAAAATACGCAATGAAAACTAAGTAGACATTAAAAGTAAACTCACAGAAGAGTCCTACCTATAAAATTTTCTAAGATTTTGAAAATATAAACTTCAGGTAGGTAAGTATACCTATTTGGACACATTTTTTGAAAAATCGGGATTTTTGAGATAAAATACCTGTGTTGCAGATTGCAAACGAATGTTATGATAATATGGTCATCGAGGGGTGTTAGTGGGTAGCGGATAGAAATTCCACACAAATTCATCTCTTCTCCAAGGAGGTTAAAGTGAACCCTTATTTTCATTCTGCATGCCCATGGAAATAACAACCCGATGAGTTCGTTAGTAACTCTTATTGCAAAAGCTATAGGAACTGTACAAATTGTAGAGCAATTTAAAATCTATATATATAAAGTTCAAAGTCCTGACTGACTGACTGAAATATCAACGCACAGCCTAAACTACTGAAGTTAGAAACTTGAAATTTTTACAGTTGGTTCCTTTTATGACCTAGGCGCACACTAAGAAAGGATTATTGGAAATTCCACCCCTAAGGGGTTTAAATAGGGGATGGAAGTTTATATGAAACTCCGTCATTTTTCAAGCTGTTTCCATCAAAGTTGGTATTTGAGCTTTCAGTTAAAAATAAAGAAGTACGTGTGTTACAGTTTTTGAAAATTCCACCCCAAAATCTAATTCCACGCGGACGAAGTCGCGGGGGCAAAAGCTAGTAGATATATAGGTTAGCTAATTAGCCATACCCAAACACACCAGGCCTTTCAAACTTCAAGCTCATATCTTAATTGGTGGAATGATAGATCGTCTGTTTTCACACAAACTCCTATTGGAACTACATTATTAGTTTTCTCCAGTGACACATTAAAAGGCCCCGACTGCAACAAATCACAAGTCTTAACGAACGAATATATAAAAAACTCGATTAATCCAAAGTAAAAACTAATCAAGCCTATCAGAAAATCGACCAACAAAAGCCGTGGTAGGGTTAAAAAACAAATGAATGAGGCGGTGCAGGCATCTCGAGCATAAATCATGTTCGGACGGGAACCGAACGCGCGATCTTAGTAGATTTTAATAAACATGAGGCTATCTTCGCTCATTCATGATTTTTTTGTTATTTTAATTACGATTTCGTGTGAAGGGACCCTGGGTAGCTTTGGTTATTTTAAAATGATGTTAAAATATTAGAAATTGGTTAGGTATTAGTACCTGCAGATAGAGACAAAATCTAGAAGTCCATTTTCATACCTTTTCTTTATATTGCGATCTTAAATCAATATAATCTACTGCAGATTGTCGTATGGCATTGATCCACTGTAACTAATAAAAATAAAATAATTATCTATAAATAGTTTTGAGGTTTTCCTCAGTTCTTCATGAACTTTAGGCCCGCGACATCTTTGTATCTCTCTCTACATCGTATTCCTGACTGCTGAAGGTCGTGACTTCTTTCCATTCATAAATAATGATAGGAGTTTCCTTTGTACCTACCTACTACATGCCTAGATACTTAATTCGCGAAAGCCTTTGCCTTCAGGATTCGATTGTTTCTATGCAACTTTGTCATAATGCGAAAAACCACATCAAAATCCAATAGATTTTCAGAATGGTTTAGTAAAAACAGACAATATCTAGCGATAAACGCAATATACCTACCTACCATGCCTTACTCGTGCCATCTCCGTTCACTCGTGGGTAGAAACAATGATCTGCAAAAACATCAGGCCGAAGCTACAAATAACTCGGGATAAACAACGCAAAACATATCATTATTTCAAAAGCATCGGTACATGGCTGCCTACATAAAGGCTGTTGCTCGGTAAAAAATAAAAGAATGTCTATGGCAGAGTGGGCGGTGCGCAGCAGCAGCCTTAATTACGGGGCAGCTTCTTGCCTCGTACTCTCTGGTTTCTACCAGATATCTGTATATTGCTTTCGAAAGGCATCCCACATACGATGGAAAATATTACAGTCGAGCCGAGCAGCAGGTCTGAATTCACCTGTAGAAAAATCGATGGGTGCGGATGACGTCATCAACGCTACCCTCGTCTATCCACGGCATTGAGTAGAGTAGCGTGGACAGATAAAATCGCTGCTTTCCACAATTCACAATGCGTTGACGTTGGTTGCTGCTCTGATCGAACCAACGCATGCAGCTACGTACTTTTTTAACCCTGAAATTAACTTGTTCGTGACAAACAGTTTTTTTATAAAATAATTAAGTAAATTTCCTGGGCTACGGTTGGCAATAAAATGTCTGACATATCGTCATCCTGGTTGCTATTTTGAGTACAGATGCGTTGAATATATTACAGATAACTTAAGAAAGACTAGATACTACCCGCAACTTTTCCACGTGGTTAGGTTTTTGAAAATCCCGCGGGAAACCTGTTTTTCAGCTTAAGTCACTATGCAAGTCCTGAACTAAGCCCATGAAAAGTTGCTCCATTGCTGGGTGATTGAAGGACAAATAAACATATTAGTAAGGATAGATGCGTTGATCGTTGCACTTAGGAAGTAGTTTGCCACTATTATGTGTTTGCACGTCGTTCAGTTTACAACAAGCCTAAGCAGCTTCGCAGTAGATATCAAATATTAAATCTTTTACTAAGATAATTCGAACAACGTATGCAACCCTAAACGGGACTTTGTGATTATACAAGTACATCGCTTACCATGCATAAGATCCTCGAAGAAGTAGAACGGTGATAGAAGCCTACCATAATCCGTCAGGTCAGGGCCCCAAGTCTGCTATTGCAATTGTAGTTCATGTGTCTATCAATGACATCCCAATTGCTACTTTTAGCAATTTGACTTGGGGCCCAGGGGTTCAATTGTCTATCAATGACATGACAATTGCTATAAATAACAATTGTCATGTCATTGATAGACAATTGAACTACAATTGCAATAGCAGACTTGGGCCCCTGGTCCGTCAGGTTGTGTAGTTGCAATAAGAGTTGATTGTAATTAAATATGTACCACGCGCAAACTGCTTCTTTTTTATCAGTTTACCGTAAAACTTCAGGTTATTCAAGTCAAATACAGTCCTCGAGGTGTAACCTCAGCTTTAAACAATGTGTGTGAGTAATTCCAAAAGAATTGTAATTTTATACACAGAGACAGACAGACAAAAGTTTAAAAAAAAAAACGTTCAGGCTACCTATTGTTCAAATAAAATAAAGACAGTTAGAATCGACGTTTGAACTGCTAAATAAATAATAATAATTAATCAATGTAAAGGATAAAGCACTTCATTTTGTTAGTCCTTTACTTTGTCCAACGTTCGACATAGGCGTCTTAGTTTGCACGCCATTTCCTTACGATGATGTGCCAGTTTCATCAAAGTTTTTACCACAAGCTTGACTACTGAAAAGAAAGTAGGTATAATATAGTCAAAGTCAGGGGAATTTGGTAGCACATTCGTTACAGAAGTCACTTTGCCACAATCGCTAATAGAACCAATAGAAACTAAGCACAAAAACTACTACCTATAGAACAGTAGATTAAACTATGATTAAATTTTATTTCATATAAAAAGTTGAAAGGCACAATGACTGTACACTTTCGGCGGGGCGGTGGGAAAGGCGAGATTAAAAAACATCCATGTACGAGTAGGTTGGGCGATGCCTTATCAATGGCTATATATTTTGTGTGTAACTTATTGTAGTTTTTTATGTTTGACTAGTTTCTACCGATCGTGACTTCGTTGAACATCTTCTGAGGGTGCCTCGATGTCGGAGTGAAACGTGCGTAGAGTGTTTTTAGAAGCCGGCAGATTCTGCATTCCGAACCGGTGGTAGAGTCTTGACGTGTCATTAGAGCCATAGGTTGGCCTACATGAAGTTGAGCATGAAATCCTATTATTTAATATTATAAATACGAAAGTTTGGATCTATGGAGGGATGACTGAACGGATTTGACTGAAATATGGAACAGAGATAGATAATAGTCTGGAATAACATATAGGCTTCTTTTTATCCCGGAAAATAAGAGAGTTTCCACGGAAATTAAAAAACCTTAAACCCGCATACGAAGTCGCGGGCATCAGCTAGTACCTATTATTATAAATACGGAAGTTTGTGACGATGGATTTAAATTTGTGAGGATGGAAGTATGGATAGATACTTGTTACTCCTTCACGCCGTAAAGAACCGAATTTGCTGGCCCAGGATTAACACATAGGCTACGTTTTATCCCGGGAAATTAAAGAGTTCCTCCGGGAATTAAACATCTTACAATTGAACAAACAATTGAACAAGGCGGTATATAAGATAAGATAGCGTTATTTAAATTATTATTTACCGATGCAGAATATAAATAAAATGATGTCGCAACAAAGTACATATTACTATTCATCACCAATAACCAATTAAAGAAGCCGATTCAGTTAAGAATGTTATAATATTGGAGGTGCAAACGTGAAATGCCCAGGGGTGAGCGGGCCCTGGTATTATTAGGAAGCGGTCCACCCACCACCGCTAGCCATCGCTACCTTTAAACGATGGCCTTCCAAATTATATTGTGTGCAGCCCAAGTGTGTAAAATGTTTGTCTTTTTAGTAACGGAACAAGTAAACATTTATAGCTTGACTAGTTGATGCCCGCGGCTTCACTCGCGTGGATTTAGTTTTAATCTCCCACGGAAACTCTTTGTTTTTCCGGGATAAAAAGTAGCCTATGTCACTCTCCCGTTCCTCAACTAAGTATACCCATGCAAAAAATCACGTCGATCAGCTTTGTTGCGACGTGATTGAAGGACAAACCAACAAACAAACACACTTTCGCATTTATAATACCTATTGGTAAGGATAGTGAGGATTCCGAAAGAATTGTAGATTTACCATTACACAAAAACAGTGCAAAGACACATTTAATAAGCAGAGATTATTACAAGTTTATGAATTCCTTAATGACAAAGTTGCTTGGAAGCAATCTGCTTTGCTTCAGCTGTCCACAATATACAACGTGTATTGAAACTCCGAAATAATACTGAAGGAGGAGAATGTGCTAAAAAATTTTTTTTTCATATTTCGACCTATGTTCCTTGGGGAAAGTTGTTCAGTTTCATGAGCACATTTACCTCGTTCAGTATTATTTCGGAGTTTCAACACACGTTGTAGATAAGCTACATACTTATTGTACTATTTTTTGTTTTGAAAATTACTTAACATTAAATGCAACTGCTGAGTTTCTTGCCGGCTCTTCTCAGCAGAATCAGCAATTCAAACCGGTGGTAAATTTTCGACTTGTCACAAGAGACAAAACCTACCAATATTACTATTGTAGCACAAGATTTAGATTAGTTAGAGTACAAAATATTAAGTCTTCAGATTATATTCAATAAAAAAAACCCGGTTTTTATAATAAGTAGGTAGGTACATGTTATTCTATTATAATGTATTATTACCTAACACTGAACTCACATAATAACACTCCTAAGGCGAAAATTACACAAGAAGAGTTTCTCGAATGCGAGTGGCAAGAAAATTTGCGATTATCCTTTGCGAAAACTTTTTATACAATCCCGGCCCGGACCCCGGATTTTCGCCCGCCATTATACATTACAATATTATACATTATTTCAAAACTCGTATTAATTAAGCAATGCTCCAATATGAGTGCCGAAAATTTCGCTCACCATTACACTATAAACTTAGAGAAAAAAGGGAAAAATTAGCTAAGATTAACATGGGAAATATTCTTTAAAAAAAATATATTTCTATACAATTATTTATTACGAACAATGCTGAGATTTTGCGATCCATATGAAGTTGATGCTACCTATTGTAATACCCACGACACAATTCTCTACTTCTTTACCGATCAAATACGAATTCTGAACCCTACCTACCGAAGTTTCATAAAATGTCAAATGCACAATAATCACGGCTTGTCCTGAAGGCAAACCGTATCATTTACATATCTTGTTTACGGGCTGTCTGTTCGTATATGTTAATGACATACGAACAAATATATTCGCCGTGGACGTCTCACCACGTCGCGTTGTATTGTTTTGTACCAACAGCCAACGTTTTGAGACTTCGGCAAGTTAAAATTTTTAATATCGCCAGAGGTTCTTGTTAAAATGGACGTACGGCTTGGTTTTTTTACAATATAAATCCCAGCTGGGTTTTGTTTTTATTTTGTTATAATTTCGCGAAGATGCCGCGGGCGAAGCAGCAATATGAATATTAAGATTTTTTTGTTTAATGCACTGTTTCCATTGTACTTTTTCTTATTGTCGTTGATTATCATGTGTTGGAATCCAACTTACTTACTCGTACGAAACGTTTTAATCAAAGTATCTGAAACAAGACAGGGTGAAAATTTGGGACGCTCTTCCGGCGTCCGTATTTCCTGCCACGTATGACAAAATATACATCTCATACCTTGAGATGTATATTTTGTAACTCAACTTGCTTTCCATCAGGAATTATTGCCATCAGTATTATCATATCTAAATATTATTGATTCAAGGCTGTTTTGTATACCTAACTTAGCAAATAGGGATAATAAATATACTTATTCGTCTCTGACGAAATCCTTGTAACAAATAGAACAACAACTCATAACGACATCTTAATGGTCGGTAAGCACCTAATGCAAATGGTTTCGTCCTAGATTTCTCAAGATGTATAATTATGATTTAAATATATTATTTCCTATTTATTTAAATTAATGTAACGCTCCTTATCGTATATTGTTAATAAATTAAATAAATAACTGGAATTGCATCACGAGTTACATTAAATTAATTAGTAAGGTTTGTTACGTATATGCTAATGCTAATTGATGGTGCAATGCAAGTTAGTATCTAATATTATAATGTTTAGATTGTTATAAACAAAAATTTTCGTGCCGGCCGAGAACATAGTAATATACTTAGTCATATTTTTTATTACAATTTTGGGATATAATGTACCTAATGTAATTTAAAAATTATTGCAATTAATTAGGGTAGCAACTGATTCTGAAAAGAGTATTCTCACTTCTCATTTACAAAAAATAAAATAATATTGTATAATTAAAAAAAAAACGATGACGTGTCGTTTATAAAATAGCAATGGAAACTTTACCTAACGGTCACCGGTCCCATCTGACTGACGGGTGACTGAAATTTATGGCGGCCGATGGTCGAATTAATAGTAATTGTTCGAAATAATAGGACGGGTTTATGGCACAGAAGCACGGTCATTTGGGTAAGAGCGTAGTTTCGGCTTCAAACCTTTAAGCGAGGCCGAGTACCTAACTGTTATAGAGTTTATCTCATCTTATATCCATTGAACGTTTCCTGCCTTATAATTGCATAGAGGTTATGCTTTATTAGTTACTTGTCGAACATGTTTTCGTTGTTGGTCTTTGCTAGTAGGTAATGTTGACCTATAAATGTAGAGATTTAGAGAAGGTATGTGAAAAATTTATGCCAGCGACTCCGTCCGGGGGGATTTAGATTTTAAAAATCCCATAGGAACTCTTTGATTTTCCGGGGATTATTAAGGATTTCCTTAATTATAATATTAGTAAGGATAAGGATAGTAAGGCAGTAAGGAGATGATACACTGACTTATTACAATAGTGACTCTTTCTGAATCTCGTGAAGAAGAAACCACGCCTAAACTCCATGGGGATTTGAAATATTTTGTCAGGGATTTGGAGGAAAAAAATCGCTGAGTTGGATCTAGGATTTCTATTACACTGTAGTTGACTTTTAATGTTACCATGGCTAAAATAATTCTTCTTACTATCACAGCTTTGAGTTTGCATCTATGTAAGTACGTATTTTGGAATTCAGTTAGCCCTATAGGTAGATACCTACCTTTTTCTCTCTTGAAAAAGAACAGATACCTACCTACCAACGCCAAATTTTTTTTAGTGTAAATTTTAATAGGGTTGAGAAATTCTCAAGACCAAAATAAAACTCCAAAAAGAAGACACCGTCAACATTCCTATACAGACAGATTTAAAAGAACATAACTCAAATTCATTAGGCTAGCCCGCCGATTCTACACGGCATAATGATCTAGAAACCCCGAAAGAATCGGCCAACTCATTAAGAGTATTCCGTAGAACTTATATTAATCACAACTCGCCCCGCCCCCTGGCGGCTAAACACCAAATAATTTCTGCCATACCATTCTCGAAGGGCGCGTAAAAAAACAATAATTAATTGTATTCTTTGGCATCTTCGGGGCGGACGGGTTTTAACCTCTTCCTTGGCAAGCGGCAGGTGAAGCTAGATGTATTGCGATTATTAATGTTTGATTACAGAATATTTTAAGGCTGAGCGTCTTAATTTATTTTCACTTTTATTGTTTCGAAATTTCTCACGTCAGCAGGGTGAACACGAGCAGAGGGGAAAGGGTAAAAATTGAATATTTTTATCTCCTCGCTCAGTTTTATCCACCCGTCGAGCATGGACAAAACGATGGACATAATATCCACAGTGAATAAGGATATACGTCTCCTTTCCCCTGTCGCCATTTTAGGGGCGTATTTTAGGGATAAGCTAATTTTATCTCTTGCCAGTGGATAAAATTTTTGGACACTCCTGCAGGGTGAGCATGGGCAGTAGGCCCATGCTCACCCTGCAGGAGTGTCCAGTCGAGTCGAGTTTCCATACAAATGGAATTTTGCTATACCTTAGAATCTACACACAATAGTAAGTAAATTAAGTAGCTATAGAAAGTTGACTAACATCCTCTTATCCCCTCTAAATAAGCAAAAAGGTTGTGCTAGGAGTGTGTACGACAATAGTGCAACGGGTGGGGTACGAACCTGCGCCCTTCAGTTTTCAGTCCACACTAATCGTTGGGCTATTGAGGCTCTATGGCTCTATATAGAGGTAAAGATGTCAAATATTGCAATTATAATGGAGTGAGACGTATCGAGGTTTGAAATTGGTTTAGTTGTGATAAAATAAAACAACAAAAAAGATCGGGCTATGAGTCACAAAAAAAATAATTTGCTCTATGGGAGTTTAATTTTTCCGTAGAAAAAAGACCATTTAATTCACTCTTTCTTTTTATTTGTCCTCTTTTTGTCCTTTTAGTTAAAACATGCTAAAAATAATTTCATTTATCGTGTTTGTTAAAATTATAATAATAACTTTTTTGATTTAAATTTACTGCACTTAACTTTTAGACTTAATCCTTTACCAATTAAAAGAAAAACTTCATTTAAAATTTAAAACTTAAAAGTTTAAAGCTTTTTTAGAGGCTTATCTTTGCTGGTGTAGGTATGTTTTGTATATATGTAATAAAATAAATAAATATATGATGTTTATTCCTGCTTTTATTCAGCCGTTACGAATTTACGGAGAAGATCGTGCTAGCAAGAGAGATGTCTTGACTCCTGACACAGCTTCCTTTGACATGTAGAGATGTCTAATTGTCTAGAAACCGCGACGGAAATGTGCGTATCCGGCAACTTGCCTTGAACAACATCATTTTGTCATTTGTCAGGGGAATCGGGTAAGAGTGGAGCCTAGGGCACAAAAAATAACTACACCAATGTACCCTACGTAACATCAGTAGGGTTAGTATAAGATTTCATTCGATTGATCGTATTCGTTATACGATGACATTAGCGTCAAAGTAAAATGAATCTAAACGGTAGGTATTGAAAGTCACAAATTGAGGAGGTACAACCGATTTTAGTTTGGAGTGTATCCATATACGTAAACTAGTAAAAGTATAAGAATGGATCCACGAAATTAAGCTCTTTTCAATACAGTTATGGTTCATTTTACTTTGACGCTAAAGTCATCGAATACGAATACGATCAATCGAATTAAATCTTATACTAACCCTACAGCTGACTCGATTACATAGAGAAATTCCAAGTTTCATTCGCTTACCTAGGTTATGCATATTAGTATTTTTTTCAGTCATATTTTACTTACAAATGATCACGAAATACGAGTAAGACCTCGCATCTAATGATTTGTATCTGGTAGACATGTTAATTCCTATTAATATTATAAATGCGAAAGGAACTCAAGAAAAGGAAAATGTTTGACACAGCAATAGAACCCTTCGTGTGCGGATCTGACTCACACTTGGCTGTATTTTTTACATTAATCCTATATATTTTGAATTAAATAAATAAACCCCAACACTCACAAAGGCAAGCTAAAATATTACCTGTAACAAGACAGTACTTTCGTGTCTAGAAAATTAAGGGTTTTTTTCGCGATTCTATAAACCTAACTAACGCCAAGTAAACGCCAACATTTCAATCATAAATAACATTAGCTGTCAAAACAAACATCGTTGTATGAACTTATGTTCAACCCTTGTTTAAACAAAAGGGCACTCCGTAATTTTTGTTGTCATCAACCAACTTACTCATGCAATTAGGTATGACAATCTACTTCAGCATAACTTTATATAATAGATCGTCATAGGTTAATTGTTTTATATGTACAACTTAATATTATTCATAGTTAAAAATTAGTTTTAGTTTATTTAAAGTATGCTACGAGCCATTTAAGGGCTTGTTTAGTTTTTTATGCTCTTGTTCTTGTCACTCGATGTTCCTCTAATAGTTTTGTTGGTATATTTTATGTTTGTAAAAAACATTATGCATAAGTAATATTTCTTTTTCTCTCCAACTAAACCTTAAGCTTTCACATTGAGCTTCAAGTTATGCCTAGACCTAGCTAGTTCCTTAAAGTTTTAGTTTTAAAACAATTCCATTTACAAAGTAAAGCCTGTAAATTAATTTAATACCATATTCAGCCAGACTGTCTATGTCTTATATATATATATATATATATATATATATATATCTTTTTTATTGAAGCCTCAATAGCCCAACGGATTAAGGTGCGGACTGAAAACTGAAGGGTTCGAATTTCTTGTTGCACTATTGTCGAACCCACTCCTAACACAAACCTTCCATTTATTAGGAGGAAAGAAGAGAATATTAGTCAAGTTTACCCATATAAGTATTCAAAAAACAATTCTTTTCCTAAGAAGATTTCTACCATTTTAATATGTAATAAATAAAATAGTCTCGACCTTAGTAAGTAGGTTCATAAAATTTAAGTTCACGCGGTCGCGGACGCGGGTAAAGCTGGTAATTATGAAATTTTAACGTTAGCGGTATACGTTACAAGCTTAACCTTTCCGAACGCGATAAATAATTTACGTACGCTCCGAACGCATGAGCACGTTCGGCAAAGATCACACGCCACAGACCAATGGCGGGCGCGCACGCAAATGTCAAGTGAACACGTGCGCCCGTACTTACATAGAGATGATTACGTTCATTATTACGTTAATATTCGTTAAGCTTTATTATTTTGGCTTAAAGATGGCTTATAGTCAAAGTGTCAAAGCGATTTATTTTACTTTATTGTACAAGGACAACATTACATAGAGACCTCTAATTGCAAGCTATCACTACTATCATTTGGTAATTCTTCTTCCTGTCACTCTTCACAAAGCCGTCATGGTCATCACGAAGCGCGAAGTGACGTCACTAGCGGCACATGTGATTTGCGTCCAGAGCATTCGCCACTTCTCCCAGCTAGCCTACAGCCTGTGCCTACAGCCTGGTACACTCGTGCAATGGACCGCCCTGCAGACTTAATTTCGTCGGTCCATCGCATGTGCAACCTTCTACTATGGATTTTGTCCATCTATACTCGCTACCTCTGCTTATACAGAAATCAATCTAGGCATTTTTAATTATATCGATTTTCAATATAAAGGTGTGATATGACATGTGGAATCAATGGCTGATTGGTGTATTGTACCTATTCCTGACATCTCACATCTCAGTTGGCCTACGTTTAATAGATTTAGGTTCCTGTGATCTGCTCCATCATTGGCTGACCTTGGCTACCGTAAGCCAACTACTTATCAGGACGAAATCAATGGGCCCAATCGCGATGCAACTACTGAAGCTGTAGAAGAGTTTACAACTTCAGGTCAAAGTTACCCTATTATTGTAGTGTCATACATGTAAATTAGATAATTGGAATAGATCATTTCATTGACTCAGATATCAACACTGGCTGAGAAAAGAGCTATTAGTCCTAAAAATTAATCAAACATCAAACATAGCTTAGTATCAATACCAGTCCATATAAAAAATAGTATTCAAATTGTTCCATCCATTCCATAAGTAAAAAATGAATAAAGAAGGCATAAGAAATTAATTTCAGAAAAAGGAATATGTTACGATCTCAGACTTGTATTTTGTCATTAAATCTCTCGTAAATAATCCTCAGCTTAACCATAAAACGGCACAAAACTTATATTGCTCTCCTGATTATTTTTTGTTCCGCCAAGTGAACTTTAACCGACGAATAAAGACGTTTAAACTCGTTTAAACAATTTTTGTATGGCCAACCTGTCAAAAAAGTAGGACCACGGGTACATAGTGGTATACCGTGGTCCCACCAGTAGGACAACTCGGTGGGACTACGGGCCCTTAATGGATAAATTGACTAGTCAATTCAATGGTGAAACAGGCACTTTAGTCTTATCACATAATATTGGCCTTCTTCGCCCGGACATGTTTCCCGGTTTAATCAGAGTCTGCCGAATTGGTGTTGGTATAGTTTTTCACAAGATCCTAGCAGCTTTGCAGGTAGGTATGTACTCGTAATACAGAGATAATCAGCTTTACTTTCACATTAATTTGAATAATCCTATTATCCTATTAATATTATAAATGCGAAAGTTTGGACGTATGGATGGGTGGATGGATGGAGGGCTGTCTGTTATTCAATCACGTCGCAACAACTTAACCGATTTGGCTGTTTGGCACAGAGATAGATTATAGTTTGGAATAACACATAGGCCATTTTTTATCCAGGAAAATAAGAGAGTTCCTGCAAGAGTTGAAACCCTAAATCCACGCGAACGAAGTCGGGGGCACCAGATTGTAAATAAAATAACTACAACTTTGGTCTGGTTGCTAACTTATTTGGCTGTAATATTAGTAGGATAAATAACAAAGAAGCACTCTTTCGCATTTATACTGTTTGCAATATTCATAACCTGATTACAAACCGCTCGAAATGACCACAACATACTTTGAAGATGGCTCTCAGATCTTTGCTGTCTCAGAGAGTATTCAGTTAGGCCGCCTTAGGTAATTGTTATTGTAATGCTAATAGGTATTGTTACTAAGTAATTGTTATTACTTGTAGGTTATAGGTATAATATCTTACGCACACGAAGTTTACTGTGCATAAACTTGGTTGAACATAATATTTTATTGTTTTCTAACCGTCTGTCTCAAAGACCAAAGTAACAATAATTCGTAACAACTCAAGTTTATGGTGAGGAATACCTAATATTAAGGAGCATATCGCTTAGTATAATTCTCTAAACGTAGCTATAAAATATCTAAAGCTTTCCTATTCATTTAAAAAATGTTGTTTGGATTCGCTTTGAATTTTTAATGAGACCAATTTAAATACAAAATCAAAATCTTTTATTTCATGTAGGTCAACTTGTGGCACATATGACAAGTCGAAACTCTACCACCGGTTGCTAATTTTTTGTTTTATTTACAGATTCTCGGAATAATAGTACATTATGGTACAAGTGTAAAAGTTGGTGATTACCGCTGAGGCGCTATTGAGACCCGAGCCGTCAGGTGAGGGTCTTAAGGTAGCCGAGGACGGTAATCATCAATGCACACGTGTATCATACGACGTTTTTCAACACACTTGTGAAGAAAATAATACTAAAATAGTACATTATGGTACAAAACAGTGAAAACGAGTTGTGAAATTTTTTTCGCAATGGCGGGAAAAATTAATGTTGTTTTTTTGTTCGCCCTCTTGAGATGCTCTTGAGGGCAGGCAAAGATCGACGACCATACAGCCTATTCAGGTGTTTATTTGATTTTGTTCTTGATAATTTTTAAGGCAAAGCCTATTCAATCGTGATTCTGATAATAATCCTTGAAGTCAGTTTTCCGGAATGCGCGCGCACCTTTAATGGCCATAGACTAAAAGAATGAGTTTTCTTTTTTTTTTGGCTTTTCTCGGATAGCCACGTACAAAATGGGGAATTTCTAGTTTTCTTTATTACAAAAAAAAATCAAAAGTTACTGACAGTTTTATTTATTAAACACGTACAGGTTGAAATTATTATCTATTTAAATACGGAGTTGTATGAAATGAGCAAGCAATAGGTACATTTATTCTTAGAGGTACATTAATTTAACACGATATTTTTATAAATTATTGAACACGATCTTTTTTGTAATAGAAACTTTTTTAAGAACACAGCAACTCACCCAATAAAATAAAAAAAAAAATTCTGTAACTCACATTGTGAATAATAGTAATCAAAAGTCACAGTTTGAGTTAAAGGTGTCATTGTGTGCCTAATTGCGGTGAACCGGGAGCCATTTTATGAGCAAGTGTGTTGAAAAAATATTTTATTTCGATTTCCGGCTTTTCTAATAACAAAAAATAGTTTTCTAATAAAAAAATAATTAATTTATGTTACATATAGCAAAAGGGGGCATTAGCCACTCCTTATAGATTAGATACAAACAGAACTGTCCTATCTGTAGTGGACTAGTGGTTGTATGTCGCCCCTTCTAACAACAATCGTACTAATTTAATGGACAGTTACTGTGGAATTCTCTTATTTAGTAGGTCTATACCAACTAATTGTGGGGGATGCTTCGAATTTTGTTTTATGTGATTCATAAGACAGGTCAATAGTACTAATGAATAGACCTATCTATTAAAATATTTATTCATTTTATTTTGAGTTTAATATTATAGTATATTTATTATAGTTTTGACAATTTAGAAATTATAAATTCCCAAATTGCCACTACACTAGGGAGCTCTATCTATAGGTAGCTGATATCCATACTCATAAACGCGAAAGTTTGTAAGTATGGATGGATGTTTGTTACTCTTTCACGTAAAAACTACTGAACCAATTTGGCTGAAATTTGACATAGAGATAGATAATAGTGTGGAATAACATAGGCTACTTTTTATCCCGGAAAATAAGAGAGTTCCCGCGGGAATTACAAAAACTTAATCCACGGGAACGAAGTTGCGGGCATCAACTAGTTAAGTATACATATAAATAAAAATAAGTAAATAAACGAAAATGTGTTTGTCATGTGGGTACAATCACGGTCAAGAACTAGCATAATATAATAGGCAGATTTATTTATTTATAAGGTCTTTATATTTTCAATAAGTTTTATGTCTCAAGTTAAATATGCCGTAACCGCTGCTGTCATATGACTTTTACAGCAGTTATAGCACGAATTAAACGGCATAAATTACGACTTGTTATAAATTACCACCGTTATAAATATTGTCTACCTTTGTCACAGTCACAGACTATAAAGTTTTTTTATTTAATAAAAAGCTAATATTTCTTTAAACCTTAGATTATATTGCTAAGTGACAATCGTAGGTAGATAGGATCTGACAACTATTATTTTAGTTTTTGCCCGGGACTTCGTCCGCGTGGAGTTAGGTTTTTAAAAATCCCGCGGGAACCCTCTGTTTTTTGCAGGATAAAAAGTAGCCTATGTCACAACTATTCCAAGTCTTCAACTATTACCATGCATTGCTGCGTGATTGAGAAACAAACTAAACTTTCGCATTTTTAATATTAGTAAGGGTTTTCGATGCGTACGATATATGTAGCAGTTAGCACCTATATGATATCATGTGACATTAAAGGCTCTACCACTTTTCTTAGATACCTACTAGTTGATAAACGCGACTACGTTCACGTGGATTGAGGTTTATTTCCCGGGATAAAAAGTAGCCTAGGTATATGTTATTTCCAACTTTAATTAATCTATCTCTGTGCCCAGCTAAATCACTTCATACATCACAATCCATCCATACATCTAAACTTTCGCATTTATAATATTAATAGAATTAATAGGATAGGAGACCAAGATATCTTTTACCTTTCTAGTACGGTTAAATATGCTGACATTGAATGCTAATTAAAGACTACTGAACAATAATAACTCATAAGGCGTCATCAACACATCTTTACCACCAAGGAAGTGGCTGTAATATTCATAACAAAGCCACGTCAACGCCCCTCGAATGGTTATGACTTTTTAGAAAAAAACCTTACAATAATAATTATTAATTCCTATAAGGAAGGGTGGCTACCGTCTAACTATTTTATTAATTGATGGATAAGTCAGTACACCTGGAAATTCCATTCAAAATAGTAAGTTCTAGAGGAGGTTCTCAATTCGTTGGAATCTTTTTTTTTAAATTGTTTTGTTTGAAAGGATATACCTACTTTCCAGGTGGTCCAATTATCATCAGGTCAGGATCTGATGATGGGATCCTGGAGAAATCAAGGAAACTCTTCAAATTTTATAGGCACAACTGATATACTTTGTAGTGGCGATTAAAGACGGTTTTGTAAAAGGATTTTTTACGTTTATATTTGTTAAAAGCCCATAGAGATCTTTACTGCTGATCAATGATCTATGATCTACTAGCCGATTCCCGCGACTTCGTTCGCGTGGATTGAAGTCTTTTAACTCAGGTGCGGGAATTTTCTTATTTGCCTATCCTAATTTAATGCCTATCCACTCTTCTTTTCACATTAGTAAGAGTAAGATTTATGCCCGTTTTCATCAACGTTCCCTGAACTTTACGAGTTTCCGAAGCCAAGTTATTTTGGCCTTAGCATTTTTATGTTCTAGCTAGACCATAGATATTACGTGCATGAAAGTGAAATGGAACAGTGTAAACACGAGGATTACATACTAGCTGTAGTCATTACGAAGGTACACATCAAACACCATTTCCAATTACCGTGCTCGCACCGCACCGCGGCTAATGCGAGCGTGCGAACCGCCACGTGTGGTCGTGCCCTTCGCTCGTTCCAATTTTCGTTTACGACCCGACTCCCGTCAGAGGGTGGTTATACACTCTGTTATTGTCATCGCATCGCTGATAAGATGCGTTTGTTTGTGTAAATGGTGATGAGTTTTTTTTTTTAATGAAATTTTATGGATATCAGGGTAATTCATAGGTAGGTTAGAATAATAAAAATGATGCATATACGGACCATTGATCGAAATTAGGTCTACCTTACATGAGCAATGTTTCATTTTTTTTGTTCCTTTCTGGTCTAGTGCTAAAGTCTTTATATTCTTACCACATCCTTACATATAGTGTAAATTCACGAATTTGCAAACGTGCATTTTACAGGGAAGAGTAGGTATGTAAAAATAGTAGAGTATGTAAGAAACATATTTTTTTTTTTTGAGGCATCTATCTTATATTACTTTTCGGAGTTTTATGCGTTTCAAGCAATTAAACATCACTTGGTTAAGGAAAACATAGTGAAGAAACCTGCATATCTGAGTTCTCCATAATGTTCTGAAAGGTCTATGAAGCCTGTCAATTTGCACTTGGACAATGAGGTGCAATATATCCTACGCCCTTTTCATTTTGAGTTGAGACAGAAGCTGTGCGAACCAGTTTGGGCCGGGGATGGGTCTTCAATGATGACGATAATGATTTGAATCTAGCAAATTACATGTCCCAGCCAGACCTAATTATCCCGTAACGCTTCTATATCTTCCTTAATCAAATGTCTCTGAGCGAGACACCATAATATATCTACATGGCATGGCATGAAACAGGTGCGGTTGCGGTTAAGTTTAAATTACGCGGTTCCGCCATTACAGCTTGGTGATCTAACATCTTATCCCGCTGGGGTTCTACGAAACACAAACGCAGAACCGACGAATAAAGTTGATGAATAAAGTTGCATTTCGAAACGGTGGTAGATTCATGACGTGTCATAAGAGCTACAAGTTGACCTGCATGAAGTTTTTTGACAGTTTTTATATTGGCAAGTATCTCGTAGGCCCTATTTCACCATCACCAAATTAACAGATTTTTAATACTCAAACTCACGTCGTAATTGTTCCTCAGAAAGACATTACTGGGCGATGAGTGGTGAAATAAACCTTAAGATATTCCTTACTATCGTAAGAATCTTCCACTGTGTTGGCTGGGCTGAGCCAGTAACGCTAACCTGGTTGCTACTGTAGGTTTACGGAAGCCTGTATCTGAATGTACAGATGGCCTATGCTACCAACGCTTAGCAGTACTATTTCAATTTTATTTTCAGACTAGCTGTGCCCGCGACTTCGTTCGCGTGGAACAGTGACTTTTCGGGCAGCATATTTTGAATTACATATACCGTCGACGCTCAGGCGCGAGGCGTGTAGTACGTACTCTGTACGTTAAAAATGTTCGCCGTGATTCTTTAAATTGACATAACTTTTTTATTTATGAACCGATTGACATGAAATAAACACTAAATGTTAAGTGAAGCTTACTTCAATATATTAGTGAACCGTATCTAAATCGAATAAGCCGTTTCTGATATTAGCGTGCACAAACACACAGACAAACAGACAGACAAAAAAAAATTAATTACAATTTCGGGTTCGGCATCGATATAATAACAACCCCTGCTACTTTTTTTTTATATATTTCCATTGTACAGACACCACTTTTCTACAATTTTTTTATATGTATAGATGTCATACAATGTCAATTGTCAACCCTAAAGTCCCGGCTACACGCTCCGTCTTACCTGCGCGCTTACCTGCACAAGTCAGTTTGCGCAGTCTTGCGTGTGAACGGCAAGGGGTTGTTGCAAAGGGGCGGCTTGAGCAATCGTCGACTTGCTGAAAATTGTTCTGCTTAGTTCTCGGTTGGCACGGTTTTACGTGAGCGTGTGGATGTGTGCGCGAGCTTATCGGTGACTCTTTCACAATGTTGCTACAACCTATTTTTCCACTTACCCGTGTCAACTGACACATTGAACAGGCTATCGTGGAGCCACTGTTCAGTGTTCCGTCTTGCTTGTGCAGTTTTAACTGCGCAGGCAAGACGGAGCGTGTAGACGATGTATAAAATAAAATATTTACTGAGAGGGTGTCATATGACCTCTCAAAACAAAATAGGGACAATACTGCTTCAAGTATTGGTAGGTCAAGATCTGCAGATCTTAGAATGATCCCGAGCGTAGTAGGTGTAAATTGTACTTCTTAGAAGAAAGATGTGAAAGTAGGTAGTAAAAAGAAACGTCGCCTTAATTTATCGAATAGATTTATTCTTACAGACAATTCCATTATATTTTTTTATTTCATTTACTAAATACAGATAGACAACAAGTATGTACCGCATATTGACACTTATAGTAAAGTACATACTTAATTAGTGATCCTGTTTACCCTTATTGTACATTGTCTCTTGATTCACAATTATTTTCATTAAGTTTTCATTAGTTAGTTGTAAAATTCATGTTCGTTATGTGTGACAAAATCAAAAATCTAAGTACAGAATATAATGAATAAGTAGGTATACCTACAAAATAATGCGGTCTTATCCAAATGCGAAAGTAGTCTATATTTGGATAGAATCAGGCGTTACTTTGCGGAAGTTCATGATTAGTTCATGATTTAAAAGGAAATGGCTTGCATAATGAGGAGGATACATTTTATCTCGCAATATTCCATAAAATTAAAAAAAGAAACCTAAATCCACGTGAACGAAGTCGCTAGCATTAATAGTTTTTATATTAGTTAGTCAGGATTTTTAACAAATTATGAGCACAACCGGACTTGTAGGTAATTTGACAGATTTAAAGGGACAACCACAGAGTGGTTGTTCTTGGAATCACTGGGAACCAATATGAGTTCATAATATTATTAACCCAAAATCCATGAAAATTTTGTCGTATTCGTAATTAGAAACATACCATAAACTTGTAATTAAAGACAAAAATGTAAATTCTGAACCAAAAAACAATGTAGAGTCGAATTATATCTAATATTATACAATGTTCCCTTAATTACAGAAATGCTTTCGAAAAATATTTCACGATACATAATATATTACAATTTTTACAATTTAATTTGGAAGTTATATATATCAGGAAAAAGAGATAGTCAAATTAATAAAGTTGTTTTATGAAACCAAAAGTTATTAAAATAATAATGTAGGTATTTAAAAATATTGCATTAATGAAGCTATGTTAACCCAACTCCAATATCTAGACAGTTACAGAAATAGATAAAAAGATAATTGCAAACGAATGCACCTGCCTCATTTGAGTTGCCGTATCCAAATTATTATTATATATGCTCTCAAAGTACTTATATTATAAAAAACAGTAATACTTATATAATAGAAATAAAAAAACATTTTTAAATTATGCCCGCCATTATAGATTTATAAGAAAAATGAAAAAAAAAAACAAACAAAATAATTTGCTATTGAAATATATAGAGTAACAATTTCATTTTTATATTGTTAGGTACATCTAAGTATATACTTTGCGAGTAAAAATTAAAATTGTCGTACTGCAAATATACATACCTATGGTATGGTTTACTTGCAAAACAATAATATATATGTAATAATATGTATAAGTAGATAGTTTAATTAAAACATTCGCTTAGCAATGTACCTACTATGTACAATAATATATTTTATTTACATTGACATTTAATTTTTGTGTGTACCCATTAAATATTTGTTTTTGCTTAATCATAGGGGTAAGCTATTTATTAGAAATTAATCAATAAATACACATTAAACAAAAATGTGTTAACTAACAGTAACACTACTATCTTAAAATAGGAACCAAAATATCCGCTTACATTTTCAATTGCTAAATGTAAATAAATTAATTTTATTTAACTTAATAAATCTTCGATATTAATATTATTATAATCACATTTCTGTACACTATTCACAATCAATCACAATTTATTACACAGTAAGATACCACCTATGTATATTACATATTGTTTCTACGTGTTACTATGTGTATTACATAGTGTTGTAGAACATGCACCTAAAATCAATTTTATCCGGTCAATTCTGAAATGTTACAGGTGAAAAAGAGATACCTACCTATATAGGTAGATATCTCTTTTTCAAGGTTCTTCAGAGTAGAAAAGTAGAGAATATAATTATTATTTTAGATAGAGTTTTTGGTCAAGATATAATTAATTGCCTAGTATACTAGTAGTAGTAGTAGTAAGTTGAAGTCCTACTAGTATACTAATACTTTGTATACCATAGACAAAATAAAAATGTGACAGCTCGTCAATACAAAAGATAGTTTTAGCAAGTTTCAGCATTAACCAGATAATGTTAGTACAACGTACCAGATTTGTCCCATTAATCCTTATAATGCTTCAGGTGATCAGAATACGTTACATACACGGATATATTAACATATATAAAAGATAGGTAGGTATTCACTTGGAAAATAAACTTAAGTAATCATGATAAACTTGACTCCTTAATGCCAGTTTATACAAGTGTAGGTACTCTAACCAAATAGCTATACTTTCTTTTGATATTGGTAGATGACGATTGATTTAGGAAATGTGTAACAAGGCAAGTTCCATAAAAAAAATTCGACCACAGGTATAAGTTGCCTACAATGTATAAAAGATTTATTAAGGATTCTAAAGAAACATCATAAGGCTTTTTCCGGCTTGACTAATTGGCTAATTGCAGTTATCCTGACAAGTAACTTCAGCAACTTCTTGCAGAAGTTAATATCAGGCTAGCTCTAAAACTTGCCCAAATTAAGGTTACACATTGCAATTCTCGCGCCAGAAGTAATTCTGCAAAGATTGCTCTAGTTGTTTTTTATATTAACTCGGAAACAGGCCTGAGGAAAAACACTGATGATAGGTAATCCTACAAATAAACAACAAAGAACATACTCTCTCTAGCACTCATAGCTCTATACCTATACTTAGTAGTTTTATTTTTACACTAAAAACAAAACAATGTCATGAATGTAAAACACTTTCACATATCGTCACTGCGTTACGAAAGAACAAAAACACATCATGATCAGCATCTCATCAACGGATCACTAGGCACTGAGCGCAGGTCTCCTCACCCAATGAAAATTGTATAAACACTTCTCAATCGTGGTCGTCACTTGGGTGTTGTGGTATGCTTGACAATACGTCTCCACTTCCTAACAGTTGCCTACCTCGTGCATTCGTCTAAGGGAACATCCACCGCCCTCACTTGGTCTACTTGATATAAAACACTTAGTCCACTTAAAAGCCAGTCGAGCCGCATCATTCGTGGTAGTCACGCGGCTCCGGCTTGAGCTACCACACCAGCCCCTCGGGGTGCAGAGGAGGCGGGGCGTCGCCGAAGGTGAACTCGGGGGAAGATGGCCGCGGCAGCACCAGGTGGTCGGGGGGCGGGAACTGGTCTTGGAACTCGCCGCCTTGCAGCGTCTCCATTCCGCCTGCGAAACGACCTGCTCCCGTTAAAAGTGTGACACATTATATCACTGATCTCTATAGTTAATCAATGATTAACACTGGATTTACTGACCCTATACAAATGACAACTTCAATAAGGTCCAATTTGAAGCGCCACTTTTGATATACGGGTGACGTTTCTCTGGAACTTATAATATTGCACATGGCGCACCAACCGCTATAATTAATCTATTAAATTATATAACTACAATAACAATTAAGAAAGAGAAAATCATCCAGCCTCGGCATCGTAGAGCGTTGTCTCGATCATTCATACCTACGAGTATGTAACCTTTTGTAGCATTAAAAAACTGCCTAACGTTTGGGATGCCTAAAAGGAACTCGATTCGATGAGGATGCATTATGGATGTGGTATTATTTATCTAATGATGTTGTTTCGTGTAAGTACGTAAGTACTTCTTCTTCTTTATCAACCGATACACGTCCACTGTTGAACAAAGGTCTCTTGCATGGATTTCCACAGATCTCGGTTTAGCGCCGCCACATGCAAGCACGAGTACGTACTTAGGTATTTGTTATTCGGTCAACATAGATAAGCCTTCTCACCTGGCTGATTAAACGGCATGGCCGGCGGTGGGTGGAAGAAGGGCGCGTCATGGTGAAACGGCGGGCCATAACCAAATTCGAACTTTCCATCTGCAGTCGCGAAGTATGGGAACCCCGGCGGCCCTTCCTCGAGGCCTCCCGGGGAGAGGTTCATGGGGAAGCCTCGCATCTTGCGGGAGGAGCCGAAGAAAGGGCCCCTTCCCATTGACGTCAGCTGTTTTAGGCGCCTCTCCTTGGACCGCTTGTTTTGAAACCAAACCTGTGGAAGATAATGCATAGTGAGTTCCAAGACACAATAGTGCAATGCAAAACGGAAGTTGATGGTTCAAACCCTATTATCCGTTGCACAATTGTCGTGCGCACTCCTAACATAAGCTTAACGCTTCCTTGGAGGGTAAAGGGGACCGGCACTACATACTATTATTCTTTATTAATGCTAATATGTATCGGTAACCACAGGTAAAGCGTCCGTAACTTCGTGAGATAAACCTACTATAATATTTAACATGCTCTTTTCTTCTGTGACCGCGGCCGGTCATAGCTGTGCGGTTATGCAATAACTTATAATGTATGGTTATGTTATAACTTATAATGTACATTGAGTTTGTTTTACTGTAAAATGTATTACCGCAAACACAAAGTAACAGTTAACTTGACAAACAGACATTTATTGCTCTGGCAAGTCACTTGCACTGGGAAACTCGCAGTTTCTGCAAGTTTCAGCTATAGTGAAAATTTCACATAAAACAAGTTTAAAATATGCTAGCACATTACCGCTTCGTTATATCCTCACACAAAAAGCTTTCTTTTTTCCTTAAAACTAGGACTTAAAGTACTCATACAGTGTGTCCTTTCTAGAATAGTCGGAACTCGGAGTATCTTAAACAGAAAAGTGGTGTGCCAATATAGGTTGCAACGTCGATTTCTCTCAATATGAAAGAAAAAATTCTTTCTTGATTTTATGTTGTCAAAACATTATTTTCGTATCTATTGTGCCTTCTTGCAAATTCAAAGTAAAACTGTTAACAAAATGTAACTCCGGTTAAAACGGTAACAGTATAAAAGCAAAAAGAGTAGGCGCATTACATTTTTCGTATAATTGAGTGTAACTAAATCATAAAATCGCCTCAGACGATCATTCTGAATTCATGGTGCGTTATTGTTAGGGTTGTCAGCACTTTGAACGAGGGTGGCGATAAGCGGCTGGATTAGAAAAGATGATTACCGGATGTTGTAATGCTTATTTGGCATCTCAGCACATAAGGCCTATGTCCAATTTTTAACGTTCACTCTTGGACATAGGCAATGACTTCAAGTATTTGAAGAAGAAGAACTGTTATTATGTTCATACACAACTCATGGTCATGGGTTGAAATACACTACTCGGATAGTACAAAATTGTAATGATATACCCAGTAGATTGCCTTGGTTATCAAAGTATTTGATGTAAAATTGATAATTATTTCATGCCTTCATAGATACATACATTGATACAAGACATAAAATAGTATTTTTTGTTTTTATTTGTGATAAATACTGAAAAAGAGCTTAAAACTGGTCTCGTAGTACGACAAAACATAATATTCTTTGCAAGTAATTGGTTACGTAACACGGGTTCCGTAGGCGGCCGGAGAAGATTTCATGGAGTCATTACACCATTGATTATAAGAATGCATCTCAATTAAAAGGAGTTTACTATCAGTCCCTTAAAAAAATTGGTATCAAGTATCAACCCTATATCTTGCCGCGTGGCAAGCCGCATCTAATCTATAAGTTGGCCTTAACGGCGATATCGCACCTCACGTGTGAGAGTGCCATTACATTATCCATGGTATAGAGTGACATAGTTTTAGACTGAACCTGACAATGGCATTGGTTTTATGAGCATTGAACATAACATGAACTGTTCTGTTGCAGTAAGAATCTCCCGTAGGCTCGAGTAAACTCCAGTTCCCATGCGGTAGTAGGTAGGCTACTAATTCTACTAAACTTCGACCGGGATCAGTGTTCGATCCCAGAGGATCTCTGACTGGTCGAGTTACCTGTGTACTTTTTAAGCAATTAAATACTACTAACCATCTTGAGATTACCTGCAGGCTCTTACAAAGTAATCGTCATTAAAAACGGGTCTCAGCCTGCTACTAGGTACTACTATTAGGTACTAGCTGAAGCCATCTCGATGAGTGGGACTATTTCTACCCTATAAGGGTTCCAATGGTATAGTCTCTAAATATTCACATATTAAAAATAGAATTGAAATGTATGAAACGAATACATGTTATTGTAAACCACAAGAAAAATAATCTTATAAATACGAGTAAACATTTTAAAAAAAAATTTGGAAAGGAACCACTGGCGGCCTTATTCGCTTAGAAGCTATCTCTGGTAAAAGAAAAAAGAGGCCAATATTCTTCATTGGACGACCATTGGCAGAGATTTCTGTTGGCGGATTATAGCAAAATAACTCTAACCTTTTCTTGCATTGGCAGAGAGTTAGAGACGTACCATGAAAGACGTATGCCTAGCGATTTAGCATTCCGATACGATGTTGTGTAGAAATCGTTCAGGGTAATGGGCTTAATTTACACTACCATACCCTTCCAAGTAAGCTCGTTACCATCTTAGACTGGATCGTAACTTTACCATCAGATGAGATCGCAATAAAGGGCTATCTTGATCTTGTCAATCTATTTACAATTTATTTTTAATTACAATGAGGATGTATCACCTTTTTTAGGAAGCGTTTTATTCTAATGGTCTCTGAAAGTAAGCAGTCTCAAGGACTAGTATGCATCACGGTTTTATTTCAATTATCGCGAAGATTAACTAAACAGGTGTGAAATAACAGGTCAAATCCAGCGGCAAATACTCCATTTCATCATTTCACACACATTAAGACACGATTTGTCTTGGTAAAGTGATTTCTTTGCGCGGAAACGTTTCTACGTTTGAACAAAAGTAACTCTATTTTTCCATCCGTAGTAATTTGTTGATTAGGTTTTTTTATGTGTTTATCTTTGAGGTCTGTCCAGATTGTACAAGAAAATAAGTAACAACTGAGCTGATTTCGATGAATGTTAATCGATTCGCTGTTATGGTCCAAGTGATAAAGGCTATATACATATAGCCTATTAATCCACCGAGTTTCTTGCTGGTCCGCCGAGTTTCTCGCTGATTCTTCTCGGTTGGAAACAGCGGTAGATTCATTTGATGATTTGAAAGCACTTTGTAAAACTTTATTTGAATAAAAAATTATTCTATTCTATCATTTCTATTCTAAGTCCGTCATATTAATTTTCATATGACTGATGTTACTTACATCTTTTTTGTAGACGGGTTACATTTTATTAATTTTCTTTTTGTTCTATCACTTTAGTCCTGGACATTAGTGTGTCTATTTTTAACTCTATCTCAAGTCTGTGCAAATCAGAGTACCTACGCTTTATAAAACTCAGCCTTAGACTTTCCCACTCTAAGGGCCATGCGACATAGTCACGACAAACATCACTTGCCATTGCCATTTCATTTTGCTAATGGTTTAAGCTATGTCAATCACCTTGGATTTCCTACGGATCTTCTCGTCGCTTACCTTTCAAGATAACACCTAAATAGCCCTCTTCATAACGAGCTGAGCAAATTTTGTCAGTTTCCACATTTCAGTGCAAGGTTAGAACGGGGAAGACCTTTGTTCTACAAAAAAACCTTCTAAAAACCTATTACCTGCCTACTCAAGTAGAGTAGGTACCAACCTCACTACCCTCTTACATAACTGCGTTGTTAATTTTAATCTCTGATTTTACTACTACAAATTGTTATCCCATTTAACACGCAGCTACTTTATGTTGCTGGGCAGCTTCTGTTGAACATTAACTTAAGATTTATACTTTATTGGACCATCATCATAACACCGACACAACTATGTTGATGGTTTTACGTGGAAGCTTGTAATATATAAAATTAAATGTTCCATCATTAACATTATTGCGAACTAGCACATGCCTGCGAATTTCCCCACAGATTATACTCGTAAAAGCTATCATACAGCTTTCAACTATTTGAACCTTTCACTGTAAATCTTCTCCTAAATGGAAGCAGTTTATTTCTACAATACCGTAACTCCGTGTTTTATCTTTTTATACGCACAAATTCGGCACAGAGATAACTTGTATTCTAAAAACGGACTAAGGATATTTTAAATCTCGG
Source organism: Hipparchia sbordonii (assembly GCA_038048805.1). NCBI lineage: Eukaryota > Metazoa > Arthropoda > Insecta > Lepidoptera > Nymphalidae > Hipparchia > Hipparchia sbordonii. The sequence continues at coordinate 6,091,465 of CM076107.1, read as the reverse complement.
AAAATCAAAGAGAGCCAAAGCTAGATACCCAAATCCACGCGGACGAACTTAGAAGTTGATGCCAGCCAAATCATCCCAATAGCAACATCACGTCGAGATGTAACCTACATACGTACCTATTCCAAATTTAAATTCAAAGGAAGATGTGTAAGAGTGGACCTAGACACAAAGTTAATTATATTATTATTGAACTATGCCTGTATTTGTTGGTCTTTTAGAAGTAGTTTAATATATCCTAAGACAGCATGTCTGAATTCATGAATACTGATGATGGGATTCTGGAGTAATCGATGGAACTCTTCAAATTTTATAGGCACGATTGATATACTTTGTAGTGGCGTTTGAAGTCGGTTCTGTAAAAAGAATGTTTACGTTTATCATAACAAAATACTTATTCCGAATACATTTTTAATATCAAAAATGGCGGAACCTATTTCAAACTTCGTGCTAGTTAGGTAGGCTTTCCATTTCATCAAAACTTGTCTTGATCCAGAAGCTAAAATGTTACTGCATTCCTACTAGGCTCGTTAAGAATAAAATATTTTATCACCAATTAGTTCATACCAAATTAACATTGGATTTAATAGTAACATATAAAAACGGTAACATGTTACAAAACGGCCGACGGTAGTCGCAACAGTTGCCTTGAACAATCACTGATAGTACCTACGTATGTATAATATTCTGTAGGGTTAGTATAAGATTTAATTCGACTGATCGTATTCGTATTCGATGACATTAGCGTCAAAGTGAAATGAACCATAATTAGATTGAATTAGAGCTCAATTGAGGAGGGTCGGAACAAAAACCGATAAAGCACATTTTGACTTTTTATCTCAACAGATACCGAACTCACTTCTATGACATTTATGTTTCAAAACAGTGCTGCCAACACCAAAATTTCCCAAAACCAAAATTCTGAAGTGATTTATCGGTTTTTTTCCGACGCTCCTCAATTTCTTGCAAGCATTCTTGTACGTTTACGTATACTAATACGCTTCAAATTAAAATCGATTGTATTGAATTTGTGACTTTAAGGAAATACAATTAAGTTTATATTACTTTGACGCTGTCATCGAATACGTATACGATCAGTCGAATTAAATCTTATACTAACCCTACTGTACGCCTATTCCGCTAAACATAAAAACGATTATGGACGTATTCCGAGTTTCCGTTACGTTAGTTATGTTCAAACTTATTACAATAATTACTTAATAGCTTCTCATAGTTTAATGTTGAAAAAAAAAAGTCTATCATCAATTCATCATCTGACATACATACTTAGCTAATTCTAATTTAAAAACAATTACGGGTCAGTATATTATTGGATAGTAAAATAAAGTTAATAGTCATAAATGCCAAAACCTTTTTTTTTTCAAAGATCAAAATAAAAAATCTTTATCAGGTACAAGGTCGGCTTTTACTTAACGATAATCATGTGTGATGTCTTTAGGTTATAGAGCGCTTATTTAGAAAATGACTATTTCCTTAAAGTACGCGGCTGACGTCACAAGCGCCGCACTGAATCTTTGCGCTCATGTAGTGTAAGTTTAAGGCTATGTTCACATGTAACGCGCGTTAACGCGCGTCAACGCGCGATCAAATTTGAAGAGAGTTCAGATGATGAGCGCTAATGCGCGTTGCGAGAGTACTCGTCAGTCTAGTTCGGTAGAACGTAGAAAGTGGACGTGGAAGAGGCTATTATTTTGTGGTTATATTATAAAGAAAAATATAGAAAAAGAAAACGTACACATTGGGTTCATCCAATTTTGAAAAATAGAAATAAAAATAAATTATAAAAATTGTTTTTATAGGATTCCGAACCTATATTCCAAATTGCTGGCTTTTTTCTACTTCATCGATTAGTAAGTCGATGTCAATATCTTCAATTTCACTCATTTTAAATGCGAAAACAAAATATAATTACGAAAATTTACATGCGATCGCGATGAAAGCGCGCGCTCAACTGAACAGCAAACGGACATTACATTAATATCAAAGCGCGAGTCAACGCGCGATTGTCTGCGTCTAGAAACTTTTTCTCTGAGCGCCGCGTTGACGCTCGCTGACGCGCGTTAACGCGCGCGCATGTGAACGGTTGCTAGGTATATATTAGGATGTCTAAGCGCGCGATTTGAAAACGCGCGTCGCAATTCAGCCATCTGAACATAGCCTTAAAGTTAACTTTAGGTATTTCACGAGGGTTCTCGCATTTCACAAGGGCGCGTGAGCTTAAGCCTGGCAATACACGTCCGATTTTGTTTCCGATTGTCTGATCAGGCTACCGGATCGTATTTACTCGATACACATCCGATTTTTCCGTCAGGCTTTTTCTGAACTCAGTCGTTCCCGAGCTATCATCCCGAGTGCTTGCGTTTGGAGCAAAGCAGAAGAAAAGAAGATGGATGACGAGTTAATAGAAATAGAAATATTTTTTATTCAAATAAACTTTTACAAGTACTTTTGAATCTTCAATGAATCTACCACTGGTTCGGAATGCCGTTCCTGCCGAGAAGAGCCAGCAATAAACTCGGCGGTCGCTCTTTTCAAAAAAAATTTTTTTTACAATAGGTAACAAAACTATGCTATGTATACAGTGTTTCCACAATAAAGTTTCAAAAATGCAAAACAATCCAATGCATGTTAAGACAGGCAGGCAAAAGCAGACCCATTCCCGTTGGTGGCACCCGTTCACGAGCATGACGCAGGATCCAGCCATTGCTTCGTAACAACCTGCACCACACGACACCACCACAGAAATTTTAAAGAGAGGAACGAGAATGAAGAAAAAACGTCGCTATTGGATTCATCCAATCAATTTGACAAGACTTACTGTGAGTCATTTCTATTTAAAACATCCAAAATAATTCATAATAATAATAATTTTATTATTATGAATTATTTTATTTTATTATTTTATTTTTTATTTTATTTTTCATAATTTTCGCCCATTATTCGAACCACAACGATGCGTCCACAAAGTGTCAGCGCTAGATTTTTTGGGCCCTAAAAAATCCCAATAAGCAAAATTCCGCCCTAAATTTGGGGCTAAAAGCCCTAAGTTGGGAACCCTGACTGGCAAAATCGGAAGGAGTAACCGGATGTCTATTTTGTCTCATACTAGAAGTATGTAGACTGCGCCTTCAGACAATCGGACCGACAGTAAAATCGGAAACGCCTCGCGCCCGTTTCCGACTCGGACGTCCGATCCGGCCACCGGATCGGACGTGTATTGACTGTTCATACAAAGTAATGGCTTCAATGCCTTCCGGTAGCCTGATCAGGCTACCGGATCAGACTATCGGATGAAAAAACCTGACGTGTATTTCCAGGCTTACTTATGGTTACGTCGTGTACATGCACATTGCGTAAGTGTGCGTGCCTGTCAGGAGCCTAGGTGAGAACGATCAGGGGTAAGCAAGCTCTCGCTCACACTTATACAGATACGACACACACACAACCATGAGCCACGCGCCGTCGTGAATTGAAAGAACGTGCGTAAATCTGTAATTTAGTAAAGACGGCGTTTAGCGCTCGTAGTAGATGATAGATTTACCTACACTCAGTTAACCTGACTTGAAAACCACTAGATCCTCTGATCTCAAGTTATCGCGCACGAGTTGTAATTAGTAAATCGGTAGCCCCTATCAACATCACTCTATCTCCGATTATAAACTCGCGGCTACGACCTATTCGTGGGGTGACGATGCCTCAAAGCCAACCCGGACGGTCCCGCGCCGCGGGGCATCGCCCGTACACGCCGAGCGGTGTTAAACACTATATTTCATACGTCTACCGCTGAGAGAGCCCATTCTTTTACCGTACTCTGACGCCTTATAAACCTCATAAAGTCTCAGTATTAAGCACTACACTTCAGTTCGTATGAAGTTGGAACGCGGATGTTTCCCACTGACTTTACTCCGATATTAAACGCTAAAATTAAACGATCGAGATTGCAATCTTCCAGAAGTACGTAGTAGAGTGTAGACTATATACTGTATAGAAGATTCATTTGACGATTCGAAAGCACTTTGTAAGAGTTTATTTCAATAAAATACTTTTCTATTCTTTTACATAATTATTCTATAAAGGTATATACTACGAGTCGTCTAAATTAATTTTTTAACTCCCGACGCAAAAACGACGGGGTGTTATAAGTTTGACGTGTCTGTGTGTGTCTGTCTGTGGCATTGTAGCTCCCAAACGGATGAACCGATTTTAATTTGCTTTTTTTTTTGTTTGAAAGGTGAATTAGTCGGAAGTGTTCTTAGCTATGTTTCATAAAAACGGGCCAAGATGGCCGCCGCCACAAAATGGCGTTAAAATAAAAATATGTATATTTTTATTTTAACGATTACTTTCTAGCGATTAGGATGTTGTAACATGTCAGGGGTGTTTTAAATTTTTAATTTAATCTTTTCAATACTGAAAAGCGTGTGACATCTATAGCAAGTATTTTAAACCGCCATTAAATGTGAATAAAACTGAAGCTTATTTAGAAACGTTAGTCTTTTGTGATTTTAATAGGAGAACATCAGAAAAATTCATAAATTCCTTCAAGCTTTTTACATGCATGCTCTCGATATTCTAGATATTTGAACCCAAAGAGAGCAACCAAAGTAAGCTATATACAACTATTATATTTCAAAATCAATATTAAGTAGCTAAAATAATGTTACCTGCAAAATATTATAATTTCTTGTAAACTTCTTGTGTTTTTACAAACTCGAGAAATCGTAAAACAAAAAATCTATTGTTATTTACGTGGATGGTTGAAAATAAAGAGATGATTAATAAGAGATCGGCGCGGATATTATTCTGCCCTCAATATAAATAACGACAATACGCTTACCTGCGCTAGACTAGTGATGTAAATGCAAGCATGTTTCGTAATTCAAATATGGCATTTTTTTTACAAGACTGCGCAACTAACTTGTGGTATCAGAGTGCACTTTAAAATATACCCGGTACTGCGAACTTAAATGATGATAAAATGAATATTTACAGGTTTTAAAACTTAATAAAAATGTAGGTATGTATAATACTCGTATATATTACATTACCTACTTAATTCGATTAGTAAAAAGGGACAAACGAATAAGTATATTTACAATTATCTACCGCTACATTGCATGCAGGTATCCGGTGGATGTGTTAAGGCTAAAACAAATTCCATACGCAGAAATTCAATTCGAAATTCCGTTGGCGGTTTTCCCGTAATTTGTTCCTGACCTTAGTTGAAAAGATTCGACTCCAAAATATGGAGTCACATCACTATGTAGAGGCGCCCCCCAGCGCTAATGAGTCGACATAACAAAATAAAATACAACCTTACCCTTAGTACGTGTTTGCATATCACGAGTCACGACGAACGTTTATATAGACTCCGAATATCGAAACAGTATAACATCAAGAGTAAAATGGCCCTTTGTTGTTATTGTTATCAGTTCGTAAGGTTTTCACTCGCGACGTTGACTGTTAACGAATAAGGGCAACTAATGTCCATTTTACTCTGACGTTAAGTATTAGGTTTCGATTCTCGAAATCAACACATGCAATCTCGTACTAACTCTACTGAACCACGCTGTCTATAAAATATACTATCGCCATTATTCGACGAACTTTACGCAGCTTCGTGTAGTAATTATTAATATTATGAGCAAATTATGAGGCTTTCGACTGCTTACGATGTGAACGGTCGAACGGTAATATCGTTGGCTCATGTCTGTTTTCATATTGAGATCTGTGAAGGTGATACTGATGTGGCCTGGTTGAGACACCCATAAAAGCAATTAGTTCTGATTAAGCAACCTTGACATAAATCAGTAACTGGATGTAAGATGGGTGGCCAACTGACCGACTTTGAAGGTCCGAATTTGGGCTTTACTTCGCTAAACTGTCAGAGCCGGTTATTTTCACTAATATATCTCAAAATGATCTTTAAATCCACTCCACATATCGACACACACGCGATGTAGAAATATCCATGACGCCACGGCACCAGAAAACCATTACCATTACGTGGTCAGTGGAGAGAGGTCACGACTCTCAAAAAAGAGAAACCCAACGCAGAGCACTGATCTCATAGTTAATCTACGATTAACACTGGATTTGCTGACCTTATACAAATGACAGCTTAATCAATTTGAAGCGCCACGTTTGACACGCGAGTGTCTCTGGAGCTAATAATGTTGCAAATGGCCCACCGACCTCTATAATTATTCTATAAAATCATACAACAATGAAATCATAGATTAATAAATAGAGGTCGGTGCGCAATTTGCACTATTACGTATTAGTCCCAAAGACACTCGAATCTTCTTAGTGCTTACAGCGCCAAAATGGCCTCAATTAAGTAGGTCCAAAACCAAGTAGACCGCAGCCTTTCCATTGTTAATCATATGCTACGTTTACATGCTTGCCGAGGCTTGGCAAGCGTCCACAAGCTCCACACAGAAGCACAAGCCTTTACAAACGCCCGACATTAGCCCGGATCGGCGACAAGCTCACGCAAGCCAAGCCAAACAGGGTGTTTACACGCTTGTGTTTGTGGACGCTTGTTGAGACTTGCCAAGCGTGTAAATGTAGCATTAGATTAACCATAGAGCTCAGTGACGTAGAGAGATAGAAACCTGCAAAATGTAGCCTAAACTCTCAGATCCAAATGTGTAATCTGGCAAGCAAGGTGACTGAGGTGAACTAGTAATTTGGTCTTAGAGAGTTGAGAGCGCCCCAGCGGGCGGCGAGCTCCCCGCTGGGCCCGACACAATACGGAGTTAACTATAATACTTAAGCACCGAACAGTTGTTCGGCATTTTGTTTTCATTTTTCTTTCCGCCATAAACAATGTCATGCGCCATATGGGAACGGGTGAACGCCGATTTGGGCACCCTAGCGGTTTCGCACACACATCTACCGCGCTGGCCATTTTTGGAAAAACGTACCTACCCAACATCTTTTTTTTTTGCATTTTTTTTCAATGACTAATGTTTCCCTAATCAATCCAAATTAAATTTTTACTTGTGTTAGAAGTGGGCAAATGATATTTAGTTGATTATAAAGCACTATATAAGTAAACTGTAAGTATTCCCGACCGAATGTTGTCCATAGCGACCAATTTCACACCAGTAGGTACACACAGCCTATGCACAATACCTCCTAGGGCCTATTTCAACATCGCCAAGTTTTAAGCCAATTTTATTTGGAGTACCTACCTATTAACAGTTTTTGGATTGATTCAAAATCCTTCAAATTCCTCAGTAGTTTACTTTTCCCGTTTTCACCAACCATACATATGTCATCCCCTAAGCAGGAGTCTCTTTACGCAAGGAGCCCCTTAACACAATCCCTTAACCAATGTCATTTCCACCTTTTTTAGGCGTTTCCTAAAAGTTCGTAAAAACGAAATTGACAGAAAGCGTCACCTAACTTAACTTAGGTAGAAATGAGACGCAAAACGCAAAACAGGCGAAGTGACGCCTAATTGCGGAGAAGATTCCCAGGAGAAGAAGAGGTAGAAATGAGGTTTTCGTCCTAACTAAAGTAAATTGTCAAGCCTGAAGCTATCTTACTAATTGCAAGAATATTATGGATAAGAATTTATGACAAACAAACAAATATTAAGTGCCAATAAAATTCAAATGCACCAGAACAGAACAAAACAAACCGGGGACGCATTTTAAAAAAGGAACGCTGCAACGGCGTGGCTGAAGCCGCGACCACACTGCGCGCGCACGGCCCATGTACAGCCAATTGGCGTAGCAAAAGGTAAAAGTAATTATTTCCGCGCGCCTTCATAAGCTCATACATCTTATTTGTGTGTTCCTTTGATACACTACGTTACATCTACCACAGACCTGTATTAATACAATACCCTAGACTAGCTAATAGCTATTGACGATGAGATAATGAAACATGATTTGATTATGTCAATTTTGGCACCGATTATGGATTGCTAACAAAATGTAGAGTTACGAACTAATGTGCTAAATGAGTCAAAACCTACTGTTGATGCGTCATTTGTAATTTTGTATCGCTACAGGTTTTAGTTGTCATATTGAAGGTATTGGACACATGAAAATACATGAGTATTGGAATATCCATACCTACATACCTAACACTAAGTGAAACAAACTTTTCTAAGATAGAATTTCAAATAAGGGGAAAATTGAAGAAATTGGTAAAAACTTGGAGCATAAGAGCATACTCAAAAGATTTGAAATTTTGAGAAATTTTAAGAGATTGCTTCTTTCTGTATTAACAATATTTGATAATAATAGTTAAGCACAATATGCACAATAAGACCGAAGCCTGTGCAAGTCCATGCAAGAAACCTTTGTCCAGCAGTGGACGTCTATCCGTTGATAAAGAATGATAAAGAACACAAAATATTATATTAATATTCGCCTTATATTGATGCAAAACATAATCCGTAGCTGGTATCTCTTTCATCAGAGCCTGGTTAAATCAAGAAAAAAACTTAGATGACAGAAATCACAGATTCGAGAATATATTAGGTAAGATCTTGGTAAGACGTTTAGTCAACGCGTTTGCCTCATTTTATACCTACAAATGAAAAAAATCTGCGTCTACACAGTACTTCTAAGTAGAGCACTTTTTTCAACTTCAATAGTGCAAGCAGAGGAATTTATTCACTATTCACGGTCATTAATGGCGCGAAATCTTCGTATTCCATTATGACGAAATCGTGATCGAGGTTTTACAATATTTTTACGACTCTACGTTCACCATAAAATACGCAATAGGTTTATTACACTGATAGACTATAGTTCGTGAAAACTCGCAGTGTTTAAAAAAATTATATCTATCATGAAAGTTGGTTCCAATCTTCTATTTCGTAGCAAATTGAAATTTTTTATAGGACACAAAAAGCTTAAATATGTAATAATAAGCTCATGAGGTACGGCTTAGGAGAGCTACACACTTATTCGGGTAGGCACATTCGATTCGGAAGTATTTGGAACGATCTCAAAACTAAATTGACAGCTCCGTCTTGACAGACCTGTCAAAGCAACAGAAGCCACAATAATAAGATGAAATTTTGAAAAAATATCGTCAAGTTTGTTACTTGATTTCAAAAATAAACGATCAAATGCGTGTCAAGCCACGCGCAGTTTAGGTTCCGTAGTTCATTATAATAGGCATGTATTTTTTTTTCATTTTCATTTCATTTATTTATTTGCATTCATGAATTCACTTACATGTCTAATAACGTCTAAGATTACATGAAGCCCCGTCAGGGCGTTGCAAGTTACATTAAATAGTTATAATAAATCATATTAATACAATAATTAAAAAATACAATAAATAATAAAAAAAAAAAAAATTGTAAACACATGCATTAATGGTTCAAAATTTGGATGTCAAGTAATAATATAATAGTACCTACTCCCTCTTATGCATACCTTATGCATAAACCTTCTTAAAAGGTAGTACATATTTATTATTATGTAAATATCATCATATAAAATGTAATTTTTTACATATTAAGATAACATTACAAAATTATAATGATTTAAAGAACAACGTTTTTACAGTTCGTGGCATAAACGTCACTGGAAATTCTGTATGGAAATAAGGTTTGAAAATTGTAACTTTTCATTGACTAGAAATGAAAGGACTTGAAATTTTCACAGCATTAAGATTTTTGAATTCAGTATTTTCAACTTAGTATAGTACTTCTACCTCACGAAATTACGGGTGCTTTACTTGTGGTTACGTCGTGTAGGTACATTGCATGTGTGCGTGCCTGTGATGGGCCCAGGTGGAAGCGTCAGGCGCGAGCAATCTCTCGCTAACACTTATACAGATACGACACGCATACAACCATAAGCCACACACCCTCGTAAGTTGAAAGAACTGTACCTCAAGCTGTTTCTGAGAAGAAGGGCGTTGACGCACAGACAGACGGACAACAAAGCGATCCTATAAGGGTTCCGTTATTTTCCGGAACCCTAAAAAACGTCACAAGTTGGCTCCCGTTTAAATTATACCGAGCGGCTCACTCCAATCTGTGTGTTGTCTTATTTCAGTTAATTAGCTACCGTCGTTGGCGTTGCGTTATTCTCGTTCACTTTCTATTTAAACTTACTTTCTCATATCTCGTTATTTGTTTTACATTTTTAATTATGTGTTTTGTTGTTTGTTTAAGAGTAAAACATGTCGTAGGTACGTTGTAAACGTGATAACATCTTTGATTATAGCGTTCTTATAATTAATATTATCAAGATCTGAATAACTTATGTCTAGAAGTCTGTCTTCACTCACTAACTACGTCCTACTACTGCCTACTAGGTAGCGGTATCAGAAACTATATCGTGTTATAGATGTGTAGGTATAAGCGTTGGTTGTTAATATGTAGTTTTAACACATGAAAATATTTCATCAGCTTCAGAATTTAGATAGGTATAATGTTGATAGGAACGGTTGTTCAAACTTCCGGATAGGAAGTAAATATGTCGAGATTTGGATAGTAAGCTTCAGTTTCTATGAGTTACGGTGTATTCTTGGGATTAAGTAGGTATACGAGTACCTACCTATACTGCAAGCCAATCGCAAAATTGCAGATTTAGAGCACACAGACTGCGCATTTGGTCGGCAATCAGCATCAAAACTGCAATTTTGGCGTCGCCTTGCAGTTGAAATTCAGATCGCTTGTATGAATGTAACCTAAACTGTATTCCATTTAAAAAGTTAATAATGATTTTCCTTTATGTTTAAAAAAGACATTGTTGCCGGCACTCAGCACAGCCAATCGGCGTGTAGCATTCATAAATGGAACTGTTATCACACACTGATAACATACACAACTGTTATTGGTCACGCTTTTCAAAATGGCGGCCTTTATCTAAATCCATTCGAGCGTGACTTTTATTTGTTTTTTAACGGTTTTCGATAAGGAATCGCGTGAACACTTGAGGAACACTTCTGAAACATCTATTTACATATTTCAATGTATTACCTATGTATTATCAGAAATGGGTGTGAAATGAAAATTTTGATTTCTGGTCGATACGAATCGATCGATTTATTTTTTAAAGACTTATATTATCCTCCTGTCCTCGTATCCACTCCTAGCACTTTCCCCTCCAAATAAGCTTTCCGCTTATTTGGAGGGGAAAGTGCTAGGAGTGGATACGACAATAGTGCAACGGATGGGATTCGAACCTGCGACCTTTCAGTTTTCAGTCCGCACCTGTAACCGTTGGGCTATTGAGGCTATAAGATATAAAATTGCAGGTTTTACCAGTTATACCTGGTATAAGGGTTACCGTAACGAAAACTGAAACCAGGGATTCAGTTAATGATCTGAGTCTTAGAATTTTTCATCGGTCTTTTCTTGATTTTGTCAATTTTTTTTTCATTTTTTAAATTAATTACAAAATGGAATCGTGTATCGTCCTATCAAGTTGAGATATAATAGATTACCTTGAAAAGGGCGAGGATTAAAGATAATTTAATTTTAATAGAAACAAAAGCATTAGCACTCGGTCTTATCTCCTGACAAGCACAACACCAACCAAAATAATCACGTTATTACCTACCGTAATATATAACATTTATTATTATATTTTTAAAATTTAGTAGATCTGCGAGGATTTACAGAGTTAGAGAGGCTTAGTAATTGGTTCCGTTTGGCATCCCCAGGGTTCGCAACCCTTAAAATAGAAAATAAAACGGAGTGATTACATTCTCTTGAATAGAAAATTCTACATTTATTTCTTATTTCTACTAAATATTGTACCTACATTTTATAGACTGCCAATATTTTCACAAATTTTTAAGAAGAAAAAATAATTAAGTTCGTCGACCGATTTCCAGATTTTTGGCGTTTCGCAAGGCACATAACTGTGACGCTTCACGCAACTAGTGACGTGACGATACAGACTTCAGCGGAGCGTTTTATTGTCGATGGTTTTGTGGTTTTTGATACCGCTAAATGATATCGATTTCAACGTGAATTTGTTTACAGAGATGTTACGATCCACTACTATTATATCATAGTAAACTGTAACTGAGAAAGTGTTTGTTTGTTAATTAGTCCTTCAATTATACCTACTGCTACGGAGCATCGGATCGGCACAATTTTTGGTATTGATATAAATTAATACTTAGAGAGACATAGGATACTTTTTATCCCGGTAACACATACTGACAAAGTTGCAGGGCATATCATCAAATAAAAAATAAATATTACACTAAAGTGAGTAGATATCCGTCGTCTGTCGTTTCCTCGCTAGTTTTATTTGAGCAATTGAAATTTAATCTCACACAAAATAGGAACACTAAACTCCAAAAAGGGAATACATGAAACATACCTGAAAATGGAATACAAATGAATACAAGTAACCTGTTACCTAAATCCTTTACCGACTCGATGCTAGTCGATATTTTCAAGTAATTTTATAGCTTTAGTGAGGTGACAATGTTGAGCGATGGCGTCAACAGAGCATTTTATCGGCGATGATTAGATTTTGCGGTTTTAACCACCATTAAATCGTGGATTTATAGAATTGCGACGTGGTTTGGTTTCGGTAAATTCTCGTGCCCTGTTCGTTTTGCCAACAGCATGGTTTTAAAATAAAACTTCTTATTCGTCATAAGTACCTACAAAATAAGACATCCTAACATCATACTACTACCCAATTTAGGAATAGGTATTATGAATACATGTAGGACTTTGTTTTTTGGTTTTTCCTTCAATTACTCGGCAAGTGCAATCGACATCTCAGCTCAGTATAGTTTAGGCGCTACGGAGGAACATACATAAATACAAACATAAATTCATACATAGATTGCCAAAATCATAACCCTTCCTTTTGACTTTACTGTAGTGGGGTAAAAAAAAACCTTCCCTCGAGTTAATGTACCACATCACTAAACGCACAGTCCGTATCATCACGGTTGATTGGCTGGTCGTATTCCGCGTCATGACGTCTGCCTGAACTTCCTTGTTTTTTTTTTACAGAGATCTCACTTTGTTGCAAAAAAAGGTTTAATGTATTTAAAAGTCCTTTAGTGAATTATTTTCCACGGCCTTTTCATAGCACATAGAGTTAAGAACCTCCCACTACATTCAACGAGATGCGAAGCTGAAGTGACAAGGTTCAAATTCGCACAGAGCGGTCTATCTCCATAAAGATAAGCTATCTATACACAAGTGTTGTCTCTATTCCCTTACTCTCATAGCAATCACACACAAATCCGATACAATCGATAAATCGGATAAACGGTTTTAACGTGCTTTCAGAGACACAGGGGTGAAACACCAACCACTTCCTAATTACGTGGTGGTACGAGAATTTCTTGACAGAGAAACCCACTTCTTAGATATTTTTGACTCGACCCGGAAATCGAACCCAGGACTTCGCCATCCGCAGTCGAAGAAGCTAACCACTGGACCAACGAGGCGTTTTCATCTAGAATATACCTTCTCTACATCTACAGATAGTAAAACCTATGCAAGTTGCAGCTCTCACGTAATCAATTTGCCATAATACTGCTGCTTGCTAGAGCCACGTTATAAATCACTGGAGTTTGTGATGGATGGATGCATGCGCGAGCTTCGTGTTTACGAGTTGCCGCGCTACCGTCATCAATTCTTGGCTGACTTATAGGAGTCCTTTTTTCAAGATTCTATGGCTAAATGACTGAAGATCTCTATAACTAATATTTTAAACTAACTTTTGGAATTGCAGCAGTGATCAAATACGGTTAAGGACTGAGGTGTGTGTAGAATTCATTACTTATTCGGTTCGATAACAATTATTTTAATTGTTGTTTATCTCACGAAGTTACGAGCGCTTTACTTGTGGTTACGTCGCGTCGTGTACATGCATATTGCGTGTGTGCGCCTGTCAGGAGCTCAGGCGGGAGCAGTCAGGCGCGAGTAAGCTCTCGCTCCCACTTATAGTACATATACGATACACACACAACCATGAGCCGCGTACCCTCGTGAATTGATAGAACTATATCAGTCAGTGAACATAATAGTTATTGCGCGGGCGGCGGGGAGACGTCAAACTTTGGCAGATCTCGCGCATTTGTGGGCTCACGAGAATACTCCATAATGTTCTCAAATATATGTAGTCTATTCCGGGTTTCATTTCTGGGTCGGGCCAAAAATGTATTGGATTTTTTTGACAGGAAATTATCAGTAGATACTAGCTCGGAGTTAGGAAGTTGGCGATGAGCCACGCCCGTGCCTCGGAGAACACGTAAAGCCGTCGGTCCTGTGCCTCATCTCTCTACCGTCGTGTCGGATTTTCCGTCCCATCGGACTATGAGAGTGAGGGAACAGAGAGAAGATGGCTAATCTCTGTGGAGATTGGCCACCGTGACTGGATTGGGCCAGGAGGACATTATTAAACAAAATCGCGGCGGTCTACGGTCAGACCTAGTTATTAAATGCTCGGCGCACGGTCGGATCAAAACGAGATTCGCTAAACAATTACTATCAAGACGAATAGCAAAACCAATACGGAGATGGTATCGCTTGAAACAAGGTCTCCCTACTTTCACTTACAGCGCGTCCACCTATCAGTACATCAAATCATCAAGATGATTCGGTACAGAAAAAAAAAACATTTACCTACCTAACGGATACTTCGTATACGACAAGTGACTTTTGAACAATATTCTATTGCAATAAGTTGCTTATCTCTGAGGATCATCAGTAGGTGCCTTGATAAAGTTAGCAAAGCTGAGATCTGTCGAACATGCTCTGACTTGGCTTAGACTTGAGATATAGTTAAAACAGAAACAACTAGTTCTCGACATACAGCTGTCTACTTTAAACTCTGCCTTAAGCTTATGTAGAGTGAAACTACGAGCGACGATGGTGATTTTTCCTTCTCCTTCTAATTAGTAGTTACACTCGTGACAGAGCGGTCGTGGTCGTCATTTAAGTGTTGTGGCACGCTTGACTATGCGCCTCCACTCTTCCCTAACAGCTGCTGCTAACGGGACATCCCACGCAGCCCTCACTCGGTCCGTTCATCTCATTGGCGATCTGCCACGTGCTCTTGAACTATATTCTATCTCAGAACACAAGACGTTCAATTTAGTCAACAGCACGTCTTGATACGTGACCAAAGAAAGAATGCTAGCCCGTAGAACAGAAGACAGACGCTGCTTGATGCCGAATTCTTCGAGAATGGACTTCATGACACTCTTAACATTCTTCTCCAGCACCACATCTCGAGATTGTCCCTTCTTCTCAGTTTAACGCATCACGATTTTCCTCAGCTGTCTTAAAATGTAAATTTTAAGACAGCTGAGGAATTGAAGGGTGGAATTTCCTTAATTTAATAAAATTAAGGAAATTCCACCCCTAAGGGGTTTAAATAGGGGATGGAAGTTTATATGAATATATCCGTCATTTTTCAAGCTGTTTACATCAAAGTTGGTATTTGAGCTTTCAGTTAAAAATAAAGAAGTACGTGTGTCACAGTTTTTGAAAAATCTAATTCCACGTGGACGAAGTCGCGGGGGCAAAAGCTAGTTAAAAAATAAATTACGAAATAATGACACGCTGCCCTCTTTTTTACACGTCATTATTAATGGACAGAGTATACTTTTGTAGAGTATCAGTACAAGACTTGTCACATGAAAACCAGAAGTATTGGTATCGGCGTCCGTATGAGA
The DNA here is from genome assembly GCA_038048805.1 of Hipparchia sbordonii. Taxonomy (NCBI): domain Eukaryota; kingdom Metazoa; phylum Arthropoda; class Insecta; order Lepidoptera; family Nymphalidae; genus Hipparchia; species Hipparchia sbordonii. The sequence goes on along the minus strand of CM076107.1, from coordinate 6,075,796 downwards.
TCATTATCACTGAATTAAATTGATAAGATTCTAAGATTAAACAAGTCAAAGTTTGTGCCACCTGATAACGGTTTTTGAGTGGCAACTAACTTTACACAAAAAGTCATTGATCTGGTAACAAAAAGCTTAATTATTGCCATGTACCTAATTAACCTATCTAATCTTTTTTAGCTAACTACGACAAAAGTAAAAGGAAGAGTTATGATTTTGTTTGTATGTGTATTTAGCGCCTAAACTACTGAACTGACAACCAAAAATTTAAACAAAATGAAAATTAAAAACCATCAAAACAATATCTCTTTCTATGAAAGGGGACACCCTGTACCTAATAAAAAAAACTACTGAACCGATTTTGATGAATGAGGTCAATCGATTCGTCACTATGGCCCGGGTGACATAGGTTACATTTTATACGAGCAAAATAAATAGGACAAGCAATATAAATATATCCAAATTTCCATAGTCAGTTTAAAATATTTAAACTTTTCCTGTTTAAGTATATCAAATTATCTTTTAACCAAATTGTCTGAAGATTAGTATTCACATGAGATTGTTAGCAGTGTCAAAATCATCGAGTTAATTTAAATGTTTAGCATGAATTAGCACCTGTCAAAAATAATGTGCATAATTATATTGATGTGATATAATACATGATTATATTACAGCTTCTTAATTTGATTATGTTTCTATCTCTTGGTAATATTGAGAATTTTTATTAGCCTCGGCGTTGATTTGTGGTTATAGCACAACCTCACGAGCCTCTTGTGAGAAATGAGGAAAGCCAGGCATTCTGTTGTACACAATCTGTAAAATAAACTAAACTAAATTGGCATGCAGGTCTAAATCTAGTGCTATCCTTTTCCGCAGGAGCATTATGAAAGGGACAGCAATAGATTAGATACCTGTCAATTTAGCTTAGAGATTGTGTAACAGAATAAGCCACCATAGATAGTGTTGTAAAACATTGATTTCAGTCATCATCAACCCAGGCGGGCCAGATGCAAAGCAGATTTCATACACCTTCGAGGAAATTTTGAGGAACCCACCATTGAAGCATTTGATATAATATTTTAATTGCTTAAGCACAACTCTGAAAAGTGAGAGGTGTAAAGTGTCTGGACTAGACTAGGTATCACTGCACTGCCTACAGTAAAATAAAAAAGAAAAACAACCAAGAAACTATATTTGTGAGGTACAGTGAAGCTGACAGATGTCGGGCCTAGGGCGATCGAACATTAAGGCCCTGCCCAATATTAATGTAGCATTCTCACCCACGGCAATAAAATAAATGACGTCATTTTTTGTCCGCGCGGAGATATCTTTTGTCGGCCGCGTCTCCAGCTCTCCGGATCCGCAGGGCGTCCCTAGACAAAAGACTCTAGGCGCCGTCCGCTGTTCTTTTCGCAAACGATTTGTATGACGCTGCTCTTTATCATAATTAATAATTTATTGCTTTCGTCAAGCGCCTTTGAAACGCCGCACCTGCACGCTCGCAAGGTGCCTCTGTCTTGTAGGTGATAAATCATACATCTTTGTTACTTTGCGTAAGGGACCGTGTAGTCATATGTTATAACGGTTTGACGCCTAACGTTACATTATTTATTTATTTGTGGTCAACGCCAACAATGTAGGAATTATTTAACGTTGGTATTTCATTAACATTAATTTCTTGACGCCTTGGTATTTCTACTTAATATCGTAATTTTTTCCCACATTTTACCTCAAAATACTTACCATGTTTAAAGCCGCCTAACTAAACAGGTGCTCTTTCAACTTGGATTTTAATTTGCGTAGAGATATTTGCATTGTCGAAATAATGCATGAATTAGCGCAAGCTTCTATAGACATGCGCTGATGTGTGTCTGTCCATATAAATAAATATAAATCAAGACTATATACATTGTACCTAAATAGCAAAAAATTGCGTGCTCTACAGATTTTTATACATGCCAGCAAAAATGAGGCATGCACTAGTAAGGTATATATACTCGTATCTACTAGTTGATGCCCACGGCTTCGCTTGCGTGGATTTAATTTTTAAAATCTTTGATTTTCTCTTTGATTTTCCGAGATAAAAAGTAGCCTATGTCAATCTCCCGGTCCTCACCTATACCCATGCAGAAAATCACCTCGATGCGTTGCTTTGTTGCGGCGTGATTGATGGACAAACCAACAAACAATCACACTGTCGCATTTATAATATACTCGCAGCATAAGTTTAACACATCAAACTATAATTTAAGAAAAAGAAAAGGGAAAAGTTGCGGGCAAAAGCTAGTCGATTATCTTAAAAAAAGACTCTTTCATGTGTTTACCAAAAATTGTTAAAACCAGCTACCGTTTTTATTTGATGCAAATCCTGTATTCATACATCGACCATTTTTATGACAGGCATGTCCATCGCGATGTAAAACGCCTATTTTATCGCACACTCATGCATATTCCACGTTGTGTTTCAATAATAACCGGTTAAAATTACAAATTTATTGTGATAACATTGACGTTTTTAGGGTTCCGTACTCAAATATGCCAACGGGATCCTATTACTAAGCCTCCGTTTCTGCCAACCAACCAACCAATAAATTTCTGACACGCCGGCAACGCATTGGTGGTGCCTCTGGTACTACAAGTGTTCATGGGCGGCGGCAATCACTTAAAATCAGGTTATCCGCCTGCTCGTTTGCCCGCTATTCATATAAAAAAATTATAACAATAATAAACATAAAATTACAGAAAGTCATACAACTTTTGTTTTTGCTCGATCTTAATAATAGCTGGTCTTACGATGGCACGGAACCTTTCGTGCGGGGCTCCGACTCGCACTTGGCCGGTTTTTAGAAGTGCGGATTCGACAGCGGGGATTTCGTAAATTGCGAACGATAATCGTTATCGGAATCATTTCACGTGCGATGACATTCGGCGACGTGATTGCGCTTTGATAAAACGGCTTTTCATATTTTGATATTATTTCAACAACATACTTTAGTATTTTTAGCGATTGTAAACTCGTGTTTCTTATCATTATTGCGCTGTGGAATGAGAAAAAATTAAAAGGGTTACCACATCATTTAAAATGATTTTTGGACGGTTCTAATTCATTAAGTCCTTATATAATTTGTTTCTGAAATGGAAAGTTTCGAATTGCGATGGATGCTTTCAAATCTTTTGAATCGTCAATGAATCTACCACTGGTTCGGAAAGGCATTCCGAACCAGTGGTAGATTCATTGACGATTCAAAAGTGCTTGTAAAAGTTTATTTGAATAAAAAATATTTCTATTTCTATTTCTATTTCTATTTCTATCTCTATTAATCGTCCAGTATTAAAAATTGTAGGTAGGTACTTTTGCTTTTGTTAAATATTAGCTTTGTCTTACTCGTATTTAAAAACAGGCTTTTTATGCTTTAGTTTATGATTTATATGTATACTTTACTGTATTGTATTGTATTATTTATTTTTCTTCCAGTCTGACTTACAAAAGTGCTTACGAATGTCAAAAATCACACTAATATTATTATAAAGGCGAAAGTTTGTATGTGTATGTGTGTATGTTTGTTCCTCCTTTACACCACAACGAATGAACCGATTTCGCTGAATATGATAGCTCATACCCAGGATTAACGCATAGGCTACATTTTATCCCGGAAAATTAAAAGTTTCCGAAGGAACTCATAATCCTTAATCCACGCGGATGAAGTCGCGGGCATCATCTAGTGTTTCATAAATGTTATGTTTATAGGCAAGAATGAAGACGCATCTTCTATATGTACCTATAGGATAGGCAAGTGCGCTCCAATCTAGACCTCATCAGTGCTTTCCGACGTTGATTGTCGTCAAGCGCAAGCCTATCTCGAAATAAAAGAAAAGTTATTGTTCCGAGCATCTAACTTAAAAGAAACTTAACTTGAACTTTTAACTTAGAAGAGCGAACAATTTGTCGTAAAACTTCGGGCGCGATCGGCCGTCGCCGCAAAGCTGCGGTCACACAAGCCTTCGCCCGTTTACCTCGTAACTCGTGAAAGTTATAGTATTTTAGGGCAGTTCAAAGTCGCCGACGGATATTAAAAGAAGAGATATGGTCGTGCGACCGAACGTACGGCTCATTCAACTCGGGAACCGACGTGCGCATAGACCGGGCCTGATTGACCGGTTGCTGAAGCTAATTTTTGTTTATTGGCAATCGTGGGCCTCGAAAATTTCTCTTTTGACGGTACTTTTTAATTGTCTTAATCCATTTTTAATAACCCTAGTTGCAACATCTATCATCGATTAGAGCAGGGTTTCTTAATCTGTGGTCCATGAATTCCTGACGCTGGTAGTCCATGGCGAAGCTTCCTAACATATCCGTATGCTAATGCTTAAAGCGTAAAGACACATTTAGTAAGTCAGGGTTATTACAAAGCTAGTGACTTTCTTAATGACAATCCTTGGCATCCAGATACACATAAGATAGTGTAATAAGTTATTACATTGTAATATTATGTAGCTATACATTAATATTGTAATATTTTGTTATGAAAAGAGCAACTGCTGAGTTTCTTGCCGGTTCTTCTCAGCAGAATATGCATTCCGAACCGGTGCGGTGGTAGTCATGACGTGTCATAGAAGCTACAAGTTGGCCTATAGTATGAAATAAATAATTTTGAATTTGGATTTTTGACAGTTACTAATATTATGGCAGTATTAATTAATTGGGGAGGATGGGGGGGGATTAATATCATAAATGCAAAAGTGTGTTTGTTTGATGGTCCTTCAATCATGACACAACAAAGCTACGGATCGACGTGCTTTTTTGCCTTGTACCTGGAAGGTGACCTAGGCTGCTATTTATCCCGAGAACACAAACTATTTCTGCGGGATAGCTTGCTTTTTTCTTGCATTTGCCCTTCAATGATGCCCTACGGACCTACAAATGTATAAAACTCTGTAAACTTTTTATCCCGGGAAAACAGAGGGTTCCCGTAAGATTTAAGAAAATCTAACATAACACACACGCACACACACGCACACACACACTCACGCGATACATTTATCATAACGGCAGCGCGTCACATTGTTGCCCAGTGACATAATAACGCGTTCACATTGACAAGCATTTATCAGTTCTGATAGACGCTATCAATCAAAAGTCGGCGCTAGCTTCCGTGTGGAAATTACTTTCTCTTTATGGCATACACATTAAAAATATACGATGCAGAACTAAAGTTATTTATGAGTTCCAAATGTTAAGTAGTACAACCTGCGTATAGTAAGTAGTTGATAACTATTTAGTAGTTATTATTAATTCTTGAAGAGACCATAAATACGTCGATTCCGTTGCTATCGGCATCTTCACACGCGCTTTCTCATACGAATGCTACTGTTAATGGTTTTTTTTTTTTCAAATTGATTATAGGTTCTAATTCTATTTTTTTTAGAATATTAACTAAGCCAGCTATCGTTTTATCTCTTCATTACCTATGCAGACCTTGAAAAACATTATTAAAACCCGAATGTCTGGGAACCAACAAAAATATCTACCTATTGTCTTCCAAATAGATTTAAAAGGAAAAGGAGACTGACTTGGTCTACCAACAATGCACACCTCAAAACACTAAACGGATCGGCCTGTTTATCATACAGATAGCTATTATGATGTAGGCATCTACTAAGAAAAGATTTTTGAAAATTCAACGCCTAAAGGAGTAAAATAGGGGTTTGAAAAATTTTAACGTGAGCAAATCCGCGGACAAAAGCTAGTAAGTACCTATTATTTAAAACTGCGCATGCAAAGCGGCCTTATTGCTAATAATAAAATAAATATAATAAAGAAATATATACGGACTAGACAATAGGGAATAGACTTTGAAACAAGTAGGTATATTTTAAGTCAAGTATTTTTGAGGGAAGTAAAGTTCCCTCAAAAAAGTGCAAAGCACGTAAAGAATCAGCAAATCCGTTCAATTTAATTAATTCAAATATGGTGATGATGATACATATTATTATTTTAATCACAACTGTTAATACGTTTTCAACAAACAAAGTTAATCGTATAAGTAGAAGTGGTAGCGTGACTAATTGATTCTAATTGCATGACAGATGATGGTGTTAATTCTTTTGTGCAGTAATCTCTACACTTAGGCTGAAATCTACAGACTGCACTCTCACTTAGCTCAGACTCAAGGCAGAGTTAAACGAGACAGATTGATGTCAAAGCATATCTTGAGTCTGCTGATCTAGAGATGCTGAGATCTATAGTTCTCAAGTGATAAAGATATCCCAATAGGTACTTACTTATCCATAGTGAAATTAAGACATCCCAAAACAAAGTAATGGCACAACTTTTAGAACTGTTAATTGAGTCCAGATTTATATACAAACGAAGTAGAATCATTAATGAAGTACTAAGCCATACCTTATAATATCGTCACACATGAGTACCTAAATGAAAATGAGTCCAACTGACTGATAGTTAGTTTATCCACAATAATCTAGCGCGGATTGGCGACCCGGGCACTGTAACTTGACTACAAACTAAAAAGCTACAACTGAAATGACACATAATTAGTATTATTTTTCTCTCTCAGCGTGTGCATGTAGCGAAATATTGTTTAGCGGCTAATTAATAGTGATTAATGACCGTGTTTTAAATTGTTAATGGTTATAGTAGAAGGCGGTGAATATTCTTTTGAGTAATGAGGTAATTTGTAACAGGTAACTGCACGCCGATGACACTCCGCATCGCGGGTAAATGAATACGTGTGAATTAATTTATTCGTTGTTTTATGCATGTGTGGTGTGAGCTATGGCGTGGTGTCTTTATGAACGCTGTTTATTCAGTAAATCGCATTGTTAATAGATTTATAAATACATATCAAAAAAAAAGAAAAAAAAAAAAGTGTAGGTTAACACTTCAATAAAAAAAAAAAAATTAAAAATCGCATTGTTACTTGTGACAAATTACTACAATGTCTATTAAAAGTAGAACTGAAACAAAAACTCTAGGTTTTATAAAAACTCGCATCGAATTGAGAAACTCCACATTGTTTGAAGTCGATTAAAAACAAGCTTTTGGCCGCGGCTTCGCTTACGCTAATTTCGATTTTTCGAACCCCTATTTTATCTCCTTAGGAGTCGAATTTTCAAAAATCCTTTCTTAGCGGATGCCTATGTCACAATAGCTCCTGTATAACAAATTTCAGGCCGAATAGTGCAGTGATTTGAGCTGTGCGTTGATAGATCAGTCAGTCAGTCACCTTTTACTTTTATGTGTTTAGATTCTGCGTTCCGGCATGTAGAAGGTAACCGTCAATGGTAGTAACTGATTAGCGGTATGGGGTGTAGGTAATTTTTTTTTTTTTAAAGAATATTAGCCAAGCTGAAGTTGACTAATATCCTCCTCTGCCCTCCATATAAGCAGAGAGCTTGTGCTAGGAGTGGGTACGACAATAGTGCAACGGGTGGGATTCGAACCTGCGACCTCTCAGTTTTAAGTCCGCACCTTTAACCGTTGGGCTATTGAGGCTTAAAATAATTAAAGCTGCCATAACCCCTTCCAAGCTAATCCGCTACCATCTTAGACTACATACTCACTTACCAATAGGTGAGATCGCAGTCTTGGTCATGAAAAAAGGACTAACTTGTTAGACATTTCTTTCTTTAGTAGTGATATTTTGATTAAAATTGCGAAACTTTTGGATGAATTCAAATTAAAAATTATTTATTTCATGTAGGCCAGCTCGTGTTTTTAATAACACGGCGAAACTCTACCACCGGTTCGGAATGCAGATTCTGCTGAGAATGGAAAATCAGCGTTAGGTACTTTATAAAATAGTGATAGCGTAATAGAATTTAATATGTATTACTGAACCAAAAACTACATTGAAGTATAACTGTCATAACCCTTTCCTCAGTTCAAATAAATAGGTAAACACAATATCAATCAATCAATATTTACCGGATAAACATTCGTTTATTGCATTTAGCATTTATGGACAGCCCTGGACACTAACTACTCGAGCTGTCAAAATAAAATATGAGCCAATAAGGGCGCGACGCGCGGCGACAGGGCCGTCACACTGAAGAAATTACGATATATGAACTTATTAAAATATCTTCGCTTTTTTTCTCGTTTCGCGGTCGGATGACATCGCGTTAAGGTGGAGTGACGGTCGTTTTATTTTGGAGTTTCTTTTGTGAGGACGGTAACGGTATTGTAAGAGCTTTATTAATAGACACTGCTTTACTGTGTTCATAAAAGGGGGTCCATGAGCTAGCAGCTACTTTAGCCAAAGAATTAGTTTGGCCATCCAAGGGGACAGTGCTGCCAGCATCTTGGCTAGGTACCTACTATACTATGCCGCAGTAACATCGACTAGGTTTTAGATTTATATCAGTTAATAAATTTTAGAAGTAATTTAATAGATATTAATTGTTCGTTATTTTTACGTTTTTTAATTAAGGTTTTTTATTACGCACACTAATGTTTATAAAAACTATTCAAATTATTGAGCATAATTACTTATATAATAATTTTTTGTTGAAAAGCAGCTGATATAAAATATTTCCATTCCGAGAATCTGTGCTATATTAAAAAATAAAATAGAAGCTTTTTGAGTTAAGTGAGCAATTTGCTGGTTTGGGTATATCCTTCAGACGGGCAGAGATTTACAAATATTTTTTATGGATATGAGAACGGACGATAGGTATATACGAGTAGGCATCGAAAATCAAATGTCCAATAGTTCTCAGTAAGTAACTAGTAATTCCGGAATAATTGGACAAAAATAACTGCTTAAATAATTAGTAAGTATAAAAAGAAAAAAAAATATTATCTACGTCCCATGCAACTACAAAACTATAAAGGCGCCGAAAATCGGCTTCTTCAAATGTCCAATCGTTCACACGCACCGGTGTTAACTAGTTAATTCCGGAATATTTGGACAAAAACTTACAACAGTTATTCGAAGCCACATGTGGTAAGCGCATTTGACACGCGCGATCTGGCGGGACTTGACGGATGGTGGAAAAAAAAGTTGTTTATGAACCCACTTAACATACCCGACATTGTTACTCTACTAATATTGATACACAACACTTGCTTGTACAAATATTTATCTTTGGAAGCCGCCTTCGGAAGCGTCAGTCACGCCTACAACTATAGTTTTACAGAATTTGTAGCGTTCACTTCGAAATAGAGCCGCCAATATGTTTTTGGAATGTCCCAATGTCGTAGAATAAGTAAAACTTTGTGCACAGTCCATTAGCATAGTAGGTATATTATCGCATATCCACATATCCTTCCTTATTACAGAATATTATAGATGCAAAAGGGTATTTGTTTGTTGGCTTGTCGGAGCAGTGAATTGACGTGATTTTTTGTTCAATACAGTTGTGGACGGTGAACCCCAAGAGTGACCTAAGCTACCTACATGCCTACCTCTAGACAGAAATTGTTTAGGGGAGACCGGGGATGGTTGACTAGGTTTTTACTAAATGGTACATATATTTTTTGTTTTAATATTTATAGAAAAGAAAACCATGTTAATTGATAGGAAATCTATTAACCTAATAAAAATACGTAATATCTAGTTCCTAATTTAGTAAAATAGTGATAATTTAATGCATTTTCCAAAACAAGAAATCTTAGTCAACCTACCCCTGGTCCGGGGTAGGTAGACCATACACCAGGGGTAGGTTGACTTATGTATCAATAAGAGTCGAATCATGGGAAGGAGCAAATAATTAAACATTTTTTTAATATAATTGAGCCTTTTATTAAAAAAAACTTAAGTCAGCTGATTTCTTAAAATGTCTTTAAAAAAATTACCAAAAAATAATCTTATTTTTTAATTTAACTCTTCGTTTAATACCTATTGTAAATCCTAGTCAGACATAATTTCTATAACAAAAAATTACAGGTTTTTGTCGGAACTTAATAACAATGTAGTTCTACTTGTTGTATCAAATATAAACTAACGTAGTTTGTAACGTAATGATGTAGCTCTCAACAGGCTCGTTGCTGAGGTCGGATTGATAGAGAAGGATGACGTTTCAAAAAGGAGTCCAACCAATCTTCACCAACTAACAATTGTCCTCCAAGAATCAGGCATAGCTTTTTTTTTTGCGAACTCATATGCTAATTTTCGAGTATCATATGGCGTCAATCCCTAATAAATATCGGCTGACTTCTTTATATAATTGGCTAAAGCTTCCTCTTCTATATTAGTAAAAATTTGCCTATTTCATAATATATGCAACTGTGTCCAGAGTTAATTTTGATGACGTTTTGATTTTTCTTTTGATTTGACCACGTAACGATGTTATATTTTTATTTATCAGGAGTGTTGCACTGTTTTAATGTGGCATTAATGCTTTTTTCGTCAAAAATTACAGTATGACAAGCTCTTTCTAAAACATCTATCGCTCGTTCAGTTATACATATAATTTATCTATGTCGTTCAGTAGTTTTTTTATAGGTCCTCATTGTTCTGCAACAACAAAATTGCTATAAATATTTAAAAGTCCAATAAAAGGTTAACTAAAACCACCAACACAACCATTTTTGATTGGTTGAATGATTAGTCAACCAGCCCCGGAAAAAATTAGTCTACCAGCCCCAACTGCTATTTTTTAGTTTGATCGCATGGCTAGCCTAAACACTAACAGTGACTTGAAAAATAAGATACGAAATATGATAAATATGCACCCATCAAACGTTGGGACTAACATAAAAATGGTTCACATAAAACTTGTAGGCACCAGATCAAAAAGTGTAATAAATCAAAATATTACTTACGTGGTTAAAAAATTAAAAACCTATCACTGCTCGAAAACGGCGCACGACTGCGTTGCGGCGCTCCAGACACCTGAGCGGGACGCAGAGTGTAATACTCGGCTGTATTCGGATGATTCAATTCGTACACTGTCGACGAGTTTTTGGCAGTTAGTCTACCTACCCCTATAGCCTACCATCCCCGGTCTCCCCTACAGAGCACTCAACTTATTTTCTTTTATCAAAAGAGAACTTTTGAAATCCAGTCTGTAATCTATTATTATAAGAACACCACTACTACAAGCGGCGTTAAGTTAAAATTTCTGTTAGAATACAGTAGGTAAGCAAAAAGATCATGGAGTAGTTTTTCGTTCGGAAACCGTCGAACAACAAAAACTGAAACAAAGAGGAAGCAGCGCAAAAAGCGTGACGATGGCGGACTGTTCTTTTTCTGTTCAGACATCTGTTGCTACGGTGTGGAGAATCGCGCGGATCCATGTGTTAGATTAGATTAAAACTTCATAAAACTGATAAGTCACTGTGCTAAATTTGCGTCCAGGAAGGGATTAGTCACAGAATTCATAGGCCTAACACGTAGGGTAACAAAAACTTCAAAACAGTGAATAGCTTGAATTCTTAGCAGCCTTTTTTCAGAGCATCATCCGCGATATACTCGTAGCTTCGAACATTGTGATGACTTTATAATAATTATGTATAGTCCCACTCACAGTGTTCGGAAACATAATTAGGTAATCTATCTTGTCAGCGCCATCGTCCCCGATCGTATATGGACGAGCAATATTCAATTTACGAACGATTCATATTCCGCCATGATGGCACATCGATTTTACGACGTGAGGATTTTACCACAATTTTCCAAAATATTCTTGTTCATTTTCTACAAAACCATAAAAAAATTAAAATACTTCAAAATAATTTTTTTTAATTTTAGTAAGCAAGCCAGCAGGCGGGTCACCTGATGTTAAGTGATTACCGGCACCCCTGAACATTTGTAGCACCTGAGGCACCACCAATGCGTTGCCGGCTTTTTAGGAATTTGTTGGTTGGACTTCAATGGAATGAATAAGACGTGCTACACGAAAAACGATTTTGGGTTGTATAGCAAAGTATTCTTTGTATTATAGCCAAGGCCGTTTAAACTTCTACTGTTTCTAGGGTCTCTATCGCCTTTTATTATGGAGGCAAAAATCAAAGACTTACTTGTATTACTCTCATGGGCAACCCCGTTTCTTTCGCCAGCTGCTCCCGTATGTGCCGCGTCGGTTTCGGTGTCTGTGAGAACGCCGACTTTAGGATTTCCAACTGTTTCGCCTTTATCGTCGTCCGAGGCCCTCTCCGTTTCGAGCCGCCGTTGCCGTCATCTGGTGATTTGTTCTCCGCTTGAGAGTCCCGGGTCTCAGGGTCTCCGTCTAGCGAGCCCTGGTAGGGGAAGAGAAACAACTGAATGCGACTATGTGGCACAGCCCCATGCATGTGGTATGGGATGGTTATTTTAAGATATATCTAGTTACTAGCTGATGCCAGCGACTTTGTTCACGTAGATTTAGTTTTTGAATGCCGCGGTAACTCTTTGATTTTCCAGGATAAAAAGCCCATGGGGTTATTCCAGACAATGATCTCTGTGTCAAATTTCAGCCAAATCGGTTCAGTCGTTGCGGCGTGATTGAGAAACAAACATCTATCTATTCATCCAAACTTTCACATATATTAGAATTTTCCAGGTTAAATACTTATAAAAGTTTATTTTCATTAGGTTTTCATTAACAATGAAGAAATTAATAACAATTTTAAAATTAAAAAAAAAAAACAAATTAAACAAAAATCGTATCTGTAACAGATGGGGGTCACAAACTCACAAATCGTGAAAACAATGATGGCTATTTCAAACTTACTTGTGACTTTTTCAAAAACAAACCTACGAGTAGGTATAAAGTTTTGTAAAAATTCGTTAAACTAAAGTTGCTTAGAACTATGTGCAAAGTTGCCTGTTGCAGATTACATGGCATTTACGTGTAGGATGTCTGGATAATACCAACCTGATCTTCAGAATCCTCGTGCGGTTTGGTGTCCCCATTATGTGATAACTCCGAATGTAGAGCTGGGTGCGGCGCATGCGCTGGACTACTCGAATTGTTCGCCGCTCTCGATTCTTCCTCTTCTTCGTCGTCTGAACCTGAGCCAAGCAGTGAATCAGCTGGAACAAGGAAATAACTGTTCGTTTTATTTAGCAATATTTTACGGTTATAATTTAAAGTACCTATATAAACCATCTTATCATTCTAAGGTGTACTTTGAAGTCATTAAAACAGAAATAGACACAGAACACTTTACGGAACATGAACTGAAAAAACCATGGAACTTTGCAAATTTTGCATACATATTTAGATTTTTTTTGTTTGTTTTGAGATTGGACTTCGCCTGAAACTCTACAAACACTTAAGTTTGAAGGTACCTGTCATATGGCTTAAAAGTCTAATGGCAAATTATTGGGAACACTTAAACCCAATTAGGTGACATTTAACAATGGACTTACTTTAACGAATAACGCTACCTTATGTCCCTATATTACGAAGCGTTGTTCGTTAAACTCCTATGCTAAGGAATCCATATTTAGCGAATTATTTAAGCATTGCTGTTGGAATCGGGCATAACTCTTCTGAAACTAAACTGAATTCATTACCAATTGATAAGGATTCCCAGTCGCATAAAAACGTTTACAATGGACTTCGCGAATACACTTTTTGCGAACGTTTGACACAAAACGATTCTTAGATCTCGGGGCTAATGCACGGAGCCTCAAAAGCTGTCTATAGGATTTAATTTAGGTGTAGTGATAAGGAGATAAAAACGCGATGCTACTTTGCCGGCAACATGACATGCAAGAATCGAATTGCTTTAAGCCCCCCATATACGAAACGATTTGTCTTCACTCTTTACGATCCGTCGATTTCAGTCTGATCAAAAACTGTGAATCAGTGTAGTGTGTAGTTTTCAAATTCAAACACAAATTTATTTCATGTAGGCCAACTTGTAGCTCTTATGACACGTTATGACTCTACCACCGGGAATGCAGATTCTGCTGAGAAGAGCGTACTGTTTTAAAGATCGATTATACGATTTGACATCATATCTAGTCTATCGATTCGTCATTTCGATCAGTTTGAAACGATGGATCAGTAGTGTATTTAAACATCATTCACGATTTGCGTCGATTCGTCGTTTAGAACATAGAAACGATTAATTAGTCCTGTAAATTGAACATCATTCACGATTGCTATAATATCCACACTGTAGATTCGTCGTTTCGATCAGTTTGAAACGATAAGTCAGCAGTGTTTTTAAACATCATTCACGATTTTCATCGATTCGTGGTTTAGATCAGTTTGAAAAGATGAATAAGTTCTGTAATTGAACAACATTCACGATTGCTATAATATCTTCACTGCCAATTCGTCGTTTCGATCAGTTTGAAATGATAAGTCAGCAGTGTTTTAAACATCATTCACGATTTACGTCGATTCGTCGTTTAGATCAGTTTGAACGATGAATCAACCCTGTAATTAACACCATTTACGATTTACCGTGGATGAAGTCACGGGCAAGAGTTAGTTTCTGTAGAATTTGATGCGACACATCTTGATCGTATAAAGACACGCATTTTCAGTATGTACAGGAAAACCTTTTATTTTCTTGAAGGATCAAAGTAGGAAGGTACTGTTAAGTTAAACAAAGACCTAATTTTGAAATTTCCGATGTTAATATTTAGAATTTCGATTTACCGCTTCTGTAGTTCCTTCAATATTACAACATTTGCATACAATATCCAGTAGATAATAGTCATGTACGACCAAATTGACTTATCAAAAAGCAATCGCTCGACCCTTCGCCTTCGCCCGTTTAACTGAATAAAAATGTAATTTCGCCTCGCGTCCCCCTGCGGCGGAGAATTAGCCGCGAAAACGTTTAGTTTCGGTGGATGCGAAAAAAAATGAATTTCTTTTGACGATAGCTTTTTATAGAGATGTTCCTAAGACAAATGATGTATTACTTTTAATGGTCGTACTGAAAATAACGTTAGTCTGGTGGGAGGCTTTGGCCGTGGCCAGTTACCACCCTACCGTCAAAGACGTGTCGCCAAGTGATTAAGCATTTCCGGCTCCAGCGTTTGACTCTGGATATCATCAAGGTCAGAGGACTTTTCAAGACGAATCAACCGATAACAAAATTGATATAGTAATGGACTTGGAGAGTGACATATAGGCTTTTTTTCCGGAAAATCGAAGATTTATTAAAACCAAATCCACGAGGACAAAGTTACGGTCATAATAGCTAATATGCTTTAAAAAAATATACCTACATCCACCCAAAACATAAAAACAAAGAGGAAGCTCCTGAGTAGAGGAAGTTCACGACATATGGACGCATTAAACATTTAAGCGAATATATATATATTAAGGTTAAATATACATTATCAAGTTGTTAACATAAACAGTAGTACGGCCCAGGAATAACGATCGATGCGGCAGCGCCCGGAGCAATGGGCAAGAACATCTGTCGACGAAAGTTCCATTCCATCAAACTTTCCAGATAAAATATTGAATCGTAAATTACTGTGGTATTATTTTACTCAGAAACATTGGTTTACAAATGCTTTTTTATATGTATATTTTTAGCGAGCTAACGTGCAAGCGGGTCACCTGATGTTAAGTGAGTACCGCCGCCCATGAAGATTTGTAGCACCTGAGGCACCACCAATGCGTTGCCGGCTTTTTAAGAATTTGTTGGTCCGCCCCTTGAATAACCCCATTTTGCAATTTAGTTTAGAACAGTTGGATCGGAAAGTTTGTTGACCTTAAAAATTGTACTCGTTTTTATTGGTGAAACGATTTCCTTAGAAAATATCATTGTTCTTTGAGATAACGGGCACCCTGAGGACTGGACAGGCTGTACAAAGGGTGTGTGGTTAGTATTACGTGACCATCAGCAACCCATCAACGGTTCTCTACTAGTGCAGGTCACCTCTCAGAGAATGGCCTGGTCTAATGCAAATTGGCAGACTTCACACACCTTTAAGAACATTATGAAAAACTCTCAGGTGTACAGGTTTCCTCTATTATATTTTTAACACGAACATAACTCCGAAAAGTCAACTGGGCGTGGTGCGACCCCCCTCCCCCCGCCATAGGATATAGTTAAAAACCTGGAGGCTACTTTTTATACATGAGGATTTCCGTGGGATTTTAAAAACCTAACTACACGCAGACGAAGTCGCGTGCATCAGCTAGTTGATAATATGGCATACTAACGAAAATACTCCTCATAAAAACAATAAGTGTTTTTCTTTTCCCAAACTAAAAATGTCGCCACCTAACCTACACTTCTCCAGACTCCACCCTAGACCATTCTCTATTTACTGCTGATAATAATAATTTATGCATAGGCACCTACAACACTCCTCACACGTAAACAAGCAATCAAACGATCAAAGACTATTTTCACATCGATATAATTCCAAAGCAAACCACTCAAGTTTTTGCTACCAACGGAGTGTTTGCTTAGCAGGGAGGGTGAGGGCCCTCGATGCCCGGACGTTTTACTTTTGAGTGTTTGCCCTCATTGAGTGCGATCTGCTCTGAAACAATTGCGGAGTGCAGCTTCACACGGCTAGTACTGTGGAACAAGTGTATCTATAGTGGATAAAGTGTATGTAGACTGTAGACTATAGATTCTATCAAGGAAGGCAAACCTCAAATATGCTTTGTGTGAAGGAAAGTCTCAGCTGTAGGCTCTAGCTACTCTACTTTGTATGTACCTAAGCTACGTTAGCTATGTATGGCTATCCATAGCTATACTATGGCTATGTATGTATGAGAAGACTTAGGCTCGCTTGTCACCATGGAAGAGGGCAGATTCCATCAAAGAAGGCAAATCTCAAACATGCTTCTGTGTGAAACAAAATCTTAGCTGTACCTACTCTAACTACTCTACTTTGTATGTAAGCTATGTATATTGTATGGCTATTAAAAATTTAAAAAAAATACTATTATTATGTATCTAAGAGAAGATTCAGGCTCGCTCATCGCTATGACAGAGGGCAGACTCCATCAAAGAAGGCAAGCCTCAAACGTTCTTGTGTGAAAGAAAATCTTAACTTAATTTCTTGTAGGCCAACTTGGGGCTCTTATTGCAAGTCACGACCACATCAGTTCAGAACGCAAATTTTGCTGAGAAGAGCAAGCAAGAAACTCAGCATTTGCTCTATTCAAAACAGAAAGGTAATAGAAGTAGTTACCTACCACAGTATGACGACCATTGAGTATCTATCCCTTTCATTCCACTGCTATGATTTTATGATGGAGGTGTGCTAAAGGCCTCACGCTTCATCATCATATTTCATTTTCCGAGTTTCCCAGTAACCGTCAAATAGGTAAACCATGATTGCACACCCAATTCTGAAATCAATTTTAAACCGCCCCCAAATAAACGACTCCTTTTGTCCCATCCCTCCTCCCTAATCGAATTTTGGCGGTAAAAGTGCCTTTTATTGTGTTCGATTTTCGAGCGGCGCGAGCTCCCTTTCATATTTAAACTGAATTTTGTGGCTTCTCTAATTTGAAATTAAAATAAATGGTTGGAAAAATAAGCTAGTCACGTGGTTATCATTTATCGTGTTCGCAGAGTTGTGAAGTAGGTAGGTACCTACCTACTTAACGGTTGCGAACGGTGGTTTTGATGGGAAACATTTTTTATACTAGACTAGCTGATATCCACGACTTCTTGAGCATGATCCAAGTTCAAATATACCTACCAACCCACTTACATATAAAAAGCCTAGCAAATGATAAAAATAATTCATGTTTTTTTCGTAGTAGGGAGGTTTTACCTATTGTAAAAATTGGCTACATTGGCTTACATTGTTTTCCTGTTATGTTTAGTGAAAGCACTTTATAAAGGCAAGAAATACCTAGGTAGAGCTGATCATTAGAAAAGCTCGCCTTATAGATATGTAGTACCTAAGTATATATTTACAATTTTAGAGAAAGACAATAGAAGTTGTTTCGTAACAGCTACGAATTGCATAGGTAGGTAGGTACCTAGCCGGGCTTCGAATTTTCACGCTTCTACTCGATACAGGATCTATGTTTTAGTACTAGCTAATATAAGTAAGAAAATCAGAATTAAATTACTTACCTATTGCGTTCGCTAGCCTATAGATATACTGAAGGCCCAAGTATACAGAAAGTTAATAAAGCCTAATAAAGCTACCTACCTAATAAAGCTTTTCTTATAGGTAGGTAGGTACTTATCAGTTATTTTTCCTGCGAGAAAATAAAGCTAGCTAGGTACCTAATAAAACTGTTTCTTATAGGTTATCACTTATTTTTCCTGCGAGAAAGTAAAAGTTTGAAGCTATATCTACCTACCTAATAGCTATAGGTTCGTGGTTCTACGTTATTCATAACTCATAACAGAGGCAATAAACTTATCTGCAATGTTAATCAACAATTAGAACCGATTAACAATTCAATCAAAAAGCTGAATAAATTTTCCAAAAAAATGTACGTTACTCTATCTAAGGATCTATAACAGCCTATTAGTGGAATAAAGGCTATAAAAATCACAGATTATTTCGTATTACAGGCATATTAAAGTTTGTTATAGCGTGTTTATGGGGACCGAACGTTAATTCGAGACCACCATCTTAAATGTAAAATAAGAAACCACGAGATAAGAATCTTAGAACATAAAAGATATGGGAACCTTTGTGAAGCCGGCTACCGGCGTATACTTATACCGAGCTATACGCCCATGTATAACACAGGGGGCACGCACACTGGTTCAGTGATGCGGCACACATGAAAGGGCGCTGTACGCAAACGGCGAAACGGGGATTGTGATTGGTGGATGCGGTGGCGACGGCCACGCCCTCTTTTATCGACGTTGCGCCGGGAACGTGCGTGCGTAACATCCGTATATGTAAAATAGCCTATAGGTTCGAGCCGACTCTGAAATGTCATTTCCATTCGCCTCGTCTGCCGTCTGTGGGAAATCCGCGCGGATTTTTCAAAAGGTCTTTCTAGTTCCCCTCTGATTGTCTCGCATCGACAATTTTGTTTGTCTAAGTACCTACTTTTTTATGTGGCTTATTGATAACAGAATGTAGAGACAAAATTTTCTTTCCCCAAACGCAAAAATAGAGTCCTACAAATCTACCTATCACACAGTTGGTCACAGGTTTTTATTTGTAAAATTAACTACCTTTCTAATTCCTATGACTTCATCTGTACTGATTATTTATATAGCGATTTATATGGACATACAGACAATGGCAGGATGGAATCTAAAATATCCTGAAACGTGTTTAATTTTTTTAACCAAAAGCCCAAATAAAAAAATTCGAGGACACAATTTGAAAAACTGTCGCAGTTTTCATACAAGCTTTCAGTATCCCATTTAACCACCTTGGGCCCTTAGGGCTAGAGATGGAATTTTTAAGAGTTCTTCCTTAGTCTAGTTTTAGCCCACGCGGTCACGAGTCGGTAGATCGAACAAGTTTTTCATGGTTTTGTTTACTACACTCCTAGCGAGTGTAAACAACACCCTGAAAAAACTTATCTCTACCTACCTAGGCTGTGTACCTAGGTATCAATATACCTACCTACATTCTACCCTCCCCCCACCAAACGTAGCTACGAATAAAAGCCAAACTAAAAGAGACTCTTGACTCGGTGACGTTTTCACAAACTCACCGAAAGGGTCGGGGGTCAAACAAAACTGGCGGCGTCACAAAGGTACCTATAGTCGTGACGTGACTTCCCCAGGTAGCAATGGGAGGGTAGATACAATTAAACAGCTTGGTAGCATGAGTTGAGTTTTTACGAACTTTTGATTCGCGGCGCCTCCGAGGCGGACGTGGGACGCGATGACTATGGACTTTCGTTTGGATGTTTTTTACTGTTATATTATAAAAGTTAAAGGCCTGGCGAGATACAAAGCGTGACGGCAGCTGCAGAACGTCACAACAAACGGTCTCGGTTCTACCTAATCTACTCGTAACTCGCGCACGAGTTGTTTTAGCAAAGATCGACAGCTCTAATTTAACTCTGTGCGTAAATCTTTCATTTATTACTATTACATAATATTTATTTTATTGGTTTTCTAATATATAAGATATGTAATAATAATACTTAATATAATATAAAACTAAATACTAAATTAAAACTAAAACGTAAATAACAAAAATAAAAGCTAAATATAAAAAATATCATCTAAACCACTGGAACGAGGAAAAGTGCCCAGAACGCTGGCTGCGTTACCCCGCTGAATGGCCAAACTTATATGCTGGCCGAGGTAACTTCCAGCCTTCCGGTCACCAGTGGACTCTATGAGACGGGATGACAGATCCTTAAAAAAAGATCTAGCATCCTCGCCCCATGACCCCAGGGTTTCAACACCAAATGGCACAAATATGAAATTGTTTTCTATGTTTTCATATTTGCGCCGCTTAGCCCTTTCTGCTTTAGTAGCCGCCGCTCCCGCCGCCGCGGAGGTCGCCTGTAAGTGAGACGCTGCCAGTGTGTCAACACATGTGGCATCCCACACTAGCGACCTTCCTTGCTTCCACGGAACAAGTGTCATACCATCAGGTCTCTTGCCATCGCTTCGTGCCAAACCAACAGGTTCTAATACTGCAGGCACTTTAGCGGTGACAAGAGATCTACGAATGACATCGTTCAGGGAAGCATGACGTGAGAAGCGACCGGCACTTTTGGCACAGGAAAGCCCATGATGTCCAAACTCGTCCACTGTCTCGCCACAGTGGCATAGATGCGGATAGTTGATCTTGGCACCAAGTCGAAGACCAACTGCAATAGAAAGAGTGAGGTGGTCTAAAAGAGTACCTATATGATGGGAAGGGAGAGCTTGAAGCCAGTAACTTGATTCTCTCGTAGACACAGCAAGAAGACGCGCGCGGTCCCTTGCTGAAGTTGATGACTTTATTAACTCTTGCAAAACATCCGCACATAGCGCATCATCCCACTGCCGTTGAGATAACAAAGATACTGGCTCCTTGCTAGGACATGCCATTTTGAAAGCATCTCTAGCTTCTGTCAAGTACGATAAGCTAATGGAACCCAATGAAGGGTTAATGATGTTTCCAAAGAGCTTAAACGTACTGTAGGCAGAAGATAGAAATGCTGGTAATGAAACACTGCTAATTTTGCGAATACCTAAACCGCCAAAACGTACAGGGAGTGAAGCTTGTGTCCAAGCTCCGCTATCTAAAGGACAATTTAGGATTTTTGTGAGCGTGTTTAGAACTATGTCATCCAAATCATTTAATAAAGGTAAAAAATTCCAAAGAGGGGCACAACGTAGAAAATAAGTAAATTTAGGAAGAAAAAGGCAATACTTTAAAATAAATAGGGCCATATGAGTATTAATTTGAAAAAGGCGATCCGAAACTTGGTTAAATTTTGTAGTTTGATCCTTAATAAAAAGTGGAATAGAATCAAGGAGAACGGGTGCCCCTAAGAGACGAAGTGAATTTTCACTTAAAATTTTGATACATTTAAGCCTACGAATATTATTCGTAGACTAGCTTTTCCCCGCGGCTTCGCTCACGTTAAGTTCGATTTTTTAAACCCCTATTTTATCCCTTTAGGGGTTAAATTTTCAAAAATCCTTTCTTAGCGGATGTCTACGTCCTAACAGCTACCTGTAGGTATACCAAATTTCAGCTCGATCGGTCCAGTGGTTAGAGCTGTGCGTTGATAGATCAGTCAGTCAGTCAGTTAGTCACCTTTGTCTTTTATATATTTAGATTTCGACAATGATTCGTAGATTCGGGCGACTGAAGTAGGTATGTTTGCTATGTTAAGTAGGTGCGTTCTGACAGATTGCCAATAGCTACAAAACTTCTTTATTCGTCGATTGTGAACAGGCCCTTAGAAAATTTTACTTTTAAATCATGAGGGTTGTCCCCTTGAAGTATATAGCCCAAAATTTTTTTTCCTCCGAGGTTGTCCCCAATTTCCTCTACTAAAAGTGAGATTATTTAATTAAAAGTTAAGTTAAAGTTCTTTACTTTTAATCGAAAGGCAAAATACTAATGGCTATAACTTGAAAAATGACTGACTTTCATACAAACATTCATTCCCTACTCATCCCCTACTTTGGGGTGGAATTTGGTGAGAACAAAAATCCTTTTTAGTGGATGCCTAGCCTACGTCTTAAAAGGAACCTACAGTCAAAATTTCAGGTTTCTAACTCCGTATTAGTTAGTTAAAGCTGTGCGTTGATAAATCAGTCAGTCAATCAGGACAATTCCTTTTCTAGCGCTTAATAATCCTAGGTAAAGATCTGGGTTTAGGCCTCTTTTTTTTATAAATAAATATCATTAGGTATAGGATAGGTAATCAATAGTAAATGTTTATTTGATTGCTTCTCATTGAAGCCATTTTAAAGCGTGAATATCTCATTGAGGAATGACCTTCGCAGAGAGCCACTGGATACAGGTGGCGCAAGATCGAGACCTGTGCAAGTCCATGCAAGAAACTTTTGTTCAGTTATGGACGTCGCGTCGGTCCATTGACAAAGAAAAAGATGTACTTACTAAATGAGCCTTGTAGATACACCTTTATACCTAACTACTTAGTTTGTTTTGTAACTAGGTACTAAACCTACCCACTGAGTCTATTCGTTACACAGATCATTCCCGAGGTCGTACAATTCGCTGCGGCGTATAAAAAAATAATTTAACACCGATTTTTCACAGCTATCTGATGGATAGCCTACTAATTTGTCTACCGCGTAAGGCAACTAGATCTCTGAACATTTCAGGATAGTCCTGTGTTACGCTAGGTTCCTTATTCTTTCAAGTTGTTGTTGTTCAATCAAGTATAAATACTCATATAAAAATTCGCGTGGATTTCGCTGTGTTTCTGGCTGATTGAAGAACAAACCGCTCATATACTGAAACAATGTTTTATATCGAAAAAGTAGGTAGTGATTTTAACTAGTAGATAATGTCGCAAAAATCGTTCCATGCTCTATGAAAACTACATTATGTAGTTGAAAATAAATATACCTAATTGGTTGAAAAGTAAACTCATTAAAGCTCGCTGCATACGTAACGTGCACGGGACGTGGACGGGACGTGGCCCGGACGTGGTTAGTAAACACGGACGGGAATTTTTAATGCATACGCAACGTGGCAATAACTCAGAACTAACGTGCTAGTGATGTGAACAAGGAAAGATGGATTTTTCTAAGATTGTAGCGAGCTAACTTGGAAGGGGTTATTGCAGTGTAAATACAACCCATACCCCTAATCGGTTTTTACACGCCATCGTGTCGAAACGTTAAATCGCTTGGCGGCACGTCTTTGACGGTAGGGTGGTAACTAGCCACGGCCAAAGCCTCCCACCAGGCCAGACCAGAGACAATTTAGAAATTATAAATTCCTAAATTGCCCCCGCCAGGAATCGAACCCGAGACCTCTCAGTTATAAGACCACAGCGCTCACCACTGCGCCAGGGAGGTCGTCAAAGGTTGATACTATATACCTATTGATTTGAGCATAAAAAGTTCAACTGTAATTATTATTACATATTAAAATATAAGTACAGATACCAATGCAATAAATTAATAAAATAAATCTGACCGTTTTCAGTGAGTGATAGTTCGACTGCAATTTTACGCCACAGATAATTTTTATATTTGGTGTCTAAATACTTTCAATGATCGTACACACTCAATTAGTTTTTCCATTCGTCCATTTTTGCTTCGTAGGTAAATACACAAACATCACTACTTAGCTCTCCGGAGCGAACGGGGCGACTGTGCATACGCAGCGGAATCACGCACGGGACGGGGCACGTACGGGACGGGACGTGCTAAACATCGTCGCCGACGATATTTTTCCCGTTCCGCGCGTGGCACGTTCCCGTCCCGTCCGTGCTCCGTGACGTATGCACAGTCGCTTACATTTTCTATGAAACGATGTTTCCAAAACTCCACGTCCCGTCCCGTCCCGTCCCGTGCACGTTATGTATGCAGCGGCCTTAAGTCCTACTATTTTCATTTTTTAAATTTTCAAAAAACAAGATTTGACTCCATTGGAGACCTTTATATAGATTTTTGTTTTTAATCGTGATTTTTGAGATAAAACAGTGTTGTTGCAGCTAATCTGTGAAATAACAGACTAAAAAACACACTTTTCGCATTTCGTTCGTTGGCCATATCATTTATCTTAGATGAAGTAGATAAGTAAGTATAAGAATGTCCCATCAAAACGAATGTAACCTGGTAACCCTCTACTAACGCCACGGATGCGCCTGAGCATTGTATTGTATTAGATCAAACATGGCGTCTCTAATGACCGCGGGGACGCTGACATATTACTTTTACGTAAGCTCTTACCGTTATTTATGGGGTTTTCTTTGTTTATTTGGAAATTAAGAAGCTTTATGGTGCCCAGGTCGCTAGAATTGACCTCGTGATGTACATCATTTCTGATGTTATTGAATTTTATATTGTTAACGAGACCTTTTGTATATGTACATATAACTACTACACGTTCACTGCAAGTTGGCCGCTATCTCGCGTCGCGCAGGTACCGCACCGCACCTCAAGTCAGACACGCTTAGTATAGGTAGATAGCAACGTACTGCTTGCGATTGTCACTGCAGATTTATTTTAAGACTTATGTTATTGCTATGTTTTAAAAGTTTTAATTAGTTATTTAGTTTTGTTTGGTTACTAATTACTAAGTGTGAGTTCATAATATTTTAAACGTAAAAATTATTTTTAACAAAACCGACTTCAGGTAATCTACGTTACGTACGGTCTTCGTACGTTACTACTTTAAGTAATTTTACTACTTTAAGTAGGTACATACTCTTTATAAACTTAAACAAACGCTTAAACCCTGCCTAAAGCCGTCTCCAACCGCCCCTATAACGGCCCCTGTCCTCACATCTAACCTATTTAACCACAACACGTCAGACAAACCACCATCTGAACGTGAGAGAACGTGAAACTATCAAACATATACACTTATCTAATCTAAACAATCAATATTTATTCGATTAGGGCGCGATTGCTATCACAATCCCTTAATCAAATACAACGACCTAGACGCGGGAGCATCCAATAGCCGTATGAGCCTTTGGTAACTTTCAGGTAATCTACGTTACGTAGGTACCTAAGTTACGTATTGACTGAAAGTTTCACATACATTGAATAACAGCTAGAGTATACTAAGAAGTGTTCCATACCGAGTATCCATAACCACAAGTGCTGTCAGTCATCCATCATGTCTCCCGCGCGTACCTACTTCGGGACTCATTACCAAGCCGTCATGTGAAACTTTATGCTAAGAGAGCTAAGCTTGATAAATGGTTCTAGTAAACAGCTTAAAGTGATTGGCGTTTGATTTTATGCATTTTTAAAATGTTCCTCCAGTCACTCTTTAACGACTATACCGCAGTTAAGTCAGTGATATAGGTATGTATTCCCCTAATTCTTCCCGTGACTCTGAGAGCATGTAAAGCCATCGGTCCTGCGTTTAATCTCTTTCCGGTCGTATCGGATTTTCTGTCCCATCGGGTCTGGGCTTTGGCCACTGACAATGCCATGTAAAATAGCAGACTCGGGAGTCTGCTATTTTACATGGCATTGTCAGTGAACCGCAGTGCCATTACAATTCAATTATCATTGGTCCAAAATTTCGTAGTCTGCTAAATTCACAATGGTCGATCGATGGTCTTGTAATTGGATTGTAATTCAATGATCCTCGATATTGCCATTAGTTAAAAAAGCGTTCGCCGAAACGAGTTTATCGTTATCAAAAACATTATACGCTATCAATTTATGTTTTTAACCGACTTAAAAGTGTCAGTGGCAAACCATCGGAAAACAATTGTGACGCCATTGAATTAATAGACTACCAAAATTGCTAAAAGTAGCAATTGGGATGTCATTGATGGACAATTGAACTACAATTGCAATAGCAGACTTGGGCCCCAGTTCACACCGAGACGCGACGTGACGCGACGTGACGCGACAATGCTCATATTATTGTCGATAGCAATATCAATATAGAACCTCTTTACTACACATTAAGGTACAAAAAGTGAGAGCGCAAAAGCGATCTAGATACGTGTCAAAGTATGGCTCGTTACGCCGCCCTCACTGAAATTTTTACCTTAATTTGTACCGTAGTAAAGAGGTTCTATATTGATATCGCTATCGACAGAAGTAGGTACGAGCATCGTCGCGTCGCATCGCGTCTCGGTGTGTGCTGACCTTTAATATAACGCAAAGCTACCTAAACATTTATTTGTATGTATAACATAAACATATATAAAGTTGTAGATACACTTGTATTCAACAATTGCTCCGTGACCGCAAGTCGTGACTGTGGAGATTATTCGCGTGCGTGTGCGGTGGCTTTATTTATTTTGCACGTCCTTTAGGTAGTCCTTTTGAAGTTCGTAATGTACCGAATAGTCCGTTTCAGATAACTTTTATGTCTTACTATTTGTTTATTTTCGTCTGGTTACCAGTTACCACCCTACCATCAAAAACGTGTAGAAACCGATTAGGGGGTGTATGGCTTGAATGTACACGGCCATATCCATTCCAAGTTAGTCCGCTACCATCTTATACTGCATCATCACTTACCATCAGGTGAGATCGCAGATGAGAGAGCAATTTATAAATTCTACTTCTAAATATGGGTGTCGGCTTTTCTTTTAGACTATCAGGCAATTTATTAAATAATTTAATTTCCATGCAATACGCCATGCCTAAGTATTTACCTACCTATTTAAAATTTACCTTATCACGTACCACTTTCCATTGTTACTGCGCCCAAGTGGTTTCAAGGTGTGCAATCATATTTAGACAAACAGTATCTATTTATGAAATTAAAAAAATAACTAGGCACAATACCTGCACAGATAACAATAGTACAGCAACTTGACCGCAAATCGTGACCGGCGATAGCGCGCGTGCGAGCGCGGTGGCTTTATTTATTTTATGTTCCGATATGTCGTATAACGTATCGTATGATTGCAGATTCAACATGACATTGAGGCAGTACCTACCTACTCGATGTGTAATATTTACTGGCGGGTACCTACCTAATACATCCATCTTTTAGAAGGAGGTAGAAGAAAATGCTATCACACTATCACATCACATCACATCACATCACACTATCACACTAATATTATAAAGCCGAAAGTTTGTATGTGTGTGTGTGTGTGTGTATGTTTGTTACTCCTTCACGCCACAACGAATGAACCGATTTGGCTGAAATTTGAAATGGAGATAGCTCATACCCAGGATTAAAACATAGGCTACTTTTTATCCCGGAAAATTACAGAGTTCCCGCGGGAATCAAAAAACCTTTATCCACGCGTACGAAGTCGCGGGCATCGTCTAGTTTATTATATCTTCTTCCTTCCCTTCCTTCTTCTTACGTTTACATTAAACGTAAAAATTCTTTTTACAAACGCCACTACAAAAGAAAATTTGAAGAGTTCCCTCGATTTCTCCAGGATCCCATCATCAGATCCTGACCTGATGACTATGAGATCACCTGGGAAGTACCCTTTCGAAGATCGTGTTTTTGGTGATCCTTGTAAGAGACCTATGAGCAGCAGTGGTCGTATATCGATTAAGATGATGATAACGTTTCTTACCACATAGACAAGGTATAATTATCAAGCAAAATACGATAATATGACAAAGTACCTGTACTCAAGTATAATTATTTCGTTATTACCGCATAGGTAAACCCGTAATTTACAGAAAAAGCCTTTACAGCTGGTTACGTAATCGATAATTGCATGTATTAAGAAATCATACATCAAGACTCAAGACAATTCATGCAGATGAGCGCAAAAACTGCAAATGGACATAATCATACAATAAATAAAACAGTGTCGCATAGGTCGCTCGGCGCTAATGACCATTGACGAGGATCATTGGTACATCAACAGGTAAGTTTTAAGGTAGGTATGCATTTTACAAAGTATGGTAGGTACGTTTATCTCACGAAGTTACGGGCGCTTTACTTGTGGTTACGTCGTGTACATGCATATTGCGTAAGTGTGCGTGCCTGTCAGGACTCAGGAGCCTAGATGGGAGCGGACCACACTTATACAGATACGATACACACACAACCATGAGCCACGCGCCCTCATGAATTGCAAGAACTATAACATTCCTAACAAATATTTGATCAGTAATAATATAGTGCAAGAAACGAATTGAGTACAAAAAATTTTTTTTTTTAAATTGACGAAATGGGGGGGCTTTCAAAGTGGAGATTTAATTTGAGCCATATGTCAAAAACTACTGCATATTAGAACTTGAAACTTGTTTATAAATTCAGTTATATCCTGTAGTTGAACAACAAATACTAAAATAAGATAAATATAATATTATACAAAAACGAAATAATTTTTAACGCTAATAGATTCCATAGCTTCACAATAATGCTAATAGATGGCGCTGTATTTACCATGCTTCGGTAAAACCGTTTTGCGTCAACAATTATTATTTTGTTTATCAAGTAGGTACTAATAATTCTTTTAATTATTTATTTTTTATTGCGTCTAATGTTAAAAGTTAATTACAATATATAATTATCACTATCTTTTGGAAATTATGGGATACCGCGAGGTCTCAGTTCGGAGCGAACCACTAGTATAAATAAAACAGCAGAAGAAGTCATCAAGTATGCGGTCGACAGTAATGGCGAGTGGGCATACGAAATCGTACAATGAGACGAGACGAAGCACGCGTGTTCGCGCGCGCCGTGCCGAATCAGCAATGTACGGTAGGCCACAAGTGCAGGTAGGTACTACGACGATGATTAAAGTTCTTTCACTTAACAACTGAATTAGGTACTGCTGGAGTTTGGCAGCTTTCATTGCTAATGTCTCTTAGAGCATACTTTTGCTTAGTGTATGAGCAGTGAAAAAGTTTTCGTTTGAAAGCAAACAATCTAATGCGAGGCCCGGTAAAAAGGAGCAAGAAGAAAGTGGCCGTATGGAAGATTAATGTAGTGTAGTTACTGTACCTACCCACAAGAGTATATAAATTAGGTAGCATCAACCGCACAGTAGAAACTTCCAACACAAAGCCTGAATGCGATATAATTAAAAGGGCCGAGCCAAACACGATCAATCTCAACTCCATCTCCCCACTTAAAGTCAAAATAATAGATGGCCAAGTCTAATGTCACTTTTTTCTTCAGCCCGCCGTACGTACAAGGCGGAATTGACAGGTCATCAGCGAAGGCGCACGGTGACGATGCTCTTTCTTTCACTCCGAGACGTTACAAGAAAAGAAACATCATCCTCCAATCTCCCTACGCGATTGTAATCCTTATTCGGTAGCCGCTAGAACCGCAAGTTCCGTGAAATCACCGCGCGAAAAGCCTTTTGTATTTCAGCTAAAGCGCCTCCTGTTCGGTTCTTTTTTTCAAAGATTATCTTCGGCGGCCGAGGCGTGAAGGCCGAGTGCCACACAACATGGCGTCGACAGGTTTCTTCCCGCTTTTTTACCTCTTTGTTTCTCCTTTATTGTCTATCGATGTTCCCGCTTTGATTTTTGAATAACTTTTCTTTTTTTTCGCATTATTATAATATCACCGCGTCGGGTTTTGTTTCTGTTAAGGCAGGTTTTTATTGACCCTATGACTGTCGAAAGCATCGATGGTATAGCACAGAACAGGCGCCGTGTAAAAATTATTCCTGCCAGTCCAGTGCAGCTGTCTGCCAGTGCTGGATTCACTTATGATCTAGTGACAGCGCAGCGTTTACTAGCGTGTGGCGACTGTGAATGTAGTCAGTCACTGATTCACTAAAAACTTACTCTTATTTACATAGTTGTACAGCTTAATATTTTAGCGGCGTCGTGAGAACCTGTGATAAAGCTTAGAGTTGGACAAGTTTAATGGTAATTTTCGTTCCGAGAACATAAATAAACATCATCAAAGGTTATTTAAAAACTCGTGGTCCTGAATCTCGAGGTTTTAGTTTTCGCGGAATATAATGATTTAGTGCTGGCCGTAAAAATTTGGAAACAATAAAGTGAAGGAGGTCCATTGATACGGTAGCTAGAGATCGTTTGGCCGTGTCTAGAGTTCTGCACAAAAAGGTTGCCAATCGGTAACTTATTCCGTCCCTCTGTTCGTTTGAAAACTGATCTACAGCGAGCCACTATGTTGCCAGTTGAAATTTTCAAAGAATACTATACTTACTATCTAGTACTTTTATCGCCAAATAATACATAGGTATTATTTGGCGATAAAAGTACTAGATATTATCATAGGATAAAAACCGAAAAATTCTAATGAAATGAAGTGGAGTCCCATATAAAAAATTCTAGTAGATAGTTTTTCCGTAATGATGAATATTATACATTTGTACGGTATATAATATATTTGTACGGTTACTGCTCGGCAAAAAATTTAATCTCAGTTTATTATCTAAAATTTTGAGAAGGTAATGAATCCTACTAATATGCCAAAGTTTGGATGTATGGATGGGTAGATGGATGGATGCTTGTTATAGATTATAGTCTGGAATAACACATGGGCTACTTTTTATCCCGGAAAATAAGAGAGTTCACGCGGGAGTTAAAAAATCTCAATCCATGCATAGGAACGAAGTCGCGGGCATCAGCTAATATCTACTAAGCAGTAGTTTTTGATGATACTTAACGAAAAACAAAATATTATTTAAGGAATCTAAGTTTTGATCACCTATGTCACAGAGTTTTAATCGCTTAATTAGGATTTGCGTTACTCCTGACTAAGATTAAGGAATGCCGTAAAACTGCTGCGAAACTATGAATTTTCACATTATTCTCTCACTCCTATCAACATTTGACTCTATTTTCTTAGAAAATTAAGTTCACATTAGATTGATAACTTCCATCATATACGATTTTTGCGTTCTACGGAAACCAATTAACTCTTTTCCGTAACGAAGTACGAATTTCAGTTTTAAAATAACGTTATAAGGTACAATTTAAGTTGTTATTTAGTGAGGAAGTTGAATGAAATGAGGCGTTGCGGGTTCGATTCCCGATTCAGGCTATTAAAGTGTTAAGGTTAAGTTGAATAATGGCACGGTCGGTTTGTTAGCATATGTTTTGTGATGAATGGGCCGTTTTGACTGAACAAGCGTTCAATTGAGTGTCGGATGTCATTATGTTTGTGTAGATGAGTTATGTGATTCTGAGAATGTTTTATGGGGTCATTGACCCAGTTATCTGAAAGCTGGATAGATTTTTGTTGACCTTAGATATTCTGATTCAGGAATATTCACATCGTTTGCATTTATTCAACCAATAAACAGGCGGAGTTTCCCGTATTTTTTAAGCTATTGCATAGCTTCTATCGCGGGCCTTGAGCGTGGAGACCGAATCCAGAAATTCCGTAACGAAAATAACCTGACACGAGACCTCTCACCGCTAGATGGCGTTGATAAAAAATGCTATGCAATAGCTTTACCGCGGCAGTCCCCGAGTGCCACACGTCTTTTTTTTCTATGTTACCTATGTACCGACTTGCGATTGGCCATTTATATTTATCTTTATTTGATCCCTGGCCTTCAGTGGAAAAATTATTGTCAAATTTTGGACAGGCAAAATCTCCATAAAATTAAAAAAAAAAGCTTGCGCTTGCAACTGACTCATGTTCAACCCGCTTCTCATCACATCACATCACATCACACTAATCACACTAATATTATAAAGCCGAAAGTTTGTTTGTGTATGTGTGTGTGTGTGTGTGTGTGTGTGTGTTTGTTACTCCTTCACGCCACAACGAATGAACCGATTTGGCTGAAATTTGGAATGGAGATAGATCATATCCAGGATTAAAACATAGGCTACATTTTATCCCGAAAATATACAGAGTTCCCATGGGCATTGCAAAACTTTGATTCACGCGGACGAAGTCGCGGGCATCTAGTCTAGTTAGTAATACAGCACCCATAGCACCTCTCTAAGGATATAGTATAATTAGGACAGTATAAAATAATAATGGATGTCAGGTCAATAAATTACTATTGTTGCTCGTTTTATGGTGACTCAGGGGGTCCAATTAAATGCGTGTGATAGGCCTTTGCCCTGACCGGCTAAGGTCTCACGAACGATAGAGGCTTTTTATCCGAACTTCAACAAAGCCAAATTAGTACATTCGTGTGTATGTATGTGTCTATTAACGTATATTCCACCGTAGGTACTGCCGTAACTACTGAGTCGATTTTTTTTTTTTTAATTTATTTACACGAACAACTTCCATACAAAAAAGTCAAACAAATTCTATTACATTAAATATCAGTATGGTTGTCAGTAACAGGCGTAAAAGAAAGAAAATCATCAACTAAACGTGCACTATCCATGCACTAATTTAAATAAAAAATGTCAAGAAGAGAAGAAAGATAAAAAAGATAACAGTGATAAACATCAGTAGGTACAGGCGTAGGGAATGCAAATCTCGCGAGATTGGGGCTCAAGCGAGATCTCGCGAGATTGTAAATAACAATACCGCGAGATCTCGCCAATTTCGAGATCTCGCGAGATTGGCAGTTTTGTGTGTTTTTTTTTGCAAATAATCATAATATTTGAATAAATTAGAAAAAAAATAATAATAAAAATTATAAGTACCTATTATAAGATAACATTTATTTCCACGAATTTTTTCAATAGACTTTTATGAATCAAATTGTCTATAATTTTTTAATAAACTTCTAAGTAGTAAACTTTGACGTACGTTTCAATCAAATCACTGTGGAAGCACTGTATATACATACGGTCGCGGACAGAAAATGTTTACCACCTTAAGATTCATAATTACATGCACACGTCTATACCTGACAGTCGGTATGCTTTTGATATTCTATGGCGTTATAGACCTTACTGCACGCAATGTGATATAGAATCTACTTTGAAAACTGATAAAATTTTATGTCCGCGACCATACATAGCACAGTTTGGTTACCTATTAAAAAATAAAAAAATATTTTTTATTTTTTGAAAAGCAACTGCTGAGTTTCTTGCCGGTTCTTCTCAGCAGAATCTGCATTCCGAACCGGTGGTAGATTTATAAGAGCTACAAGTTGGCCTACATGAAATAAATAAAATTTGAATTTGAAATAACAAATGAGAAAAACAACCAGTCTTCTCTTCTAATATCAAACGCAAATCTTTTAGTAATTTAAAAATTAATTCGCGCACCGAACGAAACCGACAGGTCGCAACTCCGTCAGTGTCAGTCCGCGCTTCGAATAAGACTTTTTTATGCTCCAGTGCAATCTCGTTAATCTCGCGAGATCTCGCCCCTTTTTTCAGCCGAGATCAATCTCGCTAAAAAAGGCCGAGATCTCGCGAAAACGAGATCTCGCGAGATCGAGATTGCATTCCCTACAGGCGTAAAACGACACTAACTAAACATGCATTACTTCTATAAAACAATGACAAAAACTTAGAATATAGACAAAAAAGTAGATAAAGAAGTTAACAGTAAATTAATTAATTATTACCAACTATATTTTTTTTAAATAGTGATGAATGGGGAATCAATTGATTACTTGTTATGGTAATCAATTGATATGGATTGGTATGGTCCGTGTGACATATTATGCTACATTTTATACGAACAAAATTGATATGACGCAGGGTAAATTCACATACATTTTCAAAACTAAATAATACGGACAGATCGTGATGAAGGTACGGAAGACGATTTCTTTATCAGGTAAAAAACATCAACGATCCAACGTCGCGTGACAGTCAAACAAAAATTAACCAAAAATTGCAAAACTTTTTCTCTCACAATACAAATCGAAGGTCGTCGCACGAAATCTTAACTGAAAGGTCGTTGCGACAGATATTTAGGGTTCCCTTGCATCCACATCGATGATTGGAGATCCTTGTCGGACTATTAGTTACTAGCTGAGCTGATGCCCGCGACTTCGTCCGCTTGGATGGAGTTTTTAAAATGCCGCTTTTGATTTCTTTGATTTTCCGGGATAAAAGTAGCCTTTGTAACTCCCCAGGTCTTCAACTATGCCCATGCAAAAAAATCACGTTGATCCGTAGCTCTATTGCAGCGTGATTCAAGGACTAACTAACAAACAGACACATTTTCGCATTTTCACATAATACTTATTAGTAAGGAGTAGGTAACGATGGTCAAGCTTTACTCTTGTGGAGGTTTCTAAATCCAGAAAACAGTAAGATTGGTATTAATTACCTGCCAATTATTTTTCAAATAAATACCTAGGTACTAAACTTTTGCCCGCGGCTTCATCCGCGTAAAGTTAGCTTTTTCACTTACTTTTATTCAGACGTCCAATATCTGCACATGGGCTACGTACTTCCAAAAAATAAATAAATTCAACATTATCAAGTAATGTTAATGACCTGACATAATGGTTCGGAAAGCCGATTTTACTACGAAAAGTCGAGGAGAAATTTAGTCGCTTTTTTCAAATAAAAAAGGAATACAATATGTAGCTTTATCAATACAATAAAGTACCTAATACATTTTAAGTTATCTAAGTGGCATAGAAGTAGTTGTGTCTATGTTGTATAATAGTGTATACACCGCAATATCACATGCATGAAGCATGCATGTTATGAATAACGCATTACTATTACAAAATGGAAAACAAAAATCAAAATCAATGAGCCTACAGAACCCTACAAAAACTCCAACTGCTCGCGCTAAGGAGTTTTTATTACACATTTTTTTAGTAAAATTCGATTCCAAGTTCACGAGGGTTAAATGAACTTCTCAGTTTTTTAAATTTCACATCATATGCAATACAGCAGTCAAATACAACCGGCCGGCATCAATTTCACGCCATTTACCTCGGCACAATGCAAAGTGCAACAAGAAACAGAAAAAACTGGCCAAGTGCGAGTTGGACTCTCACACGAAGGGTTCCGTACCATCGTGACAGCGATTGTTAAGGTCGAGCAAAATACGCCGAAAAATCACGTTTCTTGTATGGCCCTCTTGAATTTTTAACTAAAAAAAAAGCAACGGATCGACGTGATTTTAAGCTATTGCATAGCTTCTATCGCGGGCCAGCGTGGAGACCGAATCCAGAAATTCCGTAACGAAAATAACCTGACACGGTACTCCTTTACGGTGAGCCGCTAGATGGCGTTAATAAAAAAGCTTTACCGCGGCAGTCCCCGAGTGCCACACGTCTTTTTTTTGCAAGGGTATAGTTGAGGACTGGGACAGTGATATAGGCTACATATTATCCCGGAAAATCATAGTTCCCGCGCGATTTTAAAAACTAAATCCACGCGAGCGAAGCCGCGGGTATCAACGAGTAAGTTATATAAAGGTCTCCGCGATACCATGATTTGCTGACAATATCCACGCCAGTTATTCCACGTGATTGTAGAGCTTCAGTAATTTATAACTCGTATCTTTTTAATAAGCCACTTCGGAAATGACTATAAAGGTACGACCCCACAGTTTGACAACTAATAATTCCTAATAACCCCCAAAAGCTCGAACCAAATTACGCTAAACGCCGGACTTAACCCTCGAATCGTCGCCGACAATTACGGTTAATAAATAATAATTTAAATAATAAGTGTACACAAAAAAATTTGTTGAGAGTACCAGTTCAAAATGAACTCGTCTGTTACTATAATCCGAAGCAAGTTTCTCTAGAACGTCATATTCGATAGATCTATCTTTGGTGGTTGG
Organism: Hipparchia sbordonii; assembly: GCA_038048805.1. NCBI lineage: Eukaryota > Metazoa > Arthropoda > Insecta > Lepidoptera > Nymphalidae > Hipparchia > Hipparchia sbordonii. The sequence continues at coordinate 6,040,253 of CM076107.1, read as the reverse complement.
TCTCAAAAACGCTGCGCACGTCCCATAATGGCGACCGGCAACAATCGCGCGGCACAGACGATTATAACGATTATTGTCGATAACTTGTATCGACACCGGCTATTTGGTTAGTCCGTCGATTATCGATAATTTGCCTTCGGGGTACGCTCCTGACGTTGTAAATCGCTGACCGATTAGTTTTTTTTACCTGTACTGATTGCGCTACGAAGTTTAATACACCTTACCTACTACATATTTCTGTTAAACACAGCAAACGGGAATCACTTGCTTTGATTATAAAGGAAAACGTAGCCTACGTTTTCCTTTACAATCAAAGCAAGTGATTTTTATTTTTTATATTTTTAAGCCTCAATAGCCCAACGGTTAAAGGTGAGGACTCAAAACTGAAAGGTTGCAGGTTGCAGGTAAGCTTTCCGCTTATTTGGAGGGGATAGGAGGATATTAGTCAACTTCAGTTTGGCTAATATTATTCTTAAAAAAAAAAAATAACTGCTTAAAACACGCATTGCTCTGAAAATATAGAGATGCGTTGCGTGAAACGATCACCTGGATAAGAGGCCAAAAACCTCGCTATTCAATAATAAAAATAATATATATGCAATATGCATGTAAGAAAACAATGCTGGATGTAAATATTTTTGCGCACAAGGAAAGCCGTGTTTACGCAAGACGGATTATCTAAAACAAATACCTACTTACCAGATACAAAATTTATAGCAAATTATACTATTATGGTTAGGATGGATACAGGCCGAAGTAAATACCGTTAAAACGCATCATCGCCAATGTTTTACTACCAATAATTCTATTCCACGACTCCATATAAAATAGAAACTCGGGACTCTCGAGCTTTCAAAAACGCTGCATTAAAAGATCATAAAACTCAAACATAAACGTTTACTGCTACGATTTTACGATCACGCTACCTATCGATCGTTTTAACGATAAATAAAAATTAATGGGCAGACAGGACGGAATCGCAGTGGCCATGTTAGGCAAGGGCCGAGCTAGTCTTATATAGGTCCAGTGACTATCGATAACGCCGCGCCGTCTCTACTCTCGACTGATAGACTTCCACTGCTGGACAGAGGTGTCTTGCAGGGATCGCCTATGAAACTCGATCTTCTAATAAATTTTTAAATACACATAAAAAATTGTCCGGATGTTAGGCTATGTCTGTGCCCGTCAATTCTGCGGTGAAACCGTACCCCTTTAGCAGATTCTATATTTTTTTACGGAGGAACCCTAAACATTTACGGGTTAAAATATAGCCTGGATCTAGCTGCCCTGTTGAAATACCGTCAAAATCGGTTCAGGCGTTCCAAATTAGCCCACCCCTTCCACTATTGTCGTACTCACACCTAACACAATCTTTTCGCTTATTTGGATGGGAGAGGAGACTATAAGTCAAGTTGGCTGATATTCTTTATTTAAAAAAAATTTGTTAGATTGTCAAAAAATGTTTGCAAAGACACGTAAGTATTAATAATAATAATCGAGTCTGAAAATACAGCCGTTATTAACTCGATCGGTCCGTCGGATGCAGAAACCCGCCCCCCAGCTACCGGGGGTGGGGTACGAAATAGGATTCTATCGGTCTCTTCCATTCCACGCCGTTCGCGTCCCGGCTAGTGATGCGATGAGATCGGTCAGTCGAGTAATCCGACTACGATAAACTACGAGGGCCCGCGCAAACATATCCAATTTGAATTTAGACACACAGTGGACCTTCCTAAATAAAAAAAGTTAATGAATTAATAACGTGAAATACAATTAAAGCATCTTTTATTACCTACTTTTATTATATTAAATATTTTTCATATCCCACATTCTTAGCGCATATCATGTAGCTTCAAAATCAAATAACATACAAATCACACCGCAAATTAAATTAATTAGGCTTCATCTGACAAAAAAATTGAGCGAGTTGAGAGGCCGAGTTTTTAAGTATTTTAAACCGACTGAACTCTATCGATATGACGATTATAAAAAAATTTAAGAGTAAGTATAAAGTAAACGAAGTGAAATATTCTTGGTGGTAAAACTTATCAGCTATGTAGGGCCTATTTCATCTGTAACGTAAAATAAGTCTTATTCCGAGCGTAAATTTAATATTTTGGCAGATTTTCAATACAAAAACAAAATAGCTTTACGCTCGGATAAGACTTACTTTACGTTGGTGAAATCTGCCTTTATAAGCATATTTTTCTATTTGAAACGCATTTCACAAGGACGAAGAAACATACGTCTAAATTCAAAATCTACGATCTAGCCGTCAGACTAACCTCAGAACATATTATAGAGAACATATTAAAGCAAATAAAAAAAAGAAAGTCTATCGATATGGTAATGTTGAATAAAATCAAATTGAAAATTCCAGACTGGAACCTTAACAATTGCGGTGTGCTAAAAAGCTCATAGTTATACATAATAAAGTTCTCAAGTGTTGACTGATGAGACACGAGTGTACGTCACATCACTAATACCGACGAGTCTGAAGCTATAAAGCTGTACAACACCAGACCTTATTGCTGGAGCAGTAAAGATTGAACTCCGTTGCCCTCACAATATTTGCGGTTCAATGGTTTTGTTTACGTCTGTAATTTCGTGTTTTATACTTTTTTCTCCGGTTGACATTCGTGTCGCGCGGAGTTCGTGAATTCTTTTACTGAAATTGTAGTTTTTCTCCCGGTATGAAAACTGTGCCATGAAAAGTTCAGTTCTTATAGCACGGCTGGAAATTTTACTGCAAAAGTTTCTGGTTGTAATAATTATGTTAAAGGTATCCCTGGTAGGTATTCTAGATGAAATAACCCTCCAATTTTGGTGGGTTAAATAATTACAGGTTTAACTTTAGTTAATTAGTTAAATTAACGCAAGACGACTAATGGCTTTAACCTCTGAAGAGCAATTGAGTTGAGAACCCAGGCTTCTGCAATTAGCCTTTATATATAAAAACCCCTTAAATCTCAAGGACGTGCACTAAGCGTTTGCTTCCTCGTTCGTGATACGCACCGCAAAACTTGGAATGCCCTTCCGGCTTTCGCTTTTCCATTAGATACCTTCAAATAAAAAGAGTGAATAGGCATTTTTTAGACTAGCGCGCTCCATCTTCACTTAACATCAGGTGCGATCGCAGCCAAACGCTAAGTCTATATATCAAAAAAAAAGTTCAGACTAGTCTAAAAATTTATCGATAGTATCAATGTTTTACTTAAAAAAACTTACTTAAACTAAGGCATGCACACTACAATTTATTAGTTCAACCAAAGAATACTCTTTCTCGGTTAAACAAGGGAACACCCCAGTCCCTAGTCAAGATGGTTGAATGGATACCCCTGCCCGGCAAAGGGCCGATAACGCTTATCAATCAAAAACACGCGCGGGGTTCCTTTACAATGAAAACCAAGAAAGAGAACAACATTGCGCAATGTAGAGAACTTTTTCATTTATTTATATTTCATACTTAATTTATACTAGCTTTTGCCCGCGGCTTCGCTCCATTAGGTTAAAAATTCTACTCTCTGTGATTTTTCCGATTACATACATTCTATTATAGAAATGACGCTATCATAGTAAGGTGCGTGAAACTTTATTTCTATACCACATTCATTTTCTTAGGGTTGGGGTTGTTGTACAAATACCCGCGGTCGACCTGCCGGCTGTTTATCTTTGCAAAAGTACGGGGTCCTACGGATATGTTTTTGTTTAGAATGGCTACGCTCTGACGCTTCCACGTCATGACAGCCTAGTACTTTTTGTAAAAATACTTTTTACATCTATGGGGTTCCCCTTTTTAGGGTTCTTTAATCATAGCATAGGTTTAACTGGTCATGGTTCTCTAAAACTGTAATATTAGGTATACAGCTGTAATGTTAGGTAGCCAGTAGTCACAGAATTCGTATGCTTTTCGTGTTTATTCCTCTTCTTTTTTTTGTTCTTATTTGTTAACGATAGACAAAGGTCTCTTGCATCGATTTCCACAGGCCTGTCTTGCGCCACTTGCATCCAGCAGCTCCCCGCGACCCGTTTTATGTCGTCGGCCCACCTTGTAGGAGGGCCCACACTGCCCTTCCCGTTGCGGGGTCGCCACTCCAGTACCTTGGGACCCCAACGACCATCAGCTCTTCAAACTATTTTCCACGCTCATTTTCACTTTAGTTCCGCGGCTCGCTGATCTATTAAGTTATTCCTCAGTTAAACGTTATTCTGTGCTGGTGGAATTACCGATAAAGTATTAACGATAAAATAAACTTGACACCCCAAAAAAAAAAAATATAGATTACAAAAAAAAAACGACGTTTTGACGGAGTTTCAATAGAAAAACTAACGCTAAAGAACATCGGTCAAACGTTAGCGGATTAATGGTGAAATTAGAATTTTGATATAAAGAAATTGTATATAATATTATGTATAAATAAATAAAAAATAACCAAATATTATTGTAACATAAAAAAATCTTTCCCAATAATATTCCTCGTCAAAACTCTTGAAAGGGGATAAGGACAGATAGCATCCCCCTCTCCCTCGCGTGCAGTGAACTGATACAGATAATATATGATATGGCAAACAAGTAATCGTTTCCACTAGCTAAACTAAGCCCCCGAAGGAGATTAAGCGACCAAGGACCATCCCCTGCAAGGGTAAAACTTGTGCGCATTGCGTTGATATTACTTACTAATTTTTTTTTTCCTAAATGATATCTTTGTAACACCTAACCTCTAGGATATTCTTACTAATATTATAAATGCGAAAATGTGTTTGTTTATTAGATATGATATGACTAGTTGATGCCCACGACTTCGTTCGCATGGATTAAGGTTCTTTTAGGAGAGGGAACTGTCTTATTTTCCGGGATAAAAAGTAGCCTATGTGTTATTCCAGGCTATAATCTATCTCTGTGCCTTTCAGCCAAATCGTTTGAGTAGTTGCGGCGTGATTGAGTAACAGCCATCCATCCATCCCTCCATCCGTCCATCCATACATCCAAACTTTCGCATTTATAATATTAATAGGATAATTACCTATAACCGACGGCACTATTTAAAAAAAATTATATATCAGCCACGTTGAACTAATATTCACCTCTCCCCTCCAATAAGTGGAAAGCTAGCGTCAGGAGTGGGTACGACAATAAGTGTAACGGGTGGGAATCGAACCTACTATGTATTTTTAAATTACTATTGATCTGCTCATTAGTATACAGCGTCACGGGTACCTTTTGCACAATAGATAATACGATATTTTCACGTTTTTCATTCCATTACACTCGTCCCAATTTCCCCTGGCTATTTATTTACGAGTATTATTCCAGTAACAATGTCTAAACACAATTACCCTGTGCAAATAGATGGCGCCGCGGGCGAGCACATGTTGTGGGTAGGCGCGGGTAAACAAGTCAACCCCACTGATAGGTATTTTATTTATCCCCGATTTTATAAGCGCTGTGGTGCGGTACAATATGTTTTTAAATTTTTTAATATAATTTTTTATAATGAATGTTGCAAAAAAGTGATTACATGTAGTAACTAAATTCTAAAAATATATCTACATAATTTAAATAAAATAGTAATATTGTAATTTATTTTAACAAAAATAATATTATTCAATGAAAATAACAAAAATAACGGTCAAGTACCTAATGAAATTTTATCAAAATAATGAAAGTTTTTTTTTATAAACACTGTTAAATGTATAATAATATATAATATGTATATAAACACCAATTTATAATAATTTACTGTAGGGTTTCATTGTAATTAGGTTGCTTTATTACAAATGTAAAGATAATCTGAATCGATGACGATACAGAAGCGCAAACAGAATACATTAACACAGAGTACATACTAATCAACCTTCTAAAAAACCAGTAAAACCGGATCTTTAGTCGTATTGAAAGACAAAAGTACTAAAATGCTCCATTCAGCTCTAATTATTAGTATCAAAATATACCATAAGGTCATCAGACCTTTTAAAAAAAATTATATAGATATCAAACCCACAATCATATCATAATATTTGTACTTTTGTATTTAATTTCCCTAAACTCTCGTGTCTTGTCTACAATCCGTCAGTTTTTTCTCTTTCACTTCAAGGTGTTGCCTACGACAAGCAGTAAAAAATAGAAATAAAAAAGCCGTCTATGGTACTACCGCGTGGAGACGTAGCTAATGTGTAATGCGGTTGGGTTTTTGTCCAGTGCCTTGTTCTTTTTTGTTTCTTTTTTCTCTCAGATTCGGTTACGGTCTGTATTGATCGAGAAATCCGATTTCGAAATGGGTGCTCAGAGTTTTATTGTTGCCACGATACGTTCTTAAACAATAAAAAACGCATTTTGAACTGAGAATGCAATTCTCACATGTCACGTTCAGAAATTGAAGGGGACCTGGTCGGTCGTGTTTTAGAAAAGTAATTATTCAACATCGATTGGGTTCGACTTGAGGTGAGGACAATAAAAGACCTAATTTTTTTTCTTTCAGCAATATTGCCTTCGATTGCAAACGTGATATCGTGTGTAGCTGTTTGATTGAAGTTGCGTAAATAATGCTTAGTTTGAATCAAAGCGGCCAATTCCAGACCAATTTAGTTGTTGACATATTCAATTTTGCGGCATTGACCATTTGTGTGGTAACTGAGGTCACTTAAATTTCCCTTCTATTATACGTTTATTTAATAAAAAGATGTAATAGTAAGTTATTACATTACATCATCAAGAATGAATAATTGCTCTTATTTTGAGCTCTCTGTTATGCAATCTACATAATTTTATGAGGCGTATCGGTTACTACAGTAAACTCATAATTTCGTTCGAGGTTTTTAATAGTGGCTATACAATGTAAACCTTAAGGTGTTAAAACATTAAAATGAAATAAAATATCAATAAAGTACTCACAATGCGTCGGCGCCTTCCCTGCTAAGTAATCCTCTTTACATATAAATTTGTTGTCATCTAACACGTACAATTCTTCGCCGGTGGACAGTTGTTTCCTGCACACTAGGCAGGTGAAGCAATTCAGGTGGAACACCTTTTCTCGTGCTTTCCTAACTAGATCTGATGGGGATATTCCGTGACCGCAGCCGCTGCACTTTGTACCGTAACGTCTGTAAACAAAACGTTAGTCAATGTTATTCCGAACTAGTCCGCGTTCTATATTCCTATACTTTTTAAATCTATTTGTGGTTAGGTATGTAAGTGTTTATCTGGTCTCGTACATTTATGTGCTACTCGTATCTATAAAATCTTTTTAATTCTCCAGATAATTGCGAGCATTTTTTTTTTATTCAATAACAATATACTATTGACTACCATCTCACCTGATGGTTAGTGGTGATGCAGTCTAAGAGTTTAGCGAGCTTACTTGTAAGGGGTATGGCAGTGTACCTACATTCAATCCATACCTGTAATCTGTTCCTACACGTCTTGGACGGTGGTGGGTGGTAACCAGCCAAGGGCAAAGCCTCCCACCAAACTAGACCAGAGACAATTCAGAAATTCCACATAATAGTACACTTTGCATAATATTGCGTGATTTAAAAACATTTGTAGTACCGATTTTGAATCGATTTTATTTGACATTGATGTCCAGCTGATTGCTAAAGGCCAACTTTACCATAATAACCCATATTACAAATACCGATTTCTAGATTATGAATCGAATAAATCTCCATCGACTGCCAGATTTTATATCAATCTATGATGAAATATTAATCATAAACATAATTTAGACGCCTTTTGACTTCGTCGAGATATTGGTAACCTATCAGTAAATCGATAAAATATAATATTCACATTCGTTAAGTGATTCGGAGAATTATGTTAAAATGTAAATGTTGAAGATTATGCTCTGTAACGATTGATCCCGGAAGCAATAGTCAGCAGCGGGCTTAATTAATGTTTCATAACTAGCAAAGCTTTTTACTATGTAGTATGTACCGGGCTACCGGCCCACATATCTCTAGATTACTCTAGAACTTAAGAGTACCTTTTTCAATATGTACCCCTTTCGTGTAAAACGACCTAGCATCAATACCATTTAATTGTCTTGACTATAAACGTACACCTTTACTGTGTTTTACCTGTACTTTCTATATATTTTCTTCTAGAAGTACTACGATTTTCTCTCAAATATTAATCTAAACAACAAGGGATTTAATTTTTCTCCGTGCAATTATACATCGGACTAGCAACTGCCCGAGACCTCGTTTGCGTAGGTTTCATGTTTTTTTCATAGGTTTCTATATTTCGCTAATTCCTTAGTACAGCTTTCTCCGTCATAAACATGTTACATGTTAAGACTTATGCTGTAGTTTGTACAGTGAAACATTATAACAACTACATGATGTTTGAAATAAAGTACAAGTGTTCAGAACGGTTACTATTCTGACCCTAATGTTTAGGTTAAACAAAAAGGCATGGTAAATTGGTAAAACAAAAAGTTGTTACCCAAAAAAAACGAACGTATAGTATACTAGCTTTTGCCCGGAGCTTACGCAGCTCACGTTAAGTTTCAAACCCCTGTTTTACCCCCTTAGGGTGTGAATTTTCAAAAATCCTTTCTTAGCAGATGCCTACTTCAAAATAGCTATCAGAACGCCAAATTTAAGCCCGATCCCTCCAGTGATTTGAACTGTGTGTTGATAGACCAATTAGTCAATCAGTCACCTATTCCTTTTATATATTCAGATATCGGTTAACCGAAAACGATTACTTGTGAGCGCCTTTAATGTTGCTTTTAACTATCACAAAAAGTAAATTCTAAATACACAACAAGGGAAAGATTATTTAAAATCGATTCAATAAATTCAGAGATACCATACAAACAAACTCACTCTTTTTTAACTGTTTATAATATCAGTATAGATGCAACTGTAGACTTAACTAAGTTGCATTTCCCACGCTAAGCCAGTTTTTTCTTCCAGCTAGAGTCGTTGCAATTATTGTAAATTCATGGTCAAACCAAGTGCAACAGTCACGTAGTGCGCAAGAAAAGTCGAGCTAATACGTTTGTTAGAACTAAAGAACCTCTTAATTATAAGACGAATTAAAATCATCATAGAGTCATAAAGTTTATGATTTGATAGCTAAATATGCTAAAAATGTTCTCGGATTTGTTGTAAAAATAAAGAAATTATAAACATAAATTGCCTATTACGTATCTTAGACCGAAAAAAAACTATTAGCGACTCTATTAGCGACGATATTCTCTATTAGCGACTTTGATAAAAAAAAATCCTAAGTTTCATAAGTGTTTTTTAATGAAATCTGAACAAACAGACAGACATTTTTAAAACATATTTTGGGCTCTGAGAAGATGACCATGATTTCCAACTATTTTTTCTACGACTGCTCGTATTCTAAACTCACCGAAAACATGTATCTTAAGTTTTTTTTAAATAATATTCCAGTGTTGCGGATCAACCGTTTATGACAGACATAAAATTTAGAATTATGCGATAACGGTGTCAGTCAGATTCGTGAGTAATGTTCGAAGCGGTGATTTTTAGGTCAATACCAAAGCCAGGCCGCAGTGGTCGTGATGACAGTCGCTTTATCGACTCTTAGCACGCAATCGGCCAATTGGCACCTGTTTTTATAATAATCTAGTTAAATCGAACGCAAGCCTGCTTAATAACAGGTCAATGATTTGAAGACTGCATAAGCTTATGGTAGAGTCAAATTTTAGTGCGTTCTTCCGTAAAAAAGTGAAATTTGTTCAATAGAAAATTTATAGATACCTAGTTGACAATAGTAAACTACTTTATTCTACAGTATTGAAAAGATTTTTTATTCAAATAAACTTTTATAAAATGCTTTTAAATCCTCAAATGAATTTACCAATCGTTATGATATGACTAGTTAAGACAAAATAATATTATGAACCCTATATATTTTATTGTTTTTTTAGAATATACCATCTTGCCCTGTTATCCTCTGTAAGAAAAAAAAATGTTTATTGGGCTTTTAATATACGTGATTTGTATAGTAATAAAATATTATTAGCTAAGTAGGCTAGGTATAAACAAGTTATTACGTATTAAGTATAATAAAATGCTCAAAAGAAAACAAAATCGGAACAAACTCTATGCCGGATTTGGATTTTGATCGTTTCGTTCTTGTATACTTGTAAAATTTATTTTTTTCATTATTTTATCGTCGCACTGAATATTATTAGCGGGCCCATTTGCATAAACGATGTTGGCTGCATGAATAAAACATAAGCTCGCATTGGCGCGCACTGGCGATCCGCCATGTTTGTTGGTTTGATAGTTGCCGCCAATTTTGAAATTATTCCAAATTCGTAAGTATAAGAATAATTAGAAATAGAAATAGAAATAGAAATATTTTTTATTCAAATAAACTTTTACAAGCACTTTTGAATCGTCAATGAATCTACCACTGGTTCGGAATGCCTTTCCTGCCGAGAAGATTATTATAATACGTGTAGATTAGCATTTGATTTGAGCCCGCGACTTCATTCTCGTGGAGTTAAGTTTTCAAATCCCGAGAATCCTGTGGGGTTAGTATAAGATTTAACACGATTGATCGTATTCCTATACTATGACATTAGCGTCAAAGTAAAATGAATCTTAATAGTATTGATTTAAAGTTACAAATTCAGTACAACCGATTTTAGTTTGGAGCATATCCGTATACGTAAAAGTATAAGAATGCATGTACGAAATTGAACTCTAATTCAATGTAATTATGGTTCATTTGAATTTCATACTCATGCAAAAAATCACGTCTTTGTAGAATAAAAAGCCTGAATAGCCCAACGGTTAAAGATGAGGACTGAAAGCTGAAAGGTCGCAGGTTCGAGCCCTACCCGTTGCACAGTTGTCGTACCCAAATCCTAGCACAAGTTTTTCGCTTATTTGGAGGGGTGAGGAGAATATAAGTCAAGTTCAGCTTGGCTAATATTTAAAAATAAATCTATGAAAAATCTATAAATATAACTATTAAAATTATTAAAATAATTTCAACAATGATAATCTTCATAATTATTGGTCCTGCGTTAACCAACGGAAATGACGTCACTTAGAGAGAGGAAACACAAAATGTCACCGAATGAAGTCATCAAGCAACCCTTTAATGTTTCCTTACATAATATTATCAATATCAAAACAAAAATATTCCTTAAGTAGGTACTTATATCTACATAATATGTTTGCCTTCTAAACCATCGATATATTCATGTAGGTAAGTACTAAATCCTGAGATTTAAATAAGGATAATGACAAGAAACAAGATATTAGGTACTGTGTTGCTTGTATGAACTGCATTGACATTAAAACAGCAGCGGAAGCACTAATGAACTCCCATTCCGGTAACCTGCGACAAAATGTCTTTTTTACACTTTTCGGCGCCATATGATTCAACAGTAATTTTATTGTAATAAGTATTTGTTTTTGTCGAATTAATAATGGCAATTATGCGGTTTCGGTTTTAGAACAAAAAATACTATCTAAGTTCGTAGTTTTACCGGGATCGAGAGGTTAATGAACTCTCCAGACTTCTATGCCGAGACAGAAGGGTCTAGCTTCTTTAAATTAAAAATCGGCCGACCATAGGGATGGCGATTCTTTCCGAAAAAGATCGATTTTTAAATCGATTTGAATCGTACCTTAAATAATCGATTCATAAAAAGATCGAGGTCTAAAAGATCGATTTCCAAAAAATCGATCTTTTTTCAAGTTGCATTTACAATGTAAATATATTAAATCTATGTTATGAAAAACAAGATACCAAAATAAACGATCACTTTGTAGTAAAATCAGGGATTTTTTAGCTCAGGGAATTCGATAATCACAATTATTTTTTTAACATACTTGCTCATAAAGTGGCTTCGTGCCTAATTGCGGTGAACTTGGGTGGAACCGCAATTAGGCACGGAATGACACCTATAACCAAACTGTGACTTTTTCATTACTATTAAACTAGGCACAGCCATCTCGTGAATAGAAAAAATCGAATTTCGATTCTCTAGGGTGAAATATCGATTCACTGAATCGATCCAGTGTTGCATATCGATTTAAAAAATCGATTTATTTGGCCCCAAAAATCGATTCTTCGATTAATCGATCTCGAATCGCCATCCCTAGCCGACCATCCAGTTTTTGTTACTGAAATTATTATACACTAGATGATTCCCGCGACTTCGTCCGCGTGGATTAAGGTTTTTGATTCCCGCGGGAACTCTTTAATTTTCCGAGATAAAATGTCTATTTGCCTAGCCTATGAACTATCTCCTTTCCAAATTTCAGCCAAATCGGTTCAGTCGTTGCAGCGTGATTGATTAGAAACATTAGATTGTAAAGAGACTCCTACGTAGAGGTATTTACCTAGGATAGACCATCGAACCCCGGGTCCCAACTCCTCAAACCAGATATTGCAGTGAATAAGCCATGGGGGTTTGAAAAACTTAGATTGTAAATAAACAGCTTATTAAAATTCAAATGCCATTACAAAGTACAAATTTAATACTGTACTTTCTTGCTTTACGATCAAAAATAATAGGCACCTACTATAAAATTATATTAGACATATTATTTTGCATAAAATATATTTTTTTTGCTGCTTTTAGTTACACTCTGTATTGTTTGCCGCAATATTTAATAGTTTTAACATTTTTCCGTTACAGTGACTGAGTTGTAATGTATGATGCCATGTTCAAGTCAGTCACTTGGGTTCGTATCGAATGTAAAATCAACACAATCGCGTACTGTAAAACGCACCATGTCATATCTCCTCAAATCTTTTTCACAAGTAAAATTCCTTTATAATTTGAAAACAAGCATTACATAAATGATACAAAAGCGTCATTTATCACCACGATCGCGTGATTCACTTCACACAACTGATAACAAATCGCAAGCTTGCAGAAAAAATTCGCATTTTCATTCTGTTTTATAAAGTCTAAATTGGTGTCTAGATTTTGTTTTTTCCGCCAGTTTTCGACGGTACACGTCTTCTTGCACAATTTTTGCTTTTCGTGATATTTTTTGTGTGGCGACATTTGCAAGACAACAAAGCGCTTCCTTGATGTTGTAAAAAGTAATCTGAAGAAGTCGCATTGGAAGAAACTACTTTTTGGCCCTGGGCGAGCCTACAGTGGGTACTGAGTCGCAACGTCTTGCGTATTCTGCGTTGCAAAAAAATACTGAAGCGCTATGCACGTTTTATATTTTCATACCAATTAACTTTTCTTTTCATCCCTCTTTAGTAACGCCCGTTTGCCCAAGAGTAAATTACTGCGGAGTGCAATAAGAGTTTAGAATTTAATCATCCTAGACTATTGCAATTTTCTTGACCCTTTGTGTAATTTAAGTCTGAATTATTTGGTCACTAGTCCACTCATGCGTAGTCTTGGAATATTCAGGCTGCCCGATTTCTTAGAGAGTAGGTATCTACAAACTTTTTATGCTTAGACTCCTCAAAGAACATTAGCAAAAACTCTGTGGAAGCCATATAACTAGAGACCGGATTATATGCAACATAAAAAGCTTGTTATATGCATGCAAATATGCATGAAAAATGCTTGAAATATGCACGAAAACTGGCAGAATATGCAAAATTAAATGATAAATTTTAGGAATCCCTAAAAAATAGAAAAATAAGTAATTTTGAAATTTTTTTAATTCATTTTTTTAATTTCAAAATGAGCATACAATTAGTAAATTATTTTTTGATAGGCGATAATAGGTACAGTAAGTAACATTATATGATATTAAAATGATTAAGAATTTGTGTAAACAAACAAGCAATCAAATATTTTTCTAAATTTTCAGTGGTAAGATTTTGTCTACGATCATTTAGAATATTTTTGTAAGTAGAAAAGGTTCGCTCCATATCGATTGAGGTAACTGGGCAGAATTTGAACTTGGGTGCTATGGCACTTATAGTTTCCGGCAAAATTTCTGCCGTCCCATTAATGAAACTATCAATTTGACACAAACTTTGAAAACCTTATTGCTCAATATGTTTTCAAACTTTTCTTTAAGTTTATGGGGCAATGCGGCGGCGGCAGAACGCAGAGTGAGTGAAAAATATTGTAAATGTACCGATAATATGCATCATAACTAGATCTTAGGTAAAATATGCTATTACCGCTGAGAATGGCTAAAATATGCAAATGCATATGCGAATATGCAAATGCATATAATCGGGTCTCTACATATAACTGTGGCCTAAAACTCAGATAATACTTTATACACCTATATAAACTAATTCCTCTTAACTAATCGCCTCCAAGTAATTACTAGTGAGAATTTTATTACTTGAAAGAAAACCCCAATACATGTTTTGGCTCGACCCGGGAATCGAACCAGGACCTCGACATCCACATGCTAACCAATAGACCAACGAGGCAGTTACTTATTTTATCTTAGCTTACCAATAGCTTACCTAAAGAAATCATTCCTACAAAAGAGCTTGTTGTCCCGCGAATAGCACTTGTCGGCGAGCGGCGCGCGGCAGTCCGCGCAGCGCACGCACGCCGCGTGCCATGCTCGCTCGAGCACGTGCAGCAGGAACTTGTCCAGGATGGGCTTCTCGCAGCCGGCGCACGCCATGGCGCCGCCTGCTTCGCCACGTCCTGAAGACAAAACAAAACAACATTAAACTAATGGTCACCGCGAACTGAAACCTAATATACGCCGTTGTGGTAGATACCTACTCGTAGACCCCGGGACAAACGAGATCTTTAATCGGCCACTTTGCCTTTGATAGCCCCTCAAATTTTCAATATTTGAAACTAGATGATGCGCGCGACATGACTTTGTCTGCGTGGTTAAGGTTTTTCTCGAACTCTTCAATTTTCCGGGATAAAATGTAGTAATAAATCCTGGTATAAACTATCTCCATTCCACATTTCAGCGAAATCGGTTCATTTGTTGTGGCGTGAACGAGTAACAATTATATAGTTATATGTAGTATGATAGTGTGAAGTGTGATAAATTGAATACAGAATATTCTGTTTAAGAAGTTCCTTTCAACAATACTTCACAAGTCTATGTAATGCATATTTGGTTTTGTCCCCATTTGCTTTCTTGGGTAGTGTTGAAGTAGGTTTATTTGTATTAATAGTAGGTATAAGTAGCACTAAGTGGAAAGTATGGAAGTACTAGAATAAATGATGGGTAATATACTCATACTACTTCACCATACACATTATAGTTGGTGCAAATGTGTTGATTGGTGTTTTTCAAAGTGCTTTGAGCGGATACCTACTATTAAGTTGGTAGATAGTTATCTACCTTACTATTTATATTGTGTACATAATATAAAGACTTCGGTATATAGCTAAAACATGGGAGAAATGCCTCCATGCCTCGTTTTATCGCGCCGGTGGCAAACGGCTGCGCCATAATAGGATTGTGTTTTACGATCGATAAAGCTTAGTTGAATAAAGTTTTATTAGCATATGTTATTACCGGCCACGTTATGTACCTACCTACTTCCTTTCGCAAATAAAATGTAGCTCTGCTTTCAATGTGAAACACTACTTTTGTTCCTACCTTATATACTTTAGATTTGCGAATATAAGATAAGCCCATTAAAAGTTTGATTTCTCAGACTGCGTTTTTTTTTTCAAATAGCAAACTTAATGAAGCTTAGCTTTTAGCTTAGCTGAGCTTTTAAAAACTACGCAACTACGCGAGCTATAATAGGTATATCTAGGAGACTAAACCTTAGAAGTAACGATTACGGGCTGCACATCAACGCGAGCAACTGTTGGCAAAAAATGATGGCAAAGTTCACTTAGCTTAGCCGAAGTTCAGTTAGCTCAGCTGAGCTCTGTAGTTCGCGTTGTGAACTGAAGTATGAAAGAATACGTGTAACGTGAGTTAAGCTAAGCTTAGTAGGTAGGTACCAGTACACCCAAATCAGCCGCACCATCTAGTGTTAAACCCTTTCATCAATTAGGAAATGTACTTTAGGAATCTTCAAACGCCTGAGCAGATCTTCACAAATTATAGCTAACCACCCCGACCACGTCAGCTTTCAAGCAGAGAAAACCGCATCAAAATCGATCCATTCTTTAGGGAGCTACGAGGGGACAGACAGACACACAGATACGTCAAACTTATCAACTTACGTCTGTCAACAAACTGTCCTGAAGTTTAACGGTAGTATTAAGTTGTTAAAAAAATAACACCCCTCTTTTTCATCGGGGGTTAAAAAAAGACGTGTGGCACTGGGGGACTGCCGCGGTAAAGCTATTGCATAGCATTTTTTATCAACGCCATCTAGCAGTGAGAGGAGTCCCGTGTCAGGTTATTTTCGTTACGGAATTTCTGGATTCGGTAACCACGCTCAAGGCCCGCGATAGAAGCTATGCAATAGCTTAATATGTCAACTCAAAATCCCTTCAAATATTTTTTCACACGTGTTCCTTTTTTAAACGATCAAAAACTTGACATTTATTGGCTAAATTTATGAAGGTCGCGGCGTCGGTTTATATTCCATATTCAAATCTGAATGTCCGATTGGTCGCGCACCATTTCACACGAGGCGTTCAGAAATGTCCGACGCGATTTACCTTCCTAAATTAGGTATAGTTGTTATGGCATGCTTATGGTTATGCAGCGAATCGTGTGAATTTTGCTGAAATTCTCTGTCACGATAGGTACCTACCTATTTGAGATTTTTCTTAATGACCACTACTCGTAGGTATAAAACTACAGAATTCAAATTCAATCTGAATCTATTTTATCTACATGAAATTCAACCGTACCTATACCTACTGACTTTATTTAAAAAAATTATTGCTGTTTACTAAGTAGGTTAAGTGACTGTTAGACATAATATTTCGGTCACAAGGATTGCCACAGAACACCATTTTGTGCCACATGTATCCAGCAGCTACCAAGGACTCGCTTCAGATCGTCCGTAGTTCCGTAGCTCTATTGCACCGTTATTGAAGGACAACAAAAACAAACCAACTCACTTTCGCATTTATCTTTCTAAATATATAAAAGGCAAAAGTGACTGACTGACTGACTGACTGACTGATCTATCAACGCACAGCTCTAACCACTGGACGGATCGGGCTGAAATTTGGCATACAGATAGCTATTATGACGTAGGCATCCGCTAAGAAAGAATTTTTGAAAATTAAGCCCCTAAGGGGGTAAAATAGACATTTGAAAAATCGAACTTAAGCCGCGAGCGAAGCCGCAAGCAAAAGCTAGTTTTATAATATTAGTAAGGATAGTAAGGATTTGTAAGGATGTACCTACTAGCCGATATCTTATGAACACCTACTATAGTGATTTTCCAACACTGCGCTTCCCGGTGGCGACAGAATTCGAGCACCTTGGGGCCAAAATATCTGTGGGTTCTACGAGTTAAAGAATCTAAACCTAACTATTTTGTCAAAAATATTAAATCATAATTTTTAATCCTCCACGAGTGAAATCTCTAATCACATAAATAAACTTGTTATGTTTTAAAACGTGTAAATAGATTAAAAAGTTAATCGGCTAACTTGATCGTGAAAGTTATAGCGATCGCCTCTACGGTGTACACTTTCCAGAAATGCAACGGGGCCACGGATTATACGGACTTATTTACAAAGTAACTTGTTCATAATAATCTGTGGTTTTACCTCAATATTATGAGCGTGCCTTAGCTTCGAAGACGTAAGTAGATACCTATCTTCACTTTCATATAAAAAGGTATTTTAATATCCGCTTAGTTTCTTTTCATTTTTATCCTATACTAGCCTAGTAATGCGGAAGTGTTAGTTTGTTGGTTTATCCTTCAATCAAGCAGCAAAAGAGCAATCGACGTGATTTTATATATCTTGTATAGGTTACAAGGCAGGTCGCCAAATTAAAATTTAATAACGACTCAAATGCGAGTCGGACTCGCAAACGAAAGGTTCCGTAGGTACCGAAAAACGCCGAAAAAACGTTTCTAGTAAGGCAGCCCCCTTTATTTTATTTTTATTATTTGTTGTTACAGCGGCAATAGAAATACACATTCTCTGAAAATCAACTGTCTACCTATCTTCACGTCGCAAGGATTTAACCGATTTGGCTGAAATGGATTTTGGATGAAACACAGGCTACTTTTTATCCCGGGAAATAAGAGAGTTCCCGCGGGAAAAAACCTTAATCCACGCGGACGAAGTCTATCTAGTTAAAAAAAAAATAAAATTACCTATACCTACTAGAAATAAAAATTACAAACACCTTTAACTTTTCCACATCCTGTCATAAACCGCGTAACTTTAACAATATGTTAACACTAGTGTGTGTACTAGTGAATGTTTGTCTTCCAATTATACGTGAAAACCACTGAACCGATTTGCGAAGTAGGTATGTATCCGGGCTCTCTAAGAAGCTAATTTATCTCACCACAACAAGTGGTTGAAAACATTGTATTTTTCAATAACGGATTTCAAGTGTTGGTAAAAAACTAAAATAAAAATGTTTGCTTTGTAATTGTAATATGTTTGTTACATAGTGTTTTTAAATTTGTACATAGGTAAACTACCTTTTGTCTGCAACTTCATCGACTTAGGATACGTGAAAATGTATTCTAAAATGAGGCGCGCTTGCCTAGAAGGCAAGATAAAAGTTTTCTCTTAATTAGTAAACTTTAAGTTCTCAACTATAAACCAAGCAAAAACTCACACATTACACTGTCTGATATAGATTCATGACGGCACGTGGCACATGTTTGTGTGTGTCGTACCTATCTGTATAAGTGTGAGCGAGAGCTTGCTCGCGCCTGACCGCTCCCACCTAGGCTCCTGACAGGCACGCACACTTATGCAATGTGCATGTACACGATGTAACCACAAGTAAAGCGACCGTAACTTCGTGAGATAAACGTACTTATAGTAGGACCCAACACACTAGGGACTGTATCCCTTTTCTATCTGTAATCTATGGACCTTACTAACGAAAGTGACAAATGCCAATGTAAGCTGACCATCAGTGAAGAGCATTTAAAAGGAATGAACTTTTCATAAATAGACAAAGCCGTAGACATAGCCTTGTTGTGAAAAAACTAACAAAAAGAGGATTAAATTACATAAATCGTGTTTTATTCGCAAAAGTTATTGTTTATCATTTTTTCTTAAGTGCACCGTTGTAAATTGACAATGAGAAATTTAGAAAAACATTTTAAGAAGCGTGCCAAAGATTTGTTATGTTTTTAATCCATATCATTGGTTTTTTAAAATAGCTTCTTAATTTTTTACCGTAGAAATAATCTATACTTATAATAAAACTGTAAAGGGACGAATTCTGTACATTATTTATAAAAATATATTTTGAAAATTTTAATCGGAAGATGTTTTATTATCAATACTGAACCCAAAACAACTTTTTTTGAATTTTTTGTCCGTCTGTCTGTGCGCGCATCACGCGAAAACTACTGAACGGATTTGAATTTTGGTGTAGCGGTAGCTGATACATACTTCAGGTCTATAGGAAGCTTTTTATCCTGATAAACAATAAGGTTTATCCGGGATAAGGGATGAAAGTTTTTGTTATAAATTGTGTACTATTAGAAATACATATTTTATCCAATTTTGGTGAAGATCTACTAAATATTATCGGAGATAGAGGACATAACTTCTCGCGGATAGTACCTAGGTAGTAGGTACCTACCTAGCAAGTTACTCTAAACTTTTTCCACGCGGACGAAGTCGCGGTAATCAGCTAGTTTAATAATATTATTATACCTACCTAATTAATTTTTATTTATCCTTAAATCTTTTTTATTTTTCATTTTATTTTGAAAATATTTAAAGCGTTTTCATAATTACGTTTAGGCTCTCTTCACAAACGGTAGAGTTTTTTACGTTTCATATTTCAATAGCCCAACGGTTAAAAATGTGGACTGAAAACTGGAAAAACGCCGAAAAAATCATTTTCATTTTAGGGGAGTTATTATTTCTTGTTATAGCGTTAACAGAAATACATATTCTCTGAAAATTTCAACTGTCTACCTATTACGGATCATGAGATACAACCTGACAAACAAACAGACGGTAGAACGGATGGACGTAAGGACAGCGGAGGCTTAGTAAGAGGGTCCGGTTGGTTACTCTTCGGGTACGGAACCCAAAAAAGTAACCCATGTAAGTAAACATGACTTATTGAACAGACTTATGCAATGATTGCGGGTTGAAGTTCTTTGAACCCAACCCTCCTGGCTTCCGTCCTCTCCTTGATCGTTGAGCTACTACTACTACTACTACTACTACTACGTCATCGGTCCACATTTGAAAATAGAAGAGTTATTTGAACTGTCTACGTTATAAGTTATAACCACTAACCCGCCGCCGACGGTTCCGTAGTATTGAATAGGTAGTAGGTAGGTACTTAGGTAAATAATAGGTACATACCTAGGCTAACCGGTTAGAACTATACCTACCTACTTAATGATTATGAACTTAAAGTTTGATACATAAAAATACCTAAATTACCTACCTAGTTAGGTAGGTACTAGGTACTTACTCTTAATAAGGCCGTGAAAATGTTCGAAAAAGAAAGGTTTTTGTGAAAGATAGAGCCAGTCATACCTAGTAAATAGGTAGGTAGGCTTAGGTAGGTGTATTATAATAATAATCGGTAAACAGAGGAAAAGATTGAAAACATGAAAATTGAAAATCTTTTCCTCTGGTTACCGATACCGATCAGGATACCGCTTGTGATATTATAGAAATAATTATTGTTTGTATCCTATAATTATGTACTAACTTGTTTCTATATATCCTTACTAATATTATAAATGCAAAAGTATGTTTGTTTATTGGTTTATTGGTTTGTCCTTTAATCACGCCACAAAAAGCAACAGATCGACGTGATTTTTTGCATGGGTAATTGGGTATAGTTGAGGACCGGGAGAGTGGCACAGGCTACTTTTTATCAAATTAAAATCAAAGAGTTCCCTCGGGATTTTTAAAAACTAAATACACGCGAGCAAAGCCGCGGGCATCATCTAGTAGGCAGGTATACCTACCTAGTCTAATATAAACGATATTTTTATAGAAAAATCTGTTTCTCTTCTAGACCAACGAAGGTGTTGGCTTAGGATATGTAGGATTAAGGATTATGATTTTATTAGTCTATGTATGTGTGTGTCTATTTGCCTAGCTATGTACATTACATATTTATATCTATTAATGTACACATAATACGTTCCATCGTAGCGCCTAAACTGCTGAACCGATTTTGATGAATTAGAACAAAATCAATATGATAGATATTATATCTAATTTTCCTTAGTGGGGACTCGGGCTACAGTTTTCATAAACTTTTTTCTTGAAAAAATTGGTAGCTATAAAACTTTTCGAAATTTCAAACGGTGTCCACGAGTAGGGAATGCAATCTCGATCTCGCGAGATCTCGTTTTCGCGAGATCTCGGCCTTTTTTAGCGAGATTAATCTCGGCCGAAAAAAGGGCGAGATCTCGCGAGATTAACGAGATTGCACTCGAGCATAAAAAAGTCTTATTCGAAGCGCGGACTGACACTGACGGAGTTGCGACCTGTCGGTTTCGTTCGGTGCGCGAATTAATTTTTAAATTACTAAAAGATTTGCGTTTGACATTAGAAGAGAAGACTGGTTGTTTTTTTCATTTGTTATTTCAAATTCAAAATTTGTTTATTTCATGTAGGCCAACTTGTAGCTCTTATAAATCTACCACCGGTTCGGAATGCAGATTCTGCTGAGAAGAACCGGCAAGAAACTCAGCAGTTGCTTTTCAAAAAATTAAAAATATTTTTTTTTACAATAGGTAACCAAACTGTGCTATGTATACACTGCCCTCATAATTGAAAACAAGATAACTTCTATTTAACTTACTTTCTTTTCAATTACGAGGGCAGTACAGTGCTTCCACAGTGATTTGATTGAAACGTACGTCAAAGTTTACTACTTAGAAGTTTATTAAAAAATTATAGACAGTTTGATTCATAAAAGTCTATTGAAAAAATTCGTGAAAATAAATGTTATCTTATAATACTTATAATTTTTATTATTCTTTTTCTAATTTATTCAAATATTGTGATTATTTGCAAAAAAAGCACACAAAACTGCCAATCTCGCGAGATCTCGAAATTGACGAGATCTCGCAGTATTGTTATTTACAATCTCGCGAGATCTCGCTTGAGCCCCAATCTCGCGAGATTTGCATTCCCTATCCACGAGTTTTCAGCCATGGTTTCATCTTGTTTCTAAATCTCGACAGGCGTACAATAAAATCGCGCCTACTCGCCTTCAGATCTAACACAGTTTGCGCCGTCAACATAGGCCTAAATACCTAACTAATTCTGCAATAATTACATAAATATACCTACCTAACGATGTTAATTTATGCTTGTGTACGAGCTTTTTGATAAAATTTTAATCTAAAATAGAATTTGAAATATATAAAAACATAAACGAAGGTAGGTAAATAAACAAAAACCTTGCTTCTGAATGAAAATTAAGAAACATTTTTATGTTCAAATGGCACGGTAGGAGTTATGATTGACATAATATTTATCTTAATAGTTAGGTATTTACATAGGTTTTTTAAAGTGTGAAATTGTTTAGCTAGGTAGGTAGACTTATTTAAAGACACGGAATTTTCCAAACTAACTTTAACTAGCTAATAGGTAGGCATACCTATACTATGGGAATATAAAATATTATTAACAACAAATTAACACTGATTTGAAAACAATTATTTTATAAGAGCCTCTAATTTCTCTCAATATCCCATTCCGCTGTTTCTTCTCTCAAGGGGGTAACAGCCACCTCTTTCAGAGAGTGTAAGAGGGCTGGCTCAATAAACCAGAATTTCTACTGAGATGAGGTGTGTATATGAAGTAATACCCTCACGATTTCCTTTCAGCACGAGAAATTTTTGACCAGGGTTCAAACCCGCGACTGATTTGTAAGGATCGCAGGTTCTAATCACTGAACAATCACAGGTAGGTACTCGGAAGAAGAGTAAAAATAAAAGAAAATAAACAAAACAACCTCCATACGTCGGCATCGCTGATCCTAATCACATTCAATGTTCGAAAAAACACAATTAAAAAATTCGGTCAAAATCCTATCACGAGACACTGACTTTTACCAATGTGGTGCTGGTGGAAGGGGGGGTGTGCCCCCCGTCCTGCGGCTAAAAATCCCGCCACTTCGGCTCACGTCACTTCACTTATCAAGACACACCGCGGCTCGATCGCGCGTGACTCCCGACAGCGCTCCTACACGCGCGACTTCCAAACGCGTACTGATCACAAAACCATAGCTTTTCCATCAAAACGCGCACCAGAAAGTGACAGCTATACAAATAATCGATATATTAGAGCGAGAAGGAAAGGGTAGCGTTTTGAAACAGGCGTGGTTCAAGTGAGCGGCCACTCGCATCGAGGGGGTGGCGCCATCGTTGTGTGTTTTTCTTTATTTTTTCCTCCGTGCGTGTTCCGTGCAGGAGGTAGACTGGTAGAGGGACTTCGTTTTGTGGGACACGTGCGTTCGCAGTAAATTTAAATTGCCTTGTATCGGGTAGCTGTGTAATTATAGCCTGGATTTTTCGGTTTCTCATCTAGGTTCTTTATAGTTCGGTTGTTTTGACGGGGGGCGTGCGAGGCATGTTTATGTAGCTGCCCGGCCGCCTTCTGAGGTTCGAAGCTCTGCTAGTTTTTATTAATCTGACGTATTCAGAAGTCCTTACTAATATAAATGGGAAAGTGTGTTTGTTTGTTGTCCTTCAATTACCTACGCATTAACGGAACAACGGATCGACGTAATTTATTGCTTGGGTAGGTAAGACCTAGGAAAGTTGAGGACCTGGAGAGTGTCCTAGGTTTCTTTTTATTCCAGAAAAAAGTGTTCCCGAGGGTTTTAAAAACCTAAATACGCGAACGAAGCTGCAAACAAAAGCTAGTAGATACCTTCCTAGATAATAGGTAAATAGATAGAAGGCTCTATCTACCTCCTCCTCGGTCAAAAGAAAATCTCCCGTGGTGTACCTAACTACCTACTAACAGTAGGACCACCGTTAGATGATAGGTATCAGAGATAACTAGCGTACAGAGACAAGAAGCGTAGGTGTTTACATAGGTACCTAGATATATTTACTTATCTATACCTACTCATTTAGCATTGGAATGTGGTGAGTCGATTTCAGGTGACCTAGCTACTAACTAGGTAGGTACGTCACAGCTACCGTTTGCGAACATCCTTTTAGTGAATCCTACATCTATACCTAGGTGTAGATTGTAGGTAGGTACCTATTATTATAGTCTGCGTAGGTACCTATATAATGTAGTGCTACGCCAAAGTGCTACGTAGGCATGTAGTTAAATGTAGGGTCTACTATCTGTACCTACCTATGTATTTAAAAAAATATAAATAGGTATATCTACCTAGGTTTGTATTTGATGCTCAACCTAAGACAAGTCACACTAGGTAACTCTACAACTGCAGGTTTGAATCAGCTTCTACAAGTAGGTACCTACCTATACCTACCTATCTATTGTGTGTGCTTTGGTTCTAAATTATTATTCTAACTATATAGGTAATATAGATACCTATAAGGTAATGTATTTTCATTTAGCTGGTTAACAAATTCAGAACGGCGTACCTACCTAGGTAAGTGACACACCGCAATGACTGAAACGGTGCTTCAAGTGAAAAACCATCACAAGCGCCCGGTTAGCTATAAAGGTAGATATACCTACCTACCTACCTACCTACGTTCATCGGTTACGCGCTTTTCCGAAACTTTTTGTGCAATTTACCTTATTATATAGGTACCTACCTACCTAACTAAAACAGCTGAGGAAAAATAGATTACCTACCTAAGTAAATATACCTACTTAGGCAGGCCTGGCGCATTCCGCAGTAAGCTGCGGAACTAGGTACAAGCGTACTACCTCTTCCAAGGCCTAAATTCAGAGAGTGCGAAGTGATAAGAGTTATTTGGACAGAAAAGTCGGTAGGTAAGTAGGTAGCGCTGTGTAAACCTGAATTGCACTTTATTGTGATGTGGTAACAAGAGTCGCTATTTATTTAAATCATTTTGCGGATTGAATCTTCTGTACCTTTAGGTAGGTACTATTAGGTAAGTATTCTGTGACTTAGATAGGTAGGTGCCTGTCTACAAACATCGCCTATCGCCGATGCAGCGATGCTATATAAGAAGTATCGTGTGTGCTTTGGCTCTACCTGAGGGTCTATTAACTACCGTACCTAATAAATAGGTAAGGAATGCTAATTTTATCCTCTACTAGATGATGTAGTCTATGTGCTCTTCCAGACTGTAATCTAGTTCTGTGCCTTTCAGCCAAATCGGTTCAGTAGTTAGGGGAGACCGGGGATGGTAGGCTATAGGGGTAGGTAGACTAACTGCCAAAAACTCGTCGACAGTGTACGAATTGAATCATCCGAATACAGCCGAGTATTACACTCTGCGTCCCGCTCAGGTGTCTGGAGCGCCGCAACGCAGTCGTGCGCCGTTTTCGAGCAGTGATAGGTTTTTAATTTTTTAACCACGTAAGTAATATTTTGATGTATTACACTTTTTGATCTGGTGCCTACAAGTTTTATGTGAACCATTTTTATGTTAGTCCCAACGTTTGATGGGTGCATATTTATCATATTTCGTATCTTATTTTTCAAGTCACTGTTAGTGTTCAGGCTAGCCATGCGATCAAACTAAAAAATAGCAGTTGGGGCTGGTAGACTAATTTTTTCCGGGGCTGGTTGACTAATCATTCAACCAATCAAAAATGGTTGTGTTGGTGGTTTTAGTTAACCTTTTATTGGACTTTTAAATATTTATAGCAATTTTGTTGTTGGAGAACAATGAGGACCTATAAAAAAACTACTGAACGACATAGATAAATTATATGTATAACTGAACGAGCGATAGATGTTTTAGAAAGAGCTTGTCATACTGTAATTTTTGACGAAAAAAGCATTAATGGCACATTAAAACAGTGCAACACTCCTGATAAATAAAAATATAACATCGTTACGTGGTCAAATCAAAAGAAAAATCAAAACGTCACCAAAATTAACTCTGGACACAGTTGCATATATTATGAAATAGACAAATTTTTACTAATATAGAAGAGGAAGCTTTAGCCAATTATATAATGAAGGCAGCCGATATTTATTAGGGATTGACGCCATATGATACTCGAAAATTAGCATATGAGTTCGCAAAAAAAAAGCTATGCCTGATTCTTGGAGGACAATTGTTAGTTGGTGAAGATTGGTTGGACTCCTTTTTGAAACGTCATCCTTCTCTATCAATCCGACCTCAGCAACGAGCCTGTTGAGAGCTACATCATTACGTTACAAACTACGTTAGTTTATATTTGATACAACAAGTAGAACTACATTGTTATTAAGTTCCGACAAAAACCTGTAATTTTTTGTTATAGAAATTATGTCTGACTAGGATTTACAATAGGTATTAAACGAAGAGTTAAATTAAAAAATAAGATTATTTTTTGGTAATTTTTTTAAAGACATTTTAAGAAATGGATGATCAGCTGACTTAAGTTTTTTTTTAATAAAAGGCTCAATTATATTAAAAAAATGTTTAATTATTTGCTCCTTCCCATGATTCGACTCTTATTGATACATAAGTCAACCTACCCCTGGTGTATGGTCTACCTACCCCGGACCAGGGGTAGGTTGACTAAGATTTCTTGTTTTGGAAAATGCATTAAATTATCACTATTTTACTAAATTAGGAACTAGATATTACGTATTTTTATTAGGTTAATAGATTTCCTATCAATTAACATGGTTTTCTTTTCTATAAATATTAAAACAAAAAATATATGTACCATTTAGTAAAAACCTAGTCAACCATCCCCGGTCTCCCCTACGGCTAGTTTCCCCACGCAACTTTAAGCGCTAGCCCGCACCGCGAATAAAATCGGCGCGATTTTTTTTTCGTAATTCTGTGACACTTACAATCATAAGGAGATACCCGCACTTGCGATTTAAAAAGCGCGTGAAAGTATCAAACTACAGATTTTTTTTACCGCGCGAAAGACATTCGCGCGATTTTTTTTTGCTAAAAGTTGGCTAGGTCTAACGGACTAAATTCGCGCGAAAATTTTGTACAGAAGGTACGAGTATGAAAGGAGGTGGGTTGATAAGGCCCAAAATCCGCCCCTCATACACTCGAAAAAAAAAGTTCCAGATTTCGACAAATTGTAAATGTATTTATATACTTGAAGATATAAACTTTATTTTAATATAAAGTTTAGGTGATAAAAAAAATAGTAAGTTACAGAAAATATTACCCAAAAAGAGAGTGTTTCTTTTACTTTTCTTACATTTTCATACATTTTAGTCATTTTTTAAGCTTTGATTTAATATTTTAGAATGAGGCGCCCCATGAACCATGGTAAACGTAACTGATAATGATGCTCCTTTTTATAAGCTTTTATATGAGTATTAATTTATTTTGGTTCATGGAGCGCCTCATTCTAAAATATTAAATCAAAGCTTAAAAAACGACTAAAATGTATGAAAATGTAAGAAAAGTAAAAGAAACACTCTCTTTTTGGGTAATATTTTCTGTAACTTACTATTTTTTTTATCACCTAAATTTTATATTAAAATAAAGTTTATATCTTCAAGTATATAAATACATTTACAATTTGTCGGAATCTGGAACTTTTTTTTCGAGTGTATGAGGGGCGGATTTTGGGCCTTATAAACCCACCTCCTTTACACTGCATTGGGATTTGTCAAATAAAATTCGCAAGCTTTCGTTTCTTGATATGTTACTGCAGGACTAACTAAAGTAACAAAATTATCTTATGATTATTTAGTCAATCTGTAATAAGCAAGAAAAAAATTTTATTGTACTGTCTAAGGTTTTATTATATTATCTAATATTATAGACAAAAATCGTGGAATAGGTATAAATCGAGCGAACTTTTTTCGCAGTGCGTGGGCTATGTAGGTAAGCGCTAGCCCGCACTGCGAATAAAACCCGCGCGATTTTTTTTCGCAATTCTTTAACAATTGCATTCATATGCGGAGATACCCGCACTTGCGATTTAAAAACCGCGTGAGATTTGTCTCAAACTACCTACTGATTTTTTCTGCGCAAGAAAAATTCGCGCGACTTTTTTCGCAGTGCGGGCTAAGTCTGACTCATAATATTTTCTTGTTTTATAAATTTTTACATAATTACATAATATTAACAAAAACTTATCGAAAATTAAAAAGTTGCACTTGCTCGGTTTATTTTACCGTTGTTCTTTACAAAACATTGGAATTTATAGATACATTTTATCGTTTGGGTGCTTTTTAGAGTTCCGTACCCGAAGGGTAACCAACGGGTTCCTATTACCTACTAGGCCTCCGCTATCCGTCCGTCCGTCCGTCTGTCTGTCAGCGGGCTGTATCTATCTCATGATCCGTAATAGGTGGACAGTAGAAATTTTCACATAATGTGTAATTCTGGTGCCGATATAACACCAAATAAAAATAAATTAAAAATTAAAGGGGGCTCTTCTATACAAGAAACGTGATTTTTCGGCGTTACGAAACCCTTCGTACCCTATATACGAATCTGATTCGCATTTCACCGGTTATTTCGAGATTTCTTGGGATAAAATAATACGCCAGTCGCCAGCCCATTTACCAAAATGAATCATTTTCACGATCAGGTTACCAGCTCCCCAAAAAATCTCAAACTATCACTAGGTAATAGAACGTCCTACGAAATCATTCTCAATGCTATAGTCGGAGGCCTCTGATTTTTCCATTTCAGCTGTCGGTCGTCCGGCTTTTTCAATTTTCAATAACAAGTGTACCTACCTAAATTGAAAATTTTATATTTAAAAAACAAGATTTTAGTAGCTGGCTACATCATGAGACCCTGAATATTATCTAGGACCAGAGTGGGACTTGCTAAGACGAATTGAACGAGCCCAAACTCGATGGGGTTATTTACGTCGTTTCCTTATGTTCCGTTTGTGTTTCTACATAATATAACTAGGTAGGTACTTTCTAGCTCCATCATCTCTGGATATTATGTAGGACCAGAATATTTGTCAAGATGAATCAGACGAGCCCAAACTCTATGGG
Organism: Hipparchia sbordonii; assembly: GCA_038048805.1. Taxonomy (NCBI): domain Eukaryota; kingdom Metazoa; phylum Arthropoda; class Insecta; order Lepidoptera; family Nymphalidae; genus Hipparchia; species Hipparchia sbordonii. Next base: position 6,011,168 of record CM076107.1, on the reverse strand, counting down.
GTGACGTTGTTTTATTTTAGAGTTTCTATAGCCCCTTTCCAGCTCCATCATCCGACTTTTAGTATCATCTAGAGCCAGAATGCTTGTGAAGATGATTCAAACAAGCCTAAACTTGATAGGGTTATGTCATTTTATTACAGAGTTCCCATGCCTTTCTTCCGGCAGCATTATCGGATCTTGGATATCATTTAGGAGTTACGACCAGAGTAGGTACCTAGGTACTTATTAAGACGAATCAAACGAGCTCAATGATTTTTATTACAGAATTCCCAGAAACATCTTCCGGCTTCATCATCAGATCAGCTCATCAGATATATATTTTCTGGTGGGAGGCTTTGGCCGTGGCTAGTTACCACCCTACCGTCAAAGACGTGCCGCCAAACGATTTAGCGTTCCGGCACGATGGCGTGTAGAAACCGATTAGGAGCATGGGTTGAATTTACACTGCTATACCCCTTTATACCCCTTCCAAGTTAGCCCGCTACCATCGACTGCATCGTCACTTACCATCAGGTGAGATCGCAGTCAAGGGCTATCTTGTCGCTGAATTAAAAAAAAATTAAAAAATATGCAACGGCTCAATTGGAAACTAGGAAATGGTTCTAATTCAGCTTGCAGGATCTGACTCTAAACAAACATACATTGCAAGATAATTAAAAGCTTGTAATAAAATAGTTTTATTAAACTTTTTAAAGACTTGTAGTGCCATCTATAGAGATTATTTAAAACCACTAGTAGTTACTAACCTATTCTATGACCAGTACTTCAACAGCGCCACCTATTATCATATCTGCATACTTTATTCATTTTTAAGTTAGTTCTCAAGCTTTACACTAGATGGCATGGGACGCACAAAATATACAAGAAATAATAATCGCACGAAAATGAAGTTTACTGGCGAAAATCATAGTGATATTAGGAAATCTCGGCAAAGGCGAATAATTCATTATTTTTATGTATAGTATCACTACGTGATGTAGCTCTATCCAATCTAGCTGGTTGGTATCCCACAACTGGAGGTCGCCCTCACTCTTCACAACTTCCTATTCCGTGAAGAAGAGGTTCGGGCCGCCCAGGAATCACGTTCAGGGTCAGGTCACAAACATACAAACTACGGCGATAACTACATTGACATTTTAACGAATTTTTGTTCATCTGACGAGCTTCAGAAATGTATGATCCGGCAAAATTCTAGTGTGCGGAGACAGTCCAAATTTTTCTGGTGGAAATAGTAAAAGGCCGGGTTTATATTCGTGTTATAAAAGATAATAAAACGAAGGTTATTCTCAAAATATAGTTTTATTTCCTTGTTCAAAATAGAAACACACAAAGTTCATTTATTTGCTTAACTAATAAACACTTTAGTACTGTAAATGTTTCACAGAGATAACTAGCAAGTACATTTTATCATAATAACATGAAAATGAAATGTAGTAGAAGCATTACAATCAAAGGCTCAAGGCATATTGGCGCATCGAAGCGCAGCGACGCGACGCAAGTCTTTTTTTCTTTGAAGTTAATTAAACTACAGGGTAATTTATTACTTCAAGTAACTAATTGTGATTTGTAATAGTACATTGTTCTACAAGGGGTGAAAGTGGCCGATTATATACGAGGGTGTCATTTGAGGCACGAGGCGCAGCCGAGGGCCGCGATACACCCGAGTTAGGAATCGCACTTTCTCCCGAGTGATACATAGTGCTTTATACTACACCTACGAGGAAAATAATAGACACATCATTTAATTGAAATTTATATTGAAATTCATACAAACTTAGGGTGATATTTTTGTTCGGCAAATTAATAGTTTTTGATTCTGGCGGCGTCATCAAAATATCTTCACTGTCGCTACTAGACATTTTGCGTTTTAAGTAATTTTATAAATTGAAAATTTAGATAAAAAAAAGAAAGCGAATCGCGCGAATTTTTTTTTAATTTTTCAAATATATTAAATGTACCTACTCACTAAAGAAAATGCAAGCGGCCAGCAACAATTTGTTTTTTTAACTACAATTTGAATGTGTAAATAACCTTAGACCATAGATAAGGAGACCTAAACAAAGAAATGAAATTATTATATTTACTTAAATAGATTATTATTTAGTTATTAATTAGTTACTAGGTATTACTATTTTTATATTTTTAGTTCGTTATTTATTTACCTACTACTTTGAAAATAATAAATCTATTTGTCGAAAAAGGTCGAAATAGATTTCATTGTTTTTCAAGTTATTACTGACTTGACCAAAAATTAAAAAAAAAACAGCACGTTAGTAATGGATTTTCATACGGTTTTCAGCCCGCTGAAGCACGTAAGTAATGAAATTTCATACATTTTGACAGCCCGCAGATTTGTTTCCACGTAATGACGTATTTTCTTTCTCGCTCTTTTGCGATTTGACACAAATCAGAACGTACTTTCCGAGCAGGTGTAGTATAAATGATATTTCTTCACCCCATCTCTTTTTAGTTCCTTGTCTTTATGACATACTTACTAGAAAAATCTGACATAATATTATGTTTTTTATTTGTATCACAGTTCCATTATTACTTCATTTGACAGTAACTGTTGCAGGTTAATTAAAAAAATACATAGACATTTCTTATGTATGAAAAGCTGCGTCGACATGCCTTGAACCAAAGTTTCATGAGTCAAGTGAGCCAGTCTTATTTCGCTGTACATAGAAAAAAAGCTTAGAAGCGAAATTTCATTACGTCGCTTTATAACTCATATTATTTGAAGAATAGCTTATATTGAAATTCATTACTCTAAAGGAGCATTTTTAATCAGTCTTGCATTAGGTTCTATTATTATTATAATCATGGAATAAGTATTTTTTTACCATTGTCAACACACACACAAAAACAAACTCAAATCTTCACTTACTTACTAATATCATTTTTTTGTTATCACATCATTTTACACAATACTCTATATTATGTATTATATCTATCTCTATGTATCTCTCTCATATTATGTATTATATATTTTTATTTTGGTTTTTTTCGGCCAACTTGGGGTTAACAGGTAGTAAGTATACCTATATCAGAAAATCGAGCTTCATAATGGACCAGCCCTCAGCCTAAGCCCAAGCTTGAGTGCTGCCCTCCCGCTGCGCGCGCGCGATCTCCCCGCGCAGCAGGCGCTCGTGCGCGGCCGCGGCCCGCAACTCGGCCTCGCGGCTCGCGACCGCCTCTAGCTGCTCCTTCTGCACGCGCAGCCCGTTCAGCTGCGACTGCAGCGCCGTAATTGTCGAGTACTGAGAGTTTTTCAACTGGAACAACATTCGTCCACACTTAAAACGTTAATAATAACAATTAAGATGAGAAGAAATTACCGCCATGTGGAATGTTGATTCAACGATTTTAGTTCCGATTGTCCTTTCGGTCAATGTTGTGTACCGATCGCAATGGCTTCTGATTGGCTGAATGTATGGCGTCTTGCTGCATCAATGCATTTATTTAACCAATAGCGGGAGGGTACCAGCCAATCAGAGGCCATTGCGATCGCTACACTGATGCAATCATTTTTAGAGAATCCACACACAGATGTCGCTAGAAAACTGAAAGGTTAACGGTTTAAATCCCACGATTCAATATTGTCGTACCAAGACCAAAACCGAAGCGTGTCATAAAAGGATCTTGCTTCCAAGTGTAAGCAAGATCCTTTTACACAGCAGTAAACATCTATTGGTTGATAAGAGAGTGTTTTAATCACTTTATTAGACGGCCGTTAGCCAAGACAACAGATAATGACATAGACAATCTTAGGGCTAGTTTACACGACTGGATTGCGTAACAGCTAGTTTACATGTATCAGACAGATCTCATAAGAGCGACCAACCTGCGTTTCCCTCTCCCTAGCGCGCACTTCCTGGTGGAAGTTGTCCATTTGCTGTAGAATTTCCTCCCGTTCCAGAACATTTGCTTTCTGTAGTTTGACGTTGGCTTCTAATTTTTCTTCTATTTGCCGCTTGAGGGCGTCGATAACTTCTTTCATGAGAATACTTCGAGCTTCGCGTTCCTTGGCCCACAGCTGAAATATAACACGCTTTAAAAAGGTGTGTCCATTTTTAAAACAGAGGAGGTTATCAATTCAGCCGATATCTTTTTTACATTATATGTATGGAACACATTTATAGCAAATCCAAATTTAAAAATATCGAAAAACCAACCATCACTAGTGTTACGCGGAAACTATTCGCTAAGTGGCCCTGTACACGTTGAACAGTTGATTTAGCCGAACGTGTTGGGCCGTCTTTTTGAAAATTACCGGAAAAGTAACATCAGTAAGTCACATCTTACCTTGTCCTGTTTCTCGTTTATCTGCCTTGCTTCACCGTCGTACATCGCCTCGATGTTCTTTTGTCTAAGCCGCTCTCTTTCTCTATGCTCTTCTAACTCGCGCAACGCCTCGTCAAGTACTCGTTTGTGATTGGCGCATTTGTCGCGATCAGATTCGTACTCCTGAAAATACGTGAACGTATTAGTGTTTCGATATGATGCAATCAAAGTTAATTTTTTTAAACAAAATGGATAAAATTTTACTCTTTAATAGTCATCAATTAATTTATAGTATAATATTTTGGAATTAAATCAAAGAATAAAAAACTTTCTATAGCCATTGAGTTAATTAAACCATGGAAGCGTGGCGCTAAAAAATACCCTCATCTAATGATTACAAAAAACACAAGTTTGAAACTAACTGGTTCCAGATTTTCAGATCAGCGTGACGAATTTCCTTTAAGAGACTACTTCACTAAATTAATAAGAGATTAGTTCAATAAATTCGGAAAGTGTCTTGCACTAACAATCTATGATGTTTTATTAGAAGCACTAATGTTTGCAAGCCATACGCGGCAAGTGGGCGCGTGCCATGTGGCCTTATTTTTCACAAAATGCATTGGCCGAGTATGTTGGCTAATGTGTACTGTACTCTTCAGACTGCGTCATTGCTTGTAAAATCATCGCCAAGTCTGAACTTGTAATCAACAAAATAAAATATTACCTTCAAAACACTCCTCCGAATCCTATCCAGCATTTTAAGTTCCAAATCAATCTCATGTAAAACAGAAATGACTTTCCTCTTTAGTTTGTACTTATGCAGGCCCATGTTCACTATATGGGCGTCTCTTTCTGACACTAGCTTCATGTGTTCTCTCTCCCTTTCACTCGCTAAAAGTTGTAGCTCTTGAAGGATCAGTCTCTCTTTCTCTTCTTGTTTGCGAAGTTTTTTGACAATGGTTTCCTTCTCGCTCAATTCTGCTATCTGGCCTTCTAAGCTGTTCCGAAGTTCCTGTGAGATTATAGTAATATTATAATTAATGGAATGGATGGGATGTTTGTTTTTGCATGATTGGATATAGTTAAAGACTTAGGTAATGACGCAGGAGACTTTTTATTCCTAACCTCCACGCGGACGAAGTCGCGGGAAAATGTCTAATACTACAATTCCATTGACCCAATTGTGCTAATGCCCATGAATTATTCTGTTTTCCTTTGAGATCTTAACAAAAATATCTCAACATAATGCTATTATATTCGTAGGTCTTTACAGAGAAGGAATCTTTGCATTTTTTTTGTTTTATGGTTTTATTGTTATTATAAGTGTTTACGTAATGAACTAAATACGTGAAGGATCCTCGTTGCTAGATCAAAGAAAAAGAACACACCTTCATTTGAAGTTCCTTTTCCCTTAGTCTTTCTTCTTCAATTACTATCTGTCGTCGTAACGCTTCGTCTCTCTCCAACAGAACTTTTCTCGTATCCTCTTCTTCTTTCTTCTTTTGCATCTCTTTCTCTACTATTTGTTCCATCCTACAAATATAATAAAAAATAATTTTTTATTCAAATAAACTTTTACAAAATACTTTTTCAAAGTGCAAAGCAATAATATAATATGATATAGTTCTTTTAATTCACGACGGCGCGTAGGTCATGGCTGTGTGTGTGTCATATCTGTATAAGTGTGAGCGAGAGCTTGCTAGCGCCTGACTGTACTCACCTAGACTTCTGACAGGCACGCACACTTACGCAATGTGCATGTACACGACGTAACCACAAGTAAAGCTCACGCATTCTCGTGAAATGCAAGAACTATACAAGAAATACAATCTATTAAATACTTAATTGGAGAGGATATTGCAATGGAAGGGAGAGGGTATATTAGCATGACTAGAATTATTGGGTTCAAACATATAGCTTAAATGGCTTACCAAGCTGATTTCAGCTTCCCGTTGGCTATGTAGGAGCTAGCCGCGCGGAGCTCCGGCTGGCGCAGCCTCCACGCGTGGTAGAGCTTCAGCTCCGCCTCTTGTTTGCGCATTTGCTCCTCCTTCTCCATGATGCCTTGGTTGATCTCTTGCAGAGTCGAGGTTGGTACCTTGTTGAGATACGATCTGATAAGGAAAACTTTAAAATTAACTTATACTCTCCTCTGCCCTCCAAATAAGCGGAAAGCTTAGCTTATATTAGAAGTGGGTTCGATAATAATGCAATGGGTTGGGATTGAACCTGCAACCTATTAATTTTCAGTCTGCACTTTTAACCAATGATTTGATGATTCTAAGTTCTTGTTCATGTAACTTGGACGCTGGATGCTATCTCTTAGACTAAATTGTAAGCTCTAAATGTAATGCCATTTTATCTACAAGGTAACTATATATTATCACTAGAGACTGGATTATATGCATTTGCATATTCGCATATGCATTTGCATATTTTAGCCATTCTCAGCGGTAATAGCATATTTTACCTAAGATCTAGTTATGATGCATATTATCGGTACATTTACAATATTTTTCACTCACTCGGCGTTCCGCCGCCGCCGCATTGCCCCATAAACTTAAAGAAAAGTTTGAAAACATTGAGCAATAACCCAGGTTTTCAAAGCTTGTGTCAAATTGATAGTTTCATTAATGGGACAGCAGAAATTTTTCCGGAAACTATAAGTACCATAGCACCCAAGCTCAAATTCTGCCCAGTTACTTCAATGGATATGGAGCGAACCTTTTCTACTTACAAAAATATTCTAAATGATCGTAGACACAATCTTACCACTAAAAATTTGGAAAAATATTTGATTGCTTACGTTTACACAAATTCTAAATCATTTTAATATCATATAATGTTACTTACTGTACCTATTATCGCCTATCAAAAAATAATTTACTAATTGTATGCTGATTTTGAAATAAAAAAAAAATGAATATGTACTTACTTTTCTATTTTTTACGGATTCCTAAAATCATATAATTTTGCATATTCTGTCAGTTTTCGTGCATATTTCAAGCATTTTTCATGCATATTTGCATGCATATAACAAGCTTTTTATGTTGCATATAATCCGGTCTCTAATTATCACTATCATATAGCCAGCAGGAGTAGCAAAAATAAATAGCTTTTAGGTATTCCTAAATCATACTTAACACATTACATCATAAATGAGAAATCGTGTTCATTTGTTTGTTTGATTTTCAATAACACAGCAACAGAGCACTTGGCTCGATTTCAAAGTGTACTTTTATATAGGGAAAACATACATTTTGATTTTTCAAACTTAACTCCACTCAGCAAAGTCACAGTTAAAAACTAGTTAGTGGAATATATTATATTTTGTAGAAATGTATTTTATTATCATTAGGATCTTTCAGTCTGTCTGTCTGATCCCAAATGCCCTTTTATTTAATTAGAAAATGAATGTTAAAATATATTCACTTTGCAATGGATTTATTCTAGTTGCACAGCACAAACAAAAATTAAGGAATAATGAAAAGAATGTACTAGGTAATTGGATTACTTTTATTTTGTCTACATAACAAGGACGTGTTATACCCATTTTTGTAGAACTTTGGCTGTGCTGCCAAGGCCTTGAGCTCCTGTTGATATTGCATGTTCTCTTGGAATAACATCAGCTCCAGTTTCTTGCGTCTCTCTTCAAGTTGTCTGAAAAGTAAAATAAAGTTTAAATTAAATTAAAATCTGGTCTGGAACGCTCTTCCAAGATCTGTGTTTCCTAACATGTATAATTTGGGTATCTTTAAAACAAGAGTGAATAGACATCTTCTAGGCAAACATGTTACACCTTAGATCATCACTTTCCATCCAACGTTAGTACAATTTATAGTAAACCACCAGTTTCCATTCCAAAAAAAAAAATATTTAAACTATGACATGGGTGATATATTGCATATCATCAAACTGTTTTTTAGTTATCGTTTACTAATTTTTTTTAATCAAACTAGGGCATTATATAGACTACTTAATTGTTTACAATTGTTTTTCAGTATATTATGCAAGTGAGATAATGATGATTTAAATAAGTAAATAGTAATAAAGGAGTTCTAAATAAGCTATTTAGAGCAATTAATTCCCAAGGTTTATAGCTATTAAGAAATTCTTGCACACTGCAATAATATTATTTGACTTGCATGTAAGTACAAATAATTCACCCAATATTATTAAGAGATTACACAGTATTCTCAATTGCACATTTTTTTTAATTGTTTGAAAGTTGAATTTATCGTATACCGATAAATCATAGACAATAGATGATTATGGTACCATTGAGCCTACCTGATGTTAAAGATAAGCTTATCATGGTTTATTGCAAAAATGATATAATTTGACTTTGTTTGTTTCTCTGCCAACTTGCATATACCCTCAGTATTTTTAGACTTCAACCTCCTTTTCAGGAGTGCAGGTTCGATCCCAGACATGTGTCTCTGACTCTCTAAGAACCTGCTCTTTTATTTGAAGTTGGTTAAAAACTATTAAAACACTTACGCAGCCCTAATCTTCTTTTCACTCAACAACTCTGCTTCTTTATTAGCCTTCTCATAGTAGCCTTCTGCTGTCCACTGCTCGTGATGCCTCGAGTTGTTAGTGTTGAGCTCAAAGTAGCTGGCCACCTTTTTAAGCTCTTCCGCACGACGGAGCTCATTGTCGCGCTTTTGAGCAGCTATAGCTTGAAGCTGCCATTGGGGTCTGATGTGCGACATGATCTGAAATTAAGTGACAGCCTAATAGATTGCTGCTAGATGCTTTTATTGTTTGCTTACTTCTTTACTAAAGAGCTTATTTTACGGCACCGTGTGATTTAAATTTGCATTTAAGCCATGCAGCTTTTAATAATTTATTTGGATAAACATAAGAGAACCCTGTCTTAGGTCACATGTGATCAAAGTCAACACTAACACACATGTCGGATAGTTTTAACTTATGGATTTTCAAAAATGTACATAGGTAACTATTTATTTTTGGTAAAACTTAACAAAAATTCAACTTATAATAATAAATGCATCTAGATTCATACATTATAATGAAGTTTAAAAACAATAAATACCTTAAAAATGTATGCCCAGCCTACCAGCCCAATTTACAAGTTTATAAGCTGTGTTTATAAGGTGACAAGTAATCTCGATGTGACTCACTAAAAGCCTAATCCAAAAATGAGTAATATTTGTAAAATCGATCACCAACCTCGGTTGACTGCACACAGTAAGGTCTTTACCAATTCTGGAGACACATTTACTTCCGCGCATTACATGATTGCTCATAACAACGCGTGGGCTACAACGACTGAATTGGTCGGCATGAGGTCAGGCAAGTAATTAAATTACATTTAGAGCACTTCCTCACGTCAGTTATTGGATGCAGGCACGCATTTGAGCAATTTTTTCTATTGCAGAAACAGTTTACTTTTTATAAATAAAAAAAATACCACTAACTTAACTGTCAAAATATTTAAACGAGAAATGTCAAAAACAAAGTTGCCGCTTTATTTTTTCATTATTCTTAGTCTGTGGTTGCCGCGATGTTGTTGCCTAGCAACCGCGTCCTTTGTTGTTTTCCTATTGTCTTGTAAAACGGAGTGAATATTACATTCTCTTGGTTGTCTTGGGCAAATGGTCAAAATCCAAGAGAATATTTCACTTCGTTTAGTCAAAATTATCATTTAACAGCGAGAGTTTAACAGTATCGATTTATTGTTTAATTTAATACATAGGTACCTAATTAAACTTATCTTTTATTTCAGACAAGGCGTAATTTTTAATTTCTTATTTTTTCCGCTTGAAAAAAGTCATTAATTAAAGTATGTTATTAATAGTCTGCGCTGTCTGGAAGGGTAGTAGGTAAATAATTCTTCGTTGCTATTAAAAAATTTTAGGCGCAACCACCATTATTCATCGGTTGACGTTGAGTGCCTTGCTTGCGAGTATCGATGGTTGTGAGAAATATACCTATCCCCAAAATATAAACCATGCACGAAATTAAACGCTACCTTCATAAGGACAACGCTCACCTTGTGCGCTGTCAAGATGGCGGTGGAGGTCGCGAGGGGTCAAAGGTCATTAAAAATAATAATAATAATGACCGGTACAGGGTTATTGTACAAAAGTTTAATGTTTCAAGGGTACTATTTTAAAAAATGTTACAGAGTCGCGGATCGAGGTTCAAGAAGTTAAGTTAGAAGTAAGGTAAAAGCCGGGAAACGCAGCGTTGGAAGACCATCCATTATGCAGATCAACGATTCAAGCGAGTCGAGCTGGTAAATTAAACACAAGAGGCAAAAAATCGTGTTTTTTTTTTTTTTTTTTTATTCGATGACAAGATAGCCCTTGACTGCGATCTCACCTGATGGTAAGTGACGATGCAGTCTAAGATGGTAGCGGGCTAACTTGGAAGGGCTATAGCAGTGTAAATTCAACCCATATCCCTAATCGGTTTCTACACGCCATCGTGCCGGAACGCTAAATCGCTTGGCGGCACGTCTTTGACGGTAGGGTGGTAACTAGCCACGGCCTAAGCCTCCCACCAGACCAGACCAGATACAATTTAGAAATTATAAATTCCTAAATTGCCACCGCCGGGAATCGAACCCGAGACCTCCCAGTTATAAGACCACAGCGCTCACCACTGCGCCAGGGAGGTCGTGTTCTGTGGCGATCCTTCAGAGAGAAAAATTGTTAAAGTCATTATAGCGGAATTGGAAGTTGGAACAAACAAAGCTCGTCTAAAATAGTTGTCTTTCAGATGTTACGCCACCTACCTTCCGGTAGATGGCGTAAGATGGCGATGGATGAAGTTGTTATCTTATTCCTAAGATAACAACTAGGTACCTATGCGAAGAAAATTTAAAAAGCTCTGAATGCCCGCTAGGGTACCCGCAAATTGGACAACTAAATTGCAAAGTATACTTATGGGCAATGGGCATATTATATCTACCTACGTATAGTGATTTAAGTAGTTGGATAAGATTTGCGGGCTACCATAAATCACCATGCCTATTGTAAGCCTGCGGGTACTCTAAGGTTATTTTTATATATAATATATAAAGCAATCTAGCATTATTTTTAGTGTAATTTGATTAGACAAAGAGTTTAGCAATCTAATTTTTAAAGTTTTTAAGAGACCTATGTTCAGCATGGACATCTCGTCATGATCGTAGAACAACGAGGGCTCTGCATTTTATCAACTTTACAGTATAGCCATCCTATATATAATTTTATAATTCTATTAATCCTACTAATATTACAAACGCGAAAGTTTGGATGTATGTTTGTTACTCAATCACGCCGCAACGACTGAACCGATGTGGTTGAAAAGCACAGAGATAGATTATAGTCTGGAATAACACATAGGCTACTTTTTGTAATGAAGTTTCACATTATATCCATTAAAAAGGTTCTGTTTTAAAATATTAAAGGTCCAAATATGCCAGAGTCATTTTTGGATTTTTCGCAAATCCGTCATTGGTCTACGATCATGAGTCATGACGAGACTATCGGTTGAGAAGACAATCGACGATCGACGGAGCAATGTATCGATGTTGGAGCAACGTATGTGAAATGGTGCCACCAACGGGAATGGGTCTGCTTTGTGTCTGCCCATCTTAACGTGTGTTAGGTTGTGGTAGGTGTGCATTTTTGAAACTTCTTTGTGGAGACACTGTGTGCATAGCATAGTTTTGTTAACCATTGTAAAAATTTTTTGAAAAAAGCAACTGCTGAGTTTCTTGCCGGCTCTTCTCAGCAGAATCTGCATTCCGAACCGATGGTAGATTTATGACGTGTCATAAGAGCTACAAGTTGGCCTACATGAAATAAATAAATTTTGATTTTGATTTTATGATTTTGATAATGTTGTATGGATATAGTGCGAGTTGGAGAGTCTACATATTTTAATCCCGGAAAAAACCGAATTTTAAAAATCTCTGGCAAAAGCTAGCTAAAACATGTAGTTAAATGAAAGCGCAAAGCTTTGATTCGATCCTATTATTTTATCTTTGATATATTTATACACTATCATTCACTCTGCGTGTACCTACCTATGCTTTTCTCATGCACCTATTTTTATAATAGAGTAATGTTCTCCGATAAACGTATCTTTACTAACGTTTGTTATCGATATATTTTTATAGGACGGGTTTGGAGTTCGTCAAGGTTTGTAACAAGTTTAACCGTTCGTAACCTACTCGTACTGTTGGATTTTTGAAAAATATTGTCCTGACTGATTTTGAGCTTCGCGATCTCAATAGAGTCTAGGGCAAATACGCAGTAAAGGCCGTTCATGTTGTTTGTCTAACACTTACTCATTTCTTTAGTGTTTAAGCTGGAAAGCTCTTGTTTTCATTGAGGCGTCCACAGGCTTACGGCCTTCAAGGTGATAGCGGGTCACATTCCGGCGTGGTGAGCGGGACGAAAATATATTCTTATCTCTTTCTCGTTTTCAGGTTGCGATGGTAGCCGTACAAATGTTGCCTGGTGGATGAATTTTCTACCAAATTAGATATACGAATTGAATTCCAGAATATTTCATGTTCATTCAGTCGGTGGTAGAGTCATAAATTATTATCATAAGAGCAACAAGTTGGTCTAAATGAAATAAATAATTTTGATTTTATATATTTTTAATTTTTAAAATTAGTTGTTTTTTTTTTTGATACGAATAATATAAAAGCTTAGCCCAGTTAATTTGGATGGGTGGATGGATGGATGGATGAACGACTGTATCGATTTAGCTGAAATTTAGCACAGAGATAGATTATAGTCTGGAATAAAATTTAGGCTACTTTTATCCCAATAAAAAGAAGAGAGTTCCCGCGGGATTAAAAAAACCTCAATCCACACATACGAAGTCGCGGGCATCAGCTAGTAGTACATAATTGCTAAGCGCTAGAATCGAATTAATAATCGAATAGAATTTTGGATTAAATGAATGCCACGTAGCATCCTTTATCCGCATTGATTTAGGTTTTAAAAATCTCTAGATTTTCTGGAATGAAAATTTTCCTAAGTCCATGTTACCCGGAATGCTTCAGAACATCTGTGCCAAATAACGAAAGGTCGGTGTAACAATTAAGCCGTGAAAATGTAAAAAAACTGAATTGATATACTTCACCACTTCTATTAGCATAGTATTTGACAATAATAGTAAGGATTGGATAGGATGATTTGGATTGGAGTCAGTAAAAGTTATTTTTAGATTATAGTTAAAGCTCTCAACCCAAAGTATAATAATAATCCTATCATAGTTGTAGTAGATTTGTTTTAAAAAGATGAACATGAGACTATAACCTGGCAGCACCAGCCACCAACACTCAGTCGAGCGCAGGCGGCGTTTGCGCATGCTAACATGCCTTTTACAGTGCATTCCAAATTCAAACAATCATTCGATTCATAGGCCAATGGCACTGACTCTTTCAGCGTATCTGACTTGTGTTAAATACTTAAGTGTGATTGAGAGTGGTTCACGTAAAGGAAAAGTGTATCGACTATAGTAATTATTTCCTCAAGTTGTGTCTATGTAAAGTGGCTACGATTGGTATTTTTTGTTTATCCATCCAAGTGTAACAACCGTGTTTGAAACTAAGAAATGGGTTTATAATTGGCCCAAATCAAGAGCTGGGATGGTAAGATATACTATTATAACTAGTTTTTCTTTTAAGTCTTAATAAATAACACGTTTGAACTAAATTAAAAGTACTCATACTATATGTATAAATAAGTCGTATACCCACGTTTGTATTGGAAGTTGGTAGATGAATAACCTTACATAACATAATATATAGATATTTAATCTACTCATATTGACCCATCATGTAAAGCGGTCCGAATTTCTTAGTTATGAGAGTTTTTGATTAATCGCTTACAGATAAAGATAAACCATAAAAGGTAATTAAGCAAATAGAAAGTTGTCTAAGGTAGATCGGGCTATCTTATTTGTGAGGTGCAATCCATCTAATCGGATATCAAAGTATGAAAGGAGTGATTTATTTATAAGTCAGATCGTATTTGAGCACGCACACATACACAAACCAAACCATCATATTAAAGACATCAACGCGCTCTACTACTCTCTACTATACGACATGTTGTACAAGTAACGAGCTTATACGATCTCCCTGGTGCAATGTTGAGTGCTGTGGTTTTATAAGGAGATCCAGGATTCGATTCCCGGCAGAAGCATTGTGGGAATTGAATAATTTCTAAATTGGTGACTTCAGCCACCAAGCAATAAAGCGTTTCAGACTTCAATACAATGCCCTGTAAAAGCCGAAAGGTGCAGGTTTTAATAAAAAACTGCCATGTCGCAGTCAAGAACTAATTTGTGAAGAATAAAAACAAGCTGATTGCCACGACTTCGTCCGCGTGGTTTTTCGCAATTAAAAATATTTCTTCATACAAACTGTGCCACCCCATTTCAAGCGTTTAGGAATAGAAATTCTAAAAGTCCCATCTTTTTGAAGTTCAGAGTACCTATGCAAGGAATATTTCTTTCTTATAATCTGGATGATTTTATTTTTTACTTTAAATCCACCAGTTTCGACTCTCGTCCGTCAGTTCGTCAGTAAATAACATTACACGTACCTAACAACTTTATAAAGTTTTTAACGGACTTTAAGAGCTCTAATGCTGAGATCTATAGAGCGAGCTCTGACTCAAGATAGAGGTTAAAACGAGATAGAAATATGGTCTGACATAAATCTGTCTCGTTTTAACTCTTGAGTCTGAGCTGAGTGAGAGTACGATCTATAGATTTCAGGCTAAGAGTACATCGCTAATTCAATTGGTCACCCATCTGGCTAAACATAACATAAATTAAACGTAATCATATTATCTGATATGATTAATTTAATTTCCATTTTATCATTTCAATTTCGTTTTCGAATCTGCACGCAATCGGGGATGTATTAATACGTTCAGACAGGCATGAAATTTTCAATCAACCTACTTACTAACTAAGAGCTTTAAAGAATTCACGCATGTAATGGGTATATTCTTTATAAAAAGTTAGGTATGTCACCGACTCTCTCTCGGTTTTTTGTGGGAGCTATTAATTATTTAAAGGACCAATTTCTTGTCTGAGTTAGCGAATTTTGATGTAAGATTTCGGTTATTAAGCAGTTATTCTCTATACCTAAGTTGAACTATAATCTATTTTTTCTTAGGTGACTTATCGGTAAACAAGTGTTTTCAAGCACTAAACAACGCACTAAGCTCAGCGCATAGAACGTTCTCATCCCACACTGATAATGAAGCTGGGCGACAAGTGAAGAACCAAAGTTAAGAATATCGTAAGCTCCCTTCAAAACGTTTTCTGCGATTTGTTTAACTTTAAAGATTAGCTAAGGAAAAATAGACTACATAATATACAAAACAGGCGTGAAATTGTTGCTTTAGGCGGCAAACACGCCCTTTTAATCTACTATATATCCATATAACATATAACTATATGTGATGCCAACTAATATCCATGCAAAAAACATCCGATGTTCCGTTGCTGCGTGACTGGCGGACAAACCAATAAATATACACAATATACACTGTCACATTATAATACGAGTAAGGATAATCTTAGCAGGGAATATTTTAGTGTATATTGCAAATCTCCGTACATTTTTTATTGCGCATTTTATTTATAATGTGTATGCCCTCAAGGCAAATAAACAGAAGCCAGTCAGGTGGTACAGAAATTCAAATTCTGCCCATGTGTTGCCCATTACCGGCACGAGACCTATCGTGTAGGCTTCATCAATCACGATTAATCTCTACCTACTTATTAGTATTGTTCTCGTTGCTCAAAGACAATATGTAACAAGTATACTGTACATTTGATTACGTATGTTTAATAAAATAAGCACCTATCCGCTTAGTCTATGATGACAACTAATATCAGCTATAGGTACCTACTTGCTTTGATGCTTTGAAAATTAAGCCAACTTTGATATCATGAATGTGAAGGTGTGAAAAAAAAAAAACAAAGAGTTCCCATGAGATCTTTATAATATTAGTAATAAGTTATATAATATACTAGATAATGCCCGCGATTTCGTCTACGTGGATAAAAATTTATATAATTCCCGTGGGAACTGTATAATTTTCCGGGATAAAATGTAGCCTATGTGTTAATCCTGGGTATGAGCTATCTCCGTTCCAAACAACCAAATCGATTCATTCGTTGTGGCATGAAGGGGTAACAAACAAACAAACAAACAAACACACACACACACACACAAAATTTCACCTTATATGTATGTAGTTATATGTAGTAGGTACTTTTCTGCAGTAGGTCTCTATACCAAGATAATGTAAACTTTACATTGGATACATATCACTTTAGAAAACGTTTATAATTTTTTTCCTTAGCTAACTAACTGGCTTCAGTTTATAATTTATGCATTAATATCAAAATCAATGATTTCGATGTTCATTAATTAAGGATGTAATAGCTCTATAATTATAATCAAGAAAAGCATGAACTTAAGTCTACAAAAAAGAAATTGCCAAAACTTAGTGAGGCATGATTTATGTTACGTCGAGTCCGTGCTTGGAAGCTTGGATGGGGCGTGACATGGTAGAAAGAATAGAATTCTTAGTATATATGTACTTTTCAAATATGAATAGCATCACCATATTTTGAATGTTATGCCAGGCTTATAATACTTAAATATTTTTACAAAGGTATACTTTACACATACTTTTTTAGTAGTTTTTACTTAGATTTTAAAAGATGAGCAAGTGCCTGTCACTGAATTAAATACATTATCAAATGCCATTCCAAGACTACGGGTGCAAATGTATCGACAATGGTGTAAACTAGATCGAGCCTTATCATGCAAATGTGACCAATCAAATGTCCAGATTCAATAATAATTTAAATGCTCAGGCTACATGATAATTATTTCAACTTTTATTACCATTAAGAATTAATAACAATATTATTTAACGATTTTAAGTGATAAAAATCATTTAAAAGTGGTTTTATACATCTGCTGTGTGGAATATTGCAATGACTAAGGAAAATATTGAGATAGGCAAGCATTAGGCAAGTGACTTTTTATTTTTTCTAATAAAAATAAAAAAGCGGCCAAGTGCGAGTTAGACTCGCACGCGAAGGGTTCCGTACGATTGTAACAGCGATTGTTAAGATCAAGCAAAGTTAACGTAGGTACACTGTATGCGAGCCCCCCTTTTTTATTTTATTTTGGTATAGCGGCAATAGAAATACATATTCTGTAAAAATTTCATGTTTCTTAGGGTTACTACCTACTAGGGTTCATGAGATACAGCCCGCTGACAGAGGGACGGATGGAGGGACAGCGGAGGCTTAGTAATAGAGTCCCATTGGTACCCTTTGGGTACGGAACCCTAAAAAGAGGACGATTGCCTAAAAATGAAAAAGAAATCACTATTATTTTCAAAAGAATTTATGCGCTAAAATCTGTTATTGGTTATACATACACAGGGCGCACTTTCACAGATAAAATAAGATTTGCAGAATGAATCTTGAATTTCCACAGATAGTAATATTGCATAAGGAATGTGAAACAGAGATAAACTTAATCGAGTTCCTTGCGAGGAACCATTGGAGTCAGGTGAACATGATTTATGTTTGTATTCGGCTCTCTCATATAGAATGGAAAATGGAAATATTTTTCATGAGTATTATTTTTAGTATCGTGTACCTACCTGCTCGTATATTATGAATATATGTAGTATTATTTAATGGTATTGTTATTAGGTATTATCAAGAACATATTGTCGATAATACGAAATTAAATAAATACTTCTCTTTTCCTTGGGAGTTTGAGTCTTGAAACTTGAAGCGTTTTTAGCGGACTACGGCCAAGCCCATAAGGAAGGGTTAGATAGGATTTTAGCAGTCTATGTGTATATGTATGTTTGAATGTACGTATGTATGTCGCTCATACAATAGAACAATAATTGCAATAAACTCGAAAGTGACTTTTTGATTCGAGTTTTTTGCAATTAGGTCTTTGTTCTATTGTATGAGCGATGTATTTACGTATTTTCCACTAAACTACTCAGTCGATTTTGATAAAAGAACCGATACGTTCTTATGATCCGGGTTACATAGGCTACATTTTATGCAAAAAAAAATCAAAATGACGGATGCTATATTCAGTTTTCCGTAGTCGGGTTAGTTTAAAATTTAATCATAAAGTTATTAAATTATTTATGGTTGCGCAATATCTGTGGCTTACTTTAGGTTATAAGGTTGCACTTTACAAAAAAAGATAAAGACGTTTTCACAGATAAAAGGCACATTATCATAAGAACTGGATACGGCTATTTACTTTTCAGCCGTATTAATCGAAACTGTTATGTGAAATGACCTTTGCAGAAGTGGCGTTTCTTCATAAATTCGCTTTGACAACAGGCGACAATCAGAACCATGTTAATCGTGATGACATGTTATGACCACTATGTTGGAGGCGGATCTTGAACTTCTTGTTAGTGCTGTAGCCTGTTAATTTATAGTCAAGAAACATCGAACTTTATTTATGTCATGAATACATACGAACGTATTTATAAATTACCTACTAGAGTTTGCCTGCAACTTTGAATGGATTTCATTTTTGAAAATCCCGTGGGAACTCTTTGATTTTTCGGTATAAAAAGTAGTATAAAAAGTAGCCTGTATCACTCTCCTGGTCCTCAACTATATACATGCAAATAGAAAAAATTATGTCTATCCATTACTCTGTTGCTGCATAATTGAAGAATAAACTAATAAACAAATGCACTTTCGCATTTATAATAATTATGTACTATAACTATGTACGAGTATATTTTATAAGTAAATATATTTAGTCCTTCTTCCCAGTCTGCAAACGACTATTCAGGTTATAACATCGATGTGTTAAAAGGCTGAAATATAGACATGCATTAAATTTTTCAACGAAAGTTAGATATATCGGTGATTTATCAATAATATCTTCTTGCCTACAAACGGCAACATTTTTATCTTCTTAAAAAACCCGCTCCTAAAATGATACAGCATCTAACACTCTTACGGTTTATTAGAGTTATTATTATATTTTAAACTAGGTAGTTAGTAGTTACTCTATGTTATTTGTAGTAGGTATGCTTTAAGAATTCATTGCTACAGATGATGGCGGAACGATTACAGCGTATATTATTAATTTTATGACTGGTTTGATATCCAAGCAGTTCATTTTGTAATTCAATTGTAAATAAAATCTAACATGGTCGAATGCCAAGTGGAGGTCGAATAATGTGGAATAATGTTTACGTGTTGACAGTTTTTATATTGCCAATCTGTCAAAAATAAATAGAGCCTACAAATAGTTTTCAGTCGAAGCCTATACATAATATTTTAGTTCGCCGATACGGTTGCATGATATGCTATTTGGCCTAATCTATGTTATAAACTAATGTTTGCAGCGTGGTCTGTGCTTAAGGTACTAGGTACATAAACAGTACAGCATATACTTAAATTTTCTTTGTTAAACCACTCGGTAGGTACAAATCTAGGAACCGGGCCCAAGACATTTCCTAACCAGGTTTGACGACCGCTAGCGGAAGCTGACAAGCATCAGATTATAGCCGACCACTAGGCACCAACTTCTAGAGATATGTTTTGCTTATCAAACGACTTTAGGCTTTAGTAGCCAAAAAATACGCCAGATTATTCTGCGACGTCAGGTTTGCACCTTGGCGACACCAGTTTTCACAAAATCTACATTATGTTCGTAAATAAATAAAATTGTAGTATCCGTCTACGATTTCAGAATAACTGCCCTTAATTCATAATTTAAGTCAGTAAATAATTAAATAATCCTCAAAACCCCTTTTTAAAATTTTTATCCGTCTGTATGTTATTTTCTGTTTTTTTCTGTTTGTCCGAACTCGGAACAATACAATCTATTTTTACAAAACGCTTTCGCACGTTGGTAAAGGTATTCTAATACCTGTAATGATCTACGCTTCTTCTTAGCCCAGGAAAATGTAAGGTTACAACGGGTTTCTGAAAAAAAAAATCACGCGCACAAAGTACCGAGGTAAAGCTAATAAAAATAATTCTTGATTATAATTATAAAAATCTGCTTACGCGTGTCGGGATGCTTTAGAGGATTTGCGATTTCGGCTGACAAGGCAAATCGATTATTTTTATTCTTCAATTATACTGCGAGGTTGCGATTTCTTTGAACTTAATTTAACTTCAAACTTTTAAAGAACCAATTTGATCTTCATCAAAAAAGTCTGGGTTCTTAACTACCATCCAACTGAAAACTGCGAAATAAAAATCAGAAAAACTGAATACACGACTTTACCTAAAGGATCTTAAAGTACAATTTGCTTTAAAATATTGATGCTGAGCTAAAAATCTGTCAACATATAGGCGAGATGCACAAGTGTACAAACGCGTACCTACTGAGGGTACCTACCTACTGTTAAATTAAAATACTGAATTTACCTATTCTGGTATAGACTAAATCAAATCAAATATCTAAATCAAGTATCTAGTTCAAAATATAATGTACTTACCTACTAAATTCTATAATATAATCATTTTATCATATTGAAAATCTTCGCTTTGACTAAAATAGCATTTGGATTCCTTGAAAATCTAGGCGGAATAACAGTTTCACGTCGAATGGACACAGGTTCTATTACTTCGATCTTATGCAAGCATGACCAATTCCTCACTTTATTATTCACCATTGCCTAATTTTCGTAGGTAATGTAGTAAAGGTGAGCCAAGTGCGTGCAATGTTTCGACTAAACCTGCTGCGGGTCAAATAGTTCAACATAGGTGTGGTGATGCATTGGGCATTACTACCTACCCAATTGACGATGCGAGGCTTGCTATCTCTACTTCGAAGACGAAGATTTCTAAGATTTCTACTAAATATACTAAAATTACTAGCTAATGCCCGGATTAAGGGTTTTGGATTGGATTCCCGCGGGATTGAACACTCTAATTTTCCGGGATAAAATATAGCCTGAATGTTAATCCTGGGTATGTGCTGTCTCTGTTCGAAATTTCAGCCGAATCAGTTCATGTGAAGGAGTAACAAACATCCATCATATCCATCCATAATATAATATCCATCTTCACAAATTTTCGCCTTTATAATATTAGTAATAAGTAGGATTTATAAGGTATAATTGAACGCTATTTTATACGTGAATTTCCATTTTAATCATTCCATTATAATTGATAGATTCTTTTTCGGCTCTGTTTATGAGACATTATTCCCCGGAAATCCATGATAGCTTTTCAATAAAAAAAGATAGATTAGGCATCTATCAATACCTAAAACGTGAAAACTGAGGTATCTATCCTCAGTTTTCACGTTTAATTCCACGACAATTTTCAAGAACTGGAACCTTCAGTTCTAAGACAAACTCTTAAGATTTGAGTCATAATATTGAAACGAGTAAATTAAGGTTAAACTTATTAATATTTTTTTTACAGGATCGATATAGAAGAATGTAGCTGCGAAAATGTCGCAGCGCGATTTCTCGGAGGTAAGTTTACAGTACTACTTAACACTATAAAATTCGTATGAATTAAACGAATAGATCGAAAACATATTAATAAACTGAATTACAACTACCAAGTAACTCAGAACTATACTTATGTAACAATGTATTCAAAAAGCTCAAACCCACGCTTTGCTTTTAATCAGACGTCTTTGCAACCATCACAAAACTTTACTCTTAATAATTTGCTAAATTAATATTTCAAACCTTATTACGAAGAGGATAAAGTTTACTACACCTTGTAGCGTACGTAGATCTAAGATGACGTGGCAAGTTGCACTAAGTTGAGGTCTGATACAAATTCATATAATTTCAAATTCAAATGTGGCTTAGGTGCAGATGTGAGAAGGAACGTAGGCGTGGTAACAAATGCTGGTTCGTCCCTTGTAAAATCTATTTTTACACCTAGAACATAATATTATTGTGCACTTCAAACCAATCATTGTTCTCAATACTGGTAGTGAACTTGGAATAGTAAATAAATCAATGTTAAACTACAGCTGCTTGTTTTATTAAAATAGAGGGAACAGTTAAACCGAATGTAGTTTTTTTTATTTGTCAAAAGACGACCGGCTGCGACCTTTCAGTTTTCAGTCCACACCTTTAACCGTTGGGCTATTGAGGCTTATTTATTTCCAACGATCAGGCTAAACTGTAATATGATTTTTGTTCAGTTAGAAATGAATCGTAAAATATGCTTTTAAGATAGATCGAGTAACTAGATTATATAAACGGCTGGAAGTAATTACCCGCGGGAAACTATAATTGCGGGACAAATAACTGCAAATTTATTGAGGACGTACTCCTATGTCTTTAGAGTTAGGGGTAAATTAATATTTCAATGATAAGTAACGTCTTCCGTCATATGTATTTTCTTCATTCTCTATTCTATAGTTCCACTTGATATTTCTTTTTCTTTTGATTTTTAGCTTCAGTTTATTGCACACTATAGCGTCAGAGGGGACAATCAAAAGATCAAGATACTGTCCTGATGATACATTAGAAAGATCTTTAATGCTTAGATCTATAAAACGTGCTCTGACTTAGCTCAAACTCAAGATAGAGGTTAAAACAAAAACGCAAATATGCTCTGACATAAATCTGTCTCGTTTTAACTCTATCTTGAGTCTGAGCTGAGTGAGAGTACTGTCTATAGATTTTGGCTTAAGTTCCATCGCACCATCTCCACGTAAACTTTAATTTGGCATTTTGACAGATTGTCAATAAAAAAATTGTCAAAACGTCAACTTTATTCGCCGGTTAAAGACTATGGCGATTGTGTACGAGGCCGCTAGTCTTAAAGTTACAAAATAGGTCATTAATTTTAACTACAATTCTGTGTATTCAATGTTGAGCTACCGGCAGAGCATTAATATAAAATATGCTATTTTACGCGCTGCTGTCTATTTTCTAGTAAGGAGCAATACGTTTGAGCAATTGTTGCTTTGACGTGCAATAAGTATGTCGTACTTTAGCGATGCGACGTACGGCACAATTTCCATCTTTACCACCTCTACATTTAAAGCGTCAAAAGAAAATACAATTATTATTATAACTGATGATTACCAGAAGATAAGAAAAATAGATTTTACGCCGTCAGATTGAAATACGGAACCACATTACAATTTCACATTAAAATTTCGATCACGCTTATAGTTTTTTAATCACCATACGTTGACGTGAATGTTCATTATAATTAATTAGTTATACTAAAACGATAGCAGACAGCGCTTTTAGTAGATAAAAAGACTCTAAAGTCATACATTTGAATTCAATTAATTTTATAACCACACCGGATTTGATAACGTTATTTTATGACGTTATGTATTCGTAAGTTCACGAGCTTTAATATTTTCTCATCAGAGACTGTACATATTCTAAAATAATGGACAAATTATGTTATGCCATTTTCCTCGGAGCTTTTTTTAAAGATCATAGATAGTAATCTTGTTGTAATAAATATACCTACATTGGTTTGTACTGTGTTGGGGATCAATGGAAAAAGAAGGATTTATTTTATATACTTATCCAGAACCAAAAAAATTTATATCTATTACTACAAGATTACTACAGATGATGTTTAAAACATGCTCCGAGAAAAGCGGCTGTTTATTTCATAGGAAATCAGAATTATTACATAATACTATATCCCTTACTAGGTGTACCGTTCGTAAGTACGTATCTATATCATGATGCATATCTCACTTCATTTCGTACACTATCACGTGATACGGACGTATCACCAATTACTCGCTGCGCATGTTCAAAAGCGTCGGTTATTGTCTGTGGTTATTATAATATTTTTGCGGTGAATGCGGTCGGCTGGGTGGGAGGGTCCGACAAAAGGATTCAGTTTCCAGCTGGTTGCGCACACTGGCTGCAACCGTAACCTGCTCAGGTAAAAATACGATAAATGCTCAACCACTTGAGTAATACTGATGCATTGCTAGAATTAATAATCTTGTCAGTTATCACTTTTGCACTGAACGCGTAAGAATCTGCAATCTATAAGCAATCTGTTTTTGCAAAAATGCAAAATCTAAAAATTTAAAGTCTTTTTTATTTTGTGTCATTAAGGCTTGGTAGTTAATTTGATCTTCTCTATAATATCAAAATTGCATCAAGCCCTCGCCACATTCCTGCGCGTATAATAACTAATTAAAGCAATCATACGTCGAGTACAAGGATCGCCAGTAGGGCTAACATGAGCGCCACGAGAAAATTTTATCTACCTACCCAAGGGTGAATTTGTATTTCACGAGAAAACGGATAGACAAAATTTTCTCGAGATGTTAGCCCTACAGGACCAGCATAAAATAAGTATTTAGGGTTCTATACCCGAACATATTACTATAAGCTTCGGCTTTATGTCTGTCTAATAGGCCGTCCGTCCGACTGTTTGTCAAAAGGTTTTACAGCTTCATTTGTAATAGCTAGTTGAATATTTCATATAGTATTACCTACTATGGCTTCATTTACGAAAAGAATTAAATGAAAAGGGGTATCATATAAAAAAACCTCAATAAATATTCATGTTTTTAATGTTATTGTTTTAGCTATGCCAACACGCAAACGCACAAGTGTAGTAGCAAAATAGACGCAAATAAATATGCAAAGTTTAGACATGATTTTAATCACGTGACGTCACGTCACGTGAAAACATAGTGTGGTACGAGGGTTACGAATAGTTATACATACAGGGTGGTCCAACTAGTGACGTCAATAAATTTTTTTTAGATTCCTCACACCTGGGGGTATCCGAAAATACCCCATATATGTCATGCGATTTTTTGTAGTTTTCGAGTTATAATTTTTTGTGTGTTTTTTGAATATTTTCTGCCAGCGAGGTTTCAAAAATTCATATCTTTTTTTGTGGTAAGTATTTTGCAGTTTTTTTTATTGTGACATAATTGTGTTGAATGTTGTTTTAATAAAAAAAAATTCAGCTTCTTGAAATTACTTAAAGTTGCTTAAAAAAGGCTTGAAAGTTAGAACTTTAGTTTTTAGTAGGATTTACTCAAACATTCAAATTCAATTTAAAAATACAAAAAGGAGTTTCCATAGCTTCTGGCTAAGTTTAAAAACTTTGCAGGGTCCTAAGCTGCCAAAATCATAAAAAAATATTGTACTTAATCAGCCTTTTTTTGTTATAATCGGCCTTCGAAGGTCGATTAGGCTAAAAATCGCTAAAACATGATTAAAGCATTAAAAATTATTTTATCTACTTTTTATCATTCTTATGGTAAATTAAACTTAAAAATGTAATTTTAAATTAATTTTAATTTAAATTTCTGTAAAATAACTGTAGCTCGTGTATTTTTACAATAATTTCGGATAAGTTGGAGGAAGGAATTTTGAAAATTTGAAAATTTTGAAAATTGTAATAAATTAGTAATTTTTCAGTAATTTATGCCTTTTATTTGTTATTCGAAAATAGTTAATTTCACAAACAGCAATTTTTACAAATGATCACATTTTAAATCAGTGGAGAGACCGAAATTATTGTAAAAATTACGCAAGCTACAGTTATTTTACAGGAATTTAAATTAAAATTAATTTAAAATCACATTTTTAAGTTTAATTTACCATAAGAATGATAAAAAGTAGATAAAATAATTTTTAATGCTTTAATCATGTTTTAACGATTTTTAGCCTAATCCACCTTCGAAGGCCGATTATAACAAAAAAAAGCTAATTAAGTACAATATTATTTTTATGATTTTAGTAGCTTAGGACCTTGCAAAGTTTCTAAATTTAGCTAGAAGCTATGGAAACTCCTTTTTGTATTTTTAAATTGAAGTTGAATGTTTGAGTAAATCCTACTAAAAACTAAAGTTCTAACTTTCAAGCCTTCTTTAAGTAACTTCAAGTAATTTCAAGAAGCTGAATTATTTTTTTTATTAAAACAACATTCAAGACAATCATGTCAAAATAAAAAAAACTGCAAAATACTTACTACAAAAAAGGATATGAATTTTTGAAACCTCGCTGGCAGAAAATATTCAAAAAACACAAAAAAAATTATAACTCGAAAACTACAAAAAATCGCAGAACATACATGGGGTATTTTCGGATACCTCCAGGTGTGAGGAATCTAAAAAAAATTTATTGACGTCACTAGTTAGACCACCCTGTATATGTACAAGTTTCAGTCTTATTATTGTATGTACATACGACAATATGTGCCCATATGTAGACACAAGGTAGACACACTCGAAATTAATGAAAAATGGCGGTAGGTATGACATTCCAATTCTTATCTTGTTGATCGCATTATAACATAAATATTCGATCTACGCATGTAATGTCATGTAATAAAACATATTAATTGCATTAATCAGAAAAGTCTTTCTTACATCAGTAACCTATTTACGAGAAATACGCGCTATATATATTATTATCCAAGATAATCTATCTAGATTGTTTTCTTTATGGTCGCCGTGTTCGGAAACCGAGCGGAATAATGTAATTTTCGATGTTTAAAAAATTTTGTTTGTTTTTTTCATACAACGCGTAATCGCTTGACCGTTAAATTGTGAGCCCTCGCGGTCCATACAGTTCGAGAGTCTAAAGAATTTTAAAGGGTACGTTTTCAGTACGCAGGTAATATACGAGGTACAGCAGATACAACGATGCCGACCGTTTATTGCAAAATCCTATTACAATGAATAGGAGTAATTACATAAATAAAAAGACAAGGGATTGACTTGCTCTAATAGATTTAATGGTTTTAATTTATATTGTGAGATAGTTATGATAAAAGAGCTGAGTTGCCAGCCAGCTGGGTTCTTTTTAGTCCGGAAGACGTTTAGAATGCTTGGAGCTTTAGTTTTATACTGTTGTAAATATTTATCACCTTCACTTCCCTTCTATATCCGAATAATATATATGCTTATGAAATAATCACATGATGTAGTTCTAGATACTTTTAAAGCAATTTTTTTTTTATTTATTTATTTTTTCAAAAATTTTAGTTTTGAAACTTTTTTAAACTCTACCACTACTTTTTTGCCTTTCAAAACAAAATTGGAAATGAAGATTTTAAAAATATTCTAATGGAATCGAACCAAAAAAAAAATGCAATACATTTGTGTTAAGCATTGTGATTAGAGTCTGTTCAAAAAGATTCTGAAGAAGTTCTGAAGAAAAAACCGTCGTGGGATTGTAGGGCGCTGATGTGCCTTATTGCCTATTTTGTTTAGCGCACAATACCATAGCCAACATAATAGTGCAATATATAGCGGTAGTTCACTGTTTGGCCACGGTACGGTTCTCGGACTCTATTGCGGAGATCTATATGCCGTGCTCTGACCTAGCTCGGACTTAAGATAGAGTTAAAACGAGACACAAATATGCTCTGACATAAATCTGTCTCGTTTTAACTCTGTCTTGAGTCTGAGCAGAGTGAGAGTGTGGTTTATAGATTTTAGCCTATATATGCATCGCCCCTATCCATTTGTCTTAGAGTCGCAACGCGAAAACGTACCTTAAAAGAAACATAACACTGGCCAGGTACAAAATACATGTCTGCCGCCACGCCTACACTGGCTGGCTCGCAAAGACTTAAAAAATAAAAGAACACTTAATCCGCGATAATGTTCGACGTAATAATAGCCTGAACATAATTAAATGGAAGAAACAAATTTCATTCGATTGCAGTAATTAACTTTTGGAATTAGTGCGAATACGGCCTAAACAAATTGTTATCTGAAAAAAGAATAACCGCCCGTTTGATAGCTATATAGAAAGTTTGGTATGTTTTTACAGCCTGCAAAACATTTAATACTATTTAATTATTTTATAATTTCTCTTCTATGATTGAAATTACATCATAAGGTCAGCAATCTTACAATTCAAGCTAAAACATAAACGGATGAAGGACAGCTTTCATCATTTTAACAACCTAAACTTTGGACACTGGCGCAGGTGCTTTGATAAACGATCGGGTGTTTTTGTTGAAGGATTGGTAGGTTATTCAGCCATGTCCCTTTTGCCCTGTGACCTGCCTTGGATGATTAGAATTAATCTAATTTCCTCTATCTCTATTATTAATATTATAAAAAGTAACTTCAAATGCCATTGCAAGGTATAAAATAACTACAATTATTATAGTTTGTACACGTATGTTGAAGTCGGCGGGCCTTAATAGAAACGATGAAACCGACGCGAGACACTAGCCCGATCGGATACTTACCTATGTCGACTTAAAAAATATTATACATATAGGTACGACTTATAAAGTATAGGTATGGACCACAGATTTAGCGAGTAGGACTCTGACATCCAGATGAAAAACTAGGTACACGCTGTAAAATTATAGTTATTAAAAAAAAGTTTAACTAGGTACTAAAATTTACGTTTATTTTTCACAATCTTGAAAAACAACGAAACTGAAAGGAAATACTAATTTGAGAGACCATCACAGTATAAATCAGTATACGGTAGCGTGAGGGCAGAACTCCTTCGGGCTATCATTTTGACAGCAAAAACAACATGGCGGATGATTACGCGCGAAAACGAACGTCACGAGCGCATTCCACTTGTACGTGTGCCGGAACAAAAACTATGATATGAAAGTAATTTTCTCTGTGAAGGCATTGCGTAGGAACAAGAATCCCAATCTGTTCTGTTTTCTGTATTAACGATATGGTAATATCATGTTACCTAAAATAGAAAACAATAGGGATTATCGCAAGGTTGGTCTTGCTTGTTATTATTCGCTATTGAATGGTGTAATTTTCTATTTATGTTCACCCAAAATAGCACAGCAAATCTATGTGATATATTCAAATCTAAACTTTCGATATGCATTTAAAAGCATAGACTTACCTTTATAATAAGTACCTATTTTTGACGCTATTTTGGGATTAAAGACTTTTCGGTGTCAACAACCGTTTACCTCTTTAAAATTCGAAATTCAAAAAATCCCGTTTCAAGTGCACCTCGGTGTAAAATAAACTTAAATGCCTATGAATAGATTTTTATAAAATACAGGTTTGTAAGGTTTGTAACCTACGTATAAGCTACGAATAGATAAAAAAAATATATGAGAAAAATTCTTGTATAATATATCAAAAATTCTTGTATACTCTATCTAACATCCTTTACAAATCGTTTCAAGCGGAACTTGTTGCTGTAAAATTCCCATAAAACTAAACACGTGCATACAACCTTTCCACTAAACCATCAAAAATTATGAATTCCGCGTTCAATTATTTTGTGATTTGTCTCGGAGCCTACGCACGTTAATTGTTTTATACTCGCCAGGTAAAAATCGTCATTATCTCCACGCATACAATAAGAAAATCGAGGGAAAAAAATAGACAAAGGGTGACCGACGACTCAGGTTTTTTCTTTATTTTAAGGCCCATAGTCCATACCTGCGTTCGGTGCCCAAAAAGGTTTTATATTTCCATTTGTTTTTTTATGATAGGAATAACCCGTTTCTTTCTACACGTATTAAAGAAGCATGCACATGCAAGCGATGTTTAAAGAATGAAATTTCTTTCAAAATTTATTTCAAATATAAATGCACATTGCGTGTTAAGACTAAATGAATGACAAATATGTATTTAATGGAGAGTAGAGAGTAAAATATGTAGTTAATATCGTGGAGGGTCTGTGTATGTTTTACTAGCTTTTGGTTGACTTCATCCGCTTATAGTTACGTTTTTAAAAATAACGTGAAAACGGTTTGTTTTCCTGAGTAGAAATATTATTTCTAGGTGTTTAACTAGGTAAATCCATGCAAAATATCAAATCGATTTGTAGCTCTGTGACTAATTTATTACACGTAGTTAGAGCTTATAGCCATAGCCAAAGCCAACATAGCCAAAACAAGACAGTTATTTTTATGTGGTCTAAGGCCTATCAGTTAGAGCATCATTGGCCATCTCTATTGCAACGCAAAATGCAACCGGTCTATAGCCTGTAGTAGGTAAGTATATGTTTCTTTCTTATGAACCACTTAGATAGGGCAAAATTGAGTATTATGTTTGGGTAATTCAAATAGATATTTAAAATTTAAATAAATATTATTATGTTATTACTTATTGGATTTGCTATAAAAGTCATGTCAAGTTTTGTTGAAGGAAGTTTTTAAACAACAGAAAGATATAAACCTCCTGCACCGAGACCAATTTATAAAATAATAAATGTACCTACATAGAATACATATTATTTAACAAGTAGTGTAGGGCGGGCTGAGAAATATTTCAAGATGAGAGGTCTTGTGAAGCAAAAATAATTACCCAATTCGTCGATCTCGGTTATCAGGCGCCCTTTTAAACGAAATTTTAATACACAAAATCCAGTTTTCAAAAATATATATAGGCAATATTTTTGAAAACAGGATTTAGTGGAACTAAAGCTTCTTCTAAATCGGGAATCAGTTACGACAAAATTATATGAATGGATGAATGAAAGAGCTTTAGGCCTTCCTTAGTCATAGCAAAAAGAAAATTAAATGGTGCTTGAAATATAGTATTTACAAAAATTACTTATATTCACAAGCCAAATATTTATACTCTCTCTTTGAGACAAAGTACTCTCTTGATTTTGTTATAATTTCCATAGTTAATTAATAATAGAAGCTATGTCCACCTAAAAATAACAAGGTAAAGAAATGAAAAAACTTGCTACGGACTCTATTTTGCGTTATCTAAAAGTTACCTCATAAAAGTATTAATATTAACATAACAGAATTCACGTTACAATTTTAAACATGTCACGTATGACAGTGATTTTCTACACCTTCCATGAAACAATGCGACCCATAGGTAAAAGGGCGTTCCTGCGTTGACTGACGCCTCGTAAAACAATCGGGCATGTGATGTGACTACGCATAGTACTAGATACATTGCGTGCGGATCAAAGTTAAATCCTGCTTGAGTAGAAAGATGCAACGGTGTATTACGTACAATGAGAAAAGATACGCGATCGGGAGGTTATTGGTAGAGGCCGGGAATGCGGTCCGTGAGAAAAAAATATTCTCGCTTCCGATGCGCTCAGCTAGATAGCGCAGGTGGCGAACGCGTCTCACGCCGCGCCCGCCTCCTTCGAAATAGGGTTTAGAGTTCCGTAAGGATATCTGAAAACAAACGTCAAACGTCTAGTCTTTTATTCAGTTCAAAAAGAGTACCTAGTTAAGAACTTATATGTTCGAAACACGACCAGTCTCTGATACGATATGGAAAAGAGGTCTTATCCTCCATCTATCCTATTAATTTTAAAAATGTTATAGGATGGATAAATGGATGGATGTATGGATTAATATTGTATACATAGCATATACATAGCTGTATACATAGCATAGTTTCATTAACTATTGTAAAAATTTTTTTTGAAAAGAGCAACCGCCGAGTTTCTTGCTGGCTTTTCTCGGCAGGAAAGGCATTCCGAACCAGTGGTAGATTCATTGACGATTCAAAAGTGCTTGTAAAAGTTTATTTGAATAAAAAATATTTCTATTTCTATTTCTATTTCTAATGGTTAGTCAATCACGCCGCAACGACTGAATCCATTTGGTTGAAAGGCACAGAGACAGGTTATAGTCTGAAATAACACATAGGCTACTTTTTATCCCGGAAAATAAGAGAGTTCCCGCGTGATTCTTACAGTCGCGGGCATCTAATTTAAATCGTAGGAATAATAAAGACAAAATGCGTGATGAAAGGAACCCCTAAGTTCGAATCCGTGGTCAAACTTAACCGGTTTTTGGGGAGTTTGGAATTCAGTAGCGCGTTGACATTGTCTTTTTATTAGCTACTTATTATTGACCACGTCGTGGAGCCCTTTATGCTTTTGTTGTGGGGACACTCATCATTTTGATTTGTAAATATTTATGAAGATTTTATGCCGCTTTCTCGGAAAAGATTATGAGATATGAAACTTATTTTTAAAGGAAACCTTAGAAATATTCTTACCATGTAGAGTTTTAGATCTCTATCCTGAATTTTCGATTTAAATAATTTGGTATGCGTAAGTAATGTATTCATGTACCCAAGCATGTACCCGTAGGTAGGTACTGTAATATATTTTGCGACCTACTTACGATGTTTACTGGTTTTTCATGAGAAAAATTATAGAGCATGTAGGTACCCCAGTAACTTCCTGTTCATGGGTACAATAATTTATACGTTTTAAAACATATTTTCTACTGAGTAACTTGCCGAACGATATTTACCATTTACATCGATAAACAATATTATCAATGAATTTTCTTATTCTGCTGGACATAGATCTCTTGCATAGACCACATGTCGACCACATGTTGCGGCGCCTGTATCCAGCGCCTCCTTGTAACTATATAACTAGGTACACATATTAGGTATATTAACGTTATACTAATACATTCTAAGAAAAATGTATTACATACTGTAATATATTGTCATGAGGCGAGGATGCTAGATCCTTTTTTAAGGATTAACCACCCCATCTCATAGAGTCCACTGGTAAACGAAGGGCTGGAAGTTACCTCGGCCGACATACTATAAAGGCCATTCAGCGGGGTAACGCAGTCAGCGTTCTGGGCACATTTCCTCGTTCCAGTAGTTTAGATGATAAGTATTTTTTATATTTAGCTTTTATCTTTGATATTTAGGATTAAGTGTTAATTTAGAATTTAGTTATGTATTATTTGATGTCATTGTTAATTTACGAAATAAATAAAAATTATTGCATACTTATCATCTGTTGGGATCTGCAATGACAAAATGTTCTAGCTACGCCGTTACGATTCAAATTCAGCTTGCACATTACTCATACCCTTAACATCATTGATTTTATATGCACAACTAGTAGGGTGCGTGGGTGCGCGGCCCGCTGCAGCGGACCGCGGTTTTTCTGCTCTTAGACTTTCAGGGCCTGATCATTTTCTACCACATAACCACTATTCCAACTTGTACACTCTTTAAGATAGACATCGACGAAATTTGTGTGGCCGCCATCTTGAATCCGCCATTTTGGTGGTTTTTTTTTTTCAGCTCATTGCCAATTGGATGAGGTTTCGAGTGATTTTTGTTTGGGCACCCTCAACCTATCTTCAATACCCTGACCGTGCTCCTCACCCGTCTCCGAAATCCTCAATCATCAGCTCTCTCCATATTTCTCCTTCAAATGAATTTATGTCTTCTATACGAAACCGTCAGAAATTTTGAAAAGGAACCGTATTAAAGTCTTTTATATATTTAGTATGAAAAAAATAAATACCGCCATCTTGAATTTTTTTCTAATCATCCAGTAGACCATCTAGTCCTGATCATCTTTTTCCAGAAAACCACTCTTCCATCTTTCATAGTCACCGAGATAGACACTGACGAAATTTGTATGGCCGCCATCTTGAATGCGCCATTGTGAAGTTTTTTTCAGCTCCCTGCCAACTGGGTGAGGTTTTGAGTGACTTTTGTTTGAACACTCCCCACCTATCTTCGATACCTTAGCCTTGCTCCTCACCCATCTCCGAAATCCTCAATCATCAGCTCTCTCCATATTTTTCCTCCAAATTATCAGAAATTTTGCAAAGGAAACCATATGAAATTCTTGCATAGTTCCCAATTCGCCATTATTATTGTATAAAAAAAAATTCGCCATCTTGAATTTTTTTTCTATTCATCAAGTAGACCTTCAGGCCCTGATTATCTTTTTCCAAGAAACCACTCTTCCATCTTTCATAGTGTCCGAGATAGACACCGACGAAATTTGTATGGCCGCCATCTTAAATCCACCATTTTGAATTTTTTTTCAGCTCCCTGCCAATTGGATGAGGTTTCGAGTGACTTTTGTTTGAACACACCCCACCCATCTTCGATATACTGGCCGTGCTCCTTACCCGTCTCCGAAATCCTCAACCATCAGCTCTCTCCATATTTTTCCTACAAATAAATTTTTGTCCTCTATACGAAACCATCAGAAATTTTGAAAAGGCGCCGCATAAAGTCTTGCATATATATTTTGTATGGAAAAAAAATAATTCCGCCATCTTGAATTTTTTTTCTATTCATCAAGTAGACCTTCGAGTCCTGATCATCCTTTTCCAAGAAATCACTCTTCCATCTTTATAATCGGAAACTATATTTCCGAGATAGACACCGACGAAATTTGTATGGCCGCCATCTTGAATCCGCCATTTTGGAGTTTTTTTTCGGCTCTTTGCCAATTGGATGAGGTTTCGAGTGACATTTGGTTGAACACCCCCTACCTATCTTCGATACCCTGGCCGGTGCTCCTCAGCCGTCTCCGAAATCCTCAATCATCAGCTCTCTCCATATTTTTCCTCCGAATGAATTTTTGTCCTCTATACGAAACCATGCGTGAAAAAATTTTTTTCCATACAAAATTTTACAGGAGAGGTGATCAATGAGTCAGTGAGTGAGTGAGTGAATCAGTGAATCAGCACGAGTAGCTATATATATATTAATATTCAATTAAATAGCATTTGTCCTTTACATGAAACTATCAGAAATTTCGAAAAGGAATCGTATCAAAGTCTTGCACATATTTTGTATAAAAATTCCGTCATCTTGAATTTTTTTTATTCATCAAGAATACCTTCGGATCCTGATCATCTTTTTCTCAAAAACCACTCTTCCATCTTTTATATTCTCCGAGATAGATTCTCCGAGATAGACACCGACGAAATTTGTATGGCCGCCATCTTGAATCCGCCGTATTGGAGGATTCTTTCGGCTCTTTGGCAATTGGATGAAGTTTCGAGTGACTTTTGTTTGAGCAGTCCCCACCTATCTTTAATATTCTGACCGTGCTCCTCACCCGTCTCCGATATCCTCAATCATCGGTTCGCTACATATTTTTCCTCCGAATGAATTTTTGTCCTCTATACGAAACCATCAGAAATTTTGAAAAGGATCGTATCAAAGTCTTGCATATTATATTTTACATGAAAAAATAAAAATCCGCCATCTTTAATTTTTTTCTATTCATCAAGTAGAGCATCGGGTTCTGATCATCTTTTTCCAAGAAACCAGTCTTCCATCTTTCATAGTCTCCGAGATAGACACCGACGAAATTTGTATGGCCGCCATCTTGAATCCGCCATTTTGGAGTTTTTTTTCGGCTCTCTGCCAATTGGATGAGGTTTTGAGTGACTTTTGTTTGAACACTCCTCACCTATCTCTAATATCCTGGCCGTGCTCCTCACCCGTCTCCGAAATCCTCAACCATCAGCTCTCTCCATATTTTTCCTCTGTATGAATTTTTGTCCTCTATACGAAACCATCAGAAATTTTGAAAAGGAGCCGCATATAGTCTTGCATATATTTTGTATGGAAAAAAAATAATTCCGCCATCTTGAATTTTTTTTCTATTCATCAAGTATACCGTCGGGTCCTGATCATCCTTTTCCAAGAAACCACTCTTCCATCTTTTATAGTTTCCGAGATAGACACCGACGAAATTTGTATGGCCGCCATCTTGAATCCGCCATTTTGGAGTTTTTTTTCGGCTCTCTGCCAATTGGGTGAGGTTTCGAGTGACATTTGGTTGAACACCCCCCACCTATCTTCGATACCCTGGCCGGTGCTCCTCACCCGTCTCCGAAATCCTCAATCATCAGCTCTCTCCATATTTTTCCTCCGAATGAATTTTTGTCCTCTATACGAAACTGTGAGTGAAAAAAAATTTTTCCATACAAAATTTTACAGGAGAGGTGATCAATCAGTCAGTGAATCAGCACGAGTAGCTATATATATAGTAATAACTCTTTACGCTTTTTACGATAAAGGCAATTTTCTGAGCTGTTGCTTTACGCTTTACTAGGGAATGCAACAGGCGAGATTGTAGAGCTAGCCGACATCTTGCGTGACCGTAGAGCCTGTCTTGCGAGATTTCAAGCTTTACGAGGTCTTGCGAGGTTGTGTATTATTTACTGAAAAAGTATGCAAATGCTATTAATTCCATTGATTATTATTATCAACATGTACCTTAGATAAAAATAAAAAGTAAATTGAACCTCGCAAGTTCTCAAAAAAAAAAATCAAAACATTTAAAATATGAAATAATTAATTATTTAAAAGAAATAAGAATTGCTTTAGTAATTAAACAAATAGAAGGTTCTTTGTCAATCAGAATAGAATAAAATAATTTTTATTCAAATAAACATTTACAAATTCCTTTTGAAGTTGGAACGGAAATCCAAAATCAGATGAATCTTTTGTCGTGCTATGTTTTTCAGTTAAAAGTTTTGTTGCCATCACGCTGTCCCGCTCAGTCTCGCAATCTCGCGAGAATGGTCTGAGAATGATCGTAACTCTCTGGAGACTCTGTCTCGTAAAATATGGATGAGAACTCGCGAGATCTCGCGTGATCGAAGTTGAATTCCCTACGCTTCACAAAGCTACTCGTGCCAGAAGAATATCCGATTTATCGCGCATCACCTTCATGGCGTTACGAATTGTCACATAACTGACAACAATCAGCCAAGAATCTCTTAGAATGCCTGACTAATCCAAACCATCCAAGCGCTTACTAGCATCTTTCCATTTGAATGTAATGATACTGTAACTTCTGTCGTATACTGTACATGCAACTTTGGCTGAAATTATAAAAAGAAAAATAGATAGCTATACGTACACAAAATACGATTCTAATGTTGTGAAATCCTATGTTGAGGTCGGTTAAAAATACGAAAGAGATCGCAACAATTTCACGCAATTGTTACAGACTCATACACTTACAATTGAAAGACTATAAATAATAAATATAACGTTATTTTCACGTCACTCGTGAAGCCCGCAAGAAACTGGCTCAAAAACAATAAATCAAGCGGGCTATTAAAGTCCAAACCAATTAACGGAGATATATTTATAAAACCCATCGATTTCAACGTATGAATTTATTGGTACGTTTAAGACCGTTTTAAGAATCGAGGCTAAACTTTCAGTGTCATTTTGTGCATGTTTACAACATAGCTTGCTTTTACTAATGATTTATTACGACAACCACTATTATATGTAATGATATTTTATAGTGCTTACCAGTTACCACACATCAAGCTAATACATCTTATATCAGTCTCCAACTCTCCAGATAGCAATATGCTCTTCCGAAATCGGGGTTTCCCGACACTCAAAATCTGGGTATCTTTAAAACAACACCGGCATTACAGCAGCCTTAGAAAAAGACAATCGGCCAGCAGCTTCCGAACCTTATTTTTGTAGCTTTGTGTGACAGAGATTAAGGCTCTACTAAACCAAAGCCAGCTAATAATAATAAAAAAAATATATTTACTGCCGAGTATTTGTTGCAATGTATGTAAATGATTAAATGCAATTCACATCGTTTGTAAGGGGTTTAAACTATACTATTTGTGTTTTTTATTTAACGTTCTTGTCTACGCCACTGATACGGCAGCATGATTTATTTCGAGTGCCAAAAAACCCTGAATCAGAATCCAGAATAATCCCTGATTCTACAATCTGGAACCATAACACTTTTATAAAGTTAGTAATAATGTTCGGAAAGATGTGTGAAGTCTGCGAATTTGCATTTGGGTATCGTGGTGGACTATGGCCTAAAATCCTTCTCATTCGAGAAGGGATCTAAGGCCAGTAATGGGCCGCCGACCGGTTGAGGTGAATGAAAATGAATGAACCGTGAAGTTGCTACGGGACTTTTTAAGTACCTGAAACTGCCTTAAACTAGCTGTCTCTATATAAGAATACTGTTTTCAGGTAGAGCCAACGGGCTCGGCATCTCTGGGAGCCGCGTCCAGAGCGCTTTTCGTGGAGAAAGTTCGAGCCTCCAACGCAGCATGCCAGTCCGGAGACTTCTCCACGGCTGTTGCGTTGTACACCGACGCCTTGACTTTAGACCCGGCTAACCACATCCTATATAGCAACAGGTAACTATAATCCTACTATACATACTGAATACTAGCTTTTGCCCGCGGTTTCGCTCACGTACAGTTCGATTTTTTTAACCCCTATTTTACCCCCTTAAGGGTTGAATTTTTAAAAATCCTTTCTTAGCGGATGTTTATGTCATATTAGCTATCTGAATGCCTTTCAGCCTGATCAGCCTTACGGTCAGTTATACGGTCGATCAATCATCTTTTCCTTTTATATATTAAAAAAAAGAAATACTCGTGGCATACCTATATAGTTTTTAAATTGAATTTCTTTGCAAAGTTTGATATCAATCGGACATGTTTCTAAATTAAAGCAATACTACGTTTGTATAGAAACTTACTTGAGCTTAGAGAACCCCCTCAGAAGCTGAGCTAACTAAATTGAATATTCAGTCCATTTTTAATGAGAACAATGACAGCGCAGATCTTAGACTAGTAAAATCAAGTCGA
The DNA here is from genome assembly GCA_038048805.1 of Hipparchia sbordonii. Taxonomy (NCBI): domain Eukaryota; kingdom Metazoa; phylum Arthropoda; class Insecta; order Lepidoptera; family Nymphalidae; genus Hipparchia; species Hipparchia sbordonii. The sequence continues at coordinate 5,972,537 of CM076107.1, read as the reverse complement.
ATCGTACTTTTTGTAGCTTTTTTCAGGGCTTAATTGCCAGTTTCTACGAGTATATATTATTTCTTTTTATTTGCCCGCAGGTCAGCTGCGAGGTTAAAGCAGGGTCAGTTCGCAGCCGCCCTGCAAGATGCCACGCGGGCGCGGGAACTTTGCCCTAACTGGCCCAAAGCTTATTATAGGCAAGGTAAGGAATCTTCATTTGATAGGCATCTCTGAAAAGTATAGCTCTGATAGCTTAGTTAGTGCTTACGTGCGTAAGCTTTTGCCCGCAGCTTCGCTCACGTTAAATTCGATTGTTCAACTCCCTACTCCACCCCCTTAGGAGTTGGATTTTCAAAAATCCTTAGCAGATGCCTACGTCTATATGTCCAGCCCGACAGCCAATCAGTCAGTCACCTTTGTCTTTTATATTATATTCAAATTCAGATTCAGTCTTCTCTATTATTCTACAGAATATTATTCTATTCTATTATAAAGATCAAATAATTTCAATACTTACAAGGGAACCTGGGATTCGGAATGCTTTTATATTAAAAACGTTTAAGGTCGATACACATTAAAGGCAACATTAATAGCCCCTCGTTTGAAATTGCGTATTGTTATGCAAAGTGCAAACTATTTATCTACGTAATACGGTGATATCGTGAAAACGCACGCGTGCGAACACAAACATTATATTGCGTGCGACTATAACTTTCTGCATTTTTTCCTACCCCTTACCTATTCTACTTTGTAGTTATTCAATTTGAACGTAATTACGTTATGAATTCATACATTTAAAGAAAACAAAAGTTAAGCGGACTGAAATATAATAACAGAAGTAGAATACAAATGACGGAAACACTTAGAAACAATCTCTACCAAGCAATTTAGGATTAGAAACTGCAAGGAGAAATAGGATGCAGATGGTTTTTAATAAAAAAAATTCAGCCATGCTGAAATTTACTAATATCCTCCTATCCCCTCCAAATAAACCGAAAGCTTGTTTTAGGAGTGGGTACGATACCTAATAGTGCACGAGTGGGGTCCAAACATGCGGTCTTTTAGTTTTCAGTCCGAACGTTTAAGCGTTGGGCTATTGAGGCTTAAATAAAATACCTAATAATTCATTCATTCATTCATCGTTGGCTCACATCTAGGTCATGTCTCTTCTCGAATAAGTATGGTTTAGGTCATAGTCCAGCACATTGCTTGGCCAGCGAGGACTGGACTGGACTAATCTAAAATGAATATTGGCGGCACGTTTCACCGTAAAACTGGAGCACCTCAGAAAGTAGAGGTAATGATTACTTATCAATCTCCGCTGTGTTCTAGGCCAAGCTCTCAAGTTGTAGTTACATACAATTATTATTGTTAAACCCTATATTAGGTATACTTGACCAAATCACCGGTGTTGCTTTAAATCTATTTTATTTATAACCAGATTCCTGCATAATTGGCATGTGCCAAAAGAAAATTCAGATCTTTTCTTGATAGGTAGTTATATTAAATGACTAGCCAATCATTCAGGCATATTGTGGCCTGTGGAGTCTTACGGAGTTTGTGAATTTGATCATAGATCACTAACCAGATTGCCCATGTACGGGCTGCCTTAGGTGTAGGGTTGGCCGAGGAACCGAGGTCGTTTACGCCACAACGAATGAACCAATTTGGTTGAAAGGAAAGGGGATACCCAGGGATAAAAGAATGGCTAGATTTTATACCGTAAAGTTGAAGAGTTCCAGCGGGAATCAAAAAACCGTAATCTACATGGATGAAGTCGCAGGCATTATCTAGTTTAATAAATGGAAGTCGATAGTAGAAATCTCAACCGCATGAGGCGAGGTGCTGGTCGGGTGCCGACTGCCGAGTTGATAAGTGAGCGACGTTTAGTCAGTAAAACCTACCAACTTCTAGTCATAAAGTAAAGCCTTGTTTCTAGGTGTTGCTCTACAATGCCTTGCTCGTCACGGAGAAGCCCTGGCCGCGTTCAGCTCAGGACTGGGAGTGGAGCCGTCCTCACGACAACTCTTGGCTGCGCTCGTGGAAGCTTCACTCAAGTCTCCACTACGGGTTACACTGGAACCCACATTTAGGCAACTCGAAGCTATGAAGTTGGATCAGTCTCCATTTGTACTAATATCGGTAAGTTCATAATTATATTATTCGAGCAACTTCAAAAAGGAAGAGGCTCTTGATTGGACTTGATTATTCCACCAATTATGAATTGATTATTCCACCAATTATGAATTGATTTTGATGATTCTTTTTTGTTTGGTAGGTCATATTTCAGAGGTGGTGGTGGTTATATAAATTTGATCGAAATTGATTCTCCCTCACTACAATATATAATTGCTCTTTACCCGTGACTTTGCCCGCATGGAGAAATGTTTTTTAATTCCCGAAAATCCCACAGTATTTGTTGGTATAAACTTTCCCAATTGCATAAATCTTCCGATGCTTGATGATAATTATCGCAAAAAAATTTAAATCGAAAGTCAAAACCTGATCGCTTGATTAAAACGATAATTTACACTTTGTATTTTAAACGATGTAAAGTTCACATAGTTTAAAATGTAAATAGTTAAAAGAAACTTTCATATCAATGCTTTTAATTATTATCAATTATGTTAGGATATTAGATATTTCTAAGCGGATTTGGTAACCGGCTTTAACTTTTATTGCGTACACATACACAAGATACTTTTATAATAACAAATTATAAGGCAATCAAATTAGAAAGTGCAGAATTATTTGTATTTTCGTAATTGCGAATTAATCGTAAGAAGAACATAGATTGCCAACTCTTTTTGTAAATCAAATTACGCTAAAATTAATGGTACAGTGTGTTAGTACGATTGCAAGTTTTATTTTAATGTTGAAATCGACGAAATATTGTATTTTATTATTCTGAATTCGTCGTGATGTTTATATCGGTAAAATTGAGGACTTGGAAAGTGATAAAGGCTACCTTTATCCCGGAAAAACAGAAGGTCCTCCCGGAATTGTTGGAAACGTAACTCCACGACGACGAACGCGGACGAATTCGCGGGTAAAAGCTTGTAATAATGTAATTTTAAGTACATGTGCGTATATATAGCATAGTAGCAAGAATTACCAGATTTGATATTGAATGTTCATAAAATTAATCATGATTCCCCAAATTTTAGTTCCATACTAAATTACATATTTAAGCACAGGCGTTAACTTGCAAAGCTGAGCAAGTTATACACGGCTCTCAATTTATGCCAGTTGCCGATTCGAGGAGAACTTGTAGAGTTATTATAACAATGTCCACATCGAATAACAGTTTTTCTTTTAATTAACCAAGCCGAATTGTTTGTATTCTTTCAAAAATACACCTTTATGAAACACCCGCCAATAAAACACCGTGCTTTTATAGGTCGTGATGAGGTTAATAAATTTTACATAAACCTTTATAACTTTGTTGCTAAAGTAAACGTCGTAAATACAATGAACCACTTTGCGGCCATTAAGCTTTTTTCTCTTAAACGAAAGCATGTACGTTTTGAAGCACCCTATATTTTACAGTATTTGACAGTGCCTGGAAATCACATTGACATTTTAAATAGGGGAACGGAATGTTTCGGGAGAAGTTTGTTTCCCAAAATAGTTTTTTCATCTTTATCGCCGATAAAAAAAGGTTTTAATGGTTTAGGTTTGATTTTCGTTATATTTCTAGGCTATTCGTGCCGATTCCTAAGATTACAAGCTCCTATCATTAGACGTTGAAGTAAAGAAAAATGTTAGACATGTCTACGTGTTAACGGTTGTGGTATAATCCACAACTTCATAATATATTTATGTACTCTATATATTTTAGGTAATTAAAACCTTTTCACAGCTCAACGAATCTTGAGGAGATATGGAATAGATACAGTCTGGCTCCTGGAGTTAGTATCCTGATAGTTAAACACTGATAAGTATATCGTATTTCGTATGTTAAGTATATCGAAAACATAATGATAACGAAAAATTACAAGTATAATGATATTATTTCCCAACTCAAGCTAAGCTCATAAAAGTTAATTATATAAGACTATTATAACTTTTTATTACAAAATGCGTTTTCATCCTCTAAGATTACTTAATAACTAAGCAATTGTTATTTAATATGACGTTTTTATATTTAATATAAATACATACGACTAACTTTATAACTCCTCTGAATAAATTGAAACAGTGAACAAGTTTATCCACATTTTCAATAGCGTCCCAGCCTCCGCTCTCAACGCAATCTTTATTCAAAGTGATGCAGCCGAAACACTCGTGATTTTCTTTAAAATAAGTATGCAGTTAAATGGTATAAAGTAATGTGATTCGTGGACCGCTGTCGAACTTGAGTTTATTTAAACTGTCGACGGGATGTTTAAATATCTGATGCTCAGGACCAATTACCTGCCTTTTACGTATAGGATAAGATATAAAATTTACACTTTTTTTTAAAATTCCCCAAATCGAAGCACTCGGAAAACTGCGGAAACATTTAACAAGCCATCAATTGTAATAAAAATCCAAACTTTATGTTTTTGAGGTTTTGAAAAAAAAATATTTATTGGTATACTAAAAATAAAGTGGAAAAAGCATATTTGCTGCAACAATGTTTTATCTCGGAAAAATGTCATTTTTAGAAAAATCCGTTTTTTGCTTTGAGCATTTCTAAATGCTTTTTAATTTTTAATTTTTTTTCTAAGCCTTTTTGAGATACGTATAAAAAGTGATACGACCAGCAAAAAAGTGAAAAGATAACTATTATAGAAGAATGAGTTAAATCTAGTAGGCTTTTAGAGTTCAATATTAGGTACAGTACCTAATACCTACGCTTAAATTGAAAAAAAAAAAGTTGTTAAATACATCGTTAATCGTATTTCTTATTCCCGGGAAAACAAATAAAAAACCATTCTATCATAAGTTGGAACTTGTCAAATTATCCAAGGTTTTTCAAAAGCCACAAAAAGTAATAAACGGCGCATAAAAAGTTGTTTTAAATGGTTTGAGAGGCGTAAATATATCAATTATGTTTTTAGGTAACTACTTTACTCGTAATTCTTAGATAAAGTTTACGTAGTGAACCTGACAGAATATTATGTTCGATAGAAGCAGGCGTTCCTTTGCGGAATTCCATGATATTGAAGGAAAAATAAAATTATAAAAGTATGCAACTGTGCATTGTTGAGTCAACATGTCCTGAGGATGCCCCGTATGTAGAGTGTGGTAGAGCGTATTTCGAAGAGTTTGTGTTTTCCTGCGTTTCTTTTACACCTGGAAAAACATCAGTGCGATGCTTTTTGCCGTACAGTTTTTTCCTGGTTTAGCGGATTATAGCAAAGGGGTTTTATTTTCAGTCATGTCTATCTGTAGCATCATGTTGGAGAAACTTTGTCTGTTTGCTACTCCATATCTACGAATAATGTATAAATAAAAATCAATTGCTGTTCGTTAGTCTGAACTGATTTGAGTTTTTTTTTATTCGTCTTATACAGGGGTGGTTTGAAAACAAAAAAATATAGGAAAAAACGGCAGAAAAATTGAAGTCACAATTGGTAATTTTGTATCGGAATCACCATTTCGGATTGCTTTTAATAGATGGCAGGAGCGAAACCGCGGCTGAAAGCTTGTGTAAAATACAAAAATATTAAAAGCGCACGCTAATAACATAAGCAAAAAGAAGAAAATCAAAGTTCGGCTGCAACTCGAAAGCCTAAAAGAATCTTGCAATCGCACCATTTGCATACATTCCACCCGCTGTCAGACATTGGAACATTTTTCGGGGCGTTTAACGTTCAAACAATGGGACTGAGTGATCAGGACCCCATAAATACGACCCCCGCGTATTTAAATACAATCTGGACGACAGTTGATAGGCAGCGCGACGTGTATAAAATGGAGGATACCACAAAATGGAGACTGTCTAACGGAAAAGACAAAAAAAAAAAAATTGATCTTATACTTAATACTAACTTTTGCCCGCGACTTTGTGTGGAGTTGGGTTTCAAAATCAAAATTTATTTATTTCATGTAGGCCCACTTGTAGCTCTTATGACACGTCATAAATGTACCACCGGTTTGGAATGCAGATTCTGCTGAGAAGAGCCGGTAAAAAACTCAGCAGTTGCTCTTTTCAAAAAAAAAGTTTTTTTTTTTACAATGGTAATAAAACTATGCTATGTATACAGTGTTTCCGCAATGAAGTTTCAAAAATGCATGCGTAGGTACATACAATCTAATACATGTTAAGACGGGCAGACAAAGTAGACCCATTCCCGTTGGTGGCACCCGTTCACGAGTCACGAGCAGAGGAACTCTGCTTTTTGGGGAATAAAGTAGCCTATGCGGTAGGGTACAGTTGAGGCTATTGATAGCTTATGCCGCTCTCCAGGTCCTCCACTATACCCATGCAAATTATGTCGACCCATTGGTCCCTTGCTGCTTGATTGATGGACAAACAAACAAACTGACAAACAAACACACATTCGCATTTGCAATACACGTGATAGTAAGGACAATAAGGAAGTAGGCATGTTTTTAGTTATGTCGATAGATGGAAAGTAATAATATGGAGTAACATACTTGTAGAATACGGCATTTCCAAATACGCAAGTTCACTATTCAGAAATAGTTCACCGAGTTCAACAATCAGGAGTAATTTTTTTTTGTGTGGACAGTTATGGTCATGACCATAATATTATCCTAAGATAAGTGTACTGGTGACGCAGATTTGAATAGAACGTAAAGGTACCTGTACTAGTTAGGTTTACAAAACATGGGTGGTACTTGGCAGTCTCTAAATGACATTATACAGGTACGCCATAGTTCGGCTTTAGGCTTTGCCGGTATTAACTCAACTAGTAGTTGTTTGTCCCTTAAAAGGAAACAGCCAATTTAGAAATCATTTTTCGCTCCCTACCTGTGGCGACAGAGCTTGTCAAGAAACCTACCTGCGTGTCTAGTGTAACTTTTCAGCGTTAAGTTAACTGTGCTTAAAAATGAATAGGCGTGAAAAAGACGGAGAATTTTCCATCCCTTTTTTTTTAACGTTGGGAAATGCCTATACCATACATACTAGTTAACAGATTAACGTAAACTTTAAAAAAATTACACTACTAGGGTTTATAAACTCTGAGTAATAATAAATTATTAGGTGTTTGCTTTAATTTCCGTTTCCACAGGACGTGAACTCACAAAATCGATTAACTAGTAGGTATAATATTTGCAATTATTATAATGTGTGCAATCTTTACCTTAGAGGATATACCTTTAAATACCCTTGATAAAAGGTCGTGAAGTAATTCTTATTATATTTTTTTACTGTACAGCAAAATTATTTTTATCTCTCCAACACGTTACCAAAAGTAATCATTATGTCGATCCGGCATTAGATGGCATAAAATTGAGGCAGACGATTATTACGGCGATTAGATTCAGGTATTTGTATTTCGGCAGTTCTTTGTTACTGATCTGGCTACTTTTTGCTGCCTACCATCTATAGCACTGACTAGCGATATGTTTCTTCTGACAAATTGACTAGAACTTCGTGACGTCATGAAATCTATTAAGTAAAGCTATTAGCTACCACTGAAGTGCCGAGGACACCTATTAATATAAAACCATAAAAAAGGAATGCTTAATGCAGTTGTGGAGATTATGACTTTATTATTAAAGAGCTATTACATAGGTATAGTCCTTACAAAAGAAATTATATTAGCCTTAAAATAAACTACTACTTCATTCGTACTTTCGTAGGATAACCCCTTCTGTACGCGTTGACGGTTTTTTTGAATCAGCAAATTTTAATTTCGCAACCGTTCATTTTCCTGTTTGATCAACTTAGGATATGAACTCTTCGAAAAGTTATATCTTTTGATAATTTTGGTAGCAAATATACTAAAGCACCCAGAGTAAAAAAGTTGCATTTCAGAGTCAGCTAACGCTTCCTTAGTTCATACAAAATGATAGCTAATCTACTATCTTCTTCTTCTCTCTTTCTTTATAATAAAAATCAATTGCTGTTCGTTTGTCTGGCTAAATTTTTTTTATTTTATTCGCCTTCATACAGGGGTAGTTAAAAACAAAAAAAAAATAAGGAAACCCAAAAGGAAAAGCTGAAAATCGAAAAAACCTCAATTGATAATTTTGTATAGGAATCACAATTTTGGATCATACTTTTAATAGATGGCGGGAGCGAAGCCACGGATAAAAGCTAGTTAAGTAATAAGCGTAATATAATTTCAAGGGATATGAAGTTCTTCCCTCATAGTCTGCCGACTAATTGCATGATAAACATGAAAGTTAGGTATAATATGTAGCAGGATAATATGGTAACTGAAAGGATATTCCACACCCAAGTGGTTCGTATATCTCGGCGGTGGTCTGCTACAGACCTTAGCATTCATATGTTCATAAAGTTTTTTTGGCCAGCAATGATACTCAAATTCGCATTTCAATATATTAACCTATTATTATATTTAGTTTTGCCGACTAAATGATATATACGGGCAAGATCAAAAGTTATCCCGACGACATTTTTATGAAAGGATATTAGTATAATACACGACAAACATTTTATGCACTTTGTATTTAATGGATAATAAATTGAGTGAAGATACGCGCGTATGGGCTATTTTGCTGATAGGGGTCCATTAACGTGTATTAGCTTATTTTAATGAGGTTCTTACTTCTTGTACAGATTAAAAGTCATGGATATTTTTTATTGTAGAGTAGGTATTAATGTTATCGGACACAACCAATGCATTTAAGACGCGTTCCATTATACAAATAAAAAACTATGTACGTAAGGTATGGAAGGTGACTTTGTTCTTGGTTGAATCGCTGTTAAATCGCTAGAGGACGTTCATATATGTACTTAATATTTTTTAATTATTTAATATATTTTATGCATCTATAATATTTATGGTGATAGTTTAATAAACATATCATTACAACCAGAACGCGATATTACAAAACAATAGAACTACTTAAGTTCTTATTATATTTTTTGACCGTACTCTTTCGATATTAAAATTGAGACTTAAGACTTCTTTTGTGGCAATTAACAAAAGGATTCATCTAAAGTTATTGGAAACTAAGGTATTAACAAGGTGTTATAATTGGGCATAATGGAATTTAATATGAAATATGTCTTTGACAGGTCGTTGGTCAAGAGCTTTTGGCGGCAGGGCAGTATCAGGCGGCTGTCACTGTCTTAGAAGCGGCTTTGAGAATTGGATCCTGTTCCCTTAAGTTAAGGTACGTATTTGCTTTTCCCAACCACTGGTTTGAGGCCCTGGGCTTCACGGGTCGGCATTGTGTGTGGTTCCTAAAGAAATATTGATATTGTCATCGGATATGTTTGCATCAGCTTTTAATGTTTGTTCCTTTTCACCGAAACTTAAACAGTTTTGATTTACTTAAGCTATATTTCTTGTAAATAGGATTAGGTAAGATATTTTTAAAGTATTTCAAGAGTTTTAATACATGAAAATTAAGTGCATAATGATGTTAAACTCTGAGAAATACCACGAACATTTTTGTTACTGCAGGTACCACTCTATAATTTCACCTTACTCACTTTCAAGGGAAGCTGGAAGAAATTTCTTTTTTTTAGAGATAAGCTTCAGCTATGTCTACTTCTTCTAATATATGTTGTCTTGTAAATCCTTATATGTACATAAAAAATAAAAATAAATAAAATAAATACCTATTTAAATCAAGTTAAGTAGCATCGATTCGCCTTTTCTTTGACGATTGGAATAGTATACTCCCTACCACGCAAGAAGTTATTATAGTGCATTTACTAGACCCGGGAGTCGAACCCAAGACCTGATGAACCAGCTAGGCACTAACTCGATGAGGCAGATACAACGTTGACGAGTTTGACGATTAAAATATTAGAGATGGAAAAAAAGACTAATTTTATCCTTAACCAAGGGAAACGAACACACATTTCCTCTATAAAGTCGTGGCCATTGATGTCGTGGGCTATATTATGACATTCACTTTTATTCACTTTGCAATTTTAACCCAGTGTGTGAGATATCCCCTTTCAAATTAATCTCTTAGCGCCGATTACACCTTTGCCACCACTCAAATCTTAAACGAAGACAAATTGCCCCAGAGATCTTCACATTGCATTATTATTTTTAATCATGGTGGACCTGGACAGTACGGAGACTAGGGTTGCCAGCTCGGAACATAAAACTTGGAACCTCTATAGTTAATTTTTAAAGAAATTAATGGCATAAAATTATTTATGCCATTAATTTCGTAAAAAATTATAATATACTTTAACTTAACAACCATTTTGCTCCTTCACTTCTTACCAGTTTACCACAGAACTGCGAGAAGTCGTGAGTGTTGGCATCCTTACTTGGTTGGAATTCAAGTTACTCGCACTAAAAGTTCAATGTTTTTTGAAACGAAGCACTAAGGTTTGGAACAATCTTCCGGCATCCGTGTTTCCTGCCATGTATAATTTGCTGAAATCTATCCACAATGACTCAGCCTGGCTAAGATCTATGGACTTCTAACTTTACTAAATCTTGCGTACTCACTTGGAGTACATTTTACCAGATAAGCAGAAGTTAGAAATAAATTAAAAAAACTACTTTGCTTAGCTTAATTTTCTAAATATACCTACACGTTGATCGGTCGAATTTCGAGAAGATCCCAAGAATTCCTGAAGCCCTGGAGTCCTTAGTTGACAGTGGTGTAATTTATATGTGCTTAAGGACGGTATCTTTGGCGGAATTTCGACGTTTTGATTTATTTGGTACGGCAGACGCAGGAAATAAAGTTGTATAATGTTTCAAGTGACGTCGGGTTTAATAGGCCGGCTTATTTACGTTTGCTTATTTTCTTTTTGGGTTCTGAACATGATATAGTGTTTTCGAGTAATTTGTTGGCTAGCCTCATCATTTTATGTCGATATACCAACTACTTATATTGGCTGGTTACTTCGAGAGTTGAGACTTACATTATGTATAAAGAGACTCTCGTACCACACTTATTTATATTTATCGATGCCTCATATTGGTACCTAATTGTAGAGTTTTACTTTATTTTTCACTGCTTCATTGCCTTGTTATATGAGCTGGAGACCTCAGAGCTTATGCACGTCTTTTACATAAGTTTGATAGAATAAAATTAAATAAATATATTGATAACGCGCAAGCCATACCGTGAATGAAACGAACTTAAATTCTATGCATTTTTATCTCGTGGGAGGTTTTAGCAGTGGCTAGATATTACCACTCTACCGTCAAAGACGTGCCACCAAGCGATTTAGCGTTTCGGTAGGTACGATAGCGTGAAGAATCCGATTAGGGCTATAGGTTTAATTTACACTACCAATACCCCTTCTAAACAAGCCCTCTTGGTCTGAATTAAAACTTACCATCAACAGAGATCGCAGTCAAGAGGTTTCATTAAATAAAAAACCAGTTAAATACGAGTCGGATCCATACATGAAGGGTTCCGTACAAAATACAACAAAATGAAAAAAAACCTTACAGAAATACGAGTAATTACTCATTATATGACATCTAAAAACAAAATTGTTTTCCTTAAAGCAAAATTGTTTTGCTTTAAGCGTCGGTTGTAAGTTGTAGGCCCTGGACAGTGAGATGGGCTATTTCTTTTTATCACGGAAAATTAAAGAGAGACTTTTAAATACTAAATCCGCGGACGAAGTAGCGGGCAAAAGCTACTACTTATAGATTCTGTGCCGAAGTTTGATACCACAAGGTATGCGTCTCAAGATTTTGAAGTCTCGACGCATACCTTGCGGTTAAAAATTGAAGCCATTTTCAATGTGACGGGATTCAAAACCGTACCGGGCGTTGAAACCCACACCTCGGCGATGTTATCTCCTTGATGGATCGGATCAGAATCGATACCGCCTTTCAGTGGGAACGCTTAACTCGATAAATAGGGACATTTATTTTTGATTTTTATCGGTATAAGATAATTGTTGACTGATGACGCTGTAGGGGACGCGGCAGCTGTGGGTGAACTTAACGCTGCGCAGAATACCAGAAAAAAATCAGATTTCACCCGCGCGATCGAGACTAAGCGATGAAATAAAACATGCCCGAAACCTCGCGTGAAGCGCGACAGATGCTAGCGTATTGCGCGGAATAGGAGTGTAGTAAGCGCTAGATACATCATGTATTATATTCATTAAAAAAATGGATCTATCGTCTCTTAGTAATATGTATAGGAATTTTATATTTTTAAATTCCTAACAGCCAAATTGGTTCATTCGTTGTGGCGTGAAGTAGTAATAGACATCTTTCCTTCCATCACCCTGGCAAACTTACGCATTTATAATTTAAGTGGGATAGTAGGAGGAAGATACATATCCGATTAACATATCCATATCCGCTTATTTTATCTGAAGATATACATGTGTCCGAAGTGCCTCTACAAAACCTATAGAAATGTCACCTTTCCTTTTGCAATCGCGCTGCCAACCGTTCAATAAGAAGCTCATCTATAATATTAAAAAAATTGTACTTGCAGATATTTTATTTACAGCACCTGCCATTATATTATCATCTCATAATATTTATTAAATGCCATACAATAGTTACAAATTACAGTATCCTTGTAGCCCGCGTCTATCGATCTTCCATTAAGACATCATAGTATGTTAAATGATACCGGGCTAGTGATTCATTAAGGCGAGATGAATTTAAATAGTTATCATTTTAATTTTATCAACAACATGGCTTTTTATCTGTGACGTTGAAAAGTCCCGAGACCTCAACAACCGTGAGACCGTAGCAGATACAGCCATTCCAAAATCCAAATAACATAACTTGTCTACTTTACTATGTATTTAAGAAAGACGTAGGCAAGTTAGTCTTTTTTGGTGTTGGTCGGTCAATTTATGGATATTTCTAAGTAATAATATTAATCAACGTTATCTGAAACCGAATTTAATTCAGAAATCAAATATTCTTTAAAAAACCCTAACCACTGCAGTCTGTACCGGAAATGTAGCATAACAAAAAAAAATTACGCAACCTTTATTACATGTTGTACATTAATTAACCATCCAATATAACGCATGTTGCTTATCGATAATATACACTGGCTCCACACAAAGATTAATACTATTTGCATTCACCTGGCTGTATCGTAAATCTTCCTTCATTTCTTCCAAGTAACTGTCAGTAGGCAAACAAATTCCATTAATCTCCCCGGCTCTGCTATCATTAAGCATCAATTCCGGGAGTTAGCTAGTATTAAAACCACTACGACAAATGCGATTAGTACTTGTCAAATAGCCTTTGATAAAGCTGTTTTCACATGCATGATTGATATTTGGCCGAACGAAGCGAGGTCTCCGACTCTAGGTGTGTGTGAATTTGAATTTTACATTCTGTCTGTGTGTCTGTCTGAGTGTCTGTTAGAGCCTTTTAACTCTTGAATTGATGAGCATAATTTCTTCACGAATAATATGTAAATCTGTTTACGAGCTAAGGTGGAACATAGATAGGTGCGTTAATAGACACATACACAGATTGCTAAACTCATAACCCTTACTTTTGACTCTGTCGTGGTCGAGAAACAAAATACGACAACACCACGAATGGGAACCACATTGATCTGAGCTTAATTTGACTCCAATCAAGTTGAACATGTTTGATAGCATTCTTAATAAGTATAATTATCGTTAATATGCTGTGATGTGATTACTGATTACGCATATTTATTGGCATATTTCCAATTAAGATGGGTAATCACAGATTTTTTATTACAAGCTTTATATCCTAGCCGATATTGGATCCGCAAACACATTCAAATGGGTACTAATTGATCAAACTACTTTATTAGCTTTATTACGACTCGAAAGTGTGATTCCCCTTAAAACACCAACCATTTATTACACACATAAACATAGTTAATTAGGGTTTGCAATTTGCATTTTGTTATGAGGTTAAAGTTTTTAACCTCTACGGAAAAGAGGAGTGTTGTAAGTTTGACCGCTTTGTATGTATTTGAATCATCAAGGATAGCGCTTAAACAGAAAAAACTTTAGTTGCCTAGCTTTACGAACAGAAATCTACTCTATCAAAGCGAACTAAAAGTTTAGAAAGACCTAGGCCTATTACTCCCAATAAGCTAACGTTAATTCGATTTTTCAGACCCCTATTTCCCTTAAGGGTTGCATTTTAAAAAATCCTTTCTTAGCAGATGCCTACGTCATAATAGCTATCTGTATGCCAAATTTCAGTCCGATCCGATCTGATCCAGTGGTTTGAGCTGTGCGTTGATAGATCAGTCAGTCTGTCAGTCAGTCAGTCACGTTTTCTTTTATATATTTAGCCTTGGTATTTTGTCCACAGAGGTTCAGTCTTTAGTGCATTATCATCAGCGCATTGGGCTCTCAGCCAGCTGGATGCGGCAATTAACTACATGCAGCAAGATCTTGCAGTAGCCAAGTCGCTGGGCGACACCGCTGGCGAATGCAGAGCACACGGCAACCTGGGCGCAGCTTACTTCAGCCAAGGGTCGTATAAGGACGCGTTGACGGCTCACCGATACCAACTGGTGCTGGCTATGAAGTGCAAGGTAAGATTTTCATCAACAAGCATGTGTCTTCTCCTGGTTATCCAGCACTGTCTAATTAAAGCTTTTCTCAACGAGATTGTATTGGGATGTAAAACAAGAAAATATGATAAAAGGAATTTTTCCGAGATAAAAAGTAGCCTATGTATTATTCCTGACTATAATCTATCTCTGTGCCAAATTTCAGCCAGTTCGGTTCAGTCCATGTTTACCTATGGTATATTACATAATTATGGAATCAGATACTTGGTTTCGCGTTCAGTTACCAAAAACTAGTATTTGTTATTCTCAATTGCAGTTCTCAAGATTATTTATCTAACCAAATAAAAGTGGTAATAGCGTGGAATCTCAAAGCCCGGCCGTGACCCCGGTTGTGGTCTGTTCTTTATTAAGCTCCCCGTAATAACCAAGTGTGGTTTCTTTTGCAAGTAATTTGGAATCATTCCGCACAAATTGGCTGTGTGGTTGCGTTAAATTTTAAATTTAATGAAACATTTACAATACTCGTAAGGATAGATTAAAAGAATTAGGTATGCATTCAACTGTCATATTCATTTGACAAGTCTCAAATCTTTACCTTTATATTGCACCATGCTACCCTCACACATCATTTCACTCCTATCACCAATGGTTGCCTGGTAGAGATTGCTCTGTATAAGGCCGCCTTTACATGCGTAGTTTTAAGTTGTATTAATTTTTGTTTTTTTCTTGTGTGCAATAAAGTTTTTATCTATCTATCTATCTTTTGTTAGATAGGTACTTGTAACTAGCTATCATCGATTTAATCATGTCGCCGGCTCACAACCTGGCGCAGGTCTGATCTCAAAATGAGACGTGCTTATATCATATTCCACCCCACTTCCCAAATGCAGATTGACCACCTTCACATACATTGAAGAACATTAAATAAGGTCCAGAAGCAGAAATTATTCCTCTCAAACTAACGTCTTGCGAGAACGCATCTCAGAGTCGGACACTCTTGAGTTGTAAAGTTTCGCAATTAGTGGATTGTAGGTATACGCATTGGTTATTATTTTATATCCAGTCAATTGCACCTATAAACGAACAATTTGCAACTTTTACATTCTAAGGAAATATAGGTAATAAAATTAGCGAGCAGTTGTGCGTGAATCTTCTGTAAACGTCTAAAATCACTTTCTCCCGGCGCATAAATATGTTGTTTTACTAGAACCGGTGTATCCACTTTGATCCTGCCTTATTGCGACCAACCGACCAACGTTGGATCCAACTACGCATAATAGTTACATTTATACATTAGAAAAATGTAATATATTAATTAATGCAACTACATAATATTATGTACTTGTTTTAAAACATTAGGTCATAAAACTAGTCAGTTCTATTGAATATTTATTATTGAACTATTCAATGTTTGACATTTTTTGTTAGTAAATTTTTTTGGGACTAATATTCCGCTAAGCCCTATATCCCCTCCAAATAAACGTTAACCTCGTGTTAAGCTTAGGATTGGGTATGACAATAGCGCAACAGATGGGGATTGAACCGTCGACCTTTCAGTTTTCAGCTCGACCCTTTATCAATTGGGCTATTGTGATTTAAAGGCCTGTTTCCTGTTATTGCCATAGATTATATTTTTATTTGATAAAAATTTGATATAGCGCAGCAGAATAAAATTGTAGTCCAAGCTAACACCGGAAACATTCGTAGCCAATATTGGTTCCAACCCCGATCTCCAACTTGCACTTAAGAGTACAAATAGTAAAATCATCTCTTATCCCTTTGAATCGCCGGCGGGCAGTGATGTTAATTTGCAGTTAACGCACAAGACATTGCTCTTTATTGCTGCAGCTTAATGACGTTTATGGATTACTATTCTTTTTATATCAGCCTGCCTACATATGAATTAACGTTTTATACGGTCACTTGATATAGGGACGCTAAATGAAAAAGGTAAGAATGTATTAGTGACTGGAAATACCGGCTTCATATCTATCTCCTGATAAGTATGTCTAAAGGAATTAAAGACGGAGTGATAGCTTTGAATGACCGTAGAAAAAATCTTGTGGTTACCGTTTAGGATATTAACGAGTTAATCATTCAAGCTGAGATGATAACTCTTAGAGATATTTTGCAATTAAAAACACAGGAGTATTAGTGACTCCCACTTTATGTCTTACGTCCAAGGAAGATATGAATGGGCATTATCCCTCCAACTTCAAATAAAGTCTTATTCAAAAGCTTATAGACATACCGATCGTGAAAGCTACTTACTTAACTCACACCTTCGTAAATATTAAAAAAATTGTTAGATTTGTGGATGAATTGAGCTATTATCATCTTTTACGTGAAAGATTTTGATACTAATCAAGGGATCTACCCCCGTAATTTGATTGCTAGAGATAAACTCTGGCTCATTATTGGCACATTAGCTTCTGACCACGGCTTCGCTCACGTTAAATTTGATTTTTCAAAACTTCTATTATTCAACCCCTTAGAGGTTGAATTTTCAAAATTCCTTTCTTAGCGGATGCCTAGGTCATAATAGTTACCTATCTGTATTCCAAATTTAAATCCTATCCGTTCAGTAGTTTCAGCTGTACCTACGTTGATAGATAAGTCAGTCACCTTTTACATATTAAGATTATTAAAATGCACAGTTGCGGCCAACAATCCATAAATTCGTCCAATCACAGGTGATTGCGATCGTTACACTGTAGCAATTACGGGGGTAGGAACTGGTAAGAATTAAAATGTCCCTCTTTCCCACACTCTCCTTGGCATATTTCAAAGCAAGTTGTTCAATAAAGTTTAAGACGAAATGAATGTACGGAGTCCCACATTTATGGAGAAATCCTAAAAACAAACAATCGTAACAATATTTATTTTACGTGTTCCGCGCGAATGGCTGCCGACAAAAACTTACTGCCGGCACAAAATAACCGAGAAATTGTGGCGAACTCAGAATTTATCAGCAATACGAGATTTTCAACCGTAGCTAATGCACGGACTTGTTCAACCATTGAATGGTGTAGAGCATGGACTTATACTTGTTTTTATAAGTCCTTGGTAAAAAAAT
Source organism: Hipparchia sbordonii (assembly GCA_038048805.1). Lineage (NCBI taxonomy): Eukaryota > Metazoa > Arthropoda > Insecta > Lepidoptera > Nymphalidae > Hipparchia > Hipparchia sbordonii. Next base: position 5,954,905 of record CM076107.1, on the reverse strand, counting down.
TATTGAACTATTTCAAGATACTAGTACAAATATAATATAATGCTTTGACTACGAGTATGTACCTACGATTTTCATATAATTTAGCGTTTGTCTTTTCCGGTAACCGTTATAGCAGGACAAATCTGCAATGTTGCATTTGGAAAATAATATTGATAAGTAGACGCCATGAACGTATAACGTTCATAATGTTTGTGCGGTCAAGACGCCTAAAATAAATTTCTCTTGCGACATTTTAAAATTTTTATAAATACATAGTTATATATACTCAGAGAAAACTCGACTTTACAATATACAGATTGACGATATAGTACTCACTTTTTGATGGTACATTACGTTATCAATAACACTCTTATAGATGAAGTAAAGCATGAAGAGTGACTTTCTCTGTTCCTACTCTACATCTAAAAAGAAAAATCTTCAAGAATAAAAAGCCAATCGTAATTAAAATGAATTATGAGTACCACGTCCTTTTCTTCCCAAGGAACTTTATCAATTAATCAAACCTTTAATCCATAAAGCGCTTATCAAAATGCGTTTGACCGCATGATTGACAAAATTTTTGTACCAGCTTAAGATAAATTGTTTTAAGTTATAAAAAATTAAGGGCGGCTTCAGATTAGCCGCAATCAATCGCGCGACAGCAGCGCGGCAGCAGAGTTTCGGGCGCGGCGCTCGTTCAAAATAAAACGCACGGTCGTTATTCTGTAGTTGCGTAGTGTAAGAGACGTAGCGCACATTCTTTTTGTTATTTCTTTTTGAAGGAAAATCAAATTGAGGAATTTATTGATGAGGTTCTATGATATGGGATCCGAAATTGTTCAAATATAGTAATAAAACTGACCAAAAGGCATGAGACAAAATCTGCAATTATATCCAAAAAATTCAACAAAGCTGAAAGTGAAAAAAAGTAAAGCGTTCGTAGAGTCGTTCGTGGTATTAAATTAACAACACTATCGACTCTAACAAAACAACAGCAGCACTGTCTAGGGCTGTTGTAGCACGATTGATTGGGTCTAATTTGCTAGCACCCTTAGTTTTAAAACGCTTTCACACACGTTTAAGAAATAAATGAGATTATCAAGCATACCCTAGAGAAGTTATAAACCGCGAATAATTTGACAGTAACACGTCTGGCGCGCGCTTCATTAGGGAATGCCTAGAATAACCAGCGTAGCTTAGGGCTACCAAATGTTATGTGTAAATGGTTTTATTCCATTTTATGATAACTTTAGATTTTTAACCAACAAAAAAAAGAGGAGATTCTGAATTCGTCGCGTATTTCTTTTTTATGTATGACCACGCATAACTTTTCGCAGAGTTGTCCGATTTTGATGATTTTTTTAATGGATAAGGTCTACGTCGAAGTTGGTCCCATTTAAATTTGAAAAATAAATTCTACATCTAGAAAATTATAAAGTTTGTTTGTTTGTTGGTTTGTCCTTTAATAACGTTGCAACAGAGCTACGGATCGACGAGATTTTTGCATGGGTATAGTTGAGGACCTGGAGAGGGACATAGGCTACTTTTTATCCCGGAAAATTATAGAATTTCCGCGGGATTTTAAAAACTAAATCTACGCAGATGAGGTCGCGTACATCAGCTAGTATTTTATATAAACTAAATCAATATGATGATGTTATATCCAATTTTCCATAGTCGGGTTACAGTTTTTAAACTCTTATCTTGCTATCAGCAGCCCTTAGCGAGACAGGTGCGAATTGCACATCAGATTGAATCTAAAAGGATTCTGTAATATCTGCGCCTACTATGAGAGTTAATGTAAGCGGTTTCTCCCGAGATCTACGAGGATTGCAATTTTGAAATGGAAACTTATTTAAATCTCCTTATGCATGAACGCAAACGAAAATTTAACGATAATTAATTACACATATTAGCAAGAAAAAGTATAATAAATAAACTTAAAAATAATTGCCTAAGTAAAAAAAAGTGTCAAAGTGGAGATTTATTTTCAGGCATATGTCAAAAATTACTGCATATTAGAACCTGAAACTTGGTTGTAAATTCAGTTATATCCTGCACTAGAATAAGTTAGAATTATTGTGCTATAATCCGCCAACAGAAAAATCTTATGGTCAAACCTGCAGTTACAAGCTAAGCACCGCTTACCGCGCACTTATGAGAAAATGAAAAAAGTTCATTAAATTAAATTTTTTTCGTCAATATTTAGACGGAAATGCAGACAATCGAAATCGCAACATAAAGAAAAAGCAACCTTGCTGTTTCTACCATTTAGATATGGATCCTTAAATTTTTTTTTTTTTTTAGTAATGTAAGTATCCACTACAATGTATACTCACTAATATTACAATCTAGCCGAATAATATGGCTAATGAGCAATTTTACTTTAACCTAAACTTATAAATATCTTATATACTAAGAATTAGTCCACTGACGTAACTTAGTCTTTCTTTATCGATTGAAGACACTTTGTTCTTGTGTTCTTGATCCTTAAAAATGACGGCAGTACAGTAACAATATTCGGGTCGAAATCATAACTCTTAATCCTTCGCCGAGTTCAATGGCAATAAACGCCAAAACACGTATGTAATTAAAACGATTCCTGTGATCACTAAAATGAATATTTATGTATTGGCTTTGAATTCCACGCGAAACGATTCGTCATGAAAGAAACAAGTCACGCCACCGCCAAGTAGGTATAGTGTAAAATATATATCTCTAAAGACATATATTATTACTAGCGGACGCCCGCGACTTCGTCCGCTTTTTCAGTTCACAATCGACAATCGAAATCCCTGCAGTTTAGGTGGGCAGAACCCCTGCAGCATCAGGATGGAGGAGTTGGAACCCAAAGTTTTTATGAGAGCATTTTGCAAAGTTTTTGCATCGATTAAAAAAAGATTCACGCAAATCGGTATGTATAATATACATAGATAGAAAAACACAACTCCTTCGGGTCCTTTTTCGAAAGTCGGTAAAAAAGTAGCCTATGTTACTCCCGGTAAAATCAGCTGTCTACTAGTGAGAATTCCGTCAAAATCGGTCCAGCCGTTCCCGAGACTAGCGACAACAAACAAACATTTTTTTTGTTATAAGTACCGTATTTACGGTATGTATTTAGTAAAAAGCTGTTATTTTGATATTACAAACAGACACTTCAATTTTATTTATATGTATAGATAGATATATAGGAAATGCGATTTTTTACTAGCTACTATAAGGAGTTTTTGCCAATAAGTACCTATCGAACATTAAGCAAAATACAACCCGCATTTCATTGCAAAGAGTTTAATATTGTTCGTAATTATATGACATTTGGTATTTAATTTCTTTTTTTCCTTTGGTTAGTGGCTTTTGTTAGTATTAAGCCAGCGTAATGCACTTCACAATATTTAATTTCTCTTCTCACTCTACTGTTGGATATATTATTATCTAGATCTCTTGTTACATCTTCCTCACGCCTCGATCTTACGACACTTCTACAGTGACTCTCTATGACTTTTAGATATCTTTTATCCCCGAGTACAGTGGTTGATCTGCCAACACGGACCTTTCGGTTGCGAGGTAGCCATTTCAACACCTTGAGGCTTCAACCTTTATCAGTACTCCGACCAAATGCCGCTCTTTTTCACTTCAGCTTCGCAACTAGGTACACAAAGCAACTAGATATTCGAACTCAAACTCAAATTCAAAATTATCTATTTCATGTAGGCCAACTGGCTATAGCTCTTATGACAAGTCGAGAATCTACCACCATATGATATCGGTCACTCTAGTTCATCTATTGATCTTCTCTTTCTTCTTCTTCTGACTTGGTATTTATTAGGTTGGTAGGTACGTACGTTTACATAATTTACTTATAATGTCCAAATATACACCCACAAAAATTACTTATAGATACATTTTGAAGATTATATTATAAGTGTATTGTAGTATGCATCTATGAATTTCACTTAATAAATTCCTATGTTGCCCAGCTATGTAATTGTTTTGCATGTCTGTTCCATTCATGAGGTATTGTCACATTGCAGTAGCCTGTATACAATCGTAAGTACGTCTGGATTCCTAGCCAGCATTCCAGTAAAACGGGATTGATGACTCAGATAAAAATGTGGGAATACGGGTGGCGTTTAGACTTTGCTGATATATTTTGTACCAACGGCTCGATGAAAGCATTTCGACGCATTGATGGCATGACTTTTCACTTCCATTTACTGCTCGCCGCAGCTCTGATCGACTTTTGAAACAATAAAACAGTTACATTAATATTTATTAACTAGCAACTTCACCCGCCTGGGTTTACCTGACTCCATCGAGGTATTGATGCATGGAGGAACAAATGTTATCAGGGTAAGTCTATCGCGTCAAATAGCATGTTATACAACCAAAATATAATAGAGAGAGACAAGTCTTCAAGTAAAACTTTGGTGCAACCTACGGGTTTTCCGTGTCCGACACTTCAAGCCAATTGGCGTCATGCCATTTTGACGATGAGTGTGAAAGCCGTTAGTAGGTACGTGTGGCATCACGCCACGCAGTTTCAATAGTGAACTCGAATCCATTTGCGTTTATTCCGCTCAAGGAATTTAAATTTTTAGTGAAGTTTATTTATTGTCATTCATCCACTTGACTTCAACGATCGGAGTCACGCCATGAGATGCTTGAATGATCGTGAAAGCTAGACGTCAAAAAATACCACTGATAACAAAGAACATAATTAATATTTACATTTAGATACATAGCACCGCATAGCATTTGCTGCAAATTTAAAATCTCTAGGTTCAACGGTTTAGTCACGCTCATGAGCGCTTATGTCATGCTACTGTTTTATACGTAATACGTATAGAAGATACTAGAGACATAATTGACAGACAAAGATAAATCCGACGGCAGGTGACAAAAAGACGTCTGGTTTCCCTTGAACATCGATCAGGTTAAGGCCATTTTACGTGTTGCCTTTGCCTCTAGTAATAATACAACTCTATCTTTCTCATATAATAAGCAGAACGCCAACATTTCTTATTTTAATAGTTGTCCATAATCCAAAGTTTTCCCCCTAACCTTGTTATTGAGGTATGAATCAAAAAACAATATTTTTTTATATAGTTTGAAAATTTGATTTGAAAAACCACCTTTTTCACATTTTACACAACATGAAATAAGGAAGTCATCTTATAGATTTTTAATTGAGATTGATGCCACATATTCATTCGGTGTCGTAAATATGACACCAAATGAATACGAGTATGTGGCATCTCATGACATATGATGACAAAAACTAAAGCCTAAAAAACTAGAGAACTAGAACTTTTAAATCTTGTTAGAGTTCCTTAAAAAGCGCCGTTGTTTAATATATTATCTACCAAAAAACAACCAATGTTTTCTACCAAAAACCACTCTTCTCATTAGTTGTAAAATAGTATAAAGTATAATAGTGTACTCTCCTATAAAATAGTTTTTCAATCGGTTAAATTAGTAGGGGAGAAGGAGGTAAGACGGGGTAGCGGGTAAGACGGGGTACCCAGCGAAATTCACAGTTCCAATTGACCAATTACGGTCGTTCATTCATCGTTCGACGCGCCGCCATGATACTTGTCAGTTGTCCAGTGGTTAGTAGTTCACAAATGCACAGTGTCGAAAAAAATTCAAAAAAAGTGTTTCACTGCAAATTGCTTATCATATTTTCTTGTGGTTTGACAAGTGACTGTGATTTGTTAAATAACGTTAGCTGGTGAGGTGTTGCTGTGATTGACGCTTAAACTAACCTATAATAAGGTAGGCATTTTGTATCCTTAAGATTGTTGGCTGTTTTTTTTTTTGTTTTTTTTTTTTATAAAATGGCTCTGCAGGCGAGATGGGGTAACATCTTGCCCTCAGTGAGAATAATTTTGTTCTTGTTTTTTTTTTTCGTAAAAATGAGTTTGTTTTTTGTGAGCTTATTATAGTTTGTCTTTTTAGAATGGTTCGTGACGCACGACTGACAGAGGGTCGTGGTCCGAAGAATCCATGCGACATCACAACCAGCTAATATGCCCACATGTGATAAAAGCAACACTAGCTTTGTTTTGACTTCTCCAAAACAACTCTTTCCACTTCCGCTTACTAAAAATCCTCTTGTATTGCTAAAAAGCGTGGAAAAACAGTAATTATCACGTCGTCTCCCTACAAACAAGAACTAGAAGATATCATGCTCATTATGTGGAAGATGGGCTCATAATAGCTGTGCCAGGAATAGATGATGATGATGACGAAGCCACCCATGTCTGCGAGTTCTGCCAGCTCAAATAATCAACTTTTTCTGTGATCATTCTCATTACCCCATCTTACCAGCACCATGGGGCAAGACGGGGCAAAACCCCTTTTTTTTATTTTAATTTTTTTCTCTTAAATGTGTTATCAAAAGTTCCTAATGACACCAAATATTAGAATAATAATAGTTAGTTGTTAATTAAAAAATAAATATGATTGTTTCACTATGTAATTTTTTATATTATTGACCTTTAAAGCTTAAGTACCCCATCTTGCCACCCTCTCCCCTAACAGACCTTTTCAACCGGCTCTTCAACCGAAGAATGTTATGTGACTTGACAAGGATTCAAGAGCAACAGAACTCGTATCTATTATAGTTGAAATACATTGAAAGGAGATCAAGTCAATATGTAAATCACTGCGTTATCGTATCGTGTTGCACATAGTTAATTAGCTAGATTGTTGCAAGACGACAGGCTTGCTAGGGAGGGCTCTGATGTAGCTATCGATGCTATCGACTTTAATCCGTCGTATGCAATTAAGTATCCACTTTAATACTAAAGATAAATAATCGAATTACATATATTGAAAGTGTTTTTCATATAATATATAACTATTTGTTATGTTTGATGAATAAGTTACGGTCTGTTATGTCTAAAAACTGTTTTGTAATTTTGAAACTTAATACATAATAATTTTAAAATAATGTCCCACATTAACAATCGACTCGTCCAGAACAGGCCACCTAGTTGCGTAAATATGTTTTATTCATATACCTAAGTCTTCTTTATAAAATTTATATTCTAAATATCACTAAAAAAAATTAAATCCCCTAAAAAGCTTAGAAGTTATAAGAGAAAACACCAACAAACGTGGAACTGGAGTGTGACTTTGTTTAATATTATTTAGAGAAGTGTTCGGCCCATCACTAGGTTGTTTCGACGAGACAAAGGCCCTATTGGCGGTCTGTCGTCGAATGTTTTTTTTCCCTTTGTCCTCCATTTCCTTGTTGAAAAGGATGCGATGCATTCTAATCATCTTTTATTTGTTTTTATTTCCATCGCTTACTTTTATCCTCGTGGCTCAGAATATAAAGTAGGTAGGTAATATTGTATGATTTCCATACTTCTTTTTGTGTATAACTTATTAAAAATATTATACCTTCTGGCCTTTGTCCTCGATTTAGTTCGTGTTTTTGAGATATCAGCTCTAGTAGTTCATCTTGGTCGCGAAATTTCATCAAAAAAGATTTAGGCACGTTGGCTGCGTGCGGATTGGTAGACTTCAAATATGCTTATTTAAATTCAAATTTATTTCACGCAGGCCACTTGTAGCTTTTATGACAAGTCAAGACTACCACCGTTTCGGTTCGGAAATCAGATTCGCCTGAGAAGAGCCGGCAAGAAACTCTATATCAGTAAACCCATGTATACGTATTTCCACAGGACACTCAAGCAGCCGCCGCGGCCTTGACCTCTTTAGGTCACGTGTACACCGCGATCGGCGACTACCCCAACGCGTTGGCCAGTCACAAGCAGTGCGTGCAGCTGGTGAAGCAGATGGGAGACCGGCTACAAGAGGCGAGGGAGATAGGCAATGTGGGAGCAGTTTACTTGGCAATGGGCGAGTTCGACTCTGCGGTCGATTGTCATACACAGCACTTGAGATTGGCGAGGAGGTTGGGGGATCAGGTAAAATGAAATTAAAATATTTTAAAGAAAAATCCTCGAGAGTTTATTATCATCATCATCTTTTGAGGACCTGCCTGGCGCAGTGGTGAGCGCTGAGGTCTTATAACTGGGCGGTCTCGGCTTCGATCTCGGCGGCGCGGTGGCAATTTCGGAATTTATAATTTCTGAATTGTCTTTGGTTTGGTATGGAGGCTTTGGATGTGGCTAGTTACCACCCTAGCGTCAAAGATGTGCCGCCAAGCGATTTAGAATTCCGGCACGATGGCGTGTTGAAACAGATTAGACGTATGGGTTGAATTGACACTGCCATACCCCTTCCAAGTTAGCCCTATACCATTTTAAATTGCATCGTCACTTACCATCAGGTGAGATCGCAGTCAAGAACTATCTTGTCATCGAATAAAAAAACTCAACTCATCGCCGACCACTGCTGGGCGCCGGTCTCTCACAATGTGTTTGGGCCATAGTGCCATAGATCTCTCGGGATCATGATCGCGACTATGCAGGTTTCCTCCAGGTGTTTTCGTTCACCGCTAAAGCAAGTGATATTTAATTACCTAAAACACGCATGACTCCGAAAACTTGTAATAGGTGTGTCCCTAGGATCGTCGAAAAGGAATCAGTAGCTAGAACATTATAGTAAACTTTTCCTCAATTAATTTAAAACTTCACAGGTAGAAGAAGCGAGAGCCTACTCAAACCTCGGCTCATCATACCACTATAGGCGGAACTTCACGCAAGCTATTGCTTATCACGAAAACGTTTTAAGGATAGCTCAAAATCTGGGTGACCGAGCAATCGAAGCTAGAGCGTACGCTGGTTTGGGGCATGCAGCAAGGTACCTCCACGTATATTTCCATTTTAATTCACAATCCTATTTATTATCCATAATTTTTTTTTTTTATTATATTTGCTATGGTATAAAAAGTAGCCCAAGTTATTATACCTTTACTAATTTGGGCTACTTTGTATTATTTTTATGAGAAAGGTTTCGTAAGACATAGCCAGCATTAGCAATGTAAGCATTGGAAAATATTTTTATCTACTCAATGCAATAAAATAATGAATGCATGAAATATACAAAGGAATATTTTACTTATCAGTTTGTAAATGTTTATTTTTTGATCACCAAAAGAAGGAAGAACAAATTGTCAATTTATAAGGCCAAAACATCCAATGCGAATATGGATTGAAAAGCATGCTCTACCGCACGATCACCTGATATTCAAAAAGTCAGCACTAATACAGATTATAATTACAGGTGTGCCGGTGATTATGCACAAGCTAAGAAATGGCACGAAAGACAACTAGACGTAGCTTTGGCGGCTAGAGATAAGGTTTGAAAACCCTTTTCCTTTCTATATTTAAGGCAATTTAAGTAATTCGTTTGATTTTTAAACCAATAAATAAATAATAATCAACGATATTCTTTCAGATCGGGGAAGGTAGAGCTTGTTCGAATTTAGGTATCGTATACCAACTACTAGGAGAACACGACGCAGCACTCAAGCTACATCAAGCCCATTTATCAATCGCTAGACAATTACAGGTGAGAAAACCGTTAGAAAACAATGAAATCATGTAAATTCTAGTAATTTATTCCGCGTTTCTTGATAATAAAATCTAGTTAGACTATATAGTTTAATAAAATCTCCTTCCAGGATAAAGCTGGCATGGGGCGAGCGTACGGCAATATTGGTAACGCGTATTCAGCGGCAGGTTTTTATGAACAAGCCATCAAATACCACAAACAAGAACTGACCATATCCAAAGAGGTTCACGACCGAAGCTCTGAAGCCTCTACGCATGGAAATCTGGCTGTTGCGTACCAGGCATTAGGAGCTCATGATATGGCGTTGTTTCATTATAGAGCACATTTAGGTAATATTATACTCATTTTTGAACTAGCGATAAAATAAGTTGTAAAGAAGTCAATACTTCTTTACAACTTATTTTACTAGACTTAACACTATTAATATAGTGTTAAGTCGATTGCCTCATTTAGAATTTTTCTTCAGCTCACTGCCAGTTGAATGAGGTTTCAAGTGACTTTTGTTTGAACACCCCCCACCTATCTTCAACATCCTGGCCGTGCTCCTCATCCGTCTCCAAAATCCTCAATCATCAGCTCTCTCCATATTTTTGCTCCAAATGAATTTTTATCCTCCATACAAAATCATCAGAAATTTTGAGAAAGAATATCCCACTTAAAATCTAGTACCCTTTATCATTATAACCCGTCGTCCTTTTTTTTAGATTTCTTTGATTGGCAATAAAGGGCAAGCTACTCGTACATTAAAACAATTCCAAAACTGACGAACGAAGCTACTCCTAAGGATTTCTTTCTTACCATTTTGGTACGGAACGTTAAATATATATTGTTTTTGGTAATGAAACTAGATGAAATGTTTCGTCTACAGGTATAGCACGGGAACTAAAGGACGCAGCGGGGGAAGCTTGTGCTCTTCTCAATCTCGGAAACTGCTTGTCATCAAGAGGAGAGTTCGCTCAGGCAGTGCCGTACTATGAGCAGCATCTTATGCTTTCACAGGAGCTTGGAGATGTAATCGCTGAAGCAAAAGCGTGTCACTTTTTGGGATATGCTCACTATTGTTTAGGAAATTATAAGGAAGCTGTAAGGTAATTAGCTTTTATGATTGACTAGTTGATGCCCGCGACTTCGTTCGCGTGGATTAAGTTCTTCTAATTCCCGCGGAAACTCTCTTATTTTTCAGGATAAAAGGTAGCCTATGTGTTATTCTTGATTATAATCTCTCGCTGTGCCAAACAGCCAAATCGGTTCAGTCGTTGCGGCGTGATTGAGTAACAAACATCTATACATTCAAACTTTCGCATTTATAATATTAAAAATAGGAAATAGGATAATAAATGCTTTGTGGGCTAATCTAGCCCACTTTACTCGAGTTCATCCGATTGCGTCCAATTTTTTTAATTTATTTACTGCCATATCTGCGTTAGAATGACTTTATCAGCGCTTTCTTACGCCATTGATTCGATTATTTTTTTTTAGATATTACGACCAAGATTTATCTCTAGCTAAGGATTTACAAGACAAAATGAATATGGGGAGAGCATACTGCAACCTTGGTCTAGCCCATCTTGCTCTGGGCAACCTTGAAACGGCCCTGGAATGCCAAAAATACTTCTTAGCAATAGCTCACATGACACAGCACTTGCAAGGGAAATTTAGGGCACTTGGAAATATTGGTGATGTTTTAATAAAAATGGGCGACGTGGAAGAAGCGGTTAAGATGTATCAAAGACAACTTGGATTTGCTCGACAAGTAAGTAATTCGTAATTTCACTGTTTCACTGTATTTTTGAAAGACTTCAAAAAAGAAGATTTTCATTTTTGAATACGTTCATGATTATTGATTTCAAAAAAGAAGATTTTCATTATTAAATACTTTCATTTCACCATTTTTATTTGTAGAAAATATGTTATTTCTGGGGTTGAAAAATAAAGGGATGAATCCTGTTTATAGGGGTTTTATTGAAAATAATTTCTATTTGTAGCAATTCTTTAGCTACACATAATTTAACTCCTCAATCCTCTTCCTTATAGTTAAATGATGATCGGTTAAATCTTCTTTTGTCTTTGTAGGCTCGAGATAGATCTTTGGAGGCTGCAGCGTGTGGAGCATTAGGTTTAGCTCGCAGATTACAAAGGAGATTAGACGCAGCATTAGGACACCATACACAGGTGATATAAAATAATATATTTATAGGTATTCATTTCTGGGATGAAAAATATCCATGAACTATTGCAAAGTTTCATCTTAATCGGATGAACGATAACTTGAGACCTGAATGCGGCTTGGTGACGTCACAGCTGCGTACTAGTATCTACAGTGCGTAATAAAAATACATAAAACATCATGTTCAATAAACCCTTTATTAAACCCTTTAGCATAAAGATAGAAAGGTATCCGGAGCGAGTCGTATGTGATGTGTATCAGTATGAGACCTAAAATGATAATTACTGCCGTTGCTCACTGTACCTATAACACTGGCACCCGCAGGGAAATGCAAAGGGTAGCGAGCGGAGAGTCGCCTCTCACGCAGGTTCGCCTCTCAAGTTATCGCGACGAGTGTTACTCTTACTTATTGTACGTTTTAAGGAATTAACCCTTCGTCAAGAAGCGGGGGATGCAGCTGGCGAGGCAAGAGCACATTCTCATTTAGGCGCTGTTCATATGGCGCTAGGACATTATTCACATGCAGCTAGGTGTTATCGGGTATGTTTTCTTACATTTTTCCTATTTACTAAGTGAAATAGTTTTAAAGATCCATTTAGGTATGTACTAAGATACATTTACTACTAAGATAAAAAAAAAATGTATTGCAGAATGTTGTATGATACGCTACGTGCGCAAGGCGCTTTTTAATAGACTCGTCGGTGGCTCGGGTCACGACTGTAATTTTCCACAATGTTAACCTAAATAACTAATATCTATAATCAATTTAGGAGCAACTGGAAAGAGCTCAAGAGCTTCAAGATTGTGCTCTTGAAGCCCAGGCTTACGGCAATCTTGGTATTGCTAAACTGAATATGGGACACTATGAGGATGCCATTGGATATTTAGAACAAGTAAGTTTTAAAATGTTAGGTACTGAACATTAAAGATATGTCATAGCTCTCGTGAGTGTAACTCATTATATAAAGTTTTAAGTACCTAACTTGTTCTGCACGCTGTATGGCTTTCGCCACGTTACATGAACGTGCTAATGAATTAAACTTGTCTGACGTAAACCTACCTAATTGAAACCGTATTATAAATTGGCCTTAGAAAACCATAAATCTTCATCAGTTAATACTCAGTTTTGATCGCTTTTCAGCAATTAGCAATATTAGAACGAGTGAATACACCAACATGCCAGCTAGATAAAGCAAGAGCGCTTGGTTCCCTTGGAGACTGCTATGACGCTCTCGGAGATCCTGATGAGGCAACCAAATACCATGAACAACACTTAGCAGCAGCGCTGAAATTAGATAATGCGAGGGAACAAGAAAGAGCGTACCGGGGACTTGGGTTAAGTCATAAGTAAGTAGGTTTGTTGAAACAAGATTCCGCTCATCATCAACAGACCCAGCATCTAATAGAACTTTTGTTTTTCAGGTCAGTTGGTAATCTTCAACAGGCTCTTGTATGTTTAGAGAAACGACTTGTGGTATCTCACGAGCTAGGCATACCTGAGGCAAAGGCGCAGGCTTATGGAGAACTTGGTGCTTTGCATATAGCTCTCAACAATCTTGAACAAGCCGTCTCTTGTCTAGAGCATCAAAAGAGTATTGCCAAGTAAGTTGTGGAAAATTAAATTTTGGTACTTTTTATGTTTGATGCTTTTTATACGTGATAAAAACAGAAATGAGGAAATGCAGATAGAGTTCTCCGAAATTTTATTTACTTTTTATTCCCGAAATACCTACTAGACTAACCATGTCCTACTAGGAAGCGCAGAGTTCAAACTTCCCTCTAAGTTGATGGACATCAGCAGTAGAGTATCACGCAGTGCTGGATACAAATTCCTATAACGAGACCTCTGTCTTGCAATGGACAGAAATCGGTTGATGACGATATCAACATTCTCAAAAAGAACTTCGTTACTTAGCTACACGTATGCTGAAACTTCTTAATGATGTTAATCTTTTCAGGGAGCTAAACAATCAAATAATGGAATCAGAAGCATGCCATTCGCTTGGTGTAGCGCATCACGCGCTCGGCGACCACGCGGCTGCCGTGAGACATCACCGCGCAGAGCTTGAGCTGGCACATAGACTCGGACTTACTCATTTACAGGTAATAAAAGTAATTGTATCAATTTTGTTAATTGGACTAAGATATATTGTCATGGTTATTGACTTGAAGGTCTTGTAAAAATTGAGACAATGCAATGTCTGAAAGTAAAAATGAATAGCGAACCCCATTTCCCTTCACATTGAATTTAGCACATATTTGATGCTGCAAAGGTGGGTGAGTGGTTCACTCCACTTATAACCATTGCGTCACTTTGTGGCAGGCTCGAGCGTGTGGTGGGTTGGGCGCCGCGCACGCAGCGCTGGGTGCACAAGCAGAGGCGGCGCGCTGGCACGAATCACGTCTTCGACACGCCACTGCAGCTGGTACGTGGTATATTTCTAATTTAATCTTGCATTCGTTTTTTGGTTGTTTTTCTCTACCGATATCATAATTTCTGTTAACACTTTCAGGCGATTCTCGTGGAAGAGCTAACGCGTTGGCAGACCTTGGTCGAGCGCATCTTGCAATGGGTGCCTGTGGGAGTGCAGTATCTTACTTGCGTCAAGCACTTGCAGCCACTGAAGGACTTGCTGATGCAGACGAAGAGGTAAGAATCGAATAAAAATGAAAAAGGCTAAAAAATTCTACCCATATGTGATACCTTAAACCTGGGTGGAATGCTTCTCTCCGCCCGCTACCCATTGCATTTCCACACAGACGCCTATATTGTACAGTGGACTACATCATCAGTTGTAAGTCTCATACTACATCATGTGACGACGTGCTCCGAATTTCGATATGATTTTATTAGTTTGATTCCTTTTGTCATACTACTTTTTTATAGAAGTTCATTTGTTATTCCTTTGTTTATATAATAAAGAGTAAATTAGCCATTCAACTTTTCTGTCCTAGCGTGATCTATGTATTTCTTTGGTTCTAACAAGATCACAATTTCAGGCTCGAGTACGCCACCGACTGGGCTTTGCACTTTGGGCTTCAGGCGAATTGGAAGAGGCAAAAGAACAACTTCATGCAGCCCTTACAGTTTTAGAATCCGGTAATGAAAGGCATAAGGACAAGAAGACTATCGCCTTATACACCTCAACGCACCATGCCTTGCAGAGAGTACTTGTTGGTAAGTGTGTTGAAATAAAAGGAGTTTGGCGAGCTTAGCAAAGATTTTTGTAGATTTACCAAAAATTTTCTTTCATACAAACCCATTTCAGACAATTCCGAGCACAACAAAAAATCTGCCAAATCGCTCGAGCTGTTCTCTAGTGATGATCTTAATACTTATGCAATATGCATTCAATTGATTTTTTTATATAGATTTGTCATTTTTATGTTCGCTCTGTTCAAAAGTGCTGGTGACACAAACTCCCTTTAAAACTTGCCAATATAAATAATACATAAAGCCTAGATCTTCATTAACCGACTTCCAAAAAGGAGGAGGTTATCAATTCGGCCGGTATCTTTTTTGTTAGTCATGAACATGATTTTTGTTATAGAACTTGGTCGTCATCACGAAGCGCTTGTGGTCGCTGAACGTGGCCGCTGTCGCTCGCTAGACACAGTACCAGACAAGCAAACCAGTGCGTTGAACCAAGCCAATCTTGAACTTCATACTGCCCAAAGGTATTTTTGTAATTTGTTTTTTTAAGATTATTTTTTAGCCATGCTGTATGCATGATTAATCCTTAAACGAAGCCAAATAGGAGTTGTTCTTTGAATCGGTTTTATTTTTAACTAGCAGGAACCTCAATGAAGATGTAAGCAAAGAGCGAACAGAATTATGGAGTCCATCCACCGTAGACCAGGTCCTAGAAGTGGTGAACAAGCAGAAGTCACCCGTGTTGTACTTCAGCATTGCAGCTGGAAGGCTGTACTCTTGGCTTCTTGTACCTCATAAGGGTAAGCTGATCCATCCTTCATCATCGTTGTCGCAGAATACAAAAATCTATTATTTATGATTTGGAAGTTTCATTATTTACCTGTAATGTTTTAGGTATCCTAAGATTCCACCAGACCTGTCTACTTGATCAATCCGAAGACAACGACAATAGTCTACCAGATATAAGTCCTGATGATCTTCAAACTAATACAAGTAAGTTTTATGAGAGCAGATTGTATGAAGATAAGTTATAAGATGCAATTAGTTTCATACGAAAATAATTTGGTTTAATTGAAGTTATGTTACATTAGAAGGAGACGTTATATTTTACGACACGCAAGGTCCAGTTCCTCAATGTCTAAAAACTTCCTTGCGATTTATTGTTTGAATGTGGCGTTATTTTCTAACTTGACACTATTTGTTCATATCAAGGCGCGGGCAAATTGGAAAGATGCATTAAGGAGTGGTCCGCTTGGTTGAAGACATCTGCCGACAGGAGAGAAGACGACCAGTGGGATCCTGATGATCGTCCCAGCACTGGCCTTGCTAGGATGGTAATTATTGTCTGCTAACGGTCTTAGAAATCAGGCAATATTTTAAACCTGACAAAGTCGAGTTACCCTTATTGTTTCAGAATTTCGAACAGAATGATATTTTTTTTGTCATTTTTCTTGATGCGTCAAAAACTATGCGGCTTATAAACAATTTAATTGTACATATAAAACATGTTTTAGAATGTACGAATTAAGCCTCTTCTTTTGATATCCCATTTGACCTAGTAAAGACACTTTAGGGCACTATACCTATACCTAATTTTGACCCTACTATAATATGAGTTACTAGTCAAGTAAGTCAAGTAAACTGTTTTATTGCAGGTAACGCGAAATCACCTTCTGAATTCCTCGAACTATTCGTTGAGCTCTTTGTTCAGCGTGGGTTCTGTCGGAGGCTCCGTCGCAGGCTCGGTGGCAAGCCTGCAAGGCTCTACAAGGTAAAAAAAAATCTTATACCTTTTTCTGCTTAATAAGTTCTCATCATCGTTAGCCTTCTTATCATGAATTCTATTATATTGTAGAACGTTGTTGTTCAAAGAAGTTTTATAAACTATTCGCTCATGAATTTTCGTCATAGTGTACGTGACTATAATCTATTTCTCCTTAGCTCGCTTAAAAGGTGAACAAATTGCTGAAAACCAGAAGCAAAGGTTTCGGAGAAGCGTGTAACCGATAAACATAGCCAGTTGCAGTTATAAAATGTTTTCAAATTCAATGTGCCGTCTGGCAGTAACTACTAAGGACTTCCACTGACTTTGAAAAGCCCTTCGCCAACCCTGCAAGTCATTTGATTATTCTCATGATTTTAGGTCCAGCATTCACGGACCCAGAAAGAAGCAGCCCTCATGGCAAGGCCCTCCGTGCCTCAATTCCTTATATCAGATGCTCATTGCGCCTTTCGAAGATCTGCTACCGACTTCCTGTAACAATAATCATGGTAAGTTATAAAATGTGTTAAAATAACCATTTAAAAAAAAGCTGTCGCGCTTTTTGCTCTACGTCACCAAAGGAATGAGTGAACTTCTCCTGTCAAAGATTAAATTGTCGACAGCATCCCACGGTCGACGTGGTTGTGGCGGCAGACGTGAGATAGCCCTGGTGGTCGAGGGCGCGCTGTACGCGTGTCCGTGGGGCGCCCTGCGCGCCGCCACCGACACGGAACCGCTGTGCGAGCGATACGCGCTGCTCGTCGCGCCCGCACTGCGCCCGCTCAGGCACACACGCCACGTGCGAGCTAAACCGCATCCTGAACACAGTGAGTTTAAAATATTTATAGCAAAGCAATATGTAGATCAGCGTGCAGGGATACTATTTGCTATAATAGGCCTTTTTTACCTGACTACGGCAAAAACGAAAACCAAAGGATAGGTTAGGACACGGAACCGCTATGCGAGCGATACGCATTGCTCATCGCGCCCGCATTGTATCCTCTAAAACACACGTGTCATGTGAGAATTAAACCGCATCTTGAACACATTTAGTTTGATATTTTGTATTGAGTAAATTAGCCATGGTATTTACTAGGTATTTTTGGTACCTTATAGTAGATTCCAGTGGTTGGAAATATAATGGGGTGGACAGGGCTTAGTTACCCAAAATTAAAAGATGCAGCTTTAAATAGAAAATTTTCGTGCGTGTGTGATGCCAAGTTTCGATTCGAGGAAGCCACATGATGATGATAGTAAATTCATAATTTAAAAATTTTTCTAAATTCTGTGGTTTTGGAATAAAATTGTTAGAATTTGAATAGATCATTTATATTTTGATCAAAAAATCAAGGAAGAACAAAGAACAATCACATTTGAGTATTATAATGCTGACATGAACACAGGTGGTGCAAATGCAAACAACGCAGAAGCGGGCATGCGGTGTCTCGTGGTCGGCGTGAGATGGGGAGCGGCGCAGGCCCTCCTCAAGGAGGCAGAGCTCGTGGCGGACATGCTGCGCGTCACACCGCTGACCGACTACCAGGTTAATTCCTTAATCTCAATGCTATAAGTGAAGTTTGAAATTTAAAAAAAAAACCTGCACAATGGTTGCTTTTTTTCATTGCAATTAATGCAATGCAACCGCATATATTACCAGAAGATCAGAAAATAAAGGACGCGCGCCGGAAGGCACTTCGCGGCTTCTCATTCTGGTTTATTTTTTAGATCCTGTGAATTTACCATGTAAATTTTAACATAGGTACGTACTTTCATGACACTCGCCTTCAGGCCACAATGTCACAAAAACAATCTTGATAAACAAAACTGCTTTTTCCAGGCGTCAAAAGAAACTGTGTTGGCGCAACTCCCACAAGCAGAATGTATCCACTTCGCCACACACATCTGCTGGAAAACCCCGGGCATCGTTCTCAGTCCCGGGGAAGTGGTTAGTAGATTCCGATTTAAATAAATAGTTAATTAAAGATATATTATAGACACATCATCGGTAGACTTAGTCTGACACCTGACCTACGAAAAGCAATAATTTTCGGGGTTCAAGGGTTCGATTCCCAGGTAGACCACTAACATTTCGGAGTTTTGTGCGTTTTAAGCAATTGAATATCATTCATTCCTTTTTAAACGAAGGGAAACATCGTGAGTTAATCCTGTATGCCTCAGTTCAGTAGGTATAATATTCTCAAAGATGTCTGCCAAGAGGCCTACGACAAAATTTCAAAGTCTGTCACCTACCCAGTTGCCGACTTGGTTCAACATGGCATAGAAGCTTGTTAACTTTTAATAAATTTTACCATACCTTTTTATTTTTTGTCCAGGTTGACTCTCAAGCTAAACGTCTGCTTAACACGAGCGTTGGCAGTGGTGCTGTCGACACATCCACTGAAAACGAAGAAGACAGTAAGTTTCTATGTTATTTGGATAAATTTCTCATCAGGTCCATACACGTTTGGCGTTTCTAACAATTAAGGAAACTGATCAATTTTATTTTTAATAGATGCTGAGCTTCCTCCGAGTAACGAAGAATTACCACCCGCCTCGGAGTTTATGTTGACGGCATCTGAAATTATGAATTTGAAAATCACTGCTAGACTGGTATGTTACAATCTGCGCATTACTCGGCAGTTAATATTACATCGAATCCCAAAAAAATAAAATCGACCTGAATTGGCTTCGTAGAGCAGCGTTTCTGTCATTCTTACCTTTTTTTTTAAAGAATATTATTATGCTGAATACCATTTCATTTCCAACTATGCTTGTGCTAGGACTTAACCTTCTGACCCGTAAGCTATTGAGGCTTTCTCGGATCATGGGACGTGACAGACACGACGCTCTATGAAACCAAAGTAAGCTTAACTTATCTCTTTACATTTTGCACAGATTTTTATCACATTGTGTTTTATTTCAGGTGGTCATTTCATGTGCACCGTCAAGTGCAGCGTTCCAAGATTCAGATGACCCAGAATCAGTGACGGTAGCCGGCGAAGGTGTATCCCGATTGTGCAGAGCTTTCTTAGCCGCCGGAGCCCAAGCTATATTGGTCACTCTATGGCCTTCTCCTCAAGACACTGCCACGAAAATTTTATATAGAGCCCTGTATTCTGCCCTCTTACAAGGAAGCAGGGTAGCCAAGTAAGCGAAACTATTACCTAATTTCAATTTCCAGATACCAAAATTCAAGAAATAAAATTTTCAAAGTGATTAACTATATAACTTGATTAGATTTTTGTAATTACTTACATCTAGTTTCCAGTTTGTCCAGTGTCCAGTTTGTCTGGTGGGAGGCTTTGGCCATTGCTAGTTACCACCCTACTGTCAAAGAGGTACCACCAAGCGATTTAGCGTTCCGGTACGATGACATGTAGAAACAGATTATGGGTATGGGTTAAATGTACACTGCCATATCCCTTCCAAGTTAGGCCGCTACCATCTTAGACTGTATCGTCAAATACCATCAAGTGAGATCGCAGTCATGGACTATCTTGTCAACCAATAAAATAAAAAAAAGTTGTAATCTGTAGTTTCAGTGCCCAATGGATGCTGAATGGAAATTGCCACAACGTTGAACGTATGAGAAACTGAATCTAATGCACCTCGTTATTTTAGAGCCCTCGGAGATGCCATGCAGACCGTCCGTCACACTAAACACTTCTCGCACCCCGCGCACTGGGCCGGCCTGGCGCTGCTGGGCGCTAACGTACGCCTGAGCAACAAGGTCGCCCTCATGGGCCAAGCACTTTGCGAGTTGCTTGCCGCTCCGGACAAGTGCAGGTGACATTTCCTTTAACATTATTCCGTCACATTATGTATGTATTTAATTGGACAAAGTTTTGTGAGTTGAAAGACGATAGGGTTTAGAATACTAGCCGACGATGCTCGTAACGTCTGCGTTGCGCTTTGGTTTAGGTGTTTTTTTTTCATTTAAATTAAAATAAATGTAAAAAGAAAGAAAAAATGGGTAAAAAGTCTACATCCCTCTGCGGCATGCAAGTTATCTCTTTGTTAGCAGTGAAAAGGTATTAGGTATATAAAAAGTTTTTATGACAGAAACGCTAAATTTTTCTCTACTAAAAAGTAGACTCAGAACTTCAGTACTAATATTATGCCCAGACAAATAGACAGGGATAACAAAAACCCATACCTACATACACAACCTTAATAAGAGACAGTGACTTCGAAATCACATTCAATCACAGACAATGTTATTCATTTGTATAGAAAATTAAAATATTCTCTCTCTATCAGGGATGCATTACGAGTTTGCTTACACTTGGTCGAAAAGTCCCTTCAGCGGATTGTAAGAGGACAGAAGAACGCAATGTACACCACACAAAAGAGTATCGAGAACAAGGCTGGAACTACCACTGGCTGGCGGGAACTCCTGATGAGCGTTGGATTTAGGTATGTCATTTAAGAATACCCTTGAACTGACTTGTCTTGAAGTCACGAGTACCAACTATAGTAAATAGTCTTATAGTGTTTATAGTCATCATCGTCAGCATTAACAATATCGACAGCAACCATTCAACGTCTTACTACTGAGCGCAGATCCCCGCTCAGAATAGGATTACCGACCATACTCCCCCACGGTAGCCTAGAATTCAAATTGGCAAATTCCTTTAAAAACATTATGGAGTCAGGCGTGCAGGTTTCCTTATGATGTTTTCCTTCACTGTTTATGTGATAAAAATATTTAAATGAGGCAGTGATAGTCTAGGTCGCAGGTTTGATCCATTGCATGCACCTCTGACTTTTCGGAGTTATGTTTGTGCGTTTAAGAAATTGAATATCATATTATTGGTTCCATCTACGTTGATAACTATTTTTCGTAACCAGCTACGAAATAAGAAAAATACTTCGTCGTTTCGTAACCCGTTATTAATCAAGAATATTTTATCCGGGTTTGTAACTAAAATTTCGTCGTTTCGTAACTAGTTACTAATCAAGAATATTTTATCCAGATTCGTAACGGAATAAGGGTTCGTAACTAAAATTTTGACGTTGTTATTTAGTAATTGTCTAGTAATATACAAACCTTTTTAGATTTGAACCAGCTGCGAACGGAATACCTTCAAGCGTGTTCTTCCCCCAAAGCGATCCCGACGAAAGATTAACACAGTGTTCTGCAAGCCTTCAAGCTCTGTTGGGTAGGAATTGTTCCTTTCTTTCATTTTGATTTCCAAAATTTCTAGGAAAATGTTACTAGCCTATGATTTTATTATGATTTTTTGCTTAGAGGTATCGGTTTTATTAAAGCTCCTATACTTCCTTTCAAGTTAAATACGATTAAAGATTGCATCGTCACTTACCATCAGGCTGTCTATCTTGTCATGAATAAAAAAAGTCTTGGACAGCTAAACGCAGAGTATACCTACTAATAGGCATATAGTGACTCATGGTAGTCCGCACATCTTATTCCAACTAAATTACTATGCCTAAGTATCCTCTGCGATTTAGTTCTTCTTCTTCTTTATCAACTGATAGACGTCCATTGCTGGACTTAGGTTTCTTGCATGGACCGCCACAGGTCGCGGTCTTGCGCCGCCTGAATCCAGCGGCTCCCTGCGACTCGTTTGATGTCGTCGGTTCACCTCGTGGGGGGTCTGCCAACAATGCGCTTCCTGCGATTTAGTTGCCCAACTTAAAATTATAAGTCTGCGGGCACTCTAATCATGATTTATTTGATGTCTGGTTTAATAAGCTTTTCTTACGATGAACTTTTTTTCATTAGGATTGACTCCAACAACGCTACAAGCACTGTCGAAACTGATATCAAACGGCAGCGATGTAGCAGACGATATTATTGGCGTGATTCGATCTGTCATATCGCAGTTCTCTGCGAAGACTTCTGAGAGCGACACCATCGAGGTTGCTGTTAATGTCAGGTTTGTATTATACGAAGTTATGGTACCTTCTCGTACTAAGTTATTGATCACCTTTTGTTTATTTTTTCTTTGCAAGGAATACCCTGGGAGACCTATGCCACTAAACTACAAATATGTATAGCCAATAGGCATACTTACTCGTATAAGTCGTATAGTTCTTTCAACTCACGAGGGCGCGTGAACTTTATTTGTGGTTACTTCGTGTGCATGCACATTGCGTAAGTGTGCGTATCTGTCCAGAGCCTAGGTGGGAGCGGTCAGGCGCGAGCAAGCTCTCGCTTCCACTTATATAGATTTGACACACACACAACCATAAGCCAGACGCGCCCTCGTGAATTGCAAGAACTATAACACTGGTGCAATTACTTAAAAATAATATTATCTAGCGGAAAAGGTAACAATTTTCACGTAATTTGACCTATTCGTATCTACCCACGTGCAGGCTATGGCGAGTCAATGGATGCCACGAACTTCTAGCCTCGCTTGGCTTTGACTTGGCTGAAGTAGGCCAAGATGAAGTTACTCTACGGACAGGGAAAGCTGCTAACAGGCGTCACATACAATTTGTATTACAGGCCTTACTTGCTCTCTTTGGTAAGTTAAAGACCTTCTTACTAAAAAAACCTCTTCTTTGAATTCTCAATCCAAAATTAACATTTTCTTACCGTCAATGAATTATTTACAGATACGCAGGAGGCGCCACGAAGTCTTAGCTTAGAATCGAGCTCAAGTGTTGAATCGTTGGCGTCCATAGACGACGGCGACTTGGAACCGCATTCCGATGGTGAACCACCTCCGCGACAACATAGACGTAAGTTTCTTACATTGATAATGATCTTACTTCTCTTTCTGGAGATACTGATCAAAGACGGAGAGAGCCTTTCGGAGAGTCTAGGGTTTAAAATAAGCAAATACCACAGTGAAGGAAAACTACGTGAGGAAACCATAAGTTCACCAAGGTGTGATAAGGTGGTCCTTGGCCAGCTTGATAGGCTCACTCTTCTCATTCTGAGAAGTAACCCGTGCCCAGTAATGAGCCTGAGGTGGGTTGGGATGATGATGATGATTAGGACTAAAAAATGTATTCTTTTTACAGAAGAAAGTGTCTCAGGAGTACCGCCCCCGCCACTGCCTCTAGGATCTTGTGGAGGAGCCTTCACCATGTACGTTCGTGGTACCACTTCTGCAACTGAAGTCGGTCGAGGTGAACCTGATGGTAGAACAGCCCCGCCACCAGCACCTCCACCGCCCAGATACAGGGGTGAAAGTGACGCCGCCTTCACCCCATCACCGCCCGCCGCACCACCCCCTAACTCCTCTGCACCTCCAAGGGACGTATCTTTAGCGTTATCTCATCAAACCAAGATCAGGACTCTTTACACAAGACGACCTCCTTCAACAGACGACTCCGATTGGGAAAGTTCTGGCCACGACACAGTGTTACGTAGACGTCCGGAGCATCCTCATCAAAGATACTTAGATGCATTTTACGATCTAGCATCGGCACAAACGCGGCGAGCCGAAGACGAGAAAGCAGATCAAACAATGAACCAACCATCAACATCAAAGCGAGCTCCGAGACCCAAGATGGGTACGAACACTCGAGATTCCATGGCTCAAGTGAGACACATGAGTGGAGAATTAACTCCTACGATATCGGAAGTTTACCACGAAAGGAACATAGGATTAGGTCTAGCACCACCACTAGCAGAGCTGCTTTTGGCTGAAGACTCAAAGACAGAAATGAGAGCGGCTAGTTCCAGCGAGAATTTACTTTTGCAGAACTTAGAAAAGTTAGGTCTCCTGGGAGAGACCAGTGAATCGGAAGATAGGTGGTGTACTGGGAATGCTTCCAGACCTTGGTTGTCAGCACCTCCTTTGGAAACCGACATCCAAAGTTCAGATCTGACAACCGCTGAAATAATTGAACGTAAAACTAAATTCAAGAAAGATATCGAACCCAAGAGAAAGGAAGAAAACGTTTATGAATTAAAACCAAAAGACGATTCAGCGGGACCGAGTGGAATCGAAAAGCGGTCTGTGTCTCCATTCTCGGAACTTTCGAGAAGGGATGAAGGCGATGGCAGGAGTATTGCAGATTCTCATTCATCTTACAAGGCACTTGTCTTGAATCCTCGAACGCCATATTTGCCCGAGGAAGGGGAATCGGGAATGAGTACAGCTAATGAAGGGGGCAAAACGCATCCCAGAATGAGACGACCCCCTGTACCCCGAGGGAGACCAACATATACAACGCTTGACTTTCCGAATAAGTTATAATGCAGTCATTATTAAAATAATTAAATTAAGAGGAGCATCTTCAGCATGCCCCGTGCAGACGAAGTTTGATGAAATCTATCAAACCACAGTCACATTCGATTCTTAAGGGTGTCTACAAAATTTCGAGTTATGTATATTGGTTAGGTGATTCAAGTAAATATCGCTTCGTCAAATGCTCGATTTTCTAAAAACTTCACTTTGTTAATAAATATAGGATGAAGTTGGAGTAGAATTAGGCGGCTATGATTTCATAAATTACATGTAAATGTATTTGTAAAGAGAACTTTAAGAACAATGATTTAGATAAGATTTTAGTTAGGTACCTATTAATGAATTATAACAATTTTATGAGATTTAGTTTTAAAATTAGCTTGTGTATTTGTTGGTAGTATAAATTAGGTATTTATTTAAAATATAGTTCTACTTACATATATCATAAATACCTTGTGCACAGCGAATAATACTTAGTGATACAAATTATTTTATTTCTTGCCATCGACTTTTTTGTAAAAATATATAGTTATAAGTGAAATACAATACTCGCACAAATCAATATAGTATCTTATTTTACTTCCCAGACCAGTAAATTTACTTTCAAGTGTAGGTATATTACGTAAGAAAAATTCCTTAAGTTCCGATGACCTTGCTAAATTAATGCGTCATGTTGAAATAGCTTACACTTGAGAGCCTGTCTTTTAATTTTAACAATAAAAATTAAAACAATTCTTTAATTTTTATTTTAAATAGTAATATGTATTTAAATGCAATGCAAGACTATTTTATTACTTTACAAGCTTTTAGTATCCTTATTCCTCACCCTTGAGTAGTGTCCGACCGAACCGTCTGCTTTGGCCACTATCGGCCAAAAATACCACCTTCAACCTAACCTGCCGCTTCAGCTAAAATGGGCCAAAGTTTTTGATCGAAGCCGAACGTTTGGACCGAAATTGAACGAACTGTTAAGGCGAGAGGGCGAAGTAAGAGGAGACGTGCGGGAGGCAGGAGATCATCATCGAAAACGGACATTTTTTCAGTGTTATTATTTTTAAGAAGTTGCAAGGTAATTTTAAAAAATAATGATTTTATTCATTTATAGTTAATCTTGCATGGAATTTCTTAGGGTTATTAAGATTTCGGCATCAGCCAGAAATCGGAAACTAGGTACTCCTGAGTGACCTCCGAAGAACATGCGGAAGTAATTTTTAATCTTATTCTTCAATCACAACGTTCGTAGAGCATAATTTTTTTAAAGAGTTTGTATATTTCGTGCATAGGTACTTTGTGCCCCGCCCTGTACTATTGCCATTCAGCTTCGCGATTTCGATTGAAATATTGCAAAAAATAAATGGACAATAGCTTACTCTCAAATACAGTACCTATTCGCTATATACTAGGTAGATGCCTACAGGTATATAAGTTCCGTTTGATTAAAAGCCAATGACAAATCCATTAGGCAATTACCTCCACGGTTTCTGTGAGTTAAGTGACTGTAAGTTATGCATAATAAAAAATATCCACGAGTTCAATGGACGTCCGCATTTTACATTAGTTGTCGGATTTCTTTTATTTTACTATCCCTATTGACTATTGTATACCTGATACTAGTAGACAAATCAATATAAGCCTCAATAACCCAACGGTTAAAGGTGCGCACTCAAAACTGAATGGTCGTAGGTTCGAATCCCTCTCGTTGCACTAATGTCATACCCACTCCTAGCACAAGCTTTCCGCTTATTTGGAGGGGATAGGAGCATACTAGTCAACAAAAAAAAAAAAACACGCATGCTGTAGCTTGCAATTACCTACTCGTATCTGCTGCACCCACAGTGTCATAGACTTAAGCAGAACCGGAGGAATTTGCAAGTTTGTTAGCCGATACAACTATCTATAGATAGAAAGAGTAAAATACCCTATTAGGTATTATTGAACTACATATCTTATACATTATTTATCGAAGACTTACCTGCTTGTAGCACAGTAGGATTTGAATTGAATAGATCGATTTTTCTTACGCTCTTGTGTAATCTTTACAAAGAAGGTAATCCTAGTTCTACCCAAATGCCAAGGAATACCGGTGTATGGTACTAGTTACCTATAGGCCTAGATTTAGAACAAGGTTGTTCTTCAAACGTTTTTAAGCAAAAGAGTTTTTTGCTTAAAAACGTTTAGGTATCGCTATGACTTGTTACTTAATCCATAATATTAGGTAGTAAGTATAGTACGTTTACCTCACAAAATTACGGGAGCTATACTTGTGGTTACGTCGTGTACATACACATTGCGTAAGTGTGCGTGCCTGTCAGGAGTCTAGTTGAGAGCAGTCAGGCTCTTGCTCACACTTATACAGATACGACACACAACCATGAGCCACGCGCCGTCGTGAATTGCAGGAATTATAACTATGACACCTTTGGACGTAAGGTAAGTAGATACCCGTAATAGATAAAAATAAGCTCAAAGCATTTGTTACTTTACGTTGTACGTATTTACAACTAAATGGCTGTTGCTCAATAGCAATACTCCCGCTTGGATGCAAGTTCAAAAACATTTATACCACAGTTTATACTTACTTATTTGAACGAGCGAAGCGAAGTTCTCTGAGTCAACTAGGGCGCTTGCCTACTAGACAGAGAAGTGTGTTCGTCTAAATGTCTGTCAGAGCCCTATAACTTCTGAATTACTGAACGTAATTACTTCAAATTTAAATATAATATGTAAACTGATGACCTTCAGCCGAACATTGTATAAAAAAATATAAAAAGCTTTATTTCAGGGGGGCTCTCATAGAAGCGTATTTGAAGTAAAATCTTGTTTGTTGCTCTACATAGACTTGCGATATATCTTTTTAAAGACGACTTTGAACAGAGTACAAAAATATATTTTTTTTAATTTTTCCCTAAAAATTGACCAAATGGGGGGGTTTCAAAGTGGAGATTTTAATTTGAGCCATATGTCAAGAATTACTGAATATTAGAACGTGAAACTTGGTTGAAAATTCAGTTATATCCTGTACTTGAACAACAAATACTAAAATTAGATAAATGTTATAAAGAAACGAAATTATTTAATTTTAATGCGCCATCTATTAGCATTATTGTGAAGCTAATAGCTTCACTATAATGCTTCACTATAATGCTTCACTATAGATGGCGCTGTGTCAGTAAAACAGTTTTATGTCAACTATTATTTTTTTTATTGCGTCTAATGTTAAAAGTAATTGTTACAATATATAATTAAAACTTTTGGGAATTATGGGATATCGCGAGGTCTCAGTTCGGGGCGAATCACTAGTTACCATCCCATTTCAATAATTTAGGCCGCGTTCATGTTGAAAGCAGACTACCGACGCCGATAAAGTGCACTTGTCAGCGCTGATGTTGTTACATAACGTAAGCTAGTAAATGCAGGGAAATAAAAGAAAACAAGGGAGCCGCCTAAGCGCGCCGCTTGCACGGGAAAATGGGCTCATGACGTCACATGCCTCGCAACCCGAACTTCGTTCCGCGACGGAATTTACTCCTATATCTCCGTTATTTCTTGCCAGATTTCAAATTTTTTTTATATAGATAGACAGGTATACCTAAGTTTTCATGTACATATAGTTATTTTCATATGTATTTAACGATATATTACAATAACAATTACATGAAACTTCTTCATTCTACCTATTCCTAGGTATTATTATTATTGGCTTCGGATATTAAGACATTTTAGCGGTCTATTAAATTACTAAAGGTACAATTATATTAAAATTATGCTAATAATAGATGAATATGTAAATACTTAGGTAGGTAGATTACCTACGCGTGCGTATGGCGCGTTGCTATTGACGAACTGCGAAATTCCTTCACATTAAGAAACGTAACGTAACGAGCGGAACGGAAAATATAAAGAAAAAAAATAATTTATTTCGAATCAAACTTGTTAACATTGTAAAATTAAGGCGGTGTTAATTTAAAATTAAGTACATAATCTATGGAATGTGTTTATCGTCAAATCAATGTTCTATCCTCCCGATAAGAAAAGGCATTATACGCAACGACTCCCTTAATCGCACACCATACATAAGAAAATCTAATTTTTAACAAGTACTTTAAAAAGTGGGGATTGAACCGTCAAACTTTCAGTTTTCATTCCACACGTTTAACCGTTGGATTATTGATGGCTTCAAAAAATAACCTTTCGTGCGGTTGGAAATCAGTGTGGATTTTCTGTACCACATTATTGTACCTGCAATTTGGTGAATAAATGATCAAACAATCCTCCGTGCTTATTAAGAAGTTGGTCCTGGTTATTGTTACTTCCTTTAGCAGAACAGAAGAACTCCGGTAAGTAGGTAGGTAGCTAGGCTCCCTTTCTAGTGAAAACGTAAAGGCGGCATGCTAATGCACCCAGAACGAGTCGTCTTCAATGATGGCTTGAATTGGCTGGTTGATGTAGCTGAGCTGCTCGGCTACACTCACTCCCGTGTCTGAGCGTATAGCGACGCGAAGAGTGAAGACTCATTAGTAGGTTCTGTAGGTAGCACGTCGATCCATTTTGGGATGTTGAAATAAGCGAGTTTTCAGTGGTCTTGAGAGTGCGCTGTCAACGTTCGATTATTCCGTTTGACTGGGGAACAGAAGAACTCCGATATGCTCTTAAGTAGGTAGCTACACTTACCTAGATCTCATAGTAATCGTTACACCCAAGGCTGAAATCTCATTCTTACCTATCCAGCTTAAGCCCAATACAGAATTAAATCAAATCGGGGCAGGTTCATAACGTTCTAAATCGAAGCGTAGAGAGAGTTATATTTGAATGGGACGACTTTCACACTTCTTTTGAATGTTGTTTACCTTAAAACTCTTGGTATTTGTTTTAGTGGCCAAGAACTACTCTATTTTTCCATTTGCATTGTGAATTACAACCAAAACTTTGAATCGTTGACAATAACAATGATATCTGCAATCCGATGCTATTGACCTTTGCCTAGATAATGATCACATTTAGTTTCAATTGCTATCGTCACAGTCGTATTGGATTGAATTTTAGAATCAAGAAGAGGTGTGATCTATACCACCACTTCTATTATACATTTTATACTAAAAAAATATGCAGACCATAAGAGAGTAGGTACACCAATAATAAAAAAAAAGTTTATTAAAAAGTTTATTTCAATAAAAAATAATTCTATTCTATTCTATAATTATTATTATGGGTAGTTTTTATCTTTTTGAGATAATATTTTTCAGGGACTTTGGTTTATTTTTAATAGATTGTTTCAAGACGTTCCTTTCTTCATTGGGTAGCTTTCTTCGGTGACCAAATTTTCTTCCATTGGTAAAATCTGCAATATTAATCCGCGCTAGCACTTATTATTCACTTCTATATTAATAGGTACCTATAGATATTATGTTCTATCTTTGGTCTGCGACATTTTCATCGAATCGGGTCGATTTAACCAGCTGCGTTTTTGATGGGACGGTATGACTTACAACGATCGATGGTGAGATATCTGCGTTACATACACCTACAGTAATAAACTTATGTTCTTATTTCGCCGAATTTTGTCAGTAAGATGAAGATCTTATATACTGCTGACAAAA
This sequence comes from Hipparchia sbordonii, assembly GCA_038048805.1. Lineage (NCBI taxonomy): Eukaryota > Metazoa > Arthropoda > Insecta > Lepidoptera > Nymphalidae > Hipparchia > Hipparchia sbordonii. The sequence continues at coordinate 5,924,583 of CM076107.1, read as the reverse complement.
TTCTTATTAACCTGTTATTAATATAACAGACGTGTGATATTTTAAACAGGTTAATCATAGTAGGTATTTCCAAGGTCCTTAATCGTTCAGATACTACAGTAGGATCAGTCAAGCTTTAAACGGTAAATCTTTACAGTTACTGTAGTATTCAACTTAGGGAAGTCACCCACTGAAAGTTTCTGCTGCGATTCAGCGCGCGTTTCTTTAACGCGCGTCTGCATCGCCACTTGGCGGTTCATTGCATTTGCAACGCGCGACAGAAGCTACAGTATTGATACAAACGCAAAGTAACAAATCAGCATCGCTTCTGCACCGCTACTAATGCGCTACTGTTCCGGACGACATCGGATATAGGAAGAGCGGGCGGCCACACGCGTCTCGACTGTATCGATGCTGTATCGCGTCAGTATCGCGATGGTAGCAATATAGAATCGTGGTTACGTGAGCGAAAGTATACGACCTGCGACAGCCTCGCAACTGTATCGCGGCCAATCGCGGCCTTTTTGTGATTGTATCGATACTGAATCGCTGCAAAAACTCGCCGTGGGCGACCTCCCTTAGGTACCTACCTAACTAAGAATTAACTAGGCGCAACTTACTGTATCATTCATAAACTAGTCCAGCTAAAAAGCCAGCGGTTTGAGCAAAATGTTGCTAAATGTATAATTGTATGCTTCTCGGAGATAACCTCTAAATTATGTCCTACGGTGCTAAATATTTTAATCGATAGTAACAAGTACCTTTAATTTTTGCGGCCATAATAGACGATTATCTACGAAGTCGTTTTATATTTATTACAATCTACGTCAGGTGCCTACGCATGCAAAGTTTCACCTACATTTTCTAGCATTTAGAAATACTGAAGGGAACTTTGAACCAAAATACATTAGGTATTATCACGTGAGGTACCTACCTACTTTAAACGAGAAAACTGTCTGAGGTTACAGTGCAGATTTTCATTTCCGTAAAAAAATATTATTCAAACAAATAATGCTTAACTGTTCGAAGCTGACATAACTGGTAGATCGCTTCGTATAGTATGTACCTAATCAGGATTGCCAAATCAAATCAGAAATGAGGAGATCCGTAGAATATCTAAAGTCACCGACATTGCTCAGCGAGTTGCGAAACTGAAGTGAAAATGGGCGGGGCACATAGTCCAAAGATGATCGTTGGGGTCCCAAGGTGTTGGAGTGGTAACCCCGCACCGGGAAGCGCAGTGTTGGCAGACCATCCACTAGGCGGATCGACGACATCAAACGAGTCGCAGGGAGCCGCTGGATTCAGGCGGCGTAAGACCGAGACCTGTGGAAGTCCATGCAAGTGCCCTATGTCCAGCAGTGGACGTCTATCGGTTAATAAAGAAGAAGAAGAAAGTGTTGAACACGTGTTCAACACGCGCCTCGACATATTATTTTGACTTCGCAAATTGCACTGGAATGTGTATACCTATTACTATATATTTGGAATTTAATGCAGACAATATACACTAAAACATCGCGTCGTAATCGCGATTAAGTACAATACTTAATGAGATCTTGGATTTAGATTAGCCTATTATTTTGTTTATCTTCTCTAAAATCTCGTAAGATCAGTAAAAAGCTATATCCGCAAACTTTGTTTCTTTATGTTTAATAGAAAATAGGCGTAGCATCTTTTAAACTTTTAAAAAAAGTTCGACGATCAGTTACGCTTGACAGTCAATATTTATTGTAGAAAGTGTCGGTTTTAGGGTTCCGTACCCAGGGAGCCAAAGGGACCCTGTTACTAAGCCTCCGTTGCCCGTTCGTAGTTCGTACGTCTGACTGTCAGCGGGCTGTACTCATCTCTGAACAATAGGTAAATACTTGAAATTTTCACGGAATGTGTATATCTATTGCCCCTATAACAACAAGTAATAAAATAAAAAATAAAGGGAATACAAGAATGATACGTGATTTTTTCGGCGTTTTTTACTCCACCTTATCAATCGCTGTTACGATAGTACGGAACCCTTTGTGTAGGAATCCAACTCGCACTTGGCCGGTTTTTTTATAAACAACATTTCTTCATTTCTTTTAACCGCGAAGTTTCAGTTGATTAATTCGAGGTTTTTTATTTGAGAGTACAATAGTAGAAACTAGGAAGGTGGCTAGACCTACTTTGTAAAGTACGTACTATAGTTTCCTTCCTAGTTTCTACTTTGTATAGTATAAATTACTTATATGGAAAATTAATTATATCTTCGGATGAAGCGACTCATATAATAAAGATCGAACTTCACTTAACGTAAGTTCGTTTAATCATTTATTTTTAGACAAAGACAAGTACCAGGTTTTCTATAAACACTCTAAATAGTATTCTATGTCAACCTTTATTAGGTATTTATTCCAAGATCTGATAAATATATTATTTTTCAGATAACTTTTTGTGCCAATTCTTGAAGTATTTAAGGAAGTGATATTCATATTACACATATTATGAGTTTCTCATTTGCTATAAACAAGTGAGGTGTCTCTATAAAGTGTATAATCTGTTACCACGGAATGTGGAAATATCGCCTAGTAATGCAGAAATATGGCAATGCGTGATATACCTACTGTCAATGTGTCCAATGAATTTGGGCTTGCCTTTGCATACAAATGGAGTGCTGGTGTCACAATGCAAATTCTTAAATATACTGCCAATTACCATAAGTAACGAACTATACGTGAAGCTATCATCACGTTTTTCCGAGTCCTATACCTACTTCAAGGCTTTGCTTTATAATCACTTCAATTAAAAGGTAAAGGTAAAAGGCTTGAGATGCCCTGGGGGCTCCCAAATCCTACTTGTTGATTTCTACACCAAGGTTTAAAGATAAAATTAGTATCAAATGTTAGATTAATATTTTTTAAAACCGACGAGTTTATGTTTTCTCCGAGGTACGCAAAAAAGGTAAAGGCTACAATCGGTCACCAGTTCAAATATTGACTTGAGTCAACGCTCTGTTATTGAATTTTGCGTGGTCACAACAAAGCCACACCTCGCCTAGCAAAATACCCACTTCGTAATAATAGACTTAGAAGCTATCCTTAGTATAAGACTTAATCCTACAGAGTCTCGTCCTCGTCAACCTTCGATCACAGAAAATATTTTTTCTTCTGTGATCGAAGTCGTCAACCAATTTGACCGACATTGCTGGATTTAGGTCTCATTAAGGTATAGTTCTTGCAATTCACGAGGGCGCGTGGCTCATGCCTGTGTGTGTGTCTGTATAAGTGTGAGCAAGAGCTTGCTCGCCTCAGACCGCTCCCACCTAGGATCCTTACAGGCACGCACAATTGCGCAATGTCACACACAATGTGTACACGATGTAACCACAAGTAAAGCTCACGCGCCTTCGTGAATTGCAAGAACTATAAGAACTTCTACACCAGACTCTATCCAGACTCTCTGTGACTCGTCTGATGTATTCAGTCCACCTAATAGAGTATGTAAGCCTTCTAACCTTGCCTTGATGAGATATATTGGTAACTCTGGTTCTTCTACGAATCTCCTCATTTCTGACTTTATCCTCCAAGCATCTTAGCACTATGCATGGCCCACTTAAGGGCTGAACTCTCTTATATCTTCCTAAACATTAAAAATCACGAAATACTATTATAATGAAAATCAGCCAACTTATCAGCGGGTTAGTGATTATCTCAAGCACAGCACACACTGCGCCCTTGAACACAGGCCCTTTATACCTAAAGCAGTAGGTGCAATGCCAACAAGAACGTAGCCACTCAATGTGCTATTAATACAATTATCCAATAAACCGATACCGGTTCGGAATTGTGATGGGATGTTTAATTCATTCGCCAAAGACTTAACGTTTCATTTTATCGTTCGACTGCTCTATATGGAAAATTATAAATGCTTTAATAAAAATGCCTCTAACTTTTAAAGAGCTTCTTTCGGGTAATACTAGTATTTGATAGGCAATATTCGTGTGCTAAGTGCTATGGACTCATGGGAAAGCTCAAGGTCACTCAGCGGGCTATGAAGACTATATTAGAAGTATTCCTGCGAGATTCATTAGGAATTCAGGAGATTCATATTAGGAAAACCAGAACTACCGTTATAGCTCTATTCACGAATCGCGACTCGCAAAGTTGAAGTGGCAATAGATTACGCACATTTCTGGATATGTATTATAAAACAAAATTGGGTTAGTTACACCATTTTTAACTCAAGAACGGCTGGACCGATTTTTATGATTTTTGATTTGTTAGATTTTGCTCCGCTCCGATTAGCAGAATAACAGCTATTAAAACATTGGAAAAATTCACGAAAAAAAAAATTAAAGCTTTATGAAGAAAATTCATTTTCTCATACTTACTTACATTTTGTATGGAACAGCCTTTTTGATGATACTTCGAGAACGGATTGACCGATTTCGATGTTTTTTTTCTGTTATACATACCTATATCATGTAGTTGAACGAGCGAAGCGAAGTTCTCTGTTGAACGAGCGAAGCGAAGTTCTCTGAGTCAACTAGGGCGCTTGCCTACTAGACAGAGAAGTGTGTCCGTCTAAATGTCTGTCAGAGCCCTATAACTTCTGAATTACTGAACGTAATTACTTCAAATTTAAATATAATATGTAAACTGATGGCCTTCAGCCGAACATTGTATAAAAAAATATAAAAAGCTTTATTTCAGGGGGGCTCTCATAGAAGCGTGTTTGAAGTAAAATTTTGTTTGCTGCGTTACATAGATTTGCGATATATCTTTTTAAAGACGACTTTGAACAGAGTACAAAAATATTTTTTTTTAAATTTTTCTCTTAAAATTGACGAAATGGGGGGCTTTCAAAGAGGAGATTTTAATTTGAGCCATATGTCAAAAAGTATTGCATATTAGAACCTGAAACTTTGTTGAAAATTCAGTTATATCTTGTACTTGAACAACAAATACTAAAATTAGATAAATATTATAAAGAAACGAAATTATTTAACTTTTAAGTGGAGATTTAATTTGAGCCATATGTCAAAAAGTATTGCATATTAGAACCTGAAAATTTGTTGAAAATTCAGTTATATCCTGTACTTGAACAACAAATACTAAAATTAGATAAATATTATAAAGAAACGAAATTATTTAATTTTTAATGCTAATAGCTTTACAATAATGCTAATAGATGGCGCTGTCTGTACTATCATAAAAACGGTCAACTTTATACACTGAAATATTATTTCACCATCAAGAAGGCCTAAATACATAATTATGGTTCAGTACAGAAACATAATTATGTCATCGTCATCAGGATTGAAGTGTTTTGACTTAGAGTTCAATCGTGTAGGTAGTCGTTGCTAGGTAAATATCTCCATTTTCAATATAATATCACCAGCAAATCCATAACATACGCGGGCAGTAACTTTGCAGAATCAGGATTAAAGAGTTGGATGCAGAAATGTTTATAGAACCATCTCGCAAAGTTTCTCCATCAAGTAAAAAAATTACCAGGCGAATCGGTCCACCAATCTCGGAGAAATCGGCGTAGGTAGGTACAAATAAAAAATATAGTGACATGACTGTACATTTATTTATGTTTAGGTATATAAAATTATCCGATAGTACATAAATTACGTTATTATTTTGATCGTCATGTATCGATTATTAAATGAATGTGTCGATAGATGACGCTGTGCACAGATTATTTATTTTGAAATGGCGCTTTGTAAAATGTGCCAAGAAATTATAAGTATAACTCAATTTTGATCGTCATGTATCGATTATTAAATGTTTGTGTCGATAGATGACGCTGTGCACAGATTGTTTATTTTGAAATGGCGCTTTGTAAAATGTGCCAAGAAATTATAAGTATAACTCAATTTTGATTGTCATGTATCGATTATTAAATGTTTGTGTCGATAGATGACGCTGTGCACAGATTGTTTATTTTGAAATGGCGCTTTGTAAAATGTGCCAAGAAATTATAAGTATGACTCAATTTTGACCGTCATTTATCGATTATTATTATTTTATTATTACTTTATTATTATTATTACTTTCTCTCATTTATTTTCATGCACATTCATCCTATTATTTTTAAAAATGTTTACAAATATACATATACAAATATAAATATAAAAACATCATTAAAAACAATAAAACGAATGGGTCCCACTTGCTGCGGGATAGGGACCCAAGCAGCCAGTGGACAGGGCTCCAGAGTGAGGAACCTCCTCACAATGCGTGCCGTCTCAAGGAGTACCGCCTTCTGTATCCTGCTCTTGATCCAAGTATTAAGCGAAAGTTTCTTAAGATGTTGATCGAAACGTATTACTTTATTATTACAATATTAATATTATTATTATTATAATGGGATATAATAAGTCGAGCCGCAGAATTTTTTTTTGGCCACAAAACCTAGCTTCTAATTTAATAACTTAGCCACGGGAAAATGATTAAGCTTCTAATATACTAACTCGCCTTCTTCACAATGGCCACAAAATATTCCAAAGAAAGCATCAAATAAAGAGCCACTATTTTATTACTCGTCCCCTTGATTTATATCTGGCCATCTAATTTACTAACTTAGCCACGAATTTTTTAACTCAGCCTCGTTTTATTTTTTAAAGCATCAACATAAATATGTTCCTGAAATAAATGTATTTTAATCCACAACTTTTAGCCACTGCATGATCTCGTTGTGCGAGTGAGACGGATGCGACCTGCATTTGTTTTTTGTTGTTCTGTTGTTAGTGTGTTAATATTGCAATTGGTTTTGTATAATTTTTTCTTTAAACTAAAGTTAGGTTAGGTTAGGGTTATACATGAATATTCAGGTGCCCGGCCGAAGGCCGGGCACTTAGGTTCTGTTGGGATCGTAAACCTACCTAAAGCTTACAAAAAAAAAAGTTAAAAAAAAATTGAATTTTTTTGATGCTAATATTAGGTACATTTTGATGATAGAACAATATAGGATGTGTTATAAATTATAATTATTGATGCTTCACTAAATTTTAAAGGTGCCGAGTTATGAAATTAGAAGCTTATATTCAAAATATATAGTGGCTAAAATAGTATTTTTAGAGGCTTATTGGTTGTGGCTGACTTAGTAATTTAGAGGCCAATAATGGTATTAAATAGAAGCTTGTTTAATTACATGCCAATTATAAATTATAATTAAAAGTTAAAACTATCTTTAGGGAATTATAGGATACCGCGAGTTCTCAGTTCGGGGCGAACCACTAGTTTAGTTGAGGGCAAGAAGAGTGATCTTTTACCCCGGAAAAACAGTAACCTAATTCACGCGAACGATGTCGCGGCCGCAAAGCTAGTTATAAATAAATTGTGACCCTAATATATTTATATTATTGTAAGTTTTGGTGAGTATTTTAAAATAGCGATATGAGCATGTAACCATTTTAAAATCACGGTAAGGTTGGTTGTCGTGAATGTTCCATTATAGTTTCTGAGAAATTTCGTTTCGACCTTAGGTACGATCTTTGGCACTGTTTTTTTTTATTAATACAGGTTGTTAGATGTCCTTATCGCTAAATGTCAAACGGATGTGTGGTTGTACTCGTAGGTTTAACCTTTACTCCTTAACATTAATAGCCCTCCCGACCGAATCCGGCCACGGCGGCCAATCTCCTCAGAGATTAGCCATCTGCGCGGAAAATATTTCTTACATCTTCTTTTATTCGTCTATAGCGTCTGTCCATTCTTATAGCTTTGTAGACAATCAATGTAAATGAGCGAGTAAGTGGCCTAAATGAGTTTTAGACACCTCATTCGCTGAAAATTGCGTCAATATCCAATCCAAGGCTATTTAATTAAAAATTCTAGTCCTAATCCGTAAAAATTCCAATAAATCAATCTTAATCAAATAAAATATATAATATTATAGACATATATGTAACGAATAACTGCCAATTAAATACAAATAAATTATTATAAAAATAATCAAGTTGAACAAGTAATTGAATAACTCCTTGATAAATGTAGTACCTATCCATACTCGCATGTTATAGCTTTAGGCGTTCAACGCTGATCACGAATTTTGTGGTGCCAAAAATACGACCTACTTTAATATATTTTTATATTTCATTTAAAAAACTAGTTGATGTCTATGACTTTATCAGCGTGGTTTCGGCGTCGGCGTCTTCAAGTTAACCGACATCTGATAGGAAGTAATAGCATTGAAATTAAATCTTCTTCTTCTTCTTTATCACCCGCTATAGACGCCCGTAACGTAAAGCGCCCGTAGCTTCGTGAGATAAAATGTACCGTACAATATGCCCAATGATGGTAAATACTAAATAGGCTGCATTATTACGAAGGAACAAATTGATATGTTTTTTATTACTAAATTATACACGATTTATGGTCCAATTACTTTAATTTTCCAAATATAGGCTTCTTCGGAATATAATTATTATTATGTGCGCAGAAAATATAAGTGTAGCTATTTTGTAGCAGCTTTACCGCGCTTAGTGGAATCCACTCATATATTTTATCTTTATTGAAAATTATTCATCGTATACTTTACTGAATTTCTGATTTGAGTATATTAGGTACTCAAGCAATAGAGTAAGTAACTCTGCTTTTGAGTAGATAATTTATTTATTATTATTATGGAGTACCTACCTACTTTTGTAAGTTACCTAATTTATTTATTTTAATTTACTAAAAAGTAATTGAAAAACAAATATCCGTCTGAGGAAAAACAAAAAAGTATCAAGTAAATAACAAATAATTCTAAGACTGAAATACGTAATTTATTAATGTAAGCACGTTTATTACTTACCATTATTTCAAACAAATTGTAATTAAAGATTTTAAAAGTACCTATAGAACTGGTGAACAATAAACAGTTCTTTGCGTTGCGCTAAATTCGTGGTAAATAGGTTTTAGTAAAAGTTTTATTGAACTTCGATCAGATAACAAGAGTGTGAAAATAAATACTTACTCGTATAAAGCTCGTATATAATTTCCTTCGCCGATTGCTATCATTATTATCGGATTGTAATAAATATCGGATGATGTTTATTGAAAATTTAGCCTTCCATTCGTAAAAACCGGATGTAACGAGTGTAATCAATGACTTTAAGTACCGACATTATGTATAGTTTTTTTTATTTACATCAGTGAGTGTTAATGTAATGAACTTCATTTTCTTTTGGCATTACGATTTAAGGCTATTTATTTTGTGCTTATATGGCAACTTAAATGGGCTATTTAGTTACTTCATTCATTTTTCATACTGTTTGTTTGTGTTTTCGGCAACTTATGAAAACTATTTTGTGATAAATTATTTTACTGTAGATAATTATGTTCAGTCCCATACTAAATCTTATGAATGCAAAAGTTTTGTTCTTGTGAAAATCCAATAAAATATTAAGCTTAAATAATTTCAAAAACCCGACTGTGCAAATAAACACTAAAAATGAAAAAACTTTAACCAGTAATTTATAATATCTACTGTTAAATAATATGACTTAAACAGTCGGGACCCATTATTGGGAAAATTTGATTTTTAATAGGTCCCGACTGTTTTGTAAAAAATAGAAGAAAAAATAGCTAAATATCCAAAAAAATATATACTTAAATAACTTAATCACACCGCATTACATTTGCCACTTGATATCAATCTGACATGTAGGTAGTTTCTAATTAAGGCAAAACCAGGCAAAACGGTGTTTTTAGCTTTCCTATACCTATTTTTTGTTGCCATTTGAGTTGTCTTTTGGCATATGTTTTAGGTTACGTCACGCAGGAAGTGAATGTCCGTTGATCCGGGCAAAAATTGTTCAACGTGACAGTTGCTGCAGTATTCAGCTTTCAGTATCAACTTTTACTTTATCGCTAGCTATGTAATATGACTGTAGCTGATTGTAACTTGAACTTGATTCGCAGACTGTATTGGAATGTCAATCGCCTTCGAAAAGAGTCAAGTGTGAAAGGCGCGTGTCTCTAGGCACGATAGCGACGCATGCGGTTCATATTGGACGAGCCCAGCATTAGCGTCGCGTCGTCGGCAAGAACCTAGGTCTTTTTATTTATACCTACAGATAAGATAGATCGATATCTATATCTGTATCTATAGATATAATCTGAGATTAATACATTTCAACTATTTTATCAAAAATACAGGACCTGGTATATACGGGGTAGGTTAAGAATATTTCAAATAGAATCAAAAATATCTATAACGAGTAGGTTAAGCTTAAGTAAGTCTGAATAAATATTTCCTGTTACTTTACTGTATGGATCTGTGCCTAGCAAAAACTATCTTGTTTTAGACCCCCACACATAGAACTACTTTTCAAGACTTGCACAATGCAATTCAGACAAGAAGACACCTCTGGCTCTGGCTCTTGCACTTATAAATAATAGTTAAGCTAATACAAAATAGATCATAGTAGATTTATTTTTGAGAAAAATTACCTCAAACTATTTGTTATGAGTTTTGTAAATGTTTAGATAATGAAGAATGAATTTTATAAATCAGATTATGAAGCTATTAAGTAATTATATGGTAGCCATGCATTGAAGCCGCGGGCAAAATAAATTGCTATGTCGTAATTTTTATAGCCGTGTCTATTATCTACAAATATACATAACACTAATGTCTGTATTCAAGAGGGCATATATTCCGTAAAAGGTCTGGAGTACATTTATCGAACATGCTCGGGTTACATCTGTGTATAGTCTGTTTTGCCCCCGTAGGCTGCAAACTGCTCACAGACAGCTTGTATTTCCGCTTTACGGAAAGCACTGAGATTCTTGAACAAGTGGAATTTTCTAGACGTGCGTCGTCTGTCGTTAAGTTAGTCAAGGTTGGTACTGCGTTTTTTCTAGTTGTATTTTTAGTACTGGAAAAGCAGCAGTATGTACAGTGCGATAGGTAGGTACACCATACTTTCTGCTTCTCAGATATTATTAAGATAAAATTTTATCTTTGTTTTATTTGAAACATCCATAAGAATTTTTTGTTGCTCGTGTATCATGGAATTCTGCAAATAACTTCTATCCAATATTTGAAAATCTCTGCGCACAGTCACATCAATACGAGTAAGTCTACAGTCTACAAGTTCCTGTGTCCATACATAGGTGTAAAATTACAAGATTTTTTACTGAGAGGAAAAGATACATATAATAATTGAATGTATATTAACGAATTAATTACTTCCGAGTAGGTGGTTGACTTCCCACTGATCTATATTTAGTTACCGACTACGGAATAGAGCCACTTATACTCGTATTTCGAGGGAGACATTGTATTTTCGTATGGCCTTAAGTTTGTCTTTGATTGTTATGTAATATTTTCCTGAAAACTAATGAACTGACTTTAAAACAGTTATTTCTATACTTACTTACGTTACGTAACACTTTTATGGGCAGTTTCTTGGATATGCTTTATAATATATGTCTTCTTCTTATGTATAAGAAGAAAGAGCGCGCTGCAACCGTTTTAAATGTTTTCAAATATTCTCTTTGTTACTTACCATAAGCTTACCATTTTCCCGAAAAACTACGATACCGACTTTGATGAGAAAGCAGGTCATTAGGTAATCCATCCAGGGTCATGCAGATCGTTATCGTTGTGGCTTTTTATTTTTCAATAATTATAACATTACATTTAGCCTTAGGTACTGACTATACTTTACCTCCAATTTCCTAATACATACACGAGTAATTGAGTTCAGTACACATACCACCACGAGCGGTATTTATTATTTACTAATTTACCAACATTTTTAATTAAAATTTCTTTTATTATTCTTTTATAGCGTTCATATCTTCGATCGTTTATATAGAACAAATTCTTTATAGGTTTAAATGAATCTATTTCTATATCAATCCGATTTCAAATATTTATTATTGAATTTCATGTCTCTCTATTATTAATTATTACTTTCAAAGTCTTTAATAAATACATACCTACGTTTTGTAACAATGTAACGCGTCTACCAGATAGCGCGTCTATCAGATTCCATGTACAATTTTATGACTACATACGAGTAGTATTGTAAATGATTGCCGTTGAGAAACATTAAGCATTCTTTGATAGCACACGATAGAATTACACGTTGTAACAATGTTACACATTTATGTAATAGGTACTAATAAATAACGTACTTTAAGTAATTTTTGCAATTACCTACTAAATAGGAAAATTTAATGTTTTATCTTTAACTAGCTGATGCCCGTGACTTCGCCCGGAAAATTTATAATTTTACGGGATTTTCAGAATTTAATTTTCACGGATAATTTTTAACGACAAAACAGCATTTTTAGTAAATTATTTATAGAGTAACGTGGAACTGAACTCTATGGAATTCAGACTTTTAATCTCATTTGCATTTGCGACTGCAAAAAACAGTATTGTAAAAGGTATCTAATGACTGACATGTCGCCCTTGCGGCCGGTCACGTAATAACTCGACTAGTGGGTGCTATAGGATTGCTACAAGCTTTTTAATTGATATATTTTGTTACAACAATTTTAATAACCAATATTTGAATTAAATTAATCATTCTGTAGACATTTATCCAATTGAACTAAATTGAATGCAGACAGCTATTGCCGCTTTTACACAAATGATTTTTTCTAGCGCGTAAATATTGTCATGGGCATATCTTTAAGTATTTAACGCTCAAAGTGAGACATACAGCACGTTGTTGTTTAATGAGAGAGTCGATCTCAATTGTGTGATGAATACAACGATTAAAATCGCGCCGAAGTGACACGTGTACAGGGCAACCTAGTGATATCAAAGGCAGGCTTCTTTTTTCCCACCTCAGCTTCCCGTGCGTTCTGATGACGCCTGACCTGTCAACCTTGTACGCTGGAATCCTATTTACACCGATATTTACACTAGATAGTTTATTTATTTATTTTATTTACTCAGGTTTACAAACAACGTCACAGTCTTTGACTGAAATATATAGACCGCACTCTCATTCTGCTCAGACTCAAGACAGAGTTAAAACGAGACAGATTTATGCCAGAGCTTTGTGTCTCGCTTTAACTCCATCTTAGGTCCGAGCTAAGTCAGCAGAGCACGCTCTGTAGATCTCGGCATTAGTTGTAACAGGCTCATGCACAACATCTTATTAACCTTGCCATCAACCACGTTAAGGATGTACAATGTACATTGTTCACAAGACGCCAACTGATAACTCTACTCTACACCAAAGGTAAAAAACAATCTTTCAGAAGTGTAATTATTATTTACATACCTACTAATTATTAATTGCAGCTCACGTGAAAAATCTCTTCCTTCCTTGAAGTTGGTCGGTAATTGTTTTTGTTATTTGCAATATACCTATGCGATATTAAATTTAAGTATCTATTTGGAATAGGTACATTCTCAAATAGCTTAATAATGTCATAAAACACCTACTTAAAGATTTAGTTAGGAGATAAAGTGTCAGGTCATATTTAGAAATGAAATACCCAAACGTACGATTTAGTTGCATTGTCTTCTAAATTTATTTGCTTGACCGAGTCAAGGCCTTGCATTTATGTTATAAGTCGCAAAATTTTTTGACAGTTTTACGAAATGTACGTTTTAGATCATAGAAATTGATAAAAAATGCTATGTATTGCGACTGCACGCTAACATTGACAGGTTGACCTAAATGTAAGCGTAGACTGGTAGTAAGAAGTGGCTGTATTGTGTTGTACAGCTAGACCGATTCTTTACGCAAAAAAGAAGCCAGCTCTTCTGTCACCGGAGAAGGAAATCAACAGGGAAAGCCGGAAAATTACGTCATTTACGTTATGATTGATTCGAGTTTGGAAATTAAAGGAAGTACTTACTTTAAGTTTACATGATACTTACAATGAACCAGTTAAAAAGTAACATTTAACTATCCATTATTATACTGTGCTGCTATCAAATACTATATTATTAGCCAAGCTGAACTTGCCTTATATTCTCCTCTCCCCTCCAAATAAGCGAAAAGCTTGTGCTAGGAGTTGGTACGAGAATAGTGCAACACGTGGGAGTCGAACCTGCGACCTTTCAGTTTTTCTAATTAGCTGTAAAATAAAATAAAATCAATTCAAAGTACAAAGCAATCTAAGTGTAAATTATTTTGTAAACTTGATCTGTCAAATATTGATATATCACCTCAAAGGTCAATGTTTGATAGGGTGTGATATTTGATAGGGTGTGATGTGTGAATGTCTAGCTGTTGTCAGCTGATGATACTGGACGCTACCAGTAGAAAGGTCAAAACAACTGACAACTGGAAGTTGATTAAAACTAAAACAGTAAAACAGCGGAATGATACCTATACTACCAACGCTCAAAGTAGTATTAATTCAATTTTGTTTCGAGATCTTAAAGTAATTACTGTACCTATCTACTGATCAGATGATGATAAAAATAAACAACGTCCAAAAATTTAAACAAAGCCCAAAAATTTTAAGAGAAAGATACCAAAGGCCCCACAAATATGTATAAGTACCTACCTAATGATTGTAAACAATCTTCATTGATAAAAATTGTGATAAAAGATACTTAACTTGATATATTTGCCTGTCAATTATTAGGTAGGTAGATAAACACTTACTAATAAGTATTATAAGTGTGAAAGTGTGTCTGTTTGTTGGTTTGTCCTTCAACCACGTAGCAGCAGGGCAACGGATCGACGTGACTTTTTGCAGAGTACCTATAGATGAGGGCTTGGAGTGTAACATATTTTATCCTGGAAAAACAGAGGGTTTTCGAGGGATTTTTAAAAACCTCTGGGACGAAGAAGCGGGCAAAAGCTAGTAAAAAATAAATTGATGGATTATTACTTTTAAAGTGTTTTACTATGATAATAATAGGTATACTTATTTATACTTTACCAAAAAAACCTATCTATCAGTCATATTATAATAAGAATACTAAACATCTGAAGGGAATATAAGATGACTACGTACGAATGACACCAATTGCAAACGTACTCGTAGCTTCTTATATTTCTTCCTAATGCATAGCCTTGACTCATGACTTGATATATTTGTGAATGCCTCGTTGGTCTAGTATAACTGGGTTAGTAAAAATTTTTTTTTAAAGTTAGGTGTTTATGCACACGCCTTTAGCCAAAGCCATAAAAATACCTTCACACGCCGCACGTAACATTCATCATAACATCGTCAAGATTATGTAGGTGAGAAACAGAATAGCTGTGACCCAATTTGGGTAACATGACAATTCACATTAAGATACTATCGGGCTGTTCATAAGTTATCGTAACTTCTATCTAAGCTTTAATCTAATGCCGATCCCATCGCCTCACATTTGCCCGAATATGCGAACTCACAAATGTAGAATGATATTCGCAAATGAATATGCGACATTTTCGACGTTCTTTTTGAGAGTTTTCGCCCGACTTTCGCCATGTTCCTAAAGTAGGGGTTTTTTGACGCAAAACCTCGAACCTTCGCATATTCCGCCACCATTCCAAATTTGTAAAAACTCATTTATGTTTGTTCCGGTTATACCTATATCTATTACGGTAATAAATTAATCATTGCCGTCCAAGATTCACAAAATAACAAACTTGTTCACTCGCGCATAAGGCAATTCCTCTTGTGGAAGGGCAAAGGGCTCGCAAATGTGTATGCAAATAACATGCGAAGAATATAAATGCGAATAGAAATGCAAATACGTCGATGGCCGTTCATATGTTTGAACAAATTCGTCTTGCAACTGCATCGCAGCTTCCGATCGACTTAACATTCTTCGTTCGCATACATTTGTGGAAAGCTGAATTTAGATCTGAACCTTGTTTTAATCTTAAAATGAAACCCAAAAAATTTCCTACTCATACATTGCTATTACTACTAAAACTCGTAAAATAATGAATATAAAATACTACTACCGCTCGGGTACTATGTAGTACCCGAGGGGGACGCCAATTTATAAAACTTCCTGCTATTACATTAAAAGTGAGAGTTTATTAGTGAAGGCTACTTATATATTACACATACAAATAATCCTACATACTTTAGGTAAATAAATGATGATTCATATATATACATACTTAGAAGGAGTTATATACATTGACCTTCTTAAATGTTATTCTTTTCTTTTCAAATGTTTGGTTTAATTTATTCACATAGTTGCATTGTGGCTGTCATGTTTTTACATGAGTATATATTATGTCCCTGACATTTATAATAGTTTCACTTATATTATTGTCATAGAAACATTACATATTTCTCGGCAGCATAGTCAGAAAAAAGCCCAAGTGCTTCCTCGTGATTTCCTGAATCCATAGCTTTTTTAAAGCTTGGAACTAGCACGGCCATTCATTTTTTAATTGATTGAAGTAACTAATAATGACTTTAAAATATTGATACGCTCCTTGGAGATATAACTAATATCTATTAAGAATATCATAATACTTGCTAGATATAATCTAAACTGAAATCAGTGTATTAAAGCAATCAAATAGATAGACAAGAACGCCTTTGTAAACAAATATAAATCATTGTAGATTATTAGATAGTAAATTAAGTTTCACCGATTGTTTAACCGTTGTGAGATAAGATCGATAACGAAATTTTTCAGTAGTTTATAGAACTTGATTGTTTCATTAGAAAGTAAGAGCTTCATTTAAATTCAGAGAAGGTGAAAATGTTATTATGAAACTGGAGTTAGAATTTTTTTTTTCTATATTTTGAAATTCGTGTTCACGTTTCATTATTGTCGTGCCCACTTTTAACACAAGCTTGCCGGTTATTTGGAAGGAAGAGGAGAATATTAGTCAGGTTTAATATACTTAAAAAAAAAGTCGATATCGAATCGAACCGATCGATCGAATGTCCGTATACGTGGTGCACCGATGAATATAAAATGCCCTACATAAAAGTATATACGGGTAGGTATGTAAAACTTAGTCATTAATTAATATTATAAAAACTAGTTATGGCTAGGCATGTAGCATGTTTTTTTATCTCGCAGACAAAAACTGAGGTAGAACAGGTGGCAGATATAAACCTAGGTACTGATCCATTGAAAGAGAAAAATTTAATCAAACAAGAAAATCACTTGTAAGAAAAAATTTCTTAACTAGCGGACGCCCGCGACTTCCTAAGCTTCTTCAATTCACAATCGACAGTAGCTAAATCCCCACAGTTTAGGTGGGCAGAACCCCTGCAGCATCAGGATTGAGGAGTTGGGTCCTGGAATTCAACGATGTAGTCTTTACTTGGTACCTACAACAACTATTCATAATCGACAGTTTCTAAATTTCCACGGTTTAGGAGGGCAGTACCCCTGCAGCATCAGAATTAAAGAATTGGAAACCGAAGTTTTTATGAGCATTTCGCAATGTTTTTGTATCGATTAAATAACCTCCTCCTTTTTGGAAGTCGGTTAAAAAGATCACACACGCAATTTTTTCATAATTTTTTTTATGAAAAAATTGCTTTCGCTGATTACTGAAATCATAAGCCTAAATTAGTTGCCATTGCAATAATAGAAGTAAACCAATAGATAGGTCACGGCTCAGTATTAAAGTAAGGCATACCTAATACAATATTGAGTGTTTAAAAGTGATTAAAACCCGATATTATCTCTGGCAGTCAACCTTGCATGCATTTTTCACATAGCTCAAGCCTCAAGTTTCCGCACGGCCACTTTTAAATTGCCACTCGTTAATTTTGCTTCGCCGAGTAAACTTATTTTGGTTTATTTGCAATACCAAAATTTATTTTTCTACAATTCGTGTAGCCACTCATTACGGTGATAATGTCAGACGATAAATTGTTTCATCAACTGTTTTATTTAGCTTTTTTTTTTGTAAACATTTTTTGGTTTGTTTGTTATAGTTCAGGAGTTTAATAGTTAATCAGTGTGTTTTATATATATTTGATAGTTCATCATACGCATCAGCTGCTTCGTTGGTCTAGTGGTTAGCAAGTTCAGCTGCAGATGACAAGGTCCCGGCTTCGATTTCTATCCATTTCCAGTTCCATTGGAATAAGGCTGAAATCTATAGACCGCACTTTCACTCAGCTCAGACTCAAGACAGAGTTAAAATAGAGAGAGACAGAGTTACATACGCATCATGATTGGAGTGGTGCTCTGCAAGTCCATTTATAATGATTGAAAGCTTCATTTGAATCGAGTCAATAGAGGTTCGAATTTTAAGCCTTAATAGCCTAACGGTTAAAGTTGCGGACTGAAAACTAAAAGGTTGCTGGTTAAAGCCCTACCCGTTGCACAATTGTCATTTCTATTTTTATAACAAGTTTATAAAGGGGAATAGATATTAGTCATGTTCAGCATGGCTAATATATATTCTTATAAAAAAATTAAAAGGTAAGAAATTCAGGATTTAGAGAGCTCAGTTTTAATACATTTTGGAGACCTATTTATGTCTCGCTATTTTATTTACTTAAGTATATGTACTGTGTACACAAATACTATCACATGCCATATTTTTATCGACAAATATGTAAGTACTAAGTAAGTAGGTTCGTACGTTCATTTTTTTTTTATATAGGTATGCAAACAAAAAAACATCGAAATTAAATCGAGTCCATTTATTATAAACTCCATAAAAGGTAAAAAGCGTTGCAATAAATTAGCGTTAAAAAGACGTTGCAATAATCCGAGTCCATTGTACTCTTCTACGATGCGATGTAAGAAATATCTTTGTATATCGCGAAAACAGACTATGTTCGGTGCACTGACCATGACCAATAAACAAACTCTGAGAAAAGGTGTTCCGTTTATACTTCCGCAAGATACCTACATTGGCAACATAAACGAAACAGCTTTCGATGCTTTTTTTGTATAAAAAGTGCTACATTACATCGTAGAGCACATCAGTTTATTCGACTTTATATAACTTTTCTAAACATCAAAAAAAAGTTAATTGTTGTTTAATAGCGTATTAACTATATTAATGAAGTATGTAAAGTGAATAAGATAATATGATGATAATAATATGTACATTCTGTAACATAAAAATTAATGTGTAAGTAGGTACATCGTCGAGCAAATCGATTTTGTAATGAATACTAATTAACGATTTACATAGTAAAATTTACCTGTAAATGAATATATATGAAACACTTTCGTTTAAATGTTACAAAAAATTTACCAGAAGCGGCCTCAACAACTTGAGTATAATTAATTATTTTACCTTACATCTTCATTGTAATAATTTGCTGGTTGACCGAGCGTTATATGCCAACAAAAAAGTTTCATAAAGAACCGCGTACATTACAGCGGAGTACGCCGCAATACATAAATCCCCCTCCGACATTTTATGTTTTATTCAACCATCAAACTATACACGCGGGCCGTAGCGCAATGCACTGGTGGAATAATTAGACTTTTTGTGTGTGTGTATGTTTATTACTCCTTCACGCCACAACGAATGAACCGATTTGGCTGAAATTTGAAATGGAGATAGCTCATACCCAGGATTAACACCCAGGCATTTTATCCCGGAAAATTAAAGAGTTCCCGCGGAAATAAAAAAACCTTTATCCACGCGGACGAAGTCGCGGGCATCATCTAGTAATTTCATAAATATTCATCCGAGGAATTAAAATAAACTTGAATATGTAAAATAATAGCTATTATCTTCGTTGAAATCATTGGAATCCGTACGTAAAATATAGTGATTGGTTTATATTATAAGGAGTTTCCTTTTGCGGAGAATGGGGATTTCTTATACATGCAAAACTATTCGTTTTAATGGAACATTTTACTAAAATATCGTAACGACACGGGTCAAAGGCTTCAGTTACTTGAAAATTATACTAGCCGTCACCCTCGACTTCCACTGTGCAGAATATATTATAGGAGTTATATTTGCAATAGGTCCTCTAAAATTTTTGACGACCTCCCTGGCGCAGTGGTGTGCGCTGTGGTTTTATAACGAGGAGGTCTCGGGTCTGTTTCCCGGCGAGAGTAATGGAATTTATAATTTCTAAATTGTCTCTGATCTGGTCTGATGGGAGGTTTTGGCCATGGCTAGTTACCACCCTACCGTCAAAGATGTATCGCCAAACGATTTAGCGTTCCGGCACGATGGCATGTAGAAACAGAGTAGAGGTATAGGTTGAATTTACTGCCATACCCCTTCCAAGTTAGCCCGCTACCATCTTAGACTGCATCGTCATTTACAATTAGATGAGATCGCAGTCAAGGACTTGTAATCGAAAAAAAAACTGGCATAAGAATCAGCAAAGACAAATTAGAACACACGTCTTGCGAAATCACAGTTTTTGTGAAATTCTCAATTTTATTCAATTGTTTAGTCGAAAATCAAACAAACAAAAGGAAATTTAAAAACGGATGTTACGATTAATCTGGATAACATGCAAGTCATAATCAAAATCATATAGACTATAATATATGTTTAGGCAGACAATTATCTCGTTCTTACTTCATCATGCAAGTATTTCTGTCATGATTTCGAAATAACTGCTTGTTCTTAAGCTCGATAATTTGTACTGTAGCATAACACAAAGACTACATTTTTATTTATTTGGCTGTTTTTCCGGGCGAGCTGAACCGATTTTAAAATAACTTTCATAGGTAGATTGAGCATATAGACTGCTATTTTTCATTCTAAACTACCTTTTATCCCGGAAAATCAAGGAGAGAATTATGACGGGCTTAAAAAAAATCTTAATCAAAGCAAATGAAGTCATGGGCATTGGCTAGTAATAAGTAATCTTTTCCTTATAGATAAGCTGTCCTTGTGCACGTCCTTTATGTTTATGTTTCTTTTTTCATATTACTGGTACTAAATAAATAAATAAATAAGTAGGTACTACGAAAACGTAGAACCTATTGATTCACGGAAGGAGTTTCCTCGATAATCTTCACGCTAATATTTTCATTGAATACCGGCAACCTTGACCGGGGTTACGACATTTCTGTCTGCGTAGCGCTCGACTCTTGCGTAGTAAACGAATATACTCGTAGATCTTCGTAGCTAACCGTGCTAGAAAAAGGATCGTGACCAAATAATATTATAGCTTACTATTGAAACTGGGTTTTGACGACTTCCCTGGCGCAGTGGTGTGCGCTGGGGTCTTATAATTGGGAGGTTTCGGGTTCGATTCCCGGCGAGGCAATTTGGGAATCTATAATTTCTAAATTGTTTCAGCAGGGCGATTCAGACCTGTTCGATAACATACCGTGTCGATACGGTTAGATATCTATCTCTTTTTGTCGTGTGGATTCAGAGCGAGCGAAATATATGTTAACAAACCGAATCGATCGACAAATAAGTTATCGGAAGGGTCTGAATCGGGGGGCTGGTCTGGTCTGGCAGGCTTTAGCCGTGGCTAGTTACCACCAAAAACGTGTCGCCAAGCGCTTTAGCGTTTTGGTATACGATGGCATACAAACCGATAAGAGGTATGGGTTGAATGTAGACTGCCATACCTCTTCTAAGTTAGCCCGCTACCATCTTAGACCGCATCGTTACTTACCATCAGGTGAGATCGCAGTGAAGGACTATCTTGTCATTGCATAAAAATTGCATAAAAAAAGTGTGTGACTTACTTGTATATAATTTTATGAACATAATAAAAGGCAGTCCAAATTCACAGACAGAAACTTCAGTTTTATTTATTCCTGTAAATATACAGCAAGCTCAACTGGATAACTTAATACTGAATTGAATTCAAGTAGCCCAAGGTCGAGCTCATATTAGGTTAGTAATGTGATCGGCACAGGCGGTCAAGCGTTCAGTCGACCTGGGTCAACGCTAAGTTTCAAATTCGTTTCTATATGATTTCTATACCTACAGTCGTATACAGCTAACTGAAGTAGGTATTAGGACTTAATGATTGCAATATTTATTTAAAAACTAGCTTTTACCCACGGCTTCGCTCCCGCCATATGAAGTGATGATTTACGTAGGGGCCGTCGATCTATTTTATTATTTGGCTTTCGAGGGTTTTCTTAAGTTTCTAAACATAATTAAATTCCTCTCAGTGCCCCTTTGTTACTACTTTACACAAATTATTAAAAAGACATTCCTATTATAACATTTCATTTATTTATTTATTAGATATAAGTACATCAATCGAAATACTTAAACTTAACTTAATTTTAGTATAACTCTACATACGATGTAGAAATACGAGACTTATTATTTATAAAAATAAACAAGAAATAGGTACTGGACAATTTTATGAATGGAGTGACTACAATTACGATTCTATTTTATTATCTGAATAATCTTATACTCTAATCAGTCTAATAGTGTTATGAAATTTACAATTTAAGACAACAGATATCTATAATTTTTCTAGTAGTTACCCATAGAAAGGTACGTACTTAGTGGTAGGTTAATATTTTATTTGTTCTTATTCATAACTCATAATACATATAGGTAGATGGCTCATATATAAGAAATAACTTATGACTTAAAACCTTAAAACAAAACCGGAAACCGCGATTGTTTATTCCTTTATTTTACAATAATTTGGGACATTTATTGTAGACTATAGAATAGCACGAAGCCGAGGCGCGTCAGATAATTAATTAGTTAATTAATTAAATCCTGTTGAACTATGGTTAGTCAATTGCAAAGTAAGCCAATAAACCGCAAAGTTTTCACGTCAACTTAAAAGGATCAATGTCGATGTGTGATGAATATATATCAAAAGTTTCATAATAAGTAATCTGAAATATTTAATGCTCTATAATGATTCTGTTGACACTACATATGAGATTTCATTATGTTATTGTTATTTAAAGTCTACACCTTTATGGACTCCACTGTAAACGAATGACATTCCAACCAGGATATACACATCACATTTTCAAATGTATAGGATGTCTATGGAAGTAAAAAATATAGGTATTTGGATGTATACCTACGACTTTCTTTTTGTAGAGTACAAACCACCGAAAAGACAGCGCAAAATTACTACATAAATACTTATTAACTAGGTATTAGAACATGAAGTGAACAAAAATCTATAAAACCAAATTAAAATAAGCGTAAACAATTATGTTTCATTCTCCGGTATGACATAGATCACAACTTGCTCTACATAAAAGACATCACTTCATAAGCCTCTGAACAAATAGTTATACATAGGTATTTACTTAACTTACACGCTTAATGTTAACTATTTACGACAAAACCAAACTTAATAAAGAACATTAAATTATTA
Organism: Hipparchia sbordonii; assembly: GCA_038048805.1. Classification (NCBI taxonomy): domain Eukaryota; kingdom Metazoa; phylum Arthropoda; class Insecta; order Lepidoptera; family Nymphalidae; genus Hipparchia; species Hipparchia sbordonii. The sequence continues at coordinate 5,901,457 of CM076107.1, read as the reverse complement.
TCACCACTGAGCAGTGAGCAGCTTATGCCGCTGTTACCGAATCACTAACTTATTGTTAGAACCAAGAAAGCCAATGTGATCGCTCGACAAAACCTCACACAAAATTGAGCCAAAATCTCTGCCATTGAAATTTGTATCTTTGATTCGCTATTATCAATGGCATGTCCCAATACTTTCACGTGCAAACTATGGCCACCCCCTCTGCGCAAGCGTCGAAGTGGTCGAAGTATATAAGCACGCTCCCGCCCTCATTTTATTCAGACGCAAGTTGCACTTCAACATAGCGATTCCTGGAAGACACTAGTCTTTCAGCAGCGCTATAAATAAACAAAAACATAATTTTTTATATAACTTTCTTTTCTTTCACTTCTGTGCTTTACTTCTTTTTCAAAATGAGATCAATGGTAAGTACCTACTGTTTCTGACTTTCTTCTTAATTGCTCTATTTTCCATTTCTTATATAGAAGAAAACTGAAATTAACATGTTATTGCTTTGTTTTTGATTAATGACTATCAAATAGTGTGTATAAGATCAGCCAAGCAAAGTTCTATTGAATACAAATGATTAAGTGTGTGTCAGTGTTAGTTTAAGGTTTATAGCTCAATTTATTGATAAATCATTTACCAGGCACGTTGTACTTTGTTTTCAAACACAGTTGCTCAATACCTGCAGGATATTTGACCTCCAACTAGCTTGTAACAAGTTTCTAGCCTAATTTTATGTCAGAGCAAGCTGTTTCTTACACAACTATTAAAGGCACTATAACTTAACAAGTATCTAATAGAATATTGTTAACAGCGTCAAAGTAGCTGTGAATATCCTTAAAATATTATAAATGCAAAAGTGTTTGTATGTTGGTTTGTCCTTCAATCACATCGCAACAAAGCAATGGATCGATGTGATTTTTTGCATAGGTATATAGTTAAGGACTAGGAGAGTGACATAAGCTACTTTTTATGCCGGAAAATCAATTAAATCAACACGGACGAAGTCGCGAGCATCAACTAGTAGAAACATAATAAAACCTGCTATATAAAAAAACTGTATCTGTAACTCCAATACTTAGTTAAAAAATCTTGTTATCAGTATTTGATGACAGAGAAAGATCACGATCAACAACAAAGTGCTTATCAGAAAACTATTTCATTTTCATCACTAATATACTACATTTCTTTTTTTAATACATTAAAAACTCACATTTTTTGAATGATGAATAAAACACAGAAATATTGAAATTGTAAAAAACGTTGAAAATTACATTTCGAATTTCCTCGTAATAAGTTTTGTTGAGAACTTTTCTATCCCAAATTTAGATTAAAGAACCAAAACAACCAAAAAATACAATAAGTCTGTTTTTATAATAACACGCATTGAACATGCTGCGTCAGCGTAACCCAATCAAATATTTTGAAAAATTTGTCTGTCTCTACGGACCAAATCGTTGTCGGTCGGGGCAGACGATTTTATTGCGATTTTCTCGTAATTATATAACTGTTTTTCGTGATTACTACAAATGTTTTTCTCATTTCTAGACTTACTTAGTTGACTTGTTAAATTGTTGACCTGTACTTGTTGATAACTTACGTAATATTACCAATCATTTAGAAAACTAAAAAGATATCGAGGCTTTACCCGTGCGCCCGAGCCGCGGCGCGCCGCACGCGACGTGTGGGTCATTGTCACTCATTAATATACTTCGCGCTCCACTTGTGATTGTTTCCTCATATGCATATAGCATGCTTGCGATTAGTCAAACTTTCATATCATTGCTAAAATGTCTTTTACATAAGCTGTTTTTACAAAAAAGTTAATTGCCTGCGTTGTCATTCTTTTTTGGCCTTTTGTGTGTATCTACGACTTGCTTGAACGCTTAACAAAAACTGGCATAAAATTGGATTTGTTCAATAAAGTTCGTTGATCTCGGATATGGAAACTCGACTTCCAGCGAAACGCAGGCAAATAACATATCTCTTTGCCACGTGAGGATTTCGTTTTATTAACAATTTCTTAGGAAACTCCTTGATATTTCAGGATAGAAAGTGTCCTATGGTCTTCTTCAAGATTGCTAGCTATCTATCTAAATGCCAAATTTTGTCGAATATATTTGTTTAGCGCTTTAAGCGTGATAAGGAAGAGCGTAAAAAAGAAAAATCACGATGTGTTCCCCAAAATTGGATTTACGATAAAAGCTGTAAAACCTGTATTGTCTCTCTGTATACCTGTTTCATACTTTTTCACACCTAAATTGCTATACTGTCCGATAAAATTGGCAACAAGGTAGCTTGCATCTTATGGAAGTCCTAGTACTTTTTCACCTCGCAAAAGAGTTCCTCGAGACCGAAGTCGCGGGCATTGGACTAGTTAAATTTAATTTTGAAACATGACCAAATATTTTAAAATTCTTTATTTTCCAAGGCTTTTAACGTAGCGAATCAGAGCACAAATAGATCGCTACCCTACGCGTTTCAATGACATTGAAAGTTTAATTGTTGATGCAATAACTTAAAACTAGGTAACTGTATCTTTGTTAGTGGCTAAATATCAAATTAAGTAATTAGAACGAATTATTCGCCACTCGATATTTCAATGACATTGAAAGTTAAAGTTAATTGGTGCAATGTCACATAGATAATACGTGTAGGAATACTTGTTACATTTAAAGAATATCAAACTCCTGAATTCCATTGTGTAACATGGAACTACAAATGTATGAAATACTTTGAGAGATTCAAATTCGAGATAAACTAATGATCCCGGAAAATACACAGATCACAGTTCCTACAATATTTAAAATAACCGAAATCTACGCGGACGAAATCACCGGCAACAATTACTTCTATATATCTAAGTATACTAATATAATAAAGTGCAAGATTTTGTTTGTTTGAACGCGCTAATCTCTGTAACTACCAGTCGGATTTGAAAAATTCTTTTTGTATCTGATAGCCCAATTATTGAGGCTATTCAAAATCTCGGTACGACTCTTAGAAGCCGAGCAAAATGAAAGAATAGCGCGGGCTAACAATGCGATGCGGTGAGTCGGTGGTCGAGCGCGGTCTCTAAATCTAAATCCACGCGGACGAAGTCGTGGGCAACAGCCAGTAAAACTATAAGTGCAACAGCTTTTCTTGATCTCTTCTAAGCTGATTCACGTTTACACGCAATACAGAAATATCAGAAATGTGTGTATACAAGCGTAGAGTCATAGTAATGACTCATGAGTGCCTGGTTATTCAGATAAAATCCTAGAGAAAAAATGTCGTAAATTATCGTAATAAGCAAAATACGAATAGAAATAATCTTCCTTCCTATATTATATAATGTGTACATTAGTGATTAATTAGTATAAATATTTTCAAAAAAAAACCCGAAAAAAATATTTTAACAAAGACAAAAAGTACATGCAGCTATTCTTTTGTCGACATAACGGAAGGTTAGAAATCACGATATCGACTACTAGCAGAACTATTTAGACATATGTGAAAATTGATGCAATAATTAATTATGCATTGTATGCAATGAACTAACAGAGTACCTAGCTTGAGAATTTAATGAAAATGCTCTAATCCAACTCCAACATACATAAAACGGTTTTAAAAATATAGATCAGATTTTCTCTCCAAAACTAACAAAGTGTGTATCAATTTCAAAACCAAAGCCTTTTTTGCGAGAAATCCTTTTATTTATTTGCTGGTTAAAGTTAACTTTCCTAATTCTCTTAAATAATTACCAAGTTTAGAGTAATATTTCTGTCATATATACCTACTTTAACAGCACAGAGTGATGTCATGTAAACAGCCAACGCACTGATATGTAGATCTCCACGCCAATGTCATGCCATTCGTGTACTTCAGTTAGGTACTTTCTTATAGCTAATGGCCGTGACTTTGACCCCGAAGGAACTCTTTCTAGATATCCTATCTGCCTATGGCCTTTTCCATGATGCAAGCTCTCTATAATGTAATTCAAATAGGAATGAGAAGCCGCCATTTTCTGTTTCTATCTCACTCAGTGTAAGCCGCATATGAGCAGGACATAAATATAAAATGGCTGTTTGACAGTCCTAATCTCATTTGAATCGCATTATCAAATAACTGATAAAAGATGAACTGATAGTAAAACAAACAAACAAATAAAGTAGAATAAAAATTACATTATCGTTCATTTCCTCAACTTGTTTTATGGAAAATAGAATTTCTAATAGGTACTTACGAGTATGGAATCAATACATTAACTTCGGTAATAAACCCTGTCTGCCTTGCATTAATGCAATTCAATTAAATAACAGGGTTAACTTGACAGCGAAAGAAAAAACTATGTGTAAACGCAAAGCCTACGTAAAACGCCCAAATATAGTAAGGTAACTGCTATCGCCCGATAAAATCATCTTGCTCATGCTCCGTTTAAGCCTGCAATGTCAACTAGTGTTACGGTCACAGTCACCACATTATATCCACCTTAATCTTGAAGCAATAACGTTGAGATTTTACACCTGATTTATTTAGTGTTCACACATCAGGCATCAATTACTCGCTAGTGCTGTCAATGTGGTCGATAATAAGCGTATCGAATTCCTAATGAGACAAATAACTCTATTTGTCTGTGCAAATTTTGGATGCATTTGTCTTTGTCAAATCAACTTTTACGCATCCATCATGTACAGTAACTAATTAATGAATCAATGTTTTCCGTCAAATATGAGCCTTCTTTGTAACTTTATTACACTAATTGATTCATGTGTACACATGGTGGATTTAGGTTTATTATTCCTGTGAGTACTCTTTGTTTTTCCAAAATAGTTAAAAGCTTAGATTATCCCTTTTCATTTCCTCCAGCTAAGCTGTCTATTAAAGCTCCTTCAAAGCTCTTCCGAACCGCTGAGCCCCGACACATAGACGGGGAAAAATATAAAAAACTTGTATTTGGTATTTTGCTATCGATCAAATATAATCATATAGTTTTTGTGTATAAAAAGAACTTATTTCTAAATCACAGACAGACTCATTAATTTTATTGACTTTATTGACTTGTAGAGAAAAGGCACAATTATTCTTTCTTTTATTTGTGAATCACTATTTTTATCTTAGAAACCTTCAATTATGCATCGGAGGCACGCCTATTGGATAGCGTCCACGCTTGTTGCTCGCCTCGCCACTCACTGGCTTTTTGTCTGCATTCCATCGTACGCTGGTTTAGAAGGGCATGCCTACGCCGACCTGCAATATCGATATTCTGATAAATATATCGAAATATGAACGCCCACCTCTATCAAACAATTAGACTTGACCGTTCCACCCGACATTCGTTGTGACATATGAAATCAGGTTTTCACGGCCGCCAAAATTGTATTCAGTACTTTTTTAAATTCATTGCAATTCAAATATAAGCTTAAGTACCTAGTAGGAATAAATGCGTAGGTTGCAAGAATAAAGCCGGGCAAATAAAAAGGATTACAAATGTCAAATTGATATGCGAGAGAAACCAGTCACTATGTGACGGTGGGCAGGTCCGGAACACTGGCTTCCTGCTTTGTGACCTTCGAACAGCCTTCAAACCTTGGCGCCATTCACTCGGTGCTTACTGCCTTACTTTTATCTGTTACCTATAAAGTTTATTGTATCGACGAGAGAGCCGGTTGACGCTTTGTTTTTGTACTTAGCCAATTAATCTACAATAGGTAGATGTAGGTGCCTGCAATCTTATTATGCTTACCTATTTTAACTTATTTACTTCTTTGTGATTAAAATCGCAGTTAAATATCACTTGCTTTATGCTGAAGGAAAACATTGTGAGGAAACCTACATGCCTAATAGTTCTTCATAATACATATTCTTAAAGGTGTTCCTAGATAATGTCTAGACATTATTAATTGTCTAATAGACATAGCCTAAATCCTCATTCTGAGAGGAGACCCATGACCAATGATGGTTTGTTTGTCTTTAATATGCAAATATTATAATTATCTAGTAAAAATAATAATACAAATATTATTATTTAAAAAGCAATCTTTTTATAAAAGGGAACACCCTGTTTATAAAAAAAGATGGTGAACTGGCGATGGACTGACGATGATGACGATTGAAATTGTATGAGGATATCTTAGAGCAACTCGCTATTAAATATGTCGACGGAAAACTTTGGTCGAACAAAGCACAAATGGAAAGCACGGCCCCGTCATTTGTCACCACACGACCAACTCGCCTTGACTTTTGATGGCTTGCGATGACGCAACACTTTAAATGCATTAGCCCTTATCTAGAAAATGGAGCATATTTTATCTCCTCTATTTGTCTTGTTAAATATCAAGTGACTTTTTTATCGTCCTAAAATCTTTTTTATTAGCCTTTTAAAACTAAGTGCGATCCTTTGCTGCAACTCAAAAATCGCGATTTTTCAAAATCTGGTTCGGTGTTCCCAAACTTTCAAAATCTGGTAGAGTTGGATTGGTCTGAAAGTATCTAGGTAAAGCCTACGATCCAACTCTTGATCTCCTTCCAACCTCTGTTGGAATCGGATTCTGAAAATGTAGGAATGGGGGGCAATTGCATTACACTTGTGCACTGTAATATCTTCCGCTTAGTTATCTAGTATTTGCCTCTATTGAGACCGGCCAGCGTGACCGAAATTCGGTTAGGTATTAAGTCTTCTTACGCCTGTGTGCAAGTTATTCAATGATCATGTAAAATGCATTACTTTCTCCAAACATGACTAAAATTCCACAACCCAAGGCCACATTCAACGCAAGAACATAAGATATTATCTCAAACGTAATAACACGTGCTCGTATATTGATACTATCTAACAAACGAGACATTTTATAGGCATTTTATGTACCACAGAAATAATTAAAACGAATCTGTGTTCTAGAGCGTTTATTGTTTTTACATCCATATCTGGTGATATTATATTTAATTCCAGTCCGCGATTTAACTTCAAAAAATCCTTGATGAAAACTATCCCGCGGGAGCCCTTTCTTTTTACTGATTAACAAACCTATGTCATTCTCCAGGTCCTCAACAGCTATACCCATTAATAAATCACGTCAGTCAACCGTTGCTGCGTGATTGAAAGACAAATCAACAAACAAACTCACTTTGACATTAATTAAAATATTAGCAGGAAGACAAAATTAGGTTTCAATTATTTCTGTAATGATTTGCTGATATTGATTATTCGATAAGTACGATGTGTGATGACTTAATTCATAATTAGATTAAGTATTTCGTCCGGCCAGGTGATCGAACACGACCGCAAACCCAAACCCTGACATCATTACGTGATTCTGAACTTAGACCGCCGCAAATTCCATAATAAACTCGTTATTGAATGTTCATCTAAATTACACGCACCGTTATCGATTTACTACTTAAGTACTTTAAATGTAAGTCAATTATTATAAAAAATGTTTGGTAGTAGGTAGTATTTATACCAGTTCATAAAATAGAAAAGAAACTTTAAATTCTAGTATTTTTTTAAATGATCTACAAGTCAGATCTAAAGTGCCTAAAGAACATTTTAATATGAATACATTACCTACATTAAATATTTATTATAAAGATTTATTTTCAGTGACGAAAGTTGAAGCACAGCTTAGGCGCATGATAAAGTTTTAAAAAGTTTAATTAAATTCCTAATAAAAACAAAAACCTTCCTTCCCTAACAAAATCAGTGTCCTTTTAAAAAAAAATTGGAGGTTAAGTTTCCTGAGGTCTTGCCATGTCTATTATGTTCTTTGTCCTTATTTATTAAACCATAATTTATTTCACAATAAACTTCGTCTACTCATACAAAGAGCTTTCAACCTATGCTCTACAATCTCGTACAAATCTGAAGGGCTCTCATTCGACATTAATTAAAAATTGATCAGAAATTAATATACCTAGGACCTCGGTATTCAATAAATACTTCAGCAATGTTTTACGATTGTTGCAAGCAGCTTAATAAAATAGGTATCCAATTAATAATTCAATTATTTTATGATTAAATGCAAGAAATGTGCAAATAATTAAAGTTTTTACACCAGTTAAAAGTTCAACGTTTTCACGGTTCTACATAAATAAGTTTTAAAATAACTGCACGTACGCGCTCATTTAATGGAATTATCTGCTAACTGCCTTGCATTTTAAATTGAATAAAAATCTTTATGTTATGTAGAGCATGAGTTTCTAAAGGAAAGCACTAACAATAAATCAATCTGAAGTATAATATCGCAATTATATTATGCTTAATTTCTAAATCATCACTCACTTTTAAGTTACTTTGACGTTGACTAATAAGTTTTGTTACTTAGGATTTCGTTAAATTCACATTCATTAGCACCAGTCTACTGTTAGCCTATCCACTGAAGGTTGCCAAGCAAAGACGTGCTCGGAGATCATATCACATTATACATTTAAATAAATAAAAAAAGTGAGGAAACTTTAATTGCATCTATCAAAGATTTGATGGCTCTGCATGATGAGCACATCTCTGCTCAACTCCATTTCAGTGGTTAATATTGCGTCAAATTTTTTAAGCGACTTTTCATAGCCTGTAAACATAAACATTAGTTAACATGGTTCTTCTTTCGTTCGCAGATCGTCGTAGCTTGTTTAGCGCTGGCGTGCGGAGCACAAGCCGGATGGGTCGGCCCACCCGCCAACATCGCTCTATCACAAGACGGTCGCAACATTCTGGACACACCCGAAGTAGCGCAAGCGCGGGCCGCCCACATCGCTGCTCTCCAGAAAGCCTCTTTAAACAACCCCAACCCACAAGACGACGGCTCATACAACCCCGCTTGGAACAACGAGGAATACTGGCAACGCGCTGACAACAAATGGAACGGTGCCCCCGCTAACCAGTGGAACGGTGCCCAAGCTAACCAATGGAACGGTGCCCCCGCTAACCAATGGAACGCCGCTCCCGCTGCGCCCGCATGGAACGCCGCTGGACCCGCTCCCGTCGCCGAGACCCCTGAAGTAGCGCAAGCCCGTGCCGCTCACCTCGCCGCCCTCTCTTCCGCCAACGCCGCTCCCGCCCACAACCAGTGGAACAATGGCAACAACGGCCAATGGAACGCCGGCAACGACAACGGTCAATGGAACGCTGCCAATGACAACGGTCAATGGAACGGTGCCAACGACAACGGTCAATGGAACGCCGGAAACGACGATGGCCAATGGCGCTCCGGAAACGAAGGCCAATGGAACGGTAACAGCCAAAACCAATGGAACGGTAACCAACAGAGCCAGTGGAACGGCGCTCCTTCCTGGCAAGGACCCCCTGCCCAGATCAGACTGGCTCACAACGGCGCCGGCATCCTAGACACCCCCGAGGTCGCCGCCGCGCGCGCCGCTCACCTGGCCGCCCACGCGAAGGTCGGAGCGCCCGCCCACCCCCAGCAGCACTGGTGAACACTTCCCCCTCTGTCTCCGGGCAAGCTGGACTGCTCTCGCGTGTCACCGCGCGGCCGGCGAGCGCGAGCAGGTGACACCCCAGAGATACGTCGAGAACCCTCTTCTCCTTCGATCTCCTCTTCGTTTAGTTTCTCAAAGTGTTAGTGCGTCAGACTCTCTCTTCCCTGTGGCTTTTTGTTACTTTTCTAAGAAATTTCTATCTATTATACGAACTTTTGTACATAATAAATAATTATATGTATGCGTAAACGAATTATATTAAACGACACAAAATCCTAAATAATGTTTTATGTTCTATATCTACCTAGTACCTACTGAGTACGTCCACACCAAATTTTTAAAGTTCCACGGGAACTTACCTGAATAAAAAAGTCGAGTAGGTATGCTTGTAAACCCATCAATGACATGGTAACAAGTTAGTAGACAGACAAACAGACAGAATTAGTTTAGTATTCATAATATTAATAGATGATGACGACTATTAGCAAAGTCCATGCGAATATGGAATATTCAGATTAGAGGAAGTCACTGCAAAGAAAAATATATAGATTAGAAAAGCATTTTATCATCGAACTCATTTATCAATTTATTCTTATGCATACATTGGATGCTTTTTAAATATGTACTACCTACCAATTTTATTAATTAAATAATTAGCTTAATAGCTAAAAGCTATTAAGCTTTTAGCTATTATTATTATCATTGTGATTACCATAACACTAGATGATACCCGCAACTTTGGCCGCGTGAATTTAAGACGTTTATTCAAGCGGGAACTCTTTCATATACCGGGATAAAAAGTAGCCTATATGTTAATCCAGAGTAAAATGTATCTCTATTCCAAATTAATTATAAAACTTCCTCAAAATATCAGCTATCGCATTGTTTTGAGACACGAGGGCCCAAGAAATCTTTTCCATTGTGGCAATAAGATATCAATTTTTTTCAGAATAAATAAATAAATAAAAGCTCAACAAGGCACACTGCACAAGCGACACTAACATATTAACAAACAACAATTTGGAATAATCAAGAATTTTAATTAAAAATGGATGCTAGATAAAAGTAATTACCTACCTACATATTATTGTCTAATGCATCAGACCATGTTACAAGCGAAATAGCGTGATGTGCAGCGATGAACCTATTCGATAACACTACATGCAGTGTTAAAAGTTGGTATATAATGAATTACTGTAGGACGTAGGTGTACTTACTAGTAAGTCAAGTTAAGGAAAATTAAGGATTATTTTAAATGCTGTTACCTACATTAACTTGGTCCACCATTCATTATGTGGATGAGGTCAGAACGACAAACAACTGTAAAATGTATAATTTTGCCATCGAAAGTAAATTGAGGCGGAACAAGGTCGATTTGTCATGTTCCACAATCAAATGAATTGACCACAAACATTGACAATTTGAAATTACGTTAGATCATGGAAATTCGACGGATTTACATTCAGTACACGGTTCAAAGCTAATGGCAAATAAGTATATTCTTCATTGGCGATCGAACGATTTTATCGGCGTCACACAGGAGCTTTTCCTGTTATTAAGCTATTTTTGATCGAACTTTGTTACAAACATGATTAAAAAACAGAAACCTAGAAATAAGAGTTTGTCACCGGCGAATTCCGAAAAGGTAAGGACTCTTGTTTAGATAACAGTTTCAGAAAACATTCTTGGATGCCCGCGGCTACCTCCCGTAGCAAATCTTTGAAAATCTTTTATTTACAGAGATAACTGTTTATTTTCTCAGCGTGCAAGGTATCTCCTTGCCAAACTTAGGCGTGAAAAGGTAACAGTCAGAGTTACTTTCGCATTTATATTAGGTATTTATACGAGTACATACTCTTATCACTATATACGATTTTACAAGTCACAAAGATATCGTTGGAGAACAAAAATCTTAAACCAAGACCTTTAATGTAAGGAATGTGATTAATGAAGCAGTGATTAATTCAATTAATTCTCATTTAGCAAAACCACTGGGCTCAATCAACGCACCCGTGGTATGACTGGAACACAAACAGACCGACAAGTCGCGGTAAAAGCGAGGTCAGTAAGTTTTATTAAACGGAATGCTTTTAATCAAACTAAGCCTTCATTAGAAACAAAGTCATCAAGTTCCAGTAAGAGATTGAAATATTCTTTGCATCACGTAATGTTTTATTGTATAGTAACCTGGGCCTTTACTATCAACGCTTATAGCAGTATTATTTCAATTTTGTTTTGTTTGAAATGTCATATAAACACATTACTTGTTTAACATGTCAAAACAATATTGAAATAATATTGTTTTAAGCCACGTTGATAGTATATAGGCCCTGCTTATTGTTTAGCCAATAGTGATACACCATCTTAAGTCATAAGACTTGCAATGGAAATTTCTGGTGCACTTACATGCTCAATAATCATGAACGTACGTGAAGTTACTCTATGGTAAACCATATCAATGGTTAAACCTCAAGTATGTACCTATAACTTGTTTTAAATCAACACTGTCGAAAATCTATTCTCAATTACCTATAGATAGATTCTGTACCTAGGCAAATCTACTATCAATTGCTTCAACAATAATAATTGGATGGTCTGTTTTGATGCAGTTATCAAATATTTTTTTTATAATATGTATCTACTATCTACTCGTATAAATGAGCTTAGCTACAAAATTTGTGTAGGGTAGACTGGGTACGGTTGTAACAATTTCCCTTTGAACACCCACAGCGTTGCCAATATTGCTATAAAAAACTGTTATAGCACTTGATATGAAAGCCAGGTTATTTTTCTTTAAATTAATATCAAAAACACACGCACAGGTGTAATAATTTAGCAGATATGAATAATTTTATTGAGTGCATGCGATTGTTACAATCGACCCCATACCAGGAGCGGTTGTAACAGTGATGGGGGACAGTTGTAACAAGCAGAAATAATACAGAGTTGAAGTATTTAAACCAGCTTTATTATTTAAAAACGCTTAAATGTACTTTAACTAGTATCACAGTTAATATCTTAAGCACATTTTTAACAGTTATTTAGGTAATTTTTTAGAGTAAAAATAAATTAACAAAAATAGATAATTTTTCCGCTATAACTACTGCGGTACTCAACCAAACGAACATAATCTCTAATTATTATATAAAACAAAACTAAATAATCCATAAAATCTAAGTTTAAAATGAAATCCACAATTAAATTTATTTTTCGTAGAAATTTATTTTTTATAGCTTGCCTCAAAGACGCCCCCAAGTTTTATTTCATCATAGGCGTTCTTGTACAACATCGCTTTCACATCTCGAAGTCTTTCTTACGCGTTTCCTAGGCATCTGCAATGCAAAAATATAGTAAAACTAATGTTACAACCGTACCCATGAAAATCGTTACAACCGTACCCACCACCTATTTTGGCAATAAAACGGACACAGGCATGAGGCCTAATAACATATATAAAAACGAACCAGCTCATTATAATCTCTAAAATACAACAATTGCATATATTAATACTCAATATGAAAATTATATTAGTAGTCACGCTATATCGTGAAGAAATTCATCAAAAATACTTACTTTTGGTTGCCAAAATACAATAGGCCTTCTTCTAAATGTTATAAGTGCGCAGATAGCGACGCAACACTTTGAATCATGTTGGCACTTGAAATCCGCGTGTCTCTCTCCTTGGACCCCTTCCTGTTTTGTTTATAGTTTCGGAAATATTTGAGTTGTTTCAACCGTACCCCGTTACAACCGTACCCAGTCTACCCTACCTAGTTCTTATTTCATTAATGCCTTGATAGAGTTTCAAAACCTATATTCTTTTCTAAAGCCTAATATATCATTTTAGGAAAAATCATATCGACACATACCATTTTTCCAATCTTTTCGACAAGATCTTAGGGAGTACTTACTGACCTCTACTCTGCATGGTCTCCGCTACGTTGGGGAAAAGAGATTAACCTGGTTTGAACGGTGAGTCAAAACCATTTAACACTATTCTTATATTTTTCCATTCAATTTTCCTTATTTTACTTTATTTACTAACCGTTTTTTTAAAAGAATATTAGCCAAGTTGAACTTGACTTATATTGTCCTCTGCCCTCCTAATAAGCAGAAAGCTTGTGTTACGAATAGGTAGGAATAGTGCTAGTGGTGAAGATCGAACCTGAAACCTTTCAATTTTTGAGTCCGCGGCTTTAACCGTTGGGCTATTAACTACTAATATTACAAATGTGAAAGTTTGGTGTTTTCTTTACTGACGCCTCAACATAGCTACGGATTGGCGTGATTTTTTGCATGAATAGTTAATAGTTATAGTCGATTTTGTGAGTGACATAGGCTACTAACACTTTCATCCCGGAAATGGAAAATCAAAGAGTTAGTCGTCTAAGCTAGGGTTATACTAGTAAGGCGATTGCGATGCGACGACGAAGCGATTAATTGTGTGTTAAATAAAATTTGCGTAAACTTAATTGTATTTTTTTCAGATTCTTCTGGCTGGCAGCATTTGGTAGCTCAATAATCTGTGCCGGTTTCTTTATATTGAACGTGTACGCGAAATGGCGCATGTCGCCCATGATCGTCAGCATCAACCCGGAGAACATGCCGCTCAACAAGCTGCCCTTCCCCGCGATCACCATCTGCAACGTGAACCAAGCAAAGAAATCTGTCGCGGAACGGATAAAAAAGTTTGGGTAATATAAAGTGAATTAATTTATCTAAGTAGTTACGTGGTACGTTCGATTGCAAGGATTTGAGCTATTTTATGCGTGGGTGGGTAAAAGTTAGTGTTGAAACATGTAGCCTGGTTCACTCCTTGCAAAGACTGCACTCCTTCCTCCAAGAATATCCCATCGAAATTCTAAAAAATGACTTGGCTAACGAAACGAGTGAAACGATAATACATACAAGTACGGTCTAAAATATAAAATATAGGTTTTAGTTAGTGGAAGAAATATAAGAAAGTAATTACTACCTGAATGTAAGAAATTAATATAAAGAATGTAAGAAATAATTACTAGATACATAATTTTGTATTTTAGGGATTCTATTGACAAGAAGTTATTGGAAAGTTTGTGTTCAACTCAAACTGATGCAGATATCTTCGAGGATGAAAGCGCCGAAAGTGCTAACTGGGACTACACACGATCTTTCCTCATTAATGTATGTTTCACGTATGTACCTGCGTAAGCGCGAGCAAAATGAGTGCCATAGCAGTTTCGTATGGTTCGATTTTAGTTGATCAACACTTGTTATTCAACAATAAATTCTTCTTTTCCAATCGTCTGTTCAGACGGTTTGAATAGCATGTGATATTACAATTTTATTGATCAACCTCGTAAATCCGCTATTAAGGCGGCTCTCCACCAAGAAAACCAACTTTTATCACCAACATGTATTGGCAACACGAAAGATGGCAACTTTTCTTTGGTGGAGACCCAGCTTTAAAAAGTGGTTAAGAAAGTTTTATCTACACCACGTGTTGGCAACACAAAAGTTGGCAACTTTTCTTTGGTGGAGACCCGCCTTTAGTGACAATGACGTCTATGATACTGGTACGTTGGACTGGCTGCATCATACAAAATGACAGCGGACTCTTGTGCTTATTCAAACCGCTGTACTCTCAAACTCAAAGTCGTGCAAAACTAAATGACATTTAAAATCAAAATTTACATTAGTCTCTTATTCTCATTTCTGTTAGAAATCAGCAACAAAAATGCCTTCATTTTGATGTCGCGTACCTACAGCCTGTCCAGAGTACTAGTATCATAGAGGACTGTGATTATGTGTATTATAGTTAGTACATAGCTATAGTATAATGCGATCAAGGTAAAAATAAAAATCCAGTCTATTTTATTTTACTCTACAACGGTTTAAAATTCTTATTCTCATCTTCAACATCAACTACAGCCGATATTTCTTGGCTGAAACAAACATTTAAAACTCAGTCCTCAACTCTTATTGAACTTCGCAAGAAAGTCGCAAGTCAATAATATCTACTAACTAACTATCAGTTATCAAGATCTCGACCCATAGAATCAAAAATTTAGGAAAGTTTTACCTTTCCTCACTTTTTACCTTTCTAACGGTGGATGATTTTCCGAATTGCCTGTACGAATTCCGTTTTAGGTAACCCAACCTTGTAACGAGATGCTGTCGGTATGCCTTTGGAACTCGATACAGATGAATTGTCAAGACTTGTTTAACGCACAACTCACAGATGAGGGCCTTTGCTGCACTTTTAATGTTGTGCATCGAGAAAAAATGTACCGTAACCCGTAAGTTTTCAACTAGTTACAATTTATTTATACCAGTCTATGAGAGGGTTACGAGAAACGTTACGAGTTTATTACCCGGCTACGGGGGTTTACGAATTTATTATCCGACTACGGTAGGATTACAACTTACGAGTTTATTACCCGGCTACGATAGAGTTACGAGTTTATTACTCGGCTACGGGAGGGTTACGAGGGTATTACCCCTACCACGGAAGGCTTACGAGTTTATTACCCGGTTACGGTAGGGTTACGAATTTATTACTCGACTACGAGAGAGTTACGAATTTATTATTCAACTAAGGAAGGATTACCTACGAGTTTTTTACTCGGCTACGGTAGGGTTACGAGCTTACTGCTCGACTACGGGACTGTTTATTATCCAGTTACGGGAAGGTTACGAGTTTATTACCCACATAGTATAGGTGACTGTAGATAGGCTGAAGAGTTGAATTAAAGACTGAACGACTCAGGCTAGAGTTAAAACGAGACAGATTTACGGCTGGACTGTGTGTGGTAGATTCATTTGACGATTCGAAAGCACTTTGTAAAAGTTTATTTGAATAAAAAATTATTCAAATAAACTCTGTATCTCGTTTTAAATCTACTTCCACAACGAGCCAAATCAGCTTACACTCTATAGATTCTGCCTTAATGTTAAATTAAATCGTTAATTTTGATTACAGAAAAGATCTGAATGACTTAAATTTTACATTTCCGTTACCAACAGTGGATTGGACACCTGAAACCGGATACCCAGGTGACGTACCGGATGATGGATTCCCCTGGAGACCGAAGGGTACACTGTTTTCTCGCTATTTGTTTTTTAAACCTGATGAGGAATATTATAAGTTACCAAATTGCCCCTACCAAAAATAGTACATTCAGCGCTCACCCTTGCTTCAGGGAGGTCCTTAGAGTCATTGTTTCAGCGGTATCTAACTTATTCCGTGATTAGATAAAAACAACAAGGTACTATATGTATCTAAATATTACGAAACTGTTGGAACAGGTCGAAATGCTAATAGACTTATTGCATTTCGTGATTACGTAAAAGAAATGTTGAGATATCAGATACCTAGGAATTAGTAATAAGCCTTATTTTGGATTATAAGAAAATGTACGTAGGTAAGTAGTTATCTAACTAAAAAAACAGCTATCGATTTTATCGATCGTCTGTAACTACACCAACATTTTCGGTACGCAGTCGTCATTCAGTACAGTGAGATCCCAACTTAACCCTGTGTCCTGCCCATTAGCTCTTCAACATCACGACTCCATGAGTTGTGGCGGCTACGAGTACTCTGATTCTCCCAAGGATCTCCTTATATACCTAAAGGGATCATCTCTCTCTCACAGAAGCCTTATAAAACCATAAATAATAGTAAAAACTTGACAAGTAAATACCTGCTAATAAATAGGTAGATAGATAAATAAGAAAGGTAATATTGCGTGGGTAAATAAATAAATGAGCTATAATAAGTAGATAGATACATTGGTACCTAAAAGTTTAAAATCTACAAGTTATAGGTACCTAAGTGCTAAGGGTTACTGAGGCTGTAGCAACAATTAAATTGACTTTGCAAGCCAACTATGATTATCTAGGTATTCGTAAGTCAACCCTAGAATCAAATGTTGCCAAGTTTTAAATCATTTCATCTCTTCAACAGGAATTGGCACTGATCATGGCTTAACTTTAGTGTTAGACGCCAACCTCGAGGAATACTACTGTGCATCAACAAAAAGCACTGGATTCAAGGTTTCTTCTCTTTCATCTTTAAAATTATCAAAGCAAATAACGATAAAGGGTTTCTCAGTCCCTATGGGTAAATTGCAAGATTTATTTCGTAAGGTTTTTTTTTTCTTGTTCACAGTGCCTATGTAAGTATGAAATTTTAAATAGTTTCAAATTATTTATAATACCTAAGAGTGACTCCACATCTGATTGGCCGTATCGTAAGTATCACTAGCCCGATCGCCCGCGTGAATCTGAACGGTCAATCTATCAAGACGACAAATAGTTACGCGTACCTATTATCGCGGTTGACATTAATGATTGGTGATAACATCGATATTATATAGGTAGTTATAATATTATGGTTCGAATACTTACTTATCAATCATGAACTCGTCGATGTTAGTTACGCGACGGTCATCATGGTCGCTGAAATTCAAAAAAATTCAAAATTCAAAATTAATTTATTTCATATAGGCTAACTTGTAGCTCTTATGACACGTCATAAATCTACCACCGGTTCGGAATGCAGACTCTGCTGAAAGGAGAAGATGCAGGAGAAAATGTGATGACATATCATTACACTATTGTTTTAGATTCTGCTACATAATCCGACAGAAGCACCAAATATAGCAAAACTAGGAGAAGTGTATGGGCCAGGTATGGAATCTCGCGTGTCCATACAGCCAAGAATCCTAGACGCTCAGCCTACTCTTAAATATATTGACGTCAATAAGAGACTCTGTCTTTTCTCTGGCGAAAAGGATTTAGTGTTCTATAGGTAAGTAGGTAATATGAGCTAGCAACTCCGATTAGGTATCTACGTTGAATAAAACCTTGATCGTAGACTAGCAATGATAAATACTTAAAGGTTTTTGAACTCTTACAAATTACCTCTTTAACTACCTATCTAATAATAATTATATCATCATTATCATAAGCAACCCATCAAAGACTAGTTAGCGCAGGTCTCCTGAGTAAGGGTTGTAGGCCATATTTTTAAGCCTCAATAGCCCAATGGTTACAGGTGCGGACTGAAAACGAAAAGGCCGCAAGTTCGAACCCCACCCGTTGCACTATTGCCGTACCCACTCCTAACACAAGTTTTCACTTATTTGGATGGGAGAGGAGAACATCAGCCAAGTTCAGCTTGGCTGATATTCTTAAAAAAAAGTCAAACATACTGGTCCAAAGCAAATCAGGAGACTCTATACACCTCTGAGAACATAATGAAGAAAGAACCTAGGGTTTCTCACGATGTTTTCCTTCACCATTAAAGCATTTAATTGCTTAACATAATTACGAAAAGTCAGAACTGCGTACCCGAGATCGAACACGTGAACCTCCAGTGGGAGACTGAAGTCCCATTAACCCCTAAGCCAATGTGTATATTTACTTAAATCTTTCTTTTACAGGACTTACACTTTAAGGAACTGTGAAATGGAGTGTGAGTCTCGAAATGTGCTAGATGTATGCAAATGTGTGCTTTACTACATGCCTAGTGAGTGGGTTAATTACTTCCATCACAGTTTTTAGTGATTGATGGTTAATTAGGATTAAGTACATGTTTTATCATTGTCCTGGATAAAGTACCAAATGCAAAATTGAATTGTTTCAGAGAATAAAACAACAAGAGTGTGTGGGAAAGGCGATGCGAAGTGTTATAGCAATTTAAAGAGTTATGCTCCACAAGGTAGATATCTATTTTAGAATCGGTGTAATCCTACTAATATTATAAACTAGATGATTCCCGCGACTTCGTTCGCGTGGATTAAGGTTTTTTATTCCCGCGGGAACTCTCTTATTTCCCGGGATAAAAAGTAGCCTGTGTTATTCCACACTATAATCTATCTTTGTGCCTCAGCCAAATCAGTTCAGTCGTTGCGACGTGATTGAGTAGCAAACATCCATACATCCAAACTTTCGCATAATATTATAATAGGATACCTACCAAAGTTTGGATGGCTTGTTACTCAATCACACCGCAGCGACTGAACCGATTTGGCTGAAAGGCAGAGAGATAGTATAGCTGCCATACAGTTTTTTTCTGTTTTGCGGATTACAGCAAAATATTACTTTTTCTTTAAGTGTTAAATGTTCTCTCTTAAAAGGTCTCGAAAGAGGTTGCGACGAGTGTTTGCCTGCGTGCACAGAGATTTCCTTCTCTGAGCAAGCCAGTGGGGCGCCGCTGAACAAAGCACTTGTTGCCCAATACACGAAAAGTATTACCTTGGCGCAAAATAGGTCCGCAGAATATTTTACGTAAGTATTAATTGTAATCTCTATCCTCTATCAAAACCCTCAGGACGAAGACTTCCTTATCAGCCATATGTGTCCTCTTGTACGAATTCAATTCTAATTAAAAGTTTCCTACGGGTCGTTAGGTCGTTCGGTCCGGTTTCAATCTCATTAGATATGTTAGACACTAGATGATACCCGCGATTTCGTCCGCGTGGATAAAGGTTTTTTTAATACTTACCGCGGGAACTCTTTGATTGTCTGGAATAAAATGTAGTCTATGTGTTAATCCTGGGTATGAACTATCTTCATTCCAAATTTCAGCCAAATCGGTTCATTCTTTGTGACTTAAAGGAGTAACACACATACACACACTCATACAAACTTTCGCCTTTATAATATTAGTGTCATAGGTAGTGTGAAAAACATAGTAAGCGACCTATATACATATTATTATTTTTTAGATTAATGTTTTCCTAAATCCTAAAATCATTAATCAAATAGGTAGATTATCCAATTAATGATAATAATAAACATTATAATATAATCATTACAGAGAAAATATGTTGATCATACATTTCTTTTTCGAGGATAACTCATTTATGAGGTTTACAAAAGGAGAAATTTTTGGTCTTACAGAATTTCTATGTAAGTAAAGTTATTATAATATCCTCATCAGTAGTTAGCCTATATAATTTTAGAAAAACAAAACGAACAACAAGCGAGTGTGGGTTTTACTTCTGCTAATGTGAAATAGGTAAAATTTGCGATGACGTGTAGAAATAGAGGGTTGAATGTACAAAGCCCCTTTCAAGTTAGCCCGCTACCATCTTAGACTGCATCAGCACTTACCATCAGGTGACATCGCCGTCAAGGACTATCTTGTCATTCAATTAAAAAAAAAACCCCTAACACAATCATCTGCACCGTACATGAATGCGCAAGCAATAGGTAGGTATAGACATTCGCAAATACTCGTAAGCGTAGGAGAGACAGGCGTATAACATAGCAACATTCGCAGAGGACAGTCAATTTCGTTAAAACGTTCGTCGTCCGACATCTTGACGTCCACAGCTGGATAAAGGTCTCTGGCAAGGATCGCCACAGAAAAAAACCTTGCGCCGCTTGTATCAATTGTGAAATCATTCGTTTTCCTTCTATTTATATGTACAACTAGCTTTTGTCCGCGGCTTCGCTCACATCAAGTTCGATTTGTCAAACCTCTATTTTACCCTTAGGGGTTAAATTAAAAATTCTTTCTTAGCGGATACCTACGTCAATTTCATAATAGTTATCTGTACCTATGCCTATGATCCGTCCAGTGGTTAGAGCTGTGCCTGCCAAATTCGTCCAGTAGTTTTTGCGTGAAAGAGTAACTAACAAACATACCCACACACATACATATACACATACACACATACATGTACAAACTTTCGCGTTTATAATATTAGTATGGTTGTGTTGTGTAAAATTATTTAATTTTCAGCTAACACTGGCGGCCTTCTCGGACTCTGCATGGGCTTTAGCATGATGAGTGCAGTCGAACTTCTGTATTACTTGACTCTCCGAGCACTGTGTGTTGCCAGGCAAAGAAAAACTGTACAACCTTTTATTAAATAGATAAATCCTTATCCTAATCCTATCCTACTTCCTACTTATATATTATAAATGTGAAAGTGTGGATGTTTGGATGTTTGTTACTCAATCACGTTGCAACGACTGAACCGATTTGGCTGAAATTTGGCACAGAGATAGATTATAGTCTGGATATAGGCTACTTTTTATCCCGGAAAATTAAAGAGTTCTCGCGGGAATAAAAACCCTCAATGCACACGAACGAAGTCGCGGGCATCAGCTAGTATATTATAAACAGCGATGATGAATGATTGTCAAAAGTCAAAACGAAACAAAATGACAAGTTTGAAAGTAAGTCCTTTTTAACCGACTTCCAAAAAGGAGGAGGTTATCAATTCGGCCGGTATATTTTTTTTTTTTTTTTTTTTCTATGTATGTCCACCGATTACTCCGAGGTTTCTGAACCGATTCACGCGATTTTTTTTTTTAATCGACAGAGGATGCTCGCGAAATGGTCCCATAAAAATGTTTATCTTCAACTCCTCAAGCCTGATGCTGCAGAGGTACTTTCCCCCTAAATTATGGGGCTTTAGGAACTGTCATTTACGAATTGGTATGCTTGGCTCAAGCATATACTAGATCATACAGCTCCAGGTCCTACTCCTCAATCCTGATGCTGTAGGGTACTGCCCATCTAAACTGTAGGGATTTAGGAACTGTTGATCATGAATTGTTATTGTATGTAATAAACATAGACTACATCATGGAGTTCTAGTTTCTAGCTCTTCAATCCTGATGCTGCAGGGTTGGAGGAATTACGAACCGTCGCTTTCGAATTGATTCGATTGTTGGTATGTACCAAGCATTAACTACATCATGGAGCTCCTGGTCTTTAGAAATTGTGTATTGTTAATAAGTACTGAAGGTACTAAGTATATACTACATTAGTACCGTAGCGTTGGAGGGAGGGGAGAAAGAGTGCAGGAACAAGTTACACTAAAAAGCTTAAAATAAAAATTCTTTTCAAAAAACCGACTTCAAACGCCACTACAAAGTATAAAAATAATTTTATTTTGTACACGTTTGTTGAAGTCGGGCGGGCTTAACTAGAAACGATGAAATCGATGCGCGACGCTTATCTTATGGTGACATGGTGGTATTGAAATCGGGCGAGCATCGCGTATCGGATTCATCGTTTCTATTTAAGCCCGCCCGACTTCAACAAACGTGTACAAAATAAAATTATTTTTATACTTTGTAGTGGCGTTTGAAGTCGGTTTTTTGAAAAGAATTTTTATCAAGATTGTTTTCCTCCTGTAAAGCATAGCAATTGGATACGAACTTAATGCATATGCGATACATATAAGTGATATTTTTGTCAAAATCGAGTTCTTTGCATTCTCGCTTTCTTGGTATCATTATATAGGTTTTGTAGAACAACCCATCATTCTAACTGTATTGATTTGTATGAATGTGCATGAGATTTGTATGAATAGTTTGACGCAATTTCGTCAATATCTCGAAGGTATTCAATTATTGACGTTTTGGCCTTTGGTTCAGAGATTTAGTACATAGCTACAACAGAATTATTGTTTTTATAAAAAGCAATATGTTAGTAGAAATACTTTTTATTTTAACCACAGTATGTAATATACTAATTCTTAATTTCTTATATTAAGTATCTATACTTATTTAAAACAATGTTATGTAGGTCTGGAATTGAATTTAAAAATATAAATGCAGTATCACAGGCTTTTCTTTCCTACTGCCTTTTCAAGTCTCATATCTACATATTTCATAGTTCATATTATACGTGAAAACTGAAAACACTTCCAATTAAAAAAGTCTTGTTGCCAGTAGTCTTGATGCTACAATAACTGCCTCGTTAGTCTAGTTCTTAGCTTATTCAGTCGGGCCAAGCAGTTACTAGTTTCTTTTGGCTATAAAATTCTATCATGAGAACGTAAAATAAGTCTGTCCTGCTCTTATGACTGATCTCTCTCCAGTCAAGTAGGATTGCCATCCAATTGAACTAAGGAGGCAAATAATAGACATCATCAATTTTTGAACACACACTTGTGCACTTTAATTTCTGCTACTTGTACTTGGCTAGTTTCCATTGGGTTTGGTGCAGTGGCTGAAATTCGGTATAAATCACACTGATGCACCAAATCAAGCTAAAATCAATAAACTTGATTTTTGGGTGAAAACTCGATTGTTCTGCATCACTTTTAGGATCAAATACACGGTGTTTAAAGGCATAGTCATTAGTCACATAACCTTCACAGTTTATGGTTATTATTTCGTAAGCCATCAATTAGATTTAATTCCCAAATGACTTGTAGTCTTTGTTCTCTCAGCGACTGACTTGCAGGCAAAATCCAGTCGGTAGCGATAAGGGCACTAACTAGGCATAGGAATTCATTCACACAATTTACGACTTGGACTGCCGATAGTGCGTGTCAGCTGTATAATTCGCGGCTCAGGCTGCCAGTTAGTGTCAGCTCTGTGATTTGCGACTCAGGCTGCTGACAGTGAGTGTCAGCTATATGAATTGCGACTCAAGCTGCTGACAGTGAGAGTGTCGGTCGTTGGACAGTACGCCGCTGACGATTAGATTCGAGTGAACAGATCTTAAGACTGTTGTCTAGGCGGACCCTGCTGTGGAGGCGCGGGCGGCGCGGGCGCTGCGGGCGCGTCCGGTGCCTGCAGCGTGCGCGTGCGCCGCCGAGTGTAGTGCTGCCATAACAGTATTGCTTGGTCGTCCATAAACTTACAAACCTGAAATACAAAATATTTTTTTTACACCTGCTGGCTATTTACTTAGGCCAGTGTAAACCATAAAAATAGTTTCCATTCGATCTACAGTCTGAACAAATAAATACAATTAGTTGAAGTCTCTGTAATGATTTTGAAATGACTGATTTTGCTTATAATTATGATTTGATAACAGCATATTAAATTATTTATTTTACTCAATAAATTTTGAGTCTGGGGACAAAGTCCTGTGTAAAATTGTTAAACTTTGGGAAAACTATATTTGAGAATATGTGAAAACTTTTTGCTTGATATAAATTTTCTCTGTTCACAATGTCATAAAATTCAGTTGTGCGGTTGAGCTATGAAAGGCTATAAACATTTGTTTATAGCCTTTCATAGATAGATAGATAGAAACAGAAATTTTTTCATTTATAATTTATAATGTTAATAAGTACGGAAAAAAAAATTACAAAACAGAAACAAACCTGTGCTGAAACACATTCTCTTCTAAAAGCTTCATGTTGTAGGAGCTCAAGAAAATGCAAGCACATTGGGTACTTAAGATAACGTGCGTACTCGGGCTCTCGCCAGTACTGCAGGTACTTCAGATAATTGACAAATGGCTGTTCTTTCAGATAGCCTCTCTGCGCCAGAACTAAAATATTAGTGATCAATTATTATTTTAATTATATGTAAAAGTAAAATGTCATAATTTCACAAATTTCTTATCACAGTCATGTATGAATTTATCTGAAATCATATTTAATATTACCAAGATATTTCTTAGGCTAGATACATCAAGTGGATTTTTTTATTCAGTGAATAGAAAATGAGGGTCTATCAATAATCTATGAGAAAAATATAAAAGTAGTAGAGGTACTACTTTTATATTTTTCTCAAAGATTGGACTAGGGTCCATAATCAGTTTAACTGCTAAACCATTTTTGTCAAATCTTGCAAAGAGGTAGTAGCTTGCATCCTAAGGACATACTTAATACCTTATGTGAAGACTCATATACCTATAGGCTATAGCTAACTTGGAAATGTGACATAAATCCTGGCTCCACACATACTAGCTATTTAAGCTATTTGCTCAACGTGGCTGCCGTCCTTATGAAAAATTCAATAAGGTGCAAAAATAATAGTGAGTTATTGTACTTTTCGTAAAGATGGCAGATGTGGATACACAAATTAGCTTTAGCCCCAACACTCAAACCAATGCACCATATTAAGTTGGCCAATCTGTGTCAGCTTCTTAAAAATACACCAAAACATACAAAGCATCTTCTCCAACTTGGTAAGCCTAACCTATGGAGAGTATTTATGTTCCTTGCTATGGAGCTACTTAATGGGTGGGCTGTGTGTCGGACTGTTAACCTTAACCTTAGTTTTAATAGTAATTAATTAGTTTAGTAGTAATTAATGTTCAGGATAGACAATTTTTTTGTACATACATGAAGTCCACACCATTGATTGATTAGTTCATCATTTATTATAAGTATATTCATCATATTATTATAAGTATATTTTTAAAAAACTCACAGTGAATGTAGTTAGGGTTAGCCAAGCACTGTACAAATTCAAGCTCCACTTGAAATCTTATTCTATTCTGCTCCTCGGTTTCCATTACTGAAATAATATAACACTTTACATATTCTTTTTATTTTATTATTCTAAACAAAAAAGAATACTAGCATTATAGGTAGGTAGTATCTTTAAATACTACATTGGTACTTGTTGCTAGCTTGTTGCAAACCTTTTCCAGCCATCATCTTGAAGGCCTATGTGTTATAGGTACTAATTACTATAGATTTCCGTTTTCATGTAATATTTTACAATTAATTATTAGTAAAGGAATTAAGGAATTTACAATTTACATTCTCTTGGTTAGGTTATGTAGGTAGGGTACCTATATACTTATATAGTATATACTATATTGGTACTCCAAGAGAATATAATCACTCCGTTTTATATAGGTATTCATAAACATAAAACAACTAGACTAGACTATTGGTATTACTATTGACCACAGATTACTAGACTATGACGTTATTTGTTGTTCCGTCCACAGGTTCCGTCCTTCCCTGGGGCCCAAGTCTGCTATTGCAATGTTATTGCAATTGTAGTTCAATTATCTATCAATGACATCCCAATTGCTACTTTTAGCAATTTGACTTGGGGCCCAGGGGTTCAATTGTCTATCAATGACATGACAATTGCTAAAAATAACAATTGTCATGTCATTGATAGACAATAAAACTACAATTGCAATAGCAGACTTGGGCCCCTGTATTTTTCTGACTGGTAAGCTGGCACGCCAGCCCACTGATTCTGTAACTCAGTGCCTATCAACGACAAATATTTTTTATCCATTGAAGGTTCGAAGAGAAAATGTCATTTACTATTTCACAGTAAACCTTCAATGGATAAAAAATATATGTCAGTGGCATAGTGGCTTTCATTCTTTTGATAGCCACTGAGTTACAAAAACAGCCCCCAGGTACCTACCTACTGATAGAATGTCAGCGCGTGATATACTGAGCTACCTACCCTGTGGGGCTACCTAAATTAGAGGTGGTTAATATAGCACTTAGCTACATATTACAGCATGCTATCTTACCATAGCACACAGCAAGTGCTACATATGTAGGCGCTGTGGTGCTACGATGCTATAAATATCACGCGCTGTAGGCGGTGTAGCACACTGCGCGTAGTAGCGGCGCTGAGGCGGTCGGACAGTCGGGCACTGTTGCCAGTCATCGCGTGCGTGCTATGCTTAGCACATGGATTTATCGCAACTCGCAATAAACATGCTATATGATTTAGCGTATTGCAAGACATAGCGCGCGCGCCGGCTGCCCATATGCTTCCTAATTACAGTCTGCTATAGCATAGCATTTTTATAGCATGCTAAAATTTTATAGTTCATCAATATCAGTAGCATGATATCACAAACATATAAGAGTAAACTCTTAACCACAAACATATAATAACACTTACTCTTATATGTTTGTGCATGATATTGATTTATAGCATTTTTGAACAACTCTAACCTATATAACTACCAATAACTATATTTAATATACCTACTCTGTGGCGTGGGCGGTCCGCACAGTTGTCAGTTGTCACCTCGTCAGAGTATTATGTTCCTTGGTTGTCACTAATCTCAGGTGTCAGAGATGTGTCAGGCTTTGAACTGTAGTGTCAACTGTCAGAGATCGTGAATAACAGGAAAATAGGGTGTTAAAAGGGAAAATCCAGTCTAAAAATCAGCAGAGGTGTGTAATTTGTGAAAATAAAAGTGGTCGGAAAATTGAATACTTATATAGAAAGCGCATTCAAATCAAGCAGAATGTCCGGAAATAGGTGTATAATAAATTCGAACAATCTCTTCGGCCCTGATGATGATGACGATGTCGACGACGCAACCTTTGTTAAAAGTTATAGACAAAGGTTCCCACCACCTCAGCCAAAGCCTTCTCAATCACCATATATAGCGGAACTAGAACGACAAAAGCAAATTACTTTGGAGAAACAAAAAGAGATCGAGCAGCGTACACTCGATTCATCAGTAAGAAGTATAGGTTTATTACGTGAGTCAGAACAAATTGGTATTGCAACCGCAGAAGAGCTGGCCCGTCAGCGCGAACAACTCGAAAATACAAACAAACGCTTAGATGATATTAATACGAATTTAACTTATAGTCAAAAGCATCTTAATGGTATCAAGTCAGTTTTTTATGGATTTAAGAATTACCTTTCAGGTAAATCTGACCAGACACCTCCTAAAAGTCAGATTTCTCCAAGTTCGAGTGGTTCAAAAATGGGTACAAGTGGCAGATTTGATGATACTATTACTTCCATGAGTGCCAGTGGAAGTAACAACTTTGGCACCCACCCGAGCACACGATTGCGAGGACTAGACTCACAAATGACTGAACCAATACCTGATTCACAGCGTATAAATAAAATATTGGATGAGAACTTGGATGAAATGGTAACCCATATATCAAGACTAAAGGGTCTGGGGATGGCTCTTGGTGAAGAAATAACACAACAAAATGAACTTATTGACAAGATTCATGACAAAGCTGATGATGCAGACATAAAAATTGGTCAGCAAAACAAGCAAATGAATAAACTCTTAGGAAAATGATAAAAGTTATGTTATTAATGATTATCACTGAGGAGCATTCAGAACTAAAACCTATAAATCACATTTGTAATTATTGTATATGCCAAAGGCAAACCTTTGAGTAGAACAGCATAGAAAGTTCTGCAGCTTAGTCCACTTCAAAAACAAACATAAAATGCACTGAACTAGGCATTTAAACTATGATATCCATATTATTTTCTTGATTTGTTCAAAATTTTCAAAAAATTTTAGTTCTGAAACTCTTCGCCTCATTAGGTTTTGGTAATTTGTTCATGTTTATACAGAGGTTCTAGTGTAATTTAACAAGATTTTTGTGCGAATTAGAGCAGCAATCCCATGTGCAAGCCTGTGCAATAATTCTGTGATCGAATAGAACATTTAACATGATTTCCTAAAAGTTAATTTTCAAGCTAAATGAAAAATTTAACTTGTAATTTATGCTTGGACTCTAATCTGTTCATAAAATTGAAATTATGTTATAAGAGTATTTTTTCTATATTTTACGTTAGTCTAAAGATATTCAATAAAATTTATGTACCTAAATTAAAAAAAAAAACAATACTATAATGCTAACTACTATTAGGACTGCTTATCTTGTAATTAATTTAGTACTTTGCTTATCTAAAATTAAAATGGAGGTAAACATTCTATAATGATGTAAATTAGCTCCTAATTTTTGTAAATGCTTCCATATTATCAAAATACATAATATAACCAATTTTTACTGTTTTATGTATATTTTGCAGTTTTATTATTTGTAGATAAGGGAGTAGTTAATATATTTTGTTGTAGGTATAGAGATCAGCGACTGTGAATCCTGCTAATATAATTTGTCATCATTCCTTTTATTGCTAAACAATTTGTAGCAAGTTTAATATTATCTTTGTTGGTAAGACACATTAAACATCTAATAAACAAATTTTTAACTTAAAACAAGCTTTACAATGCAAATAAGTTTGCTTAATGTTTTTATAGTTATACACCCAGTTGTTCTGTGTTTCACATTATTACATACACTATGAAATTAAAGGGTTCAGATTTAGTGTTGCCCTATAAACAGTGAAATGACAAGTAAATGCACAGAAAAGATGCTTTATAAAGGTAGGCTTGCTGCCTGGGGCTCAATATTGGAATAATAACTGTTATTTTTTTTCTTTATTACTGAACTATGATCAACAGAAATCATGCAAGTTTTAATAAAACTAAATTTAAATATTTTTGAGCTACATATATTTTCAGGCTTGTAATTATGTTTATTTATGTATTAAAAGGTCTAACCAAATGTATTAGTTTAATTGAAATTTAAATAAAACAAACTTTTAAAGCTTTTTTTATTTAATCAAATTAAAAACTTATAAGATCAGCAAGAGTTACTTCTAGATGAAAATCTGCATGGCCACAATAAATATTCAATTTTATGGTTAGCAAAACATATCTACAATCACATTTTCATTATTAATTTCTATCATTTCTGTCTGTGCATTGTGAATCTTCCTGTGCTTTTGTAATACTCTCTTATTGGCTAATTTCTTATTGCAAATTTCGCATGCAATCTCTTTGTTAGTATGAGATTCTTGGTGAGTTTTTAAGCCAGAAGATGTAGCAAATCCTTTAAAACATACGTCACATAAATGAGGTCTGTTCATTGTATGAGAATGAGCAACATGAACAACCAAGGAATGTTTGGTAGCAAAACTTCTATTGCAGTCTTTATGCATACACACAAATGGCCTTGGCTGCTCTTGGCCTGTATGAATCAGTCTATGAACTCTTAAGTAAGATGCCCTTGTGTATGATTTAGGACAATCTGGGCAGGCAAATTCTTTCACACCAGAATGAATCTTCAAATGCATCATTAAGGTTGATTTTGCTGTAAATTGCTTTCCACATGTTACACAGACAACCAATTTTCGATTGCTAGAATGTGCAACACGAAAGTGCTCTTTCAAAGATTGTCTTGACTTGTAAGTTTTATTACAAAACCCACATTTAAATTGGTTGATGTTAATATGGGATGATAGGTGTTGCCGTAGACCACTTGATGTGTGAAAACTTTTGCCACACTTTGGGCAAAGAAATCTGCGGAAGTCACTGTGCTTAGCCATATGATATCGGAGACTATATATCCTTGTGAAAGATTTAGAGCACAAGCTGCATACATATCTCTTTTCACTTTCCTGCCTTGGAAGTCTCTCGGTGGAGGTTATTTCTGTCACAGGTGGCAATGGAGTCAATTCCTTACTTTCAGGTACTTCAGGTCCAAAATTTATAACTGAGTTGTTACTATATAGTGGTACTTCATATTCATGATCTTGATATACAACATTTATATCAATTTCATCAATATTATCAGCTCTTTGAAAATTGTTATGCATTGGCTGCAAGTGCGATAAATGAGACAATGTCACATTTGCCTTTAAGCAGTTGAGCTTAAAATTATAGGCCAGCAGGGCAGTAGAAACACACGACGCGCACATCCCTTGGGGCCAATTTTCTTCATCATTATTCTAAACAAACAAAGTTTGGTTAAATAATGTATTATAAAATCACGATATATAAATTTTAATATATCATAACTTACTTGTAAACAGTTCAAGAAAATCAGAATATCAATAAGCTTTATTTTAATCATTTCATGAGAAACTAAATCTTGTATGTTCATAAACATTGTTGGATCTTTTGAATTAAAATCCATGAGACATGTTCGACATATGTTTTTTGATGCAGGTAAAATTGAATTAGTGAACTCCATGCTAAACTTAGCACCAAAGAATGCTTAGTACGAAACACAGGTACGAACACCATTTGCCGTGTGTTTGATTATTAATTTTTGAATTGATAATTCTTAATCGAGATATTATCCTTTTTTATTTATTCGACTTTCGTACGGTAAAGTAGGTATCGAAAAAATAAAAATGTACCCAAGAGAACATTCTCTTGGGTACATTTGTAATCACTCCGTGTACCTAGTGAATCACTAGTAGTGATTATCACGTGATTATATATTCAGTGGTGAAACATAGATACATAGTCGCAAACAAAGAGTACCTATATAACCACCCACAAAAGAATATTGTAAGTGTGTGTTGGACTATACAATAGGTATATACTTTCCAAGAGAATATATAGTCCAGTCAAAAAACCTCAAAAAATGACCCAACCTCTGGAAAATTGCGAAAGTTTTGAAACTTTGCACATCGAATTATGGGTACCTAAGGATGAAAATACCAAAAGTCCTCATGCGTACGAGGCGAGCTCTAGCGGCAATTAGCGGAAACAGGACCCTTTTTTTGGTTTTTTGTTAATATCTCGAGAACCTTTTGTCAGAGGTAAAAGTTTACTACTACATAATTAAAGCTTATTAAATTTGCAACAATAATTACAATATTCATTTTTCTTGAATTCCTAATAATTACCGAGTTTTAGGCCACTAAAAGATAGCTTTTTCGAAAAATCACGCTAGCGGCGCGCGGTACAATATGGCATTTGTAATAATATTTGAAAATCATGGTTTATCAATTTTTTTGGGTATCAAGGGTGATTGAGAAAATAAACTTCACAGTTATGTACAAAAAAAGACATATTGTTTATTAAACAACTAGCTTTTGCCCGCTGCTTCGCTCACGTTAAGTTAAATTTTTCAAACCCCTATTTTACCCGTTGTACCCCCTTAGGGGTCGAATTTTCAAAAATCCTTTCTTAGAGGATGCCTATGGCTAATAGCTACCTGTATGCCAAATTTCACCCTGATCCGTCCAGTGGTTTAAACTGTGCGTTGTCCTATATACATATTTACTCTTTGTAGTAAACTTTTACCTCTGACCAAAGATTCTCGAGATATTAACAAAAAACCAAAAAAAGGGTCCTGTTTCCGCTAATTGCCGCTAGAGCTCGCCTCGTACGCATGAGGACTTTTGGTATTTTCATCCTTAGGTACCCATAATTCGATGTGCAAAGTTTCAAAACTTTCGCAATTGTCCAGAGGTTAAACTTTGTTTTGACTGGACTAATAATCACATAGGTAGTATCTATAGTAGTCTGTGGTAATCTGTAATCACTCCGTATGTATCCAGTACCTAATCTGTGGTTTGGTAGTTTTCTGAAGTGTTGGATTTTTTCTGGTCTGTACCTGTGGTCTGTACTCTGTGGTGTTGGATGTGGATATGTGGATGTGAGCTACTTTATTTTTTAATTTGATCAGAATCAAGATTACAGTATTTGCTACATTTCTTGAGTAAGAGTTATTAAAAATTGTTTTGTCTAATAAAAAGTGTAATTTAGAAGTATTACAGTTTATCTTTAAGAAAGTCTAAATAATAACCTTAAATTTTGAAATCTTACCACATTTTCCTCTTGTAATTAAAGTTCTTACTATCTTAAGACTATAATAAAGTTGTTACAGACGTTTGATGATTATGTCATGACAATTGTGTTAAGATCGCTGTGAATTGCAGTTGTAGTTTTCGGACGAAAGACTTGTTTCTCATAGGACTGCCAAGAGAATATAATCACTGTAGGACTATAGATCTTAGTTTTGGGGCCAGGCAGTGTGCTGGGCTGTACAATGGCTTACTATGCATATTTTTTGTATTGTAATACCTTGTATATTTTGTCTTAAAGAATGTTAAGTTAAAAAATTCCAGATAAACTGCAATCATGAGCCGATTTTTCGCGACTGGTACAGACTCTGAGTCTGATAGTTCTTCAGAAGAGGAGCAAGTAGTGCGAGCGCCTGCGGCCGTCTATACAGTAAGTTTACAAAAGATTATAATTGAACCACCAATTGGAAGAAGGGAATAAAGGCCATTTTTTGCCAAATCGACTTATGCCCATTTTTGTGTACCTAAAACATAGCCCTACTCTGCGAGTTGAAAAGTAGAGATAAATCTCTCTTATTTTATGCAGTTTTGTGCACTCAAAGAAACTGTTAGTTGGAAGAAAGAAATAAATCCCGGCTTTTATTCCCTTCTTCCAACTGATACACTTATGTCCATAGTGTTAACTAGTGATATGCCTGCTTAATTCAAATAAAAATAAATACAAACATAATATACAATTAATGCCACCTTTGTCTTAAGTTATATTTGAGATATACGTGCAATTTAGAGATTAACAAGTTAATTATTGCGTATTTTCTTAAATACGACTTGCACCTATTCGTTTGATGAGGAGGTTCAAAATGAAACTCCAAAAAAGAAAAGAAGAGGTGTTAAAAATACTCATCAATACAAAAAAGAAATGCAAAAGTCATTAGATAAGATAATCGCACTCAATATCTCACAATACAGAAGTTTTGAGTACAGCTCAAGTCAAAAAGTTTACTTGACATGTTCTAAGTTTCTAGATGGCTTAGGTAAAGAGCTTTTTATGAGTTTTATGCTTCAGAAAGTATCTGAGAACCCAGCACAATCATTAACTAAGGCATATATGCTTTTAAAATACCAATAAATGAGACAAAAATAAATGATATACACAAAATAACTCAATACATTCTTGACAAATTTAAAAAAAATTATGATATTAAGGCTTTGCCTACTACAACATTCAAAACTGCTGAAATCGATGAAGAATAGAAGAACGTCACTTAGTACCTTCAGTATTTTGAATAAATAAATATATTTTCTCATTATTTTGGCTTTTTCATGCCAGTACTTAATCAATTGGAAGAAGGAAATAAATCCAAGAACTTTATATGTGTATATCTTAGTTAATATTAACATACGTCGTTCTAATTTATCTGTAAATAATCATAATTAACATTATCTTCATTTCGTTCATACATCATAAGAGGCTATGTGCCGATAATTAAAAGTTAAACAGTTTTTTTCGATTATCTCCGTTCCTAGTTTTTGGATTTATTCCCTTCTTCCAATTGGTGGTTCAATTATTATTAGCCATGCAGAAAATGACTATTATTCTCCTTTGTTATACAACCTCTATATCTATAGCTTTTACTCTGAAATCTGATTCTGTGTCAAATAGAATTAATTACCACATTGGGGACACCACCAAAAGCAGTTGATATTGGCTCAAATGTACTCCAAGCTGGTGTTTTGTCTAGAGATTGGCCAGTCCATTAAATAATCAGTTCTTAGATATATCAGAACTTATTATTTAATGTAAATTATAGATCCAAAAATTTTTTTAAATTCATTTAAGACAAAGTATTAATCTCAAATCTTAAATAAGATAAAAAGTATACAAACAAAAAGCTCTTCTGAAAATTTGTCCGTTTTAATTAAAGCTTTAACAGATTTTTCAATAAGTTGCTTCATGTTCCAATTTGTTGGTATAAATACTAAAATGATCTTTATCAACAGTTTAGTGACGATGAGGAAGAAACAAAACGTGTTGTGCGTTCTATGAAAGAGAAGCGCTATGAGGAATTGGAAGGAATCATCCATTCGCTTCGTAACCATAAAAAAATTAAAGACTTCTCATCAGCTTTGGCATCCTTTGAAGAACTTCAGAGAGCGTACACTCGAGCTGCTCCTGTGGTCCAGAAAGAAGAAAATGGGATAGCACCAAGGTTCTTCATACGGGCTTTGACGGAGCTGGAAGATTGGGTCTCAGGAGCGTGGAACGACAGGGACAGTAGAAAAGCACTCTCAAAAGGCAATAGCAAAGCACTAACATCCTTAAGACAAAAACTGAGGAAATACACAAAAGATTTTGATGCTGAGATATCCAAGTTCCGGGAGAATCCTGACTTGCCAGATGATGATGATGAACGCAAGGGTTTGTTATTTTTAATTTTTTATTTGTTACAACAGAACTTATAGCTACCTTAATCTGCTGTACAACTGGCTGGATTCCTGCTGTGAATAGCAGGCCTTCTGTCGCCAAATTAGGAAACAATGCTGAGATCTATAGAGCATGCTCTGACTCAGCTCAAACTTAAGATAGCGGTTAAAATGAGATACAAATATGCTCCAAGATAAATCTGTCTTGTTTTATCTCTGTCTTGAGTTTCAGCAGAGTCAGAGTGCGGTCTATAAATTTTAGCCTAAGGCACTTTTAACTTAATCACTGATGGCAAATGTGATGCATTTTAAAATGGTAACTTGAAAGGACGTATATACCCATATCCTTCATCATCACAACCCTTCTCACATCATCATATCAGAATGTTAAATTAACCAAAGTGTGACCAGACCAAAGCCATTCCGGAAGTATGTTTTTAAATTATCCCTGCAGGTAATTGAACCTAAGATTACTCAAAGTAAGACCACAGTGATCATCACTGCAGCAAGGAGATTGAGCCAAAAACTATAATAAAGTTGCAATTGTGCTACCATTTTCTTGAAAATCTACTTGGCTGATTTTGTTGCATTGCGTCTTCACAGAGCAGTTTCTTAGATGTTTCCAGTTTATACCACAGAGGCACTGCAGATCATAGATTTAAAGCATTTTATTTGTCTTTGTCTCTTAGATACATCATCATCTGATGACTCGGATGATGAGGAGAAGGTTAAAGAAAAAGCAAGAATGCGTCGTTCACCAGAGCCACCACGTAGACCTCCACCTCAAGAGGACGAGTCCTCGGACTCCATGGACTGGGGCTCCAGCTCCTCAGATTCCAGCTCGAGCTCTGACGACGAAGCTCATGGCGCCACTACGATAAGAGAACGGTTCTTGAAGCGAGCCACTGAGAGAGAAGACGACACTGACGACAGAGACAAGCGTCAAACGCGGCGCAACAAGAGGCGTGAGGGCGGGGCTGGGAAAGTTAGTAAGAAGGATCAAGCAGATGATGGAGGGGAGTGGGAGACTGTCAGGAAAGGTGCTGCAACTTCTGATAAACCCAAAATGTTTGCTAAGGTAATATCAATCATTGTTTGTATTAATAATACCCAAGTTAAAAAAACAGACGCAAATGAAGTTAAAAAATCTTTTATCAGACTGCAAAAAATGAAGGACAATGTGTAATACATTATAAACCAAACACACTAATTTAAATGTTTTTGTATTCTTTGTCACAGGATAGTGACATCGATGCTGCTCTGGTTGTCAAGAAGCTCGGTGAGATCAGCGCCGCACGCGGCCGCAAGCGTACCGACCGCCGTGCGCAATTGGAGCTGTTGCACGAACTGCGAACTGTGGCACAACAACACAACCTAGGAGATGCGCTCCAACTTAAACTGCGTGCAGCAACCGTCGCCGCTCTGTTCGATTACAACCCTAAAGTCTCTGACGCCATGAAACCAGAATACTGGTCGAGGCTCGTCGAAAACGTCGATCAAATGGTCACCCTCTTACTTTCTCATGAGGACATGGTGTTCAGTGAAGATATACTCGAAGAAAATGAGCAACTTGTCACTCCACCATTTAGAGTCCGGGGCTGCCTGCTTACGGCACTGGAACGTCTCGATGACGAGTTCACTAAGCTGCTAAAGGAATGCGATCCTCATTCCAATGAGTATGTGGAACGACTGAAGGATGAAGTGAGGGTTTCGGCGTTGATTGATCGCGTTTGCCAAGTGGTAGAACGAGATGGATCCCCACAGGAAATCTGTCGTGTATATTTACGCAAAATTGACCATCTTTACTACAAATTCGATCCTCGTGCAGTCAAGAAGGATCTCCCACCAGGGGAAGAGACTACCATCAAGAAAATGGAGCGTTTCTGCAAGTATATCTATGCGAACGATGACAGCGACCGTTTGAGGACTCGCGCTATTCTCTCGCATATATACCACCACGCTTTGCACGACAACTGGTTCCAAGCTAGAGACCTCCTGCTCATGTCACATCTACAAGAGAACGTCCAACATTCTGATCCAAGTACACAGATTCTGTACAATCGCACGATGGCTAATCTGGGTTTGTGCGCTTTCCGCCGCGGCAACGTGAAGGAGGCTCACGGCTGCTTGGCTGAGCTCATGATGACTGGCAAGCCGAAGGAGCTTCTCGCCCAGGGTCTGTTGCCCCAGCGGCAGCACGAGCGGTCTAAGGAGCAAGAGAAGATTGAGAAACAGCGGCAAATGCCATTCCACATGCACATTAACTTGGAGTTACTGGAGTGCGTGTACCTGGTGTCTGCCATGCTGATCGAGATCCCGTACATGGCGGCCCACGAGTTTGACGCCCGACGACGGATGATCAGTAAGACGTTCTATCAGAACTTGCGCGCGAGTGAAAGACAGGCTCTCGTAGGGCCTCCGGAGTCCATGCGCGAGCACGCGGTGGCGGCCGCGCGGGCCATGCGACGCGGGGACTGGCGGGCTTGTCTCAATTTCATTGTCAACGAGAAGATGAATGCTAAGGTAATGGCCCACTTTATAATCCTTATAAAAAATAAGAAGAAATTTCACTTTGTTTTATGCTTTTTAACCGACTTCCAAAAAGGAGGAGGTTATTTTTGTAGAAAATATAGTAGCTTTATGTGTGTAGACTTTATTTTTAAAAAAGATTTGTAATTATGATCTGGGCGATATATGCTACATTTTATATGAGCGAAATCAATATGTAGATGGGTTGCAGTTTTTAATCCTTTTCCTTATAATTTCAGGTGTGGGATTTGATGGTGGGCGCAGACAACGTACGCGCCATGCTAGGACGTCTCATTCGCGAAGAGTCACTCCGCACTTACCTGTTCACTTACGCGCACGTGTACGCGTCCCTGTCGCTTCGCTCGCTCGCGGACATGTTCGAGCTGCCGCGACAGCGCGTGCACTCGCTGGTGTCCAAGATGATTATCAATGAGGAGTTGCTGGCGTCGCTGGACGATCCTAGTGAATGCGCCATTCTTCATCGCTCCGAGCCTACCAGGATGCAAGCGCTGGCGCTGCAACTTGCTGATAAGGTACGATAAGCCAGTCATAAAGACATATGTTTAGGACAATCAGGCAAAATTAAAGATGTGTCACTTGTGTGAAT
The DNA here is from genome assembly GCA_038048805.1 of Hipparchia sbordonii. Lineage (NCBI taxonomy): Eukaryota > Metazoa > Arthropoda > Insecta > Lepidoptera > Nymphalidae > Hipparchia > Hipparchia sbordonii. The sequence goes on along the minus strand of CM076107.1, from coordinate 5,863,440 downwards.
CAATTTTATCAAATAAGATTTTTTCTGTTGAAAGCCAAATTGTCTTCATTTGCTGACAGGATCCGTTGTCAGTACTTACAATTTATGACAGTAATATGATTAATATGATTCATGTCCTAACAAATCAGTTCTGTCTATATTTAGTTTTACTAAGTCATAGACTTGTTTTCTGTCTGTATTACTAATGCTTATAAATTAAAATATTTTCATTTAATTAATATCCAAATCAAGATTAGTGATTACATAGAATACTAATAAGACTACAATTTTAGTAGTAGTATTTTAATTTAAATGGATATATTAATTTCGTTACCTACTTATTGGTTCATTGAAACGAATAAATAAGTATGTCTTCAAAAAAGAATCAAACCAGCGAGCGAGGAACGAGAGATCCGTAATGTACCAACTATTTTTGTTTACAGGTTGGCAACTTGGTTGATTCCAACGAGCGCATTTTCGAGAAGCAGGGGTCATTCTTTCAGCGGGGCGGGGCGCCGCGGGGGGAGGGGCGGCAGCGCGAGCGTCCGCGCGATGGCGGCTGGGGGCGGCGCCAGCGCAACCGCCGGCGAGACGACGAGCGTGCGCACGAAGACTAAACCCGCGCAAACACCAACCATCGCGTGTTCACACTACACCGCACATCACCAATGGCTGTTGGAATATACGCGCCAAGAAACGCCCGCTACCCCTTAAATACTACACCAATAAGATACCGCGCTTAAACAGTTGTGGCCATTCAGACTCTCAGAAAGATGATCTACAGTCTCCACCGAAGAATGAACATCCAAAAGTAGCAGTTCAGAGCAATCACTCAGAATTAAAAACAAATCATAGTAACATGGACATAACAAAAATGATTAATATTCAAATTAAACCTGAAGCTGTTAGTATTCATTGTGGTACACTACTATCACCAAATCAATCTATATCAAGCATATTTTATGTTACTTCAGAAGTTCATGTCTTTGGTTATACAAATTCTACTCAACAGTTATCTGCGGTGGGTGTTCACGAGTTGGTTAAAAAAAACAACATAAAAATTGCATATAATCATTATATTGATTGATAGCGCTCTTCCGGATTGTCAGCTTCATTAATTCGTATTTAATTTTAACTTTCAAGACGGAAGAGCGCTATATAATAATAACATTGATAATATAAAAGTGATACAATAAAAAAAATTGTGTTAATGCGTTTTACTATTGATTTTATTTAAGTGTTTTGACTCCCCAGTCTACCGAAATAAATGATATTTTAATTACGGATCAATTCAAAAAACGACGGAATCAAACGGAAAAGCGTACAGACCTCTAATTTGATTAATCTATGAAAGCCAAGAATCTGCTTAGAGTGCAGCGTCAAAATGGCGACAATCAGTGCCAAGCGGTGGTTACCATAGGTTAATTATAGAGGTCAGTGATCATAGCGTATTTGTATTCCATTTCCAATACTAAGCACAGAATACCATTAATTAATGGTATTTTATGTTGGTAAGGAAAATCCACGGAAAATCAGAAAACTTTTTTATTTTACAATGGCAACCGCTGAGTAGGTATTTTAATTTCATTAATTCCATTAATTCATAGGGTAGGCACCTACGTATTATTTAGGTACCTACCTACCTATATTAATCTGTGACAATGCGAGACGAACGATCTGTGGTTCTATGCGAGTATGATGGGGTACCTACACACTGGTCAAACATAGGCCAAACGAATGCCAACGAATGGGTATCGCTGGCCTTGGTCGGTCCTATCTGGGGCCCAAGTCTGCTATTACAATTGTAGTTACATTGCCTATCAATGACATCCCAATTGCTACTTTTAGCAATTTTGGTAGTCTACTAATTCAATGGCGTCACAATTGTTTACCGATGGTTTGCCACTGACACATGTAGCTTTAAATCTAGTTTAAATAAACGTTTTTAATACGTAGTTTTTTTTGAAACTCATTTCGGGAAACGCTTTTTAAGCTAATTCCAATACCGAGGTATCATTAAATTACAATCTAATTATAAGAAATCGAACGACCATTGTGAATTTAGTAGACTACGAAATTTTGGACCAATGATAATTGTATTGTAATTGTATTGCGGATCAATGACAATGACATGTAAAATAGCAGACTTGGGGCCCTGGACGGTTGAGCGAAAGCCAACGATCGTTCATTGGCGTGTGCTAGCGTGCGATCCGAAGCGTGGCGGTAACATCAAAAGAATCGAATCATAAGAACGAATTCAGTGTGGACGGTCGCCGAAGGCCAACGAACTTACTTGACAGCGAGACCCATTCGTTTGGCCGTTGTGTAGTGTGTACGCAGAAAATAGGTAGTGTTTTGTGCTCTGTGCAGGCAGACTACGAAATAAAAAAAAGTCAGTGGAACACACAGGAGATTTTACATTTACTGAGTCATATTTTCGACGAATTATGTTGTTAATGTGGAAATCTATTTAAAATAGTTTATTTTGCAATATATACTTCATAATTCATTGGGAGCTGCAAAGATACCGCGTTAAAGTTAATCTACCATGGCCGCAACAAGGAGACTTCAAAAGGTCTGCGGGCGATTTTAATTTCTCGAGTTTATTTCTTTAAAAAGTGTCCATTTAAGAAAATATCTAACAATCAAAGTAGCTGTTACATTGCACGAATAAAGAAGCATGGAAGTTCACAAGAATTTTGTCGTAATTTTTTGTAGAACAACGTAAAAATCTGTTAACTTGTTTTCAGGAATTAAATGATATAAGGCAATCTGGTCTAAAATCTTTTAGGGACATTCAAGTGGACGAGTCTAACATATTAACATGGCAAGGATTAATTGTTCCAGTAAGTACCTATACTTTTTATGGTTGCTCAGGTGAAGTACAAAACTTCAATCTAATTATGACTCAATCCATACTAGTAGCAGTAATGCTGTTTATCTCTTTTACCTTTTTATTGTTCAATCACTTTGACGAAATTTATTCTGCCTCTGATCCTGTAAAATCTAAGTACTCATAGTATTCAAATTCATCATTTAGATGTAAATTTATATTAAAAATAAATATTTAATTTAATTCTAGCCCTAATAATGTTATAAATGCGAAAGATTGGATGTATGTATGGATTAATGTTTGTTACTCAATCATGCAGCAACAAATGAACTGATTTGGCTGAAATTTGGTAGAGAGATAGATTATAGTCTGGATTAACACATGGGCTACTTTTTATGCCAGGAAATAAGAGTTCCAGCGTTAAAAAACCTCAATCCACACATATGAAGTTGCGGGCATCAGCTAGTAAAGTAATAAACCACTGATCTATTGGACGAAATTGTACAGAAATAGCTTGCTTACTAGATGATTCCTTGATACTTTTCATCCTGGAATAAAGTTTTTTAGGATTATAAATATCTGATTTAGCTTACTTTTTTCAGGATAACCCTCCATATAACAAAGGTGCATTTCGCATTGAAATTAATTTTCCTGCTGAATATCCTTTCAAACCTCCTAAAATTAGTTTCAAGACTAAAATATACCACCCAAACATTGATGAGAAGGGTCAGGTATGTTTACCTATCATCAGTGCAGAGAATTGGAAACCTGCCACAAAGACTGACCAAGGTAAGACATGTAGATATGAAGTTTAGTTTTTAATTCACTACAAAAAAGAAAATTATTACTAGTGGCAACAGCTGTCATGATGATTTTCCCATAACTCCAATAAACCAAATTTTTTGACCAAATGTATGAGAGGCCATAATAGTTTAACTATAATAATTGTTAATTACAGTGATTCAAGCGTTAGTTGCTCTTGTGAATGATCCTGAGCCAGAGCATCCCTTGCGTGCTGAACTGGCTGAGGAATTTCTCAAAGATAGAAAAAAGTTTACAAAGAACGCAGAGGAATTCACTAAGAAGCATAGTGAAAAACGGCCTACTGATTAAGACAACTTTTAATAAAATAACAGCAAATGTTTTTATAATAACTAGAATACTTGTATAAAATATCCTTTAGGGTTTTTGTTTTTAGATGCATATTCAAATATTAATTCTACTAAAATAAAAATTCTAATTTTGTATTCCTTGACAAAAAAAATCCAGTTTGAAGACCAAATTGATGGTTTAGAAGACAAACATGCTAATTACAGAATTGGTATTTTTTAAGAGTGGAGGTTAATGCCATAATTCTTTGTGTTAAATTTTCTATTAGTTAAATATTTAAACTCAAATGTGAAATTTGCACTTGCACTTAGCATCTTTGCCATTTAGATCATTAATTTAGTACTGATATAATCTTTCATAGCAGGATATAATACAAGTTTTCTTATTACATTAAAACTTTGAACTTGCTGTGAATTCTAGATATTATGCTACCAGATATGGACCTATTGTTTTCATAAACCACATTGCTTAACAATTTTAAGGCACTGTATGAACAAATGGTAATCTTAGTGTTTCTAAAAATCTATGCTTATTTTTAGTCAGTGATTGTAATGATTATTTTAAAAATCTTAATATTGGTGTAACTGAAAACAAATAATGTGCAAAAAGACAAGTAACAAAGTTGCCATATGTCTGCAGAATTGCTACTTATTTTAATATGTTACACCAATGCATCATACATAAGCATTGTAACTTAGTAATTTTATGGGAAAGGTGGGGCTTGAATTACAGAAAATAATAGGACCTTTATTGCTTTTCAATGATTATTTACTCCCAACTCAAGCCTAATTACTTTATACTGAAATAGTATTAAACTTGGAAATTCAATCTGTTATTAATACCATAATATCGTTTAATGCTTTTCATTTTGTTCAAAAGCATAAAACTTCTAATAAAAAGAAAAGCATTACTGAATAAACAAAATATGAAAGCTTAATGTTGGAATGAAATGCAAGCTAATGGATATCATTACATATTTAAATGCAATATGAAAAATCTAGAGACAAGTAAAAAATATGATTTTATTTATTAATGTAAATAATTAGGTACTGAAGTGAATTTACTGGATCATAAAATAAAAATGCATAATGGTGTAGTGATATATTTATTTGAAATATAGTGTTGATTTCACTGCTAGGGGTCTATAGCTGCCTTCATTGTAACTTGTACAGGCAAGTGTGTTTAAGTTGGAAAACGCACAGAATTTTCCATACCAAAGGACCTTTTTCACCATCTGTTAATCAACTAAACAGACTGAATAAAGTTGACATTTGAAGGTTTTGTAGTAGCAAACAGTCAAAACATGGAGTTTATTTTCTTCATTTAAAGTTTAATTTGTAAAACTACTAACTAATGCTTTCAAAGGTGATACAAGTGCATGCATTCATGATTATATACTCGGTGACCATCCACATTCAGATAATAATTGTCAAGCAGTAGCTATGCTCTCCTTTAACATGACATCGGCGTTATTTGTTATATATGCACGTATCACCTATAAAGTGAGTTGAAGTTTGTGATGTTTGTAAATAGGATGAAAGTCAACAGTAAACGTTATTTGAAAACTTACATTACATAACAAGATGTCCAATCACAAGTTCAGATGAAGGAGTTGTGACCTTTAACAATGTAATCATCACATCAACTATGCTTTGGACACAGCCCTAATTCCGACATTATGCGTTTAATATTTTTTGTTGTACTTGAAAATAATCAGACAATTGAGTTTATTGTGCACTTGTTGAATTGTTTAGACTTGTGATATCCTATTTATTTGTATTTTGCTGCATTTGAATAAATAAAGAAATAATTAATGTTCATAGGAGTTTTAAATTAACAGCTCTCACAATATCCATTTACTAAAAATGCACATACGATTGCTGAATCCTGACCTACAAATATTTCATTTGTAACTGTAGTAGACCTTGGTCTTGTTGCCTGTATCCAGCAGCTTCCTGTGTTTGATATCTTCTGTCCACCTAGTGTGGATCTGCCTACACTTGCTGGTGTGGAGTTTCCCCTCAAAAATCTTAGGATCCCAACCTTCATCTGTTCTTCAAACTTGCACAGAGATGCTAAACATCATTAAACAACATTGAGACACCATCCGCATAGTGACTGAGCCTTATGATGACCTTCTTAATAGCCTTGTTTCGGATTGATAATTCATCAGTATGAAGCTGTTTATATTCCAACATTCTTTTTTTATGTTTGTTCAAAAGTAAATCTTAAACATGAACAATACTTTAATCGAGGAACTCGTAAACATCCACAATTTTGTCAGAGTGTGTTGGTTCTGCTTTATTATTCTCAGATGTTAAGCTCTGTTTATATTTCATCATTACTGAATTGCTTTTATTTTTACAGTCAGGTTCATCTTCAGTTCTTTGTTTCTTTACTAATGGCTCAACTATTTCTTCAGTTTGTAAATATTTTCTCAAATTTTCTAAAACAATGTTAATTTTCTGTTAAGTACTCATTTTCTTAAGGCCTTAGCCTCAGGGGACATTGTGAAAAGATTTGCACTATTTTTAACCTATTTACATATTGGTGGCTCTTGTACGTTGTGGGGCCATAAAACACATCAGATATAATGTATTTATTAACAATATTCTCTTCGTCTTTATCATCCGAAAGAGACGTCGGCGAGTGAACAAAGGTCTCTTGCATTGACTTCCTCAGGTCTTACGCCGCCTACATCCAGCGGCCCCCTGCAACTCGTCTGATGTCATCGGTCAATCTAGTGGTGGGTCACCACTCCAGCACTTTGGGACCCCAATGACGATCAGCTCTTTGAACTATGTGCCCCGACTATTTCCACTTCAGCTTCGCAACTAGCTGAACTATGTATTTTGGTTCTACTACGAATCTCCTCCTTTGTGGAAAACTCGCAGGGATACTCCGAACATAGCTTTCTCCACCGCCCGCTGAGTAACCCTGAGCCTTCTTATGAAGCTCATAGTGACCATGATTTGGATCTAAAAGATTAATAATAATATTATAAAAGCAATATTTGTTTACCTTTTACTATCGATATGGTATGCATTATGTACTGGTGGGTGTTTAAATCTTTAGTTAACAATGGTTGCACTGATAATGTGTAATCTGGTCCATACTTTGGCCAAAAATGATGTTCTGGTATTGCTTCATCCAGCTCAGTCCCTGTCACAAGACCTGTGATTGTTGTCCACAGTTTCGCTGCATTTGTGTGGTTATATCCTCCTAAAAACATAGCAAGCATTTTCATTAACCAAACCTTGAAATTTTAGCCATTGAGTTTTCTATTTAAAAAAAAAAATATTTTTAGTGAACAAACGAGCCATATTCGACCATTTATTCTATATTCGGCCATTATCTGTAGGTAATTTTTCTGGTGGGTTTAGGGTTCCATATGATGCAGTTTAGATATGGTTTTACTAACCTAGCCTGCTTTAATCTTAGTAGCATCATTACTTACCAGCTAATGAGATGGCAGATGACTTGTTATTGAGTAAAAAAAATCATTTACCTCCTCCTAATAGCAAAGTGGGTTTTCGTTTATCAAGGACTTTTTGTATGCAAGCACAATATGCTTTGGTGGTGAGTCCTGCGCCCCCAATAGGGTCATGAGCGAGCGCGTCGGCCCCACACTGGACAACTATCGCATCGGGCATGAAACACGCATATACCATGGTAAATACACTGAAACCAAACTTTAATAATTATTTTCCAAATAAATTCCATTTACAACTACAGTTTTGTTCCATAATATATTCAAATAGATTCTCCTGAAATATTTCTATTAAGTATTGATCTCCTTTAAGTATATTGTTTTATACAGACTAATTTAGCTGCAGGCCGCAATCGGTCCGCAGTTATGCCGACTTTAGAAAAACTGCAAGCGAACTGCATTTTTGCTGATAAAGAAGTGTTCATAAAAAACAGGTGCAATAATTTTAGTTTCTGTATCTATGATACTTAAAAAATAATAAAAAGAGTAAAATTAAAAGAACAAAAAGACATTTACTTATCAAAAACATATTCAAAAGACTCGTCAGAATAGAATGCCTGCAGAGGAACATTACACATATAGCCCTTTCCTTTCAGTGTACCTACATCTTCTACATATCCTGTGCCAGGATAGAAACCTGGTTCACATTTGTGAAATGATAGTGTAAAAACAGATTTACTCAAATTGTAGGCATCTTGAACACCATTACCTACAAATAATATTAAAATTTTACCTTGAAACAAAATTTGTATTATGTTTCCTAAGACGTCCGAAGTCCAGCCTTAGCGGCGCTGGTGGCACGGGTCACGTGACGGACTTTAGCGACATCTAGCGGAAAAGACGTGGAAAAAGCGATGTACTCTTCATAATGGACTTTGGACGTCAAACGGAACACATAATATAATTTATTAAAGTAAAATGCTTTGTATGTACCAGATTTCTCATTGATGTTCTCAACTATTTTAATCAGCAAGATGATTACATATACCTACATCCTTTTTGTCTTAAGACATATTGGTACAAATTCTGTTGTACACTATCTTGAAACTCAATGGATAGATCTAAGAATAGTATAAGTATCCTTTTCATAAATTTCCTTGCGAAAAAGAATAACATTTAGAGTTGACAATTTTGTTTAGTTCAGAGATTTTGTAAAAAATTAAGCACCATTGATATAATAATGATAAAATTGGTCATTAAATCTCAACCAACTTCAATGAAATTTACACAGAAAAAACTTGCATCTTGTATAACAACAAAGTCCTGCACAAACTTAAGTGTATTTTTTAACTCACAAATAATAAGGAATTCATCCAGGATTCTAACAAGGATAAAAGTTTGAAAACTGTAACAAGACTATGTAAAATTCGATGTAACATTTATCAATTTGATTTTGTTAATTTAAAATGTAACTCGGATCAACATTATGAATTGATCGACAATTCATCAAAATCAGCTTAGTATATAGGTATAGTGCAATATTCGAATATGGTCACATACATGGTAAAAAAAAGCTAAATCTACAAAGTCTCTTGTAAAAACATTAGCTTTTATAGGTAAAAAAGAAAAATAGTATTATTTACCATGGTGTACATCTAAATCAACATAAAGTACATCTGGATACTTCAATCTAAGTTTCTCAATCGCGATGACTATGTCATTCACATAACAAAAGCCTTCTGCACCAAATCTATAGAAAAAGCAAAATAAAAATATATTATGTACATCCAGTCTTACTAAAAACCTCAGACAGTTCAACCAAAATAGAGTTATATAAGTAAGTATAGCTTTTGATTTTTTGATTTCAACTGCCCTTCATTTTGACCCTTAAATACTCATAACTTGCATATTTTCTCCTGTTCTGTGAATATTTCATAAAGTAGCCTGAGCCATTCCAAAAATTATTCTGGGCACACAGGGAGAAGATAAGAAGTGCCTTTAGGTTATATTTTCATTGAAATAAATAATTAACACGTTCATGGACTACTACGCCTCTGGACGTCGTAACTGTAAAAATTAATACGACAGTACGCCTGTTGACGTCAATTTTTTTTTTGTACAAAATCGAAGAGCGTCAAAAAAAGCTTCAAGCCTTGTTCGACGACGCTTCTTCGTCTGAATCTATTCAAGATCAAGAACGCCTTACGACGTATACGCCACCTATACTGTCACATCACATCATTTATTACTTTTTGCGATGTGACACAATGCCTCTAGGCAATGTATGAAATTTTGTAGTGGCATAACACAACCAACCATTGAGGTGATACTGTCCACGAACGTGTTAATCAATCATAGTAGTTATTTAGAAATTACAGACAGACCATTTAATTTATAGTACCAGAACTAAAGTCTTACAGCTCTATACTGAAACATATTCTAAGTGTCATACCACAAATTCTTGGTGATTTGTAGAAAAGTCTATTCCACCATCATTAGGATTTTTTTTTACTTTACTTTACTTTTGAGACTTCATAGACCATTACTTCAGAGAAAAATAGCTTATTCTTCTTTTCTACAAACCAGTAACAAAATATAAGATCATCTTGTAAGAGCATTTCATTCCAAACACTAACTTTAGATATTTTTTGCAAGGAAAAAATAACAAAAATCAGACATTTAATAATATTAATGACATTCTCAAGCATTAAAATAACATGTTTCAGGATTCAGCTATAATCCTTTTAAAAAAATCTCCATAGACTCAGCAATAGAGTAAATAACTAAGTTCTTTCAAAAGCATTAGATGAAGAATAAACCTGTGAGCATGATGCCATCCTCCACACCAATTAAGGGCCACATCAGCAATATTTAGAAGAAGACACTTGGCAGCAGTAACAGAACTTCCAGCAATTGTTGCGACTGTTTCGTACATGTCTGAGAAAGGTGGGCAATCATATCCTAGGGTTGGAAACAAAGAAGAATAAATACTCATCATAGAAGCTGATATGCTAACAATAGTAACCAAACAAAAATAAATAACTAATTTAAAGTTAACAAAAACATTCAAAACATAACAATAACAAAACTGGAAAAATTTGGTAATGACAATTGACAACGGTATGTTGCTATCTTTACCAAGCGGGACTAACTTAAGGTGCAGTGCGGGGAAGCGCGCGGCGAGGTAGCGGCCAACTTGAGATGGAAGAGTATTAAGTCCAGACACTAATAGGTACTTAAATTATTGTGTAGTAGTTGAACCACCCTGACTTTGCACAGGTTTGCTTGTCATTTCACAGAATTTGTATGAGTACTGACTCTTGAACTCTGTTATAACTCTGTTAAAATGAGTCCTTTAGTTTTAAAGGGTACATACCTAAACCATATTCTTCATCTTCAGCGGTAGGCATGTAATCATCCTCTATTTCACCAAATCTCTTCAAATGGTTTAGGTATAGATCGGAATGGAATAATTTTAAATCGCTGTAAGTTGCTGGCTTAGACCGTACAACTTTCACATAATTTAAAAGACCATACGCCGTTATTAAGTCGTGCACTAAGGATGCCTGTAAAATACAAGTAAAACAAGGAATAAGCTGTTACATTTTTGTATCTCATCGTTGTTTATAGGTAAAATAATAAATTATTTTCAATTCAACGGACCCTTCCGATAACTGCTGGCAAACGATCACAACATTGAAGCAAATTTTCTTCCCATACATAAGCTACTTTTCGGCTACTCATCTCAACATTTCTATATTTAGTCAGTAGTATATTCTTTAATTTGGATTAATATCAAACTCGTTATTATTGTAATAAGAAATAGCTTGAGAAATAGGAATAAAGAAAATAAAAATTTCAAAAATATCAACCACAGATTAGGAATAAAGTCAATTGTCGTCTGACGCTGACGTCTGTCATTCCAAAAAACTTTAGGTAGGTACCTACTTATGTACTAGGGAGAGTAGTAGGTACCTATATTCCTTGACATTTATACACAATTTATAGGTACTCTTTGGAGTAGGTACCTACAGCTTTGCAGAAAACCGTAGACAGAAGACAATCTACGCCTAGGATCAAGAATGTGATCCTAGATCTACGCAGAAAACCATCCAAAATTCTCCAGCCTATACATAGGGTGACCAACCCAATTGCTAGCACAGCACCAGTTTATTCGCACTTTAGCAAAAAAGATTAAAATATAAGTTTCTGATTGTAGTTTTTAAATTTTCAGATTAAAAAATATTTAGGGGAATTCATATTTTTCACAATCGAAACCTTTCTAATCTGGAAAGTTTTAAAATGACGTCAGTATCGTAGTTGAAAGATATTGTTCTGGAGTTCCTGAAGTTTTCGGCCATTTTGACTGATCGACTTACCAGTCAGTACTTACCAGTAGTGAATCCCGTATGTGCGAATAATTGGGGACTGGGTCATTTTTCAATTTTATTTCAAGTTCTTGTTGATTTAAGAAACAAATCCTTAAAAAGTTCTTTAATTATATATTTTATTAAACAAGTAACCTTATGAACACAATTATTTAAAGAATTTGGTTAGATTTTAATTTAAAAAACATATTTGAAATTGGATAAACTCTTAAAGTGCTAATAATTGGGTCGGTCACCCTACATAGAAACTCTCATACCATTTTTACATTCTCTTGGGCTATAGTAATCTGTGAATCTGTGGGTAATCTGTGTGTGGGATATTCTCTTGGGAAAGCATAGAAAGATGATAGAAAGCAATATTTTATTAAATTTTCTGACTGTAATGAGTGATTAATTTCGAAATTATGCCGAAATAAATTCAGTTATGTGATAAGTGTTTGATTTCGAAGTATTTTCATCTGTTCGCTAATATGAAAAGATCATAACAAACCATTAAAGTTTGACAAGGTCTATTACAAAACATTTGTAGGTAATCCTAGTCTGTGTCTGTGTTCTAGTAAGCTAAAGCTAATTAGCGTTAGTTTGATTTTATAGGGATAAAGGGTTTTCTTCGTTTGATTAATGGCTTTTATTACATAGTAAGGCTATACTTCGATGGTGTTCTTCGATATTGTATCAGTGATCATCAAATTCAAGTGGAAATGGTTCGAGGTTAGTTTAATCTATTTACATAAATAAACATTCATAGCTACTACTAGGTACCTACCAAGTTATGAAAAACTGACTGAAATAAAAAATAAACGAAAAATAAAAAACGAATCTAAAGTTACATATACTCTTATCCAGTATGTTCAAATTAAATTATATAATATAATATTTATATGAAGAAGGATTGTATTCTGTGGTAGCCAGCAAATTATGTTTATCTGTTTACGAGAACAATGACGAATATAACATAGAATAGAATAGAATAGAAATATTTTTTATTCAAATAAACTTTTACAAGCACTTTTGAATCGTCAATGAATCTACCACTGGTTCGGAATGCCTTTCCTGCCGAGAAGAGCCAGCAAGAAACTCGGCGGTTGCTCTTTTCAAAAAAAATAAAAAATTTACAATAGTTAATGAAAGCTATGCTATGTATACAGTGCATTGGAAGCACAAAACTACCCTCAAAAATAAAAAAATCCAAATATTAGTTAATGTACTTACATGCTTATTATGTCTAGTTACAAATTAAGTTATAAATTCATTTTGACTATTTAGCTAAAGTACTGGTGGTAACTTTGTTTTGTCCAATAATATATTGGAGTTCTCCATTATTCAGATTGTAACTTAATATATTGTATATATTGCTTATTTGCAGCTTCACACCCACCATTTATTAAAAGTAATCCAACATGGTGATTTCCTACACAAAATTACCTATTTTGATTCTTTTAGATTTTTCAGCTTCAGCAGTTTTTTGGGTTTGAACAGCAATTGATTTTTATATATATGGATTTATAATATCGATGGCCCAACCAAATAAAGGTGTAATTGAAAAAAGTAAATTTTTGCAGGAAATTCAAAAAACAGTAAAAATGATCTATCTTCTCTTTACACCTGATTAATGTTGTAAATGTTGTTGCTGTATTTATTTAATATATATATATATATATAACTTTTTTGTTTATGCCTTTATTCCGTTGGGCTGTTGATATGTATATTTATGTATAATGATTTTCAGCAAACAGCCTAATGGCTACCCAGGAGGGTGTAAAGACACCACACCGTATTGAATTGTGTGAAGAGAAGCTTGTTAAACCAACACGAAATTATAGAAAACGCAGGTAATCTGTTGGTGTGACTTTTTACATAGTATTAGTTTACCTTTGTGTTAAAAATGATTTAACTAAGTTTTCAAAGTGAATTATCTATTCAGAATAATCACAGCCGCCGTTGTTAAGACTGAAAATGAAGAATTGAACTCAGAACCTGCCATCAAAAAAGCAGAATTGAAATCAAAGCCATTGAAAGCATCTAATGGAATTGCAAGTATGACCAATGGCAACACAGGACGGTCACGAGCAGCCCGAGCGGCTGCCCGTGCTGCAGAGAGCCACAAAGTTACTGAATATTTCAAAGAAGAACTCAAAGTTCCTAAAGTTGAACCTCCTCCATCTCCACCGCCACTTCAAAACAAAACTAAAGAAGAAATCTTATCTAACGGAGAACTCGTAACCAAACTTGAAGCCAAAGTAAATGGAAGCACTAATCATAAATTGACAGAGTACTTTCCCGTTAGACGTAGTGTAAGGAAGACTTCAAAATGTGTTATGGCAGAAAAGATGAGAGATTTAGAAAGGGCAATAAGAGAACAAACAGAAGATGGTCTCCAGGTAATGAATTATTATGAGTTTAATATCAGTATAATTAACACCTAGGCTCAACTTTAACTGTAAACTCTAGCCAACTGTCAACCCTCTCATCATTTTTTTTCACAGTGTCTCTCACCTCAGGAACTGAAGAAATAAATAATAAATTTAAGACTAATAAAAAATTATTACACTATCTTCTAGCTGGTTGCAAACATCATACTTACCATATGAGTTTATTTATTTATTTATTTTGAGGAAACATACAGTGTTGTAAAAATATTAAAGCTAAAACAGATATAGGTTTTAATTTTAAACTGAAGCTTGCCGAAAACCGACTAACGCATTAGAAATTAATTTATTATTTAAGTAGCTTTTGCCAGTAACTTAGCCCATGTGGAGTTAGGTTTTCTAAGTTACTCTCTAGCTCCTCAACTTTACCCAGTCAAAAATTACATCAATCCGTTCCTCCGTAGCTTCTTAATTGAAATACAAACAAACTTTCCCATTTATAATATCACTTATCAGAAAGGAGTAACATATTTTTTTTTAATTAGGTCAAATATTTCGACGGCAAAGGTCGCGGCGTGATCGCCACGCGTCCGTTCGCGCGCGGCCAGTTTGTGGTGGAATATGCGGGCGAGCTGGTGGGGGTCGCGGAGGCGCGCGAGCGGGAGCGCACATATGCCCAGGACCCCAACGCCGGATGCTATATGTATTACTTCAAGCTTCAGGACCAACAGTATTGGTAAGTGAATATTATAAAATACCTTTACTGTCACAGCAAGTGATATGTGTCAAGAGGCTGTAGTCCCAACCTCTAGCCGACCACCGCTAACTGTGTCATATTGCCATATATTTTAAGTTTTTAGTTAAACACAAAAGAAAAGTGTTACCTTACCAAAACCTTAGAAAATAGGTCTAAAAGAGCAAAGCTAAAGGAAAAACCTGAAAATCAATATGCTTATTAGGGGCCAAAATTGGTGATCAAAATTGTAAAGTAAGATTAATAGGCATAGTCATAACATAAATGGGACAGAAATGAACCCTCTGCGGGCGAGGCCTACTTGTACTGGGCCAGGTTTCTTTATTACTGGAAATACGAATGGAGTCTAAAATGTCATCGGATTTCTTGTTGCGAGATGTGATTAGTATTTGCTTTACAGTATCGACGCCACAGCCGAGTCGGACCGCCTGGGCCGCCTGGTGAACCACTCTCGCAGCGGCAACCTGTCGACGAAGGCGGTGTGGGTGGACGGGCCGCGCCTCGTGCTGCTGGCGGCGCACGACATCGCGCCGGGGGAGGAGCTCACCTATGACTACGGGGACCGCTCCAAGGAGTCGCTGCGACACCATCCTTGGCTCGCACTTTGACCTGGGTAACGTAGCTTGCATGTATTTTTAGTGCAGCATAATAATTTCCATCATCAAAGACAATTATATCAAGAGACCTTAATAATAACCGCCTGGTGAACCACTGCCGCAGCGACAACCTGTCGTCGTAGGTGGACTAGTCGAATAATTTTTTTTTTTATAAAGAACTAGCTGATAGAACGAATAGCTTGAGTTAGGAGTGGCTACAACCATAGTGCAACTTGTGGGGTACAAACTGTCGACTTTTCAACTTTTCAGGCCGCACATTTAACCATTGGGCTTCTGAGACTAATAGTAAATAAATGATTAAAAGACATAAGATATAAATGTTAGGCAAGTGATGATACCATCCGATATTATATTAAGAAATATGCCAGATATTTCGTCATTAAATATCTACAGCTCATTGTTTTGTAAATAAAGTATGAGTGTTTTTTTTAAATAGGCTGTTTTTGTCATTCTTGCGTGGTCATATGAACGTTACAAATACATTGATAAATAAGAATATAATCAGTATACTACTGACATGCCTGACACGAATACAAAGCTGAATTTTTTTATTATTATTAGTTACTTGACTAATATTCTCCTCTCCCCTCCAAATAAGCAGAAACTTGTGTTATCTAGCTGTGGGTATGACAATAGTGCAACTGATCCAATCCAATAGTCGCTTTTTCAGTTTCTGCACCTTTAACCGTTAGGCTATTGATGTTTCGTGTACTGTAAATCATTATAAGGTCAGTAGGTAATACATTTTTTCTAAGCACTAATAAAATCTCTTTCTTTTCAGGTCTGCATCCAGTAATCTCAATTTGGCTACTAACAATTACAATCATTATTTATTAATAATTTAAAGTTGGTTAATATAAAGTTTGTTATAATTATTATTTGAGTTTGGATATTCGCTATGTTATTAAGTGAGACAAAGTGGCCTACTCTAGTTTGATATTTCAACAGGGTGGATGTTCATAGGAAAACTGCCTTTTATGCCACTCGTATAAATAAATAAAATTATTGATGTATTAACTATGATAGTGACTCGTTTAGGGCAAAAATGTGACGTTCGTTCTAATTCGATTGTACAGTCTCTTATAGATTAAGTATGTACTTGATCCAGTCATCGCGTATTATCGAAAGGAATAGAGAATATTTTATCTATATTTGCAGCCTACAATATCAATTATTTTCAAGCATTATTTAGATTATACTTATCCATGAATGTTTAAATTGAATGGTCTTTACAAATTTTTCGCAGAAACCATTGTGCAAAGGATCACTATTTAAGAGCTCCCTAGTTTAGTGTAGTGATTGTGCACAACCGAATTAGCACCAAAGTAATATTATTCTTCCATCGGAATGGTCTTATTTTGACGATTTCGATTTGGTGAGAAAGTAGATATACTTATTTTTAGCTGAAAATATTACACGACGGTTTGTAAAGGTCTTTAATGGTCATAATATGTAATAATGGTATCAGTATTTCCTACATTATAAAATACTTTTTATGGAAAACTGAAAAATTCTCTCATAAGCCCGAGAATTTCAAGTTTTCATACAAGGATAGTTGTTATACAAGTATAGATGTTTTAATTTATAAACTAATTTCTTAATTCACTAATTGTATAATAGCCTCTACTTATTAAATGTATCTTTACACACTGTTTAAATTTGTATAATGGTAGTTCTACCAATTCTTTCGGAATCACATCAGCGTATACTCGACCCCACAAAGGAATTCTGCACTTTACACAGACGATAAGATGACGGTATCTAGTTAATAAGATCATGTGTGTCACCTCTTTGTTTATAGAGATGAACATTTTGTTTCACAAAGACTACGCTATTATAAATATTCGAACCTTTTTAACATAGTATTTAACTTATTAACTGTCTCTTGAGTAAATCTAGTAACTAGTTAGTGATAATAATGTAATTGAAGGTAAGTATTACCTATTTATAATTACTGAACTACAGTCTACAAACACTGACTCGTCTAAAGGTCAAGACGCAAAACTCGAATAGTTTACTTATTTTACACTGATTTTTGTTAAGTGTAAGTTTGTTTAAGTCATTTTGTGAAATACGCGGTTTGTAAATCTTACCACAACCCAAGTCCAAAAATTCATAATAATTTTGCACGTAGGAATAAAATTGAAGTAAGTTACATTAAATGAATATAAGTTTCATTAAATGACTATTGTATTGCGAATTGCATAAACAAATACCCACCGAAATAACGTCCGTTAGTGGCATTATCTTGAGGATCTTGAGCGAAAAAATCCGACGTTCAACCTATTGGAATAACATCTGGGATTCTCTAAGTATATTAAGCATCGAAAAAAGAAGATGGGTTGTTTGGTAAAACTATTACTTACTATTTTTCAAAAACAAGAAAATGATACTAATTATACACAATCGCTAAAATAAAATAAATTGACAAACTAAAAATAGTGCTATCCCTTTAACAGTGTTCCAATACAAAGGATAGAATTATGCAGATGCTCATTTTTTGCCCAGGGTTCGGCCATTTTGATGAATTCTAAAAAAAGACGTTAACTTAAAAAACTTCAAATTTAACGTCAATTTTAACCATGCACGTATCTTTCTTTTTGACTTCTATGTTATTAAGCTATGTGTTTGAAACACAATAAAATATTGCTTGTTTCTTAATCTATGAGGTCAATCCTAAATTAATGCCTATTTATTTATTTAATGGACGTACTAGTAGATGGATGTATTTTGGCCAAAACCTCTACGACGAATGGGCGTCACCTTTACACTGTCAAATTAGTAACAAATTGTGTAGGTACAACAGAATAAACACCATGTACACATAGTACATTACTGCTGGGTTTACTTGATAAGCAATAAATTATCGCTACCAAAGACGTTTTAAATCCTTTCAGGCTACACAACATTGTTCCCCCAAACGAACTTTAGATATAAGAAAACCTAAACTATACATTACAAGCCTTTTTATATGTATACATGTATAGATTTAAATAAACAAAATTAATGTTTCATTTGACGTTCACTATTATATATCCGCAGCCTATTAATACTGACGGAGTTGAGACAAGGTTTTACCATTTTAAATAGACTTGGATGAATCTAATCATTCATAATGTAGTCTGTAAACGGTCAATTCAAAATACGATAGGAAACGAAGTGGCTGGGGTCTTGTTGCGCGTTGTCAAATGTAGGGCATGGAACCGTTTACTGTGCTTAGGCGATTGTTTTCACAGTACTTAATATATGAAATATTCACTAACCGAATACAAGATTCTAATACTGGTATTAAGAATATACATTTATTATTGGGAAAATAATCGACTGTGTACCTGTGTACATTTTGCTTTGTATAGAGTAAAGAAGACATGAAATAACGATTATTGATAAAGGTACCTACATACGAGTACATGTGTGCTACACTTGTACACTAGAATATCTCCCGTGCAGATGGCTAATCCTCGAGGTTGGCCGCCGCGACCATTCAGTCGTGAGGACATTATTGTGTATGATAGAGGTTGCAACTCATTAAGTTATAATTCATTCCCAGACTATGAAAACTGCTTCTTTACTTTTTAAAGAAAAATATTTCATACAACTTTAATTTCTTTAAAATTCCCTATTTTATCTTAAAGTTATATTTTTGAATTATTTATTTATAGACTGGGAATGTACTTTTGTAACAGTAGGTATATTTACTAGAAAATGATTTGATAAGTTTTGATGTATGTAACATTAAGATATTATGGATTTTATCTCACGGAGATTTTATGAGTAAAAGTATGAGATTGTCGTTTTATATTGTAAAATTCAAACACCCTTTTTAAATTCTTTATTTAACCAAATCGAAGTATTTTTGACATTACAAGTTACATACAAGTTTCTACTACATTTTTTGCAATCTATTAAACCAAAAACACACATTACGTTCGATAAGCATGTCCTCTCCAAACTCAATACTGTACGAGTAATTTGAATGTTGAATATAATGTAGTTATATTCAATATAAAACATAAAAGAGCTAAATAATAGCATGTCATATAATTTTTTTTTTTAAAGAATAGTAGGCAACCTGAAGTGGACTTATATCCTCCTATCCCCTCCAAATAAGCGGAAAGCTTGTGTTAGGAACGACGTACGACAATAGTGCAATTCAAGACAAGGGTGGGATTCGAACCTGCGACCTTACAGTTTTCAGTCCGCACCTTTAACCGTTGGGCTATTGAAGCTTTTTGTATTTAGAATGTTACCTATATTAATGTACTTAGATTTTGTGTGAAAAAAAAAGAATATTGGTCCAAGTGGGTTTAATTGTGCATTTTTATGCGGCTATATGTTAAAATGACAACTTCATACTTTAACCCTTATTATTATTGAAGCTAATAGCTTCAATAATAATAATAATAAGTCTGTATTAAGTGTTGATATAGGTACACAACAAGTTGTGGTTTGCCAGTCGTTAAAACTGTTTAAGTACTACTTAAAATAAGCATTTTTAGATCGGCTTGTTATACTCTTTATTAAAATATTATCACTATCAAAAGCAAACCATAATAAATATTATATAAAATTTATTTCTCCCACCATTCTTGGTAAAAAATGAGTAATATTAAGCCAAAAACTTAACGACTGATAGACCTTTAGATAATTATGATTAGTAAGCTTAGTTTCATTGTATGTGCACATGATGAGATATTTATGTATTCTAAATTAATAATGTTGCTGGATTGAAAATTGACACGATGTGCATCGTTACAGATGAACTAAAGAAACGACAACTATAAAATAACTTAATAAAAAATATAAACAAAATGAAACGCAACAGTAACATACTCGTTAATATTACTGTTATTGACAGATTTTCACTAGATGTTTTCATCAACTAAAATATTAAATTATCTCTATAAAATAATTGTAGGTCAATAAATATGTGGTAAGTATATTTATTGACGTACGCGGCGTACTAGAATGTAGACGCGTGACGTCACATGCCTACGTACCTACGCGTACGTGACAAACATTCTAACATTCACAATAAAATTTTGATAATCTACTTCCCCTTCATATCTTCATTATTAATAGAGCTATCTTCCGGGCTCCATCCTTGCGTTCTTTATGTCATAATATATTTAAAGGCGTTCCTAAAAATGTTTATATATAAAATAAATAATTAAATCAATGGCATTAATTATATAGGTACTGAAAAAATCCAGCAACATCGTACTAGTATTTCTTTTTGTAGTTCCTATTCCCGATTTCTAACGTCTTGTGTGATTACTTACAGTTACTCTACTCGTATCTTTCTGCAATTATATCGATAAATAATTTATTAGTTAGTATTCTTGAAAAGCTATGCTTAACTGTCGACAAATCGTATGTCTTTGTTAAACTTTATAAATAATGTTCTAATAAGTAAATAATTATATTCTTTCTTTCAAATGTTAGACTAATTTGAATAAAATTAAATATATTTTGAAAACAATCATAATGCATTTTGTTTGATGAAATAATCTGTAGGTAATACATATAATAATATTATACCGTGCTTATTTTAATTAGGCGTAAATATTTCTACAAAGTGAAAATAAATGCATTTTTATGCTTCTAGACTCAACACGTTTTTTCTTTTATACTGATACCTACTAGCTTTGGCTATTTAATCCCCTTAGAAGTGGAATTTCAAATAATCTTGTCTTAGTGGATGCCTAAGTCAAAAGGAAAATACTGTCAAAATTTTCTCGCATAGGTACTTTTTACCAAACAAAAAGCTTTTTATGAACTACTTATACAAGATTAAATTTAAAATGCCAGCCCCTTTCAACAAGCAATGTACTTACATAATTTTTAACAACTTTTGCCTAATGAGATTTTACAAAACATTCATTCATCAAAAAATATATTTCGAAGTTTTGAATTATTTTCGTACAAAAAGAATATTTTTGTAAGAAAAAAAATCATATTTCTAGTATGACATTCTTGTAGAAGGTAGTTGGTATTTTAAAAATAACCCTTTAAGTATATCTAAGAAAACAATATACATATTTAAATGAATTATGAATTTGTAGAGGATAAGTAGGTAAAGAAAATAAAATAAAATTTAGACATGATTAATAATAAATTTATTACAGTAATTAAAACTATTATAATATGTATAGCTTGATTAATCAGGATAATAACTATTGCAACATTTTACCATGAATGGAATATTGTAAGCTAAACGTAAAGTATCAAACATTTCGAGTTCAAAATTTAAATAAATTTAGGCTAACTATTTTTTTATGGGAAATGTATATCGCTGCTTCAAAACTAAAAGGCCACATCTCAAAATTTTCCAAATTCACTTTTATTTCAAAAATAGGGCCATAACGCGAAGACATTCATCAAAATCGGCCTTTAAATCATTCAATTTACGCGTACGGCCTTTTAGCATTATCAAACATTGTAAGTTGGAGAGCAAAAAAAGCAAAAAAAAAAAAAATAAAAAAAAATTTCAATCTGCTCTCGTGAAAAAAAATTGATTTTGAGATGTGGCTCTTTAGTTCTGAAGCAGCGATATAATCTTAATCAAAATGAGAAATTAGGCTACAGCGATATTATGATGATTCTTCAAATAATAAATCTGCGCCTGCGACTCGAGTTCCTGCAGCGAGCGGACCACGGGTGCCATTTGTGTCACGTGATCCTGAAACAACGTCCTAGAAGCTATAGAAATGTTTAAGACGCTATGTGATGAGTTCCAAAACAAAGTGCTATCCATTGCCACTTCAGCTTCGTGGCTCGATCAGCAATCTATGTCTAAATCAGTAAGCAGTTTGATTAAAAATCGCTCATTTGCGACAAGGGTGACATAACTCAAAATTCACCAATTTTAGTGTCGAACATTTATACTTTTTGCTATAAAAACAACATTACGCTAAGCACAAAAAAATAAGAGCGAGGGAGATTGTGACTTAATGCTCTTTTGCTTTGTTAGCCGCTGTGTTGTTTCGAGACCGCAGCATCCACAAAACATTACTCTCTAACGAGAGAATTCTCTCATCATCGATTTTGAATTATGTCACTCTTGTCGCAAATGAGCGAAATATCAGATCTACTCTTGGTGGTAACCCGTCGAATTGGCGAAAATTCGACTTCTGAGCTTTCTTGGCAGTGGCCGATTCTTGTCAGCTAGACCAGCGATAAAACTGTGGAGCGATGAAGTTACCTGATAGCCGGAGCCCATTTGTTTCCTCTTCTGGCCGTACACCACCTTGCCGTCGAACTCATCGCAAGGCACCTTCATGTCGTTCTCCACTTGCTGGATTGTAATGTTCAAGTGGTCTTCGATGTCCGCGAGATACTGCAGAATATGAATGCAATATACAAATCCAAAAACGTCAGCTTTTTATACAGCGTCAAGTAAACGTCAGCTTCAATTGGTAATATACGATTAGTATAGATATGTAATCAAAACTCAAACACCCATAAAAAAAAACAATTTTCACAACTCTGTGGATAAATATACGTACTATTACAGTTCTTGCAATTCACATGGGCGCGTGAGCTTTACTTGTAGATACGTCGCATATATGTACATTGCGTAAGTGTGCGTGCCTATCAGGAGCCTAGGTGGGAGCGGTCAGGCGCGAGCAAGCTCTCGCTCCCACAAAAATGCAGTTACAAGCTGAGTACCGTTTACCAACCAAGCAAGAAAGCCAAGTTCCCAAGCAAACAATGCCACCACCATTACATCTTTTATACTACTCTCGACACAAGTTTCGCCCTGACACCGGAGCATCCTCAGGAGATGTCAACTTTACAATGCTGTAGTATCTATATTAATATATAAAGCTGAAGAGTTTTTTTGTTTGAACGCGCTAATCTCAGGAACTACTGGTTCGAATTGAAAAATTCTTTTTGTGTTGGATAGTCTATTTATCGAGGAAGGTTTTAGGCTATATAATATCACGCTGCGACTAATAGGAGCGAAGCATCAGTGTAAAATGTTGCAAAAACGGGGAAAATTATCCATATTTAAAATATATTCTTTTAAAAACTTCTTAATCGCGGTCATAATAACAGAAATTGACGCGGACGAAGTCGCGCGCAACAGCTAGTCTGTTATATGCGTATAACATACGATCATCGATCAGGGGCAAGAATTACCTGCGGCTCGTTATACCACATGCAGCAGCCCTTGGGTCGGTCGTCGACGAGGTTGGTGTTCCAGCAGTTGCGGCCGCGGGACGAGCACCACTCGCCGTGATACCACACCTGCCCAGCGGAACAGAACGTTACTAGCGTTCATTTTATACAATAGAATAGAATATGAAATGAAATGAAAATAAAATGAATACACTTTATTGTACACCACATTACATAGAAACACAAGATAAAATTAACTAACGAACCTCTTAACGAATAATTTTTTTATTCAAATAAAGTTTTAAAAAAGTGCTTTCGAATCGTCAATTGAATCTACCACTGGTTCGGTTAGGATCTCGACAATTTCATTGTTGATACGGTTACTCTGAATTGAAAATATAGGTTATCGTACGGTAACAAACCGAATCGATCGATAAATAAGTTATCGGAAGGGTCTGAATCAGGGGGCAGAATGCCGTTCCAACCGAGAAGAACCAGCAAGAAACTCGACGGTTGCTCTTTTTAAAGGTCAGACCACACTGTTGTACTGCGGAGTCCAGTTTGACCTTAATCGGTAAGTAGTAATATCACAAATAACTTTGGTTATTCAAACATTTTTATGCTTTTATGAAACACTTTAGTTCAACGTTTCTGAAACGAACCGCTAAGGTATGGAACGCACTTCTAGCGTCTGTTTCCGGCCACGCATATTTTGTGTACCTTCAAAACAAATAGCGTAGGCAATTGCTAGGCAAGCGCGCTCCAACCTACATCTCGTCAGTGCTTTCTATCGTTTAATGTCGTCAAGCGCAAGCCAGTCTCGTAATTAAAAAAAATACCTTTTCTGGCACAGTGGAAACGAGACTGATGGCCAGACCCATACGTTCAGCGCGGCCCACGCGCCCAATTCGGTGCACGTAATTAGACTTCTCATCTGGCAGGGTTACGTTGATCACTGAAATATCGAATTAAATTAGTATGGACGAATGTATTATGAATTAATTCATTCATTCATCTCAACCTATCGCTAGCCTACAACAGAGCACCGTAGGGTTAGTATAAGATTTAATTACATTGATCGTATTCGATGACATTAGCATCAAAGTAAAATAAACCATAACTCTATTTATTTAAAGTTACAAATTCAGTACAAGCGATTTCAATTAGAAGTGAGTCTGTATATTTAAACGTATAACAATGCATACATAAATTTGTGCTCTAAAACAATCTATTTATCACCGCGCTATCACGTGTGAGTCGTGAGTTATATAGTACAGCGACATGGCGACAGCGCTGGCTTCGGTTATTCTACGCAGTGCCCCTCCCCCGCCGCCCCGCCCGGCCCCGATGCAAGCTCAAGGTCTTAGCAGCGAGATGACTATATACTCTAAATAATGAAATTGGATTCATATTTCTATGACTTAGTTTTGTAGTTACTAAGATAAGACGATATAGACCTTTTCGTTACGGTACATTCTTCTGACTGGTGTATGATTTGGTGTGATTATAAAGACGTTTCACGTGAAAAAAACTTACTAAACGGCAGTCCAGATATATCGATGCCCCTGGCGGCCACATCGGTACAGATGAGGAACTTGACCTGCTTCTGCTTGAACTTTTCAAGGTTGGCCTTGCGCTCGGCCGGCTTGCGGTCGCCGTGCAGGCACACGCACGAGAACTCGTTGCCGAACGACTTGAGATAGCGTTCCATGTTGTCGCAGTCCAACTTTGTACGACAGAATATGATTGCCCTACAAATAAAGGTTTGTATTTGTAGATTGGTCATCCTGCTGCATATTATAAAAAATATTCGGCATCTGCGATCATAGTTTATGTAAACTTTACAGTATTGTACAACTTTAATGGTACACAATACCGAAAATCTACTGGCAGTTCTTATTATCCTTACTTACTCACTAATATTATAAATGCAAAAGTGTGTTTGTTTGTTTGTCCTTCAATAACGCTGCAACAGAGCTACGGATCGACGTGATTTTTTGATGTGTGATGGGTATAGTTAAGGACCTGGAGAGTGACATAGGCTTCCTTATACTTTTTATTCCGGAAAATCAAAGGATCCCACGGGATTTTAAAAACTAAAGCCACGCGGACAAAGTCGCGGACATCAGCTAGTATGGTAATATTTAGCTCTAAATATTAAATTTCCTATATTTTCCATTACAATTACTACCACATTAACTTCTCGCTTTGATCTGTTTTTAGGTATTCAGTTTATTTGGCTTATTCTCGCTTTTTGGGTAGGGTAGTGAGCCTACCCAAAAAGTACTTCGATTGTATGTTATTGGCAACTAATATTACAATTCTTGCCATGATATTGAAAGTCATCTTCAGCTTAAAGAAGAACTATTTAGTACAAAATAAATGTTAAAATAAGACAAGTAGGGGAATTACCTATCCATTTTGTGTTCCCTTATAGCGCGTACGCAATATTCTCCTTTGAGTATCTTCACGGCTTCGGACAAGGTTTCTGGCGTAGTGTTGCCGCTGCGGATATTGTCCTTTGCGTGAACCCCGTCGGTTGTGATTTGCCTGCACGCAAAAATTGGCTGCTATTAATTATAAAAGATGAATCTGTTTAGAATTTGAACAATAAAGTACTGATAACAAATCCACATTATAGAATTTTCATCGACCGATACAATCGCGATAATTTCTTCTTCCAGCGGCCTGATTCTGTAACTCAGTGCCTATCAAAAAAATGAAAACTTTTCATACAGAAATCACAAAGCTTATTTGCCATTCTTAAATCTTCATTAAGATATAAATTTTATTAGTTCATTTGACGACGCGTTTACAAAGGATATTGGGTTGGATACCTATTAGAATTATTTTTATTAATATGTATGAATGAACCGATTAGATCCGCGAATAAAGAAATCTTTAGCCGCGAATATAGGAATTGGGTCGCATTTTTTTTATCCGCGAATAGTGAAAACGCGAATGAAGGAAGCGCGAATAAGGAGCTTTTACTGTACTTCCTTTGTCCACACTCTCTTAGCAACGGACCGTCTGCAGGTTGACGTAGACAAACATGTGGTACATGGTCTTTAATTTTGCATCCTTTTCCTCCAGGTCGATTTACATCGGGAAGCGCATCAGCTATCATGTACATCTTACTTCCTCAAATTCTCCCAGCAGCGGTCCTTCTGCGGGTCGACGTTGACGACGACGTGGTGCACGGTCTCCGGCACCGCGTCTTCCCCCTTCAGGTCCACCCACGTCGGGAAGTGCATCAGCTTCTCCTGTTAGTTCATATTTTTCCCTTCAAGCTAAATTGAAATGACCGCGTTGCGCGTCAAAACGAACGACCGCATAGATGTGATTTTAAAAATGGTTATTAGAGGAAACAAAACAAGATAAAATTTGATACGCCACATTGAACTAGAACTACAGAGCTCCAAGTGTATATGTCATCTGCGAACCTGACCCGAGGTTTTAAGATGTGCAATTCATAAAAACTCATCAAAATTGGCTCGATAGTTTCTCAGGAAAAAGATAGAACATATTAAAAGACCAAAAACACGATTGCAGCATTCCTTACCAGGCCCTTTAGTGTATTAAAATCGAACCAGATATTGGCAGTAAAATACAAAACGTCGTTGAAAAAATATCTCCTATGTGATAAAAGCATCTAACATTGTAGAAAAACACATTTTCTGGAAAAAATATGTACTTGTAAAAATTATAAGTAGGTGTGTACGAGTCATTGAAATGTAAAGATATTCGTATGAGAGTTTTTCAGTCAGTAAATCTTTGAAAATGCTTTTCATCTATTTACAAAACACTTAGAAGGTTTTAAATTTGCAACGACGAAAAATTAAAAAGTATAACAAAAAAAAACGTCATGAGTAAAATCCAGTGTTGTTTTTGATACGGTAATTGCCGTAATATACGGCAATCAGGTCTCTTAGGCAACAAAAATACGGCAGCTACTTGATTACCGTATTGAAATATACGGCAATTGACGAAAGTAAACAAAAAAAATTATTTCGTATAATGGAACGCACCAACTTGTGAACCATAGATCAACGAGTACTTTCGCCACAGATAAAGTAGAAGCGCCACGATCAGAAACGTCAAACGTTAACAGGTGGTTAACAGTATTCAAATAGATTCAACCTTATAACTGAGAAATTAATGTCTAAAATTTTAGTTCTTCATTCTAGTAGATTCTTCAACTTTACTCGGGTATGTTCTAGGATATATGGGGAATCCCCGGAATAACTGTTACTGTGCACTATATAATAATTATAATTTATTATAATAGGTAAACTATTGTGGTTTTGTCATTTAATCATTAATGCTTTGTTTTGCTTTATGTACGATCCAGTACCTACTGGTACGATCTATCAGTGAAAGCTAATTTACGAATACTTTTTAAGTTTTAATTGAAAATTAGTGCAATATTTGTAAACAACATGTATTTCATGTTTTTTTTTTTAATTTTAACCTTCTGAATAATTTATATTTTGTACAATACGGCAATTTTCTTAATTTTCCCTAAAAATACGGCAATTTTAGAGTTAGAATACGGCAACTCTAAATTTGTCAGGAACAACACTGGTAAAATCTCAAAATAGTTCATACCGCCATTTTCTTCACTTCAAACGCGTGCAATGTCGCGGAACACACGACCATTTGCAAGCGTCGCCCGTCCGACGTGATCTTCGGGATCTGCCGGTGGAGCCTCTCGATCAGCTCCCCGCAGCCCGCCTTCAGCAGACCGTCCGCCTCGTCCAGCACGAAGAATCGACAGTGGGTCAGAGCTAAATAACCTGTGGAATATTTCTTACTTTAGGGTGGGCTCCATGTCAAGTGGAGTACCAGTGGCATTTTGGATTTAACAACACAAAACAAATTAACGTCCGGATCTTATATTATTTTAATCTATCTCTAATCTGACAATAAGTTACCTATTGTTAAATGTCAAAAAAGTTCATATAATTTTTGTTCAGAGTGAGAGAGAGTATGAGCTATTTTGCTTCAGAGTAAGAGCTTTTCGCCCAAGCCTAACTGTCAAACCAGATAATTCTTAGTTAGCAACTTTCCATTGTTTTCCATTGCCACTGGAAATATCAAAAATCCTTACTAATATTATAAATGCGAATATGTTTGTTTGTTGGTTTGTCCTTTAATCACACCGCAACAGCGCAACGGATCGACGTGATATTTTGCATGGGTATAGTTGAAGACTGAGAGTGACATAGGCTACTTTTTATCCCAGAAAATCAGAGTCCCGCGGGATTTTAAAAACTAAATCCACGCGAGCGCTTCGCTCGCGTGGATTTAGTTTTTCGAGGGCATCAACTAGTAGAGAATATGACAGCAGGTCCCTAACTAAAACTATATTATGAATGTATACTAACCTCCCTGAATAAGATCTTCCAATCTACCAGGTGTGCCAACAACAATATCAACACCCGAATTCAACTGACTGATCTGGTCTTTCACATTGATACCACCAACCACCAACAGCTCTCGCACTTTTGGGTTGTCCAAATGTTTCTTGAACATTGTTATTTGCGTGCATGTTTGTTCTGCTAGCTCTCTAGATGGCTAAAAGTTAATATACTATTGATATTATTAAGATTTGCACATTTTAAAAACTAAACATAATTGACAGTATCATTATTGTCAATACATGATTCATGTGTTGAAAAATCAGTCCCAACTTCACTTTTATTTGAGCTTATACATAGTTTAATTATATGGTCAAAATAAAATATTTTGACAAACCTCAGGTTACCTAATATCTACAAATTGATAGTCAGTCGCCAATAGTTAGCAGACTCACTGACCTAAGAGACTCAGTGTGAATGTGAAACTGCAACTCAAACTGCATTTTTCATTCGCTATGCTGAAAATACGTTTAGTTACGCAGCTAATCAGCGTCTATGGTGCGTAGAGAGTAGTACGCAGTATCGACCATCGAGTTAGCAACTACTTTCAGCAAAGAATAAAAGCTTGAATATGAATGAAAAATCACTAGACTGTGTAATGTTTTTTTTTATTCCATGACAAGGTAGTCTTTGACTGCAATCTCATCTGATGGTAAATGACGATGCAGTATAAGATGGTAGTGGGCTAACTTGGAAGGGGTATGGCAATGTAATCATACTCCTGATAATAGGTTTGGTGTGAACACTGCTTTACCTCGATAATAATAGCTTGTGGGGCATTGTTGACTGGCTTCAGAGCGCCTGTGGCGGCGACGGCAGAAACTACGTTTTGTTTCACACACTCCTTTGGAGCCTGGCATAGTGCAATGTAGTCTCCAGTAGGTGGATGCTGGAAATAGTTTATTACATAACAATTTTACTCATGTATATTGTTTGTTATCTAGCAAACTATGCATATCTTATGAATGGCTTGCTTTACAGTGCACAAGTATGTACCAAGTCCACTCTCTATATCTCTTCATTTTCATATCGTTCATTTGCGACAAGGGTGACATATCTCAAAATTCACCAATTTTAGTGTCGAAAATTTATACTTTTACTATAAAAACAATTTTACGCTTAGCACAAAAGAGCAAGAGAGATTGTGACTAAATGCTCTGTCGCTTTGTTGGCCGCTGTGTTGTTTCGAGACCGAAGCATCCACAAAACATTACTCTCTAACGAGAGAATTCTCTCATTGTCGATTTTGAATTATCTCAAAACATCAGACAGACTTCATAATCTATTGAGACTACAACAAATGCAATTTCAGCAAAGACTCTAAAGCCACCTGTCTAGACATAACAACAAATAATCCTTGTACCTTAAAGGGTGTAGTCCCAAAGTTGAAGCTCATTTCAGCATTTTTGAGAACAACTGCAGGGAAATAGCAGTCAGCTCTGCGAGACTGGTCCAGCTTAAAAGCCACCCCCAAGTCTTCACCGTTCTTTGTGAATCGAATTTCTCCATTGTTTAAATTTAATAGACAACCTATTTTGGAATAAGAAATATTACTGTTCATAAAAACTTTGGCTAAGTGTAAATAAATAATAGTGACAAGTTCATTCCTAACTTTTTAGCATTCATATTATCAGAAATTTTCAGAAAATAATCAGAAATACGCCTGAAGGCCTTCTGATTGTTCAATTTTGTCAATTTTACAAAATCTTAACTGTCAATTTTTTGTGTGGCCACTCTAATGTTCAATTATTCGCTATTTATACAGAAATTTACTAAAATATTGTTTACACAAACATGGCTTTAGGATTTGCAAATTTTGATTTACATAAATTTAAAAAAATTCAAAATTATTTAGGCCAATTTGTAGCTCTTATGACACATCAAGACTCAACCACTGGTTCGGAATCCAGATTCTGCTGATGAGAGATTCATTTTTTATAGACTGCCTACGTTAGAAAACTATGTTATTTTTGCTCATTATACAGTTACACACTCTAGAAACCAATATAGATCTTTACAAACCAATGACATCGTTTTTTCCATAAGCACTGCCATAATCATCAAACTGCTTTGCATTTGACTTCTTGCCGGTACCACCAAATCCAAATCCTAGTCTATCTGTACCAAGGTCCAATCTTGCCTGTTGACAAGGCATAACTAATCATAAAAAAATATACACAAATCCTATTAATATTGTAAATGTGAAAGTTTGGATGGATGTATGGATTTTTGTAACTCAACCACACTGCAACAACTGAACCAATTTGGCTGAAATTTGGTACAGAGATAGATTATAGACTGGAATAGCACATAGGCTACATCCCCTTGGGAATCTGAAAAAGTCTCAATCCACTCTAACGAAGTTGCGGGCATCAACTAGTAATAAATAAATGTTAAATTCATATAGCATTTGTTGATTTCACTAATCAATGTAATGCAATCTTGATCCAATTTTGTACAGAAATATCTTTCTGGATAAGATACTTTTATTTGATGTGATTAGTTGACCACATTGATTTTGGACTAGCTAAAATTTTACCAGTAGTTTACAATACAACACAATCATCAAGTCTGCAATGTGTATCTGGTAGGGCAGCAAAACAACGCAGCATCACAAGTTTTTAGTTGTATTGCTTTTGCAGTTTTTGGGTGGCAGCCACAAATAAAGTTTTTGTCTACATTCATCTTAAACAAGGTATATATCAAGGTATGTACTTACAGCCTGAGTGGACCATCCAACCCTGCACAATCCTTCATCAGTAACCATGGCTTCATAGTAGTATGCACCCTTTGTATGTACTCCTTTAGTAGCCCTACAGCCGTGCCACCCAGCAGCATCCCGAGATTGGCACCGCAGACCATCCGGAGTCACCGCCAAGGCATCGGTGCGGTCAAAGAAAGACATTGTCCACTCCGTAGAAGTTTGCTGTATAACTTTACTAGTTTTTCCTTCTTGTATATCCTTTAGTGTCTCCCATACTATCTGCAATATTGGTAAGCAGAAAGCACCGGTTTTACCACTACCGGTCTCTGCTGCCATAAGCACGTCTCCTCCACCTAGAATAAGTGGAATAGCTTCTGCTTGCACGTCTGTAGGAAGTGTCCAATCCATTTCATCTATCGCCTTCCCCAATTCGGGTAGGACTCCGAACTCTTCGAACGCAGTCATATTTATTGTTTATTGCAATTATTTGTTGGAACTTTTTTAAGGTTGTTATTTTCACGAAATGATTAGGTATATTCTCTTGGGTTGTTTTAGAAAAAAACCACAAAAAAACATCAAAGAGAAAACATAGACCAGGAACAATCAAAGAGCATGAAATTCACTAGGATACAGTGTTGCCAACAAGACAAAGTTAAACTGCTTTTAAAAAAGAAATATTCTGACGAATTGAGAACCTCCTCCTTTTTTGAAAGTTGGTTAAATTATGTCAAAATTATTCTAAATGCTTTAATATTATGCCAAAAATTATGCTTATATTTTTCAGCAGCTGACGTGAATGAAGACGCGGAAGTCTCATATCAAGTCTATAACTCTCCTTAGTACCTATAGAAAACAGTACATTATCCGGAACTGTGCAAGAATAGCAGCATCTTTTTGCGTTCTTTGGATTAAATCTAGTGATTTATGAAATGGCACTTTTACTGACAAACGGTTGCGAAGCTTAAATTTGACTACATTCATTTGGCTGAAAACACTACTTGAAGAGATAGGGGTGCCAATATAATGACAACTAATCTCACATGGAATTTACTTTAATTTTTTTTATTATGTTTTCTAATAAAATGTTACACTTAAAACTTATAGCTATAGTCATCGACATAATAATATTATGGACCTTGGGTGTACTCGTAATGCAAAATTCACGAAAAAAGTTTCCTGAGACAACTTATATATGCGAGTGTACATGTATATTTTTATAAACAAATTAATACATTGTAATTTATGTCTTAGACAATTATTATACAGCCTAATTTTGCTTGCAATAATTTGCTTTCATTTGCTCACGCGGCAGCCCGAGCGTGCCCGAGCGATCAATTTGATAAACATATTGTACTCTCTCTGTCTTATACGCGAGTAGCGTGTTAGAAAAGGACAGATAGATACTTTTTGTCTGATGACAAACACGAGACTGAAGAGCGACTGGAAAGAATTTCGTGTTTTGGATTGTATTCGGTTCGGACAATTTCTAGCGCTTACCATCCATCCAATCCATAGTATTAAATTATGTACTATAGTACGGTCGCCGAACAGAAAGAATTTCGTACAATGACCTCTTTGCCTACTGACAGTGGTCACAAACATTTTTCTATTAAGTGCGGTTTATATAAAATATTTGAAGGAGAAAAAAAATTAGTAGCTTATTAAATAAATTATTTATTTTTAAACAGTTATTATAATCGAGTTATATTAACTTATTACTTAGAAATAAAAAAATGAAAATTCAAAAATCAAAGTCCGATTTCTCTGTATCGGAGTAACTACTTTCCGACGACGTCTCGCCTGTCACAGTTATAACGAAATAATGTACAGTTTTGTCTACATTATGATCTAGACACCCTAAATTCAATTCACAAGCAAACAAAAACAAACCTTAGGTTTGCAAGTAAAAGGTTTACAATCCCCGAGGACGGCGGTCATTGCATTTGTGCGAGCGTGACGCATTATTTTAAAGCGGGAGTGACAGAGACAGGTAGTAACAGGTTAATGTACGAAATTCTTTCTGTTCGGCGACCGCACTTTAATCGATGGCTATAGGTCTGTACTAATCTAAAATTACTATACCTACAAATCATGCCCGCGTGGATGGTACCAAAAATTCTCTAAATTGAATAAATTATGTGCGCTTATCGGTAGCAAAACGGATCATTTGTTTTATGGATAAACTTTTATATGTTATATATGGGTCAATTGCAAAAAAATTGTACGTCATACACAAGAAACACAAAGGAATTTAAATTTTTGTCACACAGAGGAATGTAATGTTAGAAAAAGGAATTTGTAAGGGAGGATTTATAATGTTGCTAATTTATATATATTAATTATTCTTTCAGTAAACTGAATCAAACAATAAACAATTGAGCATTACATGTTAACTTTATTAAGGATTATAGGTATTTTAAAACAAAATTACATTTTATATGAACTAGGGATGTTAAGGAGCTCCTTAACCGTAACCGAAACTACTGGATATCCGAAATAAGAACTATCCGTAACAGTAACCGAATCCGATATAAAAGTCCCAGATAAGTAAAGGAAATATTTTGTTATAGTTTAATTTAATTACTTACAAATATCATTAAGTTAAGAAGTTTTATTTGTTTGATAAGTTATGCTCAGTAAAGTATTAATTACACTAGTTTACAAAAAAATAATTTTTTTTTGTTCATGAAATGAAACATATATTATTTACGTAGGCTATGAACGGTAATAAAAAAAATATTTTTTTATTTTTCGTAGCACGTCACAATTCTGAGATATGAGGTCTTTGTTTTTTATCTACCCGCAATTGTTTAAATACATTTATAGCTCTATTTTGTAAACAACTGTGTGATTCAAAAATCTTATTTTTATTTAAAAATGACATATAGAGTGTGTTAACTACGTCCAAATTGATTTTGTTATGTCTGTGGGAAAATTGTTCAGTTAAATCGTGATTTCACTTTTATAATATTATTAGGATTTCACAATAAGTACACCATGACATGCATGGTGTACTTATTGTGAATGTTCTGAGATAGAGCGTATAGTACCAATGTGTATGCATCCTAAAGGCACTTCCTCTGTATGACGTCACACAGTGTCATCCAAAGGAAGCAAATTTTGTTGTGACATAATTAATCTTTAGGTCTAGGTTAGATGTTGGAGAGATTTTTACAGGCCAAACACTTTCACTATTTAACACATTAATAGAGCTATTATATTATCAAGAGTATGTAATAAAAAACTTAAACTTGCCTGATATATTACGTCATACAAATTCAACTTTTTTTACAACGAAATTCACTGTCGACTACAAAAACACACTCTGCCAGAAAAATAAGATGGCTGGCACTTGATACTCTTATGTTGATAGTAGTAAAAGTATTGCCACACATACAAAACATATGGATGTGTTTGTATTGTGTTTAAATCTTCTAAATCTTCGTCATACAAACAACATCATACAAAGGAAAAAAATGTGGGACATGTTTTCATCGGGCAGTTTTTAAAATAAATTAATCAATAACTCAAACATTTAGTATTTCAGAGAGAAAAGTATTAACTCTTAAAGATACTCAATGAAAAAATTTTTCAATTTTTATACATTTATAAAAGATATTTAATTTTAATTTATAACGTGGCATGGGTAGGACAAGAAGTTTTTCTATGGTTGAATTTGAATGATTAGTTTTAACCTAAATATATATTTTTATTAATCCTATTTAAAAATACCAATTATAATTATTCATATACAGCATATATTTAGCTAACATGAAAAAATAATTATCAATAAATTCATTCACTGAAATATTTTTAAAAACATGTTATTTCAGAGGACAAAAAAGTTTTACTCAATGTACAATTTTTTTGCAATCGACCCATATATATGCTAAACAACATAAAATTTTTCCAAATCTAGCATAATATATTCTAAATTGGCAACACTGTTAGGGTAATAAAACACAGACGATAAAAACCCAGATAATCTCGGTGATCTGTCATTTGTCAAGTGTCAATAGTTTTCTGACGGAGTGATTACATTCTCTTGGGTTTTCTGTGGACCTAAATATGATGCAAAAGATATAATCAAAGTACAAAACTAAAAATGGATTTACAATCTAATTTAGTAACTAAAGCTCACAATAACTCAAAAATTTCAATGCTTGGGAAAGCTTTGATATATACAACAGGTGGTTTAGCAGTAGGGGTGAGCATTATTTGTATACCTTTTGTATCACCTGCTTTTAGAAAAATTTGTCTCCCCTATGTACCAGCAACTACCAATCAGTTGATAGGCGTTACTGCAGCACTAAAGGGTCGAGGTGGAAAACTACTCGACGTTGGGTCTGGGGATGGACGAATTGTATTTACAGCTGCTAAACTTGGTTTTAAAGCTGATGGAGTAGAACTCAATCCGATTTTAGTTTATTTCTCTAAAATTTCAGCAATTGTCAACCGACAATACAGTGAAACGAAGTTTCACAGACGAAATCTATGGACTTTCGATTTGATGCCATATAACAACATAATAATATTTGGTGTTGAACAAATGATGAAAGATTTTGAAAAGAAGTTGTTGCTAGAAGTTAAAGATGACACAGTGGTGATTGCTTGTAGATTTCCCCTACCTAACCTGAGGCCAGTTGAAACTATAGGACATGGTGTAGACACAGTTTGGAAATATGTTGTGAAAAAATAATACCAGTTAATTATTCTTATTACTTTATGTCTGTATAAATTTATAGCTTAAAATAGTAAATATAAATATCAAAAGCGACCACTTCTTTTTCTTCCTGTATATTTTGTGTCAGGTTTTGTTTCTTTCCCTTGTTTCCTTCGCCTTTCCTTCTTTTCAAGAAGCCAAGCTCTTGTATTTTTCAAAGGTTTACCACGGGCACCTTTTGATGCTTCTCTTCTTGCATATTTAACTTGCAGTGAATTATCAGATTCTTCTGTACCTAAAAGAAATGGTTTATTGAGGGTTTTTGGTTTGTTTACTTACAGTAAGACCATATAATGTACGTTACAATATTTTTTAGCACAGAGATGAAGTCTTCCTGATTAAAATCTATTGTAAGAGCTAATGAAATATAGGCTGTTTTTTTTTTCAACATATAGTTTTGAAAAACTATAGGAGACTCATGCTTGGAAAGGAATCTTGCTACTATCAGTGGACACCACAGAGACAGAACTATCATAGTTACAGAAGATTTGTTTGTATCTCCTGTACAAAAGGTTGCATTTGCACTAGTATATACTATCCATTAATTTATCTAAACAGATTTTAGCCCAATACTTTGGATGTTTGACAAATTAAGAGCAACAGTAATGTCATACCTAGAGCCTGAGGCAACGGTACTGCACCTCCAGTCATAAGAACAAGAAAGAACTTCTTAGCTTTTGCAGAATTTGGATAATCTATTACAACACCCCCATAGAACCCTGCCTTCATTGCTTGTGTTGTCAGCAGATCTAACTGATTTTCATTCTCCGGATAAAATTGAAACACTGCTCTTGCTGATCTTGACTGTAAAAAAATGAAAAGCATTACTGGCTGTTGCTCAACAGGTGGTTAATGTTAAGTTACTGTTGAATCGAATAAACTACAATTTTATGTTCACCTTGTAGTCCAAATGCAGCCTGTCTAGATCCACAGAGAGCATCAACCTTTATTAGGTTCGTTAAAGTGAAAATGCTATAGGGAATATTCAAATCTCTATATCGTGTATGTATACATAAAGTCTTTCTTTGTTATAAGACACTGTCACATAAATAATACTTTAATATTATATTGATGAAAATCACAAAATAAAAATTTCTAATTACCAATGATGCATATAAAGAACTGAAGAATTTGTACAATCTTTTGAGAGGTTGGTGTGATTTTTTATCAGCATTGAAGAGCCATTGTAGGGCTGACACAGAGACTGCTCCATCAAAACTACCAGGTTTGAATGGCACTCCCTCGCCCATGTCAGCCAGGACCAAATCACCTTCGGTCTCCCTATCCAGAGCAACATCTGTTAAGATAATACCATAATCTGTTAAGATATTACTACTGCCAACTTGTTAATGTTGTTATCACAAAAAAATTGTTCCTGCAATATCTTGCTCGATCTGAAACAAAATAATTCACCAAGGAATTAAATGACCAATATAAGTCTTATTGTGAAGTGGCAGTGAGCTGGCCACAATTGTAAGAGGACAAATGCCCTCTGGAGTCCTCCAGCTGAGCCAGCATCTTGGCAAATGGAGTGTAGAGCGCCACCTGGCTAGATGGAGCTGTGACATTCGAAAAGTTACAGGCATTGGCACTACATAAAAGAGTCCTATATACAACAATGGATGCAATCTGACTGATGGTAATGAATGTCATACATACCTTAATTTTACTTTTAGTTGAAATTACTAAAATAAAATACCTAACATTGCAGATGAAATGTCTAAACCAATCCACATATGTCCATATTCCTCAAGCACTGATCCGGAAAGTCCTGATCCACAGCCGATATCAAGCAGCAGACAGGGAGTATCTTCTGGTAGAACTAAAAGCTCGATACATCGCTCAGTCATTTGTGCTTGAATATCTATTATTCGCGAGCTGAAATGAAAATTTTGGTGTTTACCTCGGATTGGCATTTATCAAAGTAAATTATAGTTGAAACTTGAATAAGCATCTTACTTTTGTGTATATTTTCTAGCCTCATCTTCGTTATAAAACTGAAAGTAAGTAAATTATAAAATTGGATTAGAAGTTTACCAATTCATTTAAATAAAAAAATAATAATAAACAGATAGCAATCACCTATAACTTACAAGTTCTGGTGGAGCTTGGTGTTCTGGCCTTTTAGACATTTTTATTAATAATATTTAGAACTATTTATTGCAAAAAATTCATCTCACATTCTAACCAAGAAATCCAGAAATCCAAATTCCAAAAAAAAAATCGTAGACAGATAATACGACATATTACCACAGACACTATAGTGCATGATACACATGCTAGTTACTCGCACAAAAGCATGCCAGTTAAGCGCGTGATACACATACTAGTAGATGGCATGCTAGGTACTGGCAGAATGTCAGCGCGTGATAGGGGGTCCATACACGGTCAAATATGTTTGTCAAACACCTCCGTTTCCGTTTGTTTGACACACATGTTTGACCGCGTATGGGCAATATACATGCTAGTCATGCTAGTGAATGGTATGCCAGTTTGTAAACTTCGACGTACATAATGTTTCCAAAAGTTCACAAAATGAATATTTATGAAGAAATCAATAGTGTTACAATAAAGTTCGCAATTATATTAGGCAAAAAACAATGAAAACAAGCACAAAAATTAAAAATATTTTGGCAGATAGTTGAGAGTTGCCATTTATTTGAAACACGTTACGATCTGTTTCACGTGCTTGTAACAGGTAATACGAATCTCCCATCCCGCTTAAATCAAACGGCTTGCGATCTACTCGTTTGCTTTGTCCTGGCATGCGAGTTACTGGCAGAACCGATACATACACATGCGAGTCGCTCGGTTTTGCTTGTAACTGGCATGCTCTTGTGCGAGTAACTAGCATGTGTATCACGTACTTTAGAATCGTACTACAACCTGTGACTACTACTGTCAATCTACTGTCAGTGTCAAATTCGTCAAAGGCGCGGGAAAGTTTTTTTTGTTTGTGGTTTATTTTTCTTGCATTTCTTTTGTATTCACTTTAAAATAATATTAACAGCTACCCGTTATGATTAAATATGTTGTAATTTAGTAAAAAATTATTGTTTTTCACTAAGTAACTGGTGAATGTAATTACTCAAACGAAATGCCGAAAGCGCTAAGTTTAAAAAAGGTAAATAACATTTTCAAAACAAACAGCCTTACATATTCATTTATATTATTTTGCATTTTATTTATCTTTTGCAGACGCTGAAAAGTCAAACGAATAATCAAAAACCAATAACACAATTTTTCAAAACTGTTGTATGTAGTCAAGAAAAAGTATCACCTGATAAGCATGAAGAATCAGCAAAACTTGCAACTAATTCATTAAAGAGGAAAGCAGATTCATCCATAAAAATAGAACTAGTTAGTACTAAAAAAGAATCGGTAAATTGTGATAATTCGGTGAAAAAGATTAAATTAGACAACAATCATGGTTATGAAATTGTACATAACTCCTCAGAAAAGTTAAGACATGCAAATAGAAAAACTTCACCTAGAAAAGATCTTGTGACTAAGAAGTTATTTGTTGATAGTGGAGAAGGTTCAGCAAGGTGTAATAAACAAAGTCAAGAAGATAAATCAGATACATCTTTTTATCTAAATGGGACTCAGGAGAATGTTCCAAATATATCAAAAATGCAATCTAGCCCTAGGAAGAGTAAATCATATGAAAAAGAAAACTGCTGTTATCATAACATGCAAGGGAATGTCAATAACTGTGTAATCAATTCTAACATTGGGATGCAAAAATCACCAAAGAAAAATATAAAAGGTATGTATCATGAAGCATTAAATTAGAAACTAACCATTATGATTTTATACATATGATTATAGTAAATACAATTCCATTCTAAAATCAATCTTTTTGACTTTTAAGACATCACATAAAGACTAACATTTAAGTACTCTTAATTTGTAGCAGCCATAAGTGTTTCGCCTAAGTCCAGTACATTGAGAACTCAAAATTGTAATGATGAGTCACCATCAAAGAATGGATCCACAGCAAAAGTGCTTGAGTGTATAGAAAACCATCTTGATATGTTTGATGATTGGGGACTTGATATTGAAGAGGTAAGTAACATATTACTAACTAGCTGATGCCGACGACTTCGTCGGTGTTTCGTCGGATTTGGTTTTTAAAATCCTGTGGGAACTCTTTGATTTATAGTTGAGAACTTGAAGAGTGACAGGCTACCTCTTATCCTGGAAAAACAGGTTCCCACGAGATAACTCTAAACAGACAAGTCAGGGGCAAAAGCTGGTACTTTATGATAATTATTTATAGTACACCACTAAGTGACATAATACTGAAATAATCCTACTAATATTATAAATGTGAAAGTGTGGATTTTGGATGTTTGTTACTCAATCACATTGCAACAACTGAATCGATTTGGCTGAAATTTGGCACAGAGATAGATTATAGTCTGTAATAATCTGAAAAACTTTTTATCCCGGCAAATAAAAGAGTTAAAAACCCTTAATCCACGCGAACGAATTCGGGCGCATCAGCTAGTAATGTTAATAAAAACAGCAGCTTGATTTTATCTATGAACTTCAGTTAGATTGGTCAATCATATTTAATTAAAGGTCTTAAAATTGTCGTGAAACATTTATTAAAATCTTGTTTCGTGCAGAACATTATAGAAGACTTGGATTTGAGTGTGATGCAGAGGTGTGAGGTGTTATCTGTTAAGAGACACAATCATAAACTTGAGCTCAAACTTCAAAGTGATACGAAGAAAGGCACATGTTTTGTAGAAGGAATCTGGTAAGTGTAATGTGGTTTTTGCTAAAACTTATTTGTTTTTTGAAGAAAGAAGAAAGTATGTAGTACTCTTCAAAGTTGATCATGGTTGACGGAGCTGATCTGAAGTCTGATTTCATGGTAGTACAAAACAACTTCATTTTAGCCTCATAATCAGTAGTTGAAGAAGCTGCCCCCTAGATCAATGAATATCTAATTTAAATTGTCTTACAGGTTAAACACCCCCTTGGAAGCGGGTGAAACAGTAAGCGTGCTTGCGACACGGGACGATTTGGGCTGTTACAGTGTAAACAACGTTTCAGGCCTGCTGGCCCTAAGACCAGACCACTTGGTGTCCAGCACCAGCGTGGTAGCGGGCGTGTTCTGCAAACGAAAAGCTGTGCTACAAGAGCGTTGGCGGGGGATAGATTCCGCTAATTCTGCGGTAATAAATTCTTTAGAGTTTAAAGTATTCAGAAACAAATGCAAAAGTTTTTTTTTTCTGTTTATTGGAATACGTACAGCATATATAAAAAACATAACATGGCTTCTTAAATCTAGATATTACAATAGCCTTTAAAATATTCATT
Organism: Hipparchia sbordonii; assembly: GCA_038048805.1. NCBI lineage: Eukaryota > Metazoa > Arthropoda > Insecta > Lepidoptera > Nymphalidae > Hipparchia > Hipparchia sbordonii. Next base: position 5,821,655 of record CM076107.1, on the reverse strand, counting down.
GATAAATCATACTTTTATTATCAAATGATAGAGTTCAATTTTCTTTATTCAATTCACTTTTGCTGCCCTCCGATGTAGAAAATGAATCTGAACATTCAATTATCATTTTATTCTTTCAGATGACAATAGGTATTCTTATTCACGAGTTAGTACAAAAAGCTCTCACACAAAATATAATTAATACACAAGACCTAGGCTTAGAAGCTGACAAACTAATAAAGGAGTCAATACAAATGTTGTACGACGCGGGAACATCGGAGACGGAAGCGCGGTCCAACATGCAGATGTACATACAACCTCTTGCTGATTTTATGCAGACCTATGTAGTGACAAGCAGAAATTCATCAGTAAGTCCATTTGTGTGTTGTTTATTGTAGTTTTTTTTTAAAGTACTCATATTCTCGTTTCTTCTCTTAACTACACGTAAATAGGATATTTTTAAAAATAACTGGAAGTTATGGACCTTGAAAAATTCGTATAAATATATCGTAACTTTGGACGTAAACAAAGAACATCACATGAAGGAAAGTCTAAATAAGAGCTTTATTTTCTTTTGCCCGCGGATTGGCTCACATTAAGTTCGATTTTTAAACCCCTATTTTAACCCCTTAAGGGTTGAATTTTCAAAAACCCTTTCTTAGCGGATGCCTATGTCCTAATAGCTATCTGTATGCCAAATTTCAGCTTGATCCATCCAGTGGTTTGAGCTGTGCATTGATAGATCAGTCAGTCAATCAGTCGGTCACCTATTCCTTTTATATAGTAAAGATTCAAAATAATTTTCTTATAGTGATTACGTAGTTAAGCATAGTTTATTTTATTCATAAATTGAAATTAATTTATTTTGCATATTTCTATACAAAAGAAGACTTCCCAAAAGTCTATAAAAATAAAATAAAATTATGAACCTAATGTAATTCAAAGAAGATTTTTTTTTAGCAAAGTGTCAAACGTAGTTGGAATGGAAAAATAGAAAAAGTGTTGGACATAGAAGAAAATGTTTGCTGTCCTCAACTGGGCTTGAAAGGGAAGATTGACGCCACTTTACAGGTCTCAATACATGACCGTGGAGGTAAGTAATTAAATCTGACTACCATTTGACCAGAAATTTCTTTGAAAAGCTGTTTTAAAAGTTTATTTAAATAAAAAAGTTTTCTATTCTTTCTTATTCTGTCCTGAATTATGTGAAGCTCTTTCTTATAGCTTCAATGCCAAGAACACTTTCTGACAATTGGATATTTTACTGTTGTCGAAATATGTTTTTTTTTAAATATATAGACTAGCGCTTGGCTGCGATCACACCTGATGGTAAGTGAAGATGCGGCCTAAGATGGAACGTGCTTGCCTAGAAGATGCCTATTCACTCTTGATTTGAAGGTACCCAAATTATAGTTAGAGGGAAAAACGGAAGCCGGAAGGGCATTCCAAATTTTAGCGGTGCGTATCACTATACTGCGTTATACTAGCTGATGCCTGTGACTTCGCGTGGATTTAGTTTTTCAAATCCCGCGGAAACTTTGATTTTCCGGGATAAAAAGTAGCCTATGTCATACAAACAAACACACTTTCGCATTTATAATATATTAATAAGGGTTAAGATTTATATATATTTTTAGCGAGCAAACGAGCAGGCGGGTCACCTGAGGTTAAGTGATTACCGCCGCCCATGAACATTTGTAGCACCTGATGTGATTGCCGGCTTTATAGGAATTTGTTGGTGCGCCTGAAAGGTTGAATGCGCCTGGTGGTTGAATAACCCCATGTTGTAATTCAGTGGGAACACCGTCGCAGGAAGTTGGTTCCACAGTTTCAAAGCACGTGGAAAAAAAGATCTGTCTCTTACTTTGATTTGCAGATCATAAAACAGCAATAGTTCCGCTTGAACTAAAAAGCGGTCGCGCGTCAGTGTCGGCGGAGCACCGCGGCCAGCTCGTGCTGTACGGCATGATGCTCAGCCTGCAGCGGCAGGACGACCCCGCCACAGCGCTGCAGCGCGGCTTGCTGCTCTACTTGAAGTTAGTAAACCCTGTCCACAGTGGAGGGATTTCTCATAAAATAATAATACAATTTTATTTATTTACTAGTTGATGCCCGTGGCTTCGCTTGACTGGATTTAGCTTGTAAAAATCCCGCGGGATCCCTTTAATTTTTCGGGATAAACACTAGCCTATGTTACGCTCCCGGTCTGTATAGTGATATAGTATAGAATGTACCTTGCATGTTTACTTCTCACTACGGGCGGAAGTTGTTCTGGGTCTCCGACTAACACGAAGCGCTTCGCAGCATACAAGGGACGTAGGACCGTGCATTGCAACACCTACAACGAATAAACTCTTTAAACAATAATAATAATGTCCTCCCGATCGAATCCGGTCACGGCGGCCAATCTCCACAGAGATCAGCCATCTGCGCGGGAGTTATTATAGTGGACAAGTGTATGCAAAAACACAGGTGCACTCTATTCCCTCACTCTCATATCCTGATGGGACGGAATATCCGACACGACCGGAGAGAGCTCAGGCGCAGGAACGACAGCTTTACGTGCTCTCCGAGGCACGGGGGTGACTCACCACCGACTTTCTAACTCCGGGCTAGTACTGAAATTTTTTTAACAGAAAATCCAATACATTTTTGGCCCGACCCAGGAATCGAATCCGGGACCTCGTCATCCGTAGTCGAACTGGCTAACCACTAGACCAACGAGGCAGTTAATTCGAGGGATTCCTCATAGATAGAATAGAGCTTCAAAAGCCATAGGTTTAGACTGAAAACTGAAAAGTTGCAGGTTCAATCTCAACCCCTTGCACTATGTGCAGGCGTACTGTAATTTCATACATGGAAAGAAACGTTGAATCACGAACCCGTAACATATAGGTGCTGTTGTGATAATATTTTCTCCAGATGATTATAAAAATATGTGCGTGCGTTTTCGAGGGACCCTGGGCTTGAATCCAAACATCTCTAACTTTGCTTAGTTACGTGCGTTTTAAAGTGCTTTCGAATCGTCAAAATGAATCTACCACTGGTTCGGAATGTCGTTCCAACCGAAAAGAACCTAAGAACTATGGCCCTTCTCATTCTGAGAGTAGACCCGCGCCTAGAAGAGTCAATAAAAATACTTAAACAAGTGCTCGTTTGATTCACAACAGGTGTAGACATCCTTGTAGTCTCCACTCAATTTGAATGACTGCTGATCAGATTCAATGTCAGAGTCCTTTTAACCTGACGAGTGTAAGGTAAGGACTCGTGTTGTTGGTTACAGAGAGAGAATAGATCTCCGTGAAGTTAGCTGCGGGTATCCCGAAAGACGAGATTTGATGATGTTGCGTAATGAGCTGGTTCAACATTTAGCGGCAGGACCACGAAGTATTGACGTCGGTACGTTTATCTCACGAAGTTACGGGTGCTTTACTTGTGGTTACGTCGTGTACATGCACATTGCGTAAGTGTGCGTGCCTGTCAGGAGCCTAGGTGGGAGCGGTCAGGCGCGAGCAAGCTCTCGCTCACACTTATACAAATACGACACACACAACCATGAGCCGCGAGCCCTCGTGAAATGAAAGAACTATAGTGTATGTGTAATGAAATTGCTCCAAATAATTAGGTCATAAGTAAATTAAAAATAGAAACTTGATGTAACTTGATGACATATAGCTGTACATTAATGTAATATTTTTACTGTCTAACCGATTTTGAAGTTTGGCCCAAATAGGTAACTTACTATAGCTTACTTTGTACCCTGAAAAATCAAAGAATTTCCACGAGATTTTAAATGCACATGGATCAACTCATGAGCATCGACAATTGACTAATAAAAGGCACAATGCTCTACCCTCTCTTACTTGCAAGAGCTTTAGCGATAAGACTGCCTTTTATAGAACCATTGTGTATTTTATTGTATTGTTTTCAGAGTTTTGATCATATTTGCAGACGAACTAATAGACATAGAGGATGCTTCACGGCTGTTGCAACAAAGCATGCCCGAGCCAATTCATCACCCAACAGCTTGTTCCAAGTGCCCGTACCTCACGCTCTGTTCGATACATTTGTGGTAAGAAAAACATTTCATATTTATTGCAGGGGTCACGCGTTAGAGTAAACCAATTTGACGAATATATATATCTATTATACCCTTAATAACAAAGCAAGTTTCAAATTACAAACTAGATGTCGCATTGTGTGACTCGGTCCTCAGTCTCCCTTTCAAAGTTTCTTTACGAAAGAACAGAGTTATTTATTTAAAAACTAGCTTTTTCCCGCGACTTCGTCCCAGTGACTTAGGTTATTGTTTTTCCGGGGTTAAAGGTCACTTACCTTTCCATCGAAAAACCCATTCAATACAAAATGTATGAGAAAATGAAATTTTTTCGTGAATTTTTTCGATATTTTACTATTAAAATATTAAAAAAATTCACGAAAAAATTATAACTCTACAGTTATTCTGCTATTCGGGACGGAGACAAATCCAACAAATCAAGATCATAAAAATCAGTCCAGCCGTTTTAAGAGTTATAAGTGTTCGAACAAATCCGACTTTGTTTTATATATTAAGATAAGAAGATTATTATATACATACTCCTCTTTATTTGATACCAGGCACACAGACGGACCTACAGTATCAGAAACTCACCCTCTTTCGAAATTGCGTGATGAAGCATTGGGACACTTGTCCCCACAACACGTGAAGTATTTTTTACACTGGACCAGTCTATTGAAGCTCGAGGAAAAGGGACAGATGATCACGTCCCCTTTGCATGCGTTGTGGACAGAAAGCTCTGAAAAACGGTAATGGTTTCCAAATTATGAATATTTACTTTATATTAATGTTACTATAAATATATATACATTATCTAATATCTTTTTTATTATTTGCAGTGCCAAACGCGGCGTGTGTGCAGTAAATTTGAAATTAAAATCCGTCACAAACTCTGGCGATAGATTTTCACATATTTTTGTCCGAGATTCAACAAATGCGGGTAACTTTGTCGTAGAAAATGTTTGTAATCTATGATACCGTTATAGTTTAGTTTAACTTATTAAATATGTATTTTTATTTATTTCAAAGAACAATCACCAAATGTCGACAAGCCTACAAAAGGGCCTCAAGAGGGGGAATTTTCTATAGTGAGTATAGAAAATCGTCCCTGGATAGCAGCCGGAGTGGTCACCATATCAAATAACAAAGAGTTGCATATACTTTTGGAAAGGTATACGAATTTTACGAAATATAGTTCTGAAGAAGTTTAACTTGTTTCAAATGTTTTCAATGAGATTTTTTTAAATTTCATAGATAGGTTGTTGTCATTGACCAATTATTTAATATTCTACTGCCGGATATAGGTGTAGATTCCGCGCGTCACTATAGTATCCAGCGATTTCTTGCAGTTTAATTTTTTTTTTTAATAAGAATATTAGTCAAGCTGAAGTTATCTAATGACTAATATCCTCCTATCTCCTCCAAATAAGCGGAAAGCTTGTGCTAGGAGTGGGTACGACAATAGTGCAACGGGTGAGATTCGAACCTGCGACCTTTTAGTTTGACCTTTAACCGTTCATTAATAGCATTATCATAGATGAGAGGACTTCTGTTAATTTTAGAGGCGTTAAAGTCGTTGTTAAGAGTCCAATACACCCAGGTTCTGATTGTGACGCATCTTGAAACTGGGTTATTGCTTGAGATATTATCATTGTAATACATGTTAAGGATCGAACCCTTCTCAAAGGAGTGTTGACACACATTCATAGCTCGGGCCAAATCCCAGTCAGGCCGCAAAGTGGTGGGACTCTTAAAGCTTGAAAACATTTCAGGGATCTGAGTCGGCGGCTCAGTGAGGACACAGTGTTTCACATAGACACATACGAGTCCTTCGCCACCACTGTTCAGAACCTGACCAATCTAGGTGTACTCATGGAAGACAGCGATCGCGCCTTGAGGCTTAGGAAGTAAGTACAACTTCCGGGCTATTATTAAGAGCCAGATTACGTTTATCATTCCCTCTCCCTCGCACACTCTAATATTTTCAATTATAGCAAAAATCTCAGAATACTTCTAACCAAAGCGGTTCATTACTATACTTGGCACTAAAATTACGGATATTTTAGACATATTTTTTTATCATATACCTAGATTTTGATAGAGAAAAATGGCGACAAAATTTGTTTGTCACCATTTTTATATTTATAAAAATTTATATTTATAAAAAGTTTATACTTATAAAAATTATGAAATTTTTATAAATATAAACTTTGCATAAGACATTAGAAGTATGTATAAAAATATCCGTAATTTTATTGTCAAGTATAGTAATGAACCATTTTGGTCAAAAATATAATAAGACCTACAATAATTGAAAATATTAGAATGTGCGAGAGAGAAGGATGCAAAACGTAAATTGGTTCTTTTTTCTTTCAGTTTAATAATAGATCAAACACCGCCAGAGTTTGTTCCTAAGCTGCCTCGGGAAGTGGGTCGTTTGGGCTCCAAACTGATGCGCTCGCTGAACATCGAGCAGCAGCGCGCCGTGCTCAAGGCTCTGGCCTGCGAACATTATGTCTTATTGAAGGGTCTTCCCGGCACGGGTGAGTGATAAATCGTTTATTTTTTACTAGATGATGATGCCCGCGACTTCGTCTCCTTAATTTTCCGGGATAAAATCTAGCCTATGTTTTAATCCTGGGTGTGAGTTATCTTCATTCCAAATTTCAACCAAATCGACTCATTCGTTGCGGCTTGAAGGAGTAACAAACATACACACACATACAAACTTTCGTCTTTATAATATTAGTGTGATGTGATGTGAAATATTAGTGTGATGTGATGTGATTTTTTAGTAAATAGTTTAACCGCCATTGAAAATGATATCCACTCTTATTCACAGACAATTCTAAAACCCGAGATCTTAGAGCGGGCAAACCACTATTCATATCTAATTTTATGTTCCAAACAGTTGTTTAATTGTAAGCAGGGCCTGATTAACCCTTAGGCTAATTAGGCTGCAGCCTAGGGCGCGAGGATCAGGGGGGCGCGCGCTGAAATCGTATCTTCGCATGCACTAATCTAGCATCATTGCTATGATCAATGTGCTCGAGAGTCCCTAATTTTAACAATAAATTTTGAAATTTTAAAAAGCACGCGTAAAAATTAGCCTAGGGCGTTCAGAACTCTTGATCAGTCGCTGATTGTAAGACATGATGCCAACGTTCCCTAACTTTACGGGCTACCTAAGCTAAGTTCACGTAACTTTCTGTCAATTTTATCTTTACGAACCTTTAGGTAACACCTAAAGGTGGGAAAGACATTGGGTAAGGGATTGTTTTTAGGGGCTACCTACAGTAATGAGACTTCTACTTAGGGGATGATTTAGAAATGGTTGGTGAAAACGGGCATGATTGTTATTCGCTAGGTAAGACGCAAACGGTTAGCGTGCTCATACAAATGCTAGTGGGGCTCAAACAGCGCGTCCTGGTCACTGCGCACACGCACTCCGCCGTCGACACCGTGCTCAGCAGGTACGTATGCACATCTGCATAGGTATATGGCGCGAATACGGTATTTTACTCCTACTAAGAAATAATCTAAAAATATATAAATTAGATAGTTTAGGTAATTACAAATCGGGAAGTGTTAGTTTCAGTACACAAAATTCTAAAATTTATATTTTACTTAAAGTTTTCACTTTTTTTTATCAAATAATATGTGAAACGGCACCCGCCATAACACTACGTCACAATGTCTGTAAGTAAAGAATTTTTCCCCCGAATGTGACCCGACTGATCTTTCTGATTTTACTGGCAGCAAAGTATTTATTATGTTCAAACGATAGTCGTATAAGTTCATCTTTTGTACTTTGTACTTACTATCCACTAAATCTCTCTGCGACGTCGTAGGCTAAAATCTATAAACCGCATTCTCACTCAGCTCAGACTCAAGACAGAGTTAAAACGAGACAGATTTATGTCAGAACATATTTGTGTCTCTTTTTAACCTTTATCTTGAATCTGAGCTGAGTGAGAGCACGCTCTATAAATCTCAGCATTAAAGTTGCAACATATCTTTTGTCACTTTTAATTTTTATTTGTACCATAAAGTGCTTTGACTCTTGCGTGACAGGCTGCCAAAATCACTGCAAATAATACGACTGGGGACGGCCAGTCGCGTGGCGCCGGCGTTGATGTCGCGATGTGAACATACTCTCATACAAAAGTGTCAAACCACTGAGCAACTCGCGCAACTCTACGAGTCTATGGTTCGTTAATATATTTATTTTTATTTTGGTAACCCAGTTTTTGCGTTTTCTTTTATACCTATTGTATCTTAATTTGTTTTTAGGACCGTTCACATTCATTATATTGTGTATGTTTAGAAATATGTCTTTCGGCCTATTTCTTATTCCATTTGTTATATTGTAATTTCTTCACTTTTTTATGGGTTGTTTTAATAATAATTAAATTATTTATAGCGAATTCCCTTCGAATGTAAAAAGAACCATTAAGTAGCTTTTTTTTTTGCTGTATTAATCTTTATGCGGCTTGGAAAATTTTGCTGTAAAGAATTACCCTCGGACTTTTTTTCTTTATATTAAGTTTATACATATGGTTAAAATATTACAGGAGGTAGTCGGCGTAACTTGTCTGGGCGCCGCACACCCAATGTTGGCTCGCACTACATTTGACGTATGCATCGTCGATGAAGCCACTCAGGTGATTTAACTTACACAAAAATGTATGGCCTGAAATAGGTGACAAATATCCACAAGGAAAAATAGCTGGCCGAAGACCTGGTCGGAAAAGACCATCATGGCTTAAGAACCTTCGCCAATGGTATGGGAAAGTTACCCGATCCTTGTTCCGTGCAGCAGCGTCCAAGGTGCAGATAGCCCTAATGGTTGCTAACCCCGAATAGGAGACGGCAATACAAGAACAGGAGAAGAATGACGCGAAAAATGTTATATACACATTAGTACCTATGTATTGTTTAAAGAATTTATTCGTTGTAGGTGTTGCAATGCACGGTCTTACGTCCCTTGTTTGCTGCAAAGCGCTTCGTGTTAGTCGGAGACCCAGAACAACTTCCGCCTGTAGTGAGAAGTAAACATGCAAGGTACATTCTATACTATATCACTATACAAACCGGGAGAGTAACATAGGCTAGTGTTTATCCCAAAAATTAAAGAAATCCCGCCGGATTTTTACAAGCTAAATCCACTCAAGCGAAGCCGCGGGCATCAACTAGTAAATAAATAAATCTATACAAATAAATAAAATTGTAGTGTCTGTTTGTAATATCAAAAGAACAGCTTTTTACTAACTGCATACGAAAGTAAATACGGTACTTATAACAAGAAAACTATTTTTAAAATTTTTGTCTGTCTGTCTGTCTGTCTGTTTGTTGCCGCTAGTCTTGGGAACGGCTGGATCGATTTTGATGGGACTTTCACTGGTAGATAACTGATATTATCGGGCATAGTATAGGCTACTTTTTTAACCAACTTTCGAAAAAGGAGGAGAAGGAGATGTGTTTTTCTAGCTCTGTATATAGATATCTCCGTGATTTCTTAACCGATTTGTGTGAATCTTTTTTTAATTGAAACAAAAACTTTGCAAGATGCTCACATAAAATTTTCCAACTCTTCAATCCTGATGCTGCAGGGGTTCTGCCCTCCTAAACTGTGGGGATTTAGAAACTGTCGATAATTAATAGTTATTGTAGGTACCAAGTAAAGACTACATCGTTGAATTCCAGAACCCAACTCCTCAATCCTGATGCTGCAGGGTTTCTGTCCACCTAAACTGAGGATTTAGGAACGCGGACGAAGTCGCGGGCGTCCGCTAGTAAATGTATAAATTTTTAGACGTCTCGGCATGGAGGAGAGCCTGTTCCATAGACTGGCGAAGGACGATGTGACGTGCACGCTCCGACTGCAGTATCGCATGAACCAAGCGCTGGTGGAGGTCGCTAACAAAGTCGCCTACGACAACTGTCTCAAGTGCGCCGACCAAAAGGTTGCTCAGGCCAAACTTGACATTGATATGCAGGTATGAAAATGCTACGATATGTACTAATATTATAAAATAACCTTTTTACACCAAAATCGTGGACTCAATTTTCATAAAAGGAGACGGTCCAAAATTGTATGGAGCCTGGGTCTGGTCTATGTACTAGTAATACAATAAAATAAAATAAAATATTAAACCATTTTTGACTGATCAAATCCACGAACTCATCCTTATTTCAGTGCTAATATTATTTATTTTCTCAACGTGACGCAACATTTCATACGTAATCATGGCGGGCGGATTCATCTTTCTGACGTTAACTGTCAAAATATCATGAGGTCATTAATCCCCAAATCTTGAATTTCGTGAACAAAAGCCGAGTCGAACAAGTAGCAAAAGATCCAAAGAACAAATAAAAACGCCAAATCAGCAGAGAAAATCCACAAGAAACACAACAAACGCATTCACGAGTTCACAACACCACGACAAAGCTCGGAAATCGGAATAACCAAAAAATATCATGTGACACGTCACTTGTCAGATAACTCAGAAATGACATTTGACGTAGAACCGCGTCTACTGCCTTCTCTATGGCTGTAAGGTAGCCATCTTGTAAGTGTTGCGAGCAGTACCGAAAAACTTGAAATTCCATTTTTATTTTAGCAATTTATTTATCATGATTTTCTAATTGATTTTATTTTTATTGATCTCTTTGTATTTTTCGCTTTTCACGCCTATATGGTACAAAAGTAGACCCAAAATGGACCGTCTCCTTTCACAAGGAGTTAGCTTGCATCTGATAAAGAACTTCTAGATGGAACGATGTCATTCGGAAAGTGGCGGGTATCGAATGGATGCGAAAGGCAGAAAATAGGCAACGTTGGCGCTACTTGAAAGAGGCCTATCTCCAACAGTGGATACATGTGGGCTGATGGTGATGATAAAGAACATTTTATCCTGGAATATCAAGGAGTTCCAATGAGACTTATTCATGCCGAAAAAAGACCGCATCAAGACAAGAAGTCGCGGTAGTCGACTAGTAGCACTCAAATAAAATATTAGAACTTTTCTGATTTTTTTTTCACTTATTTTTCTAGTGAGCGCGATCTTTTAGCAATTTCTTTTTTTTTTCAGAAATTATCAGAACATTCAGTGGAATCGCCATGGCTCATGGCAGCGTGTAGTCCAGAGTTCGAGGATGCCGCCATATTCCTCAATATGGTTATTCCTCTAGCGGAAAAGAATACCAACGAAAAAGTATTTACTAATACCGATGAAGCCTGTGTTGTCATTGATTTGATTGAAACATTTAAACTGGTAAGTCAAAAAAAAAAATCTTTTCAAGATACAGGTTTTTTTTATTCGATGACAAGATAGTCCTTGACTGCAACCTCACCTGATGGTAAGTGACGATGCAGTCTAAGATGGTAGCGGGCTAACTTGGAAGGGGTATGGCAGTGTACTCATACCATATTATATTGAAACTTCTCGATTGAAATGGGATTCTGAAACTCGAACCAATCTTAGATTCGAAAAGTTTATCCTATTAATATTATAAATACGAAAGTTTGTATGTTTGTTACTCAATCACGTCACAACGACTGAACCGATTTGGCTGAAATTTTGCATAGAGATAGATTATAGTCTGGAATAGCTACTTTTTATCACGGGAAATAAGAGAGTTCTCGCGGGAATCATCTAGTTTGATTAAGTATAAAACTTTTCTAATCTATTTCGTTTAATAAAAAAAATATATATCCAAGTCACTACTTGGAAAATCACTATTTTCTTTTGCGTTTAGGGCGGTGTACTCCCTTCGGACATAGGCGTCATAGCTCCCTACCGTGATCAAGTGTCTCTTCTACGTCGCGTTTTGTGTGGAAGAGACGTTGACGTGAGCACCGTGGACCAGTTCCAGGGGAGAGACAAGAGTATCATCATATACTCTTGCACCAAGCGAGTTGAAAAAGACGAGCGACAACCTAAGGTCAGTTTAGTTCTAGCGTTCTTCTACCTAAATTTTTTTTTATTCGTTGACAAGATAAGATAGTTCTTGACTACGATCTCATCTGATGATGATGATGATGTCGATGCTGTCTAAGATGGTAGCGGGCTAACTTGGAACGGGTATGGCAGTGTAGATTCAATCCATATCCACTAATCGGTTTCTATACGCCATCGTGTCGGAACGCTAAATCGCTTGGCGGCACGTCAGTAGGTAAAAGGGTAGACAAAATTTTCTCATGTGACGCTAAAGTACGGTCGCCGAACAGAAAGAATTTCGTACAATGACCTCTTTGCCTACTGACAGTGGTCACAAACATTTTTCTATTAAGTGCGGTTTTTATAAAATATTTGAAGGAGAAAAAAAAATTAGTAGCTTATTAAATAAATTATTTATTTTTAAACAGTTATTATAATCGAGTTATATTAACTTATTACATAGAAATAAAAAAATGAAAATTCAAAAATCAAAGTCCGATTTCTCTGTATCGGAGTAACTACTTTCCGACGACGTCTCGCCTGTCACAGTTATAACGAAATAATGTACAGTTCAAAGAGAATGTTTGTCTACATTATGATCTAGACTCCCTAAATTCAATTCACAAGCAAACAAAAACAAACCTTAGGTTTGCAAGTAAAAGGTTTACAATCCCCGAGGACGGCGGTCATTGCATTTGTGCGAGCGTGACGCATTATTTTAAAGCGGGAGTGACAGAGACAGGTAGTAACAGGTTAATGTACGAAATTCTTTCTGTTCCGCGACCGCACTATACTGAACGCGATCTTGTGCCACTTTTATCCAGAGGCTGACAGCGACTTGCTTGATATCGTCCGTCTATATGAGCAGGAGTCGTTTAAGTATTTTTTTTTTAAATAAATTAGAACGTTCATCCACTTCCCTGCTCACTTTTTAACTTTGTTAAATCGTGGCTTACCCTAAAATATTTGGTTACTAGGATGGCGAAGTCCTCAACGACCAACGGCGCTTGGCTGTAAGTGTGACGCGCGCCAAGCATAAGCTCATAGTTGTAGGGAACTTACGCGCTTTGCAGCGATATGCTCCCCTGAAGAGACTCATTGACTCCTGTAAAACGATGACCTTGGAAGAAGATACTATAGCGATGCTGAATAGAAAATATGGAATATTTGTCACGTGATCATTGAGAAAATAGGTGAAGTCCTGGCCAATCTTTTTGAATGCTCTGAACATAGTCACGCTTTAATGCACAGAACGCTTACCGATATCAGAGGGACGTTAGCCTCCGCGTACGCTCTTCAAGGTCGGTGAATGTCGTACTTCAAAGTGTTCTAAAAGATTGGTGAGAGCTAAACTATTAATAGAACAAAAATGATACAAATCTGTGTTAACTTTTTTGTCATTTACTTTAATGATCATTGAATATAGATTTAATGAATGTTTCTCGTAATTAAGTTAGTCAAAAAGTTGACATAAGTATATTGTACGTAATTCAAAATGTTGACTGAATATTTATAATAATTATGAATGCACAGTATTATTGTTGAAAACAATAATAATTATGTATTTTTACGCCAATATAATTATAATTTTAATGAGAATTATAAGTTTTCTAAATTCAAGACAATTTTATTATTTATCATATCTTTTTTTAGATTTTTCACATAATTACCTAAATAAAAAGAAACTGTCCAATACTAAGAGACGTACACAAATAATAATAATTTTTGGCGGGAAAAATTATTACCTACTTTTAAAGTACATATGTACTATACTTAAATATTGACCAGCTAGAGCTAGGGATGGATGAGTATATCGAAATATTAAAAATGATATCGATACATTGGACTATATGGAGGTTGAAGGACATTTATTGATGTTTTGATATATTGGTGATGTCGACGTAAATCGATGTTAATATATCGGATGCAATATCCTAATTTAACTAAATGAATAAATTCGTAATCTGTTTGTTTGCTCAATTCAATTTTGAAAATTACAGTACAGGCTGTAAATATCACTTCTATCACAAACAGAAACCAATAAACTTCATACAGACAGACGGCCACATTTATTCTCCAAAAAAAATAAATAGTTCCAGTACCTATACCATAGGAACGGCAAAAATTTTACATCGATAATAAAGGTTTTTGAAAGAAATAGTATAAACTGAAGTTTTTATTTGATTTTAATAGGCATTTTAGAACAAGAAATCATGTATTGCAAAACACCATCGTAGGATGTGGTACAAAATCGATGTCACCATTTTAACCGACTTTAAAAAAGGAGAAGGTTGTCAATCTAGCCCGTATCTTGTTTTACATCGAAAGAAAACTTCGATATTTTTCAGCTACTCACAACTCTATTCAATTCAGCTGATTGTCAAATGTAGAATCGACACATTATTGACAGCTGACATAATACATACATGTACTATCCGTAAAATTAAAGAATGGTTTTAGAAATGGCGGCTCATTATGCCGGTACTGTCAGCATACACGGGATCTATAGCGAGCGATAATCTGCTAATAATCAATAAATTATAATATACTAGTAAATAATATAAACGTTATATATATTTTTTAATTCAAATAATGTAATCATTTTTGGTTTTATTTAAGAACTAGATGATGCCCGCGACTTCGTCCGCGCGGATAAAGGTTTTTTGATTCCCGCGGGAACTCTTTAATTTTCCGGGATAAAAAGTAGCATATGTTTTAATCCTGGGAATGAGCTATCTCCATTCCAAATTTCAGCCAAATCGGTTCATGCGTTGTGGCGCAAAGGAGTAACAAACATACACACATACACACACATATACACACACACATACACGTACAAACTTTCACCTTTATAATATTAGTGTGTTGTGATTAAAATAATCTTGTAAAATTATGTTGTACACGCTGTTGATTACCAATAAATAAATAAATAAAGACGGTCATTTTATCAGTATATTGTTGTTGTCCGTACCGGCGAGTGTGAGTATAGATAGCGACAGTGTGCGAGTGAGAGGTGAACAGAAGCGACGCCATTTTCAAAACCATTCTTTAATTTTACGAGTAGTATGTGCTGTCATTATCATATGGAATTGACAAT
Source organism: Hipparchia sbordonii (assembly GCA_038048805.1). Classification (NCBI taxonomy): domain Eukaryota; kingdom Metazoa; phylum Arthropoda; class Insecta; order Lepidoptera; family Nymphalidae; genus Hipparchia; species Hipparchia sbordonii. The sequence continues at coordinate 5,806,579 of CM076107.1, read as the reverse complement.
TAATTCAAAACAAAATTCAAATAGCATTTCCAATGTTTTGTTCGAAGTTTTATCACGTTTTATTTTTAACTCGCAGAGCTCCGTATTATAGTTCTCATTTGTTTTTATAAATAAAGCGTCTAGCTACTTATCATTTTTTAATAACGTCGGGATATTATTGCTCCAATAGTATAAATAACTGTTTATCGTGTCAATCAAAAGCTGTGCCAATTTTAATTGTTCTATTAATAAATAAATCCATTCTTGAACTAAATAGCGTAGCGCAAGTTCGTAAGTACCTAATATAATTAAAATTGAAACTGGGGTTCTTACTTGTGATAACGACTTACAAATATTTACCTAAACGAATTTTATCACTTGCTAAAGTTAAACTTGTTTTTTTGTTTTATGGTGCGAAAGAAAAATAAAATTTTAGTTGAAACTCGGCTGTGACATCGTAATAACGTAAGTAGAATAAGTTTTATTTTCAGTAAATTGTAATAATACTTTTTTAATATTAGGTACTTTATAGCCAATAGTGCTCCTTTGTTGCTTTAAACTTATGAGCAAAGTTCTCTTTGCTCATAAATTTTAACGCAAAAAATTTTTTTCGGAGAGTAAATTATTTGCTTCCTTTTCTGTTTGATATAATAATACTTATGAATTTTAAATTTTAGGAAAATGGTAAAGGCTGTTGCTATTATCACAGTGAGTGATAGCTGTTTTAAAGATAATTCACAGGATACGTCTGGACCTGCACTATTTGACTTTATAACAGAGAAGTTTCCTGAAGCAAACATACATACAATTATTGTACCGGATGAAAAAGAAATAATTGAGCGAGAGCTTAAATATTTTTGTGATTCTAATATAGATCTCATTTTGACAACGGGGGGCACAGGCTTGAGTCCTAGAGATGTGACCCCAGAAGCAACTAAAGCAATTATTCAGAGGGAAGTACCAGCGATACTTATTGCAATGACTATAGAGAGCCTTAAGAAGACACCGATGGCTATGTTGTCCAGAGCAGTCGCTGGCATTAAAGACAGAACACTCATAATTAATTTTCCAGGTAGCAAAAAAGCTGTTACCGAATGCATTGAAGTTGTTAAAGTTGTTTTATCTCATGCTATTTCTCTAATAAACAATGAGCTGGGTGATGTGAGATCTGTCCATGATAAGCTCCAAGTGGATCACATTTGTCCACATCAGCGTAGCAGTATTGTAGATATTTCAAAAGTAGCGTTAAGGCCTCGAGAATCTCCTTATCCAATGTTGGAGATGCAGGAGGCGTTCAATGTGGTTGACGCTGTGATGTTGAAGTGGGAGGAGAGTATAGAAGTAATTCCTCTAGAAGACTGTATGGCCCGTGTTGTCGCTCAGGACATAATCGCTAAGGAGCCATTTCCTCCATTTCCAGCATCTGTTAAAGATGGTTAGTCATTTTTTTTTATTACCGAATGTAGCCTTCGCCAATGTTTTTGAATGCTCTGAACCATGTGGCGAGTTTCACCAACGAATGCACGTGCTTGAACATGCGCATGGTAAAATGAACATGCTGGTAATGCAACCTACGCGAAGTTTGCATTCAGCACTTTGTAACACTGCTATATACAATTCAGAGCATTCAAAAAAGAGATAAACTTCCATTTCTCTTTTTACTTTTTTGTTAGTTGTTACTTAGATTTCTAACAACTTTCTCATATTAGTTCATTGACTATCAACTGAATTCTCGCACGCTCGGTACTAAGTGATGTAGTGTAAGTAATTACTATTATAATTATAATTACATGTTACAGCTACATAGGTATATGTACTGCAGCTATTTTCAACTTACTCCATGAAACATAACCTAGAGATTTCGTTTCATTCTTTTATTTCTAAAAGCCTACTTGACTGTAGTGTATGTATGTAACTATTGTATTATGTAAATATTGTAATTGAAGTCATTTGAGCATGATAAATTATATGCATATGTTACCTACTGTACTACTATTTACACAGTTGTATTTCGAGGTCATATTTCAATTCTGTGTTTGAAATATAACCACCTTTTATTGAACTAAGTACAACTCTTCTTTTTCACGTAAAACTATGATTTTGTATGAAGGTCACTAAAATATTCACTTAATATATTATTGTACCTACATGAATATCCAACCAGAAAATTGTGCGTGTCGCACTAAATATGGACTTGTTCTTTAAAATTCGAAAGTAAGATCTTCCTGAATAGCGTTATATCGTCTTCTGTGTTCGATATCTTAAAAGAACTTATACCTAGTTATGGGATGTTGGTCTTTATTATTAGGTATTTCATTTAAAATAATGTTTATACAATACATAAACGGTTCTTCTCGGTTGAAACGACATTCCGGACCAGTGGTAGATTCATTTGGTGATTCGAAAGCAATTTGTAAAAGTTTATTTGAATAAAAAATTATTCTATTCTATTCTAAACGTGGTGTTGCTGTGCTCGTAGGTTACGCTTGCCTCAGCTTGGACGGCGCGGGTGTTCGCAAGGTGCGGGCCGCTGTGACGGCAGGGGAAACTCCCTTCACTCCCCTGTGCCCCGGCGAATGCGCCCGAGTCAACACCGGCGCGCCCTTGCCTCTCGGCGCTGATTGCGTTGTACAGGTAACAGGTAGTTACTTATGATTGACCGACTCAGTAATGTCTTTTCTTCTTCTTCTTTATCAACTTATAGACGTCCATTTTTCACTAAAGTTTTGCAATAATAATTATTTTGCATTAACATTATTATTAATGATATAACCTATTTTAGTAATCATACTGTACGTTTTATGTTTTTAGGTGGAAGATACTAAGCTGATCAACGCTTCAGATGACCATAAAGTTGAACTGGAAATTGAGGTCCTCGTGGCACCGCAGCCGCACCAAGACGTGCGACCGATTGGCTTCGACATCCCTGTCGGCTCTATGCTGGTGGAAAAAGGTATAGGTTCTAATTCTGATGTACGTGGTGATTATTTTCTCAATTTTAAAGATTTCCAATTTTATTTCAAATCTGATTCAAATTATCAAGCAACTGAGTAAATTTTTTATTTAAAGAAATATGTCGTTTTGTTCACAGAATAGATGACTTTTATATTGAAAACAATTTTCAGTTCTGCTCTTTAAATATATTATGCACAAAACAAGGGTATTAAAGTTTAAAGAATTGTTTTGTAGGTGACGTCATAGGCGCCGCACAAATTGGTATTTTGGCCGGCGCTGGGTACCAGAGTGTTCCTATTATATCCTATCCTAAGGTAAGTTGATAAATAGTATAAGGATAACTTATGTATTCATCGGTCTGAATATACGAGTATGTTTGTTAGTTCCTTTGTTACCCCTCTTCAATTAAGAATAGGCCTCCTTCCTACTTTTAAATACACATTTAACTTCCCTGAACCACATCCATTTGAATAACAATTTTGACGTAAGAGCTAACAGGCTTTAAGTTTTTTTTAAAGAATATAAATATCAACCATGTGGATGTGTTGTATGAGGACCTGAGGTTTTTTAAATAGTAGCCAAACAAAACTTGACTTATATTCTCTTCTCCCCTCCAAATGAGCGGAAATCTTGTGTTAGGAGTGCGTACGACAATAGTCCAACGGGTACGGATTTTTTTTAATATATAGACTAACGGTTGACTGCGGTCTCACCTGATGGTAAGTGACGATGCAGCCTAAGATGGTACGCGCTTGCCTAGAAGATGCCTATTCAATCTTGATTTAAAGACACATTATAGTTAGTTGGAAAAACAGAAACCGGATCAGACTTTCGAGCTTATTAATATGTACTAGCTTTTGCCTGAGACTTAGGGAGAGTTTTTGACGACCTCTCTGACGCAGTGGTGAATCGATCTCGGGTTCGATTCCCGGCGGAAGCAATTTGGGAATTCGTAATTTCTGAATTGTCTCTGGTCTGGTGGGAGTCTTTGGCCGTGGCTAGTTACCACCCTAACGTTGTTTTGTTTCAGGTAGCAATCATGTCCACTGGTAACGAATTGCAAGAACATTCAGATAGTGTCCTGCGCCCGTCTCACATAAGGGACTCCAACAGGATCATGTTAAAAGCATTACTCAAGTAAGCCTCATATCTATAAGCATACCAATAGCCGATGATTTATACATTTGTAATGTGCGATTTTGTGTTGTTATACCTGCATCGCAGATAAAAACGTAAAGTCGCACATTACAAAAAACACATTAAAAATTGAAATATCTATTCTTACTATATTTTGTATGTATTAGGATACAATACATAAAGTGTTGTGAATTTATAGCGAAGGAGTCACAAGGCCTTTTTCTTAACTTATCAGCTTTTTGTGGGGCGCGCATTAAAAATGGTTGAGAAACAATGCTTTTCAACTCACTAGCTCAAAATGGGCGCATGAGCAAAAGCGACTTTTGCTCACTGGTTTTAGACAGCAAAGGCGTCTTTTTTGAACTATTTATTTATTTATTCTGCACATTATAATCTTAGAACTAACTACTACTACTAGTGAAAGTTTTTGTTTCTTGTGCCTTTGAATCCCTCACTACACTTAGGATTCTAACTTAGAATCCTTCGCCCGCTCGGGGGATTCAAACTAGGCACTCGCAACAAAAATGAACTTTGCTATCTTGTTGAACAAATAACTGTTATACCGTTTGTGTCGCAGGGAGCATGGGTACGAGAGCATAGACTGCGGCATCGCGCGCGACGAGCCGTCCGCGCTGGCGGCGGCGCTCGGCCGCGCCCTGCCGCGCGCCGACATCCTCGTGTGCACGGGCGGCGTGTCCATGGGCGACCGCGACCTGCTCAAGCCCGTGCTGATCAACGTGAGTTGCACGACTTGCTCGCGCCACTCTATACATACGCATAGACTGCGGCATCGCGCGCGACGAGCCGTCCGCGCTGGCGGCGGCGCTCGGCCGCGCCCTGCCGCGCGCCGACATCCTCGTGTGCACGGGCGGCGTGTCCATGGGCGACCGCGACCTGCTCAAGCCCGTGCTGATCAACGTGAGTTGCACGACTTGCTCGCGCCACTCTATACATACGCATAGACTGCGGCATCGCGCGCGACGAGCCGTCCGCGCTGGCGGCGGCGCTCGGCCGCGCCCTGCCGCGCGCCGACATCCTCGTGTGCACGGGCGGCGTGTCCATGGGCGACCGCGACCTGCTCAAGCCCGTGCTGATCAACGTGAGTTGCACGACTTGCTCGCGCCACTCTATACATACGCATAGACTGCGGCATCGCGCGCGACGAGCCGTCCGCGCTGGCGGCGGCGCTCGGCCGCGCCCTGCCGCGCGCCGACATCCTCGTGTGCACGGGCGGCGTGTCCATGGGCGACCGCGACCTGCTCAAGCCCGTGCTGATCAACGTGAGTTGCACGACTTGCTCGCGCCACTCTATACATACGCATAGACTGCGGCATCGCGCGCGACGAGCCGTCCGCGCTGGCGGCGGCGCTCGGCCGCGCCCTGCCGCGCGCCGACATCCTCGTGTGCACGGGCGGCGTGTCCATGGGCGACCGCGACCTGCTCAAGCCCGTGCTGATCAACGTGAGTTGCACGACTTGCTCGCGCCACTCTATACATACGCATAGACTGCGGCATCGCGCGCGACGAGCCGTCCGCGCTGGCGGCGGCGCTCGGCCGCGCCCTGCCGCGCGCCGACATCCTCGTGTGCACGGGCGGCGTGTCCATGGGCGACCGCGACCTGCTCAAGCCCGTGCTGATCAACGTGAGTTGCACGACTTGCTCGCGCCACTCTATACATACGCATAGACTGCGGCATCGCGCGCGACGAGCCGTCCGCGCTGGCGGCGGCGCTCGGCCGCGCCCTGCCGCGCGCCGACATCCTCGTGTGCACGGGCGGCGTGTCCATGGGCGACCGCGACCTGCTCAAGCCCGTGCTGATCAACGTGAGTTGCACGACTTGCTCGCGCCACTCTATACATACGCATAGACTGCGGCATCGCGCGCGACGAGCCGTCCGCGCTGGCGGCGGCGCTCGGCCGCGCCCTGCCGCGCGCCGACATCCTCGTGTGCACGGGCGGCGTGTCCATGGGCGACCGCGACCTGCTCAAGCCCGTGCTGATCAACGTGAGTTGCACGACTTGCTCGCGCCACTCTATACATACGCATAGACTGCGGCATCGCGCGCGACGAGCCGTCCGCGCTGGCGGCGGCGCTCGGCCGCGCCCTGCCGCGCGCCGACATCCTCGTGTGCACGGGCGGCGTGTCCATGGGCGACCGCGACCTGCTCAAGCCCGTGCTGATCAACGTGAGTTGCACGACTTGCTCGCGCCACTCTATACATGGAGACTTATAGATTTCAATTTTTTTTTTTTTTTTTAAAGAATATTAACCAAGCTGAAGTTGACTAATATCCTCCTATCCCCTCCAAATAAGCGGAAAGCTTGTGTTAGGAGTGGGTACGACAATAGTGCAATGGGTGGGATTCGAACCTGCGACCAGCTTTCAGTCCGCACCTTTAACCATTGCGCTATTGAGGTTACAATCAAAAAAAATTATCCTTATTACTATTATTATAAATGCGAAAGTGTGTGTTTTTTTAAGCCACTGGGAAATGTATTTACGCATCCCACCCAGTATGGGTGGGTATGCAGGACTCGCTGGCGGCAGCCAGAATACCTACTAAAACCCAGTGGCGTGTATGAGTCACAACCACCAGCACTGGCAGCATGGGCAGAAGATAAACATTTTATCCCCCGATTTTATCCACTGACAGGGGATACAATTGCCTTCTCCCTATACTAGAGCATGGCGACAGGGGAAAGGAGAAGTATATCCCTATTTGACATTACAAGTGGAGCAACTTCCCCCGGCTAGAGCATGGGAACAAATGAAAGGGATAAACTTGTCCTTTTTTGACTTTTGAAAGGGCCAAACGAAAACAAAAACCACAGACAAAAACCACCTACGAATCACCTATTAACTGTCAAAATCACGAGTATAGATAAAAATAATGACTTTTTGAGATCGAATTGACATAAATTTTGAAGTATTAAGTGATATTTGTACCTCCTACTTCCATGATTTTCTTATAATGGCAATAATTGCGGGGATAAATTTTCTCCCATTTTATCCACTGTCAATATTCTTCCACCGCTGTGCCCATGCTCGATGGGTGGATAAGACTAAGCGAGGGGATAAACATTTTATCCTTTTCCCGGGGATACAATTTCTCCCGCCCATGCTACCAGTGCTGGTGCTAACTGTAAACTCCTGGTGATTGTGGTGTGTATCTGTATGTATGTGGTGTGTTAGGGTATGTGCAGTGGCGCATGTTGCCAAAGTGAGTTTGTTTGTTTGTTGGTTTGTCCGTCAATCAAGCCGCAACAAAGCAACGGATCGGCGTGATTTTTCATGACTATAGTTGAGGGCCGGGAGAGTGACACAGGCTAATTTTTATCCTGGAAAATCAAAGAGTTCCCGCGGGATTTTAAAAAGTAAATCCACGCGAGCAAAGCTGTGGGTATCATTAGTATCGATGATGTAATGTTTAGGATTTCGGCGCAACGTTACACTTCGGCCGCGTGCGGATGAAGCCTGGCAAACCGAGCACCTTTGCAACGTGCGAGTTTCAAGGGAGAACCAAGTTTATTTTCGCCTTGCCCGGTAAGTCAAATTGATTTTATGAAACTTAGGCCTTTAGCACATCTTCGCCGCAACACTGTAGCAGCGGAGATGTGTTAAGTCCATCCATTCCTCGCAACCTGCGATTAATTTTTTGCATGTTACATTTCTATTTTTTTTTAAATTAAAATATTACTATTTATTTTAAAAAGTGGCCAACTATCAAAATTATTTATGTCCTGTAGGCCAACTTGTGCCTCTTACTCGCTATTCGTATAAATGCGAAGGTTTAGATGTATGGATGTTTGTTACTCAATCATGTCGCAACGACTGAACCGATTTGGTTAAAATTTAGCTATAATAAACTATCTCTGATAGTTTATACTGGAATAACACATAGGCTACTTTTTAACCCGGGAAATAAGAGTTCCCGCGGGAATAAAAAAAACCTTAATCCACGCGATAGAAGTCGCGGGAATCCACTAGTAATGTTACAAAATTATTTTATCTCCAAAGGCAACCCAGTGTCGGCGTACGTGTGCTGCCTGCTGTTCGTGGTGCGCGCGCTGCGGCAGTGCACGCGGCGCACGGGCGAGTTCGCGCGCATGGGCGTGCGGCTCGCGCACGACGTGGCGCTGGACGCGCGCCCCGAGTACGCGCGCGCCGTGCTGCACTTCCCCAGCACCACGGACCTGCCCGTCGCCACCCTGCTGGGGAACCAGGTCGGTACACCGCTTACACACCCTAACCTAACGGCGACGATATACGCGTTGATGACGTTAGTAACAACAAGATTACGATACCGAAGTTGATAATCATCCTTAATCTTCTTCTTTACTTATTATAAGTGACGTAAGGAATGGATGACGTCTCGGGCAACAAACTAGTTTCATACAGACTTTACGCAAAATAAATACTAATTTCAAAACATTAATCAAACTAAGGCATGGATCTCTCAGCTAGGTTCAAGACAAGAGTGAATAGGCATTTTCTAGGCAAGCGCGCTCCAACCTAGACCTCATCAACCTTTTCCATCATTGATTGTCGTTAAGCGCAAGCCTATCTCATAAAAAAACTTTAACATTTTGAAAATAATACTTGTTGTCATTAAAAAAGTATTATTTTCTAGACTACATTAGTTTCTAAAGTTTTTTCTTGTGCGTGTAATTACAGTGCAGCAGTCGTCTGCTGAGCGCGTGCGGCGCCAGCGTGCTGCTGGAGCTGCCGGCCGCGAGCGAGCGCGTCAGGCAGCTGGCGGCCGGCGCCGCCGTGCCCGCCTTCGTCACCGGCAGGATCGACCTCACCAGGCTCTAGCCCCGACCTCACTTGTATAAGCCTACGAATAAATAAGTAAGGAAGTCTAACTGCGTTAAAAAAATGGCCCCAACAAAAATTGCGCCGAAGTGGGTGGAGATTAAAATTATGCCCGGAGGCGGCGATTAAAAATAAAAATAGCACGTCAACAGTTTGTCATTTTTCTTGAACGTCAAATTTTCATAACATCGTCCAATGACTCAGCTGTCATAGCAAACATAGCAGCACGCGCGCGAACCAATCATTGCTTTCGTTCTGAATTTGAACCGATCACCAAGCATGTCTATCTGTAACCTCGAAAGTGATTCCTATTTTGAATCATACGTCGTTTTGGTTTGAAGTATATTCGTATTACTATACTATATATATTAAGTAGTGGCCATTTTTTGAGTGGATTTTGTTCTTAATTAGACTTCCTTACTTTATTTATTCATAGGTCTGAGCAAATTCTTGCTCTTTATGTCAGACAGTCTATGAAATATGTGAGATCGAAAAATTATGACAACAGTGTAACAAATTCAATCAGCTCTGTTTGACCACAGACAGCCAATCAGAGGCGATCTTCACAATGTACTGATATTCCCTCAGTTCAGTTGTCGAAGTGATTATATTCTCTTGGATAAATTGTTTGTAATTATCTTAGCTTGTTCAAGTAATTTATGTATGTCTTCCATTTTTAATTTAAATTATTTTATAGAAAAAAAGGGTTTGTTTTTTATTATACTTGTTTGAAATTTTTTCTTTGTTTTTTTTTTTTCTTAATGCTTAGTTTTTAACTCGTACAATACAGTTACAGTCCATTTTACACTAGTAAATGGACATTTTTAGTGAAAGATAAAAAAAAGCCTCCCACCAGACCAGACCAGAGACAATTCAGAAATTATAAATTCCCAAATTTCTCCGGGAATCGAAACCGAGACCTCCAAGTTATAAGATCATAGCACTCATCGCTGTGCCAAGCAGGTTATTTAGTAGTTTTTACTTTTGGCTGTGATCCCTTTAAAGTTAATATTTAAAGTAGAAAGATTTATAGAACTGTTAAATAACTCCAAACTTTTTCCAATCAGTATGTGAAAAAAGATCTTATAAATTGTAATTGTAATTATAATAAATAAAAATTCTAATAGGTAAAATAAAAATTCTAAGGTTAGGCTTAGTATGAGCCAAAAGAAGGACGATTTTTACAAACAATCTATTTTATTATTTAAAAATGTACAGTACAAGATATTTTCTTATTATGTATGAACAATCTGTTTGATAAAATTGATTTAACAATTTTATGATAGCGATTTTTTCCCCTTCGATTTAGTTTAAAACTTAGTTTTAATGGGAATTAGCATCCATGTCGCTTGAAATGCAACTTTACAACTGTTATTTAGAAACAAAAATGTATATTCTAATGCATGATAAATAATTTAAGCACAAACACACTTTGTTATTTTATGATTCGAATTTTTATACTAAATTTTGTATTTGCATTATGTTGTTCTATACAAATAAACAGGCCCTAGTGTTACTTTTCAAGAATGTTAACTGTGCATATATCTGTAACTTAGCATGCAGATGTGAAATGTACCAAAAGTTTATTTCTATACTAAATCACAGATCTATGGAAAGTTAAACCGGTACAGTGTGAGCAGAACGCTTATCAATGTGTGTTCGAATTTTTCCGACAGATATTTCGGATAGCAAGCGACTACACTTAACATCAAATTGAAAAGTTACACTCAGATGGCTCAGATCAAATATTACAGTTTTTTTTATCAACAAAATCCTTCTCATTTGTATTTCTTCAATTTAGAAGAAGTACTGTAGAATAGCCTGGAGTTCATCGCAATACCAACAAATAAATATTCAGAACTCTCATAAATCATGCAACATACTTTTCAGTCATCTTCAATATAAAAATTTATTAAACTATAAACTTTCTATCACACATCAACAAACTAAACAACTCGTTGCACTTCAAAGAACCTCTTGAGATAATAGACTTGCCCCACTGTCATGATTACCAGTACAAATGCTTCAAATATAGACCACATGACAACACGAGAGTTTGTGCTTTCATTGATGGAGCGATGAATTCTGTCTCGTACCTGCAAATAAAATGTAACATTACTTTATAGTCACTATATAATATTTACTGAATTAAGGCCAATAGAACAACAGTTAAAGGTGTGAACTGAAAACTGTAAGGTTGCAGGTTCAAATCCCACCTGTTGCACTATTGTCGTACCCATTCCTAACACAAGCTTTCCGCTTATTTAGAGGGGAGAGGAGAATATTCTTTAAAAAAAAAAAAAAGAAATTGTTTGGAAATGTGTATAAGATCATAAGTTTTTAATATGCAACAATTAGTGCTTAAGCTCATAGGTGCCAAAGTCACATTCATTACATTTAGTCAAATATTCGGGTCATGGTGGAAAATGTGGCCAATCCACTAAGAAATAATATTTCAATAAATATGTTCAGTTGCATCTGAACAAACAGAGAATTAATGGCCATTCAGTTGGTCCAGGTTGGTATACTTAATAAATAAAGTACTTATTAAAATAGTAACAAAAACTGTTGATTTGATTGAATATTTTTGAAAAAAAAAAAAAAAAAACTAATTGGTAGATCACCAATCAACTGATTTTGAGTGATGACACTGAGTCTGAATCCCTACTAATATTAATGGGAAAGTGTGTTTGTTTGTCCTTCAATAACACTGCAACAGAGCTACGGATCAACATGATTTTTTGCATGGTTATAGTTGAATACCTGGGGTGGCATAGGTTACTTTTTATCCTGGAAAATCAAAGACTTCCTGTGGGTTTTTAAAAACTAAATCCTCGAGGGCATCAGCTAGTATGTATATTTGTTTATATGAAAAAGCGAATGAGCTGGTTTCTTTAAAAATTACAAATTGTAATTCAATAGTATTCTAGTCAGATTTTGCATCATAAATCTTCATATATGCTTATAACTGTATAGGGTAAAACAAAAAAATAATGGATGAAGTCACAGGCAGTCATTAGTTAGTTATATAAGAGAGAAATACACACCTGCATATACTCTTGCTCATTTTTTACAGTCTTGAGAGTAGAGCCTAATTCTTTAATCATCTCCTCGAGCTTATTGTGATCGACATCCTTATCTTTGTCTCCTTCAGCTTTGTGTGGTGCTTCTCCTACTTCAAAGTTAAACATCACTACCTGAGAACAAATTTAACATTAAATATGGACTGTATTTACACTTAATCATGGGTGTTATAATAAAACCATATATGGAATTATTGGCCATATGTAAAATTTTCAAATTACATCAAAATTTTTGCATGCATGTCAGAAACTTCTGTAGTTTTAATTTAGTTTACACCAGCAAGCTCCCCTGACTTACATAATTCTTAAAGATTTAGTGTGGATCTAGTATATGGCTATTCATTGATGGACACCATCTGATTTCCTTCACTATTGATATTCATCTAAATAGTGATTTTCAAACCACCCTAGTGGTTTTTCAAATTATCCAGATATGAATGAATAGCTTGGCTTGAACACTAATGAAGTACATAACATTACCTTAGGTGTCATTGTGGACATTTGGTTACTGAAACAATATGTATAACGACCAGAGGTAGGTGCAGAGAATGTGTACATTCCAGAGGATTCTCTTTCACCCTTGTATATCACTGTTCCATCAGGACCAGTGATTTTTACATCTATATCTAGGAAACCTCCTTCAGCTATTTCAAATGTAAGCCCTGAAACAGATATTTACATACTTATTATTTGGTGAATGTTTTTACTATTACATACAAGAACATACATATTTATTTTATACAATACTTTCCAATAAAAAAAAAAATATTTTTATCTATATTATACTTAAGGGATCTCGCTCGTTAAGCTGCTTCGACAATATCGACCGTAGCAATTAACAGTGTCGGATCTACATTTTAACGATTTTCATTTTATTGCATTAAAGGTCTTAGAATAAAAATAGCAATGCCCCCACCAATTATGAAACTTTTAAAATCAACCAACCATCTTTGGTTTTTGCAAGTGCAAAAATTAGGTATATTGACTATTCTTCACTTTTCACATATTTGAAACTTTGAACGGCCGTACCCTAAAGTAGTGATTTTTCACATACGACTATGTTAATTGCTACGGTCGATATAGAAAGCTGTATTGGAAATATGTCTAAAATGGACTATCAAACAACATTACCAATTGCTATACGATTGACATAAATTTTAGCTAGATTTCAAACAATATGGTACATGGACCGAATGTAGGAAGGACTGTAACTTTACCCATTTTAGTATCGGCTTCAACATTTTCAAAAAAACATTCTTCGGCGTGTGCGTCTACCGTGATAGTGTAACAGTTTGCCGTAGATATGACTACGGCTAAAATGATTGAAATAACCCTTAACGATTTAGACAAATTATGCATTGTGGCAAGTATTTGAATTACAATTTCACAGGAATACTTTACAATCTGTTTTTAATACATTAACTGCTTGTTTTCTTCTATTTATCAATAAAAATTTATTCCACACAAAACTAAGGCCACGTAATGACAAATGTCAATGGTGACAATGACATTTGGAGACGTGAGACGTCATCTTTTCGGTTCGGCTACAAGTAGGGTGACCAACCCAATTGCTAGCACTGCACCAGTTTATTCGCACTTTAGCAAAAAAGATTAAAATATAAGTTTCTGATTGTAGTTTTTAAATTTTCAGATTAAAAAATATTTAGGGGAATTCATATTTTTCACAATCGAAACCTTTCTAATCTGGAAAGTTTTAAAATGACGTCAGTATTGTAGTTAAAAGATATTGTTCTGGAGTTCCTGAAGTTTTCGGCCATTTTGACTGATCGACTTACCCGTCAGTACTAACCAGTAGTTAATCCCGTATGTGCTAATAATTGGAGACTGGGTCATTTTTCAATTTTATTTCAAATTCTTGTTGATTTAAGAAAAAAATCCTTAAAAAGTTCTTTAATTATATAAATTATTAAACAAGTAACCTTATGAACACAATTATTTAAAGAATTTGGTTAGATTTTAATTTAAAAAACATATTTGAAATTGGATAAACTCTTAAAGTGCTGATAATTGGGTCGGTCACCCTACGTTCATTTAAATAAATCTAGCGTTCATTTTTATATTTAATTCATTTTTAATGAATAATTTCCAATTATAGTCAGCTGAGTTAGGTACCTACCTATAAAAATGAAAATCCATGCTAACTAATACAGCCCATTAGGTCTCCAATTGAAGTACATTTACAACATGCTCTTCAAGTGTGTACATTTGCTCTTGCAAGCATAAACCTCAAAACTTCGAGCGTAAATACTCGAAGTATACATATTTGAAAGTCTTGTTAAAATCAGTTCAGCCGTTCCGAAGATTAGTATTCTTTCAGGCAGACACTTCAGCAGCCAGAGTCTTTTTAAAATTTCCTCTTAAATTGCTAACCTTCAAATTAAAATAAAATCATATTTTGAGTCTATTAAAAAGCAATTATTTCACAGACAGATACTTTATCTGTATCTGTCTGTGAAATAATTGTATTTGTTGATTTATTTTTGGAGCAGTTGAATTTAATCAAATAAAAATTGAACCAATATGTTTTCTTGTAAGGTACGGAACCCTCGGTTAAATCTGGCTCACGCTTGGCCGGTTTTTTAATACTTAGGGCAAAAAATAAAAACTACCGTTATTTTTATATTCAAGTAGGTAAAGTTAATTTAGGTACTATATTAATTACCTACTACTATTTAATCTATGTATAGGTAATGGTATATATGTATCGAAACCTTCGAATGGAAACGTTCTCGGAGTGATTTTTCTAGAGTTCTCTGTTAAAGACCAAGACCATGGAAATATAATTAATATTGTAATAGATAAGTACTTAGGTAGGTACTTAATTGTTTATTGAGCGTAACTTATGTGAATCATAATGGTTGTTTTTATTTAATTTGATTACAAAGTAACTAAGTTTGAGTTATTCAATTTAATCAAATTGAATAACACCTTGTAATCACAAGGCAACGAAAGTTTGAGCTTTTTCGGGCCTTTAGCACATCTTCATCGCGAAATCATAGCAGCAGAACGAGAGAGAAAGAGAGTAAAAAAAGTAGAAATTAACTTAAGTATTCAACTTATCAATGCATTTTAACTAATAGCAGGAGGGTACCAGCCAATCAGAGACCATTGCGATCGTTACATTGATGCAATCATTTTAAGAGAATCGACACACCGGTATGAAAATAAAGTACCTACCTGAATCAGGGATAGATACGTAGTTTACTAATTTAATATCATTCATGGTGACCGCTCAAGTTAAGGAATATTTGACCTATCTAACTATGCAGATTAATTATTGACTATCCCTTCATTCCGCTGTTGTTTCGCGGCGGAGATGTTCTAAAGACCTCAAAGTCAGTAGATTCCTAAGTATCCTATTGATAGAGAAACGATAATAAGTAAGTACCTACCTACTCGATACAATTTTTCTACTGGTAGTTCTCGCCTTGGCCGTTAATTTAAAAAGTAATTACCTACCTACCTAAAACAAATTGCTTCACAGCTTCAAGGTGTCGTAATTTGGTTTTGATTTTGGATATGCATTTTTGTAAATTCATCATTAATTAATTAAGTATGTACATAGGTACTTATATGAATTCATTATAACCAACCTGCTTATCGAGGGTAACTTATGCGGATTTAATGTCTAAGTATGAATTAATAGTGAAAAATCATTTTCGCGGGCATATTTATAAAACCTATGATAATAACCTTGTATTTAGATAGGTACTTTGTAGGGCAACGGCTTATTAGTCCCCAAGCACAAAGTAGGTAGGTTTTGTATGTCCCGAGTCTCAGCATTCAGCGAAGGGAAAGGCGCAGGGTAACGAACTGTAGACTCTATTTATAAGTTATCTGGATTGTCGGGGTGTAAAAACAACTAACTATGTATAAACTGGATTCTCACATAAGTACGTAGGTACCTACTGTGCAATGAACTCATTTTTCTTTGATCAATCACTAAGTAAATATACCTACCTATATTTTGAGCAAAGAATAAGAATCTAGCAACATGCTACAAGCCGCCTGCAGGACCAAGTAGGTATATGTGCTAAAACGTAATTAGTTTACTCTGCATTCTATTGTTTCAAAACAAGGAACAGCGTATGAGGAGAGATCAGGCGCAGGACTTACGGCTTTACTACGGACTCTATGAGGCAGGAGTTTGTAACACCGCGTAGGTACCGTAAAGAACAAGTTTAAATTGATAAAACACCCCGGCATGTGAATTTATGGCCGGACTATACTCGTCGTGTTACTCAGTTGTCTGCTCCATCATCAGATCCTCCTCCTTGACTTGATCGTCGATCATCATTTAACACCTACTCATCGAGACAATTCTAATAGGCCAAACCACTATACGTATCTGCTGTAAGTTGCTGAGGTAACGGGAGGTCGGTATCTCGCAGACTACTTGATGCTGCAGCATCAGCTAGAGGTTACCATATCTTGGATTACCAGCGAAGTAACAATACACTAAATAAATCAATTGTACCTAGGATCTGTCTAAGACAAGTTGATTGACCCTTTTGTCAAATAGGAAATGAGCTGATGATAATCAAACGCCTGTACAGATCTTCATAAATTATAGCTATAATTTATGAAGATCTGTACAGGCGTTTGATTATCATCAGCTCATTTCCTATTTGACAAAAGGCACCTCGATCACGTCAGCCTTCAAACAGAAAAACCACAAAAAAATCGGTCCATTCGTAAGGGAGCTACGAGGGAGGAGCTACAGACAGACACACATAAAATACACACGTCAAACTTATACCACTTTTTGCGTCGGAGGTTAAAATTGACAATGACTCTTTATACATCGCAATTCCGGACTGCCACCCCTATTAATTTTTTTCACTCGTCGCCGATCAAACTAGGCTATTGAATAACCTTCATTGGAACCTTCCTACCTCCTATTATTATGGAAATATCTTGATGAGGAAGGTCCGAACTCCGACTAGGATTCTCTCCGTCGGAGAGGCCAAATTATGTGGACCAGCATATTCGTTTCTCAGTTGCAAACTTTGTTTTGGACCAGAAAAATTACGCCTTCGATCCAGGAGCATGCAGGCATTTTTAGGCGCGAGTTTGGAATCGGCAAGTTAGGAAGATAACCAGGATATAGAGGCTCGGTAAGTACCAACAGCCCACTATGGTAATATGTTACTATGTTACGCACAACAATATTAGCTTCCGTGCTAAGTATTGTTCTACCACAAGAATAAATAAAATCGAACAGAGGTATGACTTCTAAGACATTGCTAGATTGTCACAGGAGGTTAACAAAATAATTAAATTAAAAATACCTATCATTTTTGATATTAAATTACCTAACTATTGAAGATATTGTTTTACTACAATGAATTTATTGCATTTTTTCTCCATTGTTTTATGAAGTCCGTCGATGCATTGGGCTAGTGTGGCGTGATGGACTAGGGTCTTTCTCTGAGAGGAGAGAGTCTGAGAGAGACGTTGATGGGTTGTAACCGGCGTAACACTGGTAGTGTCTGCTCGCAGCCAGTGGGTATACCTACTTACGCGATGCCGCTACCAGTGGACACGAACACAAAAGGTTCCATGGGTATTCGTAGCCATAGATTAGGGAATAAAAACAAATCTATGTTAGTAGTCGACTTTTTCATTAGTAGCAACGAAATAGTCGACTACAATTCGTTGATTAGTGAGAGGTAGGTATCGTCGCGCCAAGAAGGCTCCGGTTGTGTTCTTAAGAGATCTAGGAGGCAGGAGCCTTCCAATATGCGCCGACGGTGGCCATAGAGGTGGTTTTAGTGGGTAAAAACCCCACATGACCGGGGAGGGTCCCCGGTCATGTGGGGTACCGCAGGATTTCGGGTATCTTTTAAGAAGATTTCCCCCTCATTAAAAAAATAAGATAGGTATATTCTACATATTACAACACGGTAGTAAGAGTAACTATGACGTTCTGTGTCTGTTTGGTTATTTATTTATGCGGATATACTATGATATTCATAGGCATAGAAATATCTTTAATTTAATGATGGGACTGCGATATTTACATTCCATTTCCTTGTGTAACAACAATATGACGCAAGGAGTAAGTTACATCACAAAGTTGTAGATAGGTAGGTATATAAAAACAACCTTATTAGCATAACTCATGCATTTTATATCATGGTATGTTGATCCTATAGGCATAGCCCATACGGGCCATAGGTATATCACAAAAGGCTTGTTCTTATTTTAAACTACATTTTGCCCGCGATTTCATATTTACGCTACGCGTGGTTTATACCTAAGTTACTAAGGTTTTTAAAATCCGCGGCAACCCAATATTTTTCACGAATAAGAAAATAGCCATCTCATTCGCCGGATCCTCAATTATAACTACCCTTGCAAAAAATCACGTTTACGAGTAACTGTTGTTCCTTTGTTGCATGAATAAAGGACAATCAAACGCACTTTTTGCATTTATCGAGGTGAAGTCGCGGGTATCAACTACAATTCCACCTCAGTTGTTTGATTTTTCTGGTTTGATCTATTCATCGCCAGCTCACGTTTGGGAGGTCTCTTCTTGAATGAGAATATTTTAGGGCAAAACTACTTCACCACGCTAGCCAATTGCAGATCGCCTAGCGCCTGTAAATTACTGATTGGTTTGGTATCACGCAGACTACCTACTTACTTGATGCTGCATTACCACGTCACCTAAATTTTTTTTTTGTTTGCGATGACAAGATAGTCCTTGACTGCGATCTCACCTCGTGGTAAGTGACGATGCAGTCTAAAATGGTAGCGGGCTAACTTGGACGGGGTAAGGCAGTATACATTCAACCTACCTATACCACTAACCGGTTTCTACTCGCCATCGTGCCGGAACACTAAATCGCTTGGTGGCACGTCTTTGACCTACCGAGTCAGGCTAGGATGGTGATCTGCCACCACCTTTGAGTATATAACCAACGCCACCACCACCAGACCAGCGACAGTTCAGAAATTATAAATTCCCATATTGCCCCCGCTGGGAATCGAACCCGAAATCTCCCAGTTATAAGATCACAGCGCTCACCACTGCGCCAGGGAGGTCGTTGCTCCCTAAAATCTCAAGTAACAGTATAGGTACACCAACTTTCAAATCAATCGCAATTCGCACCAGTGAAAATTTGTAAGATCTTCTAATCATGTAGGGAATGAGCTGATGACCTTCAGAGGCCTGAACAGGTCTTCATTAATTATAGCTAAGAGCCATCTCGATCACTTTAGCTTTGAAGCAGAAATAACCAAGAGCCGTTTCGAGGTTGATAAAAAAGACAGACACACTCTCGCATTTAAATATAAAGTATATGAATTTTAACCTGAGGAGATCTATGGGAAAAAAATCATCATTATTTTAATAAAACGAGTTTTGCTTTTGAAATGATAATGTATTTCAAATATTTTCATCAGAAATATATCGATTAGGCATAATAATTTTTATCATTTATAAGTATGGGTACACGTGTCATACAATAACCGTAAGTGCCTCCCATTATTGTTATTTATTGTATTTAAAAAGTAAAAGTTACAATTGGTACTTAATTCTACACACGGCACTGACACGGTAGGTAGTTAGGTACTATAGTGGAGTAGGCAGTTATTTTTATTCGACGACAAGATAGCCCTTGACTGCGATCTCACCTGTTGGTAAGTGACAATGCAGTCTAAGATGGCAGTGGGCTAACTTGGAGCAGTGTAAATTCAATCCATACCCCTAATCGGTTTCGGCACGTCTTTGACTGTAGGGTGGTAACTAGCCACGGCCAAAGCCTCCCACCAGACCAGACCAGAGACAATTTAGAAATTATAATTTTCTAAATTGCCCCCACCGGGAATCGAACCCGACCCCTCCCAGTTATAAGACCAAAGCGCTCACCACTGCGCCAGGGAGGTCGTCAAAAGTGTGTTTTATGCATATTACCTACGAAGTGCACGCCATATAAAGGAACCTAGTATTACTAACAGACACAGGGTACCTACCACCCTTACGGTGGTAAAGAATATTCATAATAAATAGTTATTACTTGGTACCACCTTAACAGTAACTAGGCAGGTGTTGCCTCTTGCTTGTTTTCACCAACCATACTACGCTACAGTAAACACAACATAAACACAAACATATATACTTACATAGACTGCTAAAATCATAACCCTTACTTTTGGCGTTGGGTAAAAAGTAGGTATAATTTTTCAATACAGGTTTGGAGATTTTAACAAGGTGGTAAAATTTATACAACAGTTATGTAACCAGGACAAACAAAAGGCCCCCGGGTTAAGGGAGCCTGAGTTGTTATATTTTTAACAAAATTTTCTTCCATAAATTAATATTGGTTCAACTGTTATTCCTAATTCCTAATTATTATATAATACGATGTACATAATTATTTTAAGAAAGATACATAAGAAAAGCCATGTGTTTTTTACAAACTTATAATCTTAAAAATTATCTTATAAACTACACAGTAAGTACATAAAATATATCTAGGGGACACCGGTAAATGCGCTGGATTTAGTCCGCGTGGCTTGAAGTTTTAAATTCACCCATTTAGGAGGATTTTCACATTCTTTAGAGTACTCAATTAATATTTCCTCGAAAATCGCTATCGCTATCGCACAGTTTAATTATGCGTTGTCTGTCTGTCAGTCGGTCGCCGTATTATTTTATACGCAAAATACTTAATACCAAGGGGCAATTTTTACGCTTTTATTAGTCAATATCGAGTTTTCTGAAAGAACCTACTGCACCGTAGATTTCGTCTTCGTAAATTTCGTCTGGTGTGACGTCACACAGCTCGTTAAGGAGCCGAAGATATTCTCGTAGATCATCGACACGATGGCGCCACTTCTTCGCGAGAACCTCAATTGACTCCTCTTCACCTCCCCATTCCACGGGCAACACTCTTGACGGGAAATGATCAAATAACTCTTCCGTTTTCGAATGCAAATAATACTGGAATTTAAATATAAACACATTAATCAATCTTATATGTTATATCTAATAAATAATTTAATGCTAGAGTTAAAAAATGACAAGGTCGATTGACTCGATTCGTTGATTTTGCATAACAGTTACGGCCAAAGATATTAATCTATTAGCAGCGGTGCATTTTAAATACGAATTGCTAATTTGTGGGTCAATGTTTACTGGGTTCATTATCAAGGCAGACGCCCTTTAAGTCTTTGCATAATAAATTATACTCGTTTTAAGTGAAAGAATATTGCTATATTCCCAAATATTAAATCGAATACTAGTTAGTAACTGATATCTATACTTATAAATACTTTTTTTCTATAAATACTATACACAGAGACATTTGAATCGGCATTTTGGTTTGTAGATTGAAGTTATTTCAGAAAATTATAAAATTATAAAAAGGAATGAGATTTTGAAAAATAAAAAAAATACATGGAAATTAGTTGGACTTATACTCCAAGAGAAATTACGATCTCCAATACTTATGAACTAGGTGATCTGACAGTTCTTGTATTGAAAATCTGTAAAAAATTTAAAATGAAGGTACGCTCGGATAAGACTTATCTTACGTAGGTGAAATCAGCCCTAAATAGCGTAAAACAAAGTCCCTATGTCTGTTTTGATGCTAGTTCTAAACTATGAAGTGGATTTTTCATATGATTTATGTAAGTACCTACTATAGAAAAACTCATTATAGGCCACTCACCCGTTTCTTGATTTTCTCGTTGACGCAGGAGCGCATAAGGTTGATTGAAGAGGCAATGAGGGCGGGCGCTCCCACCACATGTATGCGGCGCATGCGCTGAGGGTAGGCGGTGTGCGCGAGGTGGATGCTACGCCGAATCGCACCCGCAGCCAGCGCCACGCGGGTCGCTAGCGACGTGCGCACGTGTGAACACTGCCCAACGAAAGAAACAATCTAAAATTCTAAATTGATTATTAATTCTACTGGTCTATGATCTCAACCCATCGCTAGTCATAGATCTCTCAAATATTGAAAGTATAGGCCATAGTGCACTTCGCTTTCCAAGTGCGGATCAACAAACCTCTCACACTTTTAAGAACTTATGGATAACTCTCAAAGGAAATTTCTGCGTGAAATTTCACTTCAACGCATAAAGGAAGCGATATTTATTGCTTGAAAGGTACAGAACCACAGAATACATAATAAGTACATAGTACCTACTGCAGATATTATGACATACCTCCGGGTTGCATTTTTCATGAAGCTGACGCGGCGAATAATATGGGAACAACGTTAAGCAGGCACGTTTAGCGCTTAGCCTATCTATGCCTGAGTCACAGCTTTGTAAAGTTGAATGTGAAAGAAAAATTAATCCGTTTAATTTTAGAACTTGTCACTAATAAAATTTGCCTTATATGGAGGTAATATGGAGGTAATTTTACTTATTCGAATATGGAGGACCAATACTTATTCAAATTTTGAGGTACGAAAATTGATATATGCAGTTGCATATAAATCAATTTTCGTATTATTTTTTGGTGGGCAAGTTTACTATCCTAACTTATATATTATCTTGTAGTATAAAAATAATTTATACTTATATAACTTATTTTTATTTTAACCACCTGACCTACATGCTCTCAGCCTTACTCCTGTCTCCCTCACATCTAATAAAATAAATTCCGATCACTATTAAAGCCGCAGGCCCCCTAATTGCAGGGCCTTAGTTGTCAGTGTTGTCACACGAGGTATTATCGCAGAGCCCTTGACCCAGCAAAACAATTGTGTTACTCAGTTGCAAGGTAGACATAATGTAGGCATAATGGCATAAATAAAAAACAAAGGTAAATGTACAATGTAAATAAATAAATCCATATGTGTAATATTACACACGGAAGTAGATCACATCACATGACACTAATATTATAAAAGAGAACATTTATATATGCGTGTGTGTTTGTTACTCCTTCACAACGAATGAACTGATTTAGCTGAAATTTTGAATGGAGGAAGATCAAACCCAGGATTAACACAAACGCTATATTTTATCGCGGACGAAGTCGTGGGCATCATCTACTTAAAATATATATGTAAATCGAATGTTATTACACCCACGCATATCTGATCAATCAATATCCCACACACCTAGTTACAACTTAGCTACTGAAGTACTTAGTAGGTAAGTCCCAGTGTGTCAGATTATTTATCAGATATCAAGGTAATAATTTCATTTTACTAGTTTAAAACTTAAGTAAGTACCAATGAAAATAGCGGCAGAGAGAGAGAGAGATAGAGCTTGTTCGGCTGCAAACTATGAGAGTAAATAAAAACAGTTATTGGGTTTTTCTATCACGAACTTTTCAGAAGCAGCCAGGCGTTAGTTGAACTCGAATTCGAAGTTCGAATAGTTCAGTCGTAGGTAGGTACTATGAAGATCCATAAGCAAATATTCTAGTTTATTACTGTTGTAATCTAATATTGATAGTTATGAATACATTTTGTCTGGTGGGAGGCTTTAGCCGTGGCTAGTTACCACCCTACCCTCAAAGAAGTGCCGCCAATTTAGCCACGGGATTTAGCGTTACGACAACATAGAAACCGATTAGGGGGTATGGGTTGAATCTACACTGCCATATCTGTTCCAAGTTAGCCCGCTACCATTTTAGACTGCATCGTCACTTATCATCAGGTAACATCGCAGTCACGGACTATCTTGTCAATGAATAAAAAAAAAGCTGTTATCTTACCTCCCATATAAAAGCATCTCCAGCGATCAAGACCTCGTCGTGCATCCTTGCGTCACTAATGAGCAGCACAGCGCGCGCGGCCGCCGCCACGTCGGCGGAACTCTCCGGGTAGTTCGGCCGCACCCTGAAGATCGTTACGCGAAGACCCTCGTCTGTTAGCTTCGGGAGAGGCACTATATCTCTGTTGTAAAGATGAACCAATATGTTATGCTTTTGTTCTGTTAATAAAAGAAACTTTTTCTTTTGGTGGTTGGTATAAGTGGTGGATTATAAGGAGATGCACCTCACCAGACCGAGGTTCTATGGGCCTCCAAATCTTGAGAAATTATATTAAGACATATAACATACCTACTACATATTTGGGATTAGATATCCCAAATCATGCCTAAATATGTTTATAGCCAGTTTGTAATTGAAATTTCGCTGTTCGGAAACCCTCACACTCCCTGCACACTCACTAATATAATAATACGATAGAAGAGACCGGGGGCCTCATTTAGGGTTGCCACTCCGGGCCTCCAACGGACGAAGTCCGCCCCCTGCTAGCTAAAGGTACATGACGGTTACATGAGAAAATAATTTAAATAAATTGGCCACATGAAAGGATTTGGAGGAGTTTAGTGTTAAGCTAGGTAGATATCTAGATAGAGGTAAAAATACTTATTTCAGGTGAAATAAACTAAAACGATGCCATGAAAGTAAATAAATTCCTTGACCTGCATCTTGAGGAAAATGTAATTAGTCAGCTAAGTGCGGCATAATGCTTAATGCAAAAAATATTTCCGATGAGTCGCTTCTCTACAATACCTACGTTAGTATAATACTTGTTTAAAATCGCATGAATTCCCGCCATTTCGCTTAAAATGACTTCCTTTTGCTTGGGTTCCTTACGGGAAAGATGCATAAGCAGTAATATGCTTTCACGTTTCAATATGTTATAATATGTAACATAGTATTAAACAGATGCAAGTCCAGTGATTAGCATGTTCGACTGCAGATAAAGAGATCCCGGGTTCTATTTCCGGGTATCGGGGTTTTCTGTCAAAAGATTTTCAGTTCTAGCCTACAGTATACCTAATACTACAGAGGAAGTTGGCGGTGTGTCACCACTGTGTCTCGTAAGCCCTCGGTCCTGCGCTAGACCTCTCTCCGGTCATGTTGGATTTCCGTCCCACTCGACTATGAGAGTGAGGGAATAGATTGTGCACCAGTGTTTGTGCACACACTTGTACACTAAAATATCTCCCGCGTAGATGGCTAACCTCTGAGATTATTATTATAATATTATTATGTACTTATTAGGTAAGTAGGTACACGTTTTTTCAAAATCTAATTTCCTACTAGATAAATACCTAAATGACAGATTTACACTTGAAAGGTTACACAGCTTCAGTGCTGCATTTTATTGATAGAGGAAGTAGTTAGTTTAAAATTAATATTAATGTATGTATTAGCCTTGAATGTTTATGTTAGCGAAAATATTGTTTCAACAAAAACAGCAAATTTTTACTGGAAATTATAATAACTTACGAACACATAATGCTTCCCCTATGAATAAAACTGGTTTAATGATTGAGGATTCTGATATTGTATTCAAATGATGAGAAACAATTAAGACGCAGACTACATTATCAGTTATAGATTCGAAGATTTTCAGTCAATCACGTAAGGCGCAGATCGGGTTTGGAGTTTGGACATGTTATTGGTGCGCGGTGGTGTGGTTGGACCGACTACGTCTATGGAAGTCCTTGCAAGAGACCTACTTTCCGCTTCTGTACAATAAATGTATTTTGAATTTTAGTCGGAGGATGCTTTATTACATATATATTTTTTTTAATATTTTGTCTGTCTGTCTGTAATTTTGGTGAAGATCTACAAAATTTTATCGGAGAAGATGACATAACTTCTCGCTGATAGTAGCGACCGTTAAGGGCCCGTGGCTAGCAAGTCACTCTAAACTTTTTTTCTTGAGTTTAAGCTAATTAGGTTTACTACCTAATTAGCTTAAACTCTGTAATTACATACATATTACATACTGACGTGCATGCTGCTAATCAAAGTCTCAAATCAAAGTCTAGAAATGAAATGAAAATGTTGTAGACATGAGTCTACTGAAAAATCAATTCAAACCTTTGCAAGGGGCAGGCTCTAGGGAGACTTTTATCTTAAGTAGGTACTTACAAGAATTTGCAAATGTCATTTAGAGGTGGTTCGTTGAGCGAGCGATGTTCAAAGAGGTCTCTGTACCGGGAGCGAGAGTAACAAAATGTTTCCAACTTTTTTCTAGCTCTCTCGAAGTCCATACGGCAACCCCGCAGAAAATTCTTTAGAAGATGTGTTTCTGTGAACAAAAAGTACGCTTTAAATTCAGCACATTTTTTTAATTACAATAGTTTTTATACTAAAGTATTACTATTACCTACTATTTAATAACATAAAAATATAAAATTAAAAACTTGTACATAATATAAGCTATTTTAGAAAATCACCCCTTAAGGGTAGTAGGTATAAAATAGGGGATGAAAGTTCGTATGGGTAACAAGTTCACAGTTTTTACAAGCGGTAGGACTTTTCTCAGTAGAACTTTCGTCGATAGGTCTTATATATACATACTTCATAACAAATCGTGCCCACTATTAGATATTCTGTGCCCACGTGGAAAGAGATAGTTAACTAATAGCACGATTTTTCATACTAAAGTATATTACGCTGATATAGTAGATGAAGGAACTAAACGAGTCCATCGAAAAACATCGTAAATCTCGCCTTTACAAATGGTAAATATTGATCGACTGTATTAATTATACATATACGTAACATAATTTTTTTTTAACATCAAGTTTTTTGAATTATGATAAAGTAATTGTTTGAGAACTTGATAACGATGAATAAACGTAATATTGTAATAATGAGTCATAATTAATTAACTAGATACCTGCTGGTCACACCTTTTTGACATCCCAAACTCTCAACAAGTTTTTCCAGTTTATGATCTAAAAATATATATATTTTAAGAATTCTCATATTCGACTACTGTGATTTTTTAGCGCTCTCAATTATTCATGTCTGGGAAATTTTTAGTTTTCCGGGATAAAAAGGTAAGCGTCAAGATGACTGACCAAAGTGACCGATCAGCGTCAAATTTTTCCAGCATTTAGTACCTATTTAGTACTATTTAATACCTTTGTTTAAATATTTAGTACCTCAATAGTAACAGAGAAATTTAATTTACTAAGTGGTCAGCCATCTTGACGTCAAGATGACTGACCACTTTTGAGTTTCCCCATAAGGGCTTAGTATTGTGCATATGTTTCTGCACTATAATTTAGTACCTATTTGGTACCTACACATATATTTTTTCCAGAATTTTTTGACAAAAAATAAAGATTTTATGAATAGATCAAGTTTTTCTATACAAATAAGACTATGAAGTATGTAATGAGAACATAGGGAAAAACTGCCAAGTTTTCACTACAGATGTCGCTCGTAATGCTCAGCCATGAATAAACGTACATAATTATAAGAAACTAGTTGATGCCCGCGACTTCGCTCGCGTGGATTTAGTTTTTAAAATCCCGCGGCAACTCTTTAATTTGCCAGTACAAAAAGTAGCCTATGTCACTCTCCCGGTCCTCAACTATACCCATGCACTCGTAGGCCGGGGGCTGGTCAACTAGTTTTTTATAATAGGTACATATTGAACAAAAAAACAGCTTGCTTACTTACTCTCATAAAGTCCTACTTAAACAATCGGCCCACGCGTTTGGTCTCCAGGTCTTACATATATAGACTGATAAACACACAAAGTAACAAGTAAAGTCTTAAGGGCCCGTAAGTACCCTCTTTGCCGCGGGATTTTAAAAACTAAATCCACGCGAGCGAAGTCGCGGGCATCAACTAGTTTCTTATAATTATGTACGTTTATTCATGGCTGAGCATTACGAGCGACATCTGTAGTGAAAACTTGGCAGTTTTTCCCTTTGTTCTCATTACATACTTCATAGTGTTATTTGTATAGAGAAACTTGATCTATTCATAAAATCTTTATTTTTTGTCAAAAAATTCTGGAAAAAATATATGTGTAGGTACCAAATAGGTACTAAATTATAGTGCAGAAACATATGCACAATACTAAGCCCTTATGGGGAAACTCAAAAGTGGTCAGTCATCTTGACGTTAAGATGGCTGACCACTTAGTAAATTAAATTTCTCTGTTACTATTGAGGTACTAAATATTTAAACAAAGGTATTAAATAGTACTAAATAGGTACTAAATGCTGGAAAAATTTGACGCTGATCGGTCACTTTGGTCAGTCATCTTGACGCTTACGATAAAAAGTACCCTACCACAGACGTACACCGGCAAGCGATTTAGCGTTCTGGCGCTATGGCGTGTAGAAATCCATTAGGAGTACGGGTTTAATTAAAAGTAAAACTGCCATACTAATTGAAAGGGGTTTCAAGTCAGCCCGCTACTATCTTACGCGTCACTTACCAACAGATGAGATGGCAGTTATGTCCATCTCGAGGATACAAGCTATCGCTTTGCCTTTCAGGGGTTGATCCATGAAAAGCAGACCAACAGAGAGGTGCAATGATTTTGTACACGGATTAACCGGTAGTAAGGAATAATATGTTTATGGGATTAACTGACAGATTCGTGGGCTAGTGGCTACTTTGTTTGGCGGCGAATCATATTTCCGCCAAACAGATATGTATAAAGTAACATCGCAAAAAACTAAGTAGGTAAAATACGCATGTTTGTATACCTTGCCTCTACGGGTCACGTAAAAACTTGGACCATTAAAAAAAATTATAGGACAGAATTTAAAGCGTAGCTGTAGACACTGTAGAGTATAAAGTCCAATTCAATAACAGTTTACTTTTATGCGTTAGGTATTTTATGTGTCATTCAAGCAATAAAAGCAAAAATCCTTTAAGACAGAGGTTTCTAGATTTTCTATAATATCTTTGAGAATATAAACACTAGATATACCTACACACCTACCTAGTAGTAGGTATCTCTCTAGTTAGATACTAGTCCAATATTAGCTTTCAAGTGCAAATAAAATTCTTTGCTGAGGTGCGCAATTTCTTTGTCGCAAAAACAGTAAAATAAAATATTACAACTTGGTGGACCAAAAAAAGTAAACATGTTTATTAATATTATGATCGGTACAATGTTATATTTTTTCATACATTAAGTAGGTATGTATAGACGCAGACGAAAACGTTGAACTAGAAAACTATTCCCTCTTGTATCAGATGATACCTACTCAGATTGTAAGCGTCGGGACACTACAGAAAGTCGGGAAAATAGGCGAATCTCGAAAGACTATTTTAGAGTCCAGGGTCTGGACTCCAGACCCTCCGAATTGCCATGTGAATATGGGATACATGGGATATCAACGTTAAGTGATAGAAGCCATCACTAATCACGATGTCTTGTGGTGCGGTGATAAAAAGGTGAAGGGGAAAATAGTCGAAGGGCTCCGCACACTCAACGAAATAGGTAGGTATATTAGGTATAATAGGTAGGTAGGTATATCTTATAAAACCCCGGTAAACCAGCAAATTTTCAGAGGTGGTCGAGACTTAAGTTTGGCCAAGATTGCGACGAGAGTCTTCGCCAACGAATGTCAACTAAAATAATAATAAGAATACTTTAATGGATAGGATAGAGTTTTGAAGCTTGTGAACAAGGTAAACTAGGTAGCAAGGTTAGCTACGTGACGCTGCGACTTTTAGAAAATAATTTTCAAATTGTAAAAATACTCAAAGCAAAAAGGTTACCTACTGCTTCTGTATTCTGAGCCTACTGCTTGCTCTCGAGTCTCGACTGGTAGGTACCTACATGTTAACCCCTTATTAAAATCTAAGTAGGGCTAATTTGAGATAGATCCTAAAAACACGTCCAGGATCCTGCGTTTTTGGTTAATAAATAAATAAGTTGTTTGTTTGTAGGTACAGTAAAAGCTCCTTATTCGCGGGGTATACGTTCCGTAAATATGCCGCGAATACAGAAACCGTGAATACAGAATGGTAATTTGTATGGGATTATAGGGGTTACGTTCCTAGGTGACAAAATAAAAAACAAACATATAAAAAAATAACTATTTAATTGAAGTTTTTGACCATACTTATTAATTATTATCGTCAGGCTTAGGCAAAGGTTTAAAGAACTTTGTAATTTTTTCTTGCTTGGCAGTTTTTAAAAGCTCCTTCAGTTCAAACTGATATTCAGCAGTGGCATTAGCAATTTTCCTCTTAAAAATAAGACTTCGTTCCATGGACGGATCAATTTTCATAAAGAAATCACACAGCTCATTTGCCATTCTTAAACCTTCACTAAGATTTTTCAGATTAAATGTCACATTTCCAGTGCTTGTTGAAGCCTCTTCTTCAATGGGCTGTGAATTTAACATTTCTTTCAAGTCGGTTTCAGTCAAATCTTCATCTTGCGATTCAAGCAACTCCTGAATGTCACTTGATTCTATCTGTTCGAATCCATCTCGCCCTATTTCATTGGGATACATATTGGAATATTGAGTTAGATACATATTGGAATATCTTTTTATTAATATGCATGTACTATGTACCGACTAAATCCGCGAATAAAGAAATCTTTAGCCGCGAATAAAGGAATTGGGTCACAATTCTTTAATCCGCGAATAGTGAAACCGCGAATGAAGGAAGCGCGAATAAGGAGCTTTTACTGTATATTGTTTGTTCCCTGAAAAAAAAAATACTTACACTGATAATAAAGATTACATATAATTACTAGCTTTAACCCGCGGCTTCGCTCACGTTAGGTTCGATTTTTTAACCCCCTATTTAACCCTCTTGGGGTTGAAATTTTCCAAAATCCTTTCTTAGCGGATGTCTATGTCCTAACAGCTATCTGTATGCCAAATTTCAGCTCAATCGGTCCAGTGGTTGGAGCTGTGCGTTGATAGATCAGTCAGTCAGTCAGTCAGTCAGTCACCTTTGCCTTTTATATATTTAGATTAATCTGTGCTGATACTAGACTGGTAAACCTAAACGAATCTGCCGCAGATTTTTAAGATTTCCACAATTAACTCAAAACATACGAATAGAAAATATATTAAAAAATAGAATGCAAAAATACAAAACATTAAATATTTTTATCATAATGAGAAATATTTAGACACTATTTAGATATCTAAGTTTGTACGAATAGGGGATACATTATTTCTGTAATGGTATTTTGGCCTAAGATTTTGTACCAAATTAAATATTTATGTATAGCTAATGTATGTAATGCCTACGCCAAACCAATCATAATTGCATCCGGTGGCTCATGTTTGTCCTTATCAAAATCACATTAGGAAATCATTAATTATCCCATGAAGGTCCAAAATTTGATCGATCAAATTCGAATTTGGCTGAGAATAGAATACCAATACCTGCCTAAATAATCAATTTAGTTACAGAAACTTTTTATTTCAAACAAATTTTAAATAAATAATAATCAATAGTATTTTTTGTAGCACGCACCTGTGGGATAATTTCACGGCAAAATATAATTATGCAATTTTCATAATAAGCGCTTGCAGGCAGTGTTTATTTTGTGTCTAAAGGTAAATAGTAAAGTAAGTACCTATGCCTAAGTAATATTTTTACAGTAGGGTATATGTTTGAAGACTCCGGCAGGGTTATTACGTATCTCGCGACAGGTTCGCGACAGGCGTAAATTGCGCAATCGTTGCTGTCAAACGTCACTTCTGCTGTCAAACGTCACTTCTCAAACGTCAAATTTCATTAGTGACAGCAGTAGCAACACGACAGCAATCACTACGCGATCGGTTGCAAAATGTCACTAAAATTCGTATTACGTAAGCCAATCGCGCGCCTATTGCAAAATGTACTTTTCTTCTTTAGAGATGCTTGATGGAGAAGAAAGGAAGTCAAATACATCGAGAGGGTTTTACCACAGACCACAACACAAAACAAATAAAAAATATAACAATTCAACCGCTGACGACGATAAAAACTGTGTATTTTGTTTACATCTATTGCCGTCCTATCGCGAGTGGCGCTAGTATCGACACGTGAGCAATAGACGTGCGATTGGCTTCCGTAATACGATTTTTAGTGACATTTTGCGACCGATCGCTGTCGCGTTGCTATTGCTGTTGCTGTTGCAAATTTTTACGTAATCAGGGTGCCGTTGTGTTCTTAAGAGATTACGGAGCCAGTATGCGCTGATGGTGGCCATGGAGGGGGTTTAGTGGGTACAAACCTCACAAAACCCGGGACCCCCAGGATTTCGGGTATCTTTTAAGAAGATTTCCCCTCATTAAAAAAAAGGTAGGCTATGTTATTATTATTTGTACCGAATCGTCGGTCATTTTCTGAAACCAAGGGCCTTTTTTCATTAGGTAAGTAGATAAACCTAATACCGATTCCTGTCCCGGCTTTAGGTCCCGGCACATGCGACATGCGATACACATTGCAAAACATTTAAACTAGACCGTGACTAGAAATCATATACCTAGCTACGTAGGCACCTATTTCATTATGAATAGGTAGCAATGCAATACAGAGGGCAAGAACCTAGATGTTGGTAAGGACATAGGTACATCCTCTCTGGTTAGGACCTGCCTATTAAACATAATTAGATACAGATAAGTATACAGTTAACGTCATATTATATACCGCGTGTATTCAGTAGGGCTCTAATGACTTAGGCAATAATTATTGTTTTAAATATAAGAGATTTTATACAAAAACGGAATCTTGTTTTGTTAAATCTTTTATAATTATATTTTATTGTATTATTCCAAGCATTTAATAGCAGCGTTTTACCTGAAAATAAAACGCATATTAAAATACTTACCTCACTGGAAGCTTTATATTGAGAGTAGCATTTCCGTTTCCGTCGATTTCTTACCAGTTTTCGTACTTTTATTGACGTCACAACCGCTATGTGGCGCCACCTGGCGGCGACGTGCTCACAAAGTTTTCATAAATTGCTGAGCTCGGCCCTTGGCTCATTGGCTCAATATCACCAGGCAGGAATTACTGAAAGCTTCCAGTGAGGTAAGTATTTTAATATGCGTTTTATTTTCAGGTAAAACGCTGCTATTAAACTACTTGACCGTCACTGGAAGCTTTATATTGAGAGCCTGTTTGTTTTCGCCTGGTGACGCCACATTAGATCATTATGTTGGTATGCCTCTATGCCAATGTGATCAGTGATTACATATAATAAAAGATAAAATTTAACATATTTATCATTTTATCATTTTATTTTATAAATTAATAATTAATAAACTCAAGGTACTCCAAAACATAACGACTTCAATTCAAAACACATTATACAAATATATAAAATCAATACAATGACACACCAACTACTAATTTATTGGATTGAACAATTGAGTGACGCTTTCTGAATCATTACTTCGAATTACTTCACGTCTATAAAATTTTTGAAATGTATTGGCTGATCGCCAATTTCCGCGAGCCAAGATCTCATCAAGGGAATTATTTTCCAACCAACTCTTGGAAGCTACCGCTGAGCGAACGGTACCGGGAGTAGCAGATATGCCAGCGTCTTTGAACAAAGTTTTGACCCAGCCTGCTATGACTGTTCGCGAGGCGGGTTTAGCCAAACCTCTTAGTGTTACAAATAAATGACTGGACTTTGCCGCGTTACGTCTGTCATTTAACAATGAAATACACCTTTCAATCCAAAAAGGAGGGTTTAGATTACGACTATTTTTATTCACAAGCAATTTCCAACCCGATTGTCTATAATCACTCGTATCAGTTTTTGAACCAAATTGAGGCCAAAATATTATAAAATCATCATTTTTTACACAATGCTTGTCATCTACTCTAAGTAAAGTTAGTGAACATAGTAGTAATAATACTGCAGTATGACGAGATATTTGAAATTGATTATTTAAATCTATTGTATAATTAGCTAAGTATGAAATTAAATGACTAACATCCCAAACTGGCGGTTTAGAAGCCCTTGGATTCTTTAATGCAATTGATTTTAATATATGTTTTACAAGAACATGATTACTCAAGTGGCTCGATGTTTCGGCGTTACATAATGTCGAGACCACAGATTTGTGTAACAGAATTGTATTATAAGATAATTTATCATTCAAATGTAGATCTGCTAAAAATTGTGCCAATTCGGAACCTGTAGGATTTTTAGTGTTAATATTTTTATTTTTAGACCAGGAGAACCAACGTTTCCAAGCCGATACATAAGTTTTCAGGGTAGATTTTCGCCAAGAATTTTTAAGCAATGACAACTGTTTCGAGTTCCATGTTTCTACCGCTTCAGACCACCCCCACATTTCCAAACTTCGAGCACGATGTCCTCGACTTTCGGAGGTGGTAGACCCGTTGCCACATCGACGAGAAACTTGTCTAGATTCCTCAGGGTGAGTGGCGCAGTTAGTGCTCGGGCTCTGAGGTCCGCGCGCCAAAAAACTTTCTCCCATCGAGGTACTACTATTAAGAAAATTCCTGTCGACTGATTCAGATGAGTCAGGACTCTCGGTATTAAGAACGGTGGTGGGAAGACCCACGCAAGTGGATAATTCCACGGGACACTGAATGCGTCGTGGAATAGAGCTTGAGGGTCCATCAGGTCTCGTGATGCGTAGTTGTAAACCACGTGCGCCTTTTTCGAGGCGAAAAGGTCTATCACCGGCGTTCCCCATTTCGCAAACACTACTTCCACGCAAGGTGGTTTTAAATGCCACTCTGGAAGTAGGCGATGACGTGACAAATGGTCCGCATGGTTGTTGTAACGACCCGGTATATATTGTACGCTGTGGTGAATTTGGTGGTGATCTAATAGATCCAGGATTTGGAACGTTATTTCCAATAGCGGTAGTGACTTCGTCCCTCCTTCCTTCCGTAAATGAGCGACTGCAGTCTTGTTGTCGCATTGGATCAGGACTGAACTGTGTTGTAAAAACTGAGCTTGATTCTGAAGGGAATAAAGTATGGCCAACATTTCCTTTTGATTGGAATGAAGTGTTTGTTCCTCTGGTGACCAAGCACCTGATAGAGGAAGATTGTTCAGCATTGCGCCCCAAGCCTGATCCGAGGCATCCGTCACTAAAAAATTTTCTGGCGGAGGGTAATGTAGAGGAGACGGTAACTGACAATTCTGATTCCACCATATCAGTTCGCTTATGGCCTCTGGCGGTAATGGATAGGTTTTTGATGATGGGTCTGGAAGTGTGTTTTTGAACAGTAGCAAGTGTCGATGATTTAGCCGTCCTCGTGGGACTACGAAACTGGCAAAATTTAGTATACCTATTATTTTCTGTAATTTTTTTAGTGATTTTTCTTTCCTTTAGAATCTGACTTACTTTTCTGATTATTACCTCGGACTTCTCCCTGGGGAGAATTTTTAGATTTTGCCAAGGTTTCCATAGTATTCCTAAATATATCACACTTTTTTGAGGCCGAAGAACCGATTTCTGGAAATTTATTTGCCAACCCAGCTTCTGTAATAATTGTACCGTGATTTTGACATGATTGCACAGTGTGTGCACATTTTGATTTGCAATGAGAAAATCGTCTAGATAAACTAAAATTCTTATGTTCCATCTCTCCCTTAGTATTTGAGCTACCCAATTTGTCAGTATGGAGAAGGTTTTGGGCGCTGTGCTTAAGCCGAACGGCAGGCAAGTCATTTCTAGTAACTCCTCCTCGTATACAAGGCGTAGGAAGCGCCTTTGAGACTTCTTTATTTTTACATGAAAGTAGGCTTGCGTTATGTCGATTTTGCATAACCAGTCTCGGGGTTGAAGAAAGTCTGGAATGCGGTGCATGTTTATTAAGTGGAATGGTTCCGCCTTTACATATTCGTTTAGCGCCTTGAGATTGAATATTGGCCGAAATGACCCGTCGGGCTTCGGCACCAGAAACAGAGAGGATAGGAAGCTCGGTGTGCATGGTGCAACTTTTAAGATCCCTTGTTTTTTTTTTTTTTTTTTTTTTTTTTTTTTTTTTTTTTTTTTTTTTTTTTTTTTCATTTTGTATATTATTGCAGACATTTCCTCTGAGACAGGAGTGTGAAATGTTTTTCTGCTTGTATTGGGAAAAACAAGAGGAGGTTTTTGAAAGAATGGTATGCGATACCCTTGAATTAATCTTTGAATAACATCGGGTGCTCCCATTTTCTTCCACTGTGAAAGATGGTGCACTAAACGACCTGCTCGGAACGAAGTCGAGTCAATTTCTCCAGTTTCCTCTAGAGGTTCTAGGGCCAGAGGATCTTCCTCTGTGGCCTCCTCGGGTGGGCCGCGAGCCCCGGTTGCGAAAGGTTTCTTTATCCTTCGCATTTAAGTGGTCAAATTCTTTTTTGGATGATTGACTTTTGTAGGCATCATTGTTACGTTGGTATACACCCCGCGAGGGTGGGTTATAATGTTCATGCAGGCAATTCTGCGAGCATTGTCCATGCCGAGCAGTTCCACGCGATGGAACGTTAACATATCTAACACCTTGCCCCCGCGAGGGGCGACGGTCAGATTGATTGTTATTCGGCTGCGTAAATGTGTCCTTCTTTGGCCAAAAAGCTTTGCGAACCCCACCGGCCTTTTCTAATGCAGTCGTAAATTGTTCTGAACTAAACAAATGAGTAGCAGAAGGAGGTATTTTATTCAATGACGCTTTCACCAAAGGGTCGCGAACCTGGCTCGTGATAGTTTCACGGCGCATCTCAATGCTTTCTGCTCTGTGGCCACACACTAATTGCAAAAGGTCCGATGAAGTTTTATAAAACTCACCTTTGTGAAATAATTCTTCTACTTTTTCAACTAACTGATCAGAATTTATATTATCATTTTGCCTAGCCCAAGAAAATAATATTCCGATGGCTTCCTGCAATGCCACTTTTTGCTTTAAGATGCAGTATGTGATAGCTGCATAAGCTTTATCTGCGTTGGCTAGATGACGCAAGGTATCATACATTTTCACCTCTTCGTTTGTTTCTAGGTCTATGAAACCTGGAGTATGATTATAGCATTTTTGTGTGTCAGCGTACCTTACCTCAGACCAAGAAGCATTGCCTAAGCGCTGGACGTCAAGTAACATTTTTAGAAAGGTTTCTGAGGTCTTTGGAACGGATGGTTCCTTCAACTTCGTTTCAATATCGAAACTAAACTTCAAACACGAATTTTCAACTTCACACTGACTACACTGAGGCTCATCAGGTGTGACAAGCTCATAAAGTTCACCACTAACTTGAGAATCAATTTCGTCATGATTAGCTGTAGTCTCATTATTACTTAATGTAACAATATGTTTGCGCAACTCACCCATCTCCTTGCGTAGCTTATCCATGTCACCCATAATTCGCAATCTACGTGCACGTTTGCCTCGCTTACGGCGGTGGCGGCGTGTCCGTTTTTCGTTATTACTCGAAGAAGAACTCGAGCAACTACTGGATGAGCTGGAGCTGCTGGAGCAGCGGCTGCGCGTGCGCTTACGAGCCTGTCCACTCGGACCGGCCACGTCATTCGTTGAATTATTCATAACTGAAATTCACCGTATGTTAAAAAACAGCTATAAATGAATATAAAAGGCAGGTAGTTACAAATACTCAAACCTTTACGTACGAAAACATTTAAATAAAATTCTAAATTTTGAACAAACCATCAGTGATCCGAACGGAAAAACCGTTAAAAACAATGATCACTTATTATTATTTTACACATATAAGTACTTACTGCGAAGTAGTTTCACACACAAATACACTCACTTTATTATTTTATTTTATTTTTTATTTTATACTTTAAATAAATTTTAATTTATTTTTAAAAATATAGGCTTTGCAATGTTACGTATAGACTGCTTGCAAGCTGTTGCTTCGACGGAAAACGAAACGCCAATGAGCCAAGGGCCGAGCTCAGCAATTTATGAAAACTTTGTGAGCACGTCGCCGCCAGGTGGCGCCACATAGCGGTTGTGACGTCAATAAAAGTACGAAAACTGGTAAGAAATCGACGGAAACGGAAATGCTACTCTCAATATAAAGCTTCCAGTGACGGTCAAGTAGTTTAATAAGGTACGAAGTTCCGTGTTTTTATGGCAGTAATAAAAGTTTATAAATTAGGTATGTCTGCCCGTATCTAAGCCCACTACGAAAGAGCAACGTGGCAACGCAATCTTCACGAAGTCTTTTTACGTCAAAGCTTAAATCGAAACGGACTAGGAATCAACATCAAAGAGAAGTACCTATATCAATCAATCATCTACGATTTGCCGATGACATAGTCGTAATAGCAGAGAATCTGAGAGACACAACTTGAACACACCTCTCTTTTTGCCGTTAAGAATTGTAAGATCTTTAGGGTTAATGTATCTATCGAGAAGCATAAGACCAGTATGCACAGATTACTATAGATACTACGTTTCGAGTATCACTAGTTGAAACCTGTTGAACGACCTGTTTCAGATCCAGAAATATGTTAGGTATAGGTAGGTACACGTCTTGCGCATGTAGGTATGTAAGTATTTATTTTCTATATTAGATTTTATTTGTCTACTTAATAGTGCTCAAATATTTAAGGTTGTTTAAAACTAAAAACAATATGAAATACTACTTAGTTGATGGCCGCGACTTAGTGCGCGTGAAATAAGGTTTTAAATTCCCGCGGGCACTCTCTTATTTTCCATAATAAAAAGTAGTCTATATGTGTTATCTCTGTGCCCAGCCGTTCAGTCGGTGCGGCGTGATTAGGTAACAAACATCCTCCATCCATTTGTACTTGCACACTTTCGCATTTATAATATTTATAGGATAATTTGGAAATCGGCTACTAAAATTAATCCATAGCACTATACTTAGAATAATTACGTTAAGGTGATACAAGGGCGGGAAGGTAAAAATGAGTTAACTTTTGTAAATCTGAGCCGCAGGGAAGGCTTTACCACCGTCAGAAGTTTATACATAATAGGTAGGTATATAAAGTGACCTACAACTACGAGTATAAATAAGTTACCAACCCAACACCCGTGAATAATACGAAGGTTTTTCATACACTTGTAAAAAAACGGTCATTTAACTAAAACAGCCTATTGTCACCGCAAGGACTACAGCTGCTGCGCAATTTGCAGTTTCTTCAAAATTTCGGGCAGAGTTGACTCCATTTCATTTTCAAACTTTAACTTGAACCACTAATACCTAAGTAGGACCTAGAGCTAACAGGGACTTAGGATTGTCACTATCGTGTTCCTTTAAACTTTAGTCACTGTTACGTTTTAAATTTTTTTTGTTAAGTTTAAATTATTTAAGTATTTATTGTTGTTTGGTTATTATTGTTCTTGTGTTTGTTCTACGATCAGTAAAAAGGAAAAGTTCTGAATAGCGCAGAATAACTATTTATACTTCAATTAGGTAATGAGTTTCTTTGAAAATGAGAAAAATAAGAAATTAAAAATCAAGCTCTTCGACATTAAAGACGTCATTGAAACGGAGTGATTACATTCTCTTTGGTCATTGACACGAAAAGCATTTCCAGAAAAGCAAAGAGAATGTAATCACTCGCAGAAAAGAAAACAGTCGTGGTTACATTTATTATTTTTTTATCAATAGTACCAGTATTATGTCATTTTATAATCGTCGACGACGGCTAACTTGAAGTGAACGTTAGAAGTCGACGATCGTTAGGTAAAACGAAATATAAATTGAAGGTAGCTGAAGTATACGTGTCGGTATGTTCCAACGATCATAATTCATACTAAAGCTAAAGGCCACAATAAAATTATTGCATTCGAGCATTTCGAGTTATAATTTAATATCCCACCGTTTTAGTTACCTACCTACTCAGGTTTTAAAACTACGGTTAGGTATTTGAGTAACCTTCGAGAAATGGAGGTTGATTTTATTAGAACAAGAGTTTATTTACGAAAGTCAGAATCTTCATTGCATACAAATCGAAATGTACTTACCTACATTAAAATCTTAAACTCGATCACAACTTAGTTAGGTAAATATTGCGAAATTTTCAAACATGATCAGAATGGCGACGTGAGTTAACTGCGCAAGCAAAATTAACCATTGATTACCTATTCATTAATACGTTTACGTAGCTTCGTTAGCATTAAATTATAAAAAAGAAATATTTTATTTCAATTGTTGGATGTTTTTCTCAAATAAAATTAAGAGAACGATACCGATTTTAAAACTGTGTCATTTCAAGACATAAGTACTTGAATAGGCACCTAGTTAGGTTAGTATGAAATAAAAAGAAACTATAATTTTCGTCTGGTGGGACTTTATGTCAACCACGCGACGAGCTGCCAAGTTATTTTAGCGTTCTAGCATGATGGTGTGTGGAAATGTTTAGTTATTTAATTAAACCTAATTAAAGAACTGCCCTCTTCCCGCCCATTAATTAGCCCGCTACTATCAGACTCCATATTCGTTGCTATCGGGTGCGATCGTATTCAAGGGCTATCGGGTTTTACTTAAGTATCACTTTTTTAAATAGCTATCTAACAATATTTTGTTCTTCAGATTAAGTCATGATTAAGTATAGAAGACATGAGAAAATAAATAATCGAGAATGAAAATATTGAGCGAGACGTCAATTTTAATTTACCAGTTTTGTAGGTATGTCATTTCATCTGCGCAGTCATAACTTCGTTATAAAATTGTTGTTAGTATTAATTAATAATAATAACATTTTAATTAGTTGTAAGTTGCTTAGTTTTATTTTAATTTTAAATAGAAACACTTGAAACAGAAAAATGTCCAGAGGGTACGGGGACTTTATTTAAGTGTAGGGCTACTTGAACGTGTTTTGACCATACGGGAAAAAAATAATTGTTCTATTATTATTGTATAGGTAGGTACGTTTAACATAACGTTACTACTTAGCTGACCTACCCCAGCGTGGCCGTGGGTGGGCTATTCTATAGAAAAAGTTGTAAATATTTCAATGTAATAATGTAGGTAAGTTTTCTATAGAAAAATATTTAAATACCTACTCTATTATATCTATCATTGAAATATTTTATTAATCCATTAAAAATAGAAGCAATGTTAGTACCTTAATTTTTTTTATATTACCTAAGGATTCTGGATTAGGCAGATAAGGGTTGACTGCACACATACTGCGAAGATCTCGAATCCCTCTCTCCAGATCTCCAGGCATTTCGTTCAGTTCTTGTTTAATCATTTCTTCTTGCTTTGGAGAAGGTCCTTGAAGGAAGGCCATCGTTTTAATTAACACAGTAATAAAAAAAAACTAAAACTTTAGACTAGACTGAAATGAACTGATAGTCTAATTTGAATTTTTAATCGAAAAAGTGTAACGCTGCGATCGCTAGCTGAGTAAGGATAAAACTGCTATCGAGTAATTTTCAACGGTCATTTATAAACAAGAACTAGCTGGCTGGCACGCTATTCGCGAATTTATGACGTCGGACCTGTGCGTCGGACACATTATTTAAGTAGATAATTATATTATTTTGTTATTTTTGTTGTACTTACGACAAATATTACGTGGGTCATGTCAAGAATTTATGAACCAAAATACTAAGTTGTCTTTTTAGGGTTCCAAAAAAAAAAAACGGAACTCATAAAGTGTCACTTTGTAGTCCGTCTGTCTGTCTAACACGGCCACTTTTCTCAGAAACAGCTTAAGGTAGGTACTAAGTTGAATACTGATTACAAAGATCAATGATGTCTTAAGTAGGGTAACTAGGTAAGTACTTACATTTTTTTAAAACATATTTCCATACAAAATTTCCAGTGACGTTCATGTCATTAGTTTAAACTAGACGCATTATAATTTTTTACTTATGTTATTTTAATGTAAAAAACATATGACAATTACAAAGGTACATAGTTATGTACTGTACTCCCTTTTCAGTATGCATAAGTATATGTTGTATGTAGTGGTGGACAACTACGGAACACTACACTACGCGTGGCCTAACGCGTATTAGGCCTTTATTTTGAATTACTTACTTAAACTTAACCTTGTTGAGTGACTTTATGATGTTAATTTGGCTTTAAATAGTATGAATAGTATATATATCTTAAATAGGTGGGTATTTATTAAATCTTATTAAATGGGTTGATAACTATTATACGTATCCTAAAACCTGCTAATATATGGTAAAATTGGTAAAATACCTCAGAAGGTACCTAGGTATATTACCAAGCTATAATTTAAGAAAAATTAAACCGATAGATATAGGTACCGAAATAAAAAATAACTGAGAAGAAGAAAGTGTACCTTGAAAACTACTGAATCGATTTTGATGAATTTTTACTGAAGGTAGATGTAATGTATGTTTATCATATCTTTTTATCCTTTTTATACATATACAATATCATAGTTTTTCCGGATATTTTGATTGCATTACATATAATACATCGATGAATAAAATAATATTCATCGATGTACCCATGATGTACCTATATTTCCATTTTAGTAGAATCCATTTCAGTCAATTTCAGTTATAACCACAGGTTATAACAAATCTGTGACCACAAATTATGGCTATTTACTATAGATACCACGTATTCTATGGCGATCATTCTCTATCCCTTTCGGTAGGTAGGTACTTGTTCTATGATGTAAAAAACTTATATAAACTGCGAAAATTGCTTCGAGTATTTACGAGTATGTACCTATTTAGGAAAATTGCTTTGTTTTTAACCGACTTCCAAAAAGGAGGAGGTTATCAATTCTTATTATTTAGGTTGTTAATGGGTTGATGGGGTTAATAGGTATCTAGGTAGGTACCTACCATCTTGATACCTGTGCTTGATACAGCAGGCACTTACATGGTACCTACCTAGCTACCTACCTTGTTTTTGGATTTCGTTCTTGTAGCAACACTAGAGTTAAATGTCACTTTCGCTTCCACTTGACAAGTTGACGGTTATTTGACATTTGTTTACTTTGTCTATGGATTCGATTTTCATTTCAAAGATTTCAAATAAAAACGTTATAAATACCGGATTGTTGAGATACATATTTAAATTAGTTTTTTGAAAGTGAATTTTGGAAAAATAAATAAAACGTTAACACAAACACGATGGATAAGGTTTAACAAATTAAGATCATTAGAAAATAAGTAGGATGGAGCCCTCAAAGGAGGCTATAGCTATTCGCGTCACGCGATTGAACCGACAAATTTTAGGCAAAGTGACCAGTGGACCTAGTAAACTTTGTAAGAAAATAGATCGTGAATCGTTGTTAGACGCTTTAACAGTTTTATATGATGAGTGTAACGAAGATCCAGTCAAAAAATGTGATGAACTCGTGCGAGTTTTCTTGGATAAGTGTAAGTTCATGGCATAGAAAACACCTGCTCTTTTGAAGTGATTGCGCCCTTAATAGAAAATTTTTGATCATTAAAGCTTGAAAATACCTATGTTCTTTTATAACTTACTAGAGAACAGATATTTATGCCTGTGTAATCACATGTAATTGTTCAAAATCAAAATGTTTTAGATCGAAGCACTCTAGCTGAACTCCGGAGGGCTAGAGTATGTGTGGCAGATTTTGAGATGATCCAAATTATTGGCCGTGGACACTATGGAGAAGTACAAGTAAGTTTCATATTTGTATCATGTAGGTATGATACCATGTTGTCCTAGTATCTCAGAGTGCACTAAATATTTGCGTTGCTCTGACACAACCAAGCTATGACATGAAAGAAGCCAGTGAGTAGGTGTAGTCAGTTCAATAAGTAAGTTGACATGGGTGAATAGAAAGATAGGTTGTAGCAACATTGAGAAAGTGTTCGATGAATCAAAGAGTTTGGTACTAATTTATATAAAAAATAAATCTAATTTTAATTAAAAATAAATTATGCACACATTAATGTGGAAAGGCGGCATAAATGAAAAAAAGGAAACCCGTGTAAGTCAACTGACTTATTGAACAGACTATACTTTTATTTTACAGTGGGATGTATGAGTATTTGGGCAGAGTATTTCTCCTAATATAAAACAAGGATGTTTTCAAGAACATTAAAGAGATAATATTCAGAAACAATGTGGAAGAAGTAACA
Organism: Hipparchia sbordonii; assembly: GCA_038048805.1. Classification (NCBI taxonomy): domain Eukaryota; kingdom Metazoa; phylum Arthropoda; class Insecta; order Lepidoptera; family Nymphalidae; genus Hipparchia; species Hipparchia sbordonii. The sequence goes on along the minus strand of CM076107.1, from coordinate 5,762,857 downwards.
CAGCTTTAATGGTAAAGGAAAACATCTGAGGAAACCTGTATTGTGTCAGTCCACAACATGAGCCAAACTATTCTTAGCCCAAGCTGGTCATGATTTGAGATGAATGTGTCAACGAATGATGAGTTGATATATTAACTCTATCTAACTTATATTCAATTGTTTTAACTTTTTTTTCATAGATGGTACGTGAGAAACAAACTGGTGATGTGTATGCATTAAAAAGTGTCCGCAAAGATGAGGCACGAAAGAGAGTATCCGGAGCTGAGGACGAACGGGACATACTTGCTAATGGAACAGGACAGTGGATACCACGATTACAATATGCTTTTCAGGTACACATTTTCCATCCTTCCTAATATTATAAATGTGTATGTTTCTTTGTTGGTTTGTCTTTCAATCATGCCACAATAGAGCTATGGATCAAATCGATTTTTTATATCACACATAGAAAGATACCATAAAAGAGAAGAGTTGGGTATTTGACTAATATTTTTTTAAATACTTAAAATAAAAGTTTTTAAAATTATAACACAATGCTATTTTTTTTTTAAATATCTGGGCTAGTCTCGAAAATATAGAGCTTTAAAGTTTCCTGAGACAAAGAGAGTGCTACTTGCTTATGACATCAAAAGTGAGTACCTACATAGAAAATTTAGTTTTAGAAAGAGACAGATACAGTCACAGTATAACAGCTTATAACTTATTTGTTTTTTGACTGAATAACATTAATTATAAGGGCAGAAAATAAAAAAATTCTATGCTTACAAATGTTATTCATACATTTTTGAATCTAGTCAGAACTATATTTTGATAGCAGTCAAATACCTATTTCTCCAATATGACTGTTAATATACTGACTACTACACTGAATATAAATTTTAACTACTGTTCTAGGATAGCAGCAACCTTTATTTAGTAATGGAGTTGTGTAACGGGGGTGATCTTGCGGGTTTGCTGGCGCGACGTAACCACCCGTTAGCTGAAAGAGATGCTGCCTTCTACATTGCTGAAGTGGCGCACGCGCTTAAAGCCCTGCACGCCATGGGCTACGTGCATAGAGATGTTAAACCGCAAAATATATTGTTAGACAGGTAATTCATTCGTCGTTTTTAGCCACAACAGTGTGCACTCTTTTTTTTTTTAATTCATTGACAAGATAGTCCTTGACTGCGATCTCATCTGATAGTAAGTGAGGATGCAGTTTAAGATTGTAGCAGACTAACTTGGAACAGATATGGCAGTGTAGATTCAACCCATACCGCTTAATTGGTTTCTACACATCATCGTGCTGGAACGTTAAATCGCTGGGCGGCACGTCTTTGTCGGTAGGGTGGTAACTAGCCACGGCTAAAGCCTCCCACCAGACAGACTCTCAAGAAAGATTTTGCTTGTAGATCGGAGGTTTTACTAAAAAATGCGAATTTGTTCTTTTTTTTACAATAATTTGCACTGATGTATTATTTTTATTTATTTGTTATATAGAAATACACTTGTTCAATAAGTCAGTTTATATGGGGAAAATTGAAAAATAGACAACATTGTGAAAGAATCATCCATAAATCAAACAGTTTTGATAGTTTAGATAAAATCTGATTTTATTAAAAGGTAGAATAAGTGGAAAAAAATAACCTATATGTAAGAACACTGACTTATCGAACACTCAATCAAACTCAAAATTAATTGTTTCATATAGGTCAACTTTTAGAATTTCCTCTTACCCAAAGGTGACCACACACAAAGGACTAGATCAGACTTACAAATCTAAAGCTTAATTTATTGAGATATATGTGTGTAGGATAAACAAAGCTTAATAATAATAGGCCAATTTGTGGCTCTTATGACAAGTCGAAAATCTACCACAAGTTTGGAATGCTGATTCTGCTGAGAAAAGCCGGCAAAAAACTCAGCAGTTGCTCTTATCACTATCATTAGACGAAGAGTGAGTCTGGCGTTGTGTTGCTTCAGATGCGGGCACGTGAAGCTGGGCGACTTCGGGTCGTGCGCGCGGCTGTCGGAGAGCGGGCGCGTGTCGGGCGCGACGGCGGACTACGTGGCCCCGGAGCTGTTGGACGACTGCTCCGGCGCGCACACTGTGTGTCTCGAGTACTGCCGCCGGGCTAACACTGCCATTGTGGGTTCGCACGACACTAACGCTTGTACTGTAGATTTACTAAAAGGGATATGGAAAATTCTGTACCTTTTTTTTTACCTTACCTTCTGTACCTTAAGGATTCTAAGTAAGTTTTCCAGTTAATGATAACAGTGTAAATCTGATATTTAGTATGGTTAACAATGTTAATCTGATATTTAGTATGGGTCCCGTCCATCCTTTCCTTCCATACTAAATAAAAGGTTTACACACAGCTAACTTTAATTTTAAAACTTACACATATCATTGCAGTGATAAAATTCTATATAAGGGTTATTATCAGTTATTTCTGATATGTCTGTGAGGTGCAGAGTTTGTACTTAAAGTAGTGTAGACTGTGGTGGAATTGCTTCTAATATTCTTAAAACATACTCGTTTTCTATTGGTTCCTTCAATAATCTAGATTATTGAAAGTCGATTATTAGTTAAAAGCTTCTGAACTTGGTTAGACCTTCCTGAAGATAGTGTGGAGTTCTTAGCTTTTTAGCTGCTGCATGTGTGTGGAATAGTTGAATTGCTGTTACTACTTGTGTGAAGGCATTGGTAATGTTGTGTTTTTGCTCATTTACATAGATAAATTATTAATGTTATTGATTTGATGATTCCTTTATGCATTTGTGTGTTTGTGTGTGTATATGCCTTTATGTGTTTTGTTTGTAGATTATTATTTCATTAAGCACTAATAATAAAAAAAGCACTATATTTGTTACATAATCTGTAATATAGTAAGGTCATTTGACAAAGCCAGAAACTTTTTCATGGATTACTAGAACTTGCGTAAGTATACAGCTGAAGTATGCATAACTAGTTTTAAACCTATCTAGGACCCTTAATCCCAAACTAATAAGCGTCAATAGCCCGGGAACTTATGAAAGTTTAATACTCCCGAGTTTGGCTGCAAACTCTAGAGTCAAACTTATAAAGTTATCTTTTGCAGTCAGCATGCGACTACTGGTCACTTGGTGTAGTGGCGTTCGAATTAGTGACGCTTAAGCGACCTTTCTCTTCGGGAGATGACGACTCCGTAGCGAAGATCCTAAGTAATATACAAAAGTAAGTGTTACTGTTACTGCTACAACTATTCTATGGAAATTTGGAAAGTACTAATTAGGAATTGATGCATCTAAATGTACCATGTTTTAAAAATTACGTTTTATTTTGTGTGTTATATATTTTAATAGAACAATTAATTGCAAATTGTGTACAGAAATCCTATTATTTCACCACTTTAAGGGCCGATCTACACCGAAGTGGCAGCGGTCGGCAGCGGCGCAGCGAGCACTTTCAGTGTGAAATAATTTTAAACTTTATCTACATAATCGCTAAAGACCAGTATCGCTTGAAAAGCTGAAAAAGGTCACGCGGCCGCGCGCGTCAAGCGTTGCCGGCTACTGCCATTCCGGTATAAATCGGCCATAAGATATGGGTGAATATACAAAAATTGGGTAACTCAATGTCATCAGCTAATATATACAAAGTCTGATTATATTTTATTGAGATTACAATTTATTATAAAACAATGAAAAGTCCTTTATTTGGTCACCCAATTTCAGCTCTTCATTGTAAATACAAGTTAATAAAAAAACACAATAAATGCTTTAAACGTCAGTCTTTTGGCATGTCACAATCCCGAATACCAACAATCAAGTGACTATCTATTAAACATTATCATTGATTTCAGAAAACTTACTAATTTACTACAATCTGTGATGTACACAGTAATATATACTACAACTTTCATAATGCAATGTTCTCCACTTTATTTAAAAAAAAATAAGAAACTTTGTGTTCAGTTTCATTCGTCAGTCTGTTGTGTGTTGTTTAAATTTGAAATTCGTGCCAAATATCATTGACACAACGTCAAATCCCTGTTTGAATTTTAATGTTAGTAATGAACTTAGTTGCGGACCACACAATTTGACGGCCGCCATAACGGTACCAGTGCTTGGGTTGTGTTTGTCGTCTGCACACGCGCTGATCCAGTCAAAATTTCAGTCCTTTGGTGAGTAGTTATTTTCTTGTTAATCGGGGGTTTATTCCCATTTATACATAGTTAACTATGACTTGTTAATATGTACATTGTTGATATTCGAAATTACCAAAAAAAACATTAGTTCCGCGTATTACCTCAAATTTATGTCATTTTCATCAGTCCGTTGGCGTCAGTCCTTTGTCAGGTATTTCGCCAGAGTATTTTGTGTTTCCATAATACTGATGTTTTTTGTTTTAGAGCACTTTTATCTTAATTGCTACACATTTTTCAAAAGCATTTCTATTTTATATTTCAGTTTAAAACATCATGCGGCACGCTAAAAACAAATTGAGTAGGGAAGAAATACTAAAAAAAAAGAGAAGCCGAAAAGGCTCGCTTGGCCAGGATTAAAAGCGACCCCATTAAATTAGCGGAATACAAAGAAAAACAAAACTTCAGTATTTAAGGAAAAAAGAGAAAGATAAACGAAAAAATGTTGAAGACTCATGAAGAAAGAAAAAAATTTAAACAAGTTATATCTGGAAATGTAGTAGACAAATACAAACTATGGAGAATAAAAAACAAAGCAATTACTTATAAAAAAACTGGACATAACCTGACAAATAAAAATATAAATAATAGCAAAATTAAAATTAAAGGATTAGTGCAGAAATTTTTAGAAGATGATTCCTACATATTAATAATTATTTTTAATTGTTACTAAGTGATTTTAATACTTAAAAGACATGTGCCATTATTAAATCTTAAGATATTTGTACTAATTTTTATTAAATTTCATTATAATTCTTACAAAATTGTGTATTTTATCAGTACTATGTTGCCCTTGTCAGTCCGCTGGCGGTCAAATTCTGAAAATTTGAAATATCTATCTACTTAAAAAAGTGACTGGCCCGATTGGGAACAATAAATTCATTAGATTAGACATCATATACACCCGAATTTGTAGAAATTTGATTTAATAACTATAGTAAACAAAATATCCTCAATAGTTACCCAATTTTTGTATAATCACCCATATACGAAGATATAGAGGTGGCTCTGACATGAATTATGACCTGTAATAGGTACGAACGAGACTCCAACGCCGTGCCGCCCTTCGAGCCGCTACCCAACGGGCCTTCCAACACTTGGCGCGCACTCGTCAGCGGGCTGCTGCGAGTGGCTCCCTCGCGAAGATACAACTATCTGGACACATTGCAGCATCCCGCACTCGCGCATCTTTCCCTCCACGCCATACGGGACCAGGTAACACCCAAACACTACACGTCTTATGTAACCAGGATCATCATATTAATATGACGCATGATCCAGCCGTTGCTTCGCTCAACCTCAAATATGGTTGAGCGAAGCAACGGCTGGATCATGCGTCATGCACCAACGGGAATGGGTTTGCTTTCTGTCTACTCGTCTTAACATGCATTGGATTGTATTTATTTGTATTTGTATTGTATTGGACTTAGGAAACTTCATCGTGGAAGCACTGCATACATAGCATAGTTTCATTAACTATTTTAAAAAAATTTTTTTTTTAAAAGAGCAACCGCCGAGTTTATTGCTGGCTCTTCTCGGCAGGAAAGGCATTCCGAACCAGCGACGAATCAAAAGTGCTTGTAAAAGTTTATTTCAATAAAAAATATTTCTATTTCTAAATGCGCCTTACATCACTAGGTCTCTATTGCCTCTTTGGACCCGGGATCTCCAAAGAGGCAATAAAAGAATACTCAATCCAAACACTACATCCAGGTGCCGCCATGGGTGCCACACCTGCGCGGCGCGGAAGACGCCACTTTCCTCGCGAGTCCGACGCGAGAGCCGTCCGCGCCGTCCGCCGCGCCCTTCCGAGCGAGAGCACCATTTGCTGGACATCTACCGTTTGTGGGTGAGTTGTAAAAATCCAAAGATTTTTCAAATTCTTCCACTACATAGAAATCTAATCTATTTGTTTAAAGCATTCAATTTAACTTGACTACGCTATTATTAGTAAGTCAATCTTTAAGAAAATGTTTTAGGAATAAAATTCGCATAGGAGTTTAGGAGCCTAACCGAACACGCTTACAGCACTTTCGAAACATGTATAAAAATATGTAAATTTTGTTTGTAGATGCAGCTTCATTATATTGTTTTACCCATTGTTTTAGGATACTCATACGTAGCTCCCGATGATAGTGAAGATATCAGCGGTGGATTCAACGCGTCACATGATTGCACAACTATTGATTTGGCCACATTTAAGTAAGCGTTTGGTATAAAAGTAAATACAATAAGTTAGCCCAAAGTCGTATAGTGGGCATATAATCATGATTTCTAGCATCACAATATTATTTAAAACTGGGGCATTTTTTCACAATAAAAAGCATAATTATATCATACAAACTAATGTCCTTAATGTAGTACAAACAATAGTAAAAACACAAATAATAAAAATTAGGCTTCCATATACTCAGAGGATACTGTATTATTGGTGAGGTGCTACCATAACTGACATATTTTCTGATTTGTATTTTCTTCATGTGTCTTCCCAGTATAGGTCGGCAGTCAAGTCATATATTTATGTATTTTGTAGCCACGACTTCTTTCACCTTCAACACAAGGGGGGTTTCTTTCAATTAATCGCAGCAGCTGGCGTTATGTATACCTCGTGTCGCAATATACGGCCTATTGTCGAAATCATGTGAAGATGAATAAATAAATCTTACTCTGCTTGATGGTTCTAATTAACTAAATATAATTCTCCATATAATCTGTCTCGGCTGCTTCAAGCTTTTAACGCAAGTGTTTCACGAGGAGGGTCCATGCCTTGCAACCACATATAACTATGTGCCTTTAGAACTGCTTTAGAATAAATATGGAAATTGCGCTTCCTATAGCCTTCTTATTCAATTTCTTCTTAGCTATAAGGTGTCTTTAAGAGATATTAAGTAATGTTAACTTCTTTTTTCTGTGGTGTTATAAAATGATAATAATAACTAGATGATGCCCGCGACTTCGTTCGCGTGGATTAAGGTTTTTTAATCCCGCGGGAACTCTCTTATTTGCCGGATTCAAAAGTAGCCTATGTGTTATTCCAGACTATATAATCTATCTCTGTGCCTTTCAGCCAAATCAATTCAGTCGTTGCGACGTGATTGAGTAACAAATATCCATACATCCAAACCATCCATTTATAATATTAATAGGATTTCTGCCGTTTAAATCAGGTCTGCGGAGAAATTAGCGGCAATGCGCGGGCGAGAGATCGCGTCGCTGCAAAGCAAGCTAGCGGCGGCGGAGTCAGCGTCGAGCGCGGCGGCCGAGCGCGCGCGCCGCGACGCCGACGCGGAGGCCGAGATCCTGCGCGCGCGCCTGCAGGCCGAGATCACGGCGCTCACGCTGCAGAACAAGTAAGAGTGAATAGGCATTTTCTAGGGAAGCGCGCTCCACCCTAGACCTCATCAATGCTTTCCATCATTGATTCTCGTCAAGCGCAAGCCTATCTCATAATAAAAAAAAAGTGAATTACCAACAAGTCGCGACCTAGATACTCTATTTAGCAAGTTCGACTGCAGATGACGAGTTCCCGGGTTGGGCCATAAAATGTATTGGGTTTTTCTATCAAGAAATTCTCAGTATTAGCCCGAAGTTACGAAGTTGGCGGTGAGTCACCCCCGTGCCTCGGAGGGCATGTAAAGTCGTCGGTCCTGCGCCTGATCTCTCTCCGGTCGTGTCGGATTTCCGTCCCATCGGTCTATGAGAGTAAGGGAATAGAGAGTGCACCTGTGTTTGCGCACACACTTGTGCACTATAATGTGTCAGGTATCAGTCATTTCATAGCCTAGATATCAAATCCACAGCACCCCATCCAATAACCCATTGTAAGTAGTAAGTTTAAAAAAGTCCAGCGCTGACCGAGCATTATCGATCAATGCAACTTATTGATAAAATCCAATTTAGATCAACTCTTTCATGAAGCCTCTACGTGTTTGACCGATGTCCTGCGCAAGTTTAAGATCAGTCTTTGTCCCGTGGTATACAATATTATGTGATTCATGAACCGAACCGACGCGACGCGACTGACTGTTTCAACACAGACATTTTATGCATCTATCCCTTTTGTTCGGCTGTAATAGTTTGAAGGTGAAGATGTGCTAAAGGCACAGGGTTTAATTTCACATTTATGACCTTTCTTATGCATTTTTTTGCATATGAAAGGCGTCTCGAGCGACAAGTAGAAGTGGAAAAGGAAGAACGCATGGCCTTGCAACGCACCAACCAAGAGCTGCGCGCAGGCATCGCGGAGCGAACCAACAGCGAGCTGAGGGCCGCGCAGCATCAGGCCTCCGAGTTGCAATCCGAGAGAGACCTGCTGAAGGGGGACCTAGCACGTGTCGAGGCGAGGGTGAAGGAACTCCAAGTGGAATGCTCTAGTGCGTTGGCTGCGGCAGACACTGCTCGGGCCCAACATAAACATTACAAGGTAAGTTAAAACACTGGAAATGATAGCGCAAAAGTAAACTTCCCTGCTAATATTATAAATGCATGTGTTTGGTTGGTTTGTCCCATCACGCAACAATGGCAAAATGGATGGACATGATTTTTTGTATAGGTTGCTGTTGAGAACCTGTAGGACTAGGACATAGCTAACCATGAGAAAATTTTGTCTGCCCATTTACTCGTGGAATCTCTTACAAATTATTAATTTACAAATTGACGAGTAAATGGGTAAACAATATTTTCTCGTGACGTGCAAGTTAGCCCTACTGGAGAGTGACATAGACTATTTAATACTATAGTATTAAGTTATATCTAATCTTACCTTTGCACCAGAAATGTTCAAAGATGGGTCGAAAATGTGTCTCAAAATTCTAACCTACCACCAAAGCTCAAGTGATTTTTGCTACAAAAAAACTGTCATCAAAAAATAGTTGTACCCAAAAGGTGGTTTTTTGGGGTTGTTGCTTGAGATACTATTTAGGTTTGTGGTAAACATCGTCGTACGTCTCAAGAGAAAGGCCAGCCTTATATTTTCTTTGTGTATTTAAATTTAGCTAATGTTTGTCTTTTTGACGCATGCGACTTTCATTCAGGATATTAAACAACATGTCCAGGATTTACGGCACAGATGGCTAACGGAAATTAATGTGAAGCCCCTTGTAAGTGCATTGACTGAGTGGTAGTTAGATGTTTTCATTAGCCTTGTTATTACATATTCATTTTGATTCATATTCATGGTAGATGTTTCAGAACTATACATTCTTTATTCTGAAGCAAATTGTAAAGCATATTTTTTGTTAAAAATCGTTGTAGATACTAGATAAGAAAATTGTACTTACGGCTGATACATGTCTTGTAAAGTATTTAGTAGTTATGTGTAGCTAGTGTGGTATTTTGTATATCTTGGAATATCTGAAATAAACGTTAATTATTAATTAACTAATAAAATATCTCTAAATTAAATTGAGAGTATAAAAATATAGCACTGTCCTTGCTAGTCTCTAAAGGTCAACGGTTGGAAACCTACTTGCATCAAGTAGGTTTCAGTCTGTTGCGCTATTAAGGCTAAGGCCCCCCACTGGGGTGGACCGACGATATCAGACGAGCTGGACACGCGGTGCTGAAAAAACCAACTGTGGAAGTCCACGCAAGAGACTTGTCCAACTGTGGACGTCTATCGATTAGTAAAGATGAAGAAGAGAAGAAACGATTTTTCAAATCAATTTTAGGACACAGTAGCAAAAGAGCGCGCATTGCGTCGTCAAACGTTAAGCGGGGGCGAAGGGGACGGAGCGCGTGTTGCCTCGGCCGAGGCGAGTGCGGCTCGCGAGCAGAGAGCGCGCCGCGAGGCAGACGCGCGCCTCGCGAGTGCCGAGCAGGAGGTTATACAACTCCGAGCCCACGTCGAGCAGGTGAAGGACCAGTTGGATAGAGCACAGGTAACACTACGAATATTTATGCGCTCCGCCCATATCCGACGTTGCAATGTTTGTTTAATTTTTTTTCGGCAATAAATGAAACAAACATTGCAATATCGAAACGCACACGTCTTTTAAAACGTTGGTCAAAATCAAATTGTGACTTACAATGACGTCACCTTGCATAAATCATGGCGAGTATTCCGGACATTGTCAAAATAAAAGTTGACACACATTCTGCTTCTCAATTTTTTTTGTTGCCAGTTAAGCTATGAAGTTTGCAACATAAACCATTTTGTTTTTGTAAAATTTTGACATGTACATTAATGATTCCAGAGGCGTAGTTAGCTACCTGAAAACTGAATCGTGTATGATAAAAACAAAGTTCTGGTAACTGTACAGTTGTCTTTTTCTAGGAGTCATTGCGTGAAAAGGAACGCATATCTACCGCTACGAGCCAGCAACTAAACGAAACGCAAGTGCAGTTGGCTCAAGAACGTATGCGATGCGCTTCACTGGCTGCACAAGTTCAGGTATACTAGTTAATTCTTTGCGTTTAGTGCCTTTTTGGTTGCACAAGAATTTCTAACTAAATTAACAGATCCAATATTAGTGTTGTACTTTTCACAATGTTTTTTGTGCAAAATGATATCACTACTTATAGACCTGTATTTTTTAAGCAATTTGTATGCATTAGACAGCATTTATATTTTAAAGATTTACTAGCCTATCTGCTAGGGCAGCAGAGAACTACGACCCATTTTAGTCCCAAAAGAGACCTATAGTAGACGTCTAGTGGGTAACGCCAAACAGCATCAGGAAACCTGCATACCTCAAAACCTTTCTCATCCTGATATTTCGCTGGAACGTCGCCCTCGTTTCACTACTGGTGCCCGTTTAGGAGTTGGAGCGGGGGATTAGCGAGGCCGCGCAGCGCGAGGCGGCGATGGAGGAGCAGAGCACGCGTACCGAGGCGCGGCTGCAACAGCGCCTCGATGCGGCCGAGGCGCGCGCCACCGCCGCGCTGCACGACGACGCGAGGCACAGGGAAAAGGTAAACGATAGTAATATGAAGGCCGAAATCAGTGACGTTGTGACGTAGGCTCCCGAGACACGTTGTACTTTTATCTACCCACTCATATCCTTAGCACAAGCTCGTGGAAATATCATATAGATCTTTTTTAAATAGTCATAAAAGAACACTTACTCTTATTTGAAAACCATTACACAAATATAATCTGACCCTCAAAGAAATGTTTACAAGATTACAAGATACCTCTGTAGAGCACTATTTTAAGATACCAGTTGAGATGATGATGAAAAAACGTTTATTTTATACATTACATACGCAGGTTAAGACATTAGAACAACTGGTCCGTCAACTGGAACGCGAAGTGAGAGCTCTAGAGAACCGCACGTGCACGCGTTGTGTGAGCAAAACCGAGGCAGCGAAGGGCCAGGTCAGCAGCAGCACCAACACCGAGGAGCCGGAGGAAGCGGACGCGCACCGGGACAACCGGAGCGACACCGAGAGTGTACCGGACTCGCACGCGCACGCGCACGTGTCCGTGCTGAAGGAGCAGCTAGAGCGCGCTGAGGCACAGTTGCAGGTAAATCCGGCTCGAAGGACCACAATACTGTTCAGGACCGCACAGTAATGAAACTGCTGAGTAGAAGTCTTAAGTTTATTGGCCTCTACTCAGGCTAATAATAACCTAATAGCAGTAATGTGAGCGCGATGCGATGTTATGTGCACTGATGTATGATTAAATGAAAAGCAAATTTATAATAAAGCGTGAATGAAGACTGGGCGAATTGTACGGTTTCGACATAGACCGTAACACAAGGAATAACAAACCTTTTTTGATATAATCCGTCAAACCAGATGAATCGAATGGATCGTTTATCCATTTTTTATTTTATTGTTTTAGGCACGTGCTGAAGAAATAGCGACCCTACGTCAAGAAACCCGAGCTGCTAATTTAGCGAGGTGGCGCAAGGTAAATATTGTTATAGTAAGACGACGGTTGACTGTCTTCTTGGCGAAGTGGTGAGCGCTGTTTATTTTACCGTTGCTGTGGTCTCGGATTCGATTCTCGGCGGAGCAATTGGCAAAATTTTTAATTTCTAAATTGTCTCTGGTCTGGTAGTTCTGCCGCCAAGCGAGCATTTCCGTACCATGGCGTATAGAAACCGATTATGGTTATGGGTTTAGTGTGCACTGCCATACCTTTTACAAATTAACCTGTTACCATTTTAGTATGCATCGCCACTTACCAGTCATGACAAGATGAATCAAATAAAAAAAATATGTAATAATTTTCAAACAAATAAAAATTTATGTTTATTTGAATATTCAAATGTTACTTTTGAATTTTAAAATGATGTGCATATTTCATTCTACTTATGTTCTTGTTTCATAGGAAAAAGAGTTCAATGACTTATCTCTAGACGCAAAGATGACAGCAAGAGAGTTGAAGCGGCTGGAAGAGCGCCTCGCGTCGGCGCTCGAAGCGAGACGATCTGCGGAGGAGAAGGCCGGGCAGGTCCATAAGGAGATCACTACCATCAAGCCGCAGTACGAACAGGTCAAGAAAGAAGTCGAAACATTGAGAGTGCAAGTGGACAAGTTGCAGAAGACTAACCAAGTTTTACAGGCGGAGGTTGACAGGTGGGAGTTTTTTTTTTTAATTTTTGCGTCACTTTAAAGACTTCGTTTTTTCGTTCTGTTTTGATTTATTTTTAAAGTGAAAACTTCTTAGGCGCGTTGAGCGATTTTTGGTAAAGTTCGTTTATCTCACGAAGTTACGGGCCCTTTCAAATTCAAAATTATTTATTTCATGTAGGTCAACTTGTGGCTCTTATGACAAGTCGAAAATCTACCACCGGTTCAGAATGCTGATGAGAAGAGCCGGCAAGAAACTCAGCAGTTGCTCTTTTCCAAACAAAAAACTTTACTTGTGGTTACGTCATGTACATGCGCATTGCGTAAGTGTGCGTGCCTGTCAGGAGCCTAGGTGGGAGCGGTCAGGCGCGAGTAAGCTCTCGCTCACACTTATACAGATACGCCACACACACAACCATGAGCCACGCGCCCTCGTGAATTGCAAGAACTTTAAAGTCAAGTCTTATGGCTTCGCGTCACTGACATGTTAATGTAAACTGTAGGTTGTTAATATATCTGTAGCTATAATGCCCCTGCTCCACCTGCGCCGTAACGCGTAAATTAACACGATAATAAAGGCATTACGCAGATGGGGCTAATATTACTGCGTTAAATGTGTTGTAACATTACTAATGACGTTAGACGCTAAGCTCTAATCCATTTGAGCGCAGCCGTTAACACTAACATTAATGCAAATGGAGCAGTAGCATGAGTATGACGTGTTTTCACTTCTTTTCCCTGTTTAAATTGAGGAGCTGGCGAACAAAAAGGGGTAATTGCAAGATATTAAATTTTACAGCAGAGGCAAAATACTAAATCACTAGGTTCACGTTTTGAATGGAATCGTCAACTTTGAGTCCCTTTTTATACAACTTTTAGGCCGTTTTGACAGACAGTTGAGCGTAATAGATGGAGAGGTATGGATTTCATGAAAAAAGTTGTTTGAGAAAATTACGTAATTACCCCTTTTTGTTCGTCAGCTTCTCAATTATATTATTGTCAAGCAGGTCACGCAACGACATACGCAAGCTGAAGAGCGAAGTGCAGTACAGCGAGAAGCGCAGGATGCACGCCGAGGAGCAGGAGGAGCTCTCGTCGCGGGAGCGCGCGCAGCTCCGGGACGAGCTGGCGCCGCTGCGAGCGCAGAACAACGACTTGATACAAGTAATACGATCAAATATCATTTATTTATACAAAAATATCTTTTTTTTTAAGAATATTAGCCAAGCTGAAGTTGACTAATATCCCTTCCAAATAAGCGGAAAGCTTGTGCTAGGATAGGGTACGACAATAGTGCAACGGGTGGGGTTTGAACCTGCGACCTTTCAGTTTTCAGTCCGCACCTTTAACCATTGGGCTATTGAGGTATTGTCATACAAATGGATTTTGCCAACAGCTAAGCTAAAATTAATCGGATCTCTTCGTGATCGAAGACAAAGTAAGCGTATCATAAACACTAGTAGGGTTTAAGTGTGGAAACCAGCCCAGTACGTAGACGAAGACGAAACACTAGTAGGGCTAGAATGCGCGCCATGAGATCTCTACCAATTTACTTGTAAAACTTTAAGAAATATTACGACATAAGTGGTTGACAAAATTTTCTTTTGAATTTGTGTTATCTTTATTTTATAGATATAATTAGGAGCGCCACCTCGCCAATAAACTGGCCCATCAGTTTGGCGATAATTAGTTAAGATTATTTTTTGTAAATAAATAAATTAAAAAAGAAACTTGTTTACAAAAAGTTATTATAAATGGATGTATGTAACATCTCTTTGGTATGTTTGTTGATTTTCTTTGTCTTGAATGCTTGAGACAAAATTATTTGTAAACAAACCATTACAACACACAGCATGTAGCATCTCGATCACCAGTTAACAATCTATTCTGTCATCAGGTTTGATTTGAAAAGTGGTTATAGTGTACTAATATAATAGGGGCTTGTATAACGATTATATATTAAAGTTTGTGTGACCAATAAAATATATTATATATTATTATTAAATATTATATAATTATATTATTATTAGCAGAATATTAAAATAATATAAATTTGTATTTAAAACCTCAAAGTGCGTGTTACAAGTCTATTGTAATAGTGAATGAAAACTATATAAATATATTTATCCGAGCTAATTTTCGGAACAGCTGAGCCGCTTTTGACAGGACTGTCATAGGCAGGTAGAGGATAATACAAAGAATGCTCATAGCTATTTTTTATCCCAGAAAGATTTAGAGTACCTACATACAAAAATTAATACACAATTATTTTATTTTATTTATATTATATTATCTTGACGAAGTTTGGCTTTCATGTAGTATTCCACTTAGACGTAGGATTCTTAAAATTCTGTAATATTTATGAGATCTAATAGGATTTAAAAACCCCTCAATATGATCCGACGCTGTCGCTGACGTAGGCTAGCTTTCATTCATAGAAAAAAAAAGTAGTAAACCGTTGAGTGAAAACGATGTCGGGTTCCTATCGTCGCGAAACCAAATCAGTTGGGGACAAACCGACGCTGTGGCCCAAGCCCGTGCGGGTACACACCGGCGCGTCGTGGGGACACCGCATGCGGCTGGCGCTGGCGGCCGATCTGCTGAGCGGACGGTGCCAGGCCGTAGACGCTGCTCTCCTTGCGTTGCATGCACACTTGGCTACGGTAACTTTACTTCCTGGGGCCAAATGAAAACCACTGACATAATATATTTTTTATCCATTGAAGGTTTCAAGAGAAATGTCATTTACTCTTTCATAGTAAACCTTCAATGGATAAAAAATATATGTCAGTAGCTTTCATTTTTTGATAGGCACTGAGTTACAGAATCAAGGGGCAGGCTGCTGTAGCTCGTGACTTTAAAGTTAAGACTATTTGTCTTAGTTAACAAATAACACCCTATACTCAAACTATTATTATTATTTCTTGCTGTTTTGCTGTTATATAATTACCTTTAGCTTTCTGCAGTCGCCCACTTGGTCAAAGATGCTAAAGTGACTTAGCTACATACCGTCGCCTATAAACTATACGGCAGGTAGGATCCTAAACGAGTTTAGCCATGATTTAGCTCTTAAAATTTCGAGTATGATAAAATTTCTGCTCAGAAGAAGAAATACATGAAGTTGACTTCTGACTTCAAAGAAATGAGATATTTACAATAAATTTTGTTTCAGAATAATAAAGCTTTACAAGAAGCGTGTAGTTTGCTGGAGGAACAGCTCACAGATTTGGAGAAACTTGCAGATATTCATGAGCTTAAGAACAAGGATCTCGAGGTATTTATTACTAACCAAAAATAACTAAAAATAATAATCGTAGCGTATAATAGTGTGGCGTGGCGTGTTGTAAATCACTTGTATCGGGTCCTATCCATTGTGTGATTCTAGACCGACACTAGATCGGCGACCGATGGTGAGTTGGCAATTGGCATGTAATGTTATTCTGAGTTCCTCACCATCTTTTATTCACAAATTGCTAGCGTGGACTCGCGTCTTGTGTCGTGTCTTTAGACCATAACGTTACGTACATCATTTATTAATGAGGTATATTTGTGGCATCATAATTTCACTTGTTAGATTAAAAAATTGCATGAACAATTGACTAAGTGTTCTTTTTTTAAATTCTTTTTGGAAATAATCGGTCTTATTTAGATTGAATATAATAAACACTTGAAAGAAATGTAATCTTGTTTATGAAATGTTTTGGTACTTATAATAGCGCTAGTGTAATTACAATATTGCATTTACAATAACCCTACGACATATGCATTCTTGTTCATCCTATCCGTAGAACGAAATGGCTCATATGCGAAGCGAGCTGGAATCGTGTCGGAACCGTTTAGCCGAGGCGGAGCGCCAAGGCGCGGAGCAAGCGGCGGCCGCCGGGCTCGCCCAGCAGCGCGGCGAGGAAGCTCGCGAGCAACTGCGGGCGGCCAATTCACATCTACAGATCTTACGCGTAAGTGACGAGTACATAATATTAATTATTTATTTATTGACTATTAAGTTTTATTGTGTTAAGTTAAACCCGTGCGTATAAGTCGCATTTGCGGGAACTTGTAATATAATAATGATAAATTAATGTTTCTTTGATTCGTGCATGCATTCCTAAATTATTTATCCGAGTCCTATGAGATTTGGTACATCGTTTAGTTAGCGTACTAATTATACCAAACTAATATAATAATGTTGATTTTAAAGTAAGTGTAAAGTATAATATAATGTTAAGGAGCGGCTCGACAACCGGGAGTCTCTCCTGGCGGAGCTGGAAGGGCGGGTGGCGACGCTGGAGAGCGAGCTGGCGTCGCGCGACGCGGCGCTCGGCAACGCGGCGCGGCGCGTGCGCGACCTGCAGGAGGAGTGCGCCGCGCTGCGCACGCGCGCGCACCACCACCACGCGCAGGCGCTGCAGCTGCAGGCCAGCCTCGCGGACGCGCAGGTACAAGCTCTGAACATAGCCGCGTTGCAATGAATGTTGTCTCTGCGCGCTTCTTCATTTTAATATGTGCAAAATCAAGCCCCTTTTATGGGGTAGGTAGATCTTGTCTCGTTCAGAGAATTTAAAAAGTTTTGTATAAGGCTCTTCAACTTGTTTATGTGGATTCTTTCTGACAAGCCGAAGTTTATTGGGTTATGGGTCTTATGTCCATAACCCAATAAAAAAGGCTGAGCTGAGTTATTTAATCAATTCAAATAGTTAGTTTGCCAATTTCGACGATTTTTTAATTGCCTACAAAATTAGTCCTTCGAGCCGGATCATATTATAATGTTCTCGTGTCGTGTAGGAAGAGGCGGAGGCGGCGCGCGAGGCGCACGCGGCGGCGGCGGCGTGGTGGCGTACGCGGGAGACTAAGGCCGACGCCACGCTGCGCCAACAGGCCAAGCTCATCGACTTCCTGCAGGTAACGCGTACCACGTCTCGTACAAATCCCTTCATATTTTGTCGCAAGTGGTTTTTCAGGCCGAAACATATTATGGATCTCGGCCGAAACAAAAACGATTGCTATCATTCAAAACATTTCATGGTATTAATTTCAAAAATCTTTGAAAGTGCTTTTGAATCTGGAAGTGAATCTAGGTTACAACTAGTTAGGTTGGGTACAACTGTTTTGGAATTCCGTTCCAACCGACAAGAACCAGCAAGACTCGGCGGTTGTTCACGTTTTTTATGTTTCAACTTTGACAATGCAGGCCAAAGTGGAAGAAGCGGGTCGGAAAAAGTGCTCGCTAAGTAACAAGCTGTTCGGACGTTCTGGTCGCCGCACGGCCACCTCGCCCTTGCTGAGAGTCAATCGGTAGGATGCCTCTATATTTTATTTTTCTTTAGTTGCCAAGTGGTTTTTGCAGAAAGGCGTAAGCGCCGCGCCAAGCCTGCTAAGTTCTTACAGTGGAAAAAAAAAGCGATTTGGTTGCCTTTTATATAGAATATATATCTCTTATTGAAGTGTTAATTAAAGAGAAAAATTGAACATGTTCTATGAAGACAAAAAGCGCTGCAACAAACTGGGCCCATATATTAATAACAATGCTATTTACAGAGAACTGCGTGAAGAAGTTGAACGATTACGAGCAAAACTCTCAGCGGCAAGCGTGAATGGAGAAGTCAAGTATGTGTTAGGGTCAGGGCAGACGCGATGCTTTTAGCAGCGGCAATCTGCGTTTTTGCGATTTTTAGTCGCTTTTTAGAAGGTCGATGTTGCGTTCTGACGCAATTAAGCCGATCGCCGCTGCTAAAACCATCGTGTCTGCCCAGAGAGTTCCATAATTATATCGATTTAGCGTTACTATGTGTTATATCATATTATAATATGTGTAAATATTTATGTGTATTTGCTCAGGCACCAAGTTTTCATGTTAACTTACATATTAGATCTATATATGTTTTATATGAAAGGTACAATTATTTATTTAGATACAGCTCTTTGTTGGTGATGATTATTGATGTATAATTATCTTATTTTGCAGTTTCATGACTCCGACACCGAGGCGAGAGAGAAAGGAGAAATCAAAGATAATTGTGAATGGGTAATACGTTTGTTATTAAATAAAATTCTACGTTCCATCTTTAAAGACAGAACATATAATACTATTTAATAGTAGGGAAAACCTATAATAAGCTTATGATATAAAATTTGTTTTCAGTACGTTTGACATCGACACACCAGAAGGGGATGATTCCTTATTAATAATATGGTAAGCAAGATTTTACAATCATGATTATGATTTCAACATCCACGTTAAGTGCGGGTTGGCAGACTTCACTCACCTTAGAGAATGACGATGACAAGTTTGTATGAAATTCATCTCGCCTAATCGACTTTATTTTTTATTCAAAAGACAAAACTTGCTCATGAAAACAATAAGCAATTAAAACAGAATCTAAAATATATGTATATATTTCATTACATTTTTGGAATTAAACGTAACATGATTTTAATTAGGTTATTGGTTCTAAACACAGTATTGTCGGCTTTCTCACTAATAAAAAACTTCGTATAATGATCCGATTGCGCGTTGTATTTAAACCCCTGGCACTATGATCGTATTGTCGCAGGCCGGACGGCGAGCGCGAGCGCGTGGCGGCGCGCGCGGCGCAGGGCACGCTGCTGCTGCGGCGCGGCGAGCGCGAGCAGCGCGCGCGGCTCGTGTCGGGCGACGCGCGCGACCTGCCGCACAACGAGGCCAACCGGGCGTTCACTGTAACTATTTCGTTTTATTTCACTCATTCACTGTAATTCATCATCACCATGAGCAAACCATTAACGTCAAACCCCATAAGTTTCACTATACCTACCCCTAGTCCAAGCTTTGCGATTAGCTGAGGGGATAAAGGAATTGTCACGTTCAGCTGCTAAATAATTGTGTAAATATTCATCCCTTCTGGTACAATAGATCAAGTTGGAAAACTCTGAGGCGGGAGTGGAAGCGATAGCCGTGTGCCCGTCGATCGCGGCGCG
Source organism: Hipparchia sbordonii (assembly GCA_038048805.1). Taxonomy (NCBI): domain Eukaryota; kingdom Metazoa; phylum Arthropoda; class Insecta; order Lepidoptera; family Nymphalidae; genus Hipparchia; species Hipparchia sbordonii. The sequence goes on along the minus strand of CM076107.1, from coordinate 5,743,208 downwards.
CAGCGACTGGCTCGCCAAGCTGACGGGCGGCGGCGCTGCGAGCGCGGGCTACGAGCCGCCCGCCCTGCTGCGCGTGCGAGCGTCGCCCGCCGCCGCGCTCTACGTCGCGCCCAACGCGCTCGCCATAGGTACGTGTTGTATGATTAGGTACGACAATATACCTTTTTACGTTGGCTGCCTGGAAGAGATCGCTTCTTGGCGATAAGGTCGCCGCCTACTATACTTTTTTGTTTACTACCGACTGCGGCAAAGCCAAAAGAAAATATGTATGTTGCATAATATGTATATTTTTTCTTAGCTTTTGCTAAACAAATCGCTGAAAACTTTTCGGAGAAGCCGCGTAACGCGGTACGGAATCCTTCGTGTACGAGTCCAACTCGCACTTGGGTGGTTTTATTTTTATATTTTGGTAAATGTTTCCCATATAGGTTGTGTGGACGGTTTGCACTCTCTCCGCGGCCCCATCCGCATGGAATGGGAGGGGGACGTGTCTCCGCCGCGGCGCGCGGCCTCGTGCGCGGTGGAGCGCGCGGCGGCGGCGGGCGGGCGCGCGCTGCTCGTGAGCGGGGGGCTGCTGGCGCACACGGGGCTGCTCGCGCTCGGCTCGGCGCTGCGGCGCGCCGCCAGCCTGCGCCCCGTCGTCACAATCGCGCGCGTGCAGCTCCCTGACACCGCTGCGCCGCACATTGTCAAGGTACACATGCGCAACCGGATTGCTTGCACACTCTCAAACAGCAGGTGGGATTGTCTAAAATTTATAGCTACAGTATGATGATCGCAATCATCTCTGGATATTTGTTAATGTAACAGTAAGAACGCTATAAATTCAGCCAATCGGAGCCCAATGCGATCTATATACTTTGGCTATCATTTCTAGACCATCACACAGCAGGGTACGTTTGGAACCCTCCTAGCTTTATTTTAATGTTTTATTACTGAACAGAACTGCTGTCATCAACATAATTTTGTGCTGCTTGTAACCAGCGACTCATTTAAATTTTGTTTGTACCACTTTCAGGATACACTCATTTTAATTTTTTCGGGTTTATCCATTAAACTACCGTTATCACATTTCCGTTCCTTCTGTGACAGAAGTATGCCTGATCATATTGGTATATTCGCAGGGAATCGCGGATGTAACAGAGGGGCAGTGCGCGGCGGTGGCGTGCGGTCGCCGCGTGTTCCTCCTTCGCTTCGACGCAGAGAAAGCAGAGTTCCACATCGCGCGCTCGCTCACCGTCGACCGCGCGCCCTACGGGCTGCTGCTCACCCAGAGCGTCGTATACATCGCCGGGGAAAAACCCTTGAAAGTCAACTTGCCGTCGGGAGCCCTCGAGGCGTTCGCCATGGACGAACCCATCATAGCCGCTGCATTCAAGAAGCATTCCGCACCCAAAGCGATTGTGCAAATTCGGAGCAAGCCCGCGGAAATACTACTCTGTTACGACGAATGTGGAGTATTCGTCGATGAGAACGGAAAGCGAACGCGGAACGAAGACCCGAAGTGGAGTACGGCCGTGCACGCCTGGGAGTACGTCCGGCCGTTCCTGTACGCCGTGGGAGAAGACAGGGTCACGATCATTTACATCCACGACGACACCTACAGGGCACCGCCTTGCACCTGCGACTCTACCTCGCTCGCTTCCACTTCGTCGGAATGCTACCAACCCGATATATTTAACTATAAGTGTAAAGAGCCTTTGCTATTAGGAACGGCGCCGAACGGTATCATCATAAAGTCTAAGGAAGACGATGAATACAAAGTGTCGATAGTTGAAGGTATAGCAGCGTTCAAGAGTATAGGTACTTCATTGGATTCGTTGGCGACCATATCGGACCCGAAAAGCTCGTCGACGTCGGACCTAGCTCAATCTATGAACGATTTGTCGCCACAAGACGTGTCGCAAGAGAGCGTCGAGTTGACTACGGGGTTCTTAGCCGATATAAGAAAAAGAGCGCAGCAACTACGAGCAAAACATCGTCAAGAAAGATCCGCAGATGACGTGATCAAAGAAATATTAACCACAGAAGTTGGGTTAAAAGGAACTTTAAATGGGAGGAAATCTCCCGCAGTGGCGTCAGAGTTTGACTCGGATTCTGAGTCTGAATCCGAAGAGGGCACCAGTTCCACGAAACGTACAGCAGATGTATGCGCAGAGATGTTCGCAAGGCAAGTCCGTTTCCAATAGACTATTGGCGTACCAAAAGTGCCAAATGTAGACATTGTCCAAAAAAATATTAATTCATTTAGTAACACTAGTCCTTAGTAATCGTACTGAAAATCCTTAGATTTATTGCATTACCGCCTTAACAGAAACCTTTGTTTTTTACAGATGAGAAAAATTTCATTGTGAAAAATATTTATAACGGCAATGTACACTCATAAGCTAGCCGTATGTATATCATAATATTTTCGTCCTACATTAATTGATGTGAACTAATTTGTAGGGATGTTGATTAATTCGCTTTAATAAGTATTTATAAAATTTAAGTACCTGTATACTGCTGATTTTATAATGAATGGTGTTATACGTAAAGTTAGTATAAATGGTTCTGTAGCATTAGAGATATGTTCATTTGCTAGTACCACGTACTTATTAGTTTTAACATAATAGCTATTTTCTTTTACGATTAAGTATGTAAATGTTTAATTTATTTGTATAATTTACCTTTTAATTGCGGACGCAAATTGTACTTACGTACCTAAATAATAGTTCTCATGAGTCTCATTAGTAGTAATTTTGAGAAATAACTTCAAACAATTACTGAATCTTAATGTTTTAGTTATATTTTACTTGCCTTTCGAAATTTATTATACCTTAAAGCCAACTTTTACTGTGATTTGATACGCACTTTTAATTTGTTTTAGGTAAGATTTAATTATACGCACGTACCGAATATTATTAATTAATATAAGACATGTTTGCCTAATATTATACTGTAATTATTACATAATAACAATAAAATATTTTTTTAACAAGTTGTTTATTCTGTCCACACCAAACAATTATTTACAACATCACAACTTCTTGTATTATGAAAATATTTTTATGAAAGTTTTTATAAAAATATGAAAATGGCTTCTGAAAATATTTTACGATTAAAAAAAATTCGAGTCAAAAACCTTTACATTTTTTTTAATTTACATCAAAATATAAGGAAAATAAAAAGATAAAGAAAATTGCATGTGCTTTTCTAAAGGTCATGCATACATTCTCTGGGTTAAATTCTACTCCTATTCTACAGAAAAAACTTCGATGATGTATTTTTTATACAAAAGCACATATCAAGTAATGTCATGGGTGCACTACACTGTGGTACATAATAAAAAAAATTATTTATTGTTGGAATCTTTTATTTACAAACTTATAGGTACGTTTTACATTACTCAGAAGTGCATTTGGAAGGACTAAATCATTGAAATGATTTTGCTATTCTGTCAATATAGTCGACCTGACCTCATTTAGAAGAAAAGTCTATTCAATCGTTTCACGTGAAATAAAGCATTAGAAATGTACTTAAGACCTGTACTACATAATATAAATCTGACGAACAGCAGAGATCTTTTTATTCACAATAATTAATATACAACAAAATTATACAGCGTGTAAATCGCGACATTCTATGCCTAACGAATTATATCTTAGATTCAGTCAAAACAGCATAATAAGAGTTCATTTTATATTTTTCATTATTTATTACATGTACAGATTCACTGGGTCCTTTATTTTACATATATATAAGAGAAACTAAGATCACACCACGAACACACAAATTTTCATTCATTTGTATTTTACATTACTTTATTTTCATAATTAGAGGCAGTTGATAATATATTTCCAGGCTAGAGCCAGTCATTTTCGCTTTCAATATAGCGCTAAGTATTTTATTTTTTTGAATGAAAATCAAAGAGTAACATTTATTATTATTATTATTTATAGTTTCGAGTCGTCCTATGTTACAAATACAACACAACCAGCCACAATAAGTTCAGATTGCGAAAATAATAACAATTTTATCGCAGTGTTGTTATAACTGCAGGATAATTATACAGCTGTGAGACCTACAGGAAATAGTTATTTTTTTTTTATTCCATGACAAGACAGACTATGCAGTTAAGATGGTAGCGGGCTAACTTGGAAGGGCAGTGTACATTCCACCTATACCCCTAATCGGTTTCTACACGCCATCGTGCCGGAATGCTAAATCGCTTGGCGGCACGTCTTTGACCATAGTGTGGCTAGCCACTAAAATATCAAAATTGTAAAATTTTTAATTTTTTTGCAATGAACTGAGGACATTTTTGAGATAACCAAAAAAATAAAATGTACGCAGGTATCGTTGTATAACTTATAAAAATGATCGACCTGTATCAAACACGCTCAGTTGAGGAAGCCGCGGCACTGCGCCGCTCCGCACAGGCACGGGATCTTCTCGTCCTCCAGGGGGAACTTGTAGTCGTACGTGATTTCCTCGTCCACTCCGATCGGCTGCTTCGAGTATATCACGATCTTCTTCTGCGACTCTATCGTTATTATCTTCGCGTAACAGTTTGGCTGTTGGATAAAACTTTTGATTAGAGAGTGAACGGGAAAAACAATCGATGATTTTAAAATCCGGTTTTGGAGGATGCTTGGCGTACTATGAGCGCTTAAGTGAACCCACAAAATGTAATGGTGTTGACACAAGACTGGACCACGTGAAGTGATTGGTAACAAGAAATCCTTACTTCCTTACTAATATCATAAATGCGCAAGTATGCTGGTTTATTGGTTTGTCCTTCAATCACGCCGCAACAAAGCAACGGATCGACGAGATATTTGCATGGATATAGTTGAAAACTACGAGAGTGGCATAGGCTGCTTCCCGGAAAATCAAAAAGATCCCGCGCGATTTTCAAAAACTAAATCCACGCGAGCGAAGCCGCGGGAATCAACTAGTTACACATACGTAGATAATGTAGATATTTATAGATCGCTTACTCTTTGTTTAAATCAAATTACGCTAACAATGATCCTAGATGGCGTTACTGAGATTGCAAGTTATATTTTATTTTTGAAATAGACGAATCACAATGGCGGCACCGTACCATAGACTACAGACAAGTGTACTAACATTGCAGCTGTGGTTGATGAAGCGCGCGAGGTTGCCGCACTTGGTGGCGTCGATGATGGTGTCGAGGTCGATGCGGAACAGGTACGAGGAGCCGATGCCCGTCGCCTCGTAGTGCGCCTCCCGCACGTCCGCAACTATCGGCCGCACCATCTGTCCCACGTACTCTATCACCATCTCGTCCGCTGCTATGGGCTCCTGGTACATAACAAGTACAATCGTTATTGAAACGTAACATCTTAAATTCGTGAGAAAAAGTAGACAATATTAACTAAATAGTAATTAAATAATCCATACCTGTGCAAAGAGTCCCCAATCGTGAATTCCAGACTTAGCAAACTTGAGCTGCTTCTTTCTGAACTTCAGCTGATTGAATTTGAGGAGATCCGAGTCCGTGTCCAATCCTGCACAGATACCATTTTACTAAAATCACTGTTTCTCTAAAAAATATTTTTAAATATTTTCTTTTGCAAGAAAACTTAACAAGCATAATTTACTATTTCAAGTTGATACCGAGATAGTTACTTAAATTATAAAATGATAAATAATAATTATTAAAAGACTGATGGAGTAAAACTGAAACAAATACAGCTAAAAACGTTTTAGGTATCAGTTATTTTCTATAAAACAAATTATGGCATTATTTTTCATAGGTACTTTTTAGTTAAATGAGAGATAAGAAACTCTCGACCGTTCCGTAGAACAATGTCTCATCTGCTAAATTCACTACCTGAAATTTGAGCTTTAAAAGTCACATCTGCAAGGCTCAAATCTCAAGTTATGACTTCAGCAGATGAGACTTTGTTCTACGGAACGGTCGCTCTAATGATGTAATATTACCGAAGGCGGTGAGCAGGCGGCGCTGGTTGGAGCGCGCCTCGCGGGACAGCAGCTGCATCTTGGAGGCCTTCTTGTCGTCGGGCGGCGCGGCGGCCAGCGCGGTGGCGCGCCCGTGGTGGTACTTGTACTTGGCCTTCAGCCGCGCGTCCATCTTGTAGTAGCCCTCCGTGCGCGCCGACCCGCTCGAGTGACCCTACAGTTACACATGTAATGTTGCCCAGTCCAATCAGGCGATATTCTCTATTTCAGTGGCTATCGTTCAGTTGCTAACTAGATATGTCAAACCCGCATTGAAGAAACTCAGGACAGTTCTTAGTTGGCAACTTTCCATTGTTTTCCGTAGCCACTGAAAATGTCAAAAATAGAGAATACTCTAGCAGGTCGGATGGAGCCAGATTGGTTCTAATTTGGTCAGGCCGGGTTAGTGAAACCAGATTGGACGTTTTTTTTTTTAATATTTCACATATTCAATATGGCTTGTATGCCCTAAGAACACTTTATAGACTGACAATGAGAATTTGTCTATCGCGAATTTGCAATGATTGCTAGCAACGGGACAGGTACCAACGATGTATTTCAATGCGTGTAGTTTGAGCTGTCCAATTTTCTTTGGCTTCCAGTCCATGCATTGCTCGATTTAAAATAAGTAGGATTGGATTAAAATTAAACGAAATTCAACTTAATATTAAGTAAAATTGAATTTGATTTAGTCAAATCGCATGAGATCATGTCTGTCCTCACCTGCAAGTCCTCGTAGATGTTGGTGTGCCGCTTGGACTTCTTCCTGGGCGGCGAGTAGACGAGGTCGGTGGGCGGGTGGTCGACCCAGTGCGTGTCGTTGAGCCAGTAGCCCTGCGCGTCCTCGGCCAGCAGCGCCTCGTACGCGCGCCGCAGGTACTCCACGTCCTCGCGGTCGATGCCGCGCGTCAGGAACTCGTACATGACCTGCAGCTCGGCCATCATGTCGCGCGGCTTGAACGTCACGCTCGAGTACAGCTTGTTGTAGTCCTCGCGCGGCTCGAACAACCTAACCCGAACGATATATTTAATGAATTAATGAATTAATACATTTTATTGTACATACACCACATTAGATATAAACATAAAAAATAAAATAAACTCAAAATAAATTATATAAATGAGAGCACAAATGGTGGTCTTATCGCTAAGAAGCAATCTTTTCTAGGCAACCATGATCCATGGTGGATATGATGATAGGATTGAATTTGAGGGTTCATAGCATCCTAACTTGAGCTGGTTAATTAACCAACGTGAAATAGTTGTTTTTCCGCGGCAGAACGATTTGCCTTCAGTACTAATAGTTTTGTTTTGAAACTATTAAAAAAATAGTCATCAACTCGAAAGCGTGAGAAACAATAGTAATTTACAAGACGTACTACTCGAATCGTACGCGATACGGCACGCTGTTGAAAAAGTGAAGAGCGATTTATAAATATTCAAAGCAAAATCAGCTCTCGTACGTAGTGATACGGCATAAAATAACCTGCACGCGCGCGATTATATATATCGCGAGGTATTACTATTAGTTCGAGATCGCTTTCGAGCTTGTTTTTTATAGTATAAGTTCTACCATTTTTGAATTATAATTTCTTTAATCGATTATACTATCAAGGCTTTTTTTGCCTTTCGGTTCGGTAAAACAACCATTACAATGTGTATACTAAACCTTTTAAAAGTGTACTAATTTATAATAAAAAAAGTGCAAAGATATTATGAATTTGTTTGTAAACATACTTGTTCTGTATCTCCGCCAGCTTTTTAACTTCATGTTTTCTCTTGTAGGGTTTCTTGGCCTCCTTCTGTTTGATCTCATCGGGCTCGACGCGTGCAGATTCGATGTCAGGTTCCGCCATCCATGTGTATCCTGTTTGTACAATAGATAAAACAAAAACTAAGTACATACTTTTAAACATGGTTAGCCCATTTTTTTATCTATATTTGGACACAATAACGATTCAACCCACAAACCTTTGTCAAATTAAATACATACATAATGTAAAAGAATAAAGTCGACTTTACAATTGTGTGGGTTGACTATTGCGTGTGTACGTCCATTTAAGATTACCTGTCACGTTGGTTTAGTGGTTAGCAAGTTCGACTGCAGATGACGAGGTCCCGGGTTCGTTCCCGGGTTCTGATCAAAAAATGTATTGGGTTCTGTCAAGAAATTCTCAGTACTAGCCTGAAGTTAGGAAGTTGGTAGTGAGTCATTCCCGTGCCTCGGAGGGCACGTAAAGCTGTCGGTCCTGCGCCTGATCTCTCACTGGTAGTGATGGATGTTCCATCCCATCGGATTATGAGAGTGAGAGAATAGAGAGTGCGTCTGTGTTTGCGCACACAGATAACTGTTGTAGCTCTATAATATCTCCCACGCAGTTGGCTAATCGCGGATTCGGTCGAGGGCATTTCGCTCATTTGCGACAAGAGTGACTTAATTCAAAATCGACGATGAGAGAATTCTCTCATTAGAAAGTAATGTTTTGTGGATGCTGCGGTCTCGAAACAACACAGCGGCCAACAAAGCAACAGAGCATTAAGTCACAATCTCTCTCGCTCTTATTTTTTTGTGCTTAGCGTAATGTTGTTTTTATAGCAAAAAAGTATAAATGTTCGACACTAAAATTGGGGAATTTTGAGTTATGTCACCCTTGTCGCAAATGAGCGATTTGTTATTATTTAGATGTAACTTGCCGTGGTCATGCTGCAGGTGGTTGGGCGCGTGCGCGCGCGGCGGCGGGCGGCAGTACGAGTGGTCCAGCGCCACCTGCGACGCCTGCGACGCTTGCGACGCCTGCGACTGCGGCGACGACGAGTCCGACAACGCCTGCTCGGATGTAACGTTACACGTGTTATATACCTCTGAATATCGCCACAACAAACAACGAAATATCAGGTTTATCAATACTTTTCAAGATTACATACTCTTTTGGTTTTACTGTTTTCTTGGTTTGATTTGGCACCTCCATTTTACTGACTTCAAAAACTACGTAATGAGTATTGGAATTTTGCTCATAATTTCAAGGTAAATTGGTTTGAAAAGAATATAAAAAATATTCAACAAAGTTTTAAGCTTTTCACTGTTTACAGTCCTCGACTCCCTGATCTGTGGACCCCCCTGACTTTTCTCCACTTCCCTTACTGCCAATCCCTTCCCCCTTTCGCTTTTCCTTTACCCATCAGCCTCCTATAAGTGTCGAGGCGCTTTGAATCGGTATAAGAACTTCAGTACTCGTAATTATAGAAGTCAGTGCATGTAATATCGTAATAAATGATGCCTGCGACTTCATCCCCGTGAATTAAAGTATTTTAATTCCAGCGGGAACTCTAAATTTTCCGGGATAAAATGTCTAGCCCATGTGTTAATTCTGAATCTAATTCAGTTGTTGAGGCATGAAGGAGTAACTAACATGCAAAATTTTCCACTTATAATATTAGTGAGATATGGACTTACTTCCTTAATACCGTTAACACTGGGCGCGGACTCCGTGTCGCTGAGCGAGGGAAGCCTCTCCCTCTTGTCCTTCGGGGGCTCCTTGTCCTCTTTCCGCCTCTCGTCGCGCTCCCCTTCAGACATGATCTCCCCTTCTTCCAAATCTTGGGGTTTACTCTTCTCCGGAGATTTCAAGTGATTTTTGACGGGACTACTTCTGGGTTCTTCTTCTTTAGGCTCGGGTAAACTGTACAAACAAAAACACAGAATTAAAAAAGGTAATAAATCACCACATAGCACAGTTATTGTGTTGTAAGCGAGTTTGTTTTACAAATACCGGGTGTCAAGTGTCCCAATTTTTACATTATGTCTATACAAATACAAAATATGACAAAAAAACACTGACTTAGCTCTTGTTCCACTACAAGACTAAGGAACGAACTCTGGGTGGACAAAATAGGTTTACACTCCCACTAACAAGAAGTTTTGACAGTTGCCTTAAGATCACTTCCACTACTCTGACATTGACTCTTTTTTTAAATATTTTTAGCGAGCAAACGAGCAGGCGGGTCGCCTGATGTTAAATGATTACCGCCGTCCATGAACATTTGTAGCACCTGAGGCACCACCAATGCGTTTCCGGCTTTTTAGGAATTTGTTGGTTCGCCCCTTGAATAACCCCATGTTGTAATTTAGTGGGAACACCGTCGCAGGAAGTTGGTTCCAAAGTTTCAAAGTACGTGGAAAAAAAGATCTGGCACATCGGATGGTCGAAGTGCTCCAGACACCCAGGTGGTGAGGGTGAAATTGTGTTCGGTGGAAAGCGGTGCGGGTGCGGCTTTTTGCTCGTTCAATCCTTTGCACTAGACTAGCTATTTGTTGGTGAAAGGGCTTGTATGAAGTTTTCCTCTGCGAGATAAATGGAGTCAGTAAAGGAGCTCACTTCGTTCGCGGTGGAGAAATTTGATAGTTAACTGTGGTTGCTAAGCTAGGTGTCAGTAATGGGGCGTTAGTATACATTGTATGTATTGTTGTAGGTACTGTACCTGGTGTCAGGCGGTTTGTCGGGCGGCAGTTCGGCGTCCACCTCCATAGTCTTTCTCTGCTCTTCCAAAAACTCGCGCTCGATCTGTTCCATATATTCCGTGTTCCGTCTTCTTCTCTCCTACAATATAAAAATAGCGGCTGAAGCTCGAATTTTTCTTAATAAAGACAAAATATTACACAGTATAGTGTGTTTAAAATGAGACTAGGACTGTCAAACAGCCATTTTATATTTCTGTTTTTATATTCTGCTCATATGAGGTTTACACTGAGTGAGATAGAAACAGAAAATGGCGGCTTCTCATTCCTATTGTCATTTGAAACGCATTATAAGTATAGTATTTTAATTTAAGTAACTTCAAAGAATTCACTAAGTAGGAAGTAGGAGTAGGAATGGCAAGGGTTTAGGCCATTCCCCACCATCTGGCCATAATGAAGAACTTCAGACATGAAGGTTTCCTCTGGATATGTTCCTTCACCATTGAAGCAAGTGATATTTAATTGCTTAAAACGCACAAGTCAGAGTTGCGTGTCCGGGATCGAACCTCGATTCCCCCGAAAGGAGACCGAAATTTCCTTCGTTTTTTTTTAAAAAAAAAAAAGCATATCAGCCAAGCTGAACTTGACTGATGTTCTCCTCTCCCCTCCAAATAAGTGAAAACTTGTGTTAGGAGTGGGTACGACAATAGTGCAATGGGTGGGATTCGAACCTGTGACCTTTCAGTTTTCAGTCCGCACTTTTAACCGTTGGGCTATTGAGGCTTATCTACGAAGTTTTAGGCTACTTCTGTTCCGTAGAAAAAAGAAAACAATATAATATACTATACACGTACATCTAGGCGATAATTGTATTTACCTGGTACTCCCTTTCCTCTTCCGAGTCTGAGTACACGCGGTCAAGTAACAAGTCTCGTGGTTCTTCCTCTGGGGAGAGAATCGGTGAACCGAGCCTGTCATCTGCGTCCGATGCTTCCACAGGAGGTATGGGAGTTTTTTCTATAAATAAAATCACCGAATAAAAAATACGATGTTTTTAACTGCAAATAATACTCGTAATGTTGTCCAAGTTGATTTGGCTATACTTTAGATAGCAAACGTATCTAAATACCACTCTATATGATTTCACCTTACTCACTTTCAAGGGAAGCTGGAAGAAATTTCTATTTTTAGAGACTTATCTCACCTGTGTCCTTCTTCTACTAATATATTTTCTTGTCTTGTAATTCTCTATTCTCTATATGTACATAAAAAAAAGATACCGGCCGAATTAATAACCTCCTCTTTTTTGGAAGTCGGTTAACAAATAAAAATAAATTCAGACTACGAAATATATAAGTTAACTACCTCGACAATAATTTTTAGCGCAGAATAGTCTCGCCAATCTCGCTGAATTGAATACAGTCCTTTTTGCTTTACATTTAGATTTGAAATACAACACAAGTCTCATAACAATATAATTACGGTACCTCTTCTTCTGTGCTCTTCTTCACTGTCCGATGACGACGAATATACTTTTCTTAGCCTCTCTTTGTTCGATATGACTTTGAACTGAAAACAAACATAATTATTAACTACGTGCATTTTAAAGTTGTAGTAAATTCAAAAGTAAGTATTTTTGGATGTATTACAATAATGGATGGATTTTAAGCTTTTTTAGCATTACGGTTTAGGAGTTCAGAGCGGCATCTCAATTTTAGAGCCTATAATATCAATTCATAATCGACAGTTTCTAACGAGTGCAGTTCTTTGCAGCATCAGTATTGAGGAGTTAGGTCCTTGAGTGTAACGATTTAGTCTTGAGATGGTACCTACAATATCTATTTATAATCGACAATTCCTAATCAAATCAAATCAAATCAAAATTTATTTATTTCATGTAGGCCAACTTGTAGCTCTTATGAAACGTCAAAAATCTACCACCGGTTCGGAATGCAGATTCTGCTGAGAAGAGCCGGCAAGAAACTCAGCAGTTGCTCTTTTCAAAAAAAAATTTTTTTTTTTTTTTTTTACAATTGTTAAAAAGAACTAGGCTATGCACACAATGTTTCCACACAGAAGTTTCAAAAATGTACGCCTACCGCAACCAAAGACATGTTAACATGGGTAGACACAAAGCAGACCCATTCCCGTTGGCGGCACCCGTTCACGAGCATGACGCATGATCCAGCCATTGCCTCGCTCAACCATATTTGAGGGAACGTAACAACCCGCACCACACGACACCACCACAGAAATGTTTAAGTGAGCATGACATACTTTAGGCTACCCATGTTAAGGCATCGAATTAAATATTAATATTAAGATACTCATTTTAAGACATAACTGAGACACAAATAAAGTGGAAACACTGTAGAACAGAATACAATATTATATATATATAATTTGACAGCAATATTTTTTAAACTTGTTAAAAGCTCCATATTACTAATCCTATTATCCTATTAGTATTATAAATGCGAAAGTTTGTTTGTTTGTTACTCAATCAGTCGCAACGACTGAACCGATTTGGGTGAAATTTAGCACAGAGATAGATTCTGCCGTCCACAAGCTATAATGCCGTTAACTACCAAGACCATATTTCCTAATATAAATCCAAAACCATTTAAGTTAGGGTTTATATTAGGAAATATAGTCTTGGTAGTTAACGGCGTTATAGCTTGTGGACGGCAGGATTATAGTCTGAAATAGCACATTACCTGAGTCTCGTCCAGTTCGGGCTCGGAGTCGTCCGTGTCGGAGTATATCCGCGGCGCCGTGCCCGCGCGCAGCGAGTGCTGCGAGCGCAGCGAGCGCTCCGACCCCGACCACGACGAGCGCGACGACGACGACGACGACGACCTGACCGATGTTACAGAATACTTAGTTATAGGCAATATGCGCGTTTAATTCGATTCGGTTCAAATATATTTTTCTGTTACCTACATTAAATAATGTCTACATCACCTATATTTTTTATTAAAATTAGCTAAGTATTATAATACGGACAAATATCTTAATTATGCACGGAAATAAAGAAACGTCAAAGGGACATCACAGTCTCTGTCTATTGCATGAGAAAAAGTATATAAATATATTTTTTAAATATAATAATATATAATATCTTTATTGTTCACATAAAACATGTTAAAACAGTGACAATTTAATGGCGAAGGTGGCACTATACACAATACAACACAATTACATAATTTAAAGAACTAAAGATTTGATCATTGGGTTCCTTGGTGTTAAACGAGGGACTGTGGTGTCTAATAATAACAGAATGGTAATGCTAACCTTGAAGAACTGCTGGACTGTCGTCTTCTGCCCGTCGACAGATACGATCCCGTAGTTCTATTTCTCGGGCTAGTAGGCAATTCTTTTTCTTCGTCAGAGTTCTGAACGATTTCCTCCTAAGAAAAAAGAAATTTCAAATAAATAATACTATACTATACTATAATAATAAGTACATATACAACATTGGTCCTTATTAAAAAATTGCGTAAATTAATATGGTTAACAATAATAACTTTAGGCGCGGTCAGACAAAGTTATAACGTTCTTAACGTTAACAATTGCTTTACAAGATTTTCATCCAAAGTGAAAACTTGTTGTAACATTCGTTTAAGACACTATGAAAATTCATAAAAAAAGGTGAATTGAAGAATGTAAGCGAACAATAATAAGATCCCCGAGCCGTAGATTCATCCACAGTGAATTTGTATTGAAAAATATTAGCAAATTGTCCGTAGTGATTATCACTAGGGAGAGGTGAAATTAAAGAACTGGATGAAAAAAGGACGATTTATTCTTGATGATTCAGTTTGTGTGAATCGGTTTGGATGAACATAAAAATACGGAATAAATCCTGGTTTACTTACCTGGTCACTAAGTCTCTTAGAAGAGTCCTCGTCCATGACGACAGGGGAGGGGATTTTCCTCTTGCGTCTGAAACTTGGCATCTTCGGTATGGCGGCGCGCAGACCCAACCCGATGCCCATGCTGTAGCCGCCCAGATCCAGACCTAGATCTCGTGACTCCATTATAGATTTTAACGAATCCACACTCTCTTCTTTTTTGTTGGATATATCCTACAACAAAAATATACACATCAATGGATATCCTTACTAATATTATAAATGCGAAAGTGTATTTGTTTTTTGGTTTGTCCTTCAATCACACTGCAACAGTTACGGAGCGACGTGATTTCTTGCATGGGTATATTTGAGGACCTGGAGAGTGACACAGGCTACTTTTTATCTCGGGGAATCAGACTTCCTGCGGGATTCTAAACACTAAATCCACGCGGATGAAGTCGCGGACATCAGCTAGTCTAAATATATAAAAGGCAAAGGTGACTGGCTGACTGACTGATCTATCAACGCACAGCTTTAACCACTGGACCGATCGAACTGACATTTGGCACACAGGTAGCTATTAGAACGTAGTCATCTGCTAAGAAAGGATTTTTCAAAATTCAACCCCAAATAAAATAGGGGTTTAAAAAACCGAACATAACGTGAGCGAAGCCGCGGGTTAAAGCTGGTTTATAATAAGTGGCAGTGGAGGATTAATCACTAAAAACAAAATTAAATTTTTAGGAAGCCAGAATTTGGGGAAGATCATTTAATTAAGGCAGCAGACTCACTTGAAGCGGCTGAGTGACGTCATCCTTCTGGGTTTTGGTGGTTTGTCTCGTTTTCCTGCTCTGTTCGTCCCACCACACTTCAAAGTTCTTGAAGGCGGTGCTCTCGATCATCTTTTTATTGAAGTCTTTTTTAAGGATCTGCTTTAGTTCGGTCGTCACGCGCTCTATCACGCTGTTTATTGTGGGGAAGTGAGGATTGTCATGTTCCTACACAAAACAAAAAACATACGATTTAATTTTTCAATACACTAGAGAAAAATGTAACTTGGGTGAATTGGGTAAAACTAATACACGAAATTGAGCATGCAACTTGGCAAAAAAGACTAGAAATGAAACTAATATTTTTTCTTTCATGACAACACTATTTGTTCAAGTGACATTGCTGAAATGACATTGTTCTATCATTTAGTGATTTTGAATTCGTAGATATCTATTTACTTTGCGTGAAATTGACTAAAATACTCGAAGATCAATTAAATATAATATTATTAAAAATATCTGCAGTTGTACTCCATATCTACCCGAGAGGTGATTTTTGAGTTGCTCCATTTGGATTCTTACTCTTTGGGTTGCTATATTCAAGATAAATTAGCGAGCGAATCGCCAAGTTATACAAATCATTAAGTACTATTATTAGCGTATGTCAATATTTTAGATATTTTCGCTTCTGTAATTAGCTTTAGTTTTTCTATACTGTATGCTGTGGTCATTTCTAGAAGGTTGCAATTACTTACAGTGTAACTTATTACGATACATATAAAATTGTGAACCAGTTAAATGATCCAAAAAAAAAAAAAACTAGCGCTTGCGTCGGTATACCTGTCGGTCGGGCGGATGCGCGGGCGGGTAGTGGTGCGGCAGGATGGGCGGCGCCGCGAACCCGCCGCTGGGGCCGTACGCCAACGTCATGTCCGGCACGCCGGGGTACGGCGCCGGGTAGCCTACGTAAATAATAATACATTTTAAAAGATAAAATAGACTGAATATGACTCGCTCCAGCTAATGAACTCATTAGACGGTTATACCAGTAGCCTAAGCACGAACATTTAACTTTCGAATAGTTAAATATATGATACATACACAATTTCTTGCTGGCGTTAGCTTTACCTTTACTATTCGAAATATTCGTTCGTGCTTTGGTTACTGTAGACTGTAGTACATGAAATTGTTATTATAAACCGCAACCACAGAGTTTCTTGCTGGTTCTTCTTGGTTAGTACGGCATTCCGAACCAGTGGTAGATTCGCTTGCCGATTCAATAGCACTTTGTAAAAGTCTATTTCAATAAAAAATAAATTATATTACAAAGAAAGAAAAACTTAAATTTTCTCTTAAAAGAATAGAAATTGAATAAAAAGGAATTGACAAGTTCCATATGTGAAAGATAGTAAGTATGTACATAATATGAAGGGTACCTGTCGTAGGCCAGACCGACTGGAAGTAGTGCGGATGCGGATGCGGGTGCGGGTGCGGATGCGGTTGAGGGTGCGGGTGCGGCGCGGGCGGATACGGGTAGTACGCATCCGCGGGCACTTGCTCCTCGATCTTCGCCTCCGTCGACGACAGCGATGATAACGACATCTGGGGCAGATTATTAAATGATCACCCTTGTAGGGTTTATATGTATCATCTTCATCAGCCAAAATGCATACTGTTGGACATAGGCCTCTTTTAAGTAGAGCCAACGTTGCCTAACCTAGGCCTATCGCATCCAATCGATGCCTGCTACTTTTTGGATATCTTCTCTATCTAGCCGAGGGGCGCCCTACAATCTGTTTGTCAAGATGCGGTCTCCACTCGAGGACCTTAGGACTCCAACAGCTAATGAAACTCACTAAAGACATAGTATTACTCACTAAATACATAGTATTACTCACTAAATACATATTATTACTCACTAAATACATATAACATATATGTATTTAGTGAGACTTCGTCCGCGTAGATCTAGTTTTTAATAATGCCACGTGTATTTTTGATTGTCCAGAATGAAAAGTAGCCTTCGGTTCGGCTCTCGTTGGTTGGCCGCCCGTTCAGTAATTCGTTTTCGGTTAGCGTATTTTCTTACTTTCCCTCTTTTTGCTCTGTTTCTAAGGGTCGTACGGTGATGTTAAATAGACTATAACCTTCCTCAAGGATTAGGTTAACAAATGCAAAAAGAATTTTTCAAATCCGACGGGTAGTTCCAGGATTAGCGCGTTCAAACAAACAAACTCTTCAGCTTTATAATATAAGTATAGATAAGCACGCACCTGATCATCGTCCAGGTTGTCCTGGTCGCGGTCGGGCGGCGCGGCGGGCGAGCGCCGCGGCTCGCCCGTCGTCAGCAACTCGTCTTCGGAGGACGATATATCCGACCCTATCTTGTCTATTTGCGGGAACTTCCGCCGCTCTTCCTCTTTCGCCCTCTTTAAAAAAATATATTTATTTCAGCCTACAGTTTTAGTATACTATATGTATATTACTTAAAAAATATGTTAGTTGTTAGTGTAATTAATTAATTAAATAAATACGCTAAATTACATACAAATGATTATCTATATGGCTATTGCATAGCTTCTATCGCGGACCTTGAGCGTGGAGACCGAATCCAGAAATTCCGTAACGAAAATAACCTAAGACCCCACGGACACGGACTCCTCTCACCGCTAGATGGAGTTGATAAAAAATGCTATGCAATAGCTTTACCGCGGCAGTCCCTGAGTGCCACACGTCTTTTTTTTTATTTATGTAATGAAATGAAACTTACCCTTTCTATCGTCAACTTGAGGCATTCGAGATAGAACTCTCTGCTGAGGTAGGGTGACGGTGTATTTGAGAGTGGCTCTGAGTTCACTTCTGTCGGCTGGTTGATGGATATTATACTCTCGCGGTCTTCGCTGCTTGAACCTAAATACAACGAATAGTGCGGTTTTTAGACAATCAATTGCTTTATGTACGAGTATGATGTAGTATTCGCTGTCAATTTAGCTTCATTCAACTTTGCAAATTAGAATTTAAATGACATTCAAACTTTTGCTGATTGGATAAAAAAGAATCGTCAAAATCAGACGACTCTACGAAAAGTTATGCGTGGTCAATGGTCATACACAATACCTACACAAAAAAAAGTTTCAAACAATTGTTCGAGAAATATCACGTTAAGTATGCTTAAATTTGGAATTAGCCTGTACACAATGTGTGACCGGCACGATTTTTTTCAAAATCGATATATGTATGAAGGTCGATATCAATAAATCCTATATGCTTTTCTGTTATTGCCAATCATTCATAAACATTTTGGTACGGCCATCTGTGCTGTACCTTCGTCATCGGAGGGTGGGTTGTGGGCGTCCAAGTCTGGTATTTTAGTGGGCAAGCGGTCGTCATCCTCCTCCTCTGATGAGATGCCGAGGGAGAGAAAGGGCGGCGCCAGCCCGCCGCCGCCCGTCGCACCCTTGAGGAGCATCGCGATCCTGCAATGGACTTTTATTTGAAGAACAGCTTTTGACGACCTCCCTGGCGCAGTGGTGAGCGCTGTGGTCTTATAACTGGGAGGTCTCGGGCTCGATTCCCGGGGAATTTCACGTTATATTTTAGTAGTTGATGCCCGCGACTTCGTTCGTGTGGATCAAAGTTTTTTAATTCCCGCAGGAACTGTCTTATTTTTTGGGATAAAATGTAGCCTATGTGTTATTCCAGACTATAATCTGTCTCTGTATAATTTATAATATTAATAAAATAAGATTTTTATTTGAACAGTAAACTATAGCCATAGACAATCACAAGTTAACAGAGTATACACCTGAAAGAAAAACTCACATTGGAAAAATTTAAATACTAAGTATAATAGAGTATAATATATAAAACAAGAATAAAAAAATACAAAGAAAAAGGAATTAGCGAAAGCGAATATTATGAGGGTTCCCGCGGGATTTCTAAGAACCTAATTCGATGCGGGCGAAGGCACGGACTAACTAACAGCTAGTAGATAGTAGCGGATAGTAAAAAGCGAGTAGTAGTAGTAGTAAAAGTGTGGTACCTAGTGTCGAGGTCGACATTTTTGGGCTCGTCCACGGGCGGCGGCGGCTTGGGCTCGGGCTCCTTGGCCGCGACCACCTCCTGCGGCGGGGCGGGCTCCTCGCTTTTGCTTTTCACCTCCTGAATAATTACTTTATTGGCTTTTCTATACGTTCTTATACGAGTATAATCTATTTTTCTTTACCTGTCTTACTAGATAATTCCTTTTTTATAGAGATAAGCTTCACCTATGTCTACTTCTTCTAATATAATATGTTGTCTTGTAATTCCTTATATGTACATAAAAAATAAAAATAAATAAATAAATAACAATTGAGCACTATAATATCCTGTGCTCTAAGTGAAAACCAAACAGAACGTCGTAAGCACCCAGCTAATTTCGTCGGTTAAGTATTTCTCTGACCTGACGTCTTCTGCTATCTATTTATCTTTTAGACAGCTAAAGAAAAACAGATTATAGGCACATCTTAGTATACTACATATATTGATAATAATAATTATATTGTGCATAAGAAAAAGGGAATTCTTCAGTAAACTTATGGCTATACAATCACTAACATTATTTATTTTATTAACCAACTTCCAAAAAGGAGGAGGTTATCAAATCGGCCGGTTTATCTACTAGGTACTCGATATTGCCGTGATGTTTTATCTTTTTAACGAGATTGTTCGATTTGTTCAAGACGACATAAAAGACACATGACAAATAAAGCTATAAACATGATTCGAAAAACGGGAAACAACATTCTAAGCTTTTAAAACAAACACAATAAAGCATGCAAAAAAATGATGGGGAATTCATCAAAATATCTATCCGTGAAGTTTTTTTCCTACCTGAAGGCCTACCCTACCTTTACGTGTCACCCAAAAGTGGTCAACAGCGCTCAGCGTAATGCCCCATATCAAATGCGCTATTTCGATATATTTTTGTGGTGCGATTCCTAAATTTCGTTAGTATAAGTCAGTTGACATGGGTGAATGGAAAAATAGGTTGTAGCAATATTGTGAAAGAGTCTTCGATGAATTAAACAGTTTGATAATTTACATAAAAATAAATCTGATTTTAATTAAAAATAAGTTAATGTGGACAGGTGGAATAAATGGAAAAAAGTAACCCGTGTAAGTCAACTGACTTATTGAACAGACTATATATAAATCCAATCGAACCTTGTCATTATGGGTGTGTTGCGGAACGGGCGTGTGTTGCGGGAGGGGCGTTTGTTGCGGGAGGGGCGTGTGTTGCGGCGCGGGCG
The DNA here is from genome assembly GCA_038048805.1 of Hipparchia sbordonii. NCBI lineage: Eukaryota > Metazoa > Arthropoda > Insecta > Lepidoptera > Nymphalidae > Hipparchia > Hipparchia sbordonii. Next base: position 5,722,864 of record CM076107.1, on the reverse strand, counting down.
TGTGCGCGAGCGGCGCGCCGGGCGTGCGCGGCGCGCGCGGCGACGGCGGCGGCTCGCGCCCGCTCCACGCGCCTGGCCCGCTCGACGACTGCTCCGACTTCGCACCATATTAACCACACTGTTTATACGTTCATTCCTTTCCAATGCTTTAAGCCGCGAGATTCACCGACCAATAAACGTGCTCGGACTTTTTTTATTTAAAAATATAAGTCAAGATTTCTTATAATCTCCTGTCCCATCCAAATAAGGGGCTAGGCTATGCTTTTTTTAGACTTGCGCATGGTATAGTGCATAAAGGGCTACGTTGTGTGGATACCGGAAATTGGCATTCAGCGCATCAAAATGCGGCTGTTTTCAGAACATTTAAAAAGATTGGCGCGAAGTATACTTATTTTAATTTAATTTATATTAATCCCAAACGATACTCCTTTAATAAACAAAATATTTATCGAGATTTTAATCGTTTTGAATTGTCATCAGGAAATGAGACGCTATGAGTTCCAAGCGGTCAAGTTAAATTAATTCAATAAAGCGGACAATACATTTGCCAAGATGAATTTTGTTTGTTAGAAGAAAATCAGAAAAATGCATGAGATTAACTAGCACAAACACTCTCTTCAGCCTTTAGCGTTAACTATTCAAGTTAACCTCTCCTTTTCCTTGTAATGGCATTTAGTTTAGAAATTTACTTTCAGGGAAACATCATCATCTCCAAATTAAATGACAAAATTTACACAAAGTTACAGTAAACTCAAAAGTTACACTAGAGCCTTTCTTTTAGAGTCCTGAGTATGACTTTTCGAGTTACAGTAATAAGTATTAATTCAACTTGAACTTGAAACTGTAAGGGCATGTGTAAGTAAATCAGTCATTAGTTTCATCTTCAGTCTACTTGACAGTTTCACGCATGATTTACGCACAGTTTACGTTAACTTGAAAAGTTACTCCGGAGCAATGCTTTTTGGGTTATATACAAAAATTGATTTGTCCAAAATAAAAAACAAAATTTTTGTTTAGCGACATAAACTAACAAGCTGTTATTACAGCAGGTTGATAGAATATACTTTCGAAGTAATTATTATTATTTAAAGTGGACCCAATTTACTGCAGAGATTAGTTAGAAGAAATAGATTGCTTACTCAATGTATGAATCAAACTACATAAAAATGATAAAAGAGGGCGTTACTAGGATTGCAAGTTATATTATATTTTATTTATCGTTAAAATCGACGAAATATCGTATTTTATAATTCTGGTTCGTCATATTCATTTATTTCTAGGATCAAAATACAAAATTTTCATAAAATCATATAAAGATGGCGAATTTTTAGAGTACTTTAAAATTTCTTAACTAGTTGTATCGAATTCCGGAATATCACTCAACATTTCAGATGTCAAGCCATCTTTATTATAGACATATAATTATTATAAAAAGATAAAACGAACTTTATTCAAAAATATAACTTCAGCAATCTATATCTTTAACTAATCTCTGCTTGCCGGTGTTTCAAAAGTAATTTGAAGTAGGGCACAACTGTAGATTAAAAGACATTAGTCAGGAGATAACAGGTGTAAGACGTAGTGACTAGTGGTAGGGTGTAGCGAGTGACTCACGTGGGGGTGGTGGTGGGAGGCGTGCGGCGGCTGCCTCCACTCGCCCCACCACACGCCCGAGCCCGTGCCGCTGCCGTACCCGTAGTTGTAGCTGTGGGGAATACTTTTAATGAGAACCATGCTCAATATCTAGGCAAGCGCGCTCCAACCTAAATCTCATCAATAATTGTCATCATTGATTGTCGTCAAGCGCAAGCCTATCTCATAATTAAAAAAAAAACAATCTATATTCAATCTATTTTTCCTTAGCTGTTCTAAAACGGTTTGGCAAAACGCGTAACTGACCGCGTTTTAAAGTTTAGTTTTCACTTGTAGCACGGTTTCGTTGTCAAGGCGGGGGGAACTTCCTATGTGCTGCGGGTATCGCGTCGCTTATGCCTTTTTGCGAGAAAACACTTTTTTAGCGTTTAAAACAGTTTAGGAAAAATAGATACGAATTATTTAGATAATAAGAACCGCAAAAATTTGGAATGCCCTTCTGGCTTCCGTATTTTTAACTAACTATAATGTGGGTCTTTAAATGAAAAGTGAATAGGCATCTCTAGGCAAGCACGCACGATCTTAGGCTGCATCTTCACTTACCATCAGGTGAGATCGCAGTGAAGCGCTAGTTTATATATTTAAAAAAAAATTATGAGTCACCATGTATTGAAATCGTATAAATGAATTACAAAAACCAGAAGCCCTCTTCCACTTTAGCAACAGTTAATTCCCATAAATTACCCAGCACAACCACACTGTGAAATGTTCATGCTGCCTGGATATTGTTTGTGCGGACGACTAGACGTAGCTCACTGCGTTCGTACGCGAGGTTTCGATATCTGCGCCTTAAGTGTTGAATGGAATGAACACTCACGGCGAGGGCTGGTAGTAGGGGTCGTAGGGAACTTGCGCGGGTGTGTACGGCAACTCGGCGACGTGCGCGCTCGCGTACGAGCTACTGGTCTCGCTCGTGCGCGAGTGCCGCTCTCGATGCCTGACGAGTCAACAAATGTAGCATAAAAAATTAGGAGAAAAAGAGAAATATTATTATAATAGGTGAAGTCACTTAGGTAAGGGCCGAGATAGAATCCAATGTCCTGGAGCCCTACCACCAACGCTTAAAGTATTCAGTATTGTTTTGACATGTAAATGAAGCTTAAAGTAAGTAACAGAAGGACATCATTACTGCCGTCATAAGGAAAAAAGACGCATCTGACATTTGTTTCGAAATTGAGTTAGACACATATTCGGCTTCAGAACAAAAATACTGGTAAGGACTGGACTGGACGGGAGATTATAAGACAATGACGTGTCAAAATAATATTGAAATAATACTTTAAGTGTTGGTGGTAGGGCCCCCGTTTTATATCGCGTAAATAGTGCGAAAGCTCGCGAAAAAATAGTTTGTCGCGCTGGTAAACCGCCACCAGTCCAACCTTACCTGGGCGGGACCTGATAAACTATAACTTTAAACCACAGTCCATTTCATCGTCATCGTTTCACCCGATTGAAGTCCATTGCTCGACTTTAATCATCGTTTGTGTTCAACGACTTTCTTAAGATGGACTGTCTTCCTTAATGATTTTAAAGTTAATCCAAATCAATTTTACCTTCTTTTACATTTCCTCTTGCAACGTTTGCTTGTAAAATAAAATATAAAATTCAGGAATCGTTATAGCCGAATAATTATGTGTGTATGGAATTTTGAATACTACTAATGTAAGTATTCAAATATGAAGAAAATTTAGATATGATTTGATGTCGATAGGGATTATAGAATTTAAACCAACCTATCTCTGTCCCTTTCCCTCTCGGTGTCCCTGTCCCGCTCGCTGCGGTTGCGATGCCGATGCCTGTACTCCCGCTCGTCGTCCGACCAGCGAGTGTTGCTGTCGTTGTGCTCAGTCTCTTTGTAGCGGGGATAGGTTTCCTTGTGACAGAATTAGATAGACTGATAGAATACTCGTTATTTGTATACCACACAAGGAAAAAAGATAGACAAAGATAAGTAGAATAGCTTATTGCTACTACTAGGTATCCTCATGATCAGAAATGACAAGGAAACAGTTATTGACACACTAAAGCAGATACTTCTAATGTTTATTAGCAAATGAGCTTCAGGATAGAAGAAAAAACTTGTGTTCAATGTTTTTTTGACACCTTGCAAAGTTTAACTATGCAAGACCATTGATTTATCATTTTCAATTAAAAGCACAATCAAACACCTAAGCATAGGGCCAATAAATTTTTGAATTTCTTTGATTTTCCGGTATAAAAAGTAGCCTATGTCACTCTCCAGGTCCTCAACTACACCCAATGCCCATGAAAAAAATCAAGTCGATCCGTAGCTCTGTTGCAGCATTATTGAAGGATAAACCAACAAACAAATACGCTTTTGTATTTATAATATTAGTAAGGATATCAATATCAAGGTAAGTAATATAGTACTGATGCCAAAAGATCTACCTTTTCTGTCAACTTGGTATCTTCTAATCTTTTACTAAGCGCTGGGTCCAGCTTAGTCGCTCGAACATCTTCAACCAAAATCGGGGCCTTTACAACTGATGCAGCTGGTTGAGGTTTTCTTTCCATAGTTCTATCGTCAAACATTTCTTGGCATTTCTTACCAAATGGGTCAAGAAATACATCCAGCACCTGAAATAAGTTCAACTTAAGCTTTAACTTAGATCTTCATGGACTTAAGTTTTTCAATGTAAATGTTAAAATCAATTGACAAGGTAAAAGGAAATAGCAAATTAAAATAATATACTTAATAGGCATGCTGATTAACTGAGATGGTTTCTGAAGTAGTGGCAATGTCTGTGGCAGATGATGAGATATAAGAGGGGTGATAGTTGACATAGTTGAGTATACAACTCTCCCTCATTGCAGTTAACTTGGGAACTATCTATCAATGGTAAGGCTATAACGTGGTTTATGATTTTCTTCTTACCAACAACTTTCCAAACTTCAATCTATTTACTATTTTGAATGATGCCACAATGAGAATAGGTATAATAATAAAGAATAGTCGATCATGAACAACTTTTTTAAACATCTGTAGAAATGTCCTACCACATTTTTGCATTTTGGGTATCACTGACTTAACTTATCTAAAAACTCCCTTTATAACTGTGACTACAGTATGATTTGAGTCTTTACTTATGATTAGCACTGATATAAAGAATACATACCTGACCCATGACAGATTTGCCATTATATTTTTCGATACATATTTTAGAATGTTTCACATCTTGGAACACCACTCGGGCAAACCCTAAATGCCGATTTGTTAATGGATGATAAAATATTGTTAATTCCTCATATGGTCCAACTTTGGTTATCATATCTGATAAGAAAGCTTTATCTATGTTGTCATTTAAATTGCCGATGGTTACTTCTAATTGTGGTGGAATTCCTACATAATTTTTGTCTATCCTAAACCTGAAATAAACAAAGTTTAAAATTCCCGCCACTAAAGCAAATGTCAAATTGTGATGTTGGCAACATTGATTTGGTTTTATGGACAATAAAAACAAAACATGATAACAAAAATTTGGTTAGGATGTAATTTATTTTAAAGTTTTTTCAGTTAACAGAAAAGAGAAAATATTAATTTGGTAGAATTAAATGGAAACAACATAATAACATTAAAAGAAAGTGGTATATCACCAAAAATGACAACATAACCTATAATTACATCAGAATTTCAGTAACATTTTATTTATTTCATGTAAGAAATGCAGAATGAAAGATAATTGATAGAAAGTCCATAGAGTTTAATGCAGTTTAGCATGAGTTTTGTTTTATAAGCATATCTTTTTTATTTAAGGTAGTGAAAAAAATAATAATACCTAGGAACAGGTAAATCTGCTGGCTCTATCTTATTCCATATTCGGGATAGTTGAGACCTCGGATCTCTGCATTGCACAGGTGGATATGATGGATCTCCAGGGACGCAACCATCATATCTGTACAACTTTGTAGCTCCCTTAACAAGAAGTGGATCTATAAGCAACTTGTAGTTTTTAGGTGCTTTGTGAAGCACTGCATTGTGACCTGGGGTTTTATGCTCCATTCCTCCATTCATTCTGCAAAAAAACAATGATATAAAAGACCTAACCTCAAACTCTTCAAATATGTAAATATTTATGAAATATATTTAAGCTGTAGACATTGTTAATTTCCAATTACAAGAAAATAATATATTTAATTTCAAAACAAACCTGAAATGTTATTAAAACAATAAGTTACAAAAATTATTTGCAGAATTGCAGTTTAATTCAATTGATGTTATGGATATTTAGAAATAGCAATACAGCGAAATCATATTGTTAAATATAGCTAATACAATAAACATTTTAATAACAAGCGTTTCACTGAGATAATAACGATATCGAATAAAAAATATTTTTTTTACAATAAGCACTCTCCATGGTGACGGCTCCTCGACTCTAGTGAATTGTAATACTTATGTATTATAAAATGAATATTACTAATTAGCGATACATAAACATAATTATATATTTACAAATTAATGTTAATCAATAAATATGAATTGTTAATTTAATTTATTTAAAAATAAACAACTATTAATAAGACGCTGATTTGACTTAAATACAATTACCACAGACGAATACAGAATCCTTAATTCGACTGTGGTACTGTGCGCTGTGGTACAGTGGTACGTACAGAGTATATAACATACTTAGGTTCTGTGGTAGGTCACGAAATAGAAAAAAAAAATCTGTTTTTCATTGTGGTTTTTCAAATCCATAGTGGTGTGCACAATACTATTGTGCACACCACTATGGTATAAGCAGAATCGGAGGATTAAACCATAAGAATCAACTACCTACGTATATTACGTGTACGGGACACTATAATATTTATCTACGGTTCTTACAGCGTAAATCAAAATGAATATAAACGTGAAACAATAAAATTAATTAATATAGGTAACCTAAATTCTTCATTCACAAAGTTTTAACGTATGAACTGTATAAGTTATAAAATACTAATGTTATAAAAAAAAGTGAAAACTTTCGTTAATCATAAGGGTAACGTTTGGTAACGTTCCGTTGTAATATAAAAACATCGATTACCCGAACAGCACTATTATGGAGAGGCCTATCTATTTATCAATCTCTAGTTTATAGTCTGTGTTTATAATGTATTATCTATGTTGTCAGGCCTCAAAGGCTTTGGAATCCAGGCCATTAATAAATTAAAAAAAAATCTATGTAGTCAATTGTCATCTGTGATTTTCATTAGTGAAATTGTCTGTGGCAGCCTCTAGAAACTCTCTTACATGAACGTTTTATTTCTTTGGGTTAAGCAACATGCCAAAACTAACGGGTGACGTCATATTGCCAACATAATAGTGTCAAAAAGGAGTTATTTAAAAAGAGTTGATTCTTGGTTCGACTGGCTGCGCATTATGAAAAGTCATCAAAAGAAGAAAATCGTTGTCACTTCTCAGTCAGTTGTCAGTATAATAAATAAGAGAAAAATATTTGTCAAACAGTTTAAATAAATATTAATTCTATAAATAATTAATTACTAGCGGGAATTGTTTATTTGTTAATTCCTCAATTAAATTTGTGAACCATCTTGGAGGATAATAGAAAATGTGAAGTTTGCAGCATGAATGATAAAAGTTCTGAGAAGTTCTTGCTTTTCCCAATGGTATCAAACCAGTAGAATGCCTACCTACGATTATTTTAATTTTTATTTGCTATCAAATGGGATAAAAAGAAGACTGCAGTGATACTTTGCTTTGCTTAGCAGATAAAAAGATGCTATTGCATTGAAAAAACTTCTAGAAAGAAAGAAAGAATTCAGTTTAAAGTAACTAATTTTGTTTCAACTAGTTGTAATATTGTGAATAAAAATGAATAAATACTAGACTCATATTGATCCTTGTTTTATTTACGCAACTTTTGAACTTAATCTTAGAACAATAGATTTGGTAGCCCATCCCTGTTTTTTGTCGATATCGATAAAATCTAATTATCGATAAGACATATCTATCGATACATTACATCCTTAGCTTTGACAATTCTTTCTTCATTACATGGGTTGGTAGTATTGTTTTTCTTTTATGAAGTTGGCTAAAATAAAAATAGTCTCGAAATTTTTTTCTTTGAAGTTCCGCCTCTTAAAACGGAGTGATTACATTCTCTTTGGTCTGTGGTCGCAGAATTTTGGTTGTTGCGTCATCGAATCGATCAGATATTTTATATAAAAAGTAATTTTACCTTTGTGTTTTAGTTGAAATAGTTAAAAATAACTTGGAACGTGATGATCAATCGATTCTTGTTATTACAGATAAAATGTCCGATACAGTGGTCCCTGTCGTCAAAGCGGACGAGGCCGAGGAAGAAGAGCTAGTGGATCCACAAGCAGAATTACGGGTAACTAAAGAACTAGTGGAAGAACTCAACTTCTTCCCCGTGCATTTAAAAAAAAACTTTGGCTTTTTCCTGCAACTTTGTCCGGGTGGAGTTAATTTTCCGAATCCCGTGAAAATCTTGTTCTTACGGAATGAAAAGAAGCTTATGTCCTCTCCAGTTCCTCGACTATATCCGTGTGAAAAGCATGTTGATATCTCGTTCCGTTGTTACGTGATTGAAGGACAAATCAACTAAAAATTAATTCAATCAATCAATAACCATACTTTCTCACTATTCAGTAATATCAAAAAATCCCTCCTTTTTACACCTTTAGTGCTCTCAAGGAATATAATATCCTTTCAAATCTTGATACATTACTGGCTTTGTGGAGTCCATCAGTAAGTCGGGTCTTTTGTATTGATTTTATAGATACAGATAGAAAATACCATTACATAAACAGGCTGTATACCTGCCAAAATAAAGGTGTTTGAAAGCTAAGCTGGTTAAAATCTAATTTATGGATATATGTGGATTAGGATTTTGATTACTAGTTAAAAAATTAATTTAGATTTCCTCTAAGATTTTTAGATAGATAACAAGTTTTCTGTTTTTAGTTTGGAGCATTTTCAAGAAACAAGCAAATGTTTTCCTTAACAAAGGTTACTTTGTATATTTTTTGTAGAAGTACTATATGGGTATTCCCATACCAACCAAGATGGTTAGAAATACTATTAAGCACTAATCCAGTGACATAAGTCTAAAGACTTATTTCATGTTGGTGAAGTTGAGTGTTATAGTTCCTTTACCAATTCCCAAATTATTTTGTTTTATCAAAATATGCTATTCTATCCTCCCCTGTACCTCATGAAAATTTTAACGCCTTCACAATTTTAACCATCTTATTTTTAAAATTAGAATAGAATTAGATTCAATAATTTGTTAAATTTTTGTAATTTAAGTAATAATTTTAATTAATTCTACATTTTATTAGGACAAGTATATAACTTAGTATTATAATTCTCTATTGATAACATCATTTTTAATAATATAAAAACATGAAAACATTTAAATTTAGTTATTATATTGTGTATTATGTATATTGTCCAGTAGTTTTTATGAATTTTGGTTCCATAGAAATATTGTATGTATATTTTCATCAGTATATATCAGTAGTGAGTCCTAAATATAGTATAGAAACAATATTAACATAGAAAACATTTGTTTCCAGGAAAGTTGTAGCCAAAAACCTGATGCCCAGAACTTGTGGGCTAAATACCAGGAGTGCAATGACCGTGTTAACTCCCGATCCAACACTGCAGAGACCTGTGAAGAGGAACTCATTGACTACATCCATGTCCTCGATAAATGCGTGAACAAAGACCTTTTCAAAAGGTTAAAGTAAATTTATAAACCTAACTTATTTTTAAATCTTCCACTGATATTAGATAAATGACTTTTTGTCCCTTTGCCATTCATAAATGCTCTTACTCATAAATTTTACACACTTATAAGAAGTGCATTCATTTTTACTGTATGACAGAGAAGTGAATAATGTATGATTTGCAGTGTAAATTTTTATTAGTAATGGTCAAAATATCTGTCTTAAGGTGGTAAGTAGATCTTTAGTAAATTATTATACCAAAAAAAAATCAATGATCAGTTTGGAAGTTAATGTTTCTTTGTAAATAAATATAGTTCAACTCTATTCTGTTTTTTTTTTTTAATAATTTTTAAATCACTTCGAAAGCTCTTACTTCCTATAACGATACCACTATGCCTAAGTATTAGCACGTATTTACAGAAATTAGCTTTATCAAAATGTTTGCAGAAGCTAAAATAAATAAAAGTAATTTGGTACCTCTGAAGTGAAGCTGCTCAGTCTTACATTTTAATATCGGCCCAAAATCTCAGAACCTAGAATGGAGAATTTGGCAGCAAGTTTAGTCTGAGGGTGCATATATTAGCTAAGAAAAAACAAAACTTTTCAGTGTTAAGTGTGTTAAGATATTGTGTCGAATAATTATAGCCAAGAGTTACCTAAGCTGGTAATAACCTGTATCGGTAGCTCCAATAGTCATAGAATAAGCATAAAAGAATAAAACAATATTTCAGTAATAATAAAATTATATTTTCATAGTATTTAAATTTTTTAAATCTGAAATAAATTTTGTTCACAAAAATGAAATGGCACACACCATTCCAACTAATAAAAAAATATAATGTAACATTTTTTATACAATAAAAATGGAATGAAAAAAATGCATGTATATTTTTAAGAATGTCATATTATTACCAATCTTGTTTGAGAGAAATAATTATTCTACAATAAATCACTACAGATATTTTGCTAAACTGTTAGTTGATAAAATAATTCTGTCTTCAAGTTCGAATTTAATAAACTAAACAAACATGTATCTCCGCAATAATAATATTTATAAGATGTATCTTCGAAATAATAATATTTATAAAGTGCAATTGTAACTTAAAGCTAAAATTGTCAAAAAATAAAAAGCACTCTATGACTTTGGCATAGTAAATCTTTATAGGCACTAACTATATTGAAATTTTTAAACATCTACATTCATTTGAAAACTGAGGTTGTCTGGCATAATTTAAATAATAAATTAAGACAAAATACCTCTGAAAATATAAGTAAATAAAAAAAAATAACTTTCATTTTATAATAGTTTTGTGACAAAATATTAAAATACAAAATGCCTCATAATTACGCCGACGAAGTTTAGCCACTTAAGTTATATATAACATAATGTTATTTTTCTTAAATAATGCGAAAAGCCACGTCTAATTACATTAGTATCAAATCGCTTATCACAAATGCTATGGGAGCCTAATTTCATCTTCCACTAACTGGCGCCAACTTGCAGCACATTGAAACATATTTCGCATACTCGTTGTGGTTTGTTCATCCCAAACTTGAGAATAGGAACATCTTGATTGGAACATTGTTTGCATAGCATGCGTCCGCAATGCCGACTGAAACAAATAGATTTGATTCATTAATGCCAATTTCAACAAGAATACATTTGAAGGTTTGACAGTTTTTGTATAGAAAATCCGGCATAACGTTCGAAACTACATTTAATCATGCGCGTGTGAAAGATACCTTGAAGATTTTATTTTATACATTATTTATACATTATTTATTAAGACACACGCTTGACCTTTATCATACCTGATCGAAAGTGTCAACGATGTTGGAATGGCTATAACGCGGCGTTTCTAAACTAACTATCAGGATTCCCAAACAAAATTTTGACCGCTAAGTCCCTTACACGTCTTTGACAGTAACTAGCTACGACCAAAGCTTCCCCATCAGATAAAGACGTGCTAGTGGTGTTCTGTCTTAAAACGAATAGTACAATGAAAAGATATAGTCTCGTCTTCTTCTTTATCGACCGATAGACGTCCACTGCTGGACAAAGGTCTCTTCCATAAACTTCCACAGGTCTCGGTCTTCCGCTCAGCGGCTCCCTGCGACTCGTTTGATGTCGTCGGTCCACTTAGTGAAGGATCTGGTATCACTGCGCTTTCCGGCGCCTGATCGCCACTCGAGCACCTTGGGACCCCATCGACCATCAGCTCTTCGAACTATGTGCCCCGCCCATTTCCACTTCAGTAGCCTAAGCACGAACATTTTAACTTTCGAACAGTACAGGTAAAGTTAACGCCAGCAAGAAATTTTGGGTGAAAATGACAGGAGCGCTGATCCTGTCATTTTCATACATTGGAGCTAACTTCACCTTTACTATTCGAAAGTTGACTCGCAGTGCTATGTCGGTGACTTTGATCTCGCAGGGATACTCCGATCGCCTCTCCATCGCCCGCTGTCGCCGAGTAGTATGAAAGGATATATTACCAGTGATGTTTCCGCATGGTGAGCGTGAACTTGGTGCCGCACTCCTGGCACAGGTCGCTCTCGGCCCACGGCGCCTCGGCCGGCAGCGCGTCCAGCAGCCGGTGCAGCAGCTGCTTGGTCGCCACCTAACACCCATTCACAGCTACACTCACATATCGTTCATTTGCTACAAGACTGTTTTATCTGAAACTAGCTTTTTCCCGCGACTTCGGTCACGTTAAGATCGATTTTTCCAACCCCTATTTTATCCCCTTAGGGGTTGAATTTTCAAAAATCCTTTCTTAGCGGATGGATAAGTCATAGCTATCTGTATGCCAAATTTCAGCCCGATCCGTCCAGTGGTTTGAGCTGTGCGTTGACAGATCAGTCAGTCAGTCACCTTTGCCTTTTATATATTTAGGAGATATTGATAACTAGCTGATGCTCGCGAGTTGCTAAAATTCTGCGAGACCTATATGCATTCAAAAAAATCACGTCGATTCGTAGCTCTGTTGCAGTGAGATTGAAGGACAAATAAACAAATACTTTCGCATTTATAATACATATTAGTAAGATATGAGCTTAGTAAAAGCAGTTATTTCGAAATCACGACCTTGAATTTTATTAATTTGTATCAATGAAGGTACCTGATAGTTGAATATAGAGATGCCTTCCTTATTCTCGTGTGCGAGGCAGGCGCCGGCGCGTACCAGTACGCGGCACATGGCGCCCTGCCCGTTCATGTACGCCAGTAGCAACGGGGTGTTTCCCTATATACGAACACTGTTTAAAATATCGCAATTATACCTATAATTCATCCCAATAAAGAAAGTAATCTAAAATGGCGATACTTTCATACACTTGCGCACGGTCTACGTTTTATAAATTACTTTCATATATTTATTTCGAAAATATTTTAAAGATATAGGAATATGGACCTAAACAGCCCTGATTTAATTCTTAAGTTCGTTCATACGTCTACAGCTAAAGCTCCGAGCGGAAACTTTGAAAAACTTGGCAAAAAAAAACTATTTTCAGTTATTACTGAAAGTATAAGTCTACTGAATGCGCGCGACTTTTATGTCAAATGAGATGAGAGAAAATAGTTCTATTCATTTTTAAGCAGAATTACAATATTTTTATTTTAGAGATTGAGCAACTTTTTGATAAAAACAATAGAAAAATCCATCTTCTCATTTTTTGCTCAAATCAGTTTGATTACTTCACTTGTCAGCAGTTTACGGCATACCTGCAAATCGGTCCTGTTGATGGGGTAGTCCGGCATGAATTCGAGGAATATTTCGCATATTGTGGCAGCGTTGTCCTTCTTGCACCAACATAACTCGTGGAGAGGGTTTCGACCTGTTACGAAAGTTCGTGAATTATTTTAATATTTTTCTCTTTGATACACGCGTGCATGAAAAATCCCAACTGTGGGTAAAATTTATTTTTCACAGACTTTATAATGACCGAAACATTGTTTTCCGATATCTATCCAAGGTTGAATGCCCTTAATATCGATAAATACGCTGGGTAAACGAGTTCAGCTGTGGGAATGCGCTGGGTGTATAGCTCAAAGAATCGAATAGTTTCTTCCCAAGATGCTCGGATGGCAATCTAGGTGGAAGAACGACGAAAGAAAATGAAGTTTGACGCACACAAGTTCGATTAGGAGAGAGCCCTGTGCGTCTATTACTACAGCCTATTTTTCCTTAGCTAAGGCAGCAAAAGGCTAGCAAATTTCAGAAATTATTTCGGTGATACGCATGACCGACGCCTTTTCGAGCACTTACGTTTTAGAATTTGGTTTTTCTTGTAGCACGGCTTCAATATCAGTGCGGTAAGAACGTCCTATGTGTCGCGAGCGACGCTTACGCTTTTTATTATTCGATGACAAGATAGCCCTTGACTGCGATCTCACCTGATGGTAAGTGACGATGCAGTCTAAGATGGTAGCGGGCTAACTTGGAAGGGGTATAGCAGTGTAAATTCAATCCATACCCCGGTTATACCATACTCGGTTTCTACACGCCATCGTGCCGGAAAGCTTGGCGGCACGTCTTTGACGGCAGGGTAGACCAGATAAAGAGATTTTTGCCAGAAACCACTTGTTCATAAAAACTCAAAATAGATTATACTTGGATTGAATAGCAATATATGCCTTGATAAATGAGCTTGTGACCGTGAAAGGCTGCGCTAGTGGCCTTGTTACCTTTGAGGTTGGTGGTGGCGGCGTCGATGTCGGTGTCGGCGAGCAGCGCGCGCGCGGCGGCGGCGTGGCCCTCGCGCGCCGCCACGTGCAGCGCCGTGTCGCCGGCCGCGTCCGCCGCGCCGCACTCCGCGCCGCCGCTCGCCAGCGCGCTCACGATGCCCGCCTGCCCCGCGCCCGCCGCCACGTGCAGCGCCGTGCGTCTGCACACCGGACAAATAGCTGGTACAGATAGTTCAACTCATCTTGGCGCGCGGCTTTATGTGCTTGTAAACATGCAGTTTTAATTTGTGTGGCAATGACGCGGCGGCCGCCTAGTCGTCCTTCTGTCACGCACACACAGTTACTGACTGTACACCTTCGATCATAGAAAAATAAGCTGTACACAGGCTTTACGCACACATGGCGCCGCGCGTCAAGATGAGTTGAACTATCTATACCGAGGTAGGCAACAGGCAGTACCGACAGGCTGCATTAAAACTTTGATTAGTGCTAAGGGGAAGGGGCTTTTTATTTTTGAATCCTATTAATATTATAAATGCGAAAGTTTGGATGTATGGATGATTGTTATTCAATCTCGTCACAATGACTGAACCGATTTGGCTGAAAGGCACGGAAATAGATTATAGTCTGGAATAATACATAGGCTACTTTTTATCCCGGGAAATAAGAGGGTTCCCGCGGGATTAAAAACCTTAATACACGCGAACGAAGTCTAACTAGTACAAAATAAAAAATATAAGAAATACCTAAAAATGCGAGTGTGTGACGATATGTTTGATGTTGATGTGGGAGTTTTATTACTCAATCACGCTTCAACAACTGAACGAATTTCATAGGCACAATCTTCCGTAGCTGTAATATTTATTAGAACCCACGGTTGGAATAAGTCTCATGCTAATTTAACAAACCTGCCGTCGGTGGTAAGAAGCAAGGTTACAATATATTCTGTGGAGTAAAAAACGCGAATTACAATAGTCATATGTGTTAACTTATATGTGTATAAAACTTACTTGTGAGCATCCCTGTCGTTAGGTCGTGCGCCAGCCAATAGCAAGCTTCGAAGCAACACCTCGTTGCCGACCGCAGCCGCCAGGTGCAACGGCGGCGCTAGCGTGGCGTCCTGAACCCTTGAGTTCACGTCCACTTCGACTGACAGGAGGAACATCACACTTTCCATGTCACAGGTTTGGATCGCCACGTGTAAGAAGTTTCGACCCTTTTTATCAACCTGAAAGATGTAAACAAGTTGATGTAGATATATAAGAAAATTAATAGATTAAACCGGTAAAGCCTCCTGGCTTTAGCGCTTAGAAGCGACCTCTGTCACGCAACCACGTTACAGATGATAATATGATGATGTGAGAAAAAAGGTAAAGGGTGTAAACATGATCTGGCCGAGCCATTAGCAGTAGCTAGTTCTTCTCAGTTGGAACGGCATTCCGAACCAGATTGACAATTCAAAAGCACTTAGTAAAAATTTATTTAAATGAAACGTTTTTCTATTCTGGTAAAAAATTAAAAAAAAAAAAAAAAACAAAAAACATGGGGTGTAAAGCGTCATACTCATAGCTACAGATATACTGTTAACACTAGCATGTCGGTAAAGCGAACCTTTTACGTTTTCAACATTTTCCATTTATCTTTTTCTGCATCGTACATTTTGGTACTGAGCATTTCACTTTATGAATCTTGTGTTGTGAATTGAATATTCAAGACAGAGTCTTCTTTACCAAGAATCGGTCAAAGCGCCTAAAGAAGTCTTCACTTCAAAAAATGTTCGCTCACCTGTTCAGCCGCGGAGGGATTCTTCTCGAGTATCGCCTGCGCGGCCTTATTGTTCCTGGCGGTGAGCGCGGCGGCGAAGGGAGTGACGCCCTTGTTGTCGCGGGCCGACAGGTCGATGCCCGGTTGCGACAGCAGCAGGGATATGATCGCCGCGTGCTGGTTCTCGATCGCGATGTGGAGCGGCGTCTTGCCCTCTGCGTCTTTTGAGTTGATGTTCGCGCCGTGCTCGAGAAGGGTCTGGATGTTTGTGAGGAAATGCAATATGGCGCTAATTCAGTCAATTACAACCTCTAGCCTATTGACATCTCTAAACGTAATACAACGTTCTAATAAAAAGGTTTTTGGACCTATCAATTTAGTTAAGTGTAGAGATTGTGTATTATTGATTTAGTGTTAGTGTGTTACGATACTACATTCATGTTTATATTTTATATCTGAGATTTTGATATATGTGTTCCGGTACAATGACGTGAGTGCGTGATGAAACATTAGTTGTATGGGTTGAACGTACACTGCCATACCCCTTCCAAGTTAGTCTACTACCATCTTAGATTGCAGCGTCACTTGTTATCAGGTGGAATCGCAGTAAAGGACTATCTTGTCATCCAATTAAAAAAAAAACGGGAGGAGCTGTGTCGGTGCACACGGCCATTGGTTTTAATGCCACAGCCATTGCTATATCTGCGAGTTTCGGTTATTCTACGCAGTGCCCCTCCCCCGCCGCCCCGCCCGGCCCCGAAGCAAACTCAAAGTCTTAGCAACGAGATGACTATATATACTAAATAATGACATTGGATTCATGTTTCCAAGACTTATAGTTTTGTAGTTATTAAGGTAAGACGATATAGACCTTTTCGTTACGGTACATTTTTCTGCCTGGTACCCGTATGTTTTTGTGTGATTTTGAAGATGTTTCACGTCAGAAGACTCACCTGTATGACTTCAGTGAGTCCCCAAGTGCAGCACAGATGCAGCGGCGCCTGCTTGTCCGCCGCCACGTCAGCGCCTTCCCCGTTGGGGCCGGGCCGGCGCGCGCTTTCCACGTCGCAACCCGACCGGATCAGGAACGTGGCTAGCGACTCCTTGTTCTCGTCTATTGCCCTGTTGGAGGCGCACTTCTTCCATTATCATGTACTTATGTATAACTAGTTGATGCCCGCGACTTCGTTCGCGTGGATTAAGGTTTTTACTTCCCGCGGGAACTTTCTTATTTTCCGGAATAAAAAGTAGCCTATGTGTTATTCCAGACTATAATTTTTTTCTGTGTCAAATTTCAGCCAAGTCGGTTCAGTCGTTGCGGTGTGATTGAGCAACAAACATACATCCAAACTTTTATAATATTAATAGGATAAAGCCTTTTTCAGCTATAACCGAAATATGCAAGAGTAAGGTAGAATGCAATAGCATAATAAATAAGCTCTAGATTTTTTCCTTAATTTTTTTTTATAGATTATGGGCACACGCTGGACCACTCACACCTGATGGAAAGTGATGATGTGGTCTAAGCTATAACGCGTTAGCCTAGAAAACGGAAAATAATTTTGATTTTATATAACTAAAAAACAAATGACTTATTAATAAGTAATAACGGAATGACTTATTAATAAGTAATAACGGAAAATAATTTTGATTTTATTGTTTTATTTTGATAACAATTTTTTAGTTATATAAAATCAAAATTATTTTCCGTTTTCTAGGCTAACGCGTTATAGCTTAGACCACATCATCACTTTCCATCAGGTGTGAGTGGTCCAGCGTGTGCCCATAATCTATAAAAAAAATATGAATATGAATAAGTATTATTATAATCTTACTTGTGCAACAAATTCTGTAAACATCCGTCCGGGCCTGGACCCCAGCAGTCGGCGTCGGCTCCATTACGAACCAAAATCTGAAACAGATAAGCTACTTTTGATTGATATACATACATAATAAATACATATACAGAGTGTAAATACCAACCGAATCCCTGGTTAAAGTTTTAACATATCCCAAAAAAAAAAAAAACGGGTAAACTCATGTAGATATTATAAGCCGAATTATTGTCGAGAAACTTCGAATCCATCATAATCAAGAGGATATACAAGCAACGCGGCACAACAAAAACATAAAGCATACTACAGCGGCGCAGACCATATTACAAGCAGCTGAAACAGCTGCCTATATATCTGCGCTACAACGCAATCATTTCTAATACCTTCGAACACCTTAATCTGTAGTTGATAAAGTTCAACTTACACTGGCAACTTCTTCCTGTCCAGAGTCCAAAGCTGCCCACAGAGGAGGTACTCCATTAGCATCTAGCCGGCTCATGTCAACTCCGCGTACGCATAAAGCCTCCACGACCAAACCCAGCCGGCAATGTATTGCTAACTGTAGGGGAGTCTCTCCCGCGTCAGTCCTGATGAGATAAAAGAGATCCTTTTATGAAGAAGACAAGGAGGACAAGGAGGCTCATAAATATTTCTATCCTTTTTGTTCCTCTTAGAATGAGTGTGCAACTAAATTAGCCTTGATATAAAATATGTCCCAGATTCACCATACAACAACAAACATATACCTACGTAGGTAGATTAATATAGAATGGGTCCTTTTGCTGTGTTCTTTCTCAACTATTCTATTGTTACGAGTTCGAATATTTGGGACACATAATGCGAAATTACAAATATGAAAAAGAAAAAAAAAATGCTGACAAAGGTCTGGTTGAAGAAAGAATATCTTGGTTTAAAAACCTTCCTCATTGGTTTAACATTAGCTCCAAGTAACTGTTCAGGGTCCTGTGAATAAAGCCCAAGTAACCGCAACCTACGCTAGAATATGGCGCTAGAAGAAGCTTATTGTATTGCTTACAGTGCATTCATATCAGCGCCGTGGTCCAACAAGAAGATAGCGGTCCTAGAGTCTTCTTCGACGATGGATTGATGAAGTAACGTGAACCCTTTCCCGTTGCGTATATTTGGATCTGCGCCGCCTTCTATCAGCGGTGCCACGAGGTGCTTGTGACCTAATAAATTGTAACAATAATTCATTCGATGGGAGATACTTACTTCGTATTAATTGGTTTGAACATAATGTCTAAATTAAATCGCAGGTCTAAATAGAGTGGTTTCCTCTTCACGGTGTTCTCCGCGCATTACTTTAAGACCTATCAGCTAGATTTAATTTAGGAATTGTGTCCAATACAATAAATATCGTAATCGTCAAAAAAATCGTCAAGGTAAAATAAAATATTGAAAAAAGGCACAAAAAATGCTCGTTTCCTTGAGAAAGATATGGGACACTTTTTCCTGAAAAATCAGAGTTTCTACTGACATTAAAACATTAAGTAATACTTATATTTAGTATACGAAAGAATTTAATATATTTTTTCAAAAGTCATTATTATTTATTTGCATAAGATTTAGTCATGTTTCTTAAGAAACTCTTTCTTTAAGATTATTCATTAAGATACAAAAATTTTTACAATAAAACAAATACACATTTTTATTCATATAATTATAATTATAAAAATAAATATACATTTTTTGTACACCACATAAAAACAATTTGGCGGTCTTATCACTACTTAGCGATCTTTCCAGGCAACCAACTATGTTTCACCAATCATGCCATATAATTAGTAAATATTGTTAGTATTTTACCTTCAGTAAGCGCCAGACTGACAGGTGTGTCTCCTTCAGAATTCTTCAGGTTCAAATTTGGCAAGAGACTGACGCTAGCCCGGTCTGTGTTCGGAAGGTCACCCTTTTCCACTGCTCTCTTATGGTCGATAAAGGCCATCACGGCTCCTTCGTGGTTATTAAGAACTGCTAGGTGAAGAGGAGTTTGCCTGGAATTTAACAAGTAAGGTACAAAACTAGCGATATTTCAGGCAAACCCATCAAAGAATCTGAGCGAAGAACGCAGGATTTTATGTGCTGTAAAGCGGTATGGAGCGGTTTGTTCATTAAAAATGTGATGGGTCGAAGTATGCACATTGCACGTCTCTCCGCTCTAAACCAAGTGACCAATTGAACAGGTGTCCTTATTAAGCTTCTAATTTGTGGCATTGGGTAAGAAAGCTTACTAATAATACAAATACCAGTCTTTCTTGTGTTGTTGGTTTGTCCTTCAATCACACAGCTACTAATATAGTAAGGATGACATAATGTAGCGACAAAATCCATCTACCTTTGTTCCTTGAAACAGTCCTAGGATTTGAAATTATTAAGTTCCTTACTATGTATTCCGTATTATCCAACAAGAGAAGTCAAATGAAACTTTGTTAACACAAACCTGTCTTTAAACAAGAAAGTATGTTCAGTTTTATGTAAGTGTTAAGTTGTAAAATTGTGTAACATCTTTGTCTTGTACCGTTAAATAGCAAGTGTTGGTTATAAGGATCAGTGCAGCCCAGGCGTACAAATATTTCCTGTTACGCATAAATAAATATCGTCGTTTACAGTTGTAAATAGTATGCAAGATATCATTTTGTTTAGCTGACAGCAGTGAATTCACCCTTATATTGGATTTTTTATTAATTGGAATGCAATAATATCCTTATTTAATTACTAGCTGATGCCCGCGACTTTGATCGCGTGGATTTAGTTTTTAAAATCCCGCGGGAATTTTTTTATTTTCCGGGATAGCCTATGTCACTCTCCAGGTCCCCAACTATACCCATGCAAAAAGTCACGTCGATCCGTAGCGCTATTGCAGCGGGATTGAAAGACAAACCAACAAACAAAAACACTTTCGCATTTATAATATTAGTAAGGACTCGTAACAAAATATCTCGAACAAGTTCGGGAAGCTTTCCGACTAGAGTGCGCAAAGCCTAAAGAACGAGTTGCGCGATTGCGAAAAACAATTTTGAGGAGGAGAATGAGGATGCGAACAAGACATTTGCATATTGCTTTTGATAGGAATGTGTGAATCGCGCAACATTTGGCGGCTCACCTCGCAGTCGTGCTTTGCGGTAACTTAATTTGAACTAAAAATATGAATTGATAACCCTCGTGAATTTTCCACGGAGTATGCCTGACTAGTTTTGAACCTATCAGGGACACTTATAATCTTGATGGCGAGATGAAATCCTTCCCAGTGAAGAGAACAGAAGTTAAACGTCGTCAAAAATATTTTCCTCACCTGTATACAGTGTCCTCGTGTTCGCCATACGACGTCTGTACGTTGGGCCGGGCGCCGTGTTCCAGCAGAGCGGCAGTGAGCCGCGTCAGGCCGTTGGCGCACGCCGCGTGCAGCGCCGTCACTCCGGCCTCGTTGCTGTGGTTCAAATCCCCGTTCAGGTGAGACGTCAGAAACACCGCCGAATCCTGAATATTTGTGGTCATGACCTTACGTTTAACTGAGACTGTTGTTAAGGAGTGAGCTAGAGATAGCTACAACTAGAGGACTACTGTTTCCCTCCCGTCACCCAACTGTCAACCCTCCCGCACCTAAGCGTCACTTCTCACGCACCCCGGTTCTACCTCAGTGACCGTCTCAGTTAAACGGAAGGTCTATATAATGGTTGTTTATTTTATTTATTGAAACCTTAAAACACTCTTATTTCGAATGGCGTTGGGAAGGGCATAATATGTGCCATTATTTGTGAGTAAAATGTTCTAGGACTTGTGCTACATTTTTATACAATTGGCCAGAAAAATAGAGTTGTGGAGAGATCAGATGATTTTAGACAACCTGAAATATTAGTTGAAGCGGCCACACTAAAGAAATTAGAGTTGTCTATTGCGTTCGGTAAAAATTGTTGACTCGAATTTGCCGTCGAAAATGACGTCTTCAGTAACAACAGAACATACCTACTCGTATGTTCGCCGAATAGGGTGGGTGGAACACTATGTTTCTGTGTGGACCTGAATTTAGATCTGATTAAAAAGTTATCCAACGACTTTCTTACCTCAAACCATCCTTGTGCCAAGATGTGCAGAAGACTATCGCCCGAGCCCGAATATAACGGATTCGGTTGGCAGCCCTTTTCCAATAACTTCGCTGCAAAGCCTCTCTCCACAATGTTTTCCGATTTACCTTCCACTGGATCTTCCGTAAAGGCGTTTTTGTTTGTGACAGGGGTGTCAAACGGATTGGAGCCATTCATTACTAGTGTTTCGCTGGAAGATATGGAGGCTCGCCTGTCATCGACCAGGGCGTAGTATAATGGCGGGTGTTCATCTGACAAAGTCCGTAAATTAGTGTCTAAGTTAGGCTGTTTTAGTAAGAGGTCGAATATTCTTTGGTTTCTTGCTATTACTGCTTGGTGAAGAGGTGTGCTAAAAAGAATAAGATTGTCCCTATACCAAATGTCAAAGTCTGTTAAAAAACCACATAAAATCATAAAAGTTTATTTAAACTATCCCTACATATTTTGCAAGCTACAAATATTATAAATGTGAAAGTATTGTCTTGAAATTTGAAACCGAGATAGTCTACATCCTGGACAGACACATGATACTTTTTGTCCCGGAAAAAGAGAGTTCCCCCGGAAGTTTTAAAAACCCTTAACCCACGCGAAGTCGCCGACATCGGCTAGTTTATCATAAAAATTACTAGAATAAGACAGAGGAGTTCTAATAAGTTAAACTCATAATAAAGTGTATCCAAAGAGTCATGGCTACATCTTATACAAACAGTCAAGCACTTTGTACATCTGAGCAAATATTTAAAACTATATACAAGAATAATTCCTAAGTGTTGTTTGACATCCTTGGACGTAATACCTAAGTTTAAGTACTTAAGTAGGTAGTCGTTAAGTACGAGAGTTTCGCAATCATTGCGTGTGGCTTTTAAATGTACTCATTTTCGTACGAGTACGCTTCAACAGATTATGTAGGAAAAGGAAGCTAGGAAGTACAGAAATACATAATAGCTGAGCAAAATGGAGTAAAAAACCATCACGCGATGCTCTAGTATCACACATATTATATATATATTATTTCAGATTGAATACTGGGTGGTGACGATCGCGATTAGTTACCTCTGATTGGCAGGACACTGTCTTTTAGATAAAATACGAAGTTTCAGCTAATACAGCATACATTCAGGCAATCACAATAATTGCGATTGTAGCAGTGTGATAATCACAACTATTGTATCTTTTTGATATTCAGTAAATCGGTCCTGATTTCATCAACATACAAATCTACGCGACTTATCCATTAAAAAAAAAATATCAATCGCAGCTGCTTGTAAGTACTAATTAGTGTCAACATTTACTCTAATAAATGCACGCACGCAAGAACGCTCTCACATACACACGAATGTTCACTCGCATGCACACAAGCACGCACACAAACGCACGCAAGCACGCACACAAGCAAGCATACGCACGCACGCACGTACGCACACACACACTCGATTCGAGACCTCATAAATGAACATGCGCTATTTTGTTTTTTGGGCAGTGTGCATATTATGTGTGTGTATTGACACGTTTTTGTACTTATGCCAGGTCTGTTCGCAATATAACTAAGCTCTAACTCACAATATGCATTATTTTAATACTCACTATCCCTTTCTATTTTGTCGGTTAAGGTCTGCGCCCTTCTGCACGGCAGTCTCGGCTATTTCCACCATTTGTTCCATAGTTTCTGCATCGCAGGAACTTGTTGTCAGTGCCGCTATTAGATGTAATACCGTGTCTCCTTCTTCCCTTAAAGCAAATTAATTCACTTTGACTTTAACCAAAAGTCAAAAGAGTTATGATTCTAACAGTCTAATGTATCTCGTATGTATGTATGTATGTCAATGTACTTGATGTCCCTTGGCATTTGTAATACAGGTGCGTATTTTAAAATACATTATTACCCGACTACGGCAAAGGCAGTTAGCAGTAAATGTAATGTTTGTATTGACGTATGTTCCACCGTAGCTACAGCTAAAACGATTTTGATGAATGAGGTGTCAATTTTATTCGTTACTAGCGGACCCGACAGACGTTGTCCTGTCTTAACTATGAATATTGACGTACTCTTTGACGAAATTGGCAGCACGCATTCTGTCAATGTTATGTCAAACGCCATAAGGTTACATCAAAAAGTTTGAATTGTAAAAGCGGTTACATTAGAAATAATTTAATATGGTGGTTAAGTTTTCTTAAATTTTCTAATTTTTCGCGCAATTTTCTTAATTTTTTCTTTTATAAGAACCTTCTCCTGACAATAACAAACACAACAAAAAAAGAATTAGCGAAATCGGTCCAGCCATTCACGCGTGATGCGATGACCAAGGAAATAGGGATTCATTTTTATATATATAGATTATGGTCCGGGTGACATAGGCTATTTTATACGAACAAAATTGATACAACGGATGTCCAATTGGTCAAGACTGCGCGTCAGAAAATTCCGTCTTCAAAGCTTAATCCGTATTCAAATTCAAAACACGTGACGAGGCTGATCAGAAAGCGGTTACGCACATACTCGTAACAGACGGTTTGCCCTGTTATCAAATTAGCGAAGAATGCATTTGTTATGCAGTGCCTGCGCTATACACAAGTGTTATGACTTATGAACACAACGTCTGCACTGTAAATGCACTTAGCAAAGTCGTATTAAAAATAGGCCATTGAAGGTTACCTAAGACTAATTTCGTGCATATTTTTTGAATAAATTTTCTTCAACCGAAAAACGACGACCTCCTGGCGCAGTGGTGAGCGCTGTGTCTTATAATTGGGAGGTCTCGGGTTCGATTCCAGGCGAGACAATTTGGTAATTCATAATTTCTGAATTGTCTCTGGGCTGGTCTAGTGAGAGGCTTTGGCCGTGGCTAGTTACTACCCTACCGTCAAAGACGTGCCGCCAAGCAATTTAGCGTTCCGGCACGATGATCTGTAGATACCAATTAGGGGTATGAGTTGAATGTATACTGATATACCCATTTCAAGTTAGCTCACTACCATCTTAGACTGCATCGTCACTTGCCATCAGGTGGAATCGCAGTCAAGGACTATATTGTCATCGAATAAAAAAAAAGCACCGACAAAAAAGAACAAATAAGCTGCAACTCACTTGGTTGTGAGACTAGGGTCGGCTCCGTTATCGACCAAGAACTTAGCGGAGAAGGCGTCCCGGGCGTCTACAGCCCTGTGCAGCAGAGTCCTGCCGCGAGGCCCGCGCGCGTCGGCGTCTGCGGAGTGCTGCAGCAGGGTGGTCGCGATGGATGCGCTGCGGCCTCGCAGGGCGAGCTCCAGTGGCAGCTCTCCGCGCGAGGACATCGCATTCACTATGTCTGTTAGCTGCGACAAGACAAGAAAAATATTAAAAACTGTAACCGACTACAGAAAATTGGATGTAACATCCGTCATATTGATTCTGTTCATATAAAATGTAGCCCATATCACCCGGACTATAATAACAGATCGATTGACACCTCATTCATCAAAATCGGTTCAGTACTTTAGGCGTCACTGTGGAACATATATAAATAGATTAATAGACACATACATAGACATACTATAGAATATAGAATAGTATAGTCTATAATACTATTCTCTTTCTGATGTATAGCGTTATCCGTCTCGATGGAATGGTACAGCTTTCGGGAGCTTTTCTAGGTATCGATCCAAAAGTATTGATACTATTCAGGTATCGATCCTTTTTTCGAATACCCAAGCATCATGCAAACTTGACGGCAAACTTGATCATATGTAGGCCCTAAGGTAATGAAGAAAGTTTTGATGGTGGACGAATCAATACAAAAGTATAAATTGACACGTTAAATGTTTAAAAGTTTGTTATTTGTTGTGAAAACAATGTCTTGCTTGACCAGCTAATTGCCAAACTCATCGAGTAACAGTTTGTAGAGCGGGTCAAATTTCGCGAAGGCGTAGCGGTTTCGGCAAACGCAGCTTGTACAAATTATGAAAAGATCTCACGTCACGGTTGCTCAAGCATTAAGTAATCACGGAAACAATGATGCGAATGAGGTAACGGAAGCGTCATTTATCATTACTGATGCGTATGCAGTCACAATTAGTTGCAATATCGATCACAAGCCAAATTGAATGTCGGATACCCTCGCCGCCTCCTTAAGGATGCTACACACGCCGCGATTCGGTGATGGCAGCCAGTGTGATGAATGATAAGTGTTCACTTTCACATTTATACAATTTATTGCACGACGATATAGGTTGAAGGGTCTGATTAATTACAACACATAGAGAAAATATCATGGGGTCCCAGAGTGCTGGAATGGCGATCTGGCACCGAGAAACACAGCGTTGAAAGACCCTCCCTTAGAGCGAGGGATGATCTCAAGCTATGGACACAAGCAGCACAAGAACGTATTCTGTGGAGATCAATCATCTACCTAGGTATTAAAACAACGAAGATTGGGTAATAAATAATAACAAACGATGCACCTATGGTTAAATTCGTTAGCCATTATGTGCAAGCTTTCTTTTTATTACGTCTTGTTTCAATGATATTATCTGGAGGGGAAACCGTTAAGGTTGCTCCCACATCACAAGCCAAGAGTCAATTGGCAAATTGTCCTTAGCGATTCCGGGAAGATATACTTATCCCGAGCGATAATACTATAATGATCATTATTACGAACGACTTAGATGATTATAGAACTATCATTAGTACCACACATAATCACGTACAATTTATAATGGAATTTTCGGATGTCGGCTATGAATGACGTGACAAAATATATAAACAAAATTCTTTTACACATGCAGTTATTTGATTACATTTACATGGGTATTTCATAAAGGAAGACTCAAATTAAATCAAGAAGATAGAAGCTACTGTTAGGAAAACCTAGCTCGTTTCTATGTTTCCTACTTTTCTTTGGTTAATAGATTTTCTTATGCTGATAAGGTTAAAAGGAAATACAAATATGCTCCGACAAAAATCTGTCTCTTTTATCTCTGTCTATAGATTTCAGCTTTAGTGCCAAGCAAGCATGATACACTTCGCCAAAGTCAAGTAACTTGAAAAAGGTTCAGAGGATATTTTTAATAATCAGTAATCACATGGCCTAGGTTGTCAGTGTGGATCTAGATTAAATACTGGTTATTGGACTTTCATTCCTTTGAAGGTCGACGCAATAACACAAGACAAAACATCATCGCTCCCATCTGTTATTTCGTTCGCGTCTGACTCGACCTCTTTAAAGCTAAAACCAGTTCAAAAATAACTATCCTCGTGTGACACATAAGGAATTTCGTTGATAAGAAATGCATATTTCCAATTAAACAAACGTGTTTTGTGAACTTCACAAGATTAGAATTGTTTCTTTTCAGAGCGGTCAAGTACACCGCATGTTACGTAGAATGACACAAATCCTTGCAAGATCGCGAGCGGTCTGCGCCCGCGCCGGTTGTTTTGTTAGTTAAGACTTTACTACGCACCGAGACACGCGTCGTTACTTGCTTGTAATATGCCGATACAGTTTGTTTGTTGTATGTGTAAACATGTGGTGTAAATAGTGCAAACGTGCCAAAATCAACAAATTAAATTTGTAGGTTTTTAAATAATTACAAGGTATTTATTTCTTCTGACAGATCATTTATTAATAATTTCTATCCAATTAGGATATAATATTTATCAAAAGCAACTCACAATAATGCTTCGTACGTCATAATGTTCATACATCTATAAAAGATTTAGGTATTTAAAATTTATTGTAAACGATTTAAGACATTTAGATTTCCTTTAGATTTCATGAAGAACTCCATATAAAACTAATGGATTTTAGAAACAACTTGACGCCTTAATTAATAACCTATGTAACGCAAAATATGTGTTAATATGCTGATATTAGAACGATTTAATTCACACTTATTAATGTGTATCTGTTTACCATTGGTTAAACAGATTGTAATCCCAATAAGTACATGGATTATTGAAACGTTTTACTCCATATCTGGATTAAATATTCGACCTTTAACCTGTAGATTTTGGAGGTCTCTTTAATGGGTTTTTGCAGGTTCGTTTATTACATTCTTGTAGGTTAGTTTATTCTATCTATCTATTTAAGCATACTTTTGTGTATGTCTAATGTCTACTTAGCGGATCTTAGCACCGATAAACATCTCAGTAAAAAGCTCGTAGTACATTTATATCGATGGCTCTGATAAGATAGATATCAGATTCTCACACAAATATACCTATTTTTAACTTGTTTAAATTTTGAAGGTAGGTAAGTACGTATAGCAAAAACCTTGATATGCGTATTAAAATTCAGAATCGAATTACGGCTCTTAATTATTGTCCTGTTTTACTAAAAATACCATAATGTTAGGTAATATAAGTTTAAAGTTGCAGTTTCATGCTTCATATTGCCCGACATTATTTAAGCAATATTAACTGTTGTGTACGTAACTTATTCCGATGTCCCAGATCCGTTTTTCCACGTACTTTGAAACTGTGGAACCAACAGTTTTTATGTAGTATAAACATAGAATTTCAGTATTACATAAATACTATCTATGTCAATGTTGTATTGATGGATTAATAATAATTTAAATCATACAATACGCAAGAGCCGCTTATACCGGTTTACAATGCATACTAATATGATAAATGAGGATGTAACTATGTTTTCATTTTTTCATTTTCTTTTACGTTTTCATGCCCAATACCCCAGGGGAAAAGTACATTTTATGTTGTAAAGGATTTTATCTGATCGGTTTATATTGAGGCTGGAATTTCTTATATGCACATATGCAAATATTTTGATAAATCAAGCTGCAAAAGGATCGACGTGACTTAATGCTTGGGCAGAGTTGAGGGCCTTGAAAGTGACATGGGCTACATTTTATCCTGGAAAAAGAAACTGTTCCCGCGGAATAGCTTGAATATTTTCACACATTGCTTGTGAAAGACAGCTACAGATTGAGGCGTTTTTTTTTGCATGGAAATAATATTTGAATGGGTACCTGGAGAGTGGCATAGGCTACTTTTTATTCGGGAAAAATAACGGTTTCCGCAGCTTGTTAATTTTCACGCATTATTTCTCCACGATTTTGGTGGCGTTAACTTTTCATAACAATAATTTAAAATATTAGCCATTGCATCGAATACTATACTATGGTGAAAACTGCTGGATTATTTTTCCATTAAGCTACGTAAACGAAGCTGGGAGACAAGTAGTCTTAAAGAAATGTAGGATTCAAAATTGGATTACGTGTTTTACTTGGCTTTTGCCCGCGACTTCGTCCGCGTGGAGTTAGGTTTTTACAAGGATTTGCGCTTCTAAGATGACGCTAAGTTACAATGGTTACAACCCGTTTCAGCGTAACATTAATTGCCAACGAACAGTACCTAATTAAGTAACATCGACGTCCAATTTCACTATCGCCAAGTATCTTTTATTAACCGAGAAATTAATTGGACGTTCTGACAATTTTTGTATGGAAAATCTGCCAAAACGCAAAAATTATTTATTCCTGCGTTAAACGTTTCTCGGCGATGGTGAAGTTAGCAATTATTTAGTACTGCTGACATAATTTCGCAAAAATACAAAACTTGCGTACTTTTAAATGTGACAATCAATTCAAAATAACTTGTAGTGTAGGGTTATGGATAGACAAAATTACAATGTGCATTAATAATTTACCCTTATAAACATTAATCTATAATTATATAAAAAGGCTTGTCCTGACTGACTGACTGACTGACTGACTGACTGACGATCAACGCACAGCCTAAACCACTGAAGTTAGAAACTTGAAATTTTGACAGTAGGTTCCTTTTATGACGTAGGCGAGCACTAAGAAAGGATTTTTCGAAATTCGCCCCCCAAGGGGGTAAAAAGGGGGGTTAAAATTTGTATGAAACTCCGTCATTTTTCGAGTTATACTCATGAAATTCGGTATTTAGGCTTTAAATTGAAAACAAAAAAGTACGTGTTTCACAGTTTTTAAAAATTCTACCCCCTAAGGGGTTAAATAGGGGTTGAATGTTTGTATAATAGTCCTTCGTTCTTCAAGTTATTTTTCAAGTTACGTTTATGAAACTTGATATTTTGGCTCTTGATTAAAAATAAAGAATTACGTATTTTACATTTTTTTTAAATTCTCCCCCCAAGGGGGTAAAAAGGGGGGTTAAAGTTTGTATGAAACTCCGTCATTTTTCAAGCTATACCCATAAAATTCGGTATTTAGGCTTTAAATTGAAAACAAAAAAGTAAGTGTTTCACACTTTTAAAAAATTCTACCCCCTAAGGGGTTAAATAGGGGTTGAATGTTTGTATGATAGTCCTTCGTTCTTCAAGTTATTTTTCAAGTTATGTTTATGAAACTTGATATTTTGGCTCTTGATCAAAAATAAAGAATTACGTATTTTACATATTTCGAAAATTCTCCCCCCAAGGGGGTAAAAAGGGGGGTTAAAGTTTGTATGAAACTCCGTTATTTTTCAAGCTATACCCATAAAATTCGGTACTTAGGCTTTAAATTGAAAACAAAAAAGTAGGTGTTTCACAGTTTTTAAAAATTCTACCCCCTAAGGGATTAAATAGGGGTTGAATGTTTGTATGATAGTCCTTCGTTCTTCAAGTTATTTTTCAAGTTATGTTTATGAAACTTGATATTTTGGCTCTTGATCAAAAATAAAGAATTACGTATTTTACATTTTTTGAAAATTCTCTCCCCAAGGGGGTAAAAAGGGGAGTTTCAATATTCATAGTTAAGACAGGACAACGTCTGTCGGGTCCGCTAGTATTTCTATATCCCTTACATGTTTCTACTAATTTATTCGCATGTAGCAACGGTTGATAAAATAATAATGTCATTTATATTTCCCAAACCAACTTAAAAATTAAATAATTCATATTATAGATAGACAGATACCAACATTTTAATAAATGCTTCACGGACAATTCAAGGATATGCCTAATTTTAAGCGCATTTTAATTTGAAGGTTGCAACACGATAACACGAGATGATAAAATTTTAGGCTAACACAAAATATTTATTTTTAATTAAAAAAAGAATGAATGTTGGCCAAGCTGAACTTGACGAATATGCTTGCCTCCCCTCCAAATAAGCTGAAATCTTATGTAAGGAGTGAGGTACGACAATAGTTGCAGTTAGTAGTTTTCACACCACCCTTTTATCCGTTGGGCTATTGAGGCTTATCCATCATTAATTGATGTATCAATATTGTATAACATCTATTTCTACTTATTGTACCTAATACATCAATCACAAATTAAGTTTTACTTTAAATTAAATCACACTATAATATTATAAAGGCGAAAGTTTGTATGTGTATGTATGTGTGTGTGTGTGTATGTTTGTAATTATATATTTGCCAGAATATTTGTTAAGTATCGAATTTGAAATAATTATAATTGTCTAATAATTTCACTTAATTTAATTACTTTAATTTTATAATTGTTTATATCATATTTGCATACTATTTGATATAATTTAGTTAAATATGGCCTCTTACTAAAAATATAGTTTTATAAGGCAATCGTATTAAGGTCTTCACGAAACAGGTTTTCCTAATGTGAAGACCGTTTTTTGATTAATTATTTTCATTTTAGGTTATAAGTAACTCGTATATCTTGGACTGCTAAGTTTGGTGCATTTTCCATTTTGAAAATTTAGAGTCCTGATCTTGACTTAACAGGGCATGTTTGAACCTAACTTATAAGATATATCCTAAATATGAATATTACTGGAGTTTCGTTACTACTAGGCTAGGTGATTCGCTACTCGAATCCACATTTCCAAATAAACAGTTATCAAAATTACAGCGAAAGAGTATGAGTAAGATGCATGAGTTAACTATAATTTATTGTCAAATAACATTAACTTTTGAATATAATAATAATGGTCCGCGTCATAACGCCAAAGTCAGACGTAGGTATGACGCGGCTGTAACTTTTCGGAGTTACATATGTGCGTTTAAATTATTTCAATATCACTTGCTGAAGTGAAGGAAAACATCACGAGGAAACCTACATGTCTGAGAGTTAACAATAATGATCTCATCTCAAGGTTGTGTGAAGTCTGTCATTGTCAATCCTAACTTGGCCAGCGTGGTTGATATTGGCCTAAACTTTTCTCATTCTGAGATGAAACCTGTTCCCTGTAGATGATAATATAGATTACCACAAAATTATAACGACTGCATAAAATAAATAATATACAGGCTAAGAGGCCCGAATATGGAAATCTCGATAGTAGTTTCTTATCGTGCCTCTTGGTGTGGAGATCCTGAGGCCGGGAGGCTCAAGCTCTTTTTCTAGAACTATCAAAAAGGGTGGCCAAAGGATTAGTTCGGCCATCCAAAGGAGTAATGCTGCCAGCATTTTGGGTACCAACCTGCTACGCCACATTGCACAGTCGTCTGAGAGCGGTCATAAGTCCGAAATATTGACCACAACCTATTTACAATTTCTGCTTGTTTAATCACTCTCAAGTTCCCAAACAATACAAAACTGTAAATAGATAACGCATAAGTTAACGTTATCATTAATTTTTCGACCTACGAAGTGAACACATTTTGTGCAACCAGTAAATTAGCTGCTTAACGCGACTTGAAAGTGATTTTGTTTTTTAGAAATTTCTCAGAATTGATGATTATTTACCTGATAAAACATTATGAAATTAACTGATAAGGGTATGTACTGTTATGTTTTTCTATTTTTGCTAATATAAAGACCTTAAATTCAGGTAAATTTAGGTGTAAAGCCATGCATGTTTTTTGAGTTATTATTTTAGCAATTTGTATTTTCACTAAGAGATTTGACTATGTTACCCCGATCAGCCCCTAATGATTTTCATATGTTTACACAGCTAAAGTAGTGTAGTTTATGGAACAATATCATTTGTCTGCCCGTTTTTGCCCGTTTTTTTTTAAATAATATTATAACGCGAAGAGCAAGGAAATGAAAAATATTTGTTTAATTGGTTTAAGGTACTTTTTACCAGTTAACTTCTTTACAGATGGATTTTATGGAGATTTGGCTCACAATTAGTGGTTCTCAGAATGAAAGGGCAAATCATATGTTGGAAAACTTACTGGAAATGGTGCCGGATTCAGAAAATGTTGATATTAAAACTCTCCATAGCCGTGTGAAGTACATTAATAAGAAGTTATTGGAATATTGGAAAATAGCTAACAGATGCAAGGAAAATTTAGTGTAAACGCATGCTGAATGGTTAGCAATGGTTGAAACTGGAGATTTGCCGAGGAGTGCCACCCCCAGCGCGTCCTCGTCCACAGAGAAAGTGCCACAAGAAGGGAGTTCGAATATTGGAAGACCCAGAAAGGAATTTAGTGATTGTAACAAACGGAGTCAACGGAGAATATTAGATTTAAAGATGTTAATTTTTATTAGGTCATGTCTTATCAAGACTATATATTTTTTTAAATTATTTTTAGTTCATGTCTTGTGTTATATTTTATTTTTATTATACTTCAACATTGTATTTTTTTCTATATCTAATGTACCTAAGTCATTATAATATGTAAATAAATAAGTTATAAATTATAAACAACATTTTTGACAGATATATAATGTTTTAGAATATGTAGAATGTTTTATTTAACTGTGTCAAGTAAATTTTTCTTCTTTTTTTTTAGAATTTAAGATTTTTAATATAAATAATACATATTTTGTTAAAGTAACTAGTCTATTCATACATTATATTATTATTTTTATCAAAACAAGGACTTTTATAACGATTTAATAAACATTTTAGTGATAAACGGACTTATGACCGCGTTAGTTAGAGCGCCAGACCACTGTGCATTGCAGTAACTTCGATGGGGTTCTAAATTTTATTTAGTATTTATTATTAAATAATTTAGATTTAACTTTATTTTTAAATAATGTTAATATTATTGGTTTCATTAAAAATATTACAGGTCATTAAGTATAAAAAATTCTTCCATCCAAAAATCCTTAAAATATATTCCGTCACATAGTAAGGCCTTGACCCCAAGCTTTTCAAGTTTCAACATAAGGCTCAAGGCGAATTTGTTAGATATGACATCATAATTTTTTCGCCCTTGTACGAGTAGGTATAAAATAACAATAGCATAAATTATCATGTTGTCTTTAAATATCAATTCTTTGATAGGGGGAACCGGTTTCACAAAAACGAGAGTATTTTGAATTCAGTGCGTAGATAATTTTTATTAAAAAAAAAACACCGTACATCGACTGTAGGTACATTACCATTGAGCAGCTGACGCGTTTCATGCCATTCCATTACGTATCTAACTGGATACCTACATATATGTTAAACGATAGCACAAGTGCCAACTTTAATAGAACTAGGCACCTACTAACGTAAATGTTAATAATCTTGTAATAAATTCAACAATTTTTGCGGAATAAAACGATTTAGAAGAACGTGTACACTGTACGCTACCTTAATAAATGTTCCTCAATCTCAGTATATTATATTAGTATCGAATAGGTAAAGTAAGCTCAAGAGAGGTAGTTGTTTCTAAATCGTAAATAGACACTTCAAATTAATTTATTTGTACTTAAGATATGAAGTTTTCAAACGAACAGCTTTTGCAATACAATTCACAAGCAACAGAATTTTCTAAATTCATTGAAGGTATGTTTGCTCATTCTGATTGGAAGAGGCTTAGAACACGGCTAGTAAGACCTTTTGTGTCCTAAATTCTAAAAATGATTTACAAACAGTCTTGTCTTAGAAATAATTTACCTCAGTCTACTATTAACTATTGTTTACGATTTATGAATTATGAACCATATATTTGATATAGAGAGTTGCAATGCGAGAGCTAGCATGGAAGCCTTGAAAAATTAATAGGTACATCCATATATATTTAATTGCAATGCAACATTTAACAAAAGCCTGCAAATATTGGATACTTTGATCACAGAAAAAAAGGTCAGATAGGATATTTTAAATATTAGTTAAAATGGCATCTAGGCTATTAACATTAATTTCACGTCTAAATAGGTATTCAGACGTGAATACAGAATATCAGAATGCCAAATACAGTTAGCTAAAAGGCTAACACAAACAAAAATTAATGTTTTGAAACGATTTTTCAAAGTTCGATTTTCAAAGTTAGAAGTGACTTCAAAGCGCGGCAAAATGGCGGCATTTTAATCGTCCGAATCGAATATTCATTCATTTTTCCTAGTTATAGTGATTTAAAGAATCAATCCAAAATACTACTATTAAATAACAAAGAATACATGAATTTGTATCAAAATCAACAACACACTATCTTTATGATAACAAATAACAATGCGAAATATAATTTTATTTTTTATTTTTTATTCGATGACAAGATAGCCCTTGACTGCGATCTCACCTGATGGTAAGTGACGATGCAGTCTAAGATGGTAGCGGGCTAACTTGGAAGGGGTATAGCAGTGTAAATTCAACCCATACCCCTAATCGGTTTCTACATGCCATCGTACCGGAACGCTAAATCGCTTGGCGGCACGTCTTTGACGGTAGGGTGGTAACTAGCCTCGGCCAAAGCCTCACACCAGGGAGGCTTTGGCCCAAAATAAGAAGAACCGCAATACTAAGACGGAAATCTTAAAAGAGCAAGTGAGTGAAGGTTTTTTCTATGTTGTTGCAGTCTCGATGACATCGACGCCTTCAAGCCACAGCCATTGGATCAGGAAACTTGCTGGCTCAAAGTAATGTTAATTACGTAAACGTGAATTGGAGCAACACCGCGAGAGCGACTTGAACCATGGAGCAATACCTAGTGGCCGTGGCGGGTCTCTTGTCATTTGTAATTACAGGTGCGTATTTTTATTAACATTTAATTATACCTAATTACGTCAAATCCAAAAGGAAAGGGTTATGATTTTAGCAGCCTATGCACTAATGTAGGTATTTTCTTGCTCGATGACAAGATGGTTTCTGACTGCGATCTCACATGATGGTAAGTAACGATACAGTCTAAGGGTGAAAACACACCAGAGATGCCTCACTGCGATACCTCGCGGTCGCGGTTTAGCTCGCTACCTCGATGCCACCTCCATGTAAAACAAATGTATGCAAACAGACGAGCGCGAACATGTCGAAGATACCTCGCTGTACCGCGATGTATCGCAGTGAGGTATCTCTGGCATGTTTTCACCCTAAGATGGTAGCGGGTTATCTTGAAGGGGTATGGCAGTGTACATTCAACCCATACCTAATCGGTTTCTACACGTCATCGTGCCGAAACGCCAAATCACTTGGCACCACGTCTTTGACGATAGGGTGGTAACTAGCTACTAGTAACTTTAACTTGCGAATACCTCGGGAACCCAGGTCGGTGACGTCAGCGCAGGTGTGATATTGCGGTTTACGAGAGTTTGCAAGGTCTTACACCGTCAATTCTTATAGACTTGTTAATTTGCTCAAGGGCTGTCACATATGAAATCATATCTAAATTCAGAGTTGTAGACGTTTCCACAATATATTGAAGTCAATCGGTTTAAGCAACTTCCGCTAAAAACTTTCGGTTAGCTGGATTTTCGCTGACTTAGTTACGTTTAACAATAAAGCGAAACAAAGTAAATACGTTTTGATAGCTTTTGTAATAGAAATCTGTCAAAATATTAATTCTTCGATTAAAAGCTTCGATCATAGAAATTCGGCGTTAGTGAAATTGATTTAACTTAATCGACATTGGTCGTAATAGTTCAGCCAACCGACATCAAACTAATCATACTCGTAAACTTCAGAAATAAGCTGTTAATTGGAGCCTTTTGTAAATAATTTCATTAGTTTCCGAGACTAGCGCGTTTCTTCAGCTAATATTTTTTTTTAATTTTATTAGCTGAAGATATCTAAGTTTAGAAACTCTGTGTAATTCTAAAATTTTATTTCTTAACAATAATTTAAATGATTAAAAAGAAAAAAACTGAATTTAAAAACATCAGCAATTAAAATAGATTAAAAATATTAAAATGCTTTATTAACAAGTTTATTAATGATGGATGCGCCACCGAAAAATATTAAAAATAAACCTGCTGATTACGGCTGTGCATTTCGCAGAATTTTTGCCCGAGTTTTTAATAGCAATTAATATCATGCGTAACACATAATGGGCTCTTTTACTTTAAAGTTGATTAGGTAAAATGCAGTTCTAATTACGTAAAAACAGCACAATGTTGCTCTGTAATCATTGTATCATAAATTACTTGTAATGCTCAATTAAATGAGGTGTGAAAGAAAATAAAATGGTGCTGTTTCTTTTAAGCAAAGTAGACATATCAAGAAATATTTGCACTTACAATATACACACACAATATCGATAACTTCTTATCTTACAGTCAAACTGGATCAAGCAAGCAAAAAAATAGACGCATTTGAACATATCGCAAAAGTTACAGAAATGTATGGG
Organism: Hipparchia sbordonii; assembly: GCA_038048805.1. Taxonomy (NCBI): domain Eukaryota; kingdom Metazoa; phylum Arthropoda; class Insecta; order Lepidoptera; family Nymphalidae; genus Hipparchia; species Hipparchia sbordonii. The sequence continues at coordinate 5,685,712 of CM076107.1, read as the reverse complement.
GATACCGAAAGCGGGAACAACGTATTTAAAGTCCACCAATTTCTAAGTAGGCGAGGGATGTGCAAGAGGCGAGCCATTTTTTTTCGGCTATTAGGGCGCGTGGAAAGTGCGTGGAAATAATGGGTAGAAACTGTTATAGATAGCAGTAAACTTATTGGTTAGGGAATTCAATCTTCTTTCAAGTTGGCATAGAATGCGTTTATTTCTGTAAAACAAACCGTGATTAGCGCAAATCGAAAAAAGGGAACTTTAAACTTCTCCCCCAAACGCTGCCAATCCGGAAATTGACGGGAATTTATTATATGAGAGACCTATATGTATCTACATAATATGTCTGTAATTTTTAAGACATTTAAATCCCTCTATTTCTATTTTATATTTGCCTGATATAGTCTATAAACTGTCGAAATTAGATGCACCAGTTTGCCCGTGAAAAGGTGTGTTACCTTTCAGATAGTTTTTTTTTCTTTTAGCTTAACCTTCGCATTTATAATATTAGTAGTGATTAGTATGTTTACTACTGGCCCGGTGAGATGAATGCAAATTCAGATACATGTAATGTTAAATTACACACTAATACATTGTGTAGTTAAATAAGAAATAATACAGTGTAGTACCTTGGAGCGCCCAAGCAGCAGCGATGAATCAGTCGTGAGTCATGATAAGATTATTTTAAAATTGGAACTGACACATCTCATTAAAAATTAATAAACACTGAGCCATAAAATAACTGCTATTTAGCTACACTAACGATATTAATTATTATTCGTTTGTCTCACTACGCCACTAAATAAATCGTATAAAATTAACGAAAATAAAGCAATTGGGGCGGCTATAGCAATAAGCCTGTATCCGGGAGTCGGATCTCTAAAATCGTAACACAGACCGTGATATGTTCGGCCCTTCTCTACACACATAGATCCTGGGCTGCCTGGTACATAAATCGATTCATCAGAATCACATCTAGACTCACTTTCATCAATAAAAGTATATTTCGCAACCAACCGGGCGGTCATACCTCTTGTCCCATTTTTAAGGTCACCTAGTTGATTCCGTACCCAGCCTTCTTTATATAGTTTAATTAAGCTATCCACACCCCAGTGGGATTTCGTTACAGTTGCATCCGTTACACGATCAAGAATACTACGAAACTTGTATTTTGTTGTAAGTAAAACTTTTTCAGGAGAAAATTTTAATATAGTGCGCCATTTTACCCCTAGAGATGCTAAGTAGATGAGATCTGTCAAATTTTCATTATCTCGTAAGTATTTAATGTCGTCGTGTGCAATAATGCCACAATATAATTTGGTTTCCAGATAAAATGGAGCTCCTGGTGAAAATTTACATACGACTCTTACATCACCATTGGATCTTTCACCATATGCGCAACCAATTTTATTTGTTTTGGCCCAAAACAATTGGACTGTGTGAAAAGTGGATACCGAACTGCGTCCACATTGAACATCTCGTTCTATCAAATTTTTCCCAGCACTAGAAAACCAAATGTGTATACAACCAATAATAGGATATACATAACATTCAGGCCGTGGTACGCTGTAAAGACAAAAATATTAAAATCATTAAACTTCCTTGTTTGTACAAATTTCAAACAACAACATATTATTAATTTATTACCATTCCGAAATACTTTGAGAAGTTTCTGAACAGCAATATTTTGCATATTTAGTACATTCTAAATGAGAAACTAAATTCCCTTCAAGAGCGGAACACGGAGCTGAACCAGGCAAACACTGGCGCAGCCACGCTTGAGCCATGTCTTCTAAATCATAATCATATGTTATTTGTTTCATATTTGCTGCAGTAGGTAAATGCGGATATTTCTTAGATACACCATTTGCGATATGATTTCGCATTGTATTTATTGTATTTACCAAAGCAATTTGGTCCATGATACTGGGCGTGTATACTTTATATTCCTTATCACATATATTTGATTTGACTTTACTTGGGAATAGGCAAAGAGTATGGTCTCCATAACAAGGTTCTACATCACACCATTTATTGACGACGTACGATATTGGCGGATCTATTGGTTTGTAGTGGGTTTTATTTTCAATGAAAGATTCCTTAACGTTGATTAAGTTTCCTCCGTAAATCAAAAACACATTGGTTTTTTTCTTTCGTGCCCCCATCTCTCCATACAAAACTGGCAAATCCCAACAAGGAAAATCTTGCGGAACATACCAAGTTTTATTAAATACATATTTTGTTTGATTAAAGTCAAGGTTTTGATCAATAGCAGGTTCTAAATTATAAAATTTACCGTAAGGAGTTTCAAGTTCGGTTTTGTTTTGAGATCCTAATATCTTTTTGTCATTAACTTGTTGTCGCAATGTTAGTAGTCCATCGTCATCTGTATCATTGAAGTTTTTATAATCATATTCTTCAAAGGAATGAATATTTAAATACAAAGCAGTAGTGTGGGAAGCTTTTTGTGCAAATTTTATTGTAGAAAACTTGTTGTCATTAACGCCCTGAAGAAATTTAGGTTTGAATTTTGAAGCAGATGATTCTTCCAAGGTTACATGTTTTCTTCTCGCGATATTGTAAGATAATATAATATTATCTTCCATCTCATCCTCTTTATTGACATTTTTATAGCTAAACAGTCCTTTACTAACAGAGATGTTAGATTGAGGTAAAAGTTTGCTTTCGAATGGTCTTCGAACAGATTCATTTGTATTCAACGTATCAGCGGTGTCGTCTTGATCTATGTACTCGTAATATTCTTCACCAATGCCTAAAGTTGCGTTTATTACTATGAATAGCATAAGTATTGTTTTTTTACTTGGAAACATTTTATGACAATTCCATTGAAGTCATAACCTACATGAATTAACAAATAAAATACGATAGATTTGTTGTATTTGAAGCTTAATGTAATATTTATCAATAAAAATTGTGAATGAAAAACGTTACTAATAGGAGTTAATTTTTATAAGTAAATCAAATCACCATCAAAGTCAAAGTCATCATTATAATTCAAAATGATATGTATATGATTCGCTCGAAAGAATATCAAATCAAAAAACAAGGAGACAAGGTTCCAATAGCGGTCGTGCACCGACGTATGCGTAATGTGAATTGTGAACATGCGTGGGCTTTTAAGAAGAAATGACTCATCGTCGCAAAACAATGGACATGATTAAATACCGTAAATAATACATAAATAGCTCTATAATACGGATTTGTACACGTATATCTTTCATTCATAGCGATAATGTTCATTTCTATTGCTCTTCCAAAAATCAAACCTTTTGGAGAGTTCAAAAAGCTAAAAGTAGGTAGGTAATAAATAATATATCCTTAAATCTCAGAAAATAACATTGAAAAAGCTTTTTTAAAAATGCTACAAACACTGAAGCTAATGATATAATAGTATGTGTTAATGAAAAAGTTTTTTGCAACTTACAAGTATGCCTACGCATGATTTGTGATAAAATTCTGCAACTAATATGCAAAAATAGGGCTAGTAGAAGATACAAGTTCGATATGTTAAAAATATTACTGTTTATCACACTTCTTATATGTATTGTTACGTTGTGTTCTCAGGAGTGACGTCACTACAGTGCTACCAGTGCCTCATCAATCCGCCCCTTGGCCAATACTACAACACAACGAAGAATCTCTGCGTACACTTTGACTACTCCGAAAAGTTTATCGTCGAGTGCCCCTTTTCTACCATGTGTATGAAACAGGAATTTCACCTGGACATACAGAACGGAGGTAAGCTTATCGCTCTTGTACATCTTAATGTTATTATATTTGTTTTCGAGAAAGCTGTCTGTTTAATCATTGATAGGAATCCTAACGAGAAGAAGCCGGCAGAGTTAACGTAGTATTTAAACATAAGTGTTAGTATTACTTTAAGCCTCAATAGTCAAACGGTTATAAATCCCTAACCATTGCACTAAACTGTCGTACCCACTCCTAGCACAAGCATACCGCTTATTTGGAGAGGAAAGGAGAATATTAGTCAATGTCACCTGGGATGATATTCCTTAAAAAGATATAAATGGTCATGCTCTAGAGAAATTATAAAAGTTTAAACTATAAAACACAAGTTCAATCCATTAATTCGATAGTCGGAATACGATGACGCCAAGCAAACAAGGGCAGTCGTAAACCAAGGACAAATGCAAATAATTAATATGCAATGCTTAAACGCAGCTTGTTGGGTCTTTGTCAAGGGAAATAGATGAAAGTAGATGCACTAAATAATAGTAGTATATGTTAAAAGTTCACTAGATATAATAAGTGATACGAGCATGACCCGACCCGACCCGACTTCCCTAGGGGTTAAGATTTTTTTTAAGTAAATTGGAATGGCACTAAAACCATCTTAACAATATAAGTTATTATTTTTATTCTGAGAGAAGTTTTAAGTATAAGTGTAATAAGAATTTAATGTTTGGGATACTTGATACTATCACAGCAATTTTTTAAAGTTAAGTATGAATTGGCAGTAGCCAATTTATGCTAAGCTTTAAAAATTACCGCAATCAGTAAAACAAGTAAGAGTAACAAAGGCCAAGCACAATAGTTTGTCAGCAACTTTAAACTTGTACCTACTGGATGTTGGTCAAGGTAAATAGCTCTTATTTATTTTTATCGCAATAAATTATCTGATTAAAAAAATGGTTTCAAAATCAGTGCCTACACGTATATTCTTTAATGAATGTAGTTTATATAATCTGTCCCAGACACACTTACTGTAGGAATAGAACATCTACATCTTAAAAGAAATATCCTTTTGGCAACAAAAAAATAATGTTGAATTAATAATAATTTTTACTATAATTAATGATTAAACGAACTTACCTGTACGTGAAGTTCTATCATAATTATACGAAGTGCTACGTCCGAAGAATTAGTAACGTCATGATATTATTTAAAACAATGTAGTACCGCATAGGTATCACCACTTCAGCACAGTAGTTTAGAGTTTTTTTTTTTTTTTTTTCCATTACCCTCCCTACTGGACTACCTACACTCGCCTCATGGCCGCCGCTCCGCCGCTCTTCATTTAGTTTAGATGATTGCGATGTTTCCGCAACATTCTGGGTTACCAGGGCGGGCGGGTATTACTAATTCTTCGGACGTAGCACTTCGTATAATTATGATAGAACTTCACGTACAGGTAAGTTCGTTTAATCATTAATTATACTCGTGCTACGTCCTCGAATTAGTAACGTCATGATATTATTTAAAACAATGTAGATGTTGAGAGTACGTGGAGGGAACGTCGCAATAAGTCTACAATATTGATGAAAGAATCAAATACTTATTTATTACAGTAACAAAAAGTATTAGGTACAAAGAGTAATCATCTAAAATTAGAACATTATATAAATGTGAATAATTTTAATCAAAGCGAACATAGTGTTCTAGCTAAGGCCGAGTTATCCTCATTATTGACTATCGGCCTGTTGTAAAACTTGGCAAAGGTAGCGGAACTGCCGCTCCACCCAGCGGTTTGTCTTATTATATCTAAATTGACCCCAAGCTTAAACGCCATAGATGTTGAGGCGTGCCGGGTGCTGTGGGAAGAAAACACGGAGACGTCAATTCCGCTATCTTTCAAGGTGGACTTAATCCACCGGCTTAGCGTTTGAGACGAAACACAATTATGAGGTTTTCGTATGCTTACAAATAATAGGTCAGACTTCCTTAAGGTTTTGGTTCTGTCCATGTATGCCATAAGCGTCTTTGCAGGGCATATTCCTGGGCGTTCCTTGAAGAAAGGTAAGAACAAAATAGGTTGCTTTGTACCCATTTTGGACGTTTTAATTAATTCGGTAATTTTTATAATTATTTGATCATTTGAAATAATTATTTGATCAGTTTTAATTTTAGACAGCGTTTGCACTCTGTGTGCTGTCACAAGAGCAAGTAAAGTCGTGCATTTCTTTGAAAGTTGCTCTAGAGTCAGACTTTCATTAGGAAACAAAGAACCTAAATGATTTAAAACTGTATTTGTATCCCACGTACTATTATACCTAGGTAGTGGTGGTCTTAGCCTGTAAACGCCTTTACAAAATCTTGTAATTCTGTCATCGTCTGAAATATTTCCAACAATTAGGGAGAGAGCAGCTCTGTAACTATTGATAGTTCCATACTGACCACCATCATTAAATATCTTAGTGAGGAACTCAATGACTATTGGAATTGATGGTTCGTAAATGCTTACACAATTCTCCATACAAAAGGTATACCAACGTTTGAGGCAAACATTATACTGCTTTAGAGTGTTAGATGACCATGAAGCCATCATTATTTCTAAGGCAGAGATTGGCACGCATCGCTGTAGCAATGCAGTCCGGATAAGGTCTCTGCAACCAGGGTAATGTTGGTCCGGATGTTGTGATTGCTGGAACAAGGTATTACAACATCGTTAAAATTTAACTTTACTAAGTCTGACTTAAGCAGGCGCATAAATAGCGGGTACCATGGTTGAGTGGGCCAATAAGGTACAACCATTATACCTTCAGCTTTATCTGCTATGATTTTCCGCAAGGCCTTAAGTATAACAGCGCAAGGTGGAAATGCATAAAATAAAAATTGGGACCAGTCTAATGTGAAAGCATCGATTGCGAAGGCATCAGGGTCCCTATGCCATGAGACGAATTTTTCACATTTAGTATTTATTCGAGTAGCAAATAAATCGATTTGTGGGGCTGGAAATTTTTCCATCAATTTTTGATAGCCAGAGTTCGTTAACTCCCATTCAACGTCAGGATGTGATTGACGAGATTCCCGATCAGCAATTACATTATCTGACGACCTAATATAGGAAGCTACTATAATAATCTTCTGAGACTCACACCACTGCCATATGTCTTTAGTGACCTTGTTCAAGTGAGGGTATTTAACGCCGCCCATGCGGTTAATATAGCTCACTGCAGTGGTGTTGTCAATCCTAAGCAATATTTGACAGTTGTAAAAAGGTTTTGCAAATATTTTTAGTGCAAAGTAAGCCGCTAAAAGTTCGAGTTGATTGATATGTAGTAGCCCCTCACTATAAGACCAGCGACCACAAGCGGTTTGACCATCACAGGCTGCCCCCCAACCCGATTTTGAGGCGTCAGAGAATATCTCTAATACATAGCTGTCACTCCTGATTCTGTGAACTGAATGGTCAATAGCATTCAGCCACCAATTTAAATCTGGAAGTAACGACTGTGACACTGTCATAAATGCTTCATAATCGTCGCAGGTACGCTGCAAGTTAAGAAACTTACAGCGTTCTAATTGTTTCGTATACAACCACCCGTACTCTATGGCAGGGCATGCAGAGACCAACAAACCTAATAACTTTGCAAACTTTCTTATTTTACAGCGTTGTAATTTCATGATGGTTTGAAGTTCTGATTTTATTCGGACTCGTTTTTGTGAGGGTAAGCTTAATTGCCATTTATGGGTGTCTATATTATAACCTAAATAATTGCAAGACTTTGAAGGTATCATGTTACTTTTTTCCCCATTAATAATGAAGCCCAACGCCCTTAGCAAATTTTGAGTGGCCTCAATATTTTGCATACAGTCTTGGTAAGTATAACCAATTAAGCATAAATCATCCAAGTATATAGATGATATAAAACCACATGAACGTAATAACTTTACAACCGGCTTCATCAGTTTGGTAAACAAAAATGGCGCCGTACAGAGACCGAATGGCAGGACATTAAACTCATACATCTTATTGTCAATTACAAAACGAAGATATTTACGTGAGTTTGGATGAATCTTAATAAACAAATATGCATCCTTCAAATCTATATTTGCAATATAACACTCTTTGGATATAAGTTTAAGGACAGTACGAATGTCCTCTAACTTGAAGTGTTGTGTATTAATAAATTTATTAAGACTCTTTAAATTTAAGATGAATCTCATCTTGCCATTTGGTTTCGGTACTAAGAACACGCGTGATACAAATTGTCCAGGACATGGTTCACATTCAGATATAGCCCCGATTGTTAACAGATTCTTAAGAGTTTCTACGACATTATGTTTCTCTGCATCCGTAAAACTATTTAGTACGGGTAGGCAAGTTTGATGGACCGGTCTATCAAATTTTATTTGATAACCGTTTATCCAGGACAAGATAGTACGGTCGCGGGTTATCATAGACCATTGCTTATAAAATTGGGCAAGGCGCCCAGCGTAACGTACCGGGTCTAGTGGCGGCGAGTCTGCTTGGGCCGCTGCGTGTAGCCTCGCGACGAGTTCCCGCGAGGCGGCACGTTCTGCGGGGCAGGCGGCTGGTGACGCGGCGGCGGGCCCGTCGGCTGCCTGCGAGTCGCGGCCCTCGCCTTCCAGTTTAAATTCTTGCTTGATGTTGAAGCTGATGTTGAAGCTTTAGGTTTCTTGGAAATTTCGGGTCTTAAGTCCGAGCTAGATTTTGAAACAGCCTTCGCTGTTTTAATGGTCTCCGACAAGTTGCTGCCGAATAAGAATTTGTCAATCTTGGTAGCAGATAACTGGTCCTTTAATTCGTTTTTAACCGAATAAAGTGCGAAGTTACGACGCGCTTCGGACTCGGAATGTTGAATGTCGCAAAAGATTCGACTAACTTCCATAAGATCTCTGATCAAATCGTTGTTCTTCTCGGTAGCACATAGCTGATCGGATATTATTTTCCCGAGCGAGGAAATACCGGCTGCTATCTGCTTCTGGCGTGCTTCAATGGCCTTGTCCCTTTTGACGACCTGATCAGGAATCGTGGCCTTAATCTCAGCATTAAGCTGTGGTGCAGCTATATTTGTACAGTTCCCCGGAACTAAGAATTTCGTCAAAAGTTCCTTGCGAACATCCTTGTTTAAACCGCATGTCGCTACATGGGTAAATCTTGATGCGACCTCCTTATTGATGTCAGGCCCATATTCGACAACTACTGACGGATCTGCACCCAAAATATCAAGGATTTCGGTGTTAACAGCTGCGTCTTCATCATGAACACTCGATGCGATCGGTTCTCCCGATACATTTGGTTCATTACTTTCTGCTGGTGTCGGCTGTTCGAGAGGGATTGTATCATCCTGATCCCTAGGGATCGAGGTGGCTTCCTCACCTAAAACAAGGTAAAGTAGATAAGCCGATACAATTGTGGTCTACAAATGCGGCAAGATAGTCCTAACGACTACTCTGATGCAATTTGTAACAAACAAGGCCTTTTCACAGCCGTTAACGTTCAAATGCGGCGAAATAGTCCCACAGACTACTCTGATGCATTATAAAGTTCAAATGCGGCGAAATATTCCCAGAGAATATTCTGATGCATTTTTGTTAAATCACAGCGTATCATGTAAAGGTTCAAACTAGAACGAATGTGGCGAAAAAGTCCCGCAGACAGTTCTGATACATTCGTAAGTTTTTCCCTTTATCATTCAAATTGAAGGTAGGTAGGTACTTACCATCAACAATCCCTTGTGGCGTGGCCGGCCTCGACGAATCCGACGATGAATCCGATGATTGGCTCGATGATGAAGAACTCAACGCGAGACCGTCACGATTTGTACGTCGTGACCGTTTCACTTCCTTTTCTAGTTTCCTTAATTTTTTCACTATAAATTCCAAACTACTTTCATTTGCACGTTTCGGCATAGTTACAGTTACGTTATAAATCTACCACGTGCGAAATACTTAACAAGTGAAGTGGTTGAGCACCAAAATGCGAATGAAGAGCGGCGGAGCGGCGGCCATGAGGCGAGTGTAGGTAGTCCAGTAGGGAGGGTAATGGAAAAAAAAAAAAAAAAAACTCTAAACTACTGTGCTGAAGTGGTGATACCTATGCGGTACTACATTGTTTTAAATAATATCATGACGTTACTAATTCGAGGACGTAGCACGAGTATAATAACACAAAATTGAGTACTTCATAGTCATTGCATCTAACAAAAACAGTTCCTCTTCCCATTAATATTAAAAAATGCAAATTTTATTTCTTACTGGAATAAAATGTTCTTAGGAATTGACTATAAGCAATAAATAATTTTAAAGTCATTGGTCAACAATTTTATGCAAATGTATATTACTACGTGATTCGTCCGCGTGGATTCAGGTTAAAAAAATGTTTCTTCATAAAAATTGCGGATTGAAAACTGAAAGGCCAGCGGTTCAATCCCCACCCGTTGCACGATTACACGTACCCACTCATAACACGGGAAATATTAGTCAAGTTTTTGACGACCTCCCTGGCGCAGTGGTGTGCGCTGTGGTGTTATAACTGGGAGGTCTCGGGTTCGATTCCCGGCGGGGGCAGTTTAGGAATTTATAATTTCTGAATTGTCTCTGGTCTGGTCTGGTGGGAGGCTTTGGCCGTGGCTAGTTACCACCCTACTGTCAAAGACGTGCCGCCAAGCGATTTAGCGTTCCGGCACGATGGCGTGTAGAAACCGATAAGGGGTATGGGTTGAATTTACACTGCTATACCCCTTCCAAGTTAGCCCGCTACCATCTTAGACTGCATCGTCACTTACCATCAGGTGAGATCGCAGTCAAGGGCTATCTTGTCATCGAATAAAAAAAAAAAAAAAAAGTTCAGTATGGCTCATATTCTTTGAAAATAACGTCAGGAAATATTTGCTTCCAAATCATTAGGTTCTAGTCTTAGGTCAGATATCTTAAAGCGGTGGGCATGTACCTAATACCTAAATAAAGAAGTCGGTGCATATAAATAAAAGACTTCAAATCTTTATTTCCAGTAAGAATCACGGGCGTACTACTAGATTGTGCGCCTCAGAAGAACGAGTATCACTATTTCAAGAATGGGAAATGGTCACCAAAAATGGAAATTTTGGAGCCTTACGACGAAGGCTGCTCAGAAGTCGATGACAAGGGGGAAAGGACAACTCCTACTAAGTAAGTTATCAAAGATTTTAAGGATATCTTCAGGTAAAGGTTTTTGAAAGGTTTACATTCCAAAACAAATATATAACTTCACTATTTTGTTTGCGGTAAGCTTTGAGCATGTAACCAGTAAGGCATAGATAATGAAGAGATAAATCAATATCCGGTTAAATTTTTGATCTATAAAAAAAATCTTACACTTATCACCGTAATATCTATGCTTGTAGAAAAATTTAACAAGCGTAAATCTATCTGTAGCTCCGAGAATAAATGTATAAACCGACATATAATTCTCGGAGCTACAGACAGATAATATTTATAAAGCGTACAAAAACTGTGGAAATCCTGTAGAAACCGTTTCCTTATCTTTGAGGAATTATGTCTTACAAATCCAAACAACTGTTCCAATCAACCTTCACAGTCAAAATAATTAAAAGGTCATGTTATTCCTTGTACGTACGTTACTGACGCACTTTATAGATAACTGGTGCATAAATACTCGTATGTAGTTAAGATGAGTATGAACTGTATTATAATTTATAGCTAAGATAATTTCAAGATTTAAAGTTGATATAACTTTATCGAAATTGGGTTTCAGATTCGGTCTTTGTACAGCCAATATTAATTAAATTACAATAAATATGGAACTTTTTCTTATATCACTTTAATAATTTATGTACCAAATAGTTTTTAAATCATATAATTACAATTTTTAACGCTTTACTTCTTATGAAAAATTTTTCATTTTGGATTTCGCTCAAAATATATAACCATAACCACTTTCGTTGCGAGTTTACACAGTTTGAAACTGAAAGTACAAGGTCAGGCTTAAGTAGGATTTGTGTTATTAATATCAGTTCAGAGAAACGACTTCTCGTACGTGCAATTTATATTTAAGTGAAAGGAAAATAGTTTATCAGCGAACGAAGGGTTGGAACTTCTGTCACAATCCAGATTGAATCATAATCTTTATTATATCATAAGCTTGCGAAATAGTGCAGTCCACTTTTTAAAATCGGTTGAACGTATTGTTGCCTACGGATAACTTATGGCTCAAAATGTTCTTCCCTTTGTGGGTTCTCAGACTAGGGCGCGTTTGGAACTTCCATAGCTTTACAATTAAGTTTTCGTAAATAACTAAGTACTAAAAATATACAGTGAACCATCTTTATAGAATTTTGACTTAAACTGCAAATGAAAAGGATGACAGCGGATCACGACCTGATTGTGAGAGGATCTCTACATTAACTGCTCGAGAAACCAATAAATAAAAATATGATATATGTACATTTCATTAAAAAAAAGTGTTCTATTCCAGATACTGTTACTGCCGGAAAAATCTGTGTAATTCATCGCCCAATTCGACACATGAAGGCTACACAGACATCATGGGTGTGATAATGGTGTTCAACCTCATGAAATACATTAACAGTCTTAGGTAGTAACTGTACATAAATTATTTATCGCCATTAGGAAGTTTTACATAATTAGAACAATTTATTTCGCCATGACTATACTAATATGTAGTATGTTTAGCATCGTAATAAAATGCATAAACTGCATTGAAAACGTCAAGTGTATGCCAAAAATTTTTACATGAAAGGTGAATTGTGGAAGGGTGTCCTAGAGGTCCTAGTGTAACTTTTCCAAACTTTTCAAACTTATGTTAACTCTCCGTAAATCTGTCAATTAGTATGGACAGAAAGTGGATGGAAAAATTCGCCGTTCCTTTTTCGTTCATACTAAAAAAAAAGAATACAATTGTCGTAACCTTAAAAATACACACTAGACCCACAGATGATGATACTCGTATATATGATGGGATGAGTTAAATTATTGCTTTTTTCGGTTTTTTCCAAAAGGCATTCAAGGATTTTAGCATAGTCTATGGCTAGCCGCCACAGACTTTGTGTTGTTTTTTGTTTTATATATCTAAAGACACTCGGATGATCACAAAATATAATAAGTCATTTAGTGTTTAAACCACCAGTTTCAGATGTACATGTGAAATATTTATTATATCTTTATAACCGGCGATATTACAACGCTAATGACGTCTCTATAATGCTTTGCCTTTTCGAAGGTATAGGTAAAAGGATAGAACTACTTTTAGACCAGTCAATTTAGATTTGTTTCGAGATCGTGTACAGAGTTAGTATGATTGACCTAATATATTTATTGATCATCTAAATATAAATAATACTCAATAAAAAAATAGGTTTCAGTTTGCATCACACTTTTTGTGAAAATTTAAGATAATGACCGATAGGCTTCGATCACAGAAGAAAAAGTTCTGTGATCGAAGTCGGTAGGCCAATTTTTGTCAAAAATAAAGATTTTGTACAAACCAAAAACATCAAGATCAATAAAAAGGTATATTATATTATAAGCTTGTTTTTGCAATTTCGCTTCGTTTCTTTCGTAGGCTTTACTGATCAATACGCCATTGTGGCAAGGCCGGGCAGTGGTCGCGATAATGTTGCAGCAAGTTTTGTACAGTTGCATGTTACCAGCAGGGTTGACAACTTTTTATATACGAAAAAAAAAGAATATTGTATAAAGTTCTGTGAAGAATAACGAACAGTATTTTGGAAAAATGAATAAAATTTTATGTTTCATCTAAAGATGTACGAAGATTCATTAAATAACACACTAAGCATAACATGCAATATGAAAATTAAAATAAATTATTAGAAACTTTTGTTTCTATGGAAGGTCTGTTTCTGTTGTTTCGCTTTATCTGGTATTTTAGCGAAATTTATTTATTCATTTCAGTTAACCAGTGATGTTGAAAACAGTATTTTGTATACATTGTTTATTGAACAATTAACAACATAATAAGGCGAAATAAAATATAATACTGTTTTATATAGTATGGTTGACAACCCTAGTTACCAGTCTTAAGATTACGCAGCTCTTGATGCAATCATTGTGACCGTTGCAAAGACTAAATTCGTCTGAATTTATTGTTCTTGTCTTTATTGTTCTGAATTATAGCGAATAAGTTGTAGCGCGAGCCAATTGAAAATTATATTGAAGATCACACCAAAATTTAAGTATGTATGTGAAATCTTTCCTTCGTGCGTTTTTTCCCGTTGTAAGGGAATAGCCAGAATAAGGGTACAAACAAAGGTTTATCACCCGTGGTCTTTCCCGTAATCCCTGGATGGCTTCTGCTATCTCTACGAGAAATAGAATTATTTACAAAAAATTACTTTAATTTCCTGTGGAGGCCTGTGGAGGTCCATGCAAGAGACTTATGTTCAGCAGTGGACGTCCATTAGTTGATAAAGAAGAAGAAGACTTTAATTTCGGAAATTAAAGTAATTTTTTGTAACTAATGCTTTTGACTGTTTTATGACTTGAATTATTTTTCGGAGGAACGTTACCTTCCAGGGTCTACGGATGGGACTACCATGTTAATTCGGCAGAATTGTATTTTGCGCAGATACCACGAGTAATAAATCGAAACAAATAGACGGATTCTTTGAGACTAGAAAATTAAACGACACTATTGTATTTGTATGACGCTACTATTTTCATGTTCTAACCATAAACGTAGTATTTAGGTTACTTCTTAATGATTCTGTCAAGCATGGGATGAATCTATGCTGAGCTTCTTAAGCTTAAAATTATTATAAGTCATAAAAGACAATGGAAAGTCATTAATTTAATGCATTATTGTAATTATTTAGTGACAAGCAATTATGTGATATTGTATTAGTCAATAATGTAAGAATATAAACGTGATGTAAATAGTTTTAAGTAAAGAAAAAATATGATGTCGTTTTAATTATTTTTAATTTTAATTTTGTTACAATAGCATGTATATTCGTTCCTAAGATACAAAATGATTTTTTTTTTCGACTACTCCATGTAATTGTGAATCAAGAACTATCCTAACAAGATTTACCTTCGATCTAAGTTTATTATAATTATTTTAATCCTTTGACTTTTATTTTATTATTACTTAGGTACTTATTAAGTATAATAAGCATTATTAAATTGATAGAATGTATTTAAATTTTATTATTATTCCAAAAGTAGAGTTGCAAGACAAATAGGCGCGGCGATCGTCATTGAAATACTTATAGGAGCCGTCTATGCCAGCTAGTTGGCAAATTATTTCGTAATTAGTTTTTTAGACCTTGACCTTATCGCCATTCGCCATCATCGATAAACGATTAGAAGTAGATATATAAAATTAATGCAAAAGTCTCTAAGGAAACATGACGAAAACGATAAGAATGCGAAAGCGATTATTATTGTCTCAACCTAAGAGATATTAATTATATCATAAAATCTTGTAGTATTTATAATGAAATTATATGGCTTGGTGAACCGAATGATGAAATAATCTATCTATTATTATAAAAATAAGTCGGGTTTTCCTTCCTGACGCTATAACTCCAGAACGCACGAACCGATTTCCACGGTTTTGCATTCGTTGGAAAGGTCTCGGGCTCCGTGAGGTTTATAGCAAAGAAAATTCAGGAAAAATTTCAACAATTTAAGAACGCGGACGAAGTCGCGGGCGTCCGCTAGTATGATATAAAAATAAATTGCTGTTCTTTAGTCTGGCTAAAACTCTAGAACGGCCCAACCAAAAATATTGTTTTTTTGTTTTGTTCACCTCAATACAGGGTAGGTTTAAAAACAAAATAAAGAAAACTCAATCACCTCAAATATCGAAAAATTCTAAATTGGTAATTTTGTATAGGACAGTGACATAGTCTTCTTTTTTCCGAAAGATCAAAGAGTGTCTGTGGGATTTTTGAAGACTAAAACGCATACGGAGTCGCATCAACTAGTTATGGAATAAATAAACTGTTCAAATTTTAATTTTTATTACTCTTATATATTTATTATGGAACTCCTCTTTTATTTTTCTATTATTTTTACAATATTTGTAAAAAAAAATTGTAAAACCAATGGATAGTTTAATAGATTCTATTTGTTTTTAAGTATTTCTTTCATCAGATAAGGTAGTTCAAGACTTTGTAAGTAATTCTTACCATGAGAATATAATCCCTGCGAAAATTTTGTCATTGGCATACGAGCAATTCTAATAGATAGCGAATGATTGTGTTAATCTGAGACTGTATCGTCACTTACCATCAGGTGGGATCGCAGTCAATGACTATCTTGTCATCGAATAAAAAAATTGATTAATAAAAATTTTAATTTTATTTACCAGAGGAATCAGTTTTAAAATTGTGAAAAAGTCGGCTCAGCACAGTTATTGTTCCATCCTGTTATGTTATCTTTAAACATCTTAAATGCTCCATGTTAGGCATAGAGAAGGTTCTTTCAAAGTTTTGTCAACGATAATTACTTAACCAATGTTTAAAATAGAACAGAAGTCAAGTTTTTGAAATGTATCAAATAATTTTTTCATTTTATTTTACTACAATTAAAGAATGATAAACGAAATATCTATTCTTTTTATTTAGTCCGTAGGATACCTAACAGTATACTACCATCTCTACCGTTCTACCAATCTCTAGTATGGTAAACTCAAAGGGTAGGTAAACTAAATCTGTCAGCCAACCACAATTATATGGGTTCACGATTATTTTTCTTTGTAATTTTTTTATATTTACTATCCTTACCTACTAATATTATAAATGCGAAAGTGTGTTTGTTTGTAGGTTTTTCCTTCAATCACGCTGCAACAGAGCTATGGATCGACGCAATTTTTTGCATGTAGTAGACCCGTATTGGTGATTTTAAATTCTGTATATTTTTGTTCCACATTCAATAAAGGCATAGCATTGAATTTGTACAGATGCCTCTAGGTATAAAAACCGGTTCAGTTTTCCTTGGATCAATATATACCTACCTAAATAAAACCGCAGACAGGCGTGACATCGTAGACACGATAAGTGACACTCCCATGAAAAAGTCAATATAATTTATTAAAGTCAAGGTTAATAATAAACATTTTCATGATATTTATTTTTAGATGAGCTGAGCTAATCGGCCACGGCTTCGCACGGGTGGTTTTTAAGATTCCGTACCCGTAGGGTGCTAACTGGACCCAATTACTAAGCCGCAGTCTGTCTGTCAGCGGAAATGAGCGAAAAAGAGCACAAAAGTGCGTAATAAAGCGAATTTTGATACACAGTATACCCAAAAGATTATATAGTAAAAAATAAAGTTATACCTACTTTACATATGTTTTTTATTAATAACATTCTCCCCAAGTACTGCAGATAAAAACGCGTGTGCCATATAAAAATTGCCAGATCATATCATGTAGGCACTTTATCGGCAGGAGTAAAGGATGTGGCGTTGATATCGAGAGCAACGCTTCATATAACAAGTGGATAGCTTGCAGATGTTAGTAGATTTAAAACATTTGCTATTTTACACGTACCGTACACCTGAATACCAGAGTTATAATTATTTATATATAAATAGTATTGAGCAAAATATTATCGGTACAAGTGCGTCTATTTATGTTAGTCTAAAGACTACACAAATAGACGCTTAACACTACACTAATATTAAAATGCGTTAGTGTGCTTATTTGTTGGTTTTTCCTTCAATCACGTAGCAACATAGCAATAGAAAGACATGATGGAAAGACACGGGCATAGTTGAGGACTTGGCGAGTGATATAAGCCACTTTTTATCGCGGAAAAACGGAGGGTTCCTACGGAATTTTTAAAAATCTATCTACGTGGATGAATTCGCGAGCAAATGCTAGAAATTTTATAAAATAGTGAGCAGCGTACGATCATATCGATGCAAGACAATCGGTGAGTCTATACGAGTAGTACTAAATGACAAATTTTCAATGAAGTATTTTAGCACTTGACCAGGCGTGACACACTATTTTAAGAATCTTTCAGAAATCTAAGAATATAAAACGGATTCATCAATACAATTAATTATCATTTCAATAACACGTAGAACAAACATTGACCTATGGTATCCACGAATTGTGGAACATCAACATGATAAGTGGTAAAAAGTAAAACAAATACGAGGTTATACTACGTGTGTTCGAGATATGCCAACTATTTTATCAACGTATCTCACACAGAAAGTTGATAAAAAGCAAAACAATATACGAAACCTTGACGCTGGTGGGTTACAACGAGAAAAAACTGTTTATGAACTGTAACCCGACTACGAAAAATTGTATATAATATCCATTGATATTGTTCGTATTAAATGTAGCTTATTTCACCCGGAACATAATAACGAATAGATTGATATGATTCATCAAAATCGGCTCAGTAGTTAAGGCGGTTCGGCCACACACACACTGCTGCTAAAATCAAGACCCTACCTTTGGGCTTCGCCGTAGTTGGATAAAAGAATAAAACATATACGCGATTAAAAGTAGGTACGTCTGTTCGAGATATGCCAACTACTATCGTCGTATCTCTCGTAGAAGACGAAGGGTTCCGTACCATCGAACAAGATTTACCACCAACTATGTATTACGATCGAGCAAAAACAAAAGTTTCCTATATGGAGACACTCTTTTTTTCTTACTTGTTTAGGCATTGTTTAAATTCTATGAAAGTATACTAGACTATGTATATTGTAGGAATTAATAATTATACTTTGTATTTTGTGATTGTGATTTGAAATAAAAATATTAGACTTGGAGGATGCAAAAAAATAATAAAAATGGAATGACAAAAACAAGAGGCTGAATCAATTTGGCAGTTCACGGTGCGTTCATTTCGAAGCTCTGGCTTCCGTCATATATGTATTTTCAATTTCATTTCATTCATTTATCTAGCTATTGTTATGAGATACAGCCCGTTGACAGACGGACGGACGGTAACAGGGTTCGGCAACATTTGGTTACGGGACCCTAAAAGCAAAACAATAGACCAAACGTCGACGCTTGCGAGTTGCGAGCTACAAAAATACGTATAAAATCAGACCGCCAAAAGTTGGCCAGTGGCGTGGTGGCGCCATCATCGATCGCGTGAATCAACACTACCGCGCAAGTTTTAGAGGCTTATTTCCTCGGTATTTGGACATGTCCCGTTTAGCTACTGGGTTTCCTTCCTGTGAATCATGAGCTTGAGCGAAGAGATGCCGAAGCCTGTGGAGTGTACAGCACATGGAACCATATGCTACTCGAGAGTGGACGCGTATACCAGTGCATCGCGCTCTATGTAAATTACTACGATTGTAACTTGTTTTTCAGTTATAAATAATGTGGCGAAATATTTTCATTTAAAAGTTTTTTTATTTATTTTTATTTTTTTGTGGTTAAGTGGAATGTTTCATTCAGAAAATGGAGACGTCGCTGTTTTTCTTGGTGTTAACCTTGTTATGGAAAAGTAAGTGATAAGTTGATAACATTATTGATAAACATTGTAATTTTCAGTCATTGACACTGAATGTAGGCAAATTTTCGCAAAAAACAAAATTCTGTGTACTTAAATAGACTTAAATCAACCGAATACCTACTTTGTTGAAAAATAATACTTAATGCATTTATTTAATAAACAGCCATTTGCATTCTGAGCCAATAATAAAGGAAAAAGGAAGCAACAAAATCACAATAGCTTGATGACCTTAGTATTGTAGCTACATTGTGTATTTTTGTGGCTTAGATACAAACCGTTATCTTATTATGTTCTATCGCTTTTAGAACATATTTTAACTAACTATCCAAATACTTAATACGTACAAACAGGTTTTCATTTAAAAGAAAATATAAATTAAATATTTTACTAATGTTATAAATGTGAAAGTGTTTTTTGTTGCTTTGTCCTTCAATCTAACGACGTCCCTGGCGCAGTCATGAGCGCTGTGGTTTTATAACTGGGATGTCACGTGTTCGGTTCCCGGCGGAGGCACTTTGGGAATTTACAATTTCTGAATTGTCTCTGGTCTGGCCTGGTGGGAGGCTTTGGCCGCGGCTATTCGAAAGCAGTTTGCAAAAGTTTATTTGAATAAAAGCTATTCTATTCGATTATATTCCACCCTACTACTTACACTATTTATACTATTTACCACCCTACCGTCAAAGACGTGCCGCCAAGCGATTTAGTGTTCCGGCACGATGGCGTGTAGAAACCGATCAGGGGTACGCCTTGAATCTATACTGCCATAACCCTTCCAAGTTAGCCCGTTACAATCTTAGAGTGCATCATAATCGAATAAAAAAATCACGTATCAATGAAGCAACGGATCGACTTGAATTTTTGTATGGATATATTTAAATACCAAAATGACGTAGGTTAATTTGTATTCCGAGAAAACATAGGATTTCCGCGGAATTTTAAAAGCCTAACTCCTCTCGTAGTCGCGGGCAAAAATTAGAAAGTTAGTAGGTAATTAGGTGTATTATATGTACACAATTACATATATTGTATTTACAAATGTATGATTTATATGGGTTTTTCTACATTAATAACGGATAATTTCCACTTGTTTATAATTATCCCCAATTTTATGTCTAAGTATTTCCTCGATAAGTAGGTATGTCCTTTGTCTCGGTTAACGACTTTTGGAATCTCTATCTAAACTTAGACGATTTAAGACTATACCTACTCATTACTCATAGATACAAAAAATATGATAACTGTATTGATAAAGTCATACGTAAAACTGATTCTGACCTTAAATTCAAAATACTATGATAATAATATTGCTATGATAAAGTCACATAAACTATCATTATTTAAAAAAACTAAGTGACAATTATAAAGTAGGTATTAATTGATCAAAACAATATTACGTAGTTTGTAGGGACTGATCCATACATCAGTATTGTTTAAAATGCGATGCCTTATGTTTACCTATAGGCTTTAAAAAAGCAATATTTTAATAGAGCGTGTATGTTTGCTAGTTGATTTTCCCTTCAATCACACAGCATTTGGGAAACGGATAAACATGATTTTTTGCGTGGATACTTATAGCTTAAAGTTTTTAAACTTATAGCTTTAAGTTGATTCGAAAGCACTTTGTAAAAGTTTATTTCAATAAAAAAAAAAACTTTTTTTTCTAAGACCTAAAGAGAGTCATACTGTTTTATTCCGGCTACTCTTCTTCTTCTTTATCAATCGATAGACGTCCACTCCTGGACATAAGTCTCTTGCATGGACCTCCACAGGCCCCGGTCTTGCGCCGCCTGAATCCAGCGGCTCCCTATGACTCTTTTGATGTCGTCGGTCCACGTAGTGAATAGTCTGCCAAAATTGCGCTTCCCGGTGCGGGGTCGCCACTCCATTACCCTCAACAACTCATTTACACGAGATTTAAAAAAAACTTTTAACACTGCGCAGACGAAGTTGCGGGCAAACTAGAATAGTGAATAATTGACAACACGATTTTACCAAACAGTCGATTATTAAAACGTCACTAAGCACAAAATAATGGCAATACGCATTAAAATATTATGATTTCGAGAACTATATGGACGGAACTATGACAAATACAATTTTTAAGAAATCATATCACAGATACAAAAAAAGAGTTTTAAAAATCCTTTTAGGTACATATTTTTCATTTGTACAATTCGTGCTAATAGGTTAAAACGCGCAATTGTTTAAAGACATTAATTAGATCCATTAAAAGAATCATACTAGGTATATCTGGCTGGATGGACTGGACTGCTAACAATATACAACGAAGCGCTGAATGTTTATAGGAATATTTTCTAACGAACTTCATCCAATCATCACGAATGCACATTAAAAGGATAATGAACCTGTATTCGAACGTGGTACTCATTATTTAGGCGAAGGAAAAACATTTTTCCTGTCTGGCTTTTCTCTGCAAAGCACTTTAATGCCCGTCTTATAATAATAATCAAAATAATGTCCGACCGAATCCGACTACGGCATTCAATCTCCACAGAGATTAGCCACCTGCGTGGGAGATATTATAGTGCACAAGTGTGTGCGCAAACACAGGTGCACTCTGTATTCCCTCACTCTCATAGTCCGATGGGACGGAAAATTCTAAACACCGGAGAGAGATCAGGCGCAAGACTGACGGCTTCCCGCGGGATTTTTAAAAAACCTCATTCAAATGATTAGGCATTAGTTTATATTACCTAGTTAAAAAAAATTAAATACTAGAAGAAGAATAATAATACTAGAATAATAAAAGCTAATATAAAATCAATACTACTATTTTTTAGTTTGATTTATGAATAACTAGAGACGATGCTCGCGTCCGCGTGGATTAAGTTTTTCAATTCCCGCGGGAACTCTCTTATTCTCCGGGATAAAAAGCCTAGTCTATGTGTTATTCCAGACTATAATCTATCTCTGTGCCACATTTCAGCCAAATCGGTCCAGTCGTTGCGGCGTGGTTAAGTAACAAACATCCATCCATACATCCAACCATTTACATTTATAATATTAGTAGGATTTATAATTAAAACCTTTCTCAAACGTGTGAAAGCTGCGGGTGGTCATTTAAATATTTAGGCAAAACTAAGATAACTGCAAAGCTGTGACACCATTCAACATGTGTTTTGCAACAGTATCCTTACAACAGCAGACATCGTTCCTAGCAAATTAAACATAACGCTACCACTTACTAATTTAATAACAATCTATTTTTGCTCGTACCTACCTAATCCAATTTTGCGTAGGAAGATCTACTTGCAACTTAGGCACGAAATCAATTAATACCGCCTGTCGCTTGACCTACAATTAAAAGGTCCTTGACATCATGAAAGCATTCTTTGTAAGCCTTATTAGTATTCAACATCTACCACCATGTGGCTGGTCCTCCCACTATAATGATTTTTTTATATCGTACCCATTGACAAAACATGAGTCTAAATAGTACCAGTAGGTTACGAGCCGAAAAGTTAATATAACAAACAATCAAATAGATTAGATTTTTTTGAGCTAAAAGCGTTGGTTCGCAATTTATAATATTTTTTCATGTAATAATGATTTCTTACTAATATCCTTACTACTTACTAATAATAATCCTTATTAATATTATAAATGCGAAAGTGTGTTTGTTTGTTGGTTTGTCCTTCAATCGCGACATAGAGCAACGGATTGACGTGATTTTTTGCATGGATCACAGAAAAATCGAAGGTTGGAGGCTACTTTTTTCCCGGAAAATTAAAAGGGATTTGAACATCTAAATCTACGCGGACGAGGTCGCGGGCATGAGCTAGTCAAATATAAAAAAGTACATACATATAGGTACCCTATTTTCAAAACATGTAACATGCTTGATGCTAAATTACATTTCCAAAATTCCTAACTAAGTGTAGATATTTTCATTTTCAGCGTCTTCGTGTGTGCTGTGCTACAAATGCTACCCTGAAAATACATATTTTGACAACAACAAGTTATTATGCAAACATTTCGATGGAAGCGACCAATACAAAGAGAACTGCACTAAATCTACTATGTGTTTCAAAAGAGTGACCACATTAAATTTAGGGAATGGAAGTGAGTATACTAAACACTTCATTGTTGTCTATGTTGTCTAGCAACAATGCGATATAAGTGGTTCGATATATTTGCTGCAACAGCTAAAATGGTACTCAGGCGGCTTTAGACAACCCACTTAGCACCATAAAGGCAATGAAGTCGGACACATTTAATTATTTTATTGCTTATTGGTTGAGTCTTATACAGAGCTCTTTACATAATTAAGGGTCGTAAATCGTAATTAATAGTTTATAATTTTAATTTTAAGCTCATCTGAAGTCATCCTATTAATATTATAAATGCGAGAGTTTGTGAGTATGGATGTATGGATGGATGGATGTTATTCTTTCAGACTACAACGAATAAACCGATTGGGCAGAAAATGAATGGAGGTCGAACTCAGGATTAACACATATGCTACATTTTATGCCGGAAAATTATGTTCCTGCGCGAATTAAAAACCCTTGATCCGAGCGTACGAAGTCGCGGGAGTCAGCTAGTTTTTTAATTGAACAGAAAATGCGGTGCATCGGTGTTTATGACCGTTTTTATAAGTCACGTAAGAAAGAATAATGTCGCAGTCTTCAGATTAAATTAAGTAAAATATTCTTAGTCATCAGCGCATCCGCCAGAAAGTTTAATGCGCTTTATTGTCTGGGTGAAATTCTTAGCAAATGTGCTTCAAATGACGTCATTATATCGCATTGTGGGGCACCAGCATCTGAATCTAAACAAATCTTCTCTGTCTGTGATTTCAAAATAACTGGTTCGTATTAAGCTCATAAGTCTTCGGGACATTTAAACGGATTTTGAAGAGACTGTTATTATAGTCAGGTAGAGGATTACAAAAGGAGTTATCTAGGCTACTTTTATCCTATAAAAATTGGGCTCTTAAAACAAGACAAGTGTTAAAATAACGACCAATATATAGGTTAATTAGGTACATTTTCATGGCTTATCCCGTTGAACCGATTCCTAACGAATTTTGGCATAGTGCAACACGGAGTTGGATATAAGTTACTTTATAGATTAGGGAAAAAATAGTTTCTATCGGATTTTTACAAATCTCAATCCATTCTCAACATTCTTTTAAAGATTTTTCATAGAGAGTAGATTTATGTTTCTCATTAAAACAGACTAAAACGGTAAATTTATCGTAGTTTATATGCTTACAAACCAAAAAATACCTATGAAGTCTATCTATCAAAACCGAAAATGGTAATGTTCTCATTTCAACGTTCGCAAAATCGTAAGAGAGACTTATATGATAAATCCATTCGGATGTTAAAGCTTATATGTTGGGTGACGGTGTCCTTTAAAAGGCGCCATTCTGTGTTGTAATTTTATGATCTCAAAGTGGCCTTAGGTTGAAAACACACATGCCCTTATTTTATTATTTATGTTTATAAAATCACTATCACACATTAACTATTTTGTATGAACTCTGGTAAAAGGTAAATATGTACAAGTATAATACCTACAATTCGGACGTCATTTTTTACATGGCATATAGTTGAGGCACTTGAGGACTTGACAAGTGACATAGTGACATTTTATCCCGGAAAAACAGAGGATTCTCGCGGTATTTTAAAAAAACCTAACTTCAAGCGGACGAAGTTGCGGGCAAAGAATGAGGCCAAATAGACGAAACACTCTATCAAACCAGTAGACCTCTTTTTGAAGTCGATTAAAAATTATACATAATATTTATTTATGTCGTTTGCAATGTGTCCTTAGCCTTAGCCCTAGTCTGAATTATACACGTGTTGTAAAAAATTGCCACTCAGGCGCCGCCTGTGTCGTTACCCGAATATTAATATTGGCTCATATCATTTGATTGGATTAACTGAATATAGCATAAAACTGTTATCGCTATGCGTACGTCATTACCATACGAGTATAAAAAAACAGCTAGCTCCAGTTCCTGCGTAATCATGCAGGAACTGAGCAATGGATTGACGTGATTTTTCGCGGTATTTTTTTCCTTATTCTATCGAAGGGCACACAAAAAACCAACACACAAATGCTCTTTTGCATTTACAATATTAGTATCCTGCCTACTACTACTATATATAGCCTGACTACTACTGTTCTTTGTCTGACAGTATAATTATCCTGTTCCACAAAATTAAGGATAATAAATAATCGCATGTAGACAGGAACCTACACTTTGACATCATTTTAATAGTTATTCTAAATCTGAAAGTACTCGTATCCTCTGTCAACTTCTTTACGACTCAACTACACCGATTTGAATTATTAATTACTGATAAAAAAAGAAATCCTACATCTATAGCGACAGTCTGAGGCATAAACTAGTACCTAACAACTGTATAACTTAATTAATTTTATTATAAGTGGGTGTCAAAGCAAACTGTATAACTTAATTAATTTTATTATAAGTGGGTGTCAAAGCAATTGAGCGGTATTTATTTCCTTATTTACCAAATACGTTATGAATTATAATTAACACTAGTCATAACTGCATAATGTTCGTTTCTTGTGAAAAAGAAAACAATTATTCAAGTTTTTAGTCAACTATAATATTTCATACTAATATTAATAAAAATATTAAATTTACAAAATCAAAAACGCTACTGCGTAAAAATTGAATTTTAAATAAAAGCTGAAAAGGAAAAATCAAGTCCAGTAATCTAGTTCTGTTAAATAATATTGACTTAAAAGTCAGGACTCATTATTGAAGATTGAACCGATCTAGATTGATTTAAAAAAAAAAACAATGAGCGAAAGTAAAGCGACCTACATTTTGTTTGTTGTAGTGACGTCAGTGAGCCTGCACAGAGGTTGCGCATCACAAAGTTTGGGACAAGAGCAGATTAAGGTAAACGGAAAGTGGCTCAGGCAGACCATAATACACGACGACGTCTATGAAGAGAAATGCGTCGAAGACAGCAACGACTTGGACAGACCAACAGAAACACTGAACTGTCACTGCCGCGGGGACTATTGCAATGGGTCTTTAGTTAATGTTATAAATTTTAAGATGTTTTTATTGATATTTCCAATTTACATATTCCAATTTAGTTGAATGTTGCCTAAATGTCAAAAATAAATTATTTCTTACCGATTTTATTAAATAGGGGGCCTTCCAAAATAAGTAAAATACACGTCCGCTGTTAGTTTTAAGTGTGATAACCGTTTTAACTAATCGAGATTAAACTTCAAAAAGTGCGTCAAATGACGTCACAGTTAATTATTACATACCATAAGCTAAACTGTCATCCTATGCGTGCGTTTTGACGTATGTATAACGGAATAAGAAGCATTTTAAAGTGTTTCAAAAACCTTTCACAACCTTAATAAGAACGACTTGTCAATCGTATTTTTAGGGTTCTTAGTCATGAGCTCCTTATTCAACTTTTAAATGTTACTCATGGGCCGGGTTAAGGAAGGTTATTGTCCTTACGACCAAAATGTACACAAATTCTTTACGAAATCGGAATGAAATTTTTAATATGATATGTGATCTCCAATAGGTAAATGTTTTCATTGCTCTACAAATCAAAAAACCTAAGTTATATTAAAAACAGTTTTAATGTAAGATTTTTGATTGTACTATTTTATTATAAATGTATTGAGGTTTACCATTTAAGAAATTAATTAATTATTATTACATAATCTTTGTAAATATGTCTTTTTTACAATGAAATTGTAAATTCGAATCTCCATTCCAAATAACGACATAGTACTTATTAAATATGATAATATTTATTATTGCTAGTCATAATTTTAAATAACTCGTGGATAATAAAATACCTCACTTGTATTTAAACGAAAAAAACACTGCCATATTGATAAAAACATATATGTAGGTAGATATCATAATTTTTGTGTAAGATGAATATTTTCTTATAAATGAACAAAGTTCATTAGATTAATTTAACGCTAATAAAATAATTGAATGGTTTTAATGCTTTTACTTATTCCACTTGTTCACTTATTTCAGTCAACCTTTATAGCCTATAAAGTATGGGCTATGAAATAAGTAAACAATTATATTTTATAATAATTAATACGAAATTGTAACTCCACGCGAAGTCATTCATACATATGAATGTATGAATGATCATTCAATAGTACATTGTTACCTTAGGGATGAAAGTAACTTATTTAGTCCCGAGACGGGGTTTGGCGCCCGAGCGTAGCGAGGGGGCCTATAGTTCGAGGGACTAAATAAGTCTTTATCCCGAGGTAAACACTGTGCTTTTCATTACGAATATAAGGAAAGTCAAAATAAAAATAGAAATTAGCTAAAGAAAATTGAGTGAACTTTATTTTATGCATTTAGCTTTTTAATAATCAAGTATTGTCTATGATTGTCTATGAATGTCTATGAATCAGTTGTCTTTACTTTATGAATAAAGTCTATCTTTCTTCTTGTCTATGGATGCACTCGGGTATGTCGTGTTTCATTTGAATTCCAATAAAAATGTGACAACTAGTTTTTTTTAATTATTTGACAGCTGTCAGTTGAAAACGATTCTCCCTAGGGCTGAAAAGTATTACTTTCAACCTGCTTCTCAGGCAACTTCAGACCTACTTTCCGTGTATGAGTAATGAAAAATTACTTATTTCATGTAGGCCAACTTGCAGCTCTTATGACAAGTAAAGACTCTACCACCGGTACGGAAGGTAGATGTCGGTCGTGGGGAGTCTTGGGCAAACGCTGCTGTCAAATAAAATGTCAGTGAAAAATAACGTCAAAAATGTAGTCAAGTCAACCCCTGGTTACCCCCAGGCTAAAAGTGCCCATCAAGCTCGCAGCATTGCCGGCTGTATGGCGATGGACAGCCTTTCGACCAAGTAGGCCCTAGAGTGTGGATCAGAGCCTCCTAAAACCCCCACTAAACCGATAAGTTGGTGACGGTGGATTACAGCGCTATCAACTTTTCGGTTTTTTTCGGTGTTTTTTGATACGGAACCCTTCGTATGCGAATCCGACTCACATTTGACCAGTTATTTTAGGCAGTTGTGTAATAAAAGTTAAGGTGTACTCACATTAGCGTGATTCTCGACGAGGCAGAGGAACACGACGTCCTCGCGCAGCAATCTGACGGCGCCGTGCAGCGGCTGCGGAGTCTTGCTTTTCAGCATGCGGTACAGCAGCGCGGACGACATGTGCGCAAAGTCCTCTCCTGTGCAGTTATGTCAAATGATAAAAAATACATAAAATGGCAGTTTCCCTGCGCCCCTTAGTGACTTTTAACCCTAAAAGATATATCTAACTCGACCCTTTCTTTCTTTGTCATCAGCCCATCTAATGAGGGGCTGCTAGCACCTTTCCTCCACTATTTCCAGTGTTTTAGCACCTTGGGACCGCAACAACCATCAGTTTTTCGAGCTAAGTATTTCATTACATTTCCACTTCAGCTTTGCAACTCGTTGAGGTATGTTCTCCTATGAGGTTCTCCTATTGATCGCATTTTTGATTTAATTGCACAGGGATATGCCAATTATTATAGCTCTTTCCATCGCCATTTTGTTACCTTGAGGCTTCTTATGAGGCCCATAGTTAGCAACCATGTTTCATATCTGTTAATTATCACTTTATGCCATTAATGTGAATTAATTAACAAATAATAGGAAGCAATAACAAATTAACAAACCTGTTAAATCATCCCAGTGAGCTGATATAAGGCCTGAACAGTGCTCTTTCAAAGCCAAGGCCCCAATCTCATCTGCTGCAGAGTAGAATTTCACACAAGTTCTGAAAAAAAAAACCATGTGTTATTACTTGGCAATGTGTCTATACTTAGCATTATCTTTACTAATATATAAGTGAAAAAGTCTTCAGTTTCATGGTTTGTCCTTCTCTCGACACAGCTAAAGTCAACTCGATTTTTTTGCATAATTTAGTTGAGGACTTTAAGAGTAACATAAGCTACTTTCAATCTCCGTAAATAAAAGAATTTAAAAACAGTAGTCCAATAACTTTGTGGGCTGATAAGAGAATTATTGTGGTTTAAATTAGGTTGAAATATTTAAAATCCTCAATCCTCATTGGCAGGAAATCATATTTAAGCTGTCAACCAAAGTAGTATTAAATTATTATACTTTAAAATTATATTACATCATTATATAAAGAAAAATCTATATGATGTATATTCAAAGTTGCAAAACTATATGTTTTACATTAGATAGAACTACCTGGTGACTATCACAACCAATGAATTGACTTGGTGACTACTGACATCATAATAGAACAGAAACAACAGTAACAGCTTTTTTGTTCCAAACTTTAGTTTCACTTCTTTCAAGATGGACGTAAAGTAATTACCTCACTCCAACTGAAGCAATTAGAGCCTGTTCACACTTTCCAACTAAACCATAGAGCTTAAAATTGGCTGCTGATTTCATAAGTTGGAGCGCAAATGAGTCTCCTCGGGAAAGATCCACCACATCTGTGTACAACCATTTAAGTAGCGCTGAACCCACATCATCTGGGAGAGATGACCAGTCTGCAATAAAAAAATTTTTATGGAAAAATTCATTTAATTAAATCTGTACCTTAGAGAATTTTGGGCTAAAGTAGAAGTAAAGTAGTAAGGAGAGCCTAAACAATTTTTTTTTTAATTCTTGAATTTAAGATCCAAGCAACAATACAAAGACCTATGCTAGGCTGATTCTGTAAAGATATTAATGAAATGAAGCAAATCGAGCTCATTTGATATAGATCATTTTGACTGCCTATTATAGTTATGCGTAGATGCAGGCATTTTACATCATCATATCTTTGAAATGGCAAATAGTGTTTACATGTTGAATAGATAGATACAGCAAAACAATCACATTAGCTGCTGTATGCCTAGCAGCTAATGTGGAATCATGTAAGGGAGGCATTTACCTAATCATGTGATAGTCAATGCTAGATTAGATTAGTCAAAAATTGCAACATACTTTCATGAATTCATTAGACTGTTAGCATTAACATTTATAATTACTAACACACACAGTACTATCCTAGTTCGTCGAAAATAAATATTTTTATTATTTATAATTTATTAATTATTATAAGGGTTTTTTCTAACTTTAACATGAATATAATATTGGTAATATTACCAAGTTCTGTAAGATTCTTCAAAGCCTCTTCATTCCAGTCATCAGAGCGAGCATTCAGCACAAACTTGTGACCAGGAACAGACTTGTTCTGCAGTTTGACGACAATATCCGAGTAGGTGTCCCTACCGTACAGAGTGGACACCGTCATGAGAAGTCGAGCGACAAAACTGGTTTCACTCAGATCACCAGCCGACGCAGCCGCGAGCATATATTTCCTTTCTACTTCTGCGCAATGACTTTGCAACTTGCTGTATTCCTCTTTCAGAAGCGTTAAATGCTGCTGAAGCTTCGTCACTTCACTCGACGCTGCACAAATTAACAAAGTTTCAGACATTTACAAAATATCAACAACACCGCCCACTTATATTTAATTGACCTTATGCAATAGTACTGCTTCAGCTACTCACCCATGATGGAGTTCAAATAGTATCAACACTCCCGTGATGAAAAATTGCTGTACTTTGTTTATTTAATGAAAATAAAAATAAATTGATCAGCGGAATACTATGGTAAGCGAAGAAATTGACGGAAATTGACAAATTGACAGTTGTGTTGTTGTGACTTAACCGCTATACTTGACAGTAAGTAACACAGATTACTATAGTATGTACATCCTAATTTCCATGGTCAATTTGTGGTCAATTTCCTACCTGCCATGATTTCAGCCCCCTGGGGGCTGATTCTGTAATTCAGTGCCACTTCAGTGCCTATCAAAAAAATGAAATCCACTGACATATATTTTTTATCCATCGAAGGTTTACTATGAAATAGTAAATGACATTTCTCTTCAAACCTTCAATGGATAAAAAATACCTATCGTCGATGATAGGAGAAGTATCTACTTCAAGCATAGACCACGAAACCGAAGCTGTCACATTCAAATGTCACTGTTTTACTAATATTGTCAATAGATGTCTCTAGCTTCAAGCCGAATTCTAATAGGTAATCTATTTTCGAGATAACCTTCAAGTGATAGAGTTAAATGAATTGATAACAATAATTAACAAGGAGAGCATCTCCACTGTGTCTTATTTGAGTTAAAACTAAATACAGCGATATCGTTGTTTTTTTAAAGATGAATTCCTTGAATAGGGTCTTAATTCTAAGTTCTGCTATACCTAAAAGTTCTAGGTGAGTAATGTTCCTAAACTGCTCTATTTTTTGTTTTATTATTTATGTTGAATTTCGAATGTTTTGCATAAAGTAAACTTTACTTTGCACTCTTTGCAGGCTAATTTCAACAACGAACTCGCGATCAATCTCAGACGATGGTTGGCTATCGAAGTTGTTGGTGCGAAAGATCGAGCCGACTAAAGAATCCCACAGCCGTATGCTCAGTGACAAGGAAATTGTATACGCATTGCACACTCACAACATTAGGCCGGACTCGGTTGATAAATACTTACAAAACTAGTAAGTATACTTACCCACAACTTAAAAATAAAAAGTTGTTAAAATGTACCGGTGAATATGCGATTATGCAATGTTCTGTAAATAGATCTCTGGACGGTTGTTTGTTTATAAAAAACTAACGATGAGCGCATTGCCGAAATGTCACGGATTTCATAATTTAAATAATTCTTTCAGTATACAATTCAACTGTAGGTAACAAAACCTTCAAACTTTACTTTAACAGGTTTATTATTAATTAACTTCTTTGTAACTATTTGACTGTCAAAAAAGTTTTCACTTCTCATATCCTAAACATACCTTGAACCTTACATAGTGTTTATAAAACTTATAATATTTAATAGTGTTATGTTTAATACAATTCAATTTATAATTATGGTGTTAAATTGCAGCCAGAGGGTGCAGTTAAAATTAAAGATTTAATCTATAACATATCAGAATCAGAATATATCTTTACCTAAGATCTTTACAAATGTCATAAATCATTCAAAAGCATAAATAATGTGTTAATTACCTTGGACAAATTTTGATGATTTTTCCTACAAATCCATCCTTATTGACACTAGTCAATGCAATCCTAAATCCATACTAATGTTACTTTGCACAGGCAACTCTTAAAAAGGATATCAAAGTCAATGTTTTTAAGTTCAGAAATTGTGCACAACGAAGTTACGAACATTTTGGTGAATTGTGAAGCCCGCTTAACAATTAAGAAGACAAACATTATAAGACATGCAAAAGTTAAGAAAGCAAACTTTTGTCAATGTATTCTATAATTTTACTTTTTTAGTAAAACATCATCCGAATTTGTGGAGTCTCGCAAGTCAGAACTGGGATGTGAATTAGTTGGATCATGGACAGTGTCAGTAGGAGATATGGACCAGGCTCTTCATTTATGGCGCTATGTCGGCGGCTTTGAGAAGATTGATAAGGCAAAGATTCTCTTTAGAGAAAACCCTGTGAGTGAACCTTTTACTCAGTTGATTTCAATTTGGCAGACAGCATAAGGCTTATGCACTACCTGGATAGGATACTTTTATCTGAGGAAATTAAAGGGATTTTTTTAAGATAATGTCAATCCATATAGAAAATGGATCATAATGCTACTATTTTCAACATTGATGAACTCTTTGTTGTTTCATCCAGCAGGAGAGAATCCAACACTTTTTTATTTTTATATAAATAGTATTATCTGTTATGGTATACGCTTTTATAATATATGAAACATTTCTACATGTATTCTGGTTATAAACTTAAAAAAATATAAATTTTTATTTTTCAGTAATAAAAAGCCTTTTTTTATACCTATAATACATATTGATATATTAAATTACTCTGTATTATAATCAGCATTATGAAACTTTTCCGTTTTGTAAATAAAGGTTAGCCTTCTTTCTTGTGTCTTGTTATAGGACTATCGAGCACTTGAAAAGGAGAGAGGCAACTTTGTGAGATCACGCCATCTTCAGTACTTGTTAGCATTTAGCTTCTGGCCGTCGGGCGAGCCGCGTCCCGGCAAGAATATTTACGAGATTAGATCTTATAGGTATGCCCATACTCATATTGTTATCGTCAATAATCGGAAAACATTGTCCAATTTTACGAGGTTTTATGACCTTATCAAAAAATAGATATATCATTATATATTATATCCACATTGAGATTTAAGTAGTTTTAATAGAATAATTTCCTTGTTCCTTATACACACTTCCGTTTTTCCAATTAACTATAATGTGGGTATCCTTAAATCAAGAGTGAATAGGCATCTTCTAGGCAAGCACACACCATCTTAGGCTGCATCTTCACTTACCATCAGGTGAGATCACCTAGCTAGTCAAAACAAATGGAGTGATTACATTCTCTTGGAGCTAGTCTAAAAAAAATCGACTGGTTACACAAATATTATCCCTGGTTTGGTTTGGTTTTAAATAGAAACCTTAACCTGTCTAAAAAATAAAAATGCAACTGAAATATAAATGTGATTTTGCTTATGAACAGTTGTTTGTTACAGCTTGAAGCCGGGCACGATGATCGAGTGGGGCAACAACTGGGCGCGCGGCCTCACGTACCGACGCGCGCAGAACGAGGCATTCGCGGGGTACTTCTCCCAGATCGGCAGACTCTACAATGTCCATCACATTTGGTGTGAGTTGTTAGATTGATGCCTGCGACTTATCCGCATGGAGTTAGTTTCTTGAAAATCTCATAGGATCAAATTGATATTCTAGTAGTAAAAGTCCTTGTCCTTCCTCAAGATGCAAGTTATCTCTAGCAGTTTATTCGTGAAAGTGTAGACAGAAAGACATATCCATTCGCAAGAAATGCACTAGTTCTACGTTACTGAAATAAATTGCTAAGGTGTGGAACACCCTTCTGGCATACGTGTTTCCTGCCAGAATACCTTCAAAGCAAGAGTATAGGAATCTTCTAGCCACGCCTGTTCCAACCTAGTCAACAGTGTTTAAGCTCCTTCATTTTTTCTTCAAGCCTATCTCGCAATTAAAAAAAAATAGAAACAGATATGCACTTAAAATATTATACTGACGTAAAGAGCGAATTTAAATTATAAAAAATAGATATGTAGGTATACTAATCTATTAATTTACTGTAGGTAGGTAATTAGGTAATAATAATAATATAATTTATTTGCCAGAATGTTTGTACAATGAGGTATACTTAGTAATGATGTGTGTGCAGGCTACAAGGACCTGCAGGCGAGGCGCGAGACACGCGAGAGCACGTGGCGCAACCCGGGCTGGGACGAGTGTGTGGCCTACACTGTGCCGCTCATCCGCGAGATGCACTGCCGCATCCTCGAGCCCACCGAGTTCTCGCCCACGCAGTAATCTGCACCCGCACCCACACTTCCGCGCGCGCACAAACACGATACATATCCTAGAATACTGTACCCTATTTGGTAGATAAATGAAATAAAAATGGGTGATACCCGGAGCTAATTCCCAAAGAGACGACGTTTAATTAAACAAAACACTTAGTCACAGACTTCTATGGTACTAGACTGGTCCATGTCAAAAAATAAAAGCTGCTGCGGGATTGTCTAAAAATGTGAGCCCGAAGTCTCGAAATCTATGAATTTTGTCGAAATATTTAAACTCGAATTAACCCTGTTGCTAAAATATAAAAATGGATGCGAGAGTACAAAGACCGGTATAGACCTCATGCAGATATCAGTCTATTCTGTTCTGTAAGACAGTACAAAAATTTTAAGCGTTTCTTACTATTATGTTCTAGTTTATAGAGCTGAGTCATTGAAATTTAAAGCTTAATTTATTTATAAATTAAATTAAACAATCTTAAATATCGTGTCAATTTCTAGGATACGTATCAGAGTATAAGCGTCAAAAATGTAAATAGGAATGTATATCACACAAATGTTTTTATAGTTATCTAAGTGAAACTGCGGCATTTTTTATGGCTGAAGATGAAATCATGTATTTAAAATAAATTGTTATATTATATAAATTTGCTTTTCTTTAATCTTCTCAAGTTCGAACGTGCGTGGAGTACTGCAGCCATTTATGGGATAAAATGTAACCTAACCATGTGGTTATCCTACCTGGGTATGAGCTATTTCCATTCCAAGGCGTCAGTTACACAAGAAGTTTCTTGAATGCGAGCGGCAAGATATAGTTTACGATTATTCTGTGCGAAAACTTTCTATACAATAGTCGCCCTACCGTTAAAAACGTACTTTATCAAAAACGTAGTAAAACGCATTTTCTGTGGTAGTAGTAATAAGAAGGAATTTTAAATGAATACACATTTAATTTTCATTTCTATTATTTATTCTCAGTTTGATTTTTTTCATTAATAAGATTATATTACAATATAATAATAATAATTAATGATAATAATTATTTTAAAACTACAAGTCGATTGTGTTATTTAAATATATAACAAAAAATAAAAAGAAAACAACAACAGTGCGCGCAAGCGAGTCGCGGGGGCGGAGCTCGGGGGGACCCCCCGCCGCCCGTGACCGCGCCGCACCTTGTCGCACCTCGCGCGAATATTGCTAACTAACCGTTCGTGATAGATGACTATACAATGGTAAATTAAAATAAAAAATAGTTACAATGTACATAATACGTGATCGCTAACTACGAGTTTGGTACTTCTATAGTATTTAATATTATGTCACTCGCGACATTATGGGTGATAACATTCTTAGTCTAACTAGCAAGTGGTGGGAGGTTGGGAGGGGAACCGATGCACCTACGCTCTACTCCTCGCCGGTGCAGTCGTTTGTACGATCATTGTGATAAACGTCCTATTTATAAATAATTGTATTTTGTTTAATTTGATCGTAAAGTGATTCTAATACATCGCTGTCTAAACCCAGCGATTAAAATATCGCGCAGTAGCGCGTACGTATGTAGGTATCCTTACTAACTGCTTACAGGCATAGCTCGACAACTCTCGCTACCTTCACTCAAAAATTAATTAATAATATAACGAAGTTAGCAGGAGGCGCAAAATCCGCGTCTTTTACCGTTTGATTGACACCAATACCAATATGGCTGACAAAGAGAACAGCTGTTTCGAGTTCAATATCATACATGAGGTATAAAATGCCATATTGTTAGCAGATAGATGTAGATAAAATCTGTTTTATTTAATAATATTATGGTTTGGTATTATACCATTTTTACTTAAAATTGAAAAACGTCTGATTTTCATGAGCATTGACAAATTAACACTCGCCACTAAAAACCCTCGCCTGCGGATGGGTTGTTAAAATTACCGTCTCGACTGTAATTTTCAATTTACCGCACTTGTAAATATTTATTAGCTCTGTTTATAGCTAGAGTCCTGCCCGGCGACGAAAGAGTCTACTCAGCGACAGCTACGCGCCTAACCCTAGGTACCAACCATCTACTGAACTCAAGCAAGTTACAGTTTACAAATCAATTCCATAGTGCTTCATTACCAGATATTTTTACGACCAAAGTAGTGTACAACGGTGGTTATACCTACTTACTGATGTTTTCCCGTTAGTATACGTCATAACTGTCATAGACATTAGGTACATAAGAAGGTACCGTGGAAGCAGGACTAAAGTATGGAATCATGTAGTTGGTCACTAAAATTCCAAGTGGGTTAATAGTATGCGACAAAATTAAGTCTATGATACGACACGTGTAGTTTGACCAGTAGGTATGCATTTTAAATTGGAGAGTATAAAAGACGAATGGTGGTATTTGGTGTCATATGACAATTTGAACAAGTGATAAATAACCAAATAAACACAAACGGCGATATTTTGTTTCACTCACACTTACGTGGTGGTAATACACAAGAATTGGATAAAATATAGGTGTACTTAATTTGTACTAAATAATGCCCGCGACTTCGTTCGCGAGGATTAAGGTTTTTGGATTCCCGCGGGAATTCTTTAATTTTCCGGGACAAATATAGCCTATGTATTAATCCATGGTATAATCTATTTCCATTCCAAATTTCAGCCAAATCCGTCCAGCAGTTTTTGCGGTGCAGTCAGTAACAAACATAAACACAAACGCACACGCACGCACGCACGTTACGCACGCACTCACGTAGTCAGGGTTCCATGCTTTAGTATTACTTCGATGGTAGTTACTACCTACCTAAGTAATGACAGTTATGTCATATAATATGTACTCACTCCGGTTCACAAATAATACAAAACAAGTCGACCACCATTCTGCTCTTTAGTTGCGACATTGGCATATTGTTTTTCAAAAGAATTTAAATGTCTTTATTCTGAATATAAACTAGTCAGTGAAGTTTAGTAGACATGCTCCAAAAACTGATAATTATGTATATTGGCAAGAGCAATACAGTAAATAGTAGGTCCACCGCTGTACTTTAACTTGTGGTCTTTTAAACATACATTATGGAGTCGAGATGACGAGTCTAGTTAGGCTGTGTCTAGAGATTATTGTCATTTAATTTGGTCAGTTCGGGAGGAGGACAGTGTTGGAGTAACTTTCTACACATCGGTACACAATGCTTCAATAGAAGTCTACGGATACACTAGTTAAAATAAGTAAAACAACTTTCATTTATAAATAATAAAATATCATTCATTGTGTGTCGACGTTATTGTCAAACAGTAAAAATACTCGTCCAACATTTGATATACTTTTAACTCCTATGTTATATTGCTAACGTATTATTACATTCTGTTACAAACCATCTCTAAACTAAACTGAATTAAAAGATATAAAACGAACGCCTTCCGGAGCGAACATTGTGAAAAGGATAACGTTATCTTTAGTTTAGTTTAAAGATTGTGTACAACGGAATTAACAGCAATGTCTCGAATATTGAAATATCTAAACGAACCACTAGAAGACTCGAATAATACAAAACGATCACTTCGTGTGATGCTTACAAGCGATGTGATATAGGAAGAGAATTCAAATTACAAAATAATAAAATAATTAACTAAATTTGGATAATTATGACTAAAATCGGCGTTAAATTAAATAATAATAATAATATGTATTCGTCTATACATATATGACTGGTAAGCTTAGTTGACAATACAATCATGTATTAGAACACTAAATAAAGAGAAACAGCACTTCGTACAGCGAGTCTATCCTCGCACCTTACAAAGTAAACAACTATATAGCAGTTAATTATATATTATTGTTTATTTACAAAACGCCGAGCCGCGCGCGTCCCTCCACCGGTAAGGCAAATCGTGTGCTCGTTATATTCAATATACATACATAATTTATCGTAATATTTACAAAACAATAATTGGCAGTCAGTTATACAACATTCAATACACAGCACCTGCATTTTTTTTTGATTCAATAAAGCGTGTTATATATTTAAAATCTAGTAAAAGATCTAGAGCAAGCATAATACACTTCGTATTGGTATACAAGTTCCAATACCTAAGGGTGACGCCACACAACCCTCTGTGTGTCATAACGTAGTTATTTGTAAACGGCAGTATCGTAGAACAAGTGCTTAGTAAGCTTCAATAGCGCAATACAACGGCGAACTGAAAACCGAAAGGTCGACAGTTCAAACCCCCACCCTCAAGCTCTATGCTCAGTTGGGAAGGGACAGAAGAGTCTAATCATGTAAAGCATGGCAACATTCTTGGCCAATTGCCATGGCTAGTAACAGTGCATTTCGGCGCTGTGTAACATCGCTCTTGTACAAGATAAAATCAATTCTAGGCCAAAACAAACAAGATTAGTCCGTTCGTTAAAATTTTAACAAATATATGCAAAAAGGGTCTAAATTAAAAACTAATGATATGAATATAATAATTTTGACTATCTAATAATATTATATTTCTGTCCAATGATAGGAAAGCGTGAGGCGCGCGGGCGCGGCGGCGGCGCTGCGCTCGCTGGCGAGGCCTTCGGATTGATCGCCTATTTGGTCTAACTGCACCGGTGCGCTTTCAACTGGCGTAGTTATTCGCGTCCGCGTCATGTTAGTTGCCTGAGCCATACATCCAATAGCGCATGCGTCTATCCATGCGCTGATGTGTGCTAGCCTATATGACCTATTGCCACGAGACATGCGCACAGGCATACATCTAGCTTAAAGAGTCTAACGCAAGTTGAAAGCGCACTAGTGTAGTTAGACTTATAAGAGTCATCTTGATGACTTTGCTATACTAATTTGCCTCGTCTGAATATAAAGGCGTTGTATTTTGCAAATAAAACTGGACACAAACTTATTATAATACTTGCGGGAATGCATATCTTTTGTTTCTGAAAGTGTTTTATTATATTCAAATACAAAGGAAATTAGTATAGAATAGTTACTGTGACTGTACATCTAAGCGCACTTTGAAGGATCCTTGGTAAAACTACAAAGTTTACCTTAGAATATCATTTGACGCGTTTGCATGGTATTTTCGGTAATTTTTCGATCTTGAATAATTTGATAGAGGATCAAGATGAAAAATTGGCTAAAACCACTATAGAAACTTACTGTAGACTACATATTATACAAGAGTAGATCGATAGTACTAGAATTATAGTTTAAATCATGCCTCCTACAACCTTTCCTCCATTGATTTAGCCGTCAGCGAGTACGTAGCGGTATTGGACGGCCTAATGTGTATAAAAATTTATCACGACATAATTATAATGTACTATGTGGGTAAGAAGCAATATACATGTTTTAGTTGGAAATATCAATATTTTGATCCAGTCATGTAGAAACTGTAAACCCTTTCAAACAAAAGAATTTTCCAAATCGATCCAAACGTCTTTGAGTAGGCTGGGAACATACATAAAAAGTCCGACGAATTGTGAACCTGCTTTTTTTAAGTCGGTTAAAAAATCGAAAAGGTGGTGATGGTTCATGGAAGTCTATACTATTATAATAAAGAGAGAGCGCAAATTTTGTGAGTTTGTATGTATGTCCGCGATAGCATATGTCTATATTCTAAGGATAACTTACAGTAACCATTTCTATCTTTCAAATTTTGATTAAAAATAATGAATTATTTTCGAACCTTCTTTAACCGATGTGATGTCAATCTATATCTAAATAAATATGTTTATTATCGTAAGTATTTAATTTAGAACATATTTGCCCTTTACACTATACAATTTAAATAAATATTTTAGGAGTTATCGGAAAATTAATATTTCCGCGCGACGAAATAATAAAATAGTGCCGGCTTGCGCGGCGGGGCATGGTGGCGGATATCGGTGCGGGATATTCGTGTGGTTCCTGTGGTGATCTTATTGACAATCGTCTCCTATAAGAAGCTCACAAGAACAAATATTTAATTTTCAACCCGGACGAAGTAGGCGCGGGCTTCTAGTATTATATATATTTCTAAATGTTCCAACCACAATCACCTAACCTTCAAGCCTTCAAAAAAAAAGCTTACCGCACGCTGCCGTTCAATTTAATGGTAAGCCTATAAGATGATTTACTATTGCAGTGTAGTCCAAAAAACAGGCTATCGGATAAATCAATGGAGCCTAAGTAAATGAGTAAAATTTCTAATAAAAGCGTCTCATGCTCACACAACTGTTACATCATTTAAATCGTCACGCTCTCGACACATATCGCGAGTAATTTGTTTTATTCACCATACAAACATCTTTCATTTGTACAAGTGTGTTTCTAAAACACTGCATATAAGGTTTCGGTGTACATATATGACATACAGACGTGAAAAGAGAAGATAGGTTCTCTGAATAACGAGAAGCGGATGGTTTAGGCTTAGATTAGTTAAAGAAGTATAGATTGCTAGTCATACATTAGTGCAAGTTCGCGTAAATCTGTATCTTTCTGATGTTACGCCATCTACCGGAAATTTTGCTATTTTTATATGATTGTATGAACATTTTGTATCAGAAAAATAAAATCTACCAATTTCAATATAACTTGCAAACTTCTAAACGCCATCTACGATCATTTTCACCGTAATTTAACTTATACAAAGAATTAGGAATCTATTTTCATCTAACCAATCTCTGACTTAGGATATAATAAAGCCAAATCAAATACATTTATTTGTCCATATGTCACACATATACATTTGCTATCCTCTTACTATTGGCGTGTTTAAATTATCTTACATAACAAATATATTATGTTTATCGAACCCACTACCTATTGAAATGCTCACTGTAACAAATGTTCAAACACACTTACGCATTCATTTACAGA
The DNA here is from genome assembly GCA_038048805.1 of Hipparchia sbordonii. Taxonomy (NCBI): domain Eukaryota; kingdom Metazoa; phylum Arthropoda; class Insecta; order Lepidoptera; family Nymphalidae; genus Hipparchia; species Hipparchia sbordonii. The sequence continues at coordinate 5,644,286 of CM076107.1, read as the reverse complement.
ATTAATTATTATGGAGTGCTTACAAACTTAATATTGTAATAGAATATAGGAAACGCCCTCCCGGACCCTATTTATTGGCTAAATCAAATACTGTAAGTATTTTTTTGGAAGACTTAACAAAAACATTATTAAACACAAAAAAAAAAAGATAGAATAGAATAAAGCAAGTTTTCGAAACTACGATATAAAATACGCGATAACAATTACTTTAATATTCACTATGCACTAAGGTACGGGATGCCGTCACGAAAGTTGATCTGACACGAGACGAAAAATAGCATAGCAGTAACCATCAAACCTATCTTCTACATCTACCCTCTTATATTGTCTAAATCATCAGGCCTAAAAATCATCTATCGAACAGCTAAGATCACTTGATGCGTCAAGTTTCGACCTACGTGACGGCAAATGTACTTCGGGATGGCCTTTTTTTCGCCCCTTTGTGTCAAGTGTTAATTCGGATGATAATACTTATTGTTCAAAATGATTATTGCGCGTTGCTGACAGATGAAATGTGAACACATAATACGGGAGGGCTGTACAGTCTCAGTTGTCAAAATGGGGTAGTGTAATGAGGTGATAACACTGTCGCTTAAAGCACTTACAATAACGGTGAGAAACATTGGTGCTATAGGCTGCCGAACAATGCCAACCAGTGGGGTTAGTATAAGATTTCATTCGATTGATCGTATTCGATGATATTAGTGTCAAAGTAAAATGAACCTTAACAATATTGATTTAAAATCACAAATTCAGTACAACCAATTTTAATTTGGAGTGTATTCGTATAAGAACGTATGCACGAAATTGAGCTCTAATTCAATGGTATTACGGTCCATTTTACTGTAACACTAACGTCACCGAATATAAATGGGATCAATCGAAGTCAATCTTATACTAAACCTACTGAATCATGATCCGCGATAAAAATCACCGATTACAAGTCTCCACAGACCAATCTGGCCTAGAACAGTAATTTGCACCTAATATGTGTGATGTTAGGTGAAAAGGCAGCCTTAAAAATAGTGTCGTGTTGATCCAAGAAAATTATTCAATCCAATTATTGTAAAAAGGCGCTTCATTTATATTGATTAGGATTTGTATGCAATCAAACTAGCACCAAAATGTTTCTTCAGTATCATCAATTCAGCTTTTAAGGCGTTTCCACAATATTCCATCAGGCTTGTGAAAATATAATAATTATTATGTATTACGAAATGTGCCTTTTACATTCTTTATTTTAAATATAAATAGATACTAAGTATTTTTTTAGGTGCTTTTAAAAAAAGGTCAAAACTAAATTGTTGATTTAATTTAGAAATTTCTATTGTATTTATATTAATTTAATATATTGTATTAAGAATAAACCAGCTTCTCAGAGAGCTTTGCTGTTAACTTAAAAAGTAATAATAATAAATATTTTTCATTGCTTTTCATTATTGTATAATAATGTGGAAACACTTTGAACGCCATCCATTTAATTTTCTAATTATTATTGTAAATTTCTTAATTACTTGAGCAATGAATATTAGGCCACCACTAATGTTACCGACGTACTGTTTTGGCTAATTGAAAGTCTACAATCGAAAAAAAAAACCATCAAACTTCAATGTGTCATAATAAACCATATTTTCGGTGTTTAAAGAAATTTCAAAAGGCAAGAAAATAGGTATTATTAATAACGTATTTTTTCCTGATATGAAGATTTGAAACAAACTTATAGCGACAGCGTTGATGATAGAGATAGGTTTGTCGTCGCTTAGCGTTTTAAAAATGAAATACAAAAAACTGAATAGTTTGTATTACTTACATACAAGTACTATAGATGCATGTAATTGTAGTATGTAACTTTTTGCCGTGCAGATAACATCGCTAGTAGCTCTTTGTGTATTTAAAGCCTTCTAGGAGTAGATCCTTTAAAGTTTAAACTTTCGTGAAGCAGAAGCGAAGCAATAGAGAAATTAGCTGTTCTAACACAGAAACCCTCTTTTTCCCCCTTTTTTTTTTAGAAGTTCCCAATGTGCACGTATCAAACACATTATTTGCTTTTGTTTTGTTACATTTAATTAAAGGTTTGTTTAAAGATATTTAAATACTGGCACCAAGCGACGACAAACAGATTTATCACAAAACTGGCACAACCCAAAATCTTTCTCCTAAATTAAACTATTTTAGTGTTATTTATACACAAATATTTTAATTGAACTTAAAAGATGTAAACTTGTGATACCAATTAACTAAATTGCGATTACCTTAATAATTTTCGATAATTAGAGGTTTTATTTGTATTTTCCAAAAAAAAAAAAAATGTAAATAAATGTAGATATCCGCTCATATTTTTTTATACGCGTTGTTTTGAGTTGTGACATTTCTGATGTTTGCATGCGGCAAGTGAATGGGAGGATGCACGAAGGTGTGTATAAAGCTGATCGCAGATTACAACCGCACCGCACTTGCCGGTCGCAGCTCTATTCTTAATACTAAAAATGTGATGACATCAGCACTTTCTCCAACCCATCAGAGGTGATAAAGGAGACGAATGAAATTTAAAAAAGCCTGACTGAGTGATCAATACTATTGTACAATGGCAAAAAACAGCGATGATCGCTATCGTCAAAGTTCAGTTTGCGACTAATTGTTTATTGTCATATTTCACTATTATAGACGCAATTCTAATGACATTGTTCTAGCAGTAAGCCAAAATTTTAATTATTTTATTTACTGTGCATAAGTGGGATTGTCTAAAAAACGATTGCATCGTGTGACGATCGCAACCACCTCGGATTAGCTGGTACTGTCTCGCTATTTGTCAAAATATATTGATGCAGCAAGAACATCATAAATTCAGTCAGTAAGAGGTGATAGTAATCTTAAAACCGATGCAAGCCTTTTTAGACAAGCCCACAGCAGTATTGATGACGTCATCCACATATACAATACAGTGCAGAATGCGCTGCGTTCGGCGCGTGCGGGTCGCGTCTAATATGCAATCAGTTGAATGTGTGTTTATGAAGGTGTGTGTAGGTGTGAGTGTGTGTGCGCGGGCGGGGCGTACAGTTAGAGCGAGCCGGCGGGGAAGCTCGCGGACGAGTTGCTGTGCGCGAGCGAGAGCATCGAGCCGGAGAGCGACTGCTCCTCTTCGCCGTAACCCTCTCGACTACCCTCCGCGATCGCGATTGGGCTGTAGAACATATAATTATATATTTAAAATAATATTATAATTAATGCGAAATTACTGTGTCTCGATTTTCAATAAAATTTGGAAAGGCACAAACTGGCCTTCTACAAGTAGGGAGGTCTGGCAATAAATGACGTGATAATGAAGCATTTTGATTATTGCCGATATAAAAGATAATAAATTCAATGAATCCATTTAAAAAAGATACCGGCCGAATTGATAACCTCCTCCTTTTTGGAAGTCGGTTAAAAATTGTGAATAAATCGTGTTTAACTCTCCAGTATAAAAAAAATTGTTAAACGCCCTATTTCAACATCGCACAATGTTACCTGAAGCCGAGATTGGAGCTCTCGTTGTCGAAGTGCTCGAGCTCGCGCTCGTGTCGCTCGTGCAACATGCGCGTGCGCTCCGCCCGCTCGGCCTCGAACTGCGCGCACTCCGACTCCATCTGGACAAACATCCAATAGGGAATATGCATGTGGTTTGAATTGAACTCAAATGTTTTTTTCTATAAATTTTTTCGCCACAAAATCGTACTAAAACCATCGATTTTTTTTATTTAAATTTAAATGCTTTATAATTTAATGAACTAAACCTTGAAATATAAGCAAGATATTCAAATCTATGAACACTCTTGATTTTTATGTTTTGTTCATCTTTTGGCCATAAATTGACTTTGTGTAAATTTGAAGTAATTATATTCTTTAATTAGTTATACTGCCCTCGTAATTGAAAACACAGTAACTTAAAGGTAACTTCTATTTAACTTACTGTGTTTTCAATTACGAGGGCAGTATAAGGCTCTGACAGACAGACGGACAAGAGTAAATCTAACCTCACTTCACCCGGTCGATGAATCCGTATTCACGTAAGCACCGACGCGATATGGGACGTATTTGGGCAATATCAAAATTTCCGACTGATTGTTTTTATTTATTCCAATTTTTTATTCATTCATGACAGGGTAGCATAAAACTACAATATGACTTAATGGTACGTGACCATGAGATTTTATGATGACTGCGCCAGTTATGGTCGGTGTTCAACCTACCTTCGCCTTGAGCAGCGCCCGGCGCACGGCGACGCGGTCCTCGAGCTCGCGTCGCTCGCGGTCGCGCTGCGCCTCCGCCTGCATCTTGCTCTTGCTCTGGTAGGCCGTCAGCATGTCCAGCTCGTGGTCCAGCTGCATCTTCAGCTGCTGACACTCCATCTGGAACAACAACGCCATTAATTTTAATAAAATACTTCATTACTTCATAGTAATGCAAATTCTGTTGTACATAATCTCTAAACAAGCAAATGTCGATTTCTCAATTTAATGCTTTCTCTGAAATAAAAGAGAAGGATAGCACTTTTGAGACCCGTCAATTTATTCATAAATTTTAACAGACTTCCAAAAAGGAGGAGGTTATCAATTCGGCCGGTTTTTTTTTTTTTTTAGTTTAAAGATTTCTTATAATAAGCACTGCCTCATTAGACCAGTGACTAGCTTCTTTAGTGGGGTTTTCTGTAAAGATATTTTTGTAGTGCCGTTTAGGTACCGTCATCTTTTTTGTAGTACCGTTTAGGTGCCAGCATGTATACGTCAAGGACCACAACTGTAATCTTAATTGAAGAAAGGGTTTTTAGTATAGTTACCATCTGACTCTCGTCGAGGCGCACAGTCTGTTTCTGCAGCATCTCACTTATACTCTGGTCGTATTGCTCGCCCAGGAGTACCAGTTTGCGACGCTTCTCATCCTTCAACGACTTTATCACTTCTTTCTGTTGCTCCTAAAAACAAAAGCACGAGATTATACGTTTCTTAATACCAATTGTTCTGTAATAGCTATTCTTTGTCTGGTCCGAAATGGTGCAAGTGATAGAGCTTTAGTTATCATTAGAACCCCAAGATGTTCATGTTTTTTGTTGCAGTATCGAGTTTTTAATCAATGAATGTTATATTAAATGTTTAAAACAATAGTATATTGGCTGGCACCTGCTAATAACAATGTAATATATCATGGACATAAGACTCGATGGCCACAGAACACAAGATGTTTGCTCACTTGTATCCTTCTGCCAGCGACTCGTTTGAGATCGTCCAATGTGCGGCGCATATTTATTCATTTGCCTAGTTAAATTAATTGTGGGTACCTTGGGCGTCATCTGTAATATCTGCGCTTTGAGGGCTTTGTACTGGCGAGTCTGTATTTTGCACGTTTCCCGAAACTGCTTGCGGATTTGCATCTCTTTTTGCTGTGAACGAAAACACATACAAAAAACCTTAGTATTGCTATCAGCGTTAGTTACCACTATTTGTGTTAGGACAAAAATTTTATGCAAGAACTCAAATATTAGTTATTGTTATTTCTGGTGACCTGGTATTCAGGTCCTTATTAGATGGCACAAGTGACACTGGGACAAATCACACTAATATTATAAAGGCGAAAGTTTGTGTGTTCATTACTCCTAGCCACAATGAATGAACCGATTTGGCTGAAAGGAGGTGGGTTGATAAGGCAACAAAATCCGCCCCTCATACACTCGAAAAAAAAAGTTCCAGATTTCGACAAATTGTAAATGTATTTATATACTTGAAGATATAAACTTTATTGCTATGTAAAGTTTAGGTGATAAAAAAAATAGTAAGTTACAGAAAATATTACCCAAAAAGAGAGTGTTTCGGCTTTTTCATACATTTTAGTCGTTTTTTAAGCTTTGATTTAATATTTAAGAATGAAGCGCTCCATGAACCATGGTAAACGTAACTGATAATGATGCTCCTTTTTATAAGCTTTCATATGAGTATTAATTTATTTTGGTTCATGGAGCGCATCATTCTAAAATATTAAATCAAAGCTTAAAAAACGACTAAAATGTATGAAAATGTAAGAAAAGTAAAAGAAACACTCTCTTTTTGGGTAATATTTTCTGTAACTTACTATTTTTTTTATCACCTAAACGTTATATTAAAATAAAGTTTATATCTTCAAGTATATAAATACATTTACAATTTGTCGGAATCTGGAACTTTTTTTTTCGAGTGTATGAGGGGCGGATTTTGGGCCTTATCAACCTACCTCCTTTGAAATGGAGATAGTTCATACCCAGGATTAACACACAGGCTACAATAATTTATCCCGGAAAATAAAAGATTTCCTGCGGAAATTAAAAAACCTTAGTCCACGTGAAGTCGCGGGCATCGTCTAGTACTGCTTAAATGGAAGGGTAGGATATACCTAATGGATAGGATATGTTCCCAGTAACACTCTATGAAGTCCTCGCTGATTTAGGTGGCCTGCTTGGATTCTGCAGTGAACTTGGCTAGCTGAAGTAATCCAGTTGCACTAGTAGACTCACGCAAAACGGATCGACAAGTTACAGTTGTAGATAAGATTCCCCAAATGAAAAAGATTACAAGACTACACGACTTACCTTGCGGCTTTAAATTTGGTGGCACTTACCTTGAGGCTTTTAGGTTGCTGTTTTAGTTGCAACGCATGCTTCTTGCGCAGTTCGTGCTCCGCGCGCTGCATGTATTCGCGCTGGTTGGCAAGCTCTGTCGCGTGCTGATTTGACAACTGCTCTTCCCTGTCAATAAAAACATACAATCGTTGAATTTTCATCATTATCTTCATCAGCCTATGGGCATCCACAAGTGGACATATATGAGGAATGAGTGCATCTTTATTGTTATGGATGGTATAATACCATGGTGTTGGATTAACATCAAATACAAAATGTCAAAGATATAGAAAGACTATATGTATTATCATAATCACAGTACAGCATTGGCATAGTTTGCATTTGGATGCATAACTGAACTAAATCAATATAATTTAAATATATTGACTATTATTTTTATGAGGATCAATAGGATATGCTTAGAGCTGCCAATTTTAGAGATTGTGTACAACCAAACGTCATAACATCCTACATATTTGTCCTATTTCTTAACAACCCCAAGGTAATCCTAAACTCACAACAATCTTGAGGAGCTATTCTCTATATTCTATATCAGTGACTATGGAAAACAATGGAAAGTTGCTAACTAAGAAAGCTGCAAACTCGCATTTTCTATTACGAACTTTCAATAGCCACTGATATAAAGACTAGACCTACCACACGAAAGATAACTGGCGCAGTCGGTAGGATATTAACACATCATATAGTCCACAAGCAGTTAATGTTGTAATAATTCAGTCTATTCCGGTGTAAGTCCGATGCTTCCCTCTGACACTAAAGCCACCAAAATTGGCATGTTTTTGGAGGTAGTTGCCAATAAACCTCACTAGAAAGCTACTCACTCACCTCAGCGCGTGCACGCCCTTCTGCTGCCGGTACTCGAGTTCCTGCGTCTTCTCGTGGTGCCGCAGCAGCATCGTGTGCGCCTGCTCCAGCTGCTGCTGCCGTTTGTTTAACTCCTGCCGATCGTTACACATCATCATTGATTTTGAACAGATTGCGAACCCCTTTAATAAGTAACGCAAGCTCCAGGGTCGCGACCCTTAAGTTGAAAAATGATATTATAGGGAATGTACCTCACGCAGAAGCTCCTGCTCCTTGTGATGCTGCGCCAGCATGCGGCGCCGCTTGAAGCGACGCAGCTCCAGCTGTAGGTATTCGTGCTGCGCTCGCAGTAGCCGCGTCTCCTCTTGCGCCTCCGCTTGCTTCAAGTTATCCTTTTGAGACCTTAAACAACAAAGTATCGGTTATAACCTGGATCCTTGCAGATAAAGGCAGTGAATTAAGGTAAGGTTGCCATCAAGGTAAAACTCATGTGTGGAAAACCTTTCGAAAAATTAAATATTATTATTTTCGTAACTTAACCAAATTGAGAGAATGATGATAACGACGATACTTATGAAAATGATAATTCTAATACTTAATTGTTTACCAAAATATTTACCATTATTATTGGTTGTAGGTTTTTCTTTTATTCTGACGTAGCAAAATTATTCTTTTTAATTCACAACAGAAAATATTAAGTACAAATTGGATTTTGCAGGAAGGAAGCTAAATAAAACTCACTGTAACGTCGCATCCCTCTGCCGCTTGGGCGTAGCGTCGTCCATGCTGAGCTCCTTTTTCCAGCGCTCCTTGTTGGCCTTGTACTCGCGCTTGCGCTGCGCCTCGAACGCCTTCCTGTCCTGCTCCTGGCGCGCCGTGATGTCTTTGGTGAGCTTCTTCTCGGCGGCGGCGTTTTGCTTCTGCTTCCTTTCCAACTCTTGCGCGTGTTTTGTCTGCGAAAGTTACAGACCTTGTAATCACTTAAATTTTCAATGGATCAAGTCAAAACCTGCCCTGTAAGTAAAAAAAAAAAAAAAGTAATGAACCGTTGCTCTAAGACCATAGGATTTGTTTTGCATTGGATCTGACTACAACACAGCAGGAAACCCAAGAAAAACAAACAGTATTGCATTACAATGAGTCATACTTGCAGTTGAGTTGCACCTCATACTCACTTCCACATTTGCACTGCAGTACTCCTCGAGCTTGAGCAGCGTCGGCTGGTGCTTGTGCCGCATGCGCTTGAACCCCCACATTATTGTTCATGTAACTGCACAGTTCATACCTGCAGTCGCTCCAACTCGCGCGACAGCTGTTGCAGCAGCGACTCGTACTCGCGGTCGAGCTGCGCCTTGTGCGCCTCCACGTCCGCCTTGCAGCGCTCCTCCAGCTTGAGCAGCGCCGCCTGGTGCTCGCGCCGCATGCGCTTGTACCCCGACATTTGTTCGTGCATCTCCTGGCAATACATGCAAAACATCGTCAAATCTGGCCCATTTGATTTTTATTATCATTTATACACAATAGCAAATAGAATAGAGTACAGGGCGTCCCTCGATTAGATATATAGAAAGTGGCAGGCATTGATTGGATGTTTAAGGCTGAGGTAGGCAATGTTGGTTCTACCTAATACAGGCTTTTGTCCGACAGTGGATGAATTTTGGCTTATGATAATGAATAAAATTAGAAACATTTTTTTGATGATAATGAGACCATCATTAGTAATAATTAATTTAAAGCGCTCTATCCCGCTCGCACTTCCAAATAAAGATAACTTTTTCTGCCACAAAAACTACAGCGTTCTTTCATAGACTACTACTACACAATACATATTTTATTTAAGCCCTTTGCCACAGACTCTAGCAAGGAAAACTGCATTCAAGCATTGAACCTTGTAGCTTTCAGGTTAAAGCGGCAAAGGCAAAGGACGTTATCAAAATTTCAGCTTCAAAATGCATAGGAAAACTATTAGATACGAGACTGAAATCTACCTGATTGTGTTCCTTCTGTTGTTTGGTAACGATACTGGTGGTCCGTATTGTAGCGAAGTTGTTAGCGCCGTGCTCCGACACGAGCGATATCGCGGCAGACACGTTATTACTGACGCCTACAACAATAAGTAACGATTAATTGTATGCTTTAATAAAAGAACCGCGCATAATAGTTATCTATTAACACCTCTGAGATGTGGATTATTAACACTCAATGGCAGGTTGCCAGATTACAATTAAGTGACAAAGACTCTATTTTGGCTCACATACAAAAACACAATACAAACTAGGTTCAAAATTACAAGTAAACCATCGAAAAATTATTTAGGACAACAAGAGACAGATCTACTTAGAAACTTTCATATTCTCGAGAATAATTTATTACAAGCTATTCTACTCCCTACATTTAGTACTGAACAGTAAAAGTGATTTCCTAGCGAGTAAAATCACGTCGATTCTTTACTGCAATGCAGCATAGATTGAAGGACATACCAAATAACAAACACACTTTCGCATTTAATAATATTAGTAAGGACTGGTGAAATTGTTAATATTACGAACTTATCAGCGTAATAAGTTTGCAGTTTGCGTGATGAAGCGCGCACCTAGCGTTACCTTAAGACAAATGGACGCACATACGCAATAAAGTGTCAACCCACACAACTTATCAATTGAAAAGTTAACTTTATTCCTTTACATTATGTATGGTCGCGGACAGAAAATGTATATCAGTTTTCAAAGTAGATTCTATATCACATAGCGTGCAGAAAGGTCTATAACGCCATAGAATATCGAAAGCATATCGACTGTCAGGCATAGACGTGTGCATGTAATTATGAATCTTAAGGTGGTAAAAATTTTCTGTCCGCTACAGTATGTATATAATTTGACAAAGTTTTGTGGGTTAAAACATTATGGCGTATGTGCGTCCTAATATAATATAAGTTTGGAACTCACCCCTGTGCGTCTGCCGGCGCTGCGTGTTCCGGTTGTCGTCGCCGCTGTCCTGCTGCCACGCGGACGGCGCGTTCACGTACTCCCTGTACTCGTTGGCCTGTCTCTCCCTCTCCCTCTCTCTTTGCGCTTCGCGTATCGCTTCCCTGTTCGCGTAGTCCTCCCCATAGTCGTCGCAGAGGGAGTCTCTGTTCGCGTAATCCCGCAGTACCTCCCTGTTGACGTAGTCGTCGTGAGACCCGGGTATGGGACTCTCGCTCTCTCTGCGTATCAAACAGCAACATGAGTAAAGCGAACGCTTGCTGGCTCTGAAAGGAAGGTTGCTAGCTAGTGCGTGAGGTCCAGTCGGTGATGGGTAAAGCGTTTAACACTTAAAATTCTTCTTCTATTATTTTATGTACAGCGGATGTATCAGCCAATAAGAACAAAACTAAACTACAAAAGCAAAATAATCAAGTGAGTGTTAGTGTTCACAACATTGATGCCATACAAATTCTAGATCCACAATCTGAATTTTTCTGAATTTATGTGACTTTTTTTTGGGTTAAAAGGTAGCTTATGTCACTCCAAATCCTGAACTATAGCCAAGGCAAAATCGCGTCGATCCGTTGTTTCTTAGCTATGTCATTGAAAAACAAACATACTTTCGTATGAATAATAAATACGAAAGTAGCTTGGCCCGTTCGTAACCTTTCCAAGCCTAAACCACTTAAAAACTGAGAAAGGACATAAGATAAATTTTCAGCAGTCTAAGGCTGAAATCTATAGACTGAGCTCTCACTCTGCTCAGACTCAAGACAGAGTTAAAATGAGACAGATTTATGTCAGAGCATATTTGTGACTTGTTTTAACTCTAATTTAAGTCTGAGCTGAGTGAGAGCATGCTCTATTAGCCGCGGGCAAAAAGAAAAAAAGTTATAGTGAATCTAGCTTTTGTAGTTGTCAATGGTAATTAGTATTATGTATTACAGGACTAAATAGTGTTAGTGCACATGAGTGAAATAGATAGAATAGTGAGGTTATTGTAATGAGATAATTGTTTCGATGTTAAGTTTCAAGACAAAGTGTTGTCACACATCAGGACTGCAAAATTCTAGTTGTAGCTTGCAAATTGCAGCTACCAGTTACGTCAATCGCAATTTTAGACTGCATTTAAAATTTTGACGACCTCCCTGGCGCAGTGGTGAGCGCTGTAGTCTTATGACTGGAAGCTCTCGGGTTCAATTCCCGGCGGGGGCAATTTGGGAATTTATATTTTCTAAATTGTCTCTGGTCTAATCTGGTGGGAGGCTTTAGCCGTGGCTAGTTACCACTCTACCGTTAAAAACGTACCGCTAAGCGATTTAGCGTTCCGACACGATGGCATGTAGAAACCTTCGATCACAGAAGAAAAAATATTTCTATGATCGAAGGTAGAAACCGATTAGGGTTGTGGGTTAAATGTACACTTTCATACCTCTCCCAAGTTAGCCCGCATCAACACTTACCATCAGATGAGATCGCAGTCAAGGACTATTTTGTCAACAAATAAAAAAAAAAAATGCAATTTTGCAGTTAACTTGCAGTCCATCTGTCTGGACCTTATGATATTTCCAGAACTAAAGCAAATCATTATCCTGGATGTCGTTAAAAGACAGGGTCAAATGCAAAAGTGTAACAATTATCTATTTACAAAGTGGGGTTAATAAGTTAAAGCATGATATTGGTGCTAATTTATTTGTATACAACCTCTTAAGAAAATTGCCAGTAAAAACATAAGGATCGATCTCGCTGATGCAAAGTCAAAGCGACAATGTAATTTTTTTTTCATAGCTTACATACTATAGACTTCTACTTTTCTAGAATGTAATAATTTTCTACTAGTAACTTATTAAAAAAGTAATAATAATATGGCGCGTTCTGCACTAATTTGTATTTTTATCTTGATAGAAATTTATACATTGTTGTTAAAATAGATGTCAGTACGCTATGTCCAATTTATACTGGTTCAATTTGACTCCGCGTCAATGTGAATCGACCCTTATGATATCCTTTTCCACATTGAAATGGATAGCACTTTTTTTTTGAACAAGTGAGGTTGTGTACAACCGCATCAGCACCTTCGTTGAAATAAAGTGGAGTACCTGACAGAGTGGGCGGGTTGGTGGTTGTATTGCTGGTATTGCGCCTGTTGCTGGTTTTGGTGGTTTGCGTTTAGCTGCAAGAATACATGTTGTCAGTCATGTGCTTGTTAAGTTATGGCCTTGTTTGACGGAAACGAACAAAATAATAATAATTGAATTTAGTCTTTAATTCATAGTTTAAAGAACCGCTGTGCGATTCGCTAGATATACTGAAAATAGAGATAGTACACCTGTGTTTGCTCACTATAATATCTCCCGCGCCGATGGCTAATTTCTGTGGAGATTGGCAGCCGCGGCCGGATCGGTCGGGAGACATAATTTTATTATTATCTGGACTATCCCAGTGACCATTGGTTTATTTGCAGAAACATGTAAGAGCATATAGACATACTGGTGCTGGAGTGGCGACCCCGCACCGGGAAGCGCAGTTGGCAGACCCTCCTGCTAGGTGGACCGACGACATCAAACGAGTCGCAGCGAGCCACTGGATTTAGGCGGCGCAAGACCGAGGCGGAGGAGGTCCATGCAAGTGATCTATGTCCAGCAGTGGACGTCTATCAGTTGATTAAGATGTACCGGGCGTGGACGGCGGCGCAGGCTGCCGGAGGACGAGCTCTGGCTGGAGGCACCAGCCACGCTGTGCTCCGACGTCGCCGAGTTGGACTTGGAGCTGTCCCCGCCCGAGCGCTCCTCTGCCGTCTCCTCGCTGTCACCTACACATACACGTATATCATTATCTACATGTTGCAGTCCACACTAAGGCTGAAATTTATAGACAACACTCTCACTCAGCTCAGACTCAAGACAGAGTAAAACGAGACATTCATGTCAGAGCTAAATGGTCCCGCCTAAATGGTCGAACCATTTAGCCGGGACGAGCCTTTACGCAGATTTAGTACTGAATATACTCTGCCACTTTCTGCGGGAGGTAAGGTAATCACGTACAGCACACATTTATTCACTTCCGCACACTCTTGTAAAAACTTAAACGTCTCTATGAACGCACACTAACTCAAAAGCTGTCACACTTACAAGCTGACACGTACGTTTGTACATGTTCTTCGGCAGAGGGGAATGCGTGCGCTTGCAAAGTTCTGGCTAAATGGTCGAAGTGTCAGAGCATATTTTTGTCTCGTTTTAACCTCTATCTTAAGTCTGAGTTGAGTCAGAGTACGCTCTATAAATCTCAGCATAAATGCAGTGCAGTGATAGCCCAGTGGTAAGGATTGCGGTCTCCTATTCGGGGATTGGATGTTAGGTTTCGGGTTGTGTGCGTTTAAACAAGTATCACATACTTCACCAGTGAAAAAAAATGTTCATTTGAATATGAAGTAAATCTACCATTGATTCGGAATGCCGTTTCAACTGAAAAGAACGAGCAATAAGGTTCCGCCATGGTTTTCATTGCCGTACCAAGAAAAAGAGATTATTTGACGACGTGATAGCGACCATGTGTCCGCGGCACCGACTCCTCATCAGGATCGGATTTTTACAGGCAGGTATGTTGTACGTAATTGAAATATTAGATCCAGATAATGTCTCCAACTTCATCATCAGCACCAGCATCAGGGCATTAGCTAGTGTGTATGAATAAACAACCAAAAAATTCAAACTATGTTAAAGGTTAAAGTTTAAATCTTTGAATCATCACAGCTGTTAACGAATTCCACGGCTACTTTTCGTCTCATGGAAATATGAACTTAAACAATTGAACTTCAATTTTATTCATGTCGATCATAATATGAATAGTACATTATTCTGTAGACTGACTGTTAAAGCTCTTGTGGCAAGTTCTGAGGCTGTAAGCAATTTGGTCTTTAGGGGGCGCAGTACGGGCGAACAAATATATTTATTAAGTTTTACTTGAATAGTAGAAGACTTACCAATAGCACTTTCATTGTCCCCATCGACCATGAGAATTTTCTTCATTTTTCTATAATTCAAGTTGTCTAAATCCCTAACAGCGGCCTTGGTCCTCTGTATTAGATCAACGAGGACGTTGATAGACCTAGGCCTTGTGATGTACGGGTGAGAGAGAAGCTTCGTAGACGACGGACGATCCTGAGGGTTCTTTTGTAGGCACGCTTCAACAAAGTATCGAAACGTGTCCGTCCATTCTGGGGCCTGGGGGGAATAAATTATTTTTTAAAGAGACACTAATGTACACATAAGACCCCACAACTCATTGCGCCTCATGTACATTTGCTACATGTCATTCTACTGAAAAAAAATTTTTTTTCTCCACTGTTTTCATCAAAAGGTTATGTTACTCTACATCTAAAAAGAAATAAATTTGTAGATCTATATCAACCTGGTAAACAAATACTATTGATTGATTGATTGATTTTCGTCTGATATGACTGTGACCGTGGCTACCACCCTACTGTCAGACGCGCCGCCAAGCGATTTAGCGTTCGGGTACGATGGCGTGTAGAAACCGATTAGGGGTATGGGTTAAATGTACACTGCCTTTAATTATTATCACTGAAACAGATAGATAGTCACTGCCACTGAGCAGCGAAAGAGCGAGGGAGATAGCAAGATGTTCCCACTGCAGTTTTGCCCTTCCTCACGCCTTCATTTAAAATAATAATTACTATACATCTACTCTAACTAAGACTAAAATCTATAGACCACTCTCTCAATCCGCTCAGACTCCAGACAGAATTAAAACGAGACAGATTTATGTCAGAGCATATTTATGTCTCTTTTTAACTCTATCTTAAGTCTGAGCTGAGTCAGAGCACGCTCTATCTCACCATAAGATCCTGAAGCTTATGAACTTACTTGTAAAGTAGGCGAATCATTTTGAGCGATGTGGTAGAGAGCAGACATAGCGTTCATGTTGAAATACGGAGGCTTCCTTTCCGCCAGCTCAATACACGTTATACCGAGCGACCATACATCCACCTGGAAATAAAATACAAATCCAATTAGGCTTAACTAATATTAGATAATTACGGAAATTTTATCACAGGTTAAATTTTATTTTTTGAGAAAAGTAAACTATTAAAATTAATGCCTGAAATTTCATATTAGTTGTGCTAAGTTTACAGTTATTCCGTGGAATTAGCATGAGTTTGCACATCTTCTCTGAAATATTTGGAGTGTCGAAATAAGACGGCGTGAAACTAAAATGAACGACACCTTCTTTTAAGGCTCACGTACGTCCATACAAAGGCACCCCCAAAGTGAAACGATCATGAAAATATGTCTCAATAAAGAATAAGTTATAAGTTTACTCAGTCGTTAATTCGTTTCGTGATGTCGAAATACTAATTGTACTAGTGTAAATTTTTAAAAGGATTAAAAAATCAGATGCTAAGGCACTACTATTAAATCAATGTAGTTAGTAGTGCCGGTAATGGTAAATATGTCGATTTTATTTACACAACTAAAAAAGAAAAAAAAAAATCTATCAGTCATGGGTATCATTTTAAAAGGGTGAACTAATAACACCAACCTTCCCGTCGTACTGTCCTTCGTCCATAGCCAGGATGACTTCCGGCGCCATCCAGTACGGTGTACCAACAAAACTGTTAGCGGGACACTTTATACTAGCACTGCCGAAGTCCGCCAGCTTCACCGTACCATTCTCGGTAAGCAGGATGTTGCCGGCTTTGATGTCGCGGTGGATTCGGCCGAGGCTGTGCAAGTACGACAGACCACAGACCACTCCTTCGCATATCGCAGCGATCTCCTCTTCGCGCAAGGGGCGTTTGTGAACCTAGGGGCATTACAAGTGTAAATTAAAATTTAAAACGCCCGCGACTACGTATGATATGCACAACATTCTATTACCATCCATCATTAGATCGTCTTCTCGTTCCTCGATCGTCAACTATCTAACACCTACTCATTGAGATCATTATAATGAGCCCAAACGCACTTTATCTGCTGTAAGTTGCTGAAGAGTTGGGATCCCGCAGACAGACAGTTGAATTGGGTGGGGTACATAGTTCGAAAAGTTGATGGTCGTTGGGTCCTAAGGTGCTGAAGTGGCGACCGAAGTGCAGTGTTGGAAGATCACTAGGTGGACCGACCACATCAATCGAGTCGCAGATAGCCGCTGGATTTAGGCACCGCCAGACCGAGACCTACAGAAAAGAGACCTTTGTCCAGCAGTGAACGTCTAACGGTTAACCAAGAAGTGTCTGAGCTTGTTGGATACTTTCCGTAGTCTTCTCCAAAGTCACGTAGTCACGAAAATACAGAATAGGGCTATTGATGCCAGAGACAAAACTGTGGCGGGGACAAAAAAATAGGCATGTGTGCGCGCGCGCCTTTCATGTAACCTTCCTACTACTATCAAAATGATGATAATGTCCCGTACTAGGTCGAAAGCTCCACTAGTTTCCTTTATAAAATAAACAGGAAATATATTTTACATATTAATAAGTACTTAATTATCATGGTAGGTACGCACTACGCATGCGTCGTAATGCGTATTGAATTATTTACTAAGAAGCTCCAACTTAATAGCACTACTTACCACTCGACATGAATTAGTTTTGGTACACCAAAGTTTGTAGGAACATTTAGAGCTACTGGAAAATAATAATTTCCGACAAAGTCGTGACTAATGAATAAAACTAATTAATTATTGTTTTAGATTTACCTTCCCAATATTAGGCGGCTGCATATTATCAAACAAATCGGATGAGAGCCGAAAAGTTCTGATGGTGTTATGCACACTACCAGAATCTGGTGTGCTCCACAAACCATCAGTATATTCATGGTCCGAGAGCCAGTTACGCTAAAATATCCGCCTTGCAGGATCGAAAATTCTTTATGGAAATTTAATTATTTTTTTACACTTTTTAAAATTTAAATTATCGCATACTTTTACAAAGCTTATTTTGTGTGTCTAAGTTTTTATTACTATCAATTCACATAAAAAAAATTGCATCACGCATGCCGGAGCTTTCAATGTTTCCGGCTCCCGGTATATCGTGATGCTCTATATTTTGAGATACTTCACGTGCCATCACAATTATTTCATTTTGTAGCTCTCCGGATGTTCAATACAAAGTTTTGTAACTTCAATTTCTAATAAGACGCAACCAACCTGAAGGTGGTGACAACCACAACACACGGCGCGCGCGCAAACGTGTACCATTTGTAATGCAAGGAACCGTACGAGTATGTACACTATGAAGTGCGCAGAAGCGATTGGAGAAGCTAGAGAAGATCTTACACGCGCTTCGTAGTGTGAAAGTTGAACTGTTTCTTGTATTAAAACTTCTAGGAGCTGCGATGTGTAGGTTTCCATCGCGCGCGCTGCCTTCGCTTTAAGTGCTGTTCAGGTTATTCAGCCGTCAATCCAAAAAAATATCGGGATAGAATGTCACCAGTGTTTTACTATATGTGTACCTATTTTCTGAACAAATGTTTGAAAAAAAATTTTTGTTAAAAATAAACTACCTTTTGAGAAATTAAAAGATTCTTTTTTGAGATTTACTTGCAAACTTTTTACATATTTTATACTTTATAGAATTTTCACGATTATCTAAATTTTATTTGAAAGTAACTCGCCAGCCACCGCCGTCCGCGACTAACAGTTCTCATTCAGAGTCCTGCATCGCATCGCGCGTGTTTCAAGAACTGTCTGAGTTAAACGATACGCCTATATACAGTTATTTAAGTACTTGAAAAAATAACGTAAGGGTTATTGCGCAAGCCATGATCCTATAATAATATAAGTGTCATTACTATAGACATCAAAATAAACACATAAGGCATTCATAAATTCTTATGATATTTAAACGTCATAAAATATTATATCGCAGTTATCAGTAATAAGAAGGAATTTCGATAAATTCTCCAGTGATTGATACAAAACGTAATATCTACTGATAACACCAATGATGTATGGGTACCGTGGGGCTGTGATTGTGAGATGACTCAAAAGCTCGCAACTCGAATTGTCGTGAGTTGTTCTTTTAAATCACGCCTCCTTCTAAGAAATGACCTCACTCGGAAATTGCACATAATTTGCTTTTGCACCATCAATTCCGAATTTCGATATTCTACAGGTTTTTTATTAGCTTGACCTGAATTAGGGTTGCAAGTTGCAATTCAAACTGACTTTATATTAATATTTTTGTTTGTTTTGTCTCTTTAAGAGCTGTTAAATGCCAGGAATGTTCCAAACTCGGTTAGAATAGTCCTGTACAGGCCCAAAGAGTTCTACAAGATTTAACAGCAGCTGTTAAGGTTGAGCAAAAACAAAAATTTATTGCATGGAGACACTCTTTAATTTTGAACTTTTTATTATTATTTGTTATAGCGGCGATCTATCGCCTTTGTTTTTAATTTTTAGGGTACAGAACCCTAAAAATTAAAATTTTAGTCAATTGCCAGGCCAAATGTTGCCTTGATTTTTGATGAATTTATGTGACTATTTAAAACCTTACTAACTCAATCTGAAAGCTGAAAAATATTTATTTATATTAACTTTACCACTTACCTCGATTATATCGGAAGCAGAGCCTACACAGTACTCCATAACAAGCCATGCTGTATGCTCCCTTTTGTAACACCCCTTGTATTCTATAGTGTTAGGATGATCCAATTGCTTCAGAAACCTGTGCACAGTTAAACAAGGATTATATAACATCTTAATTAAAGACTCCAAAGTAACATAATTATGAAGCACTAGACGATGCCCGCGACTTCGTACGCGTGGATAAAGGTTTTTTGATTCCCGCGGGAACTCTGTAATTTTCCGGGATAAAAAGTAGTAGTATGTTTTAATCCTGGGTATGAGCTATCTCCATTTCAAATTTCAGCCAAATCGGTTCATTCGTTGTGGTGTGAAGGAGTAACAAACATACACACACACACACACACACACACACACACACACACATACAAACTTTCGGCTTTATAATATTAGTGTGAAGTGTGATAGTGTGATGTGATTAGTGTGATTAAGTATTAAAAATGTCGGTCTTGTACAAGTCCATAGATTCAGTTGTCTTTAATAAATTAAATATCAGAATGAGAATATAAAACAAATAATTAAATACAATCCATTTAATTTAGACAGCCACTGACATATAAGCAATTTTTTATAACAAAAAAAAAAAAAAAGATACCGGCCGAATTGATAACCTCCTCCTTTTTGGAAGTCTGTTAAAAATAAAAACTATTCCCAAGGTTTTCTTTCTTAATATGCAAGTTAAAACATTATTTAACAATATGCAAGCAAGTCTGATGAAGATTAGAGTAAGGACATGGCTTCTTAATATTTAAATTCCCTAATATACATTATAATTTGTTACAAAGCAACAAAGAATCCTACTAGATTTGAAACCTTTTTTGAGTCTGAAGCGCAGTTTCTACACATAAACACAATTGAATCCTTTATGAATAAAACACTATATAAAGACACTCACTTTATCTCCTTCAATATATCCTGCCACTTCTCTTCACTCTGCTTCCCCAGGTAAGACATTTTCTTAATCGCCACAATCTCTTTGGTGAGATTGCAGCGCGCATAGTATACAGCCCCAAATGACCCATGGCCAATTTCACGGAGATCCTCAAAGATCTTCTCAGGGTCATGTTTACTGAACAACTCAGCAATATCAGGATCCTTGAGGCTGCCGGGTCGTGGCATTTTTCTCTGTAATTATTGCCTTTCTACAGTGATTGTTACATTTTATGATTTAGGTAACGAAATGAAATATTGTTTAATATACACCAAGTTAGAAAAAAACCAACGTAACATAAAAAGTAAACAAAATAGACTACAATACATGGGTGTAGTAATGTATTTCTTTGAGTAATAACATATGGCATGGTGCTGTCACTACCTTTTGTCTGTTGCGCGCAACATCATATATAAAAAAAACCATGATAAAGTGAAGTCTTAAGTCGTGAAGTGTAGTATATTAATTTCTAAAATGGTCTTATTTTAGAAATTAATATATTATATAAATTTAAGACTTGAAAAATGGATGAATGGCTGCAGGTAATGCTCTACAATATTTTTTTTTTTACAATTTTTATTATATTTTATTTCTTTTAAACAAACTATCTACTAATATATGTAATACATATAAAGATGTAAAAAATAAATTCTAAAATAAATAGTTGATTTACCTATATTAAGAATCAATTTGTGTTTATAGTACGCTCAGTTTAGTTAGCTCTCTAGAAGTTTAAACTATGTTTCCAAATGTAATGTTTAGCCCTAAGTTTAGAAATTTTAGTAGATAATAAATTTCTAGATTTAGATTTTTAGACATTTAGAAATAAAGTGACAACTATTGCTCTAAAATTACATTTTACCACTGAAAGTACATCAAAAACTCAAGTAATTAATATCTTAAATACTTACAAAAAATAATTATTTAAATGTATCCTATAATATGACAATAGATAGGTTTCAATCATAAATAGGTACTGAACTTTTCCTGTGTCCTATATACTAAAAAAATAACTACGAATTGTCAGAAATACAACATCTGCAATGAACACCAGATCTACTAGGGAGATATAAAACAGAGTCAAGTAAATACAAAACATACTGCTTGTGCCAGCTGTGAGCCGGCAGTGTCCGTCAGTTAATTAGAATGATCCCGCCGCCTCGGGCCATCCTCCGCTCTCGCTATCTGCAACAATCGGAAACGGCACCGATAACAGGCCACGCCAAACTCTAACACTTTGTTTCCTACATCCCAAATAGAGCTGAATACACACTATCATTTGAAATAATGAGCAATAGGAATTAGAGGCATCCCTCGTAATCTAATTAAAAGGTTCTCCTGACAGAACGAAACCAACCTACCTCGGGGGATCCACGATCCCGTCTCGACACAGATGCACCTCGTTTAAGAACCGCACCGCTACAAACGCTTTTTACTTTCATTCGTATAAATATAAAACAATAACACCTTGTAAGAGGGTAAGAAAAGAAAATATTGCAAAATACTTGGCACTTACAATATAAAATTTCGCCTCAAAATGGCGTTGGGATAAGTATGCGATGATAGCTTTTTGTTTTAAAAGGCACACACTTTATGGTTTCCCATCACTGTCGTCACTCACTTGCTTAACTAAATCACTTTTTATTTTATGCAATGTGTTTGGTTTAAGCGTAACAAAGAAATTTTATTGAAAACTATTTACAACTTTCCCGTACTGGAAAATAATCTCTTTCAATGATTTCAGTCGGAGGCGCCCTCTTTTTGGTTGGGTCCACAGATTACTATGATACTACGTATGTTGGGTCGTTGTCGTCAGTTGTCGTTCTCTAGTTCTCTATTTGACATCATATTTTTTTTAAAGCTGTCTTTCACATGGTTGCATGCACAGATTACTATGGAATTATGGATAACTACCCAAGAGAATGTAATCACTCCGTTTTAGATACTACGTATGTTGCATGGAGGTAGGTAGTACCTACCCAACACCTAATTGTTCGGCACTTGAATAGTGATCTGTGCACTTGGTTTAATACGCAGGTTTAATAAAAAAAACCATATTTGAAATAAGATATAAACTCTTAAAGTGCCCATAATTGGGTCTGCCACCCTATTATCTGTGAAAGCCATAGCTACCTGCACCTCAGAGCAATCAACAAGCATACACTCAAGCTGCACTTGATATCGATATCGATAACGGTATCAATACCGTATCGATGAGGAAGTTAGTCCTATAATTAATTTACCTACATTCCTAATCTACACTCTGCCATAGAGTATATAGTTACGATTCAATCTATAGTAATCTGTGTTACACTCTGTTTTTTTGTTGTAAAACTGAAAAAAAAGTTGTGTAGAAGAGAAACTGCGTGGTGTAGGTACCTATTTCCTTTCACAGGTACCGGATAAATTTGTTATTAACGAAATATATTGTGATTGAAAGGTAATCCACGTTACTTACATTTATTTCTGAAACAGTTCTTTACAGGCTATTTATATTTTACTATATTTAGCAATTATTATTTTGGTTAGTATTGTCGATGCATTCAAAATGGCGGGTACCTATATTTTATACTAAAATTGAGTGTTTTAGTATAGTTTATAATACGTAGTAAATCTTTGTGTGACTGAATTTGTTTTCCTGAATTAAAATTTAACAGTTTAATTGTATCTATACCGTTTTATAGCTGGAGCTCCGAGTTGTGTTTGCGCGCCATAAACATCGTTAATAGTTCAAAACAACGCCGGTGTTTTTTGTTTCGTGTGAAGCCGTATTATTTCTATTAAATATACGTTTAATTCTGTAACCAGATGGCCGATAAAAAGGAAGGTGCTGAGCCAGAGGGAGAGGAAGAGTTTTCCGTTGAAAAAGTCTTAGATCGTCGTGTAAGAAATGGAAAGGTTAGTAGAAAGCCGCTCATTTTTCTAACAATTAACTTTTACCGGCGGTTTCACCTGCGTTTGCTTTTCCAATTTGTAGGTATTCGTAAAGACGAAATGGAATGTATGGAAATTATTTAATTATAACTCTTTAAACAGATATTAACATAAGAAAAAGCTAATAATACACAGACCAAATGCTAAGTTAAGCCTGAAAGGCTTTTTTAATAGTGTAAATTTGCTACATCCCTGTCTCCTTGTCCAGTTTAGCCAAAATATGAATCTGGATAGTCTAATGGATTATAAAATTATTTCAGGTGGAATATTTTTTAAAATGGAAAGGTTATAATGATGAGGACAATACTTGGGAGCCAGAAGAAAATCTTGACTGTCCTGACCTCATACAGGCCTTTGAAGAGGCAAGGAAAAAAAAAGAAGCTGGTAATTAAAAAATACCTGTGCTGTTAAACAATACCTTTCCTACATTCATTACAATAATGTTAGTTGATATCACTAAAATCATAAGTTCCAGTCTATGGAATGCATGCAGGATTTTGTAATAGTAGTAGTTGTATCAATTTTGATGATCAATAAAAAAACTAGAGTGATCATACTTGATTTAAAGGATCAATAACTATAAAAGGATACTATTATACCATTGATATTATAAACTTGTTACAGAGGGAAAAGGAAATAAAATAGATAAAGACCCTAAAAAGAGAAAATCGTCTGCTGCTACACCAGACTTGAAAGGTGCTAAGAAAAGTAAAAGTGATGACAAGAAAACTTCTGGCTTTGATAGAGGCCTGGAGCCTGAGAAAATTATTGGTAAGATTTTACCCCCAAACTTGCCACCCTAAGCACCAGCCTAATCAGCCACCACTGCAATTTAATTAATTGTGCAAATTGGTTTTGTTATTAGTGCTGTGTTTGAATTCTGAGTGTAGTTTGATTTTCCTCATTTGTTATTTGATCAAATCCACTCCACTAACTTCACTCAAAATATAATATTCAGGCTTCAATAGCCCAATGGTTAAAGGTGTCGACTGAAAACTGAAAGTTAGCAGGTTTGTACCCCATCTGTTACACTATTGTCGCACCCAGTCCTAGCACAAGCTTTTCGCTTATTTGGAGTGGATAGGAGGATATTAAATATTAAATAGTTCTATAAAAAGCACCTAGTTTATACTTCCTACAGAACACTAAATTGTCATTACCATGATTTTACAGGTGCAACAGATAGCAGCGGTGAGCTGATGTTCCTTATGAAGTGGCAAGGGACTGACGAGGCAGACCTTGTACCGGCCAAGCAGGCTAATGTGCGATGTCCCCAAGTTGTGATACAATTTTATGAAGAAAGGTTGACGTGGCACACACCTGCTGCGGATGAAGGCGCTAATGAAGATTAGGTAGGATAACTTTTCTTGGGTGTAGGTACTAACTACTAGCTATGCTGAAAAAAAAGCCATTACAGATTGCATGTTCCCGAGAGGAGATCCATGCCCGATGCATCAATAAACAATATCTTCATCAATAATGAAGATATTGTTTATTGATTTTGTTTTGAAAAGAGCAAATGCTGAGTTTCTTACTGGCTCTTTTTAGCAAAATCTGCTGTCTGAACCAGTGTTACTTTTGAATTTTAATTTAATATTCTTTGTTCTCAGGTATCCACTTCTGTGAAGACATTTTCAGTTAAATGAATAATTTTTAAAATGAACCAGAAAATATTTTTTTTGATTTGTTAGACTAAGTACAATAGATAAAATTGATTTATCTAACTAAATTTTCACCATACTACTTGAACACTGCGACTGTTTAAATACGTATATTATATTTTTTGTAGCAATATAATTAAGTGTTCATTATAATTACGATTGTAATGCTGATCGCACATCTGTTCGCGTCGCATAACATGTAAGAATTGAATTTCATATAAAGGTTTAAAAAATAGGTCCTAGTTCTATGCGACGCGAAATAAAGGAGCCAGCTCGTGCGATTGGTTCATTGTTCAGTATCAGCTTCGTCCAAATTTTTAAATAGCCTGTAGAAATTCTTTGATTTTTCTGGGATAGATACTATGTCCTCCCCCAGGATGCAAGCTATCTCTTTGCCAAATGTTGATGAAAATTCTTCAACAGTTTAGGTGTGAAACAGACATATATGTAGAATTACTTTGGCATTTATAATATAAGTATGAGTAGTGTGGATATTGGATAACTCAAAAAAATAGACGCTTTAAGGTATGCGTAGCAGATTTCTGCCGTGAAACCATAGCAATGGAGTTCAATTCAATTTATAATTGTGGCAGCCAGAGGGCGCGGTTAACTTCGCCGACGTGTTGAATGGAGAAGACACGTGTATGGAAATCACTGGTGAGCATTGGGCATAATAGTATACCTTGAGATTCCAACTTGCAATTTTGACAATGTACCTATAATTGACCTATAAGTAGCAATAGTTGCAAGACCAACAAATTGATGTGTGAAACAATAGCGCAACCATAGTTCAACTTCTTCGTTCATTCCCTGCATTCCTTTAGTGTCTCGAAAAGTTATAAAAATTTCAACTAGTAACGTTGAAAAAGTCGCCATTTCACCTCTATGAAATTACATTACTTGAAAAGTAAACCCACAGGAGACTAGAATATCTAAGATATTGAACCTTAAATTTTTTGGAAAAAAAAAGTCATTTTAGTGAAATAGTTGCAGCAACTGAGCGGTTATAACGCAAAATTAATAATTTGACTATGCAATTATGCATTTATATCATTCCCTCCGCTGCTATGGTTTCGCGGCGGAGATGTGCCCACCTTTAACTTGCACATATTGAAAAAAATTTTATACATCGTACACATAATGTGCCTATAATTGTATCAAATATTGCAAATGGAGGCGTCCGCGTCAACAGAACAAAATCCGAAGGCGAATGCTTAGTTTTTGGATTCACGTAGGTACTCACCACACTTGGATGCACAAAGAATTAGTTTGCGTAACAACCGCTCGCGCACGAATGTTCACGAGGTTTGGCTCCCGGTGAGTACCTACCGTCCTATAATTTTGTTTCACTTTTTATTCCACCACCTGCATAGCTAGGGAAAAGGATAAAATGTTTATCCCCTCGCTTAGTTTTATCCACCCGTCGAGCATGGGCACAGCGGTGGAAAGAATATTGACAGTGGATAAAATGAGAGAAAATTTATCCCCTCAATTGTTGCCATTATAAGAAAATCATGGAAGTAAGAGGTACAAATACCACAATACTTTAAAATTTATGTCAATTCGATCTCAAAGTCATTATTTTTATCTATGCTTGTGATTTTGACAATAAGTGATTCGTGGTTTTTGTTTTCGTTTGATCATGTATATCGCTAATTCGCTCGAGCCATTTTTTTTATGAAATGGAATCTAATAGACTTAAACCCAGGTCCTATGAAGGATAAAATTTTCCCTTTCAAAAGTCAAAAAAGGAAAAGTTTATCTCTTTCACTTGTCCTCTAGCCGGGTGAAGTTGCTCCACTTGTAATGTCAAATAGGGATATACTTCTCCTTTCCCCTGTCGCCATGCTTTAGCATAGGGAAAAGATAATTTTATCCCCTGTCAGTGGATAAAGTCGGGGCATAAAATTTTTATCTCCTGCCCGTGCTACCAGTGCTGAATACCTACCGGATGCCTGCAATTTAGCGCCATCGGAAAACAATATAAAACTTAAAATACTTATTAATACCATAAGCATTTTAAGTTTTATTTTTAAATTTTTATTTTACTTTACAGTACCGTCGAAGTAATGTTTTAATATTGACAGGTGACTTTAAAACATTCGCTTAAGTATAATAGATATAGTAGGTATGTACCTATTAGGTTAAGTAAGTGCAGGAAATAAAATTTTTGCCAAATATTGCGTTTTTTTAGCGTTTTTATAACTATGCTAGGATATCTAATCCTAAGATTATCGCACATGAAGAAAACCTGCACACCGCATGCGCCGAATAGAGTGTTTAAATAAGAATTGTTTGCGGTGCGAAAGGTGCGTGTTATGTGCTATCAGGAATAACCATTGAATTTGGATAAAAATTCAGACTTATTCCGCAGTTAAAAAATAAAGGTGAACTTAACTTTTGAAGGTGAATTAAAAATGGTACGAGTATTTGGCAGGACACCGTGTAGAATATCACAAATTACTCTGTAAACAGTATTGCATAAACTTAGCGCATAGCATGCCGGCTTCGCTTAGGCAGTGCATGCGCCATGTGGTGTTCTTATTTACTTACTAGCTGATGCCCGCGACTTCGTCCGCGTGAATTTAGTTTTTAAAATCCCGCGGGAACTCTTTGATTTTGCGGGATAAAATGTAGCCTATGTTTTAATCCAAGGTATAATCTATCTCCATTTTAAATTTCAGCCAAATCGGTCCAGTAGTTTTTGTGTGAAAGAGTAACAAACATACACACACACATACAAACTTTCGGCTTTATAATATTAGTGTGATGTGATGTGATGTGATTTATTTTTGGAGTGTTGTACGTGTTTATTACTAGTCTAAAATATGTTCTTAGAACAGTGATAGCGTAGTGTTTAAGACTGCGGTTCACTATTCGGAGAGGCCGCGGGTTCGATCAAATTTTAGAGTTGTAATTATCACGTGCTTCAGTGAAGGAAAACATCGTGAGGTAACCTACACACCTGAGAATTATATTACACCCTTTCTCAAAAATGTGAAGCCTGCCAATTTTCATTGGGCCAGCAGCGTGATGGACCCAATTCTCGAGGAACTTTTTATACTTACGTGGGACCGGCTGATCGTCCTCTGAGAGGAGCCTTGTGCTCAGTGTCAGCGCGCTGAACTCAAATCTGTGTCGCCATTCGGCAGATGTATATTATGCCGGGACGGCGCGCACGTGTAAAATTATCGCACTATAATATATGTACATACATCACATCACCAGCCTGGCGCACTCCGCAGTAAACTCCGGAACTACAAGTACATGGCGTACCTACCTCTTCTAAGAGCCTAAATTCAGACAAGGAATAAGAGTTACGCGAAGGGATAAGAGTTACGTGACAGAAAGAGTGTTAACAAGAGTCACTATTTATTTAAATCATGCGGAGTGAATCTTCTGTACCGTTAGGTACCTACTTATTCCGTGACATCTCACTAATATTATAAACGCGAATGTATGTGTGTGTGTATGTTTGTTACTCTTTCACGCAAAAACTGCTGAACAGATTTGGAATGGAGATAGCTCATACCTTCGATCACAGAAGAAAAAATATTTTTCTGTGATCGAAGGCTCATACCTACCCACAACTTAACACGTAAGTAGGCTACATTTTATCCCGGTAAGTAATAGCTTTCCTTACTCGATAGTAATACCTTTTTTTTATTCGTTGACAAGATAGTCCTTGACTGTGATTTCACCTGATGGTAAGTGATGATGCAGTCTAAGATGGTAGTGGGCTAACTTGGAACGGGTATGGCAGTGTGAATTCAACCCATACCCCCTAATCGGTTTCTATACGCCATCGTGCCGGAACGCTAAATCGCTTGGTGGCACTTCTTTGACGGTAGGGTGGTAACTAGCAACGGCTAAAGCCTCCCACCAGACAAACTACTATGTTTATGGGTTTACCACGGGTAAGTAAGTTATACCTAATTTACTACGTTTTTGGATTCACTAAATCGATCAAGGTTAAATCATTCGCCATTAATTACATCGACTTTCCCGTTTCCAACGTTCCTACCTACCTAAAGTGTAACCTACTTTAATGCTTGGAATTAACATGCATTTTTCTTTGAAAACTATCGTATTTGTATTCTTATCTCGCTTTTATCAATATGATATGAGTGTGACGGAATGAGGAACATTTGCTCGATTAAATTGGTTCTGAGCTTGTTCTGAGTCATCGCAAGCCGGCGGCTCGCGTGCTGGCGAAGTGTGATTTGATTTTCGAGCATTTCGGGCCATAGTATTGAGCTCTCTGGTCTGTACTCTGTTGGTCACAATACGAGTCGCAAACCTTGAGGCCTTGAGTTTGTTTACCTTTTTATTAATCATAGAATCGTGTGAAAAACGAACTTATCCTCATTTGTAGGTATCTGATAAATAGGTTAAAATCCATACCTAAGTATTTACGTATACATATGTACACCCCATCAATTACTTGCTAACTTAACCTTACTATATTGAAGTGCTACCTATTTAGGTAATGTGGTGAGTTATTCTTTATGCTTTATGTATTTGATGATGTAATTAATTTTAAGTAGTAAGTAGGTACCTACCTAGTTATCTTTAGATAAGTATTTTTTTGTAAACATAGAATAAAAACATAGATAGGTAGTTACCGGCTGATTTGATATTGATAACCTCCTCCTTTGCTGGAAGACTAGAAGAGATGACCGATTTTTTACCATCACAGGTCCATATTTTAATAAGAGTTCCGTTTTTTTCGGAAGTTCGGAACCCTCAAAATTAGAATGGTGAAATTATTCGTCCCAATAATAATAAAATCCTCTGATTTTATTATTTTTAATTTGCGGAATTATCTTTTTCATGAATTCATTGGTAAAATATTGTGCAACAGAATATGTATAACAATTGATAACAATATAATGATACCTACCTACCTAATATACCAATGAGTCATGTATAATAAAGCTTCTTGGTCATTTCACAATAATTTCATTATATTCAATTATATTATAATCATCACTAACATGTGTGAAGCAAATAATACCATACCATGAAAATGAAATGGTAACAGCGTCTCACCGGACCGTTGGACTATTGAGACATTTAGAGAATTGTATAAGTAGGTATATAGGTTCAAGTTCAAGTCATTCAAGTTGTTATCTGGGGGCCATTCGTTTAGCAAAGAAAACGTCGTCCATAAAATTATTATTATTGGAAGAGTCATGACCCTCAGCAATGTTAAATACGACGCAGAGAAGATTCAGAGTAGTTACCTACCTGTACGAGAGAAACGCGTGACGTTAATCATTCATCCCGAACCCCACGATGTTTTACAATTTGCTTTAAAATATGTTTTAAGTTTATAAAAATAATTTTATTATTTCAGGGCACAATGGCGCCACTGAAAATAGAAGGAGACACACTAGGACAAAAGCATCAAAACTATAATAAATTATTAAATGAAGCAATAAAAAACAATCCAACTCAACACGTAACCGCGATAAATTATGAAGAACCTGATTTGGATAACTTATACAGAATAGATATAGCGTGTAACTGTAGAAATGTTGAATATATTCTTGAAACTCTCAAATGTGAAGATATGTTATATGTCTCTCGAGTTATTAAGAAATCTACCTGGTTAATAACTGAACGGAAATATTCATTTATTATCAATCCTGAATATTTGTATGATAGTCTTTATCCACAGATGACTTCTAAGGCTTTTAATAAACTCGTTCTGCACATAAGGCTCAATTTAAAAGACGAAGAACGGGTTGAAAGTTTTTTCAACTATTACAAAAAAAAGGATTTGCAAAAAGCTCTCAAGTGGCTACCGGGTTGCTCCATTCCCGTTATTGGAAATATCATTCAGAAACATGCTGAAGATATACCAAACGAAATATTTAAACGATTATATGAAAAATCTATTAATTTCCTAGAAATATTTTTACGAAGCTCTAAGTCATATTATAAAAGGTCAAAAATAGTACCTGCACTGTTTCATCTTAAAAATAACGTTGAAAAGTTCTTGAATATTATAGAGGCAAATGATATGGATGATATACCAGGCTTTGGACCGAAGTATACAAAAAGTGTTATGGAAAAAAACCCCGAAAGGATAATGAACAATCTCGAAAAATATGTTTATATCCTTGACGTAGCCACTTTTGCAAAATTCCTAAAAAAAGAAGATGCCAAAGACTTTATATTGACCCATATCAAAAATAAGGAGATGCGATCATGGTTCAACCATAGAAATATAAAATACTTTCTAAACAGATTGCCATTTGAGGAACGATTTGATTTTATCAAAAAATATTTTATAGAAAAGTCATTTGATGATGAAAATTTAAAGGATGAGACATGGGAGGATGTAGTAGCGTGCTGTAGTCCACCTCTAAAAGGAAATGTTTCATCATCGAAAAATATATACAGCTGGTACGTATATGCCCCATTTAGTAGGGCTTTTGATGATATGAAACAGTTGATTCGTAATGAATCAAATCCTACTGAAAGAAACTTGATTTTGCGTGTAATGCTAACATGCGCAGGTAGTGATATGAAAAATATACATACCTTACTTAAGTATTATCGTGAATATCACATTAATGAAGCATTTAAGTTTAAAATTCAGTTTGTAAATAATTTGCTTTCTAATATTGATACACACAAATGTGATAAAGAAACTTGGGGATATTTAAATGATCTTTTTAACAGCATGGAAGTGTATACTAAATCTGAAAATAATGTACAATCGTGTGTCAGAGCCATAATATTACGTAATATAATTATTGGCGAGAGTATTTCTGAAATTATTGAACAGAAATTTGAATTTGAAAATTTGAACACGAGTAATAAGTTAAATGCAGAAGAAAAAGAGAAAGTTTTTAATTTTCTATACAATTATTTGATTAAAAAAATCAAAAAAGATTGTAAAACTGAAAAAGAATTTGATGAAACTGTGGAAATTATTGTCAAAATCTTAAAGCTCCTTAAAGAGTCGAATAAAGATCTCAAAGATTATCCATTAATTCTGCAGAAAATCAAAGATCTTCTAATTTTGAAGAAAGAAAATGGTTGGAATCAGGACCTTTCGGGTATATACAATATTAAAAAATGTTGGAGAAAAATTTTATTCGCAGAATCTATTCTTTTAAGTCCCACTGAAGATAGCTGTATTAATGCTCTTAAACATGGTCCACAATTATTAGAAATATATAGAGAAGAAATAAACAAAGTATGCATTAATGACAACATGTTCTTTGAAAGGTTCTTTAAAAAAATTCGAATTTATTGTCACCAATCCCTAGCAAAATCTTTTAAGGAAATGTTTTTAAAAAATCTTGATCAAATAACCAATCACAATGTGATGATGAAAGGACTCTGTATTTTACTTTCCCAAAAAGAAGTTTTGGAGTTTATACATAAATATGTACCTACAGAAGCTAAAATAGATTGGAGCCATCCAGATGATTTGGAGTTCTGCCTTCGCAAATATATTGCCAAAAGTATGCACATAGCAAGACCTCAGCCTCCACTGTCTGTGGCTTTAGAGTTCGCAAAAGGTGATTATTTGCAATATATATTACCATCTTTAAATGCAATACTTTATAACACTAGTCCTACTTATATTTGTGATCATATAATGGAACTTCTTAATACACCAGTATCCTTGCAAAAGCATGGCATTCGAGTTGCTTTTTCAAAGCTAAAGGACGAGGAGCTCAAAAGAATATTTTCTGAGATTTGGAAAACTAGTAAGAATAGTACCATTCGAACTGATATATTCTGTGAGACTTATAAGATGCTTTGCAAAGAAGACGATGAATCTGCTATTTTAGAAATATGGGAATTGTTAAGTATATTCATTGACAAATTAACTTTCGATGAAAATAAAAAAATATACTTGACACTAAGTAAAGCTCACGAAGTACCACTGTCTGTTAGAGCGAATTTTTGGATGAAAAGTTATAATTTTCTAAAACAATTACCGGTTAAGGCAAATTGTAAAAGTCTTATTGAAGATTTACATACTCAAGTAGACGATATATTGGAATTTCTAGAAATCGATTTTATGGCAAACATTTATTTTGAAAATTTTGATAAAAAGTTTAGCAAACAACGATACGACTACTCCTATACCTTAGCTAAGTATTTGCTGACTTCAAAGACTGATACTGCTCAGAGTGAGCGTTCCGAGAAAATTCTTATACCACTTATAGATAAAGCTATTGCTTTGTGGGACGAGCAACACGACAACATTTACTATTCAAGATATAATTTACGTAGTATATTTTCTGCAATGTCTACAGTTTTTCAAGATGTTGTTTTAAATAAGGATATGGTTTTTCCCATTGCAATGTATAATGTAGCGCTGAACAAACTTCAAAATAGTTTGTCGATAAAAGAAAATTATATTCTCCTGACTAATATCAAATTATCACTGGCGTATGTAAAAATTTTACATGACCTAAAAACGAATAAAGAACTAGAAACATGTTTCGTTTCTAAAGAAAAGGTCGACCAAGACCAGGCAGATAAATGGAAAAATCTGCACACTACTGCAGCTCCAATTTTTGGCAGGTTATGTTCAGATTACTTGAAGGAAGACATCGCAAAGCATTTTCCTTCAATTTACATTATTTTCGCAGAAGTTTTGGATGGTTTACTAGATCGATACATCAGACAATATCAAATGAATAAATTGGAAGTTTTAAAAGTTTTTCTTGAAAGCAAGGATTTTATTCAAGGATACTTGTTAGTTATGAAAATAATGCCAAGCTTTCTATACGAAGATGAAGAAAAGGCTCTAAGACTTGAAATGGTTAAAGAAATAAGTACCCATACTTCGGAAGAAGTCGCGATGCATTATTGGCTTTTCCGAAAAGACGACTAAGTGGGTAACTGATTGTTTAATTAAATAAATTTATTTTTCAAACCTGATGAAATATGTACCTATGTGAAGATTAATTTAAGTATTTTTTTGCATATTCAAAATGTAGATAAGTATAATTAATGTATGTAATTATTTATTGAAATTGTATGTATTCCTAATATCCATAAATTATAACTATGAATAGGAACTAACTGATATATTCTAATAAAAGTTTTTGTGTAAAACTAAAAATGTTTTTATTGCGTCCCATTCGAGTGTTTTGCAGCTATTCGTTGGAGCTTTATCCTCTATCTCCAACATAGTTTTCATCAGAATTTCTCTTTCAGATAAATACTTTACATTACGACCTTTCCAATGAAATCGAATACTCTTTTAACTAAAACCGGCTCAGATTTCATGAAGTTATGGGTTAATATTGCTAGATATTTTCATCCCCTATCCCGAACGAGCTACTGTTTTTCCGGAAAAAATATCCTTTTTTTTTTAACGTTGGGAAATGCCTTTACGCATCCCGCCCATCTTGACAACAGACGGGTATGTGGGACTCGTTGGCACTGCCAAAATACCCACTAAACCCCAACGGGCCCGTCCTCGCTTTTATAGGGAAGCCACAGGATTGCTGCTCGCATTCAACTGTGCCCGGAAAAAATATCCTGAATATTAAACCCGAGTATTAGCTATACCAAATACGCAAGTATGGGCGCTATATCGGTAAGTGTATATCAAAATTCTTCCGTTCAAATTTTCCAAACATAATAAGTATCTAATGTATATCTAGGATCTTGTCCAGTTAAAGTTTTATTACAATTGTTGATACATGTATAAATGATAATATAGTAAAAATGACAAACTTTATAGGTCTCTCACACGTCCAAATCTCGCAGTATTATAAAGTAGGTATAGTTACCTCAAAGGAACGCCGGTTATTTATAGGTGGGAGTGCGGACTGAAAACTGAAAGGAAAAGATATGTAACGAGACTTTAAATCTTTATTAAAAAAATATCAAACATACTTAGAAAGCTTATAAAGGTAATAATAAAAGCGTATAAAGCAAAGAGATTCAAACGTTAGTAACGCTAAGTTAAAAAACAAGAACCGGAAACAAAAAATATAATCTAAACTTTGATTTAATATGAGTAGGTAACTAGGTAATAAACATAAAATTGAAAGCATTTTTATTTTATTACGTTTGTGTTTCTAAAAAAAATTTATGACAGTGCATCTTGACTTCTAGTGATGGGTGTTCAATTATAATTTCACGCAATTTTTCAACTTGTTTATTACATTCTTCATCATCTGAAGAACTCTTGGGATAAAGCTGTAAAACAGCAAGATAGCCTATTAGGAAGTCCTTGTCGTGTATCAAGCATTCATAAATTTTCAATCTTGACTCATTTCTGATGTCTTGAATGAAAAAGTTTAAAACTGTTTCCAGAGCACGTGCGAAAAGAATGTAAATGCGAGGAAAGTATTTTTTACTATGCTCATATAGAATTTGATAGCAGTCTTCACCAAACTGAGGGGCTGCTGCAAGACATAACTCGTTCCAATCCTTACCCTGATGTCCGTTCAAACGCTTAGTAAACATCAAGGCCAATGTCCATTTTGTTAACGTCAAATAATTTTCAGTTTCGGAAAATATACTTTCCAAATCTACTTTTATTGCTGAAAACATTTTTATAGGGAGTATCATTTTTTTCTCGAAAACATATATTTGCAAGTCTTCGCACATTCTATCAAGTAAGTTTTCCAGATTTTTGATACAATGGTCTCTATTTTTGTTTTCTTTAAATGAAGTCGTACAGTATTTCACCATAGGAATAAATATTTCTTCGTACTTTTTCATTTGGGTGTTTTCATCTTTTGCAGATAACAGATAGGAGGTTATAACGAGTAAATTCGCTCTCATGGTATAATAGCATCCACTTTCTTTAATGAAATCATCATTTATAAATTCTAATAGCATATTTGCTACAAAAGATGATGGTAGATTATCCATTATTTCGCGAGCATAGGGAAACAGTACATATTTGAGACTTGAATTATACTTTTCATATTCAACTTTAGAACTTTGTAAGCTTTTCAAAAATTTAAAGCTCTTTACAAAGAAATCAGCCCTGACGGCCATGGGAGTATCACTAACCTTTAGTAATATATCGTATACATTTTTATTTTCATCAAAAGTTAAGTGATCTATAAACATTTTCAGTAAATTCCATATTGTTTCTATTCCTGCGGGATCTTTTTCTTTGCATAGGAGATCGTGGACAGTTTTAAACAAAACACTTCTAATTGTTGTGTTTTTCGAAGTATTCCAGACTTTTTCATATAGAGAAGGTATCTCTTGAGTTTTCATTTTTATAAAGGAAAAACGTATTCCATGCTTTTGTAGAGAAACTTGAGCATTCAGAAGTTCTGAAATATATCTTTCGCTTTTCGTTCTGCTTAAGTTATGGTAAATAGATAGCAACGATGGCAAGGAACACTTCAAGTAATCTCCTTTAGCATACAGTAAGATGATTTCAGGTGGCGGTTGAGGTCGAGCAATGTGCATGTTTGTTGCAAAACATCTTTGCAGATTTAAATTTAGTTCGTTGATATTGCCGTAATCTATTTTAGCATACTCAGGCGCATATTTATTTAAAATGGCCAATAGATCTGTTCTCGGAAGCAAAATACATACTCCACGAGAAGATGCCTTTTGATTACTCAAATTATTGAGTTTATTTATGAAAACATCAGTCCAAACCTTAGTGAGTGATTGTGACCAATAAATTTTAATCTTTTTTAAGAATTGGATCATCGTTTCCTTTTCGTTTAAGCACAGTTCTTCAGCTGCCGACATATATCGTTCAAACATGGTTGCGTCATGCTTGACGGCATTAATTAAAACAGACTGAGATGGACATAACTCAAAAGACTCTTCAAAGAGACATCTTTTCCAAGATTTGTTTTTATTGTACAGAATAGATAAGTCTGTTTTCCATGAATTTTGTTTCTTAACATTTAAAAGTTCCTTAATTTTACTAATTATAATTGGATACTCTGGGAGAACTTTATTCCAATCATTTAACAAGTTTAATGTCATTTCTAGTATTTTTATAGTTTCACTAAATTGTTTTTCTGTTTTAAAATCATGACATTCCAGTAGTTTTGTTATTATATAGTTATATAAATAATTAAAAATTAAAATTTTATCTTTTTGATCCAATTTATTTTTATAAGTATTGAGTGAGTTAAACTGAAACTTTTTTTCAATTATCTCTGGTATAGTTTGGGAATGAAGTACTTTAAATATAATTACAGACTCTATAAATAACTGGACACTTTTATCTGAATCGACAATATCTGGCATCATTATATCTTCTAGTATATTCCATATATTTTGGTCAAATTTGTGAAAATTTGTTTGGCATATAATATCTTTTAAAAATTGGTATTTCAAATCATACTGATCATTAAAATGTTTTTCTCGAAAGTATTGTAATAAACTATATATATTCTGATGATTATTTTTTGCAGTTATTATAATAGTTGTAAACATCTTCGTCTTATCTGCAGTTTGTGGCTCTTCATTAAGTAGTTTCTTAATATGTGTAAAAGCAACATCAAAAGGAGCGTATTGATATAACTGAAGTTCATTATACCATCTTTTGTTCCGTATACATTGGTATAAGTAACTCATAGCACTTCTTTCAGAATCAGATAGTAAATTACTTTTTTCTATATGAATCTTATCAATGAATATTTGTTTTATAAAATCAAATCTTTCGTTTTTGGGCATTGCCTCAAAAAAACATTCTAACTGATGTTTATTGAAAATCCCCGCTGCTCTATCTTGTTTTTCAGCTCTAGATGCTTGTTCCAAAAGAAAGGTTTTGATATTTTCACTTTTCAGAAATTTTATAAACGTTGGCAAATGAATGTAATTACAGTAATTTTCAAACTTGTCAAAGATTCTTTTAGGAGCCAGCTTCATAATTAGATTTGTGCCGGACTTGTTTAATTTTGGGTATTCATAATTTTGAAGCTTTTCTACGAAATCTAAGTACTTGTTGATATTCTCTGGATTCAATACAAATGCGGTAGCTTCAAAAACTTTGCTTTTGGAGATAGGGGTATAGGCATCAATGAAAGTTTCGAGTACCATTATATTTCTCTCACAAAGTCGTTTAATTAGTGAGATTTTCAAATGGTCTATATGCTTTGCCACATTTTTTAAAATAAATTCCGATGAACAGTATGGTAACCAATAGACTGCTTTCTCAGGACTTTTTTCGTATTCATAAAATTGTTCGGCTCTAATAGTGTCCTTAATATGCAGCTGTATATATTTAATAAATTTATTAACGCTCTTCGTATTCATTTGAGGAAACAGCGTATTATGTAAGTATTCAGGGTTGATGATATTTGTGTATTCATCATCAGTTACTAACCACTGGCTGTTTTTGATTGCCCTTGATACATATAATGAGTCTTCACATACTAAAGCTTTCAAGATATAATCGACATTTCTCATTTTATTAGCTACGTCGATTTTGAATAAATTTTTGATATCACCATCTTCAACATTAAACTCTTCTAGTGTATATTTTTTATTTGCAATAGCTTCTTTTACTAGTTGATTTAGGTGTTGGTGTTTTTCACCAAGATTCTTTCCTTCTAGCTCAACAGGAGGCGTCATTGCAACCTGTAAGCACAAACAAATGAAACATATAAATAAACTGTAGCTGATTCGATTACGAATTAAGTAGTCGTACAGACGGCGGTGCAGGCACAGCATTCTTACTGATACCTATTATTTTAATTTATTTATTTTGAATTTGAATTATGTTGCATATTTCCTGAAAAATAAAAACCTAGATAGGTACTAGAGCCGTTTAATGCGGATTGTTAGCATCAAAATCCTATCACATCCAAGCAGGCTCTCTAGGCTTTAAGGAAGCAATAGTGATATATATTATTATATTTAGAAGCCATCCGAGGAACCTTCCGTGGAAAACAATCCCTAAATGATAGTGAAAATCGTATCAAAATCCGTTGCGTGGTTTTGAAGTTAGCGAACAAACAGACAGACGAAACGGCGACTTTGCTTTATACTATTTAGAGAAGAGATACATAACAGAAGAGATTCCTAGGTAATGTGAAATGTTCCGACTCCCGATCTCGAAAACTGATGTTAACATGTAAACTTAGATAGATAAAATCCTACTTAATTGACAACACTTTAATTAGTAAACTCACGTAAACATACCGTAGATGTTCCCTACTTATGCTTAGCAATGTAGTGTATGTAAAATATAGATAAGCAATAGACTATCGTACCCACAAAACGCCGTAACAATGCAATGAGATCATCGACAAGGTCCTAAATTTAGAGAAAATGGGTGTTATAGGTAGGTATCACTAGAAAGCCAAAAACTAAAAGTTTAGATTTGTGTACGAATACCTTAACTAATTGCGTCGACTGTTTTGTTTAGGTACTTTATAAACTAAAACTAATTGTAACAGTTATAAAGTATGTATGTATAAAAGTTAGGTTTAAGGTAACTTACCGCAATAAATTTTCTATTTCTTTTTAACACAACATACGAGTCTGCTTACGAAAAGTAAAACAGCTAAACCTCGGTACCGCTAGAATTCAGTGCAAATGTCTATTTTTATCTTAATTTTAGTGTAATCCGAATTATAGCACTGAGATGCTTGCCGAAAATCAAACCCAGTCTGGCTGGCGACTACGTCTACGAAACGTAAATATTCCTCACTCTGTCGCACGATGCATTCGTTCCCTAGAATGTGAAAGAGATAAAAACTTCAAACGATAACAAGCCTTGACGTGGTGTAATAAAATTCTATTTCATTTTGTTTGTAATGTTAATGAGTGAATGAGCCATCGATCGGTGTGAACAGAACTAGTTTGACCATTTAGGTTGAGTGGTCAAGAGTCTAGATGGACTGAGTGAGAAAGAAGTGAATGAATCATGAACGAACTTATGGAGCGAACCCTACGTTGACTTTAGTTCAGGCTTGCTACGTGATATAGTAGTACCTACGTCCTACATCATATAGCTTATCGAATGGTATTGTTGATTGTAGCCACAGTTGACGAATTGTATTTTAAGTAGGTACATAATATATCATTATAATATGCACCACAGAATACGACAAGGCCCAAGCGCGAAGTTTCGAATCGTTAGTAAAAACTTTTGGGAAAATGTCGCACATTTGGAATGCTTAACTAGGTAGGTACGTTTTGTACATGAATGGTCTACAGAAGCATACAAAAGTCTACAGAGGTCTACAGATACCTTCAGGCTCTTTTCTCAAGTATCTATACGAGTATCATATTCACAATTTTCAAAAAAGGTGGCTAGTACAAGCTTCATAATTTAAGGTTAACATCCGCTTCAGATCCGCATTCAAGTGGGTGATTAAACTAGGTACTCCATTACTAAACGAGCTATTAAATCAGTATCTTTCAATCCAATTTCCGCAGAAACGTTCCTATACCTATCGCACGACCTTTAATTTAGATCCACATTTTGACCTTTTGCACCACACCTAGCTATTGTAGACCATTAGGTCACGATCAAGCTTTTCCATCACTTTGAGACTCTTGTTCTTTGTTTTCTATTTAGGGTTCCGTACCCGAAGGGTAATCAACGGGACCCTATTACTAGTCTCCGCTGTCTGTCCGTCCGTCCGTTCCGTTGTCTGTCAGAGGGCTGTATCAAGGCTGTATCTCATGATTTGTAATAGATAGACAATTCAAGTTTTCAGAGAATGTTGCCGCTATAACAACAAATAATAAAAATAATTTAAAAAGTAAAGGAGTCTTCCTTACCAGAAACGTGTTTTTTTTTTCGGCGTTTGGTGGTATGGAACCCTTCATAATATGCGAGTCCGACTCGCATTTGACCGGTTATTTCAAACTGCAACATAGTGGACGCTCCACAAACCATGATACCACAGTCTTAATGGTCAGGAATCTCAAAGCGTGATTCTCATTTTTAGAGGAGATCCGTACCCAGTTGTGGGGCCAGCGATATTAACTAGTTTGAGTTGATGGTACATGGATGCTATAGCTATGGTGAAATTCGCCCTTAACAGTGTGAATGCTTTCTGGCTAACAATATTTGACGATGCAAACCAGATGCTCTTCTCCTGGGAATCTTCTCCGCAATTAGGCGTCCATTCGCCCGTGAAACCAGATGCTGTAGCCCCGTAAAAAGCTTTAAGGGTTTCTCTAGCTTGCAGTATTGGTACGAGTAGTAGGTCGTCAATGTAACAGGTATATTGTCACAAGCAACCCTTGAACACTCATGAATTTTTTAAAGTTATTATCACCAATCATCAACGGATTCCGTTTTTTGTATTTCAAAATAGGTAGGTACGATAGACATTCGAATAATGCACTAAACTAGGGTTGGCATATTATTTTCGGCTGAATACCTAGTATTTTTCAAAATGAGTTCCTATTTATTATTTTTTACGCAACACTTCTATGTCTATCATTGAGTATACCTACCTACGTGCACTCAAAGTTAAAAATGCAGGTCCCATACGAGTATATACGTATAGGTACATACTATAAAAATTATTTTCTAAAAAGCGCCACTACAAAGTATAAAAATAATTTTATTTTGTACCCGTTGTAAATGTATTAGAACCTATTGGGTTTTATGAGTATTACTAGATAAATAAATTTGGTTTATAAATGTTTGCTTCCTTCTCACTTATTGCAAATATGCAGTTATGGTATGATCTGAAGTGATACTCGTTCAGATAGAATAAATAAAATTAGCGATCTGGTTAGAGCCAAGATTGGAATCAGTCAATGTACAGTTAAAGAATTTGACGTAAAAAGGTCCAAACTTTACAATATTGCATTTATCATTTTTGTTTTCTAGATCATCGATTTATGATGCAGTTGGCAACCCTATTCCTCCAAATGTTCATAATAGAAGGCGGGCCACACCCATGCCCGCGTTCTTGCTCCAGTATCTCTGTCGATTGCTCTTAAAGACCAGTGTTACATTCACGATAGCCCCTAGCTCAGCCACTACAATAATAGTTGTATGATAGATTAAATGAAGCAAATTCGTACCACAAATACATCATCGAATAAATACTGCAAATAACTTTAACTTAAAAACTTAATTCAAAATTAGTACCTACACAATTTACAAAAAACGATTTCCGGGATTGGAATCCCAAGCACATATTGCACCTCTAACTTTTATTTATTTATTTATTAACTTATTTTTTCGGAGTTGTGTGATGAAAAGCAATTAAATATTGTTGAATCTAAAGGTGAAATAAAAATTCATGAGAAGACTTGCATGCCTGAGAGTTTACCATAATGTTGTCAAAGGAGTGTGATGATGAATATCAATTTGCACTTAGCCAGTGTGGTAGACTATGAACCTGAACCTTTCTCATGCTGACAGGAGACCCGTACCAAGATGTGTGATTGTATTTTGATGTTGATGATGATTATTGTATCGTAACATTTTTTGTTTTGAAAAGAGCAACTGCTAAGTTTCCTGCCGGCTCTTCTCAACAGAATCAGCATTCCGTACGCGGTGGTAGATTCTCGACTTGTCATAAGAGCCACAAGTTGGCCTACATGAAATTAACAATTTTCAATTTGAATTAAACTTTACGATTTTTAATACTCTTATTATTTAACGCGTCATTTTTTGTTTGAGCTATCTCAGTAACTGGTCGAATGTAAAATGGCTGTAGTTAGATTGAACTAGAGTTGCACTATGAGTAATTTATTGTGGGGTAACACGCATTCGTACGCAACGAGTGAATTCGCCTTCAAAATGTTGCACACACCGTAGACAACGCCGTTTAAAACTTCGTTTAAGTAAGTATTTTCAGTAAAATATTTACGTAGATCTTTACATTATATTTAACTAGCTCTTGCCCTCGACTTTATCAATATGGACATAGGATTTAAAAATCCCGCGAAATCCCTCTGTTTTTACGGGCCTATATCTCATACCAAGTCCTTCAACTACGAGTAGGTATATAGCTACATGCACGTTACATGCAAAAATCAATGCGTCGTAATTAAAAGACAAACAAACCCATAAATCAATAAACAAATACATTTTCGCATTTATGGTTAATATTAGTAAGGATGACTTGAATATGCCCGCAATTTGGGAAAATCGGAAATAGATCAAAATATCGATTTCATCCACGTTCCACGTTTGTCGGTTCGAACGTGCTTCGGTTATTATATTTTTATTCTATCATTCAAATATAATCATTTTACTCTGAGGTTCTTCTTCTTCTTCATCAACTAATGGACGTCCACTGCTGGACATAAGCCTCTTGCATGGACCTCCACAAGCCTCGGTCTTGCGCCGCCTGAATCCAGCGGCTCCCTGCGACTCGTTTGATGTCGTCTGTCCACCTAGTGGGGGGTCTGCCAACACTGCGCTTCCCGGTGCGGGGTCGCCACTCCAGCACCTTGGGACCCCATCGACCATCAGCTCTTCGAACTATGTGCCCCGCCCATTTCCACTTCAGTTTCGCCACTCGCAGAGCTATGTCGGTGACTTTGGTTCTCCTACGGATCTCCTCATTTCTGATTTGATCTCGCAGGGATACTCCGAGCATAGCTCTCTCCATCGCCCGCTGAGTGATCCTGAGCCTTCTTATGAGGCCCATAGTTAGCGACCATGTTTCGGATCCGTAAGTCATCACTGGCAACACGCACTGTTCGAAGACTCTGAGGTTAGGAAGAGGCAGTTGCGAAATCACCGACACACTTTAATTTTATTTAAATGTATAGATGTAAAGATACATCGTACATTAAGAGTACAAACAAATAAAGTTTAATTAAGTTGATTTAATCAAATCATTTTTTAAGTAGGCATCTATATATTGTATATAAAATTCAAAGTCCTGACTGACTGACTGACTGACTGACTGAGATATCAACGCATAGCCTAAACTACTGAAGTTAGAAACTTGAAATTTTTACAGTTGGTTGGTTGGTAGTAGGCGCACACTAAGAAAGGATTATTGGAAATTCCACCCCTAAGGGGTTTAAATAGGGGATGGAAGTTTATATGAAACTCCGTCATTTTTCAAGCTGTTTCCACCAAAGTTGGTATTTGAGCTTTCAGTTAAAAATAAAGAAGTACGTGTGTCAGTTTTTGAAAATTCCACCCCAAAATCTAATTCCACGCGGACGAAGTCGCGGGGGCAAAAGCTAGTCTGAGTATAAAAAACCAACTAAGAGTATTACCAGTTTCGCTTAAATGTACCTACCTATATATGTAATAGGCTTGTAATAGGCTATGTTACTTTAGATTTACCATGACTTTACAAAAGTTTATTTCTGACAGAAGAAATTGCGAGAAACATGAAATGTTGGTAAGTATCATAAATAAAATTAGTACACCTGTTGTATGAAATGCTTACAATTTACCTTATTATTACACAATTCTTGTTATCTTTTGTTAAACCCATAACTATAACAATTGTTTTGGGTAACGTCGTCTACACAAGTTTTACAAATATTTAATGAATTTAATATGTCTGGGTATTAACTACGTATTACTTTTTTAATTTTCTCCTAATAGATGTCATGGCATATTTTCAAGATTAAGAAATTTCTCTTCTCCATTCTGATTTTTCTCTTAAATTTCATAATAGACGATCTCATTTCATTATGTTGATGATTGATTGAGAAGAAAAATAATTACGACTCTAGTTACACCATATACCTCTGTAGTATATAGTACTTATCTACCGTAATTACACGTTGGTTAGCGAATGTCACTTAGGTATACACACACTGGTAAGACGATTGCGACGGTTCAATAAATTCGCTAAAACAAACTGAAATAATAATATGGCGTGACTAATCAGTTAAGCGAAGTGCGACATTTATTTATTTAAACCGTTTGTTATATTTAATCGTACTAAGTCTTTATTTGTACAAGCACTAAGTCATTAACGTGCCCTGGATTTCTCTTCGGAAAAATTGATTATTTAAAAATTGGTATTGCAATATTTATACACACAATTAATCGCGTCACCGTCGCATCTC
The DNA here is from genome assembly GCA_038048805.1 of Hipparchia sbordonii. Lineage (NCBI taxonomy): Eukaryota > Metazoa > Arthropoda > Insecta > Lepidoptera > Nymphalidae > Hipparchia > Hipparchia sbordonii. The sequence continues at coordinate 5,599,790 of CM076107.1, read as the reverse complement.
AATCGCCTTACCAGCGCGACTCTGGTCTTAGTCCTCTCTTCTCTTCATCCTGGGAATTGTAACCGCAAGTAGTTGATAACCACCCGTTATGCATGATTCCGTCGGTATGGTTCCCGGATCACTCCAGCCACATAACGCTACATTCGGGTCTCAGATTGAAATTGACTCAAAACTACTCTTCCATTCAAGAGCTTGTGGAAGAAATCTCTTCCTTGGAGATAAGCTTCTGTCCACAAGGACAGGGTTTTTCCGAGACAAACATATGGAAACTAATATTATAAAAACGTTATTTTGTGGTACAGAATAAATAAATCCTACTATTCTACTAATTTTGGAAATGCGAATGTTTGGTTGTATGGATGGATGGATGGATGTTTGTTACTCAATCACTCAGTAACAACTGAACCGATTTGGCTGGGCACAGAGATAGATTAAGTCTGGAATAACACATTGGTTACATTTTATCTCGAAAAATAAGAGAGTTAAAGTTAAGTAAAAAAATTTAAATCCACCCGTGCGAAGTTACGGGCATCAGCTAGTAAACGAATATAACCGAATAAATGAAGAAAACTTTCTCAATGTTTCAGTACCACTTGACCGATGCAATTTAACTAATTTTAAGGTTTCAATGACATCTGGTATGGAACAAAAACTACCACCAACTGTTTTTTGACCTTCTCTGGTTGATAAATGGAAACGTTTAATGTATAAGGCCAGTAAAATTTTACAATTCATGATTATTTTATGTGGAGCACAACCTTAGCTACTACTAAGTACTCTTTTTATATAAAAGTTAATTCAAAGTGGGTTAGTTCATTAATATTTTATACTTAGTCCACAGTTAATAGTCACTGGTAAATTCGTACATGTTTTCAATGAATTCAGGGCAGATAGGACCTTTGAATGTTAGTAATATTTTATGAATAAATCTTAAAATTATTCATTACTTATTAATCTCGAAAGTTTGTTTATTTGCTAGGTTCAAATTGAGATAATTGGATTCAATTGGATTTTTCATCCAATTGAATCAATTTTGACGAAATGTAGGTACAGCTTGCGTCACATAATCTACCCATATAGTTGACTTAGTAGAAGAATACTTTTATCACGTATCCTCGAGAAAACAAAGTTTTGTGCAGGGGTGTGCTTTTTATCCACAGAACTAATGAGAAAAAAAAATACCAGTAGTTCTGTCATCAGAACTGTTCAACAGAACTACTGGGAATAACCGGAATATTTGATATTCGAAAAGTAAATTATTTTAATTACTTAAATATTTTGGGACGTAAAAGTACCTAAGAGAACGAAGCCAACATTTCTTCCGTAGATACTGTGATCGCGAGTGTACGCAGAGAATGTCGATTGTCGAGAGAAGTGGGCGCGGTGGCTATCAGTGAATTGTGTTTTCGTACCGCTTGCACTATTTCACACTATTGTAAGGACAAGCGTTGACTATTCTATCAGATTTCACGTGTTCGTTTACAAAAATACTAGCTTTTGCCCGCACTTTTGAGGTTTTCAAAAATCTCATCGGAACCAATTCTTTTTCTGGGATAAATAGAAGTAGTCCATGTCACTCTTCAGGTCCACAAAATATATCCACGAAAAAAGTACAGGATTTAAAAAAAAAAACTCAAACTGTGCGAAGAAGGATGCGCACACCACCTATTAAGTCATAAATATATAAATAGAATATCTAAATAGATAGATAGGTATCTATCTACCTCCTATGTCATTTGCTTTCAAATTTTGAAAAAAAAAAATGATTCAATAAATCCTTCACTGAATTTTTCAGAGATTTTTAAATAGGTATACATATAATATGTATGCCAGTTACCAGACAGAAACCGGAAAATGTGCGGCTGCCTTTACGCTCTGTGTGAACTAGCTGGTAATGGCACAATTACGGTAAACGCATTGTCATTATTGCGTATAGGTCTTTTTATTTAGCTCTCGTTAAATATAGACATAATAATTACATAAATACCTGCTTTGCTTTCATACATATTGATTTGAACTGATTGAAAATATAATTAGGGGTCCGTTTCTGCAACTAATTACATATTTCTCGCTTACAGATATTTAGTTATGCTGTGAATAATTTGAGACTTTGAACATTCTGTACATTGTCACAAGTTTTGTCATATAGGTAGAGGTCTTAATAGGGATATAGGAAGAGCACGTTGCTTATAAGTCAACATTATTTTGGCTGATTATAATTTTCAGAACAAGCGTTAAAATAGTTCAATAGGTATAATACACAATACACCTCACAAAAGTATAGCATTTCATGGAAATAGTACTAAAAGAAGGGAAAAGATAAGTATCTAGGTAGGTACTCTATATAACCTTAACCTTTAAGCAATTATTTTATCATACTTACAAGAACCATAATAAATGTACATACTTTATCGAAAGATAATCATAAGACAAACTGTGCGATAAAAAACAGGCTGTGGGATTTGTTAAGATATTAGTTTTGAGCGGTGTTGCAAAAATAGATTCTTCTATTTAACTTAAATACTTATAGTAGGTATTTTTGCTTACTGTTGGTATATATTTTTTAATGGTAGGTGTTTATGAACAGTAAAACCTACCAATGTGCAGTATGAAACTATAGTACCATAATAGAAAGGGTGGCTTTCCTTGTTAATAAAAAGGTACATTATGTATACATATGACACAAGTGTACATCCTTGATCATCATCTATCTAACACCTACTCAAAGAAACCATTCTACTGAGCCCAAACACACTATATCTGCTGTAAGTTGCTGAGGAGTTACGATCCTGCAGGCTACTTAATGCTGTAGCGTAGTTCAAAAACTGTCTTGGAAATGATCTGAAGTAACAGTACCTTTTAAATCAATCGCACCAGTGAACGTCTGTAAGACCCTTTAATCAAGTAAGAAATGAGCTGATGATGAGATCCAGATCAGACCCGCAGATAAACCAATACACAGATGCATAGACACACAGGTAGGTACACAGACACACCGATACATATAGGTACACAGATTACAGAGGTGCACACGTCAAACTTATAACATCCCCTTTTTATGTCGGGGGTTAAAAATGATATTGCTTAAAAAGAAATTTTGTATATTAAAACAATGCAAACAATGCAATCGGATAGAATCTATATAATTATTATAGGAAACTAATTATAATGCAACGCTTGATGATAGTTTAATCCAATTAATGCAACTCCCGGGCGCATCAGAGCGTGGCCCACGCGACCGAAGAATGCCGATTAATTACTACATGTGTAATTAACGGTTAACCTCTCGCCAGTAAACGAACATTTGGAAGTTCTACGACTATATCAGATACGAGATGTTTTAGCTCCTTGCGTGCGTGGGTTAGGTGGAGAAAGAGTGCATCACGTATAAAAAACACGCCCCTACATAAAAATTATAAAGAACAAAAAATATATACGATTCTTAAGTAAAGGAAAGCGTAGAGTACCTACCTACCTTAGAGAAGTTGGCTCTTTAGTCTTTGTGCCTATTCTATTGCTTTTGCAAAGGAGATAGTTTAAAGGAGTTTTTAACAGCTGCTTCGATACCATTTTCACTCTTACCAAGTTCTCTCTCTTACGAGGTAGTTGGCATCTTCTAATATCAAAATTGTGGAACGACGCCTTGCAATTTGCTTGAGTAGGTATTTCCACTTACGCTTCTACTCTTTCAAACTTACCTTCACTGGTCCAGTGGTGATGTCCGTGGTCTTATACGTAGAAGTCTAACGAGGATTTCCGGCCTAGGAATTTATAATTTCTTAATTGTCTCTGGTCTCGTCAGGTTGGATCACAGACCTCTATCTTGAGGTCAGTGGGTCGGAGGCTTCGGTCGTGACCACTCTACCGGTAAAGACGTGCTGCTAAGCTGGGACTATGGCGAGTAGAAGCCGAATATGGGTTTAAATAAAACTGCTATACCACTTCTATGTCAACACGCTTTCGTCTTAGACTGTATCGTCAATTACCATCAGGTGAGATTCAAGTCAAAGTTAAATGGCATCATCGATTAAAAAAACTACGACTTCTATCGATCTGCGACGTGTCCTATGCCACGAGTATAAAGGAGGTGGGTTGATAAGGCCCAAAATCCGCCCCTCATACACTCGAAAAAAAAAGTTCCAGATTCCGACAAATTGTAAATGTATTTATATACTTGAAGATATAAACTTTATTTTAATATAAAGTTTAGGTGTTAAAAAAAATAGTAAGTTACAGAAAATATTACCCAAAAAGAGAGTGTTTCTTTTACTTTTCTTACATTTTCATACATTTTAGTCGTTTTTTAAGCTTTGATTTAATATTTTAGAATGAAGCGCTCCATGAACCAAAATAAATTAATACTCATATAAAAGCTTATAAAAAGGAGTATCATTATCAGTTACGTTTACCGTGGTTCATGGAGCGCTTCATTCTAAAATATTAAATCAAAGCTTAAAAAACGACTAAAATTTATGAAAATGTAAGAAAAGTAAAAGAAACACTCTCTTTTTGGGTAATATTTTCTGTAATTTACTATTTTTTTTAACACCTAAACTTTATATTAAAATAAAGTTTATATCTTCAAGTATATAAATACATTTACAATTTGTCGAAATCTGGAACTTTTTTTTTCGAGTGTATGAGGGGCGGATTTTGTTGCCTTATCAACCCACCTCCTTTAATTAAGCTATTTTCCAGTTATTGTAACTCACTATAATTTCTTATAGTTTTGCTAAGTAAATAATAATTATTATTTGCTCTTGAAAGGGTCAATAATTAAAACGTAAAGAAACATTTCAATCTCAGCTACATGATACGATAATAATTACTTTACTTTTTGTAACGAGCTAAGGGCATTTTTATATTGAGGTATCTTGTTCGCGCCAAAACGCTGTTGTGTGCAAAAATACCTGACACCTATTTCCTTTAACGCATCATCTCCCCCCGCATACCTTTCCTCAACCCCGCTGGAGCACCCCCGCGGCCCGCGTCCACGCACGCGAATGGACATCGGTCATCATGTTCAGTTGAAATCTGACCTTCGCCGTGAGATCTGTATTGACCGTTTCGCTAGATCTGCGAATTCACCGCCGCGCAACGCCCGCCTACGCATATTTTGGTTTTTTTTTTAAGAAAAAGTGCAGTTCTCCAGTCAAGTCAAGTGCAGTAGATTTTCGGTGAGTGCTCACTCCTTTCTCTTTCTCCACGCATTCTCTTCTCGCGCACACAGTGTTTTTTGGTCACTTTCGAGCCGTATAATTTGAACCTCCGCGTCACTTTTTTCTGTTCACCTCGCTTCGCTATAACTTACGCAGGGTCCTTCGATGCTATTTCGCTAAAATTACTATTAGTTCTTTCTACGCATCTGTAATTACGCAATTTTCCTTTAGGTAACTTATTACATTTAAATTCAGTTACGCAACGCTTATTTCGGCAACTTATTTCAGTGAGTTTAAGTGTACCATAGGGTAATAATTAGTTACCTACGCATAATCGCTATAATCGAAAACGCTTCGTATTTCATTTAAAACGCAGGAAAGGTTTTCTCACAGTGCATTATTGGTTTATACCTATCTATAAATCAGTCGTTCACTCAACGCGCGGATTCCGTCCGCCATTTGCTTGGTCTTTTGTGCTAACGAGCTATAGCCTGTACGCGTGGCTAACGCTAGCTTATAAATTGTATGAATCAATAGTTTATCACGCTCATTATTTTTTCGTACGTATTTATTATCGAAAGTTTTAATTTCTTGTCGTTTATTGATTTAAAATGTCGAGACGACAGGTATCGCCAGCCTCAGTTAGTACAGATGTGCTCATTATTGAAGCACAGATAAGAACCTACTTCACAAATATGCAGTCGATATTTAACGCTTCGCAAGACACTGAAACTTCAGAATCTCTTAAATCATTTTTGTCTAAGGCCGCTAATATTTCTACTTTACGTAGTGAATTTATACAGTTAGTCAAAGAGTTGAACATCGCTCGCCTTCAAGAAAATCCGGAATATGAGCCGAATTTTCAATCAATAAGTGCATTCGAAGACTTATTTTCAGCCGTTCAATATAAATTGAATGAATATTCGACGCCTACAAAAAGTCCAGTCAAACCTTTGATAACTACCGCACCGGCCAAACCTAAAATCAAATTGCCTCCGATTAATTTGCCAAAGTTCAATGGTGACTCGAAGCAGTGGACAATGTTTTACGAATGTTACAATAACACAATCCATAATAATAAAGAACTTAGTAATTCGGAAAAATTACATTATTTGCTAGGTCAGCTGTCCGAGTCAGCTTTGACGTCTATTGCGGGCATTGAACCCACAGGTGACAACTATACGCTTATATATACAACGCTTACTGATAAGTATCAGGACGTTCGCGCATTAGGTTATACCTACTTAGATCAGGTTTTTAACTTTAAACAATTACAATCGTCGCAAAATTTAAATTCTTTTCTAGATGTTTGTGCTACATCAATCGCCGCGTTCGAAAAATTAGCCATAAAAAATAAAACCGACTTTATTTATCTATACTTATGTTTGAAGAAGATAGATAAAGAGACCGCACGCTTATACGAGAACTACATGCGTTCAGAAAAATTACCCTCTTTTGATAATTTTATTAAATTCGTTAAGGAACAGGCTAAGATTAACGAAAGAACTCCGTCAAGTTCTCTTACGCAGAATGAAAATAATACTCGGCAACGCAAATTGCCATCGCCAAAAAATATAAAGCCGCCTGTTACCACTAAGACATTTGTTACTGCGGTAGATTCTACTAAGACATTATGTCCGCTTTGTAAAACTGATACACACAAACAGTTTTATCGCTGTCCTAAGTTTTTAAAGTTAACGCCTCAAGAACGTTACAAAGTAGTGAAGGCAAATTCCGCTTGTGTATCTTGCTTATCCTTTTTTCATATAAAAAATTCATGCAGAAGTGAAAAGAGCTGTTTTTCTTGCGGGTCTACTTCTCATCACAGCCTTTTGCACTTTGATGTAAAAGAACCCTCTGCTACTTGTAATAAGGGCGAAAATAGCTTGACATCATCAGACACTAGTGAAAAACCCTCCCACGGTCAAACCGCGGTCTCACTTTGTTCGCTTGATAATCAAACGCATTTTAATACCACCGTATTACTCTCTACTGCCACAGTCCGAGCATTAGACTCCAAAGGGACAGAATACTATCTCAAGTGTCTCATTGATAACGCATCGCAACATAATTACATAACAAGTGACTGTGTTAAGCGTTTAGATTTAACTAAAAATGAATTATCGCATTCCATGACGGTTAGCGGATTCGGCGGTCAGTCCAGTACAATAAAGGGCATAAGTCGCATAACCATATTTTCGAGGTTGAGTGATAAATCGTATTCTGTCGAACCACTGATCGTAGACAAGATAACGGATCGCTTACCTACATCGCTTGTAGAAAAATCGCTTCTCACTTACCTGGCGAGTGTACCTCTCGCAGATGACACTTACCATTTACCCTCAAAAATTGACATGATTTTAGGCGCGCAAATGTTTACGCAGATCATCTTGTCAGGCCGCGTATCTGCGCCACCTGGCATGCCAATTGCATTACAAACTACGCTTGGATTTATTTTAATGGGTGATGCCCCTTTGGCTCGACCCGTTCGCTCTTCGCAAACGCAAACGCTATGCGCTATTACTAATGAGCGCTTAGATGAATCATTACGCAATTTTTTTGAATTGGAAGAAATACCTTCTCTTAAAAATACTTTTCTTAGTATAGAAGATCAAGAATGCGAAAATATATATCAAACTACTACTGAACGCGATTCTCACGGAAGGTACATTGTCGCTTTGCCTTTCAAGTCTGACCCTACCGCGTTGGGTAACGCTTCGCAAAACGCAAAAAAACGCTTTAATTCTTTGGAACGCAAATTAGAAATTTCGCCTTTGTTGCGTGACGCGTATAATAATATTATCGACGAATATTTAGAAAAGGACTACTTAGCTCCTGTACTACAAAACGATTGCGACTTGCAATATGTTATACCGCATCACGGTGTTCAACGCAACGATAAAGTCACAACCAAGCTCCGACTAGTCTTAGATGCGTCGGCCATAGAAAATAATTTGAGTCTTAATTCGCTACTTCATAAAGGTCCAAACTTACAATCGGATTTATTTATGCTGTTGCTCAACTTTCGCTTATTTAAAATCGCAATTTGCGCAGACATCAAGCAGATGTATCTGCAGCTTAAAGTTCATCCAGAATTTTGGAAATTTCAACGCATTTTTTACCGCTTTTGTAAAACAGATCCTTTACAATTATTTGAATTCAAACGCGTATGCTTTGGCCTAGCGTCTAGCCCCTTTCTTGCGCTTCGCACTCTAAAGCAGCTAGCCGAAGACGAGGGCAGTAAATACCCTTTAGCTGCAGCTGTAATAAATGACGGACAGTTCTACATGGATGACGTCATATGCACAACGCATACTGTAGAAGAGGCAGTAAAATTAGCTGATCAATTGACAAATCTTTTCGCTGCTGGTTGCTTTGATTTGCTAAAGTGGTCTAGCAACTCTTCTCAGTTTCTAGCGCACTATCCTAAGGACCTTTTACATCCTTCGCTTGCGGTTAGTTTTGAACCTGACTCAAGTCAAAAGGTGCTAGGGGTTAAATGGGTACCACACAAAGATGCATTTACTTTTGATTTTTCGCCTAAAGGATTGAAATGCACAAAACGCAACATGTTATCGGTTATCGCGCAGTTATTTGACGTTCTCGGATTTGTAGCACCGGTTATATTATTCGCAAAACTATTAATTAAAGAACTCTGGCTACAAAAAATAGACTGGGACGATGAACCGCCCACGCATATTCAACAATCGTGGTCAAAGTTTCAAAGCGAGTTACATGTTTTATCTCAACTTTCGATTCCGCGTCATATCGGTATAACGCAAGACTGTGAAATAACTTTAGTTGCTTTTTCAGACGCAAGTGAAAAGGCTTATGGCGCAGTTTTATATGTTCACACTAAGACTTCAGAGGGGATTTTTGTAAATCTTCTCTGTGCAAAATCGAAAGTGGCGCCGATTAAAACAGTTACACTCGCGCGCTTAGAATTATGCGCAGCTCATTTGCTTTCTAAGTTGGTACGCGCTGTTGTGACAAATTTTGATTCTCGCATTACTATAGCACGCATATACGCATTTTCAGACTCAACCATCACACTCAACTGGATTAATTCTAGTCCACATAAACTTAAAACCTTCGTCGCTAATCGGGTATCAAAAATTCAAGATAACTTAGCTCCGGAAAATTTCTTTCATGTTTCGGGCAAAGAAAATCCAAGTGATTGTCTGTCTCGTGGATTAACTCCTGCGCAGCTTATTTCTCATCCTTTATGGTTTAACGGCCCTGAGTGGATGCGCACAGATAGCAACGATTGGCCTATCAAACCATTCACTCCAAATTTAGACGACTTACCCGAGTCTAAAACAATCGCATTAAATAATGTTACACCGGAAAAACAATTAATTCTGGTGATTTCAGAACGCATTTCTAGTTGGTCAAAATTAGTACGCATTTTTGTTTATATCTTACGCTTTTCCAAACGTTTAAAAACGCGCGGTTTAATAACCGCTGAAGATTTAGATGTGTCAGAGTTGTTTATTATTCGCTCGCTTCAAAGAGTTTATTTCTCAGAATACATAAACGCTTTAAATAAAGGGTTAACTTTACCACACACTATACAAAAATTACGCCCCATTTTGGTAGATGACATTATTCGCGTTGGTGGTCGGTTATCGGCATGTGAGAACATCTCATTTGATCAAAGGTATCCTATTTTGCTTCCTAGTAAAGATCACATCGTGAATCTTATTGTCGAACATGTACATCGTATCAGCTGCCACGCTGGACCTCAGCTCACAGTATCTTTATTACGCCAAAAATATTGGATCCTCTCTGCTAGACGGATCGTTCGCGCACGCATACATGCCTGCGTACCTTGTTTTAAAGCACGGCCAATAAATTATCAGGCACCAGTTATGGCCGATATTCCAACTTGTAGGTTGGACATTTCTAAGCCGTTCGCGCATACGGGGATAGATTACTGTGGTCCATTTTATGTAACGCCCACTCGAAGGCGAGGCATAACAGCTCGAAAGGCTTATGTTTGCGTCTTCATTTGTTTGACCACGCGAGCTGTTCATGTAGAAGTTGCACCCGATCTGACAACTGAATCTTTTCTCAACGCATTTAAAAAATTTCTTAGTCGCCGTGGCCCGATCCAGAGGGTCTGGTCGGACCACGGGAGTAATTTTCTCGGCGCTAGGTCGTACTTAAATGAGGTCTACGACTTTCTAAGTACGACCTACGATGTCGCATTCAAAACCGAGCTCGCTCACAATCGCATCTCGTGGACCCTAATTCCACCCAATGCTCCTCACTTCGGAGGAAGTTGGGAGTCCGCGGTAAAATCTTTTAAAACGCATTTGCGGCGAACTGTAGGTTCTCAAAGACTGACATATGACGAGTTGCAGACCGTCTTATGTCAAATTGAAGCGCTGTTAAATTCACGCCCACTAGGAATTTTAAGTGACGATCCGTCGGATCCCGTTCCGATTACGCCCGCACATTTTTTAAACTTAACGCCCCTGAAGTTTCTGCCCGCGGTGGACGTCACTAGTGAGAAATCACAGTTACTCACGCGCTTCTCGCTCTTAGACCAACTAGTACAATCCTATTGGAAACGCTGGCGAGAAGAATATTTGCACACGCTACAGGTCCGGGCAAAGTGGAACACTGAATCGCGCCCGGTCAAAGTAGGTACAATGGTTTTAATAAACCAAAATTGCGCACCATTGCACTGGCCTTTAGGCAGAATTGAGAAAGTCTTTCCTGGTTCTGACGGACGTGTTCGCGTAGTTTTGGTTAAAACAAAAAATGGTACTCTTAAACGCGCTGTAGTACGTTTATGCCCACTCCCTATCAATCTTAATTAATTATTATTATTTTTCTCTCTCAACACTTTTTGTATTTTTTTTTTTATTTTTCTCTTAGCATTAAATTTTATTATTGCCTTAATTACGCTAGAATTAAATCGCTATCATCGCTATCCTATTTATGGATATTTGCTATATTTCTTATATTATTTTTTCTTGAAATGATATTTCAAGGGCCCGGAGGATGTTCGCGCCAAAACGCTGTTGTGTGCAAAAATACCTGACACCTATTTCCTTTAACGCATCATCTCCCCCCGCATACCTTTCCTCAACCCCGCTGGAGCACCCCCGCGGCCCGCGTCCACGCACGCGAATGGACATCGGTCATCATGTTCAGTTGAAATCTGACCTTCGCCGTGAGATCTGTATTGACCGTTTCGCTAGATCTGCGAATTCACCGCCGCGCAACGCCCGCCTACGCATATTTTGGTTTTTTTTTTAAGAAAAAGTGCAGTTCTCCAGTCAAGTCAAGTGCAGTAGATTTTCGGTGAGTGCTCACTCCTTTCTCTTTCTCCACGCATTCTCTTCTCGCGCACACAATCTTATTATACTACATTACCTAGAATCTTGTAAAATTATAGAGATATACTTACGTCCAATGTTTCTTTATTATATTAATATTATGAATTAGAAAGTATGTGTGTTTGTCCTTCAATCACGCAGCAACTTGATTTTTTGCATCGATATGGTTAAAGCCCTACATAAGATGTATTAGGTGTGTATGTACTTTACATCCCGGGAACATTAAAGGTTCCCGTGGGATTTCAAATATCTAACTCCGGGCGAAATCTAACGAATTTGCGAGCAAACTATGTGAATGTTATGGATCGCAAGAAGAAACAAAATGGTTAATGATAAAGACAAACTACAAAGCATCATTAATGTTAATGATGGTATTGTTTATTTTCATCAACGAATAGTATCTATTGTATTGATTAAATTCCTCCCTATATCCTTTGCAAACCATTCTCGACAGCGTTCATTTGCTTACTGTTTTAATAACCCAGCAACAATGAAAAGATAAACTTATTTTATTTTCATTTACTAAAAAAAATAATATACCTATGGTTTTCTCATATACTTACGTAGAAAATATTCTCAGTGAAGATACCTGTACTGTTATTCCATCTAGCTTATTCGTCCAACCTTATGTTTGTCTCGTTATAGCTCAATAGTAAAGTCTGAGTAAAGTCAAAGTATGCTCTTTAGATCTCAGCCTAAGTCGCAACTTAGTTGTTAACTATGTCGCAAAATATTTAGTTCATCGTGGACGAAGCTTTAATGATACGCTCAAGCCCGTACCCATTGCATCTGACGACAAGTGCAATGTTATACGCTAAGCGTGAATTATTCATCTTATGTTCTACTTCTAATGTTTTTGCGCATAAGTACGCTTAAGCTTAATGTTCAACTGCATATTTTATTTAATAGGTAGGTAGAACCTAAGCTAAGTACAAATTTATTAGTTCAGAATGGTCATTACATTTTTACTGCTGCACGCAGTCTCACTTAATGGTTACTTAAGGAATTCTTTAGTATAGATTTTAAAAAGGTCATTCTCATGCTGAGATCTATAGAGCGTGCTCTGACTTAGCTCAGCTGTCGATTCTTTAAAAATGATTGCATCATTGTAACGATCCCGATGGCCTCTGATTGGCTGAATTTATGGCGTTCCTGCTGCATTTTCAAATCAATAGTGGGAGGGTACTGATTCGACACAGATTTAAGATGGACTTAAAACGAGATACAAATATGCTTAGACATAAATCCGTCTCATTTTAACTCTGTCTTGAGTCTGAGCGAAGTGAGAGTGAGATTTCTGCCTCAGAGTCAGCTCAGAATCAGGTAAGCGAGGTTTCCACCGCGAGCGGAGCGAGCTTCGTACGGACTCCGTTTGTCTCGGACCCGGCTTCCACTGAGAGCAAAGCGGACTCTATACGGATTACGGACTCCATTTAGCTCGTAATAGTAACTTTTTCCGAGACACGCTTCAACCAACAAACAATCTAGCGGAAAGGACAACGGAGAACAGCAAGAAAGCGTAAAAATATTCATAAACTAGCTCGTTCCTCGTTCGAGCAGAGCAGTGTGCTTACGGCCTCCGTTGGACTGTTAATCAAAAATTACACAGTAGCACTTCCAAAATTACATAAACTAGCCTAAACGAGTAAAACATGTAGGTACAGGTGAGTTTGTTGCGACCCTGTGCCGCTGATGTGTTTGTAGCGGAAACTCCGCGATGACTTAAATGATTTCTTGGAATTGTTCTATGCTAACTCTGTAATATATTTACACGATGGAGTTCAGATGAACTCTATCGTGTAAATCCTACTTCCTACTATTCTACTATCTACTGATCTCTATCTAGTATTCTGCTTCTACTTAATATTATAAAAGCGAAATTTTGTGAGGATGGATGGATAGATGTTTGTTACTCCTTCACGACCCAACGAATGAACTGAATTGGCTGAAATTTGGAATGGAGATAGCTCATACCCATCAGGTTACCCAGGATTAACACGTAGGTTACATTTTATCCCGAAAAATGAAAGAGTTTCCGCGGGAATTAAAAAACCTTAATCCAGCGTACGAATTCGTTTAGTCACAGAATCCACCTTTCAGCGGTCTTCTTTTATGAAAATGGTAATAAAAAATGAACTCAACACGTCCTCGTTACATTTTATCGCCTTCGGAACGAATAATGAGCAAAGAAGCAATGCGGAACAAATCATTTACACTCGCGTCCACATATTAAAATAGATGTCTACCAAACTGGTTGCTCTTTGCTTAAAATAGTAATATTTCGTAGTATGTAGCGGGTAGATCTACTACGTGTAGCAATTTATCAATATAATGGATAGGCTATTTGTTAATTCGTACTGGTTTGATCTATATCGTAATTTTATTACTAGCCATTGGGTGGAAAAGTCAAGGATGCATTGTAAGCATGTCTTACCTACTAACAATTTAAACTAAGTAAAAAACTATTTTCTTGCTGAAAAAAAAAAATGTTACCTAGGTAAGTTATAAGTTACTACTAATTGTAACATAGATGATGGTATAATAAATTTTGTATAATACGGATTTACATTATCTGAAATACCCATATTCTTGCTAATAAAATATTTCATTTCATTTAATTTCATTAAATGAAATGAAATGAATCATCATCGTCGCAACAGCTGGATCGATTTGGCTGAAATTTGGTACAGAGATAAATTATAGTCTGGAATAACACATAGGCTACTTTTTATCCCATAAAATAAGAAAGTTTCCGCGGGAATTAGAAAACTTCATCTGCGCGTACCGTATATGTCGCGCGCATCAGCCATTAAATAATACTCGTAAAAACCATTTGAAAAATATTTTCTGACTTCGTTCCTTTAATTTTATATGTAAATACAATGTCGACATTCACGTTCTAATTGCCTGCATTTGATTCTTAATCTTTAATTGTCTATGCCGCTGGCAAAATCTAATGTAACTATGCCATAGCTATTAACGCAAGTAGGTATGCTTAACCAAAATTAGTTCCTACATATACATTCATCAGCAGCTAAATACTTAGGTAGGTGCCTTTTTTCCTTTTATACAATTTATAAGTTATCGGTGGAAGATTTTTTTAACGATGTGGTTTACGTACAGTTATAAATTATAGTAAAATATAAACTCTTAACTATCTTAATACAGTAGGTACCTAAATACATTTCTAGGTACCTTTTTTGATTCTAGCAACGTGACTATTGCTGGTAAACCTTGCTCTATTATTTAACTTTTCTAATATTATCTGCAATGTAACCAAAAAAAGGTTATACCTACGCCATATATAGACTTTATACCTAGTGGGCAGGGTATAAGGCAATACAGGGTGTGGTGTACACTTGTACAGTGTTAATGTAGTAGGTACCTATGATTAGGAAGGTAGGCGAGATTCAATTACCCGTGAGTAGTCGGAAACATAACATGACAAATAATTACCACTTGTCCGACCTGGTTTTAATATGCCATTTTGTTTATTATCAAATGACCGCGCCTTAGGCATGGTTGGGAAAAATACTTTAAGGCTGCCTTTACATCTAGGATGTATCTAGAGAGCATCCTCCTTTTTATGTAGAGAGCAGTGATAGGTGATAGTCTAGTGGTTCAATCCCTGGTACCTTCATTGAATTATTATGTACGGTACCTTTGACTTTTTGGGGTTATGGGCCTTTAAGCAATTAAAAATCACATGCTTCAACCATGAATGAAACATCGTGAAAAAATTTACACCACCAGTTGGATCGCTTTATTTTCGTACCTTAGCTCATTTAACGATGCAAAAATTTTTTTTCGTTTTGAAAAGGTTAATAATTTTGTCTTAAACAAATTATTATTTTTTTTATTTTTTATTTATTTATTTCATAAAAACAAGTTTTTGTGAAATTTGCTACAGTAGGTAAATAATCTGTTGTTAAATTAATTACCTATGTTAAGTATATGCAGATTACAAATCTATTTTAATTTTGCATGTTGTGTAGGCCTATAATAAGTTGAGCATTTCATCATATGACCTTTATAATTTAAATATTATCTACAAAATATTATACTACTAGCAGAGGCGTAACTATAGGGTGGCATGACGGCAAAATGCCACGGGCCCTAGCTGGAAGGGGCCCCCGATCAGAGAGGGCCAGAAGCACAAGATGATCCTAACATTTATAGCCATTCCTGTGATTACGGCTAGTGCCGAGCGATCATTTTCAAAATTAAAATTGATATAAACTAAATTCTTTTGGACAAGAAAGGTTTCGCACAGTGTCGGATTTACCAAAAGGCTGAGTTGACTGGAGCCTAGGGCAGCAGATTTTAGGGGCGGTAAATTTGGGGCCAAAATTTTTATTTATGACTTACAGAAATGAAAAAGATACATATTTGTATAAGTATGTACCTAAATGTCATTAGGTCCATAAACACATATTTTAAAATTTTATAAAATATCTAATTAATTACTGAATATAGGTACCCCAAACAATAACTAAATAGTTGGTAGAGCCGACTTTACCTACGATGCCAGGTGTGCGGCGCATACAAGCGCAGAGTCTCAAGCGTCAAAAGTACAGGACTAAATATGGCGTAGTGCAAAATAAAAAAATTCGCGCTCGCTTCGCTCGTGAAAACGTCACTTTTACGTTTCTATTGTAGGTGCCAAGTGTGGACTACTGAGTGCCGTAATGTAATCATAAAAATTTTAGCGTTCGCTTCGCTCTCGAAAATGTCGCTTTTACGTTTCTATTGTAGGTGCCAAGTGTGGACTACTAAGTGCCGTAACGTAATCATAAAAATGTTAGCGCTCGCTTCGCTCGCGAAAATGTCGCTTTTAAGTTGCTATTGTAGATGCCAAGAATGGATTACTAAGTGCCGTAATGCAATCATAAAAATTTTAGCGCTCGCTTCGCTCTCGAAAATGTCGCTTTTACGTTTCTATTGTAGGTGCCAAGTGTGGACTACTAAGTGCCGTAACGTAATCATAAAAATTTTAGCGCTCGCTTCACTCGCGAAAATGTCGCTTTTAAGTTGCTATTGTAGATGCCAAGAATGGACTACTAAGTGCCGTAATGCAATTATAAAAAATTTCGCGCTCGCTTCGCTCGCGAAAATGTCGCTTTTACGTTGCTATTGTAGGTGCCAAGAATCGACTACTAAGTGCCGTAATGCAATCATAAATTTCGCGCTCGCTTTGCTCGCGAAATTGTCGCTTTTACGTTGCTATTGTAGGTGCCAAGAATAGACTACTAAGTGTCGTAATGCAATCAGAAATTTTGCGCTCGCTTCGCTCGCGAAAATGTCGCTTTTACGTTGCTGTTGTAGGTGCCAAGAATGGACTACTAAGTGCCGTAATGCAATCATAAAAAATTACGCGCTCGCTTCGCTCGCAACATTTTCGGAGTAACAAGTATGGAATACATAATTGGGCGGTGCAGCCGTTAATACTGGGCTACATCATTGAATTTCAGGTACCAACTCCTCAATCCTGATGCTGCTTGGTAAGGCCCACCTAAATTGTGACGATTTAGAAACCATCGGTTGTGGATTGGTATTGCAGGTAGTTAAGCATCAAGTATATGGACTAGTGGAGTAGTGGCAGAATACAATCGTAAAAAATTTCGCGCTCGCTTCGCTCGCGATAGTGAAGTTTTTAGTTCTTATGTCATTAACACTTTTGCTGAACAAAAAGCCCGAAAAAAGGAATTATGATCTTTATTTGGTACTAATACAAAAATTGTGACATACAGTTCAATACGCTCTGAATTAAAGGTTATTAGAAAATCAAGTAATTGTATTCGCGTTTGTATGTACCTACTTCACCTAGTGATTTAACATAAAGCAAATAGTACATTGTTCTACAAGGGCTGAAAGTGGCCGATTACATACGAGGGTGTCATTTGAGGCACGAGGCGAAGCCGAGGGCCGCGATACACCCGAGTTAGGAATCGCACTTTCTCCCGAGTGATACATAGTGCTTTATACTACACCTACGAGGAAACTAACAGACACATTATTTAATTGAAATTTATGTTGAAATTCATACAGTTATTAAAACTTAGGGTGATATTTTTGTTCGGCAAATTAATAGTTTTTGATTCTGGCGGCGTCATCAAAATATCTTCACTGTCGCTACTAGACATTTTGCGTTTTAAGTAATTTTATAAATTGAAAATTTAGATAAAACAAAAGAAAGCGAATCGCGCGAATTTTTTTTTAATTTTTCAAATAATGTACTCACTAAAGAAAATGCAAGCGGCCAGCAACAATTTGTTTTTTTAACAACAATTTGAATGTGTAAATAACCTTAGACCATAGATAAGTAGACCTAAACAAAGAAATGAAATTATTATATTTACTTAAACAGATTATTAAATAGATTATTAAATAGATTATTATTTAGTTATTAATTAGTTAATATTACTATTTTTATATTTTTAGTACGTTATTTATTTACCTACTACTTTGAAAATAATAAGTATATTTGTCGAAAAAGGTCGAAATAGATTTCATTGTTTTTCAAGTTATTACTGAACTGACTTGACCAAAAATTAAAAAAAAAAACAGCACGTTAGTAATGGATTTTCATACAGTTTTCAGCCCGCTAAAGCAGGTAAGTAATGAAATTTCATACATTTTGACAGCCCGCAGATTTGTTTCCACGTAATGACGTATTTTCTTTCTCGCTCTTTTGCGATTTGACACAAATCAGAACGTACTTTCCGAGCAGGTGTAGTATAAAAAATATGATCTCATTGGTTGAGCTTCTTTATATTGGGGGAGAGAGGGCCCCGTCCGATAAATTTGCCACGGGCCTCAAACGGTATAGTTACGCCTCTGACTACTAGCGGATGCCTGCGACTTCGTGCGCTTCTTCAATTCACAATCGACAGTTCTTAAATCCCTACAGTTTAGCTGGGCAGAACCCCTGCAACATCAGAATTGAGACGTTGGAACCCGAAGATTTTATGGCACTATTTCGCAAAATTTTTCTATCGATTAAAAAAAGATTAACGCAAATCGGTTGAGAAATCACAGAGATATCGATATATATACATAGGTAGTAAAACAGAAAACCTTCTCCCCCTTTTTCGAAAGTCGGTTAAAAAAGTAGCCTCTGTTACTCCCGATAATATCAGCTACCAGTGAAAGTCCCGTCAAAATCGCTCCAGCTGTTCACGAGATTAGCGGCAACAAACAAACAGACAGACAGCCAAAAATTTTTCGCCGCTACGGCACTTCCACTGCTCATCAAAAATTACTCTTTTAGAACTTTTTATTTCGCTTAGTCTCTTCCGCTAGACTCTTTGTTAGTATTGGTGATAGTTTTCTTCTGCGAGTTAAGGGAGTCCAATACAGAGCTCGCTCCATACCCTTTTTAACCGACTTCTAAAAAGGAGGAGGTTATTTCATCAAATATTTGCTAGCTCACCTTAATCATGGCGTCAAAGCTATACTCTACACATTTTGAAGAAATTTGACATAGTTACTACGAGTATGCAGAAAATGCACCCACTTTGTTTCAACATTGTTGTATCGATATTTTAGCTATAATAATAAGTTAAGCCTAATTCTACATATATAATAGTAATGTTTCACTAGACAGACAGCCCGTAACATAATCGCCGGCAGCGATCTCATTATAAACTGAGAAACACAACAAAACACACACACAAGTTACAATAACTAGGTCCTAGGCTGGACGTATCAAATGATCTAATTTGAGGACAAAACAAGAGGTTGGTATTATATAATGTTACATTTGGTTGACCGAGCTTTAGGGTCAGATGCATCGGGTACCTACCGATTAGACTAGATTTTGCCCACGAATTCGTTCGCGTGGAGTTGTGTCCATATACTTTATCATATCTTAAGTTGTGACCTACTTTAAGTATAATACTCCCTATTATATGCTATTATGTATATTCGTATATGGATTTATTTGAAATTTTATTCAACATTTTGGCATCTAAATTGACTTGGTTGTTATGTTTATTCCTCACTGAAATATATTGAACAATTTTTTTTTAATTTTTGCATGACCTGTAATGGTAATACAGTATGATTCTTTTATGAACTTTTTATATCAATTCGAACTATTTCGTTATTATTAACATTTTTAGTTATATCCACTAGAAATTAGGGAACATCTCTATTCTCTTATGTCAACGCTGTTTATATGCAACAAATATTTTACGAGCGCATGCGCATTCGTAGCTGCAGCGCGTAATTTCATTCATAAATGTACCTAGCATTGCGATCACGTATCTAATATAAATTATATCGTAACATAATTGACGTCTTAATTATAACAATTTCTAAGCTGTCACGTCAGATTGAGCTGAAATATTTTGATCTTTATCACATGTTTTTACTTAACAACAAGGAAATAATACCTATCTATGTCAGTTGACTAAATGATGCTAATATACATATGTGTATGGTATGGCTAGGAATTTCGTTAGTAAATTCACTAATAATGACACGTTTTCGGCGGTTTTTGCTACGGAACCCTTCGTATGTGAATCCGACTCGCATATGACTGGTTATTGTCTGTTGTTGTTGTATTGCAGGAAAGGATTTGATAAATACTCGTAGTATTTATCAAGTCCTTACCTGCCGATCCGCCGACCGCCGACCTATCGTCTGCCAATTTGAATGGATCTATAATAACAATGCTATAGACTCGTAGAAGTATCCAGAAGCGCCCGCCCGGTGAAAGGGTGCTGAATTGCTCAAGGTTAAGAACACCTGGACAGTGGACACTAGCAGCCTAGGTACTGGTTTGCGCTAGCGTGGGTTTCTCACACACATTAGAATACCTACAAAGTACCTGTAGGCTAATTATTATTTCGCACGGCGGCTGACTGTATCTTGTAGAATAGGTAAAACTAAATCTTATTTTATTTTAACTTTATTTATACCGGATACCAGCAATTTTTACTTAAAAGCTAGTGATAGGAATAGTGATGGTGTGATCCCGACCCATGCGTGTGAGGAAACCTGCAACCAGCGAGCTTCCTATCTTCCAAGGGAAGAGCATCACACCATGAAGAAATGCGAGTTTGACAGTTCTTGGTTGGCAACTTTCTATTATTTAAAACTGCGTATAGATTCTCCAAGAATGTAACGATCGCAATGGCCTCTTTTCATTGAATTTCATCGAAATCGGCTCAGTAGTTTAGGCGTTACGGTGGACCATTCGTAAATAGTTACATACACAGACTGCTAACATCACAACCCTTCCTTTAGGCGTAGTCGTGCCCGTAGATCTCTTTTTCTTTGACTCTGACAATATGGATCAAGTAGGTATATAAATTCCATGCGAGGTATTTTGTCACAAAATAGAAATTGGTTTCTAAACCATGTTACTGGAGCTATGGAGGTATTAATCCATTTATTTGTTTTGTGTTTGCTAACTTTAGATTAGATCTTTCAAAACCAACGACTGCTATGACATCTGTAGCAAATGAATAATTGATAATATTATCAGAAGTGGCTGCACATTCCCTCGTAAATCTTATTCTGTAATCTATGATAATATTATAAACTACTGTAAGTATTCCTATAGATAGGTACCAATTTGAAACTTTAGGATTAAGTCTTTAATTAATGACTAGATGATACCCCCGACTTGTATTTAGGTGTTATAATAATCCCTAAACTTTTTAATATTCCGGAATGTCTCGTTTCTTCTTTTTATTAAGCTTTTTAGCGTCAGGATTAAGGGATGGAAGCGGAACCTGAACGTACTTGGTAATTTGTTAGACGGACGCTAGACGCTTTTATCCGCTTTGTTTAAAAACTTTTTTAGTCATGTCTTTATTTTTAATACGATTTAAGATTGATATGAAAGGTCAAAAATATGTACTTATCGTGTGTACGTTTGTTGGTTTGTCCTTCAATAACGCTGCAACAGAGCTACGGATCGACGTGATTTTTTGCATGGGTATAGTAGAGGGCCTGGAGAGTGGCATAGGCTACTTTATATCCCGGAAAATCAAAGAGTTCTCGCGGGATTTTAAAAACTAAATCCACGCGGACGAAGTCACGGGCATCAGCTAGAATATGTTTTTGAAAATTTATGACATGTTTATCCAGCTTAATTATTTCTTACATTCCGTGAATTAACAGACAACGATGTCTAGATTTTTTATCAAGGGGCAAGGTAATCTTGATGAAAAATAACTATCATTTGTAAACGGATCCGTATGGAATGTGTATGAATTGTAAGTATTTACATAGGTATGTATGCTTTTAATTATTATAGGCACTATAATTTATAAAGATTGATAAATAAAACTGATCTAATTAATAGGTATTCAAGTCATGCCTGTGTGGAATGGTGCCAAGATTACTGGCTGCATTTTCTCGCTGAACAACCAGACTGATGTTTTATGAAAAATGTGAGCTAGGTACCCCTTCTGACACTAAAATCTGGATAAAGGAGTTAGATAAAATATAGATGAATGAAATCTAGATGAAAATGTTATCCAATATTATATTGAAACTTTAAATTATACTTATTATGCCGTACCTATTGATTATAGGCATACTCAGTGTGTGTACCACACTATCTTCTTTCTTCTTTCTTCTTGCTGGACTGGTTTCCATATGTAAACCAGTCATGGTCTGTTGTGTGTGATGCACAAATCCTTCCAATGTTCTTTATACCAACCATCCCAGCTCTCTCCAGAAGCCTAGCAGGCCGCCTAGGTTGCCAAGGACTTCTCGAAATGAGACTGGGGATCCCAGATGGCTCTTGCGTTGGTCTGCCACGCACGGGCATCCCAGGAACACGTGCGCTGGTGTTTCATCCGCCTCCATGCAAGCCCTGCACAGAGGACTGTCGCTAACACCTATAATACACTACTCGTAAAAAGGTGTTTGTTTAATGGCCCGTTATAACACTACCTACTAAATAGCAAGTAAGTATCGTCAGCGCACATTGGGGATTTTTATGAACTTCGGAATGGATTTTAGATTTGCTTCTTATGCTGAGATCTGTACAACGGTTCAAACGAGACACAAATATGGCCTGACATAAATCTGTCTCGTTTTAATTCTGAGTCTGAGCTGAGTGAGAGTGCGGTCTATAGATTTCAGCCTTAGTCACATAAAATATATTTAGATAGTTTATTTTCAGATTAGTCTGCGTAGCGGCTATTTTTAAGATGCCCATACAAACGCTTATACCTAGAAACTACAGGAATTAAGACTAGTAGAGTACAGATATCAGATGTTTTTTTAATTATTTATTTTTAGTTAACAACTTATCTGATGCCCACGACTATGTCTACGCGGAATTATGTGTTTAAAAATCCGTGGGAACTTCTTGATATTGCGGAATAAAAGTGTCCTATGTCCTATCTTAGGAAGCAAGTATCTTTTTCGATTTTGATCGACAGTAGTCAAGACGTAGGTACCTAATAAAACGAGTGAGTTACGTTTAAAAAATGCAACTAGATTTATTAAAATTTGTATAGATAAGAAAAGGTAGGGTCTTTAATTTTTATTGCCGGAACGAATCAAAAGATCTTACATAGGTTAACCGAATCGCAATAACAGAATTCGCCTTGGACTTTAAGTAGGCTTATTATAGCTAGTTTTTGAACGCGACATCGTCCATGTTGAGTTACTCAAATTTCAATTTGCGGTGTGGGTTGAATGAAACTGCCATAGTAAATGCGCTATCTGTAAAAAATCACACTAATGATATAAAGGCGAAAGTTTGCATTTGTGTGTGTGTGTGTGTGTGTGTGTGTGTGTGTGTGTGTATGTGTGTGTGTGTGTGTGTGTATGTTTGTTACTCCTTGACGCCACAACGAAACCATCTAGGCTGAAATTTGGAATGGTGATAGCTCAGGATTAACACATAGGCTACATTTTAACCTGAAAAATTAAAGAGTTCCCACGGGAATAAAAAACCATTAATCCACGCGGACGAAGTCCATCATCTAGTGGATAATAATCGGAAGATAGATACTTACCTTATTCAAGAGAGATCATGTTAATGTATATCTATACATACTTGTGTCTTAAGAGTTAGTAACTAATTGAGGTATGCTGGGTTACAAAACGTTACAGATGTTTAATAGCGAACAACGCCCAGCCGAATCTGCACGATTCTATTCCCGTGACAGCCAAGCTGTGCTATAATTATAAAGGATCAACCACACGATATGAAGTGTCGAAAGATTCGTTGGCATAATGCTCAAACGTTGGCAATAGTTGTCCGTGTCGATTTACCCGTATGATCCTATTCAAGTCGCTCAAGAGTCGCAAGACTTGAAATCTCATTCTCTTAGTCGAGTCGACTCATCGCATTATTACCCAAGAAAACTCCTACTCTTACGTGAATAATGGATAGGGGTCACGACCTTCAGCAATGAGGAATATGATGCAGAGGATTTATACCCGTATGATCCTACCTTTACGCAAAGTCGCCTGGCCTAAGAGTCGAAATCTCATTCTCTTAGTCATCGCATTATTACCCAAGAAAACTCCTACTTTTACGTGAATAATGGATAGGGGTCACGACCTTCAGCAATGAGGAATATGATGCAGAGGAGACGTGAAGTCGCGAGTAAAAGCTAGTAAAATATAAACAAACAACATTATGTGAAACCTCAATAACTCAGTGAGCAAATGGCCAGACTAAAATCCGAAAGATCGACGGTTCTAACCATACGCCATTTGTGCTGTCATTTATTTTAAGTTTTTATGTTTCTGTATATATGTGGTGTACAATAAAGTGTATTCATTTCATTTCATTGCACCATTACCGTGCCTACTTCTAAGAAGGGGAATATTAGTCATGTGTAATATGGCGAGTATTCACAAAATAATGTTCAAGATACTTTCATATATTGTAATTTATTACAATAGTGAACTGTGGGATGTGGCAGCACCATAACATTGAATCGGTATTCCAAATTACTAGTGAATGGAATAGCATGAATAGCATGCACGTTTGATAGCTGTTTATCTGTTGAGTCACAAGATTGATAGACAACATAGACCATTCCAGGGTACACTAAAGAGCTATAAAATATATACGAGTACAGAGTACTATATTTCCTCCATCCATAATGCCTTGAATCTGTAACTTTTGGATGGCTACCCCCAAAGTAATAGAAGTAATAAGACCTCATAGATTAGATATAATCGGTAAAAACTAAAAAGTTTCCGCGAATATTAAGTTCATAAATACGATTGGGAACTTATTTTCAGCTACGCAACCCATGCTACAGTGTGCTGTTAAAAATACAAATCCTTATCCTTTCCTTATTAATTTATGCGAAAGTGTGTTTGTTTGTTGGTTTGTTCTTCGCAGTATTGAAGGACAAACCAACAAACAAACACACTTTTGCATTATATTAATAAGGAAAGTATAACGCTGTAACAGAGCTACGGATCGACGTGATTTTTTGCATGGGTATAGTTGAGTATCTACATGATTTTTTGAATGGGTATAGTAAAGAGTATAGTTGAGGACCTGGAGAATGACATAGGCTATTTTTATACTTGATATTGGCTACTGACAACACACTAATTAAATCAATACAATGAAGGAGTAAAAAATATACGTATTCCTCGAGTTTCTGAGAGGTGCACAAACCAGGGATTTATTGAAATTACACCCATTTCACTGAAATGCCCCCTTCAAGACATATCTCTATAAATCTTTATTTACGTCTTTCGTTCCACATTATGCCCAAATTATAAAATACATTAAGACAATTTCTCGAACTGTAACTACCTATTTAAACCATCTAGAGAGTGTATGACCTACATGGGTGAGCGAATATCCATTCCTGAAGTCAATGATAGTTGTATGTAGTTGCTATAAAAATTAATGTCTGTCTTCCGTCTGCGATTTGTATGCGTTAATTGAATATGACAACACGGATATTTATGAATAATTATATTGCGTGTGAGGTATAATTTTCATTTCAATAATATCTACTTACTTACGTATCATACCAACAAATCCCTGGGATTTAAAGGTGAACTTTTTTTGGTGTCCTACCTATAAGTAGTATTAATATGCAAAACCTATTATAAGCACATTTTAACACGAAAGTGATGTATGACTGAAATAAATAGACCGAAAAATCTAAGAGTCGGTGCACGCTTTGTATCCCACCATGAACAATACTACAATTCAGCGTTCATGTGAAAATAAACTTTATTGTTAGGAATTAAAGAATGTTTTTCCACTGCATACCCAATGTTTGATTATAGATGATATCTGGGGTCGAAAATTGTAATAGCATAGTTACTAAAGTGCATAGCAATAATGCATGAAAATGTGCAACACTATAAGGCACGCAGAACCACTAAAGCACCTAAGACGACCAATGAGCGGGATTTTCGAAGCGTAACAAACATTTCCTTTTTCGTTAGGAGCAGTTAATTATTGAGAGTATTTTCAATTTAGATAATTATATACTTTAACCATAAGAAACGGAAAACTATTGCATAATACCAACTTTTTCGTTGCGTACATAATAATTTTGTACTTCACAAAAATAATTAACTCTACCTAAGTTCTATAACGCGTATGAAAGGCTTATCCAAAAACGTATATATATGACGTTCTACAGTTCATAATTCAGGGAAAAATAGCTGACAGAAATCCACTAGAGAAAAACATCTTGTTTTAAGAACTTGCACGAATCGTAACTACGTGCAGCATCAGCATCCAAAGTGTGTATATTATGTGTATGTGTGTGTGTGCATGTGTGAATGGAGATAGCTCATACCCCAGATTAACATATAGGCTACATTTTATCCTGGAAAAATAAAGAGTTCCCGCGGGAATTGAAATACCTTTGTCCACGCGGACGAATTCGCGGGCATCATCTAGTTTTGCAATAAAAGTGCTAGAATTAGTCACTGTAAAACAAAAATTTTCCTGTACTTAAAAATACATATTAGATATAAATCTGTCATTATCCGTTTCGAGGCAAGTCCTATAGAGACCGATTAATCAAACATGATTGTAGGTAAGTTGTGAGTGTTGACACAACCTTATAATTAGCATAGGTACTCCAGCTGATTCATTTCGATTTCTTGGAACTTATTACTATACTGTTCAAGGCTTGAGCGCTATCGAAGTCCACTGTTCGTCTGTTAAAAAACCCCATTCAGCATTTAGGATTGGATATTTTACTAATTGATCAAAGATGGATTGTATTGTATACCGGAATTAAAATGCAAATCGATAATTGAATCAACTTTAATTATTTTTTTGCAAAAGTTTGCTTTACTAGAAGTATCAAAGCTTAATTTGCATTGCGGCTCTTCCGGGATACTTGTAGGTGCGTACATATATTGAGACTTTAAAACATGTATCTACTTAATAATTAATTAGTACGATTATGGAGAATAGTTCTAGTCCTTAGAAGATCAATTTTTAGTAGGCATAATAGCTACTTCGATCTGGATAAAGCCTCAACAACACTTTCTTAGGCTTCTTCACTTAGGCATTTTCAATATACGAAGTACCTATCAATATCGACCTTACCTAAACCTTCAATATCTTCTCACAGAAAATATAACAAGTCATAGTAATATAAAGAGGCGTGGATCGAAATCGTGTTCGGCTGTCAGCGATATTGTTCTACTCCAAAGTTATACTCGTATGATAAGACAATTGTATTTGTACAAATCTGCAATCAATAATTTATACTTATTGATGACTGCACCAAAAGCCTCGCTGTTTCTTTTATACAAAAATAGTCAAACTGTGGTAGGTCATTTAAGGGTTTCATACGGCGCGAGGCGTTGTCGGTTTTAGGTATATTTGCGCCAGCACAGACCGATCGGCGCGCTCGCTCGCACACCTATATGCTGCACGGTGGGCAGTGAACTCGTACAAAACTTTCGCTTGACTATCATTTTTCGAAGTTTGGAAAAACTAGGTACCTAGTACCTACCTACCTATCCTTACTTATATTATAAATGCGAAAAAATGCGAAAGTGTTTGTTTGTTTGTTGGTTAGTCCTTCAAATACGCCACAACAGAGCAACGGATTGACGTGATTTTTTGCATGGGTATAGCTGTTGAGGACCGGGAGAGTTACACAGGCACCTTTTTATCCCGGAAAATCAGAGATAACTAAATCCACGCGAGCAAAGCAATGGCATCAAATAGTAGGTAGGTAAGTTATAATACTAGAGTAATGAAATAAGTATACTAGCTAATACAGCCATGTTTAGGACTGCTGTCTCCTAGGTATTCGGGGGGTCGCGGGTTCGATCCCGGTCACGCATTTCTGACTTGTCGGAGTAATCAAACATCCCTGAGAGGAGAGCTGCGCTCTGCACTGAGCTTTTGATGGGTGCTGATGGTTTCTATGGGATGATAATGAATAAAGCAAAACGCTGAAATAATAAGTACCTAATTAATTTTTAGAAATTTGTCTTTTTGTCTGTAATATACCTACCTACCAAAGGTTAATGCAAAAATGACTGTTTTGAATTCATTATACAGTGGATATTTTAAGATTCTGATTAGACTTAGATCCTGCAACATCCGAGTATTATTGTGACAATGTTATGATTATGATAAGTATAAAATAAATCGCGGACGAAATCACGGGAATTTACAAAACACAAAAGTGAGAGTAGGTAGGTAGTTACGATGATACAAGCTTGTTTGTTCAAATGATGGGCGCCCTATTTATCCGTTTTTACTCATGTCCAGGTAGGCTCGGTAAATGAAACAAGCACCTAATAAATTAAAGCCATTTATTGTAGATTTGTACATACATTTTTAAAATTAAATGACATACCTACTTATACAAATAATAATTTAAAGTATTTTATTGTAGGTACCTACTGCTAATTTTCAAATGTTTGCTACATTGACGCCCGTTACATATTAGTACTGAAAGAGCAAAATCAGAACTACTCACAACAAGAATCATTTCATTTGCATTTTGATTATCGTCGGGGATAGTACAAATCCGCGTAACTAGCATTGGTTTATTCCGCGTATCTGACAAATATACCCAATTTAAGATTTCACGGGTATTGTACGCAGGATCCTGATCGGCAGCTACGTCTTAGACACCTGTTTCATTCGGTCAATAGAAAGCAAGGAATTGCCCAATAACAATACTGCGTATCTACTCCCGGCAAGTATCGAAGGCGCGTATGTGATCGGCGGTGACATTTTCTTATCGAATTGAATATCGTTATTGAATACAGTTTTAATTTATTTTGAGTTTTTTTTTCATTTCTAACCTTGCTAATAACTACACTTTTTTACAAAAAATAACTAAATATTATAAAGCGAGCATGTGCAAATTACCCAGTTCAAATAAATACGTTTAATGAAACGGATACACGATGCTCGCCTGACTTTAACAAACGTGCCATCAGAAGGCGAGTGCCGCGCATCGGTTTCATCGTTTATATTTAAGCCCGTCCGACTTCAACAAACGTGTACAAACTAAAATTATTTTTATTCTTTGTAGTGACGTAAGAAGTCAGTTTTTTAACCAACTTCCAAAAAAACTTAAAATAAAAATTCTTTTCAAAAAAAAGATACCAGCCGAATTGATAACCTCCTCCGGTTATCAATTCGGCTGGTATCTTTTTTTTGAAAAGAATTTTTATTTTAAGTTTTTTTATTGTAGTTTGTGCCTGCTGTTTTTCTCCCTTCCCTCCAACGCTACGCCACTAATGTAGTCTATACCCAAGTATAGACTAGGAATTGTAGATTGTTAATAAGTACCGTAGGTATTGGTACCTACGGTACGGTAATCCACAATTCCTACATCCCCGCAATTTAGGTGGGTAGTCTCAGGATTGAGGATCTTGAGCCTAGAGTTCCATGATGTAGTCTATGCTTGGAAAGTTGGAGCCAACAATATCAATTCGAAACTGACAGTTTCTAAATTCTCACACTTTAGGTAGGCACTACCCTGCAGCATTAAAGAGCTAAGACCTAAAGTACCTCTAAATTACCCTGCAGCATCAGGCTTAAGGAGTTGAAGGTAAAAAAATATGGGACAACCTCGAAAACTTCCTCTGTCGATTAAAAAAGAAATCAGGTGAATCTGTCCAGAAATCCCGGAGTAATTGGTGGACATACATAGAACAAAAAGATACCAGCCGAATTGATAACCTCCTCCTTCTTAGAAGGCGGTTAACTATAAACTGGGATCATGTTTATTCCTCAAAAATATTTAATAAGTTTTTTTGAGCAGGGGGAAGTGCTTTTACTTTATATAGATTTTTATTAATTTAAATATTTACGAGTAATACTATTCTAATAAGGCAATTGAAATGACTGATACAGGCTGAATAGAATGTAAGAGTTAATTAAACTACGATTGATATTATCGTATTATCAGTGTTTATATTTCTAAAAGACATTAGAGAAAGGTTGCTTTTTGATTTTGTTTTATTTATCTAATTATGCTCTTGGAGATACATTCTTTTGAGTAGATTTGGAATGTCATGTTTTGTTTTGATTATTAAATTTTATTTTGTAACATTATTATTTGTTTGATTACAAAACCGCGGAACTTAGAACGCGGAATTAGACTCCATTTTCATACGTTTGTGGTTAAATCACAACCGCGTAAGTGCCGTAGCGACTAAACTAATCACTTTAAAAGATCTTTTATTAATACATAGAATACATGAATGAACACACTCTCTGTGTAAAAATTAGCCCATTAGCCGTAGAAATAAGAAACTTATAAAGTTTTAACCTTCCCCTGTTAAACTTGGTCTAGTGTAGATACGCGCCTTTTACCTATGGCACATTCGCGGTTTTGCACTATTCCGGACGTTATACTGTTAACGTTCAAGGATTTGCTACATACTGACGCCCGTTACATATTCTTATTGAAAGAGCAAAATCAGCACTTTATTACTAACTTACTCACAATAACACTCATTTCATTTTCTATGTATGTCCACCGATTACTCCAGGATTTCTGGACCAATTCGCGTGATTTTTTTAATCGATAGAGGAAGCTTTTGAGGTGGTCCCATAATTTTTTTACCTTCAACTCTTTAAGCCTGATGCTGCAGGGGTACTTTCCACCCAAATTGTGGGGATATAGAAACTATCGATTACGAATTGATATGCTTATCACAAAGCATAAACTACATCATGGAGTTTTGGGTTGTCCTAGCTCCTTAATTCTGATACTGCAGGGTAGTGTACTAAGTATAGAGTATAGACTTCATTAGTAGCCTAGCGTTGGAGGGAAGGAAGAAAGACAGCAGGGACAAGCTACACTAAAAACCTTAAATAAAAATTCTTTTAAAAAAATCAACTTCTTACGCCACTACAAATTATATAAAAATAATTTTAGTTTGTACACGTTTGTTGAAGTCGGGTGTGCTTAAATAAAAACCATGAAAGCGATGCGTGACGCTTGCCTTCTGATGGAACATGAGAGTTAAAGTTGGGCAAGCATCGTGTATCGGTTCCATTAAACGTATTTATTTGAAATGGGTAACTTACACATGCTTGCTTTATAATATTCAGTTATTTTT
Organism: Hipparchia sbordonii; assembly: GCA_038048805.1. NCBI lineage: Eukaryota > Metazoa > Arthropoda > Insecta > Lepidoptera > Nymphalidae > Hipparchia > Hipparchia sbordonii. The sequence goes on along the minus strand of CM076107.1, from coordinate 5,568,751 downwards.
TGGAAAAAAGTGTAGTCATTAGCAAGGTTAGGATGAAAAGAAACTTCAAAATAAATTAAAATTGTATTCAATAATGATATTCAATTAAGAAAATGTCACCGCCGATCACATACACGGTATCGGCACTTGCCGGCAGTAGATACGCAGTATTGTTTTTGAAACAGGCGTGAAAGAGGTCGCTGCCAATCGGGATCCTGCGTACCATGCCCGTGAAATCTTAAATTGGCTACATTTGTCAGATACGCGGAATTAACCAATGCTAGTTACGCGGATTTGCACTATACCCGATGATATGTTCCATATATAAAGTGATGATTTACCTGAGTAAATCTATAAGAATTTCGATTTTCCGTTGTTTAATTTAGTACAAAAATTAAAACAAATGAAGTAAGTACAAAATGCTTATTTATTTTTACACAAAATATACTGTAGCTGTATTCTAAACTATTTGAGCAGACGAACTGACGAATTATACATTCATATGTACATACATACATAAAAACATGCACACAACATGCACACACACAAATAGACACATACTCGCACACACATAAGCGCGCGCGCACACACACACACACACACACACACACACACACACATATAGATATAATTCGCTAATCCCTGGAACTACCAGTCGGTTATGAAAAATGCTACATTTGATAGCCACTTTCTTGAGAAAGATTATAGGCTACTATCAACATCACGGTATGACTCTTATGAAAGCCGAGAAAAAAGAAATGCTAAGTGGAAACGAAGTACCTAGGTACCTAATAGGGCGGGCGGGGAATTGATGCGGTGAGTCGGTAGCCGAGTCAATCGACGAACCCCCAATGATAGCCCAACCGATGGCTACTTTGTATTCCAAAAAATCAAAGACTTCCCATGCGGACGAAGACGCAGGCATCAGCTAGTATAGTACACCTACATATTCTATGACATTAGCGTCAAAGTAAAATGAACCCTAATTTCATTGTATTAAAGCTCAATCATGTATGCATTCTTATACATCAAATTAAAATCAGTTGTATTGAAATGTGACTTTATGTCTATACAAATTAGGTTCATTTTACTATAACACTAATGTCATCAAATTCTTATACGATAAAATTTAGATACCTACTACATTTTGACGACCTCCCTGGCGCAGTGGTGAGCGCTGTGGTCTTATAACTGGGAGATCTCGGGTTCGATTGCCAGCGGGAGCAATTTAGGAATTTATAATTTCTGAATTGTCTCTGGTCTGGTCTGGTGGGAGGCTTTGACCGTGGCTAGTTACCACCCTACCGTCAAAGACGTGCCGCCAAGCGATTTAGCGTTCCGGCACGATGGCGTGTAGAAACCGATAAGGGGTACGGGTTGAATTTATACTACTATACCCCTTCCAAGTTAGTCCGCTACCATCTTAGACTGCATCGTCACTTACCATCAGGTAAGATCGCAGTCAAGGGCTATCTTGTCATCGAATAAAAAAATTTCATGTATGCATTCTTATACGTCAAAGGCTCGGAGGAAAAAAAAATTTGTCAAGGTCAAAGGAGTTACGATACACTCCAACTTAAAATCAGTTGTACTGAAATGTGACTTTATGTCTATACTAATTAGGTTCATTTTACTATAACACTAATGTCATCAAATTCTTATACGATAAATTTAGGTACCTACTACATTTTGACGACCTCCCAGGCGCAGTGGTGAGCGCTGTGGTCTTATAACTGGGAGGTCTCGGGTTCGATTGCCAGCGGGAGCAATTTAGGAATTTATAATTTCTGAATTGTCTCTGATCTAGTCTGGTGGGAGGCTTTGACCGTGGCTAGTTACCACCCTACCGTCAAAGACGTGCCGCCAAGCGATTTAGCGTTCCGGCACGATGGCGTGTAGAAGCCGATTAGGGGTATGGGATAAATTTACACTCCTATACCCCTTCCAAGTTAGCCCGCTACCATCTTAGACTGCATCGTCACTTACCATCGGGTGAGATCGCAGTCAAGGACTACCTATCTTGTCATGGATTAAAAAAATTTCATGTACCTATGCATTCTTATACGTCATACGAGTTACGACTAGGGAATGCAAATCTCGCGAGATTGGGGCTCAAGCGTGATCTCGCGAGATTGTAAATAACAATACTGCGAGATCTCGCCAATTTCGAGATCTCGCGAGATTGGCAGTTTTGTGTGTTTTTTTTGCAAATAATCACAATATTTGAATAAATTAGGATAAAAATTATAAGTATTATAAGATAACATTTATTTTCACGAATTTTTTCAATAGAAAAATTATGCATCAAATTGTCTATAATTTTTTAGTAAACTTCTAAGTAGTAAACTTTGACGTACATATCTATCAAATCACTGTAGAAGCACTGTATACATAGCATAGTTTGGTTACCTATTGTAAAAATTTTTATTTTTTATTTTTTGAAAAACAACTGCTGAGTTTCTTATCAGTTCTTCTCAGCAGAATCTGCATTCCGAACCGGTGGTAGATTTATGACGTGTCATAAGAGCTACAAGTTGGCCGTGTCAGTCCGCGCTTCGAATAAGACTTTTTTATGCTCGAGTGCAATCTCGTTAATCTCGCGAGATCTCGCCCTTTTTTCGACCGAGATTAATCTCGCTAAAAAAGGCCGAGATCTCGCGAGAACGAGATCTCGCGAGATCGAGATTGCATTCCCTAGTTACGACGCATTCCAAATTAAAACCAGTTGTACTGAATATGCGACTTTATGAATATACAAATTAAGTTCATTTTACTTTGACATTAATGTCATCAGATTCTTACACGATCAATCAAATTAATTAAAATTTAGGTAGGTACTAGTCACACTACCATCAAATAAAAGTATGAAATTGATGGTATAAAGTTAACACATTTGAGCAAATTATAAAACCTACTTATCTCTATTCCCTCACTCTCATAGCCCGATGGGACGGAAATCTGATACGACCAGAGAACTCCGGGCTTATAGTTAGGTACCTACTGCGAATTTCTTGACAGAAAAATCCAATAAGTATAAGTACTAGGCTGATAGGTAGATACCTACCTACTGCGAATTTCTTGACAAAAAATCCAATAGGTAGGTACATTTTGTGACCCGACCCGAAAATCGAACCTGGGACCTCGTCTACATTACAAGTGCTGCGCTATAGGTAGGTACTACATTATATAAGTATAATAGTATATATAAAAACCTAAGAAAAAAACAAATTCAAAATTACATAAAAATACAAACCTTCTTCCTCGATTTTGATAACTCCGTACGGATTCCACTATCGACATACAAATTCGCGCGTAAATAAACTGAGCTGCGGCGCGTGCGCCGAGAAGCGTCCTTCCACCTCGAAAGCCCGAAAGCGATTGACTTGCGGCCGCTTGCGTCGCCGAATATACCGCTCCCCATACTAATTTGTAAGAGACTTTTATGATTATATTTTTCATTAAATAATGAAAAGATGTAAGTCTAAAATAAAAATTGCTGAATATACTTTGATTCCTTTACTTTTGAAAAATAAATTATTTTTCTGGTTTATATTAGTAGAACATTTCACGCTCATGGAAATTCCAGAAGCAGTTTTTCTAGTAAAAGTGAGTTCTTAGTGATATTTGAAATTTTTTTTCTCAATAAGTATTATACTTGTATTATATATAAATTTGTTGAATAAACTTCAACTATCGAAATAGCTACACAAATTTTTTTTTGTTGAAAATATATCTGTTTAATGGGTTAAACTATGGGAAGCAGAGAGCGTGTTTGGCGTAAAGCCCCGTTAAGATTCAAGACTACGTGGAATCGGGGTGATCGGTTTTCATGCTAGGCTAACATTCAATAATGGGTTAGTTTACTGTAGGTAAGTACGTGATAGAAATCACCAGAATTACTAGATCGTTCACAAAGGGAATGCATTCTCTATTTGATCAGTGAATATGTCTCCAGAATATAGCAGGCATTATGTTATGAGTTTAAGAAATCTCCCACATCCCAAATGCATTCTATATTGACCAATGCAAATGAGCCTTAAGTAGGCAAGTAAAGTTTTTAGCACACCTCCGCCACGGAACCACAGCAGTGAAATCGCTGGAGCGATTGTCCGTTGTAAAGCTGGGCTGTCATGAGATTTAGCGTTCTGGAACGATGCCGCATTAAGGTACACGAATTAGAGTCATGGGCTTAAAAAAACTGGCATACCTCTTCCAGGTCAGCCACTTTCATTTTAGCCTGCATATGCACTTACCCCTCGGTCATACAGCAGTCAAAAACTAACCTTGTTGATGAATAAAATAAATTCCTAAAATAGAACTACCAATTCCGCTTCTATTTCGCATGTCATAACTACAACGCGTCAACAGGCAAGTCTTCAGCGCAACTTCAGCGGTTTCGCTGCCCTTGCTTCATGGAGGTGTGCTAAAGGCGTTAGGTAGTAGGTGTTAGTACTAAGGAGGCAGTCACAAACTCAATAAATTCTAGATCAATAAATCTAGACGACTTATATTTATTAACACCGGCTGGTCCACTGTCATAATCAATAACGCTATCAATTATAACACCTCCTGTATAGGATAAGGATTTGAGCGTATTCAAAACAATATTCACATAAATAGTCATTAATGTTAATAGGTCATAAATAAAGCTGAACTGTTCTAAATATTTTATAATATTAAACGGCGAATAAATAAATGATAAATATGAATAAATCGTAAAATGCATTTTAAGTCTTGGTGGTCCGGTACTATGGGTCGCAGGTTTCCTATATGACAAATATTTTAATAATATTTATCCAGTTGGGAAGAGCGGAGGAAAATGCCGGCACGTACTTGTGTCGACCCACCATAACGTTTAGGTACGCAACCACTAACGGGTGAAGATGTTTAACCTGTAAAGGTGCGTTATGAGTGGCTAAAATATTTTTTCACCGATTGAAATAAAGACGTGTGCAGGTCCTCCGCTGTAACTTGTAAAAGTGGTTTTACTGTATCTCTAATTTTGTTTCTGAGTTATGAATATGAATAATATACAAATGAGGAGTTCCTTAGGAGAACCAAAGTCACTCACATCTAGCTCTGCGAGTCGCGAAACTGAAGTGGAAATGGGCGGGGCACATAATTCGAGAGCATCAGCTCCACCAGCAATTACCATCAATCAGGTCGTTGGGGTCCCAAGGTGCTGGAGTGGCGACCCCGCACCGGGGAACGCAGTGTTGGCATACTCGCCACTAGGTGGACCGACGACATTAAATGAGTCGCGGGGAACCGCTGGATTCAGGTGGCGAAAGATCGAGACGTGTGCAAGTCCATGCAAGAGACCTTTATCCAGCGGTGGACGTCTATCAGTTGATAAAGAAGAAGAACAATAATAATATAGCTGCATTCGCTGTACGTCAGGATAAATCAGATTATGTAGGTCTGAAATGACCACAATTTGCCAGGACATTTACGACCAACCTATTTTAAATTTGATTATCCTAGAAGGTTCAGTGGGCTAGGTCCGACCGTTTAGCACGAATTCGCACGATCTTAATAGCTACCTACTGCTAAAGTCAAACGCTTTCAACAAACGGTCGTTTACCGCACAATCATAATTTATTGCATGAACTTAATGGTTAATTTTTGGTCGTGATCAAGTAACCGCTAGAAACTTTTATGATTTAGTTCTGAATTCCTGGACTCGACGTTTAAAGGGGAATAGGAACTGAAGCTACTTAAAATTACTCGATCAGAAAAAGGAATGTCATGGTAGTCCATCAAGCGATAATACCTATTATTTATGTGAATGTCACAATGGTATATTATATCTGGTCTGTAGTCTTCCCTTCTCTCAATAAAGAGTATTAAAATATACTCGTACAATGGAGACAACTCTTACCTTACTCTCACTGCTTAACGTCACGGGGAATTGATGAAAGGAAACATATTAATATTATTAAATGCGTTAAGTAATGTACAATTCTCTCTGAGTTGATATCTCATCGATATCAACGCAGCGCGGCATAGTACCTACCCAAAAGACCCAAAAGCAGTATTGCCCCTTCGGATGGCCAAACTAATTCTTTGGCCAAGGTAGGGACTAGCTCTTGGATCCCCGGTAGACTCGATGACCTTCTTTGAAAGCTCTTCAAAAAGAACTCGAGCTTTACCAGAGTAGAGAAACTACCAAAATGCGATTGTTTAAACAAAAGTGTGTCAAGTCGTCACGGATCTCCCGGCAGATGTGAAACATCGAAAGCACACAGGAAGGATTTGATATCATGACAGTATATGAGAGCGTCATGCTGTTTGCCGTCATTTCATAAGTCTGTCTTATCCCCAATGAGCGTCAATGGATGTTTCACATAAAAAAAGCAATGTCTACGTGCTGTCTACCACACGCACTACTGACGCAGGTAGTTGGTACTTATAGCGTAATGAGCTAATTCTACTGTAGACCGTGGATTATCAATTGAACATTCATCATTATCAATTTCTCACTTCCACGTGTCTGATATAGACATAAAGGTGTGAAATTAATTGACAGAACTCTAATTTAGCAATTAACTACTTGAGTCGTTAGCAAAAAATATTTTTCAGTATTGCGTTTGCGCTAAGTAATTATGTCATGTTCTGTGTTCACACTCGTTGAACACTTACGGACTCGTGAAGCCACTATTGAAGGCAAATGCTCACATTATTAGTTTAATTGCTCGTCTTAAACAATTTTAGCTGTCTTAGTAGGCATATCTGATGCGTTTTTGCGAGTAGTAGGTACCTCTAGGAAGAGCCTAGGAAGCCAGTCATTATTAATTTGGTTAACTACTTTTAGCATTATGCACTTGTGCTAGCAGTGCGTGGCCATACAAATAATTAAAGTTTAAGTGTATGTCTATGATTTCGAAATAACTTCTGAATTGTCTATTAGGCTCATTTAATTATGGGGTCGCAGCATTGACATAATAATATTTATTATGTCAATGGGTCGCAGAAACTCTCTCGTACCATAGCAGCAACACATATTTGTAAATTGCATTTTATTTTACATTATAACTTTCTCTAATAACATGGGGAATCCAAACAAATAAATGAAAAAAGTTTTTAATAACCGACCAAATTGTTTAATTTATTTACTCGAGCCAAAGCCAAACTGATAGGGCCTATTGTACTATACCCAAGTTTTAACTAAACATAGTGATTAAAATACTCGGTGATTTTAACCGACAAGTAAAGACGTTCTTGACAGATTGTCAATATATAAATAGTCAAAGCGTCTTTGTTCGTCGCTTAAATGTGCGCTAACGAACGTTTTTACACATAATTAATACTGTTTTGAAATTAATATTTTTTCATCATTACTTTTGCGTTATATATTCGTATTTATAACATTTTATTTTCAAATAAAATATTATACGTATGATTTACTACAGGAAATGTGTTTACATAATTGCTTGTTGGATTACACCGATGCAATTTTAATGAACCACGCCTCACCGTTGTAAGTAGCCGATATAAAATAAATAAGTCTCTATCTAGATTCGTTTATGTTCTTAATTACAAATTGCGTAACATCTCCTGCCGACTGGTAAACAGTGTGGACACAGCTTATCAGATAATAAACTATTGTTATAGAAATCTTAACAGAAAAGTAGGTAAGTATATGTGAAAGTTAACGCATGTAATAGCGAGGGTGGTTTTTGTGTAACGTAAATTTTTCTCTGAAGTTTAGATGAAATAAACATACGAAGAGTTCTTTTTTATTATTTATATGTCTGTACTTAGACGCACGATACGACTATGAAAACTAGCTATAAATCTGCTGGTAAATTTTATTAATTAACTAGATACGTATTTAACTTTAATAGCTGTATGAATACTGACTTGTTATCCATTTATTATTTAAATGAATCTTCGTCTTTGGTGGGCAGCTTTTACCTACTAACACCGAACAAGCTAACGTAAATATGAAAAGCTCGATTGTAGTTTCATATTTGTGCCTTTTGGTGAGGAGACCCTAGGGTCGTGAGGATTAAAAGCTTTGAGCAATTTTTATAGAAGTTTTAAAATTCGCGCTGCGGCGATTTCGCTGAATTAATTTTAGTCATAATTTGGTTTACTACAGAATTTAGTTTATTTTATAAATAATTAATTATATTACTGAAAATATAATTAAAATTTATAATCTTAATCTAGGGATATTACTGCTGCCTGATATCTAAATTAATATGGAGAGCGAAAAAATACGAATCAATTATGAGTTTTTATGTTCAGTGAAAATTAAGTGCGACGTGAAGTTATATATTTTAATCTCGAAAATATATTATCAAAAAACAATAGGACAAATCGGTGGGACCACAGATGTACCCTTAACGGTATAATCATTGTCATCTCTACTATTATAAATGATAATTTTTTATGTGATCTATTTATGCGTAGTATTTACCTATATGCGCAACTATTATATTTTTAGCTTGCATATTTTTTAAAATTGCATTTGAACTGCACATAATTATGAGTGCCTACCTACCTATTTTCTGAATTTGATGGAAAATCAAAAATTTAATTAATTTAGTCAGACTAAGGGCCCTTGCCATACCTTCACTTCTCCTCACCTTACCTTAACCTTAACTTAACCTTAACTTTTATTGAAACTGGTTTATCCCGAAATTACCTACCCGAGATCTAACTTTCTTAACTAGCGGTGGAGCTGACGGCAAAATTATAATAATATTATCATGTAACTTAAGACATTGTGCGATTCGGTGATGATTATTGCATGGTAAATAGAATTAGGTGAAGTTAATTAAGTAACGTACCTATCTCTGAACCAAGGTTAATTAATTTAACTTGATTAATGAAGGTTAATGTTAATTTTAATTTAATTATGTAGACACGCTCCAGAAACTAATATCTATGTTACGAGTAGTAGTTTGTCAGATTTCCATAAAAGATGTACCTAGTTTCAAAACAAGTAACAACGAAGTAACCTGTAAAATTAAAACTAAAAAATAGGTTAAAATTCATAGGCATCCACTAAGAAAGGATTTTTGAAAATTCAACCCCTAAGGGGGTAAAATAGGGGGTTGAAAATTCGAATTTAACGTGAGCGAAGCCGCGAGCAAAAGCTAGTTTAAGTAATAAAATCAATTAATTAGCGAACAAAAAGCGAGGTACAGCCGCGAGCGAATAACTTTAAATGTTGTAAATTATTTGTCAAACTACCCAATAAAATAAATAGAATTCCAAAGTGAGTGCAAGGTAAATAGGTTTCTAAGTAGCTTTTATAGCGTTATTACCCGTTTATCGCTTCTGAATACCAGATAACATGTAATTACTAGAGGCGTCACGATTTCGGGCTACTTTAGACTTTGACGTTTGTTATATACAGTCGGAATCTGGTAATGATTACAAGACAAATAAATCAAGATATATTTTGTCCGCCAATTTAAAATACCTATCTTGCTGAACTGTAAGGTTGGTAAAATGAGTATTATTATTTATATTCTACCAGTTATTTACGTAATTTTCTAACTGACTTTTTAACCGTAGAATTACCTGCTAGAGTTGAAAATCTAAAAGTTACAATGCAAAATATATAGCCCCTCAAATTTCAAAAGTTAAAAAATCCCGTCTTAGTCCATTTCTAATCTGGCTACAGATGATATCATAATATCATATTATTTTTATTATTATATATTATTTTTATTTCACCATAGTGAAATAAAAATAATAAATAAAATTAAAATAAAGGAGGGAAAGTAATTACCTACTCAGATAAAGCCTAATCTGTATTTGAAACTGTAGGCACCTAATTTTGGTAGAGATTAATTTGGTAGAATTATAGCATTGATCGAAACAATAAAGCGGGCTGAGTAATAAAAGATCTTTATAATTCAGTACTTAATCAAGTTGTGAGCCTCACAGATCCAAACTATCCATTCTAATACTCGTATTAGAAATAAGTAAGTAACTATTCTGTTTGTCTGTTTTCACGTCTAAAACGTACTGTATTGATTTCGACAAAATTTGACAAGGCGATAGCTTTCATCCTGAGGGATTAATAAAGTCAAAATCCACTCGGACGAATCGCGGGCATAGTTAAGCTAGTCGGATATATAATCGTTCAGGTTTCGTCTGCATTTTTTTAAAGATTTTTTTGTGTTTGAGTTAAGAAGACTTCTTTTTACCCCACTAAAGCAAAGTCAAAAGTAAGGGATGTATGTATGTATCTATCTATGTATCTATGTATATATGTTGGTATTAACATATGTTCTACAGTTGTGCCTAAACCACTTGGGCGATTTTGTGGTCCGGGTGATATGGGCTACATTTTCAAAACAAAATTATTGTGACGGATGTTACTCGTATATCTGGTCGGGTTACGGTTTTTAAACTTTTATCCTTGTTCAATTAAAAAATTAATTAATTTAGATCCTGAATCTAGATCATCGGTACATTGTTTTACTCTAGCAAAATCATCGATTAACCTTTGCAATATATTATACTTAAAAAAAAACTCGTTGCTTATACAAGTATTGACAGTTTGACTAATTGTGTTTACTGACCTTTACGTATAAAAGTATTTGGATATTAATATGCTCTAGATAGGTACTTAAGTAGTTGAATGAATTTACTATTGAGATTATAGCTGCATATCGACCTAGCTGAGACTAGCTGATGCCCGCGACTTCGTCGGCGTGAAATCGGCGAAAGAATCCCGCGAGAACTCTTTGATTTGCCTGGATAAAATGTAGCCTATGTCACTTTCCCAGGTCCTCAACTAAACATGCAAAAAACACGTCGATCCGTAACTCTGTTGCGGCGTTATTGAAGGACAAACCAACAAACAAAAACACTTTCGCATTTATAATATTAGTCAGGATTAGAATTGCCCGTTTTTACCAAAATTACCTAAACCTAAACGTCTCCAACCAAAGTTCCCTATCTTTTACGGGCTATCTAAGCTAAGTTAGGTGAAGCTCTCTGTCAATTTCGTTTTCACGAACCTTTAGGGAACATCTGAAGGTGGAAATGACATTGGGATTATATTTAGGGGCTGACTACGTATACGTACGAAACTCTTACTTAGGGGATGATTTAGGTGTGGTTGGTTAAAACGGTCATGAACCTAAATTCAAATTCAAATTCAAAATGGATCATGACCCTAGTGGACTTTTTTAAATCTATACTATGGATTAACTAAGTAACCATTAAGGGACTGTTGAGGGTGGCGCAGTTACATATTTAAAATGGTGAAAACGTAATCGAACCCTTTTCTTTTAAAAAGCTTGATCCTTTGTAGGGTTCCAATTTCGATTTTGTGGCAGTGAACCCTAATAAATAACTCCGTACAGTCATATTTTTTTTTATTATGAGATAGGCTTGCGCTTGTGTCGTATGGATAATTCAAGGATATTTTATGGGTTGACCAGTCAAAACTTGTTGTTTTCCTCACAACATGATATACGATAGGCCTTTGGCAGCAATTAGTCACGTCGATTCCAATAAGGCCATAAAGCGGTGATTATGGGCAGTTACGGAGCTATTTTGATTGATAAGGACACACGCATTACTCGTGCTTTTCACCTTGCACATCGAGCTTTTGTCTATTATGACATATACAAGTGTCACATGTTTTGATACATTTGATAGGTACATTAAATTCTTTTGTCTTTATAAATTAAGTTGTGGTGGAGTAGACATTTTTTTTAATAAAGAATATTAGCCAAGTTGAAATTGACTTATATTCTCCTCTCCCCTCCAAATGAGCGAAAAGCTTGTGCTAGGAGTGAGTACGACAATAGTGCAACGGGTGGGGCTCGAACCTGCGACCTTTCAGTATTCAATCCGCACCTTTAACAGTTGGGCTATTGAGGCTTTTGTTTGAAGTAAACTACTTTTCAGTGACCGTGGTACAGTAGCTTACAGTAGCCTGTAGAATTACTACTATAGGTAGATTAGAAAAGGATATTTGGTTAGCTTCAGCTTCCTATCAAGTCCGTCGTATGAAATGGTAGATTTATGACGTGTCATAAGAGCTACAAGTTAGCCTGCATGAAATAAATAAATTTTGAATTTGAATTTGAAGAACAAATCGTCACTTAAGTGAGAGTAATAAAGACACTCTATGAAACTTAGGCTGGCTGATTGTCTCATTCTATAATATAAAACTCCATAAACCCAGATTCAATTAAACTTATGCGCTCATTACTCACATATTAAAATAATCAACATTGGGCAATTAAAAATATATATATGCAGGTACTTGCTAGGTATCTAAGTACACGAAATTGCGATTATCAGCTAATATAAAAAATTGTACCATTATTGCATTCAACAAGTAAGTACTCATGTTTATTATAGTACCTAGGTATTGTGAATTTCATGTTAGAGCATTAACTGTTAAGGCTACACTGCGCGCGCTACTTTCCATGCAAAGGTATTACGGTGATAATAAGAGTGTTATTTTTTATTATTCTAGATACCTACTATGTACCTATATATTTAGTTAAGATGCATCGTTGGTCTAGTGGTTAGCAAGTTCGACTGCGGATGACGAGGTCCCGGGTTCGATTCCCGGGTCAGGTCAAAAAAGTTATTGGGTATTTCTGTCAAGAAATTCTCAGTACATACTAATCCGGAGTTAGGAAGTCGAGTCACTCCCGTGCCTTGGAAAACAGGTAGAACTGTCAGCTCTTCACCTGATCTCTTTCCGGCCGGTCCGACCCAACGGAATATGAGAGTGTACCTGTGTTTGCGCACAATCTTGTGCACTATAATATCTCACGCACAGATGGCTAATCTCTGTGGAGATTTGCCACCGTGGACAGTTCTGTCGGGATGACATTATTTATTTATTATATTTAGATAGAGATAATCAAACTTCGTGCGTAAATAAACTACATACATATTAAATAGTTTCCAAAACAAACCCTGGGGAAAATTAACTTCCTAATTGTAATTTTAATTCAATTAAAATATGTAATAATAATACTTAATGTACTTAATATAAAACTAAATTCTAAATTAAAACTAAAACGTAAATATCAAAAATAAAAGCTAAATATAAAAAATATCATCTAAACTACTGGAACGAGGAAAAGTGCCCAGAACGCTGGCTGCGTTACCCCGCCGAATGGCCAAACTTATACTTTTACTTATTTTAATTGAGATCTTTATTTAGTTTGAAAAATTTATTAATTTTGCAAAAATAACGAAATATCAATCGTGGACTACGCAGTCACATTATCGCGTATATTCTTTAGTACCCGTACGTCTTACAAGTAAATGCCGATTATAATAAAAGTAGCATACTGTTTCACGTGATACTGAAGAGAGCACTCTTAAGAATGGTTGCTTTAGTTTAGTTTTTACTCGTAGTGCAGTTGTGAAATATAATGCAGTTTCAAGACATTAAAGTGTCTATATTTCTATGAAATGTTGAAAATGACCTTATAGTTTAACAAGCATATTAGTTCAGTGTAGTTAAACGGCTTAACACTAAAGGCTCGCGCGCACTGTATTTGTGGGGCGCGCCACATAGCATTCGCTGCATTAAAATATAATACCAGAGCCTATTATATACCATGTGGAATATAAATAGGGTATCTACTATATTCGGCAGTAAATATCTGGTGGTCTTTGACCGTGGATGGTTAGTATCCTACCGTAAAAGATAAACAGCCAAGTGATTCAGCGTACCGACACGATGGCGTATAGAAACCGGCGTTTAATTATGCCATACCCTCTTTAAGTTAGCCCACTAGCATTTTAGACTGCATCGTCACTTACCATCAGGTGAGATTGCAGAAGGGCTTAGAGCCAGAGGCCTTTTTGGAACAATTTTAATAAATAATTTTGGGGTCATTTAGTTCAAATTAAGTGGCAAACAAAAATTAAAAACCCGACTACGGAACATGTTTTTTTTTTAAAAGAACAATTATTAGCCAAACTGAAATTGACTAATATCTTCCTATCCCCTCCAATTAAGAGGAAAGCTTGTGCTAGGAGTAGATATGATTATAGTGCAACGGGTGGGATTCGAATCTGTGACCTTTCAGTTTTGAGATCTTTAACCGTTGGGCTATTGAGGCTTAATACACATTGGATGTAACATCAGTCATATTGAAGTTGTTCGTATAAAATGTAGCCTACATCACTTTGTCTATAATAACAAATCGATTGACATTCATCAAAATCGGCTCAGTAGATAAGGCACTATTGTGGAACATACGTAAATACATACATAGATTGCATAGATCATAACCGTTGGCTTTGGCGTAGTCAGGTGAAAAAGACATTGTATAAAAACACTGATATTATTCACAAGAATTGTAGCAATTACAGTTAAAATCACCACTTTTTTAAATGTCCTTGTAAAATCTGTAAAATAGGCTCAAGCGTATTGCTATAGCGGCTATGTATTGCAACACTGTCTAGATACCTAATAATAAAATTATTATGAAGTAGATAGGTACGAGGATAATCTAATGAAAAAACTGACTGACTAATTGACTGACTGACTGACCTGTCTGACCTATCAATATACAGCGAAGTATCAAATGGACCAGAGTACTTGTCAAGACAAATCAAAAAGCCCAAACTCGATGGGTTTACGTTGTTTCATTACAAAGTTCTCATTGCTGCCTTCCGGTTCCATCATCAGACCTTGGATATCATCTAGGACAAGAGTACTTGTTAAAACAAATCAAACGAGCCCAAAGATGGGCTTACGTCGTTTTATTACAGAGTTCTTATGACCATCTTCTGGCTACATCACCAAATCAGCTCTATATCACAATAATATTACATTGTCATCTAATTTACATATAAATGCAAAATTTTAGCTCAATTGGAAACCGGGAAGTGGTTCTAATTCAGCTTGCAAGATTACACAAACATACATTGCAAAAAACAAAAAAAAAAAATGAAGTGTTTCTTTTGTTGCTACTTTTTAGTGTAATATTTTAAAAAAAAATGAAGTGTTGCTTTTGTTGCTACTTTCTAGTGTAATATTTTTAAACAGGCAAATGCCTGAAATAATCGCATATCATTATTATTCCGATACAGAAGTAACGCCCTATATCAGAGCGGTTTCCATACAAAAGACATCAACGTCGTCCTGTTTGCGTCCTTTGTTCGCGGACCCGCCTTTCGGCCTTTTACCGCCTGGAATTTCATTGAGGAAATATTTGTGTATGTCCTCGTGAATGTTCTAGACCTAGGCTTGATTAAGCTGCAAGTATACCTATTACAATGAAAGTGGTATAGGAATAATTGATTGTGACTTACCTACATTCTTATTAGTTATCTATATTCTACAAGTTAATGCATCCGCTTTAAGATAAGTTCGTAGAATTATAGTAATGGTTTTTTATTTTTTATCCAATGACAAGACAGCCTTTGACTGCCATCTCATCTGATGGTAAGTGACAATGTCATTTAAGATAGTCGGCTAACTTGGAAGGGGTATAGCAGTGTAAATTAAACCTATATCTCTAATCGGTTTCTACAAGCCTTCGTGTCAGAACGCTAAATCGCTTAGTGGTATCTACATCTTTAACGGTAGAGTGGTAACTCATCGCAGCCAAAGTTTCCCACCATGTCATGCCAAAGATAATTTTAGGGATTATAAATTTCCAAATTTAGGGGAACTTTATAATCTCTAAAATGCCAGGAATCGAACTCGAGATGTCCCATTATAAAGCTCACGACTGCACCAGGGAGATCGTCGAAATTAAAGAGGAACGGATAATTTATTTAATTAGTATAAAACCAAAAAAAAAAGTGCAACCAATAACACAAACTACATGGCAATCACAATGTAATTTTGCGCAAGAACAATCGTAGATACATATGTAGGTATGTAGCTACCTAGTGGTAAATATAAACGGTGGATGAAACAGCCTTGACCTTGAGACGTACAAGTTCATCCCCAAAAACACCCTTACCGTGTGCGTCAGGCCGCATCACAATTAAAATTACGGCATTGCACTTGCCAATTAATTGTTTCCAATTACGACTAGCCTAGCGGGGTGCTACATATATAAGGGCGCAGGCTTCGTACCACAGCATTCCGACTTTACAAGTGGTGGTGAAAACACGCTTAGGCGAAATTCTCTAGGCGAGTACTGACTACCAGCAGCGCTTAGTTAGTTCGTTTGAGATCTCCCAACCTTAGTTTTAGAAACCAGTAATCATGCAGTCAATGGTGAGTTTGTGTTTAATTCATTATTTAATCCCCTTTTGTTCTCATAACTAGACTAGACTAAGAACATAAAAAACTCATCTACCTATTAAATTACATGTGATTAAAACGTAACACCAAAAAGTTATGTATCAAAAATATCACCTGAAATTTCTAAAATAAGAAAATGTGTCTGAACGCTGGCTGCGCATAAAAATAATTTTCGAAATTCTGAAAAAAAAAAACATTTCCAAAAATATTGTTAATTTTTTACATTTTATACTTATATACGTAAAGATGTAATTTCACTTTCTTTATTTAAATATATTCAATTCAATATTATCAAGAAAGTAATCGCAAACTGAAAAACAATAATATTCAAATAGATAATCTTGGAATGGAACAATTGTAATAAAATTAGCATAAGTACCATAAATCGTAATCAGTGTAGGATTTACAGTAAAGTCGTGGTTACTTTGGACAAATTTGCTGAAATATTTGCATAAACAACAATACAATAAGAAAATTAATATTTCCGCTGACATATCAAAATTGTACCAATATTAATTTCTCTAGCCGATTTTAGCTTATTTTCGAGCCCACGGCTTCGCTCTCGTAGATTTAGTTTTTAAAATCCCACCGGAATTCTTTAATTTCCTGGGAGAAATTGATAACTTTCAAGGAAAAGGTAATTTAACTTTACTATACAAATTCATTTGTTAAAGGTTTTGTTTTAATAAAATGTACTACCTACCTACCTAGGTTTTAATCTCAATAATTATTATTGTCCACATCTTAGATAATATAAATTTTTGGTGTGTGTGTAATGTACGTCTCTGTTTTTCGTCAAAGGTAGTGGATATATCTTTTATACTCCAAGGGACATATACTATAGACAGACAGGCATACACACTTTCATATCTATCATAGATATGAAAGTGTGTATGAAAATCTGTATGGATTAAGAAACTTCTAAATACAAGATATTATTGGGTCCATTGTCACTTAATACTTGGGGGCGGCATCTTAGGCGGATTGTTGTATCTATTTACGTTTTAAATATTGTGTCAAGGTCGATTTTAAGAGACAACAATGCATTGATTAATTTAACAATTAATTCATGTACTTAACCGGCAGCGATGTCGCCTACGAGATTGCTTATCGAAATCCACATGAGATACAGATTAGTCATTGTTTTGATAAAAGTTTCATTTGCAAACAGTGCTTTGCTTAAAGGTGATTTTTTTTATTTCAATGTAATGTTAAATATTTATATTCGTTTTTTGTCAAAAAATATTTGGAAGTTTCACATTCTAACGGCTTAACACGGTCTGAACAAATTGTTGGCCAAGGTCTATCTGAAGAGATTAATGGAAGAAATAAGAGCAACGCCGCAATCCAGTTAGTGTCAAAAGGCGACTGAAAAACTTTGAAACAATATTGCGTAAACTTAGGCGGGCGCCTTGCGTGAAGATGTCTTCACGCTTCAATAGGCACTTAGCAGACGCAGCGTCGGGGTTTTGAATAAAAAGTACTTAGTCTGGATCACTAGTTTATTCCTCTACCTGTCCATCATAATCAGTTCAGCCATTCTAATTAACAGACAGACCAAAATGTTAATTTTGTGTTTTTGTTTTATGCTAATATTCGTTTAAATTTTAGAACTCACAGATAGACCCTTCAACTAAAATAAATTTTTGAGGTATTAATGTGTAGGTGACAATTACTTTCTTTTAGTTTTACTCTTACCGAGTATGTTTTCCGTGATTTTATTTTCCCTGTTTCCGTGATATCAACGATCGAAATGTTAAACTGACATTCATATAATTCATTCGATTCGTTTTAATTTGCTCTACTTATTTGTAGGTAAAGGCTTCTCGAGAGTTCAGAATTTTACGCGAAATATTTTTTGTAGTTTAGTCGTTACAATTATGTTATTGGGATTACTTTTGTAGTGATAGTGAGATAGTTTAGTAGATTAAGATTTTTTTGGGGGTCCGGAGTTCGATAGCAGGCACGCACGCATCTTTTCTTTTCCAACTTTTCGAAGCTATGTTTATTTTAAGCATTTAAGCTACCTCTGCTACCTACCTAACACTGCTTCGAAAATGTAGGAAAACCTGCATGCATCGTGAGAAAACCTACATGACTCAGAGCTCTCTATAATGTCCTCAAATGTGATTAAACTCTGTAAGTCTGCACTTGGTCAGAGTGGTAGTCTATAGACTAAACCATTCTCATTCTACAGGAAACTTGCATAATAATGGGTCGGCGATGTGTTGAGATGAGTGAAGATATGATAATTCGGAAAGATCTGACAAAGTGCATTTGAACTTTAAACTAAGAACATAAAATTGAATCAGCTGATACTATGTCTAAACTCGCATATTTGTCAAGTTTCTCCTATCATTAGCAATCACTGCAACCGACCGCAAAGTCGAACACACTCCGACTGAGCGTGACGCGAGCAATAAGAATTTCTATCGCGAAATTTTACTTATAACCTTCGTAGTATTGACCTACTACTGTAAATTGTACTTGTATTAGAAACGACTTTTATGCAAACATATTCAATGCAAGAAAATTAATTGGGCAGCTAATAATAATCGGTTTTGCAAAATGAACTGTCTTTGCCTTAAGTTTTTGTCACAGTAAAACAAGCTATCTTATATTAAAAAAATGCTTGAGATGGTGACAAGCTGTAATACCGCATTATACAGCCGGATTAATTCTGAACGTAAAAAAGACAAAATGTAAAAATTCCGACACTTAGTACGTAAGAGGTCCTAACTGCCCAATACTTGTCTTAGCAACTAGGAGCATTCCAAATGCTTAGTTTTTTTGACATTTGTTGTATAAACTAAACGTAAAAAATCAGAGACTTCTGCTTATATTTATGCCGTTATTTGATGGATTGAATTTTTTATTATTGTATTTTTGGTGCATTTATACATAAATGCAACTATTATTAGTTAATGGGGTCTAAGCTAAAATATCATCTAAAAATGTGTGGTCGGGACTGACTTGCATGCCGTGAAACCGCTAAGTTTTACTTACCCATTTCCATGAAAAGCTCAGACACCAGCAGCTGCAGCAAGTACCCTTCGGAAAGCACTTCCTAACGCCCACTTCCTTTGTTGAGCAATGCAACTGGTTGTGCACCAGTTCACTGAATGATAATTCCGAACCATTGCAAAAGAGGCGCTTGCAACAGAACGTAAAGGCGAGTCGATATGAGGTCCACGCCTTCAAATTATACACTTGCTTTGTTCTGCCCAAGGAACGATATAATCATTTTTCTCATAATATACCAACTTTGTTTTACTACATAAATAATAACTAGTCTAGTCTAGGTTACCATACAAAAACTTCGCTTCAGACAAGTTATTTACATAGATACTTTGTCTGTCTACTCCGATTTTATCTCTGGCGTACTCGGGTCTAATGAGATTGGCCGCTTTGGGCGATAATCGTTCATAAAAATAGTATCCATACTTCATATAAATTACTGTGAAAATGCACATCAGTTGATTTTGATAAATTTGGTTCTGGGCGCATATATATTCTTTTGGGGGCACATATTAAAAAACGTGACTCCTGATACTAGAGTTTATTTAAGCTTCCGATTTAGATGTCAAGTCATGTCATTTCCCGTCAGAAAGCCCGTCAGGTTTACCACACAGTACGTCGTGATGACACGTTATAGTTGTGAGCAGAATTGTCTAACATAATTGCTATGGTGTGACGATCGCAATCATCTTCGATTGGCTGACATCCTCTCACTATTGGCTAAAATGCATTGTTGCAGCAACAACAGGTACCAAAAAAAACAGAACTGATGCAGCTTTTCCGCAATCCGTAGAACTCTGTTAGATGACAATATTATCTAATTGTATAAACAAATAAAATAAAGATGGGCAGTAATCGATTGATCATAATTTTTTTTTCTTTTTTTAAGTCAATGCTTTTTCTTTTAGCGAAAGATAGTGCGTTATATGATGAGATGACGACTAACCTTCAATAGTGGAGAAGCACGAGAAAAAGTTACAACACAGTGAACAGTATTATAAATTGTATTTAAAAAGCTCTTCCAAAGTAACTCGGCTAAATAATATTTTGTTTTTCTTCATGACAAAATGGCTAACTTGTCTTGAACTTCTTGACTGCAATCTTACCTGATGACATATGACGATGTACATCTAAGATGGTAGCGGGTTATCTTGGAATTAATCGGGTTCTACACGCCACATCGTACCGGAACGCAAAATATCTTGGCGGCACGTCTTTTGACGTTGCGCTGGTATCTAACCATGGCCAAAGCCGGCCACCAGACAGTTAGGTTTTCTCGACTGTTCTATTAGTTTACTCTACAAAACTAGTAGCTGCAGTGACTAATATCCACAATTAACTTTAATGTCAGTTTTACTCACATAAATGCAAATTACCGATAAAGGCGACTCGATAATGTTTTACAGAATTCATAGCGTTTCCAAAGGTCAAAGGATCTTTTCCTAATGTTGCTCCCACGTTGCTCCTAAGCATAAAGGGAACTAGATCGACCTTTCCGACTGACCGTGACTATTCAACTGGTATTTCACAATCTTCGATTGTTTGTGAAACGATACGAGCGGTCAAGATCTTATGGTTGAAAGGTTTCTGGATATAGAATTACTTACAATATCTCAGAATAATGTTCCCTTAACGATAGAAAAAAGTATTAAACATACATTATAGGGCATTATTACCTATATTAGCTATGCGTGGTAATAGAGATTGCTCTCAAATCGCGTGTAAACGATAGGCGCCTAAAGCTCGTTGCTCATTAAATTGACCCACGGTCATTACCATCGTTGTACTATTATTAAATGATACTTTATTCACGTCAAAATTATGCCTCTTTTTATATAATTAACCTGTGGCTTTTAAGCGTTATTATAAGAAACGCAAAACGTCATTTGTTTACGTGACATAAGAGATTGGTCACTGGAACGTGAGGAAACTGTACGCGTCCATAAAAAATTTAAATTCCTAAATGGTTAATGGACCAATTTTAATTTACCTAATTAACGTGTGTAAATATGTATAATTTTATTTGCAATACATTAAATGCGAGTTTAATTCTTCTTTGTTTCAGTAATTTAAATTCTTTTATTACAATCATTAAGTTTATGAAATCTTAGGTTATGAAAAGTTTAGTACATATTCATAAAACTCGGTTTTATAATATTTAGAAATACATTGCAAAAGGTGTTCCTGTTCTGTACTGGCACTAATCTGTGAGTGGCAGAAAGCCTGTAGATATTTAATTCTGAATAAGTAGTTATATAGAGCAATGATTCATGCTGGCTCTCCAGTCCTTATTGGCGTAGCGTTATAAACTAATTAAATTAATAGTAGGTACAATATATTTCATTTCTGTTGCTTTGTTCGTTTGTTACTCCTTTACGCATCAACCGTTTAAGCTTTTTTTTAAATGCTTATGCATTTAAAAAAAAGATAGCGCGTATTCTGTAGATCGCATTTACGGGATATATTATTTATCTACGGGATTTTTAAGAACCTAAATCCACGTGGAAATAGTCGCAGGCAATAGATTCTCTTGATTTATCTATTTGATAATTTTTATAAATATGCCAGTTATGAATGTTATACGAATCTCTCTACCACTTGTAAAAATAATGTTAGGTATTAAATAAAGCCAATTCAATATTTCTACAAAAGCCACTCTCAATACAACAAGCTACGCAATAATCTAGTTTTAAAAGAATAATGGAGAATGATGCGACATTTGTTACACGTTTTTGTTATTATCGATTCGTTTTACCTTTGCAATCACAACAACTCGATATTTCTACAAAATTGTTCCAGCCCACTTGATATTTGAAATCAAAACATAAGATAGTGTTGTATAGTTCATAGTCAACTACTTATTTCATTAGCTTATTTTTCTTCTTCACTTAGAACTCTCATTTTTTAAACTTCAAGTGTGATCGCAGTCAACCGTTAGTTTATATAAAAAAGTAAAACCAACCTTTTCTGGTCAAATTTTATTTCCCCTTGAATTTTATACCTATCCTTAAACATACACCTACCTATTTAATAAAAGGTTACAGCATGAAACCATTCAGATTATTGAAAGAATTATCCACGCCTCACATAACCATTGTATAATTCAATCTTATCACGTAGTATGCTATCGAAAAATAATAGGACTTTTTCTACGACGATTTAAATACCTAAGTCAGTCATTCCTAGGAGTTATAAAATCAATCCAGGTATCGTGTCGCCAGCTTACCTTTGCACATAAAAAACTGCGGTTTTTGTTCGATATTGAAATTCCAATAAGTGCATGCGGTTTATTTTGTAACAAGATATTATAGTTTCCAACTGTAACAAGAGTTAGTAACTCGTACCTTTGCTCTTAATAGTGTTGTTAATGACTTTGTTAGCCATATCGGTAAACTTAATCTAATCGGTAAATAATTAATTTAAGGCTTAGACTGAGGTTTTACGGCCCATTATTTTGAAGGCTTTCCTGTACGAACCTATGTAGAAGTATGTTAATGGACTGGGGCTGTAAATATGTAGAACTATAATTTTAGCTGAGATGTAGAATTATAATGCTGCAATGTTTATTAGACACTAAGATTTTTTCCCCGATGTAGAAATCTACTGTTTTCTTTATATATATTATTATTAATAGTTTTATTAGGTATGATCATTGAACATCGGGCTCGAGATTCTTCTGCAAATATCTTTGATGGAAGCTGCACTATGTAATTATTATTAGTTTTCCAATATTTCCTTTTTTCGTTTCCTATCTGATCAAAGTCATATTCACTAAGTAGGTAAATACTTTAAATTCACTCAAGATCAAGACTTTATCACCAGTTCGGCATGCAAAATCTGTTGAGAGATATGTAGCTAGAAACTCAGCATTCTCTTTCAAAAAGCAACATTTACCACAATAATGTAACAATGTCGTTATTCTATCTCGTGGGTGGCTGAATTCAAAGCAGATTTATACACAAGTTTGTGATCTAATAAATTTCGCAGGTCATTGACTGCTATCATTTTCATATTTAAAATGAAAAAGTTGCTCTAGACTCTATCAAAGTTTGATTACTAATATTGGCAAAAATTAGTTAACTGTATAGGTACTTAATAAATAGAGCGGTTATAACTTAGTGCTTAAGACTTCTGCCTCCTTTTCGTGGGCTCAAGGTTCGATCCCAGGCTTTGCAGTTAGGTGCGTTTTAAGCAATGGGTTGTGATAAATGAATAAAATACATAATGACTTTATAAAGCGTCATAAATATGACTTGAAATATTGTTTTAGATTACTAGAGTCTTGTTAAACAGTTTTGTTACCCGTTACATAAACTTTCGTGCTTGCTTTAATTAAATCGGCCATTGTACATAGCAACCTTTTAACAAGCAAGACTTTGCTTCCCAGTTTAACTGTTATCATATTGCAATACAAGCCACACCTTTATCACTTAAACTTGCTCCGATTACATGAATCATTTAGATTGGTTTTACATAATATTCGTTAAGTACTGGAATTTATTTTGTTTATGGAAATCGTTGCAAGGTATGACAAGGCAAGAGACATACTCGAAACAGTTAATTGACGAAATAATAATATAGTTCAACTACCTTCGATACTTTAATTAAATAGTAAGTTTGCAGTTTGGTTTTTCTGTTTTCTGGAAACTTAAAACTTGAAACGACGTCCGCGATATCACAGGGTCGGGATTAAAAAAAATCTTTTAACTTTACAAGTGACTGGTTCGCTGCATTTTAAAGCAAAGCAAAAAGACAGTCATTATAAGTTTTGACCGTTTTTTTTGACTGTCTGATGGACTGGTTTGATGCGGTTTTTGTCATTCGAGCACAGGTTTAACCGGCATGATTATTATTTGTTTGATATTTATAGGCCTTTAATACCGTTGATATTTATATTGTAGAGCACCTAAAGCCATCGGCCGCTTGAGGTTTTTAATTCCCACGGGAACTTTTCAGGGATAAAAGTAGCCTTTTATGTTATTCTAAACTATACATATCTATCTCTGTGCCAAACAGCCAAATCGGTCAGTCGTTGCACCGTGATTGAGTTCGCATTTATAATATTAGTAGGACACATAGGTATGATAGCAAAAACTTATATCTAACAAAGATCTAACTACAAAACGAGCGGAACTCAAGCACTTTTAATGCAACATAAGATGTATTTTATCTCGTACTCAGTGGGTATTTTAATTTTCAATAGTAACAAAACTGCTTGAATCTTATTAACTCATCATGTTGCGTTTATAAAAAATGGTCTCGTCACGTTTTATTGTTGCACCGAATTTCTCAACTGCGTTACACTTTACGACCTTTTCATTCACACGGAGTCTACCTACTTAACTAAATGTCGAAATTAGATTAACACAAAACAAAGTGTACCTACAAGCAATAAGTAGGTACATGAAAGAATTGTGTGAACAAACCCGCGCCATCTGACCCGTATAACGTAAGAATCGTCGAATTACCGAGTTCCATTTTATTCTTGGGTGGGTGAAGTTAGTGCAAAGTTTTTGTAACTCTTTCAAAACTCACAACTTAAACTTTTTATAGGCGTTTAGCTATTCTGGATTACTGTATTGAATGTAATAGACGGTTCTTTCTTAGAAATAATTCAATTTATAGAGGTGTAGTGAACCGCGTCGAAAATAGAATTTCACTAAGAAAAAGCCTTTTCTGCGAGACTTTTTTTGTACTAACTCGATCTGTTTTGAGATCTACTTTTGAACGTGTTCAGTACGCGTGACAGAGCGAATCGTATTGAAGATCGATTGCGCGTGTTATGAACTCTACCTTTCTCAATATACCTACCTACGTGCCCGATTGAAAAATCATTAGCTGAATTGTGTGCAAAATTTCAATTTACCAATTGCAGTAGCTACCTCTGTTGTAAATGACACTAATATTATAAAGGCGTAAATTTGTGTGTGTGTAAGTGTGTATGTGTATGTTTGTTACTCCTTCACGCCACAACGAAGGAACCTATTTAGCTAATATTTGGAATGGAGATATCCAGGATTAAAATTAAATTATTATTCCGAAAAATTAAAGCGTTCCCGCGGGAATTAAAAAATCTTAATCAATTAACAAGCACCAATTTTTTTGTCTAGACGTCAAATTCAGATAAAATTGAACAATAGTGTAATGTGTTAATAGCCTAGAACTATAGTTACGCATTATTTTATAACATTTTAACACAGCTTTTCTAGTTATTTCTACAAGTCCATTGGATTTCAAAAACAAACGAGAAAGAATGATGAAATCTATGTGATGAAATAAAAATCGTTGCACGACATACGAAAGGTAAAATTCAATTAAAAGAAACATTCCACATCGTTCCGCTTAAGTTCCTCTCTCCTGTCAGTTAAGGCTTGGACAGACTGCTTATTTTGAGGGGAGAATAAGAATATAAGTCAAGTTCAGCTTGGCTAATATTCTTTTATTAAAAAAAAAACAGAGGTGATTGCGATCGTCACACTGTAAGTTCTAAAGAATCCCGCGCCGGGAGAGCTTAAACTTAGGACCGGCCGTTTTACGCGCTTTACTTACCAACTACGAGCTGTTACTTTAATTTATAAGATAACCGCGTTATAATTCATATAAGCGCTCTAACTTGTACAAATGCGATAATTACGACAAAATATGTAACGCGCAGTTCACGCGTTGCTGTTTTAGTCCATTGATGTCCCAGACCCCAGTCTGTCCAGACCTTAAATAAATAATTGATATAAATCATTTTCTGCCACATTTACTCGAAGCAGCCATCAATTAATATCACAGCCTTGTCAGTTAGCGGCTCCACACAAGTACTGCAATGCCCGTAATAGGGAGTAGAGCCAACCGAGAAAAAGATTGATTGCATCGATAGCTTACAAATTGTTATCAGTAGATACCTGTACAAATACCTCACAAATTGTCCCACGATCATGAAGTGATTATCAATTACATAGGAATTCCAATTCGTTCTTTAAAAGGTTTAAAGCGTAAAGATACCATACATTCCTTCCATAATAATATATATCTTTTTCCCAATTATTTCTTTTCTTCATTTTATGTACCTACATGTCCAAATAGACAGCTAAAGATTATATAGATATTTCTTAAATAAATAATTAATTGAATTATAGGAAACAAACCAATTTAATATTTTGTAGTATGATGTGTACGTACTGAATGCTTTATGTTTGCTGGTTTAGTAAAAGATAAAGATAAGATGCGAGGTCCGTTCTCTTTCTATGAAGATTCGTTCAAGATTTTTACCAAAAATTAAGAGAATACGACATAGGATAAAAGTTAACCTACATGTTAAGTGGTAATAATACCACGCTGAAAATTTAAATTTTGTTGATAATAATATAAAAGTTTTCTATCTATATTTCAGGTATAATAAGTTAGGTAATTCATTGTATAATATGAATATAACGAAAGTACTCCATTGTTTCAGATTATCCTCGCCGCTTCCCTCTGCCTAGCGCAAGCATCCTACTACGCGGGCCCGCCGGCGCACATAGCCCTCAGTCCCGACGGCAAGTACGTGCTCGACACGCCGGAGGTAGCGCACGCCAAGGCCGCCCACCTCGCCGCGCACGCGCAGGCCTCGTCCTCACACGGTGCCTGGGCGCCAGCCGGCGGCGCCTACCTCGCAGGACCCGCATACGGCTCTGGCGGACACTACGGCGGTGGCGGTGCGCCTGCCGCTGGTATGTACACCTCAACATCATCTCGCGTCATCATCACCATAACTTCAAAGTTTGGTTTTTGACTGAATTACTTATTTGCAGGTCTCATCAAATACGGCCCCGCTCCCCTCGCACACGACGGCCGCGTCATCGACACTCCCGAGGTCGCCCACCTGAAGGCCGCGCACCTCGCTGCGCTCTCCGCGGCGACAGCCAAGGCCGCGCACGGCGGCTACGCCGGCGCCGGCGCCGGACTGGGCGCGGGCTACGGTGCTGGCTACGGCGCCGGCTACGGTGGCGGATACGCCGGCGGCTACGGCAAGTGGACCGGTCCCCAGGCCCACATTCAGCTCACTCACGACGGCCAGTACGTCGTAGACACCCCTGAGGTACAGCACGCGCGCGCTGCTCACTTCGCGCAGTTCGCCCACGCCGCGCAAGCCGCCGCCTCCGCGCCAGAGGAGCCCTGGGACGCCCATGGTGCCCACGGCGCCCACGGCTGGCACTAACACCTACCTCCGATTCGGCCCCCTCACTGCCTGAAACTATTTTTTATACAAAAGTAAACAGAAAACCAAAAAAAAAAATGTTAAGATGTATAGAGTTGAATGACGAAGTGTATAGCGATGCTAGAGCGATTTTTGTACCTAAATAATGTAATAAAAATCTTATAATGTTACAATATATTTGTTTCCTTTCCTTTGCCGCTTCTATTGCTTGCAAACTGCGAGTCTTATCGAAAACAATTCTTGTTTCTACATCCGCTATAAAAAAAAATCATTTGAAAATTATTTTCCCAGAGAATTTTGCTGCTGCCACCTCGACACCAATGTTCAAGATAAAAGACTAGAATTTTGCAGTCATTTCATTTGATAAAATAGCTTTATAATAGCAATTTCAAGAAAATGACGGCGCAATTACAACATTACTTTTTTTTTATTAACTTACATGCTTCTGCAAAGCGTACTTAGGAATATACCTACCCATTACAACTAATATAGTTTTATGCATAGAATAAAATAACTGCCAGGTAATTCTGTGGGTTACAATTAGTACTACAATGGCAATACACTGTGTGTATAAATAATTATTATTATGAGATGTTTTATTTATTTAGGCTTTTAATTAAAAATGAAGAACTACGTGGCTCACAGTTTTTGAAACATCTACCCTCAAAGCCATAAAATAGGGGATGAAAGTTTGTATGGAAGTCCATCATATTTTTTCAAGTTTTTGAAACTTTGTATTTTGGAAATTATTGTACCTTGTTGGATAGCTCAGAAAATGTACAAATTTTTAAAATAACCTACAGGCCAAAACCCGTTATTTTTTAGGAAAGTAGTATTTTTGTTGAAACTAATAGAGTTTCGGAGTCCTAATTGGAAAATCTTTGAAAATTGTTTTAATTTTACTTTTGATAATTAAGTTTGGAAAGTTGACTATTCAGTAGGTAATAAAATAATAAGTTGATAAAAACCAAAAGTTTTTTTTAATGCACCTCTAAAGTTGCGGATCCGCTTTTTTTTTTTAAAACACCAAACTATGAATAACTCAAAATTGCACTTGACCTCCTGCTCAACCTTTCGTCGGGATCGTGACGTTTTACTGGACAGCCTGTACAATACATACACCATAAATATCCTTAAGTTGAAGACTGGGAGAGAGCATAGGCTACTTTTTATCTCGGAAAATCAAAGAGTTCCCGCGGGATTTTAAAAATAATTCCACACGAGAGAAGCCGCGGACATCAGACTAGTAATATAATAAATAGAAAAATAATACTATAATATAACACTATATAATAAACTGTATACAAATAACACATTACATGGTATATTAAAACAAGTATAAAATGAATATTTAAAATACCCCCAACATGTGAATCTATGGCCGGACTATATACGATATATCTGACGTCCTGTTACCCATTTTTC
The DNA here is from genome assembly GCA_038048805.1 of Hipparchia sbordonii. Classification (NCBI taxonomy): domain Eukaryota; kingdom Metazoa; phylum Arthropoda; class Insecta; order Lepidoptera; family Nymphalidae; genus Hipparchia; species Hipparchia sbordonii. The sequence continues at coordinate 5,539,922 of CM076107.1, read as the reverse complement.
TGCTCCAACAGATTCCTCTCCTCAACCCTTGATTATCATCTATCAACCATATCAATATATTTACTCTTTGAATCCATTCTAATGACCCGCGACACACTATATCTGCTATCATGTTTCTGAGGAATTAGGTATTCCACAGACTACTTGATGCTGCAGTATCAGCTCATGCCTTGGAAATAATCTGAACTAACCGTACACCTTTCAAATCAATTGCACCAGTGAAAGTTAAAGTTTCAAGATCCTTTAATCAAGTAGGAAATGACCTGATAAAATCTTGAAACGCCTGGGCAGATTTTCATTACCTTTAGTTAAAAACCATTTCGATCACGTTAGCTTTCAAGCACAAAAATCTACATGAAAATCGGTCCATTCGTTAGGGAGTTATGAGGGAACAGACAGACACACAGATACATACGTCATAACACCCCTCTTTTTCCGTCAAAAGATAAAAGTTTTCGAAACATAATTCTGATTCAATCTTGACTTAAAATACCTATAGCCATCTATACCGTTGCGGATATTCTGAGGAAGAGAATTTCAGAGGCGTGTTGCAGTTACCTACCGCAAAAGATTTTGCGAAGGAAATGGTATTGCAGTGATGTTGGTGGTCTTTTCGTGATGATTGAAGTAAAAATGGTCTACTGTTCCAGACTAAGTTGCTAAACTCAAACTGGGTATACATATCCTACCTTGTTTAGTACTTGTTCTAAGTGTTATTTAAGAGAAAGAAATTAAAATTGAAATTAAAATCCTACTTTCTACAAAAGTTGCTGTCATGCTGATCGAACGTCGCGAAAACAAAAGGGAAAGTATAAGTCTTTTTTATTCGGCAAAGAATATTTAAAGACATCATTAGCAAGCCTTTCTGCCCTCGTAATTGAAAACACAGTAAGTTAAATAGAAGTTACCTTTAAGTTACTGTGTTTTCAATTACGAGGGCAGCTTTGCTGAAAAGTGAAAATACATCTTACGTTCTTATAGAAAACTGATAGCAATATTTATGCTCTATACATTTGCCACTGAAAGTCATCGCAAATTGAAGCTGTTAATTTTGCCATCCATCCGCTTACTAAAAGGCCTAAGTAAAAACCCCAGAAATTGACGTAACATTTTTAGGGTTGTATGTTTGTATGATGATCTCGATCGTGAGATGAAGCAAAAGAATAACGAGTAAATTGTAAGTTTTAAAGTTTTTAATTAAATTAGCTGTATTAAAATTAAATTAAGTTTAAGATTTAATTAACTTCGCGGTCTTAGTATTTCAGTAGCTATAATGCTATAAATGATCAAATTACTGGCATTAATTTGATCATTTGTAGCATTATAGCTACTGAAATACTGAGATTGATAATTGAGAAGATTGATAGAGAAAAATGATCATCTTTCGCGTAGTTTAATGTATGTATAACTGTAATCTGATTATTATTTGTCAATTTACGGTATTTAGAAATGAAATAAAGTACGATCAGCTTTAATTCACGGGTTTCAACGGCAAATTTTTAGAACGTAAAGATTGCTATTCGTTTTCTGTAAGAATTTTGATCAGAATATTATATTATTATAATATTAATTCACTTAATTTGGCGTTGCATGACGTTTGATAAGGTCGCCAGAAACGCAAGATGGCGAAAAATTTAATCTAAAAATTCGCTACGTTATGTTTACTAGGTTAGATTATAGCATAATCGCTAAATTATTGTTGCCGAGTTTCGCACGTACCTAGGAAAATAACAGCAATGATACACGGATGATACTAGGTGCTAGAATAAGAATGTCATAGACACCTAACAACTTACCTATTTATTTACTTAAATACACTTACAAATCTTACAATATACATACATGACATTCACAAAAACTGTACAAAAATTTTAATACTCACTGATATGACGTCTGTATGACGTATATCAATTACAAACGTTACAAATATAACCTCTTCGGATTGTCATGCAAACAGTAATGACGAGTTACTTACCTAAGTATTATCATTGTTATTATTGTTTGCTTTCATAAAATGCATGAAAGATTATAAAATAATTCTGTACGAATGTAGAAGATTAACGTATTCAAATATTGTCACATTTCACTTTTATATATTTAGGTACCTACTCTGTTCCCAAAACAGAATTCAATTACCTTAAACTCTTACTCTTAAAGAAATTAACTATTCCAATTTTCAACCAACGGAAAAAAGGAGATCATAGGTTTCAATTCGTCGCGTCTAAATTTTTTTAAAGATGTCATATAGAATAATGCTAAAATGTTACATTACGGTAAATATTTTAAGGTGTATAATAATAATAATAATAATAATAATAATAAGCCTTTATTGCTGATTTACATTGTTAATTACATTGGTTAATTATTTTATTCTTCACTTGCACTTTAGTTAATCCGCAATCAGCGCGTCCTGTGACGCGTAGGCCTCCTCCAGGTGTTTCCAGGTGTCTCGATTTTTAGCGATTCGTGACCAAAGTGTTCCAGCCGTCTGCTTAACATCGTCGATCCATCGCTTCCTCTGTCTACCTCTCTTTCGTTTCGAGCCGTCTCTAACTTATTTTAAGGTGTACGACATCTCAAAACAAAATTGAAATCATACCTGCTGCTATAAGTAGTTGGCCCAGTATTAAAATATTTTATTAATGAATAATTCGACTGTTGATAAAATGCTTTGTCGCAAAAAAAACTTCGTCTAGGGAACAGAGATCTATTTTGAGCTGTCTGACTTTAAACCTGGGCGTACGATATATCTTAATTGCAACAACTAGAAAGACTTCAAAACCTCTTCAAGACAACCTTTTATTTAAGGAACTACTATTTAAGAAACAGAAAATTAAGAATGTAATAATGCTAAAGTTAAATTAGCGTTTCTGATTAAATCCGAAAGCTTTCATTTAAGGCAAATATTGAAATACCTATAGGAATTTAGATCATAAGGACAATAAAAAGAATGGCAGCAGTTCATGTGATTTTTGTTACATCACTCGGGTTTAACAACATCGTGTATCAATAATCAGTTACCTACCAGTATATCTACTCGTATGCATGTGTAGTAAGATTACCATCATTCCGATTTTTCACGAAATAAGAAGATCCGGCTGGGTTTTTATCTTGTCTTTCGTTTCTCCAAATTACCGGAAAAGAATTTCCGGTTGTAACTATACAATTCCGTGGTAGCTTATTGCCTATTGGTATAAACATTTATTCACAACAGCTAGCTGCTGCCCGCGAATTCATCCGCGTGGAATTGGTTTTCAAAAATCCCACGGGAACTCTTTGATTTTTTGGGATAAAAAGTATGTCACTTATGTTACTCTCCAGGTCTAACTATACCTATGTAAAATATCACATCACTCCATTGCTTTGATTGAATGACAAACCAACAAACCAATAAACTAACAAACAAACACACTTGCGCATTAATAATATGAGTAAGAACTAGCTTATGCCTGTGAATTCGTCCAAGTATTCCAGGATAAAAGGTAGCCATGTCACTCTTCAAGTCCTCAACTATATCCATGCAAAAAAGCACGTCAATCTCTGTAGCTGCTTATCTGAAGGACACACCAACAAACAAACACACTTTTGCATTTATAACACTAGAAGGGCTAAGCTTTCTTTTTGAATTATAATGGTCTGGAGAGCCTTTTTTAAAGGAAAGTTTATACAAAGCAAAAGAACCAACTTAAGTACCAGTTTTTATCAAGTAGGTAGTTTAGGTTCATCATCATCATCACCAACTCATCAACCGCTCATTACTGAGTGCAGGTTTCCTCTCACAGAAGGGTTATAGACCATAATCCACCACGATGGCCCAATGCGAATTGGTAGACTTCACACACCCTTGAGAACATTATGGAGAACTCTCAGGCGTCCAAGTTTCCTCACGTTGAAGCATGTGATATTTAATTACTAACTCCGAGATGTCAAAAGCGTGCCCGGGATCGAAACCGCGAGCCCCTCGAATAGATTAGCCTTCGTTTACTATTATTTACCTACGGATCCTGGGGGCAAATAAAACTAAACTCACCTTCAAAAACAACTCACCTAATCCAAATTTTACAAGGAAAATTTTTGGATCGTAAGGGTATTTTGAAAGAAATCAGAACACTTAGAAATAAATATTACATATTTTGTTTCTGCAGTTGTTGTCATTTCTTGCACATATTTTGCGTATATTTAGGAACTGATGGTTACCCTATACCTAAATACTCGTATGTACAGTACAGTTACAATATGAGGTCGAATAGCCCGTATGACCGTATTTCATATGTGTGCCAAGTTGAATTTATAAGCCTCAATATGTTTTACTTAAAAGGCAAATAATAATTATTATTTAAAAAGACATACCTATTATACTAAAGATAATTTTATCAGATGTCATGGAATTAAGAACTCCTGGAAAATATATTTTCCTATTCCATGAACATGTAAATTAGCCACGTCATCGTGATCATAGTAATAATTCATATAGGTTTTACATCCTCGAATCATTGTTTGAGAAGCTTTTTACATCGATGACTCAATTGGCACTGGGATTCCATAGCGGGTTTGATTACGAAATATACTTCTAAACCCATAATAACATTGTAGGTACTGGAAATTAACTCTGTTACAACAAACCTTTTTCTTAACTTACGTACGATACTTACGTTCTTTTACTCAGCAAGAATCTTGGAACATTATTAGTCATACATACGATACCCAGATTTTTTTTTATTCGATGACAAGTCTTTGACAGCGATCTCACCTGAGGGTAACGTTTAGCGGGCTAACTTGGAAGGGGTATGGCAGTGTAGATTCAGCCGGTAACCCTAATCGGTTTCTACACGCCATCGTGCCGAAACGCTAAATCGCTTGGCGGCACGTCTTCCTTCCTCATGAGCCATTTGGTATTTTCCCTCTAATACCGGTAGATTGCTGCACTAAAATTGCATTCGTTAGCAAAAAAGATAAAATGTTAATGTATGTTTGAGAGGTAGGGTAGATATAACTTATGTGGATTGACGGACCGCTTTAAAACGATGTTTATCATAATGGAATGATTTTGATATAAAATTGGCTGGGATTGATTGTATTATTGTCCGAAATTATCTCCTTATACAAAAACTAAGCTCGCAACTTCGTTCACGTGGATTGAGGTTTTTTAATTCCCTTTGGAACTCTTCTATTTTCCGGGATAAAAAGTAGCATATGTCGTGTTATTCCAGGGTCCCGTACACCACATCGAAATTCACAACATCGAAGCTCATGAGAATAAAACCAAACAGGACAGAACGGGTGAGCCAGTTTGTTGGCGAAATGGCTTACTTATTTACTTATTTCTCATAATTAAAATACGAGTACTTACTATTTAATATTATACAGTATTAATTACTAATTTCGCTGCATATATGTATTTTTAAAAGTACCAGTCATGTACCAATAAGATCTAATTTATTGCGGAATCATTAGCGGTATATTCATTTTATATTCCGTTTTTATTGCCAAATTCAATAATTTAACTGTTGCTCTAACTTTCTCTGAATTATAATTATGAAATTAAATAATTTGTGACAAAGTGTGATGATAGACCGGTATAGATTAATCAGTTAACGGTACAAGTTAAGAATTATGTTTTTACATTATTTATTTGTTCACTATTGACAATGGTTTTAAAAAACATTTCCTTTGACCTAGGAAAATGAACTACTTTAATTTTTTATATCAGAATAAATAATATTCTTTTTTTGATCCCGTAAAACCAAAATCCTTCTTCTGTGATCGAAGCCAAAATCTAACTCCATCGGACGAAGTTGCGGGAAAAAAGTAGAAGCTCTATTAAAATTAGATGTAAAAGGTATTATATTTCTTAGTTTAGTCTGCAATTACAAATACTCAAAGCTAGACACATTAGTTAGTAAGACGCAGGTAAGTTCCAACCTACTAATAACAGTTGACCCCAGTTGAGCTTATAAATCGGTGTTTAAAAGAAAAATATAAGTAAGTAGATCGATAAAAAAAATTAAATTAAAAAAAATCAAAAACCCGATTGAATTTTAAATAAAAACTAGAAAGGAAGAAATAAGTTCAGTAATCTAGAATTTTGATAAATAATATTATTGACTGTTAAGTCAATAAACAAGCAAAAAGTAAAGCAGATACGTTATAAATTGTCTATGTCTCTACAGACACTAGAGAGAAAGCACTTAGCATAGCCAAGAATACAATAATATAAGATATAATAATGTTACCCAGAGGTCGATCTTGTCTACAAATGCTTATTATGTTTTATAAAGAACATAATTATAGATACTAAGATATACCTATATGCATATATCGCTGCGATTTTGTTGCTATTAATGTGAATTTAATTGCGAAAAATTATGTCTGTGTAGGTATTATTTACCTTTGGCTCATGGCAACCGAATAAAATTATAAAGCGTGAGATGAAGAACTGATTGTATGTTTTTTTTTGTAATAGCCTTGTTTACAAGAAAAAAATTATAAATTTTTTAGAATGCACATCAGTTGCAGTTTCAGGATATAGGGCTCTTTATACGAGGTTGTCAGATAGTTAAAATATATTTTATTAAAATATCTTTTTTTAAACTATTGTTGTTGATTTGGCTGAAATTTTGAATGGAAATAGATTGTACCCTAGATTAACACATTGGCTACTTTTCATCCCGGAAAATCAAACACTTCCCGTAGGAATCAAAAAACCTTCATCCACGCGGACGAAGTCGCGGGCATCGTCTAGCTTATTATAATGTTGACAGTAGCGAACCATACTGCAAGTGAAGAAGAAGAAGTAATACAATAAGTATATTATGCGAGCCTTGAAGATCTAGTGATTATTCATTCATTACCATAAAATGTTTACCTTGACAGTGGCAGTGGAGTTTATGAGAACGCGGTCACCGTACCGGTCAATGGCATGCAAACTGTTGTAGGTACTTTCTTCTTATTGTACTGTTTAAATCTGGGAAGTGCGGCACTGGAGTTAAGTTTCTGACATACTTATTGTTTTTTTTATTAGAGTACGAGCACAGAATACCTATAAATAGTACAGAACCTAAAGGTAAAGAAGATTCATTCCACAAAATGATTTAAATAAATAGTGACTCTGGTTACCACACAATTCTCTAGAATTTTCTCTCTTTCTATCACGTAACTCTTATCCTTTCGCACTCTCTGAATTTAGGCTTTTAGAGGAGGTACGCCATGTACTTGTAGCTCCGCAGTTTACTGCGGAGAGCTCCAGGCATGGTACAAGATAGCCCTCGACTGGAAGCTCATCTGTTATCTATCATTGTTAATGATGATGCAGTCTTACATGGTAGCGGGCTAAATTGAAAGGGGTATGTACTGACATACCCCTTTCAATTTAACTGAAACTGATAGGGGTATAAGTTTTATTTACACTGGTAAATAAAACTTATACCCCTATCAGTTTCTACACGACATCGAATCGTAACGCTGAATGTCTAAGCGGCAAATCTTCATGGTGGTAACTAATCTTGTCTGCCTCTAGGAAAAATTCTTTGATGGATTGAGATCACATAGCTAAAGCCTCCAACCAGACAAAATAATATGATGGGTTCAGATTACGAGTATAAAATTCTTATTACCACGAATGCGTGACGCAATCGCAAACGAGTGAACGCAATATAGGGTTTTCCCATAAAGGAAAGCTTCACGAGAAAGTTCAGGAAGATGCGTGTTACCTACAATATAACTGTACGCGTTCACCCAACCGTAGAAAGGAAGTCTCTTACCTAGTGTAGAAAAAATACTTAGCCGAGGGATTTTTATAAACTTAATTGCTTTATTAATATTAATATATAAAACATAAATTTTTAAATTTAATTTAATTTAGATATAATTGTGATAATATTATTATTATTAATAATTACGAGTATCTATTAATTTCATGATATGTATGTAAATATATATCTTTCAAACTAGCTGATTGCTGCGACTGTACGTAGTCTTTTTGATAAAGGTTTTTTAAAGGTCGTAATATGAAACAAAACACACACACACACACACACACACACACACACACACACACACACACACACACACACACACACACACACACACACACACACACACACACACACACACACACACACCCCACACACACACACATACACAAAGATAAGTGCGCACACAATAAAATGAAATATTCACCGAAAATCAAAATAAGAATTTTCATGGATGTATCTACTTCACAGATTTGCATAACCCTCTACTCGTATCTACCTGTCAAGTTTCTCATCCCAGTGATTTGTGCGTCGTGTTGAAAAATTAGTAAATAAGTCATTCAAGATATTCTGGAATTTTATAACTTCATTGGGAATTTTCAATTAACTGGCGAAAATGTCTTTCAATTTGAGAGAATTGAAACTTCAGCCTTGAAAAGTTTTAATAAAGGGAAATTAATAAAACTTTTCAAGACTGAAGTGAACCAACCAACTGATAAGAATTTCCGTATTAGATGATGATCAATATAAGCAAAAGCACAAGGTGTGCGTCCGGTATCGTCCCCGGCGCGTCGTACCGCGCACGCGCATAAAAACTGCGCTCGAGAATTTACGCGTTTGTTACGTTCACAAACTTTTGTTTTTTTTTTTTTATATTTTGGGTATGAAAAATAATATTTCTTAGAAAGTCTCCAAAATAATTTTGTGATTTTAAAAGTAAAAAATTTCGTAGCACTAGGTTTATTTTATTAATATAAAATTACAGTTCTGATTTCTATGACTTTAACAGACCTCATATTAAATATTAAATTAAATATTAAAATATCTTCATGTGCCAGTTAAAATATTATATTTTAATTTTCAATATAAAGAATTTCTTTAATTTCAGAGAAGTGAAATTAGGTACATCATGATAAGAGCTGCAGAGGTAAGAAGTGTTATTTTATGTTCTTTCTTTGTTGTCTTAACAGGCGAGTTTTTTTTTAAATTTTATTTAATTTTAAATAGCTGAGTTTTGTATAATAACTAGATAGGTTCCTAACAATTGTTACGAGATATACGTATGAAGCAGTATAGGTACTTAGTGATGTTGGTCGTGTGATTAAGACTTCCGCTACCTTTACGGAGGTCCGAGATTTGATCTCTGGCGTCCCAGATTCGTGATGGTTAGCAATTAAATATTCAGTTCCTTCAATGGTAAAAGAAAATAAAGTCGGAAACCTGCATGCCTAAAGCTGAAATCAATAGACCGAACTCTCACTCAGCTTAGACTCAAGACAGAATTAAAACGAGACAGATTTGACGACCTCCCTGGCGCACTGGTAAGCGCTGTGGTCTTATAATTGGGAGGTCTCGGGTTCGATTCCCGGTGGCGGCAATTTAGGAATTTATAATTTCTAAATTGTCTCTGGTCTGGTCTGGTGGGAGGCTTTGGCCGTGGCTAGTTACCACCCTACCGTCAAAGACGTGCTGCCAAGCGATTTAGCGTTCCGGCACGATGGCGTGTAGAAACCGATTAGGGGTATGGGTTGAATTTACACTGCTATACCCCTTCCAAGTTAGCCCGCTACCATCTTAGACTGCATCGTCACTTACCATCAGGTGAGATCGCAGTCAAGGGCTATCTTGTCATCGAATTAAAAAAAAAAGAGCATATTTGAGGCCATGAGAGCCAGAGTGGCCTACGTATATGAACAATAAATTCTCTAGAACTCACGTAGGGTACTGTGGCGCTACCAAAGGTATTTTTCTGATAGAGAAAGGTGGTTACATGCTACCATCTACGGAGGAAAAAACGATTTAATAATTTTGGCCAGTGTGGCGCTATCAGATTTACCTTTTACACCAATTTTACTAAATAAACTCAAAAATGAAAGAATTCAGTTAGGCCGCTCTTGCTCTCATGACCTCATTTGTGACTCGTTTTAACCTCTATCTTGAGCCTGAGCTCAGTCAGAGCACGCTCTATAGATCATTCTTATCATCATTAGAGTTCTGCGTAATATTCCTAAAGATGTGTGAAGTCTACCAATCCATACTTGATCAGGGTGGTGGTAATTAATATACCTAGCATTTCATATAAAAAATACCTATAAGTGCCTAAAATCTCACTGCCCAATTAGTAGTTTTGCACATTAATTTTTTCTTACTATATTTCGTTAATTTTTTCTTTGTTCATTTAAGTGTTGCGGCGGTAACTAGGTATAGTATTATTTTTTGTGTCCGACGAAAACCTATTAAGGAGACCAAATATAAAATTGCAGATAGGTACATCTTGTAAGGTAAATTATAATCGTCCCTCCCCACCTCTAGAACGTCTCTCTCGAACTCTCTCTTATTTTTCATCCCGAAAAATAAGAGAGTTCCCGCCTATGTGTTATTCCAGACTGTAATCTGTCTCTGTGCCATATTCCAACCAAATTGGTTCAGTCGTTGCGGCGTGATTGAGTAACAAACATCCATCCATACATGCAAACTTTTGCATTTATAATATTAAATAGGATGTATACCCTTCTAAGTATGCAGGATATTGTGACAGACGACTGAACCCTACACTGAAGTCGCGGGCAAGTATATAGTAAGATAAAATATAAATGACAATGATAATAATTATTAAAATGAATAAAAGATACTTCTTAAATATTTATGAAGTTTACGGGTACACATAATCTTCAGAGTATAATATATATGTCATAGGTAATCGGTTTTTAATTGAGCACTATTTCACAATAGTTATCGATGACAGGTTAGTAGGTATAGAAGCTAAATACCACTTTTGTAGGTAAGTACATAATATAAACCCAAGCTTTACAAATCCTTTTTAGGGTTCCGTACCCGAAAGGTAAGCAACGGGACTCTATTATTAAGCCTCCGCTGTCCGTCCGTCTGTCTGTGAGCGGGCTGTATCTCATGATCTGTAACCTATAACCTATATCTCTACCTATGGAGAGTTGAAATTTTCAGAGAATGTGTATTTCTGTTGCCGTCTGTCCATCCGTACGTCTGGCTGTCATCCGAGCTGTATCTCATAAGATACAGCCCGGATGACAGCCTGGATACCTATTACGGATCATGATCCGTAATAGGTAGTTTTGAAGTTTTTAGAGAATATGTACCTCTGTTGCCGCTATAACAAAAAAAAAATAATGAAAAATAAACTAAAAGTTAAAGGGGGATCCCCTACTAGAAACGTATTTTTTTCGGCGTTTTTTGGTACGGAACCCTACGTATGCGAGTCCGACTCGCCTTTACCGGTTATTATTTATCTTCTTTACCCATCTACGATCACTAATAAAAAAGTTACCCATTAATTAACTAATGTAGCCAGAGCGTACCAAGTACCGACCCATCCTTACTTACTTAATGTAGCAATCATTTTTAGAAATTCCCACAGCAGATAATATTTTTTGCACACCATAACTTCGAAAAAATGACGATTATATCCTTCCAAGTGGTAATTATTCAATGTCTGGGCAAAGTTGATTTATGAAACACTAGATGATGCCCGCGACTTCGACCGCGTTGATTAAGGTCTTTTGATTCCTGCGGGAGCCTTTTTTATTGTCCGGGATAAAAAGTAGCCTATGTGTTAATCCAGGTTATAATCTACGTCCATTCCAAACAGTCAAATCCGTCTAGTAGATTTGCGTACACACACACGCACGTACGCATGCACGCACGCACACATATACACACACACACACACACACTTTTGCCTTTATAATATTAGTGTGATGTGGACAATAGCAAGATCCTCATTACTGATGCTCGTTTTCCAGCTGTGTGTGTTATTGTCTATGCTTTAGGTCGGATCCTAGATAGCCTCCGACTGAGCGGCAGACTGTGAAGGGACCTTAGATTGCTCCAATCCTTTGGCCTCCTTTGCCCTGCCGCAGTTTCGTGAATAGAATGCTTTAGAAAAAATCCTTATCATGAAATACATTAAGGCAAAAATTTTATAAAAAATAAAAGTTATACCTAATATAATGCTCTAATGTAACCATTATCACATTAGTATTTGTTCCGAGCACTTAACGCATGAATACACACACTATCATTAATCTTTAATTTTTAATATGTTGATCTTGTTGGTGATTACATTTGCAAAGTTTGAGATCAATCCAATATTAGGTACTAAATTATGGTAGGTACTTTTGTATAGAAACTCAAGCTTATGGAAGATGCGATGATCGTTTCCACTTAATATTTTTGGGAATACCTACCTTATATACTCATCGGGTATTGCAAACTAACACATTATACACCTATAATTGGGCAATCGCAAAGTTATTTAGATTACGTTTGGGAAAACCAAGTTTTTAGAAGATGTAGATTTAACTACCTACCTATAAATAGCTAACAGCTAAACATTTTTTCCACCTTTTTCTTTTTACTCTCAGAATCGCAGATTAACTAAAAAAATAATCGTAAAGCTGGCCGATGAGTGGCCGTGATCAGGACACAATGGTATAATGTTTTGAGTATCTATATTGACATACCTAAGTGAGGACATACCTACTGTATGCTCTGAAAATGTAAAATACCCGCATGCATAAAATATTATCTTGAGTATGATTGTGAGCGTTGTTTTTTACAAGAGACGTGAGGTAAATGTATAGTTTACATTAAATAAATATTTGGGAAGGTACATACGAGTATGTACCTACTTATATTAATTGAATCTGTTGAAAAATTGGACACATAATATTAACCTTATATGCCCACCTACTTACTATTTTTTAATTTATAGGGTTTCTAAACAAACTAAACACAAAATAAATAGGTTTGTCCTTCAATCACGTAGCAGACTGAAGCAACGTGATTTATTGCATGAGAGTAATTGAGGACATAGGCTCTTTTTACCCCGGAAAAACGAGAACCCGCGGATGTGAATAAAAACTTAATTCCAAGCGGACGAATTTGTGGTCAAAAGCTATTATAAACTCAGCAACAAAGATAAGAAAGAGGTTGTATAATGGTTGTATAGTAGATATCACTGATATAAATCGCTAACTTGACCTAGACAATAAAGATTACCTTATTCAACGCTCAACAGTAGGTATAATTGAGGCTTTGACAACATTGCGTAAGCTATAACGGTCTTACTAAAGTGAGATGGGAGGTTTAACTCTTACTGAGTGATGACCCTCACAGCTGTTAGTTATTGTATAGAAAATCTGTCAAACTGTAGAAAAGTTTAAAATAAATACTGTTTTATGCCAGTAGGTATCAGGTGTCACGATTCAAGAGGCCTACCACCAACGTTTCAATTCAATAACGTTCTGATATTTCAAACAATGTCAACCCTAAAGAAATCTCAAAACAATATTGAAATAATATTATTTTGAGCGTTGGTGGTAGTTTTCCGGGCCCATTATAACCAAAGCGGAGAGGAGACATGTTTCGTGAATCCTTACTAATATTATAAATGTGAAAGTGTGTTTGTTTGTTGGTTTGTGATTCAATCACGCCGCAACAAAGCAACGGATCGACATGATTTTTTTCATGGGTATATGAGGACCCGGAAAGTGACATAGGCTACTTTTTGTTCCCGGAAAATCGAAGGATTTTTAAAAACTAAATCCATGTATCAGCGGGCATCAACTAGTAACCAATAAAAATGTATAATTTTCCAACATCATTTCTCCGCTCAACTTAGTGAGCACCTCAAGCTAATAGAAGAGGAAATTTATAATTTTTCTTTGGAGGCGGAGGCGAAAATTGATGGTAGAAATGTAAGGTTCTACTCGCTTTGCGACTTTACAACAGCTCAACTCTAGCATTGTACTATGACTCTAGTTAGTAGGTTCTCTCTTCTCTGTTTTTTTGGATAGGTATCGTAAATACCTATGGTGTATCCTAGCAGTAGCCACAATTTGGATACAATGTTTCCAACGTTTTGTTCTTTACTTGGAGAATTTTCTCGTAGGTACATAGTCGAAACAGAAATGCCGTACATGCTCTGTCCAAGTCTTTAGTGTGAATATGCCCTAAAATATACAGTATTCTTGTCATTGTTTGAGTTACAATGACAAGAATTATATAATTAGTTCGGTATGCGAGTTGCGAGATAAGGAGATAAATAAATAAATGACCATTGTTACTAATTCTTTGTTATTGTCTCTACTATAAAAAAAATTGTAGAGGTTGATCTAAGCATATACCTACATGTGTTTACATAGGTAGGTAGATTCGAAAATGCATGTGTCGTTCGCATTTTATATCAAGTAGAGTAGGTAGGAAATTTGAAAAAAAAAAACACAGTCGTACTCATCTAAAATTCTTCAACTTGTTGATATTCGATTGGTATTTAAATCGGAACTAATAATTTATAGATAACATAATATTATGTATTATACTTATTACATATGTATGTGGGCCAAAGCAAAGCCGAGGCCGAGCCGTAAGTCCATCAATGCCTAGTTGTGGCCAAGGCTTGTATAGTATTTTTCTCACATAATGCGCGGAAATTAAAACTAAGTAGGCAGAATTGAACAAAATTTTCATAGGTTTTCATATATTATTCTTTCGATTTTAGCGGTATGTTTTTTCACGAAAATCACGTAAATGTAATAACGTAGCATAAGGGTAGGTAACATGTAGACGGAAATACTTTTTATGCCGGCAAATCTAATCTAAAATCTTCCGTATTCATCTGATTTACATTCCAACTACTGGCCGACTACATTATTATTTGTATTTATCTTCTAAAATGTTACAATAAAATAAGGAGTGTATCTGAAGATACAGTGTATTGTCTTAGCACGGCTGCACAGCTGTATTTTGTTCTCTTTTCCAGACATGCGCGTGTCCATTGCGCGAGATCGGCCCGTCTATGGTCGGCTCCTGCCCCGGCCAATTCGTCCTATTCATGAGCATCCTGGAGTCTTTCGTCAACGGCAGATGCGACCTCGTGGACCCCTGCAACCGCGTGACGGACAGAGACGTGCCCGATGACAACTACGACTTTGTTGTTTTTGGAGGTGGTACTGCAGGATCGGTAGTGGCTGCGAGGCTGTCAGAAAATCCGCAATGGAAGGTATATTTTTAACCCCCGACGGTAGAAGAGGGGCAAGTTTAAGTAGGGTTTAAGCAGGCTTAAGTTTGACGTGTGTATCTTTGTGTGGGTGTATCTGTGTGTCTGTCTGCTCCCTCGGAGCTCCCTAACGAATGGACCGATTTTGATGAAGTTTATTCTGTTTGAAAGCTGACTTAATCGATCAGTCATTTCCTACTTGATTAAAGGATATTACAAACTTTCACTGGTGCGATTGATTTGGGTGTACCTACTATTACCTCAATTTTTATTATTTATTTCAGTTTAGTAATTAACAATATGCGACTTTTATTTAATAATGACAGCAAAGTAAGAAAATCAAGACTTGTCAGAATAAGCTAAGGCTCGGTAACAATATCTTACAATTAAAAAAAAAAATGAACGTATTTGTATCATTGTGAATAAGCTTTGTACGGGAGCAAGATATTTGGACTCAATTATATCAATAGAAAATCTTCCTCGGGCTTCTATCTAGTGCTTATAAGCACTATTTACAGGTACATTCGAGTCGTTTTAAACCATGAGAACAAAAGGACAATTATTTACGACGATCTGACGTCCTTAGCTAATTATATCCGCTAATCAGGCATGGCCCATGATTCCGTGAGCATTTTACACGACAATGCTTTGAGTATACAATAATTGCACAAAGCTTCAATGTCTGCAATGCTTCTATGAACGTACCTACTACCTACCATAGTAATTTAGTAGGTACAATTAGGTATCTTGACTTAGTTTTGCTGTGCAGTTTTATTATAATAGGAATGTCACGCCCATTCGCACTAACGAGTTTCGGACTTTCTTAAGGCGATAGTTGAGAAGTCGCGTATTTAGATTTCTTATTTGCCTATTGCCTACTCGTAACATATTTTTTTGTATATGTCTTGCATGCGTTTCTGCAAAAATATTATTCCCGTTGCCGAACTTTATGGAGACCTATAAACTGGTTAAAAATTAGACCTAACTTAGCGATTTTATTTTGTTTAACAAACATTATATATGTTGTAATTTTTGTCTGTCTTTTTTTCTGTTAGTTGAAACTTGATTTTCCTTTATACTACAGACCTTTATCCAACAGTGGACGTCTATCGATAGATAAAGAAGTAGAAGAAAACTTGATCTACCTACTGCTGTAAAAATCAAATCTGCATCTAACGATTTACCATTACATGCGCTCTTAAATTTTTAATTTGCACTTGTCATTTATCCAGGTGTTGCTGATAGAAGCTGGCGGGGATGAGCCGACCCCATCCGCGGTGCCAGCGTGGGTCACCGCGTACTGGGGTCGCCCTGACACCGATTGGAACTATCACACTGTGCCTCAGGAGAAAGCCTGTCTAAAGAGCGGCGGAGTGTGTTCCTGGCCTAGGGGAAAGATGCTAGGTAGATATACTATTTAATTTGTGTTAAATATTGTAAAGGTACTTACCAACACTAACTACACTACACCTTAGGGTGATCCCCTTAAAATCATTGCTATGATTACTAATCTGACTATTTAGCTGAATCAATGCCCTATTCAACCGGCTATAAATAAAATCAAAAAAAAAAAAAAAATTTAAATGTGAATGTATAAATGTTTTTTAATTTTCCACAGGCGGTTGTTCCTCTACTAACGGCATGATGTACATGCGCGGCAACCCGGCCGACTACGACGGCTGGGCAGTCAACGGCGCCACTGGATGGTCGTGGTACGAGGTGCTGCCGTACTTCCTGAAGAGCGAGGACAACAGAGAAATCGGCATCGGAGTTTCTGGACAGTATCATAATGTCGGAGGAGCGTTGCCGGTGCAGCGGGTAACATTGAAACATTTTTTTACAACTATCGGATGAATCTTTTTCCGATTTCCGATTGAGAATCCTTAATATAAACTAGATGATGCGCGCGATTTCGTCCCGGTGGACTAATGTTTTTCAATTCCCGCGGGAACACAGGGATTAAATGTAGCCTAGGTATGTGTTAATCTTAGGTGTGAGCTATCTGTGTTCAAAATTTCAGCCAAATCGGTACATTCGTTGTTGCGTGAAGGAGTAACAAACATACAGATACACATAAAAATACAAATTTTCCGCTTTGTAGTATTAGTTATTTTGAAATTGATGTGATAGTGTGAAGTGTAATGTGATGTGATTTAAAAGTATCTTTGTTTGAGGCACATAGTTCGGCGCAAGACCACATCTTGTGGACGCCCATGCAAGAGTTCTTTCTCCAGCAGTGGACGTCTATCTTTTGATAAAGAAAAGGAAGAAAAGTACGTTTTTTGTTAGTTAGTCTATCCTTTAATCACGCAGCAACGGAGCAAACGGATCGGTTTGATTTTTTTCCATAGATAAATACCTAGCTATATTCCATAGATAGTTGAAGTTTTTTTATTTGGGCATACCTAATAAAGAGTTTTTGCTGAGTTTTTAACTTCGACCATAGATCCATTAAAACAATTATTTTCAAAGATTTTTAACAACCTAACTTCACAAGGACGAAGTCGTTGGCAAAAACTTGTGTTTTTAATCAAAGATAATAATATTAGGTAGGGTATATTAGGTAGCAGGTAGACACTATAGGCATATCACACATCTGCTACACCTTATTCGTTAGAGTTAGAACCATATTAGCATATCCAATTTACCCTTGATCTAATAACAAGGTTGAATGGAAATAATATAAGAATACACCTACTATCTGGCGAGATCGTAATAAAATGCAAACCTGTTTTTTCGGCAAAAAGAAAACATAGAATTTGGTGAAAGACATTTTTAGATCCACTGCTATCTAGTCCGACCAGACTTGTATTTATTAGTTTCCGTGAAGGCGAAACTTTTAAATGTAAATACAATTATTTATTGTGTCAGCGGTGATACCTTAGTCGTGACTTCTGCTGCCTTGCAGATTCGATCCTCTGATTTTTTGGAGTTATGATATCACTTGCTTTAGCGAAGAAGGAAAATATCGTAAAGAAACCTGCATGCCTGAGATTTCTCCATAATGTCTGAAGGCTGCCAATGCCAACGCACTTGCTCAGGGCTGTGGACAATGATCTAAACCCTTTGTGGAGTCTGTCATCCACGAACGTTGGGTGGCTGACGATTTGTTCGCTGGCACCACAAACATATAAGAGTTATATGTTTGTGGCTGGCACTAATTGTTGCATTCGAAGATGAAATGGAAATTTAGAACGCAATTTTAAGAACCTTTGATCTAGACATGCGCCGAAGTTCATTCAACTAGCTGCAGCCACCCGAGCTGGTCGGCTTTCTAGTTCTGTATTATAAACACCTCTATCTGTACCACACGTGTTGAATTTATTATTGTAATTTATTATCCACGTCTTGGTAACATCATTATAAGTTAGCTACCTACTATAACTCTTTTATTTGTGTGATCAATCCAGAGACTAGAATCATTACATTCTGTACTTTTCAAATAGAAAAAATCGCGTCTAAATCGGTCCATTTGTGAGGGAGCTACAAGGGAACAGACACACAGATACCTTTATACATGCGTCAAACTTGTAACTAC
The DNA here is from genome assembly GCA_038048805.1 of Hipparchia sbordonii. Classification (NCBI taxonomy): domain Eukaryota; kingdom Metazoa; phylum Arthropoda; class Insecta; order Lepidoptera; family Nymphalidae; genus Hipparchia; species Hipparchia sbordonii. Next base: position 5,521,378 of record CM076107.1, on the reverse strand, counting down.
CCTCTCTTTCCTTTGGGGTTAAAAAATGAATGAATACTCGTCTTAAATGACCTCTGTTTTTAACCGACTTCCAAAAAGGAGGAGGTTATCAATTCGGCCGGTATCTTTTTTTTTTGCAGTTCAACTACGCACCAAGATTCGCGCATGATGTAGTGGCCGCCGGCATAGAAATGGGCTACCCACCCACTAGCGATCTCAACGGGGAAACGGGTACTGGCTTCACAATCGCCCAGGCTTTTAACGAGTAAATATTTACTGTTTGGTTTTATTGTAATAATTACTTTTTACAAAAAATTTAACCGACGGACGACAGAACCATTAAAAAAGGAAAAAATAAAATATAAATCTTGCGACTACTCTTAGAGGTGGAATTCCTTTTTCTTTAAATGAGACCAACTTCGAGGTGAGGTTTGTGGCACAGTGGAGGATGTAGTGCATATTTTATTAGAGTGTAAGAAAAATAAGGTCGAACGACAGTCACTGATGGTAAGTTTTAATTTGAACAGGTTTGATGTGGGACTTTGTCAGAGTTATCTGGCAAACCCCACATCAAAATTAGCCAGAAGAGTGTGCGGTATGGTCGCTGCTTGCCATCAGTGACTGTCGGATATCTTCGTAGTTAAGTTAGTTTTAAGTAGGATAAGTTAATTGTATTTTTTATACGTTTGAATGGGGTTGGCGTGCCTGCGGGTAAAAACCCCAAAAAAAAAAATAGATAAAAAAAAAAACTTCGAGGTAGCCGCTATCCATTAAAAAAAGAATCATCAAAATCGGACGACTTTGCGAAAAGTTATGCGTGGTAATACATTAAAAAAAATAGTTGTAGGTTGCCACGCGCGATGCGTTGATACCCAATCATTCACGATAGCAGCGTATTAACGCTGCTATAGCGAATCATTTTGTTCTAGGCACTTCAATTTTATTATTTTATTTTATTATAATATTTGTATAGATAGGGAAGTTTCCCACATAAATTCTCTTACGCATAATGTTTAAAATTACAGTAACGGCTCAAGATACAGCACAGCCCGAGCTTACCTTCGACCAGCAGCTAAGCGAGAAAATTTACACATTTTACTGAACGCGATAGGTTCAAGAGTTATAGTTGATCCAGCTACCAAGAAAGTGACCGGTGTGGAGTATATCAAGAATGGTCAGAAGAAGATTGTGGGTGTTAGTAAAGAAGTAAGTCCTAGAAGTTTCACATTTTATCTTTACCGCTGGATCGTTACTAATATTTATTATAAACTAGCGGACGCCCGCGCCTCACAATCGACAGTTCCTAAATTAGTTGAGCAGAACCCCTGCAGCATCAGGATTGAGGAGTTGGAAACCGAAGTTTTTATGAGAGCATCTCGTAAAATTTTTGTGTGGATTAAAAAAAGATTCACGCAAATCGGTTAAGAAATCACGGAGATATCGATATACAGAGGTAGAAAAACACAACTCCCTCTCCTCCTTTTTCGAAAGTCGGTTAAAAAAGTAGCCTATTGTCAGATGTTTACACCATTGTTTGCCCATCACAGGTGGTCTTATCTGGAGGAACATTAAACTCTCCACAAACTCTTTTACTGTCTGGCATTGGACCAAAGGAAAAACTGGAGCAACTCAACATTCCTGTAATCAAGGATTTGCCAGGAGTAGGTCAGAACCTCCACAACCACGTGGGGGTGAAGTTAGCGTTCACGCTTACCAAAGAACCTGATGTGCCTGAACTAACTTGGGAAAGTGCTACGGAGTATATGCTGAAGAGGCAGGGACCCTTATCTGGCACTGGGTTATCACAGGTATGTGCTAAATTGTTTCTATAATAAGAAAGTGTAAAAAAAAAACAGCCGTCATGCACCCGACAGAAGTTAATCCTATTCATTCTGTCTCGGCTGATTCGTGTGGTCCAATGAGAGATAGAGAGAATTACACCGGTTCTCTCTCTTGTACCCATTGAGCTCTATAATTTATTAATCTATGATAATGCAAATAACATTTTAATTTTGGATCAATTTGAAGCGTCACATTTGACATACGAGTGTCTCTGGACCTAATAATTGCAAATGGCGCACCGACCTCTATAATTATTTGTCTATGATTTCTTAGATATATTATAGAAGTAGGTGCGCCATTTGCAATATTATTAGTTTCAGAGACACTCGTATCGACCAAGTATCGGCTTACAGCGCCAAAATGGTGTTAATAAAGTATGTCCATAAAAGAAATAACAGCAGCCAATTCAGTGTTAATCATAGATTAATTATAGAGGTCAGTGCTTGTACCTGAAAAATCTAAAGTTTTAAATAGAAGTCAATTACGGCATGTATGAACGATTTGAACAGAGAAGATAAGGTACGAGTATGTATTAAAGAATCATCTGAGGAGTTATATAGGAACTAGAGGAAATAAAAAGCGATGCCTCTTATAGGCAGTATTTCAGTGAGCACCAAGAAATAATTGTGGTTTGTATGCATAGTTAACAGGTAAAGTGAACTCACGCTTGGCTGCGGCGGGCGGAAGGAGTCCTGATGTGCAATTGTTCTTCTACGGCTACTCCGCCTCTTGTGCGGACGGCTCCGTCGGAGACGCTGACACTCTTGCCGATGAGAGAAAAAAAAGAACTGTTGCGTAAGTCTTTTTTTATTCTATTACAAGGTAGTCGTTTACTGCGTTCTCACCCGATGGCAAGTGACGATGCAGTCCAAGATGGTATCGGACTAACTTGGAAGGAGTGTGGCAGTATTCAGCCGTCGAATAAATCTGTTTAACACCCACTCATTGAGACTTTTCTAATGACCCTAAACATAATAATATATCTGCCGTAAGTTGCTGAGGAGTTGGGAGGTTACTTGATGCTACAGCATCAGCTCGAGCTTTTTATGTATTGGAAATAATCCGAAATAACAGTATACCTTTCAAATCAATCGCACCTGAAAGTTTTTAAGATCCTCTAAGTAAGAAATGAACTGATGATGATTTTCAAACGCCTGATCAGATCTTCATACGCTAAGATCTATCTCGATCACGTCAGCTTTTAAACAGAAAAAACCGCATCAAAATCGGTCCATTCGTTGGAAAGCTACGAGGGAATAAACAGACACACAGATAAACACGTCAAACTTATAACACCCCTCTTGTTTTGTCTGGATTAAAACACAATTGTTTTAAACAGCATATCAGCAATAGCTCTGCAACCTCGGAGCCGCGGTTACCTAACGCTGGAATCCGCAGACCCTCTGCAGCCTCCGAAGATGCAGCCGAACTACTTCTACGACGAGCATGAGATGGACGTTCTAGTTGATGCTGCGAGAATCGCGTACCGTCTCGTCAATACTACGGTATGTTTACTGTACCTTCTGGTTTTTTGGATATCTGAATAGCGAGTGCTTAGCTTCGTGTTTAAAAATGATTACGAATTTTTGAAATAATAAAGATACAGAACTTTAATTTATTGAAGGTCGTTTAATTGAATCGAAATTTGACTTTGTTAACGGCATGGGCACACCACCTTCCGTACCATCTACGAATTCAGTCGTGATTCAGTCTCTACCAGACTTATTCATGCTTTCGCGTCTAGGGTTTGATTGAGAGATTGTGACAACAATCGCACCTCAATCAAATAAATTTTGCCTGTGCCTAAACCTAAGCAAAATTTATAAAATGACTCTTTATCAAAGTTTCATTATTTAATCAATTTTTTTGATAACTACCCTCACGTTCAGATGGTGGTTTTTCTGTTGTGTCGTGTTTAAATTGATTAGATGCGAGGTCAGGGGCCGCTAAAGGGGTAAGTTGAGGCGGGTTTAGGTAGGGTTTCAGCATTTTAAAAGATAGGTTCTCGTAAGGCGTGATTAGTTTAAGAGATATTTTTATAAGGACAGATTTTTATATTAACGGAAAAATAAAATGATGAAAGAGTTTGCGGCTTTTGCCACAAAAAATTAAAATCTTCTAGGCAAAAGCGTATCATCTTAGGCCACATACCTTTGATAGTGGTCAAGTGGTAGTGGCCCACCAGTTTGGCAAGATAGTATGTAATGAACCTTTTTGTTTAATTAAATAAATTTAAAAAAAAGTGTGCACTTATAATACATATAAAATTTCCAGATACTACGCGAGAAGTATGGCATGCAACCAACACCGGGCTACGGTTCCGAATGTCCTGGTGGAGGACCCAATCCCACCGACGAGTTCTTCAAATGCTTGGCCAAAAGGCACACCGCTCCAGAGAACCATCAGGTTGGCACTTGCAAGATGGGCGCCGCGGACGATCCCATGGCTGTAGTTGATCCGAAACTCAAGGTTTATGGCATTGATGGTAAGTTCAAGACTTCTTAAAAACCTTTCAAGTCATGGCGACTTATTAAATTTTCTTCAAGCTTTTTTAATTTTTGGTGAAGTGAGAAAATAAAAATCTTGGAAACATTTCGGAGGTATATAAGTACAAGTTACAAGAAAAAAATAAATAATAAGAAATGTACGGTGTAATTTATTTACGAACCGCTAAGGTGTGGAACGCCCTTTCAGCGTTGGTGTTTCTTTCTCACGTAATTTGGGAACCTTCAAGGCAAGAGTGAATAGGTGCATCTTCTTGGCAAGCGCGCTCCAACCTAGAAGTTTTCAGTACTTTCCGTCAGAAAAAATTTAATTTCTGGCTGTTATCTGCGACATAAAATTAGGTGTTTAAAGGGTGGAGCCTAAGGGGATCATACGATATTCATAGCACTAAGGCAAACTTGTAGGCTCCCTGTAGCTGCTAATTTGTGAATATGGTAGTGAAGATGTTACAAAAGTTAAGACGCGCATATCCTACCACAGTGTGGTGTACAAATATTTTATTAGAAATTAGATATAATATTGATAAATGCTAAAATATATAATACAAGTTAATAATATACCTTTATTAATGTGTCCAGGTCTTCGAGTAGCCGATGCATCAGTAATGCCCACTGTGGTGTCGGGCAACACCGCAGCGGCGACTGTGATGATCGGCGAACGCGCCGCGGAGTTCATCATCACCAAATACCAAGAGCTGCTCAAGAACCGGTTTGGGCATGGCATACCCTCTAGCGATGGCAATTATGCTGCGTCAAACGATAGGTTTGTTTGCTTACTCAGCCAGAAAATTACTATTTGATTCGATTATAGGCTCTGTCGATCTCTGATCTTACAAAGTTATGTGCGGTTTGAGCTCGTAATTAAATACTACTTGCTTCAACGATAAAGGAAAAATTAGCGAGGCTTACCCTCAGGTAATTCTCTCAAGAATTCTCCATATCCGATAGATATTTTGACGACCTTCCCATGACGCAGTGGTGAGCGCTGTTATTATAACAGGGAGACCTCGGATTCGATTCCCAGCGGCGGCAATTTATGATTTCTGAATTGTCTCTGGTCTGATCTAGTGGGAGGCTTTGGTCGTGATTAGTTAGCACCCTACCGTCACAGACGTACCTACGTAGAAACCGATTAGGGGAATGGATTTAATCTACACAGCCATACCCCTTCCAAATTAGACCGCTACCATCTTAGACTGCATCGTCAGTTAACATCAGGTGAGATCGCAGTCAAGGACTATCTTGTCATCGAATAAAAAAAAACTTTGCGAGACGGTTCCATAATAAATTCGGGTTCCAACTCCTCAATCCTGATGCTGCAGGGATACTGCCCACCTAAACTGTGGCGATTTAGGAACTATATTGTAGGTATCAAGTAGACTACATCGTTAAATTCCAGGACCCAACTCCTCAATCCTGATGCTGAACTGTAGGGATATAGGAACTGTCGATCGTGAATTGAAGACGTGGACGAAGTTGCGAGCGTTCTAAACTTCTATTCTATTCTAGGTGGAACTCAGACAATGACAAGTGGGACGGCCGCTGGAATCCCTGGGACAAGCATTGGGCCGGCTCACAGTGGGAGAAGCCACGCGACCACCTGCATGAGCATACAGTCGATTGGCTCACGAAAAATAACGTACACCACAAGCCAGTCGCCGGATAAAATCGCTTCAGTTACTCGTATTTAATAAAAAAAATTGATTCCTACTTATATATTTTTTTTCTTTTTACCTTTGCAAAGTGAGTCGTTATTTACGCCATATGTATTTAAGTACAAAATTTTATCATAACACGATAAAGAAGTCCCTTTTAAAAGGTCATAGTAGAAATAAAGACACTCCGGTACATATTGAAAATGGGCATTTTATTTGAGTTAAAGGAAATTATAAATAAGTAAACAAATATATCAACTAAGTTTCTCTTTTAGATTTCCTCTTTCTTACGCCGCAGCCTCTGCTCTCATTCTGACTCGGATCTAGAACAAGTGTAAGTTGTAAATTTAAAACACCCGCGACATGTGAATCTATGGCCGTACGTACGTACATAGTCGTATTATTATACATATAGATTTACCTGGCATCGATTGTTAGCTTTCAAAGAGAAAAACCACATCAAAATCAGTCCATTCGAGGGAGCTACGAGGTAACAGACATACACAGATACATAAATACACAAACACACGTCAAACTTACCCCTCTTTTTTTCGTCGGGGTTAAAAAATATGTAATCCGCCATTTTGTGGCAACGGCTATCTTGGACCGATTTTCATCAAACTTTGTACTACTATACTATACTTCTATGTTCCCCTACACTCCCGACAAATTCACCTTTCAAATAAAAAAACAAAATCGGTTCATTCTTTCGGGAGCTACGATACCACAGACAGACACACACACACACCCACAGACACACATACATACAAACGTACGCCTTTATAATATTAGTGTGACTTACTCTTCGCTCGCGTCCGGAGTCTCGTCGACGGTGACGTTTGGTTTGGAGGTATGCTTACTGTCTACTAGCTCACTCGAATCGTTGAGTAATTCTTGCACCTGGAAAAGTATGATTCTTAGTAAACTCATGCCCTTTAACAGAATTCTTTAAATAGAATCGTATGCATTTCGACCGTTCCGTAGAACAAAGTCTCATCTGCTAAATTCATAACTTGAGATTTGAGCCTTGCGGATGTGACTTTTAAGGCTCAAATTTCAAGTTGTAATTTAGCAGATGAGACTTTGTTCTACGGAATGGTCGATTTAGTAGGTTTTCAAAAAAATTCATGGGAGTGGGACTAAATTTGCGAACCCATAGCATTAACTCAAATAAAACCTCTACCAAAACGTTATTAATTGAAAAGGGTAACAACCCTCAGTTACAGAGCGGCTATCATCTAGTGTGTTCTACGTTCTAAATACAAAATACATATAAAAAGTAAATGGTAGGTAAAAATATACTTACAAGTTCATTGTCATACACGATGGTGTGCAACTCGGTTTCGTCGGCGGAATCGTTCTGCGCGAAGCTGCCAGCACTGCTCCGCGACCCGGCGGAAGAGCGCGTCGTGCGACGGCTCTCAGCGATTTCTGCTACTGCTCCACCTGCGCCGTAACGCGTAAATTAACACGATAATAAAGGCATTCGCAGATATATAGATGCCAAGCAGATTGTTTCTCTAGTCTGATTTTTAATTGCGTGGAATTCTGACGTATCTTAATGTTACCAGAGATTAAAAAAATCCCACAAACAAGATAATAAATTGAAACTTGTACAAATAAAAATCAATTGCCACACATAGATATTTATGACAAACGCCTGTCAGATAGTTTGGGGTAAAATCGAACTACAGGTGGTAATACTGTTTTTCATACAAATAACTTGCTCTATTTATAAAATGACAACTGTCAGAATTCCACCGAATTAAAAATCAGACTATATGTAACTTTGTTATTAAGAAATTCACTAATTTTGTAATAACTCGACTTGATATATTTTTAGATGTTGATTTGTAATGGCAAATGTGATAATTCCTCCCATTCCAAATGTAGATATCATACCATTCTAAATAAACATATCGTATAGTCCAAATCCAATTTGAACATATAAACATACCTTTATTGTTTCTGTTTTTATTCTGTTTGCCCTTTTTCGAGCCACCGGAGTCCGTGTCCGAACTAGTCCGGAGCGGTCCGCGCGTCGACCTGCGGACTGTGACGTTGGACACGTCGAGGTCATCTAGCGGTGGTGGAGGCGGCAGTTTGTTCTTAATTTCTAAACAAATAGTTACTGGATAATTAAGAAGAAGAATAAGAATTTATTTATTGACATTTAACAAAAATTTTACATTTTTCTATTGGTCCCTACTCTCTGCCCTAGGAAAACCTGTAAATAATTATAACCTGTAATTAATTATACACTTCTTATCCTAACTATAATATTGCCCCACCCGTTGCACTATTGTCGTACCCGATCCTAGCACAAGCTTCTCGCTTATTTGGAGGGAAGATGAGAATATAAGTGAAGTTTAGCTTGGCTAATATTCTTTTTTTTTAAATAAAAGTTTAAATAAATTAAAAGTTTAAATAAATAAAATACAAGCTTTTATTTAAATGCGCTAAATGCGCGAGTTATTCTCAGCAAGCCCTTTCATTTGATATCCATATTGTAGGAGTGCATTAAAAATAACTAGTCCGCCATTTTGGGTGTTCCGCCATGTTGGATAGAGAATGACCTCACATAGCTAACAATACATTGTCATCCAGACTAAACGTGTATACAAAATTTCAGCTCAATCGGTTGAAGATATCTGCTTCAAAATTGAGTTGTAACATTCCACCCGAACAAAAATAGTTACATAGTTACATACATACATTGCAAGTAAATAAGATTTTAAAATATACCTTTGGCTCCATTTTTGTTCTTCCTATTCCTGTCCTTACTCGAGCCACTGGAATCTGTGCTGGGGCTGGACTGTTCCGCGCGACTCGATTTTCGGACGGTGACGTTGGCCAGTTCGTCTGGCGATGGGGATTCTTGAAGTTCTGTGACTTCTTTACTTGGCTGATCTTTCTTAGCCTTGCCTACTGCTTTAGCTGTTAGAAAGATGGCATAAATAGAATTTTTTTTATTCAAATAAACTTTTACAAAGTGTTTTTTTGAATCCTCAAGTGAATCTACCACTGGTTGGAATGCCGTTCTAACCGAAAAGACCGTATATAATTGGTAACTCTATAATATTATGTAATAATGTGACCTATTTTATAACCTAACCTCTTATTTATCAACCGTTAGACGTCCACTGTTGAACAAAATTCTCTTGCATGGAGTTTTACAGGCCACAGTCTTGCGCCACCTGCATCCAGCGGCTCCCTGAGAATCGTTTGATGTCGTCGGTCCACCTAGTGGGAGGTCGGCCAACACCACTTCCCGGTGCGGGGTCGCCACTCCAGGACCACAACAACCATCAGCTCTTCGAACTATATACCGAACTTTTCTAACTACGACCTAATATTAAAATAAGTGAATTATTACCTTTATCCGCATTTTCTCGTGAACGCTGCGAGCGACTTCGTTTGAGGCCCTTTAATTTTTTCCCCTGATCTTGAGCTTTCTCTTTTGCTTCTTTAGCGGGTTTACTTTTATCATTGGATCCGGAGCTAATTCTTGTTAGAGAAAGCTTCTTTTTCTTGCCTAAAAACGCAAGCATCAGTGCATTACAAATTAAAAAAAATTATACTGATTAATATAATTTTTTTAATAATTAAGGCTAAATTGGGCCTGATATAAAGGCCCAACTTAGCCTTATCAAGATCACGCAGCGGGCGTTGGAAAGCTGTGCTCGGAGTGAGCAAGTGAGAAATCAGAAAATCCATATTCCGTATGAAAAAGTTCATTTAAGAAAAGAAGGCTTACCTTTAGTGACTCTAGCTTTCTTCACCGGCGACACCCCGCTGCTGTCTGACGAAGAGTCTGTTCCGTCTTTACTTGCAACTACGTCCATATCACATGCTTCCTGCACGGACTTCCTTATTTCAGACGATCGAATTTCTGTTTGAAACAAATGAAAATATTAATAATATTCTGTTGAGATATTTTTTCGTGAATGCTACGCATAGAATTCCCTCACACGTACGCATCTCTCTCTCTTTCTCTCTCGCGCTCGCTCTATCTCTCGTCGGCTCGTAGAATTTGCAGGGATAAGAAATCATTTTCATTTTACAAATAATAATGATTTAATATTTAATTTAAGTATTTTAATTTATGAGTTTTTCCAAATTAGTTGATTTTTTATGTTTGAATATCGATTCTACCAACGTAGCTCACAGGAACCACAGTGGTTTTGTAACATAGTGTATATTAAAAAAATGAATTCACAAGAACAAACCTTCAGATTCTCTTGAAGCGTTATCGGAGGGGGAGGTCTCGTCGATTTCCGGCTCCTCTTGGACAGTCTCGTTGATAACCACGTGGGTGCTTCGGGCGAGTGGTTGAGCTAACGCTTTGAAGACAAGAATATTCATCATCATCATCATCATCATTCTCAACGGAGCCAACGGAACGTGGCGTCTCCGGCCGTGTCAAATTTGCGTCCCTTCGGACTACGAGAGTGAGGGAATAGAGAGTGCACTTGTGTTTGCACACACGTTTGGAATAGAGAGTGCACTTGTGTTTGCACACACGTTTGGAATAGAGATTGCCAGGTGCACTCTCTATTCCCTCTATAGTGCAAACAATGGTGTTTGCGCACACACTTGTGCACTATAATATCTTCCGCGTCGATGGCTTATCTTTGAGGAGGTTGGCCGGTTGGAAGGACAATAGTCTTATCTTAAGATAAACTATAATTACATATTACTTATTGATTGATCTAATATTTATGACGATAAGCAATCAAATTAAGTTGAATTAAATGAAGACTAGGCGTATGATGTGATGAGTTCAATACAAACTAAACTAGCAACATGATGTCTACACGAAACATCTTTTTATCTGAAGTCAAGTGTTCACCGGCAAGTAACTTCCGCAATTTTTACATAAGTCAATATCAAACTAGCTAAAACTTGCAGAAATAGACTTGCCATATTGCCAAATTTTCTGTTTTATTGCTAGTGAACACTTTGCTTAAGCCTTGTAAATAGTAAAAGATGATTAATCTTTTACTTTTACTATTTGCTACCCAAAAATGACAAAAGATTTTAAAACAATGGAACATACACAAATGTAATTTTTTGAAGACATGTGTTCTCCTATTTTCGTTCATGGAAGTAGACGAAAATCCTTAAAAATATGAATAATTAAATTAAATAAGCATTATTATTGAGTAAGCTTTCCTTATATCTATATTTCCTATACATATAGTGTAGTAGCTCTTGCCCACAACTTCGACCATCCATTTTTTCATCCCTTGGGAACTTTTTCTATCCCATAATATCCATCCACCTATTTCAGTCTCCGAGATGGAAGCATCATCAGGTGAGATAGCAGTCAAGGGCTAGTCTATACAATATTTAAAAAAAAAAAAAATCCGTGCCAAATTCTGTCAAGATCTTGTTGTTTTTGTTTACGGATCTCTTTATATATTTGGAATAAATACTTCTAGAGTACTTATTCCAAAATCTCTTAATTCTCTTCGAACAGCCTCATCCTATCTGACAGAACGATAGACAGAAAAAGAAATTAAATAATATACTTTCGTTCATTAATAATACTCGTCGTCGTTTCATCTCATAGAAGATTACAGCTGGGGTTTAATAAGGTGCAGTTTATTTAGAAATCAGATAGCCACTTAATTTTATTAATTAGTACAGATATAGATTAGTATAGAAATAGATTAATACTTACGTAAAGACGAAGTGTTTCGGCCAATTGTGTTCATAGTGTCTTCTGCTTGAATTGTCCCCTCAGTCACTCCTAGAACAATGGAGAAGGTCAGTCACAGAAAGACCATCGTGTAATGCCACAGAGAGCACATAAAACCTGCCTGCCTAATCTCTCTCCGGTCGTGTCGGGTTGCAGTCCCATCGGACTATGAGAGTGAGGGAATATAAAGTGCACTTGTTTGCGCATCCACTTGTGCACATATCTCCCGCGCAGATGGCTAATCGACCGAAATCTATCGAGGCGACATTATAAGTATTACCATGCTTAACATGGCAAATATTAAAAAAAAACCATGAAACACTTTACCAATGTTAGACGCTTTACTGAGACTGGCCCGATCCTCCAACGCTCCCAGATAACGCGTTAAATTGCGACATGACTGCTTGTCCGGTAGTTTCTGAAATATATACACATCATTTATTAAATAAATACGGTAGAGTTGGCTCTAATACCGAGATCTATAGAACGTGCTCAGCTCAGACTCAAGATAGAGGTTAAAGTGAGACACTAAAATAGAAAAATATGGTCTGACATAAATCTGTCTAGTTTTAAATGCTGAATGAGCTAAGTGAGAGTGTGGTCTGTAGATTTTAGCCTTAGATCTGATCTTATATTTCTTTTTTTGATAATAATTATATATGTACGAAACAAACAAAAAATAATTATATACGAATTATAAATATAATCTCCTCTCAAATAAGGATTTAGGCCATCACACTGGCCCAATGTAAATTGGATGACTTTTCACGTCATTTGAAATCAATATGGAGAACTCTCAAGAGTGCACAATGTTTTTTCTCACAATTCCTTCACCATTGAAGCATGTGAAAAATTACTTAAACATATACATAACACCGAAAAGTCAGAGTACCCACGAATTAAAGACTGCAGTCACAAATTGAATATTTACTTAGAGGGATAATATAGACTAGGAGCGGTGACAGAAAGTAGCTCCTTTCACAACAAGGGTTCAACTCACCAGACACAAATCCCTCAGCGTGACGGCGAGGTCGGAGGCGATGTGCGCGTCCCGGGGTGGCGACAGCAGCGCCAGCATGCGACACGCAAGCGCCGCCTCCGGGCACGTGGGCCGACGCGCCAGGTAGCCGCACAACTCCATTGCCATTGCACCTTGACTGTCTATAAGCTGAGGTAGAAACAAAAAGTGAAAGAAACTTCAAAATCAGTTCTTCATCAATCGATATAAGTCTACGGCTGAACACAGGTCTCTTGTTTAGATCACCACATATCTCAGTCTTGCACCGCTTATAGCCTTTCAATAGATCCTACTCACTAGATACTTGTTTATACAAGTAAGTAAGTTGCCTTTATAGGCAATTCTAAAATTGAACGTTTAATTTTATTATAGAACGTTAGGCCTATTCCCACAAATTACTTCCGGACTTTTTTGAGGCGTAATTGAGGTTACTTAACCTATGAAAAAATATCTTAAACTTATTTTATAGTTTAATTACTTCATTTGGGCATTGACTAGCTAATTTTAAGATAACAAACATTAATCTAGTTCTATCTTTTAATATCTATGTAACGTGCATAGCTATCGATAAATACAAATAAATTAAATAAAACATACCTCGTGATTAACTCTCGTAAGTGACACTATAAACCTCACGACCGCCTCCTGGTCTATTTCAGCAAGCGGCGAACTCGATGGCGCATTGGCAAGAGCTCGAAGAGTTGGTAGTGTTGCCTTCTGTTAATTTACAACAGTATGCTTTTTGTAATAAAGTAAATAGGATTTTGTAAATTTATAAAAAAAAAACTCGGGAAATACAATGATTTCAGCGCAGCAGTTCCAGAAATACACGCCATAAGGTGACCTAATAATTCCATGGATTCTTTAAAATATGAATAGATTTATTTATTTATATTTTTTTAGTTATACATCTAAAATTTTGCTATGTGATTCTGTAACCGGACTACTCTACACTATAATCTCCAGTATTTTCGTAATTTTTGCCCAAGTTAAATATATTCTTTAACAATTAACTTCATTCACTGTATAAATCTTATGGAGGATTTCAAACTATAACTATACCTACTGTTCACTCACCTGTATTTGTTCTTGAGCACCGTCAACGCTAGTGGGAAACGTTTGGAAGAAAACACCTATTGTCTGTCTTAGAACGTCTTCTTCCACTGAAACATAAATAAAAACATTTTAATAAAACAAACTTGTGTATTTTAAAAATTGAAAGTTTACGATAATTTAAGATTTACTTCACACATTAAAGAACAAAAATAAATTATTTCATTTAGGCCAACCTGTGGCTCTTATGACAAGTTAGGACTCGTAGCAAAATTATAAAAATCAATTTTATTTTAGGTCAGAAATGATGTCGTGAAATGTGACCTAAAATAAAATTAAGTTTCATATCGTTGCTAACAAAAGATTAGAAAGACTTTTTTCGTTTAGGGAACAGAGACCTTTTTTGAGTTGTCTCACTATTGATCTGGGTAATATATGCTGAATTTATTAATTAAAAGGCAGTCTTAGAACATCATTATCTTTTTACCTGTGGCTGGATTGAACCAGAGCAACAACAATCTGCTAAGTATGGCCGGTGATACCAAGTGTCCCAGGTAAATGAGACGGCAAAGACCTTCCACTATGATAAGTCTGTATGGTGGACACTGCAACAAGTATTTCAAATACATAAAAGCTATATAAAAAAAATTAACTACTAATATTAAATAACTCATTTAAGCAAACTAGGGCATCAAGTTTCTTAAAAATTCTGTGGCAGAAAATTTGCATTTGGCATCACACTGTAGACAAATATTCTACTGGGGCGCTAATATTCCGTGTTATGTTACCAGTAAAGATTTATGGGTGCAAAAGTACGCTAGGGTGCAAAAAATAACGGTAACATCATTTTGTGGTTTATTTATATTTATCAGGGGTTCAAGCCCCATTTTTATTCTACGATGTTTATTTATTTTTGCTTAGAAAGTTTATTTATTTTGTACTTACAGGATCGTCCATTATTTTCAGCAGTAATTCAATCACAGTGCCGTGTGGCGTCAGAGAAAGAGCAGATTCAGATAAAGTACCTGAAAGAAGAAAATAAATTATTTATTTAAAAGTGTTCAAATTGTTCAAAGGCTTCAGTCAAATCACTGTTAGGACAGAACATCTATCACCGTGATTATATAACTAGGAGGTCTCGGGTTCGATTCCCGGCGGGGGCAATTTGGGAATTTTTAATTTCTAAATTGTCTCTGGTCTGGTCTGGTGGGAGGTTTTGGCTGTGGCTAGTTACCACAATATCGACAAAGACGTGCCGCCAAGCGATTTAGTGTTCCGGCACGATGGCATGTAGAAACCGATTAAGGATATGGGTTGTATCTAAACTGCTATACCAAGTTAGCCCGCTGCCATCTTAGACTGCGTCGTCACTAACTAATAGGTGAGATCACAGGCAAGGGCTATCTTGTCATTGAATAAAAAAAAGAAAGTCTATTCTATTTCAGAAGTCTATTTTCGTCATTCGAACCTTATGCTTGCTACGAAAATAAGTAAGGTTCTGCATCAAAGGTCAAGTAAGGGACTGCGTCATCCCTTATTATTAGGTGCGATTGCAGTCAAAGAATATATCATCGAATAAAAACCTGTAGTTATAAGTATTTACCATCTGCTTCAGTGTCTGTGGAACGTTTAGTATTCCGTCTCTTCGAGGAATCCGCTTTGGAGGTCTCACGTGCTTCACTGTCTTCATCGAACACCCTTGCGCCGTGAACACAGAACAGGTCCACTATACACTTGAGTACTGTACACACTGTGGTTTCATTCGTTAAGTCCACCAGCTGGAAAGACGTTCATCGTGATAACTATTTTCTTGGTTATGTGATACAAAAACCAAGCAAAGTTGGTTGTGTAGTGAAAATAAAACATTCATCTCTTTCCTAACAAAAAATTGTGGAAAATTAAAATTTGAATTTGAATATGAACACAGAACAGGTCCACTATAAACTTGAGTACCGTATGTAACTGTGGTTTCATTCGTTAATTCCACCAGTTGGAAATATGTTTATTGTACTGATAACTATTTTCTTGGTTATATGATACAAAAACTACGAAAAGTTGATTAATGAAAAAAAAAAAATTAGAATTTGTCTCTTTCGTTACAAAAAATTGTATGTTGAATAAGCTTCAGATATTATGAATGAGACAAAAAATATAATATACTAGCTTTTAACTGTGGCTTCGCTCACATTAAGTTCGATTTTTAAACCCTATTTTACCTCCTTAGGGGTTAAATTTTCAAAAATCCTTTCTTAGCAGATGCCTAAGTCGTAATAGCTATCGTATGCCAAATTTCAATCTGATCCGCCCAGTGATTTGAGCTGTGCATAGATAGATCTGCCATTTAGTCAGTCATCTTTTCCTTTTATATATTTACAGGGTTCACTTATTTCTAAGGTTAGCATAGGATGGATGCTTACATTTGAAAAAAAGAATGCTTTGTGATCTACAGCAAACTCTTTGTCGAGCATTCCAAACAATGCTACAGTTTCCAGAGCATTATCCCGAATATCCGGGTTTTGGAATATTTCCACCTGAAAGAAAAAATGGTTTGTTGTAATAATAATATACAACCGTTGCACTATTGTCGTATCCACTCCTAACACAAGATTTCCGTTTATTTGGAGGGGATAGGAGGATAATTTTTATTTAAAAAAAAAAACTCGGAGATAGAGTATAATATTCTATACTTCTATAAAAATAATAATACGAGTATGTTTCATTAAAGTGAAACTTGGCACAAAGATAGCTTAAGACTTTTCTTTCTCAATACTTTCCAGGACGAAAACTATCCAGGATAGAAATGTGGCCAGTATGCTATCTCTGTACCAAGTTTCATTGTAATAGAATGAATGATTTAGGAACTCATACGAGTCAAAATAACGTTCATACTATAGTTCTTGCAACTCACGAGGGCGCGTGAACTTTACTTGTGGTTACGTCATGTACATGCACTTAGCGTAAGTGTGCGTACCTGTCAGGTCAGGAGTCTAGGTGGGAGCGGTCAGGCGCGAGCAAGCTCTCACTCACTTATACCGATACGACACACACACAACCATGAGCCACGCGCCCTCGTGAATTGAAAGAAATATACAAGATTATAAAGTACAGACCTCTAGTACATTAAATGTTAACTGCAGCATTGGTGTAATGGTTTTCAGCTGAGGAGTGTCCAACGCGCAGTTGAGTATTGTAAGACATTTGTTAAGAGTTACCGCGTCGCATTGTTTCTCTCTGATTGTCTAAAAAAATAATAAAATCTTTAGTTACATTTCGCTGCTTCAGAACTAAAGGGCCACATCTCAAAATTTTCCAAATTCACTTTTATTTAAAAAATAGGGCCATAACGCGAAGACATTCGTCAAAATCGGCCTTTAAATCGCAATAATTTACGCGTACGTCCTTTTAGCATTATCATACATTGTAAGATCTGTGTTTCCTAACACATACAATTTGGGTATCTTTAAAATAAGAGTGAATAGGCATCTTCTAGGCAAACGCGTTACACCTTAGACCGCATCATCACTTTCCATCAGGTGTGGTAGTGGTCAAGCGTGTGCCTATTATGTATAAAAAAAAAAAAAAGTTGGAGAGACAAAAAAGCAAAAAAAAAAAAAATTCAATCTGCTCTCGTGGAAAAAAAATTTGGTTTTGGGATGTGGCTCTTAAGTTCTGAAGCAGCGATTTGTCGTTTAGATGTAGTGAGTTACACTTCTACGGGTTTGAGGTAAAATAAATGCGAACGCCGAATCGATGCGTACACGACTCCATACAAAATAGCACTTTTATATGGACAAAATGCAAATCGATGCTGACAGATGTAACTTTAGCCTTAATTAGTCAGTCAGTTAATCAATCAGTCACCTTTTCTTTTTATATATTTAGATAAAAAAATTCGAAGAAAAAGACTTACAGAAATACTTACTGTCATAAGAGGTTGCGGTGGGGGTTGCTGAACATTTAGCTCTTCAATTTTTCTTTGTATATCTGCCACCTGGAAAAATTTTGGAGTATTTTTATATCTTTGCATCAAATAAAATATCTTTATTAATACAAATGTATTGCTGCATAATTATGAGGGGTCATTACTTGAGAACAGCTCGACCAGTATGGTTGTTCGTTGTATGAAAGAAATTTTTTTAATTTTTGTAACCTAAAACCTACTACCCTCACACCTAATTTCACTCCTGTCACCGATGTTTGTCTGGTAGAGATTGCTCTGTTAGCAATAAGGCCGCCTTTGCACGCCTAGTTTTAAGATGTATTCAATTTTGTTTCTTTTTGTGTGCAATAAAGTTTTTATCTATCTATTCATATTACTCGTGTGTCGTAAATAGCACCCGTGCAAAGTCACGGCAGGTCGCTAGTTATAATATATTTAAGAAACAGAGTCACTTTATAAAATATTTTTGAATGTTAACTGTGCATAAAATCATTAAGAGAAATTTTGTCTGGTGGGAGGCTTTGGCCGTGGCTAGTTACCACTCTACAGTCAAAGACATGCCTCCAAGCGATTTAGCGTTCCGGCATGGTGGCGTGTAGAAACCGATTAGGGGTATGGGTTGAATATACACTGCTATACCCCTTCCAAGTTAGCCCGCTACCATCTTAGACTGCATCGTCACTTACCATCAGGTGAGATCGCAGTCAAGGGCTATCTTGTCATCGAATAAAAAAAAAACGGTAATTACTAACCTTGGCTTTACATTCAGCTGCGAGTGCATAGTTTTCTTCCCTTACTGCTTCCTCTTGTGCTTCTATAGCAACATTCAAGGAAACGCGTAATTTTGCTTTCTGAAAAGAGAAATACATCTATAAGATTAGTTGTAAAAGCTTAAGTTTCTGTTTTTCCTCCTAGGTTATTTTTTTATTCATAATTCATTTGTAGCATAAAATTAAGTACTTTTTTGTGAATAACATAATTTTTTTTTAAACCAACTTGAAACGTCAATAAAAAGTAACCTTAAAAAATTTTATCAGTACACTTGATAGTGAATTGAAACGTGCCTAAAAATTTGAAAAGTTCCTTCGATTTCTCCAGGATCCTGACTTGATGACCATGGAACCACCTGGGAAGTATACCCTTTCAAAAAAAAGAAGAATTTTCCAAATCAGCCCATGTGTCTTGTAATTGGGGCACATACATAAAGATTCCGACCAATTATTGAGAACCTCTTCTTTTTGGCGTTGGTTAAAAAAATTAAGATCTTCGTAAGCGTTTGGCTACGTCCGTCGTCTATTTGATGAGCATGAACTAACACTTTAAGAACAGTCCTTATTATGGTCGAATGCAATAGACTGCAAGCCTTTCCTTATCTAGATGAACATCTAACAGACATAGGTAAACTCAGGAAGGTGGTGAGAATTATAACGGCGTACAACCCTCTAAACAAACACCTCTTTATTATAGGTGTAATAACCGACATTGCTCTGTGCAGGGCTTGCATGGAGGCGGATGGAACACCGGCGCACGTGCTCCTGGGATGCACGGGCGTGGCAGAACAACGCAACAACCATCTAGGATCCCCATCCTCACTTCGAGAAGTTCTTGGCAACCTGGGTGGCCTGCTAGGCTTCTAGAGAGAGCTGGGATGGTTGGAGTAAAGAACATTGGAAGGATTGGTGTATCACACACAACAGACCGTAACCTAAATCAGTTACGGTCTGGTGAAGAAAGAGGTCTATTTGAAAGCATCGACGTTCTCCGTTACCTGTATTTTCAGTTCCGCAGTATCAACAGGCGGCGGTAGCACAGGCTCCTCTGGCTCGGGCGGCTCGCACATGGCGGACACGATGCCGCATATGATCTCTATGCGCGGAGTTACGTCCGGCACCACCATCTCCAGCGCCGACACGAACGCGCGTATAACGTCCGCGCTCAATGGCCCGTAGTCGCCTAGCGTATGGGGAAAATAAGGCGAATAATGTTAATTGATGTAGAGACTGTTCAAAAAAACAACCGTCGTGGGAAGCAGTATAATTTCGAATTTTTTTTGAGATGTCTCATAATGATAACCTACTTACTAATTACTTTTGTAACAAAATTGGAATATGTAATGCTACTTTAAGCGTTGGTAGTATAGGCCCTGAATATATTCACAGGGACTTCAATCTCTGATGTGTAAGGGTAAAAACATGCCAAAGATGCCTCACTGCGATATCTCGCGGTCGCGGTTTAGCACGCTACCTCGATGTCACCTCCATGTAAAACAAATGTATGCAAACAGATAAGCACTAACATGTCGAAGATACCTCGCTGTACCGCGATGTATCTTTGGCATGTTTTTACCCTTAGGCTGAAATCTATACACACTCAGCGCAGAGTCAAGACAGAGATAAAACAAGATAGATTTATATCGGAGCATATTTATGTCTCTTTTTAACTATTATCTTGAGTCGGAGCTAAGTCAGAGCACGCGTTATAGATCTCAGCGTAAGGTTATATTACCTGTGAGCGTATCAGTGATGAGGTCTTTGAGCGCCGCTCGGCCGGCGGGGTCGCCGGCGTCGTACACGTGCAGCATGCTGCCCAACTCGTGCAGCACGTACTGCCGAGTGCTGAACATGGCTGGGTTTTCTGCCTCCGGTGGACATGGGGACTCGACTATTCTGTTAAAATATAACAATTTTATAGTTATGCAAATCAAATCAAATCAAAATTTATTTATTTCATGTAGGCCAACTTGTAGCTCTTATGACACGTTATAAATCTACCACCGGTTCGGAATGCAGATTCTGCTGAGAAGAGCCGGCAAGAAACTCAGCAGTTGCTCTTTTCAAAAAAAAAAAAAATTTTTTTTTTTACAATTCTTAACAAAACTAGGCTATGCACACAATGTTTCCACAAAGAAGTTTCATTTGAACAGTGAACATTTTCCGTTTGTAATCTGTTAAATTATTATTTTCCACATAGTTTCACTCTCACACCCACGTACAAAATAAATACATACTGAATTCTGCCGTCCACAAGCTATAACGCCGTTAACTACCAAAACCATATTTCCTAATATAAACCCTAATTTCAATGGTTTTGGATTTATATTAGGAAATATGGTCTTGGTAGTTAACGGCATTATAGCTTGTGGATGGCAGTGATATTTATCAATACTGAGCCCAAAACAATTTTTTTGAATTTTTTGTCTGTTTGTCTGTCTGTGCGCGCATCACGCGATAACTACTGAACGGATTTGAATCAAATTAGGTATAGCGGTAGCGGATACTCCGGGTCAATATATAGGATACTTTTTATCCTGATAAACCATAAGATTTATCCGGTATTGGGGATGAAAGTTTATTTAATTTGGCTCCATAACTTCGTCAAATCTAAACTGAATTTGATAATTCTTTTTTTATTATAACTTGGTAAAGATCGACTAAATATTATTCGAGATAGAGGACATAACTTCTCGCGGATAGCAGCAAGTCACTCTAAACATTTTCCACGCGGACGAAGTCGCGGGAATCAGCTAAAATTAATAAAGATGAACATACGCTCGTATATATCCTGTGAGCACTATCAGATCAGGCAGCACCGTCTCCAAAGTCTCTTCGTCGTCAATGTTCTGCAGATGCTCCGCCAGGTGGCGCCAGTACCAAGCAGTCTCCTTGTTCAGCTTTTCAGCTGGTATGAGACGATGCGACTTGTCAGTAGGAAGCCATTCCAAGAGCTCCGAGATTGGAAGTCGTCTGAAAATAAACCATTGGTGTCTTAATCACTTTGCGCTATTTATTTATTTATTTTGGAAAGCCAACAGTTAAATACATTTGGTCTACATGAAATAATTTTGCAAGCAAAACTATGTTTGTATGGAAACTTGACGACCTCCCTGGCGCAGTAGTGAGTGCTGTGGTCTTGTAACTGGGAGGTCTCGAGTCCGATTCCCGGCGGGGGCAATTTGGGAATTTATTATTTCTGAATTGTCTGGTCTGGTGGGAGGCTTTGGCCGTGGCTAGTAACCACCCTACCGTCAAAGATGTGCCGCCAAGCGATTTAGCGTTCCAGCATGACTTGAATTTAGACTGCCATACCCCTTGCAAGTTAGCCCGCTACCATCTTAGACTGCATCGTCACTTACCATCCGGTGAGATCGCAGTCATGGACTAGCTTGTCATCAAATTAAAAAAACTCTAGTTTACAGGAGACTTCCATAATCAACTATGCAGACCTGGTTAACTTACTTGAAAAGCGATTCCAGAAGTTTCCCGGCGACATACTGGGAGTCCTTGGCATCTTGTGCATTGTCCAAGCGTATAGCTTTGAGCAGATCTATGATATTCCCCTGGAATGAACTGAGCCAGCTGGGAATCAATATCTCTTCTACCACACGCCTTACACGTGGACTGCGCTCAGTTAGACCCACCTGGTCACAAAGATTTTTTCAAGTGAAAACTAAAGTGTGATGAGTGATTTTTGGTAGGGGAAAATCTTATGCTTGTAAAAGTTTATTTTAATAAAAAATATTTCTATTTCTATGGGCACCCTTTATCAGCATGCTAATGTTGACAGCATATTTGTAGCTATGAGTACGACATGTTTTCACTTTTGTCGGCAGTCCCCATACTGTTTTTTAATTGTTACATATTCTAGATTTAAAGTAGTTAAGACGTCAGCTTCTTTTGGGGGATCCTTGGTTCGATTCAAGGGATGCATCTTTGACTTTTCCGAGTTATGCGCGATAAAATATCACTTGCTTTAATAGTGAAGGAAAAAATCTTTTTGAGTGATTTTATGAACAAACTGCTATCTTATTTATTTAACAGCAATCTTATACTCGTATTACAGGGCAACACAGTTTAACCCAGACTTAGAGATTTGAATCTTGGATAAATATAGGTACCATAGAGATTTTTGAAATTCCATCCCTAATAGGGTGATAGACTTTCTCTTCGTACAAATTCATATAGTTTAACATTCTTAGTTAAATCATAATTGCAAAAGCGTATTCGTTGTTTTTTTGTTCTTCAATCACACATCAATGGAGCGACAGTCACATACCTTTAATCTCGGTAAAACGGGTTCCCGCGGAATTTTTAAAAACTTAACCCCACGCGGACGAACTCGCAAAAGCCAGTATTAAATATAACTTACCTTTAGTGTAAGCACGCGTTGCCTCACTTTCAGTTGAGTGACGTTAATGGCGGATATGTAGAGGAAGGCCGCTCGCCTCACCGCCTCGTCCACATCGCAGAGTCGCTTCAGAACGAATGGCACATTGCGCGAGCATTTGGCTATCGACATTAATATCGCCCTGGGGACAAAACTAGCTTTTTGTATAGTTCTTGCAACTCACGGGAGCGTGTGAGCTTTACTTGTGGTTACATGCACATTGCGTAAGTGTGCGTGCCTGTCAGGAGCCTAGGTGGGACCGGTCAGGCGCGTGCAAGCTCACGTTCACACTTATACATATACGATACACACACAACCATGTGCCACGCGCCCTCGTGAATTGCAAAAACTATACACCGAGGAAAGGTTAGCTTAAGTCTTAACTTTCTAAATATAAATAGAGGGAAAGCGAGCAGGCAAATCATCTGATGTTAAGTGTTTACCGCCGCCCATAAACATTTGGAGCACCAGAAGCCACCAATTTGTTGCCATTGTTTCAGGAATTCGTTGACCATCCATGCATATTTAGAGTGAAGAAATGGATGTGTTTATCCATTTCATTTGGGTGGGGATCGAACCTGCGACCTTTCAGTTTTCAGTCTGCACCTTTAACCGTTGTGCTATTGAGGCTATAAATCTATATATATAAAAATGAATCCCTATTTCCTTGGTCATCGCATCACGCGTGAACGACTGGACCGATTTCGCTAATTCTTTTTTTATTGTGTTTGTTATTGTTAGAAGGTTCTTATGAAAGAAAAAAATTAAGAAAATTGCGTGGAAAATTAGAAAATTTAAGAAATATTAACCACCATATTAAATTATTTCTAATGTAACCGCTTTTACAATTCAAACTTTTTTGATGTAACCTTATGGCGTTTGACATAACATTGACAGAATGCGTGCTGCCAATTTCGTCAAAGAGGATGTAAAAAAACTTAAGACAGGACAACGTCTGTCGGGTCCGCTAGTACTATATATAATTGGTGTGAGATGTTGCAAATATCAGCTATTGATATATCATATTAAGTGTATGTCATTTATTATATTTTTGACAACAGTTTTGTTTCTTTTTTCTTTTTTATGATCACAGGAACCTTTATAATCTATTTTTTCTTAGCTGTCTTAAAACATAAACAAGTGGTTTCTCGCAAACAGAGGTAAGCGGCGCACGACGCACAACACATAGGACGATCTTACCTACAATGAAATTGTGCTACAAGTGAAAAATGAAACTATAAAATGACGTAAGCGCCCCGACGTAAGTCGTCGGTTACGTGTTTCGCTGTAACGTTTTCTGCGATTTATTTACCTTGTATATTGAAAGAGGCTTAGAGTAAAAAGAAAAATTTATACTTAAAATGTACCTTCTCACTGAGGAACTGGGGTCGCAGCTCATATGGAAGCGATAGGCTCTAGTGACCTCATCGTCGGGCTCCATAGGGTTCTGCAGTCTTTGTAGAGCGAGGGCAGCGCGGCAACGCACCGCTCCACGCGTGTCTTGAAGACGTTCCATCTATAGAAATTTCTTGTATTACATTATGCCTAATTCTATAATTATACATCATTACTTATGTTATAAATGGGACAGTGTGCTTGTTTTTTGGTTTGTCCTTCAATCACACAGCAACAGAACAATGAACCCAGGTAATTTTTAAATTAAAGAGATCCAGCAGAATTTTTAAAAACTAAATCTATGCGAGCAAAGCAGTGGGCATCAACTAGTAGTACTATAAATTCTCTCAAAAAAACAGAATCAACTTATGTTTGCGGATCATACTGGTTAAAATCATAGATAGTAATAGAAGAGTCCTCCAACTTTACTCAAATACTGAGAGAAGAGAACCAGTAGTGTGCATAGGATGTACAACAGGGTAGGCAGATGATATAAAATGGAAATCTACAGTATGAGTTATAAAAAACTTAAGGGTAGGCATTGTACAAATTATAAAAAGCTTACCCTTGAGTTTTTATAACTCGTACTGGAGATTTTCTCCATTTTATATCATCTATCCACTTAGTGCCTACCCTGTATGCACGTCACCATACCTGTGATCTAAGAAGTTTGTCACACAAGTCATCATCCAGTGTGGCATCATCACCCAACGCAGAAAGCACAGCCGCCAGCAACTGGCTTGCTCTGTATCTGACTGACTGGCCAGATACACATTGACACTAGAAGAGAACAATGGAAAGTGCTGTAATATCATGGTCAAGGAGCCGGTAGCACTGAAAGCTATATCATAGTGTAAATCCTGCCTGCTACCATCTTAGACTGCATTGTCACTTACCATCAGGTGAGATTTCAGTCAAGGACTATCTTGTCATCGAAAAAAAAACATATGCCCACTTCTATCACATTTCTTGCTGCGAAGTTCTAATTCAATTACTCACATCAAAAATAATTTCAAAGATGAACATAAGGAATTCCTCTTCATCATCGAGCGTGGTGCAGAAGTTGGACACAAACTGGACAACTCTATCGACATTTGCACTTGTTTCTCCAAACGTGAACAAATAGTGTAGAGCATTTTTGAAACTTTCCCTAAATGTGTCTTGATCAAGCTGCAACACAAGATAATTATTAGAATCTATTAAGGTACCTAGGTAGAGCTGTGATTGTCTAGTGGTTAATGACTGCAGTCTTCTATTTGAGAGGTCTCAAGTTTGATCCTGAGTTTCTTGGCCAAAAATAAGTTCACTTATTATTGGAAATGAAAATTACGGAAAGTTGGAAATGGAATTAAAAAATTAGACAAAACTAACTGGGTCCACAGTGGCTTTAAAAAAATAGGTACTTACATTAAGATATTATAGGTCTGTCCTATAGCATCTTAATGTAACCAAAACTAACATAATATAATAATATCTACTATTTGCGCTAGAAGCGATATTCATTAAAAACATACCTTTCTATACAGTTTTTTCATTTCCTTCACATACTTTTTATGCTGTACCACATTATATTGAACATTTTGGAATATTTTGAACATAGTTGGATTGTTTCGCGGGTTTGGTTTCCCAACTGCCACAGGCGCGTCTACCTCCGTAGGAGGCATAGCTTTACGTATTTTATAAGAAATTATTGAAATGAAACTTAGTGCACGCGCAGTACTATTAATATAATACCTAATAAACAGGATAATCTTATAATCGCAAATAAAAGATAATGAAAAAGCAAAAATGCCTCAAATGCCTAAGCTTTTGAATTTTTCTTGCCAACTGCTAATTTTTGACAGTGACAGTGACAGTTGACTTTTGAATCCATGTAGGTATATGGAGATGAAATAAGTAGGTACCTACTTACATAGAAATGGCGGGTGCCTATTGCCATGTTATGAGATGGTGTTTGGTTGTACTTCAGCTGTCAAGTAATTGCGTATTATTCTTATCCTTTACTATCCTTACTAATATTATAAATCCAAAAGTGTGTTTGCTTGTTGATTTGTTAAAGCGTAGCAGACAGGCAGACACATTTTCGTTCATAATAAAATCAGTAGGTATGGATTTTTTTATTTTATACTTTTTATCTTCAGAATTCCAACTAATAAAAAGTTAAAGACAAAATGGATGCATCCTACGGACGAGGAAAGTATAAATCCTTGACATGTCTTTAGGTTTGTTCAAAACATTTTGATGGATGGATATTTGTAACTCAATCGCGCCGCAATAACTAAACCGATTTGGCAGAGAGATAGATTATAGTCTGGATTAACACGTAGGCTACTTTTTATCCCGGAAAATGGGAATTAAAAACCTTAACCCACGCAAACGAAGCCGCGGGCATAAGCCAGTGTATTCATAAATGCTTGATTACCGTTTCACTCCATATCGATGTCGATAGTTCTGAAACACACTCTCTAATGGGCTGCCATTTTATGCGACAGCATTCTGAAGGTAGCACCCTAATTTTGTAGGTAGGGCATCTCCATAATATATTCACTTGTCGTTACATGTGCGCTCTTCCTCGCACGAAAGCAGAGTGCGTGTATAAAGGCAGCTATATTCAAGGATCAAGGAATACCCGCGGGATTTTAAAAACTAACTCCACGCGGATGAAATCGTGGGCATCAGCTAACATATGCATTGCCACTTCGCAACTCGATGAGCTGCGATGGTAACTTTTGGATCTCCTCAGATTCCCTCATTCCCTCAGAGATTATGGATTAAAAAAAAATACATTCTGTTATAAATAATTTAATTAAGTTAACTTTTGTATTTTAGAGAACGTTCAGTTTAGTTATCATTAATACATCATTAAATAGGTATCTATCTAATAATTATACATATTATATTATCATTCGAGGAATTGGGAAGCATAACTAATATTTCCAATGATCATAATAAAATATTATGTAGATACTATGTGTGACAAAGTACAAATATTAAATGGTTTGAGTCTTACTACAAAAAAATTTACAAGCTTAACTAATAGGTAGTTAACTGACATTTTTTAATTTTTAGGGCTTATCACCATAGCCGAGTATAGGTACCTAAGCTAGGTAGGTAAAAGAATTGTTTTTCTGTTATAATTTTATAGTAATACTTACTCATATATTTATTACGGTTGAAACACTTGTTATTTTTTTGTAGTTAGATCGATCGTCAATGTTTGATGATTTTATAAATCATACTCACTTAAGTAAGTACCTAATATAGTTACAATAATAATATATACAAGTTAGGCGATTAAAAGTTATACAAAACTACAAAACTGTACAAAATTATTTAGGTATTACATTTTTTTATCTATTTTTTGTTAAATCTTAATAATTATATTCGCGTAAGTAGGTATAGTACAATCATCGAACTATAACGCTTAGAAGTGCAGTAGTCGATGCGGTGATAAGCCATTTTTGGTAGGTAAGCCTTTAAAGGCTTTGATTACGCAGTGTCGTCGCGTTAGTATGACGAGCTCGGAGAAAATTATTAAAAAATGACGTAGGTACTCTGTACTATAATCTGTGTCATAATTCGTCACAATAACCATCAAAAACGAAATTATCAGTAGTAGTACAGATCCTACGCCACTCACCTACGCCCACCAGCCTACGTTTGGAGTGGAACTTTGTTAAAAACTTCTGTTCTAAGCGTTATAGTTCTAAAGTACAACATGGTACAACAATATTATTGTATCGATATTCTTATTAAAACTTAATTTAATATCTAGCTGAGATATTGCAATTACGGCGCAAGGTTTTAAAAGAGAAATGAAAATTATCACTGCATTTCAAACGGCTAAACATTAATTGGTTTTGAAATCACTATTTACAAGAAAAACATTCCTAGGCATTAATTCCTAAATTAAACCTCAATTCACTTTATGTTTAGGGTGTAGGGTTTGTAAGTACCTACCTACCTACTCTGAGATGCTGAGATTATACTTCGAAAAACTATGCGAGAACTATTTCGATACCTCCTACGTAAGTTATTGTATCTCCAAAACGCTTACGTGACGCGTTAATTGTTTAGAAGGTCAATACAATGGTTTAGGCCGTCGTTTTAATAACGATAAGTACAACTTATACGTCTTGAGGGTTTGTTAAAAATTGCTGTTTTTTAATTGTTTTTTTAAACGAACACATAAAATAGATAAAAACAAATGATATAGTGCACAAAACCTAAAATGAAAATTTTGAAATAGCAGAACTTACGTAGGAGGAATCGATTTATTAGTTTTATATTAGCTAAGTTTAATAAAGAACCATAATATTAATTAATCATTGACTTGAAAAATATAGTAAGCTAAAAGAAGCTCAATACATTTTTAATCCAGCCAGGCCTACAACATGGCTCCATACTGCATGAGCCTAGAAGGTTCTAGGCTCCTTAAAAACCTTAAAAACACCTAACCTAAACCTTAAAAATAGCTTGATTTTAGACCTTATTGGCTTCTTCCATAGATATGGTATCTATGGAAGTCTAGTTTGATTTTTCTTAGAACTATAAAAATGTCACTCCTGAACAAGCCTCCGCTATCGCTATCGCTGACTTCACTCAGAAGTTCGTTATGGTCAACTAGCACTTGTAATAAGAGCTACTTTACCACAAACTATTAATAATATTTTAATCGCACGTGTTTGGTACATTACAGGTTTTACAGAAATGCAGTAGGTAAGATCTATTAAACAAGCAGAGTAGGTTTTGAAAAATAGTGTTTCGCCATCATAATATGAATTTTTGAGTCTCTATTACGCATAGTTGATAAAGTACTTAATACCATTTTTATCATAGTACTTTAATCAAGATCGTCAATAAGCGAATCTAGTTCTTTTTGGAGTGTTACTGATTTTTCTTTCTGAATAAGAACGTCATCTTTGAGTCGGTCAACATTTGCCATTAGTAGAGCGTTACCTTTTTTCAAAGCATTGACCCGTGTTTCGTGTCTTTTTAAACGTTTCGCTAAGTTTTCTTTTTTATTGGGTAGAGGAGCATCCTGAAAAGAAAAAGTTTTGGTTATAATAAAATAAAAACCTGCTTATTCGCTTTATTTAATTATTTTTCTTAAAATCAATATAACCACAAGGCATCAATCAGAAGATACCTACTGTAAAGTGGTGCTGCCTCTTGTGTTACAAATGTTCATGGGCGGCGGTAATTTCGTCTGCTCGTTTACTCGCTATAAAATAAATATAAATAAAAAAAAAGTAAAATCTTACTTCCGGTTCACTTTCACTTTCCGTCTCACTTTCTGTCTCTTGCTCTGTTTCAGACTCTGTTTCCTCTTCTTCAGATTCACTCTTCTTCTCTTCTTCTTCTTCAGACTCTTCATCCTCATCATCGTCTTCTTCATCCGTGCCAACCTCCTTCATCATGGCTGCCATTTTGTCAACGTCACGTTTTAATACTTTGAATTTTCGTTTTTCATCCCTAAAATTGATATAAATGGTTAGAGAAAAAGTATCTACCTCAATTAAAACTCAAGGTTGAACTAAAAAGTTTATATTTTAATATCAGCCCACGATAAGCCAAGGGTAAGCCGCATGTTATCATTATCATTAATTGTCTGTTAGAATAGGTTAGAATAGATTCTGCTGCTTTGTACATCCGGCGAACTCAGAACCGACAAATAAGATGATGGCAGCAAGTTTCTGATCAGCAGAGCACTTTCTCATGCGTGACAACTTTTTCTCTTATACAATTTTTGACAATAAGCACTTGTTCTTTCGAATTAATTATTAAATTATAATTTAGAGGTAATATTAGTTTATAAATACTAACTTGAGACACGCTTGCTGATTCTTTAGGGCCATTTTATATGCCACCCTTTCTCTCTTCATATTATCTTGCTTTTCTTTCAAGTGACGAATTTTGTTTCTCATGTTGCGAACTTCCTTCTCGAGACGTTTCTGCTTCTTTTCCTCACTTTCTTCCTAAAATTATATATGCAAATTAATGTCATAAAAACAGTTCTAATACAGTAAGTGATTTAAAAAAATAAAACAAAATATCATAAAAAATTTAACAATATAATCACTACATAGTATAAAACAAAGTCGCTTTCTCTGTCCCTATGTACGCTTAAATCTTTAAAACTACGCAACGGATTTTGATGCGGTTTTTTTCAATAGATAGAGTAATTGAAGAGGAAGGTTTATATGTATAATAACATCCATTAACAGTGAATGACATAGGCTATATATTTTATACCCGCGCGAAGCCGGAGTGGGCCGCTAGTTTTTAAACTAAAATAAGAAGTTTTTCTGCGAAAGTTACTTAAGAAGAAAATAGCTAAGATCTATGAATATTTTCAGGTTCAGTCATAAGAAATCATAGTTTTAATAAAATTACTGCTTAGTAGGTACCTCATCTCCTTCAGATACTTCTTCCTCTTCAAAGCTGTCATCCTTAGTCACAGACAGTTGTTTGATAGCGTGACTAGATCGCCTCGAGCCAACGTTTGTAGGTATAATTCCCTGAAAATATTATAAAATTGGATCAATGATTTAACTTCCCATTTTTGCTTCGTTAAAATCCGTTAACATCTGTTTTATTAATCACAGGATACAAAATATTTCATCTTATAGGGAAAAATGTCTATTTATCAGCGATTTAATAATTTGGCCTTTATTGCCATGCTTAGTTCAGCTTTATCAGGTTTTTAATTCGGTACTTATTGAAAAAATATTAAAGTCATGTACATAATCGAGTACATAATATTATGTAGTGTTATTTCTTTACCTCGTTATTTTGGTTATTGTTAGTAAAAGCGTTATTAGCATTATTATTGTTAGCGTCAGCAAAAGTTTTCTTCAACAGTTCAGCTTCAGTAGAGTCAACGTCTATGTTTAATAACCTACACTGTTTCAAAAAATCAAGTTGAGATTTTTGATAGAATGACAGAGGTTCTTCAGATTTTAAGAGTTCTTCGATTTTATCCTGCAAATTAGCATATGAAGCATTAAGAACATAATATTCATTAGTAACAAAGCAAAAATTAAGCTTTAAAACATTAAGGGGTTAACTTCATAAAAAAGATTTAGCTTACGTTATTAAAAATAACTAGTTACTGTAATGTTATTAAATATTTATTGAAAGTTAAGGAGTATAAGAACAGTTACGATATTAAATTCGATATAAAACGAAGACTTTACCGAAAGAGCCTGTTCCAACTTCTTTTCTAATTCTGCGTTTTTCCTCTTCATCTCTTCTAATTCTGTTATAGCGGTATCCCTTTCTTCTGCTGCTTGCAAATATTGTTTCTCCAAGTTATCTGCAGTTTCTTTAGCCTTTTCCACTTCCATTTTGAGATTATTTACTAGTCTTTCATCATATGCATCTGTAACTGATATGACAGTTTTATGCTGCTCCTGCTTAATGATAGCGCGTTCCCTTGCTACTTCCGCTTCTAGATTCTGAATTCTAGTCAAAAGACGCTTATTTTCCCTTTCTTGAGCTTCTCGGTTTCTGTAATTTTAAAATAAATTGTTGATATAAATCACGTTAAACTTGAAATTGTTTTTATTTGGAATTATAACTTGCACAGATTTTTTTCAGACAAGGTACTACAATTACATAGCACAATCATTATGTATCGAATAAGAAAAATTACCTGAGTTCCATAGCTAGTAACTGCTTGGTGGACTGAAGATCATCTCTGACTTTATCAATATCATCCATTTCATCAATTTCTTCTTCTTCAGCTGGAACTGGCCCCTAGAAATACATTTACACACATTTTACATTCAGTTTTATTAATTTTTATAACTAGATGAATTCCTGTTTAAGGTAATACTTTACCTCCGCAAGACATACACCCGAAGGAGAAGCAGCGAGATTCGCTTGTGACATTGACTTCTGAACTTGTTCCTCTATAGTCATTTGTCTCCTGAATTTTCTTAATCCTTCTAAGTGGGGTTTACTTCTATCATTAGTTTTGACCTTCTTTAGTTTCACACCCTTGTTAATTTCTCTTAATAACTCGTTATGAGAATTTGGCTTTTCAGATTCAAATATAAATTGATCCTTATTCTTAACGAGTACAGACGTTGTTATGATTGGGCTAGACCTAAAATAAATTATAATGAGTGCTAGAAAAACTGCAGAAGCAGACTTTATAAGGCGTCTTTTTTTTTTCATAATTTTAACTCACCTATCGTTGCAAACAACTTTTTTTAACTTCTTTCCTTGTTCTACTTCCTTCATCATATCACTCCAGTCAGGTCTCTTCCTAGGTCTAGTACGAAGCTGTTCTAGTTTTTTAAACTTTGTGGGATCGATAGGCGCTTTCTTGAAATCAGGCGGAGGTGGCATTTTTGGAGGCAATGGCGGTGGCATCGGTGGCGGTGTGGGTTTCAATAAGCCTGTAAAAGTTATGTCAAAATTTTCAATCATTAAGCCAAAAAACATTGCTTTTCATGGGAGATTAAATTGACACCACATTAGAGTATAAATTATCAGTAATTCATCTTTTTTATTTAAAAAATTTACCTTGATACATTTTCACCTCAGCCTTATTGAGCTTCTTATACCGTATTTAAAGTATAAGTCACTATACTTGTTAAATACGCCGCAGTATAAATGAAATTTCAAACTATAACTTTTTATGAGCACAGTTTCACCGTTTTGATTTTCTTAATGTTTTAAAATCATATAAATGAGCGAACAGCGAAAACGTGTATATGCGTCTTCAAGTGCGTAAGCGTTTGCACCTGATAGGCGTCTCAGTTGTATGCGGAACCATCCGAGACTATTTTGGACCTGATTTAGACCACAAACTGTCTAGCAAGAGATCAAAAGGAATGGATTGAATACAATTTTAACGAGCCTAAGGAAGACATTATTTCAAGAGGAATATGGCTTTTATGAGTGTATGGCGATATAGAGTACTGACATGTTGATTTACATGTATGTATAATAATAGGTACGGTTTGAAATATTATTATCTCATTGAAGTACGCAAGATAGATTGCCAAAGTTAATTTCCTTTCGCATGACGTGTTATAAATGTATGCATCAAATGCCAAAACCAAAAAGTATAGTAACTACGCGCCAAAATGTTAAAGCTGGTTATATTATATTCAAAGATGTTAAACAAAGAAAATAATATTTAAAAATTTAAAATAAAGATTAATCTGACTCTGCAATTATATTCTGGAAAAAACAGAATTTAGACTTACTTCTTAAGCTTTCATTTTTAGTCAGAGTGTGACCTTTTGGAATTTCATTATTTAATGTTTTATCAATATTTTCTTTGACACGCTCATGTAGAGGATCTCTCCATTTCTTGTGCATGACTTCATCCTTCGACGGTGCCTTTTGTAAAGAAGGTTTACGAGGAGGAAGCTGAAAAACAAATGTACATGCTATTTTATTATTATACGGTAATATTTTGGTAAAACTGTTTTGTGAGCTATTTACGACTGTAATTATTTTTTACATGATTTATATCACATGCATACCTTTGAAGGAGCTTTGTCAAGCGGAGTGGGCGGTTTAGTAGCCATTTTTGAATTTTCTTCAACCTTTGGTTCAACTTTGGGATTTTCTTTTTCAATCAACTTTTCAGTTGCTTTTTCAGCTTTTTTCGAATCTGTGCTTTCTTTGCCAACGTTATTAATCACAGTTTTATTGTTCGGCGTTTTATTATTTACCGTATTATTTTGTTTTGTTGTTTCATTCTTATCCTCAGTTCGTTTATCTATAATACTTACGGATTTTCCCTTAGGTTTATCATCAATAGTTCTGACGCTTTTGAGTATGGGCTTTTCTGGCTCGCTACTTAGTTTATCTACAACCTTGTTTGTTTTGTCAACAGATTTTAACGCAGGTTTTATAAATTTAGGTTTTTCTTCAACAGGATTAGAGGCTTTATCGGCTTTCTTAGCAGCTGAAGGCTTGACGAGCTTTTCTTCCGTTTCAACTGAAACGCCGTTTTCAGCTTTATCTTTTATTGTAGACTGCTTTTTTAGGACAGCTGAAACAATTATTAAAACAATTAGGTAAAGAATAAGAAGAAAATATAAAGCCATGCAGTTTATATAAAAATATAATCTTTGTGGTCATTTGTCTAAAACAAGATTATTTTTTTATATTCTTTCCTTTTCTAAGGTATAGCCATTATAAAATGTTTTCAATTTTCCGGGATAAAATATGTTAATCCTGGGATGAGCTATCTCTATTCCAAATTTCAGCCAAATTGGTTCATTCATTGTGACGTGAAGGAGTAACAGACATACACACACATATAAATCTTTCGCCTTTATAATATTAGTGGGATTACGAGAAATTCAACTCTAGGGGATAATCCCACGAGTTCCACACACAGGTGGAAATTATATAAATAACTCACGGGCAACTGCTAGAATGCGTTAATAAAATAACTAGCTCTTGCCCCCGCAACTTCGTTTGCGTGGAACTCCTTGCTTTATCGGGACCTGTGTCAACAGATTTTAACGCAACCATGCCCATCAAAGATCACATTGATCCGTTCAAAATCAGTTCGTTCTTAATTTTTAACCGAAAGCCTAAATACCAAATCACGGATATAGCTTGAAAAATAACGGACTTTCATACAAACGTTCACCCCCTATTTTACCCCTTAGGGAGAAGAATTTTAGGTTGTCAGGTAAATCGTATAGTTCTGCCGTAGATGATTTACATATGTCGAGAGTATATTTTTTCAATTTATACTTGTTATAATCTATAGATTATAGGAGTGGCGAAAACAGCTTTTTAGGCAAAGAACCAGGAGCTACTTTTTGATGGTTTTTGGGCATTTTTGAGGGATAAAATGAAGCACGTGTATTGTCCCCGTTTCGATGCATTTGATGGCATTTGCGGACGTAAATAAACATGGCGGCTGCCAAGATGGTGGACGGCCGACCTTCGCTATTTTAGCGTGATTACATTTTAGAGCCCTTGTGGCTAGCCTATTCATTTTATCCAGAAAAACATTTGACAGTTTTTCACAAAGTAATAATTATTTATTTTCGTTTGCTACCTACTACTATTTTAGCTTGATTACGTTTTAAAGCGTTCGTTCATAGATTAAGGAGTCGACTTCCAATCATTAATCTATGTAGGTAGTAATCCAATAGCAATCAATTCACTTAGTCCAGAAAAATATATGAGAGCTTTTCATAAAGTGAAAAGTTTTTTTTTTTGGCTAGATTACATTTACTTACTGAGCATCAACTTAAAGCAAAGAACTTGTTTGTATATTTTACAAATATAGCCCGATTAGCCGGTGCTACACCATACGGACACAGTATAAGTAGGTATAAATAGTCATTCAGGGTAATTTTTCCCTGGCAGGTTTTGGTTTTGGATTTTTGTCTTGTTTGTGATATAGATACTTATACCTAGGTTAGATTTAAAAAAAAATTAGGAGATAAGTATTTATAAGATGTAGGTACCTTCCTCGATCCGTCAAAAGAAAACATAAAAAGAAATAGCCACACTTTAGAGCGTGTTCTTATAAATCATACAGCGTAACCCCAACATCTTCGTTTATTTTGTAAAATGTCCGTCCTCTCTAAAAATACCGCGATTCGTTGGCGTCGACTGCCTCGGAATATCTCCGACTCGAAGGCCGATTATACATTACGATAAGATTTTCACCGACAGCGAAACGACACAGGATTCTCATTGAGATAAAATAATAGGTTCGTAACTGACCTTACCTAACTTAATTATACCGCGAGACACCTGTCACCACGATATTATAACTAACAGATCAGGGTTGCAAGAAGTGGTTTGTTAAAACAAGCAATGTTAGCAGGCGTTCATATTGCGTATGTATCCAATGGGTGGCCAGAAGCTACTACGTTAAAATCAATACCTCAGTTTTTCAAATGTTACATTAAGTTGCACCAAAAGTTCTAAGTAAGAGTTTTTACAATGCTAATGTTCTTTTTAATTTGTTATTTTCCGTACGTGCCAATTTTATAAACGCCGTGTAACGTTTAATAATCGAGGATTAAAATTGGGCTTTCTGACAGTTTTTGTCGAAGGTTTTTGTATTCTGCCAAGACATCAATTTTATTCATCACTGAATCAAATGAAGTAGGCAAATGGATACTATCAGGTATATTTCATAAATTAAGACAAACGTCAAACACAATCGATGTTAAAATTATTATTAATTAAGTATGTTACGAATCTCCTAGCGACCAGATAAAATGAGTAGATAAAAGTCATTGCTTAGACATTGAATGAGAATGTTTTTCTGGAGTAAGTAGTTAAATTTTTTTTTCCATTTAAGCTTAGTAGGTGATCTCTAACACTGACATCGTTAAGCCTGTGAGAAGATGGATACAAACTTTATCAAGTTAGTTAACTGAACACCAGATGAATATCCTAGCTCAGATCAATATCTAACCCAAACTCTGTCTATTACCTAATATCCGAAAATATTGGCACAACAAAAGTGTTGTCATTGAGTCGTTTTAGCGGGCGATATTCATTTACACTCATTAATAAAGAAGGAAAATTGAATATCGCATTCACATTGTTAAATCAAGGCAACCGACAGTAAATTGTGTAATTTACAATCGCGAACAAGATTAAAATCCCACCTGTTAATTATATGTATCTATACTAACTACATAATGACTTGACAATAATAGGTAGGTATACGTCAACACAAGGTTAACATAAACCGCAAAACAAAAATTGGCTAAATTGACTGAATAAATCTGAAGTTTTGGGCAACTACTTCATGTTTTTGTGATGTCACAAAACCTGCCTGCTGTGGTGTAGAAGCATCGGTGACGCAAAGATCTTGAATGACTTGCAAAAGAAAATTATTTTAAGAAGACAATTAAAAAGTCATCTCGGAGTAAATATTTTACTGAACTCTATTAAACTTTTACGATTTTTATTACGATCTGTATAAATATTGTAGACATCGTTAATTTGGTGCTTTATTACCGACTGGGTGAAGCTCGCAACTTCTTCTAGCATGGGCAGAAGACAAAAATTTACCCACGATTTTATCCACTGACGAAAGATAAAATTATCTTCTCCCTATGCTAAAGCATGGCAACAGGGGAAAGGAGAAGTAGGTATATTCGTATTTGACATTACACTGTGGATATTATTTCCTCCGCTGTGCCCATACTCGACGGTTGGATAAAGCTGAGCGAGGATATAAACATTTTATCCTTTCCCCGTAGATCGCAACTTCTAGCATGGGCAGGAGACAAAAAATTTACCCCCTTGTCCTCTGCCTATGCTCGCGCTGCTGGTCGATAACACGCCTTTGTGATTAATAAAATAAAAGGTAAACACTGTATTTGCCTTCCTACGCGTAGGCTATAGGTACAATTAAATCGTTATGCTAAAGATATTTTATTTTTCACAGTATAAAATAAAGGTCAACTAACCCAGTTCACATAGACCTTCGTAGACTAAAAATACTCAACCACTATACAATATGACCGTTCTGAAGCGTCAGCGACCACAATGCACTATCTTTAACGATCTCTCCGTGAGATATAAGTCAAAATCACTGCAACAATGTTCTTTTTCCACCAAATAGCACTGCGCGTAACGGCTTCAGCTCCAGACTAACAAACTTGTTCGCATTGGGAGATTCAAATATTAAGTCCCGAACACTGCCAAAGTTTCGGGAAGGTGTTGACGTCACTTTGTAGGCGAATACACCAACATACATACAACTAATAACGTGCACTTTGAAATATTGCCCTTTCGCAAACGACGACGTCGAAAAAAGACAGACAACTAATTTCATTTTTCTTTTCAGTAGGGCTGACGATCTTGCATCCGTTAAAGTGTCACTCGGCTATTATCGGCTTCACAACATTTGCAGCTGAAAATCGGTACAGTAGGTATTATTACTCCTGTTCCTACAGAGCATCCACGGGACCCATACGGAATTATGCTGAGCTTTTTACCGTTTGTGCCACGTTATTGTTATACAATTATTTTTTTCAGATGAGTAAACTGCTGTCCAGAATGACCGATACAGCGTCATGGAGAGGGGAAGTAGCAAGAGCGAGATTTCGCCTGAGCTGAACTTTGTGAGGCCTCGAAGAAAGAGGCAACGTCTTCCTAAGGGCATCTCTCGTGAGGCTCAGACCTCGGATTAGGATGACGTCGCGTTGTGGCGAATGGGTGGGATGGTTAGACTCATTAATCCCAGCCCAGTGATAGTGGATCCATACCCATTTGACATTAAACAACGGGAAAATAGGCATAAACCTAGCGCTTCTGTTTAGCGCCATAAGTCACAGCCACAGGTACCATTAAATATTCTGTACCATCAGGCTAAATGCCAAGAGTCACAAACTCGAAGAAGTACTTCCCAGTAGGGAAATTCTAATTTTCTTTTGGGCTATCCCTGATAGATTACGCAATGGCAGTATTTCAAGACAAATATTGAAACGTAGGTAAACACATCGAAAGCGTCACAACTACAAGCGTAGCTGCCCGCGTAGGCGCATATATCGTCACTTATTAAATTATACTGATATTATTATTGCTGGGTATATAGGTACAATGTACAG
The DNA here is from genome assembly GCA_038048805.1 of Hipparchia sbordonii. NCBI lineage: Eukaryota > Metazoa > Arthropoda > Insecta > Lepidoptera > Nymphalidae > Hipparchia > Hipparchia sbordonii. The sequence continues at coordinate 5,482,549 of CM076107.1, read as the reverse complement.
AACTTACAGTTTATAATAATTTATGTATTTCACTCTACACTTTCGCGTGATAAGTGTAAAATTAAATATGTAAATTATTTTCTTTCTGAAGTCTGGTCAACATCCTTCTTTCTAGATAAGACTAGATATATCGTTTATACGTTTGGTACTCAGGTGAACTGTACCGTATACGTATAGGTACCTACAGGGTTTACTAAGTAATTAGACCGCATCTAAGAGGTCAGTTGCTAAATGACCACTAGTGCCTTTAGGCGCAATTGGAACACTTTTGGATAAAAAGTAGTTTTGTTTTATTGGTAGGAGTTGTAGGGAAGGTCAAATAAAATCTATACAACATCTTATTTGACCTTCCCTACAACTCCTCAAAGGGATAGACAAATATACCTACTACTGAATAAATTGTAATTGTACTATACTCTACTTTTTAGCTTTTGTTTAATTGATGGTAACATAAATGTCAACACTGGACTGTGGGCGAAATACGTAAGTCAGTATTGTATTAGTCATGAGTATAGTAAGATACGTCTACGTATTAGAGAAATTAACACGAGCCATTTTGTCACCACGCTCACTCTACATTCGATGCCAAGTCAATAAGTTAGGTAACCTAGACAAAGTGAGAAGAGAGCTGATAAATAGATTAATGAAATAATATTTCATATTTCTTAGAGTGCTTATATCTACATCACTTTAACTAGATAAATATAAAATCTAAATGCCTCTATCTGTGCCTCTATCATTATTTATTATTTCTAATAAACCCTCACGTCCTCGAGATGTAGATGTACTAAGTTTATTTTTTGTCATAGAGATTGTATTCTTGAATATCGAATTTTATGGGGGTGAAAACTTAAAAAGGTGAAAACCTGTAAAGTGTCTAGTCTGATAATAATAGGTATATCTAGGATTGAGGTTTTTAATTCCTACGGGAACTCTCTTATTTTCCGGAATAAAAAACGTAGCCTGTGTGTTATACCAGACTGTGTTCCAGACTATATCTATCTCTGTACCTTTCAGCCAAATCTCTTCAGACGTTGTGGAGTGATTGAGTAACATCCATCCATCCATCCATCCATACATCCAAACTTTCATAATATTAGTAGGATATGAAGTAGGATTTTTAAACCTTGTCACGGAATCAGACTATATGTTATTGGTTTCACCAATGTCCTTACTCCAGTCATTCAAGCTCACTGATGGTTTCTACGTTGGTCTTCTACTCCCGTGCACTCTAACACACCGCGTGCTTTGGTGTTTTGTTTCAACTAACAGATTCCATGGAGGCCATGCAAACTCTGCACAGAGAACTGTCGATCTCGGGTCTAAAATATTAACTAAAAGCTTATAACTTACGTCTCAACGGCGCAGGGGCTGGCTGTGCCGATGGTTGGGTACTCTCGGCTTGATCGGCACTCTTCGTCTCCACTGGTTTCAGTTTCCTCACAGTCCATGGCGGAGGCGTTTCCGTGTCCTTCTCTTTGACCCATGGAGGTCTGAAGGTTTCCCGCTTTGGAGCAGAGCCCCTGTTCACATTACCGATTGGCATTCTGGTTTTCTGTGGAGAATTTGTGTGATGTGTGATTTGTGTTGTTAACATATTATAGAGTAAAACAAATAAATTATAACTCTGAAATTCAAGTTTTATTTTTCCTTAGCTTTAAATAGTAATATAGCCTTTAGTAGTAGATTAAAATCAGCTTGCTTATTTAGTATACAGGGTGGTCTAACTAGTGACGTCAATAAATTTTTTTTAGATTCCTCACACCTGGGGGTATCCGAAAATACCCCATGTATGTTCTGCGATTTTTTGTAGTTTTCGAGTTATAATTTTTTTTTGTGTTTTTTGAATATTTTCTGCCAGCGAGGTTTCGAAAATTCATATCCTTTTTTGTAGTAAGTATTTTGCAGTTTTTTTTATTGTGACACGATTGTCTTGAATGTTGTTTTAATAAAAAAAAAAATTCAGCTTCTTGAAATTACTTAAAGTTACTTAAAAAAGGCTTGAAAGTTAGAACTTTAGTTTTTAGTAGGATTTACTTCAAACATTCAACTTCAATTTAAAAATACAAAAAGGAGTTTCCATAGCTTCTAGCTAAGTTTAAAAACTTTGCAGGGTCCTAAGCTACCAAAATCATAAAAAAAATATTGTACTTAATGAGCTTTTTTTTGTTATAATCGGTCTTCGAAGGTGGATTAGGCTAAAAATCGTTGAAACATGATTAAAGCATTAAAAAATATTTTATCTACTTTTTATCATTCTTATGGTAAATTAAACTTAAAAATGTGATTTTAAATTAATTTTAATTTAAATTCCTGTAAAATAACTGTAACTTGCGTAATTTTTACAATAATTTCGGGCTCACCACTGATTTAAAATGTGATCATTTGTAAAAAATGCTAGTTGTGAAATTAACTATTTTTGGATAGCAAATAAAAGGCACAAACTACTGAAAAATTACTAATTTACTACAATTTTCAAAATTTTCAACATTATCAAAATTTTCAAAATTCCTTCCTCCAACTTATCCGAAATTATTGTAAAAATACACGAGCTACAGTTATTTTACAGAAATTTAAATTAAAATTAATTTAAAATTACATTTTTAAGTTTAATTTACCATAAGAATGATAAAAAGTACATAAAATAATTTTTAATGCTTTAGTCATGTTTTAGCGATTTTTAGCCTAATCCACCTTCGAAGGCCGATTATAACAAAAAAAGGCTAATTAAGTACAATATTTTTTTTATGATTTTGGTAGCTTAGGACCCTGCAAAGTTTTTAAACTTAGCCAGAAGCTATGGAAACTCCTTTTTGTATTTTTAAATTGAAGTTGAATGTTTGAGTAAATCCTACTAAAAACTAAAGTTCTAACTTTCAAGCCTTTTTTAAGTAACTTTAAGTAATTTCAAGAAGCTGAATTTTTTTTTTATTAAAACAACATTCAAGACAATCATGTCACAATAAAAAAAACTGCAAAATACCTACTACAAAAAAGGATATGAATTTTTGAAACCTCGTTGGCAGAAAATATTCAAAAAACACAAAAAAAATTATAACTCGAAAACTACAAAAAATCGCATGACATACATAGGGTATTTTCGGATACCCCCAGGTGTGAGGAATCTAAAAAAAATTTATTGACGTCACTAGTTGGACCACCCTGTATATATGTACCTAGTAGGTAATCAGATTAGAGGTCATGTAGCATAAAAGCAACCTTATAAGATCCTGGTTTCTAGAGATATTTTAGAGCAAAAGTAATTATTCGTAGTATATGTAAGTATTCAAAAGATTTTGTTTGTTGGCCTAATCTATTACTATTTTGTTTATTTATCAGTTTATTATAAAATAATTACATAACATCATTTTCTTAAAATAATACCTAAAATTATTTAATTCATGGCAAACCGTAAATTAAAAGTCGACATATAAATTATAAACCTATTTAAACAATTATGTGGGTACTAAACGCATTTAATACTTGCCTACTTTTACGGAATAATTTTTTGAATGTTTACGATTAGGAGATGGAGAAATTAAATATTTAAATAGTAATAGTAATACTATGTTTATGATTTAAATAGAATTGAAAATTAGATTCGATAAAGACACTAGGTTTAGTATAAAAATAGACGAATAAATTAAAAGTTTGCCAAAATTATATTATATACTTAAGTACTAACCATTTATTTAAAGATATTACTCCAAAGTCTAATTCACGCAAAACTATGCTAAGGACAAGGATCATTCAACACGTATTTTCGGAACATGATAATATTCGGAAATGTACTAAATAATGTCATAATTTATTTTTAACCAATGTAATAAACATAAGATTTTATTACCCCTGCATTATTAATTATCGAAATCGCAACTTTAGTAGGCAAGTACCTATTATATTATTGCGTATAATTAAACATATAATCAGTTTTAGTACGCATAGCTACTGGTAATTGATAATAACTAATTAATACAATATGCATAATATTCAGAGCTTCAAAGCTTGTTCAAAGAGCTTTCAGTATAAGCACTATAAACGTAGTATTACTTATAGCATCAAAAGAAAATAAAGTATGTAAGACATTTGTATTTCACTTTGCATTTTCTCGAATATTTAAAATAGTAGGTAAGTAGGTACCAAGGAATATGTTGATGGTAAGTAAAAAACGAAACAACGTGAACGCAGAGATGTGAATGTGTGTATAAAATATAAATACTAGAATATAAAACCACCTATACAGACGAAACAATTCTTTTCTTTTCCAGAAAAGGATTAGCCTTCGCCAACGGAATTTTCTGCTGAGGATCATGCAACATGCGATCATGAAGTTGAACTGAGTTTTCTATCAGTAACTACAAAATATTTGCGCATATTATGTGCGACGGTGGCCTCAAAATTCGACAGAAAATTCTCGCGTATCCATACATGTAATGGTTACTTTTTTTTTATAAAGAATATCAGACATTCTAAAATGGGTGTTCTCTATTCAGGAGATCAGATCACGTGTTTGTTTTACTACCTAATTTATTGTAATAAATACGCGCTAATAGTTGGATACATAACAAAAATCTACGCGTAAAAGTATTTTAGGTTATTTGAAATTGGTCCTAATGTTGCCGCACATAAGGGCAACAATGCGAAAGCTGCTATCCAGATGTTACCCGTATTCGTTCGTTATTACTATTTGCCAAGATATTCGTCCGGAGTTTACGATCATTCATGACATCGACCGGCTGTTTCGTATATCTGCGCGGTTTAGTTTAGATATGAACCTTTCTAATAATACGAATAAAGTTCCTGTCATCATGGAGGTAAAATAATCTGAAACCGTCTCTGGTTAAATTAAATGGTAAAGGAAATAGTCATTCTCATTTTAAAAGCAGTTTTCATTTAAAGTAGGTACAGGGTATAGTCGTATAGTTTGATTCGAATAAGAAAATTGATTTCTTCTCCTTTTGCTCGTCAGTAGAAAATAAGCAAAATTATAGTGTATCTATTAGTTTGAGATTTCATTAAAATAATTTTAAACCCACTTCGCAAAAAAAGGGGTGTTATAACTTTGACCATTTTGTCCGTCTGTCTATGTCGTCGTAGCATTCAAAAGCATGGACCTATTTGAATGCAGCTTTGGTATTGGATATTTATATGAGGACTTTATAAATTACTTGTAATCATTAATGTATTACTCATAAACCAACTAGGTACTACTAGGTAGACCGATAAGTAAGAATAGCCTATTTCGATGTTGTTAAAATCTAAATTAATCTGTGTTATCTTACGCAGGTATTGTGTGTGTCTGTGCAACACAAAAAATGTTTTTAACACATAAAATAAGCACTTAACGGCAAGCACTTAACACAACACTGATGTTTCAACTGATCATTATTCAAAAGCAACTTTCTTCAAGAATATGTAAAAAAAAATGATCAGGACGCGGCGTCAAGCGCGCGTGATTACAGACTAGCGGAATTTCAGCTTCGAATACACTGGAACTTATAAATAGGAGCGGCATGATGGCATGTAGAACGTATAATTCGGGAGTATAAGCTCTCTAACATAATAATACACATATCATGTACTAACGACTGTTCGCGATGTCATGCGCAAGGTTTTTATAAAATCGATGGTCTAGACGACAAACGTGCTCTGGCTTGGAAATTTTTTAGGAGAGCAGTTTGACAGGGTGCCATAAATCTAAATTGCTACTGTTTGTATTTTCACTTCACTATTAGTAAATTTTTTTTATGTAATTTCATTAAGGAAATGTACCAAAGTTTTACTAGGTATATTATAATACAGGAACTCTATTTATTATTAAAGAAATGTACCAAAGTTTTACTAGGTACAGGACTAACGAACTCTATTTATTGAAAGTCTAATAGCTAGTTTATTCAAAGTAGATAACTTTTTGAAAGTTATATCGTAGGATCATATTCATAGACTTTCTTATGTATAATTAATGATATTATAAAAAAAGTACCTAAGGTAAAATAAATGCGAAAGTGTGTTGGTTTGTCCTTCAATAACGCTGCGACAGAGCCGTAGAGCGACGTAACGACGACGACCTGGAGAGTGACATAGGTGACTCTTTATACCTAAAAATCAAAGAGTTCCCGCAGGATTTAAAAAACTAAATCCACGCGGACGAAGTCGCGGGCATCAGCTATCAGCTAGTCATGAATAAAAATAAATCAAATTTAATTGCATTAGAAGAGCCTCAGCGACGGATATAACTAAAACTAAGTAATTGTTTTTTTTAGAGAAATTATTATATTATTTTTTTCGTTAATTCAGATAAAATAAATTAAAATCCATCCCATTTTTTTATTATTATTAGTTCATTTACGAAGCGAAGTTAAGGTACATGAACAAGCTTTTATACGTACTGAACAAATCTGAAAGGTTCTTCTTCACTAAATTATGTAAATAATACAAGTCCTTTATTTAATGAACGTTGTCCGTCAATTGTAAACATAAGACAGGAAAGAATAAAAATAGAAGCCGTGACGTCGAAACGTTATTTAAAAACACGCCCGGCCGTAATCTATGAAACAGTTGTTTCCGCATTTTCATTATCTTTATAAACTCAATTTTTTAATATTTATTAATACTATAGGTAGTTTTCCTATTGTATTGTCTTTGGTCTGGTCTGAATGCTCAGGTTAAAATCTATAGACAGCACTCTCACTCAGCTCTGACTCAAGACAGAGTTAAAACGAGACAGATTTATGTCAGAGCATATTTGTGTCTCGTTTTAACCTCTATCTTGAATCAGAGCACGCTCTATAGATCTTAGAATTAGAGTCCACTCTACAATTTAAGACGTGTCAGTTTAGGGCCGATTTCACCAACGTAAAATAAATCTTATCCGAGCGTTAATTTGACAGTATTTTATTGAAAATTTGCTAAAAATCTTAACAGTGGGATATAAGACCTACTAGTCGATGCCCACGACTTCATTCGCGTGGATTCAGGTTTATTAATTTCCGCGGGAACTCTCTTATTTTCCGAGGTAAAAAGTAGTCTATGTGTTATTCCGAATTATAATCTATCTTTCTGCCAAATTTCAGCCAAATCGGTTCAGTCGTTGTGGCGTGATGCGTAATATATCCATCCATCCATCTAAACATCCAAACTTTCGCATTTATAATATTACTAGCTGTTGCCCGTGACTTCGTCCGCGTGGATTGAGTTTTTAATAATCCCGTGGGAACGCTTTGATCTTCCGGATTAATAAATAGCCTTCGGTTCGGTTCTTGTTCGGTTCTCGTCGGGTGACCGCCCTCGACCACCGACTTACCACATAGCCACGCATTTGACTGTTTATTTCCATCCGAGCCTACAATATTCGATTCTCACGATGCCGATGTGTTTGTACTTTGTACAAATCAACTCATTCACGTGTTCGAATCACTAAGCCATCAAGACGTTACGGTTTACGGATAGATTGGTATCATTAAATCGCTATTGTCCCTTCATTCCAATTATGATGGAGCCAACGCGCTTCCTGTCACGCCTGCTCTTCCGCAATGTCTTAGGACCACTCCTTTATTATATATCCACTGAAGTATGAAGGATAACTATACTATAATATAGGTATAGATATCTATATATATTACCTACGATTATATCCGATTGAGTTAGGATTTTTAAAAATCACACAACAACCATTGAAAGTACATAATATATCGCTCATTTGCGACAAGAGTGACATAATTCAAAATCGACGATGAGAGAATTCTCTCGTTAGAGAGTAATGTTTTGTGGATGCTGCGGTCTCGAAACAACACAGCAGCCAACAAAGCGACAGAGCGTTAAGTCACAATCTCTCTCGCTCTTATTTTTTTGTGCTTAGCGTAATGTTGTTTTTATAGCAAAAAGTATAAATTTTCGACACTAAAATTGGTGAATTTTGAGTTATTTCACCCTTGTCGCAAATGAGCGATATGTACATCGACAGGAACCCTTTGTTTTTCTGGAATAAAAAGTAACCTATGTCATTCGAACCAGTGCTAGATTCATTTTACGATTCAAAATCACTTTGTAAAAGTTTATTTTAATAAAAAGTTACAAGCTATTTTATTTTCCAGTTTAGTGAATAAAAAGTTAAAAGCTATTTTATTTTCCAGTTATTAGTCCGCTTCCATCCCCTTCCAAGTTAGCCCGATATCATCTTAGACTGCATCGAGATCGCAGTCAAGGACTATCATACAGCAGATTAAAAGTGTTTGGACCCATCAAAATGGTCTCAATGGTTTGATAGATGAACATCAGTTTGAGAAGGAGGATCTGATGATGGAGCAGAAGACTAGGTAACAGAGTTTGAGTATACCTATCGTCTGGCTATAGATTTCATATGTCGGGGGTTTCTTAAATTTTTTAAGCTATTGTATAGCTTCTATCGCGGGCCAGCGTGGAGACCGAATCCAGAAATTCAGTAACGAAAATAACCTGACACGGGACTCCTCTACGGTGAGCCGCTAGATGGCATTGATAAAAAATGCTATGCAATAGCTTTACCGCGGCAGTCCCCGAGTGCCACACGTCTTTTTTTATTTATTTGTTAATAAATATAAATCTTTTGATGGCTATTTATAGATGAAATGATTTTCAATTCTATAAATATTGCCTAATGCCTGTTTTTATAAGCATTTATAGTAGGTACCTATTGCGGAAACTGGATTCACAGCGTGTGCAATCATCTACCTGCGATGTGGTTAGAGAGATGGCGTCCAAAATGTTTGTCTTATAGCCCTATCAAACCAATGGATTCGATAGCCCTAATATTAAAAAAAATTCGCGTAGCGTCTAATCTAAGTGCATTTTGAAAAACTTTCGGTTATTGTTGATAATTTTGTAAAACGCTCTCAGGACGTGATCTCGACGTTACGCGTAAAACTTTTGAAACAAACATTTTCGTACTAAAACTTGAAAACTCAAAAAAAAAATCAAAATCAAAATTTATTTATTTCATGTAGGCCAACTTGAAGCTCTTATGACACGTCATAAATCTACCACCGGTTCGGAATGCAGATTCTGCTGAGAAGAGCCGGCAAGAAACTCAGCAGTTGCTCTTTTCAAAAAAAATTTTTTTCCAATGTTAACAAAACTATGCTATGCACTGTGCACACGGTGTTTCCACAAAGAAGGTTCAAAAATGCACACCTACCACAACCTAACACATGTTAAGATGGGTAGACACAAAGCAGACCCATTTCCGTTGGTGGCACCCGTTCACGAGCACGACGCATGATCCAGCCATTGCTTCGCTCAACCATATTTGAGGGAACGTAACAACCCGCACCAACTGGATGTGGGATGCAGCTAGAGTATCTACACAAGTGGCATCCCAATCAAGCGACCTTCCTGTCCTCCAAGGAATAAGCATCATTCCATCTCTTGCCATCGATACGTGCCAAACCAATAGGTTCTAACTAATACAGCTGTTTTAATACAAAAATATTTTAAACAGAATATGGTTTTGGTCGTCATCTCTTTGACTAGGTAAAGAACCGCAGCCTGACGTTTTCGTTAACAACCTTAAGTTTGCAGCAACTTTGATCTCTGAGTTGCGGCAACAGGCAATTTGCAACTTAGTATCTGTTTAGTATCTGTGTATCTACGTGTCTATAAATCAGTGTATCCGTGTGTCTGTCTGTTTGCTCGTAGCTCCCGTAACGAATGAACCGATTTTGAAGCCGTTTTTTCTGTTTGTAAACTAACGTGATCGAGATGCTTATTATCGATAGGTAATTTATGAAGAGTCGTTCAGGCGTTTGAAGATCATCAGCTCATTTCCAGCTTGATTAAAGGGTCTTGAAAACTTTTATAGGTACGATTTACACATTTTTTTTAAATTTCGTTTATTATACAAGCTCGGATACGGATGTAGAAAAAAGGATTAAGGAAACAAAGGTGTTTTATATTCGTGGATACTAAACATACTAAAAGTTTGTAAATATAGTATAACTGTAGGTATAATTAATCGTAGAGATGAATTAAAGTGTTCACTAAAAATAGCAGAAGTCACCTCTGGCAAGTCATTTACACTGTTTAAATACTTGCAGCAAGTCAATTTCTACAAGGTTTAGGTAGAAATTGCGTAAGTGACTTGCCAGTGGTTTCGTTGTACCATCTAGATCTATAGGTACCATCGCCCGTCGCTCCCTTTGGAAAAGGAAGGTCGATATAAAACGAGGGAAGGCAAGTAATTTTTGGTCGAGGTCGTGACTTTAATGTAGGGGTTTTTGTCTGGTGGGAGGCTTTGGCCCTGGCTAGTTACCACCCTACAGTCAAAGACGTGCCGCTAAGCGATTTAGCGTTCCGGCACGATGGCGTGTAGAAACCGATTAGGGGTATGGGTTGAATTTACACTGCTATACCCCTTCCAAGTTAGCCCGCTACCTTCTTAGACTGCATCGTCACTTACCATAGGTGAGATCGCAGTCAAGGGTTATCTTGTAATGGTATCGTGGTAATTTCATAGATATAATCGTGATAATCGATGATTTTAATTGACGTAAGCATGTTCCGATAGAATCAGATTTACGAGGGCAAAAAAAGTCCCGCTTTCTTATACTAATTAATTATTTATTATTGTATGTTACATTTCTTCGAATTGACGCACAATCTATTTGTAGTTATACCAACTACTGATTGTGATTTTTTAGGTTCCAAAAAAAACTGGACCCTTATAGAATCGCGTCGTTTCGTTGTCCGTATGTCTGTCCGCGTGTCAGAGTCCTTTTTCTCAGAAACGGCTTGAGATATTATTGAAAATACAAAGATGTGAAAAATACTATGAAAATTTCAAGTTTCTAGTTTAACTCAATGAAAAGTTACAGCTTCACAAAGCGTATTTCCATACATTTCTAGTGATGTTTTGTCCTCTTTGATTCCACAAATACATTCATTGACACAAAACTACTTTCTCACTAAAAATCCATTTATTACGCCCTAATCATTAGGTAGCAAGAAGCAAATCTCCACCATTTCCTGTCATCCGAGTTTTTCCCCCTTATGTTTGTCAGGGTTATATATATTCTTGTTTATTTGACCTTTGACCATGTTAATTTGTAGGTTTATTGCCTTCTAAATAAGCAACTAGATACCTAAGGTACTTCCCCATAGGGTTTAAGAGTTCACTATTTAATAAGTCGTCACATTACAGTACCTACTTTATAAAATAAGGTCTAGGTACAATTATTTATCTATTACTAGCGGTCCGCTCCGGCTTCGCACGGGTATAAAATATATAGCCTATGTCATTTTCACTGTTAATGGATGTTATCTAAATATATAAAAGGCAAAGGTGACTGACTGACTGACTGATCTATCAACGCACAGCTCTAACCACTGGACCGATTGAGTTGAGGCATACAGGTAGCTGTTAAGACGTAGGCATCCGCTAAGAAAGGATTTTGGAAAATTTCAACCCTAAGAGGGTTAAATAGGGGGTTAAAGTTTGTATGAAAGTCCGTCATTTTTCAAGTTATATCCATGAAACTTTGTATTTAGGCTTTAGAATAAAAATAAAGAAATACGTGTTTCACAGATTTTGAAAAATCCACCACAAAAGGCATCATCTAAATCTAAATATATAAAAGGCAAAGGTTACTGTCTGACTGACTGATTGATCTATCACCGCACAGCTTAAACCACTTTGCATACATATAGCTATGATGACGTAGTCATCCGCTAAGAAAGGATTTTTGAAAATTCAACCCCGAAGGAGGTAAAATAGGAGTTTAAGAAATCGAACCTAACGTGAGCGAAGCCGCGGGTAAAAGCTAGTTATACATATAAACCTTCCTCTTCAATCACTTTATCTATTAAAAAAACCGCATCAAAATCCGTTGCGTAGTTTTAAAGATTTAAGCATACATAGGGACAGAGAAAGCGACTTTGTTTTATACTATGTAGTAATTGATGCAGAGGCGTAACTATAGGGTGGCATGACGGCAAAATGCCACGGGCCCCCAGCCGGCAGGGGCCCCGATCAGAGAGGGCCGGAAGCACAAGATGATCATAACATTTATAGCCATTCCTGTGACTACGGCTAGTGCCGAGCGATCATTTTCAAAATTAAAATTGATATAAACTAAACTCTTTGGGACAAGAAGAAAGGTTACGCACAGTGGTAGATTTACCAAATGGCTGATTTGACTGGAGCCTAGGGCAGCAGATTTTAGGGACGGCGAATTTGGGGCCAAAATTTTTATTTATGTCTTACAGAAATTAAAAAGATACATATTTGTAATACCTAAATGTCATTAGGTCCACAAACACATTTTAAAATAACCCCAATAACAATTACTAAATAGTTGGTAGGGCCGAACGGCGCATATAAACGCAAGGTCTCAAGCACCAAAAGTACAGGACTAGATATGGCGCAGTGCAGAATAAAAAATTTCGCGCTCACTTCGTTCGTGAAAATGTCACTTTTCTGTTGCTATTGTAGGTGCCAAGAATGGACTACTAAGTGCCGTAATGCAATCATAAAAAATTTCACGCTAGCTTCGCTCGCGAAAATGTCACTTTTATGTTGCTATTTTAGGTACCAAGAATGGACTACTAAGTGCCGTAATGCAATCATAAAAAATTTCGCGCTAGCTTCGCTCGCGAAAATGTCACTTTTATGTTGCTATTGTAGGTGCCAAGAATGAACTACTAAGTGCCGTAATGCAACCATAAAAAATTTCGCGCTCGCTTCGCTCGCGAAAATGTCACTTTTATGTTGCTATTGTAGGTACCAAGAATGGACTACTAAGTGCCGTAATGCAATCATAAAAAATTTCGCGCTAGCTTCGCTCGCAAAAATGTCACTTTTATGTTGCTATTGTAGGTGCCAAGAATGAACTACTAAGTACCGTAATGCAATCATAAAAAATTTCGCGCTCGCTTCGCTCGCGAAAATGTCACTTTTATGTTGTTATTGTAGGTGCCAAGAATGAACTACTAAGTACCGTAATGCAACCATAAAAAATTTCGCGCTCGCTTCGCTCGCGAAAATGTCACTTTTATGTTGCTATTGTAGGTACCAAGAATGGACTACTAAGTGCCGTAATGCAATCATAAAAAATTTCGCGCTCGCTTCGCTCGCGAAAATGTCGCTTTTGCGTTACTATTGTAGGTGCTAAGAATGGACTACTAAGTGCCGTAATGTAATCATAAATACAATACGCTCCGAATTAAAGGTTATTAGAAAATCAAGTAATTGTAATTGCGTTTGTATGTACCTACTTCACGTAGTGATTTATGAAAAAATAAAAAATACTATCTCATTGGGTGAGCTTCTTTATATTGGGGGAGGGAGGGCCCCATCCGATGAATTTGCCACGGGCCTCAAACGGTATAGTTACGCCTCTGAATTGATGCAAGAAATTTACAAATCTGATTTGCAAAAAAGGGTCTAAATTGTTTGGGTTATAAGTGCTGATATCACCAAACGTCGAGTGTCGTATTATCGAGGAATAAAATGGACGTGCTGACAGGTTTTGTATTGAAAATCTGCCAAAATATCTTTTCTCTCGCATAAAACTTATTTTATAGTTCTTTCAATTCACGAGGACGCGTAGCTCATGATTGTGTGTGTCGTATCTATATAAGTGTCAGTGAGAGCTTGCTCGCGCCTGAGCGCTCCCACCTAGGCTCCTGACAGGCACGCACACTTACGCAATGTGCATTGTGCATGTACACGACGTAACCACAAGTGAAGCTCATGCGTCATGGTGAAGTCGGCCCAAGTCAACCGTTTTTAAGGTTTTTAAGGATCGCGCTGAAACCTACAATATGTACTCCTTTAACTTAACCAATAAAGGACAAAAAAGGCAAAGATTATATATTGATATTAGAGGGACGGAAATGAAGATAACTACTTTCATTTTTTTATTACTGATTTTATTGCTCATGCGAAACCGGATTTCCGAAGTGACCTCATTTAAGCAATGAATTTAAATAAATTGCTAAGTTTTGCAGGCTTAAACCAGTTTTAAGCCACGCTTTTAAACCTTCAAGTCGTCACTATATAATAATGTTGTACTTCAAAGATTTAGGAAAACTAAGTGCTGATTCCACACGTTAGCTCCAATATGCCCAATAGAGGTGGAAGGACAGTACGAGATTTTCGAGTACCTACTGGCACTACTTTCTGGGATTTCAGATCCAATTAAAAATTAAACATTGAAATCAAATAATGGAGATTCAGTGTGAACCTGAATTCATTGAACTTCTAAAACCATGTTTAATACATGACGTGTATAATCAGTAGCAATACAACTGCAATCGTTTATTTTAATCATTTCAGTGTCTTCAAATACCATGACGATTTTTTCAAGTACTCAAGGGAAAATGTGATTACCCGTGATAGGCTACTTATCAAGTTCTTGACGTATCTACTACCTATTACGTAGGAAATCACAGCACGATAGATGATATCGCAAATTGTGGTACTTAAAATATTTCCGAATCTTTTGTAAAGAACCGATTACTTATTTATCAGCCAATCATTAATCATATACATAATAGAAACACGGCCTGTTGAGGGACATATTTCACTGGACTGTGTAAGCACGCACATAATAAGGAAGTTTGTGATCAAAAATTTCTAATATCAAGGTAAGCTCAGTCCTTGTAGTACCAAAGTACCTTTTGTTTTTGACAACTTTTCAGTAAGTACTACAGTTATGATTTTCATTTAACGTAATTATCATCATGAGGCTCTTGAAAATTTGAGGGGTTTTAAAGTTAGTTAATGATCAAAGAAAGGTATTTTTAATACTTATGAATGCCAGGCAGGAAATGTATCAATAGTATATTATGTAATATATATGATATATATGTAATATATATGATAGTAAAGTAAAAAGAAGTCGTTTAAAAACAGAATCTATTGACTTTGTAACTTTAACGTTAAATGTGCCTACTAGATCTTTCATTATCCAGAATTATTTAAAATAGCTATATTTTCTTATATGATCCAAAAAAAATATTTATACTAAATGCATGAAGAGTTTTGATATTTGAAATTTTAAAGCTAAGGCTTTCACTTAATTTTCTTTTTATAAATTTCTAAATCAATGAACAGACACGTTACCTAACCTTCTCGTTTATTATTAGTATATTGTAAAAGGTGGGCGATTTAGTTGCTTCTTAATCAATACGAATTTAATTATTGCGAGGCATCAAATTCATTCATTTATAAAAAAACCTGTTTGACGTTTGATTATACATAACATAATAATAAATATTTTTGCAACTCAACCCGTTTTCTTCTATACTTTAAGCTTCAACCACGTGAGTTGAATATATCCCTTTTAATTTCAATTCCAAAATAAATGCTATTTTTATACTTACTTCATTCGCTTAATAGCTTAATAAGTATAACTTATCAATTATCTCGTTTATAGCAAGGAGTATTAGAATTTAGAAGTATTATAAAGAACGTTTTAATGCGTCATTTTTGTGCTTATGTATTGCGATAGTTATTATTACCTTTCACTGAATATGAATTGAGTAAAGTCTTTAAAATATTACCTATTGTTTCAGAAAAATGATCCGGCAAACCGTCCTGATATTTGTGATTATATCTGCCTGTACATTTGGTTTACCAAATCCACGTTTACTCGGAAATGAGTACTGTAAGTTGTTCTTCAAAATTATCATATTTTACATTATATTAAGTACTAGAAGCCCGCGCCAACTTCGTCCGGGTTGAAAATTAAATATTTGTTCTTGTGAGCTTCTTATAGGAGACGATTGTCAATAAGATCACCACAGGAACCACACGAATATCCCGCACCGATACCCGCCACCGTGCCCCGCCGCGCCAGCCGCGTTATTTTGTCGCGCGGAAATATTAATTTTCCGATAACTCCTAAGATATTTATTTAAATTGTATAGTGTAAAGGGCAAATATGTTCTAAATTAAATACTTACGATAATAAACATATTTATTTAGATATAGATTGACATCACATCGGTTAAAGAAGCTTCGAAAATAATTCATTATTTTTAATAAAAATTTGAAAGATAGAAATGGTTACTGTAAGTTATCCTTAGAATATAGACATATACTATCCCGGACTTTTTTTTAGAACTCTTTAAGAGGAACAATTCACTCATACATCATTTTCATCCAATAACAGTATATGACCCAGCGCACGCCTTGAAAACGTTTGAGAGTCAAAAATTTTTCCGACTTCTTTAACAAATTTGCACATAATATCTAGCCATAATACATTTATGGGCATAATATATAGCCTATAACCATCTGGAATAATGTACCTTTGAAATGGTAAAAGAATTATTGTAATAGGTGCGGTGGTTCCAAAGTTTGCTCCGGACATACATACAAACTCACACAATTCGCGCTTTCTCTTTATTATAATAGTATAGATACTGTCTGATGTCGCCAGTGTGTCTAATGGGAAGTCTGCCAACATTGCACTTTCCGGTGCAGGGTCACCACTCCAGCACCTTGGGACTCCAACGACCATCAACATCAGTTTTTTGATCTTTTTGCCCAGTCCGATTTCTGCTTTAGCTTGGTGAGTGGTGACTCGCTAAGCTAGATCTGTAACGAGTCACAGGAAACCGCTGGATAAAGGTGATGCAAGACCGAGACCTGTGAGAGGCCATGCAAGAGCCCTTCGTCCAGCGGTGGATGTCTATCAGTCGTATATTACACACGCATCTCAGCAACCTAGAATTACCGATCATCTATAAAATGTTACTGATATCTTAAATGAAATTACAGCTTACAAGGACTTCAGTTTTATCACACGAGATGGCTGGAACGCGAGAGCTGCAAGAAACACCGTACCACTGAGCACTCCAGTGGAGTTGGTGATCATCCACCACAGCTACATACCTGGCGCTTGCTTTAGCACTGAAGAATGCTCCAGATCCATGCGAGCAATGCAAGACTTCCATCAGCTTAGCAACGGCTGGGACGATATCGGCTATAAGTAAGTAATTAATAACTACATAATGGAAACCATAACGACTGACATAGCTAAAATAATAATCAGCAAGCTGAAGTGGCCGTAGGCATAGGCATATCTATGAACCCACGCTCGCTGGGCCATACATTTTCCAGTAAGCCATACTATAACTAACAGGTAACAGACGAACTAAAGCGGGGAAATATGAGGAAGGCAAAAAAAATTTTGGTGGAGTGCTCTTGGAATTGGAAATGCCGCTACTGCAGTGGTCGTGCGTAGATTTTTTCAAGATTCCGTAGAAATTCTTCGTTTTCCTGGTTTTAAAAGTAGCGAAGGTACTTCTCCTGAATGCAGGCTACTCTTGAAATAACATACCAACTTCTTTTGTTCAGTTTCGCGGTAGGCAGCGATGGTCAAGCTTACGAAGGACGTGGATGGGACAAGGTCGGCGCGCACGTATTTGGATTCAACACCAGAAGCATCGGCATCGTACTGATTGGTGATTGGGTTTGTGAGTTTCTTTTCTGTACCTATTTATTTTATACATGGACTACGCTAAATGTAGTAGGCATTATTTCAATACTGTGTTGACATTTCATACAATTAGTCTTGACTATAAGTCGCAATAAAACAGCTTATAACTTATTTGTTTTTTCACCGATTTATTTTCTGTTTTTACAAATGTGATTTTTACATGTTATACTTTTGATTGTAATAATAATTAATCAGTAGTAACCACATTTTGATAATAGTCAAAATATACCCAATTTGGAGAGAAAGAAAAATAATATTAATCATGTTTAACATGGCAAATATTGTACTTTAAAAAAATCAAAAAAAATTTTTGCTGCAGATGCTCTTTGTTCCTAGTTAGCAGGAAATAGCTTGGTTAAAAGAAAACCGCTTATCTAATCTTATGTCATTACAAGTGCTTAAAAATCGGTATTTTTCCTACTTACATTATTTAGCACAAATTCCAAAAAATTATGAATAATTGTATGAATACCTAAGTACCAACAGAAAGGGTAAAGGGAAATCCCAATTGAGGAGTAGGTACCGTTTAAGTAATTTAATTCGGGAATCGTGCATTTGGTCATGTACGACGAAAACCGTTAGCACAGGCTTTCTTGGAAAATATTTTTATATCAATATGAGGAAGTTTTTTAAATCAAAGCTGGTCATTTTAAAGCTCGATTCTTTCACGTTTAACGGTGAAAGTGACTGTAGTTCAGCTTTATTTTTGAAAATTGGTTAAATGAAGAGAAGAATAATAAGAATATGTTATTATGACACGTAGAGCTTCTGTAATACGAGTATTAGGCACGATAAAATGTAACGCTTGGGGCTATGATGTTTGAACCGTTGATCTTTCGAGGGTTTTCCTATGACAAGGCAGTCCTTGACTATACAATCTCACCTGATGGCAAAAGATTGTAAAATCTAAGAGGGCAGCTTGCTAACTTAGAAAGGGGTACGGTCGTTTTAATTAAACCCTTAGGCCATCCACCTAAAAATGGTCTCTAATAAACCCTTTCGCTCCAAACGAAAGTCGTTTTCAGTCCGCCCTTTTGCCCGCCAGTTGATAGAGGTTTTGATCATTGTAGTATACTCAAACACTTACGTATATACATTGGTATATTGGCACACTTCAGGCTCACATAATGAGTGTTACACAACCGACGTGCTGTCCGACCAGTGGCCCTAGCACGACTGACTAATGACTCAATGGCGCCTGTATTTATAACATGATTCCTCCAATATTCGCAGACTACCCTCTGTATGCTACAATCATTATCTTCTTTTCAGCCGTCGTCCCCCCTCAAATACAGCTGGAGACGGCGAAGAAACTCATCGCAGTTGGCGTAGAGCTCGGCTACATCAGTCCAGAATACAGGCTGATCGGCCACAGACAAGCCGGAGCCACGGAATGCCCTGGGGAAGCACTGTTCCAGGAGATTTCCACGTGGGATAGATTCTCGCCTGTTGCATAGTGAACCTTTTAAGCCTGAAACTACACACAACGCGCGCTTACCTACAGTCTATCAAGACTTAGAATCTTGGTTGCGCCGTAGTGAATTCGTATGTTTATTAATTTATGGTAATGTTTATGTTGAACGCTTCGATACAAAACGGGTAAAATCGAAACTATAAACGTTTATGAAAACAGGAATTATATTTAAGGTTCGGTGATCAGCTAAATAGAGCCGAAAGAAGATCATTTTATTCAAAATCTATTGGTCATAATACTATGAAAAAAAAGGGAGTTACAATTGATCATATTTCTGGCCTGATGCCTGTTTCCAAAACACAATGACGTAAACTTTTTTCAATAGAAAAAAATTGCAAAGTTGCCTCTGCAAATACATGAATTCCCATTTTTCTCAGTTACCATACATTAATTTTTGTAAAATTTAAGTACAATTTGTTTGTCATATTTTACTACAAAAAATGGCAGTTTTAGATTTTTTTTACAGCGACTATTATAATTTAATCTTTTTTTATCACAATTTGTGTCTTGGCCGTTTTATTTCCCAGTAGCGGCTTCTTTGTCACTCGTACTCAATTAGACAGTGATCGCTAAGGCGTGCTGCTAGGTGGACCTGCGCTGCACTGCTCTCGCTCGGCTATCAAATAACATCGCGAAATATAATAATTGAAAATTGTTTTTGTTTTATGTTGAAGAGTATTTTGTATATTTTAGTGAAGTTAAATAGAGTGTACCTAGTTATAAGTTTGTATACAATATATTGTTAATAAATAAACCATAATATAGTTGTAAATAAATAAGTACTAAGTAGTAGAAATTTTGAAAATGAGTCCGAAAAAGAAAATGAACAAAATAAGAAGTCGGTTAAAAACAACAAAAGCAGATGGTGATAGTTATAAGTGTCTACCTACCTATTTTTAATTTTATCGTACAGTACGTAAATGTAACGTAAATCGGCTAATCAAATTGTTGTGTGGTACTTTACTATAATGTACCTTATTTTCGTCATTCTTTCTAGTAGAAATTTGGCTCAGTTGGTTTGGTCGCGATTTGCTAATTAGAAATTGCAGGTTCGAATCTCAACTACGTTCATTTTGCATTTTCTAAAAAAAGGTTTTATGTTTTTTTTTTTAGGACAAGTGTTTTTTTTTTTTTCAAAATTAATTATAATAAGTAAAATTGTTTTTGTTTTATGTTGAAGACTATTTTGTATATTTTAGTGAAGTTAAATAGAGTTTACCTATTATTTTGTAAAGGTTTTGCATTATGTAAGGGATCATGAAATATCAATTTCATCATCAATTTTCAATTACTTGAAAAAACGTAATAATTGTGAAGAAATTACGTAAGTTACGTAATTTCTTCACAATTATTACGTTTTTTCAAATTACCTGCGAGATCAAATCAGAAATGAGGAGATCCGTAGGAGAAGCAAGTTACCGACATAGCTCTGCGAGTCGCGAAACTAAAGTGGAAATGGGCGGGGCACATAGTTCGAAGAGCTGAAGGTCGTTGGGGTTCCAAGGTGCTGGACTAGCGACCTCACACAGGGAAGCTCAATGTTGGCAGATCCCCCACTAGGTGGACCGACGACATCAAACGAGTCGCATGGAGCCGCTGGATTCAGGCGGCGCAAGAACGAGATCTGTGGAAGTCCACGTAAGAGACCTTTGTTCAGCAGTAGACGTCTATGGGTTGACGAAGAAGAAGGTAAGTATCTAATAATAATGGTGTAATACCCCAGTTCGTCGTACAGTTTGGCTTATCAAACTGTAGTTAGCTTGTTAGGTATATCTATATTTAGGTAGTTAGGTATAGCTATACTAGACCTTATTTTCGTCGTTTATAGTATTAGACGTTGGGCTTAGTCAGTGTAAGAGAGAGTTGATAGCTAGAAGTTACGGGTTCGGTTCTTCTACCGTGTTTGTTTTGCATTTTCTAAGCGCATTTTTTTAGGACAATAGTATTTTTTTTTTTTCAAAATTAATTATAATAAGTTATATTTAATTTTCAGTCGGAAAAAACGTTTGAAGCTCAGTTCTGAGGAACCATCAACATTGCAAGAGTGAGTAAAGCCTTTGCTCCGAATCTTGCGGGCAGCGGTGCGGCGACGGCGCACTATGGGACGAAATCATATAAACCGTCTCGAAAATCAATAACTTTTTGTTTCTTGACATTTTGATTTGAAAATTTGTACACGTATTATTGAATGTATAAGCTACTAGAAAAATGAAACACGAGTATTTTAAAGATAATATTTATTTCGTGAGAGCATGTCAAAAATCAAATTATTTAATTTTCCATAAGTACTAAAAATTGAATTATAATACTTAAAATTATTTCATTATTAATAATTATTGTCATTTTAGTTATTTCATTAAAAATAAGTACTAGTTAAATAATAAGAATGATCTTATATACATAATAAAAAAATTTTTTCACCCATGGTTTCGTGTAGAGGACAAAAATTCATTCGGAGGAAAAATATGGAGAGAGCTGATGATTGAGGATTTCGGAGACGGTTGAGGAGCACCGGCCAGGGTATCGAAGATAGGTAGGGGGTGTTCAACCAAATGTCACTCGAAACCTCATCCAATTGGCAGAGAGCCGAACAAAAACTCCAAAATGGCAAATTCAAGATGGCGGCCATACAAATTTCGTCGGTGCCTATCTCGGAGACTATAAAAGATGGAAGAGTGGTTTCTTGGAAAAAGATGATCAGTACTTGAAGGTCTACTTGATGAATAGAAAAAAATTCAAGATGGCGAAATTAATTTTTTTCATATACAAAATATATGCAAGACTGTTAGGATTCTTTTTCAGAATTACCGATGATTTCAAATAGGACAAAAATTCATTCTTAGAAAAAATATGGAAGAAGCTGATGATTCAGGATTTCGAAGACGGGTGAGGAGAACGGCCAGGGTATTGAAGATAGGTGGAGGTTGCTCAAACAAAAATCACGCGAAACCTCATCCAATTGGCAGGGAGCTAAAAAAAAACCAAAATAGCGGAATCAAGATGGCGGCCATATAAATTTCGTCGGTGCCTATTTGACAAAGAATAAAAAATCGAAGAGTGGTTTTTTAGTAGAAAATGATCAAGCCCTGAAAGTCTAAGAGCAGAAAAACCGCGGTCCACTGCAGCGGGCCACGCACCCACGCGCTCTACTAGTTAATATATATATAGCTACTCGTGCTGATTCACTGATTCACTCACTCAGTCACTGACTCATTGATCACCTCTCCTGTAAAATTTTGTATGGAAAAAAATTTTTTCACGCATGGTTTCGTATAGAGGACAAAAATTCATTCGGAGGAAAAATATGGAGAGAGCTGATGATTGAGGATTTCGGAGATGGCTGAGGAGCACCGGCCAGGGTATCGAAGATAGGTGGGGGGTGTTCAACCAAATGTCACTCAAAACCTCATCCAATTGGCAGAGAGCCGAAAAAAAAACCCAAAATGGCGGATTCAAGATGGCGGCCATACAAACTTCGTCGGTGTCTATCTCGAAAACTATAAAAGATGGAAGAGTGGTTTCTTGGCAAAGGATGATCAGGACTCAAAGGTCTACTTGATGAATAGAAAAAAATTCAAGATGGCGGAATTAATTTTTTCCATACAAAATATATGCAAGACTTTATGCGGCGCCTTTTCAAAATTTCTGATGGTTTCGTATAGAGGACAAAAATTTATTTGGAGGAAAAATATGGAGAGAGCTGATGGTTGAGGTTTTCGGAGACGGGTGAGGAGCACGGCCAGGGTATCGAAGATAGGTGGGGAGTGTTCAAACAAAAGTCACTCGAAACCTCATCCAATTGGCAGGGAGCTGAAAAAAATCTCCAAAATGGCGGATTCAAGATGGCGGCCATACAAATTTCGTCGGTGTCTATCTCGGTGACTATAAAAGATGGAAGAGTGATTTCTTGGAAAAAGGTGATCAGGACCCTAAGGTCTACTTGATGAATAAAAAAAAAATTCAAGATGGCGGATTTAAATTTTTTCCATACAAAATATATGCAAGACTTTATACGGTTCCTTTTCAAAATTTCTGACGGTTTCGTATAGAGGACAAAAATTCATTCGGAGGAAAAATATGGAGAGAGCTGATGATTGAGGATTTCGGAGACGGTTGAGGAGCACCGGCCAGGGTATCGAAGATAGGTGGGGGGGTGTTCAACCAAATGTCACTCGAAACCTCATCCAATTGGCAAAGAGCCGAAAAAAAACTCCAAAATGGCGGATTCAATATGGCGACCATACAAACTTCGTCGGTGTCTATCTTGGAGCCTATAAATGGTGGAAGAGTGGTTGCTTGGAAAAAGATGATCAAGACCCAAAGGTCTATTTGATGAATAGAAAAAAAATTCAAGATGGCGGAATTTATTTTTTCCATACAAAATATATGCAAGACTTTATGTGGCTCTTTTTCAAAATTTCTGATGGTTTCGTAGAGAGGACAAAAATTCATTTGGAGAAAAAATACGGAGAGAGCTGATGGTTGATGGATTTCTGAGACGGGTGAGGAGCACGGCCAGGGTTTCGAAGATAGGTGGAGGGTTCTCGAACAAAAGTCACTCGAAACCTCATCCAATTGGCAAGGAGCTGAAAAAAATCCAAAATGGCGGATTCAAGATGGCGGTCATATAAATTTCGTCGGTGCCTATCTTGGAGAGTATAAAAAGTGGAAGAGTGGTTTTTTAGAAAAAGATGATCAGTACTCGAAAGTCTACTTAATGAATAGAAAAAAATTCAAAATGGCGGAATTTATTTTTTTCATACAAAATATATGCAAGTCTAAGATAAGGTTTCTTTTCCAAACTGATGGTTTCGCATAGAAGATAAAAATTCATTTGTATGAAAAATATGGAGGGAGTTGATGATTGAGGATTTCGCAGACGGGTGAGGAGCACGGTCAGGGTATTGAAGATAGGTTGAGGGTGCCCAAACAAAAATCACTCGAAACCTTATCCAATTGGCAATGAGCTGAAAAAAACTACCAAAATGGCGGATTCAAGATGTTGGCCATACAAATTTCGTCGATGTCTATCTTAGAGAATGTACAAGATGAAATAGTGGTTTTGGAAAAAGATGATCAAGATCCGAAGATCTACTTGGGGAACAGAAAACACGCGGTTCGCTTTAGCGAGCCGCGCACCCACGCGCCCTACTAGTAATTTTATATACCTAGAACTAAAATATTTTTATTTTTCAACATTATTCATAAAGGTCCTATTATCTGAGGATATTAATCCATGGAAAAATCTTTGGAATCATAACATTCGTCCCAACCATTTATGAGACGGTTTATATTATTTCGTCCCATAGTGCGGCGGCGGCACTATGGGACGAAATAAAAATTTTCTCTAAAATTGATAGTTTGCCCGAAATAGTTATTTGTTCAACAAGATAGCAAAGTTTTTTTGTTGCGAGTGCCTAGTTTGAATCCCGAGCGAGAGAAGGATTCTAAGTTAGAATCATAAGAGTAGTGAGGGATTCAAAGGCACAAGAAGCAAAAACTTTGCTATCGTGTGATACTACTAAGAATAATATTTATTAGAACATTTTATTTATTTTTTATTCGATAACAAGATAGCCCTTGACTGCGATCTCACCTGATGGTAAGTGACGATGCAGTCTAAGATGGTAGCGGGCTAACTTGGAAGGGGTATAGCAGTGTAAATTCAACCCATAACCCTAGTCGGTTTCTACACGCCATCGTGCCGGAACGCTATATCGCTTGGAGGCACGTCTTTGACGGTAGGGTGGTAATTAGCCACGGCCAAAGCCTCCCACCAGACCAGACCAGAGACAATTTAGAAATTATAAATTCCTAAATTGCCCCCGCCGGGAATCGAACCCGAGACTTCCCGAGACCTTTTTTGAAAATCGGTTAAAAAAGTAGCCTATATTACTCCTACCATCAGCAATCTGCCAGTGAAAGTCCCATCAAAATCGGTCCAGCCGTTCAAGCGTGATGTTTCGACAAGGGAAATAGGGATTCATTTTAAAAACTAATCCACGCGAACGAAGCCACGGGCATCAACTAGTAATTTATCAATATATCAATATATAGAATTTAGATTAAAAAATTAGGTAATAAATTAAAAAATACAACACTATTTATTCAAATTATGTACTTAAGAAAATGTAAGTAATATTGAAATACATACTAATAAAAAAAAAAGCTAAAAATGAATAAGGAAATTAAAAAAACAATGTTACATTACTGGCTAGGAATCGAACCTGTACTCTGTCTCTGAAAATATACTGTAGCCATACCAACCGAGCCATATACGTTACAATATGATTGACGAAAATAAGTTACAGTACAGACCTAATATAGTTTTGTCAGCCGGACTGAGTCATTTCTTGCCGCCACCTTGTCGCTATCAAAGCTAATATTCCGCGTTCGCCCTAAATTCGTCCGGGGGCCCCCCGCGGTTGGTGGGACTAGTACCGCGCGCTTTCCTCTGCCGCACCCCCTCAAATACCTAAAATTCGTCCAGAACCTCGTCTTAAGTATTTATTTTATTTTAATACCTGTAGCATTTTGTAAATGCTGGCTGGAGCAAATGTGATAATTATTTTCCTTAACCTAGAATAATAAATGACTGTCATAAAATAATAAGATTTTTGTGTTTTTATAATAATTCTAGTATGCGTATCGAAACATTTGTATAATGTCGACTGGACTATATTAAAGAGACTAGCGGCTTCGCTCACGTTAGGTTCGATTTTTTAACCCCCTATTTAACCCTCTTGGGGTTGAAATTTTCCAAAATCCTTTCTTAGCGGATGTCTTCGTCCTAACAGCTACCTGTATACCAAATTTCAGCTCGATCGGTCCAGTGGTTAGAGCTGTGCGTTGATAGATCAGTCAGTCAGTCAGTCAGTCAGTCAGTCAGTCAGTCAGTCAGTCAGTCACCTTTACCTTTTATATATTTAGATAATAATAATCATTTATAATTGTTATAATTATAGCTAACAAGAATCGCTGATATGCTAAAAATATCGTGATTGTTAATTTTTTATAGAATGTTATCTATGCTGAATATGACGGAATACCTTTATGTTAATTTAAAGAAATTGCACAAGAGCTTCAATCTTGATCCCAGTGATTTCTATTTATTGGTGTCTCTTTTATTATGTTGGCATAATACGGCAGCTTAATTTGTGATGGCAGCATTTACAAATATAATAGATATTTATTTATTTTTGGTTATTATTTCTCTTCTCAGCAGGATCAGCTTTCCGAACCGGTGCGGTGGTAGCCACAAGTTGGCCTACATGAAATAAATAATTTTGAATTTTGATATTGATTTTTGATCGGTTATATTAGATATTACTGTATGAAAATATAACCCACTGTTTACTCGTACCTATCTACTTATTTTCTTTTTGTACTTACTGAAACTCATCGATAATAATAATTAATCATTGAATAATGTTTTTTTCCAAAAAATAACAGATAATTTGTTGATAGTAAATAATATTGATATGATAATTACCTACTCTTTATCGACTAGAGTTCCGTTTTTTTATGTAAATCTCTGAAATATCTTAAAATATTGTATTTAGATTAAAGATCTCTCTTTCTTTTCTTTTATTTTGTTTTTTTTTTTGACAATATAAACCATCAATAACGGAACTAGGAAGCAAAGCGCTTAGTGCGAGATCGTGGAATTTCAACCACGTAGCGGGCAGATTCGTATGATGATTCCTTGCGGTTCCGTGGTAGAAAGGTGATGGTGGAACTAAATTGAATAGTTCTTGAGCACACTTTCCGAAATATATATGTTGTAGAATACCGAGAGACAGGCAACCTTGCGCCGATATTCCAGACTTTCGAGTCTGGAGTTAACCAGCGATTCATCGACTTTATGGCGTTCTTGTTGCGTCAATGCATTTTTACCAGACTTTTTAGAGGTGGTAATCTACGTGGTAATGATACAATCTATTTAGACAATCCAACAGCTGTGCTTATAGCTTCCACACATCAGTGCAGGTCATTTGCTTTTAATGAGATTTTTTTATTAATGAATATCTATACAAATAAATAAAATAGAAGTGCGTGTTTGTAATATCAAGATAACAGCTTTTTACTAAATGAATATGAAAGTAAATACGGTTTAACAAAAAAATTTTTGTCTATCTGTTTGTTTCTTCCGGCTAATCTCGGGAACAGCTGGACCGTTTTTTACCAAACTTACTGGTAGATAGCTGATGTTATCGGGTTTAACTTAGGCTACTTTTTAAACCGATTTTCGAAAAAGGAGGAGAAAGAGTTGTGTTTTCCTACCTATGTATATCGATATCTCCATGATTTCTAAACCGATTTGCGTGAATCTTAATTTTAATCGATACAGAAACTTTGCAAAATGGTCTTATAAAAACTTCGACTTCCAACTCTTCAATCTTGATGCTGCAGAGATACTACCCACCTAAACTGTGGGGATTTATGGACTGTCGATTATGAAAAGTTATTGTAGGTACCAAATAGTTCGGCTTGTGGACAATCCCAAATTAACCCGCTCACTGGAAAGCTTGGAACACCGCAGAGACGTAAGCTCTCTTTGCGTCCTCTATCGGCTATATAACGGGGAGTGTTCTGAAGAGCTGTTTGATCTTATTCCGCCCTCTAACTTCTACAACCGCACCGCACGTCACCGAACGTAATTTCACCCTCACCACCTGGGTGCCTGGAGCACTTCGACCATCCGTGGCTCCAGATCTTTTTTTCCACGTATCTACCGCCAAATTGTGGAATCTTCTCCCTTTGACAGTGTTCCCACTTAATTGCAATATGGGGTTATTCAAGGGGCGCGCGCACCAATAAGTTCCTGAAGTGCCGGCAACGCATCGGTGGTGCCTCTGATACTACAAGTGTTCATGGGCCGCGGTAATCACTTTACATCAGGTGACCCGCCAGCTCGTTTGCCCGCTATTAATATAAAAAAAAAATAAAGACTACACAATTGACTTTCAATCCTGATGCTACAAGGAACTGCACTCCTGAACCGCAGTGATTTAGGAACTGTCGATTGTAAATTGAAGACGCGCACGAAGTCGCGGGCTTCCGCTAGTATCCTACATAAAATAAAAACGTAATAGTTTCGTACGGTAATTCCCCGTGCTCTGGTCACCTCACGGGGTATTATAAGATTATAATCTTGAATCGCCCGATTGTAAATAATAATTATTGAGATCTATTAATAGTTATCTTAATTCGTCATTAGATTCATCGATTTTAAATAATATCTGGTGATTGGACTGACTTAATAAACAAATTTTATCTTTTCAAGATCAAATCAATTAATAATTGATTCATATATTGTGTACCGATAAAAAATCCAATGATAATGTCAATGTTTTTGTCTTATCTGTCGTAATATCGTAAGTGGCGTAGGTACGTAGAGTTAATGTAGGTATTATTTAATCGTACCACTATCTGGCTAGAGGAGTTTTTTTTATTCGATGGTAACATATCCCTTGTCTAGGATCTCACCTGTTGGTAAGTGAAGATAATAATATTATAGTCTAAGAAGATAGCTGGACTAACTTCGGAAGGGTATGGGCAGTGTAACCATCGAAATAGATATACATAGAAACGCACATCAGAACACACCTACATTGCGAAGACACAGTCGGCAATGTTCCGTCATATAGGGAATGCATCTTCTAGGCAAGCGCGCACCATTTTAGGCTGCATCTACACTTACCATATTAAGGTGAGATTGCAGTCAAGCGCCAGTATAGGTATATCCTCTTACTCGTATTTAAATAAATAAAAAAATAATGCAAACAACCAATGCACAGTCGACAGTGCATGCCAGTTGAACAAAGTCAGTGTTCGGAACGCCAAATCTAGTACGGTACATTTACATCGATGCATACCACAAACTACACGCCATCGTACTGCAAAATCGCATATCGCGCGCCTTTCACCAGAAATCATAAAAACCCAAATTGCCACTGTCGGCAATCGAACGCGAAACCTCCCACTTAGAAGACCATATCAGTAGTAGTACTCATCACTATGCCAAGAAGGTCGTATTATCCTATCCTATCATCAATATCATAAATGCGAAAGTTTAGATGTATGGATGTTTGATACTCAATCACGCCGCAACGACTGAACCGATTTGGCTGAAATTGGGCACAGAGATA
Source organism: Hipparchia sbordonii (assembly GCA_038048805.1). Lineage (NCBI taxonomy): Eukaryota > Metazoa > Arthropoda > Insecta > Lepidoptera > Nymphalidae > Hipparchia > Hipparchia sbordonii. Next base: position 5,453,444 of record CM076107.1, on the reverse strand, counting down.
GATTATAGCCTGGAATAACACACAAGCTACGTTTTATCCCAAAAAATAAGAGAGTTCTCGTGTGAATTAAAAAACCTTGATCCACGCGAACGAAGTCGCGGGTATCAACTAGTGGACCATAAGTTCAAACAGGTATATAGAATATCTGTCTGCCTAATCCACGTAAATGAAATCGCGGGCAAAAGGTAAGGCCTCCTACGCACTGGCGACCATAGACGCGGCCAGGCCGCCGCGGCTATGGTCGCCGGTGCGTAGGCAAGCGCGACATGTGGACGGCCGAAAAATTTGCAGTCGACTTCCAAGGATGTGTCAAGATGGACGTGCAGAAGATAATCACGCTAACTGTGCTTGTGTATTTACTACGAAAACGAAAACGGAAGATTTCACGTAAAAGACAGTTTTGGGTGCATCCATTACTTTGCGAGAGAAAGACTAAAGGATTATATTATACTTATTTTTTGGATTTAAAAATGTATGAGAAGAGATTCTTTAATTACATGAGAATGTCAACGAATACTTTTAACCTGTTACTGGATACAATAAAACCAAAAATTACTGGAACTGGTAACAACTATCGGAAATGCATTCCAGCAGAAGAAAAATTAGTAATAACAATAAGGTAAGCTTTTTCTTTTTTAAATACAGAATGTTTAAAAAATACGTGATATATTTTAAAGGATGTTTCGGAATGGAGTATTGTGTACAGGAAAAATAAAAATAATGTGATAGGGCCTTTTTTTTTACTTAAACTGCTAAACGGATTTTTTGTAAATTTGAATTATACAAGACTTGATTCTGAATCACCCTAAACCACCACTGTTGCGTTTTTCACAACAACCTGTATAATTCATTGACCAAGGTTTTGCCACTTTAAAAAATTTATGAACTATTGTTCAGTAGTATTCTACTTTACGACTTTGAAAAGGAGAGGAAAAGGGCTTGCTTATAACATGTTTTTAAATATTAAAAAACTGAAGTAGATAATCAAATTATTTGTATTTTCATAACTTAAAAAATGGCAATTGTGAACAATTAATCATTCTAATTGGGAAATAGGTCTATCATTTCTGAATTTTGAGAAATATCAGAATAATGAGTATGAGTATCGCTGTAATTTGAATCATCTGATATCCTGTTGGTAGTAGAATAACCTGAATAACTCGGTCGATGCGGGTCATATTCTTGGTCGTTAAGAGTATTGAAATTACTTGAATAGTTTATGCGCGCTGTTGTAGGTGTACAGTTCGGTTGGTATTTTTCTATAATTTCCATGATTTCCATTTTCGCTTTGGTCTTCATTGCAGCAGGGATTGTTTGAAATCTTTCGAGGAGGGATAAAAGAAACAATCTGTCACAATTTGAATCATTCTGTGTAGTCGCTATGGTCTTATGCAGAACTGAAATTAGAGGGTCTGTATCGGATTCTTCGTTTGGTATTTTTTTCTTCCTTTTTGTTCTAAGCGACTTTGATGCAGACTGTTGAGTCTCAAGATCAGAAGATCTTGCACTTTCATTTTCTTGACTTGCCTCTTCGAGACTATTTTCTGTTGCGTTTGTGTCCAGCACTGATTTCAAAAACAGTAATTGGTTGAAATAGGTGTATTGTGATTTACGTTTTGCAGCAGAACCACTTTTGACATCTTTAAGACGGCGCAGCTCTCTTGTGAAACAGTCTCTAAGGTTTTTCCATCTTTTTTGGAGAGTAATGCCTGTAAATCAATAAATAAATGTAGTACATATTACAAAACTAATATTATGTTTATTAATGTGAATTTTATTTTCAGGTATTTGGCTACTGGGTGTTCTTTATCTCATATAAGTCATGAATACCGTATAGGGCTTCCTACAGTATCGGAAATAGTATTTGATGTTTGTGAAGCAATATGGGAGATATTAAAACCAATTGTGATGCCACAATTGACCAGAGATAAGTGGATTCAAACGGCTGAAGGTTTTCAAAAATACGCCCAATTTCCTAATTGCATCGGAGCCATCGACGGCAAGCACATTAGAGTTATCAAACCACAACATTCGGGATCTCTTTATTACAATTACAAGAATTATTTTTCAATCGTGTTACTTGCAATATGTGATGTAAATTATAAATTTCTTTACGTAGATATTGGAGCATACGGCAAATGCAGTGATTCGTCAATTTACAAAGACTCTGTATTTTATCATAGGCTCTTAAATAATGATCTCGATATTCCGAGCAATAACCCCATCAAAGAAAATGGCCAATCAATGCCGTTCGTTTTAGTGGGTGATGAGGCGTTTTCACTATCGGAACATATGATGCGACCGTATGCTGGGAGAAACTTGAATAATGTAAAGACTAATTTTAATTATCGACTATCCCGTGCCCGCCGCTATATTGAATGTACATTTGGAATATTAGCCAATAAATGGCAGATTCTTCACCGACCCCTAAACGTCAAGAAAGAATTTGCAGTTGTGATTATAAAAGCTCTATGTGTGCTTCATAATTTTGTGCGAGAAAGAGACGGATATGATTTCAAGGACACGTTAACTGTACCAGAGGCTTTATTAGAAATACCTGCATGTTTACCTAATAGAGCAAATAGAACATCAACCGAATATCGAGATATATTCGCAAACTACTTCAGTACCGATGGTCGCTTGCCCTGGCACAATTTGTAAATATATGGGTGCTCGCCGCGAGCCGCCATTGCGCGCCGTAAACAAAATGGCGTCGAACGCACATGCGGTATGAGTAATCTTTTTAAAAAGTTATTCCAATCATTACGAAAACCTGGGAAATTTTAGCAAATAATTGTCAAAACTCATGTGCAAAGCGAAAAATAGTAGAAATAAAATAGTTATACTTTTGACAATTACCTATTTGCTAAAATTTCTTAGATTTTGAATGAACGGAACAACTTTAAAAAAAAATCACTCATGTCACATAGACGTGTCGAATGCTACTACAGCACCTGCTGCGTTTATTGTAGTTCATCGCATTATTAATTTACTTAGGCATAATAAAATAAAATACTAACCAAGTTCTGCCTTTTCTTTATCTTCCATGGATTCACCGCCAAATATATCGACCACTTCAAGCCACAACTGCCGCTTAACATCTTTATTGGAGTAATCATTTGATGCTAAATCCCATAAACCTCTTCTATTTTCAACTTCAATTATGAACCTTTCCGTGTCGAAATTGGCCATTGTAAAATAATCAGCTACACGTCTGGTCGCCGCGGCCGATGCGGTAGCACTGATGAATTTTAATACAGAAGTGATGTTCTCGACGGCCACGATTGGTCGCTGGTCGCGTGGCATCAAATTGGACGCCGCGGCCAACGGTGGCCGCTGGTCGCTGGCCGCTAAGTGCGTAGGGGCTATAGCGATTGCCATATAAAGTCCAGAATTCACTGGCCGCCGCGGCCAGGTCGCGGCGACCATGGTCGCCAGTGCGTAGGAGGCCTAATACCTACCCACCCGACACGCAAGACACTTGAAAATTTACGCGTAAGTAAGTACCTACGCATGTATAGAAAATTACCCAATGGCTCATCCTACTTAAGAAAATAAAGAATCACCTACTTTAAAGCACTCGAAGATAAAGTGGATACGATGAATGTGTGACCAAGTGTTATCGCAGTTGTAATGCTGTTAAAATTGACTGACGCATTTTTACAAACTTACCTAAAAAAGTTTTATCGAAGATTTCCTGTGCTTGACTACCTGTGAACACAATCATTGTCTTTATCTTAGTAGATACATCATTGAAACAGGTGCGAGGTTGTTATATTGCAGTGCAATTCTCTAATAACCGGTCAAATACGAGTCGGACTTGCATACGACGGGTTCCGTACCAAAAAACGCCGGAAAAAACACATTTCTGGTAGAGGAGTCCCCATTCATTTTTAAGTTATTTTTAATATTTCGCTCATTTGCGACAAGGGTGACATAACTCAAAATTCACCAATTTTAGTGTCGAACATTTATACTGCTTGCTATAAAAACAACATTACGTTAAGCACAAAAAAATAAGTGCGAGAGAGATTGTGATTTAATGCTCTATCGCTTTGTTGGCCGCTGTGTTGTTTCGAGACCGCAGCATCCACAAAACATTACTTTCTAACGAGAGAATTCTCTCATCGTCGATTTTGAATTATGTCACTCTTGTCGCAAATGAGCGATTTGTTGTTATATCGGCAATAGAAATACACGAATTCTTTAAAAATTTCTACTCTCTACCTATTACTGATCATGAGGCACAGCCCGCTGACAGACAGTAGTGTTCTGTGTTGGTAGACCTTTCAAAAGATCTATCAAACACAAGGCTTCATAGCACAGTAGACAAGAGGTGAAACACCGTGGCCAGCAGTGGACGTTCATGGAAGATTTATTGAGACAATGCCAACGAAGATTTATTGAGATGCCGAAGCTATAAGCTATGCTTTACAACTTATTTATTTGGTAGACATTTAATTTTAAGTTTTTCTATTTTATATATTTTAAAGCAATGATAACATATTTACTAAAATATAGGTATCATTTAGGTATTTAAAATATATCATTTTAGTAAATATGTTATCATTGCTTTTCTAAGCTGGTGTTTGGATATCTGATATAACTATTTTGATATCTATGTATAATACCACTTCCCAATCACAACTTTTTTATAGTGACACCAAAATTGAACTAGTCAGAATAGCCAGCTTATTTAGCGCATAAAAAAATTAAAATCCAAAGGAACGACGCTACACTCTACTCTTTTTTTTAATTTTAGTAGTAATTTAGAATTAACTATAATTTAATTGCTATTAAGGTTTAGATCCAAGTCTTTGGGTACCTTATTTGGGTATTGAGCTCGCTGTCATTCGATTAGTTCTCTGACATGTGTTATTCAGGGGAAAGTACCGCTCTCTGAATTCGACATAATATAAGGGACGTTTTCAATTACGAAGTCTCAAAGGAAAACAGTGAAGTGACGAGTATTATTGTATTTGTAGTAAATAAGTTGTGAAGTAATTATGTCTTTATCTGGTGTTTGTACGACGTTAGTATCACTACTTGTCATTCACGTGTTTTCAGCGACCGGGTGTCCACAGCTCTATGGTAAGTATTTATTGTTATTATTTTAATTATTACTTACATAATTAAAATAATAATATGATTTTTTTTTGTATAAAAAATATATATCGAATATTTATATAGATGATGCCTGAGACTTCGTCCGCGTGGATTAAGGTTTTTAATTCCCGCGGGAACTCTTTGATTTTCCGGGATACAATGTAGCCTGTGTGTTAATCCTGTATATGAGCTACATAATATCTCCATTCCTCCATAGCCATCCACACATCCATCCTCACAAACTTTCGCATTTATAATATTAGTAGGGCATTATGTATGTTTCAAGATTTATAAGGCTAAGCTATAATTTTTGCTAGGTTTTAAATTGATTAAATAAATAGGTACTTTGTTTCCAAGAAAGTGTATCTATAAAGCTTGAGTATTAAACTAATAGGTATTGTTGGTTTTTAATTCCATGTCAATGAGTTTAGTTGCGTAGCTGCCGTCCCAGATATGGGTTGATCCTGCTAAGATAGAATAAGATAGACAAGCTTTTCATAACAAGTTTTTTATAAAGGATTCTTAAATTTTACAAATTGCTTTTGAATTCCATGGTTCGGATTACTGTTCCAAAATACCTACCATGTGCTGATATTACCAATATTTTTCAAGGCGTCCAAACACCGTACCTCTTATACTCAAGGGAAGATTGGGAGGCGGTCCCCCCGACGGATATTCGTCCCTTAAAGACGCCCGTTCCTTACGTGATCATACACCACACATACCTGCCTGCCGCTTGCAACACGACCGAGCAATGCAAGGCGGCCATGAAATCAATGCAGAACTATCACAATAGCTTGGGCTGGGGCGACATTGGTTACAAGTAAGTGTCATTTCCAAATTCCAACTAGATTATGCCCTAGATTTATTCGGGGAACTCTGGCATACAATGCAGTTTAATAATGTATTATTTAGACTAGGTATGTATTAATCCTGTCCTGGGTATGAGCTATCAGCTATCCACAGCCAAATTCGTTCATTCGTTGTGGCGTGAAGGAGTAACAAACATCCACCCGTCCATTCATCCTCACAAACTTTCGCATTTATATCTTATAGGATAGGATTAGTAGGATAGTAGGAAGTAGAATTCTATGTACTTAATTCTTTCTAATTCCCTTTTTAATGCCCAAGACTTTGTCCGCGTTGTGTTAGTTTTTTAACCGGGAATTCGCCCTCCAAAGTGTAAACCTAAAGTGTACCTCTTGTCTGATAAAAACCTCATAATAAATATTCATGTTGAATTATTGCGAAACTACTACTCCTGCTACATAATTACATATTTCACGCATAAAATACTAGTTCAATATAGCGATTAACAACGATTTCATGCACTTTGCCCTGTGCTATGCAAAACAAAGATTGTCAACAGCTATCGATAAATAAAACTAGGTACCTATGCCGTGATCGATACGGAGTTTTGCCACAGAATACCTAATAGTTCCTGTTTTGCATAGATTTTAAGGATGGATCTTTAGACTATTGGACTTGTCGACTCTTGGAGATTGGCCGTCATCGTGTCATATAACGCTCTATCTTACTCCAAACGAAAAAGGCTGTGCAAGTGCAACGTTGTCTATTCCCATCTTTTCCCATCCATTCGATACATCATTTCTGAGTAAGTAAACCAAACCGAGCCGAATTTTTTTCTTCAACCAACACTGATAGGACCATCTATTCTAGCTCCATCATCAGATCAGCTCCATGTCTCAATTGCATTGTCATCCAATTTACATATACATGCACACTATTGCACAGCTCAATCGGAAAGTGGCTCTAATTCAGCTTGCGCGATTCGGCCTTAAACAAACAACGATGCAATTTAAATAAAAGCTTGTAAAAATGATATTCCATTGTTCAAGTTTCTGCGTGGGCAGCGAGGGTGGCGCTTACGAAGGAAGGGGCTGGCGCAACTTAGCCATTCACGCCGGCCCTGCCAATAACTACAGCATTGGAATCTGCCTAATTGGAGATTGGAGAGGTTTGTACATGGAAAAATTAATATATACCAATCTGAGATGGGTTCGTACCTCGGAATTCATCCTTTGACACTGGCAACTTCATTGGATTCACTTACATATTTTCATATTGATAGGTACCTAACCTATCTAACTGTGAAAGTTCCATCAAAATCTGTTCCGAATACTAATGCGGACCACCTTTATAGCATAAAAGACAAAAAATTAAAATAATCGTTTTTAAATCTTGTGAATACTTTTTTTATATAATAAAAAGAAAAGGTGACTACTGACTGACTAACTGATTGACTGACTGACTGATCTATCAATGCACAGCTCAAATCGTTGGACGGATCGGGCTGAAAGGCGTCTGCTAAGAAAGGATTTCTGAAAATTCGACCCGATTCGATTAAACTTAACGAGAGCGAAGCCGCGGGCAAATTATGCTGGTTCTTAATAAACTACTAAAAATGGGTCAAATGTTTATGACGTCACAGTTCACTATTTCATACAAGCTGCCGTTTTTGACGTTTGGTTAAGAGTTGTCTGATTTGATCAGTAGACACCTGTCCTTCTTCACCGCACACTTCAGACCACCTTCAGACCCACCGTACCTACCTACGTACTTCATAGGAGGTCAAAAAAATAAAATGGACATTATTTTTCACAGTTGAACAACCGCCTTCTAAGATGCTGGAGACGACAAAATCCCTCATCAAGACTGGTATCTTGAATGGTGCCATCAGCCCCACGTACAAACTGAAGGGGCACAGCCAGGTCATGGCCACGGAATGCCCTGGCACCGAGTTACTGAAGATCATATCAACGTGGGACCATTTCTCTGAAGGGCCATTTGTTGTTAATAAACAATAAATAAATCAATATTTTTTTTTACATACTTAAGTTTTTATTTTCAAGTGTAAATAGATTTTATTGTATAGATTACATAAATATAATACTTAAATAAATTAAATTAAATTATTTTTGGACGTTTTATTTCCCGTTGAATCATTTATTTACCTACATATTGTAAAATTACGCTAACAATGTAGGTACCTACCTTAAAATCCATTTTTAGGGTTTCGTACCAGAATCGTAAATATTTCACAAAATGTTATTACATTATTACAAACTTTCAAAGCTAATAGTTTTCAGTCCGTAACAAGATACCAATAGGCTATTGAAGCTTAAATTACATATGTCTTATAGGTATGTTTGTTTCTAATGTACAGAACCGTTGGTAGATACGCCGCCGTGACTCGCACATGGCCGATTTTTGAAGATAAATAGGTAGTTCTTTCATTTCACGAGGGCATAGTTGTGTGTATGTCGTATCTGTATGATAAACGTTATTTAAATACACTTTGATGACAAATGGCTGCAATGACGATGAAGTGTCATAACTACTGTATCTAAATGCCGGTCGATTGCGGAAGAAGTGCTTCAATCATTGCTGCAGTCTCCATTGTGGCGATTGGCTGAATTTACGGTATACATTTACGGTATATGTATTATGCCCGCGACTTAGTACGCGTGAATTGAGGGTTATTTATTACCCGCGGGAACTCTCTTATTTTCTGGGATAAAAAGTAGCTGCACGGTCTATGTCGAAACCGTAAAATTCGCCCAGTCATCATTCACGCATTATTGTAAATGCGCCTTTCGTTTACTCATACATCAGTGCACATACCAGCGCATCGCGCTACATTTACTATAATTAGGTTATTAGCCTAAGTAGGAGCCAATATAATCTTAAACTTCTACTGTAGTACTGTGCGATCCTGAACCGTATTTATACGGTTCGAACGACCTAATGGTCCTTCGAACCGGATTTGAACCAGTGGCTATCTGTTGTTGTGGCGTGATTAAGTAACAAAAATCCGTCCATCCATCCACACATCCAAACTTTCGCATTAACTATAATATTAGTAGGATTTAGCCGTAACAATGCATTTGAGCCAGTCACGCGATTGCGATTGTCACAATCATGACTAGAGATTCAAATGTTTAGACAATCCCGCAGCTGATTATAAAGACAAATAAAGCAAGTAGGTACAATGGAAGGTTTTAGAATGTACCTAGATAATATGCCACACATGTTTTGATTGCATCTGGTTGTAGGGCAGTTAGTACAGTCAGTGGGAAAATTGTTTACATATAGCTACTCGATTTTCCTTCACGTACGAAACGCAGCAGTTTAAAACAGACTTGTTTCCTTACGAAATACGCTACCTACCGGTCTGCTAGGTAAATCGTTTCACCTAAAAGCAAGAGTCATCCTTACATACAATTATTAAAACGTTCTTATATATATGTAGGTATTTCTACTTAAATGAATTTCAATAAAACCAAAAAATATTTGAAATAGAAAGAAATAGGCTCAAAAATTTATAAAGCCCTGGAACTGTAATGTAACTTTGAAACAATAATAAATCTACAGACTTCCTAAAGCTTTTAGACTAGTTTCTAGAACTAGCCTGCATTTCATGCAGATTATGAGATAAGGTAAAGGCTGGTGAAGGTGTATAATTTAAAAATTAAATGTAAATTGAATCCGATAATTTCTCTCAGAATTTCTTTGAGGGATAAAATCCGAAACGAAGTAATTCGCCAAAGAATTAAAAGTCACCGATGTAGTTTCAAGGCTAACATGTTGAAATGGCTGGTCACATTTGTCGGAGGACCGATGGCCTCTGGAGTCCTAGAGTGAAGATCGCGTCTCGGCATACGGTGTAGGTCGCCCCCCGGCTAGATGGAAAGATGACATCCGAAGTGGCAGGTATGGATTGGATGCCAAAGGTCGGAGGATAGACAACGTTGGCACTACTGAAAAGAGGTCTATGTGCACATAGACCTCTTTTCAGTAGTAGGCATGCCTATGTCCAACTGCAGTGGATGTATTTTGAGTGATAATGATGATGATGTATATCTATAGTACATGCCAGGAAAGTTTTCAAGGAGCCGTACTTTAGAGGACTTATTCGATTTTAGTCAAATATTTATAATCGTCAGTTTACAATTTACAGTAGCCACCACAGTGGCCTCCTTTTTAACCGAAATCCTCTATTGGTGAAAATCCACAGGTACAGTAGTTAGTTTTCGAGATTAACTCGCACAGACAGACAAACTCTGCATTTATAATTTTACTCTATGAACTCCGCGAAGGAATCTTGTTTCTTTGATAATAATAAATGACTTATGTAGGTACTGTATTTAGTGATTTGTTACAATTATTTTCTCAGTTTAAAAATACAAGGTTATCGCCTATGACACCCGATTTCTATTTACAATCTATATGTAATCAGTAAATTTTACCTAACAACATTGTTATTTCAAATATATTTACAAAGATTTTGTATAACTATATTATTATCATCGTTTAATAGTGTATGTAACATTCATAAATTAGAAACAGATCGTATATAAATAAGTTAATTATTATTTATACTTTACCCGTCGTATATGGTGGCATCGGGGTGAGAAAAATTTCCAGTGTTGCTCTTCCGGCTTTTCTGTCCTCTGTGCATAGTATAAAAGAGCTTAGTTCTCAAATTATTAAATCAAATTCATTTTCAATAATCTATGCTACAGAGGCCCTAGATTGTTGGAGGGTCAGGTGCCCCAATGTCGATATCCCGAAGGAACGTACCACACAAAAACTTTGGGATGTGCCATTGGTTCAACTGACACATATGAATTTGGTTCAAAATCTAACAACTGACAGAGATCGAGCTAGACTTCTAGCTTTATCGGAAAAAGAATCTGGCTTTTGGCTTCATGCTTTGCCATCCAAAAATCTCGGCACACTTCTTGATAACGAAAGTTTTCGTGTGGCTCTAGGTCTCAGATTAGGAACACCGCTGTGCCACGAGCACAGATGTCCGTGTGGAAAGGAGGTTGATAAATTTGGAATCCACGGACTCTCTTGCCAAAGGAGCGCTGGTAGGCTATTTCGACATGGTTCTCTTAACGATACGTTAAGGAGGGCTCTTGCCACCATTGACATCCCTGCGCTCACCGAGCCAGCAGGGATTAGTCGAGATGATGGCAAGAGACCTGATGGTTTGACGCTGGTTCCCTGGGAAAGGGGGCGGGCCCTAGTGTGGGACGCAACATGCGTCGACACATTGGCCCCGTGCCATATCAGGGAGACAGCATCAAGACCGGGAGCCGCAGCTGAAATGGCTGAAACCTGCAAGCGGCGCAAATATGCCTCTCTGATTGAGAGTTACATATTTGTTCCGTTTGCTGTGGAGACCCTGGGGCCATGGAGTCTGAGTGCAAAAAAATTTTTACGAGACATTTCACCACGGTTGATTGCCTCTTCTGGTGACAAAAGAGCTGGCTCATTCTTTGCGCAACGGATCAGCCTGGCTGTCCAGCGCGGAAATGCAGCCAGTATTCTTGGCACCATTCCACGCGGGCATGATTTGTATAGTAATTAGTTTAGCTATAAGTTTTTTTTGTAACCTTTTAATAGTTTTTAATTTTCAAATAAAAATATTATTATTTATTTATACAAAACTTCATTGTTCCTTAGTCATGCATTTTCTAATGCTTTTTAGTATGCAGAGTACATATATACGTTGCCTGGTAAGTACTTAAATAAAATTTTACCTAGAGCTGCAGCCAATAACAACGATACCTACTTCTCTTTTTTTTATTAATGCTTTGATTAGATGCTCATATAGATGTGATCGTAATAATTTATTATTACATTATTGATATTTTTATCGGTCATAATTTCAGCACTGATTGAATGCGGAAAGAAATCACGCATTGCACGATAAACAAATTAGTGCTACCGCAAAAGTAGGTATCTGTCTATCTTGAGTGTCCACTAGCAATAAAACTTGCAGAAGTCACTAAGTATCAAGTTTTTTGCGATGTGTATAATAAAATACGAGTATAAGCACGCAGCAAGTCAATTTCTGCAAGTTTTATGTAGCTCGACTTAGATTGCAAATTTTTTATTAGTAGTAGTTCGGTAATGACCTCTATGATATTGCGCAAGTTGCTTGCCAATGTAGGTACAATGGATCCATTATTCTAAGTTGCTCAGCGTCAATGTTCAGCGTTGGAATTTTTCATCGGTTTTTTTTGTAATTTTTTTTAATTAATTACTTACAACAAGGAATCAAGTCGATTTTAATTGAAAAAATTCGTTGTTCGCGATACATTGCGTGCTTAATTTAACATAATTTCCGAGATGAGTGTATTTTCTAATTTCATTATGGCCATTGAATGTATTCACAACTACGAATAAATAATAAGTAAGGAAGTCTAACTGCGTTAAAAAAATGAGCCCAACAAAAATTGCGCCGAAGTGGGTGGAGATTAAAATTATGCCCTTAGAGGCGGGAAATAAAAACAAAAGTAGCACGTCAACAGTTGGTCATTTTTCTTGCACGTCAAATTTTCATAACATCGTCCAATGGCTCAGCTGTCATAGCAAACATAGCAACACGCGCGCAAACCAATCATTGCTTTCGTTCTGAATTTGAACTGATCACCAAGCATGTCTATCTGTAACCTCGGAAGTGATTCATATGATTCGTATTTTGAATCATACGTCGTTTTGGTTTGAAGTATTTTTTGAGTGGATTTTGTTCTGAATTAGTCTTCCTTACTTAATATTTATTCTTAGATTCAGAAAGTTTTCTTTAAGCTGTCTCTTACACCCTGCATATAATAACTAAACCTATAAAAATATTAAGCACCCTGCATAAAAAAACAAAACCTGTTATGATTTTATTAATAGAAAGAAAAACCACCACACAATATGTTTTTCTATGCAATCAATCAAAATTAAAGGTAATCTAATCAGGTCCAAAGGTATGATTGGGTAGTTTAGGACAAAAGACTCATTTGATGACGTCATATCGCAGGAAAATAACATATTCCCGGGAAATGTCGACGTGCCCTAGTCCTTTATAGATAAAATATCGTCATTTGTAATAAAAAACTCAATTTAAGTAATAATGTCGCTTACATATTAAAAGTAGATACCTACTTTTTTACCTTCCTAAATGTTCTTCACAAAAAAATGTTCTTCAAAGTTCAACACCAATATATAAAAATCCAATACAAAATTAGCATAGTACCAGCAGGGTTAGCCTGGGCAGGAGACAAAAATTGTATCCCCGATTTTATCTACTGACGAGAGATTTAAATATTATCTTCTCCCTATGCTAAACAATGACGACTGGGGAAAGGAGAAGTATATTCCTATAAGTATTACCCATGCTCGATGGATGGATAAAACTAAGCGAAGGGGGGTTGAGGATCCTTTTCCAGTGGATAATATATCCCTGCCCATGCTCCCCGTGCAAGAAGATAGGTAAGTAAGTATAAACATTAATAACGATACAATCACTGCAGAGTCGTTTATTTTAAAATGGATATTTGTTTGGTGTTGCTTATTTATTTTTAACCGACTTCCAAAGAAGGATGAGGGTCTCAATTCGACGGGTTTTTTCTTTTGGCGTTACTCCATAACTCCATTATATCTGGACCGATTTTAATATTTTTTTTTGTATTTGAAAGGACGTATCGTCTGGTTGGTCCCATTTAAATGTGGCTAAGATTTGATGAATATCTTTGGAGATGAAGGACGGAACTCTTCAATGAATAATAGCAAATCGTTCGCGGTCACAGAATGTGTAAAAAACTTAAAACAAAAATAATTAAAAATTATTTAAAAAAAAAAGACGTGTGGCACTCGTGCCGCTGTAAAGCTATTGCATAGCATTTTTTATCAACGCAAAAAATAGCAACATAAAAATTCTTTTTAAAAAACCGACTTCAAACGCCACTATGAAGTATAAAATAATTTTAGATTGCACTCGTATGTTGAAATCGGGCGGGACGAAAATATAGAAAGGACGAAACCAATGCGTGAAAGCTAGTAAGTACTTAATAAAAACAAGATTATTATATATAATTTAAATTCATCATAACATAGTTTTTCTCAATAGTATTTTCGACTCGATTCATTCATGAAACGGTCGGGGATAAACCTGGGGCGTGCAGCCGCCTATATACATACATAGTTTAGCTTCCAGTTAGCTATAGTATGGTCACTGCCGTCAAAGAATGGACGGTGATTATTTTTCTCGATTTTACTCGCGCCTAATGCAAAAATTCGCGTTTGTATATCAAAATTAGTGAAACAGTGTTGAAAAGAATTTGTGGTTTGAATATCATTGAAAATCTATAGTTTTTAGGTTACTTTTAAGTAACATAGGTAAGTCTGAGGAATATTTTTAATTTCATCTATTAACAACGCATCATGTAGAAATATTGTTGAAATCGATTTAAGCCGATTTATACGTGAAAGTTATATGTATTTTCACTTTGGAATGTTTTTTACGGCGGGAAGCGACTTAAACATACCTACTTACTTAATTTGTTAGAATTAAAATGAAAATCATTATTATTATTATTTTATATATTTATTAACCTTAGAGAAAAAAATAAGACATTTTCTAAAGCTTTAATTTCATGCATAAAAATTTAATGGGAAATATTTATATGTAAGTATATTTTAATTTATTCTTGTACATATGGTATGGTAGGTACTATAGATTGATAGTAAAGGCCAAGGCATTAGTTCAAACAAACACTTGTATTTAAATCTATTGTTTACTGTTTATAGTATAGACAGTAAACAATAAATTTAAATATCAGTAAAACCGGACTTAATAATAACGGGATCATCGGCCATTGCGTTTTAAGAACTCCTTCGTAACTCTAGCTAATCATTTTCCGGGCTCAAAAGTTTTTATCCCATTGTCCTTCAATGTGAATCAAATAAATTGAAAATATATATACCTATTTATTACTTACCTATAAATAACTTTTCATGTCACTTTTTGTTACGTGACGTTCGGAGTTGAACGTCAATAGTTTGCTTTCACGTTTAGCATGATCATAGTAACGTTTATTTACTATATACGAGGTCAAATAGTAAAGAAAGAGGTCAAAACATAAAGTTACTCTTCTATTACTGACTCATCAAATAGTTTAAAAGCAAGACGTTGACCGCACTTCTAACGGTCTAGAGTTTTGAGTTCCAAGTTCTGCGCATAGATCTCAACATAGGTTACCACAAAATCTTCCTAAGGGTCATACAAGCACCATACAAGGTTCATTGTATTTTGACGCTAATGTCATAAGTATACAAATTAAATCTTATACTAACCCCACAGGTTTTATTCGACGGCCGCTATAATGTAAAAAGCTAAAAAATAAAAAGACGTGTGGCACTCGGGGACTGCCGCGGTAAAGCTATTGCATAGCATTTTTTATCAACGCCATCTAGCGGCTCACCGTAGAGGAGTCCCGTGTCAGGTTATTTTCGTTACGGAATTTCTGGATTCGGTCTCTAGTTTTTTTTAAGCTATGCAATAGCTTAAAAAAAAAGGAGGATGTTCAAAATATTCAAACCCCTTCACGTGATATTTTTAACCGACGAAAAAAGGAGGTTCTCAAATCTCAATAACTCGTCAGTTCCAGTTAAGTCAGTTGTTATATTTTTTTTTTTTAATTTGACCGTTTTAGCCACCAGTAGGTATACTGACAACTGTTCCTTCCTCCTTCCTTATAGAGCTTAGATTAGATATCTATATCATTGAATTATTATGTACTAACGTACAAGCTATATAGGTACCTAATCTAATATAAGGTAAAGTCTACCTATGCCTACTTCTTCTAAAAGGTATATGTTTTTGTCTTGTAATTCTTTATATATGTACCTACACAAAAAATAAAAATTTTACACGTCATTCCATTGTGGGGAATTTAACGCACTCACATAATTTGATCGTCATTGATAAATTATATCTAATCGTACCTTCATAATACGTATTATAAAATCTATATTATACAGATAAATAGTATTGAAGAGTCCGTATAAATAATAATCAATTCAGAAGGCCATAATCATAATTTATAATATCTGTTAATAATAAGTAGTCTGTGAAGTTCTATAACATAGTGTAAGTAATTTTGGCGCGTCATTTAATTTAATGCCATTCAATGAAAATATTGAGTAACTTTTGCAGCTAATCAAATCAATTTGGGTATTTCTGGTAGTTTCATACGACATACGGCTTTCCATAAATTTCCTTAATTTGAAATTAGATTTTGACAGTTGACAGATTCTTCATCAAAGGGCGGTAAAATGTTAAAACCCGCCAAAATAACTTTCGCAGATTTTCAATACAAAAACCATAGACTATAATAAAAACTGTTAGAACGCTCAATACTAATATCCTCCTAATATTAGTCAAAATAGAATATTATGGGGAAATATACCGACAAAGACATTTACGAAGTTCTTAAGTTTGATTTTTCCACGATAACAGCACGATTTCATTGTCAGTGTAGTAAGGACGTTCTAAGCGCTGTGCTTAGCGCGTCGCTTACGCCTTTCTGCGAGATACCACTTGTTTACCTTTTAAACCATTGTTTACTTTTTGAGTTAAAGAAAATAGATTATACATGAACTATCGGTATCGGTGTAGGAAAAATAAAGACAAACAAACCTATCCAGAGCTAGATTGCCTTATGCTAATTTTAATGAAAATTATTGTTGTTATTGATTATATCAATTGCGTGACGTATGTAACTTTGCAGACAAAGAAGTGCCCAAAGAATATTATTACAATGAGATTTGGAATATTTGCCATGGTGTTGTTGAAACTCGTAATGTGTACGAACGTTTTGGCTGCCGCCGTGGGTGCGCCTGCACTATTTTCAAGTAAGTAGGTTTTATTACTTACCTGAGTTTTGTAAATGTGTTAATTCTTTAACTAAGGATGGCTAACAACCTATAACAATATTGGAAAGGTTTTTTTTTATTCAATGACAAGATAGTCCTTTTCTGCGATCTCGTCTGATGGTAAGTGACGATGCAGTCTAAGATGGTAGCGGACTAACTTGGAAGGGATATGGCAGTGTTCAACCCCTAATCTGTTTCTATACACCAACCTAAAGTGTGTTTACATTACTGCATAGTATCTCATGTATTTTTAAGTGTTTGCTTTTATTTTTGTTACCAATTAGGTGTCCATAATAAATAAATAAATTCTCTAAAAATGATTGCATCAGTGTAACGATCGCAATGACCTCTGATTGGCTGGTACCCTTCCGCTATTGGTTAAAATGCATTGATGCAGCGAGAACGCCATAAATTCAGCCAATCAGAGGCCATTGCGATCGTTACACTGATGCAATCATTTTTAGAGAATCGACACTATATCATCATTATTATGATAATCATCGTTATTCGTTATTATGACCAGAGTGTTAAAATTTTATACGAACATACCTTCAGGATTGTTGATCTAAAAGTTAGCATGATTACAGATAACAAGATCTCGGGTTCGATTCCCGAGTGACACCAAAAAATTTAATTAGCCAAGAGTTAGGAAGTTGGTGGTGTGTCACCCCTAATCCGATTTGATTGGACGCAATCGAGTCGAGCGGTTCCGACCAACCTTGGACTTCATATTTCGATCCACACTACACTCTTCGATTGTCAATCTAGTCAAATTGTCCGTAAAATTATGGAAACCACTTTTTTTTTATTTTTTTTTATTCGATGACAAGACAGCCCTTGACTGCGATCTCACCTGATGGTAAGTGACGATGCAGTCTAAGATGGTAGCGGGCTAACTTGGAAGGGGTATAGCAGTGTAAATTCAACCCATACCCCCAATCGGTTTCTACACGCCATCGTGCCGGAACGCTAAATCGCTTGGCGGCACGTTTTTGACGATAGGGTGGTAACTAGCCACGGCCATAGCCTCCTACCAGACTAGACCAGAGACAATTTAGAAATTATAAATTCCTAAATTGCCCCCGCCGGGAATCGAACCTGAGACCACAGCGCTCATAACTGGGAGGTCTGCGCCAGGGAGGTCGTCAAAACCTTAATAGAACCGACCGTTAATATACTCGTATCTACTTATAGGTGACGTAGCCACCAACGAAGTGATAACTTACGACTTCCCGTTCATATCCCGAGAACAGTGGTCGGCTCGCACGCCGGAGGAAATTCTTCCCTTGCCGACTCCAGTCCCGTTCGTCGTTATCCACCACTCACACTCGCCCCCCGCATGCAACGACGGGTCCGAGTGCAGGCAAGCCATGCGGAGCATGCAGAACTTTCACATGGACGATCGGGGCTGGTGGGATATTGGATACAAGTAGGTTTAAAGTAGTGTTGGTATAAGATTTAATTCGATTCATCGTATTAGTATTCGATGACATTAGCGTCAAAGTGAAATGAACCTTAATTGTATTGATTTAAAGTCACAAATTCTGTTCTGTGTTCTTTTTTTTCTCACTAGTTTTGTGAAACATTGCGTCTTTTTCTCACCCCAGTTTCGCTGTGGGGTCAGACGGAGCAGCCTACGAAGGTAGAGGGTGGGACATTCTTGGCGCTCATGCTCTACGTTTCAACAATGTTAGCATTGGAATATGCCTCATAGGAGACTGGAGTAGTAAGTATAGAATACTTTTTCTTATTTAACTAGTATATTAAAAATTCTTTTTACAAAACCGACTTCAAACGCCACTACAAAGTATATCAATTGTGCCTATAAAATTTGAAGAGTTCCCTCGATTTCTCCAGGATCCCATCATCTGATGACAATGGGACCACCTCAGAAGTATACCCTTTCAAACAAAAAAAGAATTTTCCAAATCGGTCCAGGCGTCTTCGTGTACCTAATCGGGGAACGTACATAAAAAATAAAATAATAAATAAAAAACATTCCGAAGAAGCTCCTTTTTTGGAAATTGGTTAAAAATACACTCATGACTTTTATCATACTAGTAAAGAATAAACCACGTCAGAATTAAATAATTTGAATAATGCCAATTTGGCACTGATTCCTAACTGAAGGGAGAGTAAAAATCCTGGGAACTAATGTGGAGTATCACAAATTGTTGAAACTCTCAAAAGTATCTACACTGGTACGCCGCTTTAGGGTGCCTGTCTACTGAACTACGTACTTCGCAGACCAATCAGGTCATTGATTGGTGACGCGATAATTTTATCACGTCATCTCTCAACAATATCATTGGTCCACCGAAGACAATATCTCCGCTTCTCTCCGTTTCAATAGACAGGCACCCTTAAATTAGTACAAGAATCAGTTACAATTCTGATGTACCTACCTACTAGTGTCATAAAGGTCAGTGAGAAATACTTTAAACAACTTATGTTGAATGTATATTTTATGTTTTTAATAACGTTAAATGTTAAATATTTCCAGAGAGTCCCTATAAAGACGCGACCTATAAACCTTTATATAGAACAAAGTCTCTGGTGTCTTACGGACTATCGATTATTTAATCAATTGATATATATTATTATGAAACTTTTTGAACTTTAATAGAAAAAATTGATTTCTAACGTTCATAAAAAAATCTAAATTCTCCATTTCAGATTCCGTACCACCGACTGGTCAAATAAAAACCGCTCAAGCATTAATAGCAGCTGGGGTTGATCTAGGATATTTAAGGAAAGATTATAAACTCGTTGGCCATAGACAAGTGCGGGAGACAGAGTGCCCTGGTGACGCGCTCTTCAATGAAATTCAGACTTGGGACCAATATTCACCTTTCCCAGCTTCAGTTGATGATTTACCGGAAGTTGAAGAGCTGAACTGAAAGTATATGACATCTAATAGATAATATAGGTTGAAAATCAATATATTATTATGCTAATATACTAAATTAAAATAAATATAAATATATTAAGTATAAATTAAAAAAAATTAACAACCTTTTAAATGTGACTTCTACATAATCCTTATTTTGTTCCACAACTTTTTAAAATTCTTAAAAATATTCTTACTCTTCAAATATAACAATAAGTATATATTTTTATTTAAGTATTTATTTATTCTGAACCAAACTATTGATATAAAGGACGTGCACAAATTCTTTTTACGTTTTTATTTTAAATAAAAAGAACTTTAAAAATTTAGTGAATATATTAATTTTTGTGATTATGTCGTAGAACAAAAGTTGTTAAAAATTATGTTCAGAAGTTACCTGTTGAATATTGTTGGCATTTTTATATACCTACGTAGTTTTATTAATAATATTTAAACATATCCATGACAATAGAGGCTTTGATTAATTACTCGTACCTATACTTATCTATTTAATTTTCATTATTTGTGCTTACAACTTTACGTTAGAATACTGTACCAATGTATATAAATATTGATTATTTTTAATTATAATGCAAGCGATTACCTAGTTTTGTAAAGATCTAGGTCATAATAAAAGGTAAAAACAATCTATATTGTAGGTACATAAATTATGTCTACACTTAATTAGGTACTTATTTTACTAACAGTAATGTTATATTGTAATTTAGTTTAATATTATGCAAAACGTTGCCATTAATGTATCTTATATAATCTTATATAATACGTGCATAACTACATATGCACCCATTTATGTTTCATACTAATAATAATTAGAAATGTATAGTTTATTTCACTTGCCACAAAGTTGCCACATTAAATATAACTATTAATAAGCAATAAGCAGTTTATAATATAATAAGGTCATTATTATTGATCATTTCTAAAGTTCCTAAATATACCTACCTACGTAATCAAGACGATAGATGATAAGATTTTTAGTTATATTTTAATTTATTAGTAAAAGCTGTAAATAATAACTGTCTGAGTAAAATAAGAAAAGTACAAATAAATTATGCGTTATTGCTGTATTACGAGTAAATATAGATATGTATTGGATTGGTATTTAACGGGAATTGTTTCGCCATGTAAGATTTGATAGTAAAATATTCATATATCATCAAAATAATTTAGTTTTATTTCTCACATATGCGATACGGCATAACATTATTCTTTGAAAATAGGTACCTATATAGCTGCTGCTACTACTAGATCGAAACAAAGCAAAATGCTTACGAGTACCTATATTATAAAGTGGAAAGTGTGTGTTTGTTTGTTGGTTTGTTCTTCTGTCACGCAGCAACGGAGCTTCGGATCGACGTGATTCTTGCATGGGTATAAGTGAACACCTGGAGGGTGACAATTTTTACTTATCTGCTTTTAATTTTGGAAAAACAAAGGGAGTAAAAGGGTTTCGGCGGGATTTTGAAATAACTTAGCTCCGCGTGGAAGAAGTCGCGGAAAAAAGCTAGTAGTGATTAATTCAACATCCAAGTTGTTTCTGTGAAAAAGGGCCTTGACAGACAGACACGTAGTCAAAAAAGTGATCCTATAAAAGTTTCAGTTCTATGTAGCAATATATTTCTTTTGTTATCTTAATAACATCTTAAACATTAGATAGGTACTTTCCCACAAAACATGTAGGGCAATTTATTGATCTTAATATATATGATGAAATACCTATTACTGTTTGTTTAAAACTTTAAAAGACAATAGAAGATAATAATATCGTCAAAGTAAATACGGTACTTTTATTGAAGTAAATGAAAAATAATTAATTATAGTATAACAAAACTATTTCTAAAATTAAAACAAATATAAACCTAAAACCTCATCGATATCATCGCAGCGCACCATAGTTAGTGGGTACCTAGTTACCCAAGATGCGGATAGCATTGCCCCTTTGGATGGCCAAACTAATTCTTTGGCCAAGGTAGCTGCCAGATCTTGGATCGCCGGTGGATTCGAAAGTAAATAGTATTTTAAGAATAGGTTATTTAAATAGCTGGTAGGTATAATTGATAAGTTATATCTACTGTTGATATAATAAATATAATAATAATATACTTTTAAGTATTTAAATTAAAATTAATCAGTACAAAATAATCCTTACTAATATTATAAATGCGAAAGTGTTTGTTTGTTGTTTTATTGGTTTGTTGGTTTGTCCTTCACTAACGCTGCAACAGAGCTACAGATCGACGTATTTGTATGGGTATAGTTGAGGATCTGGAGAGTGGGATAGGCTTTTTATCCCGGAAAATCAAAGAGTTCCGGGGGGTTTAAAAACTAAATCCACGCGGACGAAGTCGCGGGCATCAGCTAGTCTAAATATATAAAAGGCAAAGGTGACTGACTGACTGACTGACTGATCTATCAACGCACAGCTCTAACCACTGGACCAATCGAGCTGAAATTTGGCATACAGGTAGCTGTTAGGACGTAGACATCCGCTAAGAAAGGATTTTGGAAAATTTCAACCCCAAGAGGGTTAAATAGGGGGTTAAAAAATCGAACCTAACGTGAGCGAAGCCACGGGGTAAAGCTAGTAATTTATAAATTCTCTATCTCTATCTTTATAAATATACCTACCTAAATAAATATCTCCGTTGAATGAATGTCTGAGCGTACCTCCACCAGTGTTCTCAAATTAGAAGTCTTCTAATATACCTACGCATTTGGCCAGCGTGGAGGACAAGGTGTATTCTTCTAGGTGCCTTTTACTTCTGAGTGGAGAACCGCACTGAGAAGATGACGGCACGAGGTTCATGTGAAGAAATTCGCCAGCCTATACGTATAGTAATTCCCTTGAAATAAAAAATAATCTTGAAGCAATTTCTCACAACTTGATTCTGACGTAAGATAATTAATTATGATTATACAACATAAGCACGAGACTTCTTACCATTTATGTACGTCCAGTGACCTATAACACCTACCTACCACATACGTCATTAGCCCGACTCGTGATCGGTGACTCATTTTGTTGATACTTTTGTTAATCGTTAAGATACAGGTAGGTACCTACTTGATAAAAATGTTATGTTTTTCCCGCAAAACTTATTTTGAATCATATCCTGCTATTTAACGCTAAATGTCTTGTAAATCGTCGCGCAAATTTTCTGGAGTTAAAGGACAATCAATACTTTATAAAACTTTTGATTAATATTTTTTTCAACTTTCAATTTTCATAGTGGTATTTTCTTTCTTCATAATTTGATTATAGTTCAGTTGCGCTTAGCGGTAAAAATTTTGTAACTGTGTCAAACCAACTTTTCAGCTATTATAGCTAGGAACAATGAATTTAATAGTATTCGAATAAAAGGACTGTGGATTATGAACGGACGGACACAGACAGAAAGACAGACTCCGACCATTTATATTTAACCCTTATAGAGTGGGTAAACAACAATAGCATTTTTATCGCCATACGTTTCGCCTTGTAGTTTGATAGTAGACAATTTGTTGATAATTTTGATGTAGAGGTTAAATAAGGTGGTGGTTTAAAGCGATAGGCACACGGACCGCGCAACGCCGCGGAGAGTCGCGTGGCCGTAAAGCGGATCTTACGTCGTATGTGTTTGGGTTGTATGTAAATCCGTCGATGCCTACCACACGTGCCGTACGGACGAGCGGCGCGACGTGGTTTACGTACGGATTAAGGTCGTAGCCCACTTATACGACACCGCTCCCACACAACAACACAAAATAGAATACAGCGCGCGGTACCGGTACCGCGCGTAAACTGTACCACTGTTAAGTGCACCTCCAGAGCACGATATTAAGTCCATATTTGAATGCTCATACTTTGGTTGGGTGGGAGCGGTGTCGTGTAAATCGGCTACGACCTTTATAGAAGCCCATACGACGAGATCCACTTTACAGCCCTCCGCGGCGTTACGCGCTGCCGTGTGCCAATCGCCTCAATAAAAAGGTTAAGCAAAAAAGATAACTACAAAATAAATGGAAACATTTTAATGACAAGATGATTTCACAAAAATAGTTGTTTGTTACAAATCGTTTATAAATAATATATTACGACAATTACATCGTATAGTAACTATAATATTTCATTTATTTCTAAATGTATGAGACACGTAGAAGAAATTACTTTATGTGAATACATGAGATTTACACATAATGTTCTTAAAAATACAAATGTGTAGGTAGGTAAGTACATAGATTACCAGTATCACTTTACTTTTACTTTATTTGATAAAATTTGCTTTTGAAGGTTAGATAAAATTTAATTTACTTACAATTCAGACTCAACATAACTACAATGATATTCATAGTAGATTCAATATAATATAATTTGTAGGTATAGCACGCTATCAATTTTTCCCTACCCTAAGATATGAACTAGTGTATTTTATTTTAATACGCCGATGAGAATAGGTGTTTTTAAATATTTTCATTAAAATTCGAATGATCCTAAAACCTTAGAAAAAAATAAAAAAACACTAGTTCATATTATTATATTTTTATCCGATTTTAGCAGACTATGTATGTATGTGACTATTTACGAATGCTCCAACGTTGCGTCTCAACTACTGAGCCGATTTTGATGAATGAAAAGTCAATCGATTCGTTATTATAGTCCGGATGACATAGGTTATATTTTATACGAATAAAATCAATATGGCGGATGTTACATCCAAAAAAAGTGAGGGTCTCTGAAATTATTTTTTTGCTATCGTATCGAGTGGGATGTTAAATGAAAGAGTAGACTAGTGGTTCGCCCCGAACTGAGACCTCGCGATTTCCCATAATTACCAAAAGTTTTAATTATATATTGTAATAATTAACTTTTAACATTAGACACAATAAAAAAAAATAATAGTTGACATAAAACTGTTTTACTGACACAGCGCCAATTAACACACACATTAAAATTAAATAATTTCGTTTCTTTATAACATTTATCTAATTTTAGTATTTGTTGTTCAAGTACAGGATATAACTGAATTTTCAACCAAGTTTCACGTTCTAATATTCAGTAATTCAGAAGTTATAGGGCTCTGACAGACATTTAGACGGACACGCTTCTCTGTCTAGTAGGCAAGCGCCCTAGTTGACTCAGAGAACTCGCTTCGCTCGTTCAAAAAATCTGAGTTCATAAATATAGTACAATATTAAAATATATACCAAGTGATAAAAAAACCATTTCATATTATACTAATACGAAGGAAATCAATATAGGGTGACCAACCCAATTGCTAGCACTGCACCAGTTTATTCGCACTTTAGCAAAAAGATTAAAATATAAGTTTCTGATTGTAGTTTTTAAATTTTCAGATTAAAAAATATTTAGGGGAATTCATATTTTTCACAATCGAAACCTTTCTAATCTGGAAAGTTTTAAAATGGCGTCAGTATTGTAGTTGAAAGATATTGTTCTGGAGTTCCTGAAGTTTTCGGCCATTTTGACTGATCGACTTACCCGTCAGTACTTACCAGTAGTAAATCCCGTATGTGCTAATAATTGGGGACTGGGTCATTTTTCAATTTTATTTCAAATTCTTGTTGATTTAAGAAAAAAATCCTTAAAAAGTTCTTTAATTATATATATTATTAAACAAGTAACCTTATGAACACAATTATTTAAAGAATTTGGTTAGATTTTAATTTAAAAAACATATTTGAAATTGGATAAACTCTTAAAGTGCTAATAATTGGGTCGGTCACCCTATTATGACGGACTTTACCACTAAGTTATAATCTAAAGATTTCCCGTACATCTTTTCCGTAGTCGGGTTGCAGTTTTTAAACTTTTATACTTGTATGGTAAATAATCATAATATGGTAGGGTGCTCAGCTTTGACCTTTTAAGCTTTAGCTCATAATTATGTAAATAAAATCTCAAAAAATTGAGGGTATTTTCATATTATGGATACCTAATGATCACGAGTCAATCACGAATAAATTTCGATAATATGGCAATTCTAAAAATAAATATGCCTGTATTACGAAATAAAAATATTTTATTTATACCCTTGAGTATTAAATCAACTTTAATACATAATACTCAAAGCTGACTACAGACATTTAATATGATTTAATAATTAATAAAAATAGAGTTGGACTTGTCAATGTACACCGAACTTTGATAAATATATTATATATTTCTTAGGCTCAAGGTATATTGGGAGAGAGTCAAAGCAGCGACGCTTCTGATATTGATCTTTATCTCCACCAACAAAAAAAATCAAAAAGATCCGGAGGAATTAGCTCCGCATGAAATACTTACATTTTCAGTTTGTTTGATTTTTTTGGCTGTGGCGTGGGCGGCGCTTCGCTCCGACTTCGCTCTAATATGCTTTGACCTTAAATATTAACAAGTGCAAAATAATAAAAACGTCGCTATATACAAACACTTTGTCAAAAACAATTATCATACGATTTTCAATTAAATTTACATCTATTAAACATAATAAATTCAACATTCGTGTTTATAACACTATTTCAATAAAGCTTTGCTAGTGGACATCGCTTTCAATGTTTAGTTTCTTCATGTACATATCGTTCAATAGGAGATATAGAATTTATTTTCCTCTGCTATCATTTTGAAAAAACGCGTTACGACCTTGTGACTCTCCCGCGATGTGCATTGAGCACGCATATCGACATCGATGACATATTTGCAGAAGATCGATAGGAATAATGTCGTATTTACAAACATAGGTACACAGTACATGCTTAGTTTTAAAGAGAGTTCGAGACGAAAATAGTGATTTGAATTCCTAAGCGTGCAATGATAACAGAAACTGAACAATAATGCCATAATAACATAGAAACATCAACGAAGCCATATAAAGTAGGTTGTTTTATTAAAAATCATTATAAATAGTTAGAGTGACTCTCTTTTTAACCGACTTCCAAAAAAGAAGAAAGTTCTCACTTCAGCCGGTATCTTCTTTCAAAAGCACTGTTAGGTTAGGTTAGTTACTTCCAAATGACATAATGTGAAACATTTGTTTGTCATAGTTTCCTAATATATATTTTAATACATAATATAATAAAGCTTAATGTCATAAAACGTGTAGCGACATTTAAGGTAAGGCATATAAACTTATTCGGGTCGGAATTAAATTAGCAAAGCCGGGCGGTAAAATCGAATATTTATTTATTATTAGAATCTAAAAGCTAGCGTACATCTATATGTACGCTAGCTTTTAGATTCTTCGTTGTTCGACAAATACTACCTAGTCAAATGTGTCGACTCGAATAAGTGTGTAGCATGCCTAATATGAGTAATCATACCAATTAAATTATTGGAAGCACTAAGTTTATTGTGTCATATAAAGAATAAAATTAATATTGAATCTTTAGAAATAAATATATACGTAGATATCATGTACCTAATAATATACGCTATCAATTACAACACATCAACGAGTACATACGTAATTAATAAAAAGAATATTTTTGGCTACAGAGAGAGTACCTTTAGTAGGCATGCAGATTTAATATTAAGTATTAAATCCAGAACAATCGTTTATATCATCAATAAAATATAATCTTCGTTATTTTTAAATGTAGTTTTTTATTCAAATATTCGCAAAGTTGAAATATTGTAAAGCATTTCTTAACTGTATAAAATTCCTTCCTAAGAAATCACAGAAAAATAATAAATAATTAGGTTAGGTAAAAAAATATTAACAATTATTTTCTACGAGTCAACTGATACTCAATATTTCGTATTAGTAGGTATTTTATTCACAGTATAAAGGAATTTTGTCTGTCTACATTATATCTTCCTCTTTAAATTTAAATATATTATAAAATAGGGGATTCACATAATTTTTCTCAGAAAAATAAACCAGTAACGCAGTTGACTTAGATATAGGTCAATATAGCATATTATTCATAAACAAAATTGAAATAAACATTGTGATAATTTTGTATATTTTATGTTAGATTCAAATCAACAATAGATTTATTTTCCATTCAAACTAATAAAGTAATTACGTACATAAATGTAGTTTTCCTCAAACGATAAGCACAATTTCTACTACAACGGATAGGTATATACTTATCGTATATTTAGCATAATAAGTACCTATATTTACGGGTTTATAATATATATACCTAATTTAGTATTTTAATAGTAAAGTCATAAAATACTTTTTATTCATGTATCATAGTTTAACTCAATAATTTAAACATATACTTTAAAGAGAAGAGCCCCTTTACTTGTGTGCAGTTTTTTCCCAAACTTTCAAGTCCTAGAGCTCTGAATTTCTGAAAGGTACCTAGTCAAAAACACATTGAGAGCGATAGTATTGATAATTAAATTTTTGATGGTTATTGTGACGAATTATGACACCCTTTCACAGCATAGTAGGGTCATTTTTTAACAATTTTCTGCGAGCTCGCCGTACTAATGCGACGATAAATGGCCTATCATCGCGTCGCTTCTAAGCATTATAGTTCGAAGAGATACCTATACACTTTTCGTAGTTTTGGAATACCATCTTAATCTCTAATACTGCACATATAATGTCCAGAAGAAGATATTATTTATTTATATATTCATATAGGATTTAGGTATTAAAATTAATGATTTCATATAATTTAATCTATAATAATTCTTATAAAACATTTACTTTTTAGGATTATTTAAGTTGAATTTTAAAGGCACGGGGGACAAGTAGATATGAGGTTTGGTAGTAATTTGACGATATTTAATACAAAAAATTCATAAAATTGATGATGGATTTCTTATCTGCGATATAATGTTCTTTATTAGGTCACTTTTTATATTGATAAATATTAATCGTATTTCTCGTAACTCCTACGAGATTCTTGTAAAAATTACGTTGCCTTGCTACATATTATTATAAAAATTTATAATAAAATAAATTGTTCAAATTAATAAGTACATAAAAATATGAACAAGCTGTACAAAGACTTAAAGTTTTGTACCTACTAATAAGTTTTCTGAAAATGAGGTTTTTAAAGCGATTTTAAAATTCGTACATACAACTTACTGCATATCCAAATTACACGTATAAAAATATAAGAGTAGTTCCAAAAAAACAAAAAAAGATCACAATGGTAAGTACGTATGTGTGTGATTTATTAATTTAATCATTAAATAATAGTTTTCCCAGATTCAAGGCCTAGGTAATTTCAATAAATAAAAAAATAAAAAAATGCTACTCATCAAAGAAAATATTCACATTTTGATAAAATAGTGTACAAGAAAAAAAATATTGTTTACTCTATTGTGAACTTTACTAATAAAGCAGCTTGTTATTTATAAGGGTAGGTGCCCTTAACAATATTTTCTCTGATTATATTTTACATAATATTATAATATTTTCCGTGTGATAATTTGTTTCTTTTATATATTATTACGTCGAATAGTATCAAAATAGAGGTATTTTACCATTTATTCATAGAATGTAATCAATATTGATTAATTTTAATAGTAGGGTAGACTGGGTACGGTTGTAACGGGGTACGGTTGAAACAACTCAAATATTTCCGAAACTATAAACAACACAGGAAGGGGTACAAGGAGAGAGACACGCGGATTTCAAGTGCCAACATGATTCAAAGTGTTGCGTCGCACTCTGCACACTTATAACGTTTAGAAGAAGGCCTATTGTATTTTGGCAACCAAAAGTAAGTATTTTTGATGAATTTCTTCACGATATAGCGTGACTACTAATATAATTTTCATATTTGAGTATTAATATATGAAATTGTTGTATTTTAGAGATTATAATGAGCTGGTTCGTTTTTATATATGTTATTAGGCCTCATGCCTATGTCCGTTTTATTGCCAAAATAGGTGGTGGGTACGGTTGTAACGATTTTCATGGGTACGGTTGTAACATTAGTTTTACTATATTTTTGCATTGCAGATGCCTAGGAAACGCGTAAGAAAGGCTTCGAGAGGTGAAAGCGATGTTGTACAAGAACGTCTATGATGAAATAAAACTTGGGGGCGTCTTTGAGTCAAGCTATAAAAAATAAAGTTCTACGAAAAATAAATTTAATTGTTGATTTCATGTTAAACTTAGATTTTATTGATTATTTAGTTTTGTTTTATATAATAATTAGAGATTATGTTCGTTTGGTTGAGTACCGAAGTAGTTATAGCGGAAAAATTATCCATTTTTGTTAATTTATTTTTACTCTAAAAAATTACCTAAATAACTGTTAAAAATGTGCTTAAGATATTGTGATACTAGTTAAAGTACATTTAAGCGTTTTTAAACAATAAAGCTGGTTTAAATACTTCAACTCTGTATTATTTCTGCTTGTTACAACTGTCCCCCATCATTGTTACAACCGCCCCTGGTATGGGGTCGATTGTAACAATCGCCAGCACTCAATAAAATTATTCATATCTGCTAAATTATTTCACCTGTGCATGTGTTTTTGATATTAATTTAAAGAAAAATAACCTGGCTTTCATATCAAGTGCTATAACAGTTTTTTATAGCAATATTGGCAATGCTGTGGGCGTTCAAAGGAAAATTGTTACAACCGTACCCAGTCTACCCTAGGTATTAGTTTTTTTTAATATATATATAATAATACCGATTTTAAGCTAAGCTTAGTGCACATAGTGAGTATGTATGTACTAACATTTTAGACCGTTGAAAGTAAATATATAATTAATATTAATTATTTTAAGGAAGCTGACAATTCAGTGTTTATTTCATAGCATTATAAAAATCAGGGTCGCTATTCATGTCATAGATATCACAAGTTGTCGTGAATAACGTTGTAAAATAATATGTTCATCGAGTAGGTACTATTATATATGAACCATCGGAAAAATATTACTTTTTAAATCCGATACATTTATTCGATAATATCTTAATACACTACAAATCATCTACAACATATATTGATATTTAATAAAATACTATGCGGATCATGATAATATTATTCAATCTATATTTTTTATTATATGTAGGTATATTCAATTTATATATTTTATTGTACAGTAATTTTTCTTCCGGTAAATCTCTCCATTTGTCCAATCCGTATGAAATTTTGTTATGAGTATACAGTGTGTATACGAATTAATAAATATGGTTACATATAATTATATATTTTATAACATAACAATGAAAGTCTATTAACAATAACGCCCCTTTCAAAAAATAAAATAAGTACAGCTTATGGGTAGTTTAATTTTGATACTTACAAACAACTTTGAGTTTTAGTATTCAATAAATAATAACAATCAATGTGTACCGAGCCTATCGACAATTTACCTATCGCCAGTTACCGCCATAAAGGAAATAATGTTATGACTAATTTACAAGACACCTAATAGTCATACAAACACTGTCATAATATTTTTCTAATAACATGATAAAATTGTTATAGATTCGTCTAATTTCTAAGACTAGTTATTATTTGAACGTTTTTTTCTATGATTCATACATAGCATTGATCATTATTCATTGTCTCTAAGAGATCTGTGCGTTGTTATAATTTGAAGCCTATTTGTTCTCAATTAGAGTTTGAACTTGCAAAACAAGGTCTCTGGCTAGCGATAGCACGGCGGAAGCGTCGTGACGCTCAGCCATTTCTGAAAATAAAACATGAACGAATTATAATAAGTACTTATACTTATTTTAATGTTTTACCTAATCATATACATACATACATTTTGTATATATAAGCAATTTTAACATATAATATAATGGTTTTACATAATATGTATTGTTACACAGTAGGTGTAGTATAACACTTTGAACACTGCGTGAAAATAAAATTATTTCAACTCGAGGTTATTAGACACATAACTGAATTTCTGAATTTATAAAACATCGGCCTTAATGTTCAGATGTCGATAAAATAATGTAATAAAATTTATTACATTTTGCAGTTAAGAACTGTAAAATGTAATAAATTTATGTCACATAGGTACACACAATACATAAATATAAAGATCTTCTATAAGTTAATCTTCTTCTAAGCAGAATCTGATTTGCAAGCTGACGGGAGAGTCTTACTTATCTTCTTCTTAATAAAGTCTAATAATATCCTAAGAATTGCAAGTTCTGAATTAGGTGGTCAAAAAAGGTAATAATGACTAGTGCTATAAAATGGTTACCGTTGAAAAACTTAATGATGTCTGTGAAGTCCATGGTATTAGCAAGAATTACGTCTCGGTAGGTTTCGAGCAAAGCGAGTGCAATAAATAGCACCATGTGCTCGGAAGCTACGTATCGTGCAGCCCATATTAGCTCCCACGCTGCGAAAACCTGCAAAAATTGACGAGGTAAGAATAAGTTTACCAAGCGAATTTCAAATACACTTAGGGTTCAATATAATAACGCCTCTCGGAATCGTCTCGTAGGTAAATACTCGTATTATCTTGAGCGCTAGTTATGATGCCAAAATATTAGTCTTTCCGCACCGTTGTGAAAGCATTTTTACTTTTTAGATCAAAGTATTCGTTTTAAAAATTTTGTTGATCTAATGTATAATTATTGTATTATTTGTAAGAATCTTAGGTATGAACTATGGATCCTATAACTTAAAAAACACCTTTATTATTATAATAATAAGATCACCGAAAGAGATTGATTGATTTGAAACTCAAATGGTAATTTTAACTTACATCCTGGTAAAGTAGTTCTCGCTTGAAATCAAGTAGGAACCAGCGGTAGCAGAAGTAAAAGTGCGTGTAGTCCCCGTGGGCATGCATCAACTCGTATAACTCGCAGTCTAAGATCTGGATTAACGATCTGAAAGAGATTCGATATGATATCAATAATTTAAATAGTTAACCTATTAGATATATATATGATATATAACCTATGAGATATATTAGATAGATGATAGATGATCATTGGTAAACGGAGTCTCTTAAAGCTAAATCTTAAAGTATATGCTTATGAATCGCAGAGTATCACAAGCAGGACAAAATAATGAAGCTCAAATTGCAACTGTGGAAAGAAGAAGACCTGTTTCAAGCTCTGAACGGCTATTACCTAGGACGATACTGACGTCGATCATAAAACACTTTAAAGTTTTCAATGGAATCTAGAGGTGGCAAAAACGCATCTTCGTTAAGATCGAATCATTTTTATCTGAATCAATTCAAAGATTCGAATCAGTGTGAACCATTTAGTTTGAATTATTCAGATCTTCGATTCTCAACTAGACCAAAAAGTATATTCTTGTACGATTAAAGAAATAGAAACCATCTAACCCAGTTAATTGACTTTTGTTAGGAATTTAATACACATCTATTAGGTTTATCAAATAGAACAAAAAACATGACACAATAATGTTATAGTTTGTCATTAAATCATCAAAAATAGCAATTCCCGATCCCATGGTAGTTTCACGCCTAATAGAATCTTCTCTCACCTCATATCAGCAAAGTGAGCGTCCATAGCCTGTCCTGATGGGAAATTGTCTTTGGCTCGTGACATGAGACGGGAAAACAGCGCGTGGGCCACGGCTTCATCCTTCATTACGACCAGTAAAGGGGCCACAAGGTCGCACATGCCTTGCATGTAGCCCGTTTCTAAGTGCTCCCAGACATACCTGCATTTTAGAAAAAAAAAATACGGCTTCACAGACTTCTTGAATTGTAACTGAGCCGGAGATGACTTTATGAAGTCTCGCAAATTCTTGTGAAAGACGAGAGTGAGCCTCAAGAAAAGATTTGTTTCGAATTATTTTGTTTTTAGTTTACGTCATTAAGAAATTTTCGACATTAGCATATTTTCTGTTACACTTTTTCTGACGCAGACTAGACTTAACTTTCGTGGCTGATGAAATGCAACTCTGAATAGACATCCTTCAAGATTATACTTTCACCAGCAAAAGTTAATCAACAACAAGTTGTTGACCATAATGCAAAAAAGAATTATACTGACAAAAGTTGACGTACGTGCACATTATATTTCTTAGTTTATCCAAATTCTCGTCGGTGAAGAAGGGATAATTTCTGTCGCAACGTTGAACGTCCTTTTCAATTCGATGTAGATTCAGCGCAAAGCTTTCCACTAATTCATTCTGGAAAATAAAAGAGTTATATTACATTTAGATTCAATTAATTAATATCTATTCAACTTTCACCTCCAACTAAGCTTGTGGTAAAGTTGGTACGTTAAATTAATTATGATAATAGCGCAATAAGTGGGATTTCAACCGTCGACTTTTCGGTTTTCATTCGACGGCCAGACGTTATGGTATTGAGTTTTTTATATAAATAAAACTAGAAATAATTTAAATGAGGTTACTTACCGAATAAACTCCTCCATTCGAGCTGGCAGGAGAAACACAGTTAGATCTGTTTTCGGGGCGGCCATCACTTGGTTCTAAAGTGTCGAAGGATGCTCCTGCTGAATGAGACTCTTCCCGGACGACTCCCAAAGGACTTCTCGCTGGGCTAACATTTACTAAATACCAAGAAATATTTAGATTATACTTTCAGGCAGCCAATACGAATCAGAAACATTAGACAAAACAACAAAGGTAACCCCAATAGAAATGAACACATGTTACGCAAGTCGCAACCGGGGTTAAAAATCAACTCACTCAAAATAAAATTAACCAAAACAAAGATGATATTTTATTCGAGAACTTTTTTGACAAACCATATTATCTATCAGAAGAAGAAGGAGAGTAAGTTTAAAATAAAATTCAAGAAGTAAAGAAAGACTTATTATGTGGACAAAAATAATATGTGGCATAAAATTATTACCATTAAATAACGTAAGTCTCGAGCAAATAGAGTGTAATTTCGTTAAAAACATGACGAAAGCTTTATAAGTTATTCAAATGTTTTACCTGTAGTAGCACCGGATGCCGGAGAGCCAGACGGTGCTATGTCAACTGAAGGATTAGTAACAATCACACTTGTATGTTGTTGATGCATACTAGGTTGACTTTCATCTAGAGATGACTTATAATCATTACCATTTACTTTGTTTTCATTGGCACTATCTACACTACATAATAACTTTCTTCCGTCACCCTTTTGCACTATCCCTTCTGCTAATCGTTTAATTTCAGCTATACTTTCTCTTCTCATATCGGGATTTTCAACAACACTTTTAATATACACTTCTTCGTCTTCTTCATCATCGTCTATATCGTTAAGACTGTCAATATCAGTCTGTTCTCTACTACCACTAGTTTCAGTCTCCCCATTAACATTAGCATCTCCTTTGACTTGCTCTTCTGAATCCATATCAATGTTGTCAACTTCATCTATGCTTGGCGCCCTTGAGAGAACTGGTTTGGATTCAGCTTTCTTTTGTTCGTATTCACTTGGTTCTGGTGAGACGATTGGTGGATTATCTGATATTACGCTGCAGTCATCTTCAAATACCTGTTTAATAGGATATTTTAATTTAAACATGCACAAAAATTAAATTCTTGTTTAACTGGTTTGTAAATTACTCCTATAGATAACTATATATAAGTAATGCAAGCACCTACTTATAAAGTAATCCTATTTTAGTTTACAATAAAACCCATCACCTCAGTAGGTTCAGTAGGTCGCGGTTTTCCTGAAGATTCAGTCAGACGCGCGATCGATGCAGCTGTAGCTTCTCTGTCCCGTTGTCTTACTATAGCTTCTACACATAACCACTCAGACATAGTAGTCTCATATTGCCGCCGATATGCCGCATCTTGTTCACTTCTTTCGTCTGCGGTTGAGCCAAATCTGAAAAAACCCTCCTTCTTCATGATTTTATCAAATCACCTACGATCAACATCAAGCATTTAGCAAGTCATTAACTTTTGTTTTAATTTTATCAGAGCGCAGTCTACTCTCAGAGAAGGGTTACACAGGCCACTCTTCTCTGAAAGTAGACCTGTGCTTAGTAGTGAGATGTTAATGGGTTTTTCATGATGATGATGATCTTGAAATTATGTAATACTAACTCATAATATCCAAGTAGGAAAGGCCAAACTTCTCTTCTAATATCATGTTGAACCCCACTATAGTAAACTATTCGATACACTTCGTCTTTATCACTAATCACGCCTCTGTTATCCATCATAGATCGCCATAGCTCTTCTGTTAAACCATTTTCCGTTTCATCTATGTGTGAAAAAATGTCTCTTTAGTGTGATGTAATTGAAGATTCACAATAAATAAGTTTATTAATGTAATAAAAGAAATAAATAAAATCTTTAGATAATTTTCAATGATTAAAAGAACATCATGCCGCTATTTTAAAAATTTTAGAAGTTACAAACAGTGGATACAGGATAACGTGATTTTAACGAATTAAAATGTATTTCTATGATATCTATATTTTTTAACATAGATATATTTCTAATAGATGATACCCGCTATTTCGTCCGCGCGGATGAATTATTTTTGATTCCCAGGGATTTTTTTTTATATTTCCGTAATAAAATATAGCCTGCGTGCTATTTTGATGTATAAGCTATTATATTGTGAAGTTTCATCAAAATCCGTTCAGTAGTGTTGCGTGGAAGAGTAACAAACATCCACCATCCATCTACACATCCTCACAAACTTTCGCATTAGTAGAAGATAAAAAAGCAAACAAAAAAATATAGTTAAGTGTATATCTAACCTCTAGGTACAATATTGGGATGCACTAGACCACTGAGATGCGTTCGTACGGTAGACAAATGTCGGCAATATGCTAACCAGCCGTAAAATGCTCTCGAAATTATCTGACGACGCATCGTACTGCATACCAATTCTATGGATGCTGTCTGGAAAATGGAAAAACCCGGTGAAAATAGTTACTCGTACAGACGTTGTACATAATATATAATGGTTTCTCCCAAACAAATGTATACACAATAGTGTTTTAACGCTCTTCACATTGCTCTTCTTGCTTATGCTAATGGTGAGCTCTAGGCAAACGCTGGAACTTCAGTTTTGAACAAAGCATTTGGAAGCCTAAATTGAAGTTCGTTCGCTTCACTGAAACTTTGTGGATGCTTGCCACACGAAGAGCTCTGCATGAAGAGCATTGTCTAAAGTGAAGATTGTCTCAAGTTTGAGCTACTACATACCTCTTCAACAATAGGATTTGGCGCTGGTAAAGTCGGCAGGTGTCCGTTGAGTCCAGCCGACGTCGGACAGTCAACGGACATAGTGGACGAGTCTGAAGACGTCGTAGACGTGGATGCCAATGGGCGTCGTGGCGTTCGCGGTGGAGAATGCACTACGCGTTCTAATAGTGAATGTCGCATTGCTAAAATTAACATAAATACCAAAATTAAGTATTATCACAAAGTTTTAATTTATTCGTAAATTATTTTACTATTTTCTTTAAGTTAGGTACCTTCTCTGTCAGCAATAGCATTGTTGACAATTCTAAATACGTAATCGCCAGCAGCATCTTCCCAGTCTGGTTCTTCAGATTCTCCGCTTTCGCAGAGGCTAGGCATTGGTCGCCTGCGTATTTTGCCACGACCAAATACCTAAAAAAGATAAAAACACCCAGTTGAATGGTAGCCTTACTGTAGGAGAAAAAGATAGTTGTGGTTGAAAACCCAGAAATATCACAAAGAAGTGCTAACATGAATGAATTTTTGCCAAAAAGTACTATGTTAGAATCTACTTTTAAATATAAAATCTTATTATATTACCTTTCCTGTACCTCTTTGTGACCATAGAGGAGGATCTAGTTGTCCATGTGGTAGCAATCCAGTTTCCAAATTACTCAGAAATGAGAGTAGATGTCCTCCTGAAAAACAATAGAAACAATAAGAAAAAATATTGTTATCTAAATATATTTTTTTATACCAAAACGTACGTAGCTTTATACCAAAAATGCGGAGTGCACCTGGCTTAGTGCTACCTTAATTTTTACTGAACCTAACATCAGCAATAATCTCACCTTTTGGGAAGTGTATAGGCGGCCGCTGGACTCCATCTTGGCCCACCAGTATGAGAGCATCGCTCGCTTGAGATCGATGTACGTGAACATAAACCACTTCCCACACACACACCTGTAGTGACATTGCCCAGTAAACACTGCAAAATTAGAAATTGCATTCAATTAAATAAATAAAATTTCAATCTCACTCAGAAATAGACTCACACTCTTGTCTGATGCAATCTGAAGCCTTAATTGCACAAGGGACAAGAGGCCAAACTGAAACCCAAAAGGTCGATGAGCACACTTCAATTCCGAACCACAATGGGTGGGAATTGAACTAGAAGTGGCAGAAATGTACCTTCGTTAAGATTGGATCGTTTATCTGAATCAGTTCATAGATTCGTATCAGTGAACAACTTCATTTGAATCATCGATTCTCAACTAGAGAGAAAGTATATTATCCTTGCACGATTAAATGAAATAGATACCTCCGTTTGTATTTTTGTTTAAATAAAAAGTGCATCCATGTCGAATATGATTGAACCGACTATCGATTACGAGTCGAGTTAGCCTAAAAGCCTAAGAATATAAAGTTCTGCATCCATAGGTACTGTAACGCAGCGTGCTTTTTATAAGCTGTGTCATGCTGCGTTGGGCCGAGTGCCCGCTGCGCAACGACTTCTTATAATATTACTTTGTGGAAGAAATAATCCTATCCTACTTCATATCCTACTAATATTATAAATACGAACGAGTTTATTGCTTTGTCTTTCAATCATGTTGCAACAGAGCTATGGATCAATGCGGATTTTGGTAGTGGTATTTCAGTATTCGGAAAAAAACAAGGAATCCCACGGAAATTTTAAAAAACCTGACTCCGTTCGAACGAATTTCCGAGCAAAACCAAGTTAATTTACTATTTCTTAAGCCTTTTTAGGTAGTAAGCCAAAACTGCAGAGACAATAGAAGACCTTTGTACATAGGAGTAGGATAATGTGGAAACGCTATTAGTTCCCTTGGTATATCAATCATGTTTAAACAACAACGAGATGCAAGGGCTCATGCAATTACAGTATAAGCAAGTAAAGATGAAAATAAAACATACCAGTCGAAACAAAGCGGGCCAGCACATCGCCTTCTATACACGCTGCAAGGTTCTACACTGCACAGAACACACTCGTGAGGGCACGCCGAAGCATGCACAGGGTGCCAACGGAGTAGACTACGTACATGTACACAAGCATACACTAAAAGTGTGTCTACAATCTACGCCCGATTGGTAAATGAATATTGGACATGCTGTTTTCTCAAATGTCTAATATTCACTTGCAACTAAACGTGAATAATATCAAAGATATTGCAAATAAAAATTTTACATCACTACAAATGTTAAAAATGTGTTTATAATAATTGGTGTTTTTGTTGTTGTTTTTTTTTAAATGTCGTTTATTTACCACATATTTAACCCGTCAAATTATGTTTGCAACAAATTACATAATTTAATGTGGATATGACTTAAGACGTCATTAAATACAATTAGGTATAATATAAAAGTGAAGCCACATTAAGTAAACGCAATAAAAAAGGCACTTAACAAAGCAAAAATCACAATAAGCTCTTCTACAAAAATCCACTACATAGAATAAACGCGTTTAAAAGACCTAGTAGAGTAATAGTAACGTAATCGCCCAGTCGTGTTCGGAAAACCTTTAGGTCTGTGCTTTAGGTGTGATGGATCCCTCGCGGTCAAATTTCGAAAATGGCGACAAAATTCTGCCGTTGAAGTCAATTTTAAATTTTTTAAGCCACTATTTTAAATTAAAGGATAACTTTTCAACAAAAAGGGTCGGTGTTGATAGGATCTTAACTTTAATTGATTACTATTACCATTATTTATAAAGTACGAGTGATATTTCGATCTACGCGAGGGTAAGTATGCTTAGTTCCTACTTAGAATCTACTATGTAATCATCATGTAATGTAGATTTTGATAAAAGGAATCTCCTTGGGTGTGTTTTAGTGTTCCAGCATGGCGTCTTGCAACGGTGGGATTTGGTCGCCATTTCGAATTCAAACTATCAGTTACCCTCTCTAAAAATTTGACTTTAGCACAAAATATCTTTAAATCAAATTGCTATCGATAATTTGAGCGACTCAGCAGGGCTATGAATAATAGTCTATATTAAAACGTAACATACCTCTTGTCTATACCTTCACTTTCAGCATATCCATTCATCAGTTGATTGGGAGTCCATTTGATGACCAGACCAGCTGCCGTTTGATGTAAACTTAGATAGCCAGGCATTGGTTCCTCGACGTCTTTCTAAAAATATAAAAAATGTCATTGATAAAAGCTCTACTTTATATTTCAGAACACATTACATACTTAGGTACTTAATAAAAAATCAATGGGCTCTTCCTTGAAATGTAGACTTACAGGTTGCACTCGAACATTATTTTTCCCGTACAGAAGCGTAGCTCTGGAGTTTTGATGCAAGCTTTCAACATAATCTTTGGCACTTGATGACGCTGCATTGCCCGTTCCTTCAAATAAAACACAATAAATTATCCATATAGCTTTGAAGATATCCTAAAATTCGGTTACTTTTTCGGTTCAAAGAACCAAATTATTTAAAGTATTAACGTCAATATCAACAGCAACTCATCATCGCTCACTACTAAGGTCACATCTCTACTCAAATGTCAGAGGAGAGTTATAAATCCCACTACGCTGGCTTAACCCGGCGCCAATGACGCTGGGTCATATTGACCCGAGGTGTTTTTTAAACCTCCGGAAAAATGTTTTAACACTCGCGGTACAATTGATCTTTCGTGTAGCTGGAGATATACCCCCTCTCTACCTGTAGCAGTGTGGTACTCAGGGCGACGCCGCCTGCGCAGCGAGATATACTTGTGTTGTGGCAATACGGGTCAATATGACCCAGCGTCATTGTTGGCGTGGTGTTTTCGTAACATGTTTTAATTTCTTTATTTTAAATTATTGTTAACTTTTCTTACGTATTTTTAAATTTTTGAGAAAAATAGCGTTAAGGGATCATCCAGAGAGAATATTGGTGATATTGGAAGAATCGGACTCCGATGAAAATTATCATGATCCATATGCAGATTCAGACGTGGAAGTGGATGACCATGTATCTGAACGTAGCAATACTGAACAGGATGCAAACAATACAAATATGGACTCGGAGTAGAGTAAAATATTTAATTCTTTATAATTTTTAGGTTTAATTAAAAAAAATAACATAATATGCAAGTTATGTTTTTCAGGTTGATTTTGCAAGCGTTTTTTTAAAAGTCAATAAATATTTAATTCATTAACTTTAATACATTTTTTATTATTCTGTCGTTTACCCAAAAAAACCTCAATTTCTAAAATGGTTACTAAAAAATGTCAGTTCATTTAATGATACTGTAAATTTACTGTCTAAAGTTCGGGTCAATATGACCCGACGTCATTGGCCGTGTAATATTTTTCACGTCATTGGCGCCGGGTTAATAATGATGTTGTTGTTAACCATGTGATATTTAATTACTTAAAAGTACATAACTCCAAAAATTGAGTACTGACATAAATCACCTGAAATACCTAACTTTGTATTTTTAAAAAGTTCAGTGTAACGGAAAGTAATACAATGTTAATTAACACTGGCAGACACCATTACTCTTGTAAAACGTAATTTTAAAGGAGAAATAACTGGGTTTGTTAGCAAAATGCAAGTTAGAGAACAGAAAGTTATAAAGGCAGACATTGTTACAGTTAGCTAACTTGAAACAAACCGAGAACAAAGTAGACAGAAGCTTTGCGAAGTCAATTACGTAAATTAGATATAGTATAACAAGAAGTTGTTCCTTTTAAAGTAGAATTACTCTTAATGAAACTCTCTTGAAATAACTACTTAAGTCTACTTATGATAAGTAACCCAAACATATTTCAATTTATTAATCAAACTCAAAGTTAAAATAATTTATGTTCAGTAGGCTTACTTTCAAAGCAATTATGACAGATCAAAACTCTACCACTGATTCTGAAAGCTATTACAATAAACTTTTCAACAAAGTTTTTTAGCATTCCGCAGATATCTCTATAATTTACTCAAAAGTGTGTGAAATCTGACACTTATTCGCCAACGTAGTAGATTATGGTCTAAACGCTCATCATTCTCAGAGGAGTGCCGTGGTCAGTAATGCCGCCGATGAGTTAAGATATTATTTTTCAACACACTTGCTCATAAAGTGGCTCCCGGTTCACCGCAATGAGGCACACAATGACACCTTTAACTCAAACTGTGACTTTTGATTACTATTATTCACAATGTGAGTTATAGAATTTTTTTTTTAAATTTTATTGGTTGAGTTGCTTTGTTCTTAAAAAAGTTTCTATTACAAAAAAGATCCTACCAATTGCCAAGATACCTAGTGCTTGCTCATTTCATACAACTTCGTATTTAAATAGATAATTTCAACTTTAATAAATAAAACTGTCACTCAAATATAACTTTTGTTTTTTCTGTAATAAAGAAAACTGGAAATTCCCCATTTTGTACGTGGCTATAAGAGAAAAGCCAAAAAAAACGAAACCTCATTCTTTTAGTCTATGGCCGTTAAAGGTGCGCGCGCATTCCGGAAAACTAATTAAATCAAATAAACACCTGAATAGGCGGTATGGTCGTCGATCTTTGCCTGCCCTCAAGAGCATCTCAAGAGGGCGAACAAAAAAAAACATTAATTTTTCCCGCCATTGCGAAAAAATTTTCACAACTCGTTTTCACTGTTTTGTACTATTTTAGTATTATTTTCTTCACAAGTGTGTTGAAAAACATCGTATGATACACGTGTATATTGATGATTACCGTCCTCGGCTACCTTAAGACCCTCACCTAACGGCTCGGGTCTCAATAGCGCCTCAGCGGTAATCACCAACTTTTACACTTGTACCATAATGTACTATTATCGAATCGTCATCACACTTATTATAAAGGCGAAAGTTTATATGTGTGTGTATGTTTGTTAATTCACGCCACAACGAATGAACTGATTTGGCTGGGAATGCAGATATACTTCATTCCCAGGATTGTTATGTGTTACATAGGCTACATTTAATTCCGGAAAATTAAAGAGCTCCCGCGGGAAATGAGAATCCTTAATCCACAAGACGACGCGGGCATCGTCTAGTATCACATATAAATTGGCTAGGAATGTCCTTTCTACAAGAACTAAAAAGAAACTGCGGTTGCAGTTTTCCTCAAAATTTTATACCTGTAGTAACATTTCCACCATCATCAGAGGAGGCGTTCAGACTTCTCCGAAAGTTCAGGATCGGTCTTCGAACTGACGGCGGTGTTGTCGTTCCGGCAGACATCCTGTGCCTCTGAACCTACAATAACATTTGATTTGAAATCCGCAAGAAAATGCCTCTGTGAATAAGCGATATTAGTCATACATTTGCCTCATTCGGTTGCCTTGTGACGACATCATTGTCACCTTCATCACCTCAACCGAGAGATGTCCACAGCTGATCATAGGTTTCTTGCAACCTGGATCGCCACAAAACTCGATCTTGTGCCGCTTGTGTCCAGCGACACGCTTGTGATCGTCCGACCATCGAGATTTTGTCTTCCAACGCTGCGTTTCTATTCGAGCTACTTGACACCCCAACGTCTATCGATTCTTCAAACGAAACATCACAAAAAAACGCATCTGTCGCTTTAAATATTGTCGTCTTTCATTTGAATGTAAAATATCTGATCTCTATAAGCCATATCTTTACCTGTATCATCGATTGAGATGACGGCTGTAATATTGATTTTATGACGATCATTATAATATTATATGCACAAGCCATACTGCGAAGTGCAAACTAACTATGACTTAGCTTAGCGTGCAATCAATTAGAAAAGTGAAGGTAAAATATTATGTGAACCTACATAGTTTGAAAACTACTTCAAAAGGAGCCTTCTCTAGCGAAGAAAATTATAAATGTTACAAAAGTTTACCCCAAAATTCTAACAAGTGTTCCAAATCCAGATCAAAGTAGAAAAGAAAAAAAAATCATTTATTGTTGTATCCCGTGATCTAATTTTCTTAAAAAAAAATTAATTGGTTCTCTAACGATGTAACTTTATTTGTTAGTGTACTAGTTTATGCATAGAAATTTTATTAATTATTGGAAGCGGAAACCTTTACCCTTAAACTTTTTCAGACGTCAACAAAGCCGTTTGGAACTAATAAATGAAAAATCGGCCCACTTGAGGCCATTTCACGAGATACCTTCAGTAATATTATGACAACTTTTACTCATAACTTAATAGATAATATCATGTCAACTTACTAGTTCATCAGCCGGTGGGTCAGTCCAGAAGCAAGCTGGTGCCTTCGCCTTAGAATACTCCAAGGCGCAAGGCCCGACGAGCAGCGAGCTAAGAATGCTGCCGTAGTCAGGGTCAGCAACCAGTGCGTCTCTTTCGTAGTACCTCGTCGCGTTACTCACTAGATGCTCGATGATCTTCGCCAGTTGACGCTCGAAAAGAGCTATTCTTATCCAGAGATATCTGAACCAAAAAGACATACAACCATATTTATAAAAATCGCTTTCGTGGTACAAAAAGTGCTGAAAACCGCATTTTGGTATCTGGTAGCCATAAAAAAGGTTTAAAAATTTTGAACCATCAATTTTTATAATATAGCTCGGTATAATAAGCTGCAATTTTGAAAAATGTGTTTAGGATTTGGTCTCGCTTTTGTACATTTTTCGGAATTTCAATTACATCTATTGCATATATTCGGCAAAAGTTCCCAATTTGTGTGCAAAGGCACGTGCGTATTTTGTTTAGCTGTTTTTTATTCCTATGTGCCCCTCATGGGGAAGACGTTTAGAGATTATGCCATACTGAGTGATTTTGAGCCCTTGACTTCGTTCCACGTCATCCCTATTCTCGCAACCGCCGCGCCGCCAGAACCGTACGCCCGCGCGCCGCCACGTTTGTTTCGCTTTCTCTTTTCCTAAGGGTTCCAATCAAGAGCCTTACTCCAAGTTGCGACCAAGTCCCACTTACGACATTAAATCTGCTCGTCTATTGGCGATTCTCTCCAGTATAGCAA
This sequence comes from Hipparchia sbordonii, assembly GCA_038048805.1. Classification (NCBI taxonomy): domain Eukaryota; kingdom Metazoa; phylum Arthropoda; class Insecta; order Lepidoptera; family Nymphalidae; genus Hipparchia; species Hipparchia sbordonii. The sequence continues at coordinate 5,408,714 of CM076107.1, read as the reverse complement.
AAGATCGATGTTACTGATCCTCTCCAGGCAAAGTATCCAGAGAATCGGCGGAGGCACTGGTTGACGAAAACTTGGATTTAGTATGAGCTAGCTATTGTAACCTTCATGTCTCGCACCCATATGTCAGAACGGGCTTAACGTTGGTTCGAAAACTTTGATTTCAGAAGGACAGTGCAAAGACTGAATTAGCGTTGGTCCCTTTGAGTGATTTAGTTTCCATAACAATAATAAAGTTACTTATGTAACCTCGGGGTAGGTACGGGGTGGGCAACTCACATAATATATCGAAACCACTATTAGACCTCCAACCGTAACCGCAACAGAAATCAGGATAGCTAAGGGCATTGTATCAAACCTGTTATATAATTCATAATATTGTGCAATATTATAATATATATTATATGCTGGGTGGTTGAATTTATTTTTCTGAACTTTTCCATATTAAGCTTTTCGTACTTTACAAATAAAATGTCCAATGAAACGTAATTCTCATTACCTATTGTGTTCATTTACGATCGGTCGTGAAACGACTATAAAGAGGAACTGACAAGCAAAGTTATAACTTTTACGATGTCGAAAAAGCGACTTAACGATACGGACATAAGATTGAAAGTAATAACGAGATGGTCTCAAGGGCATGAACAATCTCATAAAGAAGAACCATTAATTGGCAAGTTTTCAGCCGCCAAAGTTAAAGCTCACTTTTATTATTTGACCGTTTGACCTCTAAAAGATCTCTACATCATATTATCACCTCTTCGAGAGATGTGAAGGCTGAAATCTAATCGAAAAAAGACCAAGAGGTTCAACGCTCAAAGCCAGTTACATCAATGAATTATATCAAGTCTAAAATCTTTAGTATTAATTAATTAATTATTATTATACTTTGGCCACAAAAAGCGCAGCAATTTTAGTGTTGTTCCTTGACCTTAAAGTATAACCACAAAACATTTGCAACAATGGCATTGGTAGTGGACAGTGGTTAAGACTTTGGCCTGTTTTATCGGGGGCGCGGGGAAATCCGTCAGAAGTTATGTGCATTTAAAATGGTCAAATATCACTTGCCATAACCAAGTGTGGATGGGCAGACACACACCTTTGAGAACATTATGGAGAACTCTCAGGCAGGCAGGTTTCCCCGTGTTTAATCATAACGTTTTCGAATACCGTTAAGTTACGGTTACCGTGTTAATTGCTCAAAAGTTCCGAGGTGCGAACCAGGGATCAAATCCGCTACCCCCGAATAGGAGACCGCAGCAGTCCAGAACACTAAGCTCTTATATGTTTTACACGTTTTTATTTATGTAAAATAATATATTGTCCCAAAAAGGCTACGCTTCTCCTTTCTGTTTCATGTTTGCATAGAATTTCAAAGTTAGGTACGTAGTATTCAATAGGTGGCGAACGTTGTCGCCAAAGTTACCTGCTGTTGATGTGGTTGTTTTAATTAAACTGCCGCTACAAACCAAATTGTTTTACTAACTTTTAATTAACACTGTTGTTACACTAAAGTTGAATTTTCCCTTAGTATGCTTCAGAGTTAAATAACGCAGACGAACTCTTTTTGACTGAAACCGATTTTTATCCAACAACGACAAACGTGAAACTGTGAAAATCGTTGCCCGATTTCATGTCAATTTGGGACCAGCTCATGATATAGTTTTATTTACCTTGACATATGGTTCGATTCATGTTTTCCTTTCAAACATGTTAAGTAAAAATTAAATAAAGCTGAATTTAATTAAGTTGTTATCATTAAGACCACGACCATACCGCTCAAACATGTTGGACCGACGCGACGACGTGGAAGCACGATTGGGAAAAGGAGGGCGAGAGGCGGCTTGAAGCTAAGGGTAAAAACATGCCGAAGATGCTTCTCTGCGATACCTCGCGGTCGCGGTTTAGCTCGCTACCTCGATGTCACATCCATGTAAAACAAATGTATGCAAACAGACGAGCACGAACATGTCGAAGTACCTCGCTGTACCGCGATGTATCGCAGTGAGGTATCCTTCGGCATGTTCGCGCTCGTCTGTTAATAGAATTATTATTGTCTCTACATGTTCAGGCACGTTTCATTATATAGCAATCAGCCCTCCGTCCGTTCCAGATATTACGTCAAAGGTAACACAAAGCATTACGTGAACTAATGTCGCTCTATTTTCTATGCTTGTATACCTACCTACGTCCTTCACCTAAATAAATTACTTACTTATGTCTTATCTTATTTATAGCTGATCGTACACAAAGCCGCAAGAGCCGTAATGGGCACAGATCACCCTTACGGCCTCCTACCTAGACAAATTCGTGGCCATACGCTGCAATACATGTCATATATCACAAAACAATTGTCACTTGCAACAGTGAAGCGTGGCATACAACCACTTGTTACAACCATACACTTGATAAGTTGGGGCATGTCAGCGCGCCGTGTGAATCAATTACAGTGATGTGCTAAAGAAATTCGAGCAATTTTAATAGCAGCCACATTAGTTCGCAACGGCCGACGGCGCCGCGCCGGGTCAATTGGTTTCAACCTCATTTTTTTAAATGTTGTAGCCATGCTTATAATAATATTAATAATTCTGCTCAAACTAACTTAGTTAGCGACACTAGACGAAACTAGCACAAGGATTTTTTCGGTCGGCACCTTGACCGTTACGCTACGGGCTTTAAGATATTGTGTGTAAATCCTGAAAATCTCTCGCAGCCCTTGCCTCTGCAGCGGCAATTTGCGATCGGCTTTAACCTATTTATAACATACCTACTAAAGTAATTTAAGTTGTTTATCTGTGTCCCTTTTCAGGCCGGCCATAGACAAATTATGTGCGTTGTGGTTTCAGCCTAGCCAATTCACATTGACAGACAGATTGGGATGAAGTTGGAGACCCTTATCATGTGTATCCGAAGTCCGTGGGTTGACCGCAGATATATAGTTTCAACTCTTGTAAATAAAACTTAGTAACACACTAAATATCCAAATCCCAGTAACAAATGAGAGTTGAAGCCCGTGATTTCGTCCGCGTGAATTTTTATTTTTAAACTTTCGTCAGGGTTCCGTACCCGAAGGGTAATATACGGGACCCTATAACTAAGCCTATACTAAGCCTCCGTCCATACGTCCGTCTGTCTGTTAGCGGGCTGTATCTCAAGGTCCGTAATTAGTATAGAGTCGAAATTTCAAAGAATGTGTATTTTTAATGTGTATTTTTTGCCGTTATAACGAGTAATAAAAATAAATTAAAAATTATAGGGGGCTCCCCTACAAGTGCGATTTTTCATACAAACGCAGTATGCTGATTAATCTATATTTTTTTTGTTCTAGATCTAAAACTTAAGACGATGTCGATTTAGGCTATGTTCAGATGGCTGAATTGCGACGCGCGTTTTCAAATCGCGCGCTTAGACATCCTAATATATACCTAGCAACCGTTCACATGCGCGCGCGTTAACGCGCGTCAGCGAGCGTCAACGCGGCGCTCAGAGAAATAGTTTCTAGACGCAGACAATCGCGCGTTGACTCGCGCTTTGATATTAATGTAATGTCCGTTTGCTGTTCAGTTGAGCGCGCGCTTTCATCGCGATCGCATGTAATTTTGTTAATTTTCGTAATTATATTTTGTTTTCGCATTTAAAATGAGTGAAATTGAAGATATTGACATCGACTTACTAATCGATGAAGTAGAAAAAAGGCCGGCAATTTGGAATATAGGTTCGGAATCCTATAAAAACAAAATTTTGAAACGACGTGCTTGGGAGGAATTGGTATTAATTTTTTGCGATGGAAATAACACTCAAGATAAAAAGAAAAATATGCCTCTTCCACGTCCATTTTCTACGTTCTACCGAACTAGACTGACGAGTCGAGTACTCTCGCAACGCGCATTAGCGCTCATCATCTGAACTCTCTTCAAATTTGATCGCGCGTTGACGCGCGTTAACGCGCGTCACATGTGAACATAGCCTTATTCCTTCATTATCTTCGCCTTATCGCAAATAATATAATAAGTATTTTGGATGTTCGCGATCCTTTAAATCACTGAATTTCTTCCATACCTACTATGATTACCTACTAAGAATTCCACTCAAAGATAGGAACAATGCACTTAAAAACTTCGCCTGTATTCTCAGAAAAGTTGACGGGTATTTAAGCGGATTGTTCGTGTTCTTTGAAAACTGGGGAAAGATTGGTATACGATGTGAAAAAGGAGTTTTTTCTTTTTTCAGTTCAAGTTTTATGCGACGCTCATTTCATAAAGAAGTTCTGAGAACGCTGCCTGAAACTTATTAATCCTATTTTAAAGAACTATATTCTAGTCACATACCGACCAGCAAAAACTGGTGACTATTTAGTTATTTTACGCTTTGAGTATTTTTCTGATCTGAAAATGGTCCATTTTCTAATTTTTTTTTTGTTTTAATCAACTGTTGTGGCTGTTTATCTGTACCCGTGATTGAAGGACAAACAAACACATTGTCGCATCTATATAACACTAGCGGACCCGACAGACGTTGTCCTGTCTTAACTATGAATATTGAAACTCCCCTTTTTACCCCCTTGGGGAGAGAATTTTCAAAAAATGTAAAATACGTAATTCTTTATTTTTGATCAAGAGCCAAAATATCAAGTTTCATAAACATAACTTGAAAAATAACTTGAAGAACGAAGGACTATCATACAAACATTCAACCCCTATTTAATCCCTTAAAAATTGTGAAACACCTACTTTTTTGTTTTCAATTTAAAGCCTAAGTACCGAATTTTATGGGTATAGCTTGAAAAATAACGGAGTTTCATACAAACTTTAACCCCCCTTTTTACCCCCTTGGGGGGAGAATTTTCGAAAAATGTAAAATACGTAATTCTTTATTTTTGATCAAGAGCCAAAATATCAAGTTTCATAAACATAACTTGAAAAATAACTTGAAGAACGAAGGACTATCATACAAACATTCAACCCCTATTTAACCCCTTAGGGGGTAGAATTTTTTAAAAGTGTGAAACACTTACTTTTTTGTTTTCAATTTAAAGCCTAAATACCGAATTTTATGGGTATAGCTTGAAAAATGACGGAGTTTCATACAAACTTTAACCCCCCTTTTTACCCCCTTGGGGGGAGAATTTAAAAAAAATGTAAAATACATAATTCTTTATTTTTAATCAAGAGCCAAAATATCAAGTTTCATAAACGTAACTTGAAAAATAACTTGAAGAACGAAGGACTATTATACAAACATTCAACCCCTATTTAACCCCTTAGGGGGTAGAATTTTTAAAAACTGTGAAACACGTACTTTTTTGTTTTCAATTTAAAGCCTAAATACCGAATTTCATGAGTATAACTCGAAAAATGACGGAGTTTCATACAAACTTTAACCCCCCTTTTTACCCCCTTGGGGGGCGAATTTCGAAAAATCCTTTCTTAGTGCTCGCCTACGTCATAAAAGGAACCTACTGTCAAAATTTCAAGTTTCTAACTTCAGTGGTTTAGGCTGTGCGTTGATCGTCAGTCAGTCAGTCAGTCAGTCAGTCAGTCAGTCAGTCAGTCAGTCAGGACAAGCCTTTTTATATAATTATAGATTACCTAAGAAGATTTTGTAGTTTTCGATGATTCGCATCCAATATTCTAACCGACGAAAAAAAAGGAGGAGGTTCTCAATTCGTCGCATAATATATGTATATTTTCTTTTTTTTTTTATGTATGACCACGCATAACTTTTCGACGACCTCCTTGACGCAGTGGTGAGCGCTGCGGTCTTATAACTGGGAGGTCTCGGGTTGGATTCCCGTCGGGAGCAATTTGGGAATTTATAATTCCTAAATTGTCTCTGGTCTGGTATGGTGAGAGGCTTTGGCCGCGGCTTGTTACCACTCTACTGTCAAAGACGTGCCGCCAAGCGATTTAGCGTTACGGCACGATGGCGTGTAGAAACCGATTAGGGATATGGGTTGAATTTACACTGCTATGCCAAGTTAGCCCGCTACCATCGTCATCGAATTGAAAAAAAAAATCGCATTGTCATCGAATTGAAAAAAAAAAAATGTCGTCCGATTTGCCGTATCTAAAAGGTCCCGTTGGCACCCTTTAGATACGGAACCCTAAAAACGACTTTTTTGAATATTGAACTTACTTGGATTGCGGCGGTGACGGCGCCAGCAAAGAGCCAGAGCCTCGCTTGCACAGCGGCGGCCGCGGGGCCGACGGTCGCCTCTCCACGCCAGACGCGGAGCGAGTCGCCGGCGTGCCCTCTGCTGCCAGCACCCTGGCTGACACCAGCGCTGCTTCCGGGCAGTGCTGCCAAACAAATTTTATGCTTACTTCTAGTTCCCATCCCAAAGAATTGACACAGAGATTGCTAGATAAAAAAACAAATACAAAACGCCCTAAAAGATGGATATTGGAGGCATATTTCAACCAATATCCTCCCCTTGGTGTGGATATTTTCATATATGATATAATCAAATATAACTTAACCAATAAATATGGGATTTTTGAAACCCAGTCGCAGGAAAAACTTGTTTAGAATAGGCACGTGTTCGTATTTCACCCTTAGAAGTTAGGGCTCAGAATACGTAATGGTTAGGGTATCAAACAAGTTTGCAGTAATAATTTCAATCCTCGGAAGTTGATGCTACACAGATACCTACTGAACTGAAATTCAATAAATATTTATGAGCTTGCCATAAAGAGGATTATCTATACAGACTCTGAGCTTTTATAAGCTACTTTCGACAATATAGCTACGCGATAGTAGGTATATACTATGTATGTATATATATGTATGTACCTAGATTTATCGAAGACAACCTTTCAAGGTCTTTCAGTAAGATGCGAGTAAAAACTACCTACTATAAGCTCTTTTTCTTTTTATCATCGAGCTGTGCATCGAGCATTATGATATTTCGGTAGATTTGCAATACAAAAATTGTCAAAATATCTACGCTCGGACAAGACTTATTTTACGTTGATGAAATCGGCCCTTAGAGCGATTACTCCGGAATCAATTTCAGAGCTTTATAACTGTAAAATTCCATTAAGTATGTAATCAAGGAGAGTGGGCGATTCTAAATCACAAATGGATTGCAATAAAACGTCCTCTATCTCGACATCTCACAAAACCTTTTAGTCAAGATTTGATGGGTTTCTTCTACCATCATCGGTGGTTAAGCCTTTAGTACGAGATAAACTTATATTTATTTCTCGTTTAAAATTGATTACAATTTTTTGAGGGGTTTAAAGTTAAGCATTATTATTTATTTAGTTTTAATGAAACGGGCGCCATTTTGAAATAGCAGAAGATACCGATACGGGTATGTATTTTTTATGGAAGCATTAGATATATTATGTATTTTGATTCAGAGGATGCAATAGCAATTGCGCCATATAATAATAATCAAAAGAATATGGCCGGAATAGAACTGAGATGATATATTATCTCTGTGGTGCGATATTAATCCAATTTGTGCGGTAATAATCGCTAATCGCAGATATAGGTATGATTCATGTTTTACTTTTTGCTGGATTCCTGCTGCTGGAACGGTGCCTTATAATAATGTCATTAAATACGATATTTGCAGCTTTGAAAGTTTTTCGGAATACCATGGCAATAAGTTATTGCTTGATCACGTCAAAACATCGATGTCTTCTAATCGTGACATAATATTGCTATAAGCGTTATTGGATTGCTACGCATTTAATTTACGAAAAATATTGGCATGAGTTGGTTTATCCTGAGAACTCCTAACTCATCGATCTCTACATAAAATATACGCAAACAACAAACTGCAAACGCTACTTGACAAATTGTCGCAACTCGCATACAACAAAAAAAATATCAGTGCATGATCCATACAAAGTAGTAAAGAAATTTCAATTGAATGTCATGTTCTCCAGCCTCTCAAGGGGTTTGAATACAATCTTCTAAGATAATTGGATTCCACACAAGAGTCAAGTTTAGGTAGCTATAATATGTTTATGTAACCTCGAGTCTATCTCGGAGATTAAGATAGATATCAACTCAAGCTTTAACAAAAGTTCCCAAATTATTTGAAAGTTTTAGCAGAGTCTGTTTGACTTCGACCAATCGACAAATAAAGGTTCAAGGTTAGAGCTGAAATAAATTCAATATCAGCAAGCGATCCCTCCCGCCACCCGTCCGAAAAGTTTGAGATTTATCACGAAATTGCTGCTACGAAAATGTTAAAATCTGGTCCCAATCTACCTAAATTATCTTTTACACTCTTGTTCTTTAGAACAGAAATACTCCATTAACGTTATATCAAACAATTGTATGGAAGACTCTCGTTTTATTACAAATTGGATTTCTTTTTTTTGGTGATTTCACAACAAATTGTGTAGTGTGATGATTTTTTTTTTTCATTTTAGAATATTTTCACTAATCAGATTTTCTAATTACTTTCCTAAAAGAACTTCGGCTCATCAACACACCCAAAAATATGGCGAAAAAGATGAAAAAATGCTGTTCTTATTTTCAGAAAGTCGAAGAAGATAGAGCAAATACTAATAGGTATATTGTGCGTGTATAAAATCACATTGAAATGATGTTCCAGAAAAGTAAATTTCTAGGTTCTAGGTTTCCGATTATTAATTAGAGTTTCTTATCATTTTTTGCCTTCAAAGTCAGTCTAGATTTTATGCATAGATCGCCTAGCATCGAACTATAACGATGGTCGACACGGTAATGAGCCATTTTAGGCCGACTACGCAATATCGTCGCGTCAGACGAGCTCGCAGAAAATTATTAAAAAGTTATTGTGCTATGAAGGGGTGTCATAATTCATCGCAATAACTATCAAAAAGTAATCAGTACTAGTGCAGCAAATAATTACCTATATGGCACTTAGGTACACATTCATTGGTTGTTTTGAGCCTGCGTTTGGAGTTGAACTTTGTAAGAAACTTCTTGTCTAAGCGTTATAGTTCGATGGCTACTAGGCAGTTATTCAGTTGGGACAGAAGCGGTTATTGAAATAGTTGCCTGCGACTTATTAGTGGGGTTAGTTGGCCACAAATTCCCTATTGACGGGGGAGAAATAAGAAGGTCGATTGTATTTTATTGTACGTACTCGTATAGCCGGGGGCACTGTGCCCGTTATTTGGTACTTAAACAATACTGTACATATTAACCTTCTCCCTAAATTCCATGTTATATACTCGTGTTATATATACTCAATATATTCTATTATGTGATCAAATGTTCATTTTCCTTCCAAATTCCAAATGGAAGTTCTTCCAAGTGAAGTTCAATCGATATTAAATATATGAGTCGATTCAATCGAAGATATGTATCTACCTATTTTTTCTATTCATTCATTCCACTGTGAAAATATGAAAACTTCATAGAATATTAGGTACACGATATTTAAACTTTACTCAGATTAGGTGTATCTGATCCTGAGTAGAGTTTACGAAACCTGAATCCACCTTGTTTGTTAATTAGACCTCCCTTTTTCGCTCTAAGCGTCGAGTGTCAAAGCCGTTTTTGTCTTTTATAGCGGCACTAACAACTGAAAGAACACATTAATTTTACCTGCTACGTCACTTGTTCCATTTACTTGATATATTAACTAATATGTCCATTTAAGTAGATACGCTTACGAGTTAATTACAAAAGTGTTACAATACAGTGACTTATCATAAAAACCTAAGGTGACCTACATGAAAAAAAAAAATTTTGAAAACCTAAAATTCGCGCACTTTCTATTTATTTATGTATTTCAATTGTAAACATTGTGCTGTCGTGCTATGACAATATGCTGTATTTAAAAAAACAAGCATTTTTCTGGAATCGCGATTTTCTTTTTTTTTTACCATTGTGTTTTACGCTTTTTACGTGATACAGCATTTCCATTTGAAGATTCTTAGACTTTTTAAGACCTTTAAACATGTACGAGGAACTCATTTATCGCTGTTACGATGAAACACTGTATCTGAAGATACAGTGTATTGTCATAGCACGGCAGCGTGTGCAATAAAGAATTTTCTATCAATCTATCCACGCGGACGAATTCGGAGACATCTACGAGTATGTACTGTTACGTAAATTACAACAATCGTTTCCCATCGTTTATCCCTACTTAAGTCATATAAGTCATGCTCATGATTAAATCTAATGGAAACACTACGTTAATTAATTAAATGACGTAGCAGATTGCTACGTGATAACGTGACAGTATTGTGTCGGCTCAAAGGGGGGATTACGCTCGGCGGGATAGCACAATGCCTCGACCCTAACAATGGAACTTTACTATAATAATTACGTCTGAAACAAAATCACACCGTACCAACGTTCTTGTACATAATTTTCAGCTAATCTCAATATTAATCCTTACTAATATGCGAAAGTGTGTTTCTTTGTTGGTTTGATGGTTTGTCCCTCAATCAGGCCGCAACAAAGCAACGGATCGACGTGATTCTTTGCATGGATATTGGGTATAGTTGAGAACCGGGAGAGTGACAGACTACTTTTTATCCCGGAAATTCAAAGAGTTCCTGCGGGACTTTAAAAACTAAACATCCCCTAGTGAGAAAATAAAAAAGTGGTCAGTTTAAATTGGTCTAGTGATTGCGAGTTCGACTTGGGATGACGAGGTTATAGGTTCAACTTCCAGTTTCAAGCGAAATACAAATAAATCTGCTATTGTTCTGGCGGAGTGTCACTGTTGTGTTTCCGTCTCATTAGCCCGGACTATGAGAGTGAGGGAATAAAGAGTGCACCGCTATTATAACTTCAGCGCAGATGGCAAATCTCTGTGATATTTTCACGAAGATTGGCCGCCGTAACATTTTTCGGTTATAAGGAAAATTACTCGTAAAACAAAAAGTTTTATTTCACCCTTAAAATTTCCTTTGAATCGAAAGCAATCCCTTTTAAGCTTTTGGTGTCTACGAATTAATTAATTAAAAACCATTATCATTAATAATTATTTTGTTATGATGAAACGAGATTACTGCTGAAATACGTACGTGACATATCGAAGGCTCAGAGGCTTTGTAGTTTAGTTATTGTTGACATAATGGATGAAGACCAAGCTTCAATTACAATTATTAATATTGATTTAATTAATGTGTGTGCGTGTAATAATTCCATTATCTACCTAGTTGGCGGGGAGAACGATTAAGACAACGAGGACAACTAAACGCAATGGCATAAAGCCGGCTCTCCACCAAAAAAAAGTTGCCAACTTTCGTGTTGCCAACACCGATTGGTGATAAAAGTTTCTTAACCACTTCTTAAAGCCGGGTCTCCACCAAAGAAAAGTTGCCAACTTTCGTGTTGGTGATAAAAGTTGGCAACTTTTCTTGGTGCAGAGCTGCCTTAAGACCTTGCGACATTCCTAGTATTTATGAAAAACTAGCTTGTATAACTTCGACCGCGTGTATTCGATAGTATTATATTCACTATAAAAAGTTTATTCTTTAAACAAAGGAACCCTAATTTATAACATTAACCTAGCAAAATAATGTTTTACGACTCAGCACAATGTCAACGGAGCCAAGAGGTGACGACGATCCTATCGATTTTGCGTAACGCGGCGTGCGTATGAAGTAGGTAACGTAGAGAATGTTATACAGATAATACCAACTCTGTATAGAATGCAGCGAAAGTCTTACACATATACGCGCGCGTTTAGTGTTACGAAGTCGTTTAGTGTGAGGAGGACGAGGCAGGAGGAGCCTGCCGTACATTTTCCGTTCCTCCGCGCTTACATCGCATTTTGTGTGATATACAATGATTTATTAAATATCTATCTACTAGCTGATGCCCGCGACTACGTACGCGTGTATTGAAGTATTTTTAATTCTCGCGGGGACTCTCTTATTTTCCGGGATAAAAAGCCTAGCCTTTGTGTTATTCCAGACTATAATCTACCTCTGTGCGCAGCCAAATCGGTTTAGTCGCTGCGGCGTCCATAATATATCCAAGCTTTCGCATTTATAATATTAGTAGGATAAAATACGATGTAAGCACGGGAATTGAAATTTTCACGGGCAAGTAATAGCCGAAAACTTGCAGAAGTCGATGTCAGACTAACTATACACGGTGAAATTGTATCCCCCGTAAACCCTGAAGAAGGTGAATATGCTCATGAAACTGAACAACTTTCCCCAAGGAACATAGGTCGAAATATGAAAAAAAATTTTGGACCTCCCATAGTAAATCAATCAGCTAATCGTCAAATTTGTATGGAGAGTCCAATTATTTTTTTCATATTTCGACCTATGTTCCTTGGGGAAAGTTGTTCAGTTTCATGAGCACATTCACCTCCTTCAGGATTTACGGGGAATATAATTTCACCGTGTATAGACATTGCAGAAAATATCTCGCTGCGAGTATTGTGTGTGAGCTTACCTCGCTAAACACAATAAGTTGAAAACTTGATGTAGCAAAATACCATCTCACTGTACAAACATTATAAATAACTAGCTTTAACCCGCGGCTTTGCTCACGTTAGGTTCGACTTTTTACGCCCCTATTTAACAATCTTGGGGTTGAAATTTTCCAAAATCCTTTCTTAGCGGATGTCTACGTCCTAACAGCTACCTGTATACCAAATTTCAGCTCGATCGGTCCAGTGGTAAGAGCTGTGCGTTGATAGATCAGTCAGTCAGCCAGTCAGTCAGTCAGTCACCTTTGCCTTTTATACATTTAGATAAAAAAAATATACCATGCTTTTCACAGCTTCAAACTGAGTATACCTATATACTTAGTTTTTCAATCTGACCTTTTAATTTCTAAGAAGTATACCGCAATGAATGGTTCTAGACTAGCGAGACTCAGTACGAGGATTAATGGAAAAGCCAGGCTTTCAGCGAGATGAAATCAGTTTATTGATTGGTATCGGAAACGACAAGCCCGGACCATTCTAATAGCATTTGCGTTCCTTGCCTCGATATTATTATGGCCGATTTATAGACGGTCACTTTTTTTTCAACGCCAGGTAACGCATCGATGTATGTGATACTCTGGTGCTCTTATCGTGTTTAACCGACTTCCAAAAAAAGAGGTGGTTATCAATTCGGTCGGGATCGTTTTTTTTTTTTTCTATGTATGTCCACCGATTACTCCGGGATTTCTGGACCGATTCGCCAGATTTTTTTAAAACGACAGAGGAAGCTTGCGAGGTGGTCCCATAAAATTTTTAAACTGGAATGCTCTGACAGTGTACATTGAGAGTATAATGGTATACTGTATATGTTCAAGCAGAAATAAAACGCATCACTGAAGACGAACCCTATTGGTCCACGTATCCACTTGATATCCACGGTCCGTCATCCATCTAATCAATTTGAACGTCAAAAATTGACATCGTCATTGGAGTTTCTTGCTGGCTCTTCTCAGCAGAATCTGCATTCCGAACCGGTGGTAGAGTCATGACGTGTCATAAGAGCTACAGGTTGGCCTACATGAAATTTTTTAGACTTTCATTCGAAATCATATAAGTACGCACTGTAACCGTTTTTGTCCTATTACAAAAGTTTAAAGCGAATTCATGCAAGAGTTTTATTTGTACATACGCATTCTTCGAGCACCTAAATCAAAGCGCCAACACTGAATACAGTACCTACGTGAACTCAAGAGAGGTATAATTTCATTTAATTTCTTCCAAACAAACATTTTACAAACAAAAATTTCAATCTGCAAAGCAAGTGTTTTTCAGCACCCTTTGCGAACGATTACGTAACGCAAACGCTCCAGGGAATGAGAAGGTAAATACGCAGACACTGTTATTTTCCCTTAAGGGCGTGTTCACACAAGCTCACAATCAGCGTACTGCCGAACGAATCTGAGCCTGGCAAATACTCTTGCAATCAGCGGCTTATGAAGCTACAGCCATCCTGATTTTCAAAATGTGTGAAGGATAGATTTGTACACTACCAAGAAATAGATGGTACTGCCTATAATGTCAGTTTGCCGCGGAGTGAGCAAAAAATCAAATTATTTCATTTTAAGAATACACAACAAAACTGCGTATTGTATCTACTAGCACCAGCAGTTTCACGTGAGCAAGTGCAATGTATGAACCAGTGTCAACCCGCCTCAGAGTCACACACGTTATGTGAACACACCCTATAATAAAGCTTATGAATCATCCTTAATCCGTGTAACGAGCAGCAAGGGCTTTGGAAATTATGCATGGAGCACGACTTAAATCTGGAGCTACCTACTACATAAATATAATATCGCGTTTTATTGATCAAAACGACAAAAACACCAGAATATCACATACATCGATGCGTTACCGAGCGTTGAAAAGAAATGGATTACAAATTACGATACATATAATATTTTTCAACAAACAAGTACTAGCTGATACTCGTCATATGTCAAAAATTTGATTCCTCCAAGTCATAGGTACTTTATTTTCTCTCTTATTAATTACTAGCTGATACCCGCGACTTCGTTCGCGTGGATTGAAATTTTTAATTCCCGCGGGAACATTGGCTAGGCCTAAGAAAATTCACTTCAACTGGTTATGCTGTCAGGAATTATGACAGTTTACCGATGTCGAAACAGTTTGCTTACTTCATTCCATAGTGTAATGTCGTGTGGAATCTTATTATAGTCTGAGGCAAAGCTGCTATATTACTCTCACCCATTTCCCAGAAAACCAATTTACCCAGAAAGTACCTATAGGTAGGTATAGGTATATATCTGTACAGTCCATCTAAAAAGAGTAGAAATTAATAAAAATGGAACTAAAGTTAAGCTTAATGTGGCAACACTACGTTTGTTTACATAGTTCGGGTTCTATAGTCTCTAGTATAGTGATCTGTGGTCTCTAGTTCGGTTACTCTAAAAGAAAACATCAGTATTTTCTATTTAAGTTTGTTGTTTTTACGAAAAGGAAATAAGCACCATCACTACCATGAACCGTACAATACGCAGCGGAACGCGAAAAGTTATTTACAATGTGTATATGCGATGTCTTGCCGAGGCACAAGCTGGCAAAATTTTATCCGACTTATCCGATGTTTACAAGAGAGTTGCTGAAATGACAGGTATGTTGAGTGTATTTTGCTTTTAACAAATAAAAAATGAAATAATTATAGTGATAGTTGCTTAACAAATTCATTATTTTCCAGTTTTTGCAAATTTCTTAGTATTTTGAGGTTATTTCGTAGTTATAACTTTTTCACGGAATTTATAGCGCGATCGGTTGATTTGATAGTTTAAGCAGAAAGTTTTCTCATCATCATCATCAAACATCCCGTGCCTACTTTTATTCGTATAAATATTAAAAACCGGACAAGAGCGAGTCGGACTCGCTCACCGAAGGTTCTTTGTAGGTACATATTATAAATAGTTCGAGAATCGAGTCTCGTACGAACTTTAAATAAAGACTATATTATTATGATTTAATTACAAATTTTAAAGTTTTAAGTTTGAATATTTTTTACCTACCTATTGGAGTGAAAAACCTAGTTAATGTAGTGAAATTATTTTTGTTTCAGGAAAATCGGAAAGTACGATTAGAAGAATAGCAGAAGAAGGATCCAAAAATAATGGAGTATTTTCTACGCCCGGCAAAAATCGCAAAGGACGTCCAAAAAAACAATTGGATGACTTTGATATTTCTGCCATAAGGCAAAAAGTACATTTCTTTTATTCCGTTAAAAAAGAAATGCCTACTTTAAGTAAATTGCAAGCTGTTTTAAAAGAAGATATCGGATATGATGGATGCCGGGAACACTTACGAAAACTGTTGATATCAATAGGATTTCGGTACAAGAAATGCCAATCGCAAAGGTCAGTTCTTATAGAACAACCATTAATTGCCCATAAAAGGGAAAGATATTTAAAATTTATTATGGATAATCGCAATTTACCCCCCCAATTGCAAAAAAATATAATATATTTAGATGAAAGCTACATCCACTCGTCATACAAATTAAAAAAATGTTGGCAATCTATTGAAACAAAGGGCGTTCTCGCAGACGTTTCAAAAGGTAAGAGATGGATTATTGTGCACGCAGGGAGTGAGAAGGGATTTGTTCCTAATGCTTTATTGATATTTAGCGGAAAAAACAAAAATGAAGATTACCATTCGGAAATGAATCAACACAATTTTAGAAAGTGGGTGTTAGAGAAACTGGTGCCAAATTTGGAAGAACCATCAATAATAGTCATGGACAATGCCCCATACCATTCCGTGGTAAAAAATAAAGCGCCCACATCTGCAAGTAGAATAGATGAAATTAAAATGTGGTTGCAGGAAAATAAAATTTCTTTTGACCCATTCTTAAGAAAGCCTTCGCTTTTGATTTTAGCAAAACAGCATAAACAAGAGCCAATTTATGAAATCGACGAAATATTGGGAGAATACGGACACACAGTGGTGAGGCTCCCACCTTACCACTGCGACCTAAACCCCATTGAGCAGATTTGGGCTCTGGCTAAACAAAAAATAGCTTCAAGAAATGTGGGTGCTAGTGACATAAAGATGTTGACCGAGAAAGCTTTTCAGGAAATAACAGAAAATGATTGGAAAAACTGCTGTAATCATGTCAAAAAAATTGAACTGGAATATTATGAGCGGGGCAGGACAATGTATGAAGATATTGAAAAGTTTATTATCCAGGTAACAAATGATTCAGAAATAGATACATCTCATTCTGACTTTGAAGCATGTATGGATATTCAGACATATTCAGAAGTACATAGAAATGAAGAAGGTGCATCTACGAGTGTGTTAGATGTACAATATTTAGATTATAGTTTTTCTGATTAAATCTTTTAAAATTATTTTTGTAATTTATTATCAAAATAGATTTTATTTTTATTTTAAGCTAACTTCATTTTTTTAACTATGTTTTATAACATGTTATGGTACTTGCTGTAACCGAGGAAAAAGGGATTTTTCCTAGACAGTCATTGATGTAATAATATTTATAATACATTTGACTTTGGGACACCAAATTTCAGTCAAATCGGTTCAGTAGTGGCGTGAAGGAGTAACAAATATTTAAACTGCAATATTTTTAACGTTTGTAGAAAGTAGTTCTATGTAGGTGTGTGTTTCATTATTCCACCATAACTTCTAATCGCCGCAACAGATTTTGATATAGGTACGTGGTATAGGTACAACTTATGCTTCTCAGGTTCAAATAAAATTAATGATAATTTAAAACGATTTTCTTCAAAATAACCTTTTGTCTTTTAGATGTAGCTATTTATTACGCAAAATAATAATAAGTAGATTCAAGGTTCATAGTTCTTTATTTCATATAGGCACAATTTACAGGCACTTATAATTAAAATATACCAAGTATGAAGCCGGTTGCGGTCGCAGTATATTGAGTTGCCAAGTGTAAACATAAAAGCGACACTAGCGCCCTCAATTAATTTCTACTCTTTTTAGATGGGCTGTATAGTTTGACATGGTGTACCCTAAATAGTCTCCTTTCATCGCAAAATAACTTAATCTATTGAACGAAGCTAAAGAAAGTTCATAGAAGGCTCAGGCTCAGGCCTTATTGAATACTTTATAGATTTAGACGATATCAAGCCTGAGCTTTTAAACTCTGGAGGGTTAAATCCCCTTCGAGATAGCTTACCGACCTTTACGTATTCATAAAAATGAAATATTTGCGGACCTTCAAATATAAGTGTATTACGAAGAGAATTTCCAAGCTTTCCGTTTGATACCTACTGACTTAGTATACATATACAATATCATAGTCTACTACTGATCGTTAATAAATATTTTTTGAAATAATAATAATAATATTTTTTGAGGATGTATAATAATATGACGCATACGTATAACTGTGCCTTCGTACGGCACGGGAAATGAAAGGATAAATAGATCATTTATTCATCAACATTGACTAACAAACCAATTGCGAGGCAGCATAGGCAACACGCCTTCGGATCTCACTTTTTACCAAAAGGTCTATAAATTCCCATTGCGCAAATTCCAAACCAGAGCTCTATTTTTTCCTCTTACCCGAAACTTGCAAAAATCAATTTATACTATAAATAACCCTTGTGATCTATACTACATGGAGCGACTTTAATGTCTGTGTTTTCAAAATAACTTTTTTGTTAGAATATAAAACATTTCTACAATTTAATTAAACTGTAGAAAATAGACTCAAGCTACACGTGCCTTGAACCAATGGCAATATCTAGTTTCCTGGTACTCTTTTAACTTTGAATATTTCATTTACACATTTCAACAACAAAAGCAAGGAGGAGCAAAAATAAATAAAAAAGTAAAAGACTTCTTTTATGCAAGGTACCTTAGCAGCATAGCATACTTTCATACTGGTAGGTAGATGATTATCTCATAAAGCTTTGACTTTGAAAAACGACACATTTCTAACAAAGTATTTATGATGTCGAATGCACTTCATCTATTGCAGAAGTTTCCTAGACACGTGCCTGATAACTGATAATATGACGTAACTGATAAATAATAATAATCACAATAGGTAACTACTAGGTATGAAATAGCAGATGCCCCCACGACATCTTCCATGTTGAATCAAGTATTTTAAAAACTCTTTGATTTTATGGGATATTATTAAGTGGTTTACATCACGCTTTATATAATCTCCTATACTAGTTCTAAAATTGGTTGAATCGTTCCGAAGATAAACCCGGACGAGTAGACAGACATTTTTTTAACTTGTGTTTGTGATTTGCCATATCGTCCAAATAATAAAGTTTATCAGCTTGAGACATTATTTCGAAATCAAAAGGAGAGATTTATTGTATTTTAATCAATACATTTGAAAGTGCTCATTTTTGCGATGGCTTCGAAAATATTTTATAAGCCTCTTGTCAAAATCGGTTCAATAGCTTAGGAGCTAATATAGGTAAATAGAAACATACAAACTAAATACATATCTAGACTGCTAAAATCATAACCACTCCTTTTAGATTGGCGTTAGCCGGGTAAAATGAATGTCAGGTCAACGCTCGTGTTTAATCAACAGGTGTCACTGACCTTGGCTATCTTGTGCAACAGGGCGGTGGTGGAGCTGGTCTTGAAGAGGCCGAGGGCGCGGCGCCGCAGCCCTTGACCGAGGCAGGCCTCCACCGCGCCGCACAGCGCAGTCACCCCTCCGCTCTCCTCGTGCACGAACTTCCGAGTGACGGCCTGATGAGAGGACATATTTTTTTAAATTATGGTATAAAAAATAATAGTGCAAAAGTAACCTGTGGGGTTAGTATGAGATTTAATTCGATTGATCGTATTCGTATGTACTATGACATTAGCGTCAAAGTAAAATGAACCATAACTACATTGAATTAGAGCTCAATTTCATTCATGCTTTCTTTTTTTTTTATTCGATGACAAGATAGCCCTTACTGATACTTTTACGTGTACGGATACGCTCCAAACTAAAATCGGTTGTACCATCTATCGTGTTAAATCTTATACTAACCCCACTGTTCGCATTTGAAATTTTTAAACTTTTATTGCTCCCATACATTTATCATTGGACGCTTTTCCAGAAGCTTTTCCCATAGATCATAATAGTTTTTTTTTTACTTATAATGGACAGGCTTTTGGCAACGGAAAACTCTGGCGCGCATTCATCACACTGTCACGTATGTGTGTATGTGTATGTTTGTTGCTCTTTCACGCAAAAACTACTATATTTACCCCGGAAAATTAAACATTTGATTTGAATTTAGTTCATGATGACTTTTTTACAGAACCCTACTTTGTACGTGTTTAACACGCACTTGACCAGTTATTCCAGTATCGATCTCTCCCGCGCCTTTACCGAATTTGTTGACAGCGAAGCGGTATTTTCCATAGGCAGATACCTAAGTAAGATGGGTAAGTACTTTACCATCCAAGGTACGACTCACACTTGACCGCTGGCAATAAACATCAAATTAAATTTCTTATCTAAGAACAATAATAAAGATGTTCCTTAATAAAGCTAGAAAGACATCAATATAATACGTTAAATCATAGAATGGAAAAATGTGTGAAAAAATCGGGCAGAGTAGGGTGGGAAAATCTGGGGAAAATATAATCTTAGCTTGCATATCTTTTACACTTAAACTGTAATTTACGAGTATAAGAGTACTTAATATTACTAACTATGTTTAATTGGAATCCAGAGGGAGTCATTAACAAAACAAAATAAAAGTTTCTAAAGTTTTTGAATAATTTAGCCTAATTATCCGATTGTATTGTAGTCCCATTTAACTAATTTTGCAGCTATACATACGTCTTCTTTAATAGACTCCGTTATTAAGACCGAAAAAGTTTTTCCAGAGGAAAATTAAATCCGTTGAACTGAAGCAAAATACTAATGGCTCTAAACTTCATCAAAGGCAGAAAAGTTTTCCAGTTCACTACGAAACTGTGCCTATATTTCAGTGTGTCTAACTACGACTGTAACATTCCGCACACTGTTCATAAAACGAGGTTAATGTTTCTAAAGTCAAAGCCATTTTTCAGTAGTAGGAATCCAGTACTAGGTATACCCGGCAATATAATATATTGCATATGAAACTTTGGAAAAGGAAAAACGGCTGACTTGAGTTTGGTAGTGCGTCGTGCCTATCACAAAATGACAAATCGTCCCAAAGGTATGGGTTACATAGACGATGCTCTACGAAGTTGAAGCCAACCGATGTTTTTAAGGTCCCCCTTATTATATATGACATTCCGATTCCGATATCAATCAATAATTTTGCAAATAAAGTAGGTAAAGCAACAAGGGTTCCAAACGCATGTTAGAGAAGCAAAATAATTCAACATGGGGTTATTCAAGGGGCGGACCAACAAATTCCTGAAAAGCCGGCAACGCATAGACGGCTACATGGAGCGATGATATCCGAAAAGTGGCAGGCATCGATTGGATGCGAAAGGCCAAAGATAGGCAACGTTGGCGCTACTTAAAAGAGGCCTATGTCCAACAGTGGATGCATGTGGGCTGATGATGATGATGACGGCAACGCATTAGTGGTGCCTCTGGTAGGTACTACAAGTGTTCATGGGCGGCGGTAATCACTTAACATCAGATGACTCGCCTGCTCTTTTGCTCGCTATTAATATAAAAAAAAATGTGTGTCATACTTTACATTTTTTATTTTCTCTAGACAACAAACATAATTTTTATCTCGTCTAATATTCTCTTACTGTCTATAAAAAACTCCTACTGTCTTCCTGTCTGTCTGTGAAAATTATGGGTTGCCAAGGAGATTTTTGAAGAACCTAAATATTAATACAGCAACACGAATATCAGCTACTTATTTATGAGAAGGCCTACCTCTTCCATCAATTGCTTGACTTCTTTTTTGACGGCTGCTATGAGGCGTTCTTTCTGCTCGATGTTCGGGTCGTTCGTGACCGCAGGCATCTCTTCTGCTTCTGCGTTCTCAGCTGTAAAGAATAAATTAACTGTAGCATATTCGACACCGTATTACTTTAAGCAAACAAGCAAATTATTTAAAAAAAACTTCAAACTGAAAACTGCGTTGAAAAATATCCACCAAATAGATTCGAGTATGTTTTTTGCACCGCCTGTATTCAGCAGCTTTCTGTGACTCGTTTGATCGTCTCGTCTGTCCACCTAGTGGGGGGACTGCCAACACTGCGCTTCCCTAGGTGGCCACTTTAGCAACTTAGTACCCCAACAACCAACGCCTCTTCGAACTATGTATAATGTACCCCTCCCATCTTCTTTTCGATTCCTAGTGGATAAAACTTCGATTATAGATGTTCGTGAATCATGGTAGAGTGTATTATGTATCACATAAAATCATGTATGATTGGCAGTCCGATATCGAGAATATAAATAACAAAAGTAGGTGAATTTATTGCGTCTGCTCTATCCATGAACATATAAGTATACCATGTAACATCACCTCTTTACAAATATTCAATAATATAATAAGGCTTCAGATGTCAAGTGCTTATTGAAAAGGTACTTCCCACGCCTCTACAGATGCAAGACTTCTATTATATGTGTTAGAGTCAACGATCGGATTTGTAGTTTGACTTTTGGATTTACTTAACTGCGTTTTAAGCAAACCCTTCTCGTTTCAGAAGAGATCTGTGCCCTAGTGCGCCGGCGAAGGGTTAAGATGAAAGAGCAATTTGTAGCTAATTTTTATTTAAGATTCAATGGACTAGTCTAAGGAAAAACACTTCTTCTTTGAAGATACTTAATGTCGTAAAACACGAACTATGTTATTCCGTAGCCATCGTCGTCAACCTCAACCGATAGACGAGAGACGTCCACTACAACTCTCTTGTAGGAACGCCCACAGGGTTCGGTCTATAGCCACTAGTAGGTAGGTACATCCAGCGGCTCTATGCGATTTTTTTTTGTCGCCCATCAACCTATTGAGAAGTTTGCCAAAACAACGTTTAACAAACGTCTTAGTACCTACTCCAACTATATTTGGTCTGTCGTCACTTCTAACCGCCCAATTACCACTTCACTTTGCTCATCCAGCTATTATAACTAGGTAACCTACTTTTGACCTAAAAGTCTTCTCATTTCTGATTTATATCCACGAGGTAAAAATTGTTTAGAATTGAGCTTTGTATCCAATTATGTAGTGTGTTTTGGCAAACTTTTAAGTTTGATATAAACCACCAAAGAGAATATAATCACTCCGTGTAAACCACTATTGGTGTATGGACGTAATAATATGAGGAAATCCAAAAAAATAAACAGAAAACTGGTGGTTATATCATGGTTATATCCAAGAGAATAAAATCACTCCCCAAGAGAATGTAATCACTCCGTTTATCACTCCCCAAGAGAATGTAATCACTCCGTTGTTATATATCAAACAAATGTCACTAACCAGAAGTGATTATATTCTCTTGGTCAATGACCAAGAAAAAATTATACAAGGAAAATACCTACTACTCTCCAATTATATAAATGGCTAGGGCGGCTGGACCTGGCTGGACAGAGGAGACCTGTGCCAGTAGTGGACCAGCGATGTATTGAGATGATGATGATATTTAATAATTCAACTATTTTTTATCCCTTCAAATGCTTTAGCTTATATCATGGTGTTGCAACTAGGCCAAACCGTCCTCTTATCAGAATTAGTCTTGTTATCATTTCGCATTAAAATACATATGTTACAGTTCCGCTACAGGACTTACAGACATACCTACCTAACAAATGTACCTAACAAGTGTACGTAGTTCTTACTATACAAAATTATTAGGTATGTCAGTAGCTGATTAGTATCTGTTTTTTAAAGGACACAGGATATTTTGTTTTGCACAAGTAAATATGTAGTAGGTACCTACAGCAATTCTAGGTAATTGTGGCTTTTTGCTCAATCTGCAATAAGCTTTCTACGTACTTTTCCGTCAAGACCTCGCTCAACTATTGCTATAGAACACCCTCGTGAAGACATCCCAGTGATATACCTAAATTGTAAAAAAAATTTAAAGCAAATAAAATACTTAAAAAATATTATGGTACAAGTTTCGAAACTTAGATATAGGTATGTTCCTACCTACTAAAGGTAAGGGAATAATATTTAGGACGTAAATTGGCCACATTAATTATTAACATAGAGAATTGACCTTTTTGAATGAATAAGGACGTACAACAGGTAGGTAGGGCGGGGGCGTCTGGAAGAAATCTCTTCCTTGGAGATAAGATGTGGTACAGAATGAATAAATAGGTAAGTACAGGTAGAATAAATAATCTTACCGTATAAAGAAATTATTGGAAAGATTTGAACCGATATAGATTTTAATGGGTCCCGACTGTTTAAGTAGGGATTGTTTTTTCCCTTTTTATTTTACACTTTTTAGTTAGGATTAAAGACGGCAAATTTCACAATTTCATTGAGGAAGTTAACAGAAAAAAAATTAAATGAGAATGTTTGCTAACCAGCTTTAAAGTGTCATTGAACAAAAATGGTCATTCAAAATGAAAAATTATCAAAGAAACCTAAAAATGATTTTCAAATAGGTACCTATTCAATGATACCCCACTCAATATAGTTCGTCGACTTTCATTTTTTTTCTTTTTCACAATATGGCGTCTGGTGGTCGTCATATTTAATTTTGACTAGCTTTTGTCCCCGCGACTTCGTCCGCGTGGAATTTTTCCTGAATTTTCTTTGCTATAAACCTCACGGAGCCCGAGACCTTTCCAACGAATGCAAAACCGGGGAAATCGGTTCGTGCGTTCTGGAGTTATAGCGTCAGGAAGGAAAACCCGACTTATTTTTATTTAATTTTGATTACTGTCATGTCTTTAGTGATACTCCCAAGATTAACACGAATCGATTGACGTGAGAATCATCAAAATCGGCCCACGCGTTTGGTTTACAGAGCGCTACATACGTACATACATACATATATACATGCATACATACAGAGACTGATGAACACATTACCCTCCTTTGCGTGCCGCAGTCGGATAATAAGACATCTATCTCCAATTAAGGCGACGTTGGAAACCAAGATTAATTGCGTAGGCGATCCCACAGCCTCAGTACCAACCTGTATATTTTTCTTCAAGACAGAAACTAATATGCTTGAAATTATTAATCATACCTGAGCACCCTTCCCAGTAAAATTGTATCTAAGCTTTGGGTTTCGTGTGATATCACAGAGATGTAGGGCAAGGAAGAGTAATAGCATCATTAGGCGTAGGTACATTAATCAAAATCCGCCTACATCATCCTTAAACATTGTTTATCTTAAGTAGACATAAACATCACGTATTATAAAGTATCGTGATTAAAGTACACCTAATACCTAAATCGTCTCTTACGTTAAAGTTACGTTATTAAAACGCAATCCATGATATTAGGTATGTTATGTATTCTTCACTTTCTAATCTATTCTATTAAAATCCTGTGAGTAGGTATTACTGGTATTACTTTAATTTTGTGAAAGTTTGTAAGAATTAAAGGGAATCGAGTCAGAAATGAGCTGACGACCTTCTAAACAGATCTTCATACCTAAATTAGTCTCGATCACGATACCCCAATGCTTGTCTGTATAAAGCCGGTAGAATTTGAGGCTAACTAAACGCCCAAATTAACCGATTTCCAAAAAGGAGGACGCGATGTTCTCAATCCGGGGGCGTCTTTTCGGTAGAAATTATAAAAAAAATACTTTCCTTACTGCATCCCTTGTGAAAGAGTGTTTGTTTGTTAGTTAGTCCTTCAATCACGCAGCAACGGACCAACGAATTATAACACGCCAATGTGAACCTCCTCCTTTTTTGAAGTCGGTTAAAAAGGGCTTCAATCCCGGACCCATAAGGCCAATAAAAAACCAAAGCGACAAAATAAGGAATTTGTGGGAATTTGTCGTAAAAAATGTTTCCATAAGCAATGTTTCCTTATGATTTTTGCAAAAATGGTAAATAACTTAATAAGTATGCGTTTACGACAAAATAAATATCCCGCGGTGAGATTACTGCATAGGGTGAGTGTTGGGTGAGTGCTTTCTACAAAAAACCATAAGCGTTTGAATCGGCAGCCTAATGTAAAATCAACCACACCTCCCCACCATAACAAGATAAAGTTTTCCTACAGCTTTTATTAAATAGGTATCGCTCGTAAAAACAATTCCAAGCATCACATGGCCGTTGCTCGCCCACTCGCTATTATCTTTATGTCAAAACGATGTTTGTACTTCGGTCTACGGCGCGAGGCGGTAAGTGCTCCACAAAACACGACCTTAGCCTATTATCATACTATTTGCATAGTAAAAGGAGGAAAATAACCAGCTTAAATTTGCCAATTCGTTTATTTTCTAATAGGAACGCACGTACCTTTATTTTGAGCGGCCATTGTCGAAAGCTGACGAAGCGTGTCGCATTATTTACGCGGAAGACACTCACATGTCTCACTTTTTATCAAATCAATTATGCTAGATCGTTGGACGCTGAGCTAAACGTGTTTACAATCTCACTGATGGTTGAAAATGGCTTGTTTGGTGGAAAAATCGATGTCGCGCCGCGCGCAGTCGGCTGCCAGCGGTACGCAAGTGATAAGGTCCTGAAGCATTAGATACCTATCTATCCCTTGTAGGTATAGACGATATGTACCTACCTACTCTGAAATTCGGGCACGTACCGCCCGCTGGAAAACGCCTGATTGGCTAGATTGTATGGAATGTTATTTCGAAATATACAAAACCTTATATCGTTCACAAAAGGGAAAGGATTTCTCTCTTTTCCTATCAAATGGGTATAACCTACGTATTTTTATTGAAAGATGCCTGAAGCCAAACTTTCGGTAGAGTCATGTTCGGTAATGTAGGTACCTAAGAGGCTTCGGCCACGACTCGGCATTCAGCACCTGACTAACTAAGCTGGCACCATTCTGCCAAAAACAACAAAGCTGATGAACCTATGCCTAGATTGTCGTGTTGAACCATTGAAACCTACAGTAATACCTATGCTGGACAGGTTGCGAATTGCAAAATGACAGCAGATTCCTGTGCCGATTCGAAGTGCACCATGAGCGTTCCGGCAACTAAATGACATTTTCCAATACAATATCCCACAATTCAATTTATTTCTCAGTACCTTCACATTTAACAATCAGCGCTAAAATGACAATAATCTTTGCTTCATTCTCACGTAGGTCATAAGCACGTCCGTTCAATGTATAAATACTCGTACTTATATAAGTAGGGTCAGATGTCCAACAATGAAACAGTGGTACACAATAAAACATTGTGATATTTCTAAAATTCTGCGTTGCCATTTCGTGCATTATATTGCGTTAGGACACTCTCGTGAACCTCCTGCCCTAGCCCAATTTGCATCGACGCCGCGTGCGAGAAGATGTGTTTGCGGAGCATTTTTGGTTTTTTTCGACAAAAAGTAAGTATTTTTAGCATTTTTTATAGATTTTTTACTAAAGTATGGTTGAAAATTTCATAAATTTCATGATTAATTAGCATTACACACATTTTGTAGATTAATATGCAATAAATTATATCTTAAAGTGTTACAATGTAGTGGGTAAAAAATTGAGATTAGTAAAAAAAACCTTAGGTAGTTCACAATGAAACAGTTATACAGTGAACACAATGAAACACTATTTCAATGTGTATCATTTTGTTTTATTGTGTACCGTATAATTGTACATACATAATATAATTTACTTTCCGGGCAAATTAATAATTTTTGTGGCTACAAATTCACAAATTAATCTTATTAACATTAAATTTTTTATAATACCAGTAATAGTACTGGTAACCTGATTAAAGTTAATTAAAAATAAATCCTTTTGTGATTATTAACTCAAGCATTTTTTTTTATTCACCTACTCCATAAGTTACACAAAAGTCGAGACAATACTATTAATGTTTCATTGTTGAATTTGTGGTGTTTCATTGTGTACACTACTGTGGACACAATGAAACATTTCCCATTTTTTAGTTTATAATTTTTTGCCGATTGATTACATATTATTAAAAAAAATTGTAAATGAAATCCGATGCCGAATAAAATTACCTACACACCTGTAAAAAATTAGACTTCTATCTGTAAAAACAAAAGGTGCATGAGACTTTGAATTTTTTGTGTTTCATTGTTGAACACATGACCCTACTTGGTTGTAAACAGACGAGTAGATATGGGTCTCTTATAGGGACTTTCACACACTCTTATAGGGTCTCTTACAGGGATAGAGGTTAAAACGAGACACAAATATGTTCTCACATAAATCTGTCTCGTTTTAATTCTGTCTTGAGTCTGAGCTGAGTGAGAGTGCGGTCTATAGCGTTATGCCTCTATCCTTACTACTTACGGCTCGTCAAATGCTGTCGCTCCACAGTTGGGAGTCTGCAATGCGCTTTCCAATTTCCAGCACTATGGGTCTCTAACGATAATAAGTTTCTTCAAAGGAGCTTTTTATTGCCAACTTCGCGACTCGACGAGCTATATCCAGTGGCGTAAATATATCTACGATTTGAGACCCGTGGCAAATTCATCGGATGGGGCCTTCCCTCCCCCAATATAAAGAAGCTCAACCAAATCAATGAGATAGTATTTTTTCTCTATACATGTAAATCTAAATTTAACATGATAAGGTAAAGCCGTGGACCAAACCTATGACAGAATGGAAAGTCAGAGCCAGCTTGAAACGAAAAAGAGGTAGACAAATGAAAAGTTACATTTAGAGGGACATAATGTAAGGACGTACAAACATAATAAAATATGTTAACATAGTATTTACTGTTAGTTTAAACACGCAATAAATGGTTACTTAAATCCTACTTCCTACTAATAAATGCGAAAGTTTGGATGTTTGGATGGATGTTTGTTACTCAATCACGCTGCAACGACCGAACCGATTTGGCTGAAATTTGGCACAGAGATAGATTTAGTCTAGAATACCATATAGGCTACTTTTCCTTATCCCGGAAAATGAGAAGGTTCCTGCGGGAAATGAAAAACCTCAATCCGCGCGTACGAAGTTGTGGGCATCACGTAGTATGTTATAAATCCGAAAGTGTGTTTGTTGTTGGTTTGTCCTTCAATTACGCAGCAACCGAGCAACGGATTGACGTATTTTTGCATAGAATAGTTGAGGACCTAGAGAGGCTGGAGAGAGATATAGGCTACCTTTTTTACTGACTTCCAAAAAAAGAGGAGTTGTGTTTTTCTACCTATATTTGATATCTCCGATGTTAAGTAAATCGGAAACTTTATTAGAAAAATCTGGTTCTGAATCTCCTTATTCCTGGTTTGATCACGCAGATACTCCGAGCATAAGTCTCTCCATTGCATTGCCCGCTGAGTGACCCAAACCGCTAGATATAGGAATTTCTGCAGCTTTAAAATATTACAACCCCTTTGGATTTACGAATAGCAATGTTTTCCATTTCGGCATTTGATCTTTGTTATACCGGTACTTTTACAATTATTAACCGACTTCCAAAAAGGAGGAGTATTAATTCGGCCGCAACCTTTTTTTTTTTTTAATGAATAGGTACCTATTTTATGTACTATCAATATTACCTTTATAACATAGAATCATTATTCGAAACTAGATGATGCCCGTGTCTTCGTCTGCTTGGATTGAGGTTTGTTTTAATTTCCGCGGAAACTCTCAATATTCTGGATATTCTGGGATAAAATGAGGCCTATGTGTTATTCCTGAGTATGAGCTCCTAGGTATGAGCTGTCTCCATTTCAAATCAGTTCATCCGTTGTGGGCAGTACCGTGAAGGAGTAATAAACATCAATCCATCCATGATCCACCCAGCCTCACTAACTTTGGTATTTATAGATTGGGAGTTAGTACCTAATCCTAGTGTGGCTGCAGTTTCGGTTACAGACTTAATACGGAATCTTTTGATTTCGTATTTGTTACGTGGTTGCAGGTTCTATTACTTACTTTTCTATGCAGACATGTGTCAGTTAAGTGTTACTCGGACACGTAGACAGAGAAGGCAATAGACCAAGGTACTGTGTAACCGCGACTGAAATAGAGATAACATGACGTAACGATGACGTCACATGACAAGTTCGAGTTTAATGTTGCCACAATAACTGCACTCCCCTAGTACCCCAAATTAGATGGAAAATTCTTCCCAGGATTTTTAAATAAAACGACAAAACAGATGCTGAACTGTTTTATTTTTTAAATAACATACCTACACATATAAGGTTGTCTGGGAGAGACATACCTATTAGGGTAAGCTCCTATTTTTTTACATATATCTTAATATTGTGTGCAATAAAGAATTTATTATTCTTTATTGCACACAATATTAACTTCAACCACCACTTAAAAGTATAAAATAATTTTAGTTTGTACACGTAAGTCGGTTTTTTAAAAATATTTTTTTTTATACTAAAGTTTTTTAATGTAGTTTCATAGGACCAATTCACTAGATAATTATTTGCTCCTTAAAAAAAATATTGAAATGCCAAATAGAAATTTAGCATATGTGAGTCACTTTGAAAAAAGATGTATGTAACACAAAGGAAAATTTTTTTTCGTTACTAGTAAGAATGTTACACAAAATAATTTTTAATGAACAGTTAAAATTTTCCTTCGATCGAGTAATGCTATTGAATTAAAAGCAACAAAAATTGTATATTTAGTCATCAAAATCATCATTAGTGAAATTAACAGTATATTCCTTTTTTCAGGCAGTCGTATAAAACTGCAACTCTTCATAGTTTAAGTTAATAATTATTTAAAAAAACATTAAAAGTCTGCCTCTAGCTATTTAAAAATGGCTTTAAAAATTAAGAACTTTGTAAATAAAATAATTCTTAAGATCGCCAACAGTTCTCGACTGGTCGTTGGACATTCGAACGAAACTTCAGGATGATTCAGAACAGTAACCGACACTATCTAACTGAATACACTTCAATCATCGCCGACATATATTATATTCTAGTATCCATCATCTTTCTTTTCTTTTCTCATAATATTCATTTCTTCCATCACGACTTTATTTTGTTTCAACAAAAATTAAAAAAAAATTGAAAAAGTAGCCAAAGTAACCCGCCGTTACGGTATGTCAGAGGACATTACTAAAAAAACCTATCTCCGTGCCAAATTTCAGCCATATCGGTTTAGTGTGGCGTATTGAGTAACAAACATCCATATGTTTGTTACTCAATCACGCCACACTAAACCGATATGGCTGAAATTTGGATGTATGTATGGATGGCCATACATACATTCAAACTTTCACATTTATAATATAAGTAGGATAGGGAAAATCGGGACATTGTATAGGTACCTAAAGCTGGCAACACACATAGATAC
This sequence comes from Hipparchia sbordonii, assembly GCA_038048805.1. Lineage (NCBI taxonomy): Eukaryota > Metazoa > Arthropoda > Insecta > Lepidoptera > Nymphalidae > Hipparchia > Hipparchia sbordonii. The sequence continues at coordinate 5,377,967 of CM076107.1, read as the reverse complement.
TAAATTTTCTTATTAACTGTCAGTTTGTTTCGCACAAAAGTGTGTCGACCTTGAAAAAACTGGTTACACGATGAGGGACAAAAAATTGGGTAGCTGCGTCTCTGTTTATCACATTAATAACTTTATTTCTGCTCTCTTTTTAGTGTGAGTGAGAAAGAAATCGTCACTGGCTCTATGTCTTCTCTCTCTACGCTCGGACACATGTCACTTGTCACTGTCAGTGTCAACTGTCACAAATCACAATAAATACTACCAAATATCAAAACCCAAATGACAAGTCCCAAAACATCGTTTCGATCAGTTTCGATGTTAATCTAAAATCTGTTTACAAAAATTAATTTATTATTCCTTTTCTAAATATAAAAACTTTGCAGTAATGAAGGAAACGAAAATGAGTACTCACCTCTCAGGCGGAAGATTAAATGTTGCTATATTACAGGAAACTATGAGAAAAGAGCTGTTAAATCTCTTGCAGTTGTGTGAAGGGAAAAAGGTTCGTTCGTTTATTTATTCTTTTCTAACGAAGTGAATTTATACACTCTATAATATAAACCTAATGTGATAAAACCCTCGACATAAAACAAAACTTTTTATAGGTATACTTATCGAAATAAAATTGTTGGTCCCATGACATTCGTTTTATAGAGTTTGCACTGTACAATTCACAATTATTGGCTTTCATTTCATATTGTTGTTGAAAGTGATGATAGCTTAATCAACACTTGGGCCCCTTCCGGGCTACAGGGTTGTCCTAGGCACATCTATGACTTCTCGAAGTTTGGTGCTTATTAAGCAATAAAATATTGGTTGAACGGTGAAGGAAAGAAAACATCGTGAGGAAACCTACCTGCCTGAATGGTCTGCTTAATGTTCTCAAAGGTTGGTGAAATTGGCCAATATGTGGGACTATGGTCTGAAACATTCTGTGCCCAGTAATAGGCCTGTGAAAGATTGAAATGAATGAGTATTTTTGTAGGTGACAATTTGGGACGAATGGTTAGCTGGACCAGTGGGGTTGGTGGCACAATACTCGCTACTCAAAGAGCATGAAGTGGTGGATATGTTTCCACTAAGGCCGGGCAGCCTGCCCACTATATCAGTCAAACATATAATTTTCATTGCTCGGCCCAAGTTAGCCCTTATGGACCTTGTTGTGGATTACATACAGTCTTTGAGGTATTTATGAACATCATGTTGAACTAATGTTAACTCTATATATACATACATTCTCTGCAGTTGTTCTTGGTTATAATAATCTGGAACATTTTTTATTTCTGAAGAATGTGACTCTTTATGTAGGAATTTTCGTGGTAAATTAATGCATGCACAATAATTGGATACACATATGCAATAACGTTTCAACCCACAAACCTTTATCAAATTAAATACATACATAATGTAAAAGAATAAAGTTAACTTTTCAATTGATAAGTTGTGTAGGTTGACTCTTTATTACATATGTGTGTCCAATTGCGGAATTGTGTGGTGGTCATAATTATTATGACCCATCAGAGTTAGGGCTAAAAACTAAAACCAGACAGCTTATAAAATGTATTCTGATTCAGACCCCTTAAGTCCACCTTCAGTCAACATGGTTAAACGTTGCTTAACCTATAAGCTATGCATAATGCATATTAAATTCATAGCAATTTGTTTAATAATATAACTATGTATTTCAAATAGTATATCTTTTTGGTTCTATAAAAACAGGAAAATAATTCAACAATGTATACTTAATAATCCTGATAAGAATGATTAGTTTGGTCAAATTGAAACTCATTAATGTTATGAATAGTACCTATAGTTATCAACTGTTATCCTGTTTCTAAAGAGCCTAGTGCACATTGGCCCTATGTGTAAGTAAATAACTTGAACTTGCCAAACTCATTGGCCAAGCCAATGTGTACCAGAAGCCACAAGAGGGTAATTAGGGTACGCAATGGTTTTTTTTTTATTTTTATTCGATGACAAGGTAGCCCTTGACTGCGATCTCACCTGATGGTAAGTGATGATGCAGTCTAAGATGGTAGCGGGTTCTCTTGGAAGGGATATAGCAGTGTAAACTCAACCCATACCCCCAATCGGTTTCTACACGCCACCGTGCCGGAACGCTAAATCGCTTGGCGGCACGTCTTTGACGGTAGGGTGGTAACTAGCCACGGCCAAAGCCTCCCACCAAAAATCAAGTCAAAATTTTCAGAGAATGTATATTTCTGTTGCCGCTACAACAACAAATAATAAAAATAAAAATTACTTAAAAAAAAAAGACGGCTCCCCTACTAGAATCATGTTTTTTGGTGTATTTTGGTACTGAATCCTTTGTATGCGCGTCTGACTCGCATTTGAATGGTTATTTTTCTTGTTATAGGACAAAACAAACCTCTCCTGTCGAGTTCCACTTATTCTTTGTGCCTAGAAAGAGTGAGCTTTGCGAAAAGCATTTGAAGAACCGTGGAGTGTTGACCAACCTGTCACTTAAGGAGTTCAAATGTGACATTGTCCCTTTCGACAGTGATGTTATGTCCTTGGAACTGCAGAATGACTTCAGGTAAATTTTGTTCTTCTTAATCAACCAGTAAACATTCAATACTGGTCATAGGTCTCTGGAATAAACTTCCACCATCCTCCGTCTTGCGCCGCCTACATCCAGCAACTCCCTGCGTCGTGTTTGATTTCATCAGTACATCTAGTGAGGGGTCTAGCAACCCTGCGCTTTCTGGTGTGAGGTTGCCACTCTATTATTCCTGAGCCTATTTTAATGTTGACTTTCAAACGTTTAAACGTTTGAATTTTTCTTTTTCCAAAGCAAACTTCATTACTAGTGAATTTAAGATACAAAAATGATTTTGATGACGACGTGATTTTTTGCATGTATTTTGAGGACCTGGTAAGGCATTAAAAGCTTTTTTTTTTATACCGGAAATGCAAAGAGTTGTTGCGGAATTTTCCACGCGGACGAATTCGCATGCAAAAACTTGGAAATATGCCTAAGGTGTCTAATTTTTTTGTTTTTTTAAAGTAACCGGTGGTTATGAACCACTATTAAATTTTTTTGCCCTACAGAGAAAACTATTTGGAAGGGGATCCAACCTGCCTGTACAATGCGGCACAGGCTCTGCGCACCATACAACAACTGTATGGAATTATTCCACGAGTTTACGGCAAGGGCAATGCTGCAAAACAAGTAAGAGCGACGATGCCACAATATGCACTGTAATGGCGTATGCCACACGGTACACTCTGGCGCCGCACCGCACGCACACAGGGGCCCAAGTCTGCTAAATTGCCATTGTAGTTCAATTGTCTATCAATGACATTACAATTGTTATTTTTAGCAATTGTCATGTCATTGATAGACAATTGAACCCCTGGGCCCCAAGTCAAATTGCTAAAAGTAGCAATTGGGATGTCATTGATAGACAATGTAACTACAATGGCAATAGCAGACTTGGGCCCCTGGTCTTGGAACTAGAGAGACGAGTGACATCACTCTGGCTGCATTTTTATTTAGACTGTACCATAGTTCATTCAACATTCCTAAGTAGTCGCCATTGCGGCCCCGCACCAACCAAGTGTCGCCAATGCGACGAGATATTCGCAGTGCGGTGCCGCCGCAATGCATCATTCATACACAGCATAGGGTGTTGTTGTATATCCTCTTCAATTTTAGAGATTGCGGCAATTTCGTTTATCTTGTCGATAAATCCTGAAAACAGTATTATATATCTATCTTCTAATATATAAAAATGAATCGCTTAATGTGTTGGTAAGCGCATCACGCGTGAACGGCTGGACCGATTTCGCTAATTCTTTTTTTATTGTGTTTGTTATTGTCAGGAGAAGGTTCTTATGAAAGAAAAAATTAAGAAAATTGCGCGGAAAATTAGAAAATTTAAGAAATATTAACCACCATATTAAATTATTTCTAATGTAACCGCTTTTACAATTCAAACTTTTTGATGTAACCTTATGGCGTTTGACATAACATTGACAGAATGCGTGCTGCCAATTTCGTCGAAGAGTTTCAATATTCATAGTTAAGACAGGACAACGTCTGTCGGGTCCGCTAGTTATTTATAGATATTAAATTTACATGCCAAATTGATCAAAATGCCGATTTTAATGAATAGGTGTCAATTAGTTTATTATTATAGTATGGGTGACATAGGCTTTTAAACTATTTTCTTGTTGTATGTTCGATAGGTATGGGATATGCTGTGTCGGTTGAACAAAGAGGAGCAGGGCGCGGGCCCGCGCGGCGCCACCACGTGCTGCATCGATCAGCTGCTGCTTCTGGACCGCGCCATCGACTTCACCAGCGTCGTGTCCACGCAACTCACCTACGAGGGACTTATTGGTAAGTTCTAGATTAAAGTAACCTTGTCCACAGAAAATCATTTTTTTTAATATTTTTTTTAGCGAGCAAACGAGCAGGCGGGTCACCTGATGTTAAGTGATTAACGTCGCCCATGAACATTTGTAGCACCTGAAGCACCACCAATGCGTTGCCGGCTTTTCAGGAATTTGTTAGTCCGTCCCTTGAATAACCCCACCTTGTAATTTAGTGGGAACACCGTCGTCGGAAGTTGGTTCCACAATTTCAAAATACTTGGAAGAAAGATCAGGCACAACGGATGGTCGAAGTGCTCCAAGCACCCAGGTCGTGAGGATGAAATTTTGTTAGGTGCCGAACGGTTCTGTTGTAGAAGAAAAAGGGTGGAATAAGGTCAAATTGCTTTTCTCCTCTTAGCTAGTTTTTCTGTGACCAGACGAGCTGTACGGCATAAAGAGCTCGACGGCCACATTCCCGGGCCACAAGTTCGTGAGCCCGGACGACGCCAGCCCCGAGGTGACCGCGCGCGAGCGCAAGCGCATCATCCTCAACTCCGGCGAGGAGCTGTTCGCCGAGCTGCGGGACTGCAACTTTACCACGGTTACTATTCCTTAGCCTATTTACTAACCGACGCCTGCGACTTCGGCCTTGTGGCTTTAGGTTTTCTAACCCGTGGGAACTCATTGATTCTCCGAGATAAAAAATAGCCTATGTCACTGTTTAGCTCTAGGTCCTCAACTATACCCATGCAAAAAATCATGTCAATCCGTAGCTCTGTTGTAGATTGATTGAAGGACAAAACAATAAACAAACACTCGTATTTACAATATTAGTAAGGACTAACTGACGCCCGCGACTTCGTCCGGTTCCTTTTTTCAGAGGGATCCCGCGGGATATTTAAAAACCCAACTCCAATAACGCGAACGCGAATAATAATTATCTGTCATATCATAAACACAGCGGCCCCACTATCCCAGGACCTCTATGTTAAATCCTCCATAAATCAAACCCACTTCACGTTTTTTTTAGTAAGTAATAGAAATTGAGGCCGATCTTCAGGTGATCCATTCCAAGTACCTTCATAATGAATATTGTTTTTATCAGGTGGGCCCCGCGTTATCGAAGAAGGCCCGCGTCATCAAGACCCAGCTCGACGAGCGGCACAACGAAAAGTCAGTGCAGGAGATCAAGCAGTTCGTGTCGCGCCTGCCGCAAATGTTGGCCAACAAACAGTCCCTCGCCACGCACATGGCCATTGCCGAGTACATTAAAGAGGTTTGTGGTACATTCAGGTCTAGCTTGCGACTTTGCCCGCGTGAATTAAGCCTCGCAAACCATGCGCCTGCCTTAAAAAAATTAAGTTGTTCACTTTTGTTTAATTTTTGAGATATGTCTGTTTTTAACTGTTTTAATTAGTGTAATTGGAGGTTTCCGTACCTTTTACTGCCGTTATTTTTTTTAAATCCCACGGGAAGCCTTATCCCTAAAGTAATCCTCTGTTTTTCTGAGATTAAAGATACTCTGTCAATCTCAAAGCTCTTTAACTTTTACAAAGTGCTTTCGATTCAATTGACGATTCGAAAGCACTTTGTAAAAGTTTATTTGACAAAAAAAAATCTAGTCTATTCTCAACTACACCCATGCAAAAAAATCACTTCAATCCGTAGCTGCTGCTTCGATCCGCCTATCTGTTGTGGCGTGATGGCGTGATGGCGTGATTGAAGGGCAAATCAACAAACAGACACTTTCGCATTTATAGAATTAAGTAGGGATTAATAAAATTAATTAAATAATCTTGATTACAGATCACGGACACCTTCGATTTTCACGACACAATCCAATGTGAGGAGGATTTCTTGAATTGTATCGACAATGAAAAAGTATGCCCCTTCATTGAAGATCTCATTGCACAGAAAGCTCCTTTGATCAAGGTAAGTCTCCATTTTATAGATTGCTCTGAACTTTACAGATTCCCTGACCAATAACTAGGGTATTCTTAGTAACTGCCTGGTAGCCTGGTACCTACTATAAAAGGCAGACTGGCTTCTTTTAGTGGGAGCGTTCGATGTTTTCGTGTCTTTTAGTCACTGCTCGGCTACTCGATTCCTCGTTCGAACGCTTCACTGGGCACACATGCAAACGCCAATCGCAGCGAGCGAGTTGCGTTTTTAATAGAATTCCTCCTGAATTTTCTTTAGATATTAAGTAAAATACGTCTATAGCCATGACATTTTTTACATTTCCTTCAGAAGGAAATGTTGAGAAGGAATCCTTCTCAATAGAATTCTTGGTTTTTTACTGGAGCCAACTGGAACTAATTTTTAACTGCCGCGTTCCGCGTATTTTAGATGTCGCGCTCAAAAGACGCAGAAACTATGCAGTCGCAAAAAGTTTAACTTTCGCGTCTTTTAGCTGCGTATTGAACGCTTCTCGAGAGTCGCGAAGACACGATGCAGACGCAAAGACGCCGATCGGTGCCGCTAAAAGATGCCAGTCTGCCCTGTCTCTAATACAGATATTTTTACTCGATTAAACCAAAGCCAAAATGAAAGGTTATGATTTTAGCAGTCTATGTATGTCTATTTACGTATGTTGCACGGTAGCGCCTAAACTACTGAGTCCATTTTGATGGATGAAGTGTCAATTGATTCGTTATTATTGACCAGGTGGCATAGCTACATTTTACACAAACAAAAACAAAATGACGGATTTTATATCCAATTTTGCAAAGTCGAGTTATAATTTTTAAAGTTTTTTCTTATTTATTTAAAGAATAATCATTCAAAATTTTTAAATATCTTAGATGCAGCGACTGTGTTACTTTAGAATATAGTGATGTGGTGATCATAAGTTGCTATTTTGTTCCAGATACTTCGGCTGATTTGCCTCCAATGTGTGACAGGATCGGGTCTGAAGCCCAAAGTCCTCGAGTACTACAAGCGGGAACTTGTGCAGGTGTATGGCCTCAACACTTGGCTCTCCCTCTGCAACCTCGAGAAATGTCTCTTGCTGCGACCTCAGACTGGCACTAGGCAATATGCTGTACTTAGAAAGGTATTTATACAGAATACTGAAATGTATTTAAGCAACAAAGAAGACCCCAAACGTAATACCAGGAGGCAGATTACGTAAAAGCTCCAATCATTGCTTTAGTCTCAATTGTTGTGATTGGCTGAATTTATTGCTTTATTTCGCATTTAGCCGACGCGCGACGAGAAGGTATCTGCCATTCAATTGGTGAATACAATCGTCCTGCTGTAAATCATTTTTATGCACTTGAACATAATATGATTTGAGACATTTTGGCCAATATCTTATTTGGTTTTCAATATGTAGTTCAATCATTTTTATTTTTAATTTATTTAGTAGTTTAAGTAGAAAAGGCGTAATAGAGTATTTGGCAAATTGTAAATAAAATATTTCTAATTTTCAGACCCTACACCTAACTATGGACGATTCTGAACTAAATGCCAAGGATAAGAGCTACCTGTCAAGCAAATACGTGCCGTTGACCGTGCGACTTAGCGAACATATTGCCAAAAATAAGGGATGGACAGGTGAGTTACCCCTATACATCTTCTTCATCCATTGCTGGACAGTCTTCCATAGTCTGCCACATGCCACCGCCTTAATCCAGCAACTCCATACGACTGGTCTGATGACCTAGTGGGCTGCGCTTTCTGGTGCAATGTAGTGACATTGCACCAGAAAGCGCAAATACTGTCAAAACAGTAATGATTTGACAGTAGTAGGTTAGTTGGTGAATTTTACAGGTAGGCAAATGTGTAGCCTTATTGAACTAGAAGAAAAACTTATCAAACTGCTAATATTTTCATTTTCATTTAACAGGTATAGCAGATGTGTTAGGCAATCTTCCCGGGCCCACTTTAGAAGAGCTCCAAAGTCTGCAGCCTCGAATGACGCGACGTAATTCAATATCGAGTGAAACCTCATCATCCATAGAAACTCCGAAGGTGATTCTAGTTTTCTTCATTGGAGGTTGTACGTACCATGAAATCTCTGCACTACGGACTCTCAGCCAACAAGAAGATTCTAATGTAGAGTTTGTTATACTCACTACTAAATTAATAAATGGTAATACTTTCATTGAAACGCTAATGGAGTCTGATTAATTTAAGTTTGTTATATTAATTGTTGTTTAAATTGTGGAGCTCCAGATCAAAAATCAATAAATTGTTTTGATACCAAAATTTTACTTTTTGTATTATAAATATGAATGTAATAATAAGCCAGATTCAGAATCACATTGATCTATAAGCATAAAGCAATTTTTTTTTAATGTAATTGTAAAAATATTTTTTTTAGATTTGAAGAATACTTATAATATATTTTGGATTTTAGTTAAGGAGCTCTTCAATTTGTACCCTTGTATTAAAAATTCTTACTTGCAATATTATATTATGTCAGTAGTAATATATACTTTAAATAAAAACTATATATAATGAAAAATTTACTGTATAATATGTTCAGTAATATCAATACACTATATTTAAGGATATGTTTGACTTTTATTTCTCTATAGTATTAATAATTGATTCATTGTGTCCATAAATTATTTAAATAAATAAAGAGGAACCCATTATTCTAGGTTTATTAAAATTTCATATTATTTAACTTGCATATAATATAAATTTTAATTTGATCAGTTTAAATAAACTTACAAAAATCTTGCATGCTTAATGTCTATTATATTACATTATTAAAGCTTCAGCATAATAAAAATAATCTTTCGTACTCAACTTTATTTGAGGTCAGAGGTTGACTATTCTCATAAGTATTCATTACTAGAGTATGTGATGTTGGATTTCTTTGGTGGTGCTACTTTGACACCATATTTCGCTGCTAAATCTAAGAATTTCGTATTGTCGTAACCAACTTTTTCCTTATATGTTTTTATCATATGGGGCATCAAAGTTTCCAAAATGAATTTGAAATTTTTCTGGGCATATGAAGAATCGTTTCCTACTGAGAACTTGAGTCGAGAGTTAAATATAGCATATATACATTCATCTACAACATCCATCATGTCTTTAGTAACAATTTCTAGGCCAACATTCTGTACAGTTATAACAGACTGTGCAAACCATATAGTGCTACTCGATAAATCCACCCATGTTTCATTTATTACATACCTAACTAAGATAAGGCCCAAATTTTCCATTTGTGATAAGAATTTATTAACTCCCACTTTAGTGTGCATATTTACAGGCGTCCATTTGTCCTCAGACACTTTTGTTTTCATGGATTCAACAATCTTCTCCTTATACTCTCTTAAAGCTTTTATTATCGGTGTTCTTAAACAGCTGTTCATCTGAAATCTTAAATCTAATCCAAACTCACAGAAAAGTGTACATTGCTCTCGTAAACTCTGAACACACTCTAAAACGGAATCTAATGCACACTGCGGTGTAAATACTTGCTTTATAATTTGACTCATGAGAATTCTTAGTTGCATACTAGCCCACACTATGAAGGCGCTTAATTTATTCTTAGGAAATAATGTAATGAACTCGGTTAAGGCATCACTCAGTGAGCAGAAGAACACTTCCCCAACCTGCTTTACGTAGCTGTGTATAGAACCCTCCAACTGTACTGCTTTAACATGAGCCTTAACTGTGTGACTACAGATATCCAAAAAAAGTTCACACGCTTGACTAGTCATATTGAACTTATTCAGAATGAGCACTGGGTGTCGTGCTGACCTCAAACCACCTCGAGGGCTCCAGTTGTGGGTGACATCCAGCTCTTTGAGTAATATCTCTGTCAATACCTTTTGCTTTTGCTCAATCTTTTTTAATATCTCAGTCCTTTGGGGGTGGGTTTTAAATTCTTCTGTACTTAATGTCTTTTGTGCTGCTACCATTAAATCGTAAGTTTTTTGGAAATGCCTCTCCACAATAAAAACGTCTAACTCCTCAGTGACATCAGCCAGCCAGTCCGGCAGAGGTGGAATTTGAGGAGACTGTATTTCCTCAACTGATAGACTAGGGGACTCCAATGATTCATGTTTTAATTTGTCTTGAGAATCCTTCTTCTTTTGCTTTAAATTTTCTTTCTCAATATGCATCTTTTTTGCTACATCAAACTTATCAAGCCAGTCTTTTTTAATTGTTAAACTATTGCATTGAAACACTCTAGTGTCTGGAAAGGCCAAAACTTTAAATGCCTGCTTGACCGTACCTAAGTCACGCACGTTCACTACTGCTAAGGTACTTATTGGGTAAGAAGTCTGAAATTTGTATCTCATTGGACCTCGACGATTTGATATCCAAGATGTCAACATAAGGCAGTCGTTGAATAAATACACGTGCATTCTCTGTAGAGCCGTGTTCTCCTCGGCATCGATCTCCAGCAAATCACCTTCGTGTAAAAGATGCCTCTCTGGAACATCCAGCAAGTTCATACAATTTTCGACTTTTTCTGAGATAGAATTAAGTTTATTTTTACGCTCCTCCTCAACCCTTTCAGCCTCTAAATCGTGATTATCGAGGGACTCGCGGGACAACGTATTTTCATTGCCTAGCACTGAAGCCTGAGATAAAGTCGTAAGAACCATTCGTTGATCACTTAACAAATGCGACAACTTGTACATTTCTGTTTCTAAGTGGGATATTTCGGTAGCAGTTTCAATGAACTGCATGTAGTTTTCGTACACATTCTTCTTGAGGGCACTGGCGGTTTCTTCAGCTAAACTTTGGATTTTCTCCTTCTGCTGGGCCAGCTCCTCCCCTCCGACGCATGACTTCGCTAGCTCCTTCACGTACCGCTCGGGTATGAATTCTGGTACCGCAAACTTCTCCATATTAATATCGGACATGGTTTTCGCATATATATTTACAATTTCGATAGTTATTTTAAATAAATAACACAGTTTCTCACATCATTCGATAATCGAACGACAGGACGTATCAATCAACCAGCTGTCAAACTTGCGTTTCATTACTGCAAACTTTTATATTATGTCAAGCTTTACGTCACTTAGCGTTTAATTCGTAAGTCGCACAGCTATGTACAAATCGTATTTTATAGGTAGATACCTAGGTACCTACCACAGAACAGGATCTGTAATCTAAGGGCCTTTACACACGACGTTTTTTAAACGAGCTGACGAGCTGCTCTCCACAATTTAGTGGTTAGAATTGAGAGATCAATAGGTAATAAGGAGTTTGCTCTCGGGTGTTTCTTCGATGTTGAAGGGGCGTTCGACAAAGCAAATCGTGAAGCAATAAAGGCTGCACTTCAGAGGGATGGCATCGAGCATGCTGTAGAAATGTGGATCATGAACATATTACAGAATCGCTCGATAACAGCTGAACTAGGTGGACAAGAGTATACCATTAAATCCACCAGAGGTTTTCCTCAAGGAGGATGTTTATCACCTCTGTTATGGTGTCTTTTGTTAGATTCTTTGATAGTCAAAATCAATGCTATGAAGATCTATATGCAGGCTTACTCTGATGACGAAGCACTCTTAGTTACGGGCAAAGACCTGACTACAGTCAGGAATATAATGAGCGTTGGTATTAAGACTACAATGAAATGGTGTCGAGATAAAGGTCTTGGTCTCAACCCTGCAAAAACAAGACTAGTACTTTTTACCAAAAGAAGAAAAATAGCACACCTTGCACTGATTGTTATTGGTGGTGCGGAGATAGAACTGACTAAGGAAATCAAATATCTAGGGGTGTTGTTAGATAACACTCTTAGATTTAGCAGGCATATAGAGGAACAATGTAGGAAGGCAAAAATAGCCCTCATACAATGCAGGAGAGCAGTGGGAAGAACCTGGGGTATGAAGCCGTGTGTAATAAAATGGATATATACGGCCATCATACTGCCAAGAATCCTATACGGAGCGATCGTATGGTGGCATAAAGCAGCAACATCAACAAATAGCAAAGAACTGACTAAAGTACAAAGGATGGCCACATTGATGGTCTCGGGTGCCATACGGACAACACCATCTGCGGCACCAGAGATTCTTCTAGGTCTATATCCTCTGGATCTGACAGCTAAAAGGAGAGCGTTAGAACAGTGGTATAGAATGAAACTGTCAAGACAATGGAAAGGCAATTTCATGGACAAAGGTCATACTGAGTTAGAAAAGATCTACGGAGATAAACTGTCTATGATAATCACTAATAATGATCTCATTAGGAGACAGCGTATCTTCGACAAGAAGTATAGAGTGCACATAGGATCAAAAGAAGAATGGAAGATAGAATCCGCCAGTGAAGATATCATAGTCTGCTACACGGACGGATCTAGGCGAGAATCCACTAAGCTAAGTGGTGCTGGAGTATTTTACAGTACCATTCCGGATAAGAACCAAGCAATCAGCCTGGGTAAATTTACAAGCGTATTTCAGGCCGAAACGTATGCGATCATGGAGTGTGCTATCGGCTTGATGGATATCGTAGATAATGTCAAAAAAGAAGTTATTATATATAGTGACAGCCAGGCTGCAATAAAAGCTCTGGAAAGAAAAGACACAACTTCGGCTGTAGTGAAGGAATGCAAATATGCACTAAACTCACTAGCTGAAAAAACAAAAGTAACGATAGCTTGGGTTCCTGGACACAAAGGGAACATCGGTAATGAGAAAGCAGACGAACTAGCCAGAATGGGAGCAGGTATCCAATTTCACGGACCTGAGCCTTGCCTACCCATTCCGTACACGATTACCAAAAGAGTGTTAGAGGGAATCGTAGAAAGAGAATCGAATTCAAGATGGAACAACTCGATTCAATACAGGCAATCGAAATTATTCCTGAAATCATTCGATAAGAAGAGGACAAGACAGCTCATGTCACAAAGTAGAAATAACATAGCATTGGTAGTAGGTATGGCAACTGGACACTGTTTGCTAAATAGACATCTCACAATTATGAGAATCAAAGAAGACCCATCCTGTCCTGAGTGTGGTGAGGAGGAGACCAGCTTCCACTTCATAGCTGAGTGCCCCATGTACTCATTGGTAAGATGGGAACTGCAAGGTAAGGATAGGATAAGTGTAGAAGACCTAAAATATCTTTCTATAAAGGATATCGTTAGGTTTGCGAAAGGTACAGGTAGGTTTGAGGGGGGTAGGCTGCCTGGGCACCAGTAACCTGTGTCCAAACATGGGGAATTGGGTGGAATAGTCCTGACACAGGACTGATCACCCGCCTGGCGTTGGCAGGCGTCCCCTCTTTAAATACAATACAACGAGCTGACGACGCGAGTCACAAGTGGTATCTATAATAATCTGTGGTAGCAACTGTAACGCGCTGCAAACACGATGTTATCGCAAACACATTACCTATTTCACACGTTCATAAACACAAATCATTAGTTACTATCACCTTTGTTATAAGTCTAGATATTATCATTCTATATACATATGTCGATGTACATGATTCTAATCGACATAATTATACATAATTTTGTCGATTAGAAACCTTTTTCAAGTTTAGCAGCGCCGACAACGCACGATAGTGAAACGCGCGTTGACGGCGCCTAAAAAATGTGATGTGTAAGAGCTCTATGATTAACATTGGACTTGCTAACAGCAAGTTGCTACTTGCTGTCCCTATACAAATGACAGCATAATTATTATGGATCAATTTGAAGTGCCACATTTGACATACCAGTGTCTCTGGAACTAATGGATTGGTGCGCCATTTGGTTCATATTAGTTCCAGATACACTCATACCGATGCTCACAACGCCAAGATGGCGTCAATCAAGTAAGTTCAAAAAATAAATCACAGCAGCAAGTCCAGTAATTAAAGATAGAGGGCAGTAACCTAGTAAGAAGGTCACTGTCCTCTATTATTAAATTATGGAAATACCCCTGACCTTTTTAATTAATTTATGATTAACACTGGACAGGCTGCTGTCACATTTTTTGGACTTACTTGATTAACGCCATTTTGGCACTGTAAACAGTTGAGAGTGTCCAACGAACCAAAATTAGTGAGGGCACTTATATACATACACCTTATGCTATATGCCAATGGATAAAAGACCTTGCCACTGTTAATTAAGTCCAAAGCGGATCTTACATAGTGATGCAAAATCCGCTTCGTTTCCGCTCCGCTCGAAAAAAGGAGGTAGCCATTGCTGGTTCCTGAGTGCAGGAACCAGCAATGGCTACCTCTTTTTTTCTGGGCCCATTGAACGGCTCTATCCATGGCATACAACTCCGCCTGAAACAGTTCAGCACGAATTCAGTTTCAGCTTCATAGAATTAACTAGTCACGCCCTTTTTTTCACGCGGAAATAGCCGCTTCCACCTTGCCCTCAATCTTACTCCCAACCGTTTATAAGAGAGCGTTCCATTTCTAGACTAACGGAGGTTTCCCTCGGAAGGTTGTCAAGGAAGAAGTAGCTGATTCTGGTACTGAGCGCGGGGTGGTCTATATGCTGCGCAGCGTAATCCAGCTTTACCTCTATCACTTTGTCCTCAAGCAGCTGATGGCGGAACACTACCTTTCCTGGCTTTATACAGAGAGGCTGCCTCGTGAATCCTAAGGTCGAGGGGCAGTATTCCGGCCAGTATCAGCGCCGAATTTAATGAAACCGTTCTGTATGCTCGGGTTATTTTTTGTATGGCACGGTAGTATACCGTGGTCCTACCCAGTAGGTCAAATCGGTGGGATTTAAGAGAGGAAAATAAAATTGTGCAATTGAAAAAAAGATTTATTTTGAACCCATCGATTGGATCGATCCAATGTTAGAGAAATCCTTACATTAAGTAGACCATAATGTTGTTCTGAAACGTAGGATCAATTCGCAAATTATTTTGTATACTTATATGTTAGTTGATATTTCTAGAGTCGAAATTATTGTTTTTTCTCAGGGGTTTCTGCAGCCGGGGCTTTCGTTGGCTCGTTGAGATCAGTGGTAAGTTTCGTCGGCTCTTGAGGCGTGTTGGTTTCTTTTGGGGGTTGTTCAGGCTCGGTGAAGTTGCCGTTGCGCTTGTATCTGTAGTAGCGGGTCGAGGCTGCTTCCGAGTGGGACTGGTAACAACTCACGAGCGCGTCTCCGTGATGATCTAGGCAAATAATTCATCGATGATTATTATTATTTTTAATGCAGTTCGGAAAATCTTTCCGTACAAAGAAATAAAATTAAAATGTTTGTTTAATCTGTCTGTGTTTTCGAAATAACTGCCTTTTCTTAACTCACGTGACTATCTGAAATATTATATCTAACCCCCATTTCTTCGTCTGTTTGTTTAGCTGGACCGGCGTTCACAGGCAGGTTGAGGGTTATGGGAGGAGAGTTTTATCGCGGAAATATTCAGGTTACCCGCACTTAAGATAAAAACTCTTAAATATATTGCTTTATTTTAATTCTAACCATGGAAGCGATTTTGACGTTTGGCGTATATTAGTTATTATAGTATGTATATGGTTAAATTTAAAGCTTCTTTTTATGTAGGCAAAATAAATAGTTACTACGCGATTTCGATAAATCTATACATACGTACACTGGGAGTCAGCTCAACTCATCTGGGTATATAAATGGTAGTTACCTCCTGGGCACGTGCAGACGGCGATGTGTCGTCGCGCCATGCACACGGCGCCGGTACCGCACTGCGTGTTGCCGAGACACGGGTCCACGCACTCGTAGCCGACACACGCCAAGTGGTCGGGACATTGGGAGTCCAGCTCACATTCACCCTGACAAAAATAAAACACCCTTTAGCTATCACTCCATTTACAGTTAGTCAGTCCATTCTATTAGCTTCGATACCAGCTGTGCATATTGCATAATGTGATCGAGATAAGATTCTGGAATGTTAGTAAGCCGCCATGTTCTATTTCTGTCTTGCTCAGTGTAAGGCACAAAAGAGCAGGATAAAAATATAAAATGGTAGCCAGCTATAAACATAGTCACAAGTAGACAATAAGAAAGTTTCATAGATGTTTGACCAAGTAATTTCAAAATTATGTAAGGACCAGCCGACGGTACATCAAAATCTCTTGTTAGTACGAGTTTATGCAGACATTATAATATTATACCTTTTCGCATGAGATGAGTGCGTTTCCGCGGTATCCAGTAGGGCAGGTGCACACCGGTCGTTCAGCGCCAGTGCGGTCGTGGCCCGGTGTGCACTTAGCGTTAGCACCACAAGGGTTTGGCTCGCAAAGGTCACCTGCAGGATCAAATATTGACAAACTTATATAATGTGATCAAGAAAAGAACAGGATTGAAAAGCTGCAATTTTATATTTTACTCTGGTTCAGTTTAGAGCTGATATCGTTGAACTTTAGCTTTGATCAGACTCAAGATTGAGTTAAAACGAGGTATAATTATGTCAGGGCATATACCGGGCATTTTTATTTCGGAGCACTTACCATCTGATTAACAGCAGAGTTCAGAATCGACTCTTTATACTCTATGAGGTACAGAAACCCACTACAGAATATTTAATATCATCCATCTAGGTACTCGTAATTAATGACTAGGAACTAATTAATGTTCATAGTACGGTATACCAACCTACGCCTTCTGAACAAGGTGATCCCTAATAAGTATGATGAATAATTGATGAATATTACTCACGCGCTTCGAATGGCCTGCAGAAGGCGAATGGATCGCCGGTATGGGTCTTAGGGCAGGAGCACACTGGTGTCAGACCACGCAGGTTGCAATCAGCGTTCACACCGCACGCGTTTGTGCAAGGGTTAATGCAGGCGTTGTACACACACGCGGGCTTGTAACTGGGGCATTCACTGTCAGATGTGCACTCGGCTGAGCAGATGCGGAAAGGATCGCCGTGGTACCCCTGGTGAATTAAAATAATATAGTGTCAGGGCCATGAAGTTCATTGCGCACAGCACATTCGCTCTTGTCAGCGTCGAACGTCAAAAACAAATACTTTGGTGGCCTTTAAAAATGAACACAATTTGTTTACATTTGCTTTGAGAATCGAATCTGACTGACTTTTCGAGTTAGGTTGAATTTTTTACTGCGGAACCCTAATAATGAGAACTTCCAATTGCTAATGAAATATCAATGCAGAAAGATTCCCATACAATCATTAAAAAAAATACAATTTTAAAAGAAATTTTTGAGCTATAAATATTCGAGTCCCATGTTGGGCGCCACTTTCTAAATGGCGACCAAATGGCGAATCTTCGGGCGTAAAGGCCCAACTTTTTTTAGAATCCATACTATGATGATGATACCATATGGAGCCAGATTCCCAGGTATATATTGCTTAAACATCTCCGAGTGACATGAGTTTCTCATAAGAGTGATTTTTTTCAGGTGTTAGGTGTATCACACCTAAACTGGTATATAATCTTAAGTTACGTCGAAGCCAATTCAAATAAAAATCTTACTCTAGGGCACTTGCAGATAGCGCGATGAGCAGAGACAGTCTCGCAGTCAGCGTTGACACCGCAGTCGCTGCACGGGCTCACGCACTTGAAGTCGCGACACGACTGTTGCGTGTTGCAGTCGCTGTCGGAGTCACACTCGTGTCTGCAGCCAGCAAGAGGGCTGCCCTGAAATTAAGGAAAATAACAAAATGTGGATTAAAATTCTCTCTCTAGGTCTAGTCCACGGCTGGACATAGATCTCTGAAAGGTGCTCTAACCTATCCAGTGGTAGGTATCCAGTGGTGGTCTATCTGCTGGTAACCTATCCAGTGGTTGCTAGAAACTCGCTTGATAATCCTACTATTGTGAGATCTCAACGTCCATCGATTCTTCGAGAGTTGCCAGTTGACAATTCACATTGCGCTATTTATCTATCTTCTTCATCATCACATTCATCATCTTTTGTGTCAGGTGTTGAATTCAAATTGGTGATAATGAATTAATAACAGTTACCAGTTAATGGTTGAGGTATAAATATAATCTTTTCTGATTTTGAGGTACTTACTCGCTCGCCAAACAGCCGTAAAACAACTCTTTTTTTGTATCAATTACAATTACAGTTACAAGTAGGTAAGTAGGTATTTACCCTGTATCCAGGAAGACAAGTACAGATGGCCTGGTTGTTGGCCACGTGGCATTTCGTGTTAGGACCGCACGGAGACGGGTGGCAAGCTTCCTCTGTAAACAAATTATTTATAAGATGATAGTGCTAGTTCGATAATAATTATTTATACACATTCTCTGAATTAAAGAAATTGAAAACTCTAAATTTTATGGCAATCATTGTGATAAATTAAATTAGACGAGTACGTACCACGATTATTATTTTCCAAAAATAATAATCGTGGTACGTACGTACGTATAATGTATTATAATTATGTCAATAAGCCACGAATCAAGTCTAAAATCTTTAGTGGCAATAATTTTTCCATTGGGAACATTATAATTAGTTAAGATTTATTTTTAAGCCAGTCAATTTAAAATTGTACAAAACAGAATTTAAAGTCTTATTGTATAGCTTCGATCCGAAGCATGTAGGTACATCAATTAAAATTCACATACCGGGATCAGCAATTCTGCATGAAGAGAAGGGATTGCCCGTATAACCAGAGGGGCAAGAGCAAACTGGAACGTGCTGACGGACCTAAAAATAGAAAGGCGAGTTTAACGTCATCAGCTTCTGTGCTTTCACCCCTATTTCAACCCCTTTAAATACTCAAAGTATCCTATCCCTCTATATCTAGATGCTATTGAGTATGTATGTTGCGAGTGAATACAATAATTAATAACTTACATCGCAATTAGCGTTGTGTCCACAAGCTCCCTCACAAGGGTTGATACAATGTTGGTTGACACACGATTGATGTTGACGACACTCGCTATTATCTGTGAAATAAAATTAAAAATGAAACACAAATATTTTTAATAAACAAGCTTTTAGTACTTGTTAAGATGAATTAAACGAGCCCAAACTTGATGTAGTTATGTCGTTTTATTACAGAGTTCATCATCCGGCTCCATCATCAGATCAGCTTAAGTTATGTCACAATAATATTGTACTGTCATCCAATTTACATATACCTACATGCAAAATTTCATCTCAATCGAAAATCGGGAAGTTCTAATTCAGCTTGCAAGATTTGTTATAGACATAGGCGAGTACATACATACATTGCAAGCTAAATAAAAGCTTGTATATGTAGCTTATTCGATGAAGTGGCACGTCACATAACTGTTTGTCGACTAGCTGATGCCCGCGACTTCGCACGCGTAGATTGAGAATTTTCAATTCCCGCGGGAACTGTCTTATTTTTCGCGACAAAAACTACGTATTATTCCAGACTATAATCTATGTGCCCCAGTCTAATCGGTTTAGTCGTTGCGTCGTGATTGAGTACCAAACATCCATCCATTCATCCGTCCATCTATTCCACAATACAAGAATACCTAGTGTGGGTCTCAATGGATATTATTATATTCATTGTTAATGTTGTTTTGCCAAATAAATAGTTTTCATTTAAATTCATCCATCCATCCATACATCTAAACTTTCGCATTTATAATATTAGTAGGATTGTTAGAGTAACCTCGCTCGTTGTTTAAATACAATAGAAGGTAGTTAACACTTACCAACACACTCGATCTTGACACATTGAGACAATGGGTCGCCGGAGTACCCGGGCAGGCAGGCGCACACGGGCCTGACACTGCCGTGTGTGCAGTGAGCGCCTACTCCGCACGTGTTCGGTCCGCATCGCACGAGGTCGTCCGAAATGGAGCGGCCGTGCTCGTATAGGTTTCGTCCGACGTAACCTCGTCCTACATTGTAGTTGTAGTAACGTTGTCCTGAAAAAATAATTGTCTACGTAACTGTTGGGCCCATAATAATCTACGTGCTATCGTTAAATACCCATAAGTTACATTTTTGACATCACATTTTACAGTTCTTCGTCTTTGACATCACAAATTGCATTTCCCCTTACCATTTCAGTGTTCAGATATAGTTTGATTAGTTACGCAAGGGAGGAGGTAGGTTATTCCATGTTCTACTTAAACTGCTAAAAATCTATATTTTTAAAGATTTCGCTATTCTATACAGCGAAAACTTTTGCCTTTGAGCACTTGCTGAAAACAGTGTATTACTCAGCTCATTATCTATACATTTTATACAATAATAATTCAAAAAGAAGTAAAATCCCATAGATATTTGAATGACGTAGGGCAGTCTTCGTCACGTCGTCATCTCAACTATCTTACAAGGATTGCCACAAAACGTGATTTTGTGCTACTTGTATCCAGCAGCTGCTGGTGACTTGTTAGAGAAAAGCCCCTGGTGGATAACTTTACCAGTCAAAAACTGCGTCGAAAGAAAAACATCTAAATCTCTATCTCATAATAAACGATCAAAATAGTTTACATAATCCTCATAAGTCATACATCACGAGACCCTGACGAAAGCCTTATATGTGCGTAAACGAGTTATCGCCCACATCGAACCTTATGTCCTTGCCCACTTGACGGATCTCGGAAGCTTATTGTAACAAATCTTACGTAGTCGATTATGTGTTTATTGGAATAAGTTGCAAAATAAAACCCGGCCAAGTGCGAATCGCATTCGCACACAATGGGTTCCGTACATGTCTTCTAGATGGATTTGGATTTCTTTTTTTAATCTATCTAAATATATCAAACGAAAAGTCTGATAGATGACAAGACGACTGACTGACTGATCTATCAACGCACAGCTCCAACCACTGGATGGATTGTGATGTAGACATCCGCTAAGAAAAGATTTTTGAAAATTCAGCCCCTATAATGGGGTAAAACAGGGGTTTGCGAAATCGAACTTAACGTGAGCAAAACCGCTGGCAAAATATAGTTTTTATTATATACCGAGATAGAGGTCATATAGTAACACGCATTCGCAAAAATGGACCGATAGCGGAAGCTTAGTAATGAGCACTCTTTGGGTACGGAACCCCAGAAATCAGGCAAGCATAACCCACCTACGTACAACACGTGGGATTTGAAAAAACAGAACCAAATGATACCCATTTAGAGGCGGGTCTATTACGTCGCAGAATGTTTTGAATACGACTCTGATTAACTACATTTATCTACTTAATTATAATAATAATACGAGGTCAATGAACTTGCTGCTAAGACAAAAATACTGCTTGCTGCTTGTAAGACGAAAATAACGGGCAAGAAGGTATCTACTACAAATAAGTATCTATCGGGTAGAGGTGCACAATCGGATGCGTATAAATACTAGGAAATACTCATTTAATACTATAAAAGCTATAAAACGCACTTATCTCTGAACATGCACTGAACAGTTAGAGGCAGCTCGCAGCCGGATGCGACTAGAGATGCGAGCGCTGGACCCCCTCGAAAAAGAAGTCCAAGACGATACAGTTAAGGAATATTGTGTTTATGAAATTAGATACCACTGCGGTACCATTATGCCATCACAGCTATCATTCCTGAACCGAAACAAATTGTTTAAAAACCTTATCATAATTTCATAATTCATAGATATATACTTAGGTATTATAGACCATTTATAGACGTATTATTTTCTATAGATTTCCCTTTTTGGCTTTGACATCTGGCTATTAAATTGGAACGGTTCGCAGTTTTCAAAAAAATTAAAAACGTCTGTAAAAACTGTCCTGCCAATCGAAAATAACGCCAAACAGCCGCCATATTGAATTTTTTTTCTTTATAGCCAGACCCGGGATCATATCCTAACCAAATCTGTGCAGGCATTTAGAAGTCATGTTGGAATAAAGAAACTAACGTACATACAAGAACCCTGAAAATATTACACTCCTTTTGGCCGTTAAGTAAAAAATTTCAACTTACCCTCAACGCCGTAGCTAAAAGCTATAAGCGCCAATGACGCTAAATATATAAGTTTCCCCTCCATCTGAAAAAGGAAATATATATGTGTTAGGCTGATTAAAAATCCCTAATTTAACTTTTTTATGGTAGGGTAGGTATTGATAGGGTTAAAAATGCGTTATTTTACGGTAACTTTACCTATTACTAAAGTAAATGCATTAAGTACTTTTTATTACAAAACCTCATAAAAAATCTATTCGTCACTAGAAATTTTGTATATAAATAAATTACGATATGTTATACAACAACTGATTAACTTATTGCCTCCAGCCATATTCCATACGTATGTACTCGTATCTATGGTAAACATGGCAAATAGGATACCTATTAGGTATTTTATTGTAAAGCGACATAACTATTCTTACGATTCTTATTAAATTAATGATATTAGTCTATTTATGCACTTATAATCGCAATAGTTCGTGTAGAAGGTGTAAACATGGGTCCTGATGGAAAATGTACGCAAAGACCACGAACACTATACTAAAAATACCTATGTCGTACAATAGGTTTATCTGGAAACAAGCACACGTAGGTTTAATTCATAAATCATAATGATAGAATAACTTAATAAATATGAATAAAAGTACCGCCTCGTAAACCAGGAACCAACTCGTGAAAACTAAATAGGTAGGTAGCTAAGTTGAATTGTTACTAATCATGCGACAATGTGGACTGGCCATCAGCGTGCTTTTCAACATCACCTAATTTTTTATGATCGGAGATCAAAACTAACAGACACCGAGGGAAACAAATAATCAATTCTAGGACAGTAACACAGAATCCCTAATAATTTGAGGATAGTAGCACAGAATCCTTAATAGTTGGCGAGGGCCACTAGAGACTGATTTAAGTGATGTATAGCTACTACTCATAGGTAGGATACCTAAATTAGCAATGGTAATTCTGTTTTGTTTCTGAATGAATAGAAATATGAGTAGCTTACCATCACGCGCGCACTTTGTAAATATTTTGCCGTCTGAATACTCTATTATATTCCTACAAGGTGAAAATGATGAATAATATGTTCAGTTAGGACATAGTTTTGATAGGTACATACCAACGGTTTTTGGATATTAAAAAAACAATCACCTGAGCACACTTTCGTTTACACCCTGTGTAGCATTAACTTGTTATTGAATAACAACCTATATATCTTGTAGACTATTTGTGTACAATTATCTTAGAAAATTACTCGAAATTTTATGGTCTATATTCAAGGTATTTTTGGATGCAACTTATATAATTATGTAAATCTTCGCTTTTATCTAGGTCAATAGTGATGCGTAAGTCATTACAAAATATTTTCTTCTAAACGAGAAAACATTTGAACAAAATTTTTTAGCTTTGAAATTTTAACTAACCTGGACTTTTAGATGTTATTAAAACTAATTGAAAACAAAGGTTTCTTAAGATAAAATTAGTCCGTTAAGTTTAAAAACAAACTAAGTATATAGGAACAATTCTTTGACTCGCTGTTCTTTGGATTCGTCAAAAAAATACGTTGGTTGCACTTTCACTTGAGTAAATATTTGCAGGACATACTTTGAATGTGGATATAACGCTTCAAAGACGATTAAAACTTTTTCACACTTACTAATAGCTATTATAAAATGAAAAAAATCGAAGTCCTTAATATTAAAAATATAAGTTGACCACAACAACACTTACACCGTCCGTCCGTCTTTGTCGCGAAGAGGAAAACGTGCCTTCAACGCATAATGTGTGTCCTTATACCACCTGAGTGCGCCTACGCTTCGCGAATTTGTCTGACTAACCGAAAAAAATCTGCATATTAAGATATTATAAATATACATCCGTCGACAATTAATTATCACAGTTCCTTATCCATTTTAATAAACTGATGATCTAATTTCGATAGATAATAAATAATAAAAAGCACGAACCATTTTAGGGCTCTAAAATAAATAGTTACAAAATATGTACTGCAGGCTTAGTTACTGCAGGTAACTGCGTGTGCGTACAACGTATATTTAGCATCAATTAGTAATTCCCATAATGCCCGCATAACTCAAGTATCCGAGTTTTTAAAATTTTAAGTTACTTAACGATCATCCCACTTCTGACTCCAAAATGATAAGTACAAACTGGGGATCCGTCACTGAAATTGTAAACCCCAAATCACAGTAGATACCCAACTGCGGCGAAGTCAAACGGACAGGTTGTCATTTTAGCATTCTATATATCTATGTAGGTATGTTTGTATAGTATGTATTTTACGCATTTTCCACCGTTCCGCGCCTTATCTATTAAGCCGATTTTGATTAAGGTGTTTTGATGAATAAACTTTTGACTGTGAACTACATTTTATACGAACTAAATCAATAAGACGGAAGTTATATCCAATTTTGCGTAAACTGGTTACAGTTTTTAAACTTTTTGTTTCGTGTTGGCTTATTTCGATCTAAGGTTCTTTGAGGGCACTGGGCAGACGAGTCGACAAAAACAAATTGTTTAATCATTTTCAAGCCCCAAGTATTTTATTTTTTAACTTGACATTTTAGCCAAACAGTAAGTTGAAAGTTTGTAAGATATAGTAATTCTAAGTGGTGTGTGTTTTTCGTAAACTTTACGAATTCAGATTCATTAATAAAGCGGTAAGTTTAAACGATCGGAATAAAAAAAATTGTCTACAAAAATAAACTGAACCCGCGGACTTTCAGTAAATGCATTGGCTAGGCTCCAACATGCTTAATGCCATCACGGTTCAGGGCGGCGCGGACACCTTGATGCCTATGCATGAACGGCGGCATTCACATTCTACCACCATAAAAGGCTAACGCGCGACAACCCTGTGTTTAAACAATGATCTCATACAATTCCTGGGTGTATGAACTAGATCACGTTTAGAAAGGAATTCCATGTAGAATCGTGGAATTACCCAAAAAATATCGAAGTCTTCTCAGAAAATATATAATCTACTTTACTATACGTCTTATAGGTACCTACACGATATATCCTTTAATATGCGAAACGTTTTTAAATTACTTATGCGAAAATATATTTATATTGTTGGTTTGTCATTCAATCATGCAACATCGGAACAACGGATCGACGAGATGTTGTGATGCATATAGGGTATAATTGACGACCAGCAGAGTAAACACGACATAAAGGATAGACAAAATATTTAAATGCAACACGCAGCTTTATTTATAAGAGCTTTCAAGGGCTAACCGTATAATTGTGGAAAATTATTCTTCCCACTGCTTTATTAGTACCCCTCTTTGCAAATAGACTTCTTGATACAGTAAGATGTGGGTTGGCCAGTGTCCGTGCTCGTTCATATAATTAATGACTAATCATCTCCTCATCATTAGGCGTATGTGTAGGTATTAGTGATATTAACCTTATGCACAAATGACAGGTAGGTATAATCTTGATATTTTTAAGGCTCGAAACAGCTATTTTACATGCGCAGAGTCAAATATCAACTGCACGTAACCCACTCACAATAAGCGCATCAGTGCAGAAAGTTGCGCATGGTAGCGCAACTTTCAGCACTTTTGGTCGGAGGTCGGTAGATCTTCCTTTCAGAGCATTCAAAAAAGAGACAACTAAGAAGCCGTATCTACTTTTTTTTTATTGATGATATCGAGTGGATAGCGAAGTGAAACAAGTCTTCCATTTGTGCTTATTATTAAAACTAGCTTTAACCCGCGGCTTCGCTCACGTTAGGTTCGATTTTTTAACCCCCTATTTAACCCTCTTGGGGTTGAAATTTTCCAAAATCCTTTCTTAGCGGATGTCTACGTCCTAACAGCTACCTGTATACCAATTTCAGCTCGATCGGTCCAGTGGTTAGAGCTGTGCGTTGATAGATCAGTCAGTCAGTCAGTCAGTCAGTCAGTCAGTCAGTCAGTCAGTCAGTCAGTCAGTCAGTCAGTCAGTCACCTTTGCCTTTTATATATTTAGATGAAAGTTAATTGAAATTATAAGTAGGCAGCTCATAAAATTTTGTGTTTCATTCTGTTGTACTTAACTAACACGCATTTCCCATACTCATAAAATAAGCAAAAATAAGTACTAGGTAAGTACTTTTAAGCTATTGCATAGCTTCTATCGCGGGCCTTGAGCGTGGAGACCGAATCCAGAAATTCCGTAACGAAAATAACCTGACACGGGACTCCTCTCACCGCTTGTTTTTTTCTAGTAGGTATCTAAAAGCTCCACATCTTCATCGCACTACAATAAATTATATTGAACTACAGACTAGATATTAAGCTACTTATTTGTAAACATTATCCATATACTTATTAATATGATATAACTATTCAACTTTCCATAAAGGGATAGGTACAATGCGTCGTTAATGAGATATATTGGAATCGAAGAAGATTTTGCTCGAAAATAAGCATATTAAACCTCGTAAATATCAATATTAACATTTTCTTATGGCGTTGGTCTTAATCCACTCAGTTAGTAACTGAATAAAATCGACCCACAAAGATTACGTAAGTCTTTTATAAATTACCTACAAGCGCGGAAACCATAACAATGGGGGTTTTATTTTATACCTATTTTAACTTCTTTACTTCTCAAAGGACTTAGGTTTTTTGAATTGTTGTAAATACAAGACACCCGTATAGTTTCGTCCACCCCGCCTCTCTGTCCGTCTGTATGTCACAGCTATTTTATTCAAAAATATTAAGGCTGCTAAGTTGTAATTTGGCACAGTAAGCAGTAGTGTCCGATCGAACATTCGGCTTCGTCTTCGGTTTCAGACACCTTCGGCCCAAACCTTCGGCTTCAGGCAAAATGGGCCGAAGTTTTTGGCCAAAGCTGAAAGTTTCTAGGATACGCTGAAAATGATCGATCTGTTACGAATGTAAGAGGGCGATGGAAAAGGCAACGTGTGAAGGCCTTACCCTCCAATATCGGAGAGAACACATTATGAGAGAGAAGACATTATTTCAAAGTTAGTACTTATTATATTAAATAAATAATGTTACCTACTTCGAAATTTTGATAAATTTTGCAAGTTAAGTATACCTAATTGAAAATAATAATTATTTTATTCACTTTTCACACACTCTGGCTTTGGCTTCGACCGAAGGTTGTGGCATCAACCGATTAATCAGTTATGATTTCGGCCTCAGCCAGAAATCGACCCTCAGTCGAACACTAGAACGCCGAGGCCGAGGGCTATCTAGGTAAGGTCAGATAGAATACTTACTCAAATAAAAAAAATACTAGAACCCATACTAGAACCCGAAAATAAAGCTGTTTCCAATGTTACCAGCGTTCTATGTGAAAGTAAAAACATTAAATAGGTAGGTACCTACGTTTCTGAACTAAAATTAAACAGCTGACCACCCATTGAATGACCTTGACAGTTGACTTTTCTTGACAGCTGTAGTTGACACTGACAGCTTGACATTTGACATTTCCTACCTACCATGTTTGACACACAATTTCACATTCTCATTCACAATATTGACATGTCCACAAAATGTGATTTCTTTATAAAAATATTACAGTGACGGATAATGAACAGCGCAAAAACTGATTATTATTATAAACAATCCATTTTTCAACCGCCCACCCTCTGAAAAATGTCCGCTAGTAAATTAGATGCTGTTTATCGTAGTATACTTCTCACGAAATTTTTCACGAAAGGTTGGGGAAAACCTGAAAATTTACGAAGGTAAAGGAGTTCACCAACTAATGTACCTCTTTCTTGCTTTATACTTCATAAAAAATTTGATATTAATGTAATTTATGCTCGTGAAACAAGTTTACACATTTCATAACAACTTACTTTTAGGTTATTTGAGTTCAGGAAGATAGTGTCAAATCGTGATAAGTGTTTTAAATTAATTGAAAGGGATTATCCAGTAACAATTACTAAGGTGAGATTTACTTTACATTTATTTCTAATAATTATTAGATAGAGTTCTCAAAAGAGTTGCATGCATATGCTTAATAAAAAGTGGGCTACATGGACTACCATAATGATTAATTCACCTCTCATAGATCCTGGTTACATAGGGATCACATTTGCTTATTCTGTAAAAAACAGTGTTGTGTATTCTGTTGTACAAAATCTCCGAATTAATATTTAATGCAAAGAAAACATTGTGAATAAGGCCAACACTATTATTAGACTTGTCAATTTAGTTTAGAGGTGCTGTATAACAGAATTGATACTTTTGGTAGACAATTTCACACATTACATCTTAATCTACAAAATTAATAGGTAACTGCATAAGTTGAGTTTGTGTAGTCTAATAAATTTTTAAAATTTCATTCTCAACAGGAACAGAATTTGACAGACTGTAAATTAATAGAGGGTTATTTTCTCTCACCATTGGAAAAATTTCTGCCAGGAATAGTACCAAAAATAGCTCAGAAAGCTCACTTTCAAATCTTACTGCCTGTCCAGTGGCCTGACCCTCGGTGCAAACCAGTATGCTTACATCTTGCAGGAACCGGAGATCATGTAAGCAATAACAATTTATTATAATAATAACCAACCAACCAATCTCTACAGTGAATAGCCATCTACATGGGAGATATTATGGTGCACAAGTGTGTGTGCAAACAAAGGTGTACCCTAATTTATATTGAATAAATAGGAGTATAGCATACTTTAAAAATAAATAAATGTGAATCTGAATCTAATTCTAATATATTGGCATCTTAAGAAAAGTGGGTGTATCAAACTCTAAAATTCCCCTCTATTAATAGCATAGACACACTTGTAAATAATGCATTAATCATACTGCTCGCTCTTGGCCAAAGCATTACTAGGCAAGGTCTGGTGCTAGTTGTAAACAACAAATTATTGTATGTGGTTCTAGACACTCTCTTTTATTATCTCTAGCTTTTGCCTGTAACACTGTCCATGTGGAGTTGCGTTTTTAAAAATCTCAAAAACCCTCTGTCTTTTCCGGATAAATGGTAGCCTATATTACTCTCTAACTCCTAAACTATATCCATGATATAATTACGTCATACGACCGGTGGTAGATTTATGACGTGTCATAAGTGCTACAAGGTAGCCTACATGAAATAAATAAATTTTGAATTTGAATTCATACTGTTGCTTCATGATTAAATGAAACACGCTTTTGGATTTATAATAAGATGGGTAGCTGTGTACAATACAATCCTTTATTTGCGTTTTTGTTATACATGTAACAACACAGGTATTGCAGATTTGTTTGGTTGGTTTAGGTGCTTTGTAGAATTACTTAAACAATATATTGTTTTCATTATAGTTTTTAGAGGTGTTTTTATGTACAAATCTTATCTATCTTGTTTGTTTACCTACAAGATTTATAATAATAATAGTAGATGATGGATATTACTCAGCCTACCTTAACACAACAAAGCTGGTTTTGGCAACAATTATTGTCATTGATTGATACCTTGATGGTAATTTCCTCAATGAAGATGTTTTATGTTAATAAATAGCTGATGCCTGCGACTTTATCCTTGTGGATTTAATTTTAAAATTCCGCATTGAACTCTTTGATTTTCATGGATTAAAAGCAGCCTAAATTAAAGTTAAATACATCAAAATTATTTAGTAATAACTAGTATTTGCCTGCGACTTGTTTTGTATCGTTAGGTTTCTAAATCCCTTAAGTACCCTTTGTTTTTCCAAAAAAGTGGCCTATGTTACTCTCTAGGTCCTCAACTATAACCATGCAAAAACAATCACGTCAATCCCTAGATCTCTTGCAACGTGATTGAAAAACAAACCAACAAACAAACACTTTTGCATTTATTATTTATTTTTTACATTAAAAATGTTTATTTGATTTTAGTTTTTTTGGCGAAGGAGAAACTTGATGGTAAAGCCCCTGTTAAAAGAAGCCGCTATTGGTGGGATTATCCTTGAGAACCCCTTTTATGGGCTCCGGAAACCAACAGATCAAATGTAAGTTTGTTTCTAATTAAAAGACTAATATCTATTAGACTCTAATTAACTAGAATTTTGTATATTATCTACTAGCTGACACCCGCAACTTCGTTCGCGTGGGTTAAGATTTTTATTCCCGCGGGAACTCTCTTATTTCCTGCGGTAAAGAGTAGCCTATGTGCTTTTCCAGACTATGATCTATCTCTGCGCTAAATTTCAGCCAAATTGGTTCAGTCGTTGTGACGTGATTGAGTAACAAACATACACACTTTCGCATTTATTATATTATAAATAGGATAATATAGGATAGGAAAATAGGATTACAAATTATGTAATAACATCAGAATCGAATTCACGCCATTTATGTCGCTGATTGTAAAGTGCTTAACCTATAACTTATAACATTGATATGTTTTCTTACAATCAAGTAAATAAAGTCTTTCTATTTCTGTCATTATTATTGAAATGTTAGATAAAATTAGATTGGTGTACCAACTTATAGATTAGTAATTAGTTACATACCTCAGTACACTAAGCGTATTTTATCAATTGATAAAATACCAATAAAAGTCCACCCTTTTTGCCTAGTGTATGTGTTAAAAATGGATGATTCAGTTCAGAGACAACCATAATACCTTTGCCGGTTGACAGCTTATTTTCGGCGAATATAACCCGTTTAATCTTTACTTTTTTTTAAATTATAACAGGGTGTCCCCTTTCATAGAAAGGGATTTTGTTTTACCTTTTTTTTTACTCATTAGTTTTTAATTTTTGTCCCTTTAGTTATTCTTTTCATTTATTTTCATAATCTTTGCTATTATAAATGCGAATGTGCCTTGTTTGATGGTCTTTCGATCACGCAGTGCTACGGATTGACGTGATTTTTGCATGAGCCTAAAAAGTGGAGAGTGACATAGGCACCTTTTATGCCAACAAAACAAAAGATGAAAGATAAAGTCGCGAGGAACAGCTAGTGTAACTGTTTACAATTATTATCAATGTGTATGTGTCATTTATTTTTCCTAAGCTGTCGTAAAAGGTAATTTCTCGCAGAAAAGCGAATTAAGAGACCATCGAAATTCAGTATAAATTACAACTTATAAATATCTCAAGCCGTTTCCGAAAAAACGAGTCTTGATACACTGACAGACAGACGGACAAACGAGTGTTTATATGCGTTCTGTTGTTTTTCGTATAAAAAAATATGTGAACATCATTCTTATCACGTAATTATTGTCGTTCAGCCGGTCGTCTCTCCACAACGTGTCGGACATCTTCGTGATGGGCGGGTGTTTGATCCTTGAGTCGCTGGTCCTCTTCCACTGGTGCGAGCGCAACGGCTTGGGCCCACTCGGTGTCACCGGACTTTCGATGGGCGGGCATGTATGACACGTTACAATAATCTATACTAATATTATAAAGCTGAAGAGTTTGTTTGTTTAAACGCGCTAATCTCAGGAACTACTGGTTCGAATTGAAAAATTCTTTTTGTGTTGGATAGTCCATTTACCGAGGAAGGTTTTAGGCTATATAAAATCACGCTGCGACCAATAGGGGCGAAGCATCAGTGAAAAATGTTGCAAAAACGGGGAAAACTATCCATATTTAAAATATATTCTTTTAAAAACTTCTTAATCGCGATCATAATAACAGAAATTGACGCATCGAAGTCGCGGTCAACAGCTAGTATTGTGATAAAATTATACGAGTGAAAGTAAGAAAATTGTGCCACACATCATTTATCTGTAATCTATCTGACCCAGAGTTCTATCTTCAATAATTTTATCAGATTCACTTCATTATTAAAAAACCTTTTACCTGCAGATGGCGTCTCTAGCAGCGACGAATTGGCCGAAACCCCTCGTACTGGTGCCATGTCTCTCGTGGTCGACTGCGTCTGCAGTGTTCTTACAGGTAGCTACCTAAAAAACCTAGTGATGAAAGAAACTCGCCTCCATTTTAGGACTCTATACTCGATATAAAATACTTATATTGGAGAAACGATAAAAAATGTTTATTATAAAACTACCTTTTGCCCGTGACTTCGTGTGATTGGAGTAGATTTTTAAAAATCCCGCAGGAACCCATTCTTTTTCCGCAATAAATAGTAGTCATTATCACTCTCAACTATCCACAACTATCCATATGCTTGATTCAAAAAATCGTACCTATTCGTTGCTGCGCGATTCAAGTATAAACTAACAACCCACAAAAACAAACATACTTTTACAAAAACTTAAAAAAAAAACAGCAAAATATAAGTAAGGCTTATTTACATGAAAATATGCTGTTGTAGTCGGGTTTTAGTTTCTGAGCTTTATCTTGATGTTTTCTTGTGTAATTTTTTAATTACTTATATTTTGTTTAAAGGGGGTGATGTCGCAATCTATTAACTGGGACCTGTTAGAAGACCAATATCTCTCTGATGGAGTCTACCGAGAAAAACTGTCGAAAATGGTCACAATAGTCGACGAGGCGTTTCTAGCGGGGAAAAAGTTCGCGAGAACCTACTCGAAAAATTTTAACGCCCCAAACACGCAGAGCATCGCGCAGGACGCTATCGTAGATGCATTAAAATGTTCCTCGCTAAAGAACCTAGATATTACGTATAAAGAGTCTAGTGCCAAAGGTAATGCTCAAGTCTTAGATATTAATAAAAATGTAATAGGTTATAAACCAGAAGTGCCCACTAATGTAATTAGCAAGACTGTGCCGAGTGAACAGGACAAACATTTGAGAGAGGAATTGAAGAAACTTCTTAGTGATAAGAAAATTAGCCAAGTCTTATACGACAAACTAACTTCTAATAAAAAGTTCGAGCTTGAAGCGCAGGATATAGAAGATATAAATAAATTAAATGACGGGCAAGTAAAGGATTTACTACTTAAAGTCACCAGCGGTAAGTTGGTTTTTGTCTAACTATTGGAGGGTTATGATTTTAGTAATTTTTTCTCGTTAGTATATACGTTCCCTCGTAACTCACAAACTTCTGATTAGATTTTGATAAATTAATCGTTGCGTCGCCAACTTAGGGTTCCGCGTGTTATTTCCTACTTGCTTCCATACACAGTATAATCGTAAATGCGAATGTTTCTGTAGTTATGTTCGTTACCAAGTCACTGTGTTTAGAAAAGTCACTATGTTTAGAAAAGTCACTGTCTTTATCAAGTGTTTAGAAAACACTGGACTGATTTTAACAAAATTTGCCAAAAATGTAACAGATATCTTGGTTGTCAAATTATAAAAACACAATTTTGCACCAACAAAATGACGAGCTCTAGCTCGTCTTTTCGTCGGTGCAAAATTGTTTTTGCTATTTCATTATATTTTTTAATGTCATGAAAAATTCAATATGTCGCTCAAGGAAAATAACATTTGACATTAAGTTTTTTTCTTATTTAAGAATATTTCACCAGCTGATTTTGACTAATATTCTCCTCTCCCCTCCTAATACGAGAAAAGCTTGTGTCAGGAGTGGGTACGACAATAGTGTAACGGGTGGGAATCTAACCGTAGACCATTCAGTTTTCATCCTTACCGACTATTAAGGCTCATAAAAAGACGTGCCGCCAAGTACGGTACGATGCCATGTTTAAACTGTGCTTCCATATTAGACTGCATCATGACTTACCGCCAGGTGAAATCCCTGTAGAAGGCTAACTTAAAAAACTTACAAATAATGTTCTAATTTTTATAATTATCTATCTTTTACCAGATAAAGAAAGGGAGTCACTATTAGATAAAGTAAAAGTATCAGTACATACTGAACCTAAGGAACCAAAATCAAATCTATCTATGGATGAAAATAATAATACGACATTGAAAATGACTCCTGTGTCTCAAGAAAATAAGACTGTTAGTGTAGAAGCGGAAGATGAGAAAGCTAAGACGAATATATTAGATGATAAAACAACAAAACTTGAATCAAAATCGACATGTGATAGTGAAGAGCCAAATTTACCAGCTAAAACAACAAAACTTGAATCAAAATCGACGACTGATAATGATGGACCAAATTTACCAGCTGTTAAAGAAGCAAAAGATGAAAACAAAGAGAAAAAATCATGGAACGTATCGGATCTCACTTCTGATCTGTGGATTAATTTGCCGTTTATGAAATCGAGCGGGAAGAAGATAGATATAAGCAAGATTCATTGGAGGGACAGAGAGGCGCTACAGTTCATGCGGGGGATTATGGACGAGTGCACGCACTTAAGCAACTTTTCCGTTCCTTTTGACACATCTCTCATAATAGGTAAGTAATTTGTTTGTTTCAAGTAAGTACCTATTGATTTTAGACTACATAGTTTAATGATTTATATTCCAACTATATAGTTGGAATCTATCTGCTTTAGGGTCGACGGTAGTGCATACCTGATAACTACGATAATATTTAAAATTAGATAAACCAAAACACGCACTTAATTACGCTTTCAAATGTTGCAACTTTAGAATAACCATTACCATTTTAATACAGCTGACCACAAGATAGTGTAACTTTTACCAATTACACTGATTTTTTTTAATGTATATGTATACATAAAAAAAATGTAACGTAAAAAGTTATACATCGATATTGTAATATTTTGTTTCGGAAAGAGCAACTGCCGAGTTTCTTGCCAGCTCTTCTCAGCTGAATCTGCATTCCAAACAGGTGATAGTGTCTCGACGTGTCATAAGAGCCACTGATTACATCAAATAAATAATTTTGAATATAAATACGTCTTAACGCGCGTGAAATCAGTTTTTTTTTTTTCGGCAAAATAGGCTTCCAGTTTAAGACAATCTTGTAACGTTGTAGGTTCGAGGCAGTTTGTCTAGAAATTGTCTATTCACTCATAATTTTCTCTTGAATGGAACTTGGCTGGAATAGTCCTGATCACCCGCCTGGCGACGACATTCCCCCTTTAAATACCTCAACGACCAACCTTCGCTCGAAATTGAAGCCTTGTTATTTGACGTGCCAACAGCGGTGTGCGCGAAGCACGACGCATACGTGCCGCGGGAGGACGTCGGCACGCTGGAAGAGATCTGGCCCGGCGCGGAGGTGCGCTACGTGGACGCCGGACACGTGTCCGCGTACCTCCTGCATCAGTCGCTCTTCAGGTTGGTATACAGACTAGTACTAGCGACAATGGCGCCATCTGAAATTAGCTTTTTTTCCGATGCCAAGATAACCCGACTGCGATCTCACCTGATGGTAAGTGACGATGCAGTCTAAACTGGGAACGGGTTAACTCGGAAGGGGTATGGCACTGTAAATTCAACCCATACCCCTAATCTGTTTCTACACGCCATCGTGCCCGTACGCTAAGTCCACTTGGCGGCACGTCTTTGACGGTAGGGTGGTAACTAGCCACTACTAGTGGTACTAGACAAATAAAGGGATAATTGGACATAATTAGTAACAGAACTACAGGAATTCGCTCCTATTTAGTATAAGAGCAAGTGTCATAACCGTTCTAGTCTTTTTATCTATTACGTGATTTGCGAAGTTAGTTAACTAAACTGGGAACATGCTAATTTCTACTTACCCAAGTAACATTTTGGTACTATAATTTAAGAATTCATCACGAAAAGGTTGAGTTAACATCGTGTAAAGGTTGTAGCGATAACCACCCGTTATATAAAAGCATTTGCTATGACTTTTTTGCTCTATAAGCTTATATAGCCAAACTATCCTTTTAGCAGGGGATGTAAAGGTTTACAAAACCGTTTTGTAGAGCCGTTATAGGCAAGTTCTATAAAAACCTCGAATTTAGACAATATAGCGCTATATTAATGTATAACAGCGTTTGAATTCACTATTATGTACCCCATTAGTACTATAAAGTTTTCCTGGTAACCGCTATAAGTATGGCGTTTTAGCAGTGATGAAGGACACAACAATACAATAATTTGACGCTATGGTGGTCCCACAAAACACTGCTATAGTACATGGTACATAATTACTCATAACAACACTGTTATAGAGCGGTTTTGCTTTATAAACGATTTTCGGGACATTTTTATAACAATAAAAAGTGTTTTAATTATCTTTGTTGGGTTTATTATAGTCTCATTGAAGAAGAAGTCACCATGACTCTATTACATGACCAAAGTTTTCTATTATGGTTTTGGTTGTTCTGTTTTAAGACAACAGCGATATATAGCTAATTCCTTTATTTCCTTTATAGAACAAATTATGCATATAAAGGAAGTAAACTGTTACTGTTAGAGAGTTTTGCCCAGTAATGGCTTATTTCTTATATATTGCCTACAACGAAACTAATTAACGTATAAATTTAGTATACCCATATAAAATGGATTTAAAATCGTGGAAAGCATATAAACGCAGCGGAACATACAGAAGAGCAGTGCAAAAACAATACAAGCAAGTAGTATCACGATCTAAATCAGTTATTAACAATGAAAGTGAAGTGCGTGCCAAATCATTACAATGTGGTTCCGTACAAAATGTAGTTTGTTCTAATGAAGCAACTAATAGAGACTCTAGTGATCCTGATATTAGTGATTGTAGTACACAATCATCGAGCTATGATATAGCAGAGGAAAAAAACACGCAACTGCGTCACGAAATAAAAAAATGGGCCATTGATTATAATATATCTCAACAAGCAACTAAAAGCCTAATACAAATAATTAACAATCGATTGCCAAATATATTGCCTACCGATCCACGGACGCTTCTAAACACACAATCGAGTATTACCACATATCCTGTGGTAACTGGGCAGTATTGGCACAATGGATTGATAGATTCATTAAAAGGTTGTCTTCAAAAAGTCGATTGCGATTTATCGCTTATTTCAATAAATGTAAACATAGACGGATTGCCAGCTTTTAAAAGCTCAAAACTTCAACTATGGCCAATTTTGTGCAACATTTATGAGATACCAAAACTGCAACCCATCGTGGTCGGAATTTATGCAGGCCTTGACAAACCATCTGCGGATTTAGATGGTTTTCTAAACATGTTTATACATGAAATGTAAATATTACTCACAATAGTCATTATATTGCAGCCCAGGCACCAGAAACATTTTATATATAACAATACAGAAATATTTTTTTTGTGAACGGTGATATGACTTGGTAGAGATGAATCGGTATTGAATCCACAGGCAAAACATTTTTTACGCAAAATAAAATGTGTTATTTCCCAAGGCCATTCCGCTACCGCAAGCAGCATGAAATCGTCCCGTTTTAGAAATTTATCAATATCCATTACTAGGGGCATATTTATTATAAGTACCTGAGAAAGAAAACCAATCATGAGCAACGATTACCTACCTACCTATTTTATTTCTTCCTTGGATACAAAAATGTATTCAAAAATTAAGTATGTGAGACAAGACTAGTCATAAGGAACCCTAATTTTACGTCAATGGCGGCAGATTTTTTGTCACTTGTGCTATAGTTAACCTAAAAGAGAACCAAATTAGCTTTTTGGCTGTGTAGCAGAAACTACGGTTAATTTTATTTATTTTTATTAATATTTTAATTAAAAAACTCAATTAATTTAGGGCGCATTGAAAATAATAAGTAAAACTAATGCTATTCTATCAGTAAAACTTTGGTTCCAAGTGGTTTTTATAGTATTGGTCGAATTTATCCATGTCTAAATAAAAGATGACATTAAACTCAGCAAGATGGAATCCTTATCCCTTTTATTTTTTTGTTTTTGTATAAACACACGTAGACCACCTTGCCGTGAAAAATTAAAATGAAAAGCGTAGTAAAAGAATCACGTACTTTTCTATAGAGTATAATAGCACTATAATGGAATTACGAACGCTGCTACAGAATAAAAAAGAACTATAAAAGCTTTATTGTGCCTCGTATGTCAACAAATTGTCATACAAGGCACCAATATATCAAATTTATAGAAAAAAAAAGTCCCAAGCACAACTGCTATAGTTTCGCTATGTCTCTAAATAGAGATATAACTGCGCCAAATCAGCGTTATACGACCTTCTTATTGCTTTTACAGTGCTTAAGTGGTGTTAGAGGAAACGTTCTATGGGCTGCTATAGGACAAGAAATTGTTACTTGGGTAGGTACACTGCCACCATTATTGTTTCAGATCTTGTATAAAGGAAGCCTTTGAAAGATCTAAGAAGAAATGGAAGGATGGGAAACATGTAGTTTGAGCGTTATATTTAATCTCATGTGTAGCAATAAAATAACAATGTGTAGCTAACGACTAAACCGAGCTTGTTATGTAAATCATTTAATTTGTTAGGAAGTCACTTGCCCCTTTAAATACTTAAAACCTATCTATTTAGTACTAATTTTGTATCAAATATTCCTTCAAAATGGTCTCAAATACCTATTCCTTATATTGGTGAGTGTAGAAACTCTAAAAATTAATATTATTCACTTTATATTAACTTTTGCTCAGTGTGCTGTGAAATTTATATAGGTATAAAAATGTATGTAAAAAATACAATGTAGTATGTGATCTAATCCCGTATGAGGGTATAAAACTTATCCATTTTTGGAAAATGAAAGAGAATTAGCTGGTATAAAAACGTGTGTGCAATAATTTAATTCGATGGTGCTTTTGAGTATGATCCCAGTATAACATGTGAATTTATATATGCATTAATCTATTAATATTTTTAAATGAATTCAGGTAGTTGATAGAACTTTAAATTATATGTATAAGCGATTCTTAATAACATTGCGTCGTTACGACAAAAACTTTCACAGTTTTTTTTATTGAAAAACTGTCAAATTGTAGGTTTAAATTACATGCGTTTAACGTCTATTTAAAATTTTTGTAGCAAGACCAAAACTGTTTCCACTGTTTGAATCTACAAACAATAAAACATGTTTAATAATTAATAGGTACATATCCATAATATGCAACGATATACGAATAAAAGTGTCATAAGTATAGGATTTTTCCTAAGAATTAGTTTATGTAGGTTCGACTTTAGTGTGGTTGCACCTTTTGTCTGTTTAAATTTTAGCTATCTAGTCTTTTGCTTCATGCCATAATGCTTTCTATAAAGCACAAAAATTGATTACGAAATTATGATTTGTTGTTAATATGATTTAATGTTTTAGTCATCTACGTTTCCAACCCGCTAGTACAAAATACTATACTTACTTATTCTTTATTTTGAGTGCTTAGTTTAGAAGGTAATTTAGTGAAACGCTTCTAGATGTTATTTATTGTTAACATTTTTCAAAAGTGTAGGTATATTGTAAGATGTCTCTATTGAGATTTAAAAGTATAACTTAATATTTTTATGAATAAAATATATTTTTCCATGGATAGCGGTTATTTTATTTCTCCAATGTTATTCCTGGAATTTAAAACAGTTCAAATTAATTTTTCCTAATTTTTTTGAATTCGATTGTGTAAACATTCAATAGAATTTATTATCAAGCTATAATTTAAGAAAAGTTGAACAGATTTCAATAAACCGAAATGAAGAATAACTTAAAAGGTAAGTGTCCATATCATAAAAACTACTGAACCTATTTTGATGAAATCTTTACTGTTCCCTAAGTTGTAAATGTAAGCAAATAAAAAAAAGAATGATCATAATTCGATGAATACTTTCGGAGAAATGCATGGTCAAACACACATTAATACATCTACAAAATTTTGTATATTTATTTTCGAAGCTTGAATCATTTATTTTGCAGTTCTAACTACATTATACGTGTCGAATTGGTAACTCATACACACCTATACATATCGCTGATACAATAGAACCGTAATTGCAAAAACTTGAAATTGACTTTTTTGATGTTATAAGCATGAAAAGTGGATGTTCTATTCAAGAAAAAAACCACAATTGTAGGTCTAACTTACAATGTTGTACTTTTCTTTCCTTGGATTGTACTTTGCGGGGGGCACATTGTATAATTCAATGAAATTAAAGACAATTTTTACAAATCGTGTTTATTTCTTAAGCAGCATATTTCTAAAGTCGGTGTTGCTGAGCGGTCGCTTGTCGCCGTTGCTGTGGCTGCCGTTGGCCGCGGGCGCGGAAGCGGGAGCGGGCGCGGAAGTGCTGGCAGTCGCGGTTTGCAAAACCCGCGGGATGAAACTGCTGAGTTGCGTTCTTCTCCTGAAAAGGAATTTATTTTGATTATGCCACATTTATAATACTAATCATTTACTAATTTTATGTTATAACTTCTATGTCTAGCTTGACTTGTTAATTTTTCTCAATAATGTTGTGCACACAAACGACCCTTAGCTTGTTACTTGGTTCTTGATAAGCTGTATGTATACTCAATGTTGTATACTTTTTAGTTTTAACCTCTTTTGTTTAATAAAAAAAAAGTAATAATAATGCCCAACCGACCGACTATTAACTTTGTATGCCTAAATGACCGACTACATTGCAACTCTATAACTATTGCGTGAACGTGATCATTAGCTGGTAACGTGGTTGAAATGCAACCTACCCGCACGAACGCTTTAGTTCAACGTTTCTGAAACGAACCGCGAAGGTGTGTAACGAACCTATAATTTCAGTTCCTTCGTAATAAAAAAAAAAGGGGTAAAGGTGAACTCACATCCCCCCTCCGGCGTCCCTCTTGGGGAGCCCCAGCACGCTCGCGCCGGGCTCCTGCCTGGGCGGCGGCGCGCTCACCGCCACCTCGATCTTCCTGTCCCCCACCAGCAGACCGTTGGTCTTCTCCAAAGCCTCCGACGCTGGCTGCTCCTCCTCGTAGTCTATGTAGGCTAGGCCTTTGGGTTTGCCGTCTCTGCGAATAATAAAGTATTCATTTGATCAACCAATGGACGGCCACTAATAGACATCCCCTAGGGTGTCTTATCTGACTTACAAGTATTAAAAAACCAGCGATTTCTGTATAACGGAATATGACCCATTAATTACCCCCTTTAGGAAACTAAAAGCAAAAGTTGTTTTTGCTCACTCAGTGAGAAAAATATCTCAAGAAAAGTTCAACACTTTTTCTACTACTACTAGTGAAGTGAAAAGTTGTATGTATCACACGATAGCAAAGTTTTTGTTTCTTGTGCCTCTCAATCCCTCACTACACTGAGGATTCTAACTTAGAATCATTCGCCCGCTCGGGAACCAAACTAGGCACTCGTAACAAAAATTAACTTTACTATCTTGTTGAACAAATAACTATTTATAATGCCTTTAATTGTTTGACAATCGTAAGAGCTTACAGAAGCCTAAATCTGAAAATAAATATATTGAATTAAAATGAAAAAAAAAAAAAAATAGTTACTCACTTAAAAGTCACAACCCGTACATCGTTGAGTTTGCCGAACTTGCCGAATATCTCGGTCAGAGCCTCCTTGGTGCAATGCGAGAAGGGCAGGTTCCGCACGAACAGCTTGTTCCGCTCCGTGGTCATCGCGTACTTGAACGTGGGCTTCGACTTCTTGGCCGAGTACCGCGACAGGAACATCGGTCGCCCGTCCAGCGGCGTTCTGTCGTGTTTTATCGCTTTGTCTACTGATTCCTAAAAAATTAAAATATCCACACTAAGAGCGTGTTCGCTCTAAGCTCACAACCTGTGGTGTACTTTCTGACGGCGCATATTAAAAACTAGACGATGCCCGCGACTTCGTCCGCGTGGATTAAGTTTTTTTCCCGCGGAAACTATAATTTTCCGGGATAAAAAGTAGCCTATGTGTCAATCCAGGATATAATCTATCCCCAATCCAAATTTCAGTCAAATCCGTCCAGTAGCTGCGTGAAAGAGTTACAAATATGTATACACACACACACACACACATACATACAAACTTTCGCCTTTATAATATTACTGGCTAATGGCCGCGACTTCTTCCGCGTGGATTGTTTTCCATGTGAGTGTGAGTTGAATAAATCACATCACACTGTTCTTACTAATATTATAAATGCCAAAGTGTGTGTTTGTTGGTTTGTCCTCCAATCACGCAGAAACAGAGCAACAGATTGTCCTGATTTGGTGCATGGTTATAGTTAAAGACCTGGAGAGTGACAAAGCATACTTTTTATCCCGGAAAATCCAAAGGGTTCCCACGGGATTTTTGAATACTAAGTCCACGCAGACGAAGTCGCGGGCATAAGCTAGTTTCTAGATAAAAAGTAGAAACCTCATCTTACCGGCGACTTATACTGGCAGTAACAAATCGATCCGCCGAACGCCTTGACGCCCGCCTTCACCCGCATCGACACTATGTCGCCGTATTCTGATAGTTTGTTCCTTAGGTTCTGTTCATTCACTCTGCAATTAGGAAATAGGTAATAGAATAGAATAGAAATATTTTTTATTCAAATAAACTTTTACAAGTGCTTTTGAATCGTCGATGAATCTACCACTGCACAGACGTCTGGGAGCGGTCATAAGTCCTAAAAATTGACCACAACCTATTTACAATTTCTGCTTGTTTAATCACTCTCTAGTTCCCAAACCATACAAAACTGTAAATAAGAAACGCATAAGTTAACGTTATCATTAATTTTTCGACCTATGAAGTGAACACATATTGTGCAACCAGTAAATTAGCTACATAACGCGTCTTGAAAGTGATTTTGTTTTTTACAAATTTCTCAAAATTGATGATTATTTACCTGATAAAACATTATGGAAGTAAATGATGAGGATATGTACTGTTATGTTTTTCTATTTTTGCTAATATGAAGACCTTAGATTCAGGTAAATTTAGGTGTAAAGCCATGCGTGTTTTTTGAGTTATTATTTTGGCAATTCGTGTTTTCACTAAGAGATTTGACTATGTTACCCCGGTCAGCCCCGAATGATTTTCATATGGTTACACAGCTAAACTAGTGTAGTTTAAGGAACAATATCATTTGTCTGCCCGTTTTTGCCCGTTATTTTTTAAATAATATTATAACGCGAAGAGCAAGGAAATGAAAAATATTTGTTTAATTGGTATAAGGTACTTTTTACCAGTTAACTTCTTTACAGATAGATTTTATGGAGATTTAGCTCACAATGACTGGTTTTCAGAATGAAAGGGCAAATCATATGTTGGAAAACTTACTGGAAATGGTGCCAGATTCAGAAAATGTTGATATTAAAAATCTCCATAGCCGTTTGAAGTACATTAATAAGAAGTTATTGGAATATTAGAAAATAGCTAACAGATGCAAGGAACATTTAGTTAAAACGCATGCTGAATGGTTGGCACTGGTTGAAACTGTTGATTTGCCGAGGAGTGCCACCCCCAGCGCGTCCTCGTCCACAGAAAAAGTGCCACAAGAAGGGAGTTCGAATATTGGAAGACCCAGAAAGGATTTTAGTCATTGTAACAAACGGAGTCAACAGAGAAGATTAGATTTAAAGATGTAAATTTTTATTAGTTCATGTCTTGTGTTATA
The DNA here is from genome assembly GCA_038048805.1 of Hipparchia sbordonii. Lineage (NCBI taxonomy): Eukaryota > Metazoa > Arthropoda > Insecta > Lepidoptera > Nymphalidae > Hipparchia > Hipparchia sbordonii. The sequence continues at coordinate 5,334,599 of CM076107.1, read as the reverse complement.
TTTTATTTTTATTTTACTTCAGTATTGCATTTTTTTTTTCAAAATATAATGTACCTAAGTCATTATAATATGTAAATAAATAAGTTATAAGTTACGAACAACATTTTTGACAGATATATATAATGTTTTAGAATATATAGAATGTTTTATTTAACTGTGTCAAGTAAATTTTTCTTTTTTTTTTTAGAATTTAAGATTTTTAATATAAATAATACATATTTTGTTAAAGTAACTAGTCCATTCATACATTATATTATTATTTTTATCAAAACAAGGACTTTTATAACGATTTAATAAACATTTTAGCGATAAACGGACTTATGACCGCGTTAGTTAGAGCGCCAGACCACTGTGCACTGGTTCGAAATGCCCTTCCTGCCGAGAAGAGCCAGCAATAAACTCGGCGGTTGCTCTTTACAGGTAACCTTGGATACAGTTTTAGATTAATTAACTAATAACTTGCACTAAACACTAAACATGATATAGAATAATCTAGGTCTTGTGGATTTTTTTTTTTTAAAGAATATTAGCCAAGCTGAAGTTGCCTAACATCCTCCTATCCCCTCCAAATAAGCAAACGTGCATGCCTAAGAGTTTGCCTGAGAAAGAATGTGTGTTAAGTTTGCTAATTCACGCATGGCCATTTGGATGGTGGTGAATTTTATTTTATACTAGCGGACCCGACAGACGTTGTCCTGTCTTAAGTTTTTTTACATCCTCTTTGATGAAATTGGCAGCACGCATTCTGTCAATGTTATGTCAAACGCCATAAGGTTACATCAAAAAAGTTTGAATTGTAAAAGCGGTTACATTAGAAATAATTTAATATGGTGGTTAATATTTCTTAAATTTTCTAATTTTCCGCGCAATTTTCTTAATTTTTTCTTTCATAAGAACCTTCTCCTAACAATAACAAACACAATAAAAAAAGAATTAGCGAAATCGGTCCAGCCGTTCACGCGTGATGCGCTTACCAACACATTAAGCGATTCATTTTTATATATTAGACAATGACAAACTAGTCCATGCTTGCGATCTCAACTGATGGTAAGTGAAGATGCAGTCTAAAATGATAGCGGGCTAACAACGGGCTGAAAAGGGTATGGCAGTGTAAATTCAACCATACCCCTAATCGGTTTCTACACGCCATCGTGCCGGAACGCTAAATCACTTTGGCGGAAGTGTGGTAACTAGCCACGGTCGAAGCCTCCCACCAGACCAGACCAGAGACACTTCAGAAATTATGAATTCCCAAATTGCACCCGCCGGGAATCGAACCCGAGACTTCCCAGTTATAAGACCACAGCGTTTACCACTGCGCCAGGGAGGTCGTCAAAAAAAATTCACACCACAAGTTTAGCGTAAATTAGTGACAGAAGTATTTAACATAACTTACTTAAACTCCAGATTGCTCACAAACAGTGTACAAGCTTCTCTCCCACTCGCACCTATGTCTGAAGAGCTGTCGCGTCTTTGTCTTTTGTTGTCTATTTCTATAAACAACGCACACAATTACTTTATTAAAATTACACTAAAAGCGAAAAATATCTACAAATGGCTTGAAGAAAGCCATTTGTAAATATTATAGCAAAGATTGGAACATGGTAACTTAGCTATCTTTAAAGGTAACTGACAACCTTTTAAAACAGCTAAGGACCTTTTAAAACAGCTAAGGAAAAATAGATTAAACTTACTTTCATCCTCCTCGTGTGATCTTTTAACCCCGCCCCCTGTATCGCCCTCCTCGTCTGGCGCATCCACTTCCATATCTGCGTCCTTTTTCCTCTTAACCTCTGTGTTTTCTGAACTGTCCGACTTTCGTTTCCCCTTGTTGGGTTTTTCTTCTTTTTTCTTTTTATTGTCAACTTTCGACTTCTTGTTGGTATTCTGTTTGCCCTTCTGTTTCTGTCCTAACATTTTATCCTTCATCGCTTGGTAATTTTCGCGCCATTCTTTGAGTTTCTCCTATAATGGAAAACGATATTTGTTAAATAGATTTAGTTTAATGCTATCCTTTTCTTTCACATGTTTATGTGAAAAGGACAACTCTATTTTTGTTGTTGCAGCTGCAGTATAACTGCGTGCTCTTGCAGAGGGACGTTTAGGGTAGAGTAGAGATAGCCGTGGGACGCCCTGTATACTAATAAAATTACATGCTAAAGTAGTGGGGTATAGCTGTTGTTAACTAAATCCTACGTGCAAAAATCGCTGATCTAATAATAAGGAGTTTGTTGAAATTAATTTATTCGACTGTTCCATAGAACAAAGTCTCATCTGCTAAATTCATAACTTGAGATTTGAGCCTTGCAGATGTGACTTTTAAGGCTCAAATTTCAAGTTGTGAATTTAGCAGATGAGACTTTGTTCTACGGAACGGTCGAATTACAGAAAGAAAGATATGTTATGGTCACGTAACATGGAATCCTATGCGTGCCATAGATGGAGCTTTTTTTGTTAACAGATAAGTTGGTGGAAATAGAAATAGAAATATTTTTTATTCAAATAAACTTTTACAAGCACTTTTGAATTGTCAATGAATGTATCACTGGTTCGGAATGCCTTTCCCGCCGAGAAGAGCCAGCAAGAAACTCGGCGGTTGCTTTTTTCAAAAAAAAAAAAAATTTACAATAGTTAATGAAACTATGCTATGTATACAGTGCTTCCAAGTTTCCTAAGTCCAATACAATACAATACAAATAAATACAATCCAATGCATGTTAAGACGAGCAGACAGAAAGCAGACCCATTCCCGTTGGTGGCAACCGTTCACGAGCATGACGCATGATCCAACCGTTGAGCACCGTAATCACCGTGGATCTGTAACCAAAGAGATCAGTGTTACAGACCTTATGAAATGGGTCCTCACCTCGCACAGCTCCGCGCACTCGGCGCTGGTCGCGAGCTGGCCGTAGTCGCGCTCGTAGTCGGTCCACAGGCGCGCGACGGCGGGCGGGTAGTCGTGGACGCTGCGCAACGCCCTCTTGTGCAAGTCGCGCAGCTTGCGCTCCGGCGCCGGCGGATCTCTGCTGCGCTCCAGGTTTATTAAAGCCTCCCAGTATTTCGAAAGTGTTTTATTTTCTCCATATTCTGAAATAAAACCATTCTTTCTAATAAAATGAATGAATACACATATTAAAATAGCTAACACAGTGAGCTTAATAAATTGTGTACAATTTGGCGGCCTTATCGGTACATAGCGGTCTCTTCCAGGCAACCCATTGGTTGTTTGTAGCTATGCTCTTTAACGCCATTGTGATAAAGGGCATAGCTACAGATACTAGAGGTAAAATCTTTATTTTTTGTCAAAAAATTCTGGAAACATAATATGTGTGGGTACCAATTAGGTACTAAATTATTGTGCAGAAACATAAGCAGAATACGGAGCCCTAAAGCCTAGTTACTACGTTAGTATTTTAGTCGAGTAGCGAGTTTAAAGGTTTAAATGAAGAATGATGGAGTAAGCCATTTGTACTCTTATATTTCATGTGGTGTACAATAAAGTGTTTTCATTTTATTTCATCTGAATAATCAACAAATACTTACTAAAAATCTCCTCAAATATTTCCTTTCCTTGCACTGGATCCTTTATCCTTTTATATTCGAGTCGAGCCCAAAATAACGGTATTTCGCAATCATTAGCTTCTTCTCCCCAGGCCTGAACAAAACATTTAAAAGTTTATTAAAGAAGAATAGAATAGAAATAATTTTTATTCAAATAAACTTTTACAAGCACTTTTGAATCGTCAATGAATCTACCACTGGTTCGGAATGCCTTTCCTGCCGGAAGAGCCAGCAAGAAATTCGGCGGTTGCTCGTTTCAAAAAAAAAAAAAAATTACAATAGTTAATGAAACTATGCTATGTATACAGTGCTTATAGTTCGGCCGTTCAGAGAATGCGTTCCTGACACCTATCAGTTAGTCACGACTAGTGATGGGCACAACATAACACTGAGTTCGTTACCGTTCCTCCAAAATGAACCGGCGCATTATTTTAAGATTATTTTCGTTTTAAATTGGCGGAATCATTTAAAATTTATATTTTAGTTATTTAAGTAGAAACCAAAAAAAAGGTAATATTCATATAATAAAATTGTTTTATTTATTCTTTGTTACAAAGTTACAATCTGTATTTCTATGCAATAAAGTAAGTACATTGAATTGAACGTAAAATATTATCTTCCATGCCAGTCGAGCCGAACTTTTCTTTATTAATATTTGTTATCGTTCGTTTGCTAACTCCAAGCGCCTGAGAGACGCGTTCTTGTACTTGTTCGACAGGTACCAGGGGTCCGCAATTTTGCCGCTCCCGCGTAATCTTGCACTTCTTGCAGCTTGATGATTAACTCACGGGCTCCACTTTTCAATATTTGTCCACGTTTAGGCATTATTATGCACCAAAAGTAAAAAGAACGCAATACAAAACACAATCGAAGTCCGATTTAGCGCCGATGTCAGTTTGAAAAGCAGAAACAGTCCATTAATCAAATAAAAACAGATCGAAAACACTTGAAGAACGTGGTCTATGCGCAAGAAACGACAACAGACGACTGTTTTAGCGTCACAAAATGGCGGCCCAACGCCATTTGGGGTTACCATTTTCAACCTAAATATAAAAATGCTACTTTCTTTCGCGCGTTCGGTTTGGTCATAGTTTTATTTTTATATTTCATAAAAGTTATCTTATAGTCCATTATTTTCAAATTCTTAAAAAGAAAAACAAAGTGTATTATTTTATATTATAAGTATAACTGTATAAGAACAGATTACGATATTACGATACTTGCCTGTTATTTTTAGCACAGCACTACAAATATAAAGCGCTGACATAACCTTGTAATAGCGCAGTATAGATTTAGAAAAATATTGTTTACCAAGTTATTTGACACTCAGTTTGGCACAAAATTATAACATTCATTGATAATTGATATAATAATGTTGTTTTAATGCTCATCAATTGTTAAAACGGTAAACAACCAGCAAAAATATTTTTATCGTAACTGCAACGCCATTACAAAGCTACGTCGTCAGTTCAATCGCGACGTGTCAGGAACGCATTCTCTGAACGGCCGAACTTTAGTTTCATTAACTATTGTAAAAGCTTGAGCTTGAGGATCACGAAGAAGTACCTCAGCCAGCGAGTCCCAAGCGAGCCTGAACGTTCTTCGCAGTCGGTCCACGTGGTCCTGGGTGGCGAAGTCAGTGCGGCGCCGCGTCTGCTCCAGGTAGCTCAGCCACAGCGCTTCCGCTTGCTTGTACGACTCCATGCCTTTGGATAACGCCGTCTCGAATATCGTCTTCACCTGGTTGCAGGTGCACAAAACGTATTATCACAAAATAATGTTGCTGTTAATTTTGAGCTGTTAAAAATCCTGCCACTTATAATTTGAGTACCTTCAAGGCAAGAGTATGGCATTTTCTAGGCAAGCGCGCTCCAACCTAGACCTCATCAGTGCTATCCAGTATTGATTGTCGTCAAGCGCAAGCCTATTTCGGATAAAAAAAGTTTTCTACAATGAAATGTGAATGTTTTCTAATTGCTATAATGTGCTGTAGCTGTTTTTTTTTTTAAATAAGATTGTGTTACGAGATATGTCTAGCTGGTTAATTTCTTTTTCTTTTAAAGAATATTAGCTGTACTGAAATACTGAATTTGCCTAGTATTCTCTTCTGCTTCCTCTCCTCTCCCCCAAGGAAGCATAAAGCTTGTGTTCAGTGTGTGGGTAATATTGCAACGAGTGGGTTCGAATCGTCGACCTTTCACTTATTAGTGTGCACCTTTATCTTTTGAGCCCAACCTTGAAGCCTTCGGAGGCACCCAGCCTTAGGTCAGTTCTCACCTCATCAAACCCTTTATCCTCGTGCTCGGCTTGCTGCATCTTGAGTATCCAGAAGGTGGCTTTGCGCGCGCACCGCCGCACGCACGCGTCCAGCACGCGGTGGATGGTGGCGCGCGACGACGTGCCGCGCACGTGCCGCACGAACGACAGCAGCAGATCGTGTGCCGCTTCGCAGGTCACACACTCGGTGGTCGCGCGGTCGTACAGAACCTACGACAAGAATAGGGATATCACTTTACTATTACAACGGCGCGTTTAAAAAACGTGGTGTGCAAAGGCCCTAAGACATTTAACTGCACGTTTTTTTACGTTACTGTCGTTACTGCATGCATTCGAAATTCTGCAAAAAATATGTCGTACAATGCCATGTGAATGTAGCCCAAGCAGAGAGCAACTTTTATCACGCGCATAGTATGGAAGCTTGTATAAATCAGTGATCTGCGACGTCATTCAGTGGGCGATGGAGAGAGCATATTCGGAGTATCCCTGGATGGGACAGGAGAACCAATATTACCGACATAACTCAGCGAGTCTCAAAGCTAAAGTGGAAATGGGGGGGGGGGGGGGGCACACAGTTGACACACTGATGGAATTTGGGGTCCCAAGATGCTCGAGTAGCGACCCCGCATCAGAAAGTACAGTTTTAGAAGACCCTCCACCAGGTGGTGCGACTATGAGGTGGTAGAAGAGTCACAAAACCTAACAATCCAAATCTCACACTCAGTAGAATCATATTTTCTCGTTTCTGATAGTTTGGATAGTGTATGTCTTGTAGGTGATTTCAATATGAGCTGTATTGGATGGAATAATAATAACACAGACTATTACTCACCTACAACTCTCAACAACTCTCCGTTTGGTCAGCTACTTATTGATTTTATAGCGCTAAATAATCTTAATCAATACAACAATGTATCTAACAATAAAAATAAAGTCTTAGATTTAGTTTTAACTAATATAACGAACACTAAAGTCGAAGCAGCCTCAAATGAATTTGTAAACATTGATCCTTTGCACTTACCTATAGATATACCGTTAACTTTTGAAATTAAGAAATCATTAAAGGTTAATGATGATGTAATGAAACATAATTTTTATAAAGCAGATTATGATGTTATTATCTCAGAATTAGATACAGTAAATTGGATAGACGAATTTAATCAATGCGATACAATAGACGAAATAGTTAATATTTTTCTTAAAATATTAAATGACATTATAAATAAATACGTTCCTAAAACAAAAGTTAACAAAGGTAAATATCCACCATGGTTTAGCACTTCCTTAATTAAAATTATAAAGGAAAAAAATAAAATTCTACACAAATACAGAATCTTCAAAAATCCATTAGATGAAATATCCCTACGAATCCTTAGTAAAAGGTGCAAAACATTAACCAACAGCTGTTACTACAGTTACATTAACAAAATTGAAGAAAATATTGGCAACAACCCCAAATATTTTTGGGCCTACCTCAACAACAAACGCACCAAGACAATTCAGTTTCCCCAAATAATGTCCCTAAACGACACAATAGCCTCCGATGGATCAAGCATATGCAATTTATTCGCATCATTTTTCTCTTCTACCTTCACTAATTCTACATCTACCAACTTTCATACATTTGATGTAGCTCACACAAATATTTTATCGAATATTCATATTACACAGTACACTGTTTTTAAGCATCTGAAAAAGCTCGACGTTAGTAAAGGTCCAGGACCTGATGGAATTTCACCATATTTCATTTCTAAGTGTTCATCTTCGCTAAGTCTACCGTTGTTTCTTATAATTAACAAATCCTTATCCAGTGGTATCTTTCCTACGGTTTGGAAAACCGCTTTAGTAGTACCTATACACAAAAGTGGCAACAAAGAAGAAATAAATAACTACAGACCAATTTCTATATTGTCGGCTTTTGCCAAAATATTCGAGGCTATAATTTTTCCAATTTTAAAACATCACACCAAACATATTTTTACTAATGAACAACATGGCTTTATTAACTCTCGTTCCACAAGTACTAATCTAGTCACTTACCATAATGAACTAGTGAATGCTGTAGATTCTGGTATTCAAGTTGATGCTATATACATGGATTTTGCTAAAGCATTTGACAAAGTTTGTCATGAGGTACTCGTCAAAAAACTTGCGCATTATGGAATAAGTGGCTCTATCTTGGAATGGTTTAGGTCATATTTACATAATAGATCTCAATATGTAGTGGTAAAAGGATTTAATTCTGATAGGTACACAGCAACTTCTGGAGTTCCACAGGGATCGCATCTTGGTCCCTGGTTGTTTAATTTATTTATTAATGATATTGTAACTTGTATTAAACATAGTAACGCCTATCTTTTTGCAGATGACCTAAAATTGGCTAAAACCATTAAAAACATTACAGATACTAAATTACTCCAAGATGACCTAAATGCTATTTCGGATTGGTGTAATATCAATAATATGTCACTAAATGCAAAAAAATGTAATTTTATAGTATTTACCCGGAATCATAATATTTTCCAATCTCAATATTATATCAATGGTTCAATAGTTAATAAAGTATCGGAATTGAAAGATCTAGGTGTTATTTTTGATAGCAAACTCACATTCATTCCACAAATTGAGAACGCAGTCACCAAAGCCTCAAAAATGTTGGGATTTCTTATTCGAAATAGTAAGGTGTTCCATCCAACAACAAAAATAAAAATATACAATACTTACGTTAGAAGTATCCTCGAATATTGTAGTGTAGTATGGTCTCCTAACTATAATACTCATCAATTGCGAATAGAACGCGTCCAAAAAAGACTCCTGAGACACCTAGCATATTCTTGCAAAATACACAAACAGCTTCCTACCTATTCCGATAAACTTAAATATTTTAAAATGACCAGCCTAATCACTCGCAGAAAATATCTAGACATGACATTTTTATATAAAATTTTAAGAAATAAAATAGACTGCCCACCACTATTACAAAGCATCAACCTAAGAGTCCCAATAAGAAATCCCAGAAAAGCAACCGGCCCATTCCACCTACCCATAGCTAGAACAAATTTAAAACAATTTTCTACAATATCCAGATTATCCAAAACATACAATTCCATCAGTACAGAAATAGACATATTTAGAGATACATTACCGAAGTTCAAAAAACAAGCCCTAAGACTTTTATAATACGAGATAGATGACCTACATCTAACCTTTAATTGTAATTTAGTTCCCTAGTTAGCTTAAGTTTCATTTTTTTTTTTCTTAATGTTTTGTTTTGACAGTGTAAACTTTTAATTTCTTGTGCTTTTTTGTATTACGCTTTCTTTATTGTTTAATTATTATTATTTTTTGGCAAATGTTGTGGCACCGTCAATAGTTGTGCATTTTAATTAAGTTTCTGTGTAATTTTTTAAGTACTTTAAGAAATGTAACAATTTTGGTTGTCCAAATAAATAAATAAATAAATAAATATTATTATGTAGAAGGATTTAGAAGCCCACCCTCTTGTATTCTAAAGAGACATTGAACTTACCCTAAGTATACCTTTGCTGTCACATTCCGAATATTTATCCTCTCTGGACAATTTTTCCACAGTATCAATATACTCTTGGTATATTTTGCATTTCTCTTCGGCATCCCTAGAAAAAAAAATTCAATTGCAATTCAATAATACTTCCAAATAAATAAAAGCATACACTATACAAGAGTCCAGAGAAATGTCACAGCACTAGAACAAAAATGTCTGTCTGTCGTAAAAACCAATAATTGTGTTTAATCAATCGGCACCCATTTTTACTTTTCTAAAAAAATAAAATTCTTTATAACATAAATTATACTGCCAGAAACAGTAGGTGCTATATGGTTCGAAGCCATACTCTTAACAAATATGACTTTAACTGGATACTAGTTTTACTTTATATATTTGGCGCATTATCAGTGAGCCCAACATAAAAAACAAATGACTCACTCAGTTGTCAACAGCCTATCTTCAAACGGTGTTATTTTCTGTAAGTATTCTAATGCTGCATCGTGTTGCTTCTTCACCTATTTAACAAAGTGATACCAATTTTAATTATGCAAAAGTGTACTATTCATTTGTTACTTTAGGCAGGCCTGGCGTACTCCACAGTAAACTGCAGAGCTAAAAGTACATGGTGAACCTCTATGGCCTAAATTCAGAGAGTGCGAAGGGATAAGAGTCACGTGATAGAAAGAGAGAAGTCTAGTTAATTAAGACAGTAGGTAAGTAGCGCTGTGTCAACCTGAATTGCACTTTATTGTGTGGTAACAAGAGTCGCAATTTATTTAAATTATTCTGCGGAGTGAATCTTCTTCCGCATGTATAAAAGTAGTATGGATATACCTTGTCCACGTAAGCCTGGTCGTGCATCGCGAGCGCCAGCTCCTGCAGCTGCGGCCACGCCTCCTCGCTGCGCAGCATCGGGCGCGACACAGCCTCCTCGAGGCACCACAGTACGCGCTGCCGTTGCTCCTTAAAGTTTGGGTCCTCTTCGCTAATAACAAATGATAAAACAAGATGTAGAATTAAAAAAACACTTTGTAATATTGTCGACTCTTTAAAGCTCACTTGCTTTAACAGTGATGGAAAACATCGTGAGAAATCCTACATGCCAGAGTTTTCTATACTGTTCTCAAAAGTGTGTTAAGCATCTTAACCACACCAATAAGATATCCAATTCTGGTTTCAACAGAAGATAGTGCACAAAGTAGATTGCTAGCAGCTATTGCAGTGTGGATCAGAGTGCGCCTCCCATTTTGAAAATCAATGGTCTAAAGCCTTTGTCATTCGAGAAGAGAGCTGTGCCCAGTAGTGGACCGGCTATGTATTTGAAATGTGTGTGAATGAATGTATTATAACTCACTTCATGGTTTCCAGCTTGGCTTTCTCAAGCTCGAGCTTGGCGTCCCAGAAGATCTTGCCAGAGAGCGGATCGGCGCCGGCGCGGCTCAGCACTTCCTCCAGCTGCTCGCGCGCCGACACAGCCTCGCCCGCGCTCAGGGACCACGAGCACCACTCGCTCAATATTGGGATGGCTGAGGAAAATTTGTGAACTATATATGTTAGTATACTTCTTGCAATTCACGAGGCTGCGTGGCACATGATACACCACGCGTGTCGTATCTGTATAAGTGTGAGCGAGAGCTTGTTCGCACCGGACCGCTCCCACCTAGGCTCCTGATAGGCACACTTACGCGATGTGCATGTACACGACACAACCACAAGTAAAGCTTATGTGCCCTAGTGAATTACAAGGACTATACTATACCTTTATTAATTGTCAACTTTGCTATGTGAATATGCCAGTTCTTGTTAACAGCAGGGCGATCGGCTTAAAATTTATCCATCCTTAAAGGACAGCATCAATGTCAAAATATGGCTTTTGGCCAATCCCATTGGCTAAAAAGCATACTTTGATGTTGATGCTGTCCTTTAAGGATTGATATATTTTTATGGCTTTAGGCCAATCTCATTGGCTAAAAAGCATATTTTGATGTTGATGCTGTCCTTTAAGGATTGATATATTTTTAGCCGATCGCCCTGCTGGTCTATAGCTATATTTAGAAAAAAATCGTTTGCAATAATGTTCATGTCCTTACAGTAGCAGTCAAGAGTCGCCTGCTGGAACAGTGTTGCGATGTGCTCGCGCGACTGCGGCGAGTGGGCCAGCGTCTCCTCTGTCTGCAGCCGCAAGAGCCAGTGCTCCGCGCGCAATAATGACAGCTTCTGCAGTCGGTCGAATGCGGCACGCCAACGTTCCAGTTCAGACAGACTCCTATAAGATAACAAGACGACAATACATTGGCTCTCCAGCAACATTTCTTAGTCGTAGCTGACCTGGGTGGCCTGTTCGATTTCTGGGGTGATCTTGGCTGGTTGAAGTGATCTGGGGGGGGAAAGGGGGAATCACGCAAAACGGGCGGTTATCGCCTACTTCTGAAAACAATTCCCAGGATAGAGATATCAAAATAACAAGAAAAACTATAATCTGACTATATAAAATAAGATGTAACATCCGTCATTGATTTTGTTCATATGAGCCTATGTCGCCCAGACCATAAAATGAAGTGATTGACACTATGTTCATTAAAATCAGCTTAATAGTTTAGATGCTACAGTGAAACATAAATGCAATCATACATACATAGACTGCAAAAATCACAACCCCTCCTTTTGGCTTTATTATAGTCGGGTATACTTTAAAAGGGTTCGAATATTAGTAGTCCAGCCATCTTGGATTTTCACTAAATACACTTAACATTTCCGTCCTGAATGTAACTTACCATAGTGCTTGGATCAGGTCAATATGATCATTGTAGTTATAGGGATCATCAGCTATGCGTTGCTCCAAGTCAGCTACCTTTTTTTCAATGGCCTCTTCATCATCATCATCCTATTAATATTTAAAATTATTCATTAATTGCACAGGAATATTATCCAGTCTACATACTACATGGAGAACACTCACGTTCTCCATAATTTTCTCAAAGAAGCCTCAATAGCCCAACGGTTAAAGGTGGGGACTAAAAACTGAAAGGTCACAGGTTCGAACCCCCCCATTGCACTATTGTCGTACCCACTTTTAGCACAAGCTTTACCCTTATTTGGAGGAGATAGGAGAATATTAGTCAACTTCAGTTTGGCTTATATTCTTTAGTGTGGTGGACTACAGCCCACCTTCTCTGAGAAGTGACTGTTCTCAGTAGCGAGATATGAATGGGTTGCTCATGATAATAAGTATCCACTGGACTCAAATTTAGCCCCTGAGGAATCAAGTGGCAGATACAACCTAGTCAGCTTAAACATCTCCTGCATAGTCATGCAGGAAATGTTTTAGTGCACAAGTGCAAACTCTCTATGTATGTTAAGGCAATTATTGCCTAAGTAAAAAGAATAATATGAAGAAAGTTACTTGGACACCTTATTTACTCAAGGTAGAAAATTAAAATAGATGTTCTGATATAATAGTATTGTTATTTGTAAAGGTTAATGTGCTTTACATTTAAATGTAAAGCGCATTAAGTGTAAATAAGAAAGCTGATAATATGTTTCTCAGTATAGGTATTACAATAGGTTGAAGGTTAGATATTTTTAAATGCTAGTCTAAATTGCATTATAATATTTAGTTAGAGCAAATTTTATGATTATGAGTTTTACATGTCTATGATTGTAAGTGTTGGTGGTATATGTTAATATCTTCAAAAGCAACATAAACAGTCAAAGTGGAATAAAAAAAATTTAAGTTACATTTGAGTGCCTAAATGTGTTAGTTTAAGCAATCATAGAATCAGTAGCTCGCGTAGTTTCAGTAGAAATTAAATAAATGATAAGTACAAGAATACTATGAGGCATAATACTTTGGTTTTAACAATAAACTCTGTGAGAAATTGTAAGGGAGAAATGCTTACGTCTGAATCATCAGAATCTTGGTCAGCGTCGTCTTCTTCAACGACCACTTCAATCTCATTCTCTTCTTCCGAACCATTTCTCACTTCGTCCTCCACAATAGCCATGTTTAAAACATTAAAATTTGTTAAACTTAAGACTTCTTTTTATTTTACTGTTTGTCTTATTGTTTTAAAAACATGAAATTGAAAACTATATAATAAACTATGGTGGTTCTCGTACGTCAAATCACCGTCAAATTGACGATATCAATATCATTGACATTTGAATTGAAATTGACTTACCTACCTTACCTATCTGTGCGGTAAAGTCACAAACATATAAGAGTTATATGTTTGTGGGTAAAGTGGAAGCGGGTAACCTATGAAACGCGTTTAACATTGTGGAAATAAAATTATAAATAAGCTAATCGCCCGCAATAGATGGAGTATTTAACACTTTTAAATGAAAGTGTAAACTTAAATGGTAGTAAGTAATAAACACACTAATATTAAAAAGGCAAAAGTTTGTGTGTTTGTTACTCCTACATAAAACATTTGTTACTCCTTCACGCCGCAACGAAAGAACTGATTTGGCTGGGAATGGAGATTTCTCATACCCAGGATTAACAGATAGGCTACACTTTATCCCAGAAAATTTACAAGGTCCCGCGGGAATTAAAAAATCTTTATCCACGCGGATGAAGTCACGTCCATCATCTAGTATTTTTATATTTTAACATTTAAAGCTCTCTCACGAGTACTGTACCGAAATCCATCTCAAAAACTACACTATTAAACCACATAAAATAAATCCATCTCAAAAACTGCTTCAAAACTAATATTGGAGTTGCGTAATATATGGCGCTAACACGGACAAATTATACTTACTAACTTTGTAAACAGCTTTTCTTCCTGCGCCAGCTGGTAGCACACCACCGTAAACGTACAGCATTTCCAGGTTTAGAATTTCTAACGCCCGTCGGATGAATGAAACATTACATTTTCTGATCAATTTATCCTAAAATTATAAATGCGAAAGTTTTTTTTTTTTTTATTCGATGACAAGATAGCCCTTGACTGCGATCTCACCTGATGGTAAGCGACGATGCAGTCTAAGATGGTAGCGGGCTAACTTGGAAGGGGTATAGCAGTGTAAATTCAACCCATACCCCTTATCGGTTTCTACACGCCATCGTGCCGGAACGCTAAATCGCTTGGCGGCACGTCTTTGACGGTAGGGTGGTAACTAGCCACGGCCAAAGCCTCCCACCAGACCAGACCAGATACAATTTAGAAATTATAAATTCCTAAATTGCCACCGCCGGGAATCGAACCCAAGACCTCCCAGTTATAAGACCACAGCGCTCACCACTGCGCCAGGGAGGTTGTTGGTTTCTTCGTTGGTTTGTCCTTCAATCACACCGCAACAGAGCTACAGATCGTCGTGATTACTTTGCGCGGGTATAGTTGAGGACCTATAGGGCAAACATGCTCGACACGAGAAAAAATTTTTATCCACACTTTACTCGTGAATCTCCATAGATTCACATAGTAAACGCGTAAACGAGTAAACGCGTAGACAAAATGTTCTCATGGCGCGCACGTTAGCCTACTGGAGAGTTACATAGGCTATTTTTTATCCCAGAAAATCAGTTACCATGGAATTTTTAAAAACTAAATCTGATAAAATGCGGCTTTTATGCGGCTGTAAGTTGCTGTGAATTGGAATAATGTAAAAAACTTCATTTATTAATATTTTATTTTTTATAAAAAATATGATTATTGATTACATAATATGACTATTTCATTATGATAATTTACTAATAAGAACAAGTCACAATTCGTTGACATTTTTAGTTTAAGACCAACCATTGTGTCACACCTTTGGCACCAATTAAATCTATCACGATCATACTCTAGCCAATTTTCTAAAACTTAATATTGATATCAGTGTAGCTATGTCATATTTTTTTATTCAAAAGTTTATACTTACGGCATTACAAAACAATAGAAAGAGATTTTTGCCTTTATTTTTAAATGCAATGCACCTAATAGGAGTTATGACGCCTTTACACACGGCTTCTTACGTCATGGCTTCTCATACGCAAAACGATTCAACCAACAAACATTTGTCAAATGAAATACATACTTAATCTAAAAGAATAAAGTTAACTTTTCAATTTATAAGTTGTATGGGTTGACTCGTTATTGAGTATGACCGTCCAATTTTACAAATGTTTGTCAATTTATAAGTAAAGAATTTATGAGAAATATCCAAGTCAATTATTATTTTTTGAAGTCTTTTGTGCAAACGTAAACTTTCAAATCAATTCAACACCTCTATTACATAAAAATATATTTTTCTATAAGTACAATTTTTTATATCATTATTCATTGTTCAGCCATGAATCCTTTTAGAAAAATTTCATTGATAAAAATGGAATCTATAATAGTTGGAATAAGAATATTTAACTTAGCTTCTCGTAAAAATATAATACTAATAAAATACAAATGGAATACAATCATAATAATTAATCAATAAAAATAATAATATGCATGCGATTACATAACTTATACACTAAATTTGATAAATGCTACAGAAAAAATTGACACAAAATAATTTCCACATAATACAAACGGAAGATACAATGTCAGTCACTTATTTTACAAATTAATATTGGAAAATAATACTATGGAAATAAAGTATCTATATAGTTTTAACCCTAACTAAATTATAAGAATCTGATATTATTGAAACGACAAAGTAATTAAACCAGATAGATGGCACAAGTATAAAATGATAAAAAATCAGATCAATGTTTTGTCATAAACATTAAAAACAGATATCATAAGAGCGTTTTCACATGTCGGAACCCGATAAAAACGAGGACTTGAAGGCCAAAACACGTGCGACCATCCAATATGTGCAAGCCACACCACGAACTAAGCTATGTTAGCTTAGTTTAAAGCTATATGAACCAAGTTTGGAAAGAAAGCGAGCTAAATTAATTTAGCTTTGTTCTCGGTGTGGCTCGTGCCTAATAACTATGGAAATGGTGTCCCGTGTCCACATCCAGAATACACGAGGGCACATACACAACACCAAGCACCCGTCGCCAAATAATATTAATTAATTTAATATTTTTATAAGGTTGTCGCTCACTTATCAACCCGGCACCCGACCAGTCCCGCCCGTTTCATGTGGTTGAAAGTTCTTATATGGATTTCCATACATTTGCACTTACCGTAGCCTCACGGGATCGCTTCGCTCGCAAACTGTGCATACTCGGACGGCGAGTGAACAACTCAGTGACCACCCGCTGGTCTCACACCCAGGATTAACACATAGGCTACATTTTATCCGGGAAAATGAACAAGTTCCCGCGGGAATTAAAAAACCTTTATCCACGCGGATGAAGTAACGGGCATCAGAATATCTTAATCAATAAATTTAAAAAAAAAAAACCTACGTTGCCCAGGCGCAGGTTCAGAGTGGACTGTTTGGGTCGGGTCTGGGTTGATAAGTGAGCGACGACTTTAAGTTGACCAAAACCTCTAGGACATAATCATCATATCGGTCTTTTTATTAAAAGAATATTAGCTAAGCTGAAGGTGACTAATATTCTCTTATCCCCTCCAAATAAGCGGAAAGCTTGTGCTAGGAGTGGGTACGACAATAGTGCACGATAAAATAAAGTGAAATCGCTTCAACTCTATAACTTATAATTAAATATATTACACACTTTAATGTGCAAGCTAAAAAAAACGTCGAAACAAATTTTAAGGGTAGGTATCTAACCTTACTATTGGCCCTTATTCGGTTGTACACAAATCTCTAACTAAATTAGTGTTAAAATGACATAAAATGACAAGACATGCGGTACTTGCGGCAGCGTGTCAAGCCAAGTTCAAGTCCCTTTTTCGGCGTTATAACCTAATCTTTAGATGATAATTTCATTCACATTTAGACTTAGAGATTTGTGTAAAAGAAAATTAACACTAGTAAATATCAAATATAAAAAAAAAATCTCTTCAAAATTATTTTTGAGCATCAGACTTTATCCAAAATGTTTTTACCAAAAATGTGCTCTAAATAGAAACAATTACTTATAAGTATTTTTTTAAATTGTACGAGTAAATAATACATATAATGCACAATACATTAACGCTAACATAACTAAATTTGAATAAAATATACTGATATTGCAAAATATTAGTTAGTTAACACTCTCTATAAAACAATCTGTTATATTGAATAATATAATATATGAAAATTACTACTACATATAAAATATCCCTTTAATACAGTATAATATTTAAGAGAAGTTACTCTCAAGAGCGACCCATACAAACACTCTTTTTGATTCTCTGATTTGATTTAATATTAAAAAATCAAAGTTAATGAAATTTTGTTATCAACAAAATTAACATTTTTTATTGCAAGATAGGCTTACGCTTGACAAATTGATAAGGTCTAGGTTGGAGCGCGCTTGCCTAGAATATGCCTATTCAGTATTCACTCTTGCCTTAAAAGTATTCAAATACTTAGCAAAGACGCCGAAAGAGCGTCCATGTTTGTCCCCGGCAAATAATTATGTGAGGCTATAGAATTAAATATTTTTGAGGTTATCGAGCAACCCACAGACTCTGAAAATAGGTTTTAGTGTCAACAAAATTTCATCGAGTTCGATAGATTAATATTCAAATAAGAAATCTTCGTTTGTATGTGGCGCGCTCGAAATGTTACGGCCATACCCCGACCCATCATAGAATGCGACATAATCAGGCGTACCTATGATCTAGATTGTATCACGGCACTTCTTGCATCCCTTTTTTTGGGTAAATCAATTTAAGGAGTAGCGCCAAAACTCAAAATATTATACGTGCAGTTTGGGTTGTCAGTTTTCAATAAAACTTTACAAGTTAAAGGAACATTCAAAAGTTTTTTTGTAACTAGAATGTAAGTTACCGTCACACGCTAGTATACATACTGAGACGAAATTGTAGAGGGTTTAATGTAACTTTTTTCTGTGCTTAAATTGTCATTTAATAGTATATGGGCGAGAAAAGGACGGAGAATTTTTCCATCCCTTTTCCGTGTATACTAATTGACAGATTTACGCACAGTTAATGTAAACTTGAAAACGATAGGCCTATAACTGTTAAGAAAAACAGGTTAACTGTTATATATCGATATTTCGTAATTCGTTGAAGC
Source organism: Hipparchia sbordonii (assembly GCA_038048805.1). Taxonomy (NCBI): domain Eukaryota; kingdom Metazoa; phylum Arthropoda; class Insecta; order Lepidoptera; family Nymphalidae; genus Hipparchia; species Hipparchia sbordonii. The sequence continues at coordinate 5,316,142 of CM076107.1, read as the reverse complement.
AATTCTATTCATAATATTATACGATTTCAAGTATTTATTGCAAATTGACGATTTTAACTGGGACTGTTATTGTTATTTTCTACTCTCTACTCTAGCGTCTATATTTATTAATTCAGATATTAATAATAGTATTTCTATTGTATGCAAATCGTTAATGCAAGTATATTTATATCTTAATTATAGATTATAGATTAATGCTGAGATCTATAGAGCGTGCTCCGACTTAGCTCGGAGTCAAGATAAGAGTTAAAACGAGATACAAATATGCTCTGACATACATCTATCTCGTTTTGTCTCTGTCTTGAGTTTGAGTAGAGTGAGAGTGCGGTCTATAGATTTCAGCCTTAGACTATGACACTATGGGCACCCATATTGTGCTCACTGTATTTGAAGAACGTGTACAGTCATTAAAAAAACTTCTGTCGTCAAAACTTATGCTCAAGGCGTATAATCTCCCGCAATGCCTTGAACCTATGCTTTAAAAAATATTTTATTAATGACTGTACACAATTCAAGTATTTCGCGTAACTGCAATTCAGTCTATTCATATTTTGTGTCTATAGAGAACAAGTAAACAACACCGCGATCACACTATGTAACAAGTTTTTTAATCTAGTAGTACAAGAGTCGATTACGAGACGGAGACAAAAGTTCTAAATTATGATGAATTTTTAAAGAGAAAGAGAGACGACAGAAGTAACTACAGTTTAGTTAAATGAGAGGTTTGCTATTCCTGTCTTGCTCAGACATCGGTTCCGTTCCATTGTCTTAGGTATGTACCCACTAGTAAAATACACGTGTATAGTTCTTGCAATTTATGAGGGCGCGCGGCTCATGATTTTGTGTGTGTCGTATCTACATAAGTGGGAGCAAGAGCTTACTCGCTCCAGACCGCTCCCACCTAGGCTTCTGACAGGCACACACACTTACGCAATGTGCATGTACACGACGTAACCACAAGTAAAGCTCACGCGCCCTCGTGAATTGCAAAAAGAAACAAATCAGTGAAAACATCGAGGCGTTATATTGTGAAATATAATACAAGTGTAATGATATAATAACTTCAAGGCTTCGAAACTTACAGTAATGAGTATGAAACGAATTTGGCAATCGAGTCTCAATAAATCGATAGAAGACTTAAAAAAAAATGTTATTAACCATAGTATCCTAAAGTGTAATATTTTTGACGCATTGAATTGCTCAAAGATAGCTAACCTAGGTAAAGTTCGGCCGTTCAGAGAATGCGTTCCTGACACGTCGCGATTGAACTGACGACGTAGCTTTGTAATGGCGTTGCAGTTACGATAAAAATATTTTTGCTGGTTGTTTACCGTTTTAACAATTGATGAGCATTAAAACAACATTATTATATCAATAATCAATGAATGTTATAATTTTGTGCCAAACTGAGTGTCAAATAACTTGGTAAACAATATTTTTCTAAATCTATACTGCGCTATTACAAGGTTATGTCAGCGCTTTATATTTGTAGTGCTGTGCTAAAAATAACAGGCAAGTATCGTAATCTGTTCTTATACAGTTATAATATACTACTATACTATAATAGACTAAAAATCTGATTTTGGAACATTTTGACCGAGATATGAGGATTGATTCTGTTATTGATAATAATATAATTATACATGTAGGCGAAGATGATGAAGACACCACCTCCTCAAGCGAATCGGAGTCTGATTAATATTCTGTACGCACATTCAATTCAATGTACTTACTTTATTGCATAGAAATACAGATTGTAAGTAACTTTGTAACAAAGAATAAATAAAACAATTTTATTATATGAATATTACCTTTTTTTGGTTTCTACTTAAATAACTAAAATATAAATTTTAAATGATTCGGCCAATTTAAAACGAAAATAATCTTAAAATAATGCGCCGGTTCATTTTGGAGGAACGGTAACGAACTCAGTGTTATGTTGTGCCCATCACTAGTCGTGACTAACTGATAGGTGTCAGGAACGCATTCTCTGAACGGCCGAACAATAGGTACATGACAGCTAGATGTGAGAAATAATGTTTCAAAAACGTCATACTTTGGATAAAAAACTAAAATACGAAAACTGTGAATGTTAGACGAATTTAATATACATAACTTTTTGATAAAGTTTCGACCATTCGAAGTACTGAGATCAAAATAATTATGAAGTTACGTTCACGATTGAGATTTCATTTTTTTTTAGTGGCGGACTTGGTAGGTATACTAGGAATCGTTAAAAAAAAAAAAAGGTATACTAGGAGGACTATTCTCTACCTAAGTGGCTATCATTCAACTAGAACTGTCAACCCCGCATTTTGCCTGACGAAATTAACAGTCGTGTTTAACAGTTCTTAGTTTGCAACTTTCCATTGCTTTCGATATCCACTGGAAAGCTCAAAAATGGAGAATACGTCAACAAGTTCTATATGATACGATGTTAGAACTTCTTTATACATTATGGCAATGTTCCTAGTGAATTTGAACCCTAAGGTAAAGGCGATAGGCGTTAGTTTTGAACGCCTGCAGCGAAGTGCGGTGTTAGATGGTGGTGACGCAGTAGGGGATGACGCGCAGTATCGAGTTCACCACGTCGCAGGCCTCCGACAGCTGGACCGCCCTACTAGTGCCCAGCTGAAATTAACAATATCAGAAAATCTCGTATAAAATTACCTCCAAGCTTTACAGGACACGAAAGAAATAGTTAATTTCGTTTTTTTAAGCTATTGCATAGCTTCTATCGCGGGCCAGCGTGGAGACCGAATCCAGAAATTCCGTAACGAAAATAACCTGACACGGACTCCTCTACGGTGAGCCGCTAGATGGCGTTGATAACAAATGCTATGCAATAGCTTTACCGCGGCAGTCCCCGAGTGCCACACGTCTTTTTTTTTTTAATTATGAGATAGGTTTGCGCTTGACGACACTCAATGATGGAAAGCATTGATAAGGTCTAGGTTTAAAATCCTTACTAATTATATAAATGCGAAAGTGTTTGTTTGTCCTTCAATCACGCTGCAACAGATCAACGGATCGACGTGATTTTGCAAGGGTATATAGTTGAGGACCGGGAGAGTCAGATAGATTACTTTTTATCCCGGAAAATCAAAGAGTTCCCGTGGGATTTATGAAAACTTAATCCACGCGGACGAATTTTATAATTTCTAAACTTCTTTTCCCGATTACTGCTGATACTGAAAGGTGTCGCGACCCTCAGCAATGAGGATTACGAGGCGACTCTTTGCTTGAAGAGGTTTACCTGCAGGGCTCGGCTGCACTATGCGGAGGTGGTGTTGGCGGCGGCCTGCAGCTGCATCTGGCGCTGCATTTGTTCCAGCATCTCTTGCATGCGACGCAACTCGGCTTCCTGAAAACGCATCATCGTCATCATCATCAGCATCATCACCATCATCATCAGCAACCCATCACCAGCTCACTACTGAACGCAGGTCTGCTCTCAGTAGTTGTACGTCCTCAAGATATTTATTTACTTAAACACATATAACTTCAAAAATTCAGAGGTGCACAGGATCGAATACGCACCCCACTAAATAAAAAACCGCAGTCCACAAGATTATCACTGCTCTTATTGGAGTAATAAGTTTAATTTAATAACTGAATTACATAATTAAAACGCAAGCGACGACTTGAAAATGCCGACTCGGTGGTTTTTTATTGGTTTCATCAAACTTTTAAGTTACTCTAAAAATTAACTCTGTATGTAATTCTAAACAACTTTTTACACAACATAGTAGTACACATTCACCAAACAAACAAAGCCTTTCTCCACTTTTTATGCTTTCATTTAAAATATTAATCGCTACTTTGTTTTAAAACCTATTCGAAAAGCAGGTTGTTTGGAGCAGAAATCAGCAATAAACTGTTTTGTTTAAATAATAAGGATACCTTTTCACGCAGAGCGCGCTCTCGTTCCGTGGAATCTTCATTGGAACCGTTGGTCAAGCCCGAGTCTGATTCACTCAATCCACTCTCTGTAGATCTGTAGTACAATTTTTCAATAATTGCATGAAATAGGTCGAGGCAAAAAGTAGACACAAATATGTTCTGACATAAATCTGTCTCGTTTCAACTCTGTCTTGAGCATGAGCTGAGTGAAAGTGCTTTCGAAACGTCAAATGAATCTACCACTGGTTCGGAATGCCGTATGTATGTTGCAATATATAATAATGTATTTAATAGAAAGATCAACATTTTGGATCAAATTTCGCCCTACTGACCCATCTTATTGAAACACCTTGACATAATTACCCAGTTTAATTAGAACAGCCTTGAAATCTAGTCTTGAATCTCCGTAACCATAATCTTGTATCCCTAATTGGGACCAGGCGATAATACTTGTTTTGCCCGCCTAATGTGACTTGTATCTAATTATGATTAATTTGAAAAATAAAAATCAAATTAATTCGTATAATCTTCATAATGTAATTGTAAGTATATAAGGTAATAAAGACGCAATGTTTATTTTATATTATTGAATATTAAATTTAACATGGGTAGAAATTGCACTTGTTTTGTTTCTTTAAAAATCGACTTACAAAAAACTTACATAAAACAGCACTAAATATAAAAAATTTAAAATCAAAAAACGACTCCGACCACCACGTTGGAGGAAGCCGCTTTATCCATTAAAATAATGGATATAAAATAAATAAATTAAAATAAAAAAAATGTAAGTATAATATTACACTTTTCTCATGAGCATACTTTTAATAAATATTTTTTGTAAATTAGGGAAGTCTAAAATTGACTGGAATTTATTTATAGAACGTCACGCCCATTCCTACAACCCGCCATTTTCTGTTTCTATCTTTGTCTTTATTAGACGTGTTTTACTCACGTGTGCCGCTTGGGGATCTGTCCGTTGCGCGCGAGCCGCTCCGAGCGGTAGTTCTCGTAGTGCACCTCTTGCGTCACTTCCTGCAGGTCTTGCATGTGAGTGCTGCCAACACATGTATACTTATAATAAAACTGTATGGTCGCGGACAGGAAATGTTAATCATTTTTCAAAGTAGATTCTATATCACATTGCGTTCAGTAAGGTCTATAACGCCATAGAATATCGAAAGCATATGGGTCGTTCTACTTTTCTACCGACAATAGTCTGTCTTTCTTCTTATTATGGCATCTCGTTGGAGTATAAACGGTTTTTTATCCGGTTCGAATAAACGTCCATATTTTTCTTATCTATTAATATTATGTCATTTTTCATGTTCTCTAACCAGCATATTTTATACGTTCGTTTTCCGTATAATGCCGTGACAGAGTGGTAAACTGAAATGTTGTCTCTACAGAAAAAGGCCACTTTGTCACATTATTTTTTCAAAAACCAACATTAAAAAAGAATCAATATTACCTAGGAAGGAAACTTTAATTAGTACTAATGAAAACACAGATGCAGTTTTTTTTAAATCCCACACATAAAACACAATTATAGATAGTTCAAAAACCAAAAAAACAGAAAAACGTCGTTTCATTGTCGGTAGAAAAGTAGAACGACCCATATCGACTGTCAGGCATAGACGTGTGCCTATTATGAATCTTAAGGTGGTAAACATTTTCTGTCCGCGACCGTAACTGGGACGAATTCTGTACATTAAATATGTTTTGAAAATTTTAATCGGAGGATTGTTTGACTGAGCGGAAATCAATTTTTTTTTGAACTTTTTGTCTGTCTGTGCGTGCATCACGCGAAAACTACTGAACGGGTTTGAATGAAATTTTGTATAGTGGTAACTGTTACTCCGCGTCATTATATAGGATACTTTTTATCCTCATAAACAATAAAGTTTATCCGGGATAAGGGATGAAAGTTTTTGTTGATTTTGCTGCATAACTTCGTCAAAGTATAGTAAGAGATAAATAAAATAATCAAGTCTTGAGTGTTCACCTTCGACAATTCAGCCGGGACGTGCCTTTACGCAGATTTAGTACTGAACATATTCTGCCACTTTCTGCGGTGAGGTGGGGTAAACACGTACAGCACACATTTACTCACTTCCGCACACTCTTGTAAATACTTAATGTCTCTATGAACGCACACTAACTCAAAAGCTGTCACACTTACAAGCTAACACGTACGTTTGTACATGTACTTCGGCAGAGGGGAATGCGTGCGCTTGCCACGTCCTGGCTGAATTGTCGAAGGTGTTCACGTAAAAGTATTTACATGAGCATGGTGCGTAGTTTGATGAAGTCGCAATGGTCGGGATTCTCGACCTCCACAACGCCCCAGGGGTACAGTCGGCCGCGTACGCGCCTGCCCCGCACCTCCAGCTGCTGTCCCGCGCCGCACACCGCGAACGGCACCGCCGCCTTCAGCTGTCGTACCTGTACGTGATATAGTGGTTGTGGGATTGCCTAAAAATGATTGCAACAGTGTGACCACTGTGTTGATTCTCTAAAAATGTATCGGTGTAACGATCGCAATGGCCTCCGATTGGCTGAATTTATGGCGTCCTTGCTGCATTAATGCATTTTAACCAATAGCGGGAGAGTGCCGGCCAATAATAATAATTCTTAATATTTTAATAATAATAGTTATATTTATTTTATTACTTATTTATTCTGTACAATTAACCTTACAAACTAAACTTAAATATAGAAAGGACGTGTACAAGGACAGTTGTTAGTTTAGCTTTAAATTTTTTTTTTGTAACATTTTAATAGTTTTATATTATATTATATCTTTACCTATATTATATTATATCGTTACCTGTTCTTTATAATCTTCATCTTCGTCGCTATCGCAATCCGGCAGAGGGTAGATTTTAATCCCCTCCCTTTCAATCTCCTCCATTACCTAACAAATTAACAATTAATTGAGATTTGAAAATAATTAAAAACCGGCCAAGTTAGACTCGCACACAAAGGGTTCCGTATAAAATCACGTTTCTTTAAAGGGGTACCCCCCTTTACTTTTTATTTTATTTGTATTATTTTTTTGCTATAGCAGTAATAGATATATACATTCTGTGAAAATTTCAAGTATCTACCTATTACTGTTCATGAGATATAGCCAGCTGACAGACGGATGGACGGACAAACAGACGCACAGCATAATAGGGTCCCTTTGGCACCCTTTTGGGTACGGAACCCTAAAAATGATAGTTTTAGTATACTAACCCTGCTTTTAAGCCGCTGAACCTCCTTCTTGGTAAGACAATCGGCCTTTGCAATCACAGGAACAATGTTTACTTTGTTATGTAATTGTTTCATGAACTCTATGTCCAGAGGTTTGAGGCTAAAACAAGGAAAACCATTCGTAAAAGACAATTTCATTACCTCTATTCGTACCATTACCTTATTACTATTATTACTTCTATCAATATTGTCAAGTTAATGTATATCGCTGCTTCAATTCAAAAGTACCACAAATGAAAAAAAAATGTAGAAGTTTTTATTAAATTAATATTGATTGTTTCATCGTAACCCTTCATATTTTTATATTTAAAAAAGACAGCCATTGATAAATACGCTTCTAACAATGTATAATATGCATATATTTGATAATAAAAATAAGTCGGGTTTTCCTTCCTGACGCTATAACTCCAGAACGCACGAACCGATTTCCACGGTTTTGCATTCGTTGGAAAGGTCTCGGGCTCCGTGAGGTTTATAGCAAAGAAAATTCAGGAAAAGCTGGAATCTAATTCCACGCGGACGAAGTCGCGGGGGCAAAAGCTAGTTTGATATAAAATTAGAAAGCAGCAGACGAAAAATAATTTATTTTAATTTTATTGGCTCTTCTGTAAAAAAGTGTAATTTTTATTTATAGTACTTTTGAATTGAAGCAGCGATATATTAACGGTAAATTTTATCCTCTCCTTACACATGTACGAGGAAGTCTGGGAGGTAATGCTTTAACTTAACTTCATGTACTGAATTGTAATGATCGAAAAATAAATTATAACGGCACAAGTGTGATAAATATGTTACTGCATAGTTGGCCACTTGCAAAAGCCGTGCGTTAATGACCATCTTACTTATGAGGTAAGATAACTATTATCGTCAACATTTTACAGACAAACTCTCGGTGCTAGTTTTAACTCTCGCATGTTGAATTTACCTCACAAAAACCTCTCGGCAAGTTAATATTAATCCTTACTAATGTGAAAGTGTGTTTGTTTTTTGGTTTGTCCTTCAATAACGCTGCAACAGAGCTACGGATCGACGTGATTTTTAACCGACTTCCAAAAAGGAGGAGGTTATCAATTCGGCCGGTATATTTTTTTTTTTTTTTTTTTTTCTATGTATGTCCACCGATTACTCCGGGGTTTCTGGACCGATTCACGCGATTTTTTTTTTAATCGACAGAGGAAGCTCGCGAAATGGTCCCATAATTTTTTTTACCTTCAACTCTTCAAGCCTGATGCTGCAGAGGTACTTTCCCCCTAAATTATGGGGTTTTAGGAACTGTCATTTACGAATTGGTATGCTTGGCCTAAGCATATACTAGATCTTAGAGCTTCAGGTCCTACTCCTCAATCCTGATGCTGCAGGGTACTGCCCACCTAAACTATGAGGCTTTAGGAACTTTCGCTTGCGAATTGATATTATTGGTATTAAGCATAGTCTACATCGTGGAGCTCAAGGTCCTAGCTCTTCACTCCTGATGCTGCAGGGTACTGCCTACCTAAACTGTGAGGATTTAGGAACTTTCGCTTGAGAATTTATATTGTTAGTATTAAGCATAGGCTACATCGTGGAGTTCAAGGTCCTAGCTCTTCAATACTGATGCTGCAGGGGTACTGCCTACCTAATCTGTGAGGATTTAGGAACTGTCGCTTACGAATTGATATTGTTGGTACCAAGCATATACTACATATAAAATTTAAGGTTCTAGCTTTTCAATCCTGATGCTGCAGGGTTGGAGGGATTACGAACTGTCACTTTCGAATTGATATTGTTGGTACCAAGCATGGACTACATCATGGACCTCCTGGTCCTAGCTCTTTAGAAATTGTATGTTGTTAATAAGTACTGTAGGTACCAAATACTTTAGTACCGTAGTGTTGGAGGGAGGGGAGAAAGAGAGCAGGAACAAGCTACACTAAAAAGCTTAAAATAAAAATTCTTTTCAAAAAACCGACTTCAAACGCCACTACAAAGTATAAAAATAATTTTATTTTGTACACGTTTGTTGAAGTCGGGCGGGCTTAACTAGAAACGATGAATTCGATGCGCGACGCTTACCTTATGGTGACATATAAGAGACACGCTTATTGAAATCGGATGAGCATCGCGTATCGGTTTCATCGTTTCTAGTTAAGCCCGCCCGACTTCAACAAACGTGTACAAAATAAAATTATTTTTATACTTTGTAGTGGCGTTTGAAGTCGGTTTTTTGAAAAGAATTTTTATTTGCATGCATATAGTTGGGTACCTGGAGAGTGACATAGGCTACTTTTTAGCCCGGAAAGTCAAAGAGTTCCCGCAGGATTTTAAAAACTAAATCCACGCGGACCAAGTCACAGGCATCAGCTAGTAAAGCATAAATATTACCCATTTTAGGACAGATATTTACAATAATTACAAAGTTTGATTTGATAAGAGAAGTTAATGACTTCTCTTTACACACACTTCTGTTTGGGGTATGAAGGTCTTATCAGCATTTCTATTTATTGTTGCCGGTTGATTATTTTATATTAATATCCTTTATCATGTGCATAGTGCATAACTGTACATATGGTCATATTACACAAAGACATTAGGAAAATCGAATGCTTAACTAGGAGTATGTTTGTTTAAAGCTCCTTTAAGCGATTTAAGCTTTTTAATGGATTTGAGAGTTTGATTCACAGAGTACTTAAGGCCAATGTGCACTTCTGCAATGTCAAAGTAATATTATCATTTTTCAACTTACGACAGACAGATAAAAGAAAGTTTGTGAGGTTGGATGGGTGTTTGTCAGTCTTTTACACAAAAACTACTGCACAAAATTTTATGAAACTTCACAATTTAATAGCTAATATATCAAGATAGCACATAGGGTGTATTTTAATCCAAAAAAATAAAAGAATTCCTGTGCAAAAACCCTTAATTCGCGCGGACGACGCGAGCAACATTTACTTAGCTAAAGTCGTGTGGTAGGGTTATGCTACTGTTAAAATAAACAATATGCCTTTTTAATACGAGGCATTTATTTTGAAATCACAGGAAGATCAATTTCAATCATAAAAATTAGTTTTAATTTATAATTTAGTTTTGTATTATAATAAGTACTAGCTGATGCCCGCGACTTCGTCCGCATGGATTTAGTTTTAAAATCCCGCAGGAACTCTTTGATTTTCCGGGATAAAAAGTATATCTATATCACTCTCCAGGTCCTCAATTATACCCACGCAAAAAAGCGTTGCTCTGTTGCAGCGTTATTGAAGGGCAAATCCAGAAAATAAATAAATAAATTATTTACATAATATTAATATTTACCCATGTCCAAATGGGGAGATGAAGTAGAAGCAGCAATGGATGCGATTGTCCACTATGTTACGTCGGTTCAGACCACTCTCGTCGCGTAAGAACCGCTCGAACTGTTCGTCTATGTATTGAATGATTGACTGGAAAAAAAAAATTCTTAACAGTTCACATAGTGATGACAGTCTTCCTTCTTTTTGAGGCATCAGGGGTTCGATCCGAGGCGCACCCGTGACTTTTCGGAGTTACAGACGTTTTAAGCAATTAAATATCACTCCTTTAACGGTTAACGATAACCTGTACAGAGTTCTCCATAATGTTGTCAAGGTTCACTAATGATTAACAAAAAACGTTAAACAAATGATCATTTCACAAAAAACGTCTTAAAAGTTAATCAAATCACAAACGTCGTATTCCACAAACTAATCATTTTACAAAAGATCATTTTACAAATATTCTATTCGCAAATGTTTTATTTTGCAAATGTGCTGGATGTTAAAATATCATTTTAAAATTTATTATTTCACCAAATTTGCAATTTGGTGAAATAATAAATCCGGCGTATTACGGCTAGCTGTTATCAAAAACAGGGCCGTTTTGAAATGCAATGGGCTACGCAAGAAGACTCGCTCCGTCGCCCCTTCATTCAGCTTCGCCTACTCGACCTTCGTTTCGCTACGGAGGTCGCCGGCTCGCTTCGCTCGCCACCTCCCCCCTTCGCTCCACTCGGCCTCGTAGGCTCGCTTCATTCAGGACCTCCTTCGCGAGCTTCTGGCTTCGCGCTTCATAAAAACACTCTAGGGGTAGGGCAGACAAGACTACGTGGAGTCGGGGTTGGCCATTTCAGTTCTGGCGTAGCCCATTTAATTTATAGCGAAGCGCAGCTTCCGCCACAGCCTTGAACAGTTCATTTTATCAAAAAAAAAATATGCTACATGTTGTTTTACTAATTAACACAATTAAGAAATCAATTGTTTGTCAAATATTATTTTATGAAATCACAATTTGTCTAGTAATTTGTTTTGTCAAGCGAATTATTTGTGGAGCCAGAAGTTTTATAATGATCAAAAAATGATTCATTTATTTTGCTAAACGTTGTTTGTGGAATGACACTTTGTTATTTGTTTTTTGTGAATTGATCGGTCACCGTTGTCAAAGGTGTATGAAGTCTACCAATCCGCACCTGGCCAGCATGGTGGCCTTAAGTGTGCATATGGGATATAGTTGTAACCCTTTAATCTGGAGTACAAATTACAATACATCTACATGCTTACCCTAAAGCAATCGGTGTTATCTATGGCATCTCCATAACCAGGTGTATCAACTACAGTGAGACGCAATTTGACGCCTCTCTCTTCAATCTCGACAGTTGAAGCATCTAGCTTCACTGTCTGATTTGTCTTCTCTGTGAAACAGGAGTTAATTTTAGACTGAGCTCGTATTTTCACATTGAAAAATCTAGAAATAATTTGTTCATGTTCAGTAATGTAGTCCAATTATAGTAGATAATAATTATTAAACCCTGTTACATTTTATCTCAAAAAATACCCTAAGGATGCCAACAGGACCCTATTACAAAGCCTCCATTGTCCTTCCGTCCGTCTGTTAGCGGGCTGTACTTATCTCATCTACATGATACTACATTTACACTAAAATCTCACTTTTCTGCATCAGTGGATTCCAGTCAATAGCGAGTGAGTGTAGGCAAATCAAAGGCGATTGTAATCGTTTTTAAAGAATGACTATTATTACGCAATTGCGCAATGCAGCCTGGAGTGGCTCCCAATATGCTTTTGCGAAGAAATGTACAGCGGCTTACCGCGGTTAAAATATTCGCGAGCCAATATTTGCATTCTATTTTGACTAATAAAAATTTATCCCACCAAACTGCACACGCAGTTTATTGGAGAGTTTGTGCATAGTTAGCAGCGGCTATCGGTTTTTGTCCATCGTGTCTGCCCAGGCCGTTAACATCACGTAAATTCCGAGTCATGTTTTCAAATATATTTGACCACTTAAATTTTTGGGTATTAATGAATATAACTGTATGTATACTAAATTGGCAAATCTAAACAAACCACAAATTTTTCACATTGTTTATCGTTCAAAAAGATATTACAACTTATACACCAATTATTTTAGTTAGGGTCTTTGTATAATCGTAATAGTATCATCATTAATATACATGAGCCCTGGCAGAATCCTAATCAAGTTGGCGTAATTTTCTCAACTAGGAATTGCAAGTAATAATTTCTATTATATGCATTTATCATAAAATCTTATCACACTTACGTACTTTGCAATATGTTGTAATTTAATTTGCTCCTTATTTTCATGAAAATACATGCATGAAAGTATACTGTAAAGAATTCTGCCAGTGCCCATTTTAATATGCCTACAAGATAATGTATACAAACCTATTGCATCAGGGATAACTCTTTCAGGATACAAATCTGTTAGAAACAGAGAGTTAACGAGAGTGGATTTTCCAAGTCCACTTTCCCCTACCACCATTAGAGTAAACTCAAAGCCCTTTTTGACTGACTTCCGATGCACCTGATTAGGCAAGTTTGCAAACCCGACATAGCCTGGAGTCTCCAAATTAGAAAACTGTAGAAAAAAATGTACTCTTAAGATCTCATTAATATAATCTTACTCATATATGTGTATAAATGAATTGCTGTATGTTAGTTTGGCTGAAACTAAAAACAGCTTAACTGGTTTGAATTTATGTTTTGTTTTATTTGCTCTAACATAGAGATGGTTTAAAAATAAAATAGGGAAACCCAAAAGAAAAAATCAAAATCTATGCAAAAAAAATTGTTGATCCTTTGGTCCATCATTGCTGGGTGGATTGAAAGACCAAACAGTCACAGTGTGCGTGTTTGTACAAGCACACTATTATATAATAAATATTATTTATTCTAAGGTCTGTCTGTTACAAAAATCCAAGCAGTTGAAGTTATGGAAATAAGCTGTAAATAGCTAATGGCAGTATAACTTATTTATTTTTAGTTGTTATAAGTTAGTGAGGTAACAGTGACCTATTTGCTACTGCACATATCAATTGATTACACTAACTAATAACCATCTAAGCAATGTTGTTGATTCCACTAACTAATAACGTCTGACTAAGCAATGTTAACCCATGTTGTTCATTGGATAGGAGACTGACTTCAGATGATTTGATCTTTCTGTTTCCATCATACCTCAGAGTCACATTAAGCAGTCAGCCCAAGTTTTTATAGATGTAACTACATCTGATACTTAAATTGTTAAGAGTTAAAATCCCATATTTGTAGTGCAGTCTAAAGTTACAAGTCATGGTGAACAACCTTTTGCCCATGACTTCATTCACATTAACTTTGATTATTGTAACATAAAGGTTTCACCATTTATGGGTTAAAACAAAAAATCCTTTCTTAGCGGATGCCTACATCATAATAGCTGATTTGACCTGTGCAATGATAGATCAGTCAGTCAGTCACACTTTCTTTAATATTATATTTTTATAGAATTAGGTCATGACTCTCAGAATGAGGAATGAGGGATGCAAAGAGAGTGTAAATTAATACAAGTATTTTTGGCATTTAAATTAAAAAACTATAGAGCTTAAGTCAATAGAATCCACTAAAAAAAGGAATAGGGTAAAGGAATATCATGACCAGTCTTTGACATTCAATTCATTATTCATCTGCTAAATATTCAGTCGGCACACGTAAAATGCTGACATACATCCGCCGCTAACTGTATCGAAAACCATTTCACCAAAGGCACGCACAACAATCAATTATCAAATTCTACATAAACGCTTATAATGTACCTATCTACTTCGCTATGTAAATATGTCATCATGAATCATACAGCAATACTTTATATACAATATTTTATATATTTAAAAATCTCATTACACACATTTAGTTGCAGTATCTTATGACTTTTGATAACTAGAAGGGAAAACTTACGTTTTTTGGGGTTTCGCTGGACATTGTAATACTTCGGTCACTGCGGCTTGATGGGTTCAGACTTCAGAGAAAATGTAACACTATAGTAGGAATTTACTGGTAATATTAATTAGTCACACATTTACTCAAAATTAATTTGAAATCTATTTTTAATTGTAACTAGTTTATACTAAATTTTTTGAATTATTTAGTATTATTGTGCAGTGAAATGAAAAAAGAGCAAAAACTCGTCTTATTTAGAGATGTGCCGAGTCAGGCTACAGATTACTATGAGTCAGGCTGACTCGAGTACCAACTCGAGTTTTTAATAATAGTATAAGTAGCTGTACCTACTCATCTGCTCGAGTACTCAGATTATAGGATTCGAATACACGGTGTTCGAATACTGGTACTCGAGAAGGTATCAAAAAAAGCTGGCTCGGCCATCACTAGTCTTATTCTGTCTGTGACCAATCTGTGACGTTATCAACGCGAGTGACACGAGTGACAGGACTCGGTGACATAAACTGTCACAGACAACCACAGAAAACTAAAACAAAAATAGCGGCAACCATAGACAAATAATCGGTCAAGTGCGAGTCGGACTCGCATACGAAGGGTTTTGTATCAAGAAACGCTGAAAAAAAAACCACGTTTCTAATAGGAGAGCGCCCTTTAATTTATATTTATTATTTTATTATTTGTTGCTATTGTGGCAACAGAAATATACATTTTCTAAAAAATTTAACTCTCTACCGATTATGGATTATGGAGCAGCCCGCTGACAAACGGACGGACGGACGGACAGCGGAGGCATAATTAGGGTCCGTTGTACTTGGTAAGTTGGTAACAAGGGGGCCAAGAGAATATAATCACATCGTTTTACCCAAGTTCTACCTATGGGTACGGAACCCTAAAAAATGGATGTTAAATGTTTCTTATTTTAAAAGAAAAGAAGGGTCTGGAAAGGACTGATGATTTGTTACAAAATTAAGTTCAAAGTTGTAAACAAAATAATTAATACCGGTCCTGTTTGTGTAAATATTATTCAGGAATAATAATGGCAGACAACAGTAAGTAATATTAAATCATTGTTATTTATGTTGGTCTAAAATAAATTATCCCATGTCTCATATTAAATTAGCTCTAAATTCTACTGGCTACATATATTATGCCCTCACCACACCACATCATTCATAGAATATTTGTACACATGCATTACAGTAATATAATGAGTCTATGCATGCAAGTCAAGTTGTTTCAGTCAGCTTGCATTGCTAACTCACTTTGTTGTATTGTATTGTATGTTAGCCTCTGATGCATCGTCTATATTTTAGTCTGAGCTAGAAAGCTCAGACATGGCTCAGACTACAATATCTGCTTGAGCACATTAAAATATGTTCTTTTCAAAATCACAGGCAGAGATTTAGATTTATTTGTTTAGTTTGTATAGATGAATAAAATATTATTCTTGCTTGTATTTCAGGAATGAAATTTTTTGGGATTTTGCGATTATTACCATTTATTACAATTACTGCATTAGCTCTAATTATTAGTGGCCTTACATTAAGTGGATTTGCCACAGAAATGGTACGTATTGTTTGGTCTATAATTTGTTTCAATTCAATTCACGGTTAGTACCTACTGCTTTAACTATTCCTCTTCTTCTTGGTCACTTCACTGGGACACTTATTTGCTGAAGTTGTGTCCATATGAAAGTCCTTTTGAAATTTTAATTATTGCATTTGAAAATGCATTAACAATATGTTGTTCTGTAATTACTTTGACAATTGAATGAAATTAAATGTTATATAATTATATCATACAAGTATATACAATGTTAAATAGAACTATCAATATTACGATCCATTTGCATAGAACATGGTCGTGACAAGACTCCCATCTCCATCTCTTTGTGTCCCCTCAAAACCATGGTCTATGTAGCTGAATAAAAATACTGACAGTTTCCACTAAAACATTTATTGTGGTATGTACTCATACTATAAATACATCATAATAATATTAAACCTCTCTAAAAATTTTTTGTCATCTTTCAAGACTTGTCATAAACTTAATAAGTATGTACTTAAGTAATTATCATTTTCAGTCCAAAACGGAGATAGTTAAGCAGATATTTACGACGGAATATACACACTGTGAACCTTTCGTTGTTGGTAAGACTTGTGAACAAGAATTTAATGAAAACAAACCATACTGTCAATGTATTGTGGAAACGAATCTCACCAAGAATCTTAATGGCAGTGTTGTTGTTCATTGCCAGTTGGAATTATCTTACAAACAAGACTCCAGAGTTGACAACTCTAGGTTGGTTCAAATTACCTGTTAATATTTACTAGCTGATCCAAGAAGCAAGCAGTGATAGCCTAGTAGCTAGGACTGTCATCAATTTAAAAAAAGCCTGATCTCCTATTGGGGGGTTTGGAGGTTCGATTCAGCCATGCACCTTTGACTTTTCCAGGTTACATTTTAAGCAACTAAGTGAGGAAACCTGCATGCTTGAGAGTTCTACATAATGTTCTCAAAGATGTGTGAAGTCTACCAATTCACATTGGGCCAGCATTGTGGATTAATGCTGAGATCTATAAAGCTACTTTGACTCTGCTCAGACATAAGATAGAGGTTAAAACGAGACATAAATCTATCCCGCTTTAACTCTGTCTTGAGTCTGAGCTTAATAAGAGTGCAGCCTATATATTTCAGCCTGAGTCCTTCTCTGAGAAGATACCTGCTGCCCTAGCCATATTACAAACGTGTTGTCTCTTTCTACGATCGATAACGCTAAAGCAGGGGCTCCCAAAGGTTTTTATCACGCTTCCCTTCTGAAAGGATAGGATGTGCGATAAAAAAAACTTTGGGATCCCCCACTTTAGTGTTATCGATCATAGAAAAAGACTACACGATTGTAATATGGCTATGGCTGCTGCTCTCAGTGAGACTTTAATTAATGGGTTGTTCATGTCCAAATGGTTCATTGTGGTTTGTGGTTCATGATATTAATTTATAGAAAATCATTTTTGCAGTGTCACATTTACGGATATCATTTCAAATGCATCTGGAGAATGCAATCCATACGAAACTGACAAACCAACCGCCAATGAAACGTGTAAGGCTATTCCAAACGTAATATTTAATGGTAAGTACGCACAATACCTTTTCGGAGTTTAATGTGTTTTGAGCAATTAAATATCACTTGCTTTAACATTCAAAAACATCTGATATAACCGTCAGATCAGGGAACCCACCGCATTACTATTCCAAAACTTGTCTTTTTTTTTATTATTCGAAATAGGCTTGCGCTTGACGACAATCAATACTAAATAGCACTGATGAGGTCTAGGTTGGAGCGCGCTTGCCTAGAAAATGCCTATTCACTCTTGCCTTGAAAGTACTCAAATTATAAGTGGCAAGAAAACACGGATGCTGGAAGAGTGTTCCACACCTTAGCGGTTTTTATCAGAAACATTGAATTGAAGCCTAAAGTCTAAACTTGTCAAAGGACAAACATGTAAATATGACATGACAGACATGTAAATAATCAAAAGGGGTCAAGACCCTCAGCAATGAGGAATACCATACAGGTTCTGAACTTCTGACATGCACTTGAACAAGTATTATTATTATTAATTGTAATTAATTTATTGCAGATCAATTCACACTGATGAAATATAATTATACATCACAAGAAGATTTTGGTAAGGATTTATGTTCGCATGTCTTCGAAAACTTAGGTTTTGGACATTGATGAGTTCCCGATGATGATGATGATTTAAAACGCCCTTGTGTTTCAGATGTGGGGAATTTCTCTAAATCTGTAAGATGGAGCGCAGATCTAAATAATTCTACGAATGATTTTCAGGTAAGTTAACTGGCGACAACTCGTTAATATTACGTTCCAAACAAACCGAAATGGACTTTTAGTTCAGTGTTGGCAAATCGGTTTCTACTCGCAATCGTGTCGGAACGCTAAATCCCTTGGCGGCACGTCTTTGATGGTAGGGACGTAACTAGCCACGGCCAAAGCCTCCCACCAGACAGAGTCTAAGACCAGTCTACGTGTTAAAAATCCCAAAACCCTTTATTTTTTTGGGATGATAGATAGCCTACCTTACTCTCCAAGTCTTTAATATATACTTTATATATACAAAAAATCACGTCGATCGTGATTGAAGGACAAACCAACAAACCGCTTTCGGTATTATAATGTTAGTAAGGATTAATTATGATAAATTACTTCACATGTTTTTGTCTTTCAGAATAAGATTACAGTTTTAATGAAAAGTCAATGGGATAACGAGAACAACACTAAAGGTCTCACAAGCGGAAAATACTCCTTTTATGTAAACTGTAAGTTAAATATATAGTTCGAAAGTTCTTAACAAAAGGAAGAGGTCAACTCCTTTTTTTTCATAAGCAAATTTTTAAGTATATATAAGGAACCATCAAAACTTTATATTTTTTATTTTTATTTTGTGTAAATAATAAATTACATTGTTATAGTTTATCCTATCAACATCCAAAACTATACGGTGCGGAGGTACGCCATTTTCTCGGTGCAAAACGAAGAGGTTATTACGTCATACAGATCAACGGTAATCGACGTCACTGCCCTAGTCATAGGACTGGTCTTACTCGCTTTATCGTTTACTTTATACGCGCATCGTAAACGTTTACAAGGTAACTATTTTTTTTTTTTCATTTACAGTTATACCATGTTTCTCTAAGGTGTGGAAGTTGGAACGCTCTTCCGGCGTTCGTGTTTCCTGCCACGTATAATTTAAGTACCTTTAAGGCAAAAGTGAAAAGACATCTAGGCAAGCGCGTTCCAACCATCATCAGTGCAATCAATTATAAGTTTTTATATTCGATGACAAGTTAATCCTTGACTGCGATCTCACCTGATGATAAGTGACGATGCAGTCTAAGATGGTAGCGGGCTAACTTGGAAGGGGTATGGCGGTGTATATTGAACCCATACCCCTAATCTGTTTCTACACGCTATCATGCTGGAATGCTAAATCACTTGGCGGCACGTCATTGACGGTAGGGTGGTAACTAGCAACGGCCAAAGCCTCCCACCAAACAAGATCATCATAAGTGAGATAAGTGCATCATATGGGATGTGCTTTCTACTATTTATTAGTAGAAAGCACATGTGTGGAAGCAAAAATAACTTTGCATTATCATAGCTTGCCATTGCATTCGCAGTAGGGTATATGCATGTATTTTTTATATTTTTACATAGATCACAGTGTTTTTAGTTAGTCGCAGTCAAGGCTACCTCATCAACGAATAAAAAGAAAAAAAAGACGTGTGGCACTCTGCGACTGCCGCGGTAAAGCTATTGCATAGCATTTTTTATCAACGCCATCTAGCGGTGAGAGGAGTCCCGTGTCAGGTTATTTTCGTTACGGAATTTCTGGATTCGGTCTCCACGCTCAAGGCCCGCGATAGAAGCTATGCAATAGCTTAAAAACTTAGTATGTTTAAACTTCTAACCTAGCATGTAATAAAATTCTGGTTTTTATTTACAGGAATCGGGTCGACTACCGCAACTCCGGTAACTGAAAACGCGCCGAAAGCAATCAGTAGACAATCTAGAACCCAGCCGGAAGAAACACCTTTATCTGTTCCAGTCAATAATGAGGCATAAGTTTAATTGTTATTAGTTAGTAATTCGCTTTGCCTTGGTGAGTCTACACTATAGTACATTCGATTAGTACTATTGTTTCTCACGTTTTAGAGTTCATGAATATTTACTTACTTAATCATTTCAAAACAAAAAAAAATTAAATTTAACCACATAATTCGATATTACTATTGAAAGCAGATCATTCTGCTGTGGGAGAACAACCACTAAAACACGCTGTATATGCGAAAGAGAAAAGTTGTCTTGTAACAGTCACCTTTTAAGAGTTATTTTATAGTTCAATGTTGTTAGTATGTAATCATACGTTAAAAATTCTACTGACTCTATGGTACTACAAAAAACTTGGCTAATTCCACGGCACGCGTGGTGTACTTTGTTGTTTTTACATTATAGTGAAAATCAGTGTATATTGCACATTGACAGTTTAACTGGTTGTGCTTTTTAAAAACCTTCCTTAGACGTGTATACTTTTAAAAACTATTTATTTCAAAGGATTTAAATGTAAATAATCACCTTATGTTAGAACTAAATAAGCACTGTTGTAACACCGTCCAGTTAAATAACTTCCAAGTGTAGTGTTGGAAACACTATCACAATGATAATTTAATAAATTATTTTTTTAAAGAATTACATACTTAAGTACAGATTTATTGTAGTAGTGGTATTCTCTAAAATTAATTGCATCAATGTAGCGATCGCAGTGACCTCTGATACGCTGGTTCTCTCCTGCAATTGGTTAAAATGCAATGGTGCAGCAAATACACCATAAATTCAGCCAATCAGAGATCATGGTGATCGTTACACTGATGCAATCATTTTAAGAGAATACCACTACTGATCTCTTTAATAATAATATTTTCGAAGGTAGTTCACAAAATAATAATATACATTAAGATAATACCACCAAAGATATTTTTTAAAGATAAGGATAAAGAGTCATAATATAAACATTACATTGATACGAAACGTTAAATTGAAGTGAGAGTCAATTTAACGTTGCAAAATTCAAATACAATATAATAATAATAATATACAATATAATATTGTTTTCTCGTTTGAGCGCAATGTTTGTTAAAATTATCAGCACAGACCAGATTATTCAGAATTATTACCTTATACATAGGTATATTTTAGCGTAGGAATAAGTAAAATATGCTAGATTTTTGTGTCTCTAGTTTTTGTAAGTATCATCATAATCTCATCACAGGAATCGCATTTATTCTAATGTTTATTAAATAATGTTTGTTGTATTATTATTAATTTTTAATTTATATTATAATTTTTTTGCATTTATTAAAGCATTTTGTTGAATATTTTGTTAATGTTGTACTATAAATCTGATCATTACTAAAATATATATTACTTATGTCAGTAATAAACGCTTTGCGTGTAAAACTAGTTTTTTCTCGATTGTAGTACCTACCAACGTTTAATAGAAATCAAATATACGATCAATTGGTTCCGTAGTTTCGTGTCACATTATTGCGTATTGTAGAAGGGTTTACAACTCGATATAAACCTTTTCGCAGCGAATAATATGAACAGATAGCACATTAATATATCTGTCTGTCTTTTATACATAAAATAAATTAACCTGTGTCAGCCACAGATCATACAGATTACCCGCTAGAAACACGGCAGACGCGCCACCAAAGCGGATACAAAACGAAAAGCGAATACGATTCTCGATTAGTTTTGATTAGTTGGATGCGACGCGTCGAGAAGTTTGAACGTTATTTCTGTAAAATCAATTTTCTCAAAATTATGCCATCTTGTGTCTTGAAACACTGTAAAAATAGTTCCCAAAAATTCAAAAAGAAAAATGGTGTTTCGTTTCATAAGTAAGAATTTATATTTAGTTTATTTTTCCCACTTTTTCCATGTTATTTAATTGCTGATGACTAGAAACACAAAACCTCAACGATAATCGATAAGTGATGCTAGTTAACGTTCAAATATTTTCCCTTAAATTAAGGAAGTTGTAAACGAGGTACATAGAGGTAGGTAGATAGTTTTTTT
This sequence comes from Hipparchia sbordonii, assembly GCA_038048805.1. Lineage (NCBI taxonomy): Eukaryota > Metazoa > Arthropoda > Insecta > Lepidoptera > Nymphalidae > Hipparchia > Hipparchia sbordonii. The sequence goes on along the minus strand of CM076107.1, from coordinate 5,294,080 downwards.
CTTGTGTGAAACTGCTACGCCACCGGCTTATTTCGAGGTACGCCAGCTGCTTTTGAGGTACGTCAGCTTCTTTGGAGGTACGCAGGCAACTTTTGTGGTACGTAGGCTACTTTGCAGGTACGCCAGCTACTTAAGAGGTACGCCGGCTACTTTAAAGTAGCTGGCCTACCTTAAAAGTAGCCTGCGTACCTCTAAAGTAGCTTGCGTACCTCTAAAATAGCCGGCGTACCTTAAAAGTAGCCTACGTACCACGAAAGTTGCCTGCGTACCTCCAAAGTAGCTGGCATACCTAAAAAGTAGCCTACGTACCTCCAAAGTAGATTGCGTACCTCAAAAGTAGCTGGCGTACCTCTAAATTAGCCTGCGTACCACCAAAGTAGCTTGCGTACCTTAAAAGTAGCCTACGTACCACCAAAGTAAATTCCGTACCTCAAAAGTAGCTTGCGTACCTCTAAAGTAGCCTACGTACCTCTAAAGTAGCTAGCGTACATTAACAGTAGCCTGCGTACCCCTAAAGTAGTTGATGTACCTCCAAAGTAGTCTCCGTACCACCAATGTATTTGGCATATCTTGAATAGGGTTGCCAGACGTCCCGTATTTCCCGGGACATCCTGTATTTTAGGCATAGTTTAAAATGTCCCGGCGGGACTGACTCTGTCCCGTATTTGAACCGTACGTCGTTTTGCATTATGAAATCGATCTACGTATTCACACACGCAACGTTCGTAAAACGTACTCGTCTCGCTACTAACTTTCACTCGCAGCCCGCATCGACCAATGACAGTGTTAGTGTCAGAATGACAATGTTAAAACTGACTCGATCCTCGGAAAAATATAAAAAACAATTTGTAATTTTTATTCGTCCCGGGTAAAAAACTGAAATCCCGTATTTTTTTGCCCATTTAACCATTTGTCCCTTATAGGCTGAAAAAAAATCTGGCAACCCTAATCTTGAAAGAATTCGCGTACCGCTAAAATACTCAGAGTAGCTCCAAAGTAACCAGCAATAAACGCAACATTAACGTTGCGTTTATTGACAAGTAAAATCATGCCGTCCATGTGCACGACGTTGACGTTGCGTTCAGCGAATGCGCAACGTTAACGTCGCGACAACGCTGAACAGACGTTGGAGAAACGCCAACGGTCGCATAACGCCAGTGGGATAGGGGCCTTACTTACGAGGTATATATTTCAAAAAAATATGTATGCCAAGACAAGAAGCTAGTGTAGTATATAGGTATTTGCTTGATATTTTATTTATAAATATTTTCCTCCCCTTCATAACCGGAAAGCTTAGGTTAGGAATGGGTACGATAGTGCAATGGGCGGGTACCAAATCTCGGCCTTCCAGTTTTCAGTCTGCACCTATAACTGGCGAACCATCGAGGCTTTAACATTATGATGGACCACAGATAAAGAATATGCACGTCTACAGGTAAGGTTCCAAAATTTATACCCTATTCGGAAAGTTTTTTACAGGTATTTTACTGCAGAGTTAAAACAAAAAATAAATACAGCTAATTTGTATGCAGGCTTTATTTACTGCACTTTAACAAGTTTATATTATGACTATTATATTATTATATTCTTATGATTATTTCTAGTTTCATTTCTTTGCTGGAGCAGCTTGTTCATCGATCGGGTCTAACTTGGGCTCCTCAAACTTGAAGGTTGGGAATGAGGTCATATCCACACCAGAGCCTCCTCCAAACTGGCGCTCAAGCTTCTCAAGTTCTGTCTTTAATTCCTTCTCAATGGCTGGGCTTGGATCCACTAATTTACCACCTCTGCAAAATTATATTATTAAAAGTTATATAACATTTTGAATTGTTCCCATATAATTAAAACATGGGGTTATTAAAGGGGAGGATCAACATGATAAGCCTGCAACACATTGGTGGCGCCTTTTCTCCAGATGTTTATGGGTGGCAGCAGTCACTTAACATCAGGTGCCCAGCCTAATCGATTGCTCACTGTTTATATTATATAAAAAAATTGACATTCATACAAAGAAAGATAAGATTTTATTTGCTTGTGTACAAGAATGAGATCATACATGGCATATAGCAGACATAGCTCATCTAGTTGCCAAGATGAAGTGCTAAGTGGTGACATATAAAGTTCTAGAACTGATTGTCATGGAGGTCCTAAGGTGCTGAAGTTGCGACCCCACACCGGAAAGCGCAGTGTTGGCTGAGGAGGAACAACAACATCAGACAAGTCACGCAGAGCCATTGAATACTAGCCGTGCAAAACCGAGACATGTGGAAGTCTATGCAAGAGACCATGTCTTAATGGAGTAATCGATCACACCTTGGTATACAAGAAATGAAATATATTAAATGAATATTATTAATAGATACCTGGAAATGCTAACAATTAACAAAGACAATGGACAAGTATTGCAATGAATGCAAGTCTATCGTTTTAAGTTCTAAATAGGAATTAGGATACCTATTGTATATACTTATACATCAATAGCTGCTCATTAGTCTGGCTAAAACTCAAAAAACGCTTGACTTGACCAATTTGGATATTTTTTTGTTTTGTTTGCTCTAATACAGGGGTGGTTTAACAATGAAAAAGAAAGTAATTTTCACAAACAAAATAACACACACAACTGCCATACTTTCTTGCAGTCCAGAAAAATAGAGTGATAATATATTAGTGACAAACATTTTACATGAAATGTGTTGCACATTGCCAAATACGGTTTTGTCATTCTGAAGGTAATCTGTTTTTCCAAATAACTTGGGTACCTTTAAATAGGCATTTTCTAGGCAAGTGCGCTCCATGTTTGGCTGCAACTTCACTCACTATCAGGTGAGATTTCAGTCAAGTACTAATCTATACTTTTAAAAAAATACATAGGTATGTGTAATATTCATTGTTGCACTTTAAGATTTTTTTCACTGTCTCTGGCAAGTCTCTGATATTGCACGGGAAGCGTTAACAGAACTTTCCTGTTGCACTTACGCGCTTTTCTGTTTATATTCCCTGATTTTGTCAAGGAACAACTGCTGAATAGGATCGGTCGCCTTCTGAGCAGCTGCCAGGTTTCTTGTGACTACGACCGAAGCACGGGCCGCTCGGAAGCCACCGAGAAGTGAGGAAGTGAGCATCTGAAATTAATTTTTCTAACCTTAACCACGGCTATAGTTACATAATTTTATTTTTGTTGGCTCTACAATGTATGCTATATATTTACGAATGTTAACACTAAAACGAAATAATTAATAATATAAATTAGCGTCTTATGTAGATATGTACTTACTGTTCTTTCTTATTTAGTAGGTAATAGCAAATACAGGCCAGAATTTTTTCTACCCAAGGGCCAAATCACAGATTACCTGCTATACTCCAAGAGAATGTAATCACTCATACTGCTATAGATGGCCAAATCCCCTGTCTTTCTTTCTTCTTCTTCTTTTCTTTGGTGAATGGAAATCCCCTGTCCCACTTTTCTATTTTTACTGACGACCATAGACCAGCATGGGCAGGATATAAAAGCTTTATCCCCCGATTTTATCCACTGACAGGGGATAAACCTATCTTTTCCCTATGCTAGAGCATGGCGACAGGGGAAAGGAGAAGTTTATCCCTATTTGACATTAAAAGTGGAGCAAATTCCCCCGGATAGAGCATGGGGACAAGTGAAAGGCAAAGAGAATGTAATCACTCCGTGAAAGGGATAAACTTTTCCTTTTTTGACTTTTGAAAGGGTCAAACGAAAACAAAAACCACAGACAAAAACCACCTACAAATCACCTATTAACTGTCAAAATCACGAGTATATTTAGTGACTTTTTGAGATCGAATTGACATAAATTTTGAAGTATTGTGGTATTTGTACCTCCTACTTCCATGATTTTCTTATAAAGGCAATAATTGCGGGGATAAATTTTCTCCCATTTTATCCACTGTCAATATTCTTCCACCGCTGAGCCCATGCTCGACGGATGGATAAGGGGATAAACATTTTATCCTTTTCCCGGGGATAAAACTTCTCCCGCCCATGCTCGCCCTGCTGGAACAACTGACGACTGATACTTGGACAGCAGGGTTACCAACTCCTAAAAAAATTAGCCCTAACATCAACATGAAATACCCCTAAATAACCCTAAATGCAATATTCAAAAGCCCCAAAAAAACCCCTGTATCTTGTTACCATTCAAGGCTAATGTTTTAATGAGTTTCCCGTTTTATTGAGGTAAATAAAAATAATATAACTTAATTTTAATTACATTATTCGGAATTCTTATAGTCATACAATATGTTTACATTATAACTGTTACATTTTTTGGAGATGGAGTAAAAGTAATGCAAGATCCACCATCACGTTTTAAAATGAAAAGGGAATTATATATCGAAAAAGCGTGTTCAACGTTAATGTATTGAAATATTTTCAAAACGCTTTAGCTAAAACGATTTTAAGCATATTATTCCGGAATACCATAGACGTTTTGCTTTATTTACTCGTTTTGGTCAGTCAATTATGTGACGCTTGAAAATTTATTTATGCCCCCAAATTTTTTTGGGCCCTGAAAAAATCGCAATAAGTAAAATTCCGCCCTAAATTTGGGGCTAAAAGCCCTAAGTTGGGAACCCTGATTGACAGAGACGGTCTGTAAAATTTAGTTCAATGGAATTGACCATAGAGTAAGTACTAGGTGAAATAATAAATATATTTTATTTTGTGACGTAGACAGAGAAGGCAATAGACCAAGGTACTGTGTAACCGCGACTGAAATAGAGATAACATGACGTAACGATGACGTCACATGACAAGTTTGAGTTTAATGTTGCCACAATAACTGCACTTCCCTGTTACCCCAAATTAGATGGAAAATTCTTCCCAGGATTTTTAAATAAAACGACAAAACAGATGCTGAACTGTTTTATTTTTTAAATAACATACCTACACATATAAGGTTGTCTGGGAGAGACATACCTATTAGGGTAAGCTTCTATTTTTTACATATATCTTAATATTGTGTGCAATAAAGAATTTATTATTCTTTATTGCACACAATATTAACTTCAACCACCACTTAAAAGTATAAAATAATTTTAGTTTGTACGCGTAAGTCGGTTTTTTAAAAATATTTTTTTTTATATCAAAGTTTTTTAATGTAGTTTCATAGGACCAATTCACTAGATAATTATTTGCTCCTTAAAAAAAAATATTGAAATGCCGAATAGAAATTTAGCATATGTGAGTCATTTTGAAAAAAGATGTATGTAACACAAAGGAAAATTTTTTTTCGTTACTAGTAAGAATGTTACACAAAATAATTTGTAAAGAACAGTTAAAATTTTCCTTCGATCGAGTAATGCTATTGAATTAAAAGCAAAAAAATATATATTTAGTCATCAAAATCATCATTAATGAAATAAACAGTATATTCCTTTTTTTCAGGCAGTCGTATAAAACTGCAACTCTTCATAGTTTAAGTTAATAATTATTAAAAAAAACATAAAAAGTTTGCCTCTAGCTATTTAAAAATGGCTTTAAAAATTAAGAACTTTGCAAATAAAATAATTCTTAAGATCGCCAACAGTTCTCGACTGGTCGTTGGACATTCGAACGAAACTTCAGGATGATTCAGAACAGTAACCGACACTATCTAACTGAATACACTTTAATCATCGCCGACATATATTATATTCTAGTATCCATCATCTTTCTTTTCTTTTCTCATAATATTCATTTCTTCCATCACGACCTTATTTTGTTTCAACAAAAATTAAAAAAAAAAATTGAAAAAGTAGCCAAAGTAACCCGCCGTTACGGTATGTCAGAGGACATTACTAAAAAAAACCTATCTCCGTGCCAAATTTCAGCCATATCGGTTTAGTGTGGCGTGATTGAGTAACAAACATATGGAGGTTCGTTACTCAATCATGCCACACTAAACCGATATGGCTGAAATTTGGATGTATGTATGGATGGCCATACATACATTCAAACTTTCACATTTATAATATTAGTAGGATAGGGAAAATCGGGACATTGTATAGGTACCTAAAGCTGGCAACACACATAGATACTAAATTTTCTTATTAACTGTCAGTTTGTTTCGCACAAAAGTGTGTCGACCTTGAAAAAAACTGGTTACACGATGAGGGACAAAAAATTGGGTAGCTGCGTCTCTGTTTATCACATTAGTAACTTTATTTCTGCTCTCTTTTTAGTGTGAGTGAGAAAGAAATCGTCACTGGCTCTATGTCTTCTCTCTCTACGTTTTGTGATTTTGGATTTGAGCATAAAGTTGAGTGTGTAGCGCTCACAAGTAGCGCTTCAAAGGTTGGTTATATCGTGGTTATATCCCTCCAAGCTTCAAATGGATCCATAATATTATGCTGTCATTTGTAGAGGGTTAGACATGTGGGTTAGACAGCCTGTAGATCAGCCAATACAGTGTTAATCATAGAATAAATATTGACGGGTGAAAGGCTAATAATTGATCTAAGCGACATTTTGGACAACTTGTAGGAAGACTGATCAAAGTTTTTTTTTGGAAAAAAAATTATATTAAAACAACTATTGGATAGTCTTTGATTTATTTAATACATTAGTGTTTAATACATTTAGTGTATTATAGGGTGAATATTCAATTTGGACGATATTTGCGCATTTTTTTAGGAACAAGCATAATTTCATTTTTTTTAATTTTTGATAGTATTATAATGTTTGGTGCTATTTCATTAAATACACAAGTGAAAGGCACGTATATATTTCAAATATTCAAAGAGTTATTGCCACTAGAAATTTATGTCAAGCTACGGTAATGAACCCTGTATACGGTAATGAATTTTTATGTATACTTTTGGCAGAATTTCTTATGAATTCTCTATTTGAATAAACTTGTACGAATAAAAGCAAGTGCCCAGCCGTGCACAGGGAATTGGTAATTCACTCGTCGACCGAGAACCTTGTTGGGCCCGTCACTGCTTGGAGTAAGATCGTTTCAAATAACAAAATATCAAGGAGTTCTTCCATAACTTAATAGACTCCCTCTATATTGGACCTCTTCCTTACCACTCACCCTACCGGCTACCAGGTAACAGTCGATGCTCCCCTAGGAACATTTAACCCCTGCCTAGTACAGACTTCCGTGCCACTTCCATCCTCTGTTCGCACGCGTAATACCGGTAGCCTCATATCCGTGGGCACAGCTTTGTTTTTCAACAAACGACCTTAACACCTGTGCTGAAGCAGTTGCTGATGCCATACTCCAAGGTATGGACTGCTATATTCCAAACTCCCTCATACCTTTTGGGAAGCGCGCGCAGAAATGGTTCAACGGGATCTGTAATAAGGCTGCTATACTTAAACAAAACTCCTACCAGTCCTGGCTCTCTGCACATTGCACCAATGATCCCAATGCTGCAAATGTTAAGAAAATCTTTAACATTGCGTCCAGAGCCTACAAAAATGCCATTGCCAGGGCAAAATTTGAGCACATCGACAGAATTGGGCAGAGACTAGTCTCACTGCCTTCTGGTTCCCGTGCTTTCTGATTTCTGTTGAAAGCCATGTAAGGCAACTTCTGTCGTTCCTCGTTTCCACCTTTAAGCAAACCGGATGATACACTGGCCTACACTGCCAAAGAGAAAGCCGAAATTCTGGGCACTCTCTTTGCTGCCAACTCTACGCTTGATGATGGTGGGAAAACACCGCTGACCATCCCGCGGTGTCAAAACTCCTTGCGTGATATACGGGGTACATTGGGGATATATTGACAGTAAGGGGGAAGCCCTAGCGGTCAGCCTCGACATCGCTAAAGCCTTTGATCGGGTTTGGCATAGGGCTTGGCTATCGAAGCTGCTATCTTACGGACTTCCTGCGAAGCTGTGCCATTGGGTCACTAGCTTTCTTCATGGGCGCAGCATCAAGGTCGCTGTCGACGGTTTTTGCTCTCAACTTAAGCCCATCAATGCTGGCATTCCACAGGGCTCAGTGCTATCGCCTACTTTGTTCATTCTGCATATCAATGATATGTTGCATAACAGCAGCATATATTGTTATGCGGATGACAGTACTTCTGATGCCCTTTACAAAGGCCATGCACAGTTCTCTCGCGTAGTGCTGGAGGAGAATAGAACCAAACTTGTGTCGGACATTGAGACTTCTCTCTAGAAAGTGTCCGTATGGGGTTCACAAAATCTTGTTCAATTTAACCCTTCAAAAACACAAGTTTGTGCGTTTACCGCAAAAAAGGCCCCTTTTACCACGCCTCTTCTCTTTCAGAACACTTCCCTTATTCCTACCAACAGCATTGGGATTCAAAAGAGGGCACTTCGGCTTGTGGACAATCCCAAATTAACCTACTCGCTGGAAAGCTTGGAACACCGCAGATGTAAGCTCGCTTTGTGTGCTCTATCGGCTATATAACGGGGAGCCCTCTAACTTCTACAACCGCACCGCACGCCACCGAACGCAATTTCACCCCCACCACCTGGGTGCCTGGAGCACTTCGACCATCAGGTGCTCCAGATCTTTTTTTCCATGTACTACCAAATTGTAGAATCATCTCCCTTCGAAAGTATTCCTGTATATAATGTAGTTTCAGTAAAAATCATTAAATGAACTTCAAAAAGGTTACGGTAAACGACGGTAATGAAGGACACGGTAATGACAAATATGCACTTTTAATTTATTATTAATTTTTCTATAAGCAGTATATGCTATCTAATCATTTAAAAATTAAACTAGACGAGAACTTGATGTATTGTTATCGCAATAAAATTCCAATTTTAAATATTTATCAAAATATAAGCGGACTGGTAATGAAACATAAACTGTGACAAAACATTATAATACACTTTCAGTTGTAATTTTTTGCGCGAGTTCGTGCGTACGTCTTCCTTCTGCTACGTTTTCCGGTCGACTGAGGTCTGAGGTGCGGGATGCCGAGAGCTCACTATGTAGCGGCAAGATTTTGTCACGTAAAAACATGTTTCCCGTGATGATTCCGGAGGGTTCCGGTAATGAACTTTGCATCGTGACAAAACTTTAAAAACATATTTGACTATATATTTCTTTGTAAAATTAATTTTAAATTATGAAGAAGTAATAAAAAATTATTTAATTATTCGGCACAGTAGCCAAATTAACATTATTTTTGTGCTAGGTTTACTAAATATTATTAAATATAAAATATCTAGTAATAAAACAGGTGCCGGTAATGAATTTTAATGTTATTTTCACTAAAAATCTGAGTGATTTACATAGAAATTTCAATAAACACACCATGTGCACGATAAAGTATGTAGGTGTGCATGATAAACGTATATTAAATGGAGTCTAAACTTAAGTTTCAATTTTTTATTCACTGAAATACGTAATTTTCATTACTTTGAATATTCACCCTATAGTTGTTTTTATATGATTTATTTTTTCCAAAAAAAAAACTTTGATCAGTCTTCCTGCAAGTTTTATAAAATGTCGCTTAGATCAATTAGCCTTTCACCCGCACATTGTGTTATTTTCCCTCAAAATCGGACATCCCTTTTTTATGATACCAATCGAAACTTTAAGCTTTTTTTAATGTTAGAGTAGAACACCCAGAAGTTAATTCTGTTTAGAACCGGAGTTATAAATTTTTTTATGGTTACCAGAAAAAAACTAAGAAATGCTGTAACTTTCTATGTAACGAAAGTTTTTAAGTTTCAATTATAGCATGCTATAAAATCAATTAAGTGCTATTTTTGGAAACATATAATTAATTTCTAAGTGAACTATAAAGGAAGATATGTTTTTTTTAACTAATTTTGAAATTAATTTTTTTCTCATCTTTGTATAGATATTAGCATCTAATTTTCACATATTGTATTTATTAGTGCTATGTTAACCCGCCTGTATAATATCAGATACGTAACACTTAGGACTTCGGAGTAATTGAATTTTAAAAATTTCATTTTATGCAACTCAATAATAATCCCTGAAAAACATAACCCCCCGTTTCCACAGTCGGATAAAAATTCTTTCTTTTAGTCACTTTTTTAGAATTTTCTCTCGTACATTTGTAATTAAGATCTTTGTGACAACCCTAATATCATTGAAATTGTAAAATCTCATATCTCCAATGTCCTCATAGATTTCTGTGTGATTTTTTTTATTAGTAACAATACAGTTACGAGGTATGTTTTCAGATAGATATCTACTGCTAATCGTAAATGGTTTATGAGAAAAAAAATAAAATGTAAAAATCACAAAATTAAGAATATTAACTTTATTATTAATACTAAAATTATTTTGTTTAGCTTATAAAATGCCCTGTATATAATGCCACTTTGACCTATAAATAATTGTATAAATATCACATGCAATGCTTTTATTTCGCCTTTTTCTGAAAATACAGAATTTTCTAAAAAAAAATATTACTCCGAAGTCCTAAGTGTTACGTATCTGATATTATACAGGCAGGTTAACATAGCACTAATAAATACAATATGTGAAAATTAGATGCTAATATCTATACAAAGATGAGAAAAAAATTAATTTCAAAATTAGTTAAAAAAAACATATCTTCCTTTATTGTTCACTTAGAAATTAATTATATGTTTCCAAAAATAGCACTTAATTGATTTTATAGCATGCTATAATTGAAACTTAAAAACTTTCGTTACATAGAAAGTTACAGCATTTCTTAGTTTTTTTCTGGTAACCATAAAAAAATTTATAACTCCGGTTCTAAACAGAATTAACTTCTGGGTGTTCTACTCTAGCATTAAAAAAAGCTTAAAGTTTCGATTGGTATCATAAAAAATGGATGTCCGATTTTGAGGGAAAATAACACAATGTGACCCGTCGATATAGAAATCACTGGCGGAATGCTAAAAAGAACTCAGAGCCGTAAAACCAGTTATTAAAAAAAAAAAACTGCCTGAAAAAAAAGAAAGTAAAATTTGCCGCCATCTTTTCGAAAAAGAAAATTAACTGCGCATTACCATATTTTGTTTAAAAACTTTTATTGCAGGTCACTGGTCTTAGCTGTTCACTTGTTTGTTAATATTCAGTAATTTTAAATAAATCTTTTTAATTTGAAACATACACAAAATGGATATCAATGCGATTGATAAAATCGTCAATCGAAAAAGGCTTATAGAAAATGTTGACCGATTTCAAGAAAAAGTTTCCCGGGAAAATAAAGAAATAATTAAACTTCAGGTAAGGAAATAAAAAATATAGTCATTTTATTTTATCATGTTAATCATTTTATTTATTTGAGTCCCAGATAGCGCTGAATTACGATTTCATTAGATGATGCGTTAAGATGAAATTTTTTTTCCAAAAAATTGTAACGTCGTTCATAGGACTGAGAAGGTTTAGTTACGACGTATAAAGTATAAAATCGGGTAAACGGAAATATTATGAATAGGCAACGTCATTTTTTTTGTCTGGCTTTGGCCGTGGCTAATTACAACCCTACCGTCAAAGACGTGCCGCCAAGCGATTTAGCGTTACGGCACGATGGCGTGAAGAAACCGCTTAGGGGTATGGTTGAATGTACACTGCCATACCCCTTCCAAGTTCCATTGTCACTTACTATCAGGTGAGATCGCAGTCAAGGACTATCTTGTCACCGAATAATAAAAAAGCTTGCATTCCCCCGATGGTACTGAACGAACGCTGTTCGCAGATGGCGCAGGACACTGCATTCTGGGAACAGAAGGAGAAGCTGGCGGACGTCAAGAGCGAGCACGAGCGTCTCCAACAGAACAACCTGCAGCTGCAGATGCAGTACGAGGAGCTGTCGAGCAAGTACCAGGAGGAGTTGCGCGGCAGACACGAGATTTTAAACAAGTTAGTCTACTCTATACAAACTAAAGAAAACCGGCCAAGTGCGAGTTGGACTCGCACACGAAGGCAAGGGGGACGAAGTCGCGGGCGTCTAAGCAAATAAATTAAAAGAAACTTTTGTCCGCAGAGCGAACTACACGCGCAAGCTATGCGACGAACTGGAGAAGCTGGTACAGCAGTGCACGGAGCAGTCCGCCAGAGGCAAGGCGGACCGCGAGCGCCTGGTGGCGATATACGCGGCGGCCGACAAGACGGTGTGCGGCCTGCAGCAGCGGCACGAAGCCATGGTGGCGCAGGCCAAGACGCGCATCAATGAGCTGCTCGAAAAATGTATGCTTTAAATTTTTAATTCGTAAAATACTTGATGTTCTAGTTTTAATAATTCATCACTTACCATTATATATATATACATATAAATATATAAAAAACTCAGGGCGGGCCTAAATAGAAACGATGAAACCGATGCGCGACCTAGCCCGACTTCAACATAATGTGTACAAACTAAAATTATTTTATACCTAGTTGTGGCGTTTGAAGTCGGTTTTTAAAAAGAATTTTTATTTAATATTATTGTTTTCAGGCTTTATAGGATAAATAGGAACGATAGGGAGAAGGATAAAAAAAATTGTTAGTAATTTAAACTAAGAATAAAAGACAGTCAATTTAATATTTTATTTTTATTTTCGTTCAGTGAAAGGAAAGAACGAGCAGCAAGAACAATTGAGGGAAAAATACAACGAATCTCAGCTGCAACTGCAAGCGCTGTGCAGCCAGCTGGAAGCGGCGCGCTCCGACCGCGACGAGCTCGCAGCCGCCACCGAAGACGCCAAGAAGCAGCTCGAGGCAGCTAACACCGAACTGAATAAGGTGCGGAAGAATGAGTTCTATTTAAGACAGCGATAAACAAATTCTTTTGAAAACTTTAACATGGCTTATTCGCCATTTACGGAAGGTAGGTAAAATAAGGAAATATTATCTACTTCCTAGTTCTATCCCAGGCGCACATCTCTGACTTACTGATAATGGAAGGTTGAATTTTTAAAAATATTTTTAGGTTCACTGTCTTTTTTAACCGACTTCCAAAAAAGGAGGAGGTTTTCAATTCATCGGAATCTTTTTTTTATTTGTTTTTTTTTTTTTTTTTTATGTATGTTCCTCGATTACTCTGGAATTTACTCGGAATTTCGATTTACTTGGAAAATTATTTTTTTGTTTGAAAGGGTATACTTCCCAGGTGATCCCATTGTCATCAGGTCAGGAGTTGATGATGTGATTCGGAGCGCATCTATGTTGGTTCACGCACTGATATCTTCTCTTTAGTCATCATTTTACTTAAGAGCCCTGCCTCGTTTTGGCCCGGCGCGGAATTGGGCCGAGCTATTAATGTGTGCGTGTCACTCACAATACGCCTGTTAGCTGCTCTCGCGCGCTAGCACAGTAGACGAATTTATCTCGGGAAAAATCTTTTGTTACTTCGTGTACACAATTTTCATCATATTATGGTGTAACAACAGATATTACATTATGACGACATCCCTAGCGGAGTGGTGAGCGCTGTGGTCTTATAACTGGGAGGTCTCGGGTTCAATTCCTGGCGGGGGCAATTTGGGAATTAATAATTTCTGAATTGTCTCTGGACTGGTCTGGTGGAAGGCTTTGGCCGTGACTAGGCTACCACCCTACCGTCAGAGACGTACCACCAAGCGATTTAGCGTTCCGGCATGATGGCGTGTAGAAACCGATTAGAGGTATGGGTTGAATGTTTACTGCCGTACTCCGCTATCATCTTAGACTGCATCGCACTTATCATTATTGTGAGATCAGTTCATCACAGGATTAAATTAATTCATACTTAACATGTAATATTTTTTGTTATAATGGTATTTAATCTGAAACCTAAAATCGCAGTTCTTGAGATTCGTAAAAATCAGGAAGTGTGTAAATCTGGCCTTTTAAACCTGCAGTTATACGCAGACATAGATAATAACAAAGGAAACTTCAGACTTTAGCTATGGTTAATATGGTTGAGCGAAGCAACGGCTGGATCATGCGTCATGCTCGTGAACGGGTGCCACCAACGGGAATGGGCCTACTTTATAGCTCTTCTTAAGATGTATTGTAACATGCAAATGTAGGCCTTATGCATTTTTGAAACTTCATTGTGGAAGCACTGTGTACATAACATAGTGTTGTTTTGGCAACCGCCGAGTTTATTGCTGGCTCTTCTCGACAGGAACGGCATTCCGAACCAGTGGTAGATTCAAAGACGATTCAAAAGCACTTGTAAAAGTTTATTTGAATAAAAAATATTTCTATTTCTATTTCTAGAGGGACGACGCCATTACAAATCTAAAACGTGAAATGAGGAATATGGCCACCAATATCCACAGCCAGCTGGCTGAGGCGAAAAACATTTTGACGAAGAAGGATAATGAGTAAGTATTCTTTACTTACTGTACTGCTTGTTTTTTATATTTTTAGCGAGCAAACGAGCAGGCGGGTCACCCGATGTTAAGTGATTACCACCGCCCATGAACATTTGTAGCACCTGAGGTACTACCAATGCGTTGCCGGCTTTTTAGGAATTTGCTATGTTGCACTATTTACCCATACTCAACATAAGATCTATACTCCCCGGCCCCAGGGCCTCCACACCAAAAGGCACAATATGAAATCAAGGTTTTCATAATTCACTGAGTTATGTACCTAATTTATAAAACAAAGGACAAAGTACCTATGTAAGTTGAAGATTAAATACCTAAATAACTGCCTCATTGGTCTAGTGGTTAGCAAGTTCGACTGCGGATGATGAGGTCCCAGGTTCGGTTCCCGGGTCGGGTGCCCAAAAACTTATTGGGACTCCCCTGCCTCGGAGAGCATGTAAAGCTGTCGGTCCTGCGCCTGATCTCTCTCCGGTCGTGTTGGATTTCCATCCCACCAGATTAGGAGAGTGAGGAAATAGAGTGCACTTGTGTTTGTGCACACACCTGTGCACTATAATATCTCCCGCGCCGATGGCTAATCTCTGTGGAGATATGACTAGTTAATGCCCGCGACTACATTCGCGTGGATTAAGTTCTCTTATTTTCCAGGTAGCCTATGTATTATTCCAGACTATAGTCTATCTCTGTGGCAAATTTCAGTCAAATCGGTTCAGTCGTTTCAGCGTGATTGAGTAACAAACATCCATCCATCCATTCAAGCCGAATATGGCATAAAAAAAATATAAAAAGCTTTATTTCAGGGGGGCTCTCATAGAAGTGTGTGTGAAGTAAAATTTTTTTGTTGCGTTAGATAGACTTGCGATATGTCTTTTTAAAGACGACTTTGAACAGAGTACAAATATTTATTTTTTCAATTTTTCCCTTAAAATTGACAAAATGGGGGGCTTTCAAAGTGGAGATTTAATTTGAGCCATATGTCAAAAACTACTGAATATTAGAACCTGAAACTTGGTTGTAAATTCAGTTATATTCTGTACTTGAACAACAAATACTAAAATTAGATAAATATTATAAAGAAACGAAATTGTTTAATTTTTAATGCTAATAGATCCTACTAGATGGCGCTGTATCGGTAAAACCATGGTAAAACAGTTTTACGTCAACTATTATTATTTTTTATTGCGTGTAATGTTAAAAGTTAATTATTACAATATGTATAATTAAAACTATCTTTTGGGAATTATAGGATACCGTGAGGTCTCTGTTCGGGGCGAACCACTAGTATTAATAGGATTACAAATTATTCTATTCTAATAATTTCGCTTAGCCTGAAGAGTGCTGCTGATGAAATAGAATCTTTGAAGAAAGCCCTCAGCAACCAGGAAGAGTTCACGAAGATGCAATGCGATCGCAACAACGAGCTGCTGGAGAAGCTGGCGCTCGTCGAGGACCAGCAGCAGCTAGCTGAGGCCAGCAATGTTGCCTGTAATAAGAAGCTAGAGGTAAGTAGCTAGTTTTATATGGATGGCACACTTTTAAGTTGGACAACTAAATCGCACAGTATAGGCATAGTGACTTAATTGGATAAGATGTGCTGGTTTAAATAAGTCACTATGCCCATTAGAATACTCTACTATTTAACGTTTCTGAAACAATACGCAAAGGTGTGGAACGGATTTCCGGCGTCTATGTTTCCTGCCACGCATAATTTGAGTACCTCCAAGGCATTAAACTGAGTGTGTGGGCATTTTCTAAGCAAGCGCACTTCATTTTAGGGTTAATTTATACTTACCATCAGGTGTTGTCACTGTCAAGCGCTTAGTAGTCTATATCTACATATATATTGTTTAAAAAAATATGGTGTTCTTAAAAAAGATGATTTATTATTGTTATAGGAGATGACATCTATGTGTGAGAATCTTAAAAATAATATGGTAAAGCTCAAAGATGAAAACGAAGCTGTAACTAAAGAGTTGCATTCAAAGCAACAGGTAAAAACATTTACCTAACTAAAATATTCATCGAATAAGCTTGATGATAAAACGCCATTTTATCGAATTTATATTTTATACACATTTTCAAAATATTTGTAGTTACTCCACCAGAACTAGTCGATTTTACCTATTTAATTGAATTTATTTTTATTAATCATACCTATATTACAGATGTTAAATTTATACGTCGAAGAACTGGCATCTTACAAACAACGTCTCTTGGACTATGACTTTAAACTTGATAAGGTCACCTTAGAACTGAACAAAACTACTGAAGAATCTGAGAATAAGAATAAATTAATCGAAAAAATGGAAGCAGAAAGGTAACGAAATACTTATCCAAACTCTCTCTGAAAGCGAGAAGGCGTTCAAAAGTTATAGGTAGGAATATTTTTAAGCTTTGTCACATGGAAGATAATATGGACTCTATTCATCGTTTCAGAATAGGTACCTATAGTATAGTTAAGTAAAATGGATATTAATTGACTCGATTTGACAGTGAATAAGCGGTAAGTGACCTATTATTATCCATTCCTAATCCAAAGCCAAACCGGCGTTGTCGCTTTCGGTATTCCTGGGAATTCCCTAGATGCTCTCGTCATTCTTGAGAAATTCCCAGGCGCTCTGGGCGTTCTTGAGAATTACCTGGGCACTTTCGGCATTCTCTACCATTTCCTAGATCTCTCAGCATTCCTGAGCCAAACAGGAATTGGCGCTCTCGGTATTCCTGGGAATTTCCTAGGAGCTCTTGGCTTCTCGAGAATTTCCTAAGCACTCTTATAACATTCTTGAGAATTTCCTAGGCGCTCTGGGCGTTTTTGAGTATTACCTGGGTGCTTTCGGCATTGCTGACCATTTCCTAGAGCTCTCGGCATTCCTGAGCCAAACAGGAATTTTCGCTCTCGGTATTCCCCGAAATTTCCTAGGAGTTCTCGGCATACTCGAGAATTTCCTAGGTGCTCTTGGCATTCATGAGATTTACATGAGCGCATTCAGCATTCTTAAAAAAATTCTATTCGACTTTGGCGTTCTTATACCTATCATACCTATGCCATTCACCGTACACTGGAATTGACAGTTTGGCCTGTAGGCCACTTGTATTTGTAATTCACTTGTGGCTAGAAACTTATTACATGTCAGAACTACTGAAAGCCGATAAAGTCAGCAATAACTATTTTTGAAACACAAAACTCTTGATGAGTTTAAAATTGAAGAGCAGAATTTATTGATGTTAGGTGAGATATAATTGAATTTACCAATAACCGTATAGCAAAATTTGATTCAAAATTACAACGAAATAGTTAGATTGAAATAAAAGTTTTCCTACAAAAAATAAAAGCTAAATGTAGACCGGTTACAACTCAAATAATAAATTCGACAAAATTCTTAAACACCAGAAACAAAGCTGAAGAAAAACTGAAATCGCAAGCAGAAACCATAAAAGAAATATGCTGCGAAATAGAAATCCACACCTCTACCATCATGCAGGTGAACATAGAATTACAATCGGAAAAAGAAGAACGCGCCAAACTAATGGTAGAACTCCAGAACATAACAGCCGTTTTAGAAGAAAGGGATCACGAAATAGAAGGCAAAACTTCTGCCCTGATTGAGGCAATGGAAGCACGAGAAAAAATAGAGGCTGATTTTGTGAAACTGAAAAGAGATTCTGAAATTGAAGTAGAGACCTTAAGAGATCAGCTAAGGGAAAAGGAAGCGCAATTGGAAGCGGGCAGAAGGGTAATTTTCACTTATTATTGCTCACCATCATCATCATCATCATCATCAACCTTCACTGCTGAGCGCAGGTCTTCTCTCAGAGATGGGTTACAGGCCATAGACAATAGACTCAGACGTTCAGGATTCCTCACGATATTTTCCTTTACCGTTAAAGCATGTGATAATTAATTTCTTCACATAACCACAGAATGCCTAATATTACCTAAAGAAGATTCACTCCGCAAAATGATTTAAATAAATAGCGACTCTTGCCACCACACAATAAAGTGCAATTCAGGTTGACACAGCGCTACTTAACTACCGACGTCTTAGGCTGACATCTATATACCGCACTCTCACTCAGCTCATACTCAAGACAAAGTTACAACGAGACAAAATGTCAGAGCATATTTGTGTCTCATCCTCCTCTATCTTGAGTCTGAGCTGAGTCAGAATGCGCTCTAGCTCTCGGTACTATTCGCCTAGACTTTTCTCCCACCTCGGCCTGTTTCGGGTGACGGACGCCCCTTAACTAGTCCGTCACCCGCAAGCCGGCGGGAGCCGGAGGTCAAAATTTGGAGAGTTCCCTCGATTTCTTCAGAATCCCATCATCAGATCCTGACCTGTTGACTATGAGACCACCCGCGAAGTATACCCTTTCAAACAAAAAAAGAGTTTTCCAAATCGGTCATCGAAAATTTAAAAAAAAAAGATTCCAACGCTTTGGTAATTCCTCCTTTTTTGTAAGTCAGTTAAAAAACAAATTTTTAATTTTCACTTGTTTAGCTTTACTAATTGCTTTCAGATTCCAGTGCGTCACAATTCGTTCCAAGATTCGCTCTACAATTACACTGAGTTCAGTAACGACTCCGTGCGCGTGAGTACTGAACATACAAACACACATATTGCACATAGTTTTTTTTAATATTTGTCCGGTGGGAGAAAATGTCGGAAGGTGGGAGGCTTTGGCCGTGGCCGCCGTCAAAGATGTGCCGCTAAGCGATTTAGGGTTCCGGCACGACGGCGTGTAGAAACCGATTAGGGCCCTACCCCTTCCAAGTTAGCCCGCTACCAGCTTAAACTGCATCGTCACTTACCATCAGGTCAGATCGCCATAAAAACTTCGGGTTCCAACTCCTCATCCTGATGCTGCAGGGGTACTGCCCACCTAAACTGATTTAGAAACTGTCGATTATGAATAGTTATTGGAGGTACTAAGTAGACTACATCGTTGAATTCCAGGACCCAACTCTTCAATCCTAATGCTGCAGGAGCACTGCCCTCCTAAACTGTGGGGATTTAGGAACTGTCGATTGTGAATTGAAGAAGCGGACGAAGTCGCGGGCGTCTGCTAATCTAAATATATAAAATGAAAAGGTGACTGACTGACTGATCTATCAACTCACAGCTCAAACCACTGGACGGATCAGGCTGAAAGACATGCTATAGTAGCTATAGTAGTAGTAGTTAGCTATAATGACATAGGCATCCGTTAAGAAAGGATTTTTGAAAATTCAAAACCTTAAGGGGGTAAAATAGGGGTTTGAAAAATCGAATATAACGTGAGTGAAGCCGCGGACAAAAGCTAGTTGAAAATATTTTTCGTAGCTCGGGTCCCCGCGTGCGACAGAGGAGCGTCACTTTGCGTTCGCGTCGGAGATGCGCTCGCCCAGCCAGAGGCCCTCGCCACCGGCGCCGCAGCGCGCACGCGACGCACGCTACACAGTACATACGACATTCATTTTTTGTTGAACCTCATCTTATCTTATAAATGTAGATATAAAAGCAAAATGTGACTGACTGGATCTATCCACGTGCAGCTTAATGAAAAATTTAGTTGAGGATTCAACTACATTTTTTTGAAGAACATAATTATTATATGTTGAAGCTTTAAAAAATAATATGCGGGTGAGTTGTTAAATCCGTGGCCGAGTTAGTAAATTAGATGGCGATGTATAAATCTGTTGGTCAAGTAATAAAAATTGTGGTTTGTTATTTGACGCTTTCTTTGGAATATTTTGTTGTTGTTATGAAAAAGGCGAGTTAACTTATTAGAAACATCATCATTTTCCCGTGGCTAAGTAATAAAATTAGAAGTTAGGTTTTGTGACCAAAAGAAATTCTGCAGCTCGAATTATTATATTAAAATAATATGGTTGAGCGAAGCAATGGCTGGATCATGCGTCATGCTCGTGAACGGGTGCCACCAACGGGAATGGGTCTACTTTATGTCTGCCCATCTTAACATGTATTGGATTGTATGTACAGGTATACATTTTTGAAGCTTCACTGTGGAAGCGCTGTATACATAGCATAGTTTGGTATTACCTACCCATTGTAAAAAAATTTTTTGAAAAGAGCAACCGCCGAGTTTATTGCTGTCTCTTCTCGGCAGAAAAGGCATTCCGAACCAGTGGTAGATTCATCGACGATTCAAAAGCACTTGTAAATGTTTATTTGAATAAAAAATATTTCTATTCTATTCTATTCTAATAACACAAAACCTAACATCATTAAGGATTTACAGCTCCAGCCCCAATCCAAAGCAAGCCAGTTCACGTCGTTCGAGCAGCTGCGCGCGGGGGAATCACCGACACCGACAACGACCAAGGCGCCGAAGCGGGCGCGCGCCGACACACGCGATGATCCACCTGCCGCGGTAAGTGCAATTTGCACATTCACGTGCAATTTTTTTTTTAAGCTATTGCATAGCTTCTATCGCGGGCCAGCGTGGAGACCGAATCCAGAAATTCAGTAACGAAAATAACCTGACACGGGACTCCTCTATGGTGAGCCGCTAGATGGCGCATTTTTTATCACCGCTAGATGTCGTTGATAAAAAATGCTATGCCGCGGCAGTCCCCGAGTGCCACACGTCTTTCTTTAAATATATTATAGACTAGCGCTTGGCTGCGATCACACCTAATGGTACGTGAAGATGCGGACTAAGATGAACGCGCTTGCCTAGAAGATGTCTATTCACTCTTGATTTGAAGGTACCCAAATTATAGTCAGAGGGCAAAACGGAAGCCGGAAGGGCATTCCAAATTTTAGCGGTGCGTATCAGGAACGAAGAAGCAAAGCGCGTATATTGCACTTGAATGCAATATTGTTATCTAGTCTTTTGTATTTATTTTATTTATGTATGCTAAGCTGAATAAATGTTTATTTATTTAATTAATTATAGGGTCTTCATCATCTTCATCTAACCTCAAAACGCTATACATTAAAAAGAGAACAGTATAGACAGTGGCGTGCCGTAGGGTTCAAAGATAGGCAAGCCAGGCGCTTTCATCTTCTTTTATTTATGTTGTCTTGGGGAGCTCAATAAAGCACACAGAAGGCATAGTATCAAAACAAACTAAGTACCTAATATTAAAAACAAATCTACACTATATACATTATAAAGAGGAAAGATTTGTATTTTTGTGTGTATGTTTGTTTTTTTTTATCCCGAAAAAAATTAGTTCCCGCGGGATCTTGAAAACTAATTCCACGCGAACGAAGTCGCGAGCAGCACTTAGTTATTTATATTCCAAATCAAAACGTCTAACTTAATCGGAATAAAATGTCGCTAAACGTTTTAGTTTTTCGATAGGGATGATTGATAGATTTACCTTACTTTGACTGCATTTGACTGATAGATTTACTAACCTTATTTCCGCCACAAACATTTGCACACACTTTAAATCGTCACAAGGAACAATATTAATTATATCTGAACTCATTTTATACAAAAATTCACAAATAATATAATTTCGATTCAATAAATAGCCTCGAAACCATACACCAAGTTACATATAATCACGCCGGAAGCAAACTTAGCAAACAATAATTTTATTATCCGACCCGAAAGAAAGTCTCATGACACATGCAATATTATAATCCAGTAATTCCCGCGGACTTCTTAACTTAGACGGTTTACGCAAAGCTGGCTTTATTTTTCCCACTATCGGTGAAATCGCAATACTATTTATAGGTATATACAGCGCGATTTGCATGGGTTAGAGCAGTGTGACCCAAAGCCAGAGTCCTCTCGCTCACACTCGACTATAATATTCGGACAGGATCGGCGATGCTCGGTCGCGGTCGGCGTCCGGCGAAGTTCTCTCAGTATAGAAGGTCATTGTTTTAGCGATACATCGATGCGCGCACGCGCCTGGCGCGTAATTCAAATACGTAATTTAACTCGACCGCTTTTTAAAATTATTAAGGCAAGCCGGGCTTTTGGGCTTGTAAGGAGGGTTCGCCACTGAGTATAGACTATATATATTCTTCTATCTATCTATATATATATATATATATTCTTGACGCTAAGCTCGATCGTATGTAGACTGCTTAACAGACAATAACCGGGATCTGATTGAGCAGTTCCAATGACCATTCAGGTCATAACTCAGCTCTATTAAAATATAGAAGACAGAATATCTCAATGAGTAGGTACGAAGTTGGTGGAACTTCGTTATAGGTATACCTAGTTACTCATTGAGAAATATAGTTAAGTTGAGAATGAGAGACGTTTATTGTGTTTGAATCAAGATATCTACTTAATTCAATATTTGCATTTTGCCATTGTTTTAGGATGCATTCACGGCGGGGTCTAAAACGACTACAAAACGTTTCTTCAAAACACCACGCAACAATCCAACCGTTAGACGCTGAGAAACCAAAAAAGAAAAAATAAATAGTTAATATAATATTTCATAATAAACTAATTATTAAAGTGTAATTAAATATGAATATAACGTGATTATAACAGATTAAATAGAAGATTTCATGTATTTTTTTTAACATCATAAATAAAGAGGATATATAGGTAGCTTTATAGGTACTTAGTTTATTTCAAGGCTCGTTAGTGTATTATGTTCCTTGTTTCTTGATGGTGACTTTGGTATGAGTTTTTTTTACAATGTCTGTCAATGTTTCTAATCTGATGTTCCGAGTCTTGGTTCCAAGCAATACTCTCTTGAGGGCGGCCCAAGGGTGGCCCAAGGTTACGTCCGCCACAATTATATCCGATAGTTTGCACAGTTCGGTGTACATTTAACCATAGATGAATTAGATGACATTATTTTACTATCCAGATGTAGCCTTAAAGTTTAAGGCTACATCTTACTGTTTAATATCGTTTAAGGCTTAAACGATATTAAACAGTAGAAGAGATATAGCTATAAGTCGCGACCAACCATATGCCTTTCCTATATAATTCCGTCTACAAAAATGCGCTCGAATATTACGTCATCGCGCGTCGCCCGCGGTTCCTTTGACGCGAGTGTCAACCAATCACGTTCGAGGACAAACCACGCCCACCTCCAGAACAAAGATGGAATGGAGTGGCGTTAGTACTATTTTCGTATAAAATCTCATCAAAATTTTATTTGGATGGGACGTGTAAACCAGACTTATGCATTTATATAAAATAATATAATTGCGGTTGAGCGTGTAATAATGAATATAAATCAAAGAATATTCACTTATTATGCATGTACGCAACGGATACACGTACAAACATATTTTTGCCATAGTTAATTGAATCACTTAAATTAAAAATATAATGTATTTATTTATTAGTATAGGCCACAGAATAAAGACTTGGTAAAAGTCGCCGCAAAGATATTATATGGCATTATTTTTTGTTTATGATTGTAATTCTTTTCGATTAAGTACATATTTTTTTCATATTTAGTATAGGTATGCATAGGTATAAAACATATCATACAGTCTGGTTTTTTAATAGGGTTAGTTTTTTTAAAGTTGCGGATGCGGATGCGTATATCCACAGCATCCCTAATCTGTATGTACGTAATACGTACGACGTATACATACAAACATACATAGAATAGAATAGAATAGAATAGAAATATTTTATTCAAATAAACTTTCAAATAATACAAACATATATACATAGTTAAATACATACAAACAAACATAGGTACAGTACACAGTTTTCGCAACTAGCAACATCCATATCCGCATGACCATCCGCATTGATTATTGCGGATGCAGATTCGGATGTCCAACTCAATGCGGAATATCCGCAACTTACCTAATCTATAGGTACGTAATACGTACGACGTATACATACAAACATAGTTATATAGTTAAATACATACAAACATATGTATACATAGTAAAATACATACATAATCATAATTCATATGCGGATAAAAAGTTTTACTTCGAAAAAAATAACACGACTCCATTCTTTTTGTAATGCAATTGTACGACATTTTAGTAGCACATTTTTTATCATAGCAAAATTAAAAAATACCCAGCTTATGCTGTAAATTAAATAAGAAAACGATATACTTACAAGTGAAATGTTATTTCATCTCTTTTTTGATGGATTTCCGAACGTTTTTTGCATGATTTGACTGCAAACGACGGCTTTTTTAACGATCAAAAATACGAGCGATACGTTGAAGCGCGTGCGGCCGACTAATAACAAAGACAATAGACTTTTGCAAATTCTATTGTCTTTTTGAGCGCGTTTTTTTTCTTCTAAGGGCCTATCCTTATATATCGATGGTCGCGACTGTAAGCCGCGGTTGACGGACGCATCCGATGGTAGGTTTTTGTATTTGAGGATGAAAATCAAAGATGGAATTTCCATCTTTGATTTTCATCCTAAATAATAATAAGCCTCATCAGGGATTTCCATCATGGAAATCAGGCTTATTATTATTTAGATTTTAGGCACAAACATATATTTTAGGCTTGACGCCGGTTGGAGGTTGTATTCTTTGGTTGCTACTACAGGCAGAACTGGGCAGAACCTACCTACCAAGGAATATACTACTCTCTACCGAGAGGTAGGTACCTACTAGCCTAGCGGTACCATAGGGTGGTCATTACTCATTGTCAATGTCATTATGTCAATATGTAGGTACCTATAATAGGTAGGTAGGTACCTACATGCTTTATGTTCCTTGCTATTCGTAGACAGAGAAGGCAATAGACCAAGCGTAGACAGAGAAGGCAATAGACCAAGGTACTGTGTAACCGCGACTGAAATAGAGATAACATGACGTAACGATGACGTCACATGACAAGTTCGAGTTTAATGTTGCCACAATAACTGCACTCCCCTAGTACCCCAAATTAGATGGAAAATTCTTCCCAGGATTTTTAAATAAAACGACAAAACAGATGCTGAACTGTTTTATTTTTTAAATAACATACCTACACATATAAGGTTGTCTGGGAGAGACATACCTATTAGGGTAAGCTTCTATTTTTTACATATATCTTAATATTGTGTGCAATAAAGAATTTATTATTCTTTATTGCACACAATATTAACTTCAACCACCACTTAAAAGTATAAAATAATTTTAGTTTGTACACGTAAGTCGGTTTTTTAAAAATATTTTTTTTATACTAAAGTTTTTTAATGTAGTTTCATAGGACCAATTCACTAGATAATTATTTGCTCCTTAAAAAAAATATTGAAATGCCGAATAGAAATTTAGCATATGTGAGTCACTTTGAAAAATTGAGATGTATGTAACACAAAGGAAAATTTTTTTCGTTACTAGTAAGAATGTTACACAAAATAATTTGTAATGAACAGTTAAAATTTTCCTTCGATCGAGTAATGCTATTGAATTAAAAGCAACAAAAATTGTATATTTAGTCATCAAAATCATCATTAATGAAATTAACAGTATATTCCTTTTTTCAGGCAGTCGTATAAAACTGCAACTCTTTAGTTTAAGTTAATAATTATTTAAAAAAAACATTAAAAGTCTGCCTCTAGCTATTTAAAAATGGCTTTAAAAATTAAGAACTGTACGGTCTATGTCGAAACCGTACAATTCGCCCAGTCATCATTCACGCTTTATTATAAATACGCTATTCATTATATCATAAATCAGTACACATAACATCGCATCGCGCTCACACTGCTATTAGGTTATAATTAGCCTAAGTAGAGTAGTAGTAATAAACTTAAGACTTCTACTCAGCAGTTTTATTACTGTGCGGTCCTGAACCGTACAAGAACTTTGTAAATAAAATAATTCTTAAGATCGCCAACAGTTCTCGACTGGTCGTTGGACATTCGAACGAAACTTCAGGATGATTCAGAACAGTAACCGACACTATCTAACTGAATACACTTTAATCATCGCCGACATATATTATATTCTAGTATCCATCATCTTTCTTTTCTTTTCTCATAATATTCATTTCTTCCATCACGACTTTATTTTGTTTCAACAAAAATTAAAAAAAAAATTGAAAAAGTAGCCAAAGTAACCCGCCGTTACGGTATGTCAGAGGACATTACTAAAAAAAACCTATCTCCGTGCCAAATTTCAGCCATATCGGTTTAGTGTGGCGTATTGAGTAACAAACATCCATATGTTTGTTACTCAATCACGCCACACTAAACCGATATGGCTGAAATTTGGATGTATGTATGGATGGCCATACATACATTCAAACTTTCACATTTATAATATAAGTAGGATAGGGAAAATCGGGACATTGTATAG
Organism: Hipparchia sbordonii; assembly: GCA_038048805.1. Lineage (NCBI taxonomy): Eukaryota > Metazoa > Arthropoda > Insecta > Lepidoptera > Nymphalidae > Hipparchia > Hipparchia sbordonii. The sequence goes on along the minus strand of CM076107.1, from coordinate 5,267,616 downwards.
GTACCTAAAGCTGGCAACACACATAGATACTAAATTTCTTATTAACTGTCAGTTTGTTTCGCACAAAAGTGTGTCGACCTTGAAAAAAACTGGTTACACGATGAGGGACAAAAAATTGGGTAGCTGCGTCTCTGTTTATCACATTAATAACTTTATTTCTGCTCTCTTTTTAGTGTGAGTGAGAAAGAAATCGTCACTGGCTCTATGTCTTCTCTCTCTACGAGACCAAGGTACTGTGTAACCGCGACTGAAATAGAGATAACATGACGTAACGATGACGTCACATGACAAGTTTGAGTTTAATGTTGCCACAATAACTGCACTTCCCTGTTACCCCAAATTAGATGGAAAATTCTTCCCAGGATTTTTAAATAAAACGACAAAACAGATGCTAAACTGTTTTATTTTTTAAATAACATACCTACACATATAAGGTTGTCTGGGAGAGACATACCTATTAGGGTAAGCTTCTATTTTTTACATATATCTTAATATTGTGTGCAATAAAGAATTTATTATTCTTTATTGCACACAATATTAACTTCAACCACCACTTAAAAGTATAAAATAATTTTAGTTTGTACGCGTAAGTCGGTTTTTTAAAAATATTTTTTTTTATATCAAAGTTTTTTAATGTAGTTTCATAGGACCAATTCACTAGATAATTATTTGCTCCTTAAAAAAAATATTGAAATGCCGAATAGAAATTTAGCATATGTGAGTCATTTTGAAATAAGATGTATGTAACACAAAGGAAAATTTTTTTTCGTTACTAGTAAGAATGTTACACAAAATAATTTGTAAAGAACAGTTAAAATTTTCCTTCGATCGAGTAATGCTATTGAATTAAAAGCAAATATATATATTTAGTCATCAAAATCATCATTAATGAAATAAACAGTATATTCCTTTTTTTCAGGCAGTCGTATAAAACTGCAACTCTTCATAGTTTAAGTTAATAATTATAAAAAAAAACATAAAAAGTCTGCCTCTAGCTATTTAAAAATGGCTTTAAAAATTAAGAACTTTGCAAATAAAATAATTCTTAAGATCGCCAACAGTTCTCGACTGGTCGTTGGACATTCGAACGAAACTTCAGGATGATTCAGAACAGTAACCGACACTATCTAACTGAATACACTTTAATCATCGCCGACATATATTATATTCTAGTATCCATCATCTTTCTTTTCTTTTCTCATAATATTCATTTCTTCCATCACGACCTTATTTTGTTTCAACAAAAATTAAAAAAAAAATTGAAAAAGTAGCCAAAGTAACCCGCCGTTACGGTATGTCAGAGGACATTACTAAAAAAAACCTATCTCCGTGCCAAATTTAGAAATTTGGATGTATGTATGGATGGGGCATATTCAAACTTTCACATTTATAATATTAGTAGGATAGGGAAAATCGGGACATTGTATAGGTACCTAAAGCTGGCAACACACATAGATACTAAATTTTCTTATTAACTGTCAGTTTGTTTCGCACAAAAGTGTGTCGACCTTGAAAAAAACTGGTTACACGATGAGGGACAAAAAATTGGGTAGCTGCGTCTCTGTTTATCACATTAGTAACTTTATTTCTGCTCTCTTTTTAGTGTGAGTGAGAAAGAAATCGTCACTGGCTCTATGTCTTCTCTCTCTACGTTGCTATTTTATAAATGTCAACAGTGTTGCCATGTTAGCTCTTTTAGAGCTAAATTTAGCTCTATTTCACGTCACTAGCTCTAAAAAATTACGTTTAGCTTTTCAGCTCTTTTTTTACGCGTTTTTAGCTCTATGTTAATCACACACCTGAAATTTAATTTTTATTTACGCGATAAGAATATCCGAACATAGAAGTCAACTCAGGTTTATATTGGCGTTTTCGCGGTAATCCCCTTAATTTCTCCTAGCTATTTGTTGTCTCACTTGTCAGTTGTCTCTCATTGTAAGATAATTCTTAATTTTTTCTAATAGATTTGACATTACGTATTAATAACTAGCGGACGCCCGCGACTTCGTCCGCGTTCCTAAATCACCACAGTTTAGGTTGGCAGTACCCCTGCAGCATCAGGATTAAGGAGTTGGAACCCGAAATTTTTATGGGACCATCTCGCAAAGTTTTTATATCGATTAAAAAAAGATTCACGCAAATCGGTTAAGAAATCACGGAGATATTGTTATACAGAGGTAGAAAAACGCAACTCCTTCTCCTCCTTTTTCGAAAGTTGGTTAAAAAAGTAGCCTATACGTTGCCCAATAATATCAGCTATCTACCAGTGAAATTCCCGTCAAAATCAGTCCAGCCGTTCCCGAGAATAGCGGTAACAAACAGACAGACAGACAAAAATTTTAAAAATTGTTTTCTTGGTATAAGTACCGTATTTACTTTCGTATGCAGTTAGTAAAAAGCTGTTCTTTTGATATTACAAACAGACACTTCAATTTTATTTATTTGTATAGATTCGAAGTACGTAGTGATTTTGCAAATTATTGCTAAAATGGCATTGAGCCTTACACACAAAAATTTCGAAATGAATGGCTCAGTGAAAATCCTTTTCGAGGTTGGTTGAAAGAAGTTTTTTGATTTTTTAATTAAATTCATTTTAAAACATCAGCTCTTTTTTTGAAAGAAATTTAGCTCTTTTTTAGCAGTCGGTTAAAAAGATTAACCGACTTCTTTAGATTTGATCTAGCTCTTTCCCGAAAAACAAGTTGGCAACACTGTCGGGATTGGATTTGGAAATCACTCCCATAGACGAACAAATCACTCCACAGATCATTTAAAACGGAGTGATTACATTATTACATTCTCTTGGTATTAATCGGAGAAATCATTCTTCGAATTGGGTTTTGGTGGATTTTGATAATGAATTGATTGTAATATTTGAAAACAATAGTTTAAATTTGCAACAAAATAATGGCGACTTCAAGTGATACCTCTGATCAGAACGTCAAGAGTAGGCGTCCTGCAGGTGAGCTAATTTTCAATATAGTGGAGACACACCTTTCGTGCCCTCGTATTATTGATTATATTTTTTTTAGAATCTGCTTTCAAGCAACAGCGATTGCCTGCCTGGCAGCCGATACTTACTGCAGGCACAGTTTTGCCGACCTTTTTTGTGATAGGTATTGCTTTTATTCCTGTGGGTATTGGATTGCTTTACTTCTCTGATGAGGTAAGATTTACAAATAATTTGTTTAGTTCTCACAAATTCATAAATAAATGGTATAAAAATGTTTATTATGTTTAAGTTTATCATGGTTATACTTAATTACTTATTGAGTTGTGAATTAAAAAACAATTACCTACATGAATGGACAATAGAACCACAAAGTTGGAGTCAACAAATAGAAATAAATTTATGCCAATAGTCACATAATAATAATCACATAATAATCTTCTTTCTTTTCTTTGGTGAAAATAATCACATAATAATAACGGACGACTTGTATTTTTTTGTAATACTATTTACAAAATACACTTGAATTTCTACAAGATGACATAATAAGCTAAATTATTGGAAAATCACTCCATGTTTGTCCCACAAGCTCTCCATAATTTCAAAGATGTATTTAAAAACACAGATTTTTCACTTGTATTACAATTGTAGGTAAAGGAACATGTAATAGATTATACATATTGCTTGAAAGAAAATGAGAATGTGACCTGTGCTGAGTATATAAGGCAAAACAATATGACACCATGCACATGTCAAATTGAATTCAACCTGACAGAAGATTTTAAAGGGGATGTATACTTCTATTATGGACTTTCCAATTATTACCAGAATCATCGTAGATATGTGAAATCCAGGTAAATGTTTGACATTTTATTTGAACTGCTGCCAAAGATATAACTGCAATTACCAATTGCAAGCTCATGATTTAAAGTCTGCTTATTAATAATAATTATTATTGTAAATCAAGTAATCATTAATAGAATTCTTATTATTAATATTATATAATATATATATAATATAATATTATTAATATTATAAATGTGGAAGTGTGTTTGTTTGTTGTTCAATCACGCTAGAACAAAGCAACCGATCAACATTATTTTTTGCATGGGTATAGTTGAAGACGGGGAGAGTGATATAGGCTAGAGTTCGTGCTGGATTTTACAAACTAAATCCACGCAAGCAAAGCTGCCTGCATCAACTAGTAGAATATAAAATTAAATAGGTTTGTCAATATAAATAGGTTTGAGACTGTGGCACCATTGCCAAAATTCAAGATGGTGTCTGCTCCATGATCCACTTTGAACCATTTTTTTGTGTTTTATTTGTTTTTTTTTTTTGTTTATACAGAGATGACAATCAGCTTCTTGGCCGTCTTGGTGTACCGTCCAGTGACTGTCAGCCCTTTGCATTCGACAATGATGTGCCGATAGCACCCTGTGGTGCCATAGCCAACTCTTTGTTCAATGGTAAAAGCATCTCTTTTTTTAATCATTTTTTTTTTTTAATACTAGTGCTTAACATGAGACATGTTAAAAAAAGATGCAGTCTAAGATGGAGCGCATTGTGGAAAAAAAATTTCACTCTTGATTTATACACCAATTTGTAGTTAATTAGAAAAACGGAAGCCTGAAGGGTGTTTCTAGTGCATATTAGGAACAAGGAAGCAAATAGCATAGTGTGCAACTGTGGGATGTCAGTCATGTAGCAGTGCAGATTTATTTGAATGCCTTGTGTTCCAATGGTAGAATGGTGATGGTGGAACTTAGGCTGAAATCTATAGACCACACTGCTCAGACTCAAGACGGAGATAAAACGAGACATTTATGTCTTGTTTTAACTCTTCATCTTGAGTTTGAGCTAAGTCAGAGCACGCTACAGATCTCAGCATAAGTTGAAAAGCTATTGAGCACGCTCACTGAAATATATCCTGTAGATTTTGTTTTCTATACATATTTATCTTATCACAGAGCACTCACTTAGTACTGATGACTAAATATTTTTGTCTTATCAGATACAATCATGTAGATGGGCACACTAATACAATAAATGCAAAAGTAGCTTTGTCTGTTAACTTAAGATATTTTTAATCTTAAAAGGTTTTTACCTTGTGTTGGGTATATGTAATGTTGTGCTTTATCGAACCCTAAAATTATACTTCTAATCTTAAAATTCACTAAAGGAGGTGGGTTGATAAGGCCCAAAATCCGCCCCTCATACACTCGAAAAAAAAAGTTCCAGATTCCGACAAATTGTAAATGTATTTATATACTTGAAGATATAAACTTTATTTTAATATAAAGTTTAGGTGATAAAAAAAATAGTAAGTTACAGAAAATATTACCGAAAAAGAGAGTGTTTCTTTTACTTTTCTTACATTTTCATACATTTTAGTCGTTTTTTAAGCTTTGATTTAATATTTTAGAATGAGGCGCTCCATGAACCATGGTAAACGTAACGGATAATGATGCTCCTTTTTATAAGCTTTTATATGAGTATTAATTTATTTTGGTTCATGGAGCGCCTCATTCTAAAATATTAAATCAAAGCTTAAAAAACGACTAAAATGTATGAAAATGTAAGAAAAGTAAAAGAAACACTCTCTTTTTGGGTAATATTTTCTGTAACTTACTATTTTTTTTATCACCTAATCTTTATATTAAAATAAAGTTTATATCTTCAAGTATATAAATACATTTACAATTTGTCGAAATCTGGAACTTTTTTTTTCGAGTGTATGAGGGGCGGATTTTGTTGCCTTATCAACCCACCTCCTTTACACAGTAATAGACTGAACAAATTGCATGCTTCGTCAGAATTTGGCTTTGCCAATAAATTGTGAAAGACCGATGTGCAATCTGTTCAGTCTTAAATCTTCCATCAATCGGACTCTATCTACGCAAAACGGGCGAATCGACGCCTACTTGCGGAGAAGATTCCCAGGAAACGAACGGACTCTATCTGACTGATATCGGACACATTCCACCAACAAATGGTGAACATTGCCTAGAACTGCATTTTTTTAGTACTTGTTGGGTCCTCATGGTTACTATGGTTGTTCTAGATTCACTGTCGGTGACGTCAAAGGAAATGAGTATGGATGTACCAGTGTTGAGGACAGGTATTGCTTGGACGTCAGATAAAAATATCAAGTTTGGAAATCCCCAGGGTTACACAGATTTGAAGATTGGTAAGTGTTACATGCAAAATAAAATGCACAGTCAAATCTTTCATTTGCTGTAACTTATTTTATCTCAAAAAACCTAATATTTTTTTAAAAATTATCAAAATCTTGGTTTTTTTTTTTAATTTTTTTAGCAGTCTTTTTTCAACTAATGTAGTTTTCATAAAACATTTTTACAGCAAATGAGCAAAACCTATGAAAATTGAAAATGACCTATCATGTTCAATTTCAGCATTTGAAAACTACACAAAACCCATCAACTGGCGTCGTCATGTTTGGGAGTTGGATCCCAATAACACGGAAAATAATGGTTTTCTGGTAAGGCTTCAGAAACAATAAGCAAGTTTTTTATTTACAAAGATTGTCACAACATTTTTGACATTTAAAGAGAAACTAAAAACGAATTTTCAAAATGTGTATCATTGTTCATACAAGTATGTAAATTAACTGAATTTTTAATGTATAAAGTATTAGTGACCATTCTTTATGTATTCTTTACCTGTGTATGGCAAAGTCATAATGTCTATATATGTGTCTATTTACATAATTATATGCCATCGTGATTCCTACACTACCAAGTCGATTTTGAGGAACAAAGTGTCAGTTGATTCATTATTATAGTCTGGATGACATGGGCTACATTTAATATGAACAAAATCAATATAACGGATAGTATATCCAATTTTCTTCAGTTGGGGTATAGTTTTTAAACTTTTTAATTTTATTTTCAAGAACGAAGACTTGATAGTGTGGATGCGCACGGCGGCACTGCCGACCTTCCGCAAGCTATACCGAAGAGTGGACCATTCACAGCGAGGCTTCATTTCTGGACTCGTAAAAGGACCTTACGTACTACACGTCGAGTATAGTGAGTACCTAACTGCTTAATGATGATGATTGCGGCCAAATTCACAGGCTGTCCTTACATCCGGCACTGTTGCGACAGACATGTTCCAGTCCCAGTGCCGGTGAGGAGGATATAGTTTTGAAAATTATTCCTGACGTGTTCCTGACATTTTGGTATATATTTTTAACGTTTGACTTGACTGTATATTTATTTATTTTTATTTCACTTTACTGACATTTTTATATTTATTTTTTGACTATTGATTGCTGTTGTTATTATCACTGTGGATGTTATTATTACTATGGATGATCATATCTGAAATAAATGAATTTGAATTTGAATTTGAATTTAATATTACATGAAGCGGTATTAGTCTAGTGGTTAAGCTTTAGGCCTACATTTGGTGGGTTCGGGGTTCAACTCTCAAGCTTAGATCTCTAACTTGTCGGAGTTATGTGAAATGATGCCGCCAACTTGTAGCTCTTCTAAAATATTTTAATTATTTTTATAAACATCAATTATTTTTTTCCAAAACCGTTTTCTTTAATTTTAATGAGTAATAAAAGTCACAGTAGAAAAAATTCTATTGATAAATACTATATTTCTATTTTGTCAAATCTCAAGTCTAAATCTCGATATGAATCAGAATTTTTTTTAAACAAAATTAGTTCAGCATTAAAAACTTGTTCTTTCAAATCGCTTAGGCTTACAAGTGAATCTTTTGCAAGGGTTTCAGTAATTTCAACGTCAACTCTCCATAGATTATCCGGTCATAGACTTCGACGGGCGCAAGTCATTCGTCATATCGACCACGTCCCTCCTCGGTGGCAAGAATCCGTTCCTGGGCGTGGCGTACGTGGTGGTGGGCACGCTGTGCTTGTTGCTGGGCATCGTGTTGCTCGTCATACACGTGAGGTGCTCCAAGAGGTAACACATTATTTTATCTTATATACTTCTTTTTTAGGATTCCATACCCAAAGGGTGCCAACGGGACCCTATTACTAAGCGTCTGCTGTCCATCCGTCCGTCTATCTGTCAATGGGCTGTATCTTAAGAACCGTAATATAATTGTATATCTATTGTCATTGTCAGTATAAAATAAAGGGAGGGTCTACATACAAGAAACGTGATCTATTCGGCGTTTAACACTTTAATTCAAGTTTGGATTTAGAATAATTCACTCATTGTTTACACTACATATACTTTTTAAATTAACTTAATATTTAATTAGTGGTCCATAATCATTGTGTCTGTTTATTTTAGATATCCTCCTCCTACACCCAACTCCAGCATTGTGGAACCTGTTCCCATCCCTGAAAATGATCCCATTCCTAAAACCCTTACCATGGCTTCGTAAGTACCCATACAAAACCCTGCGTTGAATATAACTCTGAAAATACACCCTTAAATTTCAATTATTCCGGTCTGTCCCCCCTTTGTTACCGACAAGGGGACAGATCAAAATTATTACCAGTCTATAAGTCTGCTCTTCTTAGAGAAACATTAAAATACTGAAATAACTTTGACCTTTTTCCGATGAAAGGACTAGTCCAAGTAACTATTTCCAGTCCGTCCTTGTGTTCTTTTCTTAGGGGGACAAATTGGAAGTAATAAGTTAGTCTGTCCCCCTGTTACCGATGAGGGAAATTATGTTCTTCAAGTATCAAGTCATTGCAATGGTTTGTATATGTTTCAGCACCACCGAGATGATCAACGTGAATCCACGCACGCCCTACTCATAAGAAGAAATTTCAAAAGAACGTGAGCATGCAAACGGTTTAAGCATTTGATTTTAGATTTCGTTTAGACTAGTATCTGAGCTTAAAGGTTGTCGCTCACCTATCAACCCGGCGCTTGACCAGCACCATTTCGCTTCGTGCGATTGAGATTTCTTATATAGAATTCCATAAGTGTATGTATTTGTATATAATATACAATCACTAATCAACATAGCCTCAATAGCCCAACGGTTAAAGGTGCGGACTCAAAACTGAAAGGTCGCAGGTTCGAGCCCCTACCCTTGCACTATTGTCGTACCCACTCCTAACACAAGCTTTTGGAGAGGAGAGGAGTAGTCAAGTTTGGCTTGGCTAATATTCTTTAAAAAAAAAACTCAGTCACCTCACGAGATCGCTTCGCTCGCCCGTTTGCCGTGCGTTGCCTACGAGTGGAGCGCGTGGAGTTGTTCAATCGAGATGGATGTTGACCACGCGGCGTCCACCCGTTTACCACTTGGAGTCCTCTCTCTGCCCATGTGACATCACCGCGAGGGCCACAAGTCGTCATCGAGCGGACTTGCCAAGCGAAGAGGTGGTATTGGTTTGGTGCTGGGATGATAAGTGAACGACGCCCTTTTAAGAGTTTTTAGGACTACCACATGACACGTTTTGACGAAAAGATGGCCGTTTGAGTCTAAGGGTAAAATACACTGATCTCTTTTGTAAATCTATGATTAACACTGGATTTGCTGACCCTATTCAAATGACAGCTTAATTATGGATCAATTTGAAGCACCACATTTTATATACGAGTGTCTCTTGAACTAATAATAATAAAATGGCGCACCGACCTCTATAATTAATCTATGAAATCATACAACAACAACAATGAAATCATAAATTAATTAATTATAGAGGTCGGTGCGCCATTTGCAATGTTGCACTATGTGCCTATTAGTTCCAGAGACACTCGTATCTGTTTAGTTCTTTCAGCGCCAAAATGGCGTCAAGCAAATAGGTCCAAAACCAGGTACAACAGCATCCTCTTCAATGTTAATCATAGATTGTAGAGCTTAGTGGTGAAGTCATATTTGTCAGTATCGATTCTCATTTAGGTGGGTGGTTTTGGATACACTTTAAATATCATGAGTCGAAAATTTTTTTAGAATAAAAATAAAGGTATGACCAAAATCACACAAAACAGTTCCAGCAATATTAAATTATCTCTTTAAACAAAACGTTATAGAACAAGATACGACATTCGTTCAAGATTAAGTTGCATTAATATTAATCTTATGCATGCAAAAGCTTTCGTCACACATTTGATTGAATAAGCATACATTTTTTTACGTTGATGTCTGTAAACATCATTGATATAAAACGAGTGCTAATTTCTTGAAGTGAATAACAGAGTGTAGCACTTTGTAAAAAACTTTTCTATTCTATTCTATACAAATTTTGAATATAAAATTCTAGTTTTTCGATATTGGTTGTGCTTGTAATTCCAATGTTGCCGCCCGTATTTGTCTTTCGATATTGGTTATGCTTGTATTTACTTCATTCTTACATTTCGGGAACTTACTTCATTCTTCGACTTCATGAGGTAGGTAGGTAAATGTCAATGCACCTGTCCTTGGCATGCGTGACCAGCTTCTCGTTCTTAATCATATGACACCGTGCACCAGACTCCAGAGTCAATTGCAAACTCGTCAGAAGCTGCAACAGTAGCTGAGAATGCTGAGGCAAACATAGTGTGATCCTCTTTTCCTTTCTTATCCTCCTGCTGCTGATCTCGCCTCTTAAAGCATTGCTTTTAAGTGTGACCATCGCGCTTGCAATATGAGCAGACGGAAGCAGTGTTTCTCTTCATCTTTTTTGCTATGTAAGTCGCTGAATTGATGTCGGTAGTACGTCGGTGATCTTATAATAATTGCATTCTTACGATCTCACTTGATAGATTATTGGTGTTGCTTGCAGTTTCTAAACTTGAAACAATGATATATTCTTGATGCAAACCTGATGGCAAGATTTCCGTCTCTTCTCCATCATCAATATATTTACCAATATCAGCGAGTTGCTGAACCAAGCGCATAACATCGTCGATGTAACCTGACATCGTTGGGAATTGGCTATACTTCACGCAATGTAGCTAGCGTAGTAAGAGTACACTCCGATACAAGCCTTTGTCCTCAAAACTGTCAGCTAGTTTTTGCCATGCTTCCTTTGCAGTATTGCAGCTCCTTATATACTGCTGGCTTGCGTGACCATCTTCTCGTTCTTAATCATATGACACGATGCACCAGACTCCAGAGTCAATTGCAAACTCGTCAGAAGCTGCAACAGTGGCTGAGAATGCTGAGGCAAACATAGTGTGATCCTCTTTTCCTTTCTTATCCTCTTGCTGCTGATCTCGCCTCTTAAAGCATCGCTTCAAAGAGTGCCCATCGCGCTTGCAATATAAGCAGACAGAAGCAGTGTTTCTCTTCATCTTGTTTGCTAAATAAGCCGCAGAATTGATGTCGGTACTACGTCGGTGATCTTCTTGTAATAATCGCATTCTTACAATCTCACTTGATAGATTATTATTTGTAAGACATGCTGTTTCTAAACTTGAAACAATGATATCATATTCTTGATGCAAACCTGATGGTAAGATTTCCGCCACTTCTCCATCATCAATATTTTTGCCAATGTCAGCGAGTTGCTGGACCAAGCGCATAACACCGTCGATCGATGTAATCTGACATCGTTGAGAATTGGCTATACTCCACGCGATGTAGCTGGCGTAGTAAGAGCACACACCGATACAAGCCTTTGTCCTCAAAACTGTCAGCTAGTTTTTGCCATACTTCCTTTGCAGTATTGCATGTCCTGGTCCTTATATACTGCTGGTATAGAGCAGGCTGTTAACTAAGGCAAATTGTAGCCAATGTTATGCCATCACGAATAGCATCTGTATCAGTGCCCTCCACACCCTGCCAGAGACCCTCTAAGACTGATACATTTTTACTGAAAATTTCCAGTTTATGTAGTTGCACCTTCTACTCTTTCGATATTGGTTACGCTTGTAATCCCATTGTTGCCGCTCATATTTGTCTTTCGATATTGGTTATTCTTGTAATTTAAAATTATCTGATGTATTCCCATTGTTATTGCGCCTGTGATCCTCTTGAAGTAAGCGACTACGAAAGTGAAGTTGCACTTGACAGTGTTTTCGTCAAGCTCGCAGTTTCAAGGCTTGATACAAGTACATTAAAGTCTTCAGGTAGACCCGACAATAAAATCTCAGCAATTTCTGCATCATTTATAACCTTTCCAATGTCAGACAACTGAGCAACTAGCTTCATGACGCCTTCAATATAGTTGTGGCGGATCCTTATTACTAAGCGTTCCAGCACTTGATGAAGTAGCTTTTGAAAAATGCCGAAAAAGCCTTTCGCCTTCAATAGTCAGACATGCTTGAAAAATTATTATATTCTATACGATGTAACTGTCTAAGTAGAAGTACTCTTCTGTACAGACCTCTGTCTTCGAAAGTATCCGATAATCTCTTCCATGCCTCAGGTGCAGTCTTTGCATCACGGACTATTTGATATAGGTTAGGTTGTAATGACGTGCAGATGCGAGCAAGCGCGCGTGAATCGCGGGCAGTGTCGGTGTCGGTCCCTTCGACACAATTGTACAATCCATCTAAACTGCGTAACATTTTAATCGCAAACTTCCAACTTATCCAATTAGAAATACCTTCTAACTTTTCAATTGTAACTGCATTGTTGGAAGCCATGCTGCTGTACAATTATATTCTTGAACTCGAGTCCTGGGGCCAAAACCTGTTCGGCAGATGATATGCGCAGATATACAGCGTCGAGTTCAGATTTCAGAAATGAAAAACAGCACTTGTTAAAATGAAATATATATTCGGATTATCAGCAGAAATTAACATAGACACGATGCACCAGACTCCAGAGTCAATTACAAACTCGTCAGAAGCTGCAACAGTGGCTGAGAATGCCGAGGCAAACATAGTGTGATCCTCTTTTCCTTTCTTATCCTCCTGCTGCTGATCTCGCCTCTTAAAGCATCGCTTTTAAGTGTGACCGTCGCGCTTGCAATATGAGCAGACAGAAGCAGTGTTTCTCTTCATCTTGTTTACTACATAAGCCGCTGAATTGATGTCGGTACTACGTCGGTGATCTTCTTGTAATAATCGCATTCTTACAATCTCGCTTGATAGATTATTTGTAAGACATGCTGTTTCTAAACTTGAAACAATGATATCATATTCTTAATGCAAAGATGGTAAGATTTCCGCCACTTCTCCATCATCAATATTTTTACCAATATCAGCGAGTTGCTGGACCGAGCGCATAACACCGTCGATGTATTTCATATTTGCACCGCTTAGTCTTTTCTGCCTTAGTAGCCGCCGTCGCTTTTGTGATACACATTTTTGGAATTGAGCGCCGTAATTCGCTTTTGTAATACTCATTTTTGGAATTTCGAGTAAGTCTTCGCCCTTTATTCTACTACATCTACGCCCTAATTTTGTTTATAATAGGTAGGTACACATTACACCAATTAAAATACATATTTTTTATAATTTATGTGTCACGAAATGTTTTTTAAAGTGCAACACACTTGCAAACACATAAGATCCTAAACACTTTTATAAATTTATAAACCAAAATAGTTAGCTAGGTAGTACTTTGTCTTTTCTCACACTGGAAACTTATGCAAAATAGCGTCCTTTCGCGAATTCGCGAAATGCAAAGAGAATGTAATCACTCGCGAAATGATAATGACTGTGGAATCAATGACAGAGGCTGTCAATGTCATACATATATACTACCTACGTCAAGACTGATGTAGAGCATAGACAAAGCATTTTACTTATCAAACTACAGTCAATTACGAGGGTGGATTGAAAAGTACTCGGCCTAACTACGAAAATAAACACATACAAAATTAATTATATTTTTACTTTTCTACGTAATCATCATCAAGTTGAATGCACTTCTGCCACCTCCCCTTCAAAGCGTTAATACCGTTGAAAAAAAATAATTCGTCCTGAGAGGCAAAATACGCGTCTACTGCTGCTTTGACCTCGTCTTTTGTCGAAAATTTGTGACCTTCTAAGTGCTTTTTTAGGTTAGGGAACAGAAAGAAGTCGGATGATGCCAGATCAGGTGAATAAGGCGGATGCGGTAACAGTTCAAAGCCACAGCTATGATTTCAGCCATTGATTGCTCTGATGTGTGAACACGGGCATTATCTTGATGAAACAGAATTTTTTTTCTGAGCTTGTTTCTTTTATTTCCTCACGTAAATGACGTAGTAAGGTGCAATAGTGATCAGAGTTTATATTCTGACCTTTTTCAAGGTAATCAATCATAATCACGCCTTTCGAGTCCCAGAATACTGAAGCCATCTCCTTATTTGCCGACAAATCGACTTAGTCTTTTTAGGGGGTGGTGAACTGGGTCTTCTCCACTGTTTTGAATGTTGTTTTGTTTCTGATATATTGTGATGAACCCATGTTTTATCCATAGTAACAAAGCGATTTAAAAAATCAGCTGGACCAGCTTCAAATAACTCCAAACAGTCGCGCGAAGTAGTCAATCGCGTTATTTTTTGTTCGACTCAAAACAGCCACGGGACCCACCTCGTAGACACCTTGTGGAAACCCAATTCGTTGACTATAATGTTTTGTATTTGTTCATAAGAGATGCCTATAATCTCGGCTATCTCTCTAATTTTTAATCTGTGGTCTTACATAACTAAATCAAGTACTTTTTCAATATTTTTGTCAATAGTGGACGATGAAGGCCTTCGAGTGCGGGGTTCGTCTTTCACACTCTCTCTACCACGCTTAAATCATGCTATCCATTATTTGATACTTGAATATGATAGAGCAGAATCCACTAATGTACGCACAAAATCATCATGAATAGCCTTTGGCGATAAACCCTTCTTTTGGAGGTACTTAATCACAGAACGCTACTCAATTTTCTCCATTTGCGGAAATGATGGCGGATTGCTTGCTAAATAAATTTATAAAATTAAAACTAATTATCGCACATGTTTCAAACTTCGCACAGTTAACTAGTCTGAACTGAACTAAATAATGTGGGGAGTTTTGATTTTATGAACTGAATGGATCTGTATCAGGCCGAGTACTTTTCAATCCACCCTCGTATTTCAAAAAGCGAATTGATGCTGAAAAATATGATTTGACCCTTATTTTAAAATACCTTAGCGTACATGGCACCTCAATTTAAAGATGGGTCATGATATCGGGACTTTACCATTAAGAACTAATTTATGATCTTTGTATTACACCTAGTATTTTTTAGAAAACTTAATTCACGTTATAATTTATCTTAAAATTATATTATGCAAAAATACATCTTTCACTTACTTAATTGTTGTATTTGTGTCTTAGATATATTAGAGGTCTAATGATAGTGTAGTAATTAAAATATTGTGATAATATTATGTTGGTTTGACTATTTATTTGTTAATGTTAAATAATTAAAAAAAAATTGTTTACATAATTATATTTACTTTTAAGGATTTTTTCATAATTATGTAATTTGTCATTTTTATAATAAACAATATAAAAAATGAAATATTGTTTAAACAAAGTACCTAATAATAATAATTATTATTATTAATAACAATTTGATAACAATACATAGCCATTTATTTAGTTTTTTTTACTTTATTTCCAAAAGCACGCATATTCCTCATAATCTACAGTTTTTCCGTTGTAGCATGGTGCGGGTGACAGGTTAACAGGAAGTACCTTATTTTGTACCGGAATTTTATAATCATATGGTTCAAATTACGAAAACAATCTTTCTGAAAAAGAATAGTCTCGATAGATGTTAATTTGTCATTGCAATTTCATCGCAGTAATATATGTAGTACAAAATAAGTTGCGTTCTGCACCTGTCACCCCCACCATTCTTCGAATAAAAAATTATAGGTATATCCGAAAATTGAGTTTATAGTGTTGCTTCTATCCTAAGTGCCTTTTAGAGAAATAATAATATATTAAATTAATATTTAAGCATTTTAATATTGAATTCCTAATTAATAATATGCTAGTTATTTAGATATAAATAGGAAGATAGAAGACATTAAAAAGAATCCAAAGTGCTAACATATATTTTCAAAACAAGATTTTTTAATATGCAAATTAACTGAAATTGCACTTAAATTGTATTTCATTTAAGTAATTTTGTTGGCCAACTTTCCTCATGGCTTAGTTTGTGTTGGTCAAACTACCCTCATTGTTTAATTACATTATGATGTAAATGTGCTCTCTCCATAACTAATATCACGGTTTCTACAGGATGCTTTACGCGTTGCATAATTAATTGATGATGGTTTCGATATAATATGTATTTGACGCATCCTAACTGATAGATTCGTACTGATGACTACTACATTTTTATTTAAATCTACGACTTATACAATAAAATGGAGTGCACCAAGGTTTTTTTAGTTTAGTGTCCGGCTGTAAAAGCTACACATCGAGTTCTGAATAGTGATAATCCACCAGCTT
This sequence comes from Hipparchia sbordonii, assembly GCA_038048805.1. Taxonomy (NCBI): domain Eukaryota; kingdom Metazoa; phylum Arthropoda; class Insecta; order Lepidoptera; family Nymphalidae; genus Hipparchia; species Hipparchia sbordonii. The sequence goes on along the minus strand of CM076107.1, from coordinate 5,251,347 downwards.
TATCTTCGTGCAGCGTCTTCTCTGTGTGACAGAGACGACGCTCGATGTGTAATATTTACTACCCGAGTGCTGTACTGATATGCGGTATAGTGTGCGGTACGATATAATGTGTGGTCAGCATTATTTATTTGTAAATACATTACTCATCGATCTTGATTGTCGCTGAGAAGTGTAAATTTACTCCTCTTTTTGATAGTCCATCCGAATGTTGTTGATCCCCGCGATATTCAGAGCGGCCATAAAGATTGGCGATTACAAAAATACTGTAAGCTCTTATAGTGTCTTCTTGCCTTGAATCCTAAAACTGGCTTTGAAAGTGGTACTTGCTGTGCCTACTATTTGCATTTAGGTACTTAGAATATAAAAAAACTAATCATTAATTAGCTAATAACTAATTAACTGTCTACTTACCTGGATATTTCATGAAATAAATGTTTTAAAATTGTTAAGGCTACTTTTATTTACAATAAGAACCATAAAGATGGTGCTTTTACATTACATAAAAATTCTTTAGATGCGATAAAAAAAATATCCTCAGATTAAAGTTTTAACTACAATAATCGTAATAAATCAATTTTATTGATGATACTTTTATATAAAAAATATCGATTAGATAACTAGATACCTACTATAGATACTACAATATAATTAGATATTATTATCTTGATTTTATAGGAATTCGCACTACCAAGTAACAAGCTAGATCTCGATTTTATATTTTTTATTTTTAACCAAAAATATGTGCAAAGCTTTAGTGTTCCTTTTAATAGTGTGCGCAGTTTTTTCTCAAAGTAATGGGTTGTTTGAGCTAAATATTGTACACTATAACGATTTTCATGCCCAGTAAGTTATTTTCCAATATTAAATGCTGCAAATGATTTGTGTTGTTATATTTTGTAAGCAACGACAAAATGGAGATTAACTATTTGTTTGCGTAAGAGGTTGTTTTAATGGTGTTTGTTTTTGAGAACGAGATAAGACGTAGGATCGACAGCTTTCAGTTTCCCCAGAAGCATAGGGGTGTGACGCCTTCAACAACTTAATTCCGGGCTAACTTGTTACTGAGAATTTCTTAAAAGAAAAACCCAATACATTTTTCGGCCCATCCCGGGAATTGCACCCGGAACCTCGTCATCCGCATTCGATCACGCTAATTACTAGATCAACGAGGTTATAGGCAACCAGGGAACTGCAGGATATTTTTTTTGTGTTGTTAATTTTAAAGCTTCGACGAAATAGCGTTAAACGGAAGCCCCTGCAACCCGGCGGAAGGAGTCTGCATTGGCGGTTACGAGCGCCTGTACACAGCCATCCGCCAGGCGGTAGAGACCGAACCCGACTCCCTGCTGTTCAATGGCGGGGACACTTTCCAAGGGACGATGTGGTACAACTTCCTACGCTGGAACGTAACTCTACATTTCATGAATCTGTTGCCACAACATGATGCTCATGTATGTACCTCTACCTACTTAAGATTAAGGTTTTTGAATTCCCACGGGATCTCTTTAATTTTCCGGGATAAAATGTAGCCTATGTTTATGACGTTTACGACCCTTCACCGCAATGTTTAGTTGTTTAAAAACAAAGGTAACTCCTTTTTTTTGCATGGATATACTTAAGGACTTGGAGAGTGACATAATGCTAGGTACTTTTATCCCGGAAAAACAGAGGGATCCTGCGGAATTTTTACAACTAACTCCACGCGGTCGATGTCACAGACAAAAGCTACTTATAAATATTTGCAAAGTAGGAACTACCTACCTAACCTATATCTATATAATAGATGCAATGCGGAATGACTGAACTGTATCTTATCTCTGAATTGGGTGTTTAGTTACGATTACCGATACCTATTAATTTATTTATCGATGATCAATTTTAAATCGATGATAGCTTTACAGACTTAAAACCGTCGTCGGTAAATAACTATAAGAAGAAAATTAAATCACTTTCCTGATATTCTTATAGGTACTATACCTACTTATAGTCATATTCCGGATGCTTATGCGTAACGGTTTCGTCAGCGAGGCTTTAGAATTTCTCAAAATCTCGTCGTTTTCCGGCTACCATTTATCTCGTAAAAATAAATTGTTCCCGCGGGATATTTAAAAACCTAACTCTACGATGACGAATTCGCGTGAAATACGAGTAGCTAGCAAGTTTTACTTTGAAAATAAGTTTTCAATTTTAAAAAAATGAATTTTATTTAAGTATTTGTGTAAGTACTAGTTAGATAGTATAAAAGAATTCTCTCTTCTCACAGGTATTGGGGAACCACGAGTTCGACAATGGTATAGACGGTCTTCTTCCGTACTTGAAGGGGTTAAACTCGCCCATGCTTGGAGCCAATGTCAATACAACCTTCGAACCAGAATTGAGTCCATACGTGAAGAACCACATTATAGTCGAGCGAAAGGGACGCAAGATTGGCATCATCGGAATACTGTTAACGGGGGTGGGTATGGTGATCATATTAGAAGTGAGGGTATCCGTAGAAGAACCACATTAACCTCACGAAGCTGAAGGCACATTGCTCGAAGGACTGATAGAAAGGGTCCCAAGGTGCTGAAATTGCGACCTTGCAATCATCGACATTAGGTACATTTATATCGATGCTTGCGACGGAAAGCAGACCACCCACTAGGTGGACAGATGACATTAAACGCGAGACGTAGGGTATCAGGAAATCCCTACAAGAGACAAGTAGTTGATGAAGAAGAAGGGTAGGTTTTTATATTTCTGATATCTTACAAGTAGCACATCAATTTATCCAATTACCTATCATAATTCTTAGAATGTTCAGTTTACAGCACCAATTGGAAAAGTTATAATGGAGGATGAGTTAGAAGCAGTGCGGCGCGAGGCAGCCATTCTTACTCAACAAAACGTGGACATCATCATTGTGCTTTCACACGTGGGATACTCTACTGACTTGTAAATAAACAGTTTCTAATTTGCACACACATGAATAGTAAATAGACTATAAATGCAGGTAGGTACCTACTAAAACAAAATTTGAAAAAGTTTGTTGGTTGTTTTTTTTTTTAAAAAAAAAGGGGAACTGAAAATATGGAGCCACTTACAATTTTGCCCTTTCTTACGCTTCTAATAAAAAAGCTTTTTTTTTTATTCTATGATAACATAGCCCTTGACTGCGATCTCACCTGATGGTAAGTGACGATGCAGTCTAAGATGGTAGCGGGCTAACTTGGAAGGGGTATAGCAGTGTAAATTAAACCCATACCCTTAATCGGTTTCTACACGCCATCGTGCCGGAACGCTAAATCGCTTGGCGGCACGTTTTTGACGGTAGGGTGGTAACTAGCCACGGCCAAAGCCTCCCACCAGACAAAAAGCTAGTTATTTGTCAAAATTTTCAGTTTATTTATCAACAACAAAGAACAATTTGCAAAAAAGTCTCCATGCGTCTAGTCCCACTTCTGGTGATCCGAATATGTACATTATATCTTAGGAGGTTGGCAGCTCTGATGCCGCCCGAGGTTGACATAATTGTGGGTGCACACACTCACACGCTGCTGTACAATGGAGAGGCGCCGGACGGCTCGCGGCCGGCCGGCCCGTACCCGACTGTCGTCACGCAAGCCGGCGGACATAGAGTAAGCACGTACCTATTTTACATGTGCTGTTTCGTCCGCCTTTGACGCACTTTTTGTAATTTTATCGATAACGAGCTGATGGCCGAGACTTCATCCGCGTGGTTTTAGTTTTTAAAATCCCGCGGGAATTTTCCGGGATAAAAAGTACCTATAGCCAATGTCACTCTTCAGGTCCAACTATTATAATAGGTACCTACCCATGATAATGATTGTCTTCTGAGATAACTGTGATTTATGTATATTGTTGAATTAAAATAAAAACAAAGAGAAACAAATTATTGTAATCAAACCTTTTTTGTAATTTTCTTAGATCCTAGTCGTGCAAGCTTCGGCCTACACTCGTTATTTGGGGGAAATTAAGCTGTATTTCGATGATAGAGGCAAGATTGTATCATGGGAGGGGCAACCGATATACCTTGGTCCTTCAATTATGAAAGGTAGGTTTAGTTCTTATTTCAACGCCAACTCATCAATACATTTACATCGACGACATAAAGACAATAATCGTTTCGGTGCCGTGTACTAAAATCGCATAGGAAGTTAAGCAAACACAACGCGCGATGGAAACAAGTCTAACTCTTGGGAAATCATAGATAAATTGTAGAGGTCGGTGCGCCATTTGCAATAATATTAGTTCCAGAGACACTTATTTCTATGCTTACAACGCCAAGATGGCGTCAATCAAATCCAAAATGGCGCCAATCTAGTAGTTATGTCCAAAAAAGAAATCACAGCAGCCTGTCCAATAATCATAGATTAAAGATCAGTGGTTGCCACAGATCCGCGTATAAGCAGCCTGATGGAGCCGTGGCGGCGGGAGGTGTACGCGCTGGGAAAGGAGGTGCTGAGCGCGTCGCTCACGGAGCTGAGCCGCGCCGCGTGCCGCCGCGCCGAGTGCAATATCGGCAGCTGGATTTGCGACAGCTTCATTGAACAGGTATCAGGTACATACTCCATTGTTACCCGACTACGGTAAAGCCAAAGGAAAGGGTTTTCAGCTTACTGGGTGCAGTGGGCCAGTGGCACATAAGCTTTGGATATGATTTTCGTCAACCGCCATTACGTCACGTGACAAGTCTGTTGATCTGAGCCGAGATGACCGACATCGTTTTCAATTTTAATACCGTATAGGTCTTATGTGTCTATTTTTAGATCCATTGTAATAAAATAATTAAGATATTAAAACAACTTTAGGTGATGCCTCGCGCGACGGGGTCTGCGTGGGGACACGCTCATGTGTGCTTAATCAACAATGGAGGTATTCGAGCTCATATCAGTGCAGGAGGTGAGTTACTTAATTATTTGAGGTGAGGAGGTGGCGAAGTTCAGACATGTTCCTGAAGTCAACTATTGTTTGATTATCGCAATCCCAGTCGATTGGCTGTGCTCCAAATTGGGATTGAAACAAAAAATAACAACAAAAATTTTATACACAGAAATAACGACCGAAGGCGTCCTAATGGCGTTACCTTTCGAGAATAAAGTGCAAGTATATGACTTGAAGGGTTCATATCTACTCGAAGCACTAGAGTTCTCAGTGGGAGTGAGTCAAAGCAACCCGCAGAACTTCGAGAGTGGACGGATGATACAGATTGGGGGTAAGTGGTACCTAATTGTATGAACTCGTAACGAACAGTGTAGGTACACTTACGTAAAGCCCAGGAAAGGGTTATTAGACCCTTCTCTGCGATCAGTAGTGAGCGGTTGATGAGTTGCTATAAAGATGATGACTTAAATGAATGTCCTCGTAGTATCTACACGAGTTTGTTTTTTATCCCTGACAAGATATTAGTGATAGCCGTTGACTAAAATATCACCTGATTATTAGTGATGATGAAGCCTAAGATAGCTTGGAAGGGGGTAGGTATGGCAGTTTTGATTACCTAAACTCATACCCATAATTTTTAGTCTTCCGTCTCTATTGCACAGAGACAAAATAAACAAAACAGATTAGAGCATAGTAGTGCTGGGCGCAAGGCCACCCTTGAACCCAGTAATACGCGTCCCACGCGCCCTTGTACCCAGCAGTCCCACGCGGGAGCTAGTAGTAAATTCAAATTCATTTATTGATTGCATAAACTGTGTAACAAGATGTTAATGTTTACGAATAGGTAGCTCTAAAAGTTCGCCAATTTCTGGCCTGCAATCTGAGCATGCAGGAGACTTAATATCTACTAAATTACCACATAGTAAACATAAGTTCTTTGTATTTTTTTTTAAATCCATATCAGGGATGCGAGTGGTGTACAACGCAACAGCTGCTATAGGGTCGCGCGTAACTTCTGTCAGTGTGCGTTGCGTGCGCTGCGCCGTGCCGCGGTACGCGCCGCTCGACCCCGCGGAGACCTACCGCATCGTCTCGCAGGACTACATCGGCGAAGGCGGCGGGGGATTCTCGGTAAACCTCTTATCTTCCATTCTTGCAATTCAAGAGTGCGTGTTCCTCACGGTTCTGTATGTAGTATCTGTATGATTGTATAAGTGCTCTGACTCAAGATAAGTGTTAAAACTAGACACAAATATGCTCCGACATAAATCTGTCTCGTTTTATCTCTGTCTTGAGTCTGAGCAGAGTGAGAGTGCGATCTATAGATTTCAGCCTGAGAGTCTATGAGCGAAAGGAAATTTGAAATATAGTGCAACAGTTTTATCCCTACTAATGTTATAGATACCTAATTGCGAAAGTGTGTTTGTTTGGGTATTCACAGGTAAGTATATAATTAACTAACTATAACTACTTAAGTGACATGACATTTTATCCCGCAAAAACAGAGGATTCCCGCGTGAGATTTAAACAACTTAACTCCACGATAACGAAATCACCGGTTTCAGCTAGTTTTAAAATATATTCGGATTCTGGAAATGCTCATACTTACCTATTGTCCAATCACAGATGTTAGCTAACAACCGAGAAAACGTCGAGGACGTCGGCGTCGACTACGTGATGCTTCGCAGCGCCCTGCGACGACAGGGCACTGTATTGAAAGACCTCGACGGGCGAATTCAAATTGTGTATTGAGACCATGAAGACCACGAGACCTGCCTATTTCGAATAGAATAGAAAGATAACGCCTTAAGGCCGCCTATTGTACTCTGTTTTTGTTTAATTTTTAAGTTGTGCTATGTCAATTCCTTATTCAGTGTACAATAAAGAATATTTTAATTTTTTTTTATTTTTCGAAGACATTTCATCGTAGACAGAAAAAACATGTATGTAGGTACAAAATCCTAATAAAATAATGTACCAACCTACTTGGGTATGTGTTAAATGCATTTATGCCCGTTTTCATCAACCATACCTAATTTATCTCCTGACGCTTGACGCTTTCTGTCATTTTCATTTCCACAAGCCTTTAGGTACTTAACACCCAAACGTGGAAATAACATTGGGCAATGGATTGTATTTGGGGAGCGGGGATTAGTGAAAACGGGCATGATATTCTGTAGTAAATCTTTGCGTCAATCTTGCGTCAATCGTAAAAACTGCATCAGTCATTGCTATTGTCAAATATTGAATGGACTGTACACATCTATTTATTGTACCACATTTCAACTAAAATAATATGAGACCGTCAGCCAATAGGATATAGGTAGGTAATTGTGATTACAATAGTGAAATACAAAAGTTGAGCTTCTAGTTTAAACTGAATAACAAGTAGAAAACAAATCATTTATTTACTTAAAAACAAATAAATTAGAAAGGATATTGACTGCCAGTGTTCACTCGGTATATGCCGGGATACCTGTAAAAGATATCAAAATATTTATTGGAATTATAAAACAGTATCAAAATCGATCAATTAAATCGGTAACTAGATGTAGGTACGCAAGCTTTATTTTAATGTATACCTACCTACTTTAACCAATCTCTGTGGTCGGGGATAGGTAAAAGATAAATTAGCAAAAAAAAAACACTTCTAGTTCCTTCTCCTATCAGAGATTGGCAATCCTATCTGTACTTTGGATGCTGCACGGAACAAGAATTGAGTACTTTTACTGTACCTACCATATGCGCAAGTTTTTAAGCTAAAATGTTCTTTACCGAACAAGGTGGTCTTCGGTCAGCTATTTTCCCTTCAATAATGAACTTAAAATGATAATAACATAAAATTCTTTTTCAAACGCCACTACAATTACAAAGTACCTAAATCAAGTCTGCCTATAAAATTTGAAGAGTTCCCTCGATTTCTCCAGGTGATGAGATATCATCAAAATCCTGACCTGATGACCATGGGACCTGGGACCCTTTCAAACAAAAGAATTTTCCAATTCGGTCCATGCGTCTTTGAGTAATCAGGGAACACATAAAAAAAAGAAGAGAAGAGAGAAGACGAATTGAATTTTTTTTAAAGCCGGTTAAAAACCACTTACGCTTGTTTATGCAAATCAGCGTTGCCCATACTCAAAAGATTTCCAGTACAATTATCGGTGATCAGCTGCGAAGTGCTCAAACACCGCCTTCCCATCAGATGGTTGTAGGTCACAGAGGCCGCCAATTGTTCCCACGCCCTGTTGTGATTGCATTGACTCGTTCCACATCCCGGTTGCATGACCCCGCCGTTGGGGTAGAAGTCCACGTGTCCAACGGTGACTAAGAAACCAATGCCAACGCCGTTGGGACCGGCATCGGTGTGGATGCCTTCGACGTACATGGCATCGCCGGAATGAAGGCGGTTAGCGTTCCTGTCCCAGAGAGGGCCAGCAGGGTCCAATCCTGTCCAAAAATTTAAAATTAGCACGTTTAAATCCTTAATGAATGAAAGAATGAATATATACTTTACACATATATTACCAAGAGAATGTAACCACTCCGTTTTATATATACATCGCTGACGTATACCACAGAGTAAAGAACGACACCAAAAACATATAATAGACGTCCATAAATGGATAAAGGTTCTGATATAGATGCAGACTGTAGTCTGCCAACACTACGCTTTCCTGTGCAGAGTCGCCACTCCATTATTAGCAATTGAATTCAAACATATTGCTTTTAGTAATATTATTTTCTCTAGTGAAACGTGGACCATTTTCGCAATTTTGATTAGGTAAGTAGGTACCTATTCAAAAATAATTAATCAGAGAAACTCTCAAATGTTGATAAACACAAAATATGCCGCATGTTTTATTTATTTCAAGGCTTATTTAAATATACTATACCAGTGATACGTGCGACTCTGCCGTTGAGTTGCTTGCCCGCGTTGCCCGCAACGTGCGCGCCCAAACTGAAGCCAGCTATATGAATGCTGCCCAAAGCGATTCCAGTAACGCTGCTGAGGAAGTTGAGGAACTGTCCGAGGTATCTGCCCACGGCTGGGATGCCCGCCACCGCAGTGGGGTAGTCCGCGCTGGCCAGCTGCCGCCAGTCCATCACGATGACGTTGAAGTCGCTGTTATTAAGGAATGCTGTAATAAAGAAGTAGGTACTTGTTCTGAACCCATTATTGGAAAGATTTGTACCGATCTAGATTTTTCATGGGTCCCGACTGTTTAAGTAGGACTTGTTTTTCCCCTTTGAGTTTTTAATTAAAACTAGATGATACCCGCGACTTCGTTCGCGTGGATTAAGGTTTTTATTCCCACAGGAACTCTCTTGTTTCTCGGGATAAAAAGTAGCCTATGTCCTATTCCAGACTATAATCTATCTCTGTGCCAAATTTCAGCCAAATCGGTTCAGTCGTTGCGATGTGATTGAGTAACAATATACAAACTTTCGCATTTATAATATTACTAGCTTTTTCCCACGGCTTCGCTCACGTTAAGTTCGATTTTTCAAACCCCTATTTTATCCCTTTAGGGGTTGAATTTTCAAAAATCCTTTCTTAGCGGATACCTAAGTTATAATAGCTACATGCAAAATTTCAGCCTGATCCGCCCAGTGGTTTGAGCTGTGCGTTGATAGATCAGTCAGTCACCTTTGCCATTTAGATAAAACATAAAATAAAATAATATTATGTAATAGGATTTAATTTTTACGCAGTCGGGTTTTTGATTTTTTAAATTGAATATTTTTATTTTTATAATTATTATTTATGAGGCTCAGTAAGCGACCGATGTGATAAACTAGATAAAGTTATGAAAGATATAGAGAATAACGTACCATTTTTAATGGCAACATTGTTGGCAGCGTATAAGTTTCCCATCCAGCCGTGAACGGAGACGATGGTCGAACTGTTGCGGTTGAAGTTGGACGACAACACACTGGCAGCATTTAATGTGAGCCTCTGGGGCGAGTTTGGATTGCGTCTAAAAAATTATTAATACCTATACTACACCTACTTCGGTATAGCGTGAATAATGTTTGCCGTCAAGAAAGCTATAGGTAATCTTTTGAAAATGCAACGTGTAACAAATTTCAATGTACCTACCGATATTCTATATAAGTACCTACATATCAATGAAACAAAGACATTTTAGGAAAACAGGGTCAGTTGAAATTGAGATGTATGTGTAGGTACCTACTTATGTAGCCAGCAGGGCTAACATGTGGATAACGAGAAAATTTTATCTAACCATTTTTCCGAGTTTGATCATAGAGATAACTAACGAGAAACGATAAGATGGTGTCCCTTTTTTTGAGTTTACTCTTATAAGATCTATAGAGCGTGCTCTGACTTAGCTCGGACTCAAGATACGAGTTAAAACGAGACCCAAATATGTTCCGACATAAATCTGCCTCGTTTCATCTGTCTTGAGTCTGAGCAGAGTGAGAATGCGGTCTTTTCAGTCTTAGAAATAACATGAGAACACAGAGAGACAGTGTACCTACTTTACCTACATAGTAGAAGTCAAAATAAAACATGCCTGGGTAGGTAACACGATAAAATGTAAAGGCTTAAGAAACTGATATTAAATTACATATTCCAATTGGTACATTTCATACAAATGATATCTAACTTATCATCACTTTCGAATAGGTACTGATAGTGATTATAACTATATTAGGTCAGGATTATACCCAGAGATTATAAAGGATTATAGGTATATATACATAGGTACACAAGCTATTTGTAGTGAACTCAAAGGGGTTCGAACTCGAAGACTCGTAAGTCGTAGTTATGCCATAATAATTCAGCCGCCGTCGTATTAATTTTTTCAAAATAGCTACATATTAATATATGTAGCTATTCGTCTCTTCTTCTAGTCTTTAGCGATTTATAAATAATAATAATAATAATAATGTTTTATTTTCAGGTTACAGGACCCATAGTTTTACATACATATATGTTACATTATATAATAAAACAACAAATAAAGTTAAAAATAATAAAAGTACATAGAAGAATAATTTTAGTAACACAAATTAACTATAAACTAGGTAAAAGTGTTGTTCTCGTATCGGTGCAGGTGGGACCAATACCTTGCAAACGGGTTAGTTAGGTCATCGTTTACAGCACCCAAGATTGAATTGGGACTATGTCTTAACCTGTCCCAGAAGGAAGCTGTTCTCGCGCGGAGAATGGCGAAGAAGTCAGGAACTCTCGCGGCGGCAAACATAGATTTGGCACTGCAGAAACGAGGCTGCTTCATTAGGATGCGAAAGGCGTTATTATATTGAATCCTAAGCGTATTGTAACTTCGCTTGGTAAACCTTGTCCACAGCTGAGAAGTGTAAAAGCATTGGCAAAATGCTCTAAACAAGGTCACCTTTACCTCATCAGAGCAGCGCACGAATCTACGCGCAATCATGTTAGCTCGCACCGAGAGAGCCCTGCGCTCCCTCTCCATATCTCTGTCGTCTTTCAAATCTTCTGTTAAGATGTGCCCAAGGTACTTAAAACTTTTTACAACCCGAACTGACGATCCATTTAGAAATACTGGCGGAATCATCTCCGGACCCTTACCGGCTCTAAAGACGAGTAGTTCAGTTTTTGCTACATTATATTTGAGACCATGTTCTTTAGAAAACTGGTCACAAATATTGAGCAATTTTCTAAGACCGTTAATTGAGGGGCTGAGAAGAACCATATCATCCGCGTAGCTCAAATTGTTAACGCAAACGTTACCAATATGGCAACCGACCTTGGATCTTCTCAGCTCCTCAATTAGACCGTTGACGTAAAGGTTAAACAGGTCTGGAGACGTCAGCCCTCCTTGACGTACACCACATTCTAGCCTAAATTCACTAGAATGTGCGTCGCCCCACTTTACATAGTTGGTTTGGTTTTCGTACCAAAATCTCCACAGATTCACCAATTCTCTGGGTGCATGCCTCGCAAGTATTCGCCAAAGGATTTTGTAGTTTACGAGGTCAAACGCCCGGCTTAAATCAAGAAAACATGCATATACTGATGTTTCTCTATTAACATAATAGTTTACAGTATATTTCAGACTCAAGATGGCCGAATCCGTGGAGAGTCCGGCACGAAAACCAAATTGTGCGTCATCAATTTTAAAATTCCTGGTCAGTTCGGGTTGTAATAGTCTCTCCAGAATTAAAATAAAGGATCACAAAATATTGGAAGTCATTATTTTGGGTTAAAATAACCAATTAATTCTTTTCATAATTAGGATTGCGTTAAAAATTACCGATATACTTAATGCATGAGGAACTCCCTAAGACTAAAAAGCTATCTAAATTGTTAATACCTCGTGAAAAGGTGGTATTCGTTATTGGCAGGATTCCTCTCGACTTGCTTTATTAGTTCAGCATTGGGCTTAGCCTCCAAATCCACCAAACGATAAATTCCTTCGTCGTCCGGGAACTCGATAAAACGCGAATATTGCCCTTTGGTAACATCCGCTGTTGTGGTGTACACTGTAAAGATTATATCCAGGTGAGTCAATTATACAACACCGCTTACACAACCAATGGATTACACATTATACACCCTTTAAATGAGAAGTTTTCTAAGGTGCTCACACAGCGCGCGAGGTGTAGAGGTTTATGTGCGGGAAGAGAGACAGTTGTCGAAAAATTCTACGTCGCCCCTGCACCTTACATTTAGTCCATTTCAGGAAACAGTATTTTAAGTAGGTATAATTTCAATATAAATATTAGTGAAATATTAAATTAGATACATACCCGCAATGGAAAGCAGAAAACACAACACAGTCTTCATGCTTCCTCGTTTGCCAGACCAAGACTATGTCCACACAAGCATAATTATGTTAAATTACTTCATGTTATAGGCACGTTATCAAACGGTTTAACGCATCTACGTAGGTTGGGTATTACCTGTCTTTAGATTGCTAATGCATTTGGATTAATTTCGGCAGGTGCTTCTTACATCGGTAGGTAGGTATATGCAAGCCAGATCATCGACGATTTGAACATGTAAATGCTTGTTAGGCTACTGGAATTATAAATTAGACTAACGTTCTGGACTGTTTCAATGTAAACTTAAATTTAACCACACATATATTTTATTAATATTGTTTCAATGATAATGTAATGTGACAAAAGTAAAACAAATCATCCCACGCAAAATGACGCGTTGACTGTGCCGCAATGTGCATTGAACTAAGGTTTTCAAATAAAACACGGTCGTTTAAAACATTTCCTGTATTTTTGTTCATATTTTTGTTCATATAGAAGCGTTTAACTTTAAGTAATTCTACTTGACATTGGAATCTTTACTAAGGTACTGTAGCAAGATGGCTAAAATTCAGGAAATCTATAACATATATTATGCAAGCAGTTAATATAGTAGTAAAATATTCTCTAGCGTTACAATAAGATATACCTACTCATTGTAAAAATGTGCTGCTGTAGGTATAAAAAATCAAGTAGATAACAAAAAATATATAGTATAAGTACCTACCTATATGTAAAAAAGAAACAACAATGTTTAATTATTTATTAACATAATCCATATGAAATCATACTGTAACATAATTTAATATTAAGTATATTTATTTCAAGTTTTACAAAAACTTCGTTTTTTTACTATTTATAAGAAAAATAAATAGAAACGTTAAAATCATTCATTCAAATTATATATTTTTTTACAATTGAGGTATATTTAAGTATCAATGTAAGTCAACAATTTGGTCAAGAAACTTAACTTCTACTTTTATTTTACTATTATAATTATAATAAATTTTCAAGGTTAGATGTTTTAATTAAATATTTTCTGGTTGCCAGTAAAACTATATCTATAATTTCACGTTATTCACTTTCAAGGGAAGCTGGAAGAAATTTCTTTTTTTAGAGATAAACTTTACCTATGACTGTTGCATTTTATAGTTTTATTATATCAAAATAAGCTCAATCTCGCTAAAAATAGAAAAATAAATACGTTTTTTATAACCCATGAATCCTATTTAATGAGAAAAAATCATAATTTCATTGATTCTTGGTTGCTGTCAACATGCCTATTATCCCAAGAAAGCGAAAATGCAAAAATTCGATTTTGACCAAAACGTCAGTGTGATCACTTGTGTACCAAGATTTGCATAAATATAAATATATTTATATACAGGGTGATTTTTTAAGTAGTGCACAATTTTTTTTGGTGGTTCTATTATCGTTAATAGAACATTTTCCATTAATAATTTTGTACCTTTATTGAATTTTTTTTCCATATCTGACCATAATATAAGAAAATCATGGTCACACTATTCGACGAAATTAAAATACGCGCTCAGAGTTCAACGGCCGCCGCGCGCACCTAGTGTATCAACAGCTGATAGATTACGTTTGTAGGGTGACCCAACCATCTGTTTAAAAGTGGGATATCTTTGATAAACGATAACTTTGGTATTTTTAAGTACATAAAATAAAAATAAAAAAAAAACGTGTTGATTCAATTTCGTTTATGTACAGTCGCGGACAGAAAATGTTTACCACCTTAAGATTCATAATTGCATGCACACATCTGTGTCAGAAGGTCGATATGTGATTTGATTAGCCATAGATCATAGACTTTTTAACATGTAGCGGTGCTTAGACAGTTCTTTAGCGGTCTCTTTAGTAGGTGACTGCTAAATAGGTTAGATGTAGAAAACCTTTTTTGGTACAAAAAATCCTTACTAATGTTATAAAATAATGTGAGTGTTTGTTTGTTTGTTGTTGGTTTGTCCTTCCATCACACAGCTACGGAGTAATAGATCCACATGATTTTTTGCATGGATATAGTTGAGGATTTGGATAGCGACATTTATCCCGGAAAAATAGAAGGTTCCCATGGAAATTTTAGAATCCTAACTTCACGCGGACGAAGTCACGGGCAAAAGCTAGTAATTTTAATAAATAGATATTATCTCATATAGACACGAGCACAGGACACGAGTTACCAAAATATGAAAACGGAAGTAATAATCTAATGAAACAAAGAATCTTTATTTCTTAATTTTATTATTGAGAAACTAAACGATATTAGAATAAATAAATAATTAGCTTAATTAGCTTCCATTCGCTGCTATGACAACACGTAGACTCTCTCGCATAAACGCGACAAGGCAATAAGTCAGTTCATATCATCTGTGATATCATCTCATACCCCAGTGCAATGTGAGCTAAGAGTTTGAGGATTTCTTTGATTCTGACAGTCCTAAAAGCTAGCTTTGAATCATTAAGCCCCATAAATTTTCAGTTTCAAATCAGCAGATCGAGCGGGCTATTGGACGAGATGACTGCCACGGTGCAGATTGAACCATGGAATAGTAGCTCGGCGCATTATCTTGAACTTAGGTTGTCGGAATTTTGCTGCAGAACATCGATGTAAAATGCTGCAGAAACACCACGCATCACCGTAGCTCATCCACCTCCTTTTGACTGTTTTTGACTGTGGATGCTAGCAGCATCATTATGATTCAATGCACAATATGAAATTCACCATTAGAATTATGATTAAGCTTGCCATTTATTTTGTATATTTAAATTTCAAATAACAAATATAATATTTTTGATATTTAATTGTCACTTTTACAAGGGCAATGATGCTAATGTGTCAAACTTGAATTTCGGAAATGAGTTTTATTACTAACATTTGTATAGAAAAGACATTAATACTTTTTTTTGATAAAACGATGCATGAAATTTTTATAACGTAACAAATGCCTTGATATAGCATTATAGACCTTACTGAACGCAGGGTTACGAAGAATCTAATTTGAAAAGTGGTAAACATTCTTTGTCCCCGACCGTACAACATAAAAAAATTTGTGCACAACCAAAAAAATCAGCCTGTATATTTTACACATCTATGACCCTGTCAACATTGAGCCAGCTCGACTCTAGGAACATTAATGATGGGCAGGTCCTTCTTGAACTCGTCTATGTCTTGTATGAAGTCTGCACTGTTTTCGTGCGAGTCACCGATTGGTTCGCTCGCGGTCAAGTATTTCAACACGTATTTCTTTGGTTGGACCTCTATACTTATTGCGTTTGCGTCTTTAGGTTCGTTGCCAACGATCTAAAAGTTTATTAAGATCTATTATAATTTTTTGTTTTTTGATAAATTATATGGGAAATTAAAAAGTTGTGCATCTGCACATTTTTGACAATTATTTTCGCAAACAATATTTTCTCACCTGAACAGACAATTTTCTGAAGTGAGTTTTATTCCCAGTGGGGAAATGATTTTCAATCCAACCCATTATGTCTGGTAGCCTTATTTTTTCTATTGCTTCAGCCTTAAAAAATATTAAATAATAGATTAATTTGTGGTATAGTGGATAATTTGAATGTTTTCAAAGTAAAGTTCTATTAAAATCATACCTCTATGAATAATCTTTGGAACTGGTATTCGCGGCTCACAATCTCCCGCCAATTTCTTTCAACCTGTCCGAAACACAAAAACTACATTTTAACTTAGGTGTTTTAGCTTTTTAAATTCTTAAAATAAAGGTTTTTAACATTATAAAGACCTATTTTTACAAAATGTTATTCTTACATCTTACTTTTTCGATTATAATAAATACCCAATTGTTTACATTTTAAGCCAGCTAAGAAAAAATAGATACTAGTACTGTCACGCTCGTAAGGTGGCTAACGCTTCGTGTCTTCTCCTTGAACTTCCTGAGGAACACCTCCACGCGGCAGTCCACGTGCGGCACGCAGACTTGCACTAACTCTACAGGTCTCACCTCCTCCTTGAGCTCGTAGTCGGTGGTGTGTTTGAGCTGCACGAGCGAGCGGCGCGCGGCGGCCAGCGCTTTCTCTCCGCCGCGCTTCGTGTCGCGAGCGAACTTCTTGAGGAACACCTCCACGCGGCGGTCCACGTGCGATACGCTGTTTAAACAGAAAAATCCGCAATCACATTGATGTAAACGTTCATTTACAACAATCATAATTTCATAGTTTACCATTTTTCATACAAATTTCGCCAACTGCGAGGAATGGAATTCATGAATATTCCTTCCTTTAAAATCACTATTGTTCCACCAGTTTAGCCTGTGTATTATCTGCCGGTCAGTCAGCCATGGTACTGATTTATATAGAAGATAGTATGATAGCAAAGTAGCGACGGGCACTAATCGAAAAATAATCGAATTCTTATTATTCGATAATTTTATCGAATAACAATTGCACTATCGAAAAACTATAGATTTTTTCGTTCGTTTGTCGATTTTTATTCGAAAGTTTTTTTTAAAAAACGAATAAATCTACAATCGATTGTTCGATTCATTCGATTTTTTTCAACTATCGCCCATAGTAAAGTAGATTTCAAACCTGAATTTGTCGACCTGCGTATTGATGGTGATGGAGAAGCCCAGAACACCGAAGGTGTACCGCATCATGCTGAACACACTGTAGCCCAACTGTTCCTTGGTCCGAAGCGCGTCGAACACTGGCTCTTCCATTAACATCTTTAACAAAAGATATACCTGTTAATCTTGACATGATCGTTTCTAGACTTCGCCTACGTCACCTTCATTACCCATCAATTAATCCTATTAATATTATAAATGCAAAAGTTTGGATGTATGGATGGATGAATGTATGGATGTTTGTTAGAGAATCACGTCGCAACGACTAAACCAATTTGGCTGAAATTTGGCACAGAGATAGATTATAATCTGGAATACTAACTTTGTAGTTATTATAAAATAGGCTTCTTTTTATCCCAGAAAATAACGATCCCGCGGGAATAACAAACCTTAATCCACGCGAACAAAGTCGCAGGCGTCAACTAGTGTGCGAGGAAGAGCTGAATACCGAGAATGAATACCTAAGAGGGAGTAGAAGAATAAGAGTTTAGGGTAACAGTAATCTCACTCACCATTAAAACTTCGAGAACAGCTGTGTCCTTGGAATTAGTGGTTTCACCCTGATAGTAGTTGGTGACGATGCTGTTCGTGGAGGCTGGGTTCAGGCTGAGGACTCGTATCTTACGCTCGCCAAGCGGCAACTGGTGGACTTTGATCTGTTGAACAAAATCTTCGAATAAAGCGACTAATAAAATGAACAAAATCTTCGAATAAAGCGACTAATAAAATAAACGAAATCTTCGAATAAAGGGACTAATAAAATATTGATCGACCTTCATTCGATAAGGTTCTTTTGATCACATATACATAAGTTTCGAAAAAATCCGGAAACAAATATGAAAGAAAATAAAAGTTAAAAAAACCAGTACATTACATATTGCACATACCTCTGGCATTTCTGCTTCCGATATACCCTCCCATTTAATGTTGTCCTGAACATTTTCAGATATTTTGATCGCTTCGTGCCACGCCAGATTTCCTTGAACCAATACCTTGAAAAAATAAAAAAATCATCAATAAATAAATTATAAACCCATAAACCTAAATTATAAAAAAAAGCTATTTAAATTAAACAGAAATATTTCTTAAACCACGAAATTACTGTCCTCAGTAATTTCGTGGTTTCAGCAATAAAACTTTTGTATGTGTTAATCCAATAACATAATAGTTTCCTATTCCCAAGGTTGCCGCCTGGCAGAGATCGCTACCAAGCGATAAGGCCGCCTTTTGTGTCATACCTTTTGTCATTGTTTCTTTTAAATATATATTTTTTTTCTTGTTGTTTTGGGTGGTGCAAATAAAGAGTATAATAAATAAATAAATAACTTCTATGGCAGCTTCCGGTGTAAAAATTCATTGTCTGTTGTTTGAAAGAAAGAAACGTTTATTTTATGAATTGTGCCACACCTCGCCTCTAGATTTTTTTTCCAAGCTGTATATTCCTATGTTTTTGAATAAGACAAACCTGCACGTACAGCCTGTCCAACAGCCTCTCAGTGAAATCCTTGAGGTCAGACAAAGTAACATTCTGTATAATCATCGCCTTATCTCGCGGCGAAATATACGGCTGCAGTAATATGTTCATTCGAACGTCCCTGCAATAGAATGACGAGCTCTTTAGAAAACCACTTAAAATAGTTCGTTAATGGCCTCAGCCTCACCAACGGGAATGGGTCCACTTTCTGTCTACCCGTCTTAACATGTATTGAATTGTAACTTTATTGTGTATACATAGTATAGTTTTGTTACCTATTGTAAAAATATTATTTTTTGAAAAGAGCAACCGCCGAGTTTATTGCTGGCTTTTGTCGGCAGGAAGGGCATTCCGAACCAGTGGTAGATTCATCGACGATTCAAAAGCACTTGTAAAAGTTTATTTGAATAAAAAATATTTCTCGAAATAGTTCCCGGCGCTTGAGTGACCCCTTATTGTGCGATTCTCTAAAAATGATTGCTACAATTTGACGATTCCAATCGCTTTTGGTTCCCGATCCCCAAAATCCCCACAATTAAGACTGTAACAATGATTAATGCAGCGTTTACAGAATCTTGTACTAAAATATAAATTGAATTTAATTGTAGTATTAGTAACTAGCTTTTGCTTGCGACTTCGCTCACGTTAAATTCGATTTTTTAAACCCCTATTTTACTTGGGTTGAATTTTCAAAAACCCTTTCTTAGCGGATGCCTACGTCATAATAGCTGTCTGGATGCCAAATTTCAGCACGATCCGTCCAGTGGTTAGGGCTGTGCGTTGATAGACCAGTCAGTCAGTCAGTCAATCAGTCACCTTTGCCTTTTATATATTTAGATAAGGAGTAACTTTGTAACAAGTTTTTTGAAATAAATAAATAAATACTAAAAGAGTACTGAGTTATATTAATCGTGCATTAAATAATGTGGAGACATACTTGGCGAGCTTGTGCGGCTTGATGAGCACGTTGTGGTAGGTGCGCGCGCGCATCTCGCGCACCGCCTCGAACAGCTCCGCCGTCAGCGACGACGTCGACGCGCGCATCTCGCGCGTCACCAGCCCGACCAGCAACTGTACCGTTAGCAAGATTACGTCAGATTCGCTACGAATCCAGTCTCTACCAAAGACTCATTCGGCTATTAGATGCTCCTGCGTATAGGTCGTTGTATTTGATTGAGGGATTCCGATAGCAATCGCATCCTAATCGAATAAATATTGCCTGTAGGTTTAGATGAGTGTAATTGGTTAAATAATAATACTTTGATACTTAAACATTTTCGATAACTACCCTCACGTTCAGATGGCGGTTGTCCGTCGTGTTATGGTTAAATTAATTAGATGCGCGGTTAAGGGGCCGCTAAAGGGGTGAGTGGAGGCGGCTTTAGGTAGCATTTCCGCGTTTTAAGAGATAGGTTCTCTTAAGGCGTGATGAGTTCCAATACCCGTTTCTGGAGTGTGAGCTAACAAGCAAGCAAGAGTTCGTACTTTCGACAACGTCGATAGATTACGATCATCGAAACACGTATAATATACATCAAAAGCATAATAATTATAATGTGACAAATTCTGTTCCAACACAATCTCTAAATTAAACTAAATTGAAAGCTCTAAGTTTCTTAGTATGGGAGTTCTGTCTCTTTCATAGTGCTCCTTGCTGAAAGGGATATAGACATGAAAATTTATTTCAATTTTTGATAGATTTAGCCACACTATGTATTGATATGGTTTCGTGTTTTACGAGTAGTAAAGTCCTAACACAATTTATATAGACATTTTATCCCATTCATGTGTTTACTTACGTGTAAATTTTGGCTGTACCCATTCACTTTCAGAGTCAATCCTTTATCGGACACGTACAATGAATGGGTCAAATCGGCCATATTCGCTGGATATACTTCTTCCTACAAATCAGATTAATATTCTTAACCATAGTAAAAAAATAATAACACAATTCACTGGTTATAAATATACCTTAAATCGCCTATAATAATAAATATATATAAGCAAGAATTATCCAAATATTTTATATTTTTATTTTTTCACTGAAGAATATTAGCGAAGCCGAAGTTGACTAATATTCTCCTATCCCCTCAAAATAAGCGGAAAGCTTGTGCTAGGAATGAGTACGACAATAGTGCAATGGGTGGGATTCGAATCCACAACCATTCAGTTTTTAGTCCGCACCTTTAACCGTTGGGCTATTGAGGCTTAAAATTAAAATAATATTCTAACCTTAAGCCCTTGTTGCAACACATCTGTCCAGAGATCAATAAGACAAGCCCTGAAATTAAACAGTACGACGTAATTATTAAACACACTCTAAAATACTTAAGTACTAATATTATAAATGGACTCACATACGCAATAAAGCTACACAACTCAATTGAAAAATTAAGTTTACATTATGTATGTATTTCCTTTACATTATGTATGCATTTAATTTGACAAAGTTTTGTGAATTGAAACGTTATTGCGTATGTGCGTCCAAATGTGAAAGTTGTTTGTTTTTTGGTTTATCCTTCAATCACGCAGTAACCTAGCAACGGATCAACGTGATTTATTGCATGAGTATAGTTGAGGACCTGGACATAAAGCTACTTTTTATCTCGGAAAAATGTAAGATTTTTAAATACCTAGTTTATTTTAAAGAATATTAGCTAAGTTGTAGCTGACTAATATTGACTAATATCCGAAAGTAGAGAAATACTCACTCTCTCGGCGACTTGAGACTTAACGGCGTGATGAAGTACAGGTACAGGAGGGCGGTGGGAAATCTGAACTTGAAGTCAGGTTTGTACCATAATTCCATATGACGGTTCTTCCGCAGTAGATTGGGTTGATCTAACCTAAAACGATATCAACACGTTTTAAGTTATTGCATAGCTTTTATCGCGGGCCTTGAGCGTGGAGACCGAATCCAGAAATTCCGTAACGAAAATAACCTGACACGGGACTCCACTCACCGCTAGATGGCGTTGATAAAAAAATGCTATGCAATAGCTTTACCGCGGCAGTCCCCGAGTGCCACACGTCTTTTGTTAATTTTATTTATTTTATTTATTCAGGTTCACAAACACGTTATTAACCGTGGCTAGAACACCCGAGAAGCGTGAATGCGAGTGGTTCCTTGCCATCTCGTTATAACAAGTAGTATTTTACCAACTTCCAAAAAAAAAATTAGTTTAAATTAATTTTAAACAATTCTTTTTTACTAAAACTTCTTATTTATTACGAATGGACCTCATGTTTGTTAGATTTAAATGTTCACATGAGGTCCATTTGTTGCAAATTTTACAATTGAATAATTTTGTTATCTATGATAAATTATATATTTGGAACCAACTGCAAATAAATAGGATTACAAAATAGGAATTCTCTCACCTAAAGTTATTTACAGTAGCAATCAAATCTCCTTGCTGCAGCACGATACTAGTTAACTCACTCGACGACACTTTCTTATGTATATCTTTGACTGAACTATTTTTGAGATCGATCCCGAGCCTCTCCGCCTCATCTAGGTAGGGTTGTGCCGGCGGGATGAGATCAAAATTAGTGGTGAGATAGATGTTCTTATCCGGCAAATGAAACTGTTTGTACGGCTCCACTTTTAACCATCTATTTAACCAGGATGGAGGAACATCTAAAAGCATAATCGTAAAAAATGAGAGATATTTTTTTTATTTCATAATCGAAGTACATAACCTCAAAATTAAGCTAAGGATGTAAATATAAAATTCATTACCTAAGCTATCTGATTTAGAACAATCGATCAAGTTGACCATATGAATGCGAAGCTGCCATTTTCTATTTGTGCCTAGCTTAGTGTAAGACACCTGAGGGCTGTGAGCAACATATGAATAGATTTAGAAAATGGCGGTTCAACATTTCTATTCTTATCTTGATCGCATTGTAGAGTGTTATGCAAAGCTGCCATTTTCCATTTCTGTCTTGCTTAGTGCAAGATACGAATAGACACAGAAAATGGCGGTTCAACATACCTATTCTTTTGTTGATCGCATTATAGACCTATATAGGTTGTATATTTAGAAGCACTAACCTATTCTCTTGTATTCAGTCCCAAACCACTTCTCTTTAGCGTCGTACTGAATTGGCACAGAGTGCTTGTTTGATAGAATCATTATGTTGACGCTGTCCGCACTCATACATTCCAACAATTGCCTTATACCCTGCAAGGTAAAATGTAATGATGAACGAATGTGAATGATTCATGTAAATGATCATTCGAATCAGATTATCGAACAGTCATGATGAATTTTCGAAATCTAATCGTTTGTTTTAGAAAAGAGTGAAGGGAAAAGATTACGTGAGTACCTCATTTGAAGAAGATTCTAAATATGAACTTACCTTCGGGTCATACTTGTAATACAGTCGATCCCCTGTGATGTAATGCTCGGATGGGAAGAAGTGCATATTTTCCGCCAGGGTCTCCACATAATCCGAAGGCAAAGACTCCTCTTCGAATCGAAAACTCGTCTCTTCTATTGTCTAAAATAATTAATGGTCAGTAAAATATACAATCGTAAAAACCTAGCCCTAGTTAAAAAAAGACTTCAAAAAATGGCGGCCTCAAAACAGCTGTTTTGTGTGGCGGCCATATTTGTTAAATTCATAGACAATTGATTAATCCAAAAAACATTACAAAAATGTCAATAGGAAGCGCGAACTTCACGTTTTTTATGTTGGCAGCATTGTTACGTTCTGTGAATGAAATGAAAAGCGCCAAGCTGCGGGCTAGCACAAGTACCATTTCAGATTTTTACTGCACGGATTTTAAACTGGTATTAATATTTTAGTCGCAAGTGTGCATTAAATGCCTACTTCATCAAAATGAAAGATTTATTTTACAGACAAATATATAGTATTGAAAATAAACTTCTGAAACTTGTTTTCGAACAATGTAGTGTACTTTTCGACTTCAAAAAACATCGAGAAACCTATGAGGTATTTAATATTTTAAAAACTTAATATACTTACATACCTTTATTTCATCATAAATTCTTTCAGTCGGTCCAATTTTCTTTAACATACTTATATAGGAAAATATTGCTTCTAGAACCTAAAAATAATAATAATAATATCAAACCTAAAAATAATAATAATAAATATCATTTTGAATTCTGTATGTTATGTGTTAGTCAATAAGTGCATAATAAGCTCTATGAATATTAAAGTAGGCCTACATTCACGATTGTGTAGATTAAGGTTTAAAATAATATCCACATAGACTTTACCACCTCTTTTCATTCTTTTAGTACCTTACTACCTGATACCTGATACCCGCGACTTCGTACGCGTGGATTGAAGTTTTTTTAGAATCCCGCGGGAACTCTCTTATTTTCCAGGATAATAGCCTATGTACTATTCCAGTCTATAATCTAATTCTGTGCCAAATTTCAGCCAAATAGGTTTAGTCGTTGCGTGATTGAGTAACAAACATCCATACATCCATCTAAACTTTCACATTTATAATATAAATAGGATAAGGTACTCAAAGTGTACTACTACTACCTACAGGCAAGCACCGTAGTGTATTTGGTGAACTGGATATCAAATTAACACTTACCTCGTCAATGTGGTCAAGTCCCTCTTTAGTAAGTACAACTTGGGTAGAAAATAAGCTATACATGGATGTATAGTCGATGCCGCTTTCAGAGTTACCTGTGTAGATACCTAACGCCCATACCCTGAAAACAATAATAAAATGAATAAGGTAACCGCAGCTGGCATTAACTTTAGGGTACTTGACACTAGTGCACTATTCCACTTTGAAACCGAAAAAATATGAATGGAGAAAATTTTACCCCGCTCAGTTTTTTTTCTGGGCTTCTAAGACCAAGGTATGCTTGGAACCCTAGTAACTTTAGTCCTTCTCATTTAACAACTGATAGATGTCCACTGTTGGATAAAGGTCTCTTGCGTGGAATTCTGCAGGCCTCGGTCTTGCGCCGCCTGATGACTGATGGTTGTTAGGGTTTCAAGGTGCTGAAGTGGCGACCCTGCACCAGAAAGCGCAGTGTTGGCAGTCCCACAAAGTGGACCGATGACATCAGACGAGTCGAAGGGAGCTTTAGTTCTAAGTGGACGAAAATAATCACGCTCCTTTCACTATCGGGCAGTATTTAGCAATCAAGATAAGAGTAGAAATGTTAAACCGCCATTAAAAAAAAAACAGCTAAATCAAATAACTATTAAAAAAACTTACTTTTTTCTAAGATATGATAGTAAACTGCCTTTGCCCTCGTGTCCTAATAAGTATGAAATATATTGATGCGGTTTTGATTCATATTCGGACAGTAAGGAGCGCATACACCAAGTCAAGTGTACCTGTAAGTGTAAATTTGAAAATTATACTTCAAATTTTATTTTATTTATGACAAGACAGCTCTTGACTGCGATCTCACCTGATGGTAAGTGAAGATGCAGCCTAAGATGTTGCGCGCTTGCCTAGAAGATGCCTATTCACTCTTGATTTAAAGACACCCACATTATAGTTGGAAAAACGGAATCCGGCAAATTTTTGCGTTGTGTATTAGGAACGAGGAAGCAAAGCGCTTGGTGCGAGATCGTGGAATTAACAAAAACCCGCCAGTACCGGGTTTAGCAACATCTGCCGCGAAACCATAGCAACCGAACGAAAGAGATAGATGCGTTTGACATTTTATTGGATTCATGAAAGATGTGCAATATACAAGTAGGTACCTCGATTGTACATACCTCTGTTGTATCGCTAATAGGTTTCACGTAATAAATACTCCTAAATTCAGGCGTCACGGTGTCCGGTTTGAAGGCAAACTCCCCGAAGTCGTCTGCAGGCAATTTGTTTGTGGGAATTTGCCCGAATGTGTTTACAACGTACTGTTCTAATGAAGCGAGGTCCATGCGAGCCTAAAACCAACATTTTAAATTAAAAAATTTAAGTTGTTAATTTTATCGATAAAGGATACATGAAGCATTTGTTCTGTATACAGCGTCTCGTCTTCTTCTTTTATGTCGTTTTTCAAGCTGCATAGATTGCCCAGCTTCCCCCAAGTAACTGCAGTAAAGGGTAAATTAACCTGAACGGCCGACAGTCATCTTGTGCGCACTGAAATGGCGCCTCCGGAACTTGTGGGCGGCCTGATTTATCTTCTTGTCATCTTTCAAGCTGCAGATTGCCCCAAGTGATCGCAGTAAAGGGTCAACTAACCTTAACGGTGACATTCATCCTGCGCACGCTGTACTGGCGCCTCTGGAACTCGTGGGCGGCTTGATACAACTTCTCATATTCCTTTATGTCGTCTTACAAGCTGCGCAGGTTGCCCCAAGTGACCACAGTAAAGGATAAACTAACCTGAACGGCGATAGTCATTCTGTGCGCGCTGTAATGGCGCCTCCGGAACTCGTGGGCGGCTTGATGTAACTTCTCATCTTCCTTTATATCGTCTTGCAGGTTGCCCTAAGTGACCGTAGTAAAGCGTAAACTAACCTGAACGGCGACAGTCATCCTGTGCGCGCTGTAATGGCGCCTCCGGAACTCATGGGCGGCCTGGTGCAGCTTCTCGTCATCCTGTACATCATCTTTCAAGCTGCGTAGATTGCCCCAAGTGAAAGTACGAGCCGGATGCCCCTCCGGGAATAGACTCGATAGCAATTGGTCTTTGCGATTTGAATCAGAGGGTGATGCGATTGCAAACTCTGAAAATTTTAGGGTGTATTCCACAGGCAGTATGTTCACAGTCACGATTTTTTTTGACTTACGTACTATGTAATCGAGTAATCCTATAAACGCTTTGACACATATGCCTAATTTTTGGAATCTTCATATGAAAAAACCACCAGAATTACCAATTTCTAGTCGAGTGTCAAAGTGACTTTCTCTCATAAGGAGAAAGTAAGTGTGACATGACGGCTCTAGTACACTTTCCAAACACGCATATGGAAGATTTTATGGGTTACCTGACTCGATGGCCTCACGTTCCCTCTGCATGGCATCTTTCTTCATGAGCGGACTGACAAAGAACTGGCTGAACATATCCATCGCGTGGGGTAGATGCTTCTCTTGGATTTCGAAGTAGAAGGTCGTCACTTCACAGTCTGTCGATGCGTTATCGGATCCCCCTTTTTTCTGTGGAAAAACACGAATATTTGAAGCTACACGCGTATTACGTGCGTTATCTTGATATAATCATCACGAATTTGACATCTACAGCTATGATGGCCATCTCATAGAATTCAAATAGCTCAAAGAGAAGTCGGTTAAAAATGAGTGAATAGCGAAAACGACTATATAGTGAATTCGATTCAGAGAGAAAGATAGAGAGTGTGTCTTAAATACTGCCCACAAATTAATAATTCGCCTTCTGAACTCTGTTTATAACGAACTTAATGTTGAGTTGTTCTGTAGCAATATGAATAGTTTACGTTGAAATTTAACAAAGTTATTAAATCAGTCACGTGCATCTTAAATTTTTAACTTGTAGATTTTTTAGCTTGACTGTGCATTCGGGTACTCCTGTTCGTTTAGTTTCTATCACACAGCGGTTTTATGATAGTGTTCCATTGGCACCCTTTGAACCCCGAAAACTATTCTATTCTAACGCTTAGTCTAAGAAGAAGGATTTCTATATTTCTTATCATTAGTATTACCTTAATGAACGAATCAAACTCATTCTCTTTGGGATACTTCTCGCTGCCCATAAAGACCATATGCTCCACGAAGTGTGCCAGCCCTTGTATGTCGGGCGGGTCGCTGTAGCTGCCCACGCCCACGCACAGAGCGCATGCTGCCTGTGGACAAACATATTGAAAGGTACATTTTTGCTAGTTTTGCTACACTTCAGAATGCAACGCAATAGGTACTATCTATACAGCGTGAAATTTTAGTGGTTCTTTTCCCCGAGCAGAATGATTTGCCCACAGTATTACTGTCAAATTATGTAGTTAAATTTAAGAAATAAACAATGTTTTTGTTTTGTAATAATTTAAAAAAATATTCATGAACTCGAAAGCGTGAGAAACAATAGTAATTCAGGAGACATAACTCGGGTACTAATCGAATCGCACGCGCTGCCGACAAAGTGAAGAGCAATTCATAATATTCAAAGGAAAATAAGCTCTCACTGTTAGTTTTCCCAGCGTTAACAGACAATTTTCATAATAGTTCAATTTAGACCCAAAATTTTATTACACGTCACTTTATCCAGTATACTCAAAAAAATTCTTTCTGTAGATTCTTTATTTTGTTAGTCTAATGTTGCTTGCAACTTGACGTCCAATAAGTAGTAATGTAACATGACATAATGCAGCTCTTTGAACGTTATTTAATTTTCCGAAATTACATTCAAGTGTAGATAAAAACATTAAAAAACAACGTCTACGGCTAAAAATAACAAATAAATAGAGTTAATAAAAAATACAAAAAGGATAAACTACATAACTTCAAGATGGATCAATGCTACATATTGCGTGCGTCCTACGATTACTCATTATTTATTATACATGCAACTATGCCATTAGCATAAGTTTGCATATCTTGACAAACGTTAACGTTTAACGTTGCTTGCCATCGACTCCGTCCACCTAATGGAGGAGTCTTCCAAAGCTGCGTTTCCTGGTAATAGGACGCTATACGAGCATCTTGGGACCCAACTTCTATCCGGTTCTTCGCGCTATGTTCGATTCCATTGCCGCTTCATTTTTGTGATTCGATGAGCTATCGGTAACTCTGGTTCACCAACAGATCTCCTCATTTACGATATGATCCCGCAGAAGTAGGCATATTCGAGGATAACTTTCTCCGTCGCCCACTGACTCATAAAAAGGCTCACTTTTTATCAGGCTCATAGTTGAAACAAACTGCAACCCCCACGCAAACCCCACGATGATTTCCTTAAGCAAATGGTATTTAGTTACAACGCGCATACGAATCATCCCCGGGGCATCGAACCCCAGAGCCTCCGAAAAGAAGACCGCAGTCTAACCACTAGACTATACGAGTACGAGCATCAACTAGTCATAATACTTGTAAGCAAGCAAGTCCTAATCAGTCAGTAAAGGTGTTTGGATGACGCATTTAATGGACAACCTCAATATACATATTAATGGCAATGTCAAGATCAAGTAAAAGCGGTGCCAGAACCTCATACCGTGTCAAGTGAAAGTTGTTTTTGAAATATCTTGCATCGCTTTCTAGATATCTGTTCAAACGTGTTCTTCACGAGTCTAAATATATTTCGACTGTGGCGATACACCTGTCGAAGGTATGAAGTGTTAGCACGGGATTGCGGAAAGCTAATAGGTACGAAAGTATAAGACGACGGTAAAACTTATATGGACTAATACTAATAAAATCAGCAAATCTTTATCAAACTACAAAACATGCTCGAATGGAAACTACATGGAGTAGAGATACCTATTTTATAGCTTAATATGGTATAAGAAATATAACATGGGGACTTTACATGAAATTGTGTCGACATAAAGATTTTTATTCTTTTTGTTATCTTCAATACTAACATAGGAAATACCTATCTATTTTGATCATAAATTTTGCAAGACCCTCCATTTCTGACTTAGGTAACATCCCAATTACTTTCAAGGCGTATAACAGATTCTTTTAAAGCTAGCAGTCCACTTCTTTACCTAACCATTGGGACATTGAGGCTTAATTAATAGATACTCGTTTAATACATAGATAGTTTGTTATTAAACGCACTAAAAGGTAAGTATTTTAAATGTTTCCGTGTCAGTGCACTCTTAGGTCTTTACTGGTAATACCGGTTCCGTTTCAAAACATCCGTGAATATTTACGAAAAACATGTAAGGACTAAAGCACAATATGACGGTATTTGTTGTATTCCTAAAGCTCAAAAACTAAAGCTAACAACGCGTTGCGGCAGCTTTAAAAGAGCCATTTCACAATATTCTTGTTATGACATATCACATCATACTAATATATTAAAGGCGAAAATTCGTATGAGTGTGTGTGAAAATTAAAGAGTTCTTGCGGGAATTAAAAAACCTTAATCCACGCGGGCGAAGTCACGAGCATGGTATTTATTAAAGAAATGGCCACAACGCGTTAAGGACTTCACACACGGCAGCTATAATGTAAAGATGTATATTATAGCACGATACATCTCGATACATCTCATTACATCTTTCCATATAAATTGACAGGAGACCACACACGACAGCTATAATGTATATTTTTACATCTTCGTATCTTAAGATACCGAGCGGTATGAAAATATACATTTATATCTCGATACATTTCGATACATCTCGATACATCTCAATACATCTTTACATATTTCCGTATATTTACTCAATAGCAAGGGTGTTCAAAAATAGAGGTGGTCGTTGCAAAACATAAATAGTTACATCGTTAGTTTTAATCAGTACGAAAATACGAAATATGCGAGTAACGAAATGCATTCGTGAATAAACGTACTCGGTACTGATGGCGCATACCTTTATGATCTAATAATCACCGGTGACACACCGGTGTTTCTCCGGTGTTTTCAATTGATTACTTTCTACGGAGAATCACCGGTGATTTTCCGGTGATCACTGCTCCGGTGCAAACCATTATACTTTCTCAAATTTAGGATGATAATTTTGGCAGATTACGTTCAGGAAGTTTCGTTTTTTTTTTCCGGTAAAATGTAATACAGATAATGTGTTACTTCATTGATGGGAACCGCCCACTTAGTAAAGTACCATGCGTATCGAACAACCACAGACTGTCGAAAATCGTTTCAGAATTGAAATAGATCGAACATGTAAAAATTAACATTTAGGTAACTATATTATTTTTTATATATATTAAATCGTATGTAGGAATAATTTTATCATTCATTTATAGTAGGTTTGTATTTTAAGGTAGATCAAATATTGCCACGCGTATTCCTCGCTGAAAATTGTTCTATTTTTTGGCACATATGGCAATACCCGCATCATAATCACAATCTGAATCATCTTCTGATGAACTATCTAGTAAATCTAGTAATAAATAACTTGACAGATCCATATTAAAAATAATAACACCCTGTATAGCACCTTAGTAGCTGGGAAGTGCGTCAGTCGAGACGTATACCAATGGAATGAAGGGAAAGATATATTACATTACCTGCTCCGTGTGTGATAGGTTAAGATAATGTAAAGCTATACATCCCGGGATGTAATGTACATTAATATACATTATAGCTGCCGTGTGTGAAGTCCTTTATAATTTTGAAAGTAGGTATTACTTTATTCGCAGTGCCTTAGAATATGGTTTCCCAAAAAATAGACGACTTTTAACAGAAAACTTGTTAATAAAAAAAAATGTATATCTCAAAGCCAGAGCTCTTCTTTGAAAATGCTCTTCACGTCGCACTTCTAATAACTATACTAGTGAAAATCAACTCAGTCTTACAAGTAAACTTCATAAAAGTTGAATCTGCCCACTTAGGACTATTGATTTTTCTTTGTTTTCTGCTGGAAAATAGATCGAGTATCGCCTTTAATATTTTATTCAATCTATCCCTAAAAATAGTAACATGACAAGGAAACATTCTTTGAGTACCACAGACTAAAACGGGATTTTTAAGGAAGGAATAGATCCCTAGAGGGATGAATTTGATATCCTTATTACACGCTTATGAAGTCATGAGCATCAACTAGTTAATAATAAATAATAGTAAACAAAGTTACATAAACTGGTGTCCTCAAGTTATGAATAGTACGTGACGAAAACTATTATCGTAATAACAGAGTTTGTCTCGATCCAATTCATTTGTAGGGTAACTACGTGTATTTACTTCTAATGTAATCACGTCGATCGAAAGCCGATTATAACCGATCGTGTATCATGTTACAATGCACAATGAAACCTAATGTAGACAATAGGATTATAAATCCATTTATGAATATCTCTTGAGTTACTATTAACAATTTGCCTTTTTAACTATTCAGACCTGGAAATGTGGATTGTTTTTTTTTTTTTTTTTTTGAGAAGAAACATGTGGGACTTTCTAAAAATGATTGCATCAGTGTGACAATTGCAATCATCTTTACTTGGCTGGTACTCCCTCGCTTGCGGTTAAAATGCATTGATGCAGCAAGATTGCGATTGTAATACTGATGCAATCATTTTTAGGCAATCCCACAGACTATATTATTATCAAACCAACACAATGAGTTCACTAGTGTAATCTCCAAAAGAGTATAACACAATTAAAGACCTAATTCAAAATTAATATTTAAATAAGACCTAATTTTTTTTGCCAAAAATTTATGTAAGATTCTGCTATAAATTATGAAACTAGTATTCATTCAATAACATTAGAAATCTGTAGGTCAGCTCTACTAACATAACAATGATTGGCCATGTACCTAAATGAAGGCCACTTCAAATAGCTTAGATATATTTCATGGTCAATGGTCATTCTAATGACACAATTGTAAATAACAATGCATCAAGCAGTCATTGCAGTTGTTGGATGTAGCAGCTAGTTAAGTTATTAGTAAGCACAAACGTTTTGTAATCTTTCTGCTTTAGGGGGTTTTTTTTTTTTTGGGACCACAGAAGAGCCTGTGCCTCAAATATAAAGTTCAAAGGTTCAGAAACACTGAGTATATACTCAATGTTTCTGAAAGTTGAAATGGTCTGGAAAGTTTTTAATAACATGGTATCAATGCGCTAGTAGCCAACATTAAATAATTATTTAATGTTGGCTACTAGCGCCTACTATAATTTTATTCTTGTAGAGTAATTACTAATTATAATTAGTAATTACTCTAAAAGAATAAAATTATACAAATAAATTTATTTGAAGTGTCTTTTAAAAATATTTGTCTGTAAGCCTATGATTTTGAAATAACTGTCTTTTATTAAGTCCATATAATTTTAACAATAGCATAGAAACCAAAAACATATTTTTTATTTTAATTTTCTGTATGTCTGTTTGTACATGGAAATCTTAAAATGAATGTTTTGGAGGGATTTTCACAGGCAGTTAAAGATTATTTTCTATTTTTTATTAAAACCCTTCCAACTGATGTATTAATTAATTACTCAATTAAATTATTTAAAAGTTGCAAATAAGCTAGTTATATATTACACAACTACACACAATCACATGACTGACATAAACTGTAAAATGTAGCACAGTAATCATAAAAAAACCTACACCTTATTGTAAATTGAAAAGTTTTAATAAGTTTTCATAAAAAAATAACTTACTAAGTATCTTATTTTTCTTTTACTATTCAACAAAAGTTATTAAAGTGAATTACTGACCAGTTTTTCCTCATCAAACTCAGTACGCCTCTTGGTACCATGTTGGTCACTGGCAGTGGACTGGCCTGACTTGGCCCCATCGCTTTCTGGTCCAGAACTCTCATCAGTGCCACTGCTCTCCTCTTCACTTGAACTGCTCCCATCAGCAATGAACTGCCGACTTGGATCTGATATAAGGAGTGCTTTCAGACCATTCTCTAGCCTTATTGTCCTGTTTAAAATTTTTTTTATTAATTTATAAACAATTTTTGAATTACTATCAATTTATTTACACTACATATTTAATAATATTTACATTATTGTGAGAGAATAAGGGATATTTTTTAAGAAAGGGATATAGCATTTAGTGAAAATATTTTTTTCTGTAATATTTACCTGTAATTTTTATCAACATAAATAAAAACACAGAGTACATTAAAGCTCAAATTATTATTAAAATTAGGAGTGTTGTGTATACAAAATTGCACAACAAACATTACATAAACATTTTCATCTAAATATATAAAAGGCAAAGGTGACTGACTGACTGATCTATCAACGCACAGCTCTAACCACTGGACCGATCGAGCTGAAATTTGGCATACAGGTAGCTGTTAGGACGTAGACATCCACTAAGAAAGGATTTTGGATTTTGGAAAATTTCAACCCCAAGAGGGTTAAAAAAATCGAACCTAACGTGAGCGAAGCCGCGGGTTAAAGCTAGTTCTCGATAATTTTGTTCTATGCTGTGGTAATGTAAAAAATAAAAAAAGAAGAAAATACATACATAAGTATACATGCATGTATTTTTTTGAACAAATTCTTATAAGAAACATTTATTGTCATATCAAAATAAGCACATTTTTTTTAATTTAGTTAGATAATAAAAAACTCAGCAATATTTGATATAAAAATAATTAATTGCATATAAGCACGAAAAGCATGCATCCAGATAAATTTTTAACTGTAACTTCAAAAATTACTCAATAAAACTGAACCTATGTAAAATTTATCAATTAAAAAAGTAAGAGGTTAAAAATACTGATTAGATGATTAAAGCATAGCATAGTATCTGCCTTATTTTATTTTGTTTAGTTAATTATTGAATCAAGATAACCTTACTCAAAGCAACAGGAACCACTACAAAACCAAACCTAGATATTGTATTAAAATAAAAATAAAAAATTAAATGTACAATTAGTATAAATTAAATATATATATTTTTTTACTTAAGATAGATAATTAAGCACACATATTGTTATATACATTACTTGTAAAGTTTTTTATCCGACACAGATTTGATAGGTTCTGGGAGAACTTCCACTTTTTCCTTTCTACTAGTCATGGTAATTGTCTTAGGGGGATTATTAACCATCTTCACTTCAGGTTTAAATTTTGGAGCCCTGTGAAAACTACTTCTTTTAGACATTTTGGATATTATTAGGTGTTTTGCCTGCAGACTTCCAGTTATTTGAATGAATGTCGACAAAAATTTTGACATTTATTGACGTCCGATTGACAGTTACACTAATCCACCAAGTTGCTATTTTAATTAAAGACAGAATCTACTGTTATAGTAGATATTTTGAGCTTCAATTATCGATTTTGAAAACGAAAAATATGCTTTTTGTAGATTTAACCGAATTCAAAAAAAGGAGGAGGTTCTCAATGTGTATTTTTTTGGCAACGTTACTCCATAACTCCGTCAAATCTGGATCGATTTCAAATTTTTTTATATGAAAGGACGTACCGTTGTTGGTCCCATTTAAATTCTTCAATTCGGTGGAGATCTGGATGAATATTTTTGAAGATACAGGACGGAACTCCTCAATAAATATTTCAAGTCGCTCGTGATCAGAGTATGTGTAGGTTTTTAACCAAGCATAGTTCATAGCAAACATACATTAATTTATGTTAAATTTTTATTCGGCATCTTATTTTTTTTTAATGGAGCAAAACAAATGATTTAGGTAGTGAATTGGTTCGATAAAGCTGCCCTGAAAAAGAGATTTAGTACAACCGTCGTCACGCGTTGTACCTACAACGGAATTTAGTACCACTGGCAGAGGAAGATATTGAATAGGTAATTATTTAGATCCAAAGGCTAGCAACACTGGAGACCGAGCATCCGCTTACAAAGAACTTTGTAGTAATCTGTGAAAAAACTTTTCAAAAAGTTGTTAGATACAAACTTTGAAATAATTTTTTATTTTTTATAAATTGACGATAGATTAATTTGATCAGAGACATATAAATTAAAGTTTTAATTACTAAAAAAATGGACCAGTCTTACTCGGAGGGTGATGTTTCTTTATCTCCTTCTCAAATTTTAGAACGATTACAAATGTTACGACAATGGCAATTATTACAACGAGGGAAACTCCAAAAACAACAGTTGCAGTACCACGAAACTTCTGAAATTACTTCAAGCATCACAGAATTAGTAAGCCACTTTAGTAATAGTACCAGTTACAATACATTTCGTACTTTGCTGCAGTCTTCGCAAGAGAATGCAGATGAGATATCTCCCCGATCAAATACAAGCAGTATATCATCCAGAAAGAATAATTTGCAGAATGTTATAGATGGTGTTTCTGTATTAAATTTATCAGTAGAGTCTGTTACAAATTCGCCTATTTCAACGCGGAATACAGCATCAGCAAAACAAGGAACAAGTTGTCAACAACCAGAACATGTTTCTGAAGCACATACATTACCAAAAAAACAAATATCCTTAGATGACATACCAATACTTTCTCCGAAGAAAGATTTTGAAGCTCTTATTTCAGAACAACTTAAGCATGAAACTACTGCAAATACTACAGTTAAACCTAAAAAGAGTAAAAACAGTACTAAACCATTTCTGAAAAGAGGACAAGGGACAGCTCGTTTTGGGTTAAAAAAGAATGATTTTAAGATAGAGAAGACTAACTCCTTACCTTGGAGAAAAAAAAAATCAGTGGCTGTGCAGCCACAAAAAATAAACATGAAAAATAAAAGTATTGAATCAAAAGACAATACTATAAGTACTGATGTTCAGGAACAAATGGTAATTGATAAACCTAAAGTAGTTTCACCTTTAACAATTACAAGTTTGCCGCATTTAAAAAAGCCAGATGTTAAAATAACTTCTTCAGATGTAAGTGGTAATAATGAGCAAATAACTACTACAAAAAATCAAATTGACAATGTTTTAAACTCCAAAGCAATGTGCGATAAAAGCTCTATTATTAACTATCCTAAAGGAACACATCCATTGGCAACTAGTAAAGAAAAAACATGGGCAGCTGTATTTACTAAAGAACAAGATGATTTCTTAAGGAAGTTAAAACAAAGTGCCTACTACAAGAACTTTGCTTCTCCTTCTAAAAGCACGATTTCTGATGCAAGTTGTGATGAACAGCTTTCAAATATAAGACAAAAGAGAGAAGAAACAGAACAAAATATGTTTGAATTGATAGAAAATAAAGTCTCTCATGAAAGTTTTGCTATGGATAGCTCCTTCTTTAACCGTTTTATAAGAAAAGGTCACTTAGAATGTTCAGGTGAAAGTACACCACTAGTATTGCAGAAATGCTTATCCAAAAATCCAAATTTAATGCATATCCTGCCTGATATAATGCATGGAAAAAGAAATGATGACACATGCAGTGTTGAAACTTGTGATTCTGATTACACTGAATGCAGTGAAAACTGTTCCACTACATCCAGCTGTTGTTCATGTAAAACAGTAACTCAAAGCAATTTGAACACACCTTGCAATCAAGAAGATAATATTAAAGAAAGGGGTCCAAAGAAAATAGTTCGAACTTCCAAGCTCATAGAAAATGAAAAAAATGATGTACAATGTCATGACAGTGTGACAACTTCAAATGAAGCAATGAGTGCTAATATAGCAGAAATGAATTCTAAATTAATAGCTACCAGTGAGCTTTTAAAAGATAGACTGCG
Organism: Hipparchia sbordonii; assembly: GCA_038048805.1. Classification (NCBI taxonomy): domain Eukaryota; kingdom Metazoa; phylum Arthropoda; class Insecta; order Lepidoptera; family Nymphalidae; genus Hipparchia; species Hipparchia sbordonii. Next base: position 5,214,386 of record CM076107.1, on the reverse strand, counting down.
GGAATTAGAGGATGAAATTGAAACTTTTAGAAAAGAAAATTCTAACTTGAGCAAAATGCGCGAGGATATTGATTTAGAACGTCAGAAGTTTTATGAAGAGAAATCTGCATTTGAACAAAAGTTCAATGAAGAAAAAATTCTTTCTGAATATTATTTAGCAGAGGAAAAAGAAAAACTTGTTAAACAAAAACAGATGTATGAGAGGTATGTTAGGGAAATGAGAGGTCGCCTAAGTAAAAAGGAAAAAGACGAAGTTATGAATTTGAAAAAAGAAATACATGATCTTAAAGAAGAAATAAAGATTAAAGATGCTAAATCAACATCTACAATTGCACGTTTACGTAATAAAATCAAAATAATGGAGAAGGATAAAAAAACTTTAGAAGATGAGGTTGAGAAATTAAACAAAGAAAATAGAAGAATTCAACATAGTAATGAAATAACAAGAAGGCTAACTAACCTGAAATATTTAGAACAGATTAATAAAAAGCTTTCTAATATGGCAACAAAAGATACTGGATCAGAGGTGAAATTAGATACAGATGTTAAATATCGCTCCTATGAAATTGAAAGACAGAGTAGAAGTAGGAAACCTGAGCCACTTACTAAAAATGCTCCCAAAAAGAGGGCAAAAAGTGTGCCCAACTTAAAAGTTACTTCTCAATATGCAAAATATTTCAGTCAAAAGGACTCGCAGAGTGAAAAGAACAAAAATAAAACAGCAATGGATGAACTTCAAATGTCCCCGTGCTCTTATGAAGATGATGTACTGACTAGTGATAATGATATTAACTTAGACATACCTAATATAAACCTTAGTAATTCAGACAGTGAAGAAGAAAACAATTTAGAAAAAATATATAATGAAAGATTTAAATCACCCTCCCCAAATAGCAAAAGAGCTAGCACCTCAACTTCTGATAACAGTCCAGAGCTTTCGAATAGTAAGATGGATGGCAAGGAGTTTTTTATTCAAAAACCTGATAAAAATTCAAAACGAAATTCTTCAACTAAACAGTTATCTTCATATGCACATTCTTATATGAATTCAAGTATATCCAATTCATCAACTTTGAGTAAAAGAATGTCGAATGATCTGAAGATTTCAAACAGACAAAATTATGGATCAGAATCTCACATTAATTCAAATCATAGAAATAAGTCCCCTGTTTCCATTCTTAGTAATCGTTCATCTTCAAGTCAGAAATCTGGTACAGTGATAAATAAAGAGATATTGTCTGATAGCAGAATGATTCCAAGTCCAGAACCCACATCCAGTAAAACAAGCCTATCACGAACTAATTTAAATCCAATAGAAATAAGGAAGCCCGATGGTACAAAAGAACTAAAATTCCCTAATGGTAATGTCAAGCTGATATCAGCCGATGGCAAATATAGCAAATTCGTATATTACAATGGTGATATAAAGGAAAACTTTTTTAATGAGGGAAGGATAAAATATTATTATGCTGAGACTAAAACGTTTCACACAACACACCCAGATGGATTGGAAGTTTTAGAGTTTCCAGAGTAAGTTATTACATAGCTTATTATTTGTTAGTGTGGTTGACCAAGCCAATACATGAATGCAGAGTTATCGTGTTTTATAGTGTATGAAAATATTTTTTTACTTTTCATGCATTATGAGTGAGTGAGCCATGAGTTAATTCAAATTCAAAATTTATTTATTTCATGTAGGCTAACTTGTAGCTCTTATGACACGTCATAAATTTACCACGGGTTCGGAATGCAGATTCTGCTGAGAAGAGCCAGTAAGAAACTCATATATTTTTACATTCAGCTTGCAGACCATCAAAGGCAAAGGTGAAACCGCGTCGCTACCACAAATAAAGAAATGGCATAAGTTCATATTTATTTTTATTATTTACAGTGGCCAAGTGGAAAAACGTTATAAAGATGGCTCATCAGAAATTAGATTACCCAATGGCAGCATACGATACTTCGATCCAAAAAATGAGCATGTCCGTGAAGAATGGAGATTTCCTGACGGCGCCGCGCTGACTGTCTCGGCGAGTGGCGAACAACGTGTCGTGTTTCCTAATGGACAAGTTGAAGTTCATGCGAAAGATCATAAGGTTAGCTTGTCTAATACATTTATATTTTCCATGGCTGCTGCAGTCCTTAATTGAAAAATTTGTAGTATGCCACACAGGGCTCTGCCAAATAAGTACGACTTTTATCTTCTTTATCACCCAATGGACGTCCATTGCTGGACATAGATCTCTTGCATAGACTTCCACATGCCTCTGTCTTGTAAACAGCTCAACTTTCAAATCTGCTTTCTGAACTCATTGGCAGAGTCTTGAGAGAAAAGTGACATGTTATAATTCCAAAATGTACTGCAGATGGTGCTGTAAAGCAAAAAGTCGAATAGCAAGCATTAATTTTTATTGAGGGATGTGGAATTCATTCTCAGGCCAAAATGATTTGCAAAACGTCGTAAGAAAAAATCTTTGAAACAACTAGTCTCATTAAATCCTTTGTTGCAGCGAAGAGAATTCCCCGATGGAACAATCAAATTGGTTTACAATGATGGGACTTCGGAAACTCGATATGCATCTGGGCGAGTTAGAATTAAAGATAAACAGGGAAATCTCATTATGGACTCTTCTACTTCTGGATGACCAACGTCTTTCGTAGATTTGAACATTGCCTGACAACATTTACAATTAGCTGTGCTGATCTGTGAGTGTTTGATCATATTTCCTGTATAAAATGCAGTTATTACTTTTACGAAATAATCTGAAGGCCACAAACCACAATTCTGAAACCTAATTTGCTTTAATAAGTAATTTGTGTGTGAGTCTCTGAATGGTTTAGATTCACAATCAGACTAGGTGGCGCTGCGATAGATTTATTTTTATTTTTATGCCACTCAAACATAGAGCCAACGTTCAGGCAGGACATCTATTGTGTCCACTAGTTATCTGTATAACTATTGAATTTAATAATAGAAATTAATGAATTCGTTTTCAGCTATGAATCTTGTGGCTGTCGATTTAGTTACAATTTCATAATTACTTAAAATACTGTGATTTTTGTGCCTTAATAGACTCGTTATTTGTATTATTGTGAGATATTAAAACTAAAGTTGTATTTTTATGCGAATTATTGTATGAAATTGTTGTAATGAATATTTAAAATATAAGAATAAAGTTAAACTAAATTTACTTAAAAGGTATTTATTATCATAATAATAATTCTTAATCTACACTATTCAATTTAATTTTAACTTGCAGACACTTGATATCTTGAGTTTGAACTTGATTTTGGTATGCCATTTAGTTTGAAATTAATTGGATACATATTTTCTTCTGTGCCAAATATTTTCTTTAAAGCTTCTCGGGCCGCCATTTCCTTAGCTGTGGCTACTGTCTCACCGAACCCTAAAATAGACTTACTGTTAATTACTGAGATAAAAAAGGCCATATTTATACTAATTAAAAAGGCATTCATTGTGTTTTTGAAGATATGGGATGGGTTGAAATTATTTATTTAGCAAGTACTATGGTTTCCTACGTTATCTATACAAATAAATAAAATTAAAATGTCTGTTTGTAAGTAAATATGGTACTTATAACAAAAAAAAACAATTTTTAAAAATTTTGTCTGTCTGTTTGTTGCCGCTAATCTCAGGAACGGCTGGACCGATTTTGACGGGACTTTCACTGGTAGATAGCTGATGTTATCAGGAGTAACATAGGCTGAAAAAGGAGAAGTTGTGTTTTTCTACCTATGTATGGGTAGTTCTACGATAAGAGGTAACTTGTGCGGCAATCAGTTTAAAATAGAAATTTTACTCTATATGTTGTTATTTTTTGCAATGAAACACATCACCTAAATGTACTTTATTAAATAACGTCACGATAAAATGCCTATTTAAAGTATATTTTTCTGAAATTTCTTATAAAGTCTAAAAAAGTCTCTAACCTGGCCTGTCCCCCTGTCAGTTTCAGTTTAATTTGAAAACATACATACCTTGTTTGTATCAATTATTAAACTAAAGTATGTTAAACACAAACTTCAATAAATGTATTCAAGTATTGTTAAGGAAAAATAGAACAATATTTATTTATTTGCAATATATTTTAAACTTAACTTTTGTCCCACTGTTTTTGGGTATCTACTCTAGAAAATTTCATTCCGCTACTACAAACAAATATAAAACGGCCATATTCCAAAAAGTGCTCAAGGTCATCTACCGACGTGAAGTTAGTAATGCAAAACACGTGATCCGTTAAGAGCGCTGTCATTTGTTAGTTTTGCGACGCTTTGATTCGAAGTAGTCGTTTCGCGAGGTCATTGTGTCTCTCACCTGGCAAGTCATAAAAGTTATATTATTCATTTAATTTATTTGCATTTACTGGTCTAATTTAATAATGATGGACTAGTGAAAGTGTGAGACATAATGTACCGAAAAATTTCTTATGTCAATTAAAACAATACAATTTATCATGAAAACGTCTCTCACCTGCCATATTTCACCTGGCAAGTCAAAACTTTTAAATGTCAGGAGAGAAACTTGTTGACCAGGGGAGTTAAGGTAAGTGCAAACAAACAAAGTTAAAAAAAGTCAACAAAGTCAAAAAGAGTCAAAAAAGTCAGAAAAGTCAAAAAAAGTCAAAAAAGTCAAAAACCGTCAAAAATGTCAAAAAAGTATTTTTTGACTTTTTTGACTTTTTTTGACTTTTTGACTTTTTTTACTTTTTAATAAAATATGCATAAAGTGACTTGCCCTTACGTGAAAAGATAAATAAATAGAACAAAAATCATAATATAAGTGTTTAATGAAAAAACAGCTACTTTTCTCTGTGGCCGTATTCTCTATGGACTTAAGACCTCTTATCGTAGAATCACCCGTATATCGATATTTCCGTGAATTTTAAACCGATTTGCGTGAATCTTTTTTTAATCGATACAAAACCTTTGCGAGATGGTCCCATAAAAACTTCAGATTCCAGCTCGTCAATCCTGATGCAGCAGGGGTACTGCCTTCCTAAACTGGGGGATTAAGGAACTTTCGATTATGAATAGTTATTGTAGGTACCAAGTAAAGACTACATCGATAATTCCAGGACCCAACTCCTCAATCTTGATGCTGCAGGGGTTCTGCCCACCTAAACACCTAAAATCCCACAGGATTTAGGAACTGTCGATTGTGAATTGAAGAAGTAGACGAAGTCGCGGGAGTCCGCTAATAATAAATAAATAATAATTCATATAGGTGCAATAACTACTGGTTTCTATTATTGTAAGTATAATTTTATTTATCACTGCACATCTTGTTTCATAGAAAATGACTGCTAATTTTTTGCTAGTTCTAAGCACTTGTATCACAATGTTCTTTCATGTCCACTTTTGTTAGCAATCAGCGCCAAAATGGCGTTTATCATATTGCTTCATCCAATTAAAGTGAGTGTCAAATAGGTTTTGCTTTTCTATAAAAATTAACTAAATATCCCATTATCAAAATTGTTTCAATGAAAGTTAGTCTTAGTCCTTATTAATATATTATGCGAAAGTGTTTTTTTTTGTTCATTTGTCCTTCAATAACGCTGCAACAGAGCTACGGGTCGACGTGATTTTTTGCATGGGTATAGTTGAGCACCTGAAAGAAGACCTGAAGAGTGACATACGCTATTTTTTATCCTGGAAAACCAGAGTTCCCGCAGGATTTTAAAAACTAAATCCACGCACGAAGTCGCGGGCATCAGCTAGTAAAATATAAAAAAGTTATACCTGATGATAACATTTTCTTGTCTAAGTACAGACCAACTCTGTAGCAGGCGAGTAGTGTGTTTTTGCCAACTTCTCCAATCAACCTTGGTTCTAGTTCACTGCCAGTTTTAGTAATCAGACCAGTTAACATTGCCCAAGGGTCTTCTATATGCCAAAATTCATTAACATCTTGCCCTGGAAAATATTCAAATTAAATTTTTAAAACAGCTGTATTCACAAGCAATAAAAGAAGTTGTAGAAATTAACTAGCCAATATGCACTCCTCATTAAAATTAGTCCACATGCAGAGGGCATGTAACTATAATAGAATAGACTCTGCAAGTCAGTCAACAGTTTCTCTATAGTTAGGTATGTCAACTGGTATTGCAATTCACGAGGGCGCGTGAGCTTTACTTGTGGTTACGTCGTGTACATGCACATCGCGTAAGTGTGCGTGCCTGTCAGGAGCCTAGGTGGGAGCAGTCAGGCGCAATCTAGCTCTCGCTCACGCTGATACAGATACGACATGCACACAACCATGAGCCACGGGCCCTTGTGATTTGAAACAACACAGCATCTGTCAGTTCCTAATTTCTCCTTTTTATAGCTAAATCACAGAACCAATATTTATGTGATTATAGACATGAAGACAACTACGTAAAGATGGAATACTTATTCTACTTTTTATTTAAATTTTCTTTTGAATAAGTGTGCATTTTATAAAAAAAATTGATACACCTCTTAAATATGACAAATGCACTATGGCTTACCTTGTAAATTTGTAATAACAAAGTCCCTTACAAAGTGTGCTGCTTGCTCCTCACCAGAAGAGCGCAATAAAGCTCCAACAATCGCTTTAAAGGCATTTGCTAATATTGAATTGTCTACTGGATATTCCTAAAATATCAAATAAATTAGTGGATTATGCAGACTCCAAGCCAATTACAAAATTGCATCTAACCTGACAACAAACTCTACAGTTGATTGTGCCAAATGCTTCTAGTACATACAGTGTGCAAGAAGTAAACTTGCAATCCTTCTCTAAGACTGCTAAGATATTAGGTATATTATAAAACAAAATATATTTTATTTCTGGCATGATATGGATATGTATATAACTAGCCATAGTTACCTTACCAGCAAAGACATATTGTCAAGTGATTAATTTTAGTGTAGTTTAGTGATGCTGGGTAGAAACTTGAGAGAGTGGGTTGAATTGAATTTCCCACAAGACTTTTCATCTTTGATTATATTGTCATTTACCAGTGAAATGAGATTGCTCTTCACGACTTGCCATTAAATAAAAATCAAAAAACCTTACATCTGCTAAAATGATGTCCTTTGTTCCAAGATGCAAACTCACATTTGCTAGAACCTTCTCACTGTTAAGATAATTACAAACTCCAGCTATGCCTTCTCTGGGAAACTTTGGCAACACAGTCTCTAAATAAAGTTGGATATATTGCTCCATGAATTTTCTACCTGTAATCAATACAATAATTAATTATTATAACAATAACCTACTAAGAAACAATGTAATTTACAACTGTATACACTTGAGAGGCTCATGAGAATCACCAATGTTGGAGTTGTACATTTCTTATAGATACTTATACTCAAAATGTACACTTATATTATTTTAAATCATTGACTAAACTACATAAATTATATCAAATGTTTGTGATGTTATATCTTGGTATTTCATAAAGACTTAATATAAATTCACATTTTGAGTTCTGAAAAAAGAAGCTGATTTGATTAGTTACAGTTGCCCATATTTTTTAGTACAGACTGTCTAAAACAACCAACCACCAACACTCCAAGCATTATTGCTTGGTGCAATTTTCTTTTTCCAAAATAATTAAGATATAGTTGTTATATTTTGAAAACTGTCTGTACATTGAAAATGCTTTTATCTGGTACTATACTTTTACACCTATCTATTAAGGATAAAAAGGGCTTGAAAAAACTTTTGCATCAAATTTCTCCGGTGCTATTTTGATAGCACCGGAGAAATTTTCTGATTTGAATACATAATTCTGAAGGTACATTGAAAGCCTTCTCTTTAGGCCTGATAGATTGACGCCGATTTTAGAGACGATTTTCAATGTTTGGTAGAGGTACATTGGACCTAAGCTTTAAATTCATGAGATAGTCTAGAATAACACATTTCATTTCATGCATTTGGTAAGCAGCCGGTCAGTACAATCCATTATAAGTCTGATTGTATGCAAAAGACATATTTTACCCAATCCATCCCACATAATTTAAAAAATTACCTTCTTCAGCTAACTCTCTGTTGTCTTTCATTTTTAAATCAAATTCCATTTCTTTTTGCTTCATTTCCTCTTTGATTACATAAGAGCGATCGGTAAAGGCTTGAAGAAGAAGATCTGAGTCAAATTCTTCATTCAAACGTTTTCCAAAAGCATACAACTCCGCTTCTAAATTCCACTCTAAGTATGTGTTTCGTGGGTTTATTACTTTACCGCCAAGTTTGTCTTCACGACGCTTTAATTCCATTAAAGTGGGTGCAACCCAACGATGGATTTTTTGCCCTTAAATAATATTTTCAATTATAAATGGGTAGATAACTCAAAGAATACCTAATTAGGTTAGAAAATTACAAACACTTACTTTGTCCTCCAATGCAAACATGTTTGAAACCTTGCGTTAGTAATGGTATACAACGCCTAATGAAAGCCATTACAAAGTTTTTTAGCAAGTACTAAATAATATTAACCCTGAATAACCTAAACATTGCTTTTTCAAACAATTTGACCCAAGAGAATGTAATCACTCCGTTGACAATTTCCATCACAGACACAGATTACTATGATCACAGATTATGATTTCCATTTTTGATTTTTGTAATTTGTCAACTGTCACTGTCAGTTGCCTACGTGTTTGTCACTGGTGAAATGGTGACAAACGGAGGTGTTTGATTGAGTGCGCTGAACGTGCGCTGAAGGCCCAAGAGACGGGTCTGCCCGCGAAATTCGAATTTAATTTGGTTTTTCGCAATTTGTAAACTAATACGACAAAGTAGGCTTATGGTATTAAAATTGCGCCAATGCAATTTGCAAACTAATCTTTACGTGAAAGTTGGCGACACGGCTTGCGAATGAGTTTGACGTGAGCTACTCACAAATTAGTGGTTATTTTGACTAATTTCTTAAACTGGATACTTTTACGAGTGTTTTACGTAAAGATTAGTATATAAACCTGTGAGGATGATATTGCCACTTCGTTTTAGTTCCTTGGGTTCCTAGCTCGTTCCTTGATTGACTCGTGCCAAGAAAGGTGCCAAGCTTGTGCCAAAAGAATATAATCACTTCCACTGATCATGAAAGTAGGAAATTGCTTTTGAATATTGATTTTCGCTATTTTATAAAAGTACTAGCTTTTACCCGCGGCTTCGCTCACGTTAGGTTCGATTTCTTAAACTCCTATTTTACCTCCTTCGGGGTTGAATTTTGAAAAATCCTTTCGTAGCGGATGACTACGTCATCATAGCTATATGTATGCAAAGTGGTTTAAGCTGTGCGGTGATAGATCAATCAGTCAGTCAGACAGTAACCTTTGCCTTTTATATATTTAGATTTAGATGATGCCTTTTGTGGTAGATTTTTCAAAACCTGTGACACATGTATTTTATTTATTTTTAATCGAAAGCCCAAATACAAAGTTTATACAACTTTAAAAATGAAAAACTTTCATACTAACTTTCATTCCCTATTTGATGCCTTTGGGGGTGTATTTTTCAAAATCTGTGAAACACGTATTTCTTTATTTTTATTTTAAAGCCTAAATACAAAGTTTCATGGATATAACTTGAAAAATGACGGACTTTCATACAAACTTTAACCCCCTATTTAACCCTCTTGGGGTTGAAATTTTCCAAAATCCTTTCTTAGCGGATGCCTACGTCCTAACAGCTACCTGTATGCCAAATTTCAACTCAATCGGTCCAGTGGTTAGAGCTGTGCGTTGATAGATCAGTCAGTCAATCAGTCAGTCAGTCACCTTTGCCTTTTATATATTTAGATTAATTAAATTTTATGCGTATTTATTAATAAAGTAAAACAAAGCGTTTTAAGGTGTAAATTATAATATGAAAACTAAATAAGTATACAATAAAAAGTAAAGGAACACAAAGTAAAAAAAAATAAAGAAAAAAATATAAACTAACTCCTTCGACTCGTGAGAAATCCTCGCACCGAGCTCAAAAAACCACGTTTCATTTTGTTCGTTGGAGCTATAGTATGATTGCTATAGAAAGATGCCGATGTGTCGTAAAGAGTAGAAGTCATTTCTAAAGCCTGGAATAGTAAAATTAACATCATCATTACATCAATTTGTATAAGATCATTGTTGCTGTATGTGCATTGCTGCTGTGTGTGCATTGTAGGCTTTCTCTAATGAGCGTCATCATATCCTATCTTCAGAATTCTTCATCCAGTCACATTGCATCACCTCTTTATAGCTATCTGCACGATAAGAGCTACTGCTGCTAGATGGCGAGATTACCAAATTAAAAAATAATTTGTGATAGACAGAAACAACTTACACCGAGTGAACTACTTATGTGATAGGAATCGACTGAGCTATTCACACTTTGCAGTTTTCGCTTCAGCACATCTTTCAAAACTGTGGTTTCCGTCGATCGCATCACTAAACATGACAAAAGCCTCTGAAGAAATGGCTTTTTAGGTTTAGAGTCGCCAGCGTAAGGCAGTGCTTTGATGGACTTGGTCGAATCATTCGCATCCGAACATAAAGAATACGCTGACGTTCCTAAGTTGGGCGTCGCGGACTTCCTATGACCTGTAAATTTTTTGAAAGTTCGTCATGGTTCAGATATTTTTAATCATTAAAATATGTTTTTTCTTAAATAAAAAAAACCTTTAAAAATTGTATGAAGCGATATACTGGGTTTTGGATTGTTATTTTTGGGAGTATGATTCTTATTATGTAATTCATCCGCAAAGTGTGTTGAGGAAACTGTGATGTTTTTCATATTATACGCAACATTAGCGTAGCGAATTTCCATAGATGATACAGTTTGGCGAGCAGTAACTTCGATTGGCTTTACGTGTTTTTCATTTACATCTTTAGTCATAATTTTATCATTAATCTTATTGGTGGTAAAAATCATTTTATCTACTTGCTTTAGACTAGATTCATTTTGCTTCGTATTATATATGAGTTTCTTTGTTGTTTGGGTTTTATAATTACTATGTTGTGTTTGTATTTGTATACATCTTACAGTTCTTCGAATTTCTGATGATTCCGTTTGTACTTCGCGATCATAATGGCTCTGTTGCAGTTTAGGTTTAATTTTTATTTCGCCTAGTGAAACTATATTGAAGTTATTCAATTTGCAATATTTACGTTGGTTTATCGTACTCTGTATTGTTTTTTTAACTTTATCGTATTGTTTCTGGGTAAGAATAATAGGCTTTTGCTTATTAAACTGCTCTATTTGTAAAAATACTTGTACATTGCGATTCAGTATTAGGTTCTGTTGTAAAAAAGATTCTTTATGTGGAATGTCTGCAGTTACATCTTCATTTGTAACATTATCATATTCTTCTTTGTCAGGCATACGTTGTTGGTTTTTATGAACTGAAAGTTCTTCACATGATGTACAGGAAAAAGTTTTAAAATCTTTTTTCTTTGTCTTCATTTCTTTAGCTTCACGTTTTTTCAAGAAACAAGTTTCAGTTTTCTTTTTCTTTGTCTCCATTTCTTTAGCTTCAGGTTTTTTCAATTGAGTTTTTGAAACTCTTGATATTCCTTGATTCTTACTCTTATATTTTCTTCTACATTTTTTTGCTATTTTAGAAATGCTAATTTCAGTCGTTATTCCTTTCGAGCTGCTACAATATAATGAGATAATAAAAATAATAATAAATTCATTATTAAACTAAATAATTATATGCTTAATTAAAAACAATAGACAAAAATGAACCGTTTTTTACAACAGCGACAGGTTACTCTTCTTTCATTTTCAGGATGACTATAGAAGACGTCCTATAGAAATAAAAAAAAAAATGAGTTTATCATTAATTAAAAAAAGAGTAATGAAAAGTAATAGGTTTGAATTGCTTTAAAAGAGTATATGTTTTTTAGGGGTAATTATTTTTTTAGGGCTAATTTTTTTTTTCAGGAGATGGAACTTTTTTTTTGAAATCTGGGTCTGATTAGGGATGCTTACCGCCGCGGCTTAAATCGTACTTAAGGATATTATAGATACGAGTACCTTAGTAGTAACTTGTTCATCTTTCTTGATGTTTCGGGTATTCCTTGCAATGCCCAGTAGCTCTCTTATTTCTTTATCTCTCTCATTTGGGTCTGATATTAAACAATTGTCACCTCGATAGTGTTTAACAGGAGCTGTGAAATTCAATATACTGTTGCTTAGTCTGTTAAAATAAGCTTTAGAAAAATCTTTTCATTCACAATTACTCCAATTACTTAAGGTACCTGTACCCTGTACTATTAAGTATTCTGAGCTTAAAAAAACTTCATTGTCGTCGTCACTTCAACCGAAAAACAACCTTTACCAGACAAAGGTCTCTTGTAATGATCTCCACAGAACACAATCTTGTATCCAACGGCTCTCAAGCTATCATCCATCCACCTAGTTGGAGTTTTCTATCTCGAAGAAACGATAGGTGGAATGCTTATGACGGGCTTAAGATTATTATTACCTATGGCATCCGAATTGAAGAAAGGATTTGTTAAATTATTTTTGCCTCTGATTTGAGAAGGATTAAGGCGTGAACCAGCTCGACCTTCTCGACTGAAATAAGGAATCGTTTTGTTTATACATAACATAGTGTACAATTCAGGCAAGGCAGCATCGCAGCCCAGCAGTAACGTGACGAAAATTAAACAGTATAATAATTTAGCTATTAAAATTCTTAGTTGCAATCGCATGCGACTAAAAAATGACGAAATTTTATGTTCAGCACGCGAAACTACCATAGCTTAGTTAAATGGGCTCAGAAAAGTTTAAGACTAACAACTTCAAGTGTCCAACTTAAAATTGTTAGTCTACTAAATCGCAGATTATACTAATAGACATACTTAGTAGGTATTACTTATGGTAACCCGCACATGTTATCCAACTAAATCGTCGATCTTTTCTTTGTCAAAAACGTTGTGTTCGATAGTCGGCCAACTTAAATTGTATGTCTGCGGTCGCTCTAAAGAAATACATAGTTTGCATTTTTTTAAATAAGTAAAAAAACAAAAGAAATTCTACCTGTGGCAAATTTCTAAACTATCCCTGACATTTAGTCTTGATTCTTTTGGCACTGCCTTGAAAATCTCAGGTTTTTCCTGCAAATAAATTATCGAAATCCAATACTGAATGTGAATATATTCTATATAAATAATCAATTTATATAATTTCTACTTTATATTAAACATATTGGACCTACTAGTGAAGTCATCGGTGTATTTTTAATGTCGTCTGACAACATCGAAATCTTTTCCAGTGAATTTATGTCAACTTTGTCCGCAGTACTTTTTGTCTGAAATTGCTTTTTTTTTGTTTTTCTAACTGAAAAACCAGTGTCAAAATTACTTTCCTCAAATGAAAGATCATAACGTTCATCCTCACCATCAATATTTATCGTAACCCTTGATGTATCAACCTTAGGCGCTAAAAGTTTTATTCTTGGGTTATTTTGATCTATTCTGTCAACGTTTTTCAAAAAATTGTTAACCAGGGCTCGTTTAACTTGTTTTGGATCAGTTTCTTTAGCATCTTTTAATTCAAGTTGTATAAATTCCTGGTTACCTAACCCTATAGAGTAAGGGCAATGACAGCTTACATCTTTTTTCAACTTATTTATTTTATGCTTGGATTTGTTTTCATTGTTTTTACTTAGATTTGTTTGTACTCGCTGAGGACTATCATTATTTCTAATTTTATATTTTTTTGAACCTTGATAAACAGTTTTGTTCTTCAAAGTTTTATTTGGTACAGTTTTAGTAGCTGGTGAAGGTGATCTATTCCGAGGTGAACTTTGTGCAGAGAGATTAACAGATACGGCATTATCATTTCTTTGCTGTCCCATCCTTCCTTTTGTTTTAGTAAAGTCCGAATTGTTTGCTACCTTTGGTGATGAAGTTTGTTGATGAATAATTTTAACAGGATAATTATTATCGTCCTGGTTATGCTTTGGGTAAACGGATATTATAACTAGTGGACTCTTAGAATCTTTTAGGACATTTTCTTGAGTCCCGAAATTAAAAGCATTTTTTTCAGTGGTTGTTATGTCGCAATTGCATTGAACTACTTTATTTTGGAAATCTTTGGGTTGTTTATGCCTCGGTTGATTAAAGTTCACTTGTGTAGCTTGTGAAATATTTCTGTAACATTTTTTGATAATTAGGACAAATTCATAATCTATACAGATAAATAAAATTGTTTGAACTGTCTGTTTATATGTTATTCTCACTAATCTCAGGAACGGCTGGACCGATTTTGACGGGACTTTCACTGGTAGATAGCTGATGTTATCAGGAGTAACATAGGCTACTTTTTAACCGACTTTCGAAAAAGAAGGAGGAATTGTGTTTTTCTTCCTATGTATATCAATATCTAATCACACTAATATTATAAAAGCGAAAGTTTGTGTGTGTGTGTGTATGTTTGTTACTCCTTCACGCCACAACGAATGAACCGATTTGGCTGAAATTTGGAATGAAGATAGTTCATACCCAGGATTAAAACATAGGCTACATATTATCCCGGAAAATTACAGAGTTCCCATGGAAATTGAAAAACCTTGATCCAAGCGGACGAAGTCGCGGGCATCGTCTAGTCTTAATATATAAATCAATTGCTGTTCGATTGTCTGGCTAAAACTCAAAAACTGCTTGGCCGATTTGAATAACTTTTCTTGTCTTGAACAAGACAAGAAAAGTTATTCAAACCAGGTTTGGTTTGGTTTAAAAAGAAAAAAAAAATAGGGAAAATCCAAAAGAACAGTTGAAAAAACGGAAAAATCAAAACCGGTAATTTTGTATACGAATCACCAATTCGGATTATCTACTTAAACATAGTAAAAGCTTGTCAGAGTTATTTGCAAAAATAAATATTAGAAATTGCTTGCCTTTTTTCCTTATGATTTGAATTTAGATAGGTGCAGCAGTTATTTGCATAGCGTATATCAGTTTGAACGTTTGAATCTTGGCAACTTCTAAAACATAAACACGTTATCAGTGCAGAAGTGTTTGTTTCAATGCCCAATGTCACTGATGTGTATACACAAACTCAAAACTCAAAATTATTTATTTCATGTAGGCCAACTTGTCGAGAATCTACCACCGCCTACTTACACAATGCTAAATAATAATTACTAGTACCTATGTACCTATGTACTTACTACATATTCTTACCGTGTTCTGTAATCATCGCCATCATCTAAAGAAACCCCAGTTGTTTTATACTTTGGAGTGAATCTGGCAAAGTAATTGAAAATAACAGTACATAAGTAGTTCTTAAAAAATTATTAACAATTTTTATTTCTTTTTACTATGTTTAGGTTATAAACTTACCCTTGTCCATTCCTATTGATATTCAAAAGATTTCTGTTCGTGGTATTATCCAGATGTATATAATCAGTTGCGACTGAAAACCGAAGTTTATACTTTCACTTAGTAAAATGAAATATTTTAATCGTACCGTCATCTCTATTTTATAATTTAGGGAAAGGAACTTACTGGGCTTATCATTTACTGTTGCAGCGCATTTTAAAACATACTGATCATCTTGGGTTAATCCAAGTTGCCCAACTATTGTAACCTTGCTTTTACGAGTATTCAAGCCTTCAGATTCTTCATATCTTTTACTATTTTGACAAGTACCGCCGCAATTGTTAATTTTACGATTATTTTCGATTTTCTTATTTTTTCGTTTCTTCTTCTCCATGTTTAACGAATTTATTAACCGTTTTGAATTCGTGATCTGTTGTATAGAAATGTCTTCATATCTGGCGTTTAAAATTTTGTTTGATAAATTCGTACTTTCAGTCGATTTGATTTCATACACTTTTTCCCGTCTTTTTCCTCTTACCATAAAAAAAATGTTTTGACTTTTAATGGAACTCTCGTGATTTGAGGCTGTACTTTGAAGCTTTTTCGTCTTTTCGCGACGTTTGTTAAAGACTTTTGATGTTTGGGTCTCGGCTACTTTCGGTATAACTGTTACTTTTATCATAGGTTTATCTCCGTTTATACATTTTTTTCTACGTTCTTCATTAACTGACTGATTGGTTTTACAATTCTTATTAATTGAATCAACTACAGAGTAGTGTTTTTGAATGCACTGTAAATAAAATAGGCAAATATTTGCTTTGAATAATATCAATCTATCTTCTAAATAATCAAGGATTTTTTTTTACATAACATGATAATGATTTCAAATAAAATAGTAAAGAAGCACCTATTTACCTCTTCCGAGTTTTTCCTTAAAATAACGGAAGAAGATGACGTCTGTACATCGGATTCCCGTAAAATGAATGGTGATCTAATGCGTCTAGTTATTTGTTCACGAAAATCTTTAGTAAATCGAATGTCAGTTTGCCTTTTAAAATCTCGACTGAACAGTATATCCGTTTCAAGATTCCCTCCGGGTTTCTTAACCGGTGGAATTAAGTAATCCAATGAATCTGAAGATAATATTATATTAAGGAGCTAAATAAAAAAATAAAAATAAAAACAATGAATATTAAATTAAGAAAATCTGACCAAATTCTTCAATATGTACGCTGTGATCGCCCATATCGCGAATTTTGAAGATATTTAAAAAATAATCAACATTTCCTTCAGAAAAAATTGTGCCATCGCCAAAGAGAATGTAATCACTCCGTTTTAGCCATCGCGTGCAATGACTGATGATTGACGTACAAAGTTCAAGTAGTCTGTGATTCCTAATCCGATTAAATAAAAATATATTTTCCTTGAAAAAAAAGTTATTTGAATTTTTATATAAGGCGACAATTTCATAATTCAACCCAAATAACTATGCGAACTTTGCAGATTACCTACAATCTCTTGGGTTTTACATTTTGAATGTTCAAAACATACATTTATATAAAGGTAAAACGGAGTGATTACATTCTCTTTGTATAAAGGATCCGTAGACAGAGCTGTCTACGAAAGGATCTTAAGACAACTTAGAGCATTTAAAGTAAGATAATCATCAGTCAAGTTTATAGATTACAGACTCCAAGAGAATATAATCACTCCGTTTTATTTATAGCTTGATCACTGAGTACAATCTACAAATAATATCTACGTTTTTATATGGTTTTTTATAGATATTGACATTTGGGTTCGTATCTGATTTGTTTGTAGGTACTTTATTTACCTAGTACCCTACTGGAAATTTTAGTGCAAATAATAATAATTCAACTACTTTTTTACTATAAGTAAAAACCTATGGTCATTTGAATTGTAATGAACAGGCATCCAAAATGAGTATGATTTTGGAGGATCGACTGATCACACAGATGATTATACCGGTTTCTGAAGGGACGTTTTTTAATACGAAATGGAAATCGAACAGGGAACAGCTTTGCGCTTACGACATGCTCTACCACCCACCGGATTACAATCCGAAGTCTGCTAGATCTGACCGACAAGAACCTAAAATTATACGCCAAAACATTTGGGATCAGGTAGTACCTAGGTACCTAGTAGTTTAAACATAGGTATCATAGTTATCAGCATTAAGATATACCTAGGTACCGACCTATATACACTGTAGTCTTTGGTACCGACTAAAATGGTGATAGTTCTAACATGGATTTTAGCATACCTAATATGGTCACCATGCCTCAGAGAGTACAAATTAAAATGTTATATGATACAGATGCAGGTCTCAGGACATCTGCAATAACATTTGATAATAATGTACTTAATCATTACCTAAACCTCGGACTCGAAATCTGTATTAGTAGATCTTTGAATCCACCGCAAATCGCAATATTATCCTGAGAAAATCCCTAATCTAATTTGTATTGTGATCAATGGGAAGGGGTCACGACCCTCAGCAATGAGAAATAAATAGGCTGAAGAAAGAGAGTTAGGTGCCTACATTTTAGGGTTCCAAAAATAAAACGGAACCCTTGTAGGCTCACCTCGTTGTCCGTCTGTCTGTCCGTGTCCGTTTTTATAATCATGAAATAATATTTTCAATCTAGGAATTCCACAAGGGTATTGCATCGACAACACACTTTCAGCTAGGACGGCCTAAGTGGAAACCTTTTGATTTACCAACAAAGGAGTTTGTTAGAGTCCAAGGTTAGCACTTCTTCTTCGTCTTTAAGACCGATTGCGGTTACTTTGCTCAATTCAGATACTTACCTACCTTTCAAGTAGATCATACGAAAAAATGACATAGGTACCTAACTAGTCCGTACTAACCTACCGTGCATTAAGATGCCTGCCTTACAAAACCGAAAACTTACAAAACCTCCTAAGTAAAAAACGGAAGCGTTGTTGATGGCATGTTTTGCGTAAGAAGACCCACTTAGTGCATTTTTTATTGTTTGCATCTAACTATGCATTTTTTTATTGTTATATTATGAAAGACTACTGAACCGACTAGCTTTACGCAGTTTCATATGCCCTTATAAGTAGGCTTACCTACCAAGAGCTCATTACCTAAATAGGTAGATACTTGAGATACGGTTCAACCGCAAAAATTATTAGAAAGATGTTACCTGTTTTACCTGTTTTTTTAACTTTACTAACTCTGAATTTCAGTGAAAAATGAGAATCCTCATATGCGCATTCACGGCGTCCTCGAGTGGGCTGTGCTTCTTAACGAAGGCAAACCGAGTTTATGTGATCAATAAACTATACCGTCATACGAGTACGTAACTGCCTGTATAAATAATCATGTAGTCTATTGGACTTAGCTGAAATCACATATCGGCTGCCCCATTTCAAAACCTCCTGTCCACACGCTTCTTTGTGGAACCTAGTCGAGACTAGCCAAGCGTGTAAATGTAGCACTAGGTCTTTTTCTAGGTACCTACCTACATTCTTCTAAAAATAAATTTGCGTTAGCCGTCACGTTATGGTGTTTTCAACATAAATGTGTTAATTAGGTTGATATTTTTCAGCATACTTAATTAATTAATTACAGGTGATAAGTGTTTTATCAACCAATTTGCTAGTCATCAAAAATTGAAAGTAAAGACTTGTAAATCTTCTTAGGTAATAAATTCTCAGAGTAAAAAAATAAATCAAATCAGTTTTAAAGTTAGTATAGCTATTTCTATTATATATCTTTTTTTTTTTCATAAAAATTTGCACATTAAATTACACATTACAGTAATCGCCAATCTTTATGACCGCTCTGAAGTTTTGCGTTTCAAAACGCGGTCATGTTGAGTGATCATAAAGATTGGCGAATACATTATATTGTTTTTCTTAATTAAAATTTAAAACACAAAATAATATGGAGAAGAGTTTATTAGAAAAATGCAATAAGTACATACTTGATTAAATAATTATTGTTACAAACATTTTTTAAACACAATAAATTGCCATATAATAAGTATGGTTGGACCTTACTGTACCACCATTTATAGAAAACAGTTTTTGACACATAATTCATCATTACATATCTAGGTACCTAAGTAAATTTTAGTTGCATGTAAATTAGGAATGATTTTAATTAATACATACTTTGAAAAATCATTCATTATACCAATCACTCTTGCAATTTATTTCGTGATTATAAGTGTCTAATCTATTAGGAAAGTGAATTCAATCATTTTTCATGTTTTCAAGTGTTAAGGTACGTTTTGGCTGTGCAAAAAAACTAAACTTTTTTTGGTATCTAAAAATAAAAGTGACAAAGCACAAGTGACTAAATTACAAGTTTGTGTTCTAATGAACAATCTATGCATACGCTGATATTATTGTCTGAGTCCACACACAATCTGTCAATCAAGCTAAGTATATCAATTATTGCTAGGTACAGTCTGGGTTGTGGTGATTTGTGTATTTTTGTTGCAACAATGCATTTTAGCCAATTCTAATAAACGAGGGTTTCGACCAATCAGATGATTGCGATCGTTACACTGTAACAATCCTAAAGCAAAGTCAAAGCATCCAAGTTTGATTGGTGTTCATGGACTGTTTAGAACTTATCAGATCACATTTGACTAAAACGTGAATGAGTCACACCCAAATGACCAAATAACTTTGACCTAGTTTTCGCAACGTACCTATGACGAAAAATTTTGTTGAGCTATATGTAGACTTATCTAACCAAAACGTACCATCATAAAATACAGTCACGTTTTAAGACTAAAATCCTCTTTTAACCACATTCACAATATATTCACGAAAAAGCGTGAACCTACGATTCATGAATCATGACATCGATAGGTATGGCTAATCATATATTTTTTTGGAAAGAACGTCATCAAGGGATTTTTTTGGCATTTCTGCGTTTTATTTTAATCTCCTTATTTAATTGGGATGTTGCTTCTGTTAAAAATAAACTATTTCTTACTCATTTTATTAAATAGAGGGTCTCTAAAATACACGTCCGCTGTTAGTTTTAAGTGTGCCATTTTAAGTTATTATCAATTAAACTAGAAAAAAGGGTGTCAAATTTTTATATGACGTCACAATTCACTATTTCATACAAGCTCCTATACAATGCGCGCGTTTTAATACAGTTGTTAGTTTGATTAGTTGGGGATTTTCCCTATCATTAATAATATAATATGTATTTATGTAGTCTTAAACTCCCTGTAAAATTAAACTCATGTTATGTACTGGAATTGATAAGACAGGGAAATGTGTTATCTCCCTAAACAAATGCATGTAAGTATAGAATTAATAAAAAGCAACAAGTCCATATAAAATATCTATCTTTAGCACCTCAGTGTCTTTCGAGATTATTGAATGCCGCACATTCTTAGCTTAAATATCTAAAGTCTAAACAGATTCCTTTTATACAAAGAGGATTAGTTTTCATGAAAACATTAAAATATATTATGATTACATAATTTCATGAATCGATAAATAATATTATAATGGCAGGTTTACAATTTTTTTTATATTATAATACCCTAAAACACGGCCTTTTGAAGTTACATTTAGAATATTTAGATGGGTGGCCAGATAATACAATTTATTTTCATATTAACTATCAATATGTTTAATTGCTATTTTTAACCAACTTCCAAAAAAGGAAAAAGTTCTCAAATAGGCCAGACGCCAGTATCTTTTTTTATATAAACTTATGTCAATGGTACAGGAAAAATACTCGAGCTCTATTTCACGATGAGCCGTATAACAATGTTCAAAGTGCGATAGCCAAAGGTTGTCAACCTCCAATAGCAAGAATTTTCGATAAATAGGGACGTATACATAACACTCGACAGTTTTTAGAACTGTTAGTTTAAATAACTAACTGAAATGGGACCTTTAAATTGTTTGAAAACCTGCCATATGAAATACTTGTTAATCTTATTGCTCGTCCTTGTCTTTGGCGCCATGTTTGAGAATTCGCGTGAACTCCACATAGTCGAAGAGCCCGTCGCGTATGGGCGCCTCGCGTAGCATTTCGTCCACGTCGTCGTCGGTGAAACGATCGCCCATAGTCGTCAATAACTCACGCAGACGCTCCTCTGGTATCACGCCCATGTTTTCCTCATCGAAACACCTTAAAACATGTTTTTTTATTAAAAACTAGTTTTTGAAACTACATCTGTGTGGAGTAAGTTTTTATATATATTCAAATCCTGCTGGTAATCTTAATTTTTCCAATATAACCTATGTCACTCAAGTATATCTATGTTGAGGACCATAATTATGAGGATTTGTGAGTAATGAAGGCTAAGTTTTATTATATTGTAACTGGAATAAAGTAATTTATGTAGCATACCCAAAAGCATTTTTGATGACATCCTCAGGGTCGGTTCCTTGAAGACGCTCACCAAACAGTGTAAGGAACATAGTGAAGTTGATGGGGCCTGGGGCCTCGTTCATCATAGCCTCCAGATAATCCTCTGCTGGGTTCTTGCCTGAATTTTGTATAATAGTTTTAATTTTTCAGTTTTTGTTACAATGGTAATGTTTGCCACATTATAGACAGTGTAGACTTAGGTCAACCATAAATACAAGTTGCCCTTGTCAAATATTTTGAATACTCTGAACCAAGTAATGAGAGCCACCAACTAATAAATAAACTAGAAATAATGCATAGGTGTATAGGCATACAATCTTTTTATATATGCACATGATTCATGACTCCTTGATGTACTAACTAATGAATACACTGTCCTTTAATAGACCATGTAAATAATTATGGTCTATCTGTAGTTCTAAAATATTCCCAGTTAGTTTTGATTTATTACTCAAAAAAATGATGAATTGAAAACAAATATTTGCTGATTTATTTGAACAAAATTGCATTTTTGAAGAAGGTTACATTTTACGTCAGCTTTCAATAATTGTACAAATGTTTTACATAATATGCAATTAATGTTACTATTAAGTAACTTATGTGATAATAATAATTTGTAACTTGTACCAATTAAGCAAATGATATTTCCTCAAAGTAAGTATATGATATCTTATCAAATTGTAATGCTACAGAATTGCAGATACATAATTATATGTATTAACTCACCAAGAGAAGCAAGCATGTCATGAAGGTCATCCTTGTCCACAAAGCCATCCCTGTTCTGGTCAATCATGTTGAAGGCTTCCTTAAACTCTGCAATCTGAGCTTGATCAAACATAGCAAACACATTGGAAGTGGCACGCTGAGCCCTTTTCTTGTTGGTGCCACGGCGGCCGGCTGTTTTGCGAGAAGACATGATTTCTTTCCTGTATAAAGTTAAAGTGGATAAAAACAAAGACAAAAAATGACATGGCACATGTTTTTGCTTTATTTTTTCATATCCTTCCAAATGCTGGTATCACAGTCAGTTGAACATATCCAGTATTGTTCAATTTTACAGGAAAGCAATTTTAAAGGACCACATTGTGACCCTTTTTATGAAAAAAAAAAAAACTATTTATATGTAAATTCACATGTATGTAAAACATTCATCTGACTCTTACTCAAAATTGAAGTCGAGTTAGACATAAAAATTACTTTATAATAACAGGTGGAATTTAATAACTTATTTCTTATTGCATTCAAATAAGACTGGTCACTGACTCTCACATCATTTTATACATCTTAGTTTAGTGGTCACTAATTAATAATTTCTAATTTTCATAATTTTAATAAGTTGAGCCAAGCCAAGTAAAGAGGTCTATGGATAATTTCTGTATGTTAAAATCTAAAATGTAAAAAGTTAAAATCATAGAATCTTCGATCACAGAAGAAAATATGTAGAACTGATCTGGAGTTATAAAATTGCATTTTATTAACATATCTGTGAGAGCTATGCATAGGGAAAGTACTTTGTATACTTATTATAAACTTGTAACATTTTTTTTTCTAAATATAAACGTTGAGAACAAAAGGAATTTGGACACTATTTTAGGACTTACTTAATTAGATACACAGCAACACACCTAATGATAGTCAACTAAACGCAAAGTCAGCCTTAACGAACACTACGAAAACTGTGATTTGAACTTCCAGAAATATACGAGAATGTCACAAGGAATATAATACGAGAAAAAAGATATTAATTCGTGTCACGCCAAGACAATGTAACCACTCCGTGTGTCACGCAGGTACAGCTCCAGACGTCAGTAACGGCGATATGAGTCACCGTCTCGAGTCCTCGTTCCTCAACATTTACCACACTTAAACATACTTGTTTTACGTTTACCGAGACGCTAAAGTAGGACACGATGTGCCAACAGTCTCAAATAAACTACAATACCTTATATGGTATTGTATTGAATTCAAAGTTGGTATAGGGACTACCAATTACGACCCATGAAAGGATAATATTATTAATTCACGATACCTACCACAATACCAGATGTTGAGAATTGAGATTATTTGTTCGTCTATAATCAACGAATCTAAATAATTTCAGCTCAAATGTTATTGAACTGGCACAGAATACAATTGGCTATTTTATTTTACAATTTACAACCACTTTACAACACACACACAGTATTTGATGTAGGGTACATGTAGGGTAGGGATGTAAAAAAGAATCGATTTTTATTTAAATCGATTATTATTTTCTTATATTCGATTTTTTATTGTCGATTTTTATAGTAATATTCGATTATCGATATTCAGAAACAGCTCGTATGTAATATCTATGCGACGGATGAAAAAATCTTGCAGTAAGTTTCAATTTTATAATCGGCGCCATCTATGCATTGGATGAAAAATTTCGATTTAAGTTCATACGTCTAAGTTGATTAATTAATAAAAACGGCGCCATCTGTTTGTTTCAATATGTTATGTTTGTATCAATAATGCTATTTAGTTTCCTTACCTTGAAATTTTAAAGGAACATTGCCTTTGATTTTTAGTTTTGAATTGGTTATTTTTTTATTCATATAATTTTATTTTATTTTTAATCAGCTAAATTGTTAATATGAATCTTTTAGTATTATTATTGGAATATGAAAAGCGTGTACTTTTAAATAATACAAAAAAATTGATTTTTCGCAGAAATTGATTATTTATTTTTATTAAAATCGATTAATTTTGAATAAAGAATAATCGATTTGTATTTAATCGATTATTTTCCATTAATCTCACAACCCTAATTTGATTTGACACAAACGAAGTAGGTAGGTAATTATTATTTTTTTTTTTTAAATTTATTTACAACCTGGATTCTAGTCCTTTGAGGCACCTACCATATTCTCTTGGTTTAACACCACAGATTACCTACTATATAAAGTGCGTGATACACATGCTTGTTACTCGCACAAGAGCATGCCAGTAACAAGCAAATACGAGCTACTCGCATGTGTATCGAGGTTCTGACAGTAACTCACGTAAAGCATGCGAGTAGATCGCAAACCGTTTGATTTTTTCCCCTTGAGGGGAAGTGGAACGGGAGATTCGTATTGCCTGTTATAAGTTTTTAGAAACTGGCATACCATTCACTATAGTGCGGTCGCCGAACAGAAAGAATTTCGTACATTAACCTGTTACTACCTGTCTCTGTCACTCCCGCTTTAAAATAATGCGTCACGCTCGCACAAATGCAATGACCGCCGTCCTCGGGGATTGTAAACCTTTTACTTGCAAGCCTAAGGTTTGTTTTTGTTTGCTTGTGAATTGAATTTAGGGTGTCTAGATCATAATGTAGACAAAACTGTACATTATTTCGTTATAACTGTGACAGGCGAGACGTCGTCGGAAAGTAGTTACTCCGATACAGAGAAATCGGACTTTGATTTTTGAATTTTCATTTTTTTATTTCTATGTAATAAGTTAATATAACTCGATTATAATAACTGTTTAAAAATAAATAATTTATTTAATAAGCTACTAATTTTTTTTCTCCTTCAAATATTTTATATAAACCGCACTTAATAGAAAAATGTTTGTGACCACTGTCAGTAGGCAAAGAGGTCATTGTACGAAATTCTTTCTGTTCGGCGACCGTACTATAGCATGTATATCACGCGCTGACATTCTGCCAGTACCCTCACGTTTCAGTGGTGCCAGACGCCAGCTTACCAGCAGCATGCCATTCACTAGCATGTGTATCACGCGCTTAAGTAGGTACCTACCTATGACATTGACAAATGACAATCATTGCCAGTGTTGACATTGACATGTCAAATATGTCAATTGTGTAATCGGAAACATTCCTTGCTTTTTTAAAATTACAAAAATGTAAAAAGATAGGTAATAACCTATTATAATTTCAGCTCATAATAGAAAACAGTTTTGCAGAACTTGTAAGCATGTCGCTAATGTTGTAAAAAGATTTACATAAATAATTTTCTCAATGGTGCGATTTAACCATGATGTATAAAAATATGTTACCGAACAACAAAAGATTATTTATTGAAGCTATTCGTACATTTTATACAACATCTCACATCGGCGCTAGTCATTACGACGTGCTTGGAGTAACACCAAAAGCCACACAAAATGATATCAAATCAGCTTATTATAAATTATCAAAATTATATCATCCAGATAAATCCAAGGTATTTAAATATGTTTATTTAAATTCTCCTTATTAATAAAGTTCATAAAATTAAATTTATTAATACCCAATTATTATTTTTACAGGATGAAGAATCTGCTAAAAAGTTTAGAGCAATAACAGAAGCTTATGAAGTCTTAGGCAATATTAATCTTAAAAAAATGTATGATAAAGGTAATTATTATTGAAATATTCAAGTTAAATGGGTAACAATTATTTAAATTAATAACCAAACATAATTTTGTTAAACTGAAACAAACAGCCAATTGTTTTATCTACATTCAAATAAAATTATTTTTACTAAAACAACTGTGTAATAATTATTCAATGAAGCTTAATATTATTATAAAACATTTCTAGATTAAGCAATAAACTATATTTATTTTATTTTAAGGTCTTCTTGTGGGTAGAACAACTACCACACATGCAGATTATAAACCTGAAGAGGAACCTACTGATCCTACATTAAAATTCTACAAGTCACGAAGAGTTAGAAATGTTGTCCCCACTATGGATGGGAAAACACCAATTTATGACTTTGATTCATGGTAAATTTATTAAATAAACAGATTAACGGCTGGTAGCACATCTCCAGGATAAGCCAAAAGGAATAGATGCATTGATGTCTATATTAAAATAGGCTATGGTGTTGATCAGCATCAAAACCATTGCAAAACTGTCTGTTCTGTGGCAGACTTTGACTATGCATAAAATATCTGTTTCAGCAATGGCATTGGAGGAATGTTAACAATACAAAATTATTTATGAATTAGCAATTAAGTGAATTTATAATATTTTCAGGTCTAAACATCACTATGGTGACTTACTGAAAAAGAATCAAGAACAAAAAGAGTATGTCAAAAAGAAAATAGAAAAACGGATTTCTAAAGAACAATCTGCAAACCAAGAGCTCACACTTTATTCAATGTTTGCGATTGGTACCCTGTTTGTGGCTTTATTAGTTTATGGTACAGCTGATTATGATATAGTTGATCAAACATCAGAAAGGAAACGTAGTGCAAAATCACAAAATAGTGGCCTTAAAGAAAAAACTGAGAAAAATAGTTAAATAATGTAAATCTTTCAGATCTTATTTAAT
The DNA here is from genome assembly GCA_038048805.1 of Hipparchia sbordonii. NCBI lineage: Eukaryota > Metazoa > Arthropoda > Insecta > Lepidoptera > Nymphalidae > Hipparchia > Hipparchia sbordonii. Next base: position 5,187,392 of record CM076107.1, on the reverse strand, counting down.
TTACTGCAAAATATTATTTATTACTTCTGTGTAACAGTCTTGTAGCGATTGAATATTGTAAGATGTATATATTGTACATAACACATGATTTAGTGGTAGAAAATTATGGTATAAATTAAATTCTATTTTCAAGCTTAATGATTTTAGATTTATTGTTTGAAAATAACAAATCCCTACTCATATTGCCTTTATTAAAAAACCTTTAAGTACAGTTTTTGGGGAATTAATCAAATACTGAAAATTTATTTTTATATACATATATTTATAATTTTATAGTTACATTTTTAAATTTGAAAATAAATTTCAATAATATACATTCCTATATTAAACATACCTAAATTATATGTATAAAAATTATATTTATATAATATATACATAAATAATTATGAGACAAGCAGGAAAAACAACATTAAACTTCCCTAAAATTATAGTATTTAATTTTTCTTCTAAAACGTGATCCCATTTATCTACAAGCACCAACAACAAGCGGACTGTCAATGATTTTATTACATATATGTATATGACATATTCTATAACTAGTAGGATTTATCCTCAAGTTATATCTACTAACACAATTGACAATAAAATACTTATTTTAAAAGTACATACCTTTACAGGCATCTAAATACTTCAATGTGTGATAACAGTCCAGTTATAAAGTGCATTTTGACAATAAAGTATTATTGATTTTCAAAATATCTAAAACTTAAAGATACTTGTCTTGTTGACTTGTCCATTGCCCTTATATACATATTCTCATGCTTCGGTTTTGCAAGAACAAACTGTATGGCACGTAAGAAACTTGCAAACACAAAATGTGATTTCTATAGAATTATAACTTGTTGAAAAGAGTGGGAATCCGGTGAACATTGCCAGGAGTTAAGCTTATATATAAATTAAACAAAACAATACATCAAAATATGTAAATTTTGTAGGTGTAGGTTTGTGTGATTTCAAAATTTAATTTAGTTATCTAATCTCTGAGTGTATTTTAAGTTACATTAGCATGCCTGGGATCATAGATTTCCTTTTCTGGGATATTTCCATACTTAAGATTCATGCACAGATAAAAGTGCTATAATTTTCTGTTGTGATATCATTTAATTGAACTATTATTCTTTAATTATATTTATTTCGTTGAAATGATTTACCAGTATCCTATATAGTACTGATGCAAGAGACTAGTTTCAAAAATGATTTCCATACATACCAGGCATAGGCATATTTAATGGGCCTACTGGATAAGGAATACTTGGCACACCTGGATTTCCGTAGCTAGGATATGGTAAGTATGGCTTTGCTGGTCCATTACCATAGGAACCTTGACTGCCACTCCTCAAGAGCTCACCCATTTTATCAGATTTGAACTTTCGCAAGTGCATCGTTTTGCGAATTGGCTCAAAATCTTCAAGGAATTTTTCAACATCTGATTTTCCCGAGAGGAAATCTTGTGCTATAGTTTCAGACTGTTCTTCTGCTTCCGCTGCAGCTGTTTGTAATAGTGCCAAAGTTGTGTCAGGTGATATGCCTTCTGATTTTGACTCTGAAAATTTTTAGTGGAATCAACTCTGGGCTTTATGGTACAACAGACCTTTTGCGCGAATACAAAGGAGTAAAAGTGAGTCTTGACATAGTCAGAGACTAACTTAAAATCAGCTTATCCAAACACTATGGTATTCACAAAAAATACAAACAATGCTCAGGTTGGTTACTGTATAAATTTCATGCCTTGTTATCTTTAAATAGATTTCAATTGTTTAAGTTATTAATTTGTTGTTTTGTCAAAATGAATTTGTGATGAAAAAGCTAATTTAAATTCATTTTTAGTTAGCAGGACTGTATAAAATTAGCTTGTTTTTTTGTTTACATTCAGGATACACAATTAAAAGTTTCACAGAAACCCTTTACATGTATTTCCTCAACAAGAAGTATCATGCTATCAGCTTTATCATAGCAAAAAATAAAGTTGATTAATTGCTCTCTTACTGAGTGACACTGGTAAACCAGTAAACAAAGACACTTGTGTTTATTATGTTAGTAAAATACACAATTAACTTACTGTAATCACTCAAAAGCTCCTGAATACGACTGCACAGCTGTTCTCCAGCCTCAGACTTCTGTTGCACCTCATTTTTAAGCTCTTCTAAGTCTGGCTCCTTGTTCAAATTGAATTCTGCTAGAGATCTGTTACTAGCTATAATCATTTCTTTTTCAGTCTCCCAATCCTTTACCTACGATAAGTTAAATGATTAATTAAAGTTAATTTTTTACCTTTGAGTGTGTTTATATGCTAACGACAACATTCACAGGGGATGTTGTAAGTTTTAAGAAGCCACCGGTATTTGAGAGGTAGTCTACCGGAACATCGTTGTTTCGAAGGGGAATTTAGATGAAACGACCCTGGCATAGAACTGTTCACCCGCTTCGCGACAACGTACCCTCTACAAATGTTCAAGAAATGACTCATGTTTTCAAGTACATATTTTGATTTTTAACTGTTAGACTCTATCTTCGGCTAAAAATTATTAATTGCTTACCTGTTTCACGTCCTTGAGCACTGAATCGAATTTTGTATCATCATTAAGCATTTCTTTGAGTTCGTCTGAATTCAGATGGGCCAGCAAGCCTATAGCTGAAGGGTAATCTGGCTGAATCATTTTCACTTTCGGTATATATAATATTATCACAAAACTTATAAAAATTTGACGCGAATACAAAGGAATTAATCAGTCAATTAAAATAATAGCGATATAAATTACTCAGAAAACTGTTATCCTTGTTTGTCCTTATTTATTACTACCAAAGAGAATGTAACCACTCCGTTTTAAGAGGCGGAACTTCAAAGAAAAAAATTTCGAGACTTTGTTTTTATTTTAGCCAACTTCATAAAAGAAAAACAATACTACCAACCCATGTAATGAAGAAAGAATTGTCAAAGCTAAGGATGTAATGTATCGATAGATTTGTCTTATCGATAATTAGATTTTATCGATATCGACAAAAACAGGGATGTGCTACCAAATCTATTGTTCTAAGATCAAGTTCAAAAGTTGCGTAAATAAAACAAGGATCAATATGAGTCTAGTATTTATTCATTTTTATTCACAATATTACAACTAACTAGTTGAAACAAAATTAGTTACTTTAAACTGAATTCTTTCTTTCTTTCTAGAAGTTTTTTCAATGCAATAGCATCTTTTTATCTGCTAAGCAAAGCAAAGTATCACTGCAGTCTTCTTTTTATCCCATTCGATAGAATAGCAGATAAAAATAATCGTAGGTAGCACAGGTACCTAGGTAGGCACTTTACCAGTTTGATACCATTGGAAAAAGCAAGAACTTCTCAGAACTTTTAACATTCACGCTGCAAACTTCACATTTTCTATAATCTTCCAAGATGGTTCACAAATTGAATTGAGGAATTAACGAATAAACAATTCCCGCTAGAATAATTATTTATAGAATTAATATTTATTTAAAACGTTTGACAAATATTTTTCTCTTATTTATTATACTGACAACTGACTGAAAAATGACAACAATTTTTTTCTTTCTTTGGATTAATGACTTTTCATAATGCGAAGCCAGTCGAACCAAGAATTAACTCTTTTTAGAAAACTCCTTTTTGACATAAATTATGTTGGCAATATGACGTCACCCGTTAGTTTCGGCATGTTGCTGAACCCAAAGAAATTAAATGTTCTTGTAAGAGAGTTTCTAGAGGCTGATTACTACCATAGACCAGAGACCACGAACAACTAGAAAGAATTAGCTACTTCCGGCTTTTTTTGACGGCTCTGGGTTCAAATCAAATTGTAGAGGTACCCACCTACCTACCTATTTAATTCCTTATTGGTTGAAAAATTGTTCGTGGTCTATGATGATTGATGACATCTAGATGACATTGACAAAATATGTCATATTAGGTTTTGACTTTTGATTTTTGGAAAATGGAAATGTAAAATGCGGAACTTTATATTCAATTAAAAACTTTGATTTTCGAAAATTATAACTCGAAGAGTAATTATTAGTAATGTAGGCTAAAGAAATATATGAATAAGATTTATTTACCATCGGTTTCAAGTTAAATATTATTTAAGTCTAGTCAGAAATGTTATTTATTGATTCGCCCTACAAATTGGAATTCATCTATAACTTTTACTTAAAATTTGTGTCTGAAATATTAATTTACATCAGGAATTTCACATTGTACACTGGTGTTTGGTTGCTAGGGTATTTATGTGTGTGTTGTGTGGTGTACCGCCGTTACGCGAGGAAGTTACCGACCCGAATTCGTGGAGCAATTGGTGCTAAAAGGGTGCTGTTGGTCATTGCACATCCGGACGATGAGTGCATGTTCTTCGGTCCAACGATCTTCCGATTATGCGAGCAAGGCGCTGAAGTGTATATACTGTGTTTATCCAATGGTAAGTTATTGTAAATTTTGTAATAAATTTTATAAATATGAAAGTGTGTTTCTTGTTTGTGTTTCTTCAATCACGCAACGACGAAGCAATGGATTAATTAAATTTTCTTTTTGAGTAAAATCTATTTAAAAAGGATGAAAGGATAATAAGATAAAATTGTGACAATTATTTCACGCCGCAAAGCTAGAATACCTCTACTACAAACAAGGACTTAAATTTTTCTATCACTACTATACAAAGTTTTTGCAATATGGAGTACTAATACAATGATTTTGGAAATTGAAATGGTATTTATTTGATTTCAGGAAACTATGAAGGAAAAGGTAGTCAGAGAAGGAAAGAGCTATGGGAAGCATGCCAACAACTTGGAGTTCCAGACACAAATATCTGTCTCATTACAGACTCACGACTACCGGACAATCCAAAGGCACAGTGGCCTGTTCCTGTCATAGCAAAACTTATAGAACACAAGTTGGAAGCTCTGGATATTGATACTCTAGTCACATTTGATAGAGGAGGGATCTCCTCACATCCTAACCACTCTGCAGTGTTTTATGCAGTTGCTTATATGTTCGTTGAAAAGAATATGCCTCAAAGTGAGTAAAAACTACCCGATCAGCTTACCTAACATTCTTTAAAAAAAATATTGGTTTTATTAATCCTATTAATATTATAAATTGATGAGATGGATGGATGGATGGATGGATGTTTTTTAATCACACCTCAATGACTGAACTTTTGGCTGAAATTTGAACTAATTACTATGAAACATTTATTGATATGATTGTTTCTCTTTCAGAGTGTGCAGTATACACACTGGATTCTGTAAATATACTTAGAAAATATTTGGGGTTCCTTGACCTGCCACTAAGTTTTGTACTGTCTTCAAAAAGGTAAATTGTAATGGTAATAAAATTCCATTTCTTATATTATAGTTCTTGCAATTCACGAGGGCTCATGGTTGAGTGTGTGTTGTATTTGTATAAGTGTGAGCGAGAGCTTGATCGCGCCTGACCGCTCCCACCTAGGCTCCTGACAGGCACGCACACTGATGTAGCCACAAGTAAAGCTCACGCACCTTTATGAATTGCAAGACCTATACTTTGTTTGAATTATATTTGACAATTATGTGAATCACATCTATTACATCAGATCAGATTTTGTATTGTTGTATTTCAGGTATTTTCTTCGTTGGACCGAAAGCCGTCGGGTGACTCGCGCCATGAAGCGCCACAGGAGTCAAATGGTGTGGTTTAGGTATTTGTATGTAATTTTTTCGAGGTACATGGTCATTAATACTCTTAGAAAAATCAATCTGGCTGACATTGAACTAGAGTTAGAGGTGGATGACTGAGGCTGAGATTTTTCTGATATCTAGAGTCTGCTCTGATTGAGCTCGGACAGATAGAGTTAAAATGAGACACAAATATGCTCTTGACATAAATATGTCTCGTTTTAATTCTGTCTTGAGTCTGAGGAGAGTGAAAGTGTTGTCTATGGATTTCATCCTAACACTGCTCAAACTCAAGACAGAGTTAAAAACGAAACATTTATTTTAGGACAAAAAGGTTTGAAGATTTTGGCTATCTTACTGCCTGCCTACGTTAGTTAACGACAAGAAATAAAAAAATTATAATATAAGATTTCTAAGTCTATGAAACTCGATATTCGATCTACTGTGCGGCGAGCACTTTCAGTGTGAAATAATTTTAAACTTTATCTATATAGTTGCTAAAGACTACTAGTCTTTCGCTTGAAAAACTCAGCAAGGTCTCACGGCCGCCCCAGACAGCTCGCGTCGACGCGCGTCAAGCGATACTGGTCTTTAGCGATTATGTAGATAAAGTTTAAAATTATTTCACACTGAAAGTGCTCGCCGCGCCGCTGTCATTGCGGTGTAGATCGGCCCTAAGAGCCAAGAATTAAGAAGTTTTTTGAAATGCTGTCGTGTTATAGGATTAATCTTGTCTTCTAATAACGATTGAAAACGCTTTATTGTTTTATATTTAGATTTGAAATACAAGATAATATCTGCGCAGGTACATCGTTGTAACTTACAATAATGGTTGACTAAGTATTAAGTCTGTAGGAGTACTGCTAGCCGACAGCAAATATTTTTATTAAATTTGAGATCAAGATTTCGAATAAACAATAAGCATGTAGGTCTGTTGAAATAGAGATGTAATAGTTAACGTGCGTTCAAATATAGTTGCCACTGTGCCGCGTGAAATATTAAGCTGCAGCACTAAAGCGCAACGCACACCAAAGGAGGAGAGGAGCCGATGTGCAGTGTCTGTTTAATTAAAACTAACTTAGTTTAATTACTTTGTTTGGCATAGCGGCGGCGAGTCAAAGCGGCACGGAGCGTGCTCCTTGTTTTGTTGTAATATCAATTTAAACCGTAGCTTAGGTAATAAAGGCCAAATAAAGCAGCACTTTGAGTTGTCATTAAAAGCAGCTGCGGTTGACTGTAGAGTTGCTGCGCTTCAGCTCTGCCAGTGTGCATTGGGCCTAAGACTACCTATTATTCCTATTTTTACCCTTGATATATATTTTAATGCACCTAGTCTATATATATTAAAGCCTAGCGCTAGTCTATATTTAAAAAAGAAAACCCCCTACAAAGGTAACTGACAATCGCCTGATTTTGTACCTATATATTATTGTGCATAGCTGATGTCAGCGACTTCACTTGCGTGGATGTTGGTTTTGAAAGATTCCATGAGTACTCTTTGGATTTTTGGATAAGAAGTATTCTATGTCCTTCTGCAGGAAACAAGCTGCTTTTTGTTAAGATCAGTTTAGCGGTGGAGCCGTGAACAAATTTTTGTATGCATAATCCCAAACCTAACATAAATGCCAAAGTACCTAACTTTCTTTCTGTTTGATACCTTTAAATAAGCCATTTGCTGGACCTCTTGAAAAAATTTATTACAGAGATGGCTTGTGAAGAAGGTCTTAAGATTGTTTTAGCCCAGGAAAAAATGAAGGAATTCCCATGGGATTTAAAAACCTAAATGCACGCAGACGAAGTCTAGGGCGTCAGCTAGTATTACTTTGGGATTTTAAAAGACAATGTTCAAATTAGGTTAAGGCAGAGTGAAAAGAAAGAGTCGGACAACGTTTAAATTATGAAGAAGTTAAAATTATATCTACTTACCTTTGTAAAATTTTTAATCTTTAAGGTTCCTGTGATTGTGTGATTTGAACATAGTTTATTACTACATACTTAAATTATTTTTTCATATTTGTTTTTGTTTAATGTGTTAATATTTAATGTGTTTTGTTGAAAATATAATTTTATCATTTGCCTGAAATGTGTTAAATAAATAATGATACATTCCAGTTAACAGACAGAAAAACATTAATTTTTATAAAAGCTTCAATCAAAATTATGAATTTAATAATTACGAGGGGAGGTCCAAAAGTTCGTGGAATGGAGGGGATGGAGTGGGGATAGGTGCGCTCGTTTAGTGTCATACTAATTGGGGACTCATCATTAGTATATAAATTGAGTTTCAGCATTATTGCGTCGTTCGTTTGCGAACACTCGCCTGCTAAACAAGTAAATCCGGAAGCGAACTGAAACTATGGAAAAAATATTGAACACCGTGCTGTGATAAAATTCCTTACCAAGCAAGGAAAGAACGCTCAAACCATTTTGAATGAAATGGAAACCGTTTATGGGTAACAGTACCCTAGTAAATCAATGATTTACAATTGGCATGGTCTTTTCAAACATGGTCGGGAGTTGGGTGAAGACGGCCCTCGCTTAGAAAGTTGATGGCTACTGTTTTTTGGAATTGTGAGGGGATAATACTGATTGATTACAAGGAAAAGGGTAGGACCATAACCGGAGAATACTACGCAACGATATTACACAAATTAAAGAAGGCCATCGAGGGAAAAACGTCTAGGAAAATTGCCCAAAGGTGTGTTGCTCTTGCAAGACAACGTGCCGGTTCACAAGAGCAAAGTTGCAATGGCTGCTCTGCACACGCATGGCTTCGGATCATTAGTCCACCCACCCTACAGTCCACATCTGGCCTCAAATAATTTTTATTTGTTCCCCAATCCAAAAAAAGACTTAAGGGGAAGAAAATTTTCCGACGACAATGAGGTAAAGGAGGCAATTTTGGCTCATTTTGAGGCAAAAGATAAAAAATATTTTTACGATGGTTTAGAAAAATTAATTCATAGATCTAATAAATGTATTCAGCTTAAGGGTGATTATATTAAAAAGGAAAAATAGATTTGTCGTTTCATTTTACTTAAAACCCTTCCATTCCACGAACTTTTGGACCTCCCCTCGTATGTACCTAGACATAGAAAATCTCTGATTTTTTATTGAATGTGTTATATTATTTTATATTTAAGTACTGAGATTTATAAATATCCGTCGGTATGCTTTTTTGCACGCCTTTACAGTATTTATGTACCTATCGAACATGTTACATTTGTCCAATTGAGTTAATATTATTTTGCAAAACATTGCAAATAAATGAATTTTTAAAATATTCAACTGTGGTTTTTGTGTAATAGTTTCGAATATTTAGACTTTGTTTCCATTGGGAGCGTGTGAAACCCAGATATATAGGTTGCTTAATTTTCGTTGCGTACCATAAATAATTTTTATTTTGACATAATGCAACTTTTTTTAGTTTTAACATTTCGACTGTAAGCCTTCTATAAGCAGATTTAAGTTGCTTTGCCAGACAAGGTCAGGTCCGTCTGTCAATACAAACTTAAGAAATACCTTGAAGGTCAATACTTATTGACCAAATTGGTCGCCCGTTTTGTGCTGCAGTCGTTGTTCTTAGCTTGTTCGTATAAAAAAAAACTGCATTTTAGTAATTGGTTTCTGTCACATACTTTTCTTCATTACTCATAATAATCAGCGCCAAAATGGCGACAGAAAGACTGCATCATTCTCAATTTAAATTCAGTCTGGCGTACTTATGAACCACTCCACTTTGCGTCCACTGAATAGATGATAACTACTCGTTTACTCTTACTAATTACGAAATACTCGTTTCTCCTTATGGACGAACTAAACGAACAATTTAAATCAGAGGGAAATAGAAATCAAGAGTCATAAATTGCAGGTTAAAAGTATTTTATTTCTGTTGGCATTCAAAATATCCATAATACATTTTACAACAAATGTTATTTACCTTATAATTATTATATTATGAATGCGAGAACTCGTCAAAACTTTTTATTTGCTAGACATTTTAAAAATTGACAATTTCAGCATTCTATCGACAAGGATCTCTCTGTAACTAACACCATATTGATGAAACTCTAAATATTATTTATTACACAAAAAAGTCGCAGTGAGTACCTAAATGGAAAAAGTTGTAACATGTACCAAGTTGGGCCCTCGCGCACTACGTAGTCAAGATATTTGCACTGATTGTACTAAAACTTGGTCGCAAACGCTCAAACTCTCATAGTAAATTTTACAAAATTCTATCGTAACGATTGCTACCTGGATTCCGCAGCCTTAACCGTGATCGTAGTCGCGTGGTGCGCGAGAACCCTTTAGATCGCATACGACCGCAAAAGGCGCATTTATCGCTTGACCTGTTCATTACGCGGCTGAGTTGGACCAAATCGGTTTCATCGTATTACTTACTTGCGCTTTCAGCACATTGTATAATCTTACTTATTGCGATTGTTTGCATCTTATTCTTGTTGCAACTGTGCATTTAAATCAATAGCCAAAGTCCAAAAGGTATTTTACGATCGTCACAACGATGACGTCAGCTGAGGCTGGCGATGTGTCAACACTTTTATGGCGTGGACGATGCTGCCGACATCACATAGGTTTCCAAAATTGCATTGCGTGCGTCTTTTGCGGCTCGTTGCGTGGTATACGATCACTTTTTAATTAATTAATCTAAACTTCTTCTAAAGACATTCTATTGTAAAACGATAGCGAATCAAGGAGCGCAAACTAACACCTATAATATGCTAACTATACAATATACATCCTTTATCCCTATTTCATAGCTTTCTTTCATGTAATACAATTAGTGCAAAAAATGATGTGTGATGATAAGACGTGGCCGTTTATTCGTTTCTATAATATATTTTATTTATTGAGGTTCTCTGATTTTTCTATTTTGATGTATCTATTTAAAAGATATATTTTATTGCGCTCCAAGACTCGAACAAAGCAAATGCGATAAAAAATCTTTGTCATTCAGATTGCAGGTAACATCTTAATTGCAGTTAGATACGTAAAGATCCGTCCAGCTGTCGTATTCTCTATTTTTGACATTTCCAGTGGCTATGGAAAACAATGGAAAGTCAATCGCATCGCACTTTGTATAAACTAAATGCGAAGCCATTGACGGTTCTTAGTTAGAAACTTTCGACAGCCACCGAGATAGAGAATAACCCACTAGGTTTATTAGAAAAGTAAGTTGCAATACTATGGCTAACCTCCATCAATGAGCGGATTCTATTTGACGACTGAAATCATGGTCTACCTATTCGCGTACTGTGTGTAGGTAGTTAACAAAAGGACAAAATTAATGCACTAAAAATATACCTACCCACAAGAAACAAGGAAGTACCTATAATGAAAATCGTTTAAAATAATTTTATAAGTCATCTAGATTCTAGAGTACTTATTAGTTTTTATAAACTGTGATGTTTTTCTACATTTTGATACTCAAGGTATACTAAAATAAAAAAGTTACGCAAATGCTTTGTTTTAGGTACTCGGGAGTCCGAATATTACATTTTCACAGATAAAATATAAAAATACTAAATAAAAGTACCCTACAATATTTAGTTTGGTAACTGTATCCAATAATTCAATCAAAGTTTATACTCATATTATATTTAAGTAGGTAACAATAGTCGACAGGATTGATAATAATAATTATAGGCACAATATAAAACAAATTTATTTATTAACCATTAATTATAAATAAACTATGTATTATGCGGTCAAGTGCATGGACTTAGTTAAGTACCTTAAATGCAAACAGACAATAAACAAATTATAAAAAATAAGATAATATACAAAAAGCGCTATGCGATGCTAAAAGCTGGATGCCAATTATTTTCTAAAGCCTATCGATAAGGCTATTCCCCAAATGTAACCGTGTGTATTTCAATGCAATGTAACTTACTAGGAAACAATGAATTTCCTACTTCCATAGTAAATTACAACTTTTTGTAGAGCCATTTTAATGTCACATTTGACAGTTAAGAATGTATGGTAAGAAAAATTATGGACCACTTTTGGTATTTTAAAAATATAATTAAGATTTATTCAACAGGTCCGCACCATTCCACGATAAATGATTTGATATTTCAACCCAGTTCCATTTACCGTTGTCAGGAACATTCCAATCAAAACATTTATCGTTGTACTTTCCCATTAAGTACGTTCTAATTATCTCGTTAAACCAAAAAATAGGCCTTAAATCTTCAGTTTGAATGTAACTTCTATGAGCAATTTTCTATTAAATATTAGTTTTCTTTTCATGTCAATGTTCCATAAATATGCTAATTAAATGCCTCTACTGTAGTTAAATATTAAAAGAGCATAAAACAAATTCATAATTTCCGAAATTCATAAAACAGAAACAATGGCTTAACTCTCATATAAGTGTCACATCATAAATACATTGGTATAGTACGATTGTCTCATACGTACCATTGCTTATACCTTGTTACAAGTCATCTTTAAAATCATTACAACATTATATTTGCTGTTAAAAGTACACCTTGCCATAAATAGATTGTGCACGTGGCGTAGCAGCAAAAGCACTTTTTTATTGCTGAACCAAATCTGATGGCGCGCTTGGTTCGCAATTTACAGCATGTAGTATTTTGACAGCACATAAATAATAGTCATAGTTCCTAAAGTTGAAACAAAAGCAAATAAACGGCCACATTATTATAACGTTGTAAAAAGAGGAACGTCGAACAATACATCTGATTTCATTATTAATAACAAGATAATCATTGAATAACAACTTTTGACACATATTTTAATGATAATAAATCATGTTACTTGCTAAACCAATTTCTACATGCGTATCATTGTATATTTCACATCAAGACGAGAGAGCTTTAAGGGGAGACAAATCGTTCACCGCATTTCATCATACTGAATGCTAAAAAATGGCTCTTGGTATAGAATCTGGAATGTCACACAAATATTAAAATACTGATTTGTTAAACAACAAACTTAAATAAATAAACACGCTCTCCGAGGATGTTGCAATTTGAACCGTTGTCGTTAGTATAATCTACCATTAAACCACCATTTCACCATTAACCGATCATAAATAAAAACCTTTTACACCGTAGTTCACCTTGCAACAAACCCCTTAAAATTAACTAACCAAGCTTCCGATTTCAATCTATACGATGCCGCTGTTAAAATATATTGCACCTACACAATTTTTTTTCCCTTAAACGTTTTCATGCCTCTAATTTAGTTGACGCGAAATTATTTGCAATATGTATCATATAGTACAGCGTCCCTTAAGCTTTCGATAGTGAACTTTTATGCACATTTTCACCAACGTTCCCTAACTTTTATCTAAGCTAAGTAAGGTGACGCTTTTTGTCAATTTTGTTTTCATGAACCCTTAGAATGTACTCTAAAGGTTCGGACAATGGCGGAAACGACATTAGTTTGTTGTATTTAGGGGCTACAACGTAAAGAGACTCCTACTTAGGGGTTGGTGTAGGTATGGTTGGTGGAAACGGGCATTAGAGACTTAAATTAAAATTCCTCTCTTTTAATTAATTAAATAATTAATTTTATCTCTTCTCATTAATAAAATCTCAATAATCTTCCCATTAATAAAACTCAGGAGCGTATATACATTAGAAAGATAAGAAAATGGTAATCGCACTTTTCGAAAGAAACAATTGAAATATTTCAGCAGTATTTAAAGCAATTTTAGTAACTACCTTAAAATATTTTAATAGTAATTAAGGTTGTAGGAGGATATTATTTTGAAATAATCTTTAGGACAAAATAGCTATCTTCACTTGCGCCAGCTAGCGACTCGTAAGTTTAAGGAACACTGTTAAAGTCTATATCTATCGTAGGTAATATAATACACAACAGCCAAACAGTACCTGCTCTAGACAGGTTATCACTTAAAGGTAATTATTTATATTATATTAATTAATAAACGGCGAAATATTTTAAAAGTCGGGATCTAAAATGCCATGAATATATCCCACCGAATCTCGTTGCTATAAGTATTTGTCCAAAAATGTTTATCTCGAAATTACTTTATGTTACGACAACACTACCTTTAACCACTGACTACATATCAACTTATTATTTTATTTAAATATCTATATACCACATTTCAATGAAATTATTTCGCTAATGGTTGTTTTATGCCCTCGCTTCAATCGAGATCGCTGTAACGTAATACGAATATAATAGGCCTATTCAGCACTCTTAGCACAAACTTGAACATCTCGCCAACGTTATATTCGGGAAGTCGAAACACAATAACGTCAGAGTAAAAAGAACCTAAATACTATTGCTTTATAGCCATTCATTGGCATTCAGTAATATCGAGTGTTCGAATTCAGTAATACGGACGAACTTGAGCATTAAAACAAGCCGATAATAACAATGATTTCACTTTGATGTTAGTGTTTCGATATTCGAAATCTAACAAAGTTTTCGAGATGCGTAAACACGTACTAAACCTGAGGACTACGCTGATACAAGTCGATTTGTGATTGGCACACTTTATAAAGGCGAGTTCTCACGAAAAAAGATTGAATCAACCATAGTTGATCACGATCAAACAAAAGTGGAATAAGTATGACTTGTTGATTTACACAATAAATAGTGATACTAATTGACAATCAAATTGTCAATTTACAAGTGTCGATTTCACAGCAAAGGGTGAGATTTCTCACCGGTTTAACAATATTTGGTCAATATTATCTTGATTCATTAAAAAGTCCAACTCGATTGGAACAGAAGTCCTCAACTTTTGTTAACCAATTCACTGTCGATGAATCAAACGTGATTCATCAGAACGCGCCTTTAATATTCAAAAATATCAATTTCCGCCAAATACATACTATCTGCTTATTATATATTCTGCGTGTAAAAGATATCACTAGATTGATGTTGCTAATTACTCACAGCAGACAGCGATATTCTATTATGCGTTTCAACTAAGATCACTAATGAAACAGTATATATATTATGCATTGAGCTTGAATCCACCGGGCTGATGTTATGCTCAGGTTCTTGATCCAATCACTGTATGAATGGAATGAATTTTTAACCTGTGCACAAATTTTTATAATGTATATAAACGAAATTCAATAAAGACATTTTTTTTTTAATTTACTTGAGAATGCCTACTAAAATTATCATTTACAAACGATGTCTACATTTTAACAGATGATGAGGGTTACCCTAAAAAAACAATGCATCCTCTAAGATGTGAACTAGGTTCCCTATTCTTTTTAATTATTTTCGAGCTGAATATTTTGTGTCCATAATTTGCTTATTTTAGGAGTCGGATATCGTACAAAAATATTTCAAAAAAAAGGTACAGAACTATTCATGGAAATATGTTGCATTAAAGATAACACAACCAAACAAAATTTTTGCACCACCAAAAATAAACTTCCTGTACAGTGCAAACTATATTTGATATCGTTAATCAGGTATTCTTAGTTAAAACACATGTATAATTGTATAGTGCATTAGCAGACACGGATTTGTATATTTCAGAAATAACATTGAATTGGCGAATCGCAAATCGGCTATATTCGCGTCCGGGTTAAACATTACTTCATTATATGCATTGGTTAATACTAAGCTGTATTGCTTTCAATGTTTTAGTTACAACAATAATAATACAACAGATTTTTAGTATAGTGCATAGTGAAATTTGTCAGTATAGGAACATTCATCTAATTCTATAAAAAAATTGAATTGATTTAAAGTCGTGTTTGTAATCTGACTAAGTAAACTGACGTTTTTGCACTAGTCAGTTTTAAAACAAATATGTCCTGACATAAAATGTCTCGGTTTAACTCGGTCTTTCCCCTAGCACAGAGAGTTGGTGTGATGGGTTCTTCATTGACATAAATAGAAAACCGGCCAAGTTCGAGTTGGACTCCCACACGGGGTTCACACGTGTTCCGAAACATCGTACAAGATTTAAAACCAGTTATTATTAAGATCGAGCAAAAACAAAAAGTTTATTGTATGGAGACCTTCTTTAATTTTTAACTTTTTTTTTTAATTTTTTATTATATTTGTTGTTATAGCGGCAATAGAAATACACATTCTGTGAAAATTTCAAGTATTTCAAGGACAGCGGAGGCTTAGTAATTCCGTTGGCACCCTTTGGGTACGGAATCCTAAAAATGATGGAAAAAAACTACGTCATGACACCACTACAATTTTAAATGTAGCATCATAATTTTAAATGTTGACATTAGCGCTTCTAACAGCTTACTTGGTCTGATTAGAAAATACGGCCATAAAGATTGCTGAGTCAATAAAATTTATACATAAGAGTTCTAATATTGTATTTATTCTGAAACGGCCTTACAATCAAAATATATATATAATATGCGAATATAAATAGTTAAATTATGAGCTCACGACTGCCAGCAGTCATTTTAAAACGCAATCTCCGATCTTGAGGCTTGGGCATTGTGCGAGTGTATGGACGCGTGACGCGCAGGAACAACAATAAAATTAGAGAAGACATGATTCGGGCACCTTGAAACTACCCTCACTTTAATGGCAAAACGTTTTTTTCATTTAGAATTAAAATAATATACAAATAAGTTGTCCCTAAATTAAAATACTACACATTGTGTTTTAATCTTCTTGAAATTTCACGTTTTGCCTAACAATGACGACACAATGAGTGTTAAATAACGACTGAAGATCTCATAGACTGCAAGCTGAAAGCAAAATTGCAGTTTATTTGCGGTTTGATAGCAGTAGACATAATTGCATTTCAACTGCTCGCCGATTACATTCGGCTTGGTACTAGGAAATAAGAGCGCGGTCACAATTTTATAAAAAAAAATTTGGTTTAAGTACCTTTCTGTAATCTTATCGATATGAAGCCCTATCTACACAATCTAATTTTTATTTAGATAGATTCTAATACTTTATTCATTTAAATATTTTATAACTACATAATTTAATCAACTAAAGCCCAAATTATGGGCGGTATATTCAAAATTGCTAACGCAAACTACACTAGCGGCACGCTATGATGGCCGGTTTGACGTTTGTCCGCTCATGAAGTTCCGTATTAATTGATAACGACTTTGAAGGAAATAATTGTATTACTTTATTGACGATAGTGATGTGCAGAGATTCATAAATTTTATCGAATGTAGTTTCTCATGAAGTTCCGTATTAATTGATAACGACTTTGAAGGAAATAATTGTATTACTTTATTGACGATAGTGATGTGCAGAGATTCATAAATTTTATCGAATGTAGTTTTAGGTTTAGGACTCAAAATTTATTTATTAAATTGATTTCTTAAATGTATACAAGTGTAGAAAAATCAGTTTGCACCATTTAAGGGGTGAATGTACTTGTGAATATGAACAATTTTCACTATGTGGACAAACCTCTGAAATCGCAAAAAAATATCAATAAATTTTTAAAAATGGAATCTAATACGATCGTCACATAGGATCGCTGGCTAGCACAACTACTACCTCCGGCAAACTCGCGTCAATGCTCAATGCAAAACAAAGCAGTTTCGAATTGACGTTGCTTCGAAAAGTATAAACTGTCAGTGCAATGCGATTGTGATATAGTTTTGACCTGGCTTTGGATTTCAAATATTGATACTGCATTACTGTTGACCCTTGCTCGTTAATTTGGACTCTGTTCAAGCCCTTTGTTGTGGATTTCGTCGATATGACCGAACGTACGCAGAGAACTGTTCTAAATAGTCAGACACGTGAGTTCGTAATACGCCTTCGTAACTATTTCGATCGTGAAGCTCAAAATGGAGGGCCAATTTTACCTATAACGTCAGTGGTTGAACGCGTAGCTGATGCGCTTAATATTGGACAACGAACTGTTAGACGGATAACTAAAAAAAAATATGGCGAGACTGGCACAGAAGAAAATAAACTTCACACACCAAAAAAGAGAAAACGAGCAAAACCAGTCGTAGGCATCGATAGCTTTGATGCCGATGCTATCCGAAGACATGTTTACGGCTACTATTTACAGAAGGAGTATCCAACAAGAAAAAAGTTGGTGCATTCACTGAAGGAAGCTGGATTATTCTTCGGTGGGGAAAGTTCTTTAACGAAGATTTTGAAGACCATTGGATTTCGATACAAAAAATGTAACAAACGCAAAATATTGATGGAAAGATTTGATATAGCGATGGCAAGGTATACTTTTTTACGGCAAGTGAAAGAAATCAAAAATTGGCAAAATGTTGTGTTCTTGGATGAAACATGGCTTAATGCTAACCATACTGTAGGCCGTTCTTGGAACGATGACACAGCAGCATCTACTTCCAAAGTTCCTGTAGGAAAAGGATCGCGACTTATAATTTGTCACGCCGGAACCATCAACGGGTTTGTCGAAGGTTCTCTCATGGCTTTTGCGTCAAAAACCACTGGAGACTATCATGAAGACATGAATGGAGAAAAGTTTACTGAATGGTTTACCTCAATGTTGTGTAGCCTCCCTGAACCATCTATTATAATTATGGACAACGCCCCATACCACTCGATGCAAATTGACAAGCCACCTGCCCAATCCCAAAAGAAAGCTGATATCGTCGCATGGCTTCGTAAAAATGGCGTAGATGCAAACATGAATATGTTAAAAGCGGAATTAGTACATCTTTTAAAAGAAAACAAACCAACCAAGATCCGATACGTCATTGACGAAATAGCATTAGAACATGGGCACAGAGTTATACGGTTACCGCCTTACCATTGTGAGTATAATGCGATTGAGTTGGTGTGGGCTCAAATTAAGGGATATGCTGCAAGACACAATACAGAACCCCCATTTACCACAAAAAAAATGCTAAAATTATTAGAAGAAGCTTGTGAACATGTGACTAAAGGAGACTGGGAAAAGGTTGTGAATAGAACTGTTAAATTAATAAGGGAAGATTATGAAAGAGATGTGAAAATAGATAATATTATAGAAAACGAACATATAATTATTAATGTATGTGATGATAGCAGTGACGACAGTGAAAATAGTAGTATGGACGAATCTGATTAATTATGGCCTTTTGTGGCACCTTTTTTGGTATCTTTTGTATTCATATGTTTCTTGTGTGCATATAAAGTATGTATATTCATTTTCGTTCAAATATTCAGTTCGTTCAAATAAATTAAATAAACATATACATTTTTGTTTTATTAAACCTATTTAATCAGGTACAAAAACAAAACTTAATTGTTTTTTGTTCGAGAATAAATTGACATTCCACATCACTATTGTAATGTGTCAAACCGGCCATCATAGCGTGCCGCTAGTTTAGAATGAATTATGGCTTCAAAAAACATTAAATGTAAACAGCTCTCAGCCAATCACAATCGCTAGATTCGAATTTGTGACGTCAGCTAACAAGTTTCGAAAACGCGGCAAAATGGAGACGCCTAAATCACCCTTATGGCAGTTTTAAATAGTTATTTTTTATGTATTATACACATTTTAATGAGTGATACATCTTTTCTAAGCTATTGTGATGTAAGGAAAATAGGAAAAAATAAAATATCCAATTATATTACAAAACACCCTATGCATTTATGTAAACTGCAACAGTACTGCATCCACACTACAATTTTGCTGTTCAAATGGAGTCGCTTGGTCTAGACACTAAACAACGTTATTTCAGACAAATTCATAAACTAGTGCCTCATCAAATCCTAATATTAATTTAATACGTTCGTTCACTAGGATGCAGCCAGCTTACACGATACATGTTCCCGCGCCCGACGCTCCGTCACTCGCACGCTACACGCTCGCACGCACGCACGTCCGCACGCACGCACGGGTCTACTCGTTGTCAGCACGCATGCCGCGTACTTCGCCTTCACGACGAAGCTTCTCCAGTTCTTCCTTGGTTCGCTCTTCGATCGCGCGTATGTCCGCCATCGTCATGCCGAACCAGTCGTCCATGGAGCAGAACACTTGTCTATGGAAACAAACATTGAAAAAAATCAAGCTTAGTCTATAGTCAAGTAAATATAAACGCACATTCCGAATTTGTTAAAAGTATCGCACACTTTAACGCATAACATATCTCGATACTGCCTGTGCCTTGTCTGCTGCAGTCATGCTACTGCTCCATCTGCATTAATGATAGAATTAACGGCTGCGCTCAAATGGATTAGCGCTTAGCGTCTAACGTCATTAGTAATATTAAAACACATTTAACGCAGTAAAATATAAGCCCCATCTGCGTAATGCCTTTATTATCGTGTTAATATACACGTTACGGCACAGGTGGAGCAGGGGCATCAAAGTTCGACTAGTAGACTATATACATTGTACTAAAAATTTATTATCAACTTGGAAAAAAATAGATTCGGTACTTTATTTTTGCGGATACCATATATAACATACAGACGTTACTCCCACAAATCGAATCTAATGACACATATTACAGATGGACTGCAGTTCGATTGCAGTTGATATAATTGCGATTTTCTATAAGAAGTTATATAAAAGTATAAATTCTGACACATTCTGCTATTAAATGCTGCTGTGCAATATACCAAACTACAAGTAGATATCAACTTACCTATGAAAGATAGTGAACAACCGTCGTTCCGATTTTTGGATCACATTTTCCACTTTGCTCTGTAAAATAAATTTAAATAATAATAATGTTTCCCTCAGGATGAAATCTATAGATCACACTCTAACTCTGCTCAGTCTCAATGCAAAGCTAAAATGAGACACTAATGTGTGATAATAGTACATTATGGTACAAGTGTCAAAGTTGGTGATTACCGCTGAGGCGCTATTGAGACCCGAGCCGTCAGGTGAGGGTCTTAAGGTAGCCGAGGACGGTAATCATCAATATACACGTGTATCATACGACGTTTTTCAACACACTTGTGAAGAAAATAACACTAAAATAGTACATTATGGTACAAAACAGTGAAAACGAGTTGTGAAAATTTTTTCGCAATGGCGGGAAAAATTAATGTTGTTCTTTTGTTCGCCCTCTTGAGATGCTCTTGAGGGGAGGCAAAGATCGACGACCATACAGCCTATTCAGGTGTTTATTTGATTTAATCAGTTTTCCGAAACCTTTAATGGCCATAGACTAAAGAATGAGGTTTCTTTTTTTTTTTGGCATTTCTCTTATAGCCACGTACAAAATGGGGATTTCGAGTTTTCTTTATTACAAAAAAAAAAAAACAAAAGTTACTGACAGTTTTATTTATTAAACACGTACATGTTGAAATTATCTATTTAAATACGGAGTTGTATTGCTTGCTCAGGTACATTAATTTAACACGATATTTTTATAAATTATTGAACAAGATCTTTTTTGTAATAGAAACTTTTTTAAGAACACAGCAACTCACCCAATAAAATTTAAAAAAAAATTTCTTTAACTCACATTGTGAATAATAGTAATCAAAAGTCACAGTTTGAGTTAGAGGTGTCATTGTGTGCCTAGTTGCGGTGAACCGGGAGCCCCTTTATGAGCAAGTGTGTTGAAAAAATTATTTATTCGTGGCTTGTTTTAACTGTCTCAAGTTCGAGCCAAAAGCACGCTCTATAAATTTCAGTCTAAAACTTAACAGTTTCCAATATAATGCCGGAATGACACGTAACCAATTTGAAAGTGAATTAAAGATTACATTAACTCTCACTAAATATTAACAAAGACAAGTTTTTTGTTTGTAAAGTAATATAGAATAAACGTTGTCTATATTCTTTGCTTTGTAAATACAAGATAAATGACTATTGCTAGTACTATTGCTAGATTTAAAATATTTTTTCGTTAAAAACATTTGAATGAGTTTTTTTTAATGGTGAAATCCCATTGTTCTTACTAACTGACATCACAGATAATGACTGCAGGACCGATTATATCACCACAATTTACATTTTGCAAGGATATCAAGCCACTGCCAACAGGTGTGTAAAGCGTTGTTAACATCTGTTCACACTATGAATAACTAAACTGACGTAAACTCGTAATACCTAGTTACAGTTGGTCTATTAATTAAATAATACACATATCTATTATTTAGGGGTTCGGAAAAAAAATCTTGAAATATCATTCTACTGTTGAAGAAATAAGTACGTAATATTTAGTACGCAAAAATACTATAGGTAGGTACATTTTTCAGATGGTATTTTTTATTTTACAACACCGAAACTAAAACAATCAAATTCCTCACTTTTTAAAATTTATGAACTCGCTTTGAGATTTATACATATTTTTGTCAATTTTGACTCTTTCCATTATGAATTTTTTTTGAGTTTTTTATAGCTATTTTATTCTGAAAAATACATTTGTTTTTATATTATAAATAATAATCAGCTGAAAAGATGTCCACCACGCGAGTGCGCGGCCTATCACCTTACCTGAAGACCGAACCACTTGAACTCGGCCGTGACGAGCTTGTAGCACGTCATGATGGGGTTCTGCTCGGACTTCCAGTTGGGCCCCTGCAGCGGGCCGCGGCCGGTCTTGACGGACTTGAACTTGGTGGGGTCGGTCTCCGGCTTGTAGTCGGCCGACGACATCGGGTCGTTGGCGATGTCGATGTGCACCACCTCGCGCATCTTCAGCTTCTCGGGCGGCAGCTCGTGCACCTGCCGCAAGCGACAGCTTGTACTCTTACTCTATTATCCTATTAATCCTATTATCCTTTTTTTATAATATTATAAACACGAAAGTTTGTAAGTTTGTTACTCAATCACGTCGCGACGACTGAACCGATTTGGCTGTTTGACACAATGATTGACTATAGTTTTTTATCCCGGGAAATAAGAGAGTTCCCGCGGTTATAAAAAACTTTAATCCACGCGAACGAAGTCGCGGGTATCATCTATTCTAATAGTATCTACATAATTATCGTTTATTCAGTTCTAAAGTATCCCAAACGCCAAATTTTACAAATTCGGTAATCGTAATTAGAATAATCATTTTTAAAACTATAAAAGAAAATAAAAGTATTCTGTCAAGTAAATATAATCTTAAGGTTAAAAGTTGATTTATAAAAAAATTTCAGCAAGTGAGCCGATATGAAAAATGTTTAAAACTTTGAGACTAAAGTTTTAAAAGTGTTATAAATACAAACACAAATGTACATTACAAGGTTTAAAGAAGTTAAAGTAAAACGCATTGGTATATCTCGTAGGTTACAACGTCATTTTTAATCTTTTGTATGGGACTGCATGATATGCAGTTTAAGCACTCATTACATCTAAGTACCTATACTTTTTTACAGCGTCAAGTACAAAACAGCGTTTATTAAGAGTCATTAAGACTAGCTTGTTAGGTAAGTGACAGGGCTATAGTCTGCGCGCAACTCGTTGCCGCGCCTTAGGTATGGGCTTCGACCATTTAGCCGGGACGCGCCTTTACGCAGATTTAGTACTGAATATATTCTGCCACTTTCTGCGGTGAGGTGGGATAATCACGTACAGCATACATTTACTCACTTCCGTACACTCTTGTAAATACTTAATGTCTCTATGAACACACACTAACTCAAAAACTATCACACTTACAAGCCGAACCGTACGTTTGTACATGTACTTCGGCAGAGGGGAATACGTGCGCTTGCCACGTCCCGGCTAAATGGTCGAAGGGTATGAGCATGACAGTGGAGGGAACGCATTGCATACGAGAGTCACAGCATAAGGATACAGTAGGTCGACGTCTTTGATCTAGTGGTAAATGCCGACAATGTTTAAAAAGCGTGGCCACAGTTTATAGAGGCTAGGGTTCTCAGTTGTCACAAGGAAACAATGTCTATTAATTTATATTTTGTATACATATTTCAGATTGAACATAGCAATAAACAATATCATTTTAATAATTAAAAAGCGAAAATTTGAAATTAAAATTATTATTTGAAACAGGTTCTTCTAGGTTCAGGTCGCTTCTCTTTTGATCGTCGAAATTGAGATCGAGATCAAAGGCGTCGACCTACTGTATCTCCTTATACTGTCTAACCTAACTTCCCCGTCTCCCTGCGCACATACCTAAAGCGTAACCAACGAGTTGCGCGCAGACTATACCTTACCCTTGACAAATATACTTTACAACCTTTTGACGTTTCACTCTACTCAATTTTATACGGGCGGGGCGGCCTCACAATACTATATGTATATTGAAACCTCATATCCTCATAACCTCAATCGAAATAGGCGAAAGTACTTAACTCTATCTGTTACCTTTCCTCCAAACTCAAAATCGATTGAGTTTTTTAAAAATGGTTCTTATGTAGTCGGGTTTTGGATTGTTTTGATTGTTTTTATGACTTTACTTGTTATTAATACATTGGATCAATGATATATTATCTCTAGTAACGAATCTGTCAAGCAAATCAATAATATAATCCTTAGTAATATAATAAATGTGAAAGTGTGTTTGTTTCTTGGTTTGTCCATCAATCACGATGCAGTAGAGGCAGGGATCGACGCGATTTTTTGTATGGGTACTTTAGGACCTTGAGAGTGACATAGGCTAATCAAAAATCAAAGAGTTCCCACGCGATTTTTAAAAACTAAATCCACACATATGAAGTCGCGAGCATCAGCTAGTAGTAATATAATTCTTAATCCTTAAAATCATAACAAAAAGATATGTTGAGGAATTTGGCCAATGTTTTATTCACATGCATATAAAACGTTCAATAGTTGCATTGATTTATTTGATTTAAGCCCCATTTAAGGCTCGACTATAAGCTACTTGACCTCATAACAGGGTTAATTTGTACTGACTTCAATCATATTCGCTTCGAGTCCGTCGAAACAAATGATTACCTGTCTCATTCATTTGGACAACATCGCAATTTACATAATACATAAATGGTTATATTATTTATCGGGTCTAAACTCTAGACCCGATAATTGCATAACCAACACTGTAACCCGACTGCAATATTGTAGACTAGCTGATGGCCGCAACTTCATTCGCGTGGATTTATTTTTTAGGGTTCCGTACCCGAAGGGTAACCAACAGGACTCTATTACTAAGACTTCACTGTCCGTCCGTTCGTCTGTCAGCGGGATGTATCTTATGATCCGTAATAGATAGACAGTTGAAATTTTCAGATAATGCATATTTCTTTTGCCGCAATAACTACAAATAATAAAAATAAATCAAAAATTAAAGGGGGCTCCCCAACTAGAAATGTGTTTTTTCGGCGTTTTTTGGTACGGAACCCTTCGTATGCGAGTCCGACTCCCGCATTTGACCATTTTTTTTTTAAATTCCGTGTGAACTCTTTATTTTTCCGGCGTAAAAAATTAGACTATGTCATTCTTAGGGTTCTTAACTATAACCATGCAAAAAATCACGTCTCTTCGTTGCCGCATGATTGAAGCACAAACCAACAAACAAACACACTTTCGCATTTATAATATTAGTAAGGAATGTAAATAATGAATATCCGCATTTTGACAACAGCCAAATACCCAATTTAGTTTAGTAAAAGCAGAATTATTAGCCTCAATAACTAGCTATTATAAGTACAACATTATAAGTAGGTACATATAAACTTACATTGTGCTGGTCACCGATATCAGGTACATGCAGGGATTCTATACAAATTATGAAGTTCTCTTTCATATAACCGGGATTCTGAGGAAGAACAAAACTACATTTTATCACAAGGAAAAAATTTAAAAACTATAACCCGACTATGAAAAATGGGATGTAATATTCGTTATATTGTGTTCGTAAAAAATCTACAATAACGAATAGATTGACATCTCATTCATCAAAATCGGCTCAGCAGTTTTTATGATATGGACACTTTTCCCTTTTCAGTTATTCCTTATTTCGGTATATTGAAGTCAGTTTAATTTATCTTAAATTGTAGCTCGTTAGAATTATAATATTGCTAAATTATAGTTTTATAAGTGCAATAGTTTTTGAGATCTCGTGGCTAATCAGTAAGTCAGTCAGTGACCTTTCGCTTTTATATATATAGATAGATACGAGTAACATTTCATATGTTACTCTGATTTCGAATTCTTGCAAACTTAAGGCTAACATCTCTTAGTTAGGAAGGTATTAGCTAACCGTTAGTACAGTCCGGCAGTATGGGTAAGCGTTCCATGCCTCTTCATGAACCTCTAAGGAGCCTTTGGGCGCCAAAAGTCTGATAAATGCTGGCACCTTCGACGCCAAGTGGTAGATCTTGTACGTGTATTGACCCGATGAGTATTTGCCACCTACAAAAATATATACGTTTTAAGAAAAATATTTATTGCTATAGTTCTTGCAATTCACGAGGGCGCGTGAGATTTACTTGCGGCTATGTCGTGTACATGCACATTGCGTAAGTGTGCGTGCCTGTCAGGAGTCTAGGTGGGAGCAGTCAGGCGCGAGCAAGTTCTCGCTCCCACTTATATAGAGACGACACACACACAATCATAAGCCACGCGCCCTCGTGAATTGCAAGAACTAATAAGAAAGGAAGAACACAAAAATATTAATTTAACTAACAACTTTTGATGAGTAGACCATTACTTTAATATTTTACATTGTAGACCATACATATACTTAGCTACAGTACCTAATAGTTGCAAGCCCCCCTTGAACGATGATCCACAAGAAATCAAAATTGAAAAATACACTAGATAAAGTTCAAAACCTAAAACCCAACCTTGAAAATAAGACGAGGACTGGTATTCTAATTTTAATGAGTTTAATGTATTTTCTACACATTGGTACTAATTCAATTTAGTTAAGCTTCAAGAGACCTGTCAAAACCAAATTATATACGTTTACTCTTTTTATTGACGTATCTTTGTCAATTTACCTACTTATGTTTGTCAAATGACAAGTGTGATGGTAGCAATGAACGAACAAACATATTATTCATACAGGTTACAGACATAGACGGGTAAAGGCTACTCTACTCTCTTGTAGTCTAGTAAAAACTAGAGCACAGCTGTCGTCGACTTCGAGTCTAAGGTATCGCATACCTAGATCAATAGGGAGACAACTCAAAAAAGTATCTGTTCCCTACAGGAAAAAGTCTTCCTGAATCTTTTGTTAGCAAAGTTATGAAATTATTCTAGGTCGCATTTCACGACATCATTTATGACCTAAAGTAAAACTGAGTTTCATAACTTTACTAACGAAAGATTCAGAAAGACTTTTTTCGTTTAGGGAACAGAGATCTTTTTTGTCTCACTATTGATCTAGATGTGCGATATAATGGTTACGTAAACTGTTTCAACAGAAAACTACCTTGCTGTTTACACGCAAGGTTGAGTCTAGGAAGTATTAAAAGGATTTTATCAAGTCTAATTAGGTACTCTCTGGGTACTCTACATACTTAAGCAAACATTGATCATCTGTGTAAATGAACACGTCAGTCGTGACGTCACTTTACAGGAGGGATACAACCAACAAAAATTCAAGGGAAAATGAGTTCTTATACTGCAAACACTAAACAGTAAATAGATTGAGGGCTACACAATTTATTTTGGTGTGCTTACGCATAATTCTTCGTAAGTAATGATAAAAAGTACTTATAATCAATGATTTTTAGGACTGATAAGTGATTAGAGAAACATTAAATTTTATTAATCATTTAAGTAGAGGCTCAGTTGAAAAGTCGCATAAGAAATACGAATTTCACAAGCATGAAAGGTACGAATGGTTTCGTTTCATACCTTTATAAATCGATGTATCGGTGTGTTTTATAATAAATCGACGCATGGAAGGAGTTAACTATACAAATATGAAAACTTCAATGAAGCAATTTTAATATTTTTAAATACGATTACGAACACAACTAAATTTACTTACTATTAACTAGTTAAAATATTTTACCGACTTGTTTAAAATAACGTATGACGCATGAAAATGTTTTTTTTTTAACTAAAAACTCATTATTATAATTATTATTTATTATTATTTTAGTAGCTGTAAATTAAGGAAATATAATATGTAAATCGTTTTTTATTTACCTCATTATTAAAATGATGTATAAACTTGATGAATAAAATGTCATATAATAATTCTACATATTACTCTATTTTAAAATATTTTTCAGTCGATTCACGTTACACCGTGCAAGAAATCATACAAATTAAGTATAATTCGCTTTACGCCGTGCCGGAACAGGGCCGTTCCAGGTGCCAGGGACGGAACACGTTCCAGAGATCTTATATGCTTG
This sequence comes from Hipparchia sbordonii, assembly GCA_038048805.1. NCBI lineage: Eukaryota > Metazoa > Arthropoda > Insecta > Lepidoptera > Nymphalidae > Hipparchia > Hipparchia sbordonii. The sequence continues at coordinate 5,159,570 of CM076107.1, read as the reverse complement.
TATGTTTTTGTATGAATTAATCCCACGGTGCAGAGCCCGTGCTCTGGCCGGGGCAACTTACTAAATAACAAACTTTCAGCGCCATGTCTGGCACGCGTAAAGGTGATTTGTATGCCCATACGGGTACAAAATAAATATTCAATATATTTGTCATGTCTCCGACCCGGTTCGTGCACTGAGTAGCATGATTCCACCTTTAAGATTTGAGTTTTACCATCATCCTCAGTACATGGACCGCAAGTTGTACAGGAACCTTTCGTATCGCTATTCGAACTTGAACTTATATTTTTTCCAACTAAAAAGCATTCGTAAATGTGAACAAGTAAAAGAAAAACTTTATGGAAGCATAAACGATGAATGAATGTGTGCATGATAAAGATAACCCAAATAAGTTCAGGCTATAGACTTAGTATCTACTTTGAGTCGTCCTGTCAGCCGTGCCTTGGTGAGCACGTAAACCCGCCGCGCGCCGGTCCTGCACCTGCCCCCTAATTCTGTAACTCAGTGCCTATCAACGACGAAAGGCATTTTTTATCCATTGAAGGTTTGAAGAGAAATGTCTTTTACTATTTTATGGTTAACCTTCAATGGATAAAAAATATATGCCAGTGGCTTTTATTTTTTGATAAGCACTGAGTTACAGAATCAGCAGGCAGATCTTTCCCGGTCGTGTCGGATTTCCCTCCCATCGTACTTTGACAGTGAGAGAATAAACTGTGCCGTGTTTTCACACAAACTTATACACTACTAGCTTTTGCCCCCGCGACTTCGTCCGCGTGGAATTTTTCCTGAATTTTCTTTGCTATAAACCTCACGGAGCCCGAGACCTTTCCAACGAATGCAAAACCGTGGAAATCGGTTCGTGCGTTCTGGAGTTATAGCGTCAGGAAGGAAAACCCGACTTATTTTTATATAGTAGATAATATCTCCCATCAAGTACGTGTCACAGTCCAGTCCGGTGAACTCTAGATTGCATTTATAAAAGTCTAGCTTGCCGACATTTTTATTGCAATTTAACAAAAACAAAAATTATTTATTTGGATTTGAGCATTTTACAGAAGCTCTTACAGAATAAAAAGAATAAGTACAAAGTATTCAATAAAACAGATAGAGTTACACTCTATTGTTCTTCCCACAGTTTGCCTTAATTTCACAAATTAGAGATGCCACTGCATCTAATGATGTCTCATATACCAACGATAAAAGCGGTCAAGGCTGTGGATACAGCAAGCCCGATATAATGCACTTTAGCAACAGCTCTCTTACATAAGATACATTTCACGTATAAGCGATCGATCTCATAAACATGGGATTGGAGATAGGATAAGTAAGTATTGGGAGCCTATGACCTCGGAAAAAGCAATTCATTTAAAGGCAATTGCTACTTGTACTACCTATACAGGTAAAATAATTTAAGTTCGTATTCGGAAGGCGCGCAATCAAGCGATCCTGAAAAGTTTTAACGGTACCTATTTATCGAGGCCACCACTACTTTCACCGGATCGAATGTTACGAAAACTTTATTAAAAATTTTGACTCGCACACTATTTAAAAGGTTGTTTTAAAAATGTATCCAAAGAGATGTCAGCTTGAGACAATCAGCTTGATGTTTTAGGTACTTAGCTTACTTTAGCGCTTTATTCCAACTAAAACCCACTAATTTCTAGTTACAACCACGTTCTAGAAACACGCCAAACAAAATAAGGCTGACATCTACAGATCGCACTTTTATTCTGTTCAGACTCAAGTCGAAGCTCAAGACAAAGTAAAACAGAGATATTTTGAGATACATAAATCTTTAATGCAGGACATAATTACTGACCCACGTTTTAACTCAACAAGCCGACTTTGTAAAAGTTGCATCAATCATTGCTACAGTACACATTATTGCATCATTTTTAGAGAATCGCACAGCTGTCAGGTCCAAACCAAATCAGCAGAGCACGCTCTGTAGATCTCACCTCAAGCTTGACAGCTCGTACAAGTTCTGAATATAATTAATATTTGAACAATCTTCAATTAAGACTCGACCTAGACCTAAGACCGTGATACGAATACCATCAGAAAACATTTACGTACAACTGATTCTATTTTAATGACTCAAACATGCCACAAACTTTATCGATAACGCGTCATTTTTATTGCATTTGTTTGTAATAAAGCATATCATTCACGATTACGGTCGTGTCCGGGGGTATTTATAGTACCCACATTTACAATCTCAAGTTGGCCAACTAAATCGCAGAGTACCTATATTAATAGACATAAACTTATGGCAGCCCACACATCTTATTCAACTAAGTTACTATGCCTGTAGTATACCTACTCTGCGATTTAGTTGTCCAACTTGAAATTGTAAGTCTGCGGGCACTTTTAAGAGTGACCGCATACATACAATTTCAAGTTGGCCGACTATTGAACAACTAAATTGCGTACTTTCACAATTTATTACAACTATGTATATATTTTGTGCTTAGACGGAAAGGAATTTCGATTCTGATACACGCTCAGTGTCCAATTTATAGATGGACTAAATCGTCCATCGTAATCGTTGGGTTAGAAGTGCGGACTACCATAAGTCCATACCATATACTATGCCTATTGGTATACTTTGCGATTTAATTGGCAACTTGAAATTGTGAATCTGCGATCTGCGGGTACTATTAATCTCTATCGCAATTGTACATTAAACAAATAAGCTTACTATGGGATTGCCCCAAAATGATTGCTGTGTGACGATGACAACTACTTCAGATGGTCTGAATTGATGCGTTCCTGCTGCACTCATTTAACTTTATTTTAACCAATAGCGGGAGATTGCCATCCAATCAGAGGTGATTACTTTCGTCACACAGTAGCAATCAATTCCACAGTCATCTGAATAGGGATGATCAAGTTTTCAACACCGATGCATCATGCAACTAATCACCTCGTCTCATAAACATATTTCTGGTTGCATCGCCGATGTAACCAATTTTGGACAAGTTGCATCTGACAGTGTGTACTAATGCAATTGGTTGCGTCGCGTCGGTGTAGAAAATTAATTTTTACTTGTTTCACTCCGTGTAAAAATGGGCACACTCATCGCAGTTTTGTGTTTTAGTTGTTATATGACAACATAACAAAATAGAATACAGTGGAAGACCCGCACCGGAAAGCGCAGTGCTGGCAGACCTCCCACTATATGGATCGACGACATCATTTGATACAGGAGGCGTAAGACCGAGGCATGGCGACGTCCATGCAAAACACCTTTGTCCAGCTGTGGACGTCTATCGGTTGATTAGAAGATGAAAAAGTAATATTAAATCAACTTACCAAGTAAGGGATAGTCTTTAAAGGGTTCATTTTTAATTACTTCTATGCCTTCACCACCGCCAGTTTCGTTTTTGGAGACCTCTGCTACACAATATAACTGCGCAACTTGGTACTGGTAAAAAATAATACAGTCATTTAGATATCTTATAAAAAAACTAAAAACATTTAATTTTCAAGAAACTTGTAGGAGGACAAAGAAAACATTTGTTAGGTACATGAGATCAATAAAACATATAAAATGAACTGCTGTTCGTTAGTCTGGCTGAAACTCAAAAACGACGTGACCGATTTGATTTTTTTTTAGTTTTGTTTGCTTTAATACAGGGATGGTTCAAAAATATGATAAAATAGAGAGAACTCGAAAAAAAAAATCATCAGAATCACCACTTCGGATTACATTAGGTATAATAGATAGACGGTGGGAGCGAATCCGCGGATAAAAGCTATAGTATTATACTAATTAATTAATTATTTTTGTCGGAATTACATCCAGGAAAACAATTAAAAATTCATCGCTTAAAACAAGAAATACTTTAAGATACAAAAAGTGTTGAGATTACGCGTTCAGAAACAATATGAATGCCAAAAATAAAAAAAGCATTTATGCATTAAGATATTCAACGTGCTACATTAAATAACCCTTCCTTTTGGCTCTGCCGTATTTGGGTAAAAAATCTAAAGACTTCGAAATAAGTTTTATTGTTGCTTCTAGCAATGTAAAGAAGAGACAAGGAATAATAAAATATTATTTTTTCTTTTTTAGTTGCTTCTGTCGTCGGGTCAATTTTTTTTTATAAGTTATTATTTTTGTAATTTTTTGTGGCTAATTTTAAGCGTAATAATGTTATATTATTATTTAATAAAAAACGAATCATAGAAAACGGATAATAAAGTACATGGTAATGCATGATAGAATCGGTTAACGGGTAAACCGTGTGTGACCTTTAGGTGTGGAGTGTATTTTTCAAATTTAAATGGAACCAACTTCGAGGTAGACCCTATCCAATAAAAAAAGATTCATCAAAATTGGATGGGACAAAGTTATGAGTGATAGAATCGGAAAAGCCGCTGCGACTACCCTTAGAGATGGAATTTATTTTTCAAAAAATGGGACCAACTTCGAGGTAAACCCTATCCATAAAAAAATATATACGCGACGAATTGAGAATCGCCTTGTTTTCGTCGGTTGAAAAAATATCACTTGTATTGTATTCTTCATCAGTTATACCCACTAACGGGTTTTTAAAGTCGATATCGAATGATTACTTGTTTAATTTAAAATTGGCAACTAAAATTAAAATCAGTGATTCATGTCCAAATATGTAGGTAGGTACTAAGCAAACTTCAACAAGGACAAAAATTATTTAAAAACTGTAACCCGACTACAAAATATTTGATGTAGGTACCTAACCTCCGTCATATTGATTTAGCTCATAAAAAAAAATATATACTCGACGAATTGAGAACCTCCTTTTCTTTCGTCGGTAAAAAATGGAGCATGTCAGCACTCAGCCGGATCATGTCATTATAACAAATCGATTAAAATCTCAATTCATCAAAATTTAAAATTAGTTTAGGTGCAACGGTGGAACATATGTAAATAGAAACATACAGATTGCTAAAAGCATAACCTTCCTTTTAACTCTGCCGTAGTCGGGTATAAACTACGAAATTATCAGCCAACAGATAATTATATGTATTAGTTTCCAACGGATACGTTACGGTGTTTATGTCATCATCATCGTTTTCTATCATCGTTTCCTATGACGTCAATTCGGTTAGTCACGAAAGCTACACAATATTATAGATGCGAAAGTATATTGTTAGTTGGTTTGTCCTTAAATCATGGAGCTACGGAGCTGTTGCTCCGTAGAATCAAATCGATCTGTTGATCGATTTGATTTTTTGCATGGGTATAGATCAGGACTTGGAGTTAAGGCCTCGAGAGTAATATAGGCTATCTTGTGTCCAGGAAAAACAAATGGTTCCCGCGGGGTTTAAAAAACCAAACTCCACGCGGACAGATAAAGTTCGGCAGTTATTTATTGGACTGTTGGATACTAAGCGTAGTGTTCAACTGAATACAATCTTCACTGAGTTGCACTATAATTATGCTTATTAGCTGTTGGTTTTGCCTTAAAATCTTTGCATTAGTGTAATAATCTGATTGGTCGAATTTATGGCGGTCTTGTTGCATCAATGCATTTTATACATAATGGTACAGGTACAGAAGATTCACTCCATAAAATCATTTAAATACTAAATTGCGACTCTTGGTAGGTACCACACAATAAAGTGCGATTCAGGTCGCAGTGCTAAATTACCTATAGCCTACAGCATCTAAGAAATTGCCTCTCTTTCTATCGCGTAAGTAGTGTATAATTGGGGATTCTGTATCACTCTCGCTACGCTCGCTCGCTTCGCTCGCCGTGATACAGAATTCCCCAATTCTACACCACTGTTCTTAACATCACATTAAATATATGGAATGTGCCTAAATCCAAGCATGCATTTTGAGCAAACTACACACATGGTTTTACGACCTATATATTCTATTTACTCGAGCAAATATGGTAATAAACCTACTAGTAAACCTTGATTTTCAAAAGTACTCTTCAAATGTAATATTTTTTACAACAATATGAAAAAATCTATTATGTTTTCAATATAATCAATAAATTAAAAGAAGCGGGCAATGCATTATGAAAATTAAACAAGCATATTAATCATCTAAAACTTTATTGTTTACACACCACTTTTTTAAACAAGTTACATTTTTCAGTGCACAGATTGTTGGATGATAAAAACAACTATATATGTCAGAATGTGAATCATACAACTTATACAATGTTAACAAACTAGGACATCCTTTATCTTCTAAATTATGTATGTTAGGATTATTTAATATATCTTTTAACCATAATTGTTTTTCAACGCCTTTACAGTAAATATCATTATGTTTTAGAATATGTATTAGATGGCATTTATAGTTCTCGTAAGGTACGATTCCCTCGCTCCACGTTATTTTTCTATTCTTTTCAATCCAATTAACCTGTTTCTTTTCTGTATCTGTGAGCCATTCATAGGAATATGGTGGTTTGATTAACATTACTTGAACTCGATCATTATACACTATAGCAATCTCTTTAGGTAGAAAGTAATTCTGATCATTTTTAAAACCTTGAACATCCACAATAATTTTCATGATAGTTTTCGGACAATGTTACTCAGCGGTCTATACTCTACAAGACGATCGTTTATAATTAAACAATAAGCACTGGTATTGCTCGGAATTTCCTGAGAAGTTTCAATTTCCAGACGAACATCAACTGGACCAGTTTTTAAGTTTTCGTTTTGTCTGGAACAGTCTATGACAAACAAAGGCGCTTTTTCCTTAAATGTATGAAGATCAAGCAACGGATCAATAGGAAGGTTGTAAAATGACTGACGAAACTTAGCGTACATGTCGTATAATATACTGTATTTATTTTCGTCAAACTTGAGATTTAAAGCATCATACGGATAATAGTGAGAATTCAGAAATAATGTAACATTGGTTAATGAACAATGATCGAATATTGTGCTGTCTTTGTTTTTAACGTTTTTTCTATTAGTTTGCATGCCAAATATAACATATCGAGGTTTTTCTAATTGAGAAGCCGTCTTTAACGCCCATGAATGTTTTGTAGTTTTAGGCAATAATGGATATTCATATAAATCCCAATTTCTAAATGCTATTTGTATAGGATTATCTTTTTCTAATTTTTTTAGAAGTATTAATCTTTGCTGATCTGATACTTTAATATGAGGAACTCGCCACTGAATTCTCTGTATATCAATGTCTACAGTATCATCGTTACCCATGACAACACTATTTATGTTAGTGCTGCCTCTATTAAGTATGAGTTCATGTTTACAGTTAATTATTATTTTATTATAGTCTTCAGCAAAACCTAAAATCTTATTCAATGGTATTAAAGCATTAAAATTTCCATTTTGATTTTTAAATCCGTCTATATTCCAACCCCACACAGCAGCCGCTTTATCATCGCCGCTATTCATTGAAATGAAAGATTTTATTGTTGTAGTTATTCCAACATTTCTAATACGATCGATTTCAACACCATTTATTTCATATCGGATGTCTTGGAAAAGAAATGCAATTGCATTATTACTGAAGTCAACGCTTTTCTTTTGAACTTTGCCAGCTTGATCTTTATGACTCACCGAAACTTTTCCTTCGATGTAAATGGAACTAGCTGATGGTAACACGTAAATATCTTGCTGGTGAATAGGTATCCGAATTTCATCATTTTCGTTGAAACTATTATTATATGGGTTATATGTATGAATCTCATAACTCTCTATAGAGTTATCGAATTCAGGTAAATTGTTAATCTGAAGGAGGCTCATACTTTAAAGCCAAGGGCCTTAAGAAATTGCTTATTACTCTGACTAATTTTTTTATATACTCTCACACGTCTACTTTGTTTTACACTTTCCTTGGTAATAGCTTTCTTAATTGTTGGGTTATACTCTTTATAATAATTTATACTTTTGTTAAATACGATCATTTTGATTTTTTCAAATGAAGACACAAAACAATAGTTTCACTATTAAAATTTATATTATTGCCTTCCAAATCCAAAATTTTTATTGTTATCGATGAAATTATCTTTCTTTTAATAGGAAAATATATAACATTACTTGGAAATTCTATAAATCTATGACTAGGAGGAATGTTTGGCACAAACTCGTAAATAATATGTGAAGGAGAACCGTTAGTGTACGAACTCTGCACAAGATCACATTCGATCCTTATGACAGATAGTGGTAGAATGTTAACTGATGCTGTTGATTCATGCCATTTATTTGCTTTTAGTTTTTCTCTCGAAAACCCTAACATAGGTCCAATACTATTTTCTGAATCAAAGTTTATAGTTTCAGTACAGTACAAAGAGCATGTCATTGTATTGATGTTAGATTTTATTTGAAATTCACAATTTTCAACTCTTTCTTTCAAGTATTCATACAAATCTTGTAAATCATAAGCACCTGGTGGAATAAGAATTCTTTTTTTTTCTTCTCCATATTCAAACACATTATTATTACAGTCTACATTTGGAATTGAATTAAACGCAGAAAAATATACTAAACCACACTCATATTCGTCTTCTAAAATAAGAGGAGGGGCGTAAGTTGATTCTAGAATAGATTTGTTGCCCACAATCGTGAGTGTAATAGACATGATGATTGAATGAATTTATATATTATTGCCTCATCTATTTATTTAGAATTTTTGTTCCAAAAATTAATTAGAAATTTGATACAAAGATGTCCACAGTTAAAAGAGTTAGATCCTTGATAATTGTCATAATTATAATTAATTTTCGATCCCACATACTTTACAAATTCTTTAGGCGGTTTTAAATTACCATAACTATCAAAGTATTCAATGTAATTATTTATCTTTGCATAGGCTACCCAATGAGTTCCAGGATTTTGAGAACTATCTAAGTTGATGATACCACACTCTTTTTGAAAAGGATATTTTGGTAGTTCATTTCTCATAAATGTACCTCTGAAATAAGGAATATTTTTTGAAATTTTTAAAATATCCAAGTTACTTAGAGCACGATTAGGTAGCCGGCGAATCAGTTTTTTTCCTTCGCTGTGTATATTCCCAAACCATTACCATAGGGTTTTATAAATAATCCTTTTCCGATACACAATGTTTCCATTTTTTCGTTATGTCTTTTTAGTTCTTGAAATTTTTTTTTCATTAAATTAATAGCCTTGACTGCTTTCACTATACTAGCAGCACCACCTGCTAAGCTGCCAGCGGCAGACAATCCTGCAAATATAGGAACTAGTGGCAAAACACCACCTGTCTTTGGTATGGGTATTATACGTGGTATATCAACTGATGATGTCGCTGCTAATTCCTTAGCAGCAGCAAGAGCTAATTCGATTGCAGCTTTTTTGCATTTAGGTTTTAATTTATGGATATGTTTTTTTGCGCGAGATACAATATCTTTAAAGCTTTTCTTCAAACCGGCACCTGAATTTCTTGTTTTTAAATTATTACATTTTTTTCGCAAAGTCATTTTACGCTTGGATGACTTGTGTTTCTCCATTTTTTAATAAAAGAGAACTCTGCTCTGTATCGTAGATAATAAGAGACTGAAAATTGTTAACATAGAATGTGTTTATAAAAGATTTACTTTATCTATCCAACTGTTTTCACTAGGCGGCAGACCCAACCATTTGACATATAATTTTTTTCCCTTTGTTTTTAAAACCTTTTCAATAAGATATATATCAGGATGTTTCGTTTTAAGTAATTCTTCAGTATAGAATGATCCTAATATAGGTCGGTGTCTTGCATCTTTTAGAAGGTAAGTAATTGGATGAGTATTTTGAACTTTAGCTATATTAAAAATTTCAGTTGACCAGTTGGGAGTATATCCTTTTTCAAAAGTTCCTTTGTATTTGCTTATTCTAACATAATCTCCAATTTTGAATTTTGAACGTTTCTGCGTTGGTGCTGATAATTGTACTGATTTATATCTTTTAAGTACATTTTGTTTATTCTTTTCATTAACTTTATCTGGAGCCATACCAATTGTTCTGTGAAATGTGGAGTTATATTGTTTCATGATGCGGTCGAGGGTTCCATCATTCCATTTGTAATTTCCTTTCAAGCTAAATTGCTTGTAAATTTTAGTTTTCAAAGTTCTTATAAATCTTTCTACTATAGACGCCTTTTTAGTGGAATAAGTAGAATAATGATTTATACCATATTTTTGTAATAATTTTTTGAAATAACTATTATAAAATTCTGTTCCTAAATCAGTTTGCAGATTTTTAGGAACACGACCTTTTTCTAGTAACTTACTGAAAACTTCAGTCACAGTTTCTTTATTTTTATGTCTAAGAGGATATGCCCATGCATACTTTGAAAAAGCATCAATGACTGTTAAAATATATTTATATTGCGAATTATCTTTTGAGAATGATTGCATATCAACTAAATCTGCCTGCCATACATCATCAATGTCTTTAAGGATAACATGTCTTCGAAGAAAGTTTTTCCTAACATTTTTATGTATTTCATTTACTACACTATCTTTGCTCATTTTTTCAATTTACGACTTACACCTTCTATATTACTTTTTAGACTATTTATTTCTGATTTTAACTGTAACAATGTTTCCTCAACTGTTTTTAATCGCATATAGACCCCATCTAAGAAATTGTCGACATATAGTTTAGTAGCACAGTCGTTTGGATCATTGGGTGTACCAATATTTTTTATGATTTTTTGTTTAGCATCAAAGATATTTTCTAAGACAGAGCTATCCATTTTCAGTTTCTTGTGAACATGATGACCAAACTTGTTGACATTCATGTTTAGCAGTGTTTATAGAACTAAGCAAAAAATAGCAAGGTTTTATTTTTATATACATTATTTTATTATACCAGCTTCTTTAATTTCTTCGATTATTGATATAATCTCATTGTCATGACTAGTGTTGCCAGCATTTTTTGAAGCAATTAAAATTTTCAATCTATCTACTAACTCATTAGGATCATCCCAGTATATAAAATCTGTATTTTTTTTTAACGTTTTTAGAGTTGGCATAAAACCACCTTGTTTTTTTTCTTTAAGTTCACTATCAGCAAACAAAGGCCTTACTATTTTAGTATATTTTGTTCCTTTATCGCCTTTAATCTGATTCATAGGGTTATAATCTCTCTTATGTGCACTAGTATTGCATAAAATATCTTTATATATTAATTTATCTTGATCAGATACAATCTTTACATTTGGTTTACTTTGAAATAACAATTCTGCCAAACCTGGTGTTACTTCATAGGCTCTATTTCCTATTTTAGCTATCATATTTTTACCATGAGTATCACCATCTAAAAATGTAACTTTTGTATTTCCAATCATTAAATTACTATTTTCATTACGCACACCAAAAGGTACATTCAAATTATTGATTTCATTGCTTTTTTCAGGCACTGGAGATGGAGTATAGAATTCGTCAACTTCTTCAGAATTTTGCATAGAAGTTTTTGGTTTTGGTGTTAGACAATTTTTATCATCATTTTCTATGTTTTCAATTTTATCAGAAGTTAAAGGTGAAAATGAATCTGGTAAATCATGATGAGTATTATTTTGATTTTCATTTTTGTGCAATACCATCGATTCTAATGGATCCGTTATAGATTTAAAAAGTTTACGCCTTTTTAGTTCTAAATCATCTTCTTCTTCACGCATTTTTTTTGCTTTCTTTTTGATGGTTTCTATTGATTTAATTAATTGATTCTTTACATTTGCTTCCATAATTATTTACTTAAAAATGGGTAGGTGTCCATGCAAATGCCTACATTTAACTGACTATATTTGTGTCTCGTATGTGGTATATAACAAATATAATTATATTTATTAGTCGAATTTCACGAATATATCAAATGTTTTTCTATAACGACCGTTATTTAGTTCACAATCTTTGTTGATTAATAAAAACATAAACGGATCTTTCCAAATACTTGCACACAATTGTTTAAAGACATGCCAGGTCATATCAGAATTAACATGTTCATTATATATATGTTTTAAGTTTATATCGTCTTGCTTAAAAATAATTAAAAAGTTAACATTGTCTCGTATTAATTGTTTAGGGATTTTTGAATATGTTTGAGTCAAGTAAAAGCAATCAATTTGTTTGTGTCTACCCATGGAAAAATAATTTCGAATATTAACTTGATTTTCACAAGTCACGTCGTCAAAAATGAAAATAGAATTTTTCATGGCTTTACTTGGCGAAATAACTTCTTCACTATGTTTAAACATAATAAGTTTAACATCTGGGGTATTTTGAAAAACATTTTGTAGGAAAAAATATTTAGATTGAAAAGAGGACTTTGAATAAATATAAACATTTTGGAATTTAAGCCCATTTTCATGCAATAATAAGTTTATCATAACATTTGTTTTCCCACAGTTAGAAGGCCCACAAATTATGCATCGAATTGTATTTGGCAGAAGTTTGCTATGTCTACTGAAGCATATTGGTGGTATTTCAACATCTATATAATTTATTTTTAATGATTCAGCCTGTTTTATCAGCTTCATATTGCTGATTGATGTGAATTTTAAAATACAACTAATTAAATAGCTTCATGTTGCTGTTCGATGTACATTTCAAAATATTACTCGTATTTATTTTACGTAGGTATTCACATTCGCACTTGTCTAACGCGCGACTATGGGTCCATGATTCACTATCTTATGTTATATTAAAATGTATGCAATTTAATTGAAACCTAGTGATAATAGTATGAAGTTGAAATTCGTAAAAACTCTTTATCAAACAGGTTCTAACATGACTCCAGAGATTGCATAATGCACGAATGCCATACAAGTATGTGCGATTGTTTTGAAAACTTGACTCCATAGATTTGTTACTAAATCATTTTAATTCCCAGATCTTCTTTCGCAAGGAACACGACCGCTTCTGTTTTTGGTTAGTAAAATTTTGCTTTTTTTAAATATTTAGACTGTATTTATCTAATTTAGAATTTTATTTTATATTTATAATATTTTGTATTTTTGTTACAGCATCATGTCGGACTTTTATTTCACAGATGATGAAATAAATACAAATATGAATAATCCATTTTTCGGAGCTCAAGATGTGGATGCTATTTTAGAAAAAGAAGAAGAGAACAGGTTAAAAACTTTACATGAGCAAAAAAATAATGAAGCACTTCAAAATAACAGCAGTTTGAAAACCATAAAAAAGAAAAATAAATTATCCTTGAAAAAGAAGCTTCCAAAAATAGATCAAGTGATTTCGCCAGCTCCAGAGTCGTCTTTTGTTATACGGAAAAATAAAGCAAAGGGACATCATATCATAAAAATTGAAATACTTGAAATTGATACTACTGAACAGGAAAACAGTGCAAAGACTACTTTAAGTGTACAGTATATAGTGAGTGATAATTATGACAATATGATGGACGCTACAGAAGATTTAATTAATAGGATTATCCAAAAGCTAAGTGTACCTGAATAATTAAATTTAATATTATTTTAGTTATTTTGCGATTGTAAAATAAATAGCATAAATGAGTTCTAATTAAAGTATACTTTATATTTTTATATCATACAAGTAAGTTCTAATTCATAATAATTTCTATTAATTGATTAGTAAGTTTTAATACGCTCATCTTATGTTTAGTAGTTAGTTTATGAAGTAAATGTAATAAATTGGTTGAATTAATAAAGGAAATATAAAATATGTTGTGATTTCATTTATTTGAAATAAAACACTGTAGTAACCGTAATCAAATTTATTCAATGTTCATTTTCCATTAAAGTCAATATTAAAATTAGACAAAAATTATTGTAATACATACTTAATATAAAAATTTCTAACATAATTATTTTATTAAACTAGAGAATCGTACTGTAATGTCCCCAAGGCAAAGTTTTAAAGTCATTTTTCATTATTTGCCTTTTGTTATCATCGCTATTTAATACTAATTTATTAATTTTCTGAGTAAAAATCTGATGATTTTTTGATCGTATGACAAACATATCATCTCTTATATTTTCATTGCAAAATAAGGCTTTCTTATATTTCTCAAAGTTTAACTTTTTTGTCACAGGCTTCGTAATACCCTTTGCTTTACTTATAGTTTTTTTTTCAGAAAGTAAACAATACAATTTTGCGCGTAAACCAACAAATTTTGAAATGATTTCTCCTCCCATTTCATCTTTAAAATATCCAGGTATTTGCTTGTTAGCTTTTGGCATATTAAAAATATTATCATCTTTAAAATTGCTTGTATCAAAATACTGAATGTTATTTTTCATATCTTCATAAAAATCATCAGTTTTTACAAAATATAGCAAACTGTCAGTATCCGTATAACATAACTGAACATTATTTCCATAGATTCTTTTTATGATCGAATAATGAAAGTGATACAAATGCGTTTTCGACAGTTCAAGAATCGTAAATCCAACATATATTGGTCGATCTAAGACAATTTTAGTTTTTTTCAATTGAATAGCTACTAAGTTTTCAGAAAAAATTGATAAACTGTGAAAATGTGGTGCACTGATATATTTTTCCGCTCCATTCAATTTATTAGTGTTATTTGTTTTATCTCTCCAAACGTTTACTAGTTTTACGTCAACCTGTTTCCTTTTATTTTCTATAGTTTTTCCAAAAATAGAATTATTCTGCTTTTTAAAAAAGTCCTTCTCAAAATCAGACTTGGCTTTTTGTCTAAGACTTGTGTTTAAGACAATATAAGGCTCTAAAAAGTTATCCTGATAAAAAGATAACACCCTGTGTATTTTTAAAAGCAATAAACCATTCTTTAAGCATTCTTGCAAGTGCATGTAATGAATAACAAAACGATGTTTATTATATAAATTTGCTATCAATTTTTTACTTTGATTTTTGACAGGAGAATATTTTTCCGCAGCAAATGGTAGGTCTGAATGAGCATCATGAACATTATCCGGATAACACAAATCTACCTCGAGAATATATCCGAGCTGACTTTTTTTAGAAATACTACTTACATCCAAATCTTTAATTTCATTATCATTTAAAAATTTAAAGTCACGCATTGGCATTTTTTGCATCATAGCAAAACCGTAAAGGTTTACACAATCTAGATAAATTAAGTACGTACTTGGCTCATTTTTATTGTAGGATGGTAAATATTTATTGTTAGCTTCAGCGTATCTCAACGAACACTGGGCAAGACCACCTCGAATACCTTTTTCTAACATTTGATAAATATCTACATCAGAAATCAAATCAAGCTCAACTTTAGTATATAACAACATAGCGTCCCAACTTAAAGATGGAGATGATACATAATAGCAGGGGTCTAAATTATAATAGTCCAAACTCATACTTCTGAACTTTTCAAAAACGTCACATAGTAATAAGACGTCGCATTGTAAGTATAAATCTGTATACTCTCCTAAGTTTTTAATGCCAAAAGTTTCCCATATTTTTAAAGCGTGATCGTAATCCTCAATGGAAATATTTTCACCTGTGAGTTTATTAAAAAAATTCGAATGCTGTGGTAACTTCGTTTCATTATATTTCTCCCATACATCCATATAGTCATAGCAATAAACACCCTTTTTACAGGCCAAATTAAATAAGCGATCATCCTTAATAAATGCATGCATATGGTGAAAATCATTTGAATGAAGACTTTTTGCCAATTTATCCAAACCAGAACTCAAAAAATTAAATGAATCGATAAACTTCAGTTGGGCAACATTTGTTTTATCAAGAGGTAAAAATTTTGTGAATGATATATATTTTTCTTTAGATTTTGGTATTAGGTTCGTTTTTCCAATGATATCTGATAATTCTTTAATAAATAAGTGACAATCATAACCACTCAAGTTATGAAAAATGATCGGTATAAACGGACATTTCTTGGCATTTATGTTACAAGTGTTGTGAGCAGGACCTCGGTATTTACCTGTGAAATGGTCATGATCCATTACTATTTTATCATCTTTTTTAAACATTGTTTTACAGATGCAACAAATTTTTGCTTCATTGTATGAAGTTAACTCTTCGATAGTAAGAGGAAGCAATGGATTATTTGTTTTTAAAATGCCATGCAATCTTTTTACATCTTGCGTAATGCTCTCAACAAATTTTTTACCACAATTCGGTCCGCGATAGCTAACAAAGTCATTAAGTTCAGGTTTAGAATGGCAGCATATGTAATAAGCGAAACAAGATGGTTCATGTGTTTGTATATCTTCAGTATAAAGAGATTTATTTTCGTTTGAATATTTACAAAGCAAGCTTTCAAAATCGCCATATATTACGATAGGAATTCTTTGAGTTCTCTCATAGTTTGAAAAATGCAACTTACTACCATCTTGTGGAAGTACAGTTTGTCTTTTAGCACAATCATGGTTATGCAGTTTTTCTTCATTTACAAAATATAAAAAACATTCATCACATAAAAATATTTTAGACTTGTGTTTTGTTAACTGCTTGCGCACAAGTCGGGCGAAGTCTTTTATCAAACAGTAATGGGCTTTGTCATTTTTAGTAATATACAATAAATTAACATGGGTAAGTTTTCGAGCTGAAGTCACATACAAAGGACCTGTAACTGTATTATTGTCTTCTAACCCATAAACATTTATACTAATAGTTGGATTGTTCTTCTCAAAGGTTTTAATATCTTCAATTCCCGGAGGAAATGTCATATTCCTTATGTCAAAAAGTAATGAATAATGAGGATATGATGAAACTCTATTGGAATTAAGTTTTGTAGGATACATTTTAGCAGCAATGCACCATAAAAAGCAATAATCATCGAAATTATGAATATTTAAACATGATTTTGTATTTCTTATATGTGATGGTAATGCCAAATATGATCCACCTTTTAGAGGATTGTATTTATTAATATTTATCTCCAAATGAATTACAGAATCAATGGTCCAACCCGATTCGGAATGTTCGAAGTCTGTACATTTGCAAGTTAACTTTTGTGCACATTGTATTAAAAAACTATCTATATCAGTACTTTGAACTATTATACCATATTTAGTACTGAAAGATTTAACAGACTTTTCAAAATTTTTTGGCAAAATGTATAGAAATAGAAATAGAAATAGAAATATTTTTTATTCAAATAAACTTTTACAAGCACTTTTGAATCGTCAATGAATCTACCACTGGTTCGGAATGCCTTTCCTGCCGAGAAGAGCCAGTAAGAAACTCGGCGGTTGCTCTTTTCAAAAAAATAAAAAATTTACAATTGTTATTGAACACAGGATAGATAGTTATTACTGTCTTATGAATCACTGGAGCGAATTATATCCACGCTTTTTTATCATTTACATAGTCTTCAATTGTATAATATGCTTTTTTCATGAGAGCAGATTTAATTGATTTCTTAAACTTGTGTAGAGGCAAGTCTAAGATTGACTGTGGAATTTTATTGTAAAACGTCACGCCCATTCTCACAAATGTCTTTTGGACCCTCTTGAGGCGCAGCCCAGGAAACATGAGCCTATTTGGATTTCTACTTGGTCTATCGGACAAATCACTCTTTTTTTTGTAACTCAAAATGTTTTGTCTGACAAATATTATGTTGTTATAAATATATTGTGAAGCTACTGTAAGAATGCCTATCTCTTTAAATCTTTCTCGAAGGGAATCCCGCGGCCTCAAATTATAGATTGCGCGGATTGCCCTCTTCTGCAAAACAAAAATTTTTCCAATATCGGCTGCCTTACCCCATACTAAGATTCCGTATGACATAATACTATGGAAATATGCAAAATAAACAATTTTTGCAGTTTCTATGTCAGTCAACTGTCGAATCTTCCTAACAGCGTAAGCAGCAGAGCTAAGTTTGCCAGCAAGCGTTGCTATATGGGTGCCCCATTGTAGCTTTGAATCCAGGGTTAACCCCAAAAACACTGTGGAGTCCTCAGTTTTCAAAGGTTCATTATTTATCTTTAAATTTTTACTGACAGTTCTCGTGTTAGGTAATAAAAACTCAACACACTTTGTTTTTTTAGCATTTAAAAGGAGATTATTTGCCGTAAACCATTCAGAAACTTGAGATAATGCATTATTTACATCGTCAAAATTGTCTTTCATCCTATCGACTTTAAAAATTAAAGACGTATCATCAGCAAATAGTACAATATCGCAAGTATTTTGGACAAAATGTGGTAAATCATTTATGTAGACCAAAAACATGAATGGACCTAGAATAGAACCCTGGGGTACACCCATTACTGAGGCTGATCCGTATGATTTTACATCATTGACACATACTCTTTGGACTCGGTTGCTGAGATAAGACGCAATGAGACTAAGTGCAAAATCTTTAATGCCATAGTGGCTCAGTTTAAGCAAAAGAGTCTCGTGATCAACGCAGTCGAATGCCTTTGACAAATCACAGAAAATACCAATGGCATTCTGTGAGTTCTCCCACGCATCGAATATGTGTTGTAATAGCCTTGCGGCTGCATCGATTGTTGATCGACCCTTTGTAAAACCATACTGCTCAGTGTGTAGGAGTTTATTTAAATTAAAGTGTAAAAGCAGTTGGTTGAGCATTATTTTTTCGAATATCTTGCTGAGAGTTGGCAAAATTGAAATTGGCCTGTAGTTATTCGGGTCACTTTTGCTGCCCGATTTAAAAAGCGGTATTAGCTTACTACATTTCATAAGATCTGGAAAAGATCCAGAATCTACTGATTTATTAAAAATTAAAGCAAGATACGGCGCAATAATATCAATTACATTATGAATTATTTTAACTGATATCCCCCATAGATCTGCTGTTTTCTTATTTTGTAAAGATTTAAATGTTTTGACTATGTCATATGGGGTAACGTGTTCAAACCTAAATAACTTATTGCACTCAGAGACATTGCTTCTTAGAAGACGATAGGCTTCTGCCGGCGAGGAATTTAGAGAACTGGTTGTGGTAATTGGAATATTTTTGAAAAAGTTCTCAAATGTATTTACAACTTCTATATCGGAGTTAATTACATGATTATCAATTTTAAGCTCCAATTTATTATTATTATGCACCTTATGGTTATTCATTTCATCGCCGATGATGCCCCATGTTGTTTTAATTTTATTATCAGAATTGACAATTTTTTGTTTTATGTGAAGTGACTTTGCTTGTATGCACACATTTTTAAACAATTTAGAATAATTTCTTACATATTCAATAAACGCGGGGGAATAATTATATTTTTTTTCTGCATACAAGTCAAACAGCTTATTTCTACTTTTATAGATGCCGGCAGTTGCCCAGTCACTAAACTTAAGATCTTTAAACAGTCTTTTCTCCATCACCTTAAAGATAGAGTTATATTGTGAGCTTAACAAATCAAAAAACTTTGTATAAATTTCATCCGGATCATCCTGTGCAAGGTCAAGCATCGGCAATCCAGCTGAGATGTTTTGTTTAAAATGCTTTACTTTTTTAGTGGTAACTGGCCTGTATTTTATTACTTTTGTTATATTCTGTTGACTGCTTGGAATAGATATCATTTGACCGCAATGATCAGATCTGAGATAAGTGATAACAGATTTTTCAATAATGTTACAATCACAAAAAATGTTGTCAATACAGGTAGCTGAGTTTGCAGTTACTCTTGTAGGTTCATCAAAAATATTCTCTAAATTAAAGCTTTTAAATAAGTTAAGTAGCCTACCAGTAAAAGGAGTGTGAAGCAAAATATCAATATTAAAGTCTCCACAGACCACTATTTTTTTTGATGACCTACATAGCCGCCTTAAGGCATCCTCCATTACCTCCTCAAAAACAACAAAGTCGCCCGAGGGTGGGCGGTACACGCAAACTACAATATATCGGTCCAGCTCAACACAAGACAGCTCAATAGTGCGTTCTATAGAAAGACTAACAACGTCTTTTCGCTCTTTATAATTAATGTTATTTCGCGTTACTATGAAACGCGTATGAAACAAATAGCTCGAAATTTACCTTGATGGCAGTGTGTTTCTTTAGAGATATATTTATAATCTCACGTACAGTTTTAAATATCTGTGAAAAAAAACTCTCAGGAACTAAAGTTGCAGAGTTCGGATTTACTTTGTAACTGATTATTCTGTTTCTAAATGCCGTTTTTATAATTTGTACATTCTCAAATCTAGATTGGAACAAACTATTCGATTTATGACCATTTGTTCTGTTATGTGACGATATAGATGTTTTAACGTAAATATTACATTCTTTGCAGAAAAACATTTTCAATATTATTCCATAGAATTCTTTACCTTGTTTAACTATTTAGTATCTAGTTTCTCAGTTCGTAATATTTTGTGTATATATTACATTAACTATATACTAAGGAAATAAAGTAACCAAGTTATATGCAGACAAAAAGTAAACAAGTACTAATAGAATGGAAATATTGGGTTATTTCGATATCAATTTTTAGTTATGCCTAGTATCTAGTCTGTAAGGTTCTAGTATCTCAGTTCTAGATGTTAAATTTTGAATATGTTAGATTTTGGATCATTGCAATAAAATAAAGTAATCTAGTGATTTTCATACAAATGTACAGACTTAGTAAGAGTAGGAGTATAAATACTGTAAGTAAGTTTAAATATTTCGATATGAACCTTTAAACATAACTAGATTCTAATTTTGTAAGGTTCTAGTTTTGTATGGTTCGAGTTTTGTATGGTTCGAGTTTTGTATGGTTCGAGTTTTGTATGGTTCGAGTTTTGTATGGTTCGAGTTTTCTGAAAGGAAACACGATTAAAAAATATTTGCAAACAAAAAAACGTAAAAAGTTAGTAATATAATATTTATTGTTATACAAACAGATTACAAATGAAAAAAAATCTACTGAATTTCTTTCAAAATTTTTTTTCATTTGCAGGGTATAAAATTGGCTGAATATTTTTCAGCTCGTCCTTACTATCGTTAATTAATTTAACAAGAGACTTCCATACCGCTGAATTTAAATTAGTGGCAAGTTTAAGCGTACAGATCGCGTGTTTCCAGCGCTCGTTGCTGGCAATCTTCTCCACTTCTTCAGAATTGTACACACGAAGCTCGAAGAAGTAGTTGCCCCGTTTGGATGGATCTGACTGCGACGTATATCCCGACGCGACGCGCTGACTAAGAAAACTTCTCAGATTCGCAGCGCGCACGGGCTTGCTAGTAGATTCATCCTGAAATTGTAAAATATTTAATTTAGTACCATCTCAAACACTTAAAAATCTTTCACCACAGCAAGACCACGATACACAACAGTCAAAATTAAAGAACGTAAAACTTATAGGTACTATCACTATCACATTATGATGAAGTTTTTATTGCGAGTATATAGGTAGGAGTATGTAACTATATTATAGGTAATAGGTTAATCATAAAAATGGTTTATATACAGCGAAATGTGAAGAATGATTGAACATTAATTAAAAATGTATATTATAAAGATATTGACAACTCACCTCAGATTCGGTAATAATCCTCCTTCGTTTGACAGGCGGGCTCGCAGGTGTATTCGGCGTTTCGGGTTCAGACTCCGATCCGCTAGAGTCGAATGGATTTTTTGGAGCAGAAGAAGTCTCCTCCTTTTTCTTGGTCGCCTTCTTCCGCTTCACCTCGCGTTTTTTCTTCGGAGGCTTCGATGTTGATGCGGGCTGCACCAAAGCGATGGGGTCTTCGTCTTCGCAAAATGGATTGATAAATGAAGAAGCCCTGTAGAAAAGAATTTATCATATTATATATCCTAATCATATCATCAATTATATAATATCCTAATCATATTAAAAATTTGAAAGTGTGGATGTTTGGATGTTTGTTACTCAATCATGCAAGACGGCTGAACGGATTTGGATGAAATTTGGCGCAGAGATAGATTATGGTCGGGAATAACACATAGGCTACTTTTTATCCCGGAAAATAAGAGAGTTCCTCAACCCACGCGTACAAAGTCGCGGGCATCAACTAGTTTATCATAATATGAAAAACTCCAAATGAAAATTCAATAATTAAAAAAAATACTTACATACTTTATTTCGGCTGTTGTTGTTCTTGTATTCCGAACTCGGTAAGAAAGAAATGGTCAAACTGAGGATCGACCTATTTATACGCTTGAATTATAAAACCTCTTTCATAATACATAAAATGGATTTAAATAAATTAGAATTAAAATTATGCGCATGTAACTTTACACGCTAAATCATCTCGGCATAGAACTTACATTTGCGAAATTGTTCTGACTAGAATTATAGTATCGTATGAATACTGCCTTACCTATAAATTATTGCTGTATCAGCTATAGGTGTTCGATTTTGAAGCATGGAAGACGCTGTTGTTTATACTTACGCCGTAAATTGAGATCTAGCCCTAAAAGGAATGGTATGCGCCAGACTCCCGATAGTTCAGTTGTTAAAAGGATATTCTAATACTTTTCATAGGTGAATTTTTGTGTGAATTTTATTCAAAATTTGTGGAAATCCTTTAGTTTCCAGGGACAGAAAAATATTCCTGGGCCCGTCTTCAAGCAAGTGTCTGTCTCGGCATCATACGATAAGATTCAGCCGAAAGAGTCTTTAGTTTAGACAGACACATTTTTGTATTTATTGTATACTAACTTATTCCCGTGACTATGTCCGCGTGGAAAAAGTTTAGAGTGACTTGCTACTATCGCGAGAAGTTATGTTCTCTATCTCCCATAATATTCAGTAGATCTTCACCAAAATTGGGCAAAATATTTCTAATAGTATACAATTTAAGAAAATATTATCAAAATTGGTTAAGATTTGACGAAGTTATGGAGCAAAATCAACAAAACCTTTCATCCCCTCTCCCGGATAAAATTTATTGTTTATCAAGATAAAAAGTATCTTATATATTGATCCGAAGTATCAACTATCTGTTACTTTCTATTTATTAAAGTAAGTATTTATGGCAATCTAAATAATACTTAAATAATGAGAAATGTGTCTAAAGTCATTAGTAAATAATAAATTTTCACTAAATAATTATAGAAAATATCTGCTATACTTAATATATTTTTATTAAAAAAAATTTAAAGTATTCGTTAATCGAAATCCATTGTTCGTAGATCGAAATGAAGTATCCCAAATATCCTAGTTATGCCACTCAAATCGCAAGACTGCGAAGTTTTGATACCTGGCCTCAAGGTTTAAATCAAAAACCTCAAGAAATGGCGGATGCTGGGTTTTTTTATACAGGAAAAAGTGATCGAGTGATTTGTTACTTTTGCGATGGCAAGCTTAAGGATTGGACCTTCGAAGACATGCCATGGTCAGCGCACGCTCGTTGGTTTCCGTCCTGTCCCTATGTTTTACTTGCGAAGGGTGAAACATACATACAAAGTATTATCAAAGATGTTTGTGGTGCGTCAAAAGACTCAGAACAATTTGTAAATAACAATACAATAAGTTCTCAATTTATAAACAGAAACATATGCGTCGAAAATAGTAAAGAAACATTTAAACTTTTCTGCAAAATTTGTCTTGTAGAAGAAGTAGCCGTGTGTTATAGACCGTGTGGTCATGCTATAACGTGTACTAAATGTGCTCTATCATTGAATAAAATGTTATGTCCGATATGCAGAATAGAAATCGTTAATGTAATGCGAATATATTTCTGATGAGCTATAACATTAAAAAACCTCCCTATAACCAACCTTGATTATATTGAATGAGTATCAACAATTATCATAATAGTCTACAAGCCTCGAATCAATCAATCGAATTCCATACTCCATACTAATGTATAAAGCTATGATCGGATCAAGCAGAAACACGATCAATATACATTAATTGATCGCAACAAATTAACCGAGTTACTATGCGAGAACAAATTAGAGGTAAAAGTGTCATGTGGCTCGCTCGCATTTCTAATGAATGTCGCGCTCTCGTCGAACTAATCGTAATAAATCATGCATTGCACGGCGTGGGTGCTTGGCTATCCCCAACAAACTAGTGAATTGGGGATTCTGGATCATTAATAGTGGGGATTCTGTATCACTGTCGAGCAAAGCGAGACAGTGATACAGAATCCCCACTATTAATGATCCAGAATCCCCAATTATACACTACTCGCGTACCTAACTCTTATCCCTTCGGACTACGTCAGCCCATTGAGTTGGCTCGACGACGGGTCGAGACGACACAGGGTACTTGTGGGTTGTAGCATCCGTGGTTGTAGCTTTATATGTCAAAAGCAGTGTGCCTGGCCTGGCTATAGGCAGGCGAGTCATTGCGATCGTCAAACTGATGCAATCATTTTTAGGGTTCCGTACCCGAAGAGTAACCATCGGGACCCTATTACTAAGCCTCCGCTGTCCGTCCGTCTGTTTGTCAGCGGGCTGTATCTCATGATCTGTAACCTATAACTTATTTCTCTACCTATAGAGAGTTGAAATTTTCAGAGAATGTGTATTTCTGTATGAACGAATAATAAAAATAAATTAAAAATTAAAGGGCTCCCGTACCAGAAACGGTTTTTTCGGCATTTTTTTTTCCAACAAGACAATCCCACAGGCCACAGCTGGGAGAGGCGTAAATGGATCGAGAACTTGAAATATCGGCACTGGGTCAAGGATGCATTGTGCGGCGCATTCTGAGACTTGCAGCGCTACACGGCACTCGAGCACATGGTTAGGCATTATAATGTAATATTTAAGTGGATAATGGTTTTATATATTCTTTGTCCATTCTGTTACAATAAGATTTAAAAACCGGGCCAGTGCCAGTCGGACTCGCACAAGAAGGGTTCCCTAACATCATACCTACTTATACTTTGCAGTAGCTTTTATTTATTTATTTTATTAATCTTACATTATTTTAGTTACATTCAATGCCACAAGAACCATAGTCGGTTCTTAAAAAATATTTTTTTAAGATTGTTCCCAGTAGTGTTGTTGCGATAGTAATAATCTATCGATAGTATCGTTACCTCGAAAATCAGTCGTACAATCGATAGTTGTATCGATACTATTTGCACGTGACAATACTTTCGATAGTTTTAAGGTAGATACTACCGATACTATCGACCCTAGCGATAGTTTTAAGGTAAATACATACTATTAATTATGACCAATACAAGCGATAGTATCGATACTCTCTTTGATTTTTTATTATCCAAAGTATCGATAGAATCGATAATACTATCACGTGCAAATAGTATTGAAAGAACTATCGATTGTATGACTGATTTTCGAGGTCAACTATCGATAGCGCACGCAACTCTCGATAGTTCTGCAACACTAGTTCCAAGTCATTATGTCAATGTTGACGTGTAAACTTACGAGTATAAGGTTATTGTTGGAGACTCAAGTGCAGGGTGGACATTTTCTGTAGGCATAAAGCCGTTGTCGAGGCCACGATGGCATCCACTGGGTCAAGTAGGTACACTCATTTTGCGACAGTCGGCTTTGCGAGACACTATCAGACTAACCCTTTATTCACACAGACAGATTTTTCTGTGTTAGTATTTGCTTATCTATAAGTCGCTATCCGCTTGTCCGTTGGTGTACTTAAGTTCTTCTATATAATCTAACGGATTATGATACGGTATTCGCTATCATTAGGGAATTTCTTCCGGAAAGTTTATTATACATGTATACTATATGTATTTATAAAAAGTAGAGAAAAGTCGATATTTTTAGGTCGAGTAAAAAAAAATATTTTCTCACAATTCCAACGTTGGCTAAATCTTGTGAAAAAATAAAAATTATTTACCTACTACAAGGAGTAACTTAGACCTATCTTAGGCTTAGGAAAATAATTTGGTTTCCTTTGTCAAATACAAAATCTTTGACATTAAATATACTCCCAATGTAGTCTAAACGCTGAACAGATCTTCGCGTTTGGCACAGATTTGATACTTATTCATCGATGTACCTATTTTATCCCGGAAAGTAAAAGAGTTTCCACGGAATTTTAAAAACTTTAGGTTTTTTGAAGTCGCGGGCACCATATAGTAGGTAATATTATAAGTGAGAATATGTGTTTATCTGTAAGTTTGTCTGTAACAAAGTAACTTGACTTTTTGCTTAAATATATAGCTGCCAAAGACAAGATATCTAGACCTAATGTATTCGAAATTCGGTGCACAATAGGCACATAGATCGTTGGCGAAAAAGAGATGCGAGGTCAAGACTGCACCGGCACTAGGTCAAGGATCTGCCGCGTTGATCAGGTACGTATGATACGTCACAATTTACACAGTTTCCTGTCCAGTTAGCGCTTATACTTGTTTTTACATAATATCTTTTACAACTATAATAAAACCGGTAAAGAGCGAGTCAGATCTGCGCACGAAGCGTTCATATTAGATGATTTAACACCAGCTATTATTATTAAGATTGAACAAAAACAAAAGTTCATTGTACGGATACCCTCTTTAATTTTTAATTTTATTTTCAATTATTTATTTATTTTAATGCAATGGCGGCGATAGAAATAAACATTCTGTGAAAATTTCGAGTATCTACCAATTACGGTTCATGAGATACAGCCCGCTGACAGACAGACGTACAGACAGGGGAAGTTTAGTAACAGGGTCTTATTGGCACCCGTTTGGTATGGAACCCTAAAAAGTACTGTCTGACTGACTGACAGGCACAGCCTGTTTTGTTGTACCTAAAGATTTGAAGAAGTATATATATATTCCTAGAATACCCTGCACCCTCTGGAGGTATACTAAAGAGGGATGTTTGAAATTCTATCCCTAAAGGGGTGAAATGCGGTAGTAAAGTGTGCACAAAAACATTTAAAACCTAAATCCACGCATTCGAAGTTTATCAGACAGTTAAATATAATAATATGTATTTGAATTAGTATATATTTACGTAAGTTAATCTTTAAAATATATAAAAAAAAACGTATTATACGGAAGACACGCGGAATTTAAAGACGAAGGTTAAATTTCGCGTCTTGTTTTTCAGCATTTCGAAGGCTAGTTTTTAACAGTTTAGAATAGGAATTTTCCAATAAACATGTGTTTAATACATGTCTAAATAACTCAAGTTGTTCAAGCCTTGTGTTAATCCCTTCCTACTGTTCACTTCTGCAGGCAGATTCTGTAAATATTGCATCAATCAATGCTGCAGACTCTAATGTGGTGATTGGCTGAATTTAACGGCGTTTTGCGCGGTGCTCTGAGGATGTTAAAGTTACATTGTTTAAAGCTTATTGCATGAGTTTTTATACATCACAATTATGGATCAAATACACCAAAAGATCCTTTAATATCCTCAGAGTACAGTATAACGATGCCCTCCGCATTTTATTGAAAATGCCGAGGCATTGTAGCGCATCGGGCATGTTCGCCAATGCTGGTGTACCGGATTATTACGCAGTAATTCGGAATAGAGTTGCGAGTTTCTGGGATACAGTCCGCAACTCTAACAATAAGCTAATTAAAGTCGTCGCTCAGGTATCCCCTGACAATATGTTTTACAAGCACTGGCTTGGGGTGCACCAGATCCCTAACGTAAAATGATATTTTTTAACTTTTAACTATTTTAGCATATTTATTTTAAATTTTAAATTTATACATTTTGATAATTGTAATTGTAATTTATTTTATTATTGTATTGTGTTTTTATGGGTCCCTGACCTGAAATAAAAAGCATTATTATTATTATTATTTCTATCATTTATTTCTATACACATTTATCCTATTGTTTTTAAAAATGCTTACAAATATACATTTTACAAATATAAATATAAAAAACATCATTAAAAACAATAAAACAAATGGGTCCCACTTGCTGCGGGATAGGGACCCAAGCAGCCAGTGGTCAGGGCTCCAGAGTGAGGAACCTCCTCACAATGCGTGCCGTCTCAAGGAGTACCGCCTTCTGTATCCTGCTCTTGATCCAAGTATTAAGCGAAAGTTTCTTAAGATGTTGATCGAAACTTTTCGCTATGAGACCATTGACCGAAACGACCATCGGCACTACAATCGTTGAATCAACATTCCACATGGCGGTAATCTCGTGGGCAAGGTCTAAATATTTTGATAATTTTTCTTTTTCCGCCTTCACCAGATTATCATCATGTGGAATTGTGATATCGACAATTATCGCTCGACGCGCTGATCGGTCAACTAGCACTATATCAGGTCTATTGGCTACAATATACCTATCAGTGATAATTGACCGATCCCAGTAGAGCAAGGCACTACTATTCTCGAGAACTGACACTGGGTCATACCTATAGTATGGCATTTCATCTTCTACAAGACCGTATTGAAGAGCAAGTTGTTGATGGATTATCCTGGCTACTTGGTTATGTCTGTGCAAGTACTCGCCGTTAGCAAGATAAGAACAACCGGAGACGATATGCCTGAGGGACTCCCCAGGACGATGGCACGCTCGACATATGTCAAGAGTACCATCTTTCATAATGTGTTTCCGGTAGTTATTAGTCTTGATAACTTCATCCATAATTGCACATACAAAACCCTCAGTTTCCCCAAATAGGTCACCGAATTGTAACCAGGATACAGAGGCATTTTGATCTACATCCGGCCTAGTTAACGCCTTGTAGAACCTGCCATGTAACTCCTTACTCTCCCACACAGCCCTGCGATCCGAAATGCTCAATACTATGGGCTTGCGCCAGTTCTCTTTGCCTAAGGCAAGCGGGGTAAGACCCTTATCAACTGCGACAACATCCCTATGCATACTCACACTCATCTTGAGAAAGTAATCTCTAAGATTGCACACCTCACGATTGTGGAGGTTCTTGGCATTTAGAAAACCACGTCCCCCACACTTGCGTGGGATGTATAATCTCATAACAGATGAACGCGGGTGATGCATACGGTATGTTGTCAACAGTTTTCGGACCTTTCGATCCAAGGCATCCAGTTCAGTTTGAGTCCACTTTAGAATGCCAAAGGTGTATATGAGTAAGGGCATAACCCACGCATTAAAGGCACGCACCTTGTTACCCCCTGATAAAAGACTATTAAGAACTTTTTTCAAGCGGCCAAAGAAGCGCTCCTCCACTGCCTGTTTCATAGTCCCTGCCTCAATACCAAGAGCCTCTGACATTCCAAGGTATTTATATGTCTCACCTTCACATAGAGATTTGAGAATGATTGTATCTGAAAGTACTAAATTCTCAGAGTTCACAACCCTGCCTCGCTCTATATTGACAACCGCACACTTATCAACACCAAACTCCATTCCTATGCTATTGCTAAAGTTCTGAGTGATCTTCAGCAATTTCACAAGGTCTGATCGTTTTGATGCAAAGAGTTTGAGATCGTCCATATAAAGCAAGTGAGATATGACCTCACCCCCCCTGCGAAGGCGAAAGCCTAACCCTGAATCCATCAATAGTGTACTGAGTGGATTAAGGGCTAAGCAAAACCATAGAGGGCTCAAACTATCTCCCTGGAAGATACCCCGTTTAATCCTTATCGGTTCAGCTGATTCAGAAGATTCAGTGTTTCCTGGTTGACGAAGAACTGTCATCCACTGTCTCATGCATGAGTCGAGAAAAGAACATAAAGTTGCATCGACCTTATACAACTTCATGATCTCCATGAGCCACGTGTGAGGCACCGAATCATATGCCTTCTTGTAGTCAATCCAAGCAGCCACTAAATTTTTTCTGTTTCGCCGTACCTGTTGACATATAGCAGTGTCAATGAGAAGGAGTTCCTTTGTACCGCGGGCATTTGCCCTACATCCATTCTGAACCTGGGCCAAGATGTTATTTGCATTTATATGCATAGTTACTTTTGTGGTCAGAATGGCTGTAAGTAGCTTATAGATAGTAGGTAAGCAGGTAATTGGTCTATAATTTTTTGGGTCCGCGGTACTTCCGGACTTATGTAATAGAAACGTGACACCCGTTGTCATGAATGTCGGTAGCGATCCAGAGTCAATGGCGCTCTGAAATTGTGTTGCCAAAACAGAATGCGCACTACGGAACCATTTCAGCCAGAAGTTGTGCAGTCCATCCGGCCCCGGACATTTCCAGTTCGAGGTCGAACGGACCGCGCAACCTACATCCTCTGTATTAATGGTTACGGGAACCATTTGTACCACCGCAGCACATTCCGCCTTCACAACATTCATCCACTCACCCTCGGTATGACCTCTGGATGCCGACCAAATATTACGCCAAAAATCTGACATAACATCAGGCTCCGGCAACACTCCATCAGTACTACAATCTCTAGGTCGCTCCCAGTTCCTATACACCTTCCGTTGGTCACTTTGAAACATGCGATTCTGTGAGTATCGATCTACACGATTTCTATATCGCCTAATCCGTTTTGCCCATGCATAGACTTTCTGCTTCAAGAAGTCAATGCGATCTGTGACCACAGACAAATACTGCGAGGGACTAGTATTAGTTCCAGCAAATGCTTGGTGCACAAATCGCATTACTCTCGGGCGACTATTACCCTCCTTGAAACAGATTAGCTTAGCAATGAGAGTTCTAGTCAAAGTGATACGCCTTTCAATCCTAGTCTGCCAAGCCGGAGCTATGTTTGGTCTTTGCACAGCCCTCGGTTCCGGAAATTTGATACGGACTATACGACATGCTGCGACGGCTCCACAGTATAGGATCGAATGCGTATCATTTAGGTCACACGAAGATGTTAAATATGTGTCCAAAATTTGATCTAGAACTCCTACCAACGCCATATTTCGTCTATGCACAGGCAAACGAGGTAACCTTGGTCTTAGGTTGACAGGCATGTACCTATACTCCAAAATCACATCGTCCAAAGTCCCTCTCATTTGCTCATAATTCTGGTTACTTACCGACAAATCTAAACCATCACATAACTCCTCTTGGGTGTTATTAGTCTCTACATTACGTACTTGCAAAGACTGATGAGTCGAGTTACTGATTGTCTCTATTTGCGGGAAAGCTAAGCGTAGCCGCTCAAGTATAGACTCATCCAACATACGACGACGTTGGATAAATCTCACCTGATCCGATAGTCGCTGTGCGGTCACGGTCACCGTTGGTTCAAGCGCCTGAAACAGAGACAACATCCTTGAACGATACCCAGTGAGGTTAGTTCCCCCATCTGTTGCCCCAAAGTACGCTCGCATGACACTCTCGTTCATATTTTGTGTCCATCGCATGCGGCGCACTGCACCACCGGCGGCGGAAGCAGTCTCGGGGGCACGCAGCCCCTGTTGCTCCAAGCCATCCTGTGGCGGGTGTGTGGCTCGTCGTCGACCGGGTCTTCTGGTAATGACGTCGTCTTCTACGGACCCCGCAGATGACGGTGGGGTCCCATATTCGTCGGACGACGAGCTGTCACCTGGTGGTCTTCGTGCATTATGATCTCCGGCACACCTCTTCGTTCTTCTCATTATTTAATTTTACATTATATGCCCGATTTTATTTTATTATACCCATACTGGGTTTCATAATATTTACTAAATATCATAATAATATAATATAAAATAAAATAATTTTCACAAAAACATGTCATTTTGACATTTGGTTGCCAGGTTATTATTATTATTATTATTAACGCGTTCTTTCTGCAACAAAACATTTTAGCCAATAGCGAGTGATTATCGGCCAATCGGTCACACTGCAGCAATCATTTTTAGAACCGCGCGATATAATCTAAAACCGCGCGATTCCTTTCGAGAAAAATTTAAAGAAATAGACTTTCTTACAGTAGCTTCTCAATACATTTATAACAACATAATCTTTGTCAGGCAAAACATTTTGCCCCACCAAAAAAGAGCGATATATCAGATAGATAATTGAGAAATCCAAATAGGCTCATGATTCCTTGACTACACCTCAAGAAAGGCTGGAAGTCATTTGTGGGAATGGGCGTAACGTTCTATAATGAAATTCTACAGTCGATCTTAAACTTGCCTTTCCACAAGTTTAAGAAATCTTTTAAGAGTATTCTAATAAAGACGGCATATTATGCAATTGAAGATTACATAAATGATAAAAAGTGTGCACATAACTCACTCCAGAAATGCATGAGCATAATAAACCCGTAAATTGTACACAACATAATATGGTTATTATATTTTATTTTTAAAAGAGCAACCGCTGAGTTTCTGCTGGTTCTTCTCGGTTGGAACGGCATTCCAAACCCCGCTGGTTTGGAATGCCGTTCCAAACCCCACTGGTTTGGAATAGATTCATTTGACGAATTGCAGTTTATTTGAATAAAAAATTATTCTATTCTATTCTATCATTTTTAGAGAATCACACCATTTTATCTCCACAGTATTAATAATACGCCTATCCCCGCTTCAAAAGTTGATCCTGAATCAATAATATTCAGAAACAAGCACTTCCAGCAAATCGATGGGGCAATAAACTGCATCAGTCATTACTGAAGCCCTAATTTCAAAATTAAAAATGAAAATTGTGGTGATATACTGAATGTATGGCATTCATTCTGCAACAATGCAGGTTAGCCAATAGTGAGCGGGAAGTCAATCAGTGGTAATTTTGATTGCCATGATTTTTAGACAATTCCCCTGCTGTATTGTAATAAAGGACTACTTTCCTAATTTAGTATGTGTAGCATTACTCTTCATGAATGTGTATCCACTTTATGAAATAATAACTTGATATCTTTTCCCAATATCTAATATTTATCTATATTATATTATGTAAGTAATAAAATAAAGTAATCATTATATTCTTATCTTTAAATTTTAGGTACACTGTTTAGACGTAATAGCCACAAAATTACTGGATGTTCGAAAATAATAATTATGAATCATCTATTTTGTAATTTAATACATAAGTATTTGATTCTCGCTACATTATCAGAGTGGATTTAGTTGGTTTATGCAGTTTATATATTCAAACTTACTCTTAATAATAATAATTATGAATCATGACATAAAATAATACAAAACTAAATTTTAAAACAATAAAACTAAACAAAATCCCTTACATACATTGTACAATAAACTCTAAATATTAGGATCCACATTGACACCAGATGGTAATGTCCCAAGAAGGCTTGGGATGATTTATGCAGTTGATTTCTGTTTAGGGTTTTGTACCTGAAGGGTCACCAACCAGACCCTACTACTAAGCCTCCATTGTCTGTTCATCTGTCTGTCTGTCAGCGGGCTGTATCTCACGATCCTTAATAGCTACATACTTGAAATTTTCAGAGAATGTGTGTTTCTGTTGCAACAGCAAATAATAAAAATTAAAATAAATTAAAAATTAAAGGGGCTCCCTTACTAGAAAAGTGTTTTTTGAGGAGAATATAACTGTTTTAGCGCCTAATAGTCTTTAAAAAAAATTAATGAACGATTAAAATATACAGATGGACAACACCAATTTTTTTTTGATGAAGGTTAAAAATTGAACTTTAACTAACCTTTAAAAGTATGCCTAAAATTCATGAATTTACAATTTAATTTAAAATTATTGTAAATTAAAGATTTGGACATAATCATTTCTGTTAGGCAGTGGTTTGGAAATCATCAAAAATGTGCAATCCGTACCTTGTATGTTTTGTTTGTCCTCACAAAATTATATCACCAATATGTTATATCCTATTCCATAATTTTGTGTTTATATAGGTACTTATTTTAATGCTTACCTCTTCTACAGTTAACGGAAGAGTAACACGACTGAAAAAAAAAGAACATTGTTAACATTTTCCATATGGTGCTCAAAGTATTGTCAAGAAATAAATTGCAATCAAATTATATCAAATAATAATCTGCCAGAACAATACCTTGTAAGATAACTATTTACTGGATCAATGTCATTGTCAAAATAAATCTATTAACCGTAATTTCGGAAACAAGTAACTTTATTTCATATATTCTCAGAAACAAGATATTTAATTCCATATTTCAGAGATACGGACTATTGTAGCTGACGATATAAAAATCGATTCATCACCAAAGGACAATATAACCTTGTTATTACTTACTATTCTTTGATAAGCATCTTGGCTATAAATTATATTTCACTTAAATGCACATCAGATAAATCACTACAACCTTAAAATAAACTTATCACAGTTCAACACTTGAGCGATGGCCCGATTATCCGATTATTGTAGGTAAATTTAAAAAATCTTTCATCAACCAATGACTGAAAATGACAAGGCGCATGCTTCAACCTATGATGCAACGGAAATTACGTCAACACTTTTGGTATCATTCAAAATAAAAGAACATCATTGGTGAAACCAAGGAATACACTACTCTTTACCGAGAAGATGAAACTTGCCAAAAACTTGAAGCACGAATAAATTTTTCAGATTTTATGGGTCAAATCATATCACCTACAACGAGTGAGCCATGAAATGGCACAGTGAAATGGTTACCTACCTACTTCTTTTTCAAACAGCCATATTTTGGCCGCATTCAATGATGCCCGCGATAATTAATTTTTTTTTGATAACAACCGAATGGTTATTATCTGTGGTGGTTGTTTTATGACTGTTAGTCTGTGTTTTCTTTCGCCACAGAGTAGATAATAAAGAAACGAAAGCTTACTGTCAAGCAAGGATTGAACTCATTGAACTATAATAGGTTCTGCTAGGTAGAGGTGAGCGTTGAATGAACGAACTGTTTTATTAGACTGCTTTTTTAGCGTGAACGGATAAACCGTTTACCGTTCACTGATAAACTAGTTCAATGATGAACGACATTGTAATGCATTCAGTCGAATCAGTCGACGCCCATCGACCCATCGACGATGACAAAGAGTTGAGGGGTACTCTTAAATAACGCCGAAAGCTCTAAAATAGCTGCCAGATATACTTTATGCATTGTGATTAGAAAGGAGTACAGCTACTCCAATTTACAACTCAGGGTGTTTAATGATTTTCTTATAAATGTAACGGCATTTTTAGAGATTACAAATCCACTTTTAATCAGCCATTAACAAGCTCCTTGAAGTAGAATTAGAATTGAATTAGTGTACACCAATTTAAAACCAGCGAATACCTCAATGCAGCCCGCAGCATTACAAGAGAGGTAAATTTTTCGTATTAACCAGTCGTTAACAAGCTTTGGACTTCTAAATCAACTAGTAGTATCACATGCAGCCAATAGCTGGACAAGACCTTTTTAAAATTCTACTTAAATGCTTTAAGTATAATTTTTCGCCTTTATAAAGTCATTAGTCAGCTATGCTGTTTAATAGTGTATAATCTTTCCTCAGTATAGCCTTTATGATTCAGTAGAACAAAAATGAAATGAACTTTTAAATACGCCAAGATTTTATCAATTTTTATGGCACATTGTTTTGCCAGTCCCAAGCCTGGAAGAGGTATGAAGAGTTCATTTCCTTTGTTTAAAGCACCGTTCGACAGTCAACTTGTTCAATGAACGCACGTAAAGTAAACGAAGACCATAGCTATACATTCTGTTCATGACGTAAACTAGTTGAAAATTGAACCGTTTCATAAACTAGTTTATCGTCGATGGTAAACGGTCTCGTTGCGTCGACGATCAAACCGTCGACGACCCACCTCTACTGCTAGGTACCTACTCTCAGTCTAGAGAGGTGAGTCGTTGCGCGTTTTTGCAATACCTATCAAAACCCTTTATCATTATTGATATCGATAACGGGTTTTGAAACTATTTATTTATTTTAATATCTATCCTTCTTATATATCTGTGTATCTATCACTCGGTTGGTATTGTGGATATCGGAAGTCGGTAGGTTCTCGGATCGTTAAGTTACTCGCTAATAGAGGTGGGTCGTTGCGGGTTTTTGTAATAACTATTTAAGTATTTAGTTTTAGTAACTATTTATGTTTTGCAACGACCACCTCTACTCGCTAAGTTGCAGAGTACTCGCAAACACATAGTTTCGTGCAATAAATAGTTGTCGTAGAATTGGTCATATAACCCAAAATCGCTTACCTACATCAAAATATACTGTAGTTAGGTATATTGTTATACTAACGGTTTATGACGGTTTGCAACGCCAACTCTATAATACGTGCCGAGAGCTACTGTCAAGTGTCAAATAAAACTTTTTTGATGTTTTGTAAAAAAAATCAATGAAGAAATTAAATAAGAGGAATAATAATATGATCTGATTTCTGATAAGGTTATGATGTTATGATTTGGTTCTTATAACTGAGTGGTAATCACATATTTTATTACAACAATACACGGTGTTTAAAAATGAGTTTGGTTGGAAAAAAGTGTGAATCGATATCTCTTCTTGAACCAAATAGAGATGAAATTCTACGCAGCGAGGTTACACCAGACGATGTGCTACGGTTGGACAAGATCACAGACACATATTTATGCAGTCCTGAAGCGAATGTATACGACATAGACTTTACAAGATTTAAAATACGAGATCTCGAAACTGGTACCGTTCTGTTCGAGATCGCGAAACCTCCTACAGATTTTGGCGTTGACAACGAGGGCACCGAGGAAGTACCCGATGAGCCTTTAGATCAAAACGCTGGCAGATTTGTTCGCTATCAGTTTACACCGCAATTTCTCAAATTGAAAACAGTAGGCGCAACGTAAGTTATTTACATACTATCATACATCGTACATATTATAGTAAGTGAATAAAAGCTTAGTTTAACACACCTATGCTATATAAGCCACTTTGCATTGTTTTAATTAGTTACCTTAATGTTTAACTTGTCAATAACAAATAAACACTTCCTTAAATCTCTCTCTTTCTGATAAATTGTTTTGCAGGATGACTGAACTATCACTGAAAAAAAAAAAAAAACAAATCTAGATAGCTGATCAAAATTTTGACTTAAATCTTTCAATCTCCATTTGGTACACCTAGAAGCAGCTATAAGGGAAATAAATTCACTGTAACTTTATTATTAAACGTTTTGTCCCTTCATCATATATATGTTAAAGACGGTAGTGGTCCCTGTGCCAAAAAACAAGACGGGTAATATGTCTGACATAGCCAATTATAGGCCAATATCGTTAGGGACAATTGCGGGTAAGGTGCTTGAACGGCTGCTGCAGCCTGAACTGATGAAGAATGTACAGATAAACGATGCTCAGTTTGGTTTTCGTCCCGGTCTCTCTACAGACTCGGCAATTCTGTCTCTGAAGCATGTCGTTAATTATTATAACAGTCGTGAAACATTCATCTATGGGTGTTTCCTGGATCTGAGTCGCGCATTTGATCTCGTTAATTATAATATATTATAGAGAAAAATGCTTGACGCTAACGTCCATGGTGGTATTGTCGAGCTGATGAGATACTGGTACGAGAACCAAACGAACACTGTACGTTGGGGCGACACAGCTTCTAGTGAGTTTAGACTAGAATGTGGTGTGCGTCAGGGAGGGCTAACCTCTCCGGACCTGTTCAATCTTTATGTCAATGACCTTATTGAGGAGCTAAGTGGCACGGGCATTGGTTGCCACATTGACGGAATTTGTTTTAATAACCTAAGTTATGCTGACAATATGGTGCTACTTAGCCCCTCAATAAATGGTATACGTAAGTTAGTTTCGATTTGTGAAAATTATGCTTTGAGACACGGATTGAAATACAATGCGCGCAAATCAGAAATGTTAATCTTTAGAGCGGGTAAAGGTCCGGAGAGGATTCCATCAGTATTGTTAGATGGAGCGCCAGTTCAGGTTGTGCAGCAGTTTAGGTATCTTGGACACATGTTGACGGGATCCCTGAGCGACGACCTTGATATAGAACGGGAGCGAAGGTCACTGGCAATACGGTGTAATATGCTCGCTCGGCGTTTTGCGCGGTGCTCTGAGGATGTTAAAGTTACATTGTTTAAAGCTTATTGCATGAGTTTTTATACATCGCAATTATGGATCAAATACACCAAAAGATCCTTTAACATCCTCAGAATACAGTATAACGATGCCCTCCGCATTTTATTGAAAATGCCGAGGCATTGTAGCGCATCGGGCATGTTCGCCAATGCTGGTGTGCCCGATTATTACACAGTAATTCGGAATAGAGTTGCGAGTTTCTGGGATACAGTCCGCAACTCTAACAATAAGCTAATTAAAGTCGTCGCTCAGGTATCCCCTGACAATATGTTTTACAAGCACTGGCTTGGGGTGCACCAGATCCCTAACGTAAAATGATATTTTTAACTATTTTAGCATATTTAGTTTAAATTTTAAATTTATACATTTTGATAATTTTAATTTATTTTACTATTGTATTGTGTTTTATGGGTCCCTGACCTGAAATAAAAAGCATTATTATTATTATTATATAGGGCTGTTGTCTATCTTAGTGGCTATTGAAAGTTGCTAACTCAAAACTGTCAAACAGCTGGTCCCTCCTTCTATCTATTTATTTGAGTTTTATTTTATTCCAGAGTTGAATTCACAGTGGGCGCTCGTCCTGTGAACCACTTTAGAATGATAGAGAAACATTTCTTCCGGGACACTTTACTCAAGACTTTCGACTTTGAGTTTGGCTTCTGCATTCCATTTTCAAGGAACACTTGTGAACATATTTATGAATTTCCTTCACTGCCGCCAGATTTAGGTAGGTCATTGCTTTTCAAATAATTATTTATATTTAGGGTGTCTTAGACATTTCTACCAGTACCATTGTCTGTGTGGAATTGGATTTTTCAAAAATCTCCCAGGAAACCTTTGTTTTCCTAGAATTCAAACTATCTTATATATCACTCTTTACTGTTATTATTCAATTCATGTGAAATTGAGTTGATAGATTCTACAGGATTGAAGCACAAACACATTTTCACATTTATATAATATTAGTGTGATAGGTATGAGCTTGTTGATAATCATGCCTATCACATTACCTGTACAGGTTATGTACAGGTAATGTGATAGATACATGACCTGTACAACCTGCATGACCTGCATCAACATCCGAGTGCAAGAGTGTGAGTTCAGTACTACTACATAGTTTTTAAAAGAAGTCAATCACTTGCTGCTTGTTGACAACTAATGTAAGTTTTAAAAATAATTGTTGTTCTTATGAAATTTGTTTATCTTTTATTTCAGTTGAAGAGATGATAGCTGCACCATTTGAGACTTGTTCCGATAGCTTCTATTTTGTGGACAACAGTTTGGTAATGCATAACAAAGCAGATTATGCATACAATGGAGGCATAAATAACTAATGGTAGACGCCAATTAAACACACCATGCAACATGGCGAAACCTCACATTATTGCACACATTTGCAACACCACCAGTCTACCCCACTCGAGAAACTTGAGAATTTTGTCTTGTGTTCTAATACATACTGGACAACACTTGAAGCCGAGCGTCAGATGTCATGTCTACCCCTTTTATCAGGGCCTGGTCTATCTGGTTCGTATGGACTCAGTACCTAATGAATGGTCAGGTATCATCATCAAAGATCATTATTGTCTGTAACAGATAGATGTCCACTGCTCGATATAATAAGTATCACCACAGAACTTGATTTTTTGGCGTCTGTTTACGTCTAGGTCTTCTAATGCTGCATTTCACTGGTTGTCATTATAGCACCTTGGAACTTGGAACCCCATTATTTCTATGCTATATTTTGCTCATTGCGTTGTTGGTTTTTTGTATAAGCAAATAAAGTATCAGTATTCAATTAGACTCGACTATACGTCATTTGACACTGAGTGGGGTAGGATATTGCATATGTATTTATTTCATATGATGAACATATAGTTCTTTTCACAATTATTAAAATTGGCACTAAAAGGTACTTAAATACGTGATAATAATAATTTAATTATTGAACTCATCCAATATATTTTGTCAAAGAGCACATTTTCATTATTTGAAAAAATATTTGTAAGTGTTCTGGAGTAGGTATTTTTAACAGATTACAATTAATGGATATTTTTTTATCAATGGAAAATAAAAGTTCTGAAAATGAAATGATGGCCTCTACTGAATATTAAATTATACAAAAGAAAAAATTATAAGCAATTTATTATTTGCCGTTCTGAGATTTTAATATAACGCCGTTTCTCCGTAAATGATTCCTTAGAAATTAAAAAAGATCTCATTAATTTTTAGTGTGTGTTTGGTCTTTTTATAGACATTAAAATTGTGTGCAAGTCTAATCTTTCTAAACGATCAAACATTTTCGACAAGCAGTTAGTCTATGATCACACGTTTATTACAAACTTTTCTAGTTGCGTCGAAGAAAACAGGTTT
This sequence comes from Hipparchia sbordonii, assembly GCA_038048805.1. Taxonomy (NCBI): domain Eukaryota; kingdom Metazoa; phylum Arthropoda; class Insecta; order Lepidoptera; family Nymphalidae; genus Hipparchia; species Hipparchia sbordonii. The sequence goes on along the minus strand of CM076107.1, from coordinate 5,119,543 downwards.
TCTAGGACGATCGTCGTAGCAAACCTGTTTACATTAAGTTTGCTACAACGTTTAAGTTGCTCAGTATGCTCGGGATTGAATATTTATGCGATCAGTTGCGTCAAAGTTGAAAATTGATTTTAATTGGCTAGCCTCCTGTGAGTATTAAGTCTTATTTCTCATTGTTGAGGGTCGTGATCCTTTTGTATTAATGACAATACATAAGAGTAGGTGCGGGATTTTAATTCATAGTTTCAGTATCGGTCTGGGCCCGAGAGCTTAACTTGCTCCAAGGGCAGAGGGCTTTAGACTTACAAAGTCACCTATCTGGTGGACTTGGCTGAACTTCGCTTATTAAAAACCTTTCTGGAATCCACTGCTAGGCCCTGTCATAGCTATAGACCACAGATTTCTCAAAATTAATATCAATATTCCTTTTTTAAAGTTCAAGTATACTTCTGAAGTAATGTAGTCCGCGAGGCATAAGCTTAGCTTTATATTAGAGATGAAACAGATATCGGATAACTATCCGGCCTTTATTTAGGTACTATCCGGTCCGGTACCGGATGATAATTAATTATATTAGTGCGAGTGATCGCCAAAATTAGTACAAACCGGTTTAAAACGGGCGCGTGACGATATGCAGTCGCACAAATTCAAAATGAGCTTATTCTCTGCGGACAGTACTGTTGACTGTGCAGCTTGTTAGGACATTTTGATCGTCTAGGGAGTTTTTTTAATATTGTTGTTGTCTCTTTACGCACTGTTTGAAACACTTTAGATACATTTTGGTGTGTAACACTATTTTGCATTGTTAGTAGCGTTTAAGTCGATTGGGTTGCTAATTGTAATTGCTATGCGTTTAAAATAAGAAGAATCCTGCACTACGTGAATCACTTAACTATTCAACTTGAACCCTCAGTAACAAAATATAAAAATTGCATGTTTATTTTCTTTTATTTTTTTTATAGAATTCCTACAAAAATCAGAATTACAAAAATGTGAGTAAAATAAATGTACAATGAATAAAACCTCACTTTTAAGCCCAAGTCTGGCATTAATAACATTACCATTGTGGTGGACCTCTGCTTATTTGAAACGCATAGTAATATTTTGTACTATATTTCAATACAATTTCTACACAATTAAAAAGGTAAATATACTAGTAATAAGGTATTTGAAAATGATTACAATTTCAAAGGACAAAGGGCAAAATGTCCCAAGTACTTTGTGTTGTACAGGATTAATTTTAATTTACCAACAACCTCCCACGTGTAACTTCTTTGTATGATACTGAACAACATTTGTTCAACGACTTTTCTCACCCTACCTCAATAAATTCAACAAAAAAAATTTCTAAAAAGTTTTTGTTGAAAAGTTATTTATGTAGTTTATAAAATTGTATTGAAGTATAAGTACGTGGTCCCATTTTTCAACCTAACTAGTCAACTAAGTTCTTGTCGTTTCATAATTATGTAAGAGAATTACTATCAGAGGGTATGGAGAAAACAATAAATGTTAACAACTACAGGGAAAGGCAATCGGATAAGATTTTATAGTTTACAAGACTCCAAGTGGAAGAAATACCACAGTTATCTACACAGTCTAAAAGATTTTGACTCGTGTAAATCTTTGAGTCTGTCTTTCAAATAAGAACAAAATTCGTTTGTATGGGGGTCGCCAGAAAAAAACCTCTCAAAGATACATATTTACAAAAACAATAATTGTATCTACTGTGTACGATAGTTTATCTTATTATTTTCTTAGTACTTTGAACACTGCCAATGTCACCAAAAATAAGAACATTTTAGGAATTTACCTACTAAGCTATGTAATATTATTTATGCCTTATTTCTTGTTTTATTAGATACTTATTGTAATAACATTTTATGTCTGTGGTAGTAGGTAGACACTTGACTAACAGATAAAATAAACTACATTCGATAACAAAACTTAGATAGAAACTTGAATAACAGAAAAGTTATGATCCAATATATGAATAGTAAAATTTTATTTTTTACATAGGGTATCTTAAACTAATTTCAAGTATAAGTTACAAAAGACGGCGAAACTATTTCCAGTTTTGAAATTGTAAAATCGCATTTAAATGCCGTCCATCGAACTTGTTGATTGATACAAGTGTCCTTGCTTTAATTTTTAAGAAAAAATATACGATACGACCTAAGTAATCTAATGTGTGTTCACATTCCAAGTGTAATGTTATACTTTGAAAACTATGTATTTCTTTACGTGATCATGGTAAAGTAGCTAGGTTCAAAAAATATTTACGACTAGATATTCATTTAGTTTATTAGAAGTACGTAGGTACCTAATGTTGATCACAATAAGTAATAACGGGAATGCCCATTTTATCCAAATTAACAAAATTACATTGCAATGAGCGTATATAAAAATTAAATTACATAATTATAATGTTACCTATTCAATATAGTTAGATGATATACCCATGACTTGGTCTGCCTTCATTTTGGTTTTCTACATCATCGTCTCTGCCATCAGACCGTAGGCAAGGGCTATCTTATAAACAATAAAAAAAAACTTCGTTTGTGCCTTAAAAATGAGGGTAGATACGTCATCCTTCGTCTTTCTGCTACGGAATTGCGTAAATCAAACAAGAGTGAAGTCATAGGGTGCGTTGCAACGTCACTGTAGCGAATTTTTTTTTTTTTTTAAATAATTTAATGGTCGAAGCACGCCTCATTATAAAGATTTTCCCTTTGTCGTATTTGGGCATGCACAAACGCGCCCACGTAGGGTAGCCCATTGCACCATTACTATCTAACTTATTATAGGTACCTACTATATAACATTATGTATTATATAAGTACCTATGTGTAGTTGCCGTACTATATACTACCGTACTATAATACGCCGTTCGCCGTGTGCGGTTTGTGATAAAATTTTAAATGATCTATTTTATTGACAAACAACAGTACCAACGCTAAAGAACTCTTCCTTATTGCGATGTAATTTTCTTACCTTAATTAAAGTACCTACCTACCTAAAGAAAAACTGATGTAGAAAATACACCCTGTAGATTTAGAAGAAGCTTGTCGTAAAAGTTGTAACAGGTATTTGGAATTAAAGTATGATACGATATATTATTTAATGTCTTTTACTGAGTTAAGCTGTAACCAAACTATGCGTCCGAAGCCGCGACTTGATAAGTGTGCACAGTCGTTTGGGATCAGCAGGCCAGATTTCTATCCTATGTCCGAACGTTCAAGGACGGGTGTTGGGGTTCAATCCCTGTCAAGACTGATCACCCGATCTATGACTGAATTTAAATTTTTAAATCAAAAAAAGCAAAAAAATCCGTGAGGAAACCTGCTTGTCCGAGTACTCCATGTTCCCAGAAGTGTGCTTGGCGATTCTCGCTTGGCCCGCGCAGTGGTGTTCGGCCTAAACCCTTTTTCATTCGAGAGACGAGTGATACCTACAGCTAGGTAGGTACGTTAACTGGTACACTTGCCGCCGCATTCAAAATTGCAAATCATAATAATGATAGCTAAGTAATTAAGCAATTTGTTATATTATAATGACAGACTAATAATAATTTAATGAATGCCTCCGACTCCAGCAGTTAGCCTTATAAGATCAACAGATTGAAAGGTACATTTATAGAGTAAAACAAACAATGGTTTGATAATTATAACTTTTTATATTTTCAATTCACAAAATATCACTTAATAATACGAGAAAACAATCACAATAATATTAAATTGAAACCCATAACTAAATAATCATTAAAACATACAATTAGAAAACAGAATAGAAAATACTTAATGAATTTTGTGTAGAGCAAAGATATTATGCACAACAAGATAATACGTAAAGAATATTATAATTAGAAACTAAGATTAGAGGAACATCCATTAGCGCAAAAATGACGATAATCAAGATCTTGCATTATCACATCGCGCGTCGTTAATATTACGCCAGCTGTGGGAGGATTGTCTAAAAATGATTGTTACATTGTGTCGATCGCAATCACCTTTGGCCTCTCGCTATTGGCTAAAATGTATTGTTGCAGAAAGAACGCTATAAATTCAGCCCATCACCAAAATGAGCACAGCAATGATTCATGCAGCTTTACGTTATCGGCTAAGCTGTTCATAGTCCATCGGACTTATATTAATAGAGATCAGTAAGATCATTCGATAAACTACACTTGAACTGTAACCGAGCGTCAGTAGGTACGCGGAAATGTCTTAGTTATTTGGCAATCTATGAGCAAAGTAGATTGAAGTTACATGGATGATAGTAATTTGTTTTGGTGAAAGAGAAAAGGCTTAAGAAAGAGCAAACAAGAAAACCCGAAGAGTATATGGCGGTATGACATTTCGAGTTTCGAATTCTCGATATGAAGAAGATATGGTGAAATGTGGCACACAATATTTGGCCGCTCCATTCCTCTGCAGTAGGGATGTTGCTAATGTAAAAAATAAATTCTTTTTTACTCAATTATTTAAAGAGTTTAAAATAAGTAAATTACACATCCACTGAGTTTTAAGTTTCATAACCATTTTAAATTATCGATTATAATACTAAAAGCGCGTCGAATGTTTATGATGTCATAGTTTATTATTTCATACTATGGCCGCGTTTTTGATTGCTTAGTTGGCAACAACCCTATTCCGCTCGGTTCTTAGCCGTTGCTAAAATTCATTTCACGTGGTTCTTTACCTATTCTTTTTTATATAGAATTTATAGGCAAGCTTATTATTATCAAGAAAAGTTTTCGCATATTCCGAACTGAGGACGGCACACTTCTTTTGCACGAAGATATCTCGAATCGACTCGCTATTGGAGCTGCATGTATCAATGTATTGATATTTCCTTCGGGGCTCCCTTTTGTTATATACATGAAATTCGTATGTCCATTTTGAAGCACTAATCTTTGTGCCTAACGTTTGGACAACCATACAAATTGTTTTTTGGTCTCCATCGACTTCAATGTGTACTACAAAGTGAAATGAACCGAGGTTTACCAAATAGACAATTTTATGATTCACGTTAATATTTAGCAGATGCATTTCTTTGTCGACATCAGCTTCGTAGTGTTCTTGATGTAACTCCTTGAAATGCATTCCAATTTGGTTTATTTTTCCTAGAACAATATAATAAAATAAATATATTGTCAATGCAAATGTGTGAATGAATATAAAATTGTGTAAGTTTGTTCATCCGATACAGATGACGGTTAACTTTTTCTTCTCTTTATCAACCGATAGACGTCTACAGGCCTCGGTCTTGCGCCGCCTGCACCCAGCGGCTCCCTTTGACTTTGTTGTCGGGCCACCTTATGGGGGGTCTTTGGGACTCTATGGACCAGTCTTCGAACTATGATCCCCGCCGTTTTTCCCTTCAGTTTCATGACTCGTTGTGCTATGTCGGTGACTGGTTCTCCTATTGACCTCCTCTCATCTCTCAGGGATACTCTGATACGGAGGATATTCATAAAGTTAACTGCTGCGACGAAAATCGCCTGAGAAAGCTTAATTACATCCTAGAGATGAACTGGCGGTCATGAACATATACTATTTTTACGCGTATTGCTTAAAACAATGTCTTTATCACGAAGCTACTAAAAATAGATGTTAACGCACTGTTCAACAAAAGGACGAAAGATTTTGTATATTGCTACATTCATGACAGACAAAACTATAAGTATAAACCACCGACTGACGTACCAAGCTATCATAGTCCATACCTACTGCTAGCACAAGATTGCCGCTTAGCTTGAGAAAGAAGGGAAATATAAGTCGCGCTTCGCAAGGTCTACAATTTTTAAAGAGCCAAGTGCAAGCTTTACCTTTCCAAGTGCAAATCCCAAAAATAGCCGTTAGCGGGCAAGCCATTTCTCTGTAGGGGCATTCTTTCAAATGATCTTCAATTTCATTATTTTTCATGGACAGGCAACACCCATCAACAGAGTTGGGGCATTTAATTCGTTCCTAAAAGTTAAAACATTGTTACGATGAGAGAAAAACGAAAAAAATAATGCATACCATGGTAATTCTTTAATGTACCATCCTTACTAATATTATAAATGCGAAAGTGTTTGTTTGATGGTTTGTCCATCAATCACGCCGCAACGAATCACACCTTCGCACTTATCATATTATGGATATAGGATGCAAAAGTGTTTGTTGGTTTTGTCCTGCAATCACGCAGCAACGGAGCGTCCGAAACACGTGATTTTTGCATGGGTATAGTTGATAACCTGGAGAGTGACATAGGCTACTTTTTAACCTGGTGAATCAGAGTTCTATTAGAGAGCATGTGCATGTAGCAATGTCTGTCCGCCCGTCTTAACATGTATTGGATTGTATGTAGGTATGCATTTTTGAAACTTCATTGTGGAAACACTGTATACATAGCATAGTATTGTTACCTATTGCAAAAGTTGATTTTTTGAAAAGAGCAACCGCCGAGTTTATTGCTGGTTTTTCTCGGCAGGAAGGGCATTCCGAACCAGTGGTAGATTCATCGACGATTCAAAAGCACTTGTAAAAGTTTATTTAAATAAAAAATATTTCTATTCTATTCTATTCTAATGATTGATGCAGCTTCTACAGAATCAGCCAGCTGGATAACTTACCCCGTCAAGTTCCTTCAGTTTTAAATCGGCGATAATCTTTTCGAGTGTAAGATTTCTCATGTCCATGATAAGCGCTTGGCATCTGCCACAACGATATACCGTGAATCTACACACTCGGCATGAGCTATGTCCGTTCTGGCATTGATAAATTTGTAAACCCAGCTTATCGCTACATGTGACACATTCCACAATGCTTGGTGCTGCTTTAGATCGAGGGAAATTCCTAAAATAAATGCTCATTATTACTTAGAAAACTTCAACATAAACGTGGAAACAATTAATGTACCATGTGGAGCCAAAACAATGTAACTGCAGATATTTATTATATTATATTATTAAAAATATAATAATAATATTATATAAACTAAAATGAAGCGCGCTTGCCTAGAAGATGCCTGTTCACGCTTGATTTAAAGGTACCAAAGTTATAGTTTTTAGCAGTGTGTATTAGAAACAAGGAAGCAAAGCTCTATTCTACATTTGCCTTGAAGGAAGGTACTTAAATCATGCTAAGCATGGATGAAACCAGTATTATTATATTTACCTTGATTTTTGTTTTATCTGTGGCGGTTCTGGTGGATTCACAGATTGAGCACTTGCGGAGCTAGTCGAAGGAACAGCTTGAGTTGGCTGAGATATTGGACGTTGTGTTTGTAACTGGGATAATCTAAAAAAAAGTCATAGTTCATAATACAGACGAAGCATCTTTCGTGAAACTGGATGGATTCTTTTTTTTTTAGAATATTAGTCAACCTACTAATATCCTCCTATCCCCTCCAAATAAGCGGAAAGCTTGTGTTAGGAGTGGGTACGACAATAGTGCAACCGGTGGGGTTCGAACCTGCGACCTTACAGTTTTCAGTCCGCACCTTTAACCGTTGGGTTATTGAGGCTAAATTTTCTGCACATAAAAAATATTTTGAAAATCTTAAACAAAGGTTTACTTTCGATAGAGCTCAAAACAGGTCAAAGACTTTGGTACAATACAAACTGTCGCCTTTATAATATTAGTGTCATATGGAAAAAGGTTGAAGGTAATTCCTTACCCAGGATGTTCTTCAGATTGTGGTCTGGGTTTAGTGAAGGACAGAGCAGCGGCTGGGGCGCGAGTATCCACCGCTGGTGCTTTTGGAGCTGAAGGAACTGTCACAATTGGCGACGACAATCTACAAAAAGTTTATTCATCAAATCGGCTCAATAGTTTAGGCTTTGGTTTAGCTACGGTGCAACATACGTAAATAGTCACACACATATACATGCATAAACTGCTTAAATTATAACCTTTCCTAGTCTGGTAAAAATAATACAGTGCTCCGGTAAGACCGCAAGCAAGAAGGAATCAAATAATTATTTTATTAAAATTAAAAAATTAATGTACAAAATGTAAAAAAAGTTTGAAGGTAAGTTTACCTTACCCGGGGTATACAAAATGTAAAAAAAGTTTGAAGGTAAGGTTACCTTACCCAGGGTGTGGTTTCATCGAAAACGGCTCAATAGTTAGGCGCTACAGTGGAACATATATGTAAATAGTTGCATACATACGATATACATGCATAAACTGCTAAAAATATAACCCTTCCTAGTTTGGTAAAAATAACCAGACTAAAAAAGCAGCGCTGTGATAAGACCGCAAGAAAGAAAATAATTATTTTATTACAATTAACCAATTAATAAAAAAAAATTTGAGAAAGTTTGAGGGTAATTCCTTACCCAGGGTGTGCTTCAGGTTGCAGTCTGGGTTTAGTGAAGGACAAAGCAGCGGCTTGCGAGCGAGTATCCACCGCTGGCGCTTTTGGGGCTGAAGGAACTGTCAATACATGTCATGAACATAATCTACAAAAAAAAACAGTGGAATCACCAAGCAGCTCAAGCTATTGTTTTCTCCACAGTTGTAAGTAGATACTAAGATTTTGGAAAATTCAACCCTAAGGGGGTAAAATTATTATATATTTTTTTCCTGACTATAACCCTAAAATCCCGAATATTTTGAAATTCTGTCTAGATTAAAATAATCTGTAATATCGAGATATATCTGGTAAGTATATACCACTATTATAATTATTGTAAATTATAGTTATGCTATACCCTGGTTGTGTTTTTGGTGATGGTCTAAGTTTGTTGACAGAGTGAGCAGTGGCTGCAGACAGAGCTTCATGCGCTGGATCTACTGGAGCTAACTGGGCTGTTGGTAATGCTGACGATAATCTAAAGAAAATCATAAGTTCATATAATCCAAATAAATTTGAGATAGAAATGTTTATGATATCGTCATAACTACCCATTATTAATTTTAGGCACACTTTTGTAGGGCATGGTCCACTAAGTTAACTGCTTATTAAGGGTTCAAATTCAAATTCAAATTTTATTTATTTCATGTAGGCTAACTTGTAGCTCTTAGGACACGTCATAAATTTACCACTGTTGAACCAATTAATATAGATCCATTTTTAGTTAACGAGGAAGTGCTATCCAGTATAGATTGTCGTCAAGCACAAGCCTATATCAGATAAAAAAATTAGGGACCCGACAGCAGAAAACCCTCATTCCCATTCAACCCCATTCTTTTTTTTTTGGGATAATCTTGGAACGGCTGTTAACGAGACTTACGCAGATAAATAAAGCGTTATGTAAGAAGTGATGTAAGTGACTTCTTATCTAGAGAAAATATGAAATGAAATGAATACATTCTACACCACATTAAATAGAAACATAAAGAGAAAGATTTTAACTTAAAATAAATGAGACTAAATAGTGTCTCATACAACACAAAAACACATGCATCTTCTGAAATACAAATTATACTTACTTAGTATTTGGGGGCTTCTGGAAGTTAGATGTACTGGGACTTGCATTAGCGGTTGACGTTTGAGCATTCTTGTTAGTTTTTATCAGATAGTCATTTAGATTTGGGTATAAGGGTGAACTAGTTTGGGCGACTGGTAGCTGGCATGCATTATTGTTAGGTGATTGGTTTCTATGAAGGCTGTAAAAGAAGAAAATCTTATATTAGGCAAGTATATTAACATCATCATCTCAAGTAATTAATTAAGAAGGGTTTAGGCCATGGGCAAGTGTGATTTGGCCTAGGTCAGTCCTTTGAGAACATAATGGAGAACTCTCAGGCGTGCAGGATTCCTCACTGTACTTTTCTCCACTATTAAAGCAACCCCCCTCCCCCCAAGTTAGCCCACTTCCATCTTAGACTGGACGACAACTATCTTGTCAACAAATCACGACATAGTATAAAACAAAGTCGCTTTCTCTGTCCCTATATACGCTTAAATCTTTAAAACTACGCAACGGATTTTGATGCGGTTTTTTTAATAGATAGAGTGATTGAAGAGGAAGGTTTATATGTATAATAACATCCATTAACAGTGAATGACATAGGTCATAGGCTATATATTTTATACCCGTGCGAAGCTGGAGTGGGCCGCTAGTAAAATATAAAACAATGTACTCTTTTTTCCAGGCAGTCGTATAAAAAGCAAACGAAGCTAAAGGCTTGACTACTACATATCACAGCTGTACAAGAACTTATTATTTATTAGTTCTCAGAATTGTATTTAAGGTAAATTATACAAATACATATAATGTTAACAGTTAAATACTTTTGAATCAGTGGTGTGCATACAGGGTAGGCCTTAAGCAGACAGATGATATAAAATGGAGAAAATCTCCAGTACAAGTTATAAAAACTTAAGAGTAGGCTTTTTATAATTTGTACAACTCATACTGGAGATTTTTTGTTTTACATCCTGTGCACGCTACTGTTTTAATTATACATACTTCTTTTGAATATTTTGTAATGCTTGCTCTGTTTCACTTTGTTTTTGTATTAGTTTCTCATATTGTTCCTTATACATTCGCTTTTGGCTTTCCAAGGCTTCCACCACCTTTTCAGTGTGGTCTTCCCTAAAAAATTGCCAAACAAGTATGAAAGAAAATTTTAAAATAGAACATAACAAAGTTTTAGAAGTCTTTTTGTGACACATGAATGACACTTTAATACCAGTATTAAGCAAATTCTTAATACTGCTATTAAAGTGGATCTATTCTATTAATAATATATAAACATAAAAATTCTCTTTAAAAAATGGACTTCAAATGCCACTACAAAGTATATCAAAGTGCCTATAAAATTTGAAGAGTTCCATCAATTTCTCCAGGATCCCATTATCAGGTTCTGACCTGAAAACCATGGAACCACCTGGAAAGTATACCCTTTCAGACAAAAAGAATTTTTCAAATCGGTCCAGGCATCTTCAAATAAACAGGGAACATACTTAAAAAATAAAGATTCTAACGAATTGAGAACCACCTCCTTTTTTTTTTGAAGTCGGATAAAAAATTACTGCCTGATGATACTTATCATTCCCATCCTGAATAACAGAACCCAACATGCATACATACTTTTTTTTAACTTGTAGTAGAACATTCACTGTTTGCCTTTGAGCTCTCCTCAGTTCCTCATATTTTTCTTCATACATTCGTTTTTGGTTTTCTAAAGCTTCTGCAAGTACTCTGTCTGAAGGAACCACCCTAAAAAATGGAATATAGGTTGTATAATATCAGGTGAAAATAATTCAAGCTACACTACTATACTGGCACCAATACCATATAAGTAATAGCAAATCGTTGCACTCATGCCCACAAACACTTCCATTCTATCTAATGCTGTTTTTGTCTTGTGCTTCAGGATGAATCATGACTGTTAGTTAACTGTCTCCAGAGGCAAGCTATTTCTGTGCCACGTTTCAGTGCAATCTAATTACATATATGCATGGACGAACCGTCATTTCATGATAACAACTTAAAAAGCCTAAGTACCAACAAATAACATGCGGTTGTAATTGAAACTAAAGCAAAGTTTGAGTTTTGTTATCAAAAAAGTCGCTGGGTGGTTCACTTCTCCACTACCTACTCCATTCCGTTGGAGGACGCTAAATCCTAATACTTACCTTTCCTTTCCTGAATTGGGTGTTGAGTTATCAGCACCCATTGCGATACTAGTAATTGATTATTCTTCCTGGAGATTTTTCTTGTCAACCCTTCATTAAATTAAGTAACCGGAATAATATTATATTTGTTGATTTTTACAAAGTGCAGAGTACAGTATTATTTTTATCCGTAAACACAACAGTTCTATTCAAGGTGCACACACAACAATGAACAAAAAACTGAATAAAGGAATGATTTAGACACTTTCACTAATTACCTATTATTTAATTTTTTTGGTAAGTAATTAGTACCTAAATCCCGGATTAGAATAGGTAAGTTACCAACTTAATTTACAGCCAACGCATAATAACTCAAAACTCAACATCACCTCAACATAATATTGTGTGTTCAACCCAGATAAACAAAAGTACCTATTCTGTGGTTCAAACGAAAACACATTTTTGAAAAATTTACCGTCCATAGAGAAACTAATGTTTTTTTATACGGACTTGGCAAAGATCGATAACTATATCTATCAATAATGCGGGTAACTTTAGAGACGCATCGAACATTGTGCGTCAACGTAAAATTAAATCAATAGATGATTATTATTATTAATGATATTAATTCGTAGAGAGAGAAGACATAGAGCCAGTGACGATTTCTTTCTCACTCACACTAAAAAGAGAGCAGAAATAAAGTTATTAATGTGATAAACAGAGACGCAGCTACCCAATTTTTTGTCCCTCATCGTGTAACCAGTTTTTTTCAAGGTCGACACACTTTTGTGCGAAACAAACTGACAGTTAATAAGAAAATTTAGTATCTATGTGTGTTGCCAGCTTTAGGTACCTATACAATGTCCCGATTTTCCCTATCCTACTTATATTATAAATGTGAAAGTTTGAATGTATGTAGGGCCATCCATACATACATCCAAATTTCAACCATATCGGTTTAGTGTGGCGTGATTGAGTAACAAACATATGGATGTTTGTTACTCAATACGCCACACTAAACCGATATGGCTGAAATTTGGCACGGAGATAGGTTTTTTTTAGTAATGTCCTTTGACATACCGTAACGGCGGGTTACTTTGGCTACTTTTTCAATTTTTTTTTTAATTTTTGTTGAAACAAAATAAAGTCGTGATGGAAGAAATGAATATTATGAGAAAAGAAAAGAAAGATGATGGATACTAGAATATAATATATGTCGGCGATGATTAAAGTGTATTCAGTTAGATAGTGTCGGTTACTGTTCTCAATCATCCTGAAGTTTCGTTCGAATGTCCAACAACCAGTCGAGAACTGTTGGCGATCTTAAGAATTATTTTATTTACAAAGTTCTTAATTTTTAAAGCCATTTTTTAATAGCTAGAGGCAGACTTTTAATGTTTTTTTTAAATAATTATTAACTTAAACTATGAAGAGTTGCAGTTTTATACGACTGCCTGAAAAAAGGAATATACTGTTAATTTCATTAATGATGATTTTGATGACTAAATATACAATTTTTGTTGCTTTTAATTCAATAGCATTACTCGATCGAAGGAAAATTTTAACTGTTCATTACAAATTATTTTGTGTAACATTCTTACTAGTAACGAAAAAAAATTTTCCTTTGTGTTACATACATCTTTTTTCAAAGTGACTCACATATGCTAAATTTCTATTCGGCATTTCAATATTTTTTTTAAGGAGCAAATAATTATCTAGTGAATTGGTCCTATGAAAGTACATTAAAAAACTTTAGTATAAAAAAAAATATTTTTAAAAAACCGACTTACGTGTACAAACTAAAATTATTTTATACTTTTAAGTGGTGGTTGAAGTTAATATTGTGTGCAATAAAGAATAATAAATTCTTTATTGCACACAATATTAAGATATATGTAAAAAATAGAAGCTTACCCTAATAGGTATGTCTCTCCCAGACAACCTTATATGTGTAGGTATGTTATTTAAAAAATAAAACAGTTCAGCATCTGTTTTGTCGTTTTATTTAAAAATCCTGGGAAGAATTTTCCATCTAATTTGGGGTACTAGGGGAGTGCAGTTATTGTGGCAACATTAAACTCGAACTTGTCATGTGACGTCATCGTTACGTCATGTTATCTCTATTTCAGTCGCGGTTACACAGTACCTTGGTCTATTGCCTTCTCTGTCTACGTATTAATTGCTCGAATTGTGAAATTAAAAGTAATAATAAGTAGTTGAAGATTTTGTTGAAAAACTACTGAGTCGATTGTAATGCGGTTATCATATGAAAAGGAAAAGACTAATTTTTCCTTGTTTTGTAACGGAGATTGTCCGAAAATGTATGGAGTATGAGAGCACTACCTGTACAGTGCATAAAATTAACAAAATACAAATTGTAATACACCATTTTTGCTTGTTACATCCACGATTTGTTCCTATCTTACACACAGATTAATTACCTATATTATGTACTAGCGGACGCCTGCGACTTCGTCCGCTTCTTTAATTCACAATCGATAGTTCCTAAACCCTATTTAGTTGGGCAGAACCTTTGCAGCATCAGGGTTAAGGAGTTGGGTCCTGGAATTCAGTGATGTAGTCTTTACTTGGTACCTATAATAAATATTTATAATAATCGACAGTTTCCAAATCTCCAGTTTAAGGGGGTAGTACCCCTACAGTATCAGGATTGAGAAGTTGGAAACCAAAGTTTTTATGAGAGCATTTCGCAAAGTTTTTGTGTCGAATAAAAAAAGATTCACGCAAATCGATTAAGAAATCACGGAGATATCGATATACAGAGGTAGAAAAACACAACTCTTCCTTTTTCGAAAGACGGTTAAAAAAGTAGCCTATATTACGCCCGATGATATCAGCTATTTACAAGTGAAAGTCCCGTCAAAATCGGTCCAGCCTTTCCCAAGATTAGTGGCAACAAACAGACAGACAAAAATTTTAAAAATTGTTTTCTTGTTATAAGTACCGTATGCAGTTAGAAAAAGCTGTTTTTTTTTAATATTACAAACAGACACTTCAATTTTATTTATTTGTATAGATAAATAAAATTGATCTTACAACAGAATATTTTCTACCCGAAAATGGAAACACTAAACCACATAGAAGCAAGAATAACTAACAACTTACGTTCACATCATTTTAACGTTTTATTTTAGGTTTTGTGACTTTAATAAAACTTCTTATAAATTGTTGTAACTAAATATAATGTATAGTACAATTACATATTACATTATAGTAAAGTAGTTGAATAGGTACACTTACTAAACTAATATAGGCATCTTATATTTCAGTTGGTATAAATTACTGTAATCCTAGATTTAAAGAATACCTACTTATAAACTAAAATATTATTAAGTAGGTATACATTTAACCAAAGATAGCATGGAAGGTGGTCCCCTTGAAGCCAACATTGCCAGTAGGTTCATCTTGAAATGTTATGTACATCCTGTAAACATAAAAGAAATGAGTAGATTTAATAGGGTCATTAAATAATCAGATTAACTTATTATTGACCCAATTGGAGTTCATAATTAATTAAGTAGATTATTCACAATAATTCTATATTGTAAGCTAAATATTTTGATTGACTTTAAGAACATAATAGAAAGTCAGAAAATGCATTTGATTTGTAAAATGTAAATTCAGGTAACTCAAGCTTGTCAATGAATCCAAGTTAAGCTGCATGGTTTTGATTGAGTATTTGAAGAGATTGTTGTAGACTATGCAAATGTAATACCAAAAGTGCAGAGTTGGCAGAGTCCACATACCACATGGTGGGGTAACATTAGACAATTCGCAAAACCAACAAATCCCATTTCCAGCCAAGATGTTGTAAAAGGCCAGTATTTGAAGTCAAATGATCACTTTAGGCCACTTGTGACTTATGCTTTAAAAGTTTATATTAAGGAAGTTAAGTATGAAAAGTAAATTCTGCTGAAAAGAGCCAGCAAGAACTACAGATGTTGCTTTTTTTTTAAAGATATAAAATGTTACAGTATCTGTGTAACAAATCATTCAATAACATAAATGGCAACAGTGGAGCATGATGTAATCAGTACAAATGTTTTCATAACAACCTGTACCACCTTCTTTGTATTGAAGTGTTTACATTGGAAGTTGATAACAAGCTCCCTATCTTAATGGTTTATTATTCCATGTTATATACCTCATTTAATAGTAATAATATAGTACATTATGATTATATCCACTGTTTACCTAATAAGTACTTTACTTTTTTTGCTGCGAAAAATAAGCAAGAAGTGAAAAAGATGTTCTTGTAAAACTAAAAATGAATTGGCCATTTTGACGCTCTTTAGCCTTTCTTTCTCAGCCTAATTTCAGCCTGAAGTCAAGTATGATTGCAATCAATGGCTAACTTATTCTATATCTTCAAAAAAATTGCAAGATTTACTATTAAAAGGAGATCATTCATTATAAGTACAATAAGAAATTAAAGTGAATACCTATCTGGCGCAACACCCAATTCTTTCTCCACAAGTTCAAAAAGAACTTTTGCATGCTTTTTGTTTTGCTCTACTCCAAGTGCACCAATGGACATGAGATTGGCAATAGCACAAGGATCAGTAGTTCCACTGAAACTCATCGGAATATCTGGTATTACTGATACCACACAGTACTGGAAAATAAAAATATTATTATTTTTTTTGTTCACAATTATTAATACCACAGAATAAGAAGGGGAAAGAGGATCTTTATCTAGTGCTTAAACATAGCTTCCAGGGAGTATTCCCCTTCTCGTATATAAATAAAATATGGTACAGGGCAGAAGCAATACTGTTGTGATTAGTCTAGCTCTACAATGACCAAGCACACCCTTCCAGCATCTTCAAAATGGACATAACCTGGGATGGAGAAAGATATGAAGGCCCCTGGCCCCATCTGTGTCAGTCTGGCTCTGGCAGCAGAAAGCGGTGGTAAGAATACCACCAGAAACTAATTTAAAGTTAACAAAAACAATCAAAACGTAACAATAACAAAACTTTGAAAACTTGGTAGTGACAATTGCGAACGGTACGTTGCTATCTGTACTAAGCGGGTCTGACTTGAGGTGCGGTGCGAGAAAGCGCGAGGCGAGGTAGCGGCCAACTTGAAGTGGAGGGTAGTATACACGAGCTAGCGTATAGCTGCTGGATACAAGCAGCACAAGACCAATGCGTGAAGTCCATACTTCATATCCAAAAGTGGACGTCCAGTTGACTACGACTGACTATTAAGGATTATTTGTAATTTTCTTACCTGTTCTGGCTTCCCTAATGCTTTGGCCAATATTGGTACAGCTTTTGTAACAAAGTCATGAGGTATCTTAGATCTGGGCACATTCGTTTCAATTCTAAAATGAGGCATTTCTTGGAGCTAAAATGTCCTTTATTTTAAGTTGATAACTTTTAAGTTTAACAAGTACCTCAATACACTGACAAGTTGAGTTAAATAAAACCAAGGAACATAAATACTCTCGTAACTGACTTCTGAATTATTAGGTAGGTAGGTACTCTTGGGATTCATTTAATGTCATTTATGCCATATCCACAGTAATGGTTTGCACCGGAGCAATGATCACCGGAGAAACACCGGTGATTTGCATTCTCCGGAGATCTTCGGTGAATTCGAATATAATATAGATTTAGCATCAATTAAAATATTTTTAACTGTTACTATTCTAGTACAATGCAATGGAATTTTAAGCGCATTCAATATTGTGTGAACTACAAATGATATTAGATGTATTGTAAAGGTTTTAAATAAAACAATCATTCAGATTTATTAAAAAAATAAAAACTTTAATCGTAATTGTATTTGAATAAATTTTATTAAATAATGAACAATGTTGATCACAAACTTTTTTTTATTTAAATAAAATTAGGTATTTGAGTTGTGTTTCAATAATAACCGGTGAAACACCGGTCTTTCTCTGGTGTTTCCACCGATTACTTTCACCGCAGAACCACCGGTGATTCCCCGGTGATCACTGCTCCGGCTCCGGTGCAAACCACTATTCGTCCAAGAAAACCACCGACTAAAACCTAAAAGTTAAAACCACAGAGAACGCTAAAACCTAAAACGAAGTGAAGTGATTAATCATTAATGATTATATTCTCTTGGATCATAACTTTGATTTCATAAATATTCATTATCAAATATGATCGAAATATTTTATATTTATTCCCTTTTTCATTGAAGTTTGTTGATTGTACATTGTGGAAACGTTACATAAATAATACAAATAATTTTTCGCAGTTTTAATTCAACTTATATTTCAAAAAGGTTATTTGACGAAAAGTTATAAAAATGGATGAAAACAGAAGTGTTGAGGACACGCCAGCGTCCCAGCGTCTCACAAATGAAGACTTCAGGAAGCTGTTGATGACGCCTCGAGCTACCCCAGCTGGGGGTGCCCACCCCGCTGGCTCCGTGCGAGAAGCTATGGCTAACGCAGGGTATAACTTCAACAAGCCTGTATTTTACCTTTATTACAACAAGCCAATGTTGTTATTTGGACTGCGTGCTTGATTTTTAACACCTTGTATTCAGAGGTATTGAATTGGCCATCTTGCACTGGAGCTCAGGGATCCTTCGCTAGCTATTCAGCTGTTTAAAGGTGGAAAGTCGGACATGTTATGCCTTGCCCCCATGCCTTGGGCAACACTTTAAGTCACCTGTTCTATGTGTAGCTGTCCCATCTTTCTGAGAGAGGGAATAGTGTTTGCACACATACTTACATACTTCTGCCCTGTAATATTTCCTATGTAGTTGGCCAGCTTCAAGATAGAAAAAAGTTGGATACAACAAGTGTTCAGTATTTGTTTCCACCTAGTAGGCATACGCTATGCTTTCTGGTGCTCTTCAGCACCCTGGGACCTAAACATCCATCGGTTGTTCAATCTATGTGCCCTGCCCATTGCTAATTCAGTTTCACTAAATTGGCTTAATATTATTTCCTATATTCCAGGTCTATGCCCCCACCAACAGAGAATAAAAGTGAACTTCGTCGCAAAAAAAAGTCTTACTATGCTGCATTAAAGAAGCAAGAAGACAATAAACTTGCAGAACTTGCTGAAAAGTACAGAGATAGGGCACGAGAGAGGAGAGACGGTGTCAATGACATAACTTCTGCTGACCCAACTAGTAACACTAGCAGTGCTTACAGGTAGGGAATGCAATCTCGATCTCGCGAGATCTCGTTTTCGCGAGATCTCGGTCTTTTTTAGCGAGATTGATCTCGGCCGAAAAAAGGGGCGAGATCTCGCGAGATTAACGAGATTGCACTGGAGCATAAAAAAGTCTTCGAAGCGCGGACTGACACTGACGGAGTTGGGACCTGTTGGTTTCGTTCGGTGCGCGAATTAATTTTTAAATTACTAAAAGATTTGCGTTTGATATTAGAAGTGAAGACTGGTTGTTTTTCTCATTTGTTATTTCAAATTCAAAATTTATTTATTTCATGTAGGCCAACTTGTAGCTCTTATATATCTACCACCGGTTCGGAATGCAGATTCTGCTGAGAAGAACCGGCAAGAAACTCAGCAGTTGCTTTTCAAAAAATAAAAAAAAAAATATTTTTTAATAGGTAACCAAACTGTGCTATGTATACACTGCCCTCGTAATTGAAAACACAGTAACATAAAGGTAACTTCTATTTAACTTACTTTGTTTTCAATTACGAGGGCAGTACAGTGATTTGATTGAAACGTACGTCATAGTTTACTACTTAGAAGTTTATTAAAAAATTATAGACAATTTGATTCATAAAAGTCTATTGAAAAAATTCGTGAAAATAAATGTTATCTTATAATATTTATAATTTTTATTATTTTTTTTTCTAATTTATTCAAATAGGTACTGTGATTATTTGCAAAAAAAACACACAAAACTGCCAATCTCGCGAGATCTCGAAATTGGCGAGATCTCGCAGTATTGTTATTTACAATCTCGCGAGATCTCGCTTGAGCCCCAATCTCGCGAGATTTGCATTCCCTACTTACAGGTTATATTTTACTGTCGGATAATATGATATTGTATTAACTTTCAGTGTATAATTAGTGAAAGCAATGCACACCTCGAAACAATTCCCTAATTTTGATTCATTTAATTTATCAAAACAATTTAAAAGAGAGAAGAGGGACACATGTCCTAGTTTTCACAGCACATATCCAACAATCATGCTGGTCAAGCTCATTGTCGTTCAACGTTGACCCCAGTCTGTACCTGGTGACCGACGGGTGTCCTTTGGCCTTTCAGCTCCTTGCCTTGAAGAGCATGTTAAGCCGTCAGTCCTGGTTATCACTCACATTGATAATAAATGTTAACCCTAAGTCTAAATCTAAAAAAATCAATACAAGAAATGAATATGATAGTATCTGTTTGTTTTCATGGCTTGTTTGCTGAACTAATTGTGTCTTAATTTGACATCAAGATAGCTTGAATTCATTATATACAGTAGAATCCCGATTATCCGAACATCGATTATCCGAACATCCGATTATCCGAACTCATTCGTGATCACTCAATAGATGTGATTGATTACGTCAAAGATCAATAACAAGTTATTTCCAACCAAAATTTTAAATTACATAGGTACTTTGTAATTCATTTGCTTTGAAATCGATTATCCGGATTTTCGATTATACGGAATACCCCTGGTTTTATTTGATCCGGATAATCGGGATTCTACTGTACTATGTTAGTATTAATCTTAGAATTCTGCAGGGTTTTATTTTTAAGTAACAAACTATTTTATTTGTATACATTTTGAGAGTTATTTAATTTATTTCAGGGCTGTGGCTCCAGATTTAAAATCGGGCATAGATGCAAAAGAAAGAAGACGTCAAATGATTCAGGTATGATAAGATAGATAGATCGATTTTCACTATGCATTTTAAGAAGACCATCAGCTACACCACTGTTACTCATATGTCACAAATGATTTCATACTAAGTGATGCCTGCAACTTCGAATGTGTGGATTGAGGTTTTTTTAATTCCCGCAGGAACTCTCTTATTTCCCTGGATAAAAAGTAACCTATGTGTTGTTCCAGACTATAGTCTGACCGCAACGAATGAACCAAGCTGGCTGCAATTGGGCACAGAGATAGCTTTGTGCCAAATTTCAGCCAAATTGGTTGTGTGACTGAGTAACAAACATCCATCCGTCCATCTAACCAGCCTTCCATCCATCCATACATCCAAACTTTCGCATTTATAATATTAATAATAGGAAATAGGATAATAGGATGTCTTAATGAATGTGAAATGTGTGGCTTTAAAATGAATGCCTTGAAGAGATGACATTGTCATCATAACTTATCATGACTGATTTAACTTAGTTTTATGAATGACATTATGAATTTTAATAATAACATAACTAGATTTATTTATTGATTGATTTAACTAAGTTTTATGAATATTACTTTTCTTTTTTTATTAATTTGATGTATGTAATATTGTAATTGTTGAGTGTAATAATTATTTTTTGAATTTTTGTAATGTGGCTATAATGTATATTATATAATTGAATTTGTGAAATGTAAATGTATATGAGTCTTAGTTACTTGAAATAAATGATTTATTATTTATTATTATAAGCAACCAATTGGTTTACTACTGACTGCTCTCAGAGAAGGGTTAGCCATAGTCTACCACACTGGCCAAGTGCGGATTGGTAGGTGTCCTTCGATCACAGAAAAATAAGTGGATATCGCATGTTAGTCCGATTTGTGTAACCACTAAATATGAGTGCAGATCATTTCGTTAGCTAGTCTATCATCGAACATTGACGTGAAGCAGTTATTTCAGTGTCAAGGAACAATGATACATTTGAATAATAGTTGAAGTATGAAGTGCTGAATTAGTCCACTTATTTTTCTGTGATCGAAGTAGGTGTCACACACCTTTGAGAATATTTTGGAGAACTTTCAACTTGAAGAATTAAATTTAAATAATAAATCTAATGGATTTTGCAGCTTATCTTTGTGTAGAGTGAGAATGATCAATTATTTGAAATGCATAGTACTTTCTTTGAAATATCTAATGTTTTATTATTTTAGGAATCCAAATACCTTGGTGGTGACATGGAGCACACTCACTTGGTGAAAGGTCTTGATTATGCTTTGCTACAAAAGGTAAGTCAAATAAGTGTTCGAAACCTGCTAGCTGTTGCCTAAGACTTTGGCCGCTTGGAGTTAGGAACCCCAAGATTTTCCCATGCAAAAATCACATAAATTTGTTGCTGCATTGCTGTGTGATTGAAAGACAAACCAACAAACTATCGCCTTTAAAATATTTTAAAGGCGATAGTTTGTTGGTTAGTAAGGATAAATTTTGTCCGACAACTTCATTTACGATTGATGATTAAGGCTGAAATCTATAGACCGCACTATCACTCGGCTCAGACTCAAGATAGAGTTAAAAAGAGACAGATTTATGATATATTTATTTGTGTCTCATTTTAACCTTTATCTTGAGTCTGAGCTGAGCCAGAGCACGCTTAGCATAGATCTCAGCATTAGTATTCTAGCACCCAGTAACTCTAATTTTCCAGCATAAAATCTAGCTGATGTGTCAATTCTTGGACTAACTATCTCTATTTCAAACAGCCAAAGTGGTTTCATTGTGGTGTGAAGGAGTAACAAAGATCTAAATTTTCGGAATTAGTTTCTAACTGAAATAACAAATTGCAGGTTCGTTCTGAGATTCAAACTCGTGAACAAGAGCAAGAGGCGGAAATGGAACGACTGGTGTCAGCTCCCGTGGAGGAGCCAGTCAAAGAGAAGAAGGAAGTGTTACCGGTGGTAAGTCACAGTTACAGCATTTCAGTACCTTAAGCCAAATGGGGGTTTCTCACTCTCTGTGTTTCCCGTTGCGAGCACCAGTACCTTGCAACCCAAACGTCTTTGTTGTCTTCTGATCACTGCTGCTTCAGCTTCTTGATTCCATACTACAGCTGTATTCACTATACTTGAGACATTATAGTATCAAGTATAACAGATGTTATGCAATATGCTGCTTAACATGAAGACCAACTTATTAAGTGGCGACGTGAAACTTTCAATTTATCCTACTGCCAGAGAAAGGTAATCTTTTTCAAAATGTTATATGTGTTATTTTACAGGAAGAAGAAATACAGTTTAAAACTCCAATGGGCAGAAATATTCACAATTTAATTACAGAACAAAAGTAAGTATTTTCAGTACTAAATTTATAATTTTATATTTTTTATAGGGCATATGTCATGAATAGTGGCGATGAAGCCATTTTTTATAAAAAAATATCGATTTTAGATCCAAAAAAGTGGTACGGAATGAACTATTTGCGCCTGGCCGTATGGCTTATGTCGTGGAATTGGACGAAGAGGGAACCATAGATAGTGATATTCCGACGACGTTGACGCGGAGCAAGGCGGACGTGCCCGAGGCGGACGAGCGCAGTTCCGCGTCCGCTGCCAACGATGTCGTACTGGACAAATTGGCGCAGATATTCTCATACCTGAGACACGGCCGACATCGCAAGCTGAAGAAAGCTAAGGTTAGTTAAACAAATTATCAAAAACATAGTGCCAAAAATCTGTATCCCGTTCTGAAAATGAAAGAGGAGGCCTTTATTTAACATTGAAATGATGATAGGCTGTTAGATTAATTAAGTGTATTTGCAGGATAAAGCTACGGAGAAGGGTCGTAACGACGATTCCATATATGGCGACATCGGGGATTATGTCGCGGGCGACAAACGGGGCGACAGGCGCGACGACCGCCCGCGGTCCGGTTACTTCGACAAACCGCTTGAAACTGAAAAGGAAGAAGGTAAGAGATGTGCACAATATTTCATGTTGGTCTTTCATTCCTCTTCAGGGACAGACAAAGATCTATAACCGTACAGCCTATTAAGACGTAAAAGTTCTTGAGGCACAATATTTGAATTCCTTCTACCTAGAAAATGACATTGGATTAAGAATAAGGATCTAATTCTGACACCCATATAAATTGCTGCTGGGGAAAAGTTTACATTATTTTTTATTTTTAACCTTGAAAAACTTTAGATTAGCCGCTCATACCGATTTCTCTAATTCTGATCGCCGGCGGCTATTTCTAAGCATTGTAGTGTGGGTTATTAGGCTCCTGGTTTCTGGTCTATATCTATTAAAAACGTGTTTCAATAGACTTAGCAGGGAAAAATCCTAAATCTATATGTATTTGAAGTAGCACTTTCGCGAGGAGTACAATCTGTCATATACATACACAGGCTGCTAAGTTCATAACCCTTTCGTTTGCGAAGCAACGGCTGGATCTTGCGTCATGCTCATAAACGGGTGCCACCAACGGGAATGGGTCTGCTTTGTCTGCCCATCTTGACATGTTGGATTGTGTGTACCTACGTATGCATTTTTGAAGCTTTATTGTGGAAGCATACATAGCATAGTTTTGTTAACTATTGTAAAAAAAATTGTTTTTTTTGAAAAGAGCAACTGCTGAGTTTCTTGCCGGCTCTTCTCAGCAGAATCTGCATTCCGAACCGGTGGTAGATTTATGACGTGTCATAAGAGCTACAAGTTTTTTTTTTTTATGCCGGAGGAGGAAAAATCCTCATGGATACCATACTGGCATGCCCGACTCGGACTAAAAAACTTCCTCCGTACTACGCTTACTACCTCCTGGTATCGCACTTAGCATTTCATCAGGAGAGCAGCTGTTTTCTCCTCTATATTCCTCCTTTTTGCCTGTCCCATTCGTCGTCTTCCCTCGTTTTCATAATATGCTTTATCAGCTTTGCGTATTTTTCCCACTCGTCTTCACTCCTTAGCATTCTGTCTATCAGATTTTTTGGACACACTTTATCTTCACTTCCAGCAGCTAAGTCTCTCGCTTCTTGAAAAACACCACACTCAAAAATCGCATGTTGTAGCCTTGTGGGGTGTCAAGAGTTACAAGTTGGCCTACATGAAATAAATAAATTCCTAATTTGAATTTGGCTTAGTCGTAGACGTGTCCCTCAGGTCCCGGTCCGCTGCCCCGGCGTCAGGCCGCGGCGAACCCGGAGGAGCGCGACAAGCGGTCCGCGGCGCTGCTGTCGCGCCTGGCCGCCGAGCCCGAGGGCTACGCGGAGTGCTACCCCGGCCTGCGCGAGATGGACGACGCCATCGACGACTCCGACGACGAGGTCGACTACACCAAGATGGACGCCGGCAACAAGAAGGGCCCCATCGGTGAGTGTGTGGCCGCTGGCACCAAGGCGGCAGCAACGAGGGGTATCGAGAGGTGTAGTTGGACTTCGAAGAAGGAGGTCCTCAATTCGTCGGATTTTTTTATTTTTTTATTTATGTTCCCCGATTACTCGAAGACGCCTGAACCGATTTGGAAAATAATTTTTTTGTTTGAAAGAGTATACTTCCCAGGTGGTTCTATGGTCATCAGGTCGGGATCTGATGATGGGATCCTGGAGAAATCGAGGGAACTTTTCAAATATTATAGGCACACTTGATATACGTTACTTTATAATGGTTTCTAATGTTTTTTTAAAAACAATTTTTATTTTTATACATTAGTGGGTGCTTCTGGTGCTACAAGTGTTCATGGGCGGCGGTAATCAGTAATCACTTATCATCAGGTGACCCGCCTGCTCGTTTGCTCGCTATTCGTGTAAAAAAATCTTTTTGAGATTCGTGACTCAATCAATCGCGTATGATTTGTGATCGAATTACAGGGATTCGATTGATTGACACAGCTGTACTATTCAATGATATTATAAGGGAAAAAAGAATCGCGTTTTTGGAATTTCGTATTGATTTACATTATGGTGTACTCGCTTACAGCATAGCTAGCATGGGCAAGAGATAAAAATTTTATCCACTGACAGGGGATAAAATTATCTTTTCCCTATGCTAAAGCATGGCGACAGAGGAGAAGGCGAAGTATATTCCTATAAGTCTATCCACTGAGTGTTATTTCCACCGCTGTGCCCATGCTCGACGGGTTGATAAAACTAAGCGCGGGAATAAACATTTTATCCTTTTCCCGGGGATAAAATTTCTCCCGCCTATGCTAGCTCTGCAGGAATTGCCATTTTGTTCGCTAAAAACTTCTGTGTGTAATAGAGTTGTTGTTCACAACCAGGTCGGTGGGACTTCGACACACAGGAAGAGTATTCCGCCTACATGAGCAGCAAGGAAGCGCTCCCGAAGGCCGCCTTCCAGTACGGCGTGAAGACGCAGGACGGACGCAAGACGAGGAAGACCAAAGACAAGAGCGAAAAGGCAGAACTTGACAGGGAATGGCAACAGGTACGTCATCGCCAGAACCTATCAGCAGCCTCTGATTGGTCGATACTCATTTGTTATTGGCTAAAATCTTCGATCACAGAAGGGGATTCAGCACTTCATACTTCAACTATTATTCAAATGCATCATTCTTCCTTGACACTGAAATAACTGCTTCACGTCAATGTTCGATGACAGACTAGCTAGGGAAATTATCTGCACTCATATTTAGTGGTTACACAAATCGGACTAACATGCGATATCCACTTATTTTTCTATGATCGGAGGCTAAAATACATTGTTGCAGAAATCGATAAATCCAGCCAATCACTGCCATGCGAACGAAGTTGCCGCTATTAGTTTTTTTTTATTAAACGTTTCTGGGTCTATCGATTTGATAGGCCTAGAGTGTAAGTTTTTGAGTTCATATAACTTTTAGCTGGAGTTAGCGTTATGAATCTCATCAAAAAGTGACAGTCTATGCTCTAGACTTTAATTCAATTTTTGCTTCCTAAAATCCAAACAGACTTTATAAACTGTTTTAGAATTTAACTCGATGTGTATTATTTGTTGCAGATTCAAAATATAATACAAAAACGTAAAGCCCCACAGTACACTGGCGATGAGACCAGTTTTAAAACTCCTCGATATTAGTCAAGAATCAATTACAGTAGTTGGCAATCTTTATGACCGTTCTGAACACGCGGCGAGTTCCACCGACCAACAATAGAGTTTGCTCATGGTGTATTTGCAAGTGAAAAATGTGAAAGCAAGAGCCATTACACTCCAAAGTCTAAGTCCCGCTGATACCTGAAGTTGCGCATCAGAACGCGGTTACGTTAAGAGCGGACATAAAGATTGGCGAGTACTACAAAATAACTACTATGAAATTGTAATGTAAGTGTTAAGTACATAAATTGTAATAGGTACCTACCACCTATATAATGTTTATGATTTTTAATCGTGTTCTGTATGTTTGTAAATATGTAATACAGTTAAAATAAACATTTTTTGTGTAAACAACTTTTTTATTTGAAATCCTTTCAAGTATGATGAAACTTTCGATTTTATAACAAATCATGATTAAGGGCCACTTGCTCATCAGACTGTTATAGTAAGGTTACTGTTAAAGTAAAATTTCTCCACAAAAGAAAAGGGTTGCAATAGTCAGTTCCACGCTTAACCTTAACCATGGACACTAGTCGGCAGGTTTCGTTTTAAAGGGGACTCCAACCACATGGTTTATATTCTCTTGGCCAAACCACCTTGCGTGCAACTGGCTCTCAAGAGGTATTTTCATTCAAATAATATTATTTTTAGATCCATGTACTATAGGTACATTTTTTACCACATAGGTACCTATCCTAATAACTGGTTGATTCGACTTTGTTGATTTAAATTAAACATGTTTCTAGGTGTTATTCAAATGACTGTTTGACCAGCAAACGCGGTTTTTAATATTTAATTTATTCTTATTTGCTTTTAATATTTAATTAAAAATTATTGATTTAAGAAAGGGAAAGTTCAGAGGCTCGTAAAACGTAAGGAATGTAAATACACTCGCCCCTGTTAACGAGGGGAAAGTACCGCTGTGTTTGACGATCCGGAATAATTGATATTCAATGAAATGGCAACGAAAATAAATAATTATCTCCCATCGGTCAATCGACCTTCGGATTTCACTGCTGCAAGACAAAAGTGTGACATTCCTTCACGTCGATGCGTAATGTGATGACGCGTCGAGCAAGAGAAATGCGACCGAATTCGCGACGATTCATTTGACACAATGCCGGTTCATCGGCACTGTCGCTACTCGCTACCTACCCGTACCCTCGGAGGCGTCTTCACAGGTGCGTAAGCGCAGGTATAGCCGCGTAGCCTCCGCCGCGCCCGCGCCCGCCGCCCCGCGCCGCGCGCCCACTCGCCGGCCATCTTGAATTCCGCTCACTCAGACCCGCGCCTGTCTCGCGGCCAGCGCACGTACTACGTTCACGATCCGAGTGGCCGAACAATAACTTATCAATTGCAGTGTCTTCCAGTGATTTAGTGTCATGTGATAGTGAAGTGCGAAAATGGAATCGACGCCGATCTGTCGGTGCCGCGTGTTGTACCTCGGCTCGGCGGTGCCGCAGCAGAGCAAGGACGGGCTGCAGGGCATCCAGGAGCCTCTGCGCGAGCTGTATCCGGAGAAGGGCGCGACCAGCGGCGGCATAGACTCGTGGCTCTCCGTTTGGTCGAACGGAATCTTGCTGGAAAACGTCGACGAGAGCGGGTCGAGGGTGTCAAGGTTTTTCCCGATTTCGAGTTTGCACTATTGCGCAGCCGTGAGACGCGTGAGCGTGGAAGGTGCGCCTAGATTCTTACCTTTGGATTCCCCGTTCGCCAGAGCGCCGGCGCCGAGGCGTCCTCCTCTGTTCGCGGCGGTCTTACGTCGCACGCAAGGTATAAAGGTCTTGGAATGTCACGCGTTCATCTGTCGCCGCGAGGCGGCCGCGAATGCCCTCGTCCGCTGTTGTTTCCACGCGTACGCTGACAGCTCGTACGCTAAACGGTTAGAGGCCGAGCGGTCGCCGTCGCAGTTACCGCCCGACGGCGACGAGGAAGTAGAAGTATTCGACGGTGATGAGAATCACAAGGTATGGGTCGGGGAAGTGGAACGCGACGATGCAAGCGATGACATCCCGCACCCGGCCCGAGCGCCTCGTCCTCGACAGATCGCTCGGCCTGCATCCGTGCCCCCGCCGCCTCCGCCGCCCGAGGAGCCTAAAAAGAAGTCTACGTCGAAGAAGTCAAAGAAGAAATCGTCAGCGTCGGCGGACGAGTTGTACGCCACGATGCCGGGGCCAGCGCCTATCATGAACGGTAGATCGTTGGGCCGAGCTCCTCCGGCCTGGGCGGCGGCGGGTCACCATCCGATGGTGCTGGTGGCTCACCCTGCTGCCACGCTGCCGCACGCACGGCCGGCGACGATGGGCCACCGAGGTCGCGTTCCGACCGCGATGGCTCCCGGGCCCTTTCCGCCCGTTCCTCCGATGGGGAGAGGTCGCATACAGTATGCAACGATAGACCCTCGACGCTCGAAGCCTCCACCGCCAGCTATGAAAGCCGCGCAAAGCATGACCGGCCTGGAAGCGGTCGAGGATGCCGGTGGTATCTACAGGAAGAAAGGACATTTGAATGAACGTGCTTTTTCTTACAGTATAAGACAGGAACACAGAAGTCGATCGCACGGATCTCTCGCTAATCTAAAATTCGCTGCTCCGCCTGAGGTGAGAAAGTTTTCATAATTTATTGAAGTTGGCTTACAAAAATTCCTGTAAAAAAAATTGTAAACAGCTAAGAAACGGAACTAACGATTTTATCTTGCCTTATTTTAAGGTAGATACCAAAAATACATCTCAAACCTACATTGGGTGATAGGATATAGTAGAGGTAACTAATACTTATTTTAACCATAAAACAGCACAAAATAGGAAAAACAATGGCTACGTAAATACTTTTATGGAATGTAAGTAATTCAAAAAAGATTACAGTATTACAGGCCGATCATCGAGCCGGGCCTCTATTGAGTATTGCGGTTACGTCGATTAAGGAACCCGCCGCCGTCACACGCGGTCAAACCAGTTAGAAATGTTGCCGACGATGTTACCACACATTGCTCTTAGGTCTGCTAAATGTTCCAAATTATTAACATTTTTACTGTTAAGGATTAAAGAACTAGTTGATTACTAATATTATCGATTTTATTTTAAGCTCAAGCGTACAAACTACGAACGCATTAAATGCAACAACAAGATAAAAGAAAACTATGGAGATAGGTAGGTAGGTAGGGTATATTTTAGCTGTAGAATTATATAGATATCTACTAAAAAATTAGAACGTTAATTATAAATAATTGCAATTTGCAATTACGATCTGAATACATAATATTTGAATTTCTGAAAAAGTATTTACCTACTAACATAGTACGTAGTTTGCAGCAAAGAAACTTTCGAAATAACATTTGAAAAAAGTAGTTGGTAGAGAGTTGTACAAATTTTTGCTGTATATTTCCGTTAACCTATGCAGCTTGATTAAAACTAGCTACTAGTTTACCTATTAGTACCACAAAAACCTAGTTAAACTAGGTACAATTATAAATAAAAATATTTAAGTACTACCTACGTTATCATGACCTTCTCCAGTGGAGACTGATTCCAACCGGTATCAAAAAGATTACAAAACAGCTGTAATTACAATTTATTTTTAAAGAAATCGTTCACAGCTTTATTGCAACGAAATAAACATTTAGAAACCGGTACATAATATTGTACAAATCATTATGAATGAGCTCATCAAACTTGCGTAAGCGCAATCGCAAAAAAATGTTACCAATGTGCATTTATAAATACATTTGCTTTGGAAACACATTCCTCATGCATGCATATATTACACCGAATGGCATGTTCTCGTACCTGCGTAATTTACTGGAAACCGATCGGATTGCTAAAACCCCGGTGTCAGGTTTTCGCGACCTCGTATTTTTAAAGTTTTGGAAAGCGACTATCGCATTTCATCAAAGTATTATACGTTAGGATTATTTTACGATTAGTTCTTTTTGGAATAAAATGTCTTTTTATTATAATTTTTATCGTAGGTTTGTAATAGATACATAGATGTATTATTATATAATATTTTTATTTTAATGATCGATAAATATTTACTTTCAGTACTAATATCATAGCAAAATATATTTTCAAAATTATTAATACTAGAAAAATGGTCATAGGTCCATTTAAGTTACTTACAAACTTGCTTAAAACTTGTAAAATTGTATAAATCTTTCGATATTGTTGCACCCGAAAATAGGGCACGCGTTGAAGTCTTTTGTAGGGCTCGAATGACATGTCATGCTATTTGAAGTGTAGTTTGCGTTGTTTGACTAAAGTTCTAAATAAAAACGTAATCCGATTGACTGGCTATTAGTTTAATAAAGGCGTGGTTAATTTGTAAACTATTAAGGATTTGCAAGGCATAGGAAAGACCAATTTAAACTTATAGGTACTTAAGGATCATTATCTAGTTAATTATCTCTATAAATATGCAGTATAAAACCAAATCACTTTCTGCGTCTGTCTATTTGTTTGTAAGTTCTACTAAACTATGAAACGGATTTTAATACGGTTTGACTATCACTAAGAGAGTTTATCAGGAAGGACTACATTACTACATGATACATTAATATTATATTCATAGCAAGTAGTTTTGCTATCAATTCGTAAAAAATCTTTTTTATAATAATTATTTTAGCCTTAACAATGTAGTCGTAAACGACATGCTAAAGCTGCGCGCTGGCTAAACCTTATAAGATATAAGAGATTGTGTTACATTATTTTATGTCGAAAATAATTAATTTAAAGTTGTAGTGTATTAGTATAGTGCTCATTAAATTCCTTTCGCAAAAAATAAGTATCTAAATAAACAAGTATTAAATCATAGCCAAATATGGAATAGAAGAAGCACATAGGATACTTTTTATACCGGAAAAACATGGAGTTTCTATGGAATTTTTGAAAACTTAAATATGCATGGATGAAGTTGCAGGCACTATCTAGTTATTTATTACCAGCTTGGCTTGTTTTCTGAGGCATCGAGGTTAAAAGCTAAGGGCTGTTAGCCTCAATAGCTCAACATCGGTCAAGGATCGAAAGCCGAAAGTTCGAAAGGTCAACGGCTCAAACCGGGTGGCGTTCTACTTTTGTTTTACCTATTCAGAGGAGAGAAAAGGCAGAGGAGGGAGGGAAGGGGAATTGTAATCAAGTTAATGTGGCTAATGTAACTTTTAACTTTTTTTAACGTTCTGTCAATAATGTAGGTACTAGAAAAGTCCGTGAAAAATAAGTTCTCACTTACGACTGTAATTGTGAACCTATTTTCAGTGTGATAGCCATATTTATCTATCTCACGATGCCGCAATATTGTAAAAAAACTCGAGTGAGACTTGAGGAGAAGTTTAGTTTTGCATTTTGAATAGGACTGCATATATATATAACTAGCTGATACCCGCGACTTCGTCCGCGTGGATTAAGGTTTTTTATTCCCGTCGGAACACTCGGGATAAAAAGTATATCCTATTCCAGATCATGATCTATCTATCTCTGTGCCAAATTTCAGCTAAATCGGTTCAGTCGTTGCGACGTGACTGAGTAACACATGTAACGACTTCGTCTGCGTGGATTTAATTTTTAAAATCCCGCAGGAACTCTTTGTTTTTCCAGGACACAAACATTTTTAAATTAAAGATATTAGTAAGGATTAGTTAGGATAAGGAAGTAAAGATTCCTCATTAATTCCTCTCAACCAATCGCAGGCCCACTGCTGGACCTAGAGCTCCATGATGTAGTCTATGCTTGGTGCCAACAATATCAATTCGAAACTGACAATTTCTACATCCTCACTGTTTAGGTAGGCACTACCCTGTAGCATCAGGATTAAGGAGCCAGGACCTAGAGCTCCATGATGTAGTCTATGCTTTATACCTACAATAACAATTTGTAATCGAAAGTACCTACATGCTTACAGTTTAGGTGGGCCGTATCCTGCAGCATCAAGATTGCGCAGCTAGGACCTAGAACTTCATGTTGTAGTTTATTCTTGATACTTACAATATTAATTCGCAAGCGACAGTTCTTAAATCCTCACAGTTTAGATGGGCAGTATCCTACAGCATCAGGATTGAGGAGTAGAACCTGGAGCTCTATGATCTAATATATCTTAGGCCAAGCATACCAATTCGTAGTTGACAGTTCCTAAATCCTCATGATTTTGAGGGAAAGTACCTCTGCAGCATCAGGCTTGAGGAGTTGAAGGTAAAAAAATGTCCATTAAAAAAAATCTGCTGAATTGGTCTAGAAATCCAGGAGTAATCGGTGGATATATACATAGAAAAAAAAGATACCGGCTGAATTGATAACCTCCTTTTTCGAAGTCGGTTAAAAATAAGGCTATCCACTATATAGTGTATTATGCCAGACTAAGATGAGCCGTAGATTCAAAGTTTCCTGTACATAACGGGGTTCAAGTTATTTTGGACCTTATACTGAGGATTGTGATGTCTATAACTTCTGAACTACTGAACCGACGACCTTGAAATAATTACAGGACAATCTTTACAGTATCTTCTTTCTAATAATAAAAGAATGAATGAAATCAGAGTACGCGTTAATGAATTACAACTAAATACACATTTTGACTTTCATCCCCTCTCCCAAGGGAACCGTGCTGAATTTCGGGATAAAAAGTATCCTATATGTTACCTCGTGGTATGTACTTAAATCGTGCAAAGTTTCATTTAAATCCGTCCAGTAGTTTCAGCGTGATGCGCGGCCAAGATACAGACAGACAGACAGACAGACAGACAGACAGACAGACAAAAAAATCAAAAAAATTTTTTTTGGGTTCAGTATCGATAATAAAGCATCCCCCGATTAAAATTTTCAAAATATATTTAATGTACAGAATTCGTCCCGTTACAGTTTTATTATATTATAGATATGCATTAATCTATAATTATATAAAAAGGCTTGTCCTGACTGACTGACTGACTGACTGACTGACTGACGATCAACGCACAGCCTAAACC
This sequence comes from Hipparchia sbordonii, assembly GCA_038048805.1. Lineage (NCBI taxonomy): Eukaryota > Metazoa > Arthropoda > Insecta > Lepidoptera > Nymphalidae > Hipparchia > Hipparchia sbordonii. Next base: position 5,086,116 of record CM076107.1, on the reverse strand, counting down.
ACTGAAGTTAGAAACTTGAAATTTTGACAGTAGGTTCCTTTTATGACGTAGGCGAGCACTAAGAAAGGATTTTTCGAAATTCGCCCCCCAAGGGGGTAAAAAGGGGGGTTAAAGTTTGTATGAAACTCCGTCATTTTTCGAGTTATACTCATGAAATTCGGTATTTAGGCTTTAAATTGAAAACAAAAAAGTACGTGTTTCACAGTTTTTAAAAATTCTACCCCCTAAGGGGTTAAATAGGGGTTGAATGTTTGTATAATAGTCCTTCGTTCTTCAAGTTATTTTTCAAGTTACGTTTATGAAACTTGATATTTCGCTCTTGATTAAAAATAAAGAATTACGTATTTTACATTTTTTTTAAATTCTCCCCTCAAGGGGGTAAAAAGGGGGGTTAAAGTTTGTATGAAACTCCGTCATTTTTCAAGCTATACCCATAAAATTCGGTATTTAGGCTTTAAATTGAAAACAAAAAAGTAAGTGTTTCACACTTTTAAAAAATTCTGCCCCCTAAGGGGTTAAATAGGGGTTGAATGTTTGTATGATAGTCCTTCGTTCTTCAAGTTATTTTTCAAGTTATGTTTATGAAACTTGATATTTTGGCTCTTGATCAAAATAAAGAATTACTTATTTTACATATTTCGAAAATTCTCCCCCCAAGGGGGTAAAAAGGGGGGTTAAAGTTTGTATGAAACTCCGTTATTTTTCAAGCTATACCCATAAAATTCGGTACTTAGGCTTTAAATTGAAAACAAAAAAGTAGGTGTTTCACAGTTTTTAAAAATTCTACCCCCTAAGGGATTAAATAGGGGTTGAATGTTTGTATGATAGTCCTTCGTTCTTCAAGTTATTTTTCAAGTTATGTTTATGAAACTTGATATTTTGGCTCTTGATCAAAATAAAGAATTACGTATTTTACATTTTTTGAAAATTCTCTCCCCAAGGGGGTAAAAAGGGGAGTTTCAATATTCATAGTTAAGACAGGACAACGTCTGTCGGGTCCGCTAGTAATTAATAAAATCAATCGAAATCATAACCAGTAAAAGCACAAGATAATTCCTTACTAATATTATATATTATAAATGCGAAAGTGTGTTTGTTTGTTGGTATGTCCTTCAATCACGCCGCAAAAAAGCAACGAATCGAAGTGATTTTTTTCATGGGTATAGTTGAGGACCGGGAGAGTGACATAGACTACTTTTTATCCTGGAAAATCAGAGTTTCCGCGGGACATTTAAAAACTAATCTTTTCATAAAGATGATATTATGTACGTTAATACGTGGTATAAAAAATAATGGCTACTTGGTATTTCTTTAGAGCTATGTATTGATTGACGTATCCCATGTAGGCTACAACTGTTTTACGCTCATTGGGTACATTTTACGCGGTGACAAGAACTCGTTGATAACTCGATACATTATGATTACATACTAAGTATAAACACCTGCTACCTACGTAAATTGTTTGTAGAAAATTGCTTGGACGCGCTTAACTTCGTTTATCTATTAATAATGTTCTTATCTAGAACTGTCGAACGTGTTAGTTTTTCTTAAATCTTATCTCATGAAACGTTACTAATGTAGCTTATTTTGTAGTCAGTGTTTATTGACAGCTTCGGTTTAGGTGAGTTGGATAAATACTAGCCTGAGATAAGCCCCAGACTTATCCGTGGAGTGATTGAGTGATATAATATTACCGTAATAATATTGATTTCCTCATACTTCCTTCATAGGCTTAGAAGTGTTTTAACTAATTACTTAATACATTCGATAGGCGTATTTTTATTTTGTTTATACTTACCACAAAAATACCACACATTAAATCAAAAAAAGGTTGCACTTAGCTTCATTGAGTAAATCGGATATGTTTTTTGGAATGAGAAAGAGTGTTATATAAATATATTATATATTCGATGATAGAGATGTGTAGTTTATTCATGCCTATTCAGTAGTACGACGTATTCCTGGTATATACATATGTATACATACATACATATATATGTAGATGCATCGATATAATTCAGATGAAATACTCGTAACAATCGGAAGTAATATCTCAGACGACCTAAAGCGGTTTTTGCTACAAGTCCCAGGCCACAGTTACACTGCACTACTTTACTTTTACGCGATATAACGTGCGACCCTCTATTGTAGATTGTTATACCAAATTAAATTGTCGATTAGTTATGCGATTTTCTACTTTGAGTCTTTGTATTAAAGTGTTTGTGATTAGATTAACTTAGTTTGTGACTTCAGTCCCACGCGGGGCGGGTGCCCGACCACGGTCAATGGTTTGAATTTTCAAGATTTATTAATATACCTACCTATGTATTTATTTTGCTGAGTCACGTCACTTAAGAATTGAAAAACCTTATTAGTTGAAAATTATAACAAACGAGCTTTTGCCCGCGACTTCGATCACGTTTAGTCCGATTTTTCAAATCCGTATTTTACCTCCTTAGGGGTCGAATTTTCAAAAATCTTTGGATGCCTACGTCATAAATCTATAAAATTTGGCCAACAGATAACTATTATAGTTATCTGTTGGCCAACAGATAACTATTATAGTTATCTGTTGGCCAAATAGTCCAATCCGGCCAGTGGTTTGAGGTGTGCGTTGATAGATAGACCTTTTCCTTTTATATATTTAGATAGTAATTATCACAAATAAGTATATACGGAACGTCTCATAAAATATACCTAACGGAAATTTTATAGCTAAATTCATTTATTGATTTGAAAAATAGTTGTTTTATAATCGATTGTATGGTATGATGGTACTGATCATTTGCAACGTACTAAAGCGGAAAGGTGCTCAGAACACCAATGAAATCATTGATTTTTTCTTTTTTTTTTAAATATATAGACTAGCGCTTGACTGCCATATCACCTCATGGTAAGTGAATATGCAGCCTAAGATGGTACGCGCTTGCCTAGAAGGTGCCTATTCACTCTTGATTTAAAGACACCCACGTTATAGTTAGTTGGAAAAACGGAAGCAGGAAGGGCATTCCAAATCTTTGCAGTGCGTATTAACGTGATAAGAAGAAGTGCGGATTGATAACGTGATATCACTTCAACACTCCATAATGTAGTTGGTCCGTCGAAAATCTCCGCTCTGCTACGCTTCAGTCAAAATATGCAATATTAAATAATTAACTAATAAAGAATCCGATTGCGTAGGTTTATCAGAACAATTTGAAGGCAAATTAGGCGTAGAAATAGGAATGATGCTAAGCAAAGAAAAGGAAAGTTATGATTACAAACTAGACTGGAAAAAAAATAATAGCTTTTGAGGCAAATTACAAACAAATTCAAGATAATTACAAATTGCGTTCGTTTTCTGCAGATTAACGATAATCTTAGGAAACATAAATAATATAATTAATTTATTTGAACTGTTTAAAAATAATTGGATGATTCAGTCTTTCAATATTAAATGTAATGAGTAATGACAGTCTTTAAAAATAGATAAGTAAAACAAAGACTTTGCAATTTCATTATTTCTAGATAATACCTATTAGATATAATGTCATACCATAAAATGAGCATACATTTATGTAAGTTTTAAATAAATTAAATTCGTGAACGGGTCAAGGGTAGGTATACTCTTCTATGCCCATATGCATATATAATACGCCCATACTCATTTCATGCTCTACGCTCTCCGCTCCGATGCATGAAGAATAACAAAATACATTACTTAGATGACAATTAAAGTTATATTTGGCTCAAATTAAAAGTAAATCTACATAATGCTTGGAAATGAGCATTTATTATAGTAAAACGTTTGTTGTTATTTCTTTGCAGCTGCTAATATAAGGGCCTTCTTCTTTCAGCTCTTGTTGTTTTCTGGTTTTAATTAGTCCTACTGCAGGTGTACCTATAAATAATTATAATAATAGTAATTCATTTACTACCTAATCAAAATAGTATAGTCGTTGGCTTTGGCTGATTTATGGTATTCTTGCTGCATAAATGCATTTTAACCACTAGCGGGAGCGTATCAGCCAAAAAGAGGTCATTGGTTATTTATAATTTAAAAGAATAATCCTTACTAATATTATAAATGCGAAAGTGTGTTTGTTGCCTATAATTTGATAAAATAGTGGAAATATTCAAAAGATGTCGATATTATTTTGATTAGGTGCAACTGAAGTTATAGGATGATCTTGTTAGTTACATTATATCTACAAGACACACTAACACAACAAAAAACATACACTTATATACAGGAAAGATAAATAATATATTCAGCCTATTCAAGCATATTATTATTTATCGTTTGTAATCCTATTCACTACTAATCCTACTTCCTATTAATATTATTGTTGCTAATATTAAAGTTTGTGAGGATGGATGGGTGGATAGATGTTTGTTACTCCTTCACACCACAACGAATGAATTAGCTGGGAACGGATATAGCTCATACCCAAGGTTAACACAGGTTACATTTTATCTCGGAAAACTGAAGAGTTCACGTGGAAATTTTAAAATATTGATCCACGCGGACGAAATCAAGGGCATCATCTAGTTAAAAATATAAACAAATGAATAATTAATAATAATATGCCTGAGCTTACGTCATAACACTATTATAGTATTTTATTATTTCTACCATAGGATTATCCGATATAAACACGAGGTTGTTTTACTCGTACACTGGGTAGTAATTTTAAATTACGTAGTCGTATAAAGAGTAGCTTGCTATGCGCCCATGTTATGGGATCAAAGCCGCTACATTATGCCAATGCTAATAGATATGTGGGTGGGTAGAAATAAGTATAAGCAACCGGCTTCTCTAGTAATCTAGTGTAATAATAGGTGAATACACACGGCTAATGACTTCTATGATATTACTGAATAACTATTAGCCGTAGCTCGTATATTAGCAAAGACCAGCGATGGATCACTTGCTTGAAGAACGAGAAGAAAACTTAAACTTGAACCGAGGAGATGGTTTTTTTAACTTTTACAGGATCATACAACTAAATAAATAATCACACTAATATTATAAAGTTACAGAATACCTAATAGTACCTAAAGGTACAGAAGGTTCACAGCGCTACTTATCTACCGACTTATTCACCTAGACTTTTTTCTCTTTCTATCACGTAACTCTTATCTCTTCGCATTCTCTGAATTTAGGCCCTTGGAAGAGGTACTCCATGTAGTTGTAGCTTCGAAGTTTACTGCGGAGTGCACCAGACCTGATAAAGGCGAATTTGCGAATTTGTGTGTGTGTGTGTGTAAAATAATTTTTAAATCAAAGTCATTTAACTTGATTGGTTGCGGTGCGTTTCAATATTTCTAGTGAGAAATGCGTTTCAAAAAATACATGTCTTTTCCACTGTACACCTATTAAAGAAAGAGAGAGGTATCACCCAAGGGTATACAGTCATCATAACTGAAGGTTACAGTTACAATTGAGATCGAAATATCAATTACTTGCGTGCTCTATAAAACAAATGAGCGTAACGTATGATTTTACGAACTTCAATTAACAATAACGGATTTTAGCTATCACCGACGACGATTATAGCGGGATTTACCCTTGGTAGTAACAAGTAACATGATTATTACATTACCACTTTTTAACAGTTTTGTTTCTGAACCTTGGCACTTCTGAAGAGGCAGTTTCACCATCGCCGAGTAAAGTTTAACCGAGGAATTTTGATATTCTGACAGTTTTTGTATTGGAAATCTATCAAAATGTCATTCTTCGGTTCGGCTTAGTAATAGTCCCGCTGGTTACCCTTCGATAATTTATACGAGTACGTACCACGATAATTGTTTTAGTTGGAACTGTCGATATTTCGATCCAGTTGCATTGACTGTGGTCTCGACGGGACTCAAATAAATGTGATATGGGATGTCGAAATATCGATAGTTCCAAACTTCCAACTAAAACGATTAACGTGGTATGTACTCGTATAAATTATCATAATTATGTAATTGTGTAGTAGGTACTTCGCTGAATTTTGACTCCCTACGGAAGGACATTTTTAATATGCATTCCTGGCTGCTTAATGGTCATAAAGTCTTGTACCTATTTAGATTTTACAGCTTCGACATCCGCCCTATGATATATTATATGTATAACATCCGCCCTAATACATTGTTTTCCTCATGCCTCATTAAACAAGGTACCTGCGGTCATATGGGGCACCTTCGAGATTTTTTGCTCCCCTCCAAAGCTGCCTTTGGTTTAGCGGTTGGCAATAAATAAGTGCTTATATGTATATATATGCACATTCTACCACATAATGACATTGCATATAAATAATACATATTATATTAATATTTATAAGAGTAAGTAGGTTGTTATTTATTTGAATTTGATGGGCTTGTGCTTTATTCTAACGATTTTATCAAAATTCTTTAATTATACCTACATCTCTAAGCTAGCCGAACAAGAGTTTCCATTGGATACATCCCGTTTTTATAGACTTATACGGAATATTAATGAATCTAGTTTGAAAGTCGGAGAGGATATCCGATTGCTTTTATTGGCAGGTTAATGAAATGCTTTAAATTGATATGTGGTTGGTAATGAAGTATTTTTTTGCAAATTAAGACTTGAATATTTTCTAACGATAACGTTGGATAGGAAGGTTGACCGAAGCTTCTCTTTGTGATTGATATTCATAGAGTTAAGAGTTAGGAAAAGAAAAATTCTTACGGCGGTTATTTGTCTGACGTCACAGATATTGGATAGTTATTTATTATAATCTATAGGTATATATTGTTTGGACAAAGAATCAGCCTGGCTGTTCAGGACTCTGCCGGCTGTTCGTGCTACGGACTATTATCTGTATTCTGTAATAATTAAAACCAAATCTTTAGAGCCACTTTAAGCTATTTTAAAGTTTTAAAGTAGGTATTATTATGATGTTAATTGTCCTTTAGTTGGTAAAAAGGCTGACAAATAGGTAAAGGTATTTAGGTCAGCTATTTTATAATTTTCCGATGATGAATCCGAGGTTAGGCACGTCTTGTTAACCACGATACCAATTACTGGCGCTTCGAATTAATCGAAAATCGACCACAGCACTACGAATTGCGTAATTAATGAATAGTTAGACTGTATTAAGTTAGCCTAATTGGTTTGAGAATTTAAAACCAGTGAGAAGGTTAACACGAGATTAAACTGACAAGTCAGGAAACAAGGTTATATTAGCATTGTCTTTTGCAACAGTATTAAAATATCTAACGGTATTCAAGGGTGTAGCCCTTGACTGTTCTATGATTAGAACGAGCGGATTTTGAACGAAATTAATTCTTATAGCAAGTGTAAATTAAAACACACTATATCTGCTGTATGTTGCTGAGGAGTTGGACATACCAACTACTTGATACTGCAGCATCAGCTCAAGGTTACCATGTCTTCGAAATAATCCGAAGTAACAAATCAATCGCACCCGTGAAAGTTTGTTAGACCATTAAATCAAGTAGGAAATCAGTTGATGATTTTAATACGCCTGAGCAAATCTTCATAAATTATAGCTAAGAACCATCCCGATCACTTTAGCTTTCAAACGGAAAAAACCGAATCAAAATTTATTAGGGCGCTACGAGAGAACAGACAGACACACAGATACAAAGATAAACACGTCAAACTTTTAACGTCTTGTTGTGTCGGGGGATAAAAAATGTGAGATTAGAGGAGAAAGACTTAGAACCTCCTTAGGCTATCACTTAAAGTAGGAGGTCACGAGTACGATTCCTGGCGGGACAATTTAGGTAATTTCCGAAATGTTTCTGGTCTGGATCTGGTTACCACCCTACCGTCGAAGACTTGTCGTTAAGCGATTTAACGTTCCGGTACAATGGCCTGTAGAAACCTAGGAATAACGAATGGTGGAAGCAACATACCAGCATCCATTCTCTCTGCGATGTTAGGTGTGATAAATCAAATAAATATAATAGGAGAAAATGGAATCAGTGCAAATATATGTTTAACACGTAGATATGTATTTCTCTCGAACACATGCTTCACGCTTTTTTTGGATGGGAATTAAGAATGCTAGGCGTATTAAAAGACTAAAGAAGTAGAAGTAGTCTTGAAAGTTTTAGAAAAGTACAGATTATACCTATCCTCGATATATTTGGTATCCTCGATGCCCCGGCGAAAGTACCTATCTGTCCTATCCGAGCTCTAGCTTAGGTCAGAGATCGTAAACGCGAAGCTGTTCATTGTTTTCCTAAAACGTGTTCAAGAAATATCGTGTTAAGGATCGAAAATCAACCTCAATAGCCCAACGGTTAAAAGTGCGAACTGAAAACTGTAAGGTCGGTTCGAATCCCACCCGTTGCACTATTGTCGTACCCACTCCTAACACATGATTTCCGCTTATTTGGAGAGGATAGGAGAATATTAGTCAACTTCAGGTTGGCTTATACTCTTTAAAAAAAAAACTTATCGAACCGTGTTAGCTTTATTTATTATTTATTCGTGCTAGTACTTTCATAAAATAAGTATTATCTTAATTGTGTTTTGATAGTAAAAGTGATGGTTTGACTGACTGACTGACTTGACAAATATAATTTGGTTAACGACGTTATAGCTTGAGGAGGACAGAATAATTAATCAGTCCACATATTTAGATTGCAATCTGTTTAACCAATTGTTAGACACTAATTAACACCAATTATAATCTGGATAAAATCTTCGACCTTTTAATGATTTTGGTTTAGACAGATCATTAATTTTGTTCGTAAACCCAGTTTTATCTCGCCATAAATATTGAACGCTATCTATAAAACCATCGGTTTTTAAATATTACAGCACTTATCTGGTAAAGTATCGTCCTACCTCTGTGATCACGCCATGCATCAGAATTTTCTTGTTGCATGCTATTGAAAATTAGCTGTTAAAATGTTGGAAATACGGCATATATTTCATTATAGAAAGTAAGGATTTTCTTCACGGTCTGCAGGCCCATATTACGAGTATGTCTACAAGTTTTGCTCGCATGTGTTGTTACTTGTTATGCAACATTGTCTTGGAATGTGTTACGTTCTATCCATAGATAATAGTTAACAATTTATTATAATGATAACATATTTGTTGATCAAGGAAAATTCACTTTCACTGTGACTTATTACGGATATTTTATTACAATTAACGACCATTTGATAATTAGATATCATTTTACTATGTTGAGCGTGGAAGTAGTACTAAAGCATGGAAGTAAGCTTCTCTATGTAGTTTGTCACTAAAATTCCAAGTGAGTAAATATTATGCGACAAAATTATGTAGACTTACACAATTTAGAACGACATGGTGTAGTTTGACCAGGAATATGGTATTTTAAACTTGACAGAATAAAAGAAGAATGGTGTAATTTATAGAATAACACTGCGATGTTTTGTTTCACCTACTTCCATGATGTAGAGTATATTACTGACTCTCCCGAGCGAGCCTCAAGCCATCAAACGAAGTTTGATTTTCATTTGAATAAAAATACAAAGAAATTTTAATAAATTTTGCCTAGGAATAGGAGTGAAGTTAAGTTTTTTAAAAATCCCGCGAGAATCTTTATTTTTTCCGGTAGCTATAAAAAGTACCTACTCTGACGCATTCTTCAGCTTTTCAACTATACCCATTCAAAAAATCATGGCGATTCATTGCTCCGTTGCTGCGTAATTGAAGAACAAACCAACAAACACATTTACACGTTTATAATATTAGTAGAGATGAAAATGAATACCATCTCATCCTATACTTCCAAGTTCACAAGACGTAGCGCAACTCAATACCTACTTAATATATTTAGATAATCCTAGTAAGTACATACCTATCTACAGTTGGAACACGCAAAGTATTTCCTCGTACCTTTGCATGCATATCCATGTGCAATTAATGAAATCTACTGATGTGATAGTGTGTCTAGAGCCAAGTTAAAATTATACGCGACAAAATTAAAACAATACTCAACCTTGAGTCGTAAAGAATAGGGGATATGGAAATAGCATAACTTTATGTAGGCGCAAGTGCGTTGATGCAAATGTCAGGCAAGTGGAACGTCGATTGGAATGCGGGTTTCAAATGAACTCGCGTTCCGAATACAACACCTCGCTTAGGGCAAGCACTTACTAGATATAGGTTCATATTTCGCGCCTAGCTACTATTAAGTCTTAGCATACAGTGGTATGCTAAAATAATAATATTATTGAATATATCCGTCGGTATATCTTCCCACACACGTCCTGTACCTACTGTACTGTGGGTCCCAATCCACTGTTTAAAAATTTGTGCTTTAAATGTTTATCGCTCGGATAGAAGTAAACAATAAATTATTAAAAAATAAAAAAGTTGTGAAAATCTTTTTCAACGTTGCCTCTGTTATTTATAGGTATTAATTTTGGTGTTTGATAAAAAACCCGACGGCCTTATATTTTATCAGAAACTGTCTATCGGAAAATTTTCTAACAGCGTTTATTTCTGCGAGGAGCATTAGAATATATAGTGTGCGTGGTCTAATACAAAATGTAGCACAAAATCGAATATAAGTCTAAAATACAAAATGTATGAATAAAGTGCTTTCCGAGTTCCGAAGCTTCCCGCGCGCTTTCGTATTTTTCTTGTGGATTTTCTCAATAATATTGCGATGCGGCCGGCCTAACCATGTCTGTCTTATGTATTTCAGTAAATTCAACATGTGATTTTGACCTCTAACGTTGTCAACAAGATTACCCAATGTAAATTTTAAAGATTTCTAAATAATGACTTGCAAGTGAAATCATTGACCTTTGATGCCAACTATTTGCATTTTTTGACCGCCGATGAATTCGGTACGTATCAGAACTTACTTATCTCTACATTCTTTAAGGCTTTAAGCCATACAATAACGTATTTGGCTTATAAAAGTGTATAATTAAAGTCTTTAAATCTTATAGTATTGGGTGTGGACTGTGGTGATGAAATGGACAGGTTTATAACGTCTTTTGGTATACAACATTAATGAACAAAAATTGTAAGGTGTGGTTATTCAAGTTTTCACACAATAGGTATGCCGATAAACCATACTAATGATAAAATAGTGTCTTTTCTGAACTCTTATGAGACGAAGCTTGCACGGGTATACGGGTCTAACACGCGGATAATTCATCTAATTCGTACATCAAAAAGTCAAACTAAGTTAATTCTCGTTGGGTGCAGAACTATTCTTGGAATGGATATTAAAATTAGTAATGATACAAATACATACATCCAAACTTTCGCATTTATAATATTAGTAGGATTAATAGGATATACTGAAGTCTAGTCGGTTTTGTTTGTAGAAAAAATCTTAAAACTCGTTTTTGCCGCTAACTACTTAACCAGTTTATACATAAGATGGTCACCAGATGGTCACCACCAATGACCGGTGGATTCATTCCCATGTGCCAGTGCGTGTCGTGAGGTTATATCGAATGTCAAACGGTCATTGCCCTCGGTTTTGGCGGGAGAAACTCATCAGACAGCTTTTTGTGTTTTACTTTCTCACCCAAACTTCGGAGACCGCAGCCTTTAACAAAATCAATAAAACCGATTCGCATTCGTTGTGGTTTTTCTTCAGACATGTTTGGCGCTGTGTTTGTTTTGAGATGAATATTTCTCCGAACTCTTATTTCAAAATCTTGCTGCTGAATTGCTATAGAGCGTTAGTCAATAATTACAACATTGTTGGTCTTTCTTGAGAAATGCACGTTTTTAATATGGCTAGGGCGGCAGCTATATCAATTGTCAACATTTTGGTAATGCCCATCATGTAACAAATGCAATAAACTTATTGCATCTATACTCAATTGTAATTCGGTTTGTACCGCTACTAAAATATCGGTCACAGTTCGATGGTGACGTTAGTGGGTCAGAACCATCCATTCACGAGCTGTGTGCGACACTGCGTCCGTTCAAGGTTACAGCTTTCACACAAACAGCTGGACAACGCCTTAGCATCTAATAAAATTATGTTTTCCTTCCAAAAACACAACACTTCTTACAATACGCCTATTAGCCTTATTAGGTTTCCGTAATCGTGCTAGTAAAAAAATCTTAGTTTTGAAAAAAAAAACTATAAAAAATTATACTTACTATATTTTAACTTACTTAAAGTTGCATGGAACTTTGGAAACTTAATAGAAAAAAATTTGTTGTCCGTATGTTTGTCTGTCAGTCCGTATGTCAAATACCTAGGTACTAAATTAAAATAAACAATATTGCAGATCTTTTAGAAAATTTCAATTTTCTAGTTCAAAATAAAAAGATACAAATCGTATTTTCAAATCATTATTATATGCTGTGTGATTTGTAAACAAACCAACAAACAAAAAGTCGGTTAAAAACACACTTTCGCATTCTCTCTGTGTATAAGTCTGAGTGGTAATTGGTTTTGTTCAATAAATAAATACATGATTGAAATCGATTATATATTTCGAGAAAATATAATACCTATAAATAAAAATATAAATCAATTACGTCGCCGCTGCAAGAAAAATACTTGGAGCTATTTACGCTTTCTATGTTTTGCTGTTCGTTTTTACTTGTGATTTTCACATATCATATCCATTTTGTAATGCGTGCAATTGTCTTATCTTCTTACAACGTGCGTTTAAACAATAAATCATGCTCCAAGTTGATAGCTTTATAATCCATAAATCATAAATGCGAAAGTTTGTCAGTCTGTCTTCTACCTTTTCGCGACTTACCAGCTGACCAGCTGAACCGATGTTGATAGTAGCACCGAGATAATGATAGTCAGGAAAATTTCCAAGTTTCAAGATAAGTTTCAACGTTAACTATGCGTAAGGGCGCCTTCAAATTAGGGGCGTCATTTGGAGGCGCCTTGACATCTGTCAGTATGGAGACGTCAAATTACTAAAATGGCGAATTTACTGACAGTTAAAGTAAACTTGATGACACTCCGAGTCCTAAAGTAGGCCGAAAAGGATTATTATTATTGTTATTGACACAATATAGATAGGTATAGTTAATGGTTGTGTGTGTGTGTCGTATCTGTATAAGCGTGAGCGGGAGCTTGCTCGCGTCTGACCGCTTCCACCTAAGCTCCTGACAGGCACGCACACTTACGCAATGTGTATGTACATGACGTAACCACAACCGTAACTTCGTGAGATAAACGTACTATAATTACTAGTACTTCTTCTATCAACAGACAAACTAGTCAATGATCTAGACTCAAATCTATAACGCATAAAATATGATGAGGCAAAAGCAAGTCATGCATCACCTCGTTTTTATGTAGTCAATAAACATACGTGATACGCATAACGCATACCTACCTACCGACTCAAAACAATTGCTTAATAATGCCTACCTCATGGTCAGCGGTATTACCCTTGAGGAAAGGAATGAGGAAGGATTGCTTAGGAAAAGGTTGTGATACAGTCATCAAATAATCCTACTCTAGTTATGCATACTAATATCTTCGACTTACATTTTTCTTTTAATCAAAACCAGTGTAGTATATAGTTAGAGTATAGTATAGCATAGAAGTCGTAGTTCATAGTTGTTAGCAACAAAAATGATGTAGTTTAAGTAGACACTGTCTTCTATTTGGCTAATAAGTACCTACTGAGTAAGAACTAAAGTATAAAGGGTAGTAGTAAGTTTGAATAGTCAAGCAGTCACAAAGCACTGCCACAGAATATTATAGATAATATTTATTTTGCTCTACTAGATAATATTATCTAAAGTAAGAAGCTCAGATTTTCTAAAAAGTTATCTAGAAAAAGGTAACATACACCTAAGGTAGACATTTCGCATTTTCTGGAATTATTTTAAGTTTAAATTATTGCTTGTTAGAATTTAAGTTTAAATTTTTATAAGGCATCAAAATCTCAAAATGATAATAGAAAATAAAAAGTTTAAAATTTGTACGATATGAAATATCTCAAAGAGTAATGAATAAAGAAAAATCTTTTCATTAAAACACCCAGCTTATACTGAGTCGTGATTTATAGCCTTGTCATCGTGCGTCTGACATCATAATATGTGCAGTAAGAAGAAATCCATACTTGATTAAGCATGTAATTTATCAGATGTTGTGTAATCAGGGTTGCCTTACCAGAGAGTATAAAATAAACTAATTATACCTTTAACAAGTTGAACATAAAGAAATTCAGTGATATTCTAGCATAGGAATGTAATACTAAGATCTGGGAGAATCACGAATTCGTTTAGTATTCAGGAGTATAGGGTCACTATCACTACATAATAAACTGGAAATCTATTTCGACGGATACAGACGGAACCCTTATCAAATAAATACGTTAGTTACCATAAACATTTATTGGAATTACTTTAAGATGTATCTAGTGACCCTGAGACGTTGACAGATATCTCGAAACTCAAAATTGTAGGAGTGCTGTCTCCATAACTGTAAGAATAATATGCGCATACATAAACAGATATTAACACTTCGTTAGACGTGCATTGTTAATGGACACTGTTTACATACAGTTCTTAGAAAGTAAGAAGTTTCTTAGTAGTATATTGAGATGTAGATAGGGTGTACTGTTTGTATACGTGTTTTGTTAACAAGTACCTATAGTGGTATCTGGTCTAACTTTGTAAGTTTAGGAATTAGGAACGTAGTTCGAATCATTCATAAAAAAATATAAATGACTAGCTGATGCCCGTAATTTCGTCCGTCCGTTTTTGAAAAAGCCGTGATAACTCGTTGATATTCTGGGATAAAAAGTATCCTGTGTCCTTCGGGATGCACGCTATTTCTGTATCAATCTTTGCTGAAATTGACTCAGCATTGTAGGAGTGACAAAATACCTAACAAACAGACAGTTTTTTGAAGTTCTGAAACTGTTTTAAAAGGTTTTGTTACTTGCCTTCTGGCAAATAACAGAACTTTCAAACAATCTTTGAAATAACTTACTATCGTTTTCATTTTCACGGGTTGCGATTTACAGTAATAGCCAAGTAAGCCAAGTGAACTTTAACTGATGAATGATATTTGACGGATTTTGTTATCAAAAAAATGTTAGAATTATTTTGCTGTAATCCGCCAACAGAAAAAATCTGTATGGTCAAACATGCAGTTATAAGCTAAGCACCGCTTACCTCCCCAACCAAGCAATAAAGCAAAGTTCCCAAGCCAGCAATGCCACCACCACTCACATGCACCAACACACCAGACTTTTATACTACTCTCGACGCACGTTTCGCCCCGACACCGGAACATCCTCAGGAGGATTTTGTTATGTTAGTGAAATAGACTCTAAGAATGAGGGGTGAAATTAAAATTATCCCATCCCAACTTTAATTTCATCCTTTATAAATACTAACTTGAGCTTTTATCAATATATGAAACCATCCGGAGATATTCTTTATGTAATCTTCAGTAGAGCGTTAGCCGTAGAGATTTCGCGTTAAATCGCTAATTGCTCGTTTTACTCTTCCTTCCCACACGTCATTCAACAGAGGTATTTAGAAATTCGAATCAAATACTAGTGTGAAAAAAGTTTGTTGTGCAATAAACGTAGAAGGCAAGTTTGTATGGAAAGTTGGATTGCCGTATGTGTGAAGTGAGGCAAAATAGTGTTACCAGATCTAAATAAGAGGATTAGGGATTAAATGCTTGATTTTTCACACTAGGTCATAGTGTTTTTCTTACGTATAATCATTATTATCAAATCAAATCAACTTACAGCATCCGTATCTCACAAATAATCTTAGGAAGTTCTCAATTATTATTTTTTTTGTAAATTATTGTAAAACTAGACGATGCCCGCGACTACGTCCGCGTGGATCAACTTTTTCAATTCCCATGGGAACTTTGTATGCCTATGTTTTAATCCTGTACGTAATGTAATTTCAGCCAAATCGGTTCATTCGTTGTGGCGTGAAGGAGTAACACACACACACACACACACACACACACACACACACACACACATACCAACTTTCGGCTTTATAATATTAGTGTAACAATAAAAAAGAAACAATTTATAAAATCATGGGCGATACATTTTTCCCAATTACAAGAATAAAATATGTTCTATACATATACATATTTTGTAGCCTGGTTTTTTAGAAGGAACTTTATCTACTTTTATTTATATGAAATTTTTACATATAGAACCTGCCTACAAATTTATTATGTACAAAATAAAATGAAAAGGAAAACTTTATATAAAAATATTTACAACAAAATGCACCATGGACAATGGACATGTCCAAAAAATGCCTACGATCTGCTAAACGGTGCATCACGGTTGAAGTGACACTCGTGAACATATGGGTTTCTATCAAACAACAAACAAAAACAACGACAGACTGAACTGATCAAGAAATTAATAGTATCCAACAATAAATCATTAATTGCATGTTTCTGGTTGAAAAAATTGTTGGAAATTTTTAATGAAATAATTATAGGAAGGTGTTTAAACTTAGATCACTTCTGATATCGCCGCTTAATTTTTTAAATGGAGTAGGTACTTATGTCGAAAAAGTAAGGTTGCTCACGACTTCGTCTCCGCGGAGTTAGTTTTTATATAAACTCCGCGGGATCCCTTTGTTATTCCGGGGTAACAGGTAGCCCAAGTCATTCCTCAAGTCCTCGATCCATTGCTCCGTTGCTGCGTGATCGAAGGACAAACCAACAAACTAACACACTTTCGCGTTTATATTACATATTACTATAGTTGCAAGAACTTAAGGATAGTAAGGATTGGTAACTTTATGCATCAATGTTTAATGTATTTTATCTCTACAGAAACGTAAATAAATCTTGTTCGTCTGTGCTCTATGGGTTGTATTTTCTACAAAAAATATATTTTTCGAAAATTTTATTGCTAATATAAAGGTAAATAGACATACCTAGTTCTAGGTTTTAGTTTGTCCTTAATTATTATAAATCCTATAAATATACATAAAATTATTATGTTGGTTCGCAAATCTAGAAGGGAAAAATTTTCTCACTGAACTTTACCGTCTCTACCATAAACAAAGAGTATTACTAGATAATACATCCCGTGGCAATACAAAGTATTGCTTATTTAGTTTGCGTAGGATTCTCATTCACGTATAGACTCGTAAAAATGTACTCGTTTACACATTTACAATTTTAAGAGTATATACTTTAAGGTTCATATTGCGTTATCTCAAGTATGGTCAGCTGTAACCATCAATGTCTGCTATTGATGATTAGCTTTTGCCTTTTCTTTCATTCACGCTTTCTAAGAGCATGATGCGATCGTGTTTAGTCATCCACGTGAGATTACTCAGCGAGATATACCTACCTAATAAAGGTTTCTTCAAGTGTCTTGTATGAATGAACATCATTACTGACGTCTAATGAAGAAGTTTCCTAATTTCTTTTTTTGAATATAAATAATAAGATAAGCAAAATAAACCAAAAGTTAAAAGAAATATTAAACTATCTTTAAAAAGTAAAAACATTAGGTTTGTACTTATCTACATGTTCAAAATTTTTTTCTATGTCCATAAAATATTTATGCTCTTTTATTCAAGTAATATTTTTATAAAGTGGTTTTACTTATTGCTAAGCTTAGACTCTAAGCTCGTTTACTCTCTCTATAAAAAATATGGATTATGACTCTAAGCTTGGAGTCCTAATCCTTTCGAATAATGATAGGGTTTTTTATGATAGGTATATACGAAAGTCTCAGTTAGCTACCTCACCTCAACTTTCGTTTTATTATTGAATATCTATTATCAGATTTGAGCGATATTAACCAAGAATAATCGCTAAACGTGTTCTTTGAAGCACGGCGGCAAGGTGGATTATAATATGAATTTCACACTCTCACAATAATTCGTGAGGAATTGTAAGTAATCTAGTAAAACTTACGTCCACGTCCTCGTATGCGTTCCATAAGGAAGCAATATTACAATATTGCATCCCGCAGCAATCGATTACGGTGCGGATTGCGTAAGAAGTTACGTCTCGGAGCGATACCGCGATCGAGTCAATTTGTAGTTTACTAACCGTTTAACGTCGCGACAGCTGTGCGTGTAACCTACATTTATCATAATTATATTCTGGCTCAGCGAGGCAAATAGATATCTAAGCAGTGGGCACTCTCGTCTACTAGTAGCTCTCTCGGGTTCGATCTCGATTGATCTAAGCAGATACAGATACCTACATTATGAATCTGGACATAGTTTCGACAGCACCCTAGTGTGTGCACGTGTATGTCAGTCCTACACCTAGAGCATTTTTGTTCATGAAGCTCATGATGGAGTCTATAGGTACTCGTCTTAGATGCGACTTGCGAGCGAAGTGAGCTTCCGACATCTGCAGGAAGAGATAACGAATTAATCCTATGGTGTCTCATTTAAAAACTTATTTTTACATGATCACCACCATTCATCACCGCGATCGCTGTGTTTATATACGTATATATAAATACTTATTGTAAACACAAATTTAGTTGGTCCCTTTACCATTTCCAGGTGGAGACAGGTCGAGAAGAACTGAAAAAAGAGCGAGAGATCATGCAGCTGGTGGCCGGACTGCAGCTCAGCTCCGACGAAGTTGAGCGTCGCGAGGTGCCGCCGCAGATGCTTCGAGCCAGACATGTTCCAAGGTGAGCACGTCAACATTCTATGATAGGACCCAGTGCACCATCAGTAGTATGACCAGTGGTAGGTACTGTACCACACATAGATACGTTACAAACCACACACAGCTACAAACCTCTGTACCACTGGTACAGGGGTTTGTAACGTAAGAGATGAACCCCAAGAGCCGATGATTTTGTGCTGCTGATCATCATTATCATCATCATTACCAGATAATGGTATTTGAAAACCTTTTAGTTTCTACTCGCCTTTACGACATAGATCGACATACGTTTATCTAAGTATGTATATATTTGTAGGGAGATTTAAGTACATATAACTGATTCAGAACATCCCTGAAATCATAATGCAGTTAAAACTAGCCTATTTTACGAACTTACATTGAACGGTTGACTTAACCCGTTCATCAAACAGTTACCGACTACAATAGTCATATGCAATACATAATACCCAAATAGTTCTTACTCAACCTAATTTCTTGCTTGGCTGAACTCTTGAAATCTAATAAAGGAATCCTCTTTCTCAATATAGGTTTTATTACAATTTAGTAATTCTTAAAAATTTTACTTTGAAGTAGATTTTCTGGTGACTATGATTCCTATACAGAAAAATGTCTGTTGCGACTTCTGCTAAATTGGACAGTATTTATTACTTGTAGAAATAAATATTTTTCACTTTAGACACCTTGGTGTCAAGAAAATTTCAAACGACACCGAATCAAAAGAGAAATATTTTTACAGTTTTGAAAATATTTAGATGCTCTTGCGATTGCATTTCAATGTAATGCATGTTTCATGAGGACATAATTAGAATTTATTTTAATCAAGATCGTGACGTAGTTCGAGTTAAACAGATACGACAATGCAATTGTATGGAAATACAGCAAGTTATCGGTTGACTAGTGACTGGTTGGGCATTACTTAATATAGCTATTGCAACTCTTGCTGGCGTGTGAAACGTGTTTTGACTTTCTTTCAGGGAACTACTTTTATATTTTAAGTTACTGTCATAAAACGACGAGATGAGAGTGGTATAA
Organism: Hipparchia sbordonii; assembly: GCA_038048805.1. Lineage (NCBI taxonomy): Eukaryota > Metazoa > Arthropoda > Insecta > Lepidoptera > Nymphalidae > Hipparchia > Hipparchia sbordonii. Next base: position 5,066,515 of record CM076107.1, on the reverse strand, counting down.
TATTTTCTAAAAGACAATACAAAGTTATACTCTCAAAATATCTACGTAAGTATAACAACTTACAACGGGTTTATATTTCGGCATGCTTAATCTAAAGCATAACGATTAAACTTAAAATCTTCTTTTTTTATCAACCGAAAGCCGTTCACTGCTGGATATAGGTCTCTTTTATGGACTTCCACTTGACTAGGTCTTATGCCATTTGCAACCAGCGACTTTTTGGGACTAGTCTGATGTCGTAAGACCCCACCTATACTGTCAACACTGCGCTTTCGTGCGTGTGACGTTCATTTTTATTTTATCTCATTTCTTGTAGTCATTTTCATCATCATCAGTAACCCATTAATGGTTCACTACTGAAGCAGGTCTCCTCTCAGAGAAAGGTTTATAGGCCATAGTCCACCATGTTGGCCCCATGCAAATTGGTAGACTTCGCACACCTTTGAGAACATTTTGGAGAACTCTCAGGTGTGCAGCCGCCCTATCCATATTAGAAAACGTAACGTCTCCTTCTACGATCGCTCACGCTTAAGCAGGGCTTCCCAAAGTTTTTTTATCACGCTTCCCTTCTGAAAGGATAGAACGTGCGATAAAAAAAACTTTGGAAGCCCCTGCTTTGGCGTGAGCGATCGTAGAAAGAGAAGACCCGTTTGTAATATGGCTAGGGGTCAGGTTTTCTCACGGTGTTTTCATTCACCGTTAAAGCATGTGATATTTAATTGCTTAAACGCACATAATTCCGAAAAGTCAGAGGTGTGTGCCCGGATTTGAACCTGTGACCCCCCCGAATAGAAGACCGCAGCATTAATCATTAGGGTATCATACGCTACATTATGCTACTCGTATCACTTTCTTGTAGTATCATATCCTAAAACGTACCTTTTTCATTTCAGATAACATTAGGCCACAAAAGCAGTGTCATCACCACGAAAATTAGACACGACGAACGAGCGCTGCCCAAGAAAGGATTATTCAAATATCATTATTATCTTACAATGAAACAAGCGCATTTTACTTTATGATAACGATACGATTCATATAGAAGGTAATATTCGGAGTAATGATACGATTTTCTGATACGGAATGCATTGAGAATCGAATCGAATCGATCGAGTATCGAATTCATCGTAATCGTCAAGTAGAAAGCGCTCTATATCGCTAGTTGCATGCATCGCACGGTCACAGAATATAGATTGTTAAATTGAATCAACGTGAATATGTATAGGTACCGATTCATATTCATTTGCATCGATTTGTCACGATCGTACTTTTTGGATTAAAATAGAATGATTGAATGTTATCTCGACTATTTCTTTTAAGTTTTTGCAAGCGATCCAATCAATTTATAATTTCAAAGGAATGAAAAATACAGAAATAAAAATGGAATTAGCTGTTTTGAAATCCACGGCTGTAGGTTTTGCAATCTAATCATAGATGAAAATTAACTGCATCATTTAAAGCCTGAAACATATAAAACGCGCGGCGGAAACTTGTTCAACTTAGCTGCGTTGTAGAAGTTGTTTGTATCTACGTTGGAGCCGTCGGCTTTATATGCTGCAGTTTGGATATGGCTCATACAGTTTTTAGTAAGGCTGGCTCCATACTTTGGACCCAATGTAGGCCCCAACAAGTCCCTACGTGTGGATGACTCATGAGTATTGTCGCGTATTTTCCGAAAAAAAAAATACACAGGCTATCTCCCAACGTTGCAATACGTGTTGGACAATGCAGTTCTTTGGATTTACACATGTTGTGTGAATAATATTGAGGACAGCTTTGGGGCAACCGTGTGGAGCCATGTTATTACAATTTGTACTAACGTACTTGCGCGTTAAGTGTGTCTTGTAGCTTACGTCCCGTGATCGCGTGCGTCAAAAGTCCCATATGTATCTCGTACTCACACAATATCTTCATTTAATCTATATTTTTATGGTTTACCTATTGTTTATAGTGATGGTCCGCGAAACATTAAACATTTTATAAGCAATGTGTAAGTCTATATTTAACTACCTAATTGAGTGTTTTAGCGGCATTGAAATTGGCTTTCTCGTGACTGGTATTAACTCTTTGTAAAATATTGTATGGATTGGTATATCTGCCTACCTAATAGTACACAATAATTACATCATTGCGATGCGAAATGATAAAATCGTGAGTAATTTGTATCCGTATGACTACTACCTACCTAAAGTTTAGTCGTGAAATACGTCAATAAAATGTACTGTGAGATTCAGAGTTCTGCGTCCTTTGTCAGAGGCCCTAGTTTTTGTAACTTTTGAAGTTAACGTGAGTTTAGCTAAAAAGACACATTGACGATGAGGTAAATCTGGCAAGGCTTTCACAGCCAGTATTATAATAGGTAGGTAGTTAGTAGTTACATGCATAACTATCTATCTTAATCACAAAAATCCTGGATAACACTTTAATAAATAATAATTGATGACAAAGTCATCACATATAATTATTTTGAAATTTAGAACCTTAAACTGTGGGCTGTAGGATAAACGCCATAAGGGTTATTTTAATAATAAATAAGAGTTTCATTGTAACTGCTAAAACCTCTCTCTATAGAAGATTAAAATTATTAATAAAGAAAATGTAATGATATAATATTTTATCTATCTTTTGAACATTGAAGTTGATTGAAGTACAGTCAAACCTGGATAAGTGAGAGCTCAAGGGACCGCGATCTCTTTTTCTCTTATAGAGGTTTCTCACTAACCCGAGTTTCTAGCTTACAGAGTTACAGTAGGGGTCTATCTCACTTATAGAGGTCTAGCCTGACAAAAAGGCTTTTTGAATAGAATATAAATTCCTCGAACTTATATAAAACAATAACAAATGCACATTTGGTCGTTCGAATACAATGTAAGTTCCTAAAACTATAGAAAACAATAAAAGACGCACATTTGGTCGTTCAAATACAATGTAAGTTCCTAAAACTATAGAAAACAATAAAAGACGCACATTTGATAATTCAAATAGAGTTCCTCGAAATTTAAGAATGAGTCATGAATAGCAAATGTTAAATTGTTTTAACTGTCGCTTATAGAGGTATAGGCAGGTAAAAATCTCACTTAAAGAGGTTCGCGCGTGAAAAATTAGTGTCACTTATCCAGGTTTTTGTTTCTCACTTATAGAGGTTTTAGAAGAGCAAAATGACGGGACCTGGCAAATACTCTCATTAATAGAGTTTTCTCGCTTACCCAGTTCTCACTTACTCAGGTTTGACTGTATTTTAAACTCATGTATTAACGTTCTTTATAGGAAATTAGTTATGAAAGAGGTTATTATTTTAACAGACTTCCAACGATTTGTTTTAATGGTCAGACTTTAATTGGTGTTAATAGTTTTAATAGCGGAAAACGTAATCAAATAATCGACAATTTTATAACGTTAATCACCTAATACTACCTACACTAATACGTAGTAATCACGCGGACCGATTGTGAAGCATAGATAAAATCTACTTAAATTATAAACCCAAATAAAAATAAATCCAAGAGGGTTTGTTAATTTAAATTAAACATCTGTTAATTTCAAGTTTAGGGGACAGAACACATGTAAGTGGTTCAAAATCCCAACCTACCACTATCGATATCTTAAATTAAACTTAACTGTGTAGAACTGTACCTACCTATTTGATAATAACAGCACTGTTATAAAGTGCTGTTTTTATGTGAGTGTCCTAAATTTTAATAATGGGATTAATTTCTTAGATAACATACAGACTTTTTACATAAGTATTTCAAGCATAACAGCTTTTTTTCTGAATTACTTTAAACTGTAATTCTAAAATAAGTATTATGTATCGCGTAGCACAGGTAAAAATACAGTCAAAAATACAAAATTGGTTATTATTATATTTATAAGAATTGTTAAATTGTAAAAGACAGATTTCGGTTAAACGCGTCGCGTCTTCCTGGTATCACGCCGAAGTTTGGTGAGACTTTCAAATAGGACGTTAGTTTGTATTTACATAGGCCAAAGACGACTCTACAATGTATTTGGAATTTGTCAGCTTATAGAGTTATGGTTTGTGCGTAATAATACTTAGACTTTAGTCACTTTGTAACAGAAACAATGTACCTACACAAGATATAAAAGTACACAACGTAACCTCAATTTAGGTATAGTGTTTAAGGTTTAAGATAGTGGCCGTGTTTGTACATTGCGAAATTGTACAAAAATCCTAGATATAAGTTTAGAATACAGCATAGAGTACAGAAATATAAGTCACAGGAAAATGTCTCAGAGCTTTCTTGATATAATATTTCTTACTTAAAATGGCCTTTGTATTTGTATTGAACTGAATATAATACTCACTTCTCACCAAAAGAATTGAAAGAAGATCCAATATTTCCTAGAAAATAATAACAATAAATTTTAACAGATTTACTTACAAGTTTACTTAATGAGATTGGTTTTAATAGCTAATTGTAGTACCGATACGTACCTATTGAAATTATCAGAATTTCCTTTGATAAAACGGACCTTGTTTAAATTTTTTGATGAGGGGTTTGCAGTCCTTGAACCTGGTTTTGATTAATTTTTTTTTATTAAATCTTTACTTATTTAAATTGTAAAATATGAAAAAATTTAGCGATTAACTTGCATTTGTTATGTCCATTGCAAAATGTTTTATTTTTTATTATTAATCATATCATAATAAGTATATGTATTTTAAGATAATGATAAGAAAAATTATTATAATATTTAATCGAACGTACCTATATGCAAGTGGCATGTAAATATATATCACAGCCAGAATTTGGTAAATATTTTAGGCTATGAGTGCCATTAACATTATTTTGTTATACTCGTAATAATCATCGAATTAATAAAAAAAGTATCTAGTAATTATTACATTAAGAAGTTTTAATAGGAATTGTTTGTATATAGGTTATTTGTATCATTAGAATTATTAAAAGTCTATTTCAAAGAATAAACAACGATTTGTATTCCATTCATTCCATTTTTATACGATATTTTAAAAATATAGTCTGTAATTGCAAATTGGTGTGTTTTATTTCAAAATGGCCAAATCGCTCCGGCTTCGCTGAGTTATATTAATATATACCCATGCGAATCAGGGTAAAATTATTATGAGTTTTACCCATAAGGTGTAAAGTATACTAGTGGACTTTCAACTTGCAAGGTATGCGTAATGTAAGCTGCAGAGCTCGGTAGAAATGCATGCAATAACGCGTGCGTCTACCCGTACGCTGACGTGTGGCGGCCAACATTAATTCCCGCCACTTCGTTCGTGTGGATTAAGGTTTTTTATTACCGCGGGAACTCTCTTATTTCCAGAGATAAAAAGTAGCCTATGTGTTATGTCCACGCTATCTCAGTGCCAAAATTTCAGCCAAATCGGTTCAGTCGTCGTGGTATTTATAATATTAATAGGATTGCCAGTGGAATATGATGCATGCGCACAGGATTACATTTGGATAGTTAAGATATGCTTCTAACGCAAGTTGAAAGCTAGTCAACGTGTAGTTTATACCTTTTATAGGTATTGAATTGGAATTAGGTATAATTAAATTGCGGCGGTAATTTGTGAGTAAGAAATACTTAACTGGAACTTAAACGAAGTAGGTAAGCTTCCCTTCGTGCAAGGAAACCCTTTAACTATAACAAAAAAAGTTGTAAAACTGTAATTTGACTAAGAAATAATTGGATTTTCAGAGAAACTTTGTCCCCTTCAGACGCACTTCAAGTAGAATGTAAAAATTGTAGAAATGCAAGTAGAAACCCGTCCGGCCAAAAAAAAATTCAGGAGAATTTCGTACTATTTCAGGAGATTTTCTATCGATTAAACTGCAAATAAATAAATATCCACTTCCGCAATGACGGTAAAACATTTTTGCATTTGAAAAAAATTAGTTAATTTTTCTTAAACATTTTTTCGGCGTTTTAAATTTACAAACGTGAAGCTTATTTTGATCCTCTAATTTTAACTGGACGCAGATACGCCAACAATGAGTCAACCCACACAACTTATCAATTGAAAAGTTAACTTTATTCTTTTATGTTATACTTATGTATTTAATTTGACAAAGGTTTGTGGGTTGAATCGTTATTGTATCGTATTCGCGTATCTGCGTCAAACTAACATTAACAATTCACATAAATATTTTTTGTCACGCTATGACGGGACTTTCAGTGTCAACGGCTCCCCGCTATCGGGGTAAAAACTAAAAACTAAATAATAGAAACGCCATCTATCTTTAACATTTCATATTCAGTATACGTTACACGTGGTGATATAATTTCTTCTATACCTTTCACTTTGCATTTCACCGTAGCTCAGTACAAAAGCTTTATGTAGTTCTTTAACGTTTTTGAAATAGGTGGCGTTAGTGGATGTGAATTTATATAAGAGAGATACATTGTATGGTGTGTAATCTCTGTGGTTATGAAACGTTAGAGTAATTTAGCAGAACATTGGATGCTCTTACGGTGTAGGTGGGTACTGCTATCACCTAACATGAATGCGTATGTAGGCCGTAAAGCCAACGTAAAGAAAGATATAAGAACAGATAGGTGTGTGTATCTGTGGTGTATCTAGTACGTTTGGTAACCATGATAGCAAAGGATTAAAAATGGCAGAAATAGTACCACTACAATTTTGACATATTAGTACAGTTATTGATACAGAAATGAGAAAACGGACATGATCTAAATATATAAAAGGCAAAGGTGACTGACTGACTGACTGACTGACTGATCTATCAACGCACAGCTCTAACCATTGGACCGATCGAGCTGAAATTTGGCATACAGGTAGCTGTTAGGACGTAGACATCCGCTAAGAAAGGATTTTGGAAAATTTCAACCCCAAGAGGGTTAAATGGGGGGTTAAAAAATCGAACCTAACGTGAGCGAAGCCGCGGGTTAAAGCTAGTAAAAAATAAGGGTTCCTTCCTTGTACTACACCGGAATCTTAAAAAATGGTAAGTACCTACCTAACATTTCAATTAAAAAAGAGATGATATTAGAGGAAAAGAACAGACAGAAGCGAAAGGAGCCCACCACTTTATTAGATACCCCAAAAACCTCTATCATCACGGGCGGTCACGACCCTCAGCAGTGAGAAATACGACGCAGAGAGAGAGAAACCCCCGACCATTTGACGTCTTTGTCAACACCTTATCATTACACGTAAGCTTCGTCTAGCTGTACAGTTGAAGGGTATAATTTAGGCCTCATTATATACTCCAATTGACGTTTCCACACCATTAATTCTTGCGGTAAGTGGGATATGATCGGACGTGGCCGGGCATCAGTTTTAATCGATGGCCATTGAAGCAACAAGTATTCGTGTAAAAGTATAATTAATAACGGTTTGGACGGGATGCTCTGATAGACCGAAGATGTGATAGCGAGACATCACTAGGCAGTAAGTTTTCACCCTCACCACCTTCCTGAAAAGCCGCCAACGCGTTGGTTGTGCCTCTGGTACTACAAGTGTTCATGGGCGACGGTAAGTAATCACTTAATATCTGGTGACCCGCCTGCTGGTTTGCCCGCTATTCATATAAAAAAAGTAGTAATTTGTTTCTTACCCGACTACGTCAAAGCCAAACAAAAGGGTTGTGATCTTTTAAAAGTCTATGTATGTATGTTTCTATTTACGTATTTTGTTTTTATTTAGTACCTATTTTCCACTGTAGCGCCTAATCTACTAAGCAGATTTTGATGCGTGTGCTTTCAATCAAAGTAATTGTTACTTTGAATTGAACGTTGTTTAATTCAATTTTTTTAAAAAGGTGGATTCTATAGTGTATTTTACTTCAACTGTATGGTGTATCTCTCATATCGAGGTAACAGAAGAAGCTCGATTTTTGCCAATAATCATAAGTTAATTGGAAAATTAATTTAATGTAGCACTTGCATTGAATATCTACTATCATTTATCACCCAGAGTTATCTAATTAAACAAGCAATGTGGGTCGGCATGTTAATTACTTTTTTCGTGAGGTTTTTTACGGACTTGCAATTCAAGCTTCGTTAAATATTTAATTAGGTATCTCTACATGAAACTTTTCAAAATGTATAAAGTCCGACCATATAGGTAATGCTTGTAGACTAAATAACAAGCTATAAATAATAATAATTTAAGAAAATTAAACCGATATCAATATATCGAAAAAAGCAAAACTGTTTCAGTTATGCTTATGGGGAAAAGTGTCCATATTTTGAAAACTACGGAACCGATTTTTATAAAACCTTTACTGTTTTCTAAGTTGAAGTAAAAAAGAATAATCACAATAAGATCCGAATAGTTTTGGAGAAATGAGTGGACAAACACATATGCATACACACACATACATACACCTATCACATTTTGTATATTTGTTGAAAGCCTGAATATTTTTCAGTTCCAAAAATATTACATACTTACCTACATACGTGTCGAATTGATAACCTCCTTTATTTGAATTTGAATTCGATTAAATTTTAAGTTAGGTATTTTAATTATTTTTAACCGTAATCAGGGTACCATTAATTATGAAGAACGCTTACGCTTTAGCTAAACTACCTACTCGAAATAATTTATTCAAAAAATTTACAAAATATATTGTCGTATATATTATCTTGGTGGGCTTTAGTGAGTCACGTGGTAATAGTACATTGTTCTACAAGGGGTGAAAGTGGCCGATTACATACGAGGGTGTCATTTGAGGCACGAGGCGCAGCCGAGGGCCGCGATACACCCGAGTTAGGAATCGCACTTTCTCCCGAGTGATACATAGTGCTTTATACTACACCTACGAGGAAAATAATAGACACATTATTTAAATGAAATTTATATTGAAATTCATACAATTATTAAAACTTAGGGTGATATTTTTTTCGGCAAATTAATAGTTTTTAATTCTGTTGGCAGTCTGGCGGCGTCATCAAAATATTTTCACTGTCGCTAAATTTTATAAATTGAAAATTTAGATAAAACAAAAGAAAGCAAATTGCGCGATTTTTTTTAAATTTTTCAAATAATGTACTCACTAAAGAAAATGCAAGCGGCCAGCAACAATTTGTTTTTTTAACAACAATTTGAATGTGTAAATAACCTTAGACCATAGATAAGTAGACCTAAACAAAGAAATGAAATTATTATATTTACTTAAATAGATTATTATTTAGTTATTAATTAGTTACTATTACTATTTTTATATTTTTAGTTCGTTATTTATTAAAAATTTACCTACTACTTTCAAAATAATAAGTCTATTTGTTGTCGAAAAAGATCGAAATAGATTTCATTGTTTTTCAAGTGATTACTGATATGACTTGACCAAAAATTTAAAAAAAAAGCAATGAACTGACTTGACCAAAAATTAAAAAAAAAAAAGCACGTTAGTAATGGATTTTCATACAGTTTTCAGCCCGCTGAAGCAGGTAAGTAATGAAATTTCATACATTTTGACAGCCCGCAGATTTGTCTCCACGTAATGACGTATTTTCTTTCTCGCTCTTTTGCGATTTGACACAAATCAGAACGTACTTTCCGAGCAGGTGTAGTATAAAAGTGATTTTAGGACTTCTTGGCGAAGTGTGTTCTATATTGCGCAGGTTTGTCACGCTAGAGCACAGAAGGTTTCATCGTAATATTATGTAGTTATCATAAATTAAAACACCTAATATTGCAAATGCTCCACTATAATATAAGCAATTTAATAGAAAGCATTTTTATTACATCTACGTTATGTGACGCCCGTGACTTCGTCCGCGTCTATCTAAGCTTTTTGAATTCTGATAATACGTTGATTTTCTGAGATAAAAAGTAGTTTTTTTTTTATCTGGGATACATTAGTTCCAAACATCAAGTTCGGTTCATCGGTCAACACACAGTTAGGTTGTGAAAAGGTATCTGAGAGACAGATAAACACTTTCGTATTATATTAATAAATATTAATAGGTATATACCTATAGGAAGAATCCTAATGAAAAGTAAAGTCAATGAAAAGAACTAACTACTATTATAAATGCGAAAGTGTGTTTGTTTGTTGGTTTGTCCTTCAATAACGCTGCAGCAGAGCTACGGATTGACGTGATTTTTTACATGGGTATGGTTGAGAATCTGGAGACTGACATAGGATACTTTTTATCTCGGAAAATCAAAGAGTTCCCGCATGATATTAAAAACTAAATTCACGCGAACGAAGTCGCGGGCATCAGCTAGTATAAATTAAAAACTTCAAGCTTGTCAGTCTAGCTTTCTGTTAAAAAAATAGGTTTATGAAACAGAAAGAAATTCGTTTGATAACAGTTACTGTTTTTAAAAAATGAGGCAATTAATTCTAATTAGCAATACTAGACTAAACACTACGTTATTCATTACGTTATTAAATGTTAATTCATCTTTTCAAAAGTGTACACTTTCACAACCTTGGCACTTGCGAGGGAGTGGCTAGAAGCACAAAATGTTAACTTTCACGTGGATATTTTTATAGTGTCTTTAATATTTATGTATGGAATAAGCGCATAGACATATCGATATATTCACTTTTGTTTTTCAAAGGCAATTTCTACTTTTTTGTTTTTAAAATCAATGAAGTAGGTAACTTTAAAAAAAGTTTTCAGTAAAAAACGTAAAAGCTACGTTTTGGTTGCTTTGCGTTTATTATTGAAAACTGTATGTAAATTATTTAATTAATGTCATCGGAAAAATATGTTAGATGAACTTATTAATAACTGCATAAATCATAATTTACAGTAAATAAGTAAAGAAGGCTTTTATTTTGTTTCTGCGATATGCATGGTAAACGGTAAGGCACCGTTGCTTGGAAGCGTGCGTTGACGGTCGCGTCTGCCGCCAGTTGACCATCGTCCGGCAACTAAAAAGCACGCTTTACCACTCGACTCCCACTTGAATGCTGTTATTGTCGTTACTGGCACGCGAGTCACAATTAAAACGCCCAATTAAAAAGAAAATATTGTCTATGGTCGCTACGCGCGCGATCTTTAATTTCGAACGAAAATTATTCGGAATGTGATGTGTCTCAAGTGATAAACTTCGTGTCGGATGAAACCTGATTTATTGTTTTCCACTCGGAAGAATTTCAGTTTTCACAATTATAATTATGTTCTAATTTTCGGATTTGTAACTCCATTTTATTTCGGATTTTTGTCACTGCGGCGACTTCAAAGTTTTGCTATGGTGAGTTATTTGTATGATTTAACAATATTGATAACATTTAAAATAACTTTTAATGTTAAGTTTTAGTTAAGAATATTTTTTAACAATATTTAAATTTAATATGAGAATGTATTTTCGTCATTCCATCATTATATATTTTTATTATCATATTATATGATATTAATATCATGTTATTCTTATTGAAGAATTTGTAATAAATTTCTCTTCTAGACTGAATACTACTTTAAGTAGATACATACAATTATATATATAATAATAGAGTAAAATAATAAAAGAGAAAACTATATATAACGTAGTAACCACCAATAATAATCAGATTTTGATGAGACTTTCACTGTTGAAATGTATTGTTAGAAGAAGCGTGTTTTACGAGTAGGTACAGTGACCAAAACTGCACATCTAAACTTACATTAAGATGAATTGCGGGCTGTTTTACTTTCTAAAGATTTACATTTTAAAGTTAAGAAGGAAAATGTTTTTCTCGTTCTTGTTAGTTATCTTCGAACATAAGTTTATTCAAAAGCAGTCTGTATGCGAATATGCTATGTATGTTCTTGCTGCATCAAATCATTTAAGGTTACAAAATATGTGGGATATAATTATCTAGTTTGTAATCGAGTGTGAAACCCACCAGATACCAATATATTGAATCGCTTCATTTTCGCTCATTAAGCTAAGCTACATTGAAGTGAAGAAAGGGATTCGATGTATTTATTTATACAGGGTGTCCCACGGCTATGCCACATGGAGGGGAAGTACCTTAAATATTGTAGATGGAACATTTTACTGAAAGAAGACTTCATTTTAATTTAAAAAACAATTTAAACTGCATTCATAGATTTTTAAATAATTGCCTGGTTGAACCGGGACTCGAACCCGCTATACGAGAAAAAAAATTAACCTGTATCTTTATCATACCGATCGGAAGGCTTCATCATAAGGATTATTTTTTGTTAAATAACATAGCATGAGAAATAAAAGGAAGACCATGAATTTTAGCCTTTGATGTAAAATTTTGTTCAGAAAAATGAAAAGCTGACATTGGCGTATCGACATACAACTGACATGAACTATTACTAATGAGTACCCACTTGAGAAGTACGCATCATTTCCCGATCCTTACTATCCTTACTTATATTACCTATAAATGCGAAAGTGTGTTTGTTTGTTGATTTATTGGTTTGTCCTTCAATCCCGCTGCATTGAAGGACATGTCGATACGCCAATGTCAGCTTTTCATTTTTCTGAACAAAATTTTACATCAAAGGCTTAAATTCATGGTCTTCCTTTTATTTCTCATGCTATGTTATGTAACAAAAAATAATCCTTATGATGAAGCCTTCCGATCTTTATGATAAAGATACAGGTTAATTTTTTTTCTCGTATAGCGGGTTCAAGTCCCGGTTCAACCAGGCAATTATTTAAAAATCTATGAATGCAGTTTAAATTGTTTTTTAAATTAAAATGAAGTCTTCTTTCAGTAAAATGTTCCATCTACAATATTTAAGGTACTTCCCCTCCATGTGGCATAGCCGTGGGACACCCTGTATATATATATATATTAGGGTTAACAAACAATGATACAACGATACACTTAATCAATTCACTTTATTTAGAAACTAGCTTTAACCCGCGGCTTCGCTCACGTTAGGTTCGATTTTTTAACCCCCTATTGGGGTTGAAATTTTCCAAAATCCTTTCTTAGCGGATGTCTACGTCCTAACAGCTATCTGTATGCCAAACAGCTCGATCGGTCCAGTGGTTAGAGCTGTGCGTTGATAGATCAGTCAGTCAGTCAGTCAATCAGTCAGTCACCATTGCCTTTTATATATTTAGATATTATTCAAAGCAGGAAATACGGGAACTCAACTCAAAGAATTGTAAAGTATTACTTATTCAACAAATATAATTGACATATTCATCGAGTGTTTGAAGACACTTCGTGGCCATGAGTTAAATAAAGAGAATTAAGTTAAGTAACTAAGTAAGCAAATGATGATTTCGCTGAACGGTAATTACTTAGGTAAAAGTTTTAATAAAACTTATAGTTATATGATACTTACTAGCTGTTGCCCGCGACTTCGTCTGCGTAGAATTGCTGATTTACCGTGAGATTGAGGTTTCCCGTGCGGCCTACGAGTATGCCCTTCTTCAGAAAGTAAGTATTTATGATTAACAACCTAATTGCCGATTTTCGTGTCTCTAAATAAAAAATCATAGGACTTTCATGCAAACTTCCAACCCCTTATTTTACCCCCTTAGGGGTAGATTTGGATAAAATTATTTTAAGCTGATACCTACGCCCTAAGAGAAACCTATTTTCTAAATTTCAAGCTTGTAGACGTAAATAAAAAAAATCAGCAAAAACTATCATCCCCTATTTTACCACCCTTAAAAGGTAATATTCAAAAAAATTTTGACATACAGGTTTTTTATTTATTTATTATTATTACTCTAAATGCGATTTTTTTTCTCTAACTCCGAAAACAAAGGACCCCTTAGGGGTGGAATTTTCAAATATCCTTTCTTAACTGACATCTCCTAACTATAAAGTACGTAATTGCTAAATTATAGCTTTTTTTTTTTTTTTATATTTTTAGCGAGCAAACGAGCAGGCGGGTCACCTGATGTTAAGTGATTACCGCCGCCCATGAACACTTGTAGCACCAGAGGCACCACCAATGCGTTGCCGGCCTTTCAGGAATTTGTTGGTCCGCCCCTTGAATAACCCCATGTTGTAATTCAGTGGAAACACCGTCGCAGGAAGTTGGTTCCACAGTTTCAAAGTACGTGGAAAAAAGGATCTGGAACATCGGATGGTCGAAGTGCTCCAGGCACCCAGGTGGTGAGGGTGAAATTGTTTTCGGTGGCGAGCGGTGCGGTTGTAGAAGAGAGACGGTGGAATAAGGTCAAATAGTTCTTCAGAACACTCCCCATTATATAGCCGATAGAATACGCAGAGAGAGCTAACATCTCTGCGGTGCTCCAGGCTTTCCAGCGGGTTGGTTAATTTGGGATTGCCCACAAGCCGAACTGCCCGCTTTTGAATCCGGTCAAATGGAAGGAGTTGGTATTGGGGTGCTCCAGCCCAAAGGTAGAGCAGTACTCCATATGCGGGCGGACTTGCGCTTTGTAGAGTAGGAGCCTATGCTCGGGCGCAAAGTACCGCTTTGCTCTGTTGAGCACCCCAAGCTTTTTCGAAGCTAATTTAGCTTTTCCTTCCAAGTGATCCCGGAACTGGACGTCGTTCGAAATGCAGACACCAAGAATCCCAATGCTGTTGGAAGGGGCTAGGGGGGTGTTCTGGAAGAGAAGAGGAGTGGTGAAGGGGGTCTTTTTGGCGGTGAACGCACAAACTTGTGTTTTTGAGGGATTGAAATGGACAAGATTTTGTGAACCCCATACTGACACTTTATCAAGGGGAGCCTCAATGTCAGACACAAGTTTGGCTCTATTCTCCTCTAGCATTGCGCGGGAAAATTGTGCATTTCCTTTGTAAAGGGCATCACCAGTACTGTCATCTGCATAACAATGGATGCTGCTGTTTTGCAACATGTCATTGATATGCAGAATGAACAGTGTAGGCGATAACACTGAGCCCTGTGGAACACCTGCATTGATGGGCTTAGGGTCAGAGCAAAAGCCGTCGACAGCGACTTTGATGCTGCGTCCATCAAGAAAGCTAGCGACCCAATTACAAAGCAGCACGGGGAGTCCGTAAGATGGTAGTTTCGATAGAAGGGCCCTATGCCAAACCCGATCAAAGGCTTTGGCGATATCAATGCTAACCGCAAGGGCTTCTCCCTTACTGTCGATAGCATCCGAGTAAGATTGCCGAAACAGACGCGTTAAGACGGGTGTTAACTCCGGAGCACACGTCTTCAGCACAACCGCAGGAATACCGTCGGGCCCACTCGCCTTGTTGACGTCGAGAGAGAGAAGAGTTTTACGCACAGCACTCTGAGTGAAGCGTATATCACTAAGAGAAGATGGACACCGTTGGATGGTAGGCGGTGTTCTCCCGCCGTCATCAAGCGTTGAGTTGGCAGCAAAGAGGGTGCTCAGAATTTCAGCCTTCTCTTTGGCAGTGTGAGCCAAGGTATTGTCCGGTTTGCGTAAAGGCGGAAATGGAGAACGGCAGAAATTGCCTTGCCTTGTATGGCCTTCGATAGGGACCAGAATGCACGGGAGCCAGAAGGCAGTGCGACTAGTCTCTGCCCAATTCTGTTGATGTGCTCAAATTTTGCCCTGGCGATGGCATTTTTGTAGGCTCTGGAGGCAGCATTAAAGTTTTTCTTTAAATTAGCAGCATTTGGGTCTTTATTGCTTTGTGCTGAGGACCAGGAACGGTAGCAGGTACGCTTGAGAATAGCGGCCCTATTACAGATCCCGTTGAACCATTTCTGAGCGCGCTCCCCGGAGGGTTTAAGAGAGTTGGGAATATAACATTCCATACCCTGGAGTATGGCGTCAGCAACAGCCTCAGCACAGAGGCTGGGGTCATTAGAAGAAAAACAAAGCTGTGACCAGGGGTACGAGGCGTAGAATTCACGCAGCCCATCCCAATCAGCTGATTTGTAGTGCCATACTCTACGGCTACCGGTATCACGCGTGCGAACAGTAGATGGAAGTTGCACGGAAGTCTGAATCAGGCAGTGATCAGATGTTCCGAGTGGATCATCGACACTAACAGAGTAGCCGGTAGGGTGAGTGGTGAGGAAAAGATCTAATATAGAGGGAGTGTGATCAGCGATATCGGGGATCCTAGTGGGTTTAGTTACTAGTTGGGTGAAGTCGTATGCCAGGACAAAATTATGAGCACACCTCCCAGCGTGGTCAGAAATACGTGATCCAAGCCATTCCATGTGGTGGGCATTAAAGTCCCCCAGGATCACCACCTCCGCGGAAGGAATATGCTCCAGCACATAGTCTACCGACCTTTGTACGTGGTCGAAGAGTCGGTCTGTTTCTGCGTTACCGGTATGGGATCTATAGAGACAAGCGTAGACCCGGGTTCGGCCCCCATGGTCCACGCGAATCCAGAGAAGAGACAGATCCCCAACCTCAAGGCTGTAAAAGCGTTGACCACAAATGTCCCCTCGAACGTACACGCACACGCCTGCACGCGGCGAAAAGACGTGTTCCAATTTGTAGCCGGGGTAGTTTAGATACGAAGTATCCTCGGGGGGAGAAATTTGTGTTTCAGTGAGAAAAAGTAAGGCTGGTTTTACCGTTTCAAGATGATGGTGAACGGCATTAAGGTTGGAGTGCAAGCCTCTGATATTACAAAAGTTCACACGTAGTGTGGAACGAGGCGCCGCTGTAGAACGTTTATTTCTATTTCTTTTGTGCTTCATATTAATGTTTATAGGGGGCTATACGATGAGGGGACCGGGTTGACGAGTGGTGCAGCGATGGTGGTCTCCAGGTCAAGGATATGGAGACAGACATCCTCGATCACGCAGGTTGGTGAGTTATTGGCGCGTGGGACGGAAGGGCCCCCAATCCGATCCGCTGAATGACCGGCGGGTTCCACTCCGGTCTCCCACTCCGGCACTCCGGTCATTCACCGGGCTTTTTTCGTCAGTGGCGGGACAGCCTCCTACGACGGGATATCATAGGTTCGGGTCCCCTACGGACAAACGGGCGGCCAGCGGACAACCGTTTCATCGGGTCTCCCTGGACCACGCGCCAATATATCACGCCTACGAGTACGGGACTGACTTTTACTTCCATAAGGACCCAAAGGCCACAAACACTGCACCACTCGGGAGGATGGGAAGGGTTAAGCTGGCTCTCATCTCTCTCTCTGGCTCTCTTATACATACAATAGTTCTTGAGATCTCGTGTTTAATCAGTACGTCAGTAGGTACGTCAGTGACCTTTCGCTTTTATTTATAAAGAATATTATATATAAAGATATATATCGATTCTCATACGAGGTGGTGCAGGTATTTCAGTTGACATAGAGTTGATAATATTATGTTTTGAGCAGGTCTCTAGACCTTGGGACTTAATGACACCAGCATTTTCAGGATGTAGTTAGTTGCGACTGCGTCCGCGCGAAGGTAGGTTTTTAAGAATCCTGAGGGTATCATTCTCAGGATAAAAAGTAGCCACTAGCTATGTCACTCTTCCATGCGAAATATTACGTCAAGCCGTAGCTTTATGACTGTGTGGTTGAAAGACAAGCTTGAAACACTTTAACTATGGACCTCATTAGAAGGTTCAGCGGGCTATGGCTTTCCAGGCTCGGAGTTCTCGGCGGAATCATTATTAATAATGAGGAAATCCGTGGGTTCCTTCCTATGAACTTCTTAATGATGGCATCACGCGCTCGTTCGAAGCTGGTGCGAGTCAGCTAAAATATGAAAGGTTAATCCTGTGTTTTTTGAAACCACACAGTTTTTTGACGTTGCGAAGTAAAACTCTGATTGCTCTGCAAAACTAGTTCTAAAACTTTCCAAATATAAAAACAGGCACTAGGTTAATATCATTTCTAAAAGCGTCCTCGTCAAATAAATAGTTATATTATGCGACAAGATTGTTCGAAAATCAATAAGTTTATAATTGTTTTTTTATAGAGCTTCTCCATATATATCTACCACCTACCTACAGTTACTAGTGTGTATTCTATAATAAATCTGTGGTTCAAATTTTTTTGGAGTGTCCATTGTTGAAGGAAATTCGTGAATGTCATACAGAGCCCTTCTTGAGGTTTTTCTTTTAGAGCAAACTATTTTACACCTACCATGAAAAAAGCGAGAATGATTAGAAAAGCTATTTAGAATCCAAAGTCAGTGACTACATAATATTACATTAAGTTTATTTGATGCATTTGAAAAGAAGGAATTTAAGATCATCAACATCGTCCAACGCTAGAGACAGGTCTATTGAAATGATCACTACAAAAGTAACAATAATAATGTCCTCCCGACCGCATCCGGTCACGCCAGCCAACTTCCTCAGAGATTAGCCCTCTGCGCGGGAGATATTACAGTGCACAAGTGTGTGTATACACAGGTGCACTCTCTAATCCCTCACTCTCGTAGTCCGATGGGACGGAAATTCGAAACGACCGGAGAGAGATCAGCCGTCTTAGCCATATTACAAACGTGACCTCTCTTTGTACGATCGCTCAAGCTAAAGCAGGGGTTCCCAAAGTTTTTTTATCACGCTTCCCTTCTGAAGGGATAGGACGTGCGACGAAAAAACTTGAGAGCCGCGGAAAGATCGTGGAAAGAGACGACATAATATGGCTAGGGCTGCAGGCGCAGAACCGACGGCTTTACGTGCTCTCCGAGGCACGGGGGTGGCATACCGCCAACTTCCTAACTCCGGGCTAGTACTGAGAATTTCTTGATAGAAAAACCCAATACATTTACAAAAGTACCAATGTACTTAAGATACTAATATTTAAGTTGCTTAAAACTTCTAGGCTTCTAATTGTATTTCGGATTCTCAAGGGAGTGCCGAGCGTGGCCTAGATTATTCGTATGTATGTGAAATGTTACATTACTATAATGTATAACTATGGTTAAACTATTTAAAGTAGGTGCCTATTACCTGCTCTGCGTAAGGTGTTCAGTTCACGAGTAGGCACTTACCACAAAAGTGTGAATAGCGCCCCGGTTTATAAAAGACACACTTTCATATAACTCCGCATATTAAAGCAAGTCATTGGCAACATCCAAGTGTCTTCACTATGAAATATTTACGACTTATAAATTCCTTAAATCTTAGTTATTTTATGCATTCGTCAATGCTTTGATGTAAACTTTCGAAACATGTGATTAATTATTTTTTATCCGACTACGGAAAAGTCAAAAGGAAGGGTTGTGATATTAGCAATATAGTACGAATAGTATGTAAGTTTGTATATGTAGATATGTATTTGTCTAATTATATATGTAATTTTATGTATATTTCGAGAGTTACTCCCCGGTCATTACAAGTAGGCGGCTGCTACCTTGCATCGCGCTTCCCCACACCGCACCTCAAGTCAGACCCGCTTAGTACAGATAGCAACGTACTGCTCGCGATTGTCACCACCGAATTTTTTCAAAGTTTTGCTATTGTTACGATTTAAATGATTTTGTTAACTATAAATTAGTTATTTATTTTTGTTTGGTTAACGTGTTTTCTTCGATGAGTAAAAAAGGAAAAGTTTTGAATAGCGCAGACTATTTACTAAATACTAAGACACATTATACATAAGGTTTACAATCAGTTTTGTAGTGTATTAAGTTAGAACAACAATTCAATTTCTAATAGCAAAATTATGCTTTTGCTATAATTCCAATACTGATAGTATCAATCATATAAGAACTCAATACCGGCAGCTATCAATATAATAATTACCGGTAAAAATAATTATTTTCGGTTTCAATTGCTGATTATAATCAGCGATTATTATACTTGTCTGTTAATTTATTATTATACTTGTCTGTTAATTTATTTATACATGCGAAATAATGTAAAAAAGACGTGTGGCACTTGGGGACTACCGCGGTAAAGCTGGTGCATAGCATTTTTTAATAACGCCATCTAGCGGCTCACCGTAGATGAGTCCCGTGTCAGGTTATTTTCGTTACGGAATTTCTGGATTCGGTCTCCACGCTGGCCCGCGATAGAAGCTATGCAATAGCTTAAAAATCTGTTGCTTATACTCGTAACTGATACTCGTAACATATACCTAGACCGAACGTTCTCGCACTCAACGTTCTCGCACTCCTTCCAAATGATAATAATTTCTGTATGATACTTTCTGTATGACTTGTTCATCTTTTTGACACTCATATTGATTTGATAGTAAAATTAGTAAAAGTATCTAGCTAATATAAATACCTATGTAATTTTCAAGAGGTGAAATTGTAAACATTTTCAGAAAAGTCTAAATCAGGATTATGTCGACACATAAAATTAATATTGGCATCTTCGTCATCTTTTTATCAACCGTTAGACTTACATATGTCCACTGCTAGACACAGTCTTTTGCACAGATTTCCATTATGACGAATTTATGTCTCGCGCCGCTTGTATCTAGCAGCTCTCTGAAACTGACTTACATCTTTTGAGAAAAAACTGGCCAAGATCGAGTCAGCCTCACGCATCGAGGGTTCCGTAACTTGGAAGGAAACTTAGGTATAGTTATTTGATTAAATTATTCGAACGCCTCCTAATAAGCCCTTGCAAACGTCGTGTTGCGGAACAAATAACTTTGCATAAATTGTACTACCAAATTTCTGCTGTTGCGTTGCTTTCGCAATGTATAGATGACGTGGTTTTGGGCCGCAAAATAAAGATGGTTTTTTTTCTAAGTCCATTTTGAACAAGGTATTGACAATACCTATTGATACCCAAGAAAGGTCAGCTTACTTCGCCTGATTAAAAATACTACTATAGTAATATAACCATCGAATATCACAGAATAAATAGGTACCTAATCTAATATGCAGTAAGTAATATTGAGTAGGTAAATATACGAATAGAAATGTAAAAATATATTCTATTCCGATATAATAATGTGTATTTAGAATGTAATTATTTTTGTAGAAATACATATAATATAGATACATATATTGTGAAAGCCTTGTAGTTTTTATGTAGGTACAAAAAATTTTCTTTGCTCACTGAACAGTTTAAATGTTAACTTTTCTAGTAATCGTTATTGCCCTAAGCATTATAGTAATTAATTTAATTATCTCGGTCTAGTAATCAAAACTGCTTCGTAGATGTGATGCACACATTGACACATATATAATGTGTGTGTGATGGCACACCACTGACCTAATGCACGAAAATAAAAATAAAAAGCGTAGGATTTTATTTGTGCCGTGCGTCGCGTTGCGTGATTACTTATATATTTCACTTGTTGAAAGGATTTATGCGCATTGAAAATGAATTTGTACAATTAGCCTAATTACCTATTTGACTAATTGACGTGTAATAAATTTAATATAATATATGAAAATACTAATTCCAAGCTGGTTTCTTTTTTTTCAACGAATAAGGACAGAAACATCCGGTTCTATGTGAAATGAAATGAATTGTACACCATATCTTCTATGATAATTCTTTTATTATATTATTATAAATTATGTATTATGTACTATTAGATATATTTTGTCCAATTTTGGTGAAGATCTACTAAATATTATCGGAGATAGCGGACATAAATAACTTCTCGCGGATAGTAGCAAGTCACTCTAAACTTTTTTCACGCGGGCGAAGTCGCGGGAATGACCTACTTTAAAATAAAGCTATAAAATGAACTTAAAATAAACAGGCAACATAAGAGTACAACTGGCGGCCTTATCGCTTAGAAGCGATCTCTGCCAGGCATCCATGTTGCAGAGGATATTATGATGATCGGAGAGAAAATAACCATGAATAATGAAACCATTATATGAACTAGGAAACCCGTTTGTTATTTATGGTTTCTATGTGTGAGACAAAAATGAAGTTTATTACAGTAGGTATATCTACCTACTGATGTTAAAATAGAAGTATGAAAGTAGGTACTAGCTAATACCCGCGACTTCGTAAGCGTTTATTAAAGGGGTTTGGATTCCTGCGGGCACTTTATAATTTTCCGGGATAAAATGCAACCTATGTGTTAATCCTGGTTACAAGCTGTCTCCATTCTAAATTGAAGCCCAATTCGTTCATTCGTTGTCCATCCATCCATACATCCATCCTCACAAACTTTAGCATTTATAATATTAGTAAAATGTTTCTTTTAAAAAAATTAATACAAAGTGCGTCGTTCGGAGCTTATCCACTGGCTGAGCTGGTGTTAATGGGATTTATCTTCATACAATGCGTATATGCGACTAGTCCCGAGTGGACATGCACAGAGGCGCCCGCGCCGCATCCTTGTCATCATCACTGTTTAAATATTTCTTCTATGACTACAGAGACCAATCCGTTAGTGGCAATTACGCCCACACTTGCTGCAGCAAAAGCTGATGACCACAGATGCATTTGAGGCACGGGTTCGTCTCTTGACATCGAACCAGGCGTCACGTCGTCAGGCATTTTGCACCTTTCCCGCCCTCACATACTTGTAGCAGTGCACCTATTCACAGGATGGTTGTTTGAAGCTTTTGTCTCAGGCCCGTCATTTAATAATCACGTACACTCACTGACTGTATTGTCGACACGTAGATGAGTCGGCAATCTTTACTCATTCATAAATCAATTGTCTTTATATAAAGAGAATATAATAATAATTATTACTTACTCTCAATTTCATTGTACAAACGCGGCGGCAGGCGTCCTCTGACCTTAACTTTCGCTGGCGATACAAACGTACAACAATATCTTATCCGCTTTGTCATTTGAACTTGAAATCATGCATAATCCTTGGACTAAACATAAGTTACGTTACCCTTCAGTAGGGTTGTCATCCCTATTATATTTTTATCCTTATATTGTGTATTTGACCAAAATTTTTATATCCTACTTAAATATTAATTGCATTAAATGCATTTAATATTATAACGGTCTCGAAAATATAGAGCTTTTAAATTTCCTGTTAGACAAAGAGAGCGCTATTGAATCATGACGTCACGATCTAGTAGCTACAATCTACATACCTACAGTTTCTATAGAAAATAGAGACATACAGTCATAGACATAGAGGCTACAGTCGCAGTAAAACAGCTTATAACTTATTTGTTTTTGGACATTACATTACATTTACATGTTACATTTTCGGTTGTAAATAATCAATATTTAAAAAAAAAAAAGTTTTGACAACAGTGAAATACCCAATTTAGATAGGTGGTATACAGAGAAAGAGGGCATTACGAACCAGTTGTGCCCAGTCAATCAAGTTATCAAGGGAAATAAATTAAGGCTCTAGAACTTGTAAATCATTATTTTCTCCTTGGTTGACTGGTCTCTATTGGTTCATAATAACCTACAATTATACCATTTAAGGAACGCATCTACTTCTAGGCAAACCTTTATATTATAGCGTTAAATAAATTACGAAGAATAGTATGTATAACTATAAAGTAGTGTACATACTATATATACCATATTATTCAGCGATAAGTAATAGTGCCTATACAGAAAGTGTAAAAATTAGTCAATAAAATAAAACTAAAACTTGGCAATCTCTAGGGGGATATAAATTAAATATTATTCCGATTGTATGTGAGTAGACAACTATATAATTAGCTACTTATGGGTTTTTCCTAAAATAGTGTTAGGTTTCTCTTCAAATAAAAGGCACGGTGGCAGCCCTATGTAACATGTACTCTACTCTAAAGAGAAATTCGCTTTTTGTTTGCCGTAATGCAGTTCGTACTCGCATTTGGACAATAATTTTGCTTCTTTGCAATTTTAATGAGTGCAACTCATTGTTCCGTGCTTTGCGGATACCACTTTAGTAAAAGTAAGAGTGGTCAAAACACTATACGTAACTCTTTTATTGTTTTACATTATAATTATAATTGAGACATCACTTGTTTTATCCAAACCTCGGAAAGCTTCTCTGATGATTAAAATCTTTGGAACAAAAAATTAGAATGCCACCTGCCAATCAAAGTGCTCTACATAAGCAAGCTACAATTAATTTTATTATGCTAGTTGGTTAATATAAGCCATTCCACAATAGATTCAAGACGTAATAATGGCAATCTTGAAGAATGGATTAAGTATTCTCTGAATTATTGAACGAGCGAAGCGAGTTCTCTGAGTCAACTAGGGCGCTTGCCTACTAGACAGAGAAGTGTGTCCGTATAAATGTCTGTCAGAGCCCTATAACTTCTGAATTACTGAATATTAGAACGTGAAACTTGGTTGAAAATTCAGTTATATCCTGTACTTGAACAACAAATACTAAAATTAGATAAATGTTATAAAGAAACGAAATTATTTAATTTTAATGCGCCATCTATTAGCATTATTGTGAAGCTAATAGCTTCACTATAATGCTAATAGATGGCGCTGTGTCAGTAAAACAGTTTTATGTCAACTATTATTTTTTTTATTGCGTCTAATGTTAAAAGTTAATTATTACAATATATAATTAAAACTTTTGGGAATTATGGGATATCGCGAGGTCTCAGTTCGGGGCGAACCACTAGTAATAAAACCAGATACCTGCGAGTCAGACTATCGTACGAGGGCTTTACCTTTAGGGTCAGCGTGAGCGCCACGAGAATATAATATTAATAACCCATTTATTAGTGAATCTCTAAGAAATATCATAAGAAAATAGGCGAAATTCTCTCGTAACGCGCATGCTAGCTCTAAAGTAAACATTTTAATATTCGACGGCCGCAAAACCACGCACACTAAGTTTGTTAATAAAGGATTTTTAAATGCTACGCAAGGACGTTTTTTCCTGTAAAATTTCTAATAGACTCAATTAGAATCAATTCGAATTACATCACATTACGCTTAAGCAAACTGCAGAGACAAAGAGGATTTTCTTTCCACATTTTACATGATACTCGTAAGTTAAAAACTGCGTGTAATATTTTTTTAGATCGATATACCTATTATGTAAAAATCAATTGCTGTTCGTTATTCTGGCTAAAACTCAAAAACTGCTTGACCGATTTGATTTTTTTTGGTTTTGTTCGACTCATTGCAGGGGTGGTTTAAATACAAACTAAAAATAGGAAAAGCCCAAAAGAACAGCTGAAAAATCGAAAAACCAAAATGGATGACGGGAACGTACCCGGGTAAAAACTAGTAGGTACTTACTCACTATAGTAGAATACGTGTAGATTACATTACATATATTTTTCCAGATAAACGGATGATATTAACCTGTAAGGAGACATTAAACATGATGGATGCATGAACAAGTCAGAAACTACTTTCTACCGAGTCTGAATACCAGCTAGATCTTGTAGTTGCAAGGCTATAGGCATGAAACTGATTACATACAATTCAGTCAGTTTAATGACCTTCATGTCTTACTGTCACTGCCACTGTGGTCTTATAAGTGAGAGTTCCCGAATTCGATTCCCGGCAGCAGCTATTTAGGAATTTATTATAGGAGACCGCAATCCTAGGCTACTACCTACTAGGCTATCACTGTTGATGTTAAACTTATCGTACGTTGGTGAAATCGGCCCTAAGTAACTAACATCGACTAAATACCTTATTATAATAACAGTCTATATTATGGCACTAATACGGTAATGCGAATGTAAATACCCAATATAATTGTAATGGGTGCATAATGAATATTAAACACCACATAAACATAGTATAGTTTACATAATTGTAGTAAAACTGCACATTGTAACAGAGACAATGTTACGGCTGTTTGTAATCGTTGAGATAATAGAGGTACTTCGCGGAAATCTGTATCGTGCATGATACTACATTATTTTGCATGATATTACGAGCAAAACGGCGCTTCACATTTACACGAATATATTGGTTTCGCGAAATGTTATGAAAAACTATGTTTACGTAGCTGCGTAATATTATAGTACGCCAAATGCAAATCGTAAAGTGCATAGACCTGCAAAGTTAGGTAGATAATAATCAAGGGCAATGAAGTTATTATATAAAAGATTATTTAATAAACAAAATCGAACCAAATTAATATTTTCATCAATTGAATAAAAAAAGCTAGCCTCTGACTTTTTAGACTTATTAGTGCTTAAAGTAATTTAAAATCACTTTGACGGTTAAGGCCTGGTATATAGTGTATTATCTATGGTTAAGGCAAACAAAGCGAAGAAACTGGCATGCCTGATAGATCTCCCATAATGTTCTCAAAGGCGTGTAAAGTCTGTCAAACCATAATAGATTTACGAAGGTTTTTTATCACCATTGTAAGATAGACTTGCGAGTTTCGTCAAATCCACACTTGGCCACAATGAGAAGTGTTAGGCCATTATGGTGTACCTAATATCGCACTTCTCATTCGGAGGAAACTCGTGCCTACTAATAGGCCGGCCAAGGATGGAGACGATCATGATAAAGCTAATTATTTACCTAGTCAAATGTAATATCTGACCTAATGTAATTAGTTACTAACGTTGGTCCATTGAATTACAGTTAACGTCATAACACGATTTGTTTTTCCTTGAGGGTGGAATTCCGCAAAGTTGAAATTCCTGCTTCAATCGAATATTTTCACTTTTGACGATATAGGTACCAAATCTACTTATCTGTGATCTGTTCAATGTCATTTTTTTTTCAGAAATAGCTTGGGATATAGGTACAATAGTTAGTATAGTGCCTTTAGTTAGCATTGCTTTGTTCATCCTAACCGCTGTGTAAAATAAAATCTTCATGCCAAGGTTAGAGAATCGGTTGATCTCTACCAAATATTAAGTATGTATCTACATAATTTACCTCGTGTATTGTATTTCACGTTACAAAATTTAAACTAATTTATAGCGGCTTACTGTGATTATTTATTTTGCAAACGTGAGCTTAATAAATGTGAAAACTTTCTCGTAAATGATATATTCAACAAAAATTCCATTACAGTAAAGTTGATCCTTAAATACTTATGTAGGTAGGTACTCGTACTTATGTAGGTAGGCAGGTATATAGGAGAAAGTTTAATTGCTGTGGTATTTTTAAATACGACAGAATGTTAAAACAAATTTTATTCATACTTAGCCTTATACATAACAATTATTTGGCTTCAAAATTAAAACTTCAAAGGACATCATCCATTTTGGGCTTAATCTGAAAGTGCCGGCCAAAAAAAAATTTTGATGTATTTCGTTAGAACTTGTCCCCCTAAACATTTTTTATTATGACACCCAAGCTGTAGAACCATTGACCTTGGTTTTATTTAAGTTTAAAAATCTGTATTTTTTCCTACCAAATGAAATGTTTCTAATAATAATAATAAAAACTGGAGTACCCAGCAGTCTGTTCTACCTCTCAGCAGCCGAGCCCGGCTGACCTCATCGCCTTTTGGCGAAGAGTGTGGTCAAGAGAGATGGAAGATGAGAGATGGATGGATGGATGCTTGAGGAGGGCTCTTGGATTGCGGCGGTAGAGGAAGCATGTGCCTCAATATAGCCGATGAACTCAGTCGCCATCTCTCCAGAGGATGTACTTGGTGCGGTGCGCCGGGCCGCGAACTGGAAAAGTCCTGGATGGATGTTGGACTGCATCACTTCTGGTTTTTCGTTCTGCCATGCTATCTATCTGGCTAAACAATTCCAAGAAGCTCTCGAGCAAAGGGCACTCCCGAGCCTTTTCACCAACGGAATCACTCATTTAGCTCCAAAGTCCACCGATGCCGCTGACAAGTACCGCCCCATCACATATCTTACTAGCATCTATAAGACATTGACATCCGTTTTGAGCATAAAGATTTCCCGTCATGTAGGCGAGAATAGTATAATGTCTGGGGCTCAGAACGGATGTCGGTACAATAGTAGCGGTACTAAGAAGCACCTTCTCATCGACTTCGTCGCGAGCCAACTGGTCAAACTAACTTGCCGGAATTTCCCCACAGCCTGGATTAACAATGCATGAAGGCATTCGACTCGGTGCCCCATTCATGGTTCTTGAGGGTCCTTGAGCTGTACAATGTCGATAGTACAGTTCGAAACTTCCTCGGAGAGTGTATGGGGCAATAGAGCACGAACCTTTGTCTTCATGATGAGCGGTTGCCAGCTGCCGACGATCGGATAAGGATACGGCGAAGTATCTTCCAGGGCGATTGTCTGAGTCTACTATGGTTTTGTCTCTCTTAATGAGCCTCACGTGGATAAAGAAGCGTCCGTGCAATGGTTGCGTTTCGTTGACCTCTTTAGGGAAACCGAAGGTACAAGATCAGGTAGTTAAGACGCGGAACTACCGAAAGTACATCTTAAAGGATGGCACTATCAACATTTGTTGAGCTTGTCGCCATCCCAGTGAGTCACTTAGGCATGTGCAATCGGGATTTTCGTCTCTTGCTAACACTGAGTATTTCCACAGACACAACCAAGCAGCCAAAATCCTTCACCAAGAGCTTGAAGCTCTGAAGTACGGTTTCCTGGATGAAAGACTATAAGTACACACCGCTGCCAAAACTTAAGCGTGATGGGGTACGGCTCTACTGGGACCGGTCTATCATCACGGACAGGATGATTCTGGTTAATAAGCTTGATATCGTGCTGATGGATCAAGCATAGTGGAGGGTGTTTTTAGTGGCCATCACCATCGAACATGGCGAAAACCTCGTGGGAGTGGAGACAGAGAAAAACGAAAGTATCTAGATCTGGCTCACGAGGTTTGCGGCATGTGGCAAGTGGAGTCCACTGAAACCATCCCAATCATCATTTCTGCAAATGGGTTGATCCCAGTCAGCCTTAATCACCATCTGAGATGGTGTTTCATCCATTCCACCATCTGGGGTTCCGTGGTAGTTCCAGCCAAGATGCACAATGTGGTATTTTTAGGTGTGTGGTCAGGATCGGATAGGGAGCACTTAACAAAACTCCAAAAAAGTAAAAAAATTGCCTTAGAAACTCTTCATATATTCGAAAAAATACAGATTTTTAAACTTAAATAAAACCAAGGTCAATGGTTCTACAGCTTTGGTGTCATAATAAAAAATGTTCAGGGGGACAAGTTCTAACGAAATACAGCAAAATTTTTTTTTGGCCGGCACTTTCAGATTTAGCCCAAAAGTGTATGAATCGTGGAGGATCTCCTTTATTTTTTACTAGGTTTTGACCGCAACTTCATCCGCGTGGAGTTACGTTTTTAAAAATTCCGCGCGAAATCTCTGTTTTCCGGAATAAAAAGTATTCAATGTTTCTTTCCAAGCCCTCAACCCATGTAAAAAATTAAGTTGATCCATTGATCCGTTGATCCATTGATCCGTTGAACCTTAAAGTTATAATTTTTCAAGTAGCTAATAAAGTATTAATAATAAAAATATGCGTTACAAAGAAATACAGAAAGGAAGTAAAAATAGGTAAGTAATAAATTATTAGATTCTAATGATAAAAATAGAAAGCCAAGTTAATGCTATTTTTAACAAGCATTTTATTTAAACACTCCCATACCAGATTGGAGGTAGACGTATTAGGGTGTATTTGCACTTGTTTGTCTGTCTGTCCGAGTAGGTATATCTGTCAAGCTTCGTAACTTCTGGGCTATAAAGTCGAAAATGACACAAAAACTTATAAAAAACTTCATTCGAGGGAGCGCCTATAGAAGTAAACTAGCTTTTGCCCCCGCGACTTCGTCCGCGTGGAATTTTCAAAAACTGTGACACACGTACTTCTTTCTGAAAGCTCTAATACCAACTTTGATGGAAACAGCTTGAAAAATGACGGAGTTTCATATAAATTTCCATCCCCTATTTAAACCCCTTAGGGATGGAATTTCCAATAATCCTTTCTTAGTGTCATAAAAGGAACCAACTGTAAAAATTTCAAGTTTCTAACTTCAGCAGTTTAGGCTGTGCGTTGATATCTCAGTCAGTCAGTCAGTCAGTCAGTCAGGACTTTGAATTTAATATATATATAGATTGGGGACAAAAAAATATTTTTGTTTTACGCAATCCCGTTTCGTATCGTATCATAGTATAGGTTGAGATAAAGATAATTTAGTTATATGGCAAATGATTGGGACGAAAAGACGTAAACCGACCGACCACGAACCAGAATGTTATAGATCTCAAATGGTACAATCAGGGTACGCAGAAACCGCAATACCGACTTACACTAACAACTTTTATTAAAACATCCGACGTATGGGGTCTTGGGCCATGAAGCTATTGAGCAAAAGACGTCATTAAATTTAATAGTGCCTTCTGTAGAGTTACTACATCTAGTCTATTTAAATATAGTTAGTCTTATTCAGAATTATTTGGTGCTTGTTACTGCGTAATATATAACCTATTGCCTATGCCATGTACTTTACTAACATCATTAAATAGTAAACCGAAAGTTTTTGTTCAAATTTCGTAGGAACATAAATGTAGGCTCAGTATTGTAATTATTTGTTGCTACATAAATAATTTCGTATTAAAGTAATTTGTAATCTTCTGGTAAAGTTCATCGCGACCTATTTGCAACATTAGTAGAATTTACATAGAAAAAGAGTATCACTTTTTCTAGAGATCCATAGTAAAACAGTTATTTTAGTCCAGTGCCCTCAGTCTGTATGTTAGAACCATTTTATTAAAAACTTTGGTAGAGTTACCGAACCTTATTACCACTATAGTGGCTTTTGAAACAAAAACTTCAAGAAAGCAGAAAAAAAAAGTTGTTTTTTTGTACTTCTAATTATTTATTATTAATGTTTTTATGAATTTGTTTCTTTATAACTACGGAATCCTACCTTATTGCTTATACGCATTTGACCTGCTATATATTATTAATTCTAATGGGTAGGTAATTAAAAATTTTATATGCAAATAATTTTACTTTTATGATTCAACTTGGTTTCAAAAGTAGGATTTGGAGAGTTTCCAAATTCCTACCAATATTGTAATGCGAAAATGTGTTTGTTGGTTTTTTCCTCACACAGCAACGGAGTAACTGTGATTTTTTGCATGTGTATAGTATGGAATTACGAAGCTACTTTTCATCTCGAAAAAATTAAAGATTCCCGCCAGATTTTTAAAAACTTGACCCCACTCGGACGAAATCAGATGCAAAAGCTAGTAGGTAGGTAAGTAATTTAACATTAATTTATGAATTTCGCAATTACAATTTACAGTAGGTACAGAAATCTAATTCACAAATCACAGTGGAGTTTATTCTTCGCATGGTTTTAATTACTACTATACATAATATAGTCTGTAGTAACTAAAATCATTCTTAGAATAAAACGCAATACCGTAATAATAAATGTTCTGTCGAACAGAAATAAGTATAATTCGACTGCATAGCCATACAAGGACTAGATATTTCTTATTAATCTCGAAAGCAGAAGTAATAGACGGCTTGAAGACACGGGCGTATAAAGAACTTTCACCACTTCAAAGTCGATATCCAATAAGTACACCTACAGTGTAGGTACAAAGATGTACTCCCGTTAGACACTTCATTTATATTATGGGTGACTACCCATAATATAAATGTGGTGGAGGAGGTGGAGTATTAATAATTTTAAATGATTTAGAAACTTTCTTTATTAGATATCCTATTGAAATGTTGACATTCGCGGTTTTGCACCTCTGGTAATTTCACTGAAAACTTCGCTATGTTACCAACAGTAGGTACTAAAATGAGTGAAGTTAGCATAACCGCGTTTTATAGCTTCTGAATGGGGTAATATTTTAGATAATATTCTACAGCTATTCTGCAGCGATTTAGGAAAGTACTTCTCTACTTTCATTATGACTATCAATAATATCATTGGTCTTAGTATTATTTCATGGACAGAAATGTGAAGCCATATCCTACTAAATTTGTCAATCCATTTCCCTAATTCTTACACGTATTCTTACACGAATATAGGTAGGTATACTTTCGCCTCGCCCTTGTAACCTAAATTCGTCTGTGAAGAAATGCTTTCAGTCAAATATAACTTTTTATAAATTAAACAAAAAGTAGTTTTGAAAAGAGCCCAAGACTTCATAAAATCTTATTCGAAAATAACTTGAATTTTTTTACCCCCACTTAGGTACTTTAAAGATGTGTTCCTCCGAATAGTTTTTTTTATGTTATTAAACTTTTTATCTTATTTTCAACTCTGGAATTTTTTATTTTTTGTGAATTTGACGTATTCGAACGAATTCTTAAAAAAAATATTTTAAGCGCAAATTCATCCAAGTTGACTCGACTCGCACTCGACAAGCCTCGGAGGCATCGCTTAGCTCGGATCAATTTGTAGTCATATTACCATTACATGTAGCTAGATGAAAGGTCTATGACGCTATCAAAAACGACCATTTAAAACTCGAAATCGACACGAGCTAAGCTAATACTGAATATTCACTTTTACTTTTACCTCAATCAAGGTATTCAATTTGAAAACGTATAGATATTAACTCAGTGATTACAGTTATTTGCATAAGAAAACTGGTTTAAAAGCGTAAACTTGAATTCGCTATCTACAAAATTGTACAAAATTACGTTAGCATAAACGATTAGATAGTTTAAACTAATAGAAGTGATAACTTACCGAAAATATCTATATACATATAATAAAATTGTAGAAAAGTGGTGTCTGTACAATGGAAATATATAAAAAAAGTAGCAGGGGTTGTTATTATATCGATGCCGAACCCGAAATTGTAATTAATTTTTTTTGTTTGTTTGTCTGTGTGTTTGTACACGCTAATATCAGAAACGGCTTATTCGATTTAGATACGGTTTTCACTAATATATTGTAGTAAGCTTCACTTAACATTTAGTGTTTATTTCATGTCAATCGGTTCATAAATAAAAAAGTTATGTCAATTTATAGAATCACGACGAACATTTTTAACGTACAGAGTACGTACTACACGCCTCGTGCCTGAGCGTCCGTGGCTATATAAAGCGCGCTGAGAGCCGCGCCCCGAAAAGTCACTATTCCACGCGAACGAAGTCGCGGGCACAGCTAGTCGAAAATATGTTTTGAATTGGAGCCTAACTTTACCGCAAATAACGTAGCTGTAAAACTGCTGAAGCCCAGTAGTAGTGCAAGTTCCTTCACAATAGGTATAGCTTTTAAAATAGCTGAAACGAAAAACGAATTAAAAATTAATAAAAATTACTTAATAATATAAATAATATCTATATACTCAAAAATATTAAAATTTCAATTAAAAATTAGGATTTTAACTTAATTAAAATTAAATACATCAAGAATATTTAGTAATAACTAGTTTTTGCCCGCGACTTGTTTCACCTGGAATTAGATTTCTAAATCCCTTAGGAACGCTTTGTTTTTCCGAAAAAGTGGCATATTTCACTCCCCAGGTCTTCAAATATACCATTGCAAAGAGTCACATCGATCTGCTGCTCTGTTACGCAACAACAGAGCATCGGATTGATGTGACTCTTTGCGTGATTGAAGGACAAATTAACGAATTCAAATTCAAAATCAAAATTATTTATTTCGTATAGGCCAACTTGTAGCTCTTATGACATGTCATGACTCTACCACCGGTTCGGAATGCAAAACAAACACACTTTCGCATCTATGATATTAGTAAGGATTTGGCACCCACAAGCTTATTTCATATTAAAAAGCGTGATAAATGAGGTCCCAAGTACAATTTGCACACGATCATTAATCACGCCCACAAGACAAGGTGTGAACGCAGTAATAACAGCGTCTAGTGTTCACACAAAGATGACTGCAAAATACCAGTGAAGGAATAATTCGCATTCCATAGAGCCTTCTTCCTTATCGACTTAGCTCTAATTACATTCTTTTATTATCCCTAAGCTCGACTGAACTTTTACCATGCTAAAAGTTTGTTACTTCGTAGGTACTACGTAAATAAAATTACCAAATAATATAATTTTTTTAAAGTTTTAGCTTACCTATCACCATATCAATAAAATCGACAGATTTACGAGTTTATCTTAGCAATTTCATCATTAGGTGTAATTTTTAGTTCAAGTATTAACTTGCAGAAAATTTTGAATACTTTTCAAAAACGGCGAAACTGGCGGAATTCGGATTTGAACCCGCACCACTCCAAGTGCTACTCCTTATAGACTCGTACTATCATATTTTGAAATTGTCATGGAAACTTCTATTTCAGAAACATTTCTGGTCTTGGAATCGGAATAAAAAAATACTCGCTCGATTTGAAATAAAATAAAAATACTGTACTCATAATGAATAAATAATATACAAGACGCCATTAATCTATTTAAGCGTTGGTGTGAACATTCTGAATGCAGCGAATGGAAATAATGTTAACCATTACTATTCTGTAACCTTATAAAGTGCAGTTCATACCATTTTCAGATGAGAAAGCTAGCTTGAAATGTCTACTGTGTCATAGTCTAATCGTATGCTTTTACCGGACTTCGTAAACATATTTAATCTAAGGTAAAGCCGATAAGCCGCATGTAAGACCTTAATAAGTATACATAAACTTACCTCCTGTCTGCTTCAATATGATTTATTTAACTGCACTGTTAGGCTGCCTCCGCAACTAACGGCAGTAAAGTCTGCATAGTTAGAAACTGAAATGCATATTACAAATCATGAACATATACCACTCGAACCATTTACTATATTATTATGTGACATTAAAGACTATTACAGTTTATTATCTATAATGATCGTATTTAACGCATATATTTGATATATTATTTTAACGCAGATTCTAGTAGGTAATCTCTTATTCGAGTTAGTAGCTCCTTAGCCAATGCAAAAACATGCTGTTTTTTTTTTCAAATCTTTTTTTTACTTTGGCTCTTCAGCCCTTTGTTATATACTTAAAGTCGATAGCGTACCACACTGTTTTCTTATAGCTCTGAAGTCGAGCTTAGGGCATTTAGTGGCTTAAATGCTCTAAGCTCTAAGGTCAACTTGCCGTTGACAACAATAAGAGTCAACTCTTAAGTCATAACGTTCGTTAATTTCAGGTCATTAATTTTATCACCGAATTAAAGGCTATTAAAGAAACGTATTGTTAAACGTTGCTTTTCACCTCAAATTAGAAATCCGTGTTATATACCTCGGCTTAATTGTTGAAGAGAGTTATATAAAACAGAATTATCAAGATGTTTAAATGAATTCCGGGCTAGATTTTTTATATATCGCATATGATACATACTTACTTCATAACAATTATTATGAGCCACGAAAATTTTATTATACACATGACGTGTTAATGTCGTCATCTGAATTTCGTTGGGGGATTTTTATTGCTATTGAAAAAATACCTACTTAAATGTTAATTATCTCTGACAATGTATTTTTTCAGCATTACTGTTAGGGTTAGTTTGAGAAATAATTTAATCATTGGCTGTAGGCTCCCCACCAAGGGAGTAAGGGAGTGAATTTTATCTCCAGTAAAACGGTAAAGTAAATTGAATTAAAGAATAATTAAAACTTTTGACGCAAAACATGTGAGACGTTCGTAAGAGTTAACTCGTACTTGACCACTTTTATTCGTTGGACATATTTTCGCGCCGGGCACTCATCAAAACTACGGTGTAATATCAATGTTATAACAGAGAAAGCGAATAAACTTGTCACGACGTTGGAAAAACTCGTTATTATTCACTGGTCCGTCCATATTATCCGTTTTAGGATTAAACGTTGCACGATATGTGCATTCCAATTAGGAGAGACCTACGGGCATCTACGGGAAAAGTTTGATTCATTGGTTGTTCTTGTTTTAACCAGTGGACGGCCACCGCTGGACTTTGTAACTGAGATGTCTATATTCAATATTATGTTAGTTAAGAAATTCTCAGTACTAGCCCGGAGTTAGGAAGCTCGCGGTGAGTCACCCCTGTGCCTCGGAGAGCACGTAAAGCCGCCGGCTAATCTGCGCCTGATCTCTCTCCGGTAGTGTCGAATTTTGCGTCCCATTGGACTATGAGAGTGAGAGAGTGCAACTGTTTTTGCGTAACTTGTGTGCACTATAAATACTCCCAAACGCAAATAGCTAATCTGTGTGGAGATTGACCTTCGGGAGGACTTTTTTATGTTATTATTATATTTGTTTGTGAACATTGCTCCTTTCTTGCTTGGTGTTGTGATACCATACCTACCGCGCGATACGGACGTGGCTATAAGGCTTCTAAGTCGCCGCTACGGCTTCCTACATAAAAAACTACACTTCCGACACAATCGGTAGATTTGTATACAAACTTA
Organism: Hipparchia sbordonii; assembly: GCA_038048805.1. Taxonomy (NCBI): domain Eukaryota; kingdom Metazoa; phylum Arthropoda; class Insecta; order Lepidoptera; family Nymphalidae; genus Hipparchia; species Hipparchia sbordonii. The sequence continues at coordinate 5,030,613 of CM076107.1, read as the reverse complement.
ACAAAAAAGTAATATTATATAAAGTTTTCGCCAAATTTCGTCAAAATAGGTTCAGTAATTTTTCAATTGTTTCAAATTAAAATCCTGAATATTTTATTTAAATGCCCCCTTTAAAACGTAACGTTTCATTTTACGGTCATTTCACACAAAAAACTGCACATACGAGTAGCTGCAACAGCCTGCAATATCGCGATATGAATCTCACAAAGTAGGCTAAATCTTGAACTGTATGGTGAAGACCCTGTATCAAACAGGGTTTCCAGCGATGCCTTGAAATTCATTGAAAGTTTGAAATAAAACCTTTTTTCTTTATCCTATTTACTTTACCTTAGTGGCTATACCCTAAGTGAGACCGAGAATCTAGATAAGTACTATGTTAATTAAATATTTCTAAAATATTTACGGCCAGGTAGGTACTAAAATTTACCTAAGCACTCAAAGTGTCTAGAATCGGAATCTGTTCAAATTAAGCTAGGCTTGGCATTCAGCAGCCAGACGATATTATAATTTGTTATAATATTATATGTTTGCATTGCATTTTGAAATGAGCTAGAGTTAAATCGTTACGATCGATGTGATAAAGTCGCGAATACCGATTATGTAGTGTCATAACTCTTAATAAGGTGTTTTCAGGCCACAAAATAAAGACACAAATCGAATTTAGCTCGAATCGAGTTTAGCTCTTTTCACCCGTCACACCTGCGCTGCTTGTTATAATTTAATTTTATTACTGTACAACGTAACAGAACGCGCCAGATAAAAGCGACATACAATCAATCATCCTCTGTAATGTTCTGATGAAGGTTCTGATCGACAAATTCGCAGTGCGGGCGGCCGGGGCGACACGGCGGTGAAATCGAAGAAACGTGTTTCGTGAAAATGTAAAATAATGAAAAAAAATAATATATATAATTCAATGTTCAATAAAAATTAAACAAGCAATGTTTGTGATTCAGATTTTTTTTTGGTATAATTGTAGTGTGAATTTTAATTAACAATTAGGAAAAAAATACTTTAAAAGTTGAACTGAGAGGTACCTACGTTTAACGTTTTTTTATGCATCTAATGTTTACATTAACTTCTGAGATCAATCAGTGGCTACTTAAAGATCTTGAGAACGTCGAATATTTTTTTACGCAAAAATATGCCACCTTTAGGTAAAATCATTGCTCTAAAAATACCTTTTGTACTGATTTTATGAACTGGAGAAGGATCCTTCCTTCCTTAAAAGGATCTGCGCAGAAAAGTGAGAACCCTAGCAAGAGACTACCGGCGCTGACGTTCTACCGTTATAATATGTGCGATGCAATCTGTTGATTGAATTCGTTGGTAAAACTCGGTCACTTACTACACCAGTATAGCGGACTTCTGATTTAGAACAGCTGCAGGCATCATTGACGCCACATTGTAGGTTTGTAGACAACATGAATCATACTATCATGAATTTGAATCTTCTAAATATATAAAAGGCAAAGGTGACTGATTGACTGACTGATCTATCAACGCACAGCTCTAACCACTGGACCGATCAAGCTGTTTGGCATACAGGTAGCTGTTAGGATGTAGACATCCGCTAAGAAAGGATTTTGGAAAATTTCAACCCCAAGAGGGTTAAATAGGGGGTTAAAAAATCGAACCTAACGTTTGCGAAGCCGCGGGTTAAAGCTAGAGTATCATATATTATGGGAATCTTGAAAAAGCTAAGTTGTAGTTAATGACGTAGTTAACTATGCGTATTATGTAATTTTTTACGGAAATAAACTTAAATGGGAAAACGGCAATCTCTGAAATTGTTAACGTTTTAACTCGAAAAACAACTTTCCACACACGTGTCTGCAAATTGTACCCTGTTTTTCTTCTCCGTAATAAACGTTGAAACAAATAAATAAGCAAACTAAAAACAGACGGTGAATGCTGTTGCGTAAGCTAATGTTAGTGAAGTTAATTGAAACAATTAATTTGTGTAATCGTTTTACGCCGTTTGAATTAAAATTATTTAACACTAGGGCGATGAATTCTCGTAAACTAGAAAGTGATAGCATAACGGAGTGGTTTGGTAGGGGGAAATTAATCTTCATATGTGGTCTAGGATATGGACAAATATAGCGGAAACATACCGACGGAATTCCGAGTGCGGAAAATCTAATCTAATCTAATCTGATCTAAGTTAGCCTAGCTGGCCCAAGCCTGGGCAAAGATGCAATGGGCCACTCAACTAATTTATCCAATTCATCACGCCATCGTCGTCTCGGCTTACCACGCTGCAGGCGTTGATGAATACGGAAAAGAGATTTTAAAATCCTTATACTAATAACCTTATCTTACTAATATTATATCCGTACTAATCCTTACTATCCTTACTAATCCTTATAAATATAATAATTATAAATGTGAAAGTAACTTACTTTATCGACTAAAACGTTTTGGCTGAAATTTGGCACAGAGATAGCTTATAGTCTTGAGTCATCTAGGCTACTTTTTATCCCGGAAAATAGGAATTAAAAAATTTTAACCCACGCGAAGGAAGTCGCGGATGTAGCTAGTTACGAATAAATTTCGTTTTGTTTCAGTTGTGCCAAATAGCGAGTGGGAGTGTACCAACATGCTAACAAATATTGGGCCCAGGGCCCATCGACGACAGAAGACGTAAGTGGCCAAATCTTAAAATAATAATAAACGCCTGGAAAAACCAAGTCGTAATGCACGAGGGTTACATTCTAGGAAGTGTAAACTCAGATTTGCTTTGCACACCTATAATGTAGAGCAGGGGTGGCCAACTTGATATTTTTTTTTTTTTGATTAGAGCTAAGAGATTTACTGACGAAACCCTTCTTGATAAATGAAACAGTATAAGTTACTTATGCAGTATTTTTTATTTGATTAAAATTGAATTCTTAGTAACTAGTTACTAACTACTTGTTCATAATATTAGTGTGAGCATTGCGCCTGAGCATCTTTCACTAGATTTGCAAAGTCATGCCGCGATCGACTCGACTAATAGCCGCGATCGACCGGTTGGCCACCCGTAGTGTAGAGTCTACTTAGTCTACACTGTGGACTAAAGCTACGTTTACACAGCATTGTAATTTGTACTGCACGTTTTTGGAGGATAAACTTTATCGAAAACATTATGGCACAATATACGTACGTTCGAGTACATGAGCCATGTGAACGTAGCCATAGGTGTATAGATCGATAACCGTCTTGAGACGTTACCCTTTTTGGTTTTAGCTACTTTTGGCTAATAACCAATACCACACAAATCCAAAGCTAATGTTAGGTATTCTACATAATACTTTCCTTTTATATAGTACGACTAGCGGCCCGCTCCGGCTTCGCACGGGTATAAAATATATAGCCTATGTTTTTTCATTTTCATTCACTGTTAATGGGTGTTATTATACATATAAACCTTCCTCTTCAATTACTCTATTTATTTATTTAAAAAACCCGCATCAAAATCCGTTGCGTAGTTTTAAAGATTTAAGCTTACATAGGGACAGAGAAAGCGACTTTTTTTTATACTATGTAGTGAAAAACTGTATTGCTTCATACTTATATCAGTTAGAATATACTGCTAAGTAGGACCGTGATAACAGCAAGCGCAGTACACTCGTAGCTCGTAATAAGCGAATAATGTGAAGAGCATGCAGTGTTAGTGCTACTTAAAAGAGGCCAATATCCAACAGTGGACGCACTCTGGCTGGTGCTGATGATGATGATGTCCAAGAACTCCATATCAGGTTAGGATAACGTTAAGGCTAAATTTGAGCTCCAAAAACACGCTATTAAGAAATGTGCTGAACAGGTAACACGATAAATCTTTCGGTTGCAAATGTCAATATTTCGACAGAGTTGCAAGGATCATGGTCCCTCGTGGCACACATTATTATTAATTCTGTATAAACACGAAATATGTTTAAAGTCTTTAACGCTATTTTGGGTCAAAATAGTTGTACCCAGTGTCATTTTGACCTTTACCTAGTTTTTCCCTAAAAGTGCGCGAAAATAAAATTGACAGAGCGTCACCTAACTTAGCTTAGGTAATCCGTAAAAGTTAGAGAACGTTGGTGAAAACGGGCATGAGACCCACATTACACTTTGCTGCGTGTTTTTGTGCATTGTCCATCCAATCCTCATTTAGGTAATATATCCTAGGTTCTTGAAACTATTTTGTAAGTTACCTTACACATATGTTATAACTTACAGTTATGAATTCTTATGAATTCTTCAAAGAATACAATTATGTATGAGGTTTACATAGTTTTAATTTACACAATAGTAAGCATAATCGGACCATAAAAGGGAAACACAAAACACTTGTTCCTAATGTTATAAAAACTGGTATGTAAGGAAGTTGCCTCGCTGATGTAACGTAACGTTATCTTCTGCCAAATGACTTTTTTATTGAGAAGAAAGATTAATAAAATATAACTGACGTGAATTTTAACTTTGACGTGAAAATGCGACTTTACCTATTCTAATGATAACTTTATACACATTTTGAACTAGCTTTTGCCTGCGATTTCGTCCATGTAGAATTAAGTTTCTAAAACCCCTCAAGAACCTTTTGTTTTTCCCGGAATACTTTCTACTGCCTATGTCACTTTCAAGGTCTTCGACTATAACCATGCAAAAATTAATCTTACTTAATATTATAAAGGCGAAAGTTTGTGAGGATGAATGGATGAATGTATATTTGTTACTTCTTAATGTCACAACGACTGAGCCGATTTGGCTGTTAGGTCTACATATATTGAGCAGCCCCTATTTTAAATTCGACAGATGGTGACGTGCCACAACGAAGGAACGTCGCTGGGCGGCTTTCATCTAGGCGCCCACGATGAGCACCGCCCACGCGCGCCCAGCGTCTCCTCCCTATCACTATACAAACAAAAGATCGACGCACTCTTCGATGACACACGCTCTGTCGCCAGCCTGCCTAAGTATGGACCCAATTCGGAAACTGGAAGAAGAGAAAGTAAGGTAAAAACTCTCGTTATTTTACGAGGTATACATATTCTCTCTCTCTGTGACGTGAACAGAAAAAACGTCTCTCATTTGCTGCAACAGTGTTTTATCTAGAAAAAGTGATAGTGATTTAACCATTAGGTAATGTAGGAAAAAAAATCGCCATTTCATGCACTATGAAAACCACATTAGTCGAATAAAGTAGAGACATAGAAGAATATACATACTATAAAATGAAAAACTAAATTTTGACTCGATTTTGAAGAAAAAATGAAATTTTTTGGCATAAGTATTTTGCAACAAATGAAGTGATGTATTTTCTCGTCCGTGTTGCTAACTTAATTTTATGGTTCTTATATTGCTGGGGCCGTATAGGGATAGGCTTATATCTCTTGGTATAGGGATTTTTCTTTCTATGGATACAGTGGTTTTAACACGGGACCTTTAAAGTCGGTCTATGATCCAGTTACCCAACCACTTTGCTTAACCAGTTCAATCAGCTGTATACTCACTGATGCAACTTGGCCACACGCCCCTCAAGTATTTTTAAACCCAAGTAAATGCTCATTAATGAGCACTTTAATAGTTAGATAATATAAACCAAATTAAAATTTCATAACATCTTTAAGTAATGCTGCATGATAATCATCGAATGGTTAATATTTTACAGGTGAGTATAGCACAAGACAGCAAGGCAACGGTTTTAGAAGATGAACATGGATACTGTCAAACTAAAATTAAGAAGATCAATAATACTGTACAGGACCGGATAGAAAGAATGTTTGCTGATATGGCGGGAGAATCAAGACTAACAGCTGAGACCATCGGTGTTCACGTATTTAATGTTCACTATCTCGGTTCAACGCCATTGCAGAGTAAAGTATCCAGCCTCTCTGGCCTCCAAGACCCGCTAAGAGATTTATATTTTGCCTACAAAAGAAACTTTCGCCAGAAAAGTACGCTAAATGGTCGCTTAGAAATTTCTAAAAGTGGTCTTAAAGTGAGATATAAGGGAGAGAAAGGGGATTTGGAACAGTTAAACCCGTTTCCTACTATAGCTGTCTGGTCTGCTGTTAAGTTTGTAGTTCAACCTTTAGAAAAAGATCAAAATGAATTAAGCTATGCTTTTGTTCCGCTGATCACCGATCCCGATAATATCGATCGACACGCGCTATTCAAAATATTAGATTCATCCGAAAAAAAATATATCCTCTCCCACAACGAAAATTCGCATTCACCTCTTTTCGCTGTAGTGATGAGGAAAATAGGCGTCGCAAAACAACTAGAGTGCCATGGGTTTGTATGTCAGACGACCGAGGACGCTATTGTCATAGCGGCCACGCTATACAAATCGCTTATGTCACACATGAGTCGGCAGGGCCATACCGGGAGTAAAAAGTTAAGAAATCGAAATGGAGTGAGTTGTATGAGTGTATCGAGTAGTTTACCAGCAAATGATATCCCAGTAAGACCTCCTCGGAAAAAACGCAGTACCTCTTCACTAAGCGGAGATAGTGATAGAGCAGATGGGTTTTCGGCAAGCGAATCATTTTGTGAAAAACCTAAATTAGAAAGGACAAAAAAAGTATCGGACTTACCTAACTTCTCAACTCCATGCATCGGTAATTTCGAATCAAAAAGAATAACAGTTGAAGAAGTTAGAGCCAAATTAGACACGATAAAACATGATACGAGTGGAAGTGAAACTCAGGGATCTAAAAAGTCTTTTAATAAAGGTACACTCAATCCTGTACAAGTTCAGCCGTCAAAAAACCTTCAAAGCAGTAATGAATCTTCAGTCAGAAGTAAGGTATCTGAAAAAATAGAGTTGTTTCGAGAGTTAGAAAGGCGGAAAAGTATTCAGAGACCACCGATTTTACCTCCTCCTGTGCCTGCTAAACCAACCTCACAGTCTCAAAATGAGCAAACAAAGGAGCCATTGAGAAGAAGTCAAAGTGGTAGACAATCTCTTAGTGAAACCGGTGATATATTGACTAAAGTCGCCATCCCTCGTTCCGGTAGCTTTTTGAATGCTGGAGGTCTAACGCGTTACAAATCTATTGGACAACGGTACGTTTCTATTTTATTTGACAAACCAAAATAAGTGATACTAACGAGATTGAATAGAGCATGCTTAGCGAAGTGTTTCAGCGTCTTGCGTGTTCGTAATTGTGCTAATGCAACCGCGTCCGCTACATTCCTCTGATCTAGACTAATAATAGCAGTTTTATACTGAACACATTAACTTCACTTCTGCACATTGTTTGAATTTATCAACTTTTTTTAGTTTATTATTATTTATTTTCAGAAATAATGGAAAGAAAAGCGGCGGCTCGCCACTGGGGTTTAACGAACTGTTTAATGAATTCAAAGTCCAAGAAAACTTACATTCCATGGATGAAATCTTAAATGTAATTATTGATGCAGAAGGCATGTCTTTTAATGATTTAAAGCCAATTTACAAGGAATTTCTTTTAAAACTAGCCGTCACACTGACAAAGGACGAAATATTTCAACACAGTAAAGCAATCATGAAGAAGCAAAAGAAAAAGATTTTACGACGAAATAGTACATTTCAAAATAAAAGAAGAAAAATCTTCAAAGGAGCTAGCGGACTTCGGATGGTATTTCGATTACCGTTTGGAAAAGACTTTAGAAAAAAAGAGAAAAAGAAGCAGCAGAATCCGTTCGAGATACAAAACGTGCAAACCAGTGTAACTGTAAAAGATCCCAATTTTGAAAGTTCAGTATCGACATCCAGTTACGACTTAAGGCAGTTCAGACCGAAAGAACCCGAAGTTCCGGCTCCGAAACGGCAAGTCAGGCAGAGAAACTCTAAACGTTCTGAAAAATCAGTGCATGTCTCAAAAAGAAGTGGCAAAGGATCGAAACCGGGTGAAAGAACGTCGACATCTGAAGATTCAGATTTTTTAACGTTAAGTAATAGGCTGGGATGCCAGAATAGAAATAGTTCCAGTGGATACGTATCGTGTTCGGAATGTGAATCGGAGAGCTGTGTAGATAGATGCTACTGTTCCTTGAAAGCGGATTACAAGCCCAAATGTTGCTGTGTGGCAGAAACTAGCAAAGACTCGGCGAAGACAAAATTACTAGGGAAATCCTGTAAAGAATGTTCGAAGTAAGTTTTTTTTTAATAATTTTTAACTTGGTTGTGGTATAAAGAGTCCAAAAAAGAAAAAAATAATTTTCGGTTTCAAATTCAATAACAGAAATTATCCATATATCTATTTTATAAATGCGAAAGTAACCCTCTCTGTATGTTTTTCATATTTTCAAGTTTTTCACATTTTCATTTTACCGTTATAGTTTGTACCGATTGGGCAAGCAGATGGCTGAGGGGAATAGGGTCCTTCTATATTACGAAAATCTATTTTTTCCATATTTAAAAAAATCCACGCAGGAATCAGCTTTACAAAAACTATTCTGCAATTCAGTTATTTTGTCTGATATAACATCAACTTTCTAAATTCAATTTAATTTTGAAATTATCTCGTTAGACTATAAACAATTAGTGATATATTTTATTTTTAGCAATTATATACTTTGTGTGGTTTTCAAACAGGATTTAGTTGAAAATGTTCACGTATGCAAATAGCAGACCGTTTATAATGTACTTTCTAGTAAGGTTAGCAAGAAACTATTGCAAACGTATGCTATTGTACTGGTAATAACTAATAGCTTTCCTTGAAGTTTCGATTTCAGTTTAAACACGTTATTACTTAACTTAAACGAAATTAGCAATGCGAATATATTTGTTGTACCTAGGTAGGTACTAATTAACATAACAAAAGTTATGTAGGTAGCAACTTAGCAACCAACTTAAAATATCTACGAGTCAAAATATTATTTCATTGAAAATAATTTAGATTTAGATAGATGGACAAATTCCAAGAGAACTCCGTTTTAGAGTTCCGTATCAAAATAGTACTTACCAATTTCGCCCGTCTGTCCATCTGTCACATCTTTTTATCTAAGTAATTGCTAATGGTAACAACTTGAGATTGAGGATAGTTGTAAAAATGTTTGTCCAATTTTAAGACAGGAAAAATAATTACAAACATTACTCTAACTAGCAGAGCTTTATAAATCATTAATAATTAATCGTTACAAATGCGTTTTATTTGGATGAGGTCCAATAATAATAATTAATAGATATAAAATACATCACTGAAACGGAACAGTCAATACGGAACCCCCGGTGTGCGAATGTAACTTTCACTTGACTGTGGTTTAATTTGTTAGTCAAGATAATAAATCGAGGTTTTGACCGTAATTCCTGAATTGATTTATCATACAAGTTAAATAGAATCAGATGCATGCCTGTACATTGCAACTAAAAGGCGAAAGTTACTGTTATGGCAATTAGAGCTAAAAGCTATTTCAAATATCTCAAATCTTAAACAGTTTTCATCAGTTACTTTAAGTGATAATAATTAATCAAAACACGTTTTAACTGCTTTTCAAACTACTAGTATTTGCTCTCAATTTCGTTCGCTTATAGTTACGGTAGAAAACTGTACCTAATTTTAATTTCTATCGGTCGCGTTTTGATTCATATTGAAACACAATTTAACTATTTTGCAATGCTACCTGGTGGAAGGGTTCGGCCGTGGCTAGCTTCTGTCAAACTCTCTGTCTTTCCGGGATAAAAAGATGCGTACGTCACTCGCCATGTTCTCAACTATACCTAAGCATAATTTCACGTCGATTCGTTGGTTCGTTTTACTTTCACATTTATAATTATTATTATTTGGTAAGGATACCTGCCTATGCAACGATTTTCCACTAAGCTGCAAAAATTCAACCAGTGTAAAAATGAACAGACAAACAATAATTACAATATTCTATAATAGTATAGATAGAGGAAATATCGTTATACCTACTGCTATAAGAGTTTAAGGGTGCAATCACATTTGTCAACATCAATTCGCATTTAGCTGGATGGCTTCGGTCAAAATTAAACGTAACTTACTTTCTCATGAGTTCGCATTATAAAATATCCTTTTTTGACACAAAAAATACGATAGCCGAATCGATGCGAAAAGGAGAATTGATGCGTACACGATTTCATATAAAATACTAATTTTTAACCTACTTCGAAAAAGGAGGAGATTATCAATTCGGCCGGTATCTTTTTTTTCTATGTATGTCCAGTGTCCACCGATTACTGCGGGATTTCTGGACCGATTCGCCTGACTTTTTTTTCAATAGATAAAATGCGAATTGATGCTGCCAAATGTGATTCCACCCTAATACTAATTTGGTTTAGTTACTCATAAGGCGTCTGAAGAAAAGGAGACATGCTCTGATTCGTAATCACATTTCATTTCTATTTAAGTATTAAACGCTAACCTGAACCTTATCATCTTGATAATAGGTATATAAGAAGATCACAGTAATTAATAACAGCTTGTAATTGAAATTGTTTAATACGACGTCCGTCTTGCCGAGATATAATATGCGCTTGTGCGTTTTCTTTACAATTCATTTAGAATTGTACGAAAAAAACGTGCAAAAGCGGGACAATATTATAAATTAAAAATATGTATACTACAATTCCATCTCAAGTTGGCCGCTACCACGCCTCGCGCTTCCCCGCACTGCACCTCAAGTCAGACCCGCTTAGTACAGATAGCAACGCACCGATCGCAATTGTCACTACCAAATTTTTTCAAAGTTTTGTTATTGTTACGTTTTGAATGTTGTTCTTAACTTTAAATTAGTTAAGTATTTATTTTTATTTGGTTACCATTGTTAGCGTATCGTCTTCTACGATGAGCAAAAAAGGAAAAGTTTTGCATAGCGCAAACTATAAGACCGAAAAATCTTTGGTCCAAGCAAGTGATCTTTGTCCAGCAGTGGAAGAAGTGGAGGTTGAAAAAGTAAAATTGTTAATTTTTCATTTTCAGAGAAATCTACGATGGCGACTACAGCTATTGCTCGTGCGACTCGGAGAGTTGTGCTGACAGCAATAAGTGCTACTGCACGGGACCCAGGAGAGCCTTACAGAGCGCGCAAAGCCTGGAGTATCTGAAAAGTCCCTCCACTAAAACATACTCTGATAGACTTAAACGGACACATGAAGATTATGACGGAAAGACTAGGACCAGGTATTCCTAATTTATTAGTAGGTACTTCTTACTAACTTTTGGGAGCACTTAGCAATGAGAGGCGACATTTGTCATCGACGTCCGGTCTTACCAACTGCTGGTCACAGTTGTCTTAAGATTTGAACATGCTTAATTCTTGCGCCGCCACTTGCGTTCAGCGGCCCTCTGCCGTCTTCATTTGACGCCGTCAGTACTCAGTACATATGGTGGAATAGTGGATCTGCTAACACTGCGCTTTCTGGCGCGATGTCGCTACTCGCTATTTGTCCTACCTTCTGATTTGGGGTCTACTGGTTCTGCGAATTATATGAGGCTAATCCCCACTTCAGTTTTGAGACTATCTCGGTCATACTGTGGATCGGCAATGGCATTTGTCCCAATACTCGCCTCGATGTAGGGGATTGGCTACCAAAACGTGCGAGGCGTCCAAACGTTGAGATTTGTTGAGCTCCACGTTGTGGCTAATGTGTTGAGCATGCCTTCAAGTTTAATAATTCATCAACATCATAATCAGCAATTCATCAATGCCTCACTACAGAACGCAGGTTGATTGCAAGAGAAGGTTTATTATAGACCGTAGTCTACCATTCTCGCCCAATGCAAATTGGCAAAAAAGTGTGTGCATTTTGAGAACATTATGGAGAACTCTCAGACGTGCAGGTTTCCATATGATGTTATTGTTCCATATTAGAACTGCCCTCTTTCTGTAAGGTCGACGTCAAGTCGTCGGCGAGAGGAGCGTCGCCGCGCGAGGAGCTCCGACAGCCTCGCCCTCGACTACGAGCTGCTGCTGCAGAACAAACCACGTGATACTCGAGCGCGGAACATGCAACGGCTTACTGGTAGGTAGACCTTTTCCCATAGTGAACATGACCAGTGACTCAGGGTCGAGCATGAAATGCTACTCCTACTGATATTATAAATGCGAAAGTGTGGATGCATGGACTATGGATGGAGGATGTTTGTACTCAATGACGCCACAACGATTAAACCGATTTGGCTGATATTTGAGCAAAGAGATAGATTATAGTCTGGAATAACACTTAGGCTTCTTTTTATCCCAGAAAATAAGCGAGCTCCCACGAGAATTAAAATCTCAATCCACGGGAAGTCACGGGCATCAGCTAGTGTTTGAACCACACACCTAGGTGCATCCTATGCTCCTTGCACTGAGGACGATTATTTATGTTATAACAGGATCTACGATTTGATTAATATTACATTCGTTGCCACTTTGGTCATGTTCCAAGTTATTACTTCGAAAACAATACCTAAATATCTTTAAGCTTCAATAGTCCAACGGTTAAAGGTGCAGACTGAAAACTAAAAGATCAGTGGTTCGATCGCCACCCATTGCACTGCTGTCGTACCCACTGGAGGAGGGGAGAATGTTGGCCAAGTCCAGCTTGGCTAATATTCTTTAAAAAAAATCTTTCATAAATTGTGCAAGGCTTCACGCTAAAGGTGATTTAGTTTTTTAATCTTTTTAATATCAGTTCGGAGCACCGGCGCCGGCTCCCAGGACGCCCTGAGCGTGAAGAAGTCCGCAGAGATGGCGGCTCTGTTCGCTGACGTGCGGCTCTCGCAGCGCACCGACGTGCGCGCGCTGGCGGGCGGGCGGCGCGCGCGGCCCCCGCCCCTCGCGCCCCTTGCGCCGCCCGGCGTGCCGCCCGTCGCCAAGCTGTTCGAGCACCGCCCGCTCAGCAGGAACGCTAGCCTGGAGGATACGTTGGGATACTTTCCGTGATAATCTGCACCTGACCCGACCGAATTTTACTCGCAGCAGCCACTCTCAACGGAGGCTGAGATGAGCCAACTACGCAGGACATATTATATAGGAAACATAGTGCACTTCATCTTCATCTGCCTGTGTTGCGGCTATGCAGGTCCCGAGGCCCTGTATCACGTTGACCGTCGCCGATCTATTGTGCTCGCCACTATTCATATTTCCTCGCCGATACTCGTTGCCGCCAGGAACAGCAGCACTTTCTTGGCTGGAATGAGTATAGCCTCCTAGGGGTGGTTACTATGTGTTTCCCCAGATGGATGCTACGTTTATGTATTATAGCAGGGTAGTAGCAGATGATAGTCTATTCTCTCAATCTCATACTGCAATAGAACAGAAGACGGAAAGACGGGGTATATTAACACCGTCAGCGTCCCAACTTCGGGCTGCTTCAAAATGGAAAACATTGACGTAGAAGTACGTGAAGATAAACGGAGCTGCGCTCTTGAAGTCTTGCAGTGCGGTGTGACCGTGCTTATAGTCTTTTGAGAGAGTTTCTCCCTAACGTGCACCATACAAACGAAGATTGATTCTGATGTACTTAAACTTTACTTATAACGCTATTTTTTTATCTGTTGAATAGATGTTTCGAAATTATGGTAAACAACCATTTGTGCAATCTCTTTGAAAAATAATATTATAAATATTTAGTTTATAATACATTTTATTTTTTAGAGTAAATACTTAGTTGGTTAAGATTCTCAAGTATCTCATAATTTGTACCACCTTATTCGCTTAAAAATAAGGAATTAAATTAGGTATATTTCACTTGACTTAAACTATGTATGTAGTTATTTATTTACTAAAATAACCTTTATGCATAGGTTAGGCTTCATTGAGTCAATTTAAGTTTATCGTTTTTAGAGTTTAGTTTTAATATTCGAGACTATTTATTTCGAGATTTAGAAACGATTGTTAAATTTAGCGATAATTTATCGAAATATTTACCGACGTGTCCATTGATTAAGTACGTAACTTATGATCGCAATCATGTAATTTTTTGATCAGTCATTATGATCGATTTTAGCTTGTTAATAGTAAGTAGGTACTAAACCTACTTACAAAAATGTTAATTATTAACTTAATGGTAGGTACTACCCGTACACTGCAAGTAGGTCGCTACCTCGCACCGCATCTCATGTTATCTCCCACTTAGTACAGATAGCAACATACCGCTCGCGATTGTCACTACGGAGTTTTTCGAACTTTTCTAATTGTTACGTTTAAATATTTTTATTAAGTTTCAATTAGTTACTTGTTGTTGTTTGATTACTATTGTTCGCGTGTGGTTTTCTACGATTAATTAAAAAGGAAAAGTGTTGCATAGCGCGATATGTTTTACTTTGATTAATGACTTGAAACGAAGAACCATAAGAAATTAAAAATCACGCCCTTCGACATTCAAGACGTCATTGCCATGAAAAGCAACTTCCTTCACAGTCATGGTTACAATAAAAAATACAACTATAATTTAACCGTCAACAGTACCGTATGACGTCATTTTGTAATGGTCGACGTCGACCAACTTGGAGTGAACGGGTAGAAGATAATTAGTTCATTTACTATCCCTTGATAATTTGCTTTAATTTAGACTACTTCTACGTAGTTGTGTACTTATTCATTTATATTGTTTTTAATTATTGTTAAATTAGTATAATTTTATTTTTGCTTAGCTATACCTAAATATTTTATAGTAAATTGATTCCTTTGAACACATTTGTGCAATTTAAGTGCAATATTCTTTAGGCAAAACTAGTGCAATATAAATTGTAAATAAACAACTTTACATGATGTCTTTGTTTTATTAGATTTATTTAAGTATTTTGTTTCTTTTATTTAGTAACTGTTTTCTGCATTCGAAAAGTTTAGTTTCCTAGGTACCTATGTATAATATTATTTTATTTATTATATACCCACCTTATAATCAACTTAGATTATACTTTTATAGCTATACTTATCGATATTAATTCTGGATTCCCCTAATCCTCATTTCTGATTTGATAGGTACCGCAGGAAATATCTCTGCATTACCAAATTAGCTACTCATTTAGGACAATAATTTTCTAAATTAATTACTTGTGTTATTAAAATTTATGTTTATTTAAACTAAATTAAACATACTTACTTAATGAATTCACAAAAAATACCTATGTATTTGAGACACCCCTACAAGTACCTGCCAAATATGACTTGCAAAATAGTTCGAGACATACCTACTTAGTTTTAATATTACCTAACTTAACTACCGCAAATTATAATATCTAATCGAGTAGAAATATTTTTCTACTCTACCTACTGATTGCTTAAAATGTAATGTCTATTACGGATAAAAATATAGGTAGGTTAATCTTAAATTAATGACTAGGTAACGTTTACAACATCGACAAGATTTTGTTGGTAGATATGAAGTAACATAGCCAATCAAGTGCTTGCGTTAGTATAATATACATAGATTCTTCAAATAAACATTCTAAAAACCCAGTCAGTTTCCGAAAAGTTATTTGATCAAATTACAGCCTAAATCTATCTCAACCAAAATCTGCAGACTGAAGTTCGAAATTCATAATCCAGCTGTGCGATTTTTTAGTCGTCGATACCAAGCTAAGAGACGATTGCAATCGCCTCATACTCATTCAGTATTGACTAAAATGCATTGTTTCAGAAATCAGACAATAACTTGATTTCAACCAATCACAGCAACTTACAACTACAATGTAGCTTTTACAGAATCGTCCTATAAATGAAGACCTAGATAAGCGTGTCAACAAATCACACTAATCATCACTGTTTATCATCATCATAATTTTTTAGGTATTTTGATTGCAATCTGTTTTGGCAATTCGTAAACGCTTTAAACCTTAATCGATATCTGGATTAAATTTTCGCCTTTCAATCTTTATTAACAGATTTTTGGATTAGATAGGTTTTTAATTTGGGTTAGTAAATTGGCCGAATAATTGTAGGTCATTTTCAAATTGAGTCGCAATTGAGACGATTCGTCGAAAACGGATAAGTAAGCGAGTCAATTAATTTAAACTCTTTTTGAATGTTTTTTTTTCTTTATATTCGGTACCATAATTATTTAAAATATTATAATGGGAGGAATAGGAGTTTTCAGAACGCGATAAAAAATTATTAATATTTTTTTTTTGTAAGAAGTGGCAGCTATTTCAGATATTAGTCAATTTTAATAGCAACTTATAGGGCTGAAATAACAATCAAGTTAATCAATAAACATTTATTAACATTTCACAGATACATTGTCAAAACTCTATGGGACGAAGTTGCAGTGCCATACGTTACCTGTCACTCGCGGACAACATATAAGTATATGTATTAGTTTAATATTTATTAGGTACCTATACTTTACTTAGTTTTAACCAACCCTATATTACGAAACTTGCAATTATATCATGGCGATGATCGCTATTGTGATTTTTAGTGGCTTAAGTTATAGTAAAAAAATATTCAAGAGCTAACCGGTCCACCGGTTGCGATTGTACATGTTAATAATTGCTTCTTTTCGTAATAGGGGGCTGTGTTATATACTGCCAACCATACTTTGATTTCCTGAAAATTTTTATATAGGAAATTCCTTCCAAGATTTTGGAATCTATAAAATAATTGCGACAACTCCACTTGGCCATTTGAGCGATATATTTGACTTTCCTTTTACTCTATTCAGCTCAAAAGGAGAGTAAAGAACAGTAAATATTTCACGCTATCAGGAAAATTTTATTTGCGCTGACATTAAAATTTAGATTTTAAAGTAAAATTTAAATTAAGTTAGCAAATAAAATTTCCGAGTAATAATAAAGTGCCAAGTAAAATAATTTTGAGCTTTTATAAAATCGAATATAAGTTCTATAAAATTATTATATGCTATGCTATGCTATGCTGGCTTTAAGTATGGTTATTATATAATTTATATTTACAAATATGTATAATATTTCTGTGACGCTTAATGAGTATTTATCTAAATAATCGTTAAAGATTTTTTCTTATAATTCTCATGTATCTTGTACAATCACATAGAAAAGAGTCGATTGTTGTTCATATAATATGGCGAGATTTTATTTTTATAAATTTTATTAGACACCTGTTTCTTTATGCACTAATTTGGCATTTAGGGACAGAAATTCAAAAATTTTATAAAACGCAAAAGTCTTTACACGCATTTTTTTATAAAATAAAATCATTGAAATAAATTCAAATTACATACAAATACAATAAAATACTCTTGATTAACCAAATGCAAAATAAAACTTTATAGTTACATTATTTTTACAGATTTATAAATTCAAAATAGGACTAGTGAAGAATCTAAGTTTATATAATATGTTTCCATAGTATAGGTATTATATTATATTTTATGTATTACTATGAAAATATCATAGTTTTCTGGATGTATTCTAAAATATATTTAAATGGAAACATTAAAAAGATAGGTAGGTACTTAACTTTGTTCGTATATCGAATTTTGTTATTTACATTTGTTTTGTCTTTTGATAAAATCCGTAATATTTTCTATAACATAACAGTATCGTTGGTTTATAAAATAGGTACATTGCGATATATACAAAAAATGACAAACAAATTTGTTAGTAAGAAAATCTAAACCCACACGCAACGCATTTTGATTACAATGTAACCATCGTCATTCGAACTCATAAATGTTACAATTCTGCATTACACTATTATTGCGTTAGGTACAGTTTTTTCGTTGAAGCATGGTGCGGGTGACAAGTCAATAGAACATAACTTATTTTGTGCCATATTGTGACAAAAGTACAGTTCAAATTACGATAACAACCCGCACCATGCTCCCAGGAAAAACGAACGAAAAACATTGGTTTCCAAAAAGTTAAAGAAGACTGGGTAATAAAATACCCAATTTGTTTTTAATGGATTGAGTAAAACAAAAATGTAACATTTTAAATGAGACCGCAAAAATCTAAACATGTGAAGAATCTAAATATCTACTATGGCATTTTTAATAAGGTCTTACAGTACCGAGGCGACCTCTGGGTATCGGTTCGGCGTAACTGTGCCGGAATTTGGCCGGTTGTCTTTCGGCCAGGTCACTGAAATCTCTATAATCCCTTTCAAAATACCTATCCCTATCGCCTTCAACGTACGACTGTCGCTGCTCATCTAACAAACGAGAACGGCTGAATGCCTTTTGTCTATCGTTCCAGTTTCGCCTTCTGTCGTCTATGACTGGCTCGATAATTTCATCTTCTTCAATGCGACGGTCCAGCTCTCTTCTCTCTCTGTAGCGGTCGAATTCCTCCCTATGCGCCTTCGGCTCGATCCTGTTCAGGTACTCTTCCGTTCCATATTCGTATCTCTTTAAGTCTTCACGCTTTCGACCAACTCTTGGAAGTCTTTCTATTTCTCTATGCCCTAAATCTGCAGCCCCCGTATCGCGTACTCTATCCTCTTTGCGCCGGTCTGAGTCTCTGTGAGAACGTTCTATATCCCGATGAGAACGGTCAGTTTCTCGACGAGAGCCCAATTCTCTCTGACGCTCTGGACGCTCATCTCTTCTTTCCTCTTCCGGGGAAGAAGTCGAACGACTGTTTCTTTCTAGCATGCTTCTTCTGATTGCCATGTGAGCTTCGAGTTCCCGGTTGAACCGCTCCCGTTCCAAGTTCATAAACTTTTCCTTGGCGACGTTAAAACGTTCTTTGGGCGAAGTGTCGGCGATTTTTAGGCTGCCTTCGCTGGCTCCTCTCTGGAGCTTGCCGTACCTTCGGTCTTCGACCCGGTCTATGCTTCGATTCGATGGTTTTGTTTCAGCTACGTACCTCCGCCTGTAGCTCGGCGTCTCGTCATCGAACTTGTCGGTTTTATCTACGGAGGTTATGAACTTTTCCTTGGGACGTTCGAGGGACTCGTGACGGAAGCGACGTTCGAAGGCGGCTTCACGGAATGGTGCAAGTTGGTCTCGGTACTGCTCATTGTCATTGTAGTCGTCGTTGTAGGGGGTCCTGTTGAAGGCGCGGGGCGAGAGGGTGCGGCGCGGAGGAGACAGGCGGCGGGGGGAGGCCGCGCGGCGGGGAGAGGGGGCTCGACGCGGTGGCGACGCGTCGAAAGCTTCGTGCATCAGGTAAGCGGTGCTTTCGGCCCAGTCTTCCTCTGAAAAGAGAAAAGTATATATTAAGGACAATAAATTCTTACAAATATCTTTTTTGACCTACTTGCCTACTTTGTGTGTACAATAATTTATTCATGACTGTGCAAAACTAAATCCGATCTATTGTCAAATTCGCTTTTACACAAATATAATAACGGAACTCAGCTCTTTTCTAAAGCACATTAGAACACACCATTTATGACTGAACTCGTTTGTAAAGCAAGCGCAGGTTTTTGAGGATGTGAATTTTAAGTAGAAATCGCATATTTTTAGCATATCCATTAAATAAATAAATCTTCATGTTTATGATCCTCAAATCTAGATAGTAAAACGGATAATACGTATATAACGGACATTATTCTGTATATGTAATACACAATAATGTCAATATCCGTAAGTGCGAAATACGAGTAGGTATGTCTGTCTGTTTGTTACATTTCACGGCTCAGTTTGCGTCCTGACGACAGACCCAGGGTATTCTATCCTGGAAAATGAATTAACACAAATACTCAAATCGACTCTATCATCAGTCATTGTAGATATACCTACCTAAAATACTAGCTTTTGGCAGAGGCTTAAATATTCAGTTTGAGAACTATGAAATGAGGTGTTAATTTTTTTCGTTTTAATTGGCCTTATTTTCAATTTTATTTCGCCTTATGTTTTTTTATACACACGCATTAGGTCATTTCGACGAGCCGCAGCGCATGGGGTCTCAACGCCTAAATCACTTCTATACAAACTTCTAAACATTGCTCTGTCAGGGATGCGAAAACGAAAATTATTTCCTGGCTCGCATCCCTGAGCTATGACACAACAGAAAAGCTCGTCACACCGTTAAAATAAGGGCGTTTAAATCAAATTAAATTTAAATTAACTTTGAATAGTAGTAGTAGTTCAACCTTTGTTCTTTATATAAATTATATTTTAAATAATAATTTTGTTAATGGTGGTAAATTGGGCCCCACGATACAGGAATACCTAGTGTGGGTCCCAAAGGATATTATCATATTAATTGTTAATATTTTTTTTTTTTTGTCAAATAAAAATAAAAATACAATTTATATGAACATGTATCACATACAATGAGGTGTCGGAGCGGGCCTCATTAGGGTTTTTAGGGTTCATAGCTCGCAGCGGCTGGTTCTAATGTGCGCCTACCTTTAAACCACTTTCTTCAATAAGAGTTTTAGTACAGCTTGACACATTTGACATGAGACAAAAGATAGAAAAGAACCTGTCACACTCCCACGCACGGCCATTACGATGGTATCGCCTTCCGTAACACTAAATACGCGAAAGGTCTGAGATTTGGATTTCGCAGCGAGTTTCGTTGATGTTTATTTGTTACTTTGATCCAGTTTCTTTATCTTAAAACAAGTGGGAAAGTAATTAGCCTTTCCGACTGTTTTCACTTTTATTTTTATTTTCACTTTCGGCAGGTTTACAACGGTAGCATGACACGAATTTTATCGAGCTAGGGCCCAGATACATCAAGGCGCGGCGCCGCAGTTTTTGGCAAAGCTTCCGAATATAGAGAAATTATACCACATACGACGATACAGAAGCAAATTCTTTTTAGATATTCACTGGACAAGACGTATTCTCTTTCTATTTATTATTTATTATTCAGTAAGGTCAGCATGGAGATTGTCTATTATATTTCGCCCACTTAACAGATTTAGAGCACTAAAAACAATAACATCAATGTGAAATGGACCTTACATGTCTTAAAGTCTTGATAACATATTATTCAAAACATTAGGAATCTTAATCATCATCTTCATACTAAAAAGTATAATTCCATGTAAGGTCGTGCGCAATGGGTTGGGAAACAATAGGTTTTTGTCTCGGCAAAACCATTGCTTATTCACAGCCAAATTATTAGATTGTATCGTTCACTGAACATTGTTAATAAATAATAGATGCACCAATCTAATTTACCTAATAATTTATGTCGAACTAGGTCATAAAAAGGTAAGATATGGAGTCTCATACAAAATCAAACTGAAAATTGAAAACAAAAAAAAACGTGAAAAATAATTTCTCTTCTACGTTGAACGTTCTTCGCATATCATATATGTACCTACTTTTTTTTTAATACTTTAAAGTTTATAGAGTACTTATATTTTTACTGAAGCACACTAGAGAATTGTTTGCTTGCTTATGCTTTAGTTTTTTATCACCACGAAACTTATAAGAATATCCAGACGAACACCTGAACGAACTGTATGACCTTTTAGTTAAATGAAAGAGGTAAAATCTTGTAAAATTGCTAAGAATGTGCGGCGAATGACGTCAAAGCATCAATACCAGTCATACGTTCCACCTGTCAGCGAGTGGGCACATAAATTCGCTACAAAGTGCAGCCATTCAGCGCGAAGGTGAGCTTGCGTTCTTGAACCATTTGAGAGCGAGAGATTGTAATATGCCACATTATGTAAACGCGTCACGAAACATTAATTTTGTTGCGACAGTTTTCTTTACTTCATAAAGGATTTAATCAATAATATTAGGAACGAAAGCAATAAAGAAAATCGCGCATTGTTCCGATGCGATATTCAAATTATCCTGTCAATCTTAGACAGGGATGTATTCAATTATGGATATAGAAGGAAAGTACCCGGGCCATAGTTGGCAATGTTTTTCGCACAAAAACTTAATTGAATGAAATTAACGCATTCGCTTCTCCCGCGTCTTATAATTTATTTCCAATAAATTAATAACTTAATAAGTGAGTTACATAAGTAAGACTTACTTGGAAGAGGATTTCTTCCAAAAAATGATAGTTATTTCTCGTCAATTTTTTTTACAAACAGTTTCACTCCAAGTCGAAGCTGACAACAAATCAAAATATTTTTAGAATGTAATTCCCCTTGATTTCGGGTGAATTAAATCCACCTACTGACTGCCTACGCATAGGTCATAGTTCATGATTCGTGATTTAAACATACGTTCTCAACGCATCATATCCGTGAAGTTTAGCATATTATTAAATAAATAATTAAAAATTAACGCTTCTATTCAGATATTGATACAAGTGATCTCATCTTAGATAATTGTTTTCCTATTCAAATTAACAGTTTTTGTACGTTCGCCTCGTTATTAGTTATAGGGTAAAGATGCCGAATATGAGATACCATTTACATATTCGGCCATAAAAAATAAATTATTGCACTAATGAATATGAAAATCATTTATATTCGATAAGTATTTAATGAAGTTTATCCTTGAAAGACCGTTTAGTGCTAGGTATAATAGATTTTTTGTTATATCAGATAATATTAGAAAAGTCAGAAATTACGTCTCAGGGAAATGGTCTCCTATTATGAGATACCAAGGGTTTTTAATATGAGATAGTATAGATTTAGAGAAAAAGGAAAGAAATCAATTCAAAAAAACTTTTTATTGGCGATATTTATTAATCTACAACATCGTACTACTAAATAAAAAGGTTTTAGTAACAACTTAATAATATATTATGATGTGCTTGTGCCAAGTGCTTGATGTTCTTCAGATGTAGATGTAACCCATAAAATCGTAAGTCCAACTTTACAATATTTTTCTATTTTTGCTTCTAAATAGTCAGAAAAAGCTGGAGGTCTTCCCATGAACCTTGACAAATACTTCTGCATTAGCATCTTTTTTGACATAACGTTCTAGGATACTCTTAGGAACATCGAAAGTTTTGATGCTATTAGGTAACATATTTGTTTGCTTCGCACTGCACTCACGGCCCGTATTATGGCATCGTGGTCCTAGGACTTCCTTGATCGACGGCATCTAGAAAAAGAGGAGGTTTTTAAATAGTCGTATTTCTATACATCCTAATATGAGATATCTCATTTAAGGAGCCCCCACGTGTCTCATATTAGGAAAACACCCAAATTTAAAAACTAGGCTGCCTATTATTTCTTGACGAAGAAAATACAATTAAACTGCAAATGCATTGTAAAATTAATCATATAACTGATACAATGACTGTAGTCCAGTCAAAAAACCTCAAAAAATGACTCAACCTCTGGAAAATTGCGAAAGTTTTGAAACTTTGCACATCGAATTATGGGTACCTAAGGATGAATATACCAAAAGTCCTCATGCGTACGAGGCGAGCTCTAGCGGCAATTAGCGGAAACAGGACCCTTTTTTTGGTTTTTTGTTAATATCTCGAGAACCTTTGGTCAGAGGTAAAAGTTTACTACTACATAATTAAAGCTTATTAAATTTGCAACAATAATGATTATATCCATTTTTCTCGAATTCCTAATAATTACCGAGTTTTAGGCCACTAAAGGATAGCTTTTTCGAAAAATCACGCTAGGGGCGCCCGGTACAATATGGCATTTGTAATAATATTTGACAACCATGTTTTATCCTTTTTTTTTGGTACCAAAGGTAAATGAGAAAATAAACTTCACAGTTATGTACAAGAAAAAGACATATTGTTTATTAAACAACTAGCTTTTGCCCGCTGCTTCGCTCACGTTAAGTTAAATTTTTCAAACCCCTATTTTACCCGTTGTATCCCCTTAGGGGTCGAATTTTCAAAAATCCTTTCTAAGAGGATGCCTACGGCCTAATAGCTACCTGTATGCCAAATTTCCACCTGATCGGTCCAGTGGTTTAAGCTGTGCGTTGATAGCATTTTTTATTGGTACTGTATTTCATCTAAATATTTAAAACGCAAAGGTAACAGACTATCTGACTGATCTATCAACGCACAGCTTAAACCACTGGACTGATCAGGTTGAAATTTGGCATATAGGTAGCTATTAGGCCGTAGGCATCCTCTTAGAAAGGATTTTTGAAAATTCGACCCCTAAGGGGATACAACGGGTAAAATAGGGGTTTGAAAAATTTAACTTAACGTGAGCGAAGCAGCGGGCAAAAGCTAGTTGTTTAATAAACAATATGTCTTTTTTTTTGTACATAACTGTGAAGTTTATTTTCTCATTTACCTTTGGTACCAAAAAAAAATGATAAAACATGGTTGTCAAATATTATTACAAATACCATATTGTACCGGGCGCCCCTAGCGTGATTTTTCGAAAAAGCTATCCTTTAGTGGCCTAAAACTCGGTAATTATTAGGAATTTGAGAAAAATGGATATAATCATTATTGTTGCAAATTTAATAAGCTTCAATTATGTAGTAGTAAACTTTTACCTCTGACCAAAGGTTCTCGAGATATTAACAAAAAACCAAAAAAAGGGTCCTGTTTCCGCTAATTGCCGCTAGAGCTCGCCTCGTACGCATGAGGACTTTTGGTATATTCATCCTTAGGTACCCATAATTTGATGTGCAAAGTTTCAAAACTTTCGCAATTTTCCAGAGGTTAAACCTTGTTTTGACTGGACTACTGTAAATTTAAATCATTTAGTGTGACTATAAAGTTGTAACATACCTCGTTAATATTTGGTGTCAAAAATCGGGTTTTGTGGTTTCGTAAAAATCCGCACGTACACAACCTGACTTCGCCTCGAACTGGGAAGCACCAACACATGTTTCAGTCTGTTGCCACGCGGCTTCTGATGACAGTATCGCCAAATAGCTGCGGCGATTAGTTTCGCCAAAACCTAACTATCTCATATTTGGCATCCTTACCCTACCTACCTAATATTTGTTTATAAGCCATTGTAAACCTGTCCTGCTATTAGGTAACGTTTGATTGAACAATGGGACAGTAACAATTGTCCAGATTGGATGATAAGTAGGTACAGTGACGGGCAATAACTAATATTATAGTTCTGCTTCAGCCTGCAAGCATGAAACAGAATGTTGTCTGATGGACAAATGCCGATAATACTTACAGATTATTTGGCTGTGCGTTGTTTGTCAGTCAGGTAGTCTCAAGATTTGTAAAGCTTCCTTCCTGTTGGCTTTGATGTAGTTGGGTAAAAACATAGTCCTTAAATGAACGCTTTAAGTCCTTACCACTTGTGCTGTGATTGTCATGTCTCGGGTACTCGTTCCGCTCAGGCGACGGCGCCAGATCGCTGCCAATGCCAGAGCTTCCCCCTGAAGACTCGAGCTTGCGGCGCGCGTTGACTCCGACGATGTTCTGGTTGAGGCATCTTCTGGTGTCGATGTTGCTGAGGTTTCCCTTCTGGCGGTGCACTGTGTCGTAGTCACGTGGCGGTAGAAGGATTGGACTTTTGCCTGGAAGTTTTTTGAATTATGTAATAGGCACATAAATTATGTGGGTATTTCTTCAACTAAAGGACAGCTAAGCATATTTGAGCCGATAATAAGGTGCAAAATGTTATAAACACAGAGGCACATAAATACATCGATACTATAATAATATGATAAATGCGAACATATGCCAAAAGGGTTAGTACGAGTGAAAACGTTTATAGGTTTCGAGTCCTAAAATACTCAATAAGATAACTTAATTAGTATAGTAGTCTCACTGAATAATATAAATTGGCGGGCAATTTTCAATATTTACTAGATATTTGGCAAATTAAATTAAATATTATCGGTTTTACAAGGGTTTTACACATCTACTAATATACTCGCATAGATCTTGCAATTCACTAGGGCGCGTGGCTCATGGTTGTGTGTGTCTCTTATTTGTTTAAGTGTGAGCGAGAGCTTGCTCGCGCCTGACCGCTCCCACCTAGGCTCCTGACAGGCACGCACACTTACGCAATGTGCATGTACACGACGTAACCACAAGTAAAGCTCACGCGCCCTCGTGAATTGCAAGAACTATAAACCATAACAAGCATTATACTACTGCATACATATACATTATTAATTTGCAATAATGACAACTGTGATCTATGAAATCTATCTATTAATGAATTACAAAGCATAAATTCTATACTTAGATACCACTGATACACTAGACTACAATACATACGTCAATCTAACAATCAAGCCAATGAATACATACCAGTGCATACAAGAAATCATGCAGAATATTGCGTGATCCAAGCATCAAACCTACGTAAAATTAAAAAAAAGTTGACTGACCTAGACCCTTTTTACCTGTAGACAACTTTTGTTTCAACTCCGCAGCCAAGCTATCGTAGAGGTTGGCCACATTTCTGTCTTCATTGCTTCCCGAGTCAGATTCTCTGGATACTTCACTCCCTAGGGAAGAGTCTGGGGGTTTCTTTGATGG
Source organism: Hipparchia sbordonii (assembly GCA_038048805.1). NCBI lineage: Eukaryota > Metazoa > Arthropoda > Insecta > Lepidoptera > Nymphalidae > Hipparchia > Hipparchia sbordonii. The sequence goes on along the minus strand of CM076107.1, from coordinate 5,004,454 downwards.
GAGAGCTCCCCTCATTTGCAGTTTTCTCTCTATGTCAGCGAACTTCTTCTGGTTTTCCGGACGTTCGATTAGTGCTACCAAATGCGTGTACAGCATCTCTGCAGTGTTGTCTGAATCGCATCTGTTGACAAAGAGAAAAAATTAAGTACATATAAATAGCATTATCTTACTCTTCTTTATCAACCGACGATAGATATCCTCTACTGAAGAAAGGTCTCTTGCATGGAATTCCACAGGACATGCTCTTGACGCTTATATCCAGTATACAGTAGCATTACACTAGCATGTGTATACAAATAGAGTATTTTGGTGATAAACACTTCGACTGTTCCGTAGAACAAAGTCTCGTCTGCTAAATTCACAACTTGAAATTTTAGCCTTAATAGCCACATCTGCAAGGCTCAAATCTCAAGTTATGAATTCAGCAGATGAGACTTTGTTCTACGGAACAGTCGACTTGTGTGTAGAATTTACGTTACGATTCTCATTCAGGTTACGAGCTGTAACCATTTTATTACAATATCAAGCCTTTTGCAATAACAGCAATTCACCTAATAATCCGCTGAGCTTTTGAGGATTCGATTAAGTAAAGTTTATAAGCCATTTCATAGCTTCGAGCGAGTAACACAAGTACTCGTAAACGTTTAATCGATGCATTCTATCGATACTAATCTATTACTCGATGGCGTTAATTCATTCGTATAACAGTATAACGAATTAGGTTATTACTCCCGTTTAAGGGCCTCGCCGTAACACCGACCGAGCAACCTGCGATACTTCTCCTAATCCGGTACAGCGTTGCGAATCGTAACGGTTTTATTAAAACGTGTCACTCGAACAGCGTTGCTAACTTGTTGATAGAAAAACTTGGGTACTTCTGGATAAGTATTTGGGTACCGATTTCTGGCGTGATTCGATATGCCTAACTCAAGTCCATCAATAGTTTTAAAATAAAAAGAAAAATCATTTGTGTAAATACAACAAAGAACGTCAGTTTTCCTGTACTTACCTACAGCTAAAACTGGAAGTCGTGAAAAATAAATAGAAAAAAAACTCTTATTTTGTTTTACTGTTTAATTTTTTCAGAAGAGAAACCAAAATCAATATGTTTTACCTCACCCCGTAATTATTACTAAAGTTTGATATCAATCCGGGATGTCGTTTCGTGTTGTTGTGTCGGTAAAGGCACAGCTACATTATTGTATAGAATCGCGATGAGCTTTACAGTTAGCTAGGTATAAGTAATTATAACGGATATTATGTAAGACGACACCAGAATAACATGTGTTGGTATATGTATAATAATATAAAAAAATATTTTTAAAAAACCGACTTCAAACGCCACTTAAAAGTATAAAATAATTTTAGTTTGTACACGTAAATTGAAGTCGGACGGGCTTAAAATATAGAAACGATGACACCATTGCGCAACGCTGGCCCGACTTCAACATACGTGTACAAACTAAAATTATTTTATACTTTTAAGTGGCGTTTGAAGTCGGTTTTTTAAAAATATTTTTTTATATTATTATTTTAAGCTTTTTAGTGTAGCTTCATGGGACCAATTCACTAGACCATTTGTTTTGCTCCTTAAAAAAAGTATTGAAATATATTATTCCAAATAGAAATTTAGCATATGTATGTATGCTATGAAGTTTGCATGGTTAAAGTCCTACACACACTCTGATCACGAGCGATTTGCTCTTATTCAATGAGGAGTTCCATCCTATATCTCCGAAGATATTCATCAAATCTTCACCAAACTTAAATGGAACCAACCTGATGATATGCCCTTTTAAATAAAAAAAAAATTATTGAAATCGGTTCAGATTTGACAGAGTTATATAGTAACATCGACAAAATTCGGTTAAAAAAAATTGTATTGAAATGCCGAATAGAAAAGCATTATGTATGTATGCTATGAAGAATGCATGGTTAAAATCCTACACATACTCTGATCACGAGCGATTTGCTCTTATTTATTGAAGAGTTCCGTCCTCCATCTCCGAAGATATTCATCAGATCTTCACCAAACTTAAATGGGACTAACCTGACGATATATCCTTTCAAATAAAAAAAAATTATTAAAATCAGTTCAGATTTGACGGAGTTATGGAGTAACATCGCCAAAAAAAAAATAAAAAAAAAAATAAAAAAAAAAAAAACATACGCGTCGAATTGAGAACCTCCTCTTTTTTTTGAAGTCGGTTAAAAAATGGGCGGAGTTCCTAACATTTATATGAAATGAATTGGCATTATCAATTACGTACCAAAGATTTTGTAACCATTTCCACCCCACTACTATCTATTAGCTTTGTTATGGTGATGATGTGGTTGATCTACTTTTGGGAACAAGTTCTGAACTCCTTATGCCACTATCTTTAAAAGTAGGTAGGTATTACATAATATGTACCTACTTACACTGAACTTATATGATATTATTGATATATTATGTCCTATGTTATATGAGAATGTTCTCGTATTAGAACAAATGTCAGTCAATCAGTCAATAATAAATAAATAATTAATGATTAAACGAACTTACCTGTAAGTGAAGTTCTATTATAATTATACGAAGGCTTCGTACGAAGAGATTATGGAAAAAGTTGAAAAACTGTAATGGAATGAAAATAGAATAATAACATCCGTCATCATATTGATTTTATCCGTATGAAATGTACTCGGAATCGATTGACACCTCATTGATCAAAATCAGCTCAGTATAATTTTTAGGCACTGTTAAAATTGGGTATTTGACTGTTGTCAAAATTCATTAATTACAATCAAAAATATAACATACGTAAGAATAACATTTGTAAAAACAGAACATAAATGGGTCAAAAAAAAATAAGTTATCAGCCCTTTTAATGCGACTGTATCCATCTCTTTCTAAAACGAAATTTTGTATGAAGAGTGGTATGAAGCTACTAAATTGTGACGTTATGTTGCAATAGCGCTCTCCTTTTCTTACAGGAAACTTAAAAGCTTTATATTTTCGGGACTAGTTAAGATATAAACAAAAGAAAAATGACATTGTGTTTTAATATTAAAAACGTTTATCTAATCTAATTATATAAAAGGTGACTGATTGACTGACTGATCTATCAACGCACAACCCTAACCACTGGACGGATCGGGCTGAAATTTGGCATCCAGACAGCTATTATGACGTAGGCATCCGCTAAGAAAGGATTTTTGAAAATTCAACCCCTAATGGGGTAAAATAGGGGTTTAAAAATCGAATTTAGCGTGAGCGAAGCCGCGAGCATAAGCTAGTTTTAAGTATATAAAAGAAAAAATCAAATACCCAGTTAAAAGTCTTCCTTTTGGCTGCCTTATTCGAGTACAAAAACATACGCGAAGTGAATGCATATTGACAATTAAATAAATTGAACATAGAATGATAGATACATAGTAACTAATATACAAATATAGTCGTAGCGTAGGAATGCTGACATTTTAAAATTCAATGTCGTCTTCACAAGATGCGGCTCCGGTCGGGCTCGTTAAGACTGCGCAGAATGCCAGAAAAAAATCAGATTTCACCCGCGCGATATATGAAATAAAACATACTCGTAACGCCACACATGCTAGCGTGGAGGAGTGCAGTAAGCACCAAATACATCATGTATTGTTATAAGTCATAAGATATATTAATTAAAAAAAAAGAATTGGCAGTATCCTCTCTTACTAATTAATATGCATAGGAATTTTAATATAAAAATTTTGGCTCAGTAATATGCAACGCATTGAAGATAAATGCTAATTGCTTTTTGCAAATTTCATTATTTTGTGTTTCTATTTTACTGAGTATCGTCCCTTGGAAATATGTTTTTTTTTTTCGGATAGGTAGTTTAAACTTGATTTACTGCTGTAGAGACCAAATCTGAATCTGAAGATTTACCATTACACGCGCTCTTAAGTGAGAGAGGCCCCTTGATAAGGTCAACCTTTTGTTGTGAACCCGGACATTGTGTGCATATGATGTGTAATTAAAATTAATAAGGGTTTTAATTTGAATTCAGGCGTGTTAATTAGTAAAAAAAATATCTGAAGATTCATCATTTCGGCGATGCCCTTAACACACTTTCGTTGAGCTGATTAATTTATAACATACTAGCTTTTACCCGCGGCCTCGCTCCCGCCTTTAATCATTATTAAAAGTAATCTGAAATGGCGATTCCTATACAAAATTACCAACTTTGATTTTTTGGATTTTTTACCTGTTATTATCAAATCGGTCAAGCCGTTTTTGAATTAGCAGATTAACGAACAGCAATCGATTTTTATAACTATATTTAAATAAAAACTGTAATCCGACTACGAAACATTGCGTATAACACCATATTAATTGTGTTCGTGTAGAATGTGACCTATGTCACCCAGACCATAATAACAAACCGATTGTCACCTTATTTATCAAAATCGGCCCAATAGTTTAGGCATCATGGAATATTCGTAAATAGTCACATACATAGACCGCTAAAATCATATACTTAATCCTTTTGGGTTTGCCGTAATAATACAATAATGGTCGTGACCCGAACCTACCTACAACATTTGTATAATCCTGTTTTTAATATCTGACTCACGAGGAATGTTATTACCTAGACTTTATAATATACGAATCAAGGTCCTAGTATGTTTATATGTATAATTAGTATGTATATAATAGTCGATATGAAAACACAAAAAATACTATGAAATTGTAAGGACCAGAACACAAATGTAAATTGAAAATTTAAAACAACCCCGACATGTGAAATAAAATAATAATTATATGTAATTCGCCATTTTGTGGTGGTGACCATCTTTGACTTGAAATTTACCATAGTGTTATAGTATTCTACTAGCTAAGCCCTTTCATTGGATACCCATGTTAAAGGAGTTGTGAAAAAATAGATTTTTGTGCAGAATCAGTAGAAAAAGCAGTTTGACTAAAAATATCAGATTGGAGTTCTTGTTGCTAACGCGTCGTTATTCCTAATCGATAAATTATAGTCTACATTTTTTAAATTGTTTTTAAGCACTAGAGTTAGCGCTGAGTGTAACTTTTTCAGTTAAAGTTACGTTCAGAGATTTTTATAGGTTCCGTATCGTTGAACAAACTGCTTGGAAAGATGACATCACATCAGTGTGTTGGCTGCGATGCTATCGTTATCTCTCTGGCTACTGCAACTTACAACAAAAAGTATAGGTTCAGATAAAACATTATATATTATCTCTCAAGATTATCACGTTTCATGTAACTACATCATCGGATGAGATCATAATTAAGCGCGAAACTGGTCGGTAGTCACCGACAAAAAATACTAATGGGTAAAGTGATCCCCGCAGTCAACGCATTAATAAATAAGTGACAAAAAATTTATATGGAACTAGTCGACCGCTCCGAACCTATAATTTGCCATAGAACAATTTTTCGCAAGAAAAAGTGTATTAATCTTTATATTATTGACTATTTATAGAATCATACGAAGTAGAATAATAAGTCTAAGCTGATATTAGATAATATTTGTTACTTAATTACAGGTCTGAAATTATAATTAGGTTACAGTTTTTAATATGACGTCTAAATAAGGTAACTTTGATAGCACTCAAATTGGTAATTTTCGAAAAAAAAAAAAGAAAATTATAGCTATGTACTTTATTGAAATATTTGTCTTGAAAGTTACTCTAACGTTACCCCAGATGCCTTTGTCAAATAAAACAATTTTTTAGCCTCCAGTCGCTAAAAATTAAGTTTTCTATAATTTTTATATTTTATTTTCAACTTTAGACCAGAGAATAATATTTTATTTGTGTGTGTAAAGCGACATCCAACTACAGAGGTGAAAGTTACGCGGAATTTTTATGACTGTTTTTAAGATATTAATACTGGTTTTTAAAAACCGCATCACAAATAATACTGACACACTTAAAAATTTTATCAATCTAGGTAATATGGGAAGGAACTTAATTAAAGTAATGTTTTTAAATAATTTATTGGCACATGTTTTACAGGTTCTTAATTTCTTAGCTTAAGCTGATGTTCGTAACTTCATCCGTGCAGATTAAGGTGGATTAAAGTCCATGGGAGCTGTTTGGTTAGACAGGATAAAAATAAGCGTATGCCCGGGGTGTAAACTATCTTTGATTTCTTTAAATCAGTTCATCGGTTATTTCATTAATTCATTTCAATCCATCGTCAGTCCATTAAGCTGGCGAAGTGCGTTGGCAGATATCACATTCCCTTGAGAACATTATGGAGAACTCGCAAGCATGCAGGTTTTTTCACAATTTTTTACTTCACCGTTAAAGCAAGTGACATTAAATTGCTTAAAAAAATTCGGTGCCTGGGATCGAACCCCCCAGCCCCGACGAGGAGGGCGAAGTATAAACCATTAGACTATAAACAACAACAACGACCACCCCCACAACAACAGTGTTTAATTTTTTCGCAGGAAATTTCTACATCTCAAAGATAGAAGTCTACCTACATTAAAGTTTTCACCATATACATTAAATAGATATACATAAGTAAGATTTTCTTACTAGGGGCATAAGAGCTTAAATTAACGCTGGCAAAGCTTTTAAACTTAATAACACTAAATCAAAATGGTGGATAAGATTCCCTTATTTGCCTTATCTGTATGCCATGCACTTGCACATACTTGCATCCTAACCGCTTACAAATAGAAAGTAGAAGTTATGAAGTCTCTTTGAAGATACGAAAGCGGCTACAAGATAATCTCTGAATACTCATAAATAAAACCGATAATGTCTACTCTCGCCGTCTCAGTAATCGCTTAATGAAGTAAACTTGGTGATTAACTTGTAGAAATTTACACAGTAAAATCACCTACAATCATTTTTGTTAAGCCGACATAAAAAGTAGGTAAACAATAAAGCTTCTACCAGTGGTAGATTCATTGACGATTCAAAAGTGCTTGTAAAAGTTTATTTGAATAAAAAATATTTCTATTTCTATTTCTATTTCTATTTCTATTTCATGCGCTTTGCATGTTATAGTATGTTCTTACCGCGAACTATCATTGAAATCGTAAAGAAAGTGCCAAACGAATAAAGCCCCGGGCAAAGCAGGTCGCTTACGAGTTTTGTTTGAAGTTTTCTGCGAGTGATTATGATATACTATGATTTTACTGCAATTAGCAAAAAAACTATTGACCTCGTCCGGGTGAAATTAAATTTAAAAAATCCCATAAAGACCCCCGTTTTATCCGGGATCAAAGGTACTTAGTCTGGATCTAGAGCCCATGCTGATTCCTACCTAATCGGATACCTTACCTGTGAAAGTCCCATCAAAATGATTTTGGGACAAATATACCTACTATGCAAGTACTAATGTAGGCAACTTTTCTCCCGAAAAAAAAGTCACTTACAGAATTTTAAAGACCTAAATAATTGCTCTCAAAATAATCCACTATCCATTAGATACTGTATCGTACTAGAAAATTTTAGATGTTTCTAGGAAAATAACGGGTAAACGAATTATCTCATAAGACGCTTTATCTTTCTTACGGTATGAAACTTCTATAAGTTGCAAGGCAGAATTTCAGCCGTAAGCAATCACAGCTTTCCTGACCACTCACCACATCACAAGGTCAATGCTACCAGACCACGTCGGACTGGTACCACTACCTACCTAGTTATATCTTAAGTGCATTAGGATGTTACATATAGGTACACTACACATGTTGAAACTTGAGAGAAATCGACGAAAATAGATTAAGATTAGAAAATGTCTTAGAACTTCAATAAACTAAAAGGCCATTTTGAGAGTAATATTTTATTTTCCTTATATATATGTATTATGTAACTACTATTCAAATATTATGTTCTATCTTGTACATTTATGAAAATAGTGTTTATAAGAGTTTTAACGCTGAACTTGACTAAAATTCTTCTCTTCCCTCCAAATAAACTGAAAGCTTGTGTTATGAGTGAGTGTGACAATAGTGTAACGATTGGGGATATAACCTTTACAGTTTTCAGTCCACATTTTGAAGCTTTTTGAGGCTATGGCTATTGGCTGTCTGTTCGTCATTTATGCGATCGCGAATCTTTCATGTGATTTAGCTGAAGCTTTGCAAATAGATTAGCTTACAACCAGAAAAAGGTTCACGGATTACAAAAGGAAAATTGAAAAGAACAGATATTTACACATAAAAGTAAACTACTAACGGCGGCCTTATCGTAAGATAAGGCCTTAATTATGAGAAAAAAACTCCGCACCAGTTCTTTAAAAGGGCTTCACGGCTATCCAGCGTTACATAGGCAAAAGGTTAGACATTATTTATGAAGATAGGCCTTGTCACAAATACTTAGCGAGCCAATGGCGCGACCCAACAGATGGGTCTCGCCGTGATATGCCAGTAGTGTTGCCACAGCAGGTGTAAACGCTAACTTAAGCTTATCATAAGCGATGAATTGTACGAGTAGGTACTATCACGCAACCTTCAGTGCTTAAGTCCTCCGAATTCGAGTTTTTAACCTCCGCACTTTATACGTTATTAACCTCTGACGCAAAATTTTACATTAATTTTATTTTATACCTTTTACAAACAAAAAATAACAATTCAACATGATATTGCAAATATTTGGAAAATTAAGCCCTTTTTTAAAACAGTTGATATCGAATATCGATAAAGCTGCATTCTGTCACAATTTCTTCGCCCATCCTTGCAGTTATTAAAATTTCAACACGTATTTTACTAGTACAATAGTTTATTACACAAAATAGTGGTGTTATAAGATCGACCGCTTTGTCTATGCTTCTGTCTGTGCGTGTGTGATAGCCCAATTAGAAACCAGTTTTTTTCACCGAAAATCGAATCAGAGACCACAGTACGCCAAAACCTACTTCGAAGATAGCAATAGAAAACCGATTGACCCACGATCTTTGGTTCCCAGTGCAAATCATTAGCAAATTATAAAGACATGACTAATTCACCAGCAACAATAGAATTGCCAGGCAAATGTCTGAATAAGTATCTAACGTAGCACACTTTCTCTTCAAAATCTTTATTCACGACGTTCCCATACATTTGAGGACATTCATTATGCGAGTCAATCAATATAAGATATTGTGTTCAGTTCATCATGCTTTTGTTACACTATATGAAGTTTAATATGTCTATCAAGACTCATTATTTTCAAGGCGCTAGATAAAGGTTTTGAAATAGCTTGGCGGTTTTTAAGCCTGAAACATACAAAATCCGCGACGACGGCTCGTTGATTTAGTGGTTAGTATGGGATTGCGGGTGACAAGATCGTGGATTTGATATCTGGGTCGGGTCAAAATAGTGGTAATATGTTGACAGAAGAATTATTAGATTCTTCTGTCAACATATTCGATACTTTGTAATATGGGGGTCGTAGAAAAGTAGATCGACAACTGCAATGTGTTGCTACAAGATGTCGTCAACAGTTGCTCATGCCCATTGAAAGAAGTTACTTATTATAACTAATTTCGCTCACGCTCACCGTGGTCTACCGTGGCCGTAGTGTACACTGGTCAATAAACTTAGGGCACAATTCCCGAAAGATGTAACTTTAATCTCCGGAATTTTTGATATTATGTATTTAAAATTTTTCGCAAACCTTCTAGTGAACTTTAATGCAAAATATATAAAATTAATGATTCACAGTATTGTCACATATAATCAGTAAATGTGATACGATAACTTTTGGTTTTAATGAAATACTTTCACAGGTGAAGGTTCAGGTAGAAATCTCCGCAGCTAATGAGTCAGGCTTTCTAACCTTAGCCTTTTACCTTTCCCGCGAAACTTAATTAAGAATGAATAATGTTTTGTTGTTTCATGTTAATCGAATGGATTCTATGTAAAATCTACTAAAACAGTTACCGTATAATGTTCCAGAATACAGTTATCCCCATTACAAAAAAATATCTAATTTTCTTGTAGATTTATTGAAGCTTTATTTATTATTTATTGAGGGGTAGGCATATTTAGTATGAAGTTGAACGGGAAAGCGATGGAGAATTTTGTCATTCCTTTTCTGTCAATAATAATAATAATTGATAGATTTACGCACAGACATAAGCTTGAAAAGTTACGCTAGGACTAGATACTGAATAATAAACAGCCTCGAGATTGCTAGAATGTGACGATCGCAATCATCCCTGGTTGGTCGTCACTTTATCGCAATTGGCTTAAATGCATTGGTGCAGCAAGAACGTCATAAATTCAGCCAATCAACATAATTGAGTCTGTAGTAATGATTGACGCAGCTTTTCCACAACCGACTAGCCGTAAGATAGAGCGAATGAAAGTACGATACTGTTTTTAGTCGGCCTAGAGCTTACAACAACCACTTAAACTAAGGCTATTAGCCTTACATTACCGCCGCGAAAGAATAGCAGCGAAACGAAAGGGACTAGATATACAAGGTGTTAGTTAATGTCCCTATCCTACCGAAACCCATAAGTTGGGGTCGGTGTATAGATACATGAAAAAATATCATGAGACGTGTAGCTCATATCCTGGCCAAGTTATGAGGACTTCAAAAATTCACCATAAATGTTTAGGTGGCAACCCTTAAAACAGCTGATTTAATGGCGATGAACTGCCAACGATAAAAATATGAATGAAAAATCTTAATAGTACTTCTATTGTACTGCTGCGCTGGTATCCTAGTCTCGGCCTACAACGTACTACTTGCTATGCTATAACGTTGCGATAAAATATTCCAGATGCGATACCTAACCATTAATCGGCATGTAATTAAACCTGTAACCTGTAGTATTGTTCAGTAGAGTGAAAACCGATTAGAAATCTCGTATTTTTGCAAGAATATTCCCGACTACTTTCGGACTCCATAAGTTAAAGTCCGTACCTACGTAATCCATAAAGTTACTGCCGCCTCTTTATTTGCAGGTAATTAATATCTCGCGTTGTGGTTTTGATTAACAATGACTGTATGTGAATGAACGAATGAATGTGTGTGAAATTTTTAATAATAAATCAATTGCAAAACGATACGATAATTATTATTATAGCTTGCAGTACAGTGCAAGCATAGTACTAGCATTAGAAGTTGAAAGCGAGCGGTATTCGGCGTAGTGATTTGCACCCGAGAAGTGATTTTTCACCGGAGAATCACCGGTGAGTCTCCGGTGAAAGTAATCGGTGTTTAACCGATTATTATTGAATCATAACTCAAGTAATTTTATTATTTAAATAAAAAGAAGTTTGTTGATCAACATTGTTAATTATTTAATAACATTTATTCAAATACAATTACTTTATCATTATTTCCTACCTCCTTAAATAATAATTATCATAATAAAGTAAAATATATTTTCTTAATATTTTTTTTTATTTAAAACCTTTACAATACATCTAATATCATTTTGAGTTCACACAATATCGATGCGCTTAAAATTCGATTGCATTGTACTGGAACATTAACAGTTAAAAACATTTTAATTGATGCTAAATCTGTATTCGAATTCACCGGAGATCTACGGTGAATATCCGGAGAATGGCAAATCACCGGTGATTTTCACCGGTGCTCGCCGCAGGTGCCGCTCTAGCTAGCGGCGGGCGGCGTCCTTTGGCGGCGGCGCGACGAGTTTTCGAAACACCGCCCACCGGTAAGGGCGAGCACACATTGGCGTGCGAAGTCGCAGCATTGTAAAAATCATAGACGTCGCACAACACACCGTGGAAATGTCCGCTGTGCACCGAAAAAACCTGTACCATTCTATCGGTATCCACACTTCCCAGCGTGTGCATGTCAAGATGATTAATTACGATAACGATTATCTGATTTTCTTGATTCAGGAACGTCCTGTCCTTTGGGAGAAACCAATGGAAGAATACAAAGATAAATTTCTACTAAAGTACTTAGTGTGGTCCATGTCTCATTAGAAACTAAACTAATGGACAGAGTTTTCTCGTACGATGTCCTATGCGATGAAATTTTTCGTTGCGTAAACGCAACCGCAAGTCTTGTTTGTAGCCTCGCCTTTACTTCGTGCGGCGCGGTCTAAGAAAATTCTAGGAATTAGCTACTAGGGTATCATGAAAATAAAGTGTTTACGTCTAGGAATTTTGCCTTTACCTGGGGAAAAACAACACAAAATACTTGTATTATGCAAGATTTTTGCTTAACTATTTTTAAAGGAATTCATGATAATTGCGAGTGCATTTAATAATTTTGGAATCTAACAGTAACTACCAAATGTTAGGTACGTTCTTGAGATGAAAATGTGGCTTTTCAAATTTCAAATGTAACACTTTTATTAATAAGTATTTTTTTAAATTGCTACCTAAAACAGTATTCAGTTTTTCATTTTAGAAGTTATTTGCCAAAAGAAAGTCAAAATATTGTTTTAGGACTAGGGATTCGATGACCTCACAGGCGCAGTGGTGACCGCTGTGGTCTTATAACTGGGAGGTCTCGGGTTCGATTCCCGGCGGGGGCAATTTAGGAATTTATAATTTCTAAATTGTCTCTGGTCTGGTCTGGTGGGAAGCTTTGGCCGTGGCTAGTTACCACCCTACTGTCAAAGACGTGCCACCAAGCGATTTAGCGTTCCGGCACGATGGCGTGTAGAAACCGATTAGGGGTATGGGTTGAATTTACACTGCTAAACCCCTTCCAAGTTAGCCCGCTACCATCTTAGACTGCATCGTCACTTACCATCAGGTGAGATCGCAGTCATGGGCTATCTTGTCATTGAATAAAAAAAAGGGATTTTTTTTAAGAAAAACGGGTAAAATCAAAATCATGACTGGTAACACTCGTCTTGCGGCTTTAATTTTTTGGGATTACAATTTACAACGCAGTTGCACGTGAACGGTTGCGGTATGATCAACTATCAATTGCGTCTCTGTTAAGTGAACTGTGGAATGGAGTATTTATGACATAATCATGTGTGTGTGTTGTGGAGTGCGTGGTTTACATGTTAGGTTGCAAATCTGCTGCGGTCTGAGTTCGAATCCTGCGTAGTCGGTCATAACATTTTTAGAGTTGAGTTTCTGCCAAGAAACCCCCAGTACCGGCCTAGAGTTAGGAAACTAGGGGCGGCTCTGTTTGAGCTTCTTGAGTCTAAACTAAATCAATCTGTAAGGGAGACCTGTGCCACTCGCAAGTTATTTAGAGATGAACCTAATTAGACCCTCCAATCCAAGTACATCCATACCTCCAAGCTGCTGCAGCTGCGGTTGGTGGGCTTTAATTAATCTTAAAATTTATCATTGATAACATGTTCTCCGAGGAACGGGAGTGACACAACGCCAACTTTGTAATTTAACTCCAGGCCGATACTTACTGATAATTTCTTGTCAGAAACCTAATAAGGCAAGGCGTGTAATTTTGAACCGACCCGGGATTCGAACCTAGACCTCGTTATCCGGTCATCACCACTACTGACGTAGTGTACGTAGTAACGAGGCAAAGTGGTCAACTTGTCAGTCGTCACGTCAGCAAAGGTCAGTGATTTCGCGCTTACCTACCTATTCCGAAAAGACATCACGTGACATCAAGTGCGCGGCACTCGGTAAGAATTTACGACTCTTTCTAAACATCGAAGTTGTTTATACTAGGGAATCAGGAATTGAAAGGGATTTATGTGGCGTGTTGTTATTATGTCTAGTTAGGGTTTCCAAATAGTTTTTTTCTTAATTAATTAATTATTTTTGTATGAAAGTTTTTGATAATTAATTTTCACTTTTTACCACCGCCATTGTGTTTATAGGGTCAAAGTGCATGGGTGGTTGCTGGTAAGTTATACACATTAACAAACACCTTGTATAATGCAATATTTGTGTTAGAATGTGGTTCCGCGATGATTTTGCTTCTGTATATAGTTTGGCGGCGGAAATATACTATACGTACATCTCAGTGCATTTTTGCGGAAAAATATATATTGACGTTATTTTTTTCATGGCAAAAACTTGGAGAGACTTGGAGCTACACATCTTTTATAGCAAAAAAGAGAGTTCCCGCGGGATTTTTTTAAACCTTAGACGAAGCCGCGGGCAAAGACTAGTGTCAAATATATGGCTGAACCATACATATATGATAGTATTACTCTGAATAAAGTGAGAATGTTTAGGTTTACTTAATTTAAGACTGCAATTTTGTAATAATTAAGTGTATAAACAAAGGTTACTTAAAATAACCTTTGCACATCCCCGCGAAGTAAAATTATGCAAACGACGGTTTCTATGGCATTACTGGCAATTTACAATACTATTAAGTGGAAATAATAATGCTTATGTTAGAATTCATGAACAAGTATGCAGTATGCTACAATTTAAGGATTGTTGAGTGGCGCAATGTAAAATGGATCTTATGGCTATCAAACTATTGTCGATTTTCTTCTCATTCGAATATTTAAGTATTTTACCCTCATGCGAAGCTATACGAGTAGATGCATTATACGAGCTTTTTGTTGAAGAAAAACTTCGCGATGGGGAGACTGAGTCAGGACTATTACAAGAATTTAATACGGCATTAAGTCTATGTAATGCTTTATAAAAAATATAGTCTCGTTACAATGTCGCATTTCATAAGACTTGAATGGACAAGAAAAACAGGAAATTCTGAACATCTTGAGTGGACAATCGGTCTCAGTCTTGACATACCGATATGTTCCCTTTACGTCAATTCCTCTACGTCGAGAGGTAAGAGGAGACTTGCTTGTATTAGCTCTTCGTCGAGCGTTTGATTAATTCTCTTTACATCAAGTGTTGAAAGTAATTATTTTGATCATTCCAGTAGTTCCAGAGATTATCCACAATAAACAAACTCACAGAATTTACTTTATTCTATAGACAGACAAGGAACGCTTCGAAGTTTCGGCGTTTCTGTGTCAATTCTCTCTAAGTCGAAAGCTGAGACTGTGAACTGTGTCTTCCTTTTTTGTATTGTATTTACGTCAAGCGTATGATCTCTTCCCCGCTTCTATTCTTTTTAGATCAAGTGGCGAAAGTAATTTTTTTAATCAATTCATTAGATCCAGAGATTACGCCCACCAAACAAACTCACAGAATTTACTTCTTAATATGTTTTAGTGTAGACAGATACCAATTGCTTCGAAGTTTAGGTATTTCTGTGTGCACATGCCTTATGAAGATGAGCTGTACCGCTATTCTGCGGAATTACGACAGAGTACATACCTATTGAAACGCGGTAAATGTCAGCCGAGTTTAGTTTTTGCCCCTTACTGAATTGTGTGTGAAGGCCTAAAGGGCACACTCCACGACGTCTACTGTGAACAAATACCACCTCTACACATAAAAATAGGTCTTTTGTTTATGTAATTTCACTTAAGAAGTTATTTGGATCACTAATTAACATAAACAGTTAATTTAATTACATATTCATATTTCCACTTATTGTAAAGGCAAAGTTATTTTTATGTTTTACTAATTTTATTCAAATCCTTACGTCTTTTACTTCATACATGTTAAAATCAACATTATAATCTTGAGGATAAGTAACTTAAGTGTATTTGCTCATGATGTCGCTATGAATACTAATATAATAATTAAAACCGTTGTTCGCTATACACTTACACATTAATTTTTTTGTAATTTTTCGGCAGGTCAGTGGCCTTGGCACTGGCAGTGATTTACCTAGCGTTTAATCGCAAAACTGTTAGCTGCTTGTACCTAAGCTTTGGGTCACACGCATCATGCAGAATACTAATAGCCTGCTTTGCTTATTCTACGTTCAGATTTTATTTTTCTTTTTTTAAAGGTTACTTTTAAAAACCGAATGCACCACAATACCGTTATCTCTATTACAAAAAAAGAATGCTTTTAATAAAACATATCTTTTATACATTCATAAGTTTGTCGCAAATATGATGATATTATGTTAAAAAATATATTTATATTGAAGTAGTTGCCTTTACAAATTTTAGCTCCCTCGGGCTTGATTATGTATTACAGATATCAGCATTTTTGTAGCTTATGAGTTTTGATACATTTATATCCTTACTGTTACTTACATTAAAAAAAACATATATTTTTGTCTATCCATACTTCACTTCCGTGCAATATAACAAATTACATTGCACCACGGAACACAATTCCTTTTGATGCCATTTCATGGAAATGCGCAAATCACGAGCACGACTGCGTTTGTTGTTGCAACTTTTACTTTTGTTCGTCATTAACTATAACATACCTACGTAAACCTCGATAGCCGAACGGAACGACTATTGCTATTTGCTACTAGTATTGTTGTGGATTATACTAGCACAAGCTTAGCTAGCGGATGAAGAATGAAACCAGCTAAGGCTTGTTAAACAATAATGTTCCGCGTGATCTAATTTCTAGCCAACCTCGGAGTTCTATTCCGTCACTCTAAAATCCGAAAGGGCGGCAATCCAACAGGATGAGCGGCAAACCAGTTACAGGACTGACGGTTTACTTGCTCTCCGAGGCTGTGCTAGAAAAAAATTTCAACTCCGGGCTGCTACTGAGAATTTTTGACAGAAAAATCCCAATAAAGCACAATCAAGAATTCGAGTCAGGAACCTCATAATTCGGAGCTAAGCAAGGCTCAGACAGATGAGGCAGTCAAAAATGTTGAAGTTGGTACAACTGTTCTATATGTGTCTATTGTCTATGCTCAATGATCTCCGCTCACCTGTAGGCATGCACGTGAACGGGGCAGCCAGTGATCGGGTTGTAGAGCAGGAGAACGCACGCCACCACGTCGCCCTGCACAACGGCGCTCGTGATGCTGCCATGAGGGATGAAGTGCTTGATCGTCTGCTGCTTGCCCTTCGACGTCACATTCTGGATGATCTTGAGACCTTTGTGGGATACCTACACAGGAGATAACACAAAATTTTAAACAATGTATTATAATATTTTCTTATTGTGCAAAAAACTTGGAAGTGATTTGGTCTAAGTGTCGTGGTTAGCTCCAACAGTCACGCAAGTCTGTGTTTCAGGCCACCTTAGAGTACCTTCCAGACAAGAGTGAATATGCATTTTCTAGGCAAGCGCGTTCCAACCTCGACCTAAGCAGTGCTTTCCATCATTGATTGTCGTCAAGCGCAAGCCTATCTCGTAATAAAAAAAGCACACATCCGCAATGTGCCACACGACATAGCCATAAGTAGGTACAGTTCACGTGCCCTCGTAAATTGCAAGAACTAAGTAAAATATATAATTTTCTTTGTGTACCTGTAGCGTAACCTTGAAAGGTTCCAAGTCTCTGGCCCGCTCCTCCAGCAAGCGGATGGCGGGCAGGGCGAACTCCTCCCCCCGCAACCCGCGGGACTCCTGCGCGCCCAGGAACCACACGTAGTACGAAGCTTTCTTTATGTCCTTCTTAAGTCGCAACGCCATTTTGTTGAGGCTCCTATGTCATTGTTGGAAACCTGGTAACAAGAAGGAATACAAATATATTGGCCGTCTCTCGTCTCTTGGTTGGGCTATTGAGGCTTTGGGCCCGTGTGGTAGACTAAGACCTTCTCCGAGAGGAGGCCTGCGTTCAGTAGTAAGCCGTTTATATCTTGCTGATGATGGACGTAAGAATATCCTACTATCCTAATCCTAATATCCTAATAATCCTAATCAAAAAGTATTTAATATTATAAATGTGATAGTGTGGATGTTTGGATGTTTGTTACTCAATCACGTCGCAACGACTGAATCGATTTGACTGAAATTTGGCACAGAGATAGATTATAGTTCGGAATAACACATAGGCTACTTTTTATCCCGGAAAATTAAACAGTTCCCGCGGGAATAAAAAACCCTCAATCCACGCGCACGAAGTCGCGGGCATCAGCTAGTAAATAATAATATTTTCAGCAAAAGTTATTTTTATAGTTTTCATAATTAATGCAGTTAATGAAATCGACTTCAATTAAAATACGTGTATTTTATGTGCATTCTTAACGAATAATATAGGTACGTCATTAAATAAATTATTATTATTTGAAATAGTTTCACTAGACTGCATTTGGATATTCAAGTATCGTATAGAGTTTTAAAATTCAGTAGTGTGCTATAACATGTAACAAATCGACCAATAAAATTAGCTATGTCAGATCACGTAACAGTTGCAAAATAAAGGGCATTGGACTTAGGCCTTGTATCAACAGCCATAAATTCAATCGGTTCGGATTACAACGTCGTACGTAGGTACATGATTAAAATACCTACGGTGTCTTTTATACAGTTGTAAATATTTTGATGAATAACGATGAAGGTCGAAATTTCTCAATTACTTTCAACAGATTATACCAAAGTACACTAGTTAGTGCCCACGATTTCGCCTGCATACCTATTTTACTCCTTTTAGCATGGGTTTATTTTCTCCGAATTAAAAAGCTTCAAGTTCATTGGCAAGGCGTGATTTGTACAGGTTACTGTTTTATAGCTATAGATAAAGACTTAACTGTACCGGAATCATATTTTAATTAGAAGTTATTCTTAACAATGCGGTTCAAACTCCATTAAAAAAAGTCAATTGCGAGTACTTATGAGAAAAGCTAGATAGTTGTAAAAGTTGTCAATAACTGAGAAAACATTGTACACTATTTTTATAGAAACATTTTATTATTATTGTATTATTATATGCAGTAAACTAAAGTTTTTTTTTATTATAATTATCACAGTGAAAACATCATGTATTGTGATAAATACACACGGTTTTCATAAAATAGTATTGTGCGAAAATATTATCTCCACCGGAAAACTAACTGTGAGTTTTTTTATATTAAGTAGGTACCGAAGATGAGAGTCGACAATGAGGAACTTAAGTTTGATGGCTGTGGACGGCCAATGAACGAACTTACTAGCGAAATCAGTTTTTTCTAATATGTAATAGGTACATATAAAGGAAAGTCATAATCCTTATACTAATACTATAAACATCATCATAATTATCAACCTACATGCATCCATTATTGGACATAGGCCTCTTTCAACTAGCGCCAACGATGCCTGCCCTTGCATCCAATCGATGCCTGCCACTTTCCGCCAACGCTCCATCTAGCCGGGAAGCGCCCTACACTCCGTTTGCCGAGACGCGGTCTCCACTCGAGGACCTTGCGCAACCCTCTACTATAAACGCGAAAGTGTTTTTTGTTGGTTAGTCCGTCAATCACGCAGCAACGAAGCAATAGATAGACGTAATTTTTTGCATGGGTACAGACTAGTATGATGTCTTGGATAGTGACATAACCGAAAAAACAGCGCGGACTTTACGCGGGCAAAAGGTTATTATCAAAATAATTTGATGAAAATAGTAGTAAGATTTAACTAGAAAATAACCAAGTACCTATTACATTAAATATAGGCTTCAACTATATAAGAGCGAAAATTTTGATATGAATGTGTAAAGGATAAAATAACTACTTAGAAAAAACTAAGATTTTACAGATTACATAACAAAAAAATATCTAGTAACTTTATAAATGACGCCTTATATTCATCGATTAGTTCTCTACTTACATTTATATAATTATAATTTGCGGTCAAGCGGTAGACCAAACGTTAAAAATAAATGGAAATCAAGACATTACATCATGTTATGTACTTACCTATTTGCAAAAAAAAAAAATCAGACCAATGAAAAATGACAGCATGAGATGAATTAAAAAATTCTTTTCACTTTTTATATGATAAAATATGCTTTCCGCGGGATAGTATGCTAATAATCTAATTTAAATATATAAAAGGAAAAATGCCTGGCTGACTGATCTATCAACGCACAGCTCAAACCACTGGATGGATCAGGCTGATAGAGATACGTATTATGACGTTGACATCCGCTAAGAAAGAATTTTTGAAATTTCAAACCCTAGAAAGGAAAAATATTGGAGTTTGAAAATTCGAACTTAACGTGAGCGAAGCCGCGGGGAAAAACTAGTTAGTGATATAATATACGGTATGACTGCATGGAAATTTGGCATGATTAAGATCTAGATGTTTTGTTCAGAATTTTATCTTCTAGCTACTAGTATGTAAGGATAAGCACTGTGTAGGCAAAATCTTGTAGATTACTTTTTATGTACCTGCTCATACATTGAAAACAGTTGACCGCTTGTATTACGAATTCTCTCACGCATTCGTTGCTTCACTTGTTCTCAAACCTTGACTCCTTTTCTTAACATCTAAGAGCACACGAAATCCGCGAACGCTAACAAAAACTAATAAAATTGCTCAATACTACATTTTAATTATTATCAATGCGATTATTACTAATTTAATACATGCTTAATGTTTTTATGGACTTAATTAATAAATTAAGCAGTTTAGTTTATTATTACTTAAAATTGCATTAAGAAGTTACAACGCTCATTTCAAATGCATTTACACGAATTTGCATTTCACACGCTGGTTGTAAAATTTTACAATACCTAAAACTTTTATTTTAGCCACAATTTCTTTATCCTAATGTTGCAGAGATGGTGGTCCTAACTATGTAGAACATAAGCTCTAAACTAAATGCACAGGTCTAAAAATAGTCCTATGCTCTTTACATTTCCTTGCGGAAAAAGATAGCATTGCGTTTACATACGTTATTTTTTTTATTTAGAGATAATCGTTAGGACTGAGGATCAGATTGTGTAGACTTTTTTCGTTAGACTCAGAATTCCAAATTCTGAATGATACGTTTATTTCTATTTTAGTATAGTCACGTATCAAATCGAAAGCCTTTTTAAAACTGGCTTTAGACATTTTCTCTACATTATGAGGTCACAAGTGAAATAAGCCACCGTATGCAAATGCTATGACTGAGTGCAATAGGTATTTATGTCGAGAGTCGAGACAAGGACTAAAGCCTCGCTTCAACTGATGTTAAGCCTGAAACAAACACGATGCGTAACGGAAACGGCAGGATGTCACGCCGATGCGCGTACGTATGATTTGCTACAAAAGGTACTAACTGTATGGAGCACGTTACAATGCTGCACGCAGCTGCGACGTAGCAGCGGCTAATTCTAGGCTAGCCAGCGTTAGACATAACCCGTGTTGAGTTGTGCGCAACTTTAGCTGTATCAAGCTAGGCGGTCCGATCACGAGCGAAGCATGTTGTAAACTTTTGCGTAGCGTCTCTGACTTAGGAGCTTCGATAAGAGAAGATTCTATATTTTGTTGCTATAATTATTAATAGGGCTATGAAGCAAAGTGAATTCGCTCTGCGCTACAAGCAGCTGCGTCAAGCTGGATAAATAAATGTATTATATTTATATTTGGACTACAAACAGTGTTGCAAATTGTAGAACCGTAAACCTTATAAAGCCTTGCAGCTTTTTGGCAAATTTTTTGCTTAATAACCGTATCAGCTGTTATAGCAATTAATTTATTCATGCACGTTGCGAGTCGCGTGCAACTAACGAACCTATGTTCGAAGATAGTATTTTTTTAGGCTCGTTAACGGTACGGGTAAATTGAACGCCGCTCACAGAGCGGTTCTACCCGTGCTGGGCTCGCCTTGAGTAGACGCAGCTTTAGCATGACGTTATCGTTTATTTATTTTGCATTCCATTATATTTCATCGTTTTTGGTGTCTATATTATAGATTGTCCAATTCTTTATTTTCTTTTTGGCAGATCAAGAAATTTTGACTTTAGTGACGCCTTCACACGTTACCGATTCGATTTGAAGTAATAATCGATTTTATTTAAGAAGAACTTTCAATCGATTTAATGAAATACTTTTTAATTTTGATTTAACGTACTTATATTTTATTATATATTTTTAATCACTTAGATAAATTAATTTGACATATGTTTGCGGTACAGACAAACAGAAAAAAATAATAAGTTGATTTGGGTTCTTTATCGATAATAATAATAATTAAGGTTTTCTTTCAAAATATGTTTAACTAGCGACCTGCCCCGACTTCGTCTGGGTTGAAATATTAAATATTTGTTTTTACGGGGCTGCGATCGCACAGAGCTTCTTATAGGAAGCGATTGTTAATAAGATCACCACAGGAACCACAGGAATCTTCCACGCCGATACCTGCCACCGTGCCCCGCCGCACCGGCTGGCACCATTTTATTATTTTATCACGCGGAAATATTCATTTTCTGATAACTCCGATATTAATTTAAATTGTATAGTGTATATAAATCAGATCAAGTTATTTATACCTTTGCCTTAATCCTTACCTAAATAAATGATTTCTCAAGCAAGGCAGTTTAAATACCTGTAAATTACTTTTTAGTTTATTAAAATCGGACATTCCATTCGAAACATATTACGAGTTTAATAAAATTGCTCAGTGAAATGTTTTTAAAAATTACGCGTTGATGTCAGTTGTCCTGCATTTACTGTACGTTTATGCCAAAATGTTTAAAAAATAAATGTCCAGCCGTGCGAAGCCAGGACGAGCCGCTAGTATTTAATAATTTTACTTGTTTCATTTGTATACCCAATTACGTAGCTAGTTTGTTAAATAAATAAGTAGGTAGGTATGTGATTTTCCAAGTATATTTGCTCATAACTCTTGATTTAAACTTGGTTTAGACGTTATTAACCACGCGTTTTGAAGTTAACTCACTTCACTAACGCGTGCATAGTTACATTTTAAGGCAGCCGTCAAAAAATAAATAAATGAAAAGAAAAATTTCTTTACTCTTGGTTTGAACTTAAATTCCAAGATTTCAACTTAATTCCTTGCAAATATTCAATATTGGAGTCATAGTTACTATTTTTATTTCCTTTTTTTATTAAATTTACAGAAACAATACTTACACAAAGTCAAATTATTTTTATCATAATCGTGAATGATTTATCGTCTTTCAAGATCTGTGTTATACTCTGTGGTTGTTTGTTATGCACAGGGCACTTCACTAAACGTCAATAAAGTACGACATTATTTTAGTACATTATTCCGAAAACAAAAAAGCGGTAATTTATAGGCGTAGGGTATTTGGCAGATGCCAAAAAGAAAATAAAGGCTTGGACAACGTATAGGTATTCAAATTAATTAAATATAATAGGTTAAGAGGGACCTTTCATTTTTTTACCCAAATGAATATTTTGTTTAGTAAATGCTCTACATTTTGTACTAATGATTATAATTATTTTATATTAGAGAAGATAATATATTCTGCTGTGAAGTGTGAACATAATATTTCTGAACCACTTGTTAATATTAACCATTAATGGTTACAAAATATGATATTATCAGATGTCTTCTCTCTAGAACTCTTCTAGTTTACGGTAGGTATCATAAATCTAACTATAGTGCGGTCGCGGAATAGGAAGAATTTCGTACATTAACCTGTTACTACCTGTCTCTGTCACTCCCGCATTAAAATAATGCGTCACGCTCGCACAGATGCAATGACCGCCGTCCTCGGGGATTGTAAACCTTTTTACCTGCGAATCTAAGGTTTGTTTTTGTTTGCGTGTGAATTGAATTTAGGTAGTCTAGATCATAGTATAGACAAAACTGTAGATTCTTTCGTTATAACTGTGACAGGCGAGACGTCGTCGGAAAGTAGTTACTCCGATACAGAGAAATCGGATTTTGATTTTTGAATTTTAATTTTTTTATTTCTATGTAATAAGTAAATATAACTCGATTATTATAACTGTTTAAAAATAAATAATTTATTTAATAAGCTACTAATTTTTTTCTCCTTCAAATATTTTATATAAACCGCACTTAATAGAAAAATGTTTGTGACCACTGTCAGTAGGCAAAGAGGTCATTGTACGAAATTCTTTCTGTTCCGCGGCTGGACTATATAACTTTTTAAACAATTAGCTTCACTTTCGTGTCAATAGCTATTTGAATTTAATCTTGTACGTATTTTTACCAACCAACCGATTACTTAACCGATTCTAATGGAACTTCGTATAGGAATTTCGTTTCTACAATATTCTTACAACATTATGCGAATTTATTCTTGGTGCTGAAAAAATATTGAGTTCCAATTAAATTGATTGTGTTCACTATCTGTAATACAATTTTATTTACAGTTACATAATATGTATATATGTATTCTAGCTGAAGCTTAATCAAATCTTAAGGAAATTCTAAACAAACGCAAGATTCTTTACTTATCTCTAAAAATATTCTTTGATTGTTATCTTATCTTTGTATCTATAAAGTGGATGTTTACAAATATAGTGGTATTTCTGAAACATTCATCATCACTTATCGACACTCTCTAGATTATCTCTGGAATGTTGAAATACCACAGACTTGACGAAAAGCGGCTGCGGGATTGTCCTAAAAATGATTGCTACAGTGTAACCATTGCAATCACCTCTGACTGACTGACTGAATTTACGAAGCGAGTTAACATAAAGCCCATGCTAGGTGGATCAACGATATCAGACGAGTCACAAGGAGACCTGGGATACAGGCGGCGCAAGACCGAGACATTTAACAAGCCTCAATAGCCCAAAGGTTAAAGGTGCGGACTGAAAACTGAAAGGCCGCAGGTTCGATTCCCACTCATTGCACTATTTCCTCCACTGCACTATCCTATCCTAACACTAGCTTACACGGCTTATTTGGAGGCGACGGGAGAATATAAGTCAAGGACTTGGCTAATATTCTTAGTAAAAAAAGTGTGGAATATAATGATGAAGAAGAAACACACAAAAAATATAAGGTGCAGACATTAGCTTAATTTCGGAGCGTTAGCACGCGAGCACAAGTAACGGGCGCGGTCGTTGACAGTGGCTAGAGGTGCTAGTATAACTTTCGTTACAGTTAGCGCCTCTTTCATGACGTTAACAGTGCGCAGAATGCCAGAAAAAAATCCCCACCATGGATGAAATAAAACATACCCGAAATCTCGTGTGGATTGTAAATATAATCTTATATATCTTTGTTCTTTTTATCATCTAACCAGTTGATAGATCTTGATATAGGTACTCTGTCGATATATACGTATAAATATGTTTATAATAGGCACTAATGTTCAAACCCCTTTTTGATTAGAACTACGAACAAAATAGGCACCTATTATTAACGAAATCGATTTACTCGTAATAAGTGTTCTAAGTCGCCCCGGAGCAGGACAGCTATAGACTATTAAAGTAGTTTATGTCCAGGCTGCAAGTGCTAACTTCCTTGCCCAGGAAATAATCTAGCGCCGGCTAACCGGTCCAGAGACAGGATAACGGGATAAGTACAACTGAAATAATATATTGAGTATCCCGAGCACAATCTTGATACGGAAACTAAGTATTAATATTGTCTATCTGTCTTATTTAAAAGATATGATATTTTCTTCCTGATACCCCCTCAGTAATGATAAAAAAAATATGATAAAAAAAACTTAAACTATGTCTAAAAACAAATCTTGTAATAGTCGAGGCCTGAAGTATTACTAAGCAATTATTGAATTTCTTAATGACAAAATTGCATGTAGTAATCAATGGGCTAGTAAGCACACAAGATAGTAGAAAAGAATAGAATATTTTTTTATTCAAGTAAACTTTTACATATTGCTGAAATGTATGAAGTGTTTTAAAATAAATTGTTATATTTTGTGTGTTGGCAAGAGTGAGTTTTGATGTTTCTAGCCGGCTCTTCTCAAATTTTCGAACCGCGGCGGTGAAAGAGTGTTGACTGATAAGTCAATCATATGAATCAGTTTGCCTACATGAAATAAATAACGGAATTTTGAATTTAACTAGAGATAACCAGACCATAAAAAGGCCTCATTATTATTAAAGCATAATAAAATTTTCTAATCTTACATTCACCTGCGACGTATATTTAAAGACAACGCATGTTAATTGGAAACTTATCTAAGGGCATTCACCTTTAAGATAACGCATAGTACGCTTCGGAATTTTATAGTAACTTGATTATTTTAATTAACGTCATCGAACTTAAGTTTGTTTATAAGACATCGTAAAAATAATTTTTGTAGGTTCACCAATAAGTATATTTCACTATTTTTTTATATTCAGGGTCCGATGAAAGCTTGGTTTTTAAAAACTTTTACTGCTTTAAGTTTTATACCTATATGTTTTCTAATGACAAAATTTTCGTCACTTTCGATTCAGTACTTTTGCATGATTTTATAAAATACATTTAACCCACAGCTTCGCGAGCGTTTAGGTTTTATCTTGATTTTTAATTTTGATCAAAGTTTTAATAGTGCTGACACTTTCAAGGCAAATCTAATCGATCGGTCTAGAATTAGTGTTTGCAAGATTCGCGGACAAACAGGCAAAATAGTAATTATACAATAGAACGAAAAGGGGGTTGCTTAATTCTCTACCATTATATCAAAGTAATGTGTACGGGCATTATTAAATTAAAATAGTGTTACGAGTCGGTACATTGTGTAACACAATGTTAATAAAAACTCAATCAGGCGATTTGAAAAATAATGCTATAAATTTTTTTTATTGCCGTCGAACACCATTACAGAATAGGACTATTTCACACTTACTTACCCGTGAATTGAAGCGTCAACAGAAACGTGATTTTTGAATATAAATTATAAAAAGTTAAAATATAACTGTTGTTATTATTCTTCTTCATATATGAAAAACAAAAGAGAAAAGCTGTGTGATATGATTGTTTCCTTTATATACATAAAGGTACGTAAAAACATTTTGCAAAACAAAATAGATAGGAAAGGGAAAAAAGTTCTAAAATTATAAACAAATAAATTATAAATCAAATTAATGGAACAACTTTTGAATATTTTACCACGACTTACTGGTATTATCCGGTCATTATATTTAAATATAATATGCGTATGCACATTAAATTAAATGTTACCTTCTCATGTTTTTGCTAACCCTGCTATCTCTATAGTTATACGCGCAAGAGAACATTAAATTACAAGTACATTATTCTTACAACCAGTCCAAGGTTCGGTGCTCAGTTCACGCGTAAATAATTTGAATTACACTATAGTAATCATAATGGACACATAATTACAAACGGCCTACGGGCCATTCTATACCAAAATACTTGTAAGGTTAGAGCCTGACTGTAATTCAAACTCGCCACGCAACGTATTTTTAGACGCTATTAATTATGTATGTATATGTCAACTGTTGTCTTAAAATTAAATTTTTTAATGGGAGGCTTGGTCATTAAATTTTTTAATGGGAGGCTTGGTCATTGGTAGTTACCGCCAAAGATGTAACATGGTGGCACCAGTAATATAGCTCTAAATTTTTCCAAATAAGGGTAAAAGTGTCTACCACTGGTGGCGTGCCGGTAAGACATAGCGTAGAAACCAATTATGGGTTTGGACTTGGGAAATCCATGTATAACCTGTATACCACAAATATATGTACCTATAATATACGCAAATTATACCACAAAAAATATCAAGATAGAACGGTTATCACCACTATTTTACTAACAATAATAAATAATTAATTAATGCGTGCCTATTTCCTTTAATGTGAGACAGTATTTATGGCTTTTATTTCTATCATTGGAACGTCCCGCCCCCCTCACACTTTTCCGTTCCGTATTCAGCAGTGCTTTTTAAAATATATTATTTCTTAAATTGGAAACTTAATTATATAAATAAGTAGTAGGCTACTTTATTTCTCTAAAGTCGTGCGAATTTCACCGAAGCAGTACCTACAATCAGAGACAAAAGAGTGACAGTTCTTTTGCCAGTGCTTTTGATTACAATGAAAATTATTGGGACATTGGCACTTGATCACAAGCGAAAGAGAAAGTGCTAACGTAAGAAAGATATAAACTGGCGAGTGATGAATCAATGACCATAACGATACGTTTAATAATTTTACTTCTCACTTTTTTAGAGTCGGTTTCACTTCCGTCTATTCACTTGTTTTTTTTTTCTTTATTGTTGATAAGTTTTCGATTGATCACGATCTTGCTAGCTTGTTTTGTAAACAAAAACGTGATTTTACTGTACAGTTGGCGACACTTAAAAAGACCTCAGTGCCAGTCCACGCAATTTAAGTCGTCAACCTACATCCACGCGGAGCAAGTCACGAGCATAAAGCTAGTATGTAATAATTAAGAAATTTATATTAATTAGGTACACTAGACTGGTTTTGCACTGGATTCAAAAGCAATCTCGACCATTAGTAGCTCGTTATATGAAAAACTTGTTCTCAATAAAAAAAAAACAGCGGAAATTGCCAAATTCGAAATAAGTAAGTCTTGATTGATTTAGAACGGATACTCGTTAGTTTGCCATTTATGGTTAGTGGGGCATATTCTGTTGCATAAATTCGTGTAAAAGCAAGTTTATGAACTTTCGCTCTTCATTCGAGAATTGTTACATTGATATCCAAAGTTCTAAAATAAAAAGATTGGCCCGAACTGACTAATCAACCAAGCACAGCTATACTGGAGTTAGGAACTTGAAATTTTGGCAGTAGATCCCTTTTATAATGTAGGCATCCACTAAGAAAGCTAGGGAGCTTAGGGAGGGAAATAGGGGATGAAAGTTTGTATGAAAGTCCGTCATTTTTCAAGTTATATTAATGAAAATTAGAATTTGGACTTTTGGTCAAAAAATGAAGAAAGTTAAATGCGCATGTGTTTCAGGATTTTTGAAGATTCCACCCCCACATTTTCAAAAATTCCACGTGAGCGAAGCCGAGCGGATCAACTAGTCAACTATATAATATTATAAACTGTTCTTCGACAGCGTTATCCCTAGTATGGGATAACGATAGGGTCCGTTTTCTCCACACTCTTGCATATCATTTCGGCGCAAGCCGCGTACCTATGTGTGTCAGAATCCACGATATAAATATACGCCCGTATAAGCATAAACATTACTTTGATTTTAGGTCAGTAATTTTTATTTACTTGCATGAATGAATAATACGCTTACGCGGCTATATTTACGATAAGTATAGATAGCAGATTTCCCGCAAATAAGTGCGTAAATATAGTGCGTTCTAGGTTTCTGTAGACTAGCCAAGTATTTGATTACATACAGGCAATCGCTGTCGGCGCTGAAGCCTGTCCTACTGTACCAGTAACGAGGCAGATGAAAGTAAGCCGTCGACCAACACTTCCGCTATAGGAAGTTACGTCAGTACCTGAACAAGTGTGACGGCGACTGCCGGGAATGTTATACTGGTAGGTTCTCAATATTATAATTATTAATTAGCTAATTAGTGTTTGTTAACATCATGTACCAATATGCTGATGTTTATTTTAATCCTTAACTAATACTATAAATGCAAAAGTGTGTTTGTTTGTTGGTTTGTTCTTCAACCATGCGGCAACAGATCTACGGATGACGACGTGATTTTATACATTAGCATAGTTGAGGCTTGAGACTTTTTATCTCGGAAAATCAAAGAGTTCCCGCGGGATTTTTAAAAACTAAAACCACGTAGACGAAGTCGCGGGTATCGGCTAGTTGGTAATACTTTTCCCAGGTTTCGATTTTCCCAAAAAAAAACACTAATATAATATGAATGATTTGTAAGCTACGACTAAGTATATCTTGCTATATACTTAGTTAGGCTTTTGCTTTTGACGTAATAGCAAAATAGTAAATAGCGTGGTCTGAATTGCGTTTAAACATAAACGTTTTTTCTTAACACAGCGCATTCGAATTTCCAGTTAACTTTCATA
This sequence comes from Hipparchia sbordonii, assembly GCA_038048805.1. Classification (NCBI taxonomy): domain Eukaryota; kingdom Metazoa; phylum Arthropoda; class Insecta; order Lepidoptera; family Nymphalidae; genus Hipparchia; species Hipparchia sbordonii. The sequence continues at coordinate 4,974,913 of CM076107.1, read as the reverse complement.
GTTTCCACGCTTCGAAATGGAAAAAACGTTGTGCGATCATCTGAGACGATAACGAACATTCACTAATTACTACTAATTAATTTTATTAAGTCGTCTTCGATTTTACACTTAAGCTGGATACATACTGATAAAACCTCAAGATCATCTCTGAGTGATCTCAGCAAAATCTACATTCCGGACCGGTGGTAGAGTTCTGACGAGTCATAAGAACTACAAGTTGGCCTACATGAAATAAAAAACTTTGAATTTTGATTTTTTTTTTGAATTTTGAAAACGAAATATTAAATTACCTTTTTAAATTATCTTATACAAAATCTATATCCGATATGATGTTTTAGCATTTGTTTAGCCTATAATCATACATTGCTTTGGGTTCAATCACGCAGTAACGTATCTACAGATTGACGTGATTTTTGCATGGGTATACTAATATACCTGGAGTCGAATTTTTATTACTAAAAGCAAAGGGATTTTAAGAACCTATTTCCATGTAGACGAAGTAGTGTGCAAAAGTATATAATGTATATGTAGTGTATAATAATATTACTCGTATATCTTATAGTGTAGAGCTAGCTTTAAAAAGATTTCCAAGAAATGATACGCGCTAACTGGAAACCGTCAACTTATTCTGATTAAAATCCCGTTTCATCTCAATTTTATGCCATTTAACTCTGCTCTCATAGATTATACATTCGTACCTAACTATCTAGACGAGGAGCAAGTGGCAAAATAATGTATAAGTATAAAAAATGTCCTCCCGATCGATTCCGGCCACAGCAACCAATCTGCACATAGATTAGCCATCTGCGCGGGAGATATTATAGTACACAAGTGTGTGCTCGAACACAGGTGCACTCTCTATTCCCTCACTCTCACAGTCCAAGGGGACGGAAAACTGACACGACCGGAAAGAGATTAGGCGCAGGACCGACGCAATGGCTTTACGTGCTCTGCGAGGCATGGAGGTGACACACCGCCAACTTTCTTATTCAGGGCTAGTACCTATCTACCTACTGAAAAATTGTTGACAGAAAAACCTAATACATTTTTGGCCCGACCCGGGAATCGAAGGCGGGACCTGGTTATCTGCAGTCGAACATCTAATCACTAGAGTTAGACCAACGAGGCAGTTACGACTAAATATTTAACGACGTAAACAGTTTCTCGAAACCACAATTCGGTTTGATCTCCACTCAATAAGTAGGTCATCATGCCACTTGGGAAATGAGCTTTCTTTGGTACTTGAGGATTCAAAAGATATTTACGCTGTGTGGTGCGTCGTATTACTCAGAGTATCAGAAAAACTCCGTGAATGACTCTCTCCTTCAATGACATGACAGATTTTTACTTTACGTTAAAAAAATTGCCTTAGAGAGCCTTAAATTTTTTATTCCTACACAACTAAATAAAGGAAAGCGAAGTGTTGTTGGCAGACCCCCCTTGGTATTGATGACATCAAACAAGTCTGACAGTCAAATTGCATATCTACATGTGCCACAAGATTGAGGCGTGTGGCTGCAGTGAACGCATATCAGTTAGATAAATATATAATATACGACCTTGACCGTGATTTAGTTCACAACTAGCGGACGCCCGCGACTTCGCCCGTCTCTTCAATTCACAATCGACAATTCCTAAATCTCGGATACCGACTAGAAAATCTTCCTGTATATACCTAGCTACAACTTTTACTACTTACGTATGTTACGATCACACCTAAGTTTTCATGCATCACTTGTGCCCGGGGCGTAAATTTTTACCAATAATTGGTAAACATTTTAGTAATTACTTTGATTTAATATCCGACTTGTAATTCTTAGATTTTGGGTTAGATAGGTTATATATGATCAAACGAACTTGCAAAGTGAAGTTCGATCGATATTATATGAGTACGCTTCATTCGAAAATCGGCCATTAGAATTTCTTACTATAGGGATTAGGGAGTTATATAGTCGACTACCTGACAGTACCTAACTACCAACGAGTATACAGTCATATTGTATTAATGCACACTATAAAATTATGGGTCTACACATATGACACCATTCGGACGTAGCATTTCACGCTAAACTGCTCCCTATCGTGGTTTATTAAATATTAATATCGCTTGTTAGTTTAGGACTAAGGTGTCGTGACTTGTGAGAACAATAAGCTATTATTCTAGTACCTAGATAGTACATCGGATTGCGGACGGAAGGCGAACCCATGTTGGAAGTCACTGACAATAGATGTATGGATGTACATTTTTTGTCCCAGTTTTGCCTACATACTTACCTAAGAAGTACCTACTAAATAGGAGACACGCGTATGTTTCACTGCTAAACCAACAATGGTTAACATAAATTGCGTAAGTTATTAATGAATCTCAAATAATATCACATTTTTTTAATTCGACTTCAATCGCCACTATAAAGTATATGAGCATGGGACAACCAGGGAAGTATATCCTTAAATGAGAAAGGTTTAGGCTATAGTCCAACATGCTAGGCCATTTGCGGATTAGCAGACTTCACACACCTTTGTGAACATTATAGAAAACTCTCAGCCGTATAGGTATTCAGTAGATAGAATTCAGTAATAGTTAAGCCTCAATATCGCAACGTTTAGGATGGCGGACCGAAAACTGAAAGGCTTTTGAATCCTATGTGAATCTACCAAATCGTCACTATATTCCGCCATACGAAAAAAAATCACATCTACACTACCGCTTTTCTACTAGTAAGTAGAACAAAACAGGAACAACGAAACGCCTACACGCAACACTACGCAAACCTTTCAAAATACACTACCTACGTTTCACTCCGACACCGCAGAATTATTTTCAGGAAATGTTGGCTCCACAATGTACAATTGCAAAGATTCTGTCTTGACTTTGATTTTCCCTGTCTTCATGGTCTGTATTTGGTTATAAACGAGACTATAATCATGCTCCAATAAGCGTTTGGCCCGGCGACGCATCCATGTTCTACGTGGTTGCAATTAACCAAGGTTGCGGCTGTGCGGTTACGTAACCGTTAACTGTCACCGTAACGGTAGGCTGTAGGCAGTAACGGCAGCTTGGTGCTTCAATGTTATATTTTATCCATACTTCAATACTTTATTGATTACATTTTATCATAGTTGATGTGTTTTTTTTAAATCTCGTTAGAACCTTCCGATTTCTGTACAATTTCAATCAAAGATCGAAAAAAAATAATCCAATTTTACAATAGTAATGTATCCGTTTTGTCACAGCACGTACTGTGGAAGAATTGAGATAATAATGTTATTTTGGAATGGCTACATTAGACTCTCAGCTTTTTTGGTCCAAACCAAAATTAACCACAAAACAATCAAAGCTTTGGTTTTGACCGCAAAGGACAATGACCGCTTTCAAAATTGGGCAAAGAGCCAAGGCTGAATTCCACTCTGTATAGTATATCATAATATTATACACAGAGAGGTGTGCATATATCTACTAGAGGTGGCAATGTGTTTGCAAAACGGTCTTAACCAAACTGTTAAGACCAGTCATTTTTTTAAACTATAGACGTCCACTAACGGACATACACGTAGATCACTTGTAGGGATTTTATTTTCCATAAGCTCTTGCGGTCCTTGTATTCAACGGTTTCCTGCGACTTGTTTGATTAAGTCATTCCACCTAATGGAGAGTCTACCAGCACTGCGTTTTCTGGTACGAGGTCGCTATTCCAGAACTTTTGGATTTCTACGTCTCTTTAAAGAGCATTTCAGAAAACTTCAACATATAGGATTGTAGGTGTGTGTTTTTAAGCTATAGGCTTCGTCTAGGTATGGGCGGTTTTTTGACGCTTGATGCATGTGGTCTACATCTCTATGATCTACAACTCAATGGGGTACTGTTACTGTTATAAGCGATATACAATTTGCTAATTTGGCAAATGGTTGCGTCACTCATCAGCCCAACTTGCAACGCCTTGGCGGGTTACGCACCGTCGAGCTTCCATAAAGGAAACCAATGACCTTTACGTGCTTAAATAGTTGGTTCGTAAGTAACCAGGGCAGGAGAAAATTATAAGTTAACAAATCTTAAAAATAACTTTTTTTTTATTAATAGGAGGAACGAGCTGGTGAAGTTGCCACGTCACTTGAATTAAGTCTACTGACAAAGTGATGAACGCAACCCATGAATACTAAATACGTAATTGTGGAACCAACTTCCACCTACTATGTACCTACCGTGTATAGCGGGTGCCATACTAATTGCGAGTATGTGGCAGAAATTACCGGAATGATGGAAGTTGGAATTCAGTCAGATATCTAGGTGGTAGTTCGAAGGAAGCTGATGATGCGACGTAAGGTGAGAAAGAGAATAACGATGGTGGTATCAGTTAAAATAATTCAGATAACTTGTCAGAACTGTTCTGAGAGTTATCTGCATCCATTGAGTTTTTATTTTAATGTCGAGCAGCTGAGTATCGACTTGGATACGACCCTTGACGTTGTTTGTCAAACGCTGCCAGTTATACTTAGTATAACTAACACACAAAAGTATTAATCACTCCTGCTTATTCACACTTTGAGGCTATACCCGTAGTTATGCCGCGCTAGCTTCAAAACATTGTTAGAAGAAAACAATAAGCTTTCGAGGCGTGTATGAGAACGTCATAAGTCATAGCCGCTAACCTCTTTATCTCACGGCATATTTCGGCGCCTCTCTAGTATTGTTCCGCGACTCTTCACATGGCTATTTCGTTAGACATTATTTGATAAAATTGGCTAATTTTTATGATGATAATTTTTTTAAGATTATCTCTCGGAATATTTTTTAAATGACTCATTTACTCTTCATTCGATTTTTAAATGTATACTGAGGAGATCTAAAAGACGTAACGATCAGAGATTCCGAGTGTGGCCGCTAGTCAGCTTTGGACTTATCCATCTTAATATTGACCAAAAATTTTTTTTATTTAATGACAAGCCAGCGGTTGAATTAATGTCATTAGATAGGAAGGGACAATAGTCCTTATAGAAACAACCTGGATTAAACTCTCATATAATTTAACAGCTTTTACGACATCATCAATTGATTAACGTTATGGGTCTCTGAACAAATAAATCTAGACTCGACAATAGAGTTGAATACGTTAGTTATTTTGTGCGGTGGGCCGATGGGCGATGAACATATATTACTCCTTCAATAACACGACACGATGGATGCACTATGTATATTTATAGATACATTTGAAATGTTTATGGCTCCTACTCTCTATTAATTTTTTACGCCCGCCATACGCCCGCCCTACGTAAAAAATAACAAAAAAAAATTATAAATTAAAAATTATTTATTTCATGCACGAGTAAGACAAACCTGTGACTCGTACTTGAAGGATATAACCAACGGCTCGTATGATACATCGAGACTCTACTAGCGGTTCGGTTAATTCGAAGTACTCTCGGTTTTCTTTAAATACAGTTTTGGTTTGCAAGAAAAACTAGTGAGATTTTATGTATAGGCTACAATTTTGTTTAATTAAGTATTAACCCTTTCGATGTTCTTATGATAGCAAATGCAACCGTGTGAAGTATTTATATAGACACAAGTATTTCGCTAAATGTTACTGTATGTCATTACCATGAACTAAAATGAACCGCACAAAAACTAACTAGCCATTGTTTTCTCATAAACATCATGCAATTATCAGGTAATCAAAAAAAAACACAGGGCCATATATGCAATTGTTAACATAAAAATATTAATTACCATAGACAATACAATGAATCCTCAATTTTGTTTATTTCTACTCTAGCGACGGACGTTCAATTATTTGAATGATGCCTTATACCTACTTGTTCACCTTTTAAAGGGTAGGAACATAAAACGACGCTCGGGAGTTTAAAGAATAGACGGCTCTTAAATTAAATAGAATAGCCCATCTCCACATACCATTTAATCATGCATGAGATAAAATTGCAGTCAAGTGAATGTGTCAATAATACATATGAAGTATTATAAAAATCACTTTGAAACACTAATTTCACAGACGTACCAACATGTTGGAAGTAAATTCGAATGTGAAGATGAAACATCGACATTTTACTTTTTTCTATACTCTATAGCTATGAGTATATGCCTATACGCAGATACATTCATCTAGCTTGGTATTTTACAAGTTCGAATATCTGCCTATAAACGTATATAAATCGACGTACCTAAGTAACGTACATACAACCCTATAGACTCTAAAACGGCTAAACCGATTTTGATAACATTTTCAGGTTATCCTTTATCTAAAGGCCGGCCCAGCCCATTGTAGAAAGTAAGCCCAGCAGGTGATTTTATGAAGTTTAGTTGTGATCGGATCAATAGAATCTTTTTTATTGGTTTATTGGCTATAGATATTAGTGCCATCCGTGTAAAGCCTGGGCGGTTCGCTAGTAAAGTATAAACACGTGGAGACATCTCCTAAAATAATAAAGTTTGCTCGTCGAACATGTATCAGCGTGTGGACCCAGCTTTAGACACATCGCTCTTGAATCCGTATGTCATTTTAAAAGTGTGTTCACGCGTTTTTCTAAGCAGACGTTAACGGCACAAAATTCTTGTATTAGTTCCAAAGAGTCTAACGGTCGGCCGTTCAGCCTGCGGCCATCTCTGAAGACGCAGAGACGTATAATTAGCTATATTATTACTAACATGAGTGATTGTTCATCAACATGATTAGGTTTTTGCTCTATATTTTTTTAGTACCTAAAACAAAAACTTTAACATGCCTCGTTGAAGTTTAATCAACAGTATCAAGAATTTTTGCTCGCGGTTTCGCTTCGGGGTTGAATTTTCGTAATTATTTTTTTAGTGGATGCCTACGTCATAATAGCTATCTGTATGCCTTTCTGATCTATCCAGTGGTTTGAGCTGTGCGTTAAGAGGGTACTCTAGTGGGCCTTTCTCCATACAAACGTATTCTGCTGTTTTCTTCGTGGATAATGCCTCTAGAGCAATGATTTTTTTCCAAAAAATCTAGGTCTAATTAATACGTGCCTCTATGTTTTTCTTTTTTCCAAAACATTATCATTAAAAAAAATATGACAATCCAAAAACCCGAAAAAAAACCCTCGATTTTACCGCCATGTTCAAACGACTATCAGACAAATTTGATAAGTTTTTAACAAAAAAGGAAAACATAGAAGCATAGATATACTCTTCCTCTAAATTTTGATATAAGAATATTTGAGATTTGTCCAGTTTTGAAGAAGGAAACAGCAGAATACGAAACGTCTTTTGGTCAAGGTTTTTGTAGGTAAAAATCAGACCGAGCTGCAGTTGTCCCTTTCGTACTTTACGGGGGTAGGGTGGAGGTGAGGGAGGGTAAGGCTGACATGTACACTAATAGGGAAGTGACAATTGTCGATATTTTTATCGATACTCTAGTTATGTACTCTGATGTCGATATTTACACTATACAATGATTATTTTATTTATTACTAGCGGACACCCGTGACTTCGTCCGCGTTCCTAAATCACCACAGTTTAGGTTGGCAGAACCCCTTCAGCATCAGGATTAAGGAGTTGGATCCTGGAATTAAACGATGTCTTTACTTGGTCCCTACAATAACTATTCATAATAATCAACAATTCCTAAAACCCCACAGTTTAGGGAAGCAGTACCCCTGCAGCATCAGGATTGAAGAGTTGGAACCCGAAGTTTTTATGGGACCATCTCGCAAAGTTTTTGTGTCGATTAAAAAAAGATTCACGCAAATCGGTTAAGAAATCATCGTATATACCTCTGTATAATATCGAGATATCGATATACAGAGGTAGAAAAACACAACTCCTCCTTTTTCGAAAGTTGGTTAAAAAAGTAGCCTATACGATGCCCGATAATATCAGCTATCTACCAGTGAAAGTCCCGTCAAAATCGGTTCGGCCAGTCCCGTGATTAGTGGCAACAAACAGACAGACAGACAAAAATTTTAAAAATTGTTGTCATGGTATAAGTACCGTATTTACTTTCGTGTGCAGTTAGTAAAAAGCGGCCAAGTGCGAGTCGGACTCGCCCATGAAGGGTTCCGTAGCAGCAATTGCGGTTTACGATTTATGACGTATTAAAAAAAAGTAATCGGTGGACATACCTACATAGAAAAAAAAGATACCGACCAAATTTTCCTCCTTTTTGAAGGTCGGTTAAAAATAGGGCTATCCATTATGGTTTACGATAATGTGTTATGCCAGCCACAGCCGTACATTCAAAGTTTCCTGTACGTAACGGGGTTCAAGTTATTTGGACCTATTACTGAGCATTGTGAGCTCTATAATTTCTGAACTACTAAACTGACTACCTTAAAATAATTACAGAACAATCATTGCAGTATGTTTTTTCTAATAAAAAATGAATGAATGAAATCGGAGTACACACTCCGACTTCTTTTGACTTTCATCCCCTCTCCCAAGGGAACCGTGCTGAATTTCGGGATAAAAAGTATTCTATATTTTACCTCGTAGTATGAACTTAAATTATATTACGTTTCATTTAAATCCGTCCAGTATTTTCAGTGTGATGCGCGGCCAAGATACAGACAGACGAAAAATTAAACAAAAAAATTGTTTTGGGCTCAGTATCAATAGTAAAGCATCATCCGATTCAAATTTTCAAAATATATTTATTCACCCGCAGGCCGGCGGGTGAATGTTACGGGCATGGGAGGGGCGAGGGCTCGCGCACACAAATACACTACTCGTACACATGGATAACTCCTGTTGGTCGGGCGCAGCGCGACGGCGATATTTTCTTCAAATACCTATTTTTCAAATTCCTTGGGACTAGAGTTCCGTCTTAATAAATCAGTCAGTCGGACACCTTTTCGTTTTATAAATTAGGTAAAGCATCTTACAATGTATGAAATACATTTACTCAGGCCTATACGTTATAGAGTTAGGTCACCATCACTTTATATGGAGTTATAGAGGAAGCTATGAAATCAACTATAAATTCCTTTTTTTATGCGAAAGTGGATCTATTTTTGAGTACTTACTGCCGACCTCAGAAACATTCATTAAATCATACATATTTAACGAATCATTAACTTACCTGTAAATCCCTTGATGAATTATCATTTATCTGTACTAATGAAGCGTATCAGAATTCTGACAGTAACCTTTTAAATCTGCACAAAGGAGATCCTTGAATATCGATTAGCAACTCTTGGTTACCGCAGTCAGTACTAAGCAATTTTTTTCACAGTTACTTACAGTGTATTTGCAGTAAAATATGTGTAGTTATTAAGCAATTAAATAAAAAATAAAAAAACTTTTAAAATTTTACAATTTTACCTTTCTCTATATATTTTGATCAGCTTTACTTTCGCACCGACCTGAAAAAGAAGAAAAATAAATTCAAAAAATGTAAATGTTTAAAAATTAGAGTTTCTGTGGTATATTTTTGGCTATTAATTCTTAAATATGCGACTTAGGTATGTCTGTTGCTAGTGCTATTTCATTTTTATAGGTGCAGCAATAATGAACTATCAATCACAGCAAGTTATATTTCTTGAGTATCTGCATAAACAAAATGAAAATTTAAATCCATAATAAGTTCCATTACCATCGGCACAATTAATTTGAAAGTTATTGCTTAGTGATATCAAATACATATCAGACGGATGGCCACTAAACATTACGACCTGTTCATGTTACATATACTTACATAATTTCCTAAATGAACTAAATGGATCATCTATTTGTACCAATCAATTCCTCTTCTTGAAACGTCTTGTATCTTTTTTTGACTATTAAAAATATTTCTAAAAGTTGTCTGTTTGTTAGCGTTTGTATCACGACAATATTGCTGGTCCGGCTGCTAATATTAAGGAGTAAATTAACGTAGTTTGAAATCATTCTAACACAGTGAAATACAGCTTCAACTTTGATTAAAATCGATATTAAAAACATAAATTTACACTATTTTTTTTTAAACACTTTGTTCCAATCTTCACGAAGTCGTGGTTATAAGATAAAAATATAGCTATTACACCTGTATGATTTATTGAAAGTGAAAAGTGTTACTCATTATCGCAAGGGACCTCCCTAGATGTCTTACATAATATGGAAAATTACGTAGGTATAGCTGTTTTAGCGTTCATACGCAAATAGTTTTACTTTGCGTTACTTTACTAATTTGTGAGATGTTACGTACATATGCCATGTTCATAGGTTCTGGTACTTGTACTTTGTATGTATGTACTTGTTTGGGGTTATGCTTTTACCGGAAGGGGCCACTAAAAGCGCTATATAATGGCTAAGAACGCTTTCAAGCTAAAATTTAAAAACATACAGTCTAAGATGGGAGCAGGCTGATTCAAAACTTGGAAGAGCTAAGCTAGCAAATTAAACCCACATCCCTAAAACGCCATCGTACCCAAACACTAAATCGCTTGGCGGCACATCTTTTACGGTAGGGTGGTAACTAGTTACCTACTCCCAGTAGTTGCCTCAAATAAAATTTCTTTCTTTATTTTCTTTTTAATGTGATGGTAAACGCGAAGCCGTTGCAGTCCCAAGAACCGATTATGCACAAATCTTTTTGCACAATAAATCGCCTAAGGAAATCTGACACCTTAGCAGGGTTATCGGGTTATATGGAAGCGCCGTATTCAAAGAAAAGCAAGGAGCTAGCTTGATTCTTAAGGAAGGGCATAGAGTTTCTGTCCCAGTAAATCAATATGATCTGAGCTGATTTTTAAAAATCTTAATCGACGCGGACGAATTGCTTTCATTGGCTAGTTCTAATATAAATCAAGCACACAGCCACAGATTTGAATTTCCTAAAAATCTTGTGGATACCTTTTGGTCGTCCGGGATACAAAATATCCTATGCACGTCTCCAGAATGAAAGCTGCCCTTGTGAAAAAATATGTGCGGTTGAGGAATGGTAACAAGCAGACAGACGAAAAGTAAATTTCGCATTTTTAATATTATAAATAAGTATGGATTAGTATGAATTCTCTAGAGATTGTGGTAATAATTCGGTAATAATACTTTTTTCCCTTTATTGTGTGTCCCTTTATTACCGACTGTGGTTTTTGTTGCACTGAATGTAACACTCATGTACGTATGAAGTATAAGATTAATAATAATAAATAAAATAAAATAAAATAAATTTATTTAGGGGCTTTTATACCTACCTTCGTACTTGTCAGCCCCATTATAATCTGAATACAGTTATGTATACAAAAATCAAAATAAAGAAGACTAAGGGCCGATTTCACCAACGTAAAATAACTCTTATCTGAGCGTAAAGACATTTTGGCAGATTTTCAATACAAGAACTGTCAAAACCTTAGACATCATCTCAGACAGCATCGTCACTTACCATCAGGTGAGATCGCAGTCAAGGACTATCTTGTCATCCAATAAAAAAAAATGTCACGATCGTATAAGAATTACTTTACTTTGGTGAAATTAGCCCTAAGACAAATACAACCATAGATCAAAAAAATTAGTTATGTTCACAATCACATCAGACTTATGGATTTGAACAGAGGATTCGGTAATAATATATGTTGATAGCATACAAACGAAAATAGTCGATGACTTAAATGGAATGTAACCGGTCACTCAACCGACTCACCTTGGTTGGAGGGCGCCCAGTATATGAACAATGGCATGTTTATACTAGACGCAGACCAACAGCATAGTTTACTATGACAATTAATTGACTAGCTATCAGGGTTTATAGCAACTCTGTATCCAATAAATGCACTCGTTTTTGCCATAGGTAAGGGTATACTTTGACTCCGGCAGCGGTTATGGTAACTGCAAGATACCATAAAGTTAAAGTTTTACTGACCACAAAAAAACATGCCCAGTTAGTTAAAATTAGTATTCGAGTCCTCGCAAACGACCAGTGGGGTTAGTATAAGATTTAACACGATCGTATTCGTATTTCGATCAATCCAATTAAATCTTATACTTGCGCGCAGCGTAATACAACACATACAATAATTTTGTTAATGCTTACACAAGATGGACTGAAGACATACTTAGAGCGATTAGCAGGGATCCATTGGCTGGGTACAACTAGCGTAATATCGGCTCTATACGTTGACACCAATATGTCCCAACGTGTGAATGGCTGAATGCCTTGCGAGTACGTATTTTCAGGTATTTTCTAATAAACTGGTACACACCGGCTAAGTCCTGACGTTGACGTGAGTGTCGGAGCTTTTGCAGCTTTTGCTATTGTATCCACATTTTGCATCAACATATTAGTGAGCCAAGATATTATGAAGTCAAGGAAAGACCGTGGACTGTGGAATCCTTAGGTTTTTTGTAAAAATAAACTAAATAATGTTCGTTAAGAACTGGTAATAGCGATCAGGACGTAACAATCCAGCAGCATTGAGACTAAGTGATTCAATGCGGAAGAAACCAGAGGCAAAGGCTAGCGTTTAGTATATAATAGGTAAAGGAAAAGTTGTCTTGGCTTATAAGCGTCGATGATGGACATAAAACTTACGTCAGTTTATTATTATCTTCCGTCGACATTCTCTCGTCTAGCTCTAAATGAAATCTAATCGTTAAACATGTAACCATTAAGAAATCAACTAACTCTTGCTTGCGACATCGTCGTCCTTGACGTCATTTTAACCGATCCAGTAAATGGCGGCGTCCACTGCTAGATATCTTAGGTGTCTTGATAGGACTCCTACGTTCCAAGGTCTTGTGTTACTTGTGTCCAAACGATGCCACGTGGATATCGTAAGCATGAAGTTTATGGTTTCCTAATTTCTTCTGTCGTAGGTTTTTCTGATTTTTAAAGTATTCTATTTCAGCCTTTATGCAGCAAGCTAAAACTCCGGGTTAGATGCCGTCTGTTGTTGAACCATAAAAAGGTACTGCTTCGTACCTTACCTACCGCCTATCTTTTCAATATTTCTTTTTAGTACGATATTAAAGTATTAAAAAGTATTGAGAACTATTGAAAAGTTCTAAATGCCTAATGGTGAAAATCGCAATTGACATCTATTAAGTTTAGCGGATGCACGGTCACGAGGAATGCGAATTAGACGTTTTTTAGCATTTAGCAAGAAACAGTTTTTCAATACAAACCTATAACGTCAGTTTTATTCCTCGTTTAAATGGTACTCCGCTATAGTGAAATTGGCTCTTAGAGATAGAGATTAGTCAGAGAAGACACGACAACAACAGGAAAATTCAGTGAAAGTCTCACTTGCAATGTTATATGCAACTCTGTATATATATGTGTGTTTCGCTGTTCGCAGAGTCATTTTGTGCAATCATCCTCGTAACACGTGAAATAATCTGGCATTTATGGCGAATAACAAAAAGAAAGTGGCGAATTTTATCACATGCATGTTTTATTACGTGATAGCAATGCGGATAAATGCAGCAATTTTTTATGGCGACCCTTGTTTCATCTGTTACCGCTAGGTCACTTGAAATTAGCTTAAAATGTCACCATTTTAAGTACCGATGCGGTTGTTTTATTCGTTCATGTTAATTTGTAAGTTTTGATGGTTTTGATCAATGTTCCGAACCGGTGGTAGAGTCTTGATTTGGCATAAGAGCCACAAGTTGTGGCCACAATTGTGATGTGTGTGCCTACATGAAATAAATAATTTAAATTTTTTGAACTTCATGGGCAGGTATTTGTAATAATAATACAAATACTATGTATACTTAGATCATGTCCGCGACTTTGTCCGCCTGGATTAAGGTTTTTTAATTTCCGCGGAAACACTTTAATTTTCCGGGAAAAAAACTAGCAGTAGTTATAATCTATCTCCATTCCCAGCCTAGCATCTAGATCCTAGACACATTCGTCGATGTGCCGGAAAATCTGGTTTATTTTAGACGTTTGCTCGTTTTAGTTTTCGAAATCACATCTATCTAGGTAAATCGTGCGGAAAATAAAATATGTCTATGAGGTAATCTTAAAATTTCTAATAGAAACACTTTTAGTGGCTGTAAAGAAAATCTAGATAGCTTAACGGCAGTCGGCAGCTTTTTCATTTAATAGGTACATATATTTGCTTGCTAACTAGCAGCTTAAGAGATAGACGGTGAAATGAGGTTATACCTGTTTGTGGTAATTTTCTGGCTCGAGATAGCTCGACCTATCGCCTCGGCGAAAGTAACAAGGTTGCGATAATCACAGGCCGCCGCTTGGAACGAAACGTGTTCTAGACAAGCGATGCTTTGATAAACTGCTGTTTGTTTAATTTCTTGATTAATTCCGTTAAATTAAATTAACAAGTTTATCCATATTAATATTATAAATGCGAAAGTTACTTTAGGACGTATCTGTTTGGTGTTGAAACCCTGGGGTCATGGGGCGATGGTGCTAGATCCTTTTTTAAAGATCTGTTATCCCGTCTCATAGAGCCCACTGTTGGGGGGCTGGAAGTTACCTCGGCCAGCATATAAGTTTGGCCATTCAGCGGGGTAACGCAGCCAGCGTTCTGGGCACTTTTCCTCGTTCCAGTGGTTTAGATGATATTTTTTATATTTAGCTTTTAGTTTTAATTTAGAATTTAGTTTTGTATTATATTAAGTATTATTATTACATATTTTATTAGCTCTATCTGTCTGAATGACTGTTATCTTTTCACAGGTTATCACAGGTTAGAAGCAGGTTAGGTTCATAGCTACTTACAGAAAATGTTTGCATTTTGAAGATGGACATACATACTCGTAGGACACTTTCTTACTCCGGTGTTAAAGATTCTTTGTGAGATTTTTTTATTAGAGAGCTAAATCGCATGAATTCTCTTGCATCGGTTAGTCATACTAACATTATTAATGCGTAAGTGAAAGTGTTTATTGGTTTGTCCTTCAATTAATAAACTAAAAAGTTAAAAAATTTATTCCGATGGAAACAAGCTTTTATACTTTTTAACTTAGACCATTGGGTTTGGGTTGAATGCTCTAAGGTTCTTTACCTTTAAACGAGAATGAAGCTCCTTCTTATGTGTCGAGATTAGCCTATATCAAAATTATGAATAGGTATTTTCGTATCGTATCATACACCTTTGAAGTAGGTACCTGGTGGCTGGTACCTACCTACTTACTTATTACGGTCTGAAGTTTTCAAATAAAAGCGTATTACATTTTAATAGCAAGACTGCAAGAGAGAAGAAAAAGCGTGTACATACACTTAAAAAATCTTATCAAATCTATTTTTAATGAGATTTCTAACCGACCTCTTGACC
This sequence comes from Hipparchia sbordonii, assembly GCA_038048805.1. Lineage (NCBI taxonomy): Eukaryota > Metazoa > Arthropoda > Insecta > Lepidoptera > Nymphalidae > Hipparchia > Hipparchia sbordonii. Next base: position 4,959,718 of record CM076107.1, on the reverse strand, counting down.
TTATGTTGGTGCTTTAATTTATTACATTGCCGAAATTTAATAAAAAAATAATAGTAATAACTTCGCGCTGATCGAATTCTACGAGCGTGCTCGCAATAAATCTAGCAGTCACGATCCTTTATAGAAAACTTAGCCCACCGCAGACTACCACGTTTTGAAACAAAAAAAAACAAAAAAGTCGAAAATTTAGTCCCAATAACGTTTAACCGAGGAATAACTTCGACGATCTGACAGTTTTTGTATTAAAATGCTGCCAAAACATCAATTTCATCCCTCCTTTAAATAGGACATATTCTTATCGTACATTTAAAATGAAACCGTGTTACAAGTGAAAACCAAGCTTAAGAATGTAAGAGCCCGACTGTGTATGATACACATTAAAACTTTTTTAGATTTTGGAGTAGATAGGCCATACGACCATAGTATTATAACTGATCTTGCGGCAACTCAACGCATACTACATCAAAGCTGAAGTTATAATGGGTAGAGGACATGGTTCAAAGAATCAATAGACATTGGCATCCCAAGGTGCTTGTATGGCGACTCCCCAACGGAGGAGAGAATATAATATGGAACGTGCTATTTTTCTATTTGCGCAGACTTTTCTTGGACTGACTGTTATGTTCTTACTTCTCTGACGTCTGCGTTAATTCTATAGAACTCGAGACAATTCACAAGTGAATGTGAGGGCCCGAAGGTCGGTCTGTTCATGACAAAGGCCTAGAAACATTCTATAGATCTTTAAACATCACAATTCACAATTAGCTTTACATTCTTGAGCAAGCTATTTTCATACCTATCAGTATCTACTTACACATTACAATTAACTGCATTGTGCATACACATAGTTAAAATCACGAATAAAAAAAATATGTCGAGTTAGTGCCGATTTCACCAATATCGAGGGGCGTTTAACCGAGGATTAAATTGGGCGTTCTAACAGTTTTTCTATTGAAAATCTGTCAAAATATCACAACGCTCTGGTAGGACTTATTTTACGTTGGTGAAATCGGCTCTTAAGATAACATGAAATTGTATTGAAAAGATTCAATAGCGTTTCAAGAGACTCTGTTTGAATGTCAATTAATTTTACAAGTATATATTATTAGGAAATCAGGCAATCGATTATTATTATTATATTTACGACAAGGTTTTCACACACACTAGTCTGAAAATAACGTCTACATTAAAATTCAGCTTTTCAAAACACTTGAATTATGCACAATAACTTGAATACATGCATAATCTAAAAAAGTAATCTACTTATATCAAGAAAATAAATGTCAACTTGAATGAATGAAATGATTTCAAAAACTGGAAACGCTTGGCATTCGATAACGTAAGCGCTTACATCGATTTTTCAGAAGAATCGATTCCTAGTAACTGGCGACTTGATACCGCAAGTCGGTCAATGCCTTACAAATCGAACATTGTTTTGATAACTTATAGGTCAAATCAATTTATTGAAAACGGCAACTATCATGCCCAATACGTAGGAAACGTATTTGAAAAAGAGAAAATATTTATTAAACAAAAACAGCGTTTAAAAGAAAGTACGTATCTGTTGGGACCTAACCATTTATGTTCACAGTTGTCAATCAGTTAAAATAAAACAGAAAATCATTGACAAATTATCTTCTTTTAGTGCTAAGCCAGCATAATGCACTTCGTGAATAATTATAATGCATTATACGGGTACGTACCGCGTTTGTTGAAACTTTCGATATTTCGATACTTCGCCATTCTCAAGTAGCTACAAATTATATACCTACGTTTAGGAAACGTTGCAAGCATTATAATAATAATTGTAATAGCTAATTTTAAGTGTGAAATTCATTCTCAAGATACAATGAAACACGTGTCGTACGAAGTTCAAAATAATAGTAGAGGATGTAGATACCGAAGAAGTAAAATACCTAAAACTACAACAATAAAAAACAGATTAAATTAATTTAACTAAATCATAGTATACTTTAAACGCCGCATTCCACACACTCTTGTAAAATTGATGAAGTTTAAGCTTCTATTATAAAATTCCACTGCGCTCCCGCTTAAATTTGATCCCGGAAAGCATTCAAAAAACTTCGTAAGCCGAGCCCGAAAAAAAAAGAAAAAAAAAAGAACTGGAAAGATCACAACATCCCGACGGAGTAACGAAAAAACCTGACAAGCGTAAGTTGTTCTTTTACACTCGTTATTCTGTGAAGAAAATCAAAAATAATAGTAAAAATAAAAACAAAATTTTGTTATGCGCGCGTCTTATGTCTTTCTAAATAAAAATTGGAAGTTGAATATCTAATCAAAATCTGTTCTAACACTCTGTCAATAAAAATTAATTAATCTATTCACATGTTAAGATCGCAATGTACTTTTTTTTAAATATTATATAGACTAGCGCTTGACTGCGATCTCACCTAATGGTAAGTGAAGATGCAGCCTAAGTGGTGCCCGCTTGCCTAGAAGATGACTTTTCACTCTTGATTTAAAGACACCTAAGTTATAGTTAGTTAGAAAAACAGAATTAGGAACGAATTGTTAACTTTTTATTAAAAGGTTCAACTTTCAATTTTGGATTACGAAGATTAATTTTATTGAAAGCAGCTGTTACGAAATAGAAAAGGATGCTGTGATAGATAGAGTGATTCAATGTGTGGCCCGTTTTTCTTTTGAAGTACGGAACGCTAAAAACGAGGAACAAAAACTCAAACATGAGGCACGCGATCGAGAATGGAACCTGCACTATTAACGTGCCGGCCACACCCACCGGTTTGGAAAAAACTTGCCCAACTACGGGCGAAAGCATTGAACCGTAGAAATATATTTTAACTTTTGATTAGGTTGCTTTAGTTTGTTAGAATAACCGCCGATTGCTGCCACCACTGCTTTCGATCAAATCACGATTTATGATTGATGATTACGAAATTGGGTTGCAATAAGATTACCAAAGATTACGGATTTATTTATTTTCAAAATTCAAATTCAATTTTACAAACATATTATTTATTAGAAATGAGGTAATAGGTGAGTCGTTAACGAACTGAAACTAAAACTACGACCTAACAAAAAATATTCTATTCTATTCTATTCAATCACGCCGCAACGACTGAGCCGATTTGGCTGAGAGATAGATTATAGTCTAGAATAACACATAGCTTGCTTTTTATACCGGAAAATAAGAGATTCCTGCGGGAATCTCAAAAAATCTCAATCCACGCGGGCAAAGTCGCCGGCATCATCTATCATCCAGTTGTTAATGAACGCGAACGTATTCGCGTGTCTCGGTTATTCGATAAAAATTCTTACATATTCAGTAGGTATACAAAAACTTTATTTTTGTAAAAGACGATAGCAATAGGCCATCGGGTCAGTTGTTTCCAAGATATCGTAGAAGTCTGTGTACTGCGACGCGATGCGTGTAGATTTGTATATAATATTATTTTACATTGCATCTGTGTCGGGAGATTTAGATTTCGCTTCAAATGCCAGAAAGTTCAGTGTTGAACTTTTATATCATGCCCAACAAGATACCAATGCAGATGTGGTGCTGTCCCCTTATGTGATTTGGTCTTTACTAGAGAGCCTGAGCTACGAGCTTCTGGGAGTTAACCGGAAGGTTCCAAACCTATTGCCGTTAACGGAACAGAACAGAAATGAATTTCTGGAACAGTTCACGAATCTACAAACATCGTTGCTCGCGAAAGAAGGTGTGAATATAACGCTACTGAATTTCCTGTTTTACGAGGAAGATTTACACGTATATCCGGACAATATTAGGAGACTAGAAACAGATTTTGGTTTTGTCACTCAGCGTCTCGATTTTAAGACGCCACAGGGGGCCATGTTGCCAGCGTTTGTAACCTTGCAGCGATGCGGTATGGCGCGGTGGTCTCTAATAAAGCTCACCGATTTTGTAAATACAACAATGATTATGTGCAATTGTTTAACGTTTAAAGCGAATTGGCTTGAACCGTTCAGCGGACTTAAAGATAAAATGCATGTGAAAGCTCATTTACGTTCGTCAGATTTTGAGTCTTTGCACGCATCGGTAACGGAATTGCCTTATGAAGGTGGTAAATACTGCATGCTTATCATAAGACCTCACGACGGGTACGACATCAAGCAAGTATACAAAAACCTCAGAGATGTATCATTGAAGGACATACTCGGTAAATTGCAGCGTGACGCTGTCGAGTTTGGTTTAAGGGAAGTCGAAGAGGAGTTACCGAAAGGTGAGATCAGTTCACGAGTTATTTTAAACGAGCCGTTATCCGATATGGGACTTTCTGACGTGTTTCACAAGAATGCTTCGAATTTCGACAATTTTGCTGAAGATACAATTTATATCGGCGAAATAGCGCAAAGGGTGTCCGTAACGTTTGATTATTTGGAAACGATAGTGTACGCAACTACGCCATCGATTGAATTGAAAAGACGGATTCCGTTGAGGACCGAAGTCGAAATGAAGCCATTCATATTCTTCATAATGGAAAAAACTAAATCTACTGTGCTCATTGGGGGATCTTATACTAAAAACGAAGTATTTGATTGAATGACTATTGTTTCAACCATGTTAGTGTGAATTTTAAACATCCTCTAGGAAACTTGTCTCTACAGCAGTATTCGAATTAGCTTCAGTTGCTTCAGTGTAACTATTATTTATTTATCTATCATCTTTGTTTATTATAACTCTGGAATAGAAACCAAAACCTCTCAATTATAAGCAGGGTTGGAAAAAAAATGATTTTTTTTTGTTCTTTTTAGTTTAGGGCATTATTTCAAATTAATTCGACCTATAATGTTTCATTTCTAGACTAGATCTTTTCAAATTCATCATAGTAAATTTAATTGACTATATGGAGAATTTACAAAAATCTATCAATTTAATTACAATGCCAATAAAAGTTCAAAAATATAACAAAATAATAGCATAGACTCAACTGGTTTTAAATCAACAAGCTATTTAGACTCCTAAATATTAATTTATTTTCATTTTATATCCATTCATTCGCCATGAAAAGTTAAACAACGCTTAAAACTTGTTTTAATCTGTATTTTTAAACGTGTAATAAAAACACGTTTTAAATTCAAACTGTTTTAAACTTGTGTTTTAAAACAACTTGTTTTAATCATTAAAATGATTTGCTAATATACATAACAATTACCGACAAATTAAATACCAATTTCTATAGTTTAGAAGTTTATAGTTTCAACAATACAAGTTTATATTTTGTTTCTCATATTTAAGTACCAAAATAGGTGTCATTAATGGGCATTATTAACGATGGTAGCTAATTTGTTAATCCAAACTTCAAAACCGGCGGTAATTTTGATATTTTTCTAAATGATTTATCTGTTTGCAACAGCAATCACAGAAATTGCTGGTTCGCAATGCAATCTCAATCTGAAAATACGTTTTTTCGCTTTCAAGCAGGTGAAATTAAGAAAGCCCCAAAATGGTAAAAAAAAATTTAGTTAAAGATACATAATCAAATAAATATATAAGTACTGTGTATAAAAAGTTACTACAGGTATATAAGCATTTTAATTAGAAAACAAAGCTAAATTCGCTAAAAGGAATTCCTTTTTTCGAGCAGTGGAAATTATTTGTAATGAAATTAGAGAAAGTGTACTTTGCACGCCGGTGTCCATACCAATATGAAGGCTGACAAATCAATTGTTTTCACCGCATTGCGTGAATGTTAACAGTAAAAGTGAGATGTGGACAGGTGGGTTTGTGCCTAAGGTAGTATTATGAATTAAAATTAGTACTTATTTGAATTAACGTGAAAGTTTGGAGAAGTTTTATAGTATTGATAATATAATAATGACTTATATACTTGTAAAATATAAGCTATATTTTACTATTATACTTACTACTTGTAAAATATAAATCATACTTTACAAGTGTATTTTTATAAATCCGTCAAAGATTACGGAGATAGAGATCATCTCCACTGAAAAATAGTTTTAAACAAACAGAAAAGTGAAGCCAAAATATAAAACTACTACTACTACTACTTAAAAACAAGCAATCTCTCAAAATTTTCATTACATAGAAAGCATTTACCTAACCAGTCGTGATTTTGCAAAAAAATTGTCCAAAAACTCTCCAATTGTATAACAGTTGTACCATCGCGAATCTAGACATTTTAAGATTATACCGACAAGTCAGCGCAAAAAATGCTACAAATTACTTTAAACTTTAAATAAGAAACTAGCAACAACTAGGTATAGACACAAAATGATAAATAATGCCGTTTACGAATACTTATTAGAAAACAGGAAAATAAGCTCGAGTTTAGTATTAAAAAAAACCGCCTCATCCTACATGTATTGAGATTTTTCCGGCAAGAAGACTTCGCGCAATTAGCAAGTTCATTCAAAATTTTACTTCATAAAGTGCATTTTTCAATAAGTATTGAAAAATGAATTTGGATTGTCACAATAATATAATTATTATTTACTAGCTTTTGCCCCCGCGACTTCGTCCGCGTGGAATTAGGTATTGGGGTGGAATTTTCAAAAACTGTGACACACGTACTTCTTTATTTTTAACTGAAAGCTCTAATACCAACTTTGATGGAAACAGCTTGAAAAATGACGGAGTTTCATATAAACTTCCATCCCCTATTTAAACCCCTTAGGGGTGGAATTTCCAATAATCTTTTCTTAGTGTGCGCCTACGTCATAAAAGGAACCAACTGTAAAATTTCAAGTTTCTAACTTCAGTAGTTTAGGCTGTGCGTTGATATCTCAGTCAGTCAGTCAGGACTTTGAATTTTATATATATAGATTAATTTTATTGACTTCAAAGTTTTGACAACGGTAAAATAAGCGCCTCCTTACGCGTGAAGTTTACCTTACAAAAATTAAGTAGCTAGTATCTCAGATATAATTTCTTACGCGTTCACCTATGATATCACGGTTCGCTAGTTTATTAGTTCAACGATATAAACTTCCCGGCCTTCTGTTAAAGTATCATATCGATTCATTCACATTGTTTTTAGGATATCTCCGCTTGAGTACCTTTGATTATTATTTTTACACTGCCCCATAGTGATATCAAAAGAGTCATGTTCGTGGATAAGGCAGGCAAATAAAAATACCTTTATTTATTTGGTGCCTAAAATGGTTAATTGTAGACGGTTATACGAAATTGTTATAAGTGCATATAGTAGGGTGTATACCTAAATAAGTGGAAATTTTTTATGGCGAATAATTAATTCAAAATTCAAAATTATTTCATGTATACGCCAACTTGTGGCTCATGACGAGTCAAGAAGCTCTACTGTCTATTTGGAACGCCTATTTTTTTTATATTCGATCGCAGTCAAGGGCTATCTTGTCATTGAATAATAATAAAAAACCTAATACTGGGAAAGCCATATAGCTGTAATATACGCAACAGTTTTTACGATGTTACGCATTTCCCTTTCGAGAATATCAACAGTGAAATGACTTTATTGCTTCCTAGGCATTGTTCTGTTTTCCTACGATTGGTGGCAGTGGGAAAAAATCTACCAGTAATAAGTTTGCGGCAACGTCTTTGGATAGATACGATAACATATATTTAAACTTTTATCACGCTAAAAAGATTCCCAATATTAGCCACACAGACAGACATTTCATTTTGTTTATTTATAGCTATATGTGTAAGGTTATTCGAACATCTGCCTAAGCAAGGCCGCCAAGAAACATTTCACGCGGAATTCGATAAAACACCTAAAGGTGAGCAAACAACCAGTTTTCTTAATTTCGATAAAATTTCTTGTTACCTTGCTGAATTGCTGCTCATGACAGAGAATGTGCTATTTTTTTGTAAAAAGAAAAAGGTAAGCATTTTTGTATTTTTTATTTATAATCATACTAATATTATAAATGCGAAAGTTTGTATGGATGGATGGATTCTTCTTCACTCTCACTTCACCAATGTCTAAAAATGTTTAAAATCCTAATAATGGATGGATGGATGGATGGATGGATGTTTGTTAATCTATCACGCCGCGACGACTGAACCGATTTGGCTGTTTGTCACAGAGATATGTAAATTACAGTCTGGAAAAACTTATAGACTACTTTTTATCCCGGAAAATAAGAAAGTTCCCGCGAGAATTAAAAAATCTTAATCCACGCAAACGAAGTCGCGGGCATCAACTAGTGACTTTATAAAACTTTCATATTTTTTTCGTTTTTCATACAAAACTTACACTTACTACATACTTACGCATGAATGATGAGTAGGTAGGTAGAAATGCAAAAGTGTGTTTGTTGTTTGGTTTAACATTCAATCACCCGGAACAACGGATTGACGTGATATTTTGCAAGGATATGTGTATTTGGCGACTAGGTACGTATAGGTACTTTTTATCCCGGAAAAAAAGAATCAACGAAGTCGCGGGCAAAACTAGTAGGTAATCTAAAATGATGACAAAATTAGTCATTGATTGAAAATGTAATTTACCTAAAATTGGTTAAATTGGTCGACATCAAGGCAAATCGCATTTAGCACTAATGTGTGTAGGTCTTGTAGGTACATATCTATGTACGAACATTATTCTATTAACGTAGCGATTTAGCATTCGAGGTATGGCGGTTAATTACCCGCTAATGATAATCACGTTTACTGAACACACGACCTTGATTGTTTTGGGAATTAACATGGCTTCCATTTTAGAGGCCATGTTTAGACACTAGATAAAGTCGTGTGTATTTGTGTGAGGCCGATTAAAGAATAAATTACAATTTCTGAATTGTCTCTGGTCTGGTCTGGTGGGAGGCTTTGGCCGTGGCTAGTTACCACCCAACTGTCAAAGACGTGCCACCAAGATAACGTTCCGGCACGATAGCGTGTAGAGACAGATTGGAGGTATGGGTTGCGAATGCAGTTTCAATGGTTGCAGTTTCAAAATAACAATATTCATGGTTTCAATGGTTGCAGTTTCAAAATAACGGGGTCAGTAGGTTTATATGGTGTTTTTCTTTTGGTAACTATTTTATTTGTATAGAACGAACATTGACTGTTACTGAAAAGTAAAGCACTAGAAACTAAATTATGTGTATTTGTTTGCAGATATTCTTAAAATTATGTATAATGGGCTTAAAGATTTGGAATAGGAAGTAGTCTACTTCCTATCTTGATACTATTCCATTGTTTGTAAGTTTTCATTTTAAGAGAGTTTTGATATATGATCAAACAAACATCCAAGTGAAGTTCGATCGATATTATAATGTCGCTTCATTCGAAGGCATAAATTGTAAGTAATTTATGAAACAGCTAAGTAGGTATCACAACATAGTATAAAACAAAGTCGCTTTCTCTGTCCCTATGTACGCTTAAATCTTTAAAACTACGCAACGGATTTTGATGCGGTTTTTTTAATAGATAGAGTGATTGAAGAGGAAGGTTTATATGTATAATAACATCCATTAACAGTGAATGACATAGGCTATATATTTTATACCCGTGCGAAGCTGGAGCGGGCCGCTAGTATTGTATAAACAAAGTAGGTACACAAAGTACATGTTAATATTATTGTACCTATTACCACAGAACATAATATAAATACCTTTAAGTATTACCTACCTCCCGACCTAACGTGTGGTTATCAGTGTCAACAAGGATTAGTTTCGTATCGCAGAGTTTCACAGTCGTAAATATGCTGCAAGGTAAAGTAGGCGTGATATTTTATCTAGAAAGACGTCTTTTAACTAAGTATGTAATGAATGTGTTTAAAAAATAGTCCGCTTATTTTATTTTATTATATATTTTACCCACGTAAATACTTACGTGGTTAACTTAATTTGCGATAGTTATTTATTCTTAGTATATTCTGCAAACATACCTATGAAACTTAGACGTACTTCTTGCAACTTAACATAATCATAACTTCAACTTATCTTATGAATATTGTTACAGTTTGTTTTGAAAAGAGCAGCTCCTAAGTTTCTTGCCGGCTCTTCTCAGCAGAACCTGCTTTTCGAACCGTTGGTAGTCTTCACGTGTCATAAGAGCTTCAGGTTGACCTACATGAAATAAATAACTTTGAATTTTGAATTTCTTATCTCCGTTGTCTCAGAAACTTACCTACTGACCATAAATTAATATTCCTACTGACACGATTGGCAACCCTATCTAATAATAATTGTTAAAGAACTTTCTCTGTTTAGATTTCACACGTTTTCGACTAAACTTTGTATGACTTCGCGCGTGTTATGTATGACATAATAATAAATTGGTGAGAACCATCAACAGCCAATGTGTAAATCGCTATTTTATCACAATTTGTTGACCTAGCTGTGACATAGATAGGAAATGACATAATGGTCAAATATTTTGGCCTAAAACATTCAAATAATACGCTATCTGACTTCACCACCCCTTCCTAAACAATTTAATTCACGCTTCTTGACCCGATACCAAATGCAGACCCAAATCAAGTCGTGTTGTTTTCTATTTCGCTTCAAACACCCTACACGAAATGGTGTTGTGTCGAGTGTACGAGTACTTATCATATTATTATGTAGTAGAATTCTTTATATTATATGATTCCAGCTTTTTCTTCTTTCTTCTTTAGCACGGAGCCGCGGAAAGGATGGGAATAGGCCTTTGCCAAAGAGCACACGGATTAGTCGGAAAAAATAAAAACATTGTGTTAAACATATGTAGTTCATCATAATCAAAAACTCCAAAATAGGTACGATTTACATCTAACGGAGTGCTACATAAGTGAATTGAAATAAATAACAAGTTGACGTTTAAAGTCCATAATTCGACGTGCCAAGTAGGTACCTACTGAATAATATGTTTCCCGGAACGCGCCAGCAACCGTTGCAAATGACATGATATGCAATATGAACTTTAAACGTCAAATTATACATACGTTTTCATTTACTTTATTTCAATTTCGTGTCGATCCAATGACTTTTGTTAAATGTGAATTGTACTTAATTTTTGTAGGCGATATCACGATAAATCATACGCCTTATAGAGCCTTAATTAGTGCCATATCCTGTTAGCTACTAATACGAATAATTGACTAACTTTTTGATCTTGATGATACTCATAAAATAGTATTAGTAAATGTCAAGTTGCGTAATAATCATAAAGAGGGTACACACCAAACTGGATTCCGCACTGCGAACCTGGAAATAACAAAATTAATTTAGTATTTAAATCACGAAATCCATAAATTAACGAAAATTCAATATTTACCGAGGTCACAAACTCAATCAACATAATTGATCGTAAACCACCTTAGGCCCACAATTTCGTCTGCGTGGTTTTAGGTTTTTATAAATTCCGCGGAAACTCTTTGTTATTCGAGGACAAAAGTAGGCATGACATAACGTAGGCTACCTTTTATACCGGAGAAACAGAGAGTTCGCGTAGGAAGTCGCGGTAAAAAGTAGAATAAAATACAAAGCACTTGCAAATCAAATCTCTCGTGATATAACTTACAATATTGATGACATTATTTTTATTTTATATTTATAAATTATACGTATACGTATGAAAGTAAAGGCGTTATTACATGTACACGCAGTTTAATGAAAAACGAATAAAACCCATAATATTGAGTCGAGTAATGATAGTGCGAGATGATTTAACTTTCACCGTCTGATGAACACGTTCGTGTTGAAAAAAAATCGAAACGATTTACGCTCGATTAAAGATGAATAAACTCCTCCAATCGTCACATTTTTCGTATATTATTATGTACATGTTAATAAATAGAAAAAAAACGTACGCGCAGTATATCTATATATATAAAATTCAAAGTCCTGTCTGACTGACTGAGATATCGACGCACAGCCTAAACTACTGAAGTTAGAAACTTGAAATTTTTACAGTTGGTTCCTTTTATGATGTAGGCGCACACTAAGGAAGGATTTTTGAAAATTCAACCCCTTAGGGGGTAAAATAGGGGTTTGAAAAATCGAACTTAACGTGAGCAAAGCCGCGAGCAAAAGCTAGTACCTAATAATATCCAACCTACGTGTTTGGCACCAGTTTCTTAAATCAATAGGGCTAAGGTGTGCGATACGAGAAAATTTGGTTTGTTATTACTTCACGCTGCAACGAATGAACCGATTTGGCTGAAATTTGGAATGGTGATACCTCATACCCAGGATTAACACATAGGCTACATTTTATCGCGGAAAATAAGAGTGAATTGAAAAACCTTAATCCACACGGACGAAGTCGCGGGCATCATCTAGTTTTGTAAATAATTTTCTTTTGACATAGAGATAAAACTTGAAAATTAATACTGAAAGTGAGGGTTGTTGACACCCCTGATTGAAATTTGATATAATACCTACTACACGAACTTTAATTATAAACCGGTCTAATTCACAAGTTTGTCCGTATTATTTATAACTTTGCGGTTGTACATATCATTATATTATTATCAAATTCAAATCAAAAAGGGGCGGAAATTAACTATTCACCTGTGCCTACTTGCTTCATAAATGTTTTAAATATGTACTTACATACAAAAAAGATTATTTCTAATGCTTTGCTACCAATATACTACAAAATAAATGAGGCAAAACTAGGTTTAAACAGAAAATAATCCACTTATCTCCTTGCTGCAATCATAAACGCGGTATGATTTGGCAAATTGTTGCAATTTTATTATTTTTTACCATTTGGAGCGCAACAAAACGGTGGTTATAATGTTTACTCCTTTATAACAAAATAATAGTTTATCTATTGCATATCATCATACTTCCTCGATTCTCTTATATTGGTTGCGAAGTATATTTTCATAAATTTTGCGTCCTGGTGTTTGCCTAATGACGTATCTATAAGCTTTTGTAATTTTTATTTTAATAAACGTCCCAATAAAAAAAAATTACCTACGCAAAAATATAATAACTTTTAGTATAAGTAGGTAGATATACCGGTGTGTCTGAGATTTGTTGTAGTTCTTCGAATTCTTTCCTACACTTGTTTATTAACATCGTTAGCTTAAAATATGGTGAAATAAAGACAACATTATTAACATTTATTTTATACTTTCGCAATAATCTGCATAATGTGTAGAAAGAATCCAATTTAAATATAATAAACAGATATTTTTGTAATAAGTTCTAAATACATAATTTCGCTGTTGGGTAAATTCCGTATTATTTCTACAATGGTAAAAGGCCTTCAGAACTTTTTAATGTTTAATGCGATGCGATGAGTTCATCGTTATGTTATGTAAATAAGGCAAAGTTCATGCAGATGTCATTCTTGTAACGCCTTTCGCAATATATACCAAACTTTAAGTAGTATTTATATTGGGTTGAAGACGTAATAAATGGCTTCTTTAAATCTTTTTGTTGATGGTGCACCTCGTCAAAATGATTAACGTTATCGATTATGTCCAACTTTTATTTAATGCACTGTGTTAACTTTCAGATCTTATTTGATAAGTTTATGTATCTTGTTGAAGATCGTCAACGTTTGTACAGTGTACAATCTCGTCTGTTACGCACTTAGATACAGAAATATAGACTACTAGACGATGCCCGCGACTTCGTCCGCGTGGATAAGGTTTTTGAATTCCCACGGGACCTCTTCCATTTTCCGGGATAAAATGCACCTTGTGTTAATCCCGGTTATGAGCTATCTCCAAATTTCAGACAGATCAACAAGTTTAATTTTATTATGTAGTCTTTTAATGTGTAATTACGATTCCCCTTAATTTTGAATGTCACAAGCTTAAAATCTACAATTTAAAATTCGAAAACGGAGCTCTCTACCTACCCGATATCATAGTTATCATCCAAATCGACAAATTTAACCAAATAAAGAAAAAATGAGGCTTTATTTGACAAAACACATGATTTTTTACCGGATGTATACTATAATAATGATACTTAAAATTCCGAGAGCGTCCGTCTGTCTGTCGACGACTATGAAACTTTTACTTAAGCGCTAAATTAGGTATAACGATTTTTTAATGTACCTACCAACCTACTATTAAATGCCTCCGGGTATAAATCTTTAACGTTGTAATTATTATGAATGACGATTATGTTTACGAAAGCTTCAAGGAACGAAAAGTTTTTGGATGTTTATTGGCCTTAGAATTGTCGCGAGAGAAGTGAGAACAAATCACGATCCGTAGCGCTCCCCATACAAGCGAAATTTGGTTCTTATTATTCTTATTAACCCATCAAAGTCAACAAAATTTTGTAGACACGCTCTAGAAAGTTATATCTGTGTCTTTGATTTGTCAGATTTCGATAAAAATAAAAGGCACAAAAGTTTTTGTAGAAATTATTTAGCTCATCTCACTTTAATCCTCATTTTACAACGTAAACTATAGATAGATATTAGCTTCTAGAGCGTATCTACAAATTTTTATTGATTGAATGAAAATAAGAAACAAACTTTGCTATATGCGAGCTTTGTATTAGTTAATCTCTATTTTCTTATAGGTAAGAACTTTCTCTTCCAACTAAACGCACAGCGTATATTTTACATAGATACAATATAATTAAAGTTTAATATTGAGCCTCCATTATTTCAGAAATCGATATGTAGCTACTGGTACTTTTTCTTCCCCTCGCTTGAGGAATACAATAACGGACAACCAAGGAGACAGCAATGGTTACAAATTACAATACATACCGGTCAGTTATGTAAAATACACAATGAGTTTGCTCTTTGTATACGTGTAATATCACGTTGAGTGTCTGAATAAACTTTTTCCTTGACACTTTCTTTTTCTCTAATTTTTTTTTTCTATCGATGACAAGTCAACCTTTGACTGAGATCTCAGTGTAAGTGACAGTGCAGTCTTAAGATACCTACTCGTAGAAGCGGGCTAACTTAAAAGGATATCTATCCCTTTAGGCAGAAATAGTACATACTAAAAGACATCGTCTCGGAACACTGAATCGCTCAACAGCATATCATTACCGATAGGTAAGATAAAGTAAGTAGCCAACATAGCAGACCAGACCAGAAATGATTCAGAAATTACTAATTTTCTAATTGCCTCTGCCGGGAATTGAAAAGGAACCTCCCATTTATAAGAAAGACCGCATAGCCCACTGCAGAGAAAGCGTTTCGTTTTCCATTGGATTACGGAGTTATTCTTGTGACATCACTAGATTGGTGAGAATCACTTTAATTACTGGCTTTTATCAAGTGCTGGTTTCGGAAATAGCTAATCACTCCCGCCCTCCGGCGGAGATTTACAATCGGATATCGCCGGTTTGATCGACACCTATCGTCCGCAGTAATAGACATTATTGGATCTATAGATTACGCCTCATTATCGACCAAAGATGGACGGATGTAGATACCGATTGGTCTAACATTTGCGAGTATAAGGCAACTTTCTCGAAAATATAAAAGTGGTCAAACGCCAGCGAAGGAAGCCGCAAGTATGGTCTGTCGAGGTTATTGTTCGGTCACGCTAAATATAGAATTGCCATAGGGCTTTTGCCACCATGACTACCTATCTATGCTCCGCCTATATCTGCTACTATACAACTGACATAGCTATTCCCGATTGAATAATTCCGATTGAAAACAAGTACTGTACGATAATAAAATATTACCAATTTTACTTTATTTTCAGAACATATAATGGCAATGATAAATAACACAGAAATAAATTAATTAAATCGTGAATTAAAAACTTGCCTGTCTTCAATGATGTGCATAAACATAATGTACTTTAAAATAAACCTTACTAATATTGTCTTTAAATCATGCCGCTAAAAAGCTATGGATCAGTTACTTTTCATCCCGGAAAATCAAAATTAAAAACCTTGGGATTTTTTAAAACTAAATCCACGCAGATGAATTCGCGAACAACAGCTATTTTATCTCCTCCATAGTTGTGACTATTCTCTGTTGAGATTGGTCATTGGTCATTGAACAGAAGCTACCTACTACCTGCTCTGTGTGTGTATTACCAATTATATACATTATTAACCAATTACATAATTTATAAACGCCATTAATTAAAAGCTCCTCGTAAGCTCTTACATATGTTCTGTCTGCCGAATAAAAAAAATTCAGAGACTATTCGGCAGACAGAATATATGTAATATTCTGTCTGCCGAATAGCCTCTGAAACTACTTTTTTTAGACCCGTATTCATCACCATCAGGTGTATGTTACGGCCAATTACAAACCTGTTTTCAATAAAAAGTGTCTAACTTACGTCTCATCAAATAAACCAATGTACAAAAGCAATCTCAAAAGCAATCACTCTTCGAATACGGCTCTCTGCGGCATTCGAAAGTTGGCGATGTTCTATAATTGTTACCATTGACGTATCTTCGATCGGTTTCTTGTACTCTTATGTAACACACCGATGTATACATGGAACTGAGTTTCTAAGCTTGCGGGCTGATTTTCCTTAAATTCCTTACCCATTTGCCTAAGATATACGTTACGTGTTAGTAACTGCAATTCCTTGTACTTACTCGTACAACAACTTCTAGGAGCCGGGTGAGGCGTAATACTCCCTATAGGTAGAGATTATTACGAAGACATAGACTGCTCTCTTTGTACCTATAGATCAAATTAAGCTAATAAAGATCTTACATGGCGTTACTAAGATTGCAAGTTATACTCATTTTAATATTGACATCGATGAAATATCGTATTTTATTGTTCTGGTTTATATTATTTATTTATTTCTAGGATAGAGAAACAAAATTCTCATAAAATTATTTAAAATTTGCAAAATTTTAATGTTTAAGGATTCTCGCGTGGCTGGCGTGAATTTCGGTAGATGGCGTAACATTTGAAAGATAATGGCATTTGAAAAAGGCTACGCTCTCTACGAGGGGCTGAGTCTTAAGTTACATTATATTATTTTCACAGAAAAACAGACTGAAGGGCTGGTGATGGGCTGAGATGATGATGATGATGAAAATGTTAAGCATACCTTCTTGTACAACGACCGCGATAAATCGATCATGGTGCGGTAGTAGGTTGTATCTACCCAAATAGACTGGAAGTAGGTATTTAATATGCTAATTTAACGGAGGCTTCGTGGCAGCATCATGGAACACGACTCTGTCATTAGACGGGTGCGAAAACAATCGACAACGACGGCTTAAAATGCGTTGCAAAATGCAAATTACACGATAATGATTGTCCTTAATGCGTATTAAATATCTACCTCCACGAATTTAACTGAAGATTTTTCATTTGGACATGCATTTTAAATACAGGTACCCTGTGAATCCAAAACACTGTATCTGCTGATATTCTACTATATATCTACACTACTATTATTATTATAAAGAGGAAAGATTTGTATTTTTGTATGTTTGTAATGAATAATCTCAAAAACTACTGTGCCGATTTCAAAAATTCTTTCACCATTGGAAAGCTATATTTATTTAACATAGGTTAAACACAACACATTATTAACACATTTCTGGACTAGTGGCCAGACCTCCTTTACCTGACGGCACCTGTACATAAAAACTAAAGATGTTACGACATCAAACTGCGCTTTGTTCATCTATCATTTATCGTTTCGAGTTTGACAAGTATATACCTATCCAAAGTTTACAGATTTTTTTCTTACTTCACTTACCTAAATATCTACTGGGTGATTACATACATATTAGACACCTATACATATTCTTAAGTACATATTATACATGTAATATAATATCTAATCGAAAGATAAACGGGTATACCTACTTTTAAACCAACAGAAATATCAACAGAATCAGATGATGGATAAATACTCGTAATATAAGAGTAAACAAAATAATAATGTATTCATCAATATCGCCGGAATAACTTTTACCTAGATATAAAAATATTTAATCTTAATAACCGGTGAGAATGACCTACTAACGCTGCCTGATAAAGTGATAACATTAACAAGAAAGTAAAATTCCAACCAGAGATAAACTGATATCAATTATAGATACCTATTCTTTCTTAATTTTTATCTATTATAGACGCGTAGTGGTATTCTGTAAAGTTGATTACATCAAGTTCACGATGTAGGCACAATTTGCTTTATTTGACCGCAAGTACCTTTAGTACTATTAGGTACTGTGTGCCGCAAATAAAATTCGTAATCGTATTAAAGATTATTTCAAACAAGGGATAAGTAGGTAGGTATTTATACTTTGTAGTGATATTAATTAAAATCCGTTTTATGAAGATGCAGCCAATGAACTGGTATTGGTTATTATCATCGGTAAGATTACTTAAATAAATGATCGAAAGCCGACCGCCATTAATTATTTTTAAATTAATTTTGTTTTGGAATGATCATTTCAAAAGGTCCAAAAGTTATTGTACGACTTCTGTGATTAAATGCTAATATAAGAAGACTAATAAATTGTGAGATGTCTTTAGTATAAATAAGTTACAATGGTCGACGTATTTTACGGCCACCAATTTAAGTGGAACTAATGTGAAAAAGGCAATAACCTTACACAATCATTTCCGTGTTTTGTTCGACTTAAGATTTTTTCTTTATACCATGTTTCTTACTTTCATGAAATTACGAGTGTATGTTATTTTTAGGGTTCCGAAAAAAAAGGGAACTCTTATAGAATCACTTGGTTGTCCGTCTGTCTGTGTGTTAAGGTCCTTTTTCTCCCAAATGGCTAGTAACCTAACACGCATTAAAATTTGACGGTTTATTTGTTTTTAAGTAACCTGATAATATGTAGTTTGTTCCGAGGTATGGTACCGAAATACTTGGTTTGTTATAAAATAGTACCTATGTATTACCTAATAGAACGGTATATAAATAAAAGGCGCAGTATGTTTTTTCGTGTACAACAAGCAAATAAAATAAATCTTATATTGCTTTGGCAATTTTTAATTTTATTTCAAGTTCTTTGAATGAAAATATTGTTTACGTTAAAAGGTTTCAACAAGTGATATTAAAGTGCTTCAAACGCAAATAATTACGAAAAGTGAGAGATGAGCCAGAGTTTAACCAACGTACCCCTCGAAAAAAAAGCTCAAGTCTTAATTACTATAATCTTTTTTCTAATTGAACGAGCGAAGCGAGTTCTCTGAGTCAACTAGGGCGCTTGTCTGTACTGGACAGAGAAGTGTGTACGTCCAAATGTCTGTCAGAGCCCTATAACTTCTGAATTACTGAACGTAATTACTTCAAATTTAAATATAATATGTAAACTGATGGCCTTCAGCCGAACATTGTATAAAAAAATATAAAAAGCTTTATTTCAGGGGGGCTCTCATAGAAGCGTGTTTGAAGTAAAATTTTGTTTGTTGCGTTACATAGACTTGCAATATATCTTTTTAAAGACGACTTTGATCAGAGTACAAAAATATATATTTTTTTTAATTTTTCCCTTAAAATTGACGAAATGGGGGGCTTTCAAAGTGGAGATTTTAATTTGAGCCATATGTCGAGAATTACTGAATATTAGAACGTGAAACTTGGTTGAAAATTCAATTATATACTGTACTTGAACAACAAATACTAAAATTAGATAAATGTTATAAAGAAACGAAATTATTTAATTTTAAATGCTAATAGCTTCACAATAATGCTAATAGATGGCGCTGAGTCAGTAAAACAGTTTTGTGTCAACTATTATTTTTTTATTGCGTCTAATGTTAAAAGTTAATTATTACAATATATAATTAAAACTTTTGGGAATTATGGGATATCGCGAGGTCTCAGTTCGGGGCGAACCACCAGTTAATATTATAGGCTATTACCGCTTCGTTACGTAGTGCGTTCGGTACAAAACACCTTTAAAATATTTCGAATAATGTAATGTAGTGCTCACAAAACATTTTTATTTATAGCCATGATAATTCCTTGTATCTCTAACCGCATTATGAAGCAGTAAGCCGGAATTTGTATTTATACAATTGTAATAAAGTTCAAATTCGGATAGCTTGCTGCCGAGGATGAAAAGAAGTCAAAAAGACGTAACATAGACAATTACCACAGGGATGGGTGGTCTTCGTCTAGGATTTCTTTGCGCAATAAATAAACGACAAAATGTTGTTTTCGTCATTGAGTTACATCATGGAGCAACAAACCTCATAATATTATGTAAATAAAACGGGGAGGGCGAAAAGCGCGTTCACCTAATGATTAGTTAGACCAAAGTTTAGCACGTACTTAACATTTTTAAGTAAACAAATCCATCTTATTTGCGGCAAGTTACGTCATATGATAAATATTGCGATATTATTGACGATCAGAGAAGAAACAGGTTCGCTTTATAATTCACTGAATAAGGAAAAACGTAACCCATTGACTTGTAGTATGTCGCTGTGGTATTAAATGCCGTGATAATTCCACTTTTGAATATTATAATTGCATGGATTTTTGCCAATCATCTCCATTTCCTACAACATAACGGACGCTTAATAACTAAAACTGACAGATTGACAGAAATTGGACCGTTGCATAGTATGAAATTAAGAAATTGATAAACGTCAGAGCAATTATAACATCACTAGATTAAGTTATAAAATCATGGATTTTGCAAGAAACGTGCAAAAGCTTCATCAGTTAGGTTGAGTATATTTTGCTGAACATTGCTGTTCTAGTAAAACTAGTGATATGGCAACTCTCTGGTTTACGTAATCGCGATGGTTACAATTGATTTGTAGTAAAGGTTATTAAAGATTTGTTCAAGTTCTGAAAGAAGCAGAAGTGTTTATCGAACATTTTTGCAATATGAACGTGCACTTTCTTTCGCATGCTATGCCCGTCGCAATCCATCAAGCACAAATTGCTCGATCAATCTTCATTTGAATTGAAATGAGGAAATTTGTTTCATGCATACAACTGATAAATTGCTTTAATCGGCACATAACTTAAAAGTTACTTCTCGGAAAATTAACTTTCTACGGAAAAAAAACTTTGATTGTTTATTATAGTTTCCCTTTTAAGGAACTATTCTTCTTTAATAAACGTAGCTTCTTCCAGCGCTACTTGTTCCAGTATATATAGTATTGTTAGCTATGATAAACATGACAGATATTCCCCTTTCCCCTCCAACATGAAGTAAAGCTTGTGCTCGGAGTAGGGTACGACAGTAGTTCGACTGGTACTTTGACTTTTATGTTTTCAATCTGCACTCTGATCGCTGCATTATTGAGGCAGGACAAGCGGCTTAAGACTGTATTCTGTTGAGATATCAGACCAGACTACCAGACCATCCACTGAAACTTTTTATATATTTTATTATTTTTTATATATTTTCTCCCAGTTTCTTGCTGGTTCTTCTCGGTTCGGACGGCATTCTGAACCAGTGGTAGATTCATTTGAAGATTCCATTTGACGATTCGAAAGCACTTTGTAAAAGTTTATTTAAATAAAAAAAATTATTCTATCCTATTCTATAGTTTTTAAATTAACCATAAAATTCGCAAAGGCCGTACCAAACCGTAAAATAAAATATTAAATATATTTTATTTATTGATAAAATTATGACTAGCCAGATACCGTTGATGTCTTTTGTATGGCCGATCAAGCGTCGTTGGTCGCAGGCGCGGCCCAATCAACGGAACGAAAATCGAGCGACTTCTCATAAAATACAAATTCTCGCCTACTTTTTGAACTTTCGTTAACACACATTTGTTAATAGCTAACTGTAAATATATACAGCGGTGTTGTCTCAGTGGCTAAGACTTCAGCCTGTTTTTGGAGTTATTTTTTTTTTTGCTAATGTCCATCAAACCAGAAAAATCTGTAACAACTTCCCAATCATAATGAACATTGAGACTATTCCAGTTGTTGAACAAATACAACATACAAGTAGAGTTTCGGAGATAATATGTGCGCCTTAGTACATAATTATATATCACTTGCTTTAATGGCGAAAGAAAAATCGTGAGAAAACCTGCATGAATTTTTCATAATACTCTCAATACTTGCACTAGTCCAGCATGGTCCTATGACCTAAACCCTTCTCATTCTGAGAAGAGACCTTTCCCTAGTACCTACTGGACTAGCGATGAGTGAGATGATATGATGATGATGATCAACTATAAAAATTGAAATTTCTTTATCTGATAACACACCACATGATCTCACCTCTTTGATAATGACACACTTGACATACATAGCGTAGATTGTTTTATCTTAAAACCGTTCCAATGAGTTCATTGGTTATTTTTGACTGGGAAATTTTTAGCTTCCAAAATAATGGATATAAGTCGTTATAATTATTGTGCTGAGTAGGTAAGGACAGGAAAGGATATTGAGTATTTTAGTGAGGATGTAATTATTTCTTGATTAGATATGAGTAAGTGCAATAGAAACGGGCACTGATCTGTGTAGATGATTTGTTTCAATCACAGTCAAGGATATTGTATATTATTATTAATATTATCTTGTAGTTAGAGCATTTAGTTGGTTTAATGGTGCACCTTTGTTATTAGGTATGATATTATCATTTTATTATCATACCTAATAACAACAAACTTGATTATTATAGGTAAAGACATCAAGCGTATCTCGAATAAAAACTACAGCCTTTATGGCCATCGGATGGTCAAATTGGCGAACGGTGACCGGAGACTGAGTGAAAAACATTATTAAACAAAAAGATCTCGGAGGCACTCCTCAATGTTTTCACCGACTGGAATCTCACCTGATGGTAAGTGATGATGCAGTCTAAGATGGTAGAGGGCTAACTTGGAAGAGGCATGGTAGTGTACCTACATTCAACCTATACCTACCCCTAATCGGTTTCTACACCCCATCGCGCCGGAACGCTAAATCGCTTTATGACACGTCTTTGACGGTAGGGTGGTAGCTAGCCACGGCCAAAGCTTCCCACCAGACCAGAGACAATTCAGAAATTATAAATTCCCAAATTGCCCACGCCGAGTATCGAACTCCGGACCCATCGATGTTGGGATCGAAGTTTTAACCACTGGGCTATCATCGCTTTACAATTACAACAACTAAATCTAAAACGAACGTTAGATCAGACTTTAGGAAGAAACAGCCGATGAGTATTATTCATAAAGTTAAAAATAAATAAACATGTTTTAAAATTCCCGAAGTGCGATTTACTGTTTAACAAACAAACAATTTGTATTCATCTGTTGTCGTTATTTATCGATGGCATTCCATTGTAATCGAATCTGCCCAGTGTTGCAATCGAAACAATTGTTATGTTTATGTAAGCAATTTTTTCCAAGATTTTGTTTAATTCCGTGCGATTTAATGCGTTTTAGTCGCTAGTTGTTATATATAAAAAGTTTCTATGAAAAACTACTGAATAATATTATATGAAGGTTAAACGCTTAAAATCTAACAAAACAATTTAGAACCAGAAGTATAGGTATTATTATGAGATCCAGAAGTTATAAGGTCTTTCTTAAAATAACCTATTAGAATGGGAATTTTCTTTCCGTAATAGCGCTTTTGTAACCTGTAATATTTTTTTTTATTGGTTGACAAGATAGTCCTTGACTGCAATCTCACCTGATGGTAATTGACGATGCCGTCTAAGATGGTAGCGGGCTAACTTGGAAGGGGTATGGCAGTGTACATTTAACCCATACCCCTAATCTGTTTCTACACGCCATCGTACGGGAACGCTAAATCGCTTGGCGGTACGTCTTTGACGGTAGAGTGGTAACTAGCCACGGCCAAAGCCTCCCACCAGACCAGACCAGAGAAAATTCAGAAATTATAAATTCCCAAATTGCTTCCGCCGGGAATCGAATCCGAGACCACCCAGTTATAAGCACAGCGCTCACCACTACGGCTGTTTTATCATGATGCGACGGCTGACTTAATCTTTGATAAGATCTAATCTTAACTGCAATAACCTAGACCAATCGTAAAAATGCGTCTTAAGCATTGTTGTTAACTACCTTTGTGATAAGTTACGGAAATACATTCCTAAACTACTTTACTTAAGTACCTGCCTAGTACCTACCTATCTTTCTTAAAATCTGTTAAATCATACAAGGGTATGATGAAAATGGATCTATCACTACATAGATACCTAGGTTGGTACCTATATATACCTAGTAATAAATCCATTTTCTTATTGCATCATAAAGGCATCCTAAAGTACCTAGTTATGAACTGAGTTATACAATATTTAAATGCTATATATTCATGCAATATATATCACTATTAATTAACCTATCCGCTTATTATGTCGAGAAACAATGCAATAGGAACACATAGTTATATCTCTTTATTTAGGTATGTAGTACAACCTTCTTATACAGGTAGCTACATCCACATAGTTTAGTTTTTTCTGTTTGTGATGTAATAAAGAATAAATAAATATCTAAATAAAATGTTATCTTCTTACTAGGTAAAATTCTAGAGAGAACCTATATTTTTTCAAAGGCTATTCTGTTTCTAAAGATCGATGGAACTAATACGAGTAGGTAATAGGCCCCCTTTGAATTTGACCGTTACCACCCTAACGTACCTACAAGACGTGCCACCAAACGATGTTAAGCGTTCCGGTACGATGGTGAGTAGAAATAGACTAAGGGTATGAATGTGCACTGCCATACCTTCTCATTCATAACTTGGAGGAAGTTAACTGCTTCGTCACTTACCATACGCCCAATGTTTAAAAAGCGTAATTACTTATACTAAAACTGTAACTGGACGATTTATGTACATTAAATAAATATATTTAAAAAAATTAACTGGCGAACGCTTTATTATTAATCCTGAGCCCAAAACAATCGACCTCCACTTTGCAAGATTGTGCGACGACCGGTAAGTCTTGAGATCTTTGACAAAATTACTTAGGCTTCCTACATAATATATAAGGTCTAAAATCTCGCCGAAAAAAAACAACAACCAAGAATATCACAAGCATTTCCTACTAATATTATAATAAATTAAAAACAAATATATTATATAAGTACCTAATATAAAAGTGTAAAACTAAAAAGATACTGTAAAGAAAGAAAAAAAAACACTAATTTTTTGTAAATCATTATATTTACTTACCTCCTCTAATGTTTATTAATTTTGAAAATTTTCCGTTAGGTAGGCAGTTTGGTTACAGAATTATTTAACTCACTGAAACAGGTACGTATATTATCACCCTTATAGGCTATATTGTGGTTTTTTAATGACCTAAGTATTGAAAAAAAATAAAAATGGTTACCTCAAAAGAGATGCCCGTTAAGCCCAATTCATTTCAAAATCATCTACTTACCGGGGGACATTTGTATCGACAAATATTATTTTTCGAAAGCTGCGATTCTAATCCGGTACTTTATTGAGAAATTCCATTCACGTTCCGTTTACATGTGATTTAAATAATCCAATCCCCTGTTAGAACGCAGTTTGACCAAAAACACTTACCGATCGATCCGTTAAAAGCACGCAACAAATCCTGTAAAGCACAGTAAATCTTAAAAACACTTTTCGGCTAAGTATAGAAACTTGCGAAGAACACTGTTCGATCAAAAGCAAACTTTTCGTTCGAAAAGTTAGTTTTAAGAAAGTAAAAGTAGAAAAAGACACTTAATGGTATCACCAATTAGTTCATTAGTTTCTAAGATGTAGTAATTAAACACACGTTAATTTCTCGCGACAGTCGGCGGTTCACTGGAGGAAGAGAAGTGAGGGACACGTCACGAGCTGCGCCCGCGCCGAGCTCACCTTTACCTGAGGTAGCACGACCTTACAGTCTTGAGACTTTAAGAAGCCACCATTAAGTTGATACACCTGTAAGAACAAAAGTAAAGCAGCAAACTGTATTACTTACAACAATTAAGAATATGATAAATATAATAATTCAATAAGTTAAGTAAGAGTATTATATTAAAAATAAATATTATCTGTGAAGACCATGACGACGTCGACGGAAATTTCCCGAATACTTTTGATCGGATTTCATTTGCAGATAGGTAAGTTCGTTTAATCATCAAATACATGTTATATTATTATAGAAAACAGTTTTGTGAACACGATAGGTATGTGAATGATAACTGGCTTTTACATAACAGTATAAAGCTAGACATGAAGGTAAAAAATATATTTGTCAGAGAAAAACTTGGTCTGTGGTTTTTATCAGTGATTTTGTACATAAATAATAATTAATTCTTAATAATATCCTTATGTTTATATTTTTGTGTATATAATTTATATAGTAAGTAAACAAGGAAATTGTCTTTTTTAATATTGTTAACTAGGTACTAATAATTTAACTAATTGCATGTCGAGTTAGATCTTATATACGATGTTACATAAAATTAATATGTAAATTTTTAACTAAGTATAAGGCAACATTGGATACAACATTGGCTTCCTACTAAATAAATAAATATCCTAATAGTTATTTTCTTATAGATAAATAAAAGATTATAAATAAAATTAAAAATGTATCAAGTCATTTCAATCGCCATAACCCCTTCGACATCCCGCCATACGGCCTCGATATTCGGTAAACGCACACAGACGCAAACACCGACTGAATATTCCACATTCATGCGTTACCATTAGAATTGTTTGCCAATGATAGATGTTGGCAGAAACATTCGTCGACATGCCTTTGCTTTAGGAGTTTAGCCGCAGGTGCTGTGTCTTGTTTGGGAGTTTGAGCAAACAAGGCTATTTGATAGCTAGCAAATCTTGTCCTCGATTTACCTTGAGTGCGCCCCTCACAAACGAAGATTGATTAGTTGAAAAGTAATATAAGTCTATGGTTTGTAACATTTTCATAACAATAATATTATGTGCCTAGTATCAAAGTTTCAGGGGTTTCGGTGCTTATAATGATATCCCCTTGATGGTTTAACAAAATTGTTAGAGCGGATAATTTTTGGCGATACAGAATTGAAAACTCCAGAAGAGGAGTAGGTAATTTTCAATACTGAAGAGCGTGCAAGCTCAGCTAGAGCTGTGATTCAGTCGCAATGAAGTCGAAGAAATGCTGAAGTCGTCAAATACAGGTAGGTGTTCACCTCATTTTAATTTTCAAATTCTAACACAACTTCGACTGAGTATTCCACATTAAACGTTACCCTTACAATAATGCAAATGTCGACGAAAATATATTTGAGTACTAGCTGATGACCGCGACATCGTCCCGACTCGTCGAATGTCATCGGTCCACCTTGTCTAAATGCTGTAAATGTTCATAATCACTTAACATCACGTGAACTGCTATACATAAAACTTGTTCACTAAATGTGCCGTCACAGGTATCTGATCATGCTGCAATTCTTAAAGCTAGCAAGTCACAGGTATGTCGTCACTCATCTGCAATGGTATGCGCAAATAAGTGCCGGCTTGAACTTTAGTTTAAACCGCCCAACTAATACCTACCTATCACAGAGTGAATTTTCCATAGACATTAATTCATTCGAAAACCTGTGCGAAAAAGACGAAAAAGTGAGCAGTGCTTTTCTCAGGGTAAGCTGTATTTTTCTGAATTTATAAAGTACTTACACGCCACTGAGGCCTATTTACCTAATTTACAGAATTAAGATACAAAAAGTCAGTAGGTAAGTACCTATTTATTTACTTGCCAGCTAAGGACATGCGGGTCAGACATATTAAAGAATCACTTAAGTATGTAAAAGTTAGCTTTATTATGTACCTACCTTTATGCTAATGTATTCACTACAAGTGAACTGTCTTCCTCTTGCATATTAATTACGCTTTTATTTCCTCTTCGATTGTTTCCCCTTGGATGATGAAAAACTGTCTTCCCAGGTTCAACACAATGGAAACTCTATATTAGGTCAGTCTTCAAACCACGCAGCCATCGCGGTTTTTACATACTTACAGTAGCTACCCGACAGTAAATATTAAACAGCGTGAATGGAAGTGGAATTTCAGTGACAAAACCTCACATTGCTGTTGATGACTTTTATTCACAATCTATTGACGCTAACACTATGCTAAAGACACTATGGAAGCCGCTGCAGGTTGCCATGCCAGCCAGTCCAGCGGCGATTAACAAATCTTCGTACAGCACGTATATATGGTGATGCATGATCCACCACAGAGTCCACACATTTTGGAGCAGGAGAGTATAGTATTCAAAGATTCGAAAATATTAAACGGGAATCTTACGGTCTATTGCAAAAATATAAGCCTGATAAATTGGTTTATTGTTTCTGTTACTCGAGTACACGGCAAACCTATAACAGGATTGTTTAAAAATTATTGCTTAGAGCTAGTCTGCACTACGAAAACAGTCACGCTAATTTTTATCGCATAGTAAAAAAAATCTGTAGTTTGATACTTTCACGCGGTATGTAAATTGCAAATACGGATGTCTCTATATGATTGCAAGTGTTACAGGAAGTCGGTTAAAAATTGCGAAAACTTTTTTCGCGCAGTAAAAAAAACTGTAGTTTAATACATATTTCACGCGGTTTTTAAATCGCAAGTGCGGGTATCTCCATTTGACAGCAAGTGTTACAAAAAAGTTGTGAGAAAAAAAAACGCGCGGATTATTTTCGCAGTGCGGGCTAGCTCTTACAGTGTGACGATACTCGTAGTAATCATATCTGGTTGGCCAACACTCTTTTGCTATTGGCTAAAATGCATTGTTGCAGGAAGAATGTCATAAATCATCCAATGCCACAATAACTTGTACTATGGTATGATGCAGGTTTTCCGCAATCTACCAGCCGGCAACCAATATTTTTTCCGTTTAACTTTCATAGAGGAACTATATTACCTACTGAGTATTAAACAGAATTATTAAAGTTACTAAAGAAACCATTAATATCAGTTACAAAACCAAAAATACATATAAATATTTTTAGTATGATGCAATTATTCTTTCGACACCGTGGATACTAGCTACGTGACTGGTTTGTTTAGTCTAATAGAAAATTGGGAAACTGAACTGAACGCTTCGATATCACACTAATATTATTACTAGTGATTCGCCCCGAACTGAGACCTCGCGATATCCCATAATTCCCAAAAGTTTTAATTATATATTTTAATAATTAACCTTTAACATTAGACGCAATAAAAAAAAATAGTTGACATAAAACTGTTTTTACTGACACAGCGCCATCTATTAGCATTATAGTGAAGCTATTAGCTTCACAATAATGCTAATAGATGGCGCATTAAAATTAAATAATTTCGTTTCTTTATAACATTTATCTAATTTTAGTATTTGTTGTTCAAGTACAGGATATAACTGAATTTTCAACCAAGTTTCACGTTCTAATATTCAGTAATTCAGAAGTTATAGGGCTCTGACAGACATTTAGACGGACACACTTCTCTGTCTAGTAGGCAAGCGCCCTAGTTGACTCAGAGAACTCGCTTCGCTCGTTCAATAAGGCGAAAGTTTGTATGTGTGTGTGTATGTTTGTTACTCCTTCTCGCGACGAATGAAGCGATTTGGCTGAAATTTAGAATGGAAATAGCTCATACCCAGGATTAATACATAGGCTACATTTTATCCCGGAAAATTGAAGAGTTCCGTTCCGGGAGTTGAAGTGGGAGTCAAAAATCCTTAATCCAAGCGGTCGAAGTCGCGGGGGTCATCTAGTGAAAATATAATATATGTAATAATAATAAACTTTTATAATAGGCAATTTTAAATTTAAAACAAAACTATAAAAGTTTTGTTTATCAATCCGTTTAAAGGTTGGTAATATAGCTCATTGAGCTAGTTTGAAAGGTTTTAGCTGCGGCTCTCTATTCTAAGTTCTAACGTCGGAGAAAATCGCTGCACACCAGCCAATTAAAGATGATTGCGAGCTGTAGCAATCATTTTAAGACAATCCGATAGCAGCATTTTACCACTTTACAATCCTCATGATCTACTTTCGTGTATTACGAGTAGGTAGTTACATTCTGCGATTTAATTTAATTTGGACACTGACAAAATCAATTTATCACATGAAGATAATAGTTATTGATTTATGACTTCCGAATTTAGCTTACCTGCCTTGTATCTACCTACTCGCCACTTTTTACGAGACAGGTTTCGTGAGTTCGCAGCAGGTTGTGACCTACATGCGCCAACTTTCTTTACATACAAAAACTTACCTACTAGTTGACAGATTGGATATTTTTGATGAGGGTTAAGCAACACATTACTCATACAGTCACTCCTCATTCGAATAACTAGCTAGCACTTGACTCGAGAGATCTGAACTCGTATAACCGAGATATGGATTAAAGATCCAGGGTCTTTTCACAAAAATCAGATGAATATTCGCACACATTCGTATCAAACAAAATAACATTGTAAAAAATAAGTTTATGTTAAATAAAAATTACTAATTAGGCAACTAAGTTAGGCTAGATTGTAATTTTATCGTATTGAGCACCACTTTGGTGCTCAACATCAGGAAAAAAAATTCGTGGCTAATGCGACTCCTAGACCTAATACATGACAGCAATGGCCGAGTTTACATTTTTCTGCGGACTTAGTAAATAGAAATATTTAAAGTAAGACGAATCACAGCTGTGATAGATATACCTACTATAGTCGGAATTTTAATTCGATTCCAGATTTGACAATTTCAGTGTTGCAACGTTATGACAAGTACTAAATAGTGACGTTGCGAAATTATTCGATACGGAAATGGAATATTTCCGGATCGATTCCTCTCGTTTATAGTAGTATATCTAAACAACTACTACTTTAATAGAAACTAAGTATATCAGGAAATTAAATATTTCTGAAAGGATAATTTAGTTATGACGATTAATTTTATTAAGGATCTGAGAGTTTTCTTTAATAATTGTGTGTGAAATAAATAAAAAAATGTGATCATGAAGGAACATGAGAAATAAAAGAAATAAAATATATATTATGGTAATATTTTATTTTATAAATCGTCGCCGTCACCGCTTTCTATCGCTGTCACTTTCTGTAACATTTATTATAAATGTATCTGTGATATTGTCAATTAACATATTATCTAGCCTACTCATTTTTTCCTATTCTTGGACAACATGGGATATATAGGCTCTTTTATTATAAGTTTTGTTTTTAATATAAAAAACAAAAATATTAACTTTTTATAAAATAAAGCAGCGGTTACTAATTAATAAATAATTATTATGAATAATTATGTATTTATTTAAATAAAAATCAATAATTTAGTCTTTAATTGGCACACCAATATTATAGATTACATAAACATAAATCGCGATTGTTTATCGATTTTTGTGTTCATCACTACACTATTATATGTGGTATCATTATTTTACAAAATGACAGTAGCTAATGTCAAATGTGGAATCGAATTATAATTCCGAGTATAGGTACTTATAAATACAAAGTGTTATAGGCAGATAGGTAAACGCTATTCTTTTTAAAAGGATCGTACAAGAATAAGAATATTTTCGTTTTTGTAATACTTTTCGTATAAAATTCTTAATTAAAACACAGGACAATTTTAATTAAAATTAGAATTATGTACTTATGTACCTTTAGAATCCGAGTATAAGTAGAAGATATTGCAATTCTTGGCATTTTAAAATTAACCTTCGTATATTATACACGTCTTCAAATTTGCAGTTGATAAACGTATGAAGACCCTTAAACGACGGTTAAGCCGTTAAGCTTAACATAATTTATTAGGTCGATCAATTTGTCGACGTTAATTGACAGCGAGAAATTACTCGCCTCACCTTACGGATACTGGCTTGATACAGGACACCTATGTAGAGTAGTGTAGAGTTCTGAAGAGCGAGAATGATTTGCATAAAGGTTCCGAAGTGTACCATGTACTACTACTTATAGGGTAGCTGTCTCGTTGGTCTAGTAGTAGCATGTTCGACTGCCGGTGACAAGGTCCCGGGTTCGATTTCCGGGTTAGGCCAATAAATGTATTGGGCTTTTCTGTCAAGAAATTATCAGTAAAGGTACCTACTATAGAGCCTCATAAGAAGGCTCAGGATCACTCAGCGGGCGATGGAGAGAGCTATGCTCGGAGTATCCCTGCGAGATCAAATCAGAAATGAGGAGATCCGTAGGAGAACCAAAGTCACCGACATAGCTCAGCGAGTCGCGAAACTGAAGTGGAAATGGGCGGGGCACATAGTTCGAAGAGCTGATGGTCGATGGGGTCCCAAAGTGCTGGAGTGGCGACCCCGCACCGGGAAGCGCAGTGTTGGCAGACCCCCCACTAGGTGGACAGACGACATCAAACGAGTCGCAGGGAGTCGCTGGATTCAGGCGGCGCAAGACCGAGGTCTGTGGAGGTCCATGCAAGATACTTATGTCCAGCTGTGGACGTCCATAAGTTGAAGAAGAAGTACCTACTAGCCCGGAATTAGGAAGTTGGCGTTGGTGGCACCTCCGTGCCTCGAAGAGCACGTTAAGCCGTCGGTCCTGCGCCTGATCTCTCTCCGGTCGTGTCGAATTTCCGTCCCACGAGACTACAAGAGTGAAGGAACAGAGAGTGCACCTGTGTTTGCGTACATTTTGTATGAAAATAACAGGAGCGCTCCTATCATTTTCATACAAAATTCTTGCCGACGTTAACTTCACCTTTATTATTCGAAAGTTAAGTTCGTGCTTAGGCTAGTGTTCAGTTATTCGTGACATCATGTGCCATCGAGTGAAATCGTAAGCAAGTGCTAATCTGTCAAAGACAAAACAGTGATATTAACAACCTCTTTTTCATCAAAACAATGTAGCATTTAAAGATACCTTGGTATCATAGTTTTATTTGAATAGACAATTAAGTCTCAGCGGGGCCAGAAATTGTTCCATTGTTTGTTTATATGCTGCTCTCTACTCCAATTAATGAGTAGCATTTAAAACGGCATCATTAAGCTAATAACTAGGTATGCAATATTTTGTCTCATAATGAGAACTGACACGCAGGCTACAGGCATCTTTTGTGTGAATGAGACCTATTTTTAGGGTTCCGTACCCAAAAGGTGCCAACGGACCCCATTACTAAGCCTCCGCTGTCCGTCCGTCCGTCTGTCAGCGGGCTGTATCTCATGAACCGTAATAGATTGATACTTGAAATTTTCACAGAATGTCTATTTCTATTGCCACTATAATAAAAACAAAGTTAAATAATTAAAGAGGGTCTCCATTATAACAATTATTTGTATTCGCTCGATTTTAATAATAGCTGGTGTTAAATCTTGCTACGGGACCTTACGTGTACAGCTACGAATCGCACTTTGCAGGTTTTGTTTTACCTCTAAATATCGCTTGACTGCGATCACACCTGAGGTGCTAAGTAAGTATGGATGCAGCCTAAGATTGATTGCGCTTTCCTAGATGTCTATTCACTCTTAACTTGCCTTGGCGTATTCCGATTGAGCTGAATCTTGTCTCTGAGATAGCTTCCATGTTTGAGATAGACACTACGATACTTTTCGTCCCGAAAGAGTTAGGTATCTACCCGGCAGCGAAGTCGCGGGCATTGACTGGCTTTTTATTAAGATGTTTTTCCACTGATTTATTAATTTTAACTGAATAAAGACCTCTTTTATCAAACCTTATAATTAGGTATAGATTACAATGGATTGTCATGCCTATGTTCATAGGCACGAAACCACTGGCCAGGTTAATTAGACCGCATAAATTGACCAGTCGCATTTACTTTAACGGGTGACTTCCTTAAGGGCACGATCTTCGGCCGCAGTAACTTGCAAGCAATTGAAGTGAGGTGCACGAGCCACTTTGTTATAAAAAATGTAAAACAGTCATGATAAAAAAAAAGTAAACTTTTTAGAGAAAAATTAACGGTAAAATATTCTTCTAAAAGCTTTTGCCTATTTTTTGACATTTTTATTTTTAGTTTAACTTTGATATACTATAAATACAACCAGAAAAACAATTAAAAACTACAGTGTTTTCGGAATATTATTTGATCGAGTGAAGTTCAAAATATGGACTTTTGAACGGTAAAATAATTTAGAACGTGTATTAAACTACAACATATATTTTTAACCTATCAAAACAAAGAATATTTGATTGTTTACTATTGAATCAAAAACAGGCTGTTTTCGGAGATCCTGCCGTTAAGGCCTCAAGTAAGTATTATCTTCTAGGTGATACCGGCGACTTCTTCCGCGTGGATCTAAGGCTGAAATCTATAGACCACACTCTCTCTCAGCTCAGACTCAAGGCAGAGTTAAAACTAGACAGATTTATATCAGAGCGTCTCTCGTTTTAACCTCTATCTTGAATCTGAACTCTATCTTGAGTTGGGAATGGGTCTGCTTTGTCTTCCCATGTTGACATGTGTTGGATTATATGTATTGCATTTTTGAAGCTTCACTGTGGAAGCACTGTATACATAGCTTAGTCTGGTTACTTATTGTAAAATTATTTTATTTTTTGAAAAGAGCAACTGCTGAGTTTCTTGCCGGGTTCTTCTCAGCAGAATCTGCATTCCGAACCGGTGGTAGATTTATGACGTGTCATAAGAGCTACAAGGTAGCCTACATGAAATAAATAAATTTTGAATTTGAATTGAATTTGAGCTGAGTCAGAGCACGCTATATAGATCTCAGCCTGAGTCGCTTAAAAAAAAAAAAAGTGGGTTCGAGTAAAAATAAAACAGGTTTTCAACTTATTATAAACATATCTTTAATTATTTTGACACCGTCAACTTATAAATTTCGTATGTAATAATATTATGTAGGTACTTTACCAATAGATTGTCTTACATTTTTAACATTCTACAAGATTATCGTAAAACTTTTCAAGTAAAGAATAATGGGAAAACTAGGTGAAAAATTATCAAAAATTTTATATATCCCTAATAATTGTGTTTGTGATCCGAAAACCCAAAATGTGATACATTATAATATATTCACAATAAATAGCGGAATATTACGATGTCTTCTAATTCATTATGTAATATTAATTTATTACAAGCTAATGTTAAGGCGTTAGACATTACTGTGTTGTAGAATGTTGTGTGTTTTGTAAATCTTCTGAGCACAATAACTTTGTTTTTTAGAACCAAAAAAACCGTAGCAGTGCTCTTTCCTTCATTAACGTGAATGCTGATGACGTTAGTACAATGAAAACATAATACACACACATACATACATTATAATTAAAATACCTACTTAAAATAGCACAAGTTTATAGTTACTTACAACTCTGTCGCATCATGAAACTAGGCAAGAAGTAAAAGAATGATTGTCTTACAAATGAACTGTATTTAGTACCACAATATTCCTCTATTTATTGAACATCTTACATCTAGTACCCAGTAGTACTATGACTAGCATTTTCAAACAAAATTACACTAATGATTACTTGATGATGACACTGATGATTATGCCATTACGAGTGATTATTTAAGACCAGTTTCATAGTTAAGTCATCGCCATTGAAGAAATAACGTGCTTAATATTCCAATAATTGATTTTTGTAATTCTTGAATTTTAGTTTCAAATGTACAAGCATGGCGTTTCACTTTCCTATGAAAGAAGCTCAAGGAATGATTATAGTTTTCTCAAGTACGTTTCACATCTAATCGCTTCGTTGCAATCCGACGCGTTACGTTAGATGTGAATCGTACTTCGCGCTAGCTAACTTTGCTCACATAATGTTAATAATAATAATTATGAGCCTAAGTAAACAACGTTACAATACACGTAAATTATGTACTACATTGAATATGTGACACAGACCGTCTGTTATTGAGGCACGTGTAAAAACGGTCTAGACTTGGTTGGTCTTATCTATTAAGGTCTTTAGCACACCGCCACCGCGGAAAAATAGAAGCAAAACCGCTGAAGTACCGACATGGCTCGTGCTTTGTATGACAAGCGAAATAGAAGCGAAACGGCCTATTGTAACGCAAAGAGTTGACTATGAGTCGTATCTCTTTCCCACGAGATTCTGATAACGTACTCGAACGCCTGTCACATCTCCGCGATCTGCAGCGAGATTGTCTCAAAATGATTGCTACAGTATGGCCATCGCAATCAACACTGGCCGACACTCTTTTGCTATTGGCTATATTGCATTGTTAACAGTTTACAGCAAGAATAATATAAATTCAGTTAATAACCATAATCGAGGCTGTAGCAATGATTGATACTGCAAACAACCAGCTAATTCGCTATATTTGTTTCACGCCGGAAGCGCAGGGACGAGTACATCGCCGAAATCACGTGGGAAAGAAATGGATTTATAATAAAACCTCCGCGTTAAAACAGGTAGTTTCGCTTGTCATATAAATAATGGCGGTTCCGCTCTTCATTTCGCGATCGAGGTCTACTAGAGGCCTATGAAAGTGTAAACTTTCAATCAAAAATGTTACTTATCATTATCACAAATAGGTTAGTGTTCTACGGAACGGTTCTAGTCCAGTAAACTATTATTACTATTAGTAGGTATTAATTGAATCATTTTCTGCTACTTACTCCTTTTTATGTTTACTATTCTAAGACATCTATCTAAGTCTTTAAATCCTATCAAAAGTTGGTGGTAATTGTATAATAAAGACAGATTTACACTGAAACAATGATTGTCGACAGTGACGTTAGAAAATACACGCACACTTTAGCTGACTATTTTTTTTATGTGCCATGCGGCACGTGCCTTCTTCTTTTGGCGTATGTCTATGGACTTCACGTTGAAAATTTTAAATACTGGTTTCACGTTGAAAATTTCAAAGTGTTATTCATCATTATCATCAGCAATTCATAAACGGCTCACTACTGGTCGCAGGTCTCTTCTTAGACAAAGGTTATAAAATGATACCGCGACGCTGACACAATGCAAATTGGCAGATATCACACATGTTAATTGAGAAAATTATGGAGAACTCTCAGGCGTGCAGGTTTCTTCACGATGTTTTTCTTCACCGTTGAAGCAAGCATGATCGAACCCGCGAAAACTATTGCATCTATTTGTGAATTCTTTGTTGATGTTCTTTAAGGATTTTCGTTTTTTTTTTTTAATGATTTGCTTGTTTCTCGAAAAATAAATCAAAAATTACTTATTTCATATGGGCCAACCTGTGGCGCTATGGCAAGTCAAGAGTCTACCACCTGTCTTCCAGTCAGTAAACCCTGTAGTATACCAGCGCTCGGTTGCCTAGTGTCATACAAATGACGCTTCCCAGTAACAGCAATCGCTGACGATTGAGACTGTCGACAGCCATTGCTCCAGTAAGCACCTACCATAACACCTACTGTCCACGTTAAAAAAAAAACAACGCATTGTAAAACTTTTCTTTCGAAGTAATCGGCATTTGGTAATACAGTTATAGTTTCATTATTGCTTAAATAACTCGAAAAATTGGGAAATCATTCACTTATTTAAGCCCTAACGAGTTCTATAATAACATAGTCATTTGGACTGCTTGTGAAATACAATGATTGATTTTATAGTTAAACATCAGATTAAAAACAAAACCTTTCCGTTGTATATTTTGTAAAAAAAAAACATTTGTAGCGGCACATACAAAAAAAAAATACAGTGGATAAAAAGGTTTACTAATCAAGTGTCGTTTATTAAATACCACATTTTAGTGGTATGTGAAAAATTTACTATTTAGAGAGGACATGAATCATGATATAGCAAGCATACAGGGGCCCTAGCACCAACTCTTAAATTACTTCAATATTCTTTTGACATGTCGTACAACGAAGACCTTAAAGTGAGTAACACAAGTACATTGGATAGAAGCAGGCGTTACTTTGCGGAATTCCATGATAATATTAAAAGAAAATTAATATTTTGCTGTAATCCGCCAAACCAGAAAAAAATTGTATGATAACACGCGCCGCCCGTGCCGTACACCGTCGTTTCTCCAGAATAACACAGAAACAACACAACACGACACACGAACTCCTTCAAAACACACTCAATGTACGTTTCGCTCCGACATCGGAGCACCATCAGGAGATGTTGACTCCACAATGCATAAATGCAAAGTATTTTTAACATAAGAACGCCATTG
Source organism: Hipparchia sbordonii (assembly GCA_038048805.1). Lineage (NCBI taxonomy): Eukaryota > Metazoa > Arthropoda > Insecta > Lepidoptera > Nymphalidae > Hipparchia > Hipparchia sbordonii. The sequence goes on along the minus strand of CM076107.1, from coordinate 4,921,881 downwards.
TACGACATGACATGTCAACAATATTGAAATAATACTGCTTTAAGCGTTGGCGGTAGGACCCCAGGGGGCGCGTACCTGATTGGTTTATTCCTGGCCTCTTAGTTCAAATCACTTATAGATGTGGGATAGTTTTAACATTTTCCGAAGTTAGATTAGCGTGCGAAGTTGTTCACTCTTGTAAATCTTTTAAATGTACAATTGATCACCAAAGTTAGCCATCTGTAAAGACAGTCATTGCAATATTGTAGTAAACGTACATGGGACATTACTTAGCATGCAAATATGCATGGAATAGCACATGCATGCTATATTGTACCAGGTTGAGTTTTTACTACAGATAATTAATAGTTTTATTTTACGTTTTAATACGTAGTTATCGTTTTATTGCGTTTTACACTTTCTAGGCATGCATTGCAGGAAAACTGCTATAAAAAATGTATGCTATGAGTACTATGCGTCTCAAATATGAAGAAAACTAACTTAAATAACTTGTACTCTAATCCTTGATTTATTACTAGCCCACCACTTCGGGTGGAGTTAGGTTGTATAAAGATCTCTTAGGGCGCTTTTTTCCCCGGGATAAAAAGAATACAATATATCACTTTCTAGGGTATTTAACTACATAATATTATATCCATGCAAAAAATCATGTCGATCAATTGCTGCGTTAATAAAACAAAAATCAACAAAGAAGTCCACTTTCTAATATAAAGTCGGATGTTCTACTTATTTTTTTCGTAATTATATAACTTTGTTGTTTATAAGTATAAGTACTTAAAAAATAAAAACAGTATTTAACCAAATGAAAATATTTTTGCTAATAGTACTTCAAAGAGATGCAAATTACAGAGTAAAATTGCCGATGTTCTTATTTAATACACATAGTACTCAAATAAATATTTTCAAACTGCATCTATTATATTTAATAATTTTTTTTTTTGCAAAAAAAGTTATAAAAAAGATCAGATTAAAAGATTATATAGCCCTGCGTGACTTAAACTTCGACCACCTTCGGCTGAGCATCGTCTCTGTCACACATGCTTATATGTGACAGGGACGACACTCTACGAAACCAAAGTCAGCTAAATCCGAAAGCTCGTGTTACATATAACTACCGTCAGGTACTGTACTATGTAAGGGTTCATGTCACACTTGTGCTGGATAACGTACACAATAATCGTAATTTAAAGTAGTCCATTAACGTACAGCTCTTAAATCGTGCATTAATTTACTATTTAAGTCACACGGTTCGTAATATTTGTTTGGAATTGGAATGTTCTCTCCGACAACACAACAAACACACTAATTGCCCAATTACCTTCAACGATATTAACAATTACTATGTTAATATTTTTATTATAACATCAAACATATTATGTAATATCAATATTATTATAAAACATGCTATATGAATATTCCCATAAACCAATTTGTATTAACATTTAACACACAATTCTATCATTGTTAAGACTGACTGATCCCTTTCCAATAATTTCACAATGGTAGACATTTAACAATAATAATGGGACCGCAGACCCTTCCGCATAAAATTAGTTAGGTACGTGTATGACAATAACATTGCTAATAAATAATCTTGCATAGACAATTTTGAGAAAGAAAGAGAAGAACTTTATTGACGGAAATTGTAGAGGAGGGCAATACCCCAAAGATATCATTGTAGTGTAGAAGGTAGTAAAAAATAGTACCTAACGCAGACGTCGGAAAAATGGTTTTACAGTGACGTCATACGAGAAATCGGTCTGATTTTTGTCAGAGGGGAGAAAAGACAGCATAGATAATACAAGTGGTAGGTGGTGTCCTAAACATTATGACATATACACATAACATGTGTAAGTTGAGATGACGATTGACTGCAATTTCACCTGATAGTATGTATATGTCGTTGCAGTCTAAGATGGTAGCGGGCTAACTTAGAAAGCGGTACGGCAGTTTTAATTAACCAGTAATCGATTTCTACACGCCATCATACATTGACGGCAGGGAATTTTTTTTTATTCGCTAGCAAGATAGTCCTTGACTGCGATCTCACCTGATGAGAAGTGAAAATGCAGTCTAAGATGGCAGCGGGCTAACTTGGAAGGGGTATGGCAGTGTATATTCAACCCATACCCCTAATCGGTTTCTACACGCCATCGTGCCGGAACGCTAAATCGCTTGGTGGCACGTCTTTGACAGTAGGGTGGTAAATAGGCAAGGCCAAAGCCTCCCACCAGATATAATCAAAAATTATACAACTTTTGACACAAGACTGTCTGTCTACGCAATAAAAACGCAAAACGCTTCACGTTGAGGCACCTGTTTGAATTTTTTTTTTCAAGATTCTTCTTCTTGTAAAGAATCTTTGCAGTACAGTCAATAATAATATACCAATATACATAAATAAATACGCTTACACTGTAAGTTACGTTCTATATTACAAACTATCGATTATATTATATGCCTTTAGCGCACAGTCCATACATGAGTTTCACACATACACAGCCTTATAATATGTAACAATTATTATAATAGTTATATATTGGTCACATTGCTATGTATATGATATTGTAGTACCATTTTATAACCAACAAATTTTTGTGTTAGCAGAGTGAGTAAAATAAAAAAGTTATTTATGAATTTAAGTTGCTAAAATGTGATTCTTTTTATATAGATAATAATAATATGCACCAAATTAAGAACCATCCTTAAAGTATCATGTTAATATGAAATAGATTTCAGTATTACTACAAAAAAAATTAAAGTTTACACTTGTCACTTTTAAAACAACAACACCAGTTTGAAAATTTATAATACAACAGTATATAAAACTAAAAGAAAATATTTTATCTAAGCACACAAGTTATGCTGTTTATGATCAAAATGCCGCAACCAAAGGCCGAGCAACAATTTCAAAATATGTATAAAGCAAGAAAACATTTCATTTTCATTTAAATTATTATTTTCGTCCCAAAATGCCAACTTTCTACCGTAATCCTTGTATGAGGCTAATCTCATGAATATCCCCTTCAAATTCCTGCTCAGAAACGACACTTTCTGTTTCCCTTCGTTCTCGCTACAAATTCTACAATCACAATTTCTACCTACTTCTACTAAATTGGAAGTTTCATGTAATATAATATCCTTTTCAATATTCGCAACATCGATTTCATTAGACCTATCAACTTCGGTTACAATAATTGAGGGGACAACTAGATCCCGGCATTCAGATTTAGGACGCATAAGTAAGCTCCTCTTGAGTTTACGAATATTTCTTAAAGCATCGCTTTGATATTTATCTCTTTTATTATCTTCGAGAAACGTGACCTTCGAAACTTTTTTGATCGCTTCAACGGATGCAACGTGAGAATTTTTTCTATTATCTCGAACGAACACATCGTCGCAACTTTTGGCGTGTATCAAATTTGGTTTTAGCAAATTTTGGAATTTCGTATTGTCTTGCCACGCGTTTGACGTCACGCCAAATCTTCGTTGCCGCGGAATACTAATTTCACCCTCCGACTCATAAGATATGCTTCTGTATACATGCGCCGGCCGTCTCATCTCAATTCCTCCTGAATAAACCTCTGCCTCGACTCGCGCCAAATTCTCAGTAGAACTTTTCGCGGACTCCTTGTACTCGTCGAAGCTTTTAAACGAGAACGTCTTCTGCAACTGCCTAATCTGCGGAGTCACTCTTCCGCTTTCCGCGTTTAAGCCCCTGTAGCTCTCCTTCAAAACCGAAAAAGCCAAACTGTTACCGAGCATAGAGCTCGTAACGTCGACGGATACGCGCCTGCTTCTCGCTTTAACCGGAGAAGCTGGGATATCATCGAAACTCCTGTACCGTTCGATCCGCAATCGCGAACCGTCATCGGAACCCATCGTCCAAAACGAGACGGCCGAATCGCGATCGCTATCGGATAGGGCCTGCAAGTAGTTGAAAATTTCGATGCCGCGGTCTAGCGAAATGGTCCTCTGGAGCGGGATGTCGTGGTGGAATCTGAAGTCTACTTCGCAGTCCTCTTCCTTTTCGTCGAACTTGCTGCCCAGCCACTTGTCAACGTCGCGGTTGCTCAGGTTCAGTTGGAGGAGCTCCTGGCGCAGGTCGAGCCCCGGCGCGGGTGTCGGTGCGTGGGAAGGGCGTGCGCGGGTCGCGGGGTCGGAGTGTCTACGCGGGGGCGGAGGCGGGGCCGGCGTGCGCGGCGCCCTTGCCGTGCGCGGGCGCCGGTCGCCGCGAGAACCCGCCCACGGTGATATCAGACTCAGCAAAGAGCTTGCGAAAACTGCGGACCGACATATCTCTCAATACTTCACTTCCATTTATATTTATATTTACTAGATTTTGACCGCGACTTCGCCCGCGTGGAGTTACGATTTTAAATAACCCGCAGGAACCTTATGTTACTGTCAGTGGCCTATATCCTCAACTATACCCCTGCAAAAGTCAATTCGATACGTAGCTCTGATGGTGCATGATTGAAGGATAAAAGACACACACTTTCATATTGTATATTTTGAATAGAATAGAATAGTTTTTTATTCAAATAAATGTCTGCAAAGTGCTTTCAAAAAAATATACAAATGATATCGCACCACCGCTATCATCTAATAACTAATAATTAACATAAAAAAGAACTTCTTTAATCTATGTCTTGGGATATACTAGGTAAATTTGTCAGATAGTTGCTGACATACTCGACATTTCTCGATTTTGCATGAAACTTATCTTGAATACCTACCTATCTAAGTGTAAAATGGATCAAATAAAATATAATTTCAAAATTATTTACCACCCAAAATAAAATATTAGGTAAGTTTATAAATATAAGGGAATATGAATGAATTAACATTATAACATAATGTGTTTACCATCTTACTTTAACAAATAAATTTTCGTTTCTTTATTCGTTAGTTCGTATAGTATAATTTCGTGTCATTATTGTAAATTATTTATATGATGTGGGATTATAATGATTCCGTATCGATACATATATAATACCTTTATTCCACATATCAGTGCCAAGGGCCGAAAGAGATCCTCGGAGGTGGCGAGCGGCGACCTTCAGAGCGTGACGTCAGCGCCAGCCAGAATCTACCCATCGACATGAGGGACGAGGACAACGAAAATAACAAAAAAGTTACAAAAAAACAACAAAAACGCGGGTTTTTCTGCCTAATCTGCTCCTATTTCATTCATATAAATATTTATCATTTTTTAATTTGTATTTATTAAAAAACAAAATTTAAATCTATTTTGAGGTGCAATTTAAAAAACACTTTCTTAGTGAGTGCCTACGTCATACAAGGAACCTAGTGTAAAATTTTCAAATTTCTCACTGTAGTAGTTAAGGCACTGATAGATCAGTTAGTCAGTCAGGACAAGACTTTTTATTATTGTACTAAAAAATATTGGGCTAATCTAACTGAGAAATTTATTTTGCAACAAACATTAAATCTTATTTGCCTTACAGTAAGTTTTTATAATTAACTAGCGTTGCTACAACTGGCAATATTTTTTTATTAAAAAAACATTCTAATATTAAAAGTTGCTATTAACAGATGCGAAAAATTCGAAAAGAATTAAGTAATATACAGGAAAAAGATGGAAAAAAAAAATTAAAAATTCAAAAACGAAATGATAGGTTAGAAATTAATTCGATTTAGCGACGTCATTGTTTACAAAATAATATACGAAATAAACTGAATAAAACGAGGATGGGAAATGCGAAGCGAAAGCGTTTGACAGTGTATGTATATTGTATACTCATGCCAGTCCGTGCTCCGTGCTAAGTGTTACGATGATTCCGCTGATCTCTTTCGGCCCTGGTCGCATTTTCCGTACATTTAAACAATAACGCACCTAAAAACAATCGACACAATTTTGAATAATTTCGAGAACAAAGCCAAAAAAACACGTAAACTATTCATGCGTTTTCAAAAATATTAACCTCAAAATATATGTATACTTATGGTGAAAAATGTACCAGAACCAATCGCTCACTTGCGACAAGAGTGACATAATTCAAAATCGACGATGAGAGAATTCTCTCGTTAGACAGTAATGTTTTGTGGATGCTGCGGTCTCGAAACAACACAGCGGCCAACAAAGCGACAGAGCATTAAGTCACAATCTCTCTCGCTCTTATTTTATTGTGCTTAGCGTAATGTTGTTTTTATAGAAAAAAGTATACATTTTTGACACTTAAATTGGTGAATTTTGAGTTATGTCACCCTTGTCGCAAAAGAGCGCAATATTGGAAGCAATATTATGTTAAATAATACAAACCTAAAAAATACCAACAACCTTTAACCTTTTGTTCATAACTCAGTGTGTTGATTCCCTAAAAATGATTGGATCAGTGTAACGATCGCAATGGCCTGTAATTGGTTGAATTTATGGCGTTCTTGCTGCATCAATGCGTTTTAACCAATAGCGGGAGGCTACCAGCCAATCAAAGGTCATTGCGATCGTTACACTGATGCAATCATTTTTAGAGAATCGACACACTGTTTTCGTTTTTATCCAACTACTTAATTATAACTTTAAATCTACAGTGAATAGGCGCATCTTCTATGCAAGCGCGCTTCATCTTACGCCGCCTCTACTTATCATTAGGTGTCTATATAAATATTTAAAAAAAAAAACCTTTAACAAACTTGTCTGAAGACTGCTATATATTTCACAAAAAAAATTTTGATTTATTTTAATAATTATATAAAAAAATCTTGGAATTTAATACGTATTTATATATGTTGTTTCATATAACCCTTAAGTTTCCTGTTGCCTTCCTTGGAGAGTAAAATTGTTGGCATTTATAAATTAATTACAAAATTACAATTTACAAGTAGATATTAATTTTATAGGATTTTCGTGAAATAATACATATTTTAAATATCGGAAGATATTTTATATATATTATGTGCATATAACGCAGTAACAGTTTACATATTCTATTGTTTTCAAATGTACTAAATGCAGACTAATAATTTGGGGTTAGCGGATTATGACTGTGTTTTAAAATAGTTATTTATAATAATATTTATGTTAATCTCCAAGTCTACACTGAGTTATCCGCTAACCTCAAGTTATTGAGGCCTTAAACATATTGTATTATAAGCAAGAAGAAGTTGAAAGATGCACATATTATTACAAACTGTGCAAGAATTATTTTTGGAGATAGAAACGATGTTTATGAAGATGATATTTACAATGAAATCTTTATGATGTGCAATGTTTAACGATACATAGCAGCATTACTTAATATTATAAGAAACACGTAGAATAAATACGGTTTATTCGAGTGTTGTCACAATATGTATGTGATAAAATTTTCAATCCAAAATGTGCAATTACTCGTATATTAGCAGTGTCATTTTATTTATATAACACAAATAACAACATGCATAAACCCAGCTCCCAAAAGAGGTGCAATTTCGTGATTCGTTAGGGACAACAAAAATAAAGAAACTGTGCTTATAGTAATCTATTTTTCCTTAGATGTCTTAAAAGATTTCTTGATGAAAGACGTAAGCGACAATCTAACCACAGCGCATAGAATGTTCTTTTTTTTCAATGACAATATAGTCCTTGACTGCGATCGCACCTGATGGTAAGTGACGATGCGGTCTAAGATGGTAGTGGACTAAGTTAGAAGGGGTATAGCAGTATAAATTCAACCCATACCCGTAATCTGTTTCTACACGCCATCGTGCCGGAACGCTAAATCGCTTGGCGGCACGTCTTTGACGGTAGAGTGGTAACTAGCGGTACAAGTAAAGAACTAAAGTCAAGAACGCTGCACATTCCCGGCCACATTCGTTGGTTATGCATTTCTCCGAAATATTCTCTGCTCTTTGTTTACCTTTTAAGACAGCTAAGGAAATAGTACATTATGGTACAAGTGTCAAAGTTGGTGATTACCGCTGAGGCGCTATTGAGACCCGAGCCGTTAGGTGAGGGTCTTAAGGTGCCGAGGACGGTAATCATCAATATACACGTGTATCATACGACGTTTTTCAACACACTTGTGAAGAAAATAATACTAAAATAGTACATTATGGTACAAAACAGTCAAAACGAGTTGTGAAAATTTTTTCGCAATGGCGGGAAAAATTAATGTTGTTATTTGTTCGCCCTCTTGAGATGCTCTTGAGGGCAGGCAAAGATCGACGACCATACAGCCTATTCAGATGTTTATTTGATTTAATCAGTTTTCCGGAATGCGCGCGCACCTTTAATGGCCATAGACTAAAAGAATGAGGTTTCTTTTTTTTTGGCTTTTCTCTTATAGCCACGTACAAAATGGGGAATTTCCAGTTTTCTTTATTACAGAAAAAACAAAATTTATATTTGAGTGACAGTTTTATTTATTAAACACGTACAAGTTGAAATTATCTATTTAAATATGAAATGAGCAAGCAATAGGTATCTTGGCAATAGGTAGGATGTTTTTTGTAATAGAAACTTTTTTAAGAACAAAGCAACTCAACCAATAAAATTAAAAAAAAAAATTCTATAACTCATATTGTGAATAATGGTAATAAAAAGTCACAGTTTGAGTTAAAGGTGTCATTGTGGGCCTAATTGCGGTGAACCGAGAGCCATTTTATGAGCAAGTGTGTTGAAAAATAGATTATACAATTATACAATGTGTAATAAAGACCCTGTTGTTCCTGTGATATAGGAAAACTATTTGGAACAATACTCAAATTAAAAATTAGATCAGTTTCGAATAATCGGTGAACAAACATAAAAAATTAAAAAAAAAAAAAGATTCCGACGAATTGAGGACATCCTCCTTTTGTCAAGCTGATTAAAAATAAGTCTGATTTTACAGTTCAGATGTTATAAACATTTTTTATTTTGTCCATCTTATAAGTTATCTGGACTATAAACAATAACTGACTATGGTATGACTTTTTTTTAAAGATTTTCAATAATGGTACACCTGTACGTACACATACGTACGAGGACCAACAGGGTTTTAGTTACACATTGTTCCCACACAAGTTGTAGCACGAATTGGGTGGGTCTGAATCCATCACCAATAAAAGTAAGTTGTAGCACGAATTGAGTGGGCCGGTATCCATCACCAGTAAAGTGATTAGTGAAACAAAGGGGGTGTACTCACAACTTCCTGATTCCGCTGTTCCGCTTCCACGGCGCGTCGTCGGGCTCCGCGGGCAGCGGGCCCTGCACCGGCGCCTCGTCGTCCTCCGCCGCGGTCGTGCTCATTGACGGCGATGTGTCCGAGCTGCTGCAAACGGAAGATAGAATACAAATATTTTCTATTCAAATTACAAAAGACTCCACAGAAATAGAAATAGAAATATTTTTTATTCAAATAAACTTTTACAAGCCCTTTTGAATTGTCAATGAATCTACCACTGGTTCGGAATGCCTTTCCTGCCGAGAAGAGCCAGTAAGAAACTCGAAGGTTGCTCTTTTCAAAAAAAAATTGTTTTACAATAGACAACTAAACTATGCTATGTATACAGTGTTTCCACAACCACTGACCGCTTTAATTAATTTATTGCTTAACACTGGACTGGCCGATTCGGAACCGGTGGTCGAGTCATGACTTGTCGTGAGAGCTACAAGTTGGCCTACATTAAACAAATAATTTAGAATTTAAATTTGGCTTTCCCAATACAAATCACACTAATATTATAAAGGCGAATGTTTGTGCGTGTGCGTGTGTGTGTGCGTGCGTGTTACTCCTTCACGCCACAACAAATGCACCGATTTGGTTGAAATTTGGAACGGAGATAGCTCATACCCAGGCACATAGGCTACATACGGCACGTACCATACAGACTCCACAATGTATCATACAGATTTTTTTATATTTTGGCGGATTATAGCGAAAGAAATCTGTTTTTTTTTTCCTTGAGTAACTTGTACTTAAGAAACGCCTGCTTCTATCCAATATGCAGCCATCTCTTACCTGTCAGGTAAGGGCTCAGCCTGCAGCGCCTGCAACTGCTCCTCGGCGCGGTTCAGCTTCAGCTTGAGCTCGTTCCGCTCGTGCAGTATGGCGCGCATCTCGCGCACGCTGAACGTCGGCTTGGACGTCTGGTCCTCGTCGTCGCCGCCGTCGATGATGGCGACGCCGCACGAAGTGCACTTCTGGAACAAATGGTTACCACATCAGTGAAACCACTTAATACCTGAATGATAGATAGAAAATTCTCTATTTCTACTCACAAGAAATGTTTTTTTTATATGAATAGCGGGCAAACGAGCTGGCGGGTCACCTGATGTAAAATGATTACCGCCGCCCATGAACACTTGTAGTACCAGAGGCACCACCGATGCGTTGCCGGCATTTCAGGAACTTATTGGTGCGCTTGAATAACCCCATATTGTAATTAAGTGGTGTTAATGATGTTTACAATGGAGAACACAAAAGGATCAAAATATTATTATCAAATACACTTAAAATTGAAGCGTAGATCATGTATATTACATTAGTTTTTATTTCACTTCAATACATACAGTATTTCCGAAGTTATAACGACAAGAAGTTTCAGCCCCTTTTTAAATTTCCGAGCTTACGCGCGCTCATACTATGACGTCACACCCCCGGTTACCCGCGGTCGCGAACAGCGAGGCTCAGTCCGGTGTTTGCATAGATTTATATATATAATATAAATTAATAAGACCATCCGGAGTTATGGATATCAAGTATTGCATGGTATTACATGATTTATATTCTGACCATGTTAGTGCTTGCTTTACATCTTCAGTCGGTTTTTCTATTTGTATTTTCAGACAATCTATAATACTTTTGACATTGATGTATCTCTTTCGAAATGGCATTGGTATATTAGACACAACTTGTGTTGATTTTGGAAAAAATACAAGACTTTTCATACAATATGAAATTATTGTAATAAGTATATTTTCTTAAAATAATTCCTACAGAACCCCTTGTAATACCAAAATCAAGCACAAGTGACTCTTTGGATTGATATACGCGGATATTTTTAGGGTTTCGTAGCCAAATGGCAAAAAAACGGAACCCTTATGGATTCGTCATGTCTGTCTGTCTGTCTGTCTGTCTGTCTGTCTGTCTGTCTGTCCGTCCGTCCGTATGTCACAGCCACTTTTTTCCGAAACTATAAGAACTATTCTGTTGAAACTTGGTATGTAGATGTATTCTGTGAACCACATTAGGATTTTCACACAAAAATAGAAAAAAAAAAAAAAACAATAAATTTTGGTAGTCCCCATACTTAGAACCGAAACTCAAATTTTTTTTTTTCATCAAACCCTTACGTATGGGGTATCTAAGTATAGGTCTTCAGAACCGAAACTCAAATTTTTTTTTTCATCAAACCCTTACGTATGGGGTATCTAAGTATAGGTCTTCAAAAATGACATTGAGGTTTCTAATGTTATTTTTTTCTAAACTGAATAGTTTGCGCGAGAGACACTTTCTAAGTGCTAAAATGTCCCCCCCCCCTGTAACTTGTAAAATAAGAGAATGATAATGCAATATATTTTTGCATGTATGTTTTAAAATATTCGTTATCGAAACCAGCCTCAGAATCGGTAATCTCCGTTTCATCTGATACATCGCATCGCAATCACTGTGAGTTGATATCAAAGATTCTTCAAAACTGGAAGTCGATGGTTTATTTTCAAGCGGATTTTGTTTTTTGATATTGTTTTGTTTTTTATCCTTTTATATCAAATGAAAATATTTATTATCGGTCTGAGTACTTTTAAGATAAACTTTTTTCCTTAATTTTACTTGAATTTTTTTGTGTTTCGTTTTTAAAATATCTTCTATGGTACTTTTTTTCATCACTTTTTCCTCATTTTTGGGTTCTCGGACATGTAAAAAAAGAGTTTATCAGGTGTTTTAACTGTTGAGTTGAAGCACCAAGGCACAATACAGTATTTTTTTCCATTTCTACCACAGAGAACTTTATAATTTTGATTTTTACTGCGCAACGTCTTGCTAACGGGAGTGCAACTGTCGAATGACCGGGGGTGTGACGTCATCGGCTAGTTAGCGCCCGCCCGCGTTTTTAAAAACCTTCGGCCGGAAATACGCACTTTGGTCGTAAATATCTCAGCCATTTTTTAAGATATGAAAAAAGTAAGAACACTGTTTTACTCGTAATTTTTTGTAGATTTATTTGGCATTTAAAGTAAAAAACGTTTGTCAGACCCATTGAAGATTATAGACTTGATTCGTGGTTTAATGACATAATTGTTACAAAATAATACGAGTACGTACCACGGTAATTGTTTTAGTTGGGATTGTCGATATTTCGATCCAATTGCATGAATCGTAGTCACGACGAGACTGCGGTGTTGCGAGACGTCAAATTGAAGCTAGCTGAAGTTAAAGTAGATAGATTCTACCCATGGCAGCTTCAACTTGACATCTTTAACTTGACGCCTTGACCACGGTCCATGCAATTGGATCGAAATATCGACCAATCCCAACTAAAATAATTACCGAGGTACGTACTCGTATTATTTTATAACAATTATGTTTACAATTGAATCTTATAATTAATGCACATAGGTGCGCAAAGGCAGTTTTATCGCATTCAGCGACCTCCTCCAGATAACCTTAAAAACTTTAAAATAATCTTAATAACATTCACCTAACAGAATCCAGCCACGGCGGCCAATCCTCACCAAGATTATTCATCTGCGCGGGAGATATTATAGTGCACAGGTGTGTACGCAAACACAGATGCACTCTCTATTCCCTCACTCTCATCGTCCGATGGAGTGGAAGCTTTATGTGCTCTCCGAGGAATACCTGAATACATCATCAGTTTTCGTCTCAGAGAAGAGTTATAGCAGTGGTTATTGGCTATGTTTTTCCACTCTGGCCCAATGCCAATTGACAGCCTTCACACATGTAATAGTACATTGTTACCTTAGGGATGAAAGTAACTTATTTAGTCCCGAGACGGGGTTTGGCGCCCGAGCGTAGCGAGGGGGCCTATAGTTCGAGGGACTAAATAAGTCTTTATCCCGAGGTAAACACTGTGCTTTTCATTACGAATATAAGGAAAGTCAAAATAAAAATAGAAATTAGCTAAAGAAAATTGAGTGAACTTTATTTTACATAAATCAACAACTTTGGTGTATGAATAAAGTCTATCTTTCTTCTTGTCTATGGATGCACTCGGGTATGTCGTGTTTCATTTGAATTCCAATAAAAATGTGACAACTAGTTTTTTTTAATTATTTGACAGCTGTCAGTTGAAAACGATTCTCCCTAGGGCTGAAAAGTATTACTTTCAACCCGCTTCTCAGGCAACTTCAGACCTACTTTCCGTGTATGAGTAATGAAAAGTATATGTATGTATGACAGCTCTGTTGTACTTTTATCATATACTTTCAAATGTACAAGTTATCTTTAATATAATCTTAGAACACTACTTAACTATACTTCTCCAAAAATATAACTCGGTCATCTATTTTTCAAACTATTCAACTTATATAAATAAACAGTAAATTATAAGTAAACAGTAACTAATATAATGTACAACAGTAAATTATGTACGGTGGTATAAATCAGATGTACCTTGTTGTGTGCATCAGATTGCTGTAGAGTGGAGATATCCCTCTGCTGGGACTGGACTATGGCGCTTAGCTCCGTACGTTCCTCGCATACCAAGCGCATCTGAAAATAATGTGTTTTTTATTCAATGTCAAATTGGAGCCTCAATAATAGCCCAAGGACTTGTTATAACGACAATAGATATACACATTCTGAAAAATTTCAAGTATCTATTTATTACGAGTCATGAGATACAAGTCCGCTGACAGACGGACGGACAGCGGAGGCATAGTAATAGAGACCCGATGGCACCCTTTGGTTACGGAACCCTAGGAATAGGTCTCACTCTTACACAAGATATAAGTCCGCTGACAGACAGACAGACGGACGGTCGGACGGACGGACAGCGGAGGCTTAGTAATAGGGTCCCGTTGGAACCCTTTGGTTACGGAATCTTAAAAATAGGTCTCACTCTTACACAAGATACAAGTCCGCTGACAGACTGACAGACGGACAGACGGACGGACGGACGGACGGACGGACGGACGGACGGACGGACAGCGGAGGCTTAGTAATAGGGTCCCGTTGGAACCCTTCGGTTACGGAACCCTAAAAATAGGTCTCACTCTTACACAAGATACAAGTCCGCTGACAAACAGACGGACGGACGGACAAACGGTCGGACGGACAGCGGAGACTTTGGGTACGGAAACCTAAAAATAGTCACATAAAATCACAATCCTTCGTTCTGGCTTTACCGCAGTGGGGTAAAAAAAAACAAACAGTTAAATCAAAGAAATCAGATTTTCCGTATAAAGCGAAATACCTGATTTTGCAGCTGCTTATGCTTCCGTCGGAGGTCGCGGCTGACCTGTGCTAATTTCTCCACTTGACTCGTCAACTGAAAACCATCCAGAATCGCCATGTTATAAATAAAATAAAACACTTCAAACTATAACGAATATAGCGCTCGGAAAACTCCACACTGCAGTGCAATTAAAATTTTAACTCGCACAAGATGCAACTTATATTTTTTTTTTTAGATAATCTTAAACGTTATTTGGTAAACACGTAACGAATGATGTATAGCAACTTTAGTTTTGTATTGATATAGATTGTGTCGTAGAGAATTAGGGTTGTCAAACGTTCTCAAATTAGGGTTGTCAGATGAAAATAATCTCAAAATTTTGAAATCAAAAAAGGTGACATTGCATGCATGTCAAGTTAGTGACAACAGTTGAAGAATTTAATTCTTTTGTTTTTTCCACTGAACTCTAGTAAAAAATGATCTTTTCATCGCTCCGATAAAACGCTTCTTTTGTAGACAAGTAAACAAAAATATTATTAAAAGTATTAGTAGTAACAAAAGTAAGTATTAGTACAAGTAAGTTTTAAAACTTTTTAAAAATAGAAATATTAAATAAGTAATAAATATTCCTTCATTTCTTACTATTTCTATACTTAATAAAATAATATATTTTTGTGAAGTGTAACTGTGGCATAGTTTATTTTCTTCTTTTACTCAGGAAAGAAAAATTTTTGGTTACCCTAAATAAAACAGATATTATTATGTATGTACCCTTACTACGAGTTCGTACATCACGAAAACTTCAATGGTTTTCGATAGTGTCCGTATTATAAAGTCGATTGAAAATAGAACTAAGTAGGTATCTGGTTTCAAGTCGTACCACATATTATACTACTTATTTTCCGATCTGTACAACTGAAGTTTCTAGGGGCGTTGGATGAAGTGTGGGAAATTCGACATAGAATTTCGTTTTCATAAACTGACATTGAATTTCCTTTCGGTAAACTAAAAACACGTACTTGTCTGTGAAGTATTCTTAGAACGATCTGATACGAAAGTTTTCGCTTGGGGCGTTGGATACATGGAGAAACTACATCGAATTTCGTAAACAAAAACACGTACTAGAATTCTTTAAAGGGGTCCGATACGAATGTAGATTTGAATGACACCCAGATATTGATGTTAAAGTTCGGCCGTTCAGAGAATGCGTTCCTGACACGTCGCGATTGAACTGACGACGTAGCTTTGTAATGGCGTTGCAGTTACGATAAAAATATTTTTGCTGGTTGTTTACCGTTTTAACAATTGATGAGCATTAAAACAACATTATTATATCAATAATCAATGAATGTTATAATTTTGTGCCAAACTGAGTGTCAAATAACTTGGTAAACAATATTTTTCTAAATCTATACTGCGCTATTACAAGGTTATGTCAGCGCTTTATATTTGTAGTGCTGTGCTAAAAATAACAGAAATAGAAATAGAAATAGAAATATTTTTTATTCAAATAAACTTTTACAAGCACTTTTGAATCGTCAATGAATCTACCACTGGTTCGGAATGCCTTTCAGGCAAGTATCGTAATCTGTTCTTATACAGTTATACTTATAATATACTACTATACTATAATAGACTAAAAATCTGATTTTGGAACATTTTGACCGAGATATGAGGATTGATTCTGTTATTGATAATAATATAATTATACATGTAGGCGAAGATGATGAAGACACCACCTCCTCAAGCGAATCGGAGTCTGATTAATATTCTGTACGCACATTAAATTCAATGTACTTACTTTATTGCATAGAAATACAGATTGTAAGTAACTTTGTAACAAAGAATAAATAAAACAATTTTATTATATGAATATTACCTTTTTTTGGTTTCTACTTAAATAACTAAAATATAAATTTTAAATGATTCCGCCAATTTAAAACGAAAATAATCTTAAAATAATGCGCCGGTTCATTTTGGAGGAACGGTAACGAACTCAGTGTTATGTTGTGCCCATCACTAGTCGTGACTAACTGATAGGTGTCAGGAACGCATTCTCTGAACGGCCGAACTTTAGCAGATTAGATACGTCAATCTAAAAATTATTCCGTACTTATTTTGGTGATAAACAAAAAGAGGCCACTCTCTAAGCCCACGATATCGCCTGAGCCATTCAAATCGATCAAATTGATTGTGGTCAGGATTTTGGCGTGTCACAAAATAAGGGCGTGCCATGTTTACTGTTCGCTGATTTAAATTAGTATTGAAACGTTTTTATTTTTATTCGATGACAAGATAGCCCATGACTGCGATCTCACCTGATGGTAAGTGACGATGCAGTCTAAGATGGTAGCGGGCTAACTTGGAAGGGCAACGTCAATAAAATCAACAAAATATAAATCCGGAAGATTAAATCAAAGGGTGAAGGGGAACTACAGCTAAGAAAAGTAATGTTCATCTTTGATATTGTGTTGCGTTATAATGTTAAAAACCTTTATTTTAAGTATATAAAAAATAAATACCCAATTCGAGGCGAGATCAAGAAAATTTAATCGTCACGATGAATAAGTCCATGCCACGTTATCTTCATTCCCTACTTCTGTATGAACCGCACTTACAGCGTATTAATTGGATACAATTGTCAAATTAAATACATACATAATGTAAAAGAATAAAGTTAACTTTTGAATTGATAAGTGGTGTGGGTTGACACTTTATTGCATATGTGCATCCAATTTTTTTCGAGCTATACGATACTTGTTTTCATAAGCGAAGGTCACGATTTTTATGCCGCAAATTCACCAGTCGCGCTCTGGTTACGGTACAATAGACTTTTCACTTGACTAACTCACAACTGAAATAATAGTTGAAGTAATTGATCAGACAAAATGTAGAATAAAGGAATTTACACATTTTGTATGTTTCGATTATCATTATTAATTTATGTTTTTTCTGCGGTTAGGTGGTGCCTACCAAGCAGGAATCATAACCACCTACGTTTAAAGTATTGATTAATTTGGCGAATTCAACATTTTGCTGATTTGGTTGTTCATAATCTCTAAACTTTGCTTTATACGCACTGACCTCTATAATTGAATTAGCAATTTCGAAAAGGGCACATGTCGAATATTATTTCTTTGCCGTTTCTTCTCACAAATGGTTCCACAAAAAGAGAACTGTGAATTTTTCGAAATTTTTCTATAGTACCTACGATAATGCTGACGAAAATTTTAATACAGGCTTATGTATTTTATTTAAATAATGGGCAATTGCTTTTATGAAACAAAATGGTGATATTTAAAAATACGAGATGTACCCTTTTCGAAATTGCCTATTCAATTAGTCTATGACAGGATACTGTCATTTTTTTTAGACTTGATTGATGCCATTTTGGCGCTTTAAACAGTTACGAGTGCCCAAGGAACTAAAATTAGTAAGCACTAGTTGACAACTGATCGTAGATACTTTTTCGGACTTGTTGCATCCCTACATTATTAGTTCCAGAGATACAAGTATGTCAAATATGACGCTTCGAATTGATTCATAATTTAAGCTGTCATTTGGTACAGCCAGTCCAGTGTTAATCATGGACTAATTAATAGGTCAGCGTTTGTATACGAGAAAATAGTGCTATCCTATTTACAACTTCCCTGTAGTAGATAATCACAACATTATACTTAGAGCTGTCAATTAAGTGTATAAGAATTAGTTAAGATTTTCGAACACATTCGAATTTCAAAAGACGCTGAAAGTCAGAGTTATTTCAAACAGTTCCTGGTTCCGCGCCTCCTTGTAACATTATCTTATTTACCGCTAAAAGTGTTAGTTTGTGAACTGATAAAACATCCATCAGAAAGAAATCAACCACTTTCATGTATCGCATGCCGCTATCTTTTGACGCATCTAGTCATGTGATGGATTCGCTTTCAATGCCGTTGCACTGTTATGCAAATCCTATTACCCTATTATTAATTAATAAATCCTATTTCCTATTAATATTATAAATGTGAAAGTTTGTATGTTTGTTACACAATCACGTCGCA
Organism: Hipparchia sbordonii; assembly: GCA_038048805.1. Classification (NCBI taxonomy): domain Eukaryota; kingdom Metazoa; phylum Arthropoda; class Insecta; order Lepidoptera; family Nymphalidae; genus Hipparchia; species Hipparchia sbordonii. The sequence continues at coordinate 4,903,492 of CM076107.1, read as the reverse complement.
ACGACTGAACATATTTGGCTGATTTTGGCTGAAATTCGAGAGATAGATTGTAGTCTGGAATAGGACATAGGCTACTTTTTATCCCGGTAAGTAAATAAGAGAGTTTCCGCGGGAATAAAAATCTCAATCCACGTGAACGAAGTCGCGGGTATCGGCTAGTATTATATAAATCCGCATATCTCTGAAAAGGCTCTCGAGGTTCGGGTGCACTTTTCCTATACATAATATTGCATTCGTATAGGAATCAGAGATCAAAAAATTCATGTGATTTTCAGTGTCTTTCAGTGAATGTCCGCTGCGAAAAAGTCATAAAACTCCTACAATCTCGATTTATTATGTACTTAGTAGCTTTTAGGTTTTTAATTCCCGCGGGAACGCTCTTATTTTCCGGGATAAAAAGCCTATGTGTTATTCCAGACTGTAACCTATCTCTGTGCCAAATTTCAGGCAAATCCGTTCAGACGTCGCAGTGTCACTGAGTACCAAACATCCATCCATGCATCAATCCATCCAACTATCCTTTCGCATTTATAATACATAATATTAGTAAGATTTCGTCTCGTTACACATCATGGCACATGCACTCAGCTAACGAGCGGTTACTGTTCGTCAAAATAGCTTGAAATGATTATGCATGCACACGAAGCACCGAGCCGCGTCCTAACAAATGTAAAATTTTAATACTGAATATGTATGCGATGCGGCAAATTTTGTGCCGTTGCAGAACTGTTTTCACAGATGAATAGACAAATATAGGCATGCACGATTACAGAGACGAACGAACGTAATGAAAACCAGCAGTTCATCACATGTGTTTACACTAATGCGATAACACTGTTGTATTGTATGTACACAGATGAAATACATGATGCACAAAGCAATGCAAAACGGTTCCGTACGAAAGTTCTGGGGCCCTACCACCAACGCTTAAAATATTATTACAATTTTGTTTTGGGAAGTTATACAATGACAACTATAAAGTGAGTGGTTTAAAGAGTGTTTATTTGTCTGGTGGGAGGCTTTGGCCGTGGCTAACCCTACCGTCAAATCGTGCCGCCGAGCGATTTAGCGTTCCGGCACGATGGCGTGTAGAAACCGATTAGGGGTGTATGGGTTGAATGTACACTGCCATATCCCTTCCAAAAAAAAATATATATATAAAAAAATCAAAAATCGGTCCAATCTTTATGGAACTATACGAGGGAACAAACAGACACGCAGTTATGTGTCAAACTTATAACATCCCTCTATTTGCACCGGGGGTTAAAAAAAACATAATACGTTTGTATGGAAACTCAAGCCTGTAAGTAACAGACTTTTTATATCCATAAGAAAACCAATTATTTATTCCCACAGACAATAATTCAAAAGTAATCTAGGTATTGATTTATTACCTAGTGTTCTACTTTCTCCTGTTTTATTTGCAACCGGAACCGGCAATATCAATCTACAATATTTATTTGATTGAGACAAGATTTTCATCAACGATAATATTGGGACATATAACTTATGACATATCGCACATGCTGGACATATCACACACCTAGATCGAGAGGGAGATAACTCAAAAGAGGTCTCTGTTTCTTAGAACAAAAAAAAACTCTTTTTGAATCTTTTCTTAGCAAAGTTATGAAACCCAATTTTATTTTAAGTCATAAATGATGTCGTGAAAAGCGACCTAAAATAAAATTGAGTTTCATAACTTTGCTAACAAAAGATTTAGAAACTTTTTTTTTCGTTTAGCAAACAGAGACCTTTTTTGAGTTGTTTCCCTCTTGATCTGTCTTTGTTGTCTTTATCTGGTGGGAGGCTTTGGCCGTGGCTAGTTACCACCCTGCCGTCAAAGACGTGCCGTCAAGTGATTTAGCGTTCCGGCATGATGGCGTGTAGAAACCGATTAGGGGTATGGGTTGAATTTACACTGTTATACCCCTTCCAAGTTAGTCCGCTACGATCTTAGACTGCATCGTCACTTACCCTCAGGTGAGATCGCAGACAAGGGCTAGCTAGTCATCGAATAAAAAAAATGATGATCTAGGTGTGCGATATTATGTGTAAGGACTCCCGCAAGACGCGGTCTTACGTCATTAATATCTATCTATTGTTTGATGCGCTGATGCAGCTATATAGTGGAGCGTCTGCCAACACTACGGATCACTTACGGTACGAGGTCACCGCTCACCTTGAGAACCCAACATCCAACGGCATTTTGAACTATGTGCCACGCCAAATATAATTTATCTACCACGGACCTTATCATTTCTGATTTGATCACGAAGAGAAACTCCGAGATTAGCTCTCTCCATTGCTCGCCGAGTTTCCCTGAACTTTCTTATGAAGCCCACAGGTTACTGAATACATCTCAAGTCCTAATCCAAAATCTAAAAATTTAAAGTCGAAATGTAAATACTTAGAAAAGCGTGTCAATATAATTAGCTTGATGTATTGAAATCGAAATCTGCTTTAACCAATTAGTAAACACAATAACTGAACTAAATCGCCCCGTCCCTCAACTTGTAGATTTTGGATAAGATTATAATTAGTCCGGAAATAACCGGAAACCGGAAGTCGCGGATAAGAGCTAAGTAATAATTCATCGTTAGTTCATGAACGAGTTTTTTTTACTGTCAAGCAGTAATAACTATTACTTCGTGATTAGCTAATCAAAGTGCCCAAGGTAATTTAAAATGTGTCTAGATAGAGTGTTACGTCTTAAACATCTTTACTAATACATAATATAATAAAGCCGAAGAGTTTGATTGTTTGAACGCGCTAATCTCTGGAACTAGTCTTTTTGTACTTGCTCTTCTTTTACTTGAAAAACTCTGTTTGTATTTGAAAGTCCAATTCTTGAGGAAGGTTACAGACATTCAACATCACGGTACGACCCTTAGAAGCCAAACAAAAATAATGAATAGCGCGAGCGAGCAATACGATGCGGTAAGTCGTTGGCCGCGGGCGGTCACCCGAAGAAACGGAAAATAAAGGAATTCCCACGGGTTTATTAAAACTAAATTCAAGCGGACAAAATCGAAAGAAAGAAAGAAACGTTTATTTTATAAATTGTGCCACACATCACCCAATAGGCATACTTAGATTAGGTTGTCCCGGCGCCTCAACCACTTGAGCATTAGACAGAAGAAGTGCCGGAACAACTAAGTCATGTGTGGCACAACCCGGAATAAAAAAAGTCCCAACTCAGCAAAATGCATCAGCTTTAATTTGTAAGAAAACAGTAGCAACAGTATTTATGTTGCTACTGATATCATACGTTATTACTTATTTTATACCGATATTCGAGCTCGATTGCTTTATCTTTTTTATCTTTAATAGCCGGAGAACTTTATAGCGTTATAAACATTTAGGTACCCTTTTGGATTAACCTTTTGGCGGGGGTTGTTCGTCGTTTCGACGTCACCGGAATAGCTAAGCAAAGGTGATGCGCGTCGTAAAATTTTAGGTCGCCTGTGTCACTCTTAGGTAAAAAGGTGATGTAATGTGTAATACAACAAAATGAGATCATTAGACTGACGTTTATTTGCGCTTGTGTGCAATTTTAGATGTTATAATACAGTATTATTCATATTACACACTTGAAAAAAAATCGTTTGCGAGTGAACTTTATTTCCTTTGCGTTTTATCCGTTTCAAGATTAGTACCCACAGCAAAATTATACGTTTTGCCCTGTGCTCAAATTCGCGTAAACATTCGCAGACATAGCGGAATTACCTAGAGCTCTTTTTTAATCTAATATAGCAGCTATAAGGTTGTAAAATAGGCTGGCCAACCAGACTAGCGAATGGCATTTCTGGTACTCTTTCGCTATTGGTTAAAATGCGTTGATGCAGCAAGAATGCCATAAATGCAGGCATTCTGAGGCGATTACGATTATTTATAGACAATCCTACTAAGCAGACGAAATCGAAACCTCAACTGAAGTCGAAACCGTTTAATTTTTTCCCCCGATTTTCAAATGCTGCCTCTGATTGGTTGACGCTCTCTCACTATTGCCTAAATTCAGCGTTGCAATAAGAATATCATAAATTCAGCCAATCAGAACGTTTGAGATTGTAGCAATTTATCGTGCAAAGTGAATCGATGTACCTACACCCGGCGTCGTAATTTGAACTAGATGTACGGAAACTAAATCGCGATAACAAGTATTATAAAACGTTAATTTCTCTATAGAGTAGACTCGACTCACTCGATTGAGTAACTAAAATTACATAATTAAGAAAAAAACTATTTCGCCCAAAATTTTACAATATTTTATGAGATGCAAGTGATTATTGTATTATACAACTATGAGTTATTCAACAAAAAGTAAAAGTAAGTCCTTGCTTACTAAAACTAAATATACAACTATTTGAACTGCTGAGAAGTTCGGTTAGGGTTATCAACAGTACGCACTTACTGTTAAAAACAGTACCTAAATCCTTATAACATTGTTTACAGTTGAATAAAAATGTGTGCATCTATGCGTATGTATGGGTTTGCGTGCGTGCGTGTTTGCGTGTGTCTTTAATAAAATATTAATTATAACTCACACTTTCTATAAGTTGCTGTTTCTCTTGCAGTTGCAGCTCCTGGTGTCGAAGAGTGGACCTCTGCTTCTCGGCCGTGCTGCTCAGCCGCGAGAGCACCTCTTGGTCGTGCTCCCGCGCCGGTGATGGCGGAGCGCTACTGCCTACAAAACAATATTATACTTACTTTCCTTGTTCGCATATTGAGTTTCTTTGTATCTCAGTCTAAGAAAACTTCATCAAAATCGGTTCCACCGTACCGATTGCGGACAGACATACAGACAATAGACATGACAATTTTTGTTTGGCTTTTTTTTCTTACTTATACATTTAAGCTGTTACATCAATAAGCACAGCAGCATAACCTCAACTGACATCCACAGATAAAGGTAGCAGTTGAGTTTACTCTACTATCCACTACTATGCAAGAGTCTCCTCACTCAACCATAATCCACCATACTGGCTGAAGTATGTGTGCATCTTATGTGTCTTTAGTGCCTGTTCTACGGAGGATGTAAGCAAGACGCGTGCGGCATTATAGTTCCAAACAATAAAACAAGTGTTTTATTTTATTTGAACAACTAGCTGTGCCCGCGACTTCTTTCGCGTGGAATAGTGACTTTTCGGGGCGCGGCTCTCAGCGCGCTTTATATAGCCACAGACGCTCAGGCGCGAGGCGTGTAGTACGTACTCTGTACGTTAAAAATGTTCGCCGTGATTCTTTAAATTGACATAACTTTTTTATTTATGAACCGATTGACATGAAATAAACACTAAATGTTAAGTGAAGCTTACTACAATATATTAGTGAAAACCGTATCTAAATCGAATAAGCCGTTTCTGATATTAGCGTGCACAAACACACAGACAAACAGACAAAAAAATAATTAATTACAATTTCGGGTTCGGCATCGATATAATAACAACCCCTGCTACTTTTTTTTTATATATTTCCATTGTACAGACACCACTTTTCTACAATTTTATTATATGTATAGATTTGTGTAGTCTGCCAATCCGCAATCTTCACACACTTATGAGAACTCTCAGGTATGCAGAGATCTTCACTATAATTTCCTTCGCCGTTAAAGCATGGGATACTTAATTGCGTAATAGGCACATAACTTCGCATCATTAGTCGACTGAAATATTTAAATGTTACATCATACGAACATCAATTTTAGATTTTATAATTAAAAACTATTCAATTCAAGATTTATTAACAGATACTATATAATTTTTGGCACTGACATTATCATAAACCACGTAGCATTATACGGCACAGGGTGAAATTTTGCAAGACTTTTTACTCAATCTGTGTAAATCAAATGAATTGAAATCGAAGTAGGATTCAGGTAGCATTTAAACGAAGCAGCAACCTTCATTTATGTAAAATATTGTATTTTATAATTTATCGTCCAAGCTTAATAAAATAATATAAAAAATGTGTAATATTGGAATATTTAGAAACGACTAGCTAGTAGCTGACGCCCGCGACGTCGTTCGCGTGGATTTACTTGTTGAAAATCCCGCAACCTTCCTGGGTGGCTTATGTCGCACTTTACCTGCCGTTTTTTCTATTTTTGACATTTCTAGTGGTGACTGGCAATGGAAAACAATTGAAAGTTGAAACGTCAAGGCCGCATTTCGTCTTGCAAAACTGCGGATTTGACAGTTTCTAGCAACTTTCGATAGCTGAGACACAGAAAAGGCCTCCAGATTCTCAACTACAGGGATAGCGACTGTTGCGGCATGATAGAAGTACAAACCAACAAATCCACTTTCGCATTTATAATATTACTAACTGATGCCCATGACTCGTTCGCGTGGATTGCGGTTTTTCAATTTCCGCGGGAAATCTCTTATTTTCCGGAATAAAAAGTCATCATCATCAGCGGTGCTTGTGAGCCCGGGCCTGCTCCAGAAACTTCCTCCATACATCTCTGTCACTTGCCTTGACTTGATGCCTTCCAATTTCTCACACCAAGACGCTTTGCATCTTGGTTAACCCCATCCAAAAATAGTAGTCTATGTGTTATTACAGACTATAATCTATCTCTGTGCTCAGCTAAATCGGTTCAGTTGTTACGACGTGATTGAGTAAGAAACATCCAAACATCCAAACTTTAGCATTTATAATATTGACAGGATTAGTTGGGATTCCCGTTTGTAACATTTAAAAAACATACATTTCCAAAACTCACCGTCCGCAGGCGAGTTGATCGTCCGTCGAAGGCGCTTGTTCTCATCTTGGAGCCTGGAGACCGCAGTGACCAGCTCGGCTGATTCCGTCCTCCATTGCTCCTCGATCGCTTCTATTTCCTAAACAAATATCACACTAGTAAAGTAACTGCTAGCCATCCATATAATGTCTCACAAGGGTACGTAGGTCACTGACCTCTATTTATACAAAGTCAATTTTTAGTCAGAAATGCTTTAGATCCCAATTAGTGCGACTTCGGTACAGGTACCGTTATTCTGCATGGCACGGAGAGTTCAGCCTCTTATAGATATTAACAGAAAACGCTTATACATATTAAGTGAATCTATAGGTGTCACGCGTGTGTATAGTAGGTTTATTTACATTCGAAGAACCTATAGCCGTTTTGGTCCGTAGATGGTGCTGGCAGACCCCCCATTCTGTCCACCGTTCAAATCAGTTAAAAAGCAGGGAGACGCTAGATACAAGCGGCGCAAGATCGTAGGGAAAACTCTAAAAGCCTAGATCGTCTATGAACGTCTATCAGCTAACGACGTTTGACATACAGGCTGTAGCTATTTTCTTGTCGGCTTTCCCAAAATCCTGCTCGAATATCGTCGTCGTCTATCTACATATTATTTTTGTTCGAGATAACTACATTGACCGCTTTGATAGCGAGCCAGTAAGTTAATCAGGGAAGCCTCACATACGCGTAGGTACTATGCCTACACATGCATGACCTGTCTTTACCTTTATATACCCAGAATTTTACGACTAGCGTGTATTAAGTCCATTGTGAAAATTACTCACATTACTATTCTATTTATTTAATTAGCATAAAAAGTATGAGCTCATCATTGAGAACAAAAATATTGTTTTTGGAGTGAATGTACCAACTAGATAGTCGTCCGCGAGGTAGAGTTCTAAAATCCTGTGGGCACTCTTAGATTTACTGGGATAAACTGTAAAAGCCCATATCACTGCTCCTTTCATCAAGATCGGTTCAGTTCGATAATTGTTTTACTAGCATGCCCTCGAATACATCAACATGGACTTATGTTTTTAAAAATCCCACTTTAACCCTGTTTTTCCGGGATAAAAGTAGCCCGTGTCACTATACCCGTCGCAAAAAATCACGTCGATCGATTGCTGCGTGATTGAAGGACAAAGCAACAAACAAACACACTTTTGCATTTATTATATTAGTTAGGATATTAGCACTGATTTATATAGCAAAAATCTGTTATTATAAAACAAGAAATAAAGAAGACAGTAAAAAAGCTTATATCAGTTCCAAATCTTTCAACTGTCTACTTTACTTCTTGATTTATCAGATTTAGCCCAGCTCCCCAAGATTTCTTACAAAGGTATTACTGAAAACAATAATCTAATGCTAATAATCGTAACCAAAGTTAAAGTTAAGTTAAAGTTAACAAAAGCATTCAAAAAACGGCCAACTTGACGTGGACGGGCAGTACCTAAAGTAACACTTAAATATTTCCAAAATAAAAAGTAGTCTAAGCCTAATGCAGCAATTCCCTTTCGCCGAGTCATAGTTAAGCAATTAATGCAAAAATTTCAATAATCTTAAATAGTACAATGCTTAATAGTGAATGAATGAGCATGTTCATTAAAGATTTAATAATAACAAGGCAATTCCTTCAGTAGTTTGTGAACATTATATGAGTACATATTGGTCAAGGTGGTTACATATTATCGAATTACTTTAGAATACAAATTCATATAGGCACATCTTGATCTGATTCGTTTTCTAGAGCCACTTATTTGTTACTAGCTTTTGCCTACAACTTCGGCTGCATGCGCGAATCTCTTGGGAACTGTTTGTATTCTCATGTTAAAAAGTATCCTCAAGTATCCAACTCCTATGTTACCTTCTAGCTCTTTGCCATCACTCCATCCAAAAAAACTCCATCTGTTACTGTCTGATTGAAGGAAAAACTAACAATCCAATAAACGAACACACTTTCGGATTTATAAGTATATCACTCATATATTATTTTATGTTGTGATACTAATTCATTAAATAAGTAATATAAAATATTTTTGTGATTTATTAGCATCATAAGTATATTTATTACTCATATATTTTTATGTTATGATAATTCATTAAGAAAGTAATATCGATTGTTTGTTAAGATTTATTAGTATCATAACTATAAAATAATAAATTTAATGGCCTATTAAATTCACCTTTGCCAAGTAAACTTTAACAGAGTAATGAATGTGACATTTTGACAGATTGCCACTACAAAAACTGTCATAACATCAACTTTATTAATTGATTAAAGCTTTTTTATCTATTTAAAAATTGTTACAAAATATCACTTTTTTTTGTACATTCATACTTTTTGATAATTATTAAATAAGTTCTAAGTATGTTAGACTAAGTTATTTCATATCTAAAATTTCTAACTGTCTACAATAGACTTAAGACCACCGTAAATAAAATCTGCCAAGTCAGACTTCAACTGAGGGTTCCATAGATTGGTTGCTAGGAATGATAGTTATTTGATTTCATTATTCCACTGTCTCAAAAATAATAGTACATTATGGTACAAGTGTAAAAGTTGGTGATTACTGCTGAGGCGCTATTGAGACCCGAGCCGTTAGGTGAGGGTCTTAAGGTAGCCGAGGACGGTAATCATCAATATACACGTGTATCATACAACGTTTTTCAACACACTTGTGAAGAAAATAATACTAAAATAGTACATTATGGTACAAAACAGTGAAAACGAGTTGTGAAATTTTTTTCGCAATGGCAGGAAAAATTAATGTTGTTCTTTTGTTCGCCCTCTTGAGATGCTCTTGAGGGCAGGCAAAGATCGACGACCATACAGCCTATTCGGGTGTTTATTCGATTTAATCAGTTTTGCGGAATACCTTTAATGGCCATAGACTAAAAGAATGAGGTTTCTTTTTTTTTGGCTTTTCCAGTTTTCTTTATTACAGAAAAAACAAAAGTTATATTTGAGTGACAGTTTTATTTATTAAACACGTATAACTTGAAATTATCTATTTAAATACGAAGTTGTATGAAATGAGCAAGTAATAGGTATCTTGGCAATAGGTAGGATCTTTTTTGTAATAGAAACTTTTTTAAGAACAAAGCAACTCAACCAATAAAATTTAAAAAAAAAAATCTATAACTCACATTGTGAATAATAGTAATAAAAAGTCACAGTTTGAGTTAAAAGTGTCATTGTGTGCCTAATTGCGGTGAACCGGGAGCCACTTTATGAGCAAGTGTGTTGAAAATCACTTTTATTGAGTCTGCATGGCCATTATTTTATCTGAAACATAGGGAAATTGCCGGCAACTCTATAATAAGGTTTTTCACCTGTCAAACTTCAGACATAATGGGGAGAATAGTATTTCTTGTAATTTTTCATGGATGTGAAATTCTTTTCATATTATTTAAAGTGGTATAATACTATTATAACTCTAAAGTATAATCATATTGTTTTAATTTCTTTTATTTGCAATATAAAGTAAAGAAGGAAGTCTACATTTATTGCACACAAGTTAAATTTAGCATAACAAACAATTTAAACAAAATCTTTGTAAATGACTGGCATGCTTAATATACGGAAAATGAGTTCATAAGACTTTAGTCAACAAATAGAATAATTTGTAGATATTATGTTAGAAATACATTACAGCCATATCTATCCTAATCTATACTAATTTGTTTATAATGGATAAACTAAGAAACTACTAAACTGATTTTAAAAATTCTTTCACTTTTAGAAAGCTACATTATAAGCAAGAACATAGGCTATATTTTATTTTCAAAAATTAGAGGCCCCTAGAAAAATTGCAATAATGTAACCAAATTACACGAAGTTAGTGTTTGTTTGGACTAATCGTTACAAATACTATAAATGCAAAAGTGCGTTTGTTTGTTAAGCAGTCCTTCAATCACTCTGCAGCAGAGCTACGGATTGATGTTCTTTTTTTCACGAGTTATAGTTGAGGACCTGAGCACAATAGATGGGCGACGGTCAATGTGCTACAGGGCCTTGTACATGCATAGCCGCAACACAAGAAGATAAAGATGATAGTTGAGGACATGGACAGTAACATACTAGCTAGAATTGGTTTATTTCATTGATTTGTGGTGATCGGCTAAATTAATAGCTTTCTTACTGCAACAATATATTTAAGCCAATTGGGAGTGTGTCTACCAATCAGAATTGATTGTGATAATCACACTGTAGCAATCATTTTAAGACAATGCAACAGCTCACTACATTAAAAAGGAACTAGTTCATCAGAGAATGGAAAATAGATTAAAAGATAACATGAACCACTTGCTACAGACTTGTCTACAGACCTGTGGTGTTGACAAGCCAATTATTCAATTGAGACTTTTGTATGAAGATACTTGTATGTCTATAACACTGCTGTACTCTTAATTTTTGACACAGTGGACATCTTTGGAGTTAAATACTGATTTTCATATGATCAGTGAGTTGCATTGAAAATGTTATGATAATAATTATTAATTAACAGTCTCTGAGATTCAGTATGAAACTAAACTATAAATAGAAACTGAACCTACAAATGTTATAAAATTTTATGTTAACTGCATGCGGCTACATACAGTTGCATTAATGTGCAATACATTATTTATGTGAAATAGACATTATAACGACGCTGTAGTAGGTAGGTAACTTACTACCGACTTCAAAGACCGATAGTGATGTCAATGTCGGCTAATATCCGTCAGAAAAACGTATTCATTTGTAATTTGTACCAATTCATAGATGTTGTAATTACTTTCAGCATTGTGTTTTTGCACGTACCTACGCATTCAATCACCAAATAACAAGACCCCTAATACATACCTTCTCGAAACGCTGTCTATACTCCGCCTTCTCGATCTTATCATTTTCCAACTGTGATATCTTCGCCGTCAGTTCGTGCAACGCCTGATTCTCCTTTTCATTACGCACGGCCAAGTTTTCCAATAGTTCCAGAGCGTTTATCACTTTCGGCAACAGTGCAGTCACGGCCTCAGGGCCGTATTTTTCGATGATAATTTCGCATTCCTTTCCAATGTCGGACGCCAGATCGTAAACATCGACGACGGTCACCTCGTCATCGAAATCCGGCATTTTTGCGGAGAAGCGCCTGCGGTACGGCATTAAATATCACCTTGTTTTCACTACAACTCACAATAAATCGTTTATTACAGAAAACTATCCACCTTTTGCAGGTGCGCCATTATTACTGAAGGAAGACAGAAAGATCTAAAATGAGAAACGTCATTACGACGAAATCGCTTTGCAATATAGTGATGTACTTGTTACTCGATGTGGAAATCGAAGCATGCTTATCGATACTAAACTTGGGAATGATTAGTATTGGAATCTTCTTAGACCAGAGCGCGTTTGGAACCTTTGTAGATTTCATTTTAAGTTTATTACAATTATCATCATTACCCCACATGCATAATGTTTTTCTGTAAAAAACAGAATAAATTAAAACTTAAATCATTCCATTCATATTTGGAATCAATATGGAATAAACGAATACCTGATAGTAAGTTGATAGGTACCAAGATAAGTTGGTAGGATACCTAAATCTTAGACAAACGCCTGTTTAATTATTACACACCTAGCTCGAACTTATAATAAACATTAATGAAACCATGATAATACATTTACATTTATCTTAAACATATTAATTTAAAATTACATCGTAAATAACTTGGACAAACACGTTGTGTATATTGTGATTATTTTACCTCCTTTATCTTTTTATACTAACTTTTATTTAAAAGGGATTCTGATGAACAGATGAGTTCACAGGGATCAGGCTAACGGATCCTGGTGGAAGACATGATTGTGAGCTCTTTTTTCTATTTTTAAGATATGTAATAATATAATGCACTTATAGATATATTCGATTATTCACGATATCGATTTGGTTTTGTTTTCTATTTAGCATTAATTCAGAATCGACAGGCTACTTCCCTAACTTTAACTATTCATTATCTGTGAAGGTCAGTGTGTGATCGGATACACGAAGTGTATTTGAAATATTTTATCTCTGGTTATTTTCTTTTTTTGAATACTATTTATTTAATTTGCGTTATATTTTCCTTGTTTCTATTTGTAATGTAGGTAGTAATAACGCTCAATATAATTACAACCACGCGGGTTAGCAACTTTTATTTAAATTTTAGCTTAGCTTTTTCCCGCGACTGTGGCTCGAGAAGTTTTGAAAATCGCGCAGGAATTCAAAAATTAGGTACCTACCTAGGTAGGTACAAAAGTCAAAAATACGTTTATTCTCCATGCGATTCCAGGCTGTGCATGGCATGTACATCATTTACATAACTTTTACATTTATTCTTTCTATCTTTTATTTTCGGTAACATGAAATATTCCATACCGATATAAAATATCCCAAAATACAAAAAATTAACCATGTTGTGTTCAAAGAGTATAAATTATAAAATGGTTAGCTTACTCGTAGGTAAGCTAACCATTTTATAATAAGTTTTATATAACATTTTATAGTAAGTAGGAGACTCAGAGAGCACGTAAAGTCGTCGCATCGGTCCTGCAGGATGATACTGTAATTAGTGTATCATCTATGGGTCTTGCGCCTGATCTCTCTCCGGTCGTGTCGGATTTCCGTCCCATCGGACAGAAAGTAGAGACAAGACAATGTTGTCTCTACTCTCTGCATCGGACTACAAGATTGAGGAAATAGAGAGTTTACCTGTGTTTGCGCACCCACTTGTGCATATAATATCTCCCGCACAGATGACTAATCTCTGAGGAGGTTGGCCGTTGTGTGTGGATTCGGTCGGGTCTTACTTGGCCTACCCATATCTAAGTTTTTAAAAATCTGTTGTTTTTCCAGGATAAAATATATTTTTTCAAAGAATAAAGTTTTTATTTTTTACTATTCCAAAAATTAACCTGAAAAAAAAGTACTTACATAATAGAATATAATTAGTCATTTTAGCTTAATAAAAAAGTAATAAAAAGAAGCTATTTAAAATCAAAGATACTTCAATTTGATTTAATTGTACCTACTTACTTGTAGATGAAACTTCATCCTACACTCCTACATAATTCGATAGACGTACCAAATTAATATTAGTTATTCGTTTGAATAGCTTGCATATTATATTCGTCAAAGAGCGCCCAATTTTTTTTGGCTGCTATACCTAGATATAATCTTAATTTTATTCATCTACCTAACTGATAAGGGATGACATGATTCATTGTTTTCAAGAGCGATGTTAACATATCGATTATTACTAGTCGCCACGCGCGACGGTCCACGCAACAGTTGGAAGAAATCAACAGGCGGGAACGCGCGACCCTACTCTATTCACCCGCGAAAATTGAAATTAGATTGTTTATTTTATCTTGTTTATTTTATGATGAACTTTCAAAGCAAAGCCAACAAATATGTGTGCCCAAATGACCGTCAGCTTTCGTTGCGATCAAAGTGAGTATTCAGTGTTTCACTAAAGTTTGGTTCAATCGCCTCTATCTATATTATTTTGGTAGTGTTATTAACATTCTGCTTCAATGATTTTCGAGGGATTTAGCGATATTAATACACGGAAGCAAATAATAAAGCAATTAATAAGCACAGTAATATGAATAAAATGAAAAAAAAATACGAAATGTGATTTGAAACGTCTCATATTATTTTCTATTTTTATTTTAAAATGTGTTGTGGAGTCTAAAAATATCTATTGAACCATATTATATAGAAAATAAAAGGATGGTATTTCCAAACTTCACTATCACCATAATTAGGTTTGTACTTACTCATGATTATGTTATTACTATATATGTAGTTAATTGTATTTTATAAGACACAAAATCCCACCGCCGAGTTAGTCTGTGCGCGCTTATCTCAAAAACTAATAATGTAGGGATTTTCATCTGGTTTCCACTAGTCGATAGCATTATTTGTCATTGTGTTAATGTATTTATTGTCTACTAGTCCGACTCCTTGAGAGCTTTCTTTTTTTGCATTACATATACACTAAATCTTATAAACTTTACACCTACACCTTTTTTTTAAATATATAGACTAGCGCTTGATTGCGGTCTCACCTGATGGTAAGTGGTGGTTTTCGCTGAATCAGTCCGATCCATCGGAAACAATCGAATGAAAATGTCAACAGTATATAATTTCTGAGCTTTACTTTAAACTTAAACTTTTATTTTACTTACACCCACACACTCAATACATAACCACAACCACAAAAAATACAAATATTTACACCACTTGCTGATCTAACCTATCGCTTTCCTTTTTGTAACTGGGATATTACCGAGAACTGAAGTACCTACGCGTAAGTGCAGTCTATTCCATCCTTCCTCCTTCGGGTATCGAAACCCTAAAAAAGAATTATTATTAAAGTAAGTATTGAAATCGATTCTTTGATGGAGATTTAGGGTATCTAATCATCTAAAGAAATTAAAAGGTATGGGACTACGGGTGGGCTATTTTCGATTAGAAAATCTATTCCATTTTCGAATAAAGAATTTCTACTCTATTCTATTGTAATAAAAACTAAGTGGCTTCCCCGGTCATGGCTTCAGGAAAAAGGATCGTAGAATTTAAATGTCTAAAAATAACTTAGTCGAGGTTGCGGCGTCCTTGCTAAAGTACATCGTTCACTATCTCCCTGCTACATCCTCTTCCGGACGCTATTTTCATTAAAACTCAGTCACTTATTTGCCTACTGCCTACACACTATTGGCATTGCTATTTTTGTTTACAAAGATATAAGTATAGTAGTTGAAGGTTAAAGGGCATAACAGGTAGTTACATCGACGACGTTAAGAATGTTTAAGTAGTTCTTCTTTTCTTCGGTGAATGGCTTTTTCCAGTGTGTTTAGTTCTTGCAGCGATGCCTGGAAAACAGAGGGTTAGCGCAGGATTTTTAAAAACTAACTGACTCCATGCGGACAAATTCACGGGCTAGTTAGTACCTAAATTAAAGCTAGTAAATCCTACTAATACTATAAATGCGAAAGTTTGGATGGATGTTTGTTACTCAATCACACCGCAATGACTGAACCGATTTGGCTCTTTGGCACAGATTATAGGCTACTTTTTATCCCGGAAAATAAGAGAGTTCCCGCGGAAATTAAAAACAACCTTTATCCAAGCCTACGAAGTCGTGGGCATCAGCTGGTAAATGAATAAACAACAAAGCAATTTAAGGCAAAACAAACAAGCTAGCCAAAGACGCATTCGACTAATTTAAAATCGCCTACCTAATGTTTAATGATATAAGGCGGGCAAGAATAATGTGTACCTATACTTAAATAGCTAAATTGAAAAAGTATTTTTACCGTATCATTTTCTTACAATAAATTACAGCGACCTGACATGGTACAGATACAGGCTGACCCGTTTCACAATTTTATTATGTGTCTAATGGTCTCTTAGGCTGCCTTTCCACCAGAGATTTGCGATGTAGCTAAGCAGTGTGCAAGTTTAAAGCTAAACTAGTAAACTATGTATTTCCACTAAAGCTAAGTAGTGTACATGAGTGCAGAGAGAGTTGAGCTATGAGCCACGAAGATGCCCGATGCGCAGATTTTGTGACATAAACAAACTTTTGCTTCCACGAAGATGACAATGTCTACATTCAACAACGCACGCGCTTTTTCTAAGTAGTAAATACGTCGTCTATGTCCCTACACAGTTATAGTGGATAGTCCATACTTCCCATTTTTACACCCTTCACTCGTCTCTAGCTCGCAGCCTTAGCTCTCGTCCTTAGCTTCCATTGTTTAAGCTCGCATCCCTCACATCAACTGACATGCAAAAACCCTAGCTTCACTTTACACTTTTCCGCCAGGGCAAAGCTCTCTCTCTCTCTCTCTCTCTCTCTCTGCGTCGTGTTCCCCATAACTGAGGGTCGTGACCCATTCCACCAAGGACTCTTTTGTAGATGATGTCGCCTGTGACATGACCCGAAAATATTTGGCATACATTCGTTGCTTAGCAACGTAGCACATCTCTAGTGCAGAGGCAGCCTAACTCCCTAGGCTGTACAATATTAGTGTGCGTAGAACTAGCGCAGAACACAGTAGGGAGGTAGTACGTACCAGGTACGGTCGGGGACAGAAAATGTTTACCACTTTTCAAATTAGATTCTTCGTAACCCTGCGTTCAGTAAGGTCTAGAATGCTATATCAAGGCATTTGTTACGTTATAAAAATTTCATGCATCGTTTTATCAAAAAAAGTATTAATGACTTTTCTATACAAATATTAAAACTCATTTCCTAAATTCAAATTTGACACATTAGCATCATTACACTTGTAAAAGTGACAATTAATTATCAAAAATATTATATTTGTTATTTGAAATTTAAATATACAAAATAAATGGCAAGCTTAATCATAATTCTAATGGTGAAGTTCATATTGTGCATTGAATCATAATGATGCTGCTAGCATCCACAGTCAAAAACAGTCAAAAGGAGGTGGATGAGCTACGGTGATGCGTGGTGTTTCTGCAGCATTTTACATCGATGTTCTGCAGCAAAATTCCGACAACCTAAGTTCAAGATAATGCGCCGAGCTACTATTCCATGGTTCAATCTGCACCGTGGCAGTCATCTCGTTCAATAGCCCGCTCGATCTGCTAATTTGAAACTGAAAATTTATGGGGCTTAATGATTCAAAGCTGGGACTGTCAGAATCAAAGAAATCCTCAAACTCTTAGATCACAATTGCACTGGGGTATGAGATGATACGAGTATCACAGATGATATGAACTGACTGATCGCCTTGTCGCGTTTATGCGAGAGAGTCTACGTGTTGTCATAGCAGCGAATGGAAGCTAATTAAGCTTATTATTTATTTATACTAATATTGTTTAGTTTCTCTATAATAAAATTAGAAATAAAGATTCTTTGAAATTTCATTAGATTATTACTTCCGTTTTCATATTTTGGTAACTCGTGTCCTGTGCTCGTGTCTATATGAGATAATATCTATTTATTGAAATTACTAGCTTTTGCCCGTGACTTCGTCCGCGTGAAGTTAGGATTCTAAAATTTCCATGGGAACCTTCTATTTTTCCGGGATAAATGTCGCTATCCAAATCCTAAACTATATCCAATATCCATGTAAAAAATCATGTGGATCTATCGCTCCGTAGCTGTGTGATGGAAGGAAAAACCAACAACGAACAAACAAACACTCACATTATTTTATAACATTAGTAAGGATTTTTGTTCCAAAAAAGGTTTTCTACATCTAACCTATTTAGCAGTCACCTACTAAAGAGACCGCTAAAGGACTGTCTAAGCACCGCTACATGTTAAAAAGTCTATGATCTATGGCTAATCAAATCACATATCGACCTTCTGACACAGATGTGTGCATGCAATTATGAATCTTAAGGTGGTAAACATTTTTTGTCCGCGACTGTACCTATTACTTATAGACAGTTTTCTCTCGCTTTTTAGGGTTCCGAAAAATAAGGAACCCTTATAGGCTCACTCCGTTGTCCATCTGTCTGTCTGTGTGTCAAGACTCTTTTTATCGGAAACGGCGTAAGATACTAAGTCGTTTGTACTGAATATAAAGTTTAATGATCTCTGACAAGCTTCCAGTTAAACTCAGTGAAAGTTAGCTTTCAAAGCGCAGCTGTCTTATTATCATTATCAAAACACAACGAACATCTTTCGAAAAATCGTTTTTTCCATATTATCTAATTTTTAGTTTCATAGTAGGTAGGTAATTTCCATATTTTGTACAAAGACTAAACTAACTTTAAAGCTGTTAAAATCTTGCAAAAGTTTTTTTTCTGTTTATTGGTGTATAAAATATTATTGTTCTTCACAAAATCGAACAATACGAGATCATAATGGGCAGAAATATTCTGATTTACAAAGTTCAGAACCCTCGGTGCGGAAGTCTGACTCGCACTTGACCGATTTTTCTATAACTAATGTAGGTATCTATACATCTACATATTTAGATTTTTAGGGAATCATTATAAACTTAGATATAAAACAAGACAAAAACCGAACCTAAAAATTCAGAAGTCGTATAAAGTTGTTTGAAACAATAAATCAACAGGTAGGTACAATTAATTTTACCTACCCACGCACTACATAAACCTGTTACTAGAGTTAGCTTTGAGCTAGGCCTGAAGCTAAGTAAATCACAAGGGATCGCAAAAACATACCTACTTCAGAAATTTGTTCATTCACAGAAATTCATGACCAAATTAACAAAACTCTTCACTTTTAATCTGTAGGTAGAACATACCGATATTACATACTTATTACACATTATCTCAAAGTCAAATATAATAATTTACTTAAGGGCTAATTTCACCAACGTAAAATAAGTCTTATTCGAACGTTTTGATTTTTTAGCAGATTTTCAATACTTAAACTCGCAAAATCTTCAGTTCAATGTAGGGTTCCGTAGTTCCCTGTCAAATTAAATTAATTAAAAAGACAGGCAACGACGGAACCCTACACTGCGCGTGGCCTGACACGCAATTGACCTTTTATTGTTATACGAGTAGGTATATAATATTATCTCGTGAAATATAAAGAAGATAATTGAAGATAATATTTATAATAATCACTTATTATTCACTCCAGACATTACTTCTTTGTCCAATGGACTATCCGATAGACCTTCCAACATCATCGAATCTTGTACAGAGTGGACTACTAGATAAATCCGCTACAAAACACACAACCTTATCGTGTTGCGGGGCTATAACGTAAGAAACTTCTTATTTACTTTCTTAGACCTTTGGGGCCAAGTGAAAATAGTGTTTGTAGGTAATTAAAACTTTCACAATAAGTGTGAGGATATTAGATCAATAGAAAACTTTCAAGAACAAAAGCTATTGTATACATTGTACCTACTTATTCTACGAAAAATAGTAGCCTTCTGTAGATGGTAAGGATGATGGTATGGCCTTCAGTTTTACCAGTCACTGTGTGGTGTTATAATCTACCCGATTTTAAAGCTATGACTGATACTTTGCGTGTATCCTAGCCTATAGCCATTCTTCCTTGGGAAGAAAATACTCGCATCTCATTATGAAATGCGTCATATCAAATGCGCCCGGCTAGAGATAAGGGGTAAGGTTTACATGCTGGCGGGCTTCGACAATTCAGCCGGGACGTGCCTTTACGCAGATTTAGTACTGAACATATTCTGCCACTTTCTGCGGTGAGGTGGGGTAATCACGTACAGCACACATTTACTCACTTCCGCACACTCTTGTAAATATTTAATGTCTCTATGAACGCACACTAACTCAAAAGCTGTCACACTTACAAGCTAACACGTACGTTTGTACATGTACTTCGGCAGAGGGGAATGCGTGCGCTTGCCACGTCCCGGCTGAATTGTCGAAACTGGCGGGCTACAATGCATTATATATGTTTTTATATAAAAACAACATTTTTCTAGAACATCATTTTTAATTCACACAAATTAAAGTTTTTTCTGTTGACGAAAATGTACGTCTTTTACGTTTTCTCTCTTTTGTCTAATGGGGCTCCATTAGACAAAAGTGAGAAAACGTACACGTACGTTACACTCTTTTATCTAAGCTTGCTTTTGTTCATTGATGAACCGAGCGTGTGTCCTGTCATGGTCCAACTCTATATATTGTATAAGTACTCGTAGTAATCTATGGTCCATTCCCGACTCTTTGTGTTCAATCTAGTATATTTTCCCGAGTCCCGACATTTATGAAGGTCTGTTCATTATCCTTGAAAGCTCGCTAGTTTATTTAGCTTTAAGTCTAACTTGCAGATATAATAACTTTGTTTGGCCTCCAATATTTTATTATACCTAGCACATATGAAAAGTCAACCTGCCTAGGAAATAGTTTACGCCTTGCTGTTTTTTTTTTTATTTAAATATTTCTCTTTCCTCTTGCTGAACGACTGAACGTTTGTGATAATCGTTTCCGGTCAGCGAATGAATATGATGTTTCCGGTCAATTTCAAATCGCTCTGCGTGTACGTTTTCAAACTGAGAACTCGCCATATTTCTAAAGTGTTTCAGATAGGTTTCAGATAAAACGAAATTAATTTCATGAAACAATTACTTAGGTACAATTTCATACAACAATCCGGTAAAAAAGGAAGTTTGCCCAAATTTGTAAATCTTCCGTTCAACTTTTCTAATTTTCCTTGCATAAAAACCTAATTTGGACAATTACAAACACCATTAAAACAAAAAATAGTTGGGCTTTTTGTCTCTTTTCAGTCCAGATATTCTCAAGTGACGCACTTTTTAATGCATTTCATTTTTATTAATAAAGAAGATAGATTTATTGTGGTTCCAAGTAAGATCATAATCAGACAACAATTACGATCGCTTTAATGTATACCTACCATGAGAATTTACTGTAATCTACCCCTCGGGAAGCGCTGCATTATCTTGTTTCACTTTTAATCAATACAACATACTTAATACTAGTTATAGTTCCTCATTTAAAAAGCTTTCCTGAACAAGCCATTTACTTTTATCTAAGCCGAGCCACAAGCTTAAATCGATTTACCTACCTAATTGGATCTTACAGGTATTAGCTACGTAGGTACTAATGATTAAATAATCTATCCGTAATTATACTGTTCGATCGCAATTAATTTAAGGACTGTTAACCGCTCTCTGTCTTTGAAGATTTTTATCACATCTTTTATTTTATCTATAATGGTTATCAAACTTAAAACTGACAGTGGACGTGTATTTATTTTGGGAGGCCCTCTATTATTTAATAATCAGTAAAAATTAATAAATAATCTATTTTTAACACAGCGAGGCAACATCCCAATTGCTACTTTTTTAACAGCTTTCGAAGTTTTGTATCTAATCGTCTCTATATAAGAAATGTAAATGGGATAATGATGGGAACCAGGAAGGGTGTTTCCATAGGACGTCATGTGCGTCATACAGCGATTTTCATACAAGTATTATCAAACTCTCCTGATATAGAAGAGAATGAGATAAAAAATTATGAATATAAGTATATATTTAACTAAGATGCCTCAAGAACTGACTTGTAATAGATGCCTTTTAAAAGAACGTACCGTCGTAAAACTTTTTAAAAAAAAGACTAGTACCTATTAGTTTGCTGAACATGACTTATTCTTTCCCCTTCTTCGACATTCCCCCTTTAACTAAGCGTGAAGCTTGTGCTGGCGGTAAATAAGAGTCTTTCAAACCAGTACTACTGATATTGGTCTCTTTAAGTATAAGTAGGCAACACTATGTAACTTTCTACCTACAACAAAAGCCTTTTAGTAATTCAACATTAAAGTAAGCCTAGGGTTACTCGGTTCAAAAACCCACTTCCACGAAGACTCCACGGGGCAGAAGACTGCCTGTAGGGAGCACATGGTCGCACTGAGACCTTCCAAATATAACTACATACATGCTGTGAGAAAACTCTCCAGTAGAGATAGGTTGTCCTTTGTGCACGTTAGTTTCATTATACCTTGTATGTCTTTAATAGGAATAACGAGCAACTGTATCAACGTCAAAATGGGCGCATAGTACAGCAGTTGTTGTTGTTGTTGTTGTACTGGTTGAAATAGTGAACTGTGACGTAATGCTATAAATTTTAAATGGTTATCACACTTAAAACTAACTTGCTTATTGTGGACAACCCTCTATTTTGAAATCGGAAAGAATTAATAATAATTTATTTTTAACATAGGGTGGAAGCTTTTCACTGCCAAGGTTTCTCATGAGACCAGATCAGAAGTAATACATAAATTAGACCGGTATGAATTCAATATTGCCTCAACCGGGCAACAAATCGGCGACCACCCATTTATAAAATAACAGCACTGCACCAGAGGGATTGTTAAAATGGTCATTTCAAGAACAGTGGCTTGATAGGTACATTTCCGCATTCAATGAACTGAAAAATGATCCAATCCTCTTATCACCCGGAGCACTATAATTAGCACGACATATTATCATCCAAATTCTTTTTATATTTCTTTTTGGGCCCATTAGAATGGTCTAAATTAGTAGGTGTTGTGTTGTGGTGTTGATGATCGAGGATCGCGGAGTTTCTGAGAGTGTCGGACTGGGTAACAGGATATTGAGTAGGTCCTATATCATACATCATTCGGCCATAGTACCACATGTCAGGGGTGTTTGAAAATTCTTAATTTACACTTGTGGTAACAATGAGGAAACCGATAACAAACTCTCGCACGCATACAAATACACACATACACACACCCCTACGTTACATATGCATGTGTGAGTGGAGAAAGTTGGGCAGATGCTAATTTGTACACACACACATATAAACTTTCGTCTTTATATTAATTATCAGTGTGATTAGTGTGATGTGATATTTATGATCTACCCATAATCGGGTATTGACGGAAGTTTTATTCGCAGATTGAGAACTGGTTGGAGTGCTGCAAGAAGTGAGCCACCTTTGACTCAAAACGAGCGGGAAGCCATCGCAGCCGTGGTCAAGAGAGCCGAGAAGGTGGATGAAGTAGAGGCTCGACGCGTTGGTCGACTAGTTGCAAGACTTGAAGGTGAGCTGTTGAATATCCTTACTAATGTTATAAATGCGAAGGTGTGTTGATTTGTCCTTCAATCTCGCCTCAACACAGCTACGAATGGACGTGATTTTTGCATGGGTATATTGAGGACCTGTGTAGGGTGACAAAGGCTACATTTTCTTCGGAAACACAAAGAGTTCCAAAATCTAAATCCTGCACGCGAACGATGTTGCAGGCATCAGCTAGTTACAAAATAAGCAACCAATAGAGACTATATATTATTTTCAGTGTATTTTTTTTTTCTTGAGAAATAGTTCGCTTACATATTTCATTTCAAAATAAAATTAATATAATAGGCATTGACAATGGCAAAAAATTATTATTATTTCGTCTTCATAATAAAAATATAGTTTGTTCCAACATCCAAATCATTAATTACGGCTAGCACCAATAGTCCAATAGTCTCTGCGCTAATAGACGGACAGACGGACAGATGGACGGACTTAGCGAAACTATAAGGGTTCCTTGTTGTATTACCAAAACCCTGAAGAGCCAATATAGATTCCAAAGTAAAATATCTATATCGAATTCTATTAATTCTATTACCCAAACCGTTGGCTTTATACTCCAAGCCCAAATCTAATCAAGTCCTATTTCTATATGAGTAGATGCTACCTTCGTTGTACCATTTCTATCTAATTAGTAATATGATTCGATATTCTCGAAGGCAATCAGATTATGATCCTATATTTTGTTTGATACTGGAATCTCCCGAGAAAGTGTGTAATACCCCACTGTGTAACGTCACAACATATAAAACGGATATTAAGTAGTTAAATACCTACGTATATTAATATATAAATAGATCTTTGTTTATTGGATAGAATCAGGCGTTACTTTGCGGAAGTTCATGATTAACAAAAAAATGTTAGAATTATTTTGCTGTAATCCGCCAACTAAAAAAATCTGTATGGTCAAACAGGTATGGTTTATGGCGGATTACAGCAAAATAATTCTAACATTTTTTGTTAGATCTTTGTTTGTTCGTGGGGCCTGGAGTGGAGGCTCGAGCTCTTTTTGTAGAACTTTACAAAAACAATGAACAATTTGATTACGCAATTACTTATTTGAATCGAGTTTTAATCATGTTTTAACTGACAGTTCACACTGGCTAGCTGGGACATAATATTATGTTACTACTGAGTAGATTGGTTGTAACGGCACAGCCTCCCGCTGGTCTAGATGTCTCTTTAATTGATTAACTAGCAGTCAACGCTCAGTAGGTACTCTATTTAATGGCAATTGTTCGACGATACAGCTAAATAGATATAAATTTATTATGGTACTTAAATCCTTGGAAAGCGCCGAGCTAAATAGATAACAAGTTTAAGTATTAATCAGAGGATAACAACCGAAAAACTTACTGGTAAACTTGAAGATTTATAGCCTACGCGTAAGAAATTATGTGGAACACTTTTCTTTAGGAGAAGTCCAATTACTTTATTTAATGACATTTAACATAGGTAAGTGAGGAAAATGCCGAATTGGTTTTATTGTACGAATTTATTTAAAACTGGTTTGGAAACAGTTCCGGCTGAGAAGAAGCAGCAAGACTCGGTGGTTGCTCTTTAAAATAAAACAACTGTATTGCGTTGTGTACATGATTATTTGCAGTCTCAAGCATTCTGGATCCCTACAGACTCCCGTCAAATTTACACTTTTTTCTTTTATATAATCTTCAATTTAATTACATGTTAAGCTTGTACTTGACAACAATCAATAATCGAAAGCATTGATGAGGTCTAGATTGGAGCGCACTTGCCTAGAAAATGCCTCATCACTCTTGCCTATCCTTGGTAGCTTATCAAGAACCAAGACTTTCTCAACCACTTGACATTTGTAGCCAAGCTTTGATTGTACAAGCTAACATCCTTTTCAGGAATGCGTCGATCAGCACAAGGTCCGGCGCCCCGCAGCTGTCTGCTGTGTGGAGAGACTTCCAAGTTATTGGCTCCTCTACGTACCTGTTCCATGTGCCAAAACTCCGCCTGCCCTAAATGTGTTATTGACACACCTCCCCACAGGTAAAAATAAAGATTGACGATCTCAATCGACTCCGACTGGCTGGTACTCCATTTTTCGTAGTCGGGTTACAGTTTTCTTGTTTATAAAATAACCTTTTATTATTTATCAGAACGTTCTAAATAACAGGATGGAAAATTAAGCAGTTCACTGGAGCGTGCTTTCCTGAAACATGGCAAACTACTTGACACTGACAAACTTTGAAGCCAAGCGAAGTGCATTTTCACATGAGGAGGTCTAGCAAATCACTTTTTCTAGGAACTTTTGGAGCCGATATTCCCACGCCATTCAGCCATTCAACTCGAGTTTAGATTAGGACTTTTGCCATGTTATAAGTTTAAGGTTTTTCCTAAAATAGATGGTTGTACTCGTAAGTTTTCCAAGAGAAATTTGCAGCACCTAGATATAAGAATTTTTGGATGCGAAATTTTAATAACATGTTAATATTTGTACTTGCAAAAAATAAAAAAAATTAAACTTACGGGTATGAGTGTACCTATGTGCATGTTTTTTAGAACTAATGAAGGCATTTTTCTTAAACAGATCTCCAATATATTCTAGAAGAGAACAGTACATGTGCAACCTTTGCGCTGAAACCCGCGAGATGTGGAAAAAGTCGGGCGCGTGGTTCTTCAAATCCTTACCCAAATATGTCTTGCCAGATAGGAGACCCACTGGACGATACAATGAAACGGAACTAGCCAAATCACTGCAGGTAAAGTGACAAGCGCACTATAATCTATTTTTCTTAACCGTTTTAAATGGTAAACAAATCGCAGAAAACGTTTCAAAGAAACGCGTAATCGACAAACGTTGCTGGACACTTCCGATGTTGTTTTTGTGTTTTCACTTGTAGCACGGTTTGATTTTCAGGTTTCACGGCCATGAGAACGTCCTATGCGCCGTGTTTAGCGCGTCGCTTACGCTTTTCTGCTAGAAATCACTTGTTTATCTTTTAAGACAGCTAGAAAAAAATACTTTATGTATAGCCACGTGTAGGGCCGGAGGCCGCAGCGTCCAGATAAAGTGACCTCAATAGTCCCGCTAGGTAAATCTAGTGTAGTTGCGTAGAGCCACTGGATACTTCTACGAACTCGTGACGTAACGTAAGACTGAGTCCGTAGAAGTACATGCAAGATACATTGTCCAATATTGGACGTCTGTCGGTCAATAAAGAAGAGATTTTTTTTAAGTAATAGCTACGTATTAGCTAGCTGAAGGTGACAGACAGAAGGAACTGATGGTTGCTGAGCAGACGTGTTCTAAAGTGGAGACTACGTACCCAAACCATGCTCATCGGTGCAATTGGGTATTCATGGGTGGATTAGAACCGTCAACTTTTAGATTTTCAGTCGCAACCGCGTTGCGTTATTTAAACTTTATTTGTTTTAGTCACTTTGTTACTCCCTGAAACGACATGCAATAAAATAACGTTATAAATTCCAATTACATTGCAAGCTAAAAGGGCAGTAAAGCTATTTTTAACCTCTGACGTAATAGAGGGGATTTTATCGCGCTAGGCCGCTCATATTATGCTTTTCGTGGAAAGTGATGGAGTGATTATGATTGTTGATAGTTGATGCGTAGACTTCAACTGCTAGATTTTAGTTTCAATTATATTCAAGAGCTTTCAAAAAAGATCATCGAGTCTGCCGGGGATCCAAGACCTGGTAGCTACTTGGGCCAAAGAATGAGTTTGTAAAAGTTTATTTGAATAAAAAGTTATTCTATTCTATTTTATTTTGGCCATTCAAAAGGGCAATCAGCATCTTTGGTGACATGGATGATGTTTTAGATTTTTAATTAGTTTTAGTTTAATTGCTCATTATTTTAAGATTCTTCTGTTTTAAAATAATTAATTGTGATATATGAAATAAATATTCCATTGTATTTTTCTTTATACAAACTATAAAATATATAATTTTATATTTCTATGACGATAAAGATAATTTTAATTCAGTACACATAACATAAAGATACAACAGTAATACTAAATATACATGTGTACATAGGTATATTGACAAACATTTTAAAACAATACAAAGCGATTCAAAGTTTTAGAAATAGAAATAGAAATATTTTTTATTCAAATAAACTTTTACAAGCACTTTTGAATCGTCAATGAATCTACCACTGGTTCGGAATGCCTTTCCTGCCGAGAAGAGCCAGTAAGAAACTCGGCGGTTGCTCTTTTCAAAAAAAATAAAAAATTTACAATTGTTATTAAACACAGGATAGTTATTACTGTCTTATGAATCACTGGAGCGAATTATATCCACGCTTTTTTATCATTTACATAGTCTTCAATTGTATAATATGCTTTTTTCATGAGAGTAGATTTAATTGATTTCTTAAACTTGTGTAGAGGCAAGTCTAAGATTGACTGTGGAATTTTATTGTAAAACGTCACGCCCATTCTCACAAATGTCTTTTGGACCCTCTTGAGGCGCAGCCCAGGAAACATGAGCCTATTTGGATTTCTACTTGATCTATCGGACAAAAGTTATATTGCAAAAGTTAAGCCTAGCATTCTCGTAGAACATAGTTTGCTACAAACATTTGCTAGAAACTACAAATAAGTAGATATGCGACTTTGTGTGTTATAAGTACTATAAATAGGTATAAGTAGGTCTTTCCATACGTATGTAGATATACTCTAGATATACTTATCTAGAGTATATCTACATACGTATGGAAAGTTATTCAAAATTCTGCAATTTTCACTGCTACGTGCATAAAGTTAGGAAGTGCAACGGTTTTGTAAAACTAAGTTTTTTAATAAAAGTTTCTGAAATGCGAGCTTTGAATTATTTTGAATGTAGAGGTATGATTTTATATAGGTACCTGAGCGTAGGTGTAAGTAGGAATATGTTATGCCTACGTGTATTTTTAGATTAAATCAATATTGTATAATTGAGTATGAAGTTTGCTTTTCGATAAACCTGTATAACAAAATAATTATGAAACCTCCTACATACAAAAATTTTATTATAATCCTGCTGAAGATTCTTTCCAGCAGATATTTTTGCTAGAGTTTATAAAACTTACATAAACGTATTATATTTGTACCAAGAGTCGCTTTCTATTATTAGTATTCCTATTAACTAGGTTATTTTGTTATGTAATTTGATGAATTAATTACTTTATCTTAATATTATTCATACTAAAAATAGTTGGAATTAGATAAAATAAACAAGACTCAATTCATAAAATATGATTTGATAAACAGTTGAAATCAACTAATTAACGTGATTATTAAATAATAATCACGTTAATTATTATTTGAGCTACGGATCGACGACAGCCATTTATTCTTAGCATGGGTAAGTTGACGACTTGGAGAAGACACTCTCCAGGGATCTTGGAAGGTAAAAGGGTTTTCATATTGTTCTAGGATTTTTAAACACTACAACAGCTGCAACAGCTGGTATGCAAACAAGACTCAAACAAGTCAAACACTGCTTGTATGATGTGCTTGTAAGCACAACATAAGACTTTTCTTAAGTAAAATGACTGTAATGTTTGTCTAGGAAGCAGGCAACAGTAGCATCGAAGGGAAAACAGACTCTGAGCCGGGTTCGCCTCTCAGCGTCCAACCGCCGACGTTCTCCAGACAACCCAGCAACGCCGACAGCAGAAAGTCCATAAGCTCAGCTAAAGTAAGATATTTATCATTCACACTATGCGTTTCAAAAAGATTTCTACTAAGAGAATTACCGCCATTCAACCAGAGTTAAAGCGTCTGAAGACCATGCGAAACGCACAGGAGAGGGGGAAGATCAATGAAGGACAAATCTATTTTTAAATCTAAATGACAGAAAACGTAAGTGAAAACTTAAACTAGTGATTGCACTCAGTGATCGCATAGAATCTGAGCTTGTCCACTGGTCGAGCTGTCCAACAGTTTTGTCCATAAGTGGACTTGCTTACAGTCGCGCGTCGCTGTTATTTAGTTTTGTAGCCATACTCAAAATGTAACGTCAATGTAACTTGTACTTGAGATTTCTTTACTTTTATAAAACAAGCTGTACGGTGTTCTGAGAAATACCATGAAAATTATTTTAACGAGCAAAGTTTTATTTTGCCTGAGTGTTTTAATTTAACTAGGTCCTTGTATTTCAAAGTAAAGTAATTCAAGATCAAAGTAAGATATTTATAAAAAGCCATAGTACTTAATATTGACCCAACGTTATCGGAAAATGCACCTACTTAGAAAAAGTGTATAAAGTCACTACCTACTTGACGTATCTAAATATATTTTTAGTGCATTGCCGGTTTCCAGAAATATATCCTAAAAATGGCAGGATAACGACTTTTGTTGGATTTGATACAAACTTCAAAGGATCTTGTTGCAATTCGCAAACTGCGTTTACACATTGGTCACCATTTACTGAACTTATTGGGTCACTATGTACTGGTGCCGTAACGTGGTACGAGTACTCAAATAAAATAAATAAAGATATTTTACGTTTGGATGTTTTAAGTTGTTGGTCATCGATCGTAAAATTTTCTCATTAGTAAAGGATTGACCTTTACCAAAGAAAATTCCTGGAAATTCATGTATTCCGGTGTTCATAACAGTGAAATACATGAATGTAGATGCTCTATGGGCTAATGACTAATGAGAAATGTGTAGCCCATGGGCAATTGAAAAGCATTCTGGCTACTAGGTCTGGAAGTAAACTTAAACTTAAAAGACGTAAAATCACTAAATAGTTAAAGAAGACTTTCTTAACTATTCAGTCGGTAAAATATAAAGTTGTTGCAGATTGTAGACATTTAAATTAAGACGATAGTAGCATTTTATAGCAATTCTTGGCGGAGGGACAAATTGAACATTAATTACGCCCAATTTCCCAACAGAGCGAGACGTCCAAGCCAATGTTTAGTAACCATAAATAGTCAGAATAAACTAAAGTTGTAAATTTATATATTGCTTAAACCAAAGAAATAAAATATTTATATAAATAACTAATCCAATATATAAATAATTAATACCATAAAAATTAGATACTAATATTTAAATTGTTTTTTAAAATTAAAATAATTTTCTGCTTGTGGTGCAGTAAGTAAAGAATAAAATAAATAAATAATTAAAATACTTTTTGGATCGAAAAAAAATCCTATTTTCAAATTAGTTTTTAGGAATTCAACTCCTTTTCTCCGGAAAGCTATCAAGTTTTATATTTTTATTTAAATATATAAATGAATAAAAATTGATTCACTTTAAGCCAAAGAGCAAGAAACATAATAATAAAATTTATGAAAATTAAACTACCTGCAAAGATAATGAAATCTTAACTTGAATTTATGTATATAATAATAATTTTTGGACACAATGTACATACTCGTAGTTAAAACGATCGCTTCACGATGATGCTTTTACTAAAAATCAGATTAGTTGTAGGCTTTGTCCCTTGACTGTATGTTTGCTAAACTGCGCCTGAATCAACCCCATTACTCTCGTAGCATAACGAATGTAATAAATAGGTTGGTAGGCGTAGTCGCGTAGTCGCGTCGTCGCTACGCATTCGCTACGTCATTCGTGCGTAGAACCTTTTGAAATGTGTGGGCAGATGTGATGTGGATATTAAAATCTGTGAGTTCGTTTGCGATGATCATGGCCTTGTTGGTATTTTATTGTTAAATACACATACAAACGCAGTCCAGCGAGACGAAAATTTGTCCAATGGGGAGGGATACTATACGTAATAAAACGATAGACGAATCGCTGGTTAACTCTAAACTTCAAAGTCTGGAATATCGGCGTCAAGTTGCCTGTCTGTTGGTTTTTTATGAAAATCTCATCCGAACTTGGAACACTGTGCACTTGTGTAGGGAACCTATATTTTTTTTTGTATATATCATGATTGGTTACCAGACTTGCCACGTTGCCACGTCATTATTGAATTTCCTTGACGTCCTAAAGGCCTTTAAGCGAACGCAAATATTGGCGCTTAGACAGACTATTTTAGCATTTTCGAATTGATCATTTGATCAATTTGGCCGGCAGAATCAGTGGGCCGGTTTTGTTCTATAGAACGGTCGCTTCGATCTACGTACCTACCTCTAATCTAAATATTTATCTTTAGGATCAAATATTTTAACAATTTACACAAGCGCTTGAAGGATTCAAGGTTCAAGTTTACTCTACAAGCAAGCTCTCACTTTAAGTTCTCTGTTCAACTACGGGTAATTAAAAACTTTACTTAAACAATATAGTAGAGCTCCTCTAACTTGGTAGGGCCAGTCCACACGATGCTTTGCGGTGAAGCGACGTGACGGTGCGGCGACGTCTTGCATAGAAATATTGCATGGTACATGGTACATATGGTACTCGCGCGCCGGACTTGCAACCAGCGAGTAATAATACACTAATATATTATATTATACATATTATATCCGTCGACAGATATAGGATAGGAACATCTTAGTTCTGAAAATCAAAGTGTGATTTTTGAAAACATGTGATTTTTTTTTAAATATTTTTAGCGAGCAAATGAGCAGGCGGGTCACCTAATGTTAAGTGATTACCGCCGCCCATGAACACTTGTAGCACCAGAGGCACCACCAGTGCGTTGCCGGCTTTTTAGGAATTTGTTGGTCCGCCCCTTGAATAACCCCATATTATAATTCAGATGGGAACACCGTCGCAGGAAGTTGGTTCCACAGTTTCAAAGTACGTGGAAAAAAGATCCTATTTAAAATGATTTTTAAAATCCTATATTCAAACGGGCGAAGTCGTACAAGATATGTCCGTTTTAATTTTTTCTTTTTTAATTTTTATTATTTGATATTATAGCGGCAATAGATACACACTCTGTAAAATTTTCAACTGTCTACCTACATACATTCCGCTGCCAGACGGACGGACGGACGGACAGCGGAGGCTTAGTAATAGGTTCCCTTGGCTTGCTTTTGTGTACGGAATCCTAAAAACTAACTTGGTACTACCTTTGTTTAAAACAGCACCACTGGAGAACGTTTATAACGGTGTTTTTCCTGTATAAATTATTTTTTACTTATGTTCGGAATCTACATAATGAGACCTTCCATGGCCTTTCATTCGTTAACACAAGCTTTCATGCATTGCCCGATTTATTTTTTCTTGGCATTTTCTTTCCTCATATCCACCATATTAGATTTGTCATGACGTCATTCAATTCGCGACGTTCATAGATCACAAAACCAATGACACGTCATCTATCACCGGCCTTATAAGGCTGACACCACAGTGGCACATAATACCTATAATTTATTTTATATAAATATAGTAAACAAGTTGTTTTTCGCAGAAAGACGTAAGCGACGCACTAAATACAGCACATAACACTTTCTTATCGCACTGACAATGAAACAGTGCTACAAGTGAATAAACAAACTTAAGAACGTCGTAAGCGTTCGGCTACGTCGGTCGGTTACGCGTTTCTCCGAAACATTTTCTGAGCCTGATTTTCTTTCGGAGAGGTAAAAAATACCTTTCAGGAAAAATATCTGTCAATCAATCCTGGTGAGAATCTAAGGCGAATTCTAGGCGAAGGTCACTTCGCCTTTTATATATTTAGATATATTTAGATACTAGTTATTGCGCGCGACTTCGTTCGCGTGGATTGAGGTTTTTTTGGATTTCCGCGGGAATCCTCTTATTTTCCGGGATAAAAAGTAGCCTATGTGCTATTCCAGTCTATAATCTATCTCTGTGCCAAATTTCAGCCAAATCGGTGTAGTTGTTGCGGCGTGAATATGCGGCGTGATTGAGTAACAAACATCCAAACTTTCGCATTTATAATATTAATAGGATAATTGGATTAAAGTAGGAAGAAGGATTAAAATATATTATTAATTTCATAGATCATCAGTAGTTCTGTCACAGACTGTTCAACACATTACTTTAGCTTTATATCGCGTCGTAGTAGTCGGATAAATCGACGAGTTCGCATAACGTCAACTTTACCAAAGTTTGCCTTGAGCCTGTCTCGTTTAAGTTGACAAAGCTATTGAAATCACTGTCTTGGATTACTTATTGTTTGTTGAGAAATTTTTACGAAATGCTTTCTCATTTTACTACTTCTTGTGCCGAAAATGATGAAAAGGATATGATCAAATAACGTACCATAAAAAGTATTAAGCCTGAAACACATGCAACGTGAAACATCTCCTACTTCCTTCGTTCTGGCATGGTGGTAGAAGAACAAAAAAAACACTTATGTATTCATAAAAATTTTATTAAGTATGAAACTAGGAACAGTAGATTTTAGACTACATTAGTAGTTTAAGGACATAACAACATGGGGCTAGACATGGGGTTATTAAAGGGGCGGACCAACAAATTCCTGAAAACCCGTCAACGCATTAGTAGTGCCTCAGGTGCTACAAATGTTCATGGGCGACGGTAATCACTTGACATCAGGTGACCCGCCTGCTCGTTTGCTTGCTAAAAATATAAATAAAAATTGTGATTTATACGAGTATGAACCACAATAAATGTTTTAGTTGGAACTGTCGATATTTCGATTCAGTTGCATGGATTCCGTGGTCACGACAATTTACGAACAGTTAGGTTTAGTTAGTTATTAGGTAACATTTTTAATTACTTATTTATTATATACACTTATTATGCAAAATAAAGAATTGTACTTGTTTAGTGTTGTATTACATGGAAGAGTAAATACTAGGTAGTGACTTGAAAATAACCATCTCAGTGAAATTTCATCTTAATCCGTAACTTTTATTTTCTATTTATTCCTTAATCTATTACTTATCTGCGTGACAACTTTGATATATGAATATTTATAACTCCTGGCAGGCACTTTAGCTCTCGCTGTGTGTGTTCCAGCCTTAATCTTCTCGTGGAATTTTGATTATATGTACTTACTTATAAGTACCTAATCACGAGCTTTATTGAAATGTATCTAGGTACGGCATTTTGTGAAACGACAATATTAATTTTTGAGAGATATACTTACATACAACCTTCATACAACGTATATCGTAGCAACCAATGGTAGCAAGGTTCAAGCAGTATGTTTCGTCTGTATTTTTCTAGATAATACAAGGTACAGAAGCTGCGAGTGACACAGACGCGGCACGGGCATGTCCTCCCATACTGGAGTAATATACCTATCTACTGTGTTAGTTAAAGCATGCAGTAGTTAGTTACATAAGGGGTACACTGGCCAGGGTCCCTACCACGATCTATTGTCTTACAAGGACGATAACATACCTATTGAAATAGTACTACGCGTTGGTGATAGAACCCCTGTATCGCATAGGTATACCTACTATCCTTCTCGATGTGTATAACTATTAGTGTTAATATTGTTGGGTCGAGTAGTTACACTTTCGCAGAAACACTTTTGGATTTATTTTCTAAATAATATTGAGTAAGAACGGGATACCTTTTATCTTGAATTTAAAACAAGCGACTAATGAGTAATGAATCAAAGAGAATGCCTCCGTGTTAGCATTTTGGACATGCAGCGCGCGCCCGCTATGTCATTCCGGGACGGACGAGCACCGACGTAGGACGTGGTTGCCCTTATAACGAGTTTAGAGTTCAAGTGTTTATGTAACCAGTAATAAAGTTGGATATTATTCATATTCTATCAAGATGTTTCATTCCGAAGACCTTGGCAACCAAGGACTGGACCGTCTATCTTGGGTAGCTGTCACTTGTTCGACGGAGGCGATCTACAGAGAGGCCATTTGTCCTGAGGTTCTAATACTTCAGAAGTGGTAAGAACTTAACAATGGTATGTACAAATTATGTATTTTATTCATGGATCCGTTTAACATAATTATTATTTTTTGTTCTTGTGTTTGCATTGCATAGATACCTACCATACGCAATATATGCATTCATATTATTATTATATCCGGTAAAACGCCCAGCTGCTCGATAGTGACTATTGTCGAGGATGCGTCCCAATACCCGCCAAAATGAATCGCTGCGTCACGTCGTAGAGCAGAGTGACAACGTCGCATTAATTAGGTAGGTAGGGTAGGTACCTTAGTGGTAGGTACCTTAAAGTGCGCCAGCCGCCGAGGCTCGGGCCGACATTCCCCGTGACGTGGGCGCATAGAGTGATGTAATAATACTACGGACGCCGGAGTCGGGTTGTAGGTACTTATGCCGACTGTTTAGGCTTAAGCGATATCTTTATTTTTAATAAGATGCGAATACTGAATATGGCTGCTCTGTGTTGAGCGATGGGAGTATTGCGAGGTGGTGCACTTTGATAACACGTTATACTACTTTAGTATTAAATCTTTTAACAACGAATTACCACACATATGGGTGCCTTAATGATATGGGTACGACACTATATTAATTATTTTATATACCTGAGGTTGCAGTAATTACAATGACGGGATAAGTAAGTGGTAAGTGTGCGTGTGGTGCAAAATTGTTGTTAAGGACTAATATTCAATTTTCGGTTAAAGAGGATGTTATTCAAGTGCATAAACTATGTGACGGCCCATGTGGCCCACTGGTGAGGTTACTAAATGCGAGTTCGATTCTCGCTACAAATCTAATATATTAGACGATCAATTATATTGAATGTGGATTGAATTTTTATCTACATCGTTAATAACAATGTTCGCTTCTACAAAAGAGAATGCCAAGAAGTTTGATTGTTGTACTGACCAACTAATTACTACAGAATTTCATCATGTATGACAAAATATCACTTTGATGATTTCAAAACGTCTAATGGTCAATAAAAAGACTTATCTTCCGATTTTAACTACCTGACTATGCCCATCATGTAACCGTCCACGGTCTGGTAAAACCAATACTATACTCCATTACGAAGCTCATCGAAAAACGATAACACGGTTATTAATGTGAATGTAAAAAAAAAAAAAAAAATAAATAAATAAATAAAAAAAAAAAAAAAAACAGTTATACTAGTGTGATAAATGATTTAACAATCATAGTATATTCGTCAGGTTGTTAGAGAAGAACTTCACTTTCTTTTAAGCAAACATTATATATATATATGTCAGTTTGGTCGAAACTTGAAGGATACCCTTGATCAACTTACTCAAGTTACAAATTCCATATTCTTTATGGATTAGCAACACGAAGATTTAAAGAAAGGACTTCAATTTAAGATCAAGAGCATTAATATGTTAGAAACCGAATATAAAATTTTATAGTACATTTGTCTCACGAAGTTGCGGGCGATTTAGTTGTGGTTGCGTTGTGTACATGCATATTGCGTGAGTGTCTGAGCCTGTTGGGAGCCTGGGTGGAAGCGGTCAGGCGCGAGCGGGGTCGCTCGCACTTATACAGATGCGACGCGCACGCGACCGTGAGCCGCGCGCCGTCGGTTACAAGAATTATACAAATGAACTTCAATTCAATCAGAACAAAAATCGCGAGTAAATAACATTGAAATACAGTGTGTTCCAGAGCATTGGAATGAAAGTTTATTATCGATGGTTAACCAGATAGCAAACACAATTAAATATAATCTTAAAGAATCTGATGTGTAATCTGTGTGAGAATAAGTATGACATTGTAAGAATTAAATTGACTGATTGTTGCCGTCATTATTAGAATCAATCGACATTATATATTAGATGAATTTGTAAATATGTGCATGCCGATTATTAGGCAAAACATTGTTCTCATTCATAACCAATTGTTAACACCTGTATGTCACATGTTTTATGCAAATAAATTGAATTGAATTAATGTTCACTTGTGTACAAGAACGGCGAGTTCGGTTATCCAAGGGTTTGAGTTTTCGGCAGCAGCGAGTAATTCTAATAGAAACGCTGAGTATAGTGGAGATAAATAGAATACAAGCTATATCGGATTAGGTGGAGACCTTAAACAAATCTATATTGCAGAACGTTCTGCATGCATTTCGTCTGAAGGCTAAGAAACTAAAATATAAATAGATTTGTGTGGGTTAAATGAGGATTTGTATACATACGCAAAAATGAATCCTCTGACCATATAAGGAATTTTTAATATCTATAAGGAATAAGGACTCTTTAAATAATCTTAATAATACATTTAAGTATTTTACTGCATAATAATTTTATTAATTTTAAAGTTTAAAAAAAAAAAAAAAATATTTAAGACGAATAAGTGTTATAATCAGAATGTTAGAGGACTTCGTTCATGCACTAACGAGATCTATCGTAACCTATCTCAACAGTGAATTTGACATTATAATATTAACTGAGTCATAGTTTAATGATAGTATTTTACACAGAGAAATTTTTGATAGTCGTTACCATGTTGGCAGACGTGATAACGGGGTTAGCTGTGATAGTTTTGGATATGTGGTGGAATGTTTAGTGGGTGGAGTATATGCATATCTGTGTGCGAATCGACACATACTTAGACTCAATTTTCACTTTACTTGACAATTTCTTGGGAACATTAACAAAATATTCAATAATAATAATTGTGCTACACTAATTAATAATTTAATTTAAGTAGAATATTTCGTCTCCTTGTGATAACGCGTTTGACGCCTTAATTACATTACTGCTGCATTGATAAGCTCTATTGTTGATTAATGATTTAAACAATATAATTTAGTATATAATCACAGAACCAAAATTCCTGATTAAATTTCAACAAATAAGGGAATTATAGAAAGTGAATGTTTTAATTATTTAAGAAAGATTGATAAATATCATCCTCCATTGGAAATTATAATGTCTCAATCAGAACTAAAAAAATAAAAAAAAAAAATAAAAAAAAAAAAAAAAAAAAGTTGACTGTGAAAGGGTCATTTATCTCTCTCTAAACTGTAATTCCTGGATAGATGAAGTTAGCGGTTGTGAGAATGTTGATGCCATGGTGTCTAAATTTTATAATATCTTGTGCGATATGGTTCGACCCATATGTCTTTGAATAAGCCCAAAAGCAGGTCTTATCCCGTGTAGTTTCCCTCAGTGAATTGAGCTTCTAGAATTGAAACATGGGCATCGCGCAAAAGTGACAAGATATAAGGATCCGTTGGATTGCGAGGGTTAATAGTGCTATGTTACAGTGAACACATTTATACAATGAGAAACAGAAAAAGGAAGCAACCCAAAGTATTTTAAAGGGCAGCTGTTACCATATACCCCAATATTTTTGATGAAGTGTGCCTGGCCGATATGACTGTCTCTTGCGTTGATTTTTAATTAGTCTTTAAAAGATGGGCATTTTACCGACACCTTAATAGTCTAGTCTTTAAAGTTATGTTTACACAGTAATACTTAACGTGTAGACACAGTCTAAGTCTGGCAAGGGGAAACAAGTGAAAAATTATCACCCAATATTTATTTTGTCTACCATGGCGAAGGTTTTTGAATCGCTAGTGTATCAGCGCATGTAGGGCCATCTGAATGTAATTAGTAGAAGCAATATGGATTTATGAGTGACTGCTCGACTAGCAATCTAGCAATCT
The DNA here is from genome assembly GCA_038048805.1 of Hipparchia sbordonii. Classification (NCBI taxonomy): domain Eukaryota; kingdom Metazoa; phylum Arthropoda; class Insecta; order Lepidoptera; family Nymphalidae; genus Hipparchia; species Hipparchia sbordonii. The sequence goes on along the minus strand of CM076107.1, from coordinate 4,864,711 downwards.
GCTACCTCGTACTACAAATGTAACAGAATGTATTGATAACGGGAAACAAATCGATGCCGTGTGTACCGACTTTTCAAAGGCTTTTGGCAAGGTCAATCATAGTGTCTTTCTAAGTGAACTGCAAGCGCACGGAGTGTCACATAACTTGTTAATGCGGTCTAAATCACATCTTGCGAATAGGAGGTCTGGAGTAGTCATGAACGGCTACCAATCTATGGCTCAAATGGGAGTGCCCCAACGATTCAATTTGGGTCTTCTCTTCTTATAATGTCTACACTGGCGAAATCTTTTATAATAGTAATATAAGCGTTTTCGCGGATGATTTAAAACTGACACGTATTATTAAGGACAATAAAGATGTTCAATTATTACAGTATGATTTATACAGATTGAATGAATGGTGTAAAATAAATAAAATGTACCCTGGCGTTCACTCGCACATTGGATGGGATATTAGATAGGATGATGTGTGTGCATGGATGACAGTCGACTGGCCGAAGTTGATGCAATTCGTGATCTAGGTCATACGTTGGACAATAAACTGGGTCTTATCCCCCACAGAGCTAAAGCTTTGGGCCTTGCAAATAAATCACTTGGATTGGTTCTTAGGTGTTCAAAGTGTTTTAATATAATTAAGCTTTTCGATTGCTGTGTGCGTGCCAGACTGGAATATTGCGCTTTGATCTAGTCTCCGTTCACTGAAGTCCACATTAAAAGAATTGAGAGAGTGTAGTAACGATTTTTGCGCCAGTTGTCAACCATTCCAGAAAAATCTGAATGAATATATATAAAAAAAAAAAAAAAAAAAAAAAGAGAGAGACCTACCCTTTCCAAGAAACATATCCTTAAGGATAGAAGACTGATATTGTCATTAACGTTTTGTTTAAATTGTTTAAGAGTTAAGTTAATTGTTCCGAGTTGCTTATTATATATTTGCGCTTGAAACACCGCGAGTGACTGTCCACGACAGCCTTTCAAACTGTTAAATATTGGATGGTGCAGAACTAAGCTAAGCAAATATTCTCCTATACCAAAGGTTGCTAACTCTTACATTGTATTGTTAAATAAAGGAAAGAAATAGATTTACTTTGTAACGCTATGCTCAATTTAGGTGTCATATTATTGACAGCATTATATACACCAACTGACTTGACTTTTCAATATTTTGATATTTTCATTACATTCTGTAATGAATGAAAGTAAAATCTCGTAAATGAATATAATATATTTAAGTAAGGGTAATAACAAATTAATTCAAGGAGTTTTATTGTTAACACGTAAAGTTAGTTATTATATCAACGTAATAATCGTTCGATATGTGTGCATGTTGTGGAAGCTTACAATTAATTGGGCATTTAATCATGTGACCCTCATAACTTGTGATGAATATCTACAAATGTTTTAGAGTATTCAACTGTTGGCTTTCCAAAATAGACAATAGAAAACGTATATAAATGGTTATTAAATCTCTACACTGCTTCAATATCTTATATCCTATACGGAAACACGAATGAATACTGAGTGGGTACTGTCGCCGCGGACGGAGCACGTGGGATGCAGGGCCTGGATAGTACCTGCAACGAACCGTTCAAATCGAACGCAATTGGTTCGCGCTAATCTCGGTTTAAGCGCTTGGTTCAGTTTGAGGTTATGGTTTGTATTTCACCAACGAGTACTGCTCAGAACTGAACAAGGTTTAGATTCTAAACACCCAATTTTTAACGTTTGGATTCTTCAAACGAGTTTAAAGAGCTGTCCGGGTCAACAGTGTCGATCTTTGATTATGGTGGACGAGATATTACTATTGTATGCCTGTTGGTTCATGATTCACTATTATTTATATACCTATCTATCGTTTTGTTTTATTTTTACTGTATATGTGTTTTTTTACATAGAGCTTTTAACTTTCAATAAAGATTTATTATAAAGACGCATAATAGGCGCTGTTTAGTGTTATTAATATGTTGCAGACACAGGTTGCATCGAGTTTTGTTTTGTTGCTGACACGGTTTTGTTTGTGATCGTGACAGCGCCTCATGTAAGCTAGTAGTTTTGCTAAACGCAATTTATGTGGAGCTGGTTAAATTGGTTCAATATACACCGAGTGCAAGTTGTACATTTAAATTATTTTAAGCTAAATCTAGATAAGCTAAATTTGTTCTTTTAAACTATGTTTCTAGTGCGAATTGTGGATTCGACCCTGAGTTAACGAATGATCGAGCCGTGCTGTTCCCCTAGTGTGGAAGGCGCTCGGTCGTCACCTATTGCCAGCTGGGAGAATTGATCCAGATGTGAAGTGCATACGTCGTACCCCCAGTGTGGTACTTATGTGAAATATGGCATATGTCGTACCCCTAGTGTGGTACTCATGTGTAATGGACATCCGTAGTACCCCCAGTGTGGTACTTATGTGAAATATGGCATACGTCGTACCCCCAGTGTGGTACGCTTGTGTAATGGACATCTGTAGTACCCCCAGTGTGGTACTTATGTGAAATACGTCGTACCCCCAGTATGATACTCATGTGTAATGGACATCCGTAGTACCCCCAGTGTGGTACTTATGTGAAATATGGCATACGTCGTACCCCCAGTGTGGTACGCTTGTGAAATGGACATCTGTAGTACCCCCAGTGTGGTACTTATGTGAAATACGTCGTACCCCCAGTGTGATAATCTTGTGAAATGGACATCTGTAGTACCCCCAGTGTGGTACTTATATGAACTTTGGCATACGTCGTACCCTCAGTGTGGTATTTATGTGAAATGGACATCTGTAGTAACCCCAGTATGGTACTTATGTAAGAAAAAATGACATGCGGCGTACCCCTTGCGAGGTACTTATGCGAAATGTAATATAGTACTTGCTCATATTATTATTGTGTTCTATTGTTCATTGTTTATTGTTTTATACCTATATAGTTCACCTAGTTACATTTTTATCTTTTAACATGTTTTATAATTATTGTGTGATCTGTTTAGCCTTATTGTAAAACTAACTACCTATATATTAATTGTATACTATTGGGATGTAACACTGTTGATTACTTTCTAATAAATAAATAAATAATTAAATTGTGCCCCAGTGTGGTACATATCATATGAAAAGGCAAAAAGCTAGATATGACACGTGTATAACCATAGTGTAGTAATCTGTAATTCAGGGATGATGTGATTGCTCCTAGAGTAGTATAAACTAGAATTATTGATTATAAATTTTATGTGATAAAGATATAACAAATATAACTCGGTCTACAATTAGTTGGAAATGAATCAATATATAAATCAATTTGACTACTTATTATTTAGATGTATGTAACAATATATATAATGGATAGTGTTACTGTCAGACAAAATTATTTCTCTTTGTCTGTGCCAGTGTCTTTGTGCCAGTTTAACTCAATACTTTTGTTAACACTACTATAAATAATTTTGTAATTTGAAGGTATTGTATTGGGTCTGCCTTAAGAGATTGTTACTGAAAAGTCATTTGTAACATAAAAAAAAAAAAAAAAAATTAGTATGCATTTGCAAAATATTTGTGAATTAGTTTTTTTTTTTGTTATTATTTTGTTTTATAGCAAATTATTCTTTGAGAATAAATTAGTTTTTTTTTTGTTATTATTTTGTTTTATAGCAAATTATTCTTTGAGAATAAATTCATTAAATCTAAAACCTAAAGTAGGTATGTGTCATTCAGGAATTGATTATTTATTTTTGTATTAATACATATTTTTTGTAATCCTATCAAAATAAGCGTAAAACATACCCTATATTAGACACTTATGAATTAATCTAAGATTGAAATTGTGATTATCTCATTATTATCATTTTTTTTTTTTTGTTGTATCCTTTTAACCGGTATGAGGGCATACCTACCTAACGAATGGCCGAGCTGAAATTGGGGATGGGGACATCCCCGCGGCAGAATGGCCGTCTGTTAGCATTTTGGACATGCAGCGCGCGCCCGCTATGTCATTCCGGGACGGACGAGCACCGACGTAGGACGTGGTTGCCCTTATAACGAGTTTAGAGTTCAAGTGTTTATGTAACCAGTAATAAAGTTGGATATTATTCATATTCTATCAAGATGTTTCATTCCGAAGACCTTGGCAACCAAGGACTGGACCGTCTATCTTGGGTAGCTGTCACTTGTTCGACGGAGGCGATCTACAGAGAGGCCATTTGTCCTGAGGTTCTAATATCCGGGAAGTCTTGTCCAACAAGGGGGGAGGGGGAAAGGTTTTCATGGCCCGCTTGGGAAATATATGTATAACTAGATATAGTCTTTATTGTTTGTACCAGTTTGTCCTATAGAAACTTTAGATTTTGGTTAAATTTCAAAATGAACTAAAAATACAACTATATATATATATACAGGGTGTCCCACGGCTATGCCACATGGAGGGGAAGTACCTTAAATATTGTAGATGGAACATTTTACTGAAAGAAGACTTCATTTTAATTTAAAAAACAATTTAAACTGCATTCATAGATTTTTAAATAATTGCCTGGTTGAACCGGGACTCGAACCCGCTATACGAGAAAAAAAATTAATCTGTATCTTTATCATACCGATCGGAAGGCTTCATCATAAGGATTATTTTTTGTTAAATAACATAGCATGAGAAATAAAAGGAAGACCATGAATTTTAGCCTTTGATGTAAAATTTTGTTCAGAAAAATGAAAAGCTGACATTGGCGTATCGACATACAACTGACATGAACTATTACTAATGAGTACCCACTTGAGAAGTACGTATCATTTCCCGATCCTTACTATACTCATTAGTAATAGTTCATGTCAGTTGTATGTCGATACGCCAATGTCAGCTTTTCATTTTTCTGAACAAAATTTTACATCAAAGGCTAAAATTCATGGTCTTCCTTTTATTTCTCATGCTATGTTATTTAACAAAAAATAATCCTTATGATGAAGCCTTCCGATCGGTATGATAAAGATACAGATTAATTTTTTTTCTCGTATAGCGGGTTCGAGTCCCGGTTCAACCAGGCAATTATTTAAAAATCTATGAATGCAGTTTAAATTGTTTTTTAAATTAAAATGAAGTCTTCTTTCAGTAAAATGTTCCATCTACAATATTTAAGGTACTTCCCCTCCATGTGGCATAGCCGTGGGACACCCTGTATACTTATATTAAGTAAGGAGTAGGAAGGGAAAAGGGTATGCAAGACTACTAAATAATTATTAACCGAAATAAGGCAAAGGGTTGCTACGTGATTTTTAGGAAAAGACGAAAGTGTTATTTTATAATATGATAGTTATGAAAAATTACGAACCTTTATTACAGGACCAAGATTGGAGCGAAACAGACATCTTATCTCACGGAGTAAGCGGGCTAAGTCTTCACAGAACAGATAGTCTCAACCAGAGACCATTAGGGCTAAAACGTACTGGCAGCAAAGGTAGTGCCTACAGCCTCCGAAGTATGAGAAAAGAAATGCCAAAACCTACTCAAGTAGAGAGACCTCCTACCATACCAGACTCCGGATTCGGGACTTTGGAAATAAAATTGGCCTACGACAATGGGACGTCTTCATTGGCTGTGACAGTATTGAGAGATAGAGGGCTGATAGGCATGGATATGACCGGACTTTCTGATCCGTTTTGTAGGTTAGAAATATTACCACGAGGTGAGTTGAAGTTTTTCTACGCATTAACAAATTAGCACTGGACTGCGATCTCACCTGGTCGGCAAAAAAGCCGAGAGTCAGCAATAGCCAAAGCCTAAACGTCGGTTGTACCTACACACACGTGTTGCTAATGAAGACTTATGTGTTACCGTAACATGGTCGCTAACGATGGGCCTCATAAAGAAAGCTTAGGGCAACTTAACGAGCGATACAGAGAGCTATTGCACATAGAGTATCCTTGTTGGATAAAATATGAGGAAATCGGTAATACAACCAGAGTTACACATATACACATGTGCAGCTCTGGCTATAGCTCTGGGAACATAGCTCGAAGAACCGGACGACGTTGGGGTTCAATGATGGTGGATCTGGGGTCCAGTACTAGGAAGCGCAAATCTCCCATTAGATAAATGACCGATTTTGAACTATTACCTGGCACTGAATACAAAATCAAGCGTATGTCGGTTCAAGATCGTATTCTGTGGCGATCCTTTCAAGAAAACTACGCGCAGCTACTATGTGTAGACATGTATTAGTTGAGATGATGACGATGGGTACGTCCGCGTTCAGTATGAGGTTCTGATATCTTTGAATATTAATAATACTCAAAGCCTGATATACATAGCCATTGTGCCACGCAAACCGTCGTCGCGCGTTGCCTTTGTTTCGGACTTTATTTTCCTTTGTACCTACATATTTTTTATGTTAAAAGAAATATTGCTGTACATTTTTTTTTTACTTAACCTTTGTTAACATTGATGTGTAATTTCCTGTACTTATAAATGTTTTGTGAAACGTGAAAAAATAGGCAAAATGAAAGAGATGCGATATACTAGAGGTGGTGATGTATAACGCAAAACGGTCTCAACCTGAATGTTGAACCGATAAGTAAACAAGGCGTGCTTTTTATCTTTCAGCATTCGTAAATAAACTTTGTCAATAGCGCTATTTCCATATTCAAATACAGGCTAAGGTAAGGCTTGACTTCTCTAACTTCACTCACATAGGTACTTAATTATATAATGTATGTAACAAATTATGTTAGCGAGAGGCGCAGAACCGTGCCTATTAGCATTAAAGATAGTAGGTATAGTAACTAAAAGATAATATAATAATATGAATTAAGAACCTTTGAGATATGAATGGTGGGAGGCTTTGGCCGTGCCGCCAAGCAATTTAGCGGTCAGGTACGATGGCATATACATAGAAACCGATTAGGGCTATGTGTTTAAATTAAATTAAGTTGCTGATGGCTTTAAAAATATAAAGCCATCAAAAACTCGCTACTGAGCGTAAGTTTCCTCTCAGAGAACGGTTTTTGGCCATATTTCACCATGCTAGCCCAATGCAAACCTGCACGAGGTTTCCTTACAATGCTTTCCTTCACCATTGAAGCATGTCATATACAATTGCTTAAACGCACTTTACTTCGAAAAGTCAGAGCTGGGATCAAACCCGCAACCCCGGAATATTAAATCGCAGTAACCTAACCTAACCAATAGGCAGTACGCGACCACTGCTCAAATTAATTTATACTGCCATACCTCTTCCAAGTCAGATCGCTACAATCTTAGACTGCATCGTCACTTACCATCAGGCGAGATCGCAGTCAAGGCCAAGTCATGACAAGATAATGTCATCGAATAAAAAAAATATCTAAGTTTTACTTTGAAGTTTTATTAATGTCGTCGTTTGGTAGGGATATATTTTGGTGCATGGTAATGACGTCTGTATCTCTTTGGTATATAACTCAATGTCCAAGTTACTGTTCTTTGTTTTGTTTTCAGAAGGTACTTATTCAAACAGGCTACGAACAAAGACTGTACATAAGACGAAAAATCCAGAATTCAACGAGACTGTCCACTTTTTTGGCATCACCGAATCTGACTTATCCGCGAAATCTTTGGAGATTGTTGTATTTGATGACGACAAGTAAGCTTTTATAAAAAGTTAGATAGATACCCAGATATTGTTCCATTTATCCCCCAATCATTTATAAATATAATATGCTTATAAAGAAAGTAAAGTCGCGGAAAAATAAGACACCCCATTCAGCCCAAATCTGGTTTGGTTTAGACATTTGGTGGTTTTTTTTGGGTATTTGATTATTTGTATATTGTTTTAAATGTATAGACTACTTACTGAATCTGATTAATCTGCGCTTATCCATCTTTCGAAATCATTCTATACAACCATAACAGAAAGTCTCTAACAGAAGCACTTTGTAAAGTATAAATCGGTAGCAGAGAATTTAGGTACGATTTAAGTTTTGGACAATTTATTCTGAAGTAAATAAATCTTGAATCTTGAAGTTCTAAGTAAAATAAAATCGAAACTCACAAATCGAACGCCTTAAAACTTTTCGAGATTAGAAAACTTTTTTAGGAATGCGGTTTGCGCTTAGCTTTTATCGCCTACGCTAAAAATCCGCCGTAGCTGTCCGCGTAGCAATGTCTACGAAATCTTATAAAGGTGGCCTAATAATTGTCAGTCGCCAAAAAAAGTATAGTGTGCTCTAGTGTGGGTGTCACATTTATGGATGTTTACAGTTAAATCTTTTGGTCTCGTCAACTTAAGCAAGAAAATTGCAGTTTGAATGCTGTTATTACAATTTAGCGCACAGTTCGCACGCGATAAGCGTGCGTTAGCGTGCAGTTTTAGTAATAAAACTGCATTCAAACTGCAATTTAGCAGTCTGCTTCCGTCTGTCTAGACTTTTATTGTTTGAAAATAGGGCAGCTGCGATTTAGCTCCGACCGGCAAAGCGTAAATCATGTGTAATAGGTAAGAAGGTTATACCCGACGTGACAAAAGTTCTAAAGTCAAAATAGATTACTGAGAGCATGACACTCAATTTTTTTAATTATTATACCATTTTTGAAAGTCAACGACTTTTTTACTTTCTATTATGCGTATTATTGATGATTGACAAACTTAAAACTAAAGCTACGTTCATTAAGTAAAAATTTCCCAGTGTGACGTAAGGTTAACGTAGGGCAGGAGTTGGTGAATATTTTCGCAACTAATTTTTCACTACCACAGGTACGGATGTGACGAAATGGGATCAGCGACAGTAGCTCTTAGGGAGTGTCTCAAAGCTCCGGCTCAGTTGCGACTGGCGCTCTCGGGCGCGTCAGGATCTGAGCCCAGCGGACCGAGACTGCTGCTGGCGTTGTGCTACAGCACGAAGAGAAGAGCACTAGTGGTCACCATCTGCAGAGCCGCAGAACTGCCTCCTCTGGACAGTAATGGTTATTCGGATCCTTTTGTCAAATTGTGAGTAGATTCTTCGATATGCGCAGTATAGGCAGACAACACTAGGTGGAACGCCGGATTAATATGAGTCATAGGGATCCGCTGGATATAGAAGGCAGGAGACCAAAGCATGTGGAAGTTCCTAGAAGAGATCTATGTCCACTGAAGGATCGATTAGTCTATCGATTGACGAAAAAGATTTCTTTATATGCAACTACTTAGGTACAGTGATACAGCTGTATCACTGTACCTAAGTAGTTGCATATAAAGATACTAGTATACCCGGCATAGGGTTTCTACTTACTACTAGAGCATCTTTGCATACTTTACGCAAAAAATGAGCCAGTCTTTCTGTCACTTGTCAATGAAGCAATTTACCGCAGTTTCGCAGGAAAATTTTTGCTACTGGAGGTAGAGATACTTAGATAGATAGATACATTTTTAACGGCTTTACGGCTCTGGGAGGTACTTAAAAGAGAAAAAATATACATATCATAATCCCCAGAAACAAAGTGTGTCCACATCATCAAAAATGTCTTTTCGAACTACAACAGACATGACCAAGCAAAGAGAGCATTGTATGCTTAACTTAAATTTACACTTTCAGATACCTAGACCCTGATCCGTACCACAAAAAGCACAAGACATCAATCAAATGGCGCAACTTGAATCCAGTTTGGAATGAGGAGTTCCTCTTTGAAACGCGACCTACCGAACTTTCTCGTCAGAACTTGACAGTGGCTGTCTGGGACAAGGATTACGGGAAACCTAACGACTTTCTTGGCAGCTTGGTACTGGGAGCGAGCAGTAAAGGGAGGAGGTTAAAACATTGGATGGACTGTATAAAGTTCCCTGATCATAAGCATGAACAGTGGCACTCTTTGACTGACACGCAACATTTGTAAATTTCAATCATTAACTAACCTACATTACATAACATTGCGTTAGTTTGAATACTTACTTACAAGTTTTTTTCAAAAATTCCTGAAACTAAAAAACTAGCTACCAAGGTACTATTTTATTGTTATTTCATAAGTAGGTACTTATCACAATTAATTCTTATCAACTATTTTGTTGTAAGTACCTATAATTTAGTTGTATAATACATAGGTAACGTAAAGAGGAGTGTTCTTATAGGTAAAAAACAAAAATACAATAGGTAAATACATAATTATAATATATGTATTTGAAATGTTTAAATAGGTAAAGTTAAATTTATATTATAACTTAATAATTTAAAAAAAAAATTCACCATAACATTATTAAAATAAGCATGTATCTATAGCAGTCAGTTTTGGGTTTTACAATACTTATTAATAGATAATATTTTATTATATCCTAATAATTTCGTTACGACCGTCTATCCATTTTATGTATGTACCTTCTACTAAGTATTAAAATTAAACCGTGCCAAAGATTTTTATATTCTTGTTATAATATTGATTAATTATATTAGGTACCTACTATGCTAAGTTAAGTGGGTATTGTTGTCTGTTATTATCAATAGCTTTTAAAAAATAGTTTCGACGAACGTTACGTAGAAAGATATTTATGATAATATAATATGTATTTATGTTTAAATGATAGGTAGTTATGTGAAAAAAAACAGAATATATTTTTTTCATTGAATAATTTAATTTATTTCTTTTTAATAGTTGTGTATACCTAGCCTAGATAGACTCTTTATTTTGAGAAGGAACCTAGCCTTTAATACTTTTTGCGAAATTCGAATTTCGACAGCAACACTGAACAGCATTTTGCACTCGTTTTGGAGTAGGAGATCGCAGATCCAAACCAAACCATCCAAATCGATCCAAACCTTTTTTTGAAGGAGGCGGCAATGTAAACAAGTAAACTATCATTCGTCTGTGGCAACGCCAGTGATACCAACTTTAAATTACTGTGACCTAGACTGTGACCCAAGATCATAATCACAGAGTATATTCATCATTGTCCTAGTGTTCCTAAACATTCTAGTGTCCGTAGTCTGTGGTGACTTTTTTATAAGTTATTCGTCTGTGGTATCAAATGCCTGCCTTGCGATTTTAAATTTTGTCTTGTAAATGTTAAATAAAGTTTCAGTGGTTTCTTAATAGATAATATGATTTAATTTGTATATAACTATGGCTTTCCTTTGCCCTGTGCGAATAAGAAGGGGGAAGAAGAAGAAATGTAAGTAACTTTGCAACTTTTTATGTGAAAAGTTCATGTCAATGACCTCAAACTTTCTACATAACTATAAATAAAACTCGTTAATTCATGTTAAACCTGCAAAAAGCTGCACCTGTACGATGACTACAATAATTAGAAACTATAGGTATTCGATATGCTGCAAATTCTAATTGAATAAAAATGATCAATTGTTTAATCTAAGTTGTATATGGGACCAGTCTTCAGATTTCTTTTTAAAAACAAAACTCAACATGAAATAAATAGTAAGTATATTCATTGATCAACATCAGACAATTATATAAATTACATTAAGTATACAAATTTTTATATTTTATTAGTTGTGACTTTGTTGACATGTTAGGTTTTTAAGTTTATCTCCCAAGAACCTCAGGCTGAGCTAGGTATGGAAGTTCAAAAAGTGTAATGAACCTTCTTATTGAACCCCCAGGCTACTCAAGGAATATTTTCATAATGAATTGATTATATAATCATGATTTTCATCAACTCTTTAGGTTCACTAGTTTATGGTTTGTGTCATCTGTCGATCAGTCAGTCACAGTCTACCGTTTTATACATACATAAGTCATTATGTTGTAGCTAGCAGCGGTGACTCAGACAAAGAGCTGTCTCGCCCAGGATCAGGCTTGAGTCCTGGAATGGGCCGCATCACAGGCTCGGCTAGCATTGAGACGTTGGTGAGAGTAGGCATAGAAAAAGAACATGGACTTAGTCCAGACTCTAAAATGGTGGTGCTACATGACTTTGCACCTTGTGTTGATGATGAACTTGAGGTAAGAATGAAGTACTTATTCCTTGCAATTAACTTTGCTTAACTGCATAACATGCACTCAAAAATTTTGCAATCTAATATAAAAGAAAGCCCATCACATTTGTTTTTTTTAAGTCGCTGTGATTCAACTGATTCATCCACTCCCAAAGATTCCTTTTACAGTTGAAATACAAAAATGTAAAAAAAAATCTATACAAAACATTTTCGATTGACATTGACATTGAATGCTTATATTTTTGCCTTAATTTCTTAGTAAAAAAAGATTAGATTTATGAAAGTATGTAGCTATATTTATTGGAATCACTGGCTTATTTTGCAGGTAAAAAGAGGACAAATTGTTAACGTATTATATCGGGAAAACGACTGGGTGTATGTAATAGTGACGGAGTCTAGGCGAGAGGGTTTCATTCCACATTCATATTGTGCTCCGTGCGATCACCATGATTTAAAAAAGAAACTGCCAAGAAGTCGGTCACCTACCGACTTAGCACATAGAGATGTCTCACAGTAAGTTTTTTTAAATCAAATTTTAAGCTATTGCATAGCTTCTATCGCGGGCCCTGAGCGTGGAGACCGAATCCAGAAATTCCGTAACGAAAATAACCTAAGACCCCACGGACACGGATTCCTCTCACCGCTAGCTGGCGTTGATAAAAAATGCTATGCAATAGCTTTACCGCGGTAGTCCGCGAGTGCCACACCTCTTTTTTTTATACACTTAGCTATATTGAATTTTTATTTGGGCCTACATAAACATTTATTTTTTGGCTAAATTATTTTTTTTTACAATTGTTATTCTTACATATAACATTTTTAATTGTAATTAAAGAATATCTAAATTTTCCCAATTAACAAATATTTTTCAATAGGCTCTCTCTGTCGGATGCAGCGACAAATGATGGCCATTCTGAAATGGGCAGTGAGGGTGAAGCCTGCCCGTTCAGTAAGGATCCCTCGGGAAGATATGTTGTTTTGTACACATTCACTGCAAGGGACGAAAACGATGTGGATGTGGAAAGAGGAGAGTTTGTCACAGGTACATTTTGAAATTAACTCTTTTTTTTTTTGAAAATAGATTGACTGACAGAGGAGTTTATGAACGTTCAATGTATTTATTGTTTTAAAATTTAGTTTGCTATACCTTTAAGTTTATATTTTAATATCTGAAATAGTAGTGTACAAAGAATGTTAAAAATCTGTATTGTATTTTTTTTTTTTCAGTTTTAAATAGAGAAGACCCAGATTGGTATTGGATTGTGAGGAGTGATGGTCAAGAAGGATTTATTCCTTCTGGTTTTGTTTATCCTGCAGTGGCACAAGGTATAATATTTTAATTTACTTAGCTTTTGCTTAACTTAGTCTGCATCGAATATAAAAGTATGTAGAGTGGTTAAAAGGCATACCAACAAACAAACCTTTCGCATTAATGATTTTAACAATTATTTACAAATTAGATTTTTAAAATCTTATTAATATTCTGGTTTTTTCGAAATAAAAGGTCTCCAAGTCCTCAACTATATCCATGTAAATGTAAAAAAAAAATTGATCCAGTGCTCTGTTGCTGCGTGGCTGAAGGACAAACCAACAAACAAACACAGTTTCGAATTAATAATATTAGTAACATATTAGTATCATGCAAAACGGCTATCGTCTACTTGACCCAATACTTTGTTACCTAAATAATATTTCCTCAACATTGATTTGTAATTAAAATAGAAAATGTTATTCCAGCAACACAACAGGACAATCCACAGCAGATTCACCCTCCCCCAACAACAAACCCAAACAACACGATGTTGTCTAACAACAACAGTATTAACAACACAATACAACAGGAAAATGATGGGAGGTATCATGGGACTGAGCTAGTCATGCTCTATGATTATAAGGTAAATTGTGTGCTCTATTCATAATAATTATCATGGATGCGTGATGACTTCCGAAACAAGGTTGTCAATTATTATGGACTTTATAATCACTGCAAGATCAAATCGCCTCAATAGCCCAACGGTTAAAAGTGTGGACTGAAAACTGAAAGGTCACAGGTTCAAACCCCACTGGTTTGCACTATTGTCGTACTCATTCGTTGCACTATTGTCGTAATCACTCTTAGCACAAGCATTCCGCTTATTTAGAACGGAGAGAATATAAGTCAAGTTCAGCTTGGCTAATATTCTTTTAAAAAAAAAATAGCTCAGCGAGTAGCGAGACTGAATTGGAAATGGGCAGGTTCGAAGAGTTGATGGTCATTGGGATCCCAAAGTGTTAGAGGGACGACCTCGCACCAAGATGTGCAGTGTTGGCAGACCACCCCACTAGGCGCAAGACTGCGGCCTGTAAAAGTCCATGCAAAAGACCTTTGTCCTCGTCTATTGTGGATAAGAGAAGATTGCTAACCAACATTTTTCTTTTCTAGGCACAAGCCCCCGACGATTTGTCAGTGAAGCGAGGGGAGTGGGTGTACGCGGACCTGACGCAGCAGACGGTGGAGGGCTGGCTGTGGGCCCACGCGCCCAAGTCGCGGCGCTCCGGCTTCATTCCCACCGCGTACGCGCGCGCGCCGCACACTACGTCACTGTGAAGCTGTTGTATAGTTTATCCCACAAGTGCTGTGTTACAGGTCGATTCTATCCCTCTGACGCTTGAGAAATTTGTCACAAGTAGCGTCATCCTACTAATATTATAAATGCGAAAGTTTGGATGGATGGCTGTTTGTTACTCAATCACGCTGTAATGATGAACATTTCGCGGGTTTGCGAGAATATCGACGTAACTTAAAATTCCATCAAACTGAACTAAGTATGCCAAACGCTCATAAATGTTTGATAAAAAACATTAATCAAGAAATTTCAAAACGCCATTCTCTAAAATCATTAATTTATTTAGTTCCAGCACTGTTCTCGCAAACCAGCGATATTTGGCACTAGACGATGCCCGCGACTTCGTCCGCGTGGATCAAGGTTTTTCGATTCTCATGGGAACTCTGTAATTTTCCGGGATAAAATGTAGCCTATGTTTTAATCCTGGGTATAAGCTATCTCCATTCCAAATTTCAGCCAAATCGGTTCATTCGTTGTGGCGTGAAGGAGTAACAAACATACACACACACACATACACATACAAACTTTCGCCTTTATAATATTAGTGTGATAGACATAGATTATAGTTTGGAATAACACATTGGCTACTTTTATCCCGGAAAATAAGAGAGTTCCTGGGAAAATTAAAAAACCTCATTCCACATGAACAAAGTCATCATCGGGCATCAGCTAGTAATGACATAATAGTTATTGGTCCGATACCAATAACTAGCTTGCAACTTGCAAGTTATAATAAATCTTGAAATAAGACATATTTCTTTAACAGAAAAAATATTTTCAAACACTAACTTCATAGTTTTGTCCTTAGAAAAACATTGGTGATAAGTTATAACTCTTCTCATATCTCTATAGTACATATTTAATGCACATGTTCATTGTGAGCATCCACACTTCCAGACTTTAAGCTCACCTCTTGACTGTCAAGAAGATTGAATCGATTTGTATAAATTGGTAGATCCTTCATTTCATAATTATTGTTATAATAGTAAAAGTAATTCAATTACTTACAAAAATGTTATTATAAGGTTAGATTTCCCATCACGCGATTAAAGTTACATAAAATGAAAAAGCCACCTTGTATTGCATAATTTAGAATTCGTTTAACATATACTTGACCTTTAACCTTAACCATGATACATATACTGACTTAGGCAACCCACTTTGTTTCTTATTTGGAACACCAAATATGAACACATATTTAATATTAATCGCCTATCATGCGACTCATCGTAAGTTTATCATGCACCTTAAACTAAAAGAATAGTCACTAACTTGTGTTAAATGTTTGAACTGGGAACACAAATTGTTTAGAAACCGAGACAAAAATTGTCATTATTTGGCCTGAAATTACTATTTTTTACTTTTGTTATAATTTGAATTGATGATAAATAATTATTTTATATCGCTGATAAAATGTGTACAATAAATTAGTCTTCCTTAGAAGTTAGAATTAGGTATTCAATATTTGTAAGGTCTGATGATATAAATTAGCATTTATTGTAAATTCTCCGTCCAAATTGACTGTTACGAAATTATACTTTGGGTATTATATTGATTAAGGTTAATTATTATGAATAAAATACTTTTTTTTACTCAAATATTGCATTTTATTTTTGTTTTTATTTGTTAATAGGATCTTGTGTAGATACAACTTAGCACGGTTTTTTTGCAATTCATACTAATAAGTAACTCTTACAGTACTCTTTCTTAGTAAGTACAGAAACGATCGATTCAGGTGATAACCTGAATCGATCGTTTTAATAAGACGAAGTCGCGAGCATCGGCATGTCTCCTAGAATATTGTAAAACGAAGGTGTGTTGGTTTGTCCCTAAATCAAGCAGCAATGAATCGACGTAATTTTTGCATGGGTGTCGTAGAAAAACAGCAATGATATTTTGGTTGGGACTGTAATATTTTTACATTTTCAGCAACTAAGACTTAAAATTAATCCATTATCATTGCTTTCAATCCAAAAGTATATTTTTCTTCTTTTTCTTAGCTTGCTCTTTTAACTCATCCTTCGCTTTCCAATCCTCCAACTGTTCCTCAACTTTCTTAATATCTTGCTCAGTTACTGTAATGGGCAGTTGCAACTCAATTTGCTCGCTCCTAATAAATTTGAGTGCATCCAACTTTTGTCTTAGAAATGGCCCCTGCTGACTTTCTAGCAAGTTCCTGTAGTCGGTCAGTTTGCTTTGGCGTATATTTTCACAGTGCATTTCGGTTAATTTACGTAAGGATTCCTTCCGCGTTAATTTGTGATATGACCTAAAATAATAAATTAAAATTAAATCATCACAGCCAGTGAAGGTATATACTTATCCAGAACGAACAGATGAGATGCAGCTTTTTTTCTATCCCTTTTCCACCCATACTACAGCTACATAACTACAACTACAAGTACTAGATCAAACTATCAATGAATTTTACATAAAATTGTATACATCCTTCAAAATTGGCTGATACCCAATATAACAACCACTAAGAAATGTTTGTTTGTCAATGGCAACGTTCATATTCTATTTTAAAATCTTTCTTACTCAGGATGTGCTTTATATTCAATGTTAAGTTTCTCCAACAGCCACTCAAACTTCTTGTAATCATACTGACGCAGGAACTTTAACAACTTCTTCCTTTTGTCTATTAGCTCTTGAACTGTTTTCTGTAAACATAAAACATTGTATAATTTCAATTCACAAACATTATACAGAGCAGACCTGGTATAACTACTATAAAATTTTCTCAAAAACTACACACACACACATAATCCAGGCATAAAAAGGGATCATGTCAATTATGATGTCTTGAAGATGTGTGCATGTGTTTATTTTCATGTTTCAGTGAAGACATACCTTTTTATTAAGGAAATAGACTTTATGTTACTTCTACTTCTTTATTTTTTACTATGCGGAATAGTTTTATTAATTAATTTAGTTTAAAATTCAAAGAAATAAGTTTGATATTAAAATAACCAACCTTTGCTTTAGCATTTCTAGGAAACTTCTCCATGGTATCTTGCAAATATCTAATTTGGCCTGTTAACCTGGCAACTGAAAGAATGTAAGTATATTTTATTAAAGCATGTTCTTATTATCTTAGGAAATATAGGGCTATGGTATGACCAATTAATATATAATAATTAGGTAAGAATTGCTTTAAGTGATTTCTTAAATTTTTTTAGTAGGTTGGTGACAAGATGCAATGTTAGATTTCCTCAGTTCAGAAGTATACTATGTCATGATCAACAAACACACAGCTGGACAGTTATGTAGAGACTTCCACATGCCTCAGTCTTATGCTGCTTGTATCCAGCTGCACCATACCTAATATTAGTCACCCAATACAAGCAAGGTCTCCACTTCAGCACCTTGGGACTTGTTATTCTTATATCTTGATGATAAAGCAGAGGGCCAGGACTAAATACATTGGTAACAAAAATTATACATACTTCTAGTTTCAGCAGTCCTCTCATCATACTCATGCCTCCTGACTCTGTCCATTAGCTCTTTTAGAACAAGGGCATTGTACTCTTTCTTCCCGAGATGCTCCACAGAGAATATCTTTTTTACTGACTCAGGTGCACTGAAAAAATTTCAAACAGTCGAAGAATAAATTAAAGTATACAATCTAGTACATCTTAGCTTGTATCAAGAATTCGGTCAGTTTAGAGTTTAGACCAACAGAGCAAGTAATGCTTGCAGTGGAGTATGGTTTATAAGTAGCCCCGCCAAATGCCTGACCTACAGATAATATGTAAAAACAAATTCTTGAGTGTATCTCTTAGTTAAGTTCATTTGAAAGAAATAACATTACTTTATATAATATTAATTACTTAAGTAAACCCATACTACTTGCATCAAATGAATAACACTTTTGCAATCAGTAGGTATCTGAAAAAACACTTAACATTTTTCATTAATAATCCCAAAGGCCCATGTGAATCAGCTGCTATCAAATCTAGTGATATCCTGGTATGAGTATCCCTAATCTAGACAGTTAGATTGCAAAATTAAAATTTATGTGGACTCCTCAGTCAGTCGATAAAATATGCTGTAGATTTAAGAAGTTTCGTTTAGTAGTAACTAGTAATAAATAATGCTCTGCAAAAAAAATTACTCACTCTTTTATTTCTTCGCATAGACTGTATTCTTGGCCCAATGAATTGCTAGGTATTTGTGGGAGTCCTTCCAAATCCCCCGACCTCTCTGGCTTATATGCAGGCACAGCCTCCGGTCGAGTCCATTTTATATTTACCAAGGGTTTCACTAGCTGGTTAACCCCGCGATTTTGTATAATTAACGACGTAGCTCGTCGCAACATGGTTTTGTGCATTTATGAAATGCACAAAGAAGAAAACAGTAAAAATAAATAAATTTCTAACCTTACTTTTGAGTTTTGATTTGTAAATTGTAACATGACACAGTGTTGCCACACGCCAGATCGAGAAATCTGGATAGAACGGTCGAAAAATCTGTACAAAATCTGTATGAACGCAAAACGCTAAAATCTGTATAAAATCTGTAAAACTGTAATAAAATCTGTACAAAATCTGTTCAAGAAAACAATATTAAATATTTTTTGTACATATTTTTATTCATTTTAACAATCATTTTTTTATCAACTTGGAGTTTATAACAGGGTTCATCATTAAGAAGTTGTTTCGTTAAAAGAAGTCCCTCAATCGTTTCAGTGCCTAAATGGTTTCTTGTTTTTGTTTTAATTAAATTTACTGCGGCAAATATTCTTTCCACCGCGGCACTGGAATGAGGGAGACTTAGTAAAGCAGTAACAAATTGCAGAAGAGTTGGATATAATAATCATTATATCCACATCACAGGGAAAAAAATGTTGAAGGCTATAAATAAAAACTAAATTATTATACACTAAAAAGAGATACATTTTCAATCATTTCATCATAGATTATGTGAGGAAGCGAAAATGACGAAAATCTGTATAAAAGTTATGCTAAATCTGTAATCTGTATTGGTGATGAAAAATCTGTATAGATACAGATAAATCTGTATATATGGCAACACTGACATGACAAATGACAATGTATTTGACAACGACATTTAAAGTGTCAACATAATGACAGTGATAGCCATAGTCTATTGTTGTTCTTCATTCGTCCCTTTTCGGGATAGGCAAAGATCCATGACAAACAGCCTATTAAATGTTTGAATCACAGAATACTATCAAGTCTAGGTTACACTACTTTGTGCCGTTTGGATGTAGCACAAACATATAAGTCTTATATGTTTGTGGGATGTAGTAACACAAATGAAGCAGTTAACAGCAAATAACTGAATTGAATTTGTCATTAGTTCATTACTCATTATACAGACTACTACCACACATTTAGAGTATTTCTAAATCTGTGACTACTACCATCATGCAGTTCAAAAGTAGTCAATCTGCTCGGCCTAGATTATAGAATGGAATAGCTTCACTTAAATGAAAACGCATCTTAGTTGGCAAATCTTGAAAGGAAAAATTTGCAAAATTTATTGGAGTAGGTTCCAAAAAAAACATCATATTATCCGTTTTCATAACCATTCTTTATTATTGCTTTCAGATTAGGAAAACGCAAACAAATATTATGATAAAACTCTTTTATCCTTAGTAGACTTTGTACTGAATGTACCCACTCCACATGACTGAATTTATTACCACATATTTTTGGTGCACCTCTAAAATTATATATAAGTCATACGTAATAAAACTATTTGCAACATGATAATTTTGCTGAAAAAAAAAACTCTATTAAATAAATTTAAAAAAAAACCCTAGAAAACTCATATGCTGATTTTTATCTTCTATTCACTATGGAAATTTTCATTTAAGTATTTAATTTTTAAATTTAAATTAGTTATTTTAGAATTTTTGTGATAAAACATATCTCAGTTAACCCTGCAACAAAGTAATGAATAAAGAAGTGCATAACACTTAAATACATAAATTTTATTTACAATACACAAGCCAAATCTTACTCACGATAACAAAAGAAAAGAGTAAGTAGATTTGGTTTTTTTCATTAGCTTTTTGTAGCTTTGGTACAATCACTTTCATTAAATTTTGTTTACACTTACATGGAATGTAAAACACGTGTCCCGTACATTAAACAAGTGACACAATTAAATAAGACAAATAGAGAATCTATACATACTTACAAATATATTTTTAACTGCCCCACAAAATGTATCTAAGTATTCATGTGTTTTTCATCTTTTATTATTACTTGATGTCTGATGTTTAGTATGAAACAAGTGTAAAAAATAGTAATAAGACAATCAGAGGCGCAGAGTTAATAAATTAATATAATATGGAAAACTTCGTAGAATTTTAAGTTACCATTTTGTTAAATCAATGTTAGATCTATTAATGTGCAATATATTTTAGACAATGCATGCTTAATTTTTTTTTGTAACTATTATTATTATATGAACTATTATAAGAATACAGATAATAATTGCTAAGGAATACAGAAATAATATTATATTTATACAAAAATAATATAAAGGAATGCAAACAACCTGTTATAACCATACTGCAATCACTCTAAAATTAAACTTCTTAGTAATACTGGACTTTAATCGCTATAAACATATGTTTCTACGCACTCCTTACAATAGGTATAACAGATAAAATGTCTTTAGAACTTGCATTTTTAAACTAAAGTTAGTCAACTTTAATATACTTATGACAGTTCGTTCTTATCGGTTTCTTTTTATATGTATTTAAATGAAAAAGATGACGATTTCATTTAAAATATTATTTTTCACAGTCAAACTTAGTATACATATTTTATGCATACGTATAATCCCATTAATATTATTATTATAAACAAAATTTTGTAATAAAATATAATTTAACAAAGGCAAATTTCCAACAAAACCCAATTTTTTTAAAATATCATATATATAGCATTTAACACTAAATATTTGTTATAAGTTAAGACATCAAAATAAATAAGTTTATTTCAGTGGACTAGGTGTGATTTTCTATCGAGTATATATCCCCAATATATACTAGTGTAAAAATAAAAACAAAATAGGAACAGCACCAATATTAAATATTATTTAGAAGTAACATCACCAATAAACAAAATATATATATTTTTTAAATTGGTAACCAATTTTTGGCACATTTGATTTATGTAGAGTTGAAGCCGATACGCCGCGCAGGCTTTTGAAACAATCTATTAAAATTTATTTAGAAAAAACCATAGCCAAAAATTTATATCCTTAAAAAGTTGTACGTTTTTGGTTGTAAGTTTTTATGTAAGAAATCAAAGTAATATCTAGTTGACCAAAGAATAATTATAATTAATTATTATTATACTATGTACAGCAAAAATAATGCACTTTTATTCAAACTATATTTTGAGCGATATAATTTAAACACTTATGAAATTTTCATACACTTTTGCGTGCGTGCGGTTGCGTTCCATCTTTACTTTTATTTGTATAACATGTCACATCAAAATACATGGACTAAAATAAAACAAAATACGTAACGAAGTTAGAAAGACGGAAACACATTACTGTGTTGTGACAAGTTGTGCACACTATCCTATTCAACGTAACGATCACGTTAATCACGCTAATTAGTGTTCGTGACATTAAAGACAAGTTACAAGAAGCCTGTTTAGATGGTATGTTGATTTAGCAAAAAAACACAAAGTAACGTGGGTAATAATAGATCTAGATATGTCGCAACATGGCCGTCCCTGGAACTAAACCTTGCCACCTTCCAAGAAAACGCTCCAAATCGCTGGTTAAACATCGTAAGCGCATCGTAATTCAAAAAATTTTATGCAGAAGGTCCGAAAAAGTAAGTATAGGTGCCGTATGCCGGAAAGGTAACCCAGCTTAGTGGACAGATTCAAGAAATGCATAATCGTGGAGCTCAAGTGAACTGACGCACAACACATCACAACACAGTAATGTGTCTGTACCTTTATTATAGATCTTCGTAGTTATTAATCTGGACACGCCTACATACAAGTGTCATCTGGACAGCCCAACTCACACACGCAAGAATGCATCAACTCAACTGTACACTTACTTTACAGTATTGTAACACAACATTACAATCATTAAGGGCAAGATAAACACTGTCGTGCGATAGCTGCTACTTGTTTATCGCTAATCCTTATACTAATTAATTAATAATTAATTATTACTGAAGTAATGACATAGTGCATAAGTTAAGTATGTATTTTGAAATAATTAAAATAAATCCCTAGAAAATGACTGTAATTATTACTTTTATGTACCAGGCTATTAAAATGACAGTTGTCATTATTGGCTCTTATAAGGGTCAATGGTCACAAGACATTGGTACCAATTCTGTTGTACACAATCTCAAAATTGACAGTTCTATAAATAGTGCTATCCTTTTCACAGCATCCGTTCGGAAAAAGGTCGCTTTAAATTTTGAACTTTCAATTTAGTTTAGACATTGCGTACAACAGAATTAGCTCCAATTAGTCTCTCATTATATTGCATTGATATAATATACAGTTTACAGAGCGATCTGTTTAAATCCGCGCCGTTAATAATTTAATAACAGCCCTGGTAGCATGGGCGGGAGAAATTTTATCCCCGGGAAAAGGATAAAACGTTTATCCCCTCGCTTAGCTTTATCCACCCGTCGAGCATGGGTACAGCAGTGGAAATAACACTCAGTGGATATACTTATAGAAATATACATCGCCTTCTCCTCTGTCGTCATGATTTCGCATAGAGAAAAGATAATTTTATCCCCTGTCAGTGGATAAAATCGGGGGATAAAACTTTTATCTCCTGTCCATGCTACCAGTGCAGGTTGGTTTTCGAGTGTTAACTGTTAGGGCGTTCGAAAGACAGTCACCAAGTGCAAAGGCTCTTAAATTATAGTTTTTATAGCGCCACGTGTCTTAGTAATTAATTTTAGTTGGTAACTATGAAGTATCATTAACATTATACATAATTACATTTTTCTTACTTTCGACGTTCCACCCAATTTCGACCAATATAAATCAGAGTATTTGTTTTGGATATACCCTCAAATTCAGAGGTAATTCAGGACCGGTCTTTTGCACAATAATGGTGCTAATTCTGCTGTACACAACCTATAACTAAATGGGCAGCTCTAAGAATATTACCTTTTTCAAAAATTTCTCTGCGAAAAAGGATAGCATTGCTACGAGTATATTATAAGATTAATGAGTTTAGCATACAACAGAATTTGTACCACTCTTGTCATGCTATTCGCATATTGCACCCGTGCCGCAAAAGCCGCACGCAATGCATTATTTAGCACTGAAAACTCGGATGACGTCAGAAGCTAAACAAAAACTGCCTATAGCCCCAAACTCATTGAATAAATGCGGCGCATGCTGATGACGTCATCCGCTTTTTTCAGGCAACCTTTTCCCTTAATTATCTTGATTCGTCTTGTAGTTTGCTGATTAGAAATCCTTAAAACAATACCCCTATTAACTAATTGCCACCACGCTTATGCTGATAGCACATTACAGCCGAGCCGAATTGTTTATACCAACTTCGAAATTTAACCAATAAAACGCGAACGACGTTATGAGCACGTGTTTATAGTACTGCAAAATGCGTAGATTGCGGTTCGTCACGTAATATGTGATCAGCTTAAGTACCTACTTCACATGACAATCCCAACAGACGTCGTGCTTTTGATTTTGTCGTATTAAACATTTCAGCCAATGTGATACTCGTATCGTACAAGCAAAATCAAAGGCAAGGCCCTGGCCAGGAATTGCTGTGTAACTAGGGTGCAAACACATTACCGTGTCGTGAATCGTGCCGCAACAGGGTTTGGTTGATCACGACACCTCGCAACACAGTATGCATATTCTCACACGGGAAGATCAGTTGTACACCGCCGACGCAACTGATCACGTTTGCACATAATGCATAGCCAATGAAGCTAATCGCGCCGCGTGAGACCCGCCACTGTTTTTTTTTTTTTAGATTTTAGCCAAGTTAAACTTGACTATTAATTTCCTGTCCTCTCCAAATAAGCGGAAAGTTTGTGATAGAAGTGGGTACGATGAGATCGAACCGTCGACCTTTCAGTTCTCAGTCCGCACCTTTAACCGTTAGGCTATTGAGGCTTCGTATGTGCTAACGTAATCGGTAGCGTTGGCGTTGAAAGCAATTTAATTTTAAACGGCCCATGTGTGAATGTGCTAATGTGTGTACAGCTTAATGGTGGCCCGCGAACATTTTATTATTAGCTAATAAGCAACAGACTCCATGGACAGGTGTTTGGTGTTAAGGCATGTCGCGGCCCGCGCGCGGGAAACTCGCTGTCGCAGTACTACCGCGCGCGCGTACGCGTTGACCGACGCCGCGCTGCGTGAGAAAAATATGCATCCAAACTTAATTAGTTAATCAACTTAATAAATAAGTGTAATCGACAGTCCTAACATCGCTCTATCCACTACCTTCTTGCTCGATCGCCAGACGTTAACCAATTTGTCTACACATTGCTCTTGAGCAAACTACTCAGTCAGGAATCAGGAATGGCGACCCTGCACCGTGATGTGCTATTAGGTGGACAGACTATCTCAGGCAAGTAGCTGGATACAGGTGGCACAGGATCGTGGTCTGTGACAATCATTTCCAGAGACTATAATATGACGAGCAGTGGACACCAAACGTCGATGTGAAGGGATATATGATTTTAGCAGTCTATAATCTATATGTATGTGTTACTACGAATGTGTTACCGTGGCGCCTAAACTACTACACCGATTTTGATGAATGAGGCGTCGATTGATTCAATGTTATGGTCCGAGTAACATAGGCATTTTCGACTTGTGCGGTGTTGTTCGATAAGCGACGATATCCACTTTTCCGTTAGTCAGATTACAGTTTTAGAACCGATTTCTTCTTAAATTTAAATCATTATAAACTTACTGTTTAAGCAGAAATTAAACGCTATGCTAAAAGCGACACTATTGGTCCACGTATCGTCAATCAGTCATCCAACGTCAATTATACGTCAAATTGTCATCGTCGTTATTCTTACATTCGAAAATCATACGTTACCTATACGCACTGTAACTTCATGTTAATACAAAGTTTCAACCGAATCCACGCAAGAGATGCAATATATTTCAATCGCAAAATACTTCGACGAATTCAAAGCGCCAACACTTACCGAGACCACAATGCGCATCGCCCGGCGTTGTCGTGCCCTATTCCTTCTTCTTGCCCTTCTTTTTGCCCACTCGTTTACAGTAGTTCTGCGCCAGCGCGTTCACTATCGACACCACGAAGTATAGCACCATCGCCAGTACGAACTTCTCCAGAAGACTCGACAGCATGGAGCCTTGGTTTTCGGGTAAGTTTGAATCTTTTTTGTGTAAACGCGCCTTTTGGTTTCGTAAGAACTCCAGTAGAGGCGCCTCTAGTTTTGGTCCGATGTAGGGTATCCTTTCTACCCAAGTAAGGGCTTGTCTGAAAACGTTTTTGTTAAAATTTTAAAACTACCCGCATAATGACTTTTGTCTTTAACGCTCAAGTGGTGGAGGCGCCGGGACAACCAAATCTGGATAATCTACTCTAGGTATACCTAGTTGGTGATATGTGGCACAATTCATAAAATAAACGTTCTTCCTTTCATATTTTACAAATATCCTAAATTTATTTTAACGCTTCATCTCAACAGCTAATGAGCGATTTTTTTTATTATTACTGATATTTGAGGAGGACGTCCAACTCACATAAAACTCTCATTCGGCACTCATTGCTTTATAAACTTTTTTCCGAAAAACTTTTAATAATTTTAACATATTTAAAAAAAATACGCGTCGAATTGAGAACCTCCTTTTTTTAAGTCGGTTAAAAATAGTTTGTGATTTGATGATTTCTCTCTTGAAGGGTTAGATAAAATTTTTGGTTTGTGGATTGTATAATATGGATGTCACAAAATACAGATGCTCACCCAACAAGGCTCTCATTGAAAGCGATAATCACAAACATCTTCTGTATGTGCATCTTGATCACCGCCTTCCCGAGCACCGTGGCTCCGAAGAACGTCCAGAAAGGCACCAAGAAATGGCCGCACGTGAGACCGGCCAGGTCGAACAGCGGGTTCGGGATCGACGCACACGCCAGGATGCCCGCGAAACCCACCTTCTGGACTAGCTTTTGGACCATTACTTTTGCCCTAAAATAGAAAATAATAGTACATTATGGTACAAGTGTGAAACATTGGTGATTACCGCCGAAGTGCTATTGAGACCCGAGCCGCCAGGTGAAAGTCTTAAGATAGCCGAGGACGGTAATCACCAATACACTCGTGTATCATACGACGTTTTTCAACACACTTGTGAAGAAAATAATATATTATGGTACAAAACAGTGAAAACGAGTTGTGAAAATTTTTTCGCAATGGCGGGAAAAATTAATCAGTTTTCCGGAATGTTCGCGCATCTTTCAATGGCGATCGGCCATAGATTAAAAGTATGAGGTTTCTGTTTTTTGGCTTTTCGCGGATAGTGTTTTAGCCAGGTACAAAATGGGGAATTTCAAGTTTTCTTTATTACAGAAAAACCAAAAGTTATATTTGAGTGAAAGTTTAATTTATGAAACACGTACAAGTTGTAATTATCGACAAAGCATCGACTCGATGCGCACCTTCGCCATGATGCTCCATATCGACACCGCGCTGCCGGCCGCCACTTCTGACGGGCACACTATGCTGTAAACCAACACACCTGCCAGTCCTGGAGTCGTCCTTGTCGGCCAGCTCGGCGACGCTGCCGCCCGACAGCCGCGCGGCGCGCGCCATGAAGTAGGGCGGCAGCTCGCCCAGCGCCGTGCCCACGCCCCACAGCATCGACTCGATGCGCACCTTCGCCATGATGCTCCATATCGACACCGCGCTGCCGGCCGCCACTTCTGACGGGCACACTATGCTGTAAACCAACACACCTGCCAGTCCTGGAGTCGTCCTTGTCGGCCAGCTCGGCGACGCTGCCGCCCGACAGCCGCGCGGCGCGCGCCATGAAGTAGGGCGGCAGCTCGCCCAGCGCCGTGCCCACGCCCCACAGCATCGACTCGATGCGCACCTTCGCCATGATGCTCCATATCGACACCGCGCTGCCGGCCGCCACTTCTGACGGGCACACTATGCTGTAAACCAACACACCTGCCAGTCCTGGAGTCGTCCTTGTCGGCCAGCTCGGCGACGCTGCCGCCCGACAGCCGCGCGGCGCGCGCCATGAAGTAGGGCGGCAGCTCGCCCAGCGCCGTGCCCACGCCCCACAGCATCGACTCGATGCGCACCTTCGCCATGATGCTCCATATCGACACCGCGCTGCCGGCCGCCACTTCTGACGGGCACACTATGCTGTAAACCAACACACCTGCCAGTCCTGGAGTCGTCCTTGTCGGCCAGCTCGGCGACGCTGCCGCCCGACAGCCGCGCGGCGCGCGCCATGAAGTAGGACGGCAGCTCGCCCAGCGCCGTGCCCACGCCCCACAGCATCGACTCGATGCGCACCTTCGCCATGATGCTCCATATCGACACCGCGCTGCCGGCCGCCACTTCTGACGGGCACACTATGCTGTAAACCAACACACCTGCCAGTCCTGGAGTCGTCCTTGTCGGCCAGCTCGGCGACGCTGCCGCCCGACAGCCGCGCGGCGCGCGCCATGAAGTAGGGCGGCAGCTCGCCCAGCGCCGTGCCCACGCCCCACAGCATCGACTCGATGCGCACCTTCGCCATGATGCTCCATATCGACACCGCGCTGCCGGCCGCCACTTCTGACGGGCACACTATGCTGTAAACCAACACACCTGCCAGTCCTGGAGTCGTCCTTGTCGGCCAGCTCGGCGACGCTGCCGCCCGACAGCCGCGCGGCGCGCGCCATGAAGTAGGGCGGCAGCTCGCCCAGCGCCGTGCCCACGCCCCACAGCATCGACTCGATGCGCACCTTCGCCATGATGCTCCATATCGACACCGCGCTGCCGGCCGCCACTTCTGACGGGCACACTATGCTGTAAACCAACACACCTGCCAGTCCTGGAGTCGTCCTTGTCGGCCAGCTCGGCGACGCTGCCGCCCGACAGCCGCGCGGCGCGCGCCATGAAGTAGGGCGGCAGCTCGCCCAGCGCCGTGCCCACGCCCCACAGCATCGACTCGATGCGCACCTTCGCCATGATGCTCCATATCGACACCGCGCTGCCGGCCGCCACTTCTGACGGGCACACTATGCTGTAAACCAACACACCTGCCAGTCCTGGAGTCGTCCTTGTCGGCCAGCTCGGCGACGCTGCCGCCCGACAGCCGCGCGGCGCGCGCCATGAAGTAGGGCGGCAGCTCGCCCAGCGCCGTGCCCACGCCCCACAGCATCGACTCGATGCGCACCTTCGCCATGATGCTCCATATCGACACCGCGCTGGCGGCCGCCACTTCTGACGGGCACACTATGCTGTAAACCAACACACCTGCCAGTCCTGGAGTCGTCCTTGTCGGCCAGCTCGGCGACGCTGCCGCCCGACAGCCGCGCGGCGCGCGCCATGAAGTAGGGCGGCAGCTCGCCCAGCGCCGTGCCCACGCCCCACAGCATCGACTCGATGCGCACCTTCGCCATGATGCTCCATATCGACACCGCGCTGCCGGCCGCCACTTCTGACGGGCACACTATGCTGTAAACCAACACACCTGCCAGTCCTGGAGTCGTCCTTGTCGGCCAGCTCGGCGACGCTGCCGCCCGACAGCCGCGCGGCGCGCGCCATGAAGTAGGGCGGCAGCTCGCCCAGCGCCGTGCCCACGCCCCACAGCATCGACTCGATGCGCACCTTCGCCATGATGCTCCATATCGACACCGCGCTGCCGGCCGCCACTTCTGACGGGCACACTATGCTGAAAACACAACCGATATGGTTTAAAAAGTGAGATAACACATGCGATCCTAAATATAAGAATTATTGTTAGGTTCATGTTTAAAATTGATCTTTTATTTATTGAAGGTACTTTGATTAAAACGATTTTTGACTTTGTTGACGGCGTGGGCGCGCTGTCTGGCGGGCCATCGTGAACTATTAGTATACGGCGGGTTTGACACTGCGCGTCAGTCTTTGTCAGACTCATTCGATTAGATGCTCCCGCGTCTAGGTCGTTGTGTTTGATTGAGGGAGTGCGATAGCAATCGCACCCTAAAAAAAAAAAATATTGCCTATATATTTAGATGAGTGTAATTGATTAAACAATACTTTGATATTTTTGATAACTACCCTCACGTACGGAACGTATGCAGCACCACTATCACCCACCAGCCCCACCACACAAGTGTACTCGTGTGTAGTGTGTAGTAGTACTTACTCATTAGGATAAGGCGGCGAGGGGAAGTCTAAGCTGCCGCACTCATAAGCGGCGAGTGTGACGCGCGCGATGTGTGGGCCCAGATACAGCAAAAACGTGTGCAACCCTGTGCCGAGCCCCACAGAGCTGCACACACCTAGTATCACCCACCAGCCCCACCAAGCTAGCGTTAATACTATTTCCTGAAACAAGAAAAAAAAAGTTCGTTCAAAAAAGTAACGAAACGGAAAATGGCTAACCGGGACGGATTCTGTGCAGAACAAATAGGTTTACACATCCTCTAACAGAGTTTTGACAGTTGCCTTAACGCCACTTGCACTGTGGGGTTAGTATAAGATTTAATTTGATTGATCGTATTCGTATACTATGACATTAGCGTCAAAGTAAAATGAACCATAACAACATTAAATTAGAGCTCAATTTCGTGCATGCATTCTTAGACTTTTACCTATTCGGATACGCTCTAAACAAAAATCGGTTGTACTGAATTTGTGACTTTAAACCGATACTTTTAAGGTTCATTTTACTTTGACGGTAATGTCATAGTATACGAATACCTAAGATCAATCGAATTAAATCTTATATCAACCCCACTGCTCATTAAAATGTGTTCTTTTCGAACTCATTTTGCTCTGTTCTGTTAGTGAAATAGGACTCTTTGTTGACTCTTTGTTAGTGAAAGTGATTGTATGTAGTTTTCCACTGCGAGATAAACGGAGTCCATGCGAAGCTCGCTCCGCTCCGGTTCATTAGAAAAAGTATGCATTAAAGGTAAACAGTCGAAAATAATAACTTATAAATATTTATAATAATTATTATTCATAAATAGATAGACAGGTTGCCTGGAAGAGATCACTATTAGTGATAAGGTCACCTTTTGTGTTACACTCTTTATTTACTTACGTATTTTGTTCTTGTTTTCATGCAATAAAGTTGTATATATGTAAATAAATAAATAAAAATAAATAGACGTGAAATGCATTAATTACCTGTACATACGGTTGGTGGGGTCCACCGATATAATACGACACAGCCGTGCCCGAGATCAATACTACTACTGCTACTGCTAGTAATTTGTACGCTAATAATCTGAAACAAATCAATTACAATTTTTTGAATTGAATGATTTTTTTTTAATGAATAGCGGGCAAACGATCAGGCGCGTCACTTGATATTGAGTGATTACCGCCGCCCATGAACATTCCTAGTACCAGAGGCACTACCAATGCCTTGCCGGCTTTTCAGGAATTCATTGGTCTGCCCTTTGAATAACCCCGTATTGTAATTAAGTGGGAACACCGTCGAAGGGAGATGATTCCACAATTTTCCACAATTTGGTAGTACGTATAAGTAGATTAAAGTTATTACAAAACATTCATGAACTCCTGAATAGGTAAATAAATAATAACAAATTCATAAGAAAATCAGATCAGAAATAAGAAATTCAGATTAACAGAAAATACTCACCTTTTAAGTCCAGTGGAACATAATATAAACAGTTCTCGGAAGAAGTATTCGAGAGTTGTCAAAGGTTTCCGCCACAGCACCAGGCCCTCGGTGTCCATTGGTACGACTTTACTTCTGTAAACGACAAGAAAAAATACTTCTCAGAAACCGCCAATCGAAACACTGGCTGGTATCTCATCTGATGGTAAGTGCCAATGTAGTCTAACACGATAGCGGTCTGTGAGGAAGGGGTATGGAGTGTAAATTAATTTAAACCCCTAATCGATTTCTACACGCCATCGTGTAGAAATCGATTAGGTCGTAATCGTCTACACATGCATTGTGCGGGAACGCTAAATCGCTTGGCGGCACGTCATAAAATTTGAAGAATTCCTTCGATTTCTCCAGGATCCCATCATTAGATCCTGACTTGAAGACAATGGGACCACCTTGGTAAGTAAAAGTAAAAAAAAAGATTCCGACGAATTGAGAACCTCCTCCTTTTTGGAAGGCGTTTAAAAATCAGGTCGGATTATATGACCGGATAAGGTACATGGGTAGCATCTAGAACTCTTATATTTGATACTAGCTGTTGCATGCGACTTCGTCGGCGTCAATTTCTGTTATTATGATCAGCGTGATGTTTTATAGCCTAAAGCCTTCCTCGATGAATGGACTATCCAACACAAAAAGAATTTTTCAATTCGAACCAGTAGTTCCTGAGATTAGCGCGTTCAAACAAACAAACTCTTCAGCTTTATAATATTAGTATAGATGTAGCTATTCTAGGTGACGAGATGTCAACTTGTCAAGTTCCCCTTTACGAAGAGGTCATTGCTCTTTGGTGTAACCCAAATAAATTAATTTAACTTAATGGTGACATCCTTTGTTGATGGATAAAAATGTTACGGTTCCAAATTCCAATACACATTTTCGATATCATGATAAGAGCAAAAAACGTATCATTATTTTTTTAATACTCTCAAAACCGTATAAAATCGTTACCTGTACCTACCTATTATGTAATATATTTTCTCTCTTAGCTGCCTAAAGGTAGACAAATCGCTTTCTCTCATAAAAGGTAAACAAATTACAGAAAACGATTCTTAAAAACACGTAACCGACGAAGGTAGCCGGGAGCGCTTACCACGTTCTTTTTGGGTTTTCACTTGTAGCTCGGTTACATTTTTTTTTAAAAAGAATATCAGCCAAGCTGAACTTGACTGATGTTTTCCTCTCCCCTCAAAATAAGTGAAAACTTGTGTTAGGAGTGGGTACGACAATAGTGCAACGGGTGGGATTCGAAACTGCGACCTTTCAGTTTTCAGTCCGCACCTTTAACCGTTGGGCTATTGAGGATTACATTATCAGTGCTTTAAGAAAGTCCTATGTGCTTAGAGCGACGCTTACGCTTTTCTGAGAGAAACCATTTGATACTAAAAGAAAAAGTAATTTTGCTGTTATCCGCCAAACCAGAAAAATCTATATCCCAACATGCACCGCCCGCGCCTTATACCTACCGTCTTTTCTACAGAATAGAAGAAACACAGGCATAACACAACACCAACACGGAGCGAACAAACTCCTTCAAATCACACTCGACGTAAATACGTTTCGCTTCAACACCGGAGCAACAGATGTCGGCTCCACAATGCACAATTGCAAATATTACTTTTTCTTTTAGTATTATCATGAAATTCCGCAAAGTAACGCCTGCTTCTGTCCAATATTAGAAATCACTTGTTTAAGCTTTATAATCCAAGGCAAGTTATCACATCACACTAGGTAAGTGCTCGTAATACTAACTTGATTTCTTTGGGATGGACGTGGTGCAACCCGTTGCGCGTGCGCTGCTCCGTTTTTACTTGCTCTGCCGCCGCCAGCTTGTAGTACCCGAGTCGGGCGAGCTGTGATAGAGTGGATACATTAACATACAAATAGAAGGGAAATGATGTGATATTTTATTTAATGTACTCGTATATGTCGGTATGTGTGATAATAAAACACCAGTGGGGTTAGTAAGATTTAACACGATAGATCGTATTCGTATAGGTACTATGACATTAGCGTTAAAGTAAAATGAACCTTAAAGTATCGGTTTAAAGTCTCAAATTCAGTACAATCGACTTTTGTTTAGAGCGTATCCGAATACGTAAAGGTATAAGAATGCATGCAAGAAATTGAGCTCTAAATCAATGTAGTTATGGTTCATTTTACTTTGACGCTAATGTCATAGTATACGAATACGATCAATCGAATTGAATCTTATACTAACCCAACAGTTCTCGGCAAATGCACGTTTTATTCACAACATCCGCGGCAAGTGTAAAAATGCACAATGAGAAAAGACATTCTGTAAATTACGAGTAGGTACGTGCATAGTAGGTACATGAGAATGGAGATGAAGTTCGATAGGGATTATAATATGGTAGTAGCTGGAAGTAATTTTCACAATGATGGGGTAGAATTTTACACTAATTAATTTTTGATAAAATACGAGTACCTACTAAAAGTCTAAAAAATTCTGGGGGCATTCGAATTCGTATAAATACTATTCGAAGTGGTCGCCATACAAAATATAACTACCCTTAGTATGTACCTACTCTTTCTCTTTCGATTCGTATTTTGACGGATTTCTATAAATACCTACGAATCTATATAAAATATGGCGATCATTTCGAATTGTATTTTTACGAATACGAATAAGTGCACAAACGCTCTTATTGTGCAAAATAATTTTTTTGCACTCGATTTTTAGCCATGCTGGTTTCCGTTAGACTTTTCCGATTGATTTTATGTCTTCTTCATACCATAGTTTCGTACCTCTCTCGCATTATTAAGAGAGTTCAAGTGGTCCAGACTCCAGTATCATAATTTTAGAACAGAAAATTTAGTAAAATTATATCGACGCTCGCATCCGCTATGCTTGGCAATTAAACTATGCTATATCTACATATACTTATCTTAATAGGTAAGACTTCATGCTATACGATTATCTAAAGTGCTAATATGCAATCAACCAATCATAAAATACGTGCTTATAATTAATGTGAATAAATAAAAAGATAGGTATCGATGTGATTAACGCATGCAAGTTTCTGGTTTAGATTTTCTGTGACGTTACATTATTTAATTTACTAACTTTAACAATATTAATAGTATAATGCCCGTTCTCACCAACGTTCCCCAACTTTTACGGGGCAAAATTAGGTGACGCTTTCTGTCAATTTCGTTGTCACGAACCTTTAGGGCGTAGGTAGCTACCTACCTAAAGGTAAAAATGACGTTGGGTAAAGGATTGTATTTAGGGGCTACTTACGTAAAGAGACTCCTACTTAGGGGATGATTTTGATGGTTAATGAAAACGAGCATAAAGTGACACTAGAAGAAGCAAAACAACGCCTGTTAGCATTTAAGACTGATAAATGATAATAATAATTAATAGGTAGGTATGTGATTAAAGAAAGGTGTGACGAGTATCGCGGCAATGAAGAACACAAATCAGTCATGAGATATCATCATCGTTATCGCAAGCCACTGCCGGGCCAGTACTGGGCAAGGGTCTCTTCTCAGAATGAGAAGGGTTTAGGTCACAGTCCACCATACTGGCCAAGTGCAGATTGGCAGACTTCGCACACCTTTGAGAATTCTCAGAAATGCAGATTTCTTCAAGATGCTATTTTTCACCGTTAAAGCAAAATATTTAAACTTAAGTATTTAATAGCTTTTAAAATGCACGTAACTCCGAAAACAAAAGCCGTGCGTGCCTAGAATTCGAACCACGAACCCTTCCAAAAGAACAAAATATTTACTGCTATTAGATATCAATAGGTTTCTTTAAATTAAGAATGAATAGGCATCTTCTAGGCAAGCGTGCTCCATCTTAGGCTGCATCTACATTTACCATCAGGTGAGGTGGCAATCAAGCGCTAGTCTATATATTTAAAAAAAAAGCATTCAATTCAGTAAACTCGAATACAAACAGCTGAAAGCCGCTAACAGCAATAGGTATTAACTTAGCACTTAATAACACACAGGGGTAATTTTCAACGATTTCTCGCAACGATATTGCCACTACGCGATAAAATGTCAATTTTATTGCTACAGCGTTTCACGGTTGCCGCGGAACACGTTTATCCCATCAGAGGAGACATGACCGAACTATGACATCACAGTCGCGCTAATACAGAAAGCGTTTCACTTTCAAAAACGGTTTTGCACCTCGCTCTCTCTTATTTCATTCCACTCTCAGTCTCGTTAGAGGCCAATCGCTGTCTATACGCTGTAGGTCAAGGTAACTTGTGGTTACAGGATTCTGGTGCTTTTTATTAGTTGCTAGATGATGTCAACGACTGCGCGTACATCTACGTTGTTTAAAAATGCCGTGGGAACTCTGGTTTCTCGCGATAAAAAGTAGGTGCCTACCTAATGTGTCTCGTGAAAAGGTAAATACAGAATAAATAACTGTTACATTTATAATATTGGTAAATACAGATTAACAGTTTAGTATGTATAAATACAGAATAAAAACAAACTAATTATTATAAGTGTACTACATATTTCTTCATTAGTTGAAAATAATAAATAATGTTTGTGGGAATCCTGGGAAGAGATCTGTCTCCAACATAGACTTCCATTCATTTCCAGAGAAATAATATGAAATTGTAGAGAACAAAGGAGCTCATAAATAAGTAGGTACTAGGTAGGTATATTCGTATCATACAAAATTCATCAATCATTGAAGTATGCTTTAGAAGAAAATGACAAAGAAAACTATACACGAGTTAATAGCAACACTAACTAAAAATATACTAAATTTATATCTACTTTCATAGTTTTATTAAAGTATATTTATCCGATTAAGCTTGTAAAAGTTATACTTACATAAGAAAAGTAAGATTTTAGACAAAGATCAGGAACAATATAGCTAATAGCTACAAAGAAGGCCGGTCGCCAACAAAGTGTCTACTAATTATAGAAGTTTAACGTATCGCTAGTGTCGGGAAAATTAATTGTGAACTGATTTTAAACAACTTCTTATCTATTGTATTTGACTTGATATAAAACGACGGGCAAGGTTAATACAATAGTAATATGGAAGAAAGGTAATATTTACACTTGTTACCTGTATTATTTTGCCCAAGACTTCATTCCTGTGGAGTAAAGTTGTTTAAAACTTTGTTTGTCCAGGAGAATAAGTAGCCTATCACTCTCCCTGGTCCTCAACTATACTCATGCATAAAATTACATAGTCAAGGATTGAAGGGAAATGACCATCGATCTGTCTTTTTGAATAGTAAATCACCAATGGGCTGAAAATTGAAACGGTCCAAATAAAAAGAATATGTAATTATTTACTATAGACAAATTAGTTAATGTAATTAATTAATGTTAGCCTAAACAACCTAAACAAGGATAAACATCGAGCGAGTTTGTGGCAAGACTTTCGAGTGGGAAATCTCTACAGGAGACCTATTTGTCCAGCGGCGGGCATTTTTTTATTGACTGCGAATCGGATGTGCGTTGTAATTGTAGAGTGAAAATTTTATTCGTGGTTCACTTGCCAAAGCTTCAACAATGTACCTAATACAAGAACATAAAGCCGAGTATTCAGTAGTGGACAGATGACGCGCGTCGCGCGTCTTTTGAGACATTCGCCAGACGACTAATTTGAAATTTCACGAGTCGTGGGTCACACTATATCATCGTCCATCCATCTATCCATCCATCGTGTCGCTTGTCGTTGTAGTTCGCTGCCCTAATACTATGTACAATTACAAAAAAAAGAAGAAAGATCTTGGTGTGTTTAATGGATCATTTATCACCTAATTTAACGCGAATCCTTTGGAATATTTTAAAGGTTTTCGACAAGTCTGGCAACATCGCGTTCGATGTTACCAGACTTGTCGAGCGACATTTGCGATATCTTAAGAGGCACGTGAAGAGGGCGTTTTGTATCCTTGTGAATACCCGGCTTGATAC
The DNA here is from genome assembly GCA_038048805.1 of Hipparchia sbordonii. Taxonomy (NCBI): domain Eukaryota; kingdom Metazoa; phylum Arthropoda; class Insecta; order Lepidoptera; family Nymphalidae; genus Hipparchia; species Hipparchia sbordonii. Next base: position 4,827,452 of record CM076107.1, on the reverse strand, counting down.
ATAAAATATACAATGGTACTATAGTTCTCTAACAATGTTGACAGATACACTAATAGTAAATCTTTAATTAATCAATACAAACAGCTGACGATACCATGGCATTTGGCCAATTCGAAGTTATACGTTTAACTACGTCTCTACTCTGTGACGTTTGCAAGACAACGTGGTTCAACAATGTAATACCACGTATACTTTAACACGCCGGTAATAGAGCCGACATTAATTCAATCACACCTAATGGTATGGTGTTAGTGAATCATTAATCTTAGGCTATAGGCAATAAAGTTGGTTATTTTATGGCACGACTAGGTCGATTTACGGAAATAGCGTACTCTATGAAACGAGGTGGCGTGATCGTCGCGTGGCGTACACAGTCTAGTGACCCGCAATTCAATGATGAAGGTTCATGCTTCATTTATTTTGTTACTGAGTTAGCGATTATTCCCAACTATGCTTATATACATATTGGGAAATGGAAACTGCTTACCTAAGCATCTATTTCTTTGTGATGCATTACAGAAGTAGGTAGGTCGTAAATATTATTGTGATAAATAATCGTAGTCACTAAGCACTAGGTATTTATATATAAAAATAAAATGGAATTGTGACTGTAATTTCCAAATATATAAATTATGAACAGATTCCAAATCCTCAATCTTGATGTTGCAGTGGTTCTGACTACTGCCCACTTAAAACAAGGATTTAGGAATGGTCGATTATGATAGGTAGATAGATAGATCATTTATTCACAAAAATGAAGGTACAATGAGATGTAATATGAAAAATCGAGCCTACGAACATACGAACGAACGAACGAACGATACGGTACGAAGTAAAAAATTCATAAACGCGGACGAAATCATTTAGTATTCATCGAGCCACTAGGAAAAATTATAAAAATCCGTAACGAAAGAAGTTGTATACGCGTTGTCCTATTTAAGTCAGTGCTCCACAATTTTCCTATAATATACCAACCGTCGGGTAGGTACATTTTACCCGACTCCAACTCACCTCGATCGAGCTAGGGAACTCTTTCAGTTGAGGAGAAAAATTTTAAGTTCCATGAATTTTAAAACAGCGCTTGAGTGACGTCGGGGGAGTTATGATGTGTTACAATTTTACGACTTCAGAATATGCATGAGAGTAGCAAGCTGTTCGTATGTGCTGTTGCTGACCGTATTATTGTATAGCTTTTAAGCTTAATTGTAATTCTTTTCACAAAGGAGCCGTAGGATGAGCATTTTACATTGCTGAATATGTGTTTCTCGATACGGTCGTATGTGAATTCGCACATTGAGATTTTTCTAAGAAAATGCGGGTACCTAGTATTTTTATGCACAAAACATTTGTATTAACTTAACTCGATATAATAACACAAAAAAAAACTTTTTGATTCGTAATATTTTAGACATTTCATTTTTGTTTTAATAAGCTAGGTAAGTATTGTATTTGTAAGAACTAATGGCCGAATTATGTAACTTAAAATAAAATTGATATTAGACCTGTCACAACATTTTGATGACTAGATGCGTAGAAGGTGAGGGTAGGACTACAAAAATATATGATTACTGTTCTGTTTGTCTGACCCTTGTTCCCTTGTGTAATTGAAATATCACTCTGGTCATAAACAAATAACTAAGTACATAGTTCATTTTGGCTCAAATCTCCCCACTTGAGTTTATAGGCACTACTTGTAGAACCTCGAGCTTTTGGCAATCATGAAGACTCGTAATATGAGAACATTAAAGTGGTCGTTTATTTGAAATAGAAAAAAACTGACAAGGAAATCTGAAACGTGAAATTTTATATCCCTTGAACATGCCATTAGCTTGAATTTCAACACTTGTCCAAAAAATTGTTTTTGATGAAATCTAAGAATCTACATACTGTAGGTACATATTTTTTTTCTATCAATTTTTTTAGATTCATCAGACTGAAGATTATTTTTTGAAATGCAGAGAAAGCTTAAGTGAATTTAAAGAAAAAGAAATGGATTGAAGATAATAATGATAGAAAGATAGGCAGACAACAGACAGATTTCCAACTTTGATTTCCCACGCACTGACATACTTCGATGTCAAGAACGTATAATAAGATAGTGTTTACATAATATCACTTGTTCCTTGTCTGCGTTATCAAAAACAAGGTTATGATAGGTTGAACGGCTGACTGATTGTATGAAATCGAAATTCCAATTTTTAACTAGTAACATGGTGTAAAGACCAGCGCTGTAGACGCATAAATTCTCTATTTTCTTAATACAAAAAGAATTTCTAATTCAGATTAGTCATATTATAATATAACAGTGGCCTGAGCATCGTCAATCTCCATTGAAACACATTTGTTGGATCGCATTCATTACAATCTCATAATGACATAGATGCATGCAAGTAAAATGAAAGAAATTAAACTACCGACAATATAGAAAAGCGGTATTTTTACATGGTTTTTATTTTACACTGATCTCTTCTTAACACATTCAATCTGCTTCCTGAAAGAATTGAGTCTTGACTAAGAGAGGAAGGCCTTTTGCAAATTATAAGAAAATTTCTTGTGTCTTATGAGAAATGCCTTCTAAGAAATTCAGTCGCATTGGTTGTTTTAAGAAACCATACATACATACTACAAGACAAGAGAAAAATAGCTTGTAATATGTATGGTCTCGATAACGACCAATGCGACTGAATTTCTTATAAGACATTTCTCATAAGACACCAGAAATTTTCTTATAATGTGCAAAAGGCCTAAGGGCAAAAAGATTTTTAACAGGAATAATCAATTTTAATCTGTAAGATCCAATCATTCTGTTCTATTTCTTGCGTCGCCAATTGGCATGTGTAGTTACGTTTAGTGGAACATCAAAAGGCGTACAGAGGTTTGCCTTTCCAAAATTCCTACTGAATCTAAATTAAAGTTTAAATGACGGCGTGAAGATCAAAAGCACTTCGTTCATCAGAAGTAAAGAGAAATTTAGTGTTTAGCTATTCAAAGCTTGGCTATGTCCACTTTAAACAAAAATTATTTCAAGTAGGTAAATTAACTAAATGGAATAAGGACATTGCTAAATTATAGCGGTGTTTTGACCAGTGCAGTGGCGTAATTATACCGTTTGAGGCCCGTGGTAAATTCATCGGATGGGGCTAAGTCTCCGCTCTCTGTTCGTCCGTCTGTCTGTCTGCGAGCTGTATCTCATGATCCGTAATAGGTTAAGTTGAAATTTTCAGGATTGTTTATTTTTGTTGCGGCTATAACAACAAATAATAAAAATAAATTAAAAATTAAAGGGGAGCCCCCTACTAGAAACGTGTTTTTTTCGGCGTTTTTTGGTACGGAACTCTTTGTATGCGAGCCCGACTCGCATTTGACCGGTTATTTTAAATAGATAATTCATGCTTTTCTTCTAGAAATATATAAAATATCCTGTCTTACTCCTGTGTCTATAACTAAACATTCCCTGTATGGCTTGAAAACACACAAATCTATCGGAGCGTAATGATGGGTTTTAACACTAGGGCTATAATCAAAGACGCGGCGAACCGTGTTCACTTTAAATTGGATGCATAGGGCTCGGTTGGCCATCCGTCCTGACTTTTCAAGGACTGAATGACATAGTCAGATTCCTGTTTAAAAGTGTTTAAAATCAAAAACGTTTTTAAGAAATGATAATATATTTATTATAGAATAGAATGATTTTTTATTCAAATAATCTTTTACAAAGTGCTTTCCACAACCAATGGGTTAGGAATGTCGTTCCAACCAAGAAGAACCAGCAAGAAATTCATTAAGGTTACGTTAATTACATAGATATTTGGTAAAACATGAAACCGATTTTTGCGCGAGTTAAGCATCCGCTTCCGTTACTGCTGAACAGCCTTCTGAAATATTGTAGCAACTAAATAAGTTAAAGAATTTAGCAGATGAACTTGGGACTAACTGTATTTTAAAAGAAAAAATACTTTAAAATAATTTAATATTTTCTCACTATTCCTGTTTATGATTTACATTAAGATATTTTTTATAAGCATCCGAACGAAAATATGGCTATCGAAATATGGCTACCCTACAAAGGTCTTTCTTTTTGGTCGCTATGTATAACTTTCTCTAACTTTCCATTTCAGTATGAAATGTATTATATGCATTCTTATGCATTGCAATACTATTATTGATTATCAAACGTACAAAAATCCCATTGCACCATTTTCAAAATGATTTTCTGCATAGGTACCTCTAAACAAGCGACATAATAACATGTTCCGACGCAATTTTAAATATCTAAATCCACGGGGACTAAGTCGCGAACATCGTCTATCTAAATATATAAAAGGTAAATGTGACCGACTGATTGACTGACTGATATATCAACGCACCACTCCACACGATCGGGCTGAAAAGTATAAGTACAGACAGCTATTATGACGTAGGCATCCACTAAGAATTTTCGAAAATTAGACCACTAAGGGGGTAAAATAAGGGTTTCAAAAATCGAACTTAACGTGAGAGCAGTCGCGGGCAAAAGCTATAAATATTATAATTCGGGGGCAATAGTTATAAAATAAAAAAGGTTTGATTTTAGTACATAATATTACATACTAATAACAAGTTGAATCTGAATCATTAGTAGGTAGGTATAAAGTTTGTGCGAGATCATTAAAATTATTTTAAGATACAAAGAAAGGGAAACTAAAACTGTGCGAGTGTGTTTCTTGACTTCTTAAACAAAGAACTGTGTATTGGTGACACGATTGGTTTACATCCTGCTTGTTACATTGTACCTACTGACCATATCGAAAATCGTATAATCTTTTAACAGAGTTACAATTTATATATTTTAAACTACCTTATAAAAACCGCCTCTAGTACATAAAGCGGTGCTTTACATACAATCTGCGGCATTAAAAAAAAAATTATTTAATCACACATTACACCAATCTTTTGAATTTGATAATTTTTATTAACCCGGCGCCAATGACGCTGGGTCATATTGACCCGAGGTGTTTTTTAAACCTCCGGAAAAATGTTTTAACACTCGCGGTATAATTGACCTTTCGTGTAGCTGGAGATATACCCCCCCTCTACCTGTAGCAGTGTGGTACTCAGGGCGACGCCGCCTGCTCAGCGAGATATACTTGTGTTGTGGCAATACGGGTCAATATGACCCAGCGTCATTGTTGGCGTGGTGTTTTCGTAACATGTTTTAATGTCTTCATTTTAAGTTATTGTTAACTTTTCTTACGTATTTTTAGATTTTTGAGAAAAATAGCGTTAAGGGATCATCCAGAGAGAATATTGGTGATATTGGAAGAATCGGACTCCGATGAAAATTATCATGATCCATATGCAGATTCAGACGTGGAAGTGGATGACCATGTATCTGAACGTAGCGATACTGAACAGGATGCAAACAATACAAATATGGACTCGGAGTAGAGTAAAATTGTTAATTATTTATAATTTTTAGGTTTAATTAAAAAAAATAACATAATATGCAAGTTATGTTTTTCAGGTTGATTTTGCAAGCGTTTTTTTAAAAGTCAATAAATATTTAATTCATTAACTTTAATACATTTTTTATTATTCTGTCGTTTACCCAAAAAACCTCAATTTCTAAAATGGTTACTAAAAAATGTCAGTTCATTTAATGATACTGTAAATTTACTGTCTAAAGTTCGGGTCAAGATGACCCGACGTCATTGGCCGTGTAATATTTTTCACGTCATTGGCGCCGGGTTAAGAATATTAGTCACGCTGAATTTGATTATCTTCTCTCACTCCAAATAACTGGGTTAGGAATGGGAACTACAATAATGCAACAGGTGGGCATAGAACCTTCGACCTTTCAGTTTTCAGTCCGCATCTTAAACCGTTGGGCTCTTTAGTTGCAAACAAGGTCTAAAACCAAACCAGATTGATATAAAACGAAATGCAGAGATGTCCATACTGAGTTATTGGTCCTTTGCAACCTAATAAGATTAATTATTGGTTAAACTTTGAACCTGTGGACCTTAAGATGGAGGTTAAATGAAAAAAAAAAAGTTAAAATAGGCAACTTAAGTTAGCTGGGAAAGTTGACGAAAAAGAAAATATTAGTAAATTTATTTCCAATTTCCAACCTCCCTTATAAATTCTGCTTCAATCTGAGACAGTTTATTGCATTATGATCACCTAAAGCTGCCCTAATTTAAACTAACTAACAAACTGCATTGATATGAATTATGAAACCACAAAATGAATTGATTCAGCTTCTTTCTATTTATTACTAGGCTAGGTGGAGTATCTTGAGTTCTGAAATTAACTATTAATTTACCATGCCTTCATGGCCATGAAGTCATTTTTCTAAGTTAGATTACTGTATCTGCGATAACAAACTGATCTTGCAAGGTTGCATTCTAAAATAACAATACTAGTGATTTCACAGTGTAGGAATATGTAACTATGTTCAACAATCCAATAAATGGGTTTTATATCTGCAACCTCTTGTATTCCAGGCCTTTTTACTTACAATAAAACAATGTTTACCCTAGTGACCGATTTATTTACACACAAAACATACATGCAATTACACATACAATTAAAAAAATATACTTAATAAAATGTGTTTGTCTTTTGAAGTGATGTGGTAAGTGATCAATGAAAGTAGAGTTTGTGAATTTCTAATTATTTACTTTCTATTGAGCTTAAATACAAAATAAAAAACTTGGTATGTAAATAAATACAATAAATAAAATGAGCCAAATAAAAATGTGAGTCCTTTTCTTGATATTATACATTTGGATTTGGACTCATTAGCTAACATAACATAAATATCTATATACTGACATTCTACAATAAGGATTCCCAAATTATTTGGTAGTAAGGATATAAAAATAGCAATACAGAAATTAGGAACAAGAAAAAGATAATACATACTTGTAACAATCAATTATATTAAATTGATCATAGTGAAATTGAACTGTAATATTTTGTCTTTGTGTGCATAATGCTATTGCTTGAAGGATATAGTCTGACTTACAAACTTTGTTAAGTTTAATCAAAATCACTTTTCTAGATATTCTTTGACCCACTCTAAAAGAAAACCTAAAAAAATTGTAAATTAAATTTAAAATTTAAAACACCTCCGATATGTGAAATTGACAGGTAAGTTTGATTGATGTACATGTCTGTTGCTTCATTAACAATAACTGTTAAGCAATTTGTATAACAACTATACATTAAGAGACTAATCCAACTAAATTCCTGTGATCACTCTCCTGCTGTATTTTCAGACCTTTCATGCCTCTATAGTCTAGACATATATAACCATTAACCAGTAACATCAACAAGTTGGGAACCCTTGTACAGTACCTCGCTGTAAATATCATCAGGCTTTAGAAAAGGTTAGTTGTTTTATCTTAGCTTTGAGCTTGGGTGTCAGTCACGATAAGCGACAAAACATCACAATATAGGTATGAGTGACACAAACAATGCTCTACAAAGGCAAGGCTTGCAATTGTCTCATTAAATTGGGCTCATTGTTCTATATTTACTGCCAGGTAAAGTACTACAGTCATAATTAGCAATAACAAATGAACATAAAACAAAGCACAAAGACACTCTCAAACTGAATTATACCAGCTCATTTTTGTTGCCTGTAGTCCGTTGGCCTCTTTTCCTGCATTCCGCTCTGAGTTGCTCCTTATTCATACACCCCAGGGTCTCAGGGCTTAAATTTTGGCGGGTCTTGCCATTATCAGTTAATGAGTTCTGACGAGGTATAGCAAGAGACGAAGCCTGGTTGCGTGCACGTCTTGTGCTGGCCAATTTGGTCATTATTCTAAACAGTTCACTATTCAAGCACTATATTGGTTTACAGCGTTCAAAGTCAATATAATATAGTCTATAAATTGTTGCCTTTCCTCCTTGAAGACTCCATAGGTAAACACAAACTCAACTAAATATAATTTGCACAGATACGTTAAAAAATTATAAGCATACGTATTTAAATCCAAAAAATAAAATACTCAGTAAAATAAATTTAGGTAAGAAACGTTAATGTGATTTTTCATTTTAGGGCATTATAGCTAAATTTAAGACCCAAGTACAATGTTTCAATTTTGATCCGCGTACTGCCTTTAATTACAGTATCGATTTACCGACGTCCGATCCAGTGCAGTGTATTAGAATAATTACAATTAAAGGCTCAGTTGTTTAGGCATATATATAACAAAAAGCCACTGACAGCCCCTAAAGAAACAAGCTTAATTTAAATTATTAGAAATCATTCGGAACAGTCAGCAACTGATGCAACTTCTAACCTAACAAAATTAAAATTGATAACATAAATAATACTCACATCCAAAATAAATCCAGTTAAAGAACTTACAATAGAAACAATTTTTAATAATATTATTTTACTTAGTCTAAACAAATTTTAATGGAATTTCATTTTTAATTACAACAACACACTCCTTTACAAAATTTATCGCGAGACTAATTTTTTCTTTTTGTAGCCATGCTCGAAAAATAGAATTCCGCATAAAAAATTGTTAAAATTAATCGATAAAAAAGTCAGGTAAACCTCAATTATTACTTATAACCAAATTTTTAAATTAGGATCAATTTTTGTTATTCTTCTAGCGTAATAATTTTCATAAAATGGATACTTTTATTTTTATTTTTTTGCCTAACAAAACAAAATTTGCTAAGTTTATGGGAAAAAATATTAGGATGGCAATAAACTTTCATACTAAGTAGGTATTAGTGTATTATTGTTCTATGGTACTGACGTGTGACGTGTTTTCATGCCATAGACGAAAAATCGCTAGTAATACACAAAATAGGTTTTTGTATGTTGTGTTCTAGAGTATAGCTGTATTATAAGTTTTTAAAGCTACGGACAGACATGCTTATAACTAGTACGAAAGCATGCCACTATTGAGTAATTGCTACTTAGTAGCATGTGTGTCGAAACGTTGCTAGTAATTCAGCATGCTTATTTCGAGTATGCTCAAAAATCAACAATCGTTTGATTTTTCAGCGTGCTGCCTGAGGCGGGGGTGAAAGGGGAAGTGCTTCGAGCGCGTCTGAACTTTTTTTGCAAAACTTCCATTTTTTCGGAGAGGCAGCGCTTAAATAGTATTTGTGTCCGGTTATTTGCTTTGAGCATGCTTTAGTATGAGTAGTATGCTCAAAACAAGCACACTTTTTGCGAGCAAATGTGAATAGTTACAGAGCATGCTAGTTTTAGAGGGCCCGTATACGGTCAAACGTGTTTGTCAAACATGTATCATTTTTACAAGTTTGTCAAATTATTTGATAGTCTGTGGTCGTGTTTGTCAAACAAACTACGTTTTTGGCAAACAGAAACGGATGGAGTTTGATCGTGTGCGCTGGTGTTTGATGACCTTTTTCAAACAAAACCGTAACAAAAACGTAAAATTTTACGTGTTTGACAATGTTTGACCGTGTACGGGCCCTTGCATGATTTTTTTAAACATGTGTGTCGGTACCTTTATTCATATTCAATATTCATTAGGGGGTCCAATACACAGTCAAATATGTTTGTCAAACAAACGGAAACGGAGGTGTTTGATTGAGTGAGCTGTTTGATCAACGTCATCAAACACCAGCGCACCCAATCAAACACCTCCGTTTCCGCTTGTTTGACAAACATGTTTGACCGTGTATGAGCCCCAAAACATTGAATCGTGTCAATTTCACGGAGTGATTACATTCTCTTGGGTCAATTCGACATTCGTGTCCTGTCCTGACGGCTGGCTCCTGTGATTATGTTATTGTGATTTATTTGTCATTTACGATTTGGATTTACGATGTTATTGAATGAATTCAATAATGCGTTAATTGGTGTGAATTTGTTAAATTTCATTTACAATAATTAATATAAATATTATTGAATAAAATATGGGTGTTTCTGTACTTCGTAAGAGAAGATGAATAATGACGATATTAATGATTTTGTGCCATCAATTGTAAGACCGAGGACTATCAGAAAAGTCCAAGGAAATTTCTCTCTAACGCAGGTATGAAAGAACAGTTATTTTTAATAAGTATGGCATGATGAAGCATTGATGAAGTATGAGAAATACGCTTGCAGGTTAGGTAAGACGTATTTACCTGTTATACTTTAGTCTTTAGTAAACTTCCTCGGTAAACACGACACCTAATTAAGACACTTCGTCCAATAAGGTATAGGTACCCGATCTTAGCTCTGTACTTAGGTCTAAAATTTATGGATTGCACTTTCCCACAGCTCCTGTGCTCAACTCAGACTCAAGATAGGTAAGTTAAAATGTGTCAGGAAATATTTGGGTCTCATTTTAAATCTCTCTGGTATGCACCAAGTTGGAGAACAATTTATGTCTCAGCATGACAACTACTGTTGCCTGATGTGGATCGACAAACTACTATTAAACCTAATACTTGAGCAAATTTTGGAGTTGATTATTTATTTAATGAATTTATTTCAATCATTTTTCTGCATAAAGTTAATACCTATTGTAAATACTTAAAACATATTTTTGTTTAATTTCAATCATATTAGCACTAAAACAAAAAATATATAATGTTTTTTGTGCCTTTTGTGTTAACTTTTGGCATTTTGAGTTAGTAGATCTTGGCAGTTAACCATTAATGTAGTGGAATGGACCTTCTCTTTCACTTTAGTTAGCAATCAGTTTGTATGGACAAATAACTTTTAAATTTAAATTCATGTGGCTGAATTTGCTATCAGGTACAGCACTGTTATGTTAATTTTTATTATTTACATTTTTTTAGAATTCCGTTTTTTTTTCCTTTTAGAATTCCATTGCTAGTCGCCGTTCCTTATCCTTAAAAAGAAGTAACAATAACAACAGTGTGAAAATTTTAAATGAGGTATGTATCATTAAATAGAACAGAGTTCATTGCTTCATTTACTCTAGATCAAGGAAAAATATCTACAACTAGCTGTTCAAATGAGAAGAGCTTCACCAAATTGCCGTGTTTGTCCTGGAATGTAAAGCTTGTACTTAAAATCAAGATTTCTATTCAACTGTTCTGTAGAATAAAGTTCCATCTGCTAAATTCACAACTTGAAATTTGAGCCTTAAAAGTTTTTGTAAACTACATATAAAATGTTTACAGTTTACTAAAACTTCTAAGGCTCAAATCTCAAGTTATGAATTTAGCAGATGAGCCTTTGTTCTATGGAACAGTCATATTATTGTAGGCAAGTACTAGTACTTTGATAATTCTGACAATTTTATAAGTTTTCTTTAATAATAAAAACAGTAAGTAATATAAATCCATTTGAAAAGTTTTGTTGATTGTGGTGAAAGTTGGTTTGTGAGTTACGAAATAAGCTGTGCCTGTGATCTATGGTGTGGTGATAAAAGTAATTTCATTGGCTTTCCTTCTTTATTATTGGTACTGTTATGAAGTGAGACTGCTAGAGCTGCCTGATTTCCTCACTCTCTTATTCACCTATATGAGTATGCAAGACAGGGGCTTATATTTTTTAGACCAACAAGACAATATTGTTGGTCTAGTGGTTAGCATGTGCAACTCCAAATTCTATTCGATTTCTGCGTCAGATCAAAAATGTACTCGGTTTTTCTGTTAAGAAATTCTTTGTATTACGTAAAGCTGTAAGTCCTGTGCTTGATCTCTCTTCAATCGTGTTGGATTTCCATCCTATCGGACTATGAGAGTGAGGGAATAGAGAGTGCAGCTGTTTTGCGTACACACAAATCTCCCGCACAGTTAGACAATCTCTGTAGAGATTGGCTGCCGTAGCCGCATTTGGTTGGGAGGACAATATATAGGTTTGTTCTTTCTAATTGCATGTTGCCTTTTGTCTGTGTGCAGTGTTTTTGGGTCCACTTTTTTTTTGCGATATAATATCAACACTATGAAATTTTTCCATTTTAGGGATCTAAAACCAAAGACAATTTGAAAAATTCGCGTGTTAACGACCAAAGAATCGATGATTTAAATACTGTAAGTGTTTGCTGTTTTATTGATAAGTAGCTTTAAGATTAAGGATGGACTTAAATTCATCTAAGATAGATATAAGATAATAATAACAACTACAGCTTTTACTGAACAATTTTTTATTCTTTTACTTCTACATATTTTTAAGTCAATTTACTTGTTTCTATTTTAGATTGATTTTCCGGATAAAGAAAATTTAGAACATACGCAAAATATAATTATTGCGCCTCAGACCAAAACTGCAGCGCATCACAAAACTACTGAAAACAATTCCTTACAGTTCTCGGATATAGTAGATACTGGACAGTATAATCAAACAGTGTTCGATACGATAAGTTTTGAAGATATAGAATTCGTTGACAAACATACAGAAAAAAACAATTCTATATCTCTACATAAAGTCCCAGAAAGCAATCATTTAAGATCCTCAGATATAGTCATAAGTGAAAATAATCAAGCACAATACAATCCGTTTAGTTTTGAAGCCAAAGACTGTACGAAACATACAGAAGAAATTGTAAATAATGACATATTGAGTGTAACATTTAATACCGAATCAAAGGACGCACTTAGCGAAGTTAGTGACAAAACGATTATTTGTGATGAACGACCAGTTATTTCTATTTCATTTTCTGTAAGCAATTGTAATAAAGTAGACATAAGCTCAAAAAAAAGTAATATAAAGATGGTATCCGTAGAACACGAACAATCTGGGATGAGTTTAGACTGTGAAATAGTTGAAGGTTCTCACTTATCAGAGGTAGCTGAATATGAAAACATTTTAGATAGTAACGATTTTTCAAATGAACCAAAGAGTCCGAGAAAAAGGAGTGCCGCCGCTATCAACTTGGAAATAAAAAAGCAGAAGTTGACAACAGGGGACCAGAGTACAGACAAAGTTCTTATTTTAAAAACAAATGCCATTGAGAAGCTTTCACATGTCATTGTTCAGCCACCAAATTATAAATTAGTGAAACGGAAAATTCATGATAAAAATAAAGCTGAAAACAGCAAACGAAAATCTGTAATCGGATCTGAAAAGAATGTTATAATTAGTGTTAAAGATTGCCATCTAAAGCAGAAATCTATTGACACGTATTTTAGAAGTACAAATGTTTTGAAAACAAAGCGACCGCAGGAGGAAAGTGCTGTTGAATTGGGAAGTAGTAATGATTGGAAAGATTGTAAAGCTAAGGGATTAGTGCGTGATGACGCACAGGAGATGAATAAGAACTCGGGTGTGGTCGACATTAAATTCGATGGACGTACGTGTTACAAGTCAAGTCGGAATGAATCGACGAAATCACCGCGTCAAGTACAGCGACTCGCGTCGCCGAAAGCTGCCCTCAAGGCTTCAATGTCGGATGTGCCACGGAACACCTCACCGAGATCTAAAAAAGACAGTTCTGGGTCATTTTCACCTAAAAGACCAACTGAATCTCTACAATTTAGCCTACCAATAAAGTCTAAATCGAACAAAAATTCGATAGCTCCACGATGTAACATACCTTATTATAAAATTGTTGCAGGTAAAAATGATTCTTTTTAAATGTTAAATTGATGTAAATTGTTTTTGACAGCCTGTCACGTCAGCATGCCAGCTTTGTCTGAGGGGAAGCTTTGGCTGTGACTACTTAGTTACAACCCTACCGTCAAAGACGTGCCACCAAGCGATTTAGCATTCCGGCACGATGGTATGGTATTGGGTACAGTATGGGATGGTATGGTATGGGGACGGTATGGGTTGAATATACACTGCCATACCCTTTCCAAGTTAGCCCGCTACCATCTTAGACTGTATCGTCACTTTCCATCAGGTGAGATCGCAGTCCAGCTTGTCTTCGAATAAAAAATTACCTCCGATGTCATGTTATGTCCGATGTCCCCATAATTATTAAGATTATAGTGTGATAATGCTACAATTTGTTTTTTGTTTGTTGTGATTTGTTGGGTTCATTGTATTCTCACTGCATTTAGGCTAATAATATTAGCCTATTAATAGAGTTTCAGCCAATGAGAGACGATTGCGAGATATTATAAGCTGATAAAATAAACCATGCAAAGTTGGCAAATGAATGCGAACGGATTTTCTTACATAATCTCACGGCTAATCTCTCCCCGATCATGTCAACTTGCCGTTCAACCGTATAATGAGAGTGAGGGAATAGCGTTTGCGTACAAGTTGTGCACTTTAATGTCGCTCGAATTCTAATATCTATTGTGTTTACAGGAACCCACTTTGCGGTGGACGCGTTTTCGTACGGGGAAATTCCCAACGTCAAACATTACTTTCTTACGCATTTCCATTCAGATCATTATTCAGGACTCAAGAAGAGTTTCAACAAATTGTTGCTGTGTTCGAAAATTACTGGTAAGTTTATTTTTACTCAACGACATGATTCCTTCACTGCTTTGATTTATCCATCGACTAGCCTTTGACCGCGACTTTGATCGCATGGACTTGAGTTTTTAAAAATCCTGCGGGAAACCACACTTTTCCGGTTTAAAAAGTGGTCTGTCACTCTTCAAGTCCTTAACAATTTAAGCCTCAATAGCCCAACGGTTAAAGGTGCGGTCTGAAAGGTTACAGGTTCGAATCCCACCCGTTGCACTATTGTCGTACCCACTCCTAGCACAAGCTTTCCGCTTATTTGGAGGGGATAGGAGGATATTAGTCAACTTCAGCTTGGCTAATGTTTTTTTTTTTTTAAATACCCATTGCGAAAAAAGACGTAGATCCTTTGCTCCATTGCTGAAGATTGAAGAAAAAACTAACAAAGAAACACTTTTGCATTTATAATATCAGTAAAGATGTAAGAGTGCTATACAGGATCTAATTAAGAAAAAGTTGGTGACCGATAAGTCTTCATTAACCGGAAATGTGCAAATTACCTACCTACAGTTTCTTTTATTCTTCTCCAAACCTATGTTAGTTTTTACAACTTTTTGAATACATCGTAGCATTGGTGGGTGTTCTCGTTGCTTTCTCGCTGAAAAAAGGTTTGCAATCATAGATAGTACATTATCTATTTGTAACTAACTTCTGGTTGGCCAATTTATGTCGCTGTTCTGGAGCTGATTCTGTATCTCAGTGTCTATAAACGACAATAGGCATTTTTTAACCATTGATGGTTTGAAGAGAAATGTCATTTACTATTTTCATAGTAAACCTTCAATGGATAAAAAATATATGTGAGTGACTTTCATTTTTAGATAGGCACTGAGCTACAGAATCAGGCTGATCAATAATAACCGCATTCCTCGCTACGCATCCTTCCATATAACTTGTTCCTCAACAGGTTTTTGTTAGGACCTCCCTGGCGCAGTGGTGAGCGCTGTGGTCTCTTATAAATGGGGGGCCTCGGGTTCGAATCCCGGCGGGGTCAATTTGAGAATTTATAATTTCTGAATTATCTCTGATCTGGTCTGGTGGGAGGCTTTAGCCGTGGCTAGTTTCCACCCTACCGTCAAAGACGTGCCGCCAAGTGATTTAGCGTTCCGGCACGATGGCGCGTAGAAACCGATTAGGGCGTATGGGTTGAATCTACACTGCTATACCCGTTCCAAGTTAGCCCATTACCATCTTAGACTGGATCATCACTTACCATCGGGTGAGATCGCAGTCAAGGACTATTTTGTCATCGAATAAAAAAAAAGACTGTTCTTATTTATTTTTTAATTTTTAAGCGGAATTATGCACTTCACGTTTAGGAGTGAACTCAAAATATATTCAAGTGATAAACATTGATGAAACCATAAAAATCGAGGGAGTTGATGTCTCAGTGGTAGATGCTAATCAGTAAGCAATTAAACTTTTGTTTTTTATAGACCTGACTTGTATAATGTATTTTTATGCAAATCATAAAAGTATAAATACTTATTTGATGACCAATTTTTATACGACTAGAGAAATCGGTTAAATCCTAGGGATTTTTACTGCCTTTTCACTAAGCGACTTACTGCTTTTTTTGTCCAGTTGATTTACTGTTTCTTCACATCGCTATTTACTGCTTGTCCACTTAGCAATTTACTGCTTTTTCACCTAGCGATTTACTGCTTTTTCACATTGCATATGAAGCTCATTACTGCTATTTCACTCGCGATTCACTGCAATTTCCACCATGCGTTTTACAGCTTTACGCCTTTCACGTAGCGATTGACTGCTTTTCATTACTAGCGCATTACTACTATTTAACCTCGTGTTTTACTAATTTTTCACTTTGCATAACTAGCCTACGTGTCAAGAACAGTTTTCCAAGTTTTCTCTCATTTATTTCAGTTGTCCAGGCGCTATAATGCTGGTATTCACGCTGCCGAACGGTAAAAGCTTGCTGCACACGGGCGATTTTCGCGCTTCGCCTGCCATGGAGTCCTCTCCTGTGTTTTGGAACAAGGATATTCACACCATATACCTTGACACTACGTGAGTTTATGACATGTTTCTTTACCTCGTTGGGAAGATTCCCTGAAGTTGTATTTTCATCTTTATCAACTTATAGACGTCCACTGCTGGACATAGGTCTCTTGCACGGACCTCCACAGGTCTCGGTCTTGCGTCGCCTGAATCCAACGGCTCCTTGCGACTCGTTTGATGTCGTCGGTCCACCTGACGTATCATCTGGTTTGAAATAAAAGTTTTTTTTAATTAGGTTCGTTAAACTGGTATACAGATAGTAAAGTGGATTCAACATTACGTAATATAAAGGAACATTTTATAAGCAATTGCAACTTTCTTGAAGGAAAACGAAAATGCAGTAGATACAATATGAAAATACTTACAAAAATTAGAACAAGTTACAACAAATTAAGTAGTTATTTTTGACGACCTTCCTGGCACAGTGGTGAGAGCTATGGTATACAAGTGGGAGGTCTTGGTTTCAATTTCCGACAGACGCAATTTAGGAATTTATAATTTTTAAATTATCTCTGGTCTGGTCTAGCGGGAAGCTTTGGTCGTTTTATGTTAACTTTACCACCCTAGCGTGAACGACATGCCGCTAAGCAATTTAGCATTCCGGTACGACAGTCTAGAAACCGATTAGACTGCAGCCAAAATTTATATTTTAATTAACAATAAAAATTAAATTTTCAGTTATTGTAACCCTCGCTATGACTTTCCAACACAAGACGACAGTTTAGAGATGGCGCTGTACATTTTGCGACAAAAGAAGATGGCGCTTGAAAAAGTCGGAAAAAAGTTCTCCTCCGTTCTCATTGTCTGTGGCACTTATACTATAGGTATGTTCTATTTTAATTATTAATCATACTAACGCCCATATTACACTATACTATTTATAGGATCCTATTTCGTACCTTAGATTATTATTTATCATCCTAGAAATATATATGACGATCTATGTAGAATTTATATGAGATGATAATCTATGGTACAAAATAGGATCCTATAAATGGTATAGTGTAATATTGGCCTAAATGCGAAAGAAATTTATCGATATTATGTTACTTTTTCACGCCTACCGAGTACCGTTTATCAACCGACCTTTTAATAATATTTTTTCTCAAAAAAAAAAAAAATACCAAGCTTATTTTATTCATATAATTTTTACCGCTCATATGACCCTTTGACCGTGTTTTACAGTAGAACCCTGTAAATAGTCGTTGTTGATAGGTAAAGAGAAGTTCTTCCTGGGCATGGCGCGGCGCGTGGGCTGCTCGGTGTGGGCGTGCCCGGAGAAGGACCGCGTGCTGCGCGCCGTGGAGAGCCACAGCCTGTGCCGCGCCTCGCCGCAGGCCTGCCAGCTGCACGTCGTGCCCATGAGGGACTTGACGCACGAGGTGGGTTCCACACTTGTTGCCATCTTCACTTGTATCATCATCGAAACGCTCAGTCAACTTCAGTTCAACGTTCCTGAAACGAACGGCTAAGGTATGGAACGCACTTCCAGCTTCTGTGTTTCCGGCCACGTGTAATCTGAGTACCTTCAAGAGTTTATAGTCATTTTCTAGGCAAGCGCACTCCAACCTAGACCTCATCAAT
This sequence comes from Hipparchia sbordonii, assembly GCA_038048805.1. Lineage (NCBI taxonomy): Eukaryota > Metazoa > Arthropoda > Insecta > Lepidoptera > Nymphalidae > Hipparchia > Hipparchia sbordonii. The sequence continues at coordinate 4,809,487 of CM076107.1, read as the reverse complement.
GCTTTCCATCACAATGGAATGCATCGTTGATTGTCGTCAAGCGCAAGCCGCGTTCTCCGAGGTACAGGGCTGACATGCCAACTTCCGGGCTCTGGGCTAGTACTGGGAATTTCTTGACAGAAAATCTCGGTACTAGCCCTAGTGACTATGTTTCGGATCCATAAGTCATCCCTGGCAGCACACACTGTTCAAAGACCTGATCCCTCAGTCAGAAGACCAAAGTCTTCGAATTTGGTTTTCAGGTACTGAACGGTTTAAGATGAGAAAACATCACGAAGCTTCACAAACGCTGTCCAGCTGAGTTGAATTCGGTGGTTGATCACTGGCTACCTACTAAGTGAAATATTCATATTCAAATATTATTCACAGAAATTACGCAGCTACTTGGACAGTATGCAGGGAACGTTTAGCGAAGTGGTCGCATTCAAGCCGAGCGGATGGGAGAATGGCAAGAACTCTTCAGAAGAAAAGGACTCTGTAACCATACACGGTACTGCATACAAATACCATTATATTGGTAATATTCACGCCTGTGCTGTTTAAAATCTCAAAGTGAAAGCGTTGCAATGTCTTTTCATTGCTAACTTTCTATATTGTAATAAATCCTACACTGTAGCATAAAAGATATAAAAAAAGTTCCAATATAATTGGTACGCCATAGGCACAGGTTAGTAGGCATTTAAGAACACATTTATTTTTAGTACAAAACATATCGCTCATTTGCGACAAGGGTGACATAATTCAAAATTTACCAATTTTAGTATCGAAAATTTATACTTTTTCCTCTAAAAACAACATTACGCTAAGCACAAAAAAATAACAGCGAGAGAGATTGTGACTTAATGCTCTGTCGCTTTGTTGGCCGCTGCACAGTGTTTCGTCACGAACATGCTAGCTGGACAAAAGTCATTGTTGAATTTGCCGAAGTTTTTTACCTGAGCTCCTAACCAATACCCTAATGGTCCCAATTCCAAGAATTGTTTTGCGCTAATGTCTACCACTAATCAGGCAATTAGGGCAGTATTAAAAAAAAGGGTAAGAAAATTACAAATCAGTTGCATTTTTGCGATTACCACAATAACATTATATGTCCGTGAGTTTAAAGTTTTTGAATCATATTAGTGATGGATCTTCAAGTTAAAGGTATGTACTTTTTAAATATAATTTATATATAAATATACTTTGCCCCAGTTTTTTTGAAATAACTCATTTTTAAAGAATTATGTAAATTTTTTACTATTTTCTGTATTCTTTGGACTAGAAAGTACTTGTACTCGCATGTACCCGGGCTAGAAATTATATATGTGATAGCCACATCAGTTAGCTTTCCACTGATACCCATTTTAGCCTGCGCACTTGAGTACAACTTTATTTTTTTTCTGTTTTTCAGAATACGAATTCTCTGTTTCGAAAATGGAGTTTTTTGATGATTGGCAGAAAGATCCCAAAGAGAACCGTAATAGTAGACTTTACGACTTTTTATCAATTAAAAATGATTTTGCAAGTATTACGGATGCATCTGAGGGGGAAATTAAAATGAAAATTGGAAGATTATCATCGAAGTAGACAGAAAAATGGGAAAGTTCTGGGAAGCATCGCGATCGCTTCGTTACTAAGAATTCTGAGTGGATGTCTGGTTATTTTACATTCAAAGTATCCGCCCACTACTCAGCACCATCAAAATCAAAAAGCGCTTCGACTCCTGGGCGTCCATCAAAGGAATTCGATGAAGATAAACCAAAACCAAGATTTGGTAATACGAATGATGGGATGCTCGTCGGTTTTTTGAGAATCCTGAACTAGCTTCAGAAATTACAGGTTTAGATATGAATTTAATTAAGAAATTGGGTACTATCCTTTGAACTTTGGCTTCGGGTTACGATATTAATCTTGAAAAATTCAATTAATGAAATTTCATTTCATTTAAAAATTCAATTCTTTAACACAGGACACAAAAAAATTGTACTTTAGTTTCTATTCTTGGTATAATATGCCTGTGATCCTGTGATCCTGTGAATCCTGTGATCCTGTGAATGCCTTGGTATAATATGCCTGTGACCGTGCACAAAATTCTTGTACACAGTGTAGATATTGTGAAAGAAGAAGAGCCGACTTCTACCTATCGGGCAGCTTTCTGAGGAAGCTCAGGAAGCTCGCTATAAAGATTGTAGAAGATTCCGAAAGCACAATACTCGAAAATGCTCACGTATTGCCACGAATTGAAATTTACTTAATATGTTACTAATCACATGTGATCCTATAATAAATGGTCTTAGAGAAGTTTCCAGAAAGCCGACGAGTAAACTTCTTTCTGAGGATTTAGAATTAATAATACCACCCACTGTAAATATAAGGTCTAGTGTAAGTCTTAGTAGTTTTCATCAAAACGTCACTACGTCAGATTATGAGGTAGAAGATTCTTCAGAAGAAGAATTTAGCGACGTAGAATAAATAAAAGTTGTAGATATTATTGTACAAATACATTTCTAAGCTGTGTGACCTACTAACTTTATCATTAGTTGTAAATATATTGATTTGGTAAATATTAACTTAGTTTTATGATCTGCATATTAAGTAAAAAAAATGTTAATAGGTAAAGTAATGATGTCCCACTTTAATAAAATTAATAGCTACGTCATTAGTTAAGTATTTTACGAATGTTGTTAATCTATTTTCTATTGTTTTTTACGTATTTCAATAATACAAAATATCTATTGTTATTTTTTGTTTTTTTTTTGGAACCCGTAATCCTACCTTCTTATATTTGGGTGTTTTGGGCTTAAACTGGCACAAAACATCATAAGAAAGCTGTACGAAGCAAACAAACCAAATAAATAATTTTGTCCAGCTAGCATGTTGGTGACGAAACACTGTGCGCTGTGTTGTTTCGAGACCGCAGCATCCACAAAACATTACTCTGTAACGAGAGAATTCTCTCATCGTCGATTTTGAATTATGTCACCCTTGTCGCAAATGAGCTATATTCTAGGGTTAACATTTCCTTTTTCAGAAGTCTTAAGTTAATTTCAACATAAGTATAGTACATTATGGTACAAGTGTAAAAGTTGGTGATTACCGCTGAGGCGCTATTGAGACCCGAGCCGTTAGGTGAGGGTCTTAAGGTAGCCGAGGACGGTAATCATCAATATACACGTGTATCATACGACGTTTTTCAACACACTTGTGAAGAAAATAATACTAAAATAGTACATTATGGTACAAAACAGTGAAAATGAGTTGTGAATTTTTTTTCGCAATGGCGGGAAAAATTAATGTGGTTTTTTTGTTCGCCCTCTTGAGATGCTCTTGAGGGCAGGCAAAGATCGACGACCATACAGCCTATTCAGGTGTTTATTTGATTTAATTAGTTTTCCGGAATGCGCGCGCACCTTTAATGGCCATAGACTAAAAGAATAAGGTTTTTTTTTTTGGCTTTTTTCTTATAGCCACGTACAAAATGGGGAATTTCCAGTTTTCTTTATTACAGAAACAACAAAAGTTATATTTGAGTGACAGTTTTATTTATTAAACACGTACAAGTTGAAATTATCTATTTAAATACGAAGTTGTATGAAATGAGCAAGCAATAGGTATCTTGGCAATAGGTAGGATCTTTTTTGTAATAGAAACTTTTTTAAGAACAAAGCAACTCAACCAATAAAATTAAAAAAAATAATTCTATAACTCACATTGTGAATAATAGTAATCAAAAGTCACAGTTTGAGTTAAAGGTGTCATTGTGTGCCTGATTGCGGTGAACCGGGAGCCATTTTATGAGCAAGTGTGTTGAAAAAATAATTATGTATTTGAAATGAGAAATACCTGATGTGTTACAGGAATACCATACAGCGAGCACTCCAGCTTCTCAGAGCTGATCCGGTTCGTGAAGTTCCTCAAACCAAAGCAAGTTGTTCCCACAGTTGACATTTCAGGAGGCATCAAAGCCGTCCAGGTTTGATTTGATTTAATATTTACCCATACCTGGTTTGATTTGATATAATATTTACCTTACCTGGTTCAATTTGATATAATATTTACCTGTACCTGGTTCGATTTGATATAATATTTACCTGTAGCTGGTTCGATTCGTTTTGATATAGTAATATTTATTAGATAGACCGTCGACATCCGACGAGTCGTAGGGTGCCTCTGGATGCAGGCAGCCTAAGACCGAAGCCTGTGGAAGTCTATGCAAGAGACCTTTGTTCAGCCTTGGACGTGATTGACGAAGACCTTTTTTTTTGAAAACTAGAAAACTAATAATATTATATTCCCCCTTCAGGATGCCTAGCACATCCGCTTAAAGCAGTATTATTTCATTTTTTTTGACATTTAGTGCCTATTTCACCACCTTAAGTAAACTTTGACGAATAAAGACGTATTGACAGATTTCCCATACAAAAACTGTCAAAACGTCATTTTTATTCGTCGGTTAAAGTTTACTTGACGGTGGTGAAATAGGCACTTAACCTTAAAGCAAGTGACATAAGGACGCTATTGTTCAAAACATTATTGAAATAACACTATCTATTTTAACCGTTGGTGTTAGGGGCTCTTTTTGATCGGCCAGAAGGTATGGTTAGCAAAAAATGTGAACAACTTTGTACCGTTCGCAGAAATATTTCCCGTGTCCGTTGGTGAATAAGGACTATATCCAGTGCCAGAGTAGACTGACGGACTTCTTCAGCATACAGAGTCGACAGCCGGGGACTGCCGTTACTTGAAACACCATGCAAGTAAGTTCAAACTCTAATGCTAATGTTTACAAAACTGAACCTTAATTTTTAAGTATATGGTTCATTTTTGTGACACTGTTTTTGTCTCAGTGTATATTATCTATAGCTGCGTTTGTCTATGGATTATGTGGGCGATGCCAAATCTTTAGATTCGTAAATCGATGCTCCCTACAGAAAAGGATAGTACTGTATTTAGTTCTGTCAATTAGATTTACTTTAGCGATTTTGTAGAACAGAATTATTATGTCCTGTGGCTGTAATTAGTTACTTAGGTACATTTCGAGGTTTGATTCTAACAAGTTTTTTTTTGTTTCAGGTACAAAACGTTATATGAAGCAGCCATATTAGACTGTGATATGAGATGTTTGTGATGTTAGATGTTTATGTGATTGTTTTTTTACAAAGTTTAATAAATTATTTTTCAATGCCTTCGATTTGATAGTTTCATTTAACAGAATGGTATTAGGATTACATCTAATTATTAGATTAATTTCCTTATCGAGAAGAGAAGTTACAGTTAGGGTATTAGCGATCGAGTATTATGTATTATTTATTAAAAAAATAAAAATTGCTTGGGCTCGTCCGGGATTTGAACCCGGGACCTCTCGCACCCAAAGCGAGAATCATACCCCTAGACCAACGAGCCGATTGGTAAGTGGTTGAATTTGATGAATGGAAAATACTAAGAAAATAACACAAAAAAAAAAAAAAACACTATCTTTACAAATAAATAAAATTGAAGTGTTTGTCTGTGATTTTGAAATAACTGCCTCTAATTTTAACATTAAGCATAAAGACATGTTTTTAAATATTTTTTTATCTTCGAAACGGGTGAATCAAGTTCGCAGGCTTTAACTTTATAAAAGGACTAGCTAAGCTGAGGTTACTTTCTCAATTTAATTTCAAAAGAGGTGTGTTTTCTATCTATGTACAGTGTACACCGATTTCTTACTTTTTTAGACCTATCTACGTAAATGATGTAGATGCAGCAACTAAAATACGAACTACCTAAGTTAACCTAACTCCTCAACAACTTAAAGCGGATGTATCGTGTTTGGGTTCATTTATTTTGGTTAATAGATGTGGTCTGATGGAGTAGATAGGTCAACAGGTTTTCAACTCTATTAAACCAGTCTACTCTAACCTAACTATTTTTAGCATCCATAGACCAAGCATTGATTCCACGCTTAATTCCACTAGAGACGTGATTTTTTGTAATTTACATTTATTACTGAAACACCAATAAGTTATGTTTATCACATTTATTTGTATTCGAAACTTAATAATAATAACAATTTTGACACATTTTACTACAGTAACAATTAACCGCTTAGACATTTTTGCAAAGCTTAAAAATCTTAAACGTGCAACAGTTTGTCGTATCGACATTTTCTCATACGACTAATCGCATGATTCTTGATGACAAATCGAATGTCGTATGCGACTCTTATATATTATTATGATGCTTATACATATAATATTTTATATTTACAATAATAAATTATTAACCATAAATTTTTGGATTTTCCAAGGGATTATCACAATTTCGGAAACCTTTGCACGTCAACATTTGCGAGAGGATTAGTTTGTACCAGTGTTTCACAGATGGCAGCACTTGATCGATTATGTTTGTCAGCTCGTACGGATCGTTCGTTAGATCGTACATTTCGATGAATTCCTGAAAATTAAAATAACTAAACTTAAAAAGGATCTCAATTATTTCAATGGTTGCAAACAATGACAGTTCAATCTCAAGTTTTTCTCTGAACGTTTAATTTAGTTAACGAGGCAATACCGCAATAGGCATAAATGGAAAGTACATGTACTCAATTGCAAAAAATATTCAGATTCAGATATTTATCTTCAACATAACACAGTGTACACGTTTTGAATGTCAAGCAACTTTAGAAGAATATTATTTATCTGAAGACAGTCATAGGGATTTTTATACATTTAAATCTATGCGGATGAATTCGCAACATGCAGTAATGTCAGCTATCGATGAATTACCTTTTTTTTAAGACTGGAAATGCCTTAATGCATACCCTTCCGTCGGGGGAAAGGGATCGATGAATTACCTAATCATTATATTATAATACAATCACTTTTTCATTACTCATACACGGAAAGTAGGTCTGAAGTTGCCTGAGAAGCGGGTTGAAAGTAATACTTTTCAGCCCTAGGGAGAATCGTTTTCAACTGACAGCTGTCAAATAATTAAAAAAAACTGGTTGTCACATTTTTATTGGAATTCAAATGAAACACGACATACCCGAGTGCATCCATAGACAAGAAGAAAGATAGACTTAATTCATAAAGTAAAGACAACTGATTCATAGACATTCATAGACAATCATAGACAATACTTGACTATTAAAAAGCTAAATGCATAGCCCGCCGGCTAGGCCAAAGAAAAAAAAAAGGCGGGAAAGTGGCAAATATCTCACCAAAGTTGTTGATTTATGTAAAATAAAGTTCACTCAATTTTCTTTAGCTAATTTCTATTTTTATTTTGACTTTCCTTATATTCGTAATGAAAAGCACAGTGTTTACCTCGGGATAAAGACTTATTTAGTCCCTCGAACTATAGGCCCCCTCGCTACGCTTGGGCGCCAAACCCCGTCTCGGGACTAAATAAGTTACTTTCATCCCTAAGGTAACAATGTACTATTAAAGTTCAGAAATACACATTTACCTTAGAATCAGCAAAACTGCAATATTTTACGTTGATCCGCTTGGCAATGTGTCGCAAACACGCGTAAGTGTTGTTCCTTGCGTCTTGACATTTGCAGTCGTATTGTGGGTAACATTGCTACAAAAAAACATTAATAAAATCCTTTTTAATGTAACAAGGTTACCCTCCATGTCGCGACCTTGAGTCGGGCACGACATGGAGGGTAACCTTGTTTGTGTCTCGGGTTCGATTCCCGGCGGGGGCAATTTAGGAATTTATAATTTCTAAATTGTCTCTGGTCTGGTGGGAGGCTTTGGCCGAGGCTAGTTACCACCCTACCGTCAACTCACGTCACTATCAGGTGAGATCGCAGTCAAGGGCTATCTTATCATCGAAAAAAAAAAATACCACGTCTAAAGTTACCCTCCATTTATGATCGTCTATGGTCACTGCTAGTGTCTATTCTAGCTTGACCGTTGACTCACTCTACATACTCTACCACCGGTTCGGAAAACAGTTTCTACTGTATCCAATATCAATGCAATGAATGAATACTTACAGCAAGATTATCACTGTCATATTTCCATGGACAATTCTCATCAACCGTGCCATCCCTGCCTTCGCCGTAATACTCTACAAGCATATTCCTCTCCATATCCCTATTCCCATCGAGCCATTCTATTGGATGCACACCAGTACTCTTCGTTGTATCTGCATCTTTATTTTTCTCAAACTTTATGCTTCGTCCGTCCATACTTTGGGGGGGAGTTAGGCCAGCTAAAGCCATTATGGTCGGAGCTAAGTCGATGTTAAGTATTGGTTGGTCGTCTGTGGTGTTCTTGGGTACGGTCGGACCTCGGATTATGAGTGGTACTTTGATATCCGACTCGTATGGCTGCCTCTTGTCATATACTTGGGAGAACTGACCTGTATTGTAACATTTTTTCTTTGAATATTATATACTTAATTTACAAAAATGAAAGAATAGAAAAAAGGCCAAAGTTTTCATTTGAAAGTATTTTGGTTTTATTTAACACATACTATGGTCTCCTCATGGGAAGCAATATATAATTATATTAAAAACGTAAATAAATTTCCAATGCAAAAAAAAGCAATGAGGGCTTATTTTCCTCTGCACATTAAGGAATCCCTCTTCACGTCATGTCTAGTGAATTACATACTATTGTTTCTCACGCTTTCGAGTTGATAAATTATAATTATTTTATATTTATTATCAACTATACTAGATGAATAATAAATTTTAAAGCAATCTCACTGCCATGCTTAAAAAAAATAAAGCTTGTAGTTGAGCTTTTACAAACGTTTGTTGTCGTGATGGCAAATCGTTCTACTGCGGGAAAACAACCATTAAAATTTCACGCTGTATCACGAGTACAATTTTGCTAAAAGTACACATCACACTTACGTACCAATATGGTATCCATTATCAGATGTGTAGATCAAGTAAGTGTTGGTCAGCAACGCACTAGTGTCCAACGCCTCGACCACATCTGCCAACAGCTCGTCGACAGCCAGCAGACTCTCCCAGCGGGACCGATACACGCGGTCCAACTCTGGTATCATTGTGTCCGGCAATGGCGTTGGCGGCATTGTTATTAACCAGTGCTTGTCCTGAACCATAGCAAAATATGTATCTTTAAATAAATTGACAGGTCTACTTATCTGTCTATCTCTTTCAAAACGTTCCCTGCGGAAAAGGATAGCGCTAGATTAAGCTGAAGCTTTATTGTGGAAGAACTGTATACATAGCATAGCTTTGTAAAAAAAAATTTTTTTTGAAAAGAGCAACTGCTGAGTTTCTTGCCGGCTCTTCTCAGCAGAATCTGCATTCCGAACCGGTGGTAGATTTATGACGTGTCATAAGAGCTACAAGTTAGCCTACATGAAATAAATAAATTTTGAATTTGCATTGAATTTTGAATTTCAATTTGAATTTGTAAGACTTGTCAATTAAGGTATTGTGTACAACAGCATTAAGTAACAGCAGATGACGTGTTGCCGCGACACTACATGTTTCTATGTATTTCTATGCAGGCGACGTGTAGCTACGAAAGGTATTTCATAAACAACAAAAAAAAAAACAATACTCATAATATAATCCCTTACCGTAACAGCAAGATTAAAGTTAGGATGTCTAACAGCGGTGACGTTGGCGAATGCGCCGTCGTGACGTGGCGCGGGCGTGAAGGGCTGATGTGGCGCGGGCGGTGCTAGCATCATGAGGAATGGTTGGATATCTGTCTGGTTTTCAATGTAGTTAAGGCTCAGGTCTCGCTGGAAAACAAGGTCACTTGTTTAACATCACCATCTGCCATAGTGACATTCTCTGCCATCTTTTGGAGTTTGGCAATTAATATGTAGGTACTCTTTTTGAATGAACACAATGGAAATTTAAAATTAAAACTAAGGTTTTCAACAGTTCCTGATCTGAGAAGAACCTCAAACAGAAACAACAAACTTAGTCGGGATTTATTTTACATTTTCATCGCCACAGAATCAAACGAAATCGTATCGAATCGATTTTGTTTGATTTATTTTGATAAACCAATTACACTTGTTAAAAATAATTTTAAAACTGAAGTTTTGTAAGGACTCATATTTACCTACATTAAAGTTTAAAAAGTTGAAAATATTTATCTATCTTCAGTATGGCTAATATTAAAAAAAAAAATAAAGACGTGTGGCACTCGGGGACTGCCGCGGTAAAACTATTGCATAGCATTTTTTATCAACGCCATCTGGCGGCTCACCGTTAGATGGCATTGATAAAAAATGCGCCATCTAGCGGCTCACCGTAGAGGAGTCCCGTGTCAGGTTATTTTCGTTACGGAATTTCTGGATTCGGTGTCCACGCTGGCCCGCGATAGAAGCTATGCAATAGCTTAAAAAAAACTTGTCTTGTTGAAACTGATGAATAAAGAATGTCATTTGAACTTACAATAATGTCAGTGAGGTACAGATCGGTCGCGTATGTTGGTACGCCGTTGTTGGATATGGTGTAGTTGTAGTAGACAGAGTTGCCAACCAGCCCGTGCCATTCCGTCCATCCGGGCGGCACCTGTTCCGGACCTCCCGCACCAGGCGTACCATACTACAAAAAAAATATGTCATGTTTGGATTTAAAACTCTGCTACTAGCTTCTGCCTGCGACTTCGTTAAAAATTACGTCGATCCGGTGCTTCGTGATTAAAGGACAAACCAGTCAACGTTTAACTAATTTTTCTTATGTAACTTTCACGTTTATTATATTTAGGTACCAGCTCATACCCGCGACGATGAGCCTATCTATGTGCCATTCCAGTCTATAATCTATCTCTGTGCCAAACAGTCAAATCGGTTCAGTCGTTGTGGCGTTATTGAATAACAAACATACATCCAAATTTTCGCATTTATAATATTAATAAAAATAGGATAATAGGATAAGTCAAATTAATAACGATCCATCTTACATATATAAAAGGAAAAGATGACTGACTGATGTGTCAAAATACTCAAAAGCACAGCTCAAATTACTGGACGGATCAGGCTAAAAGCATATAGATTAATTAAGAGCTATTATGACGTAGGCATCCGCTAAGATAGGATTTAGGGCGCCCAACGGGACCCTATTTTTATGCCTCCACTAGTCTAGGGGTGATCGCACACTTACCTCATTTAAATATTTCCCCGCGTAAAACGTGTTGTACCCGGAGTCCTTCAGCGCCTTGGCGAAGGTGCGCGTCTCGAGTTTCCTCCACGTGCGGCTGTAGCAGCCCCCGTGCAAGCTGTTGTTCCACGTCATGTGGTTGTGCACGTGCAGGCCCGTCAGCAGGCTGGCGCGGCTCGGGCAGCAGATGGGTGACGTCACGTACTTCGAGATAAACACGGTTTTGCATGGACTGTTCCAAACTTTCAGCACAATGAGTAAATAACCGACCAGAAGTAAAGCCAACTAAAATATGTATTACATTTTGCACGGTCTTTACAAAAAGACCATAATATAATAATAATATTTGGTAGTAATTTTTGCTTTATTAATGATTGGAAAGTCAATAGTTTTTTGATAGCGTGACTAGCCACGGTCGCAGCCTTCAACCAGACTAAAATGACTGTTCCTCTTTTAACTACTTACCATTTATAGTTTAGCTTACCTATGTCTTATCTATTGCATACAATACGCAATTTGCTTATAGGGTGGCAGACCCAATTATGGGCACTTTAAGAGTTTATCTAATTTCAAATATGTTTTTTAAATATAAATTTAACAAAATCCTATAAATCACTCTGTTCATAAGGTTACTTGTTTAATAAAATATATAATTAAAGAACTTTTTAAGGATTTTTTTCTTAAATCAACAAGAATTTGAAATAAAATTGAAAAATGACCCAGTCCCCAATTATTAGCACATACGGGATTAACTACTGGTAAGTACTGACGGGTAAGTCGATCAGTCAAAATGGCCGAAAACTTCAGGAACTCCAGAACAATATCTTTCAACTACAATACTGACGTCATTTTAAAACTTTCCAGATTAGAAAGGTTTCGATTGTGAAAAATATGAATTCCCCTAAATATTTTTTAATCTGAAAATTTAAAAACTACAATCAGAAACTTATATTTTAATCTTTTTTGCTAAAGTGCGAATAAACTGGTGCAGTGCTAGCAATTGGGTTGGTCACCCTATTTCATTTTAGTAAACTATTTTGAAAACATATATTATCTAATTTTCATATTGTAAATATAAAATGTATATTTCCTTTAAATAAATAATAAATAAATAAATATCCAGGTCCCTAGATAAATACAATTTGAATCCAAATTATGATGAAAATATTCTCCAATTACAAATTATTTTGTTATTACGTTTGTATGGGCAATTCATCCTCCGCTGGCCTCTTAAAATCCCGCAGTAATTCTTTGATTTCGCGGGATAAAAAGTATCCGTGTATCAACTTAACCAACTTCAGTTCAGTGGTTGAGCCGTGAAAAGGCAACAAACATATTATGCACTGAGTTACTTTGTTGTTGTTGCATTCATAGTATACTAGTATGGGTTCAAATCAAACTTACAGAGTTAGTAAAAGTAGTCCCTTCATTACCGATGAAGCGACGCACGTTCTTCATTGGGTTCTGAAAATGAAAATTGAAAATAAAATAAAACAACAATTTATTTCACTAAACAATTTATTTCATCACAACTTTTTTTTTAACCATCAATTAAATAGGTCTAACTATTCTATTTTACTAACCATCCCTCCCAAAACGACATCCTGATCGTCGGTTAAAATGACGACGAAATTGGGCCTTTTCTCTTGGCACACAACGTGTGTGAACAAAAACGAGAACAACAAATAATTTAACATTTTTTTGTAATGTTGATTAACGTTTTGTTTAATGTTGTTTTGTGTTGAATGTTGTTTTTATTGGGGCACAGCGGGCATGACTTCGAGGCCCGTGCATTCGCTCGCGATCACTACGCCGATTGTGAAAAATCCAACGCTCTTCACAATTGACCTGAAAGATAATGTAAGGGATCAATCAACTTTTTGTCTGAGTACAATCTATACTTATAATAAAACTGTAACGGGACAAATTCTGTACATTAAATATATTTTGAAAATTTTAATTGGAGGAAGCTTTATTATCGATACTGAGCCCAAAATAAGATTTTTTGAACTTTTTGAGGACAAGAGGACATAACTTCTCCTAGATAGTAGCAAGTCAGTCTAAACTTTTTCCCCGCGGACGAAGTCGCGGGAATCAGCTAGTCCTTACTAATATTATAAATGCTAAAGTGTGTCTGTCTGTTTATTGGTTTGTCCCTCCATCACATCAATGGAGGCACATAGGAGGTACAAGTTTTCGCATGAGTACAGTAGAGAACTTGAAGATTGACAGGATACGTTTCATTCCGGAAAATCTAAGAGTTCTCATGGGATTTTTGAAATCTAAATCTACACGGATGAAGTCGCCAGTTTCAGCTAGTAAGTTTATAAAGTGATTGACACTTATATGCGAACACATATTTATGTGTTTGTAATTATTTTTATCGATGATACAAAATTTGAAACAATACAAGAAAAATAGTCAAGCAGACATAAATCAGATCTTTTTATTGACTTTAATATCAAATGAGGATCTCACAGTGAAGATTCTCAAAATCTAATCTTATTTATACTATAAATGTGAAAGTGTGTTTGTTGGTTTGTCTTTCCATCACACTGCAACAGAGCAACAGATCGATGTGATTTTTTGTATCAATATAGTTAATGACCTGGAGAGTGATATGGCTACTTTTTGTTCCAGAAAATTTAAGAGTTCCTGCAGGATTCTAAAAAATATATCTATGTGGACAAAGTCACAGGCGTCAGTAGTATATAAAAATTTGTATAATAGTTTATGAAATCATAATTTATCAATGTGTTAAATAAATTATAAAATTACACTTATTTACAATTAAAGGTCATAGTTTTCAGATAATGCTAATCAGTAAGTCTGACTACTAAATATGGTTTTAAAGTGTGTAAGTTTATTAAATTATTGTTTATTAAATTACATCTCACAATAACAGCTAACTTTTTTGAAAATCATTTCAACCCTCTCAATATTTTTAAGCCATCTATTTAACTGAGGCAGTGCAAGATGGGGTAGGATGGATCTCCCTCAACTCCTACCAACTCCCTTAAACCCAGTGAAATAATAGGTCTATAGATAAAATTAATCTCCCCTTCTACAACAAGCCCACAGTTGTAGGTTTGTTTAAAAATGTTTGTTTACAGTTTATCAGTATCCTTATTAGGCAATTATTATTGCCAGACTAAGTATATCATTGGCTGTCTCTCAGTGGTTCATAACACATATGACGCCATGAAACATTCAATATGGTGGAAAAAATTATTATAATTAGACATACACATTTTAATGTCAAAAAATAAAATAATTTGAGATAAATCTATAGAGTTAGCTTCAAATCTTTTACTTTCTTTTACTGCTTTATATTTTTTTTACTTATAAATAAGTATAGTTAGAATAGAAAAGAAAAAAATTGACTACATATTTCAAATTTTTTTAAACTTTGTTCCAATAAACTTTTACAATGTGCTTTGAATCATCAAGTAAATCTACCACTGGTTCGGAATACTGTTCCAACCAAGATTGAATTATTCAGGGTACTTATTTGAGATTTCTTGAAATAAGTTCTGTAATAAATAATGAAGTAATGAGGATTTTAAAATATCAGTCAGTTGCAATAGTTGCTACCAGTTGTCATTATTGGAAAAGTGATTATTGTATGTGATTTAAATATAGCCTGTTTTCTAAGCAACTAACGTGTTTTCCTATTCCCCTAATTGCAGTGTTTTCCTATACAACTAGGTTTAATTTCTAAAACAAAAATATATTACTTACTAATTAAAAAGGTTTAATAATGTAATACAGATATCAATTTTATTATTTTCCTAGTAGCATCACAGGGTTAATAGTCAATATATGACAATAGACGGTACAGATGGAACATATCTAGAATTTTAAGATATCATTGGATACTACCGTAATTTCGATCAATATCACACATTCACAGTTGCGCATATTGATAATGCAATTTTGAGGTTATTTAAACTCACCATTTAAAAGGATCGTTGTAGAAATCTTTGATGAAAGCAGTAAATCCTTTTTTGCCCATTATATATGAAACAGTTAAAAGAGCCAAATTTTACCGTTGAACTTTTTAATTTAATAGAAATAAAAATTTGGAAAACTAAGAAAACTGCTCGCAGTTTTTTTTTTCACCAAACATTGAACCACAGACTAGAAACAAACAAACAACCCAAGAGAATATAACCACTGCAAACAACAAGAACTGTGTGTAATGACGTGGAAACGACAAAGGTGTCTATCTATGTCATAGAGTATGGTACAAGGAAGAATAATGGAGCTTCTGTTTGCTAAACAAGTAAAAATTTTACATATTAATTGACAAACATGTTTGACCATTTACAGGCCCCTTAAAGTACCAGTGCTACAGCACTGCTACAGATTACTATATATAGTCGGAATTTTAATTCGATTCCAGATTTGACAATTTCAGTGTTGCAACGTTATGACAAGTACTAAATAGTGACGTTGCGAAATTATTCGATACGGAAATGGAATATTTCCGGATCGATTCCTCTCGTTTATAGTAGTATATCTAAACAACTACTACTTTAATAGAAACTAAGTATATCAGGAAATTAAATATTTCTGAACGGATAATTTAGTTATGACGATTAATTTTATTAAGGATCTGAGAGTTTTCTTTAATAATTGTGTGTGAAATAAATAAAAAAATGTGATCATGAAGGAACATGAGAATTAAAACAAATAGATGTATTATGGTAATATTTTATTTTATAAATCGTCGCCGTCATTGCTATCGCTATCGCTGTCATTTTCTGTAACATTTATTATAAACTAGACGATGCCCGCGACTTCGTCCGCGTGGATCAAGGTTTTTAAAATCCCACGGGAACTCTTTGATTTTCCGGGATAAAATATAGCCTATGTTTTAATCCAAGGTATAATCTATCTCCATTTTAAATTTCAGCCAAATCGGTCCAGTAGTTTTTGCGTGAAAGAGTAACAAACATACACACACACACACACACACACACACATACAAACTTTCGGCTTTATAATATTAGTGTGATGTGATGTGATGTGATGTGTCTGTGATATTGTCAATTAACATATCTAGCCTACTCATTTTTTTCTCTTCTTTGACAACATGGGATATATAGGCTCTTTTATTATAAGTTTTGTTTTTAATATAAAAAACAAAAATATTAACTTTTTATAAAATAAAGCAGCGGTTATTAATAAATAATTATTATGAATAATTATGTATTTATTTAAATAAAAATCAATAATTTAGTCTTTAATTGGCACACCAATATTATGATTACATAAACATAAATCGCGATTGTTTATCGATTTTTGTGTTCATCACTACACCATTATATGTGGTATCATTATTTTACAAAATGACAGTAGCTAATGTCAAATGTGGAATCGAATTATAATTCTGAGTATAGGTACGTAGTACGTACCGAGAGGATGAAATCACTCAGTTTGGTACGTAACTAGTGGGTAACATTGGTTAATATTTTATTTTTAATATGATTAAAATAAAAATACATATTACAAAAATCAGTTTATTTGCATTTTGCATTAAAAATAAAGAACTTTAGATTAAAATGTATGCTTATCTACTTATCTATATTCAATCTGGTTATCGCGCGCTGAGATAATTAATAGGTATTCGAAGTAAACAGAGGAACCATCAATTAATTTAAAGTGACTCCTGAATTTTTAGCTGGCACATATTATTCATTTATTGCTCGATATTGTTCGTATAATCCAATCTGTATAATGCGATACTTTTGTATATACTCCAGGATAATACTTATTTCCACAGGCATAGCCAAATGATACAAGGCCAACCACAACGCCTTTGTAAAGTAATGGTCCACCAGAGTCACCGAAACACCCATCCACGCCATCCACATCCATGCGGCCTGCACATAGCATCGAGTCAGTTATAACAGCACCGATTGTTTGATATTGTGCTTTACAGTATCTTTGATCTATTACTAGCATCATTATTTGTTGTACTTGGTCTGGTTGCGGACCATTTCTCTGTAATGGAAAACAAAATGTATTACCTAGGTAATAACCTACCTACAAAAGATTGACTGATGATTGATGAACCAATCGCACGACCACAGATTCCAGCATCGTATCTCACTAATGCCTAGGTACAGTGCTGGTCCGAACCAGTATAATATATTGCAGTCTTTGATCCAAACTCAGATTGTTATTTCACATTCATTTTTAGCCGTTAGACCTATGAGAGTATACCTTTCTGTATTATTTAAAGTAACTAAGTATGCTTAACTATTTTATATAAGAACAAATTATATACCTCGGTAGCGCCCCATCCAACCAATGTGCAGACTGAATTGGGTATTAGCTCACTTCGTGGCTTTATAATCGTACCCTGTCTCACTAAGTTGCCTATGGTAAACTTTTTAGCTACAACAAGAACGGCTATGTCATTAGTATAATAGTTTAAGTCGAAGCCGTAATGTGGAATTATGGTTTTTATCTTATGCAAGACTCCTCCTCTAGTACGGTAAGTTGAACCAACACGGACTTTCCAGTACTGTGGTATCGAGTAACTGAAATAAACAAACATTAAAATTACAATTCTTAGCTATATTTTATTTAAGACGTTGAATCTGGCAATATATATATATTTTTATTCTCAACCTTTCCATAGCCCAATTTGGCTCAGAGTTAGGGTTACATCCTGTTATCCTGTTACATAAAGATGAAAAGAGATGACTAGGTAATAAATATAATATCTATTCGTTTAATGAGCTCAGATTACATGCATAGTTTTATAAAACTTTCAGTTCATGAATTCTATACTAAGAAAAACCAATTTACTTTCTTCCCGTCTCTTGATTGTACTGAAAACAATGTGCTGTAGATATCAGATGTCGAGTCGTAAGTATGACGGCAGCACAATGTTGGACATACTGTTGGTTGCCCCACGCGTCCAACAACAATTGTGCCAGAATAGGATACTGTTGAATAGATGTTGGTGATCCGTTTAATACCCGCAAAAATGGATATTGCGCATTTACTGAAATAAAAAATAACTTATCACTTACTTAATTCAGCTCTTATCTTTTGGATATAACAGTGAATGTAGGTAACTTTAGAAATGCGATTAATACCTATTGTTAATGGTAATAAAAAAAGCAAAATTATTGTTTCATGTCCAAAAATAAAAGAAAAACCGTTTTTTTTTTTTTCATTTTCATATCACCTTAATGTTTATTCTAGCGTTCATAGTCTATGATCACGTCGGATTACGTCACACCCGCCGTCTGAACACACGATCAACCATTGATAAAACAAGACTAACAGCTAACTGATAATATTTTAAATTCATGTTTTGGTTATTATTGAAAACCTGTCTGATATTGAAAAAATGCATTTGATACATACATGCATTGTTTAAATAAATAAATTAAAGTTTTTTTGTTGTCGACACAAAAAATAACTCTCTGACTAATAAGGTAGCCATTGTAATGAAAAAAAAAAGCCTTGTTGCTTTATGCTTTGAAAAGACGCGATTAAACGGCGCGCTATAACACGAGCCGAGCCTAGCTCGGCGCGTGGCTCGGCGCGCCACGCGCCGTGTAAACAACTACGCTCGGTGCGGCTCGGCAAACTTTGCCCGATAAAACGAGCAGGCTTGCGTCCGCATTAAGCCGAGCCGCGCCTACACGGATGGTGCGGCGCGGCGCGGCTCGTGTTATAGCGCGCCGTTTAACCGCACCAAAATATGATAAATAACAGCTAGAACCTTATGTTATCTACCATTATCTACTATCCAATAGCTCATAAAAAGCAGAAGCCAATATGATGCGTACGGAACAACCAATAGCGGGTGAAGATATTTTCAGATCTGTGCAACTGAAAAAAGTTCTTAAATAGATACTTAATACGTGGTTGATCAATTAATTTGCATACCTGCCATTTATTTCACTAATTAATTAATAGGTAGAAGCTTTCAGTGTCGAATAGTAAAAACTAGGTAGGTACCTACCAAGCCTCGTAAATTAATTTCATAATTTGAATAGAATTGTAATATTTATTGAAAACTCACCTTTTAAATAACATGTTAATGCTATGGTAATATATAATGCACAGTTCATTTTCCTCTAGCCAAATAAAACTCGCAACAACGATCAGATCTTGCGAAATGTTCATTCACTTCGCAAATAATATTTGTACTGACGGTTGAAGGTTCGAAATGTTAACTTGTAATTTTGTTCTACGAGTAGCTAGGCCATCGTAAGCTCAAATAACTGTATGGAAAGTTTACGGCGTAGTGCGATTGAGACTTTTTGAGCATTGCTTACTTTTGCGTATCTATATTTTGTTCGTTTTTATATAATTTGGAAGGAGTTAGTACCTAGATAATTTATATGAAACTATGGTTCCTTAATCCTTTTTCTTACAAATGTTTCAATGCGATAAAAAAGTAAGTATAGTGTATAAATATTATATAGGTACCTAGTTAACTGCAGATGCTCTCGACTCCGCGTCGTTAAGTTTTTAAAAAATTCTTTTCATTTCGGCAGAAGCCTTAATTTTCTGGTCTTACGCGAAGCCTGTTAGTTAAGCTTGCTGACTTTTCTTTGTTTCAAATTTCAAGATCTATCAGTTGAACTATGAGAAGTCCAATGAAGTTAAACGTATAATAGATTAGCTGTTAAAGCGTAGGTATTAATCAATCATTTCTGACTGTCTGACTGTTATACCTACTTTGCGTAAAGTAGGTAGGTAGGTATATAAAAAGGTCTTATAAAAACTTAAAAAGCTTGGCCGACCAATTTTGGACATTTCTAATTTTTTACCCTGGGTAGCTCTAGTTGGAAGCTTCAGCCGAAACTAGTTACAAATGTTCGTAGGTATATAGTGTTTCGGTACTCGAATACTATCAACGTTGTCGAGATGTGCAGTAGTACTAAGCCGTACAGTAGGGTTTGTAAGTTTATAGACTTCGAGGATGTATCCAAACACGTCAGAGTACCTAAAATAGTAGGTATGAATAAATCAAAATAAGGATTTTCCACCTATTGTCTTTGAAGGTCGATGCTCCATAAATTGACCCATAGAAAATAATTCACTCTAACGAGAGAGGATTGACCTGTAAAACAGTCGTAAGCAGCTAATGATTTAACTTGTTTTACGAATAGCGGTTAATACCGAAGTTAATTAATTACAAAGTTACTACTCTGCAATTAAACTATCTACATGTAATATAATAGGGTGTACAGTACAGTCATTAGTCAAACTCAAGGAGGTTGGTTGTTAATGAAATCTCAATGACCGTTGGTCGAACTGCGATTTTATAATAATAGGTACCTACCTAAAGGAAAGCCTGATATATTATTATAAGCCATATTATCTTTAAATAATATATTTATATGGAAATTTTTAGTACTTAAATAAAAAAAACTGTTTTTAACATCAACTTTATATTTCACAAACTAGGTAACTATCTTTTTACAAAAATAAGTAAATTGAATCTATATAAATATCTCATATTCAGTGTCTTTTATTATGAATCTAATTTATGAGCTTGATAAACTACTCACAATTATTATTGGAATATAATAAGTCGACCAACAAAATTTATTTTTTGGCATCAAAACCTAGCTTCTAATTTAATAACTCAGCAACGGGAAAATGATGAAGCTTCTAATATACTAACTCGGCTTCTTCACAATGGCCACAAAATATTCCAAAGAAAGCATCAAATAAAGAGCCACTATTTTTATTATTGTCCACTGCCACTGCACGATTTGGTGCGAGTGAGATGGATACGACTGGCCATTTGCACGATTTCGTTGGTGCGAGTGAGACGGATGCGACTGGCAATTTGCACGATCTCGTTGGTTATGGCTATTTGCACCAATCAGAGAGCGCCATTCAAAACATGCATTTGTTTTTTTTGTTGTTCTGTTGTTAGTGTGTTAATATTGCAATTATTTTTGTATAATTTTTTCTTTAAACTAAAGTTAGGTTAGGTTAGGGTTATACATGAATATTCAGGTGCCCGGCCGAAGGCCGGGCACTTAGGTTCTGTTGGGATCGTAAACCTACCTAAAACTAAAAAAAAAGTTGAAAAAAAAAATTTGATTTTTTTTTTTCAAAAATGTTATAATGTTATGTGTAGGTAGGTATTTATCTTGAGTTAAATTTAAAAACAATAATTTTTTTAATTTCATTTTATCAAAAAAAAACGTTTTTTTATTTAGTTAGAAACATTTTTTTATTTCATTTTTCTCACAAAAAAAAAATTAAAAATGTGGTTGAAGATTTGGTGTATTATTTGATGCTAATATTTAAGTATTTTAGGAGTTCACGGTTTGAAGCTAAGTTATAAATATAGATGCTAAAATTATATTTTTTAGAGGCTCACTAGTTGAAGCTGACTTAGTAATTTAGAAGCCAATAATGGTATTAAATAGAAGCTCGTTTAATTACATGCCATTATTATTTATTACACTTTGTTTGTCTAGGTTAATTTTGTGAATGTCTGTACTGATTTTGACGGGATTTGAACAAAAAAGTAGAGGATTATATAAGGATAGTCCTAGGCTTTTCATCTTGGAATACCAAAGGGTTTCAATTGGATTTATAAATAATACAATATTTTTACAAAAAAGAAACTCAGAATGTAACACCATAAATAATTTGGATTATCTAATAATGCCTTTATTTCTAATAGCTGCTTGTATTTGACTGTCAATACTCGTGTAATATTTCATGTAAGTCAGTAACTTTGTCACCCTTTTAAGATCTCCATCAAAGAAAGCTATTGACAATTTTTTTTGTAAATCTTTGATAACAGCACTAATTTCTTTATTTAGTTTCATTATTTCTTCTTCTGTACTTGCTTCTTCGACTTCTTCATTCTTTGCCATGATTTTCATTAAAAATTCTTGATCTGCTTCAGTGTTTTCAGAAATTTCTTTACCTCTTAGACGCAGCATATAAATACCTGAAATAAAGGAAACTTAAAGTCAGCAACTGATTGTATTTATTTATTGTTATATGTATTTGAAACTAATGTATTCCTTAAAGAAATATTGACATACCTCTTGCTAAGGGTTCCAATAAAGTTTTATATGCATCATTAACCATTGATGAATATTGTGCTGATATTTCTTGCTCTTCTTTATTTCTATAAGAAGTTATTAATATAATATTAATTATAAATAGACATAAAAGGGATCTAAACTTATGGACCAGTAAGTGGAGTAAAATCTTACCTATTTGCATATTTATCTGGATGTAGATGCTTCTGCAAATTTTTGTACTTTTTTGCCAATTCAGTCTCGTCTAAATCATAAGTTTCTTTCACACCAAGTATTCCAAAATAGTTTTCTGATTTGTCAGGCTTTTGTAATGCTTTGCAGTTTGGACAAAACAGGTTAGAAAGCAAATTAGAGTCATTTTTTCCACACGACCAACATGAAATGTATCTTAAATGTGTGGTAAGATTAATTTTTGGTCCCATAAGCCATGAAAACCTTCCAAGACTCATGATATTCAAATACTAGTTTTTTTCAAACTTTCAATAAGGCTATGCAAATGCCGCCAGTCGTATTAGTAAATACTAAATACCTATTATAGTAAGTAGTTAGTACTTTACGTCACATTACACACTATACCAAAAGGTCACCCAAATTTGATCTTTACGTAATTTAATTACGTAAAGAAGTCGGTTAAATATACATTAATATTTGCAATCGCTTTTTTAAAATTTTCTTTTGTACCTATCGTAGACAGAGAAGGCAATAGACCAAGGTACTGTGTAACCGCGACTGAAATAGAGATAACATGACGTAACGATGACGTCACATGACAAGTTCGAGTTTAATGTTGCCACAATAACTGCACTCCCCTAGTACCCCAAATTAGATGGAAAATTCTTCCCAGGATTTTTAAATAAAACGACAAAACAGATGCTGAACTGTTTTATTTTTTAAATAACATACCTACACATATAAGGTTGTCTGGGAGAGACATACCTATTAGGGTAAGCTTCTATTTTTTACATATATCTTAATATTGTGTGCAATAAAGAATTTATTATTCTTTATTGCACACAATATTAACTTCAACCACCACTTAAAAGTATAAAATAATTTTAGTTTGTACACGTAAGTCGGTTTTTTAAAAATATTTTTTTTTATACTAAAGTTTTTTAATGTACTTTCATAGGACCAATTCACTAGATAATTATTTGCTCCTTAAAAAAAATATTGAAATGCCGAATAGAAATTTAGCATATGTGAGTCACTTTGAAAAAAGATGTATGTAACACAAAGGAAAATTTTTTTTCGTTACTAGTAAGAATGTTACACAAAATAATTTGTAATGAACAGTTAAAATTTTCCTTCGATCGAGTAATGCTATTGAATTAAAAGCAACAAAAATTGTATATTTAGTCATCAAAATCATCATTAATGAAATTAACAGTATATTCCTTTTTTCAGGCAGTCGTATAAAACTGCAACTCTTCATAGTTTAAGTTAATAATTATTTAAAAAAAACATTAAAAGTCTGCCTCTAGCTATTTAAAAATGGCTTTAAAAATTAAGAACTTTGTAAATAAAATAATTCTTAAGATCGCCAACAGTTCTCGACTGGTTGTTGGACATTCGAACGAAACTTCAGGATGATTCAGAACAGTAACCGACACTATCTAACTGAATACACTTTAATCATCGCCGACATATATTATATTCTAGTATCCATCATCTTTCTTTTCTTTTCTCATAATATTCATTTCTTCCATCACGACTTTATTTTGTTTCAACAAAAATTAAAAAAAAAATTGAAAAAGTAGCCAAAGTAACCCGCCGTTACGGTATGTCAGAGGACATTACTAAAAAAAACCTATCTCCGTGCCAAATTTCAGCCATATCGGTTTAGTGTGGCGTATTGAGTAACAAACATCCATATGTTTGTTACTCAATCACGCCACACTAAACCGATATGGCTGAAATTTGGATGTATGTATGGATGGCCCTACATACATTCAAACTTTCACATTTATAATATAAGTAGGATAGGGAAAATCGGGACATTGTATAGGTACCTAAAGCTGGCAACACACATAGATACTAAATTTTCTTATTAACTGTCAGTTTGTTGGGCACAAAAGTGTGTCGACCTTGAAAAAAACTGGTTACACGATGAGGGACAAAAAATTGGGTAGCTGCGTCTCTGTTTATCACATTAATAACTTTATCTCTGCTCTCTTTTTAGTGTGAGTGAGAAAGAAATCGTCACTGACCGTAGAGAGAGAAGACATAGAGTCAGTGACGATTTCTTTCTCACTCACACTAAAAAGAGAGCAGAGATAAAGTTATTAATGTGATAAACAGAGACGCAGCTACCCAATTTTTTGTCCCTCATCGTGTAACCAGTTTTTTTCAAGGTCGACACACTTTTGTGCCCAACAAACTGACAGTTAATAAGAAAATTTAGTATCTATGTGTGTTGCCAGCTTTAGGTACCTATACAATGTCCCGATTTTCCCTATCCTACTTATATTATAAATGTGAAAGTTTGAATGTATGTAGGGCCATCCATACATACATCCAAATTTCAGCCATATCGGTTTAGTGTGGCGTGATTGAGTAACAAACATATGGATGTTTGTTACTCAATACGCCACACTAAACCGATATGGCTGAAATTTGGCACGGAGATAGGTTTTTTTTAGTAATGTCCTCTGACATACCGTAACGGCGGGTTACTTTGGCTACTTTTTCAATTTTTTTTTTAATTTTTGTTGAAACAAAATAAAGTCGTGATGGAAGAAATGAATATTATGAGAAAAGAAAAGAAAGATGATGGATACTAGAATATAATATATGTCGGCGATGATTAAAGTGTATTCAGTTAGATAGTGTCGGTTACTGTTCTGAATCATCCTGAAGTTTCGTTCGAATGTCCAACAACCAGTCGAGAACTGTTGGCGATCTTAAGAATTATTTTATTTACAAAGTTCTTAATTTTTAAAGCCATTTTTAAATAGCTAGAGGCAGACTTTTAATGTTTTTTTTAAATAATTATTAACTTAAACTATGAAGAGTTGCAGTTTTATACGACTGCCTGAAAAAAGGAATATACTGTTAATTTCATTAATGATGATTTTGATGACTAAATATACAATTTTTGTTGCTTTTAATTCAATAGCATTACTCGATCGAAGGAAAATTTTAACTGTTCATTACAAATTATTTTGTGTAACATTCTTACTAGTAACGAAAAAAAATTTTCCTTTGTGTTACATACATCTTTTTTCAAAGTGACTCACATATGCTAAATTTCTATTCGGCATTTCAATATTTTTTTTAAGGAGCAAATAATTATCTAGTGAATTGGTCCTATGAAAGTACATTAAAAAACTTTAGTATAAAAAAAAATATTTTTAAAAAACCGACTTACGTGTACAAACTAAAATTATTTTATACTTTTAAGTGGTGGTTGAAGTTAATATTGTGTGCAATAAAGAATAATAAATTCTTTATTGCACACAATATTAAGATATATGTAAAAAATAGAAGCTTACCCTAATAGGTATGTCTCTCCCAGACAACCTTATATGTGTAGGTATGTTATTTAAAAAATAAAACAGTTCAGCATCTGTTTTGTCGTTTTATTTAAAAATCCTGGGAAGAATTTTCCATCTAATTTGGGGTACTAGGGGAGTGCAGTTATTGTGGCAACATTAAACTCGAACTTGTCATGTGACGTCATCGTTACGTCATGTTATCTCTATTTCAGTCGCGGTTACACAGTACCTTGGTCTATTGCCTTCTCTGTCTACGTCACTGACTCTATGTCTTCTCTCTCTACGGTACCTATATTTACATTTTACATTTTTTTTAATAACCACAGAGCTATCAGCTAATAACTTGTGACAATAACCATACTCCATAGTGTTGCATACCGATAGTCTTTATGTCGATAGACTATTCATAGTCTATGGATAATTACGACAAAACCATAGATTTACTATAGGTACCTACTAAATAAGTACCTACCTAACCTTATGAACACAATTATTTAAAGAATTTGGTTAGATTAGATAGAGCGCTTAAAGAATTTGGTTAGATTTTTATTTAAAAAACATATTTGAAATTGGATAAACTCTAAAGTGCTAATAATTGGGTCGGTCACCCTACATTATAATATTATAACAGCACAACAATGACAAGGCTCAAGAGGTCTCGAACCCAGAGCTGAAAAATCTTTGTATTGACAACACTCAACACGCCAAAATCTGTGTCTGTGACGGTCTGTGCCCTAATCTGTGGTGCCGTCTGTGACTCAACAGCAGCCTGTGACAGCAGCTGTTAATTTGTGGGGATTTGTGGTCTGTAGACTTTGTGTTTTGTTTTGCTTTTTGATGTTTTGTTTTGAATAATTAAATAATTGATACCTATATTCGATCATAATGCCATAAACTGGATTGAAATTGAATTATTTTTTAAACTCTCGTCCGATAATTACGTAATTTACTATCATAGTCGTAATGGTTTCCTATTTTACAATCGATGCTACCGGCGAGAACACGAACTTTCAGAAAGAAATCTCTAATATGATGCATGGATTTGGCGACAATCCGAATCCAAATGCCGCTACAGTGGTGTTAGTCGAAGACATAGTACTTCAACAGCTGCGATCAATGCTTCAAGAAGCTTTGAACTACTCAATATTAAGGGGCGGGAAAGCCATATCGAATTACGATATTATTTATTTAATGAGAAAAAACCCAGTGAAACTGAAAAGGCTTTACAATTATCAGATAAAAATGGACCATATTGACACAACACGGGCCCCTATTGTCACAAATCCGACCGCTTTATTATCAGGAATTATTATAGAAGAGGATAAAGAAGGAGTAAAAAAGAAACGCACACACACCAACATAATAAGAGAAATTGATGAAGCAGATGAAGTAAGTTTGGTTAAGTTTGATGCTATTGAATATTTAAGAAAGGTTAGAGCTGCTAAGATAACAGAGTCTATGTCATTTGAGAAATATGAAGCATACCATAAAGCGAGATGTGCTTCGTTTCGATCAGGATATGGCTTAAGTAAAGGATTCGTGAAACTAGAACGTTGGATAAATCCCACAAAAGAGTTGAAAATAACAATCTTAGCCTTAGAGGTATTATGTTTTCTCGCATATGAGACTGTAGCTGAAATAGTTGATGCAGTATTTTTGATACGACAGGATAGTAAAAAGAAAAGTGGAGATCCTTTCAGTAAGTTTGAAGGAGGTTACTTTTGCAACCCTCAGAGTTTGAATAATGCTGTTTACATTAAATCTGGTTACGAAGGTGTTCCTGCTATCACAGTGGCCGAGGTTAGAGAAGTGTTAAGAAGATATTTCACACCTACAAGCGGTATTAATGGTTTATTCTATAGAAATATGAGTAATGATTTGCCAGTTAGATATATTGCTATATGAAGAGGTCTGCCCAATTTTGGATATTGAATACTGTAGTTAATTTTGAGGGGTATAAATTTATAAATCTATTAGGGTATAAAAGTATTGTATGTATATTTTAAAGCAATATTTTATTTTTAAAAGAATAAATAAATGTATTTTTGTTGCTGCTTTCTTTTTACAGCACTAATTAAGTTATTAACTGTCAACTTGACATAAATCATCAAGTTATTATTGTTCAGAATTTTGTTTTACAATTAAATATTAATTGAAACAAATAATATTGCATAATATTTTTATTTAAATAAAATAAAGATCAACTACTTGACATTGGCGAAATGCATTGTGCTGGCTTGGCACTGAACAAAGCCATTATTATGTCGAAAAAAGAAGTAATTATTATGTCGAAAACTATATAGAATTATTTAATTCAGTTTTAAAATATGTAAGCTTCATTATTCTGTGATTTTTACATTATTCTGTAACATTGATTAATATGTTTTAAAAAATTAAAACCGTATAAATTAGTTAACTGTTTTCTTATGTATTCAATGTGGGCAGGAACATGAAATATAGAAACAAACCAAACCTAATAATATCTATGTTGCAACTTGCAACCAAGACATCTGCATCCTTTGCAGCTCTTATTCTTATATTAAAGTGTGTTTGTTTGTCCTTTAATCATGGAGTAAAAGATGGACGTGATTTTTTGGATGGGTATTGTTGAGGATCTTGAGATTGACATACTCGTAGACTACCTTTTATGCAGGTTCCCGTGCGCCTTTTAAAAACTTAACTATGCGGTTGAGGTCACAGGCAAAAGCTGGATAATGTGCGAGAGTCGCATGCAATAGTTTTTCCAGTAGGTAATGAAAATATTTCGAAGAGCTGATGGTCGATGGGGTCCCAAGGTGCTGGAGTGGCGACCCCGCACCGGGAAGCGCAGTGTTGGCAGACCCCCCACTAGGTGGACCGACGACTTCAAACGAGTCGCAGGGAGCCGCTGGATTCAGGCGGCGCAAGGCCGATGCCTGTGGAGGTCCATGCAATTCCGAGCGTGGTATTTTGAAAGTTTTTGTGTTAAAATCTGCCAAAATATCCAAACGCTGGGATAAGACATTCTATGTTGTTGAAATCGGCCCTAAGGCGGTTAAATGGGAAATGAAAGTTTGTTCGAATATTTATTTATATACAGATAAATAAATATGTTTTTTTTAATATATTTTAAATGACTTAAAATATTTTAAATATATTTTAATATATTTTAAATGACTCCGAATCTGTCAGAGGTGTGAACCTGAGAACAGACCCCGGGACCCCGCGAAATAAAGACCGAGTTGCACCACTAGGCTATCACCGCTTTTTACCCCCACCATTACTAACACAAGGTGAGTACCGAAACACGAGATACAGAGAGCAAGACATATTCGAAGTTTCGAACAATATCCAGACAATTTGCAGATTGCGAATTTCAGAACTTGTATGCAAGTGCAACCCATGATTGTGTTGCACTTAATTGCAAAGGACGGGCGACTCTGCATACCAGTTTGCTCAACAATTATCAAACAAAGTGAGTTGCCCCACACGCTCTGCCCGGAGTGTGTACAGTTTGCGCGTTTTGAGAGCTATTCTGTTGCCCTAAATTAAATTTAGGTACTGGGGTTGTGTTATTAAAATCGTGCAATAGATCAGTGGTGGATTTACACATTTGCCACCAGTAGACAATTCAAATTTTGCCGCCCCTTACAGACCTCTAGAATTTTATGTCGGTTCCTAAATAAGTTGTAGGTAGGTACATGGATTAAGGTTATGATCAAATATGAATCAAATATGGTGAGCGAAGCAACGGCTGGATCATGCGTCAAGCTCGTGCGGGTGCGACTAACGGGAATGGGTCTGCTTTGTCTGCCCGTCTTAACATGCGTTGGATTGTATATACCTACGTATGCATTTTTGAAACTTCAATGCGGAAACACTGTATACATAGCATAGTTTTGTTACATATTGTAAAAAAAATTTTTTTTGAAAAGAGCAACTGCTGAGTTTCTTGACGGCTCTTCTCAGCAGAATCTGCATTTCGAACCGGTGGTAGATTTATGACGTGTCATAAGAGCTACAAGTTGTCCTACGTGAAATAAATAATTTTTTATTTTTGATTTTGATTATGTTATGTTATTAAATTAAGTATTTTCTGTAAACCGTAAACTCCTCTTTGATATTAATTTTGTTTCTAAGCGTTTACTCGTGCCAACTAAACTTCGATCCACGGTAGATATAAGTCAGTTGCGCACGCGCCTGTAAACCCTGGTCCGCGCTACGCGTGACGCACGCTTAATGAGTGTTGTCTGGTATGTTAATTTCGTGTTTTTTACGATAATAGGTACAGTGTCATCAAGCTGAATACGGACTTTAATTTACCTACTCCTATATGAGCTCTTTAATTGAACGCATAGTACCTATATGTATTTAAATCCTATTATTACATATACACTTATAAAGCTAAGTAGCTACCTGCCTAATAATATTTTTAATCCATTGATCCGACCTTCGCTTACGCTTTCTAAAGCGATACACTTACCCATTTGCCTTGTGTCGAGGTTCAAGTGGGTACGAGTAGGTAAGTACCTAAGTACATAGTAGAAACATACGAGGGTACTTCAACCCCCAGAGATCCTTCAACCCAGAGCTCAGTCCCAATTCCGACGATTAATTGAGTGGCCGAAGGGAAGCCGAATTGGCTATCGTAAGGCCACATGTTATGTTTCGTGACTCGAGTGGCTTTCTATTTTGGTGGAGAAAAATGCTTTTTCTTTTATCTTTGTCTGACCAATGTGACGCGAGCTAAAATTTAGAAAAAGCTCTCATATTATGATTGCATGTCGAAAAGAAAAGTAGGTAGGTAAGTGACCGAACTTAGAGTCAAACGCTTTCCTTTTTTCTTCAAGGTTATTATGAAAGTAAAGGTAAAGTGACCTAACCCAAAAGTAAATTATTTATGTGAAAGCTTGTGTAAGGATCGGAGCAGATATATACCTGCCCGTAAGTAGTCGGGTACACATGAACACACATCACATCAGCTAGTTGCATGGCAATCCGTTTCGATGCTCTTCAAAGCTGATATGTACCTACGCATTATTTTGACGACAAAATGGCTCGTGTGTTTTCACTCAAATTCAACAAGGTCAAGAAAAAAACATTCAAAACTGTAACCCGACTACGAACACTTGGATACTAAATTCGTCATAATAAGTATCTACATATTGATTTTGTTTACATAAAAATCGGCTTAGGACTTTAGGCACTATGGTGAAACGTACTTAAATACATACATAGACTGCTGAAATAATAACCCTTTTGGGTTTGCCGCAGTCAGACAAAAATAGACTGTATTACAGTACTCTATATAACATGCCTACTATGGACCTACTTATAAAGTACACTATCTCGATGTAGTTGATTGATCGCCATTCGCCGGATTCTCTTACGTTACGACTATATACCTACAAGTATTTTATATTACCTTTGAAATAGAAGTAGAAATAGAAATATTTTTTATTCAAATAAACTTTTACAAGCACTTTTGAATCGTCAATGAATCTACCACTGGTTCGGAATGCCTTTCCCGCCGAGAAGAGCCAGCAAGAAACTCGGTGGTCGCTATTTAAAAAAAAAAAAAAAAAATTTACAATAGTTAATGAAACTATGCTATGTATACAGTGCTTCCACGATGAATTTTCCTAAGTCCGATACAATACAATAAAATACAATACAAATACAATCCAATACATCTCAAGACAGACAGGCAAAAGCAGACCCATTCCCGTTGGTGGCACCCGTTCACGGGCATGACGCATGATCCAGCCATTATAGAGGTAAGATTTCTTGTAAGCGTTTCCATCATCTTTCTTTTTCTTATTTTATATGTATTGTTTTGTTTTGTACAAAATAAATAAAATAAAAGAGTGGGCCTAAATTTCAAGAGAACCTGAGGGAATACCTCACATCAGCGCTAAGTGTTCACTTTCTTATACTTAAAGGAGGTAAGTAGGTACCTACTAAAAGGTCATGTTTGTTAATATTAACGTTACTTTGAAGAAGCACTAAGTCGATTATATTAGCGAAAAAGCGTTCATTTAACCTAATTATTTTCAAGAGAGACCTCTAGCAACGATTTCTAAGAGCTATCGCAATAAAGATTTACAAAGATATGATATCTAATAATTCAAAAATGAGAATGTTTACTTACTTTGCATTGCTACACCTGACTTATACCATAAAAAAGGAAAACTACTAAGACACCGTGCCGTAACGCTAAATCGCTTGGCGTCACGTCTTTGACGTGGAACAGTGCTAATAAAAAACAGTCAAAGCCTGTACCAAATGGAGAAAATGGGGAAATAAATTCTCAAATCGCCCGTACAGGGAACCAAACCAGGAACCTCCCTCTGATAAGTCAGATCAGTCAGACAGCGCCCACCTCTGTACCAGTGAAGTCAAAGTCAAAGGGTAGATTAATCTATGTACTAAGGTTACCTACACTTCTACGGTTATTCGCGCAAAGTCCAAGTAGCTCTAATACTACGTAGACTAAAATAATGTCAGGTGAATCTCTGATGCACTCCTCTAAAGTTAACCATTTTGCCCACGATTCCGTGAATAGACAGTAACAATATAAGTAAAGTCATTATAACTATGGAGAGGACTTAACAAGACCTGAAACTTAGCAGTACCAAGTGCAGTTAGTTTTCAGTTCTCCATTCGCCTCAGTAATTTCCTGACGCTTTAACTGGGACTCATTGTAGTACCTAACCTAAATTCGACAGATAATATCAATTTTTACCTGCGTTCGGAGTCGGAAAGTTTCGGAGTTTATGAGTTTTGTAGACTGCATGATATAGCTATTAGTTCGATTGAAACCATAGAGTATCTATTCAGTAGAGTCGCCTTTACGCACTAGATGTAAGGACGGGAGGAATATTTTGAAGTCCCCCCGGTGCGGCGTCCACATGCGTAATGATACTACCTAATATTATAATGTACTTAAGTTTGTTTGTATGTGTGTGTGTGGGTGCGTGCGTGCGTTCATGTGTGTGTGTTTGTTTATTTGTTACTCTTTCACACCACAACGAATAAATCGATTTGGCGATTCGGAATGGAGATAGCTCGTACCGAGGATTAACACATAGGCTACATTTTATCCCGGAAAAGTAAACAGTTCCCGCGGGAATCAAGAAACCGTAATCCACGCGGACGAAGTCGTAGGCATCATCTAGTAATACAATTAGTACACTGACAGGCGACGACGACTAAGAAAACTTTAATAAACTCATGATCAATGATCATTGATCATGAATCGCCAGAAGTTTCCCTTGGCCAGTTTGTAAAGAAAATTTTATTTAGTCAACACTAGGAAACCAAGGACGATTCTATAATCTGTGGTTGAAGTAATTGAAACTGTCGACACTTCTGCAAATTGAACAATGAGGTGTTAGGTACTTAGATAAGGATTTCTTTAGTAAGAAAAATGACTATTTTGCAGTGTCGAATTATAAGATTAGGAGATAGTCAAGTTCAAGTTGATCACTACTTGTAATTATACCTGAATCCAGTAGTTTTTCGTACATCCAGTAGTTTTTGCGTTAAAGAGGATACTCTTTAATGCAAAAACTATGGATGTATTTTGAAGAAACTTTACAATGAAATGAAATGAAATGAAATGAAAATGAAATGAAATGAAATGAGATGAAAACGAAGTCGCTTGCATTAGCAAGTACCTATTTCTTATTTTATCTTTTCTTGCAATATAGAAGGAGCAATGAATTACGTGCGAGCATAATGAATGGGCTATAAAATTGCATCTTACTAACGATAAAGCTCAAGAGTTCCCACGATAAACAAGTGTAAATATAAAATTAAAAAAAATATGTAATTCGCCATTTTATGGTGGCGGCCATCTTGGATTTGATATTTATCTTAGTGTGTTAGTATTCTACTAGACAAGCCCTTTCATTAGATACCCATATTGAGGGAGTTGTGGCGGCGGCCATCTTGAACCGATTTTCATCA
This sequence comes from Hipparchia sbordonii, assembly GCA_038048805.1. NCBI lineage: Eukaryota > Metazoa > Arthropoda > Insecta > Lepidoptera > Nymphalidae > Hipparchia > Hipparchia sbordonii. Next base: position 4,775,909 of record CM076107.1, on the reverse strand, counting down.
AACATAACTAAGAACACCGATTAATTCACCTTTCAAACAAAAAAAAAACAAAATCAAAATCGGTTCATCCATTCGGCTGCTACGATACCACAGACACACATACACACGTCAAACTTATAAAACCCCGTTGTTTTTGCGTCGAGGGTTAAAAATAAGTAAGTAAGTATAGTAGTATATAATAGTTAGCTGATGCACTCAACTCCGCGTCGTTAAGTTTTTAAAAAATCTTTTATTTTCGGCGGAAATCGTCGTTTTTGCGTCGGATACTAAAAGAAATCAAAAGATCAACAGTTACGTCTAGTAAACTGAAAACCGAGATGTCGACGTTCGTAATTCGTACGTAATTCTCACCACTATTGGTCCTGTCGTCGTACCCACTCCTAACACAAGCTATTATTATTTAGAAGGGAGAGGATAATATAAGTCGAGTTTAGCATAGCCAATCCTACTTAATATTATAAATGCGAAAATTTTGATTTATGGATGGATGGATGTATGTTTGTTACTCCATCACGCTGCAACAACTTAAGTGATTTGGCTGAAATTTGGCACAGAGATAGATGATAGTCACCTGTATGTAGAACTTTACTGTCGTAGCTACACTAAGGCGGGGTCAAGCACCCAATAACGAAAAAAACCTATTTTCCGTAGCATGTCGTAGCCAAAAATAATTATTTTCTCAAACCAAGGCACGCAACCCTTTACGGGCGACGAACGCTCATAAATGAGCTACATTTTTAGGAAATTTATATGTGATTGAGTAATTGTATAGCCGCTATACAATCGTCTTGCTTTTTTAAAGAATATTATTAATGCCTGCGACTTCGTTCGCGTGGATTAGGGTTTTTTATTCGGGAACTATCTTATTTCTCGGGTTAAAAAGTATAGCAGCCTATGTGCTATTCCAGACTTTAATCTATCTCTGTACCAAATTTCAGCCAAATCGATTCAGTCGTTGCGACGTGATTGATGAGTAACAAACATCCACACATCCAAACTTTCACATTTATAATATTAAAAATAGGATAATAGGATTAGTAGGATGTTAATTAATCACATTTCTGTAGTCAGGTTAAAATAAAATACCTACTGCTGTCTCTTAACCTTTGAATGACGACACTCAGAGAGGGGATAAATCATCATTCCGTACAACGTCCTAAGTGTTAAATGACAATGAGATACTTAAGAACGCGGCACTCACAATATTTCCAAGCTCCGATTCGTTCGAAGTCTCTAACCCTCAAATTCTTACCTATCTCAAAAATCAGGACTGTTATAGATATTTCGTTATAATGAATGTCTGTTGTTAGTTTGATACGTGTCTTTCAATAATTAATTAGCAATTAATTTTGAAATTGATCCGCCTGTCTCTAGGTATTTTCATCCCGCAACACAAAGGATACTTAAATCGTATAAATTAGAATCCTAAATCAACACAAACACTAACTTAATAATAATTTATAAAATTTCCATTTTTATAAATATTACAATCATAATAATATCTTTCTCATGAATTACAAGTGCTACGCCGCTTTGTAGCGCGTAGCGCTACGCCGCCGTGAACATAGCGGCGACTACGACTACTACTTGTTTAGGTGACTACGACGTTACGAGGCATACATTTTTATGGCGTCAATTCCACGGACAACAGCCTAGCGCCTTAGAATATTTATTTCGAATAAAATAAAATAATATTATCCAAATGCATGATAATACTACTCGGCGAACATGGGCGATTATCGATCGATGTAACTTGAATAAAAATTTATAATTTGAGAACATTCAAGGCAAAAGTGAATCGTTGCGCTCCAACCTAGATAACACAGAAACATTGCATAACAGATAAAAAAAGAGCATCATCAGTGCAAGTTTATAAACATAAACGACGACCTCCCTGGCGCAGTGGTGAGCACTGTGGTCTTATAACTGGGAGGTCTCGGGTTCGATTCCCGGCGGGGGCAATTTAGGAATTTATTATTTCTAAATTGTCTCTGGTCTGGTCTGGTGGGAGGCTTTGGCCGTGGCTAGTTACCACCCTACCGTCATAGACGTGTCGCCAAGCGATTTAGCGTTCCGGCACGATGGCGTGTAGAAACCGATTAGGGGTATGGGTTGAATTTACACTGCTATACCCCTTCCAAGTTAGCCCGCTACCATCGTAGACTGCATCGTCACTTACCATCAGGTGTGATCGCAGTCAAGGGCTATCTTGTCATCAAATTAAAAAAAAAAAACATAAATTAAAAAAAAGATGCTCGGTGGAAATGACAGCCAAAGAAGTCTTCTTAAAGTATCCTTTATTAAAAAGTGTAAACAATAAAAGAAAATTACAATGCAAGTTAAGTACCTAAAACATAAAACATACCTATTTTGTTCATGTATAATGGCGACCGCATTATACCAATGAAACACGCATTCCTGTCACGAACCCACGATGGTTCAGGAGTCGTGTGCTCCCAGCCTTACGGTACATAGTAATAATGATTGACGTTAAACGTAAACGTGGCGAAAATAAAATGTAGATTTTAAACTCCCGTGTAAGTTTTCAAAGATTCAAAAAAAAAAATACCGGCTGAATTGATCCCCCTTTTTGAAAGTCGGGTAAAAAGCATGACAAATTTAGTACAAAACAAGCAGACAGACAGACAGGAGTTATTTATTAGCGCATTAAGTATCATTCATCATCGTAAAATTATCGTTTAGATGACAAATCAAAACGGTTCATACATTAAATCACAGCTTTAGGTCATTGTTCACTTATTGTCATATGTTTAAATCATATCTCATTTATGGTCATATACTCTTCATTATAGCCTTGCATATTTGACCATCCATGGCAGATTTTTGCATAGTATATGACCTTTATATGACACGTAAAGTTGACTACATACGTAAGGTACGTACAAGCGTAAGTATATATGAACAAACATTTTGTGCAAGCATGCTTGCATTCTGTAAGATGATTTAGTATAAGCATCTTGCTAGTACTTGGCTTGTTACGCTTGCAGTTACGAATGTAATTAACCTGAAAGTTACTAGTCAGCAGTAGCCCTACGCTTCAACAATTTAGGTATAGTATATTTCAGTTTGTGGGAACTGAAATTCCGTAAATTTCGCCGCATTATATTCTCTTAATCGCGTTATAAATATTATTGCAAGTTCAAAGAAGGCTCCGTTTGTGCGAGAGGGATAGAAAATATTTCTCCCTACTTCGCAATTTCAGTGCTTGGCGAACCGCCCGCTTGAAAATACGCGTAAAGTGTATTCTATTTTCCTGTAAAATAACCTCTTAAACACGCGATACGAAACTATTGGGGTAACATTAGTGCGTAAAACATAATGTGTCAGTGTTAGTACTGTAGTGATTTTCAATTAAGTACTCCTAAAAATGTGTGAAACCAGTTACCTACTCCTATAAAATATGTTTTTAGTGTTTTTATATTGTCTTTAGTAGAACGAAACAGTCATTGTAATTAGTGTTTGTGTGAGTTGGACTGACTGCGGTTGTTATAACATTTACAGCTGGTACGTACTTGTATGTTGAAGGTTACTGTTAACTTTTGAACAAGGAAAATTTATATAGCCACCTTTTGTTTATTTTAGGGTATATTTAAGCAAATAGCTTTCGTGCTGAAAGCTCTAAGTTTTCTAGAGTTTTCGAAAATAATGTTTGATAATTGTTCAGTCCCAAAGTATAGGAGTATAGTAAAATATACAGTGCTCTTAGCCAGTAGGAACTCCTGCAATTTTAACCTTCTAGGTTAAATATTAAGACCGCAAAACACAGTCATATTTTTCATGTATTCTATTAGAACTCTACATTCCTACAAAATCATTTTATTCATAGTACTCGTAATATTTGGATAGTAGTTAAATTGCTTTTCATATTACATTGTAAGCTGTTAAGATGAAATGGACCGATTTATGCAAAATTTGACCTTGATTCTGAATTTATAGGTATTTACATAATTTGAAAAGTTTTGTAGAATGGATCTTGTTTTCATAAATACATACCAACTTTGAACGAGACTAATATTAAACCTTTCTGAATAATGATGAAAACAATATTTAATCAATATTATAAGCTACAATCAAAACAAAACGTGGCGTCCACCTAACATAATATATTTTCCAAACTATGTAGTTACCTACTATTTAATTATTATAAGAGCGGGTTGGCCTACATGAAATAAATCATTCTGAATTTTTGATTTTTTTAGTGTACTTTTATTTCATTATTTTTAAATTAAATTTAGTTTTATTGAGTTTTTAGTTTACTTTATTTAAGTATATTTAAGTATATATTGATTGATATTGTTCAACTTCAACATATTTTAAATATATTATAACTAATATGAACATTTTTTGACATGTCAAATAAATGTTTTTTTCAATTTAATTATAGTTGTTTTTTTTTAAATCTTTTTTTCTCGCAAGTATGGTGTAAAGAAAGTCACCCGAACAAGTAGTGGATTACGATTATGATTACTATACTATAGTTTATTATTAGTATTCGCATTGCTGTATCAAACAAGTTATTCTTCTAAGTTCTATGTAACTCCAAAAATATAGCTTTGAGAAAGAACGTCAAATAAACCCCTCGAATATTGAAGAAATAAACGCTCGGCGAACGCAAATAAAGGGATTAGAAACGCCGCGACCTTGTCTATAATTCAGTGAATAATTCAAGAAGCTCCTTGCCTTTCCACCTTTTACGTTGGTTTTCCTTATACGTACCGGTAAGTCATTCTATTAGCGCCTTCGGGTGGGTTGCGCGTCATATGGTTAGGGCAATTTTACTGATTGCTAATTTTTTTGACAGTTAGTGTCAGTTGCTAATAGGTACGGCGATTAAATTAAAGTTACAGTTACAGAAAAATTACCAAAGAAGCACAGAATATTAAATCCAACCGATAACCTTACCCTAATCGCCTGTCATGCAACCCATCCTTAATATAATTCTGCTAGTAATGTACCTTAACTACACTGTGGTTGTATTACTTCACTTGTGTTGCTTTAAATCACGATTTAAAGTACTCTAATAACTTAATAAATTTTATTTATGAATGCTTTCCATAATATTATGATTATAGAGATTATTAGCGAAAATTAAGATCAAATAAAATTATCTCATCGAAGCTCATTCCACATCAATAAATAAAAGATATTTGAAGTGTACTTTAATTATATATAGCTAAACATGGAGAGGCTTTATGCCAGTCTTTTTAACGAACTCAATTTTGAGCTACAATGCTGAATCATGGGTCGACAAATCTGACCATTCAAAAGAGCTTGTAAAAGTCTTGAATAAAACATATTTAATTTCAACCTGAATAAAATTTACCAACAATTCAGACCGTTTTTTATTCATTCCGATTAGGTAGTAGGTACACAATTTTCTCTTTTTGAACGTAAACATTATTAATTCTTTACATTTCCCTCAAACAACTCTTCCTTTTAAGATATAAGTCATTCAATGAGGAGTACGGATTCGGTATCCAATGCGATTTAACGAAAGATAGACGTTCATTTTAATACAAATTTAAGATCCACATTTCCGGGGGATTACTTTTTTGGAGCGAGTCTTCTGGATCATAAGATAAATTGCGTCACGTAAAATATACTTACTTATTTGAGAAGATATTTCGCAAAGGATCAGACTTTGGGAAACTTTTATTTGGGAAAATTATTACTGGTTAGTTTTAATTGAATATGTAGTTTCTGAAATTCGTCGTAGGTAGATTTCTTTTTTTAGTTTATGGTAGAATTTGTTAGTTTTGTGGTAACAGACACGCTTTCGCATTTATAATATTAGTAAGAAGTACACTAAAAGCAATCTCCGCAAAACTATAGAAGCAAATAATTTAATAAGGAGCTCACAAGATCCTAAATTAACTGGTGTTCAGGACAGGCCAAGACTGGCAATAAACTAAGTAGGTTTAAGTAAGCTAAGCAACCTAAAACCCTCACTTTACCTGGGTAGATTTGTCTTGTAGCAACTAACGTCGGTAACTCAATTCGCTTCGGGTTAACGAATACCTTCTATTAGAACCTCAGGACAAATGGCCTCTCTGTAGATCGCCTCCGTCGAACAAGTGACAGCTACCCAAGATAGACGGTCCAGTCCTTGGTTGCCAAGGTCTTCGGAATGAAACATCTTGATAGAATATGAATAATATCCAACTTTATTACTGGTTACATAAACACTTGAACTCTAAACTCGTTATAAGGGCAACCACGTCCTACGTCGGTGCTCGTCCGTCCCGGAATGACATAGCGGGCGCGCGCTGCATGTCCAAAATGCTAACAGACGGCCATTCTGCCGCGGGGATGTCCCCATCCCCAATTTCAGCTCGGCCATTCGTTAGGTAGGTATGCCCTCATACCGGTTAAAAGGATACAACAAAAAAAAAAATGATAATAATGAGATAATCACAATTTCAATCTTAGATTAATTCATAAGTGTCTAATATAGGGTATGTTTTACGCTTATTTTGATAGGATTACAAAAAATATGTATTAATACAAAAATAAATAATCAATTCCTGAATGACACATACCTACTTTAGGTTTTAGATTTAATGAATTTATTCTCAAAGAATAATTTGCTATAAAACAAAATAATAACAAAAAAAAACTAATTCACAAATATTTTGCAAATGCATACTAATTTTTTTTTTTTTTTTTTTATGTTACAAATGACTTTTCAGTAACAATCTCTTAAGGCAGACCCAATACAATACCTTCAAATTACAAAATTATTTATAGTAGTGTTAACAAAAGTATTGAGTTAAACTGGCACAAAGACACTGGCACAGACAAAGAGAAATAATTTTGTCTGACAGTAACACTATCCATTATATATATTGTTACATACATCTAAATAATAAGTAGTCAAATTGATTTATATATTGATTCATTTCCAACTAATTGTAGACCGAGTTATATTTGTTATATCTTTATCACATAAAATTTATAATCAATAATTCTAGTTTATACTACTCTAGGAGCAATCACATCATCCCTGAATTACAGATTACTACACTATGGTTATACACGTGTCATATCTAGCTTTTTGCCTTTTCATATGATATGTACCACACTGGGGCACAATTTAATTATTTATTTATTTATTAGAAAGTAATCAACAGTGTTACATCCCAATAGTATACAATTAATATATAGGTAGTTAGTTTTACAATAAGGCTAAACAGATCACACAATAATTATAAAACATGTTAAAAGATAAAAATGTAACTAGGTGAACTATATAGGTATAAAACAATAAACAATGAACAATAGAACACAATAATAATATGAGCAAGTACTATATTACATTTCGCATAAGTACCTCGCAAGGGGTACGCCGCATGTCATTTTTTCTTACATAAGTACCATACTGGGGTTACTACAGATGTCCATTTCACATAAATACCACACTGAGGGTACGACGTATGCCAAAGTTCATATAAGTACCACACTGGGGGTACTACAGATGTCCATTTCACAAGAGTATCACACTGGGGGTACGACGTATTTCACATAAGTACCACACTGGGGGTACTACAGATGTCCATTTCACAAGCGTACCACACTGGGGGTACGACGTATGCCATATTTCACATAAGTACCACACTGGGGGTACTACGGATGTCCATTACACATGAGTATCACACTGGGGGTACGACGTATTTCACATAAGTACCACACTGGGGGTACTACAGATGTCCATTTCACAAGCGTACCACACTGGGGGTACGACGTATGCCATATTTCACATAAGTACCACACTGGGGGTACTACGGACGTCCATTACACATGAGTACCACACTAGGGGTACGACATATGCCATATTTCACATAAGTACCACACTGGGGGTACGACGTATGCTCTTCACATCTGGATCAATTCTCCCAGCTGGCAATAGGTGACGACCGAGCGCCTTCCACACTAGGGGAACAGCACGGCTCGATCATTCGTTAACTCAGGGTCGAATCCACAATTCGCACTAGAAACATAGTTTAAAAGAACAAATTTAGCTTATCTAGATTTAGCTTAAAATAATTTAAATGTACAACTTGCACTCGGTGTATATTGAACCAATTTAACCAGCTCCACATAAATTGCGTTTAGCAAAACTACTAGCTTACATGAGGCGCTGTCACGATCACAAACAAAACCGTGTCAGCAACAAAACAAAACTCGATGCAACCTGTGTCTGCAACATATTAATAACACTAAACAGCGCCTATTATGCGTCTTTATAATAAATCTTTATTGAAAGTTAAAAGCTCTATGTAAAAAAACACATATACAGTAAAAATAAAACAAAACGATAGATAGGTATATAAATAATAGTGAATCATGAACCAACAGGCATACAATAGTAATATCTCGTCCACCATAATCAAAGATCGACACTGTTGACCCGGACAGCTCTTTAAACTCGTTTGAAGAATCCAAACGTTAAAAATTGGGTGTTTAGAATCTAAACCTTGTTCAGTTCTGAGCAGTACTCGTTGGTGAAATACAAACCATAACCTCAAACTGAACCAAGCGCTTAAACCGAGATTAGCGCGAACCAATTGCGTTCGATTTGAACGGTTCGTTGCAGGTACTATCCAGGCCCTGCATCCCACGTGCTCCGTCCGCGGCGACAGTACCCACTCAGTATTCATTCGTGTTTCCGTATAGGATATAAGATATTGAAGCAATGTAGAGATTTAATAACCATTTATATACGTTTTCTATTGTCTATTTTGGAAAGCCAACAGTTGAATACTCTAAAACATTTGTAGATATTCATCACAAGTTATGAGGGTCACATGATTAAATGCCCAATTAATTGTAAGCTTCCACAACATGCACACATATCGAACGATTATTACGTTGATATAATAACTAACTTTAACAATAAAACTCCTTGAATTAATTTGTTATTACCCTTACTTAAATATATTATATTCATTTACGAGATTTTACTTTCATTCATTACAGAATGTAATGAAAATATCAAAATATTGAAAAGTCAAGTCAGTTGGTGTATATAATGCTGTCAATAATATGACACCTAAATTGAGCATAGCGTTACAAAGTAAATCTATTTCTTTCCTTTATTTAACAATACAATGTAAGAGTTAGCAACCTTTGGTATAGGAGAATATTTGCTTAGCTTAGTTCTGCACCATCCAATATTTAACAGTTTGAAAGGCTGTCGTGGACAGTCACTCGCGGTGTTTCAAGCGCAAATATATAATAAGCAACTCGGAACAATTAACTTAACTCTTAAACAATTTAAACAAAACGTTAATGACAATATCAGTCTTCTATCCTTAAGGATATGTTTCTTGGAAAGGGTAGGTCTCTCTTTTTTTTTTTTTTTTATATATATATATTCATTCAGATTTTTCTGAAATGGTTGACAACTGGCGCAAAAATCGTTACTACACTCTCTCAATTCTTTTAATGTGGACTTCAGTGAACGGAGACCAGATCAAAGCGCAATATTCCAGTCTGGCACGCACACAGCAATCGAAAAGCTTAAATATATTAAAACACTTTGAACACCTAAGAACAAATCCAAGTGATTTATTTGCAAGGCCCAAAGCTTTAGCTCTGTGGGGGATAAGACCCAGTTTATTGTCCAACGTATGACCTAGATCACGAATTGCATCAACTTCGGCCAGTCGACTGTCATCCATGCACACACATCATCCTATCTAATATCCCATCCAATGTGCGAGTGAACGCCAGGGTACATTTTATTTATTTTACACCATTCATTCAATCTGTATAAATCATACTGTAATAATTGAACATCTTTATTGTCCTTAATAAAACGTGTCAGTTTTAAATCATCCGCGAAAACGCTTATATTACTATTATGAAAGATTTCGCCAGTGTAGACATTATAAGAAGAGAAGACCCAAATTGGATCGTTGGGGCACTCCCATTTGAGCCATAGATTGGTAGCCGTTCATGACTACTCCAGACCTCCTATTCGCAAGATGTGATTTAGACCGCATTAACAAGTTATGTGACACACCGTGCGCTTGCAGTTCACTTAGAAAGACACTATGATTGACCTTGCCAAAAGCCTTTGAAAAGTCGGTACACACGGCATCGATTTGTTTCCCGTTATCAATACATTCTGTTACATTTGTAGTACAAGGTAGCAGATTGCTAGATTGCTAGTCGAGCAGTCACTCATAAATCCATATTGCTTTCTACTAATTACATTCAGATGGCCCTACATGCGCTGATACACTAGCGATTCAAAAACCTTCGCCATGGTAGACAAAATAAATATTGGGTGATAATTTTTCACTTGTTTCCCCTTGCCAGACTTAGACTGTGTCTACACGTTAAGTATTACTGTGTAAACATAACTTTAAAGACTAGACTATTAAGGTGTCGGTAAAATGCCCATCTTTTAAAGACTAATTAAAAATCAACGCAAGAGACAGTCATATCGGCCAGGCACACTTCATCAAAAATATTGGGGTATATGGTAACAGCTGCCCTTTAAAATACTTTGGGTTGCTTCCTTTTTCTGTTTCTCATTGTATAAATGTGTTCACTGTAACATAGCACTATTAACCCTCGCAATCCAACGGATCCTTATATCTTGTCACTTTTGCGCGATTCCCATGTTTCAATTCTAGAAGCTCAATTCACTGAGGGAAACTACACAGGATAAGACCTGCTTTTGGGCTTATTCAAAGACATATGGGTCGAACCATATCGCACAAGATATTATAAAATTTAGACACCATGGCATCAACATTCTCACAACCGCTAACTTCATCTATCCAGGAATTACAGTTTAGAGAGAGATAAATGACCCTTTCACAGTCAACTTTTTTTTTTTTTTTTGTTCTGATTGAGACATTATAATTTCCAATGGAGGATGATATTTATCAATCTTTCTTAAATAATTAAAACATTCACTTTCTATAATTCCCTTATTTGTTGAAATTTAATCAGGAATTTTGGTTCTGTGATTATATACTAAATTATATTGTTTAAATCATTAATCAACAATAGAGCTTATCAATGCAGCAGTAATGTAATTAAGGCGTCAAACGCGTTATCACAAGGAGACGAAATATTCTACTTAAATTAAATTATTAATTAGTGTAGCACAATTATTATTATTGAATATTTTGTTAATGTTCCCAAGAAATTGTCAAGTAAAGTGAAAATTGAGTCTAAGTATGTGTCGATTCGCACACAGATATGCATATACTCCACCCACTAAACATTCCACCACATATCCAAAACTATCAGAGCTAACCCCGTTATCACGTCTGTCAACATGGTAACGACTATCAAAAATTTCTCTGTGTAAAATACTATCATTAAACTATGACTCAGTTAATATTATAATGTCAAATTCACTGTTGAGATAGGTTACGATAGATCTCGTTAGTGCATGAACGAAGTCCTCTAACATTCTGATTATAACACTTATTCGTCTTAAATATTTTTTTTTTTTTTTTTTAAAACTTTAAAATTAATAAAATTATTATGCAGTAAAATACTTAAATGTATTATTAAGATTATTTAAAGAGTCCTTATTCCTTATAGATATTAAAAATTCCTTATATGGTCAGAGGATTCATTTTTGCGTATGTATACAAATCCTCATTTAACCCACACAAATCTATTTATATTTTAGTTTCTTAGCCTTCAGACGAAATGCATGCAGAACGTTCTGCAATATAGATTTGTTTAAGGTCTCCACCTAATCCGATATAGCTTGTATTCTATTTATCTCCACTATACTCAGCGTTTCTATTAGAATTACTCGCTGCTGCCGAAAACTCAAACCCTTGGATAACCGAACTCGCCGTTCTTGTACACAAGTGAACATTAATTCAATTCAATTTATTTGCATAAAACATGTGACATACAGGTGTTAACAATTGGTTATGAATGAGAACAATGTTTTGCCTAATAATCGGCATGCACATATTTACAAATTCATCTAATATATAATGTCGATTGATTCTAATAATGACGGCAACAATCAGTCAATTTAATTCTTACAATGTCATACTTATTCTCACACAGATTACACATCAGATTCTTTAAGATTATATTTAATTGTGTTTGCTATCTGGTTAACCATCGATAATAAACTTTCATTCCAATGCTCTGGAACACACTGTATTTCAATGTTATTTACTCGCGATTTTTGTTCTGATTGAATTGAAGTTTATTTGTATAATTCTTGTAACCGACGGCGCGCGGCTCACGGTCGCGTGCGCGTCGCATCTGTATAAGTGCGAGCGACCCCGCTCGCGCCTGACCGCTTCCACCCAGGCTCCCAACAGACTCAGACACTCACGCAATATGCATGTACACAACGCAACCACAACTAAATCGCCCGCAACTTCGTGAGACAAATGTACTATAAAATTTTATATTCGGTTTCTAACATATTAATGCTCTTGATCTTAAATTGAAGTCCTTTCTTTAAATCTTCGTGTTGCTAATCCATAAAGAATATGGAATTTGTAACTTGAGTAAGTTGATCAAGGGTATCCTTCAAGTTTCGACCAAACTGACATATATATATATAATGTTTGCTTAAAAGAAAGTGAAGTTCTTCTCTAACAACCTGACGAATATACTATGATTGTTAAATCATTTATCACACTAGTATAACTGTTTTTTTTTTATTTATTTATTTATTTTTTTTTTTTTTTTTTTACATTCACATTAATAACCGTGTTATCGTTTTTCGATGAGCTTCGTAATGGAGTATAGTATTGGTTTTACCAGACCGTGGACGGTTACATGATGGGCATAGTCAGGTAGTTAAAATCGGAAGATAAGTCTTTTTATTGACCATTAGACGTTTTGAAATCATCAAAGTGATATTTTGTCATACATGATGAAATTCTGTAGTAATTAGTTGGTCAGTACAACAATCAAACTTCTTGGCATTCTCTTTTGTAGAAGCGAACATTGTTATTAACGATGTAGATAAAAATTCAATCCACATTCAATATAATTGATCGTCTAATATATTAGATTTGTAGCGAGAATCGAACTCGCATTTAGTAACCTCACCAGTGGGCCACATGGGCCGTCACATAGTTTATGCACTTGAATAACATCCTCTTTAACCGAAAATTGAATATTAGTCCTTAACAACAATTTTGCACCACACGCACACTTACCACTTACTTATCCCGTCATTGTAATTACTGCAACCTCAGGTATATAAAATAATTAATATAGTGTCGTACACATATCATTAAGGCACCCATATGTGTGGTAATTCGTTGTTAAAAGATTTAATACTTAAGTAGTATAACGTGTTATCAAAGTGCACCACCTCGCAATACTCCCATCGCTCAACACAGAGCAGCCATATTCAGTATTCGCATCTTATTAAAAATAAAGATATCGCTTAAGCCTAAACAGTCGGCATAAGTACCTACAACCCGACTCCGGCGTCCGTAGTATTATTACATCACTCTATGCGCCCACGTCACGGGGAATGTCGGCCCGAGCCTCGGCGGCTGGCGCACCCTAAGGTACCTACCACTAAGGTACCTAATTAATGCGACGTTGTCACTCTGCTCTACGACGTGACGCAGCGATTCATTTTGGCGGGTATTGGGACGCATCCTCAACAATAGTCACTATCGAGCAGCTGGGCGTTTTACCGGATATAATAATAATATGAATGCATATATTGCGTATGGTAGGTATCTATGCAATGCAAACACAAGAACAAAAAATAATAATTATGTTAAACGGATCCATGAATAAAATACATAATTTGTACATACCATTGTTAAGTTCTTACCACTTCTGAAGTATTAGAACCTCAGGACAAATGGCCTCTCTGTAGATCGCCTCCGTCGAACAAGTGACAGCTACCCAAGATAGACGGTCCAGTCCTTGGTTGCCAAGGTCTTCGGAATGAAACATCTTGATAGAATATGAATAATATCCAACTTTATTACTGGTTACATAAACACTTGAACTCTAAACTCGTTATAAGGGCAACCACGTCCTACGTCGGTGCTCGTCCGTCCCGGAATGACATAGCGGGCGCGCGCTGCATGTCCAAAATGCTAACACTTCATTATAAAGTTTTCCGCCGGATCGCTAGAGTTCAGATAGATATTCTTTCTGAAACTCGGGCTGAATTCTAAACTAGGGTAATATGGCAGGTTTAACTCTTGGTGATTTTTGTACGGGTATCTCTGTGTCAACGTTTTCCATGCGGGAGAAAAATAAATTACTGAGCATAACTTGTTAGGTTAGGTTAGGTTACACACATCACATGCAAGCTCATTATGATGCACAGACTTTTGCGTGTGTGAGGTTTAGGTACATTTCAGGGCAGATATGTATATAGGTATGTATGTATGGAAATTATTTAAGTATGTTACAATTATTAGTAGCACTATGCGCATCAGTTTCAAGCGAGTGAGATTAATTATTTATTATTATTAGTATAGATCATTATTCAGAAATAATAAAATAATTTCAGTCAAACAAACCAGATTTCTGAAATAAATGAAATCTTTCGTTTAACTATCTAAACGTTAATATAAACGCTTAAAGGAATAAATGAACATTGTAAATAAAGGAATTACAAATGGCGTGGCTGAGCCGTTAATTCAGAGAACAACTCGAAAAGTTTCCCGCCCACCGCCTTTTTATCTCTTAGGTGAGTTTACCTTAAACAAACTGGTATAGTAATTGAATTAGATAGTCAGACTCGATACCCGAGACGGTTTTAACGAAGGTCTTCGTTATGAAAGGAATTTAAGACGTTATTGCGAAAGAAGATATTCTGAAACCGTCCCAAACTGGCTAAGAAGAGATGAGATATCGTAGAGAGGTGTTAATTTGTTACTACATTAATAAATAATTGCTGAAATGATTTAGGTACGTTATCTATTCTTCCAAATAAGATTAGAACGGTTTTCGCTCACTCCATTTCCAATTTTTAGCCACTTAATGCTTATCAATCTTCTATATATATATATAAAATTCAAAGTCCTGACTGACTGATTGACTGACTGAGATATCAACGCACAGCCTAAACTACTGAAGTTAGAAACTTGAAATTTTTACAGTTGGTTCCTTTTATGACGTAGGCGCACACTAAGAAAGGATTATTGGAAATTCCACCCCTAAGGTGTTTAAATAGGGGATGGAAGTTTATATGAAACTCCGTCATTTTTCAAGCTGTTTCCATCAAAGTTGGTATTTGAGCTTTCAGTTAAAAATAAAGAAGTACGTGTGTCACAGTTTTTGAAAATTCTACCCCAATACCTAATTCCACGCGGACGAAGTCGCGGGGGCAAAAGCTAGTTACATATATAAAAGGAGAAAGGTGACTGACTGACTGACTGACTGACTGACTGACTGACTGACTGACTGACTGACCTATCAACGCATAGCTCAAATCACTAAACGGATCGGACAAAAATTTTGCATACAGACATAAACCATAAACATAGTAGGTATTCCTTACTACAGTAAGCATCATGGTATTGACGTAAGTTGAATTTTCAAAAATTCTTGCTTAGGGGATGCTAAGCAAGAATTTTTGAAAATTCAACCTCTTAAGGGGATAAAATAGGGGTTTGAAAAATTAAAGTTAACAAAAATAAACTTGGCAAAAGCTAGTTATTCATAAATCGCAAACAAAATCTATAACTTTAGAATATTTTATTAAAGAAAAGTATACACGCCGAAATAAGAATCTCCTATTTTGGAAATCAGCTATAAAGAGTTGAATTCCTCTTTTTATTATTTGTATAAGTGAACTCATAAAAGATAAAGGGCTCAGAAATTCTAAGCATTATCATTCTTTATTATGAAGCTATAAAAAAAATTACTTTAGGGATTGTTAGAAGTAAGAAGTCCAATAGAAACAAACAACCAATAAAACAAAGATAACAAGTGCAGTCTTCCGGACGATAAAGTGATTAATATTCGCGAAGTTTCTCATTCAGTTGTGTTTTAATGTTATGAATTAATTACACAGTCTAATTCAATACAAAGAAAGGGGGAAGTTTAAGGACATGTCTATTAAAACGGTAGAGTGCAGGGGTTTTCTGAGAAACGATCTGAATTATAAATGAGGGTATGCCTACGTCAGTCACGTCAGGGAAAATTATTGGGTTTACTGAAACATGCTCTCTCTCAATGAAGGTTTTTAATGTTTCATAACACCATACTGGTAATTCCCACAGCTTTGAAACTTCGCCAGTTTTAAGTCTCTGAGGCTAGGAGCCCCAACACAAGCCCCATTTTCATTTCATTTCATTTCGTTTCAATACCTATCATTGCTGTGTTTTTAATTTTTATTTATTTTGTATATTTTTGTGTTTATTGCTACCAATAAAGATATTTCTATTCTATGCTATTCTAATTTTAACTTTGGAGCAACAAGTAAGAGAAAAAATGGCAATAGCCTAGTGGTAATCGACTTCTGCCTTCTTTTTGAAAGGTTTTGTTGAAATCAAGTGTTTTACGTGATTACTTTAAAGATGAAGGAAAACAAGGTGAAGGATTTTGCGTGTCTGAGTGTTCTCCATAATGTTATCGAAGGTGTGGGAAGTCTGCCAATCCGCACTTGGCCTGTGTGTGTGGCTCAGTATTCTAAGAGGAAACCCGTGCCCAAGTATGGGCGGTGATAGGTTCAGATAATGAAGAGCGAAGCTATAATATTGAGAACAATCCCACTTTGTAAGTTGGTACACCCTGTGGACTAAGCCTGTTGTACATCGCTAAGAAAAAGTTAAGTTCTAACAACAACAGAAAAAGTTGCCAAATTGTGGGAAACCTTCAAAAGATCGGCGTGTATCCCAAAGAAATAGAACAAATTCCGTGTCACTAACAACATTAGCGAAGTCGTCATAACTACAGAACGGACCTGACTCGAGGAGTTTGACAAACTTCGTAATGCCATTTACTGTTCGGTCATATTAAAGAGCACTGTTACATAGGCCTATTACTGCTCAGTTTGCCGCTTAATTCAATTAGTCTGTCTTTGTTATAATTATTTTCTTCTGGTCGACTTTCAGCCATCTCAAGCCAACTACGCAGGAGATATTATATTGCATAAGTTGCACTTCTCCAAACTCCAACAAGTTGTTAAGAAAATAAGTGTTTTCCTGACCGAATCCGGCCACTGCGGAGAATCTCCACAGAGATTAGCAATCTGCGCGGGAAATATTATAGTGCTAAAGTGTGTTCGCAAACACACGTGCACTTTCCGACGACCGACGGCTTTACGTACTCTTCGAGGCACGGGGGTGACTTTATAACCCAGGCTGGTACTGAGAATTTCTTGAAAGAAAAACCTTTTATCCCGGAAAAACAAACTGTTCCTGCGGGATTGTTAAAAACCTAACTCCACGTGGACAAAGTCGCAAGCACAGCTTAGTTCATTCGAAACCAAGGTTCTCTGCTTGATCGTGACCATTCTACCTTTTGACTTTATTAGCTTACATATCTGCGCATACAAAAGCGAGCGCTTTCTAAGGCGAGTGTGAAATCTAGCTCCAGAGAACGTAGGACTCTTATTTTACAGTCCAAGAAGCTTTTAGATTAAGAACATAACTTGTTTGAGACCACATCTCTTTTACTTTTGAATTTTATGAAAGCAAACATGTTTAAGTAAATTATACTGAATGCTAGTTTGTTTTTTAGATAATCTCGATTATTTTCACGACGAGAACACACTAACTCAGAAAGCGTATGGTATTTTTGCTCATAAGATCACAGGGTATGTACTAGCACCATTTTTTTTTTTTATTTGATGACAAGATAGTCCTTGACTGCGATCTCACATGATGGTAAGTGACGATGCAGTTTAAGATGGTAGCAGGCTAACTTGGAAGGGGTATGGCAGTGTACATTCAGCCCATAGCCCGAATCGGTTTCTACACTTTATCGTGCTGGAACGCTAAATCGCTCGGCGGCACGTCTTTGACGGTAGGGTGGTTACTAACCTCGGCCAAAGCCGTATAAATTCCTAAATTGCCCCGCTTGGAATCGAACCCGAGACCTCCCAATTATAAGACCTCAACGCTCACCATTGCGCCAGCGAGCCGATACTACCAGAAGGCAAAAAAGTAAAGTATGTAGGTTTATAAAAGGTCTATTTATTTGTAAAAAAAAGCCAACATTCGCGTCAATGTAATCTAGAACCTGCCTAATTATGCATCGTTGTAGCATCTATTAGGTATCGAGTCAGAGAGCCCAATTGAATTACTTATTAGGTACTTAACTACTTAAAAGGTAGAAAGGCTAAGCGAAAACTTCTTGAATTATTCACTTCATTATCTTCGACTTGGACTGTTCTAATTCCTTTATTTGCGACCTTTATTTATTCTTTGAGGCGTTTTATTTTGCCAAAGATATCGGATTATTCTTATGATTAAGTATCTTGAAGTATCAAAATTTTTTTTCCTCCGAGTTAAGTATGCTTATCTTTGGAATTTCTAGACCTCCTATTATTTTTATATTATTAGTATCCAATTTCACTATCACTCAATATTAGAGATTAGCAGTTATTCCAAGAATATATTATGGAACTAGCTGATGCCCGCGACTTCGTCCGCGTTGAAATGAAATGTTTTTAAAATCCCGCGGGAACTCTTTGATTTTCACTTGCAGTTTTCATTAATTTTTATAAACGTAGTTTTAATTAAATGTATACTAATATATAAAGCTGAAGAGTTTGTTTGTTTGAACGTGCTAATCTCAGGAACTACTGGTTCGAATTGAAAAATTATTTTTGTTTTGGATAGTCCATTTATCGAGGAAGGCTTTAGGCTATATAACATCACGCTGCGACCAACAGAAGCGAAGCATCAGTGAAAAATGTTGCAAAAAACGGGGAAAATTATCCATATTTAAAATATATTCTTTTAAAAACTTCTTAATCTCGATCATAATAACAGAAATTGACGCGGACGAAGTCGCGCGCAACAGCTAGTTATTCAATAAAATTAGTTCAAATTAGTTTCCCATTAATTGAAACAGCAATTCAAACCGTTTTATAATTATGTGTGTTCAAATACGTATTTAAATGTCAACAGAGGTCACGGCCGCGAACAGGTCATGGTCTCAGGTCACCACAACCGCAAGCTCTCATAAGAGCTTCGTAATGTAGGGATTAAAATATAAAGTACGAGTGTATGAAATTTCTTCTACGTAATATAAATAAAGTGTATACAGAATTACGTAAAAGAACGTTAAGTATAGAGTTCATTAAAAGAAAAGTAAAAGCCCGAAACTCAATGTATGAAATATAAGTGCTTTATACCTATGCAAGAGTTGCTATTTATGTAAATGATTTTGTGGAGTGAATCTTCTATACCTGTACTATTGTCTATTCTGTATAATCTCCGCAAAACTATAGAAGCAAATAATTTAATAAGGAGCTCACAAGATCCTAAATTAACTGGTGTTCAGGACAGGCCAAGACTGGCAATAAACTAAGTAGGTTTAAGTAAGCTAAGCAACCTAAAACCCTCACTTTACCTGGGTAGATTTGTCTTGTAGCAACTAACGTCGGTAACTCAATTCGCTTCGGGTTAACGAATACCTTCATTATAAAGTTTTCCGCCGGATCGCTAGAGTTCAGATAGATATTCTTTCTGAAACTCGGGCTGAATTCTAAACTAGGGTAATATGGCAGGTTTAACTCTTGGTGATTTTTGTACGGGTATCTCTGTGTCAACGTTTTCCATGCGGGAGAAAAATAAATTACTGAGCATAACTTGTTAGGTTAGGTTAGGTTACACACATCACATGCAAGCTCATTATGATGCACAGACTTTTGCGTGTGTGAGGTTTAGGTACATTTCAGGGCAGATATGTATATAGGTATGTATGTATGGAAATTATTTAAGTATGTTACAATTATTAGTAGCACTATGCGCATCAGTTTCAAGCGAGTGAGATTAATTATTTATTATTATTAGTATAGATCATTATTCAGAAATAATAAAATAATTTCAGTCAAACAAACCAGATTTCTGAAATAAATGAAATCTTTCGTTTAACTATCTAAACGTTAATATAAACGCTTAAAGGAATAAATGAACATTGTAAATAAAGGAATTACAAATGGCGTGGCTGAGCCGTTAATTCAGAGAACAACTCGAAAAGTTTCCCGCCCACCGCCTTTTTATCTCTTAGGTGAGTTTACCTTAAACAAACTGGTATAGTAATTGAATTAGATAGTCAGACTCGATACCCGAGACGGTTTTAACGAAGGTCTTCGTTATGAAAGGAATTTAAGACGTTATTGCGAAAGAAGATATTCTGAAACCGTCCCAAACTGGCTAAGAAGAGATGAGATATCGTAGAGAGGTGTTAATTTGTTACTACATTAATAAATAATTGCTGAAATGATTTAGGTACGTTATCTATTCTTCCAAATAAGATTAGAACGGTTTTCGCTCACTCCATTTCCAATTTTTAGCCACTTAATGCTTATCAATCTTCTATATATATATATAAAATTCAAAGTCCTGACTGACTGATTGACTGACTGAGATATCAACGCACAGCCTAAACTACTGAAGTTAGAAACTTGAAATTTTTACAGTTGGTTCCTTTTATGACGTAGGCGCACACTAAGAAAGGATTATTGGAAATTCCACCCCTAAGGTGTTTAAATAGGGGATGGAAGTTTATATGAAACTCCGTCATTTTTCAAGCTGTTTCCATCAAAGTTGGTATTTGAGCTTTCAGTTAAAAATAAAGAAGTACGTGTGTCACAGTTTTTGAAAATTCTACCCCAATACCTAATTCCACGCGGACGAAGTCGCGGGGGCAAAAGCTAGTTACATATATAAAAGGAGAAAGGTGACTGACTGACTGACTGACTGACTGACTGACTGACTGACTGACTGACTGACCTATCAACGCATAGCTCAAATCACTAAACGGATCGGACAAAAATTTTGCATACAGACATAAACCATAAACATAGTAGGTATTCCTTACTACAGTAAGCATCATGGTATTGACGTAAGTTGAATTTTCAAAAATTCTTGCTTAGGGGATGCTAAGCAAGAATTTTTGAAAATTCAACCTCTTAAGGGGATAAAATAGGGGTTTGAAAAATTAAAGTTAACAAAAATAAACTTGGCAAAAGCTAGTTATTCATAAATCGCAAACAAAATCTATAACTTTAGAATATTTTATTAAAGAAAAGTATACACGCCGAAATAAGAATCTCCTATTTTGGAAATCAGCTATAAAGAGTTGAATTCCTCTTTTTATTATTTGTATAAGTGAACTCATAAAAGATAAAGGGCTCAGAAATTCTAAGCATTATCATTCTTTATTATGAAGCTATAAAAAAAATTACTTTAGGGATTGTTAGAAGTAAGAAGTCCAATAGAAACAAACAACCAATAAAACAAAGATAACAAGTGCAGTCTTCCGGACGATAAAGTGATTAATATTCGCGAAGTTTCTCATTCAGTTGTGTTTTAATGTTATGAATTAATTACACAGTCTAATTCAATACAAAGAAAGGGGGAAGTTTAAGGACATGTCTATTAAAACGGTAGAGTGCAGGGGTTTTCTGAGAAACGATCTGAATTATAAATGAGGGTATGCCTACGTCAGTCACGTCAGGGAAAATTATTGGGTTTACTGAAACATGCTCTCTCTCAATGAAGGTTTTTAATGTTTCATAACACCATACTGGTAATTCCCACAGCTTTGAAACTTCGCCAGTTTTAAGTCTCTGAGGCTAGGAGCCCCAACACAAGCCCCATTTTCATTTCATTTCATTTCGTTTCAATACCTATCATTGCTGTGTTTTTAATTTTTATTTATTTTGTATATTTTTGTGTTTATTGCTACCAATAAAGATATTTCTATTCTATGCTATTCTAATTTTAACTTTGGAGCAACAAGTAAGAGGAAAAATGGCAATAGCCTAGTGGTAATCGACTTCTGCCTTCTTTTTGAAAGGTTTTGTTGAAATCAAGTGTTTTACGTGATTACTTTAAAGATGAAGGAAAACAAGGTGAAGGATTTTGCGTGTCTGAGTGTTCTCCATAATGTTATCGAAGGTGTGGGAAGTCTGCCAATCCGCACTTGGCCAGTGTGTGTGGCTCAGTATTCTAAGAGGAAACCCGTGCCCAAGTATGGGCGGTGATAGGTTCAGATAATGAAGAGCGAAGCTATAATATTGAGAACAATCCCACTTTGTAAGTTGGTACACCCTGTGGACTAAGCCTGTTGTACATCGCTAAGAAAAAGTTAAGTTCTAACAACAACAGAAAAAGTTGCCAAATTGTGGGAAACCTTCAAAAGATCGGCGTGTATCCCAAAGAAATAGAACAAATTCCGTGTCACTAACAACATTAGCGAAGTCGTCATAACTACAGAACGGACCTGACTCGAGGAGTTTGACAAACTTCGTAATGCCATTTACTGTTCGGTCATATTAAAGAGCACTGTTACATAGGCCTATTACTGCTCAGTTTGCCGCTTAATTCAATTAGTCTGTCTTTGTTATAATTATTTTCTTCTGGTCGACTTTCAGCCATCTCAAGCCAACTACGCAGGAGATATTATATTGCATAAGTTGCACTTCTCCAAACTCCAACAAGTTGTTAAGAAAATAAGTGTTTTCCTGACCGAATCCGGCCACTGCGGAGAATCTCCACAGAGATTAGCAATCTGCGCGGGAAATATTATAGTGCTAAAGTGTGTTCGCAAACACACGTGCACTTTCCGACGACCGACGGCTTTACGTACTCTTCGAGGCACGGGGGTGACTTTATAACCCAGGCTGGTACTGAGAATTTCTTGAAAGAAAAACCTTTTATCCCGGAAAAACAAACTGTTCCTGCGGGATTGTTAAAAACCTAACTCCACGTGGACAAAGTCGCAAGCACAGCTTAGTTCATTCGAAACCAAGGTTCTCTGCTTGATCGTGACCATTCTACCTTTTGACTTTATTAGCTTACATATCTGCGCATACAAAAGCGAGCGCTTTCTAAGGCGAGTGTGAAATCTAGCTCCAGAGAACGTAGGACTCTTATTTTACAGTCCAAGAAGCTTTTAGATTAAGAACATAACTTGTTTGAGACCACATCTCTTTTACTTTTGAATTTTATGAAAGCAAACATGTTTAAGTAAATTATACTGAATGCTAGTTTGTTTTTTAGATAATCTCGATTATTTTCACGACGAGAACACACTAACTCAGAAAGCGTATGGTATTTTTGCTCATAAGATCACAGGGTATGTACTAGCACCATTTTTTTTTTTTTTATTTGATGACAAGATAGTCCTTGACTGCGATCTCACATGATGGTAAGTGACGATGCAGTTTAAGATGGTAGCAGGCTAACTTGGAAGGGGTATGGCAGTGTACATTCAGCCCATAGCCCGAATCGGTTTCTACACTTTATCGTGCTGGAACGCTAAATCGCTCGGCGGCACGTCTTTGACGGTAGGGTGGTTACTAACCTCGGCCAAAGCCGTATAAATTCCTAAATTGCCCCGCTTGGAATCGAACCCGAGACCTCCCAATTATAAGACCTCAACGCTCACCATTGCGCCAGCGAGCCGATACTACCAGAAGGCAAAAAAGTAAAGTATGTAGGTTTATAAAAGGTCTATTTATTTGTAAAAAAAAGCCAACATTCGCGTCAATGTAATCTAGAACCTGCCTAATTATGCATCGTTGTAGCATCTATTAGGTATCGAGTCAGAGAGCCCAATTGAATTACTTATTAGGTACTTAACTACTTAAAAGGTAGAAAGGCTAAGCGAAAACTTCTTGAATTATTCACTTCATTATCTTCGACTTGGACTGTTCTAATTCCTTTATTTGCGACCTTTATTTATTCTTTGAGGCGTTTTATTTTGCCAAAGATATCGGATTATTCTTATGATTAAGTATCTTGAAGTATCAAAATTTTTTTTCCTCCGAGTTAAGTATGCTTATCTTTGGAATTTCTAGACCTCCTATTATTTTTATATTATTAGTATCCAATTTCACTATCACTCAATATTAGAGATTAGCAGTTATTCCAAGAATATATTATGGAACTAGCTGATGCCCGCGACTTCGTCCGCGTTGAAATGAAATGTTTTTAAAATCCCGCGGGAACTCTTTGATTTTCACTTGCAGTTTTCATTAATTTTTATAAACGTAGTTTTAATTAAATGTATACTAATATATAAAGCTGAAGAGTTTGTTTGTTTGAACGTGCTAATCTCAGGAACTACTGGTTCGAATTGAAAAATTATTTTTGTTTTGGATAGTCCATTTATCGAGGAAGGCTTTAGGCTATATAACATCACGCTGCGACCAACAGAAGCGAAGCATCAGTGAAAAATGTTGCAAAAAACGGGGAAAATTATCCATATTTAAAATATATTCTTTTAAAAACTTCTTAATCTCGATCATAATAACAGAAATTGACGCGGACGAAGTCGCGCGCAACAGCTAGTTATTCAATAAAATTAGTTCAAATTAGTTTCCCATTAATTGAAACAGCAATTCAAACCGTTTTATAATTATGTGTGTTCAAATACGTATTTAAATGTCAACAGAGGTCACGGCCGCGAACAGGTCATGGTCTCAGGTCACCACAACCGCAAGCTCTCATAAGAGCTTCGTAATGTAGGGATTAAAATATAAAGTACGAGTGTATGAAATTTCTTCTACGTAATATAAATAAAGTGTATACAGAATTACGTAAAAGAACGTTAAGTATAGAGTTCATTAAAAGAAAAGTAAAAGCCCGAAACTCAATGTATGAAATATAAGTGCTTTATACCTATGCAAGAGTTGCTATTTATGTAAATGATTTTGTGGAGTGAATCTTCTATACCTGTACTATTGTCTATTCTGTACCACTGCACCAGGAAGATCGAGAAAATCTTGCTTTCCGCGAATTTATCGAAAGAAGAATTCTTAATTACTCTGGTCCAATAGTTTCATGATAAGAAATAATTTAATAAGAATATTAGCCAAGCTGAAGTTGACTAAGTTGTAATTAGTGTTTGTGTGAGTTGGACTGACTGCGGTTGTTATAACATTTACAGCTGGTACGTACTTGTATGTTGAAGGTTACTGTTAACTTTTGAACAAGGAAAATTTATATAGCCACCTTTTGTTTATTTTAGGGTATATTTAAGCAAATAGCTTTCGTGCTGAAAGCTCTAAGTTTTCTAGAGTTTTCGAAAATAATGTTTGATAATTGTTCAGTCCCAAAGTATAGGAGTATAGTAAAATATACAGTGCTCTTAGCCAGTAGGAACTCCTGCAATTTTAACCTTCTAGGTTAAATATTAAGACCGCAAAACACAGTCATATTTTTCATGTATTCTATTAGAACTCTACATTCCTACAAAATCATTTTATTCATAGTACTCGTAATATTTGGATAGTAGTTAAATTGCTTTTCATATTACATTGTAAGCTGTTAAGATGAAATGGACCGATTTATGCAAAATTTGACCTTGATTCTGAATTTATAGGTATTTACATAATTTGAAAAGTTTTGTAGAATGGATCTTGTTTTCATAAATACATACCAACTTTGAACGAGACTAATATTAAACCTTTCTGAATAATGATGAAAACAATATTTAATCAATATTATAAGCTACAATCAAAACAAAACGTGGCGTCCACCTAACATAATATATTTTCCAAACTATGTAGTTACCTACTATTTAATTATTATAAGAGCGGGTTGGCCTACATGAAATAAATCATTCTGAATTTTTGATTTTTTTAGTGTACTTTTATTTCATTATTTTTAAATTAAATTTAGTTTTATTGAGTTTTTAGTTTACTTTATTTAAGTATATTTAAGTATATATTGATTGATATTGTTCAACTTCAACATATTTTAAATATATTATAACTAATATGAACATTTTTTGACATGTCAAATAAATGTTTTTTTCAATTTAATTATAGTTGTTTTTTTTTAAATCTTTTTTTCTCGCAAGTATGGTGTAAAGAAAGTCACCCGAACAAGTAGTGGATTACGATTATGATTACTATACTATAGTTTATTATTAGTATTCGCATTGCTGTATCAAACAAGTTATTCTTCTAAGTTCTATGTAACTCCAAAAATATAGCTTTGAGAAAGAACGTCAAATAAACCCCTCGAATATTGAAGAAATAAACGCTCGGCGAACGCAAATAAAGGGATTAGAAACGCCGCGACCTTGTCTATAATTCAGTGAATAATTCAAGAAGCTCCTTGCCTTTCCACCTTTTACGTTGGTTTTCCTTATACGTACCGGTAAGTCATTCTATTAGCGCCTTCGGGTGGGTTGCGCGTCATATGGTTAGGGCAATTTTACTGATTGCTAATTTTTTTGACAGTTAGTGTCAGTTGCTAATAGGTACGGCGATTAAATTAAAGTTACAGTTACAGAAAAATTACCAAAGAAGCACAGAATATTAAATCCAACCGATAACCTTACCCTAATCGCCTGTCATGCAACCCATCCTTAATATAATTCTGCTAGTAATGTACCTTAACTACACTGTGGTTGTATTACTTCACTTGTGTTGCTTTAAATCACGATTTAAAGTACTCTAATAACTTAATAAATTTTATTTATGAATGCTTTCCATAATATTATGATTATAGAGATTATTAGCGAAAATTAAGATCAAATAAAATTATCTCATCGAAGCTCATTCCACATCAATAAATAAAAGATATTTGAAGTGTACTTTAATTATATATAGCTAAACATGGAGAGGCTTTATGCCAGTCTTTTTAACGAACTCAATTTTGAGCTACAATGCTGAATCATGGGTCGACAAATCTGACCATTCAAAAGAGCTTGTAAAAGTCTTGAATAAAACATATTTAATTTCAACCTGAATAAAATTTACCAACAATTCAGACCGTTTTTTATTCATTCCGATTAGGTAGTAGGTACACAATTTTCTCTTTTTGAACGTAAACATTATTAATTCTTTACATTTCCCTCAAACAACTCTTCCTTTTAAGATATAAGTCATTCAATGAGGAGTACGGATTCGGTATCCAATGCGATTTAACGAAAGATAGACGTTCATTTTAATACAAATTTAAGATCCACATTTCCGGGGGATTACTTTTTTGGAGCGAGTCTTCTGGATCATAAGATAAATTGCGTCACGTAAAATATACTTACTTATTTGAGAAGATATTTCGCAAAGGATCAGACTTTGGGAAACTTTTATTTGGGAAAATTATTACTGGTTAGTTTTAATTGAATATGTAGTTTCTGAAATTCGTCGTAGGTAGATTTCTTTTTTTAGTTTATGGTAGAATTTGTTAGTTTTGTGGTAACAGACACGCTTTCGCATTTATAATATTAGTAAGAAGTACACTAAAAGCAATCTCCGCAAAACTATAGAAGCAAATAATTTAATAAGGAGCTCACAAGATCCTAAATTAACTGGTGTTCAGGACAGGCCAAGACTGGCAATAAACTAAGTAGGTTTAAGTAAGCTAAGCAACCTAAAACCCTCACTTTACCTGGGTAGATTTGTCTTGTAGCAACTAACGTCGGTAACTCAATTCGCTTCGGGTTAACGAATACCTTCATTATAAAGTTTTCCGCCGGATCGCTAGAGTTCAGATAGATATTCTTTCTGAAACTCGGGCTGAATTCTAAACTAGGGTAATATGGCAGGTTTAACTCTTGGTGATTTTTGTACGGGTATCTCTGTGTCAACGTTTTCCATGCGGGAGAAAAATAAATTACTGAGCATAACTTGTTAGGTTAGGTTAGGTTACACACATCACATGCAAGCTCATTATGATGCACAGACTTTTGCGTGTGTGAGGTTTAGGTACATTTCAGGGCAGATATGTATATAGGTATGTATGTATGGAAATTATTTAAGTATGTTACAATTATTAGTAGCACTATGCGCATCAGTTTCAAGCGAGTGAGATTAATTATTTATTATTATTAGTATAGATCATTATTCAGAAATAATAAAATAATTTCAGTCAAACAAACCAGATTTCTGAAATAAATGAAATCTTTCGTTTAACTATCTAAACGTTAATATAAACGCTTAAAGGAATAAATGGACATTGTAAATAAAGGAATTACAAATGGCGTGGCTGAGCCGTTAATTCAGAGAACAACTCGAAAAGTTTCCCGCCCACCGCCTTTTTATCTCTTAGGTGAGTTTACCTTAAACAAACTGGTATAGTAATTGAATTAGATAGTCAGACTCGATACCCGAGACGGTTTTAACGAAGGTCTTCGTTATGAAAGGAATTTAAGACGTTATTGCGAAAGAAGATATTCTGAAACCGTCCCAAACTGGCTAAGAAGAGATGAGATATCGTAGAGAGGTGTTAATTTGTTACTACATTAATAAATAATTGCTGAAATGATTTAGGTACGTTATCTATTCTTCCAAATAAGATTAGAACGGTTTTCGCTCACTCCATTTCCAATTTTTAGCCACTTAATGCTTATCAATCTTCTATATATATATAAAATTCAAAGTCCTGACTGACTGATTGACTGACTGAGATATCAACGCACAGCCTAAACTACTGAAGTTAGAAACTTGAAATTTTTACAGTTGGTTCCTTTTATGACGTAGGCGCACACTAAGAAAGGATTATTGGAAATTCCACCCCTAAGGTGTTTAAATAGGGGATGGAAGTTTATATGAAACTCCGTCATTTTTCAAGCTGTTTCCATCAAAGTTGGTATTTGAGCTTTCAGTTAAAAATAAAGAAGTACGTGTGTCACAGTTTTTGAAAATTCTACCCCAATACCTAATTCCACGCGGACGAAGTCGCGGGGGCAAAAGCTAGTTACATATATAAAAGGAGAAAGGTGACTGACTGACTGACTGACTGACTGACTGACTGACTGACTGACCTATCAACGCATAGCTCAAATCACTAAACGGATCGGACAAAAATTTTGCATACAGACATAAACCATAAACATAGTAGGTATTCCTTACTACAGTAAGCATCATGGTATTGACGTAAGTTGAATTTTCAAAAATTCTTGCTTAGGGGATGCTAAGCAAGAATTTTTGAAAATTCAACCTCTTAAGGGGATAAAATAGGGGTTTGAAAAATTAAAGTTAACAAAAATAAACTTGGCAAAAGCTAGTTATTCATAAATCGCAAACAAAATCTATAACTTTAGAATATTTTATTAAAGAAAAGTATACACGCCGAAATAAGAATCTCCTATTTTGGAAATCAGCTATAAAGAGTTGAATTCCTCTTTTTATTATTTGTATAAGTGAACTCATAAAAGATAAAGGGCTCAGAAATTCTAAGCATTATCATTCTTTATTATGAAGCTATAAAAAAAATTACTTTAGGGATTGTTAGAAGTAAGAAGTCCAATAGAAACAAACAACCAATAAAACAAAGATAACAAGTGCAGTCTTCCGGACGATAAAGTGATTAATATTCGCGAAGTTTCTCATTCAGTTGTGTTTTAATGTTATGAATTAATTACACAGTCTAATTCAATACAAAGAAAGGGGGAAGTTTAAGGACATGTCTATTAAAACGGTAGAGTGCAGGGGTTTTCTGAGAAACGATCTGAATTATAAATGAGGGTATGCCTACGTCAGTCACGTCAGGGAAAATTATTGGGTTTACTGAAACATGCTCTCTCTCAATGAAGGTTTTTAATGTTTCATAACACCATACTGGTAATTCCCACAGCTTTGAAACTTCGCCAGTTTTAAGTCTCTGAGGCTAGGAGCCCCAACACAAGCCCCATTTTCATTTCATTTCATTTCGTTTCAATACCTATCATTGCTGTGTTTTTAATTTTTATTTATTTTGTATATTTTTGTGTTTATTGCTACCAATAAAGATATTTCTATTCTATGCTATTCTAATTTTAACTTTGGAGCAACAAGTAAGAGAAAAAATGGCAATAGCCTAGTGGTAATCGACTTCTGCCTTCTTTTTGAAAGGTTTTGTTGAAATCAAGTGTTTTACGTGATTACTTTAAAGATGAAGGAAAACAAGGTGAAGGATTTTGCGTGTCTGAGTGTTCTCCATAATGTTATCGAAGGTGTGGGAAGTCTGCCAATCCGCACTTGGCCAGTGTGTGTGGCTCAGTATTCTAAGAGGAAACCCGTGCCCAAGTATGGGCGGTGATAGGTTCAGATAATGAAGAGCGAAGCTATAATATTGAGAACAATCCCACTTTGTAAGTTGGTACACCCTGTGGACTAAGCCTGTTGTACATCGCTAAGAAAAAGTTAAGTTCTAACAACAACAGAAAAAGTTGCCAAATTGTGGGAAACCTTCAAAAGATCGGCGTGTATCCCAAAGAAATAGAACAAATTCCGTGTCACTAACAACATTAGCGAAGTCGTCATAACTACAGAACGGACCTGACTCGAGGAGTTTGACAAACTTCGTAATGCCATTTACTGTTCGGTCATATTAAAGAGCACTGTTACATAGGCCTATTACTGCTCAGTTTGCCGCTTAATTCAATTAGTCTGTCTTTGTTATAATTATTTTCTTCTGGTCGACTTTCAGCCATCTCAAGCCAACTACGCAGGAGATATTATATTGCATAAGTTGCACTTCTCCAAACTCCAACAAGTTGTTAAGAAAATAAGTGTTTTCCTGACCGAATCCGGCCACTGCGGAGAATCTCCACAGAGATTAGCAATCTGCGCGGGAAATATTATAGTGCTAAAGTGTGTTCGCAAACACACGTGCACTTTCCGACGACCGACGGCTTTACGTACTCTTCGAGGCACGGGGGTGACTTTATAACCCAGGCTGGTACTGAGAATTTCTTGAAAGAAAAACCTTTTATCCCGGAAAAACAAACTGTTCCTGCGGGATTGTTAAAAACCTAACTCCACGTGGACAAAGTCGCAAGCACAGCTTAGTTCATTCGAAACCAAGGTTCTCTGCTTGATCGTGACCATTCTACCTTTTGACTTTATTAGCTTACATATCTGCGCATACAAAAGCGAGCGCTTTCTAAGGCGAGTGTGAAATCTAGCTCCAGAGAACGTAGGACTCTTATTTTACAGTCCAAGAAGCTTTTAGATTAAGAACATAACTTGTTTGAGACCACATCTCTTTTACTTTTGAATTTTATGAAAGCAAACATGTTTAAGTAAATTATACTGAATGCTAGTTTGTTTTTTAGATAATCTCGATTATTTTCACGACGAGAACACACTAACTCAGAAAGCGTATGGTATTTTTGCTCATAAGATCACAGGGTATGTACTAGCACCATTTTTTTTTTTTTATTTGATGACAAGATAGTCCTTGACTGCGATCTCACATGATGGTAAGTGACGATGCAGTTTAAGATGGTAGCAGGCTAACTTGGAAGGGGTATGGCAGTGTACATTCAGCCCATAGCCCGAATCGGTTTCTACACTTTATCGTGCTGGAACGCTAAATCGCTCGGCGGCACGTCTTTGACGGTAGGGTGGTTACTAACCTCGGCCAAAGCCGTATAAATTCCTAAATTGCCCCGCTTGGAATCGAACCCGAGACCTCCCAATTATAAGACCTCAACGCTCACCATTGCGCCAGGGAGCCGAAATTACCAGAAGGCAAAAAAGTAAAATAGGTTTATAAAAGATCTATTTTTTTGTAAAAAAAAGCCAACATTCGCTTCGCGTCAATGTAATCTAAAATCTGCCTAATTATGTATCGTTGTAGTATCTATTAGGTATCGAGTCAGAGAGCCCAATTGAATTACTTATTAGGTACTTAACTACTTAAAAGGTAGAAAGGCTAAGCGAAAACTTCTTGAATTATTCACTTCATTATCTTCGACTTCGACTGTTCTAATTCCTTTATTTGCGACCTTTATTTATTCTTTAAGGCGTTTTATTTTGCCAAAGATATCGGATTATTCGCATGATTATGCTTGTCTTTGGAATTTCTAGACCTCTTATTATTTTTATATCATTAGTATCCAATTTCACTATCACTCAATATTAGAGATTAGCAGTTATTCCAAGAATATATTTTGTAACTAGCTGATGCCCGCGACTACGTCCACGTGGAAATGAAATGTTATTAAAATCCCGCGGGAACTCTTTGATTTTCCGGGATAAATGCTCCTCCAAAACTTGCAGTGTTCATTAATTTTTATGATCGTAGTTTTCATTAAATTATTCAATAAAATTAGTTCAAATTAGTTTCCCATTAATTGAAACAGCAATTCAAAACGTTTTATAATGATGTGTGTTCAAATACGTATTTAAATGTCAACAGAGGTCACGGCCGCGAACAGGTCATGGTCTCAGGTCACCACAACCGCAAGCTCTCATAAGAGCTTCGTAATGTAGGGATTAAAATATAAAGTACAAGTGTATGAAATTTCTTCTACGTAATATAAATAAAGTGTATACAGAATTACGTAAAAGAACGTTAAGTATAGAGTTCATTAAAAGAAAAGTAAAAGCCCGAAACTCAATGTATGAAATATAAGTGCTTTATACCTATGCAAGAGTTGCTATTTATGTAAATGATTTTGTGGAGTGAATCTTCTATACCTGTACTATTGTCTATTCTGTACCACTGCACCAGGAAGATCGAGAAAATCTTGCTTTCCGCGAATTTATCGAAAGAAGAATTCTTAATTACTCTGGTCTAATAGTTTCATGATAAGAAATAATTTAATAAGAATATTAGCCAAGCTGAAGTTGACTAATATCAAAATTGACTAATGGCTAAATATCCTCCTATCCCCTCCAAATAAGCGAAAAGCTTGTGCTAGGCGTGGGTACCATAATAATGCAACGGGTGGGGCTCGAACCTGCGGCCTTTTAGTTTTCAGTCCGCAAGTTTAACCGTTTAACTATTGAATTGTTACTGAGGAACAAACTGTTCAGGTTTACAATTTCTTTGTGGCTTACAACAAGATGTTACATTAATTACCAAGCGACATGTTACTGAAATTCGAGTACGACACATGTTTGCCGAGTTTTGAACAATCCTCCAAGTTGGGTGTAACTTTGACAAAGAGCACTGCAGAATGTTTTGAGTTAATTTGTTTGTGGTTGACAATCCCTACCGAGAGTTTAAACTGACAGACTACTTTAGCGAACTATCTACTGCCATAGCTATATGTGAAGTAATGGTAGGTATTATAGGTAGGTATAGTACGTTTATCTCACGAAGTTACGGGCGCTTTATTTGTGGTTACGTCGTGTACATGCACATTGCGTAAGTGTGCGTGCCTGTTAGGAGCTTAGGTGGGAGCGGTCAGGCGTGAGCAAGCTCTCGCTCACACTAATACATATGCGACACAACCATGAGCCACGAGCCTTCGCGAAATGAAAGAACTATATATACATTAAGTTCTTGGTCACATAGGTGCTACCTACCTACTTCATTATTGAAGGTCATGTGCGTAAGGCCTTCCACTCTATCCGGTCTTCGGTTTCTAGTAAGGGAGCCCCATTTAATTTTAATTAATTTTTATTTTTATTACAATAGCGACAACAAAAATACACATTCTCTGAAAATTTCAACTCTTTAGCTATATTACAAATCATGAGATACAACCTGCTAACAGACAGATAGACGGAATGACAGCGGAGGCTTAGTAATAGGGTACCGTTGGTTACCCTTTTGGTACGGAACCCTAAAAATCTAAACTATAGATGTTAACATCGATATAGTAAGAGCAAACATGATAACATCCTATTTGCACTTAATAAATATCGAACGAGACAAAATTGATGTAATATTGAACAACCTTGACCGAACACCCTATTTGCACTTAATCCAAACTATCAGAACGAAAGAGCGATAACGAAAAAAGGGAGCGATCTGTAAGATAGGTTGATGAAAACGAAAATTAAAAAAAAAACATATTGGAGGCAAAGATAAAGAGGTGACAATTATATTTTTTTTTTAGAAATTCTTACACTATAGTCGGAATTTTAATTCGATTCCAGATTTGACAATTTCAGTGTTGCAACGTTATGACAAGTACTAAATAGTGACGTTGCGAAATTATTCGATACGGAAATGGAATATTTCCGGATCGATTCCTCTCGTTTATAGTAGTATATCTAAACAACTACTACTTTAATAGAAACTAAGTATATCAGGAAATTAAATATTTCTGAACGGATAATTTAGTTATGACGATTAATTTTATTAAGGATCTGAGAGTTTTCTTTAAAAATTGTGTGTGAAATAAACTAGTGGTTCGCCCCGAACAGAGACCTCGCGGTATCCCATAATTCCCAAAAGATAGTTTTAATTATATATTGTAATAATTAACTTTTAACATTAGACGCAATAAAAAATAGTAGTTGACGCAAAACTGTTTTACTGATACAGCGCCATCTATTAGCATTATTGTGAAGCTATTAGCATTAAAAATTAAATAATTTCGTTTCTTTATAATATTTATCTAATTTTAGTATTTGTTGTTCAAGTACAGGATATAACTGAATTTTCAACAAAGTTTCAGGTTCTAATATGCAATACTTTTTGACATATGGCTCAAATTAAAATCTCCACTTTGAAAGCCCCCCATTTCGTCAATTTTAAGGGAAAAATAAAAAAAAATATATTTTTGTACTCTATTCAAAGTCGTCTTTAAAAAGATATATCGCAAGTCTATGTAACGCAACAAACAAGATTTTACTTCAAACACGCTTCTATGAGAGCCCCCCTGAAATAAAGCTTTTTATATTTTTTTATACAATGTTCGGCTGAAGGCCATCAGTTTACATATCATATTTAAATTTGAAGTAATTACGTTCAGTAATTCAGAAGTTATAGGGCTCTGACAGACATTTGGACGTACACACTTCTCTGTCCAGTACAGACAAGCGCCCTAGTTGACTCAGAGAACTCGCTTCGCTCGTTCAATAAAAAAATGTGATCATGAAGGAACATGAGAAATAAAATAGAATATATATTATGGTAATATTTTATTTTATAAACCGTCGCCGTCATCGCTTTCTATCGCTGTCACTTTCTGTAACATTTATCATACAATATGTATCTGTGATATTGTCAATTAACATATTATCTAGCCTACTCATTTTTTCCTATTCTTGGACAACATGGGATATATAGGCTCTTTTATTATAAGTTTTGTTTTTAATATAAAAAACAAAAATATTAACTTTTTATAAAATAAAGCAGCGGATACTAATTAATAAATAATTATTATGAATAATTATGTATTTATTTAAATAAAAATCAATAATTTAGTCTTTAATTGGCACACCAATATTATGATTACATAAACATAAATCGCGATTGTTTATCGATTTTTGTGTTCATCACTACACTATTATATGTGGTATCATTATTTTACAAAATGACAGTAGCTAATGTCAAATGTGGAATCGAATTATAATTCCGAGATTAGAGTTGCATACTGTCATTTTAATCGCTTGCTAACAACTTTTTATGGGGCATCTTTGGAATCCTTACATTATCAAGAGTTAATGTATGAAAAAATTCAATATGTAGAGTGGCCCTATCAATCAGAATTTCAGAATTTCAGTAATGAGTTAGAGTTAGTCAAATAAGCGCAAGCTTCTAATTTATACGTTCATAAAATCTCATAAAATAAAGTTGTCAAATTAGCATAGAGTATAGAGTTTAGCGAGCCGCCATTTCTCGCTGGACGTATAGTTGCGAGAGAAATCTATATTTTTTTTATTTTTTATTTTTTTATTTTGAAATATTAAGCTATTGCATAGCTTCTATCGCGGGCCAGCGTGGAGACCGAATCCAGAAATTCCGTAACGAAAATAACCTGACACGGGACTCCTCTACGGTGAGCCGCTAGACGGCGCATTTTTTATCAACGCCATCTAGCGGTAAAAAATGCTATGCAATAGATTTACCGCGGCAGTCCCCGAGTGCCACACGTCTTTTTTTTTATTATAAGCCTCTGGCAGGAAAACGTATTTGGAATACCTAAAGATTTCACGCACTCTCAATAAATTCACCCAACTTGCTAGTAGAGGAAACGAAAAAAAGCTAAATTTCCATTTTTGTTTCTGTAATCCATCTTGAATTTGGACGACATTGCTTATAATCAGTGTCAACAAGAAACTTGTGTTTACTCTACTAAGAGATTTATAGAAATAATTAAACTTGGTTTGCAGTTACAGTCTTGTTACAGTAATGAATTCTGGGCTGGTGTAACAGACTCGCGTAATATGTTCTACGTATGACATTATACTCGTATTTATCTTGTAAGATAAATCACATTCCCCCAAGTAAGTAATTTTAGAGTTTAAAATCAACAAAGCTGAGGTTGCACAGGGTTATGGGGATATTGTTAAACCTCTGAATTACATTTACAAAGGGCTCTCTAAAGTTCTGACTCTACACAAAATGTAATTTCACCCAGCAAATAATTAGACTTAAAGTTTTCGATTGAGTGCAAAACTACAGGTGAACTCTTCTCTCAGTTTGATGGGAGGGCAATACATGTATAGTAAGTTTTTGCATAGTCTATAGTCTATAGTCATCAATATTAAACAACAAGCAAAAAAATCGTTTAACAAAAAAAAATTGTCATTGTATTTTCAATTTATGCACAGATTTGTCTCAAAATGTTCGACACAAAATTTTCCATGCAATCGTAAAAACATGCATAAAACGTATTTGAGAAGTTGTTCTGCAATGCAAAAACTGCATCGAAATGGACCTAATAGATTTTCACAATAATGGTAACCTCTTATATAATGTTAAACGCATAGGATAGGTATAATTACCGTTCCCGTTGGCGGTAAGTAAAATCAACCAAGTTTCAGCTTTAATCAAAAACTTCGGCAAAATTTACTCAGCTCTTTGACCATAACTTCACAGCCAACAAAGTCATAAATTACCCAATTCCCTTTAGGTATATACCTATCTAGTAGCTTAAATAGCATTTGTGCTTGCTTAAATGAATCTTAACTAAAAGCGTTGATGTAGCCAAAGATAGAACGCATTTGAGCACAGTAAAGATAATGGCACATTACGTAAGAAACGACCTGCATGAACAGTAATAGCCGCAAAAAGCGCAAGAAACAAAAGACGCCAAGAGCTTGAAAGCCTCATTTTTTTTCGGTACTGAAAATGAAAATGACGTCGGCAGCAGGAGCTAACCGCATCGAATCCTCCGAAGAATTTTGCATTTTTGCTGATAAATAATATTTATTTGAAGAATATAGCATAAAACACAAGTTTTATAATTTTTGTCTGTTCCTCTGTCTTTTTGTCTGGGCTTATTTCCGGACTGATTGAAACGATTTTAACAGGATTATACAAGGGGTAATCTAGGAAATTTTTTATCCGATAAAATTAAAGAATTTCCTAGGGTTTTTTACTAAAAAAAAAAAATAGTTTCTTGCCGACTATTCTCGGCAGAATCCTTTCCAAAATGGTGGTAGAGTCTTTTAACTTGTAATATAGCCTTGTGGCTATATAAAATAAATAATTTTGTTTCTGATTTTTATTTTATTTTAATAATGGAAAATGCCTTGCCTGAGCTTCTTAAGAATATTGCACTTCTTAGGGCTCTTACGGATCTTATACGTACGGCTTTTTGCGGGCCGTTGTGTAATATGCGATCGGCCTATGCTAAAACTGGCTTAACTAGTGGATGCCTATTAAAGCCTTGCCTTGTTGTATGCTAATATGGCAGATAGCTTTGAGACAGATTTTAGGCCTAATTGTCCCCGAAACTTCGCATGTTTCTAAGTAACAACAAACAAAACTCAATAATTAGGAATCATCGAAGTATAATGCTTTGAACGGAAGTTTCTAACAAAGTTCCTTTCCGACCACATAGGCTCAAAACAACCAATGAATTTTTCTATACTTTTACTGATAATTACGTTTTTCATGGTTAGTGATGATTTCGACGACCTCCCTGGCGTGTGGTCAGCGCTGTAGTCTTATAACTGAGAGATCTCGGATTCGATTTCCGGCGGGGGCAATTTGGGAATTTATAATTTTTAAATTGTTTCTGTTCTAGCCTGAAGGCTTTGCCCGTAGCTAGTTACCAGCCTACCGTTAAAGACGTGCCGTCAAGCGATTTAGCGTTCAGGTACTATGGCGTGTAGAAATAAATTAGGAGTATGGCTTGAATGTACACTACCATATCTCTTCCACATTAGTCCGCTACCATCTTAGACAGCATCTTCACTTACCATCAGGTGAGATCGCAGTCAAGGTCTATCTTGTCATCCAATAAAATAAAATAAAACTGTGGCGTCAACCCTTTCACAGCACTATCACACTCCAGACTCCAAAGTCTGGAACATCGGCGCAAGGTTGCCTGTCTGTCGGTGTTCTACAAGATATATTTTGGAGAGTGTGCCCAAGAACTATTCGATTTAGTTCCTCCATCACCATTCTACCACCGAACCGCGAGACATCGCACGAATCTGCACCGCTACGTGGTCGAAATTCCACGATCCCGCACTAAGCGCTTCGCTTCCTCGTTTCCTAATAAGCACCGCAAAAATTTGGAATGCCCTTCCGGCTTCCGTTTTTCCAACTACATAACTATAATGTGGGTGATCGACGTGAGCGAAGCCGCGGACAAAAGCTAATTTTTTAATAATTTTCTGCGAGCTAATCGTACTAACGCGAAGATAATGCGTAGTCGACCTTTAAAGGCTTAGTAAAAATGGCTTATAATCGAGTCTATTTTATCCCGCCTTAGATTTTAGCAGGATAAAACTAAAGTATCCCCTAATGTGCGATTTCAAACACCCGACAACAATTTTAACTGGAAAGCATAGGTTATTTGCATAACCTAAGCTTTCCAGTTAAAATTGCTAATTAGATAACACGCAACACAAGACGTAATTAAACATTAAACGTGCTTATACAGAGAATCTATAAGCCGAAGCGAAACCCATTTACATGTTTGCATAATCGCTACACTCTACCAAATTCCATACGGGCTTCATTATTTCCGAAGTAATTGTAATTGGGTATTCCACCAAATTTTTTTTTAAAATAAACTTTATTTTAATATTAAAACATAATGTCATTTTTAAGCTATTGCATAGCTTCTATCGCGGGCCAGCGTGGAGACCGAACAATAGCTTTACCGCGGCAGTCCCCGAGTGCCACACGTCTTTTTTGTTTTTTTAATATCTTAACTAGTCTCGAAAATATAGAGCTTTAAAGTATCATTTTAGATAGAGAGAGCGCTACTGACATGTGGCGTCACAAATTCAGTAGCTCCATATACCTATAACTCTGCCGTCCTTACGAAAAGTGCAATAACTCGGGTTTTGGGCCTCACAGACTTTCAACTCTATTTTTTAACCGATTTACTTTCTGTTTTTACAAATGTTACATTTTCGATTGTAATTATTGAATATCTACATGTCGACAACAGTAAAATACCCAATTATTACTTTGCTTACTCTCTATTTAAAATGTCTTGTTGCGAATACTAAAGTCGCATCCCTTAAAGTTAACTTTATAAACTGTTTCTTTAGTGCTTGAGACGTTTAACTGCTTCGAACAAATAGAGTTAAAACTCAACCACTGTTTTTTAGCAAAGAGGCTATTCAAATGAATAGGAGAGACTTTTTAATAAGATTCTAATTAGAAACTTGGAAGGGGTTGGAAAATCTCGATTTAAACAACAACAGTATCATCAACTTACTCATATCTTTTCAGGTGGAAAAAATTGATACTAGGCCCGCTATTTTATTTAAAATGTTATTCCGCAGTCAAGTCTTTGAGGTCTTTGTTGTTTTCAAACTACTATTAACTAATTAAACAAAACAAATAAGTTGATGGATCGTTGGATTCATAACCTCAGTTATGCAAAAGCGAAAGTTTGTCTGTGTGTTTGTGTGTGTGTATGTTTGTTACTCCTTCACCTCACAACGAATAAACCGATTTGGCTGGGAACGGAGACAGCTCATACCCAGGATTAACATGTAGGCTACTTTTTATCCCGGAAAATTAGAGTTCCCGCGGGAATTAAAAAACCTTAATTCACGTGGATGAAGTCGCGGGCATCAACTAGTTAATAATAATAAAAAAAAATTGACACTTTTGGTGTGTCACGCACGGAATTCTAAAAAGCATATTGTAACTTTCATAATATGTTTGTAAACATATTTTCCGAATCCAGTGATATTTCCCACTCTAAAATATCAATAAGTTCAGACATCAAGTCAACAAACGTGTACGTACGCTCGCTCTTCGGTTTCTAAAACTTAGTTGGAAACTTGTGAATGTATTATACTGCTGACTTAACTAAGTGTTATGAGACAGGTCTGGCATTTTTTCATAATGGATCGTATACCATGACGAAAACATAATAATATAAAAAGCTTTTTTGCGTGACACACAGTATAACGTAGTGGTATTCGTTACTGTAATGGTATACCGTATAATGCGAGCGAAAATTTACTAATTTATTTACAGTTCTTGATTTTGTACATACTAATAGAAAAAGCACCACACAGCACAATCTATAGGAGAAATTGAGCCCTATTTAAATTAAAACCATGCCGCACGAGTCACACTTGTATTCGGTTGAATACAAAATTTAAATTTCAAATTTCAGCGGTATTGCAATAAACTAAGCTGATATGTTTGACCCTAGTTTGATCATTTATAGTTTGATTAATTTGACTACAGTTATCCACGCGACATATTACATAGTGTATTACGCAGTGTAATGCGCGAGCGTTGAGTTCCTTATTTTTAAACCCAACGCGCCGCGTCTAATCTGAATTGTACTTTACAGTTCGCAGACATGGAAAATGAAAATTTGTAAGTAGGTATAGATTGTAACAAAGTGAATTAAACTTAGCCTCTCATAAATTGTTTCGATAAAAGTTAGGCGTTGACGATATCCAGATATAGCACTTGGCTTAAAAGTTATTTCATTTCGACGCCCATCGTGAATCTTTGACCAGACGAAAGTTAGTAAAATTGGTAGTTCAGTAGAAATGTTTCATACAAATATTTTCATTTCTCAAAGTTTTATTACTTTTCTCAGAGTCGTCCCCGTATCACTCTCCTGTCATTGATGGATAGATAGCTGGAAATTATTTTTCTATCAAGAAAATGGCTGTCCGCTGCTATCGTTCAGTGTTAGGAAAAACAAAAACAGTAATTGTTAGATAACATTATTCTGTTTCATTGGCCCATGACAGGCCATAATTTTATCCATACGCGTTCATTTGTTATGATCGCGTAAAGATAAACTCCTACCAGCCAAGGAAAAGATATAATTAATATTTCTTTTTCATCTCAATCACAATGGTATGGATCTTCTTAGTATAATTATATTGCTATACGCTTACAAATCCTTGTGCCAACGTTTGGGTTACTGATTGCAATAATCGAAATAACATTTATTATTAACTAGCTTTTGCCCGCGGCTTTGCTCACTTTAAGTTCGATTTTTCCGAAAGGGAAAAATCCTTTCTTAGTGGATGCTTACGTCATAATAGCTATCTGTATGCCAAACAGCTTGATTGTCCAGATTGGTTTGAGTTGTGAGTTGATAGATCAGTCAGTCAGTCAGTCAGTCAGTCAGTAAGTCGCCGTTTCCTTTTAGGTAATTTAGATAAAACTAACTGATGCCCGCGACTTTATCCGTATGAATTTAGTTTTTCAAATCCCACGGGAAATCTTTGATTTTCCGAGATAAAAAGTAGCCTAAGGTATTCGGTTTCTAAGGAGATACCCAATACATAGTCTCACTACTGCTTGTTTACAAGGCACAAAGTCCCACCACTGCAATAAAGTTCCGCATTGGCGGAAATCACACCTGTGCGCATCGATTCGCATTTTGTCCATATAAAAGTGCTACTTTGTATAGAGTTGTGTACGCATCGATTCGGCTTTCGCATTTTTTGTAACTCAAATTCG
Source organism: Hipparchia sbordonii (assembly GCA_038048805.1). Taxonomy (NCBI): domain Eukaryota; kingdom Metazoa; phylum Arthropoda; class Insecta; order Lepidoptera; family Nymphalidae; genus Hipparchia; species Hipparchia sbordonii. The sequence goes on along the minus strand of CM076107.1, from coordinate 4,734,012 downwards.
TATACGTGTAACTCTCAGTAAGGATCCTTTTGCATGCGTACACTTAAGCATCTTTTCGACGCGATGCGTATAAGTGTGTCTGAAATCATACGCGAAATCCGAATCGATGTGATTTCAGCCTTATAAATAACTAGACGATGTCCGCGACCTCGTCTGCGTGGATTAAGGTTTTTAATTCCCGCAAGAATTCTTTAATTTTCCGGGATATAAAGTAGCCCTTGTGTTAATTCTGGGTCTGAGCTATCTCCATTCCTTTCAGCTAAATCGGTTCATTCGTTGTGGCGTGAAGAAGTAACAAACATACATCCTCATAAATTATCACATTATTTTATAATATTAGTAAGAAGTAAGATAAGATTAGTAAGTTTAAATGTAAATAAACTTAGGGATCAAGAAAGATATTAGGGACCCATTACGCAATTTGTCTACAGAATTTAATAAGACACGGAAAAATACCGTTATGTTCGTATAAAAATTCCTTTTATCGGTCATTATAAAAGGACGTCAGTGCTAATGAATCCTTATTAATATTTTTCCTTGAGCTCTAAGAGGCTTAATGCGGCGGAATCTTCTGTGGCACCTCGACCTCCTTTTTGAATATAGCCCGTATTGGGGTTTCGTGGAAATTAGCTCCTTTATGTAAGCACACTTTACGGTTTTGCCAGAGCTTCTTTTTCCTAACATAGAAGGCTTTCCGTCTTCGGCGAAGCCAAAAAGAAGGTTTATGATTTTAGCTGTCTATGTAGGTATGTACGAGTATGTATTTCTATTTATGAATGTTTCACCGTGGCGCCAAAACTACAGCTGATTTTGATGAAAAAGATCAAATGTCAAACCTCTTTTTCTCATCACTTATACCATTACGTTGTGTAGGCGCGCTCTACAATCTAATGTGTGCAGTGCAAATTGTGTGGCCGGACAGATTTCCTTGTTCTTTTATTAGATTTACCAAATTGCATGAATTACATCCAATTTTCTGTAGTCGAGTTACAGTTTGACGACCTCCCTGGCGCAGTGGTGAGCGCTGTGGTTTTATAACTGGCAGGTCTCGGGTTCGATTCCTGGCGGGGGCAATTTAGAAATTTATAATTTCTGAATTGTCTCTGTTTTGGTCGGTTGGGAGGCTTTGACCGTGGCTTGTTACCACCCTACCGTCAAAGACGTGCCGATTGCGTGTAGAAACAGATAGTGGTATGGGCTGAAGGTACACTGCCAAACCACTTCCAAGTTAGCCTGCTACCATTTTAGACTGCATCGTCACTTTCCATCAGGTAAGATCTTGTCATTGAATTAAAAAAAAATTATAATTTTCATCTTTGTTTCATCTCTCATCTTGTTCATTACAGTACCTACTGTATAGCAACTTAGAAGTCTTATACCTATAAGACTTCTAAGTTGCTATTTTGTCATACCGAGGCTATTGTACCATACAGGTCGTTAAGGATTTCCATATGGAGAGTTTACGATAATTGCGGAAAACTATTAAAAAAAACTTGAATCTCTTGCCCGGTTCACGTATAGAAATCCCAGCAATACGCGGAACAAATAACAAGTTCTATTGAGGAAAGTTTCCCGTATACAAAAGGATAGTATCCAGGCTTCTGAAATAGTTGGTAACCGTTCAACGCTGTGTATTGTTTGGTTTAGAAAGTTCGCGATGGAGAATTATTTCACAAATGGCGGTATTGCTTGGCTCGGTTCATTGCAATATATTATGGATATCTAGTTCTAGAATCGAAATGGACTTAAAACAGTGAACAAATTACAAAATATTATTGTATTTTAATGGCCTAAATATGTATTGATGGAGCACGAAATATTCCAGAAGTTGGTCACGCAAACATTAATCATTTTCTAAGGCTTCCTACCAACTGAAGCGCATCTTCGCTTCAACGGAACAATCCCATTATGGAGATTATTTGCGTGGCATAACATCATCAACGGATTTTTTAAAAATGATAGCTACAGTGCTACGTTCACAATCATCTCTGATTGGCCACCACTATCTCGCTATTGGCATAGAAATTTTAAAAAATTAGGCCAAAATTAACATTACGCAATGTGCATGTACACGACGTAACCACAAGTAAAGCGCCCGTGACTTCGTGAGATAAACGTTCTATTCACAATGTGCTAGGCGGGTTGTACTACTTTGGGATATCATTAACACAGATGCTAAGAAGAGATTACGCTTCAATTAAATTAACGAGGATTGAAAAAACAAAATAAAACGATCAAATATGAGGTCGCAATACGAATTTACAACGCAAACCAACAAAATATTACTCGTGATAAGTAAATAACATAATTGTGAGTGGAAAAACAACATTTGCGATCCCTTGGAGGGTTCACATAAAAATGGTCATAAAGCTCATAGCATCATGTCTCGGGAGAGGCTACACGTTCTAGCGAATACATTTTCATGTTTTATACACTGCAGTGTTGTTTTTTTACCACTGAGCTGCTGTTTGTAAAGGAGCAATCCTCTTCCCCACACCCGACGTTCCATAAAAACGTTTGCCTGGTGGGAGGCTTTGAACGTAGATAGTTACCACTCTACCGTCGAAGACGTGCCGCCAAGCGATTTAGCGTTCTGGCACGATGGAAATAGATTAGCGGTATGGGTTGAATGTACACTGCCAAACCCCTTCCAAGTCAGTCCGCTACCATCTTAGACAGCATCGCCACTTACCATCAGGTGAGATTGCAGTCAAGGACGATAGTCCTATAATAAACGAACTGATTATTATTATCTACTAGTGGAATCTGCCCGTACACGTTTTGTGTTATAATGGCCACTAAGTCAGTCACGGCACTGCATTACCTACACCTACGTTAAGGTAATGGTAAATTATATGCATATTTGATTTTTATAGCAGTAGATCAAGTTTTTCATCATCAAAAATTACATCATATTTCCGATGGACGATACTGAGTAGAAATATAAAATAATGAAAGTTCCACAAAAAAAAAAATCGCGATATTAGGTCTAATTTTTAAACAATTTGCATTCTTTTTCAATGTGTTGCATATTACAGAGCCAAAATTGAAATTTTCAAAAACTGTGAACAGGTTCTTCTTTATTTTTAATCGAATGATAAAATACCAGGTGGATATAACTTAAAAAATGACGGACTTTCATACAAACACTTTTGTTTACAGACAAGTTTGAAATTAATAATCATTTTTATTATATCCACATTTTTACTGTTACATTACTGAAGTTGTTTCAAAATGATAAACATATTATATAATTGATAAAGATAGACCGCCATTTTTCTGAATAATTTGTCTCTTGAGCTGTCTATATGAGGTTATTTAGGCACATTGCACGCTCTAGAATTATAACAACTCTCTGTCTTTTACAGCCCTAAGCCAAACACCAAGTACAGTAGCAATGCTACGACGTTCTTGATACTCATATGTAATTTTGTGTTTTTAAGCCATATCACAAAATCCCATTTTGAAAAGAATTTCGCTTAAGCAACGTAAACCTAAGTTTGCAAAAACTTAGGTTTACGTTTCAGTCATCATGCTAATATTATAAACGTCAAAGTTTGTAAGTATGGATGGATGTTTGTTACTCTTTCACGTAAAAACTACTGAACCGATTTGGCTGAAATTTGGCATAGAAATAGATTATACTGTGGAATAACACATAAGTGACTTTTTATCCCGAAAAATAAGAGAGTTCCCGCGGAAATTACAAAACCTTAATCCACGCGAATGAAGTTGCGGGCATCAACTAGTAACTCATATCTCTCGACAATCAAAAAACACTATAAACTATAGTTCTTTCATTTCACGAGGGCTTGTGGCTCAGGGTTGTGTGTGTGTCGTATCTGTATAGGTATGAGAGAGCTTGCTCGCGCCTGATCGCACTCACCTAGGCTTCTGACAGGCACGCACACTTACGCAATGTGCATGTACACGACGTAACCACAAGTAAAGCGCCCGTAACTTCGTGAGATAAACGTACTATACCTACATATATTAATATTGCCTTATATGCCCTAGCTTTTGCCCCCGCGACTTCGTCCGCGTGGAATTAGATTTTGGGGTGGAATTTTCAAAAACTGTGACACACGTACTTCTTTATTTTTAACTGAAAGCTCAAATACCAACTTTGATGGAAAAAGCTTGAAAAATGACGGAGTTTCATATAAACTTCCATCCCCTATTTAAACCCCTTAGGGGTGGAATTTCCAATAATCCTTTCTTAGTGTGCGCCTACGTCATAAAAGGAACCAACTGTAAAAAATTCAAGTTTCTAACTTCAGTAGTTTAGGCTGTGCGTTGATATCTCAGTCAGTCAGTCAGTCAGGACTTTGAATTTTATATATAATATAGATTATGGCGCGGGTGAAATCTGTTTTTTTTTTCTGGCATTCTGCGCACTGTTAAAAGGTAACCATATCGTAGAAAACTTCCCAAACAAATGCAAGCGTTCTTTCCAGGGCTTATGTTAGTTTTAAACTTTGGGTTTTCACTTGTATCACAATTTCATTGATAGTCCGCGGCGAGAAGGTCCTACGCGTCTTACATAGTGTGTCTGATTTAATTCCGTATTATCTTCCAATAAGGTTGAATTTCCATACGTAGTTTTGCTTTAATTTGGGAACTATACGTCGGATTAATATCTGAAATGGGTCACCCCATTTCATAAAATAATTTTATGAAGTTAAATCACAAAAATAATTCCAGAAAAACTTTAGCTACCTATGTCGTTAGGTATGTTTTTACAAGCTTTTATTTAAAATACAATGCAATGCAATGTACATGTTTGTATGTATGTACTTATGTTTGTTTCGAGCCAAATCTCGCAAGCTGAATTAGACCCACTTCCCGGTTTCCGATTGAGATTTTGCATATATATGTAAATCGGATGACAATGCAATATTGTTGTGACATAGACTTGATGATTTAGCTGAAAGATAGCTGCAAGAACTCTGTATTAAAACGGCGTGACACCATCAAGTTTAAGCTCGTTCGATTCATCCTAACAGGTACTGTGGTCCTAGATGATATCCAGGGTCTGATGATGGAGCTGAAAGACGGCGATGGGAACTCTGTAATAAAACGAAGTAAACTAGTTTGGCCTCGTTCGATTCGTCCTAACAAGTACTCTGGTTCTAGATAATATTCAGGGTATGATGATACCAGCTACTAAAAGCTTGTTTTTTAAAAATCTAATTTTTGATTTACACTTGTTTTAATTCGTCTTTGTTAGGATGTAATGGGGGTAAAACATTCATGGTGGCAAAACAGCGCCATTTTGCAATTTTAAAAGGCTTGGCTTGTTCCTTGTTCGTATAATTATTATTAATTAATTGAAAAAGTCGCTTCAGCCCCACCGTACCCTGAAAGCAAAACAACACAGATAGATATCGATTTTAAAGTACAAAAACATTTCCTCTACTGTTATTATCCTCCAAGAAAACATAAAAATACGTTGGTATGAACAAGCTATCGTTTGGGTTTCCTCTTTACCAATATCTGCCGATGAGATCGGTACTTCTATCAATATGAAAAACACCGAAGCTTATCGTCAACTCAATTACACTATAATAACAAAAATAAATTCATTCCCAGCAGATGCTTACAATTTCAGGCAAAGTTTGTACACAAAAGAGAATGATCAATGTAGGCGAGGAATTTAAAAAAACAAACGAAAAAAAGCTAGCTCATTTTACAAAGAAAATTGAACGACCATCCAGTAGGTATCATGCAGATCTGCGGAAACGAGGCCTTTTGCGAGAGCTGATGGCCAATTTTGAATACGTGCTTGATAAGTTTAAAGTCTGTACACATTTTGATTTCTTTATCCTACGTTGCTGTTGTTATACAGCTTCTTTTGCGCAGTAGCAACAAAAATATTCGTAGTTATTCCATATGTAACCAATGACCATAATTGCATATTAGTAATGTTAGTGCTTATGTTTTGAAGTTCTATTTTAAAACTAAAATGTACGTTTCTCAACCTAGGTTACTTAGAAGAACCATATTACAAACGTGAAATTCGAAATTATTTATTGAATTAGGATCTTAATATGACTTTTTAACGTTAAAATAAAAATAATTTGTTAAAGCCAAACATCGTTAATTTAATATTTATTACAGTGGGTACGATAATAGTACCATGGGTGGAACTTATCGTCAAACTGTTAGATTTCAGTCCGTTCCTTTACAGTTAAGCTTTCGAAGCTGTACATATTGTAGCGTGATGATGAGATGACGATGTTGATGATTATCAAAGACTAGCGTTTTTAAAACTCAATTGGGAACCCATTGTATTCGGTGTTAAAAAGTAGCTTATGTCACTTTTCAAGTCCTTAAAAATGACATAGTAGCTATTTACTTCACTGCATATGATACTTTTACCCATGAAATAAGCTCGTCGATCTGTTTCATCAAACCAATCAACCAACAAAATCTCAAAACAAAAAACATACTTTCGCATTTATAATATAGTTAAGCATCTTCTGAAAATTGTCGATCATCTCTCGGGCCAAGGACTTTCTTTGCATGTCCGCAGACCCGGACAAAATGTCGGATGAGATTCCTCGGCTCTAAATGTGATTGAAGTGCTGTCCTGTGCGTTGTCGCCTGGTGCCGGGCTGATTCGCTTTCAGTGCAAATGGCTTTTTGTTTTATTTCACGGTTTAACATCAGACCTTTTTCTTTCCACCTAAACTCTGCTGCTGTTATAAAATTCATGTAGTATCTTACTCGTTACCGCAGTTCATGTTGCCAAGGTGACATAATTAACGCCACGAAAAGGTGTTGTCCAAAAATGGTTTTCTAAATTTGAATGTAACCAGAATAATTTCAATATACTTGGATAGAGTTCTAACTGATTTAAAGGATTTTTAAAAACCCAAATTTTGAGAAAAACATTTTTGTTTTGCATCATTTATCGACCTTGGCATGTGAAAACCGGCTTAAAAAACTTGAAAAATATAATTTGTCTAGGTAACTCGTATTAATATTGTAGTAACTAATATTTATTATCAGGATAATCAGATACTATTGTTTCCGATGTATGTCGTTACCTGAGCTACGGCCGAAGCCATACCATAGGGCCTATTTATTTATTTTTTGTTTTGAAAAGAGCAACCGCTAAATTTCTTGCCGGCTCTTCTCAGCAGAATCAGCATCTCGAACCAATGCCGCGATGGTAGATTCTCGACTTGTCATAAGAGCCACAAGTTGGCCTGCATGAAATAAATATCTTTGCATTTTTTGAATTTTACACTACCAACGCATATAGCAGCATTATTTCAATTTGTTTGAGATGTCGAACATTAATTGAGCCCATTAAAAAATTATGAATTCCCAATATGCACCAGGCACCTGCTTGGAATCGAACCCAATACCTCAGATTCTTTAATTCACAACGCACACCATTTTACCAATGAGGTCGTCCTGTGCCAGGAGCCCAGCATATATCAAACAATTTTCATGCTTGTTGACTTCAGACACTGGTAAATATTTGTTCAGATTCAGAGTACTAAGGGTTTCGTATCATTTTGTTGTTTGTCATACAATAAAGCAAATATGGTAATCCCAAAGTTCTAGGCAAATGGGGTATTCATGTCGTAGGAGAAATGCATGATTAATTTGCCACGATGTATTTTAAAATTATTTTCTCGTATGTACCTAATGGTAAACATGATATTATGTGTGAAACACTAAATAGTTAGTCAGTGGTTGAAACATTGTCTGATGGGTTGCTGTTACGGTCTACCTACGTTAACTGGTCTGACTCTGAGTCTACTCAGGGTATAAATTATGATTTTTATACGATTATTGCCGCTATAACATAAAATAATAAAAAAATAAAGTTAAAAATTAAAGTGTACAATAATTTTTTTTATCGGTCTTAGCTAGTGTTAAATCTTGTGCGATGGTACGGATACTCTGTGTCGGGTCCAAATCCCGCTTTTTGGAAATATATAATTATTAAGTTAACGAACTCACGACGGTTTATCGTGCGTACATAGTAGAGTACGTAATACCTACGTTCGCCGTGTCTTACGTCTACGTGTAATATGATTTTTATGGTAGTGTGCGACATGCGATGGCGTGGTAAAAATATTTTATACGGCGTGATAAACCCCGTTTGAATGAACACTCAGCACTAACACGTACAACGTGTTTTTATTTAAATTAATTTCGAAGGTAACCGGGAAAATCGGTCCGGGACGGCAGCTGAATAACTCTCGGCGAAAAATGTTATTTTGTATCCGCAGAGAGCTTTCCGATAAAAAAATTATGCGGGCAAAAATTGCTATTTTTGAAGCGCTATCAAGAAAATATTGGTTTTTTGACTTTTGGGAGGGGACTGAATTTAATTTTTCGAAAATATGCTTTTTGTTCACGAAGGAACGAAAGCAGCGCAGTGGATGTGTACGTTTACTTTGTTTTAATTTTTCTGAAAAATTGGCGGGCCTTAGGTATATATTAGTATATATCTACTTCTGCGTAGATTTTTGATTGCGAACTCATAGCCACACCAGATTTTTAGACGAGTGTGTGACTATCAGAGTGTGTTTCTTATCCTTATTTTTTTTCTTATCTGTCACAATGTTCAAAGAATATCGATATACTTAACTTTTTAAGATGTTTTACGGCTATGGCCTGTGTAAATAGGTCACAAGAGGGCATTGCAATTGTGTTTTAATTTTTTTAGTACAATTAATTGATTAGTACCATTTTCCTGAAACGCTACCAGACCGATTTTGCTCCTATTTTTTTAACTACCGTATTACTTACCGTACCTCAGAACTTATTACCGCAATTTGTGCTCTCATTAAATTTATATAATTTATTTTAAGTTTATTTTATTTTTTGTTTCTATCTAATGTGGTGTACAATAAAGTGTGTTCATTCATTCAACATGTATTAGAAAAGGTTTCAAGTTATAGGAGCGCTACAGTTCGTTGTGGGGTTTGAGAACTTTTGATTGAACTTTTTTGCAATTACATAATAACATAAAATATTTTAAAAATAGGTATTATTGTCGATGTTCCTTTCGACGTAAAAATAAAAGTTCGGAGAGTACTCGGGGAGTTTCCACACCGTGCTCGGCATCAAACATGGCTCGCTAAGTTCAAACTTAAAGGAAAATTAATCCACAAGCCATGCGAAAACGTTCATCGAACTTTGAAAGCTTTAAAAGAATCTGATAAGGAGACTTTCAAACTTTTCAACTGCTCTTTGAGATGCCTTATATGAATTGTGAATAGAACTTGTAATTTTGTTTGTTGCTTTTTGTTTGTCTGAATTTCTCATATAATATGAGTACTAGCTGAATCATCTAACTGATAATTTTAATTTGTAGACTTAAGGCTCCGAAAACTTTTGCTTTTTATAAGGCGAAAAGCAAGTTTTGCTTTTAAAAAAAAATATTTTTAACTAAGTTTGAATTTTTTGAATACAAATACTGATTAGCACTCAAAATTAGTGATAGTTGTTAGGTACTTTTTTAGTGATTGCATCAGCGTTTCAAATGCGATGGGCTTTATTGAAACAATCTAATTAACATACCTACTATTTATATGCTATCAGGAATAATGTAGCCACTTCTACTTCCTACTTAACTGCTGGAAGAATTACAAGACTTAAGTTTCAAAAAACATCATGCAAATATTTACTATCTATTGAGATATTTCTTAATTTCATATTAAATTGCACAATTGGAACCCTCCGGTTTGTTCAGGGATGACGGCAAGAGGCCGGACGGGATGACTATAGTACCGTGGACGATGGGTCGAGCACTGGTGTGGGATGCAACCTGCGTTGATACGTTGGCAGCGTCCCATCTACAGGGCTCGTGCCAAAAAGCGGGTGCAGCTGCCGAATCTGCTCAATTACTCAAGCGCCGCAAATACTCAGCCATTTCTAAGGACTACGTTTTTGCGGCGCTTGCTTTTGAGACTCTGGGCCCATGGTCATCGGACACGAAGAATTTTATGAATGTCGTGTCCGAAAGACTGATCCACGCCTCAGGTGACCAAAGAGCTGGCGCTTATTTAGCCCAACGCCTAAGCCTCGCTATCCAACGAGGGAATAGCGCCAGTGTTTTGGGCACCATGCCCATAAACGACCACTTGGACGGCGTGTATTTTTTTGTAAATATAAGTAGTGGTAGTTTTAATTTATTTATTTAAGTTTTTATTTTGTTATATTTATATTGTAATTTTATTTGTCCCGAATGAATAAAACAGCATAATTTCATATTACTTAATAGTATTATTAGGAAATATTTTGCATATTTTAAGCAAAAATTTCAAAAGAAATCCTAATATTAAATAAAAAAATTAATTAATTAAATTTCAGAGAAATAAGGTTGTGCAATGGACACAAATACACATACATATTTCGTTCCGTTGTAAAACTCCACACAACAATAGCTTTATTTGAGCTTTCGGCGCGGTACATACAATTTAAAATAGGGTAGCGTGTCATTGTGTAGGCGACGCGGTAAAAAAGCCAATAACCCGAGGAAACGACACGTAAAACTCAGAGAACCCTTTTAAGAATTAAATAGCCCGGGGAAATTGTATTCGATGAAAATTTTAATTGTGTAGAGTAGATATTGCTTAAAGATGCGCTAAATTAGATTAAAAAAGGATTGGGACAATCTTTTTAGGTTTCTGTACCAAAATGAACATCATCGGCCGATCCGTTTTCTTCTTTTTCTTCTTCTTGACGTCCACAGTTGGTCAAATGTCTCTTGTATGGACTTCCATAGACCTCGGTCTTGCACCACCTGTGTCCAGTGTCCTGTTAGGCTAAAATCTATAGACCACACTCTCACTCTGCTCAGACTCAAGACAGAGTAAAAATGAGACAGATTTATGACATAAATCTGTCTCATTTTAATAAATGCATTTTTAATAAATGCTTAAAAATCAAATTGTCCTCGTACAGTTTCGAACAAAAGTGACCAAAACTATTAATTTGTAGTTCAAAAAATAAGTACCTAACTATTTGTAGTTAGGTTCACAAATGTTAGTCATCCATAAAATAAGCAAATATACTTAGTTCACGAATGTTAGTCATCCATAAAATGGGTTAACTTTAATCTGTGCGCATTAACTTTTATGTTCTATTCTAGTATTCGCCAGTGTTAGAGTTGCCGGTCCTTTGGGTAAAATAAATCCCAGCAATTAAAAATTTACTGGGTATAGTCTACTCTGCCTGGCCATAGAATTAACTAAGAGAATTAAAGAGATCCCCGGGGCTTTCGGTGTCATTTGCTCGGATTACCACTGTTTATCCTCTAAGCGTATAAATAATCATAAATAATTTACACAATAATATTATACTGTAACAATTTTCAAAGTAAACCTTTACACTTTGTTATGGCCAAAGAATCCGTATACTAAGATAATTATTTGAAAGATTAGCAGTCTATGTCCTATTTTAGCGTGGCAAATTAATTTGCATACAAACTGGAATGGGGAAATGGAGTTTTTTATGAAGCTCGACTGCAACCGATGTCCATTCATAATATTTCATTAGGACGACGCCAAAGCAACCGGGAATAATTAAAATCAACGTTTTAATTTTTTTTTAAATCCTCGATATCTGAAAATGAAACGCGGAAGTTCAAACAGATTTATGAGAAGTCATATATTAATAGTGGTTTTATTAATGGTATATTTACAAATCCGACTTCAACTATGAACTAAGCACATTGATGAAAGTGGTATTTAATAAACCAATGTGTGAGAATGCATAGGAAAAGCTATATATAGGATTTGTTAACTTTCTTGAACATTGAACCCTAAACCAACAAAGTTTAAAATAAACTTATCTATAGAAATGAAGTATTGTTGGAAGGCATAAGTCGACACCGCTTTTTGAGGTATTAAAAATATAAACCAACTAAGAAAATTACACCTAAATCTCCAGAGATCTTTTTGATTTTATGCTCAGAAATGGCTGTTTAAGGAAAAATTTAAAATCGAATAGGATCCCTTATGGGGTCTGTAATTTTGTAAAAGTGGGATGAAGCGTGAAGTGGACGTTTTTATTTCTCTATTTTCTACGTGATCTGCGTTTCTGCCGTAGGCGTTTTGTATTCACAGAAAACATCTGTTTTGTATTCCCTTTTTTGTTTAGTCGACTATAGCTTCACTACGATTTTGTATTAGTAAGGACAATAGAAAAATTCCTGAGTCAATATTATTATCTCTTCGGTAGTCTAAACATGCGTACAGCTACGTAGGTACTGGATACATTACCCGATCCCTATTATTAATATTCCAAATGCTGTCGCGCTTCCTACCTACCTTCTACGCTTCCACTGCGTGGGATGTCAAGGGACTCGAATCCAGTGCCCCAACATCGTATATCCAACTTCTTTTCCACTATGTGGGACGAGTGTGTTAGACTCGACTTTCCATCAACTTTACCAAAATGTCATCGTAAAAGGTCATTAAAAATGAAAAATGATAAGAGAAACCTAACAATGATTTTTAAATACCTATTCAACGATACCCCACTAAATATAGATCGTCGACTTTAATTTTTTTTCTTTTTTATAATATGGCGTCTGGTGGTTGACATTTTGAATTTTGATTACTTTCATGTACACCCAACTGACACACCCAAGATGAACACGAATCGATTGACCTAAGAATCATCAAAACCACGCGTTTGCTCTCCATAGCGCCAAATACTTACATACATATATAGACTGATAAACACATTACAATCTTTTGCGTAGCGCAGTCGGTTAAAAAGAAGCCTATTTATGTAACACTTAGCGAAGTGTAAATTCGGAGCGATGCGCTGGTTATACGAACACTAGACGATGCCCGCGACTTCGTACGCGTGGATAAAGGTTTTATTCCCTCGGGAACTCTGTAATTTTCCGGGATAAAAAGTAGCCTTTGTTTTAATCCTGGGTATGAGTTATCTCCATTTCAAATTTCAGCCAAATCGGTTCATTCGTTGTGGCGTGAAGGAGTAACAAACATACACACACACAAACATACAAACTTTCGGCTTTATAATATTAGTGTGAAGTGTGATAGTGTGATGTGATAAATTCGGCACGTATGTAGTTTTCACCACGTAATACTGAGGCAATGTTTGTGTAGAGGTGCTCGGTACTAAGAATAAAAGTACTTGTCGCATAGATGTTTACGATGCTGGTCGAGATGTAATAACTTCTAGCCGAGTACGCTGGGACCGACTTCAACACAAACTTTTTGTCGTTATTTGCGGAGGGCCGAAGAAAAACTCGACAAAGTATGGCGTTGCGGTATTTTGTCTTTAACTCAAACTATGTTTTTGTTAGCTTTTTTACGTACAGTACCAATAGGATTCTATATCTAATAAGCCTGTTTAGTATTCAAATTCATACCATCTTGGTTTAGAATCTAGAGAGATGCTCGCAATTTGGTCCTGTGCATTTCGGTTTTTTACAATCCCATTTGATTGTAAAAAAAGATCAAGACCAGATTGATTTTATGGGATAACAAGACAGAGTTATGTCTATCTCCAGGATGTAAGCTATGTCTGTGCTTTCCGTGAAAATCAAACGGCTAGGGCATGAAAGTTCCTTTATCCAAGATTACTCCTGGTACAATTCTCTATTTGCATGTGAAAGTTTCGTCAAAATTGGTTCAGTTTTTCCAATAATTTGCCCAGACAAGATTGACAGACGAAAATTTAAAAAACGCGTGTCTGAGTTATGCAATCATTTTAATTCTTACGTCCTTATCTTTACTAATATTAAAATACGAAAGTGTGTTTGGTTTTTTGTTTGTCCTTCAATCACGCTGCAACAGAGCAACGGATCAACGTGACTTTTTGCATGGGTATAGTTGAGGACCTGGAGAGTGAGTGAAAGGCTACTTTTTATCCCGGAAAATCAAAGAGTTCCCGAGCGAGTTTAAAAGCTAAATCCACGCGGACGAAACCGCGGGCTTCAGCTAGTAATCATATAAGCTTAAAAAAATCATAACTATTTATATAAGTACCTACTTACTTTCAATTTTATTTGGTAGGTAGGTATAGATTTCATTCCAAACCAATATATTACAACTCTATTATTAGTTTTCAATAGAAGTCTGGGTTTACCTAAAAATACTTTTAATATAAACAGGTACATCTAGGCCGTGACCGTATGCTATTCATTTCTATTCTTAGAACTCATTTCCAAGTGAAGTTCAAGAAAAAATTAAAGATGGTAGACAAAAAAGGTCAAGTGTCAGCTCGCTTCCCATTAAATTGTACGTAGATTTTTAATGTTTGTTTTTTATGTTTAATGAAAACTGCGGTCGTAATAAATTGTTTGGGAAACAAACTCATTTATGATGCAAAGTTTAAGGAGAATTACTATAAACTTACCTTAAATCTACAATTTTTATGATAGTCTTTAGTTTTTATGATAGTTTTTAGTTGTGTATTTTTAACCGAATTCCAAAAAAGTAGGAGGTTCTCAATTCGTCGGAATCTTTTTTTAAAATTAATTTATGTATGTTCCCCGATTACTCGAAGACACCTGTAGGGCTAACATGCGCGCTACGATAAAGTTTTGTCTACACGTTTACTCGTAGTCTCTATGTAAATCTCTACAGAGATTCACGAGTAAAGTGTCGACAAAATTTTCTCGTGGCGCGCATGTTAGCCCTACTGGACTGATTTGGAAAACTCTTTTATGTTTAAAAGGGTATACTTCCCAGGTGGTCTCATTGTCATTAGGTCAGGATGTGATGATGGGATCCTGGAGAAATCGAGGGAATTCTTCAAATTTTATAGGCACCATTGATATACTTTATAATGGCGTTTGAAGTTGGTTTTGTCGAAAGAAATTTTACGTTTATATAACTTGATAAAGAGGGATCTGTTACATACATCTGTATCATCTACCATTATCTTCTGTGATATTAAGGAAGCAGAAACTCCGATCCAGAAGTAGCCTGTTATGCGACCAGGCTATTCTTTGACTTGAGCTAGGTAGGTATAGGTTAGGTATAGCTTGGGAACAGCTATCAAATGATTAACACAACTGAAGAATATAAATGGCTTTAATACTTTAACGTTTACGTTTAAGTAGTCTTAAGCTTTTGCCTTTGGCTTAGCTCATGGGGTAAAATAGGGGTTTGAAAAATTGAACTTAGCTTAGCGTTAGCCAAGCTGCGGGCAAAAGCTTCGAGTAAATACTCCCCATGGTTTAGGTATATAGTACCTTTGGAGCATCAGAATTGACAAGTTGGAACCTATATTGGGATCATCTCGTTCTATAGGTAGACAAATATGTATTAGAATAAATACTCAGAAATACTCAAATCGTAATAACCTATTTTTTTTTGCAATCATAGATTCTCTTAACTTCTAGAACTCTTTCCAGTGGAGCTAAGTTAAGCTAAGCTATTAAAATGAAGCGATCCCATTAGTGGGTTTCATGTCCAACTCCCGCATTCTAAGAAATACATTGCGTATTTTCTTTAATACACCGAACAGTAATACAATTATTCAGTTATTACTTTACCTTACCTTGAAATAGCTAAGGTGTAATGGGAGAGTGTATGAAACGGCGGCGAGGGCTCAGCGTCGCGATACGGAGTCGAATGATAATATTATAATTAAATTACGCCAAATCTCCTGAATGTAGGTAATCCGAGTTTAGCCCGAATTGGATTGTATGGTTCTAAGGTTGCAATAAGAAGTGGAGAGCTCTTTATACTGAGTTCTTAATAGAATTCTGTCGGATCGATCGTTCGGGGTACCTAATACATATATACCTATCTATAATATACTAATATATAAAGCTGAAGAGTTTGTTTGTTTACTTTGTTTGAACGCGCTAATCTCAGGAACTACTGGTGCGAATTGAAAAATTCTTTTCGTGTTGGATAGTCCATTTATCGAGGAAGGCTTTAGGCTATATAACATCACGCTGCGACATCATCAGTGAAAAATGTTGCAAAAACGGGGAAAATTATCCATATTTGAAATATATTCTTCTAAAAACTTTTTAATCGCGATCATAATAACAGAAATCGACGCGGGCGAAGTCGCGCGCAACAGCTAGTATATTATAATATTATCTTTGCTAAACCTTTTTAAATTTACTTTTGAGATAGATGGATACATAATATGGATAAATATTTTTGGAATGCTTTAATATTTTTTTTTGTATGCCCTCTATTTGTCCTCCGACATGATGATCGTTCTTTTTTTTTGTACCTTGCTCTGTTAGATGAGAATGAGCAGCTTTGTTTTTTTTTAGCGTGTAATTCATAATCATAATTATGCTTTTTACAATATTTATGTATGTATACATAATATATTATCGTATATAATATAGGTTTACATATTTTCTTACTGCTAAGTTAGGGTTACTTTTTTTATTTTTTATTTACATTTAGCTGGTATACTTTAATATTAGTAACTTTAACATTATTAACTAACTGTTTCCCACGACTTCGTCCGCGTTGAGCTAGGTTTTAAAAATCCCGCTGGAACTCTCTATTTCTTCCGGAATAAAAGTTAGCTTATGTTAATCAGTCTAGGGCGTCAAAAAAAGTATAGAGTATTGGATATAGAATTATTTTGCTATAATTCGCCAACAGAAAAAATCTGTATGGTCAAACATGCAGTTACGAGCTAAGCGTTTACCCCCCTACCAAGCAAGAAAGCCAAGTTCCCAAGCAAGCAATGCCACCACCACTCACATGCACCACCACACAAGACTTTTATACTACTCGCACGCACGTTTTGCCCCGACACCGGAGCATCCTGAAGAGATGTCGACTTCACAATACTAATGCTGACTAGACAATACAGCAGTTTTTTTTTTTTTTTATTGAAGTGTTAACCTACACTTAAAGGAAATAACCTAATAGATTTATAAATACATATCAAAAATTCCGAGGCCGGCGGGATTCGAACCCACGTCTCTCTGGGAATCGCGCCCGAGTGTGTTAACCGCTACACCACGGCCGAACCATCTCGGGTGCGATTCCCAGAGAATACAGCAGTGTTATGTAAAATCACGTACCAAGAGTCGTTAGTTGTCTTCCGCCCTTTATATCCTAAAACCGCTATTCTAAGGTAAAAAAGAAGACGTGGATGAAACGGCAGGTAAGACCCGGGGGAGCGATAGGCGGGACGTGCCCGATAACGTAATTAAATTAAACGAAAGGTCCTGGACGCAATCAGGTTTTACACAAATTGGAAATGGTTTCAACGTGTCGATACGTGATGGTTTTAGGAAAAAGTTTTTTTTTTACTGAACTGATTTTTGATGTTTTGGCGTGTTAAAACACTGACTTTAGACGCGTGAAATTCAATAAGTGGGTTTCATCCCCTAATTGTCCACTCAGATGGAATATTGTGTTGTAAAGGACAATATGTACCTATTACCTATTCTTTAAATAATATAATCGGTCGCATACGAACCAGTAACCGAACCAAAAAACGCAGAAAAAATCAAGTTTCTAGCAGGGAAGCCCCCTTTAATTTTTAATTTTTTTTTTACTATTTGTTGTTATAGCGGCAACAGAAATACACATTTTCTAAAAATTTCAACCGTTTGCCTAATACGGATCATGAGATACAGCCCGCTGATAGACAGACAGACGGACGGACGGACAGCTGAAGCTTAGTAATAGGGTCCCGTTGGTTACCCTTCGGGTACAGAACCCTACAAAACTCTTTAAAATCGGCGGAAATATCACATAACCTATATTATACACAAAAAATACAGCATAGAAAAGAAAATCTCCTTTTTTGAAATCGGCTTAAAATAGAATAGATTTTTTTTTAATTCAAATAAACTTGTGTTGTGTTGCTAAATAAATAACTGCTTTAACTATAAAGGGTAGGTATTGATTTCGTATTTAGATATTTATTTTCCCATTAATTCATTCGCGTGTACAATATTTAGTTATTTATCTTGTGTAAACTGTATAAATGAATCAATAAATATTAATTCCCTTTTGCGAATATATTTTTAATAATGAATGACACTACTCGGTAACGTAATTAAATTAAACGAAAGGTCCTGAACGGAATCAGGTTGTGCACGAATTGTAATTGGTTTCGACGTATCCGATAGTGATGGTACGGAATTTTTTATCAAACGGAATTTTGATTCAATTAAAACAAGGAAAACTAAATAGAATAAAGCTTAATATGACTTTCTATTATTTAACTGCCTTTTGCCAGTGACTTTATTCCTCCGGGAAGTTCTTTACCGGGATTTTTATATAAAGAGATGTTTTCACTATTCAAGTCCTCAATCTATGCAAAAACTCATTTCGATTCGTTGCTTTATTGCTGCGTGAGTGAAGGAAAACCAACAAAAGAACAAGCACACTTCCGCTTTTATATATTAGTGGGATTGTAGAATCCTATACAACATTCACGTTAATAAAACTTCTAATAAAACAATCATTGCCGAAATATCGCTTTACAGGCGGTGTAACGTGTGAAACGTAGGGGAAAAACATTTTATGACGTGATAAACTCTATTATCAACACACGCACCAACACTTTGGTATGTTTTTTGTTTAAATAAATGTCGACGGTACCTGGAAAAATTGGTTTGGCAGCGATGTTCAATAACTAAAAGCAGAAAACTTTAGTGTTCGCATAATTTACTACAAGTGTACAAGGTATACATGGGAGTTAGAGTACCCGCAGACTTACAATTTCAAATTGGGCAACTAAATCGCAAAGTGTATTTACTAATAGGCATAGTGACTTAGGTAGCCTGCACTTCTTATTCAACGTATATATTTGGACACCAATCGTATCCAATTTTTAATTTTTTTATTTTTTTTAATTTTTTATCGAAGTGTTAACCTACACTTAAAGGTACACTACGCTACACTTAACAGTTGCTATAAAACTGATTGAAAAAGTAGATACATATCACTAATTTCGTGGCTGACGTATGGTTCGGCCGTGGTGTAGCGGTAACACACTCGGGCGCGATTCCCAGAGAGACGTGGGTTCGAATCCCGCCGGCCTCGGAATTTTTAATATGTATTTATAAATCTATTAAATCGTATCCAAATCGAGATTACCTTCCAATTACGCACGCAACACGTCATATGTATCTAGTTGGTCAACTAAATAGTGAAAGTACGCAATTTAGTTATTCGATAATCGGCTAACTTGAAATAATTGTCTGCGGTCGCTCTATTAAATGTGCTAGTCTTAATTTAATAGACGTAATATTACAGACAGACATCCGTCTGATCCGATCAAGTTTTGTTCATCGGATCGTCTGGATCGTCTTGATTTAGTAAGATTTCGAGAATTTTAGGCTACTTTTTAGCGTAGATAAACAAAACTTAAAAGGTCGCTAAGCTTCAAACTATAACTAGATAGGCTGAAACTTGGGAGTTAATCTAACTTTAAGAAGCATCGGATTGGGCAATTTAGTACAAACCATCTGATATACGTATCGAATTGTTCACTAATATCGTTTTTCTACGAAATAGATTAAGATTATCAGATTAGGATTTGGGATTAATGCCAATTTGATGGCTATCATTAGTAACGTGGACATTATCTCAGCAAAGTGATTGATTAACATAGATTAATTGTGCTTAATTTGTTTAAGTTCAAAGGTGGATACAGATGTATAATGATAATAATTGATCAAACAAGGCCAGAGTAAGCAGGAATATCCATACACAGAATAGAATAAGATAGAACAGTTTTTAATTCAAATAAACTTTTACAAAGTGCTTTTGAACAACACTTAGCAAATGTTTAAAATTTTAAGTTGGGAATTCTCAACATTCTCTGGACTATTCTCATTATTTTTATTCAAAAAAAACGTAAATATACGTTTAGTACAGTAGATAATTTAGAATATCAAATAAAATATTATTTTTGTGCAGTAGGTTAATATTATTTAGTTTTAATATTTTATACTACTATATAGATTTATTAGCGTGAATGTTATAACTAAACCTTGAAGTGTTGAACTTTAAGTTGATGGTTCCTGATGTTTTTTTGTTTGATTTTTAACTAATAATAATGAAACGTCACTCAAGGCTTTTATTTACAAAGGAAAATTCTAAATTGCTCGAACCCTTTTCATTTAATCTTACACAAACAGAATCATGGCTGAAACAGTTTCATGCCGATATAAACTGAATTACTCTGAATCACTCGTAGGCTTCCGAAGTTATAAATTAAATATAACGTGACGTCACGGACGTGGCTGTCAGCTGTTCGACTACCGTATTAAATTTGGTTCTAAAAAATAAAATAAGTTACAAACAGGATTTAAAACTATAAACAAAGTTAATATAGTGCTGCTCCTAAGTGGACAAGTGTTTGTGTCGGAATTGTGAAGGGGTTTTTAGTGTTTTCGGCGATAATAATTGTAGTAGGTGAAATCAGCTGACTGCTTACCCTCTTTTCGTACGGCACTATTCATGAAACTGTTTTATCGCAGTTTTTAATCTAATAGTGGTTTTCTACATTTTATTTTATTATTTAGTTTAGTAATAAAGTGATTATCTGGACATTATTAAATGAATTAGTTCCACCTATCGGCCATCCTTTGCATAGTGCACTGTTTGAGTGTGGACATCATGACCAATAAATGTAAATGCGGTCGCTTTGTCAGCTCCGTAGAAGGCGCCAAGTGCAAAAAATGCTCGTCTTTTTTTCATCGACACTGTGTTGGTATAAGCCCAAATGATCCTGTGTCCAGTAACTGGAAATGTGATCCGTGCCGTAAGGATAAAAGTAAGGCTAAGAAGGCGTCTGTTTCGCCCGCTTCAACAGACAACTCCATCAACTTAGCCAATACGGTATATACCCCTAATCCATCGGTAGCACCGGCTCCAGTTGTGCCAGCAGCGGCGAATGCCAATATGCCGGAAGATTCTACGAATTCTATTGTAACTGAGCTTAGACTTCTGCGAAGTGAGATGGCCTCGTTCCGGGGGGAGATAGCACGGTTGAACACTATGTTATGCAATTTCAATAGTCGAGTGGATGATATTGACACTAGACTGTCCCGCCTGGAGGAGCAGTCGGTGTCCCCGGAATCGCGCGAGAATAACGATTCTCAGGCTACTATTTGCCAATTGCAATCACAATTGAATGATAGGGACCAGGATCTCCTAATGAATGATATAGAAATATCAGGCTTACAGGAAGCTTCCAGTGAAAATCTTTTAAGTATAACTTGTCTGTTAGCAAAGAAGTTAGGAGTGGATTTGGATGTTCGAGATGTCGTTTCCGTGGAGCGTTCGGGCCCGCGGCGTGCAGTTTCGGCAAACGCCGCCGGGGACGGAGTGCGGGCGCAACAGCCGCGGCCGCGGCCGGTCGTCGTGCGCCTCGCTCGGCGTATGGTGCGCGACGAATTGTTGCGTGCTGCTCGCGTCCGCCGTGGCGCTGATTCGACGGGCATTATTGACGGAGAACCTCGACGTTTCTATTTAAATGAACATCTTACGCGTGCTAACAGACAGATATTTTATAAAGCGCGTGAGGAAGGGCGTAATAAAAATTGGAAGTACGTATGGACCAAGGGAGGACGGATCTATGTACGTCGGACAGGAACAGCTCCTATGCACCGCGTGCGATCTGAGGCTGATATTGAAAGAATTTTTTCAGAAGTTTCTTTTTAATAGCTAGTAATTTGATTCAGAATCCATACAATTTTAGTTCAATTTGCGTGTCTTTGCTGAATAGCATACTAATCTATTTTTTTATGTCAGTTATTGAGATTGTTATTGTAGAAATAATGTTTTGTGTATTTGTTTGTAAGTTTTGGGTAATTTTGAGCACGGTGTACGTCAATATTTTAATTTTAATTAGATATAAATGTAATTTAAAAATTCGGTATTGTGTTGAGCTCAGTAATTTTTATATATTTTGTATAATGCTTTTGAAAATCTGTAAAGTGAGAATAAAAGCTTGGCGATTGACTGCCTCAGGTATGGCCTCATGGTATTATGACGTCATTTCAAATCGTTTTTGTAAGATAGTTGTTTATTTTTATTCGAGTCTTCTGTATATATTATTGTGGCATGTTAATATATGTATTCGTTATGCTTTTATAATATTTTATATATTTAATAGTGTCATATTTCGTACACTAAATGTTAAAAAAAGGTAAATCTGCATATATTAAAATTGGACTTTTTAATGCCGGTTCTCTGAAAACTAAGCATGAGGAACTCCTTGAGGCGATTTCGGAAGCAGCTGTTGAAATCATAGCCATAAATGAAACGTGGATACGTGAAAATGAAGAGGGGCTTGCTCCAGTAGTGCCAGGATATCGGTTTCGTCACAAACCGCGTCCTGCAGATGTTCGTGGTGGGCGGGGGGGAGGGGTGGGCTTCTATATAAAAAAAAATCTTAGAGTTAAAATATGTGATTACCCCGACGTTCACTCAGTGGAGCAAATGTGGTTGGAAACAAAATTTAATGGGAAACGTATAATCATAGGTACTGCCTATAGGCCCCCCTGGCAAGATGTAAATGAATTTTTAGATGCATTGACTCAATCTATCACATGCTTCTCATATTGCGATAACATGGTGCTATTAGGCGATTTTAATATCAATTTAATGAATCAAATGGAAAACAAGTCAAAGTTATTCAATGATTTCATGCATTGTGTAAATTTAACTCAATATGTTACTGAGCCTACCCACTTTACGGACCACAGTGAAACTCTGATCGATTTAATTTGTACAGATGCTAAAGTTCGCGATACGTCAATAAATTATATCCCAGACTTAGGTAGTCATGCCTTGGTTACTGTCACACTGAATCTAAAAAAAGATAATATTCCTCCCCGTTGGATAGTATCTAGGCCTCTAAGTGATATAAATATAAAAAAATTTGATGAAGATTTAAGCAACATATCCTGGACGGAAATTAACCTTATGAGCGATGTAGATAGTATGGTAAATGCCTTCAGCTCCCAGATTTTAAGCATATTTGACTATCATGCCCCCACGAAAAAAATCCTTATAAAAGAACGTACTTACCCCTGGTTAACATACACTGTAAAGACTATGATGAACTTAAGAAATCAAAGTCATAAGAGATACAAAGCAACTAAAAAGGATACACATAAACAATATTATAAAGATTTAAAGAAAGTGGTGAGTGAAGCATTGGAAGCCGAGAAATGTGCTTACTACAAATATTATATAAATAGGTGCATTAAAAATCCAAAGTTAATGTGGAAAAATTTAAAAAAGTACTTAGTCTTAAATAAAACCAGAGAACTAGAGATACCTACTCCCTTATGCAATCCTGATCTTATAAATACACACTTTCTAGACATTCCTTATATCAGCACTGCAAAAATGTCAACTTATACTTACTTTGAATTTCACCGGTTCGGGCCTTACACTTTCAATCTAAAAGCAACTAGTGAAGGTGAAGTTATCAAAATTATTAGAGAACTTAAGTCTAACGCAATTGGAACTGATAAGATTTCTTTAGACATGATACAGCTGTCACTTCCGCAAAGCCTTACCACCATAACAAATATTATAAATAAATCAATTCTAACTTCAACCTTTCCCAGTTCATGGAAAACAGCCATAGTGAAGCCGCTACCAAAAGTTGAGAACCCTACTACGTTAAAAGACCTTAGGCCAATTAGCATACTCCCATGTCTTTCTAAAATCTTGGAAAAAGTGGTTTGTAGGCAGTTGACTAAATATCTCGAAGATAACAATATTCTACCTGTACTACAATCTGGGTTTCGGAAAAATCACAGTACTACCACGGCTGTCATGGATGTCATTGATAACATTCTTACTGCTCAAGATCAAGGTATGGCCACAATTTTGGTGTTACTTGATTTTTCCAGAGCATTTGACTCCATAAATACGTCACTACTTTTGTCAAAATTAGCTTACTATGGGTTTACAAATAATACAGTAAACTGGTTTAACAGTTATTTCATTAATCGGCATCAATACGTTGAAGTAAATCAAATCAATGGTAGTCAGTTAGTCTCTTCAATGTCTCCAGTACTCAGGGGAGTACCGCAAGGTTCAATCCTTAGTCCTATACTATTCGCACTGTACACAGCAGACATGACTCGCCACATTGTTCACTGCAAATATCACTGCTATGCGGATGATGTCCAACTATATTACTCTTTCCAACCAAATGATGCAAAGGACGCTGAAATAAAAATATGCCAAGACTTAGAGAATATAGCAGCTTGGTCAGAATCTAATTCACTCAATCTCAATCCCAAGAAAACCAAGCTTATGATATTAGGAACTAAGAATGCTGTAAGTAAAGTAGAGACACTTAAGCCAATCATCAATGTTAGGAGTGATACTGTAGAAAGAGTTTTTGAGGCACGAAATTTGGGGGTCATATTTGATGCAAAATTACGTTTTGAAACATATATTAAGAATTTAGTGAAAGGTTGCTTTTATCGGTTGAAAGTCCTTTACAAAATGCGTTCATACCTGAACGTTGACGTCAGGATTCGTCTTTGTGAGTCTCTAATACTATCCAAATTAAACTATGCTGATGCCGCGTATGGCCCATGCTTACTGGGTAGGTCAGCGAAACTTGTTCAAAGGGTTCAAAATGCTTGTGCCCGTTTTTGCTTCCCTATTGCTCCTCGCACGCATGTTAGTCCTTTTATTAACAATGCCAACATGCTTAAAATGGAAGCTCGCCGTAAACTGCATTTAGCTACCCTGTTATTTGGAGTTATTTCCATAGGAAAACCTGTCTATTTACATTCAAAAATAAATTGGATTGTTGATAATAAAAATCTTAGACCTAAGTCAGCTCCTCGGATCTCAACGCCTAGACATAGGTCCGCCGCTTTCAGGGGGACGTTTAAATTTGCAGCCTGTAAAATATGGAATGATTTGCCTCCTCCGATTCGGGTTCTGAAATCGATATATTCATTTAAGAATGCGGTTAGGAAATACCTTTTGGAGAAACAAAAATTGGAATGATTTAAACTCGCACTGCTAACTTTCAATATCCTTCTCTAGGCTTCATAAAATCAAAGGCTCAAAATGTATCATGTGTAGATATGTATATATATATATAATATAAATATAAATATATGTATATATGTGTGTGTGTATATATATTAGTATGGTTATTGTAATGTAATTATGTTAATTGTATGGATATTCTATATTTAATATATTATTATTAATACGTTTTTTCCGAACCGAATAAATATTATTTAAATGATTACTGGAATGTCTAACAATTGTTCTGTCCGGTCCGTGACGTCACCGTGGGGTCATGCCTGAAAACCAGCGCTATGGTCACTTTTGGCTGTGGCATCAAGCTGAGGCAGCGCCCTATTTAGTGGCATTATGCATCCTAGATATTGGTAGGCGCCTGGCTTTTCAGAGAACCGATGGTTTTTTTTTTATCTTTCCCTCGGTTCTTTGAAAATCTTTAGGGCGCCTACTTTTGTTTTTGTTTTATAATTATTTTTTAATCTACTAAAATGTGTTGTGTTGCTGCTAAATAAATGATTTATTATTATTATTATTATTATTAAATATAAGAACAAATTTTTTGTTGACATATTTAATAATTTGGTGAAATAAACTAATAGATTTATAAATACATATCAAAAATTCCGAGGCCGGCGGGATTCGAACCCACATCTCTCTGGGAATCGCGCCCTGAGTGTGTTATCCGTTACACCACGGCCGAACCACACGTCAACCACACAATTTTTTTTTATTGAAGTGTTACTTCAATAAAAATAAAAAATTTGGTTTTGGTGGTTAATTTCCACCTTTTTTGAGATTAACTGTCAAGCTTTTATTTTTTATTATTTGGAATATTGTAATAAAATTAATTAAAATGATGTAAGAGTATTGTAAGTTATCACATGCCCTACCCAGTTTTCCGTTCTATCTTACTATATTTCTATGATTTCAATATAGTGATCTTCATTTACGAGTAGGTACTTTCATCGGTTCTCGTTAATTTCAGATCAAAACGGAAAGTTTTATGACTGGCAGTGAATCTGCAAAGAATCTGCGGATCTCATTACTGATCTAAAAAGGTCGGTAATGAATATTCAAAGTAGAACTGAGACTTATCGAAATCGTAATGAGTCGATCCATACAGGCACCTCTAGCCATATTACAAACTTGGTGTCTCTTTCTACAATTGATAACGCTAAAGCAGGGGTTCCTGAAGTTTTTTTAGCATGCTTCCCTGCCGAAAGGACAGCACGTGCGTTCTGGTTATTAGCATGTTCGACTACCGATGACGAGGTCCCAGGATTGATTCCTGAGTCGGACCAAAGAGTGTTAAGCGTTTTGCTGTCAAAAAACCCTCCTCTGTTCTCTCTCTAGGAAGCTGGCGATGAGCCATCCCCGTGCCTCGGAGAGCATGTAAAGTCTTTCCTGCGCCTGACCTCTCTCCGCTTGTGTCGGATTTCCGTCCCATCGGACTATGAGAGTGAGGGAATAGAGAGTGCACTTACGTTTGCGCAAACACTTGTGCACTATAATACCTCCCTAATAGCTAATTTCTGAGGAGGCAGGCCGCCGTGACCGGATTCGGTAGGGAGGACATTACATATTCGATTAGAGAGGTCAAAATATGTGGTTATTTAGGCTGAAATAGACAGCACTCACTCTGCTCAAACTCAAGACAGAGTTAAAACGAAAGAGATTTATGTCAGAGCATATTTGTGTCTCGTTTTAAATCTATCTTAAGTCCTAGCTAAGTCAGAGCATGCTCTATTGATATTCATTAGAGTGCATAGGTACTTAGGTACGCCTGTCAGTAAGAGTCTTCGTGAAAATGCCAGGTCAAAGTAGTGAGACGAAAACGAAAGTGTGTCGCAAAGTTTAGTGTTCGCGTGTCGGCGGTGTCGGATTCTCTAGTTTCGAAACTTCGGCTTCAGAGTTTCAAATGTGCGAGTCCGTATTCTCGACACAGACAAAGCAACCCCGATGGATGAGGTTCTTTGTAACGCCAGTAATCATACACCACAATTCTTTTCCAGTTATAACTGTATTATTTCGCATATATGTATATTTCTGTAAATTATTTGAATTGCTTCGGTTTTGAGTACTGCACTGGTAGCATGGGCGGGAGAAATTTTATCCCCGGGAAAAGGATAAAACGTTTATCCCCTCGCTTAGCTTTATCCACCCGTCGAGCATGAGCACAGCGGTGGAAATAACACTCAGTGGATATACTTATAGAAATACACATCGCCTTCTCCTCTGTCGCCATGTTTTAGCATAAGGAAAAGATAATTTTATCCCCTGCCAGTGGATAAAATCGGGGGAAAAAACTTTTATCTCCTGCCCATGCTACCAGTGCTGGTGTAGTAGTAGTGAAAACCTGTCAACTGCGAGTCGTACCCGCATATTATGATGGATTCCGTACGACCGTATTTGTAGCTATTATTAAGATCGAGCAAAAACAAAAGTTTATTGTATGCTTCTTGTAAGTAACAATAATAATATGTAGTATGTATGTTATTGTATATTAATTTTTAATTTTTTGTTTTTTAATTTTAACCTTTATGTTTTTAAGTTGGCATTATTTCGTTAATACAAAGTCTATAAAAATTTCAAGTAACAACCAATAACGGTTTATATGAGATACAGCCTGTTGGGAGACGGGCAGACGGACCGACAAATGGATGGACGGCGAAGGCGTAGTAGGCTTTTGGGTCAGTGGCGTGCATAGGATGTATAACGAGGTAGGCAGATGATATTAAATGGAAAAAATCTCCATTATGAGCTATAAATACTTAAGGCTAGGCATTGTACAAATTTTAAAAATCCTACCCTTAAGTTTTTATACCTTCTACTGGAGATTTTCTCCATTTTATATCATCTGCCCGCTTAATGCCTACCCAGCTGTATGCACGCAACTACTTTATATATGGAACCCTAAAAATGATAGCTACAGTGCAGTGTTCCGATCGCAATCACCTCGACCGCGCGCCATTAGCGAGTTCAAAATCAGTCGCGGCAAAAAAACGCTAGTGCGTTCGCTTGTATCGATTACTTTGTATCGCAAAATCATGTGGGTAAAAACGGCTCGCGGTTAAACGTAGTGCTGCCTAGCACTTAGCGCTGGTATATTTCCAAAAGGCCGCAGAAATTTATCAATAAAAGCCTCCGAAGCGGATTTAGTCAAAGTTAAAAGGAAGCGTGGCCATTAACAAGATAAGAGGGGAGTAGTAGATAATGGGCTTTTTGTCACCACCGCGATTGTAGTCTAGGAGATAACGGACACAAAAATGGTTGCCTCAGATAATCTCTTCAAAAATATGCGATACTAATTTTTGAAGATTTTTATCTATATTTACAAGTATAGCACGATATTCCTTTCTACCTATGTTACTTGAGAACAACATATATATCTATTCATAGTAGAACCAATTTTTCGTAGTCGGGTTACAGTTTTTAAACTTTTTCTTGTGTCTGGTCCAGTCACCAATTATTCGCCAAATTAGGTATCTCACAGGTGACCTTGAGACTTTTATTCTTAGAGCCCCAAATTATTTCCCAATATTTTTTTTTATTTCGGTGGTCTCTTTGACTATCGTGATTAAATTGCCACGAGCGTCCGAAACACAAATTCGGTTATTGTCGACAATCAGTAGGGATATTACAAAATATGGTAAACAAAAGAAAGCCTTATTTTTTAAACAACTGCACGTGGGAGAATCTTACGAAGGGCGGTAGGTATGAGGTTTTTTGATTCCCGTGCGTACTCTCGTATTTTTCGGGAGTACCTAGCTTATGTATTATTCCAGACCACAATCTATCTCTGTACCAAATTTCAGCCAAATCGGTTCAGTCATTGTTTTGTTACTCAATTACACATTGAGTAATAGTAAAGTTAACATCCATCCATCCATCCATATATCCAAACTTTCGCATTGATAATAATTGACCGAGCGAAGCAAGGTCTCTGAGTACTTGAGTGAATTTGCACTTATAACTTCTGACTTACTGAACGTAATTACGTGTAATGTTAAAAGTTAATTATATTAATTAAGATATAATTAAAGCTATCGTTTGGGAATTATGGGATACCGCGAGGTCTCCGTTCGGGGCGACCCACTAGTATTAATAGTAGGAAGTAGGATGGGCAATATGAGATTCCAGTATCGTGGGTACCTATCATGCAATGGTAATACCTACTGGATTTAATCGATTTTCGATTATATTAACAGGCGGCATTATTCATAAATAAATGTTTCATATCAGGCTAATAGTGCTGGTTATTTTAATTTGTATTTAATTCGTAAGTACCTACTTATTCCTGTTTATACGTGCACGTATGTTGAATTTAATTTGCTTTAAATCCAACGCAGATTACCGCTTTTGTTGGCGAATATTTTTTATTAGATTAGATTTTGAAATGGAGCTCGATTTTAGGCTGAGATCGCATTTTCCTTTTTTAAGACTTTTTTTGGCAAAGTGAGCGCTGTGGTCTTATAAGTGAAAGGTATGATTCGATATCCGGCAGGGGTAATTTGGAACCTTACAATCATTTTAACTGTCGGCTTCGGCCGTGGCTTAGGTGCAACCCAAGTTTGTGCGATGAGATAAGCTATAAAATTATGTACTTATATTTGTTGTAAGCCCTAATAGATTATCATTTATGTGAATACTAGCTGATACCTGCGACTTCGTTCGCGTGGATTGAGGTTTTTCTGTTCCCGCTGAAACTCTTTAATTTTCCGGTATAAAAAGTAGCCTATGTCCTCTTCCAGTCTATATAATCTATCTCTGTGCTAAATTTCAGCCAAATCGGGTCAGTCGTTGTGACGTGATTGTGTAACAAACATACAAACTTTCGCATTTATAATATTAATAATAATAGGATTTTTCAGTTCCAATAATATTACATACCTACGTGTCTAATTCATAACCTTCTTTTTTTGAATTTTGGAAAAAAATCTATTACCTCTAAAAGTTAGAGCTTATTCGATTAGTAATTTACTAATTACTGTTTATACAATCATAATGGATGTTGAATTGTACTATAAACGTGAAAAATTTCGCCCGCCGCGTCTTTAGTATGATTAAAATAAAAGCGAAACGCGTAAAAGCCCGAGTCGACTGCGGAATTAAATGAAAATATCTTTCAACTTGCAGCTTCATCATATTTTAATAGATTTCTGCAAGTTACATTTTATCTAGATACCTACTTTCTAAAAAAGCACTTTAATCCATCGAATTGATATTTTTCATTAATAGTTTTCAGATCTTATTTTCAGATATTGAAGAAAGTAATGCTCATAATTTAGATGGCTAGAGACCTTTTACATTCGTCTATCAGATTGTAAATAAAATAGTTGCACTTTTTGGTTGATTTTGAATTTATTTTTTGGTAGGGTTCAATTATATCCCTATTAAACTTTAATATAGTTAGAGTCTCGGGCATCTACTAGTATGAATAAATATATTAATATATAATATTGATATAAATTAAAAGAATTATAAATCATGCTAGCTTTTGCCCCCGCGACTTCGTCCGCGTGGAATTAGGTTTCGGGGTGGAATTTTCAAAAACTGTGACACACGTACTTCTTTATTTTTCACTGAAATCTTAAATACCAACTTTGATGGAAACACCTTGAAAAATGACGGAGTTTCATATAAACTTCCATCCCCTATTTAAACCCCTTAGGGGTGGAATTTCCAATAATCCTTTCTTAGTGTGCGCCTACATCATAAAAGGAACCAACTGTAAAAATTTCAAGTTTCTCACTTCAGTAGTGCGTTGATATCTCAGTCAGTCAGTCAGTCAGTCAGGACTTTGAATTTTATATATATAGATGAAACCTGAATGAATACCCAAAAGGTATCTGTGGAATACGAAGCAGAGAAAGCTGTCAGTCTTTCAGTAAGAGTAAAGTTACTCTATAAACTTACCTTTATTATATTTTTTTCAACCCACCCACAGGTAACTAAGTGCTCAGCACCTACTTAATCAATTTGAATTAATTCAAACTAGTAGTACCGTACGAATCCGCAGAGTTTTCTTCAAAGTGCTCCTTGTAAAGTAGACCACTCCGTCTTAAAGCACTCCCCGTTTCTAACAAACTTTCTACTCAAGTGTTTTGTTTAAGTTACCGAATTTACGGAGAAAGAACTCTGGGTTTGGCCTCCGTGGCTTAATTAGATTGCTTATGTTAAAAATTGGACATAAATTTCAAGTGCACTTTTAAATATAGCAAAAGCTTTACTCTTCTTTGCTTCCCTTGCCATCGTTGGACATAGGCCTCACTACATTTTTTTTAATTCGTTGACAAAATAGTCCTTGACTGCGATCTCACCTGCTCCCTGATTCTGTAACTCAGTGCTCAGTGCCTATCAAAAAATTAAAGCCACTGACATATAATTTTTATCTATTGAAGGTTTACTATGAAATAGTTAATGACATTTTCTCTTCAAACCTTCAATGGATAAAAAATGCCTATCGCCGGTGATAGGTACTGAGTTACAGAATACAGAATCGATGCAGAACTTTCTCTATTTTTAACGTCGATTTTTACCTAATTCAAGTTTTCACCGCACTGATAACCTTCCTTTCATGAACTTTATTATTTTTGGCCGTGGCTAGTTACCACTCTACAGTCAAAGACGTGCCGCCAAGCGATTTAGCATTCCGGTACAATGGTGTGCAGAAACCGATTAGGGGTATGAGTACACTGCCATACCCCTTCCAAGATAGCCCGCTACCATCTTAGACTGCATCGTCACTTACCATCAGGTGAG
The DNA here is from genome assembly GCA_038048805.1 of Hipparchia sbordonii. Taxonomy (NCBI): domain Eukaryota; kingdom Metazoa; phylum Arthropoda; class Insecta; order Lepidoptera; family Nymphalidae; genus Hipparchia; species Hipparchia sbordonii. Next base: position 4,702,267 of record CM076107.1, on the reverse strand, counting down.
ATTGCAGTCATGGACTATCTTGTAAACGAATTAAAAAAAAACAAATTTTAACTGAATAAATTGCTGCTGTTGATTTTATAATCCAGCCAACCCTTTTTCCGTGAAATACGCGAACCTTTCGTGTGAAATACGAGATAATTTTTGAATCATATAAACAAGAGATACGCAATATGCTGTAATAAATCATGTTTAACGACAATGGCCGGAGTGAGAGGGACTCGCATTTTCATTGAGTAGTTAAAGGAAAAATGTGTTTTATCATTGTGTGTCTACTTGTATGTACCCTGATAATATTTATGAGTCTCTTTTATATAATGTTCATACATGAAGTGGATACATCTGTACACTGCGAATGTTATTGCGAAACGAAGCTGCTTTGAGTTTAGAACAAAAAATCGGATGATATCTATATTATATAAAATTCAAAGTCCTGACTGACTGACTGACTGACTGAGATATCAACGCACAGCCTAAACTACTGAAGTTAGAAACTTGAAATTTTTACAGTTGGTTCATTTTATGACGTAGGCGCACACTAAGAAAGGATTATTGGAAATTCCACCCCTAAGGGGTTTAAATAGGGGATGGAAGTTTATATGAAACTCCGTCATTTTTCAAGATGTTTCCATCAAAGTTGGTATTTGAGCTTTCAGTTAAAAATAAAAAAGTACGTGTGTCACAGTTTTTGAAAATTCCACCCCAAAATCTAATTCCACGCGGACGAAGTCGCGGGGGCAAAAGCTAGTAATATATACGTGTGTAATACTGGGCTAAAATAATTTATGAAAAATATGAGATGGATAGATTATGAAAATGAAATTATCTTGTTATAATAATGAATTAAAAATAATGACATTAAATTGTAATTATCTACTTATTAAAACAATAACACAAAATTTTAAAACTTGGAAGGGGTATGGCAGTGTGCATTCAACTTATACCCCTAATCTGTTTCTACACGCCATCGTACCGGAACGCTAAATCGCTTGGCGGCACGTCTTTGACGGTCTCGCCAAGTAGGCCAGCGATGGGTTGAGACCTGAAATGAATGAATGAACATTCTTAAACACTTCAGCGTCCCGTTTTACTTCCCGTTAAGTAATTAGAAAAAATTCTCAGAAAATTAAAATTTTAAAACAATTATTTTCTTTTCCAGGAGCAGTGCGATTCCCCGGACTTATCAAAGGTAAACGCTCTTTGATGTAGACGGACTTAATTTGCGTATAACCTCGTTTTTATCACTTGTGAACTTTCCGAGTGAGTTGAAGAGAAATGGGAATATGGTTTTGTTTTATGCCGGATTAGATGAGAATTATTAAGCAAAAACATAAGTATTATAGCGGTATAGCGGCGGTATAAGCGGGTTGTTACGTTCCCTCAAATATGGTTGAGCGAAGCAATGGTTGGATCATGAGTCATGCTCGTGAACGGGTGCCACCAACGGGAATGGGTCTGCTTTTGTCTGCCTGTCTTAACATGTATTGGATTGTTTTACATTTTTGAAACTTCATTGTGGAAACACTGTATACATAGCATAGTTTTGTTACCTATTGTAAAAAATTTTTTTTTTAAAAGAGCAGTCGCCGAGTTTATTGCTGGCTCTTCTCGGCAGGAAGGGCATTCCGAACCAGTGGTAGATTCATCGACGATTCAAAAGTACTTGTAAAAGTTTATTTGAATAAAAAATATTTCTATTCAAATAGGCAAGAAGGCTCAGGGCCACTCAGGGGGCGATGGGTTCGGAGTATCCTTGCGAGATCAAATTGGAAATGAGGAGATCCATAGGAGAAATAAAGTCACCAACATAGCTCAGTGAGTCGCGAAACTGAAGTAGATATGGGCGGGGCACATAGTTAGAAGAGCTGATGGTCGTTGGGGTCTCTAGGTGCTGGAGTGGCAGCCCCGCACCGGAAAGCGAAGTGTTGGCAGACCCTCTGCTGGATGCGTTGCAGAGGGCGTAAGACCGAGGCCTGTGGAAGTCCACGCAAGAGAGCTTTGTTCAACAGTGGACTTCTATCGGTTAACAGAGAAAAAGAATTTTATTATTGTTGTGTATTAACAAATTAATGGAAATTGGAAATAATTAAAATAACCAAGTAAAATGACAAGCTGCTTGTATGTCGGAGTTAAAACGAATTTAAATCGTTTTAAAAATTATTGTTTCTGAAACAGTAACAATAGATAATTTTTGTCGAGAAAATACGATTTACATAATATATGGAAAAGTTTGTTGTCTAAAGGATATATCTGAATCGCGTACGTTTGTTAACAAACGAACAAAAAAAATTTTATAAGCATCTGCTTATTCCATTCAAGGGCTCTAATTAACGAATTTATTAAATTAGAAATTCTAAAGATGTTTTTGGTGATATTTTTTTAATAAAGAAATGTTTTCCTTTGAATTAAATGTGGTGGGCGTATCTCCTATATATTGGATTTTATCGTATCTTAAGTAAAATATTACGTAGGTAGTTAAATAAATAAATAATTATATCAAACCAAATTGAATGGGAGAGATAATATAAAATGCACCCCATATAATAATTTGCACTCCACACTGATAGTAGAGACGAGACCTCGAGTCTCTATCACGTCTTTGCTATCAAGTAACACATTGCTGTAGTGATTCAATCTTAATTTGCAATATATTCCGGCTATATCGCGGACCCGTGGGCCTTGTTCGGGATATTAAACTCATTTTATGCATCAATGCGCTTGTGTCGATACGATCGCCTATCTAAAAGCCGGTCGGAAATGAGACTATATTCCACTCTTAGGGAGTCAGCACACATATTAACTCGGAAAGGGATCGTCACTGTATCGCCTTTCGCCTCGCCGTCAACCAGGCGTCAACCTAATGTAAAAGCAGATGAGCAGCTTCGGTTCGTTGACTCGGCTACGGCTAGGCGACGCCGCGCTTACGGCTCGCCGATCGCAGGTTAACGGCTAAGCGGCACCAGCTCAGCCAAGAGACGTGCTCGGGTATGGAGAGAAGTAAGCGCGGGGACTCCTAGCCGTAACTGCAAGTTGACCACGCACCACATCGCGGTACGTGAGCTTGTCCCGAGGCGAGACGATTACGATACGATTCAGATTAGTAGTAAGGAGTTTAATACAAAGAATACTGGATGGTTCGAGTTGATACGATAATGATTGCTTTCCGAGTTGATATGTGTGCTGTGACCTTTAGGGCGTTTGTCCATTGCTGGCTTAACATGTGACAGTTTTCTGTGGCGATCCTTGGTAGAGTTGCCCAGCTATGGACGTCATGGTATATTCGTATATGCAAAGGTGAGCTTACACCTCGTGGACTTCATACCAAAGAAACAACTTGTTTCAACGTTTCAACTTAATTCAAATTCAAAATTGGCTCTAATGACATCAAAGCGCTTGTCGCAACTTAAACATAACTTAAACTTGGTCTAAGTATAATTGCAATTCGCGATAATCATTTATGCGGTGTGTACCTATTAAAAATCTAACAAAAGTAAGAAATAAGACTGTGACATTGAAAAACATCACGTAAGTACCTAAGTTTGTCTACGCCACAGCACTATTATTTATTCTGTATGTTCTTCATTCTAGATTAGATTATAGATTCTAGGCTCCTAACAGGCGCACACACTTACGCAATGTGCATGTACACGACTTAACCACAAGTAAAGCGCTCGTAACTTCGTGAGATAAACGTACTTATACCTATGCTTTGAATAGTCAAGAGAGTGCGAAACGTGAAACGCCTTCCTACCCGAGAATCGGACTCCTATAAATTCAACTCGATCTGGGAGCTGTGTACATTAAACATGTAATACTCTGGGGCAATAGTTCCAAATAAAACGGCCTACGGTGTGCAGAAACAATAGAATATTTCTTTTTTCACAAGAGTGGTAACGAAAAAAACTATGAATAAGAAATGAAACTCTGTCTCGTTTTATGGGTAGATATTATTGGGTTATATTTTATTTAGAACTAGCTTTTTCCGCTCCGCCATCCATTAACAGTAATCCGAAGTGGCGATTCCCATACAAAATTATCAATTTTGATTTTTTCTATTTTTTTGCTGTTCTTTTAGGGTTTTCCTATTTTTTTTTTAATTTTCACCCCACCTTTATATTGATGCAAGAACAAAAAAAAATCAAATGGTCAAGCCGTTTTTGAGTTATAGCCAGACTAACAACAACAATTGATTTTTATATAAGAAAATATTGTAAAATCTGTCAAAATGACAGGACTTCATTTCGTTTTGAAAAACAAAAAAATGATCCAAGAAATAAATGCGTTCAGCTCAAAACTCACCAGACGGATTATTATAGTTATTACTTTTATTAGCGAAGTTTTCCGCGAGCCAGACCTAATTTTCATACAAAACGTTCATTTACCGTTTTAATACCTATCGCAATTTTTGTCAAACAATGCTCCAAAGAATAATGAAAACCACATTTAAATCCATTCGTTGGTTACAAGAGATAGTAGACGAGAGACGCTAACAAATGAAATCTTTATGGAAATTATATTACAATTCTGGAAATTGTGCTCTTAAATGAATGTTTGTTAGCCTATTTGCTTGACAGTTGTCACAAGATTTCGTGTATTAATTTGTATGACAATTTGCTTTTCTTCGCAGCTTCTAAACTGTACATATTTTTAGTGAAAACGAATTCGGGATTTTGTTCACATTACTATAATAATTAGATCATCGCAAGGAAACTTGCATGTCTGAGTGTACTCTACATTGTTTCCAAATGTATGTGACGTCACTAATGTACACCACGAGTGAATCATCTTTCATTTGTTGTTTTTTTTTCAATTAAGTTTTTTTTATTTTTTTATTCTCATTTTTAATAAGGGACTTTTGAAGGTGACCTTCATGTCAGCCCCATCGGTACTCACAAAATATTACAATTATAATAATACAATTAATATATACAAAATGAACTACTTATATAACTATATCAATTTGAGAGAATCACTAACAAATCTATATACTTTAACAGCCGAATTACTCAAAGGATTGCTAAAAATAGAATTAAAAATACCAGTATTCATAAAATTTAAATTTAGTTCAAACATTAGTGTTTCTCTCAAATTGTGGTTCCGAACACATGCCAATAGCAAGTGTGAAACATTTTCTACATCGCCACATACTTCACAATTGGGAGAATCACTTTTTCTCATTAGATACTTAAACACTCCTAATGGCATGTGTCCAGATCTTAATCTAAATGCTACAACTAACTTATTTCTATTAATTTTACTATTTACAAACCAATGTACACGAGGAGGCTCGGATTGAATGGTTCTATACCATATACCTTTAACAAGCAATCTCTCATTAAAATACTCATTCCAATTTTTACAAGACTTATTTTTGAATTTTGAGAATACATCGGTATAGTGAGGTTTAATACTATAATTAATTCCATTCAAATGAGCCGAATTTGCTAATCGATCCGCCTCCTCATTACCTCTCAGTCCAATATGAGATGGAATCCACTGCAATTTTAAAGACAATCCTTTTTCCCTATATTTATGGATAGTTTTTAATATAGAATAAGCTATTGATATTCCATTGCAACCATAAGTACATCTTATAATATGCTGCAGAGCACTTTTACTATCAAATATTGGATAGAGTCAGGCGTTACTTTGCGGAAGTTCATGATTAACAAAAAATTTTAGAGTTATTTTGCTGTAATCCGCCAACAGAAAAAAATCTGTATGGTCAAACATGCAGTTATAAGCTAAGCACCGCTTACCTCCCCAACCAAGCAATAAAGCAAAGTTCCCAAGCAAGCAATGCCACCACCACTCACATGCACCACCACACAAGACTTTGATACTACTCTCGACGCACGTTTCGCCCCGACACCGGAGCATCCTCAGGAGATATCGACTTTACAATGCTGTATTGTCTAGTGACGTGTGTGTGAAATGTGCGGTATTATATACTATTTTTATCCCCACTACTGTTGCCCCGCCCACTACCCCCCGAACTCCCCTCGGACCCCCCCGGATTCGCCCCTTCGAATAAACGGAGTAACGGTGAATTTGAAACATTGACTTGTTCATTTAGTAATTCAAACTTATTATTTTTATTATGTTTGATTATTTCTAATTGTTCTAACATGCTCAGTCGAAAGCCTTTATCGCAGGTGTGTAGGATTTTATATGTATGGTTGGATGATAATTTGTGCCCACTGTCTAGGAGATGTTTAGCAAAGTGTGATTTTTGTGGTTGTTTGTTCCTAACCGCGGCTATATGTTCTTTGTAGCGTGTTTCAAATTTTCGACCTGTTTGACCAATATACGTGGCTTTGCAGTCTGAGCATTCGAGTTTATAAATACCGGATTTTTGTTTATTGTTTAATTTGTCTTTACCGTTACAAATATTTTTAAGTGTATTGTTTGTCCTAAATGCAACATGTATATCATGTGCTTTAAGTGTCTTAGCAATACGCTCGGACACTGGACCTAAATAAGTTAGACTGGATTTGTATTTATTTATTTTTTCGGGTGATGAAGAATATAGATCCTTTTTGATCCGTTTTAATTGTTGTTTTTTATTATATTATTGACAATATTAGTGTTGTATCCATTTGCCTGTGCCATGTGATAAATAATTTTTAACTCTTTTAAATAGTTTTCTTTCTTGAGAGGAATAGAAAGCAACCTATGAACGTAACTGTGGAACGCTGCGATTTTATGCTGCCAAGGATGACAGGATGAAGCAGGTATGGTTGTGTCCGTGTATGTTGGTTTTCGGAAGATTCCAAATTGATGTTTAGTATTAGTACGAGTTATAGTTAGATCAAGAAAGTTTATCGAGTTATTTTGTTCTAATTCTGATTTAAATTTAATTTTCGGGTGTATATTGTTAAGATTTTTGACAAAAGTGTCTAATTGTCTGTCTGTCCCAGTCCAACAAATAATTATATCATCTACATATCTATAGTAATACAAAATATTATTATTTTTGACAATATGTTTATTTTCAAAATCATCCATGAAGATATCAGCCATTAGAGGGCTAAGTGGTGAGCCCATAGCTAATCCCTCTTTTTGTTGATAAAATTGGTCGTTAAATTTGAAATAGTTTTGTTTCATGCATATTTTGGTTAATTCTATTACCTCTGTTATTTCGTTGGCATTTGTATGATTATTTTCTAATAATTTGGTTAAGATTTTTAGGGTTTCGTAAACTGGGACATTGGTGAACAGGCTATCTACGTCTAGTGATATTAATTTACAATTCTCTGGCAATGTCAAATCTTTAATATTATTGACTAAATGGATACTATTTTTTAATGAGTAGGATGGATCGAAGGATGTTTTTGATTTAATAACTTTGTTTAGCTCTTTTGCTAGTTCATATGCTGGTGCGCCAATATATGAGACTACAGGACGGATTGGAATATTATCTTTGTGGATTTTTGGTAAGCCGTATAATGTAGGAGCATTAGTGTTCATTTGAATGACGTTTTGTTTTGATGTATTATTTGAAAAAATGTATTTTGATTTCTTAACGGTTAACCTAACCTCTGCTGCGTATTTATTAGTTGGGTCAGAGGATAACTTAGAGAATTCTTCTCCAGAGATAACCTCTTTGACTTTATTTTGGTAGTCGGTCCGCTTTAGGATAACGACTGCATTACCTTTATCGGCTTTTGACAGAATTAAATCATTATCTTTTAACGTATTTTTTAATGACCTTGTTAATGACCTTGAATATGTTACATTGTTGTTATTGTTTATGTTGTTGTTGTTTTTGTTATTACTATTATTATTACTATTATTATTAGTATTGTTATTATTATTACTGGTGTTATTATTATTATGTTGTTTACGTTTTGGATTGGAATTTAGAGGTACAGCCTTTGTTTTGATTTCATGAGCGATGATATTTTTGACAATATTATCTTTTTTGTTAAGGACCACGGCTAATTCAGATTCTACTGCCAGTATTTCTAATGATTTATGTGTAATATTAGTAGGGATATTGTATTTTAAACCGTTATCTAAAAGGCGCATTTCGTTATTAGGTATTACAATATCAGTCAGATTTTTAACTCGGGGATGAAATTGGTGACTAGGTGCGTCTGTCGTAATGTCTGTCGTATTGTTGTTTAATAATGCCGATTGAGAGGAGTTATTAACAAGTGTTTTTAATTTCTTTTGTTGGGAAAGGAATTTACTGTGGACTTCAATTGATGCTAAATCTCTTGCTTTTTGGTCTAGAAGATCAAATTCGATATTATGTAATTTGAAAGAAAGTTCAGAATAGAGTATTTTAAGATGTAGTTTTAAATTGTCCCTAATAGTGAACCAATGACGTGACTCTTCATTTAACCATACTTGTTGGGCTTTTTTTATGGCGATATTAGAAGCTCGACTGTTTGTGTTGGTCTTTAGATTAATGTAGTTTGGAATGACGTTTAAATGTTTGCATTGTTGGTTGAACCAAATGTTTTGAACCGCGACACGATGTAATTTAGTTAATTTGATGTAAAGTCTAGCCTGTACGGTCAAGCTCACCGACTTTAAATATTGGATAGAGTCAGGCGTTACTTTGCGGAAGTTCATGATTAACAAAAAATTTTAGAGTTATTTTGCTGTAATCCGCCAACAGAAAAAAATCTGTATGGTCAAACATGCAGTTATAAGCTAAGCACCGCTTACCTCCCCAACCAAGCAATAAAGCAAAGTTCCCAAGCAAGCAATGCCACCACCACTCACATGCACCACCACACAAGACTTTGATACTACTCTCGACGCACGTTTCGCCCCGACACCGGAGCATCCTCAGGAGATATCGACTTTACAATGCTGTATTGTCTAGTGACGTGTGTGTGAAATGTGCGGTATTATATACTATTTTTATCCCCACTACTGTTGCCCCGCCCACTACCCCCCGAACTCCCCTCGGACCCCCCCGGATTCGCCCCTTCGAATAAACGGAGTAACGGTGAATTTGAAACATTGACTTGTTCATTTAGTAATTCAAACTTATTATTTTTATTATGTTTGATTATTTCTAATTGTTCTAACATGCTCAGTCGAAAGCCTTTATCGCAGGTGTGTAGGATTTTATATGTATGGTTGGATGATAATTTGTGCCCACTGTCTAGGAGATGTTTAGCAAACAAAAATCCGGTATTTATAAACTCGAATGCTCAGACTGCAAAGCCACGTATATTGGTCAAACAGGTCGAAAATTTGAAACACGCTACAAAGAACATATAGCCGCGGTTAGGAACAAACAACCACAAAAATCACACTTTGCTAAACATCTCCTAGACAGTGGGCACAAATTATCATCCAACCATACATATAAAATCCTACACACCTGCGATAAAGGCTTTCGACTGAGCATGTTAGAACAATTAGAAATAATCAAACATAATAAAAATAATAAGTTTGAATTACTAAATGAACAAGTCAATGTTTCAAATTCACCGTTACTCCGTTTATTCGAAGGGGCGAATCCGGGGGGGTCCGAGGGGAGTTCGGGGGGTAGTGGGCGGGGCAACAGTAGTGGGGATAAAAATAATATATAATACCGCACATTTCACACACACGTCACTAGACAATACAGCATTGTAAAGTCGATATCTCCTGAGGATGCTCCGGTGTCGGGGCGAAACGTGCGTCGAGAGTAGTATCAAAGTCTTGTGTGGTGGTGCATGTGAGTGGTGGTGGCATTGCTTGCTTGGGAACTTTGCTTTATTGCTTGGTTGGGGAGGTAAGCGGTGCTTAGCTTATAACTGCATGTTTGACCATACAGATTTTTTTCTGTTGGCGGATTACAGCAAAATAACTCTAAAATTTTTTGTTACTTTTACTATCAGTTAAAATAACTGCTTTTCTTATATTGATATCTAAGACATATTTTATGGCTTCAAAAATTGCTATTAATTCAGCGGTCAGTATCGATATATGTACACTATTAACTTTAAATCAATTAAGTTGAGATAGGTAACATACACGATTCCATGTTGTAAATAATTAATTAAAAAACTAGTATATTATATCCCATCAGGTTTCAGTTTTCGTTAGCATACTCATTACATTTTGTGTATCTCCAATTTAATTTATTACAACCTTCATAACATGTAGTCTGAGCTTTGAGAATCCAATGTGTATTTCATTCAAACTTATTTGATTTTTGACCGCAAGATGAAATATAATATATTTGTCTCTAGAATTTTTACAAACACCTGCGATAATCGCTCCGCACTAGCGAGAGGGTCATAGTTTTCATCGTAGACACCAGCTGAAATACCGCGGCAGGCCAATATCGGCCTGTTACGCAGTGAGCGTGTTAATTAATAAAATCATAATAAGATTTACTTTTGTTATAATAACTCACAGATTAATTATATGTATAAAAAGAGGTAATAACTCCCACAACGTGTTTTTCTTAAAGTGGCTTTCATCGTAGTAACTCAAGCAGAAAAATAAGAGCTTATTTTACCGTGAGTAATAAAATTTAATGAACTATACAAAAAGTTGCTGGCACTTGCTTTTTCAAATTGGCGAGCTCAGCGTTTTATTTTTAAGCGGCAAAGACACCTTATCAATGGCGCACTCATCTAGATATAATTTAATATCCTGGAAGGGGCTCGATAAAATTCTTTATGCATCTAGCGAAACGGAATTGTCTGAGAAATTCCACTCCTTAACAGTTTCATTTCGTTAGCGGAATTATTCAATTAGGACACGGTAGCGCTTGGCTGTGCTTTTCTGTGCTCGCTGGCTGCGACCCTTTTTGGTTTTACGTTTAATATTCTATCTTTCGCCAGGAACGCTTTAATTGTGAATGCAGCTTTAGACGGAGATGGAAGCACGATTAACGATGTTACGACTTTTCTGCGATTTTATTTGTAAAAATTGTTCAAAATAATTTATAATTTTTTTTTAAATCTTTATTATCCAAAACATAAAAGAGAAATTGTTACAAGGTTCATGTTAAAGCCTCCACATAAACCACGCAGGTTTTATGCTCAGAGACATAGTATTTTTATATTTTAATTACATAAAAAAAACAAATGTTCTAATTATGTAATAAATACTCGTATATTTAAATTATTCCACACCTTACTGTTTAATCATAAAGTTTGTGATAGTTCTTTAAACATATTTTTTGTTACCTATTATTTGGTATCTTATTGTAAAATGCAGAAATCAAATATACTTAAGTATTTAGTAAGCGTTTTTCCGAAAGACTTGTCCATGGCTGAGCACTTGTACAACTCCACACGAGAGGAAAACTATCAAGCTTCGAAAGATTCCGTTCTATCGAAACCGCTGCCCACCTTCAAAGTTTTGCTAACGTCACACGGTCTCTTTATACTGTAACAGGAACTAACTTGTTGTTGAAAACCGGTTATGTAGGATGTACGAAGCATCGAAGTAAGCTCGTATCGAAGTTCCGCAAATCGAAAAGTTTGCGTGACTCGTGCGGCGTACCTACTGGAACCAAACCTATTCGTCGCAGACTCATAATAACTCTACCGGTCGACTCCAACTATCAGCGGAGTCTTTTCAAGGTGTTTCAGATTCGATATCCCTGGCATGCACCTCAAACTTTTCGGAGCTACGTGTGTTTTAAGCAATTGAATATCATCACTTACGACTGAACCAATTTAATTGAAATTCGGAATGTATCTCCATTCCGAATATTAAATAAAGCTTAAATACAGAATCCACACATGGTCTATATTAAATTACATCTTACTCTCCTGAAAAATTAAAGAGTTCCCGCGGGAACCAAAAAACCTTTACCCGCGCGGATGAAATCGTGGGCATCATCTAGTATTAGTAGGTATAATTACCCGTTTTCACCATTAATATCCCCTCAGTAGTAGTCTCTTTACGTAGGTAGCCCTTACCCAACGTCATTTCCATCTTACCATATATAATATTCTTAAAGGTGTGTGAATTCTGCCAATCCGCTTTGGCACTCGTGGGGGATTATGGCCTAAACCCTTCTCATTCTGAGAGGAAATCTGTGCCCAGTGGGCACTTGGGTAGGCTATGGTTTGAGATGATGATATATTAATTCATGTAGTAGAGATCCACTAGTCTGTAATCTGTGATCTATTTGCCATAAGCTGTATTTTAAGGTAAACACATCGCACAGAACTTTTCGGCGATGCGTTTGGATTTTCATTTGCAGCATGGATTTAAATATTCAGTGCCGTAAGAATATCCTATCCGCTGAGCTTATCGCGTCGATTCATCTTTCTGGGAGAGACCACTTGTTTACATTAAAGACAGCTAAGATAAATAGATTATACCAACACTGCGCTTTCTAAAGTGGGGTCGCCATTCCAGCATATTGATACTCTAAGGGGGAGGGCAGACTGGCTACTACTACTACTACTAGCGATCGGCGTTCTTGAGGTTTAAAAATCAGCAACGGAAAATCGCAGAAATCAGCTTTCAAAAATGGCGAAATCACAAACGCACAAAGCCATAAAAACGCCGATCGCCGCAGCTTCTCTACTGTAGATCAAACGCAAGAATCAGCGACCAAAAATCATAGAAAACTGCGTTCAAGAATCGCGGAAATGCGATGCAGACGCAAAAAACCATAAAAACGCTGATCGCTGTGGCTAAAAGTAGCCAGTCTGCCGTCTCCTTAACGTCCAGCGTTCTTCCGAACTTTGTGCGCCATCCATTGCCTCTTCAACTTCGAAACTCATCGAGTTATGGCTTTCAGCTCAAACCTATTCACTTTAGGATTAATTTTTACAGTGGAAAATCCGCTTAGCTCCCGAAACGATTTACTATTCAATTCCGTCACTTCACGCGAGGAATCGGCCCGCATCGACAGTTCGCTATTTGTACATCGGAGTTTATCCGAGAATCCTAGTATGGTAAGCAATACAGCTGAACTTTATCTCGTGAAATCTTTTTTTTTCCTAGCGTAATCTAAAGTAAAATTCACGACAGCATATCAAGTTTTGAACAATAGTGCTATTTTATACTACCTACTAGGTACTAAAGTTTCAACTAAGTAATTCTCTTATCGGAATAAAATAAGAGAATCAGATTAGATTTCAGTAGAGTCTAGACTGTTTACTATCGACCCTTAAAAGTTAATAGTGATCATTATCATCATCAGACATCTATAAACAGTTCACTATTAAACACAGGTTCCCTCTCGCTTAATACCTGCGGCTTCGCTCGCGTGGATTTAGTTTTTAAAATCCAACGGGAACTCTTTGATTTTCTGGGATAAAAAGGAGCCTTTGTCACTTTCTAGGTCCACAAATATATATCCATGCAAAAAATTACGTGGATCCGTTGCTTTGTTGCGGCGTGATTGAAGTACAAACCAACAAACAAACGCACTTCCGCATTTACGAGTATAGTATTAGAAAAGAAAGGATAGTGATAGAAACAATTAAATAATATCGTACTAAGTATATATCCGAATAGGAGACCGCAGTCCTAACCTCCAGGCTATTGATTTAATTTTATTAAGGTTTTTAAGGATTAAGGTTTTTTAATTCCAGCGAGAACACTCTTATTTTTCAGAATAAAAAACCTATGTGTTATTCCAGACTATATTCTACCTCTCAGCCAAATTTCAGCCAAATCGATTCAGTCGTTGTGGCGTGATTGAGTAACAAAAATCCATCCATCCATAAATCCAAACTTTCGTATTTGTAATATTAGTAGGATTATCAACATTGTGTGTTTTGTGTGCGGCTCTAGTCGATTGTTCGACTCATCCCTATCCAACGCGAATATTTTCTAGTTTTGTATTTCAATAGTTCTTTCCTTAACGTGGTGGACTGGTGGTATTAAGTTTTGTGACGTTAGAATTCCGATAAAATCAACAAAGTTGAAGAGAAGTCTCCTTTATAGAGTACTTTATAGAGTCTTTTTTCAACCAACCTTTAGAAATGGTCGAGATTTCAATCAACTTACGAAATTCACGCAATTGTCTTTTTTGTATTTTGTTACAGTAGAAAAGCTAAACGAGTAGAAATCCCTTACACCATAGGTTCTCAACGTGGGCGATTACGCCCACTTGTGGATGATTAAGACTTTCATGGGGGCAGTAAAAGAACCAGAGAAAATTAGGGGGTGTTGAGATGGTATATAGGATGGTATGGGCAGTTCAAAAAAATATAGTCTAAAAAGACAAAAAAAATCCCTCTAATCAAGTATCTACCTGCTAAAATAAATTAAATATTAATATTGGTTAATTTTTGTTATTGTATGTATTGTAATATTCAGATATTTCAGGAAATGGATGAAATTTGTACTGAAAGAATCCATTACATTAAGATCTACATTAAAATAGACCATATGGATATTTTTAATTTTTAATTTGAATTAAAAATTTCAAAACTTCCGATTTCACGTGAAATGTCCCATATATAAACACAAATGAAGTTGATAAAAGCCAGTTGATAAAAATAGTAAAAAATATGTTATAGATTTGCCACAGACATAGTAAAAAAAATATTGGGAGCTCTAGGAAAAAAATCCCAAGGTGGGCAGTGGGCAAAAAAGGTAGAGAACCTATGCCTTAGACAATACCAGAGGACGACTTAGTCGTAGACTGGGGGTTTTTCAATTGTAGCTCCCTGTAATATATTATCAATACCTTTTCTTGTATATTTCAATACCATTACTCGTACAAAAGTCATTTGAATCCGAGGCTATACCTGTGTTTACAGTCCACATTAATTTTTATTCTAGCCGTTTGGATCCAGGCTCAAACTACGGTTTATTTACATTTTTCCGTATAATAGGTAGGCACATACTTCCCAGAAGAGCGGTTTTTATTAATACAATATTCTTTTGTTGGTATTGCGCCTTCAGTATTTGGAATCTACTGGGAATACGAAAATAAGATTGAAATTTTTTCTATTTCTGGATCATCGAATTGTAACGCTTAGAACGGAATTCTCTAACAAAATTCCAAAGTTCCTACGCTCCAAACGTAGGCTCAAAACAACCAATGAATGTGAGTGCTATATGTAATTAAATTCTGGTACTGGTACTGGTAATTACGTTTTGTGTTGGTTATTTCACACTTCACTTTCACATCACAGTACGTCAATTCTTAATAATTTTCTGCTCGTCGTACTAATGCGATGTACTACGAAGTCGGCCTTTAAAGGTTTACTTAAAATGGTTTATCACCGCGGCGTCGACTACTGCGCTTCTAAGTATTATAGTTCGATGTTTCAGATATTTTTTTAATTATGGTAACTGCGTAGGTTATAAATCTTATTGGTAGCCTTGCCAACGATATCGTCTGCACGGAGTTAGGTTTTTAAAAATCCCGCGGGAACCCTTTGTTTTTCCAGTATAAAAAGTAGAATCTATGACACTGTCCACTTATCCAGGCTATCTACTCAACTATATCCGTGCAAAAAATCAGATCGATCCATTTCCCGTTGCTGCGTGATTGAAGACAATGCAAACCAAAATCTTTTGCAATAGTAATAGGGAGGACTATTACGTTTTAGAGAGGTACTAACAATAAATTTACAACAAAGATCACCACAAACCAACGCTAGACACAGAAAGACAAACGCTTCAAACTCACTCCTTTTCCACCAGGGACTATGAACTTAAAGGTCAAAGAATGTTTGTTAGGCTCCGCATGACCGCCGCTAGTTAAATTAAGCCCCTATAAGCTCGGAAACTCAAGGCTTAAGCGGCGAAAGGACCAGTAGTGGAGCCCAAAGGGATTGAGGGGCCCTAAATAAACACGAATTTCATCTACGAGTACCTAGCACTATACGATCAGTGAAAGAGTTATTTGAAAGTATTGGAGGCTGTCTGAGTAATCATTTTGAGGGTACCACGGAATGTAAAAGTATAATTTTGTACTAAGCCTCAATGAAAAAAAAGATGGCGTCAATATTTTGGTATAGTTCTTTCAACTCACGAGGGCGTGTGGCTCATGGGTTATATTATTATCGTATCTGTATAAGTGCGAGCGAGAGCTTGCTCGCGCCTGACCGCTCCCACCTAGGCTCCTGACAGGCACGCACACTTACCTACGCAATGTGCATGTACACGAAATGACCACAAGTAAAGCTCACGCGCCCTCGTGAAATGCAAGAACTATTAGGACGATTGAAATTCGAAGGGTAACGACCATTTTAGACGATGTTGGTAGTCAATCGCTAGTAGCGTAGCGACCACTCCTAAATCTATGGTCAAGACTCGTATGTCGTGACACACACGCATATACGCGCATAAAGTGTGCTTAATTTTAATTTAACTCACATACTTATTTTTTTCTTTCTACTACCTTTTATTGTCTCCTTAATCGTATTACAATTGTTTTACTTTTTAAAGTCAAGGCCACACTACTAAAGCAATTGCGATGCGAAGTCAACGCGACCGTATCTACATTGCAGTGGCGAATTAATTTTACGCAACCATTTTTAAATTTAATTTTCGTGCCAATAAAAACAATTTTAAAAAGAACACATAGCACTCACTATCTCAAAAGTTTTCTCAAAAAATATTTAACGTAATGAATGGTTTTAGATTTTCCTATTTCAAAATAAGACGCCAAATCGGAAAAATATTGAGAATTGAGAAATATGAGTGTTCGATACCTAATTATAATATCGTATTAAGAAAAGAATCGTATAAAATATAATATAAACATAATGTTATTGTGTTAATAAGATTTTGTGTCGAAACGCAATCGCGTCGCACTCGCTTCACCCTTGCGCCCGCATCCTCAAGTGTAGAGTTGATAAAAATTTATATTCATTTTGCAAGCACCCTAATTAAATTCCACAAAAGCGTATCCAGTCTAAATTCGTCCAGAGTTACGAGCATATCATGAAATTTTCAGCTGCATTATGCAAAACTAGTAAGTAGTAGGAAACGAAATACGAATGAAAGAAAAACAATATTCATCTGACCTACATCCCGCTTTTCATTCGTTCCGTTGAACTGTATCAAAATAATTGTTCTTTGCGAAATTCACGTATATTTAAGTTTTAGACCGAGAACTGGTGGACTATTTGTATAAGAGGTAACTATCGCAATAGTAGGTCTGATTAAAATCAGCTAAAATAGAATAAATAATACTATAATCCCTCCGTCCAATTCAGTGGCCAATCTCCATAGTGATTAGTCATCTGTGAGGGAGGTATTATAGTGCAAAAGCATGAGCACTTTCTATTTTCTCACTGTATTTTTATCTCACTAGCACTCTCTATTTTCTCATAATCTGATAGGACGGAAACAGTCCGACAAGTATATTACCAACCAATTACAACCAATTTACATTTTTAAAACGCGTCCATTGCGCCGCCAATTTAAACGATCTTTCATACATTAAAAAGTCACCTTTAATTGGCAATTTTCTCGAATTATACTAATTGTTGATGAGCCCCTTCTTTTCCTATGCTCTTCAATTTCAATAAACTGATCACCAGCTCTTAGACCGTTAAAGACATGCTCGTTGTTTCGGGACAATGCCACAAAGGCAGCGTCATTCCTCAGACACAAATACTTATATCTCTGTTTTTTCCCAAAAGGCCTATATTTTATACAACCTTCGCATTTAATAGATTGACGGTGAAAAACATTTTTCTAGGCTGAAAAACCTGACCTACCTGCGTTCATACAAATAGCGGATAAAAGGCAGGGTGACCAAATGTTTTGCATATTGTGTAATGTTTTCATGTCACGTTTTCAACATGTTTGCTACATTTATTTTTGGTAAAGTCAGAGGTATTAATATTGTTGACTGAACTTGGAATATCGCTTTAATTCGGCGAGGCAAACATTCACTTTACAAGTTCGAGGGTGGAGATTCTTCTCCATATTCAAGTATTTCTCCAGCAATTGAAGGTTGGCAGTGAGACTTTTTTTTATCCGAAATAGGCTCGCGCTTGACGACAATCAATACTGGATAGCACTGAAGAGGTCTAGGTTGGAGCGCGCTTACCTAGAAGATGCCTATTCACTGTTGCCTTGAAGGTACTCAAATTATAAGTGGCAGGAAACCAGAGTACTGGAAGAGTGTTCCACACGTTAGCGGTTCTTATCAGAAACGTTGAATTAAAGTGTTTCGTTCGAGTAGGTTGGATTTCTACCACATAAGGATGCCAATGCTCACGACTTCTCGCAGTTCTATGATAAAAAGGTGAAGGAGGAGCTAAGTTGTGAAGTTCCTGAGCGCACTCTCCAAACTTCATAATAACTTAGTTAAAAAATTTCAAAAAAAAAAAAAGTATTTATTTCATGTGTGCCAACCCGTGGCTCTTATGACTTATGACTCTTAACCAAAGCTTTTAACATAATAACTTTGGTGTTATTTCTCTTAAGACCAGGGCCACACTGGAAAGACGCGACTATTGCGAGGCGACAGCGACGCGATAAATCGTGTGTTATAATGCAGTGTCGATAAAAAATTGTAGTTTTTCCAAAGATCTATTCCATTCCAGGTGATGGGTCTTTAAATCTTAAGAACACAAACTTTTCGGTGTAGCTTATTTTTAACGGTTTCAAATCATAGTGACTTCCTTGCTTTTCTTGAATTGTTATTCCTCTTTAATTTGTTCAAAAGTCTTATAGTGCCGGTAATCATGGTCATCCCATTCAGGGATAGAAAGACTATTCACGTCACTTGACAATACCACGCAGTCTATAGAAGGCATGTGACTTTATGACATAAATATTCTATGACATTATGTTGGGACATTGCTAGCGTACGACAGTTTATATACCTTTCTGGGGTTTGGCTACTTTATTTTTGCACTAAACGATGCTCGCGACTTCGTCCGCGTGGTTTAAGGTTTTTTAATTCCCGTGGAAACTTTTTAATTATAATTAAAATACATAGCCTACATTAGGATTAATACATAGCCTACATTTTATCCCGGATAATTATCCGGGATAAAATGTAGGCTATGTGTTAATCCTGGGTATGAGCTATCGGTTCATTCGCTGTGGCGTAAAGGAGTAACAAACATACATACACACACTCACACGCACATATACACACACACACATACACACACAAACTTTCGCCTTTATAATATTAGAGTGTGATGATTCGACTACGGAAGGTTTACCTAAAGAATTTTTTAAAACAAAGTTAAAACCTTCTATGTACTAGTAATTACCTATATTGGTAAAGGTATTTGCTCTACATATTGTAACAGAATCTAGGCCGGACTACCCTCATTCGTAATTTTAATGTATGCCAATAATAATAAAATGTTGATTAATATAGCATGCTTATAAACGATAAAGTGTAATGAATTCGCTAATTTAATAAACTGAATATAAACTTAATTTGATAGAGTGTAAATAATTAATTAATCTTTACATAGGTCGGTGCGTCGCGGATATTTATTTACGTAATTAATTCGATTATAGAACGTTAAAGTCATCTATAAATAAAATTGTTTATACTACAGATGATCAAAAGCTATACTATTTTGTGGAGATTGAGTTAATATTATTATAGGAATCCTTCAATCAATAATGTATACTAGATATGCACGCTATCGGACTTCAAACCTATTTTCTATCATAATTCTTTGCTTTTATTTGCTGTAGAAAGTTTGCTTTTAAAAGTTGCAAAAATACGAAAACATCAGTTAAAGGTTTAAACAAGTTGGATGGAAAATGTATTTGTAAAACCTTTTTTTTTTAAAGATTTTTGAAAAACCCAGATCCACGCGGACGATATCGCAAGTAATTCTATATTGACGGTCAAGTTTGAAAATACTCAATGCACTACAAGGAATAATTAGTTGGTTAGATGTCCTAAGAGACGCTACGATATTAAAAATAGTACATAACATTATAATTAATGTAATAATGTATGGTATACTTCTTCTTCTTTTTCAACTTATAGACGTCCACTGCTGGACATAAGTCTCTTGCATGGACCTCCACAGACCTCGGTCTTGCGCCGCCTGAATCCAGCGACTCCTTGCGACTCGTTTGATGTCGTCTGTCCACCTAGTGGGGGGTCTGCCAACACTGCGCTTCCCGGTGCGGGGTCGCCACTCCAGCACCTTGGGACCCCATCGACCATCAGCTCTTCGAACTATGGTGTGGTATACATAGTGTTTTAATATGAAAGCATCTCTTAGAACATTTTACCAACTAAATTCTCCTTGTAGCGTTGAGTAGGTATTAAGAAAATATTATGTCACTATTACGAAACGTGTAACTTTTCGAATCAACTTCCTAAGTAGAATCAGACTAACTCCATCTCGCAGGAGTGTGAGGCGGCTCCGTTCCGGCAAGTCATTAGAGCCTCAGATTTTCCGGGCCTTGCTTGTGGAATCCTTGCGTAATTGACTTTTTCTCGCTGACGACGTTTTTGTTTAATAAATAAAATATAAACGTAATATTTTTTTTCATTAAGTTCGTGATTATTATTAATAAAAATAAATCGAACAAAAAAATGTGAACAACTAGCTTTTAGTCGCGGCTTTGTCCACGCGTAATTCGGTTTTTAAAAATCCCGCGAGAAGCGAGAGGCTTTTTTCCAAGATAAAAGGTAGCCTATGTTATTCTACAACTACTGTCCTAAACTATACCTACCCATGCAGAAATTGGATTTTCGTGCATTGTTGAAGGATAAACCAACAAACAAACACTTTCTCTTTTATTATATTAGCAGGTATTATGTATGTTAAAAAAAGCTAGTACTCTGTAAAGAAGACTCATTCTCAATCAACTTTGTTGATTTTATCGGAATTCTCACGTCATCCACGTTAAAAGAAAGGAAAGAACTGTTGAAATACAAAACTTGGATGGATGGATGGATGTTTGTTACTCAATCACGCCGCAACGACTGAATCAATTTGGTGGTTTGGCATAGACATAGATAGTCTGGTTATAGTCGGTAAAACACATAGCCAATTTTTATTCTGGAAAATAAGAGGGTTTCTGCGGGAATTGAAAAAACTCCTAATAGATTTATAAATACATTCCGAGGCCGGCGGGATTCGAACCCACATCTCTCTGGGAATCACGCCCGAGTGTGTTTACCGTTACACCACGGCCGAACCACACGTCAGCCACGAAATTAGTGATATGTATCTACTTTTTTCAATCAGTTTTTATAGCAACTGTTAGCGACATCTAGTAGCGACACATCACAGTTGTCGATCTACTTAAGAAATTATAGATGCCACATTGCTGTTACAATTTTTCCGCCAGCCTCGGAATTTTTGATATGTATTTATAAATCTATTAGGATATTTCCTTTAAGTGTAGGTTAACACTTCAATAAAAAATGAAAAACTCATTCCACGTACGAAGTCGCGGGCAGCAGCTTTTATTTTAAAAATTCAAAGCATTTTAAAAATTCTTTGTCGATGGATTGTATTTACCTACATACTTTGAGCCACAGATATTCGTATCTCTCTCAAAGTTACGTTGCAGTAGAAGTTGCCAGTAGAAGGTATAACTTGAAGTTTAATAGAAAATAATGCGTTGGTAGTTGCTCTATAAAGTTCAACTTTAAAAGTCGAAAATATACGATAAAGCGAGCACTCGAATTCAAAGTTAGCTGGAACTAAACTTTTTCCGTAGATATTTTTACAAATATTTTTACTTTAAAGGAGAGTTACGTCAAAACAATATCGATAAGTACATTTATATCGATAATGTGAAGTAGAACCGATTTCTAACTACAATATCGGTACTTGAAACATTGAATGTTTTTATTGCCTATCTTCACTTTGAAGAATGAGTTTCTAAAAGGTTTCTTAGTAGGTACAAAATAGAGAGAAACATTGAAACTGCAAATATGTTTCTCGATTCTCTTTTCTATTTCAAAATTAATAGAGATTTTTCATAATTCGAATCTTTAAACGAACTAATAAAATTATTATCAATATTTGAAAAACAGTTTAATATAAATAGCTTACCGATATTTTTTACCCACTCCTATATTACTCTCTATAGAACAATAAGGAAAATGGCGTCGTTGAACGCTGCAATACTTATCGACTATTTTATTTTCGGTCAACTGGGGGTTTAGCTACGAATAAATATACTTATTATTTATTCGTAGGGTTTTAGTAATCAATAAGTATTCATCTTTCATTGTAATATTCATTACATATTACTACGGCTATAATCACTATACATATACAAGTGTAAATTAACAATTTAAAACACCCCCGACATGTTACAACATCCTGACCACTAGTCAGTAATCGTAAAAATAAAAATATGTAATCCGCCATTTTGTGGTGGTGGCCATTTTGGACCGATTTTCATCAAACGTAGCTAAGAACACTCCCGACTTATTCACCTTTCAAAAAAAAAAAAAACAAAATCAAAATCGTTTCATCCGTTCGGGAGCTACGCTGCCACAGACAGACACACACACAAAATACGTCAAACTTATATAACCCGGTCTTTTTGCGGCGGGGGTTAGTAATAAGTAGTATATTTTTCAATCAATCAACTTTGATCATTCAATCATTTATCTCAACTCATAACCGACTCACTGCTAGAAACGATCTCCTATCAGAATAAGACAATTTTATAGTAGTCTTTTATGAGTTTACTTTTCAACTAATGCTGTTTTCATAGAGCATGAAGTGGGGATTTTTCTGCATTCTTGTTAAAATCACTATTTTTGCGAGATAAATCATTGCAGTAGCATTAAATGAACGAAGTTTTTATCAGAATAGTTGTGATGTTGATGATGAAATCCACGCCGTCACTCAGTCGCTGGCATCGGCTAGTAAAAGTAAGATAGCTATCAGTTTTTCTGTTCTAATTAATCAAGGTCAAAGTTTGCGCAGCGCTAGAAAAGCTCTGATGACGAGCAAAACTGTCGCGTCCGGGCCTGACCCAATTTTTTTCCCCACAAGCAATTCAAGTTGGTGACGTAACGCAGTCTTATAACTGGGGGAAGTTCTGCGAAAACACTCGATCAAACCTAGCGGGAAAATGAAAATTGCGCTTTGATGAAAAACGTAATGATACTTAAGTTTAATATTAAGGTGCGTCCTAAACGTTAATGCCCGATTTCAGCAACCACACCTAAATCATCGCCTAAGACAATCATTTTTAAAAGTACGCACTATGCACTGAAATTGAATGTAATCTTCAAAGTGATAGACACTGAAGTCTAGTAAGTACACAGCACTAAGTTGATTGGCAAGCACTAGTTCTACACGAAGATAAGGCTTAGATCGATCACTAAATGGTTGATTAACTATGGCGTAACTAAGTAATTGCATTGTTACGGACGGTCGCCCATATTATCGCTAAATACCTGATGTTAATCTTCTTCATTTTACTTGCTTCATTCCTATCTTATGTCCTTCGTTAGGATGCAATCTTATTGTCGAGCTTTGATCAAATAAGTTTAGGAGGCGAGGAAAAAGTTTAAAGCAGTGGTGATTGCTGACCGATGGCAAGTTACGACGCCGTCAAAATGGAAACACACTAACTACTCAAATTGCTTGTGGAATAAGTTTTTTTATAGATTCACATACTTAATACTATACTTCTGTACGCAATATCTTTATGAAAATATTTACTCTGGACGAATTTAATAGTAGATAAATCTAGTTTTCCGGTTGTAAAAGCCAGCGCCCGTCGTAATTAATTTTTACCTAATCCTTACTAACATTAAAAATGCGAAAGTGTGCTTCGTATAGTTGAGCATTTGGAGCCTGACCTAGACTACCTTTTATCCCGAAAAACTGAGGGTCCCCTCGGTATTTTTAAAACCTAACTTCGTGTGAAAGAAGTCGAAAGCGATTAGTCCTATATGCCTACATACAGAAGGTCATCGATTCATGGAATAAACATCTCAAGATACAGTCAATTTCGAAATTCGAACGAAACAACAAATGAGCGTCAAAATAACTCAAAGGCTGGAGAGGAGGCCCTTCAAATCATTACGATCAGATTCCCCGACGAAGCCAATCTAGCTTTAAATGACATTTCAGGATTCGTTGCTATTGACATAATGAGACAGAATAATTCGTCTTGATCACTTGGTAGAGTGGTGGTTTATGTATTGTAATTTGTTAAATTTCTAGCTGATGCCCGCGACTTCGGATGCGTGGACTTCGTTTTTAAAAGTTCTTGGGAACTTTTTGATTTTTTGGCCTAAAAAGTAGCCTATGTAATTCTTCAGATCCTCAAATATAACGATGCAAAAAATTACGTCGATCAAAGCAAAAAATAAATACACTTTCGAATTTATAATATTAGTAGAAACATTTGCCTGCTCCTTCGTTTGCTTAGAAATAGATTTTTTAGGCAACTTTGGCACATATATAAGCACAAAAACACAAAATATGATAGTTATTTGCGAGTTTGTGTTTCAGGGTTTTCTTAAATCCCCGTAGAGTAGAATAAACGAAATTGCTGCAATTCATAATTCCACTCGAGCAAAGCTGCAAGCGTTCACTAGTAGGTGTCCTCTACTAAAACTACCGGCAGTCAAACAGCGAGCGAAGTTTATGGAAATCGGAATTGTCGACGAACTTTTTATCGGGAATATTTACTATTGAAGTTTCCGTAGGAAACAAACAATGTTAAATACAGCTTCTGCCGAAGAAAATAGGCGCTTCATTTTTATTAGTATTGGTAATAAAGAGGCTTAATAGTCTGAACATAGGTAGACCTGTTTCATAAGTTTTAATGCATTGATATCAGTCGTAGATTAGATTGAAGATTCAGAGTAATTTTAAGGACAACAGTCATTCTCATTTTCAAGATTTATTAAGGTCTATTTTACAATCGCCGAGTTATATTTAACCGAGGAATAAAGGCTAGGAAGGTTTTATAACAGTTTTAATATTAGGTGAAATAAGGCCCTAATCTTTTAGCTCGTATATTCAAAGTTTTTGTTAATTCGATGACAAGATAGTCCTTATATGATAGTACTGCAATCTCACCTAATTTTTGTTTTTTAATAATATATCGACTAGCGCTTGACTGCGATCTCATCTAATGGTAAATGAAAATGAAGCCTAAGATGGTGCGCGCTTGCTTAGAACATACCTATTCACTCGTGATTTAAAGACATTATAGTGAGTTGGAAAAACGGAAGCCAGAAGGGCATTCCAAATTTTTGCAGTGCGTATAAGGAACAAGGAAGCAAAGGAGGAGGGAAGGGTTTGAATCACAAAAGAAGGTCTATTACATAATATATTATTATTAGGACGCCGCACCACCCATGCAGCTGTGGCACACAATCCGATAAGATAGTTGCGTTCTGATCATCGTGGCATCGCCTTTGATGCCACATCATGGTGTTACTACTTCACGCTTTCTCATTCCTCAAATCCTCAGTATAATAATTCAAAACTAAAACTCATCATGTATTCATTCCGTTAGCACATACGGGTATTTCTTCTGTTTGTTTTGTATGCGCAGTTATTTGAACGGTTCCCGTCGACAAAGCCGTGTTTAGAGGCGGATCTAAATGTATACGTTGACCCAAATATTTGCATGTAATCCTTTTCCTGTACAGGGAATGTCACTCGTGCATTGTTTCTAGATTTTTCTGCTCATACTTATTTCTTGTCTTACTGTCGACAATAGACTACTTGGATCAAAATGCTTAGAATAGTACATTTATCTCACGAAGCGCGCTTTATGGGCGCTTTACTTGTGGTTATGTCGTGTACATGCACATTGCGTAAGTGTGCGTGCCTGTCAGGAGCCTAGGTGGAAGCTCTCGCTCACACTTATACAGATACGACACACACACAACCATGAGCCACGAGCCCTCGTAAAATGAAAGAACTATAACTTGTATTCGTAGGCAAGGTAGAGCGAAGGCGACCATGTATCCGCTGATCTAATTAGGTCTAGTAAATCACACACCTTCCTCTTACAACCGCTATCAGAATAAAAACCTAAAACAGAGGCCATAGTTACTATAACACACTTAACCACGAACAAGTAGGTACTCCGCTTAAGAAGAAGAGGCGTGACGCGCCGAAGAAAATATCATGGCAGAACTATTCTTATGTGAATGCAGGATAAACACACAAACAAATAAATATAACTTTACATTTATAATATAATACTAGTTTTTGCCCGTGACTGCGTCCGAAAGGAATTAAACTTTTAAAATTTCACGAGATTCCTTTGTATTTGTGGGATAAAAAGAAACCAATGTTTATTCCAGGTCCAGAATTTAGATCCGTTGCTTTTTCGCTGCGTGTTGAAGGACAAATAAACACACTTTCGCATTAATTATAATATTCGTAAGGATATATTTATGTTGTCTCCCCGGACAATTATTGTGTTTAATGATATACTACTCAGTATCTATTTTAAAATTTCTAAACAATTAAGTACGATAAATTTTAATAATCTGTACCGGTAGCTCTATCGTTTACGCTAACCTCTCATCCGTGCATAATTTAATATTCTCAAAGAGGCTCAATAAAATGCTTTATGCATCCAGCGAGACGGAATTATAGTCTGAGTTTCATTTCATTAACAGGATTGTTTAATCACGCTAGTGTCTATAGCGCTTCGTTTTGTTTTTAAGGTTCTTTAGTAAAAACAAGATTCCTTATAATTTTTTCTATTCCATATCTATGCTTCTGTGTATCACTGCCATTTTATTCAGGAAGTATAAATAGCTGCATTTGGTGCAATCTAATACTCATGTGCTTATTTATACCCCACATTTTTTTTATTGAATGACAAGATAGGCCGTAACTGCAATCTCACCTGATGGTAAGTGACGATGGATTCTAATATGGTAGCGGGCTAACTTGGAAGGGGTATGGCAGTGTACATTCAACGCATACCCTCACCCATACCCATGTTTAGAAGAGATTTTACGTGATATCAACGTATTTCCCGTGAGATTAAGTCCCGTTACAATAGTTCGAGGCGCATTGACGAAATCATTTGCATTTTGTCTCAAAATCTTGCGGTTCGTTCACCATAATGGGTACATACAGTTTTTTGTAGCTTTTTGTAACGTTTCATAACCAACGACGGCCTATATTTCTTCGGCTTCGGTAATAAAAGGACCACATACGGCGTGAGTATCGATTTTCATAAATTTTCCTGCTGCCTTAAGTAACTTTATGACAAGAAACATTTGACCCACTTTATATATTGAAGTCACTGAAAATCGTGTAAGTGTCCGTCATTAAATGAAACAATAAGCAATATAGAAATGGTTTTACCAGACTTATTCTTACGAGAGGTATATATTATATTATTACTTCTTTACTATTATTATAAATGCGAATACAAGGTCGTGTGTTGGTTCGTCGTACTGTCAAGCAGCAACAAGGTTAGTTCTTACAATTCACGAGGGCGCGTGAGCTTTACTTGTGTACATGCACATTGCGTGAGTGTGCGTGTCTGTCAGGGGTCTAGGTAGGAGCGGTCAGGCGCGAGCAAGCTCTTGCTCACACTTATACAGATACGACACTCACACAACCATAAGCCACGTGCCCTCGTGAGTTGAAAGAACTATACAGATCGACTTGTTTTTTGCACTGCTATAGCAGAGGACCTAGAGAGTGATGTAAACTACTTTTTGCACAGGAAAATGCAAAGAGCTCCCGTTGGATTTTAAAATAAAACCTAATTCCGTATGATCTCGCGGCCAACTATATGATTAAAGAATTGGTGATCTCTCTCTGCCGGGAATCTTTATTGCTAGGTGTTGTGACTCCTACAAAAAGCACACAATATTATATACAATATTTAAAAGGTTAAAGGTGTGGTCTGAAAACTGTAAGTTCGCAGGTTCGAATCCCACCCGTTGCACTATTGTCGTAGCCACTCCTAACACAAGCTTTTCACTTACTTGGAGGGGATAGGTGGATATTAGTCAATATTCTTTAAAAAAATATATTTCAAATAACAGGTCATAATATTATCGCATAATATAAAAGTAATGCTAAAATCATTCATTCCAGATTTTATTGGTGATTTCACCGGTTCAGAATGAAGATAATAAGAACTACGAGTTTGTTATAAAACTAAAGTGCACTATTTCAATATCAGATTTGTGAAACTGTGGATAAGATCTGGGATACGTACTCTTTGGAGCTGAAATTTTAAGGAAAATTCTAAAAAGCTTCTCCAATATTTTAACATTTATGAGGGCGAAATCTTAGGTAAAAGCTACTGGAGTAATAAAATCGTTCAACGGAAAGTGTACGCTCGCTTTGAAACTGCGATACGAAGGCGGTGATAAGATCACAAGGAGTTGTGGAGTGAAGGCTTGCATCCTTACGTAATTGACATTCCATGAATGCATACGGAGCGCTTTAGCGTTTCTAATACGATGCGATAAGATGTGGAATCTCCTTCCGTCTTAAGAGTCTATACTGGTAACTTTGAAAGCAGAATTAAACAGCATTTTAAAAGTTTAATCTTCTTTTTTTATATTGTGTGGTTGCCTGGCTATTCTCGTAACCAAAACTTTACAATCACTTTGATAGATAAATAGCGTCTTGATAGAGCTAATACTAATCTAAAATTGAATTTTTTAAAGTTTTGTTTTTGAACTGTTATCGAGATATACCTTCAATATTATACTTTGAGTAGACCAATATTATAGGACGCAGTAGCTCGTAGATTAAGTTACTTTTGGCATTGGTTTTTTATCAGTTTATTGTTCTGTTTCAATTTATCTAAAGCCTATCGCATCGTCAGACCCATACTGGTCGATTAGGTAAAAGTGCGTCAATCATTGCTGCAATCTCATTGGCTGAAATTATGTCATTTTTAGTGCAACACTACATTTTAGCCAATAGCGAGAGAGTCTGCAGGTCAGAGGCGATTGCGATAGTCACATTGTAGCAATAATTTTTAGACGATCTCGTAGCTGGTCTCCTCTGGAATAGAAAGGTTTTAGGCAAGTTTCGTTTATTGTTATTACATTAATAAAAACGCAGAGAAAATCGCAAATGTCTTTTATTTCAACACAAGATCGCGACTCATGGATAAATGGCTCGGAAACGTTCGGCTGACTCATTTTTAGAGTATCGTTCGCTATCAACCAAATTATACGACTCGGTACCCGCGCAACCCGTTCGATGCTAATGAGCTTTGTCATTTCCATTTCGCATCAAAATCGACATCAAGTGCGAAGCTCTCGCATTGCGATTCGGAAACGTAATTATCTCTAAGATTAATCTGATCAAAACTTGAGTCCAATCTGATGAACGATCTACGTTCGAAGTGCATTCGGACTACAGACGTTATACTACTCTCCTAAATACAATTAATTATTATTAGTATTTTGTTAATGTTCAGTTATGTCTTAAAATGAGTATCTTAATATTAGTATTTAATTCGATGCCTTAACATGGGTAGCCTAAGTATGTCATGTTCACTTAAACATTTCTGTGGTGGTGTCGTGTGGTGCGGGTTGTTACGTTCCCTCAAATATGGTTGAGCGAAGCAATGGCTGGATCATGCGTCGTGCTCGTGAACGGGTGCCACCAACGGAAATGGGTCTGCTTTGTGTCTACCCATCTTAACATGTGTTAGGTTGTGCATTTTTGAAACTTCTTTGTGGAAACATTGTGTGCATAGCCTAGTTTTGTTAACAATTGTAAAAAAATTTTTTGAAAAGAGCAACTGCTGAGTTTCTTGCCGGCTCTCCTCAGCAGAATCTGCATTCCAAACCGGTGGTAGATTTATGACGTGTCATAAGAGCTACAAGTTGGCCTACATGAAATAAATAAATTTTGTTTTGATTTTGATTTCATGACGTGGCAGTATACATTCAACCCATACCCCTAATCGGTTTCTACACGCCATCGTGCCGGAACGCTAAATCGCTTGGCGGCACGTCTTTGACGGTAGGGTGGTGACTAGCCACGGCCAAAAAATCCCACCAGATGAAAATTTAGGTATACATTCGTAGTAAAGCCTGCATTTTAAGTATAATTCTATAAACCTTATTAATATAAATGCAAAATTGTGTTTATTTGTGTGTTTGTTCTTTAATCAGGCGCCAACGAAGCAATGAATCAATGTGATTTTTTTTGATTAGGCAGGTAGAGTAGAGGACTTTGAAAGCGACATAGATTTGTAAACCTATCTCAGAGGTGGCTCTAGCCTATGTAGCGCCCGCGTGCAATCAATATCTTGGCGCCCTCTAGTAGACGCGCGGCCAAAATGGAATACTTACAATACAAGAATACCATTTGACTTACAGTTATATTTTCACCAGTGAAAGGAAATTCAGGTGCAAAAACTGGAGCAATTTTAAATGATGTCGGTAAGCAAGCAAGCGCGGCTCGGCGCGGCGCCCCCTACAACCCTGCGCCCGTGTGCGTTGCACACCCTGCATTGACCTAACTCCACGCAAAAGAAGTCACGGATAAAATCTATTAATATTACATTGCCCAGGCAAAAAAAAAATCACACAGCATTCATTTACATGGACACGTTCATACCAAGTTATATGTATTAAGTATACTAAGTAAATAACTAGTAATAAGTACTATATGTTACCTTGTATTTACTGGATGCTTAGACGCAGTGTGTGATATATCAGAATAGTAAAGCAAAGTTTGATTTCGCTTGTTTAATATGCTTAAATTCTCACTAGGTTTGCCTGCCTTGCTTCCTTGAAACTGCAACCGCGGTAGACTTGAATTGTTAATGACTTAAATATTGAGTTAATTAAAGTATTCCTTATGTTACGTTGACTGTGTTGTGATGTTCTAAAATTACTCACAAATGTATAGTTAGTACAAATATCATCACAACTCGCAGGCGTGTGGATTTCCTCACGATATTTTCATGCACCGTTAAAGCAAGTGATATTTAATTGCTTAAAACATGCTTAAAACTATGCAAAATTAAAGGCCTGGGCTTCGAACTTCGGATCTCGAGAAGACTGCAGAAATCTTAACCACTTTACTGATTTTTCGGATTTATCTGCGTTAAATAGCAATAGCAATTAAATAGGTATCACATACAAACTTGCACGCCTGAAAGTTTTGTATATGGATATGTTCTGAAAAGTGTGTAAAGTTTTCCAATTTGAATTGATGTCAGCGTAGTGGACAATGACTTATTATGTCCCCTTCTCTGAGAGGAGACCCGCGCTCAGTAGTGTGCCGTTGACGAGTTGCTGATTATGATGATAATGAGAAATATATGTTTGTGAAATTCATATACGAAAACATGAACTATTTAGATACGGTCGAAATGGAAATTCACTCTACAAAGTATTTTAATAATGCGAATATCTTGTCTGTCCGTATTACAGAAAATACAAAGAGTCAAAGGCACGCCGTTGCCATTATCATTATTAATAAATAGATTGAATGGAGGACGCTCAAAAATGAAGGCACAAAGTCATCCTTTGTAGGCGTCGAACAGTAGGTAGGAGACAATAAAAGTGACTGGACTTAAGGAAAATCCAGAAATTTCAAAGAATTTCCTCACTTTGATACTTTCACGGCCGTAGCTGGAGGCATGCTCTTTCATCCAATCCAATTAATATTGGTGGTCTGTTCTGGAGTTGCTAAATCGGAGTTGTTCTATAAAAATTACATCACACCACACTAATATTATACAAGCGACAGGCATAGGCGATGTGTGTGTGTCTGTGTATGTTTGTTACTCCTTCACGTTACACCGAATGAACCGATTTAGCTGAAATTTGGAATGGAGATAGCTTATACCCGGAAGTCGCGGGCGTTCACTAATTCGGAATAAATTCGGTGCCTGCGCGCCAAAATGTTACACGCGATTTTATGCGAAAGCAAAATTAGAAAGCTATTAGCTTGATTGCAAACAATAAGTTTTCAAAGTTAGTAAGGTTTTGTGTAATTTGAAAGCTTTGTTGAAATCGCAATCATGTTTGATTAGCTTTATCCCCGCTACTTTGTCTGCGTGAAATTAGATTTTGGGGGTGAAACTTTAAAAAACTATGGAACATGTACTTCTTTATTTTTAATCGAAAGCCAAAATGCCAATAAATATATTTAAAATTTGAGAAAAGAAGGACTTTTATTTTCAACCTTTCATCCCCAAATTTATGCCTTTAGGAGAACAATTTTCAAAAACTGTGAAAAACGCAACAAGTTTCATGGATATAACTTTAAAAATGGCGTCCTTTCATACAAACTTTCACCTCCTCAGGGGTGAAATTTAGATTATTTTTTAAAAACAAGTCTCTCTTATCGAATGTTAAGAATATTCGTCCAATTGGCCATGCTGTGGAGTGCCGTGGGCTACGGTAGTCTTAGAAATAAATATTTCACTGGAAAAATTTGGAATGCTATTCCTGCGTCTGCTTTTTCAACTAACTACAACTTGGGTAGGTATCTGTTCAAGACATTAAGGTTCACTTTACTATCGACAGAACTATCAAATAAAATGCGGGTGTCTTCTTAAATAGTTTAATAGCGACTGATTCATGGACTTACTAATATGCAGTTATAAACATCGATATAAGGTAAACTAGACATTCGGGCAAACAACATAGATACAATACTGAAAATTTTTAAAGATAAGACTTGGACATATTATTAGGAACTAAATTGTCTTAGACATGCCGCCCACCAAAACGACAGTTTTTAACAATGATGCCGCCCACCATGATATCTTGTGATCTTAGCTTGTTTATATTTCTTCAATGAGGTTTTGTTACATAAACCTTGACCAATTTTAAAGACTTTCTTCTTCCTTTATTTTATGTTTAAACTATGTATTGTTATTAATATATTCTTTTTTGTTTATTTTCGTGTGTGAACTGTATATTCACTACCTTCACTTGCCTTATTCTTTCACCTTCCTCTTCTGATTATCTATACTTTTTTTAGAATCTTTCTCTATTTTAAATAAACTCCCAATGTTCTTACTTCTTACTGTACTTCAGCCTTGCGTACTTGTTCACCTGAGATCATCCACCCTAAGCATGTCTTTTGTGCCACTATACCGTCATGCATCTTTATCAAACCATCTTCTATAATTCTAGAGAAGACATCAGCGCCGAGCAAAATATCAATCCCACCTGGCGTAAAAAAGTTGGGGTCAGCTAGCTGTATACTTTGGAGTTGCGTCCTTTTCATCTTGATATGCTTCGAGGGTAAAATTGTCGATATTTTCCTCAGTACAAAAGCCCTCACTCGAATCTCTTTACCTTTCTTGAATCGTGACGTAACTGACAAGTTAACTAAATGTTTACTCGTTATCGGCGCGCCTTCTTGTAGTCCAGATACTACAGCGTTGGTATTTGTTCTCGACAAACCCAGTAGTTTCGCAGCTTCAGCAGAGATAAATGATATTTCAGATCCTTGATCCACAAGCGCACGAAATTTAAGTTCTGTTCCATTACACGCCTTAATCTTCACTTGTGCAGTGGCTAAAAGGACCTTACGACTAGCTTGTAGCTTGTCTGTTGCGACTTCTGTGGTCGTGAACTGGTCTTCTAGGCGTTCTTCTTCTACATTCTTCTCTTCCTCTTGATTCGGTTTGTGTAAAAGAGTATGATGTCTTCTATGACAAAATCTGCAGGTCTTTTTACATAAGTTCTGGTAGACGCTGTGATTGGTTAATAAGCAGTTAAAACACATATTTTTCTTCTTAACAAAGGCGTGACGTTCTTCTACAGACTGCTGAGTAAAACCTTTACAGTGTTGAATGTAATGCCCGCTAGCCCTACAGTAAACGCAGATGCGTGATCTATTCGAGATTGACTGAACTTGGACGGTTTTCGGTTCTTCGATTGTGACATGGAACGATTTGTGAGTGGACTGCCTTTCGTGTGAATAGGTTGCTAAAGGTGAGATGAATTCTAATGTTCTAAATCTAAACTCCAGAAATTTTTTCATCTCATCCCACGTTGGCATATGTTCGCAATTTTCCCTGTAGGCTTGTTCTTCCCAGTCCTTCAATGACTCTGTATCCAATTTTTGACTCACCAAAAATATGATTACTGGATCCCAAGAATCAGTGCTTATGTTTACATTTTTTAAACTGCTCAAACATTCCATCGTCGTATCTAGTATAGTTTTAATATGCGTCGCAGACTGACTATTCAATTTCTTCTGGCCAAATAATCTTAAGAATATCGAATTTACGATCATTCTCTTGTTACCAAATCGTGCTTTCAGCAAATCCCACGCCCGTGTATAATTCGTTTCAATAATCGGAATGTTGCGCAACAGTATTTCTGCATCGCCTGAAACGCTCGTCTTTAGGTAATGTAGCTTCTGCACATCGCTCATCGAAGTGTTGTGCACGAGGGCTACAAATAAATCTTGGTAAGAGGGCCAATCTTCATATTTTCCCGAAAAAGTAGGAAGTTTTATTCGTGGTAGTTTAGCGAATGATATCTGACCCTCCTGAGATGCTTGAGACGATGAAGAAGTATCAGTTATTCCTTGCTGTGACGTCAACAATAGATCAGTGAGATCTGCATGAAGGTGTAAAAACATTTCTTCAAACTTAAAAAATTCTTCATTAGAAAAGTATGGTAAAAATACCCTTTGTGCCTTCGTTGTACATCTCGTAAGGTTATGATGTGCTTGTTTAAATGTATTCCAGTAATCTTCTATAGACTTTAGTCTCGCTTTCACATAACCTTCTGTTAACCTTTGTTTAGGACATTTTTTCATATTACTCTGTGCCTTTTGTAACATGATAGCCACATCTTCTAGTGTAGATAAATAACCAGTTTGCTCAGAAGTAAGAGTGGTCATTCTTTATATTTTAACTCGAAAAACAACAATCAAACGCACTCCAAATACGTAAATACGCGTTAATATTAAGTATTGTTTACGAGTGTAATCTTCAGTAATTTTACCTACGAAAGGTTGCCTTTTGTTCTCCGAGCGTCGAGTCGCTTCGCCAATAGTTCATCTTAAATCCGGTTCGTTATGGCCATTATGTTCAAGACATTAAGGTTCACTTTACTATCGACAGAACTATCAAATAAAATGCGGGTGTCTTCTTAAATAGTTTAATAGCGACTGATTCATGGACTTACTAATATGCAGTTATAAACATCGATATAAGGTAAACTAGACATTCGGGCAAACAACATAGATACAATACTGAAAATTTTTAAAGATAAGACTTGGACATATTATTAGGAACTAAATTGTCTTAGACAGTATCTTTAAGACAAGAGTAAATAGGCATCTAGAGAAGCGCGCACCATCTTAGGCTGCATCTTCATTTACTATCACGTGAGATCGCAGTCAATCGCTAGTCTATAAATAATACAAGTTGGTTACCTCATCTGGTGAGAGAAGGGTACGCCACCACATTTGCTTTAACTTGGAAGAAAAACATCTACCTGCCTGAGAGTTCTACATAGTTTTCTGAAAGTTATTTGAAGTCTGTCAACACAGACTTGCCTAAAGGAGCTCAGAAACCGGGCAACAACCTGTAATTTGAAGAAAAATCTGTTTAATCATGAAGTAACCACAATTTTCTGTAACTTTTAACCGGTTTTAAGGTACGCCTACGGTTTTCATCCTTTTTATTCTGAGGCGAGATCCGTGCCAAGGGTTGTCGAAGAGTTGAACGACAGTGTTCCTATGAGTGTTATTGTAAGACATATAAGTGTTATTGTAAGATTTTTACAGAAAAAATATAAAAAGAGGAATTCGTCTGATAACTGTTGGCGGTTCCTTTGGTGCTGCGGATGATAAAAAAACAATGCCTGTCGTAAATTCAGCAAATTCTGATATTCATAATTGGTCTGCCAGATCCCATGGCTACATAAGGAAAGAGCAAGGCCGTAGAGGTGCTAAAAAGGAAAAAGCACATTTGTGTACACCCCTTAAATAGCGTGTCCCATTTCGTGACTGGAATGTTTACCAAAGTTAGCTGCTCAGTTATTACGACGTAACCTAAATACTTTTTTAAAAAGAATTTCGTGTAGAAATTTACTTTGGCTTAGCTATCGAGAATAGTTTCGTTCTCTAAAAATATTTTCACTATGTTAAAACTAAACTGAAAAAAAATCGTTTTAAAACTAGATAGAAGACTGTTATGAGCTCAATAAATTGAATTCTCTTGGGCCATATTAAAGCTTAGGATTAGGATTAATTATAATTGCTATACAACCAAATTTTCAGGGTTCGCTGCGGTAGTTGTAATAAATTTTAATGTTCTTGTGCCCGAATTTTGATCACGATGGGCAAGTTTAACGGAGAATAGAGAACTATGCAAGATATATAATAATGTGCAACTGTGTGAATATACACTCTTTGCTTGTTTTATTTCCTCACTCTCATAAGGCTATGGGAAAGCAATTCTACAAGACAAAAGCGAAATCGGAGGTGTAAACCTTGCTGACTTCCCAGAAATCCCCTGAAATTTTTGATTGAAAAAATATGCTATGTACATCTCCAGAATTCAAACTCTTGTCAATCAGTTCAGTGGTTGAGGCGTGATATGGCAACCAACAAATACTTAGAAAAACTTGCACAATATGCATGATATAATAATATTCCCACGGTGCTGAAGTGGCGACCTTGCACCAAAAAGCACGGTTTTGGCAGATCTCTTACTGGGTGAATATCAGACGAGTCGAAGCAAGCCGCTGGATAGAAGTGGCAAAAGACCGAAGCATACGGAAGTCCACACAAAATAATCCACATAGATGAAGATGTCCAGCAGTGGATATCTAACAGATTGATAAAGAAGAAGTGTATGGTGCTTTTTAACTGCAGTTATAAGCTTTAACAAATAAAGAATAAAATACTTACACATGCGGGAGAAAATTAAATCAAAAAGAAATCAAGAGATTGAACGAAAATTAAAAATCAGGATTTACGAGCGTTTTTCGGTTAACTCGTTAACTTGTACGGCGA
The DNA here is from genome assembly GCA_038048805.1 of Hipparchia sbordonii. Taxonomy (NCBI): domain Eukaryota; kingdom Metazoa; phylum Arthropoda; class Insecta; order Lepidoptera; family Nymphalidae; genus Hipparchia; species Hipparchia sbordonii. The sequence continues at coordinate 4,665,473 of CM076107.1, read as the reverse complement.
GAATCCTATTTAAAAAAAAATACAACGTGCATACCGGGTTCGTTGAGGCTTTTTTTCAACGCCAATGTCGTTTCGTTGCTATGTCTAGGATAATATTGCTGCAAAACCAATTTCATCCGGGAAAGTAAAATAGTGGATTTAGATATTTGTTTGTCATTGTTCTAATTCGTTTCGTTTTGGCTTTCGATCTTCTTAACAGTTGCACTAATCATGCCTGTTTTCACCAACGATCTCTAAGTTTAAGGAATTACCTAAGCTAAGTTAGGTAACCCTTACCGTCAATTTCGTTTTCACCAACCATTGGGGAACGCCTAAAAATGAAAATAACACTAGATAAGAAGTTAGGTTAAGTTAGCTAAGGGAACACTTGAAGATGAAACTTTTGGGCAACTCCTACATAGGGGATGATGTAGGTATGGTAAGTGAAAACGAGTTTATTATATACATTACTCACTTATTTCGCTGGCTCAGTGACCCAAAAAGGATCTTGGCCTCCGACACCAGAAGCTGACACTCTTGCCTGTCCTGTGCCGCTTCACGCCAATCGGTTGTATTGAGGGCTTGCTTGGTAGGTCTTCTGTCACTTCGTCCACCAAGCGATACCTGGATCATCCAACGGGGCGTTTTCCTATTGGGCGACCCAAGTATGCTCTCCTTACAGCACGATCCTCTCTCATTCTCTCTAGGTGCCCGAGCCAGCGGTGTCTTGCCGATTTATATTCTCCAATAATATTGGGTTCGGCCACTAATTCCTCAATCTCCCGATTCTTTCTTTGTCTCCAGCTGCCATCCTTACGTCTGTTTGGTCCTAGGGTCTTCCGAAGAATTTTCCTAATAAATAAATTAAGTAGGTATATCAAAATGAAGCAGGCGAATTGACTTAACACTTGACGAGGCACCCAGCCAGTCGCGCGTTCTAAAGAAGCGTTGTAGGAAATTAATAGGATTAAACACTTTTCACTGAGCACAGCGTAGGCATGCTAACGAGGCGGGCTCGTTGAAGAAGCATTCATAAAATAAGAGTTGATAAAAAAATAAGCGTTCAATTCTTGTTAGAGGAACGAACATTTTTGTCCAAATTTTTTATTACGGTCTAGGAGCCATTAACACTGAAAGCCTCGTCATGTGGAATCGAAGATGTAGGTATACGTATAAAATAAGTTTGGTAAAAGATTAAAAATAAAACCATAAATTATTAAAAAAATAACGAAAACAAAATGGTTCACCGTAATCGCGAATAACTATCGGCTATTTAAGTGTATTCGATAGAAACTCTTTAAGAAAAACATAAGGGCTAACTTGAACAACCATAAATTATTATTAAAAAAAAAAAAAAAACCAAAAAAAAAGTTTCACCTTAATCGCCAATACCTTTCGGATACTTAAGTGTATTCAATAGAAAATTTTGTTCTCTTTAAGAAAAACATAAAGGCTAACTTGAACATAATAAATGTACCTAATAATTAAATTATACCCATTGTCCACGGCTCTTGAAAAATTAGGTTATCTGCCGTTAAGCTGTTAAAGTTTCTTAGAAAAAACAAAACAAACCTGGTAGTGTAAATAAAACTGTTATTTTCAAACAAAACAGTATTTATCAAGTTTCATTAATTACTGGAAATGAAGGTCCGCCGTGAATCTGACATTCGATTAATAATAATAATTGACTGTATGGATAGAGCTTCTTCTATGTGGAACCAAACCGATCTGTCAAAGTTTAATAATACTGTTTTCCTGATTAATTTTGTCTCGAGGACCTATTCCAAAGGAGACTAGCCAAAGACTGAGGATACTCGTATATAATCATGGTTAAGTAAATAGGCAAACACAGGTGTATTTTTTATTCCCCCACTTACGTAGTTTAATCGAAGGGCAAACTAACACCTCCGAAAAGATCCGGGTCACGGATTAGCTAAGGATTGGTATGCCTTTTGCTGCATGTGGGTGAAACAACGTCAGCTGCCCAAAATCTTTTGCAGCCTCACCTGATGCAGCCAAGTTCAGCCTATTCTTCAGATCTACGAAGCAGTTATTTCCAATACTATCCTATTGACCTACAAAAGTGTATTTGTTTCTCCTTCAAGCACGTAGCGTCCGAGCAATGGATCGACTTTATTTTTTGCATCCACATAGTTGAGGACCTGGAGAGTAACACATTCTTTTATATCGAAAAACAACTCTCTATGATATGAAATTCATTAAAATTAGTCCAGTAGTTGCATGAAAAGTAACATCCATCCATCTTCACAAACTTTCGCATTTATAATAATATTATAAGTAAGATTGGACACATTTCCGCCATTTCTTGACGCCTTTAATGTATCCAAACCTTTAAACAATTCGTTTAGTACCACAGTATATAAATAAGGAATAATGATTCAAAATTCAAATTGCTAAAGCAAATAAACTTTCTGTTACGAGTAATCCCGTTCAGGCCTGGAAGAAATGTTTTAACGATAAGGCCAGTTAATATACTTCTCGGATTGTCAAGACTATTATCAAAAACTTTGAGGACATTTGGATAAAATTTAACTAAGGAAAACTTTTCGCATCTATAAATTGGTACGCCATAGATAACATAACGAGTAAAATGGACCTATCTTACTAATATTATAGAAAGTTTGTATGTGTGCGTGTGTGTGTGTTTGTTTCTGTTTCACGCCACAAAGAATGAACCAATTTGACTGAAATTTGGAATGGAGATAACTTATACCCAGATTGACCTTTATTTTATACTTTAGCGAGCATACAAGCAGGCAGGTCACCTGATGTTAAGTGATTACCGCCGCCCATGAACATTTGTAGCACCTGAGGCACCACCAATGCGTTGCCGGTTTTTCAGGAATTTGTTGGTCCGCCTCTTGAATAATCCCATGTTGTGTAATTTAGTGGGATTGGTGTTTGTACTCAAGTAAGAAACAGACTTGGTTTGTATGGACGTTCGATAAAACTCTTCATAAAGGGCTCAATTTTCCAGCCAATCTCCAATTTCATCCTCCAAAATCACTCAATTGGGCACTTGAGATTGTATCTAAGATTAACTTGGCTCCCTCCATTAGCATTATGACGGGAATTGATATGAAGCCGTCTTCACGTTTGAATGAATATTTCTGTTAAGTAGATTTCGGAATTCATTTGCGGACTACTTATTTTCTTGGTAATATTATTCTCAATTACAATGTTTTTAGGGTTTAATCTTATTTTTTGGTTGTTATAAAAACAGACGAGTGTAAAAATGTAGTGTTACATAATATTTGATACAGCGCTTTGTAGTGTGTAAATAGGGCTTTATGAAATTGAACTTAACGTGAGCCAAGCTGCGGATAAAAGTTATAAAGTATATTGTATATGTGGGAATGAATATTTTATTATAATTTGGAGGTGTGTTAGATGCCATTCAATGTCAATCATATAAATAATCATATTATAAAATAATGTATGCAATTATAGTAACTAAATATTTATATTACAATATTAATTTATTAGTATTTTGTAATATTGGAAAGTAAACGAATATGAATTGAATGAACGGCGGGAACGTAGGTCGCCTACGTTCACGCCGTACATTTTTAGCTATAGTTTATGATTCGATGAGTTGATTCATTATTGTACGAATCGCCAAAGTGGAAACACGTCTTAAATAAATACATTTTACTTAAATTATCACCACGTTGTTATTATCAGAAGTGGTATAATGGGTCGCCGAAAGCGACCAAAACGCTCACGTCACGATATTTCTGGCAAACGGAGCCGACGACATGCCGATACGACAAGTGAGTCCTCGTACAGCTCTGATACGAGCGATCGAAGTCTAGCTAGGAAGAGACGAGATCGTTCCACTGTTTATCGATCTCGTGCTCAGCGCGGCACAAGCAGACGTACCGCTGTTACACCGGAATTATGCGACGCTGTATCTGCGACCGGACGAGTTGAAACTTGTACTGACGGCGTAAGAAGAGAAGTAGTACGATCAAGAAGTTCTGCGACCGGACGAGATGCACCCCAACTACCTTTGGAGAAGGCAACCGGCGGCACGTCGAGTGGGTGCCGCAACAGCGACACCGTGGCTGCGCTGGCGCCAGGCAGTCTACCGGAAGTAACTACAGACACGGCGGCCGCTGCCGCCACGCCAGAGGCTGCGCCCGCTGCCGCCGCCGCTGCAGCTTCCGAGGGTGATCTCGCAGGACATCAAGCGCAGGTACCGCAAAGCGGTACATCAGGTCAGTCCAATATTACGCCAAATATTTTATTAAATTCTAACGATTTTGCTCAATTGTTACAAACCTTTGTAAAGCCTGGTTTATCATCTATTAATACGAATGTAAATAATATGATTCCTGAATTTGACCCATCGATTAAAAATCACCGAATCGATTTGTGGTTATCTAAGGTAAACGAGTGCGCGACAATATATCGGTGGGATGAAGCTCATATTATGCATTATGCTTTGCCTAAACTTGTGGGTAATGCGAAAAAATGGTATCAGGGTCAGACATCTGTATTACGTAATTGGCAAGAATGGCAGATTCTTTTGCGTAAAGCTTTTCCATCAGAAACTAACTACGGTGTACTTTTATCAGAAATGCTCGAACGAAGACTTAAATTTGGCGAAAATTTGGACGAATATTATTACGAAAAAATTATGTTGCTAAATGCGTGTGAGATTTCTGGTAAAAGGGCCGTAGATTGTCTCATACACGGCATAGATGATCGAACTGTTCGCGCCGGTGCATCTTCAGGACGGTTTACTGAACCGGAAGATTTGTTTAAATTCTTGAAAGATGTGTGTAAGGAACAAAAAGATACTTTCAAAAATTCTAACTCAAATAAAACCCGCCCAGTAACCGTTTGTAATAGATGTAATGAGCCTGGTCACCGTGCAGCATTCTGCCGCTCTAATAACCCCCAAAATAACCAATCCGCCTCCCCTTTTACAACTTGTTTTAACTGCAAGGACAAAGGTCACCGAGTTCAGCAATGCCCTAAGCCTATTATAAAATGTGAAGCTTGTGGCCGTTTTGGACACAAAAATAACGACTGCGTTTTTAAAAACAATTCAAATAATAATGAAAAACGCGTTATGTTTGTTGACAGTCAAAATTCAAACAATTTTAAATATTACAAACAAGCTATAGTCAATAACGGTAATTCGGTTCAGTGCTTTATTGATTTAGGGAGTGATTGCTCACTTATTACAAAGGAAACTGTAGAAAAATTTCGTTTAGAGCTGACAAAAGAGTGTCTACCCTCTATTCGAGGCGTAGCTGATGTAGCCGTTCCGATAGTAGGAAAAACTACCTTCTCTTTGCGCATTGATTCGGTTGAGGCAAATATTACAGCTTACGTAATTGACAACAAACACTTACATGTACCCTTATTAATCGGTCAGAATTTTACCGAACTACCTGATATTGTTATCACAAAAACTGAGAAATCCCTTAATATTTTGTCACGAAATTCAATACCTGAACTTCCCAGTATTGATGAAGATTGTTTTAATAGCAGAAAAATTAAATTAATTGTTTTGTCCGATACAAAGATAAATACTGTGGATTTATTAACCTGTTATAGTTCAGATTTCAAAAATACTGACATTTATGTCCCAAGTACCTACAGAAATGTAAATGGTCAGGAATATTGTATTCAGGAGGGTGTGTATAAGATTAAGAATGGTAAATGCGATTTGATAATATTGAACATGGCTAGTATTAAAGACCTTCAACCTCTCTATTTTGTTAAAGATTCAGTTGTTGCTCGTGCTATTCCTATCTTTCAAGATAACGCCTTATTAAATTCTTCTAAAGAACACTTGCGATGTCTTGCTACGCGCACCTTGAAACCACTTGCCCATAATGAAATACAGATTAACTCTGATTTATCTTCTGATCAAAAAGCAAAAGTTTACAACCTAGTTAATAAATATCGCGAATGTTTTGCCCAAAACTTGTCCGAATTAGGATGTACAAATATTTCCGAATTAGATATAAAATTAACAGACGAAACCCCGGTTGCTTATCGTCCCTATAGACTAAGTCACTCTGAAAAGGAAATAGTGCGTGGCATGGTAAAAGAATTAGAAGAAAATAATATAATTGAAGAATCTGATTCTGCGTACGCTAGTCCGATACTCTTAGTTTCCAAAAAGACAGGTGGCTATCGATTGTGTGTCGATTATAGGGCGCTTAATCGAAAAACCGTTAGGGATCTGTACCCGTTACCCCGGATAGATGATCAGCTAGATCTCCTCAGCGGCAATTCATATTTTATTAGTCTTGACATGTCTAGCGGATACTACCAAATACCTATCAAAGAAGATTGTAAGCACTTAACCGCTTTCATTACTCCTGATGGACTTTATCAATTTAAACGCGCCCCTTTCGGCCTAGCTAATTGTCCCGCTGTTTTTCAAAGGACTGTTAATAAAATGCTTGGAAAATCACGCGAAAAGTGCGCCATAGCATACATGGATGATCTTCTTATTTCTGGTAAAGATTTTGATGAGTGCTTAATTAAACTAGAACAAACTTTTGTTTTATTAAAAGAGGCCGGCCTCACATTAAATATCAAAAAATGTCGTTTCTTTGATACCATCATAAATTATTTAGGATTTGAAATTTCCGCTGAAGGGGTTAGACCTGGTAAAACAAAAATTGACGCAATTATCTCTTTTCCTGAACCAAAAAACGTCCATGAGATTCGCCAATTTCTAGGGTTGGCCAGTTTTTTTAGAAAATTTATTGAAAATTTTGCCACTATAGCCAGACCGTTGACTGACCTTACAAGACAAAATCATCCTTGGAAATGGGAACAACGACAGCGAGAGGCGTTTTTGACACTAAAAGAAAAACTAACTCAACGTCCGATTCTTGCTCTATATAATCCTGAGCATATTACAGAACTACATTGCGATGCTTCAAAGGTTGGGCTGGGTGGTATCCTTTTTCAAAGAGAAACACCGAGTTCATGTTTGAAGCCAGTTGCATATTTTAGTAGAAAAACTACTATAGATGAAGAAAAACTTCACGCATATGAATTAGAGACTCTCGCTGTGGTTGCCTCATTAAGTCGATTTAGAGTCTATTTATTAGGGAAACACTTTACCATCATCACTGACTGCAACGCCTTGCGATCTACTTTCACTAAAAGAGATATAATACCTCGCGTAGCACGCTGGTGGATAGCTTTACAGGAATACGAATGCTCGATTGAATATAAACCAGGACCAGTGATGCAGCACGTAGATGCACTCAGTAGAAATCCACTCCCATGCGCCAGTGATGATGATACAAATGAGCATTTAAATCGCATACTTCAAATTTCCCAAGACGACTGGCTACTCAGCTTACAACTAACTGATCCCAAAATTTGTCATATTCGTTCTGCCCTCGAAGACCCTCAATATAAAGAGATTGTTGATATAAAACAGAATTTTGTGCTAAAAAACAACCGGCTGTATCGGAAGGTAGGAGATGATCTTAAGTGCGTAGTTCCCAAAAGTGCTAGGTGGCAAATTTGCCAACGCAATCATGATGACATAGGTCATTTTTCCGTTGATAAAACCCTTGAGAAAATTAAAAAGGATTTCTGGTTTTCAAAAATGAAAAAATTTGTGACCAAGTATGTCAAGTCATGCTTGCATTGTGCGATAGGTAAAGAACCTGCTGGTGCCAAGGAAGGATTTTTACATAGTATACCCAAAATGGATGTCCCTTTCCACACCATCCATATTGATCATTTAGGTCCCTTTGTGAAAAGTTCAAATGGTAATCAATATATTTTATTGGTAGTAGACGCGTACACTAAATTTTGTCTAATCAAGCCCTTGCGAACTACCAAATCTGGTCCTGCGATCAGGGTTCTCAAAGAAATCTGTTTTACTTTTGGAAATCCATGTAGATTAGTCTCTGATCGTGGAACTTGTTTCACGTCTCACGAGTTCAAACGTTTTTGTGTGGAATTTGAAATCCAACATATTCTCAATGCTGTCTCCGCTCCTCGCGCAAATGGTCAGGTAGAGAGATACAATCGAACCGTACTAGATAGTCTTAGAACTTATGCTGATAAAATGGGTGAGAACAAATGGGACCAGAATGTGGGTAAAATACAGTGGGGCCTCAATAATACTCTCAACAAGGGAATAGGTAAAACCCCAGCCGAAACGCTTTTCTGCAAAAGGCCGCTAAGTAAAGGTGAAGGCTTGCTAGGTGATATATTAACTGAAACTAGGCAGAATGATAAAAGTATTGAAGAAATAAGAGAGGAAGTTAATGAATATATAGATAAAGATCAAAATAAACAAAGACAGAGATTTGACCGAAATAGAAAAGAAGCTAAAGTATATAAAGTAGGAGATCTTGTAAAAATTTTGAAGGCTTTACCGTCTAATGACGGTAAGAGTCGTAAACTTCTACCAAAATATACGGGTCCTTTTAGAATAACTGGTATTTTAGATAATGATAGATATGAAATCTCTAGTATCCCCGGCTCACATATTACCAGGGGAAAATATTCAAACATTTGGTCTGCTGATCGTATACAACCATGGATCACCATTACCAGTGATCAAAGTGAAAGCTCAGATGATGAAACAGGCTCGATAAAGGATTAAAATTGTATGTAAGTGAATTTTACACGATTATTGTAGTAATAGGCTAAAAATCTCGAAAAAATAATGGATGTGAGGTTTTGTATAAGTGTAATTGATAAATAATTATTGTGAATCATTTTGATTTGATAAGGATTATATTATTATGTTAATGTAGATTATTATATGTATTATGATATTGATTAGATGTTATTGAGTGGAGATAATTTTGATTTATGATTGTATAATTTAAATAGTGATATAATCTGGAAGCCGTACACGGCCGTGAATTCTTGTAGCAAAATGAGTTGCTTTTGACTTAACGGTGAGGGGTGCGGTGCAGATGTGTTGTTGCGATCTGGAAGTCGTACACGGCCGTGGAGTCACCATGCAAGATGACTTGCTCTTGACTTAACGGTGAGGGGTGCGGTGCAGATGTATTGTTGGAGTCTGGAAGTCGTACACGGCCGTAAAGTCTTGTTGCAAGATGACTCGCTCTTGACTTGACGGTGAGGGGTGCGGTGCAGACGTGTCGTTGAAATCTGGAAGTCGTACACGGTCGTGGGGTCTTGCTGCAGGACAACTTGCTCTTGACTTAACGGCGAGGGGTGCGGTGCAGATTAGTCATGTAGTTATTATGATATCTGGAAGTTGGGCAGGGCTGTGAAGCCTTGTAGCAAGAAAAGCTCTCGACATTGCAGTGAGAGATACGGTACAGTCAACAGGTATGATAAATATAATTGAAAGACAAAGTGTCTCGAATTGGTTGAAGTGCTCGGTGTTTATAGTTAGAAATATACTCATAAATTACATTTTATTAATAAATTAAGTTAAAATTTTGTGATTATTTAATCGAATTGTTCTGTTTTTGTGATATTATGGAAAAATATTGTATTTCTGATTTATTATAAGTTTGAGGACAAACTTAGTGTAGTAAGGATGGCCGACTGTTAGATGCCATTCAATGTCAATCATATAAATAATCATATTATAAAATAATGTATGCAATTATAGTAACTAAATATTTATATTACAATATTAATTTATTAGTATTTTGTAATATTGGAAAGTAAACGAATATGAATTGAATGAACGGCGGGAACGTAGGTCGCCTACGTTCACGCCGTACATTTTTAGCTATAGTTTATGATTCGATGAGTTGATTCATTATTGTACGAATCGCCAAAGTGGAAACACGTCTTAAATAAATACATTTTACTTAAATTATCACCACGTTGTTATTAGGTGCAATGACCAGACCTAAAAATAATATAGTTCAGTTGGAGCTGAACTGACCATTCTAATTTATACCAGCGTAGCGAGCTGGCGGTTTTGGGAAAAATGCCAGACATCGTCTAGCTGTTCTGCATAATGGACCAATAAATACGGTAATTAAGCATTAACTAGAACGTTCTCTTTTATTCAAGCGGATTTATTTAATAATAATCATCGTCATCCCTCTTAACTCAACGTAAAAATTAGAAGTTAACACTGTATTGGAATAAGGGAATGTACCCAGAAAGCAGGATGTTACCCCGCTGAATGGGCAAAAATACATGTTGGATAAGGTAGTATTCCTACTTGTTCTATTAATAGAACAACTAGAAATTTCTTGTCTTACCTGTTCGATTGGTAGTGCAAATGTGAATTTTTTTCCTATATGGTCTATTAGTAGAACAAACGATAGAACAGATAATAAAAACCTACTATCAAACCTCCGATCAGAATAGACTCTATCAGAATGGATGATAATCTTTAAAAAAGGATAACCCTTCAATGTTGGAAAAAATAAAAATGGTTCACAATTTTTGTGATTAATCCATTAATGCTTAGGGCTAAAAGACTTTTAATCTGCGTTATAGCCGAGAAGTGTCTTTTTACATCTCGCCACGTCTGCCGCAGGATATTATTTCGATGTCAAAATTAAAATTCTTATTAAAAGAATTGTATTATTAAACTTCCTACAATAGAATATGCAATTTCGAAAAGGACACATGTCTGAAAATGTAAAATGTTCAGGAAATGAAAAAACTAATTAATTTCTAAAGTAGTATAAAATAAAACTTATTTTTGAGTTACAATTTGAGTTCAATTAGCAATCGAAAATTACAGGATTTTTTAAAATTGAAACGTCGTTGTATATACTTTTTTTGGATACTTTATGTTTATGAGATATGCTCTTTTTGAAATTTATGATATTGATAATACCAAATTAAAAGAATAGCCGTGGCAAAATAAGGCATCCCGCTCAGCACGAGGCCACAGCAAGCTGCAGTGCTGGTTTTCAGGGTGGCATCCAGTTGTCCATAGGTGTGATTCCGTAACTAATAAAATAGACTATAATAAAACTAAATAAACTGTAATAAAATGTACAACAAAAATACACGAATACGTAAGTATATGGGTTTAAACTTAGCCTAACTTAAATTTAGCCCGCTACCATTTTACCACTCACCATCAGATGAGATCGCAGGGTTTTCCCTCATTTCATTAGATGGCAATGTCCTTGACGGATATTGTCATCGAATGTAATGTAGAAAACCTCTTTTGGGAAGAACATAAAATTCGTACTTGTAATCTCCTGGTAACATTGCTGCCGTTGACTATAATGAGACGACCTGTGATATGGTATCACAGATCACTATAGTTTCTTTTCAAGCCCGCTATAAATGTATTTGATCAAAGTGGATACCAAATTACTTCCGACAGCATTACGCCCGGGCGGTAATTTCTCGACGAAGGACTGATCCCTTGAAGTCGTTACGGGGAGCTTAAACTTTTCGGACGAACCTCCCATTGAGCTTTTAACTATATTTTAGGAACTAAATTGTATACTGTGGTAAGGTCACAGGGTTAATTGGATTGCTCCTGGTCTCTGTTTCATTGCTACAATGTGGATGAAATGGAGTATAATATGACTAATATATTGAAAAGTTAGAGTTGTAGTTGAATATAGATTTCTTCAGGGAGTTCGGGCCTTAGATTTGTGCCACTTGTATCCAGCGACTCCCTGCGACTCGCCTGATGTTGTCGGTCTCCAATGCGGGGTCGCCTCTCCAGTTCTTTGAGACCCTAACGACCATTCATTCATTCTTCATTCATCTTCGATCTCTGTTAATCCATAATTCCATGCTAATATTATAAATGCGAAAGTACGTCTATCTATCTATTATTTATTTTTTGACGGCAATCACTGAACCGATCTTGACGAAAAGAACAAGCGGAGCAAGTTCTAGTTCTGTGTTTCTAGTTAAAAAGTGTGTTTGTTTGTCGATTTGTTGGTTTGTTGGTTTGCCCTTCAATCACGCTATACAGGAGCAAAGGATCGACGTGATTTTTTGCATGGGTCTAGCTGAGGACCTGGCGAGTGACATAGGCTACTTTTTTTATTCCGGAAGAGTTCTCGCGCAATTTTAAAAACTAACTCTACGTGTACGAGGTCGCGGGCGTCGGCTAAGTTTTTATAATCTGTTTATATTCTTTAAAGCAGTGGGGTTTTTTATTTTATTTTTGCTTGTTTCAGGTAGACAATCGCAGGGATTTGCTAGCAACTGATAAAACTGCCGCCGGTATGTTTTCTGCCGAGTTTAACTTATTCAATATACTGGCTCAGTCCGACAAAGCTGCGGGTGTTATGGGTTTGACCCGGATGTGTACGTCGACCCGCGTATGTAAATCTTATTTTTCTTTGTAAGTCGGCCATGAATACAATTTTCGCTCGAATATTTTTATTTTACTTTGTTTGATGTGGGAGTTTAAGCGTTCGCCGCTACGTGAAATTCGCCCTTTCATGTGGTTAACTTAATCTTATTACAATGTGAAGGACTCACCTTCTGGTTTCCGTGCTATTTACACAAAGAAAAAGGAAAATAAGGGCGGCGTTGCTTTGCGAAAGGTCATGATATACAAAGGCAACAAGCTTTGTTATAATGCGCTAAAGAAGATAAATCTGTAGGTACGGTATAACATGCAATATACACTTTGCACCGTTTGCACCACTTACCCTCTCACTTTTAATTAATATGTAGGTAAATTCTCAAATATGATTTCTAAATTATTTCTTACCTTTGGTCGAATCGGTTTGGTTGGTCTTTGATCGGAGCTTGTTACCATAAAACCAAGAAAGACGATTACGATGTCCCGTAGAAACCGAATAAGTGTTGGATTAAATTAAAATTCTCATAACTCCTTCCAAGTTTAACCCGCTTTCATTTAAGACTGCACCGTTATTTACCTCCAGATGAGAAAGCAGTCTATATCATGGCATCAAATAAAAAAAATATTTAAAAATAAACAGAAACGAAACAGTCTGACAAAGTTTAAGATCACTATGTGTGAACAGGAGTGTCTCTTCACCCAGATTTCATCTCCCGCTTATCTCGGGCAATGTTACATTTCCCTAGACTTATCACTCAAACGACGACATTTCTTTTTGTTTTATAGCGGACCGCCCCCGAGTAATATTTGCGGTAGCAAATTTGAGATATTTTTCATAAATGGGAACTGTTTATTACTTGTAACCTTTTTAACCGGCTTCCAAAAGAAGAGGAGATCGGGCATGCCTTTCTCTTTTAGAAGATAATGTTCAAGTTATCTCTTAATATCATTATTATGTCACTTACATACCTATGTATGACTATCTTTATTATTTGTTGTTATTATTAATTTATTTCAGACAACTAGCCTCCAAAAAAAAAATTAGAAAAAAAAAATTTATCTATGAATCAAATAATCACAACGAGGTACATAAGAGGAATTATAATGAAATCAGTATCAGTATAATATATAGAGCTCAGTATTTTTTTTTTTTTAAAAGAGCAACCGCCGAGTTTCTTGCTGGTTCTTCTCGGTTGGAACAGCATTCCGAACCAGTGGTAGATTCATTTGACGATTCGAAAGCACTTTGTAAAAGTTTATTTGAATAAAAAATTAATCTATTCTATTCTATTCTAGAGGCCAAAACCCTTCTCCTTCCAGAGGAGACATGTGCCCAATAGTGGACCGGCGATAGGTTGAGACGAATGAAAAGCTAATTCCTTAGCTCCGAAATTGTATCGAAATGCGTACCTTTTCCTTTGACAGGTTTCGCTTTAGGTATATCTTCCATTGTCTTGTTCTATTCGGCGCCTACAAAGGATGACTTTGTCCCTACTTTGTCCCCAATTTTTCAGTGTCTCCTATTCAATCTATTTACCAGGCTAACAATGGAAAAGCGTTAATATAATGCTATAATTAGGTTAGTATCTTATTTTAGTTAGAGGAACTTCTAACTTATAGTCAGCTTTTAATAATGTTTGAACTGGAATTTGTAATGTAAGTACCTAATTTAATCAGTTGTTTTGTTCTACAGCGCCGATCATTAGTAGTAGATTCATAAAGTTTATTTTATCAAAAGAGTCTTTAATTATCAGCATTTCCATCTATTTAATTTGAGCTTTATTGTCTGAAGCGAATAAGTTACATTTTTTTTACAAAGGAAATTAGCTATTCTTAATTTGACTAAAATTTTCCTTTCCTCTCTGAATAAGCGGAAAATTGTGTGAAACGTACGACAATAGTGCAATGAGTGGGAATTGAACCGTAGACTTTCCAGTCTGCACCTTTAACCGTTAAATTCAAAGTCAAATTCAAAATTATTTATTTATGTAGGCCAACTTGTAGCTCATATGACACGTCATGACTCTACCACCGGTTAGGCTATTGAGTTTTATTTTTTTAAATAATTTATTTACTTCTGGTGGGAGGTTTTGGCCGTAGCACCCTACCGTCGAAGACGTGTCGCCAAGCGATTTAGAATTCCGGCACGATGGCGTGTAGAAACCAACTAGGGGTACGGGTTGAATGTACACTGCCATACCCCTTCCAAGTTAGCCCGCTACCATCTTAGACTAAATCGTCACTTACCATCAGGTGAGATCGCAGTCAAGTGTTATCTTGTCATTGAATAAAAAAAAACTTAGTAATTTTTGTAGACGCCAGATTTGTATATAGCAAAAAAAATTATCGTTGGTTCAGTTTTATTAAAATAAACATAGCTCCAACTTTGATGTAAATCAGTACGTACACAGAAACTGAGGGGAAAGGGCTTTTCAAGTTGGCGTTAATAAATCACAAATTTTTAAATTGGTTAGCAGCAAGGGGACTAACTTGGGCCTGGAGATGTTTTGGTGCTAATTTGAAGCAATGAAAATGGCTTTCCTTCAAAATAACTTCAAGTTACTCAGATTTGTTGACGAAACCAATTTAGATTTAAATGACTTTTAGCGCCAGTTTCAATTTTCGCTGCTGACAAACTAAATAAATTATTCCAATCATTGGACAAATGGATTCTGAATATTTAATTTTTTTTAATTAAACAAACAATTACCTATAGAACTTAATCATTATATAAGGTTTCGAAGCTAACGATTAGAAGACATACTATTTTATACAATACTAGATGATGATCGCGACTTCGTCCGCGTGGATAAGGTTTTTTGGTTCCTGCGGAAAATCTTCATTTTCCGGAATAACAAAAAAAAAAAAGTACTATTGCTGTAACCCACAGAAATATAGATCAAAAGTAACTTCTAGTAAATTTTAGGTATTTGTCTTGATAAGGGATGAGAAAAAGAGTTTGCGTTAAAAAAATGGCACTTGTAGGTTTAATACTCGTAATAAAGGAGATATGATTTTTTTTCTGAAATGTCAAAAGTTTTTCGGCTCTAGTGAACAATTTCTATTTTGAGGGTTACTACGTTCCCGCTTTTTTGCGTCGATATTAGTAAAGATTAGTAAGGACAAGCTCGCATGTTATATTTGATGGAACGGACCAACATTGTGGTTTCGTGGCCTGCTTTTTCGCTTGTTCCTTCGCTCCCTTCCTCGTTCTTATCGCTTGTTTCAAAACCCGCAGGCGATGGTACTCAGTGTTTCACCAAAATAATAGGCACCAAGAGTTTTTTTGCCGCCTGATTAAATTGATAGCGTCGATTTTTTTTGTCGACTCGACCGCTTTTTTCTTATCTT
The DNA here is from genome assembly GCA_038048805.1 of Hipparchia sbordonii. NCBI lineage: Eukaryota > Metazoa > Arthropoda > Insecta > Lepidoptera > Nymphalidae > Hipparchia > Hipparchia sbordonii. The sequence continues at coordinate 4,649,881 of CM076107.1, read as the reverse complement.
TATTAATCATTTTACATGAACGCCCTTTTTTAAACGGTTTAATGGTAAAGGGTTTATTATATTTAGTTGGTATAAAGTTGCTAAGGAATTTTCGCTTACATTTTTAAAATGTTATCTTGAACAACTTAATTATTTTGTAGGCTTCATAATAGGTACAAATTTTAATAAGATGAACAAATAAACAGAAGGCAAAGAATAATATAAATAAGGAAAGTCCACCTAACTCATGAAAAAAACAATTTAACCATTGCCAAAAAACCTCAATCCATGCGAACGAAGTCGCGGGTACCAACTAGTATTATATTCATACGATCGGATAGATGAATGATCGGGATAATGATAGGATAGGGTTGAAACGAGGGTTTTAACGTTCGATACGATGATACACCATCGTGATCGGTCAAAAGATCAAGTGTAAACTCGCTCTAAAAGCTTTGTATATATCGAGCCGTTTAACGTTTAACCGAGCAATAAATTAGACATTCTGACAGTTTTTGTATTGAAAATCTGTCAGAACGTCGAATTTATTTGTCAGTTAAACGTTATTCAAGTATGATGAAGTTGGTACTTAATGAACATAGGTGCCGTGTTTAAAGTTTTGTGATTTTGTGATGAGGGACTGAGGGTGGATCAGGCTCTATATTTACGGTAGAAAGCTTTTAGCTAGAACATTAAAGCACATTTAATTTGAACAGGTAGGTGTGACGTTTTTTACTTTGTAATTGGTTCAGCGTAATTATAGAGGAATGTATTTCCAGCATTCCTCGTCGACATGATTAAAATAATTATATTCTGCGAAATACTACAGACGAGTAAGGTGACAAGGTAATACATTAAAAGGCGTATTATATTAATAAAACTTTGTATGTGTATTTACGTGTTAATTCGTATTTCAGACGCTACCTTTAAAATTTTGTATTTTAAGACAACTTTAATCAAATTAATCAAACAAATATCCCAAAGTGCCAAAGTGTAGACGTTAGGGCTGTGATTACTCGGTGAGGTATGAGATGAGATTGTTTGATCCCTCAAGTTATTACGTGAGGCTTAAACTTTGCGGTTTGAACCTTCTAATCTAGCTTTTAATTATGTTTACTTTGAATAATGTAATAAAATATTTTCATAAGTTCTCCTGTTGTAATATTCAAATTAGTTCTATTTTATCGTCCTGGTATTTTTAATTGAAACTAGCTTTTGCCCCCGCGACTTCGTCCGCGTGGAATTAGATTTTGGGGTGGAATTTTCAAAAACTGACACACGTACTTCTTTATTTTTAACTGAAAGCTCAAATACCAACTTTGATGGAAACAGCTTGAAAAATGACGGAGTTTCATATAAACTTCCATCTCCTATTTAAACCCCTTAGGGGTGGAATTTCCAATAATCCTTTCTTAGTGTGCGCCTACGTCATAAAAGGAACCAACTGTAAAAATTTCAAGTTTCTAACTTCAGTAGTTTAGGCTGTGCGTTGATATCTCAGTCAGTCAGTCAGTCAGTCAGGACTTTGAATTTTATATATATAGATAGTAGCAGCACCATCATAGATCTTTCACGATATTAAGTTAGTAGCTTTATAAAATGTGCGTGACGTCACATCTTACTCCAGATAGTTTAAAAAATTTTTGGGAGTAATGCATACGTATTGCATTTGTAATAGTTTTCTTTTATCTGCCGTAGGTCTTTTCAATTTCGTCTGCATTGAGTTTACTTAGCCCAAAAATGTTAAGCAAAAAAACAGCAATCATCACAAAATCAGCAATGAAAGATAAATTGATACGGCATTGGAAATTAATCCAATAATTATTCGATAATGAACCCTTAACTTTCGGCATTGAAAATGCTGTCATTATGTTGTTTGGAAACTTTGGAATAAGTACGTGTTTAATTATTAATTCAATTTTAATTGAGTAGAATACAAAAAGAGTAATAGAACAAATTAATTGTAGGAAAATCAAAAAGTGTGGGAGTGTGGAATGAGAGATGCACTATAGTGATTTTGGAAAAACCATCCACATTATGGGGAGAAAGTTGCCATGGAAGAATGATTAGACTCGTGAACACAACATTTTATTTCTTAAGTTCTTGGAAATATTGTTCCTTACGGAATACTTTTCTCGGCACTGAATGTGATGTATTAAGTCAGCCTACGTAAGCAACTTTTTAAGATAAATCGACTTCATTGTTCTAGTACAGAATTAATGACGTTGCATCTTATAGAGTTTAAATTATAAAATGAAGTAACGTCATTATACGATATTTAATAATTCCATTAGAGTGTTTACCTCATTTTGAAGTAATTTGTAAACACATACCAAAAATTAGGTACGGAACCAGCAGAGATCGAACCCTCTCGTGGAATCGTGCCCTGAGTATGTTGGTTTTCACCACTAAAGTCACCATGGTTCGACGGCCCCTCTGTGTCGAAAAGATGACTGACTGACTGACTGATCTATCAACACACAGCTCAAACTACTGTATAGATAATGCTGTTTGGCAAACACGTATCTATTATGACTATATATCCGCTTAAGAAGGATTTTTGAAATTTAAAATAAAAAGGGTTTGAAAAATAAACCTTAACGTGAACGAAGTCGCGGGCAAAAGCTAGTTTATCTATATTATGCTCCGTCCATTGCGACTTCAATTTCACGACTCTATGAGTTACGCGGTTTTCTTACAGATCTGAAAGAAAGAAAGAAAGAAAAAGCATTTATTTGAGACACACAGCACAGTTAATAACAGAAAGAGATACAAAACAAAAAATAAATAAATATGTGTGGTCCCAAAATGGATTCCACTCAGCATATGCTATCCCTGTGGGAAAAGCACAGGCATAGCGCTGGTCTTCCGTGGATCCAAAGGTTTCGGATGACTGTTAGTCACGATAAATAGTACTACGTAGCAAATAGTTAACATAGATCTCTTCTTTTTCTGATGATTTTTCCCGTTTCCTATATTATAAATGCGAAAATTTGTATGTATGTTTGTTACTCAGTCACGCCGCAACGACTGAACCGATTTGGTTGTTTAGCACATAGATAGATTATAGTCTGGAAAAACACATAGGCTAGTTTTATCCCGGAAAATAAGAGAGTTCCCGCGGGAATTAAGAAACCTCATTCCACGCGAACGAAGTCGCGGGCATCAGCTAGTACACTAAAAAGCTTCTTAGCTGCACTGCAGTTTTTACTGTCATTTAGAACACGGAATTCACGGAAAGGTTTAATTTCCATAACATACAAGTATTAACATAAATATATAAAGAATAGATAAGCGGTTACCCTGAGCCCAGTATGACCGCTGGCATCCGCTAGTTTAATAATTCCTTCTTTTCATGCCCACAATTTTTCATATTCCATATCAATGGAGAGCGAAAACAAGGCCAATATCGCGTTCCAGATAAATTGACTCGATAGGTACGTACCACATACGGTTCCGATTCCAATATGCCGTTTTTGGTGGAAATTAGGCCAACTGAGCGGCTGTTTGATTAGGCTTGTGCCTATTGCAGACTGCCGATACTATAATCATTGAAAAAAGAACAATCTACTTTTTCACCTCACTAGCTCAAAAAGGGCGCCTTTGCTGTCTAAAGCCAGTGAGCAAAAGTCCTTTTTGCTCACTCGGCGAGAAAAAGTGTTGTCTCAAGAAAAGTTTAACACTTTCTCACTGAGTGAGCAAAACGACTTTTGCTCACTGGTTTTAGAAGGCAAAGGCGCCCTTTTTGAACTAGTGAGGTGAAAAATTGTATGTATCACACGATAGCAAAGTTTTTGTTTTATGCCTTTGAATCCCTCACTACACTCAAGATTCTAACTTAGAATACTTCGTCCGCTCGGGGTACAAACTAGGCACTCGCAACAAAAATGAACTTTGCTATCTTGTTAAACTAATAACTACGAGTATTTCAGTTTCGACTGCAAGAAAAGATTCTTCCTTCTGCACTTCATATAAGTGAAGTTTGATTAGTATTTTATACATATTTGAATATGAATTACAGTAGTTAAATAATATTATGAATTTAAATTTTATAAAATTTCATTAAAGTTTTTAATACTAATTTAATTAAATTTTAAAACATATTTTTATAGAAATCTACCTACCTGTAACTTACGAATATATCTAAGAATCAGTCAGCTGATTTATCTGAGCTATGTCATTAGGTGAGGCTAGAACTAAACGTTCTTTTGTTCTAAGGATTGACTTATAAAAAGCTTAGGCCTTCTAAAGCATGCCGTTATCGAATAACAATTAGTATATAGAGCAAAAAGCGGTCATCTGCGTTAGAGTTTAGGCAAATTGTCCGACTATTTGATCAGTTTGAATTGTTAAAACTAGAATTTAGGGTCCCTATTGATATAATATATTTACATAACTATCACTTTTGCTGCCAAATTTTCGCTAACGAATTCCCATGGCTTTCGTTAAAAGCCTGTTAGTGTTTACAGCTGACATTGTTACTTATAAGCCTATGTTTACACTGGTAAGATTAGTAAATATAACGAATAGATTTATAACTTTTGTGCTTTAGAAAATAATAACCTAGGCATTTCAGTTGAAGAACTTATTTTTTTATTTTAAATATTAGCCAGCTGTACTTGATTAATGTGTCCAACTTGTTTTTTATTAATGATAAAAGCTTGTGTTAGATTTTACAGTGAATGAGTGAACTGAATCTAATGAAAAACTACCTTAAATACAACCTCAGTATCAGCATGATGAAATCTATACAAATAAATAACATTGAAGTGCCTGAAATGTAAAGCATTTGCTATAGCAGCGTCTGATAAAAGGTATTAACGAAATAATCATCGCGTGTCAACTTACAGCTAGCGCCATCTATTTTAACTTGCAACATTACGAATGGTAATGTTACATCTATTAAAACTGAAGTGTCTCGGGATCGGCTGGACCGATTTTGCGCGACTTTCACTGGTACATAGCTGATGTTGGCGGGAGTAACATTGGCTATTTTTTTAACCAATTCTCGAAAAAGGAGGAGTTGTGTTTTATTACCTATGTCAATCGTTATCTAAAGCAATTTGATCTATCAACGCACAGCTAAAATCACTGGACGGATCAGGCTAAAATTTGGCATACAGATAGATTTTTGAAAATTCAACCCCTAAAGCGATGAAATAGGGTTTTGAAAAATTGAACATAACGCGAGCGACGCCACGGGCAAAAGCTAGTAAGAAAGCTAAAATCAGAACCTATTTTCAGATAGAATTAGTTTAGAAAACAATAATTGTGAATTCGAACAATTGTTATATTAACTACTGTTAAGGTGATATTTGTCTAAGTAAAATCAGTACCAAAATTTTGTACTAGAGGGCGTTGTATACTTTTGCCTCGCGCTCGCCGCCTTGTACGGTTAAATAGATATACTAGCTATTCAATTCAATAAAGGGGTATCCATACGAGTTCCAGCCGTGTGTATTATTGTGTCCGCCACCCAAACATGTGATATAGTGAGTGAACATTGGCCCAAAATCGAGCCGGATCGTATTAGTGAAAAAAGTGAAGTGTTGTGATAGTGAATACAGGGACAAAGGTCGTAAGTTGTAGTAACATAAGGAAATAGGACTTAGTTAAAATTCATATGAGAAAAAAAAAAGACTTTGATAAATTTCAATTAAAATTAGTATGGCAAAAAGACTTAGAATAATTTCAAGTGAATTTTGTATGGAAAAAAGACTTAGTGCAATTTTCGGATAAAACGGACTTAGAATAATTACGAGTGCATTTTGTATGAAGAAAAGACTTAGTGCAATTTTTGAATAAAAAAGACTTAGTTTTTCTTCATGGAATTTTTGTATGGGAAAAGGACTTGGGAAAATTTAAATTGTGAATTCTGAGACTTAGTGCAAACAGTTAACATAACAACTTGTAACATTTTATAAACCGTATAGTTAATGGACTTTGGAATAATTTTACAACACTTTTCATAGAACTTTATTTCAACTTTGGACCTTGATTATTTTAGTGATGGACACAGTTTGAAATATTTACATCTGATTTGGACATTGAACTATTTCATCCGTTATAAAGATGGTTTATTGGACTTATTTACAGTATTTTCGCTGCCATTTTATATAATTAAACGATTTAAGTGATGGTTAAAACTGACATTAAAGAAATCCAATCATGGTTGAGAAATTGATCAATGCACAAGAGGAATTGGCTGCTTATGAGCAGAGTTTTTATTCAAGAGTTTTATCGAGTAATGAAAAGTCAAAGAGTATATTTAGATGCAAGACTTGAATTATTAGAATCCGATTTCAGTGTTTAAAACATCAGGTGGAAGTATTGAAGATAGCAACACAGAAAGATACAACATACAATTATTTTAAGAAAGATACATATATACTATGAAGAAACCGACAATTTTGAGACAATTACCACTCGTAGAAGTGAATTATAAAAAAAAAAGCATTAGAGTTATTAGAACCAAGATTTGGAAACAAAAGACTTATATCACACTCACATATCACAAGGTTAATAAATCAAAGGAAGTTAACAGTAAAGACTGGCAAGGGTTTACGCGAGATATTAGACACCACCAATGAATGTTTAAGCGCATTAAACAATATTGGCGTAAACATAATTCTGGGTCACATACGTCAGTTCCTACCAGCGAGACACAGGACATAATAGATCAGTTCATAATAAACAGACGAGGATACCTAACTGGCAGTACATATGGCTGGGACATATACATACCAAATTCTTTCAGCAACGGCGATGGTAAGAGTAAGAGATAGGAATGGACGGAAGCATACACTATCTGTCTTAATAGATTCGGGCTCGCGAGCATCCTTGATTACTTCAGCATCCGCACAATGATTAGGATCGAAACGGCTTATCTACAAGTTACACAACCACGACAGGTGTCAATACTGACATTGCTAGGATATCAAGGAAACTATTATAGTTTCAACTCTAATCATCGCCATCAGAGAAGGCTGTGACGCAAGTTAAGGCACACATACTCAAATCATTGACTTCAATGTACCACCGGAAGGAGTATGCCTTACCTTTGGTTCGGGAATCAAAAAACTATGGTTGGCAGATCCAACATTCACCATTTCAAGTGCAATAGATATTCTTTTGGGTACATAGCACAAATCCTATTAGATGGGACACTAGGATTTGGAACAATCATTGCTAGAATCGCACTCGGTTGGCTAATTTCGAGAGAGGAGATTCAACAAAGAACATGTCAATGTTCTTTAAATGCATAGCCAACTCGAGAAGGATTATTTAAACAACGATTCTGGCAAGCTGAAGAGTTAAGAGTACATATACAAACTGCAAGTAATATATACACAGTGTGAGAGGGTAGTTAGAAGGTATACACGCACCGTCTCTAGGCGTTATAATAGAGAATTACCAGTTTCGCATGAGATTGGCACACCGCTTAGAGACTCGAGGAATCTTGCAGTTAAACGTTTGCTTTACAAGGAACCTAATTTCCAATATAATGCAGAGTTTAGGCAACGTTACGGGGAGTCAAGAGACAACTCTTCAAGAGGTAAAGAGGGTACCCAAAGAAGGTTTGCATACAACAGGCGTTTGTTCACAACGACATGGAGCTCCTTTAACTGATTACTTATACAAAGCTTCATGCCACCTCTTACGTGTTGACAAACAACCACTTGGAATGCGCTGAACAAGCAACAATTATCTGGACCATCCCTCCAACATGTTATACAATCTTTTCTTGCTTTGGTCCTTATACAAGGTTTGTCTGATGGATAATCCGCAACGTCTTTACAGGCAAACCCTCGTAAGAAAAGATAAATAAGGTTTGAGAGTCATGTGGAGTGATGATCCTATTCTAAAAGTATTAATTAAGTGAGAGTGAGGAAGATGTACAAACTAATAGTTTTGTATCTTTAGTGATTCGAGTAGCATAGAATATGACGCTCTACTTATAATATGGTCATTTGTATTTCACAAACAGGGTTCTAATTCTATAAGAGTCTTAGAATATATATAACATTGAGCACTCCAAACCAAAGGATCCTGAAATATAGATACCTCCTTTTAAGAATCCTAAGAAAGACATTTTGAGTTTTATTATTGTTGCAAGATTGTAATAAAGTTAACTGAAAGGACATAAATAATGTTTATTATATCTAGTACTCATTGTGGATATTATGTTTACAGAGCTATAGCTCCTTGGTATTAGCTGCATTAACGAATTACTCTAGAATAATCAACAGGTTTCACATTTCATGATGCAGTGACTTCCCGTCAGTCAGTTGTTTACTTCATGGGATTGGCATCACGACTTATTAAGTACTTTTGACTCATGGCCTTATAGTGCTTCCTACTCAGCCTATGCAATTGTAGTGTTCTTTTCGATAAATTTAGGTTGAGGTTATAATGTCTGCAGCTGAAACCAGGTAGCTCTTATTAAGCATAATGCAATCTCATGACTTCAGTTTGCAAGTGAATAGTTCAGAATTGTATCATGTTTAAACATGTTTTTAAACATTCAACTATAGTTCTTGTACGGTAGCAGAACCATCCAAATGCTTGAATAACATTATTGAAAGGTACTTAGTTATAGAGATTTTAAATAAAACAAAGAACGAACACGTGGATTTTGTTTTAATGCATCTTGTATTTACACCTGAACTATAGTGAAATGCAGTTTGCCTTATTGGTTATCGTACTATTTGATAAGTTTAATATTTCTAATAAAGTATAATATATGTAAGTCACAATCTATAACAAAATTGTATTTGATGTAATGTTTAATGATTTATTTGAATGGGTTTATAATTTAATATAATATTATAACTTGGTTAAATTGAAAAACTTTATTGTTTCCAACTTTATAATAATTGTAAAGAGACGTGAAACTTAAGTTTAATGTTGTAAATCTTGTTAATTATCAATTGTTAAGTATCAATTGTTAAGTATCAAATGTATAAACTCTATTAATGAAGTAAATGCTATGAATTATGTATCTATGTATTTAAGGTTCAACATGATCTTTGTCCGTGTTATTACTTGAATTGTTACAGTCCACTGTTTTAAGGTTAATTTAAACTGCTGTGTCCTTTTTTGAAGGACTAATCGTCCTTGGCGGGCGGTATGTTAAGGTGATATTTGTCTAAGTAAAATCAGTACCAAAATTTTGTACTAGAGGGCGTTGTATACTTTTGCCTCGCGCTCGCCGCCTTGTACGGTTAAATAGATATACTAGCTATTCAATTCAATAAAGGGTATCCATACGAGTTCCAGCCGTGTGTATTATTGTGTCCGCCACCCAAACATGTGATATAGTGAGTGAACAACTACGTAATATGCCAATTACCTTACCACTACAGCTGTTATAGGTTACAGTAGAGTTTGTAGCGATATTATAATAACATATCCAAATACTGACCTGGTTCAGCTGTGGAACCTATATTATAAGCTAAACTAGACTTTACCGAGCTACGATTTCAGCTCAAAGGAAACTGGGTTAAAATAAAAATCTATAAAACTAGGGTATCGCAGTAAGAGTTAAAAGATTTTTTTTAAATAATATCTATACTAGTCGACGTCGTACGCGTGGATTGAGGTTTTTTAATTCCCGTAGAATATTTTCCGGGATAAAAAGTGTAATTTCAGACTATAATCGATCTCTGTGCCACAGCCAAATCAATTTAGTCGTTACGACGTGATTGACTAACAAACTTCCATCCATCCATCCATCCATAAATTCAAACTTTCGTTTATAATATTAGGGGGATGAGCTACGTTGAACGAGACTTATATTGGCCTCGATACTCGACTGGCTTGGATACGATACTTAATAGCGCTTTGTGTGGTAATTGAACCGTTGACTTTTCAGTTTTCAGTCCTTACCTTTAAACGTGGAGCTTATATGTGTATGCAAAACTTTCAAAGTGGCGTTAAACTTAACTTTTGTTGAAAGTAGGTAATATCTTTTTTATTATAATATGAAAAGCGGGCAAACTAGTAAGCGGGTCATGTGATGTTTAATGATTATCGCCGCCCATGAACACGTCTGTAGTACCAGAGGCACTACCAATGCGTTGCCGGCTTTTCAGGAATTTGTTGGTACACCCGTTGAATAACATACCTAGGTACATGGAGTTAAGTCTGTAGGGACCTTGGGGTCATAAGCGGCTGGTATTGGGGCTCCAGTCGTTCATTTTTCCATCCTGCACATCTGGGAAGCTGGATCCTTAGAGACGAGCCCAATGGGCGTCGCCCCTGGAAGGCTCCGGTTGTGTTCTTAGGAGATCTCGGAGCCTTCCATTATGCGCTGAGGGTGGCTATGGAGGGGGTTTTAGTGGGTAAAATCCCCAGATAACCCGGGACCCTACCCCACGTTTTTGGGTATCTTTAAAGAAGATTTCCCCCTCGTTAAAAAAAAAAAGTTACATGGAGTTAAGCTTTTGAAAATTCCGCGAAAGCCTTCTATTTTTCCGGGATAAAAGGTATAGCCTATGTGGAGGGCTCTAAGTCGTCTAATATAAGCATAGAAAAATCACGTCGCTCGGTTGCTTCGTTGCTGTGACAGACATACATGTTTTCGCATTTATAATTGTAGTAACAATAATTGCCATCTATTTTGATACCCCCGTAATAACTACGCCAATTATAATTAACTAAGCTGGGCTTGCGGTTAATTCATTTAATATTCATAGACTTTCAACTCACTACACAGCAACGGCCGTCAAAACGTCGCTTGATTAGATGCAGTCGTTTAAACATATCGAGAGCGGCGAATTTCCAATATAACGAAACAACGCCTCCACGTTTCAAAGTTCAATAACAAAGCTTTCACTGGAGTGTAAAATTTGAGAGAGCTTCATAATATTTCGTAGTTAATATTCTCGTTATAATGTTGCCTTATTGCCTTTTGAAAGAGTGAGAACTTAAGTAATGAATTTTGTGCCAGCTCTTCTCAGACGAATCTGCTTTTCGCACAGGTGGTAGAATAATGAGGATTTTGCCAACTTATCAAACCAGCAACTCCGTATCAAACGTTACAACGCTTGGATAGTATGGCAGCTTGTATGAAATAGTGAACTGTGACGTCACAAACACTTGATGCATTTTTAGTTTAATTAATAATTTAAAATATGTAGAGGTATAATATGCATAATATTCGTGTTGCCTTGGACAGTTACCATGGCAACGGTACACGATTTCTTAATCATTACGTGCAGTCCGCTACGAAAGGCGTTAATGCGCACACGCATCGTGTTTCACAAATGTTTTCTACTTATTTTGAAAGACCCTCTATTAAATAACTAATCTGTAAGAAATAATTTCTAGTTTTGTTTAGAAATTAAATAATACGATATGAAATAAGTACTTATGACGTTGTACGAATTTAAATTGAATTATTACGTAGACATTACTAAGAAAAGCTTTAGTGTCCATTGACTCCTGTATCTTATTCCTGTATCTAATTTGTATGCCTGTTAATAGGAAAATCATTTTCTTCTACCCGTTATTGTTGAATATCTGTGTCTAATCACATATTTTAAGCAAATAAATTGAATTGAAATAATTTAATTTTACCATAGGCATTATTCAACGCCTATAAGGGCCGGTAATGATTTCAGTGCTACCAAAGAAAAAATAATAAAAAAAATATACTCGACGAATTGAGAACCTCCTCCTTTTTTTCGTCGATTAAAAATAGAAAAATTATGACTAAGTAACTCTTTTCCATCGTATCGTGCAGTGTTAGTACGCTCAATTTCTAAACGAAATCGAAGCGAAATTGCGCGGAAACATTTATTTTGTACGTCAACCATGAACTGCGTAACGTAACAGTCGGTTGCTGACGTAATCGGTAACTCCTTTATTAAATGAAACGTGAATATTGAACGGAGAGGGACGTTACGTTACGTTTTTGGAATTCCTGTCTTTGTAGGCAATCGCTGTTGTAGTACTAGGATGATATGTTGAACTACTATAACTTATCATTAGAGCACTTTTTTACGTTCCGTATCAAAATGTAAAACATAATCTTTATTTACACTTTGATACGGAACGTAAAAAGACCACCAATCAGGCGAATCGGTCCAGTAATCACGGAGTAATCGGTGGACATACATAGAAAAAAAAAGATAGGTACCGGCCGAATTGATAACCTCCTCCTTTTTGGAAGTCGGTTAAAAATAACCCTTATTACTATTTATGTGAAAACACACACACACACATACAAACTTTCGCCTTTATAATATGACTAGATGATGCCCGCGACTTCGTCCGCGTGGATTAAGGTTTCTTTAATTCCCGTAGGGATTCTTTAATTTTCTGGGAAAAAATGTACCCTAATTTTTAATCCACACACACACACACACACACACACACACACACACACACACAAACACACACACACACACACACACACACACACACACACACTCTTTCGCCTCTATAATATTATTAGGATTAGGATAGGATGTGATAGTGTCAAAGTGTGAGAACCAATCACGAATTACTTAAAATCTATTTACATACTTTACGGAGTAAAATTTTTGGAAATGAAAACTAATTGTAGCACCAAACCATTGTGTAGCAGCATTAGCTTAATTCAACTATGGCACGTACGTAGTTTGTTACGTAATCTATACTAATATATAAAGCTGAAGAGTTTGTCTGTTTGAACGCGCTAATCTCAGGAAATACTGGTTCGAATTGAAAAATTCTTTTTGTGTTGGATAGTCCATTTATCGAAAAAGGCTTTAGGCTATATAACGTCTAGCTGCGACCAATAGGAGCGAAGCATCAGTGAAAAATGTTGCAAAAACGGGGAAAATTACACAACATATTTCAAATATATTCTTTTAAAAACTTCTTAATCGCGATCATAATAACAAAAATTGACGCGGACGAAGTCGCGCGCAACAGCTAGTTTGCAATATAGCTTGCTCACCATTGTACTCTCTGTAAAGGTTGCCTGGGAAACATCACCGCAAGCGATTAGACCGCCTTTGCGTACTGGAATTTCTCTAGCTTTTATCTGTAGTTTATTGTTTTCTTTGTGTGCAATAAAGATTTCAATCAATCAATTATTACGATCAGTCACCATTTTTTGTTTTCTCAAATGATTGTACTTTTATATTAATTTTAGTCTTAAGTTCTCTCTAAGTGAGCAAACTGTAACGGGAAGCGAAGTGTTGGCAGACCTCCCACTAGGTGGACAGACGACATCAAACGAGTCGCAGGGAGCCGCTGGATTCAGGCGGCGCAAGACCGAGGCTTGTGGAGGTCCATGCAGGAGACTTATGTCCAGCAGTGGACGTCCATTACTTGATAAAGAAGAAGAAGAAGAAGGGCAAACTGTTCTTTGGAGAATAAATTCTTTAAACCTAACCTAATCAAGTCAATTTCTGCGAGTTACAACTAATTGATTTCTGCAAGAAGTTGTGAAAGATTCGCTTAAAGTCTTTAATGAAATACTTTTGCTACTTGTAGGTAAATATCTGTGTTATTCCATGGCAGAGAAAATAATTCGACCTCCTACAAAGTTGGCAAAAATGCGTTGAAAACTTCATTAGAGAGTTTGTGCTCGTTAGCAGTGGTTTAGTATTTACTTAATGAAGTGAAAAGAGGCCGCGTTTATTTTGTTGTTCTATTTGTTTTATACATTGTCAGATATTAGGTACATTGAACAGGATAGAAACGTTAATTGGTATTCATGAGTCATTAAATTTTTTATGTTAAAAAATTAAATACACTTAATAAAATTGTTTTGCTGTGAGGACAAAATGTCTCTTTTTTAATAAGAATAATGCAATCGCTCGAAATTTTAATTTGAAGTGACATAGAGAGAGTCACAGTTATTAGAACACTTGATACGAGAACTTTAATTACGTCGTCAGATGGTTTCGTCGTCGAAAATTATTTAAAACTAGTTGATGCCCGCGACTACTTATGAGTAGTTGTCAAAAATTCTGTGGGTACTCTTTGATTTTCCGGGATAAAAAGCAGCCACTGTCACTTATAACGCACGGCATATGCTGAGCTGTACACCCATTCTGAGTAGTGTTACAGACAGACATTACTATTATTAGGATTAAATGTACTGTTTGTAACACTAAACAAGAATAAATGTATTTTCTTTCTTTCTTCTTTCTTTCTTACTTTCCAGGTTCTCAACTATTCCTATGCAATCATGTCGATCCGTAGCTTTGTTGCAGCGTGATTGAAGTTGAAACTAAAAATCTACAAACCAATAAACGTTAAACACAATTTCGCATTTATATTAAGTAGGGATTTCAACTAAACTACGTACTTACACCTCCCATAAAATATATTATACTAGAGAACCAATGTGTTTGAAAAGCAAAGCTGAGTTTAATTAGTCGTTTTCAAGCCACTACGTTTCGTTCCACTTGTACACAGCGATGTTTCGTATAATTTATTAATTCTGATTTTAGATTTATAATTATTATAAATGCGAGTGTGTTCGTTTGTTGATTTGTACTTTAATCAAGCCACAACATAGCTACGGATCGACTTGACTTTTTCCATGGATACAGTTCAGGATATGGAGAGTGACATAGGCTATTTTTTATTATCCCGGAAAATCACACGAAGTTGAAACTAAAAATCTACAAACCAATAAACGTTAAACACAATTTCGCATTTATATTAAGTAGGGATTTCAACTAAACTACGTACTTACACCTCCCATAAAATATATTATACTAGAGAACCAATGTGTTTGAAAAGCAAAGCTGAGTTTAATTAGTCGTTTTCAAGCCACTACGTTTCGTTCCACTTGTACACAGCGATGTTTCGTATAATTTATTAATTCTGATTTTAGATTTATAATTATTATAAATGCGAGTGTGTTCGTTTGTTGATTTGTACTTTAATCAAGCCACAACATAGCTACGGATCGACTTGACTTTTTCCATGGATACAGTTCAGGATATGGAGAGTGACATAGGCTACTTTTTATTATCCCGGAAAATCAAGGAATTCCCACGGGATTCTTTAAAACTAAGCCCACGCGGTTTAAGTCGTGGGCATCGGCTCTCTTTATAATCTGCTGTATGTTATTTTAAAGCATTTAAATGTGCACATTAAACTATTCCAGCCCGTCAACCAACTTTTTCTAATGGCGTAGTATGATTTAAGTTAAAGATGGACCAACTTTGCTCGAATGGCTTTTGTTTTATTGCATACGTGTGTATCATGGCGTTGAAACTTTATCGTGAAAACTTCTGTTGGAATATTATAATAGGTACAACCAGATTTTATGAACGTGCTTGAAAATTCTAAATATTTCATTTCTTCGTCTTCATGAACCGATAGATGTCCACTACTGATCAAAAGTCTCTTGCTTAAACTTTCGAAGGCCTCGGTTTTGCGCCGTCAGTATCCAGCAACTCTCTGCGACTCATTTGATGTCGTCGGTCCACGTTGTGGGGCTCTGCCAACTCTGAGTTATTCAGTAAGGGTTCGTTAAGCCAGCACCTTGCTGGCGGCTAGCAAAAAGATTTTATTTTATAAATATTCGACGTGGCTTTTTGGCTCTTTTCTTTCTTTCAGAAGAACCACTAGCCCAGCAAGAATGCTGAGCTAGTTTCCACGCGTAAACCAGTAATGGTCTGTTGTGTGTGACGCACCAACTCAACGTTCTTCACTCCAACCATCCCAGCTCTGTTTTTCTGGTCGCCCAGATTGCCAAGAACTTCTCGAAGTGAGGCTGGTAATCCTAGATGGTTCTTGCGTTGGTCTGCTACGCCCGTGCATCCAAGGAGCACGTGTACTGGTGTTTCATCCTCCTCCACGCAAGCTCTGTACTGTTGGTGACACCTATAATAAAGAGGTGTTTGTTTAGTGGGCTGTGCCCCGTTATAATTCTCAACACCTTCCTGAGCTTACCTCTGTCCAGACGGAGTAATCTGTTAGTTATCTTTTGGCTCTTATGACAAGTTATGACTCTAGATGTAATAAGTTTGAAAAGCGCGTCCTTTTCGGTACAGACAGCGAATCAAAAAAATATATCGGAATCATGTTACAAAAGTGTATACACTGGACGCCACAAACGATTTCTGCACGTAGACATAAATGAGTAGGAATTCCTCTAAATAAGGCTGTTTGTGCATAGCTAACGTGTCGGTTGCACCAAAATATGGGCCAAGTGCCAAGTTTAATGCCATTATTATGTGCCTATCAGTATTCAAAGTTATCAGTGTATCAATGGAACCTTGGTTGAAAAAGCGTTATTGTTTTTGTTTGTTGATACGAGTATATTATCATCTATTTCAGTTAAGTCTGTTGATGGGCCAACTTTGCTCGAACAGCTTTTACTCCATCACATATATGCATTATATTCTCATTAAAAGTTAACGCGATGTACGAACGCTGTGGAAGAATATTGCTGACGAAGATTGAACACGTTTCGATGCTCAAGAGAGATGGCGTACCATTATAATACGGAAGAGAAAAACGTCTATTCAATTCTAAAATATCATAAAGACAAATAGAAATTCGGCAAAAATAATAATTAGAATACTTAAGCATTTTTAAAAAAATAAAAAAAAACATAAATGTATTCTGTCAAGTAAATATATACTTGAGGTTTAAATTTTTATCAAAAATAAGAAAACTGTAGTCTAAATTAAAATTAACGGAATTAAAAATAACGCTCTCCTACACATTTTCTAATTTGGCAGGTACTATTAGGTATTTTTCTTTTTCTTTCCTTTTTTTTCTTTTTTTTTTTTTTAAAGAAGGTATTATGTGGTTTGGGATATTTCAGAATTGAATAAATAAAAATACTACAAATAGCTGTTATGTGTTGTTTTGCGGACTTAAAACTGAAAGGCCGACGGTTTCGTCCCCACACGTTACATATCTCCACATACCCACAGCTTGTTTCTTTTTATTTGGAGGGGAGAACATTAGTCAAGTACCTACTGTTTGGCTTATATTCTTTATAAAAATGGGGCAAGAAAAGGAAAAGTGCTCTTTTTACAAGCTTTTATTTGTCAAAGTTAAATATGACAAGAAAATACGCCAAAGTAATACGTAATAGGAGTGTTCCTGTACACTGGTAGAAAATTAATAAAACACTCCTTTTTTCGACAATTTTCAGCAAATTCAAAACTTTATGTAGACAGGTATATACCAATTTATCTTAGATTTACCCATAACTTTTGATTTAAATTGAAGACGAAGATATAAGCATAGTTTGGTCTTCCTATCTAAATATATCAGTGGTACCTACCACGAAATTGCACTACACTTGTAATTCTTACATAGCTCAAACACACGCCGCGCTGGTAGTGTTGGGAGCATACTGACGTTTGCTTTGTTCGTTTGTTAAGAGTCCTCCATTCAGTAATACAGTTCGAGTTGGCAGGCGGCTTTTGTCACTTATTGTTCGATTGGATTATATCCATGCACACAAGGGTGTTTTCACTCCAAGCTTATAGCCAGCGGCGTACTATTTGCGTACGTCAGTTACCTCAGAGTTGCAATCAGTTCACACTCTGGGCTGCAAATTGGCGATACCTCACTTACTCCTCTCACAAATGTTGTTAGCAATAAGGAGATCCTTGCACGCGTCATTTTAAGTTATCGTAATTTTAAATTATCTTCTCTAAATATATAGGTATACGAGTATATAAGGTAAAGGAGACTGACTGATCTGTCAACGTATAACTCTATTGAACGAATAGGGCTAAAAATTGGCACACAGATTATTATGACATAGGCATCCACTAAGAAAGCATTTCTGAAAATTAAACACCTAAAGTATAAAAAAGGGGTTTGAAAAATCGAACTAAACGTCAGCGAAGGCGCAGGCGAAGGCTAATGTAATATATTCTTGTTTTCTTTTTCGTGTGCTTCCTATATATATCCTTGTGAGTGCTCGATCTGTTGAAACAATAACGACAATTTATTCCATTGTCACATTGTGATCCTGAGCGGTCTGAACAAATAGTAAATGTAGATTGTAGGTGTAATGTTCTCCGGCTATTTCAGAACATACAGCTATTTTCGACAAAACGCAACAGACAGCTATTTTGTAGGGTTTAGCAATTGTTGTTTCGACACACCACCACACATGGAAGTAGGACTAATACTTCCATGTCACTAGCCGATGCAACAAGACACGTCACGTGGCCTGTCCGTTAGATACTTCCGCCACCTCCGCGCAGCATTATTGAAAAATGTTGGGAATAGCAACGTCACGTTGACACCAATCTTGCAAAGGTGAATGAACTGTGTTTCTAAAATAAATTGAGGCTACTTCCGTGTCTATATTATTAAGATTTTATAAGAACATTTTTGTTTGAATCTTTAATTAGCGTCATGGAGTTTTCGCAGGTTTTCGCTTTGAATTTTGTTTATATCATCGCAATGTGGACGCAAGCGACCAAAACTGTTAAGTTGGCATAACGAAACGTGACACTAAACGACCTTGACATTTTACCCCATTTTACCACATTAGCAAGTCTTTCTAGAGAGTATATATAGTTCTACGATCCAGTAGGGTCTAAATCGAACTTAAAGGTACCAATAGCGAAAGAATATTATGTTCTCTTGCTTTTTCGGGATAAATACAGCTATTTCTGGCAAAACACTGTGGGATCTAGGAATTTTTGATTCAATAGTTGCCGCCACACTATGCAACAAGACATGTCACATGGCCTGTCCGTTAGATACTTCCGCCACCTTCCGCGCTGCATTATTAAAAAATGTTGGGAATAGCACGTACACAGCTGTGTAGGAATAGCAACGTCACATTGGGACATGTTGAAAAGGTGAATGAACTTTGTGCATAGGGTAAATTGAGACATTTTCCGTGTCTCAATTGGGTATTTAACTACATTTAATGAAGGCTTTTAATATTATAACACAATGTCATTTTTCTTCTCTAATATCTTAACTAGTCTTAAAAATACTGAGCTTTTAAGTTTCCTGACAGAAGAAGAGAGCGCTATCGCAACATGACGTCACGATTCAGTAGCTCCATACACTCTCCATGCAAAATTTCGTTTGAGAAAGAGACGGATACTGTCTCAGTAAAAAAGCTTATAACTTACCTATTCCTTTTTTGACCGATTCATTTTCTGTTTTTACAAATGTTATTCTTACATGGTACATTTTGGATTGTAATAATCTAATGAATATTCACATTTTGGCAAGAGTCAAATACCCAATTATTTAAACACTATACTCGTAAGTACCTCGTAACATTGATAGCTAAGTGGTTAAGACTGCGGTTTCTTGTCAAGGTCGTTTACTAAAGTACCTATTCCTACAATTGTAGGTCATGCGTTAGTTTTCTAGAAGAAACCTACATTAGTATTCCGGAGGTTCCTTCAAGATATAGTGAAGAAACTTGTACATTTTGAACTAATTCTGAGTTATAAGCCTTCAAAACGAATCTTATGGCCAGTTATATACTTACACTAGAGTAGCCTAGTGGGGCTAAACTTCAAAAACTCTACAAACTACAATGCATAGCCTATAGTCATTTTGTACTTATATGCTTAAATAGGTGACATCTGTGGTTTTTCTTTTAGTTTGTTATTATACACGGTGACTTTTTGTATGTCTAATGTACCCAGTTCCTATTATCCATTAGTAAAACAGTAACAAAAAAAAAAAGAAAAATAAGGAACATTCCAATGAGAAATATTAAAAAAAAAATTAACAAAAGTGCTTCATTAAAACAAGAGTTTATTGCTGGCTCTTCTCGGCAGGAAGGGCAGTGGTAGATTCATCGACGGTTCAAAATCACTTGTAAAAGTTTATTTGAATAAAAAATATTTCTATTCTATTCTATTCATAGTTTCCGGAATCGCAAGCAACGGGAAGGTGCACCCGCGAATGTGTCTAGAAGTAGCAAGCCACAGTAACAAAACTGATGCAAATATGCAATCCGCAATGCGCATTTCATCCGTCAATTTTACCACTCTGTATACGTATCGTTACCCCGCGCTGAAAATTGGTACATCCGACTCGTGATACGGGTATGGCAGCGGATTTTCTGGAATTCAATTGGTACCTATCGTAGAAATTACCATGGATACATTTTTTCCTATTGTTTCAGTCTATTGAAATTCGTGTTCCAGGTATATATCACTCTTTTTATGGTTCATACGTCAAACATATAGATTTTTTTATTTGGCATAGATATTTTATCTGAATATTTATCCGATAGTAATAGGTATTTTATCGTTCACTATTGTAAGTACTATTCATAAAAGATTGCCTCGTTGGCGTTATGGTAAACATATTTGACTGCGGATTCAGTTTTCGGGTCTTGGGTTCAGTTTTCGGGTATTTTAAACCAAAGTAAAGGTTAAATAATCATAATAAAATAAGTGGCAGTTATTTCGATATCACAGACAGATATTTCAATTTTATTTATTGTTGTTTAAATCATAATATTACTAACGAAAATCAGGTTATCTGTCATCGTATAGAATACCTTACCTAAAAATACGGTATGTAAAATTAATTGTATTACATACATTTCCTAGGCATTCCACACTCTTCATAAGCAGCTATCGGAAAGTGCTAAATTCGGAATTCGGTTGCTTACAGCAGAGTAAGTATAAGCAGAGTACGTAGGTATAGAATGAATTTTTAATGGGCTCCGCCGGAAAACTTCCTTCGTCACCTACATTTCTCTACATTCACCTTCACTGATGGCTCCCTGTTTCCTAGAAAATGTGTATTGTTAGGGGAGGTTAGATTTTTATAATGCTAGACGTACCTCGCTACTTGTCGATTCTTTATGAACCAAACAAATGAGTATCAGCGCCAGTGGCCGTTACGCTTCTCGTCATCATGCCATTCACATCCCTACTTGTGTATGTTACAAAACCAGTGGGACTCTTGTGGGACTACGGGGCATTGGCCGATTTAACTATGTTATTATTTGTTATCTATAGATTTATTGTATGATTACTGAATGTAATGGACATCTGTTTAATTTTATTTAATAGTTAAAAAAATCAATGTCCTTTTTTTTAGTAAAAACAAATTAGTATCTGCCATTAATATATTAAGGAATCTCCTAAGATAACATATACAAAAATTTAATCAACTATTATGTATATACGAGGTATCGAATTTATTAAAGGCTGGTTTGTATGCACGATCGAGCGCGCTACCCCTGATTGCAAATGCGGCCCACGGTGTACATTTCAAACGTCAATTTCACAGCGTGTCTGATACATCGCGCTGAAAATTGTTACATCCACCTGGCTTTCTATATGAAATTCGCGACGATTTTTACTATTTAATGCTTGACAGCGGCATTGAAATGTCGTAGACACAATATGAAACTGTCGCGCGACTGAATGCCAGATTTATTGCCAGAAAATGCCAGAATACCCACTACCTAACATTGCGGTATTTTATGGAGGAAAATATATATATGAAAATATTGTGTATCGATTCTTGTCGCTTCTCTTTGCGATATTACTTGATGGTATGTGATGTGCAGTCTAAATTTTATTATAGTGGGTAAACTTGGAAAAGGAGTGGCAGTGTGAAAATTGTTACATTCACCTGGCTTTCGATTTTTATTTCGTTATAAAATTTACATACAAAACTTGACAGCGACATTGAAATATAATATGTGGACACAATATGAAACAGTTGCACGACTGACTGCCAGATTTATTGCCAGGCAACGCCAGAATTCTAACTAATATTACGGTAAGATTTGACAGAGCTTAGATAAAAAAATCTGCGTATCGATTTTTAGTTTTTTTTGGACATTTCATAATTTTTTATTTTTGGCTTAATAATTCTAAAATTATTAAGCCAAAAATAAATATTTCGACGTTCGCTCGTCTATTCCAATTGTGCAGAGATCAGTAATTCTCTAGTCTAGCAGCATTGATGCCGGCATTATAGTATTATCGGTGATATATGCACCCCTTCAGTGCCAAGTCTATCATGAATTGTTCCGTTCCAGTTAGTATTTATGTTATCATAGTGGTAAACAAGCATAATTATATTGTAATTTATAATATTATATGTAAGGATATTTTGTTATTAATAGTTCTGTTGCCCATATTTTTATACTAGTAATGTTTTCCAAATTGTATTATTTTATGTTCTAACTAGCTTTAACCCGCGGCTTCGCTCACGTTAGGTTCGATTTTTTAACCCCCTATTTAACCCTCTTGGGGTTGAAATTTTCCAAAATTCTTTCTTAGCGGATGTCTTCGTCCTAACAGCTACCTGTATACCAAATTTCAGCTCGATCGGTCCAGTGGTTAGAGCTGTGCGTTGATAGATCAGTCAGTCAGTCAGTCAGTCAGTCAGTCAGTCAGTCAGTCAGTCAGTCAGTCAGTCAGTCAGTCAGTCAGTCAGTCAGTCAGTCACCTTTGCCTTTTATATATTTAGATTTTGGGACGTAGTTAATCTAGTTATAATTTGACATAGTTATAATCCTCCGTTGCACGGTTTAAAATGAGAAACTATCTTTTGTACGCGTGGACATACAAGGATAACAAGTTCGGATCTCTTCATATAGTTGAAGATTCACCAATTAGATGTTTGTATAAAATATTATAAGGTATGAAACCCTTTATAATTTTAGCTTTATAATTTTATTTCCAGTTTATATAATACCGTCGCATACGATATGCACAGACGATAATTATTATTTTTAATAATTAAGTGTAAAGAATAAGTGGTCAAGAGTAGAACTAGAAAAAGAAGCACTCGAATTATGCAGACGTTTATATTTATTTAGGTCTCACTCATAAAGGTTTTAAAAAGAAACAGCGTTAAAGTTTCCCAGGCTTTTAATATTAATGAGAAGTTTTCGTTATAAACCGAGCAAAGTTTATTTATTCGTTGCGAATTTCAAGTAAAACAAGTTGCGGTAATGTGCCCATTATTTGAAATTCATTCTTTATTTTTTAGTACATGTCTTGTTCCTAAAAATTAGGTATAGTCCTTGCAACTCACGAGGGTACCTGGCTCATGGTTGTGTGTGTGTCGTATCTGTATAAGTGTGAGCGACAGCTTGCTCGCGCCTGACCGCTCCCATCTAGGCTCCTGACAGGCAAGCACACTTACGCAATGTGCATGTACACGACGTAACCACAAGTAAAACTCAAGCGCCCTCGTGAATTGAAAGAACTATAGTATTGCATTGCATTATTGAAACTTCGAGATGCAAATCAAGCATGCAAGGCAAAACATTCAGATACGACCTAAATATAGATTTTAATGCGTTTTTTTGCGTATTTCAGTCTATCCTAATTACTGTATAATATCTAGTTGATGTTGTACATAAATATTGACATACTACAGGGCATTATCTCAAGTGGTCAAAACTTACCAAGAATTATTGTACTTAAAAAAAATTATTAATATACTTTGCTTCAGAAGCTATATCAGGTATGTTCTCATAATCCAATAACGAGGTTGTATCGTGTATATCGCACTTAATTTACAGGGATTGAGACCGTGCGTGGGAATACAGTATGAACAAGCGTATTAAGCGATACACATGTAAACATAAACTCTGGTAGGTACCTACGGCATAGAAATTCCGTACATTTCTGATAATTTGAAGGTTAAAATAACAGTGAGGATGCCGGGGCGGATTTGTGTTATTTTAGGTCGTATGTACACTCACGAGTCGCGTTACGGTTGCAGCCATAAAAAAATTATGACCATTTATAAATGCTCTGTGGCTGCTCAAGCTCTTATATCAAAACATTCAAAACCCAGTAATTAGGTAGGTTTTTCAAAAATGTTTTTTTCCATAATTTTTGAAACACCTACATTAAATTCTTCAAATTAATGGTTTTTGGTACCGCTACTAGACTAAGCATACCTTAAACTATCTTAAGACCTGAGATGCTTTGATGATTTCTTGTAGGATTGCTTTGTATGTGTTTTGCCAGCGTCCTGGTATGGAGCAGCAGTTATTCATAAAATATATTAATCTTGTATGTCGATAGCTATAATTATGTCCTTGAAGCAAAGGAAAATTCACATATATGTTTGTTATGTTTGTTCATTCATTTCCATACGCTTCTAATAAGAACGTTGCGTATTCAAATTATGGGTTACATAACAAGTTATTGAAAGCATGATAGATCAAAATGGTATGACTTGCCATAAAATGTTATTACTATTATTAATTTTGTCTGGTGGGAGGCTTTAGTCGTGGCTAGTTACCACCCTACCGTGAAAGACGTGCAATTTAGCGTTCCGGTACGATGGCGTGTATAAACAGATTAGGGGTATGGGTTGAATATACCCCTTCCAACTTAGTCTGTTATCTTATCTTACCTTACCATCAGCTGAGATCACTGTCAAGGACTATCTTGTCATCGAATAAAAAAAATTATACCTTTTAAGTAGGTCATATTATAGTAGAGAAAGGACTTTTGCTTCCTTTAAAATGTTTTTTTAAAAAGTGCTTAAGATACCCTTTTTGTTTTTGCAAAGTTGATAGAGCCTTCCTGAGACATCTCTTATTTTATTTTTCTTATGCATTATCTTTCTCATTAAAACTTCTTATCTGGTGTTTAATGTTAAACAGTTGTCGACGCTACTTTGTTTAATGGCTCTTAAAGACACTTTTAATCAGTTTCACCTTTCTTGTTAACGTTGGGTTTTATCTGATTTTTCTCTTTGTTGATTTTACATGTTCTGTAGCTTCCATTAAAATTTCTATGTTTACGTAAAACAAACAGTTGATGTGATATAATAGGGTAAAAGCCGGATAGTTGCCACACTTTTTAAAAAAGCTCTTTTATTAAAAATGTGTACCAATAATTTTTTTATTCAAAGTGTATTCTTAAACATAGTTTATTAATCTTCTAACATAGCCTATTTTTTCAAATATAAATATTATTAGTTTTGAGTAAATCCTGTTTTATGAGACCTCTAAAAAAGGGGATAGTTGCCTACTATGGCGGATAGTAGCCTAACGTTAAAAATGGTTCGGGGGATACTTGCCTAATGTGAGGATAGTTGCCTATTTGTTTTTTTTTTTGAAATAGAAATGAACTTATATTAATTTAAGTAATCAGTTTTTATTATTGAATACAATCTTTTATTAAGTATTAATTAAAGTTAAATTATAACATAAAATTACAACAAAAATAGACTCAAAAATGGTAATTAGGTATCCAAAATAATATTGAAACATTATTATTTATTTTAAAGATAGAACAATAAACAAAATAAGAATTAACTTTGGCATTAGCATCTGTTAAGTAAGTATTCAGTCCTTATTACTTACTGAGATCCTTTATTAAGTACTAAGAGAAGTTAAATTATTACCTAATCAATACTTAAAAATACTAAGGTTTTTTTATCTTAAATATTAAAAATATGGTAATCAACTTTGGCCTTAGCATTGATTATCACCAGAAGCCAAGGTTTTCAACTTGCCACATCTCAGGCAATGGTTTTTGAATGTTGTACAAGTTTCATGCAACCACATTCGACACATGTCACATTTAATCCAATCTGATTTCGATTTAGTTAATTTATAATTTTCAAAACATTCTGCACAATAATTATCAACTGAAACTTCTTTATTGGTATTTTCTATTTTTGAATTAGCATTTTTTACTTTTAATATATTTTCAGTGTCTCTAATAGACGTTTTGTTTTTTTTGCCTTTGATTGGTAGCCCTTTAGTTGCTTTTCCTTTAGATGTTTTTGAACTTGTAACATTTTCTTCATTTTCACTGTTAGAACTGTAGATACGAATTTTTCTTTTCTTTAAAGCCCGTCCTTTAGTTAGATCAATAAAATCTGTGCTATCTGATTCTGATTCACTGCTGGTAATATCTCTATATTGTTTTGATTTTTTATCTTTTTGTGGTCGCCCTCTTTTCTTCGTCATCCTTTCTTTGCTACCAACTGGTTTGGTTTTTGTTTCTTTCGTTTGTTTCATTATGCTTCTTTCCTTTGCTTTTTCAGTTTTATTCTTCTTCTCGATTATTTTATCATTCGAGTTTAAAATTTCTGCTGATTGTTTAGCCCTTTTAGACATACTCAGCGGAATTTTTGGTATAGGAGATGATTGATGTAAAAATTTCGATGGTGTTTCTTTTTGTAGATCTTTGTTCTGTGACTCATTTAAAGATATCAGCGATGGTAATGATAGTTCAGTATTATCTAAAATGTAATTTTCAATTTCGCCATCTCCTAGGGCTAAACAATCATGAGAAAGAGCCAAAAGACTCGAGGACGGCCTAGGTGGCGTGTAATTTTGGTTCACGCTATTCTTCTCAGTTTCATTTACGATAGTTCCTGGATTATGTTTATCACAGTAGCTTGGGACTTGATCGTCTTGTAGAGTTACTTCGTTCTGTCGACTTAGTACATTACCTCGGTCATATTCAGATTCCTGTATGCGCTCACGTAACGCTAGTTCTCCAGAAGCGCCTGGTACTTGATCATTTATAGTTTCAGACTCTTGTTCCTGCGTAAGCTCCTCCAATGCAATATCTGATATAGCAAATTCAGCATCAGACAGAGCATTTGGATTGACTGGATAGATTCCGCTGCCGCGAAAACCACTTATTGCATTGGCAGGTGTAGTTGCTCGAATCCACGCCCTTGCTATCAGTTGACCAGAATTGTACCGGTTCAGTTTTTTTTGTGGATTGGTGCGAATAAAATTGTTTGTCTCCGCATAATAGTATTTTTTAAACGGTCCGAATACAGATACGTCTAAAGGTTGTAAAGCAGAAGTAGTATGACTAGGTAAACAAAGCAGTATCACATCATTGTCACGAGAAGTTTCTAGCATATTGACAGCACTGGAATGTGATGAATGACCATCTAAAATTAGTAATACCTTTCTTGGAGGCTTGTGGGGTATAAAATGTTCAGTCAACCACTTGTAAAAAAGTTCTGAGGAAATATATGCTGATTTCTTTTGCATATAAACTTTGGAACCAAGAGGAAGTCCTTCTTCAAATTCTGGCTTTTTATTTACCCCCTTGATAATCAGAACAGGTGGGAGAAAATTGCCGATAGCGTTGCAACAAGCAATAACGGTAATTGTTTCACCTTTTTCGCCGGAAGTAAGTGATTTCACTGCTCTAGTACCTTTCTTGGCTAATACCTTGCCAGGTTTATTGTTGAGTTGGACACCGCATTCATCCATATTGAAAATTCGCTCCGGCTTATCCAGTAAATCATTATCTAGTTAAGACGGTTATGAGCAGATCAAAAAATTTGGCTACTTCGGCCCTGCTTAGACCCTTCGCTCTTTGAATTGATAAGCCCTCAGCTTGCCTCACAACTATTTCGGGATTTCTTTCAAGGAAACTTTTCAACCATTGCGGTCCAGCCATCTTAGTTTCATTATTAAAATTGTGCTTCAATCCTAGTTTTTCGGCAAACTGATAGGCTAATTGGCGAATTAAACTCTTTTCAGGAGGAAATCCTGCGTCTCCGAGCTTCAGTATATGGGATACTAGTCTTTTTTCATTTTCAAAGCCAAGGACCGGGTATTTTCCTAAAAATGTTAAAAATACAATTAGATAAGTAGGTAGGTATGTAAATAGATTATTTTATTTATAAGCTAAATATAGAATTTTAAATCCTTGACATACCTTGGGTTACCAGTAGCTGGTTTCTCTTTTCATACCGTCTTCTTAAGGTTCGAGAGGATATGCCATAAATCCGGGATATTTCGTTGATACTTTTTTGTTTTTTATTTAGTTCTTCGAACGCAAGTGCTAAACTATCTTCTGTCCAGTTGATGTGGCGCGGCACCACGCCTGACTTTCGTTTATACTTGCGAGGCATTTTGCTGTTGAATATTTATTTTATTTAATATAAACTTTAATGAAAACAAATAAAAAAAAATCACCAAGAAAAAATAGTAAAACCAAATGAAAAAATAACTAAGAAAAAAATCTGTCTTTGCTCGTTAAAAATGTATAGTTACGGATAGTTGCCCTAGGGCAACTATCCGCAAAAGACAGATAGGCAACTATCCTTTTTGATACGGATACTTGCCCTTTTTATTTACGAAATAAATAAAAAATATTTAACAATAAAACGTAATAAACAGTGCAATTTGAACTCTAATGCATTCAAAGAAATATTTTTTTTACGAAAATCGCAATCAGTTATAAAAATATTTAACAGAGATTACTTACCAATATAATTCTGACGCTCGTCGAAGTATCGCCGCGGAAGATTTTTACTCACACGGACAAAACACGTGCGCCTACTTCAACGGCTTACGCGGCATTGAGGCCTGCGCGGGGGGCGCTTTCAATTATAACCGAAAAGAAACACTGTCAATACGTCTAACATAGAGCATTTGAAACTGAGGCATGTATCCGTCCGAGGCAACTATCCGGCTTTTACCCTATAAACGTAAAAATTATTTTTACGAAACCGACTTCAAACGCCACTACAAAGTATATCAATTGTGCCTATATAATTTGAAGAGTTCCCTCTATTTCTCCAGGATCCCATCATCAGACCTGATGACAATGGGACCTCCTAAAAACAGACAGACCTCTGAGCTACCGATCGACGTGGTTTTTGCGTGGTTTTGTGGTGGGTGGACTCGGAGAGTGTCATAGGCTACTTTTTATCAAAAATCAAAGAGTTCCCACGGGATTTTAAAACCCACGCGGATGAAGTTGCGGGCATCAGCTAGTGTGTTCACTGTTCATAAGTAGGTATAAACAACTTTGATGAATCTGACGGAGCTTACCAAAATGTTGAGACTAACATGTACGATGAACTTACGATATAATCAGCTTTGACGCATGTCCAAGGGGTAACTAGTAGAGGTTTAACTTGTAGTAGGATTCAATTATGTATTCAGTCATTAAAAGCTTCCGAGCCATTAGCTGTCTGTCCTTGCTGTAAAGTTGGTACAAAGTAGTGAATTACGTGCTCTTTGGTTGGTACTACGTTATGTTACTCGATGGTGGTAAAAATAAATAGGTATACTTAAGTCGTAGTAATTATGACTTATGTTTCTTTATTATTAACTAGCTTTTACCCCCGGCTTCGGTCCGGTCATCTTTTATAAGTAATCCGAAGTGGTGATTCCTATATATAGGATATACTTAAAAAATTAATTTTGATTTCACGATTTCTCAGCTTTTTTAAGCTATTTATTTTTTAATTTATGTTTAATTGGGAACCTCCTCCTTTTTTTGAAGTCGGTCAAAAATAGCACCACATTTTGATATTCAAAACAGTGCCTAGGTGCATTGCCTTTACTAAAAAAAGATACTTTTTATTTTCCATTGATACAAAAGGGTAGTTTCAAAAAATATTTCATTTCAGTTTGAACTTTAATCATAACACTACATACGCAGTAATCAATACCACAATATGTTTTTATACAATATGGCCTGATTGGAAACGGTCATTGGGATTCCCAAAGGGAAATCTCTAACATAATACATACCACCATACCTCACCAATGTTTTGTTTCTGACATTTGCTTCCTCTAGGCTTCCTCACATATTTATCATAGTTATTTCGGTACAAAATCTGACTATATCTTCGTGAAATTTTGAATGATTTACGTCACGCGAAGAAGCACGGTGATTTTCTACAAGATTTTTACTTATAACGTTTGCGTGGAGTTAGTTTTGGGTTCTCCGGGTTCCGGAGTAAGACTACAAGGAACCCTTAGTTTTGCCAAGTCCATCCGTCTGTCCATAGCATAGCACAAAGATCCATCTATGGTACCTACTAAAGATCTGTAATTTAAATATACCAAGGGATTATACTTTTTTTTTCCGTGATAAAAAATATCCTATATCACTTAAAAGTCTCAAATAAAATTTAGTATTAGGTTCTTCGATCAAAAAATTGAAATAATTGTTATTACCGTACATGAAGTAGTGAATTAAGGTTTATTTTATTATGAGCCTATTTCACAATCGCAAAATAAAGTTAACTGTTTATTCGACCTAATTGATGTTTTGACAGGTTTTCGATACAACATGTTACTATTTACTACATAACATACATTTACTATTTTCATACATAATATACCTAGTACAGGAAAGAGGTATTCTCGTAACCTCTATAGGTATTTTGGTATATCAAATACCCTAATAATATTTCCGATAAATACGGCCGAATCCGACCGAGTCCTAAATTCACGGGCAACTTACGCCCGTCTCTAACAATAACCAACAAATTCCAGTAACCCCCTAAATATATAAACAGGGGTACAATTGACCACTTACACATTCCATTGCGAACGTTGAATGGTCCCGAATCATTGCGAACAACGATCGGAATTTCGTACCCATCAGCTTAGGGTTGCCAACTTCGTCCACATCCCTCAAACATTCCAGATGCAGATATACCAATTTATTATAGAAGCTGAAAAAAATTTCGCTGGCAATCCTTCAGCAGCAGTCAAGTCGTATTGTATCTCTCGTAGAACATTAGCTCTGTTTGGTAGAATTCAGTATTGATTTATTCGCTTACAGTAGGGTTAGTATAAGATTTAATTCGATTGATCGTATTCGTATTCGGTGAAATTAGAGTCAAAGTAAGGTGAGAGTGACAGGCTATCTTTTATCTCCAAAGTCTTCAAAGAAAATCAAAGAGCGCCAATTCCCTCGGGATTTTAAAAAGCTATCCACGCGGACGAAGTCACGGGCATTAGCTATTATCTAGGAGATTAAATATTAAACTTACTGTTTAACTAGCTTTTGCTCGCGGCTTCGCTCACGTAAAGTTTAAATTTTTCGAACCCCTATTTTACCCCTTAAGGATTAATTTTCAGGAATCCTTTCTTAGCAGATGTCTACGTTCTAATAGCTAAATGTATGCCAAGTTTCAGCCTCAACCGTCCAGTTGATAGATCCGTCAGTCAGTCACCTTTTTCTTTTATATATTTAGATTAGATTATTTATTAGTTAAATATTAAACTTCATGTTTAATCATACGCTATATAGATATAATCTACGCTAAAAGTTTATATTAGTTTTGTGCCGCCTTAAGTCAACCTAAATAAGGGAAATAAGACGAACCGCTTACTTTAAGTGTCATTGTTCACCCTTTAAACACACACAGTTAAGGAAGTTGTGCTTATTTAGTTTAAGTGTCTCTACGTTCCGTAAATAATTATGTACCCATTTAATAGGATGGTTACTGAATAAAGACCCGGTCACATAGACGGAATAGATATTGAAAAAACTTATCCTTACTAATCCTTACTAATATCTACTATAAATGCAAAAGTGTGTGTGTTTGTTGGTGTTGGTTTATTGGTTTGTCCTTCAATCACACCGCAACAAATCAATGGATCGACGTGATTTTTTGCCGCGGGCATCAACTAGTTTATAATATTAGTAATGGGCGTAACCAATGACGTTTCATACCATATGGTATGAAAGGTCATTGGGCGTAACACTAAAATAGTAATAGTATTTTTGCATATTACATACAAGGAAATTAATTGTAAGTAGCCAATTTTATTACAAAGGTTATTGGGCAGAATCTGACCCAATCTGTTAAAGTTTTACTACAAAATCAAAATTAGGTTTATATAGTTATAAGTTATATCCTTTATATCCCACTTTTAACAGACTTTAAAAAAGAGGAGGTCCTCAATTCGACGCATATTTATTTTTTTATTTTTTATTTTATAGAATCATTTTTTATTCAAATAAACTTTTACAAAGTGCTTTCGAATGTACCTATCAATGTATGTATACCTATCAATTTCTATAAAAAATATGAAAATCGATGTAAGTGCAATTTTAGAGAATTTTAGTGTTACCGGCCCCAGCGCATAAAGATGTATGCGTCAGCTTTATGATCGGCGTCATAGTTTTCGCAAACGTCAAAAAGCAAATGTACCTAATATTATTTCTGGCAAATGAACCAAAACGGTATGTATCATGTAGCACTAATGTGTGAAAGTAATTACACTCAATGTTAGAAACGCGATGCTTTGCAGTGCGGTCTGCCATTACAGCGTTTGGGTCAACATAGATTAACACGTGAAAACTATATGAGTTTGTAACTTTCAGTGATATAAAATTTTAGTAACGCGGTTTACAAGTTTTACCGAGCCATGATCGCCGACTTATCGTAAACGACCTTTTTACCTAAATTGAGTTTTTTATTACAAACGATATTTTAAAATAGTTCATAGAAACAATAGAACAGAACAGAATAGAATAATTTTTTATTCCAATAAACTTTTACTTCTTTTTCTTTATTCTCTTCGATAAATACCTACTACTCCATATCCTCCTCAAACTATTCACTCAATTGAACTTTAAATAGTTCACACTCACATAAATTAAGTTTAATCGAATGGAAAATAATAATATTATTAAACTATTTAATTTAATTGTCACGAATTATTTTCACTATATGGGTCGCTTTATATTCCGATTCATCGAAAAGAAAATGAAAACTCATTTAAACAGGATTTTCTATATCGAATACGAATATCTTTATGGGATTTTAACTGACAGCTGTGAAAAAGGTACGGCCCAAATCTGTTTGGAATTTGAATTTAAATGGCAAAGGGATTATTGCTTTTCCGAAGATAAGATTAACTGCCGTGTTAGATATAAAATGAATGGGTTCGTTGTAATTCAAATTCATTGCTTTGAGAAATAATTGCTTGTATAAGAAATTTCCTTGCGAGATCAAATCAGAAATAAGGAGATATGCAAAAAGGCAAAGTCATCGACATAGATCAGCGTCGCGAAACTGAAGTGGAAATGGGCGGGGCACACAGTTTGAAGAGCTGATGGTCATTGGCCCTAAGGAGCTGGAGTGGCGACCCCGCACCGGGAAGCGCAGTGTTAATAGACCTTCCACTAGGTGACCGACGACATCAAACGAGTCGCAGGGAGCCGCTGGATGCAGGCGGCGCAAGATCAAAGCCTGTGGAAGTCCATGCAAGGGACCTTTGTTCAACAGTGGACGTCTATCGATTAATAAAGAAGAAGAAGAAAAAGATAAGTTTGCTTGTATTAGGTATTGTATACTCTTAGATAAAATCATATTAAAGGCCTACTAACCACTGCGAGTTAAAATGGATAAAAAATTTACTACTTATAGGATTATTTATCTTAATAGGTACTTTCGTAAGTTTACATTTTGGTTTAGTTCTTGCAATTCACGAGGGCGCGTGAGGTTTACTTGTGGTGACGTCGTGTACCTACATGCACATTGCGTAAGTGTGTGTGCCTGTCATGAGCCTAGGTGGGAGCGGTCAGGCGTGAACAAGCTCTCACTCACACTTATACCTACTGATACGACACGCACACAACCATGAGCCACACGCCCTCATGAGTAGAAAGAACTATAACACGTTGTGAAGCTTGGATTTATAATAAACTCTACTAAACTCTACTTTTCAGAAGACAATTGACGATTCTAATGAGTCTACGTATTGATTTTTGTTTTTAATAAAATTATGAGAATCAACGAAATGAGTAACATAATATTATTTATATCATACTTGCTCAGTAACTAGGGATTACTATGGTGGAAAGTCTCCTTGTAAGTTGGTGTTTGCAATTCAAGGCAACATTACGTCGCACTATGCTTTAATTGTAATGATCACATTACAGTTCAAGCTATGCAAAACTCCTTGGTAAACAATCTCTTTTCTTATAAAATGGTAAGAAAACTTTTTACTGAAAAAAAAAACACTGAACATGGCGGCATTTAATTTCCATACATTTCAAACTATGCAAAACTCCTTGGAACTCAGAGCCGTAAAAAAAAAATGGAAAACTATTTACGAAAAAAAAATGAAATTTCATTTGATCTGAAAGTTTGTGAAGTTTGTTCGTAAAGGGATTTAAGTTATTTACAACAATGTCAAGCACTTCATCAGATGATGAAAAAGGAGGAGAGCCTGATTTTTGTTTGCTTGAAGCAGAACAAATGATGCAAAACCTTTTGCCGGATAAGTCCAAAGTTACCTCGCAAGAATGATATAAATTAGAATGCTTACCTCGGTTGCAAGTAGCTATTACACCCTCGAACTATATTCACCCTCGCTCGCTGCGCTCGCTCGTGTGACTAAATATCTCGGGTGCACGCGATCCATTAGCGCCCTATGCGAGCTGCGCTCGCACTGGCGCCAAATTGGATCTTGTTCTGTAATAGCTTACTTACGTCCCTTGTGTAACAATCTACTATTATATGGATCTAATTTTATATTACAGCAATACCTACATACATAACTACTTATGAAAAACATTTTTTTCGGAGCTTAAAATATAAATACCGTTTTCCGTGGGTTTATTTCGTTATAATTATAGATAGAAAATAATTATAAGATTCTTGGTAAACAATTTTTGTTCAGTAAACAAGTACAGTGAATAACGAAAGCGTAGATAGATATGAGCAATATTATGAACAAAGATTTCATTAAAAGTGTATAATTTGCCCTATATTATAAGTCAGAAAGGGAAATTGTATTTAATCTTGTGAGCCACGCTAATGAAAAACGTGAAAGCGCGTGTTGCCAGTAATGAGCAGACAACTCCCGGCGTAATGGCTATCAGCTGACAAATAGCTGAGAGCAACATGGAGGGGATCCATTAGTTATATCATCCACGATAGCTTAACGAACAAAATATAATGGGCTTTTTAGCAATTATGGGGAATAAATTCAAATTCTTTATTTATCTAAATATATAAAAGGCAAAGGTGACTGACTGACTGACTGACTGACTGACTGACTGATCTATCAACGCACAGCTCAAACCACTGGACGGATCAGGCTGAAATTTTGCATGTAGATAGCTATTATAACGTAGGTGTCCGCTAAGAAAGGATTTTTGAAAATTCAACCCCTAGAGGGATAAAATAGGGGTTTGAAAAATCGAACTTAACGTGAGCGAAGCCGCGGGAAAAAACTAGTTTCATATAGATGTTGGCTTTTATGACAAGTCGAGAATCTACCACCGGTTCGGAAAGCTGATTTTGCTGGGAAGAGCCGGCCAGAAACTCAGTAGTTGCTCTTTTCAAAACAAAAATGTTACAAATGTATCACTTAGTTTTCATCCCATAGATGTGGAATTTTTTTTCAAATTGAAATAGCACAATTAAAAAATTAAAATTGGTGCACTATTTCCGAACAAAAGAATTGTGAAACGTTTGATCGCATTCGGTTCATCCAATTTAGACCTTATCCGTGTTGAGATCGCTTTGAAGAATACTAATTGAAATGTTTGACCTAGGTTTGACATGTCAAACATTTCGTATATAACCTTAGAGCACTTAAGATAGCAACTAATGTCTAATAGCAATAGACTCATTTTAGGGTGACTGTCATTTGTATTTCTTCTCCACTAAAACTGCACGTAGTTACGGCAAATACTTACGGCCCTGTCGTTGACTGCCATTCGTCTCCTTTGTACGATGACCTTAAGATTTTAACTCTGTAAATTGCTTAGCGGATTAGTTTTGCCAATAGAAATTACTAGAGCTTGGAGTGAAACTTATTGCGGGACAACTCTCTGCTAGACTAACTAGAGTTAGATGAACTCAGTGCCCTTTGAGGACCGCTAGAAAGGCTCTAGTTCGCAATACAAATTGATAGATTAACGTAAATTCCACCGAAGAGTTCACTCGAAGCTTTAGCTCTAGATTCTTAGAATACCGTTGTCCATTTCTTCTACTATTTTTTTAATACTGTCTATAACTGTAATATTTTTTTCGAAAGTTTTTGTGTGTGTGTGCGCGTGAGTACATAATATGTGTGTGTATATGTTTCATACTCCTTCACTCTACTGCTCTGTTGCAGCGTGATTGAAGGACAAACCAACAAACAAACACACTTTCGGACGTATAATATTAGTAAGGAAGTAAGGATTGTTCATTAATGATCCAAGACAGATAGAGAAGTGATAATATAATTATGTAGTAAGTGATTAATGATGATGGATGAACCGCTTAAGTGTAACATGCACTAATATATTCCGTCAATAATAATATTATGCACAGTGCTTGTGCAACATGTTACAACAGTATATTAGCACGTTATTAGCCGGGAAATGACTTAGCTGTGCTTGTAATCGAGAGGCGCATAGATGTGATATTGCTTCGACGTACCCATTAGTTGACTAGGACGGGCTGTTCCCCATGATCTCGTCAGCGAGTTGGGTTTTTAAAATTTTTTGCGTGCGTCTTTCTCAAAAGTTTCATTAAAAACATTTTTTTAAAATTCAAATTGTAATGCATTAAAACACAGGGTGAAACTACCTGTCACGATTGTACTATAATTTATAAAATACTTATATAAAGTAATAATTACAATTAAGTTATAGCTTCTAAAACACTTTTTCCAACAAATATGTAAATTGTCACCTGTCAAGTGAATATCTTTATTAAATACCTACTCGTAGTCACACTCGTAGTAGGTAAATTTTACAATTTTGTAAATTTTCCACCATGACTGAATTTTTATTAAACAAGAACTTGTAAAATTGTAGCCTGTCACAGTTATGTAATTGTGTATATTACAGTTTGTACATTACAATTTGTAACGTTTATTAAATGGGTCTCTGGTCATATTATATAGCTGGTTAGCAAATCGGCAATTTACCAGAACAAAAACTTGATTTCTCGAGATGATTTGATTTTATTGGCATATATTGCTTATCGAGGCTTTTGCTCTTGGTATTTAGGAATGCAATAATGCCAATATAATCAGTTTTTCAAGTTTTTTAAACCAACAAACAAACGCACTTTCGAATTTATAATAATAGTATAGTAATAGTCTAGTAATAGTATAGTAAGAAATAATATTAGACTCGAATTTGTATAATTCCATTGATTAATAACGTTTTTCAAGGGTAAAACTCAGATTTTTTTAACTTAGGCCTATCTACATAATATGAAGGTTGGAAACTTTGTTTTCGCGGGATAGAAAATAGCTTTATTGCCCCTAACGTAGCCCTCTACCTGTCTACTATATTGCTACGGAGAATGCTCCTTATTTAAACTGTCTTTTTCTGCAACGGTTTGAAAAAAAGGACAGGCAATTCTCACGTTTTCTTTTTATGGCATCAGTCGATTCTGTTTCTTGGATCAAAAAGCTCTATGGGTCCACTTAAGTTAGACTAAGTAGTAATATCAAAATGTTAACGAAACTTTGCATGGGTATAATATGCAACATGGGTATGATATGCCAAGCTATTATCCCGGAAAAACAGAGTGTCCCCGCGTAATTTTTTAAAACCTAAATCCACGCGCGTGGAGTTATGTGTTTCTTTGTTTGTTGGTTTGTTTTTCAATCTTTTCAGGAATTTCAGGATTGATTTTTTCAGGAATTGGAGAGTGATACTAAGCAAGGATAAGGATTAAAAAAACTGGCACTGGTAAACGCAGTCATGAGCGTCGGCTAGTATTATTTTAATTTAACAAGGATTAATGAAACTGGTTACAGTAACATCCGGCCTGTTCCGGCCGGGTAAAAACGGATACGGTATAATTACGTCCTAAGCACGATGCGATGCAATTAATAATTCATCAGTTTATGTTTCTTTGGCGTAATATTTCCTGTTAATTAAACCTTTGATGATCTTTCATGGATTTGATTGGGATACACGCCTTACAAGCATAATAAATAATAATTATTCCATAGTTTTCGAGTTAAATTAGATTGATAAAGTTGGGTATACAAGCTTATGAGTTTACTTATGTATATAAACGATATTATAGTTTAAGTAAGTTAATAAGTATAGGAATTTGTAGCTTAACTTATTACAAACTTTAACTTTTTCACCATGATTGTGAATATTTAAATTTTGATCGCATATAGATAACCGTGCTGTTTTTATGAGCGGCGACTACTAATTGTTAATGTATAGTATAGTTCTTGCAATTCATGAGGGCGCGTGGTTTATGGTTGTGTGTGTGTCGTATCTATATAAGTGGGAGCAAGAGCTTACTCGCGCCTAGCCTCCGGACAGGAACGCATACTTACGCAATGTGCATGTACACGACGTAATGACAAGTAAAGCTCACGTGCCCTCGTAAATTGAAAGAACTATAAGAAACATTGACAACGGCTTTGAACTGTTGTGGCATTGTCTAAAAATGATTGTAACAGTATGATGATCGAATCCACCTCTGATTGGTTGAATTTATGGCATTTTTGCTGCATCAATGAATTTGTACCTACTCATTGTGCTAGCCAATAAGAGGTCATTGCGACCGTCTCACTGTTAGACAATCTCACAGCTAAGGTAAGTAAATCGAATGCCAGTCGTGGATTCCATGCCTAAAAAACGTATTTGTGGAATTTCTATTACAGTAGGGTGGAAACATCTAAGGTGCCTTGTATTGCGATCGCAAAAAGTATGGGAGGAACGATTTCGTAAAGTAGGTGAAGTCTTTATAAAATATAACTTATAGAAAACCGATAGGAGATAAGCAGCCTAACGTTGAACATATTCTACGATATTCTACGATATTTGCTACGGAAAAGCGATAAAGCACCCAAGCAATTTTCCGTAAATTATGAACGAGTAGGTACCTACCTAGTTTTCTTTTTTTAACCGATTTCCAAAAAAGGACAGGTTCTCAATTTGTTGGCATCTTTTTTTTATTTACTTTTTTATTTTTCATGTATGTTCCCCGATTATTCGAAAACGCCTGGACCGATTTGGAAAATTCTTTTTCGTTTGAAAGGGTATACTTCCCAGGTGATTCCATTGTCATCAGGTAAGATCTGACGATGGGATCCTGGAGAAATCGTAGGAAATCTTCATATTTTATAGGCACAATTGATATACTTTGTAGTGACGTTTGAAGTCAGTTTTGTAAAAAGAATTTTTACGTTTATATCATTTTATTCGACGACAAGATAGTTGATTGCGATCTGACCTGATGGTAAGTGAAGATGCAGTCTAAGATGGTAGCGGGCTAACTTGGAAGGGATATGGCAGTGTACATTCAACCCATACCCTTTATTTGTTTCTACACGACAGCGTGCAGGAACGATAAATCGCTTGGTGGCACTTTTTTGACGGTTGGGTGGTAATTAGCCACGGCCAAAGCCAGCTCCGACCAGACCAGACCAGACCAGAGACAATTCAGATATTACAAATTCAAAAATTGCCCCCGCTGGGAATCAAACCCAAGACCTCGCAGTTATAAGACTACTGCGCCAGGGAGGTCGTCAAAATACGAGTATTAGTAGATTATATTTATTCCATTTCATAAAATAGCTGATTGTAATACGGGAATATGTTGTTATGGGACTCAAGTTTTTATTGGCAATACTCTTGGCACGATGGTTCTTAAAACTCTCCACGGAAAACATTCACGGCCATAAGTGCTTCTGCCACGTTTTATTGTAGTTTGTCCCGTTGTTCGCATTAACTGTGTTAACTTTTATATTACTGCTTTGTGACAATGTTAACTTGTTTAATTTTATCTTTTACCTAGCGTCGATTTTGCTTGCGGCGAAATTGTATCAAATTGTAAATCTATTTACTATGGACAGAACGTCGATTAAATTTTGATATTTTGTAGTAAAATTTCAATACGACAATGCTTTTGAAATGTAAATAAATTAGCTACATTATTTAGATTAGATTCGCGCGTTTTTCAGGTACTTTTCGGGCCTTATACGGTTTTCAAAGTTACCAGGAATTCATAAAGTGGACCAGGAAGTCATTATATCTGAATATATAAAAGGAAAAGGTGATTGATTGATCTATCAACGCACAGCTCAAACCAATGGACGGATCGGGCTGTTTGGCATACAGATAGCTTATAACGAAGGCATCCGCGAAAATTCGTTTAAAAATTCAACCAATAAGATGGTAAAATAGGGGTTTTTAGCAATCGCACCGCGGGCAAAAGCTAGTTTCAAATAAGTTACAAATCCACACCGCTTTTTATCATCATCGGAAAAGTTTTCACTGTAATAATTTTCGCGATATCGTGGTTTAGGAGACGAGCAAAAGTTTTATTTTTTTTTTATTTTAATAATGTTCTCTTTTATTCCCCTCTGATTGAAATGGATTTCCAACACTATATTCAAGATAAGCCGATAATAAATTTATAATACGATGGAATCGTTTGCCTAGACGATACGAGAGCGATACGATATTGATACATGATGTTCTTTCTAGTAAAATTCTTCTCGGATTTGTTTGTGATCCCGTTGGAAATCCCGCGAGGTTTTTGCCTGGATAAAAAGTAACGCTACAAGATTCCAACTCTTTGCCTTTTTCAAAATCAGATCAATATTTCAGCCGTAAAAATGTACCAAACGAATTATTTACCCAAAAAATTCTTCCTATAAGTTCATTTTTAGCTGTGTACGTATATTATGGTTGAAAAAAACAGTTATTTAGTTTTTCTGCCAAGAAATTCTCAGCAGCCCTGGAGCTTGGAAAGTTGATCATTCCATGAGGAGTTAGCTCATACTCGGGATTAACACAAAGGCTTCAATGAGAATAAAAAGAAGCAAATAGGCTATATTTCATTCTGGAAAATTAAAAAGTTCCCGTTGGAATTAAAAAAACCTTATGCCAAGTGGACGAAGTCGCGGGCATCATCTAGTATCTCATAGTTCGTACTTAGCTAGGCGATTTTTTTGCGATTTATTTTTATTTATCTCTAGCCAATTACCGATAATATCATTTGTCGTTGACTATAAAAAGCCCTAGTCTCGAACTTCACCCAATGTTTTTTGGTCAACGTCGAAATAAGTTTGCACTAACGCTTTGGCTAGAAGTCCAGCAGTCAAAAGTTTGTTTAGCCCCGAATATTAATGACTACAACTTCATCGAGAGAGAGACCTTTCAAAAACATACCTACTCACAATATAGTCCGTTAATTCTTGTTTTGTATATTCAGACCTAAAAGATAAACTAATATTTTATTTAACTACTTTTTAGGGTTCTATAGCCAAAGGGTGCCAACGGGACTCTTTTAGGCGCTGCGCAAACGTGGACACATTTGTGTCTTGTATCGGACACAAGATTGAATATTTTATTTTCATACAATCCATATGAAATCAACCAACAACTGCGTTAATGAAGACACTTTTTCTGTACAGTTGCTTCCACTCACAACCAGTGTTCGGTTAACCGATAAATTTTCACGGCAATTGTGCCCAGTAACGGCAACTGTATCAGGTTGCATGACACCGGACACAAAACAGGTTTTTTGCTTTGCATCTTAGACGGCATCGTCATTACCATCAGATGATATCGTAATCAAGGACTATCTTGTTATCGAATAAAAAAAAGAACTCTAAAAATGGTATAATTCTATAAACATTCGGAAATGAAATAACAGAAACAGAAACGTGAATCGTAATAATTAAGCTCCGACGTAAACGCGAGCATACATCCGCGTTCAATCACGCGATGCCGCGGGCAACAGAACTCTCTCAAAACACGAAATTGTGAAATCCATAGCTTTACGTTTTAAATACAACGTTTTGAGAACACTAAACGCCATTGTAAGCCCCTTACAAATATTTTCAGCGACGGCCCAAAGGAGTGGAAAATCCAAGATAATCTGCGGGCGACATGGTTTTGAAATTAGGCTCGTGAAGTTTTTACACCTAAAGTAAAATTCTGCTGCTAGAGCATTGTTCGGCGGACAATATTTTTAACCAGTCCTGCAGCTATAAATAAAAAGCAGAAAGGGGGAGACTTTTATCCACTTGTGGGGTGATTTGAAAAATAAAACTTTTGTTTATCTGAATGTATGGAAATTCGGTACCTGTGTACTACCTTGTAACTTGCTATTATGCTACCCTGTAACTTATGAACTATACTCACACATGTGAGGATAACTCGCTAACTAACGCTATAACAATATACTCCGCTCTTTAGATTCTTCTACCTCGAGCTACAGTACAGACGGAAGAGCGGAGTATATTGTTATAGCGTTAGTTAGCGAGTTATCCTCACACACACATCTACATATACTCGTATGAAAGTATGAATTCATGGCAAATGCGGTCATACTCGTAACGCTATGTATGAGTATTGACCAATTTACTAGACAGGACATACAGCAAATACGCAAATAATAATAATATAATGGAAGGTAATGGAGAAGAAATAATAAGACAATGTTCCAGATTGAAGGTTTGTAGCACGTTGAATACCATCAATGTATATGGATAGGCTTCTAGAAGAAAAAAAACGCGCTCAAAAAGACAACAGAATTTGCAATATTCTCTATTTTAGTTTAATTTTTGATTCGTTTTTGATATAAAGTGATAATGTAACGCTACGTCTATAAAATTATAGTAATATTTCTCTCATCACAAAGGTTTTCTGGCTCAATTAAATTCGGTTGGAGGTTGAAGAGTTGAATTTTTTTATCGAATGCAGTAAATGTGGGTCTCGTTAGTAAACGGCGGGACTTTTTAATTATACGGAAGTTAAACGTGAAACAATTAAACCTGACTTTTAGGCCCATACGGTGCAAAACCGGCCTTTTTACTGGTTTTAGTGCTTCAAAGTATTAAATTACAGTTTTAAATTTTTTTTAAATATTTTATTTAATGGCGTACCATTTCTTAGAAATGGGTTATTTTTTCTAAGCCTTAAATAGTCGTGAAATTGTGTAAAACTCTACGTCAAAAAAAAAATATGGTAACACCGAAAATCAT
The DNA here is from genome assembly GCA_038048805.1 of Hipparchia sbordonii. Taxonomy (NCBI): domain Eukaryota; kingdom Metazoa; phylum Arthropoda; class Insecta; order Lepidoptera; family Nymphalidae; genus Hipparchia; species Hipparchia sbordonii. The sequence goes on along the minus strand of CM076107.1, from coordinate 4,607,268 downwards.
ACACACTTCTACTTAATAATTTACTAATTAGAAGTGCTAATTTTAACATCGAGTAACATTTAACCGAGGAATTTTAATGTTTTGGCTGATTTTCAATGCCAAAACTATAAGAAAGTCAAAATTTCTCGGTTTTAAGAATCGGTTACAATGCAAATGTTACGAATAAAACTAGCACTTCTTAATGTGCAAAAGTCTTTTGCAATTGTGCTTTGTGGATTCAACATCTCCTGATGATGCTCCGGTGTCAAAGTGAAACATACGTCGAGTTTGTTTTGAATGAGTTTTGTGTGACGCTGCGAGTTAGTATTGTGGTATTCCTGTGTTTCTTCTATTCTGGAGAAACGATGGTGTAAGGCGCGGGAGGCGCGGGCGGCGCGGGCTGCCATACAGATTTTTTCTGGTTTGGCGGATTACAGCAAAATATTTTTTTTCTATTAGTATTATCATGGAATTCCGCAAAGCAACGCCTGTCTACTATCCAATATTTAACGCTTCCTAACACCGAAATCGTCCAATTTCGTTAAATTCATGTCTGCAGGAGTCGTGTATTTGATCTCTTATGTAAGTCTTGTTCGAGGCAATTTTCCGCAGGCTCCCAGACCGGACAATTCAAAAGTTAAAGACTGAAGGCCATCCAAGTGAACTGCAACTCGCAGTTAAGATTTTCTCTGTGTTCTCGAGTGCAATCACTTGGCATTTTTCTCTGTGTTATGATAACGTCCAGTGCCACAAGCGCCATTATCGGTAATAGCTAAGAAAAATGATTCGGAGCTAAGTATAGAAGTTGCTTTAAGTGAGGCGCTGAAACGAGGGGAATATGCCAAAGAGGCCAAGTGTTCACTATCGAGCTTTTTAAGGGAACTATCGCACTACACGGGCAAGAATAATAGTATTATATCCTACTCATAATATAAATATGGGAAATGGAAAGTAAGTGTGAAAGAGATAGATGTATGGGAGAGAAATAGAGGAGCGTAGTTATGAGTTAAGATGTGCTTAACAGAATTAAAATAATGAAGTTAGTTAAAATATAAGTATTTGTGTTTACTTTAAGATCATTCCTGCATAAATGCGAAAGTTTGGATGTATGGATAGATGGATGTTTGTTACTCAATCACGTCGCAAGGACTGAACCGATTTGGCTGAAATTTGGCACAGAGGTAGATTATAGTCTGGAATAGGATATAGGCTTTTTATCCCTGAAAATAAGAGTGTTCCCGTGGGAATTGAAAAACCTCAATCTACGTGAACGACGTCACGGGCATCAGCTAGTAATATTATAAATGCGAAAGTATGTTTGTTGGTTGGTATGTTCCTCAATTACGTTGCAACGGAGCTATGGGTCGAAGGGATTTTTTGCATGGGTATAAGATGGAGAGTGACATAGGCTACCTTTTATCCTATAAAAATGGAGGTTTACCGCAGGATTTTTAAAAATTTCACGAGTACGAAGTCGGGGGCAAAAACTAGTGATTAAATATTATATTGCATCTAAGCCAACTGGCTGCACAAAGCGACGACGTGCCGTGACTATTTATTGCAAGCAAACTTCGCCTTAAGCGTCTGCTTGATCGTATAAGTTTCCGCGACTGCCACTCGTGCTCGTATCTGCGTAGTGTGTAAGGTCCCTTACAATGCTCACTTCAAGTAGTTTCATCTGTTCATTAAATTGTAAAGTAAGTACCTCTCAAGTAAAGAATTCGACTCGGTTCGATACTATTATTTATATATATATATACCTATACCTACTATACGGATTCGGAATCTTTGCTCATTAAGTAGTTTATTTTGTAGCGCTGTCATAAATACATTTAATTATTAATAATCCTACTTACATAATAAATGCGAAAGTTTGGATGGATGGATATATGTTTCTTACTCAATCACGCCGCAACGACTGAACCGATATGACTGTTTGGCAAAGAGATAGATTATAGTCTGGAATAACACATAGGTACCTTTTTATCCCGGGAAATAAGGGAAAGCGTGGTGTCAGGATTTTAAAAAATCCCGCGGGAACTGTTTTGTTTTCCCGGAATAAAAAGTATACTTTTCCATATTGTTCGTGTTTAATTAACTATATCAATACAAATATCAAGCTGGCCCGTTTTACGTTGCTCCATGATTGGCTTTCAAAAAATGCTCTGCTTTTGCTTTCCTCAAAATGCGTTTTTTTTTTTGTAAACTGGAAGTACGGTGAAGCTTAATCTCAATATATAAAAGGCAAAGGTGACTGACTGACTGATCTATCAACGTACAGCTCAAACCACTGGATGGGTCAAGCTGAAATTTGGCATGCACATAGCTATTGTTGAAAATTCAACCCCTAAAGGGATAAAAAAGGGGTTTAAAAAATTGAACTTAACATGAACGAAGCCGCGGGAAAAAGCTAGTAGTTTATAAGGTGAAGCTTGGTACTCGTAGTTATAATATTTATATATTTTTTCGGTAAATAATTGTTATTGGAGTTTGGAAATCTACATATATGCAAACATCTTTTGAAATGCCACAAAATTAATGAAATTGAAGTTAAGTCTTTCTCTTACTTGGAAATAAATCCATTACAATAATAACATGTAAATACAGTCATCTATGATGGTGCCCGCTAGAAAGCTTTGGAAAGAAAGAAACTTATTTTATCATACATACATCGCGAGCATATTAAGTTGAAAAGATCTTTTCACAAGTAATTCCCACTTCTACGGTAACGTTAGCTCGTGACGACTCTACATTTCCTGAGGATTTTACCTCATCTCGCTACAATTCCATGCAGAAATTTTCTAAGGATTTTCTCTGTTGTTATTTCGTTAAAGTATGTAACGTTACCCAGCTTAATAATACAAGGAGTGCGTTCCACATAACGTCGACATACATTGCTGCTCCAGAAAGGCATTCAGACGGGGAAAACAAATACAATACAATATGCAGAAGTACACGTTGCAAATAGGTAATGTACGGCACATTACACAGCACAAGTGTAATGCTTCCACTACACGTTTGGAAACAGTGTTCTGCTCCAATATAAATTGTTGACTGTTGTAGCCTGGCTCTCGAACAGGAGACTAATAGCGGCGAAAATGTGGACACTTGGACAGTATTTGTAACAACAACACTGGTTTCAGAACTGTATTTTCTTATACATTTTTTTTTATTCGATGACAAGATGATAGTAATTGATGATGCAGTCTAAGATGGTAGCGGACTAACTTGGAAGGGGTATAGCAGTGTAAATTCAACCCATACTCTTAATCAGTTTCTACACGCCATCGTGCCGGAACGCTAAATCGCTTGGCGGCACGTCTTTGACGGTAGGGTGGTAACTAGCCGCGACACCAGACATAAAAACTATTTTAAATATATTATAAGTAGACACTCGCTTGACCACGATCACACCTGGTAGAAAGTGATGCCTAGGAACGCGTCAAGCTAGAAGATTTCACTTGTTTCTAAGAAAGTCCGATTCGAGGGCTTCTGAAGAAATCTCTTCCTTAGAGATAAGCTGTCCTTGTGCACTTCCTTTGAACGTTTACGTTTTATTTTTAGTTTATGGCACTAAATAAATAAATAAATTGCGTCACTAAAAAGAAATCTAGGAAGAGCATAATATGAGGAATGAAGATTTAATGCGCTTAGTGCCCGTACAGTACATGGAATGTCAAGACGTAGGGTTTATATTCTAACAGAGTCAAAGAAATTCTACCATTCAAAAAGATATTGAAATTTAAAAAAAAAAGCTAAACAATAGCGATTCTACTAAATATTCAAAGACAGCCACTTTAAAGATAGTAAATAGGTAGGTACTAAAGGTGTAATGAGTACTTAATGACAGTGATCAGCTATAATAACAATATATTGTCTATTTCGTCACGAATCAAGTCAGTGAAAAAACACTACCACCGAAGATTTTCTCATATAATAAGAAGCTTATTAGAACCGTTATTTCGGGGCTACATTTATAACACTGTCGAAGAATCTGACCCTAATACAGTGGGTCCTTAGCCCACCTTACATTAGGGTTTATAAGGATCCCTTTCAGTCAAAACTAAGTCAATGTCGAAATACGACGGCTAGGTTTAAGAAATAGTTTGATGTCACACAAGTAAATTATAAAGGTGAGCTTATTTTTTTAGCGTCTATAGAAAGAAAGAAAAATATTATGAAAAAATTTTGTCGATATTTTTTCATAATATTTTTCCTGGAGTCATGATAATATAAGGTCGCAGTAAGAAATTACTAACAAAAGATAATATTGGCTCAAGTCTCGCGGGATTCGGAGGTCGCGGTCTCATACACTTAACAACTCACAAGTCACAACATCAAAAGATCTTTAGTTTTTTTTTTTTTTTAATTTTTTATTGAAGTGTTAACCTACACTTAAAGGAAATAACCTAATAGATTTATAAATACATATCAAAAATTCCGAGGCCAATTCAATAAAATTCAATAAAAAATTAAAAATTGGAACAAGCAATGTGGCATCTATAATTTCTTAAGAGCTCCATTGTAATATGGTGTCTTGGAAAAAAGTAGATCGACAACTGTAATGTGTCGCTACTAGATGTCGCTAACAGTTGCTATAAAACTGATTGAAAAAGTAGATACATATCACTAATTTCGTGGCTGACGTGTGGTTCGCCGTAGTGTAACGGATAACACACTCGGGCGCGATTCCCAGAGAGATGTGGGTTCGAATCCCGCCGGCCTCGGAATTTTTGATATGTATTTATAAATCTATTAGGTTATTTCCTTTAAGTGTAGGTTAACACTTCAATAAAAAATTAAAAATTGGAACAAGCAATGTGGCATCTATAATTTCTTAAGAGCTCCATTGTAATATGGTGTCTTGGAAAAAAGTAGATCGACAACTGTAATGTGTCGCTACTAGATGTCGCTAACAGTTGCTATAAAACTGATTGAAAAAGTAGATACATATCACTAATTTCGTGGCTGACGTGTGGTTCGCCGTGGTGTAACGGATAACACACTCGGGCGCGATTCCCAGAGAGATGTGGGTTCGAATCCCGCCGGCCTCGGAATCAAAAGATCGTTCCAATTTAACACTTTGGTATTATAACGCAGGTCTTTAATTTTTTTTTTAATTGCCATAAATACGTCAGCCATCTTGGTTTTTTCTCTGTTTCTTTTTTTCAGCCAGTTCTCAAGAGCATTCTCAGCAGATTAACCATACAAAATCCATGATGTCACTGATAAATGCGATTGAAAAAAATTTCATATTGTTGCGATATGTCAAAAAGATATTGAATACCCTGTGAATACCTAGTAGCTGATGCCCTCGCGACTTCGTTCGCGTGGAATTTTTAATCGAAAGGCAAAATATCAAATTTCATGGATATTACTCGAAAAATTACGGATTTCCATACGAACTTTCACCCCCTATTTAACCCGCTTGGGGGTTAGATTTAAAAAAAAAAACTCTCGGGGACTGCCGCGGTAAAGCTATTGCATAGCACTTTTGCGCCAATGCGATCAAAAAAATGCGCCATCTAGCGGCTCACCGTAGAGGAGTCCCGTGTCAGGTTATTTTCGTTACGGAATTTCTGGATTCGCTCTCCACGCTGGCCCGCGATAGAAGCTATGCAATAGCTTAAAAATGTGATTGAAAAAAAAGGCCGAAGTGTTGACCTCTAGGCTTGGAGGAAATATGACTAAAGATTTATCACTGCCGTGTGAGATCACGGTCAAGCGCAAACATCTATTTACAAACGCCACGTTTGCATCCCTCTGAGAACAAAATATAAAACTATAGACATACAGTAAATTGGTGCACCATTTGCAAGTGGGATTGGCTGTGGCCCAAAACAGATAAAACTCCGCTCTATTCAAAAACTATCGCGTTGTAGCTTTTCAAGCGTCACACAATCGCTTTAAATGCACGGTGATCCATTTAAATGGTCATTTGATAACAATTTTTTGTCGCGCAGAATATATCAAAAGCCGTGTTTATTTTCATGAAAATAAGAAGTAGAACAAAATCACATATAATATCATACCTTACGTATCGCAGACGAACTGTAATGCCGTTCTGATTAATGTCTACAAAAATATAACATTTTAACGAAGACATCCCGTTTCCGTCGACGTCGTTTTGGAAATACGATATTAAAATTTTGCCACTAACCGGAAGACACAAAATAAGACGAAAATTTTTCTGACTTTATTTACGGCCAAACTTATTCAATGGCTAAACTTTTATCTGTTCTAAAAAGGTTCTAAACAATTTCTGAAAAATGTTTTCTGTTTATTATCGCTAAAGATAAGACACAAAGGTTCCATCTTCGGCCTTGAACTCTTTTAGCATGACCATTATTTTAATAAGATTAAGTATAAAGTTTAATTTTTGCGTAACATCTATATTTAACAGGGTACATTATTTTAGGGTAGAAATAGGAATTCTTGGGTAATTTAAAATTGATAAATAGATAATATTGATATTTTCGGTTTTGTATTTGTGTCGATGAAGTTTGATTAAAGTAAAAATAATATAATTTTTGATTGATAATTATGTTGCTTTTTTAATTATTTGTATTATAATTATTGATAAAATTAATAAGTAATTAATTAAAAATTAAAAACCTTCTCTAAAAATATTGACTTGATGTAGTGTTGAGTAGGACATACAAGAGGCGGTACATTTGTCCCGTACATGACGTCGAAATGTAAAGAGCGGCTCAAAATTTCAAAATGTAGGTACTACTTCATAATTTCGTGTCGCGCCTGCCTCTCTCTTATATTTTTGAGGCTGAAGCGACTCAGTATCAATGTCTTCAATCTGACTGTAGTGACATCAAATGTCATATTTGTACTCATTACTTCAAATGTAATGCAATGCTTCAGTACGCCTCGCCTCTTTTGAAGTGGGACAATGTACTGGCTCAGTACAAAAAAGAGGCTACTCTTAGAAACTCTTTTTCAAGTCATGTCCTACCCAACACTAACTTGATGTGAATCGTCTAAAATAGGGATATTGTATCAACCTGAGTAGCTACTAAAGTTAAAATAAGGGTTGATTTTCTATCTTTAGATAGCCTGAATAATTATCTTAAGATAACCTGAAGTTTCTCATACAACAGTTGTCCAAACAAAAAGTTTAAATCCTTCAGTTCCCTCGTAGAATTATTTAAGACTTACATTGGTAAGTACCAACTAAGTAAGTAACTTAATCAAAATGTAAATGTAAAATAATTGGTATCTAACTACGGTGTTTATTAAAATGGAAACATTTTCATTTAAATTAAAATTTTCCGTGTGAAGTATTCTTAAGATATTTTATTAAAACTGACGTAGACTAGATAATAGTATAAGAGCCTTAAGAATTTTTTTATGTTTTTTATTTTTAGCGAACAAACGAGCAGGCGGGTCACCTGATGTTAAGTGATTACCGCCGCCCATGAAATTTGTAGCACCTGAGGCACCAATGCATTTTTTTGATATAATTTGCTCAATTTTTTGAAAGTTTAAAGTTTGTATGTAAAGTCAAAGTTTGTAGGTTCTTATTTGTACCTTTATGATAAAGTCAACTATAAATATTTAAACTTCAATGGAATTCAAGACTAGTTTAGAGTTTGTTGCAATTGGCATTTACATATACAATGTATATGTCAGCTCGATGGGCAAAACCGTAGAACAACGATAGTAACTTCCCGCATTTACTAAAGACCTACACATAAATCTCCCACGGGCTCTTGGCCCATAAAATTTTCCAACGAGTTTTCGCAGCGATTCAGTAACACGTTAAACTTATTTAAATTAAGTTGACTTTTTTTAATAGACTAAAAAACAGTTGACTCCATTTCAATTACGTTTCGCTCCGTTTCCTTAAAATTAAAAAGTTCGCAGTCCACTAACGAGAGCGGGCGTAGATTGGATAGAACTATTTAATGCTTTGCCTTATACTTATGTTTTAATGAAAGAGTTAGAATAAATGATTAATTATTACTTACCATCCGACATGCCTCGGCTTCGCTCGGATGGAATTTATATATAAATGTCTGTTTTTTTCTTTCTTAATTCTTTCAAAAATTCTCCGAACTATATCTCATATTCATATTGATTTATTAATTGCATTCCAATATGTATTTACAATGATTCTTATACTAAATTAGAGATCATTATTTTCACATTTTAACCCCGTTGGGGCACAGCAAAATTATTGGGTTAGTAGAGAGACAGGCGCCGAGCTATCTTCTTCTTCCTTATCAACAGATAGATGTCCACTGCTGGACAAAGGTCTCTTGCATGGATTTCCACAGACCTCGGTCTTGCACCGCCTGTATCCAGTGGTTCCCTGCGACTCGTATCGTCGATTCACCTAATGGGGGAACTATTATGTGACCCGAACAATGTGCCCCGCCCATTTTCCCTTTTCACTTTTTACTAGTTACTTTAACAAAATTTACTTTAAACGTCGCCGGCAGTCTTCGCAGCCCTAATTTCAAAACCATGTCACAGCCAGATTATCTTGGATATTCTATTCCTTTGAGGCGTCGCCGTAGAAAATATTTGTAAGAGGCTTACACTGGCGTTTAGTATTCTCAAAACACCGTGTTTGAAATGTAGAGCTATGGATTTCACAACTTTGCATATTAAGTGGTATAATAATTTGTGGCTTAAATTTAGTTACCCTGTACATTCTGTGCTAGCTTTTGTCCGTGGATTCGTCCGGGTTTTTTATAAATCCCGCGGGAACTCTCTGTTTTTCCGAGATAAAAGGTAGTCTAAGTCACTCTTTAAGTCCTCAACTATATATAATAAAACGCGTATCAGTAGCTCTGTTGCTGCGTGATTGAATGACAAACAAACAAAGAAATACACTTTAGAAACAACGAACAAAAACATTGTTAACAAGTGCTAGTTCACTGGAAAACTTTCAAAATCACAAAAGGCAAACTAAAACGAAGCGAAATTAATAAAAAAAAATTTTTGTATTGAATTCATTCTAAAAATACTTTTCGAACACGATTTTTTCGTGAAGCTTCATCCTGCAAAAATCAGATCCCACAATATATTTTGTGATAATTTTTTTATCAATACCTTCTGCGGCTTTCCAGTTAAGCTCAAATAAATACACAAAACTGAAATTACATTGCGCTCTCCGAATGTGCAGTAGTCATTGTTTGAATTTTAGAAAATATTAATGACTGTGAACTCCACGTTGTATCCTGTGAGTTTATTTCAAATCTACATACAATATTTGATTGAAAAAGAGTTTCAATGCTGCCTCCTAGGTGCCATCTCTCTCTCTCTTCGCCTCTTTTGCCGCTCTTCATTTTAAAGCATCTAGCTAGTTACCACCCTACCGTCAAAGAGTGCCGCCAAGCGATTTAGCGTTCCGGCACGATGGCGCTTCGAAACCGATGAGGGAGGGATTAATTAAAAAACTGCCATACCCCCTCCCAAGTCAACCCGCTAACATCTGAGATCCATAGAGCTTGCTCTGACTCAGCTCAGACTCAAGATAGAGGTTAAAACGAGACACAAATATGCTCTGACATAAATCTGTCTCGTTTTAATTCTGTCTTGAGTCTGAGCGGAGTGAGAGTGCGGTCTAAATATTTCAGCCTAAGACTGAACTCTGTTTACTAACAGAATGATATCGCAGTCAGTGGATATATTTTCAGGGATAAATAAAAATTAAATCAACAATCTCTCCTGTTAACTTCTTTTGACGATTTTATTGACTTTATTGCCTTATTAAAAGAAACGTCGTCTGTAGGAATTTTAAAGAATTTAATTAACTTAATTACCGAACTCCGAATTACTTGACGAATTTGTATGCTCCCTTGATACTTTGATGCGGTTTCTCAGAGACGGCACGGTCTGCGGTGAAATTAAACGAATATTTTGCAATATTTACGCATTTGCTGGTGGAATGAGAGTTTCAAGTCCTGTTTGATTTGTTTTCCTGAGAAGTATCTCTTGGAGGGTCTCAAGAACGCTTGATAAAATGAAGTTTTATTTTTACTTTTATTTTCACTAAATTAGTTTCTCTTCATTTTAAGGCACCAAACTAGTTACCACCCTACCGTCAAAGACGTGCCCCCAAGCGTAGTACCTATTAGTACCTAGTATGGGTTGAATCTTCACTGCCATACCCCTTCCCAGTTAGCCCGCTACCATCTTAGACTGCATCGTCACTTACCATTAGGTGAGATCGCAGTCAAGGACTATCTTGTCATCGAATAAAAAATTAATATCAAAAGTGAGTTAACTATGACAAAAGTGATGGCATATACGACAAAGAAGATGACTCAAGTGTTCTTATTACTAAAATGGCTTGAAAATTACAATATTCGACGAATGAGAAAGTCTGAAACACTAATCTGCATGCCACCGTTCTGCAAATAAATGATTCAGTTTTTGTATATACGACTGTGCTTTCATAAATTGTATTTTCCTTGATATATACGCAATGTAAGTGGAGTTCCCTCCAGGGATAAAGATTAATGATACAAATACGCTCCCAAAAAAGAAATGAAAGTGAGAAAATCTAAAAACAGGCGTCTCCGATGCCATGTTTTTAGTTGTTTGTTCCCGTAGCTGTTTGTATTGAGCCTTCTGTCTTACTGGCGCTTTTACTCGCGATTTAAGACAAAAATTTAAAACAAAAAAGAAAGAAGATGAATTTAAAACTAACTATTATTTGGAAGACAGAATGTGGAAGCGCGCTGGGCCCATAACCAATTTAGTTTAAAGCAAGAAAACAATTACTAATAATATTGTTAAAATTTCTTAATTTAATTAATTAATTCACTGTATGAACTTAATGTGAAATTCTTTTTTTTTAATTCTTTATTCTTTTTTAACATAAAAATTACAATATTTACCAAGAGACTTAATGGTGAAAAGAACCTGGGTTCTTTATACCTTCAATTCCATCGACTTGTTCAGGCGCTGCACAATAAATAATGTAATTTTGATCCTTCTAAAGTAACCTTTAATAATATTATAAACAGTAGGATCAAAAATATTACTATTGAAGATTTGTAGCAGTAATATTTCTATATATACTCTTTTACTGCCAAGAAATTGGTAAAAGCCAACGCACAAAATGGAAATATATCGAGTTTACTTGACTACATGTATTTTGTACCCCGAAAAGGTTTTTTAAGCTATAAAAAGCGTACAATAATCATGTCGGAGGATTACCAGCGAAACTATATTACAGAAAAAGACCCTCGAAAAAGGTTGCCTTGCTTTCAAACCTATATTTCGTCTTTGTCTTAAGTCAGCAGTGTAAACGCGTTGAAAATGAGCGTATATAAGCGACAGTGTGCAAGAAATCTTGAGGCGTACGACGGTATTCAGCCATATTTTATTGTAAGAAACAGATTGCGCCATCGTGGCTTATATTTATACGAGTACATACGGGGTTCACTTTATAGAATTGATAGCTAATTTCGTCAGGATATTGCTACCTTTGCGTATGACATAATTTTACTGATGACTTTTTTTTGAACACGGGAAGTGATGTCTCTGTTTATTTAGGTGAATTCCCGCTTGTCCGACTATCTGTCTGTCTGTCAGAGCTTTATAATTCAAGCGTTTAGTAATATAAATTACTTCAAATCCACAAATAAAGTGGTGAGACTAGGTAGAAAAAGGATCGGCAGAGTCCTAAAAAAACAGAAAGGGCGAGGCATCTTTAAAATAAAATACCTAACGTAACTTTGAAATATTTGGATTCAAAGTTATTTTTTATAATAACAATAACTTTTTAATTATAATTTTTTTTATTATTTGAGTAACTTCAAGTGAAAGTGTCCACATTTTCTAGATAAGTGCGTATCAACCAACCATGTTCTGATCTACACCACCACACAATTTTTCATCAGGCATGATTGAAAACATACAACCTACTTCCTGCTCCAAATTTGAGTAATGCGTAGGTAAATAAAGATCAAAGAAACCTCAGGAAAATTGGAAGCCAAAGATCTGTGGGCGGAATAATTTTTTATCGCTGGAAAAATTTTGTGAACTTATTTGTGGTATGCAATTGGTACGGAATATTTTATTATCGTCATATATAATAACAAGCCTCCCATCTACTTTTTGTATGTCTTTAAAAATCCCACGGGATCCCTCTGTTTTCCGGGATGATTTCTGGAAAACAGAGGATACTTATCCTACTAGTAGGTATGCTTACTGCAGGGCCAAATTGCATACTTAGTCAATAACATTCAAGATCTGTTATTTATAACTTAATTGTATTAGTAACTAAGGTACTAACCAATAACCTATTACTGTTATTAGTAACTACATCATTCCACTTCATCATGGAGTTTTCCATCGTTTAATTAAATCTTCTAACATGATCCTCTAGTGTAGAACCTTCAAAGATACAGTTCAAAGGAAGTCAATAATACCTCAGCTCGACACAATAGGCTTTTTCGCTTTGCTCGGACAAAAGGAGTGGCAAGAATTTTCCTTTTCTCGAGTACTTCTCTCGACTGACTCATACTAACGATTTAACATTTTGGCTCTTCTTTTGACATAGCCTTTGATTGTTGATTGTATTGGGAAATGAATTGAAATAGTTCTACGAATCACATTATTTTTGAAATATCGGTTCCGAATTAAAACTGTAAATGTAAAATATATTCCAGGATTTAGTCCAGGATGCAAGTTAACTGTGCGTAATTCTATTATTTATCTGCTTTGGAACATTAACCTTTGAAAAACGTAATGATTTGAAATCTCCCTATTAAATAACAGATTTACCTACTTGGAAGTTAACGGTAACTTGAAAATTCATAGTCAATGATATTAAACCTATAATTTCATGAAAAGATAGCAGATATACGTTTGCATTTATAATATTAAGTATGGATTACCGTGGATAAATAACTATCGCCATAAAATGTTTCATTTTCAGACCAACGTTTTATTATACCGTATCAATTTCGCTTTTTCCGTGGATTTGTGAGCGTAATCTGGTTATCTTTATCAAAAGCCTTCAATCCTTATATAAACTGCGATTTGTCGACGGAACACTTTCCTTTGTGGTGACTTTCACCGACGACGTGTGATCAGAGCGGGTAGATTTACGGTTTGTCGATTAAAAAAGGGATCGTTCTGCAAAAGGAAGGGATATATTATTTATTTTATTTTCATAATCTGTACTTCTTCTATCTCCTCCTCGGGTTTGATCCTCTGAGTTATGCGCATTTAAGCAATTAAATATCAATGCTTCGACGGTGAAGGAAAATTTGTGAGGAAACCTACACGCCTGGGATTTCTTCATACTAAATATATATGAAGAAGTATGAAGTATGAAGAAGTTTAGCTTTCTTTCTTCTTGCTGGGCATGTTTCATACAAAAACAGTTGTGTGTGAATTATAATACATCATAATACCATCATCTAAACCACTGAGCGTGAGTCTCGTTTCAGAATGAGAACACTGTCAGTATTATGAGTGTCTTTCTCATTCTGAAATGCACTATTTTATTACAAAATGTTATTAAATGCATAATAATTTATTGCAAAATTTTAAAGCGAACGAAATGCACAATTATATAACAACATTATAACTAAAAGAACATAATAATATTTGTGATGAATTTATTTAATATCCGCAAACAAATTGAAAACTGTTGAGAACAACAAAGTGCATGAATCTTATTTCCGGAACTTTGTTGTGATACATTCGCTATAAATGCGCAATCTTGTCTGTGTGCGCTGAAACAATTTAACAAACTTTGTATTGATATTACAAAAAGTTATTTCAATTTAAATCCATGCGGATGAAAGATCCAAGAAAAATCTGGTAGGTAGGTTGTAGACGAGGACAAGTTAAAGGGGTTTGCTTACAGCCATTTTGGCGCTGATTGCTGACAAAAGTGAGAGTGAAAATTGAGTTGAAATCTTATCTTTACTTTTAGTAGAGTTATATTAAAATAATGGAATGGGTCGCGACAATCAGCGAAAAAGATAACTACGCTAGAAATATTGAAGGAATTCGATTACTATTTTGACAATGGTCGCTGAAGTAAGTGAATGAAAATTGAGTTGAAATCATAATATATCTTCTTTAATCTTAGTGGAAATGTATAAAATTAATGGAATCGATCGTGACAGTCAGCGAAGAGGATAAGGACACGAGGAAGGAATTTGATTACGGCCTTTTGCTCCAAATTGCTGACAAAAGTGAGAGTAAAATATAGAGTCGAAATCTTACCTACTTTACATTCAGTAGAGTGGTATGAAGGTAATGTAATGGGTCAATGGAACAACCGATAGAGATGTATAGTGCCTCTTATATCGTTGGCATAATATATAGATGGCACTTGTATACAAATTCAAATGTTCTGTTTCTCGTAAAAGCCGGAACAGCCTCCCATCCTAACGGCTCCGAGCTTTAAAAAATGACCACACCTTTGAAAAATGAATAATGAAATGGAAATTAAAATGACACATCGATGTGTCATTTTATAAAACGAAAATAAAACAAATTAAAAATTAAACTGGAAAAATTGTAACAGCAAAATAAGATCCATTTTATGAAAGGTTTATAATAACCCGGTTTATAAAAAAAAATGTTACGGGGCGTGACCATCAGCGATGAGGTAACACATAGAGAAAGATGTAGAGAAAACACAACATAAAAACACCTTGCAAATGTTACTTCTGAGATTAATATTATTTAAGTGAAAACCTTCGGTATTTTGAATTAATCATACCTTTTGTCTGGTAAATGACACAACTGGGACGAATAGAAGAACTTTTTGATAAATAGACCGCGCTGAAAACGTAAGAGCTTGAAATTAGGTTAAGCCTTTGTTACATTGTCTGGGGCCTAGTGTACCTAACTGTTTTAGTAAGTGAACATACCGTAATAATTATTATAATGTGGTCGAGCTTTTTATATGAAAAATTGATCTTGAGCCAATGCTCTGTTGCTGCACGATTGAAGGACAAACAAACAAACAAACAAAAGCAAAACAACAAAGTAACAAACTTTCTTTAATCCTACTAATCCTGCTTATCGTCTAATATTATTATAAATGCGAAAGTTTGGATATATGGATGAACTAGCTTTTGCCCCCGCGACTTCGTCCGCGTGGAATTAGATTTTGGGGTGGAATTTTCAAAAACTGTGACACACGTACTTCTTTATTTTTAACTGAAAGCTCTAATACCAACTTTGATGGAAACAGCTTGAAAAATGACGGAGTTTCATATAAACTTCCATCCCCTATTTAAACCCCTTAGGGGTGGAATTTCCAATAATCCTTTCTTAGTGTGCGCCTACGTCATAAAAGGAACCAACTGTAAAAATTTCAAGTTTCTAACTTTAGTAGTTTAGGCTATGCGTTGATATCTCAGTCAGTCAGTCAGTCAGGACTTTGCATTTTATATATATAGATGGATGGATAGATGTTTGTTACTCAGTCACGACGCAACGACTGAACTGATTTGGCACAGACATATGGATGAATGGATGGATAGATGTTTGTTACTCAGTCATGACGCAACGACTGAACTGATTTGGCACAGAGATAGATTAGTCTGAAACAGCTTCTTTTAATTCCGGAAAATAAGAATGTTTCCGCGGGAATTAAAAACCTCAATCCACGTAAACGAAGTCGCGGGCATCAGCTAGTAAAATATATAGATTAGCACATGACTGTGATAACACCTGATGGTAAGTGAAAATGTAGGTTAAAATGCATTGCGTTTGCCTAGAAAATGCCTATTCACTCTTGATTTTAAAGTAGCCAAGTTGTAGCATTTATAAAAAATATTAGAAATAATTACAAATTACTCTATACATGTACAAATACAGTGTAAGGGAATTAAATCGCGGCAAGCGGTTACCGCGTATATTGGGAAATACAAAATTCAAAACATCATAACACAGAAACACAAAGCCGCCCCTAGGACACTTGACGAGTCCCCATTGCATGATACGCCGCTAGGTGTAATTGCAAACATAAATGAATACGGAGGATCGTATTGTGGAGTTAGAGCCAGTGGGAAGTTTTGACCAAGTGCTTGATAAAAACTGTAAGCTTATAAGGTGACTTCTGCATTATAACATTGCCAAAGCGCGCGTTGCAGCATCACAAGCATCTATACAAAAATCCGTAATGCGTTCTTGTAGAAAATATCTCTGTAATAGAAAAAGTAGCTTGTGCTTAATCCCTATTTTTTTTTTTAATAAAAAGTAGGTATGTCACTCGTCAAGAATACTTACGCATGCAAAAAATCACATCAATCAGTTGCATTGTTGCTTCGCAATTGAAGAACAAACCAACAAAAAAACACACGTTCACATTTATAATATTAGTCTCAATACAAGAGATGATGTGATCCCACCCAGTTCACCAGGGACATAATTAATAACTGTTATTAAAAACTTTAATCAAAATTGACTCAATATTCTAATTTGAAGAGGGCCTCTATAAAATATGACAAAATAAGTCTAGGAGAAAAGTGATGTAAATACATATTTGTAAGATCTCATTGAATATTAATACAAAATGGTAGGTTATTAATTCTAACGGGTCTTAATATGTGTCAGGCGTGTCTAAAGTTGTTTTCAGAAAAATACACGAAAAATATTAATATTGAATCTTAACAGCACCTGTTTCAAGCCATATTGTATGAGGTTGATTGAGGTAAACAGAAATACTTGGCGGGCCCTCGTGAAATTCTAATATTGTGAGCCCACCACAGACCGGCTGGCAGGTCTAATTTGCTAACGGAACACCTTTTATCAAACATCTATTCAAAATTTCCTACGGGCTCTGAGACCGTTACCTACATTACGTACGAAATAAAAACGAAGGGTATTACAAATTTTATTCCCTGTACCCTGTACCAGATTTTGTTTACGGCTGTGCCCTCATACCAATTCTATTATAAGGCGCATATGAAAAAAATTTAATTGGTTTTGTTTAATATCTGGCTCGAAGGGCCAATTACTTAGATTTTTTATTTACATAGTCAGGTAAATTTTAGTAACCTTTCTTTTTTTGTGCGATAGGCTTATGCTTGACATTTGACTTGGAAAGCATTGATTAGGTCTTGGTTGGAACGCGCTTGCTTAGAAGATGCTTATTCACTCTTGTCTTGAAGGTACTCCATTATACGTGGCTAGAAGCTGGAAGGGCGTTCCACACCTTAACAGTTTATAACACAACACGAAGATAATTGTCTTCATGTTCGTGATATCACGAACTTGAAGACAATTATTAATTAAGTTTTGAGCCTTGATAGTATACGAGTAGAAGTAAGATTGGTAGGAAATAGCGTAGACTAAAAATGTAAACGTGTGTATTACATTGTATTACGCAACAAAACTGTAAAAAAGACACTTTTTAGGGTTCCGTACTCAAAGGGTGTCAACTATTACTAAGCCTCCGCTTTCGGTCCGTCTGTCTGTCAGCGGCATGTATCTCATGAATCGTAATAGATAGATACTTGAAATTTTCACAGAATGTGTATATATATTTTGCCGCTGTAACAACAAATAAAAAAAATTAAAATAAAATAAAAAATAGAGGGGGGTCCCCATAAAAGAGACGTGATTTTTTCGGCGTTTTTGCTTGACCTCCCGAGACGCTATAAATTTTCAGTTGATATTCTTGCAGTGGGGTGTACTTGTTCTATTTTATTTATTAATTTGTTTGTATTTACCTTTATGATCTTTTACTCTGGTTTCTATAAAATACCAACAAAAAAGGACAGACATTTGCTTTTCAGAGTTCATTCAATTTATACCTACTCAACATCGTACAAAAGCCTCCTGGTTATCGTAAAATCAGCTTTACAAACATAAACAAGCAGCCATTTCACGATGAAATATTTATTTGTCCAATTTCCAATTAGGAGCCCGCTAACAGCGTGCGCGGTAGATTTATAGATACGTGCTTCGTATTAGTAACTCAGGTAATTACACTAATTATGCACGCGAAGATGTATTTTTTGTTGGTTTGTCCTTCAATCATGTATCCTCAGAATGCAAGCTGTTTTCAGGGCTCCCCTACTAGAAACGTGTTTTTTCCGGCGTTTTTTGTTACGGAACCCTTCATATGCGAGTCCGACTCGCATTTGACCGGCTATTTTTATTATTAGTTATACCGGCAATAGAAATACATATTTTGTTAGTTCATGAGATACAGTCCGCTGACAGACGGATGGACAGTGGAGGTTTAGTAATTATAGGGTCCCGTGGTTAAGGAACTCTAGAAAAATAATCCCTTGTGCACTATAATTATCGCCTGCGTAGTTGCCTATAATCTCCGTCTCGAATGAGATTGCCCGTAAATGCTCGAAATTCAGTAAAGCGGATTTATTTTAGTAATACCTATGGGTATGGGTTTACCTCTTACACGTCTATGATTTCCGTGGAAACAGATTTCATCTCTTTCAGCTGAATACCTGTAAGAAACAGGGATGGAGATATTTTAATCTGCTCTCTTGAGCACGGGATGTGTGGCTTAGGGTAGCTCCGGCTTAGGGTTGTCAACATTATTCTTCGGCTGATTATTATTATATTGGTATTTTTGAGAAAGAGCTATAAAAATACAGTTTACTTAAAAAAATATATAAGGGAAGGAGTAAAAAATAAAGATGTGATTCTTAAAATTACAAACGTGAATAATTAATTGTTATTAATTTAAGTATTGCTAAATGAAAATTTATCTTTAATTCTTTTATTAAGCGACAATCTTCTTCAATTTATTTTTTCTGTGAGCTGATGGATGTAATTTGTATAGCTTTATTTAATATGGAATATAGTTAGATTACGAAATCAAATCAATGGACACTTAAATTCCTCCTGAAACCCAGCGATACAGCTTGCTGCGGCTTCATGCTGAGTGGATTAATGTATTTTTATCTATCTATCTGCAAGATATAGACAGCAGACCCAAAATACAGAAAAATACTACTTAGTACGGTTGGCAACCCTAGTTTCACTTCCCCTTTCCACAGATTAAAATACGAAACACACTGAAAACGTTTACAGGCGAGATAACCTTCATTTTATTTCTTCTCGTATCTTTGCGCTTATCAGAAAACATAAGTCGTGCCTGAATTAATTAATTTTGCGTTTACATTGACAATTTTACACTCCACTTCAGTCAGAATATTCAGAGTACCGCCCAATGTATGACAATGTATGACCTATTTCCAATGTATGACAGTTTTATATATTATATTATGTCAAGCTGTTAGGAAGATTCGACAGTTGACTGACATAGAAACTGCAAAAATTGTTTATTTTGCATATTTCCATAGTATTATGTCATACGGAATCTTACTATGGGGTAAGGCAGCCGATATTGGAAAAATTTTTGTTTTGCAGAAAAGGGCAATCCGCGCAATCTATAATTTGAGGCCGCGGGATTCCCTTCGAGAAAGATTTAAAGAGATAGGCATTCTTACAGTAGCTTCACAATATATTTATAACAACATAATATTTGTCAGACAAAACATTTTGAGTTACAAAAAAAAGAGTGATTTGTCCGATAGACCAAGTAGAAATCCAAATAGGCTCATGTTTCCTGGGCTGCGCCTCAAGAGGGTCCAAAAGACATTTGTGAGAATGGGCGTGACGTTTTACAATAAAATTCCACAGTCAATCTTAGACTTGCCTCTACCCAAGTTTAAGAAATCAATTAAATCTGCTCTCATGAAAAAAGCATATTATACAATTGAAGACTATGTAAATGATAAAAAAGCGTGGATATAATTCGCTCCAGTGATTCATAAGACAGTAATAACTATCCTGTGTAACATGATTTTATTGTATTCTGTTCCACGGTGTTTCCACTTTATTTGTCTCAGTCATGTCTTAAAATGAGTAGTTTAATATTGGTATTCAATTCGATGCCTTAACATGGGTAGCCTAAGTATGTCATGCTCTCTTTAAAGTTTCTGTGGTGGTGTCGTGTGGTGCGGGTTGTTACGTTCCCTCAAATATGGTTGAGCGAAGCAATGGCTGGATCATGCGTCATGCTCGTGAACGGGTGCCACCAACGGGAATGGGTCTGCTTTTGCCTGCCTGTGTTAACATGTATTGAATTGTATTTATTTGTATTTGTATTGTATTTATTTTTACTTGTATTGTACTCAGGAAAATTCATCGTGGAAGCACTGAATACATAGCATAGTTTCAATAACAATTGTAAAATTTTTATTTTTTTGAAAAGAGCAACCGCCGAGTTTCTTACTGGCTCTTCTCGGCAGGAAAGGCATTCCGAACCAGTGGTAGATTCATTGACCATTCAAAAGTGCTTGTAAAAGTTTATTTGAATAAAAAATATTTCTATTTCTATTTCTAAAACGTCAAAACTCGTCGGTTATCATTGAGTAATTATGTACTAACATTGACATATATTATGTGTACTAACTATGGTACTCACTTACTGGAACAGACAATGCGTACAACATCTGGGTGTCGCGTGACGTAGTGCGGGGCGCACGGAAAGGAGCCAATGAGACATTATAAGGTCTAGTAAAGTGTCTATGATTAACTTCTCTTGAACGGAACACGGCAGTGCTGAGAGGGGTGTCTTCTATATTAATATATTTTTTTTTTATTCGATGAAAAGATAGCCCTGACTGTGATCTCACCTGATGGTAAGTGACGATGCAGTCTAAGATGGTAGCGGGCAAACTTGGAAGGAGTATAGCAGTGTAAATTCAACCCATACCCCTAATCGGTTTCTACACGCCATCGTGCCGGAACGCTAAATCGTTTGGCGGCACGTCTTTGACGGTAGGGTGGTACATAGCCACGGCCAAAGCTTCCCACCAGACCAGACCAGAGACAATTTACAAATTATAAATTCCTAAATTGCCCCCGCCGGGAATCGAACCCGAGACCTTCCAGTTATAAGACCACAGCGCTCACCACTGCGCCAGGGAGGTCGTCAAAATATAACACAATGGCGGTTATAACATACTTACTTATTCGTGTTTTGTACAATTACAGTGCAGCCTAACTTAGTTGACTAATTAACAATTTTAATTTAACCTTTGTCTTTTGTCCAATAACGCATCTTAGTCTTTCTTTATAATAGTCTTTAGAGACACTTTGTTCATGGGTTCTGTCAGGCAGCACTTTCACTACACTATCAGTATCATTAGTGTTATGAAATTGACACTAAATATTGAATTTGAAGTTTTAAACTTCACTGAACATGATTAAAAAGATCATAAAAATGTTAGAGCTAAGCGCATTATGTAAAAGTTTAAGAGCGTAATAAAAGTCTCGTTGGATGGTTTTAACTTGGAGCCTGTTCAAATGAGGCAGCTTTCAGATGTCAAGGCCATTAATTTAGGGAGATTTAACAAATAATCATAAAGTTCTATGTGTTGAGTGATACATTCGAAAGAAGTTTCTCGAATAATTTATGCCACTGCAGATCTTGTTTGGTCATCAATTTATTAATGTCCTATTACAGGAAATTTAAAACAACATGTTTTTGCAACACTATCGTTGCATCACGGATTTGATTCACTTGTTGTGAGAAGTTTGTTAAATTGCGAATTACGAGTATTTAATTAAATTTTGTTAACCACTAAAATATTGTGGTTATTGTATTATAAACAATGTTGATCATAAAATTAATTAAGTAGATACATTAATTTGTATAATATAATAATCAATTGATCATGCATTGAATTGAAATTAGAAGTGACATTGATAAAATTATTTACGTTTTAAAAGCAATAAATACTATGGGGCACTATAATGCAGACTAAACATTGAAGAAAGCTGAATCTGAATCTAAAGAATCTATAATATTAACTGAACTCATAAACTTGTTATACATCAGATTTATTTGTAACAAGTGGTATGCTATTAATTTCCTTAAGCTGCGTCCACGCTTGGCGAGCTACGCACAAACAGAGCCTTTCTTTACGTGAAATCTAGTGTGGACGTGTATAACAACTTTACGGGACTCGATTTGCTTCTACACTTGACGAAGCAACCTACTGTCTTTGAACATACAACGTAGCTTTCCGCAGTATATTCGTGATACGAGCGTGGGTTAATTTTTTGCCCAACTTTTAAGTTATGTACAACATACACTACCATTCATCTCTATTTAAAAACAATCCATAATTTTTGAGACTAACAAAAGAAGATTTCGAGAAACAATTAATTTTCTACAAAATCCTTCAAACCACTCTACTGTGATGCTACCATTGGCACACGTAAGTTATTAGTAACTCTTATACTGAGATCAATAAAGCGTGCTGTGACTTAGCTTAGACTTAAGATCGAGTCAAAACGGGACACAAATATGCTTTGGCATAAATATGTTTCGTTTTAATTCTCTCTTGAGTCAGAGTAGACTGAGAGTGCGGTCTATAGATTTCAGCCTAAGACATCCACGAGCGTGAATTTTTTTTTTTTCGTCAAAAAGCAACAATAAATAATATGCACTCATGTGGACCCCATATAACGCTCGAGGCATGATATAGGAGTGCTAGTTCGAGGCTCGTAAGTACGTTACGCTAATTTTGTTCGTTATGCATGCTTGCCAAGTATAGACGAAGCTTTAGATGTGGGGCCAGATTATAAACATATTTTTTGTAACGGTGGACGCTTAGGTTAATTGCAGCACACTCTCGAGACAAGATCCGAGATTGAATAGGCGTGGGAGGTCGGAATGAATTATGCAAAAACAGAATGAGTGTCAAGCAATCTTTATGTAGGGACGTCGTGAGCGGCCTCAATTTGAAGCCATCTTGAATTTATTTTCACTTTCGGCTTAATGTAAAAGTTTTTCGCTGTAAAAATTCTAAAGAGAATTTTATCGTTTTTTCTAAAAGTAACCCTCAGCATAATATTTAGGAGAGTTAATATTTTTTGTTTGCTACTTAAACTAATGTAATTAAAAAGTATCTGTTTCAATTTAACGTTTTAATTACCGTTGTGCGAAGACTGGATTTCTACTGTGTCTGAACTTGAAGACCATCCCTCAAGCTATAACTACTAAACAGATACTGAAGAAAGGCGCAGAGATAGCTTGCATTTCGGAAAAAGGCATAGGCACTTTTTGTCGACGTAAATACAGAAAATGTTATAAATACAAAACTGGCAATCAGCCAGTTTTGTATAAAACAACGGGTCAATACCACGATAAACTTAATTTGCGGAGGGATGTCGATATTTCGACCCAGTTGCATGGATTTTGTCACGAACAAAAAAGTTACAAGTATTTAATAAGTAGTTAGATACAATAATATTTTCGCCAGTTCGAAATCACAAATTTATTATTTGTTAGGCTTTTCTTTCTTAGGCTCTTTTGATAACTCAAGACTACTAGCTCGGAAAGCCGATTTTGCTCACAAGAAACATATTATATCGTCAGTGTAGTTGGAAAATTAAATAACTAACACATTCTGCGAAATCGACTTTATTGCATTTCCAGAAAGTCCAATTAAAACTGCATCTTTCTCTAGTTCTGGGTGGCGTGGTAATAAAAAGGTTAATTTTATTTTCCCTTTTTAGTTGCATTTATTTTCGGTTTAATTTTTGTTAAAAAGTTATTAACTAACCGTTCACAGTTCTCACAATTATTCGGTGACATGTAGAGTAGAATACATTAAAAACATCATTCCAAGATTTAAAAGTTGATAATATTTTAGCTATTCTAATGTTATAAGTTATATGACCTACACTATCTGGCGGGAATCTGGATGCCAAGCCGATTGTTCCTGAGTAACATCTAATTACGTGTAATTAAACTGGGGCTTGTATAAATTCTAGAACACACATTATCTCAAGATGGTCGAGTAGATACCTTGCACAGCCACCATTAAACCTTATACCGCGTCAGATGGTTTATCTCTTGAATTTAATTAAAGGTGTACAGCTTAAGGAGACATGGCTACAGTCTGTCTCTGTGTTCTTCCTCATTTCTTATTTCTGAGGATCATGACTTCTTCCAGTTATTACGTGATTGTAACATGAATGTGATCCTAATAAGAGTATGATTTCGAGTTTTGTTTTTTCATCGATTAAGGATTTCGGAGAATATGTAAAGGCAAATTCAGACTCTGCCCTTTCGGTTTATGTATTTATCCATTGATCGATTCACATCGATGTCGTTTACGTTGAAATGCGCTGTCGCAAATAAGGAAAGCCTAAACATAGTATATAGAGATATTATGCTCTTAGTACAAATTAATAACCAATCAAATCAAAAATGTACGATTTGTTAAATTTGACGACCTCCCTGGCGCAGTGGTGAGCGCTCTGGTCTTATAACTGGGAGGTCTCGGTTTCGATTCCCGGCAATTTAGGAATTTATAATTTCTTAATTGTCTCTGGTCTGGTCTGGTGGGAGGTTTTGGCCGTGGCTTGTTACCACCCTACCGTCAAAGACGTGCCGCCAAGCGATTTAGCGTTCCGGCACAATGGCGTGTGCCGGAACGCTAACCGATAAGGGGTATGGGTTGAATTTACACTGCTATACCCCTTCCAAGTTAGTCCGGTACCATCTTAGATTGCATCGTCACTTACCATCAGGTGAAATCGCAGTCAAGATCTATCCTGTAATCGAATAAAAATAAAAAAAAAATATCCAGATGATACCTAATGTTATGTAGAGCAGCATATCAACTTTATCAATGCACAGCTTGAGATTAAAATCTGTTTTACCAATCACAAACTATGTAGTAAACCCTTTAAGATCATCATCATGGTAAGTAGGTAACCCATCAAAGGCTCACTGAGTGCAGGGGTCGTCTCAGAAAAGTTTTTATAGGTCCCATAGTCCCGATGCAAATTGGCAGATTTCAAGTACCTTTGAGAACATTATGGAGAACTTTTAAGCGTGCAGGTTTCCACATGATGTTTTCCTTCTCCAATAAAGCATTTTTTTTTTTTTTTTTATTCAATGGCAAGATAGCTCTTGACTGCGATCTCACCTGATGGTAAGTGACGATGCAGTCTAAGATGGTAGTGGGTTAACTTGGAAGGGGGGGGGGGGCACGCCATCGTGCCGGAACGCTAAATGGCTTGGCGGCACGTCTTTGACGGCAGGGTGGTAACTAGCAACGGCCAATGCCTCCCACCAGACCAGACCAGAGACTATTTAGAAATTATAAATTCCTAAATTGCCTCCACCGGGAATCGAACCCGAGACCACCCCGACCACGACCACGAGTTATAAGATCACAGCGTTCACCACTGCGCCAGGGAGGTCGTCAAAAGCATGTCATATAATAAGATACCTTTATAAGATAACTGGAATAATTTGTTAACTCTCAATCTGTCTAGATTTTGGTTTAGATAGGTTATTTATTTCCACCGTAAGATATTTAAAATTCAAGGATTATTATTAATGATCCCTTGCGCTTTCTATATTTACTTGTAGGCTCGCGGATCATCTTTAATACAAATTAAATTCGACCTTGATTAATATTGTCTACAGTAAATGCGCCTTTGTTATCGTTTTCTATGGCGAGATCGTTACTCATAATAACTGAGACGACGATGATGAGACGTTGGAAAATTGATAGTGGGAATGCTTTATAATTTTGTACGAAAATAAATTCAATAAAACCTTATTGTACTTACTTTCGGATAAAAGATCTTGCACTCACAATAAATATTGTCTAAAAATTGTAAATAGCTTGTTAATGAATATTTAACATATTATTACTTTACTAGACGATGCCGGTGACTTCACCCACGTGTAGCCTGTGTTAATCCTGGGTATGAACTCTCTCCTTCGATCACAAAAAATAAAATAAGGCTATATTCATTCCAAACAGCCAAATCGGCGCACACACACACACACACACACACACACACACACACACACACACACACACACACACACACACACACACACACACACACACACACACACACACACACACATATACAAACTTTCGCCTATATAATATTAGTGTAATTATGGTAGGATAGAGATGCATTTGACATCAAGGAACGATGGAACTGATGAAGTTGGAGTGCGCTTGAAGATGCTTGATGCTTTTAGGGTTCCATACTCAAAGGGTAACCAACGGGACCCTAAGTCTGTCCGTCTGATTGTGAGTGGGCTGTATCTCATGAATCGTAATAGATAAATACTTGAAATTTTCCCAGAATGTGTATGTGAGTAAAAATAAAATAAAAATTAGTGGAGGTCCCCATAGACAAGAAACGTGATTTTTTACTGAATTTTTTGCTCGATCTTAACAATCGTTAGGATTGCACGGAACTTTTCGTGTGCGAGTCCATCTCGCACTTGGGCGGTTTTTTTCTTGCCTTGTACTCAAGTTATACCTATGTGGCAGGAAACAGTCTGTTCGTTTCACAAACGTAGAACCAAAATCGTTTCGTGGGTGAACGTTACATATCATTGCATAGTCTTCCACAGGCTTCGATCATGCACCGCCGGTAACCATTAGCTTCCTGTAACCCGTTTCATGTCGTCTGCCCACCTTCTTTAGTGTTGTATGTTACTTATAACTCAACCTTTCGTTTTAATTACTCGACGGTGACGGTTAACGGCGAGTTTACTTAAATTCCAGCTCACACATTACCTCAAGATGCTAGAGCACTCCGCTTTACCGCCATTAGACTTTACACTGTGTTGGATGGAAATTTATCTCTTGAATTTAATTAAACGCACGGCATAATGAGACATGGTAACTACAGCGCGAATTAACCTGGGTGCATTTAATTTATTCACTGTTTCACAAACTATACTATGGTACTAAAAATATAAATGAGAAAGTGATCTCTATCTATCTGTCTTTCACGTCTAAGAACTAAACCGATTTCGATAAAATATAGAACTAGCTGTTGCTCGTGAATTCGGCATCAGCTAGTTCCGCTATGTTCGTTCGCTTGGATTGAGGTTTTTTAATTCCTGCGGGAATTCTCTTATTTTTCGGGATAAAAAGTCAAGTCGTTGCGGCGTGATTGAGTAACAAACATCCTTCCATCCATTCATCCATTTGTCCATCTGTCCATCCCTCCGTCCGTCCATCCATCCATCCATCAATCCATCCTTCCCTTCATCCATTCAAACTTTCGCATATAATATAATATTAGTAAGATTGAGGTCTAACGAACTCTCGATATAGATTAACAAATGAAACCAATATCAAGTCTTCAACATGAAAAATCGACATCCAAGTTGAAAATAAAAACACAAAATTCTCGAAACTTATACGATTTATTCGGTTCTTCGACGCAGACGATATACAACCTATCGGGCATCGGCTGTGACATAAATCGTCGAAAGCTATTTTTAAAACTACCCACATATTTTATCGACTTTGAAACTCGTTAGCGTACTTTCATGTTTGTTTTTTGTTTAAATCGTAGATTAAGTATGTAATAGAACCAGCGAACGCTGAACGAATGAGACTGAAAATAATCGTTCATTATAGTTCATTACAGTTCTTACAATCGTAAACACTGGAATAATTGACAACTGTAACTTAAGTTCCGCAAGAACGTTTTTTTTTTAACAATTTTTTTTTTTTTTAAGAGAAAGCTTAAAATATGTATGTACCTGAGTATGATTTGGCGAGGACAGCGAGCTATCAAACCAAGCTTAGAACTTGGTAACTTGTATATTTGATGTTGAATAAATATTTTCTACGTATTTCATCTTTTTGTATAATAACGTATAGTAGGTAAGTAGGTTAAATTAAATTAAATTATTATTATTAAATTATTAAAAATGCAATAAAAGACTTCAAAAACAGTAAAAAATAAAATTTGCAATTCTTGTCTACCACCCAATGTCTGTTTGCTGATGTTGGTAGGTAGAAAAATGGCATACGCTGAAAGAGACAAAATAGAACAACTAGAGTGTGTCTCACCTGCACTTGTACATTTTCACAAATCTGCGTCTCTTTTATTTACAAGTTTTTATTTAACTTGCAATGTATGTATGTACTATGTAACTATGTTCGTTCGAGTGGAATCTTGCAACTCGATTTTGAAGCAGATATCTTATATTTTTTTTATATCTACGTTTATTATGCTTAAGCTGTCAGTTTTTATACATGATCCATAGAATACTTTATCCGTGGCTTAAACTAGAGCTGTTTAAGTAATGGCCTTGATAGTGGAGGCCCGCAGCATTTGAACCTGGTCCAAGTTGGAGCTATCCAACGAGCTTTTTATTGCGCTGCAAACTTTGAAATAATCCATTTAGCTTTAATAGCTTCTAGGACTTTGCTCCCGTTTTTATAATTTCCAGAATCCATAATGCATAACAGCTATAAGTCTGGAGTTTCAAGATCCCATATTAACAAAATTTGATTATTGTTGTAATATTATCCAATCAAATTCAATAAAATTTTGTAGTCACGCTATTGAATCCACTATCTGTGTTTATGTATTTAGAGATTTTCGTAAAAATATGAAGTTTTAACTTCACTGGCTTACAGATTTTCGTATAAGGATAATTTGATCCCGTGTGTAACCTGAAGCTATGTATGTACATAATATTTTTCGCAAATCTGAATAAAACAAAGTAAACATTACACGATTTTCCGGAACGTTTCTCCGTGTTAAGTTATATCCTGGTTGTTATTAAAACGGATAAGCCCAAAACAGTTTTTCACCTGGGAAACCTTTTACACAAAACAAAAGAATACGAATTAAATAAATTCCTAAAACAACTTAGGCCCGGTAGATAAGAATACACAGGTAGAAATAAATACGGAGGTAATCTCGCTGTAAAACGTTTTCAATGAGTAAATTTGTATTTTAATCTGGGTAGACGGAAGTGGGAGAGTCTTAAGCCGCGTATACCGCGCTCAAGAGAGCGGATTAATGTATTTCTGTCTCCGTCTTAGACGTTTTATATGCGTTTGCGGGAAAGAGCCAAAACGAATGGAGACATACGAGTACGTGGGGGAAATGTAAACGTTTTCATATGATTTATTTTATTAAAAGACGAGTAGATACATTATGTCGATGAGATTTCTTGAATATGGTTATATTAGGTACGTCGCATGACGCCTTTTTGTTTTTAAAATGCTCAACTGGTGGTGGCGCCGGGACAACCTTATCTAAATAACCTAATCTAGGTATACCTATTGGGTGATGTGTGGCACAATTTATAAAATAAACGTTTCTTCCTAATAAAAAAATCAAAACGTTCACCACTGTGCCAAGGAAGTTGGTCTAAAGTATTCACATATATAAAAATAATACTTATAAAGAATATGAAAGTTTTTTCATGCAATTATTATCGCTAGCGCTTGTGTCAATGTGCTCATAGTCAGCTATGAGCTCTTGGCACGCGCCTTAAGCATTTTTCAATATTTTAATTCCAGTTTTGCAAGCTTGTATTTCCATAACACACTGAGTAAATTGTCGAAATAAAAACATACGATGCTCATCGTCGCGGTTCTTCTGATGACCAATCTACTTGAACGAAACGCTTTAATTCAACGTTTCTGATAAGAACCACTAAGGTGTGGAACACTCTTCTAGCATCTGTGTTTCCTGCCCCCTATAATTTGAGTACCTTCAAGGCAAGAGTGAATAGGCATCTTCTAGGCAAGCGCGCTCCAACCATGACCTCATCAGTGCTATCCAGTACTGATTGTCATCAAGCGTAAGCTTATTTCGGATTTAAAAAAAGAATCCCTACTAATATTACAAATGCGTTTTAGACAGAAGGAAGGTTCAGCTAGCTTAAATGTTTAAGCTCAGAGTATAATATAATAACTTTTTCATCGCATTAACTCGGATTGTAGTTTTGGCAAAAAACAGCTATTCCAGTGTCCTCTTCCGTTAATAGAGACAGTTATGCGACGTGCTGCAGCGAAATATTTGCGAAAATAAGACTTTCAGAATGAACAGGCTTAACATGGAGATACACAAGAAACAACCAGCGCATTTAGCTATAATCCGCGACTCTACTATTATGGTTAATGTAGAATGCGTTTCTCTGTATAAAAAAAAATCGCGTGAATCGGTCCAGAAACCCCGGAGTAATCGGTGGACATACATAGAAAAAAAAAAAGATACCGGCCGAATTGATAACCTCCTCCTTTTTGGAAGTCGGTTAAAAATAATTGGGTATTTCACAATTTTTTTTATATAGGTACTTAAAATAAAGTTTTTTAACAGACAAAAAATTCAAAATAATTTGTTTTGGGCTCAGTATCGATAATAAAGCATCCTCCGATTAAAATTTTCAAAATATACAGAATTCGTCCCGTTACAGTTTTATTATATGTATAGATATAGATAGATTGAGCTAAATGAAACGACTTAATCTAAACATAGAAAAAGTGCCAACATATTATGTGTAGAACAATTAACGATTGCCCAAATATTCTACTACGTCTATCACAATATTACATAAATTACATAAACCTCTTTATCTTTAGAGAATCTCATCATGGGAAAGCATTGGATTGGAAACAGTAACTTAGACTCGTTATATTTGTTTTATGCCATTCACCATATTAATATATTTTTGTCGACCGTCTTTCGATAAACGATACTGCTTAAATTGATTGCTCAGGAGATGAGTTCATCAAATAGTCGCTATTGATTATAATAATCGCTAGTGATATCGAATTTCGTTCACCTTGTTTTATTAAGAACACTGATACTTGATAGCATAGTGGTTAGGATTGCGGTCACGTATTCAAGGCGTTACGGATTCGGTCCTGGGCGCGTTCCTCGGAAATTATGTGCATTTAAGCAATTTAGTAAATATCACAAGCTTTAACTGTGAAGAAAGTCATCGTGGGGAAACCAGCAAGCCTAAGAATTCTCTATAATGTTCTCAAATGTGTATGAAGTCTGCCCATTTTCATTTGGCCAGTGTGTTGGACTATTATGACCTTATTTTATTTTTTATTTATTTTTATTTTTTACGTACATTTAAGGATTAACCTTTCTCTGAAAGTGCACCAGGGCCTATACTATAGGTATAGTTCTTTCAATTCACGAGGGCGCGTGAGCTTTACTTGTGGTTACGTCGTGTAGGTACATGCACATTGCGTAAGTGTGCGTGCTTGTCGGAGCCTAGGTGGGAGCGGTCAGGCGCGAGCAAGCTCTCGCTCACACTTATACAGATACGACACACACACCACCATGAGCCACGTACCCTCGTGAGTTGCAAGAACTATACCAGCTCTTATTGTAGTATTATTTCAATTCTGTTTTATGATGTCATATAACCACCTTAAAATAATTAGCTTAATTTATTAAGTTTGATATTGTATGTAGTGACCCATTGTTGAGTTGATTATGTATTTACTTCACAGAAACCTATCGTTGTTTGCAAACTGAATTATGAAAGGTCCTTTCCTTGACCGCTATATCGGAAATATTGTGGTCAAGGAAAAGGTCAAGGCTTAAAGCATTTAAAGGGTCAAGACCGTAATAATACATATAAACAAAGTCACAATGCGTGGTTATCTGTAATCAGTTATAACTTCCATTGTCTTTTATTTTAGAGGTCACGCTAAAAAAAAAAAAATCTACGTTTGTTGTTGTAAATAAATACCGAGACAAAAGAATTTTGACAGACGCCGCGCCGATAAAGCCCTGTGATTTCTTAATGAGTGTATAGGTTCTCCTTTGAAATTGATAGTTTACGAGTTTAATTAAATTTTGTACAAAGGGGAATGATGATTAAAAGATTTTGTATTAAAGTGAGGATTTTTTCTTTTTAGGCCCCGAATTCTTTTAAATGAGTAGGTACTTATTTTATTCATTATTCACATCATATCGTCATGGACAAAGCTGATATACTGTTTTGAAATGAAGTTTACAAAACTCCTAAGAAAAGGCGTTTGTTAAACTAATAGACTTTGTTTTTGTATCATTTTTATTCTAAAATACGTAAAGCTGGCAAAGCCATATGTAATATGCTTCTACGTAATTTGGTTTACTGATGCTGAGATCTATAGAGCGTGCTCTGACTCAGCTCAGACTTAAGATAGAGGTTAACACGTGACACAAATATGCTCTTACATAAATCTGTCTCGTTTTAACTTTGTCTTGAGTTTGAGCTGAGTGAGAGTGCGGTCTATAGATTTCAGCCTAAGTGGACCGACGACATCAAACGAGTTGTAGGAAGATGCTAGATACAAGCGGCGCAAGACGCAAGGCGCATGTGGTATTATATGCAAGAGACCTATGTCCAGCAGTGGACGTCTATCGGTTGATAAAAAAGATCTTTTGAATAAAAACTTTTCTATTCTATTCTCTATCCTCCCCCCCCCCCCTTCATCCCTCTCTTTCTCTCTAACAATATACATATAAGGTAACTATTTATAATACTTAAATGACTTGGACCTTCGACCAAGCTATTTACTCGACGTCATACTGAAACGGTAAACGGTAATTCTGTTACCAGTAGGTATATTTTTTTTTTACGGAAATTTTCTTGTTACGAATCTTTATTGAATTCACACGAAAAATACTCTTTTTTCCAAGATGTTTGAGCACGATCTTTTATTTCGTTTAGACGTGTGACTCCAATTGAGCTCTCCTTAAGCCACTTTAGATGGAGTATTATTAGGCAACTCGAGCGTCGTGGGGAATAGGGGAAATTAGATCACTTGGAAAATGCGAATGATCGAATTGAGGTATAAAAAATTAGTATTAGGTATAAATAAGTAACTATAACATGTTATGACTGATTGGTAGAGCATCTAGAGATTTAAAATATTCTTTTGACTTTCTAGACAATATTTCTTGAGTAGAAGGAAGCAATACGTCGTGAGCAAAACTGCGCGCCTGAGAGTTGTCTGTAGTGTTCTTAAAGGTGTGAGAAGTCTGCCAATTTGAATTGGGCCAGCGCAGCGTGGGGGATTATGGCCTATGACTTTTGGCCTATATTATCAATGCTTATAGGCTTATTAGTAGTATTAATTCAATTTTGTTTTGAGACGTCATAATATTATGATAATGACCACCTTAAAGTAATAACTATAAGGTTGACATTGTACGACATGTCAAAACAATATCAAAATCATACTGCTTTAAGCGTTGGTAGTAGGTATAGACCTTGTGTTCAGTAGTGAGTTAGTGACTCGTTGATGAGTTGAAGATGTAAGGTCTACTTGATAGAGATCTGTCGATGTTTCCAAACTGAAGTAGTTACGAAATAGGTTCTTTTTTCACTCGAAGAAAATATTCAATGAACTGAAATTTAAAAAGCAAAGAAATATAAATTGCTGAATCGACCTTCGAACAATGGCCGTCAATCCAATTTCCGATTGGCAATTTTGACACGATTCTCGCTTCTGATCAAAAATAATTGTAGTGTTTTTAAAACAATCAAGTTTATCAATTTGTTGATTTGGAATTCAATCAAGAGATTACCTGTAATTTATACATAACTAGCTTTTGCTAATGAATTCGTTCGCGTGTAGTTAGATTTGAAAAAATCCTTTGTTTTGTTTTGTTTTGATAAAAAGTAGCATGTGTGACTGTGTGTACCTGTAAAATCTGGTCAATCCGGTGCTCTGTTGGTGCGTGATTGAAGGACTAAACTACAAACAAAAACCTATAACATTTAAAATCTTGGTAGAGATGGAAAAATGAGCGGAAATGGAAAATTGTCGGAAGTTCTATAACATTATTATTGTCGCAAGCGCATTTTTACGAATATTTACATTCAATTCATTAGCTCTGGAGCTTTTTTTTAAGATTAGTAGGATGTCGAAGCAACGTGAGCTAGGAGAAGCTACGTAAGATTAGTAGCGGTGTGACTTGCGCTTTAATACCAGTACTCGGACAAATCCTCAATAGCCCAACGATTCAAAGTGCATACTGAAAATTGAAAGGTTCGATACCAATAGCTTACCCTATTTTTGTATCCACTCCTAACACAAGCTTTTACACTTTTTTTTACATCTTTAGCGAGCAAACGAGCAGACGGGTCACCTGATGTTAAGTGATTACCGCCGCCCATGAACATTTGTAGCACCAGAGGCACCACCAATGCGTTGCCGGCTTTTGAGGAATTTGTTGATCCGCCCCTTGAATAACCCCATGTTGTAATTCAGTGGGAACACCGTCGCAGGAAGTTGGTTCCACAGTTTCAAAGTACGTGGAAAAATACGTGGTACAACGGATGGTCAAAGCTATATAAATGTTATGGCTTACTAATTCAAATACCTAATAACCTAAAAATAATAACCTACTAATTCTTATATCAATAATATAATAATTTAACATTGGAGGACTGGAGGTGTCCCCACCCGCCGCCAATCCAATTTATTTTTTATTTATAAATAGCCAGCAAATAATACTATTCATATTAGGCATAAAAAATTAAATTGGATTGCTGGCGGTAACAACAACCGAACTGAGAGCAAAGGGATATTCAAGCTTTTTATCATTTTATATTATGTTACATTGGTGCTGTCTGTACCTACCCATATTTTTTTACTCAGACTGATGACGCAACTCTTGTTGTAATGTAGTAAGAGTAAACGAGCATAATATTATTATCTTCTTTGTCAACTTCTACATGTCTCGGTCTTGTCACTTGTGTCGCTTGTATCCAGCGGCTCCTTATAACTCGTCTGATATCGTCGGTCCACCACGTAGGGGACGGACATACGGACAGCGGAGGCTTAGTAATAGGGTTCCGTTGGTTACCCTTCGGGTACGGAACCCTAAAAACTACATATCACTGCACATAAACCTTTAACTTTTACAAGGACTGGAACTCGCTTAAATATATTAAGTACTAGACGGTCTAAAAACCCAGAGGCTACGTAAACTA
The DNA here is from genome assembly GCA_038048805.1 of Hipparchia sbordonii. NCBI lineage: Eukaryota > Metazoa > Arthropoda > Insecta > Lepidoptera > Nymphalidae > Hipparchia > Hipparchia sbordonii. The sequence goes on along the minus strand of CM076107.1, from coordinate 4,572,533 downwards.
ATCCATAATTTCAGACAATGTGTCACGAACATCTGCATGCTGCCTGCGGTCACACTCTGCAAAGACTAAACCTATTTACCAGCCCCGCTTTAAGTGCTAATTAATGCACGGTCTACCATCCCCCGACTATCCAAATAAACGCTACAAATATTTTCACTATCATAATTTGAATTTTAGCATATTATTTCGATTATCAAGCAGGAAAACTGCAGTTAGACGTTTGCATAAGATCCCGATGATGATTGTAATCAAAAGGAGATTTTAAACAAAAGTAAGTATACCTAGTTGCTATTTACTATTTTACTAGGTAACTAGAACTAGTACCTAATACTAAAACTAGCAACTAATTTTTTCCCCTGTCGACGTGTGCAGAGATAGATTTTTAAAAACCCCGCGGCAACTTTCTACTTTTCTTAAATAAAAAGTAGCCTGTGTCATTTTTCAGGTCTTAGCAACACATCATCATTTTTCAGATCTTATGCAAAAAATGACCTTGATCCGTTACTCCGTTGCTGCTTGATTCAAGGACCAACTAACAATCAAACACTCTTTCTCATTTATAAAATTAGTAGGAAAGGATAAAGGATTTTTAAACCTATATCAACCCAGGAGAAGTCATGAGCATTAGCTAGTTTCTTGCTAGTTTTTAGTGAACACTTTGAGGTATATTATAATTATTTTGACGATAACATTATGACGTAAATATGCAGTCAGCAATTCTGGTTATAGAATACTGGGAAGGAACGTCATCTGTGCAAGACGTGCTTACCGACCTCATATGAGAAGTTATGGCCTATAAATTTGAATCGAAAATCATGCTCTTTACATGGCTTTCGATGGCACATTGGCACAAAGGCCACAGATGAAATCAACATCTCGTTCTGTAGGCTACTGTTCTGCCCTCGTAATTGAAAACACAGTAAGTTAAATAGAAGTTACATTTATGTTACTGTGTTTTCAATTACGAGGGCAGTGTTGGTATTTCCAGGCTGCCCTAAACTAAACCCGCGCGTAGGAAGTCGCGAGAATCAGCTAGTAATTATACTTCTAGGAAATGTAGTGCTTAAGAATAATTTACTTCAATATCTTGCCAATAAGAAAAATATTGTGTCTTCATTACGCGCAAGAAGCAGCAGTTGCGGCGCAAAAACTATTAATTTAGCAATTAAGTTACAAAATAAAATGGAGGGCAATCTTGATACTTGAGAGGAATTTTGTTGCAAGAAATTTAATTAAACTATACAAATTGCTGGTAACACGAGTATTGCTGTAGACGAGACTTTTACCTCGTAATTTATTTAACTACTAGCTTTTGCCCCGGTACTCGCTCGCGTTGATTTACGTTTTATAAATCCCACTCTACTACTCTTTGATTCTCTTATGCCCAATTTCACCAACGTAAAATAAGTCTAATCCGAGCATAAAAATATATTGACAGTTTTTGCGTTGAAAAGCTGCCAAAATATCTTTACGCTGAGATAAGACTTATTTTACTTTGGTGAAATCGGCCCTTAGGTAACTAGGTTCTCAACTATACCTACCCCATATAAAATATCACATTGATACGATTCTTCATTGGGAAGGAAAAACCAACATAGAAATATATTTTCACATTTAAAATATTATTAGGGATTTAGGGATACTAGCTTTTACCCGAAAGCTATTATATATCGCGTTAGATTTTTAAAAATCTTGCGCGATTGTTTTCGCAGGAAATAAAGTCCTTTGTTACGCTCTAGGTCTTCATATCGGGCATACTACGACGTATATTTACGTTCAATCCATTTGTATACCTATCACGGGCTGAAAGGCAAACAGATAGCTATTATGACGTAGGCATTCGCTAAGACAGGATTTCTGAAAACTCAATCCCAAAGGTAAAATAGGGGTTTGAAAAATTGAGCTTAACGTGAGCAACACCGCGTGCAAAAGCTAGGTTAGTAATAATGTTAAGTAAAAATATACTGCGTCAGTAGAATATGAACACGAACACGTACAGGTCATTAGACTGATCGTCGTCATTCTGATAGATATGCTACTTTGTCAGTTTGATGGATGTTTATTCCGAACACTCCGAGACACAGCTCTGTGATAAATGTTAACTTACTATGCTCGGTTTAGCTATCAATTTGTCAATAAAACGATAAGTTATGTCATTATGAAGCTGTAAGAAAGTCGCCCACGGAATTTTTACAGCGATTCAGTATCGATACGATCGCTGGTTGTATAACTTCGGCCGCGTAACTACAATAATTACGAGCATCGATACACTCGTGCGTTGTAGTAAACGTCTGTGTAGACTGTGGAGCGTCCACAGTCCACAGTTGCAAAATTTTTAAGCTATTGCATAGCTTCTATCGCGGGCCTCGAGCGTGGAGACCGAATCTAGAAATTCCGTAACGAAAATAACCTGACACGGGACTCCTCTCACCGCTAGATGGCGTTGATAAAAAATGCTATGCAATAGCTTTACCGCGGCAGTCCCCGAGTGCCACACGTCTTTTTTTTGATTTTCCTACCATAAAGCACCATTATGTAACGGTGGCTTTATTTTATACTAGCTTTTACCCGCGGTTTCGCTCACGTTAAATTCGATTTTTCAAATCCCAATTTTACACCCTGAGGGGTATAATTTTCAAAAATTTTTTCTTAGCGGATGCCTACGACATAATAGCTATCTATATGCCAAAAAACCCGATCCGTCCAGCAGTTAGAGCTGTGCGTTGATAGATCAGTTCGTCAGTCAGTTAGTTACCTTTGTCTTTTACATATGTCTATATTCATAAGAAGACTACCATCTAGCCTGTGGGCTAATAAGGAATATTATTTTAATTTAAACTTCTACTTATTATTAATTTCTATATCTGATTTACAGTCCAATAACTGTCCTTAGTTTATTCTAATTAGTTCACGCCTCACTCTCGCACTTCTTTTACTCGATGCCACCCAAATCAGTCGCGCGTTAGTAGCGATGCTAAAATCACTGTTGATTTATTAGTATATGTTTTCCTGATTCCAGTACTATTAATATATTTGTAAACACTATTGGTTGAGATGACAGATCCATCCGCAGAAAAAATTAAATTACGAATTTTCTTCACATACCCACCCGAAAAACAATGATTAAATAAAAAGCGGACGGAGAAACTAACGTATTTACCAATTTTGATGGATATCCTCTTACCCCAAGTGATCAATTTGACCAGTATTGGTTTTCCTTAGACGACGGATAAATAAAATTGATAAGATAATACATATAACTTATTCTGATACAAATAAATTAGTTACACAATGCTTGCCAGTAAAGAACAAATAGGTAAGTAATTTGTGCTTTTGTCCTATTACAGATAATAATATTATTTTGACTTATGAATCACCAATAAAATATAATTATTCTCTAAAAACAATGATAAAAAATAGTTTTGCTAAACTGATACATAAAATAAAAGGACTAAAATCTTAATTTTAATTATAGATTAGGGAATACATATGGAACCTTTTTATTCCTTGTAGTCTGTGCTTGTAACACTCTAAGTTTTAAATACGCCGAAATTAAGACATATTAGAATCATTTTTAAAACCTAACTCCACATAGACAACCATGACCATTAGCTAATCGAAACTACTCGGTCTCCGTATTAAACAAAAAAAAAAAAGGTATAAAAAAAAAGGTTTGCAAACTGAACTAATTTGCTCAGCACACAATACCTAAGTAGGGCGTATTGACCTAAACTGTATTTAATTTTCACTAGATTAGCCGCTCGCTGCCACTTGCCTCATATCGTAACTAGATCAAAGCATTATTAATTTAAAGCTTCAGAACTTTTCACTCCGTTAGGCGTGCAAATCATATTTCAAAGTTAGGAGTTCCTAATTTTATAACGGTTACCTTTGGTGGTATAATTTCACATGTGCCCTTTGAGATTTTTTCCCTTGGTCAAACAGAGATTTTTTTTATTTAATGACACAGATCATGCTATATGGAAGCATTATATGCTATATGCATAACATTGTCATCATTGTCCTCGTTTCTGAGACGAAGTTACTCGTCGTCTACACACGTCTACATTGCGTGTGTATGCCTGTCAGGAGCCTAGGTGGGAGCGGACAGGCGCGAGCAAGCTCTCGCTCCCACTTATATAGATACGACACAAACAACCATGAGCCGCGTACCCTCGTGAATTGAAAAGAACTATACGAAAGTGAAGCCATAAATAAAACTTTTTATTAACAAATCCTCGTTCAAATCGGCCCATCGCATTGATCCCTGGATCATAATTATTTTGTGTCGCTTATATCTTGACTGCCTTATTGGTCAGCATGTTCAAATGCGCATGACAAGGTCCTAGGTTCGATTCCCGAGTCGGGCCAATAAATTGATTGGGTTTTTCTGTCAAGAAATTCTCAGTAGTGGCCCAGAGTTAAAAAGTTGGCGCTGTCAACCCTGTGCTTCGGAGAGCAGCAGTAAAGCCGTCGGTCATGAGTCTGATCTCCTCGGTTCAAGTCGGATATCCGTCCCATCGGACTATGAGAGTGAGTGAATAGAGAGGGCGCCTGTTGTACACATACTTGTATACTATAATATGTCCTGTGTTGGTGGCTACTCTCTGAGGAGGTTGGACGCCGTGACTGGATTCGGTTGGGAGGATATTTTATCCAGCAGCTACCAGCGACTCACTCAAGATCGTTCTACTCGTCTACCCAAATAGTTGGGGGGTTTTCCAACGCTGCGTATCGAGCTAGGACCTCTAATATTTAATCATCATGACTAATCTCTAAAGAGGTTGGACGCCGTGACCGGATTCTGTTGGGAGGATATTACTATATCCAGCGGCTACCAGCGACTCACTCGAGATCGTCCGACTCGTCCATCCACATAGTTGAGGGGGTCTTCCAACGCTGCGTATGGAGGATATTATTACCTCAAATATTGGTTTTTCGAGCAATGTATCCAAATGCCAGATCACTTAACAATTAACTTTACGGCAGACATTTTAGTCAGCTTTTCCAATTTGCAAAACGCTCCTCTAAATTCTCGCCGTATCCATTCGCATAAAAAAAAGAATGAAATGGCTGTATACCAAAGTATCTAAGTACAGATGTTCCCAATACTGGGTGTTTTACTGTATAGCGTTGAGTTAGTGGTCCTGGAAGGGGCTTGATAAAATATGCATTTATGCTCTATAGGAGATGCGTACTACTGAACTGATGTTTAATATTGTATGGCAAGGGATGAAGTAGGCTTTTGCAGGCTTTCTATTATTCATTGTTTCACCCATTACTAAACTACTGTGTTTGTTAGGCGGCTTAGCCTGTGTGGATTTATTTTTTAAGTTTAAACTTTGCTTTGAAAATATCCTATGTCATTTTCAAGTTCTTGGATTCGAAAATTCTGCGAAAAAATTAAGTTGGTCAACTTGTTGACAACTTAGCAACCTAAAGAAGAAATTCGTTAGCTTGCAAGGTTGTCTCAATCAGCCTATGTCACTCTCGTATTCAAATAACCTCATAGAAAAATCACATCGATCTTTTAATCCATTGTTGCATTATTGAAGGAGAAACCAAGAAACACTTTTTTTTTAAATATTAACCATGCTGAAAATTACCTATATTCCACCTTTCCTTCCAACTAAACGTTCATTTTGTCCTTGAATTAGGTAGGTAATTGAAACGGCAACCCACTGCCAGTTCCGGCACCTAGTTCAAAACCCACGGTTTGACACAGCGACTTTTCGGTTTACAGTCCGTACCGTTAGGAGTGAGCACGACAATAGCGCAAGGTGTAGGGATTGAACTTACGGCCTTTTAGTTTTCAGTCCGCACCGTTAACCGTTGAGCTATTGAGGCTTAAAATTCCAGGATTTCAGTCATATTACATGACGTTGAGTAACATAGGCTATTATTTTCCCGGAAAACCACGGGTAAAAATATTCTATATCTTCGACGGTGCGGATCGATGCAAAGTGGCTCGTTAGGCAAGGGACAAGTTCCAGCCGCGTTAACAATCCCGCAGTATGAGGCGTTCGATACGTGTGATATTGGATTCGCGTAGACTTATATTAGGTAAGCTTCGTAAACTTGCCTTATATTTTTTTTGGTTCACATCAGCTATACTTATTATTTTTTTTTTTATAAATAGCGGGCAAACGAGCAGGCGGGTCACCTGATAAGTGATTACCGCTGCCCATGAACAGTGAACACTTGTAGTACCAGAGGCACCACCAATGTGGATTTTCAGGAATTTATTGGTCCACTCCTTGAATAACCCCATGTTGTAATTAAGCTTGTATTATGCTATTGGTTTCAATAGAAAGGTTTCCCGAGAGCGTTTCATACAAACGTAGTTAAAAATAAAGAATAATCAAAATCTTACTACTCTGCGAAAAGTTATGCGTGGTCATACATAAAAAAAATATATACTCGACGAATTGAGAACCTCTTTTTTTTTCATCGGTTAGAAACAAGTGCGAGTCGGACCCGCACAGGAACGGTTCCGTACTATCCTTGTACTCATTGTATAAATGCGAAAGTTTGAATGGATGTTTGTTACTCAATCACGCAGCAACGACTGAACCGATTTGGCTGAAATTTGGCGCAGAGATAAATTTAAGTCTGAAATAACACATATAGGCTACTTTGTATCGCGGAAAATAAGAGAGTTCCCGCGGGAATTAAAAACCTCAAACCACACGTACGAAGTCGGGCATCATCATCCATGCATCCAAACTTTCGCATTTCAAATGTTAGTAGGATATACCAAGAATCTATTTAGGAGCCCTCTACCTTCCATATAGGCTTGTTAAGGCCCCAATATTGCCTTTAACTCACTAACAAGTCCTGTTTTAGTATCTTAACTGAATTACCGCCTCCCAGCGCAAACGTAAGTGAAACTCTCGAGCAAGAGCTTTTAGTACCTAACATTATAGGTACTTAGAATCCGAACTCTCCTAGTCAATAGCTAGTTAGGTATTTAATTATTTAGGACTGGTTTGCAATTGACCTTTATAGGTACCTTGTGTTACCTAGGTAATACCCAAAAGTGGTCGGTTAATAAATAAAATTGTAGACGTTCTTCTGAACGTATTTCGGCCACTATACGGTCAGTTTTAAAGGAGGCTAAGTTACTTATTCTACTCAGGATGGAAAAAATATACTTATAGGTACTTATGGCCAATTTCACCAACGTCGAGTGACGTTTACCCGAGGAATTTGGGCGTTTTAACAGTTTTTGTATTGAAAATCTGCCAAAATATCTTTACGCTCGGATAAAACTTATTTAACCTAATCATAGGTACAAATAAATAAATAATACAATACTTAAGTGTGTGTTTTTTGTTCTGTTGTCTGATGGATTATATTGGCTAAATGAAACATAAAGCACAAATCCTTATTATAAAGGCAGTCAGATATGATCGCAAATGTCACTGAAAATTATTAGCATACTGCAGTAGGTTCGTACCGAAGCGAGCATACTGACAACGTCTATGATAGTCTTTTAGAATCTCTAGTATGCTAAAGTGGCCAGTGTTCTATTAAGAAGGTATATGTATACCTAATTGTTTCTTTCACCTTGTGATAATATTCTAGATTTTGTACAGCGTCAACTACCTACAATGAACTGCTGAATTTTCCTAAGTAAATGCACAAAGAGGTAACACAATGCTCCACCACATTACATCCTTCACTATAATGAGTACACATCACTTACCAGTAGGTACACTATTCATACAACAGGAATTTCGGGACAAGACTTACTTTGGGCGCATATCGTGCTAACAGAACGCAATCACTGCACCAATGAAGCGATACCATTTATTTTGGTCTAATTACACTGGTACGCTTTCGACCTGCGTTGCGAAGTTGGGTATGCGTCATGTAAGCTGCGCATTCTAGCAATAGCTTATGTTGATTAGCATGCGACTATCCGTGCGCTGACGTGTGCCAATCAACATGAGTTATTGCCAGCGAAGATGAGGCATGCACAGTGCTCACGGGCATAAGTCTGGGTAGTTAGCGCATGCTTCTAACGCTAGATAGACTTGGAATAGAATGTAGGATGGACCTATTATTTCACATAAGTACGATCCCAATAATTAATTAGGTCCAGCGTCGCTTGACCAAACTTTTGGAACACCTATTCAAAAAAAAGTTCATCGTTTATGTCTGCAACAGTCGTACTATTATTTTAACTGGTTTTAAGAATTCCAAGAAATTATAATCCCTCAGCATTACACTTATACAGCTTTCTTTTGTTTCAGTTTGGAAGAGTAATCTCGATTACGAAACAGAAGGTAAGATTTTATATATTTTTTTTACTGTATTAAAGTTAAGTATTGTTATCCAATTTACTTCAGCCAATGATCAAAGTATGAATATAAAAACAAATGCACTCCACTGGACCTAATCAGTGCTTTCTATCATTGATTGTCGTCGACACTCAAGCGCAAGCCTACATCGACCAATAAAAAAAATGAAATGTAGGAGATGTATACAAATATTATCCTACGAAAGCCCATAACATAGTCACCATACTCACAGTACACGTGACATACATTTCGTCCGGAAAGCGTCGCATACCTACCTAATAATCAGGAATTAGACGCTCTTTGTCCTACAGTACCTAGTTATAAATTTTCTCTACTTTGCTCGTGCGAACTTGTTTTTAACCGACTTCCAAATAATGAGGAGGTTCTTAATTCGTCAGAATCTTTTTTTATATTTTATGTATGTTCCCCGAGTACTCGAAGTCGCCTGGACCGATTTGGAAAATTCTTTTTTTGTTTGAAAGGGTATACTTCCCAGGTGGTCCCATTGTCATCAAGTCAGGATCTGATGATGGGATCCTGGACTGTTCAAATTTTATAGGCACAATTGATACCTATATTTTTAAGTGGTGTTTGAAGACGGTTTTTTTGAAAGAATTTTTACGTTTATATTATGTAAATGTACATATGTACGAGTAGGTACATATCTACTCATCACATCAGCCAGTAGACGTCCAATTTTGGACATTTACTTTTCTTCTTTATCAATTGATAGACTTCATCTGTTGGACACAGGTTTCTCTTGCGTAGACACCTGCATGCCTCGGTCTTGCGCCACATGTGTAAAGTTTTTCAATCTTCGCACGCTAGATTAGTACCCACTAGGTAAACCCGTATAACGATGTTACGGCTTGTAAGATTAGACAGTAGCAGATGTGTAGATAAAATAGATAATGTACTATATATAATGCAGAGTATGGTTCGGGTAAAGCCCTCATTTAGTGAAGAGCAGGTGTCGTGTTGAGGTGTTCAAGTGTTTGAATTACTTAATACATTAAAATAATACGTATTAAACTGGTTGGTTGGTTCCTCCAAAACTTACTTACACATCGCATGAAATGTAGCATTTCTTCAAATTACTATTTGCATTTCACTCAAGTTATGGAATCACCCTAATATTATTAAGGCGAAAGTTTGTATGTGTATGTGTGAGAGTGTGTGTGTGCGTGTTTGAGAGTGCGTGTGTGTGTGCGTGCGTGAGTGTGCGTGTGTGTATGTTTGTTATTACAGTACAGCATTTTAACAATAGATTTTACCATAGATGTCTCTGTAATCTATGATTATAAACTCTACAACGCATACCTACCTAAGCGTAAAGTCTAACTACAAAATTCACTCAGAAACCTAGCTGGTTCGGTCGAAAATATTTTAGGATTTTTGCACCTATGTGACAGTATGTCACTCAATGTACCTACTCGTTACTCTGACATGAAAAAAGGTTACAAACAATACGAGGCAGTCCGCTAGTCCATTTCTAGTCAGATAAACTCTGATTTATGTATCTGTTAGTCTGTGGCGCACTCTGCAGAGTGAAATTTCGGTTCTCGTAAACGTTTTGAGCAATATGGTTGTTCAAAATTACCAAACCAGGGTAGGCTTTTGTTCTAGTACCTACTTGTCTAACGAAAGCTTGTGTTAAAACTGTACGCAGGGCTTCGATTTTTTTTAAATAAGTCCTTACTAATCACACTGTCACATCACATCACACTAATAATATACAGGCGACAGTTTGTATGTGTGTGTATGTGTGTGTGTGTGTGTGTGTGTGTGCGTGTGTGTGTAATCTTGTTACTCCTTCACACTACAATGAATGAATCCATTTGGCTGAAATTTGGAATGAAGATAGCTGATACCCCTAAATAAATTCCTATACATATTACCAAGAGACGGACCAGCCATTTAAAAAAAATGTGAATATCTTAAGAATTATTAAAATAAATGATCTATTTGGCGCTTATTGCACTCTTACACGCTAGCATCTGTCGCGTTTCACACGACGTTTCGGGTATGTTTTATTTCATCTATCGCGGGATTTTTTTTGGCATTCTGTGCACTGTTAACGAACCTGTAACGCCATGTAGAGGGAACAGTGGGGATATTTCGGAGTGTCAGCGCTGGTATCAATCACCTTTTTCAAAGGAAACCTACAGCATTCATCATTTCACGTTCTCGTCATGCATGATCATTATTTCTATGGTCCAAGGTACAATAAAAAGTGTGAAAATAATATTTCCATACTTTTATTCCTCTGCGATCCTTCCTTCCTTTTAATACTTCTGAGATTTTTTTTCGATCTATGCTCTACATAATACGCACTACTTAGGTACCTAATTATTATAATAAATTATGTAAGAAACACTACATCATAATTATTTAATCAATGGTACGTAATTATTACGATACATAAAAAAATAAATATGATAATATAATTATGTAATGCGTTCCTAGTTCAGAGAAACAAGTTGAATTCATCTTAAATCAACAACAATTATTTGTTTCAACCAGAGATAACATATTGAAATTTAAAAGTATTTATTGGTCTTAAAGCATTCAATAAAATAAAAGTAGTAGGTAGTTCATTAAAATTAAATTATAATATAATAACCCAGTTCTGGAATGATATTTATGATATGAAATATCTTTCCGCTTGGAACTTTTGCTGTAAACCACGAAGCAACGGTACAACATTATTCAGCTTGGTCTTTGTTTTTGCGTGCCATTAATATTGAAAACACAAAAAACCTGATCCCAAAGATTTTTGAATATAAAATGGATGAGAATTTATGAACCTTTCATTAATATTCTTTGTATTCATAAATCAAAAAAAAAAAAAATTCTTAACGCTCTGGGGTTATTTGGATTAATTCTCTCAGCAAAAACACAATAGAGATAATAATTTATTTATATTATAAGTATGTATTATTCGGGAAAGTGTTTGTGTCAATTTTGCCCTAAAGCATTTTATTGTTAATTGCTCTATTTTGCCAGAATACACTATTATTGTTGTACAATACAATTACATTTGAAAAAAAAATAATATTATAAAATCATGTAAGTAATAAAAACTATTTAATATTACGTTTAATGACAGAAAAGCGTAGTTCTTACGTTCTCTTTCATTATGGAGTTATCTGAAAATTGAAAAATTTGTAACACGTGTTTTTTGTATGTATTGTTGTATAATATATGTTGTAATTAATTCATATATACTTGCGTTTTTGCTTTAGGAGAATGTTTGCTTACCATGCTTATTGAATTTTCAATTCAAAAACTTTGCTAGAGTTTTCTCAAAGAGATCGCACACGACCTTATACCCCTAAGGAGTTATAAGAGCTGCCCGTTCCACAAAAGATACATTTTCAGTATTAAGATTGCGAATATGCGAAGTATTGGGTGCACCGTAAAAATGCCCGAGCAAAGTTTATGTCAGACTTTCTTCTATGTACTGATGCAGAAGGATCCTGCTAAGATACACAACGTTGCAAGTCCCTACTAGGTGGATTGGATAGACGATTACTTTCTTCAAAAGGCATCATCGGCAGCCGCTGGATATATGGAGCACCAGCCCCCTGATTCTGTAACTCAGTGCCTATCAACGACGATAAGCATTTTTTAACTATTGAAGGTTTGAAGAGAAATGTCATTTACTATTTTACAGTAAATCTTCAATGGATAAAAAATATATGTCAGTGGCTTTCATTTTTTGATAGGCACTGAGTTACAGAATCAGCCCTCAGATCACGTTCTACGGTGATCCATGGTAGTGAGCTATGCATGTCTATGGATTGAGACCTCTTACGGCTCTTGCGGCACCTGTATACGATCACCTTTACTGCATTGTTCAATTAAGTGATCACTGAAAATCAGGAACATACAGTCGGACAACAGCATGTTAATGAATGATCATTAGAGCCTTAACACATGGGTCAGTAAGCTTGACACGTCAGCGTGATAGATGCCCTACTTTATCACATTTTGATTGATGTCGACTTCGAACGCGCCCAGATAAGGCTGTCCGACCCATGTTCTGTAACGATGCTCGCGCGGGTTATTGTACAGAAATTAATATTAGATAGCACTGGCAGATGCTGGTGAATTTGTCAAAGTAACATCCGATTTGGGAACTCGCGCCAGCTGTGTGTTAGTCACGACAGCTAACGTAATATGGTTTCTGTAGTGGATGGATTGCAGTAAAAACACTGATTTTGAGTACCTAATCCTATTATCCTAATAATATTGTAAATGCAAAAGTTTGGATGTATGGATGTTTGTTACTCAATCACGCTGCAACGCCTGAACTGATTTAGCTGAAATTTGGCACAGAAATAGCTCACAGTCTGGAATAACAAATAGGCTACTTTTTATCCTGGAAAATAAGAGTATCCGCGGGATTTTAAAACCTCAATTATTGTTACATTTAGATGCACAAATAAGCTTAAGATTAATATCTCACCAAACTGGACAGCCAGTTTGATGGCAAGCTGGCGCAAAATTAAAACTTAATGTACCTAATTAAAACTAAACAGGTAAACTTAACTAACAATTTAACAATAATTAACTTTAACAGTCACTCAGTGAAAGTTTCCTTAATAAAAACATCCTTTAATTTATTTTTAAGGGCTGCTTCACTGATCTTCCTCTCCTATCTAAACCAGTCTATATTGTTGAATATTTTTGATATTTATAATAAGATATTTAAAACAAAAATTATACACGGGCGAAGTCGCGGGCAACCACTAGTTATTAACATATGTCTTGCTGAACATAACTAATAGTCCCCTCTCCCATCCAAATAAGGGTAAAGCTTGTTAGGAGTGGATACGACAATATTACGTGTGAGTGTGACCTTCCAGTTTTCAATCCGCGCGTTTAACAGTTCTATAGAGGCTCAATGATTTTTATACATAGAAATATCATTGGCTTTAAATATTAAGGGTGACATTGTATACATATTTGTACTAAGTACTAGCAAGTAGGTACGCATGTTAATTAAAACGAAAACTTCACACAAGGTGGCTAAACTCAAACAGAGGCGTAAAATGTTTCCTGTCTCCACCCCACTTACGTGTCAAGAGCCCCAGGAACTACATCTGGATGAACTCATTGTCTTGAACGTGTATTACATACGTAGGAAGTTGGAGATAAGTTCGCGGGAACTAGGAGACGTTCGTGCCATTATCACGTGCCAAATTTTAAACTTTGTGCTCTGTTGGCACACAGTCCACGTATACCGTTTTAAGGAAGTTGAAAATCTTCGCTGGTCAGATGTCTGCGATTGTACCTGAATTTCGATCTTATAGACACGGCCAATATTTGAAGTGGGCGACTGAGCTGTTTAGTTACAAGTTCTCGTTGTTATTGTGGTAATAAAGGAGACTACATGGTCTTATTTATTGCCACTTGCTATAAGCGTGTGCTCATAAATATCTTAGACGTACATAATGTGGTGGTAGCCTTAGGGTCAGGGCTTTGTGAAAAAGTGGTTGACTTGCTTTTCAAAGGCCCGAGGTTCGAATCATGTAACTTTTTTGAGTCATATATGGCGAAGATCGGAAACCTCGTGAAACTGTATGTATGTATATACTCGTATAAATGTATAAAAAATTCTCAAATAAATTATAATAATATATCTAAATATATAAAAGGCAAAGGTGACTGACTGACTGATCTATCAACGCACAGCTCTAACCACTGGACCGATCGAGCTAAAATTTGGCATACAGGTGTTAGGACGTAGACATCCGCTAAGAAAGGATTTTGGAAAATTTCAACCCCAGAGTGTTAAATAGGGGTTAAAAAACCGGGGCACATAGTTCGAAGAGCTGATGGTCGATGGGGTCCCAAGGTGCTGGAGTGGCGACCCCGCACCGGGAAGCGCAGTGTTGGCAGACCCCCCACTAGGTGGACAGACGACATCAAACGAGTCGCAGGGAGCCGCTGGATTCAGGCGGCGCAAGACCGAGGCTTGTGGAGGTCCATGCAAGAGACTTATGTCCAGCAGTGGACGTCCATTAGTTGATGAAGAAGAAGAAGAAGAAGAAAAAATCGAACCTAACGTGAGCGAAGCCAAAGGTTAAAGCTAGTATTTATATATTATTAAATAGATATTATGAATGCGAAAGTGTGTTTGTTTTGTTGTTCTTCAATTCTGTAGCAACGAAGCATCGGATCGGTGTTTTTTTGGCATATTTGAAGGTTTGGTATATACTGGAGAGAAACAAATTGTTTCCGCGGAATTTTTAAAAAGCTAAGTCCCCGCGGATAAATTCGCGTGAAAAAACTTGTAAACCAATGAAATTAGTACAGATACAATAATCAACTTCACATAAACTTGTTAGTTCAAATATTTTATACCTTGATTTATTCATACGAGTATATAGATATTATAGATTTTGACGCCTCGCTTGTAGCTTTAAAAGAGATGATGTTTATTACCAGCGAACTCTTTCGAGAAACTTCGCTTTACCGTTTTTGTATCGATTATGTAACCGACAATTTGCATGCATTGACACATGATAATTAAACTGGCGCGATAAAAAAACTGACGACAATCTGTGAACGAACAAAATATTTTCGCTAGACATACCTAAACCTTTTAGTTGGTACCTAGTTTATTATTTTACCATGTCTGACCGCAATTTCGAGAAAGTTTGGACTGTTTGGTTAAATGTTTAATGCTTTAATTTCTGCTAAATTAATGATAGATTTGTAATTGCATTAGAAACGAAATGCAGACACCCCGATTCCACGCAGATTTGTCTGCTCTACCTCTCCTTCAAGAGCTTCTGGCGTAACTAATGCATGATGATTCACAATTTTTATAGATGAAAGATTATATTATGAACTAGCTGTTGCGCGCGACTTCGTCCGCGTCAATTTCTCTTATTATGATCACGATTAAGAAGTTTTAAAAGAATATTTTTTAAATATGGATAATTTTCTCCGTTTTTGCAACATTTTTCACTGATGCTTCGCTCCTATTAGTCGTAGTGTGATGTTATATAGCCGAAAGCCTTCCTCGATAAATGAACTATCCAACACAAAAATAATTTTTCAATTCGAACCAGTAGTTCCTGAGATTAGCGCATTCAAACAAACAAACTCTTCAGCTTTATATATTAGTATAGATTATCTATGGCAGTGTAATTTATAAATCTGCTGAAAGTTTACCTAATAAGCAAATTCACGGGTATTTGCTTATTACATACTGACATGAATTCCATACGAATTTTTGTAAAATATGTAAGCCCATCATCATGAATTATGGTGTGAGTCAGACTTATATATGTAAGTAAGTTTAATTTTTTTTGTATTGGCGCGGGGTGTTTTCCAAGGCTTTGAAAAAAAATATATATAAACTAAGTAAAGAATTATTTCAGTATATATAATTGTGTAGATATGTTTTAGAAAAGATTCACAAAAGAAGAAAGAAGATGAAATAAGGTTCAAGTTCTATTTTACAGCCTTCTGTCGTTTTCCATACAACGTCTTACCTAACTGCAATTGCAATTCTCACTATAATATCGAGGTGAGTTTCTATTCAAGACCACCAACGATCAACTTCAAAGATCATAAAGCGTATAGCAATATAGATTTTAATATCAAAGAACTCAACTGAAATTGGACCTCGCTACAGGCTATCGCTATTAAACGTGACCATTTTTCGCTTTATTTCGCCGCTTCGAATTGTATCGTTCAAATTTATCAAAGCAAATTTTTCATTGGAATTTTCTTTTCCTGTTAGGACACGTCGGTTTGGAGCCGTCATCCAGTTGTGGTTGATGATTAAACACCTTAATAAAATACCTAAATAATTACATATGATGCCTCTACCGGTTTGGCTGGTTTTCTTCGTCACGACGCTAAATCTATACTAATATATAATATATAATCTATACTAATATATAAAGCTGAAGAGTTTGTTTGTTTGAACGCGCTAATCTCAGTAATTACTGGTTCGAAATGAAAAATTATTTTTGTGTTGGATAGTTCATTTATCGAGGAAGGCTTTAGGCTATATAACATCACGCTGCGACCAATAGGAGCGAAGCATGAGTGAAAAATGTTGCAAAAACGGGGAAAATTATCCATATTTAAAATATATTCTTTTAAAAACTTCTTAATCGCGATCATAATAACAGAAATTGACGCGGACGAAGTCGCGCGCAACAGCTAGTGTTCAATACGCAGAATGTTCAAAACGCTTTTGTTGTATGGTATGTCAAGACAGTGTGTGTCTGAAAGAAAATTTTTGTGGAAATGTTAGAAAATTGGATAGTATTTTTTTGTTGTTACGACTGAAGACTAAAAGGTCGCAAGTTCGATCCCCACCCGTTGCGCTATTGTGGTACCCACTCGTAGCACAAGCTTTCCGCTTATTTGGAAGGGAGAAGAGAAAATTAGCCTATTTCAGCTTAGCTATTATTCATTAAAAAAAAATGCGGAACGTTTTAATGTTTGTTTTTTTATACACGTGTGCATTAAAAAACATCACATTTACAAGTACACATTTACTGCAATTTTCAATGTAATTAAAAATGATTACAATGATTATAATGATTAATCATAATATCTGCATTTAATATGTAAGTTATGTAACCATGGTTGATTTGTGTCTTTAGAATACCTATTATTATAATAGCCAAGGTTTTTTTAAATAGTAACTAGTGGTCGCCCGCGATTTCGTTCGCGTAGGATTTTTAATTTCCTATTAGATTATAATAAGACCTACGTTCAAAATTTCAAGTTGTAGGCTTTATAGTTCCTGAGATTTCATAATTTGTCAGTCAGTGATAACTCTCTTATTTATATACATATAGATAAATGTAGTCATGGAGTTCAGCGGCTATGGAGTTTTACACATGTATCTCTTCGCAATTGGCAAAGCACCAAATGAAGAATGATACTTTTGCGGGGAGGAGGACACACTAAACATGCTATATCTATTTGCATTCAAATATAGCATGTTTAGTGTGTCTCTCTCCGTATCCGCTGAACGCCTCCGTGATCCACCGGTTCATCTCCCCATCTTTCCTACTGTAGATACATTCCTACTTCGCTTAGACTTGAGATCGTTGGTGCAACGGGCAAGTAGCTATGTAGATTCCTGCAACTTGATAACTTGCATGCTCTCTAGTGCAAAGGAGTGGCATAAAATATATGGACGAATGTTTAGAAGAGAGAGAAAAAGAAGAGAAGAGCAAGAGAAAAACATGTAGACTGTGTGCACGAAGTAAAGCAAAGCTGACGTTGGAGTCCTGAAGAGGTTGATAGTCCGTGCGAATCGGACACAATGCCATCTGGCAGAAGTCCGTAGCAATTTTTTCCTTCTCAAATAATTATGAGAAAAAAATGGTATTATACCACTAGTACTTCTATTTTTATAACGTACGGCTATTGAACTGAGCTCGACAGCTAGCGTGATCAATTTTTATTTGCCCTTTTCCGCAGCGTCGTCGATTTTCTGCTATAAAATGAATTCTGTTTGAAATCAATACGGACGCGCTGCAGCGAATCATTGGCCCATTTATAACGTTGAAGAAAAGTTATCGGTTGATATCTATACAAATAAATAAAATTTAAGTGTCTGTCTGTGGTTTGAAGTTGTTGGCACATCGTTCGAATAATAATGCTGCCATTCTAAAGTTAAAATGTCATTAACTACCAAAACGCGGGAATCCAAAAAGCGGGAATTTATTAAGAAATGGTGCCATTTGATCCTAATCCTAATCACATCACACTTCACACTTATCACACTAATAATATTATACAGGTGAAAGTTTGTATTTGTATGTGTGTGTATGTTTGTTACTCTTTCACGCAAAAACTTCTGGCCGGATTTGGTTGAAATTTGGAATGGAGACAGCCCATAGCCTGGTTTAAAACATAGGCTACTAATTTAATTAAACCTTAATCCATGCGAACGAAGTCGTGGGCATCATCTCGTAACTTATAAACGACGTTTTTCTTATTGCTACATCAAAAACTACAGCAGTAAGGAGAAAACCGATTAGATGGATCGATAGAGAATTTTCTTCTAAGTAAGTTAGCATTAATAAATCGTATTTGATAAATGTTGGTTAATGACGTTACAGCTTGAGGAGGGCAGAATAGTCGTTGGTGTTCAAAGAAGCACAGTAGCGACCTCACACCAGAAACCAGATTGCCAGACTTCCTCCACAAGGTAGACCGACATCAGAGAGTTTTTTTATTTTATTTTTGTCGTCTATCTGTTTGTTCGGGCTTATCTTCGGGATGGTGGAAACAATTTTCACGGGCAAGTAGAGAAATTATATAAGGTGAGATTTTTTTTTAAACATTAAGCTGAAGTTGACTAATATTCTTATATCCCCTCCAAATAAGCATAAAGCTTGTATTAGGAGTGGGTAGATACGACAATAGGGCAACGGTTGAGATTTGAACCTGCGACCTTTCAGTTTTCAGTCCGCACCTTTATTGATCCGTTGGGCTATTGAGGCTTGATTTATTCCACTTTTTAACGGAAACTTTTTAACAGGTTGTCATTAAATGTTTAAATGTATGTTTTTTCCCGCTTTTAATCGAGAAATGAAGGAAAATACTGACCAGTTAAAACGGTTACGAGGAATTAATTAATAAATCATAATATCTTATAACTTTAAAGGATTCCCAATATCGCAGTCTATAAACCACAAATTAATTTAAATTTTAATCAACACGCATTTCGTCAGCCGAGTTTAAATGAACCAAGTTCCCAAAGTTTGAGACTGTTAATAAAGCTTATATATTTCATATCGTTGTCGGAAATACAAGAGTCGGAGGCTGATGATAGAATCAAAATACAATTTTCAACTTGCACTTAATAATTGTTCTGTCTGTGTGTGTGTCTGTGTGTGCGTGTGTGTATGTTTGCGTGTGCATGTGCGTGTGTGGACACAGATACACAGTTCGGGCATCGTCTAGTCGTACTA
The DNA here is from genome assembly GCA_038048805.1 of Hipparchia sbordonii. Taxonomy (NCBI): domain Eukaryota; kingdom Metazoa; phylum Arthropoda; class Insecta; order Lepidoptera; family Nymphalidae; genus Hipparchia; species Hipparchia sbordonii. The sequence goes on along the minus strand of CM076107.1, from coordinate 4,553,260 downwards.
GAATATTAAATGCAAATAAATTTAGCACAGGGATAGATTTTAGTCTGGAATAAGACATAGGCTACTTTTTACCCTGCAAAATAAGAGAGTTCCCGCGGGAATTAAAAAACCTACATCCACGCGGACGAACTCGCGGGCATCATTTAGTTACCTATAGTTTTAATTTTAACTTAACATTATTTATAATTTTTTATTGCTCGTTAGATGTTTTAGTCTCTTTAGTCTTGGAGTATTTTAGTCTTCGATCTTATAAAAAAAGGTTTTAGTATTACGATGTTATCTTCTAATAAGGATTTGATCGAAATTTTTCACTATAAGACCATTGATCGAAACAACAGTCGGAACTATAATTGTTGAATCAACATTCCACATTGCGGTTATCTCATGGTCAAGGTCTAAAATATATTTTGTTACATTATTACATAATTTAAAACTACGCAAAGGCGGCCTTACAAACCAATCTCTACCAAGCAACTTTCATATCGTATCGTGCGAAAGACAATAATATTATATGGGAATGAAATTATAAAGTGCTGTTGAAAAATCGTTTAATTAAAAAGATAGGTTAGGTTACAGCAAGGGGCAAGATTTCGGAGGTAGGTAATTTAGATTTCTTTTACTTTGATGCCATTTATTCTTAATATTTGGATTCTATCAGCGCTGGCGAGATATGCAAACTAGTACTAAGGGTACCAAATAATATTGCTGCTTTTTGCACGCGCGATAACTGGAATCATCGCAACATACCTAGTTCACACAGCTAGCTAGTAGTAGTCCGCCTTGCTGAGCTTGTGTGGAACGGCTGACGAGTATTGAAATGACGTGACGGCGCGGCGTATGATTGCGTTAATGAACGCTAATAAATAATAATATAATAACGCAGAACGCTCGGTTCAATTTAAACTTAAGGTCTGCCAGGGATAGTCGTCTGACCGCATTTGTGCTGTGATGGAATCAATTAAAGTGGATCAAATATTAGAGTTAAGGCCGGACACCATTCAGTTTGTAAGAAAACAATATGATTTGGACAAGCCAGAGAGACTGGAGGAGGCCGTCTTAATTTTAAGGGATTGGTTGGACAAACAAACTCATTTTGTTAGGAAAGACTATTGTAAGTATTGCTTTTTAGCTTCGTATTCATTTTTTTGTTTATTCCCCAGTAGTTCCCAGAAACAGTGATATCAAAAAATGAAGATCAAAAGTTGAAACTTTTAGATTTATAAATACATATCAAAAATTCGAACCCACGTCTCTCTGGGAATCGCGCCCGAGTATGTTAACCGTTACACCACGGCTGAACCATAGAAATCCCACCATACCATATATATTTATAAATCTATTAGGTTATTTCCTTTAAGTGTAGGTTAACACTTCAATAAAAAATTAAAAATTGAAACTTTTAATTATAATTTCTGAAATTGTCATGAATTTCACTAACATAATTTATATTTATTTAATTAGGGTTTTGATCAATTCGCGAATCTACTGATAATGAACTAAATCAAGATTTTTATAGTCCTTTAAGATTCTTCCTCAAGATTAAACTTAAATTACGACGTAAGCGCATTTTATTTAATTTAGAAACATGTCAGTTTGATATACAACTTTGCAACTTAAACAAAGTTATAGTATTATTGCAAAGTATTATTTTTTCACAACAAAAACCATTTGCTAACCCCTATATCTCACTCTATTAATTGCAAATCATAAAATGATACATAGATTTATTATAGCTAGTCAGTCGCTACGGTATACAGCGCGTAACATAAATGATTTGATAATATTATGTAATTTCTAAATTTTAATTAAAGCAACACTACGTATGTATGAAAAACTCATAAACTCGAGTATGTAAAGTATAGTGGAGACTCTTTCACACTTATCGTTATCACACTTATCACACTGTCTAATTAAAGAGTGGGTGTGTGTGTGTGTGTGTGTGTGGGTGTGTGTGTGTGTGTGTGGGTGTGTGTGTGTGTGTGACTGTGTGTGTGTGACTGTGTTTGCTACTCAATAACGATCCAAGGTCTTAACCGATAGATTAATTATTATTATAGCCTGAAATAACACATAGGCTACTTTTTATTTCGGAAAATAAGAGACTTCCCGTGGGAATTAAAAAATCTTAATCCACGCGAACGAAGTCGCGGACATCATTTAGTTACCTATAGTTTTAATTTTAACTTTACATTATTTAACTAAGTACATCATTTTTTATTGCTCGTTAGATGTTTTAATCATCGATCATAATATAAATAAAGGTTTTAGTATGACGATGTTATCTTCTAATGATGTTGACCTTTGTTCCAAGTTGTTATAATTTATTGATGTAGCTACACAACATTGAAATATTTATTATTTATATGAGTTAGTTAGTTCCTGGCACATTATTAATCTTGTATTTATGTTATGACGTTTGGTTTTTACATTTGGCAATTATTTTATTAACTTTAATTTTGTGTTATTGCTGTCTAAAAATAGATTATGTTCTTTAGAAACTTATAAGCTTATTACTCACTAGACGATGCCCGCGACTTTGCTTCCACTCACAAAGTGTTCGCTGTACATTGATCATCATTTACATTCCATACAATTTATACAACCGATGACTGTTGATGGCGACTGTGCCCAGTAACGGCAACAGTGTCAGGTTGCCGATACTAGCCACAAAATACAGGTTACCTGTGATAGTGTCCCGTGTCGGCAACAAAAAGTGTTCACGTTGGGCAACGCCTTATATATAAACTAATATTATAAAGCTGAAGAGTTTGTTTGTTTGAACGCGCTAATCTCAGGAACTACTGGTTCGAACTGAAAAATTATTTTTGTGTTGGATAGTCCATTTATCGAGGAAGGCTTTAGGCTATATAACATCACGCTGCGACCAATAGGAGCGAAGCATCAGTGAAAATGTTGCAAAAACGGGGAAAATTATCCATATTTAAAATATATTCTTTTAAAAACTTCTTAATCGCGATCATAATAATAGAAATTGCCGCGGACGAAGTCGCGGGCAACAGCTAGTATATAAATAATTCGACTGTGAAAAATTACAGGTTTTAAAGTTTTTAAAGTTTTTTTGAAAAGAATCTACACTATCATTAATTTATTATTATTTATCGTTATGATGAATTTATCATTGAATCGCTATAATGTATTTTATCATCGAAACTTAATTATATTGCCATTATTTAACTTAATATTGCCATTATTTTACTGATGTACCTATTTGATTATAATATTCAATTTTTAACCAACGATTGTGCATCGCGTTTCTACAGAGTAACAATCAATTAAAATAGTTAAGTGATTACTTTTTGGTTTTGTTAGCAAAAGAGTATCTCGAGAGGACTATAATTCACAGCAAGGGTTCCGTTGAAAGAGCAAAGAAGAAACTGGACAAAACCGCTACATATCGGACGCTGTTGCCACAGTTTTTCGAACCGTTAACTGATCTTACAAAAATACGACAGGTGGAGGATGTGTAAGTACTGTATCTACGCGACAAGGCAAGATTGTGTACGAAATATTATAAGATTCCGTCGGGATCTAGGAAGCGCGATTTTTTTAATGAAACTATCGTCACGCAACGCAACTAATTCTGCGCGTGTATTTAGAATTTTTTTTTAATCCTCTGGAAACCCTTTAATTTTCTGTCATAAAAAGTAGCAGTAGCAGTTTGTTCGTTTCCGGAATATAAGTTACCTTGTGCTAAATTTTGTGAAGATCGGTTAAGTGGTTCAGATCACATTATTCTTAACTAGCTTTTGCCCCCGCGACTTTGTCCGCGTGGAATTAGATTTTGGGGTGGAATTTTCAAAAACTGTGACACACGTACTTCTTTATTTTTAACTGAAAGCTCAAATACCAACTTTGATGGAAAAAGCTTGAAAAATGACGGAGTTTCATATAAACTTCCATCCCCTATTTAAACCCCTTAGGGGTGGAATTTCCAATAATCCTTTCTTAGTGTGCGCCTACGTCATAAAAGGAACCAACTGTAAAAATTTCAAGTTTCTAACTTCAGTAGTTTAGGCTGTGCGTTGATATCTCAGTCAGTCAGTCAGTCAGTCAGTCCGTCAGGACTTTGAATTTTATATATTTTTTACGAATCACTTCCAGGTTAAAATAACATTATTTATAGCTCTTTTCATTATTTACACATAACATAGTTTCTAAAAATCTTGTATGTAGCTAATCATCATTTCCCTGTGAGTGTATCTTTCTGTCGCTTTGTACCTAGGAACTATATTTACATTTTATAAACTCAAAGTTTTCTCACACGATCCGATATAAAAAAAAAATAGAGATTCCCATTTTATTAAATGTACCATCTGCCATATCCAAAAAAATCTATAGTTTTTCGATTGTTGAACAATCGAATAATTCGATTGTTTTTCGATTAATCCCACATCGCTAACATGAACCAGTCCTTAGACCAAGTTAGACGGCCATGACGGGGCAGAATTTGGCAAATTACCCGTCAATGCCAAAAATGAATGTCATAGTTTAGCGAGAGTACGGCCTCCAAGTGGTGAGAGAAAATCCTTACTAATATTATAAATGTGAAAGTATGTTTGTTTGTCCTTCAATCACGCAGCAACGGAGCAACGGAGGAACATGATTTTTTGTATGGGTATAGTTGATGACCTGCAAAGTGACAAAGGCTACTTTTTGACCCGGAAAATTAGTTCCCGCGGGATTTCTGTAAACTAGGTAGGTAATACAATAATAATAAATGCGGACATAAATAAAAATATATATATATCTACGGCGGTGACTGTGATGGAGTTTTAGATTTTATTTAATTTCAATTTTTTAATTTAGATTCATTTTATTTATAAACTAATTAATAAAAATATAAATTATATAATTATAATAATCTTATTCATGTGAAGTTTACGGTTAGTATTTGAAATAAATTTTGTTTCACAGACTTATAGCCGTACCACCAAAACTGACTGAGGACCATTACAGGGTGTTTATAATGAAAGTTGCAGTTAAAAAGTTTGCATATACGGGGTTCTTAGATTTTTATAGATACATGGTTATGGTGAGTTATTTCAGAAATGCTTTTGAATCTATTAGAAAAAAAGAATAATACTAGTAATTAATAGTATTAATTATTAGTATTTAGTAGTTGATAGAATTATATCAAGGGATACAAATGTGAAAATTATAATTGATCTGTGGAAAAAGGCGAATAAACAAAAATAATCAATTATGAAATTGGTTTTTGCATACACATGCTGTACACATGTCGCTTATGTAAAAAATACTGACTTAGCATTATTACTGCAGCTTTTATTGAAAAAAAAAAAAAGACGTGTGCCACTCGGGGACTGCCGCGGTAAAGCTATTGCATAGAATTTTTTATCATCGCCATCTAGCGGCTCACCGTAGAGGAGTCCCGTGTCAGGTTATTTTCGTTACGGAATTTCTGGATTCGGTCTCCACGCTGGCCCGCGATAGTAGCTATGCAATAGCTTAAAAAAATCTAAGCCTTAGTACAAGTTTCAGTAAGAAACGCACGTATTCACGGTAAGTACTCGCAGCTTTTAGGATGAACTACACTGAATACGTTGTGGTTTTGGCCACGATCAATGATCATGAAGGGTAACGTGTAGAATATTCTTAATATTATGGGAGTCTCGTCCCGGCTTCGCACAGGTGTGTTTAAATATTTTATAGAGTTTAGCTAATTATTTAAAAACTTTCTCGTGAAACTCTGCCCTTTAATAACCAAAAGGCTGAGTGTAACAACGATACTAGCGAGGCTTAAAGTTGACGTTTGACGACAGTTTTCGTGTTGTCAAGTCGTAAAATTATTTCGTCAGTTAAAATTTACTCTTCTTTGATTGTTATAGAAGTTAAGAGATTCCTAGCTGTACCCGCGACAATTCGCTGTCGATCACTTTCTTTGTTTTTATGGTTGCGTACCCAACCCGGTTTTATTTACAAGTAGCCGGTTTTTTTTTTATTTCAGCTTTGTGAATATTTACAAGCCCAAGATTATTGCAATGGTATATTGGCTGTGCTCGATTACACCGACGCAAACATTTTTGAAATCGTAAAAATCATAAATTTGATGGAAATGCATCAAGCCATGGGAATCGTTATGGTAAGTAGCGGCCGTTTCACACACGTTATAAATTCGGAAGAGGATACACTTCAACCTGAAATATGAAAGAGTGCCTATGGGATTCTTTTAAATTCTCAATCCGCGCGAATGAAGTTACAAGCATTAATCAGTAGGTTTACAATTATAGCCAGCACTTCAGGTACCTACTTCTTTCAACCAGCCAAAACATCTTTCTCGGGTGTGTAAAAAATATAACTTAACATAAAAATAACATTATCAGACCATGCAACCTTTGGGTAAATAATTGATTAGTTTTTTAGTTTGCAATAAGGGACAGTTCACACCGAGACGCGACGCGACGCCATGAGGCGTGTACTTTTCTTGATAGCGATAACAATATAGACCTTGTTTACATAATAAACAAATAAAAAACAAATTTCAGTATGAGCGCAAAAGCAACCTAGATACGTGTCGAATACTTGAATACAGCTTTATCTCCCAACTACCTGCTGCACGCAACTTCATCCGCGTTGATCTAGTTTTTAACAATCCTACGCGTATTTAAAATCTTCAATCTTTGATTGTCCAGAATGAAAAGTAGCCTTCGGTTCGGTTCTCTTCGGTTGACCGCCTCTCATTTCCCTTTTAGTAATTCGTTTTCGCTTAGTGTTTTTATTTATTTATTTATTTAACACTTTATTTGCACCAAAACAACAACAAAGAAAAAAAAAAATATACTTCTTTCTTACTTTCTTTCTTCTTGCTCGGCTTCTTAAGGTCGTACCGTGATTTTAAATAGACTATAACCTTTCTCAAGAATTAGGTTAACAAATGCAAAAATAATTTTTCAAATCCGACGGGTAGTTCTAGAGATTAGTGCGTTCAAACAAACAAACGCTTCCGCTTTATTATATTAGTACGAGTATAGATACTATACGCCGCCGCGCGAATCTACAAAACTACACCTCGCAGCTTCGTTTACTTTATATACTTCACGGCGTCGCCTCGCTGTACATTGTACAATATGACTTAAGTTAGCGACGAAAGAAAACGACGATTTTGACTACTACTATTTTAATATAGAGTGCTTAAACCTAGCTTACTACTATGTCAATGTTAGAGCACAGATCTAATTGTTAATTCCAAAAATTATGTATCCTAATTCGTACCCTAGCTTATATACCTATACGATTCTTACTAATTTATAGTCTTTGCCTTAACCACATTTTATAACGTAAGATCTTATTTTAATCTTGCTTGTTGTATGTGCAGTGTTTTGCAGATATCATCACGTAGGCAGGTAGTGGACTATGTAACTCACGTGCTCTCGTGCATCTTCAAGCATCTTCGCGCCTTATCGCGTCGCGTCGCGTGTCGGTGTGAACTGACCTTTAGGTAGTATTTTTCCATTATGAGTAACAAAAAATACAATAACAAGATATAAATTTGACATTCATAAAAAATCTCCTTCAAAATCAATTCATAATACATAATATTATACTTATTTGCGATAGTTTGAAGCCTCAATAGCCTAACGGTTAAGGGTATGGACTGAAAACTGAAAGGTCGCAGGTTCGATCCCCACCCGTTGCTCTATTGTCGTACCCCCTCCTAACACAAGCTTTCTGCTTATTTGGAGGGGAGAGGAGAATATTAGTCAAGTTTATCTTAGTTAATATTCTTTTAAAAAAAAAAAATTTAGAAATAGAATAGAACTTATAAAGGGATTGGGTAAGTTAGGTACTATATTATATTTTTAAAAAACTAGCAGTTGCCTGAGACTTCGTCCGTGTGGAGTTAGGTTTTTAAAAGTTCCTGGAGAACCCTAGTTTATCAGGAAACAAACAAATGCACTTTCACATTTTTGTTTTTAAGTGTTTTACCTCATTGGGAAACAGAATATATTCACAAGCTTTTATTTTTATTTATTTTATTTATGTGTCATTATGTCTGGAGCTGGATCTGGCTGTGGGAACTCTATAATAAAACGACGTAATCCTATCGAGTTTGAGCTCGTTTGATTGGTCTCGATAAGTACTCTGGTCCTAGATGACATTCACGTGACCACCAGAAGTTACCATTTTTAATGTTTAATATTTGGATTAAACTTTCGGTTTTAGGATTACCTTGATAGGTAATTTATTAATATCGGTCATCTATTATTTATTTTCAGGATGGATTCGGTATGAGAATAAAAGGTATTCACTTTATAACAACGTCTAAAGCCATAGATAATTTGGTCACATTATTTAAACAAGTAGTAAGTACAAAAGTAGCTGAAAGGATTCAAGTCCATTATGGCTTTGACGGCCTATACAAGTACATACCGAAAGAAATTCTACCAGTGGATTATGGTGGTCAAGCAAACTCGTTACTTAAATTAAGTAGTAAGTTAACATTTTTTTTAAAGAATATTAGCCAAGCTGAATTTGACTTATATTCTCTTCTTCCTTCCAAATAAGCGAAAAACTTGTGCTGGTTGTGGGTACGATAATAGTGCAAGGAGTGGGGTTCGAACCTGCGACCTTTCAGTTTTCAGTCCGCACCTTTAACCGTTGGACTATTGAGGTTAACTTTTCTCAACTTTTTTTTTTTTAATTTTTTAACTTACAGGTGATTTAAAAGCAACACTGGGATCAGAGAATAATTTGAAATACTTCAAAGAGATGCAAACCGCTTGCACCAACGAAAACTACAGGAGTGAAAACAAATTCAACGATCAGTATTTGGGGATGCCAGGATCATTCAGAAAACTCAATGTAGACTAAATGCAGCCCAAATTAAATCCCTATAATCCTATTATCCTATTATTTCCTATTATAATATTATAAATGTGAAAGTTTGTATGTTTGTTTGTTACTCAATCACGTCGCAACGACTGAACCGATTTCGCACAGAGATAGATTATGGTCTGGAATAGGACATAGGCTACTTTTTATGTCCGTTTGGTGATGGAGTAGTATGAAACTTTTACAATATATTTCTCGGTATGATATTTATTTATTAATAGTCATTTAAGGAGATACAGATACACTAAACAGGCATTAAAGAGGTTGACTTGATGTTGTTATTTTATTTAAATCTAAGAATGTAACTATGTAAGTTTTATAAATAAATAATTAATCAGCGATGCAATAAGCTAACGAACCTACTAGGAACCGTTACAAAACAACTGACATCGTCTTATCATCTGCGTAAAGAACTTGAATTTTTTTTCCTCCGAGGTAAAGAAGGTAAAGAAATCCTAAGCAATCTATGCTTCTTTGTTTTAGGGAAGTACTTACATGCTTTTTTTTGATTCAAAAAATAATCACAGATCAATTTATAAAACTTGGATAATCTGGTTCATAGGTACATGGACAGTAAAGATACGCGCCGCATTTTGAAAGCTGTTTATATATTATGGTGGTTTGATATTTCTTCAGGTTCTTAGCTGAGCTATAAAATATTACCTATTCTTGAAAAAGTCGTTTGAGACAAAAATTTATATTTCATAGCAACTTGGCGTTGTCTGTCAGTGGATCAGTACTGTCGTTGATTCTGCTAGTGCAGCGGAAATTAACATACTCTGTGTATGCTAATTTCCTTTGTACTAGCAGAATCATATATTACATACATACATTCCGCGTGTAGATGTTTTAAAGGTATAACTAGCTGTTGCGCGCGACTTTGTCCGCGTCAATTTCTGTTATTATGATCGCGATTAAGAAGTTTTTAAAAGAATATATTTTAAATATGGATAATTTTCCCCGTTTTTGCAACATTTTTCACTGATGCTTCGCTCCTATTGGTCGCAGCGTGATGTAATATAGCCTAAAGCCTTCCTCGATAAATGGACTATCCAACACAAAAAGAATTTTTTATTCGAACCAGTAGTTCCTGAGATTAGCGCGTTCAAACAAACAAACTCTTCAGCTTTATATATTAAGTATAGAGTAGGTATAGATTTGAGTACCTTGAAGGCAAGAGTAAATAGTCATCTTCTAGGCAAGAGCGCCCCAATGTAGACCTCATCAGTGCTTTCCGTCATTGATTATCGTCAAACGCAAGCCTATCTCGTATTAACAAAAAAAGGTAAAGATATAATCGTAAATAGTTCTGGGAAAAATTCAACGACATACCTACGAAACGCAGGGCAATGTCGCTGAATGTAAAACTAGTTCTACTTATACCTTACAGGTGAAATGCTGGCATTGCGCCAGCTCGCAAATCGTGCCGTCCTTAATAAGTGCTGAGTAGAGTACCTTTAAAAACTGGGGAGCGTATGCCAGTGAAACGTTAATAGTACGGGCGATACCAGGCGGCGCGGCGTGTTGCGGCTTTTTAGGGTTCCGTAGCCAAAGGATGCCGACGGGACCCTATTACTAAGCCTCCTTTGTCCGTCCGTCCATCTTACTTCAAATTTTCACAGATAGTGTATTTCTATCAAATATGAAACATAAAATAAGTTCAAAAAATAAAGGGTCCCCATACAAGAAACGTGATTTTTTCGGCGTTTTTTGCTCGACCTTAACAATCGCTGTTACGAACTCTTCTTTTGCCTGACTAGACTCGCACTTGGCTGGTTTTATTTTGTTATCTGCTGCGTCGCTGCATTTTCTATACAAAATATAATTTTTGCTTTAGTTTTGACAGCAGCTGCAAAATTTTTAGCTGTTTTTGCGCTTCTATGCTTTACGAAGAGTGTGCGATCAACTTTATTGCGCACTTGCAATCATAATAAGTGGACCATTATTGAACTCCAGTTCAATGATTGCAAAGCAATTTGTTAGATTTCTAGTGCCCGTTGGTTTCGACGGATTCGATAAATCGTGTCTCTCGTACTTATGAATATGTACTGTTAGGTACTTAAGCATGACGATCTAAATTCAATAAATATACAATAAAAAAAAAAGAGTACACAGTCTAATCAGGCTACTCTTCCCATTAATTAGTTTAATTTTCGTAGTTATGTAGAATGGAAAGAGTTCATGATTTCCCCAGCGTGTCGATTCTCTAAAAATGATTGCATCAGTGTAACGATCGCAATGGCTTCAGATTGGCTGAATTTTATGGCGTTTTGCTGCATCAATGCATTTTAACCAATAGCGGGAGGGTGCCAGCCAATTTAGAGTTCATTGGAATAGCAACACATGCAATCATTTTTAGAGATTTTGTCTGGTAGGCTTTGCCCGTTGCTAGTTACTACCCTAACGTCAAAGACGTGCCGCCAAGCGATTTAACGTTCCGACACGATAGCATTTAGAAACTGATTAGGGGTTTGGGTTGAATCTACACTGCCATACCCCTTCCAAGGTAGCCCACTACCATCTTAGACTGCATTGTCACGTAGCATCAGGTGAGATCGCAGTCATGGACTATCTTGACATCGAATAAAAAAAAGAGCTAAGCTGGGAAAATATTATGTGCCAATTAGATAACGTCCTGTTTTTATTGGAAGGGGGTTTAACATCTGTGACGGAGTTTGTGTTTGTGTAAATGTAGCAGTTATAACTTTTCACATATTATTTAAACATATTTAAACGCAAAATATGATATTCTTTCGACATTGTATTTTCATGTACCTACCACTGAAACTAAGTACGAGAGGAATTTACCAGGAAAAAGACATTAAAATGTGAATTTCGTTCATTTAGAAAATTCGTATTTCGCTGTAAAAGTAACGCAGCTCGTTAGTTCTTTAGTAAAGAATGCTCTTTCAGGAAAGACTTTTGCTCTGTCCTTAAATAATATAGTTAGTCAAGTCCGAGATAGAAAATGTCTTTTACAAACGCAACATTATTGTCTTTAGTTAGGAGTGAGACAACTCTACGTTGCTGATTCCGATAGACACAAATCTCTAAACGTTATGTTAACAAGCAATTAAAAGAGATTAACAAAACCCGCGGCGATACAGTTCCATCTTATAAACGGTTTGTGGCCAGGTCGACAATTGTCTACATACCCCGATTCTCCGTAGCGACGGACCCCCACACTCAACTCTGTAAATTTCCCTGTAAATGAACATAAAACATGTAAAAAAAGTGGCAAAAGTAGAACAATTAATTTACTTAATGGGTTACAGATGCCAGCGTAATAATGCGGATTCAAAAATCACAAATTAGCTAACATACAATTTACAAGACAAAACAACTCAACTTTCAATATTACAACGTACATCTAATATAATATAACAAGCAATTAAAAGACTTTAAAAAACCCGACTGCTTAAAGGAAATCCAATGAAAATTTTCAACTTTAATATAAATTGTCATAGATCGTAAATGGTCGTTCAAAATGAAAAATGATCAAAGGAACCTAACAATGATTTTGAAATATACATATATTCAATGATACCTTACCTATGTTTTTCACAACATAGTGTCTGGTTGTCGACATATTGAATATTGATTACTGTCATGTGATACTCCCAGGATTAAAACAAATCGGATGACGTAAGAATCATCAAAATCGGTCCACACGTTTGGTCTCCAGAGCGCCACATATATACATACATAGAACTATAAACACATAGCCCTCCTTTGCATTGCGTAGTCGGGTAAAAACTGTCATAACACCCAATTTATTTGTCGGTTAAACGTCACTTGACGTTATTGAAATCGGCACTTAATCGGTAAAGCTATTCTAATTTTATGTACCATCAAAATGTTAATTTTATCTTACTATACTATCTAACTTCAACAATAAACTTAATTGCGGGTCATTAGAGTCCGTACTTCCTACAAAGCCGGAACAATTAATTGACACCCCACCCACATTATGTGTAATGGTTTCCTAATAAGGCCTCTATCAACCCTTAGCTTGATAAATATTCATGTAGTGTCCTCCTTCGTCCCATCGATGCTTTTTAAGGCAGGCGAAAAAAAAATAACCTTTATTACCAACTATTATCATGTACTAGCTGATTCCCGCGACTTTGTCCGCGTGGAAAAAGTTTACAGTAACTTGCTACGATCCGCGAGAAGTTATGTCCTACTGAGCATCATAATATGTTCACTCTACAATCCACAATTGCAAATCCAATTGCACTTTGCAATAGTGCAGTATTCATTACATTTCACATTTTTTTTTCTTAACGCATTCTCAGCATCTTATGAAAAAGTAGCCTTTTAGAGAAAAGTCGTAGATATATTCAAGGGTTTTTAAACTAGAGAGAGCTCACCTTCCCAAAGGCCCTAGCATAAGTAGTTATCCCCGCATCGAATTTCATTCTCGAGAGCTTTAAGACGGGGACTGTATAATATTATGTACATTATACATTCAGTAAGGCTGGGACAAACCGTGACGGAAGCGATTTGAGCGCCGCGAAAACTGAAGGAACTGTAAGTATATTGCGATGAAATTAAAAATAAGGATACTATACCACATTTTTCGATGATTGCGCTACTCATAGGTGGAGGTTGATCCACACTAAGACAAAAATATTATATTATTCAAATTCATATTCTATATATTATCTTAATAGTACTTATTTTTGTAATTCTAGTAGCGGCCTCGACAGACATTGTTCTGTCCGAACATTGGCCCAAACCCTATCGCAGCGCAACCTACCACTATTCAGCGAATCACTGAAATACACACAAAAAATATAGTTAAAATCGGTCCAGTAGATTTTAGGAGAAGTTCAGTAACATGTAGAGAAGAATTAAATAATGAAGCACGTCTCAATCACAGAGTGATTTTGTGAAATAATAGGTTTAGATTTAATTTATTGTTATTTGTGATTTAGTGTATTGATACCTATGGACCTTGACATACAGATAAAAATAATAAGGATACAAAAAAAACTTGTTGGAAAAGCATTAGCGCATTAGACATTCTGCCGCTACGCTTTGTGTCTGTCCAAGTCTTTACATAATGGTACTCCGGCTCATGCCACAAACACGAGCCTTCTCTAAATAATTAACGTGATAGGAAACGGGGACCGTTGTCTATTGGTATACATAAATTATGGATTCCGGTCGTCCCTTTCAATCCTTTATTGAGACACAAAGGCCGGTGCTGTCTTGATGGCCTCACATGAGATTGGTTTCCATGGAACTATGATTTTATTTGGTGGGAGTTAGTTAGAGAGCGAGAGTAGTTCTAGTTACCACCCTACCGTCAAGGACGTGCCGCCAAGCGATTTAGCCTTCCGGCACGATGGCGTGTAGAAACCGATTAGGGAAATGGGTTGAATTTACACTGCTATACCCCTTCTAATTTAGCTTCACTTACCATCAGGTGAGATTGCAGTCAAGGGCTATCTTGTCACCGAATAGAAAAAAATATTTTGAGCAGCTTTGGTTTTTTTAGCTATTACGTTTAAAAGTATGGAGACCCTAATAATTTTTTTTAAGTGTAGTTATCTATATTTTTTTATTTTTTATGAATGTAAACTTTAAATTTACATTTTTTTTTTTAACTTTAACCCTATTTAACTTTTTTATTTTTTATTAAAAACGAGTGTGTGAACTGTTTATTTATTACGTCGTAGGGAGACATCATTTCTTTGTCAGTGTACATAATATAAATAGGCAATAGCGCATGTGCGCAGTGGATCGACGTCTTAATTTTTAGAAGGCAGTATTTTTCGCACTTACGCCATACGTCTGGCGCAGAAAGGTGACTCTATTAAGCAAATATAACGTCTATAGATAGATATTTTGCATAGGTCTAATTGTGATGAAAGTATACGAGTACGTACCACGGTTATTGTTTTAGTTGGAATTGTCGAGACATTTCGATCCACTTGCATGGACCGTGGTCACTACGGGACTATCACAATTTCGGGAATTTTATCACAAATATGCCATTAAACCACGAATCAAGTCTAAAATCTAACTATAAGGTCTTCCCGATCGAATCTAGCTACGGCGGACTATCTCTACAGAGATAAGCCATCTGCGCGGGGATATTATTGTGCACAAGTTTGTGCGAAACACACTCTCTATTCCTTCACTCTCACTTACCGGTGGGATAGAAATCCGACACCACCGAAGAGAGATCAGGCACAGGAACGACAGCGTTACGTGCTCTCCGAGGCACAACTCTGAAACATATTAATTTTTTTTGGCTCGACCCGGGAATCGAACTCGGGTCGTCGTTATCTGCAGTTGAACATGCTAACCACTACACTAACGAGGCACTACACAATTAATTATAATGATAGCCTCAATATCGCAACGGTTCAAGGCGCGCACTGAATACTGAAAGGTCGCTGGTTCAAACCACACTATACGCTTAGTTGGAGGGGAAAGGGGAATATTAGTCACTAGCTTTAACCCGCGGCTTCGCTCACGTTAGGTTCGATTTTTTAACCCCCTATTTAACCCTCTGGGGTTGAAATTTTCCAAAATCCTTTCTTAGCGGATGTCTACGTCCTAACAGCTACCTGTATGCGAAATTTCAGCTCAATCGGTTCAGTGGTTAGAGCTGTGCGTTGATAGATCAGTCAGTCAGTCAGTCAGTCACCTTTGCCTTTTATATATTTAGATTTTCAGCGTGGTTAATAATATACTTTAAATAAAAATATGTAAGTATATCAAAATATCTATTGGATACAGCTTAGCAATTAAGTATGAGACAATATAATTTATTGCAGGTAGTTCGGTGTAGGTAGTTAATACGCTACATTACAAAGTTTGAAACTAATCTGTAATTCTGGAGTTGTAGACTGCAGTTTATGCGGTGTATTCAACGTGTATTTTTAGAATATACCATTTAGTGTATTTTAGACAATGAGTACAGGATTTTAGATTAAAATGTCGTGTAACAATCTTTTACCTAATCGATGTGTGATAATCTTTTCTTCAATATTACACAAATTTAAATAATGTGTAAAAACACATTGATTAAGTCGAGGTTATTACAAAGTTAGTGGATTTCTTAATGACAAAGTTGCATGGAAACAATCGACGTGGCATCCAGCTGAATACAAGATAGTGTAACTTATAACATTGTTAGTAACTATGATTTTGTAATATTTTGTTTTGAAAAGAGCAACTGCTGAGTTTTTTGCCAACTCTTCTCAGCAGAATCTGCATTCCAAACCGGTGGTAGAGTCTTGACATGCCCTCAGAGCCTACATGACATAAATAATTTTGATTCTAAATTCGGATTTATTAACGATTAGACTAGTATGTAGAGATAATAATATGAATAAAAAGACACCATTTTCTTTTTCAAAGTTTGCGGTTTGGCACTCCTTTTCTATATCGTTATTCATAGATCTTTGAAACCTGTTAAAACACAGCTTTTTAAAACCGTTATTTATCGAATAGCAGGTAAATACATTGCCACTAATACCATCGATGACCCACCCAGCTATAAGGTTATTGTAAAGGAAAAACACATAATATCTATATAACTGTAAATAAGATTTAGAAGACGAATGAGCAACTCGCTCATAATTTTTCCCATTAAACTTTTATTGCAAGATATGTTTCACCTGCAAAGTTGGCCATACTTCTGATTCCTATCAGAGTTCTCAAATGAGGAGACTCCGGCAAAGTTTTCTAATTTTCCAATGGAATTTATACATTCCAAACGGAAAGCTGTAACCGATGACAAGCCACGTGTCGGCAATAATTCCAACAGTTTCCAACATTAATTGGATTGCTTTGAATTTTCTCAAATAATTTTGATTATGACCAATTTGGCGAAACGAAACGCTAATATATTCAAATTCACAATTTATTTATTTCATGTAGCCAACTTGTAGCTCTTATGACAAGTCATAAATCTACCACCGGTTACAATGGTGTAATGCATAAGCCTTAGGTACACCAGTATTACGTTAGTACGGACAAAATAGGGGTTTGAAAAATCGAACTTAGCGTGAGCGAAGCTATGGGTAAAAGCTAGTTGGTAGATAAATCTTGAACGGTCAGCTTATAGACAACGTTACAGTGACGTCATTTGACGCTAAACCGTTTTTTGAACGGCACCATACCCCCACAACAGGAACTCTGACATGTAAGTCGGTCAACTGAATTAGGCCTTAACTGTAGTTAGATACATATATAGGTGCCTAGGTAGGTACATCTGTTTCATTGTAGATACGACTACAAACCGCACAATAGCCTCATTGGGTATTATGACAGCGGTCGAGTTTAATTAATTGTTTTGATTGGAGGCGGGTGGAATGAGCTTTTGATATCAGAACCGGTAGTAGGGCAAAACAATAAGTAAACTTATGCGCCATTTATATAGACTGCTTAGCTTTAGCTTTAGCTTATGCTTTTGCTCCCGACTATACCTCAGCTATAGGTTTTTAAACCCCGCAGGTACCCCCCGTACTTAACGGGATAAAAGCTTATCGTATCCCGTGAACGGAAAAGTTTACATGCCTACCTTTAAGTATATTGTCAACAGTTTTACATTCCCCATATTTATTTTAACCTTATCGATAAAGCCGGAGCCGTTGGATACAGGTGGCGTAAACCGAGGTCTGTGGAAGCCCATGCAAAAGACTTTTGTCCAGCAGGGGACGTCTATCGAATGATACCTGGAGAGGAATAATAAGAGAATCGATAAATCCTTAATCCATTACCAGCTAACAGATTTTGGATTTGGAACACGAAATTCAACGACAAATTCTAAACCCACAATTATAATAATTCACAATCTGTCACAAAGTCCGCTCGGTTTGTCCTTGCAGTACCATAGTTAAGGAAATAGGAACCTGCTGGTCGATTGCGGAAAAGAAATCATTGCTACAGTCTCAATTGTGGTGATTGACTGAATTTTTGGCGTTTTTGCTGCAACTATATTGCATTTTAGCCAATACTGAGAGGGTGTCAGTCAATCAGAACTGATTGCGATCATCACAGTGTATCCATCACGCAATCTCACTGGTGGAATTCACTACGCGAATGACTAAGCGATGAAAGAAAACATGCCCGAAACCTCATGTAAAGCGCGACAGGTGCTAGCGTATTGCGCGGAATAGGAGTGTAGTACGCGCCAAATACATCATGTACTGTCTAATAGCTCGTTAGATATTTATTTAAAAATATCATCGTCTTGGAAATATGATGCTTGTTTTTTTTTCTGTATAAATAAAACTTCATCTACTGCTCTAATAAATCTGCATCTGAAGATTTCCCATTACGCGCGGTCTTAAGTAGACGTAATATTTAAATAGCTTTGAATAGGTACGTCAGGGGATGAAAAAACTAATTAGATAAAAATATCATTCATTCCGAATGCTTTATTGAATGAATGAATTTATTATATTTATGTGCAAAATTTATCTCAGAATAAGAAAGTAAGTAATAAGATAAACTTCATAAAAGAGCTCCTCATAAAATTCTCCTCTATTTGACTCACTTACTTATGATAAAAGAATTCGTTCAGGTTTATTGTGTTATCCTAGACTTAAAGTAATCAGGAGATGAATGAAACTAAGCGAGAGACTGAAGTAAGAGGTATATTTCAAATTCTAGTTAATCTGAATAAAATGATAAAATCTCTAAAATGTCTCGTATTTTACAATATCACCAATTCTTGAATATTTGTACATGTGTAGCAATGTGGACATATTATATTACTAGCACTAAAACCATTTCATTGTTTAATGGTTAGTTTATTCGACTACGAATAAGGTACATAGGTACTGGAACGGGGTATGGGCTTTTCCCAGTATCTCATGAATTAGATATGAGTAGTTATCGAGATTTCCTCTCAAGAAATTTTTAACAACAGCCTGGAGTCAGAAAATGGTAGTGTCTCGGAGAGTACGTAAAGCCCTCTCCGGTTTATCCGAATATGAGAGTAACCCAATACATTTTATGGCCCGAACCGGGAATCGAACCCGGGACCTCGTCATCTGTAGTCGAACTTGCTAACCTCTAGATCAACGAGGCAGAGAGGGAATACATATAAATAACGTCCGGGAATACGAGTATGGTGATGTATGCGTATAAATCATAAAAGCCATTATATTTTAAACGGATTTGTCACACTAAACCCTTGTTCATCGCGAGATAAATAAGGTTTGGTATCTCCCCACCCCTAAGCCCTTAGGGGAGAAGTTTCCTGTTTATTTCATAATGTAGAGGAAATTTCCTTACGTCCGCTTTGCTGCGTGTCCTCGCGAAGCAGTTTACATTCTGACATTTATTGCGAGTTGAGCGGCAGTGCTAGAATTACATTTTTCATTTTGTAGCTCACAATACGCCGTGAGCACTGATAGCCTAGTGGTAAGAAGTGCTGGCATGGTGAATACTCCGCCAAGAGACTCTTGCCGCGAGGGTAGAAAATAATACTAACTTATTCCCCTGCTGTAGTCTTTATTTCGCGTGTCCACACGTGTATATGATACAGTGGCGGACAACTTACTCTACACGTAATATAAAAATTTTTCCTATTATTACATTTTCCTATTATTACATTTATTATTACATTAATTTATTACAAAATGGCAGCGGATACGCTCCCAACTTAAATCGGTTGTACTGAATTTGTGACTTTAAATCAATACTTTCAAGGTTCATTTTACGAATACGATCAATCGTGTCAAATCTTATACTAACCTCACAGGGGCCACAGGCCTGAAATTAGTTCGGTAATAATGTTCTAAATGTGTGTAAAGTCTTCCCATTTACATTGGGCCAGTCACGCTGGCACGGAACAGTCTGGTGGGTGATGAATTGAGTGTGGTGGTGCTGATGATGATGATAACAAATCACATTCAATAAATCCCGATGCCGTCCCATTTTGTTTTTGTTAAGGACCTTATTAAGCTCTACATTGTTCGCGAAATTTTAAAATGTAATAAACCAAGTAATCTCGAGCTGCCACGGCACTCATTTCAAATTATTACAGACACGTGGCTTGACACCGGAATGAAACTTCGTTAGGAATGTATAAATCCTATTGGAAAATTAGAAAACTTGATCCGAGTTTCCTCATTTCAGGTGACTACGAGAGAAATCGGAAGTTCGACATTTTGTAGATGAAACCAATCTAAGAGATATAAAAGTTTAATTGAGAAAAGAAAAGTCCATTTTGACTTCTCTGCCAAATTGCAATTACTTTTGCATCCTAAGAGAATTGGAATGCCCAATAGCTTGTTGATTTAGATGGAAATCCGAGATCATAGTTTCATAGAGGTATAGGTGGAATGTACACTGCCATCTTAGACTGCATGGTCACTTACCATCTGGTGTGATCGTAGTCACGGACTATCTTGTCATCGAATAAAAAAAATTGTTGTGGCTTTACTTGTATTAACTCTAGTAGGGATTTCTAGACGTTGCGTCTTGCGTCGCTTATCCAGCCGTTGCCTTTGACTTTGGTTATTAGTGTGCGACTTTTTGTTCTTTGTTTATGCATGATGTGACTACCTGTAAACCAACTTACATGTTTGTTCAACACTTTAGTCAGTAAGTTTAACTTAAAATTAATTATTATTAATAATATGTAATGTAAATAAATATACTCTTTTGTTAACACTGCTACCAGTGAGAGGTTTACGAAAACGGCACTTTCCGTTACGAGGTCGGTTAATTTAATACCAACTCAACTGCGAAACTCGTTAAGCTATGATTTATTCATTTCTGAACCTCCAAGAATAAACTTCATCGCTTACTTGTTTCCCGGGTTATTTATCAGCCAATAAACGTTCACTACTGGACATAATATACTTCCACTCTATCTCCCCTTATTCCTGATCTGATCTCGCAGGGATACTCCGAACGTAGCTCTTTCCATCGCACGCTGAGCTTTCTCATAAAGCCCATAGTTAGCGTCTAAACAAGCTCAAAATTCACAAATTACGAGTAGCTACTTCACTCCGAACATTTCAAAAGGCTATATAAGTTGCGGATACATGAACGCAATTAGGTATGTAGGATAGAATATTCTATCCGTGTCACGACCCAACTCATTGTCACTTTAGGTTGTAGTGAACCATTTCGTGTAGTCCTTAATCCATTAGTCATAGCACCTAGTACTAGCCTCAGTTGTGTTTCGCAGTGAACAATGTGCGAAGTAATGGGGGAGCCTTTTGTTTTGGACAGGCTTACATGTCGGTAGTGTTTCTTTATTAGGCCTGCTCGGTTACTAAGTCCTTACCAACTTTTGTTATGATAATATTGTGCTCTTGTTTAGTTTTAGTTCTTGAGAGTTTGAGTTTATTAAGCATTGTTATGGTGTTTCAGAATTCAGATGGGAATTTGTCAAATACAACGCAGGCCTTTTGTGGTATATCCATTGCGGGTTTTAGAGCTAATCAATGCCGCATAAATTCTGAATAATTATGTTCCCTCAAAATAAGTAAAATAGTTCATGGGACGCAAAGTTTTTATTAACAAAAGCTCTAGATAATTACTAGCTTAGCAAAAAATTATTTTATCTCAAAACAGAATATACTCGTACCTACCTACGAAGAGGAATGAAGCAGAGCTAATTCAATATCAAGGGAGTCCGAAAATCAAACACGCGTCGAGCGATGCCATTTACGGAGCTCCTTTGAGCGAGACAGTCATTAGTGCAGAGAAATTTTGGTACATTCCCATTGACTTCATACGTTATTTTGTGTACATCATCCACTTGTACGGCTCTCTCCGTAAAAAGTTATTTTATCATTTATTTTTACCTATTTTATGTGTTTGTTTAAAAAAAATTAAAAACAGCATTTTCTAACATACTCTCAAGAAGTATAAAGTTGTATCGTTATAAAACGACGAGCTAAACCGTTGTATTGACCTTCACAACAATTAACGCGTCATGTAAGCGTTTTGGGGATACAACAACTTACGTAGGAAGTATCGATTTCTAGTATGATATTTTGTAAAATCGTACGAAAATACCGGCATGATGCATACCTAGAGTTTGCTTTGGGTTCACTTCATAATAAGCCTTAGCAAGCCATTCAAAATTGCTCTAACAACAAGAGTACTGTAAATATAATATTGTGTAATAATTAATCTTTAATTACGATATAATATGATTTCTTAAAAGCATTTATAGTCTCTTCTTGTACCCTTCACTTCTTACAGACCTAGATAGATAGACTGAGGGAAAATACTTTAGCATTAAGTCCGCCTTTTGTACTATGTTGTGCAGAAAAGAAAAAAAAAATCGTGTCGGTGTAATGGAAACTGGAACTCTGTAGTTAGCTGAAACGTGACTCGGACATATTGTGTGTCTGACATAATGAGCCCATGATGTGAATAAGACGTGACCGAGCGGACAAAATCCGGCCTAAGACAATAGATTCTTACTGGCTAAGTTATTCCATCTCTTACATAAGCCTACAGCTGCTATCGCACGTCCTAATGTGGCCTGGAGGAAAATGCTTTAACATTAAGTCCGCAATTTATCACACTAATCACACTAATATTATAAATCCGAATGTTTGTATGTGTGTGTGTATGTTTGTTACTCTTTCACGCAAAAACTACTGGACCGATTTAGCTGAAATTTAAAATGGAGATAGATTATAACTTGGATTAAAACATAGGCTACTCTTTATCCCGAAAAATCAGAGAGTTCCCGCGGGATTTTAAAAACTAAATTCACGCGGACGAAGTCGCGGGCATCAGCTAGTACCTAATATTTCTGCAATAAATTGAAAAAAAAAAAATCGTGTCAGTGTAATGGAAACAGCAACTCTGTAGTTAGCTGAAACGTGACTCGGACATGTGTGTTTGACATAACGAGTCCACAATGCGAATAAGACGTGACCGAGCGGACAAGATCCGGCCTAAGACAATAGATTCTTACTGGTACGTTATTCCAGCACTTACATACGGATATATCGGTAAGTAATAGATATTTACGACACGAAGGTTTGTTGGTATAATAAGAGGCTGGTGTTGGAAGATTGGATAACGTTATTGTTTGTCGATATGTCGTTACGATAATACACGATGTCGTAGAAAAAGCACGTCTGTAATAAGTGACTAGACTGAAACAAAGATGCCAAGAGCCGATTTCATCAACATCGAGTGACTAAATTTAGCGTTCTAACAGTTTTTGTATTGAAAATCTGTCAAACTATTTTTATTCCGCGGTTAAACATTATTAACGTTGGTGAAATCGACACTCAGACAGATTGTAAGTAGATAGAGTACGACAGATTATAAAGAACATCAATTCCAACACTTAGCAGATAAAGTCACAGGCGACCTTAGCTAGTACGAGTAGGTATATGATTGTTGAAGATCACTCAAATCAACAATGAAAAATACCTAATTAAAAACTTATCTTCGAACATTCGCATTCCGAACGAATAAAATTCCTAACAACCCCGATATCCAAATTTCTACACTCAAAACGCGGCTTATTAATAAAAAAGTTTTGACAAAGTGCTTTCCGCATCGCTGAGCACACGTTAAACAGGAATTGCCTACCCCTTAGCCGCAGCCTATATTTATTTTTTAATTTCATCACAATTTACCTACCGACGAAATTCTTCAAGAGGGAAAACTTAGTTAATTTTACGTGAAGCTGCGACGTGAAGGGGTTTGGAGGGCGCGTAGAGCCAGAGGAATTAGTATAACAATATTATGTACAATTTACATAGGTGTACCTACACAGAATATGCGAGTGTTGGGTTATTATGCGTATACGCTAGCGCAAACATCTAATGCTGAGATCTATAGAGCGTGCTTTCACTCAGCTCGGTCTTAAGTTAGAGTCGAAACAAGACAAAGGAGGTGGGTTGATAAGGCAACAAAATCCGCCCCTCATACACTCGAAAAAAAAAGTTCCAGATTTCGACAAATTGTAAATGTATTCATATACTTGAAGATATAAACTTTATTATAATATAAAGTTTAGGTGATAAAAAAAATAGTAAGTTACAGAAAATATTACCCAAAAAGAGAGTGTTTCTTTTACTTTTCTTACATTTTCATACATTTTAGTCGTTTTTTAAGCTTTGATTTAATATTTTAGAATGAGGCGCTCCATGAACCATGGTAAACGTAACTGATAATGATGCTCCTTTTTATAAGCTTTTATATGAGTATTAATTTATTTTGGTTCATGGAGCGCCTCATTCTAAAATATTAAATCAAAGCTTAAAAAACGACTAAAATGTATGAAAATGTAAGAAAAGTAAAAGAAACACTCTCTTTTTGGGTAATATTTTCTGTAACTTACTATTTTTTTTATCACCTTAACTTTATATTATAATAAAGTTTATATCTTCAAGTATATAAATACATTTACAATTTGTCGGAATCTGGAACTTTTTTTTTCGAGTGTATGAGGGGCGGATTTTGGGCCTTATCAACCCACCTCCTTTGCTCTTACATAAATCTGTCTCGTTTTAATTCTGTCTTGAGTCTGAGCAGAGGGAGAGTGCGGTATATAGATTTTTTAGAAATAGAAATAGAAATAGAAATATTTTTTATTCAAATAAACTTTTACAAGCACTTTTGAATTGTCAATGAATCTACCACTGGTTCGGAATGCCTTTCCTGCCGAGAAGAGCCAGCAAGAAACTCGGCGGTTGCTCTTTTCAAAAAAAGCTTAGCGTCACGTCTCTATGCGTAGCATTTTATATTTTAAAATTAAAACACAATTTACCTTCCATTGGGATCTAAACACGGACCAACTTTGTTAATTTCACGTGAAGTTCTCCCCGAGGGGGTTATTACGCAAGTGCGAAAAGCGGAGTTATTTCCAAACTAGTAATTTCTCTACGGCTTCCTGCGTATGAATTTAGGATTTCATGTAAAATAACCAGTGAACACTGAATAATTAACATTCATATAGTTACTTAACTAAAAGGAGGCTGGGGTTTTCTCACAACAAAGATAAAAAGTTTAAATAAAAAATGATTATAGGTGATTTGATTGTGTATGCTACAATGAAAAATTTTTATACATATACTATATCATAGTATTCAGTAATAACTCTATTATTTATTAAATAATAACTAATTTGTACTTCTGGCTTAGGTAAGTATACACTTCTCAGTGTATTTCTCAGTGTGTCTAACCTAGCCAGGTTAGAATAAGTCAATGAGTGTTATTACTTATTCTACGTATTAGCATTAGTACTATTAGATATTCTGTAGTATTATTATTTAACTCGTTGAATAAATGTACTTAATCATAATTATCAATCGACAGACATATTCATTAAATTGTAGGCAAAAAGATTAGAAATTAGCAGCAAAGTTTGGAAGAAGAAACATCGACAATACTGCATGCAAAGCAAGCTTTATCTAAACCTTACTCCGTTAAAGTTAGAACGTTAAAGTAAGAAATTCATGACGTATTTATGGGAACACACTGGGGATAACTTTGCTCCAATATATCGGTCATTCAGAGTTAAGAATAATTTGCGCGGTATTTTTCCGCAAGTGTAATCCCTCGAGGGTGAAACTTCACGTTGAAGAAAAGTTTCTGCTACCGTAAGTTTTCCCTGTCGTCGGGTTCTGGTGAAATTATTTTAAAATATTTAAAAATACGATCAGCTCTTCGAACTAGGTCGTCAAAATCCACTTTGACAGAGGATGCATCAGCTAGTAGCCAATAAACGAAGTTCGAATTGTTCGTTAATAATACAAAGGAAGTCGGATTCCCTACGGGGATGTAACTTACTAAAAGGTTTTCGATTCGTATGCTGAAACAGAGCTGAGTTAGGTAAGGTATTTTAGCTAGTCATAAGTCAGCTTGCTGTTAAATTGGGAACCTACAGGGTCAGACATAATTCAGCAGCTCTACAAGTTATGGTAGGTGAAACCTCAAGAGTCTCAAAGTTCTGGTTATAAAGGTAAATTTTCTGCGCTGGAAATGAGTCAAGAGCAATACTCCGAGAGGGAAATCGAATATCGTAATTATAATTTCGGATACCGGAAACTTTATACCAGAATCTGTTCTAATTTGGTTATTAGAAAATGAAAATCACCTTCTGGTATTACATTATACAGTTACACCTTTAGTAGTAGTTTAAAGTAACCGGCTCTCAGTTCAATAATCAAGTTCATCCATTAAAGGCTTTGAGATTTAAGCCTGTAAGAGGTCATTCTTAGTGATAAGGTCGCACCTTGAAAACAAAAGTGGCGTTTTACAAAAATTGTAATTTTTCAGTATGACCATTTAAAGTTTGACGCAGCATTTTTGTTCAATATCTTAGCAAATAACTGGAAGAAAATTACATTAGACTACGCTGGCCAAGTGCGGATTGGTACACTTCCCACACCTTTGAGAACATTATAGAGAGAATTAAGCAATACGTAGAGATACGTGCCTAGGCTCGAACCCTGAACTCCGAATTGGACGTCGAAGTCCTAACCACTAGGTTATCAGTACTTGCACAAGTAGTATTTCAATTAATCAAAACTTTATAGTCAAAATTTCACCTGACAAGAAAATAGATTCTGTGAAGTTTAACCGAAGCTAAATATTCCTGACTTTGATAAATGAATCCGCCTAGACCTTTCATTATTTTGAAGCAGTACTTAAACTGGAAAGTTGTGCTTGATACTTGTAGCCAACGATCCAACGACAAGTAAGGCAATTTATTTAGTAAACCTATTATTATAAGATTTCGTTTATAAACAATGGAAATTGAATTGGTATTTTGTTCACTTTTGTAAAAATAGCCTTTAGTAGGATTAATAATTTTTTTAAATGACTACTTTGTAGTCTAAAGATTACCACTAACTCATCACTATAATTAATAAACACCTTATCAAATACATAATGCCTATTTGTTCACTAGGAATTGATATTTTTATTCGTTTACATACCATTAGTCATAGCAATACAATATTCCTACTTCAGTATTAGAGGCCACTTTGAAAGTTAACAATAAGTTTATCTACTATCAGAAACTTGTCAACACAAACTTAGTTCAAGAACTAGTTAATACCTACTAAGTTATTCGTTTCGAGGAACTTTGATGTTGGTGCTAAAACGCTTGCACAGTTACCTATAATATGAAAATGATTTGAAACTTACAAATTAGTATTAATCGATACCTCCTACGTAAGTTGTGGTATCCCACAAAATTGACATTTTAGGTTTTGTGCACTACATCATTTGTGTTTATCCATTTTATGTGTTTATGTGTTCAAAAAAAAAAACATTTTTTTTTTGTTCATTCTGAGCACCAGAGTGGTGCTCAGTACAATTACAATCTAGCCTAACTTAATTGACTAATTAGTAATTTTAATTTAACCTAAACTTCTAAATTACTATCTTATATACTAAGAGATTGTCCAATGACGCATCTTAGTCTTTCTTTATAATAGAAATGCTGTTTTAATGTTTTTTTTTTAAAAAAACATTAAAACAGCATTTTTAACATTCTCCCAAAACGACGAAACGATGTACGACGGCCTAAACCATCTTATTGACCCTCACAACAATTAATGCGTCACGTAAGCGTACTTATTTGACAGTAAAACGAATATTATATTATATTGTTGTCGTCGCTCACAATACGAATACTTGCTCGCCCGCCTGAAAAATTTTAGGTCAATGTAGAATTTCCAGGTCAAATTTTATGTTGGAATTTTTAAACAAACCTATTAAAAAACTATTTGAAATTAACAAACATTATTTTTGTGTATGAGTAAGTATCAATTGAGTACAAAAAAAAATTTTTTTCGTGTGATTTCAGAAAAATGTCACGAACCCAAGTACACCTAAGCACTCTTACTGTTTCAGTTAAAAAAGTAGACGATATTTTTGTAACACGGGAACATTTTTTGTGATCATAGTACCTACGTAAATATAAGAGTCAGCTGCCGTATCATTTCGAATAATGTATCATGAATTCATGTGATTTTCTAAAGATCCAAGTAATTTATTTATATTTAATGCACATTCGAGTATGGAGAGTACCTATATTATTATACAGGGCTAGAGTTGTTCAAAAATGCTATAAATCAATATCATGCTACTAACTATAAACTATAAAATTTTAGCATGCTATAAAAAATGCTATGCTATAGCAACTTTAATTAGGAAACTTGTGGGCGGCCGGCGCGCGCGCTGTCTTGCAACACGCTAAATCACATAGCATGTTTATTGCGAGTTGCAATAAATCCATCTGCTAACTGCCCGGCCGCCTCAGCGCCGCTGCTACGCGCAGTGTGCTACACCGCCTACAGCGCGTGATATTTATAGCATCGTAGCACCACCGCGCCTACGTATGTAGCACTTGCTGTGTGCTATGGAAAGATAGCATGCTGTAATATGTTGCTAAGTGCTAATTTAGCAACATATTACAAAAAAATTAACCACCTCTATACAGGGCTGATCATGTCGGCAATTTGTTAAGGAAATTCGATTTTTTTTTATTACTAGTATCTTCTTTCTAACACTTCAATCTGTAATGATAAAAAATAACGTCAGCCGTCAGCCGTTAAAAAAATAATATCCTTTCATCCATCCATCCATACATCCAAACTTTCGCATTCATAATATTAGTGGAATCGTTTGCTGGAAAACTTGTCTCTGATGCTAAAAAATCGATAAATAGGTAAAGTTAACAGCAAAACGATAGCTATGTACATTGTATATAACATAAATAAAAATAAGTAGTCTACTTACCAGTATGAAAAGATAGCATTGTGAATGAAAGAAGATTTATAAGATGAAGATTACTTCTACTTACGAGATCGCAATACAAAAGAAAATAAATTATTTGTTTTTATATAGAGCGAATCATTTATTAAGTTTTCGTTTACTGTATTGGCAACAAAGGAATATAAGGGAAAAGTACGAGTACTGAAACGTTATATTTATTTTAGGCAATGAAACATTGTAACAATAAAATGTGGAACGTAATTAACAATGACTGTTAAATTCGACGGAGCTGTGGGCTTTGGGCGTGAAATTTTAAGATCTAATAAAGGAGAATCAATAAGCTTAGACGTTGCTTTATTTAAAGATGTCTGGTAAACATTTAGTAAACGCAATATTAAATGACCTTCAGCCCGTTGAACTATGACTGTAAGGTAGTTAGAGGCAAAAAGATGAAGCTGGAGACCTTGTTTGGTGGCACTCTCTTGATAGGTCGGATGCGGGCTGTTATAAGTTTGACGTGTCTGTGTGTTTGTTTGTGTGTGTGTGTGTGTGTGTGTGTGCTCCCGAACGAATGAACCGATATTGATTTTGTTTGTTTTTTTTGTTTGAAAGGTGAATTAGTCGGGAGTGTTCTTAGCTATGTATGTTTGATGAAAATCGGTCCAAGATGGCCGCCGCCACAAAATGGTGGATTACTTATTTTGAATGTAACGATTACTGATTAGCGATTAGGATGTCGGGGGGTTTTTATTTTTAATTTACACTTGTTTTCCAAACGGGCACGCACTGCAATGGATTGCTCCCGCAATCCTGGTTAATATCAAAAGTGGCCTAAAATTGAAGAGGTCATGATGACTGATATTACATCATTCCAGCAGCCACGACCACTATGCCAAGACTGACCGATTGAGATGAAAAAGAAAAAAGTTTTATGAGTACCTAATAGCATCATCCTCTACGCGAAACCTCTGGTCACTTCGAAAACGTTATCCTCTTGTCAAAAAAGATAATAAATTACTAAACTTTATTATACTCTTAGCCAGGTAAAGTACCTATTTAATACAATTTTGGTCACTGCCCTATTTATTATTTCCTTATTGATGCCTTTCCTTATTTTATTGGTCGTAATTAGAATCAAGTCGATACTAAATACGATCCATTTACTGATCGTTGAATGAATGGTCTGATTAAGTCTTTAGAGCTCGTTCTCAGATGAAATTAGAGATCGAAATGTCAGTTAACTTCTACTAATATATTAAACGTAGTGTTTGGGTTGTCCTTCAGTCACACAGGAATGGAGCAACGAATTGACACGATTTATGCATGGGTATAGTTGTCTTCTTAGTATTAGTGTTAAGACACTAATACCTCTTATACCTCTTAAAACTCGGCTGAGCAACTGACTGACAGAAAATGCATAAGCTGGAACCTGGAGCAACCTCATCAGTTTCCACCAATTTCAGATCTATTCTGAAATCGGAGGAATTGAAATTGGAATTGGACAGCAAACTATGTGGTCGTTCTGGTCGAGACTAGTTGATTGAAGACATAAAAAAGTAAACGAGGGTTTTAGAGGCTCAGAGCTAGATTTAGTTGAGCGCCTTCCCTGGAAGTATTGCTTAACCAAGCCACCCAAGGCGGTACCTAAGGCGATATTTTTGCAATCTGAATGAGATGAATTTATCAAACCCTAATCTGTGTAGATAAGGTCATGCACAAAAGCTGGTTATGTTTTTTTAAAACTTGTTTAAGAATCAATATGAGATTATACCTATCTAAATAGAAAACAATGTTTTTTGTAACAGTGAAGTTAACAATGTTATTTCAATTCCATCCTGATTAAAAGGGTATTTAAAGTTAAGTGTAGATGGTCGATTTGCGTTTCCAAACTTCCTTGATCGAAGACATAAATTGAAGTTGGTTTCAGTTGGGCCGGTACCAGTAATTACATCTTGTCTGACAAAATGAATGGAGATGGGGGTACGTGAATGTATTCAAACTTTGTTACCTCTGAGTCTTTAGCTAGCTTTATAGAAGTTATTAGAACTAATGTGTTTTGAATATAGCGTCCTTTGATAATATTTTGCTCGTGAATTCAGTGGAGCTAAGTCTTTTCGTATAATAAATAGTTATATGTATTTATGTTGGAACTTTTTATCCTAGCTATATACTAACTTAATATATTAACAATTTTCTACGCACTGCTATTTTTATTATTTATTATGTTAACTATTACGTACTACTATTTATCGTGACTAACAGTCATCCGAAACCTCTCGATCCACGGAAAACCAGCGCTATGCCTGTGCTTTCACCACAGGGATAGCATATGCTGAGTGGAGTATATTTTGGGAGTCACACATATTTATTTATTTTTTATTTTGTCTAACATATGTCTCTCTGTCTTTAACTGTGGATGTGTGTGTCTCAAATAAATGCTTTTTCTTTCTTTCTTTCTAATAAGTATTCAGCCAAAAATAAGGTCACGATTTTAATTCATAGTACTTAGATGTCGAGAATCGAAACCATACAAAGGAACACACAATAAAGGCACAGTAAATATACTAGTACTATAAATGCTAAAATGTGCTTCTTTGTTAGTGGGCTGACAAACAAGAATGAAGAAACACTTAAGAGACAGAACAAATTTAAGTACATAAAAGGAAAATGTGCCTGACTGACTGACTGATCTACCAAGGCACAGCTCAAATCTCTGGCTGGATCAGGCTGGCATACAGATAGCTATTACGACGTAGACATTCGCTAAGAGAGGATTTTTGAAAATTCAACCCATAAGGGGCTAAAATAGGGGTTTGAAAAATTTAATTTAACTTGAGCGAAGCCGTGGGCAATAGTTAATAAAATTGCTATAGAATAAGTTTATAGATTAGAGATAGATTGAAATTAGAAAACGATCAAAACTTTGAGTATCTGTTTCTAGCTATCAAATCTGTCAAGTCCCGAACTTTATTATCATTGATATAATCTTGCTAGCTTCCCTGTCGCAACAAATTACTCTCAGAAAATCTGCGGGTCCCAACCTCAGCTGTATTCGGTTGGAACAACACCCAACGTAGCAGTTTGATTGATTGATGGGGTTAGTTTGCAGTGTCCGCTTCGCGACCGAGGTTTTTGTTTACCGGACACTGCAGAATTTGTTCGCTTTCCGAACAACTTTATTGCGCACTTGGTGACAACTTTGCAATGTAAACTTGATTTATTAAGTTGTGGTTGTTGTTTGCTCATTTTCTTCGCGACTTGTATTACTTAACTGTTGTTTTCTTGCTGCTCATTTTTCTTTCTTGTTGGTGTTTTTATACTTTTATTTTGTTTTTAGTTTTGATCAACATTTTTAATGCTATATTTTTTAGCCTTCAACCAAATTAAAATCTAAATTAGCAACCTTAAATATGAAAAAATTAAATATTAATAATTTTTCGTAGCCATTTCGCCGTCCCCAACGAATAATACAGTAATCGTAAAAAGTAAATTTTACAGGAAAAATAAAAAACCGTTTTTTTGTTATAACTTCATAACCGGATCACATAGCAAGATAGTTGGTATACCAAAAGATAGCTAATTTTTTTTAAAGTAATGAGATGTAATTTAAAAAAATATTAGTTTTACTCCCATTTAGTTACAGCCAAAAATGTATATTACCAGAATTCAAACACAATTTTCAACCGCAATGCAATAATACGATTTTATTCGAGTAAATTGTTGACAGTGACGTATACAGTAATAGTTAATTACGATCGTCTTGACTGTAAAGTAGAGAAATTGATTGTAATGGTAATATATTATTACGATAGTATTCATTGCTCAAAACAATTTATTATGGTAACAGTAAATTGAGTAACGTTATTAATCCATAACAAAAGGACGATGTGTCGCTATTGTAAAAATATATTGCTGTTTGTATCATATTACAAACATTAAAGTAATAATTAGTCAAATTATTAAATAAAACATTTTTTATGGAAGGTTTAAAGAAGAATTCAATCAAATTAAGCAGGCACAACCTTAAAACTTGCGTACTTGTAATTATTAGTTCTACACACACATTACACACATTTACACTCATACTTCGTCATCACTTTGATCTGATTCGTCGAACTCATCTAAATTTTGTGGTTCTGGGTTTCCACAGCTTGCAAGAGATTTGTAAAATCGATGGTAATGTTTGGGTATAGCTTCACTAGCACATAACCCAAGTAAATCGTCATAAAGAGGTTTAGGAACAGGCATAGATTTATGGTAAACCTGTCTTAGGCTCGCGTCGACTACAAGTTCAGCAAGATTTTTCGGTCGTCGTCCACGCTTTGCTCTTCCAGTACCCTGATCCGTGTCCAAGTCAAAATAGTCTTCCCCAAAATCATATTTAAATTGCAAGACATGAGGTCTTAAATGAGAGACTTTTATTTCCATAATCTTCGACCACGAAATTTTTCTGCCTTTTGTATCTTTCAGCCAGTTTTTCCCAGAGATGAGACATTTTAAATCATAGAAGACACTTTGCTCCATTTCTTTCAAATTATATTTCTCACCTTTTACTTTTGCATTTAATATAACACTGTAGACTTGATCAGGAGTACATAATACCTTATTCTTCATTGCGCGTTCAATACATGAATGCATGCTATCACCCTCATTCTGGCTATGTCCAGTCTCAAAGAAACGGTGTGTTATACTTTCTAGTCCGTAAGTTTTTAAGGCATAAAGAAACATGGCAAAAATAAATCTATTTTTGTTCTGTCCGGCGTAGCCATCTGAATAAAATGATATATTTTTAATATTTCTTTGTGCTTCTTGTTTTATAAATTCCAATAAGCAGCTTCCAATTTTTTTTGCCCCTCTTTTTGCAATAGACATATGCCAGACATAGCAATACCCTGACTTTTTTAGTGTATCAAAGACCGTGAAATTATAAATAGGGTATTTTCTTTTATAGTGGAAAATACCTACCTCAGATTGAGGCACACTGAGAACTTTTTCTAAATCAAACACTGCAATAGTAGTACATGTTGAATCAACTGTAGCTTTTTCCTCTCTTTTTATTTCACGCACTCTATTTTTACGCTCCAAGTGTGCCTTATAGTTTTCTTCTAAATGAGCTTTTCTTGTATCTTCAGCTTGTTCATAAAGGGAATAAATTGCGCATAAATCCTTTTTTGGTTTAAAAAAAGAAAAGTTATACTGCGTGTTAAAATTGTTTCATATTGCCGCTTTGTAGCTAGGTTTTCTGGTGAAAAATTTTGATTTTTGAACCAGGACTGGTACAATCGATACATATGGTAAACTTACTTTACCGAAATTAGTTTTATTTTTTCTACCCGAATAAGTTCGTAATTACAGTTTACTGGGAAAAAGGAAACTTTGAGGAGTCAGTATTAATCCATTATCGATAAAAAAAAGTTTTCCTTTAGAAACGAATAGTACAGGTAAATTCATTACAAAATGTCTAACTCGAAAAGTAATCGTTCGAATCACGTGAAAAAAATTCACAAGGTGTAATCGCACCTCTAGAACAATAATTCCCCATAAAAGCACTTCTATCGCTATAGTTGATTACGATATTATTCGTTGGGGACGGCGATTTATCCTCAATAGTTTTTATCATGGCTTTAATTTTTAACTAACACACACACACACATACACTCTAAGACACACATACACAAACTGTATGACAGTAAATTGTGAATTTCTGACCACCAAAGAAGGAGGAGATTTTTAATCAGGCATGTGTATTCTTATGTTTCAAAAATAGGCACCTTTTTGAAAAAAAAAATACAGCCGATTACAATATCCAATCGAATCCGAAATCAATATTATCTGTAAGTATTAAATTTTCTGCTTTTAATTTTTTATTTGTTAAGTATAAGATTGAAATTGTTAATCATTCTAAATAACATATAGGAATTAAGTATTCCGATAATAAGGCACACTGTAAGTGTATCTTCAAATGGCCCTATTTTAACAAGATACCTTTTAAAGCAGTGAATTCTAGACTTATTCGCGAAAGGATATAGTACTTTCATTCCATAATTCATGAACATTAGTACTTATGGAGGAAATGTGAGACGGTCAAATAAATAACCCTATAATATCCTTAGCGGCAAGATAGGCAGTAGCAATAAAATTATGTGTATCCTGTTTCCGACATGAGCTGGAATGTTAGGATTAGGATATTGAATTATGGATAGAGTTGTAAATGACTAGGATTAGTATGAATAAGTATATTAATTTTTATCGGTTTCGTTCGTTTTACTCGTTTTTCTTGGATATGAACGGAAAACAAAGTTACTAATGACATCTTAGCCTTGAGTCTGTTTTTTTTTTTCAATTTGTTTGTTGAAATCAACATTGTGTCCAAGATAGTCCTTGACTACGATCTGACCTGATAGTAAGTGACGATGCAGTCTAAGATGGTAGCGGGCTAACTTGGAACGGGTATGGCAATGTATATTACATTCAACTCATACCCTTAATCTGTCTCTACATGTCATCGTGCCGGAACGCCAAATCGCTTGGCGGCACGTCTTTGACGGTAGGGTGGTAACTAGCTACGACCAATGCCTCCCACCAGACCAGACCAGAGACAATTCAGAAATTGTAAATTCTCAAATTGTCCTCGCCGGGAACCAAACCCGAAACCTCCCAATTATAAGACAACAGCGCTCATCACTGCGCTAAGGAGGTCGTCGAAATGTAATCAAAGGTCCCTTTCGTGAAGCATTTCGTCGATATAAAT
This sequence comes from Hipparchia sbordonii, assembly GCA_038048805.1. Lineage (NCBI taxonomy): Eukaryota > Metazoa > Arthropoda > Insecta > Lepidoptera > Nymphalidae > Hipparchia > Hipparchia sbordonii. The sequence goes on along the minus strand of CM076107.1, from coordinate 4,517,943 downwards.
AAAAGAAATTAAACTAAATATAGTGAATTTTTTGTTACTGACGGTACAATTTTACCGATATATCAGGTACGGAGTGATATTTCCAATGGTATTTCCAGATGAAAGCCAGATATTTAATAATAGCCTTACAGCTTCTGTGACAGTGGGTAATCTCCTTATATTTTTCTACCAACCTTTGCACTTATGGTATCGTCCACCCCAGTGGACAATAAAAACCTTTTTATTGCGCCGTCATCAGGGACCATTCCGAACAGTTTGCGACGTGACCTAGAGAAGGCAATAATAGGTAATTTTATGTACCAACCCAATACTCTTGATAGGATATAACTTCTCTTAGGGAGAAGCAATAAGATCATGACGTGCTGAATCAACATAATTATTGAGTTTGATGTTAGTTTGGTCCGCAATAACCTACGCTTGATACCTTCGAGGCAAGAGTGAATAGGCATCTTCTAGGCAAGCGCGCTCCAACCTAGACCTCATCGGTGCTATCCAGTACTGATTGTCGTCAAGCGCAAGCCTATTTCGGATAAAAAAGCTTGCTTTTTGAAGGGTAATCTGAAATCAAATTGGTAAGTTGTACCTACTGTAATTATAAAAAACTATATTACATCGGCTTGTCTAAATAATATTATTGTATTTTATGTAGTTGATATCACCAACATAAAATTAGCCTAAATATTTTGTCAATTTTTGTATTGAATATCCTCCAACATATCAAAACGATTAAGACTTATTTTACGTTGATGAAATCTAAAATGGTTAAATTTTTATAAGTTTTATAATAATATTATAGGATACATTTTCTAAATTATGTTCGGCGCCATGTACATTAGTTGTGATTAACACACACCATTAATCATAAAGTCAAACCATCCTAACCCTAAAAGTCACCCCCATTTCTCACACCGACGCGCCACACTGTATCATCTTTAGCAAGATATGAAAGTGATTAATCTACCCATTTAATAAAAGGGAAGAGAAAGTTCTTTCTACATACGTAGGTAAGTACCTACTTTTGATTTTTGTCCTTGCCGTATTTTTTTAAAAATATTTTTAGAGAGCAAACGAGCAGGCGAGTCACCTGATGTTAAGTGATTACCGTCGCCCATGAACATTTGTAGCACCCGAGGCACCGCCAATGCGTTGCCGGCTTTTTGGGAATTTATTGGTCTACCCCTTGAATAACCCCATAATTATTGTAATTTAGTGGGAACACCGTCGCAGGAAGTTGGTTCCACAGTTTCAAAGTACGTGGAAAAAAATATATGGCACATCGGATGGTCGAAGTGCTCCAGAATGATTAATGAATTGAATATCTACTCACAAGGAACATCAAGCTTATTTCACTATCATTCCCTAAACCAGATAATTTTTCCGAGTGCATTGATCCAATGTTTACCTACTTGGCTCTACAAGCATCCTAGTTTTATAAGTGAAATAACTAATCATCTTAATTGGTGAAATTGTATAATTTCCTCCAGGGAGCCATTTTGCATTTACATAATTATGATAATAAAGAAAGTTTAGTTTTGTTACCAACTAATTTACCGAGGTAATAAAAAGATGCGCAGATGGAAGCATAATATTTTATCCTTGGGAACTTTATTTCACTTCGCTTCCTTACTTATGATAGTAGAGCAGTTATTTTATACATTATGAGAACTCTTACATCTTTTCCCTTTTCTCTACTTAATGGTACTCATATCTTTAAGCGTACGTATAAAGGCCAGGGCATACATAATCCTTTTAGCAATGGCGAGCGGCATTTTCCATTCGGACGCGGTATCGAGCTTCCGAAAAGCGATTTAAAAATTGCAAAAATGCCTATTGCCGCTGTTAAAAGTATCATGTCTGCCCTGGCCCTAATATGATAAGTACGCCGCTGTCTTGTCGCATTCGCAAAGGACAATATGAGTAATATAAATTCATCATCATGCTAACCTACTTAACTCCGGAAAGAGGTGTATATTGTGTACCCGGGATACTCAAGCTTTAAATAACGTCCTTAACCAACATTTGGCCAAATACGATTTTTAATGCTATCTTACTTAGAAAAAAATTCTCTATCGATCCATCTAATTGGTATTCTCCTTAGTGCTGTTGTTTTTGATATAGCAATATGAAAAACGTCGTTTAACAGGTATTAAATGGTGTCATTTCTTAAAAATGGATTCCCGCGTTTTTGTAGTTAACGTCACTTTAGCTTTAGGATGGCAGAATTGGAGAACGCAGACCTAACCACTAAGCTAACCTAATCTATTAGGGACCTCACATTATCATACATTCGTCGCTGCGTCAGCGCTGACAGCAGGACTGTATTTACAGAATACCAATGCAAGCACACTGCAGCCATGCAAGTATATATAAAAACTAGTAGGGCGCGTGGGTGCGCGGCTCGCTAAAGCGAACCGCGTGTTTTCTGTTCACTAAGTAGATCTTCGGGTCTTGATCATCTTTTTCCAAGAAACCACTCTTCCATCTTTTATAGTCTCCGAGATAGACATCGACGAAATTTGAGTGGCCGCCATCTTGAATCCGCCATTTTGGTGTTTTTTTTTCAGCTCATTGCCAATTGGATGGGGTTTCGAGTGATTTTTGTTGGGCACCCTCAACCTATCTTCAATACCCTGACCGTGCTCCTCACCCGTCTTCGAAATCCTCAATCATCAGCTCTCTCCATATTTTTCCTCTGAATGAATTTATGTTCTCTATACGAAACCGTCAGAAATTTTGAAAAGGAACCCTATCAAAGTCTTGCATATATTTTGTATGAAAAAAATAGATTCCGCCATCTTGAATTTTTTTCTATTCATCACGTAGACCATCGGGTCCTGATTATCTTTTCCCAAGAAACCACTCTTCCATCTATCATAGTCTCCGAGATAGACATCGACGAAATTTATATGGGCGCCATCTTGAATCCGCCATTTTGGATTTTTTTTCAGCTCTCTGCCAATTGGATGAGGTTTCAAGTGACTTTTGTTTGAACACTCACCACCTATCTTCGATACCCTGGCCGTGCTCCTCACCCATCTCCGAAATCCTCAACCATCATATCTCTCCATACCTTTCCCCCAAATTAATTTTTGTCCTCTATACGAAACCATCAGAAATTTGGAAAAGAACCGTATTAAAGTCTTGCATATATTTTGTATGGAAAAAAATAAATTCCGCCATCTTGAATTTTTTTTCTATTCATCGAGTAGACCTTTGAGTCCTGATCATACTTTTCCAAGAAACCACTCTTCCATCTCTTATAGTCTCCGATATAGACACCGACGAAATTTGTATGGCCGCCATCTTGAATCCGCCATTTTGGAGATTTTTTTTAGCTCCCTGCCAATTGGATGAGGTTTCAAGTGACTTTTGTTTGAACACTCCCCACTTATCTTCGATACCCTGGCCGTGCTCCTCACCCGTCTCCGAAATCCTCAACCATCAGGTCTCTCCATATATTTTCACCAAATGAATTTTTATCCCCTATACGAAACCATCAGAAATTTTGAAAAAGAACCGTATTAAAGTCTTGCATATATTTTGTATGAAAAAATAAAAAATCCGCCATCTTGAATTTTTTTTAATACATCAAGTAGACCTTTGGGTCCTGATCACCTTTTTCCAAGAAACCACTCTTCCATCTCTTATAGTCTCCGAGATAGACACCGGCGAAATTTGTATGGCCGCCATCTTGAATCCGCCATTTTGGAATTTTTTTTCGGCTCTCTGCCAATTGGATGAAGTTTCGAGTGACATTTGGTTGAACACCCCCCACCTATCTTCGATACCCTGGCCGGTGCTCCTCACCCGTCTCCGAAATCCTCAATCATCAGCTCTCTCCATATTTTTCCTCCGAATGAATTTTTGTCCTCCATACGAAACCGTGAGTGAAAAAAAATTTTTCCATACAAAATTTTACAGGAGAGGTGATCAATGAGTCAGTGAGTGAGTGAGTCAGTGAATCAGCACGAGCAGCTATATATATATTAAAGACAACTTTGTTTCTCATTGCAAGCCATATTACATAAGCTGTTGTTTGAAAATTCCTGCTTCCAGCAAAAGTTGCGTAATGTTAGTGTTATAACTCTGTTGTTTTATTTTCCAAGCTTTAGCCCTGTTGCGTTTGTGAAATTGTAAATACGGATATTATGTGATTGTTAAATAAAATTATGTGTCTTATTAAAAGTTTAATAATAGTCTTTTCTCAAACATGCATGGAAATGTTGTCATTATTTTCGAAAAAAGAACACGCGAAGTATCGAATTGTCGGACAAAGAAAATCAAATCCATTGCAAGAGCGTTTTTTGAATTTGGAACATTACAACCGCTCCGCGAAACAGTTGTTTCGCGGAGCGTTTTTTTTTTTTAATATTGCAGGAGCTTTGTAATGTAATGCCGTTTCATACAACAGTATGAAAAACGTGCTGGGGTTACTAAATACTCCTTGATTGGATCTCTTTTGTCATTCTTGGCATACCATATAGTCTCTTTGCTTAGTACAAATTGCGTTTACGTGGCTGTATAGCCATAAATGCGTTTGCCTGTCGGCACAGATAATAAAAAAAAATTGGCGGTAAAGCTGAAAATTCGTCTTGATTTGTTATTTACATACCTACTTAATAAATATAAATTTAATAATAATCAAAATGAGTTCCAACGGTTCAGAGAGTGAAATGGAGATTGATTGTACCTACTCCACCAGATTTAAACCAAAATGGCGGATGGATTTGGATGTATAATATAAAAAGTGTTTTATTTCCCTGCATTCTTTTGAGAAAAGCACTATATATGCCTCGGCGGGAAATGGCAATTGCCTGTCTCGTATTTAGTGAAGTCCTCGCCTACGGCTCGGCCTTCAAACTCATACTCGACCTGCAATTGCCTACTTCCCTGCCTTTGCAATAATGTACTATTGTTTCGACTTTTTGTCTGTCTGCTAATATTATAAATGCTAACTATATTAATTGTTTTTTTGGTTTGACTTTCAGTGGCATAGTAACATGGGCATGGTTGAGAACCTTTTTTTTTTAATTCTATGACAAGATAGCCCTTGGACGGCGATCTCACCTGATGGTAAGTGTCGATGCAGTCTAAGATGGTAGCGGGCTAACTTGGAAGTAATATAGCAGTGTAAATTCAACCCATACCCCTAATTGGTTTCTACATGCCATCGTGCCGGAACGCTAAATCGCTTGGCGGCACGTCTTTGACAGTAGGGTGGTAACTAGCCAATCTATAGGTAATCTGAAGAATGACATATTCTACTTTATATTCTGGACAACAAAAGGATTTTCAAAAACTCCATGCTGATGAAATCGCCTGTAAAGGCTTGTTAGTTATAAACTGAACACTATGCGTGGCATTATATATTTTTACTACATGATTCCCGCGACTTCGTTCGCGTTGGTTAGGTTTTTTTATTCCTGCGGGAACTCTCTTATTTCCCAGGATATGTGCTATTCCAGACTAGAATCTATCTCTGTGCCAAATTTCAGTCCAATCGGTTCAGTCATTGCGACGTGATTGAGTAACAAACATCCAAACTTTCGCATTTATATAATATTATAATTATAATTATAATTATAATAATAGGAAATAATAGGATAATAGGATTATCTACCTTTTGAAGCTCATAAAATACAAAACTATACAGGGTTTATTTTAGTTGGGTTTATTTACCTGAAATAAATGAATTTAAATTAAATTGAATAATTTGAAAATATCAACAAACTTCTACTAGGCAATTTTTTACGTCATTAGTATTTATTCCATGAATTTTTCAAATTCTTAAAAAAAATTTTTTGCTACTTTTGTTTTTGCAACTAAGTTGTTAGTTTCTAATCTTGTAAAATGACTTGCTCTACTAATAAATTACAGAGTTCAGTCATCAGTAGAGTAGAGATATCAAATTAAGTTACAGTTCCCACGGTGAAAATATAATTCAAAAACTTAGTATGCGTATCGAACGATCATTCAAGTTTCGATACGCCTTAGGATGTACCATAATTTAATTTAGTTAATGAAATTCCTGTTGCATTTTCCAATTAATTGAAAATCCAATTAAGAGTTTAACACATCCAATAACGGTTTATCGGCTTGTTCGAATGTACGAGATATTACGTTCTCAGTTTTATGTGAATTACTTTTTGAATTTGCTCCAAAAATCGGAAATTAATCGAGCGCCGACTGCCAAGCTGTGCTCTTTCCATTCGAAAATTTTAATATTAAATTAATGGATTAAATTATTGGATCGTTTCACCAATAATTTTATTATAGGCACTACAAAACGTCCTGATTAAATGCTTTAATGCTTCTTTTATATGCTTGTTCAACGTTGAGTCTCGTATGGAGAGAACACAATCATATAGTGGCTGTGAACGATGCTGGTTTTAAAAGGGTTATTAATTAATGCATCTCCCACTTAATAAAATTCATTTCGGATACCCCAAAAATATAATATAATTAATAATTATGTATGATTGATTTTAATATAATATTGTACCAATAAGGGTCTTTTTACCTATATTATAGATTCATTTTATTATAGATTTTTTTATCGTAGTTAGGGCCTTCGCACACCGCGTTTTTTAAACGCACCGTTGACGCGCGTTTTAGAAACGCGCGTCGACTGCGCGTTTTATCCTACAGAGTAGTTTGTTGTCCTTTGTATCAATACGTGTGCGTGTTAGCATCGCTTTTGTATCACTACAAACGTGTGACAACGGCGCGTTTGAAAAACGTGGTGTGCAAAGGCCTTTAGATTTGATTTTCATTGATCAGCGCTTGTCTGTGATCACACCTGATGGTAAGTGCAGATAGTCTGGGCGCTTGCCTAGAAAATGCACATTCACTCTTGATTTGTACCCAAATTAATAGTAAGTTGGAAAAACGGAAGTCGGAAGCATTTCATATAAGCTGTATTGACTTTTTCTGAGCTGTTATGTAGAGTTAAAGTTTTGATATGGGGCAGCCGTGTTTTTTTAAGAGGAGTATAAGTTTTTCTATTGTTTTAAACAGCTGTAGAACAATAGAAAGCATGGATACGGACGTGGTCGCGCGCGATTTAGGCTGTGTTCACAACAAACGTATTATCCGCCGCCGACTGTGAGCGAACATAACGCAGTTTACTACTTTTTCATACAGTCGTATTCAACTTTTGATTCATTTCGACCCGAGATACGCTTTTAGCAGCTATTTCGTTAAGCGTAGTCGTCTACGTCGATTATTATTATCGTAGGTAGGTACTACGCCACTACGCGTCGCGAACGTTGATTGACTAAGTAGCTGAACGTCAGCGTATCAGTAACAAGTATAGACTCTTTTGATCACACCTATAATGCATTGTACGCTATAGCGTATTGTCAGCATGTCAGAACGAAATAATATGCAGCTTGAATTCACGTTCACAGGCTTACAGTGAATCTTTTTTTATATATAACATATATAATAATATATGATAACAAGATAGTCCTTGACGGCGATCTCACCTGATAGTAAGTGACGATGCAGTCTAAGATAGTAGCGGGCTAACTTGGAAAGGGTATGGCAGTGTGCATTCACCCCATACCCCTAATCTGATTCTACAAGCCATTGTGCCAGAACGCTAAATCGCTTGATGGCACGTCTTTGACGGTAATTTGAGTCTGCTTACAATCCGCGGCTAACTATCCGTTTGGTGTGAACAAAGCCTTATAGTTTTTTACTGGTACGTTAAAATAACTTACCTGTCACACGAGGACGTGATGGACGGCACTATTTTTCAGTTTACCTTTTATACATTGGGTCCGTACTGCTACTGTTTTGCGCTTCGTTAGTTTGGAACTAACAGGTGCATAAATAACAACGGATGAACGAAATAGGTTTCTTTTATAAAGTGAATATAAATAACTTGTACCTACGCCGGACTTGCGTACAATGTGGAAATAATTTATTTACCAAAAGTTCAGACAGACAGACAAAAAAATTCAAAAAAAATTGTTTTGTGCTCAGAAAATTTTCAAAATACATTTAATGTACAGAATTCGTCACGTTACAGTTTTGTTATAAGTATAGATAATATGCTTTGTATTCCCTTTTTCGAAATTTCATAAAACAATATCATATTGTACTCGTAATACTTCAGTCAAACCAACAAAATGAAACAGTGTTTAAATCCAATCAAACAAATGTAAAACTGAATCAATACAGGAAACAAACCTTTTTTATTAGGTTAGCGGATCAGTGAAAAATCCTTGAAATTTTCAATAGAACCCGAGGCTATCGGCGGATAGATTCCAATTATATTGAATTTAAGAGTCTTTTGCAATTTCTGCCTTTGTATTTGAAACGTTTTTAATGTTTATTTATTTGAATATTGAGAGGTTTATTTTATTTTAAAGTTTATAGACAAAAGCAGAACCTCCGTAGTGATATTGTTGCTAATTTCGATACATCATGTGGAGTTAGGTTTTTTCATCCCACGGGAACCATGTTTTTTCGGGATAAAAGGTAATCTATGTTACTTTCCAAGTCCTCAACTATATCCATGCAAAAAATCATGTTGATTATTATAGCCTCGTTACTTAGTGATTAAAGTGTTAGTGATCAACAAATATGAACGCATTTTTATAATTATATTAGTAAGGTTAGTGAGTAGTGATTGAATCCTTATAACCTGTAATAGGGTGAAAGCTAATAACTTTGACAAGGTGTTATGATCTATCAGCCACACAAAGGACCGCTCCGAAATTTATTATTTATTGGGCATCCAATATTTCACCTCTTGCTATCATTTATAAGATTTGTATTCATTCCAAGTAATAAGATTTATTGAAGCGTTAATTTCTGATGCCCATGATTTCGTCCACGTGGATTTAGTTTGTTAAAATCCCGTGGGGATAAAAGTAACCTATGACACTCTCCAGGTTTCGAGGTCAAAGATACTGAAGTACCGATATCATTTTTGTAGAGGCAAATTATTTTCGAAATCTATACTACTTACGAGTTACCAGATAATGCCCGCGACTAATGGATTAAGGTTTTTTGATTCCATTGAGAACTCTTTTTTTCTGGGATAAAATGTATCGAGCCTGTGTTAATCCTGGGTATGAGCTTTCTCCATTACAAAAAACATACATACACACACACACACACACGCACACACACATACACGCACACGCAGACGCACACACGCACACAAACACATACAAACTTTCGCCTTTATAATATTAGTGTGATTAAATAATACTGAGTATTATGTATGAATGTTAAATCTATTATTTTGAATATGAAACTAAACCGTTATAAAATGCATGAAAATTTTAGCTCTATACATAAATATTTTGTTCGAATTTCAGCTGCGGTAGCGCCGAGTTGACAAAAATTATGAGCCCCGCGATTCTGGCGACACTTAATCTCCTGGTTTACGATCTACTGCTATATTCTGTAGGTGTTATACCTGCATCGTCTTTGCAAAGCTTCTGATATTATTTTTATTTAACCGACTTCCAAAAAAGGAGGAGGTTCTCAATTCGTTGGAATCTTTTTTTTTATGTATGTTCGCCGATTACTCGAAGTCGTCTGGACCGATTTGGATTTTTTTTTTTAATATCAGAGAGTCATCAGGACATGATCTGATGATGGAATCACAATTGATATACTTTGTACTAGTGTTTGAAGTGAGGTTTGTAAAAAGAATTTTTACGTTTATTTTATTCTTGTTGATTTCTCACCCATCTATGATCAGTCTGTGAATTATTCGTATAAGTAGGTACTCGTAAATCTGGGGTTATTTATTCGAATGTTTAGGCTTTCGCACATCCAGTGACGTGACATCCCTTGAAAATGGAGCATATAGTTTGTTATGTTATGTTGCCCTATGTGTTCCCACTTGCATCCAAGGGCCGGCTGGACGGCTAGGCTGTTTTTGTGATGCTTAAGCCTCTGCTTGTGAGCCTTAACGTAAAGTAAGGTAATGTCCCTTCACGGCAGGGTCGGTATATCATGTATTTCGGAATTTTTTGTGTACCACATAAAATCTTTAGACATTGTTTTGCAAGCGTTAGAGTATCTCTATCTTAGAGTGACTCTCTGATGATTTTATTGAACATTTAACTGCAGACACCTCAATATTCCGATTAAAGGAGCGAACTTAAAACTGCACCCATTGCACAGTTGTCTTGAACATCTCAAGAAGATAAAATTATTACTTTTATTCTGTTTCACACCGATTACTGAGAAGAATGATAAAGTAGATATATTTTATTGAATTTCTGTGGTGTTGCGATAAGTTGTATCAAAGTTTTGTTCTTAATTTTGTACTATTTCTATGTTATGTTGCTATGTTTTGTGGGTGTTTTTAACTCAAGAGTGAATAGGCATCTTCTAGGCAAGCGCGCACCATCTTAGCCTGCATCTTCACTTACCATCAGGTGAGATAACCGTCAAGCGCTAGTCTATTTATTAAAAAAAAAAACTATAACGGAAAAGTCATATCGTTACTTATTCACTGTGGAATTTTCTGAGTCACTGACATAATATTTGTATGAGAAAAAAAAACTCATATGTATTTAATACCCGAATTTATAATGCATGCAAATTTTACACAAAAAATACATTGTGCAAAGGGCCCGATATAAAAACGCGTTCACTTTGATAGCGCCATAAAGCTCCTTGTCTCCCGTAGACCACGTTTTATACCTCAGAAGCTTTTATTAAGTGAAACCCATAAAGACTTGCTGTACGATGAAAAATATTTTCTGGTTTCTTTCGTGAAACATGCGAAGGCACTTTATTAATTAAATTTAATTTTTATTTGCAACGACTGTTTTAGATTGTGCTCAATAAAATATTGTCGTACAGTATTGTTGTATTAGGAGTTGTTACGTTCCCTCAAATATGGTTGAGCGAGGCAATGGCTGGATCGTGCGTCGTGCTCGTGAACGGGTGCCACCAACGGGAATGGGTCTACTTTGTCTGCCCATCTTAACATGTATTGGAATGCATGTACCTACATATGCATTTTTGAAGCTTCATTGTGGAAGCACTGTATACATAGCATAGTTTTGTTACCTACTGTAAATTTTTTTTTTTAAAGAGCAACTGCTGAGTTTCTTGGCGGCTCTTCTCAGCAGAATCTGCATTCCGAACCGGTGATAGATTTATGACATGTCATAAGAGCTACAAGGTGGCCTACATGAAATAAATAAATTTTGAATTTGAATTTGAATTTTTATGCTCATTGTATAGTGAGATTTACGACCCTCCACCCCACGCCGAAAAGCGCAATGTTGGCAGCCCACCCACTAGTTGGACCAACGACATCAGAAGAGTCGAAAGGAGGCGCTGGATACAACCGGTGCAAGACCAAGACCTGTGGAAGTCCATGCAGGAGACCATTGTCCAGTTGTGGACTTTATCGGTGGATAAAGAAAAAGATAATAAAATCTTATACTTTGAGTGTCTGTGTATAATTCCAATTTCAGATTCTTAGTGCATAACAATATTTTTTATTTACTTTTAAAAGGACGATCAGACGAAGTCGTATCAAAGGGGATTCTAAGTATTCTACAGAATAACTGCTTTAACTTAATCGAATTCAAAGCAAAAGCATGTAGCAAGAAATGCATAATATGAATTTGAACTCCCGAGAAATATTCAAAAGAATTTTATAGTTCAGTGAACTAGAGTTCTCGGCTAACCGGGTAACTGTTCGTTTGAACATTATAAACTTATTTATTAGAATTGTAAAATTATTATTTTCAATTTCCCTAACATGTTTTTACTTTACTTATCCACCATTTCAACCTATCTTCATCCTGTTACAAGCTGCTACTATTTCAACTCATCTTCAGCCTCTACTACTACTGCTACGTCTTTGCTCTCAGATTGAGAAGATTTAGATCATATTCTACCACCAAGGCCAAGTGCAAATTGACAGACTTACATTGAGAATACTTTTTTTTAAGAATTAGCCAAGCTGAAATGATTTCCTCTCTCTCCAAATAATAATAATTATAGAGAATTCTCAGGTTTTATTATTGAACACTTTATTTGTAAACCACAATAAAAAGTTAATAATACAGACATATATAGAAGCAATAAGAAGAAAGAAGTAGAATTAAAAAGGTGGCCTTAGACAAGCTTTGGATTAGGAAAGTTAAGGCATGCAGGATTTTCTCACGACGTTTCCTTGAACGTAATACCAAGTGGTATTTTATTATTAATATAAATAGAACGGTAGTGAAATAACCAGTAATAACTAATAGAATAAAAATACAAAAACCAACATGTAAATGCATGCCGAGCGTGCCACTGGTCCAATGCTATCTCCCGCTTACACACTACACATCCGTGCCACAGATAACTGGTATCTATAGATGACAACATGAGGATTTCCCCTAGTGTATAGATAAGAATAAGGGCGACTATCATGTAAAGATAGATAGAAGAATAGCTGGTATTGCAGAAAAAAAACCCGGTACAGCAATTCACCAAAAATCGGGCACAATCTTCACCCCACTAACAGTTGTTGTATCACAAACCGCAACAGGAAATTGAAGAATCAACGAACAATACCAACAAATTGCGGTACAAATGTGTAGCGAACAATCAAAATACGGGTACATCATATAAATGTAGCTCACGAGGTGGTGGCAAATCGTGTATACCTACCCCGTTCCATGGATTATATCGCACAGTTATATTTCAAATCGAGCTTACGTCCGTTTGCTTCAGGCTTTTCGATAGGGCTAGCAACTACTGGAGATTGTATCCTACTAATATTATAAACGCGAAAGTTTGTAAGTATGGATGGATGTTTATTACTCTTTCACGTAAAAACTACTGAACCGATTTGGCTGAAATTTGGTATAGAGGTAGATTATAGTGTGGAATAACGCATAAGCTACATTTTATCCCGGAAAATAAGAGAGTTTCCGCGGGAATCACAAAACCTTAATCCACGCTGACAATGTAATAATGTTGACTTTAACCGTTTAAAATACAAAACAAATCCTAATTGCGAATATTTGTACAATAGATTACTTTTATTTTTGTTTATTATTTGGGTACCCATCTTCGACCCCTTGTTAGTGAGCCTAGTTCACGCGGGTCCCGCGATATCTTCAAAGCCATCTTCCTATCTTAATTTATTGTGTACTCTCACGGGATAACGTCCGGATCTTAAGCTTGCGCGGGGACATGGGTTCAACCCGTAGAGGCTACATGAGAGAGTTGATCTAAATTAGGCGATGAATACGTCAACCGGATTTATACATCAATAAGCTGCATTAAACGATAATCCCATGTGGATGCAGGACTGTTTTAATGAATGAATGAACTACTTAATTGGGCTATTGGATGAGGCGCTATGGATATAACATCTATAAGCTACGGGCTGAGGTACCTGACGCCGCCATTACAATAAAATCAAAATCCATTTATTTGTTGAAATAGGTAGTATAAGTTCTTTAAGGTATTGCTGTGTATCACTACTTCATGCCGTGAGGCGTACAAATTTTTAGCTTAAAACTAGAAAATATACATTAAAATAATTAACTAGATACATACATTAAATTTTTTTTTTTTTATCAATGTAGTCTGTAATACAATAATAATTTTTTTCCTTAAGAATTTTTAACACTTTTTGCTTGAAGGTATTGTAATTTAGCTGTCTAATATTTTGTGGAAGTTTATTGAATATATAAATAGCCATATAACATACATTATTTCTATATAGTGCGCATCTTGGAGCTGGAAGAGCTAACTTATTGTATACATTTCTGAGATTTACATTTAAATTTTTATTGAATATATTTTGATATTTTTTGACGAATAGAACACATTCTAATATATATATACATGGCAAAGGTAAAATGCCTAAAAGTTTAAAAATGGGTCTGCAACTCTCCCATGGCTTAAGCCCTGTTATAGCTCTTATGCATCTTTTCTGCATTTTGAAAATATTATTTGAATTCGTTGAATTTCCCCAGAATATAATAGCATACTTTATTATTGAGTATACATATCCATAGTAAGCAGTAATGGCTGCTTCTTTGCTCGTATTCTTACCCAGTTTTCTAAGTGGGTAAATAAAACTATTAATTTTAGAGCTTAATTCTGACAGGTAAAGTTTCCAATTACAGTTACTATCTAATGTTATACCCAAAAATTTTGCGTTGCTAACTATATCAATGTTTTCATTGTCAATTTTAATATCTAGTTTTGGTTGTTTTGCTTGTGGTTGATGAAATAACATCATTTTTGTTTTTGAAATGTTTAAATTTAGATTATTATTTACTAACCATTTTTTTATGTCTGTCAAAGTATCGTTTATATCTATTTGAAAATTATATTTATTAACTTCATTACTTTTTATTATCACCGTATAATCATCTGCAAAAAGAATAGACGGGTGCTGAGTTTGTTTTGGCAGGTCATTTATATATATCAGGAATAGCAGTGGCCCTAGTATGCTACCCTGGGGTATTCCAAGTTTAATTTCATTAGTTTTTGATCTATAAATTTCTTCAGTTTTTGTGTGTGTACAATATCTATTTATTTCACAAAGCTGAGATCTATTTTTAAGGTATGATTGAATTAATGAGTATGCGGTTCCCCGAATACCATAAGCTTCTAGTTTTAAAAGGCGACAGTGGTGGTCTACATGATCAAATGCTTTGGTCATATCCATAAATACTGCAGCCACATGTTGTTTCTTATTTATACTTTCGAGCAAATGTTGAAGTAGTTTAAACGAAGCTAACTGAGTCGATTTATTGCATCTGAACCCATGTTGTTCTGACGCTAATATATTATACTTTTCAAAAAAATCATATAATCTCTTATATATTACGCGCTCTAGAATTTTAGAAAAAACAGATAAAATAGCTATGGGTCTGTAATGGCTTAATTCAGTTTTGTTACCTTTTTTAAATAGAGGCTTTACTACAGCGACTTTGAGTTCATCCGGGAAACAACCTTTTTCCATCATAAGGTTAACTATGTGTGTTAAAGGATACACAAGCGCAGTGTAGCAAGTTTTGATAATTTTTGTATTTACTTCATCTTGACCAACAGAATTCGTGTTTTTTAAATCTTTAATAATTTTTATTATTTCTTCAAAATTTGTGGGGTATAAGAATATAGAATTAGGATTAGATGGAATACTTAAATGGTTCCATTTTCTATCAGTTATATTTTTTATTTCGTCAATAAAAAAGTTATTAAAACAATTTGCTATTTCTTTTGGGGTTTTTATAATTGTGTCTTTATATTTAATTTCTTGTATTTCGTTTTTCATCTTATATTTATAATTTTTTATTACTCTCCATGTAGCTTTAGATTTATGGTGTGATTTTTTAATGTACAATGTATTTTGCACTTTTTGTGTTAAATTAATAATTTTCTTCAGCCTCTTTGTAATATTACTATACGATTCTTTATTAAATAATGTTGGTATAGCTCTGTATTTCCATAGTAAGATTCTTTTCCTTTTTGAGCATACTTTGATTCCTTTAGTTAACCAGAAAGGCTTACCACGTCTAGTTATTTTATATTTTCCTACAGGGAAACAAAGATCATAAAATAATTTTATTAATTGTATGAAGTTTTTGTAAGCATCATTGACATTGTCAGTATTAAATACTTCGCAGATTGAAATTACGGTGACTAATCATCTACTAGATGGGCCCCGCAAAAAATCCGACGATAGTTCGGGTTAAAACTATGTGTTTAACTAAAAACTACATATGTATAGACTTAAGGACAACGAATCTTAAATCTGGCAAAGTCACTAAAGATCAACAAATCTGCTAATATAGTCAATCGACTGATCGCAGACTCAAATAGAAATAAAAAAGACCTAAAAACTACCATATCAAGTTAGACTACTACCATCTAGACTGCATCGTCACTAATCATTAGGTGAGACACTGTCAACGGCTATCCTGTCACGGTAAAAAAATATCAAGTTTACTCTTATAAATACCAAAGGCTTCATCCATATTAATATTTTGAAATAGCTTTTGCCCGCGACGATGTAAAACTCCCGCGGGAGCCCTTTGTTTTTCCGGGATAAAATATTTTGTATCCCGGAAAAATAAAGGGCTCTATGTCACTCTCCAGGTCCTTAACTATAGCCATGCATAAAATCACGTCGATCCGGTCGCGGTGCTTCGTTGCTGCGTGATCGAAGTTTGCTAACAATTGCCAATAATTTCGTATTTCTAATATTAATAATAATGCGAAAGTGAGTCCGATTGTTACATTGTCACGGCTGAAACGGTTTTGATGAATAAAACGGTTTGACATACAAAAGAATCGTGCATGGATATAATATTTTCACGGCAATGGATACTTTGTTAAGATTTTCATGTCGGGCTTCACTCTTATTGCGAAAAATAATCTTCTTAGAACTAAATGGTGTGGGAAGTTTTATTTTCTGTGAAAATATTATTGAATTTGATTTTTATAGACACTCTCGACACGGCAACCCTATCACAGTTGGATTGAACAGAACATTTAAACAATGATTCAATAACTCTAGGCTACGGGTAGGTATATTATTTGATTTATTTTGTACGTTTGGGAACCGATATAATACTAATATAAAAGACTAACTTTTCCCCGCAGCTTCGCTTGCGTAAAGTTCGATTTTTCAAACCCCGGCTAAGGAGTTATATTACGTTATATTGGTTATCTGTATGCCTTACAGCCCAATTCGTCTCATGATTTGAGCCTTTTCCTCTTATATCTGTGATTATTAAACCAATTTTATAAAATTATATTCGGATCTCTGACGCAATTTTTTGTAATAATATTAGAGTATGTATAAAATGATCGAGACGTCAAACAAGAGTTGCTCTAAAAACACATGTTTTTAATAAATACTAGATATAAGTATGTGACGTCATTAGCAAAATTCCGCAACATTCAGGGCGTGACGCTCGAAGCTGAATACATTTAGGACTAGTTATAGTGAGTGTTAGCGTTACCTTACTCACGCATTTTTTTGGGCGCATGATGCTACTGAAACTATTCGAATTTTCAGTTAGTTATAGAACTGTTCTTAGCTAGCCTTGAAACATCGGTCACAATTTCTTAAACGATGCAAAATAGACGTTACATCACCACAAATAAATCCAAACAACCCATTACAAACTTTTCATGAGTTCATGAGTTCATAATTATTAACAACGAAATATTCCTCGGCGTAACTAAGTCAGACTTGGCACTGAGAGCACGATGTCTTTATCGGTCGTTGGGAATTTAATCGTATAACTTTTCAGCTTTAAGCCGTCTACCAAACTTGATTGGGTTAGTTAGGGGTTACCTTCAACATATTGTCTACTTGGTGCCTATAATACTGCATGTTTTTTTTTAAAGCAGATGTCCCTTTCATAAAAAGAGTCTTTGGCATACTATTTTTGTGTTTTCCTTTTAAATTTTTTGAAAGTTTTCGTTTATTTCACTTATATATCTTTAGTTCCATATATAATTATACAATTTTAAAACTTATTGTTTATCATTATTACGTATACATTATTCCTATTAAAAACAAATAACACTAAAAACTGACTAGAGATTTATCACCATCAAACAATAAAAAAAAACAACTTTACAAGGCACAATAACACAACAAAAACAAGTCAATAAATCGACATAAACGCCTTTTATTTTACTACTAGCTTTATCCCGCGGCTTCGCTCACGTTAAGTTCGATTCTTCCAATCCCTATTTTATCCCCTTAGGGGCTGAATTTTCAAAAATGCTTTCTTAGCGGATGCATACATCATAATAGCTATCTGTATGCCAAATTTCAGCCCGATCCGTCTAGCGGTTTGAGCTGTGCGTTGATAGATCAGTCAGTCAGTCACCTTTGCCTTTTATATATTTAGATTTCTGAGATATAAAATCATTAGGTATTTAATTTGTGGTCCGTTTTGTGTAGACTGGAATGCACAGAAAAGGGAAAATTGTTATGATTTCTGTTGCGAGCATAACAATACGATTTTTATGCAAGTGATATCTACTTTAGTCTTACTTGGAGGGGATAGGAGGATATTAGTCAACTAAAACTTGGCCAATATACTTTAAAAAAAAGTTAAGTTTTCTGAAAGGCTGGTTCACTTCAATACAAATTACTTAAACACTCTTAAAACATAATGTTTTGGTAACTTTTACGCGCATAAAGCTACACCTGGGTTCTATGTAATGTACTCCGTCGAGTACAAGTTCTCAAAATATTAAGGGTTATGCTTGAAGAAGGGAAGGCTATGAAGAAAAATGTAGAAAAATTTACATACAATGATTCAAATGACGACCTCCCTGGCGCAATGGTGAGCGCTGTGGTCTTATAACTGGGAGGTCTTGGGTTCGATTCCAGGCGGGGTCAATTTAGGAATTGACCCCGCCTGGAATCGTAATTAATTCTAATTCCTGAATAATAATAATAATTCCTGAATTGTCTCTGGTCTGGTCTGGTGGGAGGCTTTCACCGTGGCTAGTTACTACTCTAGCGTCAAAGACGTGCCGCCAAGCAATCTACCGTTCCGGCACGACGGCGTGTAGAAACACATTAAAGGTATGGGTTGAATTTACACTGCCATACCCCTTCCAAGTTAGCCCGCTACCTGCACTGCATCGGCACTTACCAGCAGATGAGATTGCAGTCAAGGATAATCTTGTCATCGAATTAAAAAAATAAAACTTTACACCCTTTTTTCGGCAGAAAGTAGTGTAGGCTACGAGAAGGTAAGTAAAATGATTTAGTACAAAGATGCCCAAGAGATGATTTATATGTGGAAACCTGGGCAGGGGCTGATTATACGGCTGACTTCGAATAGATTTATAGTTGACCTCACCATAATTGCTTGAGTTATGAGCAGAGGGTATGCATTCGTTTGTAAAAGCTCTCCTAAGACGAATAGTTATATTATTATAATATTCAGCCAAATAGAAGTTTTATTTATTTTTAATTGATTAATAATAATAGTTGTTTAGAACTGTACAATGTACGTAATATAATAAACTCATCAAAATAAAATCAATTTTCAATTAAAATAGTTTCTGAGAAATTCAGAAATGAAGGCTATGGGAAATTTTTACATAGACTTTAAATCGATGCGATGAGTAAAAAAATATATATTTATTTATATTCTTATTTAATATATCTTTTTGAAACAGTCATCCTCCCATACTTTACAATAAATCACACAAAAACACACACTGGTAATATTGATTCCTCAGTTAAACAATGTTCAAACTTGTAACATACATCTTAACACGCTAATTCATAACTCCTTTTTTTATACTTCTGTTTGCGTTAGGATGAAAATAGGTCTAAGAAATCCTTGAAATCTTAAAGAAAATAGAACCGCTGTTTCAAAAAGATTTTATTTTGTAGATCATTATGCAAAAAAATAAATCGGTCCTTAAGTCATTAACTGACAATAAAAAGGCAAAATATTGGTAACCATAACGTAAAAATAACAGTAAAATGAAAATGTTCCCAACAATTCAAAGATCCAGAAAAAGCGATCCGTCGATATGTAAACGAGTCCCAACGATGGCAATATTCGAGTACCAAAACAGTTGGCTCGTCATTGCCAAAAAATATATATATTTATATCCCATATTTACCAACTCTTCTTGCGTAATGGAATTCTAAATTTCATAGCTTTCCTCGAAATATTGGCGCTAAAAAGTAATATCGACGTATTGTATGAATAATATATTACGTTATTACTTTTTATTTGTCAGCATTTGGAATTTAAAAGAGACCCGGATGAACTGTTTGTTTCATCAAATTGAATAAATTTTATTTTCACTCCTCATTTTATGTCATGAATAAGAATTCGTTTGATCGTTAGTTAAAAGTGTTGAAGCTTTTATTGGTTTGGTTGAATTGGTTTATATTTTATCTTGATCCAACTCAATAAGTGCCTTAGACCCTTGGTTCATTGTAATCTGCGATGCTACATACGAGCCTCGGGCCCGACAATTATTGTTATCACTGTTTTTTGCCTTTTATCGCTGACTAGCTTTTGCCCGCGGCTTCGCTTCCGCAATCTATTATTATAAGTAATCTGAAGTGGTGATTCCTATACAAAATTATGAACTATAATATTTTCGATTTTTCAGCTGTTTCTTCCCCTATTTTTTATTTTCAAACTACCCCTGTAATTAACCTGTAATAATGACTACAAAACAAAAAATCATTCAAATCGGTTAAACCGTTTAAGCCTTTGTTTAAGTTTTTTTTTTAGTTTAACTAACGGACAGCAATTGATTTTTATTCGATTTTTATATATTAAATAGATAGATTTATGTACAAGGCCACTATTTTTAATAAGACAACATATTCACGCACAGTCGCCACAGTCGATTGCACGACAATAATGGAAAAATTGATTTGTGAACGTATCTAAAACTACCTAAATGAGGTAATGCATCATCTTCCGAACTAGCGTGATTTATATGGCCGTGTTATTGATTGGCCATATTGATGTAGACGAAGACTAAATAGACGAAGCCGTAGATGAACCCGTAGACGAAGCCGTAGATGAAGCCGTAGATGAACCCGTAGACGAAGCCGTAGATGAAACCGTAGAGGAAACCGTAGATGAAACCGTAGATGAAGCCGTAGATGAAGTCGTAGACGAAGCCGTAGATGAACCCGTAGACAAAGCCATAGATGAAACCGTAGATAAAACCGTAGATTAAGCCGTAGACGAACCCGTAGATGAAGCCGTAGACCAAACCGTAGACGAAGCCGTAAATGAAGCCGTAGACGAAGCCGTAGACAGAGCAGTAAACAAAACTGCAGACGTAGCTGTAGACGAAGCTTTGGACGTTTTACTCGCGAGAATATCACCGAGACAAGATTGACCATCCATATTAATTATTTATTACCTACCTGAATGACTGACTAGCCTATACCGTACTGAACTAATTTATAAGGCTTTTTTTTAAATTGTAGCCTTGATTTTAATCGTCTCTTAAACAAGTATTTAATTATGCTCTACAATTTGCATATACACACATATTAAAACATATATATTCAGTTCATAGTACCATAACTTCAAAATTATTATACAAATGCTTCAGTTTCTGCATGAAATTCATTTTAAGTGAATTTATTTACTAAAATTTAAATTTATTAATTAAAATTCACTCGCCAGCTGGATGTTACATATTTATAATGCATTCATAACCTAATGAAATTGAAAATGTAATCAACTTGTTCAATTCAATATTATTGTTTTATGAAGTGATGTAATTACTCGTCTCGTATAAAATAAATATTATGATGACGGCAAACATGAAAATTGATGCCATTGCTAAATAATGTCATCAATTTGAATTTTTGCATAAAATAATATGAGTTTGAGCAATAACAAATTATTGCTCAAAGCGTTCTGACAATTTAATAACAAAAGTGGCACTCGTACACATATACCTAGAATAGAATAGGATAGAAATTTTTTTATTGCTACACGACGTTTACAATAATATCTTAGAGTTAATCAATGAACATAAATGCGCAAAGGCGGTCTTTTCGCTTTAAGCGATCTCCTGCAGACTGAGACAACTCAATAAGATCTCGGTATCTCGGATACCTAGTTGGTATATGTGCCTCATTCGTGTCTTAATTTTGTGCCATAATTTTTTTTTTCTATTTTTTCTGCTGTTTGAGCCATAATTTATAGCAATAATAGATTGCTATAAATTATGGCTCCTACCTTACCTTTACCTTACATATACACCTTTTAATGTAAAATTTTTGAGTTATTTAAACGCACGAGATACGTGCCAGGGATTAAACCCTGAACCGCCCGAAAAGGAAATGACAGTTTTAACCACCAGACTATCACTCCCTCGACGATAGTCCCGACACGAGCCAACAAATAGAATATCAAATAACATTTTGAAACCGTAAAATTTGAAAGGGAAAGGAAATAAAATCCAATTTATAACAATGTTCATGTCCGATCCGAATTCGAAACAAAACATTTGCTTAGACATTTCGCAACTCGGCGGCGGCGTCCCAAACGAAAATCCTATTATGCAAATATGTAAAAGCCGCTTGTATCGATCGGGACTGATATTGGCATTTGATTTGCAAACAAACACCGCCTCCTGTTTTTAAACGAGTACAATGAACGTTATACAATAGCATGTGTAAATTTTATAGAGTTAGCGGGAATGTGAAACTCTATTTTCTGATATCCTTTATTATCGCGGACGGTTTCCGTTGGTATTGTTTTTGTTATTGGTATCCGAATCAGTTAAACGGATTTGCGGAACGAAGGTCAGGCTTTTAACTCCCCGAACATATATCTTTTACAGCATTATGCTGTACAGTTATGGAATACTCTGCCAAATAACTCCGACAAACTACAGAGGAAGAACGAAACAAAAAGCTGCGAAGATCCTTATAGTATTTGAACGGGACCTTAATACGATATTGAAATACCTATTCAATGACACCCTACTTACGAGAGGCAATCGACTTCGTTATTTGTTCGAATACAGCGTCTGGCAAAGCGACTTGCTTATTGTTTTTGCAACATTCTGATAAGTTAAGTGACACTAGCGTAATTATTATTAAAGTTGGTCTACGAGTTTCATCTCTAGGTGCGAACCCGCATCGGACAGCGCAGTACCTACTGGCAGACCCCCGATGACATCAGACGAGTTGCAGGGAACCGCTGCATACAGGTGGCGTAAGACTGAGTCATGTGGAAGTCCATGCATACCTTTGGCCAGTAGTGGACGTCTATTGGTTGATAAGAGAGAAAGAGCTTCAAGAGTGCCACAAAGGACAAACAAAGATAGGTATACCTACATACCTAGTATTGTATTATGCTGCTGAACACATCGCACATCGGGTGCAATAATGTCATAAATGCTAAAATTGGTAAAATGAGCTCTTGATCACAAATTATGTCAAACATGCGTCTACATCCGGTGCAACGATATCACAATGTAACTAATTTAAAAAAAAAAAAAAATTGCGATAATATTAATAGGATAATAGGATTGTATCCGGTGTGCGACATAACCACTCCTTGCTTTACGCAGTCGGGTAAATAATTTCAAAGCTGTCAAAATTTTAAACTAAGCCATAAAACGTTTCTTAATCGTAATAAAATCTGAAGGAGCATATCAGTCACGTATATGCTACCACGGCCCGTGCGATATAATGGACGATAAAAACTTTTCTTGTTTAAAACGCACGCCGGAGACGACAAATGGCTCCGGCAAGTTCGATGAATGGATTCCTCTTTCATGGGGATTTGGAACGAATTTGGGTGAAAACCGTAAATCTTTTGTTATGTTTCGGATTGAGTTAACGGAAGATTTACCCTTTGATGCGAGTAATTGGGTGTGTTGATGTTTTATTTATTACTTACAAAATTTTCGCTCGATTATATAACACACGCGTCATAATTAGGTTCCTAAGAAATTTATTCCCTAAAGAGTTTAAGCAGTAAATAACAAAAAGTTAAAATACTAGCTTTTCCCCGAGACGTTTTTCGCGTGGAATTTAATACCTGGGGTCTCCGTAGTTCTTCTGGGACAAAAGGTAACCTATTTCACTAAGTCCTCAACTGTAGTCATGCAAAAATCTCGTCTATCGTGATTGAAGGATAAACCAATAAAATACACAATTTCGTATTAATAATGTCTTATTTATAAGCAAAGATGTAGGACAAGTTCAAGTTAGTGCGAATACATACTGGTTATTATGTAAACGTTATTATTCTGGGAGACTGTGTGAATTGCTGGGTGCTCGACGATAGGTTTAAAGACAAACAATGGCTTGTAGCACAGGAAATTGATGATACTATGATAAGAGCGAGTACGTGCTAACACCGTGGCAGATTGAAGTTAATAGGGCGATTATTACATGGTTGTCCGAACTTTTGAATGACCGAGAACAAAATAGATTTTTCATCATACCTATTCGAAAAACGAGTATTGGCTTCAGAGGATAGCGGGAGCAAAAATTAATTTTTAGTCCCATGGGAGTTTTCATTTCTCTCTTCTGATTGGTCCGCGTTCGTGCTTTAGTATGTGTTTATTACTACTGCGATCGTTGCAGAAATTCAAAGAACTCGAAATTCAAAAATGTTTGAGCAGCTGTTGTCTTCGATAAGTCACGTGATCATAGAAGGTTGATACTCCTAGCTTTTTCTCATAGGTAATCATGAAAAATAGTGTGTGTCACTCGGGGCCAAATTTTTTGTTCTCGGGCGGCGTATATTGAATTCCTCGCTACGTTCAGGATTCTACTTTAGAATCCCTCGCTGCGCTCGGGACTCTACTATAGAATCCTTCACTTCGCTCTGAATTAAAAAAATAGCGCCCTCGGGGAACAAAAATTTTCTTTGGCCCCATATAACACGCAACGCAACATAATAGTTATTTAACTATTATGTTGCGTTCCCAACAATTGTCACTATACATCTAATTGTTGGAATTCGTCATTTTATACCAATACAAAAAAATTACAATTCATTGCTCCGTGGTTATTTTATACCACTGCAAAGAAATGTCAATTCATTGCTCCATGACTGCATGATTGAAGGACAAATCAAAAAACAAACACATTTTCGCATTTATAATAAGTAGTAGCAGGGATCCCAGTATTATGTTGCTTATAAAGATACTTCTTACGCTCTCCAAATATAAGAATCCCTTCTAGCCACAAGGTACCCAGCCATTAATCACCCGAAATCCACAGAATTCCTGATATTACGGTGAACTTGTAAAGGGTCTATCACGCAACAAAGCCCCGTGAACTATTCGCTGTGACTTTCGAGTAACTGGACTACTAAATCACGGTAAAGGAGAACATAGTAATTGTTCAGTCTATTTGAACGTTAAAATGAAGAAATCAAAGAATTTATTAATTTCTTGCTTTTGACTGCGACTTCATCGACGAAGAATTAGGTTTAATTTAATAATAATTAATCTTACTAATTTCTTGCTTTTGACTGCGACTTCATCGACATAGAATTTAGGTTAATTTAATTAATCCCCGACAAAGAAGGAGTGGTGTTATTTTGACGCATGTCTGTTCTCTCGTCGCTTCCCAACGGTGGCCAGATTTTGATGCGGTACTCTTAGTAAAAGCTGACATGATCGAGGTGGATCTTAACTATAATTTATAAAGATCCGATAAGTAGTTTGAAGATCATCAGCTCATTTCTTACTTGATTAAAGGGTTTACAAACTCTTAAAGGTGCGATTGATTTGAAATTTGGTGTACTTGGGATTATATCCAAGACATGGTAACCTTCAGTTGATGCTGCAGCATCAATTAGTCTGCGGGATCCCAGCAGCATAAACTCGTAGGTATAGTGTGTATGGTCTCATTAGAATGGTCTCAATGAGTGGGTGTTAGATAGATGATGATCGAGGATGAAGGAGGAGGATCTGATGATGGAGCAGCAAATTGGGTAATAGGATGTTGGGTACATCATGTTAGGCATCGATTCACATGGCGGGGATGTTTTAAATTTTTAATTTACACTTGTTTTATTTATATGGTACAATTCATATTAAACAAAAGTTACCTAAAAATATGAAAGATATAATGATTGCAAACGGGTGATACAGACGATTTTGTTTTTTTTTGTTCTCTTGTTTAACTAAATAAACGAGCGTTGCGAAACTTCTGCTATTCATTCAATTTTCTCGTGCTGGTGTTTGTGGTTTCGACGCCGTGTGATAATTTATTATAGGCCTTTATAAGGCGTGTACTGCTCTCTCTCTCATACAGATGTGAGTAATGTTTGCTTCATATATCAAGTGTTAAAGGTTATTTACCTTTTAGTACAATAATAATACCTTTTGCTGGATTAGCGATTCGAGCGTATACACACAAAAGAGTCGTTTCGATTCCAATCTTGTATATTTTGTGTCTTTCATGTTTTCTTTTCAATACGGATTAGCAATTGGACAACGTATCTAGTTCAATAGATAGCGCCAAAATGAGCCAGACTTTTTCGATTTAAATTGCTGCTCAATAGCTAATTTTGCTTAAGAAGTAATTTTTCCCGACGTTTCAAAACAGCCGAAACATCGCCATCGACGGTGTTCCCACTTAATTACAATATGGGGTCATTCAAGGGGCGGACCAATAAATTCCTGAAAAGCCGGCAACGCATTGGTGGTGCCTCTGGTGCTACAAATGTTTATGGGCGGCGGTTATCACTTAACATAAGGTGACTCACCTGCTCGTCTTTTTTAAACATTTCGGTCCATTTATAATATAACACCTTGTTGTTTACTATTTTATTAAACACGATTTAAGTAGTAGTATCTTAACAGTTCAAAATCCCTTAGCGTTAAACGTCATCTGTATTAAGCATCATCCGCAGCGATAACAATCCCTTTTAAACTTCAGTGAAAACCTAGTTGTTCTATAAAATTTAGGTTTTGTTGGTGAAAATGTTATGAAATGTCATAATACTCGTAGTTACATAATAAGTATATTTTTCGTTAAAACAGCAGGTTAAAAATATTACAATAAATAATAACTTAAGCGTACCTATTTATGGTGTTTTTCTATTGTAATCGTTATAGATGACCAACTATGCAGTAATATTTTAAGGATAAAAAAAAAGTGAGCGAATATATTGGAAAGATACATTTTTGCTCACTGTTGATAGTACGCGTGAGTTTGTTTCTTTTGCTCATCTAAAAATACCCGTAGTTGGTAGGTATATCCACTAGGCACCCATTAATCACCCGAAATTCGCAGTATCCCCGATATTACGGCCAACTAGTAAAGGGTCTAACAACGGCCGAGGTCGTAATTGGAATGATATCCGGCATCGGGGATCGAATTCCGGCGAAAGAAAGTCAATTCAACCGATAGTGACAATTTGATTTTAGGGGGTTCTGGCCGGTGATTTTAGTACGTTTCTGTTCTTTATAAAGGAACCTACTTAATGGAAAGCTTTCTATCCTTTATAGGTCGTAAAAAGCAAAGTAAGCTTACCATGTCAAGGTCTCATAAGTCACTTTCAAAGAGTGCTTTGAAATTTATTTAAACCAATATGGTTTAAATAAAATTAAAATCAGTCAGTCTCTCATTGCAGGTTTTTACATAAATCATTATATTTACTTAAGAGAAGACATCTTCGAGCGCTAGCTCCGCACAAACGAAGATTGATATCTACTTAGTTTAATATTATAAAATCAAAGTCCATGAAATTCTTAAGACACGCTCTACAAACCATATAGAACATACTAAAAGCGAAGACACATGAAGAATAAAAACAACGACTCTGACCAACACGTCAGAGAAGAAAAGAAAAAAAAAATATCTGTGTCCTATTTATTGGAAACTAATTAGTAGCCTATAAACTACTAGTTAGTTTCAAAGTTACACGACTTCAAAATTTTACATAAAAATCTGAATCTAGATCTGAATAAAAGTGTGACCAATCACACACTCAAATGTTAGTTTTTAGAACGTGTCTACAAAATATATTGATTGGTTAATATCCAATCAACATTTAAACTTCGTTGGTATTAAAAGGACTAGGCATTTAACCTTTGACCACAGAACACATTATGTTCTCTAGGAAACAAAACACATCGCAGATTAATTGGCCGGGCCAAAGCTATTAATTCGTTTATTAAGTATTAAAATTAACGATATTTTACGTCGGAACGGTCATTAAAAGTATACAAACTTTAAACAGTTACAAAGGTATCGCACGGCACACATGGTACACCACTATTCGGGTATACGGTACCTATCAATGACTAGGAATTTTCCTGCTTGTTAGCCTCAAAGGCAATATTCTAACACTTTTGCGCTCGTGTTATCGTCAATGGTGTGGAAGTATTACGGGTGTGGGTAATCTTTTATATTATATATCATTGTTAATGGTTCCCTCGGGGTATTAATTTTGAAAGAAATATGTTCTTGTTATTATTGGAGTTTCCTTGGACTTAAATGCTTGGATTATTCTTGTAAGTTATAAAAATAATAGGTAGGTACTTTAAGTGCCCAGTAAAAGTAATTCACTAAACTTGCTGAATGCGCCAATGAACGCAGAACTCGTGTCATTCAAATTCATGATCACTGATCAAGAATAATTAATTTTCCCACAATAATATTTTAGTATATATCATTTCAGAAAATGCTTATTAACCATTTCAACTACATTCAGTCGAAGAGCCACAAAGGAGTTATTAAAATCAAATAGCAAGAGAACCAAGTCGTTACCGCACAGTTAAAACTATTTGTTTGTTTTCCCTGAACTCGAGATTGTTTCTTTGTAAATACGAGTAGTTATAACCGCTCAACTAGAAACCCACTGATAAATGAGCTGTGCGAGAGAACTTTTAAAACTTTTCCCGTATAATAAATACTTGTAACTATTGGCAAGGCGGTGATAGCCTAGTTAAGACTTTAGTCTCCTTTTCGAGTCTTCTTCGAGTCGAGGTTCGACCTCTTCGGAATGAGGCTAACGTAATAAAGATCTTCTATTAAAAGTCCCTTAAAATCTATACTTAATATTATAAAACTGAAGAGTTTGTTTGTTTGAACGCGCTAATCTCACGAACTTCTGGTTCGAATTGAATAATTCTTTTTGCGTTGGATAGTCCATTCATCGAGGAAGGCTTTAGGCTATATACCATCACGCTGCAGCCTGCAGCCAATAGGAGCGAAGCATCAGTGAAAAATGTTGCAAAAACGGGGAAAATTATCCATATTTAAAATATATTCTTTAAAAAATTTCTTAATCCCGATCATAATAACAAAAATTGACGCGGACGAAGTCGCGCGCAACAGCTATAGTAGCTCTTCGGAGTTATATGCTTCTAAAAAAACAAGTCACAACTTTTATGATCTATGAAAATCAGCATGTTTTTTATAGGTACCTAGGTATAATATCCAATGCAAGCGAGGGAATCCACGAGATAATAGTTTCGTTCCCCAAAATAGAACCATTAAAATATTAAATGATGAATGATGAATTAATATTGATCCATCCTTCATTCAGTTATAATATTTAATGCTATTAATATGGACCGTGTATTTTGTATTCTTGCCTTTTTAACCTTCGACGCAAAAAGAGGGGTGTTTAAAAGTTTAACGTGTGTATCTGAGCATCTATTAGTCTGTCTGCTCCCTCGTAGCTCCCCAATGAATGGACCAAATTTAATAGTCGACTAACTTTTAAAAGTAAAAATTTTATAGTAAATGACTGTCAGATATCGCTGCTTCAGAAGTATGGGCTACATCTCAAAATTTCAAAAATAGCGCCATAACGCGAAGACATTCGTCAAAATCGGCCTTTAAATCACAATAATTTACGCGTACGCCCTTTTAGCATTATCATACATTGTAAGTTGGAGAGCCAAAAAAGCAAAAAAAAAAAAAAAAAATTCAATCTGCTCTCGTAAAAAAAAAATTTGATTTTAAGATGTGGCTCTTTAGTTATGAAGCCCTCCCCTCTTAGTACGCATTACGTTGTGAAATGCAACTACGGAACCCTACACAACGTGTGGCCTGATACGCGATTGGCCATTTATTTTTTTATTATTTAGATTAGCGCTTGACTGCTATCACATCTGATGGTAAGTGAAAATGCAGTCCAAAATGGAGCGCGCTTATCTAGAAGATGTTTATTCACTCTTGATTTGAAGATATGGGTACCCAAGTAATAGTTATATCTCGTTTGGTTGGGGGTGGTACGTTCAACTTAGCGTGATTTTAGCTCAGAGACGGCTTGCTTTCGCCGACCTAACCTTCCGCCGAAGTTTTCAGTTACTCCTTTATTAATTTCACACTTGGTAAGTTGCTTGTCTCGGCATCGGGCGAGGAAGGAAAATTAAACGCGCCGAGCGCCGCATAGTAATGGAGTGGCAATTTTGGGAATAAATTGTGTTACCGCGACCGAATTGCGAACGTTCATCATCTAGAAAAAGTAGTTTGAATACTTTTACATGGATGAAGTTTTTGTAAGTTTTCATGTAGTGATCGATTTGAGCAGTTTTGACAGTTCCTTGTAAATTCCTTTCCTTACTTCCTTAGGTACTATCCTTACTTGCTTACTTTAATATTATAAATGCGAAAGTGCCGCAACAGACCAACGGATCGACGTGATTTTTTGCATGTGTACTATATACCTAGAGGACCTAGAGATTGAGATAGTGATTCCGAATAATCAAAGAGTTCCCGCAGGATTTTTAAAATAAAGTCTAGTCGCGTAGACTTAGTTTTGAACAGCAAAGGATAAAACAATTATGAAACACTAATTTACCTTGCAAAATAAACTCAAAGCACGCTTTATGTACCTATTATGTAAGCAAAGTCCGCAAATAAAACTCAACATTGTATAATTTAATTTTTTCATCTCGCAAAAAAACACTTACAAATTCAGAATCGTGCCGACAACCATCTTAATATAGCCGTGTTTTAATCAACTAAGGGCGGGGAGAGCGGGCGAGAATGGGATCACTCGTTAACTCTGATCTTACAGCGCTGTGAGGGGAGACTGGGGTGCAATGTGTACCGATCTCGTGATAAGAAAATTAATTTAAATATACCGTATTATCATTTTTAAGGGACGAGGGATTTCAGGAATAAAATGGGCCGCTTTAAGCCAACTTGAATTGGGAGATAAGGTTCCTAAACGCGCGTATGGTTACATCCTAAAAGATAATGGGCCATTTTACTTCTACAGAACATGGTCTTTTGGTGTTCTGAATCTGTTAACAAGAATATTATGCAAACAACAACTCATGGAATTATGAAACTATAATATCAGAGTCAGGGAATCAGCGTACCGTAAGGGAATTACGTGCCGCCGTCGCTGGCTGTTATTATTGTTTCATAATTCCAAAACGGAATTATAAAATACAGAGATCAAATACCTATCAAAATGCTTTTGAAACTTCATGTGAATCTGCCATAAACATAATCTAAGGCTTGTATAAAAGAATAAATTCACCCGACGATTCAAAAGAATTTTGGTATTCAATTACGATTATATCTATGTCTATTATAATTCCATTTCTTTTCTTTGTATAATATTGTAAATATATTCTAAACTTATAGTAATACCTTAGTAATCGTAATAGGTGGGGAGGCTTTTTATCTTAGAAATTTTCAAAAACTAAGATAACATACGATTTGAAAACTTTATACACATTTTTTGTAAAATTGGGATTTTTGAGATACAACTTGCAAACTGAGCAAATGAGTAGGTACAACGCATACAAAGTCGGGACCAACAACTAGCTCCGACAATATAATTAAAATGTATAAATCCCGAGTTTACATTCGGTTGACTTCCGCAATACTCCGCAAGGAAATGGACAACGCGAGTATGTAAACCATGTTAACTCGAGCTTGACACTTCCTTGCCCGTCGGATGTGCGCTGAATGTAAACCTACAATAATATTTAGTTAAACCTTAAACGTATAATTACAGCAGAATAATACCCATAGCATAGAATCACACTAATATATAAAGGCGAAAGTTTGTGTATATGTTTGTTACTCATTGACGCCACAATAAATGAACCGATTTGGCTGAAATTTGGAATAGAGATAGCTCACACCCTAGATTACCTTATAGGCACATTTTATTCGGGAAAATTAAAGAGTTCCTGCGGGAATTGAAAAACCTTAATCCGCGCGGACGACATCGCAGGCATCATCTCGTATAGAATAAGAAGAAGTTTTGTGTTATATAGTTCTTGCAATTCAAGAGGACGCGTGCAGAGCTTTACTTGTGGTTACGCCGTGTACATGCACATTGCGTACCTTACCTAGCCTTAAGTGGGAGCGGTCAGACACTTAGGGTCAGGCGCGAGCAAGTTCACTCTTATACAGATACGACACGCACACAACTATGAGCCACGTGCCCTCGTGAATTACAAGAACTATAACAAAAAGTAATAGTGTAGAGGTGTAGAGTAGATAAAAATGTATCCATCAAAATCATGCCAGTAAAACTAAATAGACAAACGAGGCGCTGAAAATGTAAGTGGAAAGGATGAGACGTTGAATATCAAAATTCATTAATTTTGCCACAACGTAACAATTACATCGTGTAATCAAAACATTGTAACAATACATTTCTTTGCCACTTTTCTTTGCTGCAGTGGGTCTCGACTCTGAAAATTATGAGCAAATAAAAGTGTAAAAAGGGACGTAAAAAGGAACTTTGTGTAAATTAGGGTCATCGCAGTAATAAGTGTTTAAACTGACGAGGAACTGGAGCCGGTAGGTAATAAATGTGGCGTAGATTTAGCCACGGCAAATTAAATGTCACTTGAGGTTGTATAAACTGTAGACAATAATGTCTTAAGAAGTAGAGACAATCGAGTAAAGAACGTAATTTTTTTAACACTTGCAAATTTTTGCAACTTATTTTTCTGCTTCATTTTTTACATAGCAACAATGATTTGTACTAGGGATGAGTTATATACACACAAAACAAGCGAAAAATTTGTTCTAAATTACGACAAATATCTGCCATTACGCACTTCATTCCACCAACAACACCTCCACCTCATATCCACCTCTTTTTATTCGTATACAATATCATAGCATAGGAATTCCAAACTCTATGTTATTACTTCACCCCATCATATTATAATAGCACGCATATGTGTCAAATCTTATTGTGCAACTTTTCAACGTTAAGTTGTAATTATTTTTGGTTTTTATTGGTGTTATGTAACCTAGCCCACCACAATCTTAATCTTTATTTATCCACAAATTCAGCTTAAAAATTATAACTTGCTTCATGAGACATATTTGAAAGCACGATTAATTTGTCTTGGCTTTTGTCTGCTGAAATATCAAATAAATATTATAATTAAGTGTGACTCACCGTGAAAGGGTCTCCTAAAATTATTTTTTCTAAACTTCAACTTTCTCTTTTCTAAAGGCTAAAGAATATTAAAATGACGAGACATTATACAACATCTTCTTTTGCCAAAACTGCAAACATGTCTTCCGTCCAAACCTTTTTGGACAGTTTTTTTTTTAAACACCAAATAAAAATATCTCATCATAAGACGCTTCTGTTAAAGCAAACGAATCAAACGGATTAGGTACGTTTACGGATTAAGCTTCAGTTACTAAATACTGTAGGATAGTAGCATAGTAAATGCCCTTGAGACAATGTTCTACTATGTAACTATAGGCTTAAAGGCTTGGATTGAGGCTGTTAAGCGTAACTCAAGTTACTTGGAGCATTACGCTTGCTTGGTTGAGGTTTCAGGTAACGAATACTGAGCCTGTATAATCAAGTTACGATCTTACCCTTGCGGTAGAATCAATCAACAACCAATTGTTACTGTAGAGTTAATTTGTTTATGGTGATTAAATAGCTTAGTTACGCTGAGTTATATAATATAGTTAGGTAAATCTATATAATATACTTAAGTAATATTCTATTTTTTTTTACATACTTCTTGCACAACTACGCTTGTTGTCGCACGTCTAAAGATAGGCTGGTAGAAAATGCTTTAGCTTTAAGACCGCCTTTTGTACTATTTTTGGGCAATAAAGTGTATAAATTCAAATTCAAAATTAATTTATTTCATGTAGGCTAACTTGTAGCTCTTATGACACGTCATAAATCTACCACCGGTTCAGAATGCAGATTCTGCTGAAAAGAGCTGGTAACTCAGCAGTTGCTCTTTTAAAAAAAAAAAATTTTTTTTACAAAGCTATGCTATGTATATACAGTGCTTCCACAATAAAGCTACAAAAATGCAAAAATACATACGTAGGTACACCAATCCAACGCATGTCAAGATGGGCAGTCAAAGCAGACCCATTCCCGTTGCTGGGGTAAAAAAAGGGGAAACGAGATTATTATGAACTTATTCGTTCGAATATCTATCCATATTACATATTATAGTAGGAGTAAAATAAAAAAAAAATTTGGCCAAAATTATTAGTATTAAGAACGATCCTTTATCCGAAGCAGTTCTATTTTTGAGGTGGTTTTAATATTTTCATGAAATAAACCAACGCAAGTCCATTAGCTTTGATTGATCAGTTTTGAGTTGATTGCGTTTGATGAACTTTAGTGTATAATGCAATTTATACTCGTTCATAGCAGTGCTTAAAATAAATCTCATACTAAACAGAAAATTAAAGAAGTCGATTAAATAGAATGACTTCTTTTATTCATTACAAAGTATCTGCTTTTCATTCATGGTAAGGTGACTGCTATCACGACTGATGCTAAGTGACGATGCAGTTTAGGTGTTGTCCTAAATAAGAAGTGGATATGGCAACTTAATTAAAGTCATACCCTAAATCGTTTGGAGTTGCTTACAGGCACTCGTATATCACCGTTAGGGTGGTAATTACTTTTTTTTGTGTGTAATTTATAATGTAATTTATATCGTAGTAAGTAAACAAAGAAATCTTTTTTTTAACTGTTAATTACTTGTAATAATTTACATGTTGAGTACCTTAGCCCTTGCGTGGTACACATTGTCGGATAATAATATTATACGAATTTCTACAAGTGAATAAGTCAACACGTTTACAACGTGGGCTTCCTATTTAATAAAAAAATATTAAAATAAACTAGCCATGGCCGAAGCCTCCCGAAATTGTCCCTGCCGGGAATTAACCCGAGACCTCTCCCGTCAAAACCAAAGGGTTCACGACTGCGCCAGATATCGTCAGAATTCAGTATTAACAAATATTTTTTTGTTTCAGATGAACGCTAATGCAGAAGTGAATTACAGGTAAGATTATCACAAAACCTACATAGTTATCCTAAACAATCTGTTTAATAAAGTCAAATCGTTTATTTAATACTAGCCACCCGCCCCGGTTTCGCACGGATGCCATTGTCTAATGATGAAAATGATATTAAGTGCTTATTAAGATTTTTGTACAAAAATACCATCCAAATTTCCGAGTTTTCCAAAAATTTTCTCTTATTATAAACATAACAAAAAAAAAAACAGTAAAATAGGTCGGGCCACTCTCAAGTGATGGTCTTTCATACATACGGCGATTTTTATTTAATAAGGGTGTAAAATAAACGAAAACTTAAACCAGGAATTCAGTACATGATTTTGAGTCAGCGTTGGAATTTTTCATCGCTATTTTCATGTGTGTATGTAACCTATCGCAGCTCGATTATTTTATTTAAAAAACAAGAAAAGACATTATTAAACACAAAACAGTGATATAATACGCGCGCGATCAGCTGTTTGTCATAAGTTTAAAGCATTCGGCTTTTTATACCTACCTACAAACCACTGCTTGCGACGCGCCATACCTAACACGGGTGTAGGTATCGGCGTTCGGTATTCGCGATACATTGCATGCTCAAAAATTACAATACTGATAACTCATAATTTCAACAGTGGCAGTTGTAATTTCATTATAGGCATTAGGTAATTGTAGTCTATTTTTAATTTTTATTGAAGTGTTAGGTTTTTTGTTAAGTATTAACCTACACTGACGTGTGGTTTGGCCGTGGTGTAACGGTTAACACACTCGGGCGCGATTCCCAGAGAGATGTGGGTTTGAATCCCGCCAGCCTCGGAAATTTTGATATGTATTTATAAATCTATTAAATTGTAGTCTATTCACAAAGTTTTCAGTGTGGTGTTCCTTACTCCGAGAATAGATAAGCTCTTATGATTTTAGCCAAGACTCTACCATAGGTTTAGAAAGCAGATTCCACTGAGAAGCGAGTACGAATACTGTTTAAATGGGCACATAAACTCTCATGATATCTATTAAAAAATAATTTAAGCTGCAGAAGACTATTACAGGGTATTTCCAAGGTATTTTGCATAAAGATGATACTCATTACCCTCACATAAATAAGGCGGGGTTCACAATTACTTACAGTCGTTTAAGGGATAAATAGCAGTCGAAACGTAATGAATTGAAGCAGTTAAAATTTTAATGAGAGGACCGGTAAATCTATCTCATTTGTAAAGATTTATTTACAATATTAAAACCAGCAATAAGGTTTATTTAATATTTAAAAGGAGTTTCTTCAACATTCTATATAAACGAATTTTGATTAGTTTTTAAAAACATAATCTCTTCACTTGCTGAATTTATTGACAATCTCATGCGCTCAATTTTTCTTTTTTATTCTATACTTATTTTGAAGAATTCATACAAAATTGTGAGCTCGTGAATTTTGAAACTTCATGCTTATTTTTATAGAAATCTGATAAGCCGCAAATACAAATAATAATATTAGTTTTGGAGTGTGTCTCAAAAATTTGATTAAATTTGAAATTCGAATATGGTTTACGACAACAACAAATATTGTAGCTGTTTCTGTATACAATCTCTAACCTGAACTGACAGATCTAAATCTAGTGCCAGTTAGTGCTATCTTTTTCCATAGGGAGCATTATGAAAGGGATAGCGCGATATTCAATTTAGTTTAGCTCAGAAGCTTTTTAGAACATTAAGTGATTTTGTTCTCTATCTTCTGTTACCGATGTTAATTAAAAGCAATCAAGTACTAATTAAGTATAAAGAAAACGACACACTTTGTCCAATACCAATAGTCAGACATTCTATCATGTAGATCTTGTGAGTGTACCTTCATATAAAGTGAGCTAGGACGATTTTTTGTCTCGAGACATATTATCTCTAGTGTGTTCGGGCTGTGATTTAAATGCACGTGAGAGATAGCATCTGAGTCTCAGAATGGTAATGAATTTTGCTCGGCTCCTTATGTAAATGGCCATAAACGTCGAAAGTGTACTATAGGTACTATATATTAGGATTTCTATGATATTTTGAAATGCTGCAGTCCGATTACTAAAAGGCCTTAAAGTGAAATAACCTAATTTTGAGTTATGTCAAAACGGAATAATTTTCTGTCAATATGCGACCAACTTGCAACCTCTCTTTCTAACTAAACGACAACGAATGAATCTATCCTTGTCACATTTTTGCAAAAATATCGCCATTTTTGATACCTTTAGTACCGTATTGTCAAAGATTGTCGATAAAACGTAACGGGCAATCAACAAGATTGGCCTTAAGACGAGGTTCTGGACGAATTTTAGGTATTTGAGGGGGTGCGGCAGAGGAAAGCGCGCGGTACTAGTCCCGCCAACCGCGGGGGGCCCCCGGACGAATTTAGGGCGAACGCGGAATATTAGCTTTGATAGCGACAAGGTGGCGGCAAGAAATGACTCAGTCCGGCTGACAAAACTATATTAGGTCTGTACTGTAACTTATTTTCGTCAATCATATTGTAACGTATATGGCTCGGTTGGTATGGCTACAGTATATTTTCAGAGACAGAGTACAGGTTCGATTCCTAGCCAGTAATGTAACATTGTTTTTTTAATTTCCTTATTCATTTTTAGCTTTTTTTTTTATTAGTATGTATTTCAATATTACTTACATTTTCTTAAGTACATAATTTGAATAAATAGTGTTTTAAGTTAGGTGTTGTATTTTTTAATTTATTACCTAATTTTTTAATCTAAATTCTATATATTGATATATTGATAAATTACTAGTTGATGCCCGTGGCTTCGTTCGCGTGGATTAGTTTTTAAAATGAATCCCTATTTCCCTTGTCGAAACATCACGCTTGAACGGCTGGACCGATTTTGATGGGACTTTCACTGGCAGATAGCTGATGGTAGGAGTAATATAGGCTACTTTTTTAACCGATTTTCAAAAAAGGTCTCGGGAAGTCTCGGGTTCGATTCCCGGCGGGGGCAATTTAGGAATTTATAATTTCTAAATTGTCTCTGGTCTGGTCTGGTGGGAGGCTTTGGCCGTGGCTAATTACCACCCTACCGTCAAAGACGTGCCTCCAAGCGATATAGCGTTCCGGCACGATGGCGTGTAGAAACCGACTAGGGTTATGGGTTGAATTTACACTGCTATACCCCTACCAAGTTAGCCCGCTACCATCTTAGACTGCATCGTCACTTACCATCAGGTGAGATCGCAGTCAAGGGCTATCTTGTTATCGAATAAAAAATAAATAAAATGTTCTAATAAATATTTTTCTTACATGTTGTATTTTTTCGCTATTGAGGTGAAAAGTAAGTATCACACGATAGCAAAGTTTTTGCTTCTTGTGCCTTTGAATCCCTCACTACTCTTATGATTCTAACTTAGAATCCTTCTCTCGCTCGGGATTCAAACTAGGCACTCGCAACAAAAAAACTTTGCTATCTTGTTGAACAAATAACTATTTCGGGCAAACTATCAATTTTAGAGAAAATTTTTATTTCGTCCCATAGTGCCGCCGCCGCACTATGGGACGAAATAATATAAACCGTCTCATAAATGGTTGGGACGAATGTTATGATTCCAAAGATTTTTCCATGGATTAATATCCTCAGATAATAGGACCTTTATGAATAATGTTGAAAAATAAAAATATTTTAGTTCTAGGTATATAAAATTACTAGTAGGGCGCGTGGGTGCGCGGCTCGCTAAAGCGAACCGCGTGTTTTCTGTTCCCCAAGTAGATCTTCGGATCTTGATCATCTTTTTCCAAAACCACTATTTCATCTTGTACATTCTCTAAGATAGACATCGACGAAATTTGTATGGCCAACATCTTGAATCCGCCATTTTGGTAGTTTTTTTCAGCTCATTGCCAATTGGATAAGGTTTCGAGTGATTTTTGTTTGGGCACCCTCAACCTATCTTCAATACCCTGACCGTGCTCCTCACCCGTCTGCGAAATCCTCAATCATCAACTCCCTCCATATTTTTCATACAAATGAATTTTTATCTTCTATGCGAAACCATCAGTTTGGAAAAGAAACCTTATCTTAGACTTGCATATATTTTGTATGAAAAAAATAAATTCCGCCATTTTGAATTTTTTTCTATTCATTAAGTAGACTTTCGAGTACTGATCATCTTTTTCTAAAAAACCACTCTTCCACTTTTTATACTCTCCAAGATAGGCACCGACGAAATTTATATGACCGCCATCTTGAATCCGCCATTTTGGATTTTTTTCAGCTCCTTGCCAATTGGATGAGGTTTCGAGTGACTTTTGTTCGAGAACCCTCCACCTATCTTCGAAACCCTGGCCGTGCTCCTCACCCGTCTCAGAAATCCTCAACCATCAGCTCTCTCCGTATTTTTTCTCCAAATGAATTTTTGTCCTCTCTACGAAACCATCAGAAATTTTGAAAAAGAGCCACATAAAGTCTTGCATATATTTTGTATGGAAAAAATAAATTCCGCCATCTTGAATTTTTTTTCTATTCATTAAGTAGACTTTCGAGTACTGATCATCTTTTTCTAAAAAACCACTCTTCCACTTTTTATACTCTCCAAGATAGGCACCGACGAAATTTATATGACCGCCATCTTGAATCCGCCATTTTGGATTTTTTTTCAGCTCCTTGCCAATTGGATGAGGTTTCGAGTGACTTTTGTTCGAGAACCCTCCACCTATCTTCGAAACCCTGGCCGTGCTCCTCACCCGTC
This sequence comes from Hipparchia sbordonii, assembly GCA_038048805.1. Taxonomy (NCBI): domain Eukaryota; kingdom Metazoa; phylum Arthropoda; class Insecta; order Lepidoptera; family Nymphalidae; genus Hipparchia; species Hipparchia sbordonii. The sequence continues at coordinate 4,478,480 of CM076107.1, read as the reverse complement.
TCAGAAATCCTCAACCATCAGCTCTCTCCGTATTTTTTCTCCAAATGAATTTTTGTCCTCTCTACGAAACCATCAGAAATTTTGAAAAAGAGCCACATAAAGTCTTGCATATATTTTGTATGGAAAAAATAAATTCCGCCATCTTGAATTTTTTTTCTATTCATCAAATAGACCTTTGGGTCTTGATCATCTTTTTCCAAGCAACCACTCTTCCACCATTTATAGTCTCCAAGATAGACACCGACGAAGTTTGTATGGTCGCCATCTTGAATCCGCCATTTTGGAGGTTTTTTTCGGCTCTTTGCCAATTGGATGAGGTTTCGAGTGACATTTGGTTGAACACCCCCCCACCTATCTTCGATACCCTGGCCGGTGCTCCTCAACCGTCTCCGAAATCCTCAATCATCAGCTTTCTCCATATTTTTCCTCCGAATGAATTTTTGTCCTCTACACGAAACCATGGGTGAAAAAAATTTTTTATTGTGTAAATAAGATCATTCTTATTATTTAATCAATCAGCACGAGTCAGCACGAGTAGCTATATATATAGTAACTAGTAGGGCGCGTGGATGCGCGGCTCGCTAAAGCGAACCGCGGTTTTTCTGTCCACCAAGTAGACCTTCGGGTCTCGATCATCTTTTTCCAAGAAACCACTCTTCCATCTATTATAGTCTCCGAAATAGACACCGACGAAATTTGTACGGCCGCCATCTTGAATCCGCAATTTTGGTGTTTTTTTTTTCAGCTCACTGCTAATTGGATGAGGTTTCGAGTGACTTTTGTTTGAGCAGCCCCCACCTATCTTTATTATCCTGACCGTGCTCCTCACCCGTCTCCGAAATCTTCAATCATCAGCTCCCTCCATATTTTTCATCCAAATGAATTTTTGTCCTCTATACGAAACCATCAGCGGAAAGGAACGCATCAAAGTTTGCATACATTTTATATGAAAAAAAAAATCTGCCATCTTGAATTTTTTTCTATTCATCACGTAGACCATCGGGTCTTGATCATCTTTTTCGAAGAAACCACTCTTCCATCTTTCATAGTCTCCGAGATAGACACCGACGAAATTTGTATGGCCGCCATCTTGAATCCGCAATTTTGGATTTTTTTTTGGCTCTCTGCCAATTGGATGAGGTTTCGAGTGACTTTTGTTTGAATACCCTCCACTTAGCTTCGATAGCCTGGCCGTGCTCTTCACCCGTCTCCGAAATCCTCAACCATCAGCTCTCTCCATATTTTTCCTCCAAATGATTTTTTGTCCTCTATACGAAACCGTCAGAAATTTTGAAAAGGAACCGTATAAAGTCTTGCATATATTTTGTATGGAAAAAATTTAAATCCGCCATCTTGAATTTTTTTTTTATTCATCAAGTAGACCTTAGGGTCCTGATCACCTTTTTCCAAGAAATCACTCTTCCATCTTTTATAGTCTCCGAGATAGACACCGACGAAATTTGTATGGCCGCCATCTTGAATCCGCCATTTTGGAGATTTTTTTCAGCTCCCTGCCAATTGGATGAGGTTTCGAGTGACTTTTGTTTGAACACTCCCCACCTATCTTCGATACCCTGGCCGTGCTCCTCACCCGTCTCCGAAAACCTCAACCATCAGCTCTCTCCATATTTTTCCTCCAAATAAATTTTTGTCCTCTATACGAAACCATCAGAAATTTTGAAAAGGCGCCGCATAAAGTCTTGCATATATTTTGTATGGAAAAAATTAATTCCGCCATCTTGAATTTTTTTCTATTCATCAAGTAGACCTTTGAGTCCTGATCATCCTTTGCCAAGAAACCACTCTTCCATCTTTTATAGTTTTCGAGATAGACACCGACGAAGTTTGTATGGCCGCCATCTTGAATCCGCCATTTTGGGTTTTTTTTTCGGCTCTCTGCCAATTGGATGAGGTTTTGAGTGACATTTGGTTGAACACCCCCCACCTATCTTCGATACCCTGGCCGGTGCTCCTCAGCCGTCTCCAAAATCCTCAATCATCAGCTCTCTCCATATTTTTCCTCCGAATGAATTTTTGTCCTCTATATGAAACCATGCGTGAAAAAATTTTTTTCCATACAAAATTTTACAGGAGAGGTGATCAATGAGTCAGTGACTGAGTGAGTGAATCAGTGAATCAGCACGAGTAGCTATATATATATTAACTAGTAGAGCGCGTGGGTGCGTGGCCCGCTGCAGTGGACCGCGGTTTTTCTGCTCTTAGACTTTCAGGGCTTGATCATTTTCTACTAAAAAACCACTCTTCGATTTTTTATTCTTTGTCAAATAGGCACCGACGAAATTTATATGGCCGCCATCTTGATTCCGCTATTTTGGTTTTTTTTTAGCTCCCTGCCAATTGGATGAGGTTTCGCGTGATTTTTGTTTGAGCAACCTCCACCTATCTTCAATACCCTGGCCGTTCTCCTCACCCGTCTTCGAAATCCTGAATCATCAGCTTCTTCCATATTTTTTCTAAGAATGAATTTTTGTCCTATTTGAAATCATCGGTAATTCTGAAAAAGAATCCTAACAGTCTTGCATATATTTTGTATATGAAAAAAATTAATTTCGCCATCTTGAATTTTTTTCTATTCATCAAGTAGACCTTCAAGTACTGATCATCTTTTTCCAAGAAACCACTCTTCCATCTTTTATAGTCTCCGAGATAGGCACCGACGAAATTTGTATGGCCGCCATCTTGAATTTGCCATTTTGGAGTTTTTGTTCGGCTCTCTGCCAATTGGATGAGGTTTCGAGTGACATTTGGTTGAACACCCCCTACCTATCTTCGATACCCTGGCCGGTGCTCCTCAACCGTCTCCGAAATCCTCAATCATCAGCTCTCTCCATATTTTTCCTCCGAATGAATTTTTGTCCTCTACACGAAACCATGGGTGAAAAAATTTTTTTATTATGTATATAAGATCATTCTTATTATTTAACTAGTACTTATTTTTAATGAAATAACTAAAATGACAATAATTATTAATAATGAAATAATTTTAAGTATTATAATTCAATTTTTAGTACTTATGGAAAATTAAATAATTTGATTTTTGACATGCTCTCACGAAATAAATATTATCTTTAAAATACTCGTGTTTCATTTTTCTAGTAGCTTATACATTCAATAATACGTGTACAAATTTTCAAATCAAAATGTCAAGAAACAAAAAGTTATTGATTTTCGAGACGGTTTATATGATTTCGTCCCATAGTGCGCCGTCGCCGCACCGCTGCCCGCAAGATTCGGAGCAAAGGCTTTACTCACTCTTGCAATGTTGATGGTTCCTCAGAACTGAGCTTCAAACGTTTTTTCCGACTGAAAATTAAATATAACTTATTATAATTAATTTTGAAAAAAAAAAAAAATACTATTGTCCTAAAAAAATGCGCTTAGAAAATGCAAAACAAACACGGTAGAAGAACCGAACCCGTAACTTCTAGCTATCAACTCTCTCTTACACTGACTAAGCCCAACGTCTAATACTATAAACGACGAAAATAAGGTCTAGTATAGCTATACCTAACTACCTAACTATAGATATACCTAACAAGCTAACTACAGTTTGATAAGCCAAACTGTACGACGAACTGGGGTATTACACCATTATTATTAGATACTTACCTTCTTCTTCGTCAACCCATAGACGTCTACTGCTGAACAAAGGTCTCTTACGTGGACTTCCACAGATCTCGTTCTTGCGCCGCCTGAATCCAGCGGCTCCATGCGACTCGTTTGATGTCGTCGGTCCACCTAGTGGGGGATCTGCCAACATTGAGCTTCCCTGTGTGAGGTCGCTAGTCCAGCACCTTGGAACCCCAACGACCTTCAGCTCTTCGAACTATGTGCCCCGCCCATTTCCACTTTAGTTTCGCGACTCGCAGAGCTATGTCGGTAACTTGGTTCTCCTACGGATCTCCTCATTTCTGATTTGATCTCGCAGGTAATTTGACGTTTTTTCAAGTAATTGAAAATTGATGATGAAATTGATATTTCATGATCCCTTACATAATGCAAAACCTTTACAAAATAATAGGTAAACTCTATTTAACTTCACTAAAATATACAAAATAGTCTTCAACATAAAACAAAAACAATTTTACTTATTATAATTAATTTTGAAAAAAAAAAAAACACTTGTCCTAAAAAAAAAACATAAAACCTTTTTTTAGAAAATGCAAAATGAACGTAGTTGAGATTCGAACCTGCAATTTCTAATTATCAAATCGCGACCAAACCAACTGAGCCAAATTTCTACTAGAAAGAATGACGAAAATAAGGTACATTATAGTAAAGTACCACACAACAATTTGATTAGCCGATTTACGTCACATTTACGTACTGTACGATAAAATTAAAAATAGGTAGGTAGACACTTATAACTATCACCATCTGCTTTTGTTGTTTTTAACCGACTTCTTATTTTGTTCATTTTCTTTTTCGGACTCATTTTCAAAATTTCTACTACTTAGTATTTATTTATTTACAACTATATTATGGTTTATTTATTAACAATATATTGTATACAAACTTATAACTAGGTACACTCTATTTGACTTCACTAAAATATACAAAATACTCTTCAACATAAAACAAAAACAATTTTCAATTATTATATTTCGCGATGTTATTTGATAGCCGAGCGAGAGCAGTGCAGCGCAGGTCCACCTAGCAGCACGCCTTAGCGATCACTGTCTAATTGAGTACGAGTGACAAAGAAGCCGCTACTGGGAAATAAAACGGCCAAGACACAAATTGTGATAAAAAAAGATTAAATTATAATAGTCGCTGTAAAAAAAATCTAAAACTGCCATTTTTTGTAGTAAAATATGACAAACAAATTGTACTTAAATTTTACAAAAATTAATGTATGGTAACTGAGAAAAATGGGAATTCATGTATTTGCAGAGGCAACTTTGCAATTTTTTTCTATTGAAAAAAGTTTACGTCATTGTGTTTTGGAAACAGGCATCAGGCCAGAAATATGATCAATTGTAACTCCCTTTTTTTTCATAGTATTATGACCAATAGATTTTGAATAAAATGATCTTCTTTCGGCTCTATTTAGCTGATCACCGAACCTTAAGTAATAGCAGTTCGACAAAAGAGCCAAACTCGCTTCCAAATAAACACATTAAGGAAAGTTTGAAACTAATTAGTGCGGCATTAACTATTTACTTATTAGTGAAAGTCTTACGGAGTTATTTAATCTTGTCGGTAACATTCCTTTTGACTTTGACTAGCTTAGTAAAGTCAGAGGCATTAGTGTAATTTTTTAAGTTCGATAAGGGGACAATATGAGCGTTATAGTTCTTACAATTCACGAGGGCGCGTGAGCTTTACTTGTGACATGTAGGTACATTGTGTAAGCGTGTGTGCCTGTCAGGAGCCTAGGTGGGGGCGGTCAGGCGCGAGAAAGCTCTCGCTCCCGCTTATACAGATACGACACACAAACAACCATGAGCCACACGCAAAGGCCACACGCCTGCAAGAACTTATACTACGCTATGAGCTACTTACCTATTATATTAATGCGAAAGCGTAACGTAGTGTGTAGTATAGTTTTAATAATGTTACGGGCACCCATTCTTTACTCCAATGCTGCATGGTTAAAGGACAAACCAACAAACATTACTTTTATAATGAAAATTCGTACCGGTAAGGATTTTTATTGTATTGTGTTAAGAGGTATATCCAAAATGGCGCGTAGCCTTGGACCGTTACCATGGCAACGGTAGACGATTCCCCGCGCGGCCACCTCTCTACCCCTCTGGCATCCGCCGCGCGCAATCGGCAGTCCGCTGTAGGGAAGGCGTCTATCTATGCGCACACGCAGCACGTTAGTAGTGTCTCGCTCGAATCCATTGTAAAATTTTATTATGTTACGTGTTTTTTTTTTGAATCATACCTTTTAAGTTGCAAAAATTCTTTAACTTCATTCGCGTATCTCACAATTTTTATTATTTGCACTATACAGGTCGCAATTTACAGTCACGTTATATGGACTGTATGACACAATGTCCTCGTATGTATGTCAGTCAAAATAATATTCGCAGTGTGTCCCGTGTCAGTGTATCTTCTTCCATATTTGTTCGGCAAATATGTAAACGGTTTGTTTCCACGTGCATGCGGTATCATGAATAAAATTATCGTTGACTTGAATTATTCCTACCATACAACCCGACGGTTATTATTGACCCAGGGATTAATTCTTGTTTAATCTGCATTTTGGTTTTGTGACATTGCAGTTCATGTACTTACCGAGGCCTTGATTCTCTTTAATTAAATTAATTGAATTTGGAGGCGATATTATACGACGCAAGGGACTTCAGTTCCTACTATAATAATATTTATTTATTTATTTAGTACCAGAAAACAAAACAGTAAAATATAAACATGTAAATATATAAAACAAAGTCGGGTTTGTTCGACGACTTATAAATCTAGAACGGCTGGACCGATTTTCATGGTTTATTTGTTGTATTTGTCTCCGTGTTGAATAGCCGAATAACTATTAAAAACATTGGAAAATTGACGAAAAAAGAAATTATAAAAAAAAATTTCACTGCCTCATATATTATGTATTGAACGGGTTTTTTAATGGTTAGGAAAGTGACTTTTTACACCGGAAAAACAGTAACTTAAGTCACGCGGACGAAGTCGCGGGCAAAAGCTAGTAATAGATAAGCGGTTGAGTAAAGATGTTTTCATGTATGAGATCAGTAGGTATGTGTTTGGTCATGGATTTAGTGTTAGTCAATTTAGTATTTTTTTTAGTTTTTATACTTGCGTTAAGCTGAATAAATTATTATTATTTATTTATATATTTATTATTTCATAACTCCATAAAAAGTCAGATTAACTTCTTTCCGGTATCACATCTGCTAACAACCACAACTATTAATCAACATTGCATATTCCAACGTCCATAGTATTTAAAATTTCCTTGATATTTTCGTGAACAGTGTTGCCAACTTGTTTTTGGGGAAAGAGCTAGATCAAATCTAAAAAAGAGCTAAAAAAGAGCTAAATTTCTTTCAAAAAAAGAGCTGATGTTTTAAAATGATTTTAATTAAAAAATCAAAAAACTTCTTTCAACCAACCTCGAAAAGGATCTTCACTGAGCCATTCATTTCGAAATTTTTCTGTGTAAGGCTTACTACTGAATGCCATTTTAGCAATAATTTGCAAAATCACTACGTAGTTCGAATCTATACAAATAAATAAAATTGAAGTGTCTGTTGGTAATATCAAAAGAACAGCTTTTTACTAACTGCATACGAAAGTAAATACGGTACTTATACCAAGAAAACAATTTTTAAAATTTTTGTCTGTCTGTCTGTTTGTTACCGCTATTCTCGGGAACGGCTGGACCGATTTTGACGGGACTTTCACTGGTAGATAGCTGATATTATCGGGCAACGTATAGGCTACTTTTTTAACCGACTTTCGAAAAAGGAGAAGGAGTTGCGTTTTTCTACCTCTATAGGTATTACAATATCTCCGTGATTTCTTAACTGATTTGCGTGAATCTTTTTTTAATCGATATAAAAACTTTGCGAGATGGTCCCATAAAAACTTCGGGTTCCAACTCCTCAATCCTGATGCTGCAGGGGTACTGCCAACCTAAACTGTGGTGATTTAGGAACGCGGACGAAGTCGCGGGCGTCCGCTAGTTAATAATACGTAATGTCAAATCTATTAGAAAAATTAAGAAATATCTTACAATGAGAGACAACTGACAAGTGAGATAACAAATAGCTATGAGAAATTAAGGGGATTACCTCGAAAACGCCAATATAAACCTGAGTTGACTTTTATGTTCGGATATTCTTATCGCGTAAATAAAAATAATTTCAGGTGTGTGATTAAAATAGAGCTAAAAACGCGTAAAAAAAGAGCTGAAGAGCTAAACACAATTTTTTAGAGCTAGTGACGTGGAAATAGAGCTAAATTTAGCTCTAAAAGAGCTAACTTGGCAACACTGTTCGTGAATATTTAATTTTATACGGCTCGTTACGATTACCACGTGTTACATGCAGGGCCATGAATAAAATTAACATTCACTTGAATTCCTCATGTCGAACGGATGAATATTATTGACGTGGGAGTTAATCCTTGATTAATCCGGGGATAGCTGTTGTCGTGGTACAAGATTCGAGGTGTTTGATTTATTTTTTTACTAGCTGATGCCCGCGACTTCGTCCGCGTGGATTTAGTTTTTAAAATGCCGCGGGAACTCTTTGATTTTCCGGGATAAAAAGTAGCCTATGTCACTCTCCAGGTCCTCAATTATACCCATGCAAAAAATCACGTCGATCCGTAGCTCTGTTGCAGCGTGATTGAAGGACAAACCAACAAACAAACACACGATGACAAGATAGGCCTTGACTGCGGCCTCACTTGATAGTAAGTGACGATGTAGTCTAAAATGGTAGCGGATTAACTTGAAAGGGGTATGACATTATACATTCAACCCATACCCCTAGTCTGTTTCTAAGCGCCATCGTGCCGGAACGCTAAATCGCTTGGCGGCACGTCTTTGACGGTAGGGTGGTAACTAGCCACGGCCAAAGCCTCCCACCAGACCAAAATGGTAAATGTCCCTTTTATCCCACGCAACTTTGTTACGGTCTTTCCAGTATCCTTCCCATATTTGGAAACCTCAATAGCTAAACGTTTAAAGGTGCGGACTGTAAACTTAAAGGTCGCAGGTTCGATCCACATTGCACTGAAATAGTAACAAGGTCCTACTTACTTAATAAAAATAGACAAAAAGAAATAAAATTAAAAAAACCTTGCTCCACCGCCTCTTTTTGAGACGCGCAAGAGACGCGATGCACAAACGACCAACACGGCGAGTCACGCGATACTAGTCGCGGACGCATGGGATACCAGTAGCGTAGTGTGCGAGCCTGCATTCAAATGTATGTGAGATACTTGGCGGCGGCTAGTCTCCGAGACTTGCAGGATACTTGAATCGCCTGAGCGTACCGTAATGGGAGAAGGGCCTTAGAAACATTGTGGAGTTATACCTACCTTTTGCAAACCTGCAAGCGCTGACTTACGAAAAAAATTAATTCGTAAGTTTCCGTCTTCCCTCTGGTTTCCACCTAAAGTCTCCGTAGCTAATTTAAGTAGATTGCTACCAGGTTGCTACGCATCACCGCGGTTGGCAGTCGTAGGCTTTGCCGGCTCGTCGCCGCGCCTAACTTCAACTAACTTCAACTTGGTGATATTTAAACCGCGTCAGATTTTACAACCGAACTGCGAACGCGATACAGGCGCAGCCTATTTTTTCAAACATTCATAAATTCAGTTTGGTTTTCTGCGCTGCTATCGACGACAGCCTGCGAATATGTGGAACTGTTCTATTTTTAGGGTGCCGAAAAAAAACGGTACCCTTATAGGATCACTTTTTTGTTCGTCTGTCAAGGCCCTTTTTATCAGTAACGGCTTGATGTATACGTATTAAGTTGAAATTTATACCTACTGAACAAGTTGATGCAATTTTTGACATATGGCTCAAATTAAATCTCCAATTTGAAGCCCCCCTTTCATCAATTTTAAGGGAAAAATTAAAAAAATATATTTTTGTACTCTGTTCAAAATCGTCTTTAAGAAGATATATCGCAAGTCTATGTAACGCAACAAAAAAAAATTTACTTCACACACGCTTCTATGAGAGCCCCCCTGAAATAAAGCTTTTATATTTTTTTAGCCATCAGTTTAAATATTATAATTAAATTTGAAGTTATTACGTTCAGTAGTTCAGAAGTTATAAGGCTCTGACAGACAGACGGATGGACGGACGGACGGACGGACGGACGGACAAGTGCAAATTACTCAAGTAGACTCAGAGGCCTCGCTTCGCTCAGTCAATATAAGGACGGAATAGACGATTCCGACGAATTCATGAATGAAAAAGATACTATATTACCAGCAAGATCTAGTATAACTATTGATTGATCTAATAATGTGAAAAAATTCTTTCAAAAAATCCAATCATTCAACAAAAACGTCGCTGGCCATAATGGTACAAAATTACTTACTCTATGACAAATAGCGCTTTTAGTGACACACTCAACACATTTTCACGTAAAAGATTACATTTAAAGAGCTTTTAGCTCATTTTCCCTTCCCTGAAGACGTCGTTCTCTTTTTCTACACCTATAATAATACTCGTAGTATGGGTCATGTATTTTTTTAAGTATACTTACGTAGGTTGGGAGATATGTAATTTTTACCCGCCTACGACCAAGCCAAAAGGAGGCAAGGGTCGATTTTAGCAGTCTATATATTATGTATGTTTGTATTTTTGTATGTTCTACCATAGTACCTAAACTTCTGAATTTTGATGAATTAGATCTAGACTCTAGAGATTGACATAGGGTTCCTATCATCCCAGACAAACAGGAAGTACCCGCTTGATTTTTAAAAACTCCATTCAGATGAAGTCGTGGGCTTAACTAGTCTAAATATATAAGGAAAAGGTGACTGACTGACTGATTGACTGACTGAATAATCTGTCAACGCACGCTCAAACCATTGGAAGGATCAGGCTGAAATTTGGCGTTCAAATAACATTATGACGTAGATATCGCTTAAGAAAGAAAAGAAGGAAAGGAAAATCCAACCCTATAAAACAGGCGTTTGAAAAACCGAACTAAACGTGAGCGAAGCCGCAGGCAAAAGCTAGTGTATTATAACTTTATATTGCTTTCTAAACCCGTATGAGAAATTCGTCGAGTGTGTTACGAGGTATCCTAAAAGGGGCTATTTGTCATCCGGCAAAAAGCTCCACGGGGTTATTGCTATTGACAGGTTCATATTGCCCCACTACCCGTAAGGGTAGAGACACATTTGTAACACAGCAACTCATGGTAGCCTCAGTTTGTATCCAGGAGCCTAAAGTGCTCGAATAGTATCATATATCGAAACCTAGCCTTTGCATGCGTAGTTTTAAGTTTTATTAATTTTTGTATCTTTCTTGAGTGCAATAAAGTTTTTATCTATCTATCTATCTATCTATCTATCTATCTATCTATCTATCTATCTGTCTATCTAGTTGATGCCCGCCACTTCGTACGCGTGGATTGAGGTATTTTTAATTCCCGCGGGAATTCTCTTATTTTTCGGAATAAAAAGTAGCCTATGTGTTATTCCAGACTATAATCTATCTCTCTGCCAAATTTCAGCTAAATCGGTTTAGTTGTTGCGGCGTGATTGAGCAACAAACATCCATCCATCCATTCTTCGATTCACCCATACATACAAACTTTCGCATTTATAATTATTATAATAGGATAATAATGTTGGGAGACTTCAAACGCGTTTGGAAACTAATGGAGAGCTCCCAGGTTTCCTCAGGATGTGTTCCTTTACCGAATCGAACCCTTGGGACCGACCGAAAAACTTTTGCTTGATACTAAGAAGTCTCAATACCCCAACGGTTAAAGGTGCGGACTGAAAACTGAAAGGTCGCAGGTTCGAACCCCACCCGTTGCACTATTGTCGTAGCACAAGCTTTTCGCTTATTTGGAGGGAATTAGAGGATATTAATCAACTTCAGCTTGCCTAATGTTCTTTAAAAAAAAATGTTACAAAGTTAACTTTGTTATAATTTAACGATTATTATCATCAAAACTTTTGGCAATTATTTCTCATTATTATATAATTAACCATTAAAAAAATATATACTTACCTACGCGACGAACTGAGATTCCTCTTTTTTCGTCGGTTAAAAATATACAGAAAGGGAAAGATAGATTTCTTTCAAAGGAACAAACGACATTATCGTCGATAAGCGTAAAATCTGATCTGAAATCGTTTGCTGATTCAGATCATAAAGCCAATAAATATAATTCTTTACGATATTGTTCTCCTGGGCCCTATCCAAACATCTGTTTATCAAACTAACTTCTCATAGATTTATCACTAACTTTCCAAACTAAGTTCTACAGTGATAAAGTTAGTCTGTTAAATAGGAATTATCGCCGTTTTAGACCGTAATGTGGTAGTTTCAGTGTAAATCTCTCTGTGACTGTGATTTGTTACGTTTTAAGAGATTTTGTAAACTAAACATAAGTCTACGTTAAAATAGTTAGATAGATAGCATCAACATCTAAATATATAAAAGGCAAAAACTGACTGAATGATCTATCAACGCACAGCTCTAACCACTGGACCGATCGAGCTGAAATTTGGCATACAGGTAGCTATTAGGACGGAGGTATCCGCTAAGAAAGGATTTTTCAAAATTCAACCCCGAAGGAGGTAAAATAGGTGTTTAAAAAATCGAACCTAACGTGAGCGAAGCCGCGGGTAAAAGCTAGTTAAATACATTTTATTTTTTTCATCCACAATAGGCTTGCGCTTGACGACAATCAGTACTGGATAGCACTGATGAGGTCTAGGTTGGAGCGCGCTTGCCTAGAAGATGCCTATTCACTCTTGCCTTGAATGTACTCAAATTATAAGCGGCAGGAAACAGATGCTGATGCATGTCAAATGTCATGAAATAGACCAGCGGAAAATTTTAAGTTTAGCGAACGGAACTTCGAAAATATTATTTACATATTATTTCGCAATATGGCTCCACAAATATGTTCCGGGATTTCCTAAAGCGCTAAAGTTACAAACTAAAATTACGAAAACAACAGCGATAATACAGTTTGCCAAAGCTTCGCAGGGGAACTACCGCGATTATTTAGATAATTCTAAGAATTAATGGTTTTTGACAAATTCGCAACATCCCGGGATATTATAATTTTGAACACCATTAGTTCTAGCGCCTTACATATGTATAATATGAAATAAGCTTTCAGATTTTAGGTTTAATTCAGTATCGTGCTGGATCCATAAAACTGTCTGTCGGCTTGTATCTGCATGTCTGTGGGGCCCCATTACCCATTAAAATACAGTTTTTTTTTAATTTATTTTAAGCATATTTACTTTATATTAGTAATATTCCCCTGTCGTCTCCAATCTGAGTTCAAACCTCTCTCTGAAAATCCTTATCAGATATTTATTTCGTTAGTATGCAAAGCCATTTGAATTTTACGAGACAAAAAATTGAAGCTTTACTATAATTGATAGAGTATCTGTAGGGCGAGTGGCTCATGGTTTGTGTGTGTTGTAAGTATCTGTATAAGTGTGAGCGAGAGTTTGCTCGCACCTGACCGCTCTCACCTAGGTACCTGACAAGCACGCACTTACGCATTATGCATGTACACGACGTAATCACAAGGAAAGCTCACGCGCCTTCGTAAGTTACAAGAACTATACTACCAAATTCAAAAAAAAAAATACGTAAACTGGCTACAGTTTTTCCACAAATCGAGAACCAAGCGATAAAACAAAAATTCCAGTGACAGCAAAGAACCGCAACATGACAAAGCAAATGGATTCACGGAATCAGCATGAAAAATGGAAATACCTTGTGATCTGTCGTTCTCGAAAAGAGGTCAAGTTTGAGTGCTATGAATGAGAGAGTGTTCGGTTTATATTTAAGTCGGTAAATGGGTCGGTGTCTTGAAGTTATGAAATATTTATGGTCTGAGTTTAACTATGCAATTCTACTGTAATTTTAACCGACTTCAAAAAAGGAATCGGAATCTTTTTTTTTATATACGTTCGACGACTACTTGAAGACGTCTGGACCGATTTGGAAAATTCTTTTTTTTGTTTGAAAGGGTATACTTCCCGGGTGACTCCATGGTCATCAAGTCAGGATCTGACGATGGAATCCTGGAGAAATCGAGAGAACTCTTCAAATTTTATAGGCACAATTATTGATATCTTTCTTTTCTTGGTCACAAGTGGAGGTGTCACAAGTGACGATTGTATAGTGACAAGGTGGCATGATATTTTGTGGGCAGGATAGTAACTAGCCACGGCCGAAGCATCCAATCAAAAACAATGCAGATATTATTAATTCCGCTCCCGTCGGGAATCGAACTCCCTCCCCTATAAAACCATAGGGCTCTACACTGAGCTAGGGAGGTCGTGAATATGTAAGTACGAGATCAGGTAGCGTATTGAGCAGGTAGGTATATTAAAGAACTAAATTCGTTTGTCAAAAACGGCAGAGAGAAAAGAAATCTTATCATCCTATTTTCGTCTGCCTCTTAATGATTGTCACAAGGTTAGACAAATGAAGTTAAAAAATACTTTCCCCAATAAAGTCAGCTCCCAGAAGCAACGGGAAATGTAATTCATCATTTATTTATCCATCGGTGAATGTCACAAGATTAGATAAATAAAATTCAGTAAAATCCCAAGTCGTTTTTGGATAAATCAATATCAACAGACGAAAAAAAGATAGTTTGTGTATCGCATAAGTAAGTTGTGTAAGTTTATTTGAATAAAAAATATTTCTATTCTATTCTATCGGAAATTCTGATACGGGATGGGGCATACGTGGGTAATGAAATAAAATAAAATGAATACACTTTATTGTAATTTGTAGACCACATGAAAATTAAACCGAAAAAAAACCATCTACCATCTAGTTTAAAAAATGTTACGAGTTAGGATACCATCTAGTTTTTATTTTATTCGACGACAAAATAGTCCTTGACTGCGGTCTCACCTGATGGTGAATGACGATGCAGTCTTAAATGGTAGCGGGTTAATTTGAAAGAGCAGTGTACATTCAACCCCTAATCTGTTCCTACACGCCACCGTACCGGCTAAATCGCTTGGCGGCACGTGTTTGACGGTAGGGTGTTGACTAGGCACGGCCAAAGCCTCCTGCCAGACCAGTACAAAGCATGTATTTTGCGTCGGAGGTTAAAAATGATGCGAAGTTATTACTTTGCGATATAAAAATGATTTCCTGTTGTTACCGATTTAGCTCCATCTTCCAAATGAGCTCGCGTAAATCACGAAGCTGGCCAATGAGTAGACAGTAATTATGATTAATTATCGTGGAATTGGACAGAAAAATCTATTTTCGTAATCCTAGTGATTTATACAGGATGTTATTTTGAGAGAGGTAGACATATAGCGCAAAATATTAAATTATTAAGTAACCTTTTTTGCCTGCGACTTCGTTCGTGTGACGTTAGGTTTCTTAAAAAATCTGCGGGAACCTCTTTCTAATTCTCGAGAGGAAATTCTCCAGTTTCTGAAATATACCTATTCAAAGAATCTTATACATATATTGGTCCGTTGTTCCGTTGCTAGATACACGAGTTATTTTTATAATAAACTGGTTGATGCCCGCGACTTGGTCCCCGTGGATTTAGTTTTTAAAAATCCCGCGGGATCTCTTTTATTTTCCGGGATAAGAAGTAACCTGTATCACTCTCCAGATCCTCAACTATGCCTATGCATGAATGCAGGTTTCGTTTACTAAATACGGGACGTTTCAGGCGCGTTGAAGGACTTGTGATCATAGCACTGACGATGTCATATACGTTATACGTGAACACTCATATTTTACACCTTTGATACCTGCAGAACTGGGATAGTGTTACTTGGTTCTACACTATGAAGAATTCGGAGAAATATATAAAGGAACTAGCTTTTGCAATGTTGTCTGCGTTGTGTTGTTTGTTAAAATCCCACGGGAATTGGTTTTTCTGGAATAAAAGGTATGATAATTATGTCACTCTCTAGGTCTAACTATATCCAAGCATAAAGTATAGTTACAGCGTGATTGAAGGACAATGCGGCAAACAAATAAATTTTCGCATTAACAAAAAAATGTTAGAATTATTTTGCTGTAATCCGCCTACAGAAACTTTCGCATTTATTTACCTACTAGCTGATGACCGCGACTTCGTCCGCGTTTATTTAATTTATAATTTTCCGGGATAAAAAGTAGCCTATGCCACTCTCCAGGTCCTCAACGAAAAATCACGTCGATATAGCTCTGTTGGGGCATAATTGAAGGACACACCAATAATACACACTTTCGCATTTATAATATTAGCAAAGTAAGGATTTTATGTATAAGCTATCCATCACAATAACGTTGAAGTACATGATGGAACTATTTCCGAGTCCTTAAAAGGTATATTTGCGTCAGAGACGATATAAACCAAAACCAATATAAACCTTCAGAAGTGGAACGAAATCCAAAACAAAACTCACTGACACGTGGATCTTTTATGAGACCTCAATGTAAAAGTGGCGGTCAAAAGCCGCTTATAGTTATGAATTTATTTATAGCTAGGGATAGAGTATGACTGAACAAACATTCTTGTTCTAGAATAGAATAGAAATAGAATAGAATAATTATTTAATTCAAATAAACTTTTACAAAGTGCTTTCGAATCGTCAATATGTCCACGATTTTTTATCATTTATGTAATTTTCGATGGCTTCTTCAATTAAGTTAATTTACGAAAAAGAAAATTACTCTTAAAAAATTTCGCTTAATATTACAGGCTTATTTATAACTTCCTTCTTCAGATACTCGTAAAATCTTATTCGAAGATACTTTTTGGATTGGTTCATAATAAAGTCGTATTACGATTAATTAGGCGGTTGGTCTCAAATAAGGATTGGCAGAGTTAGCACACCTTTGAAAATGTTATGAAGAACTCTTAGGTATGCAGATTTTCTTACGATGTTTTGCTTTACTAATAAAGCAAGTGACAATAATATATAATTGCTTAAAATGCACATACCAATGAGTAACTCCCAAAAGTCAGTCATGCGTTCCTGGTATCGAATCCCGAAAAGGAGGCCGATTTCTTAAACTCTAGACTATTATCGCTTACTAAGATATTTGGATAAGAGGCAAAAATATTTTTGTAAGGCCTCTACCGCCTGTAACCTTTTGAGTGGCAAGTTTCAATGTTTATCTTCATATATAAGTTTTGCGTGGGTGGACCTAGAAAAACATTGCTCCAAGATAACGCCATTGAAAGCATTTACTTTGTGTATTACAAAGTTAACTCTATTATCTAAAAATCGATAGTGGAGATCTCTATCGGATTTTGTTTGATCAAAGTTACTGTTGCTTATATTATTATCCATTATTAAATTTTGAGCGCGACTTCATCCTAATGGATGTAAATTTTAAAAATCTTGATAAGAGATAAGATGCTTGTATATAAGTTTTTACTTATTGCACTTTACACAATAGAATTCAAAAAGGAACACTGCATATTTTTCTAGTTTATTTCTCCCATAAATTAGAATATAAAAGGTGTTGTTTTATTATGCTGGCGAGCGTATACCCAGACTGCAACCTACATCTCAGGTAGTTTAAAGCAGATTTATTTTGTACGAGCTGCAATTTTGAATTGTAACTTTAATAGCAAAGAGGATATCCCCTTACACAAGATTCTTTACTTAGTGATATTCATTATAAGACGAAGAGCAGGTCTGCGGTCTCTTATTCGGGGAAACGTGGTACTATCAGCATGTCTGGTAGTACCACGGGAAATCAGGTCTTACCCGTGGTGTGCTTTGTTAGGTGTGCGACGTTACAGTTTTCAGTGCTACGGAGGTTACAAATTACATTATCGCTCGCATAAAAACTTCTTGCTTACTTGTTACTAAGTCAACCTCACCCTTTCCAACCTATATTTGTTTGAGGACTTGAGGAAACTTTTCTCCGTGCATCGATACATTGAACCAAGGAACGAGCGTCCTATTGTTGACACAAGTTCTTTGTGACTATTGAAGTCAAAGTTTAATATAGAGAAAAGTAGAGACTCTGAACATTAGACTAAAATTTAGAAATGGCATTAAAGTTTTGACCTTCTTGATCGGGTTGTTTCTTTGAGTTTTATTTTTTTTAACTCAAACTCAAAATTATTCATTTCATGTGGGCCAACTTGTGGTTCGGAATGCTGATTCTGCTGAGAAGAGCCGGCACGAAACTAAGTTCAGGGCCTTAAGCTTTTTCCAATAATTTATTATGGTTGTAATACGTAAGCTGCGCATTAGTTTTTATTGCCTTCTTCTTCATCAAGATAGACTTTCACAGGCCTAGGTCTTGCGCCGCCTGCATACAGCGACTCCTCTGCAACTTCTCTGATGTCGCCGGTCCAAACAGTAGGTAGTGGATCTACCAAGGGCACTCTTCTAAATTTTCTAAATATATTATAAAAGGAAAAGGTGACTGACTGACTGGTTGATCTATCAACGCATTCCTCAAACCACTAGACGGATCGGGCTGAACTTAGGCATACAAATAGGTATTATGACGTAGGCATACGCTAAGAAAAGATTTTTGAAAATTCAACCCTTGAAGGGGTGAAATAGGGGGTTGTAAAATCGAATTAAACGTGAACGTAACCACGGGCAAAAGCAAGTGTAATTATAAATGTGTTTGTTTGTTGCTTTGTCTTACAGTCAGCTATAGTAGTCAGTCAAGTCAGTATAATACTAACTACATAGTAGCTGTAAACCTATTTACCCAACCCAATACCCGTATACGTACCCAAGTACTACCTTTAATACTTGGGTATGTATACATAGATAGGGTGCTGGCGAGCATTTAGGTATATGATTTGCACAAGTTTGACATCGAGGTAGATTGGAGTTTACGGCATTACGAATTGATTTGGTCTACATTTTTGAAACGCTGTCAATAGCGAACGCAGAAACAACATGCTGGCAGACTATTTTTCCGTGGTCCTCCTCATTGTTATTAATCGAACAAATTCAATCTGCCAAGTGTGCACTTCATATAGAGTTTTTTAAATCATAAAAAAAACTTAAAAAATTGAAAACTACAAAAGTCAGAGCCCTGGATGTCTGCCTCTACGAATTTTTGTGTTTACAGGATGACTATGATCATCAGCCCTAGAGTCAGACATGTGCATATAATATCACCCACCTTTTTTTTTCAACATTTTTGAAACGCTGTAAATTAACAACGCAGCGCCACCATGGTGGCAGACGAGGTTCTTGATGTTTCTTAGGGTATAATTATCACTATTAATAACGTCTGCCATGTGTGCTGATCATATAGAAATTTTGCTCGCCAGCACCCTATCTAACAGGAAGGCTAAATCAATGCAGTAATTAACTTGTCAATAGATCCGTCAGATCACTACCTAACGTGGTTAATTTCGGTTTGGTGGTTTCGTAAATTACACGAAAATTAGTTATTATAATACTTGGCCAATTGCAATCCTGTCAATTATCCCCTTGCATAATTTACAGGATTGCGTTTGATTCAAATCTCTATGAAATTAGGCGTTCATTAATTTAATAGCTTTAGCTGTTAGTTTTGCCAACATCACTGTTGTGACTAAAGGATATTGCAACCAGGATTGCAATGTTCTAAGTAACCGGTCAAATGCGAGTCCGAATCGAAGCCCGAGTAGACTCGATACGAAGGGACCCTACCAAAAAACTATTGTCAGCAACACTAGCTAACTGATTAATATTAAGGATAATTATTTGTAGGAAAGTAGGATTAGAGTGATTATTGTTTAAAGCGCCATTTAGTGACGGTAGTCTTGTAACGTTTCATGACGGAAGTTTCGTATCATTGGTATCATTATTCCCTCCCCACTCGTTCGGTCCATAAAAGGGAAGCGTACAGCGTGTATTGATTCATTCGTCGTTCTGTGTCGAGTCAGTCGTCTGAAGTTAGTTGTCGCTCGTCATCTCTAATCAGTAGAGAGTTAGATTAGCGGTTGGTTAGAATTGTCGCGGTTATTATGTGTTAGCGAAATATTGAAATAGTAAAGATATACAACTTTAATGTATTGAAATATTACCTATAGATTTTGATGAGTGTAATTAATTGTTGATTAAATAATACTTTGATATCTTTGATAGTACCCTCACGTTCAGATGGTGGTTTGTCTGACGTGTTGCGGTTAAATAGATTCGATGTGAGGACAGGGGCCGTTATAGGGGCGGTTGGAGACGGCTTTAGGTAGGGTTTCAGCGTTTTAAGAGATCAGATCTCTTAAGGCGTGATTAGTTTAGAGTTCTAAATCCCCATTTCTGGATTGTGTCTTACAGTTCAGAAGTGGGATAGAACCACGTTGCCTTGATTTGCTCAAGTCATCTTTACAGTTGTATTGTTTTGAATGATTTGGAGTCAAAAAAATGAGTCATGAGGTTAAATATTGAAACCGAATCTTTTGTTATTTTTGGTAAAATCTTAGAATCAATAAGATAAATTATTAGAGGTTGTATGAATAAATTGGATTAACGTTTTATCTGGTATTCCCTGATGGTAAAGTGGTAGTTTCATGATATTAAAGAAAAACCGAGTCTGGTTTTGTTTGATTGGAAGAATATTAACAAGTGGAATCAGTTGTGGTTGTATACCGCAATATTATGGTTGTGTTCCACAGTATTAGATTATTCTATTACTGCGGTTATGTAAGCCGCTTTAATGTATTTATTTACTGATTTATTTATTTATACTATTACTGCGGTTATGTATGCCGCTGTTAAAGTATTTATTTATTCATTCATTTTATATATTTATTTATTCTATTACTGCGGTTATGTATGCCGCTGTTAAAGTAATTATTGATTAATTAATTTATTTTATTACTGCGTTTATATATGCCTTTACTTATTTGTATATATTTATTTGATTTATTTATTGTTGCTGCGGTTATGCGTGCCGTTATTAAAGTAGTTGTTTATGGATCTATTTGGAGGTTTTAAGTTCAAGTTAATTGTTGAGTTCAAGTTAGTTATTGAGTTCAAGTTAGTTATTGGGTTCAAGTTAATTGATGGGTTCAAGTTAATTGTTCGGTTCAAGTTAATTGTTGGATTCAAGTTAACTGTCGAGTTATAGTTGAAGAGTTACATTTAACTGTCAAGTTAAATTTGACTATCTAGTTAAAGTTCACTATCGAATTAAAGTTGACTGTCTAGTTAAAAGTTGACAGTCTAGTTAAAAGTTGCCAGTTTAGTTAAAAGTTGACTGTCGAGTTAAAAGTTGACTGTCGAGTTAAAAGTTGACTGTCGAGTTAAAAGTTGACTGTCGAGTTAAAAGTTGACTGTCGAGTTAATCGAGTTAAAGTTCACTGTCGAGTTAACGTTCGTTACCAAGTTAAAGTTCGTTACCAAGTTAAAGTTCGTTACTGAGTTAAAGTCCGTTACTGAGTTAAAGTTCATTACGTACTGAATTAAAGGTATGCCTTACTTTAGTAACAGTGTTAAAAATATAAAGGACAACCCTGGTCCTGTTAACATACTGGACAACCCTGGTCCACTAATTTCGGGACAACCCTGGTCCTGTTATGCTTTGGACAACCCTGGTCCCCTAGTGTCGGGACAACCCTGGTCCTGTTAACATACTGGACAACCCTGGTCCACTAATTTCGGGACAACCCTGGTCCTGTTATGCTTTGGACAACCCTGGTCCACTAATTTCAGGACAACCCTGGTCCTGTTAGGTTCTGGACAACCCTGGTCCAGTATTTATTTTGGACAACCCTGGTCCTTAAATAAAAGATTTCAGGACAACCCTGGTCCTGTTAGGTTCTGGACAACCCTGGTCCAGTATTCATCTTTGGACAACCCTGGTCCAGTATGCATTTTAGGATAAGCCTGGTCCTGGTGCGGCCGGGTGTGCGGCCGGGTGTGCGGCCGGGTGTGCGGCCGGGTGTGCGGCCGGGTGTGCGGCCGGGTGTGCGGCCGGGTGTGCGGCCGGGTGTGCGGCCGGGTGTTCAGCCGGGTGTGCAGCCGGCAGCTGGGAGAATTGAAGTCTGCCGATATCGAGCGGCGGAGGTGCCCCGAGTGGATGTCGTGGCGCGCGCGCATGGCGGAGCGCGCGGCGGCGGGCGGAGCACGCGGGCGCGACTTACCGCACACGGCGGCCGCGGTGCTGCCGGCGTGCGCGCACCTGCCGTGCCCCGCGCCCTTCCCCGCGCTGCTGGCGCGCGCCGCCACCGAGTCGCCCGACGTGTCCGAGCTGTTCCTGGCCACGCTGTTCCTGGCGAACGCCGGCAACGTGGAGATCGTGGCGGGCCCGCCGCTGATGGTGGACTCGTTCGGCGTGCGGCTGCTGAGCGACGTCCGGCGCCTGTACGGCGCGCTCACGGCGCCCGAGTACGCCGAGGGAGCTGCGCGTAACGGGAGTGAGCATGACAGTAGGGTGACGGGTGGGGATTGAGCTGTCAAAATTTTCGATTGTCAGTTCACACCTTTAATATGGCACGTCGCCCGAGGTCGTACGACTCGATTTGGATGGCCGACTGTCAGCAACACTAGCTAACTGATTAATATTAAGGATAATTATTTGTAGGAAAGTAGGATTAGAGTGATTATTGTTTAAAGCGCCATTTAGTGACGGTAGTCTTGTAACGTTTCATGACGGAAGTTTCGTATCATTGGTATCATTATTCCCTCCCCACTCGTTCGGTCCATAAAAGGGAAGCGTACAGCGTGTATTGATTCATTCGTCGTTCTGTGTCGAGTCAGTCGTCTGAAGTTAGTTGTCGCTCGTCATCTCTAATCAGTAGAGAGTTAGATTAGCGGTTGGTTAGAATTGTCGCGGTTATTATGTGTTAGCGAAATATTGAAATAGTAAAGATATACAACTTTAATGTATTGAAATATTACCTATAGATTTTGATGAGTGTAATTAATTGTTGATTAAATAATACTTTGATATCTTTGATAGTACCCTCACGTTCAGATGGTGGTTTGTCTGACGTGTTGCGGTTAAATAGATTCGATGTGAGGACAGGGGCCGTTATAGGGGCGGTTGGAGACGGCTTTAGGTAGGGTTTCAGCGTTTTAAGAGATCAGATCTCTTAAGGCGTGATTAGTTTAGAGTTCTAAATCCCCATTTCTGGATTGTGTCTTACACTATTTTGGTGTCTAGAATGTTAGATACGATTTTTGACGAAAAATTTATTTTATTAGTTTGGTACTTGTTGACGGGTTTATTATTAAAATAAGGATATTTCGTTTCGGACCTTTCGTATGGGGTGCGCTTGAGATCGCTCATCTTAATCGTTAAGTAGTTTATTTGTGTGTTGGAAAACCTACTATTTTTTTTTTCGATGACAAGATAGCCCTTGACTGCGATCTCACCTGATGGTAAGTGACGATGCAGTCTAAGATGGTAGCGGGCTAACTTGGAAGGGGTATAGCAGTGTAAATTCAACCCATACCCCTAATCGGTTTCTACACGCCATCATGCCGGAACGCTAAATCGCTTGGCGGTACGTCTTTGACGGTAGGGTGATAACTAGCCACGGCCAAAGCCTCCCACCAGACGCCTTAAAACAATGAATATAAATAATTTATGTCGCATGTAAACAATCCTGCAAAGCAAACGCTTAATATATAAACCAGGAAAACTATTGTCGTCCACGAGACAATGGCTCATTTTGTGCAACAATCTTTCCACATTTTGTATTCATGGCCCCACAGAGAGTCGCGCAATGTGGAGAATGTTTTACGTGACGTAATATTACAATGTACGCACGTGAACGATGTCATTAGCTTTTCAATATTTGCGTGACTGTGGTCGCGATGATGCGGACTGAAGTAACTTTAATAATATATTATCCAAGTCACTACTCTTTATAACAAAATTAATAAAAATTTAGCTGTAGGTATACCAAAAAACGTTTTTTGAATGTAAGAAAATTTTGACAGCCTGGCTAGATACACTAAACTATGAAGAAACTGAGAAGCTTCCTCAATTTATTCCTATTTAGAATTTAAAAATGTAGACACATTCAACACACACATACTCTCGCACACACACACACGTTCCCACACACATACACACTACTCAATCGTTCTTATATACTTTTTTGTTAGCTATGAAAGAGCGAGGCCTCCTGTACACAGGTATTTGATTCTTACTAGGAGGTCTCCACAGCATGTATTTTTACTATGTAAGAAACGAAATAAAGGATTTTTTTATTATTATTAACTTTGAAGTAGGGTGAGGGTAAATCATTAATAATAGTTCATTTTATCATCGTCATCATCATCATCATCATCAGATAAAATGCATTTCGATGAGTGTGCTCAAAGGAGCTCTTCGATCTTGTCCCCCCTTCATCTTTTACCACCGCACTGCCAAGACATCGGAAGAGCTTTCATCCCTATGTCGTTGATATTCCATCTACGCGCATGAAGCGCTTTAAGTTTTCATATCTGCTATTTTCCGGTGCTTTAGCCTATTTTTTATCTAAACTATAATCTATCTCTGTGTAATTTAAGCCAAATCAAATCAGTCGTTGCGACGTGATTGAGTAACAAAAATCCATCCATCCTTCCATCCATATAATATTATAGTAGGTTAACAATATATATTATTAAGTAAAAAAAAAGAGTATTAGCATCTATGACATAGTTTAAATGCGCTTAAAAGTTATATCAAACATTCCGTTTTAATAATATAAGTATGAAAACTGCCACTGGAACTCGCCAGCAAGGTGAAATCCCGTTAAACTCACGTCGTTAGCAACATAAATAAACTTTATATTCTGGTCCACTTATATGCGAAATTATGCGCATTATTAGAGTTAATCTGCATAATTACCTCAAGTTCTTAAACTCGACTCTGAAATTTAGCTTTAACTAGAAACAACTGGGCATAGTGAGAAATAAACTTTAAGGGGTAGTAGGTAAGTGCAACGGGGAAGCTTATGATGCAAGTGAGGTTCATCAGGGAGCAATTCCTGTGAGATATAGGTTCGATTTCTGCCGGCTAGAATTTTTTATATTATACATTAAAAAAAAAATCGGAAATTTTCTTCGAATGCAGGTAAACATTAGAAAAAAAATATATAATCATATACATATTGTAATAGTAAAACTAATGTGGCATCTCTCCTCTCGTT
Source organism: Hipparchia sbordonii (assembly GCA_038048805.1). Classification (NCBI taxonomy): domain Eukaryota; kingdom Metazoa; phylum Arthropoda; class Insecta; order Lepidoptera; family Nymphalidae; genus Hipparchia; species Hipparchia sbordonii. The sequence continues at coordinate 4,453,716 of CM076107.1, read as the reverse complement.
TCGAAAAGAACTTTTTTTTAATATAGGGCCTTTGAAAAGTAGATTACTGCAAATCATCGCACTATAAGATGTCGCTAACAGTTGCTGTAATCTGATTGAAAGTATTATTTCAACGCTGTCGGTCAATTGGACCTATCGATGTATATGGTAAGGCCTCTAGAAGAAAAAAAACGCGTTCAAAAAGACAATTGGCAAAATTCACTTGTCTTAAAAGAACTTTAAAGTTTAAAAAAATGTACTAATGTCGCTTCATTCAATTTTTTGTTCTGGTTAATAGGGAATGGCTGCTACTCGAACGTGCTTGGCAGCCATTCACGTCAGAGCGTTTAGCCGCTATCATCTTAGACTGCATCGTCACTTATCATCAAGTGAGATCGCAGTAAAGGGCTATAAAATGGAAGACAAAAATTTAAAACTGAACCCCATTTACTGAAAATTTGATAACTGCGGGGAACGCACGGTGTTCATTAAAGTACCTAATGTTCAAGCACATTTTCGTGGACGCAATTTTATGGGACAGGCATAGCCATATCAATCCATCGATGGTTGGGCCATGCTTGTGGTGTACAATGTAAAGTTAAAATATTCAGGGCGTCCTTCGCATGAGATGTGGATCCAGCCCCGCCGGCTCTGCAATTTTTGATACTATTTAAAAAAAAAAAACGTATTCGTGATCTTATAAAATTGGAACTTGGAAAACAAGAAACTCTACCTTTTGCTTATGAAAACTGCAATGGCACCAATACAGGAAACGGGACAATATTTATATATCATTGGATTGTATTTGCGAAATTTTCAAAATATAAATATAACTCGGACACTAATGTGTTTTGGGAGAAAGCCAAATCGACTCAAGTAACCCGCAGGGCAGTTTCCTGGCTGGCGATTTTCACCCTTATTGCAAATAAAAGACATGAAGATCACACCATAAAGATTATCACCCTTCCGTCAAAGACATGCCGCCAAACGATTTAGCCTACTGGTACGATGGCGTGTAGAAATGAATTATGGGTAGGTATATAATCCAAGTTAAGCCGCTATCATTTTAGACTGCATCGCTACTTATCATCAAATGAGATCACAGTAAAGAGCTATAAAAGACAAAACTTTAATACTGAAAATTGGATAACTTTCTTGGGCTGGATTTTTTTCGTTTAAAATGTTAGCCGGACTTTACAAACAAGTCGATTGATACCTCTTTCATCAAAATCAGATCGGGAGACACTTCGGTCAAATCTAAATATATCTATAAAAGGAAAAGGTGACTGACTGATTGATTGACTGACTGGCTGACTAAACTATCAATGCAGAGCTCAAAGCACTGGACGGATCGGGCTGAAATTTGGCATACAGATAGCTATTATGATGTAGGCATCAGCTAAGAAAGGATATTTGAAAATTCAACCCCTGACGGCGTGAAACAGCGGTTTAAAAAATTGAGCCTAAAGAGAGTGAAGCCGCTGGCAAAAGCTAGTATACATACATAAACTGAAAAAATCGTAGCGCTTTTTTTTGGCTTTGCTATAATAGTCAAATAAAAAAAATAGGAAGACGCTGTTATTGCAAGAATGAAAGAGAATTGCGAGGATAGAGGTGTTAAATGAACACTTTAGCTAGTTTTCTAGATTAAATAGACAGGTGCTTTTACGGGTTGTTCGTGTGAAATTACCTCTTATAATGTTATTCCAACGGACGGTTTAGCGTTTAGGAATTCTTTTTGTTCCTCTGGCATTAGACAATTTGTAAACTATGCATTCTATTTGTGAAGGTTTTTGGTACTTTTTTTTTAACTTTAATTGTACACACTAAAATTAAGTGATAAAATAAAATATGATTTGTTTTGTATAAGGAACTTTAGAAAATAAAGGTTAAGGAAATTGGAGATTTGTTTTTTTAATAGTAGTAGTAGTATAGTAGTACTTGTAAATCTAAATGTTAGAATCTTTCAATTTTCGTTTTCTTTGATATAATAAACTAGCTGCTGACTCGTTCTGCATCACAGGCAGGCTATTTGAACGTGCTATTCTGAATACTAGCTTTCGCCCGCGGCTTTGCTCGCGTTAAGTTCAATTTTTCGAACTCATACTTTACCCTCTTAGGGGTTCAATTTTCAAAAATCCTTCCATATTGGATGCACACGTCATAATAGCTATCTGTATGGCTAGCTCGATCTATCTAAGGGTTTGAGCTGTGCCTCGATAGGTCAGTCAGTCAGTCATACAGATTTTCCTATTATATATTCAGAAAAAGATAAAAATAATTTCCAAAACCAGCCATTTTCACCTTTAAGATTCCAAAAAAAAAAATCATATCTAGGACACTTTTACTTATGAACTATTTCCTTCATTTCAAAATTTCACAGTCCACCAGATTAGACTGTACATTGCCAGCCATGAAACTGTTCACAGGTATAACAAATAGAAGGCTATTTATTTTATATACGTTTAAATGTATTATAAGCGTAACTAAAACACAAAAGGGTAGAAAGTCACAAATGTGAACAGAATAAATACACGCCAAATGTATTTTTAATATCATGCCTCGGGCAAGTCGCAATGTTACGCCTGCTGAAAGAAGATTACGTACAACTTTTCCACTCTAATTTTATTGTCAAGCCAAATAATAATGCACTCCTGACAGAATTTTGACCACTGCAGCCAATCTCAATACTGCACTCTTGTACACTGTAATAATAGCTTTATTATAGTACACAAGGGTGTTCAAAAACATACTAGGTGCATTCTCTACCACTCGTTTTATAATCCGAGGAGACGACATTTTTAAAATTCAAAATTATTTATTTCATCTAGGCCAACTTGTGAACCTGTGGTTCTTATGACAAGTCGAGAATCTACCAATGAAATAAGATCGTCAGAGATAAGACTAGGGAGAGAGATCAGCAGATGACGGAATAAAAAACAGGATCGGAGGCACGACTTTCCGAGGCATCGTTGTGTCGACGGCCCCTAAATGACGAGTTTTTGAATTTCGATGATTGCGCTGCAACTGCAGCGTCATATCCAGGATACACCGTAAATATAATTAATGAAATAATTATTCACCTGATAATTAGAATTAGAATGTCAAGCATTAAGTTCAAAAAAGTTTGAATCATAAAGTCTCCATAAATGTCAACGGGTAAGGGGCTAGTCGCAGTGAAACCTGAAAGGTTAATGGCACTACCATTGCCCATTACAATAATGTTGTTACCATTCCTAATACAAGCTGTACGCTTATGTGGAGAGTTATAGTAGTCATATTTAACAACGGTTTACATCCTTTAAATAAAAAGACGTGTGGCACCGGGGACTGCCGCGGTAAAGCTATTGCATAGCATTTTTTATCAACACCATCTAGCGGCTCACCGCTAGATGGCGTTGATAAAAAATGCGCCATCTAGCGGCTCACCGTAGAGGAGTCCCGTGTCAGGTTATTTTCGTTACGGAATTTCTGGATTCGGTCTCCACGCTGGCCCGCGATAGAAGCTATGCAATAGCTTAAAAATAATATATTTACCATACAACGAATAAATAGGTATGATAGTTAAAAATAATAGTGTCAAAATTTCATAAGTGTTAGTATAAAAGCCATTTTAAGATTGCAGTCCACGTAAGAGGTAGTTTCCTCAAACCTCGTATCTACAAAACCGCCATTCATTCCCACACACTTACTCCCATTTAGGTTAAAATCCAAAGTTAAGCCTAAGAACTTAAGGTAATTATGTAAATGAACTTTCATAATGCGCATAATCTCGTATAAGGTGGACTAGAATATAACCTCTATTTATGTTTGCTAACGACGTGAGTTTTAAGGAATTTCACCAAGCTCAGCTTTAGAATTTCCAGTGGCATTCTCATATTTTGTGAGTCAACAAAATGGAACTTATGGTCAGATTTTTCTGTTCAAGTAAAAGTTATTACGGAGAATAAATAGAAAATTATTTTTTTAAAAACACCTTAAAATAAAGACGTTAAATAGTTACAAATTAGTGCACACGACATAGTTCCTAAAATTGGTCTTGCTCTATCTGAAATGATCACCTTTATCCTCCTTGCATCGTCATCCTCATTACTGAGGGTCACGATCCTTGGCACGGATCACCTTCTCCCACACGATGTTCTTCCACTTTGTCCTCTTTTCCGCGTTATGTAGAGCGGCGTGGAAAGATGTTCCGAGTGCAGTGCTGATCTGGTCAGACCAACGCATAGGGCTACGTCCTCTTGGCCTTTTTCCTTCTACCTTGCCCGTTACCAGTAACTTTTCAAGATTTCCAGGGCTACGGCGGGCAATGTGTCCGAAGTACTCCAAGGTGCGCTAGAGACATATGGTTGACAGCCTGGTAGTAATTTTTAGCCCTTTCAGAATAGATGCGTTGGTCTTAAATGCAGACCAGGGTATCTTCAGCGTCTTCCTCCAGCACCACATCTCAAAAGCATTGAGCGTTTGCGATCTGCAGCACGAAGAGTCCAGGTTTCAGAACCGTATAAAAATATGGAGAATACCAGAGTGTTTACAAGTGTTTGATCACCTTTCTACAACTAGATTATTCTGAGGCACAGCAGTGATTGCATAACACCAAAGATCAAAGTCGTTTATTTACAATGGACGCCTAAGATACGTAATAAAGATCTTGACTCCAACTGGCTGCATGACGTGCACTATAACTATGAGAAGTCGTAAGCTAGACATAGTAATGATCGTTTACTCCTAGTACGCAAGTGGGAACAATCGGCTTGTCATCCAGCTACCCACAAGATAAATAACTAGGTACTTTAATTGCGCAATCGGTCACAACTTAATTAATAAAGGAAATAGGGCATAATGTCATCTATCATTTAGATACTGTTTTGTTATGGTAATAAACTGAGGCGATAATATTATAAAGGCGAGAAGAGATCATTACGGTTAAGATTAAGAAAATCGAATTAAGACCCTTATTAGATATCGTGGCAAGGTAAATTAATCATAATATTCAATAGCTGGAAGTGCAGATTTAATTCAAATACGAGTATTACGCCAATTAATCAGTTCGTTAAACGAACTCATAGATGACTGAGCATTCCGTGATTGTTTATAATTGGATATGTACCAAGAGGTTATATGAACACAGAACAACTAGCTATTAATTTCCGGAGATTACAGGCGGATTCAATGACCATTATTAATAGATAATAATAACGATTAGATGATTCCCGCGACTTCGTTCGCGTGGGTAAAGGATTTTATTCCCGCGGCAACTCTCTTATTTTCCGGGATAAAAAGTAGCATATGTGCTATTCCAGACTATAATCTATCTCTGTGACAAATTTCAGCCAAATCGGTTTAGTCGTTGCGAAGTGATTGAGTAACAAACATAAAAACGTTAGCATTTATAATATTATAATAGGATAATAGGATTAATAAAATGTATGGTTGACAAAATAAGTACTAAAACTATTCGCTATTGGTATGGTGAGTCCGATAAACTCAACTAAATCTCATAAAAATTTTATTAATTTCAGTTAAATAGATGTTTTAACGGCTTCTGTAACAGGAATACTTTCAGTACTAGTCAAGATGAAGTTAGAAGCTACTAGAATAAACGGAGATAAAATATTATTATGTGTAGTAAAAATATTATGTGTACTAAAAGTGCTGCATTTTTGGCTTTCGGAGCTGCATAATACGAATCATTCCCACCTCACACCATACAACCATGAATATTACATGAAGAAAGATTGTAGTGCAAAATGAGCTATTGTCTTGGGAACGACAATAGTTGCTCTGGTTTATTTTCAAACATTCGTTTGCCAGGTAAATAGCGTTTTAATTTTTACGTATTTTTATACTAGCTAAAGCCCGTGACTTCGTACGTGTGGATTGAGATTATTGAATTCCCGTGGGAACTCTTATTTTCCGAGATAAAAAGTAGCTTATGTGTTATTCCAAACTATTCCAAATATAATCTATCTCTGTGCTTTCAGCCAAATAGGTTATGTCTTTGCGGCGTGATTGAGAAACAAATATCAATTCATCTAGCCATCCATCCATCCAACTTTCGCATTTATCATAATACTAGTTGATGTCCGCGGCTTCGCTCGCGTGGATTTAGTTTTTAAAATTTCGCGGGAACTTATTAATTTTCCGGCATATAAAGTAGGCTATGTCACTCTCCCGGTTCCTCAACTATATCCATGCAAAAAATCACGTCTCTCTCGTCGTCTGATTGAAGGACAAGCTAACAAAGAAACGCACTTTTGCATTTATAATATTAGTAAGGAAGTAAGGATTAGTAGGATTAGAGAGCTATTTTTCATCAATTCTGAGTCGCTGTTATCATCGACTTCTGGAAAAATGTCTCTTGCATACATTCCTACAGAACACGGTCTTACGTAGCATGTGTCTACGACTTTCAGTGACTCCTTTGAGATCGTGCGTAGTTTTGTTTTATGTAGCCTTTCAACGCAAGTTTTCCGGTGTGCGATCGCCGTTTCAACACCTTGGGACTTCAACTCTTATCAGTCCTATAGTGTTATGTAGATGCCGCATTTCAAGTTTTCGACTCTGTGACCTATTTGAGTTTATATTAGTGTTCGTTGATAGACCAAGTTTATAACACCTCTTCGTTTTTATATGGAGCTTTCTCCGACGCGAAATCACCAATAACCTCAATATAGGTGATTGGGAAATGGTAAATGTTCCAATAAAAGGTGGTTGATATAAAATATAATCATTGTGATTCTACTAATAAACACAAGGATATGTTATTACTTCTTCTTCTTTACCAACCGATAGACCTCCACATATCTCGGTCTTACGCCGAAACTCAAAACGAAAACTACTGTCATTTCAAGCTTCTAACTGTAGTATCTAGACTCTAGATCAGTCAGTCAGGACGAGTCTTTTTATTATCTTACGCTTAAGTGATAGTTTGAAGCATAATTACGTAGCTAAAATTGGAATCTATTTGACTCCAAAAGCTTTGTGTATTTGTTTTCCTTTCGGCTTTGAAAATTAGCATTAGGGTCAAAAATAGTATTTTTTGGAACGCTGTAACACTAACAATGGAATTACAAAACGTAGGTTACATTTATACGCCTGCGTATATTATTATTTCACATAAATCTTTTATTGTACCTACGTAGTTAACAAATAGGGCCCTCGATCTTTAGTTAAATGTATCGCTGCGCTGCACGGAATAGGTCCCCTCAAATAAATGGCTTGGAAGGGTGCGGTAACCGATCGTAACAAATAGCAAGGAGTCGTTATACAGCCTTTATGTGCTTGATGGTGAGCTATTACTACTTGTACTTGATACTTACCGGGATTCAAATGAAAATGAAAAAGGTGAAGGTGTTTTTATTGATGACTAGCGGACGCCCGCGACTTCGTCCGTATCTTCAATTCACAATCGATAGCACCTAAATCCCCACAGTTTAGGTGGGCAGCATTAGCATTGAGGAGTTGGATCCTGGAATTCAACGATGTTATTTTTACTTGGTACCTACAATAACTAGGTCTTCATAATCAATAATAACAGTTCCTAAATTTCCACAGTTTATGGGAGCCTGGGCCAGTATCCCTGCAGCATCAGGATTGAGGAGTTGGAACCTGAAGTTTTTATCCGAGCTTCTCACAAAGCAACTCTTCACTTCTGTAATGTAAAGCCTGCTTCGATTCAATATACCTACTAGTATATTATATTTCGATAATCAATTCACATAAGGTATAATCTACCATCGTGGTCTTTACTATTTTATTATCTCCTAAACAACTCCTAAACATCAAGGCATTTAATTTTATAATGCTCACCCTAAGTACCTGCCAGCATCGGTGTTAAAGACGTTACCTACACAATGTAATCATACTTATTGTACAACTTTATAATGTTCAAGGTGTATCCCAGAGCACTCGTAACAATTTACGAGGCCTGAATCTCGCTCAGTAATCTCACATTGTAATATCAATCTTTATGACACGAATTAAGGTTTATTTCGGCTTATTTCTAATACACGCTTAGTATTAAGTTGATCTTTTGTAAATGACGTAAATACGTACCTATATTTTAACGAGACTCCCTGATCTAAAGATTTGAATAAAGCAAACAAGCTTTTTCAAATTAGAATAATAGGCCTTTATATATTCCCGTCTTCATGGGAGGTTTTACAAGACATTTGAATACTCACCTAGCTACTAAAGTACTTAACACATAATATAGCAAACTCATACGAATTCTTTATTCTTACTTACTGATATTAACTGCTTCAACATTTCACGCTTGATTGTTCAAAGCAATAATGGAATTCTAACGTTTTTCTTTTCATTAACATTTAACTTCATTGTTCTTCAGGAGTACGCAAATTGTAAAGTGTAATTTTATTGGTATATGATATTCGTTGGACTAACGATAGCGCTATTTCTTAAGGTTACATAAGCTACATACTATAATTATTAAAAGGTTGCAAGCAAGATGAAAGACTAATTTTTATTTGTAATGGGCTCATTTTCACTCTAATTATAAACTTGATAGTAGGTAGGTATAGGTGGTAGGACCGAAAAAATAGTTTTATAGTTAAGTAAATATTACTTTGTCTTATACATTGTTGTTCATCAAAAGGATAGTAAAGTTTATAAGATTGTAATACATACATGTAATTTCTTACATGAGTATAGTAGAGGATTTGAAGAGTAACATAGGCAATATTTACCCCGGAAAGAGATAGTTTATATTTATTAAAAGACCTACGGCATGTTAAAAAGCACTAATTCGATTTGTCTACTAAAATACAAATAACATTAACAACCTAAAGATACGTTAAACATGTTTTATGTATCTCATAATTCTCATAGCTAATTTATATTTCAGTCATACTCCAAGGTTCGCAATAAATCATTCCACAAAAGCCAAAGCACAAATATCTATTTAATCTTCAGTTTTATCATCGGGTGATAAGCAATTAAACCTCGGATGAGGGTCGGGGTTCATTACGATTCGATTCGCAGCGTGATTGGATTATGGAAACGTGGCCATTGTTAGACATTGCCACCTTTGTTTAATATACAGAGGATATAACCCTCAATAGATAAGATTATTTTGCTTCGTCTATTTACCATATGTAATAGGTCAAATATATAATTCATTGCTGTCTATAACTCATTGCTCCTATTAATATATAACGCCAGCTAAGCCGCAATGGTATCGTTATCGTAATCGTATGTCCCTATGTCTTATGTCCTATATGTCTTATGGGAATTATGAGATACCGTGAGTTCTCAGCTCGGGGTGAATCACTAGTAAAATAATAGTCTGTGGTCATCGCTTTAAGTGTGGACCTGGATTCAGACCCTTCCGATAACTTATTTGTCGATCGATTCGGTTTGTTAACATATATTTCGCTCGCTCTGAATCCACACGACAAAAAGAGATAGATATCTAACCGTATCGACACGGTATGTTATTGAACAGGTCTGAATCGCCCTGCTGGTCTTAATGGTAGCGACTTTACTCGCCTCACAGAAATATTAATGAGCGTAAGCGCGGCCGAAGGTTAAGTGTTCTCCGAGGCAGTGAAGAGAAAATGTAAAGCCAGTAGTCGAACCTCCAAAGCCAATCACTATACAGTTATGGATATTTGGGTCAACGTGGCTGAACCAACACTCGGCTAATATTGCAATAAGGCCACACCATGCGTACCTATACAGTCTATTTTTCTTTAAATCGTCATTCGAGTAAACAATAATGGCCGAGTGATAACCAAAGACAATTTTTAGGGTTGGGATGTTATCGCATGAACGATTGAACGATTGCGAAAACATACAACTGAATTATTTTTATCATTTAATTACGATCGTTATGGATGTATACCGTTACCGGTTACTACAGTCAATTTTTAAGTGTGTAAAAGATGTCATCTAGATTTCCAAACTGAATGAAGAAAACAAAAAAAATAGATTAAGATTATATATTATATTTTTTTTAATCATTAAAACATCTTAAATTATTCAAGTTAACTGTTTCAATAATTGTCTGCTGCTGTGATTAACTTTTTAATAACTTTATATTAATTTAATTTACTGATTCAGTATTTTATTCATTTCTAAAGTTACCCACCTCTACTGTACCGATCATTCAATCCATTTTATTTCATCATTCGCCTTTGCCCATCTCAACGATTCATAGACAATCTAGAGTTTCGAATTGTCATATTCTCGTAATTTGTGCAAATAAGTTCTGATATTATTTCGTTTTTGAGAAAATAAATGTGTTAAAATGGTAAACTCTGAGCATTTTGTGGTAATGGTCGTAACATGTGTGTTTAATGAACAGATCTAGAAACTCATATCTACTTCAAAATGCGTAAGTGATGTGTGATTATGTGATTCTCGTAACAAGAGGTGTTTGTTTACTCGAACGACGATTTAAAGAAAAATAGACTGTAGTTCTTTTAATTCACGAGGGCACGTGTACGTCTTGTGGCTACGTCGCGTCGTGGCACATTGCGTACCTAAGTGTGTGCCTGTCAGGAGCCTAGGTGGGAGCGGTCAGGCGCGAGCAAGCTCTCGCTCCCACTTATAAAGATACGACACACACGCGCCCTCGTGAATTGCTAGAACTATAGGTAATAATATGTAATAGGTAACCGAATGTTTGGTTTGGTTAAGCTCAAACCACTGGACGAATCGGGCTGAAAGGCATAGATACAGAAGCTACTACGACGTAGGCATCCCCTAAGAAAGGTTTTTTTGACATTCAACCCCTAAAGAGATAAAATAGGGGTTTGAGAAATTGAGCTTGACGTGAGCAAAAGGTAGTTTTATATTATAAAAAGCATATTTTAATAATATTACTTTTAACATTAGAATGTAATATTGTGAATAAATTATTATCAAATTTCTTGATGTAGGGTACGCCGTACGGCGTAGTATCGTCGCTTTTCCATTTAATGGCCCATAAACGTAATTAAGAGTAATACTTACCCATGTAATGAGATTCCTTATTATATAACAGAACATGTATTCTACAATATAATAAGACTCTCAATATGAGTATACCTCTAATAGCAGCCATACACGATCTACCGGAGAGATCTACCTATACAGCCAATGTATATAGGCAGGCTGGCAGGCTACTTTTTACATAATATGCAAAAAAAAAAAAAAACATCCCGGCTTTACGTGAGTGAACCCAAGTGTTGTACGCGTACATAAAATTTATAATTAATAATATCTACAATGCCCAATGTAATGCTCTTTAGCACCTCTGTCACAGATAAAGGGGTCAAACATATCGCATTTTCTCCTTTGAAATTGAAAATACTCAAATCCTAGTACCTCAGATAACTTTCTTATCCTCCCAGTTTTTCCCAGTTTTTATAAACAAAAGTAATACTTTATGAAAATAAATCACTTTACTTAGGTAATTAATTTAAAAATAAACCTCTGAAACATCCAGGAATTTTCTGAACGATGGTCGAAATAATTTGGGCCATCCTTCATGAAATTCGCGCAGGAAAGTTGTACCCTATTTCTGGTAGCTCCATCAATCTTTAGAGTAAAATTAATTTAGTACAGATGATTCGCGACGATACATTAATTTTGTTTTTATTATACCTTCTAGATGATAAGTTTTCCTGGCATTTATGTTCTTGTTAATAATTTCTTTCCCCAACGAACATCCTGATTTATGTTATTATCATAAACTTAGCATTCTTTACTAACGGTAGGAAGCAATGCTAACTTTATGTTTATTAGGTACTGTACGCGTGGATTTAGTTTTTAAAATCCCTTGGGAACTCTTTTATTTTCCGGGATAAAAAGTAGCCTATGTCACTTTCCAGCTCCTCAACTATAACCATGCAAAAAGTCGCGGGCATCAGCTAGTTGTTAAATAAATCAAGAGAATATGATCCTTCTGTACCTAGTATCTTACAACAACGTCAAGTTTGTTTGTTCAGTGTTGAGATTAGCCCGCATCTCTACAATTGGGTCGTACAAATGCTTCTGTAGTTTGCCAACTGACATAATATCGTCACTTAAGGTGGTCTCACAATGGTCAGAAGTGGCTTGCATGGTTCTCATACCCTAGGTTGTCTAGAGCTGTAGACTGCCCTTTTGTTTTAATTGATAGCTTGTTCAGCTGCATCAAGTCCTAGGTTCGAGTCCCGGGATATGTATGTAAAAAAACATTAATGGATTTTTTTTACGATACTGCTTTTCGTGCCTTTTAATTATCCTTCACTACCTGATACCCGCGACTTTGTTCGGGTGCATTTAGTTTGTAAAATCCCATGACGACTCTTTGATTTTCCCGGATAAAAAGTAGCTTATGTCACAGGACCTGGAGAGTGCTCCAGGTCCTCAACTATATCATTACAAGTGATTCGTCAGCTCACATACCTCATCTCAAATGAGAAACAACTTATTAGTAACTCTCGTGGTAAATTCTAAAAAGAAAAGTTCAAAACCTGTGAAATTTTGATGTAACACCTGTCATATTGATTTTGTTCCTAATAAATGTATCTTATGTTACCTGGAGCATTATAACGGATCGATTGACATCTCATTCATCAATATCGGCTTACTAGTTTATGCGCTACGTTGTAACATAACTACGTAAATCGAAACATACATACCTACATACATAGATTGCTAAAATCAGAACCCTTCTTTTTGGCTTTGCATAGTCGGGTGAAAAAGACGAGTTACCCACAACTAGTTGCGTCACACCGCTCCAGTCTCCACCGATGCAGTGCAGTTCCACTCAGTGTGGTCTTACCTTTATCGTCATGATTGATAGCGCCAGAGATTATGTAAATGTCACAGTCAAGGAAAGAGTAAATACGAAATTGAAAATAACGTTCGCAAAAAGTTATGCCGCCTTACGCACCAACAGTCAGCCGAGGTGCCTTTTCAAAGTTTGATTCATTTGAATAAAAGGGAAAACCTTTTTTGTTTGTGTCCCATCATTGTTTAGGTTTGTCCCGGGCTTCTGTAAATGGAATTGCGATGTCTGTTTATTTTTAAAATGTGGAAAACCCACTTAGTTCCCAGTTCTTATTTAATGCAAATTCTAGAAAGGGACATACGATTTCGTGACTGAAGAGAAATCACAAATTACAAAGTTTCTTCTTAATGTGCCGTCTCCTTGCGAAGGTTGGCAATCATTAGGGCGATTTGAACATTTGAGACCGCTGCTCTAAATAATGCCTTTATGCTCTTCCCGAACCATTGGCGCAAGTTTTTCAGCCACGATATCCTTCTGCGGCCAGGCCTCCTTCTACCTGCCACTTTCCCCTGCATGATCAGTTGAAGGAGTTCATACTTTCTGGTGTTACGCATCACGTGCCCAAAATACTCCAATTTCCTCTTCTTAACCGTTGTAAGTATCGGTATATATAGTTATTTTCTTACAAAGTTTAATGTTTTGCAAATGTTTTTAATACTTATACTGTTGTCGCATATGTAGCTGTGGACAATAAGGTCGTAGTTTGGATTTTTTTATGCCGTTGACCGCTGATCTCACCTGATGGTATGTGTCGATATATGTAGTATAACTTGGTATGGTTCTTGCAATTCACGAGGGCGCGTGAGCTTTACTTGTGGTTACGTCGTGCACATTGCGTAAGTGTACATGCCTGTCAGGAGCCTTAATTGTTCCAAATTGTACCTTTGCAGTTTCTATGTAACTTGGCTGCCACATAGATGGAGGGGCACACATATGCAAATACAGACAAACAGATGGCCGAAACCATTAAAGGAATCCTTGTTTTACCACGGAACCACAAAAAGAGCATGTAAATTTTAGATCTATTCAAGTTCCATTTAGGTTCAACGAAGGAATAAAAAAGCAAAGATAAACGATTGCCTTTTTTGTAGTACGACGAATAAATCGACGATGTCTTTCACGAAAAGCCTTTTCATCTGTTCAAGCATTGTCAACCGGTTTTGGCTGTTAATGTTATTAGAAAATTATACAAATATTTGGTAGTTCTTTGTGATTCAATTCTTTCAGCTTTCGCGTTTGTAATACAAATGGCGATTCAAGTGAACAATAAATATATTACGAGTATGACTTTTAACGTCGCTGATTATCGTCTATTTCCTATATTATAGGCCTATTTTTGAGAGTAAGTTTTAGTAACTATTGTTATGTTATGACAGATTTTTAACACAAAAACAACTTTCAGATCGTTTATTCCTCGATTAAACGTTAAATTGCGGATTTGGTCAAAACCTGCAAAATCCACAAAACGCATACTTTATACAGTTTCTATCAATATTTTTAAATGGTGAGCTTTTTTTGTAATCCTATCCTATTATCCTACTTAATATTATAAAATATGTGAAAGTGTGGATGTTTGGATATTTGTTACTCAATCACGCCACAATGACTGGAACCGATTTGGCTGAAATTTGGCACATAGATAGTTTATAGTCTGGAATAACACATAGGTTACTTTTTATCCCAGAAAATAAGAGCGTTCCTGAGGGAATCAAAAACCTTAATTCACACGAACGAAGTCGCGGGCATCAACTAGTAATATTATAAATGCGAAAGTTTAAATGTTTGTTACTCAATCACGTCGCAACGACAGAACCGATTTGGCTGAAATTTGGCACAGAGATAGATTATAGTCTGGAATAGGACATAGGCTACTTTTTATCCCGGGAAATAAGAGAGTTCCCGCGGGAATAAAAAACCTTAATCCACGCGAACGAGGTCGCTGATATCAGCTAGTTAGGTATAAATTACAAAAAAAGCACATCAATACGATCGAGTCGTCACTCATTTAGAGCTATTGGCAATTTTGCCATAAATCCATGAAGATATAGAGGTGTCCGGAGTAACCAATGCTTATTACGTCGCTACTCAAAGTCGATTCTCCTGATCCCCTGTCCATAAAATTTATTTTAATCACTTCTCGAACTCTACAAGTACAGTAATAACGGACAGAATCACTCAATAAATTAAAACGTTTTGCGTAATTAAAACCGCGTAGTGGCGTATCGTACAAATCTAATTCTCGCTTAAGCCCTAGTACGGGGATCGCAATTCGGTTGTTAAAGCGTGTCAGGCCAGACGATGCGGCCGCTTGCAAATTGACGACCCTCTACCGCTTATTGAGCGGACTGTGATAGACCGATTCACTAACTAATGTAGAGTCCAAGTAGATAATTGAATAGCTGCTCGGAGTACCATTGCTTGAACGAGCCTGCCTTTAATGGGTTAAGTGTTATTTAAAATTTAAACCACCGTTTTGACGACCTCCCTGGGGCAGTGGTGAACGCTGTGATCTTATAACTGGGAAATCTCGGGTTCGATTCCCGGAGGTAATTTGGGAATTTATAATTTTTGAATTGTCTCTGGTCTGGTCTGGTTGGAGCACGGCTTTCGCCGTGGTTAGTCATAATACTATCAATCATAGCACTAAAAGTTGCTAGGAACTAATTGAACAAGGAAATAAAACTATCTTGTCATCGAATAAAAAAAAAAGTGTTAAAAATCATTGCTTTAAGATCATAAACCAGAAAGAAAACAGGCGAGAGTGTTAGTATGGAGAAAAGACCACCCGCATTTCCACTTCAGAACACATACCAGAGCTTCTCCACTCGGTCGTAGTGCCTAGCGTATAGTCAGCTTGGTGAGTGGACAAGGTTCAATTTGTGAGCCGTCGCGCCACCGACCCGTTCCGGAGGAATAAATTGCAATCCCGAGTCTAGCCGTGAAGCGAGAATTAAATTAACACAATTTTCATCACAGCGTAATGTATGAGAAATGTTATTACACGGTAGAGGAATATTTCAGGGTACGTTGCGGCATGGCTGGGCTTCTGCACTGTCGAAGCGGTATCTTACAAAGGATATTACAAGACGGTAGGGTGGTAGCTAGCCACGGCCAAAGCCTCCCACCAGACAAATAAATATCAATCTCTTCTATTTCCCTATATTTTCCTTTTTGATCATACATGTTTATAAATACTAGAAACCTTAAAAAATGCTCAAAATTGCCAGTTTAAACCGCTGTTAACTAAGGCCAAATGTACTTCGTAAACTATTAATGAAAAAAGGAAAACATCGAGACACAGTATGTGTGACTTTTTACTTATGCTATTCAGTCGGATCTCAGTTGTTCTTATCACACGAATGTGTTTTATGAACAACTACGGAGCGACAGTGATAGTTTTTTCAAATACTTACCTGACTTTCAAAGCTCTCTACAACCGCACTTCCTCTTAAGAGGTCGTAGTGGGTAAAAATCTCACATAAACTGAAGTGTCTCCCAGGATTTCGGGTATCATTTATGAAGATTTCCCCCTCGTTAAAAAAAGTTTAGTTTAGTTTTTTAAAAAAGACACTACGATCGAATGCAAAACTTCACTCTTTACCCGACTAAAGCAAACTAAAGGGTTATGATTTAGCAGTCCATGTATGTATGTTTCTATTTACGACGTGCTTTTAAGTATATTGAATTAGCGGAGAATTTTCCCTCACAATACGAGTACCTAATACATGAGTACTACATAAGTTATGTAGTTCACTCTGAAACATTTTAAAAAGCTCGCTGCGTTCCAATTCTACTCTAATAAAATATGCCATGACTCAGAATGTTATAATATTAGTCGGCTTTATACATTTGCAGTATTGCTGCAACTATAAACCCAATAATGTTCCTTTAATATCTATAGTACCGGGTGGTTTGCTTATCAAAGCCAGTCAGAATAGCCTGCGGCCTGCAAATTGACGGCCCTTTACTGGTATTTGGGTGAACTCATGTACTTCAGAGACTGTTGTGTATCTACTCGTGTAATGTGTATTATATTTATTTACGTAACCTCTTCTATACGAGTAGATTTAAACTTTGAAAATCACTGCCTCATTCGCCAATCGACATTGTTTTGAATAATAACTTTTTGACAAAAAGTTGAACCAAAGATAAAAGCAAATAGAAGAAATAAAATAAACTTTTAAGTTTTATTAACTAAGAACCTCCTCCTATTTTTTCATCTGTTGAAAGGTAGATATTGTTATGAATGTTCAAAAAGATTCATCCAAAATCTCTCCGTGAAGTGAAACTCTTCCGCTTTATCATATATTTTAAAATCTAATAATCCAGGGTTAAAACTTGTCAAAGGGTGTCGGTCAAGCCGTGCCACTCGCAAATTGAGGCCTCTTTACCGCTCATTGAGTGGACTGAATTACTTAGGTTTAGGCCCACTGCGAAATAAATTCAAATGAAAATGTTTTCACAAAATTATGCTATTTTTATTCATGCAGTTTTAAACAGAATTTCGTCGCGCCGCGCTTCTTATCTAGAATTATACTTGTATATGTGTTATATGATTCTCAATAATCGTTCAAAAAAAAAAGGAGTGGGCGAAATATACTTTTTCTTATTTTAAGCAACAAAAGCGCACTTTTCTTCTAGCATGTACTTGTACGGTGAAAAAAGCAGGCTATGTATAATATTAAAACTTAAGCTCTTATTTTTGTGATCGTAGTTTATATCTATACGCTACATGACGTTGTGACTATAGATGTAAAAATACCGTATAATACCAAATGGCTATGAATTTTTCCGGTATAATTCAATAGATTACCGTATTTTTGGTATTTTTGGTATTTTATTTTTTCATACAAAATTATAGTTAGATTTTTTGTAATTTTGTTTTTGACGTGTTTTTGAATGAATATTTATTGCTTGGTGATCATTAATCAGATTAATGATCACCAATGGCCCGCCGCTTGCTGCTAGTGCTGATGCGGGTGGATGAATACTTTGTCATACAATGTAATAAAATGTATAATAGGTATATTTTGAATAACTAGTGAGTAGGTGAGTGGTGGTGAGTGGTGATGGGTGGTGGGTGGTGGTGAGTGGGTGGTGATGGGTGGTGATGGGTGGTGATGATTGGTGATGAGTGGGTGGTGTTGAGTGGTGGTGAGGGGTGGTGAGTGGTGGTGAGTGGTGGTGAGTGGGTGATGATGGGCGGTGATGGGTGGTGATGGGTGGTGATGGACGGTGATGAGTGGTGATGAGTGGTGGTGAGTGTCGATGGGTGGTGATGAGTGGGTGGTGATGGGTGGTGATGAGTGGGTGGTGATGGGTGGTGATGAGTGGTGGTGAGTGGTGGTGATGGGTGGTGGTGATGAGTGGGTGGTGATGAGTGGGTGGTGATGAGTGGGTGGTGATGAGTGGTGATAGGTGGTGATGGGTGGTGATGAGAGGGGGGTGATGGGTGGTGATGAGTGGTGATGAGTGGGTGGTGATGGGTGGTGATGAGTGGTGGTGAGTGGTGGTGATGGGTGGTGATGAGTGGGTGGTGATGAGTGGGTGGTGATAAGTGGGTGGTGATGAATGGGTGGTGATGAGTGGGTGATGAGTGGGTGGTGATGGGTGGTGATGAATGGTGATGAGTGGTGGTGAGTGGTGGTGAGTGGTGGTGAGTGGTGGTGAGTGGTGGTGAGTGGTGATGAGCTCGCACGCTCTATGATTATAATTAAATCATTGAAATTTTAAGTCAAAGATTTTTTAATAATTTATGTTTGAATCATTATGTTCTAATTTGTTTATAAATCATTTTAATGAAATAAAATTAAACGCAGAACCACGTTTTTTATATTCCTTGCTGATTTTTTTACAAACAAAACGTATCTACATTGAAAAACATAAGATAATAATCGTTAAATACGAAAAATACCATGACAAATGGAATAATACCGAAAAATACGGTATTTTTCGTATTATACCGTTTTGCATTTTTGGTAAAATACCGGCTTTACATCTATAGTTGTGACAAAGAAAATTGTGTTTCCTACACTTTGTAATAAGTACCTAATAAAAACTCATCTAGATTGTATATCTACAATCCTGATGAGTATTAAATATTTGCATGCTATCTAGTAGAAAAGTCGTTCAATCATAAATCTCATTTCATTTAATTTGATTGTAACTACCTTAATACCTGCAATTTCAAGTGCATGATTTTAAACTCAGGAAAAACTCAATAAATTATAGGAGAACCCTGATAAGTTGATTTAGAATTACTTGAGGGACATAATACAAAATTTTACATCGTGCTTAATTTGATAAAACTAACTATAGGATTTATTATAAAACATCATTGAATCAGAACTTAGGAGCTTAATATCTTTGGTAGCAAATTTTGCTGTATTTATTCTGAATATGTTATAGAGTCTACACACACTTTTCAGCGATCTCTCGCAATTATTGTTCATTAATTACTGAAATCACAATTTTTTGTGCTTTATTAACGTATAGGTTACTGGAGCAAACGAAATGTCCAACGGATATGGATGGACGCTAACAAAGTCGCAGACAACTGCTCGTTTTAAACAAACGGTCAATGGGCATATTAATAGACAAAAGGGGTTTAAATACGACTAAGTTTCGCCTAAAAGCTAATATTGGTCATGGGTCTCGAATTTCGAGCGGTAGGTAGGAATTAGCCTGGCAAATGTGGTTTGACTCTTACCAATACTCGCGCTACACTTTAATGTAATCGAATTATGATTCCCGCTTCAGCTTTTAGCGTTTGTATAGTGATGCCTGTATTGTTTTCCTTTCAGAGTGATGTCGTACTTTATTTCTTATTGTATTTGCCGTTGTTTATTACGTTTGCGTGATGACTACGATCTCATAAATATGTATTATACATATAAGTAGCATACAGTAGCTTTATTTATTGGGTGAATATAAAATGGTAATGGTAAGTCCATCGAACTATAGCGATTAAAACAGAAGTTTAATAAGAAAGTTGAGACGTAGACTAAAAAAAAGCAATGAATGTATGAGTGCAATGTAATTGTCGCAGGCGGATTGTATAATCCGCCGTATTACATTACGGCTAGCCGTTTTGAAAAACAGCGCCGTTTTGTAATGCGGCAGTTCGGGTTTGAGAAAAATGAAATAATAGTATTTTTTTCGACATACTTTACAAAAAAATTTTTTTTTCTTTGGTAGGTTTACGCTCCCAAAAGAACCTAAGTGCCCGGCCTGCGGCCGGGCACCTGAATATTCATGTTCAACCCTAACCTAACCTAGCTCTTTTTATTCTGTTACAATACTGTGTCAGTCTCACTCTTCAAAAAAATCGTGTTGTGGCTATAAGTATGGTCACCCTACAATTTAAGTACTAATACGATGCGGCTAAACATGGGCCGCCTATGGCATACGCATAGAATTCCATCCTACGTGACTGTACGATATTAGATTATAATTAATAACATAATTTCCTCATTGTTCAATCAGCACTTTTAGCACGTAGGATTAAATAAACAATAGACTCCCCACCATTACTTTAGACATTATTTTCTTAGTATATAAGCGCAATGTAAATTTGTAAATATATAGTATTGTATTGGATAGCACTTATCCTTAGTAACAACAGTCTGTGTATTTTCTATACTCTCCCTAAAACCTTCCTTCTGCAAGAACACGCATGTTACACTCCAGCCGTGGTGTAACGCAACAGTGGTGACCCCGACGTGATTGTCGTTTCCATAAACTGTTGTCTGAGATGGACCTGGGAGATCAAAAACCATCTCAACTATTAAGGAAAATGAAGGAGGCTGGCTGCGGCAACATCAATGATGACACACTACGTTTGTTATGGATGAGACAACTTCCCCCATCCGTGACCACCGTTTTGGCCATTTCCGAGAATTTGGGTTTAGACAAGCTAAGCGAAATGGCCGATCGCATATACGAGAATACCCGTTGCAATAAAAATACGTCTTCAACCAACGCTGACATCAATTTAATCACACAACTGACGTCACAAATTGCAACAATGCAGTTAGAAATCGCTGCGCTAAGCGACAACCGCTCGCGTCGAATCAGCCGACGCAGCAGTTTTAATCAACCTCGGTACTATAGACCTAGGTCAAGTTCACGCCTACGGTCAACATCGAAGCAGCGTAGTAATCTTTGCTACTATCATCAAAATTTCAAGTGGAAGGCACGGAAATGTGAAAAGCCCTGTTCTTGGGTGAATAAACAACAGTCGGAAAACTAAGTTCAGCACAGCGTGCGGCGAGACTCTGTGCTATTCTTCCCTCAAATCGCCTAACGATTACCGACTCTAACAGTGGTTATCGATTCCTGGTGGACACTGGGGCGAACATTTCGGTTATTTCCAAGCCATCACAGAGCTCAAGGAAGGCAAACGAGTTAAAATTATTTGCCGCCAACGGAACCATAATCAATACATATGGAGAAAAAACCTTAACGTTAAATTTAGGTTTACGTCGCTCTTTCATTTGGACTTTCGTTATTGCTGACGTCAAGATGCCTATATTAGGAGCTGATTTTCTAGATCACTACCGACTTTTGGTAGATATACACGGGAAAACCTTAATTGACAAAACGACGGAAATCAAAAAACCAATGAATTCTATACGAGTAAATATTCCGTCCGTCCGTTCCATCGACTGCAACTTATCCGATTCTCTCAAGCAATTACTGGAAAAATACGAAAGTATCACAAGACCAACGTCAATGAAAGGACCCACGCAACACAATGTGAAGCATCACATCATCACAGAAGGATTTCCAGTATGCGCTAAAGCTCGCCCACTTCCTCCTGACAAGTATAAAGTCGCCAAACAAGAATTTCAAGAGATGATGGAGACGGGAATTTGCAGACCATCCAGTAGCCCGTGGGCCAGTCCATTGCACATGGTAAAAAAGAAAAATGGTGAATGGAGACCTTGCGGTGATTACCGCGCATTAAACAAGATTACTGTTCCAGACAGATACCCGCTGCCAAGATTACTAGATTTTACATATATCGCAAACGGGAAAAATATATTTAGCAAAATCGATGTTCGTAAGGCTTATCATTCTATAGCCGTAGCGGAACCTGAGAAAACTGCAATTATTACACCGTTCGGACTTTTCGAGTTTCCAAGAATGCCTTTTGGATTACGGAACGCTGGACAGACGTTCCAGAGATTTATGGATTCCCTATTTCGAGATTTAGACTACGTTTTTGTTTTCGTCGATGACATATTAGTCGCAAGCAAGTCCGAAGATCAACATTACAAACACTTGGAGACAGTTTTCACTAGATTACAACAAATGGGATTACAATTAATATGAACAAATGTGAGTTCGTCAAGCAAGAGTTAGATTTTCTTGGTTATCATATAACGAGTCAAGGAATGAAACCAACACAGGAAAAAATTCAAGCAATCATCGACTATCCCAAACCCAAAACTGTGAAGGAACTACGTCGTTTCCTGGGCATGGTCAACTTTTACAGACATGCAATCAAGCAATCAGCCAAGCATCAAGCACCACTCAACTCATTTTTAATTAATTCAAAGAAAAACGACAATACACAAATTAAATGGAATGTTGACGCTGAACGTGCTTTTCAACAATGCAAGCAAGATTTGCGTGACATCGCAACGATAGCATTTCCTGATGCAAACGCACCGATCGCACTAATGACCGACGCTAGCTTAAAATGCGTCGGCGCAGTTTTACAACAAAAAGTCAAGGAACAATGGAGACCTATTGCATATTTTTCAAAATCCTTATCGGATACGCAAGTCAAGTATTCAACTTACGATCGGGAGTTACTCGGAATATATATGGCGGTAAAACATTTTCGACGACTAATAGAGGGTCGCATTTTTACAATTTACACCGACCATAAACCATTGGTGCACGCCTTCGACAAGAAGCCGTCACTGGATGACACTCCGAGGAGAATAAGATATTTGGATTACATATCACAATTTAGCACCGATATACAGCACATAAGCGGGAATGACAATGTTGTTGCCGACGCTTTATCTCGAATCGTGGAGACTATTTCTTTACCCACCGTTATCGATTTTTCTGAACTACAGAAATATCAAGAAGGTGATATCGAGCTCCAACAGCTAAAACAAAACAAGTCGTTACACATAACGCGTATAAGGGTACCAAATACAAACAACAAGATTTACTGCGATATTTCCACTGGAATAACTCGACCGTACATTCCGAAGCAGCTAAGAAGGACTATTTTTGACAACTATCACAACCTTAGCCATCCAGGCAAAAATACCACGAGAAAATTAATCGGAAGAAATTACATTTGGCCTAGCATGAACTCAGAAATTAATAATTGGTGTGATTCATGTTTACAATGCCAACGAGCAAAAGTGCATAGACATACAGTTTCGCCACTCGGCAAATTTATGCCAGCAGCGCGTTTTTCGCATGTTCATATTGATATCGTCGGGCCATTACCTACCTCACAAAACAAAAGGTATTTAGTAACAATGATCAACCGATGTACGTCATGGCCAGAAGCTTTTCCGGTATCAGATATCACAGCCACTACTATAGCCAGATTAGTGTACGAAGGGTGGATTTGCCGTTACGGGAGTCCAGATTATTTAACTACAGATCAAGGATCCCAGATGGAGAGTGAGATATTTAGGAATCTCGCAAAATTAATGGGAATTGAAAAGTTTCGGACCACACCGTATCATCCACAGTCTAATGCGAAAGTTGAACGATTACACAGAACAATTAAAACAGCGTTAATAGCTCGAGCTAACACGACGAATTGGACAAAGGAATTGCCATCAGTTCTACTTGGTATACGTTCCAGTTATCGACAAGATACTGGATATAGCGCCGCAGAACTTGTTTATGGCACAACTATCAAGTTACCAGCAAGTTTTTTCTGCGACAAATCAGAAACCACATACTCTGAATTCGTTCAAGAAATTAAAGAAAACATAAATCGTGTCACGAATATTCCGCAAAGAGAGAGTTCAAATCGGAACGTATTCATACATCCACGCCTATCAGATTGTACGCACGTATTCCTCAGGTGTGACAGACTTCGTCCATCTTTAACTCCTCCGTATGAAGGACCTTTCCGTGTAATCAGGCGTAGCAACAAAGTATTCACCATCAAACGTAATGATAAGGAATTGAACGTATCAGTGGACCGATTAAAACCAGCATTTTTGTTAAATGAAGATCTAAATGAATCTGATAACACAGTGAGATGCAATAAAGCAATAGATCACCGAGACATATGTCAACAGAAGACCACACGTTCAGGACGCATATCTCGGCCTACCGTTCGTTTTGCGCCAGTATAGTGTAGATTTAAGTCACATATTTTTTTTTTTTTTTTCTCAAGGGGGGAATATCTATGGCATACGCATAGAATTCCATCCTACGTGACTGTACGATATTAGATTATAATTAATAACATAATTTCCTCATTGTTCAATCAGCACTTTTAGCACGTAGGATTAAATAAACAATAGACTCCCCACCATTACTTTAGACATTATTTTCTTAGTATATAAGCGCAATGTAAATTTGTAAATATATAGTATTGTATTGGATAGCACTTATCCTTAGTAACAACAGTCTGTGTATTTTCTATACTCTCCCTAAAACCTTCCTTCTGCAAGAACACGCATGTTACACTCCAGCCGTGGTGTAACGCAACACCGCCTTATTGAAGAACGTATTGTAATGACAATCCGGCTAAACGTTACAAAACGGCGCTGTTTTTCAAAACGGCTAGCCGTAATGTAATACGGCGGATTATACAATCCGCCTGCGACACAATCATAATTTTTGTACTGGTACATGACTGATACGGATAATTACGTTTTTTTGATGAAAAAAATAAAATAATAATAGTGGGGATTAGTACTTAGGAGTAGTAACATTTAACAACAACTGTCATTAGGTTGGCAATTATTATCTCAAACCCAGGAATACATACTGGAGCGAATAGCTTAGCCTGTTGGCATAAATCACAGATATTGTAGGCCCAGTCGATCGACCCGCATACCAAGAGCATTGATTGCTTAGTACAAAAGGGCTAAATGTTCGTTATCATAATACGCCTAATATTATTGAAACTATTTGAATACCTACTGTCTGTTGTGTACCTATTGCAGAATTATGGATACTAGTTTTTTTTTTATTCAATGACAAGATAGCCCTTGACTGCGATCTCACCTAATGGTAAGTGACGATGCAGTCTAAGATGGTAGCGGGCTAACTTGGAAGGGGTATAGCAGTGTAAATTCAACCCATACCCCTTATCGGTTTCTACACGCCATCGTGCCGGAACGCTAAATCGCTTGGCGGCACGTCTTTAACGGTAGGGTGGTAACTAGCCACGGCCAAAGCCTCCCACCAGATCAGACCAGAGACAATTTAGAAATTATAATTCAAATTTTATTATAAATAGTTGATTTAGTTTCAAAAAATCCCGTAGAGAACTCTTTACTGTTCCAGAATAAAAAGTAGCCTATGTCACTCTCCAGATCCTCCACTAAACCCGTTGCGTTGTCTAATAAACAAACCCACTTTCTATGTTATAAAAAAGCGGCCTTAGTTCCAATTATATCAACCTGAACAGATAAGTTGGTGGCACTATACAGGCAAATCTATTTAGCAAACAGTCTGTCTCTGATTTCTAAGTTTTAACATCACATAATTAATTCAAAGTAACACACTAAATTGAAAGCATTCGTAAACCGAGTTACTTGAGACACCTTTCAAGTTTTCCAATTAAGGAAACTCGTGTACATGTTTCGGTACAAAGATTCAACTTGTAACACCCTCGAGATAATTCGAGTAACATCTGTGTCAGGCAAATTCATATAATAATTATTGTTTTAACTTTTAAGATGAAACAAATTTTAAGCTATTGCATAGCTTCTATCGCGGGCCAGCGTGGAGACCGAATCCAGAAATTCCGTAACGAAAATAACCTGACACGGGACTCCTCTACGGTGAGCCGCTAGATGGCGTTGATAAAAAATGCTATGCAATAGCTTTACCGCGGCAGTCCCCGAGTGCCACACGTCTTTTTTTAGGGTACCACTATCAAATAAGTGTCAGCTACCTAATAATAATGCGTGCCTCGGAGAATACGTAAAGCTATCGGTCCTGCACCTGATATCTTTCCGGCCGTGTCGGATTTCCGTCCCATCAGACTATGAGAGTAAGGGAGTAGAGAGTGCGACTGTGTTATCGCACACACTTGTGCACTGTAATATCTACCGCGCAGATGGCTAATTCTATGGAGATTGGCCGCCGTGACCGGATTCGGTCGGGAGGACATTATCTATACTATTACTAGTGGTTCGCAAGCTTTTTCTGTTGATTAAAATAAACCTCGTGAATACGTCCAGAAACTTCGGAGAAATCGGTGGGCATACATAAAAATAAACCTCCTGCCTTTTGGAAGTCGGTTAAAAACAGTCGAATACCTCAACACCAAGGATTACTTGCGCTGACACAATCGACGATAGATGGCGCTGACTGGTGTTGCACCGCGCTAATTTGTGTAGTTAAGAACAGTTATAGATAAGTATAATATCGTCCCTATTCCTTACACACATCTACAACAATCATAGAATAAAGGGTATGAAACAATCAATTTGTGGATAGTCTTCGAACGCTGATACTTCATAGTTAACAGCGGTTTGGAAACACTTCGTACTAAAGGTAACAAATACGCCCAATAGTGGTTGGGGGACGGGGGTCGTTTTGTCATATTATTTTTGATGGACAAACGCAGCTGGGTAAGGCCGTAGATTTTGCCACTTTTTGTAAAAAAAAAATGTCCCTGCGTATTAAAAATCGAAGTATTGCGTAAATTGTTATGCAAGTATCCTAATTAGGTTAGGTAGTTCCTAAACTCCTATAGTGCATTCTTAAATTGAATGTATGTCGTATATTTAAAAAAATACAATGACTTAAAACCGACCGTACCCCGAAATTTTGCCCAAAATAAGCTGTCTTTTTGATCCAGTCAAATATTTGGCTTGTTATAACTACATTATTTCTATTTAAAGCCCTAATTTACTATAAATATCTGAAATGTGAATAGATTAAGCAATTACATCCTGGGTTCCATGTATTTAAATATGCGTTTTTAAATGTTTTATCGCAATTCAAAATGTTGTCTCCTTATTTTCACTTATTACGTTACTATTTTGTATGTTACCAAAATTGGGCATCTAAATATTCAATAACTTTAGGGTAGTATTTTATAATGGCACGTGCCACACTAAAGATTCCGGCAACGAAATAAAAAAAAAGAAACCGCCATTTTCTGGTCTGTGGAATTTTATCAAAGGTGTGCGCGTGTGTTTCGTCAGGAGCTTTTTTTTGTGAATTTTGGTGATTTTAAAGGTAAATAACAGTTTTTATTGCACACATGTATGTGTGATACTAAGCTAAAGTGATTTATAAAAACATGACAATGTGTATTTGACTAAAATCGGCTCGCATTTAGTAATTATTCCTGTTTAAAACCTCAAAAATTGCGCTTCGACGTTACTTTTATGTGACTTCTATGTTACTGGTAACGTTGATTGTTATTTAGTAACGTTGAAGTGTTGTAAAGGTTAATGTACATATTCTGCCAGAAGCAGATTTTTCAAATAGTTATTTTAAATAAAGAATGAGTTTAAAAGAAGATGAGTTAATTGAAACTCATCTTCGTAATAATCAGAATAATGTACCTTTATTTGATAAACAGCCAGAGAGTTTTGGTTACTAAATTCCATTGATGATAGTTTAAAAAAATATATTTTTCCTATTACTGAATTCTCTCTCTTATCTCTGAATGATCGGCGATTATAAAAAATGCTATACTTACAAGTTTATTACAAAAATCTCCTCCTTTTTTGAAGTCGGTTAAAATAAGTACGTTATGTAATCAGCCTTACAAACAGTGTGTTACTTTCACGTTACTTCTACGTTACCGTAACATAGAAGTGTCTATGTTACTCTATGTTACAAAGTGGCAAAATCTACGGCCTCACCCAGCTGTTGTTTCCCCGACATTATAGATAGGATATATTATAATGCACTAGTTATTAATAAAATTAATTCGTTTTTACAAATATAATAGTAATAAGTAGTTTTGTATGTATAAGAGCAAATAACTTAAAATATTACAAATATAATGGTGATAGTTTAGTTAAAATTTGACTAAATTTAATTGAAATAAACTATTATTTCACTTCCTCGAACGGCTGAATGAAGATGTCAAAGGTTCGTTAAATAGGGTAGAAGACGCCACCATTTGGTCAATGAAGGTAGTAAAGCAAAAATGAAGATGAAGTAAGGGCTCAGTTCGCTTATGTCGTGGAAACTTTGTCTCGGAAAGATCGTTTAGTCGTCGCGCGAGTGATTTACGTTTGATGTTTAAATTAAATTAGTTTTGCTGAAAAGTTAGTGTAATTAGTGATGATTTAGTGATAGTGTAAACGTTTCAACTCTCTCATTAATTTGTGATCGACACATAGCATTTTAAAATTATAGAAATAAAGGCCTGCTTCTGAACTTGTGTTTCAATGTAAGGAACTCATAAAGTTAAATCCAATCTTTTTATTCGTCTATGTGTCATAACACTAAGAAATTTAGGGTTGATACCTCACTGACATGAAAAATGTCGAAAGATAACAAAAGTTCAGTAGCCTAAGCACGAACATTTTAACTTTCGAATAGGAAAGGTAAAGTTAACGCCAATGTCAACGCCAACCTACCGATGAAAATCTCAGGAGCGCTCCTGTCATTTTCATACAATATGTGTGTTGCTAGTAATAAATATTACGAGGAAATTGGCTTGATGTTATGAACATTAATCAAAATTTTGAAATGAAAATGTATTTGATTTTATTATTATTTAACCTCTAGACAAACTTGAGAAGTTAAATTATGTAGCTAGTACCTACTCAATTTGAAAGGATATCGATAGACCTTTAGACGGGAATTGGATTCCATGCGAAGATTAGGTACTACATAAATAATCTTTTATTTTATTGCCGATTTCAAAAACGTAAAATTCGAACGTTTTGATATTTTGGCAGATTTTCAGAATAAAATCTGTCAGAACTTCCAATTTATTCCACAGGTTAACGTCAGTCGTGAAATCGGTACTAAATGGTTTTTCGGAAATCCTTACTAATAGTATAAATGTAAAAGTGTGTTTATTTGTTGGTTTGTCCTTCAATCAATACTGCAATAGAGTTACGGATCGACGTGATTTTTGTACGGGTATAGCTTAAGACCTGCAGATTGACATAGGCTTTTTATCTTAGAGATTTAAGAGTTCCCACAGGATTTTTAAAACTAAATCCACACGGACGAAGTCGCGGTCATCAGCTAATTACCTACTAAATTACTGAAACTAAATAATAGATACAAAAATATTGAACTAGTACTTATTGAAAAGAAAATTTATGAATTCGTATTTATTCTCTAGACAAACTCAAAAACTTTGTGCAAAATAAAACGCTTTATTCGCCTCAGGTTGGGAGACTTCGTGTTTACACAAAGACGGTCGAGGCAACTTTGCGCATAATTATATTTTTCAAGTATTCGGACGGGCTTCAGTAGAAGTTCTCAGTTGATTTCTTCTTTGGCAATTTCGCTTACTATTTCGAAAGTTTGATAGGTACCACTAGTTCGCAATAAACAATTTTTTACCTTAGTTTTCGTGAAATTACTTCGGCGAATTCATTAAAATTTTCTAAGAACTATCAGTTGCTTAAGCTATTGAACCCAATTTCTCCCCAAACTCCAATACTAAGGTCAATCACGGTCACGGAATAGGTTCTCGATCCTTCACGATGTTACGCCATTCCGACCTGCCAATGACGTTATAGCCAGGTTATAGCCACGTGCCTAACGTGATGCTTTCCAAACCAGTGGTAGAGTCTTGACCAAGCTTCTTAATATTTCCCAAGTTTCTACGACAATATGTCCGACATATTCCAAATCTTGTCATTTGTACGTGGCCGATAGCCTGATGTGTGTCCTCGAAATTACAACGTGGCTTCAAATCTTCAAGGTCCCAATAGACGAATTCTCCAACAGTCGGCAAACAGTGCAAAGTCGTCTTGAGCAAATTTTCTAGTGGTGAAGTTGTTCTGGGACAACGGTAATCAGAATTCAGAACCCTTAAGCTTCCAAGCTCATTTGCTTACTTTTTAAAAAACACATCTCAAAGTCATGATAGACCTACCTATGCGATTGTTGTCAGTAGAAATAAGAGTCCATGTCTCGAAACCGTAAAAATCGCTTATGTCTATTTCATACGTGAGTTCTGCGCATTAAAGTTAGAATTTTAATTAGCTTCTTGTCCTTGGCTTCACCTGCCTAAAATTCGAGTCGACAAGTTCCAGGAAGTTTGGTCAATTTTCGAGCATTATTAATTAAGTCTGATGAAGAGTTCGTGAAGAGAGAATTTGATTAAATGTTTGAACATTATTTATTATTGCTGGAATTGTTTATGTTTTGTTGGTTTTGAAAGAACTAAGTGCCGATTTCACCAAGGTTGAGTGACGTTAACTAAGGAATAAATTAGATGTTCTGATAGTTTTTTTTATATTGAAAATCTTCCAAAAGATCACTATCGGATATAAGATTTTTAACCACGACTTCCAAAAAGGAGGAGGTTCTCAATTCGTCGCAATCTTTTTTAGGGTTCCGTAGCCAAATGGAAAAAAAGGAACCCTTATGGATTCGTCATGTCTGTCTGTCTGTCCGTCCGTATGTCACAGCCACTTTTTTCCGAAACTATAAGAACTTTTACACGTTTTCTTCAACTTGAATAATCCAAAAGACAGTATAATGCCTATTAGTATACCGTAATTCGTACCTCTCTTATAATCAGAAAAATTAATCAAGAGAACATTTCTAAGATTCTGAGATAAATTGGATTTATTGACTCTAACAGAATCCATTTTGTTCAGTGAAGATCTGACGTAATGAATGGGGGGTCTTCCATAGACGTCGAATGTAAGCTGGTCTAGGGAAGGCAATTCCTGATAAGGGGTAGGAGATTGATATTAAGCTGCTTCCAGTAATTACCTAAGAATCTTGAGATATGTTGAAAGCCTCTAATTTTTACAGGGTTGAAGAACAGTCTTCAACAATATAAAAGTATTTTAATAATAATTTCAATAAATGTAAAAAAGTCAAATAGTTATAAAATTATTTAATCAGACTACCTGATAAAAGGAATTGGGTTATGACTTTAGCAGTCCACGTGTGTGACTATTTATGAATGTTCTTCGTCCCTTACACTCGTTGCAATTTTTTTAAATTTCAGTTCTGTGTTTTTGAAAAGGTAGATAGGACTTACATACTCGTACAGGTACAATAAGATGGAGTAAAAAATCTATCCCAATAGGTATATTTTAGCAGGGCTAGTGAAGAATATACCTAATATTATGTTCAGTAAAGTGTTCAGTACAATATAGGCAATAACAAACATTCTGGCAGTTACTTTCATATATTTAGGCAATACTATTAGAAGCTTATTACAATGACTGAGATAACATTAAAAGAAGTCAACACTTTATTCATGATCATTCATTGATTTTATCTGAAAATTATACAATCGTGAAACGACGCTTTTGGGAAATAAAAACACCGGCTTTTTACTTCCAAAGCGTTTACGCTGGAGCGGATTTAAAAAATAAGAGACCATTTTTCAATGTAGCTAAATTATTTTTTACCATCGTTTTCAACGGTTCAGCCTGCATAACAAAATACGATAGAGCTTAAAACTAAAAGCTTTATGGAAACATTTTACTGGATTGGAGAAAATATATTCGTAGGAATTATTATTATAGGCCAGGGTAGATCATTTTTAAAACGAAAAAAAATAGTAGTAGGATGAAACCCATTAGAAAAGGAGGGGAATATTATAAAGATGAAAGGAAAAATAATTTACGGGCGATCTGAGGTCGGGAAGGGGTGGGGGGTGAGTTTTTAAGGGGAAAAAACGGTTTTTCTCGATTTCCGGCAAAACTAAAAGTCCTATCGAAAAAAGTCAAATGGCAAAGTTGTAGGTAATAAAAAGATCTAAAACTTTTGTATTTACACTTTTTTCACATAACCTCAAAATTTATGTGAAAAATTCAAAAAACCAAGTTTTTGGTTTTTTATTTTTATCTTTTACAAAATTTTTTTTTTTTTAACGAAATTTGGTGAAAACTTACCTTTTTATGTCCCAAATATGCTGTAATTTATTTGATTAAAAATATTTATTTTTTCGCCTTATTTTGAATTAATATCGAAAAAACACCCTAATTTTCAATCGAAAAGTCACCCGTCAAAATATCAGCTTTTTTCAAAAAGTTGGTATGTTTTCTGTTCGTTGAAATCTCTACTTTCCGATGGTGAAAAAAAATATATATGTTACTACAGTAAATCTTCTCAGAAAATAATTTCAATCTTTAGGTTATGTTACGTTACGCATACTATTTTTTAAAGAAAATATTAGATTTTAATGTTTGAGTTGATTTTCTTGAAGATAATTGTGACAAGTTTACTTAAAAAAATAAAACAAAAATTTTTATCTGTATCAATCAACTCAAACATTAAAATCTAATATTTTCTTTAAAAAATAGTATGCGTAACGTAACATAACCTAAAGATTGAAATTATTTTCTGAGAAGATTTACTGTAGTAACATATATTTTTTTTTTCACCATCGGAAAGTAGAGATTTCAACGAACAGAAAACATCCCAACTTTTTGAAAAAAGCTGATATTTTGACGGGTGACTTTTCGATTGAAAATTAGGGTGCTTTTTCGATATTAATTCAAAATAAGGCGAAAAAATAAATATTTTTAATCAAATAAATTACAGCATATTTGGGACATAAAAAGGTAAGTTTTCACCAAATTTCGTTAAAAAAAAATAATTTTTGTAAAAGATAAAAATAAAAAACCAAAAACTTGGTTTTTTGAATTTTTCACATAAATTTTGAGGTTATGTGAAAAAAGTGTAAATACAAAAGTTTTAGATCTTTTTATTACCTACAACTTTGCCATTTGACTTTTTTCGATAGGACTTTTAGTTTTGCCGGAAATCGAGAAAAACCGTTTTCCCCCCTTAAAAACTCACCCCCACCCCTTCCCGACCTTAGATCGCCCGTAAATTATTTTTCCTATCATCTTTATAATATTCCCCTCCTTTTCTAATGGGTTTCATCCTACTACTATTTTTTTTTCACTTTTTATTATTTTTAAAGGGATCTACCCTGGTCTATTAATATCTATTCTATTCTAAAGTCAGAAATCAAATCGATTTACATCATGAACAACCCATGAATGTCTCACTACTGAGCGCAGGTCTTCTTTCATAAAAGGGTTATAGTCCACCGCGCTGACCCAATCTGCCCTCGTAATTGAAAACACAGTAACTTCACAGTGACTCACCACTCACCACTTTTAAGTAAACTCCAGAGTCTCGATCACCGCCGTAAAGTTGCCGGCTTGTCGGTGTTTTATAGGATATATTTCGGTGAGTGTGCTCAGGAGCTCTTCGATCTTGTCCCCCCTTCACCTTTTTACCACCGCACTGCAAGACATAGGGTGAGCTTCCATCCCTACGTCGTTGATATTCCACCCACGCGCACCAAGCGCTTTAAGTCTTCATTCCTGATTCGCACGGCTTGGGTCTGGAATGCTCTTCCAAGATCTGTGTTTTCTAACACGTACAATTTGGGTATCTTTAAAACAAGGGTGAATAGGCATCTTCTAGGCAAACGCGTTACACCTTAGACCGCATCATCACTTTCCATCAGGTGTGGTAGTGGTCAAGCGTGTGCCTATAATGTATAAAAAAAAAAACTTAGAGCTAACTTTTATATAACTTACCGTGTTTTCAATAGCGAGGGCAGCAATGCGAATTGGTAAACTTCACACGCCTTTGAGAACATAAAGGATTACTCTCAGGTGTGCAGGTTTCCTCACGATGTTTTCCTACACCATTGAAGCATGTGATATTTAAACGCACATAATCCCAAAAAGTCTAAGGTGCATGCCCGGGATCGAACCAGCGACCCCCCGAACAGGAGACTGCAATCATAACTACTAGGCTACCACTGCTTCTCGAAGTATTTGGACTTGATGAGAAAAGATTGTACTATGCAAAGAACAAAGTTAGATTCATCTAATTGTAAATTAGCTGTTGTGCTAGACAAAGGCGCTATATTATCCATGGATGGACCATACGTGGAAAGACTAGCTCCATATCCTTTGAAGAGCCAATTGGCATGAAGTAGCTCAGGAAAAGAATGAGTGCCAATGCCAGAGACTGCTACATAATTATGTCACTTGTTGAAGTTAGAAGTAAGCAAGTGATATTTCACCTAAGTTAGTAGTAAGTTAGAGAATTATAACAACATTATTTAATAACATCACATCACACGCCTGTTAACTGTGTGGGAACTTATGCTGAGATCTATAGAGCGTGCTCTAACTCAGCTCAGACTCACAACAGAGTTAAAACGAGACAGATTTACGTCAGACCATGTTTGTGTCTCGTTTTAATCTTATCTTGAGTCTGAGCTGAGTTAGAGCACGCTCTATAGATCTCAGCATTAGTCTATGATATAGTTGACATACTCGATTAGCAAGCAAGCTTGTGAATATTTTCATACTGAAACATAGAATTAGGAAGGATACCTAAGTAGTTCTTAGTATAACTAGAAGTTATATCTACAACTTCTATTACGTATAATTTCCATAGTAAGTTACACTAATATTCCTTGTGGATAAAATGAAACGAGCAATATATTTTCGAGAGCCAATATTACAACCAATAAGTAGAAAGGTAATGAAAAGGAAAACAAAGGAAACGATGTGAATATGTAATATAAATTCATTCTTAAAATGATCTAACACCCGTAAACGGAATCCTTTACACAGCGCTCATCCATTGAGTTGTGTAACAAAACCATCTCAATATTGAATGCTCTGAATATTTCCCAGGTTTTAACGCTCACCATTTGTTAAGGTGGATACCCACCGGAATCGCTTATGATTCAAATCAAAATTTAATCAAATCAAAATTTATTTATTTCATGTAGGCCAACTTGTAGCTCTTATGACACGTCATAAATCTACCACCGGTTCAGAATGCAGATTCTGCTGAGAAGAGCCGGCAAGAAGCTCAGCAGTTGCTCTTGGTCATGTTAAGATGGGTAGACACAAAGCAGAGCCATTTCCGTTGGTGGCACCCGTTCACGAGCACAACGCATGATCCAGCCATTGCTTCGCTCAACCATATTTGAGGGAACGTAACAACCCGCACCACAAGACACCACCACAGAAATGTTTAAGTGAGCATGACATACTTAGGCTACCCATGTTAGGTCATCGAATTAAATACTAATATTAAGATACTCATTTTAAGACATAACTGAGACACAAATAAAGTGGAAACACTGTAGAACAGAATACAATAGAATCATGTTATAATATTACTACCTTTTGCCCCCGCAATTTCATCTCAGTCAGATAACCAGTCAAGACAAGTATTTTTATTAGTATTGATAGATTAAGAAGGTAGTGTAACAATTTGCAGTTAAATTAAAAAAAAGTGTATAACAGTATTAATTATACAATAAAAATAAAAAGCGTATTAATTATAAGGTATCAGTACCTCCGTACTCTGTTGAAGGAGCTTTTACTTCTAAATCAAATCCAATAGTCGAGCCATAATCATAGCTGTCCTAAACAATGCGCCAACTGATATATGAACTTTTGTATGTGTACAAATACAATACAAATATCCTTTCGATGGTGCATTGCTTTTTGGTTTGTCTTTCGATCACGCCGCAACGAACTGATCGATTTGATGTTTTGCAAGGATAAAGTTAGTTAAAGACTTTAGAATGCCAAAGAGTATCTTTTTGTCCGAGAAAACAAAAGGTTGCCGCGAGTAAGTTCTGATGTAATGCTCGAATTAAAGCTGTTACGCGCGAACGCTCTCAGTGAATATCCACCTTTACATTCGGATCGCATGGGTAATAATGGCTTTCTTTTTTCGACATGTATATTTATCGCCCGGCATCAAATCTACGAAAGATTTGTATTCGTGATTTTGGGAAATATCGGAACAGAGAGTGTTTGCGAAGTAGGCAATATCAGACGATGGTTAAAATATCATAATTTGCTCTTCGTTAATAGCATTTGTAAGTTTTGGATTAAACACTTATTTTAGAATTTAATATAAATACCTACATACCTAATTTTATTGTTTGGAATTTAATATTATTTAATTGTGGAGTTTAGTATTATTAAATTGTGGAAACAAAAAGGGCAAATTTTTTAGTATGATTTTTAAAAATACTGCTATTATTTTTATTACAATACTATTCTTATTCATATAATTATATGAAAACGAAAAATTTAATTTGATTTCAATATAAAACATTACGTTTGTCGTAATAGTTTTAGCATATTT
This sequence comes from Hipparchia sbordonii, assembly GCA_038048805.1. Classification (NCBI taxonomy): domain Eukaryota; kingdom Metazoa; phylum Arthropoda; class Insecta; order Lepidoptera; family Nymphalidae; genus Hipparchia; species Hipparchia sbordonii. The sequence goes on along the minus strand of CM076107.1, from coordinate 4,417,451 downwards.
TTATCAGCTGCTTTTGGTTTTATTATGAAATTGGCCTAAATATACGATACAGTGTAAATTTTTCATTAATTTTTTTTTTTATCAAATAGGAAAGACGCTATATAATAGAGGGACACCTGGGACTTACATATAAACAAAGTCTCTTCCCTTACTTCACCATAGGTCTATTTTAAATTGGTTAAAAAGTTAAAAATGAAAGATGTATTCACAATTTCATAGAGTTGATAAAAATGAGTTTCCAATCAAACCAAACGCTTTTTCGAACCCAATCTTAATTAAAAATCGCGTAAATCAATCACTAGTCCCTTATCACGAGGAAACAATGAAATGGACCAAGGAAGGGATCGTGTCATTCATTTTGCCAGTTAAAGTGGGAATATAGGTTTCCCGACAAATTGATGCACTGTTTGTCAGCATTGTAATAAATCCCTACTAATAACTATAATAGCGAAAGTGTGTTTGTGGGCTGCTGTTTGTCAGTATTGTAATAAATCCCTATTAATATTATAATAATATTGCGAAAGTGGGTTTGTCCGCCAATCACGCAGCGTTGGAGCAACAGATTGACGTAATTTTTTGCATGGGTATAGTTGAGAACCTAGAGAGTGACATAGGCTACTTTTAATCCCGGAAAATTAACGAGTTCCCGCAGGAATTTTAAAACTAAATCTACACGGACGAAGTAGCTAGCATCAGTTAGTAATTATATTATTCTAGACGATGCCCGGGACTTCGTCCTTGTGGATCAATTGGGTTTTTCAATTCCCATGGGAACTCTGTAATTTTCCGGGATAAAATGTAGCCTATGTTTTAACTCTGGGTATGAGGTATCTCAATTCCAAATTTCAGCCAAATCGGCACATTCGGTGTGTACACACATACACATACAAACTTTCGCCTTTATAATATTAGTGTGATAATTCAAATTCAAAGTTATTTATTTCATATAGGCCATAAAATTTTTAATAATATAAAGGCAAGCTCAGCTCCGCATAACTGTTTCACAAGCTTTTAGTGGCGTAGCAACTTTATAGTGCCACACTTTAATTTAAGGTTTTCTTAATTATCACAGTGAGGCGTGAGGCTTTTCTGTTTAAACTTTGTGAACAATGAAGATGCATCTTGAGAAAGCATTATTATCGTTGGAAATATGTTTACTTATTTGACTCGACTCGAGCGTTGTGAATCTGTGAATATCTATTTATCTATCTATAGTAGTACATATATTATACTAGTGTCATCCAAAATTCGTGCGGCGCACGAAACCAATTTTCTTTCTTGAAATTAATGCATGCATCATGAAATTAGAGGTTTACACGCGAAACTAATTTCATGCCACTAATTTCGTCATGTAAATTCGGCTTTACTTCTATGATATTTGTATAAAAATCTTGACTGATTTGGAAAATTCATTTTTTGTTTGAAAGGGTATACTTCCCAGGTGATCCCATTGTCATCAGGTCAGGATCTGATGATGGAATCAAATTCAAATTCAAATTCAAAATTTATTTATTTCATGTAGGCTGCCTTGTAGCACTTATGACACGTCATAAATCTACCACCAATTCGGAATGCAGATTCTGCTGAGGAGAACCGGCAAGAAACTCAGCAGTAGCTCTTTTCAAAAAATAAAATAATTTTACAAAAAGTAACCAAACTAAGCTATGTATACAGTGCTTCCACAGTGAAGCTTCAAAAATGCAATACATATAATCCAACACATGTCAACATAGGAAGACAAAGCAGACCCATTCCCGTTGGTGGCACCCGTTCACGAGCACGACGCATGATCCAGCCGTTGCTTCGCTCAACCATATTTGAGGGAACGTAACAATCCTGGAGAAATCGAGGGAACTCTTCTATACACACAATTGATATACTTTGTAGTGGCGTTTGAAGTCGGTTTTGTAAAAAAAAATACATTTATATAATGTGTATTTCTGTAATAAATTGAAACATAAATGAATCGATATTATGCCGTTTGTTTGTTTGAATGTAGTTTGAATGAGCTAATTCGTTGAAATTAATTATTTTATCTTTCTAAGTGGAAAGGATTTACTCGGTGGGAAATAAGCATCATAGACGATGAAAATCAACTCTAAAGGCAAAGTCGGTGGGAGAATAGCAAAGTAGAAGCACGAAAACCAATTTTCAGAATTGCTTTGTACATGAAATTGTCTGGCTATTGTTGAGGAGGTAAAATTGGGCATAAAATTTGAATTTGCTTTCTAGACAGGCACTTGTTCTAATTTTGTGGTACATTGTTTACTTATTCGAGATAAAGTCTATTTAACTCCTTGAATATCATTTTCCGTCGAATTTAAATGGACTTAATCCAACAAAATTTTTATTCTAACTGGCTTTTGCCGCGTAGAGTTAGGTTTTTGTACAATTCCGCGGGAACCCTTTTTTTATCTAAATAATTTCAAATTTAAACTCTAAACAGTAGCATCCAAGTACTTTTAACATTACACATACATTTACTTTTGCACCGAGCTTGGATTAAAGTTCGTAGAGGTCAAACAGAAAGCACTTTCCTAGATTTTCTTCAAATCTGGGTTAGAAAACTAAGCTCACTTAAATACAGAAAAATTAAAATGCTAAGTAGGTATGTAAAAGAATACTGAGAAAGTTCTAGGTTGGAAATAAAAAGCTAATAGTTTCTCAATTTACATTTTTAATGCTTGCATGCTAAAATACGGTTTTGGCTGAGTGCAACCGCCTTTTTTACTAGAAGATGTGACCTAAACCGCATGGATTTTTAAAGTACCAGTTTTAACATTTCAGTTAATTAGTTACCTACATTTATTTATAGGTGCACCATGAAACTAACTAAGTTCTTTCCATTGTGATGTACGGTAGTTATAGTTCATTCAACTCACGAGGACGCGTGAGCTCTAATAGTGGTTGCGTCGTGTACATGCACATTACGTATGTATGCGTGCCTGTCCGGAGCCTAGGTGGGAGCGGTCAGGCGCGAGCAACTCTCACACTCACAACCATGAGCCACGCGCCCTCGTAAATTGCAAGCCTACGAATATGAAAATTCATCGATCTTTATCTAGTGATAGATTCACTCAAGAATTTAAGAATTTTCTATCGGTCTTACCTAGATGTCGAGTTGAAAACGGATTAGGGATTGAATGTACGCTGCTATACCCCTTCCAAGTTAGCCCGCTACCATCTTAGACTGCATCGTCACTTACAATCAGGTGAGATTTCAGTCAAGGAGTATCTTGTCATCGAATAAAAAAAAAGACACCGATGTACTTTATTGCAAAAAAAAAACCTTTTCGGTGTAATTCAGTGCATTTGTATGATAATAATTTCACTAGTTTTACGCAACATTCGCCCTGATTCGTGCTAATTACAAAAACCTATCTACTGTATTATTAACACGATTGTCTTCAACACCATTGAGATAAAGTGTTCTCCCTAAATTCAATAGGAGCTTGACAAGCGTAAGAAAAAAAAAAACAAATCCAACGCGAAGACCATGATTAATATCCTCGGAGAACTCTCGGCTCTTATCGGGTGACGCCAGGGGGATAAGGAATACTTCGTAATTTACTGCATTCAAAGGCTTAAATGTACTGGAATTGCCTTCATTATTAAATACCACAAAAAGTTGTAGTTATATTATATTGTTATATTTTTATTTAGGAATAGTTATAAGGCGTTGTCCTAATAAGCGAATGCGCGATCATCGCGCGAATAAACGATGCGAGCGGCCGCGGCCGGGTTCCACTTCGCTTCGTTCCATTGTGCGAATGCTTATTAGGATACCTATTCGAGATCAATATGTTTGACCGCGCGTTCGTACGAGTAAAATTCGCGCGAACTTGCGATGATCGCGCATTCGCGTTGTATTAGGACAACGTCTTAAAATCCTTATATTCTCATATCTGATTTGATCATGTTTATAAACTTTGGATCAGATATGAGGATATAAGGATTTTTATATACCTACCTATGTCAGATTCGTATCGTATCTTCAAAAAAAAAATCAAAACAAGTTTTTCGTAGAAAATGATGCAAACCCATTGATTTTAAAAATCTGTTGATGACTACAGACTTCTATGGAAAATACGTCTTTCCTTTGATTTGCTTAAATTTATTATCATACTTATCCTATCCTACCCTAATAATATTATAAATGCGAAAGTTTGAATGTATGGAATTATGGATGGATGGATGGATGGTTGGATATTTGTTATTCAATCACGCTGCAACGACAGAACTGATTTGGCTGTTTGGCACAGAGATAGAATATAGTCTGGAAAAATCCATAGGCCACTTTTCATCCCGGAAAATAAGAGAGATCCCGTGGCAATTAGAAAACCTATAGCTAGTTACTTATATTTCGTTAATTTGGATGCCACTTCTAGAATATTGACTTCAATACCAATGTGTTAGCCGATTTTATTTATAATGTAAATAAAAAAAAGGGCTCGTGCACGATTTATTCTACTAACTGGAGGAAAATAAAGCATTTTCGTCGGAAACAACGGAGTGCGACCATTTTTTATCGGTTTATTTTACTAAATGCGTTACAGCGTGAAAAAATGTTACTTCTTACGTATTGTTAACAAGAGTTGAGTGCGCGATTTGTTTCTGCCAATATTTGTAGATAATCTTTATATTTTGTATTTATTTTGTAGCTGTTTCCTGAACATAGATTTTTTGCCTCATAACTGAGATATAAACAGCGTATTTTGACTTTGCTTAGACTTTATTTTCGTCTTAAAACGAGACAAAATGTCCTGACAAAAATCGAACTTTAATTCGCTTTAACTCGGAAGTGAAGTCGACAAAGTACGCTGTGTATACCTAAGCCTACGTGCCTTCCTAAGAACAAACGAAGTTAGACAACTTAAGGCTGCTCTAAAGGAAACCAAGTTCACTGAGGCTGAAATCTATAGACCGCCCTCTCACTCTGCTCAGACTCAAGATAGAGATAAAACGAGACAGATTTATGTCGGCGCATATTTGTGTCTCCTTTTAACTCTTCTCTTGAGTCCGAGCTAAGTCAGAGCACGCTCTATAGATCTGAACATATGCGCGGTCTCAGCATATATATCGGTTCGCACTAGAGCTGTGCTCACTTATAGCCTCCTGACGTGTAACCATTTTATTCTGCGTCACGTTGCGGAGCTGTTGCGGAGCCATTGCGTAGCTCCTGCGTCACCGCTGTGTCATTCTACATAGAGAAACCCGTGGTAGGTGTTTGGTGGAACGTGGTTAGTTGAAGAGTATAGTTTCATTTATCAGTGCCTATTCTATCAACGCTTAAAGGGTATTTTTTTAAAACTGTTTTGCCATGTCATACCAGGTACTCTAGTTCTAGTAAGGTTGACAACCTTAAAAAATGCTATAAGGTTGTCTTTATTATTATGGCATCTTAAAACAAAATTGAAATAATACTTAAATAATACCTACTGTTTTTTTCCTGTTGGTAGTATAGTTTTTGCAATTCACGAGGGCGCGTAGCTCATGGTTGTGTGTGTGTCATATCTGTATAAGTGTGATCGAGAGCTTGCTCGCGCCTGACCGCTCCCACCTAGGCTCCTGAAAGGCACGCACACTTACGCAATGTGCATGTACACGATGTAACCACAAGTAAAGCTCACGTGCCTTCGTGAATTGCAAGAACTATATATCAGTTGGTTATCAGCTTAAGAAAAAAACAATTTGGTAAGCGGGAATCCATAAACAAAGAATTGAAGCCAAACAAATGTTCAATTGGATTCTCGAAGCGAGAATTACTCAAAAACACCCGACCTTATCAATTGGATCTGCCGGTACGAATTTCCATAATTAACAATTGGAGGCCAAACTTTGCGGAAACAATCCATCAGTTGTGAATTTCTAAAACCAATTATGCGACAAAGAACAGTACTTTGTAACTGCTGGAACCAAGGAGATGTTCTGTTACTAGAACAGGAATGACCCTCATAATGGAATGAACCTGACTGGTGTTATACCAGTCACCACTCACCAGTCGTACTACTTGTCATTCAGTAAAACTGGCGTTGGTTTTGCTATTTGTCAACCTTTCTTTTTCACATATCATATTATGCAACATTCGGCAAATAGGTTGTTTATGACTGATTAGACAAACAAAATTATCGACTTAACAATTTATTTCTAGAATATATATTTATAGTATAGCTATAAAATATTTAGCATAAAATAGGACTCTACGAGTGGCGCCTAGACGCAACTTCTTTTAGAATAATAAAAAGAATACACGAACTGCACTCCAGCGCGCCTGGGCAGGCTGGAACAAAGTTCGTGTTTTGTTTTGATTTCAACCGTATGTGAAAGTCAACAAAGCTGAGTTTAAGATGTGTTCACAAGACTCTGCGGCATCACTCCACCCATTCTTCATGTCTTGCGTCTAACAGTTTTACAATACAGTTTTTTTTAATACGAGTAGTTACGTATACGCTAACTATGGGCCTCATAAGAAGGCTCAGGATCACTCAGCGGGCGATGGAGAGAGCTATGCTCGGAGTATCCCTGCGATATCAAATCAGAAATGAGGAAATCCGTAGGAGAACCAAAGTCACCGACATAGCTCAGCGAGTCGCGAAACTGAAGTGGAAATGGGCGGGGCACATAGTTCGAAGAGCTGATGGTCGTTGGGGTCCCAAGGTGCTGGAGTGGCGACCCCGCACCGGGAAGCGCAGTGTTGGCAGACCCCCCACCCGGTGGACCGACGACATCAAACGAGTCGCAGGGAGTCGCTGGATTCAGGCGGCACAAGACCGAGGTCTGTGGAGATCCATGCAAGAGACTTATGTCCAGCAGTGGACGTCCATAAGTTGATGATGATGACGTATACCTATTAGTTTTAAGCTAATTAGTTTCAAGCTAAAGTATTTGTGTTAGGATAATTTTTCACGCCTGATGTATGAGGTTTGCTGCTCCCATGGCTTAACTCAGTGGCTGTAGCCATTATAATACAGTAGGGTTTAAATGAGACCCAGCGTTTGCCTGTTTTCTTTATTTTTTGTTTACGTTTTGGCTTATAGGTTATTGGCTTAACTTTGATTTATTATACAACATTTATTTTTTTAATAAAACACCGTGAAGAAAATGCAGGTTTCCTTACGTTTTTTTTTTTAAGAAAAACATCGTATCTGCATGCCTAAGAGATCTCCATAGTATTCTCAAAGTGTGTGAAGTCTGCCAATCAGCACTTTGCCGGCGTGGCGCCTAAAGCCTTCTTTTTTGAGAGAGGTCTTTTCGCAAATAATTTAAGCGTAAAAATTCTTTTTACAAAACCGACTTCAAACGCCACTACAAAGTATATCAATTGTGCATATAAAATAAAAGAGTTCCCTCGATTTCTCCGGGATCCCATCAGATCCTGACCTGATGACAATGGGACCACCTGGGAAGTACACCCTTTTAAACAAAAAAAGAATTTTCCAAATCAGTCCAGGCGTCTTCGAGTAATCGGGGAACATACATAAAAAAAGATTCCGACGAATTGAGAACCTCCACCTTTTTTGGAAGTTAGTTAAAGAGAAGGCTTTAGAAGTACGTGCCCAGTATTGGGCCGGCGATGGATTGAGAAGATTATGTTGATGATAGAAAACCTGTAAAAGAAAGCTCATATAAGAAAGATAATTTCAAAATACTTCAACGAAAGATGTATGAAAAAAAGTTAGGTACTACATATTGCTCTAAATAATACCTATATTGTGTGCCGTAATGTATTTGCTTTTCTGCATTCACTTATCAATTTTCCATTCACTCGTATTCACTCGAAGTAGCCCTGCATGTAACACAATGCTTTATTTCAGTATCGGGAAAGACAAAATGACTACAGACGCCAATAGATCGCACGGTATTACATTATGCTACCGCTAGAATGTCTTGTAAGCTCTATTTCCTATGTCAGAGAGGAGCTCCAATGGTTGACAATGCATACTTGTGAACGACAACACTGGAAGCGATAAACGACCGTACGGCTGGGACGTTCCCATACACTAGATTTTGAATAGCGCATAGAATTTCTAGCTGTGAATTTTTATAGCGATTTGAATACGCTTTCCGCTTTTGATATCTTTTTAAATTATAGTTGAGGTGTTTTCATTGTGAGCTTTGAATAAAAAGTAACTTCCTATGTTTTTCTCTTTCAAATGAAATAATTCTATTTCAGTACTAGTAATGAAATTAACCTTTTATCCTTACTAATAATATAAATGCAAAAGTGTGTTTGATTGTTGTTTGTTCTGAAGAGCTATTTGACCTTATTCCACCGTCTTTCTTCTACAACCGCACCGCTCGCCATCGAACACAATTTCACCCTCACCACCTGGGTGCCTGGACCACTTCGACCATCCGATGTGCCAGATCTTTCTTTCCACGTACTTTGAAACTGTGGAACAACTGTGTTCCCACTAAATTACAACATAGGGTTATTCAAGGGGCAGACCATGGGCAGACTAACAAATTGCTAAAAAGCCGGCAACGCATTGGTGGGGCCTCAGGTGCTACAAATGTTCATGGGTGGCGGTAATCACTTAACATCAGGTGACCCGCCTGCTCATTTGCTCGCTAAAAATATATTTAAAAAAATGTCCTTCAATCAAACTGCAACGGAGCTACGGATCGACGGGATTTCGTGAATGGGTATAGTTGTGGACCTGGGCCTATTGGCCTCATAAGAAAGCTGAGCAGACACTCAGCGGGAATTGAAGGGAACTATGCACGAAGTATCCCTGCAAGATTAAATCAATAAAGAGGAGGGAGAAAGACAATCAAACTTACAGACATAGCTCAAGCTGCGAAGTCAAATGGCAGTGATTGGGGTGCACAGTTCGAAGAACCGATTGTCTTTGGGGTCCCAAGGTACAGAAGTGGTAACCTCGCACCGGAACGCGCAGTGTTAACCTACTAAGGAAGACCGACGATGGCAGACAGTCACAGGGAGCCGCTGGGTATATGTGATAGGTACAAGGTATGAAATCATAAGGAAATCGGTGAACCAATATACCTACTTCTATTTCTTATATTTCTTACTAACAGTAGGTACATCTATCATTTAACCTACATTTCGCATCGCTTTTGTTACCAATGTCAGTACGAATCGCCAGTAAACTATACCGTCATAAAATCCTACTGCCGCAGTATTGTATTTTTATTTCAAACACTAAACTATAAAGCGCTTCCCGTTCAATAAATTTGCGTTAAAAAAGGCTGACGATTTACTTAACAATACACACTCGGGCGTTATTCGCTCACTCATGAATAAAATAATGTGCATAAAGATTTATTTTTATAACCAGCAGATGATTTATTTATTAAAGGCTCTTTATCAATAAATGGTAATTAATACAGCGCAGTGTTTCTGAACCGTGATTTGTTTAATATATCTTCTTTCTTCATCCTGGGAATTGTTTCTGCGAGTGGGCGATGACCATGACAATCCTGGGAATTGTTTTGCGTGGTAAACTAAGCTCAGCACCACATCACTTCATCCATCCCACCTCACACCAGAATTCAGGCAGGCCATCCATATCTGCGAGAACTTCAGGGAGAGATGCTGGAAAGCAAATGTGTTTTTGTCGTTGGTCGGATATACCCCTGCATTTGAGCAGTACAAATCCGGTGTCTCGTCGCCCTCCATACTTGCTGAGCATAGAGGGGTTGCCGGTGATACCTAAAATAAAGAGGTGCCAAACCGGGAGTATTCCCCAAATACTGGACTTAGGTACGGGATCTATTTTAGAAATCTTCCGAACCCAGAAATGTGTCTAAAGCTAAGTGTCTAACAGTAATCACTCACAGCAAATCAATTTCTGCAAGTTTAACCTAGAAATTGCGGAAGTATGTTGCCAGTACACATTTGACTCTACATTGGTAAAATTACTCGAAGGTCTTGCTTGACAACGATTTCATCTGCAAGGCGATAAAAAGCGTTAACTTGGAACTGGCGAAGCAGTTAGATAGGTGCCTAACTGCTACGCCATTCTAGTTTTCACACGGTATTACCAGACATACAGTCGCTTACAGCTTTTATAATGCACTAGCTTTAACCCGCGGCTTCGCTCACGTTAGGTTCGATTTTTTAACCCCCTATTTAACCCTCTTGGGGTTGAAATTTTCCAAAATCCTTTCTTAGCGGATGTCTACGTCCTAACAGCTACCTGTATGCCAAATTTCAGCTCGATCGGTCCAGTGGTTAGAGCTGTGCGTTGATAGATCAGTCAGTCAGTCAGTCAGTCAGTCACCTTTGCCTTTTATATATTTAGATAAAATTAAAGTAGTAAAAATATAATAGAGTTGAGCATTACAATAAAACGAAAATATTGTTACGCAGGTCTACTAGGTACGGTACTTTAAAATAGATGGAGAAAACAGACACTCTAAACTCTGCTTCTTAACACTTCTCACATTTTAACACTTCAATAAATTGTATGCACCACTTTGGAAATTCCAAAATTGCACGTAAATTTTGCAAGCGAAACACTCATTCAACAACAGTGTCTCAGCGAGTATATTTAAGGCAATTCTTTGTGTCCCTCCACCTATGCATCCGTGTACGGGAAACGGCTCCCTATAATGTACAACAAAAGGCACAAAACCGTATCCACGAGAGGTAACTCTATTTCCAAGACCATTACTCTTTTTCGCTGCAATATTACAAGAAATGTTGCGAGCGAAACGGAACGGTTTCAAAGATACTGCTTGACTGATTGCCCTTGAATAACCCGAATTCTTACCCAACATTTCATGTGCATCTTTTTATTTGTCATCGTACGAGGTATTGTGGAGGTACTTGCGTGTTCGACCTGTTCTGATTTTCTTAAGAGTCCCTCCACCTTGCGGCCCGACTTGGGTTTGGCCCGAGCTATGAATGTGTGCGTATCGCTCACATATAGTGTAGGTGTGTATCGAACATCAATTTTTAATTTGCAAGTGTTACTTGAAGTTGCTTCGCTGTTTCTACCTCTTATGTAACTTCAAATTATTTATTGATGACTAGCTTTTGCCCGTGACCGTAAGTCAGCGTGGAAAAAGGGTTTTAAAAATCCCTTGGGCACCCTCTGTTTTTCCGAGATAAAAGGTAGTCTATGTCACTCTCTAAGTCCTCAACTATACCTACGCAAAAAATCTGTTTCTCCATTGCCGCTTGATTGAAATAGGTACCTACTAACCAACAAAGAAAAAAATTTGGGACTTATAATATTAATTAATTATTATATTAATATAACATCGGGAGCTGCGGTAGACTAGCGCCGCTTGTGATAATAATATTGTACAAGTGGAATTTAAAAATTTAAAACACCCCCGATATGTGAAATTAAAAAAAAGATGTAATTCGGCATTTTGTGCTGGCGACCATCTTGGATTTGAAATTTATTATAGTATACAGTATTCTACTAGTCAAGCTCTTTCATTACCCATATTAATGTAGTTGTGAAAAAATATCCCCTATTTTGTGGCGGCGACCATCTTGGACCGATTGGCATCAAACTTAGCTAAGAATACTCCCAGCTAATTCACCCTTCAAACAAAAAAAACAAAATCAAAATCGGTTCATCCGTTCGGCTGCTACAATGCCACAGACACACACACACACTCAGACACATCAAACTTATAGCACCCCGTCGTTTTTGCGTCGGGGGTTAAAAATGTATTTGATATAAACCTCCGATAAACAAAGCACTTCCTGCCTTTGCCATATCTCTTTGCGCGAGATAATAAATATCCTGTTCGGAAGTCATATGGGTGCTTGTTACTTGCTGTTTGAAAATATTGATAGTTTTGATTCTTTGAACAGCAACTAAACAATAACAAGATGCAGAACGTTGTTACCGAACTTGTTATTCTTATTAGAGATAATTTTGTTATAGACGTTATATCTTTAACCAAATTCAAAAGAGAAGGAGGTTCTGAATTAGACTCGTATTTCCAAAATTATGTTTTCCATGCAGACCATCATGTGGTTCTCATAACAAAAAGTACAGATATTCCTGACAAGAGACGGCAAATAACTCAGAAGTTTCTCTTTTTTTCTTAAAGTTGTACAATTACTGTAACTGAGTATATCAATTTAACCCGTAGATTCTGTGTGTGATTTTTTATGGATTTGGAGAACTTGGCAAAGCTTCAATAACCCAACGGGTTAAAGGTGACTGAAAACCCAAAGGTCGTAAACCCAACTTCAGTTTGGCTAATTAATTCTTTTAAAAAAATCGTATGCAAACTCAGCCTTCTAACAGTGCAGATAGATAGCAGATAGTGCATGCAGCTACACTGCAATGACAATCTGCTAGAAGTGCAATGCACACATTGTTTTTTTTTTTCTTGCAGTGATCACACACACAAATGCAAAGCTGAGGTTAATCTTACTGTGAAAAATAATAAACAACATAAAAACATCAAGATTTTTCATAACAAAACCTAAATTTTAATAAAAATCTCGTGAAAGGGTTAAGTAATAAGTTATAAGCAGACGATCATAAAATTTGATACACATAGTGGAACGAGGTCGTTTAATCATGAATGACCGATGGTTATAGATGGCTATAACCTCCCGTGAAAGCCTCTCGTAAAATGAAAACATAACTCGGGAACATTTTCGTCGTTTAAACAGTTTATCTTCTATAAAAACTTCGAATGTTATGACAATAATAAATTCGTTTTCTGTTCCACCATTTTGTGTAGGCATAAAAATGTAATGTCCTGAATAATAAACCATTCAGATTCAATGTAGTAAAAAGTATTTCGCTTGATGAAACCTTGAGGGATTATGGTCTGCTCTATCTTTCTACCTATTCGAAAGCGCTTTGTGAGAGTTTACTTGAATAAAAAACTTTTCTGTTCTATTCAGTTTTGCTTTGTAGATACTTACTAAGTTCTACGAGCAAGCTTTATAGAAAAAAGCAATCCTTGATGTTGTTCAGTGATTAATTAAACGAATTTGATTGGATAAATTTAAACCGTCGAAAACTGAAACAACTGATTGCATAAAAAGGCTGTTTTTGAACCTTTGTTTTATGGGCTAAATGTAGAAAATTCTGACGCTTTATTATTGAACTTTTTAATATTACTACTCTTTTTATTACTTTAGAATTGTTATTATTGAAGTTCTTAAACTTGATCAGTTTTCTGTAAGCTTGTTTTCATAAAAACGTAGTTTTACTTTAACTTTTACACATTATAAATTATTTGTTTTGTGTGTTCTTCCAAGGTTAAATTATAGTAACCTTTGTTAAAGTGAAAAGAGTGAAAGAAATGGTAATGTATTATATAACTATGTAGTTATTTCAAAAATAGAAACCACGGACAAGTGACGTATAGCATTAATCAATAAACAATAATATTATGCAAAGCAGTAAGTGGGTAAAGATACTTGTGATTACAAATTAAATTAATTAGGTACGTTCTTGAACTTTCTTGTCAAAAAAAAAACAAATAGGTATACCTACTGGAGCAAGTCCGCAATTATTTAGTATAGTTCTTGCAATTCACGAAGGGGCGTGGCTCATTGTTGTGTGCGTGTGTCGTGTGGGAACGAAGGCTTGCTCGCGCCTGACTGCTCCCACCTAGGCTCCAGACAGGCACACAAGCTTATGCAATGTGCATGTAAACGACGTAACCACAACTAAAGCTCACGCGCCCTCGTGAATTGCAAGAACTCTCTAGCTCTACAAGTCTGAAATAGTTAAATCAAACATTCCAGCCGTCAAAATCCCTGATAAATGCAAACGCTCTTCCCTCTACCAGTGTGGTAAGCCACTAAGTTTAGTCTCGCCAGCTGAATGTATACAAAACAGTGTTTGAAATTAGTATCTGTCTTGAGTCACAATGGGGTTCATTGTGAACATACAAAAGGAATTTCTATCCTACTGTAACGCAATTCCTAACAGTCTCGTTTGCGACAGCGGCATTCACTCATCTTTGTAGTTCGTGCGTTCCATTGTAACAGGTTTCGTTTACTAAGTACGGGCCGTTTCAAGCACGTTGAAGGATCTGTGACTAGGGTTGCCTAGATTTTTTTTTAGCCTATAAGGGACAAATGGTTAAACAGGCAAAAAAATACGGGATTTCAGTTTTTTACCCGGGACAAATAAAAAACAAAATTATTCAGTGTCTTTTTTTTTTGATATTTTTCCGAGGATCGAGTCAGTTTAAACATATTTTTATTCGTTTTTACATATCAGCAAAAATTAATACAATTATAATCGTAATTATAAGCGGTCATCAACTCGCTTTTTTACGAATGTTGCGTGTGTGAATACTTGGATCGATTTCATAATGAAAAACGAAGTACGGTTCAAATACGGGACAGAGTCAGTCCCGCCGGGACATTTTAAACCATGCCTAAAATACGGGATGTCCCGGGAAATACGGGACGTCTGGCAACGCTATCTGTGACCTTAGTACGGATGACGTCATATGTCTAAACGCATATCAAATTTTTTTTTATTCGTTGACAAGATAATCGTTGACTGTGATCTCACCTGATGATAAGTGACGATGCAGTCTAAGGCGGTAGCAGGCTAACTTGGTACTGTTATGGCATTGTAGATTCAACCCATTCCCCAGAACTACGTTGGTGTTGCTTGGTTATACAGTAAGACGAATCTGAAGAAATATATAAAAGAAGTAGCTTTTGCAATATTGTCTACTTGCTGTTATGTTTTTAAAAATCTTATAATATTATATATCTTTTATGAATAATTGGTAACGTAAAGTAGTTAAAAAAGAAAAGGTAGGTAATTGAATTTCGGATACGGGAAAAGTCTTTGTACGAAATTGATGTTAAAACTCCTGTAATACATCACTTTTCTAACATTAGGTACTTTGAAGAATGTTTCGCTTTCAAAGTTTACTTTGCATGTACCCTCTTTGTGCCGGGTATAGGTATATTGAATTCCAGAATCAAATTAAATTTCACCAATTTTTGGGTTCCAGAATTTCGAAGGTATTCTCGTATAAAAACACGTTGTGCAAAAATTTCATTTATTTTACATCGGCAGCGTCTAGGGATACCAATATTTATTTTATAATATTGAAATATTGACCGTTTTGGTAATAGGATTGACGTAGCTTAAGCCTTATAAGTGTTTAATCAAGGTCAAGTTTTTCTTACTATCTTAGTTTTTTCTTTACACAGCTACATATTGTAACATTTTTTGTTTTGAAAAGAGCAACTGCTGAGTTTCTTGCCGGCTCTTCTCAGCAAAATCAGCATTCCAAACCGGTGATAGATTCTCGACTTGTCATAAGAGCCACAAGTTGGCCTACATGAAATAAAGAATTTTGAATTTTAACTTTAATTTCTTTTTAATAGAGTTTGAGTTTTTAATTTTATAGAGCTTTTATACAATAATTATGTGACAGCCCCATCATACTTTTATCGATTACGCTATTTTAACTTTGTTGATTAAAGACTCTGATTTCAGTATTTGCTAATTGATAAATTATATTGAATATGTATAAGTTTATCACGCGACTTAGTCTGTTTGGAGTTAGGTTTTAAAAAGTCCTCGAGAACTTTCGTTTTCACAGGATAAAATGTAGTCCATTCCCGTCTCCAAACTATAGTCTCAGTCGTTAAATAAAGTTTTACAGCTAAACCATTTTGTTCTTAATCAATAATAATATCATTAGCTTTAGTTGGTCGTAGTTACGCAAAAATGATTCAACCCACACAGCTTATCAATAGAAAAGTTAACTATTCTTTTGTATTATGTATGTATTTAATTCGACAAGGTTTTGTGGGATAAATCATTTTTGCGTGAGTACATTCAAATTTTTTTTGAATGTTCTACTCGTCTGTGAAAATCTTAATTTGGTTCATCCGTTTCGAAAATGTCGAAAGACAGAAAATTTTGAAAACGTGTGTAAATGTGTTATCTTTCAAATAAGCATAAATAATAAGAAGTAATTATTTCGAAATGGGCACGTTTTTCAAAATTTTTAAGAAGTTAAAAGGAGCTTTAAGAATTTTTGAGGAGTCGCGGGTATCACCTAGTTTTTTTAATAAATTTCTTCTTAGCTCGAGATGAAAAGCGCATTCTGCTTGCTTTTCGCACTGCGAGCAAATTTATAGTCCACTACACCCAGTTAACTGAAATCGCTGGAGTAATAAAATTTAAGAAGCAATTACTGCGTCTCTAAAGTTGCAACGTTGTTGAAACATTGAAGACAACTTTATACCGGCGCAATAACAAGTATATTATGATTTGACACTAACCCCGTAGGAATATTTGAATACCTACTTTATTACTCTTCTAAATTATACAAGGAAAAGCCTAAGTATGTCATGCTCTCTTTAAAATTTCTGTGGTGGTGTCGTGTGGTGCGGGTTGTTACGTTCCCTCAAATATGGCTGGATCATGCGTCATGCTCGTGAACGGGTGCCACCAACTTGAATGGGTCTGCTTTTGCCTGCCTGTCTTAACATGCATTGGATTGTTTTGCATTTTTGAAACTTTATTGTGGAAACATTGTATACATAGCATAGTTTTGTTATCCATTGTAAAAAATTGTTTTTGAAAAGAGCAACCGCCGAGTTTATTGCTGGCTCTTCTCGGCAGGAACGGCATTCCGAACCAGTGGTAGATTCATTGACGATTCAAAAGTACTTGTAAAAGTTTATTTGAAAAAAAAATATTTCTATTTCTATTTCTATAAAGGTGAATGACTGACTAATCTATCAACGCACAGCTCAAATGACAGGAAGGATTGGACTGTTTGCCCTACGAACAGCTGCAGCGTTTAAAATTATGTTGTAGGCATCCGCTAAGAAAGAATTATTGAAAATTCAACCCCTATCGAACCGAACGTGAGCAAGCGTAGGTAAATCGAACTTAACAAGATCGAAGCCACGTTTGTTGACAGATTTGATTTTTTTTAGTTTTGTTCGCCTTAATAGAAGGGTGATTTAAAAACAAAAAATACAGAAAAATCCCAAAGATCAGCTGATAAATCGAACAATAGGTAGGAATACCCACTTCGGCTTACTTTTACTAGCGGGAGTGTAGTAGCCTCGGGCAAGAGCTTGTGGCATATAAACATGAAACGTACCTACAGTGGAACAGTCGTGGCCACGTCGTGGCCGTCAAATAAAGATATTATCGTCAATAAGATCGTCTGATTTCGTAGATTCACCTAGTGGGAAGTTACAATCGATAAGTTGAAATTACTGATCTTAGATTGAGTAGGTACATAAAGTTTACTTTACCTCCTTTGCGCACCCTTACCTTAAAAAGCGGTTTAAGTTCATTGGGGACTCTACTTGTCGCTCCCTTCGTTCTGATTTTATTTTAAAAAATCCTTCACATAATACTTCCTTTTATTCTAAACCCTTTTCCATTGAAGCTGCTCAGCTCTGGAACTCCGTGCCGCTTAATATTAGGCGTGCGCAATCACATGCCATATTTAAAAAGGCTCGTCAAAGCGCACTTCTTTCCTCTCTGTAGATTCTCTTTATTTTTAATTAGTTTAGATCAGTCCTGCGAATCATCCTGGCTTTTGTCTTATCTTCGCGAAGATTGTATACTTACTATATTATATTTTACATTAATGTACCATCTACCATAAGTACATCGACAAATCTATAAGAGCTCTATTAGAGTTTAGTGAGGGTTAAAAATACAACTCTAACAGACTTGTAATTCTAGTTGGAATGGTAATATTACAGGAGCTGTTCTTAGGTACTTATACTATACTCTCTTAACTTTCTATTAATTACATCTTGCTCATGTTAGAGTTCAGATAAACTCTGAAATTAAAATTTTTTGTTTTCTGTAGCTTTTTACGTAGGAAATGGATACGAAACCATACAGAAATTCCGCTTGGATAAAGTTACTGCTCGGCCTTCGTCGGCAAATACAAAAATACTGTAGTACCCTCTTGTTTACTTTGTTCCTAGATTGAATTTAAAGTTTGGATTTAAAACTTGGAGTGTAAAATTTAAGAACGCGGACGGCGGAAGCCAATGTAAATTTAAAATTATTCTGCAGAAACTGTACTGTTTCGCGTAGAAGTATTATTTTTAGAACGATGATGTATATTTAGTTTAGGCTTTAGTTTAGGCATATTTTGAGTGGTTTATATGTATGTACAGTGGACTATAACAAGCTAACTGTACGAATTTGGTATTCGATTTTTAGGGTGCGTGTCCTCTGGAACGAAGCGAGCGAGCAATGTAGAGAGGCGCAGCGGTGTATTCGAATCTACTAAATGCAGCGAGTCAGCAGGGGGAGATATCGGAAAGAGTAAGCGGAGCCAGATAACACTGCAAACTCCCTCCTCAAATCTAGAGGTAGCCCGCCAGTTGTCACCACCCTACTCAGACTGGTTTCTTCGCTTCGAAGCCTTACTCCACTACGCAATTCTGCATACATTTCGTATGAAAATAATCTCATTTCCGCTGAAGCCCTAGTCCACCGACGATTTGTGAAGCGGAAACTTTTTAATTCTATGACAAGACAGCCTATGACTGCGATCTCACCTGATGTTGATCAGGCAAACTTCGAAGGCGGAATGGCAGTTAAATGAAACCCTTACCCCCAATCAGTTTCTAGACTATCGTGCCGGAACGATAAGTCGCTTCGTGGCAAGTTTTCTATGAGGTTGGTAACTAGCCACGCCCAGTCTCCCAAAAGACCAGAGACTGAAATTGAACCTGAGACCGCCCACTTCAAGACAGGCACTCAACACTACGCCAGGCAGGTCGTCAAAAGCAGTTATATCGGTTCTTATTTGCCTAGCTCCAGACCGCTCATCTCTCTCTCTTTCTCTGCTCCATTGGACATGACATGTTCTTTGAAACGTGCCCCATACACACCACAGCAGTAAAATCGTATCGGGTAGGTACAATATTGCACGATTGTCGGCAATCATAAGTTACAATTAGCGGTCGACTGTTGCTATGTGGCCAATATAAATGACATCGCAGACACAAACAATAATAGGGGCCCTCGCTCACTAGCGGAAGGCCACATCATGACAACCGTACCATGCTTAGTAATTTGTGGCTGCCACAGCGCAACTTTAAGAGCGAAGCCACGCTGCTCTGCCTGCGTAGCGTTGCGTCATCTCAACGTATACGAAGACACAACGCAACGCAACGGAACAGTGTAGCTTCTTGTGATCTGAAATTATATCCTTACTAATATATATTAAAAATACGAAAGTGTGCTTTTTTGTTAGTTGGTCCTTCAATCAAGCAACGGGGCAAAGGTTCAACGTAATTTTTTGCATAAGTATAGTTGAGGACTGGAGAGTGACATATTGGTACCTTTTATTCCGGATAAAGTAGCAAGCAAAAGCTAGTAAATATATAATTCTGAATACACGTACTGTATGCACTTATGTATGAATACATGCAGAACCAAGATTCGAGCCATAAATCATCGCGATGCGCGTTCACCAGCTTATTGCCACTAAACCGGAGCGATAACTGAGGTTCGTGAAAAATGAATTTGCCGTCGCAATACATAGTAAGCTTATAAAACTGCTCCCTATTTTACAGTGTCAGAAGATTAAAACAGACACAAAGTAATGGTGCCTGCTCTTCTAAATAGAAGAGAAGTTATAATACCTGTACAATACCTAGGTTAAATAATATTATAGAATAATATACTCTACACGATTCCCATATTATGAACTAGATGATGATTCACATATCAGAGGTGTTTTAAATTTTAAATTTACACTTATACAATACTAGCTTTTGCTCGCGGCTTCGCTCACGCTAAATTCGATTTTTTAAACCCCTATTTTACCCCCCTTAGGAGTTGAATTTTCAAAAATCCTTTCTTAGCGGATGCCTACGTCATAATAGCTGTCTGGATGCCAAATTTCAGCCCGATCCGTCCAGTGGTTAGAGCTGTGCGTTGATAGATCAGTCAGTCAGTCAATCAGTCACCTTTGCCTTTTATATATTTAGACTAGATGATGCTCGCGACTTCGTCCTCGCGTATTAAGGTTTTTTAATTCCCGCGGGAAGTCCTTAATTTTCGGGGATACAATGTAGCATATTTGTTAATCCTGGGTATGAGCTATCACTATTCCAAATTTCAGGCAAATCGGTTCATTCGTTGTGGCGTGAAGGAGTAACAAACATCCATCCATTCCTATTCCATTCTCACAAACTTTCGCATTTATAATATTAGTAGGATGTGGCTTCATTTCCCCACAATTGGGCCAATTTTCGAATAAGAAATCATTCTTCGCATTTACAGAGCGCGCAAAGGAAGCTTCTCTTGTGTGCATAAAGAGTGCTCTCACCCGCATTTGATAAATGCATCCAATAAGATAAAGATATTATAACTTATCTTTAAAGACTATACTCGCAATAAACTTTATGTTTACTACTCCTAACAGAAACGTATAAATTTTAACGTTTGTAGATATCGTTTCCACAAAGCGTATTTTATGAGCTCGAAGAATTGCAACAATCGAAGGAAGTGGGGAACTATGGGATTTATTGCAACGGATCTCATATGTACTTTATGTACCATAAAATAGATAGAATAGATAAAATATTAATGGGATTTTTATTCAGCAATGTTCGAGAGGACAATTAAGTACCTAACTGACTGAATGACTGACTGACTGATCCTTCAACACACAGCTCAAACCACTGGACTCTTTACCGGGATAAAAAGTAGCCTATGTGCTATTCGAGACTATAATCTATTTCTATACCAAACAGCCAAATCGGTTCGGTCGTTGCGGCGTGATTGAGTAACGAACTTCCATCCATCCATACATTCCAAACCTTAGCATTTATAAAATTAGTTGAACTAATTTAAACTGCATTATATTATGTAATTTATTTCAATACTTGTTTGAATTGTTGTCTCACAATAATAAATTATTGGACTCAACCGTTATTGAAGGTGATTGTGACTACAACGTATAGAGCGATGCCCTTTGGCACGCATACAATTTTACTTGGATCTCGTTCCATGAAATTTTTCATAATAAAATTTTCAATATAAAGCGACTAAGTCATATTAACATTTTTGCAATAAGATATCTGTCACGTCGTTATACGTTCTCCCACCTGTTACTTTCATTATGATTGAAATAAGTATTATGTAAGACTTACGCTTCAGTAAAATAAGCGGCAGCGTGAGCGAAGGCGGGCAAGTTGCAAAATTTGTCTCTCTATCCTCTCTCTTTCCCAACTCTCTCACATCCTCTTTCTCTCTTCATCATATTCCACATTCCCGCCAACGTATGGAATGTTGGTTCCAACTTTGCCCCAATACGCCCATCCGTCGATTGACCAAGCAACACTCCTGACAAAAGGAGTTTGCCAACCTTAGTCGGTTTCTTAGAAAATAGTCGCGATTCATCCTCTGCTTGAGTATTGTTGGGGCTTGATTAGCCAGCCATCCATTTGGAGGAAAATGGGAGGATAAGAAAAGTGAAGGACCTTGTTTGATATTGGACTCTCAAAAAGCCTTATATTCAGCGGTGGTCACGATAAGATTCCTTGTATTCTTTTAGAAAAGATTTCAAAACTATTACTAAGAAATGCTCCCGCTCTCCCTTGGTTACTAAAGAAAACTTTCAAGCATTATCTGTGTGAGAAATGAGGGTAGTCAGTAATGAAATATGAAACAGGTGGGTAGGTGAGATGGCTCGTATAATTCATCTAATTAAGCGCATGGGCTGCGCTGCGATGATAAACGACCCGTGTAAAAGATGTCCAAAATACGTGCCTTTATTTAATTTTCATTCGTGTAAAAATGTGCGGTAGATTTATTCGCGCGACACCTGAAAATACGTGAGGCTTAACCGACATGCAACGTCCAAAAATGATGGATTGAAATGTTCACAATTAAAGCTCACCACATTACGCTGCGTTTGCGGCAAATTGTAAGTCATCAATAAACATTTATTACGAGTATATAGATACACACCTAATAAAAATTTGAAACTTATTCAGTTGTTTAACGACACAATTGAGGAGAATTTTCCAAAGAGATACAACAATCAAGTTATCAATAGCAACTAATAAAAATAAAGACATAAAATAATTGCTGAACGTTGTCTTTTACTAAGTACAGAATTTAAAAAATCAAAATCCAGGAACGTGAATGAGGAAGTCACGGGCATGAGCTAGTTTTACTAACAAGCCAATTAAACACACACGTGTATCATAACCAAACATACCTAATTATAATTAGGTATTTATTAGTATAATTATTGTTGAAGACAAAATCTGAGTGTAAATCTGACTAGGTAAATTCGACTTTATGCATAATACTGTTTGAATGCGGTTTATTACCAGTTTGTTAAATTACCTAATTGTGTGGTTGGTGTGATCGGAATGCATAATTTACGAACTAATCAACGTCATTATACGAATAATATACATGTGGTATAACGTTTACCACAGCAAAATAACATTTACATGAACAACAGGTTTCAAGTTTTTTTTTTTCGTTTCAATCTCTATTGTTTAAAAAAAAGACGTGTGGCACTCGGGGACTGCCACGGTAAAGCTATTACATAGCATTTTTTATCAACGCCATCTAGCGGCTCACCGTAGAGGAGTCCCGTGTTAGGTTATTTTCGTTACGGAATTTCTGGATTCGTTATCCACACTGGCCCGCGATAGAAGCTATGCAATAGCTTAAAAATATCAGGCGAGAGGCTTTACCGCTTTACCGTCTAGATGTGCCGCCAAGTGATTAAGCGTTCCGGTACGATGGCGTGTAGAAAGCGATTGGGGATATGGGTCTAATTTACTGCCATACCTCCTCCAAATAAGCCGAACCGACTATCCAATTTCCAATGGATATCGACAGCGGTTATCACAAAAAGACACTATTGCTTGTAAGTTGTCACATTTAGCTTTAACGGTAATTTATAACGTAACGTCTCGGTGTGAGCTAACCCTTATGTATTTAGAGTTTTTCAGCAAAAATCACTGCGGAACCCGTGTTAAGTGTGTTCAGATATCGACATACTGGGGCAGTCATTTCGTTATCGAACTCTCAAATTTTTTTTTCCGAAGTAGGTATGACCTCAATTATTAAGATAGGTACTTATTGAGTATTGTCATTTTATTTGAGATTGTGTTCTTACCCCTGTCACAGTGTGTGAAAAGGGTCCACATTTATTTGGTACCTTATTTACTGAACACACCAAGTTAACGTACCGTAAAAACAGATATAGAAATGATATCTATTTTTATCCTTACCTATCGAATTAGTTTTGGATATCAGTATCACATTTATAAAATCCTGTTTGTACAGCTTAATATAGTCTAACGTGAACTACGCTGTTAAACTCTTAGAGCTTTTAGCACACCTCTACGCCGCGAAATCGCTGAATTTTCGCCGCTAACTTGTGTGTCGTTTTTGCTTATTTCACAATCATTAAGTAAACTTTAATCGACGAATATACATACGTTTTGACAGATTTTCAAAAATTACCAAAACTATTAGAACGTCCTTATTCTACGGTTAAACGTTACTCGTTACGGTGAAATCAAATCTGTCCACTTCCGCTCCGTGAATATAGTATTATAGCGAAATCGGGTCCGTAGATGTTCGAGTTCTTGTCCGGACAGCTTCAATTTCTGTTGCGAGACGTCAAATTGAAGATGTCATGGAGAATCTGTCTACTCATCTTCTTGGTATTTTTGAAGGAAAGTCATTTAAAGTTCAGCAAAAAACACTAACAACGTCACTTTTCAATTTTGGTGATCTACTTTTTTATTTTGCATAGTTCAACCACCGAATTTCACATGCTAGCTAACTTGAAACCGTTTTCAAGATTAAAATTATGGTTACGAATTTCAATCGTTTCATGCACTAACTAAGGGACATATAATAAGATTTTACTATCCAAAATATGAATAAATCCTTCATAAGAAATATAATGTTATCTTTTTATATCGTGATAATTCTCGACAAGCAAAGATATAGGAGGTTGATCTTTCCTCTGTCGCATAGCTTGAAGAGGGTCCTTGGTTATTAAAGACCATGTTATTTACAAACGGAGACTCCGTGACGTAGGTAAGGTCCAGCGTCGAGCTTTTGTAGCACGAATAACATTTTACAGAATCATCGACACTTGTCAGTACTATAGTACGTTTATCTCACGAAGTTACGGGAGATCTTATTTACTTGTGGTTACGTCGTGTACATGCGTAGCAAGCTCTCGCTCACACTTATACAGATACAACACACACACAACCATGAGCCACGCGCCGTCGTGAATTGCAAGAAAGTATTAAGTGTAGTTTTTTTTTCAATAGGAGTAAGGAAGTTGGTAGTGTGTGATCCCGTGCCTTGGAGAGCTCGTAAAGCTGTCGTTCCTGCGCTTGATCTTTCTCCGTTATCCATCCATCCAGTCGTATCTGATTTCCGTCCCATCGGACTATGAGAGTGAGGTAATAGAGAGTGCACCTGTGTTTGCGCACTATAATATCTTCCGAGCAGACGGCTAATCCCCGTGGATTCGGTCGGGAGGATTTTTTAAGGCATATAGCGCGCTTGCCTAAACGCTCTTGATTTTAATACAAGTTGTAATTATTATTCGGAAATATGGAAACCGGAAGGATACATCCCACGTAAGGATTAATGAAAGACATTGATTTTATTTGGAGTACTTTATGAAATATCTCACGAATCTCGTGCGGGCAATATGCCTTTCTGACGGGTGATTTGTTATTCGAATACCAAAGATAGGGCGCCCGCTTTGTCTGAAATAGGCTTGAATTATTGGGAAGAAATTTACATTACTTGAACAAACGTTTCTTATAAAGTAATAAAATGTAATCTGTACATATAAAACAGTACCTACCGACACGCAGTCTGTCAATACTTAATATAACATGCTATACCAGTTGACTATAATAGAAGATCACATACCGCCTTGGATGTTCTGCAGATCATTTCTGCATTAGTGTCCATGATTCAAGTTGCCAGGATGATTTCTAACCTTCATTCGAAGAGGCACTTTAAAAAAAAGCTATCACTAAACATTTCTGAACGAGACATTAAGTTCCACTTGCACCAACTCCCTAATATATTTATGTTAAATCTATACCTGTCCTTTTCTTGTTCCTTCTGAACTAAACTTGCCAAAAAGTGACAGCATTACAAAATTTAACTGAACAAGATTGCAGATTGGTGAAAGACGGCCTAACAGTTATTAACGGTAAAAAAAGAAAATTACCTACGCAAAACTTTCGTGCATGACCTACCAAACCAGTATATACATTATATACCATACAGTATTTACTTCGGTACTAAACGCAGTGTTTGTATAACAAATCTTAACTTTGAGCTCTTTGAATTATTTTATTGGTTACTAGCTTTAACCCGCGGCTTCGCTCACGTTAGGTTCGATTTTTTAAACTCCTATTTTACCTCCTTCGGGGTTAAATTTTGAAAAATCCTTTCTTAGCGGATGACTACGTCATCATAGCTACCTGTTTGCCAAATTTCAACTTGATCGGTCCAGTGGTAAGAGCTGTGCGTTGATAAATCAGTCAGTCAGTCAGTCACCTTTGCCTTTTATATATTTAGATTCACAATAATGAGGTTATAGCTTTACCGACATTTTTTATAAGAACATTTGTATGCCTCTGATGCCTCGTAAAAAATTCTGCTATTTGAAAGACAAAATGAATCGTTTCTTGCATATTATAAGAACTGGGTTATATTATGTTCCCATACTACATTCCAAGAGTGGAATGAGAATAAAATCTTTTCAATTGAAGGCTCATAAATATTGTGCTTATTAATTTCCTTTGTAAATTCAAGAAAGTTTTCGTCAAATCCGTTTTCAGAACACGTTCAGCGTTCGATTTCTCTCAAAGACGGAGAAGCGCCGATAACGCCTCATGAATAAAAAAATATATGGCACAGCGGCAAAAAAATGGCGCAATACGAAAATTGAAGTTCTTAGGATATCGTATTTTTTATTCACTTTATTGCACCAGATAGTATAAAAGGCGGATTTAATGACAATATATTTATTTCGTTTTTTTAAAATAAATTAGTCAACAACAAAAATATTAATAAAGGTGCATGTCTCAACAGAATTTGTTTTTCAAACCGATGCAGTGGCGGAATCTTGACTTGATAGAAGTGTCACAATTTGGCATACCTACATGGTTTATAAAACAAGGTTTTTTTTAATGTAATTATTGAGTGTTCAAAATATTTACAATTATAATTAAGATTTAAAAAATATTACAAGTATAGGTGTTTCCTTTTATGTATAACTTATGTCATAATTTCACAGAAGTTTCTTTTTGTAAAAATTAGAATGTTCATTTTGATATAAAAAAATTAATGCTAATGATGTCAAGTAATAAAGTGTCAATAAAAAAATTGTTATTTAAAAGGCTCTAGATGCGCGTCTACTTTGTATTTAGTATGGTATCGTATAGTAAAATAGGAAGGTACTAGTGATACGACAAAGGTTAGAAAAGGGGGTTAAATTAAAAGCCTTAAAGACCTTAAAGGGCTAAAATTTTGTTGATATTTCTTTCATTACTCCGCATAGAAGCCCACTTTAATTATGATGATTTTTTAACCGCTACAGTCAGACTTTGAGAATCAAACCTCCTTTTTGCCTAATCCTGTGTTGAGTCGCTTTTGTTGCCAATGGGCGATATATTATTATGTTTTTTTACTACGTGCCTCATTTTCACACCTTGTATAAGAACGAGGGCTAAAAAAATTGATATTTTGATAGATTGATTATTTTTACCCTCCCAAGAGATTTGCTTACCGACCTAAAGTTACCGACAGACCCCGAATAATTTAGGATTTCTGGGATTAAACCACATGTCTGCTAGTTACTTTTTATATTTAACCACAATATATCGGCAATTATCATTTTTATCAGAGAAAAAGACAGACAAAGAAGTTAAAATTTTAAAAACGTGTCTTTGGTTGATCATCATTCATGAACAATCCACTAACATCTCATAAGAGGAGTGAGAGAGAGAGAGTAGTGAGCTACTGAGCACAGGTCTTCTCTCAGAGAAGAGTTGTAGGCCATAGTAGTAGTAGTAGTTGTAGAATTTTGATTAGTAATAAGTACCTACTATAGTTTCATTGGTGACAATTTAGGTTTAAGTATTACGAGTATTTATCTGTATTAAGTTTAATATTTTATAACACTGTATGTTTCCTAAAAAATAAAAATAAAAATAAATAAATAGTCCACAACGCTGGCCCATAGTGAATTGGCAGACTTCACACACCTTTGAGAACTTTATAGAGAAGTCTTAGGCGTGCAGGTTTCTTCATGATGTTTTCCTTCATCGTTGGAGCATGAGATATTTATTTTATTTAATTGAACAACGCAAAGCTCTGAAAAGTCAGAGGTGCGAGTCTAGGATCGAACCTGTGACCCACCGAATCTGCAAGAAACCTATCACTAAGCTATCACTGCTCAGTGTTTGTTTAATACTGTCATTAAAATAATCATAATTTGAGCTTATGTGGAGGCAGTTCTTTCGAGATTACAGATAGACACTTTAATTTCATTTATTTTTAAACAAGATGTTAAGAGCCTTTTTAAACTCGACGAACATATTATATTTTATTCAATTACACATAAAATAAATATATAAGAGCTTACATAAAAGTTATTCGCCGTAGTAAAGCCGGGATTTTACCCAAACATTAATCATTCACTTACCTACTTCATAATATTTTTTCATTTGTCACTCATTTTTTCTCCGCCCTAAAAAGACTTTGAAAAATGGCAATCCACTTAGAAATGGGGAAGCTTATAATTCTTGCGTAATAACATAGATTATTCTTTGTTACAGATGAAAACCACACCAAAGAGATAATGTCGTCAGCAAACAAAGTTGGAAAATAATAGGCGAAAATGGATATCAACCATGTAGTATTGGATAGAGAAGCAATCAACCGATTCGAACAGTATACGTTAGCAAAGCCATCTCTCAATGGGGGAATCCCTTTGGATAAGTGCCAAGATGCCGATTCAATGGCATCTAATAACAAAAAGAGAGTACAAACACCTCGACAGAAAGTTGTTTGTTGCTTCTGTTTTAAAACAACTAAGTACAGACGAAAACAATTCCTTATCGGTTCTTTGACAAATAGCATAATATTTTCTATACTATTAGCGTATACTTTTCTTGGTTCAGTTATATTCCTTGCGATCGAAGGAGGGGCAGAAGTGCCCGCAAGGCCTAGGATATTACCAGATAAACAAAAAATAACACACAAAGAAGACAGTAGTAAAGATCCGAGCAAAAAAGACCCAGAAGAGGACTACGATAATGGAAACTTAACACTTTCAGCAAACTATTTCTGGGATGCGAGAAGTAAAGCAGTTGAAAATATCTGGGAAATAACAGTATCGTTAAATATTTTGTACAGGGAAAATTGGACGCGGTTAGCTGCTCAGGAAATTCTAAAGTTTCAAAATGAGTTGATGCAGAGGGTGACAACAGAAATGGCATCCCAGTACGGCGTTAGCTACAGAGAAATGGCTCTCGGCGAGTTTACCGGGAACGACATTAGCAACCACTATGAAGAGCACGACTGGAATTTGGCACTCGCATTTTTCTACTCTCTAACCGTTCTAACAACAATTGGTAAGTTTCATTTCTTGTATAATATTTTTGTAGTCACAGTATTTAGTATTTTCGGGCCGATAAAGATTCATATGCGCTAGCAATCGATTAACATTTTCGGTTATTTTTTTTGCGCGTTCGTATACAATAACAAGTATATTTCAAAGTATTAAGTACATCATCGTCGAGTAACTTAAATGATGATCTTTTAAATTTTGTCAGAATTTTAATTGTCAAAACATCTTTGTTTAAAGTTAATCGTCGATGGTGAAATTGGCACTGAATAAGTCAAAGAAGGCAAATCCTTGGCGGTTTATCGGCTCTCCATTTTTTGGCCTTTATTATTTTAATAGGATGTGGACACACTTAAATTGGTGAAATCGCGACTTATAGTTAGATTAAGTTATAGGTTTAGGTAGTTAAAATTTTTGTATTTTTGTAATGTTTTTTCACTATGCATGCGTTGATTACCTGTAATTAGCTTTACATTTAATCTAAGTATTATTTTATTCAATTTAACCTTTAGCTGTTGTTAGACCAAATAAAAATAAATATTCTGTCGAAAATAATTTGTACCCTAATTTATTAGTATTCATTTTGTTCTTAAATAAAACAATACCTAAAACATACACTTTATTTACACGAAATAGTTTTCTTTTCACAATAATCATTTACGTTGAAATTCAACATACTGAGACAAGGGCCATGAGAGAGAAATGTTTGTTTAAATATGATAAATGTTACCCTGTAACTACGCTTAGAGCTTTTGCTAGATAAAATAATATACCTACTTATGACAATAATCCTGCAAATGATATTCTCTGTAACTTTGTTTAAACTGAACTAAGATTAATTCGTTACGATAAAGAGTTCATTTATATATTTAAACACTTTATTGAATAATAGATACATACAGAATTAATGCGGTATATAATTTTTTTTTAAAAAAGGTGACCTAACTAATCTCTGCCAGGAAACCTATACAGAAGAACTTGACTTACGGATTTGAGTGACGGGGATTACAATAAATACGTAAATTGTCTATCATTATTACATATTATAAAAAAATATTAAATATGTCTTACTACATAGAATATGTGCGAATTGCATTCATTACATCAGACCCAAAGTATAAAAAACACAACTAACATACGTTTCTGTAACTAGGCAATACAGACCTCTTTCTTATATATTGAAAAGTGTGCATCTTCGAATAGCAGCATAGAATGCAAGTTTAAATAAATCGTTCTTTTTTACAGGTTATGGCAACATTGCACCGAGAACAGTATTGGGAAAAGGCGTTACCATCGCATATGCTCTCGTTGGAATCCCATTGACTCTTGTTTATCTCTCAAGTGTTGGGTCATTACTATCTAAAATGGCGAGAAGCGTTTTTAGTAGAGCATTGTGTTGCTGCCTTTGTTCAAACTGTGGTTACTGCTGCTACGATGAAAGAAGAATGGCTGAAAAAGAAAGAAGAATGAAACTGAAACGTCAGCAAGAAGAAACACTAAACAGTCAAAACACAAGTAAAACGCCCACAGAAGAATGCTACGTTTTGAAAACGGACAGCCAAAAAGACTCGATATCAGAGAGGCCCACAACAAGCACGGCAAAAGACGATGTTATTAGCTGGCCAGATACTGACTCGAAATTATCCATGCACGGTCTGAGTATACTGGCGCCGGTCTTACTTTGTCTTGCAGCTATTTTCATTTATATATCATTAGGTGCTATCGTACTTTATAATTTAGATAATATGAGTATAGTAGATGGTTTCTACTTTTGTTTTATGGCTCTGAGCACTATCGGGTTCGGTAGTATAATTCCTGGAATGAGCTACACCACAATCAATGGTGTCAGATATTACACGATTAATTCGACCGTTTTGTGGTTTTGTTCCGCGTACACGTTAACGGGATTAGCTTTGACTGCGATGTGTTTCGGTGTGATACACGATGAAATAATTTATAGAATAAAGCATCAGCAAAAAGAGTGGTCACAAAAAAGTAACACTGTCAACGATGAGGTTAACATTAGTGAAGCGTTTTACATGAGCTCTTGACAAATGTATAATAAAGGTAAATCCGAAAATTTGTACAGTATAATGGAGGATAGTTCCATAGTAGAACGTAATAGAATTGATATTGATAATAGGGAAGTAGTTTTAAGTGTAGACGAGATGTCGTTGGCGGTGGAATCGAGTTCAGATTTCCCTCCACCGCCACCAGAAGAAGAAATCATAGCTATTGTAACTAAGAAGGAACCAAAGGGTTCATTAGTTGATATGGTAGCATACAACGCCCTTCCAGAAATGCTTGAGCATGTAAATACATAACTTCCATTAATTCTATCTGTACATAATCATTTTTTGGAATTCGACTTTGTCATTTATATTAATTTACTGGCTGTGATTCAATTACAAACAAATAAAAGAGCGCATTCTCAGAACCTAAAGTTAACGTTGGAAAATATTTTTACAGTAAATGTTATCACTAATATTATTATATTTTTTTAATTCCTAATTATGCAATTCTAATTATTATTATTAATTAGTAGTAACTTGTCACGCTCGCATAGAATGGTGCCAAGAATACTGGCTGGCGTATGACACAAGACGAGGCAGTTAACTTTGGTGAAATCGCCGTCCCTGGAGAATAAAACGGTAATCGCTATATTGCTCTATGGCGATTACCATTTTATTCTTCGGGGATACAAGGTAATAATGTACAAATAATACCAAAAAGTATATATTAATGTAAATGACTTAAGTAATTATATTAATATTATACTATTCTTAACAGGTAAAATATTACTATAAACAATATCTTATTTAATCACATCATACGCCAGAATAATTTTATTGAACGCCATATTCCACACTTTCAGATTTCAATTTTTTAAATTGTTCACAAAAATAATATCACATTACTGCGCAAACATAAAATAAATAATATTATATTTTCCAACGCTAATTTAAAAAAACCATTTTCATTGAAATTAAATAATACGATGTCGAATTTATTTAAAAAAACTTACTTTAAAAATACTGTAAATTTTTGTAAATATTTATTATAATAAGTTCTTGAATAAAATGTAGTATGATGTGTGACATCTTTTACCTTTAATCTACTCGTAAACTGTTAATATCAAAGATATATGTAGGTGTAACAATTTTCATGTGAATAGTAACTTTGTAAAAATATCAATTTATTAAAAAAATAAAGCATTCAATTATTATTTAACTCTTTAATTTATCACCCTTATACCTGAAATAATAATAGGTAATTAAAGATTATAGATTAATAACAATAATATAATTATTACTGATGTTAATATGTGTACTTTTTGAACTCAATCATTAATTTATTTATGTAGGTGAAAGATATTTTTACAGACAAGAGTAATTTACAGAATGAAAGCTATTTCCGTGCCACTCAAAATTAGTTCTGCCAGAGACCATACTTTAATACAAATTAGTGGTACTATCAAACCCATGGGTTTTAAATACAGTAACCGTCTAAGTCGAAATCTATATCTATACTAATATATAAAGCTGAAGAGTTTGTTTGTTTGAACGCGCTAATCTCAGGAACTACTGGTTCGCATTGAAAAATTATTTTTGTGTTGGATAGTCCATTTATCGAGGAAGGCTTTAGGCTATATAACATCACGCTGCGACCAAAAGGAGCGAAGCATCAGTGAAAAATGTTGCAAAAACGGGGAAAATTATCCATATTTAAAATATATTCTCTTAAACACTTCTTAATCGCGATCATAATAACAGAAACTGACGCGGGCGAAGTCGCGCGCAACAGAACTAAAAGACTAGTTTTATAAGTCGAAAACTGTAGAACTCGAATTTCAGATTCGACTTACTGCGGTTCTACTGTATATGTGAATAGCTCGAACAGAAATCGAAACCCACTTCTGATAAGAAAAAGGTTGAAGGAATATAGAAAAAGGAAAAATAAATAGTAGCATATAATGCATTGCGCTTATTTTGTGTTAATTCATTCCGTATATTGCTTTCTTCCGGCGTTTAATGGAAAACAAACGATGGATTTATAAGAGTAAGTATTTATTGCACAGGCTATGTAAAGTCTTTTTTTATTCCTTTTGTATTTTTATTCGATAACTAGGATAGCCCTTGACTGTGATCTAACCTGATGGTAAGAATGTAGTCTAAGATGATAGCAGTTTAACTTGGACGGGGTATGATAGTGTACATTAAACCCCCATAAGTTCCAATTGCCATCGAAAGGCCGCACATCTTTGACGGTAAGGTAGCAATCTAGCTTGGGCTAAAGCTTTTCGTAAGATCAGACCAGAGACAATAAAGAAATTATATGGTCACCAATGGTCCCTACTGGGAATTGTTATCGAGTCCTCCCACTTATAAGCAAACAGTTCTCATTACTGCACCATGGGACGCCGTCCAAAAGTGTTCCTGAAATAAATATACAGAACAACTTACCTAAAATATTGTAAGTATAATATTATTATTTTTATGGGTGACTTATCGCTTCGTAAG
Source organism: Hipparchia sbordonii (assembly GCA_038048805.1). Classification (NCBI taxonomy): domain Eukaryota; kingdom Metazoa; phylum Arthropoda; class Insecta; order Lepidoptera; family Nymphalidae; genus Hipparchia; species Hipparchia sbordonii. Next base: position 4,384,338 of record CM076107.1, on the reverse strand, counting down.
TACATGGCATTTGTATGAAAAAAGCCTTTACTTCTGAAAATTTCTTAGAAAGTTTCATCGAATGACCCACTTTCCACATAAATTTCCATTTTTATTTCCTCTTTGACCGCTTATTATTCCAACCCTCAGCAGTTTATGGGATCAAAATGGCCAAATAGGCAGTAAAATTCAATATAATAACACCATCAATTTTTCATAAAGAAAAAAGTTTACCTACGTTATGTTCCGTAAAAACGTGAGATTCATTATGTATCAAAGCGTTATAGTCTCTGAAAGTGATGTAGCATGAATACAAAGATCTTAGAAAAATACTATATAAATACTAAAACTACCTTTTTATTATCATTATTAGGATATATTTTGTAGTTTGATAGATTTATTTAATACCCCAATTAGGACCTCCGCCGTATAGGTCCTAAATGAAATTCTACGTAGAAGTTTTAAAAAGTTGAATTTACGTTGTTTTCCAAAGCGTTCCAGACATCTAAGAGTAATCGGGGAACATACGTAAAAAATAAAAAAAATATTCCGACGAATTTAGAACCTCCTCCTTTTTTGGAAGTCGGTTGAAAACGGTGGGACCACGGGCCCTTCACCCTTGTAAACAGATTCAATTCAATGCCACATCACACAATTTAACGTTAAATTACGCATGATAATAACGTTAAATTACGCATAATGACGGCCATTGTCTATGAGTAGATCTAATTATATTAACTTTCACTTATGTGGCATTGCGTACATCATGAAATTCGGGGGAAATTTTATCTTATCAACATCTGCTGTTTTGTAACAGAATCTCAAATAAGTACAGCTTGAATAAGTCGATAAACTTGTTTCTTTAGGACTTTAACCTATAGTGTTTCCTTAACGCGTGAAACCTAATAATGTTTATACAGTATGTTTAGGATACAATCATCATCATCATCAGCAGTGCAGTCTCTTGCGGGCCCGGGCCTACTCCAGAAGCTTCCTCCTTCTATCTCTGTCACTTGCTTTCGTCTTCCAATTTCTCACACCAAGACGCTTTGCATCTTGGCAAACCTCATCCAACCAGCGAACTTTTCGCCGACCAATATTTCTGCGACCGTCTAGGTGTCGTGACATAATTTTTTTTTTTTTGGGGAAGATTAAGGATACATTATGCTAATAAAAACTGAAACCATTTCGGGATTCAGTAAATACCTGCATGAATCTGAGTAGTTTTAAATGAATCTTTGTCAAAAGTTCAAAGCTTGACTCAAACTATGAATTTATCCTTTTTGAAACTCCTCAGTCTCTTGTATTCTATCAAATACGTTCGTTCCACTCTGTCGGGGGCATCATAAAGTGCTAAGCTAAAATTATAGGAGGATAAAACATAGGAACCAGAAGGCGTAAAGTTGTAGGAGGCAAAAAGGCAACCAATAAATAACCGTATCTATATCCAAGGTGCCCAAAGAACCTTCATAAATTGATAACGATTTCCACCGAAGTTTCTAATCAAACTTTATGGACTCGAGTATTATCCAACATTTTGTAAACCGATATTCAAAGTGGTATGAACCTGGCCAAGTGTAAAAAGGTATACCTCTCTGTGAATTTTGGTCCATAATAAATATTTGAACCAACTTTATTATTTTTGTTTCTCTATGTATAAGAGCTGTGTATTTTGTAAAACTAACCTATATTTTGTTTTAAATAAAATATCACGCAAAGTATATTCAATGTAAATGGTGTAGATCAAAAATGTTAATCCCCGATAGATACGTTATAGGTTCACCTGTTTGATAGCTATACCTTCTTACAATCATACATACAGTTAGACCTTCGGTTGATCTTCCTAATTCTTTCTGATTCTTGGTTATTTTTTTACAAGTCGGCTTTCTATCAAGATCAATATTAGCCCATGAAACCGTTTTGCAGAACGCCAGAATTGTCATATTTCCATTATTTGTACTTTCAGTTACATGGGCTCAATTTCAATTATTTTTAAGTTTTACAAAATTTCATTCAGTTAACTCAATTGATATCCTCTCCATCAGAATCAGTCCGGTAATTACGTGACGTAAAACTTTTTTTTTTGTATTATTTACTAGAAGCCCGCGCCGACTTCGTCCGGGTTGAAAATTTAAATACATATATGTATTTGTTTTTACGGGACTGATCGCACAGAGCTTCTTATGGGAGACGATTGTAAATAAGATCACCGCAGGAACCAGAGGAATCTCCCGCGCCGAAACCCGCCGCCGTGCACCGCCCCCGCGCCTGCCGACACATATTAATTTAATTTTCCGATAACTCCTATGATATTTATTTAAATTGTATAGTGTAAAGGGCAAATATGTTCTAAACTAAATACTTACGATAATAAACACATTTATTTAGATATAGATTGACATCGCATCGGTTAAAGAACCTTCGAAAATAATTCATTATTTTTAATCAAAATTTGAAAGATAGAAATGGTCACTGTAAGTTATTCTTAGAAGATAGACATATGCTATCGCGGACTTTTTTTTAGAACTTTTTAAGAGGAACAATTCACCCATACACCATTTTCATCCAATAGCAGTATATGACCCAGCGCACGCCTTGAAAACGTTTAAGATTCAAAAAATTTTCTGACTTCCTTAACAATTTTGCACATAATATCTAGCCATTATACTTTATGTGCATAATATATAGCCTATAACCATCTGGAATAATGTACCTTTGAATTGGTAAAAGAATTTTTGAAAGAGGTGCGGTGGTTCCAAAGTTTGCTCCGGACATACATACAAACTCACAAAATTCGCGCTCCCTCTTTATTATAATAGGATAGATAATACAATAATATATATAGGAAAAAATACAAATTCTTTTAAAAACCGACTTTTAACGCCATTACAAAATATTAAAATAATTTCAGTTTGTACATATTTGCTGAAGTCGGTTTTTTTTAAGAATTTTTATTTTAAGCTCTTTAGCTTAGCTTGTCCTTACTCTCGTTTTTTCCCTCCCTCTTAAGTTTTTTTACAAGAAAGTTAAAGAATGTAATGACAACAAATCATAGAAGAAGTCCGTAATATTAATTTATAATTACTAGTGCTTTGCATTTTATTATTAAATTATGAGAATTAAAAAAAATTGGAGAGTAAAGATGAATTCTTGAAAATATTTGATTTTAATTATTCTATGAAATATTTTGTTGAGCGCCTTATGTTGGGTCAAGTAAGTTCAAAGAATACTGGATGTTGTAATTAAAAATACTGTTAGTTATCATATTACTAGAGAAAGTAATCCTTGGCAGATGTAAAAGTGAACCAGTCCAGCTTTCTGACATTCAATAACACGCACTACTCTTCTTCATGCAGGATTCTTTTAAATTCATCAGTTGCTTTTCGTGATTTTACGTATTAAACGTAATTCCTTACGATAATGTATGAAAGACACCAAGGTAAAGTAATCATGTTATACAAAATCACATAACTAAAAAATAAATAAAATTAATAGTAAGTATGGGAAACTTTTTTGAAGTCTACTGTTTAAGAATTGCTCCTCTATGCATAGCATGCACTCTTATTTAATATATCTCGATGTCTGTAAGTAATTATATGAATTGCGAATTAATTGACTCTGGCTCTGTCTTACAATAAATCTCTTTCGAGAATAATGGGAACATCAATTTCATTAACCCCGTTTTAATAAAAGCTGTCGGCTAAGATTTATCATGCTGGGTTAAGGCATTAGGTTCAGTTGATTATCAGCAGTTTAACTCAAAAATACTAGCAGTGGGTTACACTAATCATTATTATAGAAGGAGTAGCGGTACCTCCATGTCTGAGTTCAATCACAGGAATTAATTATAGTTCTTGCAATTCACGAGAGCGCTTGGCTCATGGTTATGTGTGTGTCGTATCTATATAAGTGGGAACGAGAGCTTGCTCGCACCTGACCGCTCCCACCTAGGCTCCTGACAGGCACGCACACTTACGCAATGTGCTACTATCCAAATTTTTTCACACTTTTTCCATTGGGAGTAAAGTAGCTCAACTATATCGTTGCAAAAAATCACGCAGATCCTTTGCGCCATAGTTGCATGGTTAAAGTAGAAACCGTCAAACCCACTTTCATATTTATAACATGAGGAGGGATTTCCCAAATAACACCAGTAGCTGATACAAATAGTATCCTATTTATTCGTTCCACTCCCTTAACATACGTGTGAAATGTGTTTGGGACAGGAAAACCGTACGATCTCCCAAATTGTATCAACAAGTATTATCGATAGGACCAGCCGAATGGTCGCAATAACAAACAACAACAGAAAAAACTTTCAATAAACAGGGAACTTGCTACATAAAAACATCCGAACCCCGCCTATAAGCTGACATATAAAATTGTTGATGATAATAGAATACAAAAGACAGTCTAATACAATAATACATATTGGATATGTCAGCAGTACCTTTGATGTCAGATTTTGTCCAACTGATCAGATTCTTGAAGATAAGCGGATGTAGCGTACAAAAATTTTCCTATTCCTATATAAAAAATCTTTTTATGACGTATTTAATGTGGCGTGATACCTATTAAAATGTTTCAAGCATATTGTGTTGTTATGCCTAAAATATATAGGCATATATCATAATTAAGTATCAGTAACATTAGCTGCGTCGCCGTCGTTGGTATTCTAACCAATTTTGTAATAAAATTGTGATTTTTTTACATTTATAATTACTCACGTAAGGCTACCTACCGTTATGCGTATATTAGTCGAGTTTGAACTAAATTCTAAGCATCTCTCAGCTGTTTCTGACGTGTTTCCTCAAACCACACACCGTGTTCGAGGAGCTAAGTTTTATTGAAGAACAAACTTTCGTGTTTCCAGTTTGGGGAATTCATTAAATTATAGAGGTAATACTGTTAGCAGTTTTGTATCGATTTACATAATAATAATAATATTACCAACTGTCGCCCGTGGCTTTGTCCGAGAAAAGTGTTCGATTGTTCGGGATTAAAAGTATTCTGTCTCTACTTCCAGGATGTAGAGTTTGTTTAAAAAGAGAGCCATCGTAAGATTGGAGGGCGCTGCTGTGATTTTCCTCTTTGTTTAGCGCATAACGTTAGTTAACAGACTCTAAGCTAATTCTGTGTGTTATTTAATATTCGTTCAGCGATGGAGCCGTTAAAGGAAACCACAGGGTTGATAGACAAAGTTACTTTGGCAATTATAATATTGATATAGATTATAGACTTTGGCTGTGCAAGTAGACAATTTTAATCTTCTTCTTGTTCTTTTTCAAACATCTCCATGTTAGAAAAAGAACAAAAACACTCGCTGAATAAACGTCTCTTGTATAGGCTTCCACTTGCTTCGTTATTGTTCCGCCTATATCCAGCAGCTCTCTGGACTCGTCTGATGACATTAGTCCACTTAGTGAGGACTCTGCCAACCGTTTCCGCGTGAGGTCACTACTCCAGCACTTTAAGACACGACAGCTAAACTTTAATGACAACAAAAAACTTATAATAAAGTTAGATTATAAACTTATTTTACTCATATTATAAAATGCAATAATAAAAGCCACATACTAGTTTGACACTGCATTAAAATTCACAAGGAATTCATCCATGTAAATGCAGCTTTTCACTATCTTTTCAATGAACGTTCGCAATTCGGTTGCGGTAACACAATTTATTCCCAAAATTGCCACTCCATTACTATGCGGCGCTCGGCGCGTTTAATTTTCCTTCCTCGCCCGATGCCGAGACAAGCAACTTACCAAGTGTGAAATTAATAAAGGAGTAACTGAAAACTTGGGCGAGAGCTTAGATCGGCGAAAGCAGCCCTCGTTTGGGCTAAAATTTAACGTAGGTGGTTTCGCTAGTTTCATCAACATAACATTATTATTCCCCGACAAAACGCTACCGCATTGAAGGTATTCAATGTCATAGAACCAATGGCTGGTGCAGCAGATGTGTTCTGGGGTGGATCAAAACGTAGCCTGGTATGTCATTTAGCCCTAATGATTTTAAGAAGGTGGCAGGAAATTATTCAACATCATGTGGTGCCATCATCATCTTCAATGTGAAGCTCGGATGTGTCGTTATACATTTACATATTAACAAGTTAGCTGTCCAGGCCGCAGGCACAATAGTTAAACAATAACCATGGTCACATGTGATTCATGGGACAGAGAAAGGGTTAACTTTATTTTCGCAAAAACTTTCCTTTGCTCTAAAATAGAAATGTCTCAAGAGGATACCTTCAAAATAAAATTGTCAGACGTAAACAGTGAAGACATAATAAAAAACGTATATTTAGCATATTTTTAGATCTAAAACGATGAGAAATACTAAGCATATTTATTTGTTTCAAATGGAATCAAATCAAATATAAGTTATGAATGAAACAAATAAAGAAAATATAAATATTATAATATTTCAGTTCTAAAGAATTCCCTGAAGTACAATTTGGAACACTAGATTTTATCTTAACATAATTAGGTTCGCCGCGTTACATGAATGGTAATATGTATAATTGGGGACATAAAGAAATGAGATTATTGCCATATTTCAGATAGTAGAAAGCAGACGTTAGGGTAATTTCCCAAGAGATTTTATGTGTATGCAATTCCCGAAGTAGGGATTAATTAGGTCTGCTCATACAATGGGGTGATTAACAATGCATAATGTAGCGTCGAAATATTGTGATGTGGCATTGAATAATAGCTTATTGAATTACTCCTATAGGTATACATGCAATTATGCATATTATAATGCAGATCTCTGGAAGGGTTACTTACGACTACGAGATGTTAGTAGGGCTTTTAATTTTTAAGCTATTGCATAGCTTCTATCGCGGGCCAGCGTGGAGACCGAATCCAGAAATTCCGTAACGAAAATAACCTGACTCGGGACTCCTCTACGGTGAGCCGCTAGATGGCGTTGATAAAATGTGCTATGCAATAGTTTTACCGCGGCGGTCCCCGAGTGCCACACGTCTTTTTTTTTGCCTACCTGCAATCACTTTCTTTTTCAGTAGGTACACGACAGTGAATAAAACTATCGTTCTCTCATTTTTGCTAAAATACAGCGGCCAAACTCTACGGAGATTAGCCATCTGCGCGGGAAATATTACACCGCATATGTGTGTGCGCAAACATAGGTGCACTCACTATTCCCTCACTCTCATTGTCGGATGGGACGGAAAATCTAACACGACCGGAGAGAGATCAGGCGCACGATCGGCGGCTTTACGTGCTCTCCGAGGCACGGGGATGACTCACCACCAACTTCCTAACTCCGGACTAGTACCTACTGAGAATTTCTTGACTTTTTTGAATTTTTTGGCCCGACCCGGGAATCGAACCCGGACCTCGTCATCCGCAGTCGAATTTGCTAACCACTAGGCCAACGAGGCAGTCAACTATTATGTAGTGTGCGCCTGCAGGTTTAAAAAGCAAAGAATTATACTTACATAAAATTAGAATTTGAAAGTTATCATCGTAACTTTTCCCCTGTTTATTATTCAAATCTGTGTTCTTGACATCAAAGATTGGTAACGGCCTATAATAAAACTTAAGTTTTGCTTTTAATTTCTTAACTTTTTGCTAAACACTTTGCTTTATTATGTTTATAATTTCGAAAACGAATCAAGTAAGTACCTTTTGTTGTTCTTCAAACTTATATTAAAAATTTTAATAAAAGTCTTAAGAACAACAATTTATGTCTTCATTTTAATTTTTATTATTTATTTCTTTAATATTATTATACAACTATTGTATCTGTTGCTTTTTATTTTGCAACATTATTATTACATACTAATATATTTTATAATCTAATCTTAACTATCTTAATTATAAGTTTTTCCTGTTTATCCTCTATAGTTGCATTTTCACATAATTATTATTTTTATAATATGAACTAACTACGAGAGATTATTTCCCTTCCCTCGTAGCTCCCCAATTAATGGACCGGTTGTGTTAATGCTTTTTTGTGATTGAAAGCTAACGTGATCGAGACAGAATCTAGCTATAATTTATAAAGATCTGTTCAGGCGTTTAAAGATCATCAGCTCATTTCTTACTTGATTAAAGGGTCCAACAAACTTTCACAGGTGCGATAGATTTGAAATTGAGTACACTTACCTACTTTGGATTATTTCCAAGATATGGTAACCTTGAGCTGATGCTATAGCATCAATAAAATACGTATATAAAATTTTTAATATAATCACCTACTTTTGTGTACGTAAGTACTCGTATGTTAAAATTGGGCTAGCGTCACGCGTTGGTTTTGTGTTTCTTTTTATAGATCGATTTCAATATTACCAACTTTACACTTCGCAGTATCGTTTGAATTCATGTTTTAAGAAGAATCTTCATATCTTTTTCCGACGCTTTTCCCATCATTATTTGGTAGGTACCTGCGTATCTACTAGGTCTTACTAAAGACGGTTAGTAAATGTTTTTTTAAAACCGTGAGTATTTTTTTAAATTAATTATTTTATCATGTTGGTACCTACAATGTCAAATCACAATTGACAGTTTTTAAATCTCAGCGTCAGGAATGAGAAGTTGGGATCTAGAGTTTAATCTTGTAATCTGTTCTTGGTAAATGCCATAGTTTTTCAAGGCTGGTCCTATCTAAAAACCATCGCGTCGTTCTACGCGTTACCCAATCCAATCTTATCTTCTCAGCTGCCTTTATACACGCACTCTTTAACGCGTGAATCGGCTTTCGTGCGAGAAAGAGCGCACATGTAGAGACAAGCGAAGGAAAACGGAATGCGCTTCCGCGCCGCCCACTCGCGCAACTACCACGTGCTGCATCCATCATGCAAGTCTGCGTGACAGTTCGCCTTTAGATGCCCGTTTTTGTTCAGTCTCATAAAAGTGACAGACAAAAGATTATGGAGCAGGGATCTTATTTCAGAGTTTTTGGAAATTTATAAATCTCATACATGTTTGTGGAAAATTAAATCTGATGAATATAAGAATAAAAATTTAAAGTAACTAGCTTACCAGAAATTGGTTAAGTTTTGTAAAGATAACGGAATCCCTCATGCCAATAGAGATTTTGTGGTAAAGAACATTCAAAGCTTATAAGGGTCATTTCGTAAGGAGTTAAAAAAGTATCAGACAGTCAGCATAGTGGAAGAGGTTCAGATGATACATAACTGCTTGTGTAATATTTCTAGCTCTTTTGTCCATTACTCAAGAGAAGTAAGAACACGACTTATATAAGAACACGACTTATATAAGAACATGACTTACATAAGAACACGACTTGTATAAAAATTCTTTTTACAAAACCGACTTCAAACGGCAATACAAAGTATATCATAGTGCCTAGATTTCGACGAATTGAGAACCTCCTTTTTTGGAAATCGGTTAAAAACATACGCGACTTAACAAAACTTTCACACACTCCAGGACACGAAAGTATCCCGCAGTAAACCGCGCGCGATTAGCCTTTACACGAGCACTCTTTCCTCTCGGGTGAAAATCACGCAGACAATCGCGCGCGAATGATTCGACAGCCAAAAATTGGTTATTAACAATCACTCGTGATTGTGCGTGCAAGCTTTCGCGCGTTCCATCGTGCACGATCCCATCACACTCCAATCGCGAGCGAATAAGCGTCTAGTGTAAAGGCAGCTATTTTAGTCACAGTTGTTCGTTCCTCTAACAACACGTATTACGCAGACTCATGTAAATATTATATTTTTCTTTTCTATATAAATTATTAATAAACAACCTTCTAATTTTAAACATAATATAACTATCATATTCAAATAATTCGTATTTATATTTTCACATTTACTTTCATCTTCTTAATATTTTTGATTTTTTGTAATAACAAATCGATTGACAATTTATTCATCTAAATCAGCTAATTAGCTGATTAGATTAATTCCATGTAGTATCTAAACTAATTAGTTTAGGTACTACATGGAATTAATCTATACAATATATATATTTATTATTTTATTTTTTATTTTTGTTATGTTTTAAAAAACAAAATCTGAATTTCAATGTATATTTTTTTAAACTTTAGAAATTCATTTCTAAAGTTAAAGAAGTTCTCAATTTAACTTCTTTTTTTGTTCATTCTTGTGTACATTACTGTTAATCGATTTTAAAGAGATTTAATTTGCTCTTTTCTTAATTATAGGGTTAAATATCTCGAGGATAGTTACATTTTTTGTAGAAAATATTCCATCGCTAAAGGTGATGAATGATGATGAATGATTATGATAAAAGATTGATTTAAATATAACTAACAATAACTGGCAGTCTCTCTCAAATCTATTATCTACAAATTGAACGTGGAAAAAATTTTTAATACAGAAAATATTAGGAGGGTAAAGTATAGCAGATATCTTATATTATCTACTATCACTGTATCTATTTATATGATATTATCTGCCAAACTTTAAGAGAAGTTCATTGCGGTTTTCTGAAAGACGGATAATCGAGCCGTTATAAACTCGTAATACATATACGAGTTCATCCTTACTAATCCTTACTATAATAGTACTTAGAGATAAGCTGTCCTTGTGCACGTCCTTTATATTATGTTTATGTTTCTTAGTTATATTTCTGGTACTAAATAAATAAATAATATTGTTATAAATTCGAAAGGGTGTTTGTTGGTTTGTCCTTCGATCACGTCGCAACAAAGCATTGAGGACCGTGAGTGTGACATAGGCTACTTTTTATCCCGGAAAATCAAAGAATTCCCGCGGGATTTTAAAAAACATCAACTAGTAATTTATATGAAGGAAGGTGTCTTTTAACTCTGGTAACGCATTAGCTACCAGTCAACATAAAAGTCAGATTTACACCAGGATTTACACTTAGAGTAAATCTAAATATATAAAAGGCAAAGGTGACTGACTGACTGACTGATCTGTCAACACACAGCTGAAACCACTGGACGGATCAGGCTGAAATTTTGCATCTAGATAGCTATTATAACGTAGGTGTCCGCTAAGAAAGGATTTTTGAAAATTCAACCCCTAAAGGGATAAAATAGGGGTTGGAATAATCGAACTTAACGTGAGCGAAGCCGCGGGGTAAAGCTAGTCAGGATAATAAACGCGCTCAACGCATTTGTATCAAACAAAATGGCAGGAAAATAAACAAAGTACCGAAACCCACTTATAAAAAAAATAATACAGAACCTATGCAAAAAATCATTAGCCCATTAGCTTAATAGAACAAGGAAAACACGTTTTTAATGAGTACGTGATTACCAGCTTATCCTTACTAATATTATAAATGCTTAAGTGTGTTTGTTTGTTGGTTTGTCTTTCAATATCGCGGCAACAAAGCGACGGATCGATCTGATTTTTTGCATGGGTATAGTTGAGGACCGGGAGAGTGACATAGGCTACTTTTTGTCCCGGAAGATCCCGCGGGATTTTTAACTAAATCCACGCGAGCGAAGCCGCGGGCATCAACTAGTCAGTAAAGAATTAGTTAAACAGCAACTGTGCTACCAAGTTTTTTTCTGATTCTATAGGTAGGTGTATTGCACAATATTTTTAACAAAGGTTGTATTGCATAATAGTATTTAAGAGCAGCATGATGTTTTCGCTATATACGAAGGTTAAACGAGGTTTGATTCTAATTGAATATTTAGTGAGTAGACTCGGTGGAAATCTGGGACACGCTCTCACGTTATAATAGCTGACCCGTTGTAGAAACCTGTGGGGTTAGTATAAGATTTAACACGATTGATCGTATTCGTATACTATGACATTAGCGTCAAAGAAAAATAAACCCTAAAAGTATTGATTTAAAGTCACAAATTCAGTACAACCGATTTTAGTTTGGAGCGTATTCGTATAAGTGAAAGTATAAGAATGCATACACGAAGTTGAGTTCTAATTCAATGCGATTATGGTTAATTTTACTTTGACGCTAATGCCATATTATACGAATACGATCAATCAAATTAAATCTTATACTAATCTCACTGCACGCCTGAGAGTTCTCCGAAATATTTGCAAAAGTCTGCCAATTCGCACTTTACCAGCGTAATGGAATTGTCATCCTCCTTATTCTCTTATATGAGGAGACATGTGCTCAGTAAGTAGTGGACCGGAGATGGGTTGAGATAAATTAATAAGCTTATAAGTTATAATTAAAAAAAAATTTAAACCAACTTCAATATACTTACCGAAATAAAGCATAAGCAAAGCAACTGAAAAGGGAATAGTGGAAGTAGTGTTCATATCATGATGAAATCTGTATCGGTCTCTAAGTTCAACTTAAACAAATAAAAAAGAATGATCACAAATCGATTAGTGATTTCGGAGAAATGCGGAGGACAAACATACATACTATGATATACTTAGAATCTTATACATACATACATACAGTAGAATCCCGATTATCCGAACATCGATTATCCGAACATCCGATTATCCGAACTCATTCGTGGTCACTCAAAGGATGTGATTGATTACGTCAAAGATCAATAACAAGTTATTTCGAACCAAAATTTTAAATTACATAGGTACTTTGTAATTCATTTGCTTTGAAATCGATTATCCGGATTTTCGATTATACGGAATACCCCTGGTTTTATTTGATCCGGATAATCGGGATTCTACTGTACATACATATAACCTATAAAATTTTCTATGTTTGTTTGGAAGCACTAATAGATTTTATCATAATTATGTGAATATTTTTCAGTTCCAATAATCCTTACTAAATTTATTAACGCGAAAGTGTGTTTGTTCTTCACTCTCGAGGTTCTCAACTATAGCCCATGCAAAAAATTGCATCGATTCATTCAACGTCGTGCGTCGTTCGAAAGACACACACACACACAAACAAACACATTTTCGCATTATTCTTAGTCATATTACATATTTTTCTGTCCGGTTTATAATTATGATGTAATGATTTCTAGATTACAGATAAAATGGAGACTATACGTGTGAGGAGTATGCCTTTATTAAAGGTAAATGAGGAGGAAGCAGAAATAGTTCGCAGGAATCTTAATTTAGATGTGGATACTATCAAAGAAAATTTAGATGCAATTGAGGAATGGGGAAAAAAACAGGAACATTTAGCTGAAGGATTTCGATACATGAGTAAGAATTATTTCCTAAAGAATACAAAAAAAATATCAATTAGCTTCATTTACCAAGTAGATATCTTTATTCATAGTTTCAACGTAATCAAGCTATTTTGAACAAATCTATTGCTTTATTTTTTTGGGTATATAAACTAACTTGCTCACGACCACGTCCACTTAAATTTTTTTAGAAATTTTCAAAAAGTTTTACCCTTTATTTTTCGGGGATAGAAAGTAATACATGTCACTCTTTTCTTTTCTTGGTTCATCAGGTACATGCGAAAAATCGATCAGTTCAGAAACAAACATAGTACTTTCGCATCGTCCTCTTTAAATCGTTTATTAATGAAGTAATTTTAATGCCAAGAATGAATTAGCTGTATAAAAATTGTTTGCAACTCCACCTTTACCTCTTTTACATTAAACTCTGAGGATTGTGGCATTTTGATATGGCCTTGATCTATCCTATCTGATCATGACATAATTGCAGCTCTGATAATTTTTTAGCTGTATAATAAGCACTATAAATGGAAGATTCAAGTACTTCTTTCAACCGCGCGTTCAATAAAATCTAAAGGGCCCAATGTCTGCGAAGCATATTATTTCTACAAATTCATTAAAAACTAAAAAAAAATCTTAAATTTTAAAGGTCGCAACATGTTAGAGGTGCTACATCTGCTTGGAAAGGGTTCAGTAGAGATGACCAAAATGAGAATTGATAAATTGTTGACAACTAGAAGAATGTTACCCGAGATATGTCTGAATAGGTCTGTCGAAGAGTTTACGGATATTTCGAAATCCATGTAAGTATTCAAAAATTACTACTTCGAAACTAATGATGCGAAAGTGTGTTTGTTTGAAATTATCATCAGAAATGAGCAAATCCGTAGGAGAATCAAAGTCACCTACAGCTCAGCGAGTCGCGAAACTGAAGTGGAAATGGGTAGAACGCATAGGAAGAGAAAAATGGTGGAAGAGCTGATGGTCGTTGGGGTTCCAAGGTACCGAAGTGGCGACTCCGCATCGGGAAGCGCAGTTTTAAGATTCCTCGCTAGGTGGGGGATCTCAACACTGCGCTATCAATAACTATAAGACCACTTCAAAAAGATAATGGGCAGTCACTTAAAAATTGTTAAACTATAACCATGCAATATTAATATAAATTAAAATTATGGATTTTCCAGAAATTTCGTAATTTTACCGAAGCTAAGCCCTAAAGATCAAACGAGAATCCTAGTTACACAGATCAGAGACATGGAAGATTTTTCATTAATATCTTTCTTAAGATACGGTTTTATGGTGAGTTAATTAATTTCATATAATAGGTATTATACCTATTTCTGATTATTATAAATAATTGATCGAGTATTTAAATAAGGAATTTTGAAAGTTTTGGCACAGATTTTCGTCCAACGCCCAATTTAATTTTCGGTTAAACGTCACGGTAAAATTGGCACTTAAAACATAATAAACACAATATATAATTTAATAATTTTCTCATTCAAAATTTGAAACTATTTTGCATTCATTAATTATTATTCCTATCTCGTACAACTTTAGTCACTAAGTGACCAGTGGGTACCTACTATTCAAATTAATGAATTTTTTTTTGATTTTTAGATTGCAGAATACAGAATGAACTTTGAGTACAATACGTCTGAAAGACACATCTTAGATCTAAAAAATGTTAACAGCGTGAGTGTTATTACGAAGCTTAATCCTATACTTCTAAAGAAAGCAGAAGTTTTGAGTACGGTAAGTACAAGAACCAGAGGTACCTACATAGCTTGTTGAGTCGCAAAGCCGAAATGGCTGATGGTCATTGGGTTCCCAAACTACTGGGCAACTTCTCATCAGATAGCGCAGAGTTGGCAGACTCCCTTTATGTGGATCAACGACTTCATCAGACGAGTTGCAGGGAGCAGCTAAATACAGGCGGCATAAGACCGAGGTACATTGAAGTATATGTCTTGTACTGAAAAGCTGTCGGTTGATAAAATATAATTAGACGAAGAGGAAGAATAAAGAATTTTGAAATACCTATTAAAACCCTCCTTTTTCAGGCAGGCTACGGAATGAGGATCAAGGGTATTCACCTTTTGAACGCACCACCGTTTGTGGATAAAATTGTCTTCCTATTAAAACAAGCGCTTAAAGAAAAAGTGGCAAATAGACTAATGGTACACAGTTCTTACGATGAACTACATAAAGAAATACCTAAGGAAGTTTTACCTGAGGATTATGGTGGTGATCTACCGAGCTGCTTAAAATTAGAAGGTACTTACTCCCTTTCTCTCCTTCTTAATACCAGAGAATAACAAGAAATAGATTGCTAATTCTATGTTACGCATAAATCAAATTACGCTAAAATTGATCCTAGATGTAATTTAATTTTTTTTTTGTTGAAATCATTGAAACACCGTATTTAATTGTTCTGGTTCGTCATATTTTTCTATTTCTAGGATTAAAACAAAAAATGTTCATATAATCACTTAAAAACAGCGGTATTTTACACGTTTCTGGTGATACTCATTGCTAAAGGTTCTGATCCCTTTAAAATTATCATAGCAAATAAGTATTTATTCGTTTCGATATTATTATAGCAATTTTTAAAACATACTTAGTAAATAGAAATTGCTAATGTAAACTTTTATTCGTCCATCATCATCACATCATGAGTGCAGGGCTCCTCTCACCCAATGCAAATTGGCTGACTTCACAAACCTTTGAGAATATTCTGGAGAACTCTTAGGCGCGCACATTTCCTCTCGAATGTTTTCCTTCATACTTGAAGCATGTAAGTAATATTTGCTTAAATAAACACAACTCTTAAAAGTCAGAGGTGCGTGCCGCGACCTCCAAAATGGGAGACGGCAGTTCTCACGACTAGGCTACTAACGCCTCATAAGCCTAAGTCCATCTATGAGGAGAACTGCACTCAGTAGTGGGCCGTTAATGGATTGTTGATCGATATATGGTGATGATGCATAAAGAAGCTTTTAGATAACGTTGAGAGTGAACTTTTCAATGTATCCTGAGATTCAGTACGTACTATATTTTTATTGTATTTATTTCCAGAACAATGGAAAAGCGTTCTGAAGACGGAGGAAGCGCAGAAATTAATCGCTTCGTGTAATAAGCTTGTGGCAGACGAATCAAAGCGAAGTGCATATAAATTTAACGAAGACTACATGGGAATGCCTGGCTCTTTTAGGCAGCTCACCGTAGATTAAAAATTAAAGGCTGAAATGAACGGAACGCGCGGTGATAACGTACTCCTAGCAGTTAATTGTCACGGAAATGTAAAGCCGCTGGAAAAGTTAAAATCGCTATTTTCCTAACTTTTTGTACAGTTTTACGGAATCACAATTCCAATGCACCTTGCAATTGTGCATTGTGGAGTCAACATCTCCTGATGATGCTTCGATGTCAAAGAGAAACATACGTCGACTGTTTTTTGAAGGAGTTTATGTGGCGCTGCGTGTTGGTGTTGGTTGTTGCTGTGTTTCTTCTATTCTAGAGGCACGGGCGGCGCGTGTTGCCATACAGATTTTTTCTGGTTTGGCGGATTACACCAAGATATTACTTTTAGTCAAATAGACAATTATAATCTTCTAGAATTCGAGGTCTAAGGCTGAAATCTATAGAGCGTGCACTTACTTGGTTTGAACTTACTTGAGACTATTTAAACCAACCACTATTTGGGAATTAAATTGAATCGAAATAAGTACATTTATGTCAGACATTTTAGTTCTGAATGGAGTTTGAACAGAATGAGAGTGCTATCTATAGATATCAGCCTTACATCGGGGTGAACCACAATTACCTTTCCTTGTAACGGAGTCTTTGAGCATTTAACCAACAACATAGTCCTCGGTGTTTCAGTGTGCACTGTATTTATTTAAAACTAGCTGATACCCACGACTTAGTCCGCGTGGATTTAGTTTTTAAAATCCCGCGGGAACTCTATGATTTTCCGGGATAAAAAGAAGCCTATGCCGATCTCCAGGTCCTCCACTATACCCATGCAAAAAAACACGTCGATCCGTAGCTCTGTTGCAGCGTTATTGAAGGACAAAACAACAAACACACTTTCGCATTTATATTATTAGTAAGGATAGTAAGGATGACCGTTGTTATAAAGAACCGTATATCGCTTGTGTGCGGTAAATCTACGCTCTCAAAATCGCATGTGTCTGCGTTTTCCCGTTAGCTTTAAGTGTTAATTTTAGTCAAATTTATTCGTCAATAAAGTTTGCTTGGCGATGGTGAAATAGCCCCTGAGTAAATATCTCAAACAAAGTGTGTGTACCTTGATTCCTACGTTAAATATACCAACCACCATTGTTGTTACATTGCCTTTGTCAATACCAGTGTCTTCACACCATTGACAATTGTACGTTATTTACCTGTGATTGAATTGTCATACTGCTGCACTTAATACTTACTTATAGTTCTTGCAATTCACGAGGTCGCGTGAGCTTTACTTGTGGTTACGTGTTTACCTGCACATTGCGTAAGTGTGTGTGTCAGGAACCTAGGTGGGAGCGGTCAGGTACGAGTAAGCTCTCGCTCCCACTTATATAGATACGACACACACACAACCATGAGCCACGAGCACTCGTGAAATGCAAGAACTAAACTATTGCAATACTGCTTACATTAAAAAATATTATTTAACTAACTTTTTTAGTCGATTCATTGCTCCGTTGTTGTGTGATTGAAAAACAAACCGAAAAAAACACACTTACATACATATCTTTATATTATGAAGTAATATAATTATTGCCTAAATTATTTTTTACATTATTCTTTGTTGGTTTATTCTTCAATCACGCACCAACGGTGCAATGGATTCACAATTATTATGAATGAAATCTAGGATGAATGAGTCTTTAACTAATTAATTATAATTAAAACCTATGTCTTATGACTATTCATAGATAATTATCTATACATAGGTCTTAACGAAGCGAACTGACTCTGATAGTGGACTTTTTAAAATAGGTAATAAAAATAAGGAGTTCCATAAGTAACGATATAAGTGATTATTATTGATACTCCGCCAGACGTTTTTGGTGATAATTGCAGGTATCTAATAATAACTTAGAATTTGAGGTAGAAAATTGAAATGTACTTAAATGAAATAAATATTAATTTTTAGCATTCCTTTGTTTTTGTTTTCCTTTAAATAAACATGCCTTTTTCTTAGAATTTTAAAAACACGCAGAAAGATCATTTTTGTAAGGGTGCTTTTTCATGATATCGATACTAGTATTCTCTAAAATATGCCCTGAATTAGCCGTAGAGTAGGTATTAAATACGGTATATTTTTAGATTAAATAACGAAGTTTTTTAAGAACCGGTACAGAAGAAGTAGGTAGGTACTTAAAAAATACGTATCAAAAGAAGTTCCAAGAACCATTAAGTACTTAGAACTTCTTTTACCACCACCATTGCAATTAGGTACTTAGGTTCCAAAATTCTGAGCACCCTCTTTGCTGCCAACTCAACGCTTGATGACGGCGGGAGAACACCGCCTACCATCCAACGGTGTCCATATTCTCTTGGCGATATACGCTTCACTCAGAGCGCAGTGCGTAAAACTCTTCTCTCTCTCGACGTCAACAAGGCGAGTGGGCCCGACGGTATTCCTGCGGTTGTGCTGAAGACGTGTGCTCCGGAGTTAACACCCGTCTTAACGCGTCTGTTTCGGCAATCTTACTCCTCTAGTATTGTTCCGTCTTCATGGAAGACTGCCCTGGTTCATCCAATCCCGAAAAAAGGCAATCATTCGGATCCCTCGAATTACAGGCCTATCGCGATTACCTCTTTACTGTCTAAAGTCATGGAGCAAATAATTAACACCCAGCTGCTGAGTTACCTTGAGGAGCACCAGCTCATCAGCGATCGCCAATATGGCTTCCGTCACGGCCGATCTGCTGGTGATCTTCTTGTATACCTCACGCATCGTTGGGCGGATGCTATCGACAGTAAGGGAGAAGCCCTTGCGGTTAGCCTTGATATCGCAAAAGCCTTTGATCGGGTTTGGCATAGGGCCCTTCTATCGAAACTACCATCCTACGGACTCCCCGTGCTGCTTTGTAATTGGGTCGCTAGCTTTCTTGATGGGCGCAGCATCAAAGTCGCTGTCGATGGCTTTTGCTCTGACCCTAAGCCCATCAATGCAGGCGTTCCACAGGGCTCAGTGTTATCGCCTACACTGTTCATTCTGCATATCAATGACATGTTGCATAACAGCAACATCTATTGTTATGCAGATGACAGTACTGGTGATGCCCTTTACAAAGGAAATGCACAATTATCCCGCGCAATGCTAGAGGAGAGTAGAGCCAAACTTGTGTCTGACATTGAGGCTTCCCTTGAAAAAGTGTCAGTATGGGGTTCACAAAATCTTGTCCATTTCAATCCCTCAAAAACACAAGTTTGTGCGTTCACCGCCAAAAAGACCCCCTTCACCACACCTCTTCTCTTCCAGAACACCCCCCTAGCCCCTTCCAACAGCATTGGGATTCTTGGTGTCTGCATTTCGAACGACGTCCAGTTCCGGGATCACTTGGAAGGAAAAGCTAAATTAGCTTCGAAAAAGCTTGGGGTGCTCAACAGAGCAAAACGGTACTTTGCGCCCGAGCATAGGCTCCTACTCTATAAAGCGCAAGTACGTCCGCATATGGAGTACTGCTCTCACCTTTGGGCTGGAGCACCCCAATACCAACTCCTTCCATTTGACAGGATTCAAAAACAGGCAGTTCGGCTTGTGGGCAATCCCAAATTAACCAACCCGCTGGAAAGCCTGGAGCACCGCAGAGATGTTAGCTCTCTTTGCGTCTTCTATCGGCTATATAATGGGGAGTGTTCTGAAGAGCTTTTTGACCTTATCCCACCGTCTCTCTTTTACAACCGCACCGCTCGCCACCGAACACAATTTCACCCTCACCACCTGGGTGCCTGGAGCACTTCGACCATCCGATGTTCCAGATCTTTTTTTCCACGCACTTTGAAACTGTGGAACCAACTTCCTGCGACGGTGTTTCCACTGAATTACAACATGGGGTTATTCAAGGGGCGGACCAACAAATTCCTGAAAGGCCGGCAACGCACTGGTGGTGCCTCTGGTGCTACAAGTGTTCATGGGCGGCGGTAATCGCTTAACATCAGGTGACCCGCCTGCTCGTTTGCTCGCAAAAAATATAAAAAAAAAAAAAAAAAAGTGATGAAATGAGAACTGTCACCAGAAAACGTAACTGACAGACCTGAGACCATCCACTTTTAAACGGACTTGCCTAATGTCCTACTCAAAGTAAAATTAGCAACAAAAAATTAAAACTAATAACTTTTTGAGAAAAAACTTAACCGTCAATAAAAGCAACTAAAAAGGGAAAATAAAATAAATCTTTTGAATCCTAACGCAACTAATTTTTAAGAGCATTCTCGGTGCCATGCTTAAAAGAAATCAAGCTTACACTAGAGCTAAGTTAGGTATTAACTGACTGAAAAGGTTTATCTTATTTTTCCCTTTTTATTTGTAATAAAATAATATCACCGGTCAAATTTTTTGTTATAAAGTTAATAAATTAAAGTTTTAAATAACATGTCAATCAATTTTACAAATATTGAATAAGGTATTTGAATAAGGTATTGGCAATAATGCGAACAGTAATGATGACGCGAAAAGAAAAATATTATGGGTATAGGTAATTACGTAGTAAAGAAAAAATACGCGAGTAAGTTGCATTTAAAAGTCGTTTCCATTAACAAAAATGATGACCATTATATTTTATATAAAATCATAATATTATGCTAAACAGCCCCATCAGTCATATAGTCTCCATCAAGGCTGTTTTAATAATATTTCCGTTTTCGCTAAACAACAAGGTAAAAACTATACCTTTGGTATAGTTCTTGCAATTGACGAGGGCGCGTGGCTAATGGTTTTAAAATAAAATGGTTAATGGTAAAAAATAAAATTAGATCCCCTTCCTCTCGATCCTCGATCATCATCTATTTAACATTGAGACCTTTCTAATGAGCCAAGCACACTATACCTGCCGTAAGTTACTGAGAAATCGGGATTCCGTAAACTATTTGATGCTGGAGCATCAACTCAAGACTACAATACCTTGGAAATAATCCAAACTAACATTACACAAAATATAAAATCAATCGCACCTGTAAAAGTTTGTACGACTCTTTAATCAAGTAAGAAATAATCTGATGATCTTCAAACGCCTGAACAGATTTTCATAAATTATAACTGAGGACCATCTCGATCGGGTTAGTTTTCGAACAGAAAAATCACATCAAAATCTGTCTATTGGTCACGAGGGAACAGACAGACATACTGACACACAGATTCACAGTCACGTCAAACTTATTACTTCAGAAATGACCTCTCGCTAGAAAACACAAATCTTCTGAGGTAGGTGAGGGATATATACAACGTGTATTGAAACTCCGAAATAATACTGAAGGAGGTGAATGTGCTCATAAAACTGAACAACTTTCCCCAAGGAACCTAGGTCGAAATATGAAAAAAAAAATTTTTACCTCCCATAGTAAATCAGCTTATCGTCAATTTTGTATGGGAGGTCCAAATTTTTTTTTCACATTTCGACCTAGGTTCCTTGGGGAAAGTTGTTCAGTTTTATGAGCACATTCACCTCCTTCAGTATTATTTCGGAGTTTCAATACACGTTGTATAGTTTATTTATCTATGTTTATTTAACTAATAGTACTACCTAGTTACTAAAAAGAGCAGTTGTGATAGACGATACGGACATAATAATTGTTACTTTTTTACAATTTTAGCACGGACCCCTAAAATGAACCAAGTTTCTTCAAGCGTATTTAATGACTTAAATTATATTCTAATAAAAAATATGACGTAGGTACCTACCTAATTATTATGTTTTTTACACCTATACGTCCATGAATATAATATATGCGCGTTTTTGTTTACTATAAATAGAGATATTATATGTCGGACGCATGTAATGCATATTATAGGGATACAGTGAAACTTATTTCCAACAAAAAATGTATAAGAAGGATGGTTTTATTCAGTCTCATGCACCGGGGAAGGAGTCGTACCTACTTTTACTTCCTTAACTTGAACATCCTCCTGATACCAGGTGTACTAAGGGCCGATTTCGCCAACGTAAAATAAGTTTAATTCAAAGATATTCTGGCAGATTTTGAATACAAAAACTGACAAAATATCATAACGCTTGGTTATGGAAATAACAAAATATTGCTAAAGTTAAATACGAATCTGACATTTCTGGTGGCAAGTTACCATCCACAAAAGACGTTCTGCCAAGCGATTTAGCGTTCTGGTACGATGGCGCATCGTAACCGATTAGGGATATTAGTTTAAATTTTAACCACGTAACCCGAAGTTACTTAACTCTGTAATTTTAGACTAACTTTGGCGCAAGCGGGTCCTAATAAATGAATGAATTTAATGAGATATTATGACCTGTACAGTGTACACTATACAAACAAAAACACTTAAGTACGAGTAAAACCACGCAGCCAAATCCAAGTGCAAAAGCTAGTAAGAGAAACAATAATTATAGATAATTATTTTGACCAAACACTTTTTGACCAATTTGCAGATTCTCATATTTTTTTCCTCATAATTATTATAGACAAAGAAAAATTAGTTATAACTACGACGCGGTTATAATTATAAACAACAGAAGATTTATTATTTATGGTTTAATTATTCTTTTACAAAGATTTAATCTGCGTGTAAGGGCTAGTTCACACCGAGACGCGACGCGACGTGCAGACGACACTCGTTTTGTCGATAGCGATGGCAATATAGAACCTTTTTACTACACAATAAGTTTAAGTTTTAAGCTATTGCATAGCTTCTATCGCGGGCCAGCGTGGAGACCGAATCCAGAAATTCCGTAACGAAAATAACCTGACACGGGACTCCTCTACGGTGAGCCGCTAGATGGCGTTGATAAAAAATGCTATGCAATAGCTTTACCGCGGCAGTCCCCGAGTACCACACGTCTTTTTTTTAATAATATTTACCTAACTCTAAATCTGCTATCATAATAATATTATTATGCAGTTCTTATTTGGCCATAAATTAATTTAATATTAATCGACGCCAGCATTCTTTAGCTACTGCAGGAAGGGTCAATCTCACATACACACAAAAAACCACAATACAACTTTACGACCGTGAATTCGCACCTTTTTCAGGAACCTGACAAAAAAGGTCTTTGACACATTGTTACACGATAATAAATAATTTGAGCATGCATATAACGTGGTCATTATAATATTACAATATGGATTATATACTCGACACGTAGTGTTTATATACCCTTGCATCTTTGAGTATATATCCATCTCAAAGCCTTGGATACCCGGTCAGTCACGTAGGGATTATATACTCAGTGCAGTGAGTATGCAAACAAATAACCGGTCAAATGCGAGTCGGACTCACATACGAAGGGTTCCGTACCAAAAAACGCTGAAAAAACACGTTTCTAGTAGGGGAGCCCCCTTTAATTTTTAATTTAATTTATTTTTTATTATTTGGTATTATAGCGGCAATAAAAATACACATTCTCTGAAAATTTCAACTGTTGTCTGATATTTTGTTCGTTTTGAAATAAAAGATGAACTTGCACATGAAACTGTTTCTTTTATTATTTAAACTTATTGAGAGTACAATGTAATATAATCATGGCCGCTTTTTCAAGAAAAAAGGGAAGAAGCCAAAGTGGCATGCGTTGCCATACTTTTTTTTTTTTAATTTCAATTTTAATATTAAAACTTTCTATTACGGAGAGAGATACAGCCCGCTGATAGAACAGTACGGAAGGACGGACGGACGGACAGCGGAGGCTTAGTAATAGAGTCCCGTTGGTTACCCTTCGGGTACGGAACCCTGAAAACAGACCTTTAGTTGAAGTTTCGAGATTATTTGTACAAAAACCATTAGGTTGCATTAGCAACGAAGCGAAAAATTAAAGCGGTATTATTTCGAGTTATTAACACGAAGTTTAAATTCATAAATAATAGAGCCTTAATTAAATTTATTTATTTATAGTTCATGGAGCAATGCGCAGACTGAAATCGAAAAGATTTTAATTTTATTAACCCCCGACGGAAAAACAGGAGTGTTATAAGTTTTACGGGTGCATCTGTGTGTCTCTCTGTTCCCTCATAACTCCCTAACGAATGGTCTGATTTTGATGCGTTTTTTACTGTTTGAAAGTTAATGTGATTGAGATGGACCTTAGCTATAATATATGAGGATCTGCTCAGGCGAATGAAGATCATCAGCTCATTTCCTATTTAATTAAACAAACTTTCACTATTTTTTTTTATTCGACGACCTTGAGTGTGATCTCACCAGCTGGTAAGTGACGATGCAGTCTAAGATGGTAGCGTAGATGGTAGCTAACTTAGAAGGGGTATGGCTGTTTTCACTCAACCCATACCTACCCTTTATCTGTTTCTACACGCTATCGTGCCGGAACGCTAAATCGCTTGGCGGCACGTCTTTGACGCTACCGTCAAAGACGTACCTATAGTTGAGGACCACCCTACGGTGGTCCTCAACTATAGGTATACCATGCAAAAAATTACGTCGACCTGTTGCTCTGTTGCTTCGTTATTGAAGGACCAACCAACAAACCAACAAACTTCGCATTTATATGTCAGTAAGGATGTCATTTACATCGAAAGTGGTCGATAATTTTATCATTAAGCCGCCACAATAAAATATCGGCAGAGCCAATAACGATTATTCGAGTCTATGCTGGAATTTGTCACCCTAGAGAGACTTTTCGTAGCTATGCCCATGTAATGTTGACGAAGTCTTTAATAACAAATTATAAGCTTCAATAGCGCAACGGTTCAAGACGTGGCCTAGAAATCGAATGGTAGACGGTTCAAATACCACCCATAACACTATTGTCGTACCTACTCCTTTTTTTTTAACGTTGGGAAATGCCTTTACGCATCCCGCCCATCTTGACAACAGGCGGGTATGTGGGACTCGTTGGCACTGCCAAAATACCCACTAAAACCTAACGGGCCCGTCCTCGCTTTAATAGGGAAGCCACAGGATCGCTGAACACAAGCTTGGGTTTAGTTAGAGTGAAAACGAATATGAGTCATGGTCAGCATAGCTAATATCCAAATATCCTTACTATTTTTTATATTACTGC
Organism: Hipparchia sbordonii; assembly: GCA_038048805.1. NCBI lineage: Eukaryota > Metazoa > Arthropoda > Insecta > Lepidoptera > Nymphalidae > Hipparchia > Hipparchia sbordonii. The sequence goes on along the minus strand of CM076107.1, from coordinate 4,359,049 downwards.
GAAAAACTGCTAAAAAAGATATGTGTTTTGTTCAAAAAATAAGTTAAGTAGTTTCTTATTTTCGGAGCTACATAATAATATGTTATCAAAACCGACTAAGCGTTACGTAAAGCCATTAAGAAGTTGTTTTTAGTAGTAATAACAGTTAAATGACGCATAGGATATAGGGTAGACTGGGTACGGTTGTAACAATTTCCCTTTGAACACCCACAGCATTGCCAATATTGCTATAAACAACTGTTATAGCACTTGATATGAAAGATTGGTTATTTTTCTTTAAATTAATATCAAAAACACATGCACAGGTGAAATAATTTAGCAGATATGAATAATTTTATTGAGTGCATGCGATTGTTACAATCGACCCCATACCAGGGGCGGTTGTAACAGTGATGGGGGACAGTTGTAACAAGCAGAAATAATACAGAGCTGAAGTATTTACACCGGCTTTATTATTTAAAAACGCTTAAATGTACTTTAACTGGTATCACAATATCTTAAGCACATTTTTAACAGTTATTTAGGTAATTTTTTCGAGTAAAAATAAATTAACAAAAATAGATAATATTTCCGCTACAACTACTTCGGTACTCAACCAAACGAACATAATCTCTAATTATTATATAAAACAAAACTAAATAATCAATAAAATCTAAGTTTAAAATGAAATCAACAATTAAATTTATTTTTCGTAGAACTTTATTTTTTACAGCTTGCCTCAAAGACGCCCCCAAGGTTTATTTCATCATAGGTGTTCTTGTACAACATCGCTTTCACCTCTCGAAGTCTTTCTTACGCGTTTCCTAGGCATCTGCAATGCAAAAATATATTAAAACTAATGTTACAACCGTACCCATGAAAATCGTTACAACCGTACCCACCACCTATTTTGGCAATAAAAAGGACACAGGCATGAGGCCTAATAACGTATATAAAAACGAACCAGCTCATTATAATCTTTAAAATACAACAATTGCATATATTAATACTCAAATACGAAAATTATATTAGTAGTCACGCTATATCGTGAAGAAATTCATCAAAAATACTTACTTTTGGTTGAAAAAACACAATAGGCCTTCGTTTAAACGTTATAAGTGCGCAGAGTGCGACGCAACACTTTGAATCATGTTGGCACTTGAAATCCGCGTGTTTCTCTCCTTGTACCCCTTCCTGTGTTGTTTATAGTTTCGGAAATATTTGAGTTGTTTCAACCGTACCCCGTTACAACCGTACCCAGTCTACCCTACAATTTCGACGTGCCTTAAACTATTGTGAAAAAGTTTTTGTTCAAATACCTAGAAAAAAAAAATAGAAAATTCTGTCCTGATTAAATAAAGTGGGCTTTAATAAAAGAGAGATATTTATTATATTTATTTCTCTTTCTATATTGACAGTATTAGTGTCAATTTAAATGATTTTTTGTTTTTGCAATTTTATAGTGTGGGTGGGTATTGCATTGAAATGTGAAAGCAGAGATTCTAATCCTTGACTACTATAATTAACTATTGAGACATACCTACTAAATCAAACCATTTCATAAAATAAATGTTTTTTTAAGTAAATATAATTAAGTATTATTAGTCTAAGAGGGTTTTGTTTCAATCAATAATTTTTTTTGAAGTGCGAAATTCAATTAGGGGTATGGGTTGCGTTTACACTGCTATATCCCTTCCAAGTTAGCCCGCTACCATCTTAGACGGCATCGTCACTTACCATCAGGTGAGATCGCAGTCAAGGGCTACCTTGTCATCGAATAAAAAAAAAAAAAAAAAATCGAAGATAATATTCTACCGTGCTAAGACAATACACTACATTCTCAGATACAGTGTTTTATCGTAACAGCGATAAATGTTCATATATAATGGCATTTAAATATTTCAATTAAGTCTTAAAATTACTAAGAAACTTCGAATGGAAAAACACTGTCTCGTAAAACATAATGGTAAAAAAAAAAAAAAAAAACAGAAAATCGTGATTCTGAAAAATGCTTTTTTTTTAGATAAGTACAGTATATTGTCATGGCACGACAGTATTATAATGAAAATCAAAAGAAAAGGTCATTATAAAATCCTATGTCCTAATTTCAAGGCACAGGACAAGCACAATTTTTCTCCAAACAAAACGTTTGCTTCAAAAGACATACAAAGGTATCTAAAGATTTTGCATTCGCAGCCCATTAGCTTTTTTTGTAAAAAAGAATATTAGGCAACCCGAATTTGACTAATATCCTCCTATCCCCTCCAAATAAGCGAAAAGCTTGTGTTAGGAGTGGGTACGACAATAGCGCAACGGGTGGGATTCGAACCTGCGACCTTACAGTTTTCAGTCCGTACCTTTAACCGTTGGGCTATTGAGGCTGTTTGTATTCATTAAACCATAAACGATGACCACCGTCGTAAATGACTGTCTACTTCGAGAAGTTCACCTCGGAACAAAGATTTGCTAGTTGCTCTTCAAACAGTCGACCTAAATCAAGGTAAATTGTTTTTCTTAGTTGAACAAGGAAAATATTCAGACGCGTCAGGTGGTAAAGTAAAATAGTACACGTCGTACCTACAGCAAGCAGCAAAACTGTGCTCTCTTGTCCTACTAATATTATAAACGCGAAAGTTTGTAAGTATGGATGGATGGATGTTTGTTACTCTATCACGTAAAAACTACTGAACCGATTTGGCTGAAATTTGGCATAAAGATAGATAGATTATAGTAGTGTGGAATAATACATAGGCTACTTTTTATCCCGGAAAATAAGAGAGTTCCCGCGGGAGTTACAAAACCTTAATCCACGCGAACGAAGTTGCGGGCATCAACTAGTTTAAAATACTCATGGAACTAGACTAAGATCTTAAAGTCCGCTCTGACATTGCTAGACCTTGAGACAGAGTTAAAACGAGATAAAAATAATTAAATCTTGAGTGAGAGTGCGATCTTTAATATAGGTACTAGTTGATGCCCGCGACTTCGTTCGCATGGATTGAGGCTTTTTTGTATTCCCGCAGGAACTCTCTTATTTTCCGGGATAAAAAGTAACCTATGTGCTATTCCAGTCTATAATCTATCCCTGTAGCAAATTTCAGCCAAATCGGTTCCGTCGTTGCAGCGTGATTGAGTAACAAACATCCATACATCCATCCAAACTTTCGCATTTATAATATTACAAAAAAATAGGATAATAGAATATGCGATTTTATCTTTAGAGCCCGACAAAATACCATACCATGTCCTCACATGGTATGGTACAGTGACAAAGCTTGAAATTGGTCTATTTGTATACCAGATGAATGCAATACTGCCAACAGAAAAGCAGTAGAGTTTAGACCGAACCCTGCTGGAAATTCCTAAAAAAAAATCAAATTCCTAAAAAGCCGGCAACGCGTTTAATGGTGCCTCAGGTGCTACAAATGTTCATGGGCAGTGGTAATCACTTAACCTCAGGTGACCCGCCTGCTCGTTTGCTCGCTAAAAATATTTAAAAAAAAAGGAAATCCGCAGAAAGTACCATGACTATAATGGATGCTGTCATAGTCCTTCGCAGTTACAATTTTTATCTTATTTTTAACCGACTTCCAAAAAGGAGGAGGTTATCAATTCGGCCGGTATATTTTTTTTTTTTTCTATGTATGCCCACCGAATACTCTGGGGTTTCTGGACCGATTCACGCGATTTTTTCTTTAATCGACAGAGGAAGCTCGCGAAATGGTCCCATAAAAATTTTTACCTTCAACTCTTCAAGCCTGATGCTGCAGAGGTACTTTCCCCCTAAATTATGGGGTTTTAGGAACTGTCATTTACGAATTGGTATGCTTGGCCTAAGCATATACTAGATCTTAGAGCTTCAGGTCCTACTCCTCAATCCTGATGCTGCAGGGTACTGCCCACCTAAACTATGAGGTTTTAGGAACTTTCGCTTGCGAATTGATATTATTGGTATTAAGCATAGCCTACATCGTAGAGCTCAAGGTCCTAGCTCTTCAATCCTGATGCTGCAGGGTACTGCCCACCTAAACTGTGAGAATTTAGGAACTTTCGCTTGCGAATTGATATTTTTAGTATTAAGCATAGTCTACATCGTGGAGCTCAAGGTCCTTGCTCTTCACTCCTGATGCTGCAGGGTACTGCCTACCTAAACTATGAGAATTTAGGGACTTTCGCTTGCGAATTGATATTGTTAGTATTAAGCATAGGCTACATCGTGGAGCTCAAGGTCCTAGCTCTTCAATACTGATGCTGCAGGGGTACTGCCTACCTAATCTGTGAGGATTTAGGAACTGTCGCTTACGAATTGATATTGTTGGTACCAAGCATATACTACATATAAAATTCAAGGTTCTAGCTCCTCAATCCTGATGCTGCAGGGTTGGAGAGATTACGAACTGTCGCTTTCGAATTGATATTGTTGGTACCAAGCATGGACTACATCATGGACCTCCTGGTCCTAGCTCTTTAGAAATTGTGTGTTGTTAATAAGTACTGTAGGTACCAAGTATAGACTACTTTAGTGCCGTAGTGTTGGAGGGAGGGGAGAAAGAGAGCAGGAACAAGCTACACTAAAAAGCTTAAAATAAAAATTCTTTTCAAAAAACCGACTTCAAACGCCACTACAAAGTATAAAAATAATTTTATTTTGTACACGTTTGTTGAAGTCGGGCGGGCTTAACTAGAAACGATGAAATCGATGCGCGACGCTTACCTTATGGTGACATATAAGAGACACGCTTATTGAAATCGGGTGAGCATCGCGTATCGGTTTCATCGTTTCTATTTAAGCCGCCCGACTTCAACAAACGTGTACAAAATAAAATTATTTTTATACTTTGTAGTGGCGTTTGAAGTCGGTTTTTTGAAAAGAATTTTTATTACAAAATCGGTTCATCGGTTCGGGAACTACAATGCCACAGACAGACACACACACAGACACGTCAAACTTATAACACCCCGTCGTTTGTGCGTCCGGGTTAATAAAATTGTTAATCCAGCAAAAATGATGCATATCTAATCATTTATCATAATCTTAACCTTTTATAATTAGGCACTCGTAATTTTCATCTTTTTTGCTCTTTGCCTTTTGTTTACTTGAACATGTACTTAGCTTTTATAATACAGCATGTGGGAACTAGCTAATTTTCAATAGTCCCATTAGTGCCTAATTTTTGACAATAAATAATATTAACTTATTATATACTTAATATGGGTATATAATATTGTAAGTCTGTACAATCAATAAATATTTATTTATTTTATTTATTTAGGAAAATTAATAACTGATTTGATCTACATAGTCTTAAAATTAGGTAACTTACACTATACTATATCATAGGTAACTTATCTATACTAATCTATACTAATATTATAAAGCTGAAGAGTTTGTTTGTTTGAACGCGCTAATCTCAGGAACTACTGGTTCGAATTGAAAAATTCTTTTTGTGTTGGATAGTCCATTTATCGAGGAAGGCTTTAGGCCATATATACGCTGCGACCAATAGGAGAGAAGCATCAGTGAAAAATGTTGCAAAAACGGGGAAAATTATCCTTATTTAAAATATATTCTTTTAAAAACTTCTTAATCGCGATCATAATAACAGAAATTGACGCGGACGAAGTCGCGGACAATAGCTAGTAATATTATAAAGCTGAAAAGTTTGTTTGTTTGAACGCAATAAACGCTAATAACAGGTTTTCTTTTCTTCTGTGATCGAAGGTTTTCACATATAGACACTAAACGAACAGGGGAAACAGAATACACAGTAAAGAAGTTGCTGAAAACTAATAGCAGTTAAAAATATAATCTAAGATTTATAATATAAAGATCCACATTCCAATGACTAGCTTTATCCCTTCATTCAGCGTCAACTATTGAAACAAACCTTAACAAAATGCCGCTGAAAACTAAAATGTAGAAAGCGGCTTGCGTCGCTTGCAACTAATTGCCCCTTTTGCTCTACTCGGCCTTTGCTCCCTTTGCTCTACTTAGCTTCATCCATCTTGGAGCAGTGGTGAGCGCTGTGGTCTTACAACCGGGAGGTCTCGGGTTTAATTCCCGTCGGGGCAATTTTTGAATTCATGATTTTTAAATTGTTTCTGGTCTGGTCTGGTGGGGGGGCTTTGGCCGTGGCTAGTTACCACCCTATCGCCAAAGACGTGCCGCCAAGTGATTTAGAGTTCCAGAACGATGGTGTGTAGAAACCAATTAGGGGTATGGGTTGAATCTACACTGCCATACCTCTTCCAAGTTAGCCCGCTACCATCTAAGACTCCATCGTCACTTACCATCAGGTGAAATCGCAGTCCAGGACAAAGTCAGTTCAGCAGTCCAGTTCTTTTAAGGTAGAACAGCGTGAAGTCGGGGTAATTAAATTTAATTCAGGACTTCCAACCAAATCTTCATCGAGATAGGGTGACAGTTCTGCATTCCACTTAAGCTGAGTGCGAGCTTTTGACCCAGTTGAGACAAAAAATAATATTTACCACCCCTACTGTTTAGGGAAGCACAATGAATATTTTTTATTTTAGAGTCAATATTATAATTTTACTTGTTACTTATAGGATCTAAAAATTATTTAATAGTGCTATGTTAGTATGGGGTACGCGAGAAAGAAATTACATTTTTGTCTTTTTTTTATATATTTTAGCCAGCCAAGGGGCAGGCGGGTCACCATGTGATGCCCATGAACATTTGTAGCACCTGAGGCACCACCAATGCATTGCTTGTTTTAATTAAGATTGCCTGCTTTTCAGGAATTTGTTGGTCCGCCCCTTGTATAAACATGTTGTGATTTAATATGAACACCGTCGCAGGAAGTTGGTTCCACAGTTTCAAAGTTCCACGTGAAAAAAGATCTGGCACAACGGATGGTCGAAGTGTTCCAGGCACTCAGATGGTGAGGGTGAAATTGTGTTCGGTGGCGAGCAAAAAGACACTGTCTCGAAAAGACACTGAACTCTCAATTTTACAGGAGATTTTTAAGTAACCAAAATGCATGCGAAATATTGTAACCATTTGCTGAAACTAATGCCGTTGCTGTAGCTAAACGCAAGAAGGTCAAACGGAACGTGTTTTATTTGGCGTTGTATATCATCATTCGAGTATAAAGAAACGCAATCAAAACTTTTCTGAGATTTGGTAACAGCGCCCGTGAGTCTGAGGAGCGTTTAATAACTTCGTAAATATTTTTAAGACGTTAAAAAGTTTGTTTAATCTATTGGAAAGGTGAGTGGAAAAATTATAGAAAGCTTTATATATTCTTGAAATAGTATTCAAACCATAAATACGAAGGAATAATATTGAAAAAGTGTAGTGAAATTAACATTCTAACTTTCATTTTTCTTTACTAACCTGTTGTGATTCGCCGCAATACGTAACATAATTATGTAAGTAAGTTTATACAAATCCGTCTCTAGATCTATTTTTATATTTTTGTTCGTATTATCTTAAAATAATTCAAACTAAATTTTCCTAATTATAGTTAAACAAGTTTATCGTTTAATGTGTTAGAACTACCTTGCTTGGGACTATACTTCCACATATATATTTTTTTGGTAATTTCCGTAGCCTTTTTAATAACAGCTTTGAACCTTACTAGCATAAATCCTTCCTTTAAAAATGAGCACATATCCCAAAAAAATCAGTTCATCCGTTTCAAAGATTATTAACTGATAGTTGAGATTTCCTTTCCCTATTTTTAACGATCTACATATCTAAGCTAAGTAAGTCAAGTGATGCTTTCTCTCCATTTTATTTTCACGAGCGTTAAGTGAACACCTAAACTTCTAAAGATTGAAATGACACTGGATAAGGGATTGTATTTAGGGACTACTGATTTAAAGAGACCCCTACTTATGGGATGATTTCAGTAAGGTGGTGAAAACGGATATTTTACTAACAAATATATAATTTCAACCGAAGAAAAAAAAGGAGGGGATCTCAATTCGTCGCGTATATTTTTTTTATACATGGGATTTCGGTAATAATAAAATTACGTATAAATAATCATTATTATATAATGTGTGGCAGTCTTGGCTTGTTAAGAGCCATTATGTAATCGTCCAGTTTTAATAAATCTTTATAAGTAATATTATAAAATATTAATTGCGTTTTGACATTGTAAACATGTTTTTTCATTTTATTAATTGTATGAGATGTCATTTTAATAAGTAGGCATAATTTAAAGTACCTTAATTATTCTAATAATTTGGATAAACTTTATTATTCGTCCTTCATAAGTAAGTTCTGTCAGGGGGCCCAACCACCAAAATATGCTTTAAGCTGTATTATTTCAATACACCTACTTTTGAGAAAGTTTTCTTTTTTCAACGAAGACGAGTGATTTCTCATGATTATATTTTATTTATTATTAGTATAATACTATGATATATTTTGTATTGTTAAATTATTGTTTTATTTACTTATATCAAAGTTCTTTGAAAATTGTATTAATTTATAACGAAGTATAAAGTACGTTTGTATCAAAAACCAAGCCTAAACCGAAAAATAAAGATATTTAATTGAATGAAGATTTTAAAATGAGTAACATAGGGACTTCAGTAGGGTTAACATGCGCGCCACGAGAAAATTGTATCTATCCGTTTACTCGTGAAATCTCATACAAGTTCACGAGTAAACGTCAATACTAAATTCTCCACTAGCGACTCGATCTATAACATAAAATGAAATGTTTTTGTACTATTTGCAGATGCATCTAGAATCACATCCGTTATATCCATGCACCCAAGAAGAGAAACTAGCGATTCGCAAAGAAGTCGGCATAAAGGATAGTATTCTCCAAGAAGACATAGATGCAATCCTGGATTGGTTTTACAAGGAGCCTCATTTGGCTGATGCAGTAATAGGCAAGTATAATATTTTTTTTATTATTATATTTTGTATTTAATATTTATCTACTCCAGCGTCAAAAAATTCCAATTTCGAATTTGACAGCTGAATCGAAATGAACTGTCTTTCGGTTTTGCTTCTCATTTCGATGCAGGTCGTTGTATGGTAGTTGCATCGAAATGGTAATCTTCATAAAATAGGATACCTAAAGCTAAGAGGGTCTGAGTTCTGGTACTTTTGTATCATTCATATAGACTAGTGGTTCGCCCCGAACTGAGACCTCGCTATATCCCATAATTCCCAAAAGTTTTAATTATATATTGTAATAATTAACTTTTAACATTAGACGCAATAAAAAAAAAATAGTTGACATAAAACTGTTTTACTGGCACAGCGCCATCTATTAGCATTATTGTGAAGCTATTAGCATTTAAAATTAAATAATTTCGTTTCTTTATAACATTTATCTAATTTTAGTATTTGTTGTTCAAGTACAGGATATAACTGAATGTTCAACCAAGTTTCACGTTCTAATATTCAGTAATTCAGAAGTTATAGGGCTCTGACAGACATTTAGACGGACACTTCTCTGTCTAGTAGGCAAGCGCCCTAGTTGACTCAGAGAACTCGCTTCGCTCATTCAATAAATGTATTAAAGTTGGTACCCAACCCATTCTATGGTTGGTACTGCCACTCAAAATTAATATCAAACCTAAAAAAAATTTCAAAAAATTTCAAAATGTAAGTCTATAATAAAAAAATATTGATTGATTTGACTTTTTTATTTATTGTAAAAGAAAGTAAAAAATTATAAAGACGACGTAATTTTGTTAATGACTTTATTTTCCTTGTTGGAGATAAAATCTTGTATGCATCTGTACGTATAATTAGTCATTACGATGCAGTTTCATAAATAGCTATTCTATACCTACACGTATTTACCTGCTTTAAATCACGCGCGAACGCGGTAGCTTAGCCTATATTACTCTCTAAGTCCTCATCTATAAATGTCCTCAAAAATACGTCAATCTGAAGCTGTGTTGCGGCGTGATTGAAAGACAAACTAATAAACAAAAAAAAATTATCCCGCATTTATAAAAGCCATTTTATAATGTTAATAGCTCACAAACATCGTGAGCGGCCACTTTTTCAGAGCAATATTCGCATAAAAAATGTCTCCAACACTATGAGAGGACAACTGAGTACGAAACACACAAAAAAATACATTTATAGATACGTATATTTTAAGTTTTAAACAAGACAAGAGATGGCCTTCCATTAATCTCTTTTTTTTATTGTACCTCCTCATTGAATTTAGGTTTTGATTAAGTGAAGCCATGAGTGAATTGTTACTAAAATCTTCGTCACGACAAATTCATGTCGGACATGACCGGCTCAAACACGTCTTATCACTCCATAATATCTTCTTGGACCAGACAAGATTCTTTCGCCTGACCGAGGTGGTTATATTTAGTACTGATTAACTGATACCCACGATTTCGTCCAAATAAATTATTTTTTTCTGGTGGAGGCTTTAGCCGTGGCTAGTTACCACCCTACCGTTAAAGAAGTGCCGCCAAGCGATTTAGCATTCCGGCACCGAGGCGTGTAGAAACCGATTAGGGGGTACGGGTTGAATTTGCACTGCCATACTGGTTCCAAGTTAGCCCGCTACCATCTTAGCCTGCATCGTCACTTACCATCAGGTGAAATCGCAGACAAGGACTATCTTGTTAATGAATAACAAAAAATTAAGGTTTTAAAAGTTGTCTTCCCGACACTGTTTTTATTTACCATTTCTTCACATTGAAAGTTTGAGAGGTTAGGTTTCCTTAAAAACTGTAAGTATTAATGGGATTACCCTTGTGGACAAAATTCCCAATTTTATTTGTAACTTGAAAAATGACGGATTCTCTTAGAAACTTTCTTCACCTTTTAAACGCCCTTAAGGATGAAATTTCCAATAATTCCTACTTAGTTAGTGCCTACGTTATAAAAAGAACCTACCTACCTAATGTAATTTTTTCAAGTTTTTAACTATAGTTATATGTGTATAATATGTTGATAGAGCAGTCACTCAGGACAGGTCTTGTTTTATACGTAGGTAATAGATAGGTATACTTAGATTTTTTATAAACAGCTATAAAAAATCTCGAAGTGTCTCGAATCGCTGCATTTAACTATACGTAGATACATTGTAGGTATACTTAGAGATTCCCAAAATCCAGTATCTGACCGGTATTAGGTATAAGCCGGCTTTCTGCTATATTTTACGAACGCGCCTGCCAACAACAGTAACTCTTTCTTTCTTTTCTAGATCGCGATTACGTTGAAATGATGCTAGTCTCAACAAGATGCTCCCGCGAAAAGTGTAAAAGGAAAATTGATAATTTCTACAGATACAGGTCTTATGCGCCGGAACTTGTACAAAGTAGAATAGAAATGCTATCCGACCCAGGCTACGATCCTTGGCCGTTTTAGTAAGTTCCATTTTCACATGACACTAATAATAATAGAAAGACGAAAGTTTGTTAAGCTATTGCATAGCTCCTATCGCGGGCCAGCGTGGAGACCGAATCCAGAAATTCCGTAACGAAAATAACCTGACACGGGACTCCTCTACGGTGAGCCGCTAGATGGCGTTGATAAAAAATGCTATGCAATAGCTTTACCGCGGCAGTCCCCGAGTGCCACACGTCTTTTTTTTTGTATGTGTGTGTGTATGTGTTTGTGTGTGTGTGTGTTTGTGTATGTGTGTAACTATACTGAACGCGGAGATGTGGCTGTGGTGGCAGTTTCGTTACTCTTTCACCTCGGTTATAATACATTCTAACGGTTTCGCTGCTACTTCGCGAAGATGTGCTAAAACCTTAAAACAAAGACTCGATGCAGGGTGTGACTTTTTGTACTATATTGTTAAGATCACAGATTAGGTATTAGTGGTTAAGATTATGTGCCGATATGGCGCTTTGCTTACAAAAACCCCAAGGTTCTGGAACGGCGAGTTGGTACCGAAAAGCGCAGTGTTGGCAGACGTATTCCACTGGCAACATCAGATGAGTCATAAGGAGTCGCCGGATACAGGCAACACAAGACCGAGATCTGTGGAAGTCACTACAGGAGACCTATTATGTCCAGCGGTGGACGTCCATCCGTGCACACAGAAGAAGTTGCCTTCTACATGTTTTGAACTAAAATTAATATCTATACATATATATAATTATGTATTAATTTCTGTTAGTTAGTCTGGCCAAAACTCAAAAACGACTTGATCGATTTGAATTTTTCTCAAAAAATCAAATAAATCAAAATTGGTAATTTTGTACAGAAATCACCATTTTTATTAGTTGGCGGAAGCGAAGCTGCAGATAAAAACTAGTTAAGAATAATAATTATTTATTCCATTTCAGCCGTCAAACTGCTATACTCAAACTGTTCAATGGCAAAAGGATATCAGTGTTTCAGTTAACAGATCCCAATCCTAGCAATTTTCACTGCGAAGTGGCGCTCCGAAATACAATTATGGTAATTTTATGCTCCAATATAGTTTAGTACTGTTAGAATAGAGAAATCAAAGAAGAGAAGTTTTGAACAAAAATATTTTTTTCAGGTATCAGGTTATTGGGGTTAGTTTTATGTCTAGAATAACGAAAATAATCTTGTTGTTGTTTTTAGGAACAAACCGCGAATAGTATGGCCTTAACTTCGCGGTAAATCTGTGAGATGATCACAAGAGATAAATTATATAATTATACTAAAATTAATTATGATTAAATAAACTTTAGACGTGAAAAAATATGCTTCAAGACAAAATTAAAAAAAACCGTACCTAGCTTATTAATAATCATGTCGTTTCCTTAATGATCATACATGTAATAAAAATCGTTGTAAATATTTTACAGCTGTGAGTTCAAAGGTCATGTAACCACTATTATAACTTTTATAAAAAAATATACTTATTTAAATAACACGGTTGGACACAATTACCCCAAGATCGTGTTGTGTGGCAATCCTTGAAAATCTTCCAGTTGTGGACATCCATCGGTTAAGACGACGATAAATCATTGAGAAAAAACTTATAAGGTATACTTACGAAAGCAACATTGCACTTCTGTTCCAGTAATCTAATATCGAAATAGGGGGTTGACTTTAAAGCAGCTCTATTAAAATAAGTAATAAGCAAAGAGTGTAAGAAAGTTATAAACAAACAATACTGTTGCAAAATTCTATAATTGCTCTCTTTAATATAGTTAATAAAATAATAATAACCGCAAACACGGTATTAAATTCCGCTGTTGGTACACCTAGTGAATTTTATAGGTATATAAATACTAAACGTTTCATTGAAGAAGTTCCACTGCGTTTTAAAAACAAAAAAATATATACATTGAATATAACGATGTGAAGATTTTTGAATCCTGACGGATTTCAAAAATTTAGGAAATTTCAGCGAGACGACCAAAAAAGTACCGTCGCAGAAGAATATTATGACGTCACGTGGCTATTTTCCGAGCAGCCTATAAATATATAGAATAGATAATACTTTAATATATTATTTAATCCACTATTGATTCAGATTTTGCTTATATTTTATTCATAACAAGAAAATAGTAAACATGTTATAACTTTTGACTTATGAGAGGTAATTTATTACTGCTGATGTTTATTTACTGATATTGATAACGTCATGAAATTCCGCAGAATTGCACTGCCTATACCGATCACTGCTGATTACCTACTTTTATATTTTCTTTCGTTTATATTTTGATTTGATGCCTCAAAAAATATTAGTAAACTTCTTCACAACCCTATTGATAAAATACGCTGGAACTTGTTTGTACCAACGTCGCAGTCAAGACTAACCGTGTAGCAAACATTTCGTCAAAATCACAGCAACACGCTATGTGGTATCACCCTAATACCTAATATTGATTTAATCATCCTACCTAATCTTTATTAATTAGTTATTCATATTTAATTTTGTTGTTACAGCTTGGAGATTTAAGATTAAAATATGACTACATGCTGGGAGATATCTGGGTAATGGACCTATTGAATGCTACAATTGGACATGTGTTACGAGTAAATCCTACACTACTGCAGAAGTTCTCACGTATTCTTCAGGTTGTATAATTAAAATTACAGTTTTTATTAATAAAGGCGTATTTATACTTATCCAGTGACTGTCAAAACACTGTTTCCGACGCTAGTCGAAGCCAGGGGAGAGGAGAATATAAGTCAAGTTCAGCTTGACTGATATTCTTTAAAAAAAAGAGTCGATAGATTACAGTAGCGCTGTGAATGTATATACGTTACTTACATATTCTTTTGTTTCATTTTCAGGATGGAATGGGTGTTAAGCTGTACGAAGTTCATATCGTGAACGCCTCATCATTTAGTCAGCATTTTATAAATATGTTTAAACCCTTTGTTAAGACAAAGATTCTAGAACGTATTAGGTTCCACGAAAGCATAGAAGAGTTACACAAGTTTATTCCGAAGCAATATCTTCCCAAAGATTTTGGAGGTGAACAGCCTTCTCTGGATGAATTTAAAGGTACCTACTTAAATTCAATAGTTCTTCTTCTTTATTAACCGATAGACGTCCACTGCTAGACAAAGGTCTCTTGTATGGACTTTCACTGGCCTCGGTCTTGCGCTGCCTGAATCCAGCGGCTCCCTGAGACTCGTTTGAGGTCATTGTCCTCCTAGTGGGGGTCTGCCAATACTGCACTTCTCGTTGCGGGGTTGTCACTGGGTCGTGGGTGTGGTCGATGGGGTTCCAAGATGCTGGCATCTTGGAACCCCATCGACCAGCTCTTCGAACTATGTGGTCCGCCCATTTTCACTTCAGTTTCACGACTCGCTGAGCTGTCGGTCACTTTGATTCTCCTACAGATCTCCTCATTTCTGATAACTTAATACTTACATCCTTACTAATAAATATAAATGCGAAAGTGATCAGGCTAAATAAGTTTTTTAAATGGAATTTTAATTTGTGCTTAAAATTAAATACTTAACCAAAAATCTTATGTTTTACGTGTTTAATATTTCAGACATGTACAGAAGAGAGATGCAAAATCCGACTACTAAAAGTTACTTAATCAAATGCTGCCAACAAGTGTCAAATGAAGAAAAGCGGAATAGTGAAGAATATGACGGAGACCGTTTAATGGGATCATTCAAAAAATTGGATATCGATTAATTCTTCGAATAAATAATTCACGGAAATTAAACAAACAAATATCTCAACTTAAAATTCTAAAAGAAAGAAGTTTTGCAGAGGAGTTTTTATTTTTCCGGAATAGAAGTCAGAAACAAAAAAGTGCAACGGCAACTGCTCGATCCAATCGTTATTATATTAATTTCCGATGATAAAATAATAGTTGTAATAGTGTAATTTTTTTTTTTATTATGTGACTGTGTTAATCCTGATACGCCCCTCCAAGTTAGCCCGCTTCCGTTTTACGGCTAGATACGTACGTAAATCTACTTTGATCTTCGATTTTAGATTTTAGATTAGATAGATCGTATCGACCATCGGACTGCACCGTCCCTTATTAAAATAGTTAAGATCTCAGTCAATACTAACTTGCAGTTAAATTTAAAAAAAAGAACACTATGTAAGTGCTAGTTTTTTTATTATTAAATGAATTTAATCTGTTCCCGTTTAGGTTCTGGTGTAAGAATTATAAAAATATTATTTTTATGATCTCAAAAAAGTAAAACACCTACATGCCTGAGAATTCTCCGCAATGTTCTTAAAAGAGTGTGAAGTCTGCCATTTTGCACGTGGCTAAAGTGCACGTGGAGAGTAGAGTGGTGAACTATGGCCTTAACTCCACTCAATTCTCATTCTGAGATGTCTCGTGCGTCGTAGTGACTGACGATGGGTTGTGATGATAATATAAGAGTGATCCATTTGCAAAAAGATAAAGTAAAGTAAAAGATAAACTGATCTATATTATTAATCTATGATTACTAGATTGGCGTTACGAATGTTTAAGGAATGAGTTAGGTTAGTTGACGGTTACTGATAGTTGATATTTTTTAGCACTTCCTGCATCCATTGTTATTAGTTCACGAGACACTCGCATGCCAAATGTGGCGCTTAAAATTGATCCATTTAAATCATTTGTATAAGGATAGCCAATTCAGAGTAAAACGTAGATTTATTATAGAAGTAATTGGATACATATCATTTCACCCTGACACAATCAAATACAAACAAAAGAATGCGATATTCAGTAAAATTGCAAAGATAAAAATGGAGAGTCTTGTAATTTGAAAACCGGGTCGTGTCGTGACAGCTGCATCGTGACGTAGAGCCTCTTTGTCAACGTCAGCGGGACAAATGATTTCTCCAGAGATTTTTTTGTACTTTCATACTTACTTGAAAATAAAAAGATTTTCGAAAACAATGGCTTCGTCAGTACAGAAAATCAGTTTTAGTGAGTTTGTGCCTGTTTCAGTTTAGGAATAATAATTTATAAAATTATTGGGAATAGGTAAAAACTAGATAAAAATAAAATTAAGAATTTGAAGCATGTCCGGTTAATTTTTTTAAGTATTGTCAAATGTATTAGAATACTTCAAATTAAACCATGAGCGATTGCGTTGATTATATTAATTAAAGTTTTTTATTTTTAAATAATTTTATTCACCAAACAACATTAATAAAAGGGGGGCCCCTACCAGAAACTTAAGAGTATTATTATTTTAATATTGTATTAATTTTTGAAGATTCTTGAATATTTAGACTAGCTGATGCCCGCGACTTCGTTCGCGTTGATTGAGGTTTCTTATTTCTCGCGGGAATAAAAAGTAGCTTATGTGACATCCAGACTGTAAGCTATCTCTGTACCAAATTACAGCCAAATCGGTTCAGTCGTTTCGGCGTGATTGAGTAACAATCATCCATCCATCCCTACATCCGTACATCTAAACTTTCGTATTTATAATATTAGTAGGATTGAAAAATAATTTGCTGAACACAAATTAACGTTACTACTATGTATACGAGTACTAATGTATATTGTAAGTTTGATTAACATTGGGCAATAAATCAATATCAGACACATGCCAATAGCTTTATTAGGTGAGAGGTGACTTGACACGTGTGTTTCATCGGTTAATTATCGACGGGATTTAGTTACACGAGGTATCTTGTACATGTGTAGTGATTATGATTTCATCTGCTGGCTTTACAAATACGTAAGTCCAATAAATCCATCTTGTATTATCGATGATTACCTACGATTAGGTAATTAATTCGCAAAAGTCTACTCGAACCTGTTTGTTTTATGAATCTTAGGCTGAAATCTATAGACCGCATTCTCGTTCTGCTCAGACTCAAGACAAAGTTTAAAACGAGACAGATTTATGTCAGAGCATATTTGTGTCTTGTTTTAACTCTAACTTTAGTCCGGGCTGAGTCAAAGCACGCTCTATAGGTCACAGCATCAGCATTATAATTGTAGAGCAATGTGATAATATTATGTTATGGGAAACGTACGTAATCGCTCTATGTAAAGGAAGTGTATGTAATGCTATATAAATCTCGGGAATTAAGTTTCACTTTTATTTTTTTAATTCGATGACAAGATAGCCTTTGACTGCGATCTCACCTGATGGTAAGTGACGATGCAGTCTAAGATGGTAGCGGGCTAACTTGGAAGGGGTATAGCAGTGTAAATTCAACCCATACCCCTAATCGGTTTCTACACGCCATCTTGCCGGAACGCTAAATCGCTTGGCGGCATGTCTTTGACGGTAGGATGGTAACTAGCCACGGCCAAAGTCTCCCACCAGAACAGACCAGAGACAATTTAGAAATTATAAATTCCTAAATTGCCCCCGCCGGGAATCGTACCCGAGACCTCCCAGTAATAAGACCACAGCGCTCACCACAGCGCCAGGGAGGTCGTCAAAAAGTTTCACTTAATGGTTAAAATCGACAGGAAATATGTGTGTAGTTTTAAACACCTTCGATTATGGGAGATATAACTAGCCAGTCCCCTCAATTAGCCAGCCAGCAGTAAAATCTTTGTGGAGATGGCAAACTCCACATCAGTACATGGTACATGAACTACACAAGACTACTAATTATGCCAGGGCTGCTCTCTATAGTTTCTGCGGGATAGGCATCAATAGGCCTTATACAAAGGATAATGTGACAGTCAATATTTGTCATTGATTGAAAGCGCAATGGCATGACACGCGTGTTAACAAGATGTGTGCTAGCTAATTATAATCACCCGTGCGTGATTGAGAGGATTATGTGAAGCTTTGTACGAGTAGGTATTTCATAATCTTAATCTATTTATATAAAGAGAGTTGCCACTGACTAACTATAATCATGAAATCTCAGAAACTATATGAAGCCTATAAACTTGGATTTTGGAAGAAAGATTTCCTCTAGGGCGTAGACATCAGCTAAGAAAGAATTTTTGAACTATTGCATAGCTTCTATCGCGGGCCAGCGTGGAGACCGAATCCAGAAATTCCGCATCGAAAATAACCTGACACGGGACTCCTCTACGGTGAGCCGCTAGATGGCGCATTTTTTATCAACACCATCTAGCGAAATCCACCAAGTGCTATGCAATAGCTTTACCGCGGCAGTCGCCGAGTGCTACACGTCTTTTTTTTACCCATTATTTATTTAAAGGCCAAATCTGAACACCCAACATCAGCCACCCATCCAGCTACCGACCGGGGGTTAACGGTGCTCAATTAGCAGGATAATATGCGCTATCACAATTAAGCTCCAGGCTCTTTAAAAGAAAGACTACTGTTATCAGCTTACTTAAAAGACTTGGTTTATTAAGCTATTGCATAGCTTCTATCGCGGGCCTTGAGCGTGGAGACCGAATCCAGAAATTCCGTAACGAAAATAACAGGTTATTTTCGTTATGGAATTTCTGGATCTGGTGAGAGGAGTCCCGTGTCAGACACGGGACTCCTCTCACCGCTAGATGGCGTTGATAAAAAATGCTATGTAATAGCTTTGCCGCGGCAGTCCCCGAGTGCCACAGTTCTTTTTTTTTTTTAATCTGTTTAGATTTAAGTCAAATAAAATAACATAGATACCAATTGAATTTATTTATTTAGTCGGTACAACTTTGGATGCAAGTGGAACCATGCAAACAGAGCTTATCCCAATTACTATAAACGCGAGCTTCAGATTTCCATTTCTTAAGTAAATATTCATTAAAACTTTAATATATTTTCACAACTCCTAGGTCACAGTTTCGAAGTTAAATAATTGCGGTTGTAGAGCGCGGTTTGAAATACTCCTATCATAGCATCCATATTTAACAACTAGCTGATGCCCGCAACTTTGTCCGCGTGGAACACACTTTCGCAATTATAATATTACTAGCTTTTGCCCGCAGCTTCGCTCAGGTTAAGTTCGATTTATCAAACCCGTATTTTACCCCCTTAGGGGTCTAATTTTTCCAAGATTCTTTCTTAGCGGATACCTACATCATAATAGCAATCTGTATGCCAAATTTCAGCTCGATCCGTCCAGCGTTTAGAGCTGTGCATTGATAAATCAGTCAGTCAGTCACCTTTGCCTTTTATATATTTATATAAGATTAAGATTAGTAAAAAATAAAAATCATGAATTCTATACCGACTTATTGATTGAAGAATTAGGTCTTAAAGTTCAACGATGTAGTCTTTACTTGATACCTACAATGTCTATTCATAATCATATTAATCATATCATATCAATATCATATCGATCATAGTTCCTAAAACACCACATTTTGTAGGCAGTAGCCAGTAGGTACCAGGATTGAAGAGTTAGAAAGAAAAAAATTAGATAGAAAAACATAACTCCTCCTTTTTTGAAAATCAGTGAAAGTCCGTTAAAAAGTAGCCTATATTACTTCTCGTTTATACAAGTAGAGGATTATTCCTCTTGTTTTGTCAAATCCGGTTCAACTGTTCCAAAGATTAGCCCGTACAAACAGACAAAAAAATTTAAAAATGTGTTTTGGTTATTCTATAGATAGCTAGATACCATAAAGACTTTTCGAATGATAATTACCCACGTGCAGACACTCATTGTGTGTGAAAAATACTTCGACGGCCCTGACGTATATCATCGAAACTGAAAACTGACGATTTTTTCATCAGCTTAATTGCCTTCTATTATGCTATATTTTACATCCTTCGCTTTCGCTAATGAGATATAAAATATAGCATAATAGAAGCCAATTAAGCTGATAAAAAAATCGTCATTTTTCAATTACGATGATTTACGTAGGTGCCTTCGACTTCGAATCTTTAGACACTTACTACAGTTTTCGAATAATCTATAATTATATAAAAAGGCTTGTCCTGACTGACTGACTGACTGACTGACTGACTGACTGACTGACTGACGATCAACGCACAGCCTAAACCACTGAAGTTAGAAACTTGAAATTTTGACAGTAGGTTCCTTTTATGACGTAGGCGAGCACTAAGAAAGGATTTTTCGAAATTCGCCCCCCAAGGGGGTAAAAAGGGGGGTTAAAGTTTGTATGAAACTCCGTCATTTTTCGAGTTATACTCATGAAATTCGGTATTTAGGCTTTAAATTGAAAACAAAAAAGTACGTGTTTCACAGTTTTTAAAAATTCTACCCCCTAAGGGGTTAAATAGGGGTTGAATGTTTGTATAATAGTCCTTCGTTCTTCAAGTTATTTTTCAAGTTACGTTTATGAAACTTGATATTTTGGCTCTTGATTAAAAATAAAGAATTACGTATTTTACATTTTTTTTAATTTCTCCCCCCAAGGGGGTAAAAAGGGGGGTTAAAGTTTGTATGAAACTCCGTCATTTTTCAAGCTATACCCATAAAATTCGGTATTTAGGCTTTAAATTGAAAACAAAAAAGTAAGTGTTTCACACTTTTAAAAAATTCTACCCCCTAAGGGGTTAAATAGGGGTTGAATGTTTGTATGATAGTCCTTCGTTCTTCAAGTTATTTTTCAAGTTATGTTTATGAAACTTGATATTTTGGCTCTTGATCAAAAATAAAGAATTACGTATTTTACATTTTTCGAAAATTCTCCCCCCAAGGGGTTAAAAAGGGGGGTTAAAGTTTGTATGAAACTCCGTTATTTTTCAAGCTATACCCATAAAATTCGGTAATTAGGCTTTAAATTGAAAATAAAAAAGGACGTGTTTCACGGTTTTCAAAAATTCTACTCCCAAAGGGGTTGAATGGGGGTTGAATGTTTGTATGAAAATCCATAATTTTTCAAGTTAATATCGAGCAACGGATCTACGTGATTCTTTGATGGGTATGGTTGCAGACAGTGTGTTATAGGTTACTTTTATTCGGACAAAATCAGGAGTCCGCACGGGATTTTCAAAGAACCTAATTCCACGCGGACGAAGTCGCGAGGGGACAGCTAGTAAATACATAACGTAAGTATCAGTACTATCAGTGTGTACTTTTTGTTGTATGGGATCCTCCGGTCGTATCGTTGGGGCGTTGTTGTTTGTGAGTTACGACTTATGAGTTATGACCCCAACAGAACTGCCTCTTATTGATTTTACGACATTGGCCATGGACTTTAATAAATTGGTTACTGGTTGACTTTAATACTTGTGGAAATAATCACTCAACTATTGTAGATTAAAATGTGTTTCCTGTCATAAGTTTGACCATATTACTAACGTTTTAATACGATATTACTAAAACAAATGACTTACCTATATTAAACAAACAATGTGAGTAAGAGAGTGGAAAGTATATAAATGTAATACTCTCTATTTATACACCATTAAAGGAAAAATACAGAAAAAAACGACTGATATACACAAGTAGATATAAGATAATATGTTGATGACTATAATAAGCTTATAACAGTACTATTACAGTTCTACTTATAAGGACTTAACGCGTAGGTGGGTAGATTGATAGGTACTGGTCTGGGCAGCGTGTGGGAAGCTTGCTTCTGAGGTATTTTGGATGTCTTCTCAATCAAAATACCTCAGCGCCTGAAAACATTCATACAATGTGTGTTGCCAGTGATGACTTATGGATCAGAAATATGGTCGTTAACAATGGACTTCATAAGAAAGCTCAGGGTTGCTCAGCGGGCGATGAGCTATGAGCGGAGTATCCCTGTGAGATCAAATCAGATATCAGGAGATCCGTAGGAGAATCTGAAGGAAGGTGGACCGATAACATCAAACAAGTCGCAAGGACCCGCTAGGTACAGGTGACGCAAAATCAAGAAAATAAGTAATATGTGAACGTCTATACAAGAACCTGTGTTCAACAGTGGAGGTCTATCGCTAGATAAATAATCGTTAGTCAAAGACATCGTATTTTCAACAGAATAAAATTGAAAATACTAAATCAAAAAATTACCAATGTTTCGAAATTACAGAGTCTGGATAGGACTCTGTAGTACATACTCCCATTTGAATGACCCTAACCCATACTACAGGTTCCTATCATGGAGGAATCAAATTTTTTGTCAAGGTTCCTATTGCAAGTTTGTCAAAAAAATTGTAAGCAAATAAACTGTAATACTGTCATAAATATTGGCTTGCAGATAACATTATATTTTTCGACGCTATTCTAAATATGGAATCCAATTTCTTAAGGAAAATGTCTAGTTTCTCGAGTAGAGTTTTCGTTTTGCTACGCAGTACCGGCTTGATGTTTGCAGAGTCATCTAATTCAAATTCAGTATTTATTTTTACGTTTTGAAAGCAAACATAATAAACATTATAATACCGACTACCTACTTAAGAAAAGTTTGAAGAAAGAAATGAGAGATATTCATGTAGACATGAATGCTGAGAAAGTTGGAAACCAAGAAGGAGAGTCGGGACACTCTACTTTTTCGCTCTAAATGTCGCAATAGCTTTTGTCCACGATTGAGTTAGATCGTCCGCGTGAAGTTAGCTTAGTTATGTCTGGTGGGAGGCTCCTACCGTTGAAAACGTGCCGCCAAGCGATTTCGCGTTCTGGCACGATGGCGTGTAGAGACCGATTAGGGGTTAGGTTGAATTTACACTGCTATACCCGCAAGTAAGCCCGCTACCATCTTAGACTGCATTGTCTAACTTTTTAAGTAACTTTTTTAAAAACAAAGAAATTATGTTAAATGATGGCAGTGAAAAGTTTTGTCAAAAAAAAAAAATTAATAAAAAAATAATATTTTGTCATCCTAAGTAAGTACTAAGTAAATACTTAGTTAACTAGTTAGGTTTGTATTTTCACTACAATGTTAAACGTAATGTGGGAAGAACCAAATTGAAAAGCAAATGTAATTTGTACGACGAGTCTACAAATAAAACGACATCCGTATCTCACATGAAAATGTTACTTGCAGCTTTAAACTGAAAATTCATTTCAATTTTCGGATTACTGAAGCGAGGCAATAGGAAGCTATCAATTTGGATTTTAACCAACGCTCTTTCTGAGCGCACAAAAGGAAGATAATTATTTATTGATATTCAGTTTTCTTTAGTAAGTTATACTTATTTTATTGGCGTAGTTTTAACTTTACTGTCGTACTTCTGTAAATAACATTGTTTTTATTTATATGCCATTCTCTTCGAGTATTTTAATACTCAAAGGCCATTCCTGTCAAAGCTACTGTAATGAAAATTCCTGACATAAATACAATGGTCAAAACATACTGGAAAAGAGTAGAAGCGCAGCAACAAATAAATAATGCAAAATATTAATAAGTGATTAAAAATATAATTTATTCTACTACGTAAGGTAATTATTATATTCGAAGAAACAAAAATTAATTAAATAAAAAGTCGAACAAAATTCCCAGATGCTTATTCACACTTTTTTGACAATTTTTCTAAAAACGTAGAGGTGATAAGTTTTAGAAAGTCGCATTGCTTGACTTTTACTCAATACCAAAGTGCGAAGAGCCTATGTCTAATTCAAGTAAGCTCGAAAGTAGTTAGACGTAGGTAGTAGGTAGTAGGTCATAGTTCGAAAAACTGATAGACTTTGTGATCTAAAGATGCTCGTGAGTTCGCATCAGAAAGTGCAATGTTAACACTTCGCCCATTACGTAGACAGACGATATCAAACGAGTCAGTTCGCTACCATTTTAGATTTTGTCGACACTTACCATCAGTTGAGATTGCAGTCAAGAACTATCTTGTTATCGAGTAAAAAAAAGACGTGTGGCACTCGTGGACTGCCGCGGTAAAGCTATTGCATAGCATTTTTTATCAACGCCAACTAGCGGCTCACCGTAGAGGAGTCCCGTGTCAGGTTATTTTTGTTACGGAATTTCTGGATTCGGTCTCCACGCTGGCCCGCGATAGAAGCTATGCAATAGCTTAAAAATAAATAAAAATTTCATTGGAGACATTGGGTTAGGGAAGCATTTGTCAGAGCCAAGTCAAAACAAGTTATAAAAAAGTTATTACGCCGTTTTTCAAATTTTCCTGCAAAAAGTGACGTGCAATCTAGGGTTGCCTATATAAACAGAAACTCCGCCCTTGTAAAATATTTACACGTCTTTAGCCCTTTCTGTCTCCCATAATATATTCAAAGCCTGCACGCGTCGAAAATTGTTTGTGTAAAAAATGTTTACAGAATTTGTGTCGTTTTTAGGGACGCTTTATTTTCAGGTATTCACGTGGAGCAGGTAATTCATGTTTGTTTTCGTTGTCCCAAAATTAAATTGTTTATGTTTATTTTAATTTTACGCCAGAATTAACTTTTCAAGTGAATTTGGAAGGATCGCTTCATCGCTTGACCCAAACTGGAATCGGAATTTTTGCAACAATATTTATATACTTACCTATATGAAAACAAAACTTGAACAGATTTAGGTATGACACGCCCAGCCAGGCGAAGTGCGGTTCGAGGTCTGCTGTTTTTGTTAATGTATTAATTACAACCATATTTTGTATCGATTACGTGCAATGAGAATTAACCAAATTAAACATTTGTGGTTGTGCCGCTACTCAATAATATTGAAGTAAGATGATATAGACAGTGCTGTTTGCCAAATCAAAAACCTCTGAGGGATACTAGTGAATAACGCGTACGTATAATCGTCACCAATCCTCATGCTCTACCCTGAACATAGCTTTGTTTTAGTGCAAAAAATGCTTAGACTATTCAAAATAATTGACGCGAACATTCAAAATTCAAAATTATTTCTTTTATGTAGGCCAAATTGTGGCTTTTATGACAAACTAGATGATTCCCGCGACTTCGTTCACTTAGATTAAGGTTTTTTATTTCCGGCGGAACTCTCTTATTTCCCGGGATAAAAAGTAGCCTATGCGCTATTCCATAGTATAATCTATCTCTGTGTCAAATTTCAGCCAAATCGGTTTAGTCGTTGCAGCGTGATTGAGTAACAAACATCCATACATCCAAAGAGTGTGGTGAGGAGACCAGCTTCCACTTCATAGCTGAGTGCCCTATGTACTCAGTGGTAAGATGGGAACTACAAGGTAAGGATAGAATAAGTGAAGAAGACCTAACAAATCTTTCTATAAAGGATATCGTTAGGTTTTCGAAAGCTATAGGTAGGTTTGAGGGGGTAGGCTGCCTGGACATCAGTAACCTGTGTCCAAACACGGGGAATTGGGTGGAATAGTCTTGACACAGGACTAATCACCCGCCTGGCGTCGGCAGGCGTCCCCTCTTTAAATACAATACAATCCAAACTTTCGCATTTTTAATATTAATAGGATTAATCGAGATCTACCACCAGTTCTGAAAGCTGATTCTGCTGAGAAGAGATACATTACACAATATTCATAATGTTTGCAAATATAATACATTTCTCATTCTGTTTTGGTAAATAAAACATTTATTTTAAATTAAGCCTTGAAATTGTAGCCAAAATAAATGTCAGTTAAAACAACTAAGTATAAAATGTTTGCGGTACAAGGGGAGTATTTTATTACAAAGTTAAATTATCCGCCGCCGACTTCATCGTATTTTTTAATTGAGTTTACATTTTTTAACAGAAATAGCCGGCCTTTGTGGTTTATTTGCTTGAATGAATAGGAGGAAGTGAAGAATAAGTAATAAGTACCTTATACAATATGTATGTAATATGCATTAAAAGGGCGAAGAATTTTTAAATACTCAGTAATTTACTACTTCCATATTTATCTTATGTTTTAAATATTTTTTTAGATAAATTAAAAAAATATTTTTGCACGCCAAGCTTGGCAGAATATGTTGATACCATATTATTTGTAAAACTTAAGACATATGATTTATGTATGTTTCATGTAGGTACCATTTTCGTGCAAAATAAAAAAACGCGCGTCATATCATTTGAGTTATCTTCACTTTCTTAAAAATATAAAAAGAGTTTAGGAAAGTGCAATAAACTTAAGTTGAAAATACGACAAAAGCCAAGTTTGCATTATTCTGTAAGCTGAGTATATACTATTATATTCATTTTATTTTCCACTTCATACGTGAAATCTGAACCTATTTCTGTATTTACGAGATGTAAATGGTGTTCTATCAATCTATCGAGATGATTGAGTTTAAAGCCGATGAAATAGAGGTATAATATGTATAGTTCTTGCAATTTACGACGGCGCGTGGCTCATGGTTGTGTGTGTGTCACATCTGTATCACAAATAAAAAATTTTTATTCCTCTGAGCTGTATAAGTATGAGCGAGAGCTTGCTCGCGCCTGACCGCTCTCAGCTAAGCTCCTGAGCTTAGCTGGGAGCTTAAGAGCCTGTCAGTAAAGGCACGCACATTTAAGCAATCTGTATGTACCTTCGATCACAGAAAGATAAGTGGATATCGCATGTTAGTCCTATTTGTGTAACCACCAAATATGAGTGCAAGATCATTTCGTTAGCTAGTCTGTCATCCAACATTGACGTGAAGCAGTTATTTCAGTGTCAAGGAACAATGACGCATTCGAATAATGGTTGAAGTATGAAGTGCTGAGTCCACTTATTTTTCTGTGATCAAAGGTATGTACAAGACGTAACCACAAGTAGGTAAAGCTCACGCGCCCTTGTGAATTGCAAGATCTATGCCGGAATACAGTCAAAAGTTCCAATGATAAAATCTCAAATTCCAGGGTCATATGAAAGGTTTTAATCTGTTAAATACCATAATATTATCCGCTATTTTCCATAGCAATGTTATTCGTGATTAATGTAACGATGCTATATCGCCTTAAGAGCCCATATAAAGCGGCGAGGAAATGCTAGCGATGCAGTAAAGGAGATAAAACGACAAAAGTGTACGTGATAAGAAACTATATTATTAGTAATAACATCTACCGTAGTAGTTAGGATTATGGGCGATGAAGTGACAGTTTTGTTGACTTTAGATTTTTTAGATTAATCAAATTATTACTTCCTTACTTATAATATTATAAATGCGAAAGTGTGTTTGTTGATTTGTAATTCAACCACGCCGAAACAAAGCAACGGATCAACGTGATTTTTTGCATGTGTATGATTGAGGACCGGGAGAGTGACATAGACTACTTTTTATCCCGGAAAATTAGAGTTTCTGCGGGATTTTAAAAACTAAATCAAAAAACAAATTTAAAAAACAGTTTTTATATTATATAAGTAATTTCATTTCCACTTCTGCGGAAGTGGAAACTGCGGAACTGAATCGGAAATGGGCGCGGCACATAGTTCGAAGAGTTGATGGTCGTTAGGGTAGCAAGGTGCTAGAGGGGCGATCCCGCACCGAGAAGCGCAGTGTTGGTAGACCCCCCATTAGGTGGACCGGCGACATCAAAAGAGTCGCAAGGAGCCGCTGGATTCAGGCGCGCAAGACCGAGGCCCGTGAAAGTCCATGCAAGAGATCTTTGTCCATCGTTGGACATCTATCGGTTGATAAAATAATATGAATATACGTAGTAGATACATCTCTGACAAAACCGGAAAAGCGTGTTTTGCACTGGTTAAAAGCCGTAAAACCAGTTTTGTGACCCCAATGGCAACAAAGCTCAACTTATCTGTAAGTTATTATAACCTATGTACCTACCTAACTGTATCCTTAAAGCACATTGACTTTCGGTCGTTTCCATGCAACTACCATAATATTAAATTAATGCTTCCGAAATTGAATAAAATTTAATTACAGCAATGAAACTCAAAGGAATAAAGAAACATTTTATTGAATTTTCAAAACACCTTATACCTGTCTACGTAATTAAAATACCTACTAAACCACAAAATTGTTGTTCGGATTTTGGACAACACTTCATTATAATTGTAATTCTGTAAGTATGGAATATTTTGTGCATTACTAAATTACCGTAGTTAGGTCTTTATAAAATAGTTTTTTTTTTCACTTATACTTACTTATTGATAGATAAAGCTAATTGTCAACACTGTTCTTAGGGTTCCATATCGAAAGGTGCCAACGGAATCCTATAATATAACTAAGCCTCCGCTGTCCATCTATCTGTTTGTCAGTAGACTGTATCTCATGAACCGTAATAGTTACTTGAAATTTTCAGACATTGAAATTAAGTAAAGGTACCCGCAGGGGGTCTAATTTATTTTATTTAAGAAATATTTTTTTCAGCGTTTTTGCTCAACAATCGCTGTTACGCTGGGACGGAACCCTTCGTGTGCAAGTACGACTCACACTTGACCAGTTTATTTTACTTAGGTACATTTACATTGCCTGCTAAATTCATATTAAAAAAAAATTAAAAACATCATCACTAATGGTTGAAATTCATTAAATCAAGCTTGGATCCGTAGATTTGTATTTTATTATTATTATGGTCAATAAAACTATAATTATCTATTTATTTTACCATCAAATTAAAAATATTTATCTCGCGAGCTCCTAACCAGGTATTGCTTAAGTTAATAATTATTTATATTTCTAATCTACACTCAAAAGTCTAAAAGTTCCTGGCATGCCAGCGTATTGTTCCGTAAACTGATTTTTCTGTCTACATGACTCATTGGTTGTAGCTGCATTAATTTCTTGTAAGTATCTCAAGTGTTCCTCCGATGACAGCAGCTCAGTCCATTCCTCTGGAAAGTAAAGAAAATTTTTGATAGGAGTCTAGTAGGAGAACCGACGAAGATACCGACATAGCTCAGAGAGTCGCGAAACTGAAGTAAAAATGGACATGGCACATTGTTCGACGAATTGCATCGCTATTTAGTAAAATACCAACTCACTTTAAAAACAAAAACTTCACCTTAGATTACGTATCACGGAATATGTAAAAACTGGAACGATGATCTAGTGATCATCTAGTGATGATGCCTGCGACTTCGTCCGCGTGGATTAAGGTTTTTTGATTCTCGCAGGAACTCTTTAATTTTCCGAGATAAAATTTAGCCTTTGTTTTAATCTCGGGTATGAGCTATCTTAATTCCAAATTTCAGCAAAATTGATTCAGTCTTTGTGGCGTGAAGGAGTAACAAACATCCATCCATCCATCCATTCATACATTCATCCTCACACACTTTAATATATTAATATACTTTCGCATTCATAATATTAAGTAGGAAGTAGGATAGGTGCGAAATCCTATTCCCATCTCTGTCATTTTATTTTGTTTTACCAATTATGTCAAATTGTCCCTTATTTAATCAAGGTGAAGTGAGATTTATTTTAGTAAATAGCCCTGCTGATGGTCGTTGGGATCTCAAGGTGTTGGAGTGATGATCCCGCACTGGAAAGAGCAGTGTTGGCAAACCCTCTACTAGGTGAACGGCCACATCAGACGAATCGAAGGGAACCACTGGAAACAAGCGGCGCAAGAACAAAGTCCGTGGAAGTCCATGCAAGAGACCTTTATCCAGCTGTGGACGTCTATCGATTGATAAAGAACAGGAAGAAAAAGTCATACTTGATCTAGCTCGTGCGCTAAACAAAAAAGATATTTGATTCTTATGTGAATAAATTAATCGATCAAAGTCAGTGAAATGTAGACAAGTTCACATTAAGCTATTTGTGTCAGATTTCCATAATTATTCACTTACCTTGAAGAGTTTTTAAGGAGCGCTCTTCGCCACCGAATTCCTTAGGAAGTATTTCTTTCGGAAAGTATTTATGAAGGTCATCAACACATTTGTGGACGTTGATCCTGCTCGCCACTTTGGCGCTTAGCACTTGTTTCAATATACTCACAAATGTTTCTATAAACTTTGATGTCGATACTATGTGTATTCCTTTTATTCTCATTCCAAAGCCCTCCTGAAATTTTAAAGTTAATGCTTTAGCAAAAAGGTAAAGGACAATGCCATAAATGTATGGGACTTTGACCCACTTACGAAAAGTCGTTTACAAAAATGAATTATCCATCATTTTATTGCTAATTGTTTACTAATGAATAAACATAAGTTTTAAAACTTCTAGCACTTGCGGTTTATGATTAATTAAAAGTCAAAGTTGGACTTTTAGGTTATTATGAAACTAAAATATCGTGAATGATTTATAGTACTCCCACATGAAAGAGATACAGTATAGCGATGTCAAACAAGATAGAGTGAAACACAGCTATGTCTATATCCGTCTCTCACAGCGTGCCACACGCTTTGTAGATTCTATTACACACTTATTCTATGTTTATAGTAAAATAAAAACAAAGTGACACTGACAAATGACATCGCACCACAGTTGACATCTCAAATCGACAATGACGTTTCGTTACACGTTTCATTTTCTTTTCGTTTTTGTTTTTTTTTTAATTTGTAGCTAATGTGCAGTTATGATTGGCATAATTATTTACATTAAAAAATATTTGTGACTTTTAATTAACCTATTATTAGTATTGAGAATTATCCATTATGTAGTAGGTAATAATGAGTTTTTATGTGATTTTTTTATTATAGAGTTGGTTGTTTAATTGCGTAAAAATGGCGTTATAAGTATACAAATGTCTAACAATAATAGGAAATAGTTTATTGTTTTTTTATCCTCGGATTTTTATCCTCTACTTTTACGATACGAATGATTTATTTTAAAACGATCATATAATAATAGAACATTTTTAATTAATTCACATTTTCTGTAAATTGCTGGGTCACAATTTGACATTCTCCTTTTGGTTACGAGGTGAAAACTCGCTCGCACGCTTTGTCCGTCTGCGTAGTAGGTACGGTATTAAGTGATAACTGATAGTTACTACGTTTTTGGTAAAAGCACTCGTCAATAGCCTATAATAGTCCAATGTTGGAGTAAAGACCTCTCCCAACGGGAGGGATAGCCCATAATAACCATTCTGATGATTGGGACCATTGGATGCTGAGCAGACGGGTTGGTGATCGCAGTAGATGGTAGTATAGCACAGTACCTAAAAGTAGGCTTATCTGTGGGTTAAAGATAATGAAGTCCACTACGTGCGGTTTGGCAGACCTCACACAGGTTTCTTAACATTATGAAGAACTCACATAGCTTTCGAAACATTAAGAAAAACAAGTGATATTAATTTATTTGCTTGAATCGCACATAACTTCGAGGAGTTAAAGGTACGTGAATGGCTAACATGGTTAACAGGCATCAGCCTGTTAACCATGTTAGTGGTGATGTCCTAGGTGTTTGTTGTAAGACTTCGGAATAACAGTTTACTTTAAAGTAATTCTAAAAAAAATATTTTACATGTGAATATGTAAAGCCAAAGTAGATACTATGAAAAAGTATTTGCCATTAAAAGTATTGAGATCATCATGCATCCAGATGTATCATCCCCGAACAGCATGCGCTCGGATTTTCGTTCGATTGGACATGATGCAGAGGGTATAGAGCTCTATAGAATACACTATAATACCTTCTGCACTGCTTATCCCTGTGAAGATTGGCTGCCGTGGACACAGGTGGGAGAACTGGCGGATTAAATTGTTAAATATTATCATTACTCACAATGTAGATTGTCATAGCCTGTCTTAATTCAACAAGGCTCATTTTGGTCACGATGTCCATCAAATTTGCATCTGAGAAATCGAGGACCATGAAGAATCCACTGCAATAGTCGTGGATTTTGGCATATTCGGCTATCTAAAAGTGAAATTGAATATAATTTGATACAATTGTGAGTATAAAAGATTATTTAAACAAGATGAGGAACCATTGGTTGTTTTGACCAACAATATACGGCTATAATATTGTTATCCTCTATGTAGGAGTCCCCTTGGATTGAGTTTTTTTTTTGAGTCCCGCGAGAATACTCTTATTTTCCGGGATAAAAAGTAGCTTATGTGCTATTCGAGTCTATAATCTAACACTGTGCCAAATTTCAGCTAAATTGGTTTAGTCCATGCAACGTGATAGAGTAACAAACATCCATAGCAGTAGTACACTGGGTCAATGGTAGAAGGGCGATGGAGGAACTAAGTTAAGTAGTTCTTTAGCACACTCTTCGAGATGTGTCTTCTAGAAAACCAACTATCATGCTCCAAACTTTGAAAACTGGAGTTGACCATTCCATAAAATGTGACTGCAGTATTCCGTGTACAACGTAAAAAGCAGTTCCAGCGTGAAGTACCGCTTGATTTTATTTATTATTTATTATCGGACAACAGAATTTGGTATTAGTCGATTTTAAACGAATAAGGAAATTAGATTAATTACTTACCACTATGTTATGCCTAAAAAAGTGTCTAGCCTGAGGTGCTTCCCAGTCAACATCGTAAAATTTGCAGACAATAATTCTGGCGTGATCGTCTGTCAATTTAGGTAATATCACTGAATTTCTGAAACAAAACAAAATTCTTCGTATACTCTTCTGATTTGCCCCTTTTTTTGACATTGTGTTATTTTTAATCCATTTTATTCTGACAAAGTTAAAACTTTCACACTATTTGTTCAGGTCATTAATTTACCAATCGATGAGCTGGAAAAGTTCTGTACCGAACATTATAATTATTTTGAAAATTTTAACCGTAGGAAAAATTATATAATATAGAGCTCAAAAGTATTATTTAAATATTAGTATAATTATTACCATTTTAAGTTGCACCATCACTATCAGATGAGATCGCAGTTAAGGAATATCATGTCTGGAATAAAAAATTATTAATATCTACTTACACAACTTCGTACAAGTGTTCAAAATCTGTTTTAGGATTGAAAGCTCCGAAGAATTGAGGCATCAAGGTTCTCATTGTGCATATTTTGTCCATTTGTGACTTGGCACGCTCTATTGACCCTTTGCATCCAAGTATTGTGGTCTCCAAATAAAATTTCCCTATAACAAGTAGTTTTTTTAATAAAGTTCACAAATGCGGCGCTAACTGGTGGCATATATAAGTTTCTACCTAGCTTTGCAGCTTGGGTTTTTAAAAACTTTTAGGAACCCTGTATTTGTCCGGGACATATGGTAGCCAATGTCACTCTTCAGGTTCTAAACTATACTCATGCAAAAAATGACATCAAAAAATTGCTCCGTTGTGTGATTGGAGAAAAAATTAAAAGCAAACACACTCGTATTTATCATTATTATTATATAGTAAGGATAACTATAACCAATGCGTGGTTTAGACATAATGTTTTTTGCGTAGGTAGTTTTTTTTTAAGCAAAGTTAGTATAGTTCTCAGCGTGACTTGCGCCTCAGCTAGCTATGCTCAACGATTCCAGCTAAACTAAGTTAACTCTGTCGCCCTTGAGCCTCCCTTCATCAGCATTTTTATAAAGTCCCGACAAAGATGAAAAATCTACTGACATTATAAAGGTAGTACTTAACAACCGCAAAGGGTAAGATAGGGTAAACGCTACCCAAGGGCTTCAATAAAGAATCTAATATCACTCAAGTCAGGGTTCAACAATTGCGCCTCATGAATTTTAACGAGACATTTTCTTTGCGACGCATAAAGGATTCTACACACCAAACCCGTCAACTCTCCGGCAATGCCCGGCCAGCGGCTTTGTTGTCGGCGCGTTTTTTATCACGTCACAAGTTGGAAAACAATATTGTTGGCGACACGAAATCAGGAATGCCATCGCTCGAGTGTCGCCGGGCAATAGAGTGCAAACACAAGCCGCAGTTATGCGGCCGATATGTCGCCACAAGGCGCCAGTGTTGTCAAATAAAATACTATTAATCCGAGTCTCTACACTAGAAAATCGCTAAAATTTCTGCTGAGAGAGTATATAGCTGCTGGTGTTCTTCGCAGAAAATAGTTATTTATTATATCATCCATCTATCCATTATCTAATGGCCAGTTTTCCAAACCAGGTTTTTATTAAAACCGAATTTAAAGACTGCTTTAAACTCGGTTTAGCTTCTTTTTCTTCAAACTTGGTTAAAAGCTTTTAACCAAGCTGATGAAACCAAGATTTGCCATTACACTTTAAATATTTCTGTTTGTTTATTTATTTCTGAATTTTCTCTGGTCGGGTGGGAAGCTTTGGTCTTGGCTAGTTATCACCCTACCATCAAACACGTACTGCCAAGCGATTTAGCGTTCCGCCACGATGGCGATTAAAAACCGATTAAGGGTATAGGTTGAATTTACACTGCCATACTCCTTCCAAGTTAGCCTGCTACCATCTTACACTGCATCATCACTTACCATCAGGTGGGATCACAAGGACTATCTTGTCATCGAATGAAAAAAAAAATATTATGTAAAAACGCATTTGATAAGTCGAGTTTATTACAAAGTTAGTGGATTCCCTAATTATAGGGTTGCATGGAAAAAATCGGATTAGCATCAGCAGCTGACCACAATATAATGTAACTTATTACATTGATATTGTATTATTTTGTTAAGAAAAGCGAAGTTTCTCGCCGTACTTCTCAGCAGAATCTTTAATCTGCATTCCGAACCGTTGACCGCAGTGAACTCGCTGACCCGCCGAGACCACTGGGTAGAATCTCGGCGGGTCAGCGAGTTCGATGTGTACGATGCTTTAAGTGATCCGGTGCTTAATACAGCACCTGAGGATCGCGAAGTGTAGAAGATTATAGTATGAAGGCAATTTTGTGCATTGTATATTTTAAAATAAATTCCGAGCCAATTTACTCGTAAAAAGAAACGTTTACAGACCCAAGTTTGACTAGCGGAACGATGCCCGTTCTTCATAAACGAGTCCTTAATGGATTTCTTTTGATTAAGGAACCTTATTTATTTTTATACTAGCTTTTGCCAGCGACTTTGTTTGCG
The DNA here is from genome assembly GCA_038048805.1 of Hipparchia sbordonii. Classification (NCBI taxonomy): domain Eukaryota; kingdom Metazoa; phylum Arthropoda; class Insecta; order Lepidoptera; family Nymphalidae; genus Hipparchia; species Hipparchia sbordonii. The sequence goes on along the minus strand of CM076107.1, from coordinate 4,324,124 downwards.
TGTTACATAAACCTAACTCCATAAGGACGAAGTAATTGGCATAAGTCAACAGCTGTAATATTTGTTACTAGTCAATCTTTACTAATCCTTAGATACTAATATTATTGTTCGGATGAAGCGTCTCATATAATAATGATCCAACTTCACTTAGTACGTTTATCTCACGAAGCTTCGGGCGCTTTACTTGTGGTCACGTCATGTACATGCACATTGCGTAAGTGTGCGTGCCTATCAGGAGCGTGCCTATGGGAGCGGTCAGGCGCGAGTAAGCTCTCGCTCACACTTATATAGATACGTCTCACACACACACAACCATAAGCCACGTGCCATTATGAATTGCAAGAACTACATATAAGTTCGTTTAATCATTTATAAGTACTGGTTTATTGTGTCCTTCAATTACGCAGCAACGGAGCAACAGATTGACTTGATTTTTACATGAGTATAGTTCAGGACTTGAAAAGTGACATATGTGGCTATAATGGCTAACGTTTATCCCGGAAAAACTGAGTTCCCGCAGGGTTTTTAAAAACTTTACTTCGCGCGGACGAAGTCGCGGGAAAAAACTAGTCATCACTGATTTTCCCCCAGGTGAGGTTGCAGGTCTGTCTGGCTATGGAAGAAAATAACTATCTTAAAGTATATACACTTAGACAAATTTTTCCACTCTCCACTTGTTAACATTTTCTTATTTTCCTTATTCAAACTTCTAAATTACCTTTTGCGAAACGTTACTAAATAAATCTTACTCTTTTTGACAAAATTGCCATGCAATTTTCATTTGCGTCAACTGTGTATCTTCTTAAATTAACGTCTGTAATATTTATCGCTGTTGTAGGTAAGTAAGCTGGGGAGTTGATGGTAATTTTGGTATAATCACAGACCATCTGCCGTATTTTTTATTTAAGATAACTTTAAACCGAAAATATGTTTCCTCTTCATTTCATTTTCTTGTACATTATAAATAGAAAATGCATGGAAGTCATTTTAGCTTTCTAGGTCTAAGGGCTAGGAGTTACAACTGTAATACATACATGAAATAAATAATACAAAAAAATCTAGGCTTTAACCTTTTTGCCAAATGTCAAAAACTTTTAGTTTCAAAATTCAAAATCCATTTATTTCATATAGGCCAACTTGTAGCTCTTATGATACGTCATAAATCTACAACTGGTTCGGAATGCAAATTCTGCTGAGAAGAGCCGGTAAGAAACTCAGCAGTTGCTCTTTTCAAAACAAAAAAAAATTTTTTTACAAAAGGTAACAAAACTATGCTATGTATACACATACAGTGCTTCCACAATGAAGCTTCAAAAATGCACACAATCATGTCAAAACGGGCAGACAAAGCAGACCCATTCCCGTTGGTGGCACCCGTTCACGAGCATGACGCATAATCCAGCCTTTGCTTCGCTCAACCATATTTGAGGGAACGTAACAACCCGCACCACACGACACCACCACAGAAATGTTTAAAGAGAGCATGACATATTTACGCTACAACTTGAATAAAATGTAGAAAGCAAAATTGTCACGAATCACGCATATTCCCAAGATTCCCACTAATGACTCTTGGACTTACTTGAAATGTAGGTACTTAGTTAAAAATCATTTTTGCGACTAAGAACAAAAAATAGCTGATATTTTGTCTTGCAAAGATTATGTTCTTGTGGAGTATATTTTTAGAATCTTTTGTATTTTTTACCCAATTAAATATTAAGTTTGTTAAATGTGGCAGGTTTTTTCTGTTGCCGAAAACAATAAAATATATATTATTACGATGATGATAATATAATTATACAATAGCGGATAAGTCTTGCCTAATTTAATTACTTCCTTTTGTATTTTATTAAGGATTAAGGTACCTACTTAAGAGAAGATTAATTATCATGAGTCGAAATAATTCTCAACCAAAAACCGGTCCAGTGGGGACAGATTCGCGTATGACGTTTTTTTATATGCTTTGGAAGGAAAAATAATAAGAATAAGCATTTGGTAATTAAAAATGTTTTATTTCAATTTTAACAAAAAATATTTTACTTTAATTAAAATAAAATGAAAAATGATTTTAAACATTTATACAATTATTAAGTTTAAATTTTTATAAATTATTTAGTTGGTTTAAATATTTTTTTTCTAGAATTTAAATAGAATAGAATAGTTATTTGATAAAATAAAATAAAATAAACCGAGTACATACATAGTTACGAGTCCTGCAGCTCTCCCTTATTTTACTTCCTACTATCCTACTAATATTATAAATGCAAAAGTTTGTGAGGATGGATGTATGTTACCTACTCCTTCACGCCATATCGAATGAACCGATTTGACTGAAAGGAATGGAGATAGGACATCCCCAGAATTAACACGGCATGGGCTACATTTTATCCCGGAACATGAACATCCGCGGGAATTAAAAAACCTTAATCCACGCGGACGAAGACGCGGGCATCATCTAGTAGTTTAATATTACTTCAGAAGTAATCTTCAATAATAAAATTATTATTAATTCAAATAAAGACTTGTAATTAATTGTTCTAGACACTGAATCGAATATTCTCAATGCCTACCTAGTTTTTATCGGCAACATGTCAGATATTTTTAAAAATAGCGAGGAGTTTGCGAATTATATTTTTGCTAATGTATGTACATAATATTATATTATGATTTTATCAACGTTTATGCCTAAATATTTTATACAGTCAGGTCTTTTTAAACAGGCACATTAGCATGTACTTACATAGTTCTTGGATTGAATAAATTACATAGAAATTAGAATACAAGTTTTTGGACACGTGAATTAAGTTTCAAGGAATAAATTATAATATAAATTTAGGTAATATAAAACACACATTTGATATAATTCTTTCGGGTACACTTGGGAAATAAAGGATAACAATATTATAGATAAAGTAAGTGGTTATGATTTATCTGAAGGAAAACGTGAGGAAACCTGCACTCGAAGGTGTGTGAAGTCCCTCTATTTGCATTGGTATGACCTATAACCTTCCTTTGAGTGGAAGATGATGATGAGGATAAAGTTATGAAACTATTATGTGAACAGCACGATGCTATCAACATAATAGTTTAGAATAGAATAAAAACGCCTCGCCGTCAAGCAGGCGTCAACCTAATATAAAAGCACGGTACCGCGGTTCGTGAGCTTGTCCCAAGGCGAGGCGATTACGATACGATTCCGATTAATGTGCGTTACAGTAAGGAGTTTCATACAAAGAATACTCCAGTACTCTCCACTCAAGCCGTCCACGGCTCGAGTTGATACGGTGACGATTCCTTTCCGAATCGATATGTGTGCTGACTTCCTTAGGTTCCCGAAGGATACCCACGTTACTCCTTACCTAACATCGGGCGGGGTTACACGCTTTAGGTTGTAAGTTAGCTAAAAATTCATCTCTAGCATCGAACTGAGTCGAAGTCACCTTAATAATAAAATATATTCTAAAGGTGCTGATAGACTTAAGCATTCGTGCGAATCACAGAAAAATACGAGAACATTTTAGCGAGCATTCTATCGAGCGTTCTGGCGAGCATTCCAGCGAGCAGATTTGCTACACGCGACCGTCAAGTCTGACTTCTTCATGAATAATATAATTGACGAGCATCGAATAGAGCGTTCGCTAGAATTCTCAAGATGTTCGTAGCAATATTTGGCTCTATGCTTGGCTCGGCTCGTTGTTCAGTTCGACAAAAATAAAAACGGCGAATGCTCGATGTTCTGTTACAAGTGAATGCTCAAGTCTTTCAGCACCTTAAGAATAACATTAATCACAACTTTTTAAAACATAAAATATAAATTCGGATTTCCTTGTGTCGTATAGCTGCGATATTCAGTAACTTAATCCAAAAATTTATTTATCTATACTTAATATTATACAGCTGAAGAGTTTGTTTGTTTGAACGCGCTAATCTCAGGAACTACTTGTTCGAATTGAAAAATTCTTTTTGTGTTGGATAGTCCATTTATCGAGGAAGGTTTTAGGCTATATAACATCACGCTGCGACCAATAGGAGCGAAGGAAGCATCAGTGTAAAATGTAGCAAAAATGGGAAAAATTATCTATATTTAAAATATATTCTTTTAAAAACACTTAATCGCGATCATAATAACAGAAATTGACGCGGACGAAGTCGCGGGCGGGAAGTTATTGAATACGGCTGAAAACAAAACAAAACATGACACTCGCTTCAGTAAATAGTTAATTGTCCTTGGACTTGCTGCTTCATGTCAGATTTAATAGCCTAGATCTAGACGTTGATTGACATCTAACCTGCGTAAGTCGTAAAATATTAATTGCTAGAGAGTCTTGGTACATTTAAATCGTATGAAATTAATCAAAACATAGGAGATCATTCCTACAGTATAATAATATTATAATACTAGTAGGACTACTTCTATCGGGATAAAATATAGCCTAAAGAACTTCTTGGATAATTGTATAAAGACTCCTTCAATATCAGATCAGCAGTTCTGGAAAGCACGGCAGAAAGAAAGGTCAGGAAAGCTCCATCATACGAGCTTTAATAAGATGCAGTTATTTTGAAATCACAGGCAGATACTAAATTTTATTTACTACTTGGTTATTGTTTACAAAAAAATTGCAGCTAAGGAAAATATTTTATTTATTTACTAGCGGACGCCCGCAACTTCGTCCGCTTCTTCAACTCAGAATCAAAAGTTCCTAAATCCCCACAGTTTAGGTAGGCAGAACCCCTGCAGCATCAGGATTGAGGAGTTGGGTTTTGGAATTCAACGATGTAGTCCTACCTACAACAACTATTCATAATCGACAGTTCCTAATTCGCCACAGTTTAGGGATATCCGGTACCCCTGCAGCATCAGGATATAAGAGTTGAAACCCGAAATTTTTATGGAAGCATTTCGCAAAGATTTTGTATCGATTAAAAAAAGATTCACGCAAATCGGTTAAGAAATCACGGAGATATCGATATACAAAGGTAGAAAAACACAACTCCTTCTCCTTCTTTTTCGAAAGTCGGTTAAAAAGTAGCCTATATTTTGCCCGATAATATTAGCTATCTACCAATGAAAGTCCCGTCAAAATCGGCCCAACCGTTCCTGAGATTAGCGGCAACAAACAGACAGACTAACAAAAATTTTAAAAATTGTTTTCCTGTTATAAGTACCATATTTACTTTCGTATACAGTTAGTAAAAAGCTGTTCTTTTGATATTACAAACAGACACTTCAATTTTATTTATTTGTATTGATTTATTTAACTAATCGACGCCCTTAAAGTCCCGAGACCTCCCTGTTACAAGACCACAGCGCCACTGCGCCAGGAACGTCCTCCAGATAGTCAAGAACATTTTTTTGTATTTGTACCATTTTGTACCGTTGATTTATAGTTTGATGGTCGAAATAATAAACAAATGAGTCCAAACTCCACAAACCTACAATTTCTTCTTCATGATCTTTTAGTATTTTATTTTAACAAAACCAAACAACTCGAATGTTCTCGAGTATGTCATCAAGGAATTCCAGTGCTCAGTTCCAAATACAAAAAAAATATATACGCGTCGAATTGAGAACCTCCTCTTTTTTTTGTTAAAAAGCTTGCAAGTAATAATTTATGACAAAAACTTACTGAAATCCTTCTTATTGAAATGGGACTGCTTCTGCACCCATTCGTTGAGAATGTTCACAGCATCTTTAATGCTATCCGGTTGTTCCATGTTGAACTCTTTTCGAACATAGTGCAATGTATCGGGTTTGATTTGGAGGAGTTTGTCTTCCGGTATAAAATCCATTTTGACTACAAAACCAGACGGCTCGATCGCATTGACTGAACTGAAGTAGGACTGCCCTCGAGCCACCTCGTTTAATCGAGAAATGTAACGAACCGTAATGATTATTCAAGTTTGGCAACTTTATTATTATTTAACAAATCCTTGCGCTTGGTTCAAAAACCTTTCAGTTTTGATGACGTTTGTTTCTCGTCTCCTTCTTTATTGATAACACGTTTGCCCTTGCGCAGGTTTACTTTCAAAAATATAATAATAATAATGACTTAAAGTGCATCAAGGGAAACCGGAAAAGGATTTACAAAACCCTATTTTTAGGGGTTTAATTTTTTTGTAATAATATTAGTTTTTGCACACAACTTCGTCGTGGCATTAGGTCACGTGGGTACCCTTTGTGTTTCACTTAAAAAAGGAGTCTATGTAGTGACATAGACTTCTTTTTTACTAGAAAAAGTGAGTGCACTAAGTCCCTAATTGTACCTAAGGAATTTTAAACACCTAAATCTACTCGGACGATGTTGCGGGCAAAGTTAGTAATTTTTTTAACACTGAATTCGTAACAGAATTTGTATCTTTATTATTATGCATGAATTTTTTTAATATACGCTAAATGGATATAGGTATAATATTTTAAGTGCCGATTTTAGCAACTTAAATCTGAGCGTTATGATATTTTGGCAGATTTTCAATACAAAAACTGTCAGAACGCCCAATTTATTCCTCGGTTAAACAACACTAAGACTACTACAAGTCGATAAGGTTATCGGCATTTAGGTACGTAGTTTTGGTGTATCATCGTCGCGAAGGTCGTAACGGTCGTTACACAGAGCGCAAAATAATTTTATTGTGATATAACCCGATATAAATGATACGATAAACTGAGCCTATTATTGTATTCTAAATCAGTGACACAGAAAAAATCCCTTATGCTGCAAACTGACGTGTGGATCACAAACTGCACAAACCTGCACACTGTCAGCAAAATACTCGTATTACTACGCCGCCGCACCTGAATTGAAGGAAAGCCTAGATTTCAGTTCTAGCTAGTAAGATTAAGACGTAAGCGCCTTACGGCGATAGCAAGAAGAAGGTACTGCCCTGGACAAGTTAAAGAAATTGATATGGATGAACAGAAACATAACAAAAGCTACGAAGATCCAGCTCGTCCAAACATTTGTTTTTCTCATATTTTTATTTGCTGAAGAGACGTGCACTTTTGCGACAAGTCAAGAAAAAGAAATTTGATACGCTGGAGATGTGGTGCTGGAGGTGAATGCTGGGAGTGTTATGGACCGAATTTTGCACCAACGCCTGTGTACTGCGAGAACAATAATTACAGTAAGAAGAGTCTCTTGCTGGTTCTTCTCGCGGTTGGAAAGGCATTCCGAACCAGTGGTAGTTTTTTTAGAAATAAGCTTCACATACTATTTTTTATTGCGTCTAATGTTAAAAGTTAATTTTATTACAATATATAATTAAAACTATCTTTTGGGAATTATGGGATACCGCGAGGTCTCAGTTCGGGGCGAACCACTAGTAACTATCTGTATGCCAAATAGCCCGATCTGTCCCGATCTTTCTTAGAGCTGTACGTTGATAGATCAGTCAGTCATCCAGTCAGTCACCTTTGAGTTGTATAGGTACTACATGTAATTTAAAACTAAAAATTATATTAATATTTATATTAAAAATGTAAAGGACATAATCATTGCATGTTTTATGAATATCATACGCACCTAACAAAAATCGTATAAATTCTCAGTATGTAACTTAAAGTATTAATTGAAATAATCACCTAATGTTTTTAATTTACGTCATTTTTACTACCTGTGTGTGAATGGTTTTTAACATACATTTGCCAACACAACATTGTTGTTGATTAGGTACGTACTAAAAATACTCAATACTTTGCAAAATTCTTCAAATTGGGGATGTTAGGTACTTATTAAAATTGGCTAAAGACTTACTTGAACCCTAAGTATTAGTAAATGCGCATTTTTTATATCACAAGAAATGTCGTTGATCACAATTCAAAATAAGTACCTACTGCGCTCTTGACTTGGTTCTTGCGCTAATTATAATCGTTACCTACAAAAATATTTTATCATCTATTAAAACCAGCTCTATGTACCTACATAATTATTATTTTAATTAAAATTAATTAGTAGTTGTGAGTTTTTTGGTCGATATATGACTAAAACGAGAAACTAAAGAGGGTAGGTTCATTATAATATCGTGAATGGTTTGTAGTTTTCAATTAGCCAAAATAATGGTTTTTTTTTCTTTTGTTGTGCAAAGGAACCCTAAAAACAATACTTTTGAACCACCACCAAGAACACTATCATCATCAAAATTAAAATATTTTCTAAACAGACGAAACGTTACACGTTTAAGCGTCGGTTAATTGGTGTATCATGCAAAGTTAAAATTAAAATTAATAAAAGGAAAATAATTAAAATTGCGGATGAGAAGATAAGTAGACAATAGAATTACTACTTTGTGTGACCTCTCTGCGTAGGTACATATTATAAGACGTTTGCAGTTTTGATTGGAGCGGCTGGGGAGCAAAAACGGACTATTGGCACCCATTTTTTTTTTTCATTTTTTTTTTCATGCGCTATATATTTTTTTACGTTTTTTGGATTCTCAAAGTACAAACTGATGTTTTCTCCTGAATTTTTGCCAATCGCAACGAGTTACTTTTCTTCAAAAATACAATATAAGGATAGAATAAGTGAAAACAACAACTTTTCCATATAGCACATTTATTAACCGACTTCCAAAAAAAGAGGAGGTTCTCAATTCATCGGAATCTTTTTTATGTATGTTCTCCGATTACTCAGATGGACCGATTTGGAGAATTGTTTTTTTGTTTGAAAGGGTGGTCTTCCCTGGTGGTCCCATTATCATCAGGTGAAGATCTGATGATGAGATCCTGGAGAAATCGAGGAACTCTTCAAATTTTATAGGTATAATTGATATATACTTTGTAGTGGCGTTTGAAGTCGGTTTTATAAAAATAATTTTTAGGTTTAGATTATAGGTTTACGAAAGCTACAGGTAGGTTTGAAAGGCGCTAGGACTCCGTTAAATTGTAATACACACTAACATTTATTTCTAATAGAATAAAATGTATTTTATTTAAAAAAATATCGTGTATAGCCGACCGCATCACCCGCCCCCACCCCGCAGACCATTAGGGTAAAAACATGCCAAAGATGCCTCCCTGTGATACCTCGCGGTCGCGGTTTAGCTCGCTACTTCGATGTCACCTCCATTTAAAACAAATGTATGCAAACAGACGAGCACGAACATGCCGAAGATGCGTCACTGTACCGCGATGTATCGCAGTCAGGTATGGTCGCGCTTACGGTTGTTTATCTATAGACCAACGGGTCTGTCAATTTTTGTCCCCGTCTCCTTATTAGGGACCCTTTTGACGCCCTTTTGGGACGACTCCTAAGCTTTGAGCACAGATTAGGAAAAATCTGTGGCTTCACTACTTAGTATAGAACAAAGTCGCTTTCTCTGTCCCTATGTACGCTTAAATCTTTAAAGCTACGCAACGGATTTTGATGCGATTTTTTTTAATAGATAGAGTGATTGAAGAGGAAGGTTTATATGTATAATAACATGCATTAACAGTGAATGGCATAGGCTATATATTTTATACCCGTGCGAAGCCGGAGCAGGCCGCTAGTTGAGTATATAACCAACCTCCTAAGATATTCAACACGAATTAAAACTTATTGCAGGTTTAAACTGGTTAGATTCAATCAGATCTTTATGAACACATCTACTTTTATACATAAGGACTGTATGAGTCATATTTTATATGTAAACATTAAAATTCTCCTAGAAATCCATAGTAACTGGTTATTACATATTATAATAGAAACAATATAAATAATGATTAAGACTATAAAGGTAATTAAAGTTGATATTTATCTTTTTTTAAATTAAAAGGAAGTACATATTCTTATGCACCTTGATGAAACGTTTTTGTATTTTTTATTACTTAAATAATCATAATAAATTATTAAGATAATTTTCGTAGGATATTTTTTTAGCTTTTTTTTGTGATATACATGGATTTCGAGTAATGTAAACGAGTGAATTTTAGTTCCTTGGACACTCGTTTGTTTACAAAATGGCGTCTATTAGATAGGTCCAAAAAATGTGACAGCCACGTGTCCAGTGTTCATTATATTACCCAAGTAGCACACGGAGGCTGCTTAGCAGCTGAATAACAAATTCCCGTCACGCTTAAAGCTGTATAAAAAAGCTGCATAAGGGCTGTATACGGCCGTATACAGCTCTTATACCTCTTAAATGGGCACAAATTATACAGCCTTAAGTTCAAATAGCTGCTTAAGAGCTGTATAGCAGCAAAATAACAGTGTTATAAAGGGTAACGACAGTACTATGCGCTGAATAACGACTGAGTAAAAGATAACAAGTTACTCTTTATTCAGTTAAAATTACGTCATGTGACACATGACGTAAAAGTGAAGTAGCAAACTTTAATCTAGCAAATTATAACCTTGTAGCTTAAACACAATTTCGTGGAGTGAATTGAATACGTGGCTATATATTCAAAGTTCCCTGATTAGTAAGAAAAATGATTGGGAATGTAATTTTACTGACATTATACATATATATTACCTAAGAAAATTTAAGTGCGCCACGAAAATATTCGGTTTTTAATTAGTTTCGTGATATAAATAAGCCGTGATGAAAACTTGAATAAACAATTTTTAGTGCTTTGAAAAGAATTATAAGATAAAACGTTATTATTATGATATACGGAAGTAAAAACTAATGCAATCCATTCCTAATTCATACACAAAACATAAAAGTTGAAAAATGAATCAGTATATTTATGTGAGGTTATACAATAAAATGGTGGATATCATGTTATAGTTAGAGAGCTGGTGATATGATTTTAAAAGCCTATAGCTTAGAATAAAGGCCTATATAAAAAAAGAGTGTTCGTCCGAAAAAAAGTAAATAAAAACGGATCTTTATAAGTTTGTCTGGTGTAAGAACTGCGTAATATTAGTACGTAAAGATGAAACCGACAAAATACATCATATACGATCTAGCAAGGATATAGAGAGATTGGTGAATCTAGCCACCACTAAATGAAGTTAGGTTATATTTACTAACAATCGACAACCCTCATAATGCACTAAATGGAATGATTTCGTGGACAACGGAGAAGTAACAAACCCTTCGGAGAAGTAACAAACAACTTGTGTACTCTGGATGTAAACATAAGTCTCAAGAACTTTAATTGCAATAGCAGACGTGGGCCTGGAATACATAATAAAGAACAGCTCGAACCAAATTCATATTGTCGTTGTTACTGAAGCTAACATAAGGGTCACAAACTCAAAATTGTTTCAAAGATAACTACAAGATGTTTTCGCAGCTACTGAATCACCGATGAAGTGATGGTGTAATCCCATTGTAATCCTCTATGTGCATAAAAGTGTATTGTTCTACAGGTTAACAGTGAATACAAGCTACTCTGAATCAGTTATTGGTGAAATTGTCACAAGTTTCAATTAAGTGTAATTTAAGTGTTTGTGCATTGTACTGACCTCTGAATACTAACCAAGTATGTTTCATACAGGAACTTAAACAAATAATCTCTCAATTTTCAGGTAAAAGTAATCTTGTAATTAGTGGTGATATGAATATAAACATAATGTTAAACGATCCCAGTGTAAATTTATACTTAAATTCTATGAGTGAAGTAGGTATTGACTGTAGTATAAGGCAGTATACACGGATAGAACCTAAAGGGGATAGGATAACTAAAAGTTGTATTGATCACATATTCATACGATGTGTGGACAATCCCAGCCAACATAGCTTATGTATACAAACAGCAGTTATAAACAATCCTATAGCAAACCACTATTTTACCAGTTTGCAACATTAAAAATTAGCTTAAAATCTATTTCATTACATTACTATTAATTTATTACAATACATTATTATTAATTTATTTAAGTTAGAAGCTTTGTGTTTACATTGCAATATTATTTAAATGTCTAATATAAAATTTCTTATTAAAATGTCAAAAGTTCATAATTAAAATTTTTCCATGAGGTAATCACTGGTTTTAAAGTATGTCCTGTCAATCAAAAATTTAAGCCTTTTTTTAAAAAGTGGTATTTCTTGTGTTTCTAAATGGTTATATAAAAGGGGCCCAGTGCAGAAGAAACTCTTAGAAAAATGTGCAGAACAACTGGGTGGTGGACGCAGTTCAATTAGGTACATGCCTTTTGCTGTGACGATTTTGAAATAAATTCAAGTTACTTTTGACAAATATGACAGTTTCATATACATACAGACATGGCATTGTAAGAATATTATATTGTTTAAAATAGGGTTTACAACTATCAGTCGATTTTAATTTAAATATTGCCCTTAAGCATTTTTTTTGTACCTTTAATACAGCCTCTTTTTAAGTGGAATTACCCCAGAATAAAATACAATATCTCAACAGCGAGTCAACATAGCCATGGTAAACAGTCAGTAACGCTGACACATTTACTGTTTTCCCCAACATATAAAGTGTGTAGGAGAATTGATTTAACTTTGTGCAAATATGACTCAAGTGTTCTTTCCAATTTAGAGTAGAATTAATATTCAGACCTAAGAATTTTGTTACATTGACTTCATTGATAGTTTTCCATTCATAATTTACATCTAAAGCAAATGATGCATTTTCTCTGAGCTTAAAAGTCATTAAGTTCGTTTTGTCTAAGTTAATTATGAGTTGGTTGCGATTCAGCCAGTGTAGATAATAAAATTAAACTGTCAGTCATGTATGAAGCTGTGTGTGATGTGAGCATGTGAGCTCACTAACAAAATACAGTAGATGGGTATACTTAAGACAACTTAAAAACTTGCCAATTATAGCAGTACCTCTGGAAAAATGACTTGGGAATACATGCTTCCTTTACTGCTCAATGAACTGCCAGCTGATTTATTATTTATTTATACAATAAGATACAAAATAAAAAGAACTATCACAAACTTTATGATTAAATAAGGGTGATTTTGAAAATAATTTATATATACATATTATATTACATAATTAGAACATAATATTATATATTTAAAGATATTATTTGCTAGAATTAATTTATTTGTGTTTTTTTATGTAATTAAAATGTAAAAGTATACTATGTCTGCGCAAAAACCCTGCGTGGTTTATGTGGAGGCTTTCACAAGAACCTTGTAACAATTTCTCCTTTATGTTTGGATAATAAAGATTAAAAAAAGGTATCTTTTTGGCTTTTTATGATCATTTTACTTAACTTCATAAAAAATCTTTTGAAAAAACCTACTTCTTAACTTGTCCCTGCTCTCTTTCTCTCTTCCCTCCAAAACGCTACTAATGTAGTCTATACTTGGTACCTGTGGTACCTACTTATTAACAATCTAGGGATGAAACGTATATACTGGAACAGGTTTTAAGACTAGGTTTTGCCCAAGACGTCTCGAGACCTAGTCTCTCATCAGTGAACGAACGCGTATCGAGTATTTCGAAGTATGAAACTCGACACTCACACAAACTACAAAGTACCAAAACGGCTCGCGTCCGAGACTGCCGAGAGGCGAGACGCCGCGCGTCGATTGAACGAGTGTGCGTGAATATGAACCTGATGTCGACCGAATTACGACCTTATGGTTTTAACATTAAGACTGTTTTTAAATAACTGAGGAAGCAAGTATAGCTGCAACTAGCTACTTTCTTTCAGATGCCGACCGAATATCGACCTTAAGTCTTGAACATAAGACTGTTTTGAAGCAAGCAAAGTGACAACGAGCTATTTCTTTCTCGTTTTTATGCGAAAAATGTGTTTACACTTTAGTTTTGTACAATTTTGAATTTTTGAATTTGCTCTTACGGTTGATTATGGTCGGTTTTGTTTGGTGCATTTTATTATTCGTGCGTTCTAGACTGTAACAAATAATAAATTAATAAAGACTAACATTGTATGTGTGTGTGTAAGTGGTGTATGGTGGTGTATGCTGCATGTTTATAAACATTGTAAATAAAAAAGATAAGAGTTATTAATATTATTTTAAACTTACATTTTATGAATAGTGATGGTGTTGGAAGCCTGCTTTAATTTACTAATATGAGATAATTTACTATTACTACAGTAGTTAACTGTGTATATTGTATATTCCAGCTAGTGTTCAAAGTTAAGTTCGATTACAGTAGGAACTAGATATAAATTGTTTGTCTAGCTTTCATACTTTCCTTGTCAATTTTGTTTGTAATTTTTAATTGTTTTGGGTGTGTCTGTGCGTTAGCTAACAGTTAAGTTACCCTATTCAGTGGCTCGTATTTTATAAACATCGTGTTAAAAACTTAAAATATAGGAGGAAGATACGCGGGAAGACGTTCTAAGTCGTCAATACCAATGGTACTAAGACGCGATAAAATTCGAAACGCCTAAATACTCGTGGAACAGGTTTTTGGAACAAGTATTTTTACGTACGCGTACTCCTAAGACTCAGTACGTATTTTACCTAGTACGTCTCATCTCTATAACAATCCACAATTCCAAAATCCCCGCAATTTATGTGAGCAATATCAGGGTTCAGGAGCTTGAACCTAGAGCTCCATGATGTAGTCTATGCTTGATACATACAATATCAATTCGAAACTGACAGTTTAGGTAGGCACTACCCAGCAGCATCAGGATTGAGGAGCCAGGACCTAGTTCTCCTTGATGTAGTCTATGCTTGATACATACAATAACAGTTCGTAATCTATCATGGTAGTAGACGAGGTTCTTGATGTTTCTTAGGGTATAATTATCACTATTAATAACGTCTGCCATGTGTGCTGATCATATAGAAATTTTGCTCGCCAGCTCCCTAACTATTAAACAGCTACGTAAATAGTTAAAACTCTGATATTCTGCCAAAGGCTGTCTAATAGTTCACACGTGCCCCCTTAATAAGTCAGTGTAATAGGAGTTCACAAATACCTTCTTATACAGCATTTGGCGTAATTTTATCCACTAAACAACCCTTATTCAGCCTAAGCTGTTTAAATATCACTGACAGCTATTATGCAGCTGTAGGATCACCAGTGTACTCTTAAAAGAGTCTTAATACGCTTAGAGGTTCAAATAGGTCTAAAAGTGAATACTTACGCAGCTATCTGTGCTACTTGGGTAATTACTAGATGATACCCGCAACTTCGGTCGCGTGGATTGAGGTTTTTGATTCCCGCGGAAACTCTCTTATTTTCCGGGATAAAATAAGAGAGTTTCCGCGGGAATGTCTATGTCCTATTCCAGGCTATAATCTATCTCTGTGCCAAATTTCAGCCAAATCGGTTTAGTCGTTGCAGCGTGATTGGGTTACAAACATCTATACATCCAAACTTTCGCATTTATAACATTATAAATAGGATAAGGCATCAGTGTCCTTAGAATTATGACGTCAACGATTTTCAGATTTTCCATCAGTTAGGTCACTATTATTTTATAGTAACTACGTATAGTACCCTCGCACTAGTTGACAACAGAATACTTTTTGTCACTTCCTGCATCCCTGTTTTATTTTTAGTTCCAGAGTCCATATCCATTCATACCATGCCCCTATGTTTTGCTTTTTTCAATAAATTAATAATTTTATTACACAAGCTATTACAAAAACAAAATCGCAAAAATTTATTTTTACAATACAAGCAATATGAGTACTTTCAGATACAACCGCAATAGACAAACAAACAAGACCATTTATTTATAAATAAGCTGTGGAAAATCATTCCAAAGTAACCATTTACCTACCTGCGTAATTATTTTTAATCATGTAAAAAAGAAAAAATAGTCAATAACACGAGAACCCGGAAGTTTTACAGTCATTTTAATATATATTTTGATACCAATTTAAATAAAATACAATGCTTTGTTAAATATCAATTCAAGGTTTGTTACTTGAACTACTTAAAATAAAAACCTTTAAAACGCCTTTCCGGGAAGGAATCGAGTCTAAGTTATCCAATATATTTTTAGACTTGTCTTTTGGTACCTGTATTAATTTATAAAGGTTTTAAATGAAAGTAACTTTGGATACAATATGTCCTTAGACGAACGAAATTAATATTGAGAACTATACAGGGCGTCCCACGGCTATGCCACATGGAGGGGAACCCAAGTAGCACACGAAGGCTGCTTAGCAGCTGAATAACGAATTCCCGTCACGCTTAAAGCTGTATAAAAAAGCTGCATAAGGGCTGTATACGGCCGTATACAGCTCTTATACCTCTTAAATGGGCACAAATTATACAGCCTTAAGTTGAGTAAAAGATTACAAGTTACTCTTTATTCAGCAAATATGTCACGTGACGTAAAAGTGAGGTAGCAAACCATAGATAATACAAATCTAGCAAATTAATATACTTCGTGGAGTGAATTGAATTTGATTGAATACGTGTGGTTATATATTCAAAGTTAAGTGCATTGTTTTCATATTTATAAAAGAAAAATGATTGGGAATGTAATTTTACTGACATTATACATATATATTACCTAAGAAAATTTTAGTGCGCCACGAAAATATTCGGTTTTTAATTAGTTTCGTGATATAAATAAGCCGTGATGAAAACTTGAATAAACAATTTTTAGTGCTTTGAAAAGAATTATAAGATAAAAAGTTGTTATTATGATATCGAGAAGTAAAAACTAATGCAATCCATTCCTAATTCATACACAAAACATCATAAAAGTTGAAAAATGAATCAGTATATTTATATAGGTTATGAGGTTATACAACAAAATGGTGGATTCATGTTAAACAGCGACGTGAATAGTTAAAACTCTGATATTCAGCAATAAGCTTCATAATAGTTCACACGTGCCCCCTTAATAAGTCAGTGTAATAAGAGTTCACAAATACCTTCTTATACAGCATTTGGCGTAATTTTATCCACTAAACAGCCCTTATTCAGCCTAAGCTGTTTAAATATCACTGACAGCTATTATGCAGCTGTAGGATCACCAGTGTACTCTTAAAAGAGTCTTAATACGCATAGAGTTTCAAATAGGTCTAAAAGTGAGTATTTATACAGCTATCTGTGCTACTTGGGAAGTACCTTAAATATTGTAGATGGAACATTTTACTGAAAGAAGACTTCATTTTAATTTAAAAAACAATTTAAACTGCATTCATAGATTTTTAAATAATTGCCTGGTTGAACCGGGACTCGAACCCGCTATACGAGAAAAAAAAATTAACCTGTATCTTTATCATACCGATCGGAAGGCTTCATCATAAGGATTATTTTTTGTTAAATAACATAGCATGAGAAATAAAAGGAAGACCATGAATTTTAACCTTTGATGTAAAATTTTGCAACAGAGCTACGAATTGCAGCGGGATTGAAGGACAAACCAATAAATCAACAAACAAACACACTTTCGCATTTATAGATAATATAAGTAAGGATTAATAAGGATAGTAAGGGTCGGGAAATGATGCGTACTTCTCAAGTGGGTACTCATTAGTAATAGTTCATGTCAGTTGTATGTCGATACGCCAATGTCAGCTTTTCATTTTTCTGAACAAAATTTTACATCAAAGGTTAAAATTCATGGTCTTCCTTTTATTTCTCATGCTATGTTATTTAACAAAAAATAATCCTTATGATGAAGCCTTCCGATCGGTATGATAAAGATACAGGTTAATTTTTTTTCTCGTATAGCGGGTTCGAGTCCGGGTTCAACCAGGCAATTATTTAAAAATCTATGAATGCAGTTTAAATTGTTTTTTAAATTAAAATGAAGTCTTCTTTCAGTAAAATGTTCCATCTACAATATTTAAGGTACTTCCCCTCCATGTGGCATAGCCGTGGGACACCCTGTATAGTTAGCGAGCGTAGGTTTTGCTTATAAGTTTAAAAATTGGTAAAGAGTAAGGAGTATTTTTATTTTAATATAAAGAACGTTTGTGGAAGATAACACCTTTAAACATATTTTACAGAAATATTGGTATGCTTGATACCCGAATACATACATATATTTACATTGATGCATAATGCATATTACTATTAATGGACTAGCCGTCGATTTGGAAGGAGCAAGCACATCGCAAAAGATTTTTTTTCCGGATGCTTCCCTAGAAAATGGAAAATAGCTGTTCACTCCATTATTAATTCATCTCTTAATGAACGAACTCAAACCTCCAAGTCCATTTTCACTGACGTACACCATCCTGTTTCGACGCTCGAAATCTATCAAAGTTGTCGAGATGGGTGAACTCGTTCTAAGCTCTTCTGTGATCGCTGTTCTAAGCCAATAAAAAAGAAAACCAACCGAGCTTATGCTCGGCCGTTGCTGATTTTGTATCATATCGCTTTAAATGCTAATAACAGGGTAGTTTCCCTTACATTCTGATGGTCTTGTTATTACTAAAATTGTGAGGAGAGCACTTTGAAGCGGCAAAGAAATTTTAATAACCATTGAGCATTTTGTTAAAGCGAAGGAATGTTGAGGCACTTTTATGAAAGGTTCACTGTCCATCGTCAAAGGGGTTGCAAAAAGGAATTTTAAGGGTCCGTGTAACAAAATTACCAACATGATAAAAGCCTGCTTAGGTAAGCGTAACAAGACTTTTTAACTGTGCATCAACGAACATTTTTATGAGTATAAAACTGTACCCTAAGGCCTTATTGGCGCGCGCGCTCGCGCTATATCAAACGTATGAAGTAGTTAGTATTTCATTGTTCAGGCATAATTAGTGCGCGGTTCTAAACAAAAATAGTCGCACCCACACCTGGCGTTGTACGAGAACTTGGCCTTACTGACACACAGACTTATCATGCTACATTTACACGCTTGGCAAGTCTCGATAAGCGTCCATAAACACAAGCCTGTAATACCCCGTTTGGCTTGACTTGCGTGAGCTTGTCGCCGATCCGGGCTAATGTTGCGCGTTTGTAAAGGCTTGGAGCTTGTGAACGCTTGCCAAGCCTCGGCAAGCATGTAAACCTAACCTTATACAACTAACTTTTGTCCGCGACTTCGTCCTGTGGAGTGGTACATAACAAAAATCTGGCTTGACCACTCTGTTTCCGAGATAAAAGCTAGCAGCTAGCATAGATGTCACTCTCCAAATCTTCAACTATAAGCACGCTAAAATTGGCGTCAATCCATTGCTTCGTTGAATCATGATTGAATCGTCATTATAATATTCTGCATTCCAATTCAAATTCAAAATTAATTTATTTCATGTAGGCTAACTTGTAGCTCTTATGACACGTCATAAATCTACCACCGGTCCGGAATGCAGATTCTGCTGAGAAGAGCCGGTAACAAACTCAGCAGTTGCTCTTTTAAAAATTTTTTTTTTTACAAAGCTATGCTATGTATACAGTGCTTCCACAATAAAGCTTCAAAAATGCAAAAAATGCATACGTAGCTACACCAATCCAACGCATGTCAAGATGGGCAGTCAAAGCAGACCCATTCCCGTTGGTGGCACCCGTTCACGAGCATGACGCATGATCCAGCCATTGCTTCGCTCAACCATATTTGAGGGAACGTAACAACCCGCAACTTTAATATGGATCATTATTAACAAATTCAATTCCGGGCTACCGTTACGAGACAAATTTTAAAATTGTGTTGATAGATGGGTTAATTAGGTATAAGTCTAGTTAGTTGACTATATACCTACTAATTACTTAGTTAATCATCGTCTGGTGTAAATCGCATTTAAGACTATAGTGCCAATTTTTTTCTCATCGCTTATTTTCGACGCCTCAAAGAATTTTCTAAGTTATATCACGTTTACCATGTGTTCTTATTGAAACTATGTAGGCGCTATGTAGTAACTGTGTGAATTTTTCAGACTTTACAATACTTAATGCCCGTTTTCACAAACGTTCCTTAACTTTTAAGAGCTATCTAAGTTAAAGTGTGACGCTTTCTGTCAATTTCGTTTTCACGAACCTTTAAGAATTGAAAATTACATTGGGTAAGGGATTGTATTTAGGGGTTACCTTTGTAAAAAGACTTCTACAATTGCCACTTTGGCATTCATAACTTCGCTTCGCTCATCATTAGCATGTTTGATTGCGGATGACGAGGTTCGATTTCCGGGTCAAAAAATGCTAGGATTTGGAAATTTTTCCCTTAGAATTTTTCCCTGTGGAAAAAGGGATCATTCCTACTAGCAGGTAGTATAAGTGATCACTACCTATTGCTTACTATTACTATTAGTTCAACCGTTGAAGTAGAGATACGTTTTCCCTCAATGGTTCTACAAAGTAGGTGTAAAACGCAGGCAGTACTCGTAGCTCCTGTATGCATGGCAGGCATGCAGGCATGTTTACTATTATTAAACAAACCTTCTATAATATATTGAAAAAGACTGCACCACAAAATCCTTTTTAGAGTTGAACTATTGATATTGGGCCCAATACCACACTGGATACACCAGCAGGAAGGTCGTAAATAAAATCAATATAGCTTTTTTTTTTCAGGTCATTTTGAGATCACTAGGTAGGGGTACGTTCTGATAACACTTAGCTTTTGCCTTTATCTTGAGACTATAAATATTTGAGGTCATTGCTACTTCCACGTTCCACTTAATGTTTTATTTATTATAGTTATCAATTAAATATTAATAAACAATAGGTAGTGAGAACACATCAATTTTGATAGCAAGTTGAATCACCAAGATAACAGCGCCTACTTTTTCCATTTTTATTGAAGGTATTTAATTATTTAATTCCAATTAATTTCAACGTTATCTAAATATAGCATAGGTACATAGCTGGCATCCTGGAAACGATAGACCACTTATAATAACAATCGATAGTAAATTAAAATACGAAATAAATAACAAAATTATTTATTTATTGTAGGTCAACTTGTGGCTCTTATAACACCACTCTACCGCCGCGGCAGAATCTGCTTTCCGAACCGGCGCGCCGGTTCGGAAAGCAGATTCTGCTGAGAAGAGCCGGCAACAAACTCAACAGTTGCTCTTAAAATATCACTATTATTCTATTCCAAAATATTACAATTTATCTGATCAAATAAGTCAACAGTGCTGGTCGGGTAAGTGAGCGACGAACTTAATAAAAAATGCGGGTGTTCTTTTCGCCATACAAACGCTCTCGCGTGTATTCTTTGTTCTACTTTTATCCGGAAAAATCAAAGAGTGCCCGCGGGATTTTTAAAAACTAAATCCACGCGGGCATCAGCTAATAGCAAAATAAGATTGTTATTCCTTGCACAAAAACTATCCTTGTCCAAGTTGCGTAAGTCGGACTCGCATTTTTAGTCTACGCTCAATTTTCTGAATGATCCCGGGACTCCCATGTATTGCTCGTTAAATTTGTCATCACGTCTATTGTTTTCGTTGGTACAAGCATTTTGCATCTCTTTTAGATATTTCGTGAAATGTTCTGAACCAAGTGCTGCTCTTAAGTCATCTGTGAAATAGAGTTGAGGTTTTAATACAGATAATATTCATCATAATGTCAGAAAGGTTTGTGGAAGAACCTATATAACCGACATAATCATAAGCTAAAGTAGCATTGAAACGGACAAGACCGGACAGAAGATGGAGTCCTAAGGTGTCTGATTGGTGACAAGGCTTTGGAAGTGGAACTTCCCACTACAGATGAACTGATGAAATCGAAAGAATCACAGGAAGCCCTCACAAAGAATCACAAGAAAATTAAGGAAGGAATCACAAGGCTGTGTTTGTAGCGATATTCGCAAGAAATCTTTGTTCAGCATTGAACTTTGTTCCATCGGTCAGGACGATGTTAACGACGTATTTTAAAGCAACATACATGCCGTATGGTTTGCTTTGATTTAATTTTTGACATATACTTAAGTAAATAAAGCCTAATTTAAGTTGTAATCAGAAAGTCATGAGCATTAGATGACAGTTTCTTTGATTACAAACTCTACGTCGTTTGATGGTGCCGCGCGTTTTATATGCAGAGCTTAATTTTGCTAGCTTAGCTTACCACTGAGCTCACATAATGGTTTTTCTTGTCCGCCATAATCGCTGGGCATTATTTCTTTGGGTATGTATTTGTATAGGCTCTCCAAGTTGCTATGAACGTGCACTCTTTCAGCCACCTTTTTACTCAGAGCTGTTTTGAACAGTTTAATGAAGACATCTATCACTTTCGATGTTGTAATAAAGTGGATGCCTTTTAACCTCATACCGTAGCCTTCCTGAAAGAAAACACAAAATAACTTTTAGATCAATACACACTCTGAAACTCTTTAACAGAGAAAGGTGGTACCTACTTAGGGCAGATAGAAAAAACGAACAAGTGCCAAACTGAACGCGAGTGACCCTAGTAAATTTATAACCTGATATGAATGATAGATACAGGCATAGACTAAATAAAAGTAAAAAAAGAGTAGTAAAGTAAGAAAAGAGTAGACTCTTTAACCAGCTAGCTAGCCGTGGACACTAAAAAGACCTTAGTTTTAGTAGACTGTAACAGGCTGTAGATGATGATGATAATGATGATGATGATGATGATGATGATGATGATGATGATGATGATGATGGTGATGATGATGATGATGATTATCACGATAAAGAAGAAGATGATAACGATGAAATAAAACTTTCTAACCATTATAATTGCTAAAGCTTGCTGCATGTCAACAACATTGATCCCTTTTATCATTTCAAACATGTTCGTCTCTGTGTAGTCGAATACCGAGACTAAGCCATTACAATAGTCGTAAGCTCGGATGTACTCACAAATCTGAAAACCATAATATTAGATTTGAAAATATAGTAGAGACATATTTTGAGAAGGCTAAAAAGGGACGAGGACGTCTGGCAGCACTGTATATTTTTTTTTTAAATAGCTCACCATAATAAGATATCTGAAGAAATCCATGAACCCTGAGTCGAACTTTTGACCAACATTTTTGGCCATTAACAGCCTGTAATGGTCGTCAGTCATTTTTGGGGGTAAAGTGATAATTCTGAAAAACAAAGTTGGGGTCTATTATAAAATTTAAGCCGAAAGGTCGACGATTTAAACACGTGAATCACAATATGGGATGGACATATTAAAAATTATTAGTAGTAGTTTATATTGCTTAACGCAAAAATATTTCCGTGATAGCTTTCTGTGAAAGTCCAGTCTACACAATTTCAGTTGTTCCAAAGCTTAGCCCGGAAAACCAAGAGAATATAATCACTCCGTTTGGAAAAAACGTCTGTTTGAGTATCCTTTAAGTGCCTAGTTTCATAGAAACTAACTTAACACTTAGAACTTGTCTACAATAAATTACGTTTTTTTAACATTTTTTATTATTCCGATGGTAAGTGACGATGCAGTCTAAAATGGTAGAGGGCTAACTTGGAAGAGGTATGGCAGTGTACATGCAACCCATACCCCTAATCGGTTTCTACACTTTGACGTTAGGGTGGTAACTAGCCACGGCCAAATTCTCCCATAAGACTAACATTAATAAGAACCAATCTTTGGTTGTATAAGTCGAGCTGGCAATAATAATCTCCTCTCAAAACAATATAAATCCGATAGGCATTATACATGTAAATTACAAAATGTAGCTATACTCACAACTCATTTATGCGGGTTACTTTCGCCAACTCTCCTAACGGTTCAAAAAACCGCGGCAGTAGAGTCCGGTAAGTAGCTATTTTGTCTAATTTCGCCTTCGCTCGTTCCACTGAACCTTTGCTGAGGATGATC
Organism: Hipparchia sbordonii; assembly: GCA_038048805.1. Classification (NCBI taxonomy): domain Eukaryota; kingdom Metazoa; phylum Arthropoda; class Insecta; order Lepidoptera; family Nymphalidae; genus Hipparchia; species Hipparchia sbordonii. The sequence goes on along the minus strand of CM076107.1, from coordinate 4,300,582 downwards.
ACCCTCTCTAAATATTCCTTGGCTACAAATAGCAGATACATAATTCAGAATTACTTATGATATGCGTTATTATCTACGATATAAAATTTTAATTATAAATTATGGTGAAAACACGATTGTTTGCATCGATTCGGATGTATATATATTGTATCCCGGAAAAACTGAGGAATCCGGCGGGATTTTTATAAACCCAACTTCACAAGCACGATGTCGCGGGCAAGAGCTAGTAATATTATAAAGTTGGAAAGGTATTTCGAACCAGTGGTTGCTTTTTGCGATTCGAAAGTATTTTGTAAAAGTTTTAGACGAAAATCAATTTTTTGTCTATTGTCATCATTGTTAAAATCTGCAGCTTACCACGCCTACCTAACAGCTTCATCGTTGGCTTAATGACTGGCTTACCAATTTGGCTGCGATACCTACAAGTACAGGACAGGCCGAATCATATTGAATTATTATTCTGTGTTACACCCACATTAAACTTAGTCGTTTAACCTTGGCGATAAAGAAAAGCCTTCGGTCCTGCGTCTTATCCTTCTCCTTCTCCTCCTTTATCTTCTGTTGCATTTTCGTCTTATATTAATAATAAAGATTTTTATTAAAGGTGAGAGTTATCAGAGTGAGATATCATCTATCTCTACAGGAAACCTACTGAGTGTAAACTCGATTTTATATATTTAGATAGATTTTATTAATTTAAAGCCTTATTCAGACGCTTCTTATCGTCTGTAAAATGCATTCATTTTGAGGATCATTAATTAATTAAAATCCATTTATTTACGATTTACGTAGATAACTTTTTTCTATTTTCCTTTCTATTGTCGAGTAATAATGCGTTTATTTTGTTTCACAGGCGTTATTCTACCTACACGTTATTTTTTAACGATTTTATCATTTTCAATCCTAGCGTAAAAAAAATTCAATAACAATGCCTACCTAAGTAAAAAATGTAATTGTTTCTTCGTTCTACAACGTTGATTCTATAGTTCTGATGTTAATTAATTAGTTAATCATTTATTCAAATCAAGGCAATTAAAAAATAATTATTACTAGCTGATGCCCGTGACTTCGTTCACGTGGATCGTGGTTTTTTGATTCCCGCCCGAACTCATTTATTTTCCGGGATAAAAAATGGCTTATGTATTATTCCAGACTATAAATCTATCTTTGTGTCCAGACAAATGAGTTCTATCGGTGTGGCTTGATTGAGTAACAAACATCCATCCATCTAAACTTTCGAATATTTTATATTATTATACTAGTTAATGCCCGCGACTTCGTTCGCGTGGATTGATGTGTTTTAATTCCCGCGAGAATTCTTTTATATTCCGGGATAAAAAGTTGCCTATGTATTATTGCAGACTCTAATTCAACTCTGTGCCTTTAATCCAAATCGAATGAGTCGATCTACTTTTCCAAGGCCCCATATTACAATAATTTCTAAAAATCCTAATCAGTAACATGCTCTTGTACATAAATCTGACAAAAAGGATTATTTCTTCATAATCTCCATTTTAGCCCTTCTACTGTAAGTTTCTTTAGAAAATTTCAGTATATGTAACCATTATTTGATGATACTGCATTAAATATATACAAACTTGGTCAACCATAAATCGATTTTTGAAATTTTTTGATATTTCATAGGGCGCTATTCCCGCCGAAAGATTTAAAAATACATTTATTCAACGCAGATTAATTCGCAGGTAACCGATAGTATAATATCAATACAGGATAAAAATAATGACTAAACTTTATTATGTTCAATCTTCACAATATCATTATTAGCTATTTTTAGCTTTGCAATGGTCGATTCACGTTTATAGATACAAATATTATACCTAATATACAAATTACAATAACCTATATATAATAATTTATCGAACCTACCGTAAAAATCTTTACCGTTGCTAAAACTTGTTCGACTTTTTTGTGCTTCTATCGGGCAATACACTGAATTGATTATGCAGCGTCGAGAGCAAATATTTTAAACTATACCTAATCCAAACTAGAATCATAACCTGAGGCAAAAAGCCAATATCGAATGAATTAAAGAAAATGAGACAATACTTCTAAGAGACCTATTTATGTCCAGCAGAGGACGTCTATCAGTTAATAAAGAAGAAGGAGAAGAAGAAGGAGACAATCCTACTAATATTATAAACGCGAAAGTTTGTAAATATGGATGGATGGATGGATGTTTGTTACTCTTTCACGTAAAAACTACTGAACTGATTTGGCTAAAATTTGGCATAGAGATAGATTATACATAATACTTTTTATCCCGGAAAATAAGAGAGTTCCCGCGGGAATTACAAAACCTTAATCCACGCGAATGAAGTTGCGGGCATCAACTAGTACTTACAATAATTCTTCCTAACAATATGATCCTGTTTGTTGAGCCACTCTTGTAGTATTGTGATGGCCTCCACCAATCTTTCCAGCTTATCCAACGCATACTGTTTTCTTAAACATTGCAACGTATCAGAGTTATATTCGAATATCTGGTTATCAGGAATCGCGTCCATCACAGAAACAGTACAAAGTTTAAGCGTAGAATCGGACGTAGAAAAAATAGAGAAAAAGACCGTCGCTATCAAGGGAATTACACACACTGCTGAGTGTCAAATTAACTAACACTGCTTAACTCAACTAATATGTTAAATCATAATATTTTTTATTAGCAACAAAAAATAAAATCAACCGCAACATATTGTATATACTAATCAACTTTTGGTCGCGTCACGCCCGGGTAGAGTTAGGTATTAAAAATCCCCGGGCACCCTCTGTTTTTCAGAAATAGAATTCCTATGTTACTTTTCAAGTTCTCAAGTTCAATACCTATGCAAAAAATCATGACAACCCATTGCTCTTTCGCATCGCACACGGGACGACACCAAGACCTTTTATGTGTATGAAGTTTATTTATTTGGTGATCTATGGTGGTGGTCCTAACACCATACCTCGCTTACTGACAGGTCTTTAGGGACGCAGTAAAATGTACGAGTTACGAGTTTAAATCTTATAGCTTTTTCAACGGTTTCTGTGTAGGGTTCCAGAGGTGCCCGTGACAATACTTAGAAGTGTGTACAATGTACATGCAATTTTTCAAAATGTACGTTTTAACCGACGAAAAAAGGAGGTTCTCAATTCGTCGCGTATATTTTTTTTTTTTACATTTTAAAATACCATTACAAAGTAATAATGCGCCTAGTTATAAATTAATAGCAAAAATTCAAGGTACAACTTGCCGTATGAGTACCGCCGCGTCTACAGTAGTATAAAAAATGTAGTTTGTTCTTGATTTTCGCAGAATTTTGCAAAGTAACACTGCCTCAGGCTTCTGTTTAATTTTAATGTAACATTTAAGTCATTAGACTAAGTTAGCCACCTATTACTCGTTAACTTGACAGCTTGATACCCGTTATAGTTTTCTTTTTGAGTTCATTTTAATTATGTACTACTGTCGTGAATACTTTTCACATATCTAAAACTAGCGGACGCCCGCGACTTCGTCTGCTTCTTCAATTCACAATTGACAGTTCCTAATCTAGTTTAGGTGGGCAGAGCAGCTTCAGGATTGAGGAGGTGGGTCTTAGAATTCAGCGATGTAGTCTAACTGACGGATCTATCAACGTACAACAAGTATCCGCTAAGAAAGAATTTTTGAAAATTCAACTCATAAGGTAATAAGATATGGGTTTAAAAAAGCGAACTTAACATGAAAGAAGCGAACTTAACCCGGGCAAAAGCTGGTTATATATAAGACACTTGACAGACCAACTATACCTTCTTAGGGCTCAAATAAAATAACATTATCAATTCAAAATTTTTAACAACTGTTTATTAGTATCTATTTTGTATCCCTCTATTTTTATTTAGCCAAGCCGCGAGTACAAGCTAGTAAATATTGTGAACAGGTAATTTATAGTAATTATTATTACTTGGTGCACTTACAGCGTATGTAGCTGTAAGTGCACCTAGTTGAAAATCACAGCTGGTGAGTGAAAGCATAATATTGTATGCACGTACTTAGTCTAACTCCTTATCCTTATATAAAATAATGTTTAAACCTATTATATATAATAAAATAATAATTTTATTTAATCTACATTTAGTCTTCTGAATGAACCTGGTATTCCCAAATATTGATCGTTGAATTTGTCTTCATTTCTGTAGCTTTCGTTGACACAAGCGTTTTGCATCTCTTTGAAATATTTCATATTGTTTTCTGATGCCATTGTAGCTTTTAAAATAGCTGAAAGGATTATTTTTAAAAATATTAGCTTTAATACCGCATCAACATTAAAAATGCAAGGTTATGTCAATTTTAATGTTTTAATATATATTTATCTATAGAGGATAAAGGATTTGCATCCGCTAGTAGGTATTAAGAAAATGAATGGAAAATTATACATTTATTATAATTAAATGATTTTTTATCTTTATTTGGATATTTGCATTGTAAAAAATGAAAAAAATCGGCTCTACAATCGGCTACCTGAAGGATAATAATAGCGGGCGTAATATAACAATTATATCAAGTCTTTTGTTTGAAAAGTATTGACTTTCTGGTAGGCTCCGAAGAGGCTAAAAAACAGTAAAACTCTACGCTCAAATAAAACAATAGAATTTGCTTTACCACTGCGTTAGTCTGTTAGTTTTTACTTGTTACTTGTAACTCAGTATCAAAAAAAAAAACTGATAATATTTACAAACTTACGACTTAATTCATATAAAGGTTCCTCTTGGCCACCAAAATCCCTAGGCAGAATTTCTTGTGGTATGTATTTGTGTAAACCTTCAATGCCATTATGGACTTGAATTCTTTCAGACATCTTCGCGCTCAATGCTCGTTTGATCAAGGCGACAAAAGTATCTATGGCTTTAGACGTTGTTATAAAGTGAATGCCTTTTAATCTCATGCCATACCCGTCCTGAAAATAAAACGTTCAGATTGATCATAGTGTAGTAGGCACTTGCGATTCCTGTTACTAGGTACCCTGCGTAAGTATACTGTAAAGATGGACCGGTACTTCCAACGCTTATAGATTTCATAAACACTAATTTTATTATTGAGCGAATAAAACTATCTGTATTTTTATCTCATGCTTACTAACCATTTGACGTCCTCCCTGGCATAGTGGTGAGCACTGTGGTCTTATAACTGGGAGGTCTCGGGTTCGATTCCCGGCGGGCAATTTGGGAATGTAATTTCTAAGTTGTCTCTGGTCTGAACTGGTAGGAGGCTTTCGCCGTGGCTAGTTACCACCCTACCGTCAAGGACGTGCCGAAAAGCGATTTAGTGTTCCGGCATGATGACGAGTAGAAACCGATTAGGGGATATAGGGTAAATGTACACTGCCATACCCTTTCCAAGTTAGCCCGCTACCATCTTAGACTGCATCGCCACTTACCATCAGGTAAGATAGCAGTCAAGGACTATCTTGTCATCGAATAAAAATAAAAATGCGTACTAACTATTATGATTCTGAGGCACTGACTCATTTCCAATACATCGAGCGATTTTATGAGCTCAAAAATATTTGCATCTCTGTAATCGAATACAGCCAAAATGCCGTTACAATAGTCATGGGCTAGAACATACTCGCACAGCTGGAAAATGCAAAAAGAAAATTAAAAATGTATTAGACCGTAGAAGTATTAAATGTACATACTAGAAAGTGGGATGATGACATTAAAGGAGTCATAGGGAGTCACTGGAAGTCCATGTAAGAGACCTTTGTTCAACAGTGAACGTCTGTCTGTTCATAGAGAAGAAGAACAAAATATACTAAAGAACTGGTCAAGTACTACATGTAGAGCTCCCTGGACCCATACAAAATTTTTAAAAACATAATAAAATATCCTGAATTATTACTATTACTGTACTAGGTGATGCCCACTGCCCATAACTTCGTCCGCGCGGTTTTAGATCTTTGAAAATCCCATGGGAACTAAAGGACATCATTAGGTACCATAGAACTTCGAGAAGAGGTGAGCTTTGGCATCTATACCAGGTTGAAATCCAACCCACTCGTACGAAATACTTTAGTTTAACGATTCTGAAACGAAATGCTAAAATGTGGAACGCCCTTTAAGCCTCGTATAATTTGACTACCTTCAAGGCAAGAGAGAATAAGCATTTTCTAGACAAGCGCGCTCTAACCTAGATAGAGTCTATAATTAGCTATATTTATAATACATAGGCATCATCTAGAATAGAAGGTAGGTAGTAAAATAATTGACACAATTTAAAAGCCGCCAATTTTGAGAAAAATATTTCAGTGTCAAAAATAGTTAATTTGTACCTTGAATTGACTTTTGCCTCAAAGAACGCTAAAAAAGTAACTTGACACGCATGCTTGACTCGTCCAAGAAGCTTGTCAATATCAGGTATATCCACAGTGTATTAATTCATCTGAGGGTAGGTATATCAATAGGTGATTTTCATCTGTAACCGTTGCTTATTTAATACAATAAAATATAATAAAGCGCAAGAGTTTGTTTGTTTGAACGCGCTAATCTCTGGAACTACCAGTCGGATTTGAAAAATTATTTTTGTATTTGATAGCCCAATTCTTGAGGAAGGTTATAGGCTATTCAACATCTCGGTACAACTCTTAGAAGCCGAGCAAAAAGAATGAATAGCGCGGGCGAACAATGCGATGCGGTGAGTCGGTGGTCGAGGGCGGTCTCTGAAACTAAATCCACACGGACGAAGTCGCGGCCAATAGTTAGTTTAACATAATAACATAACATTTATCAACTGACAGTTTTTTTTAGTACATTTTTTTCTTTTATTAATAAAAAAAAATATTATTGAAAAAAGTTTTAAGTTCTATATTTTTGACTCTTTCACATGAAGGTATTTTAGTTCTGCTTCAAATACCAGCCTCCATACTGAACTGGGACATGTCTTTTCTAAGATAACTCACCATAATCAAGTATCTATAGAAATCCATGAATCCAGGCACGTAATGTTTACTTGTATATCTCAACAAGAGTACTCTGTAATGGTCGTTAGTCAGTTTTGGTAGTATTGCCATTAAACTGTAAATCAAAATGACTAATAAATAAAAAATTTTAATATTCACAGGTACTCAAGTAGAATATTATTTACTTATTTTTAGCGTCCTTCTTCTTTGTCTATCTATCTGTGCATGCATCACGTTGATAATAATGTAGGTTCATATTATAATATGAATTTAAATACATTGTATTATTGAGGTGACTAATTTTTTGGATTGACGTACCTATAGGTTACCGGGGGCACGGCAGTGCTACATATTTTGACTAAGGTGTAGAGTTTGTGAAGTTAGGCCTTGTAGAGTTAGGGCGTGTAGAATTAGAAGTGCGAGTCATATGGTCTCGTCTTAGCAACATTTTACATGAAAATGTTTTTGGTGGGATTTTTTATCCTGATAAACAAAAGGGTTCCTTCGGAATAGGGGAATTTTACATAAACATACTTACAAAATATTATCATTTAATAGAGGTACTTTGTTAGCATCAGGTATTGGTTCGAAAAACTGCGGTACCAAAGTACGATATGCAGCGGTTTTGTCCAATTTTGTCTTTGCTCTTTCTACGGATCCTTTGCTGTGAAGAATAGTCCTCTCCAGATATTCTGTCGCTGAAAAACGCAGCATATTTATTTATAGTTAATGATGATTTGTGTTTCTATAAACACAAATCATCATTCATCATCATTCATCAATCATCATTCACAAATCATTTATCGCTGCGCAGATAAAGTTTCATCTTGACGACTATGTATATAGCCGGACGGGTTTCTCATAATTACTTATTATGTATCTAAGTAGTTATGGGAAACTCGTCCGGGCAAAAAATAGCGGTTTGCATAATTATTTTCTGAAAGATTACCTACAAAATTTTCCATCAATATTTGCAGTATATTGAAAAACAAAAAATATAGGCGCGATGACAGTAAAACATTATTTATTGCATTTTTTAACTGATTTTGTTTTTCCCATTTTTTCTTCAAGCTCATATTTTTATTCGTAGGTAAAATTTTTAACTATCAACTCACAAAAACCTTTCAATTCCGTATAACGGGGTTTTCAGTGTCATCACTCGCTCCTGGACTATGATGGGAAAATAGCCATCTAAACTCTATAACTCTATTTAATATAGAGTTTTGAAGCTTGTGTTACTTAACTTATGTTAATTAAAGCTTAGGGCTACTTAACTTAAACGCGCGGTACCTTACGCTTTGATTAAAGATCTCCTTTTTGGAAGATTTTGAAAGTCACAAGTAATAAGAGGCCTATCCATTCTATGTAAGGGTGAGTCACTTCCTTAACAGTTTAAAAATATATTTATGTAATATTTTTTTTTTTGAAAAAGAAAAAGTATAAGTACCCACTTACAATAATCTTTCTTAATAATATGAGCTTGTTTATTCAGCCAGTCCCTTATAATTAAAACGGCTTCCTCTAGCCTTTCTGGTTTGTCCAAATCGTATTGTTTCCTCAGAAATTGTATAGTATCCGGTTTAAGCTCCAATAATAATCGATCCATGTTATTCGATTCCATCACGTTCGCGCTCGGAGGACTATCCCTTACTGACAAACTGCTTAAAGTTAACCAAATAACAGGTATTAAAATTAACCGAATAATATTAAAATATTAATAGCACTCATTTACACGTTCGGACTCGCGTCTGGTCCCGCAACCGCGACGTTTGTGCGTTCAAACAATCGCTACAATATGCAAGGACTTTTAGGGCGCCTTCAATTTATGCGTTTCTTGACGGCCTGCTGCGGTGCCGAAGCGGTGCGTTAGTCGTACTGCACACGGACGTTCGTTTTTTTCATACAAAGCGCTCGGTGCCGTTGCCGTCTTGTTGTCGAGCGATCGCGGTACCGGCGCCGCGCTATAGCCGCACCGTGCGCTTTGTATGAAAAGAAACGAACGTCCGTGCGCAGTACGACTAACGCACCGCTTCGGCACCGCAGCAGGCCGTCAAGAAACGCATAAATTGAAGGCGCCCTTAGGTTTAGACTACATTTTTTACTGACAGAGATTCTAACTGGCCTTGAAATAATAGAGAACGTATTGGACAGCGTCCGAATGTATTTAGATTTTCTATGTTACCAATCTAGCGAACTGAGAGGACTCTTACTTCGGAGGGTGAATTTTTATGCTTTAGTACCTACTACTTCCATGAATCTTCAGCTGTTGGTGTGTCATTATGAGTGTATGTCAGAGCCTTCTAACTTAACTTAAATTTTAATTAAGCACTACCTATTCAACCCGCTAATCTGCTCGTGCAGTTTATTGGCGAGTTCGCGCTTTTTTAAAACGCTGTAATAATTATTTATCTTCGTCATCGGGAGACATCGGGAGAGCTTCCATCCCTACGTCTAGCGTTGCCAGGCGTCCGGATAAAGCCGGACACAGTCAGGCTTTTTGGTTGAGTGTCCGGCCAAATTAGACGGTGTCCGGCCTATCCGACTTTTGCTAAGCTTTTTAAGTTTAACCATTTTTTTACATATTTGTCATGTGTTGGTTTCCGCCTCAAAGATGAGGCGAGCGGAGCAGAAACAAGAGTATCGCTACGCTTGCGCAAACGAGCTTTTAAAAAAATTGCCATTTTGTGCTAGGTCTAAAAAATAAGGGTGTCCGGCCTTTGTACCCAAATGTCCGGCTAAACTGGCTGGCCTCTCCGACTTTTCGGTTTGAAGACCTGGCAACCCTACCCACGTCGTTGATATTCCATCTACGCACACTAAGCGCTTTAAATCTTTATTCCTGATCCGCACGGCTAGGGTCTGGAACGCACTTCTAAGATCTGTGTTTCCTAACACGTACAATTTGGGTATCTTTAAAACAAAAGTGAACAGGCATTTTCTACGCAAACGTGTTACACCTTAGACCACATCATCACTTTCCATCAGGTGTGATAATGGTCAAGCGTGTGCCTATAATGTGTAAAAAAAATCTTACTCAATATTATCTACTTATAGTCGGTTAATGAACAATTAGTCTACTTACTTCCTTTGATTTCTTCATTTATACCTGCTATTAAGTACTATTAGTTTAGTTTAGCACAAAAAGTTACGATTGGATACGATTCATAAATAAAATTATGCCAACGCTCGGTTAAGAAATATAAGGTCGTCATTATTAATGAGCCAAATTAATTACATTTAAATATTATAATTACTGAGATTTTAAAATAAAATTATAATAGGTAGGTATATACCGCAAGTTTCTGTTTTTACATGTGCCTTTGCCTTAATGTGCCTTTGTATAAAATGCAAGCTAAAGATCGATAGAGGTTTTGAAAATAAAACAGCAAGAAACAGTCACTCTAGGCATTTATATAAACTGAGCATGCGCTGTAAGACTACATTCTATTGTTGTTATTGAAAGGAACAACAGAATGTAATGAAAAGTTAATTTTCGATTAAAGTCTCGGCATTCTACAGGGTTAGTAGTGACATTTTAATATTAAGGTACCTGGGTCAAATATGGTCAGGGCCACATACTAATATTTCTAAAATGCAACAATTTTTAAAACTAAATGCGGCGGTACATAGTCGCTACCGAGGCGCGTATCCGAATGGCGCACCCGCACATTGTGTTATTTTACCTCAAAATCGGACATCCCTTTTTTATGATACTAATCGATACTTTAAGCTTTTTTTAATGCTAGAGTAGAACACCCAGAAGTTAATTGTGTTTAGAACCGGAGTTATAAATTTTTAAATATTTTTTTATGGTTAAGTACCAGAAAAAAACTAAGAAATACTGTAACTTTATATGTAACGAAAGTTTTTAAGTTTCAATTATAGCATGCTATAAAATCAATTAAGTGCTATTTTTGGAAACATATAAGTAATTAATTTCTAAGTGAACAATAAAGGAAGATATGTTTTTTTTTAACTAATTTTGAAATTAATTTTTTTCTCATCTTTGTATAGATATTAGCATCTAATTTTCACATATTGTATTTATTAGTGCTATGTTAACCCGCCTGTATAATATCAGATACGTAACACTCGAACGAACTAGTTTCGATTAGTATCATAAAAAAGGGATGTCCGATTTTGAGGTAAAATAACATAATGTGACCCGCCACTTCTCCAGCACAGACACCAGTCGTTCAGGCTTCGTTAATTTCGGAGGTCGTGCCACCGTTAATATTTGACCCAGGTACCTACCTTATTATTTTTCATTTGACCACAATTAGCTCTTGGTTTAAATATAAAAAATGAGAACATTACGGAGAACTCTCAGGCGTTCAGGTTTCTTCACAGTGTAATCCATCTCACCTGATGGTAAGTAACGATGCAGTCTAAGATGGTAGCGGGCTAACTGGAAGGGGTGTGGCAGTGTACCTACATCAACACATACCCCTAATCTGTTTCTAAACGCCATCGCGTCGTGCTGGAACACTAAATCGCTTGGCGGCTTGTCTTTGACGGTAAGGTAACTAGCCACTGCCAAAGCCTCCCACCAGACCAGACCAGAGACAATTGAGAAATTATAAAGTCCCGACTTGCCTCCGCCGGGAATTGAACCCAAAACCTCCCAGTTATAAGACCACAACGCTCATCACTGCGCCAGGGAGGTCGTCAAAAAGGCTACAAGTTATCTAAAAACTAAATGAAAACAGGATCAAAATTAAAAGCTATAAATACCTAACACTCTTAGGTCTTGACTACGATCTTACCATTTCTAATGTGACAATGCTGTTCAAGATGAAAGGAGTATGATGTATAGCAGCTTATACCCACACGTATATCGGGTTCTACATGGTACTGAAATGCTAAAAGCCGGACCCTCCCACCAGCCTGGAGAAAATAAAGGAATAACTGCTAAATTCCAAAGCCTCTGCCTCTTGTCGTCTGTCCGTTGTTTTTCTGGTAACTAAGAAATCCTCCTCTTATATACGATTCTTCTTCTTATTTACGAGTATATATTGCACACCTTCCTGTCTTCCTCTTATATATGGATATCGCATACCTAGATTAAAGTAAGACAACTCAAAAAAGGTCGATGTCTAATGAAATTCAGTCGTAGTGGTATTTTTTATAAACCTAACAAACAGTAGTACAACGGACAGTTAAGGCCTACAAGTCCTAACACGCGCGCCACGAGAAAATTTTGTATACACGTTTACTCGGGAATCTCTATAGAGATTCACATAGAGATTAGGAGTAAACGTGTGGACAAAATATTCTCGTAACGCCGCATGTTAGCCCTATTGGACAATGAGTAACGCAGGCTAGTTTTAACCCAAAAAAACAATGGGATCACGCGAGAGCATGTAGGTACTTAACTTGTAGAGCAAGGAAATGAAAGGGAAACCAATATTTTTCCTTGTAACATTTTATTAAATATTTGAGTGCTCACTTAGAATGAAATAGGTAGTTTACACATTTATTTTTATTTTGTACAATAGGTATTACCCTGCACCCTGTATCTGTGTATCTTAAAATTGGGGGTTTAAAAAGCTATTGGTATTATTATTTATGTACCACAACCTTAAAAGTGTTGAATAATAATAAAACTACTCTGTGAAAGAAAAGTGAGAGATTTTTGATAAATTGATTTTAATACCATGCTTGCATAATATAATATAAATTTAAATATATTACAAATATCAAAAATAGGACCCATAGAACTACTTTCAGTCAACGAAACGCACCCTCTAAAATCAGTCTTCGAACAGTCTATACTCGTACAAAAAAGTCATAGCGAACTTCTACGTAGTACGTACAGACAAAATAACTAACTAACCTTTTATAGATTTCAAATTAAAGATTTCGCAAGTTTTAAAAAATAAATTTTTGAATAATTTCGATTGATGGGACCGTCGTTTTACAAGCTTTTATTAAACTTGCAATATATGTACTATATGTATGTATTTATATATGTATATATCAAATCTTGCAAGCTGAATTAGTAGAACCACTTTCCGGTTTCTCAATCCACGTGTGTAACCACATTACATACGTGAATTGCAAAGAGTTCTGCAAGCAACTAAAACTTGCAGAAATTGACAAAAGTTTACAGAAGAAATACAAGTGAAGGCTGCAAGAGTTTACAGAATAAATACAAGTGACTTGAGATACGTGCCTTCTGCAAGTTTTAGTGCTAGTGTTTAGTTTTTACTTCGACCTAGTCTAATCAACGCTAAGTGTTCGAAATGATCCTGATATTCCCAAATACTGATCTGCTCCGTTGGTCGATAGTCTTAACTTTTCGTTGGTACACGCCTGTCTCATCTGATTCAGATGTGCAGTGAAGTTGTCTGAAGTAAGCGCGTCTAAGAACTTTTCTGAAAAATAAAACTATCTAGTATCAAAAATGTATTAATTGAAGAGAATTAAAATTTCGTTAGTCGGACTCGTACAAGTATCTACCTTTACGGTACCCTACGGTTCTTGAGCTATAGCTCGCTGATAGACGAACGGACGGACGGTCCACGGAGACTTAGTAATAGCTTTGGCAAACTTTAGATAAGGAATTCCTAAAAACAGCCAAAATAAAAGCGATCGAAGTTATGCATCGATCTTTATTACAGTTCTTGCAATTCACGAGGGCGCGTGGCTCGTTACCATCTAGGCTCCTGATAGGCACGCACACTTACGCAATGTGTATGTACACGACCTAACCACAAGTAAAGCTCATGCACCCTCCTGAATTGCAAAAACTACACCTAAAATGGCATTTATAAAATTGCCTTATTACTCGGTTGTCATTTTAATCGTTAAACTTACTATTTAATTCTTCCAGAGATTGCTCCTTGCCACCATATTCCACAGGAAGAATATCTCTATCTACAAAGTTCTTTACTTCATCGATAGTTTTATGCACAAACAAACGCCCAGCCAACTTCGGACTCAGCACTTGTTTGAAGACCGCAACGATGGCATCTATTGCCTTCGACCCTGACACAAGGTGTAGCCCTTTTATCCTCATTCCATATCCTTCCTGAAAATATTGAAATAAATAAGGTAAGTAATAAGTATTTGTTAAAATTGTAGTAAATGTTAAGAGTATTTTTAAGACCGGCTATTATTAAGATTGAACAAAAACCGAGTTATTTGTGTTCCATGGGGCCAAAGTAATATTTTGTTCCTGGAGGGCGTTATTTGAAATTCAGAGCGAAGCGAAGGATTCTACTTTAGAATCCTCAAGTAGAATTCTAAAGTAGAGTCTAGAGCGTAACGAGGAATTCAATAAACGCCACCTGAGAGGCCTAGGTAACAAGGGGCCAAAATATTTTGGCCAATTGTAACTAGCTTGTAAGTTTCTGAGAGATTACAAAGATGAATGCACACTGCAAATGACTTAATGCTATCTGGTGTTCCTACCATGAAGGGAATTGTTTGTTTGTGTGTAATTTTCGCACTATGTGCTGTGGTATCAGCGTACGGTCACGAACAAGGTAATGGTTACTACCACCACGAGGGTCATCACCATGACTACGGTCATCACGACCACGAGAGTCATGAGGGTTATTACGGCAAGCATCATCATGTTGAACATCATCACGAACTTTTTTCTCAGCGCGCATTGCCGCCAAAACATGCGTTTAGTAAAAAGCTGTTATTTTTTATAGATAGATAGATAGATCATTTATTCACCAAAATGCAGGTACAACGTGATGTAATATGGAAAATCGAGCCTAATACATTTTACCATTTTCACTTCAATTTCATTTATTTGTTTAGTAGATGTGTAAATAAAAAATTAATACCTTTAGAACCATTATAGCTTCCCGTACATCGGCCGCGTTGAACCATTTGATCATTTCGAGCAGGTTTGTGTCCGTGTAATCTACTACTGCCACTACTCCGTTACAATAGTCGTGGGTTTGGATGTATTCACATTGCTGAAATTATATTAAAAATTTTTTTCTTAATCCCAATTTCTTGCCAACACCTTGCCAATGCCAAACTTGGTGTTTTGACAGTTTTTATATTGCAAAGTCAAATATCAAACACTCATTGGTTAAACGTTGGTATAGTTCTTGCTATTCACGAGGGCACGTGAGCTTTACTTGTGGTTACGTCGTGTACATGCACAATGCGTAGGTGTGCGTGCCTGTCAGGAACCTAGGTGGGAGCGGTCAGGCGCGAGCAAGGTCGAGAAATTTCAAGATTTTGATGAAACTTAATAATGTGATTTCCACGATACAGGAAATCACGGCTTTCCGTCTCAGATTCTTTGTAACATACTATTACTAATTTTGTTATTTTCTTTAAATAAATAAATTTAAAAAAAATGTGTTAAAATGTGTAAATGTGCAGATTTGCTATGTATAAGTTGCAGTCAGATGCAGTTTTATCTTAATCCTAACTAATATTATAAATACTAAAAATGTGTGTTGGTTACTCTTCCATGCCACAACGAATGAACCGATTTGGTTAATATTTGGAATGGAGATAGCCCATACCCAGGATAACACATAGGCTATATTTTATCCCGGAAAATCAAAGAGTTCCCGGGGAATCAAAAAGCCTAAATCCACGCGGACGAAGTATTTATGAAATAAAACTGCATCTGCAATTCGGTGGTTTTAGGCAGCATAAAAAATAGCAAGATACAGACAGCTAAAGCCTGTCTGTTAACCGGTTTTCGTATGTAATAAAGCGCGCTTGGCAGGTATTGAGAGCGATGACTTCAAGGAGAAAAAGTTGAGGTTAAACATGCAACATTGAATCTGAGACACGATAGGTATACCTACATAAAAAATCTTACCATGAAAAAGTAGCGATAGCAATCGAGAAGTCCCGATTTGATAACTTTGGCCTCGCTTTTGAAGAGGTACACTCTGTAATGATCCTTAGTGAGTTTGGGAAGAAAACATCCATACCTGAAATCACAAAAAAGAGAAATTGTGGCAAAATTTTTGTGAGGCGAGTGAGTATGAAGCCTCAATAGCTCAACGGTTACGGTGTGGACTGAGAACTGAAAGGTCGCAGGTTCGAACCCAACCCGTTACACATTTGTCGTACCGACTCCTACCTAGCACAAGCTTTTCGCTTATTTGGAGGGAAGAGGAGAATATAAGTCAAGTTCAGCTATGCTAATATTCCTTAAAAAAGTATCGGCAGGTCAGAGGCGATTGCAATCTTCACACTGAAGCAATTACAGCACAGCACTGAAAACTTTTGGCGACCTCCTTGGCGCAGTGGTGAGCACTGTGATCTTATAACTGGGAGTTCTCGGGTTCAATTCCGTCAAAAGACGTAACCGATTTAGCACTCCAGCATGATGGCGTGTATAAACAAATTAGGGGTATGGGTTGAATGTACTCTGCTATACCCCTTTCAAGTTAGTCCGCTACCATCTTAGACGGTATCGTCACTAACCATCAGATGAGATTGCAGTCAGACCGCAGTCCTATCGCACTATCTTGTCATCGAATAAAAAATTTCATGGAAAAATGTTAGTCTAGAAATAAGTCTGATAACTTTCCTGGAAACTGTTCGAGGAAAGTCATCAAACTTATCCTGAACCTAATCCTGAACTTCTCAAAGCTTGTGGTTCAGGATTCGATTCTCGCAGGGTAATTAGATTTATAATTTTAAAAATGATCTGGTCTGGTCTGCTAGAAGTCTTTGACTGTGCTCATCCTACCGACTAAGACGTGCTACCAAACCGTTTTGGTTTACCTTTTTTTTTTTTTATTAAAGAGGCACACAAAACAGGTTGAACTGAACAAAATAAGTATATGTATACAGCTTATCAAGAACCAAATAACAGCCCCTAATATGTTCATATTAAATAACGGTTTAATGCTTACCTATGTTGGTTATATTCAAAGATATAGTATAAGCATCGATGTATATATAAGGTACTTAAAGTTACAGATACCTATATAAGCATCGACGTATATAAGGTACTTAAAGTTACACTACACTAGAGCTTCTGGTACCTACTATTACTGCGTAGTAAAATATCAAGGATGTAATATTTTATTATTGTATAATTAAACTGCCATTGTTTTCTAAGTTATCGCTTCGCTTTTAGCAGAGTAAGGAAGGTCTCTTTTAATGGATGACGTCGCAAATAGGAACACGTCATCAAATTAAAAAAAAACTCAAATTATTACTTACGTGTTTTCCAATATTTCAGATTTTCTGACATCAAATTCTTGAAAGAAATGTGGCAATATGGTCCTAAATGTACATATTTTATCCAATTTGGTTTTGGCGCGTTCCACAGATCCTTTGCTTATAATGATCGACCTCTCTAAGTAGTCCTTAGCTGAAAAAAAAAAAACATGTTATGGTTACGCCTTCCATTTTTCAAACCTAAGGGAATGCTTAATTTGTATACCTTCCTATTCCTGTTACTTTTATCAATTTTGTACTCGTATTCGACAATTTTGCAACTTTTGCGGAATCTAATATGTATTTGGCTAAATACATATTAGATTCCATTCATACATTGAGGACTTCGAGTTATGTCACTCTCTAAGTCCTCCAAAATCTAAGTCCTAAGTTTAGACAAAACTTACCTGATGCTGCGCAATTTTCAATAAAAAAAGAATTATTAAAATTGGTTTAGTTAAGTTATGGAGTAAAATTGCCAAAACTATAAAATTGCATTTTTTAAGCCCCTTCAAGTTTAATTTTGTAAAAAAGGTAGCCTTAACCGAGGTCCAACATTTATATTATACTCGTATCTCTGTTTAGTTCTTGCAATTCACGAGGGCGCGTGAGCTTTACTTGTGGTTACGTCGTATACATGCACATTGCGTAAGTGTGCGTGTCTGTCAGGAGCCTAGGTGGGAGCGGTCAGACGGAGCAAGCTCTCGCTCGCACTTATACAGATACGACACACACACAACCATGAGCCACGCGCCCTCGTGAATTGCAAGAACTAATACTCGTATACCAAAATTTATCAACATTTGTTGAGCGGTTTGAGTGTGAAAGCAAAATAATATTAGTTTGGAAGTTTGGATTTGGATTATTATTATAGTTATGTAGTGATTTTATTAAGAGCAACGTAGGTTGAAGCCCCACTTGTTTGCCTTGGTCGCTGAGGTCAGATGACAAGCATAATGCCTACTTGGTAGCCTTTAAAAAGGGCACAACATGATAAGGAAAATAAGAATTAAACATTTAATATTTCAGTCGACTCGGCTTTATTTTAATTTTAATCTTAATCTAGATATGTATATAAAAGAAAAAGTAACTGACTGACTGACTGATCTATCAACGTACAGCTCAAATCACTGGATAGTTCGGGCTGGAAGGCCGTGTAGATAGCTATAATAACGTAGGCATCCGCTAAGGATTTTTGAAAATTCAACCCCTAAGGGGAAAATAGGGGTTTGAAAATTCGACCGTAACGTGAGCGAAGCAGCAGGCAAAAACTAGTTTATTAATAACTAATAACGCCCGCGACGTCGTTCGCGTCGATTGAGGTTTTTTTTAATTCCTGCGGGAACTCTTTTATTTCCGGGAAAAAAGTAGCCTGTGTTATTCCAAAGTATAATCTATCTCTATGCCTTTCAGTTAAATCAGTTCAGTCGTTGCGGCCATTCATCCACCCATCCATCCAAACTTTCGCATTTATAATATTTGTAGGATAGTAGCATAGTTCTACTATCCTTAGTAGGACTATGCTAGTCTTACGTCTCAACGGTCATGTGATAAAAAAAGACGTGTGGCACTCGGGGACTGCCGCGGTAAAGCTATTGCATAGCATTTTTTATCAACGCCATCTGGCGGCTCACCGCTAGATGGCATTGATAAAAAATGCGCCATCTAGCGGCTCACCGTAGAGGAGTCCCGTGTCAGGTTATTTTCGTAACGGAATTTCTGGATTCGGTCTCCACGCTGGCCCGCGATAGAAGCTATGCAATAGCTTAATAATATGACACCCTTTAGTATTTTCAAGGGCTACCTTTACACGCTGTTTATCAGTTCAAACCTCAACCGTTTCACTATTGTCATAGGTGCCTGCTTCTAGAAGAAGTTTACGCTTAGTTGGAGGGGAACGGAAATATTAGGTATGTTAAGCATGGCTGATATTCGTCATAAAAATAACACAATCGTTTTTGTAAAAATAATTATTTAAAACTAATTAGGTACTCTTAAAAAAAAGGTCAAGTGGATTTATAATAAAAAGTTAGATGGGCCATTAAGTAGTTTTTACATAGTATCTCATCATGATTTATCTATACAACTAAATAAAATTGAAGTGTCTGTTTGTTATATCAAAATAACAGCTTTTTACTAACTGCATACGAAAGTAAATATGGTACTTATAATAAGAAAATAATTTTTAAAATTTTTGTCTGTCGGTCTGTCTGTCTGTTTGTTGCCGCTAATCTCGGGAACGGCTGGACCGATTTTGACGGGACTTTCACTGGTAGATAGGTGGCAGCTGATATTATCGGGCGTAATATAGGCTACTTTTTTAACCGACTCTCGAAAAAGGAGGAAAAGGAGTTGCATTTTTCTACCTCTGTATATCGATATCTCCGTGATTTCTTAACCGATTTGCGTGAATTTTTTTTTAATCGACACAGAAACTTTGCGAGATGCTTTCATAAAAACTTCGGTTTCCAACTTCTCAATCCTGATGCTGCAGGGGTACTGCCCACCTAAACTGGAGATTTAGGAACTGTCGATTATTATGAATTTGATTATTATGAGTTATTGTAGGTACCAAGTAAACACTCATCGTTGAATTCCAGAACCCAACTCCTCAATCCTGATGCTGCAGGGGTTCTGCCCAACCAAACTGTGGGGATTTAGGAACTCTCGATTGTGAATTGAAGAAGCGGACGAAGTCGCGGGCGTCCGCTAGTTATTAATATAATATAATATAATTCATTAGGTATATCGCCACTGGTCAAGTACGCAGTTAGAGTTTCGTAATCATGCTAGCCAAAAAACTTTCTATCCTATTCAAACTTAGTACAGTTTGTTAGTTAATCATCTATGAAAAAAAATTAAACTTGACTTCACAATATATTATTAGGCATATTTTGTTCCTAGCAGATTACCGAATCGACATTGTACATGTGCAATACATACTCGTACATGTAAATAAATAATTGAAAATAAATTGATTTGATCGACAATTCCACAATCACCGAATAGTGTTTTATCGACGAATAAAGTTGGAAGGAAGAATTGATTAAAAGATTTTTATTGGATGTTATTAGTTTATGTACTGTACACAAGTTACCCAAGTCGTAAAATTTCTCAGATACTTTTTTACTTTTCAGGTTCATCTACTTGGCGACCAAAAATATTTTTTAATATAAAATGGCTCCTTGGGCGATAGCACAAAAAAGATCGCGCATACAAATCGACGAACTACATATAAGATTTTATTTATATATCCCTCCTTTCCCCTGTTATATATCTAAATATATAACTGGAGAAAGTGACTGATTGCCTGACTGACTGATCTATCAACGGATTGCTCAAATCACTGGACAGTTCGGGCTGAAATTTGGCATATGGATAGGTATTATTACTTAGACATTCGTTAAGAAATGGTTCTTGAAAATCAACCCCTAAGGGGATAAAATAGGGATTTGAATATTGAAATTTACGTGAGCGAAGCCGCGGGCAAAAGCTAGTTATAAATATTTTAGAATCTGGGACCAGTTGGAACGGAGCTAAGGTACCTATGTCGATTTAAAATTAATGATAAACAGTTCTTCGAACTATGTGCCTCGCCCATTTCCCCTCAGCTTCGCGACTCGGTGAGCCTTGTCGGTCACTTTGGTTCTCCTTCGAGTCTCCTCAGTTACCGGTTTGGTATTGATTAGGGATCCATACCAAATCGGTAAAAAAGGATGAAAATTGTTTACTTATAAAAAAAAATACACACTTACGAAATTCTTTTACCAAAAAATGATTCTGCTTCTGTATCCACTCCTCCAATATCTTGATCGCTTCTTCAATCCTCCCGGGCTTGTCCAAATCATATTGTTTTCTCAAATAAAGGAGCGTGTCAGGATTAAATTCAAATATCGAATCTTCTGGTATCGACTCCATAACGGCTCCTTTTTAATGTTATACTTCATACACGGCCTAATTTGGACTAAAGACTTAAGAACGAGTCTCAAAACTGGTTGTTGCTATAAGTATGCTAAGGCAACGATGTATAATCAGAGTAATAAAAAAAGAAACTAGCACTTGAATGCAAAGGTGTTCATCGGAGGATGGTTTAATACGAAATGGTACGCACTCGCTGACGATAGCTACCCAACTAACATAGAGAATACAGCATAAGACCTTTGGCAAGATCAAGAAGAATAAAAAAATTGTAAATAGTTCAAAGGTCACTAGATAGTGAAAGCTGATACAAGGTCAGCAACCATGCCACTGATAAAGATGTCCTTATACTGCTTTACATTTTTCTGATCGACTTTACAACGCCCTCGATTAAGGGCCATGCTTTTTAGATCACGGCCGTAAGATTTAAGCGTAAGTTTTTTAAAGCTTATTTTTTCAGCCATTCCCACTTCAGCTTTGCGACTTGACAAGCTTTGTACTAACTCTGGTTCTTCTACGATCTGCTTATTCCTGATTAGATCTCGAGTGAACCTGTGTCTTGTTAGGGGGCTTGACTAGGATAAATAAATTGGGGAGTGAGCGAACAAAACGTCACAATTCCATTTATGACGTTAGTTTTAATTTTTTTTACACTTGCAACTGAATCGCATCAAATAAACTTTCTAATTGAAAACATCTTACAAATTGCTGAGTTCCTACAAAAAAGATAAGTATATGCAAGGGTTATATATGCATAGGGTTCCGAAAAAACGCTCCATTATAGGACCGTTCCGTTTCTATCCGTCTGTCCAAATGGACAGACGGATAGAAAAGGAGCCCTTTCAAAGCCCTTTTTTTCAGAAACGGGTTGAGGTACTAAATTGAAATTTATATTTACTGAATACCAAGGTGCTGTGAAAATTTCAAGTTTTTAGTTTAACCCAATGAAAAGTCACAGATTTTAAGGCGTATTTTCACAAACAAATTCTAGTGTCTAGTGAGATCAATCATCAAATCTAGGGCACTTCCCGGTATGCTAGCGTCTCGAAATTGAGCATGAAGGTAAAACTTGTGTTTGGACTAGGTACTACAAAAGTGCAAATGGGTGAGGGCTTCATTTTTTAACCGACGAAAAAAAGAGGTTCTCATTTCGTATTTTTTTTTTATGTATGACCACGCATAACTTTTCGTAGAGTCGTCCGATTTGATGATACTTTTTTTAATGGCTATCGGCTACCTCGAAGTTGGTCCCATTTGAATTTGAAAAAGATATTCCACCTCTAAGTGTAGTCACAAACGGTGTTCCCGATTCTATCACGCACATCTTTATACTGGGTTATCCGATTTTGATGATTTTTTCCTTATTAAATTAGATAAACACAAACTTTATTAAAAGCTTTCTCGCAGTTATGCTTAAAAATACAGCTCGTAGCTTTTAAAAAAGTTTGTCGTTGACTTAAAATTATAGTTACATTAGTTTAGGAGCTTAGTTAAGACTAAAAAGATTTATATTTTGTCCCCCCTTTTTAGTTACTTCTATCGTCAGTTAAATGTTTTGTAAAAGTAATTACTTCATTAAAATACATAACCTACGCTATCGATGGTATAAAACTATAATAAGTGGAAAAGTGGTAGTCATTTCGAAATCTAGATGGATTCTTCAGTTTTTATTTTTATTTTTGTAACCATACTGCTGAGTTGAATACTTAAAATTTTTAGATTAACTTTACACAAGTACATAACAGGTTATCAAGAGTTGCTTTAAATTTTGAAACAATTTGTTAGCACAAGTACCGAGAAATTGTTTTAAAATTCATAATTTATATTTCATATTATATTCTAGCGGTCGCAATTCTTTCTACTTTCACGAACAATATTATACAATTACGAGAATTAGATATACAATGCTTTGATTCGATTCAATCTCTGTATTGATCGACGTGATTTTTGCGTGGGTATAAAAATAGTTGAGGACTTGTAGAGTGATATTATTTCATTTCATTTCATTTTATTATTTGCATTCATATACCCACTTACATGTTTAATTGTGAGTTAGATGACATAAAGCCCTGTCAGGGAGTTGCAAAGTTAGCTACCTTTTATCCCGAAAAACCGAGGGATTTTTGCAGAACTTTTAAAAACTCAACGCTACCCGGATGAAGTCGTAGGCAAAAGCCAGTCGACAAATAATTTAATACTAACTCTAGGTACCTACAAACTACATTAAAAACTACAATATTTTAGAATACCACCATTCGACGTGCTAATGTCTTGAAAGGCGCGAAGGGAATTGTTATCACACCCTGTAAAGGAATAATTGTCATAATCATTATTTCCAAATCCTGAGATGAAAATAATATTACGTTAAAATTTAAATCGGTATTTTTAGCGTAGCGCCATAATTCCTGAGACTATTTTATCCATCGCGCCACGAACTGAGGGTAAGTTCATGGCCCGATGGATAAAATCGACGTTAGAGCACGGATTCAAACCTCCGGTAAGCCAATTATTAAAAACTTTGTTTTTAAGTACCTACTCTGGTCCAAGATGATATTTTTATTATTCAATGATAAAATAAGTCCTTGACTGCGATCGCCCCTATGCTAAGTGACGATGCAGAAGATGATAGCGGACTAGCTTGCAAGGTATGGCAGTGTAAATTCGACACATACCCCTAATCTGTTTCTTCACCCCATATTGTCGGAACGCTAAATCGCTTGGCGGCACGTCTTGGCGGTAGGATGGTAACTAGCTACAGCCAAAGCCTCCCACCAAACCAGAGCAGAGACAATTCAGAAATAATAAATTTCCAAATTGCCCCTGTCGGGAATCGAACCCGAGACCTCCAAATTATAAAACCACCGCGCTCACCACTGAGCGTCGAGAGGTCATCAGAAATCCAAGGTGTGTTGATGGAGCAAACTTTATTTTTTGTTTTATTGATTTCTCTAATGTTTTCCAAAATGGAATTGTGACGTTTTGTACTCTATAATTAACAATCTAATAAGGGCTTTAACAAGGGCCATGTTTGGGTCTCGCTGATAAGCCTAGTTGATTTGTTAATAATAAAACGAAATTTGTGTTTGGTCGCCAACAATAGATGGAATCATAGATGTAGAGAAACGCTAGATAGATATCGGGGTACCTATTATAAATGATTAAAAATTGCTACGCGCTCGATGTTGTTTTTATCACAATATAAAGGTTTCAAATGTAAATACTAGCATAAACTAATTTATTTTTAACATAAGTAATATTATAATGTAGGAAAATAAATCTTTTATGGCGTAAGTAATAAATATAACATTGTTGACAAAAAAAAAATAAACTACTAATAAAAATATAAATTTGACTAAGTATTAAATTAATTTTTGAGTGGGGTAAAATTTTTAGAAAATCTGCGGGAACCTTTGTTTTTCCGAGATAAAAAATAGCCTTTATCTGTCTCCAGGTTTTATTTAGCCATGGAAAAAATCACGTCAACGTGTTGCTCCTTTGCTACTTGATTGAAGGAAACACTAAAAAAAATAGGGTCTTACTTATCGCATGTATAATATTAGTAAGAATTGATTTTATTATTATACCTTTTATTTCTGCTTCGTGAAAGTTATGCTCAAAGTGCAACTAATTTAGTTCCTTAGCCACATCCAGGAAATCCGCAACTAGTTCTCTGGAATGTAGAATTAATTAATGGTGCCTCAGCCACATCTTACAATAAAACCCTCTTCAATCTTGCCTGTGTGATGCCTTTCACCTTAATTTGGAACAAGAATTTCGCTTAAGTGACTTTTATTGCGAGCAGTGAAGATTGCCACTCAATTTACAAGCAAACAAGTTGGTGTTCATTTCTATAAACTGTGCGCGTTATTTTAATGTTCAACGATTTTGTCGCAAAATAAATTAAAAGCTATGACGATTTTGTGATTTTTTTTTGTGGAATTTCAACGTAGAGACGTAAGTCAGAGGACTTCACTGAGTAACGTTTAACCCAGAAAATTTAACGCTCTGACGGTTTCTGTAACTTACTACATACTTCATAATATATATTAATAATATATACTTCATAATATATATTCTTTGGCTAAACGAAACTTACTCGACGAAAGATCGAGATGGTGAAATTGGCAACAAAATTGATAGTGCCGATTTCACTAACGTTGAGTGACGTTTAATAGAGGAATAAATTGGGCGCTCTGACAGTTTTTGTATTGAAAGTCTCTGACCAAAATATCATACGTTATATCATATATTACGCTCGGATAAGGACTTATTTTACGTTGGCGAAATCGGTCCTTAAACTACTTATGATATAAGTTCTTGCAATTCACGAGGGCGCGTGGCTCATGCTTGTGTGTATGTCGTATCTATATAAGTGGGAGCGAGAGATTGCTCGCGCCTGACCGCTCCCAGCTAGGCTCCGGACGGGCACGTATACAAGACGTATACTTACACAATGTACATGTACACGACGTAACCACAAGTAAAGCTCACGCGCCCTCTTGAGTTGAAAGAACTATACGAGTACAATATTATGTAAGTATCTAAGGGATATGCGAAATACATTAATTGTCATCAGATTTCATTGCGACAATTATTTATTAATTAAAAATAATAAAACAAATTTTAATTTTAATTTTTTAAGTAATATAATATGTATTAATTTTTCACTATCATAATAAATATACACTTTAAATAGTATATTGTCCCGTATCGCAATCCTAAATAAAACATTTTTCTATAAGCATTATTCTATATTATTTTCGTGTCCCTTAACCATATTCAGCCTTATAAAAATTGCTTAAATCTAATTTTAATCGACGGTCAATGCTCTAAATGATCCTGGTATCCCCAAATATTGATTGTTTTGATTATCTGATAATCTTAAATTTTCAATAGTCCGCGCCTTGCTTATTTCCCTTAGATATGCAGAAAAACTATCCGATGTTAATATGTCCAGGTTCTTTTCTGAAAGAAACATTTACATAACATTATTGCCCAAGTAAAGAAAATTCACAAAAAGTAAACCGTTACTTCTTTTTATTGAACGAGCGAAGCGAGTTCTCTGAGTCAACTAGGGCGCTTGCCTACTAGACAGAGAAGTGTGTCCGTCTAAATGTCTGTCAGAGCCCTATAACTTCTGAATTACTGAATATTAGAACGTGAAACTTGGTTGAAAATTCAGTTTTATCCTGTACTTGAACAGCAAATATTAAAATTAGATAAATGTTATAAAGAAACGAAATTATTTAATTTTAATGCGCCATCTATTAGCATTATTGTGAAGCTAATAAATAGCTTTACTATAATGCTAATAGATGGCGCTGTGTCAGTAAAACAGTTTTATGTCAACTATTCTTTTTTTTATTGCGTCTAATGTTAAAAGTTAATTATTACAATATATAACTAGTAGGGCGCGTGGGTGCGCGGCTCGCTAAAGCGAACCGCGGTTTTTCTGTCCACCAAGTAGACCTTCGGGTCTTTACCATCTTTTTCCAAGAAACCACTTTTCCATCTTTTATAGTCTCCGAGACAGATAGCGACGAAATTTGTACGGCCGCCATCTTGAATCCGCCATTTTGGTATTTTTTTCAGCTCACTGCTAATTGGATGAGGTACCTATCTTCAATATCCTGGCCGCGCTTCTCACCCGTCTTCGAAATCCTCAATCATCAGTATCTCCATATTTTTCATCCAAATGAATTTTTGTCCTCCGAAACCATCCATCCGAAGTCATCTTTCAAAACCATCCGAAATTTTAGAAAAGAACGTAGTCTTGCATATATTTTGTATGGAATAAAATTAATTCCGCCATCTTGATTTTTTTTCTATTCATCACGTAGACCATCGAGTCCTGATCATCTTTTCCCAAGAAACCACTCTTCCATCTTTCATAGTCTCTGAGATAGACACCGACGAAATTTGTATGGCCGCCATCTTGAATCCACCATTTTGGATTTTTTTTTGGCTCTCTGCCAATCGGATGAGGTTTCGAGTGACTTTTGTTTGAATACCCTCCTCTTATCTTCGATATCCTGGCCGTGCTCCTCACCCGTCTCCGAAGTCCTCAACCATCTGCTCTCTCCATAATTTTCCTCCGAATGAATTTTTGTCCTCTATACGAAATCATCAGAAATTTTGAAAAGGAACCGTATTAAAGTCTTGCATATATTTTGTATGGAAAAAATTGAATTCCGCCATCTTGAATTTTTTTCCTATTCATCAAGTAGACCTTCGGGTCTTGATCATATTTTTCCAACAAACCACTCTTAAATCTCTTATAGTCTCCGAGATAGACACCGACGAAATTTGTATGGCCGCCATCTTGAATCCGCCATTTTGGAGTTTTTTTTCGGCTCTTTGCCAATTGGATGAGGTTTCGAGTGACATTTGGTTGAACACCCCCCACCTATCTTCGATACCCTGGCCGGTGCTCCTCACCCGTCTCCGAAATCCTCAATCATCAGCTCTCTCCATATTTTTGTTCGGAATGAATTTTTCTCCTCTATACGAAACCGTGAGTGAAAAAAAATGTTCCCATACAAAATTTTACAGGAGAGGTGATCAATGAGTCAGTCAGTCAATCAGTCAGTGAATCAGCACGAGTAGCTATATATATATTAATTAAAACTTTTGGGAATTATGGGATATCGCGAGGTCTCAGTTCGGGGCGAACCACTAGTCGTATGACAAGATAGCCCGTGAATGCGATTTCTCCTAATGGTAAGTGACGATTTAATCTAAGATAGTAACCAGCTAACTAGAAATGGGTATGGCAGTTTGTATGGTACATTCCCCGATAGTTATTTGTGAGTTGGGTTCAAGGCCCCTTCGACGGTGTTCGCACTTAATTACAATATGGCATTATTCAAGGGGTGGACCAATAAATTCCTGAAAAGCTGGCAAAACATTAGTGGTGCCTCTGGTACTATAAGTGTTCATGGGCAGCGGTAGGTTACCCGCCTGCTCGTTTGTATGTCGTACGAAAGCCCCTTAAAAAATAGATAATAAAGAAAACAGTTAAGTACTAGTAGGTATCTAGTGATCGTAATAATTTTTTTTAGAATTCCCGAGTTTACAAATACTCTCTTAATATACTTACCATGTAATTCAAACAATGGTTTTTCGTTGCCACCATATTCCACGGGAACAATGTCTTTGTCTAATTCTAAAAATTCTAGAATATTATCCATACTTTTATGAACACTGATACGTGAAGCGACCTTGGCGCTTAGCACTTGTTTGAAAATTGCAACGACAGCATCCACAGCTCTTGAGCCTGATACAAAATGAATCCCTTTAATCCTCATGCTGTATCCTTCCTGAAAACGATAAAGTTAAACATGAATTTAGTTAAGTAGAGTTTACAAGTACAAGTCCACAGTTTACAGGTTTTACTTTGTCCTTCCGACCTAATCCTTTCACGGCGGTCAATCTCCTCAAAGATTAGCCATCTGCAAGGGTGATATTATAGTGCTCAAGTGTGTGCGCTTGGTGCACACACTTGAGCACTATAATATCACCCAACATAGGTGCACGTAAGTCAACCAGGTTGAACCATTTCGCTGTCTCCATGACGTTGACTTCTATATTATTACAATACCTATACCTACCCTCACAATGTGAAGGCTTCACGCAAGTCAACCAGGTTGACCCATTTCATAGTCTCCATGACGTTGGCTTCTTTATTAATAACGTAACACCTAAACTTACCCTCACAATAGTGAAGGCTTCACGCAAGTCAACCAGGCTGAACCATTTCATAGTCTTCATGATGTTGGCTTCTTTATTAATAACGTAACACCTAAACTTACCCTCACAATAGTGAAGGCTTCACGCAAGTCAACCAGGCTGAACCATTTCATAGTCTCCATGATGTTGGCTTCTTTATTAATAACGTAACATCTAAACTTACCCTCACAATAGTGAAGGCTTCACGCAAGTCAACCAGGTTGAACCATTTCATAGTCTCCATGACGTTGGCTTCTTTATTAATAACGTAACACCTAAACTTACCCTTAAAATAGTGAAGGCCTCACGCAAGTCAACCAGGTTGAACCATTTCACAGTTTCCATGACGTTGGCTTCTGTATAATCTATCAAAAAAATTATTCCATTGCAATAGTCATGTGCTTGGATGTATTCACATTGCTGCAAAAATGTGGACGACGATTTAGTACAATTTTTTTACCGGTGGTGGTTGCGAGAAATACAATACTGCCGAATTACAATGGAAGTAGACACTTCCGTAGTACCTGGAAGGTACCGTCCCTCCGAGAAATACAAATCTAAGCCATGTCAAATTCAATATTTTTTTTGTAGATAATGCTTTCGGCTTATTATTTACAAAAAAAAATTCGGAAACGAACTTTAATTTCGAAAGCCGTTCCCGAGATCACTTAGGCTCCTGACAAGCACGCACACTTACGCAATGAGCCTGTACACAACGTAACCACAAGTAAAACTCACGCGCCCTCGTGAATTAAAAGAACTATAATAGGGTTCCGTGGGCACTCTTTGGGTACGAAACCCAAAAAATTTCTTGTTTTTAGCATTTTTAATTTTAAACAAGACCGAAAAAATAAAATAAAAAATCCTTACCATAAAGAAGTAACGATAGAAATCAAGAAATCCCGTTTTAAATACTTTCGCCCTGTTTTTCAATAAATAAACTCTGTAGTGGTCCTTTGTGAGTTTAGGCAAAAAAAATCCGAATCTGAAAATTTCAAAAATTATATGTCTTCGAAGTAATCCGAAGTAAGAATTTAGGATTTTAGTTGATACGATTTTTTCATATTATGATCTTAAAATATAAGCATACGATTCGATCTGGGTGAAAATTGCATCCTCGATTCGATCGATCGATCGATTTAACATCGATCAAAAAAAAAATATTATGAAAAGAGCAACTGCTGGGGTTCTTGCCGGCCCTTTTCAGCAGAATCTGCATTCCGAGCCGGTGCTAGAGTCATGACATGTCATAAGAGCCACAAGTTGGCCTACATGAAATAAATAATTTTGAATTTTGAACAACAAAATCGCTAATTTATGTATATTATTTTAGATTCAATACGTTTGCAAGTATGATTAACATTGTTTAATCAACTGAAACAACATCAAACATGAATAGTCTAGACAATATTTACTATTGTTAGGCATATTTCTAAAGTGACTTCCTTCTTGAAAATACATTAAGTATATTATTTTTAACCGACTTCCAAAAAGGTGAAAGTTCTCAATTCGGCCGATATCTTTTAATTATTTAAATGTTTCACTTTCCGAACGCACCAAAACAAAAGCATAATTTCTTTATTGTTTGCTGTAATCAGTCATGCGATAAATATTTGAAGGACTTATAGAATGTCTCGCTTGTTCGAAATTCAAGTTCTACCTATATAGTTTTTTCAATTCACGAGGGCGCGTGGCTCATGGTTATGTGTGTGTCGGCCTCACCTAGGCTCCTGACAGCACGCACACTTATGCAATGTGCATGTACACGACGTAACCACAAGTAAAGCTCATGCGCCCTCGTGAAATGTAAGAACTATTAACTGATAATAACTAATAACTGTTTCTGATTTATTTCTGGGCCACAGCTGAGTATCTATGTATTGCTTCATAGTTCATCTGCATCGTTATCTTTTGTGGTCTGAGGTGTAACTTTTCTTTTTTCTGTAACTTTAATACTTCTTTCATTTTAATATAATGAAAACTCTCGATGCAATGCAATGCGTTGCGATGAGAATCGTTGCAAAACTTGTTTCTATTGATGCCATTAACGTTCATGCTTTTATTACACTGGTCATCATAATATACTCATTTTAACCATTAGTTATTGTAATTTAGTCGACCTTATCATCTTTTAATAGATTTTTTATTTTATAATAATATACTTGGATTCTATTAATAACTACTGCTGACATGCAATGCCTTTTTTCAATGTATTGTTTTTTTTTTTTATTGTATTTTACATAAGTAGTGCTTACAGATCATCCAATAGCGGAGATTTTTTGACATCGAATACACCGAAGAAATCGGGAAACATGGTTCTAAAAGTGCATATTCTATCCAATTTTGTCTTGGCCCGTTCTACGGATCCTTTGCTTATAATGATCGATCTCTCTAAATAGTCCCGTGCTGAAACAAAATAACATTTAGGAGTTTTACTTGGTTTTAAAAACTAAATTTGGTTTAACTGACTTCCAAAAAAGGCGGAGGTCTTCAATTCGTCAGAATCTTTATTTTTATTTTTGTGTATGTTCCCCGATTACCTACTCGAAGACGCCTGGAACGATTTGGAAAATTCTTATTTTGTTTGAAAGGGTATATTTTTCAGGTGATCTCATTGTGATCAGGGGGCGATTCAGACCTGTTCGATAACATACCGTGTCGATACGGTTAGATATCGATCTCGTATAAATTTTTTTTATCGTGTGATTCAGAGCGTTTGGTTTGAGGATACGATTCGGTATCGACTACGTTATCGACATCGACAAGATACATTCGATTACAAGAGCATTTACGAATTGAAAATATATGTTATCGTACGGTAACAAACCGAATCGATCGATAAATAAGTTATCGGAAGGGTCTAAATCGGGGGGCTGGTCAGGATTCGATGATGGGATCTTAGAGAAATCGAGGGAACTCTTAGGCACAATTGATATACTTTGTAGTGGCGTTTGAAGTCGGTTTTGTAAAAATAATTTTTATGTTTAAATTATTACTTTCTGAGTAGGTATCTACACGAAGACTGATTTGACTGACGAGTTTCGTTTTAATGACACCATTATATTATTGCGGTCGAACGTCTCGCTTCATAAGCGTCATTTAATAACCTGTCGTACCATGTATGGCAAGATTGTTGGGAAGGTAATACACATAACTGTTCAATATAATTAACTAGCGACCCGCTCCGGCTTCGCACCGGTGCAATGCTGATATACTACAGAATGTCTTTATATAAAACGTTGTCTATCCCTATCCTGGCTGAGGCGAGCCTCAAGCTCTACAGACGGTTCTCTGGCTCTCTAAAAAGTAAAGGATAAAAAAATGGTTATTGTGGGTTATCCCTAAGAGATAGACATATATCATCGTGGCCTTTTTTGTAGATTTTTTTAAGGTGTACAATATTGTAGTAAATTATTTTGATCTATGTCGTAGGGTTCAGCGGTCAGCCAGCGTTTGCAATGTAAGCGCAAGAAATGTGTTTACTTACGACATCACATTAGAAACTTCTAAAATTAGTTTAATTTAATTAAATTAGTAGTTTCTCTATTATAATATGCATGATAATATGTCCTCTCGACTGCATTATTTGACCTTGGAAGAGATTAATATCAATAGTTAGGATATGAATACGGATCTTCATAAATTATAGCTAAAATCATCCTCGATTACGTAAGCTTTCAAACGGAAAAACCCGCATCAAAATCGGTTGGGGAGTTAAGAGGGAATAGACAGACACACAGATACACGCGTTAAACTTATTATACACCCTCTTTTTATCTGGCGATCTAAATTGATATTTTAGCATTTATAATCGAAAAGATAACGATTGCGATTCCTTGCACTAAATCGAATGACTGATAAGGACAACAAATCACTTACGAAAATCTTTAACGACAAAATGATTCTGCTTCTTTATCCACTCCTGTAGTAAATCAATAGCTTCGTCTATTCTCCCGGGTTCGTCCAAATTATATTGTTTTCTTAGATATTTGAGGGTGTCTGGATTAAATTCAAATATCGAGTCCTTTGGTATCGATTCCATAATCGTTGCGATGTACTGGTAAAGCTTAGCGTACACTGAGTCAACAGAACTGCTCAAGTCGATACGCAGATGAACACTAACGTAAGTAGTACGCAATAACATTGCTAATAATCACGATACTCGTATTAATATCTTGCTCAAAGATTACCTGAATGCATTTTTAGGGTTCCTTACCAATAATGGTAAATGGTAAAAAGCAACTTCAAATCTTCCTGCCTATCGTCCCGCCTGTTAAATCAATATTATTTAACACAATTTTTGATTACTGGAAGTGCTTTTTCCTTTTCAAAAATCAATCAGAGTTCCCGCAGGATTTTAAAAAGTAGATTCACGCGGACGTAGTCGCGGGCATCAGCTAGTACTAAGATAATTTTTTATTAAAATATCACAATACAAACAAATATTCTGAAAGATTCTGAAGAACCACAAAGTGACAAAAATATAGTATTTTTCAGTAGTAGGTATAATATAAATTACATATTAAACAATATTACGAGTATAATCATAAATTAAATATCAAGCAATAAGCAAATGAATATAATTATTTTCATATTTACCTCATAATAATTGATATTATTCATCTTTATTTATTAAAATTTAAAATATTACATCGAAGAAAATAAAATAAGTTTGCAATTTAAAAAAATAGCGATCATGTAAACTGATTTCGAAATCATAATAATAGGTATATTCTTAACTTTAAATATAGGTTTTTAATAACCTGTGGAGGTTGCCATTTAACATTGTAATGGGGGAGTGTGGTTAGACAGGCGCTATACCGACGAAAAAAAAATAATTGAACGATATCAATTATTTTTTTTTTCGTCACTGCGACGTCACCTGCGCCATCGAGTTTTACAACGTATGAATTTGCAAATTCACCCCAAATTGCTTTTTTTATTTTACTTATTTACTATAGCCGGAATTTTAATTCGATTCCAGATTTGACAATTTCAGTGTTGCAACGTTATGACAAGTACTAAATAGTGACGTTGCGAAATTATTCGATACGGAAATGGAATATTTCCGGATCGATTCCTCTCGTTTATAGTAGTATATCTAAACAACTACTACTTTAATAGAAATCAGTACTTATATCAGGTAATTAAATATTTCTGAACGGATAATTTAGTTATGACGATTAATTTTATTAAGGATCTGAGAATTTTCTTTAATAATTGTGTGTGAAATAAATAAAAAAATGTGATCATGAAGGAACATGAGAAATAAAAGAAATAGAATATATATTATGGTAATATTTTATTTTATAAATCGTCGCCGTCATCGCTTTCTATCGCTGTCACTCTGTAACATTTATTATAAATGTATCTGTGATATTGTCAATTAACATATTATCTAGCCTACTCATTTTTTCCTATTCTTGGACAACATGGTATACGTAGGCTCTTTTATTATAAGTTTTGTTTTTAATATAAAAAACAAAAATATTAACTTTTTATAAAATAAAGCAGCGGTTACTAATTAATAAATAATTATTATGAATAATTATGTATTTATTTAAATAAAAATCAATAATTTAGTCTTTAATTGGCACACCAATATTATGATTACATAAACATAAATCGCGATTGTTTATCGATTTTTGTGTTCATCACTACACTATTATATGTGGTATCATTATTTTACAAAAATGACAGTAGCTAATGTCAAATGTGGAATCGAATTATAATTCCGAGTATAGCTGGTCACTCTCCATGCAAAAAACCACGTCGATCCGTAGCTTTGTTGCAGCTTGATTGAAGGACAAACCAACAAACAAACACACTTTGCATTTATAATATTAGTAAGGATTTTATGGAAACATACAGCATTGAAATAAAATTAAAGGTAATACAGATATATAATAATTAAACCTTAATTGTCTGCAATGAAACTTTAGCACTTATTGCATAATTATATTCCTACAACTGAACTATTGGGTAAAACAGCATACGAAAACAAGAATGACACCAAAGTAGGTTATAACTTTTTTGACAAAAACATACCAAAACCGACTAATGCCGACTAACGTAACTATAGCTAATCGATTGTGTCCATGGAGGAATCAAATTTTTTCAGGTTTTGTCATATGTCAAAATACAACAATACAGCTTTACAGAATAGCGCTACTGACTGGTAGAGCGGTAAAGACTTCGATCACAGAAAAATAAGGGGATTCAGCACTTCATACTTCAACTATTATTCAAATGCATCATTGTTCCTTGACACCGAAATAACTGCTTCACGTCAATGTTCGATGACAGACTAGCTAGCGAAATGATCTGCACTCATATTTAGTGGTTACACAAATCGGACTAACATGCGATATCCACTTATTTTTCTATGATCGAAGGGTAAAGAGTATGACGTCTTAAAAGAGTCATTAACCTAATACCTACATGTAGAATATGCTTCAATTATTCGTGCGCGTGGAATATTTTCTGCCAAATTTTATGGTTCCCCGCAGCTCAAATGCGCAATTAATATTGTGTACCTACATATTATAGTGAATAAAAATTATGACGACAATAGAATCAAATTAATCTTGATGAATGTTCAAGACTTGCCACAGACTTCCATTTCTTCTATAAAAAAATCTACGATCTATGGCTTAAAGCTCTAAGTAATTATACGGCGCAGCATGAGTACAAAAGCAATATTAATTAGTAAAGCTGTAAGGATCAGAAAAAAAAACATTTTAACTAAGGAATTAAGCTAGAAGCAAATTGTGAATTACTAGATGGATGATGAGGTTTTTTTTCAATTCCCGCGGAAACCTTTAATTTTCTGGGATAAAATGTAGGCCATGTGTTAATCCTGTGTATGAATTACCTCCATTCCAAATTTTAGCCAAATCGATTCATTTGTTGCGGCGTGAAGGAGTAACAAACATACTCACACACACACTAGCACATACACATACTTCGCCTTTATCATATTAGTGAGATGTGATGTGATGACCCAAGCCTATTTTGAAAAAGCTCTAATTAAAAATATGCGTATGTCGTAACGTGATGGCAAACGATGACGGGGCATGAAGGCATAAGAGAGTGGATTATGCCTTATTTTCCGTTAAAATATTGCCAGATATATCCGTAATTGCACTCGCGTTAGGCTCCTACTTAAAACCAGCGCTGCAGCTTGCTGCAACATGATGCTGAGTGGGATACCTATAATATTATGTTCCATGATTTTTATTTTTTTATTTTAAGTAGTTTTTTTTGTAATTATGTAATTAATCAGACAAAGAAAGAAAGAAAAGAAAGAAAAAAAGAAAATAAAAGAAACAAAAGAAAGTAAAGCTCGCTGCATACGTAACGTGCACGGGACGGGACGTGAAGTTTTGGAAATATCGTTTCATAGAAAATGTAAACGAAAGAGCATACGTCACGGAGCACGGACGGGACGGGAACGTGCCACGCGCGGAACGGGAAAAATATCGTCGGCGACGATGTTTAGCACGTCCCGTCCCGCGCGTGCCCCATCCCGTCCGTGATTCCGCTGCGTATGCACAGTCGCCCCGTTCGCTCCGGAGAGCTAAGTAGTGATGTTTGTGTATTTACCTACCAAGCAAAAATGGACGAATGGAAAAACTAATCGAGTGTGTACGATCACATCCAGCTTTCTATAATTTTGCAATCTTTCTTTAATAAATGAGGGCTCAGCTTATTTTCCAGTAAAGCAAAACATTCTTTTGTCATACGAAAATACTTATAAAATTGAGTCTCGTCATCCAAAAGTTCTTTGTAAAGAGTGTCGTATTCTCCTTCTTGTTCTCTTTTCTGCCATGTAGGATGTACAGAAAATCTTCTTTTCCTCTTGACGGCCGTAGCTTCTTCGTCATCTAAAGCAATAGCAATTAAAGCCAATTCTTCAAATGAAAAATCCATCTTTCCTTGTTCACATCACTAGCACGTTAGTTCTAAGTTATTGCCACGTTGCGTATGCATTAAAAATCCCCGTCCGTGTTTACTAACCACGTTCGGTCCCCGTCCCGTCCACGTCCCGTCCCGTCCCGTGCACGTTACGTATGCAGCGGCCTTAAGTGTCACATCCTCTCTCCGCTATTACATACAAAATAATCTCGGAGGAAAAAAAATTTTGTATTTGTGAAAATAATAGAGAGCGGTCTCTACTTCCATGTGCGTGGGTGACGTATTGTTTCACATCTGCCGGGCGTCCCGTGAAGGGCAAATTTTTTTTGGTCTAAACATAATTCTTAATTTTACCTGTTTAAAATCCAAGAACAAATTAGTTACCTATACGTCAATGGGTAAAATTCGTCACAACTTTAAGTAAGTAATTTTGTTTGTAGCCAATTCTGAGAATTTCTTTATGATTCGATAAATATTATCGACACAAATTTTCCCATCTGTGAGGTTAGTATAAGATTTAATTCGATTGATCGTATTCGTATTCGACTACATTAGCGTCAAAGTAAAATGAACCGTAACAGTATTGAATTAGAGTATTTATTTAATTAGAGTATACATAGTAGATATACATTTACGTATACGGATACGCCAAATTAAAATCGGTTGTACTGAACTTGTGACTTTAAAATAATACAAAAAAGTTTGTTTTACTTTGACGCTAATGTCATCGAATACTTGTACGATCAATCGAAAAAAATCTTATACTAACCCCACAGGTACGTCCTTACTGGTTTTAGTTGACGTAGGTTGGCGATTTTACGCTTTGATCGCTTGTCTCACTCGCAATAATTACCTACTCACTTCATTTTTAGGGTTCTGTACCCAAAGGATGCCAACGGGATCCAATTACTAAGCCTTCGCTGTCCGTCCGTATGACTGTCGATCAGCGAGCTGTATCTCTTGAACGGTAATTGGTAGATACTTGAAATTTTCACAGAATATGTATTTCCATTACCGTTATAACAAAATATAATAAATAGAGTTAAAAATTAAAGAGGCGTCTCCGTATAATATAAAGTATATTATATAGTTGTAGTATAGTTTCGTTATTAATAATATTGTTAAAACATAAATTTCAATATAAGAAAATTTAATTAATCGACTGTCAAAGTTCTGAAGGACCCAGGCATTCCTAAATATTCCTCGTTGAATTTTCCTGTGGTTCGTTTTGTTTCATCGGTTACGAGTTCGTTGCTATCATCTATTATCTTCTTTCCTTCTTTTGTTTTTAAGGTCTCCCGCCATTGTTCTGGAAGTATTTAATTAATATTAAGTTCCAAATTTTAATATATCGGAATATCATGATGCGAGATGGAATGAGAGATCCGTAGGAGAACCGACGTCGCCGACATAGCTCAGCAAGCTCACGAAACTGAGGTGGAAATAGGTGGGGCAACATAGTTCGAAGATCTGATGGACGTTGCGGTCCTAAAGTGCTGGAATACGACCCCGCATCGGGAAGTGCAGTGTTGTTAGACCCCCCACTAGGTAGACCGATGACATCAAACGAGTCGCAGGGAGCCGCTCGATGCAAGCGACGCAAGATCGAGGCCTGTAGAAGTCCATGCAACCTTTGTACAACATTAGAAACAGACGTCTATCAGTTGATAAGAAAGAAAAAGAAACTTTACTTAACCTTATACTTAAATAATTTTATTGTAGCTATTTTATGTTAATCGTTTTTAAACATACATTTATAAAGTAGCGCTTGACTGTGATCACACCTAATGGTAACTGAAAATGAAGCTTAAGATTAAGCGTGCTTGCCTAGAAAATGCCTATTCACTTCGGTTTGATGTTACCTAAATTGTAGTTACTTGACAAAATGGAAGCCGGTAAGCCATTCCAAATTTTTGGCGGTGCTTATTGAGATGGCCAGACATAGCTCATATTTTTTTTCCCCATTTCTCTTGCATGGGTATTAAAAATAAATTTGAAACGCAGTTTTAAAATAAAAGAGAATTTCTAAGTGAACACTTGGACCCTCATAAATATTTCAAAGTGCAGGCAGTTTATTTTTAAAAACAAAACATAGGGATTTTGGAAACACATTAAGATTAGAACAAAAAAGGGTCTTTAGAAATTGCAATAGAAGTGCAGACGTTTTAAAAGGAAACATTTAGAATCAGATCATAAATCTAGTTGAAACATTTTGCCTTCACAAAATATTGAAACCAGATGTGTAGATTGACATAGCCGAACCGAGGCGAAGGGCATAGAAAATAAACAAAAAAGCAAGGCGTGACCGTAAAATGGCGCTTTCGATAATTGGCCGAAACATTTTGGCGGGAATCTTAAATGGGCGTGACTATAGTAAATGACGCTATCGATAATTGGCCTAAACGTTTTGGCGGAAACCTAAAATGACGAATCAAGTTAAGGCAGTTTACTTTGGTGGGGATTTTCTATTTTTCAGTTTGGAGAAGGGGCGATAAGGACTCGGAAGGGGAGATACACGGGGGTGCTTTTCGAGAAGGCATTCCGGGTTGAGGGCTCTTCCAGCAGAGTCGACTCCATTCTCCAATAAATTAATCCTAAGATTGTATAAATTTTAACCTATTTTAATAGATCTATACATAAAAGTAGAATCAGTGCAATAGTTTATAATTAAGCTTATAAGCAAGTGTGTGTGCGCAACGAGGCCTGAATATTCCCGGTAATGTACAAATATTCCAATAATTATATTTTGAGATAAGTAAATTCACAGATAAAGGGTTTCCGTAACGTCCGGGTTTAGGCGTTCATTATTGTAAGAAATTAAAATGTATCCAGATATAGTTCTCGATGCTTTGTATGCAGAAGAACAAAGGGATAGGAGACGTGTGAGAGAGATATCTCGAGACGATGGGTTCTCTATTATGATGTATATCTTATTTCTGACATTTGTTCTATATCTGCTCTTTTTATTAATCAGATTAATGTGGTCAAATCTGAGAGAGTGAAATGTAATAATTTGGCACACATACCACTTGTTTTGGAAGAGGAACATTTATATAAAATATAGTCAGGAAGTTGTGAAAACGAGAATAAAATATAACTTATTACCTGTGAATTTATTTAACGTAATGTATTATGTGTTGTAATTTCTACTAAAACTATAAAATGTCTTGTCTCCCCGATACCACTAGTAGAAAGTGTACATATTCTTTTAAGCATTTAACACCTTTTGTAGCATGTGTGTATATTTTAGTCTAAGATGTCTTAGGTTAGAATGCCACAAGGGTTTTTCATTTGGGTATTTCCGTTTTCCCTTGTCTTAGAATGGCTGCTAGGAACGGAAAACCCGGTTGGTTCTCAAATGACCCCATTTGGAACCAATCTAAATAATCAAACAGTTTCTTTTGAGTAGATTTAATAAAATGGAAAATAAATCTATGAAGTCATAATTATCATCTTTTACTGAACAACCCTAATATTTCTCCTAAGGTATTCAATAATGGAATGTTCTCAAAGGTTCTGTCTACATAAATTGATTTAGTGTTTTATTAGTATTCAGTTGAACCCTAGACTTAACATCTGTAACGTGTGACGGGCCGAACCGAACAATCCAATAGTGAAATACTATACCCAAAATTGAGTCACGACCTTCAGTAGGCAGTCAGTTTAGAAAGTTCAGTTACTAGTGCACTAATTTAGGTCAATAGGCGACATGCATTTATTAGGGTCAGTTTATTCTATCACGATAGAGAAGCCTGATTTCTTTCATAAATAAAGCAGATAGGTGAACGAGATGGAATAATATTGCAGTCTAAAGAAACTTTGACTTATTTTGTTTTACATAACTAATAGACTAGATTCTAGATTCACTTTGAGTTAGAAGTTAGGTATGAATGAAAACTTTAGAAATCATTCACTATAAATTAAGTCTTCAAATGTACGAGACTCCGAGATACCAGAGCGACCTTCGAGCTACGGGTGTGGGTCAACGGTACTTCCTACAAACAGGTAAGAAATTAGAATCCTTTGTTTATTGTATTTACAAACTTTAGGTGTAGGGTGACCATGATATTACTTCGGAATAGAGGACAAGATAGGGTAA
The DNA here is from genome assembly GCA_038048805.1 of Hipparchia sbordonii. Lineage (NCBI taxonomy): Eukaryota > Metazoa > Arthropoda > Insecta > Lepidoptera > Nymphalidae > Hipparchia > Hipparchia sbordonii. Next base: position 4,259,821 of record CM076107.1, on the reverse strand, counting down.
TAGGTAGGGTGACCATGATGAAATACTACAGGGATTGAGACACTGAGGCTGATTGAGTATTGGCTAAATTAATATGTTTGACTCAGATGAGTCAAAGTTATTACTAAGTGGTACACGGTTCGATGGCGTTCTTTGGCGGCGAATTTCCGGCACACCAAACACGCCATGTCTTGCAGCACGGCTCCCGAACTTAGATTTGGCCAAATCTATATCAAACTGAACAATGAATACAAATAAATAAAACCATGGTATTGGGGCGAGCTATAAGCTCAATGAAAAGAATTGTACCAACCCTTCGGGGTGTATGGGAACACCAAAACGCTTCGCAGCGAAAGGGAGTCGGCTGTGCCCCCATAACAATGATTAAAGGCCGTGGAGCGGCGTAGGGTTTCCCCCGTGCTAGAGGGAATTCGGTCAGAACGACGGCCTAAAACAGGCAAATTCGTACACTGTATCAGCTAATCATTCATTCTACTCGTATTTTAAACTTAAATTGATAATTTAACTCTCTAGGATTTCCCTGTTTTTCTGAAGGTTGGAGAATGCATAACATAATTCTTTTGAAGTTTGTTCATAATTAATCCGCGACAGCTAAAGTAGAATGATTTGGTAGCCTACTTTGTCCATCGGACGAAATGAACTAACCCGCAGGGTGCTTAGTACATAACAGTGTTCATGCCAGAAGCCAATATGTCTCTCGATCCTGAGGTGTTTTACCTATAATTAGAATATTCTTCTTTACTCAATCAATCCACTAGATATCACTAGACGATCCAGCTGCGTACCATCACAGAATTTTGGTGCCGTGACCAGGATATAATCCTGGAAAATCTTGAAAGCCTGGGAATTTTGATGCCGGAGGTGACCAGGGGTCTATGTACGTATTCGAAATAACGTTACGATTAGATCTATATTAATAATCCTTATTAGAGAAAAAAAAATACACAACGTAGAAACTTGTGATTGGGTATAGGAGAAATATTTAGGTGAAACAATGAAAGGGAGAAGGGAGACAAGACACACTGTGCATGTTATTATTATGTTGTACATTTAATTATATGTTGTGCACTTATTTTATTTAGTGTATAGGAGAAGCAGAAATAAGCAGTATGTTTTATAAATGTAAAATTTACAGGATTCTAGGAGGAATTGCAGTGAACGGAGCATTACACTTGCTTATTTCTTAGACTTAATTGTTTATCCTTGCTTTTATTTTGAGATTTATTTTGTTGAACAAAGAGATTCCACATAGAACGGGACGAACCCCAGTGTCATTCCACATCTGGTTTTAATATTGTGCCTTTGTTACGAGTTTCGTTAGGCGGCTCACGAAGGCGGCATAGTAGACAAGTAATATAACATCTGGCGGACTTGAGCGATTATTAGTTAGAAAGTAGTTAGGAACAGCGTTTTAAAGCGAATTGTTTAAAGATGCCGGCAGGTAAAAAGGAACGGAATACAAAGCGGGTAGCAACGGGTCGATTAGATAAAGGTGCGGTAGAAACAAACGAACAAACGGGAACTGTAGGTAACTCGACGTTAGAGTTGATTCTACAAAAAATCAACGAATTCGATGGAAAGTTGCAACAATTGAGTTCAAAAGTGAATTCATTGCCAAATGAAAGCGCGAGTGTTACGTCACACGAGTCGGTTGGAGTAAGCAATGAAAGTAGTAGTGATGGACCGGGGCCTAGAGTTGGGTCTGCGGGATCTAGTGTATCTCCTTCTGAGACTCGGAACGTTTATGTAGTACAGCCTTCGGTTACCAAGCCGAATTTCGATGGAAAACCATTTACAAACCCTATTGCATTTTTAAAGCGATTAAAAAAGTATATTAGAGCGGTAAATGGGTCGGATCGGGAGATCGATATAGCGTTAGGATGTATAACGGGACACGCACGTCAGGTCATGGAGTTATACTCGAAGGACTGGGCTACGTTTGCCGATTTTGAGACCGATTTTAGACGAACTTATTGGACCGAGCAGATCCAAGAGTCTGTGAGGTATAGGTTGATTAATGCGATATATTCGAGCGATTCTGGAATGACGATGTCCGAACATTTTGCTGTACAGGTAGAATCGATGCAATCATTAACTATTGCGTTTAGCGAAAGTGACTTAGTAAATTCTATTATGCGGCATTATGCGATAGATATTCAGCGGTTGTGGTTTACTAGGACTGGGGAAGTTAACATCATGAACGGGGCAAAGTTTCTAAGAAGTATAGAGCAAAATATTGTTGAAAAGCCGAGAGGAATTGCGAGAGAGGTAGTAGGTAATAATTTTAGAGGTAGGCGTTACGACAGGTCATCGTTAGCGCGGCCTATTGTCGCGGCCATTTCAGCGAATAAGTGGAATACTAGAGGTAGCACGACCCGAGGACGAGGTTACCGCCAGAGTAGGCCAGGTTACAGGTCAAACGTTAACAGACCAGCGTTTTCTGGGGCTGAGCGAGCTAGACCGGCTATTACTTTTGTAAAGGAGGGCGAAAACTCTGCTTTGTCGAAAGAAGGAGGGGGAGAGGGACCTTCAAAAAACTAGGTATCCCCACACAAGCGAGGTACAATAATCTAGAATTGTGTAGAAAGGGGAAAGTAGAGACCTCGAAACGCGGAAGGTCGAACGTGGCTTATGATATTTTAATTAGCAAAGGATGGAGACCGGGTCAGAGCTTGGGCATTGGCGATAAAGGTCTTAAACGATTAATAAAGGGCGGAAAGGTTAGCGACGAAAGTAGCTGTCAGGTTGAAGCTAGAAGCATAGGAATCTTATTGGAAAATCAGTTTAACAACGTAGTAGAATGTGGCGAGATAGGTATTGAGTGTGAGCTGTGTGTAAGGAGAGGAATAAACGTATACACAATGTACCATGAACTTGATGAGTCGATTGACGAAGGAATTGATTATTCCTTACCTAAGTTACCTGAAGTGAGTGTAAGCTTGTATGGGAGGAGTATAAATGCACTTATCGACACGGGAAGTCAGATTAGCGGAATAACTAAGGAATTATACGAATCTATTCTAATTGGAAATAGTACTTTGTCAGAAATCGCCATCCCAGCGATTCAAATACAAGGGGCATTCGGTTCACGTAGCGAAAGTACAAATAGGATGTTATTAATAGAGTTCAAATTAGGGAGTACATTAGTTGAAGCACCAGTACTAATTATGCGACGGTTACCTAGGTCGTTGATACTCGGATATGATTGGTTAGAACGAGTAAAGGGAGTAGTAAATTGCGGCAGTGAACGGACACTGACCATAGAGCATTTAGGGGTCAAGTCTTGCGTAAGACTGAACTCGGATTGTAAGGTCGAAAGGTTAGGGGGAGAGACGAATGCCGCCACAATTAATTCGATATTGAATCAAGGTACTAGGTCCGAGGAACGTAGCTTATCTATTAAGGATTCGAATGGCGAGGACAGAAAGGGGTATTGTTTGAATGATTCAAATTTAAGTAGGGAACAAAAGGAAATGTTGTTACCTGTGTTGAATAAGCATTGTAAGGTGTTTACAGATAGATTAGGATTGACTAACAGGTACGAGCACGTCATTGAGTTAGTCGATGAGATTCCTTTTATAAAGCATAGTTATCCAGTGCCTTTAGCGTATAGAGATCAGGTTAAAGAAGAATTAGAGGAGTTAGAGAGGTTAGGTGTGATCAGACAGGAGGCAACGCCATACTGTAGCCCGCTCACATTTACTAAGAAACGAGATGGGTCAATAAGGCTCTTGTTAGACGCGCGCGAACTTAATAAGAAAATGGTGGGAGATGCGGGGTCACCGCCACTCACATCGGAAATTTTACAATCCTTTCATGGAGTGAATTACATTAGCTTAATTGATCTGAATAATGCTTACTTTCAAATACCTTTGAGTCAGGATTCTAGAAAATATACGGGTTTTTCTTTTATGGGGAGAACATATACTTATAATGTTTTACCTCAAGGACTAAAGACATCTGTCGCGGGATTTTCAAGGGCAATGGATTCTATATTAAAAGATGTGCGTGGGTTCTGTGTTAACTATTTAGATGACATTGTCATATTTACCACAGGAGACATAAGATTACACTTGGAACATTTAGACCAAGTACTAGACAGACTAGAAACAGCAGGCTTAACGGGCAGGCTAGGAAAGTGTCGTTTTCTGTGCGTAGAAGTAAAACTGCTAGGACACATAGTAAATACGAAAGGCGTACGGATGGATCCAGAACGAGTAGAGGCTATATTAGGTTTTCCCGTCCCTCGAACAATAAAACAATTACGAGGATTTTTGGGATTAATAAATTATTTCAGAAGGTTTATCTCGAAGTATAGCGAAGAGGTTAGGCCACTCTGCGATCTATTAAAACAAAATACAAAATGGTCATGGGCTCATGAGGTAAACGAATGTTTTGAAAAGGTCAAGAGATTATTTTTAGACACAATACTTCTCATACATCCTAATCCGAAAGAGATTTATTACCTACAAACCGATAGCAGTAATTTAGGAGTCTCAGGGTATGTTTATCAATTGAACGAAGTAGGTGAAGAGCAGATAATAGGATTTTGTAGTAAAGCATTGACTGAGGCGGAGCGTAAGTGGACAGTCACAGAACAAGAGTTGTGGGCTATCATATTTAGCTTGTCGAAGTTTGAAACGTATTTGAGGGGGGCACGGTTAGTGATTAGGACCGATCATAAAAGTTTGATATTCTTACAGACATGTAAATTGTTGAGCGCACGAATGATACGTTGGGTACATTACATAGGACAATTTGATTATACGGTCGAGCATGTAAAAGGGAAATTAAACACAGTAGCTGACGTATTATCCCGACATATAAAAGGGACAACTGACGTATTGAATAACAAGTCTGTGGGGCCTGAGATGAATTTATTCAAGACATCGCTAGGACAGGTAGTACAAGCGAGATGGAAAGAGATAGGTAGTCTACAAGAACGGGACAAGGTCGCTAGTGAAATAATTAAACGTATGAAAATATCAGGTACATCTGAATCAAAGTATTATGTGATTAAGGAGGGGGTCCTTTATAGGTCAGACATAAATAGGGATACTTTGAGACTATATGTTCCCGAGGTTTTACAAAGGAGTTTGAGCGTTAGCATACATGAAGAGATAGGTCATTTCGGACGTTACAAGGTCTATGCGCTGATGAAACGTCGTTACTATTTCTCGAATATGTCTCGCGTGATAAGTCGTGTTGTAAGGGCTTGCGGGGAGTGTCAAATGTCAAAGCACGCGTTAGAAAAGCACACGGGGCCGATCAAAACTGTGATAGCGACAGATATAGGAGAACGGGTCTTTTGCGATATTTATGGACCTTTACCGGCGGGACGCTTCGGATTCAAATACATATTTGTAATGCAGGACTCTTATAGTAAACTGATCAGGTTATATCCATTACGTCAGGCAAGCGGAAAGGCTACACTCACATGTGTGAAGAAGTTTCACAAACAAGTTGAGACTAAGACTTTATGCTCAGACAGAGGCGCGAATTTTACATCGAAGGTTTTCGAGTTAGGTGTACGTCAATTAGGTATCAAATTGACGCACACATCTGTTAGGAATCCGCGACCAAATTCGACAGAGAGGGTTAACAAGGAATTAGGTAGACTATTCAGAACATACTGCGAGAAATCTCATAGGTCTTGGGCAGATTTATTGCCGGACATAGAAGATTGTTACAACCAGGTAGTACATACCACAACAGGTTATACACCGAATGAGCTAGTTTGGGGAAAGCGGACCATACTATCAACTGATTTCGGCAAAGACATAGCGAAAGGAACCGATATACAAGGAGAAACGTTAGAACAGATTAGACGACAGGCGCGTCGGAACATAACAAAGGCGGCGGAGAATAGAGAGCTCTATTATAATAGGAATCATAAGTTAATACAGTTTGAGATAGGCGACTTGGTGAAGTTGAGGACTTTTGCGAGGTCGGACGCTGATAAAAAATTAACAAAGAAATTCATGCGACTTTATGAGGGACCTTACGTGATAGGGGCAATTCCATACAATAACGTATACACTTTGGTTGACGCTCGTACTAACGAGATAAGAGGGAATTACAATGCGATCCATTTGTTCCGCTATTATGCAAACTCGTAAAGGAATGAATTCCATTAAGGATTAGCGCGAACAATGGAGATTAGTGAGACCTATCGGCATCAACATAGATAGCAGTTTATGTTAGGTGAGGAAATAGATTTTCAAACAACTAGTAGAGAGTTAGGTATAAGAAATACTAGGTGTATTAAAAATCTATTTGGGGGAGTGTGAGATGGCCAGACATAGCTCATATTTTTTTTCCCCATTTCTCTTGCATGGGTATTAAAAATAAATTTGAAACGCAGTTTTAAAATAAAAGAGAATTTCTAAGTGAACACTTGGACCCTCATAAATATTTCAAAGTGCAGGCAGTTTATTTTTAAAAACAAAACATAGGGATTTTGGAAACACATTAAGATTAGAACAAAAAAGGGTCTTTAGAAATTGCAATAGAAGTGCAGACGTTTTAAAAGGAAACATTTAGAATCAGATCATAAATCTAGTTGAAACATTTTGCCTTCACAAAATATTGAAACCAGATGTGTAGATTGACATAGCCGAACCGAGGCGAAGGGCATAGAAAATAAACAAAAAAGCAAGGCGTGACCGTAAAATGGCGCTTTCGATAATTGGCCGAAACATTTTGGCGGGAATCTTAAATGGGCGTGACTATAGTAAATGACGCTATCGATAATTGGCCTAAACGTTTTGGCGGAAACCTAAAATGACGAATCAAGTTAAGGCAGTTTACTTTGGTGGGGATTTTCTATTTTTCAGTTTGGAGAAGGGGCGATAAGGACTCGGAAGGGGAGATACACGGGGGTGCTTTTCGAGAAGGCATTCCGGGTTGAGGGCTCTTCCAGCAGAGTCGACTCCATTCTCCAATAAATTAATCCTAAGATTGTATAAATTTTAACCTATTTTAATAGATCTATACATAAAAGTAGAATCAGTGCAATAGTTTATAATTAAGCTTATAAGCAAGTGTGTGTGCGCAACGAGGCCTGAATATTCCCGGTAATGTACAAATATTCCAATAATTATATTTTGAGATAAGTAAATTCACAGATAAAGGGTTTCCGTAACGTCCGGGTTTAGGCGTTCATTATTGTAAGAAATTAAAATGTATCCAGATATAGTTCTCGATGCTTTGTATGCAGAAGAACAAAGGGATAGGAGACGTGTGAGAGAGATATCTCGAGACGATGGGTTCTCTATTATGATGTATATCTTATTTCTGACATTTGTTCTATATCTGCTCTTTTTATTAATCAGATTAATGTGGTCAAATCTGAGAGAGTGAAATGTAATAATTTGGCACACATACCACTTGTTTTGGAAGAGGAACATTTATATAAAATATAGTCAGGAAGTTGTGAAAACGAGAATAAAATATAACTTATTACCTGTGAATTTATTTAACGTAATGTATTATGTGTTGTAATTTCTACTAAAACTATAAAATGTCTTGTCTCCCCGATACCACTAGTAGAAAGTGTACATATTCTTTTAAGCATTTAACACCTTTTGTAGCATGTGTGTATATTTTAGTCTAAGATGTCTTAGGTTAGAATGCCACAAGGGTTTTTCATTTGGGTATTTCCGTTTTCCCTTGTCTTAGAATGGCTGCTAGGAACGGAAAACCCGGTTGGTTCTCAAATGACCCCATTTGGAACCAATCTAAATAATCAAACAGTTTCTTTTGAGTAGATTTAATAAAATGGAAAATAAATCTATGAAGTCATAATTATCATCTTTTACTGAACAACCCTAATATTTCTCCTAAGGTATTCAATAATGGAATGTTCTCAAAGGTTCTGTCTACATAAATTGATTTAGTGTTTTATTAGTATTCAGTTGAACCCTAGACTTAACATCTGTAACGTGTGACGGGCCGAACCGAACAATCCAATAGTGAAATACTATACCCAAAATTGAGTCACGACCTTCAGTAGGCAGTCAGTTTAGAAAGTTCAGTTACTAGTGCACTAATTTAGGTCAATAGGCGACATGCATTTATTAGGGTCAGTTTATTCTATCACGATAGAGAAGCCTGATTTCTTTCATAAATAAAGCAGATAGGTGAACGAGATGGAATAATATTGCAGTCTAAAGAAACTTTGACTTATTTTGTTTTACATAACTAATAGACTAGATTCTAGATTCACTTTGAGTTAGAAGTTAGGTATGAATGAAAACTTTAGAAATCATTCACTATAAATTAAGTCTTCAAATGTACGAGACTCCGAGATACCAGAGCGACCTTCGAGCTACGGGTGTGGGTCAACGGTACTTCCTACAAACAGGTAAGAAATTAGAATCCTTTGTTTATTGTATTTACAAACTTTAGGTGTAGGGTGACCATGATATTACTTCGGAATAGAGGACAAGATAGGGTAATAGGTAGGGTGACCATGATGAAATACTACAGGGATTGAGACACTGAGGCTGATTGAGTATTGGCTAAATTAATATGTTTGACTCAGATGAGTCAAAGTTATTACTAAGTGGTACACGGTTCGATGGCGTTCTTTGGCGGCGAATTTCCGGCACACCAAACACGCCATGTCTTGCAGCACGGCTCCCGAACTTAGATTTGGCCAAATCTATATCAAACTGAACAATGAATACAAATAAATAAAACCATGGTATTGGGGCGAGCTATAAGCTCAATGAAAAGAATTGTACCAACCCTTCGGGGTGTATGGGAACACCAAAACGCTTCGCAGCGAAAGGGAGTCGGCTGTGCCCCCATAACAATGATTAAAGGCCGTGGAGCGGCGTAGGGTTTCCCCCGTGCTAGAGGGAATTCGGTCAGAACGACGGCCTAAAACAGGCAAATTCGTACACTGTATCAGCTAATCATTCATTCTACTCGTATTTTAAACTTAAATTGATAATTTAACTCTCTAGGATTTCCCTGTTTTTCTGAAGGTTGGAGAATGCATAACATAATTCTTTTGAAGTTTGTTCATAATTAATCCGCGACAGCTAAAGTAGAATGATTTGGTAGCCTACTTTGTCCATCGGACGAAATGAACTAACCCGCAGGGTGCTTAGTACATAACAGTGTTCATGCCAGAAGCCAATATGTCTCTCGATCCTGAGGTGTTTTACCTATAATTAGAATATTCTTCTTTACTCAATCAATCCACTAGATATCACTAGACGATCCAGCTGCGTACCATCACATTATCAGGAACGAAGAACAAAACGCTTAGTACTCAATCTTGGGGTTTAACCTATTGGGGTGCAGATCTATTCAATACCTTGCGTCAAACATACCTGCCAGTTTTTCACAGCTGGGGCTTTCGCCACCGTACTCCTTAGGAAGAATTTCTTTAGATATTTCTTTATGAAGCTCCTCGAACGAGCTATGCACGTGCAGTCTGCTAGAGACTTTTTCTTTAAGACCTTGCTTGATTAAAGATACAAATTTGTCGACGAATGATGGAGCATTCAGAAAGTGGATTCCTTTTATTTTTGTACCAAAACCTTCCTAAAACACAACATCGAACAGTTTTATTACACTCTACTTCAGCTTCACTTTTCTATGACCAATTTTTTTATGACATGGATATTTAAACTACATCTACTGAACCAATTATTGTTATGGATGCTCATAAATTCCTTTATCATGACAATACAGATTATAGAGTTTTGAAATCTACTAAGTGTTAAGATTTAATATGTAGGTAGATTTTATTTTCATTTTGTTTTATTCAAAATGCAACATGGATGCCGCCTATCTAAATTATGAGTTCATGACTGCCGATACTAGAATTTAGTGGATAAAGTAAAACTATTTAAAAAAGTTTTAATACTATAATATCATACTGTGCATAAAATTTCTCCTTTTTTCAAGACAATGGGATTTAGTTTAGCCAAAATACTGATGCTAATATCCTTCAAGTCAATGACGTATCTGTCACTTAAACTGTAGTCAAAGTGGAGTCTATATTCTCCAATCTGGAACAATGAGAAAAATAGTATAATGTACTTAAATAGTGAAACAAAATCATAAAATAATAATGAATAAGTATTAAATTACTTCTAAAGTTAAAACAATAAATCGAAAACCTCATCGACGTTACCGCAGTATCTTAGTAATTTTTTTTAATTTGCTTTACTTCTCTTTTGTATTTTGGAGACCGAATCCAGAAATTCCGTAACGAAAATAACGTGACACGGGACTCCTCTCACCGCTAGATGGCGTTGATAAAAAATGTTATGCAATAGCTTTACCGCGGCAGTCCCCGAGTGCCACACGTCTTTTTTTTTTTTTGATGATATGTATATAATCAGAAAACTTACAAGATAACAATATCTCATATAAGATAATAGATTGAACTCCTCCCATTTTCCACTTATCACTTGTGTAACCATCACCCGTGATCGATCGGTAGGATTCAGTTTTGGTAACGGTACATAGTGTCTGAAAAGCAGGGAATAGGTATATAATTTCTTCACTCCTTGCATCATATTCCACATTTCTGAAGGCTGCTACCCTTTGTTTCCTTAAAATAATAATGCGTTGAGCTGCCAGACTCTCGGCATAGATATGATTAAAATTATTAGCACATTTAAGTGATAATACCTGGAGGTCACTTCTTTAGGTGTACTCGCAGGTGTTAAGCATGTGTGAAAACTGTTACTTGACTACGAAAAATTGGGTATAACATCGGTTATATTGATTTGTTATAATAATATGCAGCCTGTGTCACCGGGGTCATAATAACAAATCAATTGATACCTCGTTCATCAAAATCGGCTTAGTGGTTTAGGCGCTAGATAACTAAACACACGTGACATTGACTGCTAAAATCATAACCTTACCTTTTGGCTTTTCCGTAGTCGGGTAAAAAGATTTTGTGGTTTGGATGAAACATGGATGAAACTTGGATTCACAAATGTGCTCAATAATAATAATTCTTGGGAATTGCAGTGCTATTTTCGAATTTGCATTTTTAGCCCCCGACGTAAAAACTATAGGGTGTTATAAGTTTGCCGGGTGTGTGACGTGTGTGTGTGTCTGTCTGTGGCATCGTAGCAGCCGGATGAATCGATTTTGATTTTGATTTTTTTGTTTGAAAGGTAAAGGTAGTCGGGAACCATGTTTGATGAAAATCCGTCCAAGATGGCCGCCACCACAAAATGGATTACATATTTTTCACAACTCCCTCAATATTGGTATCAAATTAAAGGGCTTGACAAGTAGAGTATAAATACACTATGTTACATTTCAAATTCAAGATGGCCGCCACCACAAAATGGCGAATTGCATATTAATATGCATTATATTTTTTTAATTTAACATGTCGAGGGTGTTTTAAATTTTCTTTTTTACACTTGTTAAAAAGGTAAGTTTTAGAAAAAGCTTTTCAGTCAAAGGCGGGATATCTGATTATCTTGAGGAAATACGTACAGACACTGAGACAGTTCCTCGAACTCATCTAAAGACTTATTCAGACACAATTCAGGCATCATCCCTCTCATAGTGAAGAGTTTGTCAATTTTCAACTTGGTCATTTCGATCGATCCTCTCGATAATAAAAATAGACGTTCTAACATATTTGGATCTGAAATCGAGAAAAATTACAAGTACTGGTTACTACTGATACTAAATAAAAACTATTGTTCCGCCACTGGAAGTAGCTGAATGTAGAAGTGCTCAACTATCCAGAATTATTGCACGACAGTATTGTTTTTAGTATAGATAACAAGCAAATATATGAATTGTATTTTTGTTTTTCGTCCCCTATGCCCTTCTAAGAGTCCCCCCTCTTATAAAATCGTAGGCAAAAGTTAGTTCACTCACAATTTTTAAGTTTCTTGGTAGATATCAATAATAATTATAATTGACGAGAAATGATTCCAATATAAAACACATTAAACATAATTTAGTTTTTCAGCGGGGCAAGCAATCGGTGTTTAGTGCTCCAATTTGAGAAATCTCCTCACAATGCAGACAGTCTCAAGAGGTATCCCGTATTACCATCTATATCCTGCCATCGAAGCAACAATAAGCGAAAGGTTTTTGAAAGTATGTTAGTGGAAACTTTTCGATGTAAGACTATTAACCGAAACGATAAGCCGACTAAGTAATAACCGCTGCAATAAGACTCCACATGGAGGTTATATCAAGGGCATAGTCTAAATATTTTGTTAATTTTTCCTTCCCTGCCTTCAGAAGAATATCATCAAAATATATCACGTGGAATAGTGATGTCAACAAATTGTTGTGTGCTGGATTGTAATCAAATCTGATTGGCCGATCTTCTCTTGTTATTTTGCTAAAATGCATTGTTACACAAAAAACACCATTAACTCAGCCAATCACCATAATTTAGACTGTATCAATGATTGATGCAGCTGATTTAATAGCTGTTATACATGTTATATTCCCATCATAAAGAAAGAAGAAGAGAAAGAAGAAAGTTACTCCTATCAGTGATACATTATTTTTGTACTTACGCACGTATTGATATGCGTTCATTAAATGATCTTGTTTCTTGCACCATGCTTCAATAAGGTCGAGGCTTTCTCGAATCCTTGTTTCGTCATCGATGTTAAAGAACTGCCGTACCATTTTTATGTCATCTTTAGTTATTTGCAATAATGGATGGCTCTGTAGATTCTCCATATTCCTGTAACCTAAAAATGTAGTATTGTAAAACGATTTTCGTCATTTAATAATTACATAAGTACTGATACTCCATACCATACCTAATGCCTTACTGTCTATGCTACCTTATACGTAACACGTATGATGTATTCAGTTTCTAGTTAGCAATTAAAACTAGACTAAAGTCACACAGCAGGCAATAGAGTAAAACATCCTTGAGTGTAATAAAATGAGGAGAATCATAGAAGAACTAGAATATGAAGATGATCATTGGTGGTTAGCTCCAAAACAAAAAGACCTTCGAGTCTAAAGGAATAGTTATATTAGTATTCATTGCCTAAAGTAACTTTTAGTCCACAGAATCAAGCCTCCCTAGTAAGGGCTAGAGAGTTCATCGTGATTCCTTCAACTAGACTAGAGATCATAACTTCTTATTTTGGCTAGAGTAAAAAGTAGAGCGTGAAATCTAACGGGTCTTCTGGCGTAGCCTTCTTAGGAAGGAAGAACTCTGCATGACGTACTTCACTTAAGAAATAAGGATAATATTTTAGTATAGGATAATATTTTAGTATAGGACAAAAGTCTAAGTAAAGCCGTAGGTATATGCCCAGCTTTACTCGTTCTTCTGGCTTTACCTACCCTTATTAACAAAATAGTACGTATTATTATACCGTGTAAAAGACTTACTTGCATAATTTTCAACAAGTAAACGTAACAATTACGAGTTCCTTGAAACAGTGAAATTATTTGTACTCAACAATTATATTATTATACCTATTATAGTTATACCTTTGGCCTTTACCTTATCATGTCAACGAGACGATTATAACACTTGTCATTTTTACCCTCGACAAAACACGCGTAAAAAACAACTCGACCTTTATATTCAACTAGCTTATACTAAAAGCCTTCTATTGTTTTTATTTTTTTATTATTTTTCTCCACGAATAATGCGTTTACCCTCAATTTCAATCATAGTCAGGAAACCATGATGCATGGTGGATATGATGATAGCATCATATCCACCATGCATCATGGTTTCCTGGAAGAGATCGCTTCTTAGCGATAAGGCCGCGATTTGTGCTCTCGTTTATATAATTGACTAAATGATGCCTACAACTTCGTCTGCGTGAACTAAGGTTTTTGGATTCCCTCGGAAACCCTTTAATTTTCCGGGATAAAATGTGGCCTATACGATAATAATGTAACAAGCATCCACACTTTCGCATTTATAATATTAAATAGGATTAAATAGGATAAGTACGGTTGGTACCACAGAAAACTTATTCAGGATTTAAACTGCGTATTTTTATTTGGTTTTTCTTTCAACCACGCGAGAAGGAAAACATCACGTGTGTGAGGAAACCTCTGAGAGGAAGACCAGCGCTCAATAGTTAGCCATTGATGGGTCGCTGATGATGCGGTGATGATGAGCCTTTCTTCTCCAACTAAGAGTTAAGCTTGTGTTAGAGGTGTCGTGCCCACCCCTAACACAACAGTGCAATTGATGGGGTTCAATCTCCAGATCGATCGGAAACGGAGCAACAAACCCACGTGATTTTTGCATGGGTTTAGTCGAGAACTTTGAAGGCCGCCCGGTTTTAACCTATCTATGCGCAGATGAAGTCGCGACCAAAACTTTACTAAGGTGGCTGTCGATGCAGTTTTCACCATAATTATGTATTTAAAGCGTTTCCCGAGCAAGTTGGAACTTTCCTTTTAGCACGCATTAACTAATGAACCAATCTGGACGACATTTCACACAGAGATAGTTTGTATTCCGGAGATGGACATATTTTTGTTAAATATTGTATCTACATGCGGACGATGTCGCCGGCATTGGCTTGTAACTAAAAAAGGTAAGTCTAATTAAATTGTGTGGATTAAACACATTGCACAAACATGACGTTTTTTATGCGATTTATTTAAGCTATCTGAACATAATATTTATTAGGAAGGCCTTCCTATATAGCTACTGCATCTTCTCGAAGGAATATTATGAGAAAATCATACAAAACAAGTTAAACTTACCTGTAAGGTGACCAGCTGATGGTAAAACTAGATGAAGACTAAGGTATCCATTTACAAGTAGGTAAACATAACGCATGAGTTCGGGCAAGGATAATAACGTAATCGTACCGTAAACGTAATTTAGTAGTTATGTAGATATAAGGAAAATAAACTGTTTCGTTTGTCTAGTGGCTAGTATTTAGGGTTCCTTACCCACAGATTCTATTACTAAAAGCCTCTGCTGTACCTCATGAACCGTAATCATGTCTACTACATACTTGTCACTGAAAGTATATGTTATATTTCTATTGGCGCTATTACAATAAATAATAAGAAAGTTGAACATTAAAGAGAGTTACCATGCAATAAACTTTTATTTTTGCTCATTCTTACGTAATAGTACATTGTTACCTTAGGGATGAAAGTAACTTATTTAGTCCCGAGACGGGGTTTGGCGCCCGAGCGTAGCGAGGGGGCCTATAGTTCGAGGGACTAAATAAGTCTTTATCCCGAGGTAAACACTGTGCTTTTCATTACGAATATAAGGAAAGTCAAAATAAAAATAGAAATTAGCTAAAGAAAATTGAGTGAACTTTATTTTACATAAATCAACAACTTTGGTGAGATATTTATTTAAAGTTTATGTTAAAATTAGAACAAAAGTCTATCTTTCTTCTTGTCTATGGATGCACTCGGGTATGTCGTGTTTCATTTGAATTCCAATAAAAATGTGACAACTAGTTTTTTTAAATTATTTGACAGCTGTCAGTTGAAAACGATTCTCCCTAGGGCTGAAAAGTATTACTTTCAACCCGCTTCTCAGGCAACTTCAGACCTACTTTCCGTGTATGAGTAATGAAATACCTATTAGCTGGTGTTAAGTTTTGTAAAGGTGTTAAATGTTGTTTGTTGTGGTTTTTTCTTTCTGTTGGCCAAAATAAATGTTTCTGTTGTTGATGATGTTGATGATACTTGGTTCAGATTCCAGGTCAAACAAGGTAAAGAATCTACCTAAAACAAAAATTTGCTAAAATACTCAGCATATACTCGTATACTTATAGTTTTTTTTTTTTAATTGAAATAAAACTTGGGAAGATCTCCCTGTTTAGTACCTAGTACAGTCCAGTTGAACGAAGTGAATGTTTGGAACGCCATGTCTATACATATTCTCCTGTGCATCTTATCCTTCGAGTGATCTTGTCATTAAGAATTTGTTATTTCATGGACTGCGTAATAACTCCGACGTAACAAATCAGTGATAACACATTTTTTACGTCGGAATTGTGACTATTCATACATTTGGCTTTGGCCGTGGCTAGTTACCACCCTACCGTCAAAGAAGTGCCGCCAAGCGATTTAGCGTTTCAGCATGATGGCGTGTAGAAACAGATTTGGGGTATTGGTTGAATTTACACTATCATACAAGGGATATGATAGTGTAAATTCAACCCAAGTTAGCTTGCTACCATCTTAGACTTCACCGTCACTTACCACTAGGTGAGATCGCAGTCAAGGGCTATCTTGTCATCAAATAAGAAGAACATTGTTTAAAGTGTAATGGCAAATCTAATAATTCCTTCGTAATCAAATTGTAAGTAAAGTATTTAAAAAACAGAATTCCATTTTCACAAATAATCATTGAGAATTCACATAGTAAAAGGAGGGTTTTCATTTTCAATCTATACGTGATACAAGATGATTGTTTACTTTGTGTAATCAAACCCGCTTATTCAATGCACATCCAATCAGCTACAGACTCCCGACCGACGAAAATAAGAATACGAGTGAATACAAACCAACCGTAATGACGGTATGAAATGGAAAACTGTTTAGGTAGCATTTACAGTTCAGTCACGATATATGTACCTACCTGTACTGTATGACGGAGAATGGGCTATTTTATCAATTTAAATACATGACTTGTTTGAATACTGTATGATACGCTAAGTACATAAATAATCTTCTTCTTCAATCGATAGACGTTACTGATGCTGGATAAAGTTGAAGGTCTTTTTTTATTCGATGACTACAATCTCACTTCTTATATGATAGTAAGGGTATTATTATAAGTTTGTTAAAATTATATATTTGTCATTTATAATTTTTATTTATTTTTCGCTTATTTCAAATTAAAATAAGCACGATTATCTTAATCAAAATATTTACCAAATAAATAAAATTGAAGTGTCTGTATATAATATTAAAATATGTAACAGCTTTTTACTAAATGTATATACGGTATTGACCGGTATATAAAAAAAAATTATGACATTTTTTAACAGCATGGTACCGTAGGTACTTTGTTTTTTAATAATTTTCTGAGAGCTCGTCGATCTAATGCGACGATACCAACGATACTGCGTGGGCATGCCTCTAAAGTCTTACTAAAAATGCCTTATGACGATTACGCTTCTAATCGTTACAGTTCGATGGTCGATACGTTAAAATGTAAATACAGCGGCTGCTCGTGATAGTTCAATATGGCCACTCAGCTGACGGGACCAAATTGAATATTATGCACAAATTGAATCTGCCCTACTTGGGCACCTGTCAAACGAATTCACCGCCCGCTTCCGAATTGGTCCGCTTTGTATGACGCAAATCGTGTTATTAAGTATAACTTTATTTGATCGAAAAAGATTGAATGTGGATATTACATTTTGCTGTGAAGGTGTGAAAATGCATTCTAATGGCTCCAATATTTTCCCAATCAGTGAGTGGCGGCCGATGCAGCTTTCGAATTGCGCCAAGAGCCTTTGGAAAATTTAAACCTTGTGGAAAATTAGTTCTGTACGGAATAGCGCAAAAGTTTAAAAACCACATTTTAGCGAACTAAAACAATATTGCGATAGTCGTAATGTTTTATTTTATGAGACAGGCTTGCGCTTGACGACAATCAATGGTGGAAAGCATTGATGACTTGATGAGGTCTTGAGAGCGCGCTTGCCTAGAAAATGCCTATTCACTCTTGTCTTGAAGGTACTCAGATTATACGTGGCCGGAAACAAAGTCGCTGGTAGTGCATTCGTTTCAGAAACATTGAACTGAAGCGTTTTGTACGAGTAGGTTGATTTTCAACTACGTATGGGTGTGCCATCGCTCAAGATTTCTCGAAGGTCTGTGGTGAAACGGTGAGGGGGGCACAATCACAATTTCGGTAAGTAGATACTACATACGGGCATTGAATCCAATCCATAAACTCTTTTTTTACTTTTGTGATGAAAAAGACTCAATTCCTTTAGTCGGTCACCTATTAAAAGATTCGCCTTCATTTTACAGGAATTGAATGAAAATGCACAAGTAGTGGAGGTTTCAGTTTTTATTAATAACCAGGTAGGTCTGAAACTTTTACTTTTAGAATCAATGTTTAGGAAGCAGGGACTAGATCTAGCAGTGATGCGTCAATTATCACCAATCTATAATACGCAATATAATCTCGCCCCGGCAATGAAGATGAAATAGTATAACTCTACAGAAACGCCTGCCAAAACTATCATAGCAAAGATATTTTTCTTCATCTTCTTTAAATTATAATTATTGCAAAGACGAGGCCATAATATTATACCACTATACTATAAAAATACTATAATAATATATAGATTATAACAGCAAAAAGGTAAATGAAGATAAACGTGGTAATTGAAAAGGGGCGAAATATAACCCAAAATAAGGGATCATTAGAGTCTATAATTAATGCAAATAAATTGTTGGAGAAAATCAATTTCTGATAAAGATATCCTTCTCTAATTATCAGCTAAGCCTCCAACCTTACACTTTAATTAAAGCAGGTCGTGAAGTTTGGAAGTTGTTTCGACGGTACAAAAGCTTATAGAAAATTAATTTACTTGGCCGCGTTCACTTCATTTTACCAAAAATGGAATTTTGAACTGCGCAGCGATGGGCGGAGTTGAAATATAATTATTTATGGACCAGGTAACGTTAGAGAGAGTTCGAAGGTGATTCAATTTGTGAAACAAAATTTCCCTGTATTTATCTTCGATCACAGGTATTTATAGAAAAACTCTCTATAGCTACTTACTCGTACACTAAAATTTATTAGCACATAGTATAACTGCATCGGTTGGAATGATCTTGTACCTAAGCTCTTTTTATTCTGTGAAAAACAACTGATAAAGATTAATTATTACTAAAGCAAATATTAAGTACATTTCACTCGGATCATTTAGCATCCTTATACAAAACTATTGATAGCATTCAGCATGGGGCACGACCCGTTCACGGCTTTTCATTCCCTTGATTGAATTTGATAGGCAAGTTGAGGTGATCAGATTTCGCTGTTTCGCCACGATAAGGCGTAAATCATTCTGCATTACAGTTTTCCTCAAAAAAGACCGTCCCCGTAATTGCTTTGAAAAATTATGAAGGCGTTACGGACAAAATTTTAATATTTTAACAAAATGACGCATATTTTAGGAAAAAAATATTAGTTCTGATTAAATATTCGTTTTGAATCAGGATGTAGGACAATTTTATTAAAATCACGCACAGTTCAATCAGGATAGCTTTTTTTTCCTTTACAGGTGAGACGGAGGGAAAGAAATCTTTTAAAATTCATGAGGGAAAATTGTCGATGGTACGCTTCTCGATATTTTGCTTAATTGAGAATCTAATGAGGTCGGCGGGAGTTCCTTTTAGATGGTCATGGTTATAATTTTGCTGAAAAATGACTAGGTACCTACAGTGTATATCAATAAAGATAACATGAAAAACTAATTTTAAGCATCGATATGTAGGCACGGAAAGCAAAACGGGTGATTAACGCCTATTTGCGGAGAAAATTCCCAGGAAATGAAATTAATGTAGACACGGAATTAGAAAGTAGATATTTACTTCTAGGTAGAAACTCTAAGTAATTATTATTTATTATAGTATATTTATCTCTGTTTCCTAAGTTATGTGCATTTTAAGCAATTAAATATCACGTATTTTTTGAGGAAACCAAGCATGCGTAAGAACTGCACACTAATCTACTACTACTATAAATACTGAATAATAATTATATTATTAGGGTAGTTTCCTTTCTGGTTTAAAATCATATCACCAGCATTTCCTATCCCATCCTCTAAGTGAAATATCTATAGTCCTTTCATTTTAATTTTGAGTAGGTTGCTAATCTTCACCGTAAAGTCTATTAACTAATTTAATATGTGTGTAGATTCTTCTAAAAAATCGATTCAATATCACCATTCAAATGTCCATAAAGATACCTAAATTATGTTTAATGTTTTATTGTTAGCAGTCACCATTTTTTGTTTTTTTTTTTTTAATATTTTGTAATTTTATATAAATTTTAGTTTTAAGTTCTTAAGTAATAAGTGAGCAAAATGTTCTTTGGAGAATAAATCTCTTTAAACCCAACCTAAATAAACTCTATAAAAAAAGAATAAGTTATTCTAGGTATTGAAATCGATCCAGATTTGATGGAGTTATATGAGGAGTTGATGGGAGTTGGTTATTATAAGAGTGAGAAGTTACTGGGTTAAAAGTAACAAAAAATATTTGCACGAAGTTTCTTTTGAAGGAATTGAAAACATTACTATCGTGAAATTCACAAGAACAAAATTTTAGAGTTAATTAAAATTTCCGAGTAGGGGCTTAAGACACGTTAAATTATATAGCGGATATCAGCGGATGGCCAAATATTAAAAAGCTAAAGACGTTCTGAAGTAATATTGCAGAGAACATTTTTCACTACAACTTTAAGTCTCACTCTCTAAGGCTGAACTCTATAAACCGCACTCTCCCTCAGCTCAAACTCAAGATAGAGTTAAAACGACAGATTTATGTCAAAGCATAATTGTGCCTCGTTTTAACCTCTATCTTAAGTCTGAGCTGAGTCAAAGCACGCTCTATAGATCTCAGCATAAGACTCAAAATAGGGATGTTAACAATTTTTTGGAATTGCTTTTATTTTGAAGATTGACTCTTGTTTACCATTAAAAAAATTTGTTTTTTTCTAAATATTAGTATTTTCGATGAGAAAATATACAAAAATAGAGTAATTTTGAATGTTCCCGCTAAAACACTCCACAACTGTCACGTGACTGACATGACGTCATGTGTCAAACAAACATTGGTCGCGATTCATGGCATACATACAGTCGTCCGCTTGTTTCGCGATTAGTGACGTCACAAGCTCTTCTTGGCGTTTGCAGTCACGTGACATTAGATTATAAATATAGCATTTAAAATCATTTTTAATAAATTTATTAAGTTATATTAAATTACAAAAATGTGATTTTCGATATTCTAATATTACAAACTATCATAAAATTAACACTAAACATTAATTTGTGATTAGTGTTAACATCCCTATTAGTTACTTAGATTTGACACGTAGAGACACTACCACCGTTTCGGAATGTAGATTCTGCTGAGAAGAACCGGCAAGAAACTCAGCAGTTGCTCTTTTCATAACAAAGTACCTATTACAATATTAATAGTACAATACAAGTAAAGCTATATATTAATGTAATAAGTTTTTACACTATCTTGTGGGCAGCTGAATGCCAAGCCGATTGAATCCATGCAATAATAATGATGATTTATTACAATTTTGTGTGATAAAAATTCAAAACAATAGCCCGCTTCCTCTTGCCAATAAGTTCAGGGCTGAACTCGGCTCGGAGACTCGGGATAAGTTACAAAGTTAATAAGTTTCATAACATTTCTGAATTCGTGTAACTACAATGAGACTTATCACTGGAAGCAATCACTTTACTTAGAGTTTATTCCACTTAAACCGAAATTTATGCTAAAGCTAACTGCGTTCTATTAAAATTGCGGTAACCATAAAAAGTCGCGAAAACTTTTGTAACCGTAATAGATTTCTACAACTGTTACAGTAGTCAGTAGTTTCAAGTTTCATATTTAGTTTCGGGATTTAACACACAGATAGGCAAGCCGGCAGACGGATAGAAAAACGGACGGAAACGATAAGGATATACGTCTTATTATCATTGGTTATCCAAGTCAAAAATGATTGTATCAGTGTGATGATCGCAGTGGCTTGATTGGCTGAATTTATGGCGTTCTTGCTGCATCAATGCATTATAACCAGTAGCGGGAGGGTACCAACCAATCAGATGTCTTTCTTTCTTTTCTTTGGTGAATGGCTTTTTCCCAATCAGATGTCATTGCGATCGTTACACTGATGCAATAATTTTTAGAGAATTGACACAGTTGTTACAGGCTGATAATAGTATAATAGTATAGTACTATTGTTGTACTCCTAACAAAAGCTTTAACAATATCCTGCTTGTTTGGAGAAGAGAATATTAGACAAGTTCAACTTGACCAATATTCTTTTATAACTAAAAAAAAAACATTTTAGTTGAAAGAAATGAACTGAACGGGGTAAACCAGTAAGTATAACAACTTCAACAATAAGTCTGATTCTACGAAGGATTCTACAAAATTAAAAGTGCTTTTAATAAAAACGCTTCCGTAGGTTTTATTCAAATGTTTTCTTTATTACAGCCTGAACAGAAATATCTTCCTGTTCCGCTGAATTGTGCTGCTATACTATAATTTAATACTAGCTGATGCCCGTGAATTCGACTGCATGGATATTTTTTTTGATCCCGGGAAGAATTTGATATACACGTCTAACTAATGCTACTTAAGAGTAAATCTAAGCTATCTACACAAATAAATAAAAATAAAGTGCCTGGGAATGAAATACACTTGCTATAGCAGCGTCTTATGAAATATATTAACGAAATAAACATCGCGTGCCAACCTACAGCAGGCGCCATCTATTTTAATTACGGATATTACCAATAGTAGTGTTACATCTATTAAAATTAAAGCGTCTGTTTGTTGCCGCTAATCTCGGGAACGGCTGGACCGATTTTGATGGGACTTTCACTGGTAGATAGCTGATGTTATCGGGAGTAACATAGGTTACTTATTTCACTAACTCTTAAAAAAAGAGGAGAAAGAATTGTGTTTTTCAACCTATGTACCTATATCGATATCTCCGTGATTTCTAAACCGATACACATTTTACAGTAAAGGTGATTACTGACGTATTGTATTCTAAGAATTTTATGTACGCACCTACAGACTTACGTGGGTATTTACTACAGTGTAGCAATGATCGATTCACCTTTTCCGCAGTCAACTGGAATCCAAATATTCAAAGCCGACCTTAAACTTGATTTGCTTTGACAGATCTACAGTATGAGCGAGATCGCAAAACATTTAATTATCTTTGATCTCCCTCTACATCGGGGAAACCGCTTATCGTACAATGTTATCGTACGAGTAAGTATATCGCACTTTGTTCGAAACGTGTTCGAATTCAAAACGTTCGACGCGCAATCTCACTTTCTTCGGTCAGCAGTGCGCATGCGTAAACAGCGTCAGCTGGCTGTGTCGGACTATCTCCAAACATAACCTCAAAATTTTCACCTAAATCTTTTACTTTCAGTGCTTGATTTCAAATAATGGCTTATTTTAACACTTTGGAAAGATTCGGCTTAGTGTTCCTTATAAGTTTGCTGGTGTATTTAGTCAAATGTGTTGTTATTTTAGTGTACACTTATATCATCGGACCGGCAGTGAATAAAGTGGATTTCAAATCTAAGGGAAAGTGGGCCGGTAAGTACTTACTTTCTTTTGCTTTGTGCCTTTTAATATTATAGCCTGAATTAAGTACTATATTCACCCGTATCCTAAAAAAATAAATCAATTATTTCATTACAGAGTCAATATTATTGGTTTTGATTAGTTGTTCTGTTCATAAGACGCCATATTTATAAAACTGAAAACAAAAAAGCATTCAGATGTTTTCAGTTTTCTTCTGCTTCTTATGTTTTTTCGCTGTTTTTACCAGGTTTTCTCGTATTTAATAGGTTTTTGACAGGCTAATTTTTGAATTTCCTTTTGGTATTCTATTTAGCATTCTATTGCTGTTTGCAATTTTGGTAAAGAATTTCCACGTGGATGAAGTCGCGGGAATCAGTTAGTCGATTATAAACTTATAACCCAATACATAACACATGTATGAAAAGAAAATAATCGGCTGTAAAATTTTCATAGTTAGGTACCTACTCTATTAATTTGCATGACTTCTAAACCATCAACGAGTAGGTATATCAGATAAACGTCGGGTAAGAGGTCAGGTATTTAATAAGATTATTGGCTGCAGTGGGATAACTAGCTACGAATACGAACGCACGCGGAAGTCCGCTCAAGTGACATAGAATAGAATAGAATAGAAAATTCTTTATTGCTACACGAAGTTTACAATAATATCTTTACCGTTAATTAATGATCACAGGTGATATAATATCTCAGGGGAAATTTTTCTTCGATCATGCGACATTATTGAGGTTAGCATCTAATGTAGGATTATCTTTTCTTGCTTTGTTGACATAGATACGTTGCTCATTTAAATTTGTTATACTGTATATTATATAGTAATCATGCGAGTCTTTGATGAAGCGCGCTTGCCTAGAATATGCCTATTACCTCTTTTCTTGAAGGTACTCGTGTTATACTTGACATCGAATACTGACACCGGAAGGTTGGATGTCAAAGCTTACGACTGTGGTAAAACTGGTGAAGCATTAACAAGATTGTGAAGTTGTATGATCTACCTACTTGGTACAACATAATTCTATTTGTATCAAAATATTCTTCCATCGCTGAGCTGACTACAATTTTTGCATCTATATAAAGTTCGAATTAATTAAGATGACTTCATACTCCCGCTTTAAGAAAAAACTCGATCTGCCAGTTTGGCACAATAAAGAATAATTTATTATTCGTATAGAATCCAAACTAATAAAATTATAGCGCAAGCCATATCAGAAAAAGTCTTTGAATGTTTCTAAAATCTATACGCTCATTACTAAACAGATTTCAGCTAAGAACTAAACACGAAAAATACGAGCAGTCGTGAGTGAAGAAGATGGTTTTTGGGCCATCGACCGTGCATCACATTTTTTCAATAATAATCAATTTCAACAATGTAGATAAAATTTAACTAAACGGTTCGTTTCATACAATCATTCGCAAAACTTTGCGATTATCAGATAAACCATTAAATAAATAAACTAGTTAGCTGAATGCGAGGTGTGTATGGAGTATTTTTTTTATATTTTTTTTTATTCGATGACAAGATAGCCCTTGACTGCAATCTCACCTGAGGGTAAGTGACGATGCAATCGAAGATGGTAGCGGGCTAACTTGGAAGGGGTATAGCAGTGTAAATTCAACCCATACCCCTAATCGATTTCTACACGCCATCGTGCCGGAACGCTAAATCGCTTGGCGGCACGTCTTTGACGGTAGGGTGGTAACTAGCCACGGCCAAAGCCTCCCACCAGACCAGACCAGAGACAATTTAGAAATTATAAATTCCTAAATTGCCCCCGCCGGGAATCGAACCCGAGACCTCCCAGTTATAAGACCACAGCGCTCACCACTGCGCCAGGGAGTCAGGAACTGAATAAATAGCTACACCTTTAAGTCTAAACATACAATATAGTTTGACACCCAGACAAGATAGTCAAGTCAGCTTTACCATGTTTCACCTCAATGGATTTAAATACTGGACTAATAACTAACTATTACAGAAATACTACTATGATGATGATGATATGAATAAAGGCTAATTACAGAAATACTTAGATAAGGAAGAAAAACATAACAATCTACATAGCAATAATATACGTCTATGAATATTGAACTAGTTTCCAACTTAGTAATGCCAAGGTATTCTGACAAGGCAAAATGAATCGCTAAGTCCGTATAAATAATTTGAACTTGTTAATTATATGCTATTTATGCTGTTTTTGCCGAAGGTTAGTTTTAAATAATAGGAAATGCTATTTTTCAAAGGTTAAGTTACATTTGATCAAAAGTCCGATTTCGATCTATTTTTTGTCAGATTGACCTTGCTTAACTGTTGAATGTGATGTGAATTCATTTGTTTAGTCTCTTATGATTTATAAGAATAATAAGATTCTAAACAAGTTAATTCACTAATGGTAATGAACAAAAAGTAATTAATATATTCTTTGTACCATTCCACGCGGGCTTGATTTTTATACTAATTATATATCTTTATTAGGTTATCTATAAGTTTTAATATTAACATTTACAAAAAAAGTAATTTTTACCTATTCATTGTGCTTTAAAAACCCGTATATTGTACCTATCCATTATATTATTATAATATACTAGCTGATACCCGCGACTTCGTCCGCGTGGATTAAGGTTTTTTATTCCCGCCGGAACACTCTTATTTCCCGGGATAAAAAGTATATCCTATTCCAGACCATGATCTATCTCTGTGCCAAATTTCAGCCAAATCGGTTCAGTCGTTGCGACGTGACTGAGTAACACATGTAACGACTTCGTCTGCGTGGATTTAACTTTTAAAATCCCGCAGGAACTCTTTGTTTTTCCAGGACACAAACATTTTTAAATTAAAGATATTAGTAAGGATTAGTTAGGAAAAGGAAGTAAAGATTCCTCATTAATTCCTCTCAACTAATCGCAGGCCCATTTCTATTTCTCTCGATGAGGACAGACAGAACAGATTGGCAGACTTCACACACCAATATATATATATTTTTTTAATAAAGAATAATTAGCCAAGCTGAACATGACTTATATTTTCCTTTCCCCTCCGAATAAGTGAAAAGCTTGTGCTAGGAGTGGGTACGACAATAGAGCCACGGGTGGGGCTCGAACCTGCCACTACAATAGCAACATAAAACCGACATTTTCGCGAGCGAAGCGAGCGCGTAATTTTTTATGATTGCATTACAGCACTTAGTTGTCCATTCTCGACACCTACAATAGGAACGTAAAACCGACATTTTCGCGAGCGAAGCGAGCGCGTAATTTTTTATGATTGCATTACGGCACTTAGTTGTCCATTCTTGAAACCTACAATGGCAACGTAAAACTGACATTTTCGCGAGCGTAGCGAGCGCGAAATTCTTTATGATTGCATTACGGCACTTAGTTGTCCATTCTTGACACTTACAATAGCAACGTAAAACCAATATTTTCGCGAGCGAAGCGAGCGCGAAATTTTTTAAGATTGCATTACGGCACTTAGTTGTCCATTCTTGACACCTACAATAGCAACGTAAAAGCGACAGTTTCGCGAGCGAAGCGAGCGCGAAATTTTTATAATTGCATTACGGCACTTAGTAGTCCCTACTTAGCACCTAAAATAGAAACGTAAAAGTGACATTTCGCGAGCGAACCGAGCGCGAAATTTTTTATGATTGCATTACGGCACTTAGTTGTCCATTCTTGACACCTACAATAGCAATGTAAAACCGAAATTTTCGCGAGCGAAGCGAGTGCGAAATTTTTATAATTGCATTATGGCACTTAGTAGTCCATTTTTGGCACCTACAATAGCAACGTAAAAGCGATATTTTCGCGAGCGTAGCGAGCGCGATTTTTTTTATGATCGCATTACGGCACTTAGTAGTTTATACTTGGCACCCACAATAGCAACGGAAAAGCGACATTTTCGCGAGTGAAGCGAGCGCGAAATTTTTTATGATTGCATTACGGCAATTTGTTGTCCATTCTTGACACCTACAATAGCAACGTAAAACTGACAGTTTCGCGAACGAAGCGAGCGCGAAATTTTTTATGATTGCATTACGGCACTTAGTTGTCCATTCTTGACACCTATAATAGCAACGTAAAAGCGACAGTTTCGCGAGCGAAGCGAGCGCAAAATTTTTATAATTGCATTACGGCACTTAGTAGTCCATTCTTGGCACCTACAATAGAAGCGTAAAAGTAACATTTTCGCGAGCGAAGCGATCGTGAAATTTTCTATACTTAGCACCTACAATAGAAACGTAAAAGCGACTCTTTCGCGAGCGAAGCGAGCGCGAAATTTTTTATAATTGCATATCTAGTCGTACACTTTTGGCGCTTGAGACCCTGCCACCCTAGGCTCCAGTCAACTCAGTCTTTTGGTAAATCTGCCACTGAGCGTAACCTTTCTTGTCCCAAAGAATTTAGTTTAATTATCAATTTTAAGCGAAATTTTTATAATTGCATTACGGCACTTAGTAGTCCCTACTTAGCACCTAAAATAGAAACGTAAAAGTGACATTTCGCGAGCGAAGCGAGCGCGAAATTTTTTATGATTGCATTACGGCACTTAGTTGTCCATTCTTGACACCTACAATAGCAATGTAAAACCGAAATTTTCGCGAGCGAAGCGAGCGCGAAATTTTTATATTTGCATTATGGCACTTAGTAGTTCATTTTTGGCACCTACAATAGCAACGTAAAAGCGATATTTTCGCGAGCGTAGCGAGCGCGATTTTTTTTATGATCGCATTACGGCACTTAGTAGTTTATACTTGGCACCCACAATAGCAACGGAAAAGCGACATTTTCGCGAGCGAAGCGAGCGCGAAATTTTTTATGATTGCATTACGGCACTTAGTTGTCCATTCTTGACACCTATAATAGCAACGTAAAAGCGACAGTTTCGCGAGCGAAGCGAGCGCGAAATTTTTTATGATTGCATTACGACACTTAGTTGTCCATTCTTGACACCTACAATAGCAACGTAAAAGCGACAGTTTCGCGAGCGAAGCGAGCGCAAAATTTTTATAATTGCATTACGGCACTTAGTAGTCCATTCTTGGCACCTACAATAGAAGCGTAAAAGTAACATTTTCGCGAGCGAAGCGAGCGTGAAATTTTCTATACTTAGCACCTACAATAGAAACGTAAAAGCGACTCTTTCGCGAGCGAAGCGAGCGCGAAATTTTTTATAATTGCATATCTAGTCGTACACTTTTGGCGCTTGAGACCCTGCCACCCTAGGCTCCAGTCAACTCAGTCTTTTGGTAAATCTGCCACTGAGCGTAACCTTTCTTGTCCCAAAGAATTTAGTTTAATTATCAATTTTAATTTTGAAAATGATCGCTCGGCATGTAGCTTGTCCCTGCTCTCTTTGTCCCTTCCCTCCTACGCTACGCAATAGCGTAGCGTAAATGTAATCTATACTTGGTACCTACGGTACTTATTAACAAACCACAATTACTAAATCCCCGCACTTTAGGTGGGAAGTATCATGATTGAGGAGCTGGACCTAGAGCTCCATGATGTAATCTATGCTTGGTGCCAACAATATCAATTCGAAACTGACAATTTCTACATCCTCACTGTTTAGGTAGGCACTACCCTGTAGCATCAGGATTGAGGAGCCAGGACCTAGAGCTCCATAATGTAGTCTATGCTTTATACCTACAATGACAATTCGTAATCGAAAGCACCTACATGCTTACAGTTTAGGTGGGCCGTATCCTGCAGCATCAAGATTGCGCAGCTAGGACCTAGAACTTCATGTTGTAGTTTATTCTTGATACTTACAATATTAATTCGCAAGCGACAGTTCTTAAATCCTCACAGTTTAGATGGGCAATATCCTGCAACATCAGGATTGAGGAGTAGAACCTGGAGCTCTATGATCTAGTATATTCTTAGGCCAAGCATACCAATTCGTAGTTGACAGTTCCTAAATCCTCATGATTTTGAGGGAAAATACCTCTGCAGCATCAGGCTTGAGGAGTTGAAGGTAAAAAAATGTCCATTAAAAAAAAATCACCTGAATTGGTCCAGAAATCCAGGAGTAATCGGTGGATATATACATAGAAAAAAAAGATACCGGCTGAATTGATAACCTCCTTTTTCGAAGTCGGTTAAAAATAAGGCTATCCACTATATAGTGTATTATGGCAGCCTAAGATGAGCCGTAGATTCAAAGTTTCCTATACATAACGGGGTTCAAGTTATTTTGGACCTTATACTGAGGATTGTGATGTCTATAACTTCTGAACTACTGAACCGACAACCTTGAAATAATTACAGGACAATCTTTACAGTATCTTCTTTCTAATAAAAAAAGAATGAATGAAATCGGAGTACGCGTTAATGAATTACAACTAAATACACATTTTGACTTTCATCCCCTCTCCCAAGGGAACCGTGCTGAATTTCGGGATAAAAAGTATCCTATATGTTACCTCGTGGTATGTACTTAAATCTTGCCAAGTTTCATTTAAATCCGTCCAGTAGTTTCAGCGTGATGCGCGGCCAAGATACAGACAGACAGACAGACAGACAGACAGACAGACAGACAGACAAAAAAATCAAAAAAATTTTTTTTGGGTTCAGTATCGATAATAAAGCATCCCCCGATTAAAATTTTCAAAATATATTTAATGTACAGAATTCGTCCCGTTACAGTTTTATTATATTATAGATAGATTCTATTCCTACTAATATTACATTGGATTGGAAAAATTCGTATGATTCATAAATTCTATTAACGCTTCCATATAAGGTAGGCATCTTATCGGTATCGTAAGTATATCTTATAATATTTAATAAAATTGTTTATTCTTGGATGCTAGAACTGTCTGATGGTTGTTTATGACAGTTACCTTCATGCAGGCCCCAAAGGAAGCAAGGGTCAAAAGGACTTAAAAAATATATTTCCGTTGTAGCACCACTGTAAAATTCTATTAAAATATTTGTATTAGTTTGACGATTACAATTACATCTGATTTGCTGGTAGTCTCTCGCTATTGTTTAAAATGTATTGATGCAGCAAAAACGCCATAATTTCAGCCAATCACATGTGCTTGCGATCTTCATGCAGTCATTTTAAGATATTTCCACATCTGGTAGCGACGCGACGCTAAACACAGCTATTACAATATTTTTTTGACTCCACTAACTTATCTTTTTTAACTTTATAAGGCATAAATAATGCTTTTTTATAAGGCAAGCACTGTAATTAGGTGGGTTAGGTTAGACTTGCATTGAAGATAGCTTTAGTAATTCAGATCCTAAAAGGCTATCATAAAAATTGGGCCAATAAGTTGCCTGCAGTTCCATTGGAAATACTCGTATCCACTTTTGAACCCTTGGAGATAAATCATTCATAATACCTTAAAAGTATTTTATGAAAATGGCTTTTTGTATTCCAGAATTACTTCGGGTTGAAAAGGCCGAGTGCCGAGCATGTTTTAGTTGCATAATTTAATCTCTCCTTTGGGATGTATTTCAAGTCTAGTTTGTTCTTTATAAGCGTTTTGAGGGCGTTATAAGTTGGAAAGTTTTCATGAAAACTATTAACAAAACAACTAGCAAGTTTACACTCTTGGCGCTGTTCAGGCTCTTTGTGAAAACAATTTACTTGGAAGTTGCAAGTAGCGCTATTGTTTACATTTTTGTATCCTGAGAAATTTAAGTTCAAGTTACCTAATATGCTCTTTTTGCGAATTTTATTTTTTCGTACAGTAACAAATTAAATACAAATGAATGTCTCAGTTAATCTATTGTACTGAATATTATTATCTTAACATGGTCCCATGAGAAGACTTTTTCATTCACATATCCACTCGTGTTACAGATATTCCTAGTACGAATGCCACCTACTCCTTAAAATCTTTTCTTGTCCTCCGTTATTGGTTTGTTTTTATTTTTTGCAAGGGAGCTAAAAATGAAACTAACTTTTTTGTTAGATAATAAAGTTGTATTGTTACATCATTGATCATACACATTCCCGATACTAAACAGGCTAGAAATTTTAATGCAATATTTACCTTCCGCAACCGCATAATGACCTTGTAAGAAAGCTCAAACTCACCAAGTACCTTCATCATACTAAAATTATAAATGCAAAAGTTTGTGTGGATGGATGGATGAATTTATGTTTGTTTATCTGTCACGCCACAACAAATGAATCGGTTTGGTTGAAGGTAGCTCATATATTTTATCCCAGAAAATTGAGTTCAAATCAAAAAACCTTGATCCAAGCGAACGAAGTCATCTAGTCAGAAATATAAACTTGGCTAACCCAGGTTCCTTGCCAAACATCAACGAATCTGAACTAGGGATTTCTAGTATGGTATATACTAGAAATCCCTTTGAAAAACCCAAATGTCTATCGGTTGATATCACCACATTTTAGAACCACGTAAAAAGCAAGTTTAATTTAAAATACTCGTACAACAAATATCTCATGTCTGGCACAGTTTCCTCCGGCCGATGGTGATGATAAATGATGGAAATACATAATAGGAAATTAACTAACTCCTACCACACGTTGTCGTAACTAAGAGCGGGTATTTTTAATGTAAGGGTAGCATTCTGTAAAGGGATAATTCACTTTCAACAGTTCACGTGCTTTAAGTGCTATTAAAATTCCACTAAATTACTTAGTACGAAGGGGAAGGTATTTTAGAAATTTTCATTATCTTAGCACCCTTTAATTTTATTATTTTAATAGACCAAATAAGCCTGTAGCTATACTCTGTATACTGCCAAACAGCCTCTAATGACCGTCGATCACAGAAAAGCTGACTGGCAACCTAACTTTTTGTGTTCATATTGATGGTTAGTGTTAGGTTGCATATAATAGTAGTAGTAGTAGGTACATGCTTCTGCATGTAATTCTTCTGAATTGAGAGAACAAGACTCTTTTATTATGATACCTAAAGATATGATATCACTTTCCAGATTCTCAATTATATCCATGTAAAAAACCATCAGATTGATCCGATGCTGTGTGATTAAAAACTTTACAGGCCAGCAAGCAAACGCACTTTCTTTTTTTTTAGTATCCAATGCAGTCTGCGTCTCTTTAATCTATAACAAACTAAACCGAAAAATATTAAATATTGGTCACTTTAAAATCTGCAATGTTATTCAAGAATCGTGTGGTTGTCACTAACCAAGACTCATTAGGTAAAAATACAAGGTAGACACAATTGTTTTAATTAAAAGAGTTGAACTTTAATTCTTATCTTACGCTCTATAGAAATAGAGTTTAGATTGCCGTACCTCTATCCACTCTTGTACCGCAAGGTATCGAAGACCGTCACTTTCGATTCGTAAGGCAAGTTCAAGGGGAACAAGTCTTTAACCTACGCGTTAACAAGGTTTGTTTTGACGTCAGCGTCTTTCGGACAGGTCAAACAGAAAGTTCAATATGTGTTGAATCTATAGACTTTATTTTTACTAGTAAATATAGAAAGTATGGAGAATAGAGACGTAAAAGTCATAAGTACAATAAAAAGGAGGTTTACCGAATATCTATCTCTATACTATTTAATATTATACATTTTTTTGTTTGTTGGCTTGTCGTTCAATCTAAATAGAACTTGGAGAGTGACATCTGATAGGTACTTTTTATCCCGGAAAAAATGAGGGTAGGGAGTACCTACTCCACGCGGACGAAGTGTCGGGCAAAAGCTAGTATTTATTAATATTTTTAACGAATATGACCTTAAATAAATGGCAACAAGTCTTGTAAGTCAGCAGTTGGATTAATAAATTAGCCTCAAAATTACTAACTTTATGTATAGCCTAGGAACATTGAAGTGAAGGAGATATCGAGTTAGGTTAAGGTTATTTTTATTATTTATTTAATTTAAAAACAGAACAAAGGTGAACCAGGTGTTTCGTTAATTTGAGGTTATTTTTATTTAAGCAACTCCATTTTAGTAACCGACTACCAAAAAGGTAGAGCTTATACCAATTCACCTGGTATCTTTTTTTAAAGAACGAAATAAAAGCGAGGGAAGTGTCTAATGAGGTTAATTTTATTTAAATTAATAAAATGCTATATATAGCGCTTCCAAAAATACCAAAGGCTTCCAAAAACTGAAAATACACCAAGAATTTTCATCGAAACGACTAGTTGTGGCGCTTCGTGCTGCCGTTTTTGTGGTTACAAGTTACAATCAAATCCGTAAAGCGTATTGCGTATTGGGATACGATACATTTCTTTTTACAAAATTTGAAAATCCGTGTGAGTGCTCTTTTATGGTGAGATCAATAGAGCATGCTCTGACTTAGCTCGGACTTAAGATAAAGTTAAAACGAGACAAAAATATGCTTTGACATAAATCTGTCTCGTTTTAACTCTGTCTTGAGTCTGAGCTGAGTGAGAGTGCAGGTCTATAGATTTCAGACTTAGTGTCACCGATTCCCATACCAACAGGTACCTATTGGTTGTATGGGATATTGCAAGTGTAAAAGGGTTTAACCGATATAATATTATGCCATATAGACATATATAGACATATATACAACAGTTTCAGTTTCATTAACATACCTCCGATAGTTTCGGAAAAAATTAGGGTTGCTACTTGCTACCCCGATTACTCCCTAACTATCAGGGGTAGAAGTCTGAAATTAAGCGTAGACATGTTTTAGATAGAGTACAATAATCACAAGGTAAGAACTCTTCATTACACGCTGATGCAGCTTTCCCATGCTTATCCGGCTAGACCCTCTCTCTAATTATCAACTCGTATTTACGTCAAATAGATGGGTACCATTGTATTTCTAAGTCTTAATTCTCGTATTATATTAATAGCTCTAGGTTCTAGACGAAACTGCAGTTCTGATACCCTCGTTATCAATTTCAAATTATGCAAACAACCTCCTAACGTAAATTGTTGATTCGGCTTTATGCAGCGAATACATATTATGATCGTGCTCGTGCCATGCGGAACTCGAATCAGGAATTACTTTAGCCATTATTGCCAGTCAAGTGCGTTAAATACTATTATTTTTATGTATTCTGTGCAGCTACTGGATCTGTTATCAGAAATATAATTATGACTCAGTCGAGTTATTAAAAAATTCTGTTTTGTAAAAGCAGCAGCATTTTTATTCAAGGAAAAGATCCTTGTTTTATAAAACGGTATCTTTAACTGACTAGCCCGCCATCAAAGCGCGAGATTTCTTATTCAATAGATAAAAGTTTGGTATTTACGTAGGTACCTTTCTTTAAAAATAGCCCAACTCTTTTCGCTTATTTAGTGGTTAGTGGAAAATATTAGTCAAGTTCAGCTTGGCTAATATTTTTGAATTTTTCTTTCTTGAATATTATTATTTATGTATATTATAAATGCAAAAGTTTGGGTGGATGAATGGATGGATCGATGTTTGTTACTCAATCACGCCGCAACGACTGAACCAGTTTGGCTGAAATTTGGCACAGAGACTGGAATTGGATTATAGACTGAAATAACACACAGGCTTTTTCCGAAAAATAAGAGAATTCCCGCTGGAATTAAAAAAGCTCTTTTCACGCAAATGAAGTCACGGGTATCAGCTAGTATTCTTTAATACTATTTTGCAGAAGTATTAGCACTAACCCACCACGTCATCGGCATTGGATTTAGGTTCTGCAAATAACTAATCTGTAAAATATTCTCTATTTACCTGTGAAACTCTAATCAAGATCGGCTCAACCGTTTTGATCCAGCTTGAGAAAACAAATAGAGATTCAGACACCGTATTCAAAATTCTAGAAATTTTGTGGTTAAACATATTGTGCAAATAAGTTATAAGCGATTAAACAAGCATATATTTTGAATTCACATACACACTGCAGTATAAATTTTTGATTTGATCATTATCTATAAGATGGCTTAGCGATAGACTTAACTATTTGTGCTATCTCTACCTACTTAGGAAATAAAACAGCGTGTTAAGATCATCAATTTTTATTGCACTTACTTGATAATCATCAAATCAGAATATTTATCGGACGTTTAATCCAACATCCGTATTTATACACCTCTTATACTTTGTAGGTAAATATGAGTAGTATTTAGCAAGAAAATCCAATATTTGAGTAGTATTTTTCAAGAGCTTCGAAAGTAGTACTATGAACAAGTGTTTAAGTAAAAATATTAAATTAAAAAAACCGAAAACCCGACTGGGTTAAAATTTAATTTTAAATAGATTAAAAACCTAGATTGGTTTAAATCTTCCCAATAATGGAGTTCGACTGTTAAATAAGTATTATTTAACAGAATTCCAGATTACTGGACTTGCATTTTTTCTTTTCAGTTTTTATTTAAAATTAAATTTTTACGCAGTCGGTCTCTGAGTAAAAATTAGCCCAATCGCCGTAGAAATAAGAAATTTATAAAGTCTTAACCTGCTCCTGTAAAACTTGGACTAGTGTAGATCCGCGGTTTTGCACTATTCCCGACAAAATGGATGTAGGTACTAAAATTACATAACAGTTCTTCTTTTCTTTGTTTCAGTGATAACGGGCAGTACAGATGGCATCGGGAAAGCGTATGCGAAAGAGGTACGTTATACTTTAGTAACTATGTATCAAGGTACTTTACTTACTTTGGTCTTATTATAGTTTCACCAACTAGAGTTTCAGACATCTCTATCAGCTCCATTGAAAATCGCAGTCTGTATCACTGACCGCAACATATTCATTGGTTATACTTTAAATGGTGTACCTACTCAAGGATTTATAATCTATAATTTATTCGTATGATATCAAATTGCTTGCACGAAACGTTTTCACATACATATACTGCTTAAAAACGTCAGTCTGGTTTCCCTATGCTTTCGACGTAGTATATATGAATTGAGTACCTTCAAGCATTGACATAATATATACTGGACTTCGGGTCAGCGAACCGAAAGAAATCCAAAACGCGAAAAAGGTTTCCAATCGACCGTCAGTTGAAGCAAGCAAAAAAAAAGCAATTGCAAGCAAAATTAGGCTGTATAATAATAGTCTAAGACATAAATTACAATGTATTGGTTTGTTTATAAAAATACACATGTACACTCGTATATATCCTTTATTTCTAGGATAATAAGTATCCTCTACCTTTCTTTGGAATTTCTTACAAAATCAAATCAGCCATTCCGAAGATTAACTGGATAAATATACAGACTGACAAAGAGACAAAATTGAAAAAACGCTACCTTTCGAGACAAATACTTACTTCAATTTCATTTATTCGTATAATGTACTAATATTACGGTAATTTTTATTTATAAATGTCTCATTCGTAGAACACCATGTTCTAACTCACAATAGTCTAAATCCTAAAACCTCAACCATTTTTATTATACAAGAGAGTGCATTTCACACATGCTATATTAGCATTTTAAGCAGCGTTTGAAGCAGAAGGGGTTTCAAAGCTCCCCACAGTAAATCCAGCGCAAGATTTCAAGGAATAGAAACTAGGAATATACTCGATAAAATATAAGCCTTTTGCTATATTCAATAAAATATGAAAATTTTACTTGAGTCCCATTTCATATTTACTCCTTTAACGGTAGAAATTTTCTGGAAAAGATATCCGTAAAGCAATAGAAGATAGATTATTTCGCTGTATTTTGCGTGTATCTTTACATAAATATTTCTTAGCAGGGATAAAAAATAAATAATGTCGGCGTTGCTTTAATTTTTTTTAATCTTTTTCAAAAAGGAATTTCAAATATTAGTAGAT
Organism: Hipparchia sbordonii; assembly: GCA_038048805.1. Taxonomy (NCBI): domain Eukaryota; kingdom Metazoa; phylum Arthropoda; class Insecta; order Lepidoptera; family Nymphalidae; genus Hipparchia; species Hipparchia sbordonii. The sequence continues at coordinate 4,222,799 of CM076107.1, read as the reverse complement.
CCAATGCCTGAGTCCACCGCAAAAGATATAAATTTTAGTAAAAGCAATATAATGCTATTTTTATATTGTAAATAACCTTGCCAATAATGTCCTCTTAGAAGACATTATATCATAATTTTTTAATGTCTAGTGAACACACAGCAAAGTACTTATTATGGAAACATTTATGGCTATATTGTGAAGTGCTCATTTCTATTAAAATGATGAGTAGAGTGCCAGTTAAATTTACTTACAATCCGGATTTAAAATGAGATGTTACTCTATTGATTACTCTTTTGATTTGTCTGCTGGGAGGCTTTGGCCGTGGCTAGTTACAACCCTACCGTCAAAGACTGCCGCCAAGCGATTTAGCGATCCGGTACGATGGCGTGTAGAAACCGATTAGGCGTATGGGTTGAATTTACACTGCTATACCCCTTCCAAGTTAGCCCGCTACCATCTTAGACTGCATCGTCACTTACCATCAGGCAAGATTTCAGTCAAGGACTATCTTGTCATCGAATAAAAAAAAATCGGTACAAGCTTGTGAAGTTCCTGAGCACAATCTCCTAAAGTATATCCGATAAGAGATTGAAATACAGGCGACATTGCGTCGGTGCTGTAGACTGGGCATTTTCAGTGGGTGCGGCGATTTACCAATTCTAATGCACGGAATCGGTACTTGGCAGAGTCATCCCGTAGGTGACATCAATACTCCATGGCTGACCGTACAAGAGCCTGGGGGCTGATTCTGTAACTCAGTGTCTATCAACGACGATAGGCATTTATTATCCATTGAAGGTTTGAAGAGAAGTGTCATTTACTATTTCATAGTAAATTTTCAATGGATAAAAAATATATGTCAGTGGCTTTCATTCTATGATAGGCTGATAGTTACAGAATCAGGGGGCTGGTGAGAGTCAGGCGCTGCTCAGGTGTGACCTCTGGACCAAATTGCTTGTTTGTTTCAGTTGGCGTCACGAGGCTGTGATATCGTTCTAGTCAGTCGATCAATAGACAAATTAAAATCTACTGCTGCCGAAATTGGTAATGATCTTTATTAATATCAATGACATAAATATTAATAAATAATTACTTGTTATTGAAATTAATTAGTAGAGCGAATTTAATGATGGAATCTCAGTATTGGAGATGTCATCAGTAAATTGAATAACTAAGCAATACAGATAGGTATCATACATATTATATTAGGATAACAAACAACGTTCTAGTAAAAGTTTTTAATAAGAAAATAATTTTAATATTATAATTCCCCATTTTATCTCATATCAAGCTAGTGGTAAAGACATACTTTCTCCTGCCAGTTGACAAGTCTCCATTGATATCTGCCTTGGCTGAAATTTCAACAATCGGTCTGAAGATTACTGTTATATAAAATTATCATATTGAAATATTTTTAACTCTATTCTCTTGCGGATACTAAAGCGAAATCGTTGTCGTTCAGCATTGCATTTCAATATTATTTTCCTCTAGAGAGCGAGTACAAAGTGAACACGAAGATAGTTCAAGCGGACTTCTGCGAAGGCGAAAGCGTTTACGACAAGATCTCGAAGGAGATAGCCGATCTCGAAATTGGCACTCTAGTCAACAATGTCGGTGTTTCCTACACTTATCCGGAGTACTTCCTCGATATACCCGATTGGTGAGTTTTACATATTTTATAACAAGAATATGCTGTATCCTCCCCCGTCCTTACCATTCTTATTAATATTATAAGTCGCTAGACAGCTAAGACAGTACAAATACTGGGGGTTGTTACTTGGTTCTTGATAAGCTGTATATACTCATATTTTGTATACTTTTTAGTTTCAACCTGTTTTGTGCGCCTCTTTAATAAATAAATAAATAAATTGACTAACCTATCAACGCACAGCTCAAATTGATTGATATTTTCATCAAAAGGCGATACGGTAGAAACACAGGTAGGTACGTAAATACAAACAATCATACTTAGTATATACATAAATCACTAAAATCTTTACCCTTTTGAGTTTGCTAAAGTCGGGTAATAACTAGGTCACAGTGACACTTACTACAAGCGCATTCCTGAGGATAGCTCAATAATATCATGAGGATTCGCATATGCATATTATGTATAGGTGTACAAAACAAGTTTTATTAATAACGCAGACCCATTAATTGGTTTGAGATTAATTATTGATATGGCCAATGATGATGATTAATTTATTGATGTACAAGTTGATTTTCTTGTTAATTTATCTTGATTTAATGATGACACATAAATGATAAATGACTTTAAAATTGTTATATTTATGTACACCATAATGATTTATTGCGATAGCTAATATAATAATACAGATAGAAACAGATTAGGGGTATGCGTTGAATGTACATTGCCATACCCCGTCCAAGTTAGCCCGCTACCATCTTAGACTGCATCGTCACTTACCATCAGGTGAGATCGCAGTCAAGGGCTATATTGTCATCGAATAAAAAAACCATGACCAGAATATTGTTAAGTTAGTAGGTATTCGATCATGGCAAAGTCAAAAGGTTATGATTTAACAGCATGTATACATGTATACATGTATGTATGGTTGAATGTATGTTATATGTTTCAATTTACGTATTTTGGATTGAAGCGCCAATTGATCTATTCGTTATCATGCTGCGGCTGATAAAATTTACCTAGGCTACATTTTATACAAATAAATTAAAACTGCACGTACTTTACTTGGTGAGATTGATTTTGAATAAACTAGTAAATTATAAAATAACTTAATTTAAAAAATAAAATACAAACATATCAGATTCTTTTGAATGAAAATATTTTTGAGCGCAAACACGTTTTTATTCGCAAAAATAACTTTTTTGTATTTTGTATATTTACACAAAATTCCTTGCATAATAAATTTAAAAACATGGAATGGAAACTAATGTTTATTATTTTGTTTAAACGTGTTACTTAACGATGTTGATAGCCTTGGCACTTCCTCGATAATATTAAAAATAATCACAATTTATAGGCACCTTAAAATAATACCATTAAAGCTAAGGAAGTATTTGTAAATGTTTTTCTGCTTCCCCTTCCTGATTCGAATGAAAGGAACTTATGTGTGAAGGTTGACATTCGAAGTTCAAGATTGTTACGAAGTTCGATGTCCAATCTGATGCTGCAATGTACATAGTAAAATATAATATAACTAGCTTTTGCTCGTGGCTACGCTCACGTTCAGTTTTCAGTTTTCATCCCTAATTTGCGCGGAGTTTTACATTCGAAATTCATGATTGTAACGAAGTTCGGTGCTCAATCGGATGCTGCAATGTACATACATAGTAAAATATAATAGAACTAACTAGCTTTTTCCCGCAGCTACGCTCACGCTTGGTGCGGTTTTCAAACCCTTATTTTAACCCCTTCGGGGTGGAATTTTCTAAAATCCTTTCATAGCGAAGCTGAAGGAAAACATCTTAAAACCTAATATAATAAGGAAACCTGCACGCCCGAGAGTTCCCCATAATTTTCTCCAGTGCCGGCTTTATCTATAGTGCAGGGTGTGCAACGCACACGGGCGCAGGGTTTTACGGGGTACCGCGCCGAGCTGCGCTTGATTGCTTCCCGACATCATTTACAATTGCACCATTTTTTGCACCTGAATTTCCTTTCACTGGTGAAAATATAACTGTAAGTCAAACAATACAAGAATATGTATTGTAAGTATTCCATTTTGGCCGTGCGTCTACTAGAGAGCGCCAAGATATTGATTGCACACGGGCGCTACATAGGCTAGAGCCACCTCTGATTTTCTCGAAGGTGTGTAAAGTGCGCCAAATGGTGGACTATGGCCTACTCTGTAACTTTTCTCTGAGAAGAGCTCTGCGCTCAGTAGTAAGCCGTTCTGGTTTGGTCTGTTGGGAGGCTTTGGCTGAGGCTAGTTGCCACCCTAACGTCAAAGACGTGCCGCCAAGCCATTTTCTGTACGATGGCGAGTGGAAACCGATTAGGGAAATAGGTTGAATGAACACTGCCATACTCCTTTCAAGTTAGCCCGCTACCATCGAATGCTACCGCTGTCATGGAATAAAAAAAAAGTTGATGATAATGATGTTAAAACTTTTAACAAGTTTACCTGGAGAATAAAATCTAAAATTAAAAGAAGTATTCTATGAAGGATTCTTGTTATTTCTCGGGATTTTTGTTATAGCTCGAGTTGGGTTGAGTTTATAATGTTACCTCTCGAATTAACAAATTTAATTTCAAATTCAATTTCTCTTTGGCAGGGATCTCGCAATCAACAACATGGTTAAAGCGAACGTCGTAGCAACAACACGGATGACCGGTATGGTGTTACCCGGTATGGTGCAGCGAGGGAAAGGGGTTGTGATCAACATTGGGTCTGGAGCATCCACCATTCCCAGCCCACTCCTTACTGTGTATGCTGCTACCAAGGTAACGTCTTGTTAATCTTTCTTTTTATTCGATGACAGATAGTCCTTGACTGCAATCTCACCTGATGGTAAGTGACGATGCAGTCTAAGATGATAGCGGGGTAACTTGGAAAGGGTATGGCAGTGTACTCATACCTCTAATCGGTTTCTACACGCCTTCGTGCCGGAACGCTAAATCGCTTGGCGGCATGTCTTTGATGGTAAGGTGGCAACTAGCCACGGCCAAAGCTTCCCACCAAACTACCAGACCAGACCAGAGACAATTCAGAAATCATAAATTCCCAAATCGCCCCCGCCTGGAATCGAACCCGAGACCTCCCACATCAGTCAAGTTCAGCTTAGCTGATATTCTTTTTAAAAAGAAAAAAAATGTTACCCCTTTATAATAGGAATAAAAATTCGATGACCTTTTAATAAAGTAGATTTTCTTCACAGGCATTCGTAGAAAAATTCACCGAAGGCCTGGATATGGAATACAGCAAGAAGGGCATAATCGTACAATGTGTGTTACCCGGCTTTGTGTGCTCTAAGCTCTCGGGTCTACGCCGCAGCTCCTTGATGGCTCCGACTGCTGAGTCTTACGTCAAGTCTGCAATTAGCCTCGTCGGTACCACCTCGAGAACAGCAGGATATTTCCCTCATGCTCTGTTCCTTTTTGGCGTGAGCTCATTATACGGCGCAGCTAATAAATTTAGCGTATGGCTTGTAACCAGATCCATGGAGAATACCCGCAGGAAGGCGCTGAAAAAGTACAAAAAACAATAAATATTCATAAGGGTCCATAACCTAATTGGGCATTAGTAATTAACAAATAAATAAACAAACTAATATATACTAACTACAATCCGTTTTTTCTTAACTGTCTTAAAAGGTAAACAAATCGCACAAAACGCCTAAGCGACTTACGACCTTCGATCACAGAAAAATAAGGGGATTCAGCACTTCATACTTCAACTATTATTCAAATGCATCATTGTTCCTTGACACTGAAATAACTGCTTTACGTCAATGTTCGATGACAGACTAGCTAGCGAAATGATCTTGCACTCATATTTAGTGGTTACACAAATCGGACTAACATGCGATATCCACTTATTTTTCTGTGATCGAAGCTTACGACGCTTACGATGTTAGAGAGTTTGATTTTCATTTAGCACGGTTTGATTGTCAGTAGGTACGGTAAGAACGTCCTGTGTGCTGAGCGAAGTGCGTCGCTTACGCCATTTAGCGAAGAACCACTTGTTTTTATTTTAAGACAGCTAAGGAAAAATAGATTAAATTACTATATAATATGTATTAGGTATGTACCTCCAAGTGTTCCCCCACTCATTACTTTTGCATGTTGTTTTTACCAAAGATATAAATACTTCGATTTAAGTATATGTTTAAATGCTAACATTACACATTTATTGGGCATGTAGGTATTGTATCCATAACTTGCTTTCTCGAATTTATAAAATGCATCTTTATAATTAACATATCTAGGTACGAGTTTAGATTTACTAATTATGTGACTAATTATGTGATGATAATAATGGTATCATTAATTAATTAATAAAAAATATTCCGAACGTAACTTATGTAAGTAAGCACTGCCATACCTACTTACATAATTAAAAGATCAAATTCTACACTGACTTCAAAAGAATTTTATCCTTTTGAAGTCAGTGGAAAACGCCATTGCAGATTAAGAGGGGACAACTTAACCTGCTCTAGCAATGCAATATAACTAAAATAGTCGTAGTAATGCAAAATATATAATAATAATTTATTAGCAAAAAATAGTACAAGGGCTGTGTACTTTTCGCATAGCAGACTTTCGCCGCGAAATATTAGGTGTACAGCGAAATCGCGTTGGAAGTTCCGCCATGAATAGGCCTTTGTATAACACGCAGAACTGAAGCGTTACTGCTTATTGCGCAGTGATTTGTAGTATGAGTTTTTCTCATTCCCAGGCAAAGAACAAGTAGTTAAAATGACGAAACTTTCACTTCTTTTTCGCGGCGGAGGTGTGGCAAAGGCGTTAGGTGTTCATTAAAATTATGTTTTCACCTCACTAGCTCAAAAAGGGCGCCTTTGCTGTCTAAAACCAGTGAGAAAAAGTATTGTCTCAAGAAAATTTCAACACTTTTTCTAACTGAGTGAGCAAAAACGACTGGTTTTAGACAGCAAAGGCGCCCTTTTTGAACTAGTGAGGTGAAAAGTTGTATGTATCACACGATAGCAAAGTTTTTGTTTCTTGTACCTTTAAATCCCTCACTACACTCAGGATTCTAACTTAGAATACTTTGCTCGCTCGGGGTTCAATCTAGGCACTCGCAACAAAAATGAACTTTGCTATCTTGTTGAACAAATAACTATTGTTACGTACCAATATATACTTGCCATTAGTGATAAGGTGAAGCTCAGTTTTCTGCGTGAAGGGGATTGTTGGATTGTTATAGAGTACCTATACCTAATTGCTTTATAATTAAATTGGTTTAATAAATAATTTTCGTTTTATTACCTTTTCACGGTGGGTGGTGTTCTGAGTTCTCTTCAATGATTAAAATTATGTACATACAGTTTTTTTCTTTATAGTAAGGTGCGGGTGACAGGTCAATAAAACTAACTTAATTTTTACCATATTATTGTAACTATATGATTCAAACTGGTAAAGACTAACAAATACACGTACAGTTTATATTACTATGATGCCAGCCACTTTGTTGTTACGCGCTTAAGGTTTTTTTTAAAAACCCATAGGAACTCTTGGATTTCCCGGGGTAAGTTTCTACTTACCTATATCTGTCTCCGGGATGCAAACTATATCTGTGCTGGCGAAGATCGGTCCAAAGATTAGATCATAATATTGTCCCTGGTATCAAAACATTTTTTTTTGTGCAGACCTGAAATTCCGAAAATTCTGTCAAAATCGATTCTGCCATTCCAAAGATAAACCCCTACAAACAGATAAACAGAGCGACAGACATTTTAAAAACGTATCCAAAATATCATTCCAATGAGGATTCAACTTAATAAAAGGCAATTATTCAAAATTACAGATAACACTTCAAAGGAGGTGGGTTGATAAGGCAACAAAATCCGCCCCTCATACACTCGAAAAAAAAAGTTCCAGATTTCGACAAATTGTAAATGTATTTATATACTTGAAGATATAAACTTTATTTTAATATAAAGTTTAGGTGATAAAAAAAATAGTAAGTTACAGAAAATATTACCCAAAAAGAGAGTGTTTCTTTTACTTTTCTTACATTTTCATACATTTTAGTCGTTTTTTAAGCTTTGATTTAGTATTTTAGAATGAGGCGCTCCATGAACCATGGTAAACGTAACTGATAATGATGCTCCTTTTTATAAGCTTTTATATGAGTATTAATTTATTTTGGTTCAAGGAGCGCCTCATTCTAAAATATTAAATCAAAGCTTAAAAAACGACTAAAATGTATGAAAATGTAAGAAAAGTAAAAGAAACACTCTCTTTTTGGGTAATATTTTCTGTAACTTACTATTTTTTTTATCACCTAAACTTTATATTAAAATAAAGTTTATATCTTCAAGTATATAAATACATTTACAATTTGTCGGAATCTGGAACTTTTTTTTTCGAGTGTATGAGGGGCGGATTTTGGGCCTTATCAACCCACCTCCTTTACTTAATTGTATAGAAAAGAATTAATAAAATATATCTTTAGTAATAATTAAAAAAACTACGAGTAGGTACTGTAGCTTATATGTTTGTGTGTAGATCGCTCAGTTTAGTGACGTCATTATTGACGCATTATGTTTCCTGATACCTTGCATATTACCATAGGTACTCGTAGGTTTGGAAATTTCCACTAAAAATTTATTTCTATTTAGTATTATACCTACATGTGGAATTTAAAAAAAAATTAAATATCCAAGTCAAAAAAAATATACGTGACGAATTGAGAACCTCCTTTTTTTCGACGGTTAGTAAAAATTTGAAAAAGTATTCGAGGTTTTAGCGAATTATTAAAAAAACTACTAGATACGAATATGCAAGTTTTGCAAACACATACACATTAATTATTATATTTTTATTAGGTACGTAATGTTTATGTTTATGTCAAGTTTTAGTGCAAAAAAGATACTGTTTGTAAATAGCATAAATATTAACATCGAAACATGAGTATATAATTATTCTTACATTTAATTTTTATTCATCTTTTTTACAGGAAAGAAAAAATGGAAGCTTGACTATTTTGATCACGGATTCTGTTAACAAATTTCTTGTATCTCTAGACAAATTAAATAGAAACAAAACCCCGACTGCATTAAAACCAAAAATATTTATTTACTTATTTATTCTTTATTGCAACACAAACAGAAAAAGTAAACTTAACAAAATATATTCTGCCAGTACAAAAAGGCGTTTTATCGCTAAAAAGCGATCTCTTCCAGGCCAACTTATGGTAAAATAATAATAAAATAAAATAATTTTTAACGTACATATATAATTTATACTTACTATTAACAAAATTGCGAAGCTGCAGGGTTCGAAACTTCGAACCAATAAATCTTTCGGGAATAGAGTTTATACCAGAATTAAGTATAAGAGAAGCCGTGGCTAGTTACGGCTTTACCGTCAAGCGATTTAGCGTTCCGGTACGATCACCTGAACTGATTAGGGGTATGGGTTTAATGTACCTACACTTTGACTCCAAGTTAGCTCACTACCATCTACATCGTCACTACTATCAGCCACCACACGTACTACAGGGTTTATTGAACTTCAATATCGCAGCGCCCTTTTTTTTTTTTAATTCATGTTTTTAATAATTTATTATAAACCTTATTGTTTAAACCTTTTTTTTAATAAATTATCTCTGCCTAAAATTTCGTACTGTCATGTTAAAAAGCCATCAGTGGCAACTTGACAAAGATGTCATAGTCAGGCGACAAAAATATGGACAAAAAATAGCAAAAGGTACCTATAAAAATGCAAAAATACTAGTGAAACACACACCGATGTATTCGGATACCATGGCTATGGGATAAATAGAAAATTATGGGTGCGGGAGGCCAATGCGGTCTAAGCTTTAATTTGAACCAACTTTTGATGACAATTGGCTCAATCGTGATCCTGGTGTTGCTTTTCCTGATCGTATGCCACATAGTGAACGGAAGATAAAGTTATGGGCACCAAAGACTGTTACAGTATTGATGTTATCCAGATTATGCTCATAGCATTCGCATTTGTCACCCTCCTCGTGGTAATAAGTTGGATGTGCAAATACTTTCAAGTGACGTAATGAGAAGACACGAAGAATTTATACAATGGGGAAGCAGTGCGAGCTTACCTTTACTCTAAACCAGGGGCTATCGATTGTCGGATCTATGGTTGTTCTGCTACTATTATTCTTTGTCCTATGTAATATAGTGAAAGGATGTCCTTAGGCGATAGGATCATGGGCCTTGAAACGAGCAAAGTTGACCTGAACCAAGTCATTGTCCTCGGTTTTTCATTCATACTATGGATACTTGCAATGAGAGCTATGTGCAAATATATCTGTGAGCTCCCTTAGTTAAATTTTCATGCCGGGCCATTTTGCGGGTAGCCGCATAATATTTTGAAAATCCCGCAACATTTAATTGCAATCCACAACTGCCCGTATTGTCAACAAACCAAATGCGGAAAGGTTTAAAATTATTGTTTATATAAAGCTCCATACAACGTTATTTTTGTAATAAACTCATTTTGCATTTTATTCCTGTAGTTTTTTTTACCCGACTACCTAAAGGAAGGGTTATGGTTTTAGCAGTCTATGTATGTATGTTTGTATGTACATATATGTGACTTTTTACGAATGTTTCACCGTAGTGCATAAACTACTGTGCCGGTTTTGATGAATCAAAATGTATGGTGTTAAATTGTTAATCGTTATTTATGGTATGGGTGACATATTACGCTACATTTTGCACGAATAAAATCAATGTGGCGGATGTTATATGCAAATTTCTTTAGTCGAGTTATACTTACAGTTTTTAAATTTTATCCTTTTATCCTTGTTACATCGTTGTAGGTACATCCTTCGCCAAGGACTTAAGTAAAAAATATTAACATAAGCACGATAATATAAGAGATTCAAAGAAATCCAATAATAATAATTTTTTACATACTCGCAGTAATACGAATTTCTCATTACTATGTAAGTAAGAAATGAAATACAGGCATAATGTGATTTAAAATTTACCTAAGTAAATAATATTTCATATTGGAAAAGTCAGTGAAACCAATCAACCTAAATTGCCTTTAGTCCCGAGTATAATAATTCCAATTGGCTTAGGTTACTGAATTAACTTTAGGAAAACAATAATAAATCATTTTTATACGCTAATGGATTTTATTTGTAACTGTCTTGCCGTGGTCTTGCAAATCTCGGTCTCAAGTGGCATTTATTTACTGAAAACAAATTGGCACACCGAAAGATCGAAAGAAGATATATAATAAGATTAGCAAAGAATGTATTGTTAAGTTAGGAATCAATAGATGTAAGATAGTATGTAATGACCCTACGACTTCGTCTGCGTGAATATAGATATAACATTTATAGATACCTCATTATAACATGGTTAGTATTTAAATATTATAAATGAATGACACGCTACAATAAAAAATCAAAGCTGCTCATTCTCCAACAGAGCCAGATAAATAATAATAAAAAAGCAAAGCATAAAAGGTCTCCGATCATCATGTTGGAGGACAAATAGAGGACACACAATAAAAAAATATTATAAATGCAAAAGCGTGTTTATTTGTCGGTTTGTTGGTCTGTGCTTCGATGTCACAGTAACGACGCAAAGCTGATCGGTATTTTTTTTTTGCAGGTGTATCGTTGCCGACTTGGAGAGTGAGATATTCCTATTATGCTACCTTTTTTCTATAGACAGGAAATGCCAAACGTATTCCCCTCCATCAGAGGAAACGGAGGGATTATGTGGGGCTTCTTCGTCTTCTTCTTTGCCAACTTATAGACGTCCACTGCTGGACATAAGTCTCCTGCATGGAGTTCGACAGGCCTCGGTCTTGCGCCGCGCCGCCTAAATCCAGCGGGTCCCTGCGACTCGTTTGATTTCGTCGGTCCACCTAGTGGGGGGTCTGCCAACACTGCGCTTCCCGGTGCGGGGTCGCCACTCCAGCACCTTGGACCCCATAGACCATCAGCTCTTCGAACTATGTGCCCCGCCCATTTCCATTTCAGTTTCGCGATTCGCTGAGCTATGTCGGTGACTTTGGTTCTCCTACGGATCTCCTCATTCCTGATGTGGGGCTTGTACCCACTAAAACCTGTCTTTGTCCCTATGATAGAACAATATAGGATGTGTTATAAATTATAATTATTGATGCTTCACTAAATTTTAAAGGTGCCGAGTTATGAAATTAGAAGCTTATATTCAAAATATATAGTGGCTAAAATAGTATTTTTAGAGGCTTATTGGTTGTGGCTGACTTAGTAATTTAGAGGCCAATAATGGTATTAAATAGAAGCTTGTTTAATGCCAATTATAAATTATAATTAAAAGTTAAAACTATCTTTAGGGAATTATAGGATACCGCGAGTTCTCAGTTCGGGGCGAACCACTAGTTATATATTGTAATAATTAACTTTTAACATTAGACGTAATAAAAAATAATAATAGTTGACGCAAAACTGTTTTAACATGACTTGACCGATAGTAAATACAGCGCCATCTATTAGCATTAATGTATTAACTTGTTTAATGTACTATTAATTTTAAACAAAAGTCTATATATATATATTCGAGTTCACTGTACTTCTGCCGTAAAGCGAATCTGCCGTAAAGCGAATCTGCCGTAAAGCGAATCTGTCGTAAAGCGAATCTGTCCTAAAGAGAACAAGCGCACAGAACCTAGCAGTAGCGTGGGTTACACTTGGCGGAGTCTTCACCATACCCTATTACGCTACCTAATACAGAGCGTTTTTTAAAGTGCGGACGAAGTCACGAGCAAAAGCTATTAGAATCGAACCGTTCGAAGGTAGGTATAACCGAACTATAAATTATATTTGACGTGTGCAAGTTGTAATTTTAGCTTACTTTGCCTCTAATCTCAGAATTCCGATCCAACGTCAAGAACAAATAACTTGGTCTACCTTACTTCAAAGATATCCTAATTAAAACAGGTAAGTAACTATAGCCCCTTAAAAGCAAATGTTTACTTAGGAAAATCACAAACGACGAACGGTCTGTTTAAATTTACTTTATGAAGACTGAAATTACATTAAATAAAAGTTTTGACAATTAAACAACTTATACTTATTATGTTTAATTTTTTGTACTTACTGAAATATTAAAAACGAAATAAAATACCTAAACTAGTTAAAAGCTTGATAATTCAATGATAAACAGATGGATTACTGATCGTAGGACAACCTTCCCTAATTTACCTCGGTCCAGGCCACAATATATGTTTGTGGTCCAGGCACACTAGTCGGTTTTTTAGTTCTTGGTTCAGATAAGGAAGAGGTTGTGGGCATCGAACTTTAACGGTCAGAACAGAAATTTATAATAAAGTTCCACTCCAAACAACCATTAAAAGTGTGAGTGCCATAATCATTTTCTGTAATGGTACTGATAATTACGCTTTTGGTGGTTATTGTGAAGAATTATGACACCCTTTGACATTAGGTACACTTCGTCATTTTTTAATAATTTTCTGCGAGCTCGTCGTACACACAACTAGGGTTGCCAGGTCTTCAAACCAAAAAGTCGGACAGGCCAGCCAGTTTAGCCGGACATTTGGGTACAAAGTCCGGACACCCTTATTTTTTAGACCTAGCGCAAAATGGCAATTTTTTTAAAAGCTCGTTTGCGCAAGCGTAGCGATACAAGATAAGGCGAGCGGAGCGGAAACCAACACATGACAAATATATAAAAAAAATGGTTAAACTTAAAAAGCTTAGCAAAAGTCGGATAGGCCGGACACCGTCTAATTTGGCCGGACACTTAACCAAAAAGCCTGACTGTGTCCGGCTTTATCCGGACGCCTGGCAACGATAGACACAACGATACTGCATAGTCGGTTCATCACCCTGTCGACTATTGCGCTTCTAAGCGTCATAGTTCGATGTTTGTGGGCTTATTCTCATCGCCATTATGAATGTGGAACGCTAAAACTTAACTATTCAGCTGTAAAATTAAAAATATCTGAGTACATTCAACACGGTAAAAAACTGTAATGTTCTGAATAAAGTAGACAACCTCCCCATGGAGTTGGCAAATTGGCAATCTGAGTCAAAAAGCTGTTTCACGAAATATAAATTCGTGATTTAATTTCGTGCGGACGAATTCCTGTATTTATCCCGTATTTGTGGTTTAAGCATACAGAGAGAATAAAAATCCTTACTAATGTTATAAAACTAATATAATAAATGCGAAAGTGTGTTTGTTTATTTGTCCTTCAATAACGCAGCAACAAAGCACTGGATCGACGTGATTTTTAGCATGGGTATAGTTGAGGCCCGGGAGAGTGACATAGGCTTTTTATTCCGGAAAATCCAAGAGATATCGCGGGATTTTAAAAACTAAATCCACGCGAGCGAAGCCGTGGGCTAGTAATTATATAAAAAATAATGATTCTTGTAACTTCATCTGCGTAAATCTAAGTTTTTTAGGGTTCCGTATCAGAGTAACCAACGGATTTTTAAGCCCATGGGAACTATGGGTATGTTTGCGTCTGTGGATGAGTGATGTATTTATACGAGAGTGGTATGTGTGTGTGAGTGTGTTGTGTGTGTGTGTAAGTGTGTGTGTATGTGTGTGCAATATTCGGTCACCATCTCCAGCCAAAGATCTAGCCGCTGTTATAGATGCGAGTAGTTCCTGACGTAGCGCCGAGAGTTTGCGAGCCCGACGGAATGCCCATGAACTTTTAGCTATAAGTACTCGTACCTAAGCTAAGAAGGTAAACCAATTATAAAGTACAGGTGAAATATATTTACTTTTAGGCAGATTAAATCTTGACTTCTTTACCGCCGAATTTTCCTCCCCAATGACTAAAAATTGCGAAATTGGCTTGACTGAACTGAAAACAAATGTTGTTACATTTTAAAAATATACCTATTTTATTCCCTCGGGACATTCCAGCTTCGGTTATTGCTTTTCGTACAACATCAATATAATTTTTAATCCAAAATATTGGCTTCATTTTTTATTTACAAGGAATAATAGGAAACGTTTAAATAAAGCCATTTTGTGGTTGTCACAACATTTTTTAATACGTTACATAAAATAATAATTAATAATGATAGGACAAAAATGATGTTAAGTTGTGGTCGATGAGAACTGCTTTTGTCATTATTTTGTCACTGTAAATGAAAACGGATGAGTCATTGTCATCCAAATTTTTTGGCCCATCGGCTCCGTTATTAGGAAAATAGCGGCAGCAGATAAAGGACTGGGGGAAAGATCGATCATAGTAATAATTCGATAGGTTTGAGAAAATAAAAGAAAACGAAAAAAGTCTTGAGTAAGTACCTATGCTCTTTTTAAGTAATGCTTAACTCATTTTTATTTAAAGACTGAGTTGACTGTTCCTTATTTAAAAGTTCAATGTTTTTTTACAATTAATTACATCAAAGCTTACCCAAAAATTAACTTTATAGCTTAACCTATTTACTGACAAAAATACTGATAGACTCTATTTTCATCAGATGAAAATAGAGTCTATCAGTATTTTTGAGACTCTATGTCTCTTTAAAAAGAAAACCGCCGCGACGTGTGATTGGAGGGCGTAACTAGTAACAGTGCTTCATTATCTTTTTTATTTAACGGGCAATACAATATCAATAAATAAGCTCACTGTTTGGTTACGACAGTTCTCTTTTTAAACAGACTCTAAGCCTATTTAGATTAAATGCCAAAACAGAAATTTCACATTGTGGCTGTTTAAAAAATGCCACAACACGTTTTTTCGCTCAATTAATGAAATAGGTCTTTGAGCCTAGCATACTTATTATTCGTGTAGCCAAAACCGAAAGATGAATAGACGCTGATTCGAATTGGAACATTGTTAAAACCGCGCAAAGGCTTTTCGATATGGGTGTGTATTGGGTTCTCGGTTTATTTGCATACGTGAATATGCAAAGCGCGACACCGCCAGGTCACTATTGTATGCATGTGGTTAGATTAAGAATCAAAAACCGATTGTTCTTTAGGCCATATGACCTAGTTGCGACAGAATTTTTTTATCGATTCGATTTTGTGCTTTTCAATATAGAGTAACGTGGGGTATCTGTACGCAGTTTTTGGTAAATCTCTTCTAAAATGAAATAGTTTTATAATTTGTAACAAATTAGCCGTTATTCTCTTTAATTAGACATTCCTAAACAATAACGAAACATAAAATTTGAACTCTATTGAGAATTGTAATAATTATTGGATATTTTAATCAACTCGGGAAATGCGGACACTTACCCGCACTGGAGGAAAAGTATCCGCAAGCTTTCGGATAAGTGTACGAACATAGGGTAAGTGTACGCTCCCAATGTATTATGCATAAATCACATTTAAATTCCACTGTTTCATATAGCTTAGCATAGCTTATGCTTACCTTGTGCCACCAAGACTTACAGATATTGCACTGTATCTAGTCTTCGGTGGGGGGAATGCTCATTCCTTCCTTTGCACAAAGGACAGTAAAACCTGATTTTTATCTTATTCTTCTTATATGGTAATTGGCTCAGTGTAATAAGCCTTTGAAACAATAGTAGTTAATGGAATATGAGGCATTTTGAAATGTATTCAAGAACTGTGAAAGAGAGAAGAACTGCGTTCTTCCTGAAAATTCAGGAAGTTCATCTACTAAGTTTTGTAAGTGCACTGACAAAAACTTAGTAGATTCTGGGGGTTCAATTTCAAGTTGTAGAGTTTGTAACCAATAACTTCTTCAAAAGGATTTTCTTTGATCGGGCAAGTGTTCGCGTGCGTATACTTTCCCGCGTATACTTTCCCCATTTAGTAAAAGAAATTCATATTTGTCAAAAATGTAAGTTTAGGTTGACTTAGATGAAATCACTGAATTCATATAAAATATTTATTAATTTTCCCTATTGACAAACATCGTATAATTGTAGTTAGTCCAGCCGTGTTTCTACAACACGTTCATGTATTTGAATAAAAAAATAAGAAATCGATGCAAAAATTAAATGACTTTATAACTTTCCAGCACGCCGCACAAGGGGTGCATGACGCGACACCCTCACTTGGCTCTCAAGTGCGAACTAAATACACTACATTGCGGTCAGCCTATGACCACGAGTCTCGTGCAAACTTCACTGCGTATACTTACTCGCCGCGTACTGTTACCCCACGTTACTCTACCTATATCAATCAATCAATCTATATCATCTGCAGACATTATCAGTCACATACAGGAATCAAAATAAGCGCTATCTTGTAGTTTGCTTAGATTGTAAAAATATAGATGTTTAGTTTTATAAATAAATACATAATAATATTATGTTTCATTTCTTATGCTTTTACAATGTATAAAGTATTCATTTCAAATCAAAATTCAGTTTAATGGAGAGATATCGTTAGGAAACTCAACAATGACATCAAAATCCAAATGTACGGTCCAAAATTAGTAATAATTTTTATTCAAAAGTCCGAAAGGGATATTAGGGATAGTTCCCTACAGAGAAACCTTAAAATATAAATAGTGATTCGCCCCAAATTCAGACCGATCCTTCGACAAAACGTTTACTGCCTAATTTTTATTTATTTCCCGTATAGTAGGTAGATATAGATACTATTAAACCACAAACATACTTATATGTTTGTGTATTAAACTATGCTAATAAGTAAACGTCAATTTCAAAGTCGAAATCTTAAGTACCTAGGGCTGACCTAGTTCAAGATGAATTTAGTGCCAAACCATCGCCAATTAACATTTAGCCGAGGAATAAATTGAACATTGTGAAAGTTTTTCTTGGAAATCAACGCTGAACAATCATCATCGGCAAGAAAGTCAAATTGGTATTATTGGAAATCCGCCATGTAGACAAAATTTTACTGTCGAACGCTACTCGGCAACGGCATATAATTACCACAATCGATTGGCGTCAATCAATGTTTCTACAAGTAAGCGTCTTTACACCACTTAAGCAGTATGTTATTTCACGAATTCAGACTACGGCTATAAAGCCACTCATGCATACTGCAGTTCAACCTAAAAGAAATGCACCTTTGCACAAAGGAATTCTATTATAAGCGCCATTCTACCGGGAAACTGTCGTCTGGCCTTATAAAGTTTTCATGCTAAATGCAATCTGGCTTCTGTCAAGAATAGGGATGGTTAGCACGTGGATTTCTGAGGGAAGGCCCAAAAAAAGAATCAAATACATAAATGAATAAGCCCAAGTCACAAGTTTTTACTAGAGTAGTTTGTACGAGCACATACTATACTCGTGCTATGAATAAATTCTGAAAACCCTAAGTTTTGAACGTAACATTTTGAATTGCATATCTCCGGAAAGCAGCAAGTGAGCTAATTAAAATAATACGGTTCTGTTGGCTCTTTGTTTTTAATCTTATTTCATTTTATTACAATGATAATGTAAACTCTCACGGGACAAAATGTGACTTTATTAGTTGGGCTTAAAATATAATTATCTTCTTTGTGACATATTTACTTGTGTATTTAACAAAAAGTGCTCCATTTTATGAAACTTTGCAAGTTTCCAGATTTTTGTTCTTACTATTCACGAGGGCGCGTGAGCTTTACTCGTGGTTACGTCGTGTACACGCACATTGCGTAAGTGTGTGTGCCTGTCAGGAGCCTAGGTGGGAGCGGTCAAGCGCGAGCAAGCTCTCGCTCACACTTATATAGATACACACACAACCATGAGCCACGCGCCCTCGTGAATTGCAAGAACTTATACCTACTTCTAATAAACTGACGAACTTTTACGATCTCACAATAGAGATGTTTTTATGAAATTGTAATTATAATTTAATTTCGAAGAAATGGGATCCCTTATAAACAAGGTATGAATTCTGATATCTTTTAAAATATAAATTATCTGTTTCACTTTGGAACGTTTTAAGTTCAACTCAAATTTTAATATCATCTTTCCTTTGAAAGATATTATTTCAATACTTTCAAGCCCTTTAGCTTGGAAGTTACAGCAATATAATAAACTCATTTCATTATTGCTTCGTTTCGCACCGGTGGGTGTGCGGGTGTCTGTGTTCGGAGGGTGTACACTGTACAATACACCCTTACTCCTTACTAATTTTTTCTACCATTTATTTTCATACACATTTATTTACCTTATTATTTTTAAAACTGTTAATATAAATATAAAAACATCATTAAAAATAATAAAATGAATGGGTCCCACTTGCTGTAGGATAGGGACCCAAGCAACCAGTGTTCAGGGCTCCAAAGTGAGGAACCTCCTCACAATGCGTGCCGTCTTAATTAAGGAGTACCGCCTTCTGTATCCTGCCCTTGATCCAAGTATTAAGCGAAAGTTATGAATACGAAAGTGTGTTGTTTGTTAGGATAGAGGGGTGAGAGGATACTCAAGTATCCCTGTTAGTGTTACCCTTGTGCAAAGGTGTGATGAATCAACTATTTTTGATGCCCCTGCTCCACCTGCGCCGTAACGCGTAAATTAACACGATAATAAAGGCATTACGCAGATGGAGCCAATATTTTACTGCGTTAAATGTGCTATAGCATTACTAATGACGTTAGACGCTAAGCGCTAATCCATTTGAATGCAGCCGTTAACACTAACATTAATGCAGATGGAGATATTAGAACATTAGAACAATAGGATTTATTTCACAGAATGGAATGCTCTGCGATTTACGATTCTATTCATAGAACATTTAAACGGTTATGGAAAAAGTGCGTTTGCCACGGGCCTGATATATTGCCTTTCGTCGGGCTCCATTGCTAACTGCCTTACAGCTGACAAATGGGCTAAATACACGCATGATTTAGCCGCGACTATAGGCCGTGTCTGTGATGGATCGCGGATATCGGCCTCTCCGCGCATGCTAGTGCCGATACGTGCCGATCCGGGCCTATACTAACAATGCTCTAGAGGAGTAATAATAAGTAGTAATAATCTCTGGTTTAGATCGAGCAAAAAACACCGAAAAAATCACGTTTCTTATATGGGGACCCCCCTTTATTTTTTATTTTGTTTTTATTATTTGTTGTTATAGCGGCAATAGATATACATATTATTCTTTAAAATTTTCAAGTATCTACGTATTACGGTAGGTACATGAGTTATAGCCCTCTGACAGACAGACGGATGGGCGGACATGCTATATCTATGCGAAAAATCACGTCGATCCATAGCTTTGTTGTAGTGTGATTGAAAGACAAACCAGCAAACTGAGGATATTAGTAAGAATACAGAAAAACAAAATATATTTTGCTACATTTATCTTATCCTCAGGCGTACAGGTTTCCTCTCGATGTATTCCTTCGCTGTTGAAGCATGTGAGATTAATTACTTAAACGCACACAACTCCGGAATCGAACTCGTGATCCCCGGATTAGGAGACCACTAGACTACAATTACTAAGTGTAGCAGTGATGCTACACTTCTCGATAACGTTCTGAAATGTGTGTGAAGTCTGCCAATTTGCAATGAGCCAGTATGGTGGACTATGGCTGATAAACCCTTTTCTGAGTGGAGACTTGCGTTCAGTAGTGAGGCGTTGCTTATAATGGCTTTGACGATAATCTTATCCTTCAGTGACGAAGCTACTAAAATAGTAGTAGTAAACTAAAATAGATGAAAGTTCGATACAGATTGGGGCTGAAATCTAAAGACCACACTCTAGCTCTACTCAGACTCAAAACAGAAATAAAACGAGATAGATTTATGTCAGAGCCTATTTGTGTCCCGTTTTAACCTCTATCTTCAGTCTGAGCTGAATCAGAGCACGCTCTATAGATCTCAGCATAAGTTAGCCCGCTGCCATCTTAGACTACATTGTCACTCACCATCAAGTGAGATCGTAGTCAAGGGCTATCTTGGCATGAATTAAAAAAAACGACGTTTCCTTAAGGCCCCAACTGCAGTCTTAGTTAAGATTGCAGTTGGGGTCTTCAATTTTTTAAATTTAGACTCTATTATGATCTCATCTGAATGTAATTCAGACTAGCATAGCGACTGAATTTTTTCGAAGAAAGTGATCCCAAAAAAATTTGTGGGTCTAATAATATCAGCGAGCGCTCTTTCGAAAATTGAAAATCACTCTTAGTCATCCCTGCTTCAAAACAAACAGATAAAGTCCTCAATCCACTTTCCTTAACAAACTTCCATGGAGATCTCGGAAAGGACGAAACTCTTTAAAATTTCATTCTATCAATTCGAAAGCAAATTGACCGAATGGTTGGCAGAACAAAGGGTGAATTCTGATAAAACCCACCTGCTTCCAAATTACGAACAATTTATAAATGAGTTTAGTTTGTAACTCAAAACTTTACAACTCCTCGGATAAAGTTTTAGATAATTGTTTTCATTGGCTTTTAAGTTAATAGACTGTGCCTATGATTAATATTGTGATACCGCTCCCACACAGCAATTATACAAGACTAATTTTATAAATTAATACTTACTAACTTATTACTAACTATACTTTCAACGAGCTATTTTATTCGTGGTTCTAAACAACTTTCATTGATTAGCAATCTCCAACAAGCTACGTTATTGCATAATTCTAAAAAACTTTAATTGATGTGGAAGTCCATAATATAAGAGAACTATTGTCCAGCAGTGACAAAAAAGAAGAAAAAAAGCAATAACATTCTGAAAAATAAGGTAAAATTAATGCTTTGTTAAATATTATTTACGCTTTCCCACGCCCCATAGAAACTATCTCGGAAAAATGGAATAACATTTTGTATGTAGTAAGTTGTTAAAAAATATTATGTAGCAAAAGTTATTTGTTTGTTAAAATATGTAGCTTTAAAATCGCAATTTGTTAAAAATATTATAAAACATTGTACATGCACTAGTATTGTAAGATGAAGACTTTGGTCGTCATCGTTATAAATGCGAAATAGGACATATATGAATGTTTGTTAGTCAATCACGCCGCAACAACTGAACCTGAAAAACCTAGCTGAAATTTGCCAGAGATAACTTACAGTCTGGAATTCTAACTACTTTTTATCCTGGAAAATAAGAGAGTCCCGCGGGAATTAAAAAACCTCAATCCACGCGAATCGTAAATCTTCAGGTTTGATAAAGAAAAATTCGACTGTAACTTTAATGCGTTGCAGTCAAGACATAAATATCAGGGTACCGCGTGGTAGCACTACGCAGATTGCATTTGGCGTGGAAATTTAATAAACTCGAACTTAAAAGGTTCCCCGAAAATATCTCGTTGAAATTCTTTGTGCTCCGAGCAAGGTGCATTATCTTCACATTTAGGAGTTGCTTTATAACACGGATAACTGAGAAAAGATTTCATGCATAGAAAGATTGGAAGTTACGAAGTGCAGCAGAGGCTGCTGTTGCCCCTAGAAACCTGATGCTAAGTGGTATTTTATAAGTCTGTAGCCGCACCTGAAGTTCATTTTAAAGGAAGTACTTTCGACTGCTATCTTTAACAATTATATCAAAATCTCTCTCGCTATCAAGCTGCTATCATTATAGTTACATAATGGTAGGGGTTTTTTTTTGGGACATTTTATAGAAGGGTTTCGAGATTCTTTTGCATATATGACTCGAATTTTTCAGATGTCAATGTTAATTTTATTTAATTAAATAATTATTATATGTTATGTTTATTAATAATCAGACCAAATATACGACATTACCTATGATATTCATAAATTTCATAAAATTAGTACCGACGCAGAAAAGGCAAAGCCCCTCCATCTAAATACTTAAACACTTTGCTCATTGAATTTTAGGACACGCTCTAGAAACTAATATCTGTGCCTCTGGTTTGTCAGATTTCCGTGAAAATATGTTCAAAATGCGAAAATCAATCAATAGACAGATATTAATTTCTAGTGCGTATCTAAACTTAACTTAACTTGTATTTATTATTATTATTTTTTTTTCCTGCCGGCGCGGCCTCGGAATTTTTGATATGTATCTATAAATCTATTAGGATTGTATTTATTTCTTTTCTTTTACCTTTTTTTTACTTTTTTACTTATTTAAAATTCAGTCCAAATTGTAAGTGTTTTACCAATACTTTAAAAAAGAAAACTTTACACTTGTATTTCTTGGTATTAAAATAAAAATCAAACTTCGTGTGTATGGAGTACGCTCAGGATTACTTGAAGGTGAAAGTTTTCAAGTTGTTATAAAATAGCGCTAAAGGTTTTCCGTTAAAAGTGCAATATTTTGAGGAGCATTTCGGTGCGAGGTGTTGAAGCTTCATGCAATATTACAGAGGCTTAAGATTAATACGAAATGCAAAGAGCCTTCAGAGTTCAGAGTATCTGACTGACACGAGAAGCGTTTTATGGCGTGGACCAATTTCAGCAAAATAAACGGTTGGAAGTTGGAAGAAAATATTTTTGCCAGTCAACTAAAAGTCAAGTTTGTTTTTCCATGCATTATTATTGGTACAATTTGATCAATCTATTCTTATAATAAAACTGTAACGGGACGAATTCTGTAAATTAAATATATTTGGAAAATTTTGATTTGTTTACTATTAAAAATATTGTGTCCAATTGTGGTGAAGAGCTACTAAATATTATCGGAGATAGAGGACATTAATTCTCGCGGATAGTAGCAAGTCACTCTAAACATTTTCCACGCGAAATAAGTCGCGGGAATCAGCTAGTCAATAAATACAACTGATGATATTAGATAAGTTTAAAAACAGCAGCCCATATGGTCAAAATTGTGTCGCGGGTTCGATCCCGGGCATGCATCTCTGATTTTTCGGAATTATGTTCGTATAAGCAATTTAAAGGTGCTGATAGACTTGAGCATTCACTTGTAATGAGCATTCGTGAGAATGTTACATCACAGAAAAATACGAGAACATTTTAGCGAGCATTCTATCGAGCATTATGGCGAGCGTTCTAGCGAGCAGATTCGCTACACGCGACCGTCAAGTCTCACATCTTCATGAATAAAATTGACGAGCATCGAATAGAGCGTTCGCTAGAATTCTCAAGATGTTCATAGCAATATTTGGCTCTTTGCTTGGCTCGGCTCGTTGTTTAGTTCGACAAAAATAAAAACAGCGAATGCTCGTTGTTCTGTTACAAGTGAATGCTCAAGTCTATCAGCACCTTTATACCACATACTTCAAAGGTGAAGAAAAACATCGTGAGGGAACCTGTCCGTTAGAGAGTTCTCCATAATGTTCTCAAAAGAGTGTGAAATCTGCCAATTTGCATTAGGCCAGCATGGTGAGTGGAGATTTCCTCTCAGAGGAGATTTTCTCTTAGAGGAAACCTGCGCTCAGTCATTGATGGTTGCTAATACAAAGTAATAAACCTAATTGACGAAATTATCATATATCTAAAGAGAATGTACGCTTTACATTTGAATTGAGAATAAACGTTTATGTATTATTTTATTGAACGATATTAAAAGTCTATTAATTCACGGCCTTAGCTCCGACCAAGCCGCGATAAACGCCGTGCAATAATGGACAAACCGTGCTCTAAACGTGTATTAAAGTTGTATTTTAAAAAGGTGCTTATTTTTACAGGGAAAGAGTTACTTGTAATATGTACACGATAAAGGCTATAATGGTAAATTAAATTGAAAAATACGATTGAGATACCAACTAAGTACTATTTTAGACTACGCAAACCGTTTTAAATAGCATTCTAAATTTACTTTTTGATATTATTTATTAATATACTATATATTTTATTGGAACACAGGTGCACTCTCTATTCCCTCACTCTCATAGCCCAATGGGACAGAAATCCAACACGACCTGTAGAACCGATGGCTTTACGACCGTCATTGACAGAAAAACCAAAATATACTATTTTTTTAACCCGACGACGCGGGAATCGAATCCGGGACTTCATCATCCGTAGTCAACAGGAAGATTTATGGTTTATTTACAAGATTCCATATCGTTTGGCTAAAGTAAAAAAGAAGGAGCCTTTCTCCAGCGGTCGACAAAGGTTCCATTGAGACGACCGCGTAATTACTTACTCTATGGTATTTACTCTACGGCTAGTGATAATTTTTCATTTAATGAAATAATTGGATGGATTGATGAATGGAATGACTGATCAAAATGAAAATAGCTTACGTTGCCGGCAAATTGTGCTGAGACACTATCTGATAAGATTTAGAATGGTATGGAGTAGACTTATGAGATAACAACATTCGAAAATTCCTTTTCTAAAGTCCTTTAAAAACATTTTGCCGTGATAAACAAGTCAACTGAGATACTCTTAACCGAAAAAACTCAGCTGGTTCCTAATCTAGCACAGTTCGGGTGTGATTCAACTTATACCTAATTTAACTGTTACCTTACTACCAACCAACCGTCATAGATAGCGTTGCCAGACGTCCCGTATTTCCCGGGACATCCCGTATTTTAGGCATAATTTAAAATATCCCGGCGGGACAGGCTATGTCCCGTATTTGAACTGTACTTCGTTTTTCATTATGAAATCGATCCAAGTATTCACACACGTATCATTCGTAAAAAAGCGAGTTGATGACCATTTATAATTACGATTATATAATTGTATTGCTTATTGCAGATACGTTAAAACGAATAAAAATATGTTTAAATTGACTCGACCCTCGGAAAAATATCAAAAAAAAAAAAAACAATTTACAATTAATATTCACATTACATGCTTATATATTGCTGGAGCTTAGTAGGTAATAGGTTCCCCATTGGATAAGAAAATCAAAATCGAAACCGGCCAAGTAAAATTTATTTTATGAAAACAGGCTCAATGGATTTCCCTTGTCCGTTGGCGCAATATGCGTTCGACCTCACGAATGTACCGTCATTACTCAAAGTCCGGCTATCTCAACTTACATGCTTTTTTCTCCTATTATAGCCAATAATTCAACCATTGCCGAACCTATAAGCTGATATAAATGAGATATAATCCTTGTGAATGGAAAGTCATTTGGGAATTCCGTGCATTCGGGTCTAGGCGCTATACAGCCGTGCCATGACAGTATATTGTATACCTACTGTATAAAACTAAACAAGCATTATTCAGAAATCACGATTTTCTGTTTTTTTAATCATTATAATCATTATTTATTAGCTACAGTGAATTTCCATTTGAAGTTTCTTAGTATTTTTAAGATTTAATTGAAATATTTAAATGACATTATATTCACATACATGTGTAAGGAACTCTCAGCCTGAGAGTCTCAGGAAGGAAATTTTCTTGCTGACGTTAACTTCGCTTTTACTATTCGAAATTTAAAATATTCGCTCTTAGGCTACAGTTTATAATATGAACCAAATCAATGTGACGGATGTTACACCCAATTTTCCGTTGTCGGGTTTCAGTTTTTAAACATTTTTCTTGTAAACCTCAAATATTTTCTCAGCTCAACTTCAATATGTGTAAAGATACTAGATAGGTGTGTACTCAGGAGAAGTTTCTTTCTTAGGCCTGTCGACCAGTTGATTTATAACAACGGAGGCAGCACAGGGTGTATTCTCAAATAAACTAGGGCGGACGGATCACGCCTCGCCTCCGCCTTTGCGCTATCGGCAACTTAGGTTTGACTTGTTTACTTCAATTTTATTCAGTGTCCTGCTTCTTTAAAAAGGATAAAATTTATTGTCTTTGGTTTTCTTTCTTCTATACTTTATACATAGTATTCATTTATATATTTTCTCGTAAGAACACTCAGGGTCACTCAGTGGGCGATGAAGAAAGTTATGCTCGGAGTATCCCTGGACCCTGCGAGATCAATATATGAAATATGGAGATCCGTAGAAGAACTAAAGCCACCGACATAGCTCATCGAGTCGCGAAGCTGAAATGGAAATGGATGGAGCACATAGTTCGATGGGGTCCCAAGATGCTGGAGTGCCGACCGCACCGGGAAGTGCAGTGTTGGCAGACTCCCACACTAAGTTGACTGACGATATCAACCGAGTCCATATAATACTGTAAATGGCGTGAGAGCAACACCGCGACGATACCGCTACTTCTACGACACCGCTACTTCTATTACACTGCTGCGAAGTCCAGTTTTACATAAAATAATGCGTGAAACGCCACAGAGTGCACTGCAGTACCGCGACACATCGAGCAATCGCTTGAAAAATGATTATTCCACACGGTTCGTTGCCAAATGTCACACACAATCACAATAAAACTGTCACCTGCGACGCCGCATCAGCACTGTGGCATGGCCATTGAGTATTTAGTGAGGCGTGGCATATGATCCGATAAAATCACTATGTTGCGGTACCGCAACGCGAATTGCAGCGTCGCGCTAACCGTAGCACCTCGTATTAGGTCGTCACTCGGCATAAACTGCTCTTAACCGAATGCAGTGTAGGTAATTTATGGGACTCAGAAAGTTACGCCTCTGGCTGCGCCGCTAAAAATAAATTTGAAGAAGTCATGATGTCATTGGTGTTTCTTCTCAAATACCATAGAAAGTCCATACCTACTACATTTTCAAACGTATACAACTTTCATCAATTATCAAAAATTTCCATCATCTCTCGTAATAATATCCGTCAAAAATTAACTATTGTGCGACACTGAAACTTTTATTGGGTTGTACCTATCTCTATTTCAGCTACGCTCTTTTCCAAAACTTCTGTGTTTAGATCACAAATCTTTGCCTTCAAAGGTAGCAAAAAATAACTGTAGTAATGTTATTATGATATACCTATATGTACTTAAGTTGTAGGCAAAAAGCACATAAATCTCGAAGCTTCCGGTGAACGTTGGGATTCCAAAGTGCTGAAAATATAGTCAATCGCATTGGATATACCTAACAACCGCGCTGGTTTCCTAGTGTGTGGAAAGACTATTTCAAGTGGATGTGAAAGTCTTTGAAAAGGACCTACGAGCATGACTTTTATCTATCGATTAAAATGACTGTCCATCTTATGCACAAATTAAATAATCAAAAATAATCTTGAGTTCGAAATTATACTTTTATCCATTTGGTAGAAATCGAACTCACCATTTTCCAAAGCCAGCTTAGAATATCGACATTTTGTACCTAGACATAAATGCCTCAGTAAACTAGGAGTAAACCTAAAGCGCATCATTGTTTGATATATCGTTGACAATTTATTGGGCTACACATCCCTGGAATACCAATGGCTTAGCTTGATTTGATTTATTCGCCAAAATACTCCATTTTGTATCAAGTTAAGATACACTATGGCTAATAGGTAGCTAGAAATGTTGAACCTGCATAATGTTTTTGATTCCCATTAGTACAACTGATTAGTTCAACCGTTGAACTACAAAACCCCAAAAAATTATGACAGAGGTTCTGTATAAACAAACTTCTCAGTCGTTGCACACTTGCCGGAGCGGTCGTGGTCGTCATTTAGGTGTTGTGGCACGCTTCACTATGCGCCTCCACTCCTCCTTAACAGCTGCTTTTTTTTTTTACATTCGTGCAACGGGACATTTACCGCAGCCCTCACTTAGTCCACATCTGCTTCCCGCCAACTTCCTAAGGGCGTCCGCGTCGGTCCATCGAGGGACTAGTTTGCCCCCTTTAGATACGGAACGCTAAAAAGCGCAAGTAATATATTCAATTCAGCACCAAATAACCGATAATGGTGAGCAGTATGAGATCATAACCACGCACCTGGATGAGAGCCGCTCGTCGCGACCCCTCCGATTACGTAGATTTACGACTAAGGGTAAGTCTAACCCCGACGTACAGACGCTAGAAGGGACTGAAAGAAAATTTTTATTAGGGTTCCACACCCAAAGCGTAAGAACGAGGCCCTATTACTAAGCTTCCCATGTCCGTTCATCGGTTCATCTGTCTGTCTGTCAGCGAGCTGAATCTCATAAACCGTTTGATCAAGTATGTCTCCTCTTCGTACATCGCATCGCAGCGTGATGTAAGACACAACAGTGCGATTTATTTTAAATATGATGTACTATTACTTAGGATTATTTCCAAGACATGGTAACGTTGAGCTGATCCTGCAGGATCAAGCAGTCTGCAGGGTACCCAAATCCTCAGCAACTTACAACAGCTATAGAATGTTTGGGCTCACTAAAATGGTCTCAATATGTGGATGTTGGATAGATGATGATCGAGGATCGATTAAGAGGACCAAGTGATGGAGCAGAAAACTGGGTAACACGATGTCAGGTATATAGTCCGGCCGTAGATTGACGTGTCGGTGGTGATCTAAATTTTTAATTTACACTCTAATAATTCAATTGGGTATTTGATATTTGAAAATATTTTTTTATATGCTTAAAATAAACTATAAAGGTTTTTATTACACACAACGTCAAGTTTCTTTTTTAGTCTCGAAATAAACTAGTCTCGAAAATGTGGAGTTTTTATGTTTCCTGTTAGAAAAAGAGAGCGCTATTGCAACATGACATCACGATTCAGTAGCTCCATACACTCTCCATACAAAATTTCGTTTTAGGAAAAGACGAATACAGTCGCAATAAAACAGTTTAAGTATAACTTATTTGTTTATTGACCGATTTATTTTCTGTTTTTATAAATGTTATTCTTACATTTTACATTTTCGATTGTAATTAATGAAAATCCGCATTTTCACAATAGTATTTGACTGTAAAGGTACCCAATTAAATTCAATCATCATTATAACATCTTTATCAAAGGACTCATCTAGTATACGGACATCAACGAAAGCCAACACAAGGTACAAATTAAGGGAGCCGTTGTGTACGGCTTTATTTATTTACCTTAATTTAAGGCTAGGACACCATAATGACCCACTTGGACTCTAAAAGGTTCGACGCAAGTACTTAATGTGGAAAGGACGGGTAAATATTTGAAGATAATATCCTTTAGGTCTGATGTATTTACATCGTAAATGTTTCCTCTGTTATTAAACTGGGGTGAATTGTACTATTCGCAATATTGTTTACCTTCATATACCGAGTGAAGTTGTTATGGTTGTACAAAAGCTATATAAATGTTTTATCTAAGACCAAAGGTCCTATCATTTGTTTAAGCGACTAGCGAAGTTATAAAGTTTAATTAATTTACACCTCACGTGTGTGTGTCAAAGGGGTTTAAACGTCCAGACAAACGGACTGCAGTAGAACTATAAAATTGCAGTTTGGATGCATAACAGTTGACATAACTGCGTCATTATTGCAGATTGCAGGCCACTTAGCAGTCCATTGTACTTAAACTGCACGTATCAACTTCAGGATGTACTTAGTGCATCTAAGACCCGTTTGACATGCTAATTTGTTGCATGCATGGTCGATCGATCAAGCGTAGATGCTTCATCGTACCGAAACGCTAAGAAAACACATGCCACTAAGGCATGTGTTTTCTGTTAGGGTCGTAACATCACAGCCGAAGACTCACTGGACCAGAAAAGGTTTTTTTAGAAAACATTTAAAAAACTTTCAAATTTATAATTTCATATTTATATAAGATGTTATTAATAACACCGGATGAAGGCTAAACGTGCTTTCCATGACAAGAGAGAGATAAAGCAGCTTTTGTCAAACATCCTAAATGGAATTATGTTTCTAAGGTAATGAAGATTTTAAAGGATTTTTACTACTGAAAAGTTTACTCATTGGGACATGTCTTTTGTTTAGTTGACACAAATTTCAAAAACAAATAATAAATTAAAAGAAAAAAAACCTTTTTTAAAAACAAGCTTTTATTTAAATGCGCTAAAAAAGGCTAAAAACTTCGATCACAGAAGAAAATAAAAAGAATAAAATAAACTTGTCTTGTAAAACTTTTACTATCAACTTGTAACGTCATTATACAATTTATACGATATAAAAGCTTGTCGCGAGATTTAGGTAGGCACTCGAAAATTTTAAAAATTAAAATCAATCAGATCAAGTTATTTAATTTACTTGATTATTTTCATTCATACATTGCAAGTTAAATAAAAGCTTGTAAAAAAAAATAAAGATAAAAAATTACATAATTACATATTCATACAAGAACCTTTTGTTTTTGCGCACGATTAATAAAATAAAAGCTGTTGTTAAATCTTGTACGATGGTACGAAATCCTTGGTGGTAGGTGGATCCAACTTCCGCAGCACATTCAACCCCTTTGCAGCTTCTTTTCATGGCATGATATGAATAGGTCTTTGTAACAGACTTCAGTGTACCCTGTACAATGTACATACTGCATGTAGATCCCGATATAAAATCATTACTTTTGCCTACGGCTTCGTTCACGTTAAGTTCGATTTTTCAAACCCCTATTTTAGCCCTATAGTGGTTGAATTCTTTTCTAGCGAATACCTACGTCATAATAGCTATCTGTATGCTAAATTACAGCCAGATTCGTCCAGTAATTTGAGCTCACCGTTAATAGTAAAAGTCAGTCAGTTTTCCTTATATATTTTAGAAGATAACTTATAAGCTATACATTTATATAGTGGATGTGGGCAAAAAAAACATAATATCTATTTTTATGAGGAATCATACGAGTTGTATTATGTTTACAAAAGAACGAATTCAAAAGAGAATAATGGGCACTAACCATTGTTAGTTAAGTGAGCTTTTCCGTGATGTAACATTGTGAAGAAAAGCTACGCTCTGTACACGCACGTCTTATGCTTCGTTTACATGCGTGCTGACTCTTGGCAAACATCCGCAAGCTCCAAGCCTTTACAAACGCTTGGATGCCATTCACGCTTGCGAGTGTGTTGGTGTGTTGAAGACAGGCAAACTGTGCAGACAAACATGGATGGAAGACATAGACGTCGATGTTGTGTCGGCTATTGCGTTGGACCAACTACTCATGATCGATACGCCTTCGTATATAGCGCAGCATAGAAATACCCGTTCGGCGCGAGCTCATGAGCGACACTAAACACGCACCAACATGTAAATACGTCGCGGTCGCAAGCGCTTCTTTTGCTCTGTGTTCAAAAACCGACATTAGCCCGGATCGGCGACAAGCTCGCGCAAGCCAAGCCAAACACCCCGTTTATACGATTCTGTGTGTGGACGCTTGTTGAGACTTGCCAAGCGTGTAAACGTAGCATTATGTGTATCTAAAGCTGCGTCTACGATAGGTCTACGACGAGAAAACGGGGATACAAAGTTTTTTCGTAGCGCATGTTGTAGCATTATTTAAAGAAGGGTATTTGAAAATTTTCAAAATGTAGATTATTTCTTCATTAATTACAATCAAAAATGTAACATGTAAGAATAACATTTGTAAAAACAGAAAACAAATCGGTGAAAAAATAAATAAGATATAAGCTGTTTTACCGTGACATCTACCTCTTTCTAAATCGAATATTTCTATGTAGACTACTCGCTTATGATATTATCATGATTTAATAGTCCTCTCTTTGTCTAACAGGAAACTTAAAAGCTCTACATTTTCGAGGATAGTTAAGATATTAAAAAAAAGAAAAATTGCTTTGTTTTATAATATTAAAAATCTTTATTTTAATATAAAAAAAATACCCAATGACCTACCAGTATATGGATACTGGTGGGTCATTGGGGTATTTTTTATGTACAATTGTCGTACCTACCCACTCTTAACACAAGCTCTCTGCTTATTTGGAGAGGAAAGGAGAGTATGAGTTTAGTTCAAGCCTAATATTCTTTAAAAAAAAAATACGAACTTTAAGGCCATGACACTTTCACGCAAACTTCATTTAAAAAGACACTCCACCACCGTATATCTACCGCCGAATATTAAATTAAAAGACCGCTTCCACTTAAAAAGATAACACAAATACATTCATTCTTTATTGTTTCCGTAAAGAAAACAAACGCAAAAGAATTCACAATTCGCAATCGCTGTTGACATTTAGGCGATAAACGTGGTTTAAAAGAGAAACTTTTAAAAGAATCAGCGGAATCCTAACGATAAACAGAAAGGGAACGTCTCGAGAGATATTTATCGGTAAAATATTCCACAAAGCACTGCCTGGGGGTGGGGACATCATAAACTAGATGGAAGAATATGCTTTTCTTTTCTCAATTGGAACTTTTAGCTTCTAGTTTAAAATAATGAGATGTTTACGGAAGGGGTGAGGTTTTTTAAATGAGGTTTTATAATTTCTTTTACTTAAATCTGTACCTAATTAACTATGCATGTATGGTCGTGGACAGAAAATGTTTATCAGTTTTCAAAGTAGATTCTATATCACATTGCGTGCAGTAAGGTCTATAACGCCATAGAATATGGAAAGCAGATTGACTGTCAGGCATAATCGTGTGCATGTAATTATGAATCTTAAGGTGGTAAACATTTTCTGTCCGCAACCGTACTTGTACACATGCATACCTCTGTGCGAACCATAGAGTTTTCGCTTACCTAATACATAATATAATATTATGAAGTCTTATTAATCAGCAAGCAACAAATTCGTTTTACTATTCTCTTTCAAGCAAGTGTAACAAACAACCTCTTAATATTTTGAGCAGTCTCCAAATTCTTTGAAGTGGATACCTAACTTCCACTTAATCCAACTTGTCGCTTATACTTTTTACGGTACATTTATTTTATATCCATTTTTTCGACAAATTGAAGTCGAAAACAGACGCGAGTACTTAAATTCAATCATTGTCACACAGAAGCATTATAATAGTTTTTGCTTTTAGTTTTGACAATGGGTATTTTGTATTTGATAAATGATCGATTATTACCACAACCACAGTATAGATACAAGTACACCACAACAGTCTTAGTAAGTATGTAACTTTTGTAGTAGTTGGCCTTAACGTCTTGGCAGATGCACTGACCAGGCGACACTCTCTTGGAAAATCATCATCTTAATACTCGTAGAACACATCACCGGCCCACTACTGATGGGCCACCACATAGAATGAATCCAAGGGCGGATTGGCAGACTTCACGCATCTTGATGACATTACGGAGCACTCGCAGGAATGTACCTAGGTTTTCATATCATATTTTCCTTTAAAGTAAGTGATATTTAATTAGGTTGGAGGTTGCATGCCTGGGCCTGGGCCTAAATTGCTGTGACTTAACTAAAATTCCAGCATAATAAAAGTAGACGTAAAAGTGCGTAAAAGTTACTTCACGGGTAACGAATTAATTCGCTTAAAATCGTGTTAAGCTGCGGCGATAAAATAATGGAGCCTGTAAAGTGTACACTTCCATTACGAGGCAACCACGAGCATGCATTAAAGTAACTTCAAAATTGAGTCAGTAACCACTGGTGGATTTTACGATCTCCCTGTCCGTACCCCGCTGGCTCAAAGTGGATAATGGGTTTATCATCATCACTAAAAACTTCCACTGCTGGACATAAGTTTTCTTAATGACTATTACCACACCGGATCTCAACCGTCCTCATTCAGCTGATTTACTCTGTATTATTGTACCGTAAGTCCAACGTGCTGGAGGGCGCCCCACACTGCCTCTGCTTGTATGTGGTCTCCAATCTAGACGGGAGGGAGAGTGGGGGGTAAGTTTCTATCTGCGGATACGATTTCGTTATGCACCTTCCAGGCTTTGCTTTAAAAAGGTGCCAACTTCTGATGGTTGTAAATGAGCTCATAGAATTCTTTCAAAGATCTCATATTATTATAACCTGAATGAATCTAAAGGTTAGTAGTCGAAATATTTTGTCAGCCTCTATAAGGACTTCTACTTGCGAACAGAGGATTATACAGCAAGTGATATAGACTTCTTTTTATTCTGGGAGAATAAAGAGATCAATAAATTCACACAGAATTCATGAGCAAAAGCATGTTTAAAACGAAGTTATTTCCGAGTTAAGATTATGTAGGTGCATCAAACAGTTTATAATAATTAACTGTGAAATTACAATAACAAAGAAACAAAGAGTGAAGTAGACTAGATCCTAATAGTGTTTTATGCTTCAAAGCTTCGACCGAGCTAATGGAATTTTTAAACAAGAATCTTAGCAGAATTTCGAGGAATTTCCACTCGCATAATTTGAAAAAACTACAGGTTTTTTGCTTCAAATAAAAAGCATTGTTACTTAATTGCTGGTCCGACTATTTCTTTAGAGGATACTTTTTAAATAGTATAATTTTTAATGTTAGAACAATTCGTTGCTTAAAAGTTTTTTAGCATTTTATTTAATCTGAATGCACAAAAAACGGTTAGAAAATGTAGCAATTTATAAGCGTAAAAATATTTTTTAAGACCTAAAATTGCAGTGCTTAATTCTGGTGCACAACCCCAAATTATAAGCAAGAACCTAAGTGGAACCTAATCTCAAATATAGGAAAATGTTAACAGATATAAACAAAAACAAACCTCGGAGGCAACTTCCAATGCCAAGCTCCTAATGTAGTCTATAGCACTTACAAAAATACCTAATTCTTAAAGTCCCGCAATTAAGGTTGGCAGTATTAGCATTGTGGACCTAAATCCTAGAGCTCCATAATGTAGTTTATGCTTGGTATCAAAAATATCAATTCGAAAGAAACAGTACCTAATTCCTCACAGTTAAGGCAGGCACTACTCTGCAGCATTAGGATTGACGAGCTACCTGGAGCTCTATGATGTAGACAATAGCTTCCTCTGTCGATTAAAAAAAATCAAGTGAATCGGTCCAGAAATCTCGAAAAAATCGGTGGCCATAGATAAAAAAAATATATACTGGCCGAATTGATACCCTCCTCCTTTTTGGAAGTCAGTAAAAAAATATCTCTTATCTATATATTGCTGGACAACTGTATTTTACATAAACTTCCACAGGTCTCGGTCTTGCGCCGCCTGTATCCAGCGGCTTCCTGCAATTCGTTTGATGTCGCCTGTCCATCTGAGGGGTCTGCCAACACTGCGTTTCATTACTAGGTCTCTATTTATCTAATCTGTATTATTTTGTCTTACTCTACCGTGCGTTAACCATTCAGAAAACTTTATATTTTGAAAAAATGTTTTATTATCTTTACACTTCATACAATTGCACAAAATGACTTTAGGTCCTAAAATATTACATAGATATTAAAATTCACACTTTGTACGAACTAAACTGCTTTTGAGAAAGAGTCTGTTCACAAAAGTTTAATTATCATCATTATAAAAAAATGCTCTTAAAACAATTTCTTTCAAAATCTTTTATCAATTCCTCTATAAGTAACATCATTACAAAGAAAAAAAATTTTAATAATAAGTTACGTTGAAAATTAATTTATTTTATTCATAAAAATAAATATCCAGACTTATTCATTTAAAGCCAATAATATGAATATTATGAACGTATTAGGTATTTTCTATTCGACATATTATTTTGTAGTTACCTCAGAACCCAATTCCATTGTAAGTATTTAATTTATCGAGTATAGTACAAAAAATGATATATATCCGTATTCATTTAACACTCTTAGTGAAATATAATTTTAATATAATATATTCCTAATCATATTATAGGTTAATATAATTACTAGAGAATTCTCATCTCTAGTCAATTAACCGAGACAAATATCATTACTGGCCTACTTTGGCACTATAGTTATCTAAATAACGTAAGTAACAAACACTTCAGTCATTTTATTTAGTAAACGAGGATTACTTTTATCAAAATCATTTCTATTAATTATTTCTACAGTTCATTCATTTCCTTAAAACTTAGACGTTTAAAGATAAATTCCAAAAAAAATTCAACGTCTAAATAAAGGATTTGCGTATTACATTGGAGTTGCCCTTTCTGGTTCTTTTTCTTCCTTTAAGGTATAGACAGATCGACGGATCGCGCCACCTTCATACCTAGGAACCGGAACATGATGCAGTACTTCGGGTAGTGATTCTGCTTCAGAATTAATTGCAGTCTCTTCTGTAAAATTGCCACTTTCGTCTCGTCAAGATCGCTGCAAAAATTCCGGTGTCAAAACCTTCTGAGTATTTCCTTTCATTAACTTCTCGTGATGCCTTAATCGGTGAACTATTTCGTCATGAAGAACGTTGAAGCACATTGCCGTCAAAGCCAGACCAGTCATTATGTAAATGGAGCAAAACCAAACTGTGCCTGATGATGCGCCATTTTTTTGTGTCAAACCCGGAGCCAAGTGCCCAAAACCAATAGTACTGAGGCTCATGAAGCAAAAATAAACACCGTCAATCGGACTCCACCCTTCTAATTGGTATAAAACAAGAGCACCGAAGAAGATGTAAGTAAAAATTGCCGTGAGACATAAAGAAATTGGTGCCAGAATAGAAAATCCACGCAGAGATACTTTGGAATCCGTATCAGCACAGCTCATAGAATCACAGTCGCGTAAAAAGTTTAGTCCGGATGCTTTGTCTTTAATAGATGTTGTACTGAGGCTGTTAGCTTGAGACGCAGATATAATGGTCCCTGAAGGTGATCGTACGTAATAGGGTTCTTGCAAATGTAATGTTTGTGTTCTGTAATCATCCTGACGCCTTATTTTATCTTTTCGATCCTTGACAGCAATGTTTCTTTCTTCGAGGCAGCAGTAGCCACATTTAGAACAAAGGCAACAGCATAATGCTCGACTAAACACACTCCGAGCAAGTCTTGATAAGAGAGCTCCTACGACGGAGAGGTAGAGGAGTGTTAGTGGTATACCGATAACTGCATATCCAATGGTCACTGCTTTACCTAAAGCAGTTTTTGGAGCTACGCTGCCATAACCTGTAAATAAAATCAATGATCAAGATATGGAACGAAGATACATTATTTTAGAATGAATGTCAAAATATTTACCGATGGTAGTTAGAACCGTCAAGGAGTAAAGAAATGCTTTTGCAAAATTCCATTCATAGTCATCAGTGACTAAAGCCGGTGCGGACTCCAATGCCCTTGCACCTCCATATTGTTCTGATACATCAGCAGCAACCCTTGCAACTAATTTTTCTTGAAATCTCGCGATCTCTTGAGCAGCAAGTCTCGTCCAGTTTTCCTTGTAGAGGATATTCAATGAAACAGTTATTTCCCAGATGCTTTCGACGGTTTGTGATCTTAATTCAGCACTTACTTGTGCGATACTGCTATTGGCTTTAGATATACCTTGGGACTTTTTTTGTTCATTTGCATGATAAGAAGTTGTGGCTAGTGTTTTTTGGTGCACTTTTGCTGCACTGCCTTCGATGGCTAGAAATATAAATGCTCCTATTAAAGTGTATATTAGAAGAATTATAAATATTCCTAAGTTCGTAATACATCCGGCAATAAGACTTTTCTTTTTGCTCTTTTTAGTTTTAACACACAGACAACAGGTTGTGATGACGTCGTCATAGTTATCTGTTTTTCCATTTTTTTTATATTTTCCATTGACGTTATTCTTTTTCTTATTCTTTTCCATATTTAAATTCAGGAAATTGTACGTTGGCACATCTTTTGTTTTACTTTATTAATAATTCAAACGATGGAATTTTGATTCTCGTGTAGCCGTAATCTGCAACAAAAATATTAAATTAAATGAACAGGTATTTCAAAAAGATATTTGTACCTTAACGGCTTTTGTACAAAATAAGAACTACCCTAATACTCCTATTATTATCAATATAAATTTTAACAAACCGAAAGTAAACGTTTATTCCAAAAATAAAAATAAACGAAAATGTAAAAGAAATCTACCGATTTATATTTAAATAGAATCGGTAATCCTGAGCTGATTATCATTTGGATAATAACGATTGCCGTAAACCTGGCCATATAAAGAATATAATCTGAAATTCAGCAAAGAAAAATAAAGTAGCTTGACTAGTAAAAGGCGTGTCAGAGAACGTTGAAAAAGGGAAAAGAAATTCAAAAGAGATATCGTGAATACATACATATGCCACGATGTTTAAGAAAACAACTTAAACATGAGAATTCTTTGAATAATTCTCTTTTATTGGTTTTATTTTCGTTTACTTCAAATTGATGCCATTTGCTTTATTTATTTTCCATACAACTTTGGAACTTGAATCATAAAAATTGAATATTTGAGCTACTTATGAGCTAATATTATATTACCGCCTTTAATCTGTGTATTCAGGAATCAAATTAATGCAATAGTTAAGTATTTTTGTTCATTGGTCGTTCAATGACGTAGCATTTGAGAAAAAGTTCAACTTATTGATCTATAGAGCGACTTCTTACCCCAAGAAAACGCTGACGAAATCACAGACAAAAGCTAGTTAAAACAATAAAAGTTATAGGGCACAATATATTAAATCAAAAATTAAATTTTAATGAGAATCCTTTAAGACTTTCATACATAATCGCAGCTCTGACGTTCAAGCATGGCTTATAGATTACACACTTAGTTCACCCGCTTTAGTTCGCCTAGAATGTTTCCAAGAACATTACATTAACGTTATGGCATCCCTTCCGCTACATTAGTCAAAGCTTGCATTGATTACCGAACTTAACACAGAAACTTTGTAGATGACATTTTTTTGAAAGAACTAAGTTCCAAGCGTGATGTAAAAGTAGAATGTAGCAGTTTGAGAGAGATCAGCTATTAAATAAGTCTACCAGAGGAGTTTTATGGAGAAATTTCGATTCAGGGGTCTTGGTCCAACTTCTTTGTCCAACCAGCTGGACTACGGGCCTTTGATAGGCGCAGTTGTCCAACTATTATTTTAGTTGAACAATGAGCCCATAATGAGACCATTGGTCCAAATGATTTATTTACGTTCTTGAATTTTATGAAAAAAAGATAAGTAATAGCTTTAATACTAGATTTTCAGTCACAATTTGTGCAATCCAGGTCCCCAGTGGTGGCTCAAATTTTAGACAGTGAGGAGTGACAGAATATCTGCTTGCAAGAGATAATGCGGCCAGCCTTCTGAGGACATTATGGTTTGGCGTTGATGTGGATCAATATTATTTAAACTTGGATACCGGATAATTATTTAATAGTAATATTCAGATTTAATGATATGTTAAAGTGTCATAAAATTTTAGTTCATGTATCGGTAACGGTACAGATATTAATTTAAAAAAAAAAAGAATTAAGTATAACCAATATTATTGTTTTTTGAAGAAAACTTTTAAAACCTAACCTAAAGCCCAAATGGTGAACCAATTTAATTCGTGAATTTAATACTATTTAATAAAAAAAATTAAAGTTTCTTTATATTAACAATGGTACTATTATTTGCCGTATTCTACTCCTACTAATTACATAATTGGGTAAGGCCGTAGATTTTGCCACTTTTTGTAAAAAAAAAATGTCCCTGCGTATTAAAAATCGAAGTACTGCGTAAATTGTTATGCAAGTATCCTAATTAGGTTAGGTAGTTCCTAAACTCCTATAGTGCATTCTTAAATTGAATGTATGTCGTATATTTAAAAAAATACAATGACTTAAAACCGACCGTACCCCGAAATTTTGCCCAAAATAAGCTGTCTTTTTGATCCAGTCAAATATTTGGCTTGTTATAACTACATTATTTCTATTTAAAGCCCTAATTTACTATAAATATCTGAAATGTGAATAGATTAAGCAATTACATCCTGGGTTCCATGTATTTAAATATGCGTTTTTAAATGTTTTATCGCAATTCAAAATGTTGTCTCCTTATTTTCACTTATTACGTTACTATTTTGTATGTTACCAAAATTGGGCATCTAAATATTCAATAACTTTAGGGTAGTATTTTATAATGGCACGTGCCGCACTAAAGATTCCGGCAACGAAATAAAAAAAAAGAAACCGCCATTTTCTGGTCTGTGGAATTTTATCACAGGTGTGCGCGTGTGTTTCGTCAGGAGCTTTTTTTTGTGAATTTTGGTGATTTTAAAGGTAAATAACAGTTTTTATTGCTCACATGTATGTGTGATACTAAGCTAAAGTGATTTATAAAAACATGACAATGTGTATTTGATTAAAATCGGCTCGCATTTAGTAATTATTCCTGTTTAAAACCTCAAAAATTGCGCTTCGACGTTACTTTTATGTGACTTCTATGTTACTGGTAACGTTGATTGTTATTTAGTAACGTTGAAGTGTTGTAAAGGTTAATGTACATATTCTGCCAAGAGCGGATTTTTCAAATAGTTATTTTAAATAAAGAATGAGTTTAAAAGAAGATGAGTTAATTGAAACTCATCTTCGTAATAATCAGAATAATGTACCTTTATTTGATAAACAGCCAGAGAGTTTTGGTTACTAAATTCCATTGATGATAGTTTAAAAAAAAATATTTTTCCTATTACTGAATTCTCTCTCTTATCTCTGAATGATCGGCGATTATAAAAAATGCTATACTTACAAGTTTATTACAAAAATCTCCTCCTTTTTTGAAGTCGGTTAAAATAAGTACGTTATGTAATCAGCCTTACAAACAGTGTGTTACTTTCACGTTACTTCTACGTTACCGTAACATAGAAGTGTCTATGTTACTCTATGTTACAAAGTGGCAAAATCTACGGCCTCACCCAATTATCATTGCCGTATTATACTGATTACATATTATGCCGTATGAATTGCTTCTATAATATTGTGTTCCAGTCAGTTAAACACAGAGGACTTTGTAGGTATATTGATCTATTAGGTCAAGTCCTTTGGTAGAAAAGTACTTCTTAGAAATCCATTTTAGAGTTAGTATAACTTTTATAATAATAAAGGTCATTGTAACAAACATACTCGTAAACGTTTCTGCTATCTACAATCTCTACACAAGTTGGCGACAAAACTGTAGTTCAAACTTGAGAGACAAAAACATGTATCGTGTATGTACCAGCTACAGTTTACCACGAAAAGCACTATGCACACAAGTCACAACTTCGTTATGAGTTAATGCCTTTGTTGGGTACCTACATGAAAACTTGCATGAAAACAATTATTTTCTTTTCGGTCACTCTCTTTCTATCTCAGTGGCTACCGTTCAGTCAATACCTATCAAAAAATGAAAGCCACTGACACATATTTTTTATCCATTGAAGGTTTACTAATAAATAGTTTCTCTTCTAACCTTCAATGGATAGAACTTCGATCACAGAAAATCGAAGGGATAGAACGACGATAGGCATTTTTTTATCTTGTGCTAATGCACAAGTTAATTCAATCAATCTTTACTTAATATGTAATGTGAATCCTTAGAATATTACTTCATCCTATGAAAATATACATACATAGATTAGGTTCCATACTATGTACTCTTGACGGCAGCAATCGCCTTGTCGCCGGGTATACGATATTAGGGGTCTCATAAAAAATAACAAGGGGGAGAAAAATTGTGTCGCGGTGAACGCACGGCTGGCTCAGTATACTCGTACTCCTTAATCATGCAGGATTTTTGTCATACAATTTCGTTGTGGTGTTTACAAAAACACGACAGGCTTTTGAAAACATCGTCGCTTGCTCCAACCTTACAACAACGCCACGCTGTGCCGTCTACATTAACTGTAAAAACAAACGTTCCTACATCCTATTCATCGAACAAAAACGCTTCTAACAGAACGAAAGTTTCTAACAAAGTTCCGCTGCAAACGTAGCTAAGGTCAAAACAACCGATGAATTTTACAGTGCCCTGTAATTCTTTCTTTTCTGGTACTGATAAGTACGTTTTGGATGGTTATTGTGATGAATTATAACACTGTTTCACATCACAGTACGACATTTTTTAATTATTTTTGGCGAGCTCCTTGTACCAACGCAACGATACTGAGTAGTAGGCCTTTAAAGGCTTACTAGAAATGGCTTATTACCGGGTCGACTATTGCGCTTCTTGCGTTATACTTAATTCGATAATCCTTTTGTTAGTTTTTTTCTTTTTTGAGATGCAAAACATTATTGTCACTTCTTTTGTTGGTATTGCTTAAAATGTATCGACAATTTTATCATCTTTTCTTATAAATAATTGTTAGCAATAATTGTTGGCATCACGATGCTTACCAAGGTAACAGAATAATTATACTAAAATATAATTATTTTAATTAACTAAAAGAATATTTACAAAATCTTTCTATACGAACACAATGACGACCGTAAAAATCTATTTCCAGGTAAAAGCCCATAAAGCAAGATTAAGCGTATATCGAAGATAATCCAATGTTTTAGAGTCTGCATCCCAAACGCCTAACGTCCCATTAAACTATCTATCCCTTTTTAAATGAGCCATTCCGAAATCTGCGTACCTTCCACCGCGATTCCCTGCTAAATTTTCACAAATACGGAAGGCACACCGTTAGTTGAAGTCGATTGTGACTGCGATTCCTTTACGCAATTACCCCCAGGTTCTAAGCTCGCAAGTTTGCAATATAGAACTAATCGGTAACTTTGGCTCTGCATATGAGAACTTTATGCAGATTAAGACGATAATGACCGCAGCGATATTACAAGTCGTATCTTCGAAGTGCCTTGAGGGCGATAATGTATTCAGGTGCCATGTCTTTCTATTAATAACTGATAGGCAGTTGGTTGCATAGGTAGTGTTAGTTATGTTTAAAGTTAATTGAAATTTTTGGAAATGATTTAAAGATTTTTGTATTAATTTAGGTAGTTTGTTTAATTTATTTTAATTTCCAAATAGTGGCTTTTGTGGTTAGTTTATTTAATTGATGTTATTGTTTGATTCATTTGATGACGCAGGGGTGCCATTTAAAAAAAATTATTAATATGTAAAATGTACAATCGTGCTTCCGAGTAAATATATTTTGATTTAGGGGTTAAGGTTAAGCAAAGTGCAATAAAATTAAATGTTCTAAATATGTGGTAAGAGGTCGACATAAGGGGAATTAGTGGAGGCGATTTTAAGTACCCTAAAGTTTTTGACGTTTTTAGTAAGGTATGGTTAAAGAGTACTTACTGATTTTTGCTTCTAGAATGGTGCTTTTAAATGCAATGGGGCGAGGAAACAAGAAGAGATAAAGCAGCATCGTATTCTAGCAAGGTTCTCAGATAATGAGACCGATTTTCTAAAAAAGATTGCTACAGTATTATAATTATTTGAATTGCCTCTAATTGGCATATCAGCCAATCAGAGGCGATTGAAATTATAATTTCGTTCGCTATTGACTAAAATACACTGTTGCAAAAATGCGATAAATTCAATCAATCACCACAATTGGGCCTGTAGCCAATGGTTGATGCAGCTTTTAAAGAATTGGGCTACGGGTTGTAGTTTTTTTTTATATATGCAGGATGTCCCCTTTCATGGAAAGAGATTCTGTTATCATATCGCTCATTTGCGACAAGGGTGACATAACTCAAAATTCAACAATTTTAGTGTCGAACATTTATATCGCTATAAAAACAACATTACGCTAAGCACAAAAAAATAAGAGCGAGAGAGATTGTAACTTAATTCTCTGTGGCTTTGTTGGCCTCTGTGTTGTTTCGAGACCGCAGCATCCACAAAACATTACTCTCTAACGAGAGAAGTCTCTCATCGTCGATTTTGAATTATGTCACTCTTGTCGCAAATGAGCGATATTTTTGTTCATATACGGATTGTAGTTATATAATACTGAGTCTGAGCATAGCATAGAAGTGTGAGGCTTATACCTACAGCTATTGTGAGCCAAGTTCTACGAGTAAATCAGTTTTTGCTCCGTATAAGTTCATACTACGTAACTAATAG
The DNA here is from genome assembly GCA_038048805.1 of Hipparchia sbordonii. Classification (NCBI taxonomy): domain Eukaryota; kingdom Metazoa; phylum Arthropoda; class Insecta; order Lepidoptera; family Nymphalidae; genus Hipparchia; species Hipparchia sbordonii. The sequence continues at coordinate 4,178,745 of CM076107.1, read as the reverse complement.
GTAAGTTTAGTTCGGCATAATGTGGAAACTTCGGCCAGATTACGGCTGCATCGATTGCAATTGCGAGCAATCTTGAAACTGCGTTAGAGGCAATAATATTGCCCCTTAGGCAATTTCAAGAATAATAATATAATATTATTATATTAATCATACTATGCAAATTCTAGCTCCCAATAGCTAATCAATAGAACACTAAGGAGCAATAGTATTGCCCCTTAGGCAAATTCAAGGATAATATAATTTTATTATATTAATCATACTATGCTAATTCTAGCTGCTAATAGCTAAGCAATAGAACCTTACTGAAACCGTATAATGAAATTATTCTATATTGATGGTAGAGTCATTAAAATCCTGTTATAATATTATAAACGCGAAAGTTTGGATGGGTAGGTATAGGTATGGATGTTTGTTATTGAATCGCGCCACAACGACTGAACCAATTTGGTTGAAAGGCACAGAGATAGATTATAGACGGAAATAGCACATAGGATACTTTTCATCCCGGCAAATAAGAGAGTTCCCGCGGGAATTCAAAAAAAACTCAATAACGTGAACGAAGTCACGGTCATGACCTAGATTAAAATAAAAATAGAGTTGGGCTTATCGTCCAAAAAACTTTACTTACGTAGAGGCTAATTTTCAACAATCTTTTGTTCAGATTTCTTAGTAGGTACCTACAATGTTTACTTATTAAATTCTTATAATAATAAACAATGGGTATAGAGCTTACAAGTACCTATATGGAAGTGAATTAATAATGATGATAATTTTTGACTTACTTAAAATTACTAGAGTCACTAGTAGCGTTGCCAGATGTCCCGTATTTCCCGGGACATCCCGTATTTTAGGCATAGTTTAAAATGTCCCGGCGGGACTGACTCTGTCCCGTATTTGAACCGTACTTCGTTTTTCATTATGAAATCGATCTAAGTATTCACACACGCAACGTTCGTAAAACGTACGGTTTAATTGTGTGACTCGCCTCACTAACTAACTAACGACAGTGTTAGTGTCAAAATGACAATGTTAAAACTGACTCGATCCTCGGAAGTATATAAAAAAAAATTAAAAAATGACACTAAATAATTTTGTTTTTTATTTGTCCCGGGTAAAAAACTGAAATCCCGTATTTTTTTGCCCATTTAACCATTTGTCCCTTATAGGCTGAAAAAAAATCTGGCAACCCTAGTCACTAGGGTTCCAAACGCGCGCAGATCTGAAAAAGCATCTGAAAAGATCCCTTTTAAGATCTGGCGCGTTTGGACAATAAACCTTTTTGTTTACTAATATTAGAACAAAAAATAAAAATAAAAATCAAATTCACGCCCTATCTTTGAATAACTTCAAAACTTCATCAGACCGGAAATAATCAAAATAAATTATTATTTATCGCAACCCTTTTTCCCTTGTTCCTTGAGGGCGATAATAGAAGAAAAAGGAAAACGCAGCCTTTTGTCTTTAATTTCGCAATCTAAATAGATTGTATCTTTATTTTTTACTATCTAATACCCGCGACTTTGTCCGCGTGGATTTAATTTGGAACTCTTTAATTTTTCAGGACAAAAAATAGCCAAGCCAAGCCAGTTACATTCAAAGTTCTCAACTATACCCGATACACATGCAATCACATCGATACGTAGTAGCTCAGTTGCGGCGTGATTGAAGGACAACCCAACCAACAAACAAACACACTTTCGCATTATTAGCGTATTGATAGAGATTGTACCTCCTTCCATATTCGTTTTCATTATTCATGCGAAATGCTTCTTTTTCGATGACTTTGATCTCACTCGTAATAGACGATGCAGTCTAAAATGGAAGAGGGCTAACTTGGAAGGGGTCAGATTTAGGCCACAGTCCACCACGCTGGCTAAATGCAGATTGCCAGAATTCACACATTTATGGCAACATTATGGAAAACTCTCAGGCATGCAGGTTTCTTCGCAATGCTTTCCTTCAACTTTAAAGCAACTGATATCTTAATTGGTAAAATGCTTCTTCTGGTCTCTCTAATTTAGAGGTACCTAGGAAACCCAGACTCATTGAAAAAGGGACCAAAGGATGGTCATATCAGTTTAATCACACCTATATCCCTAAAGAGTTTCTACGCGAAATGCGGCAAATGGATTAAGAAATTCCTTAATTACCCTACCGGGAATTAAAACCAGGAGTCCCAGTCATAAGACCACAGCGCTCACAAAAAATTCGACGAAACGAAAAAGTTAAGTTTATACATAAACTAGAGGATGCCGTGACGTCGTCAGCGTTGATGAAGGTTTTTAATTCCCGCGGGAATTCTTTAATTTTCCGGGATAAAATGCCTAATATGTGTTTATTCTGGGTATAAGCTATTACCATTCCAAATTCCAGCTAAATCGGTTTATTCGTTGTGACTTGTGGCGTGAAAAAGAAACAAACATGCATCCATCCATCCATGCTGCATCATCACAAACTTTCGCATTTGTAATATTACAAGTAGTAGGAAGTAGGATTATTAATATTCACATCAAATTAACACAATATTTGAATGATTCAACAGGACGATAAAGACAAATAGAACGTCTTTTAAGATTCTATGATCACTTTCGGAATTTATGCCTACGAATCCCGCTTAAAATACGTTGGGTAGAAACGCAGGGTAATGAAATAACTCATTTAAATTGGAATAGAGATTTCAATGGGACATTAGGCGTTCGGGGGATGCTAAAGCTCCTGTAATATTGGATTATATCACTGATTTATGCAAAATCTTTATCGGTGGCGACACCTGAAATTGGATTTTATCGTTCGCGGTAAAAGGGACTGAAAAGATTTGATTTTGCCCATTATTTATTACGCGGAATGAATTTCTGGTTTTGGTCTAACATAATTATTACTGGAAATTACAAGATTGTTATGTGTTTACCTGTTTTTTTGGGACGAAAGGTTACACCATGTCACTTCCTAGTACTCTTTACCCATGAAAAAAATTACATAGAATAGTTGCTCCGTTACTGCATGATTGAAGGACAAACCAACACCATCATCATGTATGTTTTAAACTAAGCATAACAGAAACTTTGGCCGCATGGTACCATGCAGCCAAGGTTTCTGGTTCAAAACGTCTAACCAAGTTTGCTGCGCAAAATTAATATGAATTTACTCATGTAGGCTTCACCTTCAGAAAATTCAGCAGCAAAATAATTCTCATTCCGGTTAGCTAAAAGTTATTATAATTAAATAATAATTCGTAATAATGAGAGTCAAGCTAATGGTTATTTTTCGCTCTTTGTCCGTTTTACTACTATAAAGTGTACATTTCTACACAAATACCTAAGTACAACAATTAACTAATTTTTCAACTACTTCTTCCGTAAATAAAAATATGTCAGGATAGTAGAGTAGGTATGGGGGTTTATTTGTTTTGTTATTTCAAGCACTTTTAACAATCGAAGTATTTCATTGTCAGTTTAATGATTTTTATGTATGTACCTATCAACTTGGCAATTGCACAAAACATTACCTAATATTAAAGTCGAGGAAACTAGGACTCGTATAATATTAACAACGTAGCTACCTACGTCCTACACCATGTTTCATAACGTTCTACAAAGAAATTGTAAAGAAAGAGTCCTGCATGATTAAGGAACGTTCTGAGCCGTGCATTTGCAAGGACACAATTTCCTTCCCCTTGTTATTTTTTATGAGACTTGCCATAATACACGCTGGCCGGGCGATAGCTGATATAACGCCGGCTAAAGTAAAAATATCGTTTAAGGAGCTCCATGAACCACGCTCAATCTATACAATATTTATCTAAGAAGCTTTCCGAGACGAATATTGCAAGGAAAATATAAGATAGCAACATAATAATAATAAAATAAGCGTACATTTTCGTGCCAGCTCCTCGAAAAAGTTCTGCACCCACAGAGATATATTATTTTATCATTTAAGTGCAACAAATTGATGAACTGAATGATAAAATTTGGTTCGGCAAAAAATGGAGCAAGAAACAATTTTTTTCGACCAATTTATTTATTTTTAAAATCCACTAGCGCACTCCATAGGTTACAAAATAGACAGAGAGACAAAATCTACAGTGAATTTGCCACAGATTTAAAATGATCTGAAATCTGAGTGTAACTTCTCAGGTTAACGTTAACTTTTTCACTTTTTAATTATATAAACACTAGTGACAAGTTTCAAGCTTTTCTCAAGCCAACTCTCCGAGCTCGATAACAAGTTATATAGATATAGTACTCGTAGGTACAAAAGGTCTTCGCTGAACTATCAGAGTTACCTATTTTATGTCCAACGATTCACGACAGCGGCGGCCGTACTCGTAGGTATCAGCTGGAATATTCTGGCTGCACTTGTAACATGTCGACAAGTAGACGCTCACAACAGCTACCAATTTAACAGAACACTAGCTGATACTTGAAATTGTGAAGCAAAATTGCATCAAGAGTTCTGGATTGGTGGTGCTCGAAAGGTTTTTTTATAAGCTGACACCCTGGCTCAGCAGGGCCTACCCCTTTTTCTACAAATTGGCGAAAACCTGAGAAAACTCAGTACAGAGTACTGATTACCGCACACGGACAAATAAGCTCAGCGGAGGTACTTTTTTTATAACATTATAGTGATGTCTCTCTTTGCATAGTATTCCTCTTAGCTAAGGGTCTCGACCTCTTTTTCGTAATTATAGTTGTAGGAGTTTTCTTTAGATAATAGCGATCTAATTAGGATAGAAAACATAAGAATTAAACACTCTATAGTCACAGATTTTAGAGTAAATCTGTGTCTATAGTACGCTTTTCCTTGGCCGATTAAAGAAAATCTATCGGAAAAACAAGTAAATAATAATAAATATTGACTCGCACTTTTAGAGTTCAGTTTCTCACTTGTATCATACATATTGTAGAGTTCACAATACGTATATCCTACGCCCTCTACATTGCGCGTCACTTAGCGTCACAAACTATTTTTCCAAGAGCACACACTCTTGAGAAAAGTAGATTGCACATATTGCATTGTAATTATAAAGGATTAGGAGGTAATCGTATGTTTTTAGCAGTTGATTGAATCTTTTTCAAACTCGGCGTCACTTGGCTGACATTTTCCCCCTTAAATCTGCACCGCCGCCATACCATATACGTTCCACTTATCCCCCCTATAAATCATTAATGTAAAAGCAAAATAATGACAATATAAAACATTTAAGTTTTCTCTCTCTTTGCATCGTATTAATCATCGCTGAGGGTTGTCAACCCTTTCCATTATTCATATACCTAATGGTAGGAGTTTTTTTGGAGACAATAATGTGATGGGTTCCTCAATCCTTCCGTACAAGTATTAAAGAATAGGATAGTTATTTTACGCGCAGCTAATAGCAATGATCGTAGGACTGTACAAACGTTGTTGCTCCTAGCTATACGATATACACCCTCGTAGCTCCCGGGTGTAATGGCCGCCTAACACTGCAGCTACGAAATATGGCGTTTCAAGCCCAAAAAGGCACCGTATAAGTATAGCCACTCTACATATATCGATGTATTGAACGAGCGTGTCCAATACGTGAACGGAGTGAACAACTTCCAATTATATTCAACAACGTCGACTGCCGTCTAATTAAATTGCATGTGCAGTTTTGACGGTTAACTGCATACAAAAAATCTTAAATTAAAAACGAAAACTAAAGACAAAATAAAGTAGTTCTATTCCGACAAGACAGTGAAATTAAAGCAAGTGGGTAAATGCAGCGGTAAATGACAGAAAATGTAAATATTTTTTTTACGTTTTGCTAAATACCTACTCAAAAATAAGAGGTCCGTTTCACGCTTGCTTCGTAGAGGTAAATCTACCCATTATGGGCAGTTAACTAAATTCAACAGATTCCATCGCAGGTTCGAAAATATTCAAGCCTTGAATAAGCCCAAATGGGGATTGAAAAAACGGTCGGTACAAAAAGCTAACACAAGCTTTACGCTTATTTGAAGGGAAGAGGGGAATATTAGTCATGTTAAGCATGGCTAATACTCTTTAAAAAAAAAAAAAGAAAAGAAGCCACTCTATTATTATAAATACATGCATACAAAACATCGTTGCCAGGAAAATCTGCTGGAGACATTTTATTTTTTAGGATTCAGATAAAACACCAAATGGAAGTTTACGTCGTCCAACACATTCGACTTAAATTCTAAAAGCTAACTGGGTCAACAGGGGCGCTCATTCTTTAAATAGTTAGTAAGTATGTTCATTTAATTTTTCAAATGCATTAAAGTCAGAAATAATGACTGCTTAAAAGTCGCATTAATGGAACTCCAATTATGAGAGGAATTCAACTCGGATCTGCCCAGACAAGCAAAATATGAGAAGCAAGTGTCATGTACGACTTTGACCTCTATGATCGATGTCATAGGGTGTATTTTACTGTACTAGGACAGCACTGTAACTGCAAGTCCACTGTATTAACAGTTCTTTTGTATGTCACACGTATAAGTGGCTTTTCCACAAAGAACAAGCGAACTGAAGAGTGGTTCAAAGAGTTTTTTATTTGAATATTTTTCACCTAAAGAGATATTTTATTTACGAAAACAACAAAGGTTTTTCGAAACGAACAAAAGCTGGCTTTCAGGCATTGGCGAGGCATTGGATTTTGCTGGGAAATTAAAATAGGTAGAAAGAAAAAATAATATTGACAATGGTCTGTTCGAGGTTTGTACGCTTTTGTAGATATCATTTTTAAAGCCATTTTCTTTAAAAACTTTGTATTTATTTTTGTGCATGTATCAATTTTTATTCAATGTGTTGTTGACATATGTTACCTGTACCTGTACTATATTGTTATTTCAGATAAAAGCAGTTGAATGTCAGAGTCATTTTTACAAAATTTTATATAAGTAGGTCATTTTTTTTTTGAAGAATTACAAATTCTATAGATTACAAATTTTTTCGTAATCTCACAGTAGATTTTGGAGTGCTGTTTTGCTGATTAGTACTATACAACCGATCCGAACCGTGTCAACTGACTGTGACTGGTTTATAAAATTGTTGTATATAATATGTATCTACCATTGAAATGTCAAAATACTGTGTAAATATTGTGGATTAATCAATTATTTATCGTTACACATCAAACTGTAAAAAACAATTAACTAATCCACAATCAAGTTAAAACATTAAATAGATACGAATACGAGCTTACCATTTTGGATGGTGACACATCTCCCAATGTTCTAAATAAATTATCCCATCCTCTTTTTATTGTTTATCTCGCTGATCCCAAGCAGCATTAAAGGAATTAGTGCAGCCTGATTTTACAAGAAAGTGCAGAAAACACAATTAACTCGCGTAATATATTGCAGTCACTCATCTTCACTGATTGCCACTGATCTGTCAACAGCTAAAAACCTAATCGAATGGAATTAGCAAACTACGCAGACACAAGTCGTATAAAATAATGCTCTGTATTCGAATTTCAAACACCTTTAATACTTTAACCCCTGGTGTTAGTAATATTTATATTTATTACACAGTTCACTCACTACAATGAGTTTAGAGCCGGGCTCTTTCCGCCATCTTGACAATTTTACAGCGCATGCGTAATGTATTTCTCCAGTGACACATGCGCTTTGCAAGTATACAGTTTCAGTTTTTCGCAAAGTTATTGGAACTAAATAAGCAAAAAAGAGTTAATTAAATATAATCTACACTAATATTATAAAGCTGAAGAGTTTGTTTGTTTGAACGCGCTAATATCAGGAACTACTGGTTCGAATTGAAAAATTATTTTTGTGTTGGATAGTCCATTTACTGAGGAAGGCTTTAGGCTATATAACATCACGCTGTGACCAATAGGAGCGAAGCATCAGTGAAAAATGTTGCAAAAACGGGGAAAATTACCCATATTTAAAATATATTCTTTTAAAAACTTCTTAATCGCTATCATAATAACAGAAACTGACGCAGACGAAGTCGCGGGCAACAGCTAGTATAATATATAGGTACTTATTCTTGCACCTATATACATTAAAAGTATATTCATTCAAGAGTGTATCTTCTAAGCAAACGCGCTCCATCTTAGGCTACATCTTCACTTACCATCAGGTGTGATCGCAGTTAAGCGCTTGTCTAAAAGACGGTTGACTAAATGATCTCTACTAAAATCAAAGCCACCACCGCAATTTTAACCTCCGCGGTAGAGCATTTCCAAATTAACAAGTTGTGACGTATAATTACAAGTCAACTCTACCGGGACGCGCCATGGTCTACACTGGCAGAATAATGTACACTCAATTAATCTATCTCAAATAGCTTTAGTTGTTCGAAAACAGTTTTGTGTTTAAAGCTCATCCAATCATTTTCCCAGTATTTATCAGAAACTTTATAGTCGGTTGAAACTTTGTAAAAGGGGATGCATGATTATAACGAGATCAGCTGCCCTAGCCATATAATACATCTATTCTCTTTCTATGATCGCTAACGCTGTACTAGTGTACAGCGTTAGCGATCATAGAGAGCTTCCCAAAGTTTTTTATAACGCCTCCCTTCTCAGAGGATAGGACGTGTGAAAAAAACCTTTGGGGGCGCCTCATTTAGCGTTAAATTTTGATCTGTTCCTTGTGTTTTAGATTAGACGTGCGGAAAACGCACGTATGCATCGATATGCATACGTGCCAAAAGATTTGAGCAGTTAAAATAGAGCGATCTCTATTTTAACTGCTCAAATCTTTTGGTGTCAAAATCTTGTACAGACAGCACGTTGCGGACGAATGTACACTTGAGATTAAAGTATGTGGACGAAGTAGCAAGCAAAGACACATTACTTCACAATTTGATTTTCATAGTAGGTATTTAGTCCCAAAATCCAGAATATTTAGCTGTAAGCTTTACGTAAATACATACGCTATAAAACACTTCCTACCTTGTTCTGGCAGTCGGGTAAAACCAGCAGTTTAAAACTATTTTTATCTGAATTTATTTTTCGATATAACATTTAACCAACATTACTAAAAAACTAAGCTTAAAATACATTAACACATTAACTAAGTACCCCCAGTGAAAAAGAATTCGGTTCAAAAGTGGCGCACCGAATCAGGGTTGCAATTTTTTAGTTCCGCTGTATATTTATAACTGTCGGTGTTCTTCGCAGCGCTTCTCTATCAACTGTCCACAATGAAGTACAGCCTGGCCACCTTCATTTATTCGAAAATAAGAAAATAAGTACGTACAAGTTTCTTCTAATTATAGATTGTCCAATTCTTTATTTTCTTTTTGGCAGATCAAGAAATTTTGACTTTAGTGACGCCTTCACACGTTACCGATTCGATTTGAAGTAATAATCGATTTTATTTAAGAAGAACTTTCAATCGATTTAATGAAATATTTTTTAATTTTGATTTAACGGACTTATATTTTATTATATATTTTTAATCACTTAGATAAATTAATTTGACATATGTTTGCGGTAACTGACAAACAGAAAAAAATAATAAGTTGATTTGGGTTCTTTATCGATAATAATAATAATTAAGGTTTTCTTTCAAAATATGTTTAACTAGCGACCTGCCCCGACTTCGTCTGGGTTGAAATATTAAATATTTGTTTTTACGGGGCTAATCGCACAGAGCTTCTTATAGGAAACGATTGTTAATAAGATCACCACAGGAACCACAGGAATCTTCCGCGCCGATACCTGCCACCGTGCCCCGCCGCACCGGCTGGCATCATTTTATTATTTTTTCACGCGGAAATATTCATTTTCTGATAACTCCGATATTAATTTAAATTGTATAGTGTATATAAATCAGATCAAGTTATTTATACCTTTGCCTTAATCCTTACCTAAATAAATGATTTCTCAAGCAAGGCAGTTTAAATACCTGTAAATTACTTTTTAGTTTATTAAAATCGGACATTCCATTCGAAACATATTACGAGTTTAATAAAATTGCTCAGTGAAATGTTTTTAAAAATTACGCGTTGATGTCACTTGTCCTGCATTTACTGTACGTTTATGCCAAAATGTTTAAAAAATAAATGTCCAGCCGTGCGAAGCCAGGACGAGCCGCTAGTATTTAATAATTTTACTTGTTTGTATACACAATTACGTAGCTAGTTTGTTAAATAAATAAGTAGGTAGGTATGTGATTTTCAAAGTATATTTGCTCATAACTCTTGATTTAAACTTGGTTGAGACGTTATTAACCACGCGTTTTGAAGTTAACTCACTTCACTAACGCGTGCATAGTTACATTTTAAGGCAGCCGTCAAAAAATAAATAAATGAAAAGAAAAATTTCTTTACTCTTTGTTTGAACTTAAATTCCAACTTAATTCCTTGCAAATATTCAATATTGGAGTCATAGTTACTATTTTTATTTCCTTTTTTTTATTAAATTTACAGAAACAATACTTACACAAAGTCAAATTATTTTTATCATAATTGTGAATGATTTATCGTCTTTCAAGAACTGTGTTTTAGTCTGTGGTTATTTGTTATGCACAGGGCACTTCACTAAACGTCAATAAAGTACGACATTATTTTAGTCATTATTCCGAAAACAAAAAAACGGTAATTTATAGGCGTGATCTGCCAAAAAGAAAATAAAGGCTTGGACAAAATATAGTTTGTTACAAAGCAAGTTTGACGGTTGACAGATCTCTGATTGGTTGAATTTTTGATTTCCTAACTGCAATGCATTTTAGCCTATTGGCTAAAATTGACTAAAATGCATTGCATTGCTATTGCAAGAGAGTGTCGGCCAATCTTTTTTTTATTCAATGACACCGTATGGTAAATGACGATGCAGTGTAAGATGGCAGCGTGCTAACTTGGAAGGGGTATGGCAGTGTAGATTCAACCCATATCCCTAGTCGGTTTCTACACGCCATCGTGCCGGAACGCTAAATCGCTTGACGGCACGTCTTTGAACTAGGGTGGTAAGACCAGAAACAATTCAGAAATTATAAATTCCCAAATTGCCCCCGCCGGGAATCGAACCCAAGACCTCCAAGTTATAAGACCACAGCGCTCACCACTGCACCAGGGAGGTCGTCAAAATCTGAGGTGTTTGCAAACATCACATTGTAGTAATCATTTTTAGAGAATCCGGCAGCGGATGGACCGATTTGAATGCGGTTCTTTGCATTATATTTTGTCGTTTGTTCCATTCATTTCGTTCCATTGTTGCGAATAGCGAAATTCATAATTGATAGAATTCACTCGTGCAGAATCTATCGTTAAATAAAGACAAGGATGCCTAAGAGAAGGTACATTACATTGTTGGTACATAATTTCACTATATCTGTCGCATTAACTAGATACGCAAATATACGAATATACCTAACTATATACAATTACAATAGCTACAGGTTCAACGTCTAAATCCAATAAGAGGCAATTTGAATAACATCCTAATTTGCAAATAAATTATGTTGTTTCAGTATTCCCTACAACGTTAATAATTACAGCAGTAAGATATACCTATTCCTTGGTTATTACTAAATTCAATATAAAATCTAGGTAGGAACTGTCGTCAGAATTGTAACACGTCAACATTATTAGATCTATTCTGCTACTATTAGGTATATTCAGCCCTGAATAAATATCTATTACGATTCTGTAATTTGGCTAATTTTAAAAATTGTTTTCATTTTTTTTTCAGGAAGCCGACATTTTAATGCCCGTTTCCACCAATTATACCTAAATCATCCCAAGTAGGAGTCTCTATACGTAGACAGTCCCTAAATACAATCCCTACCTTATATCATTTCCACTGTCCTCTAAAGATTCGTGAAAACGAAACTGACAGAAAGCGTCTAACTTAATTAGATAGCCCGTAAAAATTAGGGAAAGTTGGTGAAAACGGGCATCAGTGCCACTACATATATACTCGTAGTCTAAGAATATTTATACCATTAATCTAAGCTCGTAGTAAAAAAAAATAGCAACTTTTTACAAAAAATTGAACCGACGATAGAAGGAACTAAAAAGGGAAAGATAAAATAGACCTAAATCTTTTTAGTAGTCTTACTAACTAAGCTCCTAAACTAATGCATGCATGCTTTTGTTTGAAATGTTGACATGATGACTCTAGTAGATGATGTCTCTAGCAACATAAATGCGGGTGCACCTACTCGTAAGATCAAAGTGTAGCGTGATATATTTATTTCTCCCTAAAGTCCCGATTGAGGTTAGTTGGAAATTAGAGTTAAGCTCGTGTCAACATACGGGACCGCAAGCTTTGAACACACTTATACTACAATGTTACCAACATACTAATGGACTCCATTAAAAGATAGTTTGCATCAATCAATTCAAAGCCATACTCCACACAAATGGAGTTTAATCCAAACAATCGATTTTAATGCGTAGATACACTCTAGAAAATTATATCTATGGCAGTAGTTTGTCAGAGATTTCTCAATCTCGTTCAAGTTGTGAACCATTGTAACTTTGAAAATATTTTGACAGAAATCTGACAATCCACAAAATTAAATATTTATTTTATTACTATAACATGACAAATCTAAATTGAAACTAAATCTTAAATATCCAAAAAAAAATCATATTCCTAAAATTAGAATAAACTTCCCCTGCTTATGATAAAATAACTTCTTAATTCTTTTCATACCTAGTGCAATCTTACCTCACCCTACAGACCCATAAACCTGACCAAACAGACCAACCAAAGTTTGTACCAGAGTTTTCGCATTAAGTATTCTTGAATTCAAAATTTTCAACAGATGACGCTTAGTTATTATCATAAAACGGTCATTATCATACATTAAAATTAATTATCGTCCAAATCTCAACATTTTGGAGGTTTCTACCTTTACACGATAAATTATACGAAGGGAATCGCAAAGAAGAAAATTCAAAACTTTCTATTGCGTAATTATGATGGTTTTCTACAATCTTCCCAGTGATCCTATTAAAATATTATAAATGCGAAAGTTTGGATTATGGATGTTTGTTTATGCAATCACGCCGCAACGACTAAATTGATTTGGCTGAAATTTGGCTCAGAGATAGATTATAGTCTGAAATAACACATAAGCTACTTTTAATCCAGAAAATAAGAGAGTTCTCGCGGGAATTAAAAAACCTTAGACCACGCGAACGAAGTCGCGGGCGTCAAGTACTTTAAGATATATTGCCGCAGATGAGAGCTCAAAAGGTCTACTGTAACATTTATATTTACCTTGAAGTATATAATACTTCAAGATATTTACGTTGCCTAAGCCTTAATTTGTCATTTTGCATGTACAAGAAAGAAATGGAGATTTTTTAAGTTAACTACATTTTGCCGCGAAATCAAGTCGTTTTCCTACGGAATTTTTTAGACCGTTTATGTATGTGCGGAAGTCGATAGTTTAAGTAATAAAACAAAAAATACACTACTTAATTTAATTAATTTATTATAGTAAGTCTATTATCCAACGTCGGTACTATTGGTGATTTTATGCGTATATATTTTTCTATAATATCTGAATCTTTTCCCACTATCTTCAAGTTTTTTCCGTAGTTTTTCAACATCTGAAAAATGTAATATTTAGTTATTATTAATTCTAACACAGCTTTTTTTATGAAAGAAATTCGTCTTTTAACAGGTATTAGTTAGTATTTAGTTAAACTTTCGTCTATTTTCTTAAAATCTTGATAAGATTTTTCAACCGACGAAAAAAAGGAAGTTTTCAAGTCGTAGTGTAAATTTTTTTTTATTTTTTTTTTTATTATGAATTGTGCAACCTACCACCACCAACCTTCTAGCACAAACTGTCATGTAGAAAACAAAATCCAAACTAAATTCGTATAGCGTTTTACGTTTACTATAAACATGGTATAGTTTTTTCAATTCACGAGAGCGCGTGAGCTTTACTTATGGTTACGTCATGTATACATGCACATTGCATAAGTGCTTGTTGGAACCTAGGTGGGAGAGGTCAGACGCGAGCAAGCTCTCGCTCACACTTGTACAGATATGAATATGACACACACACAACCATGAGCCACGCGCCCTCGTGAGTTGCAAGAACTTATACTACGTTTTGTATTCGGTTCGCCAAGCGTAGAAAAAGCTTTAAACTTTTTGATTTTTATTTTTGTTAGAGATTTTGACATGTTCTTCAGTGAATATTCAATTCTTTAAAACTCACTATTAAACATGTTATTCGGTATCAATTTCATAGATTAATTTGCGCCTCAATACTTACATCAAAACCATTCCCGCCCCTGACAATAAAATTAAACGTAGTAACTTGATACTCCTTTTCTGGATCTAGCGCTACGAATTCGTCTCCTTCTTTTACTAAAGCTTCGATTGTTAGATTATTTCTCAAGTTTAATGTTAATCGTAAACCTAGAAATGAAATTAGAGAAATTATATTTATGATCTATTCAATCGTGAATCGTCACACGTCATCTTCTGACCAACGTCTTTTGTTTAAATATAAGTATTAGGTAGCGAGCTTACCTAGATCTGACGTATCTAATTCATAAGCATCAAACACCAACAACATAATTTTTTATGCATTTCCTACTTTTAAAGAATTTGTTTACTCACTTCTTGAATAACCACAATGGATCGTATAGAGGCAGATGAAAACTCGTTTTAAAAGAGTTTACATGTGCAAGAATTTTTATAACAAAATTACTAAACAAGAATAAAATTAAACCTACCAGCTATTTGAGGCATCCATGGCCCTTCAAACGGTTTCGCAATCCAGTAATTACTCATACAATTTCTGAAAGCTTCTTTTAAGTATTTGCCTTGAAGTACAAAGGTCACTACGGTATTAGTGAAGGGTAGGACATTAATTATTTCACCTCGCGTTATATCTGAAACATATTAGGACTTTTCATTGATTTTTTAATTTTTAATACCGCGTCCGCATGCTTGTGGCAAACGGCAAACGCCAAACCTCCACAAACGTTTGCCTTGAATTTGGGAATCATCCGCACGCTTGCGAGGGCGTTTGTATGTTCTGAACAGGCAAGCATGACGGACGTCGAACTTGTGTCGGCTTTATTATTTGGCTTAAGTTATTTTTACAAATGTTTTAAGCTCAATATCGATCAATAATCCTACTAAAATGGAATATGGATGGATGGATGGATGGATGGATGTTTGTTACTCTTTCAGCCACAACTAATGAACCGATTTGAATGAAATGTGGAATAGCGATAGCTCATACCTACATTTTAGCCCGGAAAATTAAGGACTTTCCGCGGGAATTAAAAAACCTTAATCTGCGAGGACGAAGTCGCGGACGTCATCTAGTTGATAGTAAAGCGTCCTCTAATTAAAATTTTCAAAACATATTTCATGTGCACAATTTGTCCAGTTACAGTTTTAGTATAATATTATAGATTAGTAGTAGTAGCTAGTAGTATGTTCGAAAACACTTGGTAGGTACCTAGTTTATTTATTTGAATAAAAAAATATTCTACTCTATTCTAGTATGTACCTACTCAATAGATATTTTGTTTTTTTTTTCTTTATCAACCGATAGACGTCCACTGCTGGACTGTTTATTGCATGGACTTCCTCAGGCTTCGGTCTTGCGCCACCTGTACCCAGTGGCTCCCTGAGGGTCGCCTGATGGTGTCAGTCCACCTATTACCATACCATTATATACCATTTTCCGGTGCGGAGTCGCCACTTATTATTATTAATACATAAAACTAATTAATTAATTAAATTATATAAACAAATCGTCTTCAAAAGTCTTCAGTCGACCAGTCATTCATTTTACGTTTTTACCCACTCACAAAATGAAGATTTCTAAAGGTGCGATACGTAAATCGTAATACAATAAGCCAGGCAATACACGTCAGGTTTTTTCATCCGATTGTCTGATCCGGTAGCCTGATCAGGCTACCGGAAGGCGTTGAAGCCATTACTTTGTATGAACAGTCAATACACGTCCGATCCGGTGGCCGGATCGGACGTCCGAGTCGGAAACGGGCGCGAGGCGTTTCCGATTTTACTGTCGGTCCGATTGTCTGAAGGCGCGGTCTACATACTTCTAGTATGAGACAAAATAGACATCCGGTTACTCCTTCCGATTTTGCCAGTCAGGGTTCCCAACTTAGGGCTTTTAGGGCGGAATTTTGCTTATTGGGATTTTTTAGGGCCCAAAAAATCTAGCGCTGACACTGTGTGGACGCGAATAATCGAATTCGAATAATGGGCGAAAATTATGAAAAAAAAAAAAATAATAATAAAATAAAATAATTCATAATAATAAAATTATGTCTATCATTTATTTTTAAACACATTTATCTTATTATTTTTAAAAATGATTACAAATATACATTATACAAATATAAATATAAAAACATCATTAAAAACAATAAAATAAATGGGTCCCACTTGCTGCGGGATAGGGGCCCAAGCAGCCAGTGGTCAGGGCTCCAGAGTGAGGAACCTCCTCACAATGCGTGCCGTCTCAAGGAGTACCGCCTTCTGTACCCTGCTCTTGATCCAAGTATTAAGCGAAAGTTTCTTAAGATGTTGATCGAAACTTTTCGCTATGAGACCATTGACCGAAACGACCATCGGCACTACAATCGTTGAATCCAGTTGAATCAACATTCCACATGGCGGTAATCTCGTGGGCAAGGTCTAAATATTCATAATAAAATTATTATTATTATGAATTATTTTGGATGTTTTAAATAGAAATGACTCTCAGTAAGTCTTGTCAAATTGATTGGATGAATCCAATAGCGACGTTTTTTCTTCTTTCTCTTTCCTCTCTTTAAAATTTCTGTGGTGGTGTCGTGTGGTGCGGGTTGTTACGTTCCCTCAAATATGGTTGAGCGAAGCAATGGCTGAATCCTGCGTCATGCTCGTGAACGGGTGCCACCAACGGGAATGGGTCTGCTTTTGCCTGCCTGTCTTAACATGCATTGGATTGTTTTGCATTTTTGAAACTTTATTGTGGAAACACTGTATATACATAGCATAGCATTGTTACCTATTGTAAAAAAAATTTTTTTTGAAAAGAGCGACCGCCGAGTTTATTGCTGGCTCTTCTCGGCAGGAACGGCATTCCGAACCAGTGGTAGATTCATTGACGATTCAAAAGTACTTGTAAAAGTTTATTTGAATAAAAAATATTTCTATTTCTATTAATTCGTCATCCATCTTCTTTTCTTCTGCTTTGCTCCAAACGCAAGCACTCGGGATGATAGCTCGGGAGCGACTGAGTTCAGAAAAAGCCTGACGGAAAAATCGGATGTGTATCGAGTAAATACGATCCGGTAGCCTGATCAGACAATCGGAAACAAAATCGGACGTCTATTGCCAGGCTAACACGTCTAATCGCCGCCAGTGCACAAACGAGACTGAGTGCGCGCAAACGTGTGGACGGAGACGCAAGCGCTTGTGGCAAATTCCCTTTGGTTTGCGATCAAAAGACCGACACTCGATGGATCGGCCACAAACGCTCGCAAGCGTAGGCAAACCATGGCAAACGCTCTATCCGCACGTTTGCGTTTGTGAAGGTTTGCCGAGGTTTGCCAAGCGTGCGGATGCAGCTTTAGGGTTATTTTTTAAACTTGCATACTTGAAATGAAAACTTGTAGCTTTTAAAGTACGTTAGTTTTGTTTATAACATCAATCTTTTTTTAAATTGAAATCCTCGATCAAAAAATGTAATTCAAACAGTGTGTCTGAAAAATTTACTTATAAAAAATATCTAAAACAATACATTATCCTGAAATTTCGTCAAAATATATCCAAAGCCCAGTAAAGAACGGATGTTGAACCTAAGGATTACCTATCGCCTACCTTCACCAATTCTACAAATGTCTGTTCCATGTATGAGAATTAATTTATTTGATGACTGACAACTTTTTTAGTAGTAAGTGTAACATTATTAATAGAAGAATATAATCAAATATTCACACCCACCTCCTTTAGGGATTGATCCGCGCATCATATTCCTCAAAAAGAACGCAACGTGTGTTAAATTTGAGACTTTCATCTTCTTTGACTGAAATAATATAGAATTGGCAATAACCTTTATAATGAATCTATGATTAGCACTGGACAGGCTGATGTATTTCTTTGTGAACCTACGTGATTGACGCCATTTTGGCGCTGTAAACAGGTACGAACGTCCAAGGAACTAAAATTAGTGAGGGCACTAATTGACAACTAATAGTTGATATTTTTTCGGCACTTCCTTCATTCCTATATTATTAGTTCCAGAGATGCTCATAATTATGTCAAATGTGGCGCTTCAAATTGATCCATAATTTAAACTATCATTTGTATAGGGACAGCCAGTCCAGTGTTTATCATAGACTAATATTATAGAGGTTAGTGGCAATAATAGAGAACAAATTATAGAGTTTTAGATTTAGATATAGTTGAGTTTGAATAACAAGGCTGAGGGTCACTCAGCGGGCAATGGAGGGAGCTATGTCCTGCCAAATCAAATCAGAATTGAAGGATCCGTAGGAGAGCCAGTGCAAAAAGAACAACTGCAGTAATAGCCCGGATTTAGGAAGTTGGCGGTGACTCACTCCCGTGCTTCGGAGAGCACGTAAAGCCGTCGTTCCTGCACCTAATCTCTCTCCGGTCATGTCGGATTTTCCGCCCCATCGGACCATGAGAGTGAAGAAATATAGAGTGCACCTATGTTTGTGCACATACTTGTTCACCCGGATTCGGTCGGGAGGACATTATCATTATAATTATAATATAAGAATTGAATTATTAATAGTTAGATACTCACTGCGTCCAGCAGGGCGTCAGCAACGAAATCGCCAATAGGACATTCCCGTGAAGCACAAGATTTAGCGAGAAAGTTATCTTCTACGAAACCCACTTTTTCATTAACCAGACTATGTAATTTGTCACTGTAGGGTTTTAATAGAGCTTTTATTTCTGGGTCTGTAATAAATGTTTGGATAATACTTTTATTAATTTAAGTCTAAAGTCGTCTTTAATGACGCGTCATATTTACTCGTATACTTATTTTTAAGGAACTTTGTATTTTTATTATGAGAATATTACTTACATACTAATTATAGGTACTTTACATTAAATGATGTTCTTAAATATGTAGGTATATAATAATATGTTTTTTCTATCGAATCAGGCTTAGGTACCAGTTAAGATAGATTTAAGTGAGTTTAAATAAATAAATAAATAAAATAAAATAATTAATAAATGTATGTCACCTTCCGGGATAGATCTGTTGAGAAATACCGGTGCACCGCTAAAATCTTTCAGATTTCCCATTTGATCGAAATATACGGTAAGATTGCCGAGATACTTAGTAAAACAAGCAGCTGTTACTATCAGCACCTAAGAGATAATTTATAGATCTAAAATTACTGTTAATAATATAACCCAAACGAAACATTTAAGATTCAAATTGATAGTCTTGATAGGAACGAATCAGTTTAATAATACTCTACTAAATTAATGTAGCAGTGATAGTTGGGGCAATTCCGGAACTTTTAATTGCTAAAATGTCTCTAATCTGGTCCGAGAGGCTCCTTTTGAAATGGCTAGTTACGAACGTTACGAACTGACAGTTATCACTGTCGAAAACATGCCGCCAAGCGATTCAAGCATTTCGTATTCGTATGTACGTAGAAACATTAGGTGTATAAAGTTAGAAATGCCATATATCTCTTCCAAGTTAAACCGCTTCCGTCTTAGACTGCATTGTCCCTTATCACTGTGTGAGTCAGTGAAGGGTAATTTGTAATCGAAAAAAAAATGGTCTGGCATATGTTTTTAGTATCCTTCCTCCAATGCTTTTAGTATCCTCGGCCATGGACCCTCTTTAATTTTTTCTTTTTTTTTTTGTCCTGTAGTGGTGGGATTTATGGGGCTTAATGTGTATTCTTACTTCATGGTCTGGGTTTGCTTTAGTTTTGACTAGGACAGGATATGGTCCTGCGACGTACTCCTTGCTTGGTGCATTGCCATTCCAGAGAAGACTGTGGGAGTGCCCGCCTATGATAACGTCTATATTTTCACCGACGGAGCTTGCTATTTTCCTGTAATTCAGAATTTAAAGAAAGTTTTAATTTTATTTGTTTATAAATCATCGGGTATCGAAGATTTGCGTAGCCTTGAAGAAGACAGACTTTATTAAATTTTATAAAGTAGATGATGATACTAGATGATGCCCGCTACTTCACCCGCGGGGATAAAGTTTTTTAATTCCCACGGGAACTCTACAATTTTTCGGGATAAAATGTAGCCTATGTGTTAACCCTGGGTATAAGCTATCTCCATTTCAAATTTCAGCTCAATCGATAAATTCGCTGTATCGTTAAGGAGTAATAAACATTCACACGCACAAACATACAAACTTTCGCCTTTGTCATATTAGTGTGACTAACTGAAAATTGTATCTTCAGCGTTAAATGAATATCAGGAAATAGAAAATTCATTTCATAAATCTTAAGGTTATTGAAGAATATTGGCATAAAGGATTCTTTATTCTTTGCACCTTAGTCATCTAGATGACAGGTTTATAGGAATATATGAGTACCAGCTACTTTCTTTGCATTTAAATCACCGACTAGTCAACTGCGTCGAATAAAATACTATAAATTTAAAAATATGCTCGAACAATTCTCATTTAGATGGAAATCGCTGCTGTAAAGTTAGAAGAAAGTTTTATGAGCAGTATTAAACGTCCAAGTTCTTATGTATATATTTTGATGTCTACACACTTTGAGTTTGACAATATTTTCAACATTTACTTTCATTTTAAATTAATTATTTATTGACTTCCTAAATGTTTATAATTAGTCATAAAATACTTCTTTCGTGTTTGAATTTTGGCAAGAGCCATATTTTTACTTACTTGTCCACTGCAAGCCCACAATGTGATAGCACTAGAATTATATCTACTCCTTGATCTGTCAAAGTCTGTGCTTCCCTTTGAACTGCTGCTATCGGATCCAAAAACTTAACTTTGTCTGGATTTGATGATGTCTGTTAACAAAAATAAATATAAATATATAAATACGTGGGAACTAAGACATAAAAGATTAAGAATTCTAACCAAGATTTTAATATTCGTATAGAAATTTGCTTACGCCAATTCACATAATTTAGGTTCAAACACAATGACTTATTGCACAACGCACGTAGATGCGACGTTTCTCATGATAGTCTAGACTTTACACTCGCTTTAGATAATGTAACATTTTGAAATGATTACCTTTGTTTCTGTGGTAATAAGACCAATAATTCCTATTTTTCTTCCTTTCCTTTTTAATATAATATGTGGTTTGTATAACCCATTAAGTGAAGGTTCTAAACTAGTGTCTAAATTAGCTACAACAACGGGAGCTTGGAGTGCCGCAAGGTAGGGTGCTACGCCCGCTACACCATCATCGAACTCGTGATTCCCAATGGTCTGAAAACAAAGGAAAAGTGGAAGTAAATGAAAAGAAAACTTATCTATAATTTTCAGAAGTCGTACTACTGATATTGGTTTCTACGAACTCCCGAGCTAATCACGAGTTCAAAAGGCGCTAATATTATAATCATCATTGATCTTGAGACAACTTACTTACGCATATAAACATATTAATTATATAAATTGTTTGATATGGATGAAGTACCTAATTTAAAATTATGTCATCATTACGTAATCTAATTTTTTTTTATCACAATCAAAGTCTAATGCTGAGATAGAGCGGGCTCTGACTCAGCTCAGACTCAAGATAGAGGTTAAAGCAAGACCCAAATATGCTCTGACAACCATAATTCACGGACGATACACGCGTACCAAATGGACAGATGACAGCTTTCTACTCCTTTTTCGAAAGTAGGTTAAAAAAGTACCTTAAGTTATTCTAAGATAATATCAGCTATCTAGTAGTGAAAGTCCCATCAAAATCGGTCCAGCCATTCCCGAGGCGCGACATCGAACATGCAGCCGATAAAATGACTAGTATGCGCGTGCCTGATACGACATAGGAAAATATATTTTGTAGGGTCTCTTAAAACAACTGTTGCGACTCAATTTCTTGGAAGACACTTCTCATAAGACACGAGAAATTTTCTTATAATGTGCAAAACACTTTAAGGTATTTTTAACCGACTTCAAAAAAAAGAGGAGGTTCTCAATTCGACGCGTATGTTTTTTTTTATTTTTTTTTATTTTTTTTTTTTTTTTTGGCGATGTTACTCCATAACTCCGTCAAATCTGAACCGATTTTAATAATTATTTTTTTATTTGAAAGGGCATATCGTCAGGTTGGTCCCATTTAAGTTTGGTGAAGATCTGATGAATATCTTCGGAGATGGAGGACGGAACTCCTCAATAAATAAGAGCAAATCGCTCGTGATCAGAGTATGTGTAGGATTTTAACCATGCATTCTTCATAGCATACATACATAATGCTTTTCTATTCGGCATTTCAATATTATAAATTTTTTTAACCGAATTTTTGACGATGCTACTCTATAACTCTGTCAAATCTGAACCGATTTCAATAATTTTTTTTTTATTTAAAAGGGCATATAATCAGGTTGGTCCCATTTAAGTTTGGTGAAGATCTGATGAATATCTTCGGAGATATAGGATGGAACTCCTCATTGAATAAGAGCAAATCGCTCGTTATCAGACTGTGTGTAGGATTTTAACCATGCAAACTTCATAGCATACATACATATGCTAAATTTCTATTTGGAATAATATATTTCAATACTTTTTTTAAGGAGTGGTCTAGTGAATTGGTCCCATGAAGCTACACTAAAAAGCTTAAAATAATAATATAAAAAAATATTTTAAAAAAACCGACTTCAAACGCCACTTAAAAGTATAAAATAATTTTAGTTTGTACACGTATGTTGAAGTCGGGCCAGCGTTGCGCAATGGTATCATCGTTTCTATATTTTAAGCCCGTCCGACTTCAATATACGTGTACAAATTAAATTATTAAATCGTAAATACTATTAGGCCGGTATACTTGTTGAATTAGCCCGTGAGACGGACGGGCCTAAATAGAAACGATGAAACCGATGCGCGACCGGCGACGCTGGCCCGACTTCAACATACGAGTACAAACTAAAATTATTTTATACTTTTAAGTGGCGTTTGAAGTCGGTTTTTTTAAAATATTTTTTTTATATTATTATTGCAATAAGATTCCGTGGCCAAATGGTCTTCATGACCAAAGGACACAAATACATCTTCTTCGAGTAATTCCATAGCGTCGATTTTATTTTTGGCATTGAGTTTTCCTTTTCTTGATTTTAATATTACGAGTAAGATACTTTTTTTTCTCTTTCTTTTTCTCAAATAAGTAATTATTTTGATCAAGTGATAATAAGTAAATGTAAAATACATTGGATACTATTTCACTATTACTACACAATTTTATTTTTATTTTACTCTAAACACATACACATACGAGGGAACTAAGATATGAAAGATTAAGAATTACTAGAAGATACTTTTAGAGGTCGTAAGTAGATAACAAATAAAAACATATTATTTTACATCTATAGATAGATAGGTAGGCAGTTCCATCGAATGATTTAAGAGAAATCGATTGATTTTTCAGGCCAAGGCTTTGTATGAAAAAGTCAACTGAGAAGGCAAAGGCCAATTTAGAAATAAATATAACGTTCCGAATTATTTAAAGTATTCAATCGTTTTTACTTTTTTAGTCATCGCCAAAAAGAGTTTTTGGATGACCACAACTTATACACTATAAACCATTAAAAATCTTTATTTATTTAATTGACTTGACTATTTCTAATCCAGAAAAATTAAAAATTAAAAAAATCTTTGACCACGGAGAATCGCATGCAAAATCTAGTACTAGACAAAGAAATATCAGGTTTACATCGCGATATTAGTCGAGTTGCTGAACCCTTGGGTAAATGCTACACAAGCCCGAGCAATGCGGAAGTTTATATAAAATACCTGTATTCAGTAGTTAACGTCTATAAGTGATAGAGAAAAGAAGGAATCGTTTTGAAATGAGGCCTTCGAATCGTTACAAAAAGATCATAAATAAATTACGACCACATAAAATTGGACGACCCAGGTATCGCTGGGTGGACGAAGTGACAGAAGACTTGCAAGCCCTCAATACACCCGACTGGCGTGAAGCGGCGCAGTACAGGCATGAGTGGCAGCTTCTGGTGTCGAAGGCCAAGATCCTCTTTGGGTCACTGAGCCAGCGAAGTAGTAGTAGTAGTACATAAAAATACAAACATGGGCATCATTGGGTAGCAAATTGATGAACTTCTGCGTGATATTCCACTTCAGCAACGTGTACCAGTACGTGCCCTGGAACGTGTCACCAGCATTCAAGAGCAAGGCACCAGGCTTCTCTTTGAGCAGAGTTTTGATCTCATAGTAGAGGCGAGCAAATCCTCCTAAACATGTGGTGTCGTTGGAGTTACATACTGGGTAAGATACTGTAGTTTCTTCAAACCTGCAAAAAGAAAGGTTCGGATTAAATCTCTACCGGTCAGGTCCAATCGATCATCCTCATAATCCAAACCATCGTAGGTCCATTAACTGGGTGCAAGTCTCCTCTCAGAATGAGAAGGGTTTACGCCATAATCCATGCACCACGCTGACCAAGTGCAGATTAGAAGACTTCACAAACCTTCGAGAACATGAATAATCCCTAGACACGCAGGTTTCTTCACAATGCTTTCCTCCCTTAAGCATCAATATTTATTTTGAAGATATTCAATTGCTTAATTAAATTGGGATTCGAAGCTCAGACCTCCCTAAAACGAGGCGCAATTCTAACCACTAGGCTATTAGAAACACCGATCATCGTTTTTTCCTACGTCTGTAGTCGGAAAAGTATTTTTGGAGTTCGTTGTACAATACTGCACACAATTAATCATCTCTTTAAATAAATCATATTGAAAGACATACTTTAAAGTTCTACTACTTAGTATGTAAGTGCTATTTTTAAATCCATTAATTCAGTTTAGATTAAAGATTTGTATATAAAAGAATTTAAGCACCATTTCATGAGTTAATTTCAGAGATGGAAACATGATGGATGGTCATAAAGGTCAATCACATTGCAACTATAAAGAACATGATCTTGTTCATACAACACGAGCGATAAAATTGTATCATATTTTTTATTATCAGCCCCTTGACACCCATGGAAAATTTCATGGAAAATTGATATTATTATAATTTGCTGTTAGCGTTTTATAACTTAGTCATTAGTCATTGTGAAAAATGTGACAACTGTCATCTTAGCTTGTGCTACGATAAGTACGAACGTACGTACGATACGTACGAATAAACACTAGACAGCTGTTTCAAATTTAGCCTATTCCACTTCCTGACCTTTGAGCTATTGTAGCTTCAGCCCCAAGCTTTCTGTCTATCACGGTTATAACTTCAGTATATTACTATGTTGTGTATACTTAATTGGGTAAACAATATACGTGGTATAATAAAAGAGGTCATGTGTCACTATGTATCTAAAAATATACCTACTTAGTGATGACCGATGTACGGAACCCTCGGTGCAGGAGTCTGGCTCGCATTGACCGGTTTCTTCGCTACAACTACGACGTAACGACAAAGAGAACGACGTTACGATCTGCATCTATTATCTGAACAATAATAGTTTCCAGTTTCCGGTAAAAAAAATATTTTTGTTGTAAAATTGACCGGGAAGTTTGTCATAACAATGTCTGCACCAATTTCATGGATCGAAAAACATCGTAATAAAGATACTATTTACCGACATCACAATGGATATTTATCTCGTTTATCATTTATCAAAGAGGTCAATACTTATCGGAAATGTTTTTTTTTTTTTGGTGTTAAGATCAGCTAAGATCAATTTTTTTTAATGGCTTTAAAGGCCTCTACAGCTACAACGTAGTGCGGAAGCGATTCCGCAGGTTACATCTTTTAAAAGCCACAGCCACGTTTTCGTGGCTTGTTTGTGCTAATATTTTGTAGGATCTATTTCATTATGGCTAATTTCAATACTCTAATCTTTGAGTGTAAAACTCTCATCGACGAATAAAGTTGATGTTTTGTGTTCGCAATTATTCGAGCTGTTTCCAGCACATTGTCATTTCTGCTTTTCAACTCTTTGACCTATATCCGTTACTCTGGTTTTCCTACATATCTCCTGGTATTTTGTTTTTTTTTTTTTCATTGTATAAAGGACATGACCAGTGATTGCCCTTGGGATGGGGAAAATGTGCAAGGTTACAGCTTTTACAGAAAGATTAAAAAATTGAGGCTTAATTTACTATGGATTTATTATTCCGATAAAGGCATGATTTAAAATATCAGAAAAAACCAGAATGTTTATTGCTTCCGCTTTCTCTTTAATGCAATACTTCATACTTAAACTTCCGCCCACTTGTATTAATGCCCGTGATACACATGCTAGTGGATGATATGCTAGATGCTGGTAAGCTGGCATGCCAGGTACTGACAGAATTTCAGCGCGTGACATACATGCTTGCGAATGACCTTGCCAGTGACATGCGAGTTGAAGTTCACAAAATGAAGAAATAAATAGTGTTACAATACAACTCGCAATTATATTAGGCAAAAAACAAGCACGAAAATTAATAATATCTTGGCAGATAGTTGAGAGTTGCGATTTACAAGTAAATACGTTACGACCTGCCTCCGATTCTGTAACTCAGTGCCTATCAAAAATGATAGCCACTGACATATTTGTATTTTTTATCCATTGAAGGTTTACTATGAAAAAGTAAATCATATTTCTCTTGAAACCTTCAATGGATAAAAATTGCCTATCGTCGTTGATAGGCACTGAGTTACAGAATCAGCCCCTTGTTTCGCGTATTTGTAGCTGGCAATACGAATCTCCCGTCCCACTTCCCTTCAAGGGGAAAAAATCAAACTGCTTGCGAGCCATTCGTATGCTTTGCTCTGGCACGTGAGTTACTGGCAGAATCTCGATACACATGCGAGTAGCTCATTATTGCTTTTAACTGGCATGCTTTTGTGCGAGTAACAAGCATGTGTATCACGCACTTAAATAGTAAAGAGAAATTCCGCTTCGCGACACTAGATAGCGCTTGTCTATTGAAAAATTAAATTATTCGTGCAAATAAAGTTGTATTATTCCGTGTCCTAGGATCTGTACAAAAATATTAAGCACTTTTTTTCTAAGCAACTTTGCGCATAGATGGCATGTTTAATAGCAGAAAATTATTCTTACGACTCGATAAACATATCTTAACGCCATCTTGTATCGAAAGGGAGAGGTATTTTTTGAAAAGTTTTCTTATTTTTTCTCAGTTTTCAAGGCTTCAGACTCTTAAAACTTTCATCTCTGAAAACTATAGAATATAACAATTACAAAAATAAAACTATTATTATTGCACGTTGATTTTAACATTTTAGACTTGATAACCACAATAACTAGCGCCCTCTAGTATCGAAAGGCAGAGTTATTCCGTAAAACTTTTCTATTTTTTTTTCTCATTTTTCCGAGCCTTTAGACCCCTGAAAGTTTTTTATCTGAAAACTATAGAATATAAGAATTCCAAAAATAAAACAATCTTTGCTGCACATTGATTTTTGACACCTAGGCGAGAGCCCTTTGCTCCACTGGTCATGTCCTTTGATTATATTATTTCGCTTCTTTTGAATTCGATCGAGTATTCGCTTATAAACTTGACCATAATTATATATTGGACGCAGTTGGTTCCTCGGACAGCTTTCTACACCGCCATACCAACCGTAGTTTCTCTCGAGTGCCCTCCATACAAATTAAGTTTGATGAATGAAAACTAATATATTTCACGCATTAATAATTGTAAAAAAACGTTCTTTTATATATTCTGTATGACTTATGTAATTGTAATATTATTACTTTTATTATACGAGTGACTAACGTTTCGGACTTATGTACGTTTTAAGCAATTTTTATAAGATTTAAGGTAACGGTGAAGGGAAAAATCGTAATGAAACCTGCATGCTCGACAGTACTCCATAATGTTTTTAAATGTGTATGCAGTCCTCCGAATCGCACTAGGCCAATCATGAAGCCAACATAGTAGAGTATGATTTAAACCCTTGTTACTAGGAAGTGACTCGTGTCCATTAGTGGGCTGGCAATGGGTCAATATTTAATATACATCAAAGTATGTATTTTCAAAGTTATATGAGCCATTTAAATTAATGAAAATGAGCATGCTTATTCGTTTTATTTGCCTACGTATCGCGATGTTATTCGCGTGGAATTAAAGCCGAATTTACACTGCGAAATTAGTGGCATGAAATTAGATTCATGACATTATTTTCATCAACAATTTCACGTGTAAACTTCTAATTCACGTGTAGATAAAATGAAATTAATACATGCATCATGACATTAGAAGTTTACACGTGGAATTGTTGATGAAACTAATTTCATGCCATTAATTTTACAGTGTAAATTCGGCTTTAGATTCCTTCATTTCCCGCAAAAAAAAGTATCCTTTATCAGTTTCCGAAATGAATGCTTTGTCCGCGTCATTCCATAGGTATCCGATATCGATACCAGTGAAAATCGCTTGAGTAGGTACTTGACAAACAGACGCAATATTTCGATAGTATTTTAAGAATAGTAGTTCATTATACCTAGGTATCTACTAATGTTATAAATCCGAAAGTATGTGCTGTTACTGCTGTTAGTGTGTCCTTCAATAACGCTGTATAATGGATCATTAAGTTACATTTGCATAGATATAAGGCTTAACGATTAACATAGGATACCTACTTTGTATACTAGGAAAACAAAGGGATCCTGCGGGATAACTACAAACTTTACGTATTAAAGCTATTATCCGTTGGGTGGCTAATATTTTTGGATAGGTCCCGACCGGCGGTGGTAAAGTTGGTATTTGCGAAAAGACTGAAAACTGAAAGCTCCGGAAATTACCGAATTTTCTACATTAAATTTGGATATATGGATGTTTGTTACTCAATCACGTCGCAACGACTGAACCGATTTGGCTGAAAATTAGCACAGAGATAGATTATATGTCCCGAGAAATAAGTGTGTGAAAAACCTTAATCCACGTGAACGAAGTCGCAGGCATCATCTAGTATTAAATAAGTTCACATTTATTTTAATTCTGATTTCGAAATAAAGAGACGAATGTATGTCTGTAATAAAATCAACGAACGGTGAAAGTTTCATCTCAGCCGATCGTGTGGTTTTCTTGTAGTGCTTGCATACCTAAATACATACAACTAAATTCTCTTACAATATTTAAATTAAATTAATCATAGATTAGATACATGCCATAGTGTATATGTGTCTTACTTTGTCCTTCATCCACGAAGCAACGGTTCAATTTGATTGAGCGCCTTTTTGAGCGTGCTAAGGATATATCCCTTATCGCGAGAAAACAAAAAGTTCCCGCCGGGGTTTTTGAAAGATCCGAACTGCACAAACTATCCTAACGAAAAATCCATGACCCAAGTAGGTACCTAGTTGCAAAACAGCTGTTGATTATAATCAAACACTTCCTTACCTGGCGTGAAAATCATTGTAATGCACTATATCCAATCTAAACAAGTCATTCTTCAACACGCGGCCGTCCACACAAACACTAAACACGAGCGAGCATACCACAAACAATTGATACATTTTGAACTGAAATAGATTTATTCTTATTCCAAAGTTTTTATCACATCTTCTGTTATCGTAATAAAATGCGATACAGCAAAAACGTCGGCTCTAACTGCGTGATTAAGTACTACTAAATAACTATGAACTCGTGGGCAAATGCAGTCAAGATTGACAAGTTATGGTCAGCCCACATCTGGACGCACCTCTTTTAAGGTCATCCTCGCAGGTCGAGATCAGTTGGGCAGGCTGAAGACGTAATAAATCCTTGAAAAAGGTAAAAACGATGAACAGTGATGGGTAAATTAAACAGAAACACACCAAAAGGACAGATTCTCTCTCTTCTCAGACCGTGTCCTTTTGGTGTGTTTCTGTTTAACTTACCCATCACTGTTCATCGTTTTTGACCTTTTTCAAGGATTTGCAATATTTGCATTGGCCTTCGGAATTTTATATTGAATCCTTCTTGGAGATTAATGTTTGCTCTTTTACGTTTCCCGTAAATTCTCCAAAATACCACAGATCTAAGTATAGGTAATATCTCCAGAAAAACTTTAGGTATCATTACGTGATAAATCACGGGAAACATTAAGGGAGAGATAACGATCCTCCGTGATAAGGATTATAATGCCAAGACAGAAGCTATCGCAATCTATTCTAATCGCAAGCTATTGAACTATTATACTTAGGGTTATGAGCTAGATTTCCCACGTAATTTTCGCACGAAAGGCGACGTTATCTAGTTGCACGACTATCTTAACTACATTCTTTTTTTTTTTTTTTTTTTAAAAAGAATATTAGCCAACCTGAAGTTGACTAATATTCTCCTGTCCCCTCCAAATAAGCGGAAAGCTTGTGTTAGGAGTGGGTACGACAATAGTGCAACGGGTGGGATTCGAACCTGCGACCTTACAGTTTTCAGTTCACACCTTCAACCGTTGGGCTATTGAAGCTTCAATTCTTACTATTCTTACAGTCAGTCTTACTAAAGGTCTTGCTACGTAACATTTTAACTCGAATATTTTAAATTCATATTATAATAGTAATGTGGATGTGCCTTTTAAATGCTCTCAAAATCATTTTTGTCTGTTGGTAAGTTAATACCGCTATAAAGTTTCATTTACTGGTTTCGAATTTGCCGTACCAAATGAAAGTTTCATAGACGAACATAGGTGGGTAATTTACTTGAATGTTCTTCTTCTTCTTTATCAACCGATAGACGTCCACTGCTGGACATAGGTCTCTTGTATGGGCCTCCACAGGCCTCGGTCTTGCGCCGCCTGAATCCAGCGGCTCCCTGCGACTTTTCTAACTCCGGGATAATGTAGTAGGTACCTACTGAGAATTTCTTCACAGGAAACTATTATCTATTTTTGGTCCGACCCGGGAATCGAATGAAGAACCTCAACATCCGCAGTCGAACATGCTAATCACTAGACCAACGAGGCAATCTAAGTCTAAGATATAAAATAGTTATCTATTAACATAAAGGGAAAGGGAACTCATAGTTTATTATAAATAAACATATGCAATTCCTGACATAGCGCATAGAACCAGTCTTAACATTCCTGACTAATATTATAAATACGAAAGTGCGTTTGTTTGTAGGTACTAGTTAGCTAGTTTATCCTTCAAGCACGTTGAGTGGGAACGAGATAGTAGAATAATGGGCGGGGTTCGAACCTGCAACCTTTCAATTTTCAGTCCGCACCTTTGACCGTTGGAATATATGACTGGATAACCTCAAGATAAAATATAATGTCGATACTATTATCTTATTTCATATTTACCTACCTATTTATACATAATATATTATTATACTTATAATTATTTATAATTAATATGTTATTAGAAAAGATAACTGCACCATTTAACAGCACTGTAGCACTAGTAGGTATTGTATACAATATTATAATATTAGGTAAATACAATAAAAATACCAAATACTAAAATTGTAATTGCAAAACGATTTCATAATTAGGTACCTATAGTGAGCTAAAAACTGTACTTACATTTTTTAGTCCTTCATCAAGTTTTTAGAATTTAATGCGATGGGTATGTGGTTGGGTCATATAAAACCAATATGATACTTTGATTTAACGTTGGCCCAATACAAATTGACAGACTTCACTCACCTTTGAGAACATAATGGAGAAATCTCAGGCGTGCATTTTTCCTCAAAATGTTTTCCTTCACATTTGAAGCATGTGATGTTTCATTGCTTAATCGCATATACTTAATATTAATTCCGAAAAATATTTACCGTCAGAAAACTGGCCGTCCATATTACATTAAAACCAAAATAACAATAGGGACCGCTTTGGTAATCGGTACAGTGCCGTTTGTAGCCACACAACGCTAACAATGTACGCAACGATGTGAGTTTTGATAGCAAATAAAAACCGAATGCTACTTAAAATTTTTTGTGAATGCATGAGTCACATATCATTTACTTAATCAAAACTCGATACGTAAGTATGTACATAATATGTGTAAACAGGTTCAATAGTTAGGTACCTATAGCTTGTATATTGTTACGTGGACCTACGTTAGCTGCTGTCTAATTTTCATTGTATGGACTCTTTATTTCGACTGCCGTCATTTCAACCTTGAGACTTGCACTAAGAAAGGAAAATCATAACAATACTTAGTGTAGACAATAGTCACACCTACCTTCAATACCAGAGTTTTTCCTTATACCTATACCTACTAGGGTAATGACATAGAACCCACTAAGAAACATTTTGAAATCTATGCCAATTAATTATTAAGGCTATGAAATTAATCCTTACTAATATTATAAAATCCGAAAAAATGTGTTTGTTTGTTGGTTGGTCCTTCAATCACGCGGTAACGGATCGACAAAGGAACCTATAGTTGAGGATCTGAAGAGTGACACTTTTTATCCCGGAAAAACAAATAGTTCCCGAGGGACGAAATCGCGGGCATTAGCTAGTATAATTTAAAACTAGACAAGAGACAGGACGAATCGCAGGAAGCCGCTGGATACAGGCGGAGCAAGATCGAAGACTGTGGAAATCTTTGCAAGAGACCTTTGTTCAGCTGTGGACGTCTGTGGGTTGAAATAAAATAAAGAAGAAAATAAGACACTCGCTCTGTCTCGCTTTTACTTCTTAAGTCTGAGAGAATACGCTCTTTAGATTTCAGCATTTTTGTTGTTGTGTACCACATCATCAATACTACCAGCATTTATAACTATGACGGTAGTAACATCTTATATAGGTAGGTATTTCTTTAAAACCTTCATAACTGTCTGTTCTATAATCTGTGGTCTGTTCTGACTTAAAAAGAAACCGATAAAAAGGTAATTAGTAGGCAGGTAGTTAACGAAGATAAATAAAACTTTTAAACCATATAAATAATTATATATTAAATAACAGCAAGTCTTGTACTATAAAAATGAAAAACAGCCTTTTAAAATATTAGCATATAAAGTATTCTAAGAATTTATAACTATTCTTCCATCCTTAGATATATTAATGGGTGAATGCTTATCAATGTACGTTTCTAGAATTTTCTGATCACGACCGACGACTTCCACGTTCTTTTTGCCCTCCTTAAACATCTGGAAGAGACAGAAACAATATTTTTACTTTGTAGCACAATAAAATTAGTATAGTGGGACACCACAGTTATCCTGTCTATACAATATACAACGTGTATTGAAACTCCGAAATAATACTGAAGGAGGTGAATGTGTTCATAAAACTGAACAACTTTCCCCAAGGAACCTAGGTCGAAATATGAAAAAAAAATTTTTACCTCCCATAGTAAATCAATCAGCTGATCGTCAATTTTGTATGGGAGGTCCAAATTTTTTTTCACATTTCGACCTATGTTCCTTGGGGAAAGTTGTTCAGTTTTATGAGCACATTCACCTCCTTCAGTATTATTTCGGAGTTTCAATACACGTTGTATTTTTAACGACCGTAGGTATATGTATATCCAAAATCATCAGTAAACTAAACGGCTCACTAAGTCACTTAGTGTTCGTCTCTTTTCAGATATATTAAATATTACAAGCTTCAACGGTAAAGGAAAATATCGTGGGAAAACCTGCAATCGTAATATTGTATTCAAAAACGTGTGAAGTTTACCAATTTACATGGCCAGGATTCCAATTCAAATTCAAAATTTATTTATTTCATGTAGGCCGACTTGTAGCTCTTGTGACACGTCGTAAATCTAGCACTGGTTCGGAATGCAGATTCTGCTGAGAAGAGCAGGTAAGAAACTCAGCAGTTGCTCTTTAAAAAAAAAAAAATTTACAATAGGTAACAAAACTATGCTATATATACAGTGCTTCCACAATGAAGCTTCAAAAATGCTTACGTAGGTGTACACAATCCAATGCATGTCTAGACGGGCAGACAAAGCAGACCCATTCCCGTTGGTGGCACCCGTTCACGAGCATGACGCATGATCCAGCCGTTGCTTCGCTCAACCATATTTGATGGACTATGGTCTATAACTTTTCTCTGAGATAAGACTTGCACTCAGTAGTACGCTGCTGATGGGTTAAAGTTAAGTATTTCTCACCGTGAACCCGTCTCCACCGTCAGCCAAATATGCCGGTGCGATGACATGATAGTACACTGAAGCGTCCAATGGCACGTTGGAGTCTCTGCTGTTGCCGACGTGCACTGACGTCACTCGCTGACCCTCTGGTAGCGACACGTTGTACGTGACTTGAAGACCTGTAGATAAATATAAGAGTGTTACGCTAGTGCAATCCTAGCCTACAGTTATGCTGATGTAACCCTAACTTAGCGTCGAAAGCATGAAAACGCAAGCGCAGCAACGACCTAAATGCATTGACGTCAATGTGACGCCAATCGAAAACTGCCTTCGAAGTACTGGGACGAGCTACGAGCACTATATTTTGATCTAACATCAATCGGTAGTCACTAGTTAGGTAGTTATAATTAATTTTAATTTTTTTTTTAAATTAATAAATTAAGTTAAATGCATTACTTTGCCTCAACATAAGTAGAGCACCTATTGTACTCTGTTTTGTTTACTTTTTGCTTTTTTATTTTGTTGATTTGATTTACTAATAATAATATTTAATATCATTCATTCTGATTATGTGGTTTCCTGTCAATTAGAACCAAAATTTGACTTGTACCATTAGTGATTCGGAAAGATTATTCAACTTTTTTTTTATTCGATGACAGACAGAGATTTTGAAAATTGTACACACCTGAAACTTGCAGCACATAGGGTCCCTTGAAAGGCTCCATGTCCCATGCACTGGCGACGCTCCGCTCGAGTGCCAGCAGCACATCCTTGCCTTGAAGCTCAAAAAGAACCACGCGGTCGTTGAACGGCAACAGTTCGAATATGACGCCTTTGGTTATTTCTGGAACAAGTTAATAAACATTAAACACAGCCTTCCCAAAATTAAATATACGTGTTTTTTTTTTAATATTAGAATAGTACACATATTTTCTATCCCGAGAAATATTATAGTTGGGTCCCAGAAGGTTCTTACAAGTTACAACGAGCTGATAAAGTTACCTGCGTCTCAATTGAGCCGTTACTTTAAGTATACATACTGCACTGGGCTATAATCCTATTAATATTATAATTGCGAAAGTTTGGATGTATGGATGTTAACAAACATCCAATAAGTAACAACTCAATCACGTCGCAACGACTGAAATGATCGGGCTGTTTAACACAGAGATAAATTATAGTCTGGAATAAAACATAGACTACTTTTTAATCCGGGAAATAAGAGGGTTCCCGCGGGAATAAAAAACCTTAATCCACGCGAACGAATTCGCGAGAATCAACTAGTAACAAAATATGGATTTATTAACAAGTCTCAAAGTAGGTAATTACAAAATATACTTACGTCCACTGGGAATCGTTGATTTAATGTTGCCACGTTGAATAAACGATATGGAATGGAAGTCCGGCTTAATCGACTTTGCCTGTAATAAGTAAAACACATGCAGCGTTGAAATGACAGTATATACGTTTATGCGTAAATGTTCACATACCCTCAAAATGTCTGGTGTGATACTTTATTTTATCATTAAAGCAAGAGATATAATTATACACCTACTAGGTATAATAGCTTAAAACGCCCGTCACTCCGTAAAGTTAGAAGTCTTGCTACTACTAACAAGCCAGGTATTATGGAAAACTCTCAGGCATTAAGGTTTGCTTACAATGTTTTCCTTCATCGTTGAAGCAAAAGATTATATTTTAATATATATTTTTTTTTTGTTTAGCTCAAAGTGTTCGAACCAGAGATCATCTAAAAATGAGGCCGAAGGCTTAACTACAAGTATAAATGGGGTTAGTATAAGATTTAATTCGATTGATCGTATTCATATTCCATGACATTAGCCTCAAAGTAAAATGAGCCTTAGTTGTATCAATTTAAAATTGTGACTTTATCCGCATATCCGTATACGTAAACGTACAAGAATGCATGCGCGAAATTGAGCTCCAATACAATACTTTTATGGTTCATTTTACTTTAACGCTAATGTAAACAAATACGAATACGATCAATCGAATTAAATCTTATACTAACCCCACAGTAGTACTTAACATTGATTACATACAAATTCAGTCATCGCGTCCACTAGCAGGTCTCCAAGAGCGCACTCTCCAAACACACAGTCTTCAAAGTAAAGCGTAGTTTTGCTCTCGCCGATCGGCTCTTGCTCCGCCCGATGCACCATGGCGGCGTAGGGTGCTAGTCGTTCTTTTATTTGCAAATCTAAAAACCCGTAAACTTATGTATTTTTGGATGAGAAGGCAAGAACTGTAGGTAATTTAGCGATGTGCGACCTGAATTGCACTTTATTGTGTGGTAGCAAGAGTCGCTATTTATTTAAATGATTTTACGGAGTGAATTTTCTGTACTCGTACCTGTACTATGCGCTAAAGCGATCTACGTTGCAGAGGAATGATGCGGTCAAATATTTTTATATGAAAAGCTCGAAAAGGAACGCACTAATATTAATTTACATTAATACAATATTAAGACTCACGCGAAGCATCTTGAAAACTAGTTTTAATCTAAAGTTAATTTTCCATGATAAGATGCATTGTTGTTGATATCTGATTTTCCAGCGTAAAAAAAAAAATCTTACAAATTGTAACATATTTGAAAAAATTCAGAAGATTCAAATTAAAATCCTACACGATCCAGCAAGTTTCCCACTGGTGATTTGAAATTATATTTATAATTTATTTGTATAATAGCCAAAGAAATCAATCATTGAAATAAGAACAAAGTTTACCTTCAGGTTCGTTTCTGTCGAGGAAAATCGGTCCACCCTCCCACTTGACGTAGTCTCCGCGATAGTTGAAGTAAACTATCAGGTTGCCCATGTACTTGGTGAAGGCTGACGCTTGCACTATCACTACCTAAATGAAATTGGATAAAGTCACTAACCTCTATAGTCTATAGTTAGGTATAAGTTAATACAGGAAATTCATTCGAGGTTAGAAATCTCTAAATAAAATAAATTAAGTCGCTATCTGCTATGAGATAGTAGAATAAATTAACGTCGCTATCTGCTTGTGTTTGTCTACCTACATGATCATGACTCATGCTACTACTCCATCTGCATTAATGTTAGTGTTAACGGCTGCGCTCAAATGGATTAGCGCTTAGCGTCTAACATTTAACGCAGTAAAATATTGGCCCCATCTGCGTAATGCCTTTATTATCGTGTTAATTGACGCATTACGGCGCAGGTGGAGCCCGGGCATTATAGAAAATGGTTACCTATAGTAGATTTCATTACCTTGTGCTTCTTATTAGCGGAAGACTCGACGAATACAGGGTAAGGGCCCGCCACCGCTTCCCCGCTGGGTGCTGGTCCGTTCCATAGCAAGGAGTGCGTGTGCCCGCCGACTATGACGTCTACGAACTCGCCGGCCTCCTGGGCGATTTTTCTATAAATTAAAAGGCACTTAAGCTTAATATTAATATTAATATAACTAATATACCTCTTCCACCATTTAGCCGGGACGAGCCTTTACGCAGATTTAGTACTGAATATATTCTGCCACTTTCTGCGGGAGGTGAGGTAATCACGTACAGCCTACGTACAGCACACATTTACTCGCTTCAGCACACTCTTGTAAAAAACTTAATGTCCATGAACGCACACTAACTCAAAAGCTGTCACACTTACAAGCTGACACGTTCGTTTGTACATGTACTTCGGCAGAGGTGAATGCGTGCGCTTGCAAAGTTCTGGCTATATGGTCGAATAATATACCTATATATATTTCATTTATTTTGACGACCTCCGACGAGGTGATGGCCCAGGAGTCTTTGAGGAATCTGAGGCCGAAATCTTACACTAGACACGTCTCTCTGCGTCTGATAACTGGGAGGTCTCGCATTTGATTCCCGGCGGGGTCGATTTGGGAATTTATAATTTCTGAATTATCTCTAGTCTGGTCTAGTGGGAGGCTTTGGCCGTGCCTAGTTACCACGCTACCGTCAATGACCTGCCGCCAAGCGATTTAGCATTCCGGCACAATGACGAGTAGAAAGCGATCAGGAGTAAAGGTTGAATGTGCACTGCCATATCCTTTCCAAGTTAGCCCGCTACGATCTTAGACTACATCGTCACTTATCATCAGTTGAGATCGCAGTCAAGGATTATCATACTCGTATCATTGAATGAAAAAAAAAAACAATAGGTACAATAGGTATGCATACTAAGAATTAATATTGGTAAGTACATACAATTTTAAACAGACTTAACACAAAGAAAAGGTCTTCAATTCGGTGCGTATTTTTTCCTTTCTATAACATCTTTTTTTTTCTGGTTTTTTTTAGTTTTCTTCGGATTGGCGAAGACCTAGAACCTCGAACCTCGATGGTATGTGAGTATATCTACTATGGTTTA
This sequence comes from Hipparchia sbordonii, assembly GCA_038048805.1. Lineage (NCBI taxonomy): Eukaryota > Metazoa > Arthropoda > Insecta > Lepidoptera > Nymphalidae > Hipparchia > Hipparchia sbordonii. Next base: position 4,140,241 of record CM076107.1, on the reverse strand, counting down.
ACCCGGCGGGAGTGTGGTGACAAAATATTTCATCGAGTATGTGGCGGGGTATGACATACCCGTAAATTAAACTGCCTGTATATGATTATAATAATCAAATTTAATTGAAATTTTAATTTTATTTATTAAAACATAATCCCTATACTTATATTTAAATGAAAAACTTAGTCATATTAATATATTTTAATAGTTTTTATTACCAAAGTTAAGGCACTAATTTTTGTTTACAAATCAAAACAGTCTTCCATAAGAAGCATCAATCCTTTTTAATTAAACTAATATTACCAAATTTAACAACAAAACATAAAGAACATGAGATCTTGAATAAAAAAACTTAAAAAAATCTAACATTATCATCAAGAACTAGATTCAGAATCAGCACAGTCTTTGCAGGAAAAAATCGCATGTTCAAGACAAATGGCCTTTCCACAGCTTCCACATACGTGTTTTTTTTTTACGATATCTATCGCGTGTACAGTCAAAACATCGAACATAACATTCCGGAGCATTTTGGACAACTGGTTGCAATGTTTCATTGAGTTGGGAAGATATTCTGTGACGTATATTTTATGAGGTGCGTGACCTTGAGTAGATGGACGACGAGTTATGAGAATTGAAAGAAGGACATTATCGTCGGAATCTTGATCACTACCACTCTCAACATTTAGCTCCTGTTCCCTATCGGATGCTATATTGTGTTCACTGCAATGATCATCATCATCATCATCACATCCGACGAGCTCGATTCGTCTGAAGAATTTTCTAATATGTCGTATAACATAGACCTAAGTCTATTTTACCTACTGTTTTCACCCATGTTTGTCAAAAGCCTAAAAAAGACAAGAAATAATAAAATTAAATGTAAATAATGTTATGATTAAATGCACACGTAAACTATGTGGCGGGGTGTCACTTACCCCACGCAAGTTTACTCGTGTGTATCTCGAACACCGGCTGACGCCACATTGGGATCATACCACTGTGCCCTCCCGCATTACCTCAGCTCCAGCTACTCAAAGTCGCTACCACGTAACTTAGAATAATAAAAACGTACGCAAGTAAAAAGAATTGGTGGGGTATGCTACACCCCGCCACACTCCCGCCGGGTTAAATTCTATACGGTATGGTTCGAATTCTTAAGACTTTTCAATTTATGAATAGGTACGAATAAATACGAAAAAACTACGAAATACGAAAATAAACGATTCTGATAAATGACATTGAGTCGCAAATAAGACATAATTATGATAAAAACGAGACGTAATCTACGAGTTTAACCTACATAATACCAAGACTACTTAAATATTAATTAGATTTTAAACGTTCCTTTCCTTATCTATCTAGAGATTCATTTATTGTTTTTTCAATAAAACTTCCTCAGACTCCTAGACCATCACCTCTAAGGCTCTATATCTTCAGAGCTACCTATATACATTAGAGAAAACTGCAAAGAATAACATCGTGACTAAACCTGCATGCCTGTAAGTTCTCCATATTGTTTTTAAAGGCGTGAAGTATGTTAATAAGTACAACGTACAAATGTACATCAATGTACAGTTGTACAACAATGTACAACTGTACAACAATGTACAACTGTACATCGCTAGCGTGGTGGACTATGTGACCTGAACCCCACTCATTGTGAGAGGAGAATCGAACCCAATAATAGTTCGGCGTTAGGTTGAGACGATTATGATGATGATAATGATGATGATGATGATGAAGATGATGATGGTAAACGTTAACTTAAAAGTACTCACTTGTCAATATCAAGGCCGCAGTGTGACAGCACGATGATGATATCAACTCCTTTATCATTGAGTAGTTTCGCTTCCCGCTTCACAGCTTCCAGCGGGTCAGTGAACTCTACGTTACCAGCCGATGATAAAATCTGCAATGATCTCAATGAATCAATCTTCAAATTACAATTACAAATTTTTGTCCTACCCTTGAAAATATGGCACACTAGTTGATGCAACTTCGTTTGCGTGGATTAAGGTTTTGTAATTCCCGCGGGAACTCTCTTATTTTTCCGGGATAAAAAGTAGCCTATGTGTTATTCCACACTATAATCTATCTTTATGCCAAATTTCAGCCAAATCGGTTCAGTAGTTTTTACGTGAAACAGTAACAAACATCCATCCATCCATCTATACTTACAAACTTTCGCGTTTATAATATTAGTAGGATAGAATGTCCTTAATTACTTACGGAAGATCAAAATGAGACAATAATCAGAGATCTCGTTTCTTTAATTTAAGACGAATATTGAGATAAATTTAAATGTCGTTTTAGATTTAAAAAAAAGTCTAATCTAAGTAGATGTGATTATCTTATCAGAGCATACCTAATATTTCCCAAGTAGTTTTAGGTGTCGTTAAAATTTATTTAACGATACTTTTCAATAAGTTAATATTACCATCAAGCAGTAGGTAGGTACCAGTGGCAGACACTAACCCGCATCAATAAACAAGACCAATCGTACCAGAATTATATTATTGCCTTTCACACCACATCTGTCGGTTTTTAAGCTATTGCATAGCTTCTATCGCGGGCCTTGAGCGTGGAGACCGAATCCAGAAATTCCGTAACGAAAATAACCTGACACGGGACTCCTCTCACCGCTAGATGGCGTTTATAAAAAATGCTATGCAATAGCTTTACTGCGGCAGTCCCCAAGTGCCACACGTCTTTTGGTCCTTTATTTTTCCTTCATCGTCCTACCACAGGACAACGAAAAGGCTTATTGAAACTTTTTTGTTCCAATTTTCTGATACCAAATACGGTGTAAAACGCCCTTCCAAGCGACCATATTTGATGTTACATAAAATTGAAATGAGATGAATCAGAAACTTTTGGGAGTGACTGAACAATCATTACCAATTTACATAGAACAACATACGAACACCAAAGTTGCTGATTTGAAATTGGAACAGGATTTGAATCTTACTTTTGTGTCCTGAGTAATGAGTCCGATGATGCCAATTTTCCTCTTCTTCCTCTCGATAATGATATGCGGCTTGTACAGTCCTTGTAGGACGGGCTCCTTACTGGTGTCCATGTTGGCCGCGACGACTGGTGCTTTGAGAGCTCTAAGATAAGGCGCTAGACCTTGAGGACCGTCATCGAATTCGTGGTTGCCGATTGCCTGAAAATTGTATTTCACCAATTAAAGTTACTCTAGTTGTAACGTATAAGGCCAGCGTAGGCTGCTGATGCCCTCGGGCAAGTGAAAAATGGTAAATACGATGACCTCTCTGACGTAGCGGTGAGCGTTGTCTTATAACTGGGAGATCTCGGGTTCGATTCCCACCGGGGACAATTTGACAATTTATAATTTCTGAATTATCTCTAGTCTGGTTTAATGGGAGGCTCTCGCCGTGGCTAGTTACTACCCTACCGTCTGACCTGCCGCCAAACGATTTAGCATTCCGGCACGATGGTAGAAAACGATTAGGAGTTAAAGTTTGAACTAGCCTTCAAACTATACCTCTTTCAAGTTAGACCGCTACCATCTTAGACTGCATCGTCACTTACCATCGAATCGAAAAAGTTCCTCGAATTAAAAAACATGTTATAATTCCTTCCTACGCCACAGAGCAGTGATGGTCTAGTGATTAAGATTAGGTTAATGTCGATTACCATTTTATTCTCCGGGGACGGCAATATATTCGAGCATAAGCAATTAAATATCGACTGCACCCCTGAAAGTTCTCAAAGGTGTGTGAGGTCTGCCAATTTGCATTAGGCCAGCATGGTGACCTATAGCCGATAGCTATACTCTGAGAGGAGATCTGTGCTCAGTATTGAGCGATTGATGGGATGCTGATGAGGACACAAAGTAGACCTTTGATCCGGGTGCATATTAATTTATCAAAGAGCGTGTGAAACGGTCAGACTTAACAATACACTTTTGAGTTTATGCTGAATACTTATCGCACATTTCCGTTTGTAAATTGCATAATGGTTTGCAGCCATTACGTAGTTAAGTTGTTGGAAATATTGAATGAGTGGGAATAATTTAATGGTTAGATATAGGAATAGTGGGTAGGTATACCTGAAATACCTACGTCCTCATATTAAACTCAAGGAAAAATGTACTCCAAAGGTTAAGGAAATAAAGAAGTTTCCGTAAAACCTTTCAAGTTAGGTTTATTTTTTACTAATAACATATTAATAAAATCATCGATGGATTTTACACCTCATTGAATAGGTAGTAGGTTCATAAAGTGACGCCACTAAATCTATCCTACGCGCCTATCCTATCTTGTGCTTTTGGACTGTCGGTTCCTCACATTACGGATACCTAAACGATACCTCAAGTGTGGGACCTACGATACTTATCCGCAAATTGATATGAAACGTTTCGGCATGGTTTTCGCACGTCTATGAAAACATTGTAAAGTCAAAAATTCGAAAGACGTCCTGAACGAAGCGATCATAAGATCTACTTATTTATTAAAATCTATGCCTGAAAGTCAAATCAAGCAACATGAGAGGTAGCGAGAACAGGAGTCTTCGACATTCTTTACGAAACGAAGGTCGAGTAGGTGAACCAAAATGAAGCGACGACGTAGGGAGTTTTATGGCGTAGCCCATTTAGAAATTACCCAGTCCCAGCTCTGGGTAGAACTGGGTAACGGGGTAAAGTCCGAAACAAAATTTAAGTATCACCCTATAAGTAAACCTAGATTGGTAAATCTTACCCACCATCACCTGTTACATTCATTTTTTGATTCGATGACAAGTTAGCCCTTGACTGCGATCTCACCAGACGGTAAGTAACGATGGAATCTGAGATGTAATATATACAATCAGAGATAACTTGTAACTATAGCTACAATTTTCGCGTTAACTTACATGAGCATCATGTTCCAAAAGATTCATGAACTCCTGGGTTATGTTCCACTTCAGAAGCGTATACCAGTAGGTGCCCTGGAAACTGTCGCCTGCATTCAGTAGTATTGAATTCGGCTTCTTCTGCCGTAGAGATTCAATCTTCTTGTAGAGCCGCGGGAAACCTCCCAGGCAGGAGTTATTGTTGGCTCGGCATGTTGGAGTTTCTACTGAAGTTTCTTCGAATCTGGGAAATTTGTTACCATTTCTTACCAAACTTTATAATCCCTATGTCTACCTGATTTATAATAAAGTTAATAGATATTAATTTTCGAACCATCCGAATCATAGCTCTGCAACCATTATTCCGCGCTGAAATTTTTAAAAACTAGGTATCTATTATTCCGGCATTTCTTGATGGATGTCGCAAATTTTTGCAGTCATAAGTTCGTTTTGATCTATATTTTGTTCGTATAGAGGAGAAGGTGGTAATGTGGCCCCCTACTTTGTATTTGGGGCTTCATGTTCAAAATATCATACTCAGAAATCGAATAAATACATTAGGGTAAGGATGCCGAATATGAGATGGTTGCCAAATATGAGATAGTTAGGTTTTGGTGAAACTAATCGCCGCAGCTATTTGGCGATACTGTCACCAGAAGCCACGTGGCAACAGACCGAAACATGTGTTGGTGCTTCCCAGTTCGAGGCGAAGTCAGGTTGTGTACGTGCGGATTTTTACGAAACCACAAAACCCGATTTTTGACACCAAATATTAACGAGGTATGTTACAACTTTATAGTCACACTAAATGATTTAAATTTACAGTCATTGTATCAGTTATATGATTAATTGTACAATGCATTTGCAGTTTAGTTGTATTTTCTTCGTCAAGAAATAATAGGCAGCTTAGTTTTTAAATTTGGGTGTTTTCCTAATATGAGACACGTGGGGGCTCCTTAAATGAGATATCTCATATTAGGATGTATAGAAATACGACTATTTAAAAACCTCTTTTTCTAGATGCCGTCGATCAAAGAAGTCCTAGGACCACGATGCCATAATACGGGCCGTGAGTGCAGTGCGAAGCAAACAAATAATATGTTCCCTAATAGCGTCAAAACTTTCGATGTTCCTAAGAGTATCCTAGAACGTTATGTCAAAAAAGATGCTAATGCAGAAGTATTTGTCAAGGTTCATGGGAAGACCTCCAGCTTTTTCTGACTGCAAAAATAGAAAAATATTGTAAAGCTGGACTAACGATTTTAAGGGTTAGGTACATCTACATCTGAAGAACATCAAGAACTTGGCACAAGCACATGATAATATATTATTAAGTTGTTACTAAAACCTTTTTATTTAGTAGTACGATGTTGTAGATTAATAAATATTGCCAATAAAAAGTTTTTTGAATTGATTTCCTTTCTTTTTCTCTAAATCTTTACTATCTCATATTAAAAACCCTTGGTATCTCATAATAGGAGACCATTTCCCTGAGACGTAATTTCTGACTTTTCTAATATTATCTGATATAACAAAAAATCTATTATACCTAGCACTAAACGGTCTTTCAAGGATAAACTTCATTAAATACTTATCGAATATAAGAAATTTTCATAGTCATTAGGGCAATAACTTATTTTTTATGGCCGAATATGTAAATGGTATCTCATATTCGGCATCTTTACCCTACAGTGTTCCTTATTTATTTGCCTATGCATGCTAGACTTTAGAATAAATGGAACAGCCATATAATAATCAAAAACAAATATATTCTAAATGTATTCAAATTTGACAACTTGAGATCCAGTGAGGGTTATATGGCACCCTGGGGGCCATATTAAATATATTCAATGTCATGAAAACCTAACGGCAAAAATCGCAGATATAATATTCGCCTTCCGGACCTCCACAGGCTGTGTGAGCCCATAAATTGCAACTCTGGCACTGAATCCACTCCTCTCCCCGTCTGTCGCTTAAATAGTGCAGTTCGTATCTGAGCTTTCAGGTACCAAATTTGGACAGATATTTTCATCATCTTCTGAGTCATTTTCCACAACTGCATCACTTTCAGAACTACTGCTGAATGTAGCGAGTCTCTGATGCCGATTAGCACCGCTTTCCCCTCTATAATAAAAAATATATAAAAAGTTGTCGCTCATACATGTTATATGGCCCCCCGGGACCATAATACAAACAATATGAGGGGGCCAAATTAGAAATATCAAAGGATAGATAAACACATCATAATTGGTAAATTTATTAGATTTTTTGTCTATTTACCTTCGAAATCCTATAGGAAATCCTTTATCGTGCACAATTTACGAAGCACCAACGGAAAAACTTGAATTTTACCGCAAAAATTTAATTATAATCTGAACGGTCTTAAAAGTTTGGCAGTTGCAGGTTTCGTCTGGTTCCAATAATAAAAGAACGTAAAGTCATCTACCGGAATTAGTAAGTACTAAATCAATACCGTCAAAGGAGCTCTGCGTTTCCCTAAAGAGATACTAGGCAGCGTGACTCTAATACCGCGTCCGCATGCTTGTGGCAAACGGCAAACGCCAAACCTCTACAAACGTTTGCCTTGAATTTGGGAATCGTCCGCACGCTTGCGAGGGCGTTTGTATGTTCTGAACAGGCAAGCATGACGGACGTCGAACTTGTGTCGGCTTTATTATTTGGCTTAAGTTATTTTTACAAATGTTTTAAGCTCAGTATCGATCAATAATCCTACTAAAATGGAATATGGATGGATGGATGGATGGATGGATGGATGGATGGATGTTTGTTACTCTTTCAGCCACAACTAATGAACCGATTTGAATGAAATGTGGAATAGCGATAGCTCATACCTACATTTTAGCCCGGAAAATTAAGGACTTTCCGCGGGAATTAAAAAACCTTAATCTGCGAGGACGAAGTCGCGGACGTCATCTAGTTGATAGTAAAGCGTCCTCTAATTAAAATTTTCAAAACATATTTCATGTGCACAATTTGTCCAGTTACAGTTTTAGTATAATATTATAGATTAGTAGTAGTAGCTAGTAGTATGTTCGAAAACACTTGGTACCTACCTAGTTTATTTATTTGAATAAAAAAATATTCTACTCTATTCTAGTATGTACCTACTCAATAGATATTTTGTTTTTTTTTCTTTATCAACCGATATACGTCCACTGCTGGACTGTTTATTGCATGGACTTCCTCAGGCTTCGGTCTTGCGCCACCTGTACCCAGTGGCTCCCTGAGGGTCGCCTGATGGTGTCGGTCCACCTATTACCATACCATTATATATAGCATTTTCCGGTGCGGAGTCGCCACTCATTATTATTAATATATAAAACTAATTAATTAATTAAATTATATAAACAAATCGTCTTCAAAAGTCTTCAGTCGACCAGTCATTCATTTTACGTTTTTACCCACTCACAAAATGAAGATTTCTAAAGGTGCGATACGTAAATCGTAATACAATAACACGTCTAATCGCCGGCAGTGCACAAACGAGACTGAGTGCGCGCAAACGTGTGGACGGAGACGCAAGCGCTTGTGGCAAATTCCCTTTGGTTTGCGATCAAAAGACCGACACTCGATGGATCGGCCACAAACGCTCGCAAGCGTAGGCAAACCATGGCAAACGCTCTATCCGCACGTTTGCGTTTGCCATGGTTTGCCTAGGCTTGCAAGCGTTTGTGGCCGATCCATCGAGTGTCGGTCTTTTGATCGCAAACCAAAGGGAATTTGCCGCAAGCGCTTGCGTCTCCGTCCACACGTTTGCGCGCACTCAGTCTCGTTTGTGCACTGGCGGCAATTAGACGTGTTATTGTATTACGATTTACGTATCGCACCTTTAGAAATCTTCATGTTGTGAGTGGGTAAAAACGTAAAATGAATGACTGGTCGACTGAAGACTTTTGAAGGCGATTTGTTTATATGTTTAATTTAATTAATTAATTAGTTTTATATATTAATAATAATAAGTGGCGACTCCGCACCGGAAAATGGTATATAATGGTATGGTAATAGGTGGACCGACACCATCAGGCGACCCTCAGGGAGCCACTGGGTACAGGTGGCGCAAGACCGAAGCCTGAGGAAGTCCATGCAATAAACAGTCCAGCAGTGGACGTATATCGGTTGATAAAGAAAAAAAAAACAAAATATCTATTGAGTAGGTACATAGTAGTACATACTAGAATAGAGTAGAATATTTTTTTATTCAAATAAATAAACTAGGTAGGTACCAAGTGTTTTCGAACATACTACTAGCTACTACTACTAATCTATAATATTATACTAAAACTGTAACTGGACAAATTGTGCACATGAAATATGTTTTGAAAATTTTAATTAGAGGACGCTTTACTACAACTAGATGACGTCCGCGACTTCGTCCTCGTGGATTAAGGTTTTTTAATTCCCGCGGAAAGTCCTTAATTTTCCGGGCTAAAATGTAGGTATGAGCTATCGCTATTCCACATTTCATTCAAATCGGTTCATTAGTTGTGGCTGAAAGAGTAACAAACATCCATCCTTCCATCCATCCATCCATCCATATTCCATTTTAGTAGGATTATTGATCGATACCGAGCTTAAAACATTTGTAAAAATAACTTAAGCCAAATAATAAAGCCGACACAAGTTCGACGTCCGTCATGCTTGCCTGTTCAGAACATACAAACGCACTCGCAAGCGTGCGGATGAGTCCCAAATTCAAGGCAAACGTTTGTAGAGGTTTGGCGTTTGCCGTTTGCCACAAACATGCGGACGCGGTATAAGGTATAAATATCAAAGGGGGCCAATATACCTGCGGGGGTCACATTACCACCTTTTCCTCTAATATTAAGTATAGTGCGGTCGCGGAACAGAAAGAATTTCGTACATTAACCTGTTACTACCTGTCTCTGTCACTCCCGCTTTAAAATAATGTGTCACGCTCGCACAAATGCAATGACCGCCGCCCTCGGGGATTGTAAACCTTTTACTTGCAAACCTAAGGTTTGTTTTTGTTTGCTTGTGAATTGAATTTAGGGAGTCTAGATCATAATGTAGACAAAACTGTACATTATTTCGTTATAACTGTGACAGGCGAGACGTCGTCGGAAAGTAGTTACTCCGATACAGAGAAATCGGACTTTGATTTTTGAATTTTCATTTTTTTATTTCTATGTAATAAGTTAATATAACTCGATTATAATAACTGTTTAAAAATAAATAATTTGTTTAATAAGCTACTAATTTTTTTTCTCCTTCAAATATTTTATATAAACCGCACTTAATAGAAAAATGTTTGTGACCACTGTCAGTAGGCAAAGAGGTCATTGTACGAAATTCTTTCTGTTCGGCGACCGTACTATAGTTATATAAATATCAACATCATAATATCAACACCATGAATGTTCTCCATTAGGATGCGGCGAAGTAGTTTTTGTTGGATTTAGAGCGTATAGTTAGATATTTCGTCAGATCTTTTATATATGCTTCAATGCTCCTATCGAAAGTAGGTAGATACCTACATACAAGTAAAGGTTACGATAGCAAAGCGAATCGGCGTCAAGGTCGCGAACTGGCGTCTCCACCTACTGTGCCTACAGTTTAAATGTGAGTAGACGTAGGTACAGTATTACTTTCCAGTATTATGCATAAAAAATGTTTTTTTTTTGTTTTAACTGTTTGTACTTAGGTACTACCTAGTTTTTGACCATTTTTCTCTGAGGCCTTCCCTTCACCCCTACTAATAGCACGCCAATACAATTGTTTGTTGGTTTTTCCTTCTCATGGTACAAACCATTCATAAGTAGGACCTACTATTTTTTCCTTCTTCCTACTACATACTGTAGCCAATGACTTCTATGTGTAGTATACATAGAAGTCATTGACTGTAACCTATGTGTCTCCGTTCATGGTTTGTTTATCAATCATGTACCAACGAAGCAACGGACCGACGTGATTTTTTTAACGAGGTCCTGGAGAATAACATTTTCCCGCTATTGTCCCGGAAAAGCACAGGGTTCCCGCAGTTTTTTGCAATGCGCGGGCGAAATTGCGGGTTGTATTGAAATATTTGAACTCGGCGCTGCCACGTGCTGCATACCACAAACATTTCCTACCTACAAGACTCCGCAGCGGCGCCACAGAATCAACTAGGCTTGAGCAGCTATTATCCCTATTATCCCTGACACGGTCGCATCATTTGTGATTTGAGACATTTCGGCCTGCAGGTTAAAAAGGATCCAATGTGCCCCGAGAATCAAGCTAAGTAGTTCTTGCCTTTTATCGTAATCGTTTCAAGTTTCAACGCTTCACGCGTGAATAGGAAACAAAGAAACAAACACTACGCATTTATAATATTATAGTATCATTAGGATTTGAACAATCCTAAAATCTATGATTATACTTATTACCTATAGATTAGTATAAGTTATCGATGGTAAATATAAGTAGATTAATTTTTTTTAGGTAGACACACGTTCGACAGGTAAATACCTACCTACCTACGTGCTTAGATTAAAATAGGTGCGTGGTAATCAACGTTGTGAGGCATTGGTATCTCCTCGCATCTGTTTATACTTACATATTAAATGAAAGATATAGTTCTATTGGGTTATTTAAAAGTATATATATATTACATATACAGATACAGATGTTTTAATTTAAATAATAATTAACACTTAATTTACCGGTAGATACCTTTATAGATAGTTTTAGCTATTTAAATTTTTTTTGTTCGTAGATAAGAAGTAGGTACCTAACAGGAAATGGGCAATCTCAAACCTAATTGACTACTTGGTATATATTTAAATATGTATGTATGTATGTATGTACTTACCTACAATCGAAATAAAATACGGTCGGCTTGTAATGATATTACAGGATAAACAGAGAGAAAACCTAGAAAAACTACATTTTTGAATGATAGGTAGGTAGATTTTTATTTTACTGGTTTTGTAGAGATACATAAATGTTTTACTTATATTATGCTACTTTTTAACAACATCCATTCAGCCAGGTAGGTACGTAGGTAAGTTTGTATCCGTTCCATCCCAGATCTCTATTTTCGAAAATCGTCACTAAATCATCTCTCATTATTATCCCATCAAGATCAATTTCAGGATTGATTCTGATCGACACTTTGTAAGTAACTATATTTTTTAATCGAACCTACTTACATTTTTTACTCATAACGATTTTTTTTAACTATGAAGTACCTACCTAGGTATCTAGGGATGTGAAAAACGAACATGGAACAGGGAACAGACATGGACAGTGATGGAGAAGGTACCTGCCCACTAAGTGAAACCACAGGTAAAGGTTAAAGTATTATTCAAAACTTACCTGGCATGGAAATCATTGTAATGAATAATATCCAACTCGTACAATCCTTCGAATGGTAACGCAAAAGTCAAAACAAGACCGACCATAAAATTAAAAAGAAAACCTTTCAACGCGAACGAACCCATTTCGTAAACAATATTGACATTTCAGTGCAACTCGTTCGCGGCCGCTGTTGCCGACGTTCTTACAATCACTGACTTGTCATTGTCAATGACAGAGACAAAATTATTTGAATGAATGATGAATGATAAACTTAATTAAAAACATAAAGTTTCTACTCAATCTATTGTTCCTAATCTTCAATACCTACACATCTTTAATTCCATACTTATAGCTACCTACTAAGAATATTTTGACTTTTCATCGTCAATACCTAATTACCCAGTCCGCTTACAGGACGTGACGATGGATCGATAGAGCGCGCTAACCTCAGGTACTAGGTTTTTTAATATTATCGCACTTAAATGCTATTTTTTTTTGTTTATTGATTTGTCCTACAATCACACAGCAACGAATGAACGATTGACTTGATTTTTTAGATAGTTTAAAAATGTTTCCTTAGTTGATCTGAATGGTAAACAAGACATGATTAAATATGTACAATTGATCATGAAAGCCAGTTATAAGTCAGACAATTACTCGTCATAGATAAAATAATTACTTAAGTAAAAAGAAAACCTTGACTTAATAAACCCTTTTTACCCATTGATATTTTTGCCCAACTAAGGTTAGGTTATTTAGGTGTGGTAACGGGGTAGATGTGTCTATTTAAATATTATATTATACCGTAGTGCCTAACTACTGAGCCGATTTTGATGAATAAAGTGACAATGGATTCTTTATTATGGGTGACATAGGCTACATTTTATACGAACAAAATCAATATTACGAATGTTATATCCAATTTTCCGTAATCGTCTTAACGTCTGACATAGATAACAAATAGCGTTACGTTTTTTTTTTCAGTGCTGCCATAACCGAGTTTTATATTACTTATGACTTAATTCGGATGTGGTATCTGATTCACCCGTTCATCGCCCAGCTAATTTATGCAAATGTGCGAGGAAAAAAAAACAAAAGCTAAATAGCTATTAGAGCAGGAACAAAGTTCAATATTATAATATTACGTACCGGTTTATGTTGACTTGCCAGTTTGAAGAAAACAGGAAAGACTTACTATTTAGTATTCTTATTATATTTTAGTTTTAAAATTATGAAAACGCTATCATTTAAAAACAAGTTTATTTACAAAACAAATGTACATTATTTACATAAGAAATGATTACATTGTTATAATGGTGGCCAATACAAGGTGACTTCATTGTGCGCCGACTCTGGAACCCATTTTAGAAATTCATCCAACAAATCTGTAAAAATACATTTTTTTAAATTGTTTTTCGTCCAAAACATTTTACGTGTATTTTTGCAATAAAGCCCATTTTTTTGCCAAATAATTCGACCGTTCCGTAGAACAAAGTCTCATCTGCTAAATTCACAACTTTTTTGAGCCTTAAAAGTCACATTTGCAAGGCTCAAATCTCAAGTTACGAATTTAGCAGATGAGACTTTGTTCAACGGTGGTATAGAATAGAATAGAATAGAATAGAATAGAAATATTTTTTATTCAAATAAACTTTTACAAGCACTTTTGAATCGTCAATGAATCTACCACTGGTTCGGCGTATAATTTTAGTACAAACAATTGCATACTAAAATTATACGCAGTAAAACATTGATAAAAGCAACATTGATGAAAAGCATATTTGAATCACAGCATGATACTGTTTTAAATAAAGTATAAAGTATATCTAATAAATAATATCCAATTTTATTAAACTAACTACTAATCTTGGTCTTTTTGTTTATTTATTAATAACTTAAGTACAGGAATTATTATTTTTACGCAGTTACCACTACTGTCATTTTTCTTAACTAACCAATTTGGCGTAAAGCTTAGCAAGCAATAGACAAATCTTGACCATTGGTGAAAAACTAAACATAAACCTAGTTTATACAAAGTTAACTCACATGTACTTTGCTCTTTCCAAGTACTTTCCAACTGTTCTCTAGAACCGACTCGTCTTGATATTAAAGTTTTCAATAATATTTCCGTCCTCGGTTGAAGTTTGGCCCAACTCTTGACCATTGTCGATGGCGGGGACAGTAAGGAACCAGAGTACTTCTTGAGTTTTGGAAATACTTTCCCTTCTAGTAGGAATCTTGCAAACAATCTGTAAAAGAAGTTATTTGTACTTAAAAAAATCGTTGTTTATCTTATAGTTCTTGCATTTCACGAGGGCGCGTGAGCTTTAGTTGTGGTTACGTCGTGTACATGCACGTTGCGTAAGTGTGAGCGCCTGTCGGGAGCCTAGATGAGAGCGGTCAGGCGCGAGCAAGCTCTCGCTCACACTTATACAAATACGACACACACACAACCATGAGCCACGCGCCCTTGTGAATTAAAAGAACTATACTGTATAATAAATTGAAACCGGATAAAATTAAATGCTCATTTGAGTAAAATATTGCTAGTAAATAAACACATATTCAACATAACTGCTTTAGAAGAATGCACTAGCTAAAAAATAATCCAAATTAGTCAATAAAAGACGGACTCTATTGGAATTTTTTTCTATCCTCTTCACTCAAAACAACTATTAGTATTGAATTTCAATGAAGTATGAATTTGTATTGAATTTGAAAGAAGTAATCTTAGAAATTCTGTAAATTCAGAAACTTTTTTAGATATTTGAAGTTTAAACGGTTCAATTCATATATCGCACCTTTAGAATAATAGTGAACTAACTAAAAATTAATATTACCAATCCATATATAAAAGATCAATTGTATAAAAATCTACAAAAAATAACCATTCTTATAAAACACGGCAGAGATACAATTAAAATTATACCTACTCAACAATATACCTTTTCGAATTATTTTTTGCTCATCGCCCACTGATTGTAATTTTTGAACTAGGTTCAATTCACTTTAATTCTAAAGGTGCGTTTTGTATTATTGAACAGGAAAAGATTTTCACAAACACATAATAATATGCTTACTTGTATCGTTCTATTTTGTCGGGAAAGTCGATCTCAACTGTGGGCAGCTCCCATGAACTCTTCCCGAACGTTCCCTTGAAGTGACACTTCACACGACCCGATTTTTCATCGTACCTCGGTTCTGGGTCCGTCAAAGGTTCACCTGATAAATAGTTCGTTAATCAAAATGAAGGTTAACTAAGAAAACTTGGTCAATAATCTGCAATTTTTCTTTAAATTGCCCCCAAAAAAGGATTCAGACTTAATAACGTCATCAATAAATTCAATATGGCGTACTGTACTTAATGACGTTGTCATAAATTCAATATGGCGACTACATAGTGCTCTGTAAGTATATTCTCCCAATCTACCTTCAGACGTGTGACGTCACGTGTAGGTGTGCAAGAGAAGTGTGTAAGAAGAAAATCCTTACTAATATTATAAATGTTTGTTGGTTTGTCCTTCAATAACGCTGCAACAGAGCTACGGATCGACGTGATTTTTTCCATGGGTATAGTTGACGACCTGGAGAGTGTCATACTTTTTATCCCGGAAAATCAAAGAGTTCCCGCGGGATTTTAAAAACTAAATCTAGCTAAAATATGTTTGCAATATGTAAAGGTTTTAAAAACATACCCAAATTACACAGCTGAGGTACGTATATAGGGAGCCATTCTGGCTCAATGGCAGCCACATTCCTCATGACCATCTTCCTCCTGTCCTGGCCGCCTGTCTCGTAAAGCTCTTGGTATATCACCCATTCCGGTATGACCTTGCGAAGTATCGACTCCGAGTGAAGGAATACTGGTTCATCCAGATTCGCACAGTGGTACGCGTATTTGAATTTGCGTTTATCTTCACCTGGAAATAATAACTACGTGCGGGAGCTTCTAACAACAAAGGTACACTTTCTGGTACGAGGTGCCAGGTCACATTTTATCACTTAAGGACTCCTATCAATCAAATCACATCACAAATAAGGAAATAGCTGAAAGGGTTCGAAGCTTAATTGACAATGGCCGGGGGGCACATGAGTAAACTTGAATTTGATCCCAAAAACTGGATAAATTACACTAAAGGCTCTAAAACTGGAATTGGTATAATCAGGTATAAATAGGAAGCCCTTTTTATGACATCTCATCACAATTACCAAACGACCGTTTCTAAACAAAAACTTGGAAAAAAAGCTATGCTGGAGTATTCCTGAGAGATCAAATTAAAAATGAGGGGATCCAAAGTTAATGACAGCTCAGAGAGTCGCAGACCAGAAGTGGAAATAGGCGAGTCATAGAAGAGATGATGGTCGTTGGGGTCCCAAGGTGCTGGAGTAATGTCTTTGCACCGAGTAGCGCAGTGTTGGCAAAGCCTCCACTAGATGGACTAACGAATCAAACATCGCAGGGAGCATGGATACAGGCGGCGCAAGACCGAGTGAAAGTCCATGCAAGAGTCCTTTGTTCAACAGTGGACATCTACAGGTTAATAAAGAAGAAAAAGAAGAAACAAACATAACTAACTTACTTTCTTTTACTTCTTCAAGTCCAATTTTTCTCCCAACTTGGTCTCCCAAGCCACTCAGCAGAAGTTGTCTAAGCAGTCGCGCTTGCTTGTCATCTGGAGGTTTCATCTCCGGATCGATAGTCATATCTATTCCAGACACGCTGAGGTTGATTTCTGATGTTAGCTGTTTGCGGAGCTTGCGTATTTCTTTTATGGCCTGTCGGGGAAAATTGGACAATGAGAATAGAATAGAAATATTTTTTATTCAAATAAACTTTTACAAGTGCTTTTGAATCGTCGATGAATCTACCACTGGTTCGGAATGCCCCTCCTACCGAGAAGAGCCAGCAATAAACTCGGCGGTTGCTCTTTTTTAAAAAAATTTACAATAGGTAACAAAACTATGCTATGTATACAGTGTTTCCACAATAAAGTTTCAAAATGCATAACTACATACAATCCAATACTTGATAAGGCAGGCAGACAGAAAGTAGACCCATTCCCGTTGGGAGAGAGTGGGGACAATGTGACGTGGGGCTTAATCATCAATGGGGGAATATCAGTCAGTTTTATTTTTTAAAGAGCAACTTAAATAGCAATTTTTAATAATTATTTTCATAAAATATATTCATTTTCATAAGTGACACATTTTTTTGCTATGTTATGGTGATGTAAAGAACAAATAAAATATAAAAAAAACATGCTTTTCCCTTATTTAAATAACAATTTGTATTACGAACCTTTTCCCTCAAGCCGTATTTCGCGCAGAATAACTCTTCTTCCCCCTTGACAAAGGAGTACTCCGCCGCCCCGACCGCTCGCAGCAACACTCCGGGGTCGCCCAACAACAGCGTGTTGCCGGTCGCCGGCCAGTTGTCCGCCTTACCGGTCATTACCTACAGAACAAATATTAGTCTTTTAGTCAGAAACCGCATTTTTACGATTGCGAAGTCTGTTTGTTTGGCACAAATAAGTAAGTATTCAAATTTAGAGTGAAGCAGCACAATCTCTGGTTATGTATTACTTAGTTCTGTATGTTTATGTAGGTATGTATTATATTATTTATTTATATTATATAGTAGGTATTATAGTATATGTAGTGATGTACTTTTTTGACCTATACCACTCTATAATTTCACATTACTCACTTTAAAGGGAAGCTGGAAGAAATTTCTTTTTTTTTTTTAGAAATAAGCTTCACCTATGTCTACTTGTTCTAATATATGTTTCTTGTAAATCCTTATATGTACATAAAAAATAAAAATAAATAAATAAGAAAGATCCTAAGAACCTATCTATGTACAGTCAAAATACTTTCGGTAAGTAGGTAGGTATCCTTCTGTAATAATATGACAACGCTTTAAGTTTCTATTATGGTCACAAGATATAGCTTACCTCTTGCACGGTGAGAGCAGATACCAACGCAATGGCATACGGCAGCAAGTTGAACTGATGGCTGAGGGCCAACATCTTGCCGTAACGCGGTAGTAAAGGGAACGCAGACACTGCTTTACCGAGTGGCGTTACTTTTAGTATCTGGAAACAAAATTTGGTTTTATTGCTAGTTGGTTTTTTTTTTTTTTTTTCATTATAGTGGGTAAACATTATGACACTGACTAAATTTAAAAAAAAAACTATTGCTGGACTGGACTTGAGTCGTCTACATCATTTTATTTTTTTTATTTTTATTTTTTATTTTATTTATTTTATTAAGTAAAACTATTAATGGAAAATTTTAACATTTAATTATATTTGGGAGATCTCGGGTTTAATTGTCGGCTGAGGCAATATGGTAATCTATATTTCCTGAATTGACTCTGGTCTGGTCTGGTGGGAGGCTTCGACCATTGCTAGTTACTACCCTGTCATCAAAGACGTGCAGCCAAGCGATTTAGCGTTCCGGCACGTAGAAACAGATTAGGAGTTTGGGTTGAATTGTACACTGCCATACCCCTTCCAAGTTAGCCAGCTACCGTCTTAGACTGCATCGTCACTTACCATCGGGAGAAATTGCAGGCAAGGACTATCTTGTCATCAAATAAAATGACTCTCAAATAAAACTGCAACATTACCTCCTCATCATCTCTCCTCCTATTGTTTCTAAATGCAGGCTTCTCTAGAATACCCAGCACTTCTAAGCGTTGTTCAGCTAAGCGTAGCTGCAGTCTGTCCGGTGCAGTGGGATATGGGAAGTTTACCACCTGGAATATATCTACAGGGTAGAGGTTGGAATATATCTACAGGGTAGAGGTTCGAGTTCTCCCGACCCGATAGAAGCCAGGCAGCCAATCTGAATGGAAGCTAGCCAATTGCGTAGGAGATATTATGAATATTATCTACATCTCTCTACATCTTAATCCTCATCGCTGAGGATAGTGAACCTTTCCCATTATTCATAATATAATTGTAGGAGTTTTGTTGAGATAATAACGTGGTGGGTTTTCAGATCCTAATAGATTTATAAATACACTAGAAGCCCGCGCCGACTTCGTCCGGGTTGAAAAAAAATATTTGTTTTTACGGGACTGATCGCACAGAGCTTCTTGTAGGAGACGATTGTAAATAAGATCACCACAGGAACCACAGGAATATCCCGCGCCGAACCCGCCATCGTACACCGCCGCGCCGGCCCACCATTTTATTTTTTTGTCGCGCGAAAATATTCATTTTCCGATAACTCCTAAGATATTAATTTAAACTGTATAGTGTAAAGGGCAAATATGTTCTAAATTAAATACTTACGATAATAAACATATTATATAACATACAGTAACCATTTCTATATATAACATAGATAGAAATGGTTACTGTATGTTATTCTTAGAAGATAGACATATGCTATCGCGGACTTTTTTTTAGAACTCTTTGAGAGAAACAGTTCACCCATACATCATTTTCATCCAAAAACAGTATATGACCCAGCGCACGCCTTGAAAACATTTAAGAGTCAAAAAATTTTCCGACTTCTTTAACAAATTTTCACATAATATCTAGTCGTAATACATTTATGTGCATAACAAATAGCCTATAACCATCTGAAATAATGTACCTTTGAAATGGTAAAAGAATTTTTGAAATAGGTGCGGTGGTTCCAAAGTTTGCTCCGGACATACATACAAACTCACAAAATTCGCGCTCTCTCTTTATTATAATAGTATAGATATCAAAAACTCCAAGGCCGGCGGGATTCGAACCCACATCCCTCCGGAAATCGCGCCCTGAGTGTGTTAACCGTTACACTACGGCCAAATTGATCCATACCACATCAGCCACGAAATTAGGGTATTTCCTTTAGGTTAACACTTTAAATAAAAAATGGTGTTCAGATTCTTTCGCAGCATATTCTAATGCACTCTCTATTCCCGCACTCTTACAGACAGGCGCAGGACCGACGACAGAAACCATTTCTGAGGCAGGGGGTTGAAGTACCACCCATTTTCTTAGGACAGGTTTCTTTTTTAGATGTCCAATGTCCATATGTACATATATTTTTCTATATCTGTAGTTTGAGACAAATTTCACGCGGTTTTTAAAATCGCAAGTGCGGGTATCTCCATATGATTGCAAGTGTTACAGGATTGCGAAAAAAAACTCGCGCGGATTTTAGTCGCGGTGCGGCCTAGCGCTTAGCGTCTTTCCTACCTTATCAATGCCCATGCACTTCATCATCAGCACCAGATCGTCCACGGGCCGCCTGCACAGGTCGGGCTCGTAGTGCGGCACGCAGTCGTGCTGGAACACCGCGCTGCTGTATAGCCTATAGGCGTGCCCCGCGGAGGTACGACCCGCCCGCCCGGCGCGCTGCTCCGCGCTCGCCTGCGACGTCCACACCACGCGCCAGGCGCTCGCGCCCGTCGTGTGGTCGTACACCCTACGAAAAACAGGTTAAAAATCTCTTATAACTGCGAGACTTCATACAAACATAGTTTTTCTTCAATTTACAAGCTATATGTTGGGGCTCCAAGGTTTCACAGTATTAGCAAACACTCAAAGGTGAGTCAACAATTTCAGACGAGTCGCAGGTAGCCTCTGGATACAGGCAACGCAATAACGAGGCTTGTAAAAGTTCATGCAAGAGATCTTTGTCCAGCAGTGATGTACGTCTATTGGTTGATGAAAAGAAGCTCCCGAATGAATATCAACTTGGCAAATATGGCAGGGTAACATGTACAGAGGTTTAAAATTGAGTTCTGTTAAAGATCTACGATCGTATCGAACTAACTTGGAAAAGGATAATATGACAGTTTAATTAAACCAGAAACACCGGAATGCTAAATCGTGGCACATCCTTAATGGTACGGTGGTAAACCCTGCCATGACTTACCATAATGTCCTCCCGGCCGAATCCCGGGGCCGGAAGAATTTCTTATCAGAAAAACCCAATACATTTTTGGCCCGACCCAGGAATCGAACCCTGGATCTCGTCACCCGCAGTCGAATTTGCTAACCACTTGACCAACGAAGCCGTACCATAACATACTAACGGAAACCTAAATTAATCGAGATCAGTAAGAAGCTTTAACTAACCGCACAAAAAGTGCTGCTGTTCCTAGCGGCAACGGGTATTGGCGAGGAAATCTTACATAGTGGCGAGTACAATAGATCGGTGACAGACGACGTGCTACAGGGACTCTAGAAGGTTCTAGAATCTAGATGGTGCATAGCCACATCCATAAGATGGAAAACTCACCGCATCTTCTTCTTGCCAGTGTCAACCACGTACTTCACGCCGGGTATGGTGAGCGAGGTCTCCGCCACGTCCGTGCTGACCACGCACAGCCTGGCTCCCACGGGCGGGGGCTCGAACACAACAGACTGTTTGGCCGAACCGAGCATGGAGTATAGAGGCAACACCCATAGCGGCTGTCTACAAGACTTGATCTCTGGACTGAGATTATGCTCTTCTGCATCTATAGCGGAAAAGAAAAACTTTAAAACCTGTAACCGGAAAATTGGGTACATCTGTCATATTGACTTTGTTCACATATGTAAAATGTAACCTGTCACCTGGACCATAATAAAGAATCGGCTCAGTACTTCAGGCGCAAGGGTGGGACATTCGTAAATAGTACTGCTAAAGCCCTTCCTTTTGGCTTTGGAGTAGTCAGGTAAAAAGAAATAGCATATAGAGTACAATATCCCATTTTGTTACCTTTTTTTTTTTTGATGATAAGATAGTCCTTGACTGCGATCGCACCTACTGGTAAGTAACAAAGAAGTCTAATAAAGTAGCAGGCTAACTTTGAAGGAGTACGTCAGTGTACATTCAACCTGTACCCCTCATAGGTTTCTACACAGATGGTAGGGTGGTAACTAGCTACGGCCAATAATTTCTTATTGCGCCTGAAGAAGTTTTAAACAAACCTGAATCACTCAAATGCCCCTCGCTGGCATCGTCGCTCACCAAGTCCGCCTGTCCATCGTCTTCAGGCATATCATAATCGTCCAAGTTGATTTTTGGCAACGCTTTGCCCTTTTTCTTCGCTTTTCTGCGTGCCTTGCGTATACGTTTCATTTCTTTTTCTACCTAAAATGGCAAATAAAAATAGAATAGAATAGAATAGAAATATTTTTTATTCAAATAAACTTTTACAAGCACTTTTGAATCGTCAATGAATCTACCACTGGTTCGGAATGCCTTTCCTGCCGAGAAGAACCAGCAAGAAACTCGGCGGTTGCTCTTTAAAATAATTGATTTGGGCTATAATGGTACTAATTCTATTGTATGCAATCTCTTAACTCATCTAAATTGCCAGGTTAAAAAGTAGGGTTACTACCACTTCAGCTTTTTGCCTCGATGAGCTATGTTGGTAATGCTGGTTTTCCTACGTATGGTACCTGGTTTAATCTCATGCGCCCTCTTATACAGCCCATAGTAATTGAGACCATATTTCAGATCGATAAGACATCAATATTAACAGACTTTGTTCTTCAAGCACTGAGGGTTTATGGACGAGAAGACTTGAGGAAGCTTTCCAAACAGGTTAATTTTTAATCGTCTATCAATTGGAATAATTCAAGTCTTTGCTTTAAGTTTTAATAACATTAAGTATTAGAATTAATAATTTCAATTTATCTATTACTTACCTCATCATCATCAGACTCGATATCTTCGGGTTCAGAATCCAAAGCAGTGTCCACTTCATTGGTGGTCTTCTTGGTGATGAGTTTTGAATAGTCCACATCTTTTCGATACGGGAACGACGCTCTTAGTTTACGTACTAAGTAGTTAACCTTTGACAAATCATCAATAATTCAATAGACGTTTTTTTAAATTTTGATGATGATGATGATATAAATGATATTTTTGTTTGCCTTACCTCTTGTTGTCCAGTAACAAAGATCAAAATCCCTCCTTCTGGCAACCTTGTGTGTATTTTCACAGTTTTCTTGTAAGCCTCTTTCAAATAATCGCTGTATGTGTTCTTGTTGAAATGTATCGTCACTGGAAACTGTCTGGATTCAACCTGTAAAAATATAAATAAACAACAACGTCTACTAACAGACAATCTATCTTTCTGCCTTTTATGTGTCAATACTACCTAAATAATGTCCAACTTTAAATATTACTAAAATAAAAAGTAGCCTATACTAATAAATAATCCTAATATAATAATAATCCTGGAAATATCCATTCAAATAAATATATCGCATCCCCAGATCAATAGTGAGACAACTCAAAAAAGGTCTCTGTTCCCTAAACGAAAAAAAAAAGTCTTTCTGAATCTTTTGTTAGCAAAGTTATGAAACTTAATTTTATTTTAGGTCATAAATGATGTCTTAAGATAAGACCTAAAATAAAATTGAGTTTCATAACTTTGCTAACAAAAGGTTCAGAAAGACTTTTTTTTCTTTTAGGGAACAGACCTTTTTTGAGTTGCCTCACTATTGATCTGAGGGTGCGATATATCTGCTATAGATTGACCAAAATTATATAACAAAATCCTTACCTTAATAACTGGTGGTGGTACTTTAAACAATCTAGTATTTTCTGTAAAGTCCTCAACTCTCAACGTAGCAGACATTATGATCAACCGCAACGGACTGCCTCTCTTACGTCGCAACAGTACAATACGTGACAGCAACCCCAATAGAATATCTGTATAGACACTCCTTTCATGTGCCTCGTCGATGATTATAACAGAGTATTTACTTAGAAGGAAGTCAGATTGAATTTCTTTAAGGAGAACACCTGAATATAAATATATTGGTATATTACATGGATGACCGGTCGATCGCAGCTATTAGTCGAGTCGATCGCGGCATGACTTTGTTATGCTCACATTAATAATATGAACAAGTAGTTAGTAACTAGTTACTAAGAATTCAATTTTATGTTTTCCCTTTTAATCAAATAAAAATACTTTGTAACTTATAGTCTCATTTATCAAGAAGTATGAAATTGATAGATCTCACATGGTTTCGCCAGTAAATAGTAAATCTTAGCTCTAATCAAGGTGGCCACTCAAAAAAAAATTTTACCTCCCATAGTAAATCAATCAGCTGATCTTCAATTTTGTATGGGAGGTCCACATTTATTTTTCACGTTTCAACCTATGTTCCTTGGGGAAAGTTGTTCAGTTTCATGAGCACATTCACCTCCTTCAGGGTTATTTCACACTTTTGTTACACGTGTACAACATATTATTACTGAAACATTCCTATCCAGAGAAATTCATAATGAGTGTAATACTTACCATCAGTCATAAACTTGATCTTGGTAGTTTTACATACATTGCCCTCAAAACGCATCAGATATGACACTTGCTGGCTCGTCAACCCCAGTTCATAAGCTACTCTGCCCGACATAGCTACAGTGGCGACCCGCCTCGGTTCAGTTACACCTATCATTTTAGATTCGGCATAACCTGCTTCATAAAGAAATTGGGGTAACTGAGTCGTTTTGCCGCTACCTGAAACAGATACTACATAAGCACATTTTTCAAAAAAAAAACAATCCATGGGCACTCTTTTTATTCAGAAAAAGAAGTCTAGGTCTATCTTGATGATAAAAACTATTTCTGCACTTGTCGAGATTAGTTCAGCTATTAAGAAGTGAAAATGTAAACACTTTCACATTAAAAACACATTAGGACTTTATAAAGTTACATACCAGTTTCACCAGCCACAATAACAAACTCATTCTCATTAACAAGCTCCATTATTCTTTGTTCTTCACCCAGAATAGGCAATTTCAATCTTGCTACTTGCACTTTAGGGTCCCTTTTAACTTCAACATGTACTGTAGTATGTTCTAGAATGGGCTTTTTATTTTGTTTCACATTTTGTTCATCTAACTTTCCTTTCCCTTTAATCATCTGTTTTTCTGTATTGTTATTCACATTTATTGGTGCACTAATAGGTTCTTCTTTAACTGTCTCAAATACATTTTGTTCAACTACATTATTTTCATTCAAAATTTCCTTTTCTTTATCATCACTTTTAAGGTCTTCTTCAATGACTTCTGGTTCATCATCATCATCATCAGATTCTGAACTAGTTTCATCATCAGAGACTTCATCAAGACCTATTATGTTGGGGTCATACCTTTTCTTTTTACCACTGTCTGTATTTTCCATTCTGAGCAACCTTAGTCGCTTTTTTGCACCTGTGAACAAATAAACACATCCTAAATGGTGATTTAGTACTGACATCAGTAGCTCCAAGTGATTAGTGAAATGCTAATTTAATTATAATAAAGAAAGTTTATTATGCATCTCACTCACATTATTGACATAAGGTTCGAAGAATCTGGATCCTAGGAACCTACTTCCCAATGTGCTTAATGGAAGGAGTCATGACAACCAAGAGTAATATGGATAACACCACAGAACAATCAGTTAGTTATTTAAAAATTACCTGCAATGCTGCTAAACTTTTTTTGTTCAGTAGACTCAGACTGAGCTTTTTGTACATTTTCTTCCAAGTTATATTCATTCAACTTTCGCAACCCAAGAGTCTGTATGGAAGATATTGTTGTCAACTGTTTAACTTCCTCTGGTGTTGCTTGTACTAGTGACAGAGATTCAAGAAGTGCTGCCCTCTGAAATTAGTAGCATTATAGTTATTTATACAAGCTGTTACCACAAGGGTTGTTACACATCTTGAAAAGGGGATTTTCTTTAGGAGTGTCCATTTAGTTCAGGTGATTGTGACTAAAAGTATTCATACCATATGTACAACAAATTAGCTAATAAATAAATAAAATTGAAATGTCTGTGATTTTGAAATGACAGCATCTTAATTCATATGATTATTTGAATAACAGCATTAAGTTCATGTGATTATTTGAACAACAGCATTATCTGGATATACTTCTTAAGTCTGGTCTTTTGTTTGTTCATGCTGATTTCTGGACTGGCTTCTACAGACAGATTTATACTAGTAGTGTTCTAGGTTATATTTTACCCTTGGTAATTAAAGATTTTTAGAAATCTGAAGACACATTTCTATAATCTAAACTACTATGGACAAACTCTATAATAAGAGACATTTTAATTTATTGTTGAAATCACTTTGAAACACTGACACCCCTTTTACACCATACCTAAATCATGCCCTAAGTATAAGTTTTTTTATATAAATATAATCCCTTTGCCAATATCATCACCACCTTAGGCGCTGCCAAAGGTTTGTAAAAACGAAATTAACAGCAAAGATCACGTAAATTAGCTCAGATAACCCATAAAAGTTAAGAGCTTTGGTGAAAACGGGCATTAGTCAGCAAAATAAATATGTTCCTTAATTACATTTTCTTTTTTCTTCTTCTTGTCCACAATTTTCTCCAACCTCTTGCGCTGAGCTTTTGAGAGAAATCTTGTCTTTTCTTTTTTTTCTGTTACCACTTTTGTTTCCCTTTTCTTAGATGGTAGTGCCAACACATTGCTGGTATCTGCAGAACCATATTCATTTGTTGCAATATCAAGTTTGATCTAAAAAAACAACACTAAAATAGAATAATAATAATGTTCTTGACAACCAAGTGTCAAAATGGCATGTTTTGTGAAAATTATTTTATTTTATATTAAATATTATGATATTTAGTAAATATTATGAAACCCAGTATGGGTATAATAAAATAAAATCGGGCATAAATAATGTAAAATTAAATAATGAGAAGAAAACAGAGGTGTGCCGGAGATCAAAATGCACGAAGACCATCAGGTGACAGCTCGTCGTCCGACGAATATGGGACCCCACCGTCATCTGCGGGGTCCGTAGAAGACGACGTCAGCACCAGAAGACCCGGTCGACGACGAGCCACACACCCGCCACAGGATGGCTTGGGGCAACAGGGGCCGCGTGCCCCCGAGACTGCTTCCGCCGCCGGTGGTGCAGTGCGCCGCATGAGATGGTCTCAAAAAATGAATGAGAGTGTCATGCGAGCGTACTTTGGGGCAACAGATGGGGGAACTAACCTCGCTGGGTATCGTTCAAGGATGTTGTCTCTGTTTCAGGCGCTTGAACCAACGGTGACCGTGACCGCACAGCGACTATCGGATCAGGTGAGACTTATCCAACGTCGTCGTATGTTGGATGAGTCTATACTTGAGCGGCTACGCTTAGCTTTCCCGCAAATAGAGACTATCAGTAACTCGACTCATCAGTCTTTGCAAGTACGTAATGTAGAGACTAATAACATCCAAGAGGAGTTATGTGATGATTTAGATTTATCGGAAAGTAACTAGAATTATGAGCAAATGAGAGGGACTTTGGACGATGTGATTTTGGAGTATAGGTACATGCCTGTCGACCTAAGACCAAGATTACCTCGTTTGCCTGTGCATAGACGAAATATGGCGTTGGTGGGAGCTCTAGATCAAATTTTGGACACATACTTAACATCTTCGTGTGACCTAAATGATACGCATTCGATCCTATACTGTGGAGCCGTTGCAGCATGTCGTATAGCCCGTATCAAATTTCCGGAACCGAGGGCTATGCAAAGACCAAACATAGCTCCGGCTTGGCAGACTAGGATTGAAAGGCGTATCACTTTGACTAGAACTCTCATTGCTAAGCTAATCTGTTTCAAGGAGGGTAATAGTCGCCCGAGAGTAATGCGATTTGTGCACCAAGCTTTTGCTGGGACTAATACTAGTCCCTCAGAGTATTTGTCTATGGTCACAGATCGCATTGACTTCTTGAAGCAGAAAGTCTATGCCTGGGCAAAACGGATTAGGCGATATAGAACTCGTGTAGATCGATACTCACAGAATCGCATGTTTCAAAGTGACCAACGGAAGGTGTATAGGAACTGGGAGCGACCTAGAGATTGTAGTACTGATGGAGTGTTGCCGGAGCCTGATGTTATGTCAGATTTTTGGCGTAATATTTGGTCGGCATCCAGAGGTCATACCGATGGTGAGTGGATGAATGTTGTGAAGGCGGAATGTGCTGCGGTGGAACAAATGGTTCCCGTAACCATTAGTTCCGAGGATGTAGGTTGCGCGGTCCGTTCGACCTCGAACTGGAAATGTCCGGGGCCGGATGGACTGCACAACTTCTGGCTGAAATGGTTCCGTAGTGCGCATTCTGTTTTGGCAACACAATTTCAGAGCGCCATTGACTCTGGATCGCTACCGACATTCATGACAACGGGTGTCACGTTCCTATTACATAAGTCCGGAAGTACTGCGGAACCAAAAAATTATAGACCAATTACCTGCTTACCTACTATCTATAAGCTACTTACAGCCATTCTGACCACAAAAGTAACTATGCATATAAATGCAAATAATATCTTGGCCCAGGTTCAGAATGGATGTAGGGCAAATGCCCGCGGTACAAAGGAACTCCTTCTCATTGACACTGCTATATGTCAACAGGTACGGCGAAACAGAAAAAATTTAGTGGCTGCTTGGATTGACTACAAGAAGGCATATGATTCGGTGCCTCACACGTGGCTCTTGGAGATCATGAAGTTGTATAAGGTCGATGCAACTTTATGTTCTTTTCTCGACTCATGCATGAGACAGTGGATGACAGTTCTTTGTCAACCAGGAAACACTGAATCTTCTGAATCAGCTGAACCGATAAGGATTAAACGGGGTATCTTCCAGGGAGATAGTTTGAGCCCTCTATGGTTTTGCTTAGCCCTTAATCCACTCAGTACACTATTGATGGATTCAGGGTTAGGCTTTCGCCTTCGCAGAGGGGGTGAGGTCATATCTCACTTGCTTTATATGGACGATCTCAAACTCTTTGCATCAAAACGATCAGACCTTGTGAAATTGCTGAAGATCACTCAGAACTTTAGCAATAGCATAGGAATGGAGTTTGGTGTTGATAAGTGTGCGGTTGTCAATATAGAGCGAGGCAGAGTTGTGAACTCTGAGAATTTAGTACTTTCAGATACAGTAATTCTCAGATCTTTATGTGAAGGTGAGACATATAAATACCTTGGAATGTCAGAGGCTCTTGGTATTGAGGCAGGGACTGTGAAACAGGCAGTGGAGGAGCGCTTCTTTGGCCGCTTGAAAAAAGTCCTTAATAGTCTTTTATCAGGGGGTAACAAGGTACGTGCCTTTAATGGATGGGTCATGCCCTTACTCATATATACCTTTGGCATTCTAAAGTGGACTCAAACTGAACTGGACGCCTTGGATCGAAAGGTCCGAAAACTGTTGACAACATACCGTATGCATCACCCGCGTTCATCTGTTATGAGATTATACATCCCACGCAAGTGTGGGGGACGTGGTTTTCTGAATGCCAAGAACCTCCACAATCGTGAGGTGTGCAATCTTAGAGATTACTTTCTCAAGATGAGTGTGAGTATGCATAGGGATGTTGTCGCAGTTGATAAGGGTCTTACCCCGCTTGCCTTAGGCAAAGAGAACTGGCGCAAGCCCATAGTATTGAGCATTTCGGATCGCAGGGCTGTGTGGGAGAGTAAGGAGTTACATGGCAGGTTCTACAAGGCGTTAACTAGGCCGGATGTAGATCAAAATGCCTCTGTATCCTGGTTACAATTCGGTGACCTATTTGGGGAAACTGAGGGTTTTGTATGTGCAATTATGGATGAAGTTATCAAGACTAATAACTACCGGAGACACATTATGAAAGATGGTACTCTTGACATATGTCGAGCGTGCCATCGTCCTGGGGAGTCCCTCAGGCATATCGTCTCCGGTTGTTCTTATCTTGCTAACGGCGAGTACTTGCACAGACATAACCAAGTAGCCAGGATAATCCATCAACAACTTGCTCTTCAATACGGTCTTGTAGAAGATGAAATGCCATACTATAGGTATGACCCAGTGTCAGTTCTCGAGAATAGTAGTGCCCTGCTCTACTGGGATCGGTCAATTATCACTGATAGGTATATTGTAGCCAATAGACCTGATATAGTGCTTGTTGACCGATCAGCGCGTCGAGCGATAATTGTCGATATCACAATTCCACATGATGATAATCTGGTGAAGGCGGAAAAAGAAAAATTATCAAAATATTTAGACCTTGCCCACGAGATTACCGCCATGTGGAATGTTGATTCAACGATTGTAGTGCCGATGGTCGTTTCGGTCAATGGTCTCATAGCGAAAAGTTTCGATCAACATCTTAAGAAACTTTCGCTTAATACTTGGATCAAGAGCAAGATACAGAAGGCGGTACTCCTTGAGACGGCACGCATTGTGAGGAGGTTCCTCACTCTGGAGCCCTGACCACTGGCTGCTTGTGTCCCTATCCCGCAGCAAGTGGGACCCATTTATTTTATTGTTTTTAATGATGTTTTTATATTTATATTTGTATAATGTATATTTGTAATCATTTTTAAAAATAATAAGATAAATGTGTTTAAAAATAAATGATAGACATGTTCTTGATATGTCATTCTGGTGTAATGAGCAGTGTGATAATATATAATTTGGTAAAATATAATTGGACGTCTCATGATAATTCCTAGGAGGGTTAATCAAGGACAATACTTTTTTAATAATTTCTCACATTGAGGGAACGTAAACAAGCCATACACCTTCCAAATTAGCCAGCTTTCATCCGCAAGTGAGTCTACATTGTTATTTACCATTGTTTGAACGAGATTAAGGAGCTAAGACTTGTTATTGTGAAATATCTTGTAGAGACTGGAGGATTCCAATTGAGAAGAAAGTAAATAGATCAATGGCACTAAGAAAAGCCATGACGAAAAGAAGAGCTAAATAAATCAATTAATAGTCCTAGTTATTAAAAAAGGTCCTACCTCATTAGTTTGGGAATCGTCAATGCTGGTTTTCACTACTTTACGCGCTTTTGCATTGTACCTTTTCCGACCCATTATAACATAAATGTACCTTTTTATTGAATAAATATCACTCACTTTTTAACTTACGAGTTCAATAAAATAAGCTGAAGGAAATAAGCAGTGTTGCCAACTTGTTTTTGGGGAAAGAGCTAGATCAAATCTAAAAAAGAGCTAAAAAAGAGCTAAATTTCTTTCAAAAAAAGAGCTGATGTTTTAAAATGATTTTAATTAAAAAATCAAAAAACTTCTTTCAACCAACCTCGAAAAGGATCTTCACTGAGCCATTCATTTCGAAATTTTTCTGTGTAAGGCTTACTACTGAATGCCATTTTAGCAATAATTTGCAAAATCACTACGTAGTTCGAATCTATACAAATAAATAAAATTGAAGTGTCTGTTGGTAATATCAAAAGAACAGCTTTTTACTAACTGCATACGAAAGTAAATACGGTACTTATACCAAGAAAACAATTTTTAAAATTTTTGTCTGTCTGTCTGTTTGTTACCGCTATTCTCGGGAACGGCTGGACCGATTTTGACGGGACTTTCACTGGTAGATAGCTGATATTATCGGGCAACGTATAGGCTACTTTTTTAACCGACTTTCGAAAAAGGAGAAGGAGTTGCGTTTTTCTACCTCTATAGGTATTACAATATCTCCGTGATTTCTTAACTGATTTGCGTGAATCTTTTTTTAATCGATATAAAAACTTTGCGAGATGGTCCCATAAAAACTTCGGGTTCCAACTCCTCAATCCTGATGCTGCAGGGGTACTGCCAACCTAAACTGTGGTGATTTAGGAACGCGGACGAAGTCGCGGGCGTCCGCTAGTTAATAATACGTAATGTCAAATCTATTAGAAAAATTAAGAAATATCTTACAATGAGAGACAACTGACAAGTGAGATAACAAATAGCTATGAGAAATTAAGGGGATTACCTCGAAAACGCCAATATAAACCTGAGTTGACTTTTATGTTCGGATATTCTTATCGCGTAAATAAAAATAATTTCAGGTGTGTGATTAAAATAGAGCTAAAAACGCGTAAAAAAAGAGCTGAAGAGCTAAACACAATTTTTTAGAGCTAGTGACGTGGAAATAGAGCTAAATTTAGCTCTAAAAGAGCTAACTTGGCAACACTGGAAATAAGTAATAACACGACTTTTCAACGTGCGTTTGTTATGACATTTGAATGACATTCCCATGACATTTTTATTTTTTTATACCAGTGACAAGCAATGACGTATGCCATCGCGCTACGGATTCCTGCCTTTTTGAATTGTTGAAAGAGTGTTTTATAGGGTGACCAACCCAATAGCTAGCACTGCACCAGTTTATTCGCACTTTGGCAAAAAAGATTAAAATATAAGTTTCTGATTGTGGTTTTTAAATTTTCAGATTAAAAAATATTTAGGGGAATTCATATTTTTCACAATCGAAACCTTTCTAATCTGGAAAGTTGTAAAATGACGTCAGTATCGTAGTTGAAAGATGTCGTTCTGGAGTTCCCGAAGTTTTTCGGCCATTTTGACTGATCGACGTTAAGGGTCTGTACTTACTTAATTATGATTTAACTGTAGTTTTATTTGAGTTTTAATAATATAATAGTTTTCAATTGATTTTTTATGTATTACTAGTTACTAATTCAAAAAGTAAATGAAACTTTCCGGTTATTTCATTGCAAAACAAGGGGTGCCCGTATCTGGTTACAAAATTTGGAGATTCTCCAGTTTATCAGCACTCCGCACCGATTCGATTCCCTAGCAGACTGGGAGTCTATAGACGATCTTAACAAGTGTGTGTAAACTGTCCATACTGTGGAGTCTAAAATCTTTGAGACCCATCACACGAAAAGGACCAAAAAGTTGTCTGACCATACTCTCAAACTTATGGAATAGAGACAAGAGATGAGACTTCAGTCGTCAGAAGACGCGGATGCCTACTGGTAGGTTAATAGGCAGATCTCTAAGACACAAAGTCGCGACCTGCGGGTCTTTAATACCAAGTTTATTACAGATACCATCTAGTGGAACAGAAGTTCCAAAGTGTCCGTGAGAGATCTATCTATCGGACAGAGCCAGCTGATGCGACTGAAAACTGACGAAGGCTGTCACGTTTCTTCTTCACCTGAGGTTTCGAGAGAGGTCGAGAAGTTCTATAGGCAGTTATCATGAAACAAAAATCTGTTAAAGATTGTGCCAAAGACCACAGAGCCAAATTGACCATATGAAGATATCCCGCACCTCGGCCTATACGAGATTAGTCCATACTAATCTGGTATAGTAAGACGTACGGGATATCTTCCATATTTGAGAGCCATCTCTCCAATAACTTAAGAACAACAAGACGCCCTGTGATGACAGAATCGAAGCAAGCTTCGAGATAACTTCTGGTCTAAAATTCTTCAGTGCCACAGTGTGTGTTACCAGTGATGATTTTGGACGCAAAACATGGTCTCTAACTATGGGCCTCATAAAAAAGATCATTCAGCGGACGATGGAGAGAGCTATGCTCAGAGTAGCCCTGCGAGATCAAATCAGAAATGAGGATATCCGTAGGAGAACCAAAGTCATGGACATAGCTCTGCGAGTCGCGAAACTGAAGTGGAAATGGGCGAGCATATAGTTCGAAGAGCTGATGGTCGATGGGATCCCATGGTGTTGGAGTAGCGACCCTGTACCGGTAAGCTAGGTGGACCGACGACATCAAACGAGTCGCAGGAAGCCGCTGGATTCAGGTGGCGTAAGATCGAGGCCTGTGGAAGTCCATGCAAGAGACCTTTGTCCGGCAGTGGACGTCTATCGTTTGATAAAGACTATGTTTTTTTTTCTTATTAAATATGTAAGTGTGTTTGTTTTAAATCTAATAAATATAATAAAATTGAGTTATCTACAGTTACTTTAATAATTTCCTTATATTATTTCGTAATAAAATCTATATTTTTAAAGACTTAGGTAGGTAGCTTAGCCTTTTATTTCCCTTAAACCCCATGAAAATCTGAGTGTTGATAATTGGATAATTTTTTGCCCATAAGTGGTAACAAATGTGCGAATAATTGGGGACTGGGTCATTTTTCAATCTTATTTAAAATTCTAGTTGATTTAAACAAAAATATTTCAATATCTTCTTTTAAGTATATATTTTATTAAACAAGTAACCTTATGAACAGAGTGATTTATAGGATTTTGTTAAATTTATATTTAAAAAACATGTTTGAAATTAGATAAACTCTTAAAGTGCCCATAATTGGGTCTGCCACCCTACTTTGCTTTTGTCTTCTGAACCTGTTGTGTGTGTATCCGGTTTAAATTTTTTGATAACGTTGGCTACATTGTAGATTGACGTGACACTTTATTTGTCTATGGTTTGATTGGTGATGTACCGAGTTAGCTTTTTTTAGTACTCGAGTATTCTGATACTAGTTAAAAAAGAATCGAGTTAGTACTCGAGTCAGAGGACTTGGACAGATACTCCAATACTTGCATGAGTATTCGAATACTTAATAGGACTCGATTAAATTCAATACTATTTTATAATCGAATTTTTTTTAATACTTCAGCAATTCCAAAATGAGTAAATTTTTTTTACTCATTTGCACTCTACCTTGTTCTCCAATTTAATAAAAAAAGTTCCACACCACCGATTTTTAGTTCACAATAAAAAATATACTTTAAGGAGGTAGATAAAAGATCCCGATTTGAGTACCTACCCCACTTCGGAATACCATAATGTACTCGGCACTAGTGTTCGAATACCGTGTATCCGGATCGTATAATCTGAGTACTCGAGTATATGAGTTCTTGGTACATCTCTAGTTTGACTTGACCAATGACCATTGAGCGGCCGGTGCTTGACATTTTGTTTATTTTGACTTTTGAGATATAACCTAAAATCTTAAAATTTGAATTGAATTTTATTAATGCAAAATGCAAATGAAGTTTTTGGGTCAATTTATTACAATTAATTCAAAATGCTGTATGAAATATCACGAAAAATTATAAATTTAAATAAATTTGAAGAAACTAATATATCCTGGGACAACTTTGTGTTAACAGTGCGTGGTAATAAACAATTGCATTTATTAGACTTTTCGTACAATTTAAATTCCCTAGAGAAAGGAATTGACTTCAAAGAGTGTACCGTGACTTGCAGTAAGAACTCTCCCGTGTCAGATGATTATTTAACAGAATATGTTTCGCGCGGTGTAAAAAATTTAGAGCTTGTTGAGATGGTTACAAATTCCGCCTTTTGGCCTCATAACAAGCTTTTAGTACAAGAACTGACGAATATCACGGCATACCAATGGGCTCCATTCCATCTACAGTGTGAAAACGACAGCCTCCTAGCAGTTGTTAACAGTGTTGGAAATGTTGATTTTTTTGCAGCACGGAGACATGGTTGGTGTTGTATTAAAGACTTTTCGTCACTAATGAAAATTCACTTAAAAGAAAACATCGATAAACTGTGTAAAAACCCAAAAAACTTTACAGAAGTTAAAGAAACTGTGTATTTCCTTGAAACTGCATCAATTTGCTGGGCTTCACGTTTAAACAAAGACAACTCGTGCTTCTTCGTTACAGCTCAGAAATCTGGTGATATACTATTTTGGTCAATAAAATATCACCTTGGTTACTTTGAATCAGAATTTTGTGGTAATATTCGAAACAACAATAATGATGAAATAGTACACATGTTCTGGATAGCTACGCAGGAAAATAAATTTGTGCTCATTTGCTCTAGTGAGTGTGGTGAGATTATTTGCTATGAATGCCAGATAACAGAAAAACAGGTCATTCTAGTGAACACACACAACATGTGGTCATATAAAGATAAGATGGTTACAGCTCATTTACATCATCATTTTGAGGATGATAAATTGTTATTATTTTTTATCAAACACAGACACATAGTTGTTCAAATGTACAACAGAAATTTGAAATTGTTATTCCAAAATGTACAGAATGTAAATGATTACAAAATTACTTCCCTAATAAAATACAAGGACACATTTTACTTGTCTACTATCAATAGAAATTTATATAGAATTGATTATTCAGTTATTGATGAAACTATACAGATTTCTTTACAAGTGGTTGAAGTCAAAGATCCAGGTCCTTCCTATGAACTGTATGGTTTAGCCATTTCAAAAAACAGTGCCTTATTTGTATTTGCAATGATAAATAGAAAAGTTTTACTTAAGAAACAGACTACTGCTATTGAGTTAGTCTTCATGACTTCTGATACTGGATTTGATAAAGAAATAACAAATATTATTAATAATCCATCAAAAAAGCTCACTCGCATATGGGATATCATAGAAGTGTTGAGATGTAAAATAATGAAAGCTAAAAAACTACCAGAATTAAATTTTGGTCTCCTACTAAATGATGACAGTAATGAGTATAGTCTGAAAGTGTATTTGATCTTCCTTAAGTTGTATTATAATTTAGAAATATCAATAGCTCGTGGTGTGAAAGGGTGTCTTCCAGAAATTTCTGTTGAAGTTGTAAAGGACAAAATACTTATGCTTCAAGCTCTTACTCAAATTCATAATGTGTATAGTAAAAAAAATCGTCAAACTAATTCTTGTTTAAGCACTTTTGATCATGAATGTTTTGCATGTAGCAAAACATATTTAGATTATTATTGTAAAAAGTACAATAAAAATTTGACCGATATCGTTTCAGAGGATGTTATTAAAACTTTGGATGTTCGGTTTAAATACCTTTGTCAGTGGTGTGATGAAAGCCTTGTAGACTTTTCATGCAAAAACAAACACGTGAACATGATTTGCTCTCTAACCTTCACACCAATTGAAAATGACTATCTTGTGTGTAAAAGTTGTGATGCTACTGCAAGAGTTGAGTTGAACAATAAAAATCCGACCTGTATATTTTGTGATTTATATTTAATCAATAGATATTTAATAACTTAAAATACAGGTTGTACAACAAAATGTTTTTGTTATTATTCTAAAATCAGTGTCACATGGATCGTTCTGATCACAAAATAGATAATGGTGTGTCACTGCATTTAACTTTGGCCAAAACTTACCCTCCTTCCCTCATTTTTGCAGAAGTTTTGGCATTGAAATGCGAAAACTTCAACGAATTTCAGTTTCATGCTAAAATCCCTAAAGTTTTGAGCCTTCAAACTCTCCTACCTAGCGTTTGTCCCGGCTTACGCCAGGGTCCGCTTATTGAGCCTTCAAACAGTTGAAAGCAATTTCACTAAGTTTCAAATTTGCTATTTTAGTATTTTGAAACGATGCGTTGTTGAAAGCATTGTCCTGCACTGTGTCGTTAACTGGTTGGTTAAATAAAATAATCTACCTATTCTATTTTAAAAAGTTCCCAACGGCCCTACCTATTTCTTTTGTATCTAGATTTATAACCAGACTGACTTGGTATTCGGCTTGAAGTTGGTTTAATTCATTCGCAAATCGCAACAGCTGCCGATAGACCGACAGAGTAGTAAGGTATAGTAGGTATAATCAACTATACAGTTTGATGGTAGTTGGTTAGCAATTATATGGACTAGATATACATTCAACTGTACAGTGTACTGTACAACAAAACTAATTTTGCAGTCTTCCTGTCTAGACTCTAGACCATTGTCTCAACCCTTTACAGTGGTTTATATGTAGGTAGGTATGTTACAAAATAAAACTTCTATTGTACAGTTAATTTATTTTAATAATTTATAAATTAAATTAATTAAATAGGTATGTAAATGCAGAATAGGTACGTCGTTTCATTACTGTGTAATGTATATGCTATATACTGTGTATGTGCTATATACGAACACGGCGAAGATTATTATTTTTGTAGTGTTTAAGGCTATAAGAGCAGTATAGTATTGGTAGGTAAAATGAGGAAATGGGACTTTTAAGCTATCCCTGTGAATACACACGGTTGCAGATTTTACAAATTCATAATCTATATTTTCGAAGAAATAGCAAACGTGCGCGGGCGGCGTGACGTCTGACATAGTGCAGTGGACTGTTGGCCGACCTACTGCTCTCTTTAAATTATTGAGCGACATAATATCTCTTCGCTGTTCCATCCCAATCAGTGAACGTCATGTCCTGAAAACAAAATTTTAAAGTATTACCTAACAAATATTATATCTACCTACCTTTCTATTTTTACTTTTTAGATTACCTACAATATAAGATTGGATGTCCTTAAACTAAGCTAAGAAAATAAGGAGATGCTATTAGTTACGTATACGACAAAATCTGGACTAATCCACGTAGTATTTATGGTAGTATTCTCTTGGAACCCAAGTAGGTCTCACGAAGTTCTAAGCTCAAAGCGAATCCGCAAAACGCTGCAAGCGTCAGAATAAAGCAGCAAAATAGAGTAACTTTGTTCATACTAATAGACCACTAAACAGCTCTACAATTTGCAGCAGCAAAATTGTCTTTGGTGCCTAGGTCCTCTTCCTCTCAGACATATTGTTAAGCACGCGATGTTACGTGAAGGACAGAGATGTCGCCACGAGTACGGTGTGACGTCACGCGGGCGCGGTGAGCGGATATACGGCGCCAGCGGGACTGGGAATCATCATGGCGTCTGTCTGCGCGTGTTGATGTAAAGTTGGAAATGTGAACTAACCTAAAATCTGTAGTGTGTTGCGTTGTAACTCTAAGTGATGTGAATTTATAACTGGACAAGTTAATTATTAAACGTGATTGTAAACATATCCAGAGTCTGATTTTCACATTCAGAAGTGGCATTTACGACGAAAATTGGACCCAAATATAGAGAGATCAGTGCCTAATAAAGAAAATGCATTCATGCGGCTACTAAGAAACGCCGATTAACTCCGGCTTCCCTGACAAATGCCAGCACATTTCATGTGGAATCAGTCAATGTCGCTATCGATAAAACTTTTGTATGGAAAACGCAATGTGAACGCGATTTTGTAAGAGTTGAAGAGGATGTCTTTTAAGGATTTCGACAAAGTTACGTAAAACTAGATTTTCATTGAAGCGACTCGAGAGGTGTTAAAGCAGTGACATGAGCGGTTTGCTAAGCGTTTTACAATAAAAAACGAGCCGCTGCAGAATGAAACTTCCAGCTGATGTTCATAGATACCTACAGGTCAACCTGTAATCTGCTCGAAGGGATACTCAACAGTTGCTACCCAGAAGTCTGTGATGTTATAAAAAGATGCTTTTCATGAAACTGACTTGTCTGACGTGTGTCTGACACTAAGTGCAAATTGAGTTATACTTGGACGTATGGATTTTACTACAAGAATCAAGTTTGTGGGACTGAATATCGTAGAGAATGCAGCTGATCATGATGATGATGATAAATCGACTTTTCTTCCGACACAGTTATTACTGAGGTGCGTAGTTGTTATTTTCATTTATCTGTCTGTTGGTTTTAACCATCTATTTTCTGTCTGATCTGTTCTGTTTTCTGACCGATCTGTTCAGTTTTCTGTCTGATCTGTTCAGTTCAGTTAATTTGTTAATCTGTGTAATCCGTTTATCCTTTTTATCCGTTTTATCCATTCCACCTGTTTTATGTTTTATCCGTTTATCCGTTTTACCCGTTTTATCCGTTTACCCATTTCAACTGTTTTATGTTTTATCCGTTTTATCCGGTTTACCGATTTCACCTGTTTTATGCTTTATCTGTTTAACCATTTTACCCGTTTCACTTGTTTATTTGTTTTATCCGTTTTAACTGTTTTACCCGTTTTATCCGTTTACCCGTTTTATCCGTTTACCCGTTTTATCCGTTTACCCGTTTTATCCGTTTACTCGGTTTATCTGTTTTATACGTTTATCCGTTTTACCCATGTCACATGTTTTATCCGTTTTACCGTTTCACCTGTTTATTTGTTTTGCCCGTTTTATCCGTTTATCCGTTTCACCTGTTTCATCCATTTATCCGTTAAATGCGTTTTACCTATTTTATCCGTCTTATCCGTTTTACCCATTTCACCTGTTTTATGTTTTATCCGTTTTACCTGTTTTACCTGTTTTATCCATTTACCCGTTTTATCCGTTTCACCTGTTTCATCCATTTATCCGTTTAATGCGTTTTACCTGTTTTATCCGTTTATCCGTCTTATCCGTTTTACTCATTTCACCTGTTTTATGTTTTATCCGTTTTACCGTTTCACCTGTTTATTTGTTTTACGCGTTTTATCCGTTTATCCATTTCACCTGGTTTATCCATTAAATCCGTTTTACCTGTTTTATCCGTTATCAGTTTTACCCATTTCACCTGTTTATGTTTTAACTGTTTACCTGTTTCACCTGTTTTATCCGTTTATCCGTTTTACCCGTTTTACCTGTTTTTTCAGTTTATCCGGTTTATCCGTTTCACCTGTTTTATCCGTTTATCCATTTAACCCGTTTTACCTGTTTTATCCGTTTATCCGTTTTATCCATTTCACCTGTTTAAGTTTTATGCGTTTTACCCATATCATCTGTTTATCTGTTTTATCCATTTTACCTGTTTCACCCGTTTTATCCGTTTTACTTGATTAACTGTTTAACTTTTTTTCCTGTTTATCCGTTTAATCCGTTTTATCCATTCTGCCCGTTCTGTCCGTCCTGTCCATCCTGTACGTCCTGTCCTGTACGTTCTGTACGTTCTGCGCGTTCTGTACGTTCTGTACGTTCTGTACGTTCTGTACGTTCTGTACGTTCTGTACGTTCTGTACGTTCTGTACGTTCTGTACGTTCTGCACGTTCTGCACGTTCTGCACGTTCTGCACGTTCTGTACGTTCTGTGCGTTCTGTGCGTTCTGTACGTTCTGTACGTTCTGTACGTTCTGTACGTTCTGTGCGTTCTGTGCGTTCTGTACGTTCTGTACGCTCTGCGCGTTCTGTACGTTCTGTGCATTCTGTACGTTCTGTACGTTCTGCG
This sequence comes from Hipparchia sbordonii, assembly GCA_038048805.1. Taxonomy (NCBI): domain Eukaryota; kingdom Metazoa; phylum Arthropoda; class Insecta; order Lepidoptera; family Nymphalidae; genus Hipparchia; species Hipparchia sbordonii. The sequence goes on along the minus strand of CM076107.1, from coordinate 4,099,384 downwards.
CGTTCTGTACGCTCTGTCCGTTCTGTGCGCTCTGTGCGTTCTGTGCGCTCTGTCCGTTCTGTGCGCTCTGTGCGTTCTGTGCGCTCTGTGCGTTCTGTACGTTCTGTCTGTTCTGTCTTCCTGTCTGTTCTGTCTGCTTTATCTGTTAAATCTGTCCATTCTGTTCATTCTGTTTTATCCGTTTAATCTGTGTTATCTGCTATATCTGTTTTATCTGTATTTATTTATTTATTTATTTATTATTTATTTTATTGTAATCAACAGCGATACCATCTGTGCAACAGTATTATCTGTATTAACTGCATTATCTGTATTACCTGTACTATCTGTATTATCTGTACTATCTGTATTATCTGTATTATTTGTATTATCTGTTTTATCTGTACTATCTGTATTATATCTTTTATCAGTTTTATCCGTTCAATCTGTGTTATCTGCTGTAACTGCTTTATCTCTATTAACTGTATTATCTGTACTATCTGTACTGTCTGTGCTGTCTGTACTGTCTGTACTGTCTGTACTGTCTGTACTGTCTGTACTGTCTGTACTATCTGTACTATCTGTATTATCTCTTTTATCTCTTTTATCTATGATACTGTACTATCTGTATTATTTCTTTTATCTGTTTATCTGTTAAATTTGTCCATTCTGCTCATTCTGTTCATATTGTTCATTCTGTTTATTTTGTTTAATCTGTTTTAATTTGATTATGATGTTCTGATTTTGAACCCAAGTAGAGACTGTTCCGACTTCTGTCCTATTCCTATAATTTTTAACCCTCATACGAGTATTATGGGTTTGACGCGGTTACTTTCTGTTTGAAAGCTGACGTGATCAGGATGGTTTTCGGTTAATCAATAGTGAAGATCTGAACAGGCGTTAAATATCATCAGCTCATTTCCTGCTAGATAAAAGGGTCTTACAGACTTCCGCAGGTCCGTCGATCTGAAAATTGATGATTGGGGCCCCTGGTAGAGAAAATAAAAATATATTTTTTTTAAAAAATTACAATTTTATTTGTTTAAGTGCATGACAAAATCCGATTCTGGTTCAGAATAATATGTCTTTTCACTCTGGTTCACCTTTTACGAACAATATGGTTAAATTATATTCTGATCTACGAAATTATTATGTGTTCATATTATGTGTATAACTTAATAATGTTTTTTATTTTAATTGACTTTACTAGAGCGGACTGTAGAACGTAGCTAATCAGCGTTAACGGTTTTGTAGTCAAAGAAAAATGTTGATAGTAGATTGTGTGCGGAGCACAGAGCTTTGAATGTCTTAACAGTCAAGAACAGGTTCCTTTTGCCAAACATTGGTGATGCTAAGTTGAGAAATTACCCGGCAAACACTAGTTTAGACTTAGCACAGTGCTACCACTTAATTATCCTAGCAACGGAGGCTATTAAGATCACACCTGATTTTAAATTCTTCATCTTAACTTTACTATGTCTATCCGGAAGTAGGGGCCGCACCCGAAGAACTGTTTGTTCCTATGTTGTTGTTGAAAATATTATAAGAACCTCCTTAAGTGATATTGTTTAAAGTTCCAGATACTTTGACTTTAATATGGGTAAATACTATCAACTGCTTAAACCGAAATTTGGCTCGTCTCTGATATGTGTGCTCTACCGCCTTAAGATTTGTTAACTGATCTGTTATCTTATGTGCCTCAGGGTCAACTGAAATCCAAGTAACTTAAAAGTGTGCACCAAACATTGGTTGCCTTATATCTGCAACGATTAAGTTCCATCCGAAAAGCTTAGGTCGTAATTCGTTGAAGAGCCACAACTTCCGGCCCTGTGACCATATTCAGTTTCCGTTTCTTCTCCTCCAGTTCTCCTCCCAGTTGCATGGTTTGATTCCTACGCATTCTATCACGAAATTTGGTGATTTCCGCTATCATATTAGGAGAGTCACTATTGGATTACTTCGTAGAAGTGTTGGGTGTCGATTTTAGTTCTGAGACTAAATGAGTAGTACCTGCTGTTTCATCATCTTATCAGCAATTTTGGCCGAACAGTTGAGGCCCCTGTAGTTTGCAACTATTCTGCATCTATCTCAAAGTTGAGGTTGCTTTTGCTCTCTTAGTTCCATCTTTCTAGGAGGTTCTGGATTTGATGTATTCCCAAATTTCCGATGCCATGGCCTAGGTTCTTACTTAAAGGCCCTAGAACTCATTAGGTTATTGTGATGCTAGTTGGGACCATGTATTGGCATTGACGCCACTCACAGTTGAAAACACTGGTCTGTTTCCTCTTTGCTCTGCGCGCCAGGTGTCAAGCCTTGTGCCGGGACAGGCGCCGGTGGAAGTGCTTTTGGGATGATGTTGAATGGCTGAGTGCTTCATAAGAGGTATACTAGCTTGCTCACTGTGGCATATACATGCAGTTGTTATATGTTTGGTTGGGAGTGCACAGTTGTGACACTGGTGGACATATTAGCGCTGACTGTTATTCGCTCGCAGGCGAATGGGTAAACATAGTGATCAAAGGCGTGTTGAGGTGCACAGTGCCGACACGTGCAGCGTGCATGTAAGCAGGGTTATGCGAATTGACGCGGGATCTACCGAATGGTCGATTTAACTTCGCGGTGTAAAGAAATGAAAGGTTGTAGAGTATTGTGGCGGTGGTTGCTGCTGATGGGTGCAACCGAAGTTCACTAAATTACGGCAACTGATTCTGACAAGGACAGTGTTGACGCACAGGATATAATAGATTTTCTAGAAAGTTAAAAACCTACTTCAGTCCGATCTGGTTCAGTCAATTTAGGTCTGCATCTGAAAATCTTATTCTCCACTAATGCCTGTGTGTGAATACCTGGTGGTATTCACTTTTCAGGATGGCCGATGTTAAGCACGCGATGTTACGTGAAGGACAGAGATGTCGCCACGAGTACGGTGTGACGTCACGCGGGCGCGGTGAGCGGATATACGGCGCCAGCGGGACTGGGAATCATCATGGCGTCTGTCTGCGCGTGTTGATGTAAAGTTGGAAATGTGAACTAACCTAAAATCTGTAGTGTGTTGCGTTGTAACTCTAAGTGATGTGAATTTATAACTGGACAAGTTAATTATTAAACGTGATTGTAAACATATCCAGAGTCTGATTTTCACAATATTCTAGGTTTAATTTAGTGCATTTTAGTTAAATGCTCGAGGTTTAAATCCGACTTGTTGACCTTTTAGTAGGAGGTACAAGTTATGCTTTATCAACCGATATACGCCATTGCTTAAAAAAGGGTTCTTGCATGGCCTCCGACAAGGCTCTGTCTTGCGCCGCCTGTATCCAGCGACTCCATGCGCTACGTCTGATGTCGGACCACTTAGTGAGGGGTCTTCCAACATTACGCTTTCCGGTACAGGACTGGATATATGTGACTTACCACAATAAGATCGTTGTCAATGAATTCTCTTCTGTAAGTGATAGATTTGCCATCTGGGAATTTCTGGACTTGCGTGACTATATTGTCTTCAACTGTGAAAGTTGTTTGGGCCTGGAATTTTTAAAATAAACTTGATCAGTATAAATAATTACCCACGGTAACGTCTCGGTATAAAACAATCATAACCAGGACTTTCAGGTATGCAGGTCTCCTCACAATGTCCCCCTTTACCGTCCAACATGTGATATTTAATTACTTAACGCACTTACTAAACGCACATACTTAATCCGTAAAGTCAGATTTGCGTACCCGAAATCGAACCTACGACCCCCCGAATAGGAGACCCGCAGTCCTACCAGAATACCACTGCTTACGTGAAAAAAGTTTATGAATAGACATAAATACTTACAGTTACATCGTCTGATATTTGTTCCTCGAATTCCACACCATTTTCAAATTTAATAACTTTCTCTCCTTTGGGCGTTGTCGTAGTTAAGATGTATGTGTCACCATCTTTCTCAAGTTTCGCTGAAGGCTTGGACTTCAGAAAGGCCTCAGCCATCTCAGGAGGTAGCGCTGAAAATAATAAGTCAAAATCAATTTGCAATCCAAAATCCTTGGAGCTTCAATAGATGCGTACTGAAAACTGAAAGGTCGCAGGTTTGAACCCCATCCGTTGCACTACTGTCGTAGGCACTCACTCCTCTCAAAATATAGGAGAAAATGATAATAATTTATTTTCTTGAAATTTTCCGATGTTTTAATAGTAATAGTTATTCTGCTATTCGGGGCGGAGACAAATCCAACAAATAAAAGATCAAAAAATCAATTTATGGCTGAAATTCCTATCACCCTTCCAGATGAAAAAGTGCTGATAAAACTTTTAACAACCCACTAAATTTGTTGGTGGTTAAAAATAGCATTTTATAGTAAACTAGTTTGCTTTGCCGACATGAAATTCGAGTCTATATGCAGTGGAAAGATTTAATCGGCCCAAATTATGGCCCCACGTAGCTAACGTGGGCTGCGTGTCCAAACGCGACGTGTGCGGTAATGGAACATCGCCTTTAGCATTATAAACTTGGACAGCATTTTGTAATTTCAGTATTCATTCGAACAAAACATGTAACAAGTATAAATATCTTTATTTAATAATTACTTTTATACTTGAAAAATTAATCAATTTCTTGAATTTATCAATTTCATGCAGGATGAGTTAAGTAAAGATTAGATAAAAATATTTTTGTATTAGTTGCCTAGGGCCTATCAGTTATAGGTACAGCTGCTTCTTTATGGTCTAAAGTTTCACGTCAGCGATAAGAAAATCCTTAGAAAATCCGACGAATAAATAATAATCATTCAGCTACTTCCCCGATTTCAACAAAAATGAGGATGTTCTCAATTAGACATCAATTGGATGCTGCTTTACTCTAGGAACTCCCGAAAGCTGTACCACCCCATCGAGAGAGATAACGCTATATATCAGAAGAGAATAGTATGGACTATTATAGTCTGCTGTCTAACGTGTGAAATCGAGTGATAAGATAAAAGTATCGAGTAGGTAATAGTATCGTAAGTAAGCAGAATATAGTCTGTAGGTACTATTCTCTCATAGCCTTATCTCTAGGGAGCTTTCCTAGATATCGAACCAAAAGTATCGATACTATTCAGGTATCGATCCTTTTTTCGAATCCCTAAGCTTCATGCAAACTTGACGGCAAACTTGATCGTATGTGGCCTCCCCAGGAATCACAGAAACTTTCTGTGATCGCTGGGCCTCCGCTATCTGCCATTTTTTTGAAAACTTTCTGTGTCCTCATAATTAAATGAGCTATAGGTAATGAAACCCACTCTCATAAATATGGAAGCGTACGTCTGTTTCTTTGTCTCCTTTCACATAAATATAAATGAAAATTATAAATAAGTAGATACCTACAGTGACCTGACGAAGCACGTAGGTAGGTAGGTAACTAGGTACCTGGTACATAAGTGAACACTTAGCGCAATCAATATTAATGTTTGCCTGTTCGTCTGTTGTTCCTTTGGCCATTTTCAAACTGTTCATCCGATAGCTTGCATCCTGGACATGCGTGGATGCTATTCATCCCGAAAACGAATTTCCATGGACAGTCGCGGGTATCAGCTAGTACGTAATCCTTACTATCCTTACTAATATACTTATCCTTAGGTACTAATCTTACTAATATTATAAATGCGAAAGTGTGTTTGTTTATTGGTTTGTCCTTCAATCACGCCGCAATAGAGCTACGGATCGACGTAACTTACTTTTTATTCCGGAAAATCCAAGCTTTCCCTCGGGCTTTTTAAAACTAAATCCATGCGAACGAAGTCGCAGGCACCAGCTAGTAATATCTACTTATAGAAAAAAAAATAACTTACGGAGTGCGTCCAAAAATTCCTTGAAGTTCTCATCCTTTTCGTGAGCGTAAGTAACTCCAAGAAAAGACATTTTATGAATTCGGAGTCAAATAAGTTTGTGGCGAAATATCGAACGAAAATGAGTGAAAAGCTGCGTCACCTTTCCTTTTATTAACTCGATGCCACAAGTCGACTTTTTATTACTTAAGTATACTAATAAATAATCTTATCGGTAGGTACCTACATGTTAAGTATGATAACCGATTACCTATTTATGTTCAAATTCGTTCACTTTCTGCAATGCATTTCATGTAATCCGATTTTCGTTCCTCAAGAAAAATCAAATTCTTTCGCTATAGTCCACTAAACCAGAAACTGACTGTATGATTTGTGCCTCTACGTCAGAGCTACGTGATGCTTGCAGTATAGGTAGGTATATAAAATGCCGATTCCAGCAGTAGAAGAAATACCTACAGGAACAATACAACACCATACAAACCCTTCGAAAACACTCTACGTAGGTACGTTTCGCCCTGACAGATGTCGACTATTGCAAAGAATTCGTTTAGTGTACCTACCTTCCCCTAGGTACCCCTACCCTCTATTAGAATAGAATAAAATGATTCACTAGCGCTTGCAACTACAAAAAATTTATAAAAAATAAATAAAATAAAAAACATTCAATAATTTAATTTTTTTGGAAGTGTGTTCATAAGTCTTAGTTTCTTTCAAAGTAAAAGAGCATGCTATGCATGCAGACCTTGCAGACTCAGAAATTGGAACAAACCGAGGTACCGAATCGGATGTGCCGCTTCGCCAGTTTCACTCAATTTCTTCAAGGAAACTGGACTAACTATCTAACAATTAATTATTTGTTTTGCACAACCATTATTTATTATTTATACTTAGGTATAGGTGCTTAAATTCTCATAATAAGTACCTAAGTAAGTTTATCTCGAGTTTTCAGAAACTTGTAGCTTTTGTTTTAACATCGTCAGCTGATTTTATTACAAAACGTAGTGGTTTATATTCTTTGGGTTTATTGCCTACAACTTGTTTTTTGAGGATTTTGTTGGGTTTTGTGGTTGTTTAGTTGGTTGTTCGCGCTCATATTAGGTAGGTATATATAGGTAGGTATCTGGTAAAAGAACTTTTTGTTGCGAGTTCAAAATTTTTTCATAATAGGTAAACTACTTGAATACGAGACTGTAGGTACAGTTGGTACATATTCTAAAAAAGATGGTGTATTTTTGGTGCGTATATTATATGGCATTTATATTTTAGAATTCCAGAATTTTTTGAAAGGACGAGCGGCGCCTATGCAATGATAAATTGATAAGAAATCGATTATAAATACGTTGACTGATATGTGTCATGTCATATTTTTATTATCATATTTTATCACCTATCGACTAGCACTCCTTATAATTACTTATTTATATCATGTGCTACTTAGCGCTAATCAGCACTTCCCAGGGCTTCAGGTCGATCCAGCATAAAACGCGTATTTTTTTATTATTGATGACAAGACAACATAGCGATCTGACCCGATGCGATGGTAAGTCTAGTCAGGGGGCTACTTGGAAAAAGGGTATGGCAGTTAAAAATAATTAAACCCATACCCCTAGTCGATTTCTACACGCCATTGTACCGGAACGCTGAATTGAAATCAAAAAATTGAAATCTCTTTCTTTTTAACTGAGGTTAAAATGTGTTTTAAGAAAAAATCCTATTTTGAGATCGCTTTAAGATAATTCTGGCGATATTCACATACATACAAACTCTTGAAGAGTAAGAAATGTAAGAAATAGGTATTGGACGTTCTGGAAATAGGACGTAATAGACAATAGACATATACCCATCCAAAAGGACTCCCTCCCTCGCTTTTCTTTATACGTATAGCTACCCCATAGTAATCCATAGTAATGCTTACTATGCTAAATTTTAATTTATTTTGTTCAAAAGATTGTTATCATTTCATATTATCGTTATCAGTTACTTATGAGTTATGATTAGGACTAATGCGCGACTTAGTACTAATCAGTAGATACTTACCAGGGAACGTGGACCTAGCATACTTTAGGTCTTGAGGACCTTTTCCTATAGGTAGAGTTTGTATAATAGGCACCCGAAATGACCACGGCCGATGGCCGCAAAAAATCAAAAAACCTTAATCCACGCAGACGAAGTCAGCATCATCTAGTAACTTAATAAAATTAAAATTTCAATGATGGCCATCGTAGATACCAAACCACCTACCTACGACAATCATCATTGAAATTTCAATTTTATTGTCGTATAATTAAGGTGTGTTTCTGTTCCTCGCATGAAAATCTTCTGCCGTACCGTGCCGTCAGTGGGCGCAAGCCCTGGCCGTAACGAGCAACGAACCGCAGTGCCTTAATTTTAGTGGTATTTGGTAGTTGCGGCGTTGTGTACTTTACCTCCTTCTTGAAATGAAATTAAACGAATACACTTTATTCACACACTCATACACATTCTTACACACACACACACACACATTTTTACACTTCTTTTTCAATGGATAGACTTCGACTTTTGAACAAAAGTCTCTTGCATGGACTTCCACAGGTCTCGGTCTTGCGCCGCGGCTCGGTCCAGCGGCTTCCTATGACTCGTTTGACGTCGCCGGTCCACCTAGTTAGTGGGGGCACCTTGGAACTGACCTGACCTTAGTTTTGTGAGTGCCATTGGTGGACACATCTTTCCATGTGTATGATTTGATCTCGCAGGAATACTTCGAGCATAGCTCTCTTCATCCCTTGCTTAGAGATGAGAGTCCACTTGAGCGTAATTATACTCGTATTGTGCCCATAAACATAGTTCGCGAAGCCCAGACTCCAAAAAAAGCAGTAGGTACGGAGTAAAAAAAAAACATAAAGCCATATATTTAAATAGTTTTACTAAGTCTCAATAATTAAAAGTATCAACTTCCGTAATTTTATTCAAATCTTGTAATTTTTCTTACGAAGTCTGTTATTTGGCATTGAGATTTAAGATATTGCGTTTGTTTCCTGTTTCCTGAAAATACCGGTAATGCGATTTTTGTTTAATTAGGTACGTTTAATACCAAGACACTATAGTAAGATGATTTGCGATTGAAATGGAGGTTTTAGAAAAAGTTAGTTTTAGGCCATAAAGGATCAGTTTGTCGTTTCTTTTTAGGGTTCCGTACCCAAAGGGTGCCAACGGGATCCTAGTACTGAGCTTCGCTATCTGTCAGCGTTCTGTATCTCATGAACCCTAATAGTACTTTTATATCTATTGCCGCTAGTATTAAAATAAAGGAGGGTGATAGGTACAAGAAACGTGATTGTTTTCGGTGTTTTTGCTCGACCTTAACAATCGCTGTCAGCCTGTCACAATGGCACGGAACCCTTCGTGTGCGAGTCAAACTCGCACTTAGCCGGTTATTATTTTATTTTATGTATTGCAATAAGATAAGCCTACAGAGAGTGAATGATAGAGTGATTTTAAGGAGCACTTAAATTAAATAATTTTCATACATATAGAAAGCCTGTCAAGTAACTTAAAAATTTAAAATAATGAAGAAAAAGAAACAAGTAGGTACGTGTACAAAAACAATTTCTTTGTAACTCTAACGTAACTTATTCAATATGTTTTTATTAATTACAAATAATTATATCTACAGCTATGAAAATATTAATTAATTAACTGATTCGTACACCCTAATACATTTGCCATCCCAACCTTCGGCTGTGGTTGTCTGAAACAAAAGTTAAAAAATGTTGCAATCACTTATAAGTAGGTAAGTATATATAGAAGTACTTACCTACTAGCTCTTTTTGATTTTTTAAATCTCTTGGGAACACCGAGGAATTTAAAAAAAAACATAGAGCTTTTCCGGATTTTTAAAGGAAACGCCCTGTGTCACTCTCCAGGCCCTCAAAAAACACACACATTGCAAACCACTCACTTGCCGCGTGATTGAAAGGCAAACCAACAAACAAATGCACTTTCCTACATAATATAATATTACCTACCTACCTAGTATGCAAATCAAACTCCTCTTGTTTTTGGAGCGTTTTTTTTTTTGTAAAGAATTCTTGCTGATTTCTAATAAAAATTATCGTCTGCTTTTGATAAGACTTTCGCTGGCAGATTGAGAACTATTCTATAGGTAGAGTAAATTCGATTATACTGGATTAACAAATTATAGTTTAAATATAGAGCAAGTATAGTTCTTTCAATTCGCGAGGGCGCGTGGCTCATGGTTGTGTCTGTGTCGTATCTGTATAAGTGTGACCGCTCGCGCCTGACCGCTCCCACCTAGGCTCATGATAGGCACGCACACTTACGCATGTGCAATGTGCATGCACACGACTTAACCACAAGTAAAGCTCACGCGCCCTCGTGAATTGCAAGACCTATATACCTCATAATAATAATCTTACCACGACTAGTAATTTGTCGGAAAATTCTCTAACATGTTTTGATTTTCTGCCATTTTCTTCTACTTGAGTTTGAATGAGGGTGTTGCCATCCACAACCGCTATCGACTTCACCTGGAAATCAAATCAAACAAAAAATTAATGAGTAAATAGGATTGCAGTGATAATAATAACAAAATTATATCTTATCGGTCGCTACCAGGTAACCTATCTGGTATCCCTCTGATACGGCTTGAACCATAAAATTTTGGTTAAGGGCCGATAAAAAATATTTATTTAGTAAATTATTCTTCATTCTTGTGCGCAGGGCCCTTACTGATGGGCCCATCCTTCCACCAGCAGTTTGCGCGGACAAGAACTATAAACTGACTGTTAATAAAGTTCGATTAATCCGTTTATTTCGGTAAATTAAGCAAAAAAGGATATAAAAAACGGTTTCATTCTTTAAACGGTCGAGACATAGAAACAAAAACCTCAATCAAAATGATTCAGATACCTATCGGGGGTTAATAACCCAAACCTGTTTGAATTTTTTTCCGGTTTTCAAGCCCTGATTGCTGCTATAGTCGGAGATAAGAAATGACCTTGATGAGATTGGACGGAAATGGCGAGTATCGTGGAACTGTTTATGTATACGAACAATAAAGAGCTTAGGAAGGCCAAAAGAAACCGACTGCAAACCTTTGCTAGTTGGAATAGCATTCAAAGAAGAATACCTGAGTTTTTTTTTATATAAATAGCGGGCAAACGAGAAAGGGTCACCTGATGTTAAGTGATTACCGCCGACCATGAACACTTGTAGTACCTACCAGGGGCTCCACCGATGAGTTGCCGGCTTTTAAGGAATTTATTAGTCCGCCCCTTGAATAACCCCATATTGTAATTAAGTGGGAGCATTGTCGAAAGGAGATGAGGGAGGGAGGGGAGGGACCTAAGTTTGATTTCATTTCCGCCTCACCTTAACTCCGTCGGGTCTCTCTTCTTCGAACTCCTCACCAAGTTTGAAGGTGATGACCACTTTTCGTATCGGAGTTGTCATCGTCAAGGAGTAAGTCCCATCTTCGTTCTTCGTCAGAACACTAACGGGTGCCAAAGCTGTGACTAATTTCCGTGAAAGCAGACCCACCTCTGTAATTTAAAATGAAACATACCCAATTAAATATAATCTTCCCCTTTTACGACAAAAGTCTCTTATGTGGACTTCAATCCGCCTTGTTTAAATCTAGCAGCTTCCAACAATTCGTTTGATGTCGTCTGTACACATACGAGTACAGGGGGTCCAACATTGCGTTGTCGGTGCGAGTTCACCATTCTATCACCTTGGGACCCCCTCAGTGCCGGTTTTACCTATGGTGCAGGGTGTGCAACGCACACGGGCGCAGGGTTTTAGGGAGCGCCGCGCCGAGCCGCGCTTGCTTGCTTCCCGACATCATTTAAAGTTGCACCATTTTTTGCACCTGAATTTCCTTTCACTGGTGAAAATGTAACTGTAAGTCAAACGGTATTCTTTTATTGTAAGTATTCCATTTTGGCCGCGCGTCTACTAGAGGGCGCCAAGATATTGATTGCACACGGGCGCTACATGGGCTAGAGCCGTCTCTGGACCCCCTATCAACGACATTAACAAAAGCCGTGGCCGTGCATGGACTATTTTGCTTTCTTTGCACTTACACTTGAACAGTTATTTATAATACGATAACACACTTACGGAACACTCTTTATTCCGTGTACTTGAACCCGTGACTTGAACTTATTATGGAACTTGAAGTCGTCCGGTTTTTTACATGTTTTTTAACTGTCATTTTTATGAGTATCATTACATGAAGGTATCATTAAGAGTAGGAATTACGTAGTTGCTTTAATTGCTTTGTAGGTAGCTACTTAATCATTGCTAGCCATATAACTAGAAAGATAGGTAAAGGGAGGTTGGTTCTTTTAATAATAAATAGTTACGGGCATTTTGCCATACTAAACATAACTTGTGCTTCCCTTTTCCCCTCCGTTAAGTTTGACGTGTGTATCTCGCTGTCTGTCTGTTCCCAGGTAACATACTTAGCTGCTACAATGTACTATAATAATATATTACCTACTAACTGATGCCCGCGACTTCGTCCGCATGGATTTAATTTTTAAAATTCCGCGGGAACTCTTTGATTTTCCGTGTTAAAAATTGCCTAGGTATGTCACTCTCCATAGGTCCTGAACTATACCTGCACATTTATACGTCGATCCGTAGCTCTGTTGCAGCATTACTGAAGGACAAACCAGCAAACCAACAAACAAACACACTTTATTATAGTAATACGATTATAATAAGATTATTACGATGTGCCGAGTAACCACGTGGATAATTAGATTTGAATGGTCCCTTGGAAACTCTTTAGATTTAGAGGAAGACTATAATAAATAAAACATACATATTGTGTTTGAGGTACCTTCTTTCAAATAATTTCAGTAAAATAGCTACTTGTATGTTAAGTAGGTAAGTAATAATATACTTCAACTTTATATATTTTATAATAATATGTATTATGTTAATTTGATCCGGGCATAGGCAGGTAGGTAGGCTAGGCTATGTTTAGAAATCATACGCATTCGTGTGAACTAAGTTGGCAATTGAATGCATTACGATATGCATTTAATTGACGTAACAACACCTGTTTACTATTGTGAGTAGGGTAGACTGGGTACGGTTGTAACAATTTCCCTTTGAACACCCACAGCATTGCCAATATTGCTATAAACATCTGTTATAGCACTTGATATGAAAGCCAGGTTATTTTTCTTTAAATTAATATCAAAAACACATGCACAGGTGAAATAATTTAGCAGATATGAATAATTTTATGGAGTACATGCGATTGTTACAATCGACCCCATACCAGGGGCGGTTGTAACAGTGATGGGGGTCAGTTGTAACAAGCAGAAATAATACAGAGTTGAAGTATTTAAACCAGCTTTATTATTTAAAAACGCTTAAATGTACTTTAACTAGTATCACAATATCTTAAGCACATTATTAACAGTTATTTAGGTAATTTTTTAGATTAAAAATAAATTAATAAAAATAGATAATTTTTCCGCTATAACAACTTCGGTACTCAACCAAACGAACATCATCTATAATTATTATATAAAACAAAACTAAATAATCAATAAAATCTAAGTTTAAAATGAAATCAACAATTAAATTTATTTTTCGTAGAACTTTATTTTTTATAGCTTGCCTCAAAGACGTCCCAAGTTTTATTTTATCATAGGCGTTCTTGTACAACATCGCTTTCACCTCTCGAAGTCTTTCTTACGCGTTTTCTAGGCATCTGCAATGCAAAAATATAGAAAAACTAATGTTACAACCGTACCCATGAAAATCGTTACAACCGTACCCACTACCTATTTTGGCAATAAAACGGACACAGGCATGAGGCCTAATAACGTATATAAAAACGAACCAGCTCATTATAATCTCTAAAATACAACAATTGCATATATTAATACTCAAATATGAAAATTATATTAGTAGTCACGCTATATCGTGAAGAAATTCATCAAAAATACTTACTTTTGGTTGTCAAAACACAATAGGCCTTCGTCTAAACGTTATAAGTGCGCAGAGTGCGACGCAACACTTTGAATCACGTTGGCACTTGAAATCCGCGGGTCTCTCTCCTTGTACCCTTTCCTGTGTTGTTTATAGTTTCGGAAATATTTGAGTTGTTTCAACCGTACCCCGTTACAACCGTACCCAGTCTACCCTAATCTAAGTAATATTTCCATTTGGTTTTGATCCATATAATTATTTATAGCGGATACTACACAACTATTGGCAGATACGCTACAAAAACTCTTCGAATGTCAAATATTTATTACAAAGATTTTTAATTAATAAATTAGTCAAGTATGTACAATTTTAAGTTTGTAAATAATATTTTCCTTAATACGTATATAATAAATTGAATATTAAAGTGGATAAACCGCGTAATGCGTTGTCCTGAAAAAAAAATTTGTGAAGTGAAATACCTTTATTAAGTAATAATATATTAGATTTAAAAAAAAAACTTGGGCCATTTACTTATTGGCACATTTTCTACAAACAAAATTTATTGCTAACTAAAAACGCACATAAATCCGTAACTTAGAGGTAGGTATACACCTGGAATTCGAATCCCAAACCTCCCGTAAAAGTAGTCGACGTGTTTTCTTACCCACAATAATCGCTATAGGTCAGAGCGGGTCGGGATATGCATAGCGGATACCTATCCATTATTGCCTTGAAAATATTCAAATTGTAGGTAGGTATATGGCATTGAAAACGGTCTAATGAAGTAAGTAAATTTTGCCAAATATTGATATTTCCATTTAATTGACCAGTTCTAAAAATAACTTGGACGAAATCTGAAATATACCTACCTATACAGAGAGTGCTCTAACTTGGCTCGCTCTCTCTTTCTGACTGAAGAACCAATGGCACACCACTAAAAGGCGAAAAAGTTTATGTGTGTGTGTACGTGTATGTTTGTTACACGCCACAACGATTGAACCGATTTGGCTGTTTGGAATGGAGATAGCTTATATTCAGAACTAACATATAGGCTAGTAATCCCGGAAAACAAGTGAGTTCTCAGGGGAAGTCGCGGGCATCCTCTAGTATTACAATTAATCACCCATTAGAAAGAGAAAATTTTATAAAGAAAGAAATCATCAATGTTTGAGAATGGCACTGGCCCTTGAGAAACGGGGTCCTAGTTTAGGGGTCATGATTCCCACGATACTGACTGATGATGACTGAGTTTTTCCAATAAATATTTATTATTATGTATTATTAAAGATATATTATTTACAGGTTCTCGTAGTATCGCTATCTTTACTACCTGTTTTTAACCGACTTCCAAAAAAAGGAGGAGGTTCTCAATTCGTCGGAATCTTTTTTTATTTTTAACCGACTTCTTTATATTATATGTTCCCCAATTGCTCGAGGACGCCTGGACCGATTTGGAAAATTCTTTTTTATTTGAAAGAGCATACTTCCCAGGTGGTTCCATTGTCATCAAGTCAAGATCTGATGATGGGATCCTGGAGAAATCGAGGGAACTCTGCAAATTTTATAGGCACAATTGATATACTTTGTAGTGGCGTCTGAAGTCGGTTTTGTAAAAAGAATTTTTACGTTTATATTATCATAGAGGTGAAAATATTTCTTTTTATACATTATAGGCACACGCTTGACCACTATCACACCTGATGGAGAGTGATGATGTGGTCTAAGGTGTAACGCGTTTGCCCAGAAGATGCCTATTCTCTCCTGTGAACTATATAATATAGGGCTTTACGGCTTTACATAGTTACGAAGCTTACGACTGAGATGAGGAAGTCATATATAAACGCAATCCCTTGTAAACCCCGTTCTCTGGACCCAAGAGACTTCGGTAACCCCGACAGTTGAAATTACTGAAACAGCAGTAGATCACAAATAAATGTTGATAGGTATTTAAAACGAACACTCACCAATAAATTTAAGGTATTCCTCAAAGTTATCCGATGATTTTAACTTATATTTTTTCCCGAGATATTCTTCCATCGTTCACTGATATGTACACGTCAGTAACACTAGGCGATCGGTCACTGTATAACAAAGTAGAAAAACAACTAACCTAACAACAAACCAAACCTACGAGTTAATAAAATATAATTTATTACAAGAATCATAATAATGACTTTATTCAAAAACTAGAAATCAATAGAAAGCTAATAGAACAAGGAAACCAACTGTTATTTATACCTAATAATGACAGATATGTTTTTAATTTCCATTTATGGTTAACACGGTCAATAACAGAGATAAATATAATACAAAATTGGATAACTAATTTGATGTTCATCGCACATTACAGGTGGTCTGCACGCACTAGCCACCCCGCAATAGAAATTATGACCGCACGTGAACGCACGCATATTTTAGCTATTTGAAAATGGAGTGTCCATGAATGGCAAGTCAAGTCCTCAATTTCTTGCAGAAGCTAGTATCAGACTAGCTTATACTTGCAAAAAATAAATTAAAAGTAGAAAAACTTTTTTAAAAACAAGCTTTTATTTAAATTCGCTAAAAAGAATAAAATAAACTTTTCTTTTAAAACTTGTATTATCAACTTGTCATCATTACACAATTTATAAAAGCTTGTCACGAGATTTAAGTACTCGTATTCACTTACTTTAAAAACTCAATCAGATCAAGTTATTTAATTTACTTATTTATCTACACAGGTAAATAATAAAAGCTTTTAAAAATTGACTTCCTCCAAGTTGCACAGTGTTTGTGACTGGCCAGAGTTGGTTTCTGCAAATTACGTAGGTATTTACATATAGTGTTGTGCTTGTCTCTCTTTACTTTCCCACATTGTGGTGATGAGAAAAAGAATTCATCATCATAAATACATGTACTTTTAATTCAACTTAAAATTTGAAAAATTTAACTTAACGTGAGTTAATATTATAGCGTGTGCGGCTCGAATGCGATGTGCGACTAGCTTTATCTATAAGCTAATAGCTAATTGTTCTTTGGAGTGTCTGTGATTTCATAAAAACTGCCTCTCACGGTTATTATTTGAATTAAATCCCTATACATATACGTTTTTTAGATTTTTTTAGTCTGTCTGTCTGTTTAGGTTGGCTTAACTCTTGGAACGTCTGAATTGATTTTGAGAAGACTTTCAAAGGCAGGTAGAGTATTATAAAAACTACTAACTTAAGGTTCCGTAGTAAAACAACAAGGAACCCTTATAGTTTCGGCAAATCCGTCCGCCCGTGTTTCCGCTGCCTAGCGCAGAGACTATTTGCACTATATAGAGAGCTCTAATTTGGCAAGGTTATACATATTAATTACGGTGAAAAAGTTATACGATAAAATTTTGAAAAAACTATTCTTTTGGGTACCTACTTTCCCCCCTCCCCACCGCTACAAACTAAACTATTAATATTAGATATATGAAAAGTATTCACGATAGTAGTAGAAGATCTAGATATATATATGTAACTTTATAACGTAACTTTATTAGTCAATTATTAGAGTTAGACTTTTAAAAGGAATTCATAGTAAATGAGTTAGGTGCTACTTAAATGCCATTAATATTGAATAGAAGCTTCAATCAAGAACAGACTACATTTGTTATACTTACTGGAGACGCGGTAGTATTATTATGCTAAATTGTAACTTGAGTTTTTGCTATTAATTTATAACCAGGCGCATTATTATTTTGTGATGTTATTTTAAAATCTAATAAAAAAATTTTATGACGAACAATTACATATATGCACATTGCACACCCCTTCTAAGTGCATTATTTTGTGAAATGTAACTACGGAACCCTATACTGCACGTGGCCTGACACGTGATTGGCCATTTATTAGATTTTTTTCTTGTTAGAGTAAAAATTAATTTGAGTAAAACCGACAAGGTCTTTGGAAGCTGGATTTTTCAAACCCTCAGTCGGTCGGTCGGTCGATCAGTCAGTCAGTCACCTTTTCCTTTTATATATTTAGTTTAGGTCAGTACAGCGAAGTTGGTACGTTTTGCTGCCGAAAATATAAACTAAGTAGTTAGGTATGTTACTTATAGCGGAAAACGGGTAAGTGCAGTTACCTATATCTTGCATAGTAGATAGGTATGTTCTGCACATACTTATTGCACTCAAACTTATTACACGCAATGCATAGCTGGTTTATCTACCCAGGTAACTAGTTGTAACCTGTATGACACAGAGGAAAGACGCCTACCTACTAGCGTTACCTACTGGCTGATGTCCGCGACTTTATCCGCGTGAAGTTATTATATTCTTGCAGCAATAAAATAACAAGGTGAGTACGTCAATTTCTTTTGACGACGAAAATATTTTACTAGGGATATCGTACATCTCATCATCATAATTACCTATCCACAGATATAGGTAGGTGAAAGGAACGAGTAGTTATCTAGTTAAGTATATTAACTACCTCGAGAGATGTACGCCATCGTCAAATCATAAATGTTAGCTGATTGTAAACTAAGTATGTTTTTATAGTAGGCATGTAGTGAAGCCGGGTTCTATATTCAAAATTTCAAATCTAAAACATTCTGTTATCCGTTGATAAATGGTCGGTAATGGTGAAATAGGCCCTGCGAACCGGGCAGAAAATATTCTAAATCACATCCTTTCAAAATTGCTATATTATTTTCTTCAGGATTACACTAGTAGTATTACGTAAGTAGGGGCATCCAACTTCGGTAGGTATTTAGCCAGAAAGTAGCCACAAATCAATTTATTTTATATTTTTGCTTATTGTTAACTAATCTAACAAGGTAGATTTACTTATAACGTCTGAAACTTTATTTAAGATGGATGTTTTGGCCTAGTGAAATCTTACTTATTCAGCTGCTGAAGCAGCAAACTTCCATCCATTCTTGGGGGCAACTCAGGCGTTCCAGGAAGAATTTCAGACCCTATTACTAAGCCTTCGCTGTCCGTCCGTCCGTCCGTCAGTCAGCGGGCTGTATGCCATAATCCGTAATAGGTATACAGTTGAAATTTTCAAAGAATGTGTAGGTCTTTCTGCCGCCGCTGTAACAACAAGTAATAAAAAAATAAAAATAAATTTTTTCTACGTAATTCGTTTTTTGGTACGGAACCCTTCGTATGCGAGTACGGCTCGCATTTGACCGGTTAATTATTAATCATCGTATCACATTTCTCCGCATCAAATAATATATTTGTCTCTTTGTATTAACATACAGTGTAGGTCCTGACCTGACCTGCCAGTGCGTTGCACTGAGGAAGAGAATAAATGAAACATAATGTAGCCTGTAGGTATCGACTTATACAAAAACCATTGGTATTCATGGGGCTGCCGATAGAAGTGAATACGTATAACTCATAAATACTTCTTCTTCATCAACCGATAGACGTCCATTGCTGGACATAGGTCTCTTGCATGGACCTCCACAGGCCTCTGTCTTGCGCCGCCTGAATCCAGCGGCTCGCTGCGACTCGCTGCGCTTCCCGGTGCGGGGTCGCCACTCTAGCACCTTGGGACCCCATCGACCATCAGCTCTTTAAACTATGTGCCCCGCCCATTTCCACTTCATTTTCGCAACTCGTTGAGCTATGTCGGTGACTTTGGTTCTCCTACGGATCACATCTCCTACTCAAACAGTCAGAAGATTTTAAATCCCTTACAAAAATTGCTCAACAAGACTAAAGAAGTACCTATTATAACTATAATGCATGAGGATTTTTACATTAAGGAGCGCGAGGCCTTCTCTAAAGTGCGCGGCCCTTATCGCTGCTAGAGCAGGTACTTAGCTAAGCTCTTGGAGGCCTTCTTTTCTCGATAACCTAGCGGTTCAAGGTACGGACAGGAAACTAAAAGGTCGACGGTTCAATCCTCACCCGTTTAATTATTACTCGTATTGTCGTACCCACTCCTAACACAAGCTTCGCTTATTTGAATATTAATTTTGGTCTAGGTATTCATATTTTTTAAAGAAAAAAGAAGAATAAATTTACCAATGTGTCCCAATTTTATATTGTCAAACAAAGAGCTTAATTAAAGCTTAATAAGTTAATATTAGCTCTGTCGTCACTTATCGAAATTAACAAAGAGATAGGGGCCATTCATAATTCAAGTATTAGTATATAAGCACCAAAGGAAGGTTGCTTGGCTTTTTTTTGACTAGTTGATGAGCGCGGCTTCGCTCGCGTGGATTTAGTTTTTAAAATCCCGCGGGAGCTCTTTGATATTCCGAGATAAAAAGTAGCCTATGTCACTCTCCCGATCCTTAACTACATCCATACAAAAAAATCACGTCGATTCGTTGCTTTGTTGCGGCGTGATTGAAGGACAAACCAACAAACAATCACATTTTCTCATTTATAATATTAGTAAGGAAGGATGGCATGAAGGACGGGAGAGGAGGGGACGTGAGAAAAGTGATTATAATATAATAGCAAAATTTATTTATTTACTTTTACTGCAAAATTTACAAAAACATTTAAAACAAATATGGCAACCCTAATTGTCGATGCTCGAAAGCGAAGAGCATATTACGGGATTCCCCAAAATAATTGATTTCATTGTTCACTCGCTCTCATGCGGTGTAAGCAAACTACCGCGCGTTTTTTTGAATATACCTACTAGCTTTTAATTTTAAATAATAATAATATGATGTTAAATTACTTGCTTGAATAGATATTACGTGGTATATTAAATTCCTTAATACATAGTTTTTTTTTTTTTTAATCTGAAATATTTATAGAGGGTTTGTTCTATGAACATGGCACCCTCATCGGGCTTCATCTTACGGACCTACTGCCTACGTTTTACATGTAATTTGTATATCTCGTACAGTGTTCTAGCCTCCCTCGAAAACGGGCAAGCTTTTAATTCCTTATTTATAGACTCATGAATAACAATTGGTAAATAAACCCGAATAGAGTAAAAAATATAAACTTCCCAATATTTACGTAAGCACGGAGGGAGGGGGTTCATATTTCTAATATTCTGTATAAATATAAATGCATTGCTTTCCTGACATAAGAAAGTATGCGGCCTTATCGATGTCAGCCATGAACCAGCGATGTCCTTTAGGTGACCTTATAAACAACAATATTATGCAGATACGAGTACCTACTTACATGTAATAATAATACATACATATATGTGAAAATAAACTGTCATTGTAAGTATCAGTTCTTTACTAGTATACACTATACACTTACAAGATACTCACGCAAAAACGCGTCATAGTTACACTACGTATTGTAAAACTTATAAGTAAAGTATTGAACATAAATAAATTAAATTAAGTTTTAAATTCGGTAAATTAATTTTTTTAAGTCGTCGAAAGTGTGTAGTGCGGTATATAAAATTTTCCACACGTTTTCTTCTATACTGTAAGTTCTCACAAATACGATATCGACTCAATTTTCAGTGACAAAGTTAAACACGACTCACGATGCTGCACTTACAAAAGATTTTATCATGAAAATAATTAAAAAAAAAACTTTAAAAACATGGAGCCATGACTCCATTTTTTTAATTTTTTTTTTTTTAATTTTATCTTGTTTAGTTATGTTTTTCTCGTAGGACAGAACTTATTTTTCGCGGAAAATTTTTCAATTAGATTTTGTATTTTTCTACATAGTAGGTATTATAAGTTATTATTATATTATTCGTTTCGCAAGGCTGCAATTTACTTACTAATGATTAAATTGAAATTTTTATACAAAAATACCATCTAATTTTCTGACTTTTCCGGAACATTTTTCAATAATTTAACATTAACCAAAAAAAAAAAAATATCAGCCAAATCAGTCAAATCTTTCTCAAGTGATAATCTTTCATACATGCGGCAATTTATTTTTATGAATACAGATTAAACAGGGATGAGTCACCCAACATCGGATGCTGTTTATTGGTACATTGAAGAGCTGACTGCGAGTATCGTCGCTGAAACTGGAATACCAAGCGACCGGTACCATCTGGGCAAAATATTATTGCGCAGTTTAAAAGATGCACCCAACCACATATTGCAGGTATGTATGATAAACACGTACCTATGTATGGTAGGTATGTTACGTAGGTACATTCCTATAGTAATGTGTTTCCCACAGTTTGGGGTGAGTCCTTTGGAACCTTTACGTATATTAGGAAACGTTGGGAGTCACCCCCGTATCGATCTAAGGTTAATAGAGCCACTGGCGGCCGCTGGACATAAGCAGTACAAGACTGTGTTCTGTCGCAATTCTAGCAAGAGATAAATATCCAGAAGTAGACATCTATGACTTGTTACGAATGACGATCCAGGTTTGAGTCCCGGATCGGTTGAGCTACTAAACTTAGTGTCGGTAAGTTTATATCAATTCGCAATCGATAGTTCCTGAATCAACGTGGTTTAGGAGTGTAACTTTGGGATTGAGGAGCTGAGAACAAGTCGGTTCAGAAATCTCGGAGAAATCAGTGTTCATATTTAGCAATAATAAAAAAAGATGTCCATGTCGAGAAACAGATTTCTTGAAGCGATGAAATAAGTAGGTAGATAAAATAAAAAGTACGCCACGAATTGAGAACCTCGTCTTTTTTTCGTCGGTTGAAAAATAGAGTTAGTTTTACTTAATCGCGGTATCTACTCCACTCTACTTTTCTAAGATGTTATTAGATACTTCACAGATAGATGGAGCAACTGATGAGAAAGACACATTCAAATCGGCACTCGAACGATCGACAAGATGTGCAACGGCCTTTAGAAACCTGGGCCTTAAGTACCAAGATGTGATAGTCATAATGGCCCCGAACCACATTGACCTAGTAATACCAATGTACGCTGCCTTGTTCCTCGGTATAAAAGTTGCTGGAGTAGATATGACTTTAAGAGCTAGTAAGTGCATTTATTCATCCATTCCAATCAATAAAGTCATGCAAAAATATCCATCTAATTATGAAAATAATCATTAACATATGACTGATATATATATATGTCCTTAACTTTGGCTTCCGGACCAAGACCGCAAGCGCATATGTCAAAATCCTAAGTATAAAAGCTTGTCCTTATTGTTATTACTGACTACAACCATCTGATTACAGATGAACTTCAAGACACGTTTAAATGCTGTGTCCCCAAAATTATCTTCTGTCAAAGTTCAAAACTTCAAACCGCTCAAAAGGCATTAAACTTGCTGAATATGTCTGCTCAAATCATATCGTTCGACGAAAATGATCTTAATTATTTGAGCTTTTCCAAACTTCTCGATGAGTATGGCAGAGGTACTACAATAGAAAACTTCAAGTAAGAACATAATTTTAATCTATAATAGCAAAAAAACTTTTTCATTACTCATACACGGAAAGTAGGTCTGAAGTTGCCTGAGAAGCGGGTTGAAAGTAATACTTTTCAGCCCTAGGGAGAATCGTTTTCAACTGACAGCTGTCAAATAATTAAAAAAAAACTAGTTGTCACATTTTTATTGGAATTCAAATGAAACACGACATACCCGAGTGCATCCATAGACAAGAAGAAAGATAGACTTTATTCATAAAGTAAAGACAACTGATTCATAGACATTCATAGACAATCATAGACAATACTTGACTATTAAAAAGCTAAATGCATAGCCCGCCGGCTAGGCCAAAGAAAAAAAAAAGGCGGTAAAGTTCACTCAATTTTCTTTAGCTAATTTCTATTTTTATTTTGACTTTCCTTATATTCGTAATGAAAAGCACAGTGTTTACCTCGGGATACAGACTTATTTAGTCTCTCGAACTATAGGCCCCCTCGCTACGCTCGGGCGCCAAACCCCGTCTCGGGACTAAATAAGTTACTTTCATCCCTAAGGTAACAATGTACTATTTTATTCTCTTTATATTTAAATAGTCACTTATATTTTTGTGCCAAAATTCAGTACTTTTTTTATAAAATGTGAAATGCTAATAGGGTATTTGATAAAGATGGACGTGGTAACTTGGAAAGTGCTGATTGTTGCCAAACTACGATGCGAGCTCGCTCTGCAGAGTCTTATCTGGGGAGAGGAAGAAGAGAAAAATTTGTTTTGCATCAATATTCAATGTATGCAGTGTACTGCACACAACATGAAGCTATAAATTTCACGTATCAATTAATCTAAGTTCTCCCGTAAACTCAAGTTTCCCTACAAACTTAGTTTTGATTTAATTTAATTCTCAAATGACATAAAAATCCTATAGTTAATCCGCCAAACCAGAAAAAACTCTATGATAGTGTCGCCCGTTCTGTACATACACTTCCTTACTATCAAGTAGAATAAAAACACCACACAGACCCTCCAAAGTACACTCTTTTTACGTTTCGCTTTTTCACTCTACAGGAAACCTGGTAATATATTTCTGTGATTGCAGACCAGCTGAGTTTGATCCTGCGGAAACGAATGCCTTTTTGGTGACAACCAGTGGTTCTACTGGATTACCAAAAACAGCTGTAATAAATCACAAGCCCGTAATGATGGGCTTTCCACATTTAATGTAAATATCTCACAACATAATCTATTATTCCAATTTATCATCGTCACTTCCACAGCTCTAAGGATCAAATAAGGGAACACGCTCTTGAATTCCAAAGCAAAGGAATTTAACGACGTTTACTTAACCGTTTACATCATTATCTCTTCAAAATATGAACTTGCATAGTTCATTACAACACGTTATAAAAAGTAAAATTTTATCAATATCGCCGATCATCGCTATAAAGCCCCGTGAAAGAAGTATTGATTTATTAAAACAATAAAAAAAATTAAGAACTTGTTATGATCGTCCACACTCACCACCATCTTTTCTTTTTTCTTGTTTTATATAATAACTTTTTCCGCGGCTTCGCTCAAGATTCGATTTTTCAATTCCTTATTTTACCCCCTTTGGGTTTAATTTTCAAAAATTCTTTCTTATCGGATGCTTACGTCATACCTAATAGCTATCTGTGTTCCACAGAGCTTGATCTGTCCAGTGGTTAGAGCTGTGTGTTGATAGATCAGTCATTCAGGCAGTCAATCAATCACCTTTGCCTTTTATAAAAAGAAGATTTAATGAATAAAATAAATTGTTTTTTCAACACACTTGCTCATAAAGTGGCTCCCGGTTCACCGCAATTAGGCACACAATGACACCTTTAACTCAAACTGTGACTTTTTATTACTATTATTCACAATGTGAGTTACAGAATTATTTTTTTTAATTTTATTGGTTGAGTTGCTTTGTTCTTAAAAAAGTTTCTATTACAAAAAAGATCCTACCTATTGCCAAGATACCTATTTCTTGCTCATTTATATTTTCAACTTGATAATTTCAACTTGTACGTATTTAATAAATAAAACTGTCACTCAAATATAACTTTTGTTTTTTCTGTAATAAAGAAAATTGGAAATTCCCCATTTTGTACGTGGCTATAAGAGGAAAGCCAAAAAAAAAGAAACCTCATTCTTTTAGTCTATGGCCATTAAAGGTGCGCGTGCATTCCGAAAAACTGATTAAATCAAATAAACATCTGAATAGGCTGTATGGTCGTCGATCTTTGCCTGCCCTCAAGAGCATCTCAAGAGGGCGAACAAAAAAACAACATTAATTTTTCCCGCCATTGCGAAAAAATTTTCACAACTCGTTTTCACTGTTTTGTATCATAATGTACTATTTTAGTATTATTTTCTTCACAAGTGTGTTGAAAAACGTCGTATGATACACGTGTATATTGATGATTACCGTCCTCGGCTACCTTAAGACCCTCACCTGACGGCTCGGGTCTCAATAGCGCCTCAGCGGTAATCACCAACTTTTACACTTGTACCATAATGTACTATTGTTTCTTTTACAGGACCGTCCGGACCAAGTTTCCTACACCAGTGAATTTAGCATTAGTAGTATCGCCTGTACAATGGTTATCATCAACTTTTCAGTTTATAATGGGTCCTATATTAAGATACTCGCGACTGCAAACTTCAGCGCCAACGACTCCAGAACACACTTATTCCTTAATCAACAAATACAGGGTACCTTTTTTGGTCGATGACAACTTATCTTTTACTGTGCTTCGACTTAGCTCAGACTTAAGATATAGTTAAAACGAGACACAAATATGCTTTGACATAAATCTGTCGCGTTTTAACTCTGTCTTGAGCCTGAGCCTGGTCAGAGCACGCTCTATACAACGTGTATTGAAACTCCGAAATAATACTGAAGGAGGTGAATGTGCTTATAAAACTGAACAACTTTCCCCAAGGAACCTAGGTTGAAATATGAAAAAAAAAATTTTACCTCCCATAGTAAATCAATCAGCTGATCGTCAATTTTGTATGGGAGGTCCAAATTTTTTTTTCACATTTGGACCTATGTTCCTTGGGGAAAGTTGTTCAGTTTTATGAGCACATTCACCTCCTTCAGTATTATTTCGGAGTTTCAATACACGTTGTAGATCTCAGCATTAGATCTATAAAACGTGCTCTGATTTAGCTCAGACTTAAGATAGAGTTAAAACAAGACACAATTATGTCCCTGACATAAATCTGTCGTGTTTTAATTCTGTCTTAAGTCTGAGCAGAAAGAGAGTCTGGCCTATTAATCTCAGCCTTAGTGTAATAATATAGCTTGGTCTATCACCTACAATCTAGTCTACAACGAAGAATTTGAACTTACTTTTGCTACATATTTTTAGCCGGATTGCACACTCATGAGTCCCACGTTTTTGACGATGCTTATAAAACCTGGTCAACGGGAGACATGTGATTTCTCTTCTCTAGAGTACCTCATAGTAGGTGGCAGTGTCGTGACTAAAGAACTCATGGAAGCGATACAGGCAAGTATTTTGACACTTAATTCTCTAATAACGCCCGCAAAGCGTAAGTCTTAGAACCTTGTAAAGCGTCCTCCTTATATCCGACTAGTTGATGCTCGTGGCTTCACTCGCGTGGATTTAAATTTTAAATATCCTGCGGGTTCTCTTTGATATTCCGAGATAAAGCCTATGTCACTGTCCTGGTCCACAACTATAGGTACCCATGCAAAAATCTCGTCGATCCGAGATTGCTTTGTTGTGGCGTGATTGAAGGACAACCAATAAACCAAGAAACAAACACACTTTCGCATTTATAATATATAATTGGTAAAGATATTATTTCTAATTTATTTTCAGAAAATAATTCCAAAAGCCTATATAAGATTGGCTTACGGTTTAACTGAAGCAAGTGGATTTGTTTTGGATAACAGCTATTCTCCATTTGGTTCACTTGGTTCACCAATGCCACTTTGGCAGTATAAGGTAAGTGTGACATCTTCAGAACGTATCTACTTCCAATACTTTTGAAGGATCCAAAATAATATTTTTTTTTTTCAAAATTTTATTAAGTATACAACTTTGTCGGCGTAATAAATATGTATAACCTTACCAAATTACAGTTCTTTAGGACCAATAGCCTATGCGCTATGCTGCGGACAAAGGGGCTGACTTGGCGAAACTATTAGGGTTCCTTGTAGTTTTGCTAACAAACTGACGCGACCCTATGAGAAAAAACATGTAGGCATAATATGCTTTACTACCCATGTGCTACCTTGCGAAGCTGGGACGAGTTGCTAGTAATTTTATAATTTTGTTTCTAGCTTGTAGATCCTGCTACTAATGAAGTGATAACTAAACCAAACGTACCTGGTGAACTTAGGGTTAAAGGTCCAACAGCGTTTAAGGTAAAAACAACAGTAACTATAATAACTTTTTGCATTACATTTGCCAATCAATAAATAAATACTAAATCCTACTTTATCTAATTATCTATAGAATAAAGAGATATACTTTTCATATAGATGAAATAACCAAAAGGTGGATTTTTTATTACAGGGTTATTATAACAACCCTGAAATGACAGCAGCGGCTTTTGATGAAGACGGATTTTTTAAATCTGGGGACTTATTATATAGAGATGAATATCACAATTACTATTTCTATGATCGCATCAAAATGTTGCTTAAATATAGGAACCATCAGGTAAAAAATATTAATATATAAAATATAAAAGATCTTATTTATAGTGTATAAAAAAACTGAACAGTTTTTTAACAAAAGTTATTGTTGCTCAAAATTTAACTGCAGGTTTCACCCGTAGAAATAGAGGGAGTGATAATAAAACACCCAGGTGTTTTAGATGTAGTCGTGACCGGTATACTCGATACTGAGAGTGGTGGCGATCTTCCTGTTGCATTGGTCATTCTTCGAGGCGGGCACAATGTTTCGGCACAAGAAATAAAGGATTTAGTTAAAGGTGAAACAAAACCCCAAACCCATACTATTTTGTTATTAAGATCTCAGAAAAATAATTTTTTAAATGTATTATATTTATTTGAATAGGGAATATTTTCAACCATAAAAGCACTATCTGTAAATAAACCCTAGACCCTGATTTATCAAGTGCTATAGATAAAGTAGCGTGAGTTAAAAAGTCTTAATTCAGATAAAGGACATCTGTAGACCGTACCCCTCGTCTATGCAGTGAACTAAATTAAATTAAATGTTCACTGTTTTAGAAACAAACGTAATTAAGTATAATGTGAAAAATGATTGTGACGATCATTAACCAGACGTCCTGCTTCCAGAATCGCTGTCTGACTCAAAACAGTTAAGAGGAGGTGTGATATTCGTAAAGGAGTTTCCCACGACATCGACATCGAAAGTGGACAGGATCAAATTAAAAGAATGGGCTAAGACGCTTAAAAAAGAATAACTATGTATTTATAAAATTATTTATTATTAAATAAGACAGGACATATTATAATGTGTCGCATATGCAAATAAAGAATCCCATTAAGTCACTCATTTTAAAACAGTTGAAGCCGGTTGAAGTCACAAACTCCTGAACAAATAAACAACTATAATATACTAATACAATATACATATGTGTATGTGTATGTCTTTTATCTCATCACAGTCTAATAACTGACCTGAACTTAAGGTTTGGTATTTTGAAAAGACAATTTTGAAATAAATGTATTATGTATATTGTGTCTCAATAGGAAAATGGAAAAATTTAAAACTCGATTTCAACTGCTGCTACATAACTAGCTGCCCGCGGTTTCGCTCATGTTAATTTAGATTTTTCAAGCCCCTATTTTATCCCCTTAGGGGTTGAATTTTCAAAAATCCTTTCTAAACGGATGCTTACGTCATAATAGCTATCTGTATGCCAAATAACAGACTGATCCATCCATTGGTTTGAGCTGTGCGTTGATAGACCAGACAATCAGTCACATTTTCCTTTTATATATTTAAGTACAAGTACCTACATAGTACATAATAATTATAATTCATATTATGATAAGACATTTGATTTTAGTTTCAAATACTTAGCATTATCATTCCATCTTAGAGCATATGGATCACCATTATTGCGAACAAGAATGACTTCGCAATTTCAATATTATAAAGTTTATCTATATTATGTACATAAGTATATCAAAACAATAAAGCAACAACATAATGACGTAAAAGTTTATTGTTTTATTTCACACACATTCTGAATATATTTACGAAGAATATAAAGAAGATAAGTGGATTACCGTACAAAATCAAAGAGATTATTTATAATTATTATTTTTTGCCAGTATCTTATCTTTTTTGCACTTAGTTTCGCTGCAACCGCTGCAACTGTTCAATTTCAATAAAAAAGTCTTAAATTATTCTTAAAGTCTTATATTACATGGACAGTCTGTGTTGGTGAGTGTTTAGTATTTTTATTATCATCATCAGTTACTATTCAATTATCTATTAAAAATCAGTCATTACTCTTACAATTGCAATGTGTGTCTCTTTAGTTGAAAATAAAACTCACAGAGGACTCAGACATTTTCAACAACTTGGAAAATTTCGAAACCTATGGGCACATTTTTTGAAAAAATGAGAGATTTTGAGATAAAACTGTGTTGCTTATGATAAATAATTCGTATATATGCGAATAGTTACATACTATTTTCTTCTTGATGGTTCTATTTATCGAAACATTATTGCTCTGCATCAATATACGTCAATAATTTTTTAATGATAGTACTTTTTTAAATTAATGATGTTAGTGGAAAAGTTGTCTCTACATTGGTAGATAATCATAATGTATGTATTAAACAAAATTATTTCAGCAAAAATGAATCCTCCTTCATCAGACGCAGTCTTTTGGTTTATTCAAGACATTACTTACAAAATTGTTGCTGAAACCGGTATTCCTAGCGACAGATATCACCTAGGCAAAATACTTTTACGCAGTTTAAAAGATGGAGCACATCAAATATTGCAGGTAATAGTTGAATACGTTTAAATTAAAACCAAGGCCTGTAACTCTCATTGCATAGATTCTGTGGTTAAATGATTAATATTCTTAGATATGATCAATTAGTAATTTATGCAGTGAACTAATAGAAAAACCTTTTGAAAATGACTATATTTTTATCAGATAGACGGAGGAACTGATGAAAAAGATACATTTAAATCGGCACTCGAGCGATCGATACGATGTGCAACGGCCTTTAGAAACCTGGGTCTAAAGTACCAAGATGTGATCGCTATAATGGCCCCGAACCACATTAACCTAGTTATACCAATGTACGCCGCCTTATTCCTCGGAATAAAGGTTGCTGGAGTAGATATGACTTTGAGGGCAAGTAAGTACATTCATTATGATTCAATAATGATTTTTCTTACACATTTACCTAATTCCCTAATATTTCAGATGAGCTTCAAGACGCATTCAAATGTTATGGCCCCAGAATAATCTTCTGTCAAAGTTCCAAAATTCAAACTGTTCAACAAGCATTAGATTTATCACATTTATCCGCTCAAATTATTACGTTTGATGAAAAAGAGGACTTTTTGAGTTTTTCGAAATTCCTCGATATGTATGGTGGTGCTACAACGCTAGAAAATTTTAAGTAAGAACTATGAAAAAACATATGATATCTTTGAATCTTTAAGTAAGTTCGTTGATGTTTAAC
Organism: Hipparchia sbordonii; assembly: GCA_038048805.1. Classification (NCBI taxonomy): domain Eukaryota; kingdom Metazoa; phylum Arthropoda; class Insecta; order Lepidoptera; family Nymphalidae; genus Hipparchia; species Hipparchia sbordonii. Next base: position 4,068,674 of record CM076107.1, on the reverse strand, counting down.
AAACATTTTCAATTATTTATTGCAGACCCGCTGAGTTTGATCCTGAAGAAACACATGCATTTTTAGTAACGACTAGTGGAAGCTCCGGACTACCAAAAACAGCTATACTGAGTCATAAGAACGTGATCATGGGTTTTCCGTTTGTAATGTAATTATTGCGCAAATAATTTGTAATTTCAAATACAATGTGACTTTAACATTTTCCTTCTGACATTTGGACTCCCCAAACATATGCAATATACAAATCATGATATTATGTGTTTGTTCACCGTCTCAATTGACGGTCGCCCACTGCTCGACAAAGGTCTCTTGCAAAGATCGCCACACAACATGAACTTGTTCCACTTATGTCTAGCAGTCAACAGCGACTTGCATGAGGTCGTCCGTCTACCAATGGGGGCTCCTCCAAAGCTTCCAACCATTTAAGCTTCTTGGAACCCTAACATAACAGTACTTGGAGCTAATGAGAGCTTGGGAAGTTATGTTTTACGAATGATGAATATTTTTTTATTACATAATTAAATATTAACTAGCGGACGCCCGCGACTTCGTCCGCTTCTTCAATTCACAATTGACAGTTCCTAAATCCCCACAGTTTTAGTGGACAGAACCCATGCAGCATCAGGATTGAGGATTCGGGTCCTGGAATTCAATTCAATTTTATTTATATGTATAGAGATAGATTTAGAAAACGTTACGTTTTACAGGACCGCGCATACCAAGTTCCCAACACCGGTGAAACTTTCTCTAGTTGTATCTCCAATACAATGGTTATCTTCGACCTTTGTGTTTATAATGGGAGTTATATTGAGATTCACCCGACTGCAAACTTCATCCCCAACGACTCCGGAGCACATATATTCCTTGATCAATAAATATAGGGTGAGTGTTCTTACATTATCCCTACTAATATTTTATTACAAATGTGAAATTGTGTTTGGTTGTTAGTTTTAGATAGATTCCTTCTAGGGTGTAGGCATCAGCTGAGAAATTGGTTGGAGAAAATCCACCCCAGAAGGAAGAAAATGGGGGTTGGAAGGTTATACGAAAGCTCTATGTTTTTGAAGTTTGAGATCAAAATGTCTGCATTAATGTAAATAGTTTTAAGTAATAAAGATCTGTATAAGTAATTTCAGAAAATACCCCTTGAGGATGGTAAAGTAGGGGACAAGATTTTCAAAAATAAAAAAATACATGTAAATTGCGATCTTCATGTATGCAAAGTCGTGATTTTCCTAGTGATAGGACTTTTGTCGAAAGGCCTCTTGCAGCGGGAAAGTTATCTAAATATATAAAAGACAAAGGTGACTGACTGACTGACTGATCTATCAACACACAGCTCAAAACACTGGACGGATCAGGCTGAAATTTGCGCTTGTTCGCTTTAGGACAGGTGGCACACAGATAGCTATTATGATGTAAGCATCCGCTAAGAAAGGATTTTTAAAAATTTAACCCCTAAGGTGGTAATATAGGAGTTTGAAAATTCTATCTTGACGTGAGCGAAGCCGCGGGTAAAAGCTAGTCTTACTATAATCTTATAAGAAATCAAAAACTCTACACGGACAATGTCGCTGGCGCGCGCTATTATAGTACAAATAAAGCGTACGGATATGACTTATCCTAGCAATATAATTCATGAAACGGTAATGACTGTAAACAACATAATAATGTTATTATAACATAATTGTTCTAGAAAAGCAACCGCCGTGTTTCATGATTCACTTGGCACTTCAAATTTTTCTATTCTATGCTATATGATTTGACTTAATAAACTCCGTTTCTAATGAACTTGAAGCATTTCATTTCAATGTTTTATTTTCAGCCGGATTTCACAAACATGAGCCCAACATTTTTGAGGACTCTCATTAAACCCGGTGATCGGGAGAAATGTGATTTTTCTTCTCTTCAGTACCTCATATTAGGTGGAAGTGTAGTTGCCAAGGAACTTATTGAAGAAATGCAGGCAAGTATTCGGTTGTAGAACAGTAAGAGCACTAAAATATGTTGAATCGCCGATATTTCTCAGCGCTAAAAGGATTATGAATCGCCTTGGCTAAAGAACAACTGCCGTTGTTGCATTACTTGTTATATTTAGATTCGAAACATATACAACATAATATATTAAACTATTTTTTGAGCTTGGAAAAACTAAAGCTGCCGCTTTAGTTTTTCCAAGCTGCTGCTTTTGCGCTTACAGATAAAAATAGGTACATTATCCTAACATATTAAAGTGGACAACCTCTACCCTCGTAATAGGTTTGATAGTAATTCTTGGTTATAATCGTGTATTTCGATTCAACGTAAATTATATAAAACAAACTCAATGTGTTTCAGGAAATAAATCCAAATGTGCATATACCAGTTTTTTATGGTATGACCGAAACTACTGGCTTAGTTTTGGATTCATGCTACTCTCCAATTGGCTCAATTGGTGCTCCAATGACTCATTTACAATATAAAGTGAGTGTTTTTAATACCTGCTATATTTTGTCCAGATGGAATAAGATGGATAAGATAGAAGGATGGATAAATAAATAAACTCACTTTTGTATTTAAAAAAAGACAATCCACGCGAACGAAATCGCAGGTATCAACTAGTATAATAAATATAGGTACTATGAAAAAAGTACCTAATAGGGATTCATCACTTTTAGTTTTGATGTATTTCACATGGACCATGCTATATTTTGTCAAACAAAAATTACCTAATACCAAACTTCGACCAAAGTCTGTCTAATTTGATTCCTTAGTAAGTCCTCACAAAATGTAATTTCAAACTTACGAATTTAATAATAATTGAGTATTTCACTGGATTTGATTTTTTTCAGCTTGTAGACCCTACAACTAATAAAATAATAAAGAAACCTAAAGTACCCGGGGAACTGCGGATTAAAGGTCCAACAGTATTTCAGGTAAAATCGACAAAAACAACAGGTATCTTTCAATTGCTGTATAGTAGCTGTGTGTAGTATGAATAAGTACCTACTTTGATTTAACATTTTTTTCTTAATTTATACAACTTGGAAGTTGGGACCGTGTAGAAAAAGAGGAGGAGTAAAGAGGATACACAATAGTGAAACTGCAATACAACCTCAGAGTATTATCCAAATGATTCAACATACGAGTCTCTACATAAACGAAGCGTAGGGACACGTTTATAAGGCTTTATATCTATAAATAAAGACTAAAGAATGAATTCATAATAATGAAATTATTGAAAGGTGGATAATTTCATTGCAGGGCTATTGCAACAACCCTGAAATGACAGCAGCGGCTTTCGATGAAGACGGATGGTTAAAATCTGGAGACATATTATATAGAGATGAATATTACAATTACTATTTCTATGATCGCATCAAAATGATACTCAAATATAGAAGCCATCAGGTAAGATTGGAGGTCTTTTAACGCTGCGTATAGTGGTATGGGGTTGCCAATCGAGAACCTTGTAACTCCAACATCAATCGTATCTTCGAGCTATGTGTTCCACACATTGCCTCTTCAGCTTCGAAACTCGATTAGCAATGTGGTGATTCTGATTTTTGCGTATCTTTTTATGTCCGATTTGATCACACAATGATACCTTCCTACTCGATGCATAGCTCTCTTGATTGCCCATTGAGTTTAAGAGAGCTTTTGGCACTGCTCGAAGACATTTATCTTCAGACACTGAGGAATTTTGTACGAGAAGACAGAGAAGATCTTAAAGCTGGCCCCAGCCGAGCTGAGTTTGGAGGTTAACTGCTTTATTAATTTTTTTTATTTTGTACCCCTATAATGAAACTTAATTCCAGGTTTCACCCGTAGAAATAGAGGGAGTGATAATAAAACATCCGGGTGTTCTAGATGTAGTCGTGACAGGTATACTCGATGCCGAGACGGGCGGCGATCTTCCCGTAGCACTGGTCATTCTTCGAGATGGGCACAATGTTTCAGCACAAGAAATAAAGGATTTGGTCAAAGGTAAATCAAGGATTAGAAGCGTTTTAACTGATTAAGTATCACTTATTTTTAATGTGAAAGAAAAACACCGTGTGGAAACCTTTATTATCTACCAAGAATGTGTGATGTCTACCAATCCGCATTAGGCCAGCTTGGTTTACTATGACTTCTTATTCGAGGAGAGACTTGTGCCCAGTAGTAGGCCGACGATGGGTTAAGATCTGTGGGGTTAGTATAAGATTTAAAACGATTGATCGTATTCGTATACTATGACATTAGTGTCAAAGTAAAATGAACCTTAAGTATTTATTATTTTAAGTATTTATTTAAAGTCACAAATTCAGTACAACCGATTTTAGTTTGAAACTAGTCTAGTCTCCGTGTACGTAAAAGTATAAGACTGCACGAAATTGAGCTCTACTTTTATATATTTATGGTTAATTTTACTTTGACGCTAATGTCATAGTATACGAATACGATCAATCGAATTAAATCTTATACTAACCCTACTGATGTGAATGAATGAAAATCAAGCATTCACTATCGTAGTTAATTCACTCACAACGGCACTCAGTCGCACGTTGGGTACCTATCTAATCTCCTTAATATATTTATTTGACACAAAAACGATTGTTTCTGAGTGCGGGAATCTTTGACGATAGTTGACGATACAAAATACCTTGTTGAATGAAAAACGATTCTATAATCCAGCTATCCAAAGAACATACCTACTTAATAGGTACAATTTTAGCCTTGTGACCATGTTTTGGTTGGGTAGAATTCATTTTAACTGCGTAATCATAAAATTATATCATAATTATTTATTGAACGAGCGAAGCGAGTTCTCTGAGTCAACTAGGGCGCTTGCCTACTAGACAGAGAAGTGTGTCCGTCTAAATGTCTGTCAGAGCCCTATAACTTCTGAATTACTGAATATTAGAACGTGAAACTTGGTTGAAAATTCAGTTATATCCTGTACTTGAACAACAAATACTAAAATTAGATAAATGTTATAAAGAAACGAAATTATTTAATTTTAATGCGCCATCTATTAGCATTATTGTGAAGCTAATAGCTTCACTATAATGCTAATAGATGGCGCTGTGTCAGTAAAACAGTTTTATGTCAACTATTTTTTTTTTATTGCGTCTAATGTTAAAAGTTAATTATTACAATATGTAATTAAAACTTTTGGGAATTATGGGATATCGCGAGGTCTCAGTTCGGGGCGAACCACTAGTACTTATTATATAACTTATCGAAACAAATAGGAAGCAAAACAATGACTTATCTGTCTACAGTTTGAGATGTGATACACATTTAATTATAGCGGAGTGGTAATATTATTGAATATAATAAATTAAACTTAAATATAAAAAACTTGAGAGGTGTCAAGGGACACCCGGATGGAACGAAGTTCAATGCGAAATAGAAATGAAAATATCTGGCTTACTTTCTATAAGAGAGAGAGAGACAGACAGAGAAACATGCGACGCCGCACAGCTTACAATAGCTTACTATAGCAAAAAGTGTCGTGACAACTTTTCGTAAGAATTTTTTCCGTCTAGCCCCCTTTCACAACGCGCGATAAGGAACTTCGTTCCAATTATAGAACAGAATAGAAATATTTTTTATTCAAATAAACTTTTACAAGTACTTTTGAATCGTCGATGAATCTACCACTGTTCAAAAATGCATACCTACATACAATTGATACAATCCAATACATGTTAAGGCAGACTGAAAGTGGACCCGTTTCTGTTGGTGGCACCCGTTCACGAGCATGACGCATGATCCATATAACCATATTTTAACCAGATTACTTCTTTCCAGAATCGCTGTCTGATGCAAAACAGTTAAGAGGAGGTGTGATATTCGTAAAGGAGTTTCCTACGACATCGACATCGAAAGTGGACAGGATGAAATTAAAAGAATGGGCTAAGACCCTTAAGAAAGAATAAATGTTTTTAAAATTATACATGTAAATAATATAGGATGTAGTAGGGCACATTACGCCAATAGAGAAGATAATATTATAATGTCTCAGGAACGTAAAACTAAATATAAGAATTTATGATCATGTTTTTTATCACTAGGTACCTACTAAGGGTAGGCATGCTGCTATTATATCTGTTGTTATTGATCAAACAGATAAACGGTTTGTGATATTGTACCATTTTACATCACCATTTCGTAAAACACCGAGTTTTATTGTACCTACTCGTATTATTTTTAAGTAGGTAAAGATAAATAAACATGATATTTTATAACCGAGATACACATAAGTACTCGTAGATATACTGCAACTGCAGATAGTTATAGATAAATTTTGAAAATGAATATTAGCCAAGCTAAACTTGACTTACTCGTACAGTCTCCTCTCCCCTCCAAATAAGCGGACAGCTTGTGTTAGGAGGGGGAACCACAATATAAAAAAAAAACAACGGGTCGCCCTTTATAGGGTTTTAGTCATCAGACCAAGTTATTGTTATTAAGAGAACTTTTGGTGTTACTGGCATATCTAGTAGAAGACTTATGATTATGAATATTAATAAAAAACGAAGTTAAACAAATACCTAAAATGTTTATGTTGTATACAGTATATACCTACGTAGTTTGAAATAAAAATTAAATATACCTACCTACTGTGTCTTTTTTATTTTATCGAATCTATTTAAAAAAATATTTGGATAAGAGTTATTATAACTACAGTATGTCTTTAAATAGCAATACCTACTAAAGAGTAGTAATTGATTAGTCAATTACTACTATTATGTCAATTACTAAATTAACTTTTAGTAATTGACATAATATTTATTAATCAACTAGCGGACCCGACAGACGTTGTCCTGTCTTAAGTTTTTTTACATCCTCTTTGACGAAATTGGCAGCACGCATTCTGTCAATGTTATGTCAAACGCCATAAGGTTACATCAAAAAAGTTTGAATTGTAAAAGCGGTTACATTAGAAATAATTTAATATGGTGGTTAATATTTCTTAAATTTTCTAATTTTCCGCGCAATTTTCTTAATTTTTTCTTTCATAAGAACCTTCTCCTAACAATAACAAACACAATAAAAAAAGAATTAGCGAAATCGGTCCAGCCGTTCACGCGTGATGCGCTTACCAACACATTAAGCGATTCATTTTTATATATAAGACTAGTAGGGCGCGTGGGTGCGCGGCTCGCTAAAGCGAACCGCGTGTTTTCTGTTCACTAAGTAGATCTTCGGGTCTTGATCATCTTTTACCAAGAAACCACTCTTCCATCTTTTATAGTCTCCGAGATAGACACCGACGACATTTGTATGGCCGCCATCTTGAATCCGCCATTTTGGTATTTTTTTCAGCTCATTGCCAATTGGATGATGTTTCGAGTGATTTTTGTTTGGGCACCCTCAACCTATCTTCAATACCCTGACCGTGCTCCTCACCCGTCTCCGAAATCCTCAATCATCAGCTCCCTCCATATTTTTCATCCAAATGAATTTTTGTCCTCTATACGAAACCATCAGCGGAAAGGAACGTATCAAAGTCTTGCATACATTTTATATGAAAAAAAAATCCGCCATCTTGATTTTTTTCTATTCATCACGTAGACCATCGGGTCCTGATCATCTTTTTCCAAGAAACCACTCTTCCATCTTTTATAGTCTTCGAGATAGACACCGACGAAATTTGTATGGCCGCCATCTTGAATCCGCCATTTTGGAGTTTTTTTTCAGCTCTCTGCCAATTGGATGAAGTTTCGAGTGACATTTGTTTGAACACTCCCCACCTATCTTCGATATCCTGGCCGTGCTCCTCACCCGTCTCCGAAATCCTCAACCATCAGCTCTCTCTATATTTTTCCTCCGAATGAATTTTTGTCCTCTCTACGAAACCATCAGAAATTTTGAAAAGGAACCAATTAAAGTTTTGCATATATTTTGTATGGAAAAAAATTAATTCCGCCATCTTGAATTTTTTTTCTATTCATCAAGTAGACCTTCGAGTACTGATCATCCTTTTCCAAGAAACCACTATTGCATCTTTTATAGTTTCCGAGATAGACACCGGCGAAATTTGTATGGCCGCCATCTTGAATCCGCCATTTTGGAGTTTTTTTTCGGCTCTCTGCCAATTGGATGAGGTTTCGAGTGACATTTGGTCGAACACCCCCCACCTATCTTCGATACCCTGGCCGGTGCTCCTCACCCGTCTCCGAAATCCTCAATCATCAGCTCTCTCCATATTTTTCCTCCGAATGAATTTTTGTCCTCTATACGACACGGTGGGTGAAAAAACATTTTTCCATACAAAATTTTACAGGAGAGGTGATCAATGAGTCAGTGAGTGAGTGAGTGAATCAGTGAATCAGCACGAGTAGCTATATATATAGTAATTACCCCCTTGGGGGGAGAATTTAAAAAAAATGTAAAATACGTAATTCTTTATTTTTAATCAAGAGCCAAAATATCAAGTTTCATAAACGTAACTTGAAAAATAACTTGAAGAACGAAGGACTATTATACAAACATTCAACCCCTATTTAACCCCTTAGGGGGTAGAATTTTTAAAAACTGTGAAACACGTACTTTTTTGTTTTCAATTTAAAGCCTAAATACCGAATTTCATGAGTATAACTCGAAAAATGACGGAGTTTCATACAAACTTTAACCCCCCTTTTTACCCCCTTGGGGGGCGAATTTCGAAAAATCCTTTCTTAGTGCTCGCCTACGTCATAAAAGGAACCTACTGTCAAAATTTCAAGTTTCTAACTTCAGTGGTTTAGGCTGTGCGTTGATCGTCAGTCAGTCAGTCAGTCAGTCAGTCAGGACAAGCCTTTTTATATAATTACTAGTAGGGCGCGTGGGTGCGCGGCTCGCTAAAGCGAACCGCGGTTTTTCTGTCCACCAAGAAGACCTTCGGGTCTTGATCATCTTTTTCCAAGAAACCAATCTTCCATCTTTAAAAGTTTCCGACGAAATTTGTACGGCCGCCATCTTGAATCCGCCATTTTGGTGTTTTTTTTTTCAGCTCACTGCTAATTGGAAGAGGTTTTGAGTGACTTTTGTTTGAGCAGCCCCCCCCCTATCTTTAATATCCTGGCCGTGCTCTTCACCCGTCTTCGAAATCCTCAATCACCAGCTCCCTCCATATTTTTTATCCAAATGAATTTTTGTCCTCTATACGAAACCATCAGCGGAAAGGAACGTATCAAATCCTTGCATACATTTTACATGAAAAAAAAACCGCCATCTTGAATTTTTTTCTATTCATCAAGTAGACCTTCAGGTCCTGATCATCTTTTTCCAAGAAACCACTTTTCCATCTTTTATAGTCTCTGAGATAGACGCCGACGAAATTTGTATGGCCGCCATCTTGAATCCGCCATTTTGAAAGTTTTTTTCAGCTCTCTGCCAATTGGATGAGGTTTCGAGTAACTTTTGTTTGAACACTCCCCACCTATCTTCTATGCCCTGGCCGTGCTCCTCACCCGTCTCCGAAATCCTCAACCATCAGCTCTCTCCATATTTTTCCTCAAATTAATTTTTGTCCTTTTTACGAAACCATCAGAAATTTTGAAAAGGAACCGTATAAAGTCTTGCAAATATTTTGTATGGAAAAAATTTTATTCCGCCATCTTGAATTTTTTTTCTATTCATCAAGTAGACCTTCGGGTCCTGATCATCTTTTTCCAAGAAACCACTCTTCCATCTTTTATAGTTTCCGAAATAGACACCGACGAAATTTGTATGGCCGCCATCTTGAATCCGCCATTTTGGAGTTTTTTTTCGGCTCTTTGCCAATTGGATGAGGTTTTGAGTGACATTTGGTTGAACACCCCCCACCTATCTTCGATACCCTGGCCGGTGCTCCTCACCCGTCTCCGAAATCCTCAATCATCAGCTCTCTCCATATTTTTCCTCTGGATGAATTTTTGTCCTCTATACGAATTCGTGAGTGAAAAAAAATTTTTCCATACAAAATTTTACAGGAGAGGTGATCAATGAGTCAGTGAGTCAGTGTGTCAGTGAATCAGCCCCAGTAGCTATATATATATTAACTAGTAGGGCGCGTGGGTGCGCGGCTCGCTAAAGCGAACCGCGGTTTTTCTGCTCTTAGACTTTCAGGGCTTGATCATTTTCTACCAAAAAACCACTCTTCGATTTTTTATTCTTTTTCAGATAGACACTGACGAAATTTGTATGGCCGCCATCTTGAATCCGCTAATTTGCAGGTTTTTTTCGGCTCTCTGCCAATTGGATGAGGTTTCGAGTGGCTTTTGTTTGAGCACCCCCGCACTTATCTTCAATATCCTGGCAGTGCTCCTCACCCGTCTCCGAAATCGTCAATCATCAGCTCCCTCCATATTTTTCATCCAAATGAATTTTTGTCCCTATACGAAACCATCAGCGGAAAGAAACGTATCAAAGTCTTGCATACATTTTATATGAAAAAAAAAATCCGCCATCTTGAATTTTTTTCTATTCATCACGTAGACCATCGGGTCCTGATCATCTTTTTCCAAGAAACTACTCTTCCATATTTTATAGTCTTCGAGATAGACACCGATGAAATTTGTATGGCCGCCATCTTGAATCCGCCATTTTGGGGTTTTCTTCAGCTCTCTGCCAAATGGATGAAGTTTCGAGTGACATTTGTTTGAACACCCCCCACCTATCTTCGATATTCTGGCCGTGCTCCTCACCCGTCTCCGAAATCCTCAACCATCAGCTCTCTCCATATTTTTCCTCCGAATGAATTTTTGTCCTCTCCACGAAACCATCAGAAATTTTGAAAAAGAACCAATTAAAGTCTTGCATATATTTTGTATGGAAAAAAATAAATTCCGCCATCTTGAATTTTTTTTCTATTCATCAAGTAGACTTTCGAGTCCTGATCATCCTTTTCCAAGAAACTACTCTTCCATCCTTTATAGTTTCCGAGATAGACACCGACGAAATTTGTATGGCCGCCATCTTGAATCCGCCATTTTGGAGTTTTTTTTCAGCTCTCTGCCAATTGGATGAGGTTTCGAGTGACATTTGGTTGAACACCCCCCACCTAACTTCGATACCCTGGCCGGTGCTCCTCACCCGTCTCCGAAACCCTCAATCATCAGCTCTCTCCATATTTTTGTTCCGAATGAATTTTTGTCCTCTATACGAAACCATGAGTGAAAAAATTTTTTTCCATACAAAATTTTACAGGAGAGGTGATCAATGAGTCAGTGAGTCAGTCAGTCAATCAGTGAATCAGCACGAGTAGCTATATATATATTAATAATTAATAGATTAGCCAACACCTTTTAACAAACATTTGTTTAATTTTCGTAGAGTTATAGTGATCCCTTTTTTTGCATATCGAGGTGCAAACTTAGCTTGACCAGGTTTGTAGGTAGGGTAGGTTACTTTTTAGGTAAAATTTAAAACTAATAGTCCTTTGAATTTAATAGAGTACCTACGAGTAATTTGCTCCTGAAAAGTAGGTTATTATTTTGATTAAATGTCATTAATTAAATAAATGTCTTTTTTGTAATAAAATATTTGTCTACACATGTATAATAATTATAGATTGTCCAATTCTTTATTTTCTTTTTGGCAGATCAAGAAATTTTGACTTTAGTGACGCCTTCACACGTTACTGATTCGATTTGAAGTAATAATCGATTTTATTTAAGAAGAACTTTCAATCGATTTAATGTAATATTTTTTAATTTTGATTTAACGCACTTATATTTTATTATATATTTTTAATCACTTAGATAAATTAATTTGACATATGTTTGCGGTAACAGACAAACAGAAAAAAATAATAAGTTGATTTGGGTTCTTTATCGATAATAATAATAATTAAGGTTTTCTTTCAAAATATGTTTAACTAGCGACCTGCCCCGACTTCGTCTGGGTTGAAATATTAAATATTTGTTTTTACGGGGCTGCGATCGCACAGAGCTTCTTATAGGAAACGATTGTTAATAAGATCACCACAGAAACCACAGGAATCTTCCGCGCCGATACCTGCCACCTTGCCCCGCCGCACCGGCTGGCACCATTTTATTATTTTATCACGCGGAAATATTCATTTTCTGATAACTCCGATATTAATTTAAATTGTATAGTGTATATAAATCAGATCAAGTTATTTATACCTTTGCCTTAATCCTTACCTAAATAAATGATTTCTCAAGCAAGGCAGTTTAAATATCTGTAAATTACTTTTTAGTTTATTAAAATCGGACATTCCATTCGAAACATATTACGAGTTTAATAAAATTGCTCAGTGAAATGTTTTTAAAAATTACGCGTTGATGTCACTTGTCCTGCATTTACTGTACGTTTATGCCAAAATGTTTAAAAAATAAATGTCCAGCCGTGCGAAGCCAGGACGAGCCGCTAGTATTTAATAATTTTACTTGTTTCGTTTGTATACCCAATTACGTAGCTAGTTTGTTAAAATAAATAAGTAGGTAGGTATGTGATTTTCAAAGTATATTTGCTCATAACTTTAATTTAAACTTGGTTGAGACGTTATTAACCACGCGTTTTGAAGTTAACTCACTTCACTAACGCGTGCATAGTTACATTTTAAGGCAGCCAAATAAATAAATGAAAAGAAAAATTTCTTTACTCTTGGTTTGAACTTAAATTCCAAGATTTCAACTTAATTCCTTGCAAATATTCAATATTGGCGTCATAGTTACTATTTTTATTTCCTTTTTTTTATTAAATTTACAGAAACAATACTTATACAAAGTAAAATTATTTTTATCATAATTGTGAATGATTTATCGTCTTTCAAGAACTGTGTTTTAGTCTGTGGTTATTTGTTATGCACAGGGCACTTCACTAAACGTCAATAAAGTACGACATTATTTTAGTCATTATTCCGAAAACAAAAAACGGTAATTTATAGGCGTGATCTGCCAAAAAGAAAATAAAGGCTTGGACAACGTATATTTCCTACTTACCTAATATAATATTTAGTAGGTATTTATAACCGCGAGATATTTTTCGACCTTGCTTGAGCAAACTACCAGATTATTCAGTCTTAAACAGTAATTCAACAAAGTCAAATGATAAATTAGGCGTACCAAATAATATAAGATAAAACGTTTTTAACGTTGTAAAGATTTTTTGTGAAAATTACGTCCATAGGTACTAAGTAGCTAGGTACCTATCTCCTACAGGTATTACAACTATATTGTAAGTACATAAAATATATTATTTCAAGATATTTCACTTCAAATTAAGTGCTTTCTATATTTATGTGTTCTCAATGTAATATAACCCCCCTCCCCCTATCTTCAATATCCTAACCGTTTTGCTATACATACCTATGATTAAATGTTACAAAAATAAATATAGTCACGCGTAGGTATATGCACATACGCGTATTGTGACGGACAACTACGGAACCCTACATTCATATATATATATATTCATGCATTCTTATTTACTCCTTCCTTTTGAAACTACGATAGCGGGGTATTACGTAATCCTAACATAATGCCTAATCTTAGTTGGGGGGGTAAAAAGACTTACTTCTTATCTTAAATATATAAAAGGAAAAGGTGACAGACTGACTGATCTATCCACGGTCCACGCACAGCTCAAACCACTGGACGCATCGAAGTATTTGGCATATAGGTAGAAAGGTGCTATTATGACGTAGGCATCCGCTAAGAAAGAATTTTTAAAAATTCAATCCTTAAGAGGGTAAAAGAGGGGTTTTAAAACGACTGAGCGAACTGACTGACTGACTGATCTTATCAAGGCTCGGCTCAAATCACTGGACGGATTAAGCTGAAAGGCATACAGATAACGTGCAGGTAAGATTAGGAAATGTGCATCTTCTAAGAAAGGATTTTTGTAAATTCTTGTTTATTAGGTATATTTATGTAGGGGTTTGAAAAATCGAACTAAACGTAAGCAAAGTCACGGGCAAAAGCTAATCTATTTATGAGCGAATTTTCTTTATCTTATATTTTCTTTTCGTAGCTTCTGAATCTTATCTTGATTTTATTATATGTTTAAGTGGGTGGGGCCGTAGATTTTCCGACTTTAAGTATTTGGACTATATAAATATCGAAAACAGTATTCTATTTTTCAGCTGAGTATTTTAATCCGGTTGAATAATTTTATTTAAGGTATTCGTTATTTAAGGTCCGTATACCACACTTTTGCATTATTTCTTAGTATAATACACGTATGATTCTGCATAATATAAACATGCATTAAAATAATAATGCACGCATTACGAATAGCAAGCAAAATGAATTGAAACGAAATATCTAAATGTTCAAAAAAAAAGATTGAAGAGAAAGAGACAGATTAATATACCTACTAGAATCTGCTGTACATTTCGACCTCAATCAACAAAATTAACTTTTAGGAAGAAGAAGCAATCCAAGACAAATGACGCACTGGAACCACAGATCGGATGCTGTACACTGGTACATGCACGAGATATCTTCGAGAGTGGTCGCTGAATCAGGTATACCAGGCGACAGGTATCATCTTGGCAAGCTGACTTTACGAGGCTTCAAAGACGCTCCGGACTTCATATTACAGGTACGAAGTGTAAGTGTAAGTGTAACGTAGTGTGACAGTATCATAGAATGTCGTAGCGCCGATATATATAGCGTAGGCATAGGCTATGGTAAGGTTGAGTAGCATATTTTTTTGCTCATAACTATACTTGATACTATGTAGGAAATCAATCGGAAAACTCTGAAGGTAGTAACTCTAAGCTTTAGAATTTTTGTTTAGTCATCGATTTAAATGTACTATATGTACATTTATTTTAATGGGTTTAGTCAGATTGATATCAACGCGAAATAAAAATTCAATTCTCATAATATTAGTGTTACAAGTGGCATGGGATCGTGATCCGCGGTGACCCTTACAATGTGGATGTCTATTGTTAGGAATACAACGATCTAACTGCTAACATATTATTTTTAGTAAGTATTTGATATTCATTCCATTCCTTAAATACAAATACAATCCTTCCATTTTTTAAATACAAATACAACCCTCTAAATTACAGAAAACATTCTGAGTTATATATAAGTAAATTCTTTCCCATTTCTATACTTCTTTTGACTCTCTGATTTGAATAAATAATATTTTAGATTGATGGAGCGACGGGCGAAACAGAAAACTTCGCATCAGCGTTAAAAAGGTCCGTACAATGTGCGAATGCATTCAGAAAACTTGGATTCCGACAAGAAGATGTGGTACTACTAATAGCTCCGAACCACATCCATGTTACCATACCCATGTACGCCGGGTTTTATCTGGGAATGGCCGTCGCGGGTATTGATATGACTTGGGGAGTGAGTGAGTATTGATTTTTCAATCTCTCTAAAGAGCTTTTCGAGTGTTACAAGTTTCCCTAAATAATAAGCAAAAAGGAGATCCCAGGAATACTATCTACTATATAAAAATAAGTCGGGTTTTCCTTCCTGACGCTATAACTCCAGAACGCACGAACCGATTTCCACGGTTTTGCATTCGTTGGAAAGGTCTCGGGCTCCGTGAGGTTTATAGCAAAGAAAATTCAGGAAAAATTTGAATCTAATTCCACGCGGACGAAGTCGCGGGGGCAAAAGCTAGTAGTCTTATAGAAATATAGTCTAGACTGAATCATTCTTGAAACGATAGCCTCTTATATAGATAGTTCTCTTTCAAGATGGACTGTTTATAATATGAAAAGTCTTATCACCTTCATCAAAACTCTACAGCCCTGAGTGGCTCATTGTTTGATGTAACCTCGTCAAGCAAAATTCAGTGCACGCAGGATTTCTTCAGGCTTCTCCCCTGCGCCGGAACCTCCAAAAAATTAACCATTTCTACTTCAACAATCTATCGGCCTTTAGGATTTGCTCGGCTTCTACGACTGTCTGGTTTGCTGTACAGTTTCCATTCATGCATTGTCATGCCCGTCGAATTCTTGGTTTGACAGTATTTTATTGTTCAAAATTCTCGTAAAGACCGTTTTTGGAACCAATGCACCAAAAACAAATAGCCTGAATAGCACCGAATTTATTTATTTTATATGCGAATAACATGAAGAATGCATACTATGTAGTTGATACCTAGTATGCTATCACTCTCCATATTAACGGTGGCGGAATATTATAGCTAATAGCGTTGCCACATATATTTTCAGATGAACTCCGAAATACCTTCAAATTTAACACGCCAAATGTGATATTTTGTCAAAGTGATAAAGTAAAGGATGTCGTAACTGCGTTAGAAGGTCTAGATTGCAAGCCTCAAATTGTAACATTTGATGAGGCCAAAGGGTACCTTAGTTTTTCTGAACTGTTGGAAAAGTATGGCAACGAAGTATCCGTTGAAAATTTCAGGTAAGTTAAAGTAATTTTTTTTGCTCAAAAATCGCACTTTCAAGGTAGTCAATAATATGTCATATTATTATGAAACTGTAAATGATAGGTTTTTTTAATCTGGTTTATTAACCTGTTTCTTATGAATCTTACATCGAGCATGTAAGTTATTACAAGCCCTTCACGATACAATGGTAAACCCTCGCACTATGACTCGGGTTTACAAAAGTCAACTTGTTTGTAATAACTTAGGCGCTGCACAAACGTAGACACTTTTGTGTTCTGTGCCGGATACAAGCTACCATATGTATATGTTATTTTCATACAATCAATATGAAATCTACCAACAACTGCACAAACGTCCTCTTTTTGTGTCCAGTTACTTTCATTTAAAGAGTTTTCGGTATAAACAACTAGACTCTAAGTTATTAGTTGAAGATACAAGCAACATTTACATTTGTACCATCACACAGTTGCCTGTGTCGCATCACGAAGTGATTATATTCTCTCGCTCATAGCAACTGACACAACAACAGAAACTGACGTCATTGTTTGCCATCAATTTCTGTAGTGTGAAACACACACACAATAGCAACCGATGACTGTTGACGGCAAAGGTATCCGGTAACGTCAGATGCGTCCGGTTGCCGACACTGGACATAGCAGATAGCTTTCAGACGTGCGACCATTGTCGGCAACAAAAAGTATCCACGCTTGCGCAACGCCTTACTTACCGCCCTTTATACCTGCAGTTTTTAAATAAAAAATGCATTTCAGAGCCGCAGATTTCGACAGCAGTGAGACAATAGGTTTATTGGTAGCGACTAGTGGTTCAACTGGATTACCAAAATTGGCAGCTGTCACTCACAAGAATCTTGTTGTCGCTATTCCTTACCTGTGGTAATTATTTTTTTACCATTTATTGAAAACATACTGGAAGAATATTGACTTGTTTAATTTACCGTCGTTTGTCGACCGTAATTTCTAAAGAAAGGTCACGCGAGAAACATAATTAAATATTTTAACGTACAGGCACACCTACGATAAGTTCCCAACGCCAACTCGATTGCCATTGGTCCTTTCACCAATCCAGTGGTACTCAGCGATGTACCAGTTCGTATTTTCACCGATAATAAGACACACAAGACTTCAGTCATCACAGCCAGCGACAAGAGAGCACGTTAACTACCTTATCAATAAATATAAAGTATGTATAAATATGAAAGCGAGTCTTTTTTGTTTTGATGTTGTTGTTCGTATATAATACGTCTGTTGTCTGTTTAAATCATATTTAAATTTTAAGAATCCAGACTTCAAAAAATTTTATGCAGTCAATTTTTTGATTTAAAAATGTTAAACGTGCGAGATCCGGTATAAGAAATTTATATTACTTACTTGTGATAAGAAATAAGTGAGAAATAAGATCGATAGACTCATCGACATATTGCGCATAGGTTGCGTAGCTAAATTGCGTACGGATATTATTAAACAATTAAATTTTTAATTAAATTTATTACGTCTACTTCCCTCATTTGTTATTTAAAAAAATTATAGATAAGAAAACATACCCAACAGAATTGAAAAAGTAAAGCCCCCTTTCATGTCGGCCCAACTGTGGGGTAGCCGGTTTCCTTCTCAGTTTTTATTTACGCAACCGGGTTTTTGTTTTTTTTTTTAATTTTTTTTGTTGTATCTTTCAAGCCTACATATATGATGACAAGCCCATACATGTTGTCCATCCTTATCAAAGACGGTGACCGGTACAAATGTGATTTGAGGAGTTTTGAGCAAATCCTTGCAGGTGGAAGTGCTGTCCACCCGAACCTTCTCCAGGAAGTTAAGGTATAAAACTTTAGAGCATTCAATAAAAACGAAAATACTTTGTAAAAGTTTATTTGAATAAAAAAATATTTTATTCTAAATACTTTTTTTATTCGATGACAAGATAGCCCTTGACTGCTATCTCACCTGATGGTTAGTGACGATGCAGTCTAAGATGGTAGCGGGCTAACTTGGAAGGGGTATAGCAGTGTAAATTCAACTCACACTTAGCGTCAAATTGAAATGCCGCTTCGAGTGAACATCTCCGTCAAATAAAATATGTTTAATATCTTACAGACAATTAGTCCTAATACGGAACTATTAGTTGTATACGGTATGAGCGAAATCAACGGATTGGCCATGGTTTTTGACGGATCTCGGCCTGATTCACTTGGCAGACCAATTTCGAGCATCACGGTTAAAGTGAGTCTCCTTCTTTATTAAACTACTAGCGGATTCCCGCGACTTCGTCCGCGTGGAAAAACTTTAGAGCGACTTGCTTTGACTATCCGCGAGAAGTTATGTCCTTTATCTCCGATAATATTTAGTAGTTTAGATCTTCACCAAAATTGGACAAAATATTTATAATTTATTATAAGTAAAGATAGTACACAATTTATAATAAAAAAGGATTATCAAATTCGGTTTAGATTTGACGAAGTTATGGAGCAAAGTCAACAAAAACTTTCATCCCCTATCCCGGATAAACCTTATTGTTTATCAGGATAAAAAATATCCTATATATTGACCCGCAGTATCAGTTACTACTACACCTTTCATTCAAAGACAGACAGAAAGACAAAAAATTCAAAAATATCAATAGTTTTGGGCTCAGTATCGATAATAAAGCATCCTCCGACTAAAATTTTCAAAATATATTTAATGCACATTTGCCCCGTTACAGTTTTATTATAAGTCTAGATAGACATCCATTGCTGGATAAAGATCTGCTATATAGAGATCCAAATGGTTCGGTCTTGTGCCGCCTGTATCCAGCGGCTACCAGCAGCTCGTCAGATGTTGTTGTAGGTCCACCTAGTGGTCGCCAACACTGCCCTTCCGCTGCGAGGTCACCACTCCAACACCTTGAGACCCCAATTACAATAGTTTTTTCGAACTATGTGCCCCTCTCATTGCAACTTCAATTTTTAACTGGATGAGTTAAATCGGTAAAAAGTTAGAGGCCAAGGCACGGCCTAGCGCATGCAGTGTGTCTAAAGGTGTCTATTTACACGAAACATTTCACGCTGTAAAAAAAGAGTAAACTTGCTTTCACTTTCCATGACATATTAGTGACATATTAGTTTAAAATTCTGAGCTTTATAAAGTCATCTTAGGCTCTTAAGTCTTAACAATATAATTAATATATAAGTACCTACTAAACAA
Organism: Hipparchia sbordonii; assembly: GCA_038048805.1. Classification (NCBI taxonomy): domain Eukaryota; kingdom Metazoa; phylum Arthropoda; class Insecta; order Lepidoptera; family Nymphalidae; genus Hipparchia; species Hipparchia sbordonii. The sequence continues at coordinate 4,049,181 of CM076107.1, read as the reverse complement.
GCTTATTTTTAGCTGGTAGATCCTAACACACTTGAAGATGTGACAGATCCAAATGTAAATGGGGAACTATGGATCAAGGGACCTACAGTTTTCAAGGTAAACACCAACTTATCATTTTGTAATCATTCTAAGAAGTTCCTCCCCTTCTAAGCGCTCACGTAACTACAATTCAATGACCTTCAATAGTGACAAATGCCTTTAATTTAAAAAAGCCTCAATAGCCCAACGGTTAAAGGTGCGGACTGAAAACTGAAATGTCGCAGGTTCGAGCCTCACCCACGAGCACTATTGTCGCACCTACTCCTAGCACAAGCTTTTCGCTTATTCGGAAGGGTGAGGAGAATATAAGTCAAGTTCAACTAGGCTAATATTCTTTTTTATTCCAAAAAAAATTGTCGTTCTAGTTCAGCCAGTTCACACTTATCTTATTCAAATTATACACCTAAACTTTCTCGCGAGATGGGACTACACATTGATAAAAACTGAATTAAAATCCTTATAATAAGTACCTATATGCTAAGATTAGCGTACAAAAATAGATATTAATTAATTAATCATAATTGCTCTAGGGATACTACAAAGATCCTGAAAAAACAGGGGAAGTATTCGTAGAAGATGGTTGGTTCAGAACAGGGGACATTTTGTATAGAGACAAAGCGAATTACTACTACTTCGTCGACCGCATTAAGCTATTCCTTATATATAATAATAACTTGGTATGTACTAAGTCTTAAAAGCCTTTTTAGATATAAATAAATGAAATCATACTATATTAGTTGCATATATTTGTGTTGGGGTTCTTACATAATATACTTACTTATAAAATAAGTCAAACTCGGCCAGTCACTCGGCTAGTTGTGGTTTAATGAGGAAATTAAACTATTATCACATCTCTAAATCTAAATATATAAAAGGCAAAGGTGACTGACTGACTGACTGACTGACTGACTGACTGATCTATCAACGCACAGCTCTAACCACTAGACCGATCGAGCTGAAATTTGGTATACAGGTAGCTGTTAGGACGTAGACATCCGCTAAGAAAGGATTTTGGAAAATTTCAACCCCAAGAGGGTTAAATAGGGAGTTAAAAAATCGAACCTAACGTGAGCGAAGCCGCGGGTTAAAGCTAGTAATATTATAATAATATTATAAAACAAAATCCCCACTTACAAGTAAAAAGTAAAAACCTGAAACAACGCGAAGTAAGTCGTATCAATAAAATTAAGTCCACGATTAATTTTTCCAGGTATCTCCACTAGAAATAGAGAGTGCGATAATGAAGCACCCTGGAGTGTACGCAGTAGCAGTGACGGGGATACCCCACGAAGAGCACGGGGATTTACCCGTCGCATGCATTGTACCACACGAGGGCTATACGATTACTGCACAAGAGATAAAGGATTTGGTCAAAGGTATTTTTATGTATTGCATTGTTATAGTTCTTGCAATTCACGAGGGCACGTGAGCTTTACTTGTGGTTACCGGTTACGTCGTCTAGGTACATTGGTACATGCACATTGCGTTAGTGTGCGTGCCTGTCAGGAGTCTAGGAGTGAGAGCGGTCAGGCGCAAGCAAGCTCTCGCGCACACTTTTACAGATACGACTGACACACACACACAACCATAAGTCACGCGCCGTCGTGAATTAAAGAACTATACCGCACTAAGCCTGGAAATACACGTCAGGTTTTTTCATCCGATAGTCTGATCCGGTAGCCTGATCAGGCTACCGGAAGGCATTGAAGCCATTACTTTGTATGAACAGTCAATACACGTCCGATCCGGTGGCCGGATCGGACGTCCGAGTCGGAAACGGGCGCGAGGCGTTTCCGATTTTACTGCCGGTCCGATTGTCTGAAGGCGCGGTCTACATACTTTTAGTATGAGACAAAATAGACATCCGGTTACTCCTTCCGATTTTGCCAGTCAGGGTTCGCAACTTAGGGCTTTACCAAATTTAGGGCGGAATTTTGCTTATTGGGATTTTTTAGGGCCCAAAAAATCTAGCGCTGACACTATGTGGACGCATCGTTGTGGTTCGAATATTGGGCGAAAATTATGAAAAAAAATAAAAATAAAATAATTCATAATAATAAAATTATTTTTATTATGAATTATTTTGGATGTTTTAAATAGAAATGACTCTCAGTAAGTCTTGTCAAATTGATTGGATGAATCCAATAGCGACGTTTTTTCTTCTTTCTCTTTCCTGTCTTTAAAATTTCTGTGGTGGTGTCGTGTGGTGCGGGTTGTTACGTTCCCTCAAATATGGTTGAGCGAAGCAATGGCTGGATCCTGCGTCATGCTCGTGAACGGGTGCCACCAACGGGAATGGGTCTGCTTTTGCCTGCCTGTCTTAACATGCATTGGATTGTTTTGCATTTTTGAAACTTTATTGTGGAAACACTGTATACATAACATAGTTTTGTTACCTATTGTAAAAAAAATTTTTTTTGAAAAGAGCGACCGCCGAGTTTATTGCTGGCTCTTCTCGGCAGGAACGGCATTCCGAACCAGTGGTAGATTCATTGACGATTCAAAAGTACTTGTAAAAGTTTATTTGAATAAAAAATATTTCTATTTCTATTAACTCGTCATCCATCTTCTTTTCTTCTGCTTTGCTCCAAACGCAAGCACTCGGGATGATAGCTCGGGAACGACTGAGTTCAGAAAAAGCCTGACGGAAAAATCGGATGTGTATCGAGTAAATACGATCCGGTTGCCTGATCAGACAATCGGAAACAAAATCGGACGTCTATTGCCAGGCTAATGAGTAAGCCAGGCAATACACGTCAGGTTTTTTCATCCGATTGTCTGATCCGGTAGCCTGATCAGGCTACCGGAAGGCGTTGAAGCCATTACTTTGTATGAACAGTCAATACACGTCCGATCCGGTGGCCGGATCGGACGTCCGAGTCGGAAACGGGCGCGAGGCGTTTCCGATTTTACTGTCGGTCCGATTGTCTGAAGGCGCGGTCTACATACTTCTAGTATGAGACAAAATAGACATCCGGTTACTCCTTCCGATTTTGCCAGTCAGGGTTCCCAACTTAGGGCTTTTAGCCAGGGCGGAATTTTGCTTATTGGGATTTTTTAGAGTCCCAAAAAATCTAGCGCTGACACTGTGTGGACGCATCGTTGTGGTTCGAATAATGGGCGAAAATTATGAAAAAAAATAATAATAAAATAAAATAATTCATAATAATAAAATTATTATTATTATAAAATAATTCATAATAATAAAATTATTATTATTATGAATTATTTTGTATGTTTTAAATAGAAATGACTCTCAGTAAGTCTTGTCAAATTGATTGGATGAATCCAATAGCAACGTTTTTTCTTCTTTCTCTTTCCTCTCTTTAAAATTTCTGTGGTGGTGTCTTGTGGTGCGGGTTGTTACGTTCCCTCAAATATGGTTGAGCGAAGCAATGGCTGGATCCTGCGTCATGCTCGTGAACGGGTGCCATCAACGGGAATGGGTCTGCTTTTGCCTGCCTGTCTTAACATGTTTTGCATTTTTGAAACTTTATTGTGGAAACACTGTATACATAGCATAGCATTGTTACCTATTGTAAAAAAAATTTTTTTTGAAAAGAGCGACCGCCGAGTTTATTGCTGGCTCTTCTCGGCAGGAACGGCATTCCGATCCAGTGGTAGATTCAATGTCGCTACTAGATGTCGCTAACAGTTGCTATAAAACTGATTGAAAAAGTAGATACATATCACTAATTTCGTGGCTGCCGTGTGGTTCGCCGTGGTGTAACGGATAACACACTCGGGCGCGATTCCCAGAGAGATGTGGGTTCGAATCCCGCCGGCCTCGGAATTTTTGATATGTATTTATAAATCTATTAGGTAGATTCATTGACGATTCAAAAGTACTTGTAAAAGTTTATTTGAATAAAAAATATTTCTATTTCTATTAACTCGTCATCCATCTTCTTTTCTTCTGCTTTGCTCCAAACGCAAGCACTCGGGATGATAGCTCGGGAACGACTGAGTTCAGAAAAAGCCTGACGGAAAAATCGGATGTGTATCGAGTAAATACGATCCGGTAGCCTGATCAGACAATCGGAAACAAAATCGGACGTGTATTTCCAGGCTAAGCCAGGCAATACACGTCAGGTTTTTTCATCCGATAGTCTGATCCGGTAGCCTGATCAGGCTACCGGAAGGCATTGAAGCCATTACTTTGTATGAACAGTCAATACACGTCCGATCCGGTGGCCGGATCGGACGTCCGAGTCGGAAACGGGCGCGAGGCGTTTCCGATTTTACTGCCGGTCCGATTGTCTGAAGGCGCGGTCTACATACTTCTAGTATGAGACAAAATAGACATCCGGTTACTCCTTCCGATTTTGCCAGTCAGGGTTCCCAACTTAGGGCTTTTAGCCAGGGCGGAATTTTGCTTATTGGGATTTTTTAGAGTCCCAAAAAATCTAGCGCTGACACTGTGTGGACGCATCGTTGTGGTTCGAATAATGGGCGAAAATTATGAAAAAAAATAATAATAAAATAAAATAATTCATAATAATAAAATTATTATTATTATGAATTATTTTGGATGTTTTAAATAAAAATGACTCTCAGTAAGTCTTGTCAAATTGATTGGATGAATCCAATAGCGACGTTTTTTCTTCTTTCTCTTTCCTCTCTTTAAAATTTCTGTGGTGGTGTCGTGTGGTGCGGGTTGTTACGTTCCCTCAAATATGGTTGAGCGAAGCAATGGCTGGATCCTGCGTCATGCTCGTGAACGGGTGCCACCAACGGGAATGGGTCTGCTTTTGCCTGCCTGTCTTAACATGCATTGGATTGTTTTGCATTTTTGAAACTTTATTGTGGAAACACTGTATACATAGCATAGTTTTGTTACCTATTGTAAAAAAATTTTTTTTGAAAAGAGCGACCGCCGAGTTTATTGCTGGCTCTTCTCGGCAGGAACGGCATACTTGTAAAAGTTTATTTGAATAAAAAATATTTCTATTTCTATTAACTCGTCATCCATCATCTTTTCTTCTGCTTTGCTCCAAACGCAAGCACTCGGGATGATAGCTCGGGAACGACTGAGTTCAGAAAAAGCCTGACGGAAAAATCGGATGTGTATCGAGTAAGTACGATCCGGTTGCCTGATCAGACAATCGGAAACAAAATCGGACGTGTATTGCCAGGCTTAGACCTAAGCGCTCTTCGCAATCCATTCTCGATCTTATTCTGTCAGGAAATCAGTGCCCAGTTGTAGGTCGGCAATTGGTTATGATGATGATGATGAATTTTATATAATTAATATGTCTGTACTTATTTGACAAAGACATCCTAATTTGTGTATTAAAAAGAAAATCAAATGTCATGTAGGACGAAGATGCCGGATGCGCATCTCTATGTGATGCCATGATCTCTATGTGAATCTCTATAGAAAATCACAAGTAAAGTGTAGGTAAAATTTTCTCGTGGCGCGCATCTTAGCCCTACTGTTTCACCATAAAACTGACCAAGTGCGAGTTGGACTCGCACACGAAGGGTTCCGTACCATAAAAACAGCGTTAAGAACGAGCAAAAAACTGCAAAAAATCACGTTTGTTGTATGGATTCCTCTTTATATTTATTATTTGTTGTTATAGCGGCAATAGAAATACACATTCTGTGAAAATTTTAAGTATCTATCTATTACGGTTTATGAGATACAAGCCGCTGATAGATGGACGGAACGACTTACAACAGAGGCTTAGTTATAGGGTCTCATTGGCACCTTTTGGGTGCCAAAACCCTAAAAATTTGCATTCAACTTGAAAACTCTCTATTAATTTTCCCAAGCCCCAACCCATTTCATTATTGTCTTCATTAATTCCTGACCTAGCACTTGGAAGGGAAAACGGAATATTATCGGAATTATTAATATAAACGGAACGGAAAACAATAATATTAATTCTATAATTATTAATTAGTTTGATACATTTCCTTCTCTTTCAGAATCCCTAAGTGACACGAAGCAACTCCGTGGTGGTGTGATCTTCCTTAAACAGTTACCACTTACATCCACAAGCAAGATTGACCGTCCGAAACTGGCAAAGTTGGCCCAGACTATGAAACGAGAATAATTTTAAATGATAAGAAAACCGAAAAGTTCAATACCTACCTCCATAATTAAGCATAAGTTGTTAGCTAGGAATTATTCGTAGAAGTACTAATAGGGTATCCTACTCCTTCTAAGAAATAATCTAAAAATATATAAATGAGATAGTTTAGGTTGGTTTAGGTTATTATAAATCGGGAAGTGTTAGTTTCAGTACACAAAATTCTAAAATAAATTTTATATTTTATTTCAAATTTTTCACTTTTTTATCTGTGCTACAAATATGCGTAACGGCACCCGCCATAACACTACGTCATAATGTCTGTAAATAAAGAATCTTTGATTTAGCACCTCGACAGTTAATGTTATTAGCTATTGTCATCTGTTACTGTGATGTCGAGATGACGTCATCTAGCGTTTTCGTCAATTTACGCGTGAAAAATGAAAAATTTAAATGCATTGTTTTGATACTTATCGATTGAATAAAATTTTAATAAATTTTCTAGGAGTTTATTATCACATTAAAAAAAAAAAAGATTAAATTGAGACACTTTTCAAAAAAGAGTAAAATACCCTATTAGTTTGGTACAATGTGACTCGTGCTCATTAGTGAGCTGGTGATGGTTTGAGATAATTATGATGATGGTGATTTATGACAGTGCATTACGTTCCAACTTCCATTCCCGCGTGTCGTTTCTTTAAAAATGATTGCATCAGTGTAACGATCGCAATGGCCGCTGATTGGCCGAATTTATGGCGTTCTTGCTGCATCAATGCATTTTAACCAATAGTGGGAGGGTACCAGCCAATCAGAGGTCGTTGCGTCCCTGACACTGATGCAATCTTTAGAGAACTGCCACACAGTATCTTTGCATCGATCCAAAATACCGGAGAAAATCGTGTTATTACTGGAAACACGGATAAATGTTCGTTGTCGTTTTACCGATCGAAATTACAAACGCAGAATACTTTAGACTTTTGAGCACAAAAACGCCGGTCATCGCTGCTGTGTGTTCCTTAATATAAATGGCAAATAAAAACATAGCTACAAAAAAATATGTTTTTTTATTTTTTTCAATTTCTGACCGATGCAGATAAATCCAATTATGGCAAGAACAATTCAGAGGCTGAGCCCTGAAAAGGTACAAAACACACGGACAGTACTAACAGAGTTATTTTATCGCATTTATCAATAAATAATTACCCAACCGCTCGTTAAGAAAGACATGGATGGGTCACTGTCCTTATTGTTGTAAGTATGTGATTTTGAAATTTCTTGGACTCTTGGTATACTAATATTAGCGTAATTTATAATTTTCAATAAGGAAAAAGCTGCTTTAAAGTTTGAAGTTTTCGTTTGAAGTGCGATAGTTTCAATCCAATCTCTTATAGCACAAAGCTAGAAAACAAAAAATAAAAAGAACAGCTGATATTAGGGTGGAATCATATCTGTCCGCATCAATTCGCATTTAGCTTGATGGTTTCGGACACATGCATCACGCGCATGCTTTCTACGTCGACGTGTGTCAAACAAGTAAAATGAAGTGATTATATTATCTTGGATAATTATAAAATCAAGTGTTACACTTAAATACGTACCTATTTTAGATACAAAAAATAGGAAAGCTGAATTGATGCTAACAAATGTGATTCGTCGCCTACTAGGATCGCGTCGGTATACTATTCATGGTTAATCATAGAGTTGTCAGAAGTAAGCACATTATATCAATTGAATAGTTTGTATGAACAAAAAAAAGACGTGTGGCACTCGGGGACTGCCGCGGTAAAGCTATTGCATAGCATTTTTTATCAACGCCATCTAGCGGCTCACCGTAGAGGAGTCCCGTGTCAGGTTATTTTCGTTACGGAATTTCTGGATTCGGTCTCCACGCTGGCCCGCGATAGAAGCTATGCAATAGCTTAAAAAATGCTTTTTTCTAATCAATATTTTTACAGGTGATTCTTTAGGTGTTATGTACAATTGTACATATAAGCTTCAGGATTTTCTCGTTGTTCTCCGTGATCTCCGAAATATTATCTCATAAAATACCAACAGACAGATGCTCTAGTCTAAGATATAGCCACTTGTCGTATTGAGTATCTAGAAATATACCACCTAAGTACCTACTGCTATTGACGTCAGAAACATATCGGTTTCATACACTTAGTAGGATGGGAAACACACTATAAATTATAATATATCATTATTACGTTGTGTCGTATTTAACGCATTGTGTGATATCTCTCTCAAACCTTAACAAATATAATATGAAACTGATATGCTTCTGACGCGTCACAAAACACTAGCGTCTTCCAGTTTACCGATAGCTAGCAGGGATACGGGTAGCCTCTAGGGTTGTCAGATTTTTTTCAGCCTATAAGGGACAAATGGTTAAATGAGCAAAAAAATACTTAATTTTTACCCGGGACAAATAAAAAAACAAAATTATTTAGTGTCATTTTTTTTTTATATTTTTCCGAGGATCGAGCCAGTTTTAACATATCGTTTGAACATAGGTATCTGTAAACATCAATACAATAATTATAATCGTAATTAAAAACGGTCATCAACTCTCTTTTTTACGAATGATGCGTGTGTGAATACTTGGATCGATTTCATAATGAAAAACGAAGTACGGTTCAAATACGAGACAGAGTCAGTCCCGCCGGGACATTTTAAACTATGTCTAAAATACGGGATGTCCCGGGAAATACAGGACGTCTAGTCTGGCAACGCTAGTAGCCTCTCTTGCCTCATACGAGTATAATACGTACCTATAGTTGGATATCATACGCTAAGGGATTTTGGACTAGAAAAGAACTCGAAGCTTCTTGAACGCTGTCCTCCAGCCAAGTTGGATTTTGTGTTTGATCTCCATCTCCAAATTCGAGTTTGACTTACCTATCAGGGCTATGCAGCATTCAGTTTTAGTAAAAAAATTTTTTTTTTATTCGATGACAAGATAGCCCTTGACTGCGATCTCACCTGATGGTAAGTGACGATGCAGTCTAAGATGGTAGTGGGCTAACTTGGAAGGGATATAGCAGTGTAAATGCAATCCATACCTCTAATCGGTTTCTACACGCCATCGTGCCGGAACGCTAAATCGCTTGGCGGCACGTCTTTGACGGTAGGGTGGTAACTAGCCACAGCCAAAGCCTCCCACCAGACCAGACCAGAGACAATTTAGAAATTATAAATTCCTAAATTGTCCCCGCCGGGAATCGAACCCGAGATTCTCCTGTGCGCTGTGGTTTTATAACTCCCAGTTATAAAACCACAGCGCTCATCACTGCGCCAGGGAGGTCGTCAAAAAAAACGCATAAAAAAATTTAAATGATTTAAAATCATTCAAATGCTGACTGTACGGACAGCATAAATAAGTATATTCATTTCAATTTTTTCTTGTTTAGATAATAACATAGGTAATGATACTCTACAATCATACTTGTAATCAAAAAGCAATCATAATATAAACTGTATACAGGCTGTATAACATTAGCATCACTAAAAAGATGACAGTTATTCTGTATATCGATATAATGAACTATTAAAAAAACAATCAAAAATCTGCGAGGTAGGAACAATCAAAAATCTGCGTGAAATAATTTTTATGTTTAAAAAAAATTTTAATACTTATGTTTAAAGAAAAAGCGTCCAACTATGAACTTTTCAAATTAAATAGTTCCAAAATTTATGGTCACAGTAGTCACAATATTGTCGCCTTTCTTGCAACAGGATTAGGTCCTTTAGAAAGTCTAAGTAAGTGCACAGGATACCTAACAGTACCAAGGAGCGAAATAAACAAAGCAATAACAAAATAATTACACATCAAATAAACAATAAAATTATTTCTTATGTACCTAGTAATAATAAACGTTGATTAATCGCTGCTACGAACTGCAAATAATACTACGTACCTCGCTACATTATTATTCCACCCGGAGATTTAAGAATAATTCAAATTCAAATTCAAAATTTATTTATTTCATGTAGGCTACCTTGTAGCTCTTATGACACGTCATAAATCTACCACTTCGGAATGCAGATTCTGCTGAGAAGAACCGGCAAGAAACTCAGCAGTTGCTCTTTTCAAAAAATAAAATAATTTTACAATAAGTAACCAAACTAAGCTATGTATACAGTGCTTCCACAGTGAAGCTTCAAAAATGCAATACATATAATCCAACACATGTCAACATGGGAAGACAAAGCAGACTCATTCCCGTTGGAGGCACCCGTTCACGAACACTACGCATGATCCAGCCATTGCTTCGCTAAACCATATTTTTTAATAAAAATAAAAAATAAAATTTTCAAAACCATTAATTACACAGCAAAAGAATATAATATTCAAACCAAACGTAATATTTCCTTAACCAGTAGTTAAACGGTTAGCAGTCATTATAAATGTAGAATTAGTGCTTTATTCGCCTTTGAAGATGGTGCCTTGGAACAAGTCCATAATTTAACATGAAAACCCAGCTATCCCTCTATTTAGCTTAAATAATGAAACACTTTGAAGGTTGAAGGCGGGCGACGTTCGATCGCAATTTACTTAAAGAACATTTTACGATTGTAAGTAATAAAAATGGTACTTAGGAATAACTAGCTTATACTTTTGGAACGAAGTTCCTTATCGCGCGTTGTGAAAGGGGGCTAGACGGAAAAAATTCTTACGAAAAGTTGTCACGACACTTTTTGCTATCGGCGTCGCATGTTTCTCTGTCTGTCTCTCTCTCTCTTATAGAAAGCAAGCCAGATATTTTAATTTCTATTTCGCATTGAACTTCGTTCCGTCCGGGTGTCCCTTGACACCTCTCAAGTTTTTTTTGCTTTAATCCGTTGAGCCCATGTAATAATGGCTAAACCAGATAAATCTTTAAAGTAGGTACAACGTGTTCTAGATACCTACGCACCGCGCATCTTCCCCTAAAATAAATTTAGGAAAAACAAGCAAGTACAAAAAATAGACTGACAGGTTTTACACTAACTGCAGACATACTCAAGACTGCCTTTAAAGTGCTTTTGAATCGCCAAGTGACTCCACAACTGCTTTGGAATCTTCAAACCGAGAAGAACCAGCAAAAAAACACAGCTTTTCATAGATTCTGCATTAGATAGTCAAATAGTTATAAAAAAAAATATTGAGCATAATCCAGATATTGGTCATGTAGCATCAGCTATTGCATTAGCCAGTAATCTGTGGATTGTGGTATTACCTAACAGCAAGATCTATCATCCAATGAACGTTTATAAGAAACATCGTCTGTGCAAAGCGTTCATTGGATAATAGATTGTTATTGTTAGTCACTATGTAGGTAACACAAGTGAACAATGTTCTTTATATGCAGTGTGACAGTATCACATTTATAACAAGCAGAAGCAAACAGATGTCCACAAAGATAATACGAAAGTCTCAATAAAGTGCACAGTTTACAGTTCATCAAATAGGTATCTGATTTGAGGTAAACTATTCAAATTATACTAATAGAGATAAATGATAAGTGAATTTAGATTTATTCTTATTTAACAGCATTGACAGCATGCCAATGTGTAAGGAATTGAACTGTCGATCATTAATTTTCAATCCGCGCTTTTAACCGTTGCACTGTTGAGGCTCTTATTTTTTCATCCCCAACTATTTAAAAAAAATACCTATTCATATATTATATCATTAATGTTGGTTCTTAAAGTAATTTTAACCATCTGAAATATTTTTGAACCTAAATGAGGTGGAAAATTACAGTGATATGGCACCGAAGCGATCCACTGATGCAGTGCACTGGTACATGTCAGAATTGACATCTCGCATCGTAGCTCAGTCTGGCCTTCCTCATGACAGATTCCATCTTGGAAAAATTATCCTGCAGAGTTTAAAAGACTATCCCGATGCAGTGATGCAGGTAACTAGGAACTTTAAGTAGATAACGGGTGGCGCGTGTTTGCCATATAATTATATTTGTTTCTGATCTGGCGGATTACAGCAAAATATTATAATTCCTTTGAGTGGATAAGCTTTAATGCCACTGCTTATTTTAAGCTAAGCTTCCAATAATGCTATAACAGATACGAAAAATCTATTAGTTTATAGCAGAGTGAAAGAAAACTGCAAGAAAATTCTCAGAAACAGCCCGGAGCCGGGAAGTTCTGTCTTCTGTGCTTCGAAAATGATGAGGATGTAAAGCTGTTGTTACCGAGTCTGATCTCTTTGCCGTCCCATTTGATTATAAAAGTGAAAGTATAGAAAATGTACCTACTACAACTCCAATATCTACTGCGCGTGCATAGTTGATATATTTTTAAAATTTGGTCAGGAGTAGGAACATTAATATAAAATCTGGACCATCACTTATCTATGTTTTCATAAACTACACTAATTTTCATTTCTTAGATCGATGGAGCAACAGGAGAGACGGAAACGAACGCTTCTCTGATGGAAAGATCAATTAAATGTGCTACAGGTTTTAGAAATCTAGGTTTGATCGCAGGTGATGTGATGGTTCTAATGGCACCGAACCATGTAGATCTGGCTGTGCCGTTTTACGCAGGCTTGTTTACAGGAGTCATTACTGCTGCTGTGGACAGGACTTTAGGTGTCAGTAAGTGTCTTGATAGCAGTAAGTTTTGCACAATTAGTAACAATAATATAATTAATCTCTATCTCCGAAAATATTCATCAGATCTTCAGCAAATGTAAATGGAACCAATCTGACGATACGTCCTTTCAAATAAAAATCAAAATCAAAATCGGTTCAACTTTACGCAGTTATGGAGTAACAAAGAAAAAAATAAAAATAAAAAATACGCGTCGAATTGAAAACCTCCTACTTATTTTGAAGTCGATTCAAAAGTTGAGGAAGCTTATATTCGAAAGAAGAATTTTCTGTAATCAATAAATAATTATTTGTAATTTCTACGGTACGGTATATTATGAATCGTAGTGGCATTGAAATATACGTTGTACTTGCTAGTCTATTTAAATGTTATTTAAACTATCTTGACATCAATATGAAACAATTCAAGAGCGCGAAACTCTATCATAAAATTAACTCAATAAACAGTTCTTGGTGCATATATGACCGTATTATATCTATCGACTCTATTGCTTCTATAATATTCCAACTGAAAACCAACATAATTAAATACGTACGTATAACATTTTCCAAATAATTTTCAGGGGAACTACAAGACACTTTTAACGTGAGTCGCCCAAAAATAATATTCTGTCAAAGTGAGAAGGCACCCGATATACAAGTTGCTCTAAATGAAATAGACTTGAATGCTCTAATCATTACTTTCAACAAGGGAGACTATCTATGTAATTTAGCTGATTTCATAACAAAATATGCTGATGACACCCCAATCGAAGAATTTCAGTAAGAATCTTTTTACTACAACTTAACTTACTTTAGTTTAAAGTAACTTTATGCACATTAATATCACATTAATATTACAAAGGCGAAAGTTTGTATGTGTGTGAGTATGTATGTTTACACAACGAATGAACCGATTTGGTTGTTTGAAATGGTGATAGCTCATACCCAGGATTAACAACTAGGCTACATTTAATCCCGGAAAACTAAAGACTTCCCGTAGGATTTTTAAAACTAAATCTACGTGGACGAAGTCGCGAACATCAGCTAGTAAAATGATAAAAATATTATGTTGTGTTGATAAATAATTCATTTCGAATTTTTAGGCCTACTGATTTCGATCCCGCGGAAACAACAGGGTTCCTTGTATCTACCAGCGGCACAACTGGTTTACCTAAAGCTGCAGAAGTCACACATAAAAATTTTGCTATGTCTGTTCCAATGTTTTGGTAAGGTTTAAATTAGGGGAAACGTAAATTACTACTACTCTATGAGTACCTATTAGAAGATTTTTTGCACCAACCAAAAACGGGAAATATTTGGTTGGTCCAAATACATAAAATCTACCACCAAGTGACTACGAATAGCTATAGGATGTAGATAATTATGTGCGTTTTCTCGCCCAATGTTATCCTAATTTAGACTGACGAACTCATGGCTAAGTCTTCTTCATAGGGAACTCGATAGTCAGACTTGCGCTAGGCTAAAAGGCTAGGCTAGGCTAGGTTTCACCCTAAATAATATTCTCCTGTTTCAGGCTGCGTTTCACCACTTTCCCAAGTCCTATTCGCATGGCTTTGGTCGGTGCCCCGTTGCAATGGCTGACTGCTCTGTTGCATTACATTGCCTCGCCAATATTTAAGTACATACGGTTGCAGACATCGTTGCCTCTCACGCAAGAACACGCTTACTACCTCATTAACACGTATAAGGTCATTGACATTTTTTTGGTTTCGTTAGTGCTAGCTTGTTCCTGCTTCATGAGGGTTAGAGTCACAGCTCGGGTAAAAAAGCAGTTTTCTTTTAGATTTTTCTGACAAGACATTTTCAGTAGCGGCCCGGAATTAGGATACACCCCGTTTCTCGAAGAGCCATTGGTAACGCGTCTGAACTTTTTCCGGTATTTTCGATTTGCCTCATAATTTTCCTTATGTTTAAGCGCAAGTTGCTTGAAAGCAACTTTTGTATTCCAATACAATCCGCAATTAACTAATTCTGTATATAATCCGTACACATATTTATTATCAGATTAGTAAATAGGTTTAAAATAATATTACTGGGCCTTTCAGCCGACATACACAATCTTTAGTCCTACATTAATGACAACACTAATCAAGAAGGAGGCAAGAGACCAATGCGACTTCACCTGTTTCGAACTCATCATATTGGCAGGCAGTGCGGTGTCTACAACACTCATAGATGAAGTTCAGGTACCTAACTCCTACTTAGTGTTTTTTAACCTTAAAATTCCTTTTTCTCTTATCAATCGACCTCTTACTTATTTTTAGTCATCTGCGAGTTTCAACTTCAGTTAGACGCCAAGAGAATATAATCACTTTAAACGTACTTTTAGTAAAAAGGATCAACCCACACAACAATTCAGGTTAAAGTTTCTATTGACAAAATTGTGAGTATGATCCTTTTTACTAAAAAAAACCAGCCAGTGAAAAGAGTACCTAGTCTTCCACGCTGGAACTGAACTTCTCTGAGAGGAGACGTGCGCTCAGAAGCGTGTTCCGCTGATAGGTTGCTGCTGATGATGATGATTATGTATAAGAACATTTTCTTGTAGAGTATAACGCCAAGCACTGAAGTTCAAAACGCATTCGGCATGAGTGAATTAGCAGGAGTGGGGTTCAACGGAGACTTCCCGCCACCTGGTTCCTGTGGTAAACCATTGGGATGCTTCCAATATCGAGTAAGATATTTTTATGTATTCCTTCTGCATTTCCTTGGGATATTCCTTGTTCTCTTTTTCCATTCTTCTTTCTAGCTTACAGACGTACTTGGATGCTTTTCAACCCAATCCGTCCAGTGGTTTAGGTTTTGCGTTGATAGATCAGTCAGTCAGTCACCTTTTCCTTTTATATATTTAGATTAACATTTAAAAATAAATACGCGTACTGCGCAAATATTTCTAAGTAATTTTTTTTGTCAATAAATAGGTAATCATCTAAATATATAAAAGGCAAGGGTGACTGACTGACTGACTGACTGATTGACTGACTGACTGACTGATCTATCAACGTACAGCTCTAACCACTGGATCGATCGAGCTGAAATTTGGCATACAGGTAGCTGTTAGGACGTAGGCATCCGCTAAGAAAGGATTTTGGAAAATTTCAACCCCAAAGGAGGTAAAATAGGAGTTTAAAAAATCGAACCTAACGTGAGCGAAGCCGCGGGTTAAAGCTAGTTATTATATAAATGACTCAAATTGCAGATCATTAATGTGGACACCCAAGAAGAAATTGACGAACCAAATATGCCAGGGGAACTTTGGATGAAAGGCCCAGCTGTTTTCAAAGTAAGAGCAAAAAACGTAATATTATTTTCTCATTAATAAATTAAATATCTTTTCACACATGAATACAAGATTCAAAATAGAATAGCTATAATAGTTAATTAAAAAGTAAATACCTACTATTAAATTATTTTTTGAAATTATTTTATTGAAAAGTTATATTTTATAAATTATAATATTTAGTAATTATAAGTGTTATAGAAAAATAAGCGAAAAGCAATAAATAGGTATCTATTATGATCCCTTTTTCTTCTTGATATCACAGAATGTCTCTATATCTAGAAATATTCTTACTTAATTATAGGGATATTACAACAATGTGGAAGCAACTGAAGATGCCTTCGCGGATGGGTGGTTTAAAACAGGCGACATGTTTTACAGAGATGAAAACTGGAACTATTACTTTGTGGAACGAATAAAACTGCTGTTGAAATATAAAAGCTACCAGGTAGGTAACTCATCAATAAAACCGACTCATCTAATAGCGATCGAATTCCACTTATGAAGTTTAACTTTTGCGGCTTCGCTTAGGTACGTTAAGTTCGATTTTTCCCTTATTTTACCCCCTTAGGGGTTGAATATTCAAAAATCCTGTAGTGGATGCCTACTTCATAATAGGTATCTGTATGCCGAACAACTCAATCCGTCCGATGGTAGTGGATACTGGATAGATCCGTCAGTCAGTCACCATATTAAATTTTTATTGCATCATTCTTTCTTTTCTTCTTTGATGTACAACAATCTGTATTCGAGTTTCTGGCGGTTGCAACTTTGCAAGGATAAGGAAAATAAGAGACGAGGTCAAGGATGTATCCCAAAACTACTGGGGATTACGATTATGGATTACGTAATATTTGAACGAGCGAAGCGAGTTCTCTGAGTCAACTAGGGCACTTGTCTGTACTGGACAGAGAAGTGTGTATGTCCAAATGTCTGTCAGAGCCCTATAACTTCAGAATTACTGAATATTAGAACGTGAAACTTGGTTGAAAATTCATTTATATCCTGTACTTGAACAACAAATAGGTACAACAAGCTGTAGTTTGCGATCCCGGTTTTCAGATATCACCAGTGGAAGTGGAAAATGTAATAAGGCAACACCCCGGTGTCCTGGATGTGGCCGTGACTGGTATCCCAGACCCTGAGAGCGGGGACCTGCCTGTAGCGTGTGTAGTCACGCGGGACGGATACGACGTCTCCGTGGACCAAATTAAAAACTTGGTTAAAGGTGAGCTCAAGAACAAGTTCCATGAGTATGTTTGCATAGAGGTAAGCGCGAGAACCTGTCTTGTCGCAGGAGAATTATGTCTAGCTTGGACTAATGTCTGTTGAGACTTTTTTATAAGCAACGTTGACCCAAAAAGTGGCCCAAGAATTTCTTTCCGGCCTAAATTGTTTCCGGGATAAAAAGTTGCCCTTACCACAGTATCTATTTATGAAGATCTGCTCAGGTGTTTGGAGATCATCAGCTCATTTCCTTACAAACTTTCGTTGGTGCGATTGATTTGAAAGGTGTACTGTTTCTTCAAGGAACAGCAACCATGAGCTGACGCTGCAGCGTCAAGTAGCCTGCGGGATACCCAACTCCTCAGCAACTTACAGCAGATACAGTGTGCTTGGACTCATTAGAATGGTCTGTTAATTAGGTGTTAGATAGTTGATGATCGTGAATTGAGGAAGAGATGCTTGTTCATAGTAATGTACGAAAATAGCAGGCTTTGCTATAAAATATTTTCATTACAGACTCGCTGTCGGACTCAAAGCAACTACGAGGCGGTGTGATATTCCTCAGCAGTATTCCTATGACGGCTTCGACCAAGGTCCACAGAAGAAAACTTAAAGAATTAGTACTCAGCCTGGAAAGACAATGAAATCGTGGTTATCTTCATTCGTTGATAAACTGTTCGATGCCCAAGGCATATCAGCTGGACATATGTTTTTTTACGTTATGTTGCTTATAGAGAACACACAGAACACAATAATCCCTCGTTGGAGAGTATTATAATCATAATAGTTTTATTAAAGGCAAAATAACCAGCACGCACATAAATGTCAATACAAGTACAATTTAATAAATTAAGTATCACAAACAGCTTACTATTTCCTATTACTCTTTTTATCCACAGATAGCCAATATATTAAAATATTGCTGGGCATCCCGTGCCCGTCACACACCATTATGACTAAGTATAAGGATGCTGTTCTGAAAATTTTGGGGTCTATCCCAGAAAGAGGATACTCTTTTCCTCATTACTGCATAGAAGTTGGACAGTCTCGATACCGCAATTAGCCTGAGGCACTACAATATCTAAGCAAAGCCATCAATATGCGAAAAACATTATAAAACTAAACACGCATTGCCGTGTAGGACTTTCTAAAAAAGTTTATCCAAAGTTGACATTGTGCTTTGTGAGTGCAACTCTTTTGATGTTGCACTCCGTGCTATACTGCAAGCATAACAAAAGCCTTCTTCCCAAATGTTGTCCTTGCATACCGAATAATGAAGAAGCTTGAAGTTACGGCTGCACTTACTCAAGTTTTTACAGGACATGGCGGGTTCTATTAATACTTGAGTCTTGAACTCTTGAATCGCTTCAAGTGTAAAGAGGATCCGTCACGTATCTGTGAGCCAGGTGTGGCAGAATCGGTAATGCACATCTTAATAGAGTGTCCTGTGTATGGAAAATAAAGATATGAAACAGAAATGAAAATAGACAAGGAAATAATAAAGAATAACCTAAGTATTATTATAGAGGACGGAGTTAAAAGAAGGATATTTTTAGACTTTTGTAAAATGATAGTAAAGAAGGTAAACGCGAGAAACAAATAAGGTAAATTAATAATTGGTAACAAGGAAATCTGCAGTTGCCTGGTAATGACGCGGATGGTGTATATATACCTACCCATCCCGCGTTGGTCAAAAACAAACATCCTGATTGATAAAAAAAAAATCAGCAGACAAGGTCTCCGACCGAATCAGTTCAAAAGAATCCTCCGATCGGAGTATTCTTTTGAATATTGACTAAAAAAAAAAACTCTTTTGATAACCACTGCGCCTTATACAGCTATTCAAATCATAAGTTCGTATGTAGGTGTTCAAATTTAATAAGAAAATTATGGTATCGTAGTAAATGTTACATTAGTAGCTACTTTCCTAACAATCTGTAATTTTATTAAATTATACGTAGTTTCGCAATTGTAGTTTCATGAAAATAAACATTAATTTAAAGCTACGAGTAAGTATGTTTCATTTCAACGATTTCGACTAACTCGGCGTCCGCATGGATTTAATGATAAATATCTCGTGAGAACTCTTTTATTTTCCGTCATGACTCCACGATGCAATCTACCTTGTGCCAAATAACGCCATGCTCCGTGCTCGGCTAAGTGTATGACAGGGAAATGGCTAAACACAGGCAGACAGAGGTACTCGTATTTTCGTATTATAATATTATTCTTCTTCTTCTTCTTAAAGTACCATCTGCTATCGGAGGTTATCAGAGATCAACTGTAGTTTAACTAATAGGCTCTGAACAGATATCTAGAGCTCATGTTGAACCACTGGAGGAGGTTTTAAAGAAAAAAAGGTTTTAAAGAATACCCAGGGTATTCTTTTTCATCCAGGCCTTCGTCTATCTTTTATTTTGCCTGGAATGATTAGTTGCAGCACGTCGTATTTGCCATTCCGCATTATGTGATCCAGATAATCGAGTCTTTTCCGTTACACAGTTTTGAGTACCCCCATGGGCTTCCCTATTCTCTGTAATACTGTTTTATTATGTGCAGGATATCCCCATGATAACGTAGCATACGTTTTACCTATATCTAAAACGCTGCTAGCTTCTTGTACATCGCATGTGTTAATTAATGACTCAACTCGATACTACATCCTATGATCCTACTAATATTATAAATGCGAAAGTTTGGATACTCGTATACGGATAGACGAATGTTTGTTACTCAATCTCGCAGCAACCACTGAACCGATTTGGCTGAATGGCACAGAGATAGGTTACAGTCTGGAATAACAATAGGCTATATTTTAATTTTAATAGACAGGGCTTAAAATTGTGACATATTTGCAAGATTATGCCACCTATATTGACTATGCCATCACTGTATATCTTTGAAAATATTATGTATGCTAGAAAACATCTTCCATCTCTAATAAAGAACACCGTCTGTCATAGTTATAATTTGCGACATTCGCATGTTCAGTTGGCCATGCAGAAATGCAGGTTATCGAAAACAAGTAAGTAATTTATAGGAAACTCTATACGCTTTTACAATAAAATTCCAAAGGACATTACAAATCTTTCTGACATGCAATTTAAAGCAAAAATAAAATATATTCTAATAAAAAAGGCATATTATAAAATAAATGATTATATAGAAGATAAAAACGCCTGGAAAATCTAAGTGTGCACAAGCCATTGTGAGGTTAGTAAAAAAAATAATTAAATTATGTGCTATTGTATAATATATCTTTTCTTTTTTTCTGACATAAAAATTATTTACTTGAGTACCTATTTATTTTTTAATCATATTTGTTATGTTTAATGACATCACATTATCATTATATTTTGACCCTTGACATAAGTATTAGGTACATAATTTTTTCTTTTGACATTTAATTAATTTATTTTTATTTTTATTAAGTAAGTATTTTGTACTTATTGATGTAAAATTTGTTGACATTCGTAAGCGCTTTTGTAAGTCTAAATCGAAGAAATAAACAATACAATACAATACAATACAATTAGTCTTATTAGCAAGTTACTAGAACTTTCAGTGAGTACCTTTAATTATAACGAAGATATAACGGCAGGTGATGAAATATTTTATGGATGTGTTATACCTACCAAGTTTATTTCCGCGGTTTTCCTTGTTTACCTACTCTAAGAAAGGAGTTTAATGAGACTGATACTTATAGATTATCCTTTTCCGCAGAGAAGATTCTCTGCAGAGGATAGCATTACTTTACGACATGACAATTTGTTTTCTTTTAGGCATTGTATACGACAGAAATAGTATCAATCTCATTAAACTCCTTTCTCATCTCATAGTAGGTAAATAAGGAAAACCGCGGAAATAAATGTAGTAGGTATGATACATCCATAAAATATTTCCTTACCCACCAGGTTAGTATCCCCGTCATAATTCAAGGTACTCGCTCAAGTTGCAAGTAAGATGAATTTTACAAATATGTCATAATAAATGACTTGCAATTTATTAAACAGCACCAGTAGGGTAGGTACAAGTATTTATTGTAGACTACGTAAAATTGTAAATCATTGTAGTAGGAACTGTTTACTTAAGCAGGCTCTCCTACTGGCTTACATACCTAGCTCACGATAACAAAAAACTTGGATCCAACAAAAAGGAGATTGTGACGTCACCGATAGTTAAACTTCCTGAGATGTGACAGTGACAAAACCATGGGGCATAACCTCAGCTGATAGTGATGCTGTATCGGATCGGATGGAGCCTTTGCGATCTTAGATCAAGCACGTATTATATTATGGATATGTTAATTTTCTAAGCCATCATGCAATAGGAACTCAGGCTTCAATTAGTATGTGTATATTGTGATAACAATAATTTCTTCCTTGCACTAAACATCTTATTGTACAAATGACAATGCTACTTATTGCATACCAATAAAGGTCATTTTCAAAAATAAAATTATTTTGTTGGGATCATTTTCCTTGTAAGTTAATTTACTTCTAAAAAGGTATATAATGAACCCCATAATTTAACGTAACCATAACATAAAGAGCCATTCAAAGCTCAGCAACAAACAAGCACTGTTTCAGACATTATAGAGAACTTTTAAAATGGGTATATTTTGTGATATATCTCGTGACGACCATCTCGGGCATTTGATGCTCCAGAAATTGAAACAGCATCAAGACAATATTTGTCAGGTATTTAAAATTCTTTACCAATTCTATATATATGCGATCAAAAATTACATTTTGCCAAGCCATTTCTATATGTTGATTTCAAAAAAGTTATAATAATTTTAAATTACAGATTACAGTGAATAATTTTTTATACTATATTTAAAAAGTTATTTTCATTTAGATACCTAGCTTAGGTATTGTTTTATAAAATCTACATAATTTTAATAATAGGTAGGTACGTTTTTTTCTCGATTACATAATAATGTTTTCCTTCTTCTTTCGAAACGTTTTACGAATATGAACTACGTCAAGTCCAGATTAAAAATTTAAATTTTCCGAACTGGAAAACTCAGCGTTGAAAGACTTCGTGGACGGACGTCTTCACGCGAGTTTCTGGGAGTCGATGGATATAAGCGGCACAAAATTTTGTACTGTGACGATCCTTGCAAGAGTCTGTCAGTTGAGACGACGACACAACAATCAATTTTTTACCCTTAGATCGATGCAGCTACCGGTGAAGAGGAGACTTATGCTTCAGTTGCGTCCCGATCAATACAGCTTGCTAGAGCCCTCCGAAAATTTGGGCTGAAGCCAGGAGATGTACTCGCTCTGGGCGGCAAAAACCATTTGGACCTTCACATCCCATTCTACGCAGCGCTTTATAATGGCTTGCCAATCGTTGGTGTTGACCCGTTTTTCAAATATGGTAAGTACATTTCTTTTATCACTCATGTTAATGCACATCTAATCAGTGTCGATAAAAACCTTATCGAGAAAACCAATCAATTATAATCTAAGATTATAACTGATTTACACAAGATTGCACCTAAGATTTTTCAACAAATTAACAAATTAACCAATGGTAAGGTCTTTGATACGTCTTGTCATAGAGCCGCAAGTGAGCCTATCTATACTATCTATACTATTATAATAAATAGAGAGCGCTAATTTTGTGAGTTTGTATGTATGTCCGGAGCAAACTTTGGAACCACCGCACTTATTTCAAAAATTCTTTCACCATTTAAAAGGTAAATTATTCCAAATGGTTATAGGCTATATATTATGCACACAAATGTATTATGGCTAGATATTATGTGCAAAGTTAAAGAAGTCGGAAACATTTTTGACTCTCAAACGTTTTCAAGGCGTGCGCTGGGTCATGTACCTACTGTTATTGGATAAAAATGGTGTATGGGTGAATTGTTCCTCTTCAAGAGTTCTAAAAAAAAGTCCGCGATAGCATATGTCTATATTCTAAGGATAACTTACAGTAACCATTTCTATCTTTCAAATTTTGATTAAAAATTTATTGACAATCGTCTCCTATAAGAAGCTCTGTGCGGTCATTCCCGTAAAAACAAATATTTAATTTTTCAACCCGGACGAAGTCGGCGCGGGCTTCTAGTATGAAATAATAATAATTTTGAATTTGCGTTACCTTGCTTCGATCCAAGACATGACTTACTTTACTAACTTTTCTCTATTAGCGAGGAAAGGTTAGAATTATTTTGCTATAATCCGCCAACAGAAAAAATCTGTATAGTCAAACATGCAGTTACGGATCTCGGATCGGACAGTCGGTTGGCGGATTATAGCAAAATAATTCTCAAAATAATTCTTGCTAATCATCAACTTCCGCAAGTAACGCCTGCTTCTATCCTATATTTTCTCTATTAAACTACCTCTGGCAAACCAAAAAATACTCACATCCCCATCCAAGTGAGCCCGCTTTTGACTAAAAAGTAGCCTACACTATAATTATTATATTTTTCACAAGATAAGACAATATAGCTCTAGTCTACGATATAGAGCTATCTTATCCTAGCAAAAATAATTATAAAATATAGTAAGTATGAGAATGGCGACCTATACTTTCGGAAACTGACTTGGACTTTATTCCTATTTTCATTACGAATTCATTTTCAGATGAGGTTCGAACATTATTCAAGCTGACAAAACCTAAAATAGCATTCTGCCAACACGAATCCTTCGATACTTACGTCAAAGCAGCAACTGATCTTGGTCTGGATGATCTGAAGATTGTCACTTTTGAACACGGGAAATGTACGATGGCAGATTTTATGGATGAATATGATACGGGAGAATCTGAAGAGGAATTCAGGTAAAATAATTGACATGATACTTATAATTGTTTAACGTTAACTAAATTTAATTATGATTTCATTATTCATTGATTTATTATTTAACTAGACTAAGCCCGTGACTTCATCCGCGTGGTTTTTAATTCCCACGGGAACTCTTTAATTGTCCGGGATAAAACGTAGCCTATATGATAACCCTGGTTGTGAGCTATCTCCATTGCTAATTTCAGCCAAATCGGTTTATTCGTTGTGGCGTGAAGGAGTAACAAACGTACACACATACAAACTTTCGCCTTTATAATATTAGTGTGATTAATATTATATTTTGAAATAGACTTAATTAGAATATTTAAGAAGGTATTTTTTGGCACAAGCACCTAGATGATCACTACAATAATTGAACGAACTGCAACTATGTTCGATTGGAGCAATTTAGATTGCAGACGAAAGTTTTTATCGTACGTCTCATGATTTAACTAAATTTAATTTTAGTTTTAGTCAGTTATCCATTGGATATCCTTCTATGAAATTTATATTTTCAGCGTAACAGATTTCGATACAGACAAAATATACGCGTTCTTGGTGAGCACCAGTGGTACCACGGGCAAAGTGAAAGTTGTGGCGTTTAATCATAAACCATTCATATATAAAATACAAGCACTTCTAAAACTCTACAATTATGATAAACAGTAAGTGAAAACTTCCAATTAGGTATTCGAAAGATGGCTCTTGTTTATGTAAACCTTCTTATCTCAAACGATCGCCGCTCCACTACTGGGCACTTATTTAGGCTTTAATCCATATTCCACCAGACACTATCTAAAGGCGATTTAGTAGGCTTCACACACTTAAAGAGAATAATATAGAGAATTTCCAGGCATGCAGATTTCCGCACGATTTTTTCCTTCACCTTTAAAACAAGGGATACATAATTTAATTATGTAATTAATCGTTAAAAAACTAATCCCCTGAAAACTTGGAAAAATGCAATCTAAGATATTTGTTTATTTTAATTTTAATTATTGTAAGTATTGCAATAAAAATATGAATTCCAAAAAGTAAAAATTACTACGGTTATCTATTATCTATTACAAATCGATAATCTTTTGAAACATTTTTGACATTAATTTTTATAGTTTAGCCATCATTCTCCTCCCGGTCCTCCAATCAACAATGATTAATTAATAAATCATTGTCGATTGCACTTGAACTTAATAAAAATGTACTGTTTAGTAAACTAGAAAACTGGCAAATAACATTTTAATTTTCTTACTCAGGCCTAAGAAGAAAGTGTTAAACTTATCTCCAGTGAATTGGATATCGAATTATTTCTTGTCAATAGGTGGTCCCTTAATTGGAGACACGAAAGTGCAATCCTCCATACCAGATGACTATGAACACATCATTTACATCATAAACAAATACAAGGTAGGTCCAGAAGAAAGTCTCCACAAATTCACTACTCACTTTATTCACTAATCCTTATCTGTGATGGCCGAAAACATTTTTGCTGTGATATAATCAAGAACCTCGGTAACTTGAGAGACAAACTAACGTCACTTACCAGATTCATGTATTTTTAAACAATCCCATAGCTAGTGTCTTGCCGTTATCTCAACTATAATCCCTGCTGGCTTAATGAGCTCAGAAACATCAACCCTTTTTATTGTATCAAAGAATTTTAAATGAACATGGATACCTGATTATTCGGGAATGCCATTTATACCTAGATCTCGATACTAAGAAGCTGCAGGGTTGGTCAGACACCTACTTAATTTTACTTTTTTGCAGCCAGTAACGTGCCTGCTAGGTCCTACGTTAGTAACATATTTAGTGAGTCGGAAGAAAGATGTGGACTTCAGTTATTTCAAAAGTATCACCATCACAGGGTCGAAAATATTTCCTGAACTGCTAGCTAAGTTCAAGGTATGTAGGTACATTTATATTCAAAAAGTTTTATTTAGCATAAGACTTGCATAGAGTTAATGTGAAAAATAAAAACTATATACTTAGGTATATTAAAATTAAAATTTTTATCTATTAAAAAAAGCAAAATGCTTGAAATCAATTTTCTTGGTAGAACGTTTTTCTAAACATTGCTCCAAATATTGTTTTTCTTTTTTTGTTAGTTTCAATCGAAAACGTTAGTTAATGTTATACATATTTATAATATAAAAAATCATTTTTTTATAGTTATTACAATGACGTAATATTGATTTTTCGAATATTATTTTTCACTGACAACGAGCTCTTTATATAGCACGCTAAGTGTGTGAGGTCTATAAGAATTATATGAAATGTAAATAATGTACATCTTTCTTAGGCTCTCCTTAGTAAAGATACATTGGTTGTGGAGGCATACGGCCAAACAGAAACCATAGGATCCGTGCTAGGCCCAGTCCCAAACGGTCCTAGCGGCAGCTGTGGCAAACCTTTGCCAATCTACGCTATTAAAGTAAGTACATAACATAATATTTACTATGTTACAAATCTGATACTTATATCCACCCTTACCAGTATCGTACCTACCGTTGATGAATACGACATCGCACACGCATGGATTCTGTTTCTAAACAGGAACGAATTTAAAATGCTGTCACTCATCATCCGCATAATTGTATACTGCATGCATAAAAATGTATCTATTTTATCGTATTACTAGCTGATACCCGCGACTTTATTCGCGTGGATTAAGGTTTTTTATTACCGTGGGAACTCTCTTATTTCCCGGGATAAAAAGTAGCCTATGTCCTATTCCAGACTCTGTGCCAAATTTCAGCCAAATCGGTTCAGTCGTTGCGAAACAAACATACAAACTTTCGCATTTATAATATAAAATAGGGAAAAAAGATTACAATGTTTGTATACAAAATTATACTTGTACTTATTGAGGAAAATGCATATAATAGCATCAAGACGTAGACGCTGGCTCACACGTAATCACACAACTTTTTCCTGCATAATCCATAATATAAATTACTTTAATAATGCTCATATTACCACGTATTATAATTTATCCAGATACACTATAATAATATTATCTACTATATAAAAATAAGTAGGGTTTTCCTTCCTGACGCTATAACTCCAGAACGCACGAACCGATTTCCACGGTTTTGCATTCGTTGGAAAGGTCTCGGGCTCCGTGAGGTTTATAGCAAAGAAAATTCAGGAAAAATTTCAACAATTTAAGAACGCGGACGAAGTCGCGGGCGTCCGCTAGTTATATTATAGTAACTTACTTTATTGCAGTTAGTAGACCCAAATACTGGCTTGGAAATTAAGGAAGCTTACGTAGCTGGTGAATTATGGAACAAGGGACCTAGATTTACGGTAAGTTCTGGATTCATGGAAGTTTTTGAATACTTTAAGCTATTAAATACATTATATTCAAGATGTGAAATACAATCAAACCGAAACAAGTTAATTTTCTAATCAACTTGGAAAGATATAAAACTTTGGAGATGATACTCGTATTTTAAAGAATCCCGCGGGAACCCTTTGATTTCCTGAGATAAAAATATACTATGTCCAATCCAAGTCCATTTCTTGCTTCGTTGCTGTGTTACTTAAGCACAAACCGACAAACATATTTTCGCAGTTATAATATAAATATACGATTTCAGGAATACTACAACGATCCGGAGGAGACAGCGCTGGCATTTTCAGAAGATGGTTATTTCAAAACAGGGGACTTATTATACCGGGACGATAATGACTATTATTTTTATGTAGATCGAATCAAAACTTTAATAAAATACCGAAATTCACATGTAAGTTCTACTATTAATTTGATTTGCGATCAACAAAACCTAAATAGTAGCTACTTTGTTATTTTACGTATTTAAAATTATTTACATTGTTATTTCCAAAAAACTTTTTAAAGAATATTCGCAATGCTGAATATAAGTAATATACCTTCCAACTTTATGTAACAGATCTTGCCACTCGAAGTAGAAGAACTAATTAGCACGCTTCCAGGAGTAAAAGAAGTATGTGTTGTTGGAATAAGCGATCCTCTAGAGGGACAACAGGCAGTAGCATGTGTAGTGAGAAACGAAGAAAGTTACGTTACTGCACTGGACATCAAAAATCTGGTTATAAGTAAGTCCTAATTGTACAGATACACACGTTCAATTTTTAACACACTTTTGCGTGTCCTTTTTTGCCCAAAAGGGTAAACGTTAAGAATCCCATGGAAACCCTTTGTTTTTCCGGGATAAAGAGTAGCTTATGCCACTTTCCTGGTAGCTTATACATGGATAAAGGACCTTCTTTACCCGTGCATAAAATGACGTCGATCAGTTGCTTCGTTGCAGTCATTGAAATAAAAGCCAACAAACTAACCCACTCCCATTTATAAAATTATTAATATAAGTAAAGTATATTAGTAAGACCCTAATGAAATAAATAAATAATCTTGTCCAACTTTATTGCAAATTGAAAAAAACATAATATTTGTATACCCGTTTTAATTTTTTCAATACTTGAAGAAACTTTTTTTTATTGGCTGCAGTACAAATCCACAATCCACCACGCATTTAAAATATTTACATATAGGTAATTGTACGCATTTAAAATCGATAAGTTGAGAACCGACTTTTGGATTAGCTATGGGCTACTACTAAAATACTATTACTAAAATATATTGCTATTACTAAAATACTGTAACAACGTCTACCCAATCGTGATTTGAGTAAAGTGCTTTTATTTTTACAAGCTTCTATTTAACTTTCAATGTTTGTTAGAATCGCTTAGAATGTAAATTAGAATTGCTTCCCGGTTTCTAATTATTGAGCTGAAACTTTGCACGAAAATCGCACGACAATGTAAAATTATTGTGACATGGAGCTGATCTAATAAGTCGGAAGGCGGCCATAGGAACTGTAATAAAACAACCCAACCCAACGACATCTTGACAAGTACCCTAGTCCTAAATGATATCCAGGTTTTGATGATGTTGGTAGGTATATAGCTACAGAATAGTAAAAGTTTGTTTTTAAAACTAAAATTTTTACACTTGTTTCAGGTAAACTGTCCAAAAATAAACAATTGCGTGGCGGCGTCGTGTTTGTGGATCGCTTGCCGTTGACGTCATCTGGAAAACTCGCTAGGAGCAAAGTATTGCAATTAGTTTCTAGCATGAGGAGAGAATGAATTCTACGTAATTTTTGATAAACATTATATTTATTTTTTATTTTATTTATTACTAAATATACGATATGCTTAAACAGGGAAATTAAAATTAATTTCGAATGAAACTGCGTATGCCGGTCGAATATTGTTTTTCAACTTTTTTCAATAGTTTTACTTCTTTTTCTTTTATAACGAAATATTGTAGCGATTTACTACAATCACTGCTGGAAACTGACACTGATGAGGTCTAGTTTGAAGCGCGCTTGCCTAGAAGAAGCTTATTCACGCTTTCCCTGAAGGTACGCAAGTTATACGTGACTAGAACACGGATGCTGGAAGGGTATTTCACAGCTTCGATTCAGAAACGTTGAGAGTAGGTTAGTAGTTTTTAGAGATAATGGCTAATCTACTGATCTATGTTCTTATATTATTGCAAAATAAAATTACTGATCAATAAAGAAACTACCTAGTTTTAATATAACTTTAATTACTTCGATTGGCAATTTTATTCCCTCTCTGCTTTAATAGCGATCTCTCTAAGTCTGCCTCTAAGAACTTTTCCTGTGGACGAATAGGGTAGACTCTCGAGGAAAAGTACACCTCCACGTAGCTCCTTGTTTTTCGATAGATTATCTGAAAATAGATTAACGAAATAATATAATCCTACTGGCGATTTTACTGTAATTTGAGAACCAAGAACACCTAATCCGCAGTTGAACAAGCTAGTCACAAGACAAATGAAACAAAGAGTTATTAGTAAAAACAAAGATGAAAAAACTTTTTCAAGACAGCCAGACTTGTAGAAAATATAAAACATAGTCGTTAGTTAGTACTATCTCTGTCGCAGTAAGATGGTTTTTGACGTGATATAGTTATATCCCTTGGGATATATCTATATACCGTAATATAATTATATGAAATCGATTCGTAACTATCTTACTAGACTAATCTAGTGCGACATCCTGCGTAATTCCCAGCGTGTTAGATAGCGGGATATTGACCCGCCACGAGTTCCCCTGACCCGGGGGAATACGTCGAAATTCCGGGAACCCTGCCGTCCCTTCCTTCGGCCCCCCAACCTGGTAGTAAACGTCCTTTCGACGAGAAAATCCCCCTCGTCCACAGAATACCATCGGATTTAGCATCAGATCCTAAACGTCCTTCCTGCGACATCTCTAAAGTAAGTCACCGCCATCCAGTAAAAATTTCGCTAATGCGTTGCTGGGTGATTAAGAACAAAGCAAGAATACTTATTAAACTTTCGCATTCATAATAGTATAAAATAATTAATAATATTATGAGAAATAGTTTTTAAGCTATTGCATAGCTTCTATCGCGGGCCAGCGTGGAGACCGAATCCAGAAATTCCGTAACGAAAATAACCTGACACGAGACTCCTACGGTGAGCCGCTAAATGGCGCATTTTTTATCAACGCCATCTAGCGGTGAGCCGCTAGATGGCGTTGATAAAAAATGCTATGCAATAGCTTTACCGCGGCAGTCCCCGAGTGCCACACGTCTTTTTTTTTAACAAGAATCACACTATCCCACTTCAGATGTCGCAGGAAGGTCTTATATGTCCTGGGTATGATGAGATAGCTCATACCCAGGGTTAACACAATATAGGCTATTTATATAATATACATTTTATTCCGGAAAATTATAGTTCCTGCGAGAATTAAAAACTTTACTCCACGCGAACGAGGTCGCGGGCACCAGCTAGTGTAAAATATTTTTAAGTTGGTATGACATATTATAGAAGTGGCTTGTAAAGAAGATTGTTGGTGTTTTAACGTCTAACTAACTAAATAATTAGAGAATTATCTCACTTGCTACTAAATCCTTTATCTCCTGTGCCTTAACGTCTGAGCCCTCGTGTCTCACCACACAAGCCACTGGCCTCTGGCCATCAACAGGGTCGTCGATGCCAATCACATAAACAGCTTTCACGCCAGGATGTCTGTTTATTAGTTCTTCTAATTCTCCTGGATGTACCTGTACATAAGGAGATAATAATCACACTAATATTATAAAGGCGAACGTATGTGTGTGTGTGTGTGTGTGTGTGTGTGTGTGTGTGTGTGTGTGTGTGTGTGTGTGCGTGCGCGTGTGTGTGTAATGTTTCAAGGGATGCTTAAATAAATAATTACAAGTAATAGTACTTACATGTGAGTTTCGGTACTTAATTAAAGTTTTGATTCGGTCAACAAAGTAGTAATTATCGTCTTTATCACGATACAATAAATCTCCGGTTTTGAAAAAACCATCTTCCGTGAAAGAATTAGCCGTTTCTTCTGGATCGTTGTAGTAAGCCTGTAGTTATTGTCAAACAAATACTTTTAATATTTTTTATTATAAATAATCATTATTACTGTACTTAACTGCACTTGTCTGAATGTTAACGTCTTTAGTAATTTAATTATTACTATAGTTTGTCTATAATACTTTTTCTCTACCATAAATATCATTATTCTCTACTCGTCAGTTTGTTATATTGTTATTTTAGTGTTACTTACCGAAAAACCGGGTCCTTTTACCCAAATTTCACCAATCACATTTGGTTCTTTAATTTCTAAACTAGTATCTGGATCCACCAACTGAAAGGTAACAACAAAGGTTTTCAAAATAATGTCACATACTGACATACCTAATAATAACAGAAATAACTCTTGACATATGTCGAGCGTGCCATCGTCCTAGGGAGTCCCTCAGGCATATCGTCTCCGGTTGTTCTTATCTTGCTAACGGCGAGTACTTGCACAGGCATGACCAAGTAGCCAGGATAATCCATCAACAACTTGCTCTTCAATACGGTCTTGTAGAAAATGAAATGCCATACTATAGATATGACCCAGTGTCAGTTCTCGAGAATAGTAGTGCCCTGCTCTACTGGGATCGGTCAATTATCACTGATAGGTATATTGTAGCCAATAGACCTGATATAGTGCTAGTTGACCGATCAGCGCGTCGAGCGATAATTGTCGATATCACAATTCCACATGATGATAATCTGGTGAAGGCGGAAAAAGAAAAATTATCAAAATATTTAGACCTTGCCCACGAGATTACCGCCATGTGGAATGTTGATTCAACGATTGTAGTGCCGATGGTCGTTTCCGTTAATGGTCTCATAGCGAAAAGTTTCGATCAACATCTTAAGAAACTTTCGCTTAATACTTGGATCAAGAGCAGGATACAGAAGGCGGTACTCCTTGAGACGGCACGCATTGTGAGGAGGTTCCTCACTCTGGAACCCTGACCACTGGCTGCTTAGGTCTCCACCCCGCAGCAAGTGGGACCCATTCATTTTATTATTTTTGATGATGTTTTAATACTTGTATAATGTATTTTTGTTAACATTTTTAAAAATAATATAATGTAATGTGTGTAAAAATAAATGATAGAAAACAGAAATAATAATAAATAATTTATCGCTTAATCAAATAATCGCTATAATGAATGACGTAGCGAACGCCTGGTACGGTAAAGTGATAAGCGAGAAGGTGACGATTTTTTTGTTCCCGAGTTGATATCATGAGTGCTCCAGACGCACACTGGGCCTTACCGTGGACTATAACATACCTAATAAGCGCGTCACACACAGCAAAGAAACTATATAAAACTTTTGACGACCTCCCTGGCGCAGTGGTGAGCGCTGTGGTCTTATAACTGGGAGGTCTCGGGTTCGATTCCCGGCGGGGGCAATTTGGGAATTTATAATTTCTAAATTGTCTCTGGTCTGGTCTGGTGGGAGGCTTTGGCCGTGGCTAGTTACCACCCTACCGTCAAAGACGTGCCGCCAAGCGATTTAGCGTTCCGGCACGATGGCGTGTAGAAACCGATTAGAGGTATGGGTTGTATTTACACTGCTATACCCCTTCCAAGTTAGCCCGCTACCATCTTAGAATGCATCGTCACTTACCATCAGGTGAGGTCGCAGTCAAGGGCTATCTTGTCATCGAACAAAAAAAAAACTATAATCTTCTAAATATATAAAAGGAAAAGGTAACTGAGTAACTGACTGACTGATCTATCAACGCGCAACTAGCCATATTTTATAAGTTTATATTGTTTTGCCATCCGCCAAACTAGAAAAAATAATAACGGCGAAACGCGCCGTTCGTGCCGTACACCAGAGGACAGATCCTCCAGGTGTAGAAGAAATAGAAATATTTTTTATTCAAATAAATTTTTACAAGTACTTTTGAATCGTCAATGAATCTACCACTGGTTCGGAATGTAAAGAGCAATAAACTCGGCGGTTGCTCTTTTCAAAAAAAAAAAAATTTTTACAATAGGTAACAAATCTAGGCTATGTCCATACAGTGTTTCCACAATAAAGTTTCAAAAATGCAAAACAATCCAATGCATGTTAAGCCAGGCAGGCAAAAGCAGACCCATTCCCGTTGGTGGCACCCGTTCACGAGCATGACGCATGATCCAGCCATTGCTTCGCTCAACCATATTTGAGCGAAAATGTAGAAATGTAGATAAAAATTAGGAAGAGTAAACTCTTACTAACCTTAACACTGTATAAATCCATGGGCCTTCCACAACTGCCAGGCGGTCCATATAAGTTCGGCGCTAGGACTGGCCCAAGCATTTCAGTTTGTCCATATGCTTCCATAAACCTACAATTACTGGTAAGAAGTTTCTGGAAAAATACGATTTCTTTCCAATTGTTGTTCCCACTAAAGTTAAGTTAAAGTCCAATAGGAAAATTAAATTAGGTACAAGTGCGTGACTAATTTGCGCGTATCTTAGATAGTAAATATTTAAAAAATCAGTAACGAATACCTTAAATTCTGCTTGAACATCTTGATAAAGCTTAGATCCTGTGACAGTAATGGATTTGAAGCAAGTTAGATCGACTTCTTTGTGTCGAGCCAGCAGTAATGCTATAAGAGTGGGGCTTAGTAAAGCTAGTTCGGGCTGTAAAAACAATAACAGGATATTACCAATACGAAAAGACTTTTTGTATATTGTAGGTGTAATATTTTAATTAGGTAACTCTCACATACTTTTTTTTATTCGATGACAAGGTAGTCCCTGACTCCGATCTCATTTGATGGTAAGTGACGAAGCAGTCTAAGATGGTAGCGGCCTAACTAGGAAGGGGTATGGCAGTGTACTCATACCCATATTGACGGTACGGTGGTACCTAACTAGCCACGGCCAAAGCCTCCAACCAGGCCAGACCAGAGACAATTTAGAAATCATAAAATTCCCAAATTGCTCCCACCGGGAATCGAACCCGAGATCTCCCAGTTATAAGACCACAGCGCTCACCACTGCGCCAGGTTAAACGTCAAAAAACTTAATTATAAAGGATCGAGATTTTAATAATAACTTACTCTATATTTGTTGATCAAATCTATTACGTGATCCAAGTCATCTGGCTTGGAGGTTTGTAGCCTTATGCCTCCCATGGCAGCCGCACTTATAGGGGCAAAATAGAATGATATCCAATGTACTGGAGACAACACCATTGTTGTTAAGATGCTCCTGAAATCGAGCAATTTAGATTTTTTATGGATGACAAGATAGCCCTTCTGTTAAGTGATGACGAAGTCTAAAATGGTAGTGGGCTAAGTTGTTAGGGGTGTGTCACCTTCAGTCACCTTATCCCCAGACAGCTTCTACACGCCATCGCGCGACACGTCTTTGACGTCGGTATTCGATTCGTACGAGTATTCATTCTACTTGATCGGTATCGGCGTTCTTTGTTCGCGATACATTCCATTTGAAATAGAAATAGAAATATTTTTAATTCAAATAAGCTTTTACAAGCGCTTTTGAATCGTCAATGAATCTACCACTGGTTCGGAATGCCTTTCCTGCCGAGAAGAGCCAGCAATAAACTCGGCGGTTGCTCTTTTCAAAAAAAATTTTTTACAATAGGTAATGAAACTATGCTATGCATTAAGTATATAAAATTACAAACCCATCATTTCAGAGATGAGAGGCATAAATTTGTAATTTCTATAATTTGTAATTATAGGCATCGATGTTATAAGCTAGTGTAACCTTTCACAAAGTTTATGATGCCCCTTACAACCTGTAGATATATTTATATGGAAGGCGACAGGCCACATTATAAGAAAATATGTCAACCGCATCAGGCGGCGCACATTGTGTAATTTTTTCTGGTAACCATAAAAAAATTTTTAAAAAATTATAACTCCGGTTCTAAACAGAGTTAACTTCTGGGTGTTCTACTCTAGCATTAAAAAAAGCTTAAAGTTTCGATTAGTATCATAAAAAAGGGATGCCCGATTTTGGGAAAAATTACACAATGTGCGGCGCGGTGTTGGTCGGGAGCCGGGTTGATAAGTTAGCGACGAGCGTTACAACAAAAACAAATAATCTTACGTTGTTTTGTTTTGAATAATTTTGACCCATAACAAATTTTTTGTTATCAACGATTTATTCTTGCAAGCCGCAACCTTCAACTTTCCCAAAGTGCCGCTGGTGCAGATAAGAAAGGGATATATTTTATCTAGGTCATACTCTGCCACCCTGCAATTATGAAAAAAAAGACACTTATAAACACTCAATACATTCTTAATCAGATGATGAGTATAGGAATTAGGTAAGCGCACAATAGGAAGGGCCCGTACAGGGCTGAGTGGGCCGCATCGCAACGCAAAATGCGTAGGTATAGATCCCGTCACGTAAAAAAAAGATACGAGCTGATTTGATAACCTCCTTCTTTTTGGAAGTCGGTTAAAAAGAACGCTGACCGTTTACTTGCGCACTGAGTGATTTATCGATCAACTTGATGACTTGAAGGCATTCCAAAAAATTAAGTAAGTAGATAATAATATAAAGTAAGTACCTAATATGATTAACAGTGCTTATTTTTATGTATGTTACCTATTGTTCGAAAGGGTAGGTATACCTACTTCCCAGATGGTCCCATTGTCATCAGGTCAGGATCTGATGACGGGATCCTGGAGAAATCGAGGGAACTCTTCAAGTTTTATAGGCACAATTGATATAGGTATTTTGAAGTGGCGTTTGAAGTCGGATTTGTAAAAAGAATTTTGAAGTTTAAATTATTAAGTGCCGGGAACCAGGGCCGTTTAAAATATGAACTAAATATAAATTTCTATACAATTTATATTTAGTTCATATAAATTGTATAGAAATGATTAAGGAGGATTTTTTCATTGCGTAATAAGGCCCGTCCTAATGCGTGCGTATCTTAAGCCGGATTTACACTGCGAAATTAGTATCATGACATTAATCTCATCAACAATTTCACGTGTAAACTCCTAATTTCATGCATCAAATTAATGCATGCATCATGAATGTAAATTGAATTTTGTGTTTCGCAATGTAAATTCGGCTTTATTTAAACATTTTCCGTTATAAGTATATGCAAGATTTCATTTCATTCATCTCAATCCATTGCCGGCACACTACTCGGCACACGTGTCTACTACTACTAGTAACAGTAACTACTTATTATTTTAACTTACTTAAAGTCTTCTTCAGCTTCTGATTTCTCGTACTTCTCCATAAACTTCTTCATCGTACAATATCCATCATCGAAAGTCACCAGCTTAATATCCAGTTTTAGATCTGATGCAACTCTTGCATACGTGTCGTAGGAGTCATATTGACAAAACGCTATCTTGGGCCTTGTTAGCTCAAACAGCATTCGCAATTCATCTAAAATAACACGAGATAGGCAATAGAAATAGACATTTTCTAGGTAAGCGTGCACGGCGCAACTATCTTTGACTAAGTCAAGCGCTAGTCTATAATATATGTAAAAAAGAAACTACAGTTCAATTAGGGTTTTTAAAAGGTTTTTTAAATATTTATGTATCTTTTTGTAGCTGCTACTGGTGACGTGTGATTTGTGAAATTTAAAAAAAAGCGCACCAAAAACAGCCCAGATTTTTTTCAGGAAAATAGTAATGGTTGAAAAAATTACAAACACGACCGCTTTCCTGCGGCCTATATAAATATTTTAGAACCTGTCTAGTGTCCAATAGTAAGTAGGTATAGTGTAAGGATATTATGGATAACTTCTACTGCCGCCATCTACAACAGGTATGCGATATGCAGTCTGCGGTCGCCTACAGAATCATAGTCTTGAATAAATAGAAGTGAACACAACTTACCATATTTAAAATAGGGATCGACGCCAATAATCGGTAAACCGTTGAAAAGAGCTGCAAAATGCGGTATGCAAATATCCAAATGGTTACGGCCGCCTATAGCCAGAACATCCCCCGGACTTAGACCAAAGGCTCTCAGTGCTTTGGCTAATCTGATAGAACGCTTTAACACCGATCCATAGCTCTCTTCTTCGCCTGTAGCTGCGTCTATCTGAATACGAAATAAAACCGGCCAAGTGCGAGTTGGACTTGCACACGAAGAGTTCCATACCATCATAACAGGGTCGACCAAAAAACGCCAAAAAAATCACGTTTTTTGGTATGGGTCCTTATCGGGACATCCCTAATCCCTATAGTTTACTAGTTGTAAAGAAATCTCTCAAGTCTCAATATTAGCTAAAGAAGAAGAACAGCTATAAAACTAGCAAAGAGTGACAAATAGGGCTTTATAGCTGTTGACTAAAATGCATTTTTGCACCTTAAATAATATTTTAACTTATCACCAACGATTCAGATTATTTACTTAAAAGAATAATTGAGTAATTTCGATCACAGATCAGCAGAAAGAATCCGTCACATGTGTTCTATACGGCTCCTGATTATAACTAGAGATTTATCTTATTTTCACACAGAAAAGAAATATAATGACCGCAACTTCGACCTCATGGAATAAGGTTTTTGATTCCCGCGGGAACTCAATTTTCCGAGACAAAAGTGTTAAGATTATGTGGTAGTTAGGTATAAACTACCGCTACTAAAAATTTCAGCCAAATCGGTTCAGTCGTTGTTGCGTAAAGGAGTAACGAGGATCCCAACATCCAAACTTTCAAATTAATGATATTAAGTTACCTACTTTACATTTAAAAAGATTAAAACAAAACAAACCTGACAGACGCGATCCGGATGCCGACACAAATACTCGTAAGCTAATTGTCCAAAATGATAATCTGTAGAACTCATTGCACTTATTATTAAAGACTAGAGAGGTCTTACTTACGTCTCGACTGCACAAAAACTGACTTTCCCTTCCTGATAAAAGTAATTATGAATGCAATGCACTTGCAATGCACAACGATCGCTGGCAGATATGTCGTTGTCGGTGCTAATACGAAATACCTACAGCTATAGAGACAGTTATTATTATTATTATTATTTAACTCTTTATTTGCACCAAACCAACAACAAAGAAAAAATATATATATAAGAAGAGACAAAAGGTATGACACAAAAGGCGGCCTTATCGCTTAGTACAGTTGCTTATTTTACGATAAAAACTTATGATGCACACAGAAATGGCCGAAATTCTGTACCTACTGTATTAACATTTTACAGATCTGTATTGACTGTGATCTCACCTGATGGTAAGTGACTATGCCGTCTAAGAGCGAAGCCCCATTAGTACGTTGCGCTGCGTTGCGTCGTCGCAGCGTCGTCGCTGCGTCATTTTTCATATATTTTTTATAACATGCCCCACTAGACCGTTGCGTCGTCGCGCGCGATGTTTCAACGGATCGACGGACAAGAGACGAAGCGGGAGGGAGGGTGATGCGCTGCGTTGTCGAAGCGCCGCTGCGACGACGGACAGTGATCCATTACCAGAGGAGATCCATTGCTATCAAAGGAGATATCCAGAATCTTCTATGGTTTCTACGTTTATTTCGGCGGTGGCGTAATAAAAGCAACAAAAAAACACGTTTGTATCTATCCATTGCGAAGGCTGAACTGAGACGCAGACAGTGTTGCTGCGACGCTCTTGCGCTGCGACATCGTGCGTCGTCGCAACGCAGGTGTGGCATACAATGCGCTGTTCCGTTACGACGACGCGACGCAACGCACTAATGGGGCCTCACCCTAAGATGGTAGCTAATTTGGAAGGGGGTATGACAGTTTTAATTACACGTTTTCTACACGCCAACGGACGCTTACCCTCGACGGTAATCGCACCCGGGACCTCGTACTTTAAGACCACAGCGCTGACAACTGTGCCATAGAAGTTGTCACTCTGTTGTTTTCTCTTCTAACAGTTGGTCTGATTCTTATCGCCTTGCTCAAAATGGCTTTAATACTGTAAGAGAATGGCTTAATAACAATTTACTCACATTAAATATAAATAAAACAAAATGCCTTAATTTATGCATACGTAATTCTTTGCTTCCATCAGACATTACCTACTGCACTAAAGGTAGTTGTTAATCAACCCCAGTCTAATCGTACACCAGACAGCAACCTTCAAGTTATTGAGAACTAGCGGCCCGCTCCGGCTTCGCACGGGTATAAAATATATAGCCTATGTCATTCACTGATAAAATGATTAAAATCAATCAAAACAATTTTATTTATTCATTACTGCCCGTGGCCTGCACGCGTTTTTAGAGTAAAACAATTCTTCTTTCCCTAAACCATGAAGATTTCCTGCTATTTTTTAATATCTAAATTCATACACTACATTCTTACTTATTTACTTTTTACATTTTTACCTATTTATTCTATTTTTACAACAATTAATATATTACAGAATGTCTTTATATACAACGTTCACAGCTTTCTTGTCATCTATACAAGTATCTGCTTGTACTATCAAAAGAACAGCTTTTTACTAACTGCATACGAAAGTAAATACGATACTTATACCAAGAAAACAATTTTTAAAATTTTTGTCTGTCTGTCTGTCCGTCTGTTTGTCTGTCTGTCTGTTTGTTACCGCTAATCTCGGGAACGGCTGGACCGATTTTGACGGGACTTTCACTGGTAGATAGCTGATATTATCGGGCAACGTATACTTTTTTAACCGACTTTCGAAAAAGGAGGAGGAGTTGTGTTTTTCTACCTCTACATATCAATGTCTTCGTGATTTCTTAACCGATTTGCGTGAATCTTTATTTAATCGACATAACAACTGTGCGAGATGGTCCCATAAAAAGTTCGGGTTCCAACTCCTCAATCCTGATGCTGCAGGGGTACTGCTCCCCTAAACTGTGGGGATTTAGAAACTGTTGATTATGAATAGTTATTGTAGGGACCAAATAAAGACTACATCGTTAAATTCCAGGACCCAACTCCTCAATCCTGATGCTGAAGGGGTTCTGCCAACCTAAACTGTGGTGATGTAGGAACGCGGACGAAGTCGCGGGCGTCCGCTAGTTAGACAATATATTTTATAGGCACACTCCCGCCGCCCCGGCCAGCCGGAACCGCCGCAAGCGCTACGTCCCGCAATTTTTAAATCTGTAATATCTTCGAAAATATTCATTTAAATCATATGCTGTAAAGGGCCATATAGATCTATATTCAATCAACAATGTATTTAAGGTATTTAATTAGATAAGGATTAATGATGTATTGGTTAAAATCGCTTCGAAAATTAGCCATTATTTGTCGTAAAAAGTAAATGACAAAAAAACGTTATTGTGGGATATCCATAAGAGGTAGACATATACCATCGCGGAGTTTTCTGTAGACTTTTTCAATGTGTACAATACTTAGTACATTATTTTGATAAATCTCGTAGGGTTCAGCCTGCGTTTGCAATGTAAGCGGAAAAAATGTAATTACTTACGACATCACTTTAGAAAACTCAAAAATAACAGTATTTCTCCACTATTTAAAGGATGTTATTATACATATAAACCTTCCTCTTAAATCACTCTATCTATTAAAAAAAACCGCATCAAAATCCGTTGCGTAGTTTTAAAGATTTAAGCGACCAAGGGGAAATAGGGACAGAAAAAGCGACTTTGTTTTATACCAGCCTCTAGAAACTCTCTTACAAGAACATTTAATTTCTTTGGGTTCAGCAACATGCCGAAACTAACGGGTGACGTCATATTGCCAACATAATTTATGTCAAAAAGGAGTTTTCTAAAAAGAGTTAATTCTTGGTTCGACTGGCTTCGCATTATGAAAAGTCATTAATCCAAAGAAAGAAAAAAATTGTTGTCATTTTTCAGTCAGTTGTCAGTATAATAAATAAGAGAAAAATATTTGTCAAACGTTTTAAATAAATATTAATTCTATAAATAATTATTCTAGCGGGAATTGTTTATTCGTTAATTCCTCAATTCAATTTGTGAACCATCTTGGAAGATTATAGAAAATGTGAAGTTTGCAGCATGAATGTTAAAAGTTCTGAGAAGTTCTTGCTTTTTTCAATGGTATCAAACTGGTAAAGTGCCTACCTACCTGTGCTACCTACGATTATTTTTATCTGCTATTCTATCGAATGGGATAAAAAGAAGACTGCAGTGATACTTTGCTTTGCTTAGCAGATAAAAAGATGCTATTGCATTGAAAAAACTTCTAGAAAGAAAGAATTCAATTTAAAGTAACTAATTTTGTTTCAACTAGTTGTAATATTGTGAATAAAAATGAATAAATACTAGACTCATATTGATCCTTGTTTTATTTACGCAACTTTTGAACTTGATCTTAGAACAATAGATTTGGTAGTACATCCCTGTTTTTGTCGATATCGATAAAATCTAATTATCGATAAGACAAATCTATCGATACATTACATCCTTAGCTTTGACAATTCTTTCTTCATTACATGGGTTGGTAGTATTGTTTTTCTTTTATGAAGTTGGCTAAAATAAAAACAAAGTCTCGAAATTTTTTTCTTTGAAGTTCCGCCTCTTAAAACGGAGTGATTACATTCTCTTTGTTTTATACTATGTAGTGATAGTGATAGTGATGTCACATCTATTAAATATCTTGGAATATAGTGATTGACTGCAACCTTACTTTTAAAATGTATATTGAACACTTACAAACTACAAACAGAGTACGCAAACTTATATAATATAGGTATATTTAAAAAATCTCAGCTGAACCGGAAATCATGAAAATGGTCTATCAAGCACTGTGCCAATCCATCCTTGGCTATTGCATATAAGTCTAGGGTGGTGCACCTA
Organism: Hipparchia sbordonii; assembly: GCA_038048805.1. Classification (NCBI taxonomy): domain Eukaryota; kingdom Metazoa; phylum Arthropoda; class Insecta; order Lepidoptera; family Nymphalidae; genus Hipparchia; species Hipparchia sbordonii. Next base: position 4,007,018 of record CM076107.1, on the reverse strand, counting down.
AAACTCACCTCATCCAAGTCGAACGGGCACAAAGAGCTGTACTTAAGGTGTGTTGCTTCAAACCTCGTTTGTATCCCACAGATAAGCTTTACGAATACTGTCAAGTACTAACAGTACGTCAATTATTTATACTGGCGATTGCACTTAAGCAGTTTTCGGTCACGAACTTCTGCAGCGACTACAACAGTCGTAGGCCGAAACTTACCAACTGCAGCAAAAGAAATACTGCATTCAGTCGTAGGTTTTTTGTCTTCCTTGGGCCCTTCCTCTACAATAAATTACACAGGTTTCTTTCCCTTCACTCACTGAATAGCTACAAAAAGATCACCCCTAAAGATTGGCTTTTGAAACAAAGGAGTTGTCCCAAAATGGTTTTTTATTATTGAGTGTAATTAACCAGAATGATTTTAATATAGTTCGATAGAGATCCAAAAAGGCTTCTATCTAAATAATTTACCGATTTTTTAAAGACCCCGATTTGGAGAAAATTTTTTTTTTGTTTTGATGCATTTATGGACCTTTGCTTGTGATTACGCACCGATTAAAAAAAAAACTTCAAAAATATTATTTGTCTAGGTAACTTGTCAATGTCAGACGTATGTCAGGTGATTGTCAGGACTGTCAAAAGTGACAATTATAATGACGTTTTTGAACTTTTGGCATTTAAATGACATTTAAATGACATTAAAGTGACAGTAACAGGTGTCAGATTCAATTATTTCTAGATAAGAAAGAAAGAAAGAAGAAGAAAAAAATGTTTTTAATGTTGCCATCCATCGAAAAATATTTTCTACAAACAATATTTTTCTTTATTAATTAAAAAAAATGGGGGTTTCTAAAATTATTATTTAAATGGCGTTTAATTTTATATTTTTTTCTCTTTCATGTGATAGCAGTTTGATTCTGGTTAATAGAGACTTAGAATAAAAAACCACTCTCAATACTACAATAAACCGGGACATGTCCTTTGCGGCTACTGAAGGACTTTTGGAAATTCGAGTCTAAAAGAAATTCTACATAATTATACTTACTCTTACCCAAACTCTAACACACACACACACTTTCATTGTCTTTTAGTTGTAATAATTGTAACTCCGAGCTGATGGCCCTTTTTTCCGAGATACAGTCCGAGATATAGTTCGGAAAACAGGTGCACAATATTATAGTTGTAATTTGTGTGACCAATAAAAAAAATATATTATTATTAAAAAATATATGTATTTATATATAAAAATACTCTAATTCTGGGCAAAAGTTTACTTGTGGTTATGTCGTGTACATGCACATTGCATGTGCGCCTGTCAGGAGCCTAGGTGGGAGCGGTCTGGCAAGCGTAAGCTCTCGCTTCCACTTAATATAGATACGACTCACACACACAACTATGAGTCGCGCACCCTTGTGAACTAAAAGAACTATACTTGCTTTTGCCTTCGATTTTTAAAATACCCCAGAAACCCACCGTTTTTCCGGGATAAAAAGAAGCTTATGTAAGTCTTCAAGTCACCTACCTCACCTACCATACCCACCTACCTACCTACCTACCAACCTACTCATAATTCCATTACTGCATGATTAAAGGACAAACAAATTAAACACACTTTCGCATTTAAATACATATTAGTAAGCATATTTTTATTGCTGGTATGCACAATAAACTGTGTAAGATATTTTAGCGTTGAAATAACTGATAAGTGTGAATTATTTGGCATCATCTACACCTTATCATCAGACATCAATATTTGCCATGTACCTACATAATATGATGCAAGGGATTTAAGGCGAAAAGTATTTTCAAAAATGTTGCAAAGTAAACTGAACTTTATTTCCAAACAAATTAAATGATTAAATGCTAGTCCCTCCTGATTGTACTGTGCCGCAAAAGGTGCAATGACAGAAAGTAATAGGTACACTTCCCAATCATTAACCAATCTGCCGCCTTAGTCATATTGTAAACGTTTCATTTCTTGCTACGATCGCTCACGCTAAAGCAGAGGCTCCTAAAGTTTATTTTATCACACGTACTATCCTTTCATAAGGGAAACGTGTTGAGAAAACTTTGGGAAACTCTGCTTTAGCGTGAATAATCGTAGAAAGAGACGACAAGTTTGTAATATGGCTAGGGCGACTGTACTTCCTAGTACCTACTGAAAGCCCAGACGACACAAATCTGTCATATGGGGTCTACCACCATACCAAGGGTTGATTTCACCAAAGTAAAATAAGTGTTTTCCGAGCATGATATTTTGACAGATTTTCAATACATAAATGGTCAGGATGCCCAAATTCCTCGGGTGAAATCGGCACTAAAACTCATGATTTTATTTTATTATCATATAAATACGATTTTCCCGATTTCCTACGAGATTCATTAGGTATGTGTTTTTCCATTTGCCGTCACTATGCTTTGAGCGAGCTCTTTGATTTTGCTTCTACATAGTTTTCCTGACGACGTGTAGGGCAGGCTGTCTAAGAACAGTACGCCTCCCCGCAGTTCCTTCTTTGACGATAAATTGCCTGAAAAATACGCAAATGTTAATAATTTATTACTTAATATTATATTATAAAATATGCGAAAGTTTGGATGTTGTAACCCAGGAAATAAGAGAGTTTCCGCGGAAATAAAAACCCTTAAGCCACGCGAACGAAGTCGCGGGAATCAACTAGTATCAAGATAAAATAAGAAAGATGGCCATCGCAAGCTGGAAATCGGACAAAGATAAGTATCTGCATCTGAAAAGTATACCGTATCACTGTAGGTATCTTCTTCTTTATCAACCGGTAGACTTCCATAGGTCTCGGCTTTGCGCCGCCTGTATCCAGCAGCTGATGTCGTAGGTCCACCGAGGGGAAGGGTCTGCCAACACTGTGCTTCCCGCCACTCCAGCATTTGGTTCTCCTACCGATCTCTTTATTTCTGATTTGATCTCACAGAGATAGTCCAAGATTATTATAATATTACAAAAGTATAATAATTAATATTATGTATTAAAGTTATCTAAAAAATATCTCACTGGCTACTAAGTCCTGTATCTCCTGTGCGGTGACGTCAGAGTGTTGCTGCTTCACAACACAAGCTAGCGGTCTCTGACCATCAACAGGATCTTCGATGCCCACAACACAAACCTCCTTAACTCCTGGGTTTCTGATAATTACTTCTTCTAATTCTGTCGGTAATACCTGTAACATTAAATTATTCACGGTCAATTTTAGACTTGTCTAAAAAATCTAGTAAAAGAAGGTATGCATATAAAAAAATCATATTACTGTATAAGGATCATACAATGTAAAATGGGAAAACCCTTATAGATAAAATTAATACGTACGTGTGAATTCCTATACTTGATTAAGGCTTTTATTCGATCCACAAAGTAGTAGTTATTGTCCTCATCTCGGTATAATAAATCTCCCGACTTGACATAGCCATCTTCTGTGAACGTTTCGGCGGTTTCTTCCGGATCATTGTAGTATTCCTAGCCGGAATCAGAAATGAAAGCGTTAAACCGTTAAAAGCGATTAAAAGCGAGCATACATGTACCTAAAACTTGAGTCACACTGAGGTGAAATCCGCGCATGCACGAGGGGTAGGTAGGTATTACCGCGAATCGCGAAATATGTCGGCTACCCGTCAACTTACGACTATCCATAACCAGGCAAAGTTCAGTACATTGCAAATTCACGTTCAACATGGGTTCACAGAGTACAATTTTAGTTGGTATACTGCTAAATTGCATGCGATTTTAAGTGTCAGAACAAAATTGTAATCAAATTGAAACCACCGATTCTATAAAAGTATGCCATCTTCGAATTCTTTTGGATTCCAGCACAGATTATTCCTAATCTGTGGATTCAAGTCTACTCTTCAGAACCTGTCGGATCATCGCGAGCGAACCGCTTCCCTCATTCACCGCGGAAATTACCTTGGTTTGACCCAAGCTTTAGTTCGCACAACTGACCGAAAAGCAGAGACCTTTCACCAAAATTTCACCAGTCACGTTCGCTTCATTTATTTCTGCACCTGTATGTGGATCCACCAACTAAAATAGAGAAGTTGTATAAAAATTTGCTGTGATTGAAACTAAAAATAAGGAAAAAGTTCTATGAATAAAAATAGGTAGCCCATATAGGTGATACCTTAATACTATACCCATGTGACGGTATACCACAATTGCCAGCTGGACCAAACGGGTTCATAGCTAGAACGGGCCCAACCATTTCGGTTTGCCCATACGCTTCAATGACCATACAATTTTTTGCAAGAAGTTTCTGTAAACAGAAATCTTTTTCAACTATTGCTCAAATTTTAAAATTAGGTTTATAATATACCTATGTACCTACTTACTCTTTACGTTAAACATACGACTAAATTAAATTATTTATTAAAAAATTATTTACTATACTACATATTTTAAATATTTGGTCTACGACTTTTTAGAGAATAGTTTTATGTAGGTATAAAAAATTAAAAAGTTAAAATATTTTTTTTAAATGTATCAGTCTTATCATAGAACACAGAATGATTTAAAATTATGCACAGAAGCCTGTTGAAGGTTGACTTGATGATTGATGACATTTTAAAATTAACATTGCAAACGTCCGTACACCAAGAGAATGTAATCACTCCGTTTTATCCGTACACATACCTTGAACTCGGCAAGAACGTCTTGATAAATCTTAGAGCCTGCAACCGCAATGCTTTCGAAACAAGTTAGATCTACTTCATCCTTGCGGGCGAGCAGACACGCTATCATCGAGGGGCTGAACAAGGTTGTTTCAGGCTGAAAATATACAAAATGCCTACATCTCTGACTATTTTCAGAGTTACATATAGTCCGTGAACTTCTGATACGGTTCTTGCAATTCACGAGGGCGCGTGTCTCATGGTTGTGTGTGTCGTATCTGTAGGTACAAGTGTGAGCGAGAGCTAGCTCGAGCCTGACCGCTCCCACCTAGGCTCCTAACAGGCACGCACACTTACGCAATGTGCAAGTACACGACATAGCCACAAGTAAATCTCACGCGCTCTCGTCAATTACAAGAACTAAGTATACCTACCTCTTAAGTCTGACATTTTTAAGAACTCACTACGCAACAAAGAAAAACTCTAAGTATTATTTATTAATAATAAAAATACTTAAAAATACATTAAGTATTTTTTTTATTTATTTTTTATACACTCAGCGTAAAGAAAATAAATCACTTTAATGTTCCTCCCGTAAAAGCCGTTAGACAGTTACGAGGTATCAGAAGATCACGGATGATTGAGTACATTTATGCAATTAAATACCACATGTTTCGACGGTGAAGAAAAACATCTTGAGGAAACCTGCACGCCTGAGAGTTCTCCAAAATGTTCTCAAAGGTGTCTGAAAATTTACATATTGCTAGCGTCGTGCCTATAACCCTTCTCTGAGAGGAGACTAATGACTCATGCCGAGATCTGTAGAGAGTGCTCTGACTTAGCTTGGACTTAGGAAAGAATTAAAACGAGACACAAATATGCTCTGATATAAATCTGTCTCGTTTTAACTCTATCTTGAATCTGAGCAGAGTGACAGTTCGCCTCAATAGCGAGTCGTTTATGAATCGATGATGATGATACTGATGCTGAGATCTATAGAGTTGCTCTGACTTAGCTCGAACTCAAAATAAGAGTTAAAACGAGACACAAAATTATGCTCTGACATAAATCTGTCTCGTTTTAACTCTATCTTGAGTCTGAGCAGAGTGAGAGTACGGTCTGTAGATTTCAGTAGTTCGCTTCAATAGCGAGTCGTTTATGAGTCGGTGATGATGATATAAGTCTATAGTATGGATAAAGTAGACCTTCTATACTCACTCTATATTTATTTATGATGTCTATGACGTGATCCAGGTTATCTGGGATAGACGTCTGTAACGTGGTGATCCCTCCAGGTGGACCTGTTATCAGCGCTAAGTATTTCGAGATCCAGTTAACAGGTGACAGGACCAACGACTTCATGTTGCTTTGTTTCCTTCAAATTACGCGTTGAGATTAGAGAGTTAAAAGTATGGACCTCTTCAAATGAAAAAGTCGAGAGATTGCGTCAATTTTAAAATCATTAATTAACCTATTGGTTCAAAAGGCGAGTTTTAATACCGGTACTAATTTTCTGGATATCTCCATTGAGAAAATAACCATCTGAGTGGTTACAACTTATAATCTCATATCTCACGATAATTTAAAATCTTAGGCTGAAGTGAAATCTATCGAGACACTGTCTGTCTGTCACTGTCCCGGGGTAAAAGATAGGGTTTCCACGGGTTTTAAAGACCAAACTTCACATGGATAAAAATTCACAGGCAAAAGCTAGTTATAATTAACTTGTTGATTAAGGTTTTTTAATTCCCGCGGGAACTCTCATATTTCCCAGGATAAAAAGTTTTATTCCAGACTCTGCTTTAACTATGTCTTGAGTCTGAGCAAAGTGAGAGTGCGATCGATTTTAGCCTTAATTTCTGTAATCTTACAGTTGTGTCCGAGGATGTAGTTCACTGAACCACTTTAGTTTGAGCAGCAGTGTCCTGTGAGTGAAAGCAGCCACTTTCACTTTGCCGGAGGTGCCGCTGGTGCTGATGAGAAAGGCGTATACTTTGTCTGGGTCAAAATCTGCTAGTCTGTAAAAAGACAAGATAAAATTCAAAAACGACATCACACTAATATTATAAAAGCGATAGTTTGTATGTTTGCTAATACTCCTTCACGCCATAACGAATAAACCAATTTGACTGTTTGGAATTGAGATAGCTCATATCCCGGATTAATACATAGCCTACATTTTGTCCCGGAAAATTAAAGAATTCCCGCGGGAATTAAAAACATTAATCCACCGTGACGAAGTCGCGGGCTTCGGCTAGTAATAATATAATCTCATCGACAATAATCTAAAAAATAGACCTCATAACTAGTTATAATTAATCTAAATTTTGTAAATATGTCATTGTATACCTATGAGAGCAACATAGTCACTCCAGTGACTCAGCTCTTTAAAAGAGAATAAAAAAAACTCCTGGACGCTCAGAATAAGATTATCTAGGAGTTGTCGAAGAGGTTGATAAATACATATAATAATAATAATTATTATTATTATTTAACTCTTTATTTGCACCAAAACAACAACAAAGAAAAAATATATATAAGACGAGACAAAAGGTATGACACAAAAGGCGGCCTTATCGCTTAGTAGCGATCTCTACCAGGCAAATCAATAAATATCAATAATCGATAATCATCCTTAATGAGCCATATTATAATGAAGTGTGGTACAGTATAGGATATAACACTTCTCCGAGAGACACCTGCACTCAGTAGTAAGTGGATGGGTTACTCATGATAATGATGACTACCTACTATTACACAGGTCTACAGTGAAAATGTTGCAGCCAAAACTATAATTGTTTTTTAGTATATTGGGTACCCGGATTACAACTGCATATTTATTTTTTTAATGCTACGTATAGTTTTCGAGATACGAGGTATGTCTAAAAAAGACAAAATAAGCCAATTTTAAACATTTAATTGCATTATTTTACAACTAGGAAGCTTCTTATTCAGATTTTTTTAAATGTTCATTGCTATGATTGTCCCATGTGATACTCCAACAATAATCTGCCATCATATGCTCATCCCAACGATCTTGGTACCTATTTTCCGTCAGTTTTAGATCCTGATGGAAGCGCTCTCCTCGTTCTTTGTTGTAGGAGCCAAGATTTTCATGAAACTTGTCCAAGTGGCTGTGCAGGGTGCACTTGTATGCTCATGCTACAGCCAACCTTTTTTAAGTTATCTAGAAGGTCCTGAACTAATTCCACGTCATTTTTTGCCTTTCATTACCTAAGAAATTTTTGAAAATTTTTTGCTCACGACAAAATGAGACTTTCGTGCCTGTAGCAATTAAATTCCTTTCTTTAAGTCTCGATGCTAGTCTCAGACCTCTCTTAGCAATGGTAAATACGTAAAGTACTGAGTAAAGAATACGGGCGATGCTGATGATTCAAGATCACTGTCTCGTTCATTTGAAGAGACCTCCATCATATCTGTCTCCGACGAATCCGATGGTGCTGCCCTCATAGTATCGTCTGAGAGTGGTAAAGGCCGTCTAGCAGACGGTAGGTCTGGATATGTCATTTTTTTTCAATTTACACCATGCAATTTGATTAAACAAGAATAAAAATCATCAAAATAGTTTTTTGGTTCTGATCAAATCCTAGGTACACCGAACCTCAATTGTGCTCGTTTACCACTCGACCACTGACTCGAATATTCAATACACAATTTGCACATGATATTTTATACCCAGGGATGGTTAAAGCCCTTGATCTCGATCTTAAAAGAGTCAAAATACGCCCTTTTTATGAAGGCAGTTATAGGTTTTCTGAGTTTTGTCACTACATCTTCACCAAAAATGTAACAAAATGTATTCGAATTATTTAATCAACTCCTCCTATATGACGACATAATGATATTATCGGAAAATCACACAAATTGGCGGAATACGAACACATTAAACATAGCAAAATGGGTATTTTTTTCGAATGAGGGTAGTTCAGAAACTACACGTAGTTTTGACCTTGAAAAACTTCTGTACGACTTATTATCAAGTAATTCATCAAATCATATAATAGGATTGCTAGCAAAAAAAGTTTTTCTTTTTTTGTAGACCTGTGTTATAAATGCCAAATGAGTAGGTATATTTGTTGGTTTTTCCCTTCCCATAGTACCTACTTAATCACACAGTCGAGCCAAACGGATCGACTTGATTTTTGCGTGATTATATACGTAGTTAAAGTGATTTATTTAGTAAAACAGGACACTTTACTCACACACACCATACACACACAAATAACAGCTGTCAAACCCTGTCAAATCGACTAGGAAAGGGTAGGCCCTTCCCTAGTCGATTTAATAGCAACGGCTGCTGGATTATCCGATAAAATATAATGATTGCTACGGGGTAATGAGTTAATGACTGATTAGTTGATACCACAGAGTAGGTACATAACAGTATTATAAGCTATTAGCTGTTGCCCGCGACTTCGTCCGCGTCAATTTTTTGTTGAAATTTTTCCTGAATTTTTTTTGCTATAAACCTCACGGAGCCCGAGACCTTTCTAACGAATGCAAAATCGTGGAAATCGGTTCGTGCGTTCTGGAGTTATAGCGTCAGGAAGGAAAACCCGACTTATTTTTATATAGTAGATTGCTATTGGCAAATGCACTATTGCACCAAAAATTTCACAGATTCATTCATTAACCACAACTGAGACTGCTGCAATGTTAGATTCAACTTTTCCGCAATCGATTACGAACCAGCTGATATAAACTCAAATCAATTACGATATGCTGAAGAGGACTTACTCGTACTTACTCAAAATCATCATCTGCTTCCGAGTTACAATACATATCAATTAACTTCTTCAACGTACATTCTCCCTCATCGAAAGTCACCAGTTTCATATCCAGTTTAAGATCCGCTGCAGCCTTCGCGTATGTGTCGTAAGATTCCATTTGGCAAAACGCTATTCTTGGACTTGTTAGCTTCAAGAGTTTTCGCACTTCATCTGTAAACAGGTAAGTAAATCTATACAAATAGATACATGTATAATGGGTTTTCAAATCAAGCTCTTTAGTACCAAGTTTCTGAGCTAAGCCGTGGACAGACGGACAAAGTTGGCGGAACTAAAAGAGTAAGAGTAACAACAAGGAATGTTGTTTTACTACGGAACCCCAGAAAACGTTGTTGGCTCACTCCAACAATACATGAAACTGTAAAACTGAACGTATCATAAAATTGTTACTATATTTTTTTGTTTTTTTGTAAGGAGCAACCACTGAGTTTCTTGCTGATTCTTCTGGGTCAAAAATGCATTCCAAACCAGTGGATTCCTTTGACGATTCAAAAACACATTGTTCAAGTTTATTTGATAAAAAAACTTTTCTATTCTATTCGATTTTATACTATTGCTATCGGTTCTTTTACTCACCATATTTAAAATAGGGATCTACACCAACGATCGGCAACCCGTTGTAAAGAGCTGCATAAAACGGTATGCAAAGATCCAAATGATTTGGACCGCCTATAGCCATAACGTCGCCCGGATTTATACCAAAAGCTCTCAACGCTTTCGCTAATTTGATGGACCGTTTTAATACTGAAGCATAAGTCTCCTCTTCACCCGTTGCCGCATCTATCTGGATTAGGAAGTGTTGTTTTCTTTAGGCTGACTGAAGCTAGGTTTTTCGAATCGCTAGGCATAGAATAGATCTGCACCCCTACGTACTTAGTTGAAATCCCAAGGAAGCGCACTAAGCGCTTTGCTTCCTCGTTCCTGATACGCACCGCTAAAATTTGGAATGCACTTCCGGCTTCCGTTTTTCCCTCTAACTACAATATGTGTACCTTCAAATCATGAGTGAATAGGCATCTTCTAGGCAAGCGCATTCCATCTTAGGCTGCATCTTCACTTACCATCAAGTGTGATCGCAGCCAAGCGCTAGTCTATATATTTAAAAAAAAAAAATTTACATACTTTAATTACAATACCAAATCGTTTCGAAATTCGATCGATGCGTTCTAAACGCATCGATTGAATTTCTTTGACTTTGATCGACGAAAAATAAATAAATAAACATGCCAGTCAGTCACCTGTAAGTCCATGGCAAAAACTTTTCAATAATTTTTATAGCCTCAATTGTACAATGGTTACAGGTGCGGATGGAAAACTGAATGGTGGACGGTTCAATCCCCACCCGTTGCACTATTGTCGTATCGTACCCACTCCTAATACAAGCTTTTCACTTATTGGAGTAAGAATATTCATGTTAAAAGTACATCATTGAAATGCGAAAAAAAATTGTGCAACGAAACGAAAGATGTGTTCCGTTCGCTGATGGTCCCGTTCTATAAATATTAGCTAGGCTAAAAATCTATAACGAACACAAAAATAAAACTAACTAACCTGACAAACATTATCTGGATGCCGCTTTAAATGTTCCAAAACTAAATGACCGAGGTGGTACTGAGACGGAAGATCGACGTTGAGACTCATTTCACATAAACACTGTTGTCACTCGCGTCGCCGGACTGAACTGCGGTTTGTGAATGCACAAACCGCATTAGTTGAGAAGTTACAAGAGATCTCAATTACTGCGATCGTAGGTACCTAGGTACCACCGATATAATGCGTACGGAAAACATACACGCATACGCCGGCGGATATGTCCATTCTATAGTTACTTAGTTAATAATATTGTAACCTACTTTTTATTTGCTGTCTATCAACAAATAAGTATTCAGAGTGTTCGTGAAAAATATGTTCTCAACCTCTCGACCACAATTGCGAGCCTATTTTCAGTGAGAAAACGTGAATAAGTCTACACCACGATTTTTCAGTGAAAGGTACATATTCAAACACCACACACCACAACCTACTCACCACACGCGGAAACACGTTTTTTTTTTTGTGTTCCTCCCTTTTTTCCTCCGACAAGGTAATCGGAGACTGTTCTAGGTCGGTACTGAATATGGCTTTTTTTTTTGACATATTTTCTTTTTGCTATACTTTCTGGTTAACTTACTACACATGGGTGCAGTTCGTATCTTAGCAAAAACAAAGATAAAATACCTATTCAGAGGTTAAAACTTAAGTAAGTTTAATGTTAGTAAAGTAGATATTATCTTTTTTTTTTGTGAACTTTTTTTTTACTTTTTTTTTATGTACTTATGTCATTTTCGTTTTAAAAAATTTTATTTCTTTTAATTTTAATTTTTTTGCACGTGCATTTTATCAGCTCTCAGAGCGTGGACCAAATTGGTGCGACGTTCATCAAACTACATGGTCGCCAGTATGCCTATGCACATACCTAATTAAATACGTATTTTTGCGCCGTTCAGTTTTTCTGCAATTCTCACTGTATTCATAATATGTGCCCCACGTACGAAGGGTGACCACTTCCCCCTAAATAGGTACGGTAGGTTCTACATTCGTTACCTAGTAATTATAACACAAAGATTTGAAGAAGTTTGAAGGAAATGTATGTTTCACGTAAGTGAGTAGGTACCTATATACTTAGTTAATTCTAGTAAATAAATAAATTAAAATAAATAGTTTCTATTCTAATAGCTATCATGTTTTCATTAGAATAAACTTAAATAGAATTTAGATATTTAAAACGGGTACTTTTCAATTCGATTGTAGGTACATATAATGTACCTACTAACTAGTTCTAGTTTCGCGCTTGACCATTATTTTAACTAACGGAGTAAGTAGTGGCCAGTTGGCGTCAGGTAAAAAGTCCCTTATAGCACAGTGGAGAGGATAGGACTTTGCGTATGATGACTGCTTTTCCTTCAACGCGAAAAGCGTAAGTTGACTGACGAACCAACAGCCTAGCCGCACAGAAATCACCCGCCCGCTGCGCCGCCGTCGCGCCTCACTTCGTGTGGTCGGTAAATACATAGTAAGTAAATATCCTAAACTACGTAGATTCAATGAGTTATTTGTACCTACCTAAGCAACCTGCGATGCAATTACATTACAAGATGAATAAGTAGGTACAAGCTTTTACCAGCGGCTTCGCTTCCGCCATCTATTCAGTAAGGCAAATTGGCGATTCCCATACAAAATTACCATAATTTTGATTTTGTGATTTTTCAACTGTACTTTTGGGTTCTCCCTATTTATTTTTTTGTTTTTAAACCACCCCTTTATTAAAGTGAACAAAAAAAATATTAAATCAAAACGGTCAAGCCATATGTATACATATAAGTACAATACAAGTACAATATAAGTAGGTAAAACGGAGTGATTACATTCTCTTGGTAAGTAGGTATATAGTAGGCATTTATACTTCAGACTATGTATATTGTATATACCTACCTAACGGCAATATAATCTATAATTATATAAAAAGGCTTGTCCTGACTGACTGACTGACTGACTGACTGACTGACTGACTGACGATCAACGCACAGCCTAAACCACTGAAGTTAGAAACTTGAAATTTTGACAGTAGGTTCCTTTTATGACGTAGGCGAGCACTAAGAAAGGATTTTTCGAAATTCGCCCCCCAAGGGGGTAAAAAGGGGGGTTAAAGTTTGTATGAAACTCCGTCATTTTTCGAGTTATACTCATGAAATTCGGTATTTAGGCTTTAAATTGAAAACAAAAAAGTACGTGTTTCACAGTTTTTAAAAATTCTACCCCCTAAGGGGTTAAATAGGGGTTGAATGTTTGTATAATAGTCCTTCGTTCTTCAAGTTATTTTTCAAGTTACGTTTATGAAACTTGATATTTTGGCTCTTGATTAAAAATAAAGAATTACGTATTTTACATTTTTTTTAAATTTTCCCCCCAAGGGGGTAAAAAGGGGAGTTAAAGTTTGTATGAAACTCCGTCATTTTTCAAGCTATACCCATAAAATTCGGTATTTAGGCTTTAAATTGAAAACAAAAAAGTAAGTGTTTCACACTTTTAAAAAATTCTACCCCCTAAGGGGTTAAATAGGGGTTGAATGTTTGTATGATAGTCCTTCGTTCTTCAAGTTATTTTTCAAGTTATGTTTATGAAACTTGATATTTTGGCTCTTGATCAAAAATAAAGAATTACGTATTTTACATATTTCGAAAATTCTCCCCCCAAGGGGGTAAAAAGGGGGGTTAAAGTTTGTATGAAACTCCGTTATTTTTCAAGCTATACCCATAAAATTCGGTACTTAGGCTTTAAATTGAAAACAAAAAAGTAGGTGTTTCACAGTTTTTAAAAATTCTACCCCCTAAGGGATTAAATAGGGGTTGAATGTTTGTATGATAGTCCTTCGTTCTTCAAGTTATTTTTCAAGTTATGTTTATGAAACTTGATATTTTGGCTCTTGATCAAAAATAAAGAATTACTTACGTATTTTACATTTTTTGAAAATTCTCTCCCCAAGGGGGTAAAAAGGGGAGTTTCAATATTCATAGTTAAGACAGGACAACGTCTGTCGGGTCCGCTAGTTACATATAACAAAACCATATGGACAAGTATGGATGATCGCCAAATTGATGGGTAACTAGCAAAAATTTGCGAATGTCGACCTTATGGGCTGATGAGAAATGTTATTTTTGTTTGTCGTTGTTGTTATAGAACTGAAGTTTTTAGGACGGAATAATCCAAGACACATTGATCGTAATTTTCAAGTCATCATACTAATTGTTTGGTGCAAAGTCTATTCTAAAGATAGGTAGATATTTAGCAGACCTTGCGATAGTCTTCGTTAGACAGCCTTGCAAGGTTATAGGTAGGTAGGTATATAGAGTATAGACACGTGCACGTAATACTACAGTCCACGAACGTCATTTTAGGTTTTGAACGTAGTTAATACTGAGACAATATTACTTAATTACCTGAGGTAAGTATCTACCTAATTCTCTTTGAAAAATACTGAATACTAGCTTCTGCCCGCGATTTCGTCCGCGTGAGGGGAGTTTTATAAAACTCCTGCGGGAACCCTCTACTTTTCAAGGATAAGAGGTGTCTTGTTTCTTTCCTAGTCCTCAACTATACTCATGCTGGTCCAATGCTTTCCTGCGTGATTGAAGGTCCAACCAATAAACTATAACGAACCAACAAACAATTTTGCTCTAACAAATTCGAGACACCAAACAAAAGTAATTTGATTTTGCTTAGATGCTACAAATCAGATTGATGTTAAACTTTGCAAATAAGTAACTATAGGAAATGAGGAAAGACGTACCTACCTATAGGGTTCGGATTAAATAAAACTGACGGGATTTTGAAAAGTATAAATATGCACGGACGCAGTCATAATATAAAAAAATATGGTGTATGCATTTAGATAATCTTTTTCAAACTTCTCAAGATAAGTATTAAAGATAATTACTTGTTATAATGAGGCTAAAGATGCACTTATAGAGTTTTAATGACCGATTGTTATCGTTAACCGATAACAAATGAAAAGGATTGTTTATTAGCAATAGAAATAAAACAAAGGCTGAAGCCGCAATAGCCCAACGGTTGAAGGTGCGATCTGAAAACTGAAAGGTCGCAGGTTCGATCCCTACAGATTGCGCTTTTGTCGTACCCACTTCTAATACAAGATTTCCGCTTACTTAGAGGGGAGAGGATAAAAACTCAACTTGGCTAACTATTCTTTAAAAAAAAACTTCAGGACTAGAGCCAGACTTTTTATCCCGCCTGTAAAAATTAAATAGCAATATTTAGCATTGCTATACTGATAGGCAAGGTTTGCAAATTATTACATTCTCTATAAAAATAAATAAAATTGAAGTGTCTGTCTGTTGGTTATCTCTAATAGAATAAACCTTTAATTTTTCACAGGCAATAAGAGGATTATACAAGAAGTTATCTTACATTCTTTTTACCCGCAATAGATGGGTTCGCAAGCATATTTTAAATTTTAATAAACTAAAATCCAAGAGGACGAAACCGCGAACAAGAGCTACTATAAAATAAAAGTGTTTTCAATATTAATAATTTTTATTTAAAAAATTGACAAAATATTATAACACTATGCCTTATACTAATAATGGAACCTATTTGGTTGTAATCTATATATAAAGGTCTAAAAGTAGTCCTATGTAGAAAGGATAAAATTAATCTGTGCGTTTGCAGATTCATGTACAATCAAATAGGCACCAATTTTACAAATATTGAAACTAAAATGGTATTTAACACCAGAGGACTAAAATAAATTAAAGCTTTTTATGCATAAAACAATATGGCATATGGATATTTACTAAATATTAATTATGTACTGTGCTAAAATAATAAAAAAATAACGTTCCACAATATAATTTTTTAGCGAGACATTATGGCTAATCCTGTTTTACACTTCCTGAACTGACAGATTTAAATCTAAAGCTGTCCTTTTCGGCAGAGAGAAATATAAAAAGGATAGCACGAGATTAAGACCTGTCATTTTGGTGTAGTTTAGAGATTGTGTACAACAGAATTAGACATATTTTGTACATTATACATACATACACAGATGCATAAAGGGCAACAATGCTATTTATATTAAAATTAAATATTTAGGGCTAAAGTCTATGAGGTTTGACTATTTCATAACAAGTTCAAATACACAATTTTACATAATAATATGTGATTATTTTATAAAAGTTTGAAATTCTAATATACAGGTTTACATATATGATGGGTTAAAGACTATGGTAAAAATAATGTTCATTAACACGTTGTGGCATCTTTGAAAGGTCATCAACGTGAAATTCGTGTTATTGCACTAAGAAAAGTCCACAACGCATTGTGAAGAATTCGAAACACTACATCTCGTCGCGGTTTTTTTTTTCGGTATTAGACCACGACAAGTTGTAAGTTTTGTTGTATTATATGGTATATAACATAACCGAAGAAATGTTAACATCAGATAATGAATTCTATCAATTAAAAATTTTAAAGATCTACTTAACCATTACCTAGTGTGAAGTCATACATTTCATAAGAGTACACTTCGGCCATGAAATTTGGTGGTCACTAGGCTCATATTACACTACACTATTTATAGGTTCCTATTTCGTACCACAGATTATCATCCTAGAAATATGATATACTTGATACGAGTACTATGAATGGCCCTAGTTGCTCTTTTTTACACTTTTTTATCCTCAATTCGAATTTCCTCGAGTAACAAAGAGAGATATAAGCAACTAGGGCCCTTTTGTTAAATACATTCATAGTATCAAGTATATTATATTTCTAGGATAATAATCTATGGTACGAAATAGGATCCTATAAATAATATAGTGTAATAGGGGCCTTAGGCTGGGGCTGCACTGAAGAGCCGATTTCAAAGAGACGGCGACGCAATCGTTTCCGCATTGTAGTGCGGATAGATTTGAAATAACACTTTTTTTAATGCGGACATTTTCATTAGACTTCGTTCATTTCCTGGGAATCTTCTCCGCAAGTAGGCGTCGATTCGCTCGTTTTGCGTTTTCATTAGACTTAGTACAGTTGAATGTAAGAAACGATTCAATGAAATAAATTTGGCACAAAGCTGATGCGGCTACCGCCATATTTGTAAAGGAGTTGGTTGTTACGGTATCCCTGTTGCTTCAGCATCGCCTTGTCAGTGCATTCCTGGCCTCGAAGATGGGGACATTCATTGGTTTAAGTACTCAAAGGCCTATGGCAAACTGTCTTGCCTTACAACGAGCACTTCCTGTTGTAAGTTGCCAGTACCTATTTTACAATTAGAAGCCACTTCAAGACCATCCACCCTGAAAATAATATATTAAAATTTTAAACTCCGCTCATGTCTGATATAATACTGAATACTGTTTCTTTTTTTTATTAAACTGCAACTTGTATAAGTCATACTTAAGAACATATTTTGTTCTACACCAATTTAAAATTCTTATGAAATAAAAATATTTCTCATATAAAGATAAAGAAGTTTATTTAATAAATTCAAAACTATTTACTTCATGTAGGCCAACTTGTGGCCCTTTACGAGAAGTCGAGGCTCTACCACTGGTTCGGAAAGCAGATTATTTTTGAACATACACAAAATTTCATTTCATCAATCTAATTTTTAGTTTTAGTTTTGTTACAGTTTCTTAGAGTTATACACAAAAAGTGCATGTTTAAGTTTTTTTGCATTCTAAAATTAAATTTTAAATTATGTCTTATTTTATAAGTGTATTTAATAAAGTTCTTACCCAGCACTTTTTGAGTCTGTATTCGCATCGAGTTCACAGCGTATGCTTTGCTCGGTGCAATCCGATATGCAGGTGCCATGAAGTTTGACGTGCGAACCAGAGTACATCTGTATACCAACGCCGCATTGCTTTATTGCACAGTTTCGTAGCTCAACCTGAAACCGTGAACAAAATTAGACTTTACTATCAAACCTCATCACCATCAACAAATTATTACTAGTGGTTCGCCCCGAACTGAGACCTCGCGATATCCCATAATTCCCAAAAGTTTTAATTATATATTGTAATAATTAACTTTTAACATTAGACGCAATAAAAAAAATAATAGTTGACATGAAACTGTTTTACTGACACAGCGCCATCTATAGTGAAGCATTATAGTGAAGCATTATAGTGAAACTATTAGCTTCACAATAATGCTAATAGATGGCGCATTAAAATTAAATAATTTCGTTTCTTTATAACATTTATCTAATTTTAGTATTTGTTGTTCAAGTACAGGATATAACTGAATTTTCAACCAAGTTTCACGTTCTAATATTCAGTAATTCTTGACATATGGCTCAAATTAAAATCTCCACTTTGAAACCCCCCCATTTGGTCAATTTTTAGGGAAAAATTAAAAAAAATATATTTTTGTACTCTGTTCAAAGTCGTCTTTAAAAAGATATATCGCAAGTCTATGTAGAGCAACAAACAAGATTTTACTTCAAATACGCTTCTATGAGAGCCCCCCTGAAATAAAGCTTTTTATATTTTTTTATACAATGTTCGGCTGAAGGCCATCAGTTTACATATTATATTTAAATTTGAAGTAATTACGTTCAGTAATTCAGAAGTTATAGGGCTCTGACAGACATTTAGACGAACACACTTCTCTGTCTAGTAGGCAAGCGCCCTAGTTGACTCAGAGAACTTCGCTTCGCTCGTTCAAAAAGCACACTTCTGAGCGTAGGTTTTTTTCAGAGAAGGGTCATATCGCTCATTTGCGACAAGGGTGACATAACTCAAAATTCACCAATTTTAGTGTAGAAGAACATTTATACTTTTTGCTATAAAAACATCGCTAAGCACAAAAAAATAAGAGCGAGAGAGATTGTGACTTAATGCTCTGTCGGTTTGTTGGCCGCTGTGTTGTTTCGAGACCGCAGCATCCACGAAACATTACTCTCTAACGAGATAATTCTCTCATCGTCGATTTTGAATTATGTCACTCTTGCCGCAAATGAGCGATATAGGCCACTGCCCACCAAAAATGGTAATTATTAGGAAACTGCACACATCTCTGAGAATATTATAAACTCTCAGGCGCGCACGTCCTCTGCTGGGAGGCTTTGGCCGTGGCTAGTTACCACCCTACCGTCAAAGACA
The DNA here is from genome assembly GCA_038048805.1 of Hipparchia sbordonii. NCBI lineage: Eukaryota > Metazoa > Arthropoda > Insecta > Lepidoptera > Nymphalidae > Hipparchia > Hipparchia sbordonii. The sequence continues at coordinate 3,987,930 of CM076107.1, read as the reverse complement.
TGCCGCCAAGCGATTCAGCGTTCCGGCATGACGGCGTGTAGAAACCGATTAGAGGTATGGGTTAAATCTTCACTGCCATACCCCTTCCAAATTAGCTACCATCTTAGACTGCATCAACACTTACCATCAGGTGAGATCGCAGTCAAGGACTATCTTGTCATCGAATAAAATTAAAAAGTCATTGAAATATTGGTTTCAAGTTTTAGTGTTTAAAATTTTTATACATACCTGGGCTCCTTCATGCACAACAAGTCCAGAATAGAAATTTTCAAATGTGCAATCTTCGATTATTATTTTTGCTTGAGACATCGCCACTATCCCTTGTGCAAAATCACTCTGCAAACAAATGTTAGTGTTCTATATTTAAGGGTCCTGCACCATCAACCCCAGTTTCCATACAAAGTTACGTGGTATGGGAGGTATCTGTGGTTTTGTCAGATATTTTTTTCATTCTCGTTGTAGATTTTTCTTGTTTGGCGGATTATAGCAAAAGATATTTGCTTTCCCTTGTGTAATATACATTACACGAGTAGAATTTTTCTTTTTTAAAAAGAATATTAGTTAACCTGAAGTTGACTAATATCCTCCTATCCTCTCCAAATAAGCGGAAAGCTTGTGTTAGGAGTAGGTACGACAATAGTGCAACGGGTGGGATTCGAACCTGCGACCTTACAGTTTTCAGTCAGTACCTTAAACCGTTGGGCTATTGAGGCTATAAATTACATTGAGTGTAGCAACTAGTGGTGTAGTCTAAACTTAGCATTACCTGACAATTCTGCGAGTCATCCGAGAGCTTGCAGTTTCTGATAAGCAGCTGGCCGTCCCGCATCACAATGACGGTGTTCACAAGTGCACAGTTCAGGGATAAATCCTGTATCCTGCAGTCTTTGCTCAGCAGGAGCAAACAGGACCTCATCTCTGACGCTTTCAGAGCAGCACCTACAGATATAATTAACTAGTTGATTCCCGTGACTTCGTTCGCCTCTAATTTCCCGGGTTAAAAAGTAGCCTATGTGCTATTCCAGACTATAATCTATCTCTGTGCCAAATATCAGCCAAATTTTGTGTATTTGTTACACAAAAACAACATACAAACATACAAACTTTCGCATTTAGAATATTAATAGGAAATAGGATAATAATAGGACTAGACAGTCTAGTCTAGTAGTAGATTTGGCTGAAATTTGGCACAGAAATAGATTATAGTCTGGAGTAACACATAGGCTAGGCTTTTTATCCCAGGAAATAAGAGAGATAATAACATAAAAAGAAACTTAGGAAGGAAGTACAATATTAAAACCAAACCAAAAAATAAATGACTTTAACATACCACTGAAACTATACAATGATATTTTTGACAATGGCATTTCAGGCACTTCGTAATCACTGCTGCAAAATATCACCTCCTCAGGATCCAGTGATAGACCTTCCTCAGCTGAGATCATCATCATGAGATTTTGTTCCTTGCTAAGTTTAGAACTAAGGAATTTAGAAATATTGTTGAATTCCTTTATACCGCCACCTTGCCACAGTGCCACCACCTTAAAAGAGAGGAGTATTATAAGCTTTTACACTACAGTTTATGTGCTTACATAAACTGTAGTGTGAAACTAAGAAAACCAGAAATTGTATACCTGAAACTTTTTCGCTAATGAGGCTATTCATTGGTACTAACATTAGTGATATAGTTCTTGCAAGTTGCAACTCACGAGGGTACGTGGCTTATGGTTGTGTATGTGTGTGTCGCATCTGTATAAGTGTTAGCAAGAGCTTGCTTGCGCCTGACCGCTCCCACCTAGGCTCCGACAAGCACGCACACTTACGCAATGTGCATGTACACGACATAACCACAAGTAAAACTCACGCATCCTCGTGGAATGCAAGAACTATAATAACATTAGTGGAACAGGACAAAAATCTCTACAATAGAGAATGAGACAAACTTAACTGAGGAACTTTTTTTTAATTAATCTTGAAATGAACTGTTCCATTAAATGTTTATAATACAAGTATAAGAAATACATTTACATTTCTTTTGCTCTTATTTTCTTGCCATTTCACCCTTGCAAGGGCAAGATAATGTTCTCTAACAAGTGGATCTTCATACAAACTCCATTTGGGCATCAAACTATCTAGGTGTGCATTCATCACAGCACATTGGGATATGTAATTTGATGGTAATAAGGAATCTGTAAGAAAAATAGAATTTACAAGAGTTTAATTCTTGGAACAATGAGTGAAGTACTGGACCTATAGCCACTCCAAGTTTGACTACGCCCTCCTAGGATTCGATTACACAAATAAGTGTGGTACTACCCTCACACCTCATACACTCCTCTCACAGGAAGAAGGTTGCCTGGTATTTAATATTGGTTAATTTATGCATTACTAGCTGATGACCGCAACTTCGTCAACATGGATTTAGGTTTTATAATCCAGCAGAAAACTTATTGATTTTCCGGGATAAAAAGTAACCTATGTGACCTATGTCACTCTCTAGTAGGACTAACAAGCGCTAACACGTGCCACGAGAAAGTTTTGTCTACACATTTACTCGTGAATTTGTATGAGATTTCTCGAGTAAATGGGTAGACAAAATTTTCTCGTGGCGCGCATGTTAGCCCTACAGGTCCTCAACTATACCCATGCAAAAGGCTATAAGTTGTTCTTATATCATCAGATTGTGAAAAATCATCTTACCATCATCATCAGCTATACCCCCATCACATAAAGAGGAATCAAGCTCCCTTAACTTCTCATAAGCATTAATTGCACTATTACGCAGACTTATTATTGATCTGGCCACAGAATTTGGTATAGCACCATTGTGAAGCTCCAACCAGAGACTCATCCTGTCCTCTATAGTCTTCGGAAGAAGCACTTTGTTGTCTTGGTCATCCCAAGGCATCCATATGTTAACATAAAAAAATCTGCAATAAAGATTTTCATACCTAAATAAAATAGTTTCTAAAACAACACTAATTTTATATTTCCCATTTATATTTTTGTAGTGACTTTCCTTAAAGAGTCTAGCCTGACAAGCATAGGAAAGCTGCACCATCGTGTACTGAAGAGTTCTTACCTTGTGATTATTGTTCTCTACCTAAAACATCTTCATGTTTTAAGAGAGAGATTCTACTCTTGGTTTAAATACATACTTAAAAGTACCTATTTATGAGCATTCCACACTGGTGCAGCTTTCCTATGCTTATCCAGCTAGACCCTTAGTAGTGCACACAGCGCGGTGCAGCGTTGCTACAACAGGCTCCTGCTCTATTGCTCTGACTGATCACCATGTGGCATACCAGATTTTTTAAGCAGGAAGCAGTAGCGGAAACGCAGGAACCACACATTTTATACATGTAGCAAGTAAGGCACACAGCTACAAAAATAAATACAAAAGGCACACAGCTATTTCTCAATTGTACTGCGACTGACCACCTTAACAGATGCCATATTAACAGATTTTTGTGAAAAGTTTCATGCAGATACCTACTGCATCAATGCTGTACCTATTGCATCGCTCTAATGCCTGTTACAATTTAGACATAAGTTTAATGCAGATACATACCTCAGTAAGTCAATGAACTGTGCTGTGCCCTCTGCATTCACACACTCCTCTCTTTGTTTCACAGTGGGCCACAGCTCTATCAATGGTACTTCGGTAACTCTCTCCGGTAACGAGACAGATTCGTGTTGAACGCTTAGCACATCCACATCAGCTGTGAGCTCCTCAAAGTCTACTGACACCACTGAGGTTAAAGCTATGCAGGGGAATCTCACTTCTGCAATTACAATTTTGTATTTACACATCAAATAGTATTGATCCTAATATTATAAACTATAATAACTGATGCGAAGAACAGGACTTACGCTTTTTGAAAAAAGAAGATATTGCCTCTGATATCAATAATTATTTTCTTTAATTCATACTTCATTTCTGAATTTGTGCAGGAACTATTTGCACTTATGCTTACTTACTATTTCAGGTGAAATGTATCTAACCTAAATAACTTATACCATAATTCCCTACCTGCCTGTGAGTCCTACTCAAATTAGTAACTTAAGAAACTTATTTATTTTCTTAAGTATTACATATAAATAGTAATTGTTGACACTTAAAATGCTTACGGCCTATTAACTGAAAAAAAAAATTTGACTTGGACTTTGAAGTTAAATTGAATATTGCAAGCAGATTACCATGGACAAATAGCAACTTATAAGTCTCTTACCAAACTTTTTACAGAATCTCTTAGACAACTTCCACAGAGCATCCCATCCCACTGGCTCTACAAGGATCTCAGCCTGAGTGGTCCACTGCTCCCTTATGGTACCTCTGCCGATACTGAACACTTGCACTAGCGCATCAAGGATATCATTGTGACTATGTGTGAAGGTGAACACAGCTGGCATCTACAATTAAACAATTTTTACATTTAAACAATTAACTTATTAACATTATTTTAATATAAAACAAAACAAAAATCAACTATTTTAAATTTTTCTCATATTTTCCACAAATCAATGTTAGTACTCATTGAAATTCAATTTAGGAAGTTTAGGCCCTAGAAGAGCATTAACGTTTCCTTTTAAATTTTTAAAGAGGCAAAAAAAAGTAAGGTCCTCCAGGTGTAGAAGGCATTACACTGGAAAGGTGTATCCACAGATCCTAGACTTTTATTAAGACAGAAAATCTTAAAACTCAACTCTCTAACGGCAAAAGAGCAAGAGCTAGAAGTTGTTAGATAAATTAGGTACATTAAAATCACTAGAAGTACTAGCCATTGTGCGTACTGTATAAAAGATTGAATACACAGAAATGAGGGTCCTAAGTGCTACCAAACGATATGGTGACGCTAACGAGAAAGCGAAGAACTGACATCATTTCAAGCCCCATGAATTCACATAGATATACTCTAATAGGAAATGATACAATATGTGCATAGTTAAACAATATCCTAATACTTAAATGCATCCTTATTAAAAATGTAGGTTACTAGATAACTAAGCATTAAAAAAAATGAGTCACGTATTATAAAAATTTAAAAATAGTTTGAACAATCGAGCCATATCGTGGTCTGTGGATGGAAATAATGCAAACTTACAACATTTGAAACATTTACTGCTTTACTTACTTTTACTGCTCCTTCCGTTTTTATAATTTATATGTCTCAATTATAAGAATTAAATCACAGTATTTTACAAATATCCGTTTAAATTTTCAAACATGAACTTCGTTAAAAAATTGTTTTTTTATTTTTTATTTTAAACGTAGACATTATAGACAGAGAATTTAAAATCTCTGTCAAAGTCAATCTGTCAATCTAACAAAAAAATAGGTAGGTAGGTACCTACGGTAGGTACCTACCTTCACGTCAATAAAAACCACATTTAAAAACACAGGAAAGTGACCATAGACAAAAGTAGGAAGTACCTAACTGCTTCTTAAATTCCATACTAAAAACCACAAACATATTTTTATATAGAAAAACCTCCAATAAACAAACTTACACGATTGATGAAAACTTAACGCATATTATAGGTAGGTATTTTTATGAGATTACCGCATAATTTGTCTGTACGCCAATGGTAGTGAAGACCATTATTGTTTTATAATACCTAGTGCAGTCCCACCACAGACCCACAGCCCACGCCACGAGCATTTGTACCTTAGTCCAGTCAAAAAACCTCAAAAAATGGCCCAACCTCTGGAAAATTGCGAAAGTTTTGAAACTTTGCACATCGAATTATGGGTCCCTAGGCATGAATATACCAAAAGTCCTCATGCGTACGAGGCGAGCTCTAGCGGCAATTAGCGGAAACAGGACCCTTTTTTGGTTTTTTCTATCCACGCACAGCTTAAACCACTGGACGGATCAGGCTGAAATTTGGCATACAGGTAGCTATTGGGCCGTCGGCATCCTCTATGAAAGGATTTTTGAAAATTCGACCCCTAAGGGGGTACAACGGGTAAAATAGGGGTTTGAAAAATTTAACTTAACTTGAGCGAAGCCGAGGGCAAAAGCTAGTTGTTTAATAAACAATATGTCTTTTTTTTGTAAATAACTGTGAAGTTTATTTTCTGAATCACCCTTGGTACCCAAAAAAAAATTATAAACCATGATTGTCAAATATTATTACAAATGCCATATGGTACCGGGCGCCGCTAGCGTGATTTTTCGAAAAAGCTATCTTTTAGTGGCCTAAAACTCGGTAATTATTAGGAATTCAAGAAAAATGTATTTAATCATTATTGTTGCAAATTTAATAAGCTTTAATTATGTAGTAGTAAACTTTTACCTCTGACCAAAGGTTCTCGAGATATTAACAAAAAACCAAAAAAAGGGTCCTGAGGGCCTAGACAAAGTTACATTCCATTAGCGATATCGCTAGTAGAAATGTCGAAAAATGTATGGGATTGACATTAGCTATCGAAATGTCACGTGGTCTAATAAAAACGAATCGACAAGTGCTAGACAAGTGGCATTTTTCACAAGCGTTATCGATAGTTGTCGATTTTATTGATGGAAACCGTAGCGAACGCCAAGACCCTGTAGAAAACGAAAGAAATAGCATTGTTTTGTTAATTTTAGTTGTTTTTTGAATTATTTAGAGATTGTTATTGGCTTCTTGCATTATTATTGAACAATAATAATGATAATTGAATTGATAAATATTGGTAAGAAATGAAATCATTTAATTTTTAATGCTAATAGCTTCACAATAATGCTTATAGATGGCGCTGTATCAATAAAAGTTTTGCGTCAACTATTATTATTTTTTATTGCGTCTAATGTTAAAAGTTAATTATTACAATATATAATTAAAACTATCTTTAGGGAATTATGGGATACTGCTAGGTCTCAGTTCGGGGCGAACCACTAGTATTTAATATAAACACAAATTAGCTTGGACTACGCCGAAATAGTCACAAAGGTCCTATATACAACGATTAATATAAACAATCTTTGGCTATGCGCGACATGAACAAAGGCCCGTTGATAGTACCTATTAACTACTCAAAGTATCAATAACAAACACCCAGGGTATTAATGAGGCTCAGCAATAAGCACTACTTACATATTTGTTTTTTAGTACACACAAAAGCACTTTGTTATTTACCAAGAAATATAATTAGTCTGAATATTACGAATCAATAGTTTTTAAGTAAATTAAACTCTACTTTCACACTTAAGAAAAACCACTCAAACCAACATTCAAAATTAGATGCACGAATTTGACGTTTCATTACGAAAGATCATAGACAAAAGTTACTATTTATCGAAAAGACGAATGGAATAGGCGATCGCTAATCACATGTAACTTTGTCTAGCAGTCGAACTTCGCTTTCGTTAAAGCGATTGCGAATTAGGAAATCGAATCGCTTCGAATCGAATGCCACTTGTCTAGCCCCGTTTCCGCTAATTGCCGCTAGAGCTCGCCTCGTACGCATGAGGACTTTTGTTATATTCATCCCTAGGGACCCATAATTCGATGTGCAAAGTTTCAAAACTTTCGCAATTTTCCAGAGGTTAAACCTTGTTTTAATAATAATAATAATAATAATTTGTTTATTTCAGGCAAGTACCCATAACAATATTCATACATAAAAGAAGTTATTAGACAATATAAAAGAAATAAAAAATATACAAGTATAAAAGTATAACATACTATCAAGTATTAGTCAAAATTACCCAAAAATTGGGCTCGTAACTACTGATTTCATTCTACTTACAATTTTTGTCGCGATGTACGGTAAGCCAGTACCTTACGATGGAATTCTCCGGGCCCTCAGAACATACACTGAGGATTTCATTTGTAGAATTTCGAATGCGAGACCAAAAGGCCGCAACCCGAGTTCTTATGATCGCGAAGTAATCGGGGACTCTTGCATCGGCAAACATGCTCGACGCACTGCAATACTTAGGCAGTCTCATCAGAATTCGGTATGCATTATTATACTGAACCCTGATGCTGCTTCGTGCTTTTTTGGTGCAGTTGATCCAAAGCTGACACGTATAGAAGCATTGACAATATGCTCTAAACAGCGTCAGCTTTGCCTCAACACTGCACCGCGCAAACCGGCGTGCGAGCATGTTACACCGAACAGCAAGAGCCCTTCGCTCACGTTCTATGTCATGATCATCGCGCAAATCCTCAGTCAAAATATGTCCCAAGTACCTGAACCGTTCCACCCTTTCTATAGGCACTCCATCTAGGGAAATCGATGGGATCCGCTCCGGACCTTTACCTGCACGGAATACCATAATCTGCGTTTTTTTCACATTATATTTCAGGCCGTGTTCCTTCGCATAATATTCGCAGATGCTCAGTAGTCTTCTAAGGCCTCTAATTGAGGGACTTAGAAGCACCATATCATCAGCGTAGCTGAGATTATTTATGCATGTTGCACCTATATGACAGCCAACCTTAGCACTTCTAAGTCTCTCAATAAGGCCGTTAATATACAGGCTAAAAAGATCCGGAGAGGTAAGCCCTCCTTGACGCACGCCGCACTCTAATCTATAATCATTAGAAGCGACGTCGCCCCATTTCACAAAATTTGTTTGGTTTTCGTACCAGTATCTCAACAGATCTACAGTTCTACTCGGTACATTAGCTGCAATAAGTTTTTCCCATAGTAATTGGTAATTTGTTTTGACTGGACTACCTACCAAATTACTGATAACTGATTACTATTAGATAGGTAGGTACATACCCTTCTCATTCTGAAAGCCGTAATACTGACTGATACTGACCCGCACCCAGCTTTGGGTGGACGATGTACCTATTGATAATTATTTGAAATGAATGTATGAAGGCCATAGTCTCAATAAGTCGCAAGGAGTAACTATTAACTCACTACGACAAGGTCATAAATAAAAACGATGCTAACGCACAGGTACACATACCTATTTTATTTACCTGTGACCCCAGTCATTATCCTTGTTTTTATGATCATGCCGTAATAATATTAAGACGTAAGAACCTATTTCTTGAATATTAACCTATGATTGTTCAAATAAACAAAACGCGTTGCAGAGGTTAAAGTTATTAGATAGGTAGGTACCACTATTTTAAAACCACGAGTATTCTGTAAGGTTACTCTAACAGTAATATTGTAGGGTACCTACTTACCTAGTTATTTTAGTTTTCCGCTAGAGTTCTATGTGATCTGTCGTTACCTGTTTATAATTTCAAGTGTTTGAGATCTCAAATCAAACCCGCTTCTTGGCTGTTCGATTGTGTTGCCAGTGAGAACTTACGAGTAGGTACTTAGGTAATGGATCCGAAACATAGTCGCTAACTATGGGCCTCATAAAATCAGTTCGGTCAAATATGGCTCAGGAGTCAGGGTCAATAGAGAGCTACTCGTAGATAGGTATTTGCTCGGAGTACCTCTACGAGATCAAATCAGAAGTTTAGCAGATCCGTAGGGGAACCGAAGTTACCGACATAACTCAGCGAATCACGAAACTGAAGTGGAGGAGCATATAATTCGAAGAACTACTGGTTGTTGGGGTCTCAAGCTGCTGGAGTGGCCATCTCGCACCGGGAAGCGCAGTGTTGGTAGACCCTCACTAGGTGGGCCAACGACAGACAGACACAGAAAAAATTCAAAAAAAATTGTTTTGAGCTCAGTATCGATAATAATGCATCCTCCGATTAAAATTTTCAAAATATATTTAATGTAGGTACTGATTTCGTCCCGTTACAGTTTTATTATAAGTATAGATAGCGAAAGTGTGGTGTATGTACCTACTTATACATATATTCTGATGGACTTACATAGTTATAATACTTAATAATAAAAAAATATTAAATTGTCACTTTAAGACTTTAAATGAACGGGAAAAGAGACACTCATAATAATAATCATATATATTATGTACCAATCTTGTTTGTTATATTAGACAAGTTTGCTGTTAAATTCTTCCTGTTACCGGCAATTAAATACAGGTAGATGAAGGTACCGACCTACATAGATTTACTATAAGTAACTAATAACTTCTGCACAATTAGGTACAAACGAGGACCTACTTGTAGCTATAATATATAATTGTAATTAAAATAGAATCTTATTCACAATAACGTTACACTTGTGTATAAATTGAAGTCTGAAGAGCACCTGTATTTATGTGGTCTAAATCTTAAATACGAGGTAGGTACTTGTTTTAATTGAATAAAAATTAAATTAAACATCCACTGCTGGACATAAGTCTCTTGCAAGAACACGATTCTTTGCCGCTTATATCCAGTGCCTGCCAGCGACTTGTTTCAAAGCTGCGTTTCTTATGAGCGCCACTCAACCAGCTTGGGACTCCAATGTCAATCAGTTCGTCATTAATTGAAAATCTTCTTCTTCATCATCAACCGATAGACGTCCACAGCCGGACCTAGGCCCTCGCACAGACTTATATACACGTCTCGGACTTGCGCCGCCTGTATCGCCAGCGACTCGTTTGATGTCGGTCTGCCAACACTGCGCTTTCCAGTCAAAACACATAAGTATGTGTTATAGTAGCATTGTTTCCAGTGCGAGGTCTAAGGCACCTAGGGACCCTAATGACCGTCACTTCTTCGAAATATAGCCGCCCATTGACACTTTAGCTTGACTCGAATGAGCTATTTCTAATTTGATCTCGCAGGTTAATTACATTCAATAATTTAAATTTTAAATCATGTTCCAGAATAATGTGGCCAGTGTTAGCGACTGTCACTATTCTGTTGAGCGTCTGGCTGAACTGGATCTACAGGAACCGCCGAATGCTGAACATGGCGAAACGGATCCCTGGTCCACCGGCTTTACCGATTGTTGGGAATGCTATCAAGTTTATAGTTCAGCCACAAGGTAATGCATAAAACTATTTTGACTTCAAGGTCGATTAAAATAACAGATTTTCAAACGACGGCCAAACACATAGTTAGGCTACTTTTTTCCCGGAAAATAAGAGAGTCGTATAAAAACCATAGGAGAGAAACTTGAGAAGATTATGGAGAACTCTCACTCATGCAATGCAAGTTCCCTCACGATGTTTTTCTTTACCCTCAAAACAAGTAGGTAGGTAATATTCAATCAATTTAAAAAAAAAAATTTTAAATTCAATTTAGAAGCCTCAATAGCCCAACGGTTGAAGGTGTGAACTGAAAAATGTAAGGTTGCAGGTTCGAATCCCACCCGTTGCACTATTGTCGTACCCACTCCTAACACAAGCTTTCCTCTTATTTGGAGGGGACAGAAGAATATTAGTCAACTTCAGGTTGGCTAATATTCTTTTAAAACATTTAAAACGCACATTACAATTTATCTTTTCTTTCTTTAAAAGGAGTGAGTATACACTACAATATATACCTACTCTTTGAAAAAATAAAGGTAACGTGCTAAGGATTCGAACTCCGGATTCTCGAAAAGGAGATCGAATTCCTAACTTGATAGGCTATCAGCGTTTTGTTAAACACTTTGTTCTACTTCTATGTTGCAGAGTTCATAAGAGTGATTAGAGATCTCATAATAGAGTATGGAGATGTATTTAGAGTTTGGCTTGGTACAGACCTTAACGTTATTGTCTGCAATCTGGAGGATGTTAAGGTATAAGTGGATGACGGGCTAAGACTATTTGTCATTATTATTTTTATAATTAATTGAGTAATAATTATAATAATTTTATTATTATCGATATTAAAATTTTAGCTTCTTCTCACAAATAACAAGACAAGTGTGAAAGGACCACAATACAAATATATGCAAAGCATTATTGGCGGGGGAATCCTCAGTGGATCAGGTAGCGTTTTCACTAACCTTCCTACTCGTATTCATTCTTTAAACTTTTTAAAATGTAGGTACGTTGTAGCTTTTTCGTATTATTCACAATAATAAATCTATTTAATTATATTCATTTATTCATCTGTACCCATAGCCGGCAACAATTACAGAACACAGGTCCCCTCTCGAATGAGGATACCTACCATTGCTATGCACATACAAGTTGTCAACAGCACGACACAACTGCAGCTCGCGATATGCGTCGCCGGCTGCTTTCAACATCAATTTCGTCAATGGAGCACACTTCATGTCTGCGACTCCTGAAATACTTGTAGTAGACTCAATGACCTTGTGCATAGAAGGTCATTGAGTAGACTGATAAAATGTCGGAAGCGGCAGGACGCAGCAACTGTATGCATCGTGGGCATGTCGCTATAGCTGCAGTTCTACCGTTGGAACTTGGTTGGAAATTGTCACCTACGAGCCCTAACTCCAAAAGTCGTGCCTGGGATCGAACGCCCCGAAAAGGAGGCCGAAGTCTTATAGGCTATATCAGATATAGCCTATAAGACTTCGGCCTCCTTCGGACTCCGGCCTATAAGATATAGTATATCTTATAGGCCTATCAACGCTTGACAATACTATAGTCTCTAAAAGAGATTATAAAATAACTGCCTGTCTGTCTTTAATCTATCGCGTTTGTACTGCTGACAAAATTAGACAAGGAGATAGCTCTATCCTAAAGATATTCCAAAATATTAACGTATCCCCCCCTAAACTAAATCAAAAATGAAAACCTAAATCCACGCGGATGTCAGGATTCTAGTTAATAATTTTCATAAAGGTTATACCTAACCATTAATTTAGAAGTACGATGAAATAATCGGGAAAAATTATGACAACAATGAAACCAGGCATACCTACCTAATTACATGAATTATAAAAATATAGGTACCCCATGGAGAAAACACCGTAAAATAGCAGCTCTAAACTATGGAAGACGAGCTATCGAGAGCTACACTGATATTTTTAATCTTGAGGTCGACTTGCTGATTGAAAAATATAAGGAAACACCCAAGGGCCAAGAGATAGATATTTACAAGTTTATGGTCCAGACAACCAGTTATATAGTTTGTCGTAAGTTATTTTATGAATTTTTTTTTGAATGATAACGATATCTTCCTTTTGTCAAACGACGAAAAAAAAAGAGGAAGTTCTCAATTCGTCGCGTAAATAGGTGCTTACATATATTTTTTTTTAACTTCGCAGAGCCTTAAGAGTGCGTTTCCGCATATCGGGTGACTTTCGGTACATATTGTGACTAAGTTAAACCAAATAAGATGGAAATAAAAATTGCTACACATAGATTGGTCCTTAATCTCCAAATCTTGGGAGTTGATTTTGTTCAAAATCTCAATTTTTAGTACTATAAAAATTATTTTCCGTCACCTCTTCACACAAAATTCACGATTTTGGGGTGACTTTAGGTACATTTCTTGTATATAATATACCCGTTTTATGTAATTAAAAAATACTATCTGTTAGCAGATATGTTCAACTCAAAATCTTGGAGAGAAAAATATCAAAAATATTACAAATAGTATAAAAAATAAAATATAGCATCGCGTGTACTTTTTTCACATATTTTCGTTTAAACCGAACCTTAAAATAGTGTGCAATAAGGCTTATTTTGATTTTACTCGGTCTCTGGTTTGATTTCATTTCAAAATTCGAAATTCAAATATCAATCAGTCGGCGTTTGACCGCCTTTCTGAGTGGAGGCTGCGCTGGTTGTAAGCAGATGCTGGTATCGAAAAACATCGCTGTACGAACACGAAATAGTTCATAGCAAACCAAATTGATACTTTATATATTTTGAAAAGAAAGGTAAGTAACTAAGTACTAGGTACCTGTGGTACCTTCAATATAATAGCATTATTTTATTATTTGATAGAATTTCGAAATTTCTTGCAAAGTTATATTCCCCGAATGTAGTACTGACCTGCATGTATACCTCGAAAACTTCTATTGGAACTCCTAGATCTTTAGAGTTAATTGTATCGAGTTTGGGCTCGTTTTGTAAGTTATGATGAGATCTTACCACTGGACTTGTTGGAGTGACCTGATGGTATACTTCGAAGACTACTACTGGATCTTCTAGACGGCTACAGCTAGTTATATCGAGTTTGGGCTCGTTTTGTAAGTAATGATGAGATCTTACCACTGGAATTGTTGGAGCGACTTGGTGGTATACCTCGAAGACTTCTATTGGAACTCCTAGATCTTTACAGCTAGTTATATCGAGTTTGGGCTCGTTTTGTAAGTAATGATGAGATCTTACCACTGGACTTGTTGGAGTGACTTGGTGGTATACCTCGAAGACTTCTATTGGAACTCCTAGATCTTCAGAGTTAGTTGTATCGAGTTTGGGCTCGTTTTGAAAGTTACGATGAGATCTTACCACTGGACTTGTTGTAGTGACCTGATGGTATACTTCGAAGACTACTACTGGATCTTCTAGACGGCTACAGCTAGTTATAGCGAGTTTGGGCTCGTTTTGTAAGTAATGATGAGATCTTACCACTGGACTTGTTAGAGTGACCTGATGGTATACTTTGAAGACTACTACTGGATCTTCCAGACGGCTACAGCTAGTTATATCGAGTTTGGGCTCGTTTTGTAAGTAATGATGAGATCTTACCACTGGACTTGTTGGAGTGACTTGGTGGTATACCTCGAAGACTTCTATTGGAACTCCTAGATCTTTACAGCTAGTTATATCGAGTTTGGGCTCGTTTTGTAAGTTATGATGAGATCTTACCACTGGACTTGTTGGAGTGACCTGATGGTATACTTCGAAGACTACTACTGGATCTTCTAGACGGCTACAGCTAGTTATATCGAGTTTGGGCTCGTTTTGTAAGTAATGATGAGATCTTACCACTAGACTTGTTGGAGTGACCTGATGGTATACTTCGAAGACTACTACTGGATCTTCTAGACGGCTACAGCTAGTTATATCGAGTTTGGGCTCGTTTTGTAAGTAATGATGAGATCTTACCACTGGACTTGTTGGAGTGACCTGATGGTATACTTCGAAGACTACTACTGGATCTTCTAGACGGCTACAGCTAGTTATATCGAATTTGGGCTCGTTTTGTAAGTAATGATGAGATCTTACCACTAGACTTGTTGGAGTGACCTGATGGTATACTTCGAAGACTACTACTGGATCTTCTAGACGGCTACAGCTAGTTATATCGAGTTTGGGCTCGTTTTGTAAGTAATGATGAGATCTTACCACTGGACTTGTTGGAGTGACCTGATGGTATACTTCGAAGACTACTACTGGATCTTCTAGACGGCTACAGCTAGTTATATCGAGTTTGGGCTCGTTTTGTAAGTAATGATGAGATCTTACCACTGGACTTGTTGGAGTGACTTGGTGGTATACCTCGAAGACTTCTATTGGAACTCCTAGATCTTTACAGCTAGTTATATCGAGTTTGGGCTCGTTTTGTAAGTTATGATGAGATCTTACCACTGGACTTGTTGGAGTGACCTGATGGTATACTTTGAAGACTACTACTGGATCTTCCAGACGGCTACAGCTAGTTATATCGAGTTTGGGCTCGTTTTGTAAGTAATGATGAGATCTTACCACTGGACTTGTTGGAGTGACTTGGTGGTATACCTCGAAGACTTCTATTGGAACTCCTAGATCTTTACAGCTAGTTATATCGAGTTTGGGCTCGTTTTGTAAGTTATGATGAGATCTTACCACTGGACTTGTTGGAGTGACCTGATGGTATACTTCGAAGACTACTACTGGATCTTCTAGACGGCTACAGCTAGTTATATCGAGTTTGGGCTCGTTTTGTAAGTAATGATGAGATCTTACCACTGGACTTGTTGGAGTGACTTGGTGGTATACCTCGAAGACTTCTATTGGAACTCCTAGATCTTCAGAGTTAGTTGTATCGAGTTTGGGCTCGTTTTGAAAGTTACGATGAGATCTTACCACTGGACTTGTTGGAGTGACCTGATGGTATACTTCGAAGACTACTACTGGATCTTCTAGACGGCTACAGCTAGTTATAGCGAGTTTGGGCTCGTTTTGTAAGTAATGATGAGATCTTACCACTGGACTTGTTAGAGTGACCTGATGGTATACTTCGAAGACTACTACTGGATCTTCTAGACGGCTACAGCTAGTTATATCGAGTTTGGGCTCGTTTTGTAAGTAATGATGAGATCTTACCACTGGACTTGTTGGAGTGACCTGATGGTATACTTCGAAGACTTCTATTGGAACTCCTAGATCTTTACAGTTAGTTATATAGAGTTTGGGCTCGATTTGTAAGTAATGATGAGGTCTTACCACTGGACTTGTTGGAGTGACTTGGTGGTATACCTCGAAGACTTCTATTGCAACTCCTAGATCTTTACAGCTAGTTGTATCGAGTTTGGGCTCGTTTTGTAAGTTATGATGAGATCTTACCACTGGACTTGTTGGAGTGACTTGGTGGTATACCTCGAAGACTTCTATTGGAACTCCTAGATCTTTACAACTAGTTATATCGAATTTGGGCTCGTTTTGTAAGTTATGATGAGATCTTACCACTGGACTTGTTGGAGTGACCTGATGGTATACTTCGAAGACTACTACTGGATCTTCTAGACGGCTACAGCTAGTTATATCGAGTTTGGGCTCGTTTTGTAAGTAATGATGAGATCTTACCACTGGACTTGTTGGAGTGACCTGATGGTATACTTCGAAGACTACTACTGGATCTTCTAGACGGCTACAGCTAGTTATATCGAGTTTGGGCTCGTTTTGTAAGTTATGATGAGATCTTACCACTGGACTTGTTGGAGTGACCTGATGGTATACTTTGAAGACTACTACTGGATCTTCCAGACGGCTACAGCTAGTTATATCGAGTTTGGGCTCGTTTTGTAAGTAATGATGAGATCTTACCACTGGACTTGTTGGAGTGACTTGGTGGTATACCTCGAAGACTTCTATTGGAACTCCTAGATCTTTACAGCTAGTTATATCGAGTTTGGGCTCGTTTTGTAAGTTATGATGAGATCTTACCACTGGACTTGTTGGAGTGACATGATGGTATACTTCGAAGACTACTACTGGATCTTCTAGACGGCTACAGCTAGTTATATCGAGTTTGGGCTCGTTTTGTAAGTAATGATGAGATCTTACCACTAGACTTGTTGGAGTGACCTGATGGTATACTTCGAAGACTACTACTGGATCTTCTAGACGGCTACTGCTAGTTATATCGAGTTTGGGCTCGTTTTGTAAGTTATGATGAGATCTTACCACTGGACTTGTTGGAGTGACCTGATGGTATACTTCGAAGACTACTACTGGATCTTCTAGACGGCTACAGCTAGTTATATCGAGTTTGGGCTCGTTTTGTAAGTAATGATGAGATCTTACCACTAGACTTGTTGGAGTGACCTGATGGTATACTTCGAAGACTACTACTGGATCTTCTAGACGGCTACAGCTAGTTATATCGAGTTTGGGCTCGTTTTGTAAGTAATGATGAGATCTTACCACTGGACTTGTTGGAGTGACCTGATGGTATACTTCGAAGACTACTACTGGATCTTCTAGACGGCTACAGCTAGTTATATCGAATTTGGGCTCGTTTTGTAAGTAATGATGAGATCTTACCACTAGACTTGTTGGAGTGACCTGATGGTATACTTCGAAGACTACTACTGGATCTTCTAGACGGCTACAGCTAGTTATATCGAGTTTGGGCTCGTTTTGTAAGTAATGATGAGATCTTACCACTGGACTTGTTGGAGTGACCTGATGGTATACTTCGAAGACTACTACTGGATCTTCTAGACGGCTACAGCTAGTTATATCGAATTTGGGCTCGTTTTGTAAGTAACGATGAGATCTTACCACTGGACTTGTTGGAGTGACTTGGTGGTATACCTCGAAGACTTCTATTGGAACTCCTAGATCTTTACAGCTAGTTATATCGAGTTTGGGCTCGTTTTGTAAGTTATGATGAGATCTTACCACTGGACTTGTTGGAGTGACCTGATGGTATACCTCGAAGACTTCTATTGGAACTCCTAGATCTTTAGAGTTAGTTGTATTGAGTTTGGGCTCGTTTTGTAAGTTATGATGATTAGATCTTGGAGTTCCAATAGAAGTCTTCTAATTAGTCTTCGAGATATACCATCAGGTCACTCCAACAAGTCCAGTGGTAAGATCTCATCATTACTTACAAAACGAGCCCAAACTCGATATAACTAGCTGTAGGCGTCTAGAAGATCCAGTAGTAGTCTTTGAAGTATACCATCAGGTCACTCCAACAAGTCCAGTGGTAAGATCTCATCATAACTTACAAAACGAGCCCAAACTCGATATAACTAGCTGTAAAGATCTAGGAGTTCCAATAGAAGTCTTCGAGGTATACCACCAAGTCACTCCAACAAGTCCAGTGGTAAGATCTCATCATTACTTACAAAACGAGCCCAAACTCGATATAACTAGCTGTAAAGATCTAGGAGTTCCAATAGAAGTCTTCGAGGTATACCACCAAGTCACTCCAACAAGTCCAGTGGTAAGATCTCATCATTACTTACAAAACGAGCCCAAACTCGATATAACTAGCTGTAGCTGTCTAGAAGATCCAGTAGTATAGTCTTCGAAGTATACCATCAGGTCACTCCAACAAGTCCAGTGGTAAGATCTCATCATTACTTACAAAACGAGCCCAAACTCGATATAACTAGCTGTAGCTGTCTAGAAGATCCAGTAGTAGTCTTCGAAGTATACCATCAGGTCACTCCAACAAGTCCAGTGGTAAGATCTCATCATTACTTACAAAACGAGCCCAAACTCGATATAACTAGCTGTAGCCGTCTAGAAGATCCAGTAGTAGTCTTCGAAGTATACCATCAGGTCACTCCAACAAGTCCAGTGGTAAGATCTCATCCTAACTTACAAAACGAGCCCAAACTCGATATAACTAGCTGTAAAGATCTAGGAGTTCCAATAGAAGTCTTCGAGGTATACCACCAAGTCACTCCAACAAGTCCAGTGGTAAGATCTCATCATTACTTACAAAACGAGCCCAAACTCGATATAACTAGCTGTAGCCGTCTAGAAGATCCAGTAGTAGTCTTTGAAGTATACCATCAGGTCACTCCAACAAGTCCAGTGGTAAGATCTCATCATAACTTACAAAAGGAGCCCAAACTCGATATAACTAGCTGTAAAGATCTAGGAGTTCCAATAGAAGTCTTCGAGGTATACCACCAAGTCACTCCAACAAGTCCAGTGGTAAGATCTCATCATTACTTACAAAACGAGCCCAAACTCGATATAACTAGCTGTAAAGATCTAGGAGTTCCAATAGAAGTCTTCGAGGTATACCACCAAGTCACTCCAACAAGTCCAGTGGTAAGATCTCATCATTACTTACAAAACGAGCCCAAACTCGATATAACTAGCTGTAGCTGTCTAGAAGATCCAGTAGTATAGTCTTCGAAGTATACCATCAGGTCACTCCAACAAGTCCAGTGGTAAGATCTCATCATTACTTACAAAACGAGCCCAAACTCGATATAACTAGCTGTAGCTGTCTAGAAGATCCAGTAGTAGTCTTCGAAGTATACCATCAGGTCACTCCAACAAGTCCAGTGGTAAGATCTCATCATTACTTACAAAACGAGCCCAAACTCGATATAACTAGCTGTAGCCGTCTAGAAGATCCAGTAGTAGTCTTCGAAGTATACCATCAGGTCACTCCAACAAGTCCAGTGGTAAGATCTCATCCTAACTTACAAAACGAGCCCAAACTCGATATAACTAGCTGTAAAGATCTAGGAGTTCCAATAGAAGTCTTCGAGGTATACCACCAAGTCACTCCAACAAGTCCAGTGGTAAGATCTCATCATTACTTACAAAACGAGCCCAAACTCGATATAACTAGCTGTAGCTGTCCAGAAGATCCAGTAGTAGTCTTCGAAGTATACCATCAGGTCACTCCAATAAGGCCAGTGGTAAGATCTCATCATAACTTACAAAACGAGCCCAAACTCAATACAACTAACTCTAAAGATCTAGGAGTTCCAATAGAAGTTTTCGAGGTATACATGCAGGTCAGTACTACATTCGGGGAATGTAACTTTGTAAGAAATTTCGAAATTCTATCAAATAATAAAATAATGCTATTATATTGAAGGTACCATAGGTACCTAGTACTTAGTTTCTTCTTTTCAAAATATATTATCAATTTGGTTTGCTCAACTTAGACTTAGATTTAGAATTAAACTTAGACTTAGACTAAGTCTGAGTTCAAATCTAAGCCTAAGTCTAACATTAAGACTAAGTCTTAGACTAATACTAAGTCTAAGTCTATATCTTAGTCTTAGTGTTAGACTTAGACTTAGCTTAGACTTAGACTCAGACTTAAAGAGACTTAGTCTTAGTCTAAGACTAAGTCTAAGTCTTAGTCTTAGTGTTAGACTTAGGCTTAGACTTAAAGAGACTTAGTCTTAGTCTAATGCATTTCCCAGTGGCTTAAAAAAGTCTAAATCTAAGTCTAAGACTAAGACTAAATCTAAGTCTAACTTAGTGTACAGCAAGTCCGGACGAAAATAAAAAATAAAAAAATAAAACATAAACAATTTATATCCAAGTATCAAAACAAGTTAATTCACTCATTTTTAACGCAGCTTGCCCGCGCCTGTGTGTGCGTGTGAACGGTGCATGTGTAGAAGTGCGTTTTTATACCTACTCTTTGCGAAATCCCGTCCTTAAAGTATGATACTTTTATGGTGCGTGTGTGATGACTTAGTTTGCCTATGAGTTTTTTAAAATTTTAACTTTATCGTGTTTATGTTTAATTTTAATTTCTAGAAACACTCATTGGTTTATCTAGAAAAGAAATGCTGGAGTTGCCGCACTTACACACTATTATAGAAGAGACTCCTAGGTAAGGCTTAAGTTGGGTAATACATAATAAGTATTTCGTTATGATAACATGGATAGGTAAAATAATATTAAGTATATATTTATTTCCCAAATTATTTTTTGTCCCTAATAACGAAGGTTTTAATCTTTTACGAAGGAACCCTAACATTATTTCCGGGTTAATTTTCTTTTTCTTGCTAATCTCAGTTTATGTTACAGAAATTACGAAATCGTATTCAATAGGATGACAAAGTGGTATCTTCAATTAGATCCTGTGTTTTGGCTGACTAAATACCACAAACAACAAAAAAAATTCAAGAAATTAATACGCGAATTTAGTGCGACTATCATAAAACGTCGAATGGAGAAATTAGATTCCATGGATGTAAGAGAGAAAAATCTCATAAATTATGAAGAACACCTTACAAACAGTGCACAATTGAGTGTTATAGATAGATTTATATTGTCACAAGAACTAGATCCAAGTGAGCTGTTAGATGAAACTTTCACTGTTTTTACATCGGTTAGTTTTTATTTTTAATTGACAATAAGAGAATACTTAATTCACAAAGAAATACCTAATTAAATTTTTAAATATGGAGAAATACCTAAAGCCTTACCTAAAGCATAACACTACTATTTAATTTCCATTTTACAGAGTCAAGAAGCTTTAGCCAAAATATCATGCACTGTGTTGTTGATGCTGGCATTCCATCCTAAATGTCAGGTAGGTGGCACTTACCTACTTTTCCATCAGTGATCGGAAAAAGAGACGATTTAGCTTAGGTACATTATTGACTACCTATGTTCCAAGAACTCTTAACTAATAAAATTAAGTACACAAGAATTGGGTGAACCCAATATGCCCGTCTTCTGTTGAGTAGTTTCTGCCGTCGCGTCAGTCGCTATAAAATCACTGCTAAAACTAATTTTACGTCCATCTTCGATAAAAAATAATGTAGAACACCGCGCGTTCAACGTCTGAGAACTTGAGAAGCGCTTATCATCTTAGAATACGTTAAATATATTATGTTACAGTTTTAACTTTTTTTATTTATTTATTACAGGAAAAACTTTATAAGGAAATTGTAAGTGTAATGGGAAAAATAGTCAGACCGGTAACATTGGCAGATATCAAAGAGATGCCGTATTTAGATATGGTGTTTAAAGAGGCTATAAGGTTGTTTCCTATCGCTGGTATGATGCAGAGAACTGTAACTGAGGATATCGCCATTAGTAAGTGCATACTTACAAGAACTTTCCTCAATGAACTGACTGTCTGACTTTCGTCCAAGTGGCCAGCAACTGGATTGTGTAGCGTGTATTTCAAGCAGGCGTTCTATTCAAAGCAGCACCGAACTGGCAGGACCAAGTGTACATGCCACCAAGGCAACGCGGTAGTTGTCGACAGTGATCACAACATAATTATGTAGACACGAGTATATTAACCTGCCATAATTACTTTAATTTTAAGCCTCAATAACCCAATAGTTAAGGTGCGGACTGAAAGGTCCCACCCGTTGCACTATTGTCGTACCCACTCCTAGCACAAGCTTTCTGCTTATTTGGAGGGGAGAGGAGAATATAAGTCAAGTACAGCTTGGGTAATATTCTTTAAAAAAATTACTTATGCACCCACTTTAAGGTAGCTGCACGATACCAGCGGGAGCATCATTGATCGTACCCGTGTATCATATGCACCGTGACCCCAGACACTGGCCCAACCCAGATGCCTTTGACCCTGAACGGTTCAGTCCTGAAAATACAAACACACGCCAAACAAATTGCTATATACCGTTTAGTTTGGGATCAATGGATTGCCTAGGTAAGTGTAAAGTATTTTACATCATTGTGATCAGTGGTAAAAAGTTCATTGATTTTTTATTTGTCTCAATATAGCCTCAAGAGGGCACCACACTGGGTGGAGCATATAGTTAGAAGAATCGATATTCGTTGGGGTTCCAAGGCGCTGAAGTGGCGACGTGGCGAGTGGGAATGCGCAGTGTTGGCAGACCACC
This sequence comes from Hipparchia sbordonii, assembly GCA_038048805.1. NCBI lineage: Eukaryota > Metazoa > Arthropoda > Insecta > Lepidoptera > Nymphalidae > Hipparchia > Hipparchia sbordonii. The sequence goes on along the minus strand of CM076107.1, from coordinate 3,965,180 downwards.
CACCGGCCGATTACAAAGAATTCTCTTTCAAATGCCCAGTACCATGGACGTCTATTGGTTGACAAAGATTATACGGAACCTTTTGTAAGCGAACCGACTCGTACTTATTTTGTGTAGATGTTTAATTGAAATCTTTTTTGTTTTTTCAGGTAGACATTTTGCGACGGAACTAATAAAAACTATAGTAATACAATTTATTCAGAATTTTAGACTCACAACTTTCAATAAGTATGAAGACCTTCGAATAATGATCTCTATATCAGCAACGCCGATGGATGGCTTTAGCATGATTTTGACACCCAGATAAGCAAACGGCAAAGTTAATAACTGGTAAAGTGCGTGTCAGAACACGCCTAAGGTAGGGTTCCGTAGTCATGCGTTAGTTAGTAAATAAAATATACATCCTCAAGATAAACGCCAAAAGCAAGAAATATTAGAAACATAGATAAGTAAGTATATCTTTGTGTTTGTTTCCACAGTCATCATATCAAATAACACATTAACTCGATCGAGTATACCGCACTAGATAAACGGCTAATTGCTTTCTTTTGTTACATATTACGATATTATAGGTATGTAGAACTCAAATCATAGGTATACCTACCTATTACTAAGTATTTCAATAAAATATTTACCAACCATTAAAAATCTTTTTAAAAATACATTTTTGTTTAATTCTTAGGTCCTACATGGGTCCTACTATATATTTCCCCTCTTTCTTTTACAACCATGCCGCTCGCCACCGAATTCACTTTCACCCTCACCATCTGGGGCCCAAGTCTGCTATTGCAATTGTAGTTACATTACAGTTACATTGCCTATCAATGACATCCCAATTGCTACTTTTAGCAATTTGACTTGGGGCCCAGGGGATCAATTGTCTATCAATGACATGACAATTGCTAAAAATAACAATTGTCATGTCATTGATAGACAATGTAACTACAATTGCAATAGCAGACTTGGGCCCCAGGTTGCCTGGATCAGTTCGACCGTCCATTGTGCCAGATCGTTTTTTCCATTCACTATTAAACGAAGGAACCAACTTCGTGCGACGGTTATTCAAAGAGCGGTCCAATAAATTCCTGAAAGGCCAGCAAACATTGCATTGGTAGTCCCTCTGAGCTCTGATACTTACTACAATAATGTTCTTTCCTGATTTCATTGTTATTGTTGTACCTATGATAGGTAATTAATAGATTAATTATAGAGGTGGGTGCGCCATTTGCACTTTATTATTAGGTCCAGAGACACTCGTATGTCAATTGTAGGATCCAATCTAGTGTAAATCATAGATTAAATATAAAGATCACTTGAAGCGAAGCTGGCTGTCAGAACTGACAAAACAAGGCTGTTTAGGTAGGTACCTATCTATAGCAATCTGTGCTGTGAGTGTGAAGTGTCAACTGTCAAGTGTGACAGGTGACTTGAACTTCAATTTGAGGTTATGTTATGTTCTCGCATTAGTGGCCTAGTTTAATTATTAAAATTTGGGTTACCCTAAAATCTCGTATCTACATCAAAGCAACTTTCTGTACATGAATAAATAGAAGTAGATCATCAAATCATTTCACTATGGCGACGTTCTCTAGACTGCACAAGATAGCTCTCCTCAGTTTAGGCGCAGTTGGTGGAAGTCTTGCGTATTATCACATCGGTAAATCGGAGAACAGATACGACGTTAAAAATTCGTGGACCACAAACTATACGCCCAGTGTGAAATGGGATAATAATTGGGACCAGTAAGTTAACAAGTTTTCTTTCACTCTAAGCAAAATCTTTTTCTGTGGTGAACCTTTCAAGAGACCTATGTCGTCCACTTGTGGACGTCTTTAGATGTCGTACCATCTGGGTTGGTCACGAATATCATCTATTGGTAGTTATTAGAATTTAGAAAAGCAATTGAGTGTTTGTTGGGTTGCCCTTCAACACGTAGGAAAGGATCAACCTGACTTTTCATGGATATACTTACTTGAAGAACTGAAGAGTGACATAAGCTAAATTGTATGGGAAAGACAAAATCATGGTTGAAAGGTTCATTATAATTAATTGTTGGCATGTGTAATATTTCGTTAAACCTAAGTAATCATAGGCATCAGCTAATTAATAATATTAGCATTGAAACAATAATATCTTGTATTAAATTTTGGTAATTGTAAGAATCTATCATTAAAGTGTGTTATTCTGACTATCACAATTTCAGCCGTGAGCCAGAATCAATAGTCAAACCTCCTAAGCCAGGGAAACCTGAAGATGAGAACAGATACAATGAACAGATTGAGAAAGCGAGGAGCAAAGCTGTGCGCCACCTCTTCCTCATCAGACATGGCCAGTACAATCTTGATGGAGCTACTGACAAGGAGAGAATTCTTACAGAATTAGGTACGCTGCAAGCCATCCTTATATCCTTATTTATGTTAAAATTATGTTATAAATGTGCCAATGTGTTAGTTTATCAATATTTAGTAATGATGCGACAGACTGATGAGATTTTTTGCATGGGAATAATTGATGACTTGGAGAGTGAATTAGACTATGCAGGAATTTTAAAAATTTACCTCTATGTAGCATCCTCAACTATAACTATAAAGTAAAATATCAACTATAAGTATAAAAAAAAAATTACGCCATTGCTACAGATAATTTAGACCTTGTCTTATCTTTCTAGAAATAAATACAAAATATCCAAACAATAAAATCTATATTTCAGGTAGGCAACAAGCAGATCTCACAGGCAAAAGATTAGCATGTCTAGACATTAAATGGGACCTTATTGTCAGATCCACAATGACAAGAGCGCAGGAAACAGCAAAAATTATAGAGAAGCATTTACCAAAAGACATTGAGGTTAAAGATTGTCAGTTGATAGAAGAAGGTGCACCTATACCTCCAGAACCGCCTGTAGGGCATTGGAGACCAGAACCCAAAGTGAGTTACACTATATTTGGAAAATCCAGCAGGCATGAGTGAAGGTGGCTTTAGTGAGAGGAGTGACAAGCCATTTGCATTGCAAGAGTGTCTTGGACTAATCAATACGTACAACGAACAACTCAGACAGCATGTGCATTCCTGCCTTGTTGAATATTATTCAATGTGATCTCAGTCACCTTTTGTGATCAGCTAACATCAGTAGTTCACATTTGCTTTATGGAACATGACATATACAGCTCCTAGAACCTGTGCACGTTATAGAAAAAATTAATCAAGCAGATTTAGTTGATACAATCTCAAATTTCTAATCTTCTCTTTAGTAAATGGTTCTTTATAACATTACAAGCCGGTTATTTCCCCAAACAAATGTACATAACAGTGATTACTCCTCTCTTTGATATTGCACACCTAAAACTTAGCATGATATTGATTTGTATCATTAGGTTCTGTACCAAAAAAACGCCGAAAAAAAACACGTTTCTAATAACGAAGCCCTTTTAATTTTTTTTTTATTTTTATTACACAACAGATCATGGATTATTATTACGGATCATGAATACAGCCAGCCGACAGACAAACAGATGGACATACAGACAGCAGAGGCTTAATACGAATAATAGGGTCCCATTCGTTACCCTTCGGTTGCAGAACCCCAAAAAGGATCTAATGCCATATGTAATGTTACAAACAGCAGGGCGATTCTTTAGAGGCTGCGTCAATCATTGCTACAGTCTCAATTGTGGTGATTGATTGCCTGAATTCACTACATTATTTCTGCAACAATGCATTTTAGCCAATAATTTTAGCCAAGAGGCGATTGCAATCGTCACACTGTAGCAGTCATTTTTAGAAAATCGCACCACAGGTGTATGTCTACAATATCGCACCCAAATGACGCAGATGATTCACTGTGGTAACCACCTATTCAAAAATTCTCGTACCGATTCTGATTCTGTTTGTACATCGTAGTATTTTAAAATGCAAATAAGCTAGTTGCTAGCTTGCTTGCATACTGGTCAGTTCAGTTATTAACTCTTGTCGTCTGGTGTGGCATGTGTAGCAGTTCTTCCAGGACAGCGCGCGCATCGAGGCCGCGTTCCGGCGCTACTTCTACCGCGCGCCGCCCGACCAGACGCAGGACTCCTACACGCTGCTGGTGTGCCACGCTAACGTCATCCGCTTCTTCGTTTGCAAGTGAGTCATTCTCTGTGGCATGTGTACCAGTTCTACTTCCATCTCGCGTCGCCCGAGCAGACGCAGGACTCCTACACGCTGCTGGTGTGCCACGCTAACGTCATCCGCTTCTTCGTTTGCAAGTGAGTCATTCTCTGTGGCATGTGTACCAGTTCAACTTTCATCTCGCGCCTCCCGAGCAGACGCAGAACCGTCACCAGCCTTCTGATTCTGTACATCAGTGCCTGTCAAAAAATGAAAGCCACTGACATATATTTTATCCATTGAAGATTTGCTATGAAATAGAAAATGACATTTCTCTTCAAACCAATGGATAAAAAATGCCTATCGTCGGTGATAGGCACTGAGTTACAGAAACAGCCCCCAGATCTCCGATATGTCTGTCATATGCAGCTGAATCATTGTCAGGATGTACGGCTCTTGCATTTTATTCTGTCTGGTGCGTGGCACCTCCCCGTACAGTCCATGCATCTGTGACTTGATGTTTTGTACTTGATACTTATATAATATCCTTGCAAATATTATAAACGCCAAAGTAAGCAAACTTTGCTTAATTGCTCTTCAATCAGCAAACGAATTTTTCTATGAAACGATGTTTTAAAAATTACCATTCTGTTAAAACCATTCATTTACACTCTTTCCCCACTGAGAGAAAAAACTTAAATTTCCAGAGCACTCCAGTTCCCCCCGGAAGGCTGGCTCCGGATATCTCTGAACCACGGATCCATCACGTGGGTGTCGATCCTGCCCAGCGGCAACGTGGTGCTGCGGTCCCTGAGCGAGACGGGGCACATGGAGCCCAAGTATATCACCAGCCGGTAAACTTTGACAGGTGCTATGTAGTTAGATCAATGTGCCGAGAGGTAGAGGTGTAAGGTGTACTCGTGACGTAGTATGACTGCCGCAAATTTTCGGGAATTCACGTGACAAAGCTGCGCAGACCGCCAACCAGTTCTAACCTCACCTACTGCGCAGAACTTTCACGTAAATTGCCAGAGACCCAAATGATTAGCGCGATTGAGATAGGCCGGCCGTATATTATTTAAAAATTAACCATTTAATGCATTAAAAAGTGATCTGCGGGATCTAGAATGAGTCGGCTCACATCAATTTATATCTGACCGACAATTTCGATAGTAATAATAATCGGTCGGTCTAACAACGCCTTTATATGCATCATTATCACATTTAGGAATTTTTACTATAGTATTTATGTGGAGTAAACGACGAAACTTCTATTTACTCTCGAAGATATCAATGTTATTTTACTTAAATAGGTTTTGAAAAGGTACAAAAATGGAACACGTATATCAATTTTAGTAGACCGTAGTGTGAACTGTGAAGTTAATTTATAGAAAAGGTTTTTGCAATACGTCAGCAGCGACCAAATGCATTGAAAATCAATCATCTCCGTTGTGACAAATTTTAGAGATACTAAATCAATCTTGATTGTAATTATTTAGTTCTCCGTTCAGTTTTATTTGCATAACAATCTCTGAAAACCTTCCTTTTACTGTAGATGTGCAAAGGCAAAAGCAAAGGATTATCACTAAGCATAACACTAGCGACTGGCCCACTAAAGGTATAAGACAAAAAAAAGTTTTTTCTACGTCTGCCTCCTACTAAAGCTTCAATTGACTTTCGAGTTAGACTTACGTGGGTGGAATTGGGTCTTATTGAATTTATGAAGTTATTGTGTTCACTTTTCAATTATAGCTTGGCAAAAAGGTCTAGAAACTAAATTTTTCTTTACTGACAACACTAATAAGCTACTATTACTATGAATTATTATAAACGGAAGTGATAGTAAATAAACAGATTAAAATTTTTCCAATAGATGTGCTTTGTAGTGGCGTTTGAAGTCGGTTTTATAAAAAGAATTTTTACGTTTATATTATAAAGACAACAAAAGCCGCGAGCGTACTCTGTTTTGCCAAGCTTTATTAATTATTCTAATTCTTAAGCCGCGTCCACACCAGAAAATCGCGTCGTAGATCAAACTGCTGGCGGTATAAAATTTTCTCTGAACATCTTTCCACTCAATGGAAGAACTTTTAAGAAGATTTATGCTTCAATACAATAACAATAATTTTCGTCGAACACGACGCACAACGTAAATTAGCCGACTGCGAGATGTTATTTGTGGACTCTGCTTAATACATATATTTTATGGGTGCTATGCATAATAAAATCTATTTATATTATTAGCTTTATACCTTACTAATTTATGGTTGGGTCGGTTGTGGTCTAAAAGTTTTAAATTATGATTATTTTATCGTAAATCAAACATCTACGCAAATGCCCTTTGCACTATTGTCATACCCGTTCCTTGCACGAGCTTTTCGCTTATTTGGAGTGCTGAATTTGACTCATATTCCCTATATTAGTCAAGATCAGCTTGTTTAATACATATATACCTAATTCTTTTAAAAAAAAATTGAAAGATTTTTACAAAAAACCAATAATAATCTGTTGTATTTCTCTTAAAATGATAAACCGTATAATTGCACCCCAACTTAAATGTGAAACATACATATTTTAATAAGTATTTTTAAATCCCCACTAACAGGAATCGACCCCCGATATCAGACCTAAAAGCCGACTTAGAAAACTGTCGATAAGCGAAGATTCTTTATTTTTTATTTTTTTAAATTAATATTTTAGTTTTGAATTTTGAATTTTTTTAAATTAATATTTAGTAATGTACTCGTAAGTTAACCTCCATTAAGCCGAATTTACACTATGAAATTAGTGGCATGAAATTAGTTTCATGACATTAATTCCATCAACAATTTCACATGTAAACTTCTAATTTTATGATGCATGCATTAGTTTCATGCATGAAATTAGAAGTTTACCCGTGATGAAATTAATGTCATGAAACTAATTTCATACCGCTAATTTCGCAGTGTAAATTCGGCTTTAAGGTTGAAACACACGCAAAGCGCGACGGTCAGAGGAATGTCGCTCGGTGCGGCGCAGCGACTCAACGTAGTGGTTTTGCCGGATTATACGTCACATGGAACGCAACGGCGTCAATATTGAATTTGATAGTTTTCGAAAAAAACCTTTGAAATTCTGTAATGAAACTTTAAGAGTTGACAGCTTTGCTTAGCAGCCGCGTCTTCCACGCTGCCGATGCGCATTCTGTGTGTCTCAGCCTTTAACAAAAGCATTTATTTGTTATTAGATCTTCCATGGACTTTCTAGTATAGTTCTTTCATTTCACGAGGTTTCGTGGCTCATGGTTGTGCGTGTGTCGTATCTGTATAAGCGATAGCTTTCTCGCGCCTGACCTCTTCCTCCTAAGCTCCTGACAGGCACGCACAATTACTCAATGTGCATGTACACGACTTAACCACAAGTAAAGCGTCCGTAACTTCGTGAGATAAACGTATACATATAACATATAGTAATATGTACTTAATGTGTACATTGTATATCATTCATACTTGAGTCTCCAGTACATGCTTGACGAACTCGAAAGAGCATAGTAATGCTCAATGTTACTTTCACACATTTGAATTTCAATGAGTTTTTGATTAAAATATTGTATTGCCCATCGATGTAATTTTACGACGTAGTAGATGTGGCGTTCCAAAGATCACTTTGTTCAAATGACATGCACTGCAGAGCGTGCATTAGTTGTTTGCATTCCTTACATACTCTATGATGGAGCATTCCCGACCTTGCCAGCGCGATGTACTAGTTTTGTAGTGTGCGCTTCTGTGTATATCTATTTCGATGGTATTGCCACTTTTATGAGTTATATCAATAATTTCGCTAACGTGGAAAGTAGTACTTAACCTAACAATAATTATTATTATACAACGCTGCCATGACATCTGTACACCATAGCCAATAGCAGTTGCAGATATTTCGTGGTTAAACATGACATCTGCGTAGGTAAATTGTTGTATAGTTCTTTCAATACACGAGGGCGCGTGAGTTTTACTTGCGGTTACGTAGTGTGCGTGCTTGTCGGAGCCTAGGTGGGAGCGGTCAGGCGAAAGCAAGCTCTCGCTCACGAGAAAAATTATGAAGATACGACGCACACAACCATGAGCCACGCACCCTCGTGAGTTGCAAGAACTATAACTATGCACGTATGTATCGCAAAAACTAATACAAACTGAGTATCAAAATGCAGTATAAGCTAGCTTAAACTTTGCGGGGGGTGCATGGCCCCTCAACCCGGTTATCACACTCTACACATTTCACGATCAGTGTGAACACACACAGATGCAAAATTGAGGCTCGCTAATTATATTAGTGCTTTATGCATTTAGAAACCAAGCAAGGCGTAACCACATATACGCAAAACGCTCTAAATTCTTTTATTAAGTAATTTAAGAACAAATGTTATCATTCATGTGTATAATATATTTATTTGTATAGATGTTTTGTATTCTCATTAAGTAATTTTTAATTTATGAAAATACCTATTAATTCAAATTCAGGATAAGGGTGAATCCAGACCTGACATTTTCGCCGATCGCGAGCTACGTCGTGTAACCTTACCGCGAACATAATGCGCTCACAAACTTCACAGATTTGTTCTTCCTAACAGAGAACTGCAAAAAAACGTGAGCGTTAATATCCTTATGTGGTTGACGTCAAACCTACTTGGAAGTTCTATGGCGAGGAACGCCCTCTTGGCGTCTGTGTTTCCTGTCATGCATAACTTACGTGGATTCAATCCAAAAGTAATAGGTATCTCCTAGATAAATTCGCTCACACCTTATCCATTGCTTTTCATCAGGCAGGCATCACGTGATTCTGCCACTGGTTCACCAGTGGTAGAATCACGTGACGATTCAAAAGCAATTTTTAAATGTTTATTTGAATAAAAAATTATTCTATTCATGACTGTCGCCAAGCGAAAGTTTACTTACAATAAACGAAAATTATATATTGCCACGATCAGTTGGACAAATACTAATCGGACTAATAATAATAGATACATATTTGTATTGTACTTGATCGTGATCGCTGAAAAACTCGGGTGTGAATTCACTCTCAGTTTGGAGTTCTTAAATTCTGATTGAACTTTACTGTCGATTTTTCTATTATCTATTTAAGGGTGATTTTGTTCTAAATGGTTAAGGTTAATTCAAATTTATAACTCTTGTATATTTTATATACAGTATTTAAAGTCATAATAATGTAAAGGTAGATTTTCATTGAGCCAGTAACTGTCGACAGTCACTCACCAGCGAGCGCTGTAACTGATGGATCATGTCGTTACGACAGGTGGTCTGTATGATCCAGCGTTGACAGACCGCGCTGGCGCAGACTGCCAGCGATGCCGTCAACAGCCATTAGATCAATGAAACTATATGTAATCAAAATACGGGTAGAACAATCAACTGCCATAATTTGCCTTGTTGTGAACAGACTAAATAGCTAGTCTTAACTATATCAGTATCAATTACTAGTTATAAATCAAGTACCTATTTAAATATATTTAAACAAAATATTACTGTGTAATGTACAAATAGCGTTATATTCTGATTAAATCAAAGTATTCGAATTGCAGCTACTGTTACATTATTATTATATTATTAATCAAGTACGTAATGAAGTGTTTATTGTTTTCTTTGTAATTGTGTATCAGAAACCGTGTAAATATAAAATGGAATATTTTGATATGTTAGTAAAAAACTTGTATTATTTTCTGTTTCATTTACTAATCCTACTAATTATTATAAATGCAAAAGTTTGGGTGTATAGGATGGATGTATAGATGGAAGTTTGTTACTCAATCACGCCGCAACAACTGAACCGATTTTGCTGAAATTTGACACAGAGATAGATAATAGTCTGGAATAACAATAACTTTTTATCCCGGAAAATAAGAGAGTTCCTGTGGGAATTAAAAAACCGGACATCAGCTAGTCTGCAATAAGTTTTGGCTAGATACTTATAATTTTGGTTGGCATCACGTAGGAGTCTCTGTTTAACTATAAAATATAAAGCCTTTACTCTGTGAAATTAGTGGCATGAAATTAGAAGTTTACACGTGAAACTGTTGATGAAATTAATATCATGAAACTAATTTCATGCCATTAATTTCGTAGTGTAAATTCGGCTTTAGTAATACCTACGTTACGTCTTCCAAAGCTGCGACGCCCGATGCGAGGTAGCCATTTCAGCACGTTAGGACCATACATCGGTTCTTTGAACCCTGTGCCCTAGCCTTGCCGCTTCAGCATTGCGCTTTGATAAGCTACCATTCACCCATTCAGCGAATGGAATGTGTTTTGGAATTAAAAAATAAAACAATACATTCAGTAGATAGGCTTCTTTTTTATTGTTTTTTTTTTGTTTTCCTAATTATAAATATGCGTTCATAATACCTGTATAGGAGATAAAAATTTGAGAAAAATATACAGATTATTTATTCATTTACGAGTAGGTACAGAAAAGGAGATACAAATAGCACATTTAAGAAGTTTAAAATATTTAGATCTGTAAGTTTATAAAACATGTACTTAAATACTTATGTAATTATTTTTAGTAATTCTTTTCAGTGCTAATTTTGTTGTGCAAAATCTCTATATCTATACAGCTCTAAATGTACTTAATGCTATCCAGGGAACATTGTGAAAGGATAGGTTTTATAATATATATTTAGACCTGTCAATGTAGTTTAGAGATTGTGTACCTACAACAAAATTAGTACCAATTAAGTACTACTTAGTAAGAAATTTTAAATAGAATATTGATATGAATTTAAGAGAAATATAAAATTTTGAATGTTTGATTAATATTAATGAAAAATTCTTCCATTTGATTGAGACTCATGCTGAGATCTATAGAGTGTGCTCTGACTTAACTCAGACTTAAGATGGAGGTTGAAAAGAGACAAATATATTCTGAAATATTTCTGTCTAGTTTTAACTCTGTCTTGAGTCTGAGCTGAGGGAGAGCGCGGTCTATAGATTACCGCCTTAGTGTTTCAATTTCGACAGGAACCTATGGTTGTTCAGAATAGTTTAGAGCCATGTTTGTTCCTTAAATTTCTAAAGAAGTACCTAGCATTCTTCAAACTTACTTCAATAATGAGACAGCATTTTTCGATTAAAGTTCCCGAGAAGCAAAAAGAAAGACCATTTATGTCTTATTATGATTACTTACTCATGGAGTTAGTTATAGCTGAAATGTAGATACATGTACATACCTTGTCAATAATTCTATAATAGGTACCTAGATCTGCAATGTAAATACAGTAGGAACCTAATACTATGTGATTAGTGATTATGTCTTTCTTTATGCTTCTTATATTTTTATCCTACAAAATGAACAATAACTTGGTGTTAGCCCTTAAAGGTATGATTAAATACGTTGGTTTCATATGTATGGTAGGTATGTGATGCAATCAGTAGGTATCAAAGTCTCAATTATTCCTTCCATCTTTAGGTACATATTTTATTAGTTTAAAATCTTTGGTTCTTAATTTAAAAAAAGAATAGCAAATGGCGCTTTTCCGGTCGGGTACAAAATACAAATCTGCTTTTACAGATTTTACCTACTAAGTATCCTATTGACAATGTGGCTTTATTCTTTTATACACATTCCGTTAACTAAACTAAATTGAAAAGTCTTTTCTTACTATCCTTTTTCAAAATAGGAATTTCCGGAAAACGATAGCACTTTATTAGACCAATCAATTTAGTTTAATGTTGTTGGAAAGCATATCTATCAAACGCCTGTAGATCTGTACTTATTCAGTTAAGTGTATAACTGCAGTCCGCAATAGCACCTACCAGTAAATTTACCAATAACAACCATAAAAGCATCAGAGTTACAACTTAGCTGTAGTTACGTCGCTCTTCAGAATACAATGTAATGTTTAATGTTTAACCTTTGTATAAAGACTTCGCCAATCTTTTTGAATGTTCTGAACATGGCTGCGATTCGATGCGCAGAACGCTATACCTTGCACAAAGAGCTCGTTTATTGGTCGGAATATCTCACTTCGAGGTTCGCTGCATTCGAAAAGAACGGTGAGGACTTTATACCTTGGTATTTAATCAAGTCTGGGGGGTTTATGATATTAAAATTTCGAATCACAAGCGTTTTTAAATAGATCAATAAGTTTCCTTAGTCAAATTCAATTGGCGGCAACTGGTCGTGCTAGAGTAAGGTCGATTCCATCGTTCGGGTCTTCATCGTCTTCGTCGTCACAAGCGTCTTCTGGTTCACCTAGTGCTCTCACGAATTCTGAAATAGAAACGCTCATGTTTAATTGTTACCTGAACCCGTCGCCGGCCCATTTCTGGCCGTGTGTCCCAAATAAAGGATTAGGGTAAGTCCACCACGCTGGACACGTGCGGATTGACAGACTTTGTACACGTTTAAAGAACATCATGGAGAACTCTCGAGCATACAGCTGTTACCTTCCTTAACTTGAGTACCTTTAAGACAAGAGTGAATATGTATAGGCATTTTCTAGGCAAGAAAGCTCCAACCCAGACCTCATGAGTGCTTTGCATCATTGATTGTCGTCAAGCGCAAGCCTTCCTAATAAAAAAAAAATTATTCTTCACCGTTAAAGGACATGATTTTAATTGCTTAAAACACACAACTTCAAGTCACAGGAGTACCTGGGATCGAACCCAGGACCCCCTCCGAAAAGGAGGCTGATGTCTTAACAATTCGGAAGGGACTAGTCACTGCCATTATGTAAATGCATGATTTCGATCCAAGTGCAAACGTGTTAAGATTTCCAGGATTATTGTGATTCATCATTATTTATATTATGATTACGATGACTAAAACGTCGAAGATAACAGTGCTTATCTTTAAGCCGATTTATAACTTACTCATCCTGAAGATACTATTTATATTTTATATTTTTAGAACCTTTTAAGCCATCGATGTTTTAAACATTTTAAGGTAGAAGTAACCTACCTAAGAAATCAATTCTACCATCTCCATCTGAGTCCACTTCTTTGATCATGTCTTCAACTGAAATAAAAATATGATTTTATTAAGTACCTATCTCAAATCATTGTCAAATTTTTACGTATACCTAGGGTATACAATAAAGACTACCTACCTATCTAGGTACCTACTTGTAGAACTAAACAGAGAAATGTCCTCTATCGTGAAGTTCACCGACTTCAGTTTGTTTTATTTATTGACTCAGGTCTCATCTAGGAGCATACCTAGATTAAGTAGGCAAGTTTCTATACTACTTATACTTTCACTTAGAGTGTGATTAAACCGCAGTCTACTAGCAAAACCCATTTTGAAGAAGCATTATAAAATGTTTTGGCATTTCTGTAGCTCTTTACAGACAAAACCAACTGAAAACTGCAAGTAGGTACTTAACTGTTTGAGCATAAAAATTTCCGAACCGTTGAGCTTGAAGTTGACATAGCCTCACAGAGGTAGTGATGCGGCTGAATTAGGTAGGTAAGTAAAATTGAATACTGCAAAGATAAGCTTACTTTCTTCCTCGGAAAGGTCTTCGCCAAGGCACTGCAGCACGGCCCTCAGGTCGGACGCGCAGATGTAGCCCCGGTTGTGCTTGTCGAACACTCGGAAAGCGTCTCTTAGCTCCCGCTCCTCCTGCTCAGCCGAGCTGCTCCCGCCACCAGCTCCTGACATTGACTTGGAGAGGATGTTCACGAATTCTTCGAAGCTGACATTGCCGTCGCCTAAAAATAAATGTCATAAGTAGGTATATTATTTTTTAGTCATAAAAAAGTCATGCCTATAGGCATTTTCGCTCCGCGTCGTGTTCCCCATTACTGAGGGTCGTGACCCCCTCATATTAAACATGACTAATAATCACCTCGTTCCTCATGCTAAGAGTAAGTAAAGCTTGATGTGGTCGGAGAGGGTATGATAGTAGGTAATCGGTACGTATTGGGATGGTTGTCATTAACACGCCCTCATCGTTGCACTCAACTTGATTAATATTCTCTTCTCCCCTACAAATAAGCGACGAGGCTATGCTAGGAGTACGACAAAAGTGCAAAGAGTGGATGCATTTTAAACCAGTTAAGTATCTAGGTACTTAGGTACTACCTAAGTACACCAAATTTCAAATCAATCGCACCTGTGACCACATCTGGATCACGTTAGCTTTCAAAGAGAAAAAACCGCATCAAAATTATTTGTCTATTCGATAGGTATGCAAAAGGTATGTTGTCGTAATGTTCTGTATAAGTAATTTTCTTACCATCACTGTCAACCTCTTGCAGCATATCGTGTAGCTCCTCAACCCGCGCGAACTGGCCAAGGCTCCGCATCACACGCCCCAACTCCTCCTTAGTGATCGTACCGTCACCATCCTTGTCGAACAGGCGGAAAGCTTCACGGAATTCTGCAGTCAAAATTAGGTATCGTCATTGCCTCGACCCATCGCCACCCCCTGCTGGCTGGGTCATAGATCGTCTCGAATGAGAAGGTTTAGGCCATCGCGCTGACCAAGTGTGGATTGGCAGACATCACGCACTTTTGAAAACATTATGGAGAACTTGGCACTTACCTCACAATTTGTCTAAGTAGTTATACCTACCTAATAATTAAAAATCTTAAAACGGAAATAGGTACCTCTGAAAAGTCAGAGATTTGTACCTGTAGAAGTAGAAATTGGAATCAACTTCCTGAAAAGTAGGTAGGTACTCTGCTTACGTCATATCTAAACTAAGCCATTAATCTGGAACCTTCTTAGTTGGCACATGAACTACCATTAACTATTTAAGTTCAAGCATAGGCCTCTACTAGTTTTCTCAAGTGGCACAGTGAGGGAGAAAAATTAAATTGAAAGCTGTTTGCGAGCCGCGAGTCGCGACGGTAATTACTTACATAGTTATGTTTATAGTGTACCTCTACCTACCTAAGTAGTACGTACCTACTCTATTTTTTCAAGAGCCTCTTGACGCGCCCCACTATTTTTCATGTGGGGAATCCACAGTGGATCCACAGAGTACGGGCGACGTACCTACTTATCTCATTTGTCTTCGTGTAAGTAAGTGAGCCCACAGCTTTCAAACTCAAAGTTCTTTGATAGACAACGAGTATATGGTATACGTTGCTTATACGTTGGCTTATTATACCTATATATTATTTGAAGATATAATATATTATGAGATATTATTTAGGTACCTACCATACCAGCTTTATATGTATCTACAGCCTGAAACCAGAATTTATCACGCTGACATCTGAATTTATATTGTGTCAGGCAGGCAGGAGGCACCATTTCCATTTAAATGATTTATGGAAGGCTAAACTAACGCCATAAATAATAATGTAAAAAAAGATTTACCTAAATATATATTTCAGGCATAACTAGACCTAATAAATAAGTAACTAATCAATGAGTAGAACTAGCTTGACAATTCTGAATCGCATTGTAGGTAGATACATTATGGAACTATGCACAAACTTTTAACACACACTGAATTTACGTGTAAATCGCTCCGTGAAGCATGCATAGGCTGGATTTTGTATGGCATAGGTACGTGGATTTAAATTATGAAGTTAGGTTGGTATAGAAGAAAACTTACCTTTCATTTGCGTTCTCGTTATGCCGGTATTTTCATCAATGATGGAGGCTTTCCGGTCGAGCGCTGCATTTGTAGCTGGCTTCAGAAAAGCAACCTGCCGCTGAGGCTGCGTTGGTGTTGTGGATCTCTCCGATATCTGACTACGAATCGAAGGAGGTACCTACTCAGTAGGATAAATAATGAAGCTGAAGCTTCAGTATTGCACGAATGCCTAATCAGTGGTCCCAAGCGCTTTTCTTAATACTTAATAGTTACTTTGACTGAACTAGTTACGCTGAAATTACACAGAACCTGTTGTAGTTGCATTATTGTCGTGCCTACTCTTAGTCGTATCACAAACTTTTCATTTACCTAGTTTGAGGATATTGTATAGGTCGGTTAGCGTAAGCCTTGATCCAATTTATTTTTATAGCACAAACTTAGCATAAATAAGCAGTTTTAGTCTAGAGTTCTGAGGAAAGTCAAGCCAACTTGACCTTTATGACTAAACATTTTTCTTATTATAACATAAGGAATTCGGGATTTTTTGAAGGAATTCTTTCATTCTACGCAGCTACATTGCGGACGATTTCTATACAGGCCGATCAGTTCGGCCCATTATAGTAAGGAATAGATGTTTATGATTAATAAAGCCTTTTTTGTTTATCTTTAATCCAATATGAAGCGGTCATATTAACAGCCAATTTATATGTAAGTAATTCTAGAACCTAATACACTCGCAAAAATACAAGAATAAAAAATCTAACGCACTTTATCACAAAGATGCGTTGCATAAGGCATGTCTACATGAGCGTTGGCTTCTCAACCGACAGACGTCCATTGTTCGACACACTTAAGTCTTTTGCAAGGATCTGCAGAAAGCACGATCTCGTCGCTTGTGATCTTCAGTCCACCTAGTAATGAGACAATGCTGCATTTACCGGTGCGAGGTCTCAGCTCCGTACATTACCACTTAGATCTCGCGACTCGAGTGACGAGTCTCGATGAGCATTTCGGCAACTCTGGCTCTCCTACGGATCTCCTCAACTCTGATTTGACCTCCTACCAGTACCACTGACTATTCGTCAATTATGCATAGTAATAATAGAGACAAGTTTTCTTTATTTAGGTACTACGGCTCGTTTAATAATATAAACAATGTTTGATTTCATTGATTAAACTTGTTATGAGCGCCGCTGGATTAACATCATAAGTAAGATTTCCTCGTCAGTGACACAATACGCCCGCACCGGAACAGGCTAGCTCGTTGCGCATACTGATACGGCCGCGCCCCTGTGAGGCCCTGTGGGAATTACACCTCTTTATGGGCTCTTTACCTACCGTTCGTAGCGTCCGCCCAACTTTGCAAAACATATCTTATTATGGCCATATCTGAGATGTGGTAATAAATATACTTACTTACTTACTACTTACTACTAATAAAAATAATTTTCTAATCATTACTAATTTTATAAATGCGAAAGCGTCTTTGTTTGTCCTTCAGTCGCGATACAATGGAACAACGGATCGACGTAATTTTTCAGTTGATATGCATAGGTATAGAGTCTACCTATGCTGTATGCATATAGTCTATACTATAGACTATAGTCGAGGACTTAAAAAGTTCTTGTAGACTACCTTTTATACTAGAAAAAGAAATCGGCATACTAATACTATAAAAAATTTGAAAGTGTGAGGATCGATTGATCGAATGAACCGATTTGACTGGAATTTAGCCCATTCACATAGGTTACATTTTATTCCGGAAAATTATAGATTTTCCGCATCAGATTTTATAAAGGTTTCATCATCAATGGGTAGGTACTAAACGCACGGACGACTATAGGCTAACTGGACTGTAATTTGGTACATCATACCTTTGAGAGGGGCTGATAGCAAAGCTGACCGAGGGCGTCCGCGCGGTATCCGGCCGGATCTCGTCGGGCGGTCCGGGCTCCGTACTGCTTGTTTGTCGCGTCTAAACATAATGCTAATACTGATCAATGCGATACAAGGCCCTAATATCTCTTAAGACTGCGCAGAATGCCAGAAAAAAAATAGATTTCACCCACGCGATCGTGACTAAGCGATGAAATAAAACATGCCCGAAACCTCGTGCGAAACGAGACAGATGCTAGCTTATTGCGCGGAATAGGAGCGTAGTAAGCGTCAAACCCATCATGTATCTAAAACCTAAATCCTGAAGTCACGAAAGTGATCCTGAAGGCTGAAGTCGCGGACATCAACTATGAACTAGTGTATGATATATATACTAGTGTATGATATTTAAAGGTATTGTAAACATACAAAAGCGTCTGAAGAATTGTTCTTTTAAATGATTGTATTATTATAGTAAAATGTTATAAAAATCCATTGCTAATTTAGAAAATCTGAGCATGAACCGATGATAAGTACAAATAGCAAATTCAAAGCGATAAGCGAGCTCTAAAGTTATAACTAAGTTTGTGTGAAAACTAGGTCTCACTGGAGACTAAAATTCTTACCGATTGAGGTTAAAGTGCTTTAAATCTAAACTTTAAAAAAATTCAAGAGTCATTTCAGACAACTTTCTCTTTACTGTTAGGTTGTAGAGTATGTAGGCATTAGGAGCACTGTCACAAAAAAAAAATTGTAATCTGTTGATTCATTTATTTAATGATGATACCTAGGATTAGTTTATTGATAGACATACTTATTAACTTCTTGCCTTTGTATGAAGGTTGACTGGCGTAGGTAGGTCGGTATATATAGGTAATTTGAGTACATACCGTCAATTGAATAGGTAATAATCTTTTAGGCAAACGCGTTTGAACCTAAGATCTTCCTTCACTGACTGTCGTCTAGCTCGCAATAAAAAATAATACTGTACTGTCTGTTCATTTCAAGTTGGCTGCAACCAATACAAAATGACGTCATACCGTACCGTTGACAAGAAAATAATAATTGTAATTTTGAAGTTTTCTTCTCTGGCAATGCTTTGCAAGGCAATGACATCTTAATTATCGAAAGGCGTGATTTTTAATTTTTTTTTTGCCGCTTAAAAGTCATTAATTAAAGTTATAAATAGTCTGCGCTATGCAAACATTTCCTTTTTCACTCATCGTAGAAAATTAAACGCGAACAATAGTAACCAAACAAAAATAAATACCTAACTATGTAATTTAAAGTTAACGCTATCTGTACCTACCAGTACCTACCCACCTACTAAGGGTCTGACTTGAGGTGCGTTGGGGGAAGCGCGAAATGAGGTAGCGGCCAGCTTGACGTGAACGAGTTGAATAAAAGCTTACCATAATGCCTTTAAGCTGATTCACCAGTGGTGAATCAGCGAAGAAGTTGTTCACCGCGGAGAATATGTTTGTGTATTTGCTTGTCGTGCTGCAGCAGGCGACGTTCGCCCGCCTCACGTCCAACGACTGCACAAACGATTACAATACCATAAACTGGAAGAAATTGTTTTATGAGAGGTTTTGTGGGTAAAGCCACCCCATCGGGCGGCGTGCGAACAATAAAATAATTCAACGTAGGATTTTTCTTTATAGCATGGTGCGGCAGACAACGGTACCCATGTATTATGTGTGTGGGTGTATCTCTGTCTATCTGTTCCCTCGTAGCTCCCTAATGAATGGACCGATTTTTTGGAGACCCCTTTCATTTTTATTTTTATTATTTGTTGTTATAGAGGCAATAGAAATACACATTCTGTGAATTTCAACTGTCTACCTATTGCTATAGAGAAAAAAAAATCTATTACGGATCATGAGAATCATGAGATACAGCCCGCTGACAGACAGACGGACGGACTTACGGGCGGACGGCGCATAGGCGTAGAAATAGGGTCCCGTTGGTTACCCTTCAGGTACGGAACCCTAATAAAAGTGTGAACGCACAGACTTTCGAAAAACCTTGTTTCCCACGGTTATTAGATGTATCTAATAATAAAATCCTCCAACAATATTCTTACAATGGCTTAAATTAAACGTTACATTCATAAATTATTTTAAATTGACGTGCATAGGGGCATATTTATAGGCGAGAGTATCTAGCTGAGATTGAGCCATTCAGGTTACTTAGAATTGTTAGAAGTTACTCGTAGAGCCCACATATTGTTCTGTAAAATGGATCATCATTATATGCATTATTAGAATCATGTAAATTACATCATCATTTTCATCATGATGAGCAACCCATTGACGTCTCACTACTGAGCAATGAGCTGATTGACCAAAGTGGAATTGGAACCAAATATATCTTTTGATCTGGGTCACAAGTTATTTCCTGAAAAAAGAGCATCTTAGATAAAGAAAAAGCCTCAGTAGCCCAACAGTTAAAGGTGTGGACTGAAAACTGAAAGGTCGCAGGTTCGAGCCTTACCCGTTGCACTATTGTCGTACCGACTCCTAGCACAAGCTTTTCGCTTATTAGGCGGAGAGAGGAGAATATAAGGCAAGTTCAGCTTGGCTTCTATTCTTTAAAAAAAAAATAGTAGGTAGGTAGGTTAGGTAGATATACATGAGTATTACATGGGTATTTACCTCACTATATTTTCATAATATGTATAACGATTTTCAGGAGGGTAATTTGTTTTATATTAATTTCTATTTAATTACGTATATGAACATTAACAAGCAATTAATTTATTACATTCACTTAATGACAACACATTTAAGAAATTAATTAAGTATCTAAAAACCTCAATTAAAACATAAATAATAAATATAAACATAAAAAAAATTATGTTTATATTTATTATAGAGGCATTTCGCTCTTCTCTTGAAAGCTCATTCAAACGTATTTAATGCAGTGAATACAAAAACAATTTCAGAGAACGTTTGCTACTTGCTTAATCCCTTTAAAGCCGTTATACACGATTTTTATGAAAAGACTTTTAAATAGGTAATCTACATAGTTTGTGCGAATATTTACCTAGTATCTTCAATTTTAGAGCCCTTTGTTGATTGACACTATGGTAGACTAAGCACAGTACACACAAGTATTGAATGAAAAGCTACAATCAGACTGAAAGAAGCTGGATCCAGAATACGATGTCAAAATTTTCGCGCATGCGATTTGGTTTGGGAAGTTTAAGGTGATATCCCATGGTATCGACGAATATTTTGTGAGGAAGTTTAACTGGGATGGTTCTTAGTTACTCGTATATTATTTAATCGTTTATAAATAAGATGAAAAGTCTAGCCGTTTAAGGACTATCAGCTCTTTTATCTACTTTCTTTAGTCGGTGTAGAGATCTGAGTCATACGTTTTGATTAACCGACTTCTATTGTATTACTTTCATTTATCTATATAGGTAAACTAAATATTCTCATGACTATAATATTATGTTAACCTTGACCTGTTTCTGGAACCAGGGCAGTTTGGTAAAATTAATCAAGTGCTCAGCAACTTATGAGCTTACAGTCAATGATATTCCATACAAATGTTACAGTAGTTGAATCGTGTTTAGGCTCATTGATTTCGTCTGCGTAGTTTGCTTAAAGAAAGTGACCTGATGGTTGAGCAGGTAGGTGGTGGCTAACAGAATCTCGGTTGTATCTTGCTTCTGTTGTCGATAGGCCGTTGATTCCATATATTGGGGCTGATTTAAAATCTGCAGTTGACAAGTGTGGTAAAATCTATTAGATGCCTCTCTAAAATCTAATCTATGAATTATACAGTTTTAAACGAATTTCTGAAATAGTCAACGTTTTATTTCTTCGGCTTGGTAAAACTCCTCCCTAACTCAACACAATGTTAAGTTAAACATATTTAATAGGTACAAAGCCAAGGGTTACCCAGTTAAGACGGTAAACCAAATTTATTTGCATGTACAGCACCTTTAATCTTTAATTAATGTGTGTATGTGTGTGTGCGTGCGTACGTGCGTGCCTGCGTGTGTGTGAATTAACCGATTTAGCTGAAATTTTGAAATTTGGAATGGAGATCGCTCATACTCGTACCTAGGATTGCTACATTTTATCCCAGAAAAATGAAGGACTTTCCGCGGGAATTAATAAACCTTACCCACGCGGACGGAATCGCGGGCATGATTTAGTTTATCATCATTTAAGATAATCATCATTCATACATACATCATTTATACATTTATACAAAAAGACGGTTGATAAAGATAAGTTTTTTATTCGAAGTCGCTAAAGGCTATCTTAAAAATGCAATCAACGGATACCCTGTCGCCCAGTGCAAAAGATAAGCGGGATTATGATTCATACATAATATACAAAAATGGTTGCCTTTATCTGCTTCAGCTTAAGCCACATTCTTTATTCTGGAATATACATAATTACATATATTGTATAGCCGCTATTCTATATTTTGCGAGAAAAACTGGCTTTAACTATTTTTAATCTTCGCTAATGTTTAAATATCTAACATATTCAACATTATAAGTATATTGAAAATATTTAATTAGTTCACGGTTTCGTAAGCAAGGCTTTAGATTTTTTTAATCGCTTAGGAAGTTCTTTTTGGGATAAACTCAAAACAAGATAAAATCGTCCGTGTAAGTCTCGTTTGAAGAGTGACCTTTCGAAAATTTGTTCGAACAAATAAACAAACAAAAAATTTAAACAAGTGTGTCCCAGCTATACTATACCTACTTACAAATGTTACGATATTATTCTGTTTTTTTAAAGAATATCAGCCAAGCTGAAATTGACTATATCCTTCTATACCTTTACCTATCCTCCAAATGAGCGGAAAAGGGTGGTATTCGAACATACGACCTTTGAGTTAAGTATATATTTCAGTAAAATAATAGCTTCATCTATACATATAATAAAATTGTAGAAAAGTGGTGTCTGTACAATGGAAATAATTAAAAAAAAGTAGCAGGGGTTGTTATTATATCGATGCCGAACCCGAAATTGTAATTAATTTTTTTTTGTCTGTTTGTCTGTGTGTTTGTGCACGCTAATATCAGAATCGGCTTATTCGATTTAGATACGGTTTTCACTAATATATTGTAGTAAGCTTCACTTAACATTTAGTGTTTATTTCATGTCAATCGGTTCATAAATAAAAAAGTTACTTATGTCAATTTAAAGAATCACGGCGAACATTTTTAACGTACAGAGTACGTACTACACGCCTCGCGCCTGAGCGTCGACGGTATATTATGTAATTCAAAATATGCTGCCCGAAAAGTCACTATTCCACGCGAACGAAGTCGCGGGCACAGCTAGTATAAGATAGTTTGGCAGTCACCCTTAGAGTCTGTGGTTTAACTGTGAATACATGGTCGCCCTACAGCAACATGCAGTGAGATTAAACTTATCAGTTCATTCACCTCGTTCCCACATTCAATAGCATTCCGTTCGTTCAATACGCATGCGCATATGAACCGGCCCGACGAGTATTCTGTATTCGCCGCCATTCGTCAACATTCATTCTAGTTTTAGCCGGTAGCGCGAGAACACATTTCATTTGTCTACGTATATCCAACAAGTAATTTAAAAAACATGGACTTCGTTGGCAAAAAATACAAGATGACCGCTTCGGAGAACTTCGACGAGTTCATGAAGGCAATTGGTGAGTTTTCCGTTGTATATTTGACTATATTTAGAAATATTTCCGAGAATATGCGACGCCCGGCCGGCTTTCGCTAATTAACCACGCTAGCCGGCATTTTTTTACGTCGATAATATTTCGCCCGCATTAAACCGAATAATTATTAAAATATAGCTTTTAAATCCTAAACTTTAACGCGTTACCGTTTTTGAATAATTAAATACCGTTAATAAATAATTAACTACACGTGTTCATCCGCCATTAATGTATGTATGTACCATATCCCCTAAAATAAGAAAGGTTTTTAAGTAATGCCTAATAATACTGTTTATTTTAAATAAAAAATGGTAACGGTAAAAAATAATATGGAAAGTTATTAGGTGTTGATAAATGGTTATTAATTAGTATATTAATTACTAACCAGACAATAAGAATATAATTTTTGTGTATAATCAAAGAATTAAGTAGATACTATAGTTAAGTAGGTAAGTACCTTCCAACCAGATACAACAGATACAACAATAGGTGGGTAACTACTGACAGGAATGTTTGATACTGTTAGTCTACTATAATGAGTCTACTATTTTATTTCTGATCGAAGAATTCTGCAGAGATAAATAGGTAGGTACCTAACTGATATTATTCATTGCATTTGAAGGTTTTATGATTGAATTATGTAACTATTATCACGCCTTGAATGTGATAACAAAAGAATTATTGCATTTATTTACAAATATCAATATCAAATACAGGATATAACTGAATTTACAAACAAGTTTCAGTTTCTAATGTGCAGTTGTTTTTGACATATGGCTCAAATTAGATCTCCAGTTTGAAAGCCCTCCATTTCGTCAATTTTAAGGGAAAAATAAAAAAAAAATTTTTTTTGAATGAATGAATGAATATACTTTTATTGTACACCACACGTACTCTGTTCAAAATCCTCTTTAAAAAGATATATCGCAAGTCTATGTAACGTAAAAAAAATTCCCTACTTCAACCACGCTTCTATGAGAACCCCCCTGAAATAAAGATTTTTATAATTTTTATGCAATATTCGGCTGAAGGCCATCAATTTACATATTATATTTAAATTTGAAGTACGTTCAGTAATTCAACAGTTATTAATGTCCGTCCGTCCGTCACTTGTCCGTCCGTCTGTCCTCTGGGCTCTGACAGATGGACGGACAAGTGCAAATTCACTCAAGTAGACTCAGAGACCTCGCTTCGCTCGGTCAAAAATTAAAAGGGGCTCTCCTACCAGAGACCTGTTGTTTTCGGCGTTTTTTGGTACGGAACCCTTCGTCGAATACTCGCACTTGACCCATTATTTGTGAATCGTTTGTTGAACTGAGTTGCCTACCCATTTAGTTATGTAGGTAATAAGCAATTATCTAAGGATTTATCTATTAATACTTTTATCGAGACAAAAATATAATATGCTTATTATAGCTGGTTGCTAGGAAGGATAGATATATTATATCTTAATATATACCTACTTTATGCAGTCCTTATCAACTAATTTATAAATTATAATGCCTGGCTGAATATCTTATCAAATAAGCTTTGGCAATGTCACCTTATTCTATTCAACGACTTCCAAAAAAAAGGAGGTTCTCAATTCGTCGACATTTTTTTTTCCCCCCGATTACTCGAAATCGCCTGGACCGATTTGGAAAATTCTTTTTTTGTTTAAAAGGGTACACTTCCCAAGTGGTCCCATTGTCATCAGGTCAGGATCTGATGACGGGTTCCTGGAGACATCGAGGGAACTCTTCAAGTTCTATAGGCACAATTGTTATACTTTGTAGTGGCGTTTGAAGTCGGTATTGTAAAAAGAATTTTTACATTTATATTATAGCTAGCACCCTTTGGGTACGAAACCAATTTAGTTTGTAAAATAAATCAATCAGTGATTCACCAAATCGTTAGTTAGTTAATGTATTACAATCCTGTTTAGCATAGGTCACTGATTCCCCCTTGTGCCTTGCTTGGCGACTGGAGTGCCCCAAAGAAAGAGTACAATCAAGTTGAAAATGCCATTTTAGTATATATATCCACTATTCCTAATTTTCCCTAGATATCTAGATAAATCTTATCTACTTTTTTTATTCGATGAAAAGTTAGCCTTTGGCTGCGATCTCACCTGATGGTAGGTGGCGATTCAGTCCGTCTACGATGGACGGTAGAAAGGGTATAGCAGTGTAAATTATACCCATACTCCTAGCCGGTTTCCACACCACATCGTACCGGAACACTAAATCGCTTGGCAGCACGTGTTTGAAGGTAGTGTGGTAACTTGCCATGACCAAAGCCTTCCATCAGACAAAACTAGATACGTAATAGTAGGGGTGCACTTGCACTAGGATTCTTTGTAATTCCCCAAACAATGATAGTCCTTTACGAATTATACCTACTATGTATGTCCATGTATACTTGGGTATGTATTACCTAGTGCCTAATTATCACATCGATGAATCAGTTGCATTATGTAATGCCAGATAACTGAGTTCAGTGTTTAGTAAGTAGAATTCAACCTTGGAATGGAATTTCAGTTTGGAATATTCCTTTTATGTTTTCTTTCCTACGGTTCTTTTAGTATCCCACTAGCAGACTTCTTTTTTTTCCATTTCATTTCATTTATTTTTGCATTCTTATCCAAATTCCTACTCATTCGTTCTGTCTGGTTAATTTTTGCGTAAAGAATCAGAATGGCTGTTTAGCCAGCATTCTTGAAACCACTCCACACGGAAATTACTCACGTCCTACTACAGTTTTAGTTTTAAATAAATTTTAAGTAAATTCAAAGTGGTTAAAATAATAAGTGCCTACTACCTACCTAGTTAGGCTTACACAATCCTTGGTTATCATCTAAATAATATATAAAAGAAAAAGATGACTGACTGACTGACTGATTGACTACTGATCTATCAACGGACAACTCCAACCACTGGACGGATCGTGCTATCCTATCATCCTAAGGATGTAAATGAACTTAACGTGATAGAAGCCGCAGGCAAAAGCTAGTTGTCTTATAAAGTCATTATAATACGTATTTTATTCAGTATTATAATATGTATTTTATTCAGTATTGGTTAGAATACAAAACATATAAACTTGTTAAGTAGCTCAGTCCTCAGATCAATACAGATAAAATAGGTCAGCGGGCACACCCTGTTTGGCTCCAGAATCCCCAGAACCAAATACTTAACAAAATTATACCGATACATCTCGGTACGAAGGATTGTCAATACAATAAAACTAGTGGTTCGCCCCGAACTGAGACATCGCGATATCCCATAATTCCCAAAAGTTTTAATTATATATTGTAATAATTAACTTTTAACATTAGACGCAATAAAAAAATAATAGTTGACACAAAACTGTTTTACTGAGACAGCGCCATCTATTAGCATTATTGTGAAGCTATTAGCATTTAAAATTAAATAATTTCGTTTCTTTATAACATTTATCTAATTTTAGTATTTGTTGTTCAAGTGCAGGATATAACTGAATTTTCAACCAAGTTTCACGTTCTAATATTCAGTAATTCTTGACATATGGCTCAAATTAAAATCTCCACTTTGAAAGCCCCCCATTTCGTCAATTTTAAGGGAAAAATTAAAAAAAAAATATTTTTGTACTCTGTTCAAAGTCGTCTTTAAAAAGATATATTACAAGTCTATGTAACGCAACAAACAAAAATATTTTACTTCAAACACGCTTCTATGAGAGCCCCCCTGAAATAAAGCTTTTTATATTTTTTTATACAATGTTCGGCTGAAGGCCATCAGTTTACATATTATATTTAAATTTGAAGTAATTCAGAAATTCAGAAGTTATAGGGCTCTGACAGACATTTGGACGTACACACTTCTCTGTCCAGTACAGACAAGCGCCCTAGTTGACTCAGAGAACTCGCTTCGCTCGTTCAATAAAATCTGTGACGAGAAGGGGCTTACTCAATGACATTTTATACATGTGTATGGAAGATCAATTGGGCTTACTCGTCAAAGCACGCGCGAAAGATTGTCACATTGCTCCACTCTATTTCTTACTGCAAGGACTGCTTGCTTACTTCTTGCTGTAACGTAAAACTGCAATTATAGCATAAAGCCTTAATACTGCACTGAAACTCTGAAGGCTGACGGTACAAACCCTATCCGTTTCACTAAGCTGCCCTAGCCCTAGTACAACCAAAGCTTCAGTTTGTGTAAAAGGACAGCGGGTATCTCCTTGAGTCCTGCCGCCCTTAATTTTTTTAATTTTAATTAGATTAAATTAATTAGAATAAATATGGCTCTCTGAATGTACCTACCTACCTACTACGTATGTAGGTAATGGATAAGTTATTGTAACTTTCATGATAACTTCAAGCTAATTTAGCTCTTTAGCTAAGCGGTATTTTTTCATAATTCTCTCGTGTGTTCAGAAACACGATAACGATTTCGGCATTGTTAGTAGATATTGATAAAACCGTTTTTTTCTTTATCACAATACTAGTCGCGGTGTCTATCTAATCGGAACGCCTTTGTAAAAAAATAGACCACATGTCTAGTCATAATAAATAAGTTGTAGATAAAGTAAACGTTATCGATTACCCCACTCAGTGTCAAGTGCAATGTCAATAGTTCGAAACATTTACATAATTTTATTACAACTTTTACATACAAACAATGAACGGGAAGTTAGATAATATCAGTCAACTATTTTTAGATTTTTGTCAATAAAAGTCGATAAAAGTGTTAACTCATACAATTGAGCCTATAGAAGACGTTGTTGTTTCATGAGTGATAGGAATTCCTAAAATCGACGGTTTTGGTTTACATTATCATTGCCTACCCACCCAGCTCCCTCTAAATCAACCTATTGTACGGAAAGGAAGCTTGTCTTAGCGTAATAGTGGTACCTAGGTACCCTTTTGTTTTCTACAACTGCACCTCACGCCACCGGAATGCAATTTCACCCTCACCACCTCGATGCCTGGAGCACTTTGACCACTCCCCCTCTGCAAACCCTCTCAGACATTTTTAAATATTTACAGAACATTATATTATTTTCTCATGATTTTAATGACTGGTCAACCGTGTTGCAGTGTTGAACGGAAATAATTCAAAATTTTCTACGTATACCTATCAGATAACACAGCCTAACTGTCATAGTTAGCAAGAACCAGACAGCGAGCAAAAAATATCACAATTGCTATCGGATTTAATAGAATCGTTGACAATAACGAGTTTTCAGCAAATAAATTGATAGCGTCCATGCTATAAAGATTCTTTGTGGATGATGAGTGACGAGTTGATGACTCAAGAATGAAACTGAATGGACCATTTATCTTTTATTGGTTATCGAGTGTAGGGGTTCTTTGTGGGTACGAACAGTATCTTTTTTTAATCATTATGAACTTAATATACTATACCTGGGTCTATTACACTCTTCTACGTCATGCTGAAGTTATTATATATTTTGTTACCTTTGAAAAAAAATTTTTTTTTTACTTTGATAAACAGTTTTGTAAGAAATACAATAGTTGAACAATAGTTGTTTCTAGACCTAAGTACATTAGAAGCCGTTAGGTAACAAGTTAGTTTTATTGCAAAAAAAAAAAAAATAGTTTGATAGCCACTTAGTTTGTGCTGATAAGCCCTTGATAAGAACCTTGTACTTATCAACAATTTTACAATCTGACTGTGGAAACTTTCCAATCCAGCGAATGAATTAAGTGTTACCTAGTAATTATCTTATAGATAATTTTAGAGTGCCATACCTACCAATAAACTGACATTCGCAAAAACTAGCTCAATTCATCCTAACATCGCCAAGAAAAAATTTAACTAACGAATTTCAATCTTTATGCTTATTAAAAGCAATATCAAGAGAGAATAATTCCTAAATCGTCACTGGCTTATAGAGTGCAGCATCAGAATTGAGGAGTTGGTATCAACATTTTTTTTCGACCATCTCTGAAACTTCTGTCGGTTAAAAAAATCATTTAAATCGGTCCAGATATCTCGGAGATATCCTATAGGTATGTACCTACCTATGCAGAAAAAAATTACGTACCTACCCGTATTCACCTTAACAAATTTAAATAAATAAGCTCTTTTAACCTTACGTGTGATTGGCTCTTAATTACTCATTGTAAAATCAGGAAAAACTTGAATTATTTCACAACAATTATGTAGCACTTTAAGCCGTGATAATTCAATAGGAACTTCATAAAATGCATCAACATTCGTTGAGTGCTCATAAAACATGAATACCTGACTATAAAGAAAATAAACGCTGGCAGATACAACTTGTGGTCATATATTTTCAACTTTGGACTTCGTACTTGTCCCTTCATCGTGTTTAATTTTAGTTTGCAACCGAGGGCTGTCGCCGTCTGAAGGAAACACGAATTTGAGTATTTTATGCGTAGGTAATGCCAAAACACATACTTTAACTGCACGTGCTAAGACCTAGGCCTCATCATTGCTATCCATCAGGAATGATTATATTTTCCCAGCGCAATTCTCACTTCGCAGCTATATTTTTATGGAATTTCTCACTTTGACTAACCGTACTACGTAGATACAGAAGTACCTTTAGGTAACTATATTTTCAACATGGATCTAGTACCAAGTGACAACCTTGCTGAAAACGCTTGAATGATTTATGAAAATCGCCAGTGACATTTTAGTTTTAAATCAAATTTAAATAGGTACCTAGGTACGTAAATTGTAGATAAGCTAAATTAAATTAATAAAATGTAAATTGTAGGTAAGGCCTCTGTAGGGTATGGGACATGCTAATTGCTAGGTAAAAACATGAAAAATCCAACAAAAAAATTTGCTAGAATCCTTCTTTCCAATAAAAAATTGATTAAAAGAACATAGGTATTTTATTAACTAACCTCGGAAAAACCTATTTTAACCTATCTGTCCGACATAATGATATGATACCTACATGAAAATAAATAATTCTGCCGCAATTTCAAAGGTATGTATGAATAACGTATGTATCTTCTAGGTAAATTAATATTGATAAAAATTGTATTAGATCCCGCTGCGATAACACGAGATTACCTACCATCGACGGAAATTACGAATATCATGCTTGTAAAAACTAATAACAATCCTAGAGATACCTTTTGATGTTTCGAGTTTATTAATATTTTATCATCCCGAGTAATAAATTACTATAATATGATAAAAAATACTTAATACTTATTAGGTTTTATTAATGTCGCCACGACGTAAAATGCTAACACACTAACAGCAGACAAATGTGTTTATTTCAGCCTCCTTTTCAGGCTCTTGTGAAAACTTTCACAGCTTACACATCTCCTGAAGGTTTCGGCAAAAATTCCAAAAAGCAATATTTACAACAACTGAATTGTTATTATTTTATAATATCATATGCACTACTTGTAAATTAAAATAGGTACCCCACTCGAGAGTCGAGAAGTAGGCGTCGGAATGCAAAATTCCTTCAGAGTTAATCTTGAGTGCTAGACGAGAACAATAATATGCCTAATTTGTCCTTCAGCCGTCATTACAGCCGATTTAACTTCTTTAGCAATAGATAGTTTTTTTCTTATTAACCTGCACCGTTTTTTATTATTCTTCATTAACTCGTTAGAGATGTTTGATCTGTAATCAAAAGAGAGTAAGGGAGATCTCACACGATAAAAATTTTTTAAAGCACCCTATTTTGCTATCGATAGAATAGAAACGATGAAACCGATACGCGATGCTCGCCCGATTTCAATAAACGTGTCTCTTATATGTCACCATAAGATAAGCGTCGCGCATCGATTTCATCGTATCTAGTTAAGCCCGCCCGACTTCAACAAACGTGTACAAAATAAAATTATTTTTATACTTTGTAGTGGCGTTTGAAGTCGGTTTTTTGAAAAGAATTTTTATTTTAAGCTTTTTAGTGTAGCTTGTTCCTGCTCTCTTTCTCCCCTTCCTCCAACGCTACGGTACTAATGTAGTTCTACACTTAGTACCTACAGTACTTATTAACAATACACAAGAGCTAGGACTGGGAGCTCCATGATGTAGTCCATGGTTGGTACCAACAATATCAATTCGAAAGCGTCAGTTCGTAATTCCTCCAACTCTGCAGCATCAGGATTGAGGAGCTAGAACCTTGAGCATTATGATGTAGTATATGCTTGTTACCAACAATATCAATTCGTAAACGACAGTTCCTAAATCCTCACAGTTTAGGTAGGCAGTACCCCTGCAGCATCAGTATTGAAGAGCGAGGACCTTGAATTCCACGATGTAGAATATGCTTGATACTAACAATATCAATTCGCAAGCGAAAGTTCCTGAATCCTCACAGTTTAAGTAGGCAGTACCCTGCAGCATCAGGATTGAGGAGCTAGAACCTAGACCTTGATGGTGTAGTATATGCTTATTACATACAATAACAATTTATGATTAGCAGTTCCTACATCCCTATAATTTAGATGGGCAGTACCCTGCAGCATCAGGATTGAAGAGTAGGACCTGGAGCTCTATGATCTAGTATATGCTTAGGCCAAGCATACCAATTCGTAAACGACGATTCCTAAAGTCCCATAATTTAGGGGGGAAATACCCCTGCAGCATCAGGCTTGAGGAGTTGAAGGTAAAAATTTTTATGGAACCATTTCGCGAGCTTCTTCTGTCGATTAAAAAAAAATCTCGTGAATCGGTCCAGAAACCTCGGAGTAATCGGTGGACATACATAGGAAAAAAAAAAAAAAAGATACCGGCCGAATTGATAACCTCCTCCTTTTTGGAAGTCGGTTAAAAACTAATAACAATCCTAGAGATACATTTTGATGTTTCGAGTTTATTAATATTTTATCATCCCGAGTAATAAATTACTATAATATGATAAAAAATACTTAATACTTATTAGGTTTTATTAATGTCGCCACGACGTAAAATGCTAACACACTAACAGCAGACAAATGTGTTTATTTCAGCCTCCTTTTCAGGCTCTTGTGAAAACTTTCACAGCTTACACATCTCCTGAAGGTTTCGGCAAAAATTCCAAAAAGCAATATTTACAACAACTGAATTGTTATTATTTTATAATATCATATGCACTACTTGTAAATTAAAATAGGTACTCCACTCGAGAGTCGAGAAGTAGGCGTCGGAATGCAAAATTCCTTCAGAGTTCATCTTGCGTGCTAGACGAGAACAATAATACGCGTAATTTGTCCTTCAGCCATCATTACAGCCGATTTAACTTCTTTAGCAGTAGGTAGTTTTTTCGGCTTGTTCGCTTTAGGACAGACTCGCTTTACGACAGATTCGCTTTACGGCAGATTCGCTTTACGGCAGATTCGCTTTACGGCAAAAATTGTACAGGTCGAGATAAAATATGGTCTCCACTCCAAGGAAAACTTTCCTTTATATAATTATTATTGACCGAGCGAAGCGAGGTCTCCGAGTCTACTTGAGTGAATTTGCACTTGTCCGTCATTTGAATTTTTTCTTTACACTAAAGTTAGGTTAGGTTAGGGTTATACATGAAAATTCACTTAGGTTCTGTTGGGATCGTAAACCTACCTAAAGCTTACAAAAAAAAAGTAAGTAAAAAAAAAATGATTTTTTTTTTAATACTAATATTAGGTACATTTTGATGATAGAACAATATAGGATGTGTTATAAATTATAATTATTGATGCTTCACTAAATTTTAAAGGTGCCGAGTTATGAAATTAGAAAAGACGTAATAAAAAATAATAATAGTTGACGCAAAACTGTTTTAACATGACTTGACCGATACTAAATACAGCGCCATCTATTAGCATTAATGTATTAACTTGTTTAATGTATTATTAATTTTAAACAAAAATCTATCTATATATATTCGAGTTCACTGTACTTCTGCCGTAAAGCGAATCTGCCGTAAAGCGAATCTGCCGTAAAGCGAATCTGTCGTAAAGCGAATCTGTCCTAAAGCGAACAAGCCTGCACCGTTTTTTATTATTCTTCATTAACTCATTAGAGATGTTTGATCTGTAATCAAAAGAGAGTAAGGGAGATCTCACACAATAACGATTTTTTAAAGCACTCTATTTTGCTATCTTCGTAGCATTTTAATAATGTCCACCTTCAGAACGATTTTAATTTTTTTTTAATTTTAAACTACTTTTTTAATTTTAAACTACATATTTCTTTCAACCCGGGTGCATCAGCCCTAATATTATTACATTCCAGAGATTTACTCCAAGCACTCTGTCTACTATTCTGGCGTAGAATTTGCATCCGTCATCTGTTTGAAAGGTCGTGTATTGGAATTTGCATTATTCAAAAATCTAAATTCAGTGTTATAAATTCAGCATAAAAATTGATTCTTTATAAAGTAAAATATCAAATCAGAAATGAGGCGATCTGAAGTGGAAATCGGCGGGGTACATAGTTCGAAGAGCTGATGATCGATGGAGTCCTAAGGTGCTGGAGTGGCGACCACGCACCCGGAAGCGCAATGTTGGCAGACCCCACATTAGGTGGACCTACAACATCAAACGAGTCTTAGGGAGCCGCTGGATCCAGGCAGCGCAAGACCTGTGAAAGTCCATGCAAGAGACCTATATCCAGAAGTGGACGTCTATCGGTCGATAAAGAAGAAGTAGAAAGTATAATTCTTCATCAAGCGTGTTTGCCCTCTAGCAATCTCACTTTAGTAATTGTTTACAACTTTGATGAACTCAATGATCCGTAAAATTGATACATTATTATTATCGCCGCCGCATACCAATCTTATTATTTTTTTACTCTTATGTAGGTATGTAATGTGAACGATAAGAAAATCTGTAAACATACTGGCACGAGCCTTGTGGAGATACCTAGAGTTATCAAGTGATGTTATAATTAGATCTTTCATAGTGGTCGTCATCGATCATAGACCTCTTATATACTGGTATATCTCAGATTGCATTTATTTAATTGAGGAAGAATAGATGCATCGGACGATACGGAAGGCGGAAAGCGCTAAAAAGGTAACAAAACCGTACCTCACATCGGACGAGCCTGACAAATAATTAGGATCGCATGAGAATATCCCGACATAGTTGTACGATTAGCTCCTATTGGTCGTTGACAATTGTCGGCAAATGGTCGGCAATCAACTTCAATTCAGTCAATAAGATCCGAGACGGCTCGTTGTGGTGCGCTGTGACCCCTTGTCCGGTCCTGACTCACAATTGCGTCGAAACTATACTTTCTTGACAATGTATTAATGATCAAGATTATCAATATAAAAACATTATTTGTACTCTTTCAGTTGCTACTTTCCTTTTTCTTCTTGTTTTACATTCTCCGACTTAGCATCTCAACCGGTACGTAATACTACAACGTTTATGGCCTTAACCGAATTGAAATTGGTGTCTCTGGAACACATTAATCATTCTTACTTTTCTGGCTCAAAGGATGTTGTGTTTCCTATACTTGTGTTGCTAATTCCAAGTGGCCAATCAGTTCTGCTTTGTTAGCGTTACCTAGGGAGATCTCATCGTCTATCTAAGTAGGTACTTACCTAATTTATCATTAAATTGATTATTAAGTTGATCCTTTCCTTGACCGGAATTCCGTAACTATAGATCACTGTAAAGACTTGAGGTAAAGTTGGTTTTATATTCTGTTATATGAAACTCTAGAACATCTTCGCGGTTTTCGTGTGGTTTTCCTTGAATATGGTTTGGCTCCTAACAATATTTTATAAGTTCTTATAGCATATACCTACTCGTATGTAATAGTTTTTGTTCAATAATGCTTTTGACACAGATTATCATCCGTGAACGTTTTGAAACCAAGTCATAGGTACTTACCATCAGGTAAAATTTCTCTAACTTAACATCGAATAGAAATATTTTCAGTTCTAATAATTCCTTCTATCTATTTTCCTAAGTTTCCAACGACGCGCGACGGCTGAATCATAACTCAGTTCTTTATAATCAAAACGTGAATGATTCTAAATTCATATAAGATCAATGTCCATTCTACAATAAGTCTACTTTGTGAGCGGAGTGACTCCGCGACCGCGCCAACTCGGGCGCTGCATGGACCTATTAATAGAAAATACATAAAATTATTTATTACAGTTATTACCGTAACACCGATATATAATAATACGTGGTTCTTCTTCTTTTTCACTTTTCTACCAACCGATAGACGTCCATTGCTGGAAAAAGGTTTCTTGCATAGAAGTCTATGTGGTAGTCCACAGGCTCGATCTTACGACTCCCTGAAACTCGTCTGACGTCCATCTAACGGGGGTCGGCCAATACTGCAATTTCACCAAATGACCCCAACAACCTCAGTTCTTTGAATAAGCCCTAAGACCATGAGCCTAACGCATTTATAAAGTTTACTGCATCTTCTCCCTAATTAAAATTATCTGGGAGAGATCACTTTAGACTTTATAGTGATAAGACTGTTACGAGCATTAGGTATATGAGTAGTAAGTTGCTTTGTTGTTTTGACTTTTTAATCTGACTAACTTCATATCCTATACCACAATCCTATACCTACTAATTTAAATAATTAGCTTGTTATTTAAGTTATTCCACTGTGCAATAAAGACAAAGATGATAAAATTGTTTTCACGCACACAACTTCTATTTTTACACTTTTTTACATAATCAATTCCTATAAGTAGGTAGGTACATCACCTTGTCAGTCTTTATATTAATCGTTCTATGTCGACTAATTCGCAGCGCACAGACGTTTTGTTTGACAAAAACATCAACAGATATGATTTTTCAATTGAAAAATTACGCCAATTCATAGGTCGTTGTCCTTGACGACGCATGGGGCCACGTTGTATCGACCAATAGGAGGCCGCCGCGCCCACTCGCCGACCAATAGGAGGGTCCCATTTAATATCGATTCATCTATGATTTAAGTGATACCGAGCACACATTACATGCCACATGAGCACACATCTTAAATATATTTTTCATGATAAGCTTTTGCCCACGATTTCGTCCGTTGGAATTAGGTTTTTAAGGAACCCTCTGTTTTTCCAGGTTGAATGCCTATGTTACTCTCCAAGTCCTCATCAAAATCATCATAATCTCTATTTTCTCCACTGATTGGCACAGCTCTCCTCTCAGAATGAGGAGGTTGGAAGCCATACTCCACGCTGGCCAAATGAGGAATAGCATACTTCAAACATTTTTGTTCGCAATGTTGATAATATAAAGTATATATGTAGTTAAGTACTAAGTAGTTATATAGTCTTATGTTAGTAAATACCATACTGGGTAATTTTCAAATTGTCTGTAAACCGGAACCATTGTAAGGAAATTATAGTGAAATCTAAAATATAAATATCCGTAGCGCTCCTTCCGGGCATTATTCAATTGCAGAGCCATTGAGCACCAAGAGAGAGCAGAGACATGTGGATGAAGCCGCGGGCAATAGGTAGTCTCAAATGTTTATAGATTCTCTCTCAGATTTCATCTCATAATCACTTGATAATCGAAATGTGAACTCTGCATACGCTTGCAACAGCAATCTAAACAATCTGATTTCGGGGGCTAACATTTTATTTTCTAACGCTCACCCTGTTTCTTTTGCACAAATACTACTACAAATAAGACGTAAGACTTTTCTTGCACGAAAAGAACCGCGTAAGCTCAAGCTGTAAGAATTATGAGACCATGCAAGGAGATGAATTGATAACTATTGTTTTAGGCTGAAATCTAAAGACCGCACTCTCACTCTGCTCGGACTCAAGACAGAATTAAAACGAGACAGATTTATGTCAGAGCATATTTGTGTCTCGTTTTAACTCTATCTTAAGCCTGAGCTAAGTCAGAGACGCTCTATAGATCTCAGAATAAGTGTTCCTTCGCAAAAAATAAACAATACTTCCTGCGACAGTGTTTCCACTGATTTGCAACATGGGGTTATTCAAGGGGCGGACCAACAAATTCCTGAAAGGCCGGCAACGCATTGGTGGTGCCTCTGGTGCTACAAGTGTTCATGGGCGGCGGTAATCACTTAACATCAGGTGAACCGCCTGCTCGTTTGCTCGCTAAAAATATAAAAAAAAAAAAAAAAAATTTGCGATATGAGTGACTATAAGCACTAAGTATGGCATGTAACCGCTGCGCGATCTTGTCCACACTGGCTAAGAGATAAGTTGCATCCCGGAGATAGTAGTCCAGTCAAGAAACCTCAAAAAATGGTCCAACCTCTGGAAAATTGCGAAAGTTTTGAAACTTTGCACATCGAATTATGGGTCCCTAGGGATGAATATACCAAAAGTCCTCATGCGTACGAGGCGAGCTCTAGCGGCAATTAGCGGAAACAGGACCCTTTTTTTGGTTTTTTGTTAATATCTCGAGAACCTTTGGTCAGAGGTAAAAGTTTACTACTACATAATTAAAGCTCATTAAATTTGCAACAATAATGATTATATACATTTTTCTTGAATTCCTAATAATTACTGAGTTTTAGGCCACTAAAAGATAGCTTTTTCGAAAAATCACGCTAGCGGCGCCCAGTACAATATGGCATTTGTAATAATATTTGACAATCATGGTTTATCATTTTTTTTTGGGTACCAAGGGTGATTCAGAAAATAAACTTCACAGTTATGTACAAAAAAAAGACATATTGTTTATTAAACAATTAGCTTTTGCCCTCAGCTTCGCTCACGTTAAGTTAAATTTTTCAAACCCCTATTTTACCCGTTGTACCCCCTTAGGGGTCGAATTTTCAAAAATCCTTTCGTAGAGGATGCCTACGGCCTAATAGCTACCTGTATGCCAAATTTCAGCCTGATCCGTCCAGTGGTTTAAGCTGTGCGTGGATAGATCAGTCAGTAAGTCTGTCACCTTTGCGTTTTAAATATTTAGATGAAATACAGAAACAATAAAAAATGCTATCAACGCACAGCTTAAACCACTGGACGGATCAGGATGAAATTTGGCATACAGGTAGCTATTAGGCCGTAGGCATCCTCTACGAAAGGATTTTTGAAAATTCGACCCCTAAGGGGGTACAACGGGTAAAATAGGGGTTTGAAAAATTTAACTTAACGTGAGCGAAGCCGAGGGCAAAAGCTAGTTGTTTAATAAACAATATGTCTTTTTTTTGTACATAACTGTGAAGTTTATTTTCTGAATCACCCTTGGTACCCAAAAAAAAAATGATAAACCATGATTGTCAAATATTATTACAAATGCCATATTGTACCGGGCGCCGCTAGCGTGAGTTTTCGAAAAAGCTATCTTTTAGTGGCCTAAAACTCAGTAATTATTAGGAATTCAAGAAAAATGTATATAATCATTATTGTTGCAAAGGAGGTGGGTTGATAAGGCCCAAAATCCGCCCCTCATACACTCGAAAAAAAAGTTTCAGATTCCGACAAATTGTAAATGTATTTATGTACTTGAAGATATAAACTTTATATTAATATAAAGTTTAGGTGATAAAAAAAATAGTAAGTTACAGAAAATATTACCCAAAAAGAGAGTGTTTCTTTTACTTTTCTTACATTTTCATACATTTTAGTCGTTTTTTAAGCTTTGATTTGATATTTTAGAATGAGGCGCTCCTTGAACCATGGTAAACGTAACTAATAATGATGCTCCTTTTTATAAGCTTTTATATGAGTATTAATTTATTTTGGTTCATGGAGCGCCTCATTCTAAAATATTAAATCAAAGCTTAAAAAACGACTAAAATGTATGAAAATGTAAGAAAAGTAAAAGAAACACTCTCTTTTTGGGTAATATTTTCTGTAACTTACTATTTTTTTTAACACCTAAACTTTATATTAAAATAAAGTTTATATCTTCAAGTATATAAATACATTAACAATTTGTCGAAATCTGGAACTTTTTTTTTCGAGTGTCTGAGGGGCGGATTTTGTTGCCTTATCAACCCACCTCCTTTAATAAGCTTTAATTATGTAGGAGTAAACTTTTACCTTTGACCAAAGGTTCTCGAGATATTAACAAAAAACCAAAAAAAGGGTCCTGTTTCCGCTAATTGCCGCTAGAGCTCGCCTCGTACGCATGGGGACTTTTGGTATATTCATCCCTAGGGACCCATAATTCGATGTGCAAAGTTTCAAAACTTTCGCAATTTTCCAGAGGTTAAACCTTGTTTTGACTGGACTATAGATGCGATATCTTATATCCCGGAAAATCAAAACGTTCCCACGGTAAAAAAAGGAAATATGCACAGACCATATCCGTAGGCATTGTGTAACAAAGAGATCATAAATATACATAAATAAGTATAACATGATTAATCTGTGGTGGACGTCATTGTATTGTCAGAGAACCAACTATCGCAACCTGCGATCGCAACTAAATATATATTTTTTGTGGTTGATGTTCGTGCGGTTTGTAGGTGATTAACATATCTGGATTAATTTTCTTTACGGTTTTACTTCTGCTAATAATGTTCCTTTATGCCGGGAAGAAGTATAAGCTCGTATCTTCTGATAATTTTGACGCATTCATGAAAGAGATAGGTAGGTTTTCAGAAATTACCTACCTACTTTATTCCATTATTCTGTGAAAATTCCGTCAAAATCTGTTGAGCCAATCCGTCAGAGTTTCATTCGAAGTTCAGCCCACAGCTGTTCGATTAGCCTGAGCTATGCCTGAACATACAAAGAAACAGACACGCAGAAAAATTCTAGAATCGTGTGTTTGGGACTTTGGGTTATACTATTGCATTGTTCCAAAAAATGTAGTCTAATCATAGCGTAGCATTTTTTCCGAAAAGACAGACAGACACTTCAGTTTTACTTATACTTAGGTACTTATATACCATCGATGTTTAGAATTTTACATAACCTTTGTAATAGACACATTAGTAAGACTGTGCTTCTGCATTTTTTCAGGCGTTGGTCTCATCACCCGCAAAACAGCCAACGCTGTGACTCCAACAGTGGAGCTGAAGAAAGATGGCGACACATACGTGCTGGTGACGTCATCCGCCATCAAGACCACCGAGATCAAGTTCAAGCCCGGCGAAGAGTTTGACGAAGAGCGCGCGGATGGTGCCAAGGTTAGCTTCATTTTATAGGCATTTAATATTCAAAAAGAGAACCGTCATGACCAAACAGTGAACCACACTATTTATTGCGCTTCTAGTTGATGCCCGCGGCTTCGCTCGCGTGTATTTAGTTTTTTTAAATCCCGTGGGATCATTGATTTTCCGGGATAAAAAATCTATGCCACTCTCCCGGTCCTCGACTATACCCATGCAAAAAATTATGTCGATCGGTTGCTTTGTTGCGGCATATTGACTGACAAACAAACACGCATAACGGCGTCCTCCAATCCCACGACGGTTTTTTTTTTACAACTTTCTTATGAATAGCTGACATATTTTTGCCAGTGCAACTATCGCAATCGTATGTTCTCTGAAGTAGAAGATTCTCTGAATTATTAGAGTCACAAAGCTATAAATCTGTACAAATAAATAAAATTGAAGTAGGTACCTATCTGGAACGAAAAGCATTTTCATTTCAAGCAAAAGGTTTCAGGTTAAAATTCTGTTATTCTCTATTACTCCTAGTGGATATTTTTGGTAAACGTATTATTTTAAAATGTTCCAGGTGAAATCGGTTTGTACTCTGGACAACACCACCCTGAAGCAGACTCAGACGGCTGCCGACGGCGTTGTTGTCAACTACATCAGGGTGTTCGGACCCGAGGAGATGAAGGCTGTAAGTAGTCCCCCCAACTCTCCATCTCTCCACCTCTCCATCTCTCTCTCTCTCCCTGCAACGTGTTCCTCATTGGGATAGAAGCAACCGGACTGATATTATGTTGCCACAAGTTGTGTCAACGGTCCTGTGCCTGATCTCTCGTCAGATTGACATATCCCCATATGGCAGAAGAATGGCAGGAGAGTGAAGGAATACAGTGTTTCTGCACACACTTGTACAATATTGACTATACAGTCGCAGAAGTCTAATGACTTTGTTTCGAATTAGGAAACTATACTAGACCCAATGAGTGAACCCTTCACATTCGACAGGAAAAATAGGTAGGTACTTAAGGTACCCTATGAAAAAATAAAGGGGTGTACTTTTTAACTAATCTAGTGATTATTATCGAATATCGACGGTCACTACATCGTGTCCATTAGTTACTCGCGATAATTTAATGAACCCAATGCTGGCAGGCAACGTTTGACTGACAGAAAAGTATTTACCTACATGGCTGCCACAACCATGTCGATATGTTGACCGACATTGGATATATGAAAATCTGCTATACTCAACTGGATTTCTCTTTATTACAGACGATGACCGCCAAAGACGTGACCTGCACCAGAGTCTACAAAGTGCAAAGCTAAGCTTTATAAGACTGCCGGGCTGGGCCCACAGTACTGTCCTATTATTTTATAATACCTAATAAAACCAACTATTTTCATAAAACTAGGTTTATTTCAAAAACGCACACGTGATTTTGGATTGTTTGTTAACATCTTACAGTTTGTTTTACGAGGTTTTCGTAACACCGTAGATAAAACTTATAGTATGAGTGGAAAATCTAAAGCGTCGCTT
Organism: Hipparchia sbordonii; assembly: GCA_038048805.1. Taxonomy (NCBI): domain Eukaryota; kingdom Metazoa; phylum Arthropoda; class Insecta; order Lepidoptera; family Nymphalidae; genus Hipparchia; species Hipparchia sbordonii. The sequence goes on along the minus strand of CM076107.1, from coordinate 3,923,478 downwards.
ACAGCTGTTGTGTAAGTTTTTAGTGCATATTTAAATAAAGTTTTTTTTTACTTTATGAACTTTGTTTTACTTGATTCCGCGTGCAGGTGCTAGCAGGTAATAAACTTTAAAAAGTAGGCCCTAAACTTAGCTTAATTTCAATAGGGTGAGTATTTTATTATGTCCTCACCAAACTATTAGAATGCACTAAGTCTTGTTGCAAGTTCTATTGACCCATGTGCAAGGTTGATTACGCAGGTAAAATTGCAGACTTCGAGTAGGTAGGTAATATCTGGTCAAGTGCCTATCAGCCTCTGTCAGCATATTAAAGTAGCAGTTAAAAATAAGAAAGTAGGTAGGAATTATATAGGTTAGGTCATTACAGTGTTTCGCAGTGATACTTAGTAGGTAATAAAAGGTCTGAAAGTTAGACTCGAAATCGTCTTACGTCCTGTTTTGCTTCGATCGACCTCCTACAAAGGTGCATGTATATACCGAGGCTAGTGGCTTGTATTATATTAAGAATAGGGTAAGGATGCCGAATATGAGATGGTTGCCAAATATGAGATAGTTAGGTTTTGGCGAAACTAATCGCCGCAGCTATTTGGCGATACTGTCACCAGAAGCCGCGTGGCAACAGACTGAAACGTGTGTTGGTGCTTCCCAGTTCGAGGCGAAGTCAAGTTGTGTACGTGCGGATTTTTACGAAACCACAAAACCCGATTTTTGATACCAAATATTAACGAGGTATGTTACAACTTTATAGTCCCACTAAATGATTTAAATTTATAGTCATTGTATCAGTTATATGATTAATTTTACAATGCATTTGCAGTTTAGTTGTATTTTCTTCGTCAAGAAATAATAGGCAGCCTAGTTTTTAAATTTGGGTGTTTTCCTAATATGAGACACGTGGGGGCTCCTTAAATGAGATATCTCATATTAGGATGTATAGAAATACGACTATTTAAAAACCTCTTTTTCTAGATGCCGTCGATCAAGGAAGTCCTAGGACCACGATGCCATAATACGGGCCGTGGGTGCAGTGCGAAGCAAAGAAATATGTTACCTAACAGCATCAAAACTTTCGATGTTCCTAAGAGTATCCTAGAACGTTATGTCAAAAAAGATGCTAATGCAGAAGTATTTGTCAAGGTTCATGGGAAGACCTCCAGCTTTTTCTGACTATTTAGAAGCAAAAATAGAAAAATATTGTAAAGTTGGACTAACGATTTTATGAGTTACATCTACATCTGAAGAACATCAAGCACTTGGCACAAGCACATGATAATATATTATTAAGTTGTTACTAAAACCTTTTTATTTAGTAGTACGATGTTGTAGATTAATAAATATCGCCAATAAAAAGTTTTTTTGAATTGATTTCTTTCCTTTTTCTCTAAATCTATACTATCTCATATTAAAAACCCTTGGTATCTCATAATAGGAGACCATTTCCCTGAGACGTAATTTCTGACTTTTCTATTATTATCTGATATAACAAAAAATCTATTATACCTAGCACTAAACGGTCTTTCAAGGATAAACTTCATTAAATACTTATCGAATATAACTAATTTTCATAGTCATTAGTGCAATAATTAATTTTTTATGGCCGAATATGTAAATGGTATCTCATATTCGGCATCTTTACCCTATAGATTTCACCCAAACTGTTCTCGTGACGACAAGCCAATGTAAAAGCAAAAGACGGAGACGACAGCACGAGTTATATTGCATTTAAATAGGTACATATTTTCAGTACGAGATATATTCCATCTACATAGGGACTGAAATTTTATTATAAACTAACTGACGCCCGCGACTTCGTCCGCTTTTTCAATACACAATCGACAGTTCCTAAATCCCCACAGTTTAGGTGGGCAGAAACCCTGCAGCATCAGGATTGAGGAGTTGGTTCCTGGAATTCAACGATGTAGTCTTTACTTGGTAACTAATATAACTATTCATAATCGGCAGTTCCTAAATCCCCATAGTTTAGGAGGGCAGTACCCCTGCAGCATCAAGATTGAGGAGTTGGAACCCGAAGTTTTTATAGGAGCATTTCGCAAAGAAATCACGGAGATATCGATATACAGAGGACGAAAAACACTACTCCTTCTCCTCCTTATTCGAAAGTCGGTTAAAAAAGTAGCCTATATTACGCCCGATGATATCTACCAGTGAAAGTCCCGTCAAAATCGGTCCAGCCGTTCCGTAGATTAGCGGCAACAGACAGACAGATAAACAAAAATTTAAAAAATTGCTTTCTTGTTATAAGTACCGTATTTACTTTCGTATGCAGTTAGTAAAAAGCTGTTCTTATGATATCACAAACAAACACTTCAATTTTATTTATTTGTATATTCAATTTTATTTATGTACATAGCGTAGCATAGCAGGTTTTTAATGAGTATTTAGGCACTATTCAGGCATTCTATGCCTTTTTAATCAAAGGTTGTGTTTAACATGATGTCGAGTTTATACGTGGTTTATACAGATGAATATCTTTTTATACATATACTATATCAAAGCATACTGCGTACATAATCGGAATGTTATACTTTTTGATCGGAATTGATCACTTACCTGAAACCTTGAAACTTTTTTCCTACGTTTTCAATTAATTAAAGTAATATAGCGCCATCTATGAGAGATACTAAGAACTGCTTTTGGAGAGAAATTTTTCAACTTCCCTCTAGTGTAAAATAACGAAAATAGATTGAGATAGATAGAGGTATGTCTTGCTTAGCTACTCAACACTAATTATATTAATGGCATAGATGGCTGTTTAGAGAGAGAAATTTCTATCTAGTGTTGAGTAGCGAAATTAAATAGACTTAATAAGTCTATCTAGTTTTGCTACTTATCACTAAATGACTGTTTTAGTTTCATTATTTTTTAAAGCTTAAAATCATTTGTTTTTAATACAATTAGCGCCATCTATGAGAGATATTAAGACTTTCAGAAATAGAAAATCTGTCATCTAGTGTTGAGTGGCGAAACTAGGTAGACCAGTTAAATCTACTTAATTTTGCCCCTCAACACTAGATGGCTGTTGTGTTTTATGTTACGGCTTGCTTGTTGTAAACGTAAGTAAACGTTTGTTTAAAAAATATTTTGATGATTTGATATTTTAAAATAAAAATATTTATTTAATTACCATCTGAAATAATATATAAATAATATAAAAATCTATTTCCAACATAGACTATCCATCAACTGCGATCTCTACATCTTAGCTATCGAATTATGTAGTTAGTATAAAAATAGCAATACAGAGTATTGTGTTGTCCAATGTGAATAAGTCGGGTTGTAATTTGTTCAGCCTACACAGCGTTTCCAGCGGGCAGCGTTGGTTTGGTTTTTGAACTTTAGTTGATTCGGTGTATGTCAATAAATTGAGACGTTTTGAATTTGACTCCGCCTAACGCGATTTACGACATCTGTCAAAGTGTCAAATGTCCGTGTTCGAGTGTGAACCGTGGATGTGATTTCAAGATTTTTGTGTATATTTCGCTTTTTTAAGTGTATTTTGTGTAAAAGAGATAATACATAATGCCTATCCGTTGATCTTTGTGAGTTTTCGTGTGATGCTATGAAACTTTGTATAATATAATGAAAGGAATTTATAGTGTTGTTGTGGTTTGTGAATAGACTACGGCTGTAGGATCGGTACATTAGCCTTTGTGGATTAAAAATAAGCACAAGTAAGTAAATATTTAGGTACTGTAGTCGTGAACCGTGTTGAGAAATTTATCTCTCTATTTGAGTCTTAACTAGGAGAGCATTCACTTAGTAATCAATCAACTATTCCAGGATTCCTTAAGGAAATATTTTTAAATAAGTAAACGATACAGTTAAGTAACATTTGATAGGAACTAATTAAACATAAAGGTAAAATTTTTGAAATACAAGGAGTAACTGAGATCAATATTTAACCAATAAATAATTGGTTCCTTCATAAAAAATAAAAAAAAGTATTAGGAACAATATGGTCTAACAGCGAGGAGGTCTAATAGCATTCTGGATTAGGACATAGGATACTTTTCATCCCAGGCAATCATAGATAGAATTCCCATAGGATTTTTAAAACCTGATCAGCGCAGACAGCCAGAGGTGTCATCTTATATTATTCAAAATAGCCCTTTATTTTAAGCCCCTATTGTAAAATAAGAATAAATGTTCCATACTGCTAATTAATGCTAATTCTTAATTCACCTTGTACACAATCTCTAAACTAATTTGAATACTTACATCTAGACTCAACATTATGTTAACTTTTCTCAAAGGGCAAAAGAGTGAAAACTATTTTTACACTAGTCAGTTTAAAGTTCAGAGATTGTTTATAATCAAATTAGCTGTTTCTTTACTATTTATTTGATAGATCTATGTGACCTTTGACAAAGATTCAATTCCTTTCCAATTTTCTATATTTCTTCCTAATTATGACCATTTGTTTACTGCTGTGGCTACAATTTTGTCTTTCTGCAGTGTCTTCCTCATCATTCTTTTTCATGTACCTTGTGTACCCCAAGATACATGAAACAAATAAAGTAATGAACAAGTTAAGACTCTACCATCGGTTTGGAAAGTATATTCTTCTGAGAAAAACTGTAACTTAATAGTTTATGAAGTAGGAACTAGTTAATGCTTACAACTTTGTTGTGAAGAACTCTTTCTTGGATGAAATTCTTTCTCTAGGATACAATCTATCTCTGTATCAAATTTCACTTGAATTGGGTCATCAATGTGAGAATTTAAGGACAAATAAATAAGCTTTTATTTTTATAAATGTGTAAGATATTGTACCATACTAAGACAATACACTGTATCTTCGGATACAGTGATGTACACAATCTCTAAAATAAAATAAAATGACAGCTCTTATTATTATAAAAGTTGAATATGTAATAGAGTACTCAATAGAGTAGGATTTTAGCAAGACTGCACGTTGTATACCTATTTAATCTTTACTTAATGGCAACCAGTGATGCTAATCATTGTTGTATCAAATTATTATTTCCATCACTGGAAATAAGTATCTTGCAAGGAATCCCACTGACTAAAGTTGTATCTATCCTGTGTATTCTTGGGGCTGCCTTGAAATTGCCAGTGCACCGGGTAGGGGGTCTCCAATGCCTGTTTTAAGTGCAAGGTCACCATTCTGGCAACTATTGATGGCAACATGGATCAGTTCTTCAAGCTGTGTGGCTCACCTAATTCTACATGAGTTTAATGACCTGTTTACATCATACCATAGTTATTATTATTAGTAATTCTACAATTTTTATAAAGCGGGTAAGGAAATAAGTATATACATAATATATACTAGCATACCTAGGTATTTACTCTGTGCATTTGGTCACTATTCTTAATTATTAGTTTGTTGGTTTGTCCTTCAATCACGCCGCGTCAGAGCTACGAATCGACGTAATTTTTTGCATGAGTATAGTTCAAGACCTGGAGAGTCTCGTAGGCCTTTTATCCCGGAAAATCAAAGAGTTCCTATAGGATTTTTAAAAACTAAATACACGCGGACAAAATCGCGGGTGTCACCTATAGTAGTAAAAATATACTTGCCTGACTCATCTGTTAATATACTCAGTTTATTAAAATTATTATTCTTTTTGATAAGAATCAGATTAATTAACAACCCCAAAATTCAGTACGTTATTTTATTAACTGCCAAGTCAACCCCGCAATTTTAATTTTTAATTTGGCGTCTGGGATACTTACGTCGTTTCAGTCCCGTCTCGCAGAACGGAGCGGTAAAATCGATAAAATACACGAGTCAGCTGTGGGTCCCCCTGAGTCTATACACTTTAGGTATAGTGTAGCCAAGGAAAAGAAATTTGCACATATGTATTATATTATATTATGTACAACTGCAATTTCATAATTCAAGGATTTGCCTTCAGCTTTCTCGAAAATGGTCTTATATTACTGTCTTACGTACCTACAACCTACTGTCGCGTTGTCTATTATCTATACTTCTTGCAATTCACGAGGGCGCGTGGCTCATGGTTGTGTGTGTATCGTATCTGTATAAGTGTGAGCGAAAGCTTGCTCGCGCCTGACCACTCCCACCTAGGCTCCTGACAGGCACATAAACTAAGCAATGTGCATGTACACTACCTAACCACCAGTAAAGTGCGTGATACACATGCTTGCTTGTTACACGCACAAAAGTATGCCACATGTAGCGTCTAGAGTTTTGTACATCTACCTACATTTAGCCAGATATATGTAGTTTAGTAATTTTTCTCTATTGAAGTTAAAAAAAAAATTGTTAGGATTGAATTACACAATTTAATGCACCACCATTAAGCAAGCCCACACATATTTTAAAATTCAATTTACTTTTTTTGTACTTACTAAACGTTATTATTACTATCAAATGCAAACCACATTTTAACAATATCAATATTAATTTGACTCTAGTCTGTAACACTTCGAACAGATGTCCTGCAGTTGCCCACACATGACGTCATACGTGCGCAATGCACCATTGAACGCAACGAGCGGAGCTATGTACTGCCACGAAATAAATAACTAATTACGAAAAGATCCACAGACAGAAAAACCTGAGGACGGGTGAAAATTATGAAAAAATCACCATCATCTCTTAGTGTCAATTTTACCATGACCAAGTAACCTGACGCCGATTTTATCAGAGGAATAAAGACGTTCTGAAAGTTTTTATATTTAAAATCTGCCAAAACGTCTTGGCATTGGTGAAATAAGTAGAATATTAATAGTAAGCCTATTCTGGTTGAAGATTAGCGTAAATTGAGCCATATTATAATAAACAGCTAACTATTCCAAGAGGAAATCCGCAATATTGTTTTGATATTTTTCTTGTGGAAGCGGAAAACATTTTTGTTCTTTTATAGGTAATGCTTATTGACTGCATGTTTACTGACGAATACATAGTACCCATTGAGTTTAAATTTCGCTTTATCAATCTAAAGGTTACATTCTTGTTGCACGATGATCAAACAAATCCCGTATCACCTTATCCTTCCTTATTTAGTTACTTATACTTAAAGAAAAAAAAAAACGTTCAAGTATCTTCATTTGGTGTTGGAAGAAGTTAAGCTCAAGAAGTTAAGTTCAAAATTGTCCCGCAGTAATGACTATGAGTGTTAAAAATATCTCATTTATTTAAGTAGGTACTTCGTTATTATAGCGTATCTGACTCACGATATCTAATTTGTGAACGGGAACATGTTTTACGATCACACATTGTGTGGTGGTCACAACTCACGAGACATTGACCTTCTAGACTTAAAATAGCCTACTTTCGCAACGCGAAGATTACGTTTGTGGAACTCGGCCGAATTTAGCTTGACTAACGATATATATACTTGTTTTGATGAATTTGTTGTGTTTACTTGTTTCCGTTAGGCCGTTGCCTCCTTACGTTCCATCATTCCTTTATCATAATGCGGTCCCATCTTTAAACTGAATCTCGGTGTTCAGCAGAAGAAAATTATTCCGGTACTGTCTCCGTAGTCGAACTCAACTCATAATATCATACTCAACTCATTAGAGTTGAGTATGATATTAGAAGCTTATTAAAATGCTAATTAATTAATTAAATAAGTAAATTGTCTTTTAATCAAGAATAAAAAACAGCCACATAAAAAGAAATACAAATAAAAACAAAAAAAAAAATTATAAGGGTGGGTCCCTACACACAATAATACACATTCACATCTTCTGCGCATATCGCCCATAAGTGCAATCTGCCATATTGATTTTGTTCATATAAAATGTAACCTGTATCACCCGGAGCATAATAACGAATTCATTGTCATCTCATTCGTCAAAATCAGCTCAGTAAATCGGCTCAGTAGTTTAGGCGCTACAGTGGAATGTTCGTAAATAGTCACATACATAGAATGCTAAAATCGTAAACCTTCCTAGTCGGTTAATAATATAAACGCAAAAATTCTTTTTACAAAACCGACTTCGAACGCCACTACAAAGTATATTAATTGTACCTATATTGAAGAGTTCCTTCGATTTCTCCAGGATCCCATCATCAGATCCTGACCTGATGACTATGGGACCACTCAGGAAGTATCAAACAAAAAAAGAATTTTCCAAATCGGTCCTGGCGTATGAGTAATCGGGGAACATGCATGAGAAAAAGATTCCGACGAATTGAGAACATTCCCCTTTTTTGGAAGTTGGTAAAAAAAGAATGAAGTTAGCAACATGCAAACCAAGCCTTATTAACCACTTCTTTGCCGTCTTCACTTCTCCCGTCTCCTTGATTCCGTTTTCAAAGAAATTTTAATATTAGGGAATTCTATAACAGCATTTCCATTCCAATCATTTACTTAATAGAATTGTCGCATCCATTGCTGCAAAATGCAATATTTGAATCATAATGATCCATCTAGAATAATTTATACCTGTTGGATTCATTTCGGCGATTGCATTCGTCATAAGTATCATGGATGGGTCATTAATTTTTATTACTCGCAAGTCGTAATCTGATTTATCAAAACTTTGATCGTAATAGTTTCTACTGATAAGCAATTTTAGGCTGCTTCTGAAATTTCCTGCGTTTGGAATCCTCTTACCTTTAATTTTTGTTCACGAAATTCACGCATTTAAATAACTAATTTTAAACTTTGTTGTTGATTCGCATCAGCGACGATATTATTCATTCGCTAAAGTAATTCAACAACGCTCCAAAACATGGTTTTGTACTTTCAAATAACGGTTAGAGGTAGGATGAGATGACCAAAACCTTGCCACTTACTTTATAGTGAAAATTGGTTTACGGTTAATTCAAGAAACATTACTTTTTGCAAATTGTGATGATCACTTGGAGGATATAACCAACGATGAACACTACAAACGTAAATCATACTGACTTGATGACTCTTACTCTATTTATGACAATCGTGAATAAATAGACAGCGTTGAAATTTCATAACATGGCAAAATAAAAAGAGGAAATGTAAACCCACAAACCTACATTTACAAATGCATTTTAATCAAGGCGTACCACTAACGCAATGCACAAATTTTCTCTCTTCCGCAGCGGTACGTTGACCCGTCGCGGTCCGGATGCGCAGATATCTAACGGGGCTGTTGGATGGCCACGAACATCCTCAACGCAACTATTTAGTTGGTCTTCAACTAGCCGTTTTAACGCAACTGTAATCTCTTACTAAGGGATATTTCAGAAAGATATTTCGCATATAGTCTTACATCGAAAACATCTTAGGCTATCTCGCAGGCTTTTGAACTAGAATTGCAGACAACGTGATGATTGAGTAATATCCTCAATTAAGTTAGTCGTCTTTATCAAAATGATGTCCACTATATTGGCGATTAAAGATCCAAATAACGTAAAAATTTGTTTCTTATATTTAAGGCAAACAAGACCTTATATTTGAGCTTACTATATGAGAATTGAGAGACTAAAACATTAAGGGATTTTTAAGGGATATTTATCATGGAGACTTAAGCCAAGCATTAAGCAGGCTATTGGAAGTATTTAAAGAATTCATTTAAATAACTATTTTCAAATTTTAGTAAATTTAAATAAAGTAAAACATTCCATTTCCTGGGAATCTTCTCCGCAAGTAGCGACGATTCGCCCGTTTTGCGTCATTTAATGTCTATCATACTATCTGCTAATTAATTATTTATTGATATGATATCACTGATTGATAAAATAAAGTCATGATTGCTCAAAGCGTGAATAACGAACAAATAAATACAATGTCGCGATATTACGAGACCTGAATTTGAACAACGAACAATTGGCAAAGCTCATGATTTATGCAAACCGGCGAAACGTCATGTTGCTGATTAACAGTCTTATTGTTTAGTGAAAGAATGAGAAAGGATTTTCATAATCTTTCCGTTAGTTTTACTAGTCTACACTCTACACGCAGAACATAAAACTTTCGAAACTTTAAATGCTCCCATTCTGTTAATTTGCGACAGCAGAATTATCAAAATACCCTTGAAGAGAATGAGATTTTTAAATAGGATAATTATTTTACAAGATCACTAGCTTTTACATTATTAAGGTGATTTATAGTAACGAGTGTTTTTTTGTGGATAAAAATGGGTCTTACCAACTCCAATAGCAATGTTGCCAAAGACAAAAAAAAACACGACCTACTTGCTTAATTGTCTTGTGTTTTCTTGCTTGAGCTTTCGAGTGCACAAAACGATGAGCGTTTTCATCAAGAGAGGCTCTTGATTTAAACGAAAGTGTTATCAAAAGCCATTCAACGCCGGGCTTCAGCAATTTGGCATTCATTTCTGCGGGTAAGAGTGCTTGGCCATTTTTTGCTATTGGCTAAAGTTTTCTTAGCACATTTTTTTTTAAATTTTTATCGAGTAGAAAAATAGTTTCTCGCTCGTTTGATGAAATATTGTGGTGTTTGATGTAATATCGTAGTAATAGAAGATAAATTGTTCTTTATTGTTATACCACCTTATAGAAAGATGATTTTTGGTGTAACATTTACTTATTTTTCTAACTCTCTCTTTCCCTCTGTCATTCTCTATTCGGTCACGATTCTTGAAATTGAAGGTCGTAATCACCATCACGGTAATTTTCTTGTTCTACAGAGTTTTTCTTGTTCTGTCTTTGGCCGTACGAATAGCGTCTCAGAAACTTCTTTTATTTTTCTGACCGGGTTTCGTGCAAAAAAACGTGTAGTTTCTCTCGAAAAAATTAAATTGTTTTTATTTTTTTGAAAAGGATTATTAGTAATAATTAAGGATTAGTTATGTGTACTTATACACATAATGCATACTATCTAGGAATAGTGCTAGATAGTATGCAAGTCTTTACTGTATTTTATGATGTGACGCAGACGCAGCGTTTGTACGGAAGTCCACATCGTTACGGAAGTAGCCACCACGCCGAATGTAAACTTCCTGTAATGATAGTCGACAGCATTGATTCAGTGATCTCTTTGATATAATCTAACAAAGATTGGATGTCTTTAAATACTGCCCCTTGCGAGCACATAAATTTATGCTAACTAATAATAACCTTTTGGATTTTATCACGCTTTCTTTAGCTTATTACGAAATTAATCTTACTACGCAATATATACTCGTATATAGTACATAGATTGATGTATAGGTAGTCGACCTGCCGAGGACATGGCAATTTTTAATTCTGGAAATAAGTATAATGTGTTCCCGCAGGTTTTAAAAACCTAACTTGCTTGCGCACGAAGTCGCGAATAAAAGCTAGTAGATATACAGGGCGTCCCACGGCTATGCCACATGGAGGGGAAGTACCTTAAATATTGTAGATGGAACATTTTACTGAAAGAAGACTTCATTTTAATTTAAAAAACAATTTAAACTGCATTCATAGATTTTTAAATAATTGCCTGGTTGAACCGGGACTCGAACCCGCTATACGAGAAAAAAAATTAACCTGTATCTTTATCATACCGATCGGAAGGCTTCATCATAAGGATTATTTTTTGTTAAATAGCATAGCATGAGAAATAAAAGGAAGACCATGAATTTTAGCCTTTGATGTAAAATTTTGTTCAGAAAAATGATCCTTCAATCCCGCTGCAACAGAGCTACGAATTGCAGCGGGATTGAAGGACAAACCAATAAATCAACAAACAAACTCACTGTCGCATTTATAGGTAATATAAGTAAGGATTAGTAAGGATAGTAAGGATCGGGAAGTGATGCGTACTTCTCAAGTGAGTACTCATTAGTAATAGTTCATGTCAGTTGTATGTCGATACGCCAATGTCAGCTTTTCATTTTTCTGAACAAAATTTTACATCAAAGGCTAAAATTCATGGTCTTCCTTTTATTTCTCATGCTATGTTATTTAATAAAAAATAATCCTTATGATGAAGCCTTCCGATCGGTATGATAAAGATACAGGTTAATTTTTTTTCTCGTATAGCGGGTTCGAGTCCCGGTTCAACCAGGCAATTATTTAAAAATCTATGAATGCAGTTTAAATTGTTTTTTAAATTAAAATGAAGTCTTCTTTCAGTAAAATGTTCCATCTCCAATATTTAAGGTACTTCCCCTCCATGTGGCATCGCCGTGGGACACCCTGTATAAGTAGATCTCGCTAACGTGGTTTCAATGAAGAAACAATGCAACGGAAACGCAATCGAAAAGTTTGATTGTTTCGACACGAAACTTTCAGCTTGCATTATTTGCGTGTGTTAAGAACCAATTACGTTGCTCTCATTATTCCGTAGTAGGGCAATAGTGGCTGAAAGCTGTGACTCAATTGCGTAATCAGGTGATTGAACTCAGCACCGCGCGGGCGTATTCATAGTACAGTTTGCGTGCGAATCGAATTGTTCCTCCATTGCCTGCGCGATAATTCACGTCTTTTGTATATCATGTTCATTTAGATGTGATGAAGTGTCTATTGATGTTGGCACAGTTTAATAAAATTTGATGAAGGAAAGGGTGCGATCATCTGATTGATGGCGCTCTTGGGGCCTACCTGGTCCAAAGGCTATCCAATTCCATGCAGCACGGCAATTGGTCTTTGGTCCGGGAGTAACCAGGAGTGGACTTTTCTTCTTTGTCAACCGATAGACGTCCATTGCTGGAAGGTCTCTTGCATGGACTTCCACGGGCCTCGATCCGCCTCGTTTGATGTCACTGTTCCACCTAGGTCGCCAACTCTGCACTTTCTGAATTCTGAGTTCAGATTTAGCCCTAGAAAATAATCGAGTCGAGGTACAAAAAAAATTAATGCAAGGTAGTTCAGCTGCATCATGGATGGAATATGTACATTTGAATATACCTTTTGAATAGATAAACGGTGAGTCTATACAAAACATAAACTAAACAATAAGAGCGTTCCCTGTAACAATAGCTTGGAATGTCGTGCGACGACATGAGCTGTCTTAATTACTGCCTTGTGTTATACTATACATGATGCATGTATTGATGCTGTTGGGTTACGTAGTATACTATCGACTTCAGTAAGAATAAAAAATATTAGTAATTACTGTCGAAGAAGATTACAAATAATGATTACACACAGAATACTCAAAGTACCTTATAGAACATAGAGCTTTCTATAAGATACCCATCGTCAACCCACTATTGGGCACAGTTCTCCTCTCAGAATGAAAAGGATGTAGGTTTAATCCACCACGCTGATGAGTGTGGATTGGTAGACTTCATACGACACAGAGTTCAACATAATGATTTTATCACGAGATCATTATGTTGAACTCTTAGGCATGCAGGTTCACAATGTTTTCCTTCGCCGTTAAAGCAGGTGAAATTTAATTACTTAAGACTACATATAACTCCGAAAAGTTAGAGATGCCTGGGATTCGAACCTCGGACCTCCCGAAAAGAAAGCCGGAGTTTTAACCACTACATTATCACCACTTTCATTTGAGTAACTACTTAACCATGTAAGTACATTAGCTACTACTAGCATTAGATTGTATGCTAACGGATATAGCTTGAGCATAACAGAGTTATTCAATAAATCTTTTTTGTCGTTTTAAACGCCTCATCCGATCCTATTGATCAAGTACATAGTAGCAAGTGAAAAACAAAATATTTGTGAATAACTGTTGAACATATTGAATTGCACATCTGTACGTACGGGGCCTGTATAGGGTGAACAAAAGCAGCATTTCATTTGAGGGTCAAATGAATCACGTTTTTCTCTATGGCTTGTGATTTATACATTGCTTTATGTAGTTATGCCTATTCAGCATAATTAGTGTAGTTATTGTGATTGCAGTACTTCAAGTAACTATATTGATTACCGTATTCCTTGCTCTTAGGGACATTGGTTACAAATTGCTCTATTTCTTGCGTCTTTCTTTATGCTTAGTTTATGTAGAGTTTAGATATTATAACTACTTATTCTACTTTCATGCTTGAAGTACCTATCGGCAATATGAATTTATCTTGTAGGGACTGTTTATGCACTCCGTGGACTAATGCTATCTCTATCTACAGAGCGTGCTCTGACTCAGCTCAGACTCAAGATAGAGGTTAAAACGAGATACAAATATGCTCTGACATAAATTTATCTCTGTCTTGAGTCTGAGCTGAGTGAGAGTGCGTTCTATAGATTTTAGCATTAGTCTTCTTCAACTGAGTACAAATTGATGAAATTATGCAATTCCATCCTAGCTACAAACTTGTCCCTTTGGTTCATCTTTGGCATAACAAAATGGAAGAGAGAAGATCCACATATAAAAATAAAAGTACGTAGCATGTGCGTTTTTGTTTACAAAATAAACATAAAACATTGGTCGGTGGTTTTGTATTGTAATTAGCCATCCGTTTGTATATCGTGAATGTAATCAGAAGATCATCGTCGTCAGTGATTGCATAGATCATACATAATCTTTGTTCGTTTGTAATTTGTGTTAGACACTGTCTGTAAAGGAGCACGCGACTTCAATCACTGGTTATTTAATTATTAACTATTTTAAATGTTCCAATTCTTATTTCGTAAACAAAAATCATGAGTAGGTAAGATTGACCTATTCTTTGAGTGGCTCATAACAGGATCCCGAGTCGAATCTTGAGGTCACAGACTCAAATGAGTCATGCATGATCATTGATTTCTTGTTTTGTTTTTATGCTATGTTTTATTATTTCATTTACTATCTCTATACCAAATATTCTTCAAAATGGTTCAGTGGTATAGGTGTGGAAGCGTAACAAACAGATAGACTGACAGAGTTGCTTTCGCAATTATAATATTAGTTTGGATATGGAAACTAATAAATCTCTTCGGACGAATCCTCGTATTTAAGTATTATCAAACTTCACTTAACTTGAAAAATTACACTAGCCACACGTAAACATTATGCCTAGTTAATTACACAATAGTTAAATGCTCAAAACACAATAACAACTTCAGTGATAACGAAAGCAATTAAAACATTTGTCATAACTAGTTCACACATGTAGTTAGCAGTCATACACAAGGTATTGCAGTGGCTGCTATATCTACGATTATGTTAGGCTCATTAGAAGCAAGGTCCTCAAGCCTCATCGTATGCGTACGGCGTCGTCGAGTCTGGAACGCGTGCTATCCAGGTCGATGCCCAGTGACCGTAATATCTACTATTATTATACACAACACGTTTATCTACATATATATGAAGGTGTACATATAGTTTACTTTTTAAGGGCATTAACTATGCTGTTAAAATGTTGTATAGCTTTGATCTATATATAATGAACGCAAGGGAAGTAAGTTTTTAAATCATAACGTTTTATAGACATCAAATAATTAAGAAAATTACCTTGCTATGTGGAGTTGAAGGAGAGCTTACCTTAATTTATGACACATAAAAGTAATGTCTGCTGTTTTTTGAAAGAACTCGTAATTATAGGCATAAAGATAAAATTTATACAAACACATTAATAGTTAGTTAAGTCCTCTGATGAATGCATGAAGATGAAGATCAAAGAAAGAAATCATACACTTACATTTGTTGAAGAATGCTTGGCACATCAAAACAAATATAAAGATAGTTGAATATATCTTATCATTAAATATGCGACCAAAACTAAACAAAAAAACAATGGTCAAGTTGTCTTTTTTGCACATGCCATTACCAGGAGAGCTCCATAGTCATCAGCCAATTCATCTAGGTATGGAAAGCGAAATGCGTCAGTGGAAAGGCTTCCAAAATAAGACGTACATGACGTCGAAAAATAATAATCAAGTAGAATTGTGCGTCCGATTCTGGTTACTCAAGCTTTCATGATACTTTCTATAATGGCATGTAACTTTGAGCGACAAATGTTGAATGATGTGGATGTGTGTATGAACATTGAAATACAATATATTTGTAATTTGCATTCACGTCGCCCTCGCTTAATTCAAAGCACAGTATAGAATGCGACGACAGTTATTTCAGATGGAATCGATTGTCGTTTCCGAGAAGGTAATAACGGTCTACCTATTGTGAGTTTTTCATGATTTAAACTTCTTTGTGGTAAAAGAACTTTTAGTTTTCTTAAAGAGTCATTTTAATTGGTCTCAAAATATCTGTAATAAGTGATACAGTTGTGCAAAGTCACTTATTACGCTCAAGTCTGAGGCAAGCCAGAACACGTTCCATAGATATAAGCCGTATATTTTTATTACAACTATTACGTTACACATTATTATGTTTATTATTAAAGTTTTAATTAAAATTACTTCAGAGTTTAGTAATGATATTTAAAAAGTCTCTTACTTTTTCTTATTGCTTGTTTATTCATGCATTATACCTAAAGTAATTCTTGAACTCATTGGCAAATATAGGTTTGATCATAAGATTCTGTAACTGGTTGGTTTTACCAAATAAAATCTCGGCTGTTGCACATTTGCAAACAAAATACATATTCTAAATACATGGCCGCCTTGAACTTTTTGATACAGGTTTGTAGCTATGTGGCCTTCTTGTTCTTGTCCCGTTTTGTTGACCATCTAATTCTATGTATGCAATTTATGTGTTTTCAACAAGTCTTAGTACTTATGGATGTCATGTCGATTATTGTCTTTGCAATAATTACCTAATTTGTCATATTCGGCTATTTTAATCAATTGGTGATTGGAATTGAGATCTTATTTACGCGTTTGCTTTCTAACTTATAAGCAATTGCCTAGTTGACCTTTGTTTAATTTTTATAATGTTTTTTTTAAAAATCTATAATAGCGAGCAAACAAACAATCTTTATAATTTATATACGCGAAACATACGCAATAAGGAAAAATGAAAATTTTTTGTGGAAACAGAAGTAGGTATATTACTACTTACGGTATCTCTCTCGCACTGCCGCAGCGCAGTGACGTCACTGTTCGTTCATGCATCCCTTTTCAGCCTTTTGATAAGTAACCCATCGACAAATTTTAAAGATTTCTGACGTAAGCAGACTGATTTTAAGCCGCCTTTTTTGTTAGATATTGAGAAATGTAAATGATAAAAAAAATCGAGTCCACTATCGATTGTTGTTTAAAATAGCGACGGAATAAATTCTGATCTTTGAACAGTTGTGTTGACTCTTAGCATAAATTTGATACTTTAATTTCCTAAACCTAATTTATTTTGTTGCAGTTCCGTTCCTACCGCCATGTTCAACTTTATGAAAAAATCGAATGTGCTAACTGGTGACTCCGGCGGTTATGAAGTTGATGGCGAAAAGGAAAGGCGGAAAAAAGAAAAAAAGGAAAGGAAGGAGCGGGAGAAACGGGAGCGGATAGCTGCCGGACTGGAGGAACCCCTGAGACTAGAAGAGGTATCATAATAATTGTTAACTTATGTACTAGCAACCCGCCCCGCTCTTACGCTCTACGCTCAGGTGCAATTGACTAATGAAGAAAATGAGAAGTTCTTAAATGAGATTTTCAATGAACTTTTCCGGTAAAAATTAAAAAGAATCAGCCAAATCGGTCGAGCCGTTCTCAAGTGATGATCAAGACAGACATTTTCTAATACTTAAGTTAAAACCCAACCAATCCTAGGGTAATTATTATAGGTGACACTTAACAACGGTTTGGTTTGATAGCTCTATGATTTTTTTTAAAGCCTTCTTCTCTTTCCCCAAACAAAATATCTATTCATGATTTGTGTTACTGTAGTGTATTTCGAACACTGAAAATGCATTTCTAATTTGCCATTGACTTTGTCGATAACGAAGCCTTTCTTAATACGCACATTCTTCATTACTTAGGGATAAGCAATACGGAAACCATAGAAGTGCTGTTCTTCAATTTAATCACTACTAGCTTTTCGCCAAATTATTCTGTGCTTATGATATACTTAGTTTTAAAATATTAAATATCACTCGCTTTAACGGTACATCTTGAGGAAACCTGCATACCTGATATTTGAGCTTTCTTCAACTGTCCATAATGTTGTCAAAAGTGGACTGCCAATCCGCATTTGGCCAGAGCTGAGTGGTGAACTGTGATGATGATAAACAATATTAAGCATAGGTATGTATTGAATAAGAAGTAGATATGTTACATAGGCGTCAAAAGTGAAAATGTAAAAATTAGTTGAATTCAATATTCTTCACTTCCTGCAGAAGGCATGACAAGCGTGAAGAATCACAGAGATTCTGTCCGCTATTTAATGTGAACCTACATATAACATTTCCAGACATAATATAATTGATCTGTGCAGCTTTGTTAGTCAATTTTTAACGATCAGTCAAAAACGTGGCGTGGCGGTGACATTGTCTGCCTTGCAAAAAAGTTTTCCGGTTGAGTCAACTCGGAAATGTCCATTTCAAAATTGGCTTAGGTGTGAGTTTTACCTTTGAATGAAAGCTACTGCCTCTAAAAGAACTTCTATCTAATTTTTCCCAGAAAAGCCAAAATTGTTTATCTTATTCTTAGTGTCTACGCCGCTGTTTGTCTAATTCAGAGTCCTGTAACTGATCATAACATGTCGAAAGGAATACTATGCTTATGGATCATAATGATCAGTTACAGAACTCTGATTAAGATTAGACACAAAGTATTACTTTCTTTCATAGTAATCCGCTGTGGGATTGCAATGATTGTATGTGGCGTTCATGCTGCATCAGTGCATTTATATACTCAAAGATTGTAACCAATAGTGACAGTATCAGCAAATCTTTAGAAAAAATTAAAAAAAAAATATTTTTAAATTTTTAAATAAAAATACCACAGCTGATAAAAAGTCATGAGGGAGAGAGTTAGCCAAAATAAATATCTTAATCTCTATTTATTCTTTGATTCTTTTTTCCTGTTAATTTATCATTCGTTGTTTGTATTGTGTGTTATATGAGAAGTTGTTTACCCCCGGCAATGCGCAGATCAATAAACTTCTCATTTGTCAAAATCGTTCCAGACTTGCGACGAGGAAACATAATATCTACGTGTTTTTATATTTTTTTCGCGTCGATATACGTATCAAATATATCGTATCATTGAATACGTCGACTTATTTTTTCAGGGGTTTAGTAACGTCTGGGTTTAGGACAAGATAATAATAGATTTATGCCATGGTTTGGATGCTGATAATTCATTTAAGTTTGAATCAATATTGGTCAATCGACATTTGACGTTATCCATTTATGAAATGAAATGAAATGAAATGAAATGAAATTTATTAAATAAGGTCATTAGTTATGTACAATGATCCATATTTTGTTAGGTTGAGACACAGCTGCCTAAAATAAGTTCAGAACTCGTAATATAGGCAACAGTTCTTTCCCCTTACATTATCCTTAAGTGCTAACAATACAGTTTACAAAACAATTTAACTATTTATAACTAAAATTGATGATTATAATTTAATGATTATAAGAGCATGCAAATCAGATGTATTTTTCTTTTTGTCTGCACTATTGAAAACGAAATTCTCATCTTGGCTGATCTAGATTTTAATTAGAAAATCATCGCCTAAAAAGTATGATTTTGATGATTCGTTGGGATTCCCTTACAATTAATTGCAATGCTATGCCATAGAAAGCGATACTGCAGAGTTCTATATATGTACTTATAGTTGATCCAAGATCCTAACAATATCTATGAATGCTGGTCAGATTAAAGATAAGGTCATTGACCGTAAACATAATAGCTGTTAAATCAACATTCCACATGGCGATAACCTCGTTTGCAATGTTTATTATATTTATTCATTATCATTAGTAATTCTTGTATAATTTAAATTTTAGATAGGGTAGTTCCGTGATTGACCAGTTCGAAATTATTGACTATTTAAGATTTAAAACTAATCCCTACAAATATTTTAAATGCGAAAACGTGTTTGTTTGTTTTTCCTTCAATCACGCGCAACGGAGCAACGGATCCATGTAATTTTTTGCATGGGCATAATTGAAGACTGGAAGAGTGACATAAGCTACGTTTTATTCGGGAAAAACGTATAGTTCCTGTTGTTTTTTTAAACACCTCTTGTGGCAGCATCTCGTGATGCACCTGAGGCCCACAACTGGAATCAGAATTATAAGATGCCGACTGCGCATCATGTATCCATACACCTCCCGACGCGGACGTCATCACGGGCAAAAGCTAGTATTAAGTAAACACTTAGAGATTATAAATTATATCTCTAAAAGTGTGCCACAAGATCTTGTGCCAAATAACAGGTATTTTATAATTTGCCCAATGTTACAGTTATCAAATAAAGTTAGCAGCGATTACGAGAAACTAGTTTTCTAATTTTTTTCTCAAGGTGTTCCACTGTTGTTTTTTTTTACGGTAAAACGATAACTGTTATTAATTCCATTCAATCGCTCATATTATCTCAAACGAGTCAAGGATTTATAGAAAACTGATATTTTAAGATATTTCATACGATGTCTAAAGATGGAATTAAATACCATTTTGGTTTTATAATTAAGTTAGTTACCTATTTATTTTTATCGCAAACATTAAGTTGACAGCTGCAGATTTTTATTGAATAAATAACCTTGAAATCCGGCATCAAAGTAAAGGATAATATGGTTGGAACTTGACTTCTGCATTTCAATTAGTTATTGCCTCCATCATCATCAGCCAAAACGCATTCATTGTTAGACATAGGCCTCCTTTAAGGTAGCGCTACCTCGACCTTTGGCATCCAATTGATGCTTACCACTTTCCGGATGACATAGCTGATAGCTCCATCTAGCCGGGGAGCGCCTTATACTCCGTTTGCGGTCTTCACTCGAGGACCATACAACTCCAGCGGTTATCGCCTCATGTCTATTGCCATTATAGAATTTCTAAACTCTTGCGTTGCCTTTTTTGGTCTCCATTTTGATCGTCTCCCAAGCAGAATGAATAGTAATCCTTTAGGAAAGCGTCTTCCGTCCTAAATTGCATCATATCTATAAGACAGACACACTTTCAGTTGTATATACTATCTGATAGATGTATGAAATAAATATATTTTCAAAGTAAAGGTGCAAAAGTGCATTCACAGTGCAAGAGTTGTGTATGACACATTCAACACACATCCTCGCTTATCTTCGCTCTTCAAACATGTAGTTAAACGATGTATTATCACTATCACTTCTGTTATCTTAAGTTCGAGGTAACTATTATTAAGCTTAATCACACTCAATATCTTCTTTTTCATCAACCGATGGACGTCCACTGCTGAACAAAGATCTCTTGCATTAACTTCCTCAGGTTTCGATCTTGCGCTACCTACATCCAGTGGCTCCCTGTGACTCGTTTCATGTCGTTAGTCCATTTAGTGGGGGCTCTACCACCACTGCGCTTTCCAGTGAGAAGTCGCCACTCCAGCTCCTTGGTACACTAACAACTTAGTTTTTCGTACTATGTGCCTTCGTACTATGTATGTAGGTACTTAAATGTAAACAAAACAAAATAAGAATCAGAGATAATGTTCCTGTTGCAATAGGTCAGTCCACGAGGTTGCAGAATACCATCGTGTGGCATTCAAATGTTCGCCTATAAACTCTTCATTTGGTTAAGGTTAAGTGATACCTACTGGAATTTTGCACGGGGTCTGGTTTGGATACAAAGATATACTAGTTGAAAATATTTTTACTGAAATAGTTTCCGAGATCGTGAATTCTGATGGTTTAGAATAATTTAGGGTCAATAAGGGTAACATCACGAAAAATCAAAAATCGAAAACCACCTGAAAAATCGGAAAAGGTCGTTGGAGTACGAGTATAAGGCACGGAGCCTGGAGAACTCGTGATTCGTGAGATTCAACATTAAATATGTTTTATTTACTTCTACAAAAGCCATGACAGTAATATAACGCACGAGTTATACCAAGTATCACCTAACCCTAGATAATCCAAACAAGATTAGTCCACGCAGCGGCGGTGTTCTACATTCTTGTACTATTGTATGAAAATAATAATAATCTCTAGTTGGTATTGCGCTATAACATGAACTCCTTGTTATATTAAAGAAATCTCATTTAACTGTTAAGGTGTTTCTTATCTGACCTATTATGTAAATATTTTCCAGTTTCTTCCTGTTCTACTTTTAGAAAAATAGCTCATGAATTTTATAAGTAAACATTGAAGAATATCTAGTTGACCCAACGACTTCACTCCATTTCCGGTGAAATCGTGTACTGTTTCAATGGGTTAGAATAATTGAACGGCCGGATATGACGTACACGCATCAAAATCGAGCACGTTTTTTTGCGTTGCAGCGCATGCGTTCCGAAAATTATCTCGTAATCATTCCTACTTATGTTTCATCCTTGTTAGAAATGCTTGTTGAGTTTTGTTTTCATACACACACATAATGGAAAAATGTATTGTCCTTTCTTTCATTTCGATAATTTGGCTTTAAATTCTCATAAGTAGTAACTCACATGCATGCTCTTTAATCAGGTTCGTATTATTTTGTGTCTACTACTGACGTCATCCTGAAATAAATCCTTCCTTTCGTTTATGTCGCGATAGTTGCCTTCATCAATAAACCACGTGATATTTAATCACTTAAAACGCACTTAACTTCGAATAATTTAGAGGTCAACCTAGCTCTCGAACGCGAGACCCTCGGCTAGCACTCTCTAACCTCTACGATTCATGAATTAGTAATTATTTTGGATGATGATAATAATCTTACAAATATGTACCTTATCTGTGAAACAAAGCATGTGTGTAAACACATTAGGATCTCGTAAAAGTCCAAATGTTTAACAGTCATATTCATGCCAGTTACTGTGTTGTGTAGAACTATATTGTGCTTGTGGATTAACTATTATGTGCGAGAGGTGATGGATCCAAAATCTAAAACAAATTGTAGTGGTTTTAATGCGCTTGGAGCTAATTTGAAAACTTGGGTACTTATGATTATATACTAGAAGTAAATTTTGTCTTATAAATAGTGTTCTTTCAATTATAAGTCCTTATTTGCATGCATATTTTAATATAACAGACCCTAATGAAAATAATCTTTTACAGAGATGAGTATACCTATTTTAGATAATCGAATGTATACATAAATCATAACCGGTTTTATATACTACTTTGCGACTACACTTTCATTAGCGACGGATTCGCTTAGTCGCTTTTCGGAATGCGGTCTTTTGCAACGATAGGAACTTGATAAGTTTCATCACCGTACCTTATACTGTTATGTGTCTCGAAGAAAGATCTGAAATCGAAAGTACAATATTCGTTCCCGCAAAAATTACTCTGAATAGAAGAGAGCTAAGAACTCATTAAAGCGTAGGTTTATTATTTACTTATTCATTCATCTCAACACATCGCCGGTCCACTACTGGAAATTAGTCTCCTCTCGTAATGCGAAGGGTTAGGTAAGCCATGGTCCACCATGCTAGCCAAGTATAGATTGGCAGACTTCACACACTTTTGAGACTATTGTGGTTTTCCTCCACCTTTAAAGCAAATGATATTTAATTGCTTGAAAAGCACATAACTCCGAAATCATATTACATTTTTATTGCTTACTTTATGTTAGATGTTCATCTATTGAAGAGGTCTTTATTTTATTTAGTGCCTAGGTATTGAAACCAGTATTTCTTTCAACAGGTTCGAAGATCGCTCAAGTTACGGGGACGACGCAAAGAAAAAGAGAAGCTACCTTCCGGTATTACAGCTGATTATACCGCCTCACTCTTCGCTCATCTGGAACAAGACTCCAATTATTCCAACTATCCGCTAATCACTACCTCGGGATCTAATTCCAACCTCAGTGACGAAAATAACCATTTATCGCCTGGATATCCAACTCAGAGTTGGAACAAAAAGGAAGGAGTACTCCAATCGGATAGTTCTGAAACCTCTCTTAACTCTTTAAACAATCCAAATAATATAAATAGTAGTCCTCGGCAAGCACCAAATCTACCTCCAATACCACCGCGCCCACCAAAACGTGGAATATTGAAAGGTACTCGATTAAGCAATACTAGTTCTAATTCTCAAGAAAGCAACGTCCAAAGTTCTGATACCATCGACTTCGTCAACGGTCAAGACCCAAATGTACTCGCGCGGAATACGCAGCAGAATGAAGTTATTTCTTATGGTCTCCATCCTTCAAAGAGCACCTCATCAAGTGATGATATGCAACACATACAAAATTTTACCAAAAAAGTTATCCATAGCCCTGTTGAAAACCAGTACAAAAACTATAAAAATAACACAAATTCGTCGATTAAAACAAACGATATCGATGAGACACCAAAGACAAATGGCAATAGTTATTTAGGCGTTACCTCTACGTCACCCAGTGCGGACTCCTTAACGGATACCACAACGAACTCTTCATTCGCTACTCCTCCATTTTCGACTTCGCCTGTAGGTGAATCTCAAGGTTTCCACAGGTGGTCTAGGACGAGCACATTTGACGATGTTTATTTGCCGCTACCATCATTAACTCCCTTGCCGCTGCCAAAACCGAGAATGTTAACTATTCAGCGCCAAAAAGCACCTAGAAATGACTTCGGGTTTAGTCTTCGGCGAGCGATGATTCAAGAGAGAATATTTATCGGAGACATGAAAGACTTGACAGGATACGAAGAAAATGGGTTGCCTAATGGCGATAACAAATACAATGGCACTAATGTAATGATTAGTAAATTGAATTATAAAGCAGTGATACTAGCCGAACCGGGATCGTATCCGGGAGCTAGTGAAACTGGCTTATTACCAGGCGATAGATTAATTGAAGTTAATGGAGTTAATGTAGAAGGAAAAAGTAGAGAGGAAGTTATAGATCTTATTAAGGGCAGTCAAGATTTCGTGAACATTAAGGTTAGTATCTTGTAGTTTAATTAACTTTGCAATATTAAAGTAAAACTTTGTTTTCGATAAAGGTAATGTAAGTTTCTCGATGTCCTTTTATGAGGGGAAAGCAAGCTTTGCAAATGAAAGTACGATTTAAATGACGTGTATGTAAATAAAGCTTAAATGTAAGCTCTTGAACTTTTCTGTTAAAATAATACAGATGTAATGATCAAAAGGGGAAAAAACTGCAGCAATGAAAGCGTATGTTTATTACCAGGTGCAACCAATAGCGGAATTATGTGAACTATCGCGACGACGTGCGGCTGACGGCGGTGCTGAGGTGGAACTTTCAGACAGCAATGTAAGAGGCGGAACCCTGAGTCGATCTGGAAGTAGAAGATTCACCAGTGCACAGGTGAGTGAAGATTTGTAGAAATAATTAGATTAACATTTTTTTACCTACTTCCAAAAAATTACAAGATTATAGAGGACTGTAGGTAATCAATACGGATTTCGGAAAACCATTAAGTTCTGACTTTTTTGTAATCTCTGGTTAAGTTACCAGTAGATATAAAAGGAAGACAGAATTAAAAATAAAAATTAAGTATTTCGTTATCTGTTTATGCCTTGTTTATGCAGAATCATCAAGGAAGTTGTAGTATGTTTTTCAGTCTTTCTTAATATTAAAAATATCGCTTAAGTTGACATTACACAAATTAATAATGTCATTTCAAACTTAGGAACGAGTAAACAATATAATATTCTTTAAGGTTCTCATGTTTCAACCAATATTAAGATATTGGCCGAACAAATCCTTTTGTTAACATCACATAACATCTTAACATCAGGTTTGTACATGGAGAATGACATAGTCAATCAAACTATTGCTAATAGTGTCCCCCGAAGCGACAGCATCCACCGCAAGTGACCAATATAATAAGATCGGCGTAACTTGCCGATAATGTCGGCAACGACCGGCGACCGCATTACCGCATACCGTTGTGCGGCTGTTATGACCGGCCGATCGCTTTATTAGAGTTCTGAAGCCCGAAACATGAACGTTTTAACTCTTGAAAGCTATTTATCGCCTGTGAATTTATAACAGTGCGTAAGTCATTTTGGCAGATTTTAATATTTTAGTGCCATGTAACGTGAGATTTTTGTAGGTAATCAAATCAATTTATGTATTTTTTTGTAGTTTCATTCGATACGCGGCTTTCTATTTCCTTCATTTGACATCAAATTTTGCCAGTTGATACAATTCTTAATCGAATGTCATTATAATGAGAAAACCCGCCAAAATGACTTATACGCATACTGTTAGAATTTCGCTGATGTTATGTTTCTTGAAAAAATCTGATGACTGATATGAATGTCTTAGGTGAAATTCCCTTAACTTAGATTTTGCTCGGTTCACATAATTAATTATCATAATTTCAATAATTTTATTGCGCATTAATGAGGTTAAAGGTGTTTTGTAATGTTATGACTACATCTTACACGTCAATAAATAATAGATAACTATACTCAAAGTATGTTATAGGATGACCTTCACAGTTCCCACTAACTACATTCAACACAAGACACTATGATTGTATAGTGTATACGGAACTTTTAGTGGCAGATTATACTTGGACTTTACTTATTTTTTTGGGTCGAGGAAGTCGCCTAACTGCATTTACTAGTACGATGTGTAAATTGCGAATTAAATGCGCAAAAAACAACCAGATAGCACTCTTTAATAACAATTACGTCACGTGAATTGGCAGGTGGTATCGAGAGTTAATATGATACATTAAATAATTAAGGACGTCAATGAAGACAATTGACTGGTATTTGTTTTTGTGCACTAGTACCTTATGACTTATTCATTAATATATTTTATTAAAATTATTATGAGAACAATACTTTATCAAACTTCAAAACGCTCGCTTAGTACCGATTGGAGTATGGCTCGGAGTTTGTATGAAATTGTAACTACACTGTGACGTCTATGTGACGTCATCAACATTTGATTTAGGCCGTCTTGAACCAATCTGCAAGAGCTGAAAAATAATGACTGCGGCCTCTAGGCTAAAAGTATCAGTTACAATTTGCCCCATATAACTGCAAACGTAACCGCATGCGATGTAAAGCAATCTCTTCTCAGGCCATCATGTGTGACGATATGACATGCTATCGGATTGCTGTTTATTTATTTTTACCTGATTGCCCTATAGAAAAGACAGGGTTATGTTTTTTACGCCTATCTGGGTATATGGGATTCCTTTTATCCTCGAATCATCCCAAAGACTGGAAAGATTTTAATGAACACAATCGACTTATCACACCACTGCGCAAATTTCAGAAATTCTTTGTGCGGTTGGCGGTGTACGCTTGTATAAATATGGTCCCGAAGGAATTACTGGACCTCCCATTGCACAATGCGTAAAAACATTTATTAAGTCGAGGTTATCACAAAGTTACAATGTCTTTTAAACAGAATTAAATCTGGGAGTTCTACTCTTCTCAGCAGAATCTGCATTCTGAACCGGTGGTAAATTCTTGACGTGTCATAAGAGCTATAAGTTGGCATATATGAAATAAATAATTTTGAATTTGAATGAATGGGTTTTCTATCGATTGCCGATGGCCTACCCTAATAACTAGGTTTTGTTTCATAGAACTACAATAGCAGCTAATTATATCAATTTAGATTCCACAGCGATTTGGCATTAGGTACTGATTTGCTCGAGCCTATAGCGTGGACTGCAGCGTTTCTCGTTTCAAGATTTTTGATTACCCAAGTAATACAAAAATTAACATCTTTTTTACCAAAAATATTCTCGATCTTACAGTGTTTTGTGAAAATATGTATGTTAGCAACGTTTATTTGAAAATCTAACACAAAATATATCGAGTTGCATACCTACGTAGGTACACATCTATGCCTACATAGTCTTAACATGGAGACGAGTTTGAGAGGTTGGAAGGGATCTGTCGTATACTGTGTGGCAAAAATCAATCGAAATAAGACGCGTTAACCTCCAGGCAATAATTACAGCCCCCAATGCGGTAACGCCATCAATAACAATAAGCTTCACGTGGGGCGACTCCCTAAATAACCTTCACCTCCTAGACTTAGGTAGGCACTTTTATCGGATTGTAGTAATATTTATTTCTTGGGGAAATTTCGTGCGTATTAGTTTAATCCACCCTCCGCAGTGGTAACTAAATGAAATCTGAATTAGGTTAAAAGTAAGTCAGGGGATTCGTAGGGAATTAGGTTCCTACAAATAATATTATAAATCTTTTTAGAATCAAGGCTTCGTATTAAAATGAAATAACTTTTTACATGAATGGTTGATGAATATTATTGAACTTGTGATTACAACGCTGACTGCGTTTTTATTCATAATCCTGATTCCTGTAGAATCTCCTTCTCAGGATGAAATAGAGATGTTAAGCTTTGGGCTCTTGGGATGTTAAGGATGGTCTTTTTCCTTTAATGAGGCTTTTCTCCAACTGCGGGATTGTCTAAAACTCATCGCTATATAGTGTGACGATCGCTATCACTGCTGATTGGCCGATTCAGCCAATCGCCTCAATAGCGCAACGGTTAGGTAAAGGTGCGGACTGAAAACTGAAAGGTTCGCACCCCACCCGTTGCCCTATTGTCGTACCCATTCTCAGTAAGCTTTTCGCTTATTTGGAGGAGAGAGGAGAATATATGTCAAGTTCAGCTTGGCCAATTATCTTTAAAAAAAATCACCACAGTTAGACTGTACCAATGATTGATTTCGTTTCGCAATCGACATGCAATTATTGTTGGTACATTAACAATTAGTCATATCGGATGCCTATTGAACAATATTCTATAATACGCTCGAGGTCTCGATACGTGTACCTTCTTGTTATATTAATGTAAAGCTCGCTGCATACATAACGTGCACGGGACGTGGACGGGACGTGGCCCGGACGTGGCCCGGACGTGGTTAGTAAACACGGACGGGAATTTTTAATGCATACGCAACGTGGCAATAACTCAGAACTAACGTGCTAGTGATGTGAACAAGGAAAGATGGATTTTTCTAAGATTGTAGCGAGCTAACTTGGAAGGGGTATAGCAGTGTAAATACAACCCATACCCCTAATCGGTTTCTACACGCCATCGTGTCGAAACGCTAAATCGCTTGGCGGCACGTCTTTGACGGTAGGGTGGTAACTAGCCACGGCCAAAGCCTCCCACCAGACCAGACCAGAGACAATTTAGAAATTATAAATTCCTAAATTGCCCCCGCCGGGAATCGAACCCGAGACCTCTCAGTTATAAGACCACAGCGCTCACCACTGCGCCAGGGAGGTCGTCAAAGGTTGATACTATATACCTATTGATTTGAGCATAAAAAGTTCAACTGTAATTATTATTACATATTAAAATATAAGTAGAGATACGAATGCAATAAATTAATAAAATAAATCTGACCGGTTTTCAGTGAGTGATAGTTCGACTGCAATTTTACGCCACAGATAATTTTTATATTTGGTGTCTAAATACTTTCATGATCGTACACACTCAATTAGTTTTTCCATTCGTCCATTTTTGCTTCGTAGGTAAATACACAAACATCACTACTTAGCTCTCCGGAGCGAACGGGGCGACTGTGCATACGCAGCGGAATCACGCACGGGACGGGGCACGTACGGGACGGGACGTGCTAAACATCGTCGCCGACGATATTTTTCCCGTTCCGCGCGTGGCACGTTCCCGTCCCGTCCGTGCTCCGTGACGTATGCACAGTCGCTTACATTTTCTATGAAACGATGTTTCCAAAACTCCACGTCCCGTCCCGTCCCGTCCCGTGCACGTTATGTATGCAGCGGCCTTAACTCTTGAGTTAATCAAACGTTGATTGAGATCATGTTAAACTAATCAAAGTGAGTGGCTACCGGCTACACATTCATAGATTTAATTGAACTGTATCGTTAAGAGCAATTTCCTGTTCTCTTAATAAGTATACTCGGTACTTTAAACGTGCATAATTTTTATTTATTATCGTTTCATCGTAAAATATAAGAAGTCGCATAAAGTTAAATGCGATTTATTCGTGTTCAAACATTCTTTACTATGAAATGTTATATTAACTTGTAATAAATGTACAAATGTAAGAACTTCGACTAAGTTTTGACATCGTCATATTCCGAGCTGTGTCGAATTATGATTTGATGCACATCAAAGCGCGCGATCACACATTTTGTGCGTCGATTGCACACATTTGCGAACTTAACAGTTGCACATGCAATGTTGTGAAAGTCCAATAATAATGTCCATAGAATCCAACCAACATACGAATAGGCTAAAACACAAATCGCACTATAAAATCATATAATCTATTCTATACATCACACTAATATTATAAAGGCGAAAATTTGTATATGTGTGTGTGTGTGTGTGTGTGTATGTTTGTTAATCCTTCACACCACAACAAATTTGGCTCTCGTCTCGTTTTATTTGTCCAGGCCTTAAATATTTCTATAGACTTTTATGCGTATCCCGTCACAATTCCCCATTTCACGGACGAGGGCCTTGTTAGGTACAACGTTACACTAGAAATTCTGTGAGCGTTAGACTCCATTCAATCCAGTCACTCGCCTAGGGTTGGAACACTTAAATACCCTCGTGCTTTATATTGTTGAATCTTAAGCCTCACATACAACCTTCGATGATTTAGCGGCGTGCAATTTTGAACCCATCCTCCTTATTTTGAAGGTATTTAATCTACTGTACACGAGTATTGCACCCAGGCATGTGGAGATGATGTCAAAGAAATCATTCTGAAAGGTTTCGTTTGAAGCACTTGTGTGCATGCGGTTGCACAGAATACTGAATTGGAATTATTCTTTTAGACGCTTTTCCTTTATCCGGGTATTCGTCCCATACTACGCGCAAAATTCAAGCGAAAGACAAAAAGGAAGAAAAACCACTAGAAACCAAGCAAAAAATGCCTGTACACACGTGTGTATGTGGAAGGAACTTATGAATGTAGATACATACACTGGGGGAATGAAATTTAATTTTCATAAACATGTATGCGGTGACAGACAAGTGGTTTACTTTATCTCTAAGTCTATCAGTCCTCAGTTGGACAGCGTGGTGAACTAGGTACTTATAGCCTAAAGCCTTCCCATTCTCTAGAGAGCTGTGCCATGTGCCGATGATGAGTTGCGATGAAAATGATAACCTGGGCTTGTAGATAATGAAAGCGCTAATTAAGCAGAAGATTTGTCCGACTATATTTTGGCCTACATTACAATTCATAATTTCTTCAAATCTAAAAGCTGGATTTCGGTCTTCACTGGCTTTGGTCTAGATTGCGAATGTACAGTTTATAACCGAGCATCGTATACTGCAGCTACGTAATTCTGAGGTAATAGATTACGGTTTTCGTAGTCGTATAGAACTGTAGAGCATTTTGCGACAGTGCTTTGTCTTGATTTCGCCGAAACCGGTTCTAGCCTTTGAAATAATGCGGGCGAGCCGTTATCCGCCTTTGTTCTACATATATCCTAGGAATTTTATGAATAGGAACTTTTCCAAGCATGCGAAAATTTAACGTTCAATTTATTAGCGACTGTTCTATTTAACAACAATAGATTTCGATACACGCTTAGATAGCCGTATAAGGTATTGAATTCTTAATTTTCGTGATTTTGAAAAAGCCTCAAAAGACCTCTATAATATGCTGGTATTCTCTCGCAACCGGTTAAAATGCATTGATGCAGCAAGAACGCCGTAAATTCAGCCAATCACAGATTATAACAATCGTCATACTAACAATCCTTATGAGCCAATCCCAATTCCTACAGCAACGCAGCGGTGCAGTGTGCAGTCCCCATTGGCTATTAGACGATGAACTGGAATAGTCCTATCCCTTAGCCTGTATGTGTTGTCAGTCATCCTTATTCACCTACTACCCCGAAATAATAATTAAAATAAATTCTAAAAGGTTTTTAATCCAGACGCGACAAGAGCTAGTTTTTTTGTAAGGATTACCCTCATCAGGGGAAAAAATTGGAAATACCCTTCCGAGGTAAATTGTAGCTAAACGTTTGGGGTTCGGGCGGTGAACCGTGATACACTGATACCCAGTCTAGACGCCCCGCCTCCTAAATAGCATCCCTATTGACCCACGCCACTCGCTCGCATTGGCGACTGTAGATTTAACTTCGAACATTTTATGGCAAAACTTTAATGTAATTGAAATGTACGATGTTTAAAATTTAATATTACGGATGTAGATGTAGATACATTCGGAGTCCGTGTCATATAAAACAGCACTTCATATTATATCCACCCACAGAATTAATATTATTAATGCGAAAGTGTGCTTTTCTCTGTGTTATTATATTTTACTTCTCAGCCGCTGAGCCGATCTTAACACGCTTTCATCCTGGAGACGGATGTAAGGACAAAACCTAATATCAAAAATAATGCGAAAAAGTTCAAGTTAATAGTATTTACCGGTTTTACGAAAAATAAACCCCAAAAAATGACGAATATTTCATCTTACTAACGGTTCAAAAGATCGCACAGCTCATTTATTTAGCGGAAACCTTACAATAAACGTTTAATTAGGATTTAGTATTAGAGCAGCTAATTAATCCAAGCCCATATTACATACATACCTAAACAAATCTAGGCATATAAAATAATGGGCACATGAATATAATTTTAATATAATACAGTAGTTCAAGGCTTTTCCCTATAACGGTTTGTTTATTTCTGACCTGATAATAATTTACTTATATATAAATTATTTAACTCGTGGAAAATTCCTTCTTCATAGAGAAGCAAACAATAATAAAGGATTAAATTTATTATTATTGGGACAAGTTATGAACTATGATAATATCTACTATATGCAGTGCACTGTGGTCATTTATGAATATACATATAAAAGGAAAAGGTGACTGACTGACTGACTGATGTATCAACCCACGGACAGACGGATCTATCATGAGGTCGCCCATTCTTGCGTCTCAACCAAATTAACGACAAAACTTGCTGTTTTACTGTTATTGCAGTCAAGGGCTTCTTGTCATCGAATAAAAAATAAAATAAAAAAAATATCACGTGGTGGTATACAGTATTGCTAAATTGTGAATTTAAACTCGAATTAAGGCTTGTATATTAATTTTATTAATATAAATTGTTTTCCCCTGTTTTTAAAAACAACAGAAAAAATAACTAACAACTAATACATTTTTACTTTGGATTTATTTACGTAATTATTTATTATTTAGTCAATACAAAGTGGGTGGTAAAGTTCTCTTCCACTTATTTTAAAGTAATATATAAATAAATCACATACAGAAATTGATATATATGAATTCAATATGAATAACATATGTACATTATTTTATAACATTCAACTAGGGTATCAGAAAAAATTTAACCAGTCTCTAATTTCTCTCTGATGATCATCATCAATTTATTTCATTATTGTAACTGGTGATACAGTCAAGAGGTATCCTAGTTTTATAGACATTACTTAATTGGTGTCAGTTATTCCATATAAAAACAGAGTTTAGAACATAACATATCCATTATAATATTCACATACTATGTATGATAATATTAACCTATTTATAATAATTCTTATTAATAAAATTACCGTCCACTTCCAAATTATGACTCAAATATTCTGTAAATTCTTGTCAAAACTCTGCATTTCATATTTAGCAATAACGTTGCACACCTCCATCTTGACTTTGGGTATGAGGTTAGGTTGTAATTTCTTCACACTTGCTGCCATACTTCTGAAGAAGACATCAATTTCATTAGTATTCTCTTTAAGCATTTTTTCAATTAGCTTGTCTATGGTCTGTGATCGCTCCTCAGGTCGTTTACTATCATCCACACATTTTATTAATCTAGGCTCACTCATTATAATAGGTTTTGGTAGAATTTTAACAGGAGGTATATTTCTTGGGAGAGGAGTGGATTTTTTTCTTCCAGCATTTTTTCTACCAATCTTTTTGGGTGGCTGTCCATCTGTTGGGCTGTGCTCAATTTCTACAGTTTTTGGCATAATTTTTATAATCTGAGGCTTGATGTCCATTTCTTGGTTAGCCCCACCGTTGACCAGAGTGACCTTTAATTGAAAGTATTATACAAATTAAAAACATGAATGAAAGTTAAAAATACCACAAACTATAACAGCATAGCAGTAGCAATTACCTAGAAGAACTAGAGGTTTAACTCTTCCAACAGTTTACAACTCATTAATTATAATTATTTGAGTAGATATTAAAGTGTAATATACAGGTTGATTCTGAATAAATGTATATTTTTATACCAAACTTATATTTTATCTAGATAGTTTTACTACTTTAGTAAAAATGCAAACAACTATACATGTGTTAAAGATTCGCTGCCAGTGTGCTAGCGACAGATGTGTGGTATGTCAATTATTATCGATAACCGCTTATTAATTCCTAGATGGACGAAGAACAATGCGACACTTCAAGAAGATTTAATAATCTACATATTGACTTGTACAGTGCGGCTTCACTATGCCTGCCATAAGTGCAACAAAGAGCGCACTGCACTCTTTGTTGCACTCACTGCACGCAGTGCACTGCAGGCAGCGAGTGTTTAACTTTACTATAAGAATAATAATTATCACATAATATAGAGCAGACTAATATATGAAATCAATCTTAAACAGCTTCAAATTCAGACTTACACTTACTTAAGTATCATTATCATGGTATCAAATCCTTTAATCAGATGGTCTGTAATTTTACCCTTACCTCATAATCATGTTCATAATATTCCTGGCCGTCAGTAATAACCTGTTGCTCGCTTTCAACTTCTTGTTCATTTATTTGACAGTCAACCCCCAAAATTTGCTCGTCATTCTCCACCTCGCCTCCCTCCATTGAAAAGTTATCTAGTGGCATAGCACTAAGGAACTGCAGTTTCTCATATATTGGTACTTTTGATTTGTGGATTGCTCCCATTCTCTTGCTCCGACTGTAGCTATCCCGAAGGCCTCGCCATCGTTTCTTGCATTCGTCAACTGTAATTAGCAAAATGTTATGTCAAATTAGATAAACCTTTTTGTCTAGGGACTTTTGTTCTACATGAAAAAACAAGCCCCAATCTAACCTAACTTAAAAATAAATAAGTATAATTTCTAAATATGTTTTATAAAACAAAGTATCTAAGTATATGTAAACCTAGATTAGAATGAAAAATATTAATGAGGCCAGCCACATATTATTATCATATATCAGAATTTATCGGTCAAAACTAGGTACTAGTCCTGCAGCTTATATCAAAATGTAATATTCCTTAAAATTGTGTGCTCTTTTTTCATGATTTTCTGTATAATTAAGTCATAGGTATTTTATTCAAAACTAACACTAACCTAAATTAAATTAAGGCTAATAAGTAAATACTAAATTTAAGAACAAGTTTTTGTTTTTGGGTTCTTGTACTTACATAAAATGAAAACTTTGTTTAATTAACTAAAACGCTTTAAAATTAGGTTTCTATGTCCGCTGATTTTTTTTGTAAACAAACTTAATTGTCCTCCAATGTTTTGGTTAGTTTTAATTGTTTTCTCAAATCATTGTAAATAGCACTTACCACGTCTTCATATTGAGTATAATCACATTTAATTTAAAAGAATGTTTAAAAGGAAATAAATAGATTATTCAAATCATAAAACCATGCAAATGAAGGAAACTTCTTAGTTCGGCAATATCTTTGCTGTCATTGCAGCACAAGGCTTACAAAACAATATAATGTGACCTCACCTGGTTTCAATAATTCTTGCGAAATGATTTGCCAAGTACTTTCACGCGCAAGAATATTCTTTCTCGAGTGATCCTGCACACAATATAAATGCCTATAGGGTTCCACTAATTCGATTAGCTTTTCGTCTTCTTCAGTGCTCCATCCAACGGCGTTCAATGGCATTTTTACTTGCTTGTGTGATGCGTCACAGCAACAAAACAAAATGTCGACCGATCACGAACCACGAACTAAAATAACCGTGCTGCGCAGCACAGCGTAACGGAACGGACTATTGCTGCTTTGCTTTCCCTGACGTCTCTCTCTCGTGTTGCCAAACTCAGGCTTTCTGATATCTGATTGGTCGGTCAAACTACTCGACACCACTTTTCACGTTCTTGCAGAGCCATCTTAATTTTGTGATTGTTCAGAAAAATACACCATCTAGTGTCAGTTTAGTGCTGTTTCTACTGTCCAATAGGTGGCATTGAAATGTGTAATAAACTTTTTGCTGTCAGAGCCATCTATTTGTCAGTGGTATAAATGCACTATACAAACTGCGTTTTGAGACCGTGTGGAACGCCCGTCTATATAGTATGCCATTTGTATTTTTCTACTGTACGATAGATGGCACTGTAATAAGTTTTAATGTTCTTAATAGATGGCGCGCGTTGTGAACAATCATCATGACAATCATTGGTCAACAGCTACAAGCATCTTGATTATTACCGTCCGATTGGATTATGAGTTTGAGATTGTATTGAGTGCATTAGTGGTAATGTCGATTTTTTTTATTAATAAAAAGGAGGAGGACTGAGGAGACATTATTAGTCGCTTCAAATCTTTAATCTCCGTCACTCGCCACTTCACTAAGGAAGGCACTGCTGATGCGTTTCGAGCTAGCCAGCACCTTGTTACCCACTCACTATCTTTCTGCTCCATCACTAGACATTGATCGAGACTCTATATCAAGACTGAGACTTACCCGAGTTAGGAAAAGTTCAGTAGGCAGTAGGTAGATTGGTAGAGCCAACTTAGCCAACTACTCATTGGAACAAAATCAATGACCTCAATTAACTCAATCTGCTGTAGGATGTTGAAAAGTTGACGAGTCCGCAGACTAAGTATTTGGAGTTGTTCCTCTCAAAAAGATCAAAAAAATAATATGCTACCTATAGCCTCTGAATCTATAACTATCTTTTAAGATTAGTTTACGCATAATAATAGCTCAGAATTCGATAAAAATCTAAAATATTAAAGAAAACCTGTACTTTGTGGTACGCATGCGAAGCCATGAAGGGTCGCTAGTATGAAATACAATCGTCGTCGATTCGCACCGGTCCACGTAGTCATTAGGACTGACAGACTAATAAGTCGCTCTCGCTACCACAATTGTTTCAAATTGACCGCCATTACTGTGTTACTTGCGACATGTTATATTTACTTGAGAAGTTGAGATACCTATTTATTGCTCCGACTGAATATATTGTAGACTTTTAGCGCGCAATTAGTTTAGCCATAAAGAACAATAGCGTGGCACTACATAGATAAAATGGAAAGTGGAGCAGTTACCAATGACTTCTGCAGTTACCATTTAATGTGTGAAAGAGTCAAAAACAAATTCCTAGCCTTTTTCTTTTTCCGCGAAGTTTATCTCCTGAAGATTTGAAATCTTTTAGGAGACTTAAGTCCTGATTATTCAACCGTAATCCTGGAGTGGCAATTAGGTACAACCACATTTGCTGCAGCAAAAGCTGATGACCACAGACTGAAGCGGTCGCGGTACTGCTGGCGTCTCTTGGTTCTCTTACGCGCTAACACATCGAACCAGTTGAAAATATATGTTATCGTACGGTAACAAACCGAATCGATCGATAATTAAGTTATCGGAAGGGTCTGAATCGGGCTGCAGGTCGCGTCGTCATGCACGTTGCACCCTTCGCCCACGCGTTTTCTCCTTCCGCTTCTGTCAACTGCCAGATTATCCCATATGTATGTTATAATCTGTGGGGAAAAAGTAGAAAAGAATTGATCTAAATGCTAAAGAATGCACTGTTATAATTAGGTAGGTACTTTGTTCCCGGATTAGATGCTTTTAGTTTAATAAAATTAATTATTAAGTTATTTTAACGTTATCGTTATGTTTAGATTATAGACCATTAGCATAGTTACTTTTTTTAAAACGAATATGTAAGTAAATGAACCTTTTTGAAACAAAAAATATCAAATATTATAGGGGAGTTACATTTATTTATTTATTTATTTAGTACAACATATAAAGGATGTGCACAAGGACAGCTTATCTCTAAGGAAGATATTTCTTCCAAAATCCCTCGAATGTCTATGCCGTCTCGTCGATCTGCTAATCATAAATAAATGTACCTAAGAGATCTTGAGCTCTTTTAAACATATAGATACTTGTTTCGGGTAAAACAAAAGTTTTCATCCAAAAAAGATCAAGATAAAGCAAACCGATCACAAAATCAAAACAGAATATACTCCTAAGCTCAGTAAACTACTAAACACTGAACGTAAACACCCAAACAGTTTAAAATCGTATCGCGATCCCTGCGCACGCGCACGCCGTATTTGCGCGATACGTTATCGAATTCGAATTTTAAATTCCAACGATCGAAATTTGAATATTTACACCGAATCGCACCGGTAGTGAAGTGAGTTAAAAACATCAGTGAGTTTTGATATGGTGAAAAGTGTTCAAATTATATTGCGCTGTTGAATTTTTGACAGTTTTTTCGAAGTTGTTTACAAAATACATATTGCGGTTTGGGCTTCTTAACAAAGTAAATGTTGCATTTATTGACGGAATGAAATGTCTAATGATTTTTTATAATTCATATTAGGCTGTAATTAGACAGGTATTGGTTTGGTGTCATTACCTAAGTGCGTTAGTTGATCTTATACCTACCTGACTACCTGAGGTAGAGTTCATGCTCTTTATCGTAATAAAAATGTATAGGATTTTGTCTTCTTCTAAAATTACAATAGATAAAATTACCGGTCAAATGCGAGTCGGACTCGTATACAATGGGTTCCGTACCAAAGAAACGCCGAAAAAAACAAGTTTCTAGTAGGGAAGCCCCCTTTACTTTTTTAATTTATTTTTATTTTTATCGTTGTTATAGCGGCAATTTTCAGCCCACAGTCAGACAGACAGACAGCGGAGGCTTAGTAATAAGGTCCTGTTGATAACCCTTTGGGTATGGAACCCTAAAAACATGAAAAACAGTCCTCAGGGGCAGCCCCAGTTTCACATACGCTGGTAATTTAGAAGGACTGTATCTTCAAAATTTCACGAAGGGTCGGCTCATAGGATCCAGATAAAATATGTAACTAACAATTTCATACTTATTTATTTAGTAGGTAGGTACAGGTGCCCTAAATAATAGTTTACTTTACTCTTAATTTTTGAATATGTCTGTAACTTGTATCTATGGTGAATGAACAAAATAACTCTTATCTCAAAAGAGGCTGAGACAATATTATGATCGGCGGATAAAGCACCTACTCATAAATATACTGTACTTAGCTTCATATCAAACTTTCCTCTTACATGTAGATTATGTGTAAAATTACGTAAAGCAAACAAAGATTACGATTACGTTAAAAATTACATATAATCTCTGAGATTAAAACCGTCGCGATTAGACATCAGCAAGTGAAGCGGTGGGTTAGTTCGTCTCAAAAGCAAACTGATCTTTTGAGTTAATTTGATTTCTATTTGAATCAATTGGGAGATCGGGGATTCCAATTAATCCATGAAGAGAAAAATTAATTTATTGATTTTTCCAGCATATCTTCAAATTACTTATTACATTTTTCCTTCAGCATATCTACATAAGCCTTGTATCTAACTTATTTACATAAAGACGAGGCTTAGTTTTGAATTTAATTAGACGATCTTACTGGCGCAGTGGTAAGCGCTACGGTCTTATAAGTAGAAGGTTCCGGGTTCAAAGGAAGGGACAACTTGGGAATTTATATTATTCTAGATTAGCTCTGCAGGTCTGGTTTAGTAGGAAGGTTCAGCTATAGCTAGTTACCACCCTACGGCCGGTTAAATTGGTATGGGTTTAGCAAAATGTACTGTCATACCCCTACCTTGCCAGATTGCAGTCAAAGGGCAAGTTGTGTTAAAAGACAATATCCAATAAAAAAGAATCGTCAATATCAGAGTACTCTGTAGGTATAAAGTTATGCGTGCACTCATAAAGCCGATCTGTCAAAACTACCCATTATTCACAATTACGATAGCAAGTACGTGAACGAAATAGCATGTGTCAGTTAGTCAATTAAAATACTTTAAAAAAATCCAAAGCAATTAATCCATTACAGTAGATTCAATGTTAGACTGTCCTCACCGTAACTTCGGTTCTATAAAAGGCTTTGGAATGGATGCGGTCGGTTATTTTCGTATCGAATGTGGGATGTAGACTGAGCTGAGCCCCGGTGGAAGCTGGCCGAACGTGCCCGTGGAAGCATTTGGAGTATTAATGCTGCGGAATAATTGATTGTATTGCATTTAGACTTACTTTGATCTGTAATATGCATTTTTTTATTGATAACACGGACTGCGCTAGACGATGAAATATCGATGAGAAATTATTTGTACTATAGCATACAGATTAACTTCAATCGTTTGATCCCATCTTAGTTATGAAAAAAAAAAATCTATATACGCGACGAATTGAAAACCTTTTTTTTCGTCGGTTGAACCAAGGTTGAAACGTTTGCGCTACACGATGACATTTCTCATTTAATTCTAACGACCAATGACGATGTAGAGTAGTAAATGAATAAAAGTTCATTTCCAGGATAGGTTTAAATTAAAACTACGGAAGAAATGAAATAATATGTAAAGAGGTTTGTTAAAAGAGAAGAATTAATTTAAAGTTCATTACATTACTGTTTGAAAGTTGACATAACTACGAGTAAATCTTCTGCCAGAATAAGTATTAGGCACATATAAGGCAGCTTAGTTTCGTTTTCCAGTTATTAAGATGTGACGCGTTCCAGTACATCAGCCTAGAATAGACAATAACGCCGTGAGGGCTCTCAAAATTTATTACATGATACTATTTGTTTAAAATTTCTCTGCACTCGACTTCTGCCCACACAAACGGCGGAGTAAACTGGTATTGCGTGCGTAACTTATTTCGCCCAGCCTGTCTGTGATGCTGATTTGTTGCCGATTATTATACACTGTTCAAATTGTTACTGGCTTTCTATTAATTACTTAAGAAATAAGTGATTGTACAGGTATTACTTAGATTAGATATTTTCATGCTTCAACGGTCCAAACCCCTGATGTCGCTCTTTGGTCACATGGTACTTCTACTTTGATACTCTTCTTCTTTGGTACTTCTAGCGCAAGCTTTTCACTTTTTTTAACTTAAGATTTTTTTTTTAATAAGTTCTCTGAAGACTTCTAAAAAGTGGCACCTTCAATACTGCTTCGACCTCGATACCTATTACACTTTAAAAAAATCTGTCTAAAGATTGATTTATTATTGAGAATTCGAAAAGTTTAATTCAGTCAAAAACAACTAATAAGACAATCTCAAATTTCAATTGATTTAAACATTCGTGTAGGTTATAATTGCGAATCAATCAACAGTTTGTTAAATGTTCAAATATAAAATCCAAATAATTATTACCATTCAAATTAATTAATTAAAAAAAAGTAAAAAATATGTAGTCATTGCCCTTGAATGCGTGATAACAAAGCTGTAGTAGGGCAACTAAATATATCTAAATTTGCAGGCAAACTCTTTGGCGGTTACAGAGATAAGGCACATGGGTATTGGGTATATAATATACGTATATTTAAACGACATTGTAGTTTGTAATTTGTAAAATGTTTAGCCATTTTAATACAACATTGTCACTTAATAGGTCATGTATAAGGCTAAGAAAGGCAAGGACTAACTAATATTAATGGTATATTAGTTAGGTCCTATGGAAAACTCCAAACACCTATTAATAATAACAAAAAAATAAGATTAAACATTTTCGCAGATGATCATGAGAAAAAACTAGTAATATTATCTACATTTAACCGATTGTTTAAAGCCAGCCTGACGAATCGAAAATGCTCTCAGCGAAATCTCTAAATGACAGATGAGTAACATAACTCTCCGTATTAGCTGAATAACCGTGAACCGCACAAGTTACGTAGTCACTCACCAAGAGTGGGTGTTGCGAAGGTGTCTGGGTTTTCACTCTCTGTAATTTTTTGTTAATTTGATATTTGAGCATCGATAATAAATGCAAATGGAATGAATCTATAGTTACTTCCGGTCTTTACCTTCAGCAAAAATCTAAAATGAATATGATAAATCGCTTAAACAGTATCCACGAATCGGATAATCGGTGATTATGGCTTAAAATGCAGTCTAAATAGCAATGTGCTTAACTGTCGGATGAATTCTATTTCGTTTATCGAATAAGACGGTCTTCACTTCGAGAGAAATTATCATGCTTAAAGCCTCGATTGATTGATCGACTTCTAGCAAAGTAGTTTCTTCTGCCATCTGCCTTGGAGAGGGAAATAGTATTTAAAGAAAACAGAGCCAATCTTACTGGAAAAACTGAAGCTCTACTAACTTGTGGCTCTGAAGTCTAAAGTCTCTAGGTTTTCGGATCGAAGTGTTGTAATGTCTTTATCACACTGAGTTTTATAGCATCGCAATTGTTGTCATTAACTTAATTGTTTATTACACTGTTAGTTTTTGTAAACCTTGGATAAATGTTCAGCCTGAACGCGATTATAGCATTGATATATTTTCTTTAGGTAGGATCTATGGTTCCAGTATTAAAAACTTCTTCAGCTGTTAGAGGCTATTATCCTACACATCATTAATATTCTTTTCGAAATGGATTCTAAGAATTTATCTAATCTTTACAAAATCTTTATACATGTCATGTCATATACATATTCCTACATATTATCATGCTGGGTTTGAGGAAACTATACTGGTTTTTGGTTTTGCGTTAATTTTTAGTTTTTTTTTTCATGTGAGCTGAGAGTGACGGGACTTTAATGCCAACATCATTATTGAAATGTTAAATGAGAAATACTGGCCATAATAAGGTTGTAAATGGATTAAATAGTTTTCAAATTTATTCAAATGCCTCTAATTATGTGTCGTAAATAAAAAGGTATATTATGATTTTTTTAGATAACTTCATCAGGACCGAACGGCCGTTGAAAAATTCATTTCACATGACACTTTTGATGATTGAAAACAGAATTTGTATTTATGATTTCAAAAGAATCAATACAGCACGAATCGTGCGTTTTAATGTAAATGCTTCTATCATTGAAACTATTCTCATTTCTCGCATCTGTGAGGTGTTGTAAGGACATTGTCGCCGGCATCACGATCCCGTGACTTGTCGGAATACTAATTGCCACCATTTGTATGTTGGTCTTCACCGTTGGCCATTGTGTTCTTGGAATTGCGCGGTAACTTGGAAACGTTTTGAAAAGGTTTCTTCCTTAATACTGCAAAATATCCTTTATGCAAATGGGTTGTTCTATTAAGGTCATCAACGAGAGACTTTCCAGGCTTCGTGCTCGGACTGAGGAATTCAAAAAGAACTAAGGATAAACATTTATTATTTGGTCTTTTTAGCAAAATTTTGTATGTAGGTAACCATTACATTTTCTTTTTTTTATTCACTTCGACAGGAAAATACTCTGCAATAACAGCCTGTCAAAAATTAAGTACCAAGTTATTATGCACCTCG
Source organism: Hipparchia sbordonii (assembly GCA_038048805.1). NCBI lineage: Eukaryota > Metazoa > Arthropoda > Insecta > Lepidoptera > Nymphalidae > Hipparchia > Hipparchia sbordonii. Next base: position 3,880,247 of record CM076107.1, on the reverse strand, counting down.
AAAATAAGAAAAAACACCAAGAATAACATTTTTTTGCGAATTTTCATAATGATTACTCACATACAATCTTAGCTTTTTAATACCATCAATGGTTTTTTGCTAAGACTCAATTTGTATTATTATGAGAGATTAAAAAGATGATTAAAACTGTTTGGATAAATCGGCACCTATACTATAGATGTTTTTTTGGCTCTGAACTAAACATAAATTACATTACACATATGTATTTAATTTTTTTTTTTGTAATTCGATGACAAGATAGTCCTTGACTGTGATCTCACCTGATGGTAAGTGACGATACAGTCTAAGATGGTAGCGGGCCAACTTATTATTTTATATTGTTATATTTTTTTACTGTAAAAACTTTTTTGGGTCCTTCAAACACCTTATGTAAATCCTAATAGGTGCTGCGTATTTAATTTGCATGTTTTGAATACAAAACACGTTTTTTATATTCTGATAACAAATACTCGTTTGTAACTAGGTGTCCTTTTTGACTGGAGCTTATCAAGTCATATTTATGTATGCACATAAGATTCTTATTTTCGTGTGTTAGTTTATCAGCCGTCAGGAAAAATTCTGGAAGGTATTCGGCTCATAAATATTGTACTGGAACCAGCAAACGATTAATATTTTGCTACCCTTTATTTAGTTCTAAAGCTCAGAATTGTAATTTTCACACACATATAACCGGTCTTTTCATGAGACATGAATTTGAGACCTCTTCTAGAAATATATTTCTAGAACTTCGAGTTTTCATGATATAGTCACCTAAGATGAGCTTCTAGCGCTTAATGACTTTGAATTTATATTGTTTTAGAGTAATAAATCAACGAACGTGCTCTTGTACTTACCTATCAATATCTTCTTTAAGCTTATAATGAACTTGAGTATAACCGCCAGTAAAACCGGCAGTAAAAGTGAAAAGTTAATTGATTTTAAAACATAAACCTGCTATCACAATTCTAAAGCATTAAAAGCTTCCGGCTGCTGTATGTAAGATTTTTAGGATTACTTTCCATTTTAATTACTTCTGAAAAAATATCACTCGTCATGAATACATCTACACCTTGCAGCTGTCTACAAGTAAGTTTGTCTCTGTTACGGTAATAAATTGGCAATCAAACGCCACAATTGAAAAGTCTACTCTTTTTGACACTTGTATTGGCCTATATAGTTCTTTAAATTCACGAGGGCGCGTGAGCTTTACTTGTGGTTACGTCGTGTACATGCACATTGCGTAAGTGTGCGTGCCTATCAGGAGCCTAGGTGGGAGTGGTCGAGTGGTCATGCGCGTGCAAGCTCTCGCTCCCACTTATATAGATAAGACACACACACAACCATGAGCCATGCGCCTTCGTGAAATGGAAGAACTATAGCTGTCATGTATCATGATATGATGTTCGCAAGCCTCTTCTCATCCATTGTTGGACATATTATGTCATTTTTTAATAATTTTCTGCGAGCTCGTCGTACTAACGCGGCGATACTGCGAAGTCCGCCCTATAAGCCTTCAAAGGCTTACCAAAAATGGCTTATCACCGCGTCGACTATTGCTCTTCTTGCGTTATAGTTCCATGTGTGTGATGTGATATTTTATTTAGAAGTTCATTTGTGTGAAGCATTCCGTTCGGAGTTGCATTATGGAAGACGCTCAATCTCGATGCGTAAAATATAGTGATGTGCATAATAAGTTGAGTGCACGCAGATTATAGGTATTTTGTGCCTGGAGTGCATCACGTATCCATGTACCTACCTGATGTTTGTAATCAGCTCAGAATATCCATGTTGCTGAGAATATCACAGTAAAGCGATAATGTTGATGTTTTACGGCTGTGTTGTTGTTCAGAATTATGGAGTTTTATTACAGGTTAACTTTGCTTAGGCGCTAAAGGTGCGGACTGAAAATTGAAAGTCGCTTATTTGGAGGGAACAGGAGGATATTAGTCTACTTCAGCTTGGCTTATTAATACTTTAAAAAATAATTTAGACTCAGTCGCATGGATCGTTGTCAGATAAGTTCTTCATCTTGGGGAAAAAACGCTTCCACTTGGATGCGGGTTTGAACTTGGTTGGTGGGAAACTTCCTTTACTTTTACAGGCTATTTCGGTGAAGCGAATACATTACTATCGAATACATGCGTATTAATAAATTAACACTCCAGTCTTTACTACTATTTATGTCCATTCCTTCGACCACCAATATCGTGGAAAAATAAACGAATAAAAGTCCGAGCGGCGAAGCAGCGTGTAACAATTCCAAACAGCTAACAAAAACGAAGGAACCCCGTAATAAATATGAGTTAAAACAAAACGCGGCGTCCGTCCTTCCATTCCGTCTGGTTCCGAGTATCTCTACTAAGTAGTAATGCTCCTAATAAATCCCTTCAACACTCGACACATCATTTGTTTCGACTCCGTAGGGCTACCTACTTTTAAGATCAGGATCGTGGCAGTTAATTATTTTTATTTGAAATATCAAAGGTTAGTAATAGAGATTTATAACTTTCTTTCGGACTTCTAACTACTAACTACCTATAGGTAACCATCCAGTGCGTCTTCTAGGTAATACTAGCTTCACCCGTTCCTTTCGGAAGAAATTTTTCGGACCAAAGTAGTTGACTATATGTCTTTATTTACAGACATATACTATTCTTGAAAGTATTTTCTAAGTTTTGGCCTGTTTCGACATCATTTCATCATTTGGAATCGACGTCAAATCAAATGGATAACTTTGGCCTAGAGAGGTTAAAACAAGAACATTAGCCAGGTATTGTATCTGGTAAGTGATAAGTCTGTATATATCTCCAATTACAATTTCAATTTTTTTACATTGACACAATAAAATACAAAACGATTTTGTACATCCCGGGTTGACGTTAAGTAACAGCTAGCTTTTGATTGTTTGTATTTATAATAATAGAAAGAGTAGACTGTGAAATGGTCGTGACTTGATTTGTTTGGTCATTAAGTAAATTAAGTGAACCTTTTTGGTGATATATTATTGTTCTAAAGGCAAGTCCATGTAAATGAAACTTATTATGCCTACAATATTCTGTCTATAACATTTACACATCACTAGGCATCGGCTTATAATCAAACGTTGTTAGCGCCCATGTTTTAATAGTGTAAGATAATGTATAGTTATTGCCACTTAGATTTTAATTAAGAAGAGAAACCGTTTGTACGGCCACCGTGGGCAATGGCGCGAGTTAATTAACAGAGATATTAAGATATGATCTGTTTGCATTTCATTTTGTCTATAAATTATAAGTTTATAACCAAGCTTAGTTTTTAACTAACAGAGTGCACAGTAACAACGACTGTGGTTTTTTTTTGCTCTTAATATGTACATCGATATTGTAATAGATATTTCGTTTATTTAATCAATAAATGAAAATTATAAGCAGTAGTGACACATAACTCCACATTTTTTAAATTTTCATTTGCTTGCTTTTTTTATTAGCCAGCAAACTTGTAACAATATTTAACCATCATTTCTTTACTTCTAATTCACAACATTTCCTACGTAATTTTAATTTTACCAAATCTTTACTTACACAATTATTTACAAAATAGCCGAACCAGTTCCGATCACCTACTTAACTGGCATCGAAGAAACAGGTTGAAAATTGGTACACGTTAGCATTTAAAATAGTAAGAATAAGAAAATTAACACGAAACCTTTATCAGAAACGTTATCTTTTAGCTAACAAAAAATATAGATGAAATCAAATATGAATAAGGTAACAAGATACATATCACATCGTAGAGACATAGATATATCATTTACATTAGTAGATAAGAAGGAATTAAGAAGCTCAGATGTTATTAATGTGAATATCATTAGAACTTAACAGTTGCATGTACCAAAGCTTAATCCGTACGGGTATATGATCATGTAAATGTCTATAAATTAGTAGCTATCGGATCAAAATCAAGCATAACTACTAAATCAAGAAACCTAAGTTCATATTTTTAATAGTGCAATAGACAGCCGTAACTTTAATCTGCGGTTCTCAATACTCGTCAATATTTTGACGCTGTGGATAAGATAATGTCTGGAGATAAGTTTTTGAGTCCACGCTAGTCACGAACGATTTGGCCAATTGAATGACAGGTAAACCAGTAAAAAATATAGGTCATTTCATACAATATTGTTGGGCTCTATCAAAATAAACCAGGAAAAATTGAAATGAATCAAAAAAACAGTGTATCACAGCTCTAAGTCGAAGTAAAAATTGATATAAAAATTCCGCATTTTACAATCCGCAATTCGCGTCTATATTTTTAAATATCAGATCTTGATGAAAAATGTCTTTTCAACGATTGAGAGAGACCGCAATATTTTCAGTATTACTGAATAAGTGAGATCTGTGTTGCTATACCTACCAATTTATATGCGCTGTTGACCAACGTGGTTCATATACATATATTGCTATATTTACCCACGTAGGTACAAAACCTTAGTTAAAGAATAAATCAATCATTTTGTACTCTATTACAAATAAAATAAAGTATAATTTTGGATCGGAAGATGCTAACGATGCTAACTTTGTTTTGCTTCACGAGTTCTAATCGTCTTTAGCTGTATGGTAAGTTTAATATACGTATTTATATTGAAAAGAAGTCGGTTAAGAAGCTTTAGCCCGTGGCTCTTATTTTATTCCCTTAGGGGTTGAATGCCTACGGCTTAATAGCTATCATGCTAAATTTCAGCCTAATCCGTCCTGTGGTTTTAGCTCAGCTTTGATAGATCAGTCAGTCAGTCAGTCATTCAATCAGTCAGTCATCTTTTCCTTTTATATATTTAGAAGATAAATTGAAATCACTTTCGATATATTAAAAAAATCTGTGTTTTACTATTTTTACATTGGACTATCAATCTGTAAGACGATACGTTTATCATTTTTCTACTAAGTTCGAAGTTAAATACTAATAAATGGATACTTTCAGTAAATCTAAAGAGAAAGTGGAAACTCATTCCCACGATCAGGTGTGTGTAAGTACTGATAAAGTTAGTCTAAATATTGACACATTGATAAGTGATAACTGAATTAACAGCTTACTCGGCCAAAAGGGAATGCACTTTAAAAAAATACTTTATTACCATTATCAATACTTAACGCAATGTACAAACTATGCTTCTTTAGGGGTATATATTGTGATAAAATTTTTGGGTGATATATTATTAAATCTAGAGGAATATATCTATTTTGAAATCCTGTGAAGTCTTTACTTTAACACAGTATTTTCCATACGCACAAAATGGTTATGAATTTACGTTTAGTACCGCTAAACATTGTTGTGCAAGTTTAGAAGTATCTATTGAATGTTAGCTACTCGTAGCTGCAAGACGGCACGATTGCGGAGGTAGACATTTAGTCACTGTAATCCGAAGTTGACACAAATTGCACCATGAATATTTGATACCAAAAATATCAGATAAATTTGTCTGCGAATCAGTATGTTGCTTTCTGTATGACTACTACGTAATTTAAATAAGGTTCCGCCTATAGCTTCTGTATTTTTGAAATTGTTAAGGAGCCCAAACCTAATAAAATTAAAACCGGTTAGTAAAGTATGTGATTTTGGAAAAAGACATTTAACACGTGCCTATTAAAAAATTTCTAAAATGTCAAACTGTATGGTGAGTTGCAATGTGAATAAACTGTAAGAAGGCAACAGAAAAGAATGTTTCATGTTCAGGGAACTTTTGAACAATCGCTCCGATGTGGTGACGACGTTTCGCCCAGCGGAAACAAAACCCTGGCAGCCCTTGCAAAGATTCACAAACATTGTACCGGCAAATCGCACGCTCATGGATGCGTAGATTCCAAAAATCCTCTTGCAAAGTCGGATTCTAATACAAGCTTGCAGTCAAAAAAGTCCTTTCGGAGCGATTGCTATATAGAAATTAAGGAAGCCATCAAAAATGACAACAATTGCACCAATAAAAATGGATCTATGACTAAGAGTTTCAGTAACAGTACTAGCTCCTACGAAGGACATAGTGACACTGACTCAGAAACTGCTTTTAAGCCTCGTGTAGAACATAAATTGACTGATCCCTGTGAACGTCTTTTTGCCCAAAACACAAAAGCTTCTTTGATGAAAACTGCTCGAATGCGTTATGCTGACGATAGTGTATCTTCATCTGTTAATGATGAAATCGATGGTGAAAAATGGAAGAATAATTTTGTGAGAACACCCTCGAGAGGAAGTTTCAGAGACAGAAAGGCAGCTGTTGTGACTATTGAAGAAGTAAAATCTGACGGATTAAGTAATCATGAAGATGACAAGAAGAGAGCTCTAACTCCAAGTAAAACTACAGTATTTCGTAAAAATTCATCTGGGTCGATAAATGGCAAATCCGGAAGCAACGGTTCGAAACCTCCCTGGCGCAGTGCAAGCAAAAATGGAATTTCAAATGACCCATTCGTTCGTTCGCCGTCGCTCCGGGGAAGCATTAGAAAAAAGAAGTTTGATGGTGTTTCATGGCGGAGGCTGTACGATCTTTCACTGTGGAGAAAGTATGGAGTTAACTTCGCTTTAAATGGAGCGGATTCAGAACGTGCCTTATTGAGACCCTGGAGCGAATTGTCTTCCCAGCCAGAGCTACTTTACGAGGTAAGTTAGCATTAATTTGGCAAGCCCTGAAGCAGGTCAGTTCTTGATATTATTCTCTACATGTTTGGCAATATTTGATTACCCCTCTTATCTACTCGGGCGGCACGAACTTGAATATCATTATATAGGGAGAGGCAGTCACGCTGTCGATACAAAGTTTGTAAAGATAATTGTATTTTATTGTTACTCTGTTAAGACCAAGTATAGATAAAATCCTTTAAATCTTTACATAGAGCTAGTTTTGAAATAGTTCACGTTATCTTATCCCACCGGCAACTGAGCTCTGCACCTCTGTTTGTTCCGGCTATCTTAGATGATAATAATCAAAGGTAACCTTTTGTGTTATTTGTATAATAAAAATTCTTGACTATTTTAAACCACGCGAGTTTTCTTAATCTTATCACTCATCGCAATTTGCTGTTGTGAATTGCTATTTCAGTGATTGATACTACATAATAAGAATTTATGAAAACAGTGATTAGCAAAGCCGGGAAGCGCACTGTTGGCAAACTAGCCCCAACTAGGTGGACCGACGATATCAAATGAGTCGCAGGCAGCCGCTGGATGTAGGGACTTTTGTTCAGCAGTATCTATCTAGATTATGCGATTAAATTAACAATTTTGTAAATGTAAAGACATTTCACAATGAGCTCCACCACACCCCGTGTTCTGTCTCCCATCGTTCACCGCATTTTTTATTCTCCATCATTGAGGATGGCGCCCCATAATATGAGGCATAATATAAATGCTTTATTATAGCGTTTACTTCAACACGATCTCGACAGTTTAAATAGGCTTCAGCATAATTTCATCCTATATCCATACACAATATTTGTCAAGAAATCAAAATATTCACGAGTATACCATAATTGATGTTGAGCATTTAAATGTATTAGCACTGCGTACATTACTAAATCGGCAATGTTGTAGCTTTGTCACAAGGCGTTCTTACATAACCGGTGTTTGAGACACGAATACAAATGAATTGCAGATGAAGCTGGCTCCTGACGATGAGAAACACAAGCGTGGGATTGTGTGACCTGTTTGATACAGTAAGGGAAATGATTCCTATTGAGGATGTAGGTGCTTATACTTTAAGAACTCTTCCTGTCGTCCTGTATTCATTAAGTACATGCAAAAGAGTCACACCTCCCATTTTGTTTGTTAGGTTTATCAAGAAAAGTGTTGATCACAGGCAAGGTTAGGTTTTATTCGTTTCTATGAGGATTTCTCCACGAAAAAAAAAAGGTTTTATTGGTAAGGTTTTGCGTTCAACAAAGATGTTGATCGTAAGTTCAGATAAATATGGAAATTCTTACCGCCATTACGATTTTTCAACCTGCAAAGTGTAATGGGACTTTTAAAATTAATAGAATTCAGAATCTATTGCACTCTCTTGAGAGTTTATTTCTCAAGCAAAATTAATCGTGTTACTTCTAAGTAGTTGCGGTTACTGAAAGGACTTTGATTTATTTTATGTGCATTGCTTCAATTGATACAATTAATTTGCATTGCAGTACCTTCATGCAGCTGGGGTGCCATTTACTGTGCGAAAGCGGTTCTCTAGGTTTCCAATTGACTGGTACAGCGGCATCCGCAAACAATGGTGGTGTCGTCACATCTTTGCCATGTTAATCTTGCGTATAATTTGTCTCCTACGCCGGGTCACGTTGTGAAATTTAATGTGTAATACTCTTTGACAAACTAAACTATTTTAATATATTTTACTAAGAGCTTCCGAAAAAAACGAAAATAGTAATCAACGGATCGCAGATGTTAAAAGCAACGTATGTGCGTTGACTCTTAATTGTTTGCTTGGAAAATATTCCATTGCCGCATGTAAAAATCTATTCTGTAAATTATTTGTAAAAGAAATAAAGTAAAGCATACTTAGAATCTCGAATAGGTTATGGTTCTCTGTCTTATAAACATTAATGAGACAAGAATCCGTATTCGTTGAAAGATGCACAGATCGACAGACGCCAATAATAGTTAGAAGGGAGGGCGTCATTTACAATACTCCAAGGTTACAATTAATGTCGAGAATAATTATTTATTTATCTCCTACACAGCAAATGTCTGTTAATAAACAAAACACGATATATCGAGTATTTGTTGTATTAATTACGAATCCCTTTGTGTTTAAACTTTTTAATATAAAAACTTTTCAATTCTATTCTATTTTGTTGTCGGTATTTGGAAATTTCAAAATTCAAAAACATCAAAATTCAAATTAAAAATTTTTCATGTAAGCTCCCTGCATGTAAGTCAACATGGGGCCCTTAATGACAAGCCCCTTCTACTCTGTTCGATGGTATTATATTTCCTATTAAATAATTGAACGAGCGAAGCGAGTTCTCTGAGTCAACTAGGGCGCTTGCCTACTAGACAGAGAAGTGTGTCCGTATAAATGTCTGTCAGAGCCCTATAACTTCTGAATTACTGAATATTAGAACGTGAAACTTGGTTGAAAATTCAGTTATATCCTGTACTTGAACAACAAATACTAAAATTAGGTAAATGTTATAAAGAAACGAAATTATTTAATTTTAATGCGCCATCTATTAGCATTATTGTGAAGCTATAATGCTAATAGATGGCGCTGTGTCAGTAAAACAGTTTTATGTCAACTATTATTTTTTTATTGCGTCTAATGTTAAAAGTTAATTATTACAATATATAATTAAAACATTTGGGAATTATGGGATATCGCGAGGTCTCAGTTCGGGGCGAACCACTAGTCTAAATCAAAACGGTGACTGGCGTGTGGCTGCTTTATGGTTTTATTTAAGATTTTATAAAATAATCTAGCACGTTTACGCCCGCGTTGGATGAGTTTTTCATGCTATTATTCGGATTCACCTACGAAATATTTTCAGAATTCATATTTTTCGAATTTACTTACGAAATCGAGATCATCGGAATTCATTTACAGTGCCTACTGAAAAATACGTTCTTCGTAGCTTGTTTCGATACACGTGCTATCAACTTAAGCCTATGCAAATATAGAACAACAAACCTGAATGGTTTCTGTTGCTCAATGAGGCTCTGCATACAGATCTCTATCATTACGACCAGTTATCGATAGTTAGATAGTCCGACAAGAATCCAACGGGATCACCCATATACGGTACGCGGAGTACATACACACGACAGCATGATTACATTGCACTGACATTAACTAGCTGTGCTGTTGCAAATGATGTAGTGATATCTCTCTCATTAGAAATTATTTGTGACGTTGATTTAGTAAATTGTTTTCCAACAGCCTTGCAATTCTCTGTAATGTCGACTTAAGTTTTCTCTAAACATTAATCCTAGGGATGTCAGCGTTAGGTGTCAAATGCAGCTTTCGACGTTGATCTCGTCATTGAAATCTTTGCGAGCGAGTCTGTGCGCTTATAAAATAATAGAGCAACGCATCTTTAAAAAATTTGATGTACGCATGAACCAGAACTAGAACATAAACTAGTAGGTAGTAAATTTTAAAAAATCCGTGCCTTTTTTACAATCATCTTTTTTTTGAGTTTTAGATTATTTTTTTACTTTACTACGGCTATTTTCCTTATGAGAAGCTAGGATAAATTATTCAAATAGATCAGAATCAAACATGTAAACTCAATTTAATTTTTATTCATAAGACGCGTCATCATGTAGATCTATTTGTACATTACAAAACACCTTGACCTGTGTACGATTGCTAGCAAGATTATCCTGTAACTAATAATAACAATTTGAAGTAAAAAATATGTTAATAGGTATCTCACTGCGTAATAATAAAACAGCATAGTCTTGTCGAAATTCTAAATGTCAAAATTACCGAAAATTATTGGTATTGCGTGTTAAAAGGTGTTGAACGAGCAACCAAGTACGTATGGATACATGAGAAAAGTTCAGAAATGTAAGGAGTTGCAAGTGACATTTATGAAATCTATCGACGCCCACGCAACAATGCGAAAGAGCGACGCGAATCAAATACCTACTAATTTAATCAAACAATTGGCAGACTGCGGAACGTGGCTGATTACCCCCGCTTATGTCTGACATTTAACAAGGATTTAGCAGTTGATAAAACCTTGAGATCCGTAGGAAGCGTCCGCCGCCAAATTATGAAGTGAAACCGCTGATGCTCCGGCATGACTTGTACGTTGTATGAGAGAGGCGAATCTATTTCATTGCCACGCGATTTCGGTGATGCCCCAAGCACTCTTCCACCTACTTACAAACTAGTATTCTTCTGTTGATTAGTGATTTATTTCACAGGAATTCTGTTTACTTATGAGTTGCATTAGAGAATAGGGTCTAATACTACCTTAAAGATCTATTGGATAGTGATGTCATCACGATTTAATCATAAAACTTGGAATTAATATGTAGATATAGAGGCAAAGGATAGTCTGCGAGATCAATCGATCTTAAAAGCGATTATTGTTTAAAATAACGAGAGCAGTTGAATCATTCTCCAGTAGCTTGTAGCTTTACTGAGTATTTTAAGTGCAATGCTTAAATATTAGGGGCCTCTTTAGAATGCAATACCATAACACTTCTGTTTATTTAAACCTCGAGTGGTTATCGCAATCTTCACGATATAATATTTTGTAAACGGTATTTGGTTTAGCTTCCTCAATGAAGTACATACGTATTTTTAATTTCTAAAATATCTTTCAACCGTTAATTGCTACACCGAAATAGGTACTATGTATTTTGTATTCCAACAGTCTCGGTTTGGATATAACATAAAAGTAAAGAAAGACATCAAAGATCCGGAATCTGTCTTACTCATAGAAAACGTTGTCTTATTTATATTCCAAATGTCTTTTAGTTTGAAATTGTTTCCAGTTTTCTTTGAAAACGTTAAATCGGATAAGTTGGCTTGAGGCAAGCAAGCAAAGCTAATTTCGTTGACTCTTTTAAAGCTCAACACAGATCAATCATTTATTTCTGTTGAGCTAGTAGTAGGTAGGTAGTAGGTACTTAAGACTGACTTGCATCTTTCTTTTGTAGAGGTCAGGGTTTCGAATCACACCTCTAACTCTTCAGTTACTAGTATGTGCGTTATAAGCAACTAAAATAATATCCCTTGAACCTGCATGCCTCAGAGATGACCATCAGCGGGCGATGGAGAGAGTGACCCTGAGGCCCATATTTAGCGACCATGTTTCGGATCCATAAGTCATCACTAGCAACACGCACTGTTCTGTGTGAATAATACCCAAACATATCCGTTAACACCTAACACTAAAAGTGTTAACGGAAGCATCAACTTCGTTGGCATAAACTATACAGTAGGTACGGTTAGTGGTAATAAATATGCACTTCGATTATGGGCATCGTACTTCCTTATTCTCATGAAAATGCATTTTAGATTTAATATTTATTCGATGCATGGCTTTAACTACCGGTCTTCCTTATATTAAATCTTGCATTATTATCATCTATATAATATCTTGATTAAGGCCGTGTGTATAAATCTGCCTAATGACTAGTAGATATTGATTAACTGCTTTATCTAATATCAAATCTTTTCTCTGTATAATATTTATTTAGACTATGATGTTGACAACTATGATGTCCGCGTCTTGTTCGCGTAGATTGAAGATTTGCAATTCCCGCGGAAAGTCTCTTATTTTTCGGAATAAAAGTACCTTATGTGTTAGTCCAGACTATAATCTATCTCTGTGCAAAAGGAGGTGGGTTGATAAGGCAACAAAATCCGCCCCTCATACACTCGAAAAAAAAAGTTCCAGATTTCGACAAATTGTAAATGTATTTATATACTTGAAGATATAAACTTTATTTTAATATAAAGTTTAGGTGATAAATAAAATAGTAAGTTACAGAAAATATTACCCAAAAAGAGAGTGTTTCTTTTACTTTTCTTACATTTTCATACATTTTAGTCGTTTTTTAAGCTTTGATTTAATATTTTAGAATGAGGCGCTCCATGAACCATGGTAAACGTAACTGATAATGATGCTCCTTTTTATAAGCTTTTATATGAGTATTAATTTATTTTGGTTCATGGAGCGCCTCATTCTAAAATATTAAATCAAAGCTTAAAAAACGACTAAAATGTATGAAAATGTAAGAAAAGTAAAAGAAACACTCTCTTTTTGGGTAATATTTTCTGTAACTTACAATTTTTTTTATCACCTAAACTTTATATTAAAATAAAGTTTATATCTTCAAGTATATAAATACATTTACAATTTGTCGGAATCTGGAACTTTTTTTTTCGAGTGTATGAGGGGCGGATTTTGGGCCTTATCAACCCACCTCCTTTAAGCCAAATCGGTTTAGTCGTTGCAGCGTGATCTAGTAACTTGTTGGTCATTGGTCATCCAAATTAAATATTTTCTGAAAGAGCCAGTAAAAATATCACAGTGGTCACTTGCAGATATATTTTGTTGTGTTTGTAAAATGCAACGATTTTGTATATTTTGGTGAAAATCAAACTTATCATTTATTTTCATACTTTACAGCTATTCTAGTTAAGCCTTACTAGTTGTTTTTTTAGAAAAGAAAAAAAACTTAAAGCCGGATTACGGAAAAAAATATCTATCTGTCATAATAATCGATCTGAATTAAAAATCTATCCAGCCATTCGGTGTTCTATTTAAATGAATGTGGTTCTAAAAATGGCCGCGCTATACCGGCTTATGGAGATGGAATGCTAACGTCTCCGCTTCCTGTTTCTGCCTAATAAGTATTCTATGGACGCGTAAGCTCGTGGCGATGCCGGGATTAACTATGCTCTAATAATAATAATGCTTCGAGTTATATTGGGTTCTTTACATTAGATCAAAATTAGTTCTGCTAAAAATTCTATCAGCGGATCACAGATGGACATGCGTGGAATGTGCAATACATTAAAAACAATAGTTCTTAATCCCCAGCCCAGATTCATTGAGGAAAAATTTGAGAGCTTCTGTAAGAAATTTCTCCTTTAGAGATAAGCTGTCCTTGTGCACGTCCTCTGTTTGTATGTTTTTAATTTTAAATTTTTGGTAAGCAGAGCAGTATTAAGATAAAAAAAAGACGTGTGGCACTCGGGGACTGCCGCGGTAAAGCTATTGCATAGCATTTTTTATCAACGCCATCTAGCGGTGAGAGAAGTCCCGTGTCAGGTTATTTTCGTTACGGAATTTCTGGATTCGGTCTCCACGCTCAAGGCTCGCGACAGAAGCTATGCAATAGCTTAAAAATAAAATAAATAAAAATCCCAAATTGCATATTAAAGTTAAGTTTTTAAAATGTTTTGCTGGTTATCCCCTGACATGGTTATCGCGGCGTTCCTATTTTTCTTTCGCACGATTTCGAAATGTGGGTTCGATCCCTACCGGCCTCCCAATTTTTGATAAGTTTCAATTCCATTAAGGAATTTGGTCACCGTTCAACTCAGTCGGATCCTGAGGATTCGGCAATTAGGAGCGGGAGGATTAACGGTTGGGTGGCAGTCTGCAGAATGATATTCGACAACGTCAGTAAGACGTAAGGGACGTCTGTCACTGCTCTCGCACCAGAAGCACCGTTCACAACAGCAATCGTCTGATTTGAATGGTAGGCCTATAAAAACTGACAGTCAAGGTTGATCACTTGATGAGTCTCTAGAGTCTAGTAGATGTAACATTTGATTAAGTAATATGATAGGTTAATTAAGCACCTATCTAACAGTTTTTTATTACCTAATCGTTAAGTAATTCGAGTTAAATCTACAAAATTGAATACAAAGAAAATCCCGGTTTCGGAATTGTTCACTGTTTATTGACGTATTGTATTTGATTTTAAAACGCTTTCACATCACTGTGCTAATGTTTATTTGTCTGCTTTTCAACTTTTTTCAATTCAATAGGCTAATATAAATACTGCTAGTAAATATATATGGAAGTATTTACGATACTCTTACGATACTAATTACATGTTTTCCATTTCATAGAGTAATAAATACCTACTTAAACATTATTCTTTTCATATTATTAAGATTATATTTAAGTATATTTCTTTATATTTAAGGATTATTCGTATTATTTTTATAAACATTATTTATTATTATATAAGAACTAGCTTTAACCCGCGGCTTCGCTCACGTTAGGTTCGATTTTTTAACCCCCTATTTAACCCTCATGGGGTTGAAATTTTCCAAAATACTTTCTTAGCGGATGTCTACGTCCTAACAGCTACCTGTATGCCAAATTTCAGCTCGATCGGTCCAGTGGTTAGAGCTGTGCGTTGATAGATCAGTCAGTCAGTCAGTCAGTCAGTCAGTCACCTTTGCCTTTTATATATTTAGATAATTCCTCATTACAAGCGAACGTTACAGTAAGAAAGCCAATGCAAAAGGTAACCGGAACGAAATTCCGGTTTGTCTTTGAAATATTTTCCGTTTTGCGTTCATTATGTACGGGGAACTGATGCGGTTGATTTCAGAAAAAAAAAAAAACAAATCTTTTGCTTTAATAATCCACCAAACTAGAAAAAAAATTGCCTAGTACAACGTGCCGCTTGTATTGTATTTCTGTCCATTAGATATTTGTTCTACTAGGTAAAGGAAGAGCGGAAGTCTCTTCAAGTAGTAGAAGGAACCACGCAACACCACAAAAAGCTTCCGAAATACTCTACACACGTTTCAACCGTAGTAACTTCATGAGACGTTGACTCCGCAATTGCAAATATGACCGTATTAACATGACGAGGTTGTATGCACACTAGGTACAGTCGGCCCTCACAACGTTATGAAATCTCAGCTTTAAATCAAATCAAATAGAAATAGTAAACAGACACTTGTGACCTCTGACACGGGTCAGATTTTCGTACGAGCGGACTCTATCAACCGTTTAATATCAATAATGCTACCCGTAATTACAACATCATAGCTCGCGCCGACGTGACGTCGAATCAAAGTTAGATAATTGCATAAATGCAGATGATTAATAGCATTGAGCCATTAGGTTAATAAATTAAAGCGAGCGTTTATTTTGCAAAACATCACCCGGCCTGAGGCGAAATTTGTAATGTTACATCCTGAAATGTTGCATAGAAGCAGGCGTTACTTTGCAGAATTCCATGATAAACAAAGAAACCACAATGCGCAATTGCAAACGCACTTTGCAAAGTCACCGCAGTACGTTTTATTTGGGATTATATTTTTAGTAAGTTGAATTTACCGATTTAAATAAATGCCCATATATATAAACGTATGTCAATTTAAGACACCTAATTAATTAAAGTCGATGTCCAGTTTAAGTTAACTTAAGAGTGCGTTTCCGCATATCGGGTGACTTTCGGTACATATTGTGACTAAGTTAAACCAAATAAGATGGAAATAAAAATTGCTACACATAGATTGGTCCTTAATCTCCAAATCTTGGGAGTTGATTTTGTTCAAAATCTCAATTTTTAGTACTATAAAAATTATTTCCCGTCACCTCTTCACACAAAATTCACGATTTTGGGGCGACTTTAGGTACATTTCTTGTATATAATATACCGGTTTTATGTAATTAAAAAATACTATCTGTTAGCAGATATGTTCAACTCAAAATCTTGGAGAGAAAAATATCAAAAATAGTACAAATAGTATAAAAAAAAAAATATAGCATCGCATGTAATTTTTTCACATATTTTGGTTTAAACCGAATCTTAAAATAATGTGCAATAAGGCTTATTTTGATTTTACTCGGTCACTCGTTTGATTTCATTTCAAAATTCAAAATTCAAATATCAATCAGTCGGCGTTTGACCGCCTTTCTGAGTGGAAGCTGCGCTGGTTGCAAGCAGATGCTGGTATCGAAAAACATCGCTGTACGAACACGAAATAGTTCATAGCAAACCAAATTGATACTTTATATATTTTGAAAAGAAAGGTAAGAAACTAAGTACTAGGTACCTATGGTACGAGTACCTTCAATATAATAGCATTATTTTATTATTTGATAGAATTTCGAAATTTCTTGTAAAGTTATATTCCCCGAATGTAGTACTGACCTGCATGTATACCTCGAAAACTTCTATTGGAACTCCTAGATCTTTAGAGTTAGTTGTATCGAGTTTGGGCTCGTTTTGTAAGTTATGATGAGATCTTACCACTGGACTTGTTGGAGTGACCTGATGGTATACTTCGAAGACTACTACTGGATCTTCTAGACGGCTACAGCTAGTTATATCGAGTTTGGGCTCGTTTTGTAAGTTATGATGAGATCTTACCACTGGACTTGTTGGAGTGACCTGATGGTATACTTTGAAGACTACTACTGGATCTTCCAGACGGCTACAGCTAGTTATATCGAGTTTGGGCTCGTTTTGTAAGTAATGATGAGATCTTACCACTGGACTTGTTGGAGTGACCTGATGGTATACTTCGAAGACTACTACTGGATCTTCTAGACGGCTACAGCTAGTTATATCGAGTTTGGGCTCGTTTTGTAAGTAATGATGAGATCTTACCACTGGACTTGTTGGAGTGACCTGATGGTATACTTCGAAGACTACTACTGGATCTTCTAGACGGCTACAGCTAGTTATATCGAGTTTGGGCTCGTTTTGTAAGTAATGATGAGATCTTACTACTGGACTTGTTGGAGTGACCTGATGGTATACTTCGAAGACTACTACTGGATCTTCTAGACGGTTACAGCTAGTTATATCGAGTTTGGGCTCGTTTTGTAAGTAATGATGAGATCTTACCACTGGACTTGTTGGAGTGACCTGATGGTATACTTCGAAGACTACTACTGGATCTTCTAGACGGCTACAGCTAGTTATATCGAGTTTGGGCTCGTTTTGTAAGTAATGATGAGATCTTACCACTGGACTTGTTGGAGTGACCTGATGGTATACTTCGAAGACTACTACTGGATTTTCTAGACGGCTACAGCTAGTTATATCGAGTTTGGGCTCGTTTTGTAAGTAATGATGAGATCTTACCACTGGACTTGTTGGAGTGACCTGATGGTATACTTCGAAGACTACTACTGGATCTTCTAGACGGCTACAGCTAGTTATATCGAGTTTGGGCTCGTTTTGTAAGTAATGATGAGATCTTACTACTGGACTTGTTGGAGTGACCTGATGGTATACTTCGAAGACTACTACTGGATCTTCTAGACGGCTACAGCTAGTTATAGCGAGTTTGGGCTCGTTTTGTAAGTAATGATGAGATCTTACTACTGGACTTGTTGGAGTGACCTGATGGTATACTTCGAAGACTACTACTGGATCTTCTAGACGGCTACAGCTAGTTATAGCGAGTTTGGGCTCGTTTTGTAAGTAATGATGAGATCTTACCACTGGAATTGTTGGAGTGACCTGATGGTATACTTCGAAGACTATACTACTGGATCTTCTAGACAACTACAGCTAGTTATATCGAGTTTGGGCTCGTTTTGTAAGTAATGATGAGATCTTACCACTGGACTTGTTGGAGTGACTTGGTGGTATACCTCGAAGACTTCTATTGGAACTCCTAGATCTTTACAGCTAGTTATATCGAGTTTGGGCACGTTTAGTAAGTTATGATGAGATCTTACCACTGGACTTGTTGGAGTGACCTGATGGTATACTTCAAAGACTACTACTGGATCTTCTAGACGGCTACAGCTAGTTATATCGAGTTTGGGCTCGTTTTGTAAGTTATGATGAGATCTTACCACTGGACTTGTTGGAGTGACCTGATGGTATACCTCGAAGAGTTCTATTGGAACTCCTAGATCTTAAGAGTTAGTTGTATTGAGTTTGGGCTCGTTTTGTAAGTTATGATGATTAGATCTAGGAGTTCCAATAGAAGTCTTCGAGGTATACCATCAGGTCACTCCAAGAAGTCCAGTGGTAAGATCTCATCATTACTTACAAAACGAGCCCAAACTCGATATCACTATCTGTAGCTGTCTAGAAGATCCAGTAGTAGTCTTCGAAGTATACCATCAGGTCACTCCAACAAGTCCAGTGGTAAGATCTCATCATTACTTACAAAACGAGCCCAAACTCGATATAACTAGCTGTAGCTGTCTAGAAGATCCAGTAGTAGTCTTCGAAGTATACCATCAGGTCACTCCAACAAGTCCAGTGGTAAGATCTCATCATTACTTACAAAACGAGCCCAAACTCGATATAACTAGCTGTAGCCGTCTAGAAGATCCAGTAGTAGTCTTTGAAGTATACCATCAGGTCACTCCAACAAGTCCAGTGGTAAGATCTCATCATAACTTACAAAACGAGCCCAAACTCGATATAACTAGCAGTAAAGATCTAGGAGTTCCAATAGAAGTCTTCGAGGTATACCACCAAGTCACTCCAACAAGTCCAGTGGTAAGATCTCATCATTACTTACAAAACGAGCCCAAACTCGATATAACTAGCTGTAGCTGTCTAGAAGATCCAGTAGTATAGTCTTCGAAGTATACCATCAGGTCACTCCAACAAGTCCAGTGGTAAGATCTCATCATTACTTACAAAACGAGCCCAAACTCGATATAACTAGCTGTAGCTGTCTAGAAGATCCAGTAGTAGTCTTCGAAGTATACCATCAGGTCACTCCAACAAGTCCAGTGGTAAGATCTCATCATTACTTACAAAACGAGCCCAAACTCGATATAACTAGCTGTAGCCGTCTGGAAGATCCAGTAGTAGTCTTCAAAGTATACCATCAGGTCACTCCAACAAGTCCAGTGGTAAGATCTCATCATAACTTACAAAACGAGCCCAAACTCGATATAACTAGCTGTAGCCGTCTAGAAGATCCAGTAGTAGTCTTCGAAGTATACCATCAGGTCACTCCAACAAGTCCAGTGGTAAGATCTCATCATTACTTACAAAACGAGCCCAAACTCGATATAACTAGCTGTAGCTGTCTAGAAGATCCAGTAGTAGTCTTCAAAGTATACCATCAGGTCACTCCAACAAGTCCAGTGGTAAGATATCATCATAACTTACAAAACGAGCCCAAACTCAATACAACTTACTCTTAAGATCTAGGAGTTCCAATAGAAGTTTGCGAGGTATACATGCAGGTCAGTACTACATTCGGGGAATGTAACTTTGCAAGAAATTTCGAAATTCTATCAAATAATAAAATAATGCTATTATATTGAAGGTACCATAGGTACCTAGTACTTAGTTTCTTCTTTTCAAAATATATTTTCAATTTGGTTTGCTCAACTTAGACTTAGATTTAGAATTAAACTTAGACTTAGACTAAGTCTGAGTTCAAATCTAAGCCTAAGTCTAACACTAAGACTAAGTCTTAGACTAAGACTAAGTCTAAGTCTTAGTCTTAGTCTTAGTGTTAGACTTAGGCTTAGACTTAAAGAGACTTAGTCTTAGTCTAATGCATTTCCCAGTGGCTTAAAAAAGTCTAAATCGAAGTCTAAGACTAAGACTAAATCTAAGTCTAACTTAGTGTACAGCAAGTCCGGACGAAAATAAAAAATAAAAAAATAAAACATAAACAATTTATATCCAAGTATCAAAACAAGTTAATTCACTCATTTTTAACGCAGCTTGCCCGCGCCTGTGTGTGCGTGTGAACGGTGCATGTGTAGAAGTGCGTTTTTATACCTACTCTGCGAAATCCCGTCCTTAATGAATTTTCTGTTTCACCGTGAGTTTCTAAAAATACTCGTATAATGTAACTTACATTATCACCTATAAAGAAGCGTGGTTAACGTATTAGCAAGTTTATGTAGTTATAGGAACTAAATTTCACTAAAGCGACAAGGTCGTTAAGATGTAGAAATCTCCAAGTACGGCCACCATCTGAATATGGAAACTGGATCCCTTGTTATGGCGCTTGTTACATCAACTTGGGTGTTCAATTATGACTTCATTAAGTTCACATTAAAGTCAACAGACTATGAGAACTCAAAGTGCATAGTGACCTGATGGGGGGTTTATATTAAATAGGTACTCTCTAAATTAAATAGGCATCAATCTATTTTTGTAAGGATACTTGTCAGACAAAACTAAAGCTGTTGTGTTCGAAGAACTGTGCCAATTTCATCTTCGCCGAGTAACGTTTAACTAAGGAATAAAGATTTTTCAATACAAAAACTGTCAGAACGTTCAATTTATTCCAATATTGTAATTAAGAGAGAATTTAAAAATTCTAAGTCCTCACAGAAGAAGACAGCATCAACTAGTTGATAATAATTATATAATACTAGCTGATGCCCGCGACTTCGTCCGCGTAAATTTAGTTTTTAAAATCCCGCGGGAATTCTTTGATTTTCCGGGATAAAAAGTAGCCTATGTTTTAAGCCAAAGTATAATCTATCTCCATTTTAAATTTCAGCCAAATCGGTCCAGTAGTTTTTGCGTGAAAGAGTAACAAACATACACACACACATACAAACTTTCGCTTTTATAATATTAGTGTGATAGTGTGATAGTGTGATTAGTGTGATTGTGCAAAAATTATTATTTGATGTTTATAAAACAAATGTAAATTGTAATTTGTAATAGACACTCATTCCTAGCGAGCGCTATACGTTCCTGCAAATTGTTTGATGATATTTTTGTTAAAACAATAATTGTTTATATTCAAATAGATTAGTGTAGAATATTAATTGATACTGTAGAATGTACATAAACATTGAAGTAACCTGAATAAATAGGGCTTGTAGCTGTGTCCAGATTCCAGATAGGCGCAGCTACAGAAATCCGGTCGTAATTTACAAGTTTGTCAACGGCTAACGTTCTGTATCTATTGTTGAAATGCAAAATTGGGGCACGCTTTGGACAACGGAATAAATTAATGTCCCTTTCCGTTAATATTGACAATGAGAATTGGTGTCTCTTGGCCATATATTATGTTGTGCGTAAGGTAAAGCTTTGAATTTTCTTAGTAGTATTTACTAATAAGAATTATGCAAAGCGAACCAAATAATTCAGTTGAACAGAAATGTCTTGACTAACAAACTACAGGTCTAAACTTGAGATTGTATTTTCCTTCATGTGTGAAAAGGTTGTGCTAGTGACAGGCTAGAGTTTTGCAATTCAACTTAACAGATTACTATACACCAGCTCTTGCCTTAGCCTTTGATATTTCGGGTTAAAAAGTATCCAAGGAAAATCTTATATATTTAGACAGAATACTGCAGTCACGCACAACTCTAAATTCAAATATCTTGGGTATATAGCCTGACTTCGAAATGAATTTTACCAAAGCACTCATAATAGAACCTTCTAGGGGTTTAATAATTTCACTCCTCATTTTCAATAACTGTTACTTACTTGAATTAGCATAAGAAAAGGCACCGTCTAAACATTGTTAAACGATAGTTTGTTTATGTGCCATAAAAGTTCATAGTCGGACTTGATTGGCTGCCTATGTTAATTTTGATCGAAGATGACATTCGAGCAGTTTGGAGGTCGAGGTTGTTCAAGAGCCGTTACATTCCTGAGGGCACTGCATTTTACTTTATTCACAGTTTGTGTGCAGCAAGTTTGTCTTCGTATTGACCAATCGTTTCTTCCTACTACCATTGCTCTATTGAAAGAAGAACAAGTTATGCCACACAGAAAATAAATTGCGAAATTGCTAATTAAAGATAGTGTTTCTCCTGATGCATAATGCATTAGTATTTCAAACGGTAATTGTTCAGTGACTTGATATTGTACCCAGTCAGCGTTTGAACTATTACGATTTTCAATAAAAAGAGAAAAACGATTGTTATCTCCCTATACCCTTTTTTGTACTGCATCGTTTCAAGTATTTATCCAACTTGCTTAATTTTTGGACACTTGCATTTTGTACTTCCATAATTTAAGGATCATTATTTTTTGTATCGTACAACCGTTTGGACAGTTCACATCACATTTAAACTGTTAGGGAATATATGCGGGGCTTATTCATGATCTCGTTAAGCAGCGAAAACTTGACAGTGACACATTCAAATAAGCACATAAGTCCTATTTACGAAAGTCTACTTATATAACTTACTAGCTTTAACCCGCGGCTTCGCTCACGTTAGGTTCGATTTTTTAACCCCCTATTTAACCCTCTTGGGGTTGAAATTTTCCAAAATCCTTTCTTAGCGGATGTCTACGTCCTAACAGCTACCTGTATACCAAATTTCAGCTCGATCGGTCCAGTGGTTAGAGCTGTGCGTTGATAGATTAGTCAGTCAGTCAGTCAGTCACCTTTGCCTTTTATATATTTAGATATGCTTTACTTACTTTGAATTTTAAATTGTTATAAGGGTCATATTAAAATACTTATAGCAATGGTTATATTGTAAGTGCCAATTTCACCGCATCCAGAATATCCATCGCAGCATAACATTTAGCCGAGGAATAAATTGACCGTTCTAACAGTTTTTGTATTGATACTCTGACACAACGTTATCCACTCGCCATTGGTATTAAGTAAAGCAGTTAAATACGTATAAAAACAATGATGGTAGTTAGTGGCGTTGAAAACATATGCGTTTAGTAGGTCAGACGTATGTATGTACCTACTCATAATGTTACAGAAATACTATCTGAACTGTTAAATGTTATCGTAAATCTGCTGGCCTTAATTGGTAATTAAGAACCGATTATAGGATTAAAAAAGGGTACCAACTGGATCAATGAAAGAAGAAGCTTTTAAAGAAGAGATTGTTTTTAAGAAGTAAGTGCTTTAAAATACGTAGGGTGTTCAGTAAATCTTGTCGTACCACTTATTTTTAAGGGTAGCAGTAAAACTAATTGTATGTTTTTAAAGTGTTATTTTCAACAAAACATTACCAGTTTGTTTTTTTACTCTACGAAGTATAACTTGGTTGCAGTATTTTTTTAATTAATTTAACTATGGCGTCTTTGATTATCGCGTAATTCCGTAGTACAATTTCAAACGTGTTTTAAGCAAACAAGAATGTATGGATGAGATGATTTCCGTATTTGGTCAAAAAGCACCATCCTCAAGGACTATAGAACACTGGTTGCTGCAATTCAAGCGTGGCGAATTTGGACTCGACGATGATTCTCGTCTAGGCGGACGCTTCGAAGTGACAGTGCCAGAAACAGCAGCTCGTGTGGAAAAAGCAGTATGAAAAAACAGTTATATAACCTACCGGCAATTAGAGCAGCTTTTAAACATTTCTGTAGCTAAGTTACACAAAATTGGGACTGAACATTTACATGTAAAAAAGCCTTATACGCTTTGGGTATCCCTTACGCTAAACGAGCAGCAAGAGCAACGTCACGTCGAATGGTGTAAAATCGTGTTATTTTTTGCCAATGGCAAATCTAAGGAAGATGTATTATTACGAGGTACCTACTAAAAACATAAAGCAAGATATTGGTAATTGATTGTGAGGAGCAACCAACTCAACCTCTTCGAAAAAAATTTTACATTTAATTTCTAAATAAAAGTGGGAGGACTGGATTGATGATTGGTTTAAGGATATGATGAAATGTAGTAATAGTCAATGACATTAGTTTGACAAAATATAATTGTACAACACTACACGACAATAATTATTGAACACCCTACGTATAGCTCATATCCGCGGCTTCAAAAATTCAATTTATCTCTGTCTCAAACGTGGTTCAATATAGTTAGTAGGTACTCAGGCACCCTTAATATTCCCGATATAAAAGGTAGCCTATATAAATCCTTAATAAACAAATAATTTAAATATTAAATAAATCCTCGTAAAGTCGTAATTAAGAAAGTCTCCTCAAAATCGATTCCATCGTTCTGAAGATTGGAATCGCCCAGACAAACAGACAAACTGAAAAATTTTACAGACGAACGTTTGATTAATGCTGGCGATAAAAACTACGAGATTACAGACAGAGACGAACACTTCAATTTCAATTTTTTTAAAGAGTCTAATTTCATAATTAGATTTGAAATTACGCAACTCAGATGGTGCAATGCTCTATAAGCATTTAATGCAGAGAAGCCCCACAAGATGTGAACTTTTGAATTGACATTGTTTGACCCAATATTCTGGTGAATATTTAATTAAATTTACCCTTGCGGGGTTAATGTATTCAAATGCCTGGTATAATTTTACGAGTTCTTAAATATTAAGCGCCGGCCGGCTCGATAATAATTTATTTAAGCAGTAGTTTATTGCTTTTTCTCAGGTATCTACAATTTAAATATCTGCGGCTAATGGATTCGTAACAATAAAATATAAAATCGCGATTTTATTCAGCTCTTATTCTATTTATTTCGCGTCTTTCCTAAAAATGTTAAGTTAAAGCATTTGTATTTTGCAACCTGATATAGATAACCTTTTGAAAGGAGTCGACCAAAATGTTGTACTGTTAAAGCAAAATAGTGATTTCCTGTACAATTATGCTTAAATCAACTTTCAGAATATCTATGGCCCTATGTTATAGGTAGGAACTTAGGCAGGAATATGAATGTGCTATACGTATTATAAACGGATAATTGGTTTTAATGCGATTTGCTCCATACATACGCGTAGGTTTTCAATAGGCGATACGTAGGTACTTCCTGGTGCGCGTGCGTGGAACGTGTGGGTGATCTTACTAACTAGTTACATACAAACAACACGAGGAATAATTAGTTATTATTATACTAACAATGTCTGTCATAACAAAACTTATCGAGTTCATTAACTGGTTAAGGATGTGGTACTTGAGGATTGTATTGAAGCTTATATTTTTTGAAATTACCATTTCGGGCGATGAAGCGCCAACCGTCAATCTACCTTTACCGGTTGTTCAAAGGGACGTGAAAAATGAAATCAGTGAGTGTTTGCCGCTGTTAGATGAACACGGAAGTGATTCTAATAGGAGAGCTAAGAAGCGTTGGTGTCGCAAGAAGGTACATACGACGTAAGAATTTTTTCAAAAAAAAAAAAAAACTTTTGAAATGAATAAACGTTTATCTGAACTGTGTAGTAGTGGAATTGGTAAATGCCTTGAAAAGTTTATTACTTACTTTCCTTCTGATGAAAAAGTTTTTTATAATTAGGTATTATTATTCAGAATTGCTTGAAACACACGTAACTCCGTAAAGTCAGAAAAGCGTGCTTGGGATCGAACACTTTATACCCCAAAAAAGAAGCCAAAGTCTTATAAGTACCTACTGGATATCACCGATTTGTTTAAGCATATTATGCTGGTATAGAATTAAATTTTTTTCGACAGCACTTTTTCTAACCAGACGTCCTTGAAGTATTAACCAATGATTGTGTTATTAAACGGCCTAATGCTGTCTAATGGGTGTATAAATATTTTCGACATGCCTTCATAAAATATACATAACTAAATACGTGCATAATGATGAAGGCCGTTGGAACAAGAATATCCTAGGCTTAGAATATAAATGTGTTAGAATATAGAAGTCATAATAGAAATACAATATAAATGATAATAGGATTCTTTGGCCCCACACGATGAACCGGATTGAACAATAGCTTCAAATTAATTGGCGCGAAGTTATAATATTTTGTATCCACTATACATAAACAACCACAATATGCCAAACGAAATCGCAATAATTTATAGATATATGCTTGATTTTATAGCTCTCAGATTTAGTTTTTTATGGTCTAAAAATAAAACGTTAAAATCATAAAAATCTGATAAAATCTGAGGAAAGATTTGCGATCTTTCCTCATTTGCGATTTTATCAGATTTTTATGATTTAAAACTAATAACTTTAATGCCAATTTTCATTTTTTATGATAACCTTCTAATCCCCATTTGACCACCTTAGGGATGTTTGTTTCTCAAAATAGTTTCTTAGCTGACGTCTACGCCGAAAGAACCTATTTGCCAAATTTCAAATTTGTAGGCTTTATAGTTCTTGAGATTTCTTGATTATATAGTCAATAAGTGGTAACTTTCTTTGGAGTGATTACATTCTCTTGGCTTTCTTTTATATAAATAGATTTTACAAACGAACTCTACTAACTCTAGTTGAAATTAACTTTATTATGTGCTCCACAACTCCATTCTGTCTTTCAGTTTATGTCCTCTCTTACGCCTATTTTTAATTTAATTCTAGCGAATAACACTTTTTGCTTGATTCCTGCATCCATTTACGTCTTTCCAAGTTACCATATAACTTCGATATTTTATCGTTCAATTTTATATGTTGTCGTGGTAAAGTCTAAAATGTAACTAAAACAGAACTAAAATGATTGAAGGATATCTTTAAAGATTCTTCTATAAAAATGTCCGAATCTTGATCAACATAAATTTTCTTACTGCCTAAACAAAAATGTATTCGTTTAACAAATAATGATTAAAATTATTGTCCACAGGCAAAATCCGAGGAACAGTTAGCTTGTGAGAAAGAATGGCTTCAAGCTGGTCACATGTGGCTAGCTCATCGGGGTGGCTTCACCGCCGTCGTGAGGGAAGGTGACGCGGACGCTGGCAGAGCCAAAGTGAGAGTGCTACAGACTGGGGAGGTTATCACCGTTGATGAAGATGACTTGGAGAAGGTAAGATATTAGCTTGTGGTCACGTGTGGTCCGTTCGTCGGGGGAGGTTTCACAGCCGTCGTGAAAGAAGGCGACGCGGACGCAGGCAAGGCTAAAGTGAGAGCGCTAAAGACTGGCGTTGATGTAGATGATTTGGAGAAGCTAAGATTAGCTTGTGGTCACATGTGGTTACCTTCATGAACTGCAGAAGCTCATGGTTGCCTTAATCATAAGATCTTATCTTAAAACATGGGTGATAGCTATGTAATGATTAAACGCCTCAAACTTGTCATAGTAGTTTTTCAGAAACATGGTACTTAATATGCGGTAAAAGGGCCATCTTACGTTTTAAGCCGTAAAACATCTTATTAAAGAACCTGTCCTAAAGTAGACACAAACAAACTAATACACAACCTCTGAGGCCAAACGCATATACTGTCTCCTATTCTTTTTTTTACATTATATGCACTAGCTAGACGACTGGTCTAAGGTGTAACGCGTTTCCTCAGAAAATTCCAATTATTCACTCTTGTTTTAAAGATACCCAAATTGTACGTGTTAGGAAACATAGATCTAGGAAGAGATTCGTAGTGTTAATAACCCTTGTGCAATTCCATTCTCAGGCTAACCCGCCTCAACTGGAACGCTGTGAGGACATCGCATCCCTGCGCTGTTTGAACGAGTGTGGCGCCTTGCATGTCCTGAGGTCACGTTTCGCTGCAGCCTTGCCTCATGCTCGAGCCGGACATGCTTTGCTCGTGCTCGGCCCACCGAGGCGTACCGCCCCTGTTTACACGGAAAAGGTATGTTGTCATTACCGGAAACTGATTTGTACGTATCAACGTATTAAGCGGGGTTTCCACTCTCCAGTGTTACTTTTTAGGTTTTTATTAGTTAGGTTTTATCCCTAAAAGGGCAGCAATATGCATATTGGGATTTTTGTATCTTAACCGACACGATTGTGTAGCCTAATAAAATTATTCAATTTTTTTTTAAACCTACTACTACAATGTATAAGAATTTAGTAAAAAAGTAGTTAAAACATGGTGCTGGTCTCCATGCCTATACATATAATGTAAAGCATAGATAATGTTTAACACTTTGGCATTGCTTTAACGGTGAAGGAAAAGGATCGTCAGTAAACCTGCATGCCTTAGAGTTTTCAAGAATTCAGAGGTGTGAAGTATGCCACTTGGTCTGAGTAATGGATTATCCTAAACCCTTCTCATTGTTAGAGGAGACATGTAGGACGGCGATGAGTTAAGATGAATCCTTGCGATCTTTGAACTTTATAAAACTTCAGGTGGCGGCTATGTTTCGTGGATGCCGCGTGGACGACATGCCTCCACATGTGTTCGCCGCTGCGCAGTCGGCCCACCGCTGCATGCTGGCTTCAAGGCGAGATCGAGCTATAGTGTTCCTTGGAAGGTAATGCTAAGCCCCAGTCAGAATACACCGTTGACTTGTGTACACGTGTGACTCAAAAGCTCAATAATTTACTGTTACCTTCTTTATCTTTCTTTTTTAGTGCATGTTTAGTTGAGCTTTATTTTACGCCTGTTACTGACAACCATACTGATGACTGATGTATGATGTAATAGATCTTGTTTGACTTTTTTTGTATGGAAGTCACAGGCCATGAAATATGCTTTTTATTTTGGGAACACTCAGACATAGACGAGGTACGAACTTTTTTGTTCACAAAGATTCCTGTAACAACCGTTTTATCAAAAAATTTGAGTGGTTTCTATTGCATATATTTTGAGACAGGGAGTATATTAATTTCTCGGAATCATCATGTGCAAAAAATACTATGGATGCCATAAAATACTGCTATGAATTTGGCCCAACGGTATTAATTATGAAGTTAATTTACACGGATATGCGAGCAAAATCTAAAGACAAAAAATGTAAACAAACTACTAGTAGATCTTGAACAGGCTTGTTTTACATTCATAATGTCCGTGCTCCATTCACGATAGCCGATCAAACAGCGGTCCAATAAATTGCAGGAAACGTTCAATCACAACTTGTGCATATTTTATCTCATAAATGACAAAACTCGTGAGTTGGCCATAATAATGTAAACAATATTTTAATTTATTCACTCTTATGTTAATTTTGCTAAGATTCAAAATCAAACGCATTTTTGCTTGATTGATACCGAAAATAATCACCTAGGGACCCTAAAGTGGCAATGATTGGACATATTATAGAGAAAGGTTGGTCGATTTAAATTCGTAACTAGATTATCGATATTTTATGTTAAGATACAAGTTTCGATATGCGAACTTGTTAATATTAATAGTGTTGTTTGAGAAGTTCAAGGTTTCTAATTGGTTTTGCCCGATAAAAGCACTAATAAAAACATTAAATACATAACAATGTAGAACAAAATCTTTCCGCTGAGTTTTTCTCTGTCTAATCTGACAAACTAGTACTATAGGGATTTTCATCCGTTTTTCACAAATGGATAGTCCGGTTGAACGAGAAAATTTGGATTTGTAATTACTATATTTTGTCTTTGGTTTGTCCTTTAATCACGCAGTAAGATTTAAACTGATCGACGTGAATTTTATGGATGGGGATAGTTCAGGACCTGGAGAATGACATATACTTCTTTTTATTCGAAAAAAAAAAACAAAGGGTTCCCACAAGATTTAAAAAACTTCGAAGGAGACGAATGTCACACACACCATTCATAATTATTATGATTTTCAGATCTGGCTCCGGTAAAACATCAGCCATGCGACACTGCGTATGGTACCTAGCGAGTGCTTATCCGGCACAAGGGTCTAAACTGACGCCAGAACGTCTGGACGCAGCATTAGATGTACTACATGCTTTCGGCTCTAGTCGGTGAGTAATTAATACTAATATTGTTAATGCGAAAGTTTGAATGTATGGATGGATGGATGGATGGATGGATGTGTGTTACTCAATAACGCCGCAAGACTTTTTGTCCCGAAATATAAGAAAGTTCCCACGGGAATTAAAAACCCGCAATCCACGCGAATGAAGTCGGGGGCATCAACTAGTTATCTAATAAGTCTAAGTCAAAGATAATTCTGATTGAATTTTAATTACACGCAACACGTTATGGGAATTTATAAGTGTCATAGTTCACGTGTCGTATTATTTATATAAATCATACATCATCATGTGAATTATGACACTTAAAAATACCCATAACGTTTTGTATAATCTATAATTCCGAATCAAAGGACCATGGGCAATTTTGTATGGACCCCGTCCCCACCCTCCAACAGTCACCGGACTTATGTTAATATGTTCATTTGGATCCAAATAGACGTAAATAGTTGGTTTCAGCTTCAAAATCGATGGGGTTCTTAATAAATAAAAAAAAACTTTTTGTTTGAAATTGATTTATTTTTGTTATTTTTTCTATATTTTATCGTACAAAAATCACATAACAATAAAAATAACTACTTCTACTCTGTTACAGACACCATTTTGTACATTGACATCATCCGCGTTTCTTTTAATTTCTGGACCCTGGGCGTCATAGTCTGCGTTTCCGATGCGACCTTGTCGCGTAGCATTGCTAGGCTCTTTGCCAGCATCTATGGCACACTGTCATCGTGTTATTGAACACAACCAGGAAAAAGAAGAAAACTCGAAGAGTATTAGAATCTGCCTTCTGAAGCAAGGGTCGCGGGGTCAAATATCGTAGGGCACAAGTATTTGTGTAACGAATATGACGCATTATGTATTAACTACTGTTAATACACGTCATAAAAAATGAGAATATTATATAAAAAAGATATTAGTTACCTGTACCAGCGCATTTTGTGAAATATATTTAACTAACAAGCCTCAATAGCCCAACGGTTAAAGGTGCGGACTGAAAACTGAAAAGGTCGCAGGTTCGAATCCCATGCGTTGCACTATTGTCGTACCCACTCCTAGCACAAGCTTTCCGCTTATTTGGAGGGGATAGGAGGATATTAGTCAACTTCAGCTTGGCTAATGTTCTTTTTTAAAAAAAAAAATGGGTCGGTGAGCGGGGGGAGGGGGTTATTTTGTAGCTGGTTATCTTTATGTGCATGCTCCGCCCGCCGGTGTGCAATAAATAGATATAAATGAGCAGGTATTTTGGAATTAGTAATCAATACTACGTCATCGAAATATTTTTTGAAACGTAAGATACAATGAGAACCCCATGCATTTGGGCATCGTCGCCATAATAAAAAAATATCGTCTTGCCAAGATCTATCAATTGCGCTACATTTCATTCTTGTTGATAGGTGGGGACGATTCCGCCCATGGTCCTTTGACGACGTATGAGTAAATAAGTTTATTTATTACTTTATTTATTTAAATTCTTTATTTAAACACATAAACCATTTCCAAAGATCATAAGTGGAAAACCCATGTACATAATCTTAATAATTATTAACCTACTTATAGACTAAATTGCGCATATTGAAGTATAATTGCAGAACAAAAACTGATACTATTTAAACATAAATTAATTTCAACATCATTGTAATGTGCTGTATACGAAATACTTGAGCTGTAAGTATTTTCGTTTATAGCACTAGGTAGGTACTTCTCAACTAGCTAATAAATAAGTTTATTTAATACCCTTTGAACCACGCTTGCAGCACTTAACTCACTAGGTTTCTCAATCATTCTAAAAGTAAACTCGATTGCAAAACTCTTTCAGAAATATAGAAGCAGGCAGTACTTTACAGAATTCCATCATACATAAGGAAAAACGAAACATTAGCGGCACGAGCAGGCGGGTCACCTGATGTTAAGAGATTACCGCCGCCCATGAACACTTGTACTACCAGAGGAACCACCAATGCGTTGCTGGTTCTTCAGGAATTTATTGGTCCGCCCCTTGAATAACCCCATGTTGTAATTAAGTGGAAACACCCTCTTGTATTTCAGGACTGGTTCAAATCCACACGCCTCGCGATTCGTGTCGCTAACGTCGCTCGACTTTGACGGAGGCGGTGCTCTAGTATCCGCATCAGTGCAAATCTTGTTGCCAGATCTGAAGCCAGATCAGACTGCCCTTCGAGCTCTTAATACGTAAGTATGAAAGCAATACTTCTAACTATGTCTTTTGTGTTAGACATCTGTTTTATAAACGTACCTAGTCTGCGAAACAAAATATAAACAAAGAGGTGACACTCATGATGACAACACGATACCGTTACAAACTAGTAACATCATCCTCTCGTCTGCAGAAAGTGCAGAAGTCCTTTGTGGGGTCGAGTATACAATTTTATAATTTGATACCGAAATAATTGGTAGAACTACCATTATATAAATTTAAACAGTGTGTAAAGACACATTTAATAAGTAGAGATTATTACACAGTTTAATGACTTCCTTAATGACAAAGTTTCTTGGAAGGAACCTGCTTTGTAGTTTGCTTCATTTGTCCACAAGATAGATAAGCTACATATTGTAACAACGAAAAGAGCACGCTCTCCTATTACAGACTGTCCCACGGACGTATAAGCATTGTCATACTCCTATTACAGACTGTCACAAGGATGTATAAGCATTGTCATACTCCTATTACAGACTGTCACACGGATGTATAAGCATTGTCATACTCCTATTACAGACTGTCACACGGATGTATAAGCATTGTCATACTCCTATTACAGACTGTCCCACGGATGTGTAAGCATTGTCATACTCCTATTACAGACTGTCCCACGGATGTATAAGCATTGCTATACTCCTATTACAGACTGTCACACGGATGTATAAACATTGTCATACTCCTATTACAGACTGTCCCACGGATGTGACGGGCGTCTTCGTCGCGAGCTGCTTCTGGATCAGGCGCCAGTAAACTCACCAAATCTCTACGTAGGTTCTACCGACAAGACGGACGCGCCGGCGGAGTTTTCCGCTCTCAAAGATGCCCTACATCACCTGGCTGTAACTGAACAAGAACAAATGGCCATTTGGAAGATTTTAGCTGCTATATGCCATTTGGGATGGGCTGGAGTTGTAAGAGGTATGATATTTTCACTTACATAAGTAATGACCAGAATAATGTGACTAGATTCTACAGTAAGGTTAGAATCTATTCAATACGTCTTACATGAGTAAATTGAAAAATATATCGTAGCAATATTGTGAAAGAGTCATCGATGAATCAGACAGTTTGATAATAATTTACATAAAAATAAATCTGATTTTAATTAATAATAAACTATGCACACATTAATGTGGAAAGGTGGAATAAATGGAAAAAAGTAACTCATGTTAGTCAACTGTCTTACTGTTAATGTTAAATATTCTCTTTTCACCTCTCTAGCTCAAAAAGGGCGCCTTTGCTGCCCAAAACCAGTGAGCAAAAGTCAAGTCAGGCAAGATGTGTTTTTGCTCACTCAGTGAGAAAAAGTGTTTTGAATATAGAACGCATTGGATTGGCGTTTCTTCAACTCACCGTCTCAAGAAACGTTCAGAAATTTTGTATATAATATTGCATACCCCATACATTTTATTTCGACAAAATTTTTTAACTCTCTATTTTATTATTTAAACTATTTACTTTTCGTAAATGTGTTTTAGACTTTATAATTCTGTAACACACATGAAACATAAAAGAAAATTAAAATTAATTAATTAATATATTTTATTTTATGAATGACACAATTCCGAACGCAGACAAAAGAGTAATATAAAATGGCGGCAAAAAAAAAAAAATAATTAACTCTATTCTATATCTTAATTAGGTACTAATTTCTTAGTACTTGTAGTTATTTGTTGTAAGAATTTTAAAATAACAAAATGAGTGAATCTACTTATAATTCAGAATTAAAAGAATTAGTGTCTAACGCTGAATTAAACTTTCTTCCGGAAAAGTCTCGTGAAAAATACTTGAAAGCCAATGAATTATTTAATAATTGGAGACTTTCTAAGGGTGCGAAGTCCTATTCAGTTCAGAGACTGTTATTTTATCATATTTCATGGAATTGTCTAAAAAAAGGTAACCATCTACATTATGGAGTATTTACTCCATGTTAAAAGCTACAATCAAATCGAAATGCGACGCTCACATTGAAACTTATCCTAAACTTATTGCATTTTTGAAAAGACAGTCGGAGGGGCACAAATCCAAAAAATCTAAAGTTTTCACCGCTCATGATATTGAAAAGTTTTTAAATAAATAAACCTAATTTTTAAACTTTTATAATATCCTTTATGTTTTAATAAATATTTTTCTTACATCTTGTATTTTTTCGCTATTGAGGTGAAAAGTTGTATGTATCACACGATAGCAAAGTTTTTGCTTCTTGTGCCTTTGAATCCCTCACTACTCTCAGGATTCTAACTTAGAATCCTTCGTTCGCTCGGGATTCAAACTAGGCACTCGCAACAAAAATGAACTTTGCTATCTTGTTGAACAAATAACTATTACCATATGGAGGTGCAATTACCGACTTCGGCAACTAACTTCTTTTTGACTGCCTGAGTTGTTAGTATATTTACTCATACATATTTACGTGTTACCTTACAGCAAACACAGGGTCAGGTTTGAAGTACCAGTTCGCGAACGGCGGGAGTGCGAGCCGCGCGGCGCGCTTGCTCGGCGTGGGTGCGGAGGAAATAGCGCGCGCTATATTCACGCCCCCGACCCCGCCCTCGCCGCAACCCAACACTGCGCCGAGGTAATGTATTGTAGGGCATTTGTATGTGAGGCATCCCCACCTTTGCAGCTGAATGAAAGAACAATTAAATGGCATTAAAAGGACAAAAAGAAAAACTGCCTTGTCCATCGCGGATAGTTCACTATGCATCATAGCTACATCTCTCCCCGAATAAATTGGAACTTGCATATCTATTTTGTACTCATGTTCGAGCAAATAAAACTATCTTCATCTTTTATCTTTATCTGTACTGCTATATGGCTTTCACGGCTGAAATGTGGCGCATTAAAAATTTCTCGAATATTTGGGAAACTGCTCAAATAAGAACTATCTACAAACACGTCGGTCATTCTACAGACTATACGCTTCTTTGAGGTCTAAAAAACCATTGCATCCCCAAAATCGGTATCAGAACGATCCTTTCTCTTTGAGTATGCTCTAGCCCTTTATATCTCAAAGTACGTGTTGGTCATCAAGTACTGCTTTAGTAACGAAATAATATGCTTCAACAGAACTCCGTCACCTTCAAACGAGAAAGAAGCGCCAGGATCTGAGGCACTCGATGCCTTCGTGACTGGGCTGTACAATGAAACTTTCAACATCGTCGCTGCTCTAGTCAACAGGTAACGTTTGTATACATTCCATCCATCCATCAGATCATGTTAATCCACCTTGCTGGCTGGCTTCTAAATAAATCTATGTCCAGATAGATTTATTTAGAAGTCACACCGACACCACACGGTCTTTCGTCACACAATGTGTAGTAGGTTCAGCGGATTGAATGTCCTCCCACACTGCGCTAATTGGGTATTTGATTGTTGTTAAAATGTGGATATTCAGTACGACACGTAACAATAACATTTGTGAAAATAGGAAGTAAATCGGTCAAAGATCAAACAAATTAGTTATAAGCTGTTTTAATCTGACTGTATCTCTCTCTAAAACGAAATTTTGTATGAAGAGTCCATGGTGCTATTGAATCGTCACGTCATGTTGCAATGGCGCTCTCTTTTTCTAACAGCAGGGCGATTCAGACCTGTTCGATAACATACCGTGTCGATACGGTTAGATATCGATCTCTTTTTGTCGTGTGGATTCAGAGCGAGCGAAATATATGTTAACAAACCGAATCGATCGACAAATAAGTTATCGGAAGGGTCTGAATCGGGGGGCAGGACTCTTAAAAGCTCTATATTTTCGAGACTAGTTTATGGTATTAAAAAAAGAAAAATTACATATTTATAAAAAATTTAATAAAAAAAAATTTCAAATACCAAATTAGCACAAGGTCTCCACTCCAAAATACGTCTTCTTTAGGACCAATCGTTCTACGACACATATGAGTCCCTGCAATTTCAGCTTGATAATCATCGTCTAGTTGATATTTAAAAAAAATTGCAGAAGCCTATCAACGTCAGCGCGAACGTCAGCGTCCATTTTGCTATTGGACACCCCCGGCGCGGACAATCCCATGTGCGCCGGACAACAGAGCGGCGCCCCGCTGTCGAAGCTATTGTCAAATTACTTGCAGGTTAGTCTTAACCAATCTTAGGTCCAAACGTAAGGGGGACATCCCTTACATGTCTCTGCGCAAAAACCCTGGGTGGTTTATGTGGAGGCTTTCACAAGAACCTACGTATGCATTTTTGAAGCTTCATTGTAGAAGCACTGTATGTGTAATTGTGTATACATAGCATAGTTTTGTTACCAATTGTAAATTTTTTTTTTAAAAAAAACAACTGCTGAGTTTCTTACCGGCTCTTCTCAGCAGAATCTGCATTCCGAACCGGTGGTAGATTTATGACGTGTCATAAGAGCCACAAGTTGGCCTACATGAAATAAATGGATTTTGAATTTGAATTTGAACCTTGTAACAATTTCTCCTTTATGTTTGCATGATTAGACAAAAAAAATAATGGACGTTAATAAAAAAAAACGGGTAGGGATCGAATCTTTTAGTTTTCAGTCCGCACCTTTAAACGGTTATTTTTGATATCAGCTGTTGTTATTGGCAGGAACGTTTGCAAGGCGTGTTTCACGAAGCAATGTTAGTGGCGCCGCGCGAGCGATACGCGCAAGAGGGCATCACTCTTGATGACGGAACTGAAGAAGGTAAGGCTGAAGGCAGTATCAATTACTATTCATTTCAACACCAATATTTGTGGGAAACCATAAAAATCGCTATTTTTAGGGTTCGGTACCCGAAGGGTAACCAATGGGACCCTATCACTAAGCCTCCGCTGTAAGTCAGTCTGTCTGTCAGCAGACTATCTCATAAACCGTAATTAATAGGTAGAGAATTAAAATTTTCAGATAATGTGTATTTCTATTGCCGCTATAACATCAAATAATACTAGAAACGTGTTTTTTTCATGCACTTGTATGTGTCTATGTATAGTAGCTTATTATACTATTTTGATCATTTGGCAACATCCTGAAGCTTATTCATATTGTTACAGATTGGCTATCGGAAACGGTAAATCCTGGTCCAATGGTAGACCTGTTAGACAAGGCGCCTCAGAACACCATCGTACGCAGCTCACAAGCGGACTTGCGGGATTGTGATCGACGAGGGTTGCTATGGTAAAATATGCACTACCCTTCCATTTCAAGTTATAAAATGACGTCATACCTTACCGTTGACAAGAAAATAATGATATGTGGTTTAGTGGCGATACTCAATCATGATAGCCCACGAGGTTGACCGACGACATCAAACGAGTCGCAGGGAGCCGCTGGATTCAGGCGACGCTAGACCTAGGCCCGTAGAGATCCATACAAGAGACTTATGTCCAGCAGTGGACGTCTATACGTTGATTAAGAATAGTTATATATATGTCTGAGAATGGCCGTTCTTATCGACATCATCAGTGGTCGCTGTAGCTAGTGACGTCATCAGGGTTGAATGCAAGCATAAAACGAAGTATTCCTTGTTCTATACAATTTAGTCATAGTTCCACAACATTGAGAGTCACCAATCACTTTCTAATTACAATACAATCTGAGCAGCGAATTCGCGACACGCATCTTACTTCACATTCTGTTTTCCCATAATGATCACCTTGATCAACTCTCATCATAACTGATAAGCTAAGTCACACGTCTTCCTAGTGAATGCCAAGATGGCATCCCGACCTCGCTCGAGGCCTGCCCTCGACTCTGATTGGACGCAACATTTTTTTAATAATCGAACGAGGTCTTACGCAATATTGAAAATGAAAATGAAAATGAAATTTTATTAAATAAGGTCATTAGTTAGGTACAATGATCCATATTTTGTTAGGTTGAGACACAGCTGCCTAAGATAAGTTCAGAACTCGTAATATAGGCAACAGTTCTCTCCCCTTACATTATCCTTAAGTAAGGGGAGGGGATATTGAAATGAAATTTATGAAATGAAATGAAATGAAATTTATTAAGGGGAGGGTAAGGTTAATTCGCTAAAAAAAAGGCATGTTTTCAAGATTTTTTTTTGGCAATACAGATGGTGTTAGTTTATTCAGTCGATCCATACATGATAATGTAACAATAGAACAATATTCTCCTAAATTTTCATTGCAAAATATTAAAAATTGAGCGAGTGACAGTGAATTTCCGGAGGCGCCTCGAGAAAAAGTTGTTTTGCGGTGTCCATCATAACTCGCAACCAAATCATCTGAAACAAAAAAATCAAAATGCATTCGTTAAAGGAGATGTTTGTTGAGGTATTCACGAGAGGATTTTTTTTTATTTCGATTTTTCGATTTTTCGTAGCACTTGGAAGCCAAAAACCAGATTTTCGCTAAAAAAAACGGCTAATTAGCTGTTGTAAAAAAATTGATAATTACTGAAAAAAAAAAAGCTCTCGACAATACCTGGGGAATTATGTGAAGAAACACTGTGCAAAATTTCAAAATGATTGGTCCAGTAGATTTTTAGTTATGGTGGACACGGACTTCAAAAATGACAAGTCTCAGAAAAACGCTTTAAAGTTCGCGTACTGAAGTATTCAAGATAAAATTCGACAATTTTTTTATACTCACACAGAGTCGTCGATGCCAGGTCCGTCACTTGTTACTGCTCAGCACAGCATACAGCGTTTAACTGATGCATAGATCATGCCTCGAATATACTTGACTTTACCTGAACAGACCCGTTTGGGGCGGGTGGGGCTGTAAAACCTCAGACTGGCAACGGACGCTGAAATACTCATAACTTCGTCAATTTTGCCCCGATCGACTTGAAATTTTAACACAATCTTCTTGAGATATTATGCATTCAATTAGAAAAATAAAAAAAAAATCGAAAAAAATAAATTTTAATACCTAACCCCCCCCTTAAATAAGGTCATTAGTTATGCACAACCTTATTTAATAAATTTCATTTCATTTCATTTCATTTCATAAATTTCATTTCAATATCCCCTCCTCTTACTTAAGGATAATGTAAGGGGAGAATTAAAAAGTAATCAATCATTGAGGTTTTACAGAATAATATCAAATTAGATTCAGGCTTCCTTCTTCCTTCTCCGATTTATATATATATTTATATATGTCCTTTTTGCTTCAAGGTTACTAGATGAAGAGTCAATGTACCCCGGATCATCAGACGACACGTTTCTGGAGCGTGTGATGACTCACTACGGCGCTCCGCATCAGACACACTATCTCATAAAGAAGGCACCGCATAATAGACAGTTCATTCTACAACATTTACAGGTAAAGTCACGAGTTGTAATGAGTTACAATGATTGGAATTGCGTTTGTGTTGCCAGTGCTGCCCTCTTTCACTTCATCTTTTTCACTTGAACATCATTGTTTTTGGCTGAGAAGTGATAACCACTTCTGAATAGTTTCATCAATCAATTTTACGTATAAATATAAATGATTTAATTTCAGGGCACCAATCCTGTGTTATATGACGTCAGCGGATGGGTAAAGGCAAGCCGAGAGAATCCTGTCACGAAGAAGACTCATACGTTACTGCAGGAGAGCCAAAAGTAAGTAATCGTTTACTTACTATACGCCCTGAACATTTTGTGTGTAAATAACTCCTTAAAATAATGCCGTTTCTAGCAGACAATAGAAAATGGTCAGTGGATCTAGAAATTTAAATTTGGATATTTTGCTTTTTTAAGGAGAACTTTAAGAGCTGCTTTTATGATTCCATCTATATATGATTCCATCTATATGTGATTCCATCTATATTGGTGTAAAAAGCTGAGATAAAATTTTATGAACATTGAATACCTAATCTATTCCAAGACTAAGCGGTAAGCATCAGCTATTTAGCTACAAGAACCTTGATGATGAAATTTTATTGTTTTTACTAGATAATGCCCGCGTCTTCGTCCGCTTGGAATAGCCTATGTGTTAACCCAAGATATATTCTATCTATATTCCCAGCCAAATCCGTCCAGTAGTTTTTGCGTGAAAGAGTAACAAACGTACACACACACATTATGTTATGCAAATTTTGTGGCATGCATGCTGAAACCCACA
The DNA here is from genome assembly GCA_038048805.1 of Hipparchia sbordonii. Classification (NCBI taxonomy): domain Eukaryota; kingdom Metazoa; phylum Arthropoda; class Insecta; order Lepidoptera; family Nymphalidae; genus Hipparchia; species Hipparchia sbordonii. The sequence goes on along the minus strand of CM076107.1, from coordinate 3,840,098 downwards.
GGCATTTTAGCCAACAGTGAGAGATTATCAACCAAAGTGATTAGGATCTGACAAGTTACGGTGCTGTGTTTCCATTCTCTAAAAATGAATGCATCAGTGTAACGATCGCAATGGCCTCTGATTCGCTGAATTTGTGGCGTTCTTGCTGTATCAATGCATTTTAACCAATAGCGGGAGGGTACCAGCCTCCAATTCAATCATTTTTAGAGAATCGACACATTGATACCATTTTTTTTGACAGTGAAGACATCGGTCGCCTGTCGTCGTGGTCGCGAGGCGCCTGCGGCGTGGGCGCGTGGTCCGCAGCCGTGGGGGACGCCTCCACACTTCGCCGAGCGTCTTCCATACGCAGAACGCTCACTACTGGTAAATACTACACGAATATCCATCAGTACTTAAATCTATAATTATATAAAAAGGCTTGTCCTGACTGACTGACTGACTGACTGACTGACTGACGATCAACGCACAGCCTAAACCACTGAAGTTAGAAACTTGAAATTTTGACAGTAGGTTCCTTTTATGACGTAGGCGAGCACTAAGAAAGGATTTTTCGAAATTCGCCCCCCAAGGGGGTAAAAAGGGGGGTTAAAGTTTGTATGAAACTCCGTCATTTTTCGAGTTATACTCATGAAATTCGGTATTTAGGCTTTAAATTGAAAACAAAAAAGTACGTGTTTCACAGTTTTTAAAAATTCTACCCCCTAAGGGGTTAAATAGGGGTTGAATGTTTGTATAATAGTCCTTCGTTCTTCAAGTTATTTTTCAAGTTACGTTTATGAAACTTGATATTTTGGCTCTTGATTAAAAATAAAGAATTACGTATTTTACATTTTTTTTAAATTCTCCCCCCAAGGGGGTAAAAAGGGGGGTTAAAGTTTGTATGAAACTCCGTCATTTTTCAAGCTATACCCATAAAATTCGGTATTTAGGCTTTAAATTGAAAACAAAAAAGTAAGTGTTTCACACTTTTAAAAAATTCTACCCCCTAAGGGGTTAAATAGGAGTTGAATGTTTGTATGATAGTCCTTCGTTCTTCAAGTTATTTTTCAAGTTATGTTTATGAAACTTGATATTTTGGCTCTTGATCAAAAATAAAGAATTACGTATTTTACATATTTCGAAAATTCTCCCCCCAAGGGGGTAAAAAGGGGGGTTAAAGTTTGTATGAAACTCCGTTATTTTTCAAGCTATACCCATAAAATTCGGTACTTAGGCTTTAAATTGAAAACAAAAAAGTAGGTGTTTCACAGTTTTTAAAAATTCTACCCCCTAAGGGATTAAATAGGGGTTGAATGTTTGTGTGATAGTCCTTCGTTCTTCAAGTTATTTTTCAAGTTATGTTTATGAAACTTGATATTTTGGCTCTTGATCAAAAATAAAGAATTACGTATTTTACATTTTTTGAAAATTCTCTCCCCAAGGGGGTAAAAAGGGGAGTTTCAATATTCATAGTTAAGACAGGACAACGTCTGTCGGGTCCGCTAGTCTATACATATAATAAAATTGTAGAAAAGTGGTGTCTGTACAATGAAAATATATAAAAAAAAAGTAGCAGGGGTTGTTATTATATCGATGCCGAACCCGAAATTGTAATTAATTTTTTTTTTGTCTGTTTGTCTGTGTGTTTGTGCACGCTAATATCAGAAACGGCTTATTCGATTTAGATACGGTTTTCACTAATATATTGTAGTAAGCTTCACTTAACATTTAGTGTTTATTTCGTGTCAATCGGTTCATAAATAAAAAAGTTATGTCAATTTAAAGAATCACGGCGAACATTTTTAACGTACAGAGTACGTACTACACGCCTCGCGCCTGAGCGTCGACGGTATATGTAATTCAAAATATGCTGCCCGAAAAGTCACTATTCCACGCGAACGAAGTCGCGGGCACAGCTAGTCTTTACTATTGTTATAAATGCGAAAGCGTGTTTGTTCGTTGATTTGTCCTTCAATAATGCCCCAACAGAAATACGGTTTTCTGCATGGGTATAGCTAAAGACCTGTAGGGCGGACATGCGCGTAATGATAAAATTTACTCGTGCGCGCATGTTAGCCCTTCTACAGAGGTGAATTATTTTTTATTCCCGGGAAAATAGAGGGTTCTCACGAGACTTTTGAGAAACCTAACTCTACTACGCTGTCGCGGGCTATCCAGAGTAATAAAACCAACGATTTTTAAATTAACGCTTGTTATTCGATAACATGATGTTCTTTGTCTATTTTATTATACTAGGAGATCATGTGTTGCGAGAAATTAGTACAAATTTTTCACTTGTAGGCGATACGTCTCCTTTTTGCCGAGCCTCGATAATTCGGCGGTCTCTTAATTCTGGTAAGAGGAAACGGAGCCAGTTATATCGTGAGCGAGCCATGAATCCCCGGCTAGTTGTTCATTGTAATATTCACTGACGTCATATTTCATTTAAGAATATCAAGTAGGTGTACTTATAAGATTTTATAGAATACATTTAAAGCTCGTGATCCATTAAAGAGTTGTTCATCATAACGATTTTTTAGTAAATTTTCAAAAAAATTTGTAGCATTTTAAATTGCAACCCACTTTTCTGCTAGTAGATTTTTTGTAAACATCGATTTTTCTTTTTTATATAATCTTTTGTTCGACATTTCAATTCGGTAGACAATAATTGTATTGCAGCATTTCAATATTACCTATCCTTATATAGCTTTATTCTATCTTCGTACTAGAATTTTTTCTTTTACTTCTTTATCAATCGATAGACGTCCACTGATGGAGATAGGTCTCTTGCATAGGCGACCACATGCCTCGCTCTTGCGCCGCCTATATCCAGCGGTTCAATACGACTTGTCTGCATTGATGGCGTCGGTCCACCTAGCAGGGGTCTGCAGTGCATTTATCGGCACGAGGTCGCCACCCAGCACTTTGAGACCCTGACGTGACGACCATCTGTAGCCTAAGCACGAACGTTTTAACTTTCGAATAGTAAAGGTGAAGTTAACGTCAGCAGCAGTATGAAAAAGACAGGAGCGCTCTTGTTTTGAGCGTTTTAGGAAGAGACGGATATAGTCACAGTAAAACCGCTTATAACTTATTTGTTTTTTTACTGATTTATTTTCTGTTGTTATTTTTACATGTTACATTTTCGATTATTATTAACGAATATCCACATTTTGACAACAGTCAAATGCGCAAATGTATTTGTTCTCTTTAAAATCATTATCATTGACCTGTACAGGTACAGCGGGTATGAAGCGTCGCTCAACAGCCTTACAAGCGAAGTTCGTCGCTGACGGCATCGTCGACACGCTCCGGCGCTGCGGCGCGGGCGGCGTGCAATTCGTGTGCTGTCTCGTCACCAACCAACTGAACGAGGCGCAGGACGATGTCAACATTCCGCTGCTGCGCTCTCAGGTAGCTAATAGCTCCTAACTTCAGCCTCAATAGCCCAACGGTTTAAGGTACGGACTGAAAACTGGAAGGTCGCAGGTTCAAACCCCACCCGTTGCACTATTGTCGTACCCACTCCTAGCACAAGCTTTTCGCTTATATAGAGGGGAAAGGAGAATATAAGTCAAGTTCAGCTTGGCTAATATTCAAAAAACTGGATTTGGCCACGGCGGCCAATCTCAACTGAGATTAGCCATCTGGGTGGGAGATGCAGTGCAAACATGCACACAGATATGTACTCCCTTTTCCCTCACTCTCGTTATTCTATGGGGCGATCATTGGACAAGACCGGAAAGAGGATAGGCGCAGGATATCTGGGCTGGGATTTTTGGCCTGACCTCATTTATCATCTAGAATAAGTTCTTAAAATTACTTTAAATACGGATTAATATGTCATTTATTTATTATCCTCCAATATTTATTGAAACATCCCCTTAAATCAACCATAGCCTGGCATATCCCATATCTGATAATGACTGGAGAAGTCAGAAGCCGATTCACCCAAATAATAAATAATCAGTGCATTGATTTCAGTTCCGCGGCTTCCAACTGCTCGACGCGGCGAGGTTGTATAAGCAAGGATTCCCTGAACACATGCCGCTCTCCGAGTTCGCTAGAAGGTGAATGAAAATTTTTCATAATACATAAATAATTTCTATGAAAACTATGGACAGTTAGCTCCTGCCAGATTTCGTCCGATGCTTTTCTGTGTAACACACAGAGATCTCGATCTACCATCTGCCTCTAAATCCTTTGCTGTCCATACTGCGCGTCTATGGAATTCTCTTCCGGAGAATTGCGTGTTCAAGCTTTTTCTGTTAGTTTGTCCGGGATTATCTTTGGAACAGCTGAAGCTAAACTGATTTTGACCTGAATTTAACATGCATGTAGAGCACAAGGAGCGATCAAAGCTACCATTTAACTCGGAAAACTCAAAGTATTCCCACGGGATTTTTAAATAACTTGAATCCTCTCGTACACGTACTTAAGTCGTGGACTTCAGCTAGTCATAGATATAATTAATGTCTTCAAGGATCCTAATAAAGGATTTTTTTCTAGATACCGACTGCTAGCGACATCAGAGAGCGAAAACACCGAAACATCGCAAACTGCTACGATATCTGACCGACAAATCGTCGACGACATGCTGTTAGCGTTAGACCTGGACGTCACGAGCTACCGACTTGGGCTGTCTCAGGTAAGTGCTTAATGACTTTATACCGTATGTATATATTTCTCTTCCAGGTTGAACTCGTGATAAATTATCGTAGCGTATAATCTAGACTTTAAAATTGGTTTTGTGGAGTCCAGGTTTGAACTCATGATAAATTATAGTAGCGTATAATTATCTAGACTTTAAAAATGGTTTTGTGATGTTAATTTTTTAGTCCATCGTCCATCGATCTTAATTTTATTTGGATTAATTGTAATTCATCACACACTTAAAGACATTAGACATCCTTTACAAAACGGATGCACTTTGTAACCTTGCGTTAACTTTCTAAACTGTCAGACAGAATGCGCGGGCGCTAAAAATAACCGGCGGACAAATGCCCACCTCGATTCATTGTACACAAATCCCCTGCATGTGTGCACTCTAATTAACATGTTGGTGTATTGAAAACGAGCTCTTTATTGACTGCCGCGGTATTTATTTATTTTATTCGATGACAATTTGCACTTTGACTTTGACTGCAATCTCACATGATGGTAAGTGACGATGCAGTCTAAGATGGTAGCGGGCTAACTTGGAACGGGTATGGCAGTGTACTCATACCCCTAATCGGTTTCTACACGCCATCGTGTCGGAACGCTAAATCGCTTGGCGGCAGGTCTTTGACGGTAGGGTGGTAACTAGCCACGGCCAAAGCCTTCCACCAACAAATGTTATGGTTTATCTAACTTCTGGTCTTTCTTTCAATCAATCAGCGAATGATGCAATCAATCAGTTATTGGAAGATATCGTATAATTACATGAAATACTTAAAGAAATCTCTATGTTGACTGAACTACGCAAATTAGGTAGCGCCTGTAATTAAATGCAGTTTTATAGCGACAAAAACATTTTATCTTACTGATCGTGTTATTTTCTTAGCACCTGTCTAGCTAATTACATATTTTAATACGTTTCCTAAGAATAATGTTGGATTAAATATTTAGATCATTACTTTCACTGCTTTACGGTTTGGGAAGGAGAATTTATATTGACACACTTATTTGAAATGCATATAAATTAGATAACCAAACAGGTTCCCTAACACTGCAGCCACAAAACTTTTATTACTTCAACTTTATATGTGACTATAACTAATTAGTAGCAAGGTATTCGTTTATTCCTGACAAGATAGCCCTTGACTATGATCTTGCCTGATTGTGACGATGCAATCTAAGATGGTAGCGGCCTATGTAGATTGTAACTTAGAAGGAGGTAACAGTTTAATTTAGCCCATACCCGAGCCATACCTCTCATCATTTTCTATAGGCAATCGCAATCGTGCTGGAACTCTAAATCGCATGGCGTGCCGTCTTTAACGGTAGCTTGGTAACTAACCACGGCCTTTAACTGCCTCGTTAGTCTAGTGGTTAGCATGTTCGATTACAGCTGACGAGGTCCCGGGTTCGATTCCCGGATCAGGCAAAAAAAACATTAATTAAATTCTCAGTAGGTATAAGCCGGGAGTTAGGAAGTTGGCGGTGTACTAGTTTAGAGCTAGGAAATCGGCGATGTGTCACCCCGTGCCTCGGAGAGCACGTAAACCCATCCTAATTCGGATTTTTAATGAAAAAAGTTAATTCACCTAATTGTCCTGATTGTGACAAGCCTGAGGACGTAATTCATATTTTACTGGAATGTATCCGCAACGAGGCCGAGAGATGGGACACCTTTGTTCGTTTTCCCATGCTCCGGCAGATCGGCGGCTGTAACAGCGCTCTGGCTCATCCTCTGTCGGATGAGGCTAGAGCGCTGGTGCAGCTGTATAGGAAGTGCAGGAGGCGAATTGTTTAAATTTATTTTTATTGAGGTCAAATGGAGTGACGTAGTCCTTATGGACCAATCTCCTTAAATTAAGATTTAAAAAAAAAAAACATCCTGCGCCTATGATCTCTCTGCGGCCGTGTCGGAGTTCCGTCCCATCGGATAATGAGAGTGAGACTGCGTTTGCGCACACACTTGTGAACTATACTCCCTCCCACTCCCTCCCAACTCCCTCGCAGATGGCTAATATCTGAGGAGGTTGGCTGCTGTGACCGGATTTAGTCGGGATATTATGTTCCCTTGTACCTGATAGGTAAAATATAAAAAGATATAGGTATAAACTCAGTTACTTACAAATGAAGTTGTAGATCATAAACATTTAGATTGTATCCTTGTTATTGACGACCGACACTTTTTTCAAGCAATATAATTTCGCCCAATAAAAAAGTAGGTAACTGCTTATAACCCAGACTAAACTAACGTTATCTATGCTTGAATTGATCAATCGATCGGGAAGTTTAATTAAATACTTTATGTACGCTCGCAATACACGTTTCTCGTCTCAGAAATATATTTTATCGGATCCAGTGTCGGTGTTATAATTTAAAAAGTGCAGTTTCTAATTTCGAAAGCGTATACATAGGTACCTAGTCTAATTTTCTTATAAAACTAATTGTATTATAGACTCAAATTGAGAGTGCCTGATTCCTGGTTCTTTTTTATTTTTAAATTATTTTTAAAGAGGACATAACTGTAATCATTGTTATCGAAGATTGATAGCACACCGTGTACTGAATATTACATTGAAGTTTAGAAATAAATAAATTATTTATTGGCAGTCTTATAGCCTGAAAAATAATGGGCAACATGAATCTATGTGGCTTTTAGCACATTTGCAGCAATACAGTACACAAACACACACGTACACGCACAAGCACGCACGCACGCAAGCACGCACGCACGCACACACCATAATAATCTTCTTATTTATCAACCGATAGACGTCCACCACTGAACAAGTCTCTTGCACGGACTTCCATAGGCTTCGGTTTTGCGCCGCCTATATCTAACGACTCTTTTGATTTCATTGATCCGCCAAGTGCCAACATTGCGCTTCCTGGTGTAGAGTCACCACTCTAGTCACCTTGGGGACCCAACGACCATAATCTCTTTCAACTATCTACCCCGCCCATTTCCACTTCCACTTCGCGACTCGCTGAGCTATGTCGGTGACCATAATTATAAATATAAATAAATAAAATAAATTAAACCGGATTTCTTAGTATATTGTTATGCTGCACATCTCCGTAATAAGTCGAAAGCTTGAGTGACCTTTCGTCAGTAATACCATGGATATATCAACCATATGGTCATCTCATCATACTTGAGATGTTTGAATTCTTAATATGACGTTTACAGTTCGCCCATACGACCAACAAATATTTAATACCGGCTTAAGTACTACTTTTTATTATTTCCAGGACAATTGTAGTAATGAAGTTTCGCTTAAGATTTACGATTGTCATTATATGCGGGATAATAAACACATTCATGTTTATTATAATACTTAATGAAAGTCGGTGAAGACTGAAGGCAATATAAATTAACAAGTAGTCACAGCTGACTTAATTGAGTAATCATTGTATAAAATTAATGGTTAAACAGGAAAATCGTGAAGTCTCCATGGATTCTTGGATCATTTAACGTGAGACTCCCGTGAACTAAAACTGTCAAACTCACTGATCAAATCAAAAAATATCTTTTTAAAGGTTTGGATAACATCGTGGTATATGGGATGGAAAACTTCCTCTCCTCAAAAATGTCTTTAGTTCAAGATAAGACAAAAATACGACAAAATGTATATCAGGCCACGCGCAGTGCATGGTTCTGTAGTTGCCCGTCACTAAATGTAGGTATACTTAAAAGGGAGTACATAAGTAATCCGAATACATAAAAGCAAAAGGCGATTGACTGAATACCAAAAATACCACAAGTAAAAAATTTTAGAAAAGTTTTTATTACAAAAATACAATCGTAATCCTTCATATTTTTGTATTTAAAAAAGACACCCATTAATAAATACGCTTCTAACGATGTATAATATGCATATATTTGATATAAAATAAGAAAGCAGTAGACAAAAAATAGTTTATTTTTATATTTTATAAGCTCTTCTGTAAAAAAGTGTAATTTTGATTTATGGTAGTTTTGAATTCAATCAGCGATATATTATGATATAGATAATTTTCGACCCGTCCCGCCGGGCAATGTCTAACGACAACAGGTTCTCATTGCTATTACCGTAATTCCGTTGTTCTACCGGTAAGTACATAACGGATATCTAGCAAGTACTGGCCAAGTACTAGAAATTAATGGGAAAATCTCATGAGAAATGGTACCTACCAATTTCAATGCATGAAAATACCAGAAACCAATTATTTCCGCCAAAATACCACAATCAAGTTGTTATGCTTGTTAGACAAAAATAGCATTTCGAGTTTGGATAGCTTTCACTGTGTTACTGGTAACATCATTGTTTTGATGTTTCAAATTACCCACTCGCGCAGATTGGCGGTTTCAAATTGACCTTTCTGAGATTGGATTTCAATGGCATATCTACCTACAGCTGAACACAAAACCGCGTAAATGAATATTACATGATAAAGTAATCAAAATCTATACAAATATGTATAAATATGGGAAAATATTATAATGTATGTATGTATGCATGTCTAATATTTAGGGTTCCTTAACCGAAGGGTAACTAACGGGACCCTATTACTAAGCCTCCGCTGTTCGTCCGTCCGTCCGTCTATCTGTCAGCAGGCTGTATCTCATCATCAGTAATAGGTAGGCAGTTGAAATTTTCAGAGATTTTTTGAAGAGAGAGGATTTTTTTTGTATTTCTGTTGCCGCTATAACAACAATAAAAAAAAAATTAAAAATTAAATGGGCTCCCCTACTACACAGAAACTTTTTTTTAGCACGGAACCCTTCGTATACGAGTCCGACCCGCATTTGACCGGTTATTTAATATTCTTATAAAAGTAAGAGCCGAGACTAATTTTTCAATTGGAAAGGACGGCCCGGCCAAACTTGGCCCGAAAACCCGGATTTTCAACTTACTTCTATGTATTTGGCCAGATCATGATCCAAAGATGCGGGCTACTATAAAATATTGAGATCGGGGAATATTATAGATTATGGATGCATGTGAAAGGTAAGAGGTATTGAGGAAGACCCAAGAAAATATAGTTGGTTGGTTTGAAAGATGATATGCGTGTAATCTAAAGAGTGATCGTGAGTTGACGGCTGATTGAAGTGAATGGAAAAAAAAGACAATGCCGACCCGATGTAGCGTGGGATTAGGGCAAGAAAAAGAAAAGGGCGGATTCGTACTTTCTTTAAGTCAGTTTAAATACTTCAGCCCCAGCCTAGGAACAATGAATGTCACAAATTGTCACTTTGAAAGATTTAAATTATGGGTTGCCTGGTCGCTTTTCAGCGATAAGGCCGCCCATTGTACTCTGTATGGTTTATATGTATTAGTAGTGTAAGTGTTTATTTGGTGTACAATAAAGAATATTTCATTCATTCAAATTATGATTATGCTTTCCGGGGTAAAAGGTCACTTTCCTTGCCATCAAAATACCCGCTCAATACAAAATGTATGAGAAAATGAAATTTTTTCATAATTTTCTTTTTTCGTCAATTTTCCAATGTTTTTAATAGTTATTCTGCTATCCGGGACGGAGACAAATATAACGAATCAAAAACCATGAAAATCGGTCCAGCCGATCTAAAATTATGTGTTCGAACAAACTCGACTTGGTTTTATATATTAAAAATGCTATTATTAACGCTAAATTACACGCTATTTTATCTAAAAAGTAAATAAGTAAAGTACCTTTATTGTATTCCGTATTACATAAGAGTACCTTTGACTATAAAAATGATATTTACAATCACTTATACATATAGTACCTAATATATTTCTCTTAAATGAATTATCTCTTAAATAGTCATGTTAGTTAACAAAGCTGTAACAAAGTTTATAGTAGTGATAAACTAATTTTAGTAAAACAGTGGTAATAAGCCAAGCCATTGAGTGAAAGCACCTTTGACGTAACATGTCTTCAGCGTTATTACGAAACCCGCGTAGGCTTGATACTTAGGAAGTAAGTAATGGGGATAGCGTCATTCGGTCGCTTACGTGAATTGATCTTTGCGTGCATCAAATATAGATAATGGCCATACAATGTCTATCATTACATTAAAAAAATAGTTCAGTGCGTGGCAGAGCACGAGTTAGATGGTTAGGTTCCGTACAATTTTATGGTAGGACTATGCTTCTAAAAACTCTTATTATGTACTAAAAGCAATAGAATTATAAGAAACACTAAATTATGTATACTGTATTGTATACATTTATCACTATTGTATTTCTTCCAGATGTATCAAATTTTTATTTACAATATATTAATAATACATTAACGAGCACGATATCAAGCTTAAGTAAAACTTCCACTTTTGAACACATTTGAAAGCTGTATTTTTATTTTTAATACCTTTTAACTTTGCAGCTTTTATAGTTTCTGAATAAAATGGCAGGGACACGGACATACGTACTGGGTTAAACAACAAGTGTTTCTTGTTTTACTACAGAACCCTAAAATACGTTTTGTTAGCACTTAGCCTGTTACACTTACATTAGGTAGGTAGTATAATTTTTTTTAAGACTTCAAATACATTTAGCTTTCAAGCATACTCCATCAAAAACTTGACAATTACAGAAGCTGCCGTTAAAGAATAGGTAATACGAGTTAAAGAAAAGATCACTTTACCTGATTAAATTGTTAGTCAGCTTAGTCAGACTCAAATAACTTTAAAGAATCACGCTTCGCAAAGCATTTTTGGAATGAGGAAGTGAATATAATTTGTGGGGAAAAAAATACGGTTTGATGCAGCACTTATAAAAATAAAAAATACCAAAAGAAGGCGGCAAGTATCAAGTAACAATGACTTAGCTAAAATGCTACTTGCCAATTAAATGACTAGCGCGTATTAGACATTATACAACCTAACGTAACTAGTTACGCGTTAAGTAGTTCGTTTGAAATTTTTATTCATGCTACAAAAAGAGAATAGGTAAACCTAGGTAAAAATCCCCCTGACTTAACCTAGCAGTAGTTTGGGGGTTATTTCCTCCGGGGCAAGCCCAAAAGGCGTCGCGCAAGGGAAGCACCAACAAGTTCTAGAAACATGACTCGGAGGACTTTGTAGTTTTGCAACTGTATCTACTGAAAACGAGAGTAGTTACACAGTAACCTTATATGGATTCTCGGTATGGCTTATACTTGTTACTGTTGTTGTTTTAAAAATAAAGAACGCTTAAGATTCGTCTTTTTTTAATGAGTAAATATTACTTAATAACTTTAAAAAATCTTTCTATTCATTTGTACATAATATATCATCGCTGTTAATATAACGAGTAGTGACCTTCAAATTACTATTATGATTTCAAGTATCGAATCTTAATGTCATTTTAAGAGCCATTACCACGACAAAGTGATCATTCAATAACCGGTTACAAAATGAGAATAAAGCCCCGGTCAGACACAACGCGCGACTGTAACGACACGAGGTGGCAGAAGCACGGCGAAAGCCGAGATGTCTTATTGAAGTTCCATATGATATTTCGGCTATTGAACAGAGCGCTACGGCCGCACCGACGTCATTGTATTGCCTCTACTGCCTCTGCTATAAAAATAATCCGTATTATTAGAACCTCAGGACAAATGGCCTCTCTGTAGATCGCCTCCGTCGAACAAGTGACAGCTACCCAAGATAGACGGTCCAGTCCTTGGTTGCCAAGGTCTTCGGAATGAAACATCTTGATAGAATATGAATAATATCCAACTTTATTACTGGTTACATAAACACTTGAACTCTAAACTCGTTATAAGGGCAACCACGTCCTACGTCGGTGCTCGTCCGTCCCGGAATGACATAGCGGGCGCGCGCTGCATGTCCAAAATGCTAACAGACGGCCATTCTGCCGCGGGGATGTCCCCATCCCCAATTTCAGCTCGGCCATTCGTTAGGTAGGTATGCCCTCATACCGGTTAAAAGGATACAACAAAAAAAAAAAAAATGATAATAATGAGATAATCACAATTTCAATCTTAGATTAATTCATAAGTGTCTAATATAGGGTATGTTTTACGCTTATTTTGATAGGATTACAAAAAATATGTATTAATACAAAAATAAATAATCAATTCCTGAATGACACATACCTACTTTAGGTTTTAGATTTAATGAATTTATTCTCAAAGAATAATTTGCTATAAAACAAAATAATAACAAAAAAAAACTAATTCACAAATATTTTGCAAATGCATACTAATTTTTTTTTTTTTTTTTTTTTTTTTTATGTTACAAATGACTTTTCAGTAACAATCTCTTAAGGCAGACCCAATACAATACCTTCAAATTACAAAATTATTTATAGTAGTGTTAACAAAAGTATTGAGTTAAACTGGCACAAAGACACTGGCACAGACAAAGAGAAATAATTTTGTCTGACAGTAACACTATCCATTATATATATTGTTACATACATCTAAATAATAAGTAGTCAAATTGATTTATATATTGATTCATTTCCAACTAATTGTAGACCGAGTTATATTTGTTATATCTTTATCACATAAAATTTATAATCAATAATTCTAGTTTATACTACTCTAGGAGCAATCACATCATCCCTGAATTACAGATTACTACACTATGGTTATACACGTGTCATATCTAGCTTTTTGCCTTTTCATATGATATGTACCACACTGGGGCACAATTTAATTATTTATTTATTTATTAGAAAGTAATCAACAGTGTTACATCCCAATAGTATACAATTAATATATAGGTAGTTAGTTTTACAATAAGGCTAAACAGATCACACAATAATTATAAAACATGTTAAAAGATAAAAATGTAACTAGGTGAACTATATAGGTATAAAACAATAAACAATGAACAATAGAACACAATAATAATATGAGCAAGTACTATATTACATTTCGCATAAGTACCTCGCAAGGGGTACGCCGCATGTCATTTTTTCTTACATAAGTACCTTACTGGGGTTACTACAGATGTCCATTTCACAAGAGTATCACACTGGGGGTACGACGTATTTCACATAAGTACCACACTGGGGGTACTACAGATGTCCATTTCACAAGCGTACCACACTGGGGGTACGACGTATGCCATATTTCACATAAGTACCACACTGGGGGTACTACGGATGTCCATTACACATGAGTATCACACTGGGGGTACGACGTATTTCACATAAGTACCACACTGGGGGTACTACAGATGTCCATTTCACAAGCGTACCACACTGGGGGTACGACGTATGCCATATTTCACATAAGTACCACACTGGGGGTACTACGGACGTCCATTACACATGAGTACCACACTAGGGGTACGACATATGCCATATTTCACATAAGTACCACACTGGGGGTACGACGTATGCACTTCACATCTGGATCAATTCTCCCAGCTGGCAATAGGTGACGACCGAGCGCCTTCCACACTAGGGGAACAGCACGGCTCGATCATTCGTTAACTCAGGGTCGAATCCACAATTCGCACTAGAAACATAGTTTAAAAGAACAAATTTAGCTTATCTAGATTTAGCTTAAAATAATTTAAATGTACAACTTGCACTCGGTGTATATTGAACCAATTTAACCAGCTCCACATAAATTGCGTTTAGCAAAACTACTAGCTTACATGAGGCGCTGTCACGATCACAAACAAAACCGTGTCAGCAACAAAACAAAACTCGATGCAACCTGTGTCTGCAACATATTAATAACACTAAACAGCGCCTATTATGCGTCTTTATAATAAATCTTTATTGAAAGTTAAAAGCTCTATGTAAAAAAACACATATACAGTAAAAATAAAACAAAACGATAGATAGGTATATAAATAATAGTGAATCATGAACCAACAGGCATACAATAGTAATATCTCGTCCACCATAATCAAAGATCGACACTGTTGACCCGGACAGCTCTTTAAACTCGTTTGAAGAATCCAAACGTTAAAAATTGGGTGTTTAGAATCTAAACCTTGTTCAGTTCTGAGCAGTACTCGTTGGTGAAATACAAACCATAACCTCAAACTGAACCAAGCGCTTAAACCGAGATTAGCGCGAACCAATTGCGTTCGATTTGAACGGTTCGTTGCAGGTACTATCCAGGCCCTGCATCCCACGTGCTCCGTCCGCGGCGACAGTACCCACTCAGTATTCATTCGTGTTTCCGTATAGGATATAAGATATTGAAGCAGTGTAGAGATTTAATAACCATTTATATACGTTTTCTATTGTCTATTTTGGAAAGCCAACAGTTGAATACTCTAAAACATTTGTAGATATTCATCACAAGTTATGAGGGTCACATGATTAAATGCCCAATTAATTGTAAGCTTCCACAACATGCACACATATCGAACGATTATTACGTTGATATAATAACTAACTTTACGTGTTAACAATAAAACTCCTTGAATTAATTTGTTATTACCCTTACTTAAATATATTATATTCATTTACGAGATTTTACTTTCATTCATTACAGAATGTAATGAAAATATCAAAATATTGAAAAGTCAAGTCAGTTGGTGTATATAATGCTGTCAATAATATGACACCTAAATTGAGCATAGCGTTACAAAGTAAATCTATTTCTTTCCTTTATTTAACAATACAATGTAAGAGTTAGCAACCTTTGGTATAGGAGAATATTTGCTTAGCTTAGTTCTGCACCATCCAATATTTAACAGTTTGAAAGGCTGTCGTGGACAGTCACTCGCGGTGTTTCAAGCGCAAATATATAATAAGCAACTCGGAACAATTAACTTAACTCTTAAACAATTTAAACAAAACGTTAATGACAATATCAGTCTTCTATCCTTAAGGATATGTTTCTTGGAAAGGGTAGGTCTCTCTTTTTTTTTTTTTTTTTATATATATATATTCATTCAGATTTTTCTGAAATGGTTGACAACTGGCGCAAAAATCGTTACTACACTCTCTCAATTCTTTTAATGTGGACTTCAGTGAACGGAGACCAGATCAAAGGGCAATATTCCAGTCTGGCACGCACACAGCAATCGAAAAGCTTAATTATATTAAAACACTTTGAACACCTAAGAACAAATCCAAGTGATTTATTTGCAAGGCCCAAAGCTTTAGCTCTGTGGGGGATAAGACCCAGTTTATTGTCCAACGTATGACCTAGATCACGAATTGCATCAACTTCGGCCAGTCGACTGTCATCCATGCACACACATCATCCTATCTAATATCCCATCCAATGTGCGAGTGAACGCCAGGGTACATTTTATTTATTTTACACCATTCATTCAATCTGTATAAATCATACTGTAATAATTGAACATCTTTATTGTCCTTAATAATACGTGTCAGTTTTAAATCATCCGCGAAAACGCTTATATTACTATTATAAAAGATTTCGCCAGTGTAGACATTATAAGAAGAGAAGACCCAAATTGGATCGTTGGGGCACTCCCATTTGAGCCATAGATTGGTAGCCGTTCATGACTACTCCAGACCTCCTATTCGCAAGATGTGATTTAGACCGCATTAACAAGTTATGTGACACACCGTGCGCTTGCAGTTCACTTAGAAAGACACTATGATTGACCTTGCCAAAAGCCTTTGAAAAGTCGGTACACACGGCATCGATTTGTTTCCCGTTATCAATACATTCTGTTACATTTGTAGTACGAGGTAGCAGATTGCTAGATTGCTAGTCGAGCAGTCACTTATAAATCCATATTGCTTTCTACTAATTACATTC
Organism: Hipparchia sbordonii; assembly: GCA_038048805.1. Taxonomy (NCBI): domain Eukaryota; kingdom Metazoa; phylum Arthropoda; class Insecta; order Lepidoptera; family Nymphalidae; genus Hipparchia; species Hipparchia sbordonii. The sequence goes on along the minus strand of CM076107.1, from coordinate 3,823,775 downwards.
AGATGGCCCTACATGCGCTGATACACTAGCGATTCAAAAACCTTCGCCATGGTAGACAAAATATATATTGGGTGATAATTTTTCACTTTTTACCCCTTGCCAGACTTAGACTGTGTCTACACGTTAAGTATTACTGTGTAAACATAACTTTAAAGACTAGACTATTAAGGTGTCGGTAAAATGCCCATCTTTTAAAGACTAATTAAAAATCAACGCAAGAGACAGTCATATCGGCCAGGCACACTTCATCAAAAATATTGGGGTATATGGTAACAGCTGCCCTTTAAAATACTTTGGGTTGCTTCCTTTTTCTGTTTCTCATTGTATAAATGTGTTCACTGTAACATAGCACTATTAACCCTCGCAATCCAACGGATCCTTATATCTTGTCACTTTTGCGCGATGCCCATGTTTCAATTCTAGAAGCTCAATTCACTGAGGGAAACTACACAGGATAAGACCTGCTTTTGGGCTTATTCAAAGACATATGGGTCGAACCATATCGCACAAGATATTATAAAATTTAGACACCATGGCATCAACATTCTCACAACCGCTAACTTCATCTATCCAGGAATTACAGTTTAGAGAGAGATAAATGACCCTTTCACAGTCAACTTTTTTTTTTTTTTTTTTGTTCTGATTGAGACATTATAATTTCCAATGGAGGATGATATTTATCAATCTTTCTTAAATAATTAAAACATTCACTTTCTATAATTCCCTTATTTGTTGAAATTTAATCAGGAATTTTGGTTCTGTGATTATATACTAAATTATATTGTTTAAATCATTAATCAACAATAGAGCTTATCAATGCAGCAGTAATGTAATTAAGGCGTCAAACGCGTTATCACAAGGAGACGAAATATTCTACTTAAATTAAATTATTAATTAGTGTAGCACAATTATTATTATTGAATATTTTGTTAATGTTCCCAAGAAATTGTCAAGTAAAGTGAAAATTGAGTCTAAGTATGTGTCGATTCGCACACAGATATGCATATACTCCACCCACTAAACATTCCACCACATATCCAAAACTATCAGAGCTAACCCCGTTATCACGTCTGTCAACATGGTAACGACTATCAAAAATTTCTCTGTGTAAAATACTATCATTAAACTATGACTCAGTTAATATTATAATGTCAAATTCACTGTTGAGATAGGTTACGATAGATCTCGTTAGTGCATGAACGAAGTCCTCTAACATTCTGATTATAACACTTATTCGTCTTAAATATTTTTTTTTTTTTTTTTTAAACTTTAAAATTAATAAAATTATTATGCAGTAAAATACTTAAATGTATTATTAAGATTATTTAAAGAGTCCTTATTCCTTATAGATATTAAAAATTCCTTATATGGTCAGAGGATTCATTTTTGCGTATGTATACAAATCCTCATTTAACCCACACAAATCTATTTATATTTTAGTTTCTTAGCCTTCAGACGAAATGCATGCAGAACGTTCTGCAATATAGATTTGTTTAAGGTCTCCACCTAATCCGATATAGCTTGTATTCTATTTATCTCCACTATACTCAGCGTTTCTATTAGAATTACTCGCTGCTGCCGAAAACTCAAACCCTTGGATAACCGAACTCGCCGTTCTTGTACACAAGTGAACATTAATTCAATTCAATTTATTTGCATAAAACATGTGACATACAGGTGTTAACAATTGGTTATGAATGAGAACAATGTTTTGCCTAATAATCGGCATGCACATATTTACAAATTCATCTAATATATAATGTCGATTGATTCTAATAATGACGGCAACAATCAGTCAATTTAATTCTTACAATGTCATACTTATTCTCACACAGATTACACATCAGATTCTTTAAGATTATATTTAATTGTGTTTGCTATCTGGTTAACCATCGATAATAAACTTTCATTCCAATGCTCTGGAACACACTGTATTTCAATGTTATTTACTCGCGATTTTTGTTCTGATTGAATTGAAGTTTATTTGTATAATTCTTGTAACCGACAGCGCGCGGCTCACGGTCGCGTGCGCGTCGCATCTGTATAAGTGCGAGCGACCCCGCTCGCGCCTGACCGCTTCCACCCAGGCTCCCAACAGGCTCAGACACTCACGCAATATGCATGTACACAACGCAACCACAACTAAATCGCCCGCAACTTCGTGAGACAAATGTACTATAAAATTTTATATTCGGTTTCTAACATATTAATGCTCTTGATCTTAAATTGAAGTCCTTTCTTTAAATCTTCGTGTTGCTAATCCATAAAGAATATGGAATTTGTAACTTGAGTAAGTTGATCAAGGGTATCCTTCAAGTTTCGACCAAACTGACATATATATATATAATGTTTGCTTAAAAGAAAGTGAAGTTCTTCTCTAACAACCTGACGAATATACTATGATTGTTAAATCATTTATCACACTAGTATAACTGTTTTTTTTTTTTATTTATTTATTTATTTATTTTTTTTTTTTTTTACATTCACATTAATAACCGTGTTATCGTTTTTCGATGAGCTTCGTAATGGAGTATAGTATTGGTTTTACCAGACCGTGAACGGTTACATGATGGGCATAGTCAGGTAGTTAAAATCGGAAGATAAGTCTTTTTATTGACCATTAGACGTTTTGAAATCATCAAAGTGATATTTTGTCATACATGATGAAATTCTGTAGTAATTAGTTGGTCAGTACAACAATCAAACTTCTTGGCATTCTCTTTTGTAGAAGCGAACATTGTTATTAACGATGTAGATAAAAATTCAATCCACATTCAATATAATTGATCGTCTAATATCGTACCCTTATTGCAAAAACCGATTATCTGCATTTTTGTACCAAAATTAGGTTAAATATATCAATCGACTCGTCAACTCACGGCGAAGCTGTAGGTAAAACCCATTGTCTGCTACGACGCTTTTTTACGGAGATAGCTAGAGTTAAAAGCAACTACCTACAGGTATGATTTAATTACCTTCTTAAAAAAAGAACTAAACTCATTTAAATAATTTAGATTTATAAATCTATACCACAAAAACAATGTATTGTATTTTAATACTTTTCAGATGTAGTTGCTTGATTTATCATTATGTCAATATTATTCTGTTAATACACGTTAACCTGCGTTAACAGGTTTCAGCTTTTATTAATATACTAGAAATTGCTGATGTATCTAAAAAGTAAAACGAACTAAACAACATTAGTTGCTTTTTGCAGAATAATGAACACAATATTTTGTTAAAATTATTGCAGGTAAAAGAACTTAAGTTCACTTTTACTGTATAACTGGGCTACGAGGGTTTTTGAACATCTTCACAAATCAAAAGTTTTTTGATTTGTAAAGCTCACAATATAACTCTATCTTTAATGTGATAGAGAAAAGAATGTCTAAAGATCTTAAGTTTAGTGACTGGCCAACTGCCGGCATCTATAAAAGTAGAAATAAGCTGTTTGACTTGTATGCAGAAAAAAATATAATTATTCCCCCGCGTTTATTGAATATGTAAGAAACTATTCTAAATTGTTTGAAAATGCGAGCATACAAGCAAAGTCACTTCACATAAAACAAAAAATTGACAATTCTGATAATAAAATTAAAACAGCATGGGACATCATCGGCGATGAAATGAGTAAACATAAGGTACATAATAATAATAAATTGGAGCTTAAAAGTGATAATCATGTAATTAACTCCGATACAGAAATTGTAAATACATTTGAGAACTTTTTCAAAAATATTCCAATTACTACAACCAGTTCTCTGAATTCCTCGCCAGCAGAAGTCTATCGTCTTCTAAGGAGCAATGTCTCTGAGTGCAATAAGTTATTTAGGTTTGAACACGTTACCCCATATGACATAGTCAAAACATTTAAATCTTTACAAAATAAGAAAACAGCAGATCTATGTGGGATATCAGTTAAAATAATTCATAACATAATTAAATTGATATTATTGCGCCATATCTTGCTTTAATTTTTAATTAATCAGTAGATTCTGGATCTTTTCCAGACCTTATGAAATGTAGTAAGCTAATACCGCTTTTTAAATTGGGAAGCAAAAGTGACCCGAATAACTACAGGCCAATTTCAATTTTGCCAACTCTCAGCAAGATATTCGAAAAAATAATGCTCAACCAACTGCTTTTAGACTTTAATTTAAATAAACTCCTACACACTGAGCAGTATGGTTTTACAAAGGGTCGATCAACAACCGATGCAGCCGCAAGGCTGTTACAACACATATTCGATGCATGGGAGGACTCACAGAGTGCCGTTGGTATTTTCTGTGATTTGTCAAAGGCATTCGACTGCGTTGATCACGAGACACTTTTGCTTAAACTGAGCCACTATGGCATTAAAGATTTTGCACTTAGTCTCATTGCGTCTTATCTCAGTGAACGAGTCCAAAGAGTATGTGTCAATGATGTAAAATCATCCGGATCAGCCTCAGTAATGGGTGTACCCCAGGGTTCTATTCTAGGTCCATTCATGTTTTTGGTCTACATAAATGATTTACCACATTTTGTCCAAAATACTTGCGATATTGTACTATTTGCTGATGATACGTCTTTGAATTTTAAAGTCGATAGGATGAAAGACAATTTTGACGATGTAAATAATGTATTATCTCAAGTTTCTGAATGGTTTACGGCAAATAATCTACTTTTAAATACTAAAAAAACAAAGTGTGTTGAGTTTTTATACCTAACCCGAGAACTGTCAGTAAAAATTTAAAGATAAATAATGAACCTTTGAAAACTGAGGACTCCACAGTGTTCTTGGGATTAACCCTGGATTCAAAGCTACAATGGGGCACCCATATAGCAACGCTTGCGGACAAACTTAGCTCTGTTGTATATGTTATCTTTACATAGTATAAAACAAAATCGATTCCCGCTGTCTGGCCCTCTTTATGTACGCGTAGATCTTTTAAACTACGCAACGGATTTTAATTCAGTTTTCATCAGTAGATAGAGTGCTTCGAGAGGAAAGTTTACAGTTATAGTGTTTCCCTAAATTCCTACGGGAACGGGACAAATGTAGGTGAAACCGCAAGGCACAGCTAGTTATTCTAATATATTGGGTGTACAAATTAATTCGGTCCGTTTTAAAAAGATGGCTCTAGCTGTCATGAATGTTTTATTGTGACAGTTGATCGCGGTGGTTTCAGAGATGTTAGACATCTGTCAATAACATTCCGTTCCCATCACTTCAAATTTCGTAAAAGAACTTGTTTTTAATTTTTTTGAATATGTCAAATTTTGTGTTAACTAAGCAGCATCTGCGGGAAGTTTTAATTTTTTTGCTTCAATTGGAAGAAAAGTGCAGGGGAAGCGCATCGAATGCTTGTGGAAGTTTATGGTGATAATGCTCCAACTGATAAATCATGTAGGGAATGGTTCCGACATTTTAAGGATGGTGATTTCAGCGTTGAAGATAAGCCTAGACCCGGACAACCAACAAAATTCGAATTGGAGGCACTACTCGATGAAAATCGAAGTCAAACACAAGAGGAGCTTGCAGATAGTTTAGGAGTGACTCAACAAGCAATTTCTGTACGATTAAAGTCCATAGGAATGATTCAAAAAAAAAAGGGATACTGGGTTCCTCATGAATTGAAACCAAGAGACGTTGAAACGTTGACGACAACGCTCGACCTCATGTCGCAAACGTCATCAAAAAATATTTAGAAACACTCAAGTGGGATATTTTACCACACCCGCCGTATTCTCCGGACCTTGCTCCTTCGGATTACTGGTTATTCCGACGGATGCAGCACGACTTGGCTGGTCACCGGTTCACTTCTTTTGCAGAAATAGAAAATTGGATCGGAAGTTGGATTGCCTCGAAAGACGAATCATTTTTTCGAGATGGAATTCGAAAATTGCCTGAGAGATGGGAAAAAGTAGTAATCAACGATGGACAATACTTTGATTAATCTATTAATTTATTTTGATTTAAAAATAAATATATTTTTAACAACAAAAAACGGACCGAATTAATTTGTACACCCAATAATAAAACGAAATAGTTTTTTTATTTAAATGAGCTAATCTCTAGAACGGCTGGACCGATTTCAACGAAACTTTCTTTTAAAGATAGCTGAGATTATAAGAAATAATGTAGGCATGCCCATTTCCCACGGGAACGGGAACTCCTCGGGTAAACCCATAGGGCGCTGCAGTTAGTACGTACAAAGTTAAATGAAATCTACTTTACCTTCAGCCAAAAGCAACTAAAGATATTTATTTTACACCTGTACTGGCTAAAGTTGAACTAAAACGATTTTTGTCTTGATGATTATTACTATTTAAAACAAGTGATTAAATAAAAAATGCCATTAGAGCTACCAGAACGGTAAATTTGAAAATTTGGTAGTTTTTCTACATTCAGGAAAAACTAACTAAGTGAGCTCCATACCGGTTATTTTCTTCTTTTTGTTGAAAAAATAGTAAGTTTTTTTCAATTATTTACCTACTTAACATTTCTTGAATAGTTTCTTGTTTATAAAAATTATTATTGTTTAAAAATTGACATCATTATAACTAATTTTTAAGTCGTTAAAGTTTCAAATGCTTATAACTCAAAAACTTTTCGCTCAAATTTTGGTGCAGATAATCGGTTTTTGCAATAAGGGTACGATATATTAGATTTGTAGCGAGAATCGAACTCGCATTTAGTAACCTCACCAGTGGGCCACATGGGCCGTCACATAGTTTATGCACTTGAATAACATCCTCTTTAACCGAAAATTGAATATTAGTCCTTAACAACAATTTTGCACCACACGCACACTTACCACTTACTTATCCCGTCATTGTAATTACTGAAACCTCAGGTATATAAAATAATTAATATAGTGTCGTACACATATCATTAAGGCACCCATATGTGTGGTAATTCGTTGTTAAAAGATTTAATACTAAAGTAGTATAACGTGTTATCAAAGTGCACCACCTCGCAATACTCCCATCGCTCAACACAGAGCAGCCATATTCAGTATTCGCATCTTATTAAAAATAAAGATATCGCTTAAGCCTAAACAGTCGGCATAAGTACCTACAACCCGACTCCGGCGTCCGTAGTATTATTACATCACTCTATGCGCCCACGTCACGGGGAATGTCGGCCCGAGCCTCGGCGGCTGGCGCACTTTAAGGTACCTACCACTAAGGTACCTAATTAATGCGACGTTGTCACTCTGCTCTACGACGTGACGCAGCGATTCATTTTGGCGGGTATTGGGACGCATCCTCAACAATAGTCACCATCGAGCAGCTGGGCGTTTTACCGGATATAATAATAATATGAATGCATATATTGCGTATGGTAGGTATCTATGCAATGCAAACACAAGAACAAAAAATAATAATTATGTTAAACGGATCCATGAATAAAATACATAATTTGTACATACCATTGTTAAGTTCTTACCACTTCTGAAGTATTAGAACCTCAGGACAAATGGCCTCTCTGTAGATCGCCTCCGTCGAACAAGTGACAGCTACCCAAGATAGACGGTCCAGTCCTTGGTTGCCAAGGTCTTCGGAATGAAACATCTTGATAGAATATGAATAATATCCAACTTTATTACTGGTTACATAAACACTTGAACTCTAAACTCGTTATAAGGGCAACCACGTCCTACGTCGGTGCTCGTCCGTCCCGGAATGACATAGCGGGCGCGCGCTGCATGTCCAAAATGCTAACAGTATGGTGCAGTACAATTATTTATTTATGAGCATTTTTACAAAGCGATACAGCAAGCAAGTTTTCAATTTTTTATTTTTTTTTACTGTTTGACACCACTTTCATAGCTGAACACGTGGATGTACAAACTTTTCAAATTGTATTGGAAAGTTGATTACTTTAGTTCTATGAAAAATATAGTAACTATAATGTACTGTAATGTAGATTAAAGTGAGTTTAAATAAATAAATATCAATTTGTGCAATGCCTGTAAAGTTATTTATTGATCGTAAGCCCGATCTAAGCGAAACGTCTAAATTCTAAAAGAATTGCAGCCAGAGCTGCACAGTGTGAACTTCTTCATATACTTTGGAGCTACTTTGTCGGTCGCTATCAATGTCGCGCCGCGTTTTGTAGTACCAGGGCTCTTTATGTACGGTCGTGATGCTGTTACATAAACTGCATTATTAGTTACATTTCTCGAGTAGATTTCGAGTATCAAATTGTTGCCGCTTCGCCTTTCTAATCATAAAATTATGCAAACAAACGTCAACTTTAGATAGACAATTAAATTGTATGGTAATGTTAAAGTTGGACCGTGGCCGTGGTGTAAGATCAACAAACACTCAGGGCACGGTTCCGTTTACTTCACGTGATATGTGGTTCCGATTTACGCTGGCTCTAAAATCCTAAAATTTCCTTCAAGTGTAACCACTAAAAAATAAAATGATATGCAAAGTTCATGACATCACGGTCGTATGTAATACTTATTTGGCCATTGATGTCAATGATAAGTAGATGGGTGCCTTGCACAGATTGTAGGTCATCTTTGTTTTCAATACCACTCGCAACAAGGCTGATGTAACGCATTATGTCACCGTGTCACTTCCGAACAGGCTTTCACGACCCGCTTTACTCGTATGTGAAACTTCAAATTATTACCACCGATTCACCGTCCTGTGGCCTCGTTGAAAAGATCCTGAACATTGATGAATCCTTGGGGCGAATACTTCAATATTGGCTGATCCGTGAATGATCCATTTTCGACCTACACTGGGCTCTATGATGTAGTAGGTACGCTAGAATGGCTTTTTTTCCTGTACAAATAAAAGTTTGAAAACCGAGTCTTCATATTTATATAGGTATATTTATAGTTAGTATATAAATATGAAAATTACTTCATAATAGAAAACCTCAATATTTTTTATTGGTTCAACCCAGGACTCGAACCCGGTACCTCATGATCCGCAACCGAACAAGCTGACTATTAGACTATAGAGGCATTCAACGCAGAATGTTTATAAAGTGTTTAATAATGGTAGTTTAAAAGGGAAAATCTCTCTAAAGCTCATGTTTTATTCACAGAACTTGTTTCAAAGTTCAAGCTAACCGCAATGTTTGGTTGATCCTATCGTATAAATTATTATTTTATTAGCAGTAGTAAACTTCATAAATATTTCAAAGAAAAGACCACCACGTACCAGAACGTACGTATAATACTGGATTATCTGGTACGAGATATTAGAAATTTAATGATGAACAAGTTGCAAACAGCATTCCCTACGATAAAATTTATGCTAGCCAGCTTGATATGGCCATTTAATTAAGGGCGTGAAGTAGGTACCATTACCTGACGGCCACGAAATTTTTCGCTCAAAGTGAATTCGCTTGGCGCAGCAAGCTTTAGCAGCGTTGAGCGTCAAAAAAAATCGTGTTTACCTATAATTTTTTTTTAATGTAATTTATAATTCAATTTTAAGGAATAACGCTGCAAATGTAGCATGCTGTTGACATTTTATTCATATATTTTTTTTAATAATTATATATGTAATATCATTTATTTTGAACTAGTTGATACCCGCGACTTCTTTCGCGTGGATTGAGGTTTTTATTCCCGCGGGTACTCTCTTAATTCCCGGGATAAAAAGTAGCCTATGTCCTATTCCAGACTATAATTTATCCCTGTGCCAAATTTCAGCCAAATCGGTTCAACGTTCAATTTACTGAGTCGTGATTACTTCCATCATACATTCACACGCATGTAATTGTTTTCATACATCTATGTAGGTGAATCTCAGTACAAAAAACTAGAGCAAAATCTTGTATTGTCTCTAAGGGTCTTTCTCTCTCAATTGAGCTGTTTCAAATCTCATAAGTGCTCGTGATTATCTCATAAGAGATCGAACTGAATAACTCATTACTCATGATGAGTCGCAGGAGTTTTTGTATCAATTTCGTTTATATTTTTTGATTATCGACCAATGATATCGATGAATTTGTTCTATTATGTCTTCTGCTTTCAATACTCAGACAGAGAGATGGCATATTCTAGAGGAAGCTGGCTTTTATCTAATTCATGTTAAACGTGATTTTCATCCTTTCTATAAGTGATAAGTATAGCGACATACTTTAAATAAGTACGTTTAATTACCATCAATGGTTATTTTGAATATCAGTTACGTTTGTGGCACATAACTATTATAAGCACTTGCAATATAATACTTTCATCATGCATATACTCGTAGTTTACAAGGTAGGTACTTTGATATCTATTATATTATGAGGACCTCATCTCTTTGCTCCATAACTCCCTGTATTTATGATTGTATTTTTTTATATCATTGATAGTATTTGATTGAGAATAATAATAGAGAAAGTGACATTACATTTCGATTTGCTTTGTTAAATAATATAGGGCATATAATATGCTATTTTCGTGAAAAGTTCGAGATAATAAAAGTAACTGCGAACAGTTTTATTGTACAAAATAGATAAATGATCAAATAATTACCCACGGAAGGGTCAATAATGATTTGGAAAAAGAAATGAAAATAGGCGTAATAAAATGCGCGTCGAACTTTCGCAAGGGTTCAGTTGAAAATGTTTAATGTTGTAGATCTTTTATTATTATTTAACAACAAGTGGTAATTTTATAGAATTTTCAGATTTTTCAATATAATAGTTAAGAATTCACGGAAGAACCTTTAACTTATGTAGAACTGTCACTTTAGTTCTCATTATTAATTTATAACTATTAGATAATGATTTCAAAATACCTACACGGCGATATCCCACGCGAGGGGGTTTCTTAAACTTTCCTTTTTCACGTTCAATAATAATTAAGCATATATTACATTTCTTTTTTTTTGTGTCAGCAAAAATCGTAAATTTTTTTTTACGATTTTTTCTGTATCGGTGCCAAAGTTCCACTTTGAAACTTCAATGGTTTCTTTTTAGAATACTGTGTGTGACACAGTCGGTCAGACAGATCGACAAACTGGCAGACAGGTGGACTGAACGAAACTTATTTTACTACGAAGTTCATTATTTTACTACGAAATCCAAGAAATCAATTTTTCGCCGCCCGCCTCATTGATTTACGATTATGACCGAAACCGTAAATCGATTAACCTTCCTTCAGTGTTAGTAAATCGCTGTGCGAAAGCAATATCTTGGGAGAATAATTACTCGTCATCGTTCTCATCCATAAATCATTTCATTTCACTCGTTTCATTTCATCATTTCATTTCACTCAGAGCTACATCGGTGTCGAGAAATATTCAGCTTCTTGACTACGACTACTACATTTGATTACAAAGAAGATAAACTGTAATTAAGAGTCATACAATACAGTTACTGATTTCTGTTACAATGGAACCACATTCAGAATAATAGAACAATATCTGTTTGATGAAATTATCGATAGATCTGGTGTTAGCTTAATTATATTAGATTGTTCAGTTAATCTTCTTTACATATCTATATGCTGGAAAGTACTTCTTTAATTAGGTATGTTATCATTTGCGACCGTATTGCTTCTTCGTAGTTCGAAAAAATTTCGAAATTCATTTACAATTCATATGAAAGCTTGAATATTCATTGAATATTATGCTGCAATACTAAACAATTTTAGTATCCACAAAAATAAATAAAGAATTACAGGTAAATCAAGTTGAACAAATTCGCTTATGCTGTCATACTTCCAATATACCATCAATATTAGCTATTTTCAAGTTTCGAATTCACATGAATATAATTGTTGCCAGTTAAGGTAATAAATAAGCTTTCACAGCGACAGCTAACTTACCATTCGCCATGAGCGTAGTTGTAGGCGTTATGATATTATGATAATGTGTGTCCTATGATTGTGGTATAAACCATGCCACAGAATCATGCTGTAAAATTTATAGCCTATAATTACAGCAATATGCATGGAACGATGATGTATTACAGTGTCTGCTTATTTGCGATATATAAAATTCATAAACAAACTAATAAATAAGAAATTTTATGGGATGAGGTGAGAAAACTTGTAAAATGATTCTATGTATTTTGAAACTGTGATTAAATTGTTCGACGCATATGTATTACTGTTGGGAATGACCTGTTGGAAAATTGGATTAACTGCAATCTATACAAATAAATAAAATTGAAGTGTCTGTTTGTAATATCAAAAGAACAGCTTTTTACTAACTGCATACAAAAGTAAATACGGTACTTATACCAAGAAAACAATTTTGAAAATTTTTGTCTGTCTGTCTGTCTGTTTGTTGCCGCTAATCTCGGGAACGGCTGGACCGATTTTGACGGGACTTTCACTGGTAGATAGCTGATATTATCGGGCAAAATATAGGCTACTTTTTTAACTGACTTTCGAAAAAGGAGGAGAAGGAGTTGTGTCTTTCTACCTCTGTATATCGATATCTCCGTGATTTCTTAACCGATTTGCGTGAATCTTTTTTTAATCGACATAAAAACTTCGTGAGATGGTCCCATAAAAACTTGGGTTTCCAACTCCTCAATCCTGATGCTGCAGGAGTACTGCTCCCCTAAACTCTGGGGACTTAGGAACTGTTCATTATGAATAGTTATTGTAGGGACCAAATAAAGACTACATCGTTAAATTCCAGGACCCAACTCCTCAATCCTGATGCTGAAGAGGTTCTGCCAACCTAAATTGTGGTGATTTAGGAACGCGGACGAAGTCGCGGGCGTCCGCTAGTGCTACTATAAAATTTTAATAAAACAGCATGTTCTATTGTAGATGAAAATACTTCACGCGGGTTTCGCATTCCAGTGGTGATTGCAATGAAGTTGAGATAAAGTCTCAACTGCAATAGAGATGAGAGATAAAGAGATGGATCATGACTGCAATTTTGTAGCCGGCGTGCAGTATGTTCAAAATACTTATTGTAATATTTTTAAATTATAATAACTAGTGGTTCCCGTATTGGAACCTAGGCCTAGACACCAAAGAAATGTTTTCAAGAAAAGAGTTTCTTAAGTTTTTTCTGTTTACGTACTAATAAATTATTGACTTATTTGTTGTTTAGATACCGAAAATCACTGGATAGTACATAAGTTACAGTATTTGATATATTACGGTTTTTCAAAATGACTCTGGGTCAAAGTAGATCTAAAATCGGCGACTTTGATAGCTCCAAATCGGCAATGTTTCCAAAAAAAAAATGTTTTTTTTTTAAGTTCCTTGCACAGTAGTACGCATGCGTAAAGCTAAGTCATTCTTGACCAACCGTTTAATCAAGACAATAGAAAATACTTTTTTTTTTTCTTAAATTATATGTATTGCTGTGTTTGCTCTGGTTATATTATCTCTACAAAATGTTGTCAAATAATATGGAGAAAGTCCTTTTAGCACGAATTTACGACAAAGTCGACTGGCTTGTGGTTCCAAAGACAGTTTAGAGATTTGTGCCGTTGATTACTGCACTCAAGTCATTGAACGTCCCGAATTTCGACAATTTCCTTAGCGCGTAGCTCTTTATATGAGAGAACAGTTGCGGTTTCTTATTTGCTCTTTTTCATTAGAATCAACTTTCCGAATCTACGCTTTTTTAGTGATACCAAGCAACAACCAAGAGATTTCACGACGCACTGTGGGCCGAAATTCGACTTTCATAGACATAGGGCTAAAAAAAATAAGGGTCGTTTTTTATGCGTGAAACGGCTTCTATGAATCAATACTATGCCTTAATATATCATGGGATACAATTTGGCGCAGAAAATGTCGAGTTACAATTTTTTTACGAAAAAAACGTATGGAAAGTTTAACATAAGTCCGAATAACTCCGGAAGTGCAAGGATAACCGTTATATCCTTACACACGATTATAGTACTAATTATTTATGATTTTTTGGCATACTTCATATTACTCGAATATGTGCACTTTTTTTTAAAAAATTAAGCAAAAAAATAAATATTTTTTTCGTCCCCTTTGGCTAATTGTATGGTATTTATAGTTTTAGACACTTGTTTTCTCGCGTTTAGCTAACGTTGCAATACCAGATACGCAAAACTACAACCACAAATAAAATTTAAGAAATATGTTAAATGTTATTTACCGACTTAATTACTCGTAGCAAGACACGGTAACAGTTGTTTAGACTGCTTAAGGTTCCAATTTCAAGGATAAATAACAATGAGCGCTAAGTAGTTAACAAAAGACTCAGGTAGTTAGCTAAGAGACAACTCGGTATTTTTAAATAAGCATACCTATTAATGTTTATGCGGCTTTAACTCCCATATTATGACCAGTAGATAACAAAGAATGGAAGTGATTAAGTAGTACTTATCACTTCTATTTTGTTTTTTAATACATTAAGTCATAAGTTACCTACCCTAGTGCATTATATAGCACTACAATTATTTTTTACTTTAGTTTATTATGAACTTGTTACTAGTGAACATCTCTTAGTTTTGTGGCCGTTAAAATGGAAAGTTTAAGCACTAACTTAGACTTGTATGTTATTCTTCGAGGTGCAGGTTCGTTAAAAAAATATGAAGTTCTGTACGATGCAGTAGTAGCTCGTCTAGTCGATCACGTTTCTGATGAAGACAAGGTTACTCTTGAGGAGTTTTGTCGAAGATGGTCACGAGCTGCTTCACAGAGATGGAAGAATTGCGGCAGAAACTTTAGTGCATTCAGAAAGAATTACGAAGTTTGGCTTGAAGCAAATGTTGATTGGCCAAGCTGCGTTCGAACTGGTCTCGACACCCAGAGACTAAGTGAAGAGAGTCCAAGAGAAGACTTTACCACCGCTGAACCTTCATCTTCAGTTGGAACGATGACTAAAAGACCTCGAAAACCCTTCAAAGATCTGGGCAACAAGCAGAAGAAAAGAAGATCGGAAGAGCACATAGGTATGGATCCCATCGAGTTGTCACATTCAGCTGCAGTACTTTTAAAAGAAGATGGTCGTGAGGATATTGCATCTGTCATCGAATATATGTTAAAAAACCCAGAAGCAGCTGCAAAAATCAAAGGCTTCATCGACAGACCGAAACATCATGTTTCATTTACGGCAGAAAAAGCTTTAGGGTTGCTCCTGTCTTTAAAGCTTACTAAGTGGCAATACATAACTTTGAGAGAATCAGCCATTCGAGAAGTTGCTAGTGATATTTACCCTTCTTACTACAAGGTGCAACATGCAAAATTGCAGTGTTATCCTCCGAAGCAATCGATAACTGTGTCAGATTCATCAGCGAAGATTACTCTGCAAGGTTTACTGGATATCACAGTAAGGAGGATCTTTGAAAGTTTTTCCAACAATGTACAGGACAAGCAGTTGACACTGGTATCGAAGTGGGGATTTGACGGTGCATCTAACCAAAGCCGGTACAAGCAGAAAATGGACAGCGAACAAGACGACTCGAGCATATTTATGACCTCTCTAGTCCCTCTTAAGCTAACAGACGGTGATGAAATTATATGGAAGAATCCAAAACCCTGCTCAACATCATATTGTCGTCCAGTGGAGTTTAGTTTTGTGAAAGAAAGTAAAGCATTAGTCATCGAAAAGAAAACGTACATGGATAACGAAATTATGGCTCTAGTCCCCACCGAGTGCAATAAAAATATGGTGAGTCACAAACTTATGATGACGATGATCAATGGCAAAGTGTGTACTTATCTTTCCGAATCTAAATCAAATGCTGCGTGCTATCTGTGCTTAGCGAAACCCACCGAAATGAACAATTTAGGTACAGTTACATTGAGGCCTGTATCCTCTAGTGCATTAGAATTTGGGTTATCTACATTGCATGCTCGTATTAATTGTATGGAATGCCTTCTGCATATTTCATACCGGCTTGATTTTAAAAAGTGGGCTGCGAGAGGAAATGAACACAAAGAAATGTTGGAAAAAAGAAAAAAACATATTCAGGACAGATTCAAAAAAGAACTCAATCTTTTAATCGATATAGTAAAGCAAGGATCTGGAACCACAAATGACGGAAACACGGCAAGAAGATTTTTTGAGTTTCCAGACAAGACTGCAGCCATCACTGGGCTCAATGAAGAGTTAGTCCGCAGATTTTCAGTTATTCTGCAGGCAATAACATCAGGAGAAGTGATTGATGTAATCAAGTATAAAGAGTTTGCTCTGAAAACAGCGGAAAAATACATTGAGATGTACAATTGGTACTACATGTCATCTACGGTACATAAGCTTCTAATACACGGAGCAGACATCATTGCCAATAATGCAATTGTGCCAATCGGAAGCCTCTCAGAAGAAGCTTCAGAGGCCCGCAATAAAGATTTCAGGAGGTTTCGGGAACATCATTCCCGAAAAAGAAGCAGGCAAGCCTGCAACGAGGATATCCTCAATATGCTTATTCTTTCGTCGGATCCCGTTATAAGTGCAATGAAACCTCAGTTGGATGCCAAAAAAAGACATAATTTCTTCAATGAAACCCTTGAAATAATCAAGTTTCAAGAAAATGAAATTGATTTTGTTGACGTATCCAATTTAGAAACTGATTCTGAATTGGAATCGGAAGAGAGCGATGTTGAAAATTTGTAAAATTTATGTATATTTTTGTGTACACAAAACAAATTTGTGTTTTTTTTTTTATTTGTCATTCTACTTTATATTTATTAACCTTGCTTACATTACAGTTATATGTATTAAAAATACTTTAAATATTAACTTTATTCATAGCCTTTGCACCTAACTAAAGTAAATCTATTTGTATAGTTTGTAAAGTTATTTTATTTGCATATTTCTTATTATTGTTCAAGAAATTCACTACCTTTAACTAATTTTTTGTATTTTTTTTATATTTTATGCGTTTACCTAATGTGCTATCATTAAATCGTTTCTATGATGCATGTAACGTAAATTTAGGTATGTAATCTTAAAATGTGTAAATAAATATTGTAAATTTATGACTCTTTATTTTATTTGTAGTTACCATTTAGTTATATCTTTTTCCTATTGAGCTACGTAAAATAAAAACTATAGGCAGCATAATCATCATTAGGTAGAAATACCGAGTTATAGGTAGCTTAGGCGAGCTACCTGAATATTTTGTTAATTACCGCTCATCATCAATAAATTCCTTGAAATTTGAACCTTTAGCAGTCTAAAAAACTGTTACCGTGTCTTCCTACGAGTAATTAAGTCGGTAAATAATATTTAACATATTTCTTAAATTTTATTTATGGCTGTAGTTTTGCAAGTCTGGTATTGCAACGTTAGCTAAACGCAAGAAAACAAGTGTCTGAAACTATAAATAGCATACAATTAGCCAAAGGGGACGAAAAAAATTATTTGTTTTTTGCTTAATTTTTTTAAAAAAAGTGCACATATTCGAGTAATATGAAGTATGCCAAAAAATCATAAATAATTAGTACTATAATCGTGTGTAAGGATATAACGGTTATCCTTGCACTTACGGAGTTATCCGGACTTATGTTAAACTTTCCATACATTTTTTTCGTAAAAAAATTGTAACTCGACATTTTCTGCGCCAAATTGTATCCCATGATATATTAAGGCATAGTATTGATTCATAGAAGCTGTTTCACGCATAAAAAACGACCCTTATTTTTTTTAGCCCTATGTCTATGAAAGTCGAATTTCGGCCCACAGTGCGACGCCAGAATATATACGATAAAGATAACGTCTTTATAAGTCATTTATTTTTTCATCAGCAGCTCTACAAATCAAGTTATTTTAAATCAAGTTTATTTTAACTAAGATGGAATCCACCATGGATATGATTTTATCTGAAGAGAATATTGTCTTGAGAGTTACTTGGTCGTTTTTAATTGGCTGGTTGGAATGCTGTCAATCACACTCTCTGTTAAACTAATTATCTGTGGTAATTAGATAGGGTTTGTCAACTGTGATAAAGATCATGAAAGGTAGGCGCCGTAAAGGAGGTGGGTTGATAAGGCCCAAAATCCGCCCCTCATACACTCGAAAAAAAAAGTTCCAGATTCC
The DNA here is from genome assembly GCA_038048805.1 of Hipparchia sbordonii. Classification (NCBI taxonomy): domain Eukaryota; kingdom Metazoa; phylum Arthropoda; class Insecta; order Lepidoptera; family Nymphalidae; genus Hipparchia; species Hipparchia sbordonii. The sequence continues at coordinate 3,805,835 of CM076107.1, read as the reverse complement.
GACAAATTGTAAATGTATTTATATATCAAATCAAATCAAAATCAAAATCCATTTATTTGTTGAAATAGGTAGTATAAGTTCTTTAAGGTATTGCTGTGTATCACTACTTCATGCCGTGAGGCGTACAAATTTTAGGTATTTTAGGTGATAAAAAAAATAGTAAGTTACAGAAAATATTACCCAAAAAGAGAGTGTTTCTTTTACTTTTCTTACATTTTCATACATTTTAGTCGTTTTTTAAGCTTTGATTTAATATTTTAGAATGAGGCGCTCCATGAACCAAAATAAATTAATACTCATATAAAAGCTTATAAAAAGGAGCATCATTATCAGTTACGTTTACCATGGTTCATGGAGCGCCTCATTCTAAAATATTTTTTTAATATTCTGTAACTTAATATTTTTTTTATCACCTAAACTTTATATTAAAATAAAGTTTATATCTTCAAGTATATAAATACATTTACAATTTGTCGAAATTTGGAACTTTTTTTTTCGAGTGTATGAGGGGCGGATTTTGTTGCCTTATCAACCCACCTCCTTTGATGGCTTGATTTGGTTTTGTACACGAAATTTATAAATCCAATATCTTTTTGTACCATCAATCCAAATGGGTTCAGGCATACATATTTTGTAAGTTTTTAGGTCAGCATTTTCTTTCACCTTAGGTTTTTGTTTGACCATTGAAACTTATGCCCGTTTTCACTAACCATACTTACATCACCCCCTAAGTAGAGTCTCCCTAAATTCAATCCTTTACCAAATGTAATTTCCACCCTTAGGCTTTTCCACGACAACTCCGAGCGCTGCATATTTCTATGAACCGTTTACTTATTCAACAACACCGTACAGAACGACGCACGTTTTGTAGAGCACTTGTTGGCTATGTCGTTCATGCCGCTATGTTGTTAAGAATTTTTTGCAGTGATGATGCAGCGGCTATACAAAAGCTTTATAAACTTACTGATGACGCACCACACGACACGACATCTATACCATAGATTATACTGCCGAGTGTTTGCAGAATTATCACTCGTGGAAAAACGTACGAACGTCACGTCGTGTGCAATTTGTCGTACGTTGTGTATCGTGCCCGCTTGTCGTGTCGTGTGGTGGCTCGTGTGAAAACGCCGTAAAAGTTCGTGAAAACGAAATTGACAGAAAGCGTCACCTAACTTAGCTAAAGTAGCCCGTAAAAGTTAGGAAACGTTGGTGAAAACTGGCATTAGATGATCATAATATGAAACAGTTATAATGCATAATTATAGTCATAGAATTATGATTGTTAGTCGCGCGTAGGAGCGTAGCGATTACCAATCCTAAATCTATGGCAGTAATATTATTATTGTTCTTGCCTCAAACGCGCCGCCCTATCTGGTCTTAGGCCCATATACAGGTTATCTTGGTAATCTGCAGACGTTCATCGTAATAGTTAATTTCCAGATTTATCTATACTTTATAAATCAACCACGGATGCTGAAGACAGTATTTACGGTTTGTTTTCGTGAAAGCAATCAGATAGCAGAATTCGTTTCTTATTATTATGCTTTGTTAACCTGTGATGATTATCTGTTGCCTTTATCTTTTGTGTTTGATGCGGTTCATTATTTTTGCTACTAATGTCTTCGGCACTTAGGGATACCTATATATATTTAATTAACAACTAGCTTTTGACCGCGATTTCGTCCGCGAGGATTTACGTTTAGTCCAAAATACCGCTGAAACCCTTCGTTTTCTTGTGATAAAAATCCCTATCATGTCATCATCTTCTTGATCAGTTGCTCCGTTGCTGTGTGATTGAAGGAAAATAACCAACAACACACCTGTGCATTTATAATATTTATATATGAACAGACTCTTAGATACGTTTGGAGGTCATAGGCTGTCAAGAGACCTGCTGCAGCTCATCTATGTTTTATATAATAACTAGCTGATGTTCTGCATTGAATTTATTTATTGTCTGTACGAATTTTGTACTTAGATTTTGGTGACATTTAAGACTTACTCTTGTGAGCAAGTTATGACGCGCAAATGTTTACTCAGGATATTTCCCAAGAAACCTCTTTACTTGCAACATCTCAGCATATCGCGCAACAATATAAGAGGAGACCTTTTGTTTTTATATTCGCTCATATCTCGCATTCACTTTTAGCGAATAATAAACGTTTTAATTGTTCATTAAAGTAACTGGAAATAAAGAAATGGAAATGGACGAGCATGGGACCATTAACTGTAAGGGTTATTTCAGTGTCAAAATATTTAAATTACATTACATTCATTGTTCGGGCTCGAGTGACTTTGAGCTTCGCTCATATTTTTTGAACCTTTTTACAAGAAATATGCCTATCTTTAAATTAAGAGGTTGGCTGTTAATAGGAACTGTGTAGAGAAACGATATTTAACTCTATATTTCTAATTAGCTTTTAACCGCGGCTTTGCTCCCGCCATCTATCAAAAGTACCCAGTGAAGTATTTATTCCTATAAAAAATTACTATTAACTTTGTTTTTTCCGATTTTTCAGCTGTTCTTCTGGGTGTTTCCTATACATTTTTCGTTTTTGTATCACCCCTGTATTAAGACGAAAAAAAAACAAAAAAAAAATTTGAACGTTTTTTAGTTTTAGTCAGGCTATCGAATAGCAATTGATTTTTATATATAACATTATTAGAAAGTATCTTCCTCTTAATGATTGAACGACATTTAATGCATTGTATCTATTCATATACGATTCAAGCAGATCAAAATTAACTTACATCTGAACGCGGTCTCATTTGAAAACATTTGAAAATCAATCATTGTGTAAAAATAAATTATTCGATTTTAAACAGCGCATTTACGAATATATCTGTATGTGAATTATAAGGATCGGAAGAAACACAGTATTATAATTATTATGCCTGTTTTCACCAACCATACTAAAATGATCTCTTAAGTAGGAATCTCTTTACATACGTAACCCCTAAATACAATCCCTTACCTAATAACCCAACCTTAATAGCTCAACGGAGCCCAATAGTCAACTCCAGCTTGGCTAATATTCTTTAAAACCCCAAAGGTTCGTGAAAACGCAATTGACAGAAAGCGTCACCTAACTTAGGTCAGTTAGCCCGTAATAGTTAGGGAACATTGGAGAAAACGGACTTTAATCTATGGAGAGTGCTGTGATGCTGTGATAGATAGGTAGATAGGCGATTGTTATAGATTTTGGAGGTCAATGTGATCTACCCGTATGCAGATTAAATAAGCCAGTTACGTGAGCGGGTGGTCGGCGCGCCGCCAGTCTCGAACCGTAACGCGACTCGCGCGCACTTTCGCTATCGAACGCCGCACTTCCGCACAACCCTACACCTTGCAACCGTTCGCATTTTGTTACGATTATTTTTCTAATTCCGGAAAATAGATTTTTGAATTTCCAATTTTTTTAATCTTGCATTTTGCCGTTGACACGAATAATATTTGAATATTTTCATATATATCACGGATTAGATCAGTGTTGTTTATGTTATAGTTTGAAATGTTTCGCTAATTAAGAATTTAACATTATTAAACATCAAATATGACTGCAGATTTTCCTTTAAAGAAATAATATAAATAGTCATACAAATAACTGTTCAATTTGAATGTTTAAAAGGGAGCTACTAATTATATTTTGACTCTATTTCAGTTCGAGGCTAAAGTGTTTGTTTAATAAGTCAAGTACTTAATCAATTAAGATTAGTTCTATCGAATGAACAGCAATCAGTCCGTGAATTTTATTTACAACATTTGATTGTAACACCGAGATAGACTTAACAAACAAATATAATAAGAAATACGACTTAATCCATATTCAGGTCATTGTTGTTTATTAAACAATATCTCGATTGTAATGATCACAATCATACTCGTACATCGATAGTGGTGATTTGAATTAGTTTCTATAATCTAGATAAGATCGATTATTTTCTGTTCTTAAAAGTGAACTTCGGTTTTCAGATCGTTTAATGAATCTGACTATTAAGAGTTCGATTTGAGATTGGACAGTGAAGGTGGACTTTAGTGTGACATTAAATTTTAATCGCAAAATATTAGTGACAATAGTGTGTGACTTAATTTTTGTAGAAACTGTTTGGGAATCGTACAGAATACAATACAAATAACAAAACGTTAGTGGTAATGAAACTTTAACTTAAAATTAATTAAGCTTAAAAAAGTGCTATAAACGTGATTAATTTTGACGCATCGTTATCGTGGGAAAGATTTTTATCGGGCGTTTTACGTGTGGTGGTGATACAAACAATTGAAGGGAGGAACTTGCAGAGACTTTGCGTTGTCGAGTTTGAGGAAAACTCGGGAATATGATAGTGATCCTGGCGTTCATCGGTGTTAGATTCGCCCTGTATGTGTCCCGGCAGAGCGGGCGCGCGCTCGCTAACGAGTGCTACACAAGAAAGTAAATATTCTTATTGTTTACCATTGATACAAAACCGAGACATCATTTCGCTCATTTGCGACAAGAGTGACATAATTCAAAATCCACGATGAGAGAATTCTCTCGTTAGAGAGTAATGTTTTGTGGATGCTGCGGTCTCGAAACAACACAGCGGCCAACAAAGCGACAGAGCATTGAGTCACTCTCTCTCTCGCTCTTATTTTTTTGCGTAATGTTGTTTTTATAGCAAACAGTATAAATGTTTGGCACTAAAATTGGTGAATTTTGAGTTAGGTCACCCTTGTCGCAAATGAGCGATTTATACGAAAATGCCATAGGAAAACTTTTTAAAAAAAAATATCTACTTATAAGCCATGCTAAAGTGACTTGTTATACTAATATTCCCCTTTGCCTTCCAACTAAGCGGAAGCTTGCGTTAGGGGCAATAGTGCTACTACGGGTTGGATTTGAACCGTTGACCTTCCGGTTTTATCTGTCCACGCCCTGATGAACCGTTGGGTTGCGCTATTGTGAAAATTTATTGTGAAAGTCCATTTAACATTTACCTATATTTTCTTTTTAAACGTGCTTTTTCTGTGTTGTATAGGAGCACCCAAACCGACGGACTGATTCTAATTTCCATGAAGTTTCTTGTTTGAAAACTGGTTTACCCAGAATGACTGTTATTCGCAGCTATGTTTCGTTTCTTGATTTAATGATAGAGATAGTTCGATTTTAGACATCGTGGTTTAAAATCATAATTATAATGTGTTATGCGGGTATATTATGACTCGATAAATCGGACACATTTCACAGTTTCAAATACAATATGATTATGATAGAGTTAGTTCCTGATTATAAGCACTCTTAAATGATTAACAGTTTAATACAAATGAAAATTTTGTTTGAACTCATTTAAAATCGTCTCTTTTGATTTAAGGCATTTGAATGAAAAAATGCTAATATGAGGTGAACTTATCAGGTCCTGCTTATTTCGTAATTATTTCATTAATTGTAAGTGAAGGGTGCTGTCAAGGTAAGCTTTTAAGCTTTTTCAATGGCGCAATCAGATTAATTCATCCGTTTGGGGTCTAAGATTTTATTTTGTACTTGGTGTCTGAGGTTTTTGTATCAATGACATTTATTTATATTTCACTTATGTTACATTTACCATTTACGTTACTTGTGGTTGTTACATATTTAATTACACAACTTTTGTCTGTAACTTAACATGTTATATCCGATGGAGAGAGTGTTATCGGTTTCGTCACTAAGCGGATTTAACAAAGATCAAATCAGGAGTTAAGAGATCCATAAGAGAATTAAAGTTACCAACATAGCTCAGCGAGTGGTGAAGCTGATGTGGAAAAAGCGGGATACAAAAATCCTAAAACTGATGGTCATTGGAGTCCCAAGGTTCTGGAGTGGTGACCCCGTACGAGAAAACGCAGTGCTGGCTGGCGCAAGTAGCCTCAAGTTACAGGCGGCGCAAGACCGAGACCTGTGGAAGTTCATGCAAGAGACCTATTGTTTTAGCAGTGGACGTTTATCGGTTGATGAAGACAAAGTAGAAACGATGATTATGATCAAGTTACGAGATATTATGTGTGGGTTCCCCCGATGCAATTGAACATGAGCATCACGTAATCATAAACTTATTATGTAATTTTCGCGTTACAAAATAGTTGAAATGATCGATGTTGTCATTGTTTGAGCGTTAATTGCATACCTACTTTTTCCTCGTCAATAGCTCTTACAAAAAGGCTGATATTACGATCCGATCAAGTAAATATAAACTTAAAATCACGGGAACGGGAAAAGATTTAAGAACAAAAGTGTTTCTTTTCTTCTTGAACTTCCTATCCCTTGTAGCATAGTAGGTATTACTTTATAAGTTGAAGCAGCAAGCAGCCCTAATTTCTTTTGAAGTAAGAAATTATTCGAATTAAGAAGATCCAGATGGTTTTTCGTGATGCGCGCCCAATAAAAAATTGATCTATTTTACAAAATCCTTATACTAATCCTACTTAATATTATAAAGGCGAAAGTTTGTGTATGTGTGTTTGTGTGTTTGTATGTTTTATTACACATTTACGCCACAACAAATGAACCAATTTGGCTGGAATGGAGACAGCATCATACCCAGGACTAACACATAGGCTAAATTTTATCCCGGAAAAATAGAATTTCCGCGGGAATCAAAAAACCTTAAAACCTTAATCCGCGGATGAAGTCGCGAGCATCATCTAGTATTACTATGCAAATGCGAGAGTGTGTTGTTTGTTGGTATGTCCTTCAATCATCGAATCGATGGAATTTTTTGTATGAGAATAGTTGAGGGCTAAGAGTGGCATAGGCTTTTATACCGAAAAAACGGAGAGTTCCCGTGGAATTTTTTAAAAAACAAACTCCACGCGGACGAAGTCGCGAGCTAAAGATGGTACATGTAAATAGACTTAATTTATTATTGATATAAATTAACCATCATCATAAAAGATGTTTAAACAAATAAATGCCATGCTTAAAGTACCTACCTGCGTGCTCGTTAGGCCTTCACCCTACTTCGAAGCGAGGTAATATCAGTTACGTGCAGTGTCAGAGTCAAACCTAAATAAATTATAACTTCGTTATTTTTCAATACCGGTTTGTCATTCCAAAGATTTAGCTACAATCCACAATTTCAACCTTTAATACCAAAACTCATTCAATGAGTATCAATATTTATCACGAACTAGTTGATGCCCACGGCTTCGCTCGCGTGGATTTAGTTTTTTAAAATTCCGCCTGATCTCTTAGATTTTCCGGGATAAAAAGTAGCCTATGTCACTCTCCCGGTCCTCACTATAGGTACCCAAGCAAAAAATCTCGTCGATCCGTTGCTTTGTTGTGGCGTGATTGAAGGGCAACGGCAAAGACTCAATAGCTCAACAGTTCAAGGAGATAACTGAAGACTGAAAGGTCGCAGGTTCGATCCCCACCCGTTGAGCTTTTGTCGTACCCACTCCTAACACAAGCTTTCCGCTTATTTGGAGGGTAGAGGAGAATATAAGTCAAGTTCAACTTGGCTACGTAGCTTAACGCAGGTGACCCCCAACAATCCCCTACTCAATGTCATTTCCACCTTTAGGTGTTCCCCAAAGGTTCGTGAAAACGAAATTGACAAAAAATGTCACCTCATAGCTTAGGTAGCCCGTAAAAGTTAGGGAACGTTGGTGAAATCACACCATAAAAATAGTATTCGTTACGGTCGTAGGTAGGCACGGAATGCTATCTTTATGATTCGGGCTTTCTTTATTTTCTTGTTTTGATACACCAATATAGTTAAGACTAGTTGAGGCCCGCGACTTCGTACGTATGGATTGAGGTTTTGTAATTCCCGCGGGAACTCTCATATTTTCCGGGATAAAAGTAGCCTATGTATTCCAGAGTCCAGACCATAATCTATATTTGTGCCAAATTTCAGCCAAATCGGTTCAGTCGTTGCGGCGTGATTGAGTAACAAACATCCATCCATCCATCCATCCATTCATACTTACAAACTTTCGCGTTTATAATATATTAGTAGGATGGTGGTAGGATGGTTCGCAATATTTATTCGCAGGCTGAGCTTAGCCTAAGGTCTAGAAGGCAGTCTAGTTCACACACTTCAGCAGTTGCCAAAAATATAAAGTGAACGTAAACGGATGAAATTAAAGACAATCAGGACAAGGCTAGAATCGCATATAAATGTATCGCTTACTAGTATTATGGGCACTGATATAACGAAATGCAATGGACCTTGGGGCCCGGGTAGAGGCCGACATCTCTGCGTAGAGGTCAATAAAATATCAAATATTAAGTATCTTAATCTATTATTATTTCTAATTATGAGCCTCATAAAAAGGCTCAGGGTAACTCGGCGGTCGATGGAGAGAGCTATGCTCGAAGTAGGTAGGGTAGACTGGGTACGGTTGTAACGGGGTACGGTTGAAACAACTCAAATATTTCCGAAACTATACACAACACAGGAAGGGGTGCAAGGAGAGAGACACGCGGATTTCAAGTGCCAACATGATTCAAAGTGTTGCGTCGCACTCTGCACACTTATAACGTTTAGAAAAAGGCCTATTGTGTTTTGGCAACCAAAAGTAAGTATTTTTGATGAATTTCTTCACGATATAGCGTGACTACTAATATAATTTTCATATTTGAGTATTAATATATGCAATTGTTGTATTTTAGAGATTATAATGAGCTGGTTCGTTTTTATATATGTTATGAGGCCTCATGCCTGTTTCCGTTTTATTGCCAAAATAGGTGGTGGGTACGGTTGTAACGATTTTCATGGGTACGGTTGTAACATTAGTTTTACTATATTTTTGCATTGCAGATGCCTAGTAAACGCGTATGAAAGACTTCGGGAGGTGAAAGCGATGTTGTACAAGAACGCCTATGATGAAATAAAACTTGGCGGCGTCTTTGGGGCAAGCTATAAAAAATAAAGTTCTACGAAAAATAAATTTAATTGTTGATTTCATTTTAAACTAAGATTTTATTGATTATTTAGTTTTGTTTTATATAATAATTAGAGATTATGTTCGTTTGGTTGAGTACCGAAGTAGTTATAGCGGAAAAATTATCTATTTTTGTTAATTTATTTTTACTCTAAAAAATTACCTAAATAACTGTTAAAAATGTGCTTAAGATATTGTGATACTGGTTAAAGTACATTTAAGCGTTTTTAAATAATAAAGCTGGTTTAAATACTTCAACTCTGTATTATTTCTGCTTGTTACAACTGTCCCCCATCACTGTTACAACCGCCCCTGGTATGGGGTCGATTGTAACAATCGCATGCACTCAATAAAATTATTCATATCTGCTAAATTATTTCACCTGTCCATGTGTTTTTGATATTAATTTAAAGAAAAATAACCTGGCTTTCATATCAAGTGCTATAACAGTTTTTTATAGCAATATTGGCAATGCTGTGGGTGTTCAAAGGGAAATTGTTACAACCGTACCCAGTCTACCCTATCCCTGCGAGATCAAATCAAAAATGAGGAGATCCGTAGGAGAACCGAAGTCACGGATGTAGCTCAGCGAGTCGCGAAACAAGTGGAAATGGGCAGAGCATGTAGTTCAAAGAGCTGATGGTTGTTGAGGTTCCAAGGTAGAGTGGCATCCCCACACCGGGAAGCGCAGTGTTGGTGGACCGGCAATATCAAACGAGTCGCAGGAAGCCGCTAGGTTCGAGCGGCACAAGACCGAGACCTGTGGAATTCCATGCAAGAGACAGCAGTCTATCGGAACAAGAAGAAGAATCTATTTTGGTCTAGTAAGCAATGATAGCACAAAGATTAAGATTGAGATGAATCTCTTTAAGTCCTCATATTATATCCATGCAAATAAAATGCAAATAATTACTTCTATATCAAGAACACCTTATTACTTATCAACAAATAAAATTAATACTTATACACTTTTTCTTGCAATGCCAAAATTTTACAAATCTATGTCTAGGTAATCTACCTTCGAATTTGTTGGCCGCGAGGTCTTAGATCGGGGCGAACCACTGCTTAATATTATTCATGCTAGTATTTATGAGCAAAATCGATTCGTTTCTAGATAAAACGAGTCTTTTCCCCGTCTCTACCTTTCTCATACACCGCCAATTTTCACGCCAAGTCGAATCAATGTACTACTATGTTAAAATATATTAATAACGCTATATGATTTTATATGCATACAGTTGATGTGAGGCAGTAAAACTAGCGAAGGCCACGTAGAGGTCAAGATGTTTGTAATAAAGCTAGAAAACATAGAGGCCGCCGCGAAGAAGGCTGGGAATTGTTTTTTAATTATAACAATAATAGCAATTTATACCAAAAACCGCAACAGATAACTCGCTTTTCATAGAAAATTATGCAAACATTGTTTTTTTTTTGTATTCTGAGGTTGACATACAGATTTCAAACAGATGTTGCAACGTACTTACGAAGTTGGTTAAATTTTTTTAACTCGAATTTCTTATCCATCCAAAATCCAAAAAACAAACCTACCATTACATTTTATTGTCACTGCAGACAAAATCCTTTGAAGACCTTCAGACCAGACTTTTGAAGATCAATAAGGGCAAAAGCTTCAAAAAGCTTCAAACGATTTACTTGCTTCCAAAAGTAGTTAAAAAAAACCTAGTCCAAGCTGGGACCTGCGACGGTTTTCTGAATTGCACGTTGCATTACAAAATCTGTATTCAACTTCTCCTATCCATCTTTGCAACGTTCCTGCCGAATCTTTGGATCCAATGCTTAAAATTTCAGTGTTGAAATTGTTACAAAATATTAATTTTTGTTACAGACTGAGGATCTTTTATTTTCTTTCTCACAGATTAATTGGGTGCATAAATTTTAATTTTAGTAATTTTGTGAAGTCGACGGTCACTGTTAAAACTGCGCGATGACTTATGTGAGGAATTTCAAATCGAGGTTGAAATTAATTGATAGAGATAAAAATATAAAAAAATAATATTGAAATGACTATCAAACAGCGAGTGTTCGCTGCTATCAGATATTATAATATTTTAAATCAGAAAGTGTTTGTTTGTTTGTTTGTTTGATATATGGGAAGCTAAACTTTGTGAAGAACAACAATAATAATAACTTGTTATGGCTCATATCAAAATCACACATAATAAACATCATGGATCACTGAATTATAATAACATAGAAACTAATAAACTCTCCGCATGACAGGAAGTAAGAGACGCAGGGCAATTGCCCGTGACAATAGGTATAAAATCACGATTTGTGAAATGCCATCCATAAATTGCGTGTATGCACGCATACACTGCGTATAAGTTGTTTATTGTGCATTTTAGATAACAGCATTAATTTAAAAAGTATCTCGACCGCGACCAAAAGTAAATATTTCTGCTGCAAAGATGTATTTTTGGTCCAAGTTTTCATCAACCCATCCTCGGTATACACTGGCCGCTACGCTGTGCTACGCTGTAAAGGGATCGCCATAAGCAGAGCTTTTTTACGTTGGTTGCTTTGAAGAGATTGCTTCTAGCGATAAGGCCGCCTATATTGTACACTGCTTTGTTTACTTTTTATTTGTTGTACAATAAAGAACATTTCATTCGTTTTGTCATTCATTCGAATCAGTAGGGTTTTATCAGACACACTCGAAGGGAAACCAACAATATAGCGAGATAGGCTGTCCCTCAGGGAACAGGTGAGCGGAGCCGGTCTAAACGAACATGGCGGCGTACGGTGCTGGTGGAAGTTCGAGGATAGCAATGACTATTAGGCTCAAAACTGCTACTCCACTAGAACTGAAACACACACTTATGAATACTTTTTGTGGTCTGTTTCCCTTTTTTTGTTAACCTATAATTAAGCAGTACAAATTTTGAAATAAATCTTTTGATTTTAGCAAATGATAACTATGAACGTCTACTTTAGCTCGTCAGTCAATCTTTTTGGGCGTTTGGTTTTCTGCTCCGGTGGCAACCCTAATCGTGCGTACTCATATAAAAATTTTCACTGTATACTACTACCTGTATAGCATACCAGTATAGCAACATTTTTATGCTTGATATCTTGATCCTCGGAATGGTTATGAATCTCTTTAGTGGGACTGTTACTCTACGATACTTATCAATTTAGAGAAACTACTGATATATCTAAGTGCCTCGCTGTTTTTGAATGTGAGACTTTTTTTAAGCTACCGTTAAGCTTTTTGCGGACTACATATTAAACATGAAATGTAGATATGATTGTTTTGATGGTTATGCGGATGATAGTTGAATCGAATATTTCACAATTACGTTTATTTTATTCTTTCGCAAATATTTTATTGATACGAGAATTTTGAATCTCTACTTTGTCCGTATGTTTTTAAATTCCCTCTGGGAACTCCTTTGTCCTATCTCTTTTGTTGAATTCAATTTTGGCGTGAAGGGGTAACAAAGAATGAAAACAGAGTTAATTTTGTATTTACTACTATATGGTTTTATTTCAATAGTATAGATGTTAAATGGATTATGCTTCATTAATTTCTGAAATGAATTCCTCAAATTGTTGTTATTTATTTGTTGTTTACAAAACTGGCTGACTCCCCGTAATTCCCATTCACAGTATCTTCTTGGAAAGTCTCGTTTTAGTATCTATTGACGAAACTTGATTATAATCCGTTCAGCACTTGAGATGAATGCATTTCAAACACAAATATGCGATTTTGCTGTAGCTGACTTCTTTTAACTTTTTATGATGTTAAACGACATATTATGCTCCCGATAAAATAAATGAAGTGGCATGAAAACCAAAAAATACATAAATAGTGCTAATAATTTTCAATTATAACTCATATTCAATTGTTTGCAAATAGCTCATATTCAGCTGAGTTGATGTTGATGTATCAATTTTTAAAATCTATCATTAATCTTGATAAAAGGATTCATCACTCAAAATAAATATCATAAGTAGGTATATTATGCGTCCAAATAATGGCCACTATCAATCATAGTTTAAATCAAGAAACTGGTTTAAATTGGGACTTCCTCTTTTCGCTGGTTACTTGTTTTAGAACAACTTTTGTTATGGAAGACAGGTTTACGCTTTATACCTTTCCTTCCGTTATTGGTACTAATTCTATTCATCACAATATTTAAACTTAATTAAATTGCCAGACTAAAAAAATAGAGCTATGTCTTTCAAATATAAACCACCCTTTTTGGCTGTAATATCTTTTACGTATTAACTTTATAGCTTCAGGCTAATCATTATGTGGTACACCTACCTAGATAGAGATAAGAGTGTCACCTAGTGTTTAACTTGCTATTTACGTAAATGTAAGCTAATGATGATGATCTCATCTAAAAAATGAAGCTGGAAAAATAACATCACATAGATCTCTAAGATCAAGAGTATTAAATGAGAATTCTTAACTTTCTTGATGCGTATTGTATGTGACTTGATATAAGAAAATAATACGACAAATTATATTGCACTTATAACGTCTTTCTAGACGCAGCCGTAAGTGCTAAACTTGCTGACTATTCCTGCATTACTTAATTACTTTTATCGCCAATACGATAGGTACTCTTAGCCTGGCAATACACGTCAGGTTTTTTCATCCGATAGTCTGATCCGGTACCGGAAGGCATTGAAGCCATTACTTTGTATGAACAGTCAATACACGTCCGATCCGGTGGCCAGATCGGACGTCCGACTGCCAATCTCATCTTCGCTGTGTAACGTTTAAGCGAAGAGTAAAGAAGTCACGAAGATATTGTACATACTGGAAATCTGTCAAAACGTCAAAGTTCGTTGCTTTAGCGTGCTCATTTATAAATGCTGTCAGTTCGACCAATATGATGTATAGGTATAGCTGCTTGGATGAATATATGGTAGGTATATCTGTTTCTTATAAATCTTGCTTTTAGTTCTTTATAAAAAGTTTTTTTACCAACGTGATTACGGAACTCTAAATGATGCTGACACGCACTTCATCAGTTATTTTGAGAACATGTAATTTGAGGGTCATTTCCGATGAACCGTGATTCAATAGTCTATAACTATGCACAGTTGTAAACTATACTTTGTCTATTTAAATTACATGTTTGGATTAAAATGATCTGAATAATTTCAATTCGTAACCCGCAATGCTGATTTTTAAGTGCTTATTATCTACTTTCCTTTGAACAATTATTTTTCGTAAGTGCAGTATTCTGAAACGAATTCGTATTATGATTAGCATATTATTTTAATTTAATGAAATTTCGCTAGTCGACCTCGTTTTAAACCGTGGTAAGCTAAGATGATTGAAATAATTTAAGACATTAAAAATAATTAACTCAAAAACTTTAGTGTAACTGCACCTCATATTATTAGAGCGCCTACACACTTGCGTTTGATGAATGTATGCGCTAGACGCTGCGATAACGCGCGATGAAAATTAAGAGTTTGAAAATTTGCGTATTGTCGTATACGTATGTCAAAGGAGATAAAGTCTTTGTCACTAAGGGACACTGTGGCTCGCTAATATTCCTATTTTTATTTTTGTTTGAAAACAAAACGATCATAATGATGTTGTTGTGGTTACACTAGGCAAATTTGGATTCAAATCAAGTAAATATGTAGCATGAAAAACGTTAATGTGTCTGCGGTCGAGTGGGTGAACCATTGGATCGTATTGGTAAAATTTTCCATTACGTAGATTTGTCTCACGAGACCAATTTCTATTTCATTCCAACTTTCAATCGACGAAAACTGGCTGAGGAAACATTCCGAACGTAGTAAAAAGTGAATTACAATACAAACTTTTATTTCCACTGTTTTATTTTATTCACAATGTTAAGACGGTACTCTAGTCCCAAGGAATTTGAAAAATAGGTATTTGAAGAAATTATCGCCGTCGCGCTGCGCCCGACCAACAGGAGTTATCCATGTGTACGAGTAGTGTATTTGTGTGCGCGAGCCCTCGCCCCTCCCATGCCCGCAACATTCACCCGCCGGCCGCCTGCGGGTGAATAAATATATTTTGAAAATTTGAATCGGATGATGCTTTACTATTGATACTGAGCCCAAAACAATTTTTTTTTTAATTTTCCGTCTGTCTGTATCTTGGCCGCGCATCACACTGAAACTACTGGACGGATTTAAATGAAACGTAACATGATTTAAGTTCATACTACGAGGTAAAATATAGGATACTTTTTATCCCGAAATTCAGCACGGTTCCCTTGGGAGAGGGGATGAAAGTCAAAATGTGTATTTCATTGTAAGGCTATGTTCACATGTAACGCGCGCTAACGCGCGTCAACGCGCGATCAAATTTGAAGAGAGTTCAGATGATGAGCGCTAATGCGCGTTGCGAGAGTACTCGTCAGTCTAGTTCGGTAGAACGTAGAAAATGGACGTGGAAAAGGCTATTATTTTGTGGTTATATTATAAAGAAAAATATAAAAAAAGAAAACGTACACATTGGGTTCATCCAATTTTGAAAAATAGACCCAGTTTGTTTGCGACACTATATCCGAATCTAAGAGACCATGAATCTAAATTCTTTAATTACTTTAGAATATCTACTAAGTCATTCGACAATTTGCTTCAACTCAAAATATAATTACGAAAATTAACAAAATTACATGCGATCGCAATGAAAGCGCGCGCTCAACTGAACAGCAAACGGACATTACATTAATATCAAAGCGCGAGTCAACGCGCGATTGTCTGCGTCTAGAAACTTTTTCTCTGAGCGCCGCGTTGACGCTCTCTGACGCGCGTTAACGCGCGCGCATGTGAACGGTTGCTAGGTATATATTAGGATGTCTAAGCGCGCGATTTGAAAACGCGCGTCGCAATTCAGCCATCTGAACATAGCCTAATTCATTAACGTGTACTCCGATTTCATTCATTCATTTTTTATTAGAAAGAACATACTGCAATGATTGTTCTGTAATTATTTTAAGGTCGTCAGTTTAGTAGTTCAGAAATTATAGACTTCACAATGCTCAGTAATAGGTCCAAATAACTTGAACCCCGTTACGTACAGGAAACTTTGAATGTACGGCTCATCTTAAGCTGGCATAACACACTATCGTAAACCATAATGGATAGCCCTATTTTTAACCGACCTTCAAAAAGGAGGAGGTTATCAATTCGGTCGGTATCTTTTTTTTACTATGTAGGTATGTCCACCGATTACTCCGGGGTTTCTGGACAGATTCACGCGATTTTTTTTTAATGGGCCCTTAAAATTTTTTACCTTCAACTCCTCAAACCTGATGCTGCAAGGGTACTTTCTCCCTAAAAGCTTTAGGAACTGTCGATTATGAATTGGTATGCTTGCTACTAGATCATAGAGCTCCAGGTCATCCTCCTCAATCCTGTAGGGTACTGCCCACCTAAATTGTAGGGATTTAGGAGGGAAGAAAGAGAGCAAGCTGCAGGAACAAGCTACACTAAAAAACTTAAAATAAAAATTCTTTTCAAAAACCGACTTCAAGCGCCACTACAAACCATAAATAAATTAAAAGTAAAAAACTTTTTAAAAAATAAGCTTTTATTTAAATGCGCTAAAAAGAATAAAATAAACTTTTCTGTTAAAACTTTTACTATCAACTTGTTATGTCATTACACAATTTATATGATATAAACGTTTTTCGCGAGATTTAACTAGGTACTCGTATTTACTTACGCGGACGAAGTCGCGGGCATCAGCTAGTATATATATACATATACAAACAAATAATATTGTCTGTGTTGAAGTGAAGTGTTTGTTTGTAATATCAAAAGAACAGCTTTTTAGGGTTCCGTAGCTAAATAGCAAAATACGGAACCCTTAGAGATTCGTCATGTCTGTCTGTCTGTCTGTCCGTCCGTATGTCACAGTCACTTTTTTCCGAAACTATAAGAACTATACTGTAGAAACTTGGTAAGTAGATGTATTCTGTTAACCGCATTAAGATTTCCACACAAGAATAGAAAAAAAATAATAATTTTTGGGGTTCCCCATACTTAGAACAGAAACTCAAAAAATTTTTTTTTCATCAAACCTATTCGTGTGGAATTTCTTTGGATAGGTCTTCAAAAATGATATTGAGGTTTTTGATATCATTTTTTTCTAAACTGGTAAAATGTGTGTGTGTGTGTTTTTTCCAAAGTGGTAAAATGTGTGTGTGTGTGTGTGCCCCCCCCCCCCCCCCCCCCCCCGTGTAACTTCTAAAATAAGAGAATGATAAAACTAAAAAAAATATGTTATGTACATTACCATGCAAACTTCCACCGACAATTAGTTTGAACGAGATCTAGTAAGTAGTTTTTTTTTAATACGTCATAAATCGTAAACCACAATTGCTGCTACGGATCCCTTCATGGGCGAGTCAGACTCGCACTTGGCCGCTTTTTACTAACTGCATACGAAAGTAAATACGGTACTTATACCAAGACAACAATTTTAAAATTTTTGTCTGTCTGTCTGTTCGTTGCCACTAATCTCGGGAATGGCTGAACCGATTTTGACGGGACTTTCACTGGTAGATATTATCGGGCATCGTATAGGCTAAAAGGATGAGGAATTGTGTTTTTCTAGCTCTGTATATCGATATCTCCGTGATTTCTTAACCGATTTGCGTGAATCTTTTTTTAATCGACACAAAACTTTTGCGAGATGGTCCCATAAAAACTTCGGGTTCCAACTCTTCAATCCTGATGCTGCAGGGGTACTGCTTCCCTAAACTGTGGGGATTTAGGAATTGTTGATTATTATGAATAGTTATTGTAGGGACCAAGTAAAGACATCGTTAAATTCCAGGATCCAACTCCTCAATCCTGATGCTGAAGGGGTTCTGCCAACCTAAACTGTGGTGATTTAGGAACGCAGACGAAGTCACGGGTGTCCGCTAGTAATAAATAAAATTTTGTATAGTGTAAATATCGACATCAGAGTACATCACTAGAGTATCGATAAAAATATCGACAATTGTCACTTCCCTATTAGTGTACATGTAAGCCTTACCCTCCCTCACCTCCACCCTACCCCCGTAAAGTACGAAAGGGACAACTGCAGCTCGGGCTGATTTTACCTACAAAAACCTTGACCAAAAGACGTTTCGTATTCTGCTGTTTCCTTCTTCAAAACTGGACAAATCTCAAATATTCTTATATCAAAATTTAGAGGAAGAGTATATCTATGCTTCTATGTTTTTCTTTTTTGTTAAAAACTTATCAAATTTGTCTGATAGTCGTTTGAACATGGCGGGAAAATCGAGGGTTTTTTTCGGGTTTTTGGATTGTCATATTTTTTTTAATGATAATGTTTTGGAAAAAAGCAAAACATAGGGGCACGTATTAATTAGATCTAGATTTTTTGGAAAAAAATCATTGCTCTAGAGGCATTATCCACGAAGAAAACAGCAGAATACGTTTGTATGGAGAAAGGCCCACTAGAGTACCCTCTTAACTCCAGTGGTTCTAGTGTAACTTTGCAAGTTTACGTTAACTGTGCTTAAACCTGCCATTTAGTATTGGCGGGAAAGGGACGTAGAATTTATCTAACCCTTATTTGTCCACACTAATTTACAGATTTGCGCACAATTCACGAATACGTACACTGAGAATAGGCCTCTGATTAACAGATCATGTATTTTACAACACCTTTAGTGCAACAGTTTTAGTGCAGCTTTTCAAGTTAACGTTAAAACTGTACGCAAACCTGTCATTTAGTATGCGCGGGAAAATTTTTCCATCTATCTTCCGTCCATACTAATTGACAGCTTTACGCATAGTTAACGTAAATTTGAAATGTAACATTAGGGTCTCTGATAAGCATAGTTCACGATGTGTCTAATGTAATTTTTTCAAGTTAAAGTTAACTATGTGTAAACTGTCATTTAGTATGAACGAGAAAAGAGTGAAAATACATCCGTTTCTTTCCCGTCACATATGAAATAACAGATTTTCGCACAATGTTGACTTGAAAAGTTTTAACCTCAGATCACGAAATTAAACCTTTTTTTGTTTACATTCTACATTTCGGCGGAAATGCGTTACGGTAGTTTAAATTCCTAATTTCTACTTTTGCGTACGAGATTTTTTAAAAGTTGCAACATCATCAAGATAGGGGAGATGTACCTACTGATAAAGTGCAACCATGTAGGTTATGTCCCACCGAACCGTGGGTATTTAGTTTTCATTAACAGATTATGAGCGACTTTCTACCCACGCGTTACTTCACTCTCGAATGTATGCTTCTAACTTGTGAACTTGTTTTTTCTCCATTGTCTGCAGCATTATTGACATTAGTTGAATATATTATGTTGCAATTTGATTAATACATACAATAGATCAAAGAGGTGCCCTATATGGGAAGTCTAGCAGGACTTAAATATAACGAAATTGTTGAAGCTCCGGCACGATCTATGCTAACGTAGTTTTATTTAGGGCGAACTGATGCCCGTGACTTCGTACTCGTGAATTTGTTTGAATTTTCGTGGTTTTGGTTGGCGGGAACTCTATAAATCTGCGGCATAAAATGTAGCCTATATTGTGTTAAACCGGTCCATTCCCAGTCCGATCTTCTTTCGTTGTAGCATAAAGGAGTAGGTACCACTACCAAACATCCATCCATCCATCCGAACATCCGTCTTCACAAACTCTCGTATTTATTATATTAGTATTGTTTTATGTTGTTTTGTTTATATAGGTCTCTTTGCAGTAACTGTTATAACGACATAATATTTTTAAGAGGTGTGCGGCACGTTCAAATAAACTTTTACAAAGTGCTTTGGAATCGTGAAGTTTATAACAATCATCATCTACTAACTAAAGTCAATTATTTAAAGATTCGATCTCGGTTTTCGATCGAATCTGGTAGAATTTTTCCTAAAAACTACAATGTAACTGCCTGAAAGGGCAAAAAATAATGTGAACACTTTCTCCTTGTTACTACAATATATTACAAAAGAAATAATATTACGCTACTTATACAAAAAGTGCAGTGCGCTTTCTGCTTTGAAAGGAATTGTTTTTTAGTTCATCAAAAACATGTCAATCTTTTCATTTGTAGAATGTGAGCGGCGAAAAGCAATTTGCACTCTTTATATTAGACTAAAAACTTACGAGTTAATAATATTTTATTATCATTCTATAATTTTCTTGTTGTAAAATTTTGTATGGTGGTACTTACTCGTACTAATATAATATTGAATAAAATTAATTTTTGTCTGATGCGAGGCTTTGGCCGTGGCTAATTACGTCGGAAAGCGAAGAGTGGGTTGCACTGTAATACCCCCTTCAGTTCCACTTACCATCAGGTGAAATCGTTGTCAAATCTTGTCACCAATCAAAAAAATTAATTTACATGTAGATAGGTATACTGTTAAAATGTAAATGAACTGTGGGCAGTTGTTTATTTTTGTAGGCTCGGTTACTTGTCGTGTGCACTCCAAAGTTTTGTTTGCTCTTGAAATAGAGTTCATGTTTGCCCCCACGGACGCTTTACATACAACGAGATCATTTGTAAATACGGCAATGTAACTTGACATTAATGTCTGCATTTCTAACACGCGATATTTTGTGTGTTCTCAACCCAACAAATTAATATTATGAAGTTGAACGAGCATCTTGTTTAGCATTAACTAGCTTTTGCCCCCGCGACTTCGTCCGCATCTAATTAGGTTTTGGTGTGGAATTTTCAAAAACTGTGACACTCGTTTTATTTTTAATCGAAAAGCAAAATAATTTTTCTGTATCCATCTTGTTCATAAAATACTAACCAACTTATCAGTCCGTTGAAGGGAAGAAAATTAGCTTGCTATGTTAATACATACATGTTATGAGGATACTTTTAACACAAGTTATTTCAATATCATCATCAGCAACTTATGAATGTCTTATTACTTAGTACAGGCACCTAGAAGGGTTATATAGGCCATAGTCCACTACTCTGGCACTATTGAAGAGATCTTAACGCTTGAATTTCTACAGGATAAAAAAAATCTAAATCAATGAGCACGAAGTCGTATGAATTAACAAGTTAATATTTAAAGAAAAAAAATAGAAAGTTGTTTCAAAGTTCGGCTATAGGTTACTTCACTTTGATATCTTTCTCTCTAATTGATTATATCAAGCAACTAATCGATGAACTTTATTCAGCGATCATTCGGAGTTATAGTTCTATCTATCTAGTATCTACGTATATATTTCAAGCAAGCTGTCAATCAAACCTTAAAAAACAAGTTTCTTTGTTAATTATTAATTAATAGAGAAGGGAATATGCGTGTAGGTTAAATTGGGTTCAAATGCTTTCTTTTGCAATGTTACTGACTTTATAATTACTTGCATAATTAAATGAACTAAAGTTATGCTCGGATATACAAAATTGCTAAACGCATGCCATTTTTTAGACCTGAATATGAAGTCAAAAAATATAAACACTGTACAACAATAAAATTGTCAAGTAATGATGTTTAGATTCTGACACGTGATATCTTTATTATAGGACGCTAGCTTTGCATAGCTTTTTCAGTCTTTAGTCAAGCTGGAGTATTTCTTTACCAAATAGTGGATACGTTCCCACTAAGCTATACTTTGTAGTCTTAGCTTGCTGTTTAGCGATACTACTTCAGATTAGTATGTTATTGTGTACACAGTATGCTGTAGTACACAATAGACAAGAGTGAGTACCTATACAGACCTATACCTATTCGTTTATAAGTTATACTTCTTTCTTTAGCGGATTTAATTACAGTTTTCACTTTTCACGAGCATTAAGTCATTTATGTTGGAAACTTGGAACCATGAGGACAAAAGTCGTCGTTAGTAATTTTCACATTTCAAAGGTTTATTGTGAGGGTTTGTTATGTAATATTTTGCAGTGGGTGGATCCTCCTAAAAGTAAAAGTTTTCAACACGAAAGTGCTAGACTGATAATTATAGGCTCTAATTTGTTATGCTAGATAATGTGCAACAGACATTTTCATTGCGAAAAACCGAATAAAATAATCGTTACAGTAGACAATATTTATTCACATCATTGTGTGCTTTCAACAGTTTTAACAGTACGTATGACACGATTTGTTTAGGGCTTGCTACAATTTGTTTACCATCCTACTTTAACTTTATTAGCTGATGCCCATGAGTCGTCCGATTGAGTTAAGATTTTATAATTTCGTGAGAACTCTTTGACTATGCAGCTGGTCGATTGGGGGAAAGTTGCATCAATAACTGCTTCAATATCAATTGTGGTAATTGGTTGAATCTATTACTATAATCATAGGTATAGGCACGGTAATTGGCTGAATTTATTATTGTAATCATGGGTATAATATGAGAGTATGGAACTCTAAAAAGGAGATGTACACAGATAGCTTAAAAGGAGATGTACACAGATAGCTTATCTCTAAGTTAATGGTTTTTCCAGAAGCCCTTGACTGTGAGAACAGTGAAATCTTACTTAGTTTAGAGATTGTGTACAAAAAAGTTAGCACCAGTAAATTGGTTCGTCAGTTAGTATTCCTACTTTACGTATGGAGAAGTGAAACGCGTGGTCGACGCGACGTTAGTTAAAGCAAACACGTAAAATTAATATTAAATTAATTTCTAAAATAAAACTAAAATAAATCTAATACCTCATCGACGTCACCACAGCGCGGCATAGTAATCAAAATCAGGGCAGCATTGCCCCTTTGGATCTTTGATCCCGGTAGACTCGATGACCTTTTTTGAAAGTTCTAAAAATTATCAAGTTTTAAAGAGGAAACTTATTTTATTTCACTTAATAATACTTTAATTAGTAGATTTTAATGCAAAATATACTGTTATATCTCCAAATGAAGCGTACACATATAATATCGATGGAACTTCACTTTGCGTTCGTTTGATCATATATTATAGAGTCACCCTAAATAGGGCTTTAGTGCGAAGATTTACGTAACAGTGGCAAACGGTGAAAGTGTCTATTTAGAGCGGCGAAAAGTACAATAACGTATTTTTCAACACACTTGCTCATAAAGGGGCTCCCGGTTCACCGCAACTAGGCACACAATGACACCTCTAACTCAAACTGTGACTTTTGATTACTATTATTCACAATGTGAGTTAAAGAATTTTTTTTTTAAATTTTATTGGGTGAGTTGCTGTGTTCTTAAAAAAGTTTCTATTACAAAAAAGATCTTGTTCAATAATTTATAAAAATATCGTGTTAAATTAATGTACCTGAGCAAGCAATCATTTCATACAACTCCGTATTTAAATAGATAATTTCAACATGTACGTGTTTAATAAATAAAACTGTCAGTAACTTTTGTTTTTTTTTTTGTAATAAAGAAAACTCGAAATCCCCATTTTGTACGTGGCTATAAGAGAAATGCCAAAAAAAAAGAAACCTCATTCTTTAGTCTATGGCCATTAAAGGTTTCGGAAAACTGATTAAATCAAATAAACACCTGAATAGGCTGTATGGTCGTCGATCTTTGCCTGCCCTCAAGAGCATCTCAAGAGGGCGAACAAAAGAACAACATTAATTTTTCCCGCCATTGCGAAAAAATTTTCACAACTCGTTTTCACTGTTTTGTACCATAATGTACTATTTTAGTGTTATTTTCTTCACAAGTGTGTTGAAAAACGTCGTATGATACACGTGTATATTGATGATTACCGTCCTCGGCTACCTTAAGACCCTCACCTGACGGCTCGGGACTCAATAGCGCCTCAGCGGTAATCACCAACTTTGACACTTGTACCATAATGTACTATTTTAACACCTTTCATTTACTACAAGTACATATAAAAAACGAAGAGAGGTTATGTCTGTTATTCACCTACACAACATTTCAGCGGCGGCGACACGATTTACGTGGAAGATTATTTTTCATTACACTCTCCTCTTACTTATGCTCTTCTCTTTCTCCTCCGCTTCTTTTTTTGATATGATCGGAGGGAGGTGGTAGATTATGGATATGCGTTTCACGTAAGAGATTTTTGTCTGTATGATATATGTTTCCATTTCAATACTTCAATACTTGACTGATTTTGATTCTGTTTTTGCATTACACATGTAGGTGATACCAGAATATGTTCTTAGATATCTATATTTTAATATTATTGTGCTACCTACTGTGAGGTCATTTATTCATGATGGATCATGGAATCATTACATTTTGTGGTGATGATCCCATTTAAAAATTACTGTACAAAAACATCAAATTTCTTTCCGAAAAAAGGGGATATTTTAAGTGGGTACCTTCTCTCAGATTTTAACTTTTAACAACTCATTGCAAAATTTAGAGAAATTTAAGAATTCGAAAGTATATTTGTAGACGCGTACTAATCAAATTTTTGTAATTTCTCCGGTTGATGATACCTACGATGCAAGTAGAAAATAGCACAAGCATTAACAATTATTTATTATGAAACATAAAACTCTCTTGCCTTTCTTAAATACTCGTCGTTTGACTCTTTTACCGTTAATCTTTAAACATTATTCATTAATAATATCCAATGCTTCAAAACTAATTTTATATCCCTCGCAAAACAAGTTTCGTATTCATGAGAATTTTTGTGGCTTATAAAAATACACACATAAATAAGAAACTGATCCCATGATAAAATCTGTCTTCAGTAAAAATTTCTTTTACTTCGACCATCGTTGGATAAAGTTCTTCTCATGTGCACGCCCTTCCTTTCGATGTTGTGCCAGTCTCACCCAAGTCTTCCCCACAAATTTTCTCAAGCTTGATGACGAGCAAACTCACTGGTATGGTAATAGCTATAGTTTCGTTACCTGACTACTGAAGTGCTGGAACAATTTTCCTCCTCCTCTGAGAAATCTGAGTTCCTGCTTTCAGAAATTACCTTAAAAAGGGAATAAATAAACAATTAGACGATTAAAGATTAGTAGTACCAGGCACTGCACACGCCGGCAAAATTATTTTGCCGCTGCTTTTGTTGTCTTTTTAAATAATTATTATTTGAATAAATTCTACTTTTGCACATTAAAAATACAAAGAAATGCTTTTAGAAAGTTAAAATAGTAATAAGTTAAAGTACACCGATTGAAGTGAGCATGACAATATTGACTTACGAGAGCAAATAAAAATCTAGTTAAAAAAGACGCGTACGCCAGTGTGCGTATTTACTTACTTTTACGAATAACTAATAAGATATAAGAAAATTAGTACACACCGTTTTTTTTTTCGCTCTGTCACTAGATCCACTTAGCATAAGAGCTACGCATCTCAATTTTCTTAAGAAACACTCCTAAGTTGCAAAAAGATACCTATTAACTACTAGGGACATATCTAGCGGAATTTTGCGTGCGGATAAACGCGTGCGGTATTCGGTTTGTCACATTGTAGCGGATTTCGGTGCCCAAAAAATCTCTTCGGCGTTTCATCTGCACATATTTGAGATGTAATATAGTGGGTTTGGCCGCCGCTCGGAACATTACATAGAAAAATTCATGGTAAAGCGGAATCGCGACGTATTGCGGCCTCGATGCTTTGATTCTCTGGGCGTCGCAGCAACTCTTAAACGCCGGTAAAAGTTCCGCGCGTTTTTCCCCCTAGATTTAAACTAGCCTTATCCTTACAGCTTACCACAGTGTATGTAGTATGTAGTATTCTACAGATTAGCTTTTGCTTGCGGCTTTCACTGAATGGAGTTAGGTTTTAAAAAATCCCGCGGGAACCCTCTTTTATTCAGGGATAAAATATAACCTATACCACTCTCCTAATCCTCAACTATATACCCATGCAAACAATCACGTATAACCGTTGCTACGGTTGATAGAAGGACAAACCAAAAAACCAACAAACAAACACATTTTCACATTTATAATATTAGTAAGGATTTTCCAACTCGCTTCTTTCAACTTTGTTTGCACTAGTTAATTAGTAGAACGCCTTTCTAGGTCCTGTCACCTCCCATCCAAAATTTCGGCTCACTTTCTACAGTAAGAAAGGTATTTGAAGACATATTTGAAGTTTGATTAAGATCGGATTAATGTACAGATTAAGTTATTATAAATTATATTAAAATTATATACTCGCTTTCTTGGTTTGAATTCTTAAAACAAATATTAGCGACCTCGGTAGACTTTACAAAAAGAGAAGTATATGTGCATAGTCTTTAGCTTGATAGCGTTGAATTTCGTTGTTTGGAGAGAGCACCTTGTTAGTTAAACTTTGATGTGTGAATGTCACGTGGATATAAGTTTACTTTTGCTTAAAATAAGTATAACCGGGTTTTAAAGAGACTTTTAATAAGGTGTGTTTTCCTAAAATAGATGAGATTATTTTTTTGATTCGATGACAAGTGAACCTTTAACTGCGATGTTATCAGATGGTTGACGATACAGTCTAAGGCTCAAATCAATAGCCCGAACTCTTACTCTGCTCGTACTCGAGACAGAGTTAAAATGAGACAGATTTATGTCAGAGCATATTTGTGTCTCGTTTTAACTATGACTTGAGTCCGAGCTGAGTCAGAGCACGCTCTATAGAACTCAGCATAAGACGGAAGCGGGCTAGTTGGAAAAGAGACAAGCTTAGCGGCACATCTTTTGGATCATGCACCAGACAAATCTAACAAATTAAAAACTTATAAATTTTTAAACCGAGACCAAACATGAATGCAGAGCCCATAAATAGAATCTAAGAACCTTAAATTACGTTCCAATATTCTAGGCCCTAAAGTTTTCAAAAAACGACTACTACTACTACTACTACTACTAACAAACTTGGTTTAAAAAAATATTATACCCTGCCCGTTCTATTGTGACTTAGCAAAACTAAATCATGCTAATTTATTTGCATAAAAAAGTTCCTGAAACTAACAAGAAAATAGTCTTAGAATTTGCTTTTAAGGTTCTTGTAATATTTTTCATTCGGTTAATACACTAAAGCTTAAACTAAACAAAAACGTCATAAGGAACCTACTAAACTTATTTATTAGGACTATGACTAGGAAGTAGTAAGCTGTAAAGCATAAAGCAGCATCTTCGGTTATGTTTACCGGAAGAAGTAGTTATGTAACGGCGACCATTACCCCGCGCGTTGGAATGTCGTTACCGCTGACACAGGCTGATGTTTTTGTTAACTTGTTGGTATAATGCAATCGATTTAAAGAGTCATGTTGAGTCATTATTACAGTTTCTTTTAATAATTTATTAATGTTGTGAATTTATTTTAACTTAAAAGAAACTCGTATTATTTTTATTTACAAATGTAGTTGTTTTCATCATAATCATCCTCTATAACTTTGTCAAACATTAGACGTCACTCTAAAAGATCAATAGACATAGGTTTCTTATCGTCACGGCCGTCACGGGGGCCTCGTGAAGCGTGTATCCAGTGCTTCCTTGCGCTTCGGTTAATTTCTTTCCCGTGCACTGTCGAACTCCAGCCGCTTAGGACCTTAGGACAGGTAACGAGACCATCGGGTTTTTCTAACTCGGTGGTTTCAACTTAGTATCTCGATGAGCTAGCCTATGTATGTCTGTAACTGATTCCTATGGATCTTTTAATTTCTGCTTTGATCGCGCAATATAAATAGAACATCAAACAACCACATGTAACGTAAGTGTGGCACTCGCCCGTCGCCAATGACCGCACTTGCACAGATGCACCACGGCCGCGGTGGATCTCTCCGTTCCGGAATGGATGCACTACTTCGCCGCAGCGCTCTTCCTGCTGTGGGTCGTGTTTGGCCGGAGACGGAGCAGCGTCCAAACTACTGTATCGACATGATTGTGTACGTAAATATTTATAATCTCATCTAATGATCACTCATTGAGCGATCACAACTCGTTTTGGCATTTGCAAAACATCCACAATGTAAAATTCTTATTATACATTTAAAAAATACGATGTAAAGCATTGCCAAATTCTAATATTATAAATGTTTTTCAGATGCCACAACGCGTTTTTAAAAATTTCTCACTCAATGATGGAACGGTCTTTGATCTTTGAACTTACTTGTAACATTTACTTACTACTTACTGCTTGCTTTGATTAGTGGTCATATTTACCCGATCTTTTTAATTCGGTTGCATTACCTCATGAAAGAAATAAACACTCTGTATACATTTTGACTGACAAGATATACAACCGCAATCTTTTGAATGCAATTACGTCACACTTCGTTACTTAATAATTCAACTCGCCACCGCCAGTCGCTTTGCGGCCGCCGTAACTAAAACACGTTTCATCTTTTATTTAATGAGAATACGCATGTTTTTTTCGTTGTGATAAAGTTGATTGGATGTCATCTGCTGGACATCAGACTCTTGCAGTTAATTCCACAGAATACCTACGACCGAATGTCGCTTGTATCCAACTTCTCCCCTTTAGATATAATAGGTTCACCAAGGAGGTGTCTAATGATAAATTAAAACAGAAGAACAAAACAAAAACTAATTTTAAACCTCAATATATCTCACCCCCACGTTCTTGCAAAGTTTAATATGAAGCCAACATGGAGTTTCTAATAAGCAAAATTAGCTTGGTATGAATTTTGTATTGAAACCACAGAACACTAATGAAATTCAAGGAGACAGGAGGACACTATAATGATAAAATTAAAGCTGTTTAAAAAATATAAACAACCAAGTTATTAACGTAGCGATTACAATATTTGTTTCTTAATTGGTAAATAATTTTTATTTGAAATTGCTTTTGTGTTATAGATATTTTGTTTTAAAATTAATTTTTCAGTTTTAAATACACATAAATAAATAATCAGTATTTAAATTTTACACTACTAGCGCCATCTAGGTAAGAATGCATGCATTAACAAGCGAGCTTATGACCAAGTTCAAGACAACTCTACAAGATGGCGCTGTATATGGCAATTGAAACTTTTAGAAAGTTCCCATAGAGGTCAGTGTTTGAAGTATGCGCAGGAGAGCTGCTTTGTCAAACAGTATGCGTATTTGTGGTTACTTGAGCGGAGTTATGTAGAATTTGTAAGCTTGCAAATAAAGCCACGCTTTAGCAGGAAGAGCCGTCAAGAACGTATTTATACTACCGCTTATTCACATAAAAACTAATAGTAATAATTGATTTCTGCGCCTACATTATGGATTCAACTGGGCCTGAAGCCTGAGCGTGGGGGATGATAATTCCAGTATGATCCCAGATGGATGTAACCTGCCTTGGTTGATGAAATTACAATCCAGCAAAATAATAATTAGACAATTACTAGAAGAATTATAGTTTGTGTTCGTACAACCCTTCGTGCACGTATCAGACTCGCAATTCGCTGGATTTTTTATGACTTGCTAGCTGGCAAGCGTGCAAACTTGAAAACTGTCTAGTTATCTACCAGTGTGAAAGTGCATGAATAATCGGGATGACATTAACTCTTACCTTCGTAGGTTGTATTCATAGGAGAGTTAATAGATACTATGCATTACTTAGGCAAAGTTCCGACCAGACAGCAGATTCTATACCTAAATAAATATAATTAAAGTATTTCTGGCTGTGATTACTAAAGGCTCCACGCTGAAAACTTGAGATGCCGTTTGTTACAGCTGTTTTAATATTTTTAAATCAATATTTCAACAGAAAGAAGTACCTGCACTTCTTGAAATAGGTCTCTTGAAAGGACCACCACAGAATAAACATATTACTTAGTAACAGTACATACACGTAGCAGAGTACAGTCTGTTCTGTTATGACAAAATAGAAGATTATTATTCTCTGTCTGATTTTGAGGTAACAACTTTTCTCAGGTTTTTGTGGTATCAACACTTAAACGCACAATTTTAATTTTTATTGTTGTCTGGTGGCTTTTTCATAGGTAACCGATGAACCGATTTCGATGGAGGTTTCGACTCGTAGTAGAGCAATCCAAGGAACGATCTAGGCTACTTTTGCCTTGAGAAAACAAAGGTTTAATCCAAGCGGACAAAGGCACGGACATAAACTAGTATTCCTATAAAGTTATCTTATACCTTTGATCGTACACAACGTTTGACCACTCCTATCTTGTGTATCTAAATTTTACAAGCTCTTAGAAAGTTCCATAATGGAAATGCAGTGGTTCTTGACAGGATGCGGCTATCCGATATTAGACACTATCGGACTTACTCACTTATGGAAATTTCTCGATTAAAATTACAGACTTAATACGTAACTTGAATAAGTTATAAAATTAAAATAATAAAGGTAACTTGGTACTCTCTAAGGCTAAATCTATAGACCGCACTCTCACCCTGCTTAGACTCCAGACAGATAAAACGAAACAGACTTATGTCGGAGCATATTTGTGTCTCTTTTTAACTCTTATCTTGAGTCCGCGCTAAGTTCTGACTTAGCGCGGACTCAAGATAAGAGTTAAAATGCTGAGATCTCTGGCACGCTCTGTAGATCTCAGCATGTCTACGTTTCGTGATATCTTTCTAGAAACCTAAAAATTTGGTAAAAATTAAGGATTAAATAACTTACTTAAGTAGGTAAAATAAGTTTTATATAAATGATCAGTTTTGTCTGGTGGGAGGCACTGTGAAAATCAGTGAAAATAGCTACATACCTACGTACCTACAACAATAGCAGGTCGGTAGTTAAACTATTTTTCTATATGTGACTTCATACCTTTCGACTAATCTCTGTAGATTACAATCTCACGGGAAAAGCGCAACGTCGTTGCAGTGAAACCGAGCGTGCAACTCGACTCACGAGTGCTCTCTCCGGGAATCGAACCTCGCATAAATCATACGCCTGTCACTTTGCGCTTACAAATTGCAATCGCATCTCTTGAGGTTAATCCAGCTTGTTTGAATTTAGACGCTAGACTTTATTATGGTTCGAATGAACTGCGTTGCAAGATGCACTACATTATTTTTGTATGGACACATTGAAGTCCTGGCGATATAAAGACTGCTATTTATCCCGGAAATAAGAATTTAAGTTGAATTTTTAAATATAACCTAACGCAAAGAGGACCAAGTCACGGGTGGGGGTTCAAAAAAATGATCGATTCAAAAGAAATATATCTGACTAGTCTAGTTGATGCCCGTGGCTTCGCTCATGCAAAACCATGCAAAAATCACGTTGATCCGTAGCTCAGTTCCAGCGTTATTGAAGGACAAACTAACAAACCAATAAACAAACACACTTTCGCATTTATAATTATAATATTAGTAAGGATATACGTGATTCTCGTGACAAAATAAATTTATAAATTGCAGGTACCTAATTTTGACCCCCCGAAACCTCTCATACAAAAGAAGCTGCTTAGCTAGGCGCAGTGTAATTTACCATAAAGTTGAGTAAATAACGATACTTGAGACAATGAATGAGGTATCGCAATACTGACAGATGACAGCGGCGGCGGCTTGTTGAATGTTAATAAGTTGTGGGCAGAGCGTTGAACCGGCCGTACACTCATCATTCACTAATTTGTTAGACATTTCGCCGGTCACCTGTAAGGCCATTCTCACACGACGCGACTCACCGCCACGGCAAACGTGAAGCGGATCTCACGTCGAGTTGTGTTGAATGTAATCCGTTGATGCCTAAGAGCCTAAGAGCCGGTCCACACCATGCGTTGCGGCACAGCATCGCAAATATTTCGTCGCATTGGCACACGAGCAGTGCGGCATCGCAACGCTGCTACGGCGCGGTGCCGCAGCGATTTGTGAAACGTAAAATGTGTGTTAAGTCTAAATCTGCAATTAATATGAGCTGTACAAGTGTACAAGTACTTTAAAATACATTAACTTATATACCCAATTAGGGAAAAATCTCAGCCGCACGAAGCGAGGCGGTTCTGGCCGTATCTTCTCCTTCTTCTTCTAAATCAACTGATGGACGTTCACTGCTGGACAAAGGTCTCTTGCATGGACTTCCACAGGTCGGTCGGTTGGCGCCGCCGGAATCCAGCAGCTCCCTGCGACTCGTTTGATGGCGTCGCGTCGGTCCAACTAGTGAGGGGTCTGCCAACACAGCGCTTCCCGGTGCGGGGTCGCCACTCCAGCACCTTGGGACCCCATCGACCATCAAGCTCTTCGAACTATGTGCCCCGTCCGTTCCCATTTCTGGTCGTATGCTGAGTTGATAAGTGAGCGACGATCTTTACGATCTAAGCATCTGCGTATACGTAACGAGTGTTACAGTTCATTAGAAAGACGTAATGAATATGAATATTACATACGCTTATGTTCGAACTATTTGTGTATTCAAAATATACGCAAGACACGTAATCTATTTGGACACGCACATAGTGATTTTCACCAACTAGGTAGTCCGGCTACTGTCGCTAAATAACGGGACAGTCCGAAGAATGCTAATACAATTGTTTAGAAACTTACTGCTGACTTTGTTAGTTTAACTTAGAGAGTAACTAACTAATGTTCACGCTGTTTTTGCGTAAGCAGATATCCAATAGCAAGAAAAGGTTTTCTTGCTAATCATGAACTTCCGCAAAGCAACGCCTGATTCTATCCAATATATCCAATAGTTCAATACATAAAACTATCACTTCTTTAATTTATAGAACAGAGAGTGGTACTGAGCGTGCGTTCTATAATAATATAAGAACCTATATTGAGTCGGTTGTGGTTTAAATTTTACTCTATTTTTATTCACTCTTACTTAATGAGAACTTTACCAATAAATAGGTCGTGGCTGAACGCCAAATGCATTGCCGCAGTTTTTTTATTTCCAAATAGTTAGATGGAAAATGTAATGGACATGACATACCTATTCAACATTAGAAATAAATCAACATTCGCGACTATAATTTTGTTAATTGCTCGGAGCTAGCTGAAATACTCGTGTAGTTTTTAATATTTTCTGCATACTTTTCCTATGTACAAGGACATTGACAGAGGCGTTAAGTTGCTACTTAATATTAAAAAAAAAGCCTTAGTTTCTCAGATCAAGTTATACTATTTATGTAGTCTTTATTTTTAATTGACTTCAATGAGCCCAAGTTTAATTACGTATGCGTAGATACAGACAATAAGGTACGTGCACTTTAACCACTGTGAAAGTGACTTTGCCGAGGAAATAACACTGATTATTTATTTTCGGCCGATGACCCGTGTACCCACCGGCTTCTCCCACCAGTGGGTCTACGGGGAAGTCATCATCAATTCATCCCTAGTCCACCACTGAGCATAGATCTCCTCTCGAATAAGAAGTTTTTGGCCACAATCCGTCACGCTGGCCAAGTTTTAGATGGAACTAATCCTTACTAATATTATAAATGCGAAAGTGCGTTTGTTTGTTGGTTTGTCCTTCAATCACGGCACAACAAAGCAACGGATCGTCGAGATTTTTTGCATGGGTAGAGTTGAGGACCGGGAGAGTGACATAGGCTACTTTTTATCCCGGAAAATCCAAGAGATCCCGCGGGATTTTTAAAAACTAAATCCACGCGAGCGGAACGGCGCGCATCAACTAATTATAGATATTTTACAAATCTTTTTCACGGGCACATAATCTTAGCACTGGAAATTTTTAATTGCCTCCCAGAATGTACATATAAGCACATGTTTAGTATAGGACACTATGAGAAAATACGAGTATATATCTCTTTTCAAGCTACATGAACGCGACGTTCGGCCGGCGACAGTGTTCGACGCGTGCAACGCATAAGGCTATGTTCACATGTAACGCGCGTTAACGCGCGTCAACGCGCGATCAAATTTGAAGAGAGTTCAGATGATGAGCGCTAATGCGCGTTGCGAGAGTACTCGTCAGTCTAGTTCGGTAGAACGTAGAAAATGGACGTGGAAGAGGCTATTATTTTGTGGTTATATTATAAAGAAAAATATAGAAAAAGAAAACGTACACATTGGGTTCATCCAATTTTGAAAAATAGACCCAGTTTATAGGATTCCGAACCTATATTCCAAATTGCTGGCCTTTTTTCTACTTCATCGATTAGTAAGTCGATGTCAATATCTTCAATTTCACTCATTTTAAATGCGAAAACAAAATATAATTACGAAAATTAACAAAATTACATGCGATCGCGATGAAAGCACGCGCTCAACTGAACAGCAAATGGATATTACATTAATATCAAAGCGCGAGTCAACGCGCGATTGTCTGCGTCTAGAAACTTTTTCTCTGAGCGCCGCGTTGACGCTCGCTGACGCGCGTTAACGCGCGCGCATGTGAACGGTTGCTAGGTATATATCAGGATGTCTAAGCGCGCGATTTGAAAACGCGCGTCGCAATTCAGCCATCTGAACATAGCCTAAATCTTCGTCAGCCAAACGATTCCGAACGCTCTTCCTGTTTGACTTAAGAATTAGAAGACGGCTGGAAAGGAATTTAATTTTTAATTTCCGCTCTATGTTTACTGCTTTTACATTTAGATTTATGAAGATATTTTTTTCTTTCGCTTGCACTTTATACAATTGAGGAGTGCCTTTTCAAAAGGACTTAAAATCATGAGAAACTAACTTTAGGAAAACAATAAAAACTTTGCAAATAAGCAGTTTTGAAAAGACACTTCTCAATTCTTCTTACATAGTCTCGGAATTACAAAAACTAGTTATTATTTTTAGCCTTTGCAATGTCAGGATTTTGTACTAGGTACTAAATGTGGTACACAATAATTAAATCTACGAAAAGTCATTTAGGATTCCATTGACTAGCTCTGCCAGGATTCAACTTTGGGCTCTAGAACGCACTCGCTAACATTTTTATATTAATGAGTGTAAATATCCTTTTCCTTTTTTCCTCAGTTTTTCCCTTCAGCGCATATTTGACCCCTGTTCAATGTGTGGTCAGCCTAACGCAAACCTTTACCGCTAAGTGACTTTATGTTCTGAGGACGCTGTAAAGTAGCCACATAGGGAAGAACCTTTCTCTCTTAGGTTCGATTTCCATTTTAGTCCGTATCATCACTTGCCACTGGATGGAGCACAAAAATATATCGAAATAGAACGAATATCACGTCTAATTTACCAAAGCAGCTCCGTGTTTTTTTTTTTTTGAAAATCGTTGCACGATATTGCTAAGTGTTGGCCAAACGTGCGCCGTCCACTTTTCCATTCTAACGTGAAATATTTCTATGAGCTTCTCTGTTTAAGCTCTTCGCTAGAGAAAACTATTTATTATTGTTGATTTGTTAATATAAACATCCAACATACTCCCTTGATGTGTGTGAGGTCTAATGAAACGACCACTATAGATTCGACCACTAGTTTATTACTAACTAGTGATACATTGTCTGCTCCTCAAACGCTTTTAATGAATCGGAATAACTTTTGAATGGATCTGAGCTTTCTTGTCAATCACATATACCATCACCATAGAACTTAATAAAAGAAACGATAAGATTAAAAAGGAGCACGTAGGCGGAAGCAAAAGATTCCAATGATTTCTGACTTTCACACGTCTCCTGCGCATCTTAATTCGCTCATATCAAATTCTTGTTTACGGATCTAGAGTAAGCCTTATTTGGAATGACTAGACGATTAGTCGCCCACACATGTAATGTTTGATTACAATTTGATTTCTTGACATGTTTTGCTTACGCCGGGTACAATCGTGTAGTTGATACCTGTCCTATCATAAATGGAAGGAAGTAGCAATTCTTAGCGTTGTGTGTATAATCAGTGTCAAAATACTACAAGTAGAAAGAACAGATATCGTATTTTGGAACTGAATTTCATTGAATAAATACTGTTCTTTCTGTATATTTTTTTAAAAACTATCAGCCAAGCTGAGCTTGACTCATATTCTCCTCTCCCGTCCAATTAAGCCTTCCTAAAAAAAAAAATATTTTTTTGCCTTGACCAATGAACTGAAGCTGATGTCATCATTTTTTCACATGTCTTGCAGTCAGATAAATACTATACCAACTTTGATGAAAACAACTAAAAAGTCCAGCTTTATAGAGACTGGATTAGTGACTGAAGTGTAGTCTTCGCCTTCGATTTCGGTCTAGCGCTGGATTGAACCAATAAAAAATTAAATCCAGTTACTGGTATAATGTGAACTGGCCGTTTACATTAGGAAACTTGTCCGATCGAATTGCTTAGTGTATAAAGTTGCATGTAAAATCTCTGGGAAAAGCTGCAAGTAATAAAACGGGTTAGAGACGTTATTGGAAATGAAGTACCACATAAACAGGGAACCTAACGGCTTCTTCGCTGACTGAATACTAAAATCGTCTATAGTAAAAAGTTACTATCCGTACTTCTATGTCTAGAAAACCCGACGTGCATCATTAAAAATGTCTGCGATATGCTCTTAAAATTAATGTACTCGTAAGAGTGTTATTAAGAACTCGTTAGCCAACAACGCCTACTGCCTAATAAATTTTACTTTGTGTATGTATGTGTTACTGTAAAAGCCCGTATATTGTTAAATCCTAGGTTTTACCTACTCGTTGGTCTTAGGATTTACCAACTTGAGTTGATTTTATGGATTTTTATAAAGTGAGATAATTTTCTGGACTTCAGAATTTGGTACAAACTTAATTTAATTGCGAGTTAGTGAAATAACTCTGGGTGGTTTGGGTTTTTACCAAATCCTGTGTTCATCAGTCTGTGCTCTGGAGGAGAAACGCGTGGGTCGATTTTGATGATTCTTACGTCAATCGATTTGTGTAAATCTTGGAAGCGCCACTAAAGACATGTCAGTAATCAAAATTCAATATAGCGCCTACCAGGCGCTATTATAAGCTAGAAGTATTCGATAATAATTGAAAGAATAGTATTTATACCATTGCGTCGATAACAGACATTCATTCCCATTCGGAATTTCAACTGACTGACACAAAAGTATAACGCGTGCTCCATTAGGCATGTGAATGTAGGTACTAGTAATTTATATTCAAAATGTAATCGCTGTCTATAAAGTGCGATGCACGTGGAATACGTAACCACCAAGCAAACTTTCTGTGACATGTACATTTATTTTATGATCACACTGTATATGTAATAGATGTACCTGCTGTAGATAATAGCACAGAATACTATTTATTTTATGACCTCTTAATGTCAGTACACATTACGGACATTGAAGACACGAAGAGGGCAGAATGGCTTCTTTTTGCGGCAGCGATCGTTTTCGCGTGTAAAAGACGCCGAAACGCTGATGTTAGCGTCTTTTGGCTGCGTATCGAACGCTTTTGAGTCGCGAAAACGTGATGCAAACACAAAGATCGCTGGCGCTAAAATATGCCAGTCCGCCCTCTCCCTAAATTCAGCCAATCAGAGTTGATTGCAACCGTTACACTGATGCAAACATTTTTTAGACAATTCCACAACCGGATCACAATCTTCCTCATCCAGCCACTTCCCGCCACTGCACTGTCTTTAGGTATAATAATCATCTTGCATAATATCCGATATAGCGTGCATTAGGATTACACCAATTAGTCTCTAGGTGAAGCGATTGAATAGGTTCTCCAGACAGTGAGTGTGTGATCACTTTCGTTCAGAGAAATGCGTGGGAGCCCCTTTGTGTGGCACTTAATAAAAAGCTCGCTAACTACGAGATTACAGCCAGCTAACAACATGACAGTTACTACAATAAATACTTGGTTTTTATTAATAATTGATAATAAATAACGAGAAAGGTACATACGAGTAACTTTCTCTATGAAATTACCTACAGTTCTTCATAATAGGTAGTTATAGTTCTAAGGTGCCAATTTCACCATTGGCAACTAACTTTTAACCGCTGATTATAGATGTTTTGATTGATTTTCAATACAAAAACTCTCATGTACTCTTCAATTAAACTTTAATCGACATGGTGAAATTGGCTCTAAAGTTAAGTAGATGGAACGGATAGGGGTAGGGATATTATGATTTTGGCGTTCAAAAGCATAGAGTTCAAAGTTCAAGGGTCGCTACAAATCGTCTGTTTTTTTGTTTTGTTTCAATTTTGGCTTATTATTCATGAGTTAAATTATTCCTGATATAGGAATATACTTATATAATATAATTTCTTTTTATATCTGCCTTTATAAATAATGTACCTACTCGTTACAACGTATAATTTAGACAAGAATTTAGTAGCGCTACCTTAGAAAACTTGAAACAATCAGCGGGTTCTGCAAGCTTAAACAAATATCTTTCAATTATGTAGTTAAATATTTGACAATACCCTTGTTTTCCATATTTCCATACATAAAACTAACACACTGGGTACCTTACTGTACGTAGCCTGATTATGTAATTGTTCAATTTGTGAAGCAAATTTGCTTGGCGCGCGCGTCGTCTTGAATTTATCCAATTAAGCCATCAGGCGGACAATTTGTGTCATTATTAGTCATTAAATCGTAAAGAGCGTTGCACACGTTGTTGTAAAGTTGGTCGCAGAAAATAACCCGATGTATTTTAATTTTGCCCGAGTAATAGGTTACATTTTAAATACGAACAGAATCAGTATCACGGATGTTTTATCCATGTCGGTTTACAGTTTTTAATCTTTGTTTTTTTTTTTTTTCGTAATTATTGCCGTTATAAATCTTACAAAGGCATGGTTAAAGTAAATTATAGTAGTAAAGTATAGGGGTATTAAAAGAAAATAGAGAA
This sequence comes from Hipparchia sbordonii, assembly GCA_038048805.1. Classification (NCBI taxonomy): domain Eukaryota; kingdom Metazoa; phylum Arthropoda; class Insecta; order Lepidoptera; family Nymphalidae; genus Hipparchia; species Hipparchia sbordonii. The sequence continues at coordinate 3,767,421 of CM076107.1, read as the reverse complement.
TAAAAACTTTATAATATTAAACTTTACATAACTTACCTATCTAATTTTTTTTTCTTATTATTAATTAATATAATATGTATTTGCATTTAAATTACGGGTTAAAATATGGTATAATTTAAAGAGCATCCAAAAAATTATAAGTTGACGTATTGTAAATCTACGAAACGTTCTCTTTTAATTTTATAACCATTTTAATACGAAATATTAGCATTTCTTATTTCATAATCCCCGCTAATGGGACAGGTTCCGCACAAAAGTGACTTTTCTTGTTTCAAAATGCAAATGGGCAGTCATAGGCAAGTAAAATACGTTTTACGACAAAATAATGAGATATCATTAAACCCATAAAGTTAGCATTCCTTAGTATAATACCGCCTTTGCCCCTCTACTTACGGTATATGGTATACGGTAAGATAAGGAATGCTTACTTTACGAACAAGTAATTTATATGATGGAATTAATAGTCATTAAATAATTGCAAAACAGTTGGTAAGTATTTTTTTTTGATAATGCACCTAGGAGGTATTATTTTACTTTAGAGCGATGCCATGCGGTTTTGGAGCGTCGCAATTTCAATAATTTATTTTTCTACCAGTTGATTTAGTATTTAAAATCCAGCGGGAACTCTTTAATTTTCCAGGATAAAAAGTAGCCTGTCACTCTCCCGGTCCGCAACGGATCGACGTGAATTTTTGCATCGATAAACCATGCAAAAAATCACGTCGATCCGTTCGTTGCTTTGTTGCGACGTGATTGAAGGACAAACCAACAAACAAACGCACTTTCACATTTATAATATTAGTAAGGATTGCTGTCTGAAAAGGTTAATAAATCGGAACAACCGTTTCAGGTAAACGCGTAACCAATAAACGTAGCCGAGTTCTGAAGTTTGGTTTTTCGCTTGTTATCGGTTGTTTCGGTTTCCTTTTCTTATTTGGTAAGAACGTCCTTATGCACCGTGTTTAGCGTTTCGCTTACGCCTTTCTGCAAGATACCACTTGTTTATCTTTTAAGTCAGCTCATTCCTACTATTACAACTGATTAGTCCATCCGTTGAACTAGTGTGTAGACAGCTAAGGGAAGGTAAGCTATACCTCATACCATTGCTCAGTTTAATTTTGAAGGCAGTTTAGCAACTTCTGCTGAATTAGTAACTCACTGCGAACTTGCAGACTGTAGATTTCTAATAATTCCTGGTGATGTAAATGTTCATGGACAGCCAACGACAGTGTTATTCTGATTATTAAAAAAAACATTGCCTTAATCGTTTAATTGACACGATTTCACGCCTCCAAAGTGACTCTGATACGCATTAATACAATTAGTTGCAACAGTATCCCCTTAATTGACGGACTTACCTACAATTTGAATATTTTTCTCTCTCTACTAGATAAACATTTGCAAACTTGAGCCGCGGTTACACATTGACATAAAAAACCACCGGAGCGCAGTGAAGAGCGCAGAATATGAAATGTTTAGAAAATTACTCAATACTATACGAACCTTACCCATCGAATATTTGTTAGTTTACCGAAGGAGTTTGTTGATGTTGTGTTTTTGGTGAAAAAATACGTTGATAAAATAGAACTGTAAGTTGTAGGTCATAAGATTTCAAAAGGAAGTTACTGTGGGCAGGTAGGTGATCTTTTTTAATGATTTTTATATATTTTTTTCTTTTCTAAACTAACTTGCTTCTTACCTGTGTTGCTTGAGTTAGCTCTAAACTCCAATGACGATATTGGTTGAAACATAACATATATAAGTTGCCATTTCTCTACATTAATAGTGAAATATTGTTTTACTCATAGAGAATATTATAATTTCTCGTGTTGACTAATAAATTACTCTACTTGTACAAGACAGGTTCTCTATTTTATTTTCTGTAAGAAAAGAAGAAAAATTCTGGAGTGAAATACTTACGTTCACAACTAACTTCCTAATATTTTCTCAAATTATTGATTTGAAATAACAAATATCATTTTGTGAATATCCCAAATAAACGGCCTATCAGATAGACCACATGGCGTCAATCGGTAACAGGATAACCGGGATTCTGAAAGAAATTGGATTTTTAGGTTGCGATGGCATTTTATACCTTTCTTCGTAACGTTTAATCGTTTGTGTAACCCTATTTGCTTAACCGTATTCCTATTTTATTGTGCAACCGGCACACATCATGGTTTATGACCACATATTATTTTTCGTGTTTTGTCTTAATGCAGATTCAAATAGAAATATACTGTTCTGCTGACTGCTTCGCTAATCTGACCTCGTGTGAAATGCCCATAACTGATAAGTGATATAAAAAATTCGTAATGGAATTTACAAAGTTAAAAAATTGGATTATCTTAATTTTGTATGCCTACTTAGTTTCTCTGTCCTATATAAGTTACATATACTCCATGACTTCGCATTTTCATTTCATCTGGACCCATCCGCCACCACCGCCACCCACTACCGGGCCAGGGTCACTCTCGAATCAGATGGCTTTTGGCCATAGTCGAGCCAAATCATCACACTCCTTTAAGAATATTATGCAAAACTCTCATGCAAGAGGTTTTTTCACGACATTTTTCTAAACCTCATTGAATTGCTAAAAGAGCATAGTATATAATTCCGAAAAGTCAAAGATGTTTTCAATTGAAACTCGGACCGCCTAAAACCTCTGAAGTCTTGAAGCTATCATCGCTTATTCTAAGTGATTTTCAAAACAGTGATAGAATTCCTACAGTGACAGCATAATAAATACCGCAAGGGAGCCTGCTTCATGGGCGCTGCAGGTTGTTGTGTACCGTCGCATCTATTGCAGTTCGATGTGACATTGACTTTCTTGTTGTTTGCGAGCTGATAGCGCGGCGTGGCGCGGCGGCCGCGCACATGCACGCCGTACGCCGTCTCGCGCGCGCGCATCCACGCCTCGCGACCGCGACCGCCCGCCCGCCGGGCCCGCGATATGCCCGCAGTGAAAGTATTCAGTATATTCGGTGGGCAGAAGCCGACCGAGAAGCACCCCACGACACCCCCCGCCCAAGCGGCTATGCAAAAGTTCTACAGGACTTTTTCAGTCGGGCCCGAAACTTCAACCGAGCATAAAGGTGGCAAAGTGACCGCGATCGCTGCCTGCCTTGAAAAAAGGATCAGTGAACCCTCAAAACTTAGTAGTGATAACGTGCAAAAGTTTTTAAATAAAGTTAGCGATTCCGTGAATGAGAAACCGGACATTTTAAAGGGACAGAACTCCGTGTACGAGAATATAAACATAGTGCCTTTGGATATATTGAATGTAAAAAATAATTTGCCGGACGAGACTAAAGGATATTCATCGATTTATGAAAACATTACTATTGTACGCACCGACTCAAATACAAGTCAAACAAAATCGGAATCAAAATTAAATAAGGCCCTAGAATCTTTCGATAAAATACTTTGTGAATTTTCATCATCGCTGTCTCCTATAATAAATTCAAGTAAGAGCGATTTTGTTGTACCAAAATTACAAAAATCTAAGACTTGTAGCATAATCGAATCACGTTGCATTTTGAAGAAAACAATATCAGATCCTGAAACTGAAAGGAGTACGCGCAATACAGTAACACGTAATAATTCTATCGATAAAACCACGAGTTTGTGGAATCTTGACGACATGAAAGAAAAGGAGTTAAGTGGACCACTAAAACCGCTCACGTGTTTACCCAACGAAAAAATGAATCCTGACAAGTATGCAACCTATAAAATTTCTTCGAAAAACTCACCTCGTACAAATTGTATCAAAACTGACGATTTAAAAAAATTGGACGTGAAAACAAGAATATTGAAAAAAACTCTATCCAATCCACCGTCCACACCAGTGCCGGTGGTGTCGAAAACGAAACCGTCACCTAAAAAGATTGAGAGAAAAGTCAGTGACCCTAAAAAATCCAAACCCAATGTCTCAAGGAATATCATGGAAAATACTCCTAAATCACAAATGCAGAAAGCAAAAAGTGTTTGGGAATTAAGGAATGAAACAATGATTTCACCCAACTTGGAGAGAACTAAGTCGAGTACTTCTATCGCGGGATCTCCCAGCAAGATCCCGGTGATTAGAAGTCAAATGTCACAAAATAAATTCAGCAGTACACGAGCACTTTTTTCGCCCACTCCGGTTGATCTAAATAATGTAGACCAGGCCAGAGAGTGTGCTCACAAAAAGAAGCTTACTGCCTCTCGAAAAACTACGGAGAAATTCGAACAAATGAAACAAATAAGACAAAAATCCCAACTCAATTTAAAGTCTGACACAAAGCGACAAATTGACAAAACCAAGAAAGATGCCGTCGATAAAAAAGCTACGTTATCTCCTAAAACGTCACTGAGAGACTATTCCGACGAAATAAACGCAGTGCGCGCTAATCTCCAACAGAGAAAAATCAACATCAAAAGAGACGTCGGTGTGGGAACACCCGAACCCAAACAAAACGAAATCGATCCGCAAGGGATTAATTCAACGATACTTTCACCTGTCAAGTACATCGTAAAAAAATTGGAATTTCAAACGGCAATGGAATCCAAGGCCGATCTTGCCAATTTCATTAACTGCAAAGTAATACCGCCTGTCCACAAAGAGCTATGCGTGGCCAACACTACGTTCCACAATCATCTGAGCACACTCGTGGGCCGCCAAATAAAATGCATCGAACCGAGAGATGACATAAAAACGTGTTCTCAAGCAGAAAAACACGCTTTACATAAACATTCGGAGGAGAAGATTTCCGACACGCACTCGGACTGCAGCGACGACTCCGGTCACGTTTCCAATGATGCTTCGAACGATAACGATGTCGCGTTTGATAACGTCCACGAGAGCAGTCCGGGGCGTAGCAGCGTCGATGAGATCGACTGCAAAATGTTCAGCGGGCCCAAACAGTTTAGGATGAATTTGCCTGAGAATGTGAAAAACGTGTGCCCCGTGCGGCCGGCGCGGCGCGGCGAACGCGCCAATGAGGTCGATAGCGGTACCCTAGCCATCGGCTCTGGCCCTCCCAAAGTGGAAGAGCAGGTGAGCTATACTTAACATATTGATAACAACAAATTACGGGCCGCATTTACTAGTTGTGCTCTGAAATAGCCTTATCATCGTCTCTAACTGTACTCAATTTCAATCTCATTTCAAATTGGTATGCTAACTCATGCTGTACACCATTAGCGACTGATTAGACATGATTGGATTTTGTAATGTAGGTAAATAATAATCAGGTGATGGTGGTTTATTAAAATTATTTAAATCATGATTGCGAAACTAACAAAAACTAAAAAGTTGATGTTTATATTGACGTAAGTCTCTATTTATGTTTTGCTTTCGACCCTAATAATTCACATTTCCACTAAGCGTTTATTACGACATCGCCATAATTTGCTTCCGATTACCGGTTGTTGGGCGTCTATTAAATTTTCGAGAAATGGCAATACCTTGTTTATTGCATAACTTCCTATTAACATTCTTTGTATCATAGATGTTTGATTTACAGGAGACTTTTTAAGTTATATAACTCTCATGTAGAATGCGTTGGTGAATTCCTTCTATATCAAGAAGCGTACGTAATCTTTCACTTGCATAATACGCGCTGTCCAGTTAAGTCACATGTAGAGACAGTTATGTGCACCCATTACTTAATCCGTCCATATCCTATTTCAGTGTCATCGTCGTAGTCCACTGGCGTTATATCTCGTGTAGGGATTTCTGCTCCGTGCACGATTGATATTTCAGTAAACAATACGTCATATTAACAAGTGCCCTCACTAAGTGTAGTGGTATCGGACCACCCATTAATCAATGAATCAATAGTTTAATACCCACTTGTAAGTTCTCAAGTTGACAAACCTTACACCTGAATTACGTTAATCTTCCACTAAATCTTCCATATATGGTGTTGTCAAATTACCACCCTAGTTCGTCATATTAAAATATCTCAACACTATGCTAAACTGAATAGGCTTGAACCTTCAAGTTAGCGATTAGGTTCTCTGACATGCAAACGAACCATTGCAATATAATAAATCTATACTAATATAATAATGCGGAATAATAATGAAGAAGGCTATTCAACATTACGCTATGAACCTTAGAAGCAGAGTAAAAAGAAATAATAGCGCAGGCGGGCTTGCGATACGGTGAGTCGGTGGCCGAGGACGGTCATCCGTCGAGAACCGAACAAAGACCGAACCGAAGGCTATATTTTATTCCAAAAATTCAAAGAATTTCCACGGAATTGTTAAAAATCCTCGCGGACGAATTGATAGACATTGTTCCAACAATCTCTATTTATTCGTCCGAGTCATTTCCATCGATGTCACACATACTTACGGTTATATATGAGTATGTCATAACGAACGTATATGAGTGTATTGTAAATTATGAAAATTTGCTTTCTCAACGTTACAGACGTAAGACATTATCGCGCTTTTCAGACGAGACAAGCAATATCTCTCGGCAAGTGCACCGCAGGGGTCAGCACTGGAAACTGATTTATTTACGCTCTTACTTTCACTCACTGTTATTCGTTACTTCGTGTAGAGCCACTTGTTATTTTGCGTCTTCTGACGTACTGTGACGTAAACTTTAAAGCACTTGTCCGTATAAAGGTGTAATCTTGAAATTCTTTCTTTACGCATAATTCAAACTGGACAGATATTCATATTTATTTGCTGTATCTATTTGTAGATTCACCTTTCTTGTAATGACTTGAATGTAACATAGAATAATAATAACTAATACTGATTATGGAGATGGTTTCTAATTTCTTTAGAATTAATTGAATTATTTATTCATGCTGAAAATTATGTAAGTAACCTAATTAATTCATTTTCATATTTATAAATTATTTTCGTGGGATTTTGATTCATTTATTTTATAGAGTTAACGATCGCATGAAATTTATGCAAAGTTTTTTGGTACATATTATTTTAGTAATGAATATTTCGCACTTGGCTGCCGATCCCTCTAGGCATGTAATAAGTGAAACGCGACGAATGCACTTCTGTAATTAGTGTGACTATTCCCATTAAAGATAAACAATCTACGTAAGGTAGAGGCCCAACAAATTGCGCCATTGTAAAAGTGGCAATTTCTATTTCGATGTCGCACTTGAATGTCAATCAACCCCCTGAGCACATTTTTGCAAGCGAAATGCGTCAACTTTCTTCTTTAAACTTTCTTTAATGTTACGTGCTCTAAATCGAAATCGCTCTACACCTCTGCGTCTTTCCTCTTTGAACACGCATTGCTTACATCGTAAGAATAATGATGTATCATCGTCAATATCCTCATTATATAATGCAATTTCATGATCGGAAGATTAATGGATATTCGAGAAATAGGTTTAAAGAAATATAAACAAATAGCGTTTAAAGTTATGGTCAAAATTAACATTTTTGAACAAAAATAAACAATTGTATTCTAGTTAGCATTTGCCTGATTTTTTGGAATTAGGTGCGTTTTAAGCTATTAAATACAACTTGCTTTGACGGTGAAGGCAAATATCTCGAGGAAACCCTCATCCCTCATGCCTGAGAGTTCTCCATACTGTTTTCAAAGGTATAAAGTCTGTCAATACCCATTTGACCAGAGTGGTAGACTATGGCGTAAACATTCGAGAGCTAGAACAAACCTGTGCTCAGCCGTAGTGGGCCGGCGATCGGTTGATAAAATGAAATTAAATGAATGAATAAATATTAATAATTCGTTCGATTTATATCATCTATATAAATTCTTTTGTAGATGTTTTTATCAATCAGATTTATTTTTCATCCATATAAATGTCCATTCAATTTGAAAGAGTTGAAGTGAGGTAATTTGATTTTAAAATTTGCTCTGAATTGCGTGAAAGTTTTAAAAAACCATTAGTTTGCTACAATTCATACGAAACTTTCTATTTGGTAAATTATGTTTGCCAGTTTTTTGAATTCTAGCAACAGCGTCGTCTTCATATTAATTAAAGATGAATGAAGATCAGTATGGTAATAAGTTTTTAGAGATCGAACCATCGTCGCAATATCAGTCATTTATGTACTTTACACAAAGTGAGATTTCCTAATAATGTATTAAACGGTAATAGGATTATTTTTTAAACCTTTGGGAAAATCAGGTGAAATCTTAATTCTTTACCTTGTTCATCTTCACCACTGCAATTGTTGAACTCTGAGTCAGTAATCGTTACTTTAGAATCTCCTTAGTAAAGATTAGAAAACGTTCACTCTCGAGTCATCTAAACTCTTCGTTACTTCATATTTATGTATAAATGACAGCTCATTAAAAGATTTAATGTTAAGTATGTCTTTGAGTGTCATTAAGGGCCAGGGCAAACACGATGCTTTGAACATTGACGATCGGCGATGTAGCGATATTTAGTTGCTTTTCGAAAACTCGATATGATAACTATACTTAAAGTTTGTCTTTTTTATAAAAATCCAAATAATTTCCACAGTTGAGATCTATAATTGATTTGAAACCATTGTTAAGTTTTGCCACTTTCCAAAGTTACCCGTAAGTTTATGCATTTTTTATATCTATGTAATTATCTATGGTTTATTTTTTATTTATGTTATCTTTGAGTTTTTTCCCTCCCTTTATATACTTTTTATGTCATTCTACCTGTCTCTACCGTTTTTCCCAACTAAAAGGAACAATATAATATTGTGTGTGGACAAAGTGAAAATTCATGTATAAATCTTATTACAATTTGGTGGTACAAAGAAAATCAAGTGTAGGCCGGCCGGCTGTGGGGGGTAAAAACGTTTAAACAAAGTTCCATCGTGCATCGCCCGGACCACCGTTCCTATCCCGGTAAGATATTCCTACGTATTCATATTTATTTCACACAGAAAACCGGTCTTGGACCAGACGGGACATCTTGGACGGTCCTTCGTACGTATTTTAAACATTGTTGGTTCTTCGAGCCGGATGCTGGGTCGAGGTTTCGATCAGTATTAGTTGCTATATTGCACGTGGCCCAGTCTGGTTTGAACCGGTTTTCAAACAAAGTTACTGGTTTTTTGGGTGTGGTGGGATAAAGTACTTACAAAAATTACACTTCACAAGCCATATTTTATTACCTACACTTATTTATTATTTGGATTTAGTTTATTAGAACCCCCTTATTTATTCTGTGTAGTATATAATACGATATACTTACATATCACACACCACGCGACGCTTTGTGGCAAAGCTAAGCATTTAGGGCTTCGGATAAGCTCATTTTGGAGGTGTGTTTTTACTTTAAACATGGGGGGGAAAAAGTTAGGTACCAAAGTGCGGTATGAGATGGTATGTATAAACATGGAGGCAATACATTCGCTCTCCCAGGTAGTATCAAACGGTGATGAAAATGCAAGCTTATTTAAGACCAGATGCTCGGATTTAGAGCACCTTTATCAAGAGTTTCAGGAATTACAGGTGCAATTAGCTGCAGAGTCGGGGGCAGATTTTGATAGTGAAAAACACATGACAAAGTTTAAAGAAATTAGCAATTTTTATTACATATCTAAGGCTAAGTATGCCGAACTGTATGCTACTTCGGAGCTGCCAAAGGCTAATTCAAGTCATTGTTCAACGGGCCAGTCTCATAAACCTAATATGCTATTACCTAAGGTACAGATCCCAAATTTTAGTGGTAAATTAGAGGAATATGAATATTTTATGGATTTGTTCTTAGCGATGGTAGGGAATGATGATAACTTGTCCGACACTCAGAAAATTTATTATTTGTGTGGGTCTCTGAGTGGGGAGGCAAGGAGTTTGGTACAACATTTATCTATTACAGGGGAAAATTATGCTGTAGTTCTTGATATTCTAAAGTCAAGATATGGCAATCCTCGGTTGCAGGCAGATAAATTACTTCAAACATTGATGTCCGCATCTCCTGTAAATAAAAACTTGGGTTCACTTAAATCATTCCTAAATGTGTTATTGGAGACTACTAAGGGGTTACAAAAATTGAAGTTTCCTATTGCGGAATGGTCCTATTTGCTGTTATATATTAATTTAAATAAACTGGATAGCACACTAAAGAGACAGTTTGAAGATAAATTTGGCGGTGGGCAGGAGTTACCAACATTTGAAAATTTACTTACATTTTTAACTAAAGAGGTGCAAATTTTAGAATCAACTAATTCATCCAAGGGTATTAATGCAGCTAGCTCCAGTCAACATAAAGTACATGTTTCTTATTCTAATAACCAATCTCAAAAACAGTCTATTCTATGTGTTTGTTGCAATGGGTCGCATTATTTAAATCAATGTGAAAAATTTATTAATCTTAGTGTAGCGTCCCGGAAAAAATTTATTATTGAAAAGAGACTGTGCTTTCGGTGTTTCCACCGGCATCACATAAATGATTGTAAGGTTAAACATTTAACCTGTCAAAAGTGTAATTCTAAAAGACATAATTCTCTTATTCATTTGGATGAGGGGCCAGGAGGGAACGGCCCTACTGGCTCTAGTGCGGTTCAAACTGAGACGGTAAATTCTCAGTTAACTTTACCAAATGAAGGGAAGTCGGAGGTGGTTAATTCTTTGCATTCAGCCTCGGTAGGCGCTAGGCGCACGGTTTTATTATCTACTGCAGTGGTGCATATTTTGGATAAATATGGAAATTCTCATGAAGCTCGGGCTTTGTTAGATGGTGGTAGTCAGAGTACTTTTATAACGGAAAAATGTATTTCTCGTGTGGGATTGCAGATTCAAGGGTCAGGTTCTATTGATATACGAGGGGTAGGTGGAACTATTATGTCCGGATGTAAAGGCCATGTTACATTACGGATTACCCCACGTCACATTAATAAACCAATATTAGTTACTACGGGTTTGGTTTTAAATAAGGTAGCGGATGACCTACCTAGTTGGTCACTATCCTGTCACTTAGCGGATTATTATCAAGGGTTACAATTAGCCGATGATCGGTTTTATAAAAGTGATAAAATTGATATGCTCATTGGGGCTGATCTTCTTGGAGATATTTTATTGGGTGGAGAGATTATCCGACCTGAGGGGTTACCATGGGCAATGAATACCATATTTGGTTATGTTTTGCAGGGTGCATGTCAAGATAATAGGAAACTTAAATTAAATGTGCATGCTTATTTTGTCAACACGGATACAATATTGGAAAAATTTTGGGAAATTGAGGATGTACCCACAAACATGAAGGATCCACAGGCTGAGGAATGTGAAGCTCACTTTGAAAAGACTCATCAGCGGGATGAGACAGGACGATATGTACTGCGGTTACCTTTTTTAACAGATAGTCCTGAGTTAGGTGACTCTCAAAAACAGGCGCTGAGAAGATTTCATGCTATGGAGAAGCGTCTTCAGTCTGATCAGTTGTTGCGAGAAAAATATGTGGAGTTCATGCGGGAATACCAGAATTTGGGTCACATGGTTCCTTTCAGTGGAGATCTTGATGGCCAACATTATGTAATTCCGCACCATGGGATATTTAAAGCAGGATCAGAGAAAATCAGAGTGGTTTTTGATGCCAGTTGTTCTACTTCCACTGGGGTTTCTCTGAACGATTGCCTTCATGCAGGTCCTAAATTACAGCATGACGTTATGCAGGTGATTTGTCAGTTTCGGCTTCATAAAATTGCTTTTTCTACGGACATCCGGATGATGTACCGTATGATTAATATTCATCATGAGGATCAACGATACCAATTGATAGTTTGGCGAGAATCACCTGAGCTGCCTTTGCAATTATTTGCATTAACAACGGTTACTTACGGCATGAAGTGTAGTCCGTATATCGCTATAAGGACCCTACGTCAACTCGCTGATGATGAGTCATGTGCACCTAAAGACAAGTCTAAGCCAGGCGAGGTTGACCCTTCAGGGTTAGCAGAGGCTTCTCAGGTGCTTCGAACTTCTGTGTATATGGACGATATTTTAAGTGGTGCCTCTAATTTAACAGAAGCTCAAAAATTAAAAACGGAACTAATTCGGTTGCTTTCATTAGGCGGATTTGAGTTGCGCAAATGGATGGCTAATGACAAGCGCTTGTTAGAAGACATTCCTTCGGAACATCAGGAGAAACCTCATGTGTTTAATGCCGATGGTCCTGGATATATTAAAATTTTAGGAATTCAATGGAACCCTGTGGCGGATAATTTTACTTATCATACTAAACTGGATCCAGACAAAGAATGGACAAAAAGAACCATTTTATCGGTGCTTGCTCGAATGTTTGACCCTATGGGTTGGATTACTCCTGTGATTTTAAAAGGAAAAATTTTATTGCAACAGATTTGGCTGTTAAAATTAGCTTGGGATGAGTGTCCACCTCCAGAGATTCTTACGGAGTGGAATCATATATTCAATAATTTACCAGCATTAGAAAACATTAAAATGGATCGGTTTGTGTTAGCAGATGAAGTAGTTCATTGTTCTTTACATGGGTTTGCTGACGCTTCGGAAAAAGCTTTTGGAGCGGCAGTTTATATTAGAACTGTGGATAAAGGTGGCAAGGTTAGGATAGCTTTAATGATGGCCAAATCTAAGGTTGCTCCTATAAAAAGTAAATTGACCATACCTAAACTTGAACTGTCGGCTGCAGCTTTAGTGGTCAAGTTATTGAAATATGTTTTGGATTCCATTAAAAACAAAATTGTGGTCCATGAAATTTTCGGCTGGTCTGATAGCACTATAGCTCTTTCGTGGCTTAAATACTCACCTCATCGGCTTCAAACTTTTGAAGGCAACCGAGTGTTGCAGATCAATAATTGTGGTTTGGCGATTAATTGGCGGTACGTGCCTTCCGAAATGAACCCGGCAGATGTTGCCAGCCGTGGTTGTAAAGGTCACGAACTTGTTTCACATGATTTATGGTGGGGCCCAAATTGGTTATTTTCAGTTATGAGTGATTGGCCAGCTAACCTTGTGACCAATGTAGATGCATTACCCGGTTTGCGGAAAGCAACTGATACCACGGTGTCAGCTGTGGCGGTATCGGACGTTTCTTTGATAACCAGATACAGCTCGTTATCTACTTTGATTGCAGTGACGGCTTATTGTTTACGGTTTGCTTCTAACTGTAGAAGTCCTACTAAACGGGTTTCGGGATCGTTAACGGTTCTAGAACGTAAGCAAGCATTGGAAAGACTTGTTAAATTGGTGCAAACAGACGCATTTTCAAAGGACATTGAATCAATATCGAATAACCGTCCTTGTTCAACCGGTTTACGACGGTTGAATCCTTTTCTTGATGATTCGGGTTTGCTTCGGGTTGGAGGTCGGCTTGAACGATCCAGTTTGCCTTATGATGCTAAGCATCCGTTACTTTTGCCAAAGTCTCATGCTTTGACCTCTTTAATTATTATTCATCATCATCAATTGTATTGTCATGTTGGAGCAACTGCCCTTCAGGCAATTTTACAAAAGCAGTTTTGGATTCTTTCTGCTCGTCAGGTTATTCGGAGTCATTTATTTAAGTGTGTTAAATGTTTTAGAACCAAAGCGAAACCTGATGAACCTTTTATGTCCGACTTACCGGCAGATCGGATCAATGCTACTGGATTGTTTCATACGGTGCAAACTGATTTTGCTGGTCCGTTTACAATAAAAACTGCTCGGTTACGAAAAGCAAAGACTGTAAAAATGTATTTATGTGTATTTGTCTGTTCTGCAACAAAAGCAGTACATTTAGAAGTTGTCGGAGACCTGTCAACTGAAGGATTTTTATCGGCGTTTTCAAGATTCGTGGCTCGGCGCGGGTTGCCTCATCGGATACGGTCGGATTGCGGATCTAATTATGTTGGAAGCAGTCGACATTTAAACGAAGTACAACGATTTTTACGCAATAAGGACGCTCAGGATACTTTAAGCCAGCAAGCTGGACAAGTAGGAGTTATTTGGCAATTTAATCCACCTGCGGCATCCCATTTTGGCGGGCTTTTTGAATCTGCGGTTAAATCGGCTAAGACTTTATTAAAACGAGTAGTGGGAGACCAAACTTTGACACATGAAGAATTTTTAACATTGGTTACACGGATTGAATCCATATTGAATTCCAGACCTTTGTGTCCCTTATCTCAGGACCCAGATAATTTAGATATCCTTACTCCGGCTCATTTTATTATTGGCAGATCGCTTTTGGCAGTTCCGGAGTATGATTGGCACCAAATCCCTAATTCTAGATTAAACCGATATCAATTAGTTACCGCAATGTCTCAGCGATTTTGGCTTAAGTGGAGCGAGCAATATCTCCACACTCTTCAGATGAGGAACAAATGGACTTCTGCCCTTGACCCTCCTAAAATCGGGGAGCTGGTCCTAATAAAGGATGAAAATTTGTCTCCACTTAAGTGGAAACTTGGTAAAATTATTGAGTTATTACCTGGGAGAGACGGTGTAACTCGAGTTGTAAAATTGTTAACTACTACTGGATGCTTAGTACGACCAGTAGTGAAAATTTGCCGTTTGCCTTTGAATTAAACCATGTTGGATAAAGGCTTCTAGCCTTTCTCGGGGGGAGAATGTTAAGTTTTGCCACTTTCCAAAGTTACCCGTAAGTTTATGCATTTTTTATATCTATGTAATTATCTATGGTTTATTTTTTATTTATGTTATCTTTGAGTTTTTTCCCTCCCTTTATATACTTTTTATGTCATTCTACCTGTCTCTACCGTTTTTCCCAACTAAAAGGAACAATATAATATTGTGTGTGGACAAAGTGAAAATTCATGTATAAATCTTATTACAATTTGGTGGTACAAAGAAAATCAAGTGTAGGCCGGCCGGCTGTGGGGGGTAAAAACGTTTAAACAAAGTTCCATCGTGCATCGCCCGGACCACCGTTCCTATCCCGGTAAGATATTCCTACGTATTCATATTTATTTCACACAGAAAACCGGTCTTGGACCAGACGGGACATCTTGGACGGTCCTTCGTACGTATTTTAAACAACCATGATTGGTATAATGGTGAAATTTCATTGATAGACAATTGGAATTCCCTTAAGATCAACAGCTGCTCTCACTATTTTCTCAGTCTCGTATACTATTAATATATATATAGCTACTCGTGCTGATTCACTGACTGACTGACTGACTGACTCATTGATCACCTCTCCTGTAAAATTTTGTATGGAAAAATTTTTTTTCACTCATGGTTTCGTATAGAGAACAAAAATTCATTCGGAACAAAAATATGGAGAGAGCTGATGATTGAGGATTTCGGAGACGGGTGAGGAGCACCGGCCAGGGTATCGAAGTTAGGTGGGGGGTGTTCAACCAAATGTCACTCGAAACCTCATCCAATTGGCAGAGAGCCGAAAAAAAACTCCAAAATGGCGGATTCAAGATGGCGGCCATACAAATTTCATCGGTGTCTATCTCGGAAACTATAAAGGATGGAAGAGTGGTTTCTTGGCAAAAGATGATCAGGAGCTGAAGGTCCACTTGATGAACAGAAAAAAATTCAAGATGGCGGAATTTATTTTTTTCCATACAAAATATATGCAAGACTTTATGCGGCTCCTTTTCAAAATTTCTGATGGTTTCTTATAAAGGATAAAAATTCATATGGAGGAAAAATATGGAGAGAGCTGATGGTTGAGGATTTCGGAGACGGGTGAGGAGCACGGCCAGGATATCGATGATAGGTGGAGAGTGTTCAAACAAAAGTCACTTGAAACCTCATCCAATTGGCAGGGAGCTGAAAAAAAATCCAAAATGGCGGATTCAAGATGGCGCCCTTACAAATTTCGTCGGTGTCTATCTTGGAGACTATGAAAGATGGAAGAGTGGTTTCTTGGAAAAAGGTGATCAGTACTTGAAATTTGACTTGATGAATAGAAAAAAATTCAAGATGGCGGAATTTACTTTTTTATACAAAATATATGCAAGACTTTGATACGGTTTCTTTTCCAAATTTCTGATGGTTTCGTATAGAGGACAAAAATTCATTCAGAGGAAAAATATGGAGGGAGCTTATGATTGAGGATTTCGAAGACGGGTGAGGAGCACGGCCAGGATATTAAAGATAGGTGGGGGCTGCTCAAACAAAAGCCACTCAAAACCTCATCCAATTAGCAGTGAGCTGAAAAAAACACCAAAATGGCCGATTCAAGATGGCGTCCGTACAAATTTCGTCGGTGTCTATCTCCAAGACTATAAAAGATGGAAGAGTGGTTTCTTAGAAAAAGGTGATCAAAACCCGAAGGTCTACTTGGTGGACAGAAAAACCGCGGTTCGCTTTAGCGAGCCGCGCACCCACGCGCCCTACTAGTTAATATATATATAGCTACTCGTGCTGATTCACTGATTGACTGACTGACTCACTGACTCATTGATCACCTCTCCTGTAAAATTTTGTATGGAAAAATTTTTTTTCACTCACGGTTTCGTATAGAGGAGAAAAATTCATTCGGAACAAAAATATGGAGAGAGCTGATGATTGAGGATTTCGGAGACAGGTGAGGAGCACCGGCCAGGGTATTGAAGATAGGTGGGGGGTGTTCGACCAAATGTCACTCGAAACCTCATCCAATTGGCAAAGAGCCGAAAAAAAACTCCAAAATGGCGGATTCAAGATGGCGGCCATACAAATTTCACCGGTGTCTATCTCGGAAACTATAAAAGATGGAAGAGTGGTTTCTTGGAAAAGGATGATCAAGACTCAAAGGTCTACTTGATGAATAGAAAAAAAATTCAAGATGGCGGAATTTATTTTTTTCCATACAAAATCTATGCAAGACTTTAATAGGTTCCTGTTCAAAATTTCTAATGGTTTCGTAGAGAGAACAAAAATTTTTTTGGAGGAAAAATATGGAGAGAGCTGATGGTTGAGGATTTCGGAGACGGGTGAGGAGCACGGCCAGGGTATCGAAGATAGGTGGGGGGTGTTCAACCAAACGTCACTCGAAACCTTATCCAATTGGCAAAGAGCCGAAAAAAACCTCCAAAATGGCGGATTCAAGATGGCGGCCATACAAATTGCGTCGGTGTCTATCTCGGAGACTATAAGAGATGGAAGAGTGATTTCTTGGAAAAAGGTGATCAGGACCCGAAGGTCTACTTGATGAATAGAAAAAAAATTCAAGATGGCGGAATTTATTTTTTTCCATACAAAATATATGCAAGACTTTATACGGTTTCTTTTCGAAATTACTGATGGTTTCGTATAGAGGACAAAAATTTATTTAGAGGAAAAATATGGAGAGAGCTGATGGTTGAGGATTTCGGAGACGGGTGAGGAGCACGGTCAGGGTATTGAAGATAGGTTGAGGGTGCCTAGACAAAAATCACTCGAAACCTCATCCAATTGGCAGGGAGCTGAAAAAAATTCAAAATGGTGGATTCAAGATGGCGGCCATACAAATTTCGACGGTGTCTATCTCAGAGTATAAAAGATGTAAGAATGTTTTTTTAGAAAAAGATAATCAAGACCCGAAGGTCTACTTGGTGGCCAGAAAAACCGCGGTTCGCTTTAGCGAGCCGCGCACCCACGCGCCCTACTAGTTAATATATATATAGCTACTCGTGCTGATTCACTCACTCACTCACTGACTCACTGACTCACTGACTCATTGATCACCTCTCCTGTAAAATTTTGTATGGAAAATTTTTTTTTCACTCACGGTTTCGTATAGAGGACAAAAATTCATTCGGAACAAAAATATGGAGAGAGCTGATGATTGAGGATTTCGGAGACGGGTGAGGAGCACCGGCCAGGGTATCGAAGATAGGTGGGGGGTGTTCAACCAAATGTCACTCGAAACTTCATCCAATTGGCAGAGAGCCGAAAAAAAACTCCAAAATGGCGGATTCAAGATGGCGGCCATACAAATTTCGTGAGTGTCTATCTCGGAGACTATAAGAGATGGAAGAGTGGTTTCTTGCAAAAAGGTGATCAGGACCCGAAGGTCTACTTGATGAATAGACAAAAAATTCAAGATGGCGGAATTTATTTTTTTCCATACAAAATGTATGCAAAACTTTAATTGGTTCCTTTTCAAAATTTCTGATGGTTTCGTAGAGAGGACAAAAATTCATTCGGAGGAAAAATATGGAGAGAGCTGATGGTTGAGGATTTCGGAGACGGGTGAGGAGCGCGGCCAGGATATCGAAGATAGGTGGGGAGTGTTCAAACAAATGTCACTCGAAACTTCATCCAATTGGCAGAGAGCTGAAAAAAAACTTCAAAATGGCGGATTCAAGATGGCGGCCATACAGATTTCGTCGGTGTCTATCTCGAAGACTATAAAAGATGGAAGAGTGGTTTCTTGGGAAAAGATGATCAGGACTCGAAGGTCTACTTGGTGGACCGAAAAACCGCGGTTCGCTTTAGCGAGCCGCGCACCCACGCGCCCTACTAGTTAATATATATATAGCTACTCGTGCTGATTCACTGATTGACTCACTGACTCACTGACTCACTGACTCATTGATCACCTCTCCTGTAAAATTTTGTATGGAAAATTTTTTTTTCACTCACGGTTTCGTATAGAGGACAAAAATTCATTCGGAACAAAAATATGGAGAGAGCTGATGATTGAGGATTTCGGAGACGGGTGAGGAGCACCGGCCAGGGTATCGAAGATAGGTGGGGGGTGTTCAACCAAATGTCACTCGAAACTTCATCCAATTGGCAGAGAGCCGAAAAAAAACTCCAAAATGGCGGATTCAAGATGGCGGCCATACAAATTTCGTGAGTGTCTATCTCGGAGACTATAAGAGATGGAAGAGTGGTTTCTTGCAAAAAGGTGATCAGGACCCGAAGGTCTACTTGATGAATAGACAAAAAATTCAAGATGGCGGAATTTATTTTTTTCCATACAAAATGTATGCAAAACTTTAATTGGTTCCTTTTCAAAATTTCTGATGGTTTCGTAGAGAGGACAAAAATTCATTCGGAGGAAAAATATGGAGAGAGCTGATGGTTGAGGATTTCGGAGACGGGTGAGGAGCGCGGCCAGGATATCGAAGATAGGTGGGGAGTGTTCAAACAAATGTCACTCGAAACTTCATCCAATTGGCAGAGAGCTGAAAAAAAACTTCAAAATGGCGGATTCAAGATGGCGGCCATACAGATTTCGTCGGTGTCTATCTCGAAGACTATAAAAGATGGAAGAGTGGTTTCTTGGGAAAAGATGATCAGGACTCGAAGGTCTACTTGGTGGACCGAAAAACCGCGGTTCGCTTTAGCGAGCCGCGCACCCACGCGCCCTACTAGTTTCGTATAGAATTGCTTCGGGCGTCGTAATTTATTCAAGACGCATACCGATCACGTTTAGCACTTCTTCGCGCACGCAACTTTTATCCCTTATTTCGAACTCCTCTTGGGTTTTAGAGAAAAAATTAAAATTACTTCTAAATAGAGACTAATAGAGACTAATAGAGACTAATTATTGTCACCTGGACAATAATTAGTTCAGTGGATAAAGGTGTGGACTGAAACCTAAAAAGTCGTGGGTTTAATCCCCAGCCGTTGCAATACTTACATCATTTCCACTCCTAATATCAGTTTATGCTTCTTCCGAGGTGAGGGGGGAATATTAGTCAAGTTTAGCATGGTTAATAAAATTTTTGTTTTATATTTTAATAGAATTTCGTAGACTATTCTAATTTATTCAGATATATTATACAAGATTCACATCCTGCTTTCTCTAGCTTTTATATGCTTACTTTTTATTATTATAAAACCATTTAATTAAGAATTACACTTCCATGGTAGCGCGTTTTGATTTACACCGATTGACATCGTCGGTTACACCAAACTGACAAAAACAAAATGGTATTCAGGCTTTCCCAATTACGAAACAATAAATATTATCATCGTATACGTTCTTTGCATTTCATTCCCCACCGCTTTTAACTCGTAATAACTCTTTATACGGGCTTTTGTAATTCATGCAGTTTCACTTTGCCGTAGTAATTATGTTAAAAAAAAAACTCGTCACTATTTTGTACGCGTCGATACGTCCGCAAAATAGTTCCGTATATACGGTCTCTATCACCTCTACATTCATAAACCTGCATGATATTATGTTCTTTATCTCTGAAAGCATGAAGTCTTGATTGGCGTGTATGTTTTTTTTTCTATTTTGTTAGTTCTTCCTGTAATTAGTCTGTCGCTTTACTACCGCCGCCATATAGGTATTTTGCCGTATCGTCCGCGCGTCTATGGGGTGAAAGCAGAAAGTCTTATTGATACAATGCTCTTTCGTAATGATGATTGGCTTGTTTTAGTTTCCCCACGGCTATTTTTACTTTATACTTTTCTTTTAGATACTGTTTTGGAAAATATTGAATCAATCTAAGGTGTGCCCTGGCTGAGATACTTATAAATTTTTATTTTACCAAAACTTTAATCGACGAATAAATTGATTGAAATTGAAAATGATGTGTTGAAGCCATTGCCAATAAAAAACCTGTTAAAACAACTTTATAAAAACTATGTGGTGATTGTGAAATAAGCCTTTACAGTATACCTCAAGTAGAAGAATAAAGTAGTCGAATCCTAGACCTACCATTCTGTGGTTTATTTTAGTAGAAACAAAAAACTAGAGCGCCTTAGAACCGAATTCATCAGAGACTGTAGAGAAGTGAATTGATCACTATTAATCAATCTTTAATGAATGAAATGCATTTGTTTGTTAGGTATACCAAGTCAAATCTCTGAGGATTCCTTAAAGGCTTTGATTGAGGAAGTGATCGTTTATGTGTACACTCGGGCGCGATTCCCAGAGAGACGTGGGTTCGAATCCCGCCGGCCTCCGAATTTTTGATATGTATTTATAAATCTATTACATTTATGTGTGTTTGTGTGTATGTGTATTAATCTAGTGCTATCGTTTTCCATAGACAGCAATAATTATCAAAGTGACAGCACGAAATTTAGACCTGTCAATTTAGTTTTTTTTTTTTTTTTTAAAGAATATCAGCCAAACTGAACTTGACTTGTTTGGTGTCGAGATTGTGTTAAATAACAACAGAATTAGCCACAATGTGTCACCTTCACACACACTTGATGCTTAGATTAAAAAAAACGATATCCTAATGGGGTATTGTTAATTTGGTGGATATTCCTCTTACCATGGGACCGGTGAAACCAGGCGTGGCCACGGAAGCCTGTGACTAATCTAAAGAAAATAAATATCAAAGTCTGATTAAAGCTGAACAAAGGAAGCTTAAGAACAAAAAACGAGTTTATTTTTCACAGGCTCTTAGAAACAATGAAATTTCCATATTCAAAGATGAAGCTGTGATTACTTTACACCCAATGTAGTCAAAGAGCTAGTGAGCTGTACAATTTATTTATTTATTTATACAGCTTTATTGCATGAAAAACAAGAACAAAATACTCGTACATAAGTAAATTAACAGTGTAACACAAAAGGTGACCTTATCACTAATAGTGATCTCTTCCAGGCAACCTATACGAGAAAACTTATTGTACAATGTTCATAATTCTTGAAATAAAAATGTAAAAATGAAGAAAATATAAAATCCTTTGCTACAATCTGTCAAACAAGAAAAATCCGTACGGCAAAAACGCGCCGTTCGCGCTATTAACCGCAGTTTCTCCAGTAGGTAGGGCTAACATGTGCGCTACGAGAAAATTTTGTCTACACGTTTACTCGTAATCTTTATGTGAATCTCTACAGAGATTCACGAGTACAAGAGTAGAAAAGACGCTGGAACAACACAACACCAACACCACACAAAGTCTTCGTAAAACACTCTACTGTACATTTCGCCCCGATACCGGGGCATCCTCAGGAAACGTTGACGTCAACAATGTACAATTGCAGAGTGACGATCGTGCAGAATGAGCGGGCTGTTCAAACTTCGAATCAGCCCCAAAGCACTTAACGCAAATCGTTGACCGGCTCTCGACCAACGCATTTTACGCTTAACAACGACGACCATGAATTGCATGTACGAATATGTAGGTGCGAAATTACTTAACACGTCGTAACACGTTATCTTAGCACGTCCTTAGAATACCAAGAGAGTATCTCCATAACATAACCGTTTGTTGCATTATGACTTGGCCATACATAGTACATTCCTCTTTAACGCTATTGTAGATGTAGAATGATAGCTAATATAGGAAGTAACCGTTGGTTTCGGGAAAGCAGCCGTCCGCACGTCGCGTATAACATAAATAATAATCATTGTAACTGCATTAAATTACGATTATTTGCATCATTGGGTATTATTGGATACAAAGGCATAGTTAACACTTCTCTTGTATCATGTTTTCAAATATGAAAACTTAATATTCTTACCGACTAGCGCTCTGGTTCGTGCCTAGTTCAAGTTTTATAACTTCAATAGCCCAACAGTTAAAAGTGTGGACTGAAAACTGAAAGGTCGATGGTTCGACCCCCACACGTTGCATTTTTGTCGTACCCACTTCTAACATACGGTTTTGCGCTTATTTGAAGGGAAGTTAGGGGATTATTAGTCAAGTTAAGTTTGGCTAATACATATTCTTCCTTTCAAGAAAATAATGCCTTTTTATCTTACTTCTATAACTCAAATATTTAAAAGGCTAAAACAATAAGGCAACTTGAATCTTTGATGTTAATTAAACACGGATTCTTTGCTTTAATTACATTTGAACAAATCTCAAATATCCGAAGTCGGTTGTGTTTTAATTCGCCATTGTCTCACGACACCGAGTGGATGTTGATTGTTGACATAATGATACGTCATTTGCATAGCGGATGTTTTGACTTGTTTCACGAGTAATAGCGGACATTGAGCTGTAATCTCTTCGGAAATTCCTTTGAATCCGTGTTCACCTCGCGAATTTATGGCTCTTCTCGTAGATTTTGTTTGAAGTTCGTGAATATCATAATATAAGTAATAATTAACACCATTACCTCACTTGCATAATATTATTGTTCTGGTTTCCGGTTTTGGTGCCTATAATATTTTTAGTTTGCTGTCTCTTTTAAACTACATACCTGTATGCATCATAATTCATAAGTATAACTTATTACCAGTTACGCCTGAGGTCAATGGTAACTCGAAAAGTAGCTATTGATAAAACAAGAGCCGAGCAGCCCTATCAAGATAACGGTCACTGATTACATTCAGAAAAAAAACAAGCAACAGAATCGCCCACCCTAATAACAGCGCTGCATTAACCATTGGATGAAAGTGGAATAGTTCGAGCACAAAAAGCGTAAGAAAACGATCGGTGCAATGAGACAGCAGCCACCGTGCGGTTATTGCATCCTATTAGGAGGAACTGGAGCGCGCTGCTGCACGATAATTCTCCATCCGAGCTTATGCCGTTATATTTACCTGTTACTTAGAGGCTGTCAATAAATTATGTACCTACATACTTAAAGTCCGAGGCTATTTGAACCTCCAACTCCATTTTTGACGAAGGTGCCAGAATGTAATTTGGGACTCTTGGACTTTTTCTTTTTTTATTTATTAGGTAGGTATAATTCACGAGGGCGCGTGACTCATGTTTGTGTATTTGTCGTATCTGTATAAGTGTGAGCAAGAGCTTGCTTGCAACTGGCCGCTCTTACCTAGGCTCATGACAGGCACGTAAACTTACGTAATATGCATGTATACAACGTAAACACAGGTAGGTAAAGCTCACGCGCTCTTGTGAATTGCAAGAACTATATCAAAAAATTAAACCCTGATGTTCCGAAAATAATCTTTCGCGTTATTTTCTCTATTTACCAATTTATCTTTTTCTTAGGTACGGTGCCATTTTTACTAAGAATCTTGGTCTTTTCTCTGAATCTGTTTATACCTCTTATCTCGCCTTTCTTAACTGTTATTATGAAAGTTAATTAAAGCTATATTTTGGGCAACTTAAAACATACTCGTACCTACGTAAATAATAATACAGGTAGGTACAGATGCTACCAGCATTTAGGATAAGCTTAAAAATCGTTTACGTTTTGATAATTTTTTTTCTATCTATACCTATAAAAACTGATTTGAACTAAAAGACAGACAGTTAACACCAACTACTCTATTGTATGATTATTATATCTCTCGTTTTTATAGATTGTCTATATTCGCTTACGCGTAGATGTATCATATTGCATTCATTGTTTGTATCAAATTGATTATTGTTTACAAATTATGATAATACTAATAACAGTGATTATTATCATTAAGTGGCGCTAGGTTAATTTATAGTTAATCTTTGTATTTCATAATATCAGTCTGTTTATTTGTACATTAATAAACATTATTATGCGAGCACAAGTGTTTACTATTTAAACTCTATTATGATCTGATTTATTTATCATCAATTTGATGTCACTTGTTGGACCGAATTACTCTTATGCAATTAGGTGATGCCTATATGACTTCATTCGCGTTGATTAAGGTTTCATGAAATTATTTCTTGTTTGATTGTTTAGCACACCTTTCCACCCCTTTAGATATGGAATTTCAAAAAAGTTTCCTTAGTGCACCTCTAAGCAACTCAAGACACATTTCCACATGCAGGTTGCTCAACGAAGTTTTCCTTTGCCGTCGAAGCAAGTGATATTTTTAATTGGAAAACCTAAATCTTTTTATTAAAACCTTTTTCAATCTAAGAGACAACCACGAGTGGGCCCACTTGTTGGCTTAGGTGATAAATTATGAAGATCTTTTACAACCTCATCTTTTGCCTTCCTTATTTATTATTCGATGACAAGATAGCCCTTGACTGCATCTCACCCTGCAACGGGCTAACTTGGAAGGGGTATATTCAACCCAAACCCCTAATCGGTTTCCACATGCCATCGTGTCCTCCCAGTTATAAGACCACAGCGGCCACCACTGCGCTAGGGAGGTCGTCCCTATGACGAAAATCTAATAGGCTCGTCGGTAGTGTTTCACAGTCCGATTTTCATTGACTGTTTTTAGCACAACGTAGTAAAACGTCCATGTTTATTGTAACAAATTACCGTCTCTATAAGCAATTTAAATCTCGTGTGTTATTTTATCATCTATACACGTTAATTTAGTAAGCCAACATTAATAAAATGGGACACCGTAATGTAAACAAGACGTATGAATTCGTTCTAATAGAGTCGCAATAGAGCTGGTCTAATAGCAATAATACACAATCATCTCGATGTCGGTTTGCTCGTCAGGTGCTATTATGCTCCTGCTGCTAAGTAGGCTAACTAGGCCAACTATGTATTAGTAGATCGTTCACATATCGTCGATTCGACGACTTTAAAACCTCATGATACGAAATTTTATATTATTTATTATACCATAAAGACTTTACAGGGAGTCCTAATGCGACAGTGATCTCTAAGCTATCTTATTATAGAATCGAGTTGAGACTAAAAAATAATTAAACGGGCATTTTCTGTGCTTGCTGACGTGTATCTTACACTGATATAATAGGATAGAAATTGGCGGCTTCTCATTCCTATTCTCATTTTAATCGCATAGTAAATTCACATTTAATTTCTATGAAAAAGATATTGAAGTTTATAAATATTTTTCTAATATATATTCAAACCCTTTACAATATGTCGAATATATTGTTATTTATATATTACGACGATATTATTTCAAAAAAAATTGTTGCTAAGAAATAAATGTATGGATACCTTATTGTATAGATTACGGATAGCTCAAATATAAAAAAATAGACGTTAAAGAGTATTTTCATAATTTTAAGGTATTAATTTGCGTCGTCGGGTAAAAATGTAAACGTGGTCTCAGTCAACAATAGAGATGTCAGTTGTTGTGGAAATAGAGTGGGTCACTACCTTTAATGTTTACATTGCGCTTGACAACAGTAAAAGTGAAAAGCTAATGAGCCAAGAATGAGCCTCATATAGTTTTCACCCGGTTTTACTACTGGGCTCTGTACTGCTACTTAATCTCGACTAGGTATAACTTTTTACTCTCAGTAAACATCAATGATATGACTGAGATCCATGGCTAGGAAATGAGCTTTCATCAAACATCACGAATCAAGCCTTAGAATAAAATCAAACAAACTGAACTAGAAAAATGAGTCGGCAATCAATAGTAGAGCAAAGGGCTTTACGCAATAACTTCTCGCATAATGGAAACCTAATTTCAAAAGAAAGTCGTGGAAATCACCTACGCTATTTCACTTATCACATTAGTAGGTATGTGGCTGAAGTCACGTATTGTAGAACAAAATATATGTGTTACTAGCGTACATGGCGTACATATTACTTACTTCGGTGCCTATTGGGTTGAATAAGAAAGATTACTCGTTGGAGATTACGCGCGTAATTACTAATTACAGAAACTTACGCCCAAACTGTTTTTTTGTTAATGAGACATTATAATCTATGAATGCCTTCGTTTGCTTTTACGCAAACGTTTTCATGTAACGCAAATAAGAGACTCATTACACAGTATTCGTTCATTAATCTTAATTAATTAACGTTTAAAATATAAGTACGGATCAATATCCATAGAATGTTCCACCAACGTATCATCTCTACGGTTTAATTTTTGCGTAAAATTCGAGTCTTTGATGCGGGTC
The DNA here is from genome assembly GCA_038048805.1 of Hipparchia sbordonii. NCBI lineage: Eukaryota > Metazoa > Arthropoda > Insecta > Lepidoptera > Nymphalidae > Hipparchia > Hipparchia sbordonii. Next base: position 3,740,930 of record CM076107.1, on the reverse strand, counting down.
GCCGCGGCTGAAATTTTGCGGAATGTTTGAGGCTCGTCTTTTAGCCCAGTCATTAAAGCCAAAACCCGAAAGTAATTAGTAACTTGATAAAAATTTTAGGGGGTTTTTAAAGAAGGTAAAATAACTTACCGTGTGATTTTGCAGTGTTGTGGGGTGTACGGAAAGGGTTGAAAAGGGGTGAAAAGGGTTTTTTGTTAATAACATTGCCAAAAAAATTAGTAACACGCTGCAAATTTATAATAAGGTTGTTCTTACCGTTTTGTAACGTTTATTAAATTTGCAGCGTTTTGCAACATACGGAACATTGTTTATTATTAAAAAACAATGAAATTTGTTATTAACAAGGGTAAAAAAATAGTAACACGCTGCAAATTTATAATTAGGTTGTTCTTACCGTTTTGTAACGTGTATTAAATTTGCAGCGTTTTGCAACATACGGAACATTGTTTATTATTAAAAAAACAATGAAATTTGTTAATAACAGGGGTAAAAAAAATTAGTAACTCGGTGTAAATTTATAATGACGTTGTTCTTACCCTTTTCAAACGTTTGTTAAATTTGCAGCGTTTTGCAACATACGGAACATTGTTAATTACTAAAACGCTGCAAATTTAATATACGTTACAAAAGAGTAAAAACAGCTTAATTATAAATTTGCAGCGTGTTACTACTTTTTTTACCCCTGTTATTAACAAATTTCATTGTTTTTTAATAATAAACAATGTTCCGTATGTTGCAAAACGCTGCAAATTTAATACACGTTACAAAACGGTAAGAACAACCTAATTATAAATTTGCAGCGTGTTACTATTTTTTTTACCCTTGTTAATAACAAATTTCATTGTTTTTTAATAATAAACAATGTTCCGTATGTTGCAAAACGCTGCAAATTTAATAAACGTTACAAAACGGTAAAAACAACCTTATTATAAATTTGCAGCGTGTTACTAATTTTTTTGGCAATGTTATTAACAAAAAACCCTTTTCACCCCTTTTCAACCCTTTCCGTACACCCCACAACACTGCAAAATCACACGGTAAGTTATTTTACCTTCTTTAAAAACCCCCTAAAATTTTTATCAAGTTACTAATTACTTTCGGGTTTTGGCTTTAATGACTGGGCTATTTACTATGCAGCTGTAACTGCGCAAGGCTTAAATCCAATGTTTGATGTATATATTTTCTTGCAAGGACTTTCACAAAACATGATACTAATTGCCTTTGCAATCAAATTAATTGCTTACTTATGTTTCGTTTGTAATTGTTACAGATCATGTTCCGCGGCGGCGTGGTGGGCGAACTGGACGCGCGCCGCGACGCCGCACTCGCTCGCGTACTGGTACGACTGCAAGCGAGGGCGCGAGGGCTGCTCGCGCGCCGGCGTGCCCAGCGCCTACGCACCCAACACACTGCCGCTAGGTACGTTGCAGATCAAGTTGGTTACGTTAGAGCTACCTTAAAACCTACAAAAAGCCAATTTGATTAACCTACAGCTGTTGGACAATAATTTAATGACCTTATTACGCAAATACGCGAAATAAAACAGCATGTTATACACAGGTGATTTATTGCTCAATCAGAAATCTCATTCAGCCAACAATGGGACAAAAAACATTATTATTTAGGGAATATCGGCGTTTAAAAAATCAAATATCGTATTCTTCAACAGTGAAATAAAACATCATGAGAAACACGCACGCTTGAGTTCTCCATAATGTTCTCAAAAGTGTGTCAAGTCTGCCAATTTGCATTGGTGGTCTACAACCCTTCTCCGAAAGGAGACCCGCGCTCAGTGGAGAGCCGTTGATTGGTTGCTGATGATGATGATGGTCGACAATCAAATGTCACATGGTTCAACGGTGAAGGAAAACATCGTGAGAAAACCTTCACGGCCGCAATGGACCAGTGCAGCGGCAGCGTGGGTAGGTGGCTAATAAGGCTCCTCTGAGAGGAGACAGGGCATTAATAGAATAGAATAATTTTTTATTCAAATAAACTTTTACAAAGTGCTTTCGAATCGTCAAATGAATCTACCACTGGTTCGGAATGCGGTTCCAACCGAAAGAAGCCAGCAAGAAACTCGGCGGTTTCTCTTTGAGCCATTGATGGGTTGTCGATGGTGATGTGTGATCGGTATGTTGTCCTTGCTGCAGGTGCGTGCAGCGCAACGTGCGCGCGTTCCTGGCGGTGCGCGACTGGCCGTGGTGGCGGCTGCTTGTGCGCGTCACGCCGCTGCTGGCCGTGCACCGCACCGAGCACAGGCTCAAGCAGGCGCAGGTAACTACTGTTAACAACTTTACATGATACATCTGGAAATGCTACATCATGATACATTTGGAAATGCTACATCATGATACATCTGGAAATGTTACATCATGATACATCCGGAAAAGGAAATGTCGATTCTCTAAAAATGATTGCATCAGTGTAACGATCGCAGTGACCTAAATATTAAAATATGTCTGTTTGTTGATTTATTTGTTTGTCCTTCAATAAAGCAGTAATGGAGCGATAGAACGACGTGAATTTTTTTTACATAGATCTTGAGAGTTACATAGGCTAATTTTAAACAATGGACTCTCTAAGGATTTTTAAAAATCGGTAGACAAACAAAAAAAGAGGTACAGGCCGAATTGAAAACCTCTTCCTTTTGAAAGTCGGTTCAAAAATCTAATTCCGCACGCACGAAGCATAAACTAAGGAAAAGAAAATTACTTCGTAAGTTTGCTTGTATAATAAGTTATATCTCTGCAATATTTTGTTGTAATTCGTGTGTGATTTCCTGTTGGCAAACCAATAAATAAATAAAAATAAAATAAACGCGTAAGTGCACCCCCATCTCCAAGTTTATAACCAACACCTGCACTGAAATAAAAATATATGAACACTATATACTTAATCGAAGCGAGTACACCGCGTGGCCGCCCGTACAAGTTCCCAATAATAATTACGCTTACACTTTCTCCGTGGGTTTTTTTTGGTCTTGAACGAGTCGACGCAGGCGGCAGGTCGTAGACGGAATGTCGTCACGCGCTGCGGATGTCGGTTAACCGAATGTAAGCATTTGTATCATCGTGGTATTAACTATTACGCAAGCCTTCTCGCATATAGGTGGTGTGATAGGTTTTTTTGTAAAGCTTTAATTACGTACATATACGAGTAGGTATATTGTATATGTTTGTGTAGAAGATGTAGGAGCTAGGTTTTATGGCTTCTAAATTTCGATAGAATCATATCCTAGTAAAATAAAAAGAATAAACTTGTCTGTTTGTTTGTTGGTTTTTTCTTCAGTCACACGCAGCCAAACCATCTACATGATTTTTGCATGGTTATGGTTGAGAAGAGTTTCATAGGCTACTTCTTATACCAAAAAAAAACTCGAGCAAAGTCGAGTCAAAAATTCGCCATGCAGTATTAATTCGATAAGTCGAAAAAATATATGGACAATGAGGAAAACTGTCGACAGAAGTGAAAACGCATCTTACTTATAGCTATAGATATACTATTAACATTATAGCATTAGTTATTACTAGCTGATACCCGCGACTTCGTCCGCGTGGATTTAGTTTTTAAAATCCCGCGAGAACTCTTTGATTTTCCGAAATAAAAACTAGCCTATCCAGGTCCTCAACTATAGCCATGCAAAAAATCACGTCGATCCGTAGCTTTGTTGCAGCGTGATTGAAGGACAAATCAACAAACAAACTCACTTTCGCATTTATACTATTACTAAAGATATTATAAGCATGTCAGTCACGCAAACCCATAAGAGTTTCCCCTACCAAAAAGCGCTTTACACACCTAAAGAAGTTTCTCTTAAAAAATCAAGTTTCGTATTCTGACCTTTTCCTAGGCAAGCGCGCTCCATCTTAGACTGCATTTTCACTTACCATCAGGTGTGATTGCAGTAAAGCACCAGTCTAAATATAAAAAAATGCGATCGTTACACTGATGCAACAATTTTTAGACAATCTCACAGCAGATTCAGAGGTTATCGCGCGGCCGAGTTTCGTTCATCTGCGAGGTGGGTGGAGACTTCCTGCTTCTGCTAGAGACTTTAAACCAAAGGTCGCTGACCCGAGATCAAAGTGCAACGTGATCACGATCGTGTAATAGCAGGAAGAGTGATGAGTCGATCTTTGTCTCATAACGAGTCATTGTTATTTGACGTTTATAGTTTTTACAGGAAAATCACTCAGTCTTCAGGAAGTACCTATGCCTATAATTGAACCACCAATTGGAAGAAGGGAATAAAGGCCATTTTTTGCGAAATCGACTTATGCCCATTTTTGTGTACCTAAAACACAGCCCTACTCTGTGAGTTGAAAAGTAGAGATAAATCTCTCTTATTTCATGCAGTTTTGTGCAATCAAAGAAACTGTTAGTTGGAAGAAAGAAATAAATCCCGGCTTTTATTCCCTTCTTCCAACTGATACACTTATGTCCATAGTGTTAACTAGTGATATGCCTGCTTAATTCAAATGAAAATAAATACAAACATAATTCACAATTAATGCCACCTTTGTTTTAAGTTATATTTGAGATATACGTGCAATTTAGAGATTAATAAGTTAATCATTGCGTATTTTCTTAAATACGACTAGTGATAGTTGCACCTATTCGTTTGATGAGGAGGTTCAAGATGAAACTCCAAAAAAGAAAAGAAGAGGTGTTAAAAATACTCATCAACACAAAAAAGAAATGCAAAAGTCATCAGATAAGATAATCACACAAAATATCTCACAATACAGAAGTTTTGAGTACAGCTCAAGCCAAAAAGTTTACTTGACATGTTCTAAGTCTATAAATGGCTAAACTAAAGAGCCTTTTATGAGTTTTATGCTTCAGAAAGTATCTGTGAACCCAGCACTACCATTAATTAAGGCATATATGCTTTTAAAATACCAATAAATGAGACAAAAAAAATGACATACGTAAAATAACTCAATACATTCTTGACGAATTTTAAAAAAAATTATGATATTAAGGTTTGGCCTACTACAACATCCGAAACTGCTGAAACCGATGAAGAATAGAATAACGTTACTTAGCACTTTCAGTATTTCAAATAAATAAATATATTTTCTAATTATTTTGACTTTTTTCGTGCCAGTACATAATCAATTGGAAGAAGGAAATAAATCCAAGAACTTTAAATGTGTATATCTTAGGTAATATTAACATATGTCGTTCTAATCTATCAGTAAATAATCATAATTAATATTACCTTCATTTCATTCCTACATCATAAGAGGCTATGTGCCGAAAATTAAAAGTTAAGAAGTTTTTTTCGATTATCTCCGTTCCTAGTTTTTGGATTTATTCCCTTCTTCCAATTGGTGGTTCAATTATTATCGACACATCTAAATTGACTATCGAAATAATGTAGTATAATTTTATCGTTATTAGGTTATGGTAGCCTTTGTTTTCTCTTTAGACACGTATTCATTAACTCTTTCATTTTCCGAAATAAAAAGTAGCCTATGTCACTCTCCAGGTCCTCAATTATGAATAAATGAAGTTTATGTCACACTCCAGGTTCGAGCCATGTGTCGAGCCATACAAAAAATTATGTCGATCAGTAGCTTTGTTGCGGTATGATTGAAGGACAAACAAAGAAACAAATACACTTTCGCATTTATAATATTAGTAGGAATTAACGGTTTAATTACAAAGTGAAGCCGCTAGACATTTGAAAACACCTGCAATTTATTATATGAAACATGTTAACTTCGGACCTCACACCAGTTAATCAGCGAAACTGGTTTATTACGGACCGTTTATCTAACATCTAAACGCGCTGTTTCCGGCTTCAATCTTGTGAACAAATTGACCCTACTCATACCTACATAAGAAATAAATTATGCTCTATAAGTTATTATATACTATGTAGTTTTTTTGACATCCAAAATCTATTAAGTCTTCCATAAAAATCACACTAATATTATAAAGGCGAAAGTTTGTATGTGTATATGTGTGTGTATGTTTGTTACTTCTTCACGCAAAAACTACTGAACCGGTTTGGCTGAAATTTAAAATGGAGATAGATTATACCTAGGATTAAAACATAGGCTACTTCTTATTTCGGAAAATTAAAGAGTTCCTGTGGGAATCAAAAAAACTTAATACGTGGACGAAGTCGCGGGCATCGTCTAGTAAAGTATAAAAATGCGACTGTCCAAATCAATTGTAATCGTCAAAATTTAAAAGGCAAGGTCTATAAGGCAAATCGTATAAGTGGCACTCTTTACGTCTGTGCTAAAACGAAACAAACCGAGACATAAGTCTTTATTAATTTTAACCACATCCTGCCGATTCAGCAACCGTAGGACACTTTAACTGCAATCTTGCCAGTTGCTTCCTGTTAGCGTAATCTTGTGAGAGCCATTTTGGTCTCGGCTAACAAGCTTAATCTGTAGGGCGGTTATGTATAACTATACTAATTTTATAAGTGCGAAAGTAACTCTGTCTGTGCCTTGCCTTTTCACGGCTTAATTCTAAACGGATGTTGACGGATGTGGGCATAGTGATAGCTTTAATCCTGCTATGTGATTGTCTACAAACAAGTGTAAATTAAAAAAAGTATTTTTAAAAAACAAGTTTTTAGTAGTTGGCTAACATTAGACTCCGGATCTGGACCAGAGTACTTGTCATGACTATAGATGTAAAGCCGGTATTTTACCAAAAATGCAAAACGGTATAATACGAAAAATACCGTATTTTTCGGTATTATTCCATTTCTCATGGTATTTTTCGTATTTAACGATTATCTTATGTTTTTCAATGTAGATACGTTTTGTTTGTAAAAAAATCAGCAAGGAATATAAAAAACGTGGTTCTGCGTTTAATTTTATTTCATTAAAATGATTTATAAACAAATTAGAACATAATGATTCAAACATAAATTATTAAAAAATCTTTGATTTAAAATTTCAATGATTTAATTATAATCATAGAGCGTGCGAGCTCACCAGCACTCACCACCACTCACCACTACTCATCACCACCCATCACCACCCACTCATCACCACCCATTCATCACCACCCACTTATCACCACCCACTCATCACCACCCATCCCCACTCATCACCACTCATCATCACCCACTCATCACCACTCATTACCACCATTCATCACCACCCATCACCACCCACTCATCACCACCCATCACCACTCTCACCACCCACTCATCACCACCCATCGCCACTCACCACCACTCATCACCACTCATCACCATCCATCACCACCCACTCATCACCACTCACTCATCACCACCCACTTATCACCACCCACTCATCACCACCCATCCCCACTCATCACCACTCATCATCACCCACTCATCACCACTCATTACCACCATTCATCACCACCCATCACCACCCACTCATCACCACTCATCACCACCCACTCATCACCACCCATCGCCACTCACCACCACTCATCACCACTCATCACCATCCATCACCACCCATCATCACCCACTCACCACCACTCACCACCCCTCACCACCACTCACCACCACCCACTCATCACCACTCATCAGCACCCATCACCACCACTCATCACCACTCACCACCACTCACCTACTCACTAGTTATTCATAATATACCTATTATACATTTTATTACATTGTATGACAAAGTATTCATCCACCCGCATCAGCACCAGCAGCAAGCGGCGGGCCAATTCTTAATTAATCTGATTAATGATCACCAAGCAATAAATATTCATTCAAAAACACGTCAAAAACAAAATTACAAAAAAATCTAACTATAATTTTGTATGAAAAAATAAAATACCAAAAATACCAAAAATACGGTAATCTATTGAATTATACCGGAAAAATTCATAGCCATTTGGTATTATACGGTATTTTTACATCTATAGTCATGACAAATCAAAAAAGCCCAAACACGATGGGGTTACGTTGTTTTATTACAGAGTTTATATATTAATTATATTATTTACATTTTTTTTTTGAGTTTATAGAGATTCATCATCAGATCAGCTCCATGTCACATTAATATTGTATTGTCATCCGATTTACATATTATACATGCAAAATTTCAGCTCTATTGGAAACCGGGAAATGGGTCTGATTCAGGTTGCAAGATTTGGCCCTAAATAAACACGCATGCATACATTGTAAGTTAAATAAAAGCTTGTAATGATTGCTACAGTATGACAGTCGGAATCCCCTCACCTGATTTCAATAAAAATTAGTTAATTAAGTCATTTCTGATAACCCACCTCTATGAAAGGGGATAGATAGTGGAAAATTTTATGTGAAAAAAATTTTCAAACCTACATCAACGCTAATGTAGTCGTGGTTTCAACTAGTTAAGTGATAAGAATGATAAGGCATTTTTACGAGCGAGTAAAGTGAAACACAAATCCGACGTTAATATTGATGTTCGATCAATTAATCCGATAAGTAAGCCCTGTCACGGGCGTGAGCTAGTTTATGGCATAATGAGGTCTTATTCATTACTCCGTCATCGTCATTTACATATTAGGTTATTTCATGTTCTGATAAATAGGTATTTAATAATATAGATAATTTAGATGTTTGGTTTTTACTAGCTGCGGGACTGTCCAAATAATAAACACAATCCTTACTACCGTAAAGACTAAAAAATACTATTTTTTTATCCCAAAAATATCGTTTCCCTCAGGATTCTTAGAAAACTTACTCCACGCGGACGAAGTTGCGGGCAAAACCTATTTTATTTCTAAAATAATTGTAATAATGAATTATTCTGAAATACTGTACCGACTCGGTTTAGTTTAAAAATTTTCAGTGTGGCAGAAGATGTAAATCAATGTACCTATGCAGTAGTTGGCAGGTATCTACCGTAGGTACAGAAGTCGGTTAAAAATGAAGTGTGATCTCGATCGGATTTCCGCGTGTTTGCGCACTTTGCGTAGCGAAATGCTAGTAGGTACAAGGATATTGGATATTTTCTAGATTTCTGTGAATGATATTTGACGCTCATTGAATGTAAAATTATAAATGTAAGTAATACAAAAAACTAGATTACTGACGCGACTTTATGTTAGAATTTGTTATCTATTATACAAATAAATAAAATTGAAGTGTCTGTGATTTCTAAATAACATATTCCTAGATAACTACCTCTCATTAAGCTCATATAATTAGGTATATCTTCTTCTATATATTATTATGAAAAGGCAAAGGTGACTGACTGACTGATCTATCAACGCACACCTCTAACCGCTGGGCGGATCGGGTTAAAATTTGGCATACAGAAAGCTATTATGATATAGGCATCCGCTAAGAAATAATAAAATTAAATGTACCCCTAAGAGGGTAAAATAGGAGTTTGAAGCTAGTCAGTTATAAAAAGTGACTGCAAATTAAAGCAGATTGAAATCTGAAAGACTGAAACACAAAAATGTACTTATTAGACTATACCTACTTGGTGTTTCGGTCTTTCATCCAACTTTAGTTGGACTTAATTTTTAACGCCTATTGTTTTATTACTCGTAACATGTCAACTGCCCAACTGCCTGAATTATTTATTCTTCCCGAGCAAATAGTATTTTTATCTATGCACTCATACTTCATTTCGTTTCTCAACCCTATCTCAAAAGTGATAACCACATGTCGGCATTTAAAGTGATAGACAAAAAGTCATAGTTCACTTAAAAATGTCGTAAAACATTAATATGTAAACGATAAATCTATCTTCGCGAGTGAGATAGGGTATAGAACCAGGTTACTTTGGACTCAAACAAACAAGAATTGAATTTCGTAATAAGGTACTTATGTCCTCAAATCTTTATTATAAACCTGAGTAAAAATAAGTATTAAATCAGATCAAACTGACAGATTTTTGCTTACTGTATAGTTCTTGCAATTCACGAGGGCGCGTGGCTCATGGTTGTGTGTGTATCGTATCTGTATAAGTGTGAGCGACAGCTTGCTCGCGCCTGACCGTTCCCACCTTCCTGACAGGCACGCACATTTACGCAATGTGCATGTACACGACGTAACCACAAGTAAAGCTCACGCGTCCTCGTGAATTGAAAGAACTATAATTTTTTAACTCCATGAATTTAATAGGTACCTACTATCTAAAAAGGAGCCAGAGTACACTAGCTTAGTGTATTTGTAACTACGCGCGACCTAAGAGTATGTTATACAACTTCCCGATACAATTTCACCTCGACATAGATATACGAAATTAATTCGAGCAATTATTGATTCGACACACAACAAAATATAATTATGGAGAGCGAAATGCAATCGCCATTATATTAATTGGTTGCTAATTTAACTATTAGCCCAGTCATTAAAGCCAAAACCCGAAAGTAATTAGTAACTTGATAAAATTTTAGGGGGGGGTTTAAAGAAGGTAAAATAACTTACCGTGTGATTTTGCAGCGTTGTGGGGTGTACGGAAAGGGTTGAAAAGGGGTGAAAAGGGTTTTTTGTTAATAACATTGCCAAAAAAATTAGTAACACGCTGCAAATTTATAATAAGGTTGTTCTTACCGTTTTGTAACGTTTATTAAATTTGCAGCGTTTTGCAACATACGGAACATTGTTTATTATTAAAAAACAATGAAATTTGTTATTAACAAGGGTAAAAAAAATAGTAACACGCTGCAAATTTATAATGAGGTTGTTCTTACCGTTTTGTAACGTGTATTAAATTTGCAGCGTTTTGCAACATACGGAACATTGTTTAAAAAAACAATGAAATTTGTTAATAACAGGGGTAAAAAAAATTAGTAACTCGGTGTAAATTTATAATGACGTTGTTCTTACCATTTTTAAACGTTTATTAAATTTGCAGCGTTTTGCAACATACGGAACATTGTTAATTACTAAAACGCTGCAAATTTAATATACGTTACAAAAGAGTAAAAACAACTTAATTATAAATTTGCAGCCTGTTACTACTTTTTTTACCCCTGTTATTAACAAATTTCATTGCTTTTTAATAATAAACAATGTTCCGTATGTTGCAAAACGCTGCAAATTTAATACACGTTACAAAACGGTAAGAACAACCTAATTATAAATTTGCAGCGTGTTACTATTTTTTTTACCCTTGTTAATTACAAATTTCATTGTTTTTTAATAATAAACAATGTTCCGTATGTTGCAAAACGCTGCAAATTTAATAAACGTTACAAAACGGTAAGAACAACCTTATTATAAATTTGCAGCGTGTTACTAATTTTTTTGGCAATGTTATTAACAAAAAACCCTTTTCATCCCCTTTTCAACCCTTTCCGTACACCCCACAACGCTGCAAAATCACACGGTAAGTTATTTTACCTTCTTTAAAAACCCCCTAAAATTTTATCAAGTTACTAATTACTTTCGGGTTTTGGCTTTAATGACTGGGCTATATCAAATATTTTCAAACTTTCGATACGTTAAAAAAATTAATTCAGACTGAGATTTATAATAGTGTTTGTTATTTTATTTTACAAGAATTAGAGATTTTTACTGCGAGAGGTTCACCTGTCTATCATTAATATGCCATACAGGTTAACAACATATATTTTAATAGTTGAATTTCATAGCTTCAGTAGCCCAATGGGTAAAGGTCCAAGTGGACTGAAAACTGAAAGGTCAACAGGTCAATTCCCACCACTTATATTATAGTTGTACCCATTCCTAATACAAGCTCTACGCTTATTGGAGGGGAAAGGGGAATATTAGTCAAGTTCCTCATGTCTAATATTCTGTTAAAAAAACCAAAAGTTAAACAATTAACCTATACTAGTACTACTTTACACGTTCAAATAATTAAAATCTTAATTTTATAATAATGATCTTTTTCATCATTTCCTTGGAGTCTGGACTAAAATACGCACCTCCAATAAGCGCTAGTGTTTGTATAGTTTTAGTGTGTAAAACTATTTTTTAATTAGTTTTCTTAAAAAACTTATTTTTTTATCACCCGACTACGGCGAATCCAAAAGGAAGAGTTATGATTTTAGCAGTTTATGTATGTATGTATGTTAGTATAATTGTTAGGCACGTACAAATATACTGTATGTATATGGTGGACAACGTAGAGCCTAAACTATTGAACCGATTTTGATGAATGACAAAGTCAATAAATTGTCAATCGATTACATTTCATACGAATAAAATCCATAATTTATGATGAATGTTACATGCAGGTTTTTGTAGTCGTTAAAAAGCTTTTAAACTTTTTTCTTGTTTAAAAAAATTTAAAGAACTCTACTTTCTATTAAATAGCACGTGGTTTAAAATTAGGTGCTAATGATATAATTACTAAGCAACATATATATGAGTGTCGCCATACATGGCCACGTCGCCAAGCAAGCTTACAGAGTAGGTACGGTTGGAAAGCTACACCATAATTTCCCCATAATTGAGTTGACCCGGTTTTGACTTCTAATCTAGACTGCTATTAACATTAGTCGGGAATTGCGTCGATTCTATCGTCATCTCTCGTTATATTGCGAGCTATTTCATGTATTTCATATAATAAGCTTGAAATCAATTTGTGATCATATAGCATTTAATTTGGTTTTCTTAATTAATAACTTAAATTAATCCTATTATTATTTTGTAGTACTAGATGATGCCCGCGACTTCGTTCGCGTGGATTAAGGTTTGATTCCCGCGGGAACTCTTTGATTTCCCGGGATAAAATGTAGCCTATGTTTTAATCCAGGCTATGAACTATCTCTATTCCAAATTTCAGCCAAATCCAAAGAAACACACACACACACAAACTTTTTTCCTCCCCAACTAAACGTAAGGCTAGCTAGGTTTTATTTAAATCCTTAACCAATAAGGTTTGAAGTCTACTCTGTTATTAACTGACTTCCAAAAAAGGAGGAGGACCAATTTTCTCTAAATACAGTGGAATCATAGAACTTGGAAGGATACACTTATGGCGCCTGCACCTCATTAGATTTATTATTAGTAGCGTAGACATAATAAAATACTTTCATTGCATTTCATAGTGGGCAATACAACCTGCAACAATATAACAACATACGGCCATCAGTAGCAAACGTGTACATAACCTACTGTAAAAAAACTTACCGTTCAGCTGAGCGCAGCTGCATATTCCATAACGAGCGAGAATTGAATCAGTTAATTAGATCAGGGTTGGAAATAACTGTTTATTGTACAAAAACTTAATGCATTCTATATTTATAGTTGTTCGTAACGGGGGGAGTTCCCACGGTGAAGATCTTCCCAGAATAAGGACGCCCAGTAAAAAAGTTATTGTCTGACAAATATGGCGCTCACCGAGCGTGGCGCTTGTATTGCTCGTGTTGCTGTTGTCTTTTTTTCAGTTTTGAAATTGTTCCATAGACGACTATAGTAGGGCTAGGCCTACATTGTTGTTACATCTGTGAAAAAATAAAAACATACCTAATCGCACCTACAATCTGTGCATGCATGGTCTTAGCATGGTGCGACATAGACAATAAACAACTCTTGTCTGTTTTCTTGCAGTTTTCTGACTTACTTGCAGTTGCACACTAAATATCACAGTCGTAATATTATACGGAAAATGTGCCTAATAACTGTAGTAAATTTTTAGTAAATTAAATAAGTCTGCAGTCAATGCCGCACCATGTTACACACAGAGTTATAACACGGAACAAAAATGACCACCTGAAATACGTACCCCTTTATATACCGTATGCCTTTTTCAAATCAATATTAAAAACTTCTTGTTTGTCAATCGATAGACGTCCACTGCTGGACAAAGGTATCTTGCATGGATTTCCGAAGCGCGCGGTCAGCCGCCACCTGTATCCAGCGGCTCCCTTTTTTGACTCGTGTGAATTCGTTGGTTCATCTATCCCTGGTCCACCTAGTAGGGGTCTGCCGATTCTGCGCTTTCCGTTGAAAACTATAGCAACTTTATTTGCTGCCAAAAAACACATTTTACCGTCGACTTTGTATCACCAAGTCAAATCGATACGATGTCCTGATTTGCTTTCTCCGCATGATATTTATCTTAGAGCTAACCGAGCTGCGTAGCTGTTGTGGGCACAAACCGCAGTGTCATCGCTTACATAACACCGCTTACGGTACTAGTGTCAGGTTACTAAGTGAGAATCGAATAGGAAATAGCTCTTGTTGAAGTTTCTCTTTAATGGCCCCCACGCGACAATTAAGCGTAGAATTTAAAAGCGCTTTTCTCGAGATTTTCTCTTCCCGGAAAGGAAATGTTAGTATGTTTAACCTATATCTTGAATGAAATTGTGTTATATCTACTTACTCTACATTTATTTTTGTAACCATACTTAGCGAGGAAAGTGAATATGAGAGTTACAGAATGCGATTCTTTCGCGTACCTACTATTTATTTAAAAACATTTTAGTATAATTACTACTTATCACTTTTAATTTAAATAGGTCCCAGGTTCGATTCCCGGGTCTGCACTCACTGCATTCGGCCAGCTGGTAACTGACTGATCTATCAACGTACAACTCAAATCACTGGACTGATGGGGCTGGAAAACATAATCCTGCATCTGCTAAATTATTTTTGAAAATTCAACCCTAAGTGGATAAAATAGGGGTTTGAAAAATCCAACGTGACGTTAATAACGTGAGCGAAGCCGCGGGCAAAAGCTTGTTATTGAATAAGGATTTATACTGATTAGTTGCCGAACCGGCGCACGGTGGTAGATTTATGACGTGTCATAAGTGCTACAAGGTAGCCTACATGAAATAAATAAATTATGAATTTGAATTTAATACTAATTCCGTAATTAATAAAAAAACCAATCAATCTCATTTCATTCGCAATTTTCATTCACAATTTGTCAAGCAAGAACCACATAATTTGTCTTCAAGTCATCACAGAAGTCTGAACAAACTATCGGTATTAATTGCCAGTTATTTTAATATTGATTCTGTAATTAATATATACAGTAATTAAAACGCAATCAATATCATATTCATAACCACGTAGCTATGAATTTGTTCGCAATTTTGATCGACTATTTGTCAAGCATTCTATAATTTTTTTTTAAGAATATAAGCCAAGCTGAAGTAGGCTAATATCCTCCTTTCTCCTCCAAATAAGCGCAAAGCTTGTACTAGGACAATGGTGCATTGCTTGTACTAGTGCTTGTACTAGGACAATGGTGCTTGGGTACGACAATAGTGCAACGGGTGGCATTCGAACCTGCGACCATTCAGTTTTCAGTCCGCACCTTTAACCGTTGGGCTATTTTGTCCACATATAGTTATCACAGCAGGGTGAGCACGGGCAGGAGACAAAATTTTTATTCCCGATTTTATCCACTGACGAGAGATAAAATTATCTACTCCCTGTGCTAAAACATGGCGACAGGGAAAGGAAAACTATGTATTTCTATAAATATATCCATTGTGGATATTATTTTCACCGTTTTGCCCATGCTCGACGCGTGGATAAAACTGAGCGAGGGGATACACATTTTATCCGTTCCCCGTGGATAATGTGTCCCCTGCCCATGCTCACCTTGCTCGAGTCTTACGAAGATATCGCTATGTACTTGAAGAGGTATAATATATACGTGCGTATAAGTACTTGTATGCTTGACTACATAATACATATTATGATGATCGCTATTCAATCAGTTCTCGCTCTACTTCACTCGCGTTTCACCCATTTGCATTAGACTCAGAGGCGCAGTACTCCATCTAGAATTTTCCCGTTATTTATACAACAAACTAACAATTGCCCGCGACTTCGTCTACAAGTTTTTTCAATTCCTATATAACCTCGGCCTAAAAAGTATCATCTATCATCCTACACTACAGACTGTTCTTAGCTTAGTGTTCTTAGCTTAGTTCCAGATTAAGTTAAATCGGCCACTGCATTAAAATTTCTTCATCATCTTCAACTTAACCTATCGAAGGGCGTGATGTATTTCTTCATATTGAGTGAAAGCCAAGGTCCATCAAGTTAGCTAAGTATGAAACATGGAGAACTTTCAGGCATACAGGTTTCCTGACGATGTTTTCCTACACAGTCAAGGCAAGTTTGCTTAAAACGCACTTAACTCTGAAAAGTTATCTATCACCGCTAATTACCGCGATAATTATTTTACTGTGAATACTTACAACTATTTTATTATACAGATTTACGAAATTGCTTTGAAGCAATTTGTTTTTAATCCTCTTATGATGCCCAAATACAAGCTCTCATCAAAACTAAAAGCGTGATCATTTGGATTTCCATCTTCAATTTTTCAGTTGATTTATCAAGTCTCAAATTACTAATGCTTCGATCAGTCTACTCGTATAGTTAATATATTGGTCGAAGAGTTGTCACATACTAGAGGTGGCGAAGTTACACAAAACGGACGGACGGAGCCACGGACAAATAAATATACAAATGTAACAATAATTGCGCGTAAAACCACCTAGAAGGGTGTACCACTCAGCGTAATTCCTCACTTCACATAGGCAAATACGCATGTAAGGTGAAGTGTCGGGATTGTGTATGAGGTCGGCGTCTCTATGGCTTAAAACTCAATGACAGCAAAGTTATACGAGATCCAGAGAGGCACGCGACTCGACTCGCTCCAGCGACCATCTCGATCGACATTACTCACATAACGCCGTAGCTTTCTTATAGACAATAATTTCGTATATGTAATCTCTGGATAACATCGACGGAAGATCACTAACAAGTTTCTGGGAACAGACCACAGAATTCATAAGGGTTCTAGAAGCGGTAGAATGTTAGCTTACGCAAATGTCTACAGTTTTTTTCGTTGTTGCGGGTTCTAATTTACACCAATAGGCATGATGACCGATTTTGAAAAATTGTTGGATAATGTTCAGAAGTATGGATTATTTCGAAAAAATATTTTATTTCAGCAAAAAAAAAAATAAGTTTCGCAGTAGTTTGTCAAAGTTTGAAGATTATATTATGTAGGTATAGCATAATCTTGGTTACTGTCATCGTGCCTATTCTCTCTTTCTCTATTGAGTCTATTCTTTTTCAGAAAATCTGTTTTAGCAATTTGAACATTACGCTTGCATGGATATGGTACAAAATAAATTACGTTCTATTAGCCCATCACCCGCACCATGACTCAATCATTTCTTTATTTTAGCATGGTGCGGTGCTTTGTAGTGAAACATCAGTGTGTGTTATTATAAAAGAAAAAAAAAATGTTGCCTTAACTTATTTTTTTATATATTTATAAATTTTTGTCTACAGGAGGAACTGGAGACACTGCGCTCAAAATTGGAAAAAGTTGAAGGCGAACGAACACATTTCAAAAACGAGACTGAAAAACTTGAAACTAAGGTGAGTCTTTACATACTACCTACTTGATTAAAGAATGGACAAGACATTCACGCAAAGAAAATTCTGACTCGAAACTAAGGCCACAGACTTGACGTTATCGGTGACTAAAACCAACGTGTTCTCCTATCTGTCTATCTATCTTATATTAATTATACCACTGATAATATTAGCCAAAAATTAATTGCGAGTGATGTCTAGGGATTGTAACAGAATAAAATAAAACTTCGTCTGTCTATTGTAACACCCTCATCTCTAAAACTGATAGGCGAATTTTCACTAGTAACTTGAGCTTTTCACTAGTAGCTGGGGAAACTTCAGGCTTTATTTCAACAAAATCTGTATAAGGAATAAAAAGATAGCTTATACTTCTCACAGTTCGTAGAAAAGTCAAAAGATAGCGCTTCCTAAATCGACTCACCGAATCAAAGTCATCGGCATAGTAAGAAATAAAAATTTCAAATAGTCCAGAAACAATCCGATGCTACCAATTCATTCTAGAACTCCCCGTTTATATGCCAGACGCTGCAATATAGGGCCTGTGTATTCATATGCCAATCTCGGTCAATCTATAAAAAGTCAAGTCTATAAAAAGATTCGTGTTTGTTCGTTTTCTATAACGTACGAGTAACGTTCCCCGGTCGTATATCCACATCAAAGTGCACTGCTGAGGTTTTATTTCGAATGACTTTGATAGTTGATATATGTTTCCTTTTTTTTTAATACCATTTGGTATTACGCAGATATCCTTTACGCCAGTATAGACTCGCCCTATAAAGTCATAAATTTAAGCCGAATTTACACTGCGAAATTGTTGATGAAATTAATGTCATGAAACTAATTTCGTGCCGCTAAATTCGGTTTTAAATTTTTAATAATATCGAGCCGCGTAACTATGTGTTTGGAATAAAAAGTACTCGCCTAACTATAGCCATGCCAAAAATCACGTCGATGTACCTACCTCTGTTGCGGTCAAAGCAACAAACAAAATTTTACATTTTTAATATTAGTAAGTGCAATAAACTGTAGCTTCTAAAGACATAACCGGTAAGCCTTGGCTCCGGTCAATAGCGCCAGTATTCCAAATGTTTTTAAATACAGGATGCACAGGTGTCTCTCTTGCTTAGGTGTGTAAAAAATATCGTCTCATCATAAAAGGAATTTTATAAATATGACGACGACAACCCGTTTAAGTGTTGGGCGCATAAAAACTTGGAAATTTTAATGTATAGTAGAGTCGCTAATTCAGATGTCTTTGTTTGAGTTCACCTTAGCTGTTTATCTAATTTACGAGATTGTTTGGCATGAAATAACCGAATCCGAAACAAAAACTGACCAAAACGTTAGATAGCACAAGAGTATAAAACACCTAAGTTAAAATATAATAAACATCACCATCAACTCTTTGTTGGTCCACTACCGGGCACAGTAGGGCTAACATGCGCGCCACGAGAAAATTTTGTCTACACTTTACTCATGAATCTCTGTAGAGATTGACATAGAGATTACGAGTAAACGTGTAGACAAAATTTTCACGTGGCGCGCATGTTAGCTCTACTGGTATTCTCTTAGATTTAGGCCATAGTCCACCGTGCTGGCCTAGTGCAAATTGGCAGATTAAACACATCGTTGAAAACTTTATGGTGAACTCCCAAGCATGCAGGTTTATCCTGACATTGACATTAGTTAAAATATATTCAGAAGGAACTTAAATACATTGTTCAAAATACGTTGTGAGACGCATGGGCATAGCTTCAAACTCAATAAAACGAGTCAAAGTATTATTCAGACGACCTCGCCCTTGAACTAAGCTTGGACACAGATCACTATACAACTTAAAGCTTAAAGCTTAAACATGAATCAAGCAGCTGCTATAGTGCTGTCAATCAAGCGGGCACTTTAGGCTGATGTCAACTGCATGGCACACACTGAACGCGCGCGTATGCGTAAATTTACGATTTATATGAAGCACGTTACGCCGCTGCAGTGCATGACGACAATCGTCGCTCTTGTAATGATTGAGATTCAAATCCTTTAGTATAAATCAGCTCTAATATACAAGACTCGACTCTAAAACGCGAAGTGGAGGGTCAAGTTTATTACAAGACTCAGTCAATATACCAGCCAATATACTACTCTTAAGTTTAAACTAAAAGACATAAAATACTGGAATCAATCCTTTTAACAGTAGTTACTTCAATAGGCAGAAATGCAATAGACGTCATTTGAAAGTAGAACTACAGAATACCTAATAGTACTAAAGGTATCTTCTGTAAATAAAAATTTTTATTAACCATAATGGTTCTACTTAGTTTTTATGCCTGAAATTAAAAGTCTTACGATTAAAATTATCTTTTACTCGTAGTTTATTAGGCCCTAAAAGGTCATGGCTGCCCTTGCGCATTGTGTGTGTTTCAGGCTTAAGCTTATTTAAGGTACTGTTTTTTACTTAACCAGAAATTCCAGTATCTTCTCCGGGACAAGTTTTATATTACAATAAAGTTGAAGTTCCTAATGAGTACTGAGCAGCATCCGGTGTTGTAGCGTTTGGCTTTCTTTGGTGCAATAAACAACACGACAGGTGAAGTCGTATTTTAGAAGTTGAAGAACAAGTTAATCATTAATTAAAACGAAAAACGCTTTGGTACGAATTATGTATGTGCCTGTGTGCCACTGATACCTATTTTATATTATATCAAAAGTAATAGAACTCAGCGAGCAATGGCACGTATTGATATATACTTTTTCTATTGCTGAGGGCCGTGATCTTTACCATTAATATACATAAGCATATGCCGTACGGCCCTCAACCTAACAGAACCTCTAACTCAACTCTACAGTTACTCGATTGCTGAGGATTTTATCTCACATGTGTTT
This sequence comes from Hipparchia sbordonii, assembly GCA_038048805.1. Taxonomy (NCBI): domain Eukaryota; kingdom Metazoa; phylum Arthropoda; class Insecta; order Lepidoptera; family Nymphalidae; genus Hipparchia; species Hipparchia sbordonii. Next base: position 3,720,760 of record CM076107.1, on the reverse strand, counting down.
AGCGCCACCTAGTAAGTAGAGCGCGTACTAGCGGCTGAAACAAAATGTTGACATCTTTCTCCGTTGATCATCATCAGACTAAATCAGCAACTTCTTAGCATTGCAGTTAGATGTCGCAAATGATCGGTTTACATTTAGGAAAATGATCATTAGAGAAAATGCAAATACTTTTTTTTACTGAAATACTTTTAGGACTCAGAGTAGAGTTAACAACAGGTTAACAACTATCGGAATTAGTTACGATATCGATCCAAAAACTCGAATGTGGTTTCTGTGAATATGTTTAGCTAAAAAAATCTCAACTAACGATAACATAAACTCTATGAGGAAAAGAAAAAAGAAAGACTCCCGTACCTTTATACCTAACTAGGTATAGTAACTACTATACTGTTTTCAAAAACAAGGAAAATTGATACACTCGATCATTAAACTAGATCTGATGAACACAGTTATGTACTCGATGTCAATGTGAAATCAATTCTCTATGGAAATATACATCACGGAGTATACTTATCGTCTATTACAAGCGAAAACAATGGGTTTCATTATTGACCTCCGTTCAGTGAAGCGCATCGCATTAAGATGTACACTGGGCTACGAAAATCTGTATCACCAATCTGTATCAACTTAAATTGAGACGTGAAAAAAGCATTATTATATTCTGTTTATTTTCCTTTAAAGCCTTAGCGTATACTTACAAGATGATCAGTAACTTCATGCATTCCTAGAAAAGTGTCATTTTACTCATCATAAGGAACTAATTAAGCCTAGTCGAACAGGGGTCGCTAGCGTATTTCAAGAGATGCATCGTTACAGACCAGTCTGTATACACTGTCACATGTAAGTAAAATAGGAAGCTATGAGCGAGCATTAGACCATTGGTCCCAAAAATGAAATGTAGAGATAAAATAAAATGCTGTCAGTCGTCGTACTCGTAGTGACGGACTATTTCTTCATTTATTTTATGAGGTGTGTTGAAAACTTGAAATCTCACCTGTGGGGAAAACATGCGCGCCACGACATTTGGTCTACACGTTTACTCGTGAATCTCTACAGACTATAGAGATACACATAGAGATAACGAGTAAATGTGTAGATTCAATTTTCTCGTGGCACGCATGTTAGCATTATTGGACTGCTAAAAATTTCTTTCAGTCATGGCTGCCTTAAATATTTTTTTTCCAGAAACCGGATAAAATATTATACCCATTTTTTTCCACATGATATGAATAGAGCATTCTTGTTTTGCAGCTGAGTGTACCAACCAGCTCTCCTTGAGTCGCAGGATTAATATGCCTGCCCACGGTGTATTGACGTCTTGCAATAGGAGGTTGATGGGTTCAGAGTGTATCTTTTGATACGGTTTTTTTAAAATACCCACAGTTTTTAAAGCTTATTGTAAATAGTAAATCTTATTAATTAAATGTGTAGACTAATCTCATAGCAAAGTTAAAAATAATGTTATGTAATATTAAAGTAAATTAATGTGGGAGTGATAACAAAGTATATAACATCATATTATATGTGACTTTTATGGTTATAAATGCGTGTAAGTATACAACTGCTTATAATACTTTAAATATTTAATATATTTATCATATTTATCACACGTCTAGAATTATTATCACGTTATATAATTAAGGCTTGCTATTATTATGTTAATCCAAACTAATGTTACGGTGAAAGCGGTTTCACTGTATATCTACTTTTACCAAAATTATGACTCATTTTTCCATTACGACAAAAATTCGTTAGGCGTGAAAAGGAACATAGAAAAGTTTTTCAAATAAACTTTACATTTTCTTTTAATGCAATAAAAATCTTGGCAAGCATTTTTCTATTATTAGAATATTCTTTGAAGTGGTCAGTTAATCGTCAACCGTTATTGATCGTCATTCTTTCACTATAACATAGCATAGGACTACCTACTGGAGTTGTTACCTTGACCGAGAGAGTTGAAAATAAAACGAAATAAAAAATAAACGTCCGTGAATGAAACGAATTATATAACTAGCTCTTCAGTAAATAGATTGAGTGAGCAGGAATGTGATGCTAGAAAATTCGTAGTAGGTATCGTACAATTTGTATACCTACTTACTGTGGATCGTACTTACAGTACAGATCTTAGCAAAGGCAATCCCTTTGTAATGTAACGCATTTTATATACTTATATACATTATCAATACACAGTATCAATGGATACGAAGATTGTTCAAATCAAATATCAAATATCATTTATTTATACAAAAATATCATTACATATACAAATAGATTTTGCCAACAGCTAAGCTAAAATCGTTAGATTTTGTGTTTTAGCTGCCGGACTCTATCGTGATCGAAGATTCAGTTTTGATATTATACAAATTTGATATCATGCTTCATAAAACAGATTGAAATTCGTAGATACGTATATTTCAGTATTACATATATTATTTTAATATATTTTTTTGATGTAACATTATATTTTTACGTAACTGTTTCTTAAATAGGGTCATAAGCGTTAAACTGATTTTATTCAAGTCTTCATCAACGGAGACCCTAGTGTTACTTATAAAGCTTGCATTAACTGTGCGTAAATCAGTCAATTTGTATGGACGCAAAAGTGGTGGAATTTCTTCGCTACCCGTGGTCCCTCCTGTAGTCCCTGAAGGTACCACGGGTATTTTTTTTTACTGAGTGTCTTTTGAATTTGATAGGATAAGATCCTAATCTTAGAACATATACCCCATACACCAATCATAATTACCGGACAAGATACACAGCTCCACAGTCTATCATACAAGCTTAACAACTGTAAAATAATCTTGGGAATTTTATTATGCTTCTACCATAAAAAGTGGCCAGAACAGCACACGTCATTTCCGTAAAAACTATGCGAAAATACTTTGAACTGCGTAGGTTAATGGATGCATACAAAAACAAAAGCGCGCAGAACTCTAAGGAGATGCCAATCATTAGCAAAAAATACTGGCGTCGGATAGAGATTTGTAAAGCTTTACATTACACCATTTTTTTGACAAAAAAAAACATTAAAACATTAAAATAAATAACTAAACTAAACTAAAAATAAACTGTATCTATTTATTTTGCTGTCTGGTAGGTATGTTGAGAGTATTATGGTCTAGAGGTCAACGGATGAATCTCGGGAAGAATGGAAATTAGAACAACGCAACATAAAATTCGATTGAACACAGAAAAAAAACAGAGTCATCACAATTACTAAGGTAAAACAAATTAATAAATAAAAGTTCAAGTAATAAATCTTTTAAAAAAATCGTCAAATTATAAAAAATTGAGAGGAAGTATCTAGTTAAGAAGTTGTAATAGTGAGGTCAAAAGGTTGTAGACCTCAGCTAAAAGTGGAAATTACGTTGATTAGAAACAGACGTCAGAAAAACATGAGAATAATCGCAACTCAACGTACATCCGAACAACGAGGACGATTTATGTCATACTTCTAATGCGAGGTATTTGTTTTTTATAATCGCGACGACTATAAATAGCTCACTTGAGCGACCACTGTGGCATAGCGATGCTGGATTGACTTTTGAAAAATTCACTTCGAATTATAAGAACTTCCTCCTATTTTGAAGTCGATAAACAAAAGGGACATAATTTAAAAGCCACATTTGGCTTTGAATATGTCTACACTATTTAAATATGTCGCCAAGGCTTGCAGGCTTATGAAAAAGTTGAGCCTTGTCTTAGAAAAATCTGCAGTTTAGTCAAACATTGCGCTGCAACATGCGATGTCGCTAATTTTTTTTTTTTTTTGATGATAAGATAGCCCTTGACTGCGATCTCACCTGATGATAAATGACGATACATTCTAAGATGGTCGGACTGACTTTGAAGAGGTATGACAGTACAAATTAAACACATACCTACTTGAAACTACCTACCTATCGTGCCGGAACGCTTAATCGCTTGGTGACACCCATCAGACAATTTAATAACGATAAGTATAAAAAATAAATATAAGTATAATGGTTTACAAATGTAGATCAAATCAGAGAACTACGTCTAATAATAAGATTAAAATTTTAAAAGGTCGCTGGCCTATGAAAAATTCGCATTAACATAACATGTACTAACATAATATTTCATTAAAATCCCTCGATTTTTCAGACTTCGTAATAAAACCCGGGATGTAGGTCGTACGTGACATGTATGAAACAGCATCGTTTTGCAAGTTTCCATCAAATTAAAATCTTTTTATCTTGCGTAAACATTAAACCCCTTTCACATTGGGTTGGGCGTACGCGAAGTTATCGCTGCGATAAATCTAAACGAAAGTTTAGCTAATATCAATTACGAAGTTCCTGAGGAAAAATTTATCCATGAATCAAATAGCCTCGATAGCTCAACGGAGAAGACTGAAATCGGAAAGGTTGACGGTTCAATCCCCACTCATTCCAATATTGTAGTGAGAGCTTACACCAGTTTTACGCTTAATATTAGAGTTCAGGGGTATATAAGTCATGTTTGACATGGCTTATAAAAAAAAAAAAAAACAAACCACACAAGGCTAACTAATCATAAGAATGACAGCTTAAAATACAAGAGTTGAGTCTATCTAAAAACAAGTGTCATGCCTTATATAGCTTTTCTATAGCCTAACATAAATTCATTATTACAAAAGCCAATTTTAACTTTTCCAAACAATCACTCTATCTCTACTCCTCTTGCCCACTCTATCTCTGATTCATTTTCATTATGGCATTTTTCAAACTAAGCCATTTAAAGTTTTTTGTATGTCACTCGCAGTTACAATCGCGTCGCTGCAACATGTTAGTGTGAAAGGGGCATAGCAAAGAGAACCGAGCCGCCGCGTCCCATTTACAGATTGATTTACTTCTCCCGAAATATTCCGCTGGAGCATTAAACGCTTTAACTTTGTTAATTAAAACCCAATGGACAAACACACTTTGAAGTCTTTATTACTCAACTTAGGCAAATTCTATGTATATGTGAGCCGATTTGAGATTTATAAGGTGTCAATCGATTCGTTATTATTACATTAGATACAGTATTTACAGTAGAGATCAGTAATAAAGTATTAACAGCGATAAATGAGTTCCTCTTAAATAAATAGTAAATAGTAAATATATAGTTCAAATATTGTACAAATTCTGCTGTAGACGACAGATCACGAAACTCAACCAAATATATTACCATTGCTATAGCTATAATCTGTTACTCTCAAACATAAATAAAACAAAATTTATTTCGACCTACAAATATATTCGGGTAATAGTGCGTAGCATTCGTCAGAATAACTCAAGGATTTACTAGTTCAAATATAACTAAACTACAAACTGAATTGTAACAGTTAAAATTACAATCTATTAAATTTTGTAATGTTAAAATCTAAATATACTAAAACAAACAAACAAATAATAAAACTCAATAGCCCAACGGTTAAAGGTACGGACTGAAAACTGAAACGTTGTAGGTTCTATCCCCACTCGTTGCACTATTGTCAGACTCTATTGTTGTACAGACTCCTAACACAATCTATCCGTTTATTTAGAGGGGAGGGGAGAATAATAGTTCAGTTCAGCTTGGCTTACATATTCTTTCTAAGAAAAAAAAAGCACTATCGCTTTATGAAAAAATGAAAATGTCCTATACGATGACTACACCTAACTTTGGCCACAGTTTTGAGATCCATAGTTCGTCGACATACTTAAATAGCTGCCTAATATATTATTATATACGAATATGTAATGACAGGACTATAAACTGTGTATGAATATAAATCTGTTAGTTTTTGCAGACAACAAGCGTATACATTTTTTATTACTTTTGATTTGTATCCTACACCCACGACAGTGAACCAGCAACAGCGCCTAAATTATATGAAATTTTATGTAGAGTCTGAGTCAACTAAGCATGAGCACTATTAAAAACGTTATTGTGACTCTTTTGTCCTCAAAGTCCTTAGAGGGCGATAAAAATATCTGCCATTTTTCATGTTACATGTCGCTGTTCGTATTGCTAAGTGTTTTAAGTGTTAGTTAGTGAGGAATTTAAAGCCAACTTTTCTTAACTCAATCGATGATATTGTATATGTATAAAAAGAGATGGATATGTTAGAAGCGTGCGGTATTATAATCTTCGTCGTTTGGCACAATTTTTTCACTTTTTTGTGAGTAGGTATATAACGCATCTCTAGTACTCGTAAAATTCATTGAACTCATGAACAGAATCGACTAAAATCGAGTTTATCTCATGGTTTTAGGCAACAAAGGCAATTCCGAGCAAAACTACGTGATAAACGATGTTTTTGGTTCGAGATAAGGATAGTAACTTTCTGTCGTATATAACATGCAGCTAATGTGTTCCTTCTGTTAAGGAATTGCGTAATTCGTATAAATCTGTGACGGATGTGAGATCATTTGGGCATACGGAGCGATCGTGCAACGCGTATTGGCAGCCGCTATTGCGTTATTTATTTCTTATTGGATTGAACCGAATTTATAATACCTACTTGCACTTGCTTACTTGAAACCATTCAGTTCGATTTATTTTTTAAATTTTGCATGAATTTCCAGCGCGAATGTTTTTATTTTTAACGAATGGATTGAATGGACACTTAATAAAAATCTCGATGCCATCAGTAACATATTTTATTATTTTTATTTACGGGTTAACGCTATAAATGCTTTATAAACTTACGAGTAGAGAATATTATATCACAATATTTATAACTAGGTCTGAACCAGGGCTTTTAATAATGCCCCAACGGTTAAAGATACTAACTGAAAACTGAAAGGTTGACGATTTGATCCCCACCCGTTTTATTATTACCGTACCTTGCCGTACCCACTCCTAGCTTTCCGTTTATTTGGAGAGAAGAGGGGAATATTAGTAAATTTCAGCTTGTATAATATACCTACTTTAAAAAAAATATCAATCAATGGGTGGCCTGGGCATTTAGGCGCGGCGCGGTAATTTCGGCTTTTTACTCGTAGTAAAAATCCGGGGGATGAATACCTGAAATATTATTATAATAATTGCCTGAAAATGCTGTTACTAAAAGCGACTCACCAAAGCTCGTTACAGAATTTTCCGTTCCGTTTTCGCCTTAATAATATTTTATTATACACAACTTTCCGGAAATTTCGGAGGAAAATTTCGTGTAGGTACTTGTTATTATGTCTGTGATAAATCCAAACAACAACACTAAATAAAAATTATTTTCAAAAAACCGACTTCAAACGCCACTACAAAGTATAAAAATAATTTTATTTTGTACACGTTTGTTGAAGTCGGGCGGGCTTAAATAGAAACGATGAATCCGATACGCGATGCTCGCCCGATTTCAATAAGCGTGTCTTTTACATGTCACCGCGCGATAAGCGTCGCGCATCGATTTCATCGTTTCTAGTTAAGCCCGCCCGACTTCAACAAACGTGTACAAAATAAAATTATTTTTATACTTTGTAGTGGCGTTTGAAGTCGGTTTTTTGAAAAGAATTTTTATTTTAAGCTTTTTAGTGTAGCTTGTTCCTGCTCTCTTTCTCCCCTCCCTCCAACACTACGGTACTAAAGTAGTCTATACTTGGTACCTACAGTACTTATTAACAACATACAATTTCTAAAGAGCTAGGACCAGGAGGTCCATGATGTAGTCCATGCTTGGTACCAACAATATCAATTCGGAAGCGACAGTTCCTAAATCCTCACAGATTAGGTAGGCAGTATCCCTGCAGCATCAGGATTGAGGAGCTAGAACCTTGAATTTTATATGTAGTATATGCTTGGTATCAACAATATCAATTCGTAAGCGACAGTTCCTAAATCCTCACAGATTAGGTAGGCAGTACCCCTGCAGCATCAGGATTGAAGAGCTAGGACCTTGAGCTCCATGATGTAGCCTATGCTTAATACTAACAATATCAATTCGCAAGCGAAAGTTCCTTAATCTTCACAGTTTAGGTGGGCAGTACCCTGCAGCATCAGGATTGAAAAGCTAGGACCTTGAGCTCCACGATGTAGACTATGCTTAATACCAATAATATCAATTCGCAAGCGAAAGTTCCTAAAGTCTCATAGTTTAGGTGGGCAGTACCCTGCAGCATCAGGATTGAGGAGTAGGACCTGAAGCTCTAAGATCTAGTATATGCTTAGGCCAAGCATACCAATTCGTAAATGACAGTTCCTAAAACCCCATAATTTAGGGGGAAAGTACCTCTGCAGCATCAGGCTTGAAGAGTTGAAGGTAAAAATTTTTATGGGACCATTTCGCGAGCTTCCTCTGTCGATTAAAAAAATCGCGTGAATCGGTCCAGAAACCCCGGAGTAATCGGTGGACATACATAGAAAAAAAAAAAAAAAAAAAAAAATATACCGGCCGAATTGATAACCTCCTCCTTTTTGGAAGTCGGTTAAAATACATTAAACTAAAACTACTTGGAGCTGTTTACGTCGTTACTGTCGGCAATAGTGCATTTTCTTGGCAAAACAGATAGATACTTACTGCTTCTGCCCAACCACCACGTTTTTTGTAAAGCTCTTTTCAAAACAAAATTTTAAATAAATGGAAATCACAAAGAACTAAGAACAGAATAAATATTTAAAAAAATTGCGACTCGAAATTAATAACTTCGAATTAGTTAACGTGATTGTGCCCCTAAATATCAGATATATTCATTGCAATTTATTGCATTTCAATAAAATTAAAGTAGGTATTTTGTGAAGAGAGGATAGTTGTTTAATGCAACTTCACCTACATACATTAAAATAAATAAATAAATAAAATAAAAACTTAAATAATTAAAGTAAAAATCAATATGAAATGTCAGAATTTAAAAAAATCATAAATCGATTATAGGTCTTAATATCTACTTGTGTGCACGTGCATATATATAATGCATTAAATAGGCATTAAATAAACAATTGTACTGAAGGACGGTTAGTGTATTTTGAAGGTTCAACGAGCGTCATTCGGAGTTGCACTTCGACATCTACGTTTAAACTAAAATAGTCGAGCGGCCACTCGCGCCCGGCGACCGAGTTAGCGGGCCGGCACAGTGCGGCCGCGCAGCCCTCTCACGCCGGTGCTATTTCCAACCGATGTCCCGCCGCATTGCCAGCCGCCCGCGAAACTAATACTGCACAGCGGCGGTGAAATGGCAGTGGACTATCACCAAGGAAAACACTTCCGCTTGTGCAGGAAACGCAAGCGCGACTTCGCGTAGACCAACATGCCGCATGCGAGTGTAGCGCCCAAAGCCAGAGCCATGAACACCAACAAGTTGAACATTCAGATACCGGACCAAAATATGAACGGGACACCGACCAACGGAGCACTGTCACCGAACTCCAATGGGGCTCTATCACCGCCTATTATATTGGATCCCACACCTAAGAAACCTCCCAAAGCTCCTCTAGGAAGATCCATACTACCCGTGAAGAAATCTAAAACTCTTCCTATTGATTTTGAAGAAACTGTCCCAACTAAAGTATCCTCGGGGCTTCTTAACGGTAAAAAGCTTTTTGTCACTAAACCGCTAAAGGAGGTTGTTACAATCCCTCAAAGTTCACCTGAAAATGGGAAATGTCTCACAACACGGTCACCGAGTCCATCATACAAAAGGAGCATGTCGCTATCAGTGGAAACCGGTTCAATTGCGGAACTCGCGAAACGGCACGTTCCAAACAATAACCTACTAGTGTCACGGTCACCGAGCCCTTCATCATACAGTAGCGTGAGAAGTTCAGCGAGCCAATACTCCACATGCAGCAGTAATGGCACCTATGTCCCTCTGTCTCGGTCTTCTAGCATGAACAGCTCTACCCTTTACAACAGAAGTCCGACTCCGCGAAGATTGTATCCACAGACGTCTGATAGCTCGAATGCTGTTAACTTACAAGAGTTGCGATCCAAAGAACAAGCTCCTGTTGTGTTTGATGCTAATTTATCATTCGTGCTCGGATGCAAGAGACAACCTGTCAGACAAAGATTTAAACCGATAGCCGCACACTTAGAAGACGGAACATCTTCAAACTATCTGAGTAATAAAATAGATAACTTTTTGAAAAGAACAGACCATGTCATGGACGAATGGAAAAGATTGGGACACAAGGAAGATCTGGATGTATACTGTGATGGGAAGAGGAAAATTGGAAGATCTAAATCGGCCACAAACATCATGATTAAGGGATTCACCTTGTTCAGCCGAACTGGAAGTCGAGCTAGCAGTGTTTGCCGATCTTCCAGAGGAATTTCTGAAGACAGAACAACCGTTTCTGAAATGGATGAGGTGAATCATAAGTATACAATTTTTATTGTTAGAAATCACATACAAGAAATCAGTTGCTTAAACTGATCGAAATTAGATATGTATATTAGTGAAATTTCGGCGTTAACGAGTAGGTCGACCCTGGCAGTAGTGTAAACTGGCCAACAAATTCAGGCGCGATTCCCGAGAGATGTAGATTCGATCTTTAACGGTCGCGTAATTTTTGATATGCATTTAAAATTTATTCGGATATTTAAAGTGTAGGTCAAGACTTTAATAAAAAATATAAAATAGAAATCACATTTTTGCCGCAGCTGAAATAATATTATAAATAAGTTAACAAACATACAATAAATTTTAGTTGACCGTTTGATAGTTACACGCACTAGCCATGGCGCTTGAGACTCGGATCATTATTACCGCATCAACGCTGCGCTTGCCAAAAGCTTTTTTTTTTCTTGTTGATTTCTTGCGCTGCTTATTCAAATATGTAAAACTTTTGGCTGCCTGTCATCACATAATGTTCACATTATCAATCCCTACTAACATTACAAATGCGAAAATGAGTTTGTTGCTGCTTTGTTTTGTCCTTCAATCACGCTGCAAATGTGCTACGGAGCGTTTTGATTTTTTGCATCGGGTATAGTTGAGGACCTAGAGCTTAATATAGGTTCTTTATCCGGGAAGAACAAAGGATTTCTGCTGGTTTTTTTAACAACCTAAACGCTAAACGCAGGAAAAAGGTATGTCATTTTGGTCGAAAGCTTTTCAAAGATTTACAAGATATTCCAATTAAAGTGACTTTTACGTACCTACTTATCATTTTTTAATTTTTTTTTAATGATACATAATTTTTCAGAAAGTTATTTTTTTTGTTTTTCTATGATAATGAAAGATGCTTTTATCATATAGAAGATTGTAACGGCGATATAAAACTTCACTATTAGGTATACCTTAATTTCACAAGTATTTAAATTATTGTTGGTAACTTGGCAAGTGTAAATGCGTACCGTATCTAATGCAGATCTATCAAATAGTTGTTAGGGCTGGACCTCCCACTCAGCTCCGATGCGTTCCAATTTTAGCTTGTTCTCTGAGTTATTACCAAGTCGTTATCGTTCCATTCACAATCATCGTTTTACTCTTCAAACAATATAATACGACAGGTGAGCGTTTGTTTGTGTTAAAGGGTACAAGAGCTTTGTTCTTGTGATAAATAATGATGGCTGAAAGTACTATTAAATGAATATCTACCGCACGCCACCGAATGCAATTTCACCCTCACCACCAGGGTGCCATTTGCACTTCGATCATCCGCTGTTCCAGATCTTATTTTCCACACAACTAAAAAAAACTAAACTAAAAGCAAACTGTGAAACCAATTTCCTTTGACGGTGTTCCCACTTAATACTTCAAGGGGCGGACCAACAAATTCCCGAAAAACCGGCAACGCATTGGTGGTGCCGCAAGTTCTACAAATGTTCATGGGCGGTGGTAATCACTTAACATCGTCACATACGCGCATCCGCACTTATTAAGTTTATCAAAATTCTGTTGCAACTCTTTATTTCCTGGGCTAAAAATATCCTGTGTCCATTTCCGAAAAGCAATTTATATCTTTGCCAAAATTTACTAAGATTGAGCTAAGGCTTGATTACAAGCCCAGCTACTTTTCTCTACTTTCTAAAAATGTTTACCTACTATTCGTAATTTGAATTCCAGAAGATTTTCCCATTTCATTTATTTAAAACCAGCAGTGTAAACTCCAGAAATTATGATAACCCATTTTTCTGTTCAAGAATTTATATGGTCCTATTTTTACCCACCACGCGGATGGATCGTTTGTGTGTGATGTTTAACTATTTTTCTGAAAAATAAATAGGCTGTTTTCCACATTAAGAAAATATTAGGTTCTTAGATACGGTTACGGGCCACTTTTTTTTTAAGAAGCTTCTGCTTGTGCTACAGATCTTCGCGGCTTTTATTACTTTTTAGTTCTATTCACTTGTCTAAAGCGTTTAATTAATATTCTGTTTAATTTAGTATTAATCTTTACATTGGATCAAATTACTGAAAACTTGCCTTGCTCTACATTATTTATGTCATGTTTAATGTCTTCACCCAGATTCGCGATGCAATAAAGTTTTGTTTTGATACATTTGAAGCGCGCATCGTTTGGAATTTAACCGTATTTTTGTTTTGGCACACATTGTTTTCAAATAGCTTCAATCGCTTCTATCTTTTTGATATTTAAATTATTCTACCATTTGTATTGAAAATTAATTGTTAAAAGTAGATATAAGATAAAAGTTTAAATCCATTCTACGATACCCCTACAACATATAAATGGGACAGTATGTCAGTCTGTCTATTTATCTTTACACGGCTCAACTGCATTGTCTAAGAAAATTATATTCATTGGGACAGCTTGAAACGTACCTTTGATGTATGAATTGATAAATCCTACCAATATTATAAATGCGAAAGTTTGTGAGGATAGTTGAATCGATGGATGTTTGTTACTCTTTCACGCAAAAACTACTGGACGGATCTTGATGAAACTTCACAATATGATAGCTTATATAAATCAGAATAGCACACAGGCTACATTTTATCTCGGGAAATTATAGAGTTCCCGCGGGAATCAAAAACTTTAATCCACGCTGACGAATTCGCGGGCATCATTTAGTGGAACCATACGTTTTAAGCTGCCGAACATCTGCCAAATGAATACGATTTACTTACACAATCTCACGGCACATTTCGAAGAATGTCACAGAGAAAGCTTACATCCTTAATTTTTTACTAAAAAAGCCTACTACTGTTAATAAACTGAAATTGAAGTGTTACTAAAGCATATATGTACCTATAGAAGAAATAGTAATAGAATCATTTTCATACGAAAACATGTTGTGTCAAGACAAAGTTTATTTTTGAGACAAAAAGTTTTTTCAGATGTTATAGGCTAGTTATAGGTCATATAAGTGGCTTCTTTACTCCGTTTAGCTAATGGAAAGTACTTTAATTTACATGTTCCCAATTCATTCTAATTAATTATGATGGCCGTATATATAAACTAGTAGATATAAATAAATGTATCCACTTAGTAGAAAATCTGTCAACATGAGAACTAAGAGACATGTCTGGCATCCAATGGCATCGCATTTTATAAATGATTTACCCGACAGAATTCCTAACTATTTATTTACTCTGACCGCGCCAAGTAATTTCTATTTAAACGATTTATTTAGCGTTCAATGAGAGATCGCTAGACTACGTTACCAGTTTGATGTGACATTCTACTAACGTCGAGCCAAATTTCTTGTTTGTTCTGACTTCTGAACTGTACTCGTTGCTGATCACGGCTTCTCGTGTGCTCAAATTCAAACAAACAAATAAAACTTCATATTAAATAAGGAATGTTAGGATATATTTTTAGCGAAGGTGTAGATAATAATTTTACACTTACTAAGTCAATCACCTTCCTCACGATGTTTTCCTTCACCGTTGACGTATAACATAACACGTAAGTCGAGAGGTTCGAACGGGTTCGAACCAGCGACCCCCTACCACCACTGTCCTAACCAATAGGCTGTTTTATCTAAAAAATATATAATCCAAGAGTTTTGCATAATTTTTTTTTAAATTATTGTTCAAACTATATTATAAACACATTTTCAAAGCCTCAATAGCCCAACGGTTAAAAGGTGCGGACTCAAAACTGAAAGGTTCCAATCCCACCCATTGTACTATTGTCGAACCCACTCCTAGCACAAGCTTCCTGCTTATTTGGATAGGAGGATATTAGACAACTTCAGCTTGGCTAGTATTCTTTATTTAAAAAAAAAAAAATTATCAGCCATCCTCTAAGAAACTTTACGTTTACGGTGAAGGTGGCGACTTCGCCTTAATTTATATTATAGTTATTATAAGTACTACTTATAATAACTAGTTCCTTTATCCTTTGCCGCAGCTATCGGAAGTGGGCGGTGAGCTAGCGGAGGAGCGCGCCGCGGCGGCGCTGGCGACAGAGCGAGCTGACGCCGAGGCGGCTGAGCGGCTTCGTGTGGAGAGGGACAACAGGGAGTTCCTGGCTAATAACCAGCGATTGCAACAGGTAACAGTGGCCATTGAATCTCACATGCCGCTGACAACTATACGGTCCAACAATACAAAATAATTGGGGGTTAAAGACAAAATTGTCTTAAAAGAGTACCTATTAGATAAACTGTCAAATGTCAATAAATTGCCTGCTTTTAACGAATTTGTTGATTTGCGCCAAGTTCTAAGAAATCACCACAGATGGAAATAAGGCTTAGCAAAATATCAATGCAAAATAAATTCAACCTATACCCCTAATCGGTTTCTATACGCCATCGTGCCGGAACGCTAAATCGCTTCGCGGCACGTCTTTGACGGCAGGGTGGTAACTAGCCATGGCCAAAGCCTCACACCAGACAAAACAGACTTTGACCGTGTCATCGAATTCTCATACAATAAATCGAATTAATACTTAGAGTAACTCTATAAGCTTCAGAACGTCTCCAGCTTACATAATTATGTTTTAGGATGTTATACCAAAACTGTTATTTTTTCTTGCAGGCGTCAGAGCGTCTAGAGCTCGAGCTATTACACTGGCGGTCAGCGGAGAATGGCGGCGCGGAGCCCTCGGACTCAGAGGGCTCGGAGGCTGATGGAGTGAGCAGCGGAGAGAAGTACAAGAGGCGCTTCGAGCGCGCACACCGCGAGCTGCAGCTGCTGCGCGCGCAGCTGCGGCGCCAGCATGAGGACGACCTGGAGCAGCTGGTCACCGTCAAGAAGCAGCTGGAGAAGAAGGTAATTATAGACTAGTACTTAACTGCGATCACATCTGATGGTAAGTGAAAATGCTGCCTAAGATGGAACGCGCTTGCCTAAAATTTGGTTATTCACTCTTGACGTAAAGGTAACCAAGTATAATTATTATTTATTATATCACAGAGTTTTGATGAAACCATGCTGATTCTAAGGCATGGCTCGCGGAGACTTGCGGAATTTAAAGCCCGCAGAGGAGGTCAATTCAATTCAATTTATTCGCAAAGATTGAGTACATATACAAATTTTTAAACAATCTATAGTGCTTCAATCTGAACGACGAAGAGACCAAGATTTACACAATCCAGGTTTAAGGAATGTTTGGTATCAAAATATAAGAAGCCACATTATGAATTCTTATGTTATCTCTATCCGAAAACTAGTTATCTGTGATCATCCTTGGTCACTGACTGATGCTGATAATGACGTAAACCTAATGCTGATAGTATATAAGTACCATCCGTTTAATACTGTCTTGTTAATATTTAACAGAATCTTATTTACAAGTTAAAGTTTGTTATCCGTTGCTGGTAAAGGTCTTTGCATAGTTTTTAACAAAAATACTATCGTATGTATGAATATATTATGTATAGTGAATACTTATATGTTTAGTGTAAAAACAGTGATGGTAGACGAAATACAAGAGGTCAGTAGCCTTAGTCCCTAAGGATGTTACAGGCGATGTTTTCAAGACATCTTCAGTCTTCAGATGTGTATCGATAATAATTCAACGCCTTGGCATTCATCCAATTAAATTAGATCGACCGTTGATAGCGAGATTAAACTTTTTATACGTACCTACGCGACGCCTAACTAATCGGTGGAGTTTCGTAATAGATAACATTACTATTGTGTAACATAAATAATTGAATGGTTAATTCCAAGCTGTTTGGTTCTGTCTGTTTCAAATTCTGTTGATCAACTTTTATTGGTATTTTAAAATTAGTAAAAAATATTGATTGTGAACTGTGATCGTGTTTTATGTTATACCTACTAGTTGATGCCCACGACTTCGTTCGCGTGGATTGAGATTTTCTGTTCCCGCGGAAACTCAATTTTCCGGGATATAAATTATAAAATAGCCTATATGTTGTTCTAGACCATAATCTATATCTGTGCCAAATTTCAGCCAAATCGGTTCAGTCCTTGCGGCGTGATTGAGTAACAAACATCCAATCCATACATCTATAATATTAGTAGGATTAGTAAGGATTATATGGATAGACTGTATATACTGGTGTGGCTAGGTGCAAGATGCGTACGAGGAGGTGGAGGAGCAGCGCGCGGTGGCCGCGCAGTGGAAGCGCAAGCTGCAGAAACTCACCAACGACATGGCCGACCTGCGCTCCTTGCTCGACGAGCAGGTGAGAACATCATAATAATAATAATATCATCGTCATTTAAGCGTCATTAGCCTAACCGTTAATGGTGCAGACTGAAAACTGAAAAAAGTCGTCCTACCCACTCCAAGTTTTCCGCTTATTTGGATGGGGGAGGAGATATTAGTCACGTTCCTATTTACTAATTTTCTTTATAAAAAGAATACCATTATATGATACCAAACTGTCTCGTCGATATCCAATGGTTAACATGTTCAACTGCGAATGACAAGGTCCTAGGTTCGATTCCAAGGTCGAGCCATTTGCATTGAGTTTTTCTGCCAAGAAATTTTCAATATGAATCCGGAGTAAGGAAGTTGGCAGTACATCGTAAAGGTATCGGCCTGCATCTAAGCTTGAAATTAAATCATATATCGAAATCTCTAATTTCATAATTTATTGAAATTTGTTTTATTGTTCTCTTCTTAAGTTTAGAGGGCTGAACATTGGGCAGTGACAACATTAAGGCAGGTTCTCCTATAATGTGGCTGATTCTGTTACACACAAACTGTAACGCACATAAATCGGTGCCCAGGACCGAATAAGTTACGACCCTATGCTTGCCTTTCAGCCATTGCTATTGCCATTTAATATGAGTGACTGTTTTCCAGACTTGTCGCAACAATCTGCTGGAGAAACGGCAGCGCAAGTTCGACGCGGAGCTGCACAGCGCGCAGGACGAGCTGAAGAGGGAGCGCGCGGCCAAGGAGCGGCTCTCGCGCGAGCGCGACCAGGCGCACGCCGAGAAATACGCACTGGAGCAGAGTCTCTCTGTGAGTACACCGTACTAGAGTATGGTTCGCTGTTCTTTTTTTTAATATGAATAGCAGACAAACGAGCTGGCGGGTCACCTGATGTAAAGTGATTACCGCCGCCCATGAACACTTGTCGTACCAGAGGCACCACCGATGCGTTGCCGGCATTTCAGGAACTTATTGGTGCGCCCCTTGAATAACCCCATATTATAATTAAGTGGGAACACTGTCGAAGGGAGAAGATTCCACAATTTGGTGGTACGTGGAAAAAAAGATCCATGATTAGAATCCGGCTTCCGGTTAAGAGTCGGCTCCGACTAATAATGGATCACATTACATTTGGTCCACTGTCCTTTGATTGTGTAAATCCGTATCTCGTCGGCTCCAACGAATAAAATAGTAGGTACATCATCTATGCTATCTTACTGCAAAGTTGCTATTGTCCAAAGCCGCAAGATAACTCACGGTGCACGTTCTATCTAATATAGCGGCCAAACAGGACAGCTGTTTTGAAAGTATTTTATAGCATCAATTTGTAAATTAAAAATCTATATTTTAGAATACCATTCTAAAATCTTCATCTAGTTAAATGGCTTGGTCATTAATTAGATTAAGTATTATTAGTAAATAATACACTATGATTAAACTAATATTAGGTATATGATTACTATACTATGATTAATATTGGGATCCCGAGGTGCTCGAATTGTGACCTCACACCAGAAATCGTAGAGTTTAAACCCTTAAAACGTGGATCAGCGAAATCAAGCGCGTTGCTGCTGCTACGCTTGCGATCATCAGTCTACGTAGTAGGGACACTAAGTCGCTTGACACAAGCGCCAGAAGAGCGTATTCCGTTTTCCTCACATGTAAACTATATCCAGCAAGTGAACGTCCATCATTAAAGACTATGCGGGACCTTTTGTTCCATCAAATCCATCCGTTCGCGCTGTGTACTCATACACGTGATCGTCACAGGAAGCTCGCATGGAGCTCGAGCTGAAAGAGGAGCGCCTGGCGGCCGCGAGCCGCGAGCTGGAGGAGAGGGGCGGTGGCGGGGACGAGGTGGCGACGCTTCGACGCGCCAAGACGGACCTGGAGCGACGCGTGCGGGACCAGGAAGAGGAGCTCGACGAGCTCGCGGGACAGATACAGGTATAGTTCACACCGCACTATAAGCATAAGTAGCCTCTTCTCGTACCTTCCACTATTAGATTTTTTTTGATTGTGTAATTGCTTGTCAGAATTATTGTTATGTCTCTGAGGAGGTGGCGAGTGCAAAGTTTCATCTGGGGGTATGCCCTAGAGTTTGGAGAAATCGAAGGGCAACTTCTTCCTAAATCTCCTCGTATCCTCGGCCTTATATATGTAAGCCTCGGCGAATAGGAAAGGTGCTGTAATTCTCGCAGGAACTCTTTAATTTTTTAGGATAAAATGTAGCCTATGTGTTAATCTTGGGTATGAGCTATCTCCATTTCAAATTTTAGCCAAATCGGTTCATTCGTTGTGGCGTAAAGGAGTAACAAACATACGCCCGCGCCCAGACGTACGAACGCGCGCACGTAAACACACACACATACACCCACTATCCTATCCTAACTGTTATATTATTCTGCAGCTGTTAGAAAGTTCCAAGCTCCGGCTGGAGATGTTGCTGGAGCAGCAGCGCAAGGAGGCCAGGTTGGAGGCGGTCGCGCGCGACGAAGAGATGGAGGAGACCCGCGCCAACGCCTCCAAGAAACTCAAGAGTGAGTAATTAGCTACCGAATATTACTGCTAAAATCAGTCTACGCATGATGATGAAAAATAAAATAATGTAGAGTAACGTGAGGTATCTGTACGCAGTTTTTGGTAAATCTCTTCTCTGCAGGTGCATAACGCGATACCCTCACTTGCCTCTCAAGTGCGAACTAAATTCACTATATTGCAATCAACCCATGACAACGAGTCTCATGCAAACGTCACTGCGTATATAGGTGCCGGCAAACTTCTTGAGCATAAGTGACGTAGTGGGGGTAAGTTGGCGCAAGGTTGGCGCATTTGGACACGGTGCGGGAGGCAAGAGTCGACTGATCTAACAATCACGCGCTCGATACTATACACCCCGCTTACTTACCACAAATGACACCTCAAATTCGCTTGTCAGCCAAGGTCATTTACTCAAGAAGTTTGCCGGTAACTATACTTAGTCGTCTCGTACGGTTACCCCACGTTACTGTATGTGCTGTAATCACCAACAGTGCTGGAGAGTCAGCTGGAGAGCGAGCACGCGGAGCGCAGCCTGCTGCTGCGCGAGCGGCACGAGCTGGAGCGGCGCCTCGCCTCGCTCGAGGAGACCGCGCGCGCCGAGAACCACGAGCAGGCGCAGCTGGTGCAGAGGCTCAAGAGGTACGGGCTGTTGGCTACACCACGTGAAATGCTTACGGAGTTTTTAAGCTATTGCATAGCTTCTATCGCGGGCCTTGAGCGTGGAGACCGAATCCAGAAATTCCGTAACGAAAATAACCTGACACGGGACTCCTCTCACCACTAGATGGCGTTGATAAAAAATGAGTGCCACACGTCTTTTTTTTTTTATTCGATGTCAAGATAGCCCTTGACTGCGATCCCACCTATGATAAGTGACGATGCAGTCTAAGATGGTAGCGGACTAACTTGGAAGGGGTATAGCAGTATAAATTCAACCCATACCCCTAATCGGTTTCTATACGCCGTTCAGGCGGAACGCTAAATCGCTTGGCGGTAGGTCTTTGACGGTAGGGTGGTAACTAGCCACGGCCAAAGCCTCTTACCAGAAAGTTACGCAAAACGAGCGATTAACGCCTACTTGAGGAGAAAATTCCCAGGAGTTTGATGCTTACGGAGGTATCTCATGCTAGTGTTGATAGGATAATAGGCTTTACTTGCTCGTTCGGGCACGGGAAAAACGAAAATGCCTTGCTCGGACCTCTATAGTTGAGTACCGATTTGGTATAGCAACTTGCGACGAAGTATATTTAAGTGCGCTAAGAAATGATGTCGTTTGAGTACCCATTTGAGTGTGACTTGATTCGATCGTAACGTAACAGGCATTATCGATTGTTAGTTAATAAATTGAGTTTTTTATTCTTTCTTATGTTTGGTGCTTAAATTCTTCCTTTTTGATAGGGATCTGAAGAGATATCGTGCTCTACTCCGCGACGCTCAAACGATGTTGGAACAAAAGGAGAAAGAGGGCGGTGGCAAAGCGCAAATCAGGCAGTTGAAGAACCAGGTTTGTTATACTCAATGATAAACTAGACCGTGATCATAATATTTATTATATCCTCATAACTGAGAGTCGCACGATCCTTGGGTGCGCACTTTTTCACGCACGATTTTCTTTCATTTTGATCTATCCTCTGCATTGTTTAAAGCAACGTTTAAAAAGTACATACCTACTAATTTTTTTTTTAATTTTTTTTTAATTTGATGACAAGATAGTCCTTGACTGCAATCTCACCTGATGGTAAGTGACGATGCAGTCTAAAATGGTAGCGGGCTAACTTAAAGAGGTATGGAGTATATATTTACCTAACCCAAACGTCTAATCGGTTTCTATACGCCATCGTGCCGGAACGCTAAATTGCTTGGCAGCACGTCTTTGGTAACTAGCCACGGCCAAAGCCTCCCACCAGACAAAATTCATAGTAATATTGTATACCTACGAAAATTGTTTGCAATCTGTCAGCTGGAAGACCTGGAACTAGCGCTACGCGCGGCCAACAAGGCCCGCTCCGCCGCCGAGGCCGAGGCGTCGGAGGCCACGGCCGCCGCGGAGGAGGCGAGTCGCGCCAAGAGCGAGGCGGCCGAGCGCGCGCACGCCGCCGCGCGGGACGCGGCCGCCGCGCGCGCGCAGCTCGACGACGCCGAGGAGGAGGCTGCCGAGGTAACGTGCACTGCTCCACTAGTTAAGGATTGCCATCGGGAATGTATTAGTGGATGGAACTCCCGTATAACTCAATCTCTCCCCCTAGAGGTCGGCTGACTTAAGAATACATAACCCTCGTTAAAAAAATGTTCCATGGTCCACGACAGAACAAAAAATGTGTTAACAGCTGTAAAAATGATTGCTACAGTATGACAATAGCAATCACCTTGATTGGCTGAAGTCGCGTTTCGCACCAATGCATTTAACTAATAGCGAAAGAGTAGCGGTTAATCGAAGAATGAATATGTTAACCCATATATGCCCAGAACTTTTTTTGACGCCGATTTTTATAATTTTCACATATGTTGTTTATTAATGACCATAAATAAGGGCTACAATAGCAATTAGTAGTTTTCAGATCTGAAAGTGGGTTTTTTTCAGGGGGTCCAAAACGACCCCATGGGCAGATAAGGTCTTACACTAGTATGGGGGAGGAATCATGAATATAAAAACTTTATTCGCTTATTAGTCTTGATTATTGGGGTAGACATTGAGACAGGAACCATTACGTAGTAGAATGAGGTGGGTAAGGTAATCTTTAAAGCATCTATAATACATATTGACATTAACTTGCGATACATTTTGACTATTATGTTTTTAGACAGCACAAGTCTTCTGATCCAACTATTGAGTAAATGTAAAGTTTTAAAACAGAAATAGGGTACCGCCTTGTTTTCAGTTGCTGGTATGGCTCAGGTTGAGTTTTCGAAATAAGATAGGTTGAAGAATTAGATTTCGAAGAGAAAACAGAAAAGAAAAAGACTTTGCTATAGATAAAATTCCAGTATATCTACGTTTGCTTCCAATAATCTGGGAAGCATTGAAGAGTCAACACTCTTCCACATACTTTTTTTGCTGCAACACATCGAAGTGAACTAACCACATCAAAATATACCACTTCTTACCCCTAATGTCAATTTGATAAACTCCAAAATGAGCATCAAGTCTATCTACTCCTCCCACATTGATTGTATTGATGTACAACGTTTGACTATCAAATGTTTGCCAGTATCAGAATATCGACGAGCCTTTTGGACGGGATATACGCCAATTGCACTGGACAACAGTGTAACTAAGCTGCTTCATTCCAGTGAATGGCGCAAATCTTATCTTTGCAAGCTTTTTGCAAGCTCGTTTTATGCATTTGCGTAGCCTCATGTTGCGATGTTTCCCAGTTCTTGTAGAAAAGAGCACCTAAATCACTGTTGGCCCTAGCAGAGTGCTCCCTCGAGGAAGAATAGTCCTCAGAATTAGCAATGAAAGTATAAGATTCTTCGACAATTCAATAGGAATAGAACATTGTGTTGTGTAGAAAGGGGTTCAGAGATTTGAGAATTACGAGAATAATGGACTGGAAAGCTAGGAGAATAATTGACTAAAGCCTTATTGGTGGCTTTATTGTCATCATTACCTTCTCGTTGTATGACTAACATTTCGGCTGAAGTAAATAATTATTGAGATAGGTGAAATCGATTTATATTTTCACACTTTCATCCATTTCATCCTAATCACAGTCTGATATCGTACCTCTGCAAGGGGGATCAATGTTTACATCTATGCCCTGGACCTGTTCCTCGTTATCCAATTTCTCCAGGGCTTCAACTATTTCAAAAATGGAGAGCACATGCCGAGACCGTTAGAGTAAAAATAAGAATTTAAAGCAGCATATATGCCCACGGGGTCGTTATCGACCCCGTGAAAAGTTTCCATTAATTTGAGTACGAAAAATGTAGCCCCTCAGTGAAAATTATACCTATATCTTTAAAACACATATTCAATTTACTATAACAATAACTTTGATGATAAAAAAACATAAAACACACAGAATATATACATTTATATGCACGTAGTCACCAAATTTTTTCAGAAAAAAACTTATACGATTTTGTACTACTATTTTTCACTTGAAATAATTTAAGAATAGTAATTTTATTGTACTGTGCTTCAAAGTAGTTCTTTACTGTATCAAAAAATAGTGATTTAATTAGAATTAATATAATAAGTTGCAATCAGGATGCATTTGAAGTCATCAAGTACCTTCGGGCCATTAACGACCCCCTGGGCATATATGGGTTAAGGAACGAGAAAGAAAACTATAATGAAAATACTATAGGAACGCTTGCTCTAGATTCTTAAGCCTACCATGAAGTTATACTGATAAAAATCAATGTGTATATTTTGCAGCTACTAAAGAAATACCGCGCAAGTACGAGCGCGCTGTGTGCGACACAAAGCGAGGCGCGCGAGGCGGAGTGCCGCGCCGAGGCGGCCGCGGAGGAGGCGAGGCAGGCCAAGGAGCGCCTCGCGGAGCTCAGCGCGCGTCTCGCGCACGCCGAGGCGGGACACTCGCACGAACATCACGAGACCGAGCGCCGGTTGGAGCTGCGCAATAAGGTACAGCACCCGCAGACTCATTTGGACAGAATTGAAATGACCGAAAATAATTATTAACAGCAATGAGTGCAAAGTAATTATGATTAACAACGATAAAAAAATCAACCTAAATTTTTAAGAAAAAAATAAAATAAATTGATTGATTGAGGCATTGTCTAAAAAGTATTGCTTCTGATTAACAAGTGTAAATTAAAAATTTAAAACACCCCCGACATGTTACAACATCCTAATCACTAGTCAGTAATCATTAAAATAAAAATATGTAATCCGCCATTTTGTGACCAATCAGAAAACTCACTTGCGTCCCAGTAAGAAATATAGCAACTTGTATTGCTTCAAGGCAGTCTATAGTGGGACCACGCAAAATGGGCTATAGGAGTCTACTTGCGGAGCAAAAATCCCAGGAGTTTGAAGATGAAGACAGTTAAATAGAAGCCAGTGTAAACTACATTTTTTACACAAACAGGAATTAGAATCAAGCTTGGAACTGGAAGCGACGTCCCGTGCGCGCCTGGAAGGCCAGTTGGCGCGGCTGCGCGACGCGCACGAGCAGCTCGCCGGCGAGCTCGCCGCTGCCCGCGCGAAGGACCATCAGGCTGCCGAAGAAGTGCGCAAACTCACCAGGCAACTCAGGTAATGCTGCAAGCTTATTTTTTTTAACATCTACTACCAAAAAGCTGCATCAACTGCTACAATTTCACTAATCGTGATTGGCTAAATTATTGGCTTATTGTTGTTACAACACTGCATTCATTTCAAAATCGAGGGAGTGTCAGCAAATTAGAAGCTGACAGTAATTTAAATCAACCAATTGCGATTACTATAAGGAGATCAGCACGAAAACCAAAGTTACTCACATAGTTCAGTGAGTCGCGAAAATGAAATGGAAATCAGGAAGGAAGGCACTTAGTTCGAAAAACCGAAGTTAATTAATAATTAAGTTAGAAAGTAGTTTTGAGGGAGTGGTAACCCCACAACGTATCGTCACGCTGCAGGAATCATTTTTAGATAATCCTACAGCGAACATCCCTAAATTTGATTCATAGGGAGCTGAAAGAGGAGAACTCCTCAATCAACGCGAAACTCAGCGAGGCCACGCGCGCCAAGAGCGCCGCGGAGTGCGCCGCGGCCGCCGCCGCCGCCGAGGCCGCCGCGGCGCGCGACGAGGCGCGCCTGGCGGCCAGGCGCGCCACCGCGCTGCAGGAGGCCATCGCCGGCGACCTGTCCAGCCCGGCCGACTCCAGGGACACCGACAGGTAATGATACTTTTAAAAATATTTTTTTTTTTTGTTGATTCTGAGCACCAAAGTGGTGCTCACTACAATTACAATCTAGCCTAACTTAATTGATTCATTAGTAATTTTAATTTAACCTAAACTTCTAAATTACTATCTTATATACTAAGAGATTGTCCAATGACGCATCTTAGTCTTTCTTTATAATAGTCTTTAAAGACTCAGAAAAATAATATAAACATGAAAATTCTTTTAAAAAAACCTACTTCAAACGCCACTACTAAGTATATAAAATGTGCCTATAAAATTTGAAGATTACGATGAATTTTCCTTATCGATTCAGGTGTCTTCAAGTAATCGGGGAACGTACATAAAAAATAAAAAGATGGTGGACTAGCTCCTTTTTTGAAGTTGGCTAAATACTTCAAGTACCTACATTGACAAATTAAAAATTAGACAAGAACTAGTAAAATTGTGTTACATTTTTAGTAGTACACGAAATAGCACTTTACCAAAGTAGCAAAGCTTTTGCTACTTTGGTAAAGTGCTTTAAAAATCTCACTTCTAATTTTTTTTTTCAGCGAAAACGACAGTTACAGCTCAGACGAATCAATAGGAACATTTTTAGCTAATCACAAACTCAGCCCGTCGGCGCCATCGCGGAATAGCATGCAACTGGACTCGCAGAAGTAAGACGCGAGATTTTTTGATCATTTTTACTTTTTAATATAATACTTCAAATGTAGTTTGTCCGAGTTACTTACATTCAATCCAAAATCCTTTACGGCTCTTTGTGAAATACCTAAATTCCGTTCTCTAAGCTCTTTCGATTTCGAAATGACAGAAAAGTGGCGTCAATTTGGTGGTGTATTTTTAGTGCTTCAATTAATGTTCATGAGCGGCAGTAATCACTTAAAATCAGGTGACCCACTTGCTCGTTTGCTAGCTACTTCTTTCTTCTAATATATAAAATTCTCGTGTCATAGTATTTGTGACAAAACTCCTCCGAAACTGCTTGACCCATTCTTATGTGTATTCAGTAGGTCTAAGAATAGGACGCAAATTATTTTTCATACCCCTAAGCGGTACGGGTACCCCAAACATTTATTTCTTATTTTTTGGCCACTAGAAATAACTTATTATATGGCAAAACAACGTTTGCCGAGTCAGCTAGTATAAAAAAATATTTTGTTGGCTTTTATTTTTAACAAGTTCTCTTGCACCAACAGATCACACAGCCCAGAAGGACGCCAGAGCCGCTCGAGCATCGGTTCGGGATCGAAGCCTCTTACTCCAACCAAGGAGTCGTTCGCATAACAGCCGGCCTCCGCGGGCGGACTGCTCGCCGGCGCGCTGCCGCTGCTCTGCACCGCGCTCTGCACTCGCCAGAGGGCGCCCTCCACGCATCTCGTCATCGAGTGAACACTGGCGTCCAGTGAGACGACGCGCACCGAGTGACCCCCTGTGTCACGAGTCCATCTGTGTCAACGAGCGCGTCATTGTGTGCACCGACATGTGTGACATCACCATTGTGTCATCATGTGTATGATTGTAACATCAAGTGCAATGATTTGTTACTACTGTTCAAGGGTGTGTCATCATGAGTATCACTGTATGAGTGCAATGATGTGTCATCACTGTGCAACATTGTGTCATCGTGTGCAATGACGCCTCACGGAGTGGATCACTGTAGTGGAGTGCAATAATGTATCATCACATCCACCAAGGTGTCATCAAGTGCAATAATAATTAATATGAGCTAGATTGTATTTATATAATTCACCATCAGCCAAAATGTATCCATTGTTGGACATAGACCTCTTTTATATAGTATCTACGTTGAGAATCGCCTGCCACTAGTACTGTCTGTTCACATTTATTTTACCTC
Organism: Hipparchia sbordonii; assembly: GCA_038048805.1. Classification (NCBI taxonomy): domain Eukaryota; kingdom Metazoa; phylum Arthropoda; class Insecta; order Lepidoptera; family Nymphalidae; genus Hipparchia; species Hipparchia sbordonii. The sequence goes on along the minus strand of CM076107.1, from coordinate 3,694,056 downwards.
TAATTATAAAGTTGGCTAACCTGAGTTCTGTGTTGTCACATTAAGTCATTCTGGAGCTCAAATATGCATTTAATCTATTCTATGCTAGATGACAAATTAAAAAAAACACAATTTTTGTAGCTCTTATTTATTTTGTATAGAAGTAATCCATGCGAATGGCTAACGTTAAGTTACTATTCAAAGTATTTGATATGACAGGAAGTAATACCAACATAATGGAAATACAATGACAGATGTCAGAGGTAAAATTACTATGAACAGGCTGTACTTTATGCGCTTATTTATTATATGACTCAACTTGTCATCATCAATGCGTATAGGTTGAATGATCATATCTCAGGTCAGTTGATTTGTTTCTTCGGCTCATATTATGATAATCAATGCTTTAGTACAACTTTGAATGACCAATGGTGAGCGTTGTGCAAGTAAATGTGCTAGATGGACAAGTTATTTAATGTGAATTTAAACGAATCCATTAAAAATCGTCAAAATAATGATAATAGTGAATAATCTGAATATAAAAGATATGATTTTATGATGTTGACATTAAATAAATTATAAAATCCCCTGATGTTATACTGATAGATATTATTGATAGTGCTGTGGTAACCCAAAGTATTATATGTACTTTTCAGATTTTAAAAATTTTGAAAATCAAGACTGAATCCACTTGAGTGTCAACAATCAATAAAATCTATCAATATAATATTAACGGAGCGAATTATGATGTCATAGTTGCTTTGAAACAGTTATTTTTGACCCAACATAATCTATGTAATATTATTAAATTTCGAAAATAATATAAACTACGGTAGATGTTTTGTCTTGAGTAGATGAATGCTTTAATAGTACTGAGTATTAAATATAATATAGATTAATAAAATGTGAAAGTGATTTGTACACGTTTTCAATTTTTAATCATATATGATCGGACATAAAACGTAACTACGAAATATTGCATTTTGCTATAAAATTAAATCTTTGTAAGGCTTTAAGGTATTTAAAAACATATTGGCGATAACTTTCCTGCTCAATATTTTGACATATTGTATACAAAATACATGTTTCCAAATCGGTTTTTTAACATGTTTTAATATTATATGATATGTATGACGTATGGATACTTACAGAAAAAAAAGTAACTTTGACTTATGATATTGTGATTTTACATAGACTTGTATATGTTTGCTGACAACAACCCGAGTGTTTTGCCAAGTCACGCCAAGTTTTATTAGAAAAATGTATGCATTCCAGAAAATAATATCTCGTAAAGGTCTTGGCTTAGCATGTTTTTCTCGAGTTCATAATGCCGGTATCACACTAATAACTTGCAACCTAATCTGATTCCATGCCATGTTAATGGTAAGGAGGAAGAAAGATCTAAGTCAGTATTTTTGCCAATTTCAGATAAGTGCACCGTTAAGTAAACATTTAGGTAAACTGATGAAATAAAACAAATTAGAAAAAAGATCACAGTCTCTCTATCTGATCAGAAAATTGATTGTAAAAAAGCATGGAACTTTGAAAAGTTAAAAAAAATGTATCTTCCCCCAACCCTTTATAATATGTTTTGTTGAGTCAGAACAAATCATTAAAATTTAAATGACCAAAGACACTTAAAAACCAATGTGACGGATGGTCGGGTTTGACTCAACAAGGGTGTGGCGTCAGAACGAGTGGCGTGTTATAAGTGTGCGTGGCGTAAATAAACTGGCACATTTTTACATGGCTTGACATAATTTATTTATATTAGATTTCGTAGAGAATGAATTTCGAGGGTTAGAAGTAATTGTGCTGCGTTTCGGCCAGCCAGTCAGTATTTAGATAAAGTAAGGAAGGTTGATTGTTATTTAGTTAGTTAACTTGTAAATAACTAGATTGCATATATACATTTTTATTATTTAATTTGTAATATTTGTGTGATCAGACTGTTATTCTATGATTTATTTGTTACAAATGAGTTGTTGCTTTATAGTAGACGAACAAACATATCCGTTAGGTAGATTTTTATCACTCCCCACAGTTTATATTGTAATTTTAGGGTGGAACCATACTTTTGAAAAGCGACGCGACCCTATACTGCTCTACGGCATAAAACACTTTGACTTGACACGCGTCGTGATTAAAAGATATGTTTTTGCCTCAATGTCTTAGCGAATCTGTAATCGTAAATTATAATAATTAATATGTTGAGTATATATCTTAGTCAGTTTAAATTTTTAACCCTACATAATTATATCCTTTAAGATTTGTGTCTGTAACCGCAATTATAAAATTGATTATATTATATTATTGTGTAATGTATGATATGTGATGAAATGTTACTGCATTCGATATCGGTTGTAAAATGAATTAAATATTTAATAACAATAAAGTAACTTAAACTTACTGAGTACATATTATTTTTATTCCTGACCTGACGAACGTGTAAATGTGGGCCGAGGCGAAGCCGAGACACACAATGGCATTGATGGACATATGTATGTCCATCAATGCCCAGTTGTGGCCAAGGCTTGTTTAGTACTTTCTCAAATAATGCGCGGAAATTAAAACTAAGTAGTATTTAGGCAGAACTTTTTTACTTTTCAAAATCAGTGAAGAACAACAATAATTTTTCCCGCGTTAAAGTGTTCATCTGTTTTTTTTTTTTTCAATAAACAGCTTTCTATTTGCCAGCCAGTTCGAAATTTAATAAAACCTTTGATAAGTTATCTCCTTGGTTGCCATGTTTCGGAGTAAAATATCGTTTCATTTTTTAATTACACGACAGATAATAATAATAAATCTTTATTTATTTAGAGAGTTTATAGGCTAGAAAAGTGTATATAATGCAATAAATAAATTCTGATTCTGAAAACAATGAAATCATAGATTAATTATATTACCTATTAATTCCAGGGACACTCGTATCTGTTTAGTGATAAAAGCGCCAAAATGGCGTCAATCAAGTACAGTGGTACAAAGTTCAAGTAACAACACAGATTAGGTATTAGTTACTACGTAACAAAAAAGAAATCACAGCAACAAGTCCAGGGTTAAACATAGATTAAATATAGAGGTCAGCGTCTGTAATAATGCCAACATTGCTGTCAAATGCCACTGATTACTCATTTAAGAAATGTTGCCATGTATAAGAATTTAACCTGGTATGAGGATTACACAGTAACACTACAACGAAATTCCTTTTTGAAATTCAAGTAACGTTTCTCCTAGATTTTTGTGTGCTGATTACGTGAAAAATAATCAAAAAATTCCATCACGTCTGAATTTTGAGGAAATATTTTTTTATTTTGCAAAATTTTTCTACAGGAACATAGCATGAGGGTGATTTTCATTTAGTTAAACTTATAACTGTGATATAAAATGAAGTTTGTCTGATCGGATGGCTAATTGCCCTGTTTATTTAATAAAAAAATATATAGATTTCTTGGAGTTCTTAGAAAATCGTCAACAAAACGCAGCTACCATGCGCGTATACGTACTAGTAAGCATTATAAGGTAATGAAAGTATTTAAGTTTTTTTAACTTTTAAAAAGAAAAAGTTCCACAAGTCGCACTAGTATTTTAAAATGTTCCTCTTGACTATAACTATTTGGATAGGAAAAATAATACTAACTATCCAGTTATTTCTTTACTTCTGGTTGTTTTTTTCTTGAATACCCCAATACATACTTAATTTTTATAAATGTTTATTGTGGAAAATTCTGATGTGATAGAGCTAAACCAACTTCAGAATCGTAATTAGGAGGCCCAAAAACCTGATAATCAGCACTATCATCAAAAAATGGAAAAAAAAAAATTTCATTTGTAGGTCTGTGTTATTTTTTTACGAAAAGTATATGTATGTAATATTGCTAGGTAAGTAATGATTTATCTTAGATATAACAAAATCCATTTCTACAATAATTATAAAAGAACATTAAAGTAAAAACAATGAAGTGACAGTCTATTAATTTTCATTCTAACTATTTGGCTAATTTTCATTTCAATCAAAAGCATTATAATCCAAATTCTAAATGAAAAGTATATACTTTTGATTTAGAACAAACAACAATACAATATATTTCGTAGTGCATTTTCTCATTCATCGAAAATTAATAATTTCTGTCCTACCTATAAAAAGCCTACTTCAAGTTATAAAAGGATCGATTAGGGTTATTAGGTAATTTAAACAATTTTTGATGGCAACTCTTTTTACGCCCCTGTCTTCTGTCAAAAAGTGGTGGACTGCCGAATAATTTCGGAGTTTTTAGACTATTTTAAGCATATTTTCTGGCGAAAAATAGTAAATAATCAATTTTAAATTATACAGAACGAAACTTTTTATATGTGTTATTGTTCAAAATCGATTATTATAATTTTCCACAAGATATATTCAATAAATGTTAGTATTGATTTTTCATAGGAACCCGCAAAGTAAGAAGAAGAAAATCTAGGCTTAGGAAACTTATTATTCAATTTGAAGAGTCTCAAAATGACCGATTCAAAGTATTTCACGACTACGAAGAAGGGGGAAATATTTGAGCTGAAGTCGGAACTCAACAGTGATAAAAAGGAAAAGAAGAAGGAGGCCGTCAAAAAGGTGGGATTTTATTGAAAACTACAAACTTATTTATTTGATAATTTATTGTCCTAATTTCTAATAACAATCAAGGTGAATAACTGAGAGTATCCGGCGAATCTTCAAATACACCTGTAATATGTTTAGCAGCAAACCTTGTTGCAATCAATAAGCTTATAAAATATATGGATATGGAATGGCTTTTTCCTGTCATATGAGCCATAGTCTAATAAGTGCACCATTTCTCATTATGACGATAATGCTGTATGAAGGAACCTATAATATAAGTACTTACATCAATATTTATCAACATCAGAATACAAAACTTGTACTTGTATTTTGTTATCTAATTATTATTCACTAAATCAACAATATACTTTTTTGTTACTTACTTGAATATTATTGGCTTTTCAATTAAAAATTAGGTGCTTCACACCTTATGGCTTTACGTTGCCAATGCCACGCTAATGTACAGTCAACTGTGCAAGTCTGTTGAACAATGTGAGTGTTCCAAACGCCATATCTTATATGTAGTTACATTTATATCAATGACTTAGTCTAAACATCTGCAAAGCTATACTTAGTCAAGTTTAGTTTAGAGTGGTGGTGTGGTGGTTTAGAGCCTAAACGCTTCTCAGTTGAGACCTGTTCCCAAAGGTGGACTGGTGATGGGTTGAAATGATGAGGATGTATATAATGATTCAAAAATGTTGTATTCTAGGTGATAGCGTCCATGACGGTGGGCAAAGATGTGTCTGCCCTCTTCCCGGATGTTGTCAATTGCATGCAAACAGATAATTTGGAACTCAAAAAATTGGTCTATCTATATCTCATGAACTACGCTAAATCCCAACCTGACATGGCCATAATGGCAGTCAATACATTTGTCAAGGTATGTAGGACACTATTTATTATAAACAACGTTTGAGGTATCAATCCCACGGTCAAAATTCTAGATTTTGAGTTTTGAGTTCTGCATGTTGCTATCAAAATTGAACAATTATTGACAACAAATTGTTGCTATCATTAGTATTGATATTTTGAAGTTGGATTTGGTTTTGGTAAGAGAATTGCCAATGGTGTGCATAGGATGTACAACAGGGTGGGCAGATGATATATAATGGAAAAAATCTCCAGTATGAGTTATGGAAAACTTAAGGGTAGGCATTGCACAAATTATAAAAAGCCTACCCTTAAGTTTTTATAACTCGTAATAGAGATTTTCTCCATTTTATATCATCTGCTCGCTTAATGCCTACCCTGTGTGCACACCACTGGGAATTGCCACACAAAGAATTAGGTATAACAGTCCTGACATAGGACTGATCACCAGCTTGGCAAACACAGGAGTCCCCTCTTTAAATACAATACAGTGGTGACTTCCCAATTGAAAGTATAGTAATTTCAGACCTGCACTAGATAGATGGGCAACATCAAATAAAATACAGGGAGCCATTCCAATTGAAAGTCCAGTAGTTAACATGTATCGATTGGCGATGCTGATGTCTTCATCAGTTTTGATAGTCAAAACTTTCAAAAGTTTGATGTCATAATCAGTTTTGAGAGTGAGTGAATGTAGTACTCTGAACTCAGATCTCTAGTCGGATTGATACCTAAGAATATTTCTAAGATTTTGATTTCCTTGCTTTTTCTTAGCATATTGCATGCAGTGAAAAATAATAGAATCAACAAAGAGCAGCATTCTGTAGGGATTCATTGATAGTGCTAATACAAGTTGAATATATAATACTTTTCAAAACTGTGTGTAAAATATTGATTCTTAAGTGCAAAAACTACAATAACATTGTTACAGTACTTAACACACAATTGGTGTTAATAAAAACATAAAGATTTTGTTGTAAATGATAGTTTTAGAGTTATATAATGCAAAAATATGTGATATTACAAAACAAACTCATGCATAAAATTCAGTTCAATATATTATATAAGTTGCATAATAAGAATTTTATTGTTTTACTTAATAATTACTAGAGATTTTATTGACAAGTTATAACCAAGATGTAGATTAGCTATCTCTCTGTGTGTGTGACTTGTCTTTTTTATCGTTTTAATGTCTACTGTACCATATTATGACGGTTGGAAGGATCTGCCAACATACCAGCTTGTTAAGGTAATAATAATGGTCCAGAAAACAAAATCAGCTCATTCCTTTGTAGATTTACACATCAATGACAAAAGGAAATTATATAATCACATAATTCGACAGTTATCATTAGCAATCCTTACAACTTTATGTTATCACTCAGTGTTTATATAAAACAATCGTTTGAATGTTGGCTTTGCATGATGCCAATTCTAAACTAACATCAGGGCCACACATTTGCTCAAAAGCAAATTCATTTTATGCTACAAGTGAAATTGTCGAAAACAAATTGTGTCAATTATTACTTTAAAGCCACAAACATTCTGTTTCATAACAGTTTTCGATCATGAACTCATATGTATGAGTGAATACATGTGTATTTCTGACACATGCAGCTCAAATTGGGTTGGCTTTGAGTGTTGTGGTTTGCTGTCTATGGGACAGCTATGCTGAGTCAGGGATATGACTGGACTATGACCTGTCAAAGATTCAATTTTTTACATATTAATTAGTGTGGATTATGTTTATGACAATTATGGATAACTAAACTTTTATTATAGTTCTTGCAATTCACGAGGGCGCGTGGCTCATGGTTGTGTGTGTCTCGTATCTGTATAAATGTAAGCGAGAGCTTGCTTGCGCCTGACCGCTCTTACCTATGCTCCTGACAGGCACGCACACTCACGCAATGAGCATGTATACAACGTAACCACAAGTAAAGCTCACGCGCCCTCGTGACTTTAATCAAAATCAAAATTTATTTATTTCATGTAGGCCAACTTGTAGCACTTATGACACGTCATAAATCTACCACCGGTTCGGAATGCAGATTCTGCTGAGAAGAGCTGGCAAGAAACTCAGCAGTTGCTCTTTTCAAAAAAAAATTGCAAGAACTATAACATATAAAATGTAGACGGGAATAATTACTATGACATTACAGCTTGCTACATGTCCCTGATACTGCATGGTTGTATTTGGATACTTCTTAAATCTCTCATTTGCATGATCTCTTTATAGTGATCACATCACTGAGCACATTTTATGTGTAAATCTACATTTAAATAATTTGGAATATAATTAATATTATAATTTGGCAAACCTATAAAATTATTATAATGATATTTAACCGATAAATTAAACCATGCCTCATCAATAGAAGCACATTGGCTATTGTTTATCCCATATTTTTGTACTGTAGAACCTTGCTAATCTAATATGCAGTCTTGAGATGTTAACATCAAGTATATTGGTAGTTGAGAAAGCTTATAAAATTGCTTTAGTTGATCATAAACACCTCAGAATCATGACTACTGAATATACAGATGAATATGAATGTTTTGAGTGGCAATAAAAATGCAAATTTTTTGTTAAAAGTTAATATATTATGTGACGTGATATTGTTATCACTGCTACAATGCTAGGCCTCCTTTTATCTAATTATATTTGTATCAATAACTAACTACTATTGAAAGACGATGTGGCAAATTCTGTGTTACAAAATTTCTAAACTTCAAATCTCAATACATAATATAGTGCTATCCTTTTCCTCACATAGTTTTATGAAAGAGATAGCACGAGTTTAAGACCTGTCAGTTTAGTTTAGAGATTTCGACGACCTCCCTGGCGCAGTGATGAGCGCTATGGTCTTATAACTGGGAGGTTTCGGGATCGATTCCCGGCGAAGGCAATTTGGGAATTTATAATTTCTGAATTGGTCTGGTGGGAAGCTTTGGCCGTGGCTAGTTACCACCCAAGCTAGTGCCGCCAAGCGATTTATTTAGCCTTCCGGCACGTAGAAACCGGTCAGGGGTTGAATGCACACTGCCACACCCCTTCCAAGTGAGCGCACTACTATCTTAGACCGCTTCGTCGCTTACCATCGGGTGAGATCGCAGTCAAGGACTATCTTGTCAGAAAGAACGCGATAAATTCAGGCAATCGCCACAATTTGATACTAGCAATGATTTATGCAGCTTTTACAGAATCAACTTTCAGAAACTATAAGATACCCTATAATAACAATAACACAATAATTACATAACATCTTCCTACATAACTTATTTTAAATATTACAGCATTTGGACTATACACAAATATTTCTTACATCTTTGTTAACTTGTAGGTATGTCATTACTCATTAGGTTTGCAGACTCGTTCGAAAAAAATAGGCTTGACCAAATGCCACTTGCGATAACCCAGTTTCATCATAATATAATGCATTTTATTTGAAGACCAATGTGAATTCTAAGGCCTTTTAAACTTATAATTTTACAATGTGGTTAACTCATTTATACGATATGGACAAAGTCTTGGCTAACTGCTAGAATTTTATACATACATGTAAAAACCATATACATAGTAGGTATTGCTTACTAGTTTATATAGGTGTCTGTAAAATCTACCTTTAGAAATTTAGACTTATGCATGAAATTCGCCACATTATTGAATCCTTTAAAGTTATTATAATTATTGTCTACGTACGCGTGGATTGAGGTTTTTTGGAGTCCCGCAGGAACTCTCTTATTTTCCGGGCTAAAAAGCCTATGTGCTATTCCAGTCTATAATTTAACTCTGTGCCAAATTTCAGCCAAATCGGTGTAGTCGCTGTAGCTTGATTGAGTAACAAATATCCAAACTTTCGCATTTATAATAATAATAGTATAATAATAATAGGAAATAGGATAATAGGATTCATTTTTTAAATAAAATATCAACTTATAAGTACCCTGTTTGAAGCAGTAATTTTAGTGTCAAATACATTAGTTTTGATTGAGAACCGCTCCCTAATTTTTTAACGATTCTTCCCTTTATCTTCTACTGTCATACTTTATTAATATTAATATTTTTTATTTATATTTTCTTTAGAAAGCGTCAATTGTATATTCAGATTTGGGCCACAGATGTTATGTTCTTTATTTTAGAGGTTATTGAGGTATTTCACAGCCTGGTGGACATACAAACAGATGTAAAAATGCATATTCATCTTAAGATCATGCTTTGTTCACTTAACAGAGATACACCATTGCATTGTTCTCACATTCACTCATCCACTTTTTGTCTTTCACAGTCATTCGTTCCATACATCAATATTTTATAGTTCTGCAAATTGAATAGCAAGTTTCTACCGTATTCTGCTTATAGTCAAATTGCTTCTGTAACATTGATGTGTCGCTTCCTCATTGTAACACTTCACTATTTAGAAATTTCCAATGACATAAACAAGTAACTTGATTATACCTTAAACATTCCATAATCGTCTTCTGCTACGTTAAATTTAGTAGGTTACTTTTTCGGCGAAAGTTCAACCTCAATAATAAATAGTCAATTCAAAAAAAGCCTCAATAGGCCAATGGATAAAGGTGTGGACTGAAAACTGAAAGGTCGCAGGTTCGAGCCTCACCCGTTATACTATTGTCGTACCCACTCCTAGCACAAGCTTTTCGCTTATTTGGAGGGGAGAGGAGAATATCAGTCAAGTTCAGCTTGACTGGTATTCTTTTTTAATAAAAAAAATTTTAAGCCATAGTATGAGTTGCCAAAGTCGAAGCAAACGCAGTTAAAATACACTAGGCGTTTGCGTAATGGGCCATCATCTTTTTCAACTTTCATGGCACGTCAATTGGCAGAAAGCTTGGAGTAAACTAAAACATCACTAAAGTTACCCTATTACAGTGCCATCGACTCATCTGCTCAGCCGCCCTAGCCATATTACAAACGTTTCGTATCTATTATCTTTCCTTGATCATTTTCTAAAACCGATAACGCTAAAGCAGGGGCTCCCAGTTTTTTATCGCACGTCCTATCCTTCAGAAGAGAAACGTGATAAAAAAAACTGGGGACCCATGCTGCACAGCGTTGGCGACCATGGAAAAAGAATAAATACGACAGGTTGGCAATATGGCTAGGATGATAGCGATGGGTAGGTAATGAGCTTAACTTTCTAAGAACATAAAAGTTGAAATTTTAAATTTGACAATCATTTGTTTACACGATTGGAAATTTCTAAATGGCCAGGGTGTATTCAATCCACAACCATATAACTCCAATAAAAGTTGAAACTCCCCAGGATTGCGAAGATTCGAACCCGTTGATTCGGGCGCTGGCCGTAAGGACGATGGGTTGCATCCGAGTGGACAAGATAACGGAGTATCTGTGTGAACCGCTGCGCAAGTGCTTGAAGGACGAGGATCCCTACGTGAGGAAGACTGCTGCCGTGTGCGTCGCCAAGCTGTACGACATCTCGCCCAGTATGGTCGAAGACCAGGTGAGCTTCTGATAACCAGAGGGTTTTTTTTATTCTATGACAAGATAGTCCTTGACTGCGATCTCACCCGATGGTAAGTGACGATGCAGTCTAAGATGGTAGCGGACTAACTTGGAAGGCAGTGTGCATTCAACCGATACCCCTTCTTACGTACTGTGTTGACAGTAACATCGACACACCTCTCCGGTGAGATTGCAGTCTGTTGAAGTTGATATTATTATGATGTTAAAATTAAACAAAGATTACTGAATTACATGATTATTTATTTAAAGCAACCGAGGGGACATCTTTTACATTTTAAAGTTTTAAATCAAGAGAAGTAGACAGTGACAGTTGTCAAACTCAATAAAATGACATTTAATACAAATTGACTGTCATAGATAACAAAATGCCATAGATTATATTATGTGTCTCTAACATAAATTGCGCCGGGCAGAATGCGCTGATGAACAAACTTGAAGCTACTGCTATAATATCACAATACAACATATCTGAAATTTTACAAATTAATTTAAGTACTTATGAAATATTATGGAAGTTACAATTACAATGTTATGCCCTTTTATTTGATGACACATCAAAGTTAAATGACTAAAAATAACTAATGAGTAAATAACTTATTAAATAAACCCCAAACAAACATGTACTTAAGTTGTAGAAATTAGTTAAATTTAATGTAGCACTAAAAATGTTAAATGTTCTTAGAAAATTAACAATAAGTAACCTAATTACATATTATGCTCAATAATATTACATGTATTTATACTAACTTTATTATATAAATCTAAACCAAATCTTAGGATAAGAATGTAACGAATGGTATAACTCTCTTGGCATCGTAGACCAGTGAAGCTGGACCTACACTTCAGAAGAAGTCCTACGAGAAGCTAGCCACATTATATAAGGTAGTATCATCATCAACTGGAAGCACTACCACCTTGGATATAGCTCTTTCATGGAGCTTGCCATTACAGGTTCTAACTTGGACCACTCTGACCTTAGAATCAGAGCCAACATATACTTTAGATATAACACCTAGGGGCCAATATAATGGTGAAGTGTTTTGATCTCTTAATAACACAATCATTCCTACTTTTAAATTGGGATATTCTTTCATCCATTTGGTTCTACTATTTAGTGTTGATAAATATTCATTTGACCAGGCCCGCCAGAAATGCTGTCGTACTTGTTCGCATGACCTCCATAGCCGGAGCCTATGGGTAGGAATATTTTCAAGATTTTCCTCAGGATATGAATTTAATGGACACCCTACTAGAAAATGCCCTGGTGTTAAATATGAGTAATCATTAGTGTCTTGAGATAGAGGCATCAAAGGTCTTGAATTTAATATAGCCTCAATCTGACAGATTATTGTATTAAACTGTTCAAAAGTATACTTGGTAGAGCCTGTTACTCTCTTTAAGTGGTGCTTGGCTGAACGGATAGCCCGTTCCCAAAGTCCCCCATGGTTGGGGCTGTATCTTGGAATGAATTTAAATGTTATGCCTTTGGAAGACAACATATTTTGAAATTTATCTTGAAAATCATTAGAATTCTGTAAATTATATAAAGACTTTAGTTGGTTGTTAGCTCCTTTTAGAGTTGAGGCGTTATCGCTATAAATAATTGATGGAACTGATTTTCGTGAAATATAGCGCTTAAATGCGGACAAAAAACTATCAGTAGACATATCTGAAACCACTTCCATGTGTACAGCCTTAGTGGCCATACAAACAAATACGACAACATATCCTTTTGTCGAAGTAGCCCTTCTTAAAGTTGAAACTTTAATGCTAAATGGTCCGCAATAATCTAAACCAACATTTTGAAATACTCTGCCAGGAGTGACTCTATCTTTGGGTAGGGAGCCCATCAACTGTTTGGCACTCTCTGCCTTAAATCTTTGACAAATTACACATTTATTAATTACACTTTTAATTTCTCTTGTTGAATTAATTAAATGATATCTCTGTGATAAACTACTAGAGACTAACTTTAAACCAGCATGGAGTAAAGTCAAATGTTCATTTCTAATTATAAGCCTTGTTACATGAGCCTTACTGGGTAATATTATAGGGAACTTTTTTTCAAATGAAAGTGAAGAATTTTGCAACCTCCCACCCACTCTCAACAAACCAATTTTATCTAAAAAAGGATGTAAAGACTTTAAGTGAGAAGTTACATTTTGATTTTTCTGCAAGCATCTTATTTCATCACTAAAATAAATATGCTGCAGTCCTTTTATAATCATATGTAATGAATTCTTCATTTCCATTGCAGAGATGAAGTCTGTGTTAAAGGAATTTCCCTTACATTTGTTTACAAATCTCAACATGTAACACACAATACGTTGTAATTTATATAAATTTGAATAATTTGTATAGAGAGGTAAAACATCACTACTGTCAACATTACTGGAACACACATTTGAATCCACACTTTCATAATTTTGTTGTAATGGAATTTCAATTATAGACAAATATAAATTATATGGACTTTGATTTTGTAAATAATCTGGGCCATGCCACCACAATTGATTGGTGTGAATGGTGTTTGCATTTGAACCTCTTGACAAAATATCAGCTGGATTTAATAAACCTGGTGTATGAAACCATGTCATATCAGATGTCAATTTAACTATCTCTTTTACTCTATTACCAATATAGGCTGGGAGCTTTATTGGAACTGAATTTAACCATCCCAAGACAATGTTGGAGTCTGTAAATAAGCTTATGTTTTTAATATCTGGAAATACCGAAGAAACTTTGACCATCAGGTTACTGAGTAATAGAGCTCCATTTAACTCAAGTTTTGGGACTGTTAACTTCGAATTCAACGGTGCTATTCTGGACTTTGAACAGAGTAAATTAATTAGATATTGATCACCTACTTTAACTTTAATATAAATGCAGCAACCATAAGCTTCGTTACTTGCATCACAAAATCCTATCAGTTCAGATTCATCACAATCAGACAATTGCACATTGCGTGGAATCAACAATTCTTTCATATTACAGATTTCATTTTGAAATGAATGCCAAATTTCAGCTAAATCATTGGGTAAACAGGCATCCCAGTCCAGGTTACGCTGCCAAATCTGTTGCAATATTAATTTGGCTTTAACAACAATTGGACCTGCAAAACCTAAAGGATCAAAAAATCTACTTATGGAGCTTAACACACTTCTTTTAGTAGGTACTTTGGGAGAATCAACCTGGCCGCCACTAACTTTGAACACGTCATCCCTTGTGTCAAAAGACAAACCTAGTGTTTTTACTACCTGCGATTCCTGATCTAGATCCCGCTGTGAGAAGCCGAGCTTTTCGTTAGGTATATCTGAAATTAAATCTGAACTATTGGAGCACCATTTGTGCAACTGAAAATTGCCAAGTTTTAAGAGTTCAATAAGTTGAGTTTTTAATATTTGAGCTTCCTGCATAGTAGGAGCTCCACATAAAATGTCATCAATGTATGAATTTTGTAATATTGCCTTGCTGGCTAGTGGAAATGTATTGCCAAATTTTAAAGCTAGTTCTACTAGACATCTTGTGGCTAAATAAGCTGAACTTTTTAAACCATATGTTATGGTCTGTAATTGTAAACATTGTAGAGGTAAATCTGTACTTTCTCTCCAGAGGATATTTTGCAATACTCTGTGCTCTGGATGAATTAATATACATCTGTACATATGGCGTATATCACACATTAGTACAAACTTAAATGTGCGAAACTGCAACAATATGTCAAATAATTGTTTTTGGACAACTGGTCCATTACATAACATGTCATTTAAACTAGGACTACTGTTATGTTTATTATGACACCTAGCACTGCCATCGAATACGGCGCGCAATGGGTTTGTCTTTTTATCCATGCGTACTACTGCATGGTGGGAAAGATAATAAAGTGGTTGGTCTACATCATTATTAATATTAATTAGTATTACCTTGGCATGACCTAACCTAATGTATTCATTTATAAAATCCTTGTATAAATTATAAAATGTAGGATCCTTTGAGAAACGCTTCTCTAAATTATAAAATCGCTGCAATGCGATTGCAAATGAATCATTTGTATTTATATCTGTTAAACTCACCTTAAGGGGATATTTAACAGAAAATGTATTATCTTGTAATTGAACTGATTCTTTGAATATAATCTCACTTTGCTCATTCTCTGGCAAAGCTTCAGAGTATACCTCAGGTACCTTTTCTGTATCCCAGAACCTTCTCACTACGGAATCCAGATCAGTATCTACAGCTGTATGCAAGGAGACATTAAAATTGCAACAAGGAGAAGAAGGAAAAGAATCACCTGAGATGACGTATCCAAACCTTGTGTTGAGCAGTATGGGGTCAGAAGGTCCTCCTTCAATTTTCCCATTTTGTATAACTTGAAAGAAGATGTCAGCTCCAAGCAGTAGATCTATTTGACCTGGAATGTTAAACTCAGGATCAGCTAAAGGCACTGACTTTGGTATTAAAATATTATTTAAGTCGAATTTTCTTTGGGGCAGTGGTCGAGATATTTTATCAATGATGGAGCAAGTTATATTACATTTATAATTTTGAGTCATAGAATGGATGGTAAGATTGATTGCCTTATGGGTTGTATTTATATTATTACCTATAGTGGCAACATTATTTTGAAGATTGAACTGCTTTAATCCTAACTTGTAAGCAAGACTAGACGTGCAGAATGAACTCTGACTCCCTGAGTCAAGTATCCCCCGGGCAATAATCCTGTCTCCAGTGGAATTGCTAATCAGCACCTTAACAGTTGGCAGTAGAACCTTGTTACCCAATGACTTATGTGAATGTAAGTTTACCTCCGGACTACAATCTGAATTGTCTGACTCTGGAAACCTGACCTTTAATCCCTTTTGACACAGTAGGGAATTATGCAAATAATCCTTGCACTCACTGCAACGAAAGCGCATATAGAAACGACATTTCTGTTTATGATTAGATAAACAAATTTTACAATAATTATTTTTATTAACATACTCTATTCTATTATCAACTGACAGTAAATTAAACTTAGGACATTTAAATAATTTGTGGACTTGACCTCTGCCACATAGCTGGCATGTTTTGTTTTGATTGACTGACTGATGAACGCCTGCAAGGTTGACCGATTTTGATTTAGTTTTATCAACATTATGCGAGGAGGTAGCTTCCATTGAAGCTGCCCTCTTTGAAATAAAATCTAATAAATTATCTAAAGTTGCTATTGTTGAGGTGTCTCGCTCAGCATGAAACAATCTAATTGTTAACGGATCAAGTTTTCTTATAAGAATGCATACTAGAAGAGGTCCCCATTGCTCAACGGGTTGCTTCAAGTTCTCTAAAGCTGATGTATGCTGCCTTATACGGCTCACAATATCGCGCAAATTGGAAGCTGTACCCTTATGAACAAGAGGCAGATCCAACAAAGTGTTTATGTGACTATTTATTAACAATGATAGGTTGTCATACCTTTTATTAAGTAGGTTAATTGCAGATTTATAAGAATCATTACACACCGGCAAACCTTCGATGAGTTGAAGTGGTTCAGCGACTAATAAACTCTTTAGGTAATAAAACTTTTCAACACTTGATAATTTACTGTCTTTGTCAATCACTGCACTGAACAAGTCCATGAACTGCTTGTATCCACTTATGTCCTTTCCGTCATATGGCTTAATATTAATAGGAGGAAGATGAACTCGCTGTTTGACACATGAATTACCACTCTGTCCTTCCTGCTCCGCTGCACGCTTGAGCTTCCTGAGCTTGGAGCAGAGTGCGAGGTATCGCTCTTCGATGATGCATGTCTCGTCATCCTCTTCTCCCCCGCCTTGGCAGAGTATGTCAAGTTGAATTTGCTGAAATTTCTGGTAATTACTAGTGAGGCTTGACTCGCGTACTTCAATATCACTGAGGTCAAAGTCCTTATCTTGGTTGAAATAGGCTTCTAAACGTGTGATTGCTCCTTTACACTGCCCTCTTGCACTTCGGAGACGCTTAATATCTTCTAAAGGCATCGTGGAGACCTGTTCGCGTCTGCGGCGAACGAAATATGGAAGTTGTGACGAAGAACTGCTTGGCTATAACCGCGTGGCTGCCAGCGTACAACTACGCCTTTAAGTACCTCCTTTCCGTGAATTATTAGTAAATCCTTTAATATTGGCCCCCCGGCTGTAAGATGTCCTCCGGTGCAGGTTATATTTTGTATGTTGTGGGTCCCCTCGGCGCTTGTGAACAAAATTTAATGTTGCGCAATAATGGCGGCACGTGATGATTATTTATTTAAAGCAACCGAGGGGACATCTTTTACATTTTAAAGTTTTAAATCAAGAGAAGTAGACAGTGACAGTTGTCAAACTCAATAAAATGACATTTAATACAAATTGACTGTCATAGATAACAAAATGCCATAGATTATATTATGTGTCTCTAACACAGTCAAGGATTATCTTGTCATCGAATTAAAAAAAAAGTCATCATTAACTGTAATAATATTTTGTAGGGTTTCCTAGATCAATTGAAGGATCTATTGAGCGACTCCAACCCGATGGTGGTAGCTAACGCCGTGGCTGCACTCTCTGAAATCAACGAAGCCAGTGTCTCGGGACATCCCCTTGTTGGTAAGTTCCACAAACATATAAGAGTAAGCAGACCTAACATAAGAAAAAATTGGCGTTCCAATTACGCCTACATACAAATCTCACGCACACATTGACAGTAAACAGAGCCGGACTTCGAAAAGCGAGGTTCAGCGAGGTTGAAGGGACTGGAGAGTATTTAGTATCTGTGATTTGAAATAATATGGAAACTACGGAAAGTTGCCATCAAATTGTAGGTTAAACCCTTATTTTACATTCTGTAAACTTAATTCTATAAATTAATTCTTAATTATGAAAATGGATTCTAATGTGCTAAGTTTCGCGGTTTTGTAATCAAACAAGTAATAATGTTACAAAATAATATTTAATAAAATCAAAACAAAACATGATTTACAAAATCTACCCAAAAGATATATCTATTAGATAAATAAAACAAAATCAAAAAGCAACTTTTTCTCTAATATCTTTTAGAAATACAAACATTGACAATACGATAACATCAACAGTAGTTTAATTAACTCTTACATTCTATTCAGCCTGTATCACTCATTTCAATAACCTTATTAGAATAGTATTACACATTTTAAACTTATAAAAATAACAAAATAAACCATATGTCTCAGTCTTTTCAATAACGTAATAAGGAATAGTATTACTCTATACTCTTTATTAATAGTATTACTAGGCTGTAAATTTTGCAAGTCCATCAAAACTTGATCTCCAGCAGCTTTTCTTTCTACTGGACCTTTTACTGATGATGTAGACATATGCTGAAAACAAGAGTAATAAATTATCAGTTGTCTAGTATTAACAATTTAATAGGTAATACAAATAGGTACACAGCTATATATGTATGGGTATAGCTGTCAATATTTACGTTTAAATGGCAAGATGTTTTGGGTTGGTACCTAAATATAAGAACAACTAGAAACTTACTTGTAATGATGAATTAAAAATCATTGGGATTGCATTAGAAGTAAGGACGGTACGAAAACCACTGCAATCCACTAAATGTGCTTCAAAATGTTCAGAACATAGCACACTCGATGTTTTGTGCTGCCAATTTTTTTTATTCGTCTGCATCAACCAGGCATTTTTTATATTTTCATCCTTTGGAAAGCTAAAAAATGATTTAATTTTATAATTTATCCTTACTTTTATAGAAATAGAAATAGAAATATTTTATTTCAAATAAACTTTCACAAGCACTTTTGAATCGTCAATGAATCTACCACTGGTTCGGAATGCCTTTCCCGCCGAGAAGAGCCAGCAAGAAACTCGGCGGTCGCTCTTTTCAAAAAAAAGTAAAAATTTTACAATATTTAATGAAACTATGCTATGTATTGCTTCCACGATTAATTTTCCTAAGTCCAATACAATACAAATAAAAATTAATACAATCCAATACATCTTAAAACAGGCAGGCAAAAACAGACTAATTATTTAATCAAAATATACCCACTAAACAAAACTTGCGCCTGAATACGGCCCTGTCAAATTGTACAAGTATATGAAACGACAAACAAGATCCTGATATTAATTAATTGATAAATATTGCAACAGGAATATACTAGAACCAAAATTACTATAACTGTCTACGAGTTTTGCGTATATAATAATTAGGGACTGCTTCTAAAATGCCGAGTAAGCATATAACCAAATTACGAGTCTATAGCACATCAAAACTTACCGATGAAAAGTAATTGCAGGTGTTTTCCTATACGGAGAATTGCCACACAGAGGTGCACAACACTTCACCATTTTATTTCAGAATTTTTGATTCTTTAGACTCGATTTTAAAGCAAATTTAAAAGAATAAACAACTCGCAGGTTATGTTGTTGTTTTTGACAAATTGACATATTCCACCATACTTCTCTTATTTGTAGCTTACGAATTGCCTCAAGCTCAATTATGTCTATGAGTGCGTAAGTGTTGCAACAACAGAAGTAAAAGAGATAGAATCATATATTTTTTGTTGGAGAGAAGCAAGCGAAGATATTATTTATTCGTTTAGATGTAGTTGTGAAAATTATGTTAGGTCTGCTTACTCTTATATGTTTGTGGTAAGTTCAATGTAAATAGTAACAATATTTTTTTATGGTGTAAAGCGTTATGCACGTTTGGAATAGCGACTTGAGAAGTCTCTAGTCCTATTATCCTATTAATATTATAAATGCGAAAGTTTGGATGTATGGATGTTTGTTACTCAATCACGTCGCAACGACTGAACCGATTTGGCTAAAAGGCACAGAGATAGATTATAGTCTGGAATTACACATAGGCTACTTTTTAACCCTGGAAATAAGAGAGTTACCGCGGGAATAAAAAACCTTAATTCACGCGAAGTCGAAACGAAGTCGCGGGAATCAACTAGTAGTTTATAAAATTATTTATAGTCAGAATCCGGGCTTATAGAAAATGAACACTTTCCAGAATCGAATGATTTGAAAATGCTGTCACGACTTTCATATTCCAATATCTATGATTTGGTTAACTGATTAAATTTTAGCCTTAACATAAGTTCAAATTCAAATTTCAAAATTTATTTATTTCATGTAGGCCAACTTGTAGCTCTTATGTCACGTCATAAATGTAACACCGGTTTGGAATGCAGATTCTGCTGAGAAGAGCCGGCAAGAAACTCGGCAGTCGCTCTTTTCAAAAAAGATTTTTTTTTTTTACAAAAGGTAACAAAACTATGCTATGTGCTTCAGTGCTTCCAGAATGAAGCTTCAAAAATGCATACGTAGGTACACAATCCAACGCATGTCAACACGGGCAGACAAAGTAGACCCATTCCCGTTGGTGACACCCGTTCACGAGCAAAAGGGGGTCCATACACGGTCAAATATGTTTGTCAAACAAACGGAAACGGAGGTGTTTGATTGGGTGCGCTGTTTGATCAAGGTCAACAGTGCTCCCAATCAAACACCTCCATTTCCGTTTGTTTGACAAACATGTTTGACCGTGTATGGGCCCCATAAGAATAGGACATAAGGACTTTAGTTAGAAGATGTTCAGCAAATTTCGGTTGTCCAGAAATGAACGCCCCCACGATCAACAAGCTCCTGACGGCGCTCAACGAGTGCACGGAGTGGGGGCAGGTGTTCATCCTGGACGCGCTGTCCAACTACTCGCCGCGGGACTCGCGCGAGGCGCACTCCATCTGCGAGAGGATCACGCCGCGGCTGGCGCACGCCAACGCCGCCGTCGTGCTGTCCGCTGTCAAGGTACGCGAGAGACATAGATACAGTACTTATCCTATACTGTGGAAACCTACAAGAGTCACGCCTATTCCTAAAATCGGAACAGCCACACGTATTGAGGACTACCGCCCAATAGCTATTTTATCTTCCCCTTCAAAGATAATCGAAAGTATTCTGCAAGATTTAGTAAATAGATGAACTTTGAACCTCCACTCACACAACTCACGTTCTTAAACAAAACCCCAAGTTCAAAATAATATTTTTTATCCTAAACATTAGGCACAAATGTTGAATCCTTACTACTTATTAATATTATAAAGCCGAAAGTGTGTTTGCTTGTCGATTTGTCCTTCAATCACCCAGCAACGGATCCACGTGAATTTTTGCATCGGTATAGTTGGACCTGGAAAGTAACATAGGCTACTTTTTATCCCGGAAAAAAAGAGTACTCGCTTGAATTAAGAAACCTCAATCCACGCGAACGAAGTCGCGGGCATCATCTAGTGAATAATAAAGTATGAACCCAACGTTGTATGGAACCACAATCATCTCCTTGAAATTAGTCCATAAGTTCCACGTGTATTCCTCACTGTTCAGGTGCTGATGAAACTAATGGAAATGCTGTCCGACGAGACGGAGCTCGTGAGCACGCTGTCCCGCAAGCTGGCGCCGCCGCTCGTCACGCTGCTGAGCGCCGAGCCCGAGGTGCAGTACGTGGCGCTGAGGAACATCAACCTCGTGGTGCAGAAGAGACCGGACATACTCAAACACGAGATGAAGGTGAGGAATTGCTGAGATCCTGTGATACTGATTTTATTTTACCACAACTGCCTCGTTTGTCCAACGATTAATATGTTCGACAGCGGATGACGAGGTCCCGGGTTCGATTCCCGGGTCGGGCCGGTAAAATTGAGGTTTTCCGTCAAGACATTCTCAGTACTAGCCAGGATTTAGGAAGTTGGCAGTGTGTCACCTCCATGCCTCAGAGAGCACGTAAAGCCGTCGGTCCTGCGCCTGATCTCTCCGGTCGAGTCGGATTTCCGTCCCATCGGACTATGAAAGTGAGGGAATAGAGAGTGCACCTGTGTAGCTAATCCGTTGACCGCCGTGACAGGATTCAATCTAGACTCTAGAGGATATTTTTATTATTTATATGTCATGTATATGAAAATAAACCATTTGTTTACCTGTGCTTAACAAAAGTAATACAAGTGGGTAGGTAAATTAATTCTGTAATTTTTGATCATGTCATGTCTGCTACATAGCACAATAAATGTCCTTACCTTGTCCTGTCCTTTCTTCCTACTCATTTTATCGTATTATTTATACATAATATTATGTAAACTAGAAACAAAATACGTAGAAGTTTTTCAAACGCCAAATGGTTTGGTCAGGTGTTCTTCGTGAAGTACAACGACCCCATCTACGTGAAGCTGGAGAAGCTGGACATCATGATCCGGCTCGCGTCGCAGGCCAACATCGCGCAGGTGCTGGGCGAGCTCAAGGAGTACGCCACCGAGGTCGACGTGGACTTCGTCCGGAAGGCCGTCCGCGCTATTGGCAGATGTGCCATCAAGGTATAATTTTTTTTTTTTTGACGTGGTGGTAAGTGACGATGCCAGTCCAACATGGCAGCGGTAACAGTTTTCTTACTTCAAATTTATGTTTTTACTTTTTAGTCATATATCGTTGTTTTATCATACCCTAGTACACCAAAGTTTCAAACGGATTGTGTCAACGGAGTTTAACTCGCATTCGTATTCTCGGCAAGTCCTTTCAATTGGTACCCATATTGTAGGAAAGCATAAAAAACTTAGTCCGCCATATTGGATTTAAAATTACTTTTTTTTCGACTTATTTTCAGTAAACCCATTTGATACCGATATAGTAGGAGTGCATTAAATATCTTAATTATTTAAGTCCGCCATCTTAGGTGTTCCGCCATGTCGGATTTAAAATGACGTCACACAGCTAACTATGAATTGTCATCCAAACTAAACGTGTATACAAAATTTCAGCTCAATCTGTTGAAGATATCTGCTTCAAAACTGAGTTGCAAGATTCCACCCGAACAAACATAGTTACATGCATACATACATTGCAAGTTAAATAAAAGCTTTTAAAAGAGATAATGTGTTTTATAATTGTTAAAAAATATGTCGATGAAAGTGTTGTGGTGTTTCCCAGGTTGAACCGTCCGCTGAGCGCTGTGTGTCCACTCTACTGGAACTCATCCAAACGAAGGTGAACTACGTGGTTCAAGAAGCCATCGTGGTGATCAAGGACATCTTCCGCAAATACCCCAACAAGTACGAGAGCATCATCAGCACGCTGTGCGAGAACCTTGACACTTTGGACGAGCCTGAGGCCAGAGCTTCTATGGTCAGTACTTTCGTATTTTGAAGGTTAATGCTCAAATCGCATCTGTGCGCATCGATTCGCATTGATATAGGCTTGGATGCTTATAAGTAAGAATCGCGCGTGAAAGCATGCGTACAGTTCGTTCGCTCAAATGGTTTGCGCTTTGTAAAGCCGACATAAAGCGGCCGCGGGTTCGTGTTTCGACACATTTTTTTTTTTAAAGAGCAACCCCCGAGTTTCTTGCTGGTTCTTCGCGGTTGGAATGGCATTCCGAACCAATGGTTATCTTAATCTTAATTTGACGATTCGAAAGCACTTTGTAAAAGTTTATTTGAATATTCTATTCTACTCTATAGGGTACCCCTAGGATAGCAATCGTTCGTACAATCCGCAGGCTAAAGATCGGACATTGTGGCCATTGTCTAAAGTTATTCGATATTACAGGTATGGATTGTGGGCGAGTACGCGGAGCGTATCGACAACGCCGACGAATTACTGGACTCTTTTCTTGAAGGCTTCCACGATGAGAATGCTCAGGTATGTACTTAAAAAAGGTTTTGCTTATAAGCTAAATAAATCGTACACACTAGTGAAAGAATCTTAAATTATCTCTTTAAATAAAAAAGCTGTAGGCTCGCTTCGCTCGGCGGACGTGAAAATGGGCGTATGACGTCACACACCTCGGTCCACAATCATTGCGCGTTGGTTTAAAAAGGAGGTGGGTTGATAAGGCAACAAAATCCGCCCCCCATACACTCGAAAAAAAAAGTTCCAGATTCCGACAAATTGTAAATGTATTTATATACTTGAAGATATAAACTTTATTTTAATATAAAGTTTAGGTGATAAAAAAAATAGTAAGTTACAGAAAATATTACCCAAAAAGAGTGTGTTTCTTTTACTTTTCTTACATTTTCATACATTTTAGTCGTTTTTTAAGCTTTGATTTAATATTTTATTATGAGGCGCTCCATGAACCAAAATAAATTAATACTCATATAAAAGCTTATAAAAAGGAGCATCATTATCAGTTACGTTTACCATGGTTCATGGAGCGCCTCATACTAAAATATTAAATCAAAGCTTAAAAAACGACTAAAATGTATGAAAATGTAAGAAAAGTAAAAGAAACACTCTCTTTTTGGGTAATATTTTCTGTAACTTACTATTTTTTTTATCACCTAAACTTTATATTAAAATAAAGTTTATATCTTCAAGTATATAAATACATTTACAATTTGTCGGAATCTGGAACTTTTTTTTTCGAGTGTATGGGGGGCGGATTTTGGGCCTTATCAACCCACCTCCTTTATTGAATTACACCACTGTTACATCAGTATTTAGTATTATAACTCAATATACAATAATATCAACACCTCCATTACGTGTCGTGCGATTGCAGCTTATTTAAATGCTTCCCAAAATATATGGACTTTTTAAAATGTTCAAAATCTTAAGGCGAGTTGATTTTGTAAAGTGCAGTTCGATGTTGTCTATTGCAGGTGCAATTGCAGTTGCTAACCGCAGTGGTGAAGCTGTTCCTGAAGCGGCCGGCCGACACGCAGGGCCTGGTGCAACACGTGCTGAGTCTCGCCACTCAGGACTCCGATAATCCCGACTTACGGTATGTTTATTAGACGCCGACGCAAAAAGACGGGGTGTTATAAGTTTGACGTGCATGTGTGCGTGCGTGCGTGCGTGCGTGCGTGCGTGCGTGCGCGCGTGCGTTTGTTTGTGTGGCATCATAGCACCCGAACGGATGAACCGATTCTAACCGTGAATTAGTCGGGAGTGTTCTTAGATATGTTTATTGAAAATCAGGGCAAGATGGCTGCCGTCACAAAATGGTGGATTACATATTTTTTCACAACTCCTTCAATATGGGTACTATAGACTATGATAAACAAATCCAAGAGGGCCGCTACCACAAAATGGCGATTTTTTTTTAAATTTCACATGTTGGGGGTGTTTTCAATTTTCAATTTACACTTGTCATGTCATTTACATTCACAATATTTTTAATATTTTATTGCTACTACCTAACTTCGCGCGACTCCGACTTCGTGAAATTTTCCAATAAAAAAAAAAAAAAGATTTTTAAAATTCCTCGCGAACCCTTTGTATTTCCATGATAAGAATTACCAAATCAATTTCTTTGAAAATGAATAGTATCAATATATGTGGAAGTAAACACAGTATATTAATCAACTTATTTATTTTAAATATCATAAATATCTGAACTCAGCTCACACACTAATTCGCCATCTTGTATTCTATCCCTTCTCTCTTCTCTCCCATACATTTATCTCTTTCAAACATACGTCAGTACTGAGCAGAGAGAGATTTACTGAGAGAATTGTGTCCAACAGTGACCGTGGCTTCATCTACTGGCGCCTGCTGTCCACGGACCCGGCGGCCGCCAAGGAGGTGGTGCTGGCCGACAAGCCGCTCATCTCCGAGGAGACGGACCTCCTGGAGCCGACGCTGCTGGACGAACTCATTTGCCACATCAGCTCGCTGGCGTCCGTGTACCACAAACCACCCACCGCATTTGTTGAGGGTAAATACACCTTTAGGCCTTTAAGAACTGAGGATTTTTTTTATTTGATCACAAGACAGTCCTTGACTGCTATCTCATCTGATGGTAAGTGCCGATACAGTTTAAGATGGTAGTGGGCTAACTTGGAAAGGGTATGGTAATGTGCCGGAACGCTAAATCGCTTGGCGGCACGTCTTTAATGTATATGTAACCGTGACGCATCTATAAATGGCAACGGGGATTGCAGATGGCAGTCCAATTAGACCGTAGCTTTTGCTAGGGCTGTCCAAATATCCTCGACACAGTTGTATAATTTTTTTATTTAAGTATACAATATTTTAATCTTATGAATTACCTGACTAAAAATAGACCTGTGGGGCATATTTCGTATTACTGTTTTGTTAATCTTTCGAATTTTTAACCATTGGTCCAAGATGGCCGTCGCCACAAAATGGCGGATTTCATATTTTTTTCAGAACTCCCTCAATATGGGTATCAAATGAAAGGGCTTAACGAGTGACATACTTTACACAATTATAAATTTCAAATCCAAGATGGTTGCCACTACAAAATGGCGAATTACATTTTTTTTTAATTTCACACGTCGGGGGTGTTTTAAATTTTCAATTTACTCTTGTTGATGCTCAATAATAAATAATACTCGTTTCCAGGTCGCGGCGCCGGCGTCCGCAAGTCGCTGCCGGCCCGCGGCGCCGCGACGGAGGAGCCGCAGCAGCAGCAGCCCACAGTCATCCCTAACCAGGTCACAGCGCGGATTTTATAACATCCTTTACATTATTTATAACTAGCTGATGCTCGCGACTTCGACCGCGTGGATTTAGTTTTGAAAACCCCACGGGAACTTTTTGATTTTCCGAGATAAAAAGTAGCTTATGTCACTCTCCAGGTCTTAAATTATACCTATGCAAGAAATCCCGTCCTGGATATACCGTTGTTACATTTTGAGGGACAAACGAATAAGCAACAAACAAACACACTTTCGCATTTATAATATTATAGTAAGGATAGTAAGGATGTTTGAATAATGTGTAACAAAATAAAATCTAGATCGAAAAAGTGATTTCCACACTAGCAATCCAAATATCAAGATTTAAAACGTGATTATGATTCAGTGAACGAGATTCGATCTCGGAACCCCAACAAACATTTTCAACTTGCGCAACATATTTTTAATTTATTTTGCTGTTTTTTATAACGGTAAAGAAGAAAAAAAAAAGCGTAACATACCATGTTGTCTATGTTCAGGAATCTTTGATCGGCGACCTGTTGTCTATGGACATCGGCGGGCCGCCCGCGCCGGCCGCGCCCACCTCCAACCTCGATCTACTGGCGGGAGGACTTGACGTACTCGTGAGTTACATCTGCAGTTTACTCGTTGTAGCATGGTGCGGGTGACAGGTCAATAGGACGACACTTATTTTATACCATACTAGCTGACGCCCGCAATTAGTATGACAGCACGGATTAAGAGGTTTTGATTGCCGCGGGAATCCTTTAATTTTCCGAAATAAAATATATGCATATCGAACCGTCGGTGGTTGTCTCGACGTTTAATATGAGTCTATGATATTGTATAATTATGTATAAAAAGAGGTGGATATGTTACAAGCGTGCCGTAAATGAAGCGCGTAATGGCAGATATTTGTCATGTCATTTAACAATAAAGTGCTCTATTATACTCTTCGTCGTTCGGCACAATTTTTTCGCTTGTTTTGTGAGTATATAACTCACCAATAGTAGAAGAAATCATTGATATGAGTAGGGAGTGGGATTGTTTCAATCATAAAATTCAAATTACGAAAACGGATTTACTGAAAAAGAATTGTCTCAATAGATTTACTTAATGGTGTTAATTTGACATGCCATACTAAAACTTAGGGGCAGAACCAACGTTTTATGTGCTCTTTGAGGCACGGGGACGACACATCGCCAACTTCTTAACTTCGGGCTAGTACTGGGAATGTCTTGACAGAAAAACGCAATACATTTATTGACCCGACACGGAAATTCCACACTTATTTACTCACTTAACTTTGGTTCATATTCATGCTTTTATAAAAATTGAGGCGTTGTACAAGACATTACATTAGTGCAGTTTATAAGGTTATAATTACGAATAATATAAAATTATAGTAAAGCAAACATATGTGATTAATAATAATAGTCTTTACACAATAATTATTTTAATTATTGAATTTAGATAAAATATGTACAAATGTTCAACGTAACAATATAATATTTTACTCTATTTGTAGATGTATAATCACTAAGATTTATAGTGTAAGAGTCTAAGAAGCAAACTGTAAGAGGGCGGGCATCTTTAAATTTTTTTTACTTTTAATAAAAATCGTCAGCGCTGAGTAAAATATTTTGAAGTCTGAGCACTGAGCGTAAATCTATCATTTAAGGCCCAAGAGACGGGTCTGCCCGCGAAATTCAAATTTAATTTGGTTTTTCGCAATTTGTAAACTAATACGACGAAGTAGGCTTATGGTATTCAAATTGCGCCAATGGCAGTATCATCTTCACAGGTTTATATACTATAATCTTAATGTGAAAGTATCCAGTTTAAGATATTAGTCAAAATAATGAGTTTGACGTGAGCTACTCACAAATTAGTCATTATTTTGATTAATTTCTTAAACTGGATACTTTTACGTAAAGATTAGTATGTAAACCTGTGAAGATGATACTGCCATTATCGCAATTTGAATACCATAAGCCTACTTTGTCGTATTCATTTATAAATGGCGAAAAACCAAATTAAATTTGAATTTCGCGGACAGCTCCGTGTCTTGGCCCTTAATTAAGTAGTATAACAATCGAACCCGGGAGCTCGTCATCCGCCGTGGAACGTGCTAACCACTGGCGTGTTCCGCAGCTGGGCGGAGGGCCGGAGCCGGGCGCGGGCGCGGCGGGCGCGGGCGGCAGCACGACGGGGCTGCTGGGCGACATCTTCGGCGCCGCGCCGCCGCCCTCCTACGTGCCGCCCAAGCAGTGCTGGCTGCCCGCCGACAAGGGGAAAGGTGACCGTCACGTACATATAACTTACGAGAAGAAGAAAATATTTTACTAGTTGATTCCCGCGACTTCGTTCGCTTGGATTTAGCTCTTTTATTCCCACGGGAACTTTCTTATTTCCCGGGTTAAAAAGTAGCTTATGTGCTATTCCAGTCTATAATCTATCTCCGTGTCTTATTAATTCGTCAATTCATACGATATTCAAATCGCAGTAAAACTATCGAGCGAAATCTCAGACAAATCAAGTCAAATCGCTGCTGCAAATCAAACCTACATACAGAAGAGTTAATAAAATATGCTTTCTTATTTTATATCAAATATATACATATATGCATATTATAAATCATTAGAACCGTATTTATCAATGGGTGTCTTTTTTTTTTAAATACAAAAATATGAAGGATTTTCTAAAAATTTTTATTTGTGGTACTTTTAAATTGAAGCAGCGAAATGTCTATCAGAGTCCTCTGTCTAAAAATGACATATTTGGTGTGCAGGACTGGAGATCTGGGGAACATTCACCCGACAGAACGGACAGATGCGTATGGACATGACGCTCTCCAACAAGGCGATGCAGGCCATGAGCGGGTTCGCCATACAACTCAACAAGAACAGGTAACTATTCTATTAACCGACTTCCAAAAAAGGAGGTTTTCAATTCCCAACTCCTCAATCCTGATGCTGCAGGAGTTCTGACCACACACCTTGGGAATTTAGGTCGATTGTGAATTGAAGGAGCGGACGAAGTCGCGGTCGTTCGCTAGTCTATTTTTTTTTAATTTATTTAATCAATAATTAAAACAAACGTGTTTACTATGTACTATTTATTCTCTTTATGAATAAATAATGTGTGCACCCTCAGTTTCATTCCTTTCATAATATCCATCATGCATCATGGTTGTCTGGAAGAGATCGTTTATTAGCGATAAGGCCGCCATTTGTGCTCACATTCCTTTAATTTACTTTAAGTTAATTTTATCTTTTGTTCCTATTATGTAATGTGGTGTACAATAAAGTGTATTCATTTCATTTCATTACTATCCCGCCAAACTGGTGGGCCAGTTTGTTGGTGAGGTGGTGCTCTTAAAACTTTAATTGATTAGGATGCTCTTGAAACTTGGTATTGT
This sequence comes from Hipparchia sbordonii, assembly GCA_038048805.1. NCBI lineage: Eukaryota > Metazoa > Arthropoda > Insecta > Lepidoptera > Nymphalidae > Hipparchia > Hipparchia sbordonii. Next base: position 3,664,244 of record CM076107.1, on the reverse strand, counting down.
TTTGTGTCATACCTTTTGTCTCTTTTAATGTAATATATATTTTCTTTGTTGTTGTTTTGGTGCAAATAAAGAGTAAAATAAATAAAAATAAATAAATTGTTGTAGTTTCGGCGTGCAGCCGGCGGGAGCGCTGTCCGTGGGCGCGCTGGCGGCGGGCGCGCGCGCCGACGCTCCGCTGCCGCTCACCCTGGGCGGGCACGTGCAGCGCATGGACCCGCTCAACAACCTGCAGGTAACCGCCCCGCCTACCACCTCACCGCCCCGCCTACCACCTCACCGCCCCGCCTACCACCTCACCGCCCCGCCTACCACCTCACCGCCCCGCCTACCACCTCACCGTCAACCAAACGCAAGCAAGTAGCCTGAGAGAATCAGCACATCGACTCTGCTACGGCCAGGCGTTTGTGACCACGGGTCGACACTGCCTTCACATTGACGGTGACATCCGTGACGACAACGCGACTGGCAGCGGTTGTGATAGTGAGCTTAAAATTTATTTAGGACCAATTGTAGGATGTAGTCCCTACTGATTGATATATTTGATAATTGATAGATATATGATATAAGTGGACTGTATATTTAATGATATTGATATGAGCGCGTTGTAGGGCAGCCCGCGGTGCACTGTCTCTTAATAACTAACGTGAGACCCGACGCCGGCGTAAACTGATGACGATGTAGTGTTACCAATTTTACCAATGAGTAACGAGTAAACGTTAGCGTTTTGCCGCTTTGGTGGTTTAAATGTTAAAATTTTCTAATTTTTCGTCGGTTAAACGAGATGCGCTATAATAGTCTCAATAACAGCTGGGAACGGTATGTTTTCCTGCAGGTGGCCGTAAAAAACAACATCGACGTGTTCTACTTCGCGTGCCTCATCCCCGCGCACGTGCTGTTCACGGAGGACGGGCAGCTCGACAAGCGCGTGTTCCTCACCACGTGGAAGGAGATCCCCGCCGCCAACGAGGTGCAGCACACCATACAGAACGTGGTCGGTACCGCAGACTCCGTCGCGCAGAAGATGACCCTGAACAACATATTCACCATCGCCAAGCGAAACGTCGAAGGCCAGGACATGCTGTACCAGTCGTTGAAACTCACGAACAATATATGGGTTCTTTTGGAGCTGAAGCTGCAGCCGGGGAACCCTGAGGCGACCTTGAGTCTCAAGTCGCGCACAGTGGAGGTCGCCAGCTGCATATTCCAAGCGTACGAGGCGATCATCAAGTCGTAATCTCCTGTATTTTTTGTACATCGAGTGGCACAGCCTAGACTTGCTAGCAATAAACAAATTCCAAGTTAGCCCGCTACCATCTTAGACTGCATCGTCAATCACCATCAGGTGAGACGGCAGTCAAGGACTATCTTGTCACAAAAAAATTGTATTTTCATCCAACATACTCAGATATTATTTTGCCGTGAAAAATCATTTCTGTAACAGGGTTATTAAAAAAAGTAGGTGTCGTGTCTTGTCTGTTACTCGATGTTTTTATATGTATATGTTGGTCTAAGATCATGTTATTAGAAGTATTCTTATATAAGTTATTATTAAAGACTATATTATGAATGTAAAATCCGCTAGCTGTATGAACGTTTCTTGGAAATTTTGTGTACCGAGGAATAACTACAGATTGTTTTTATTCCATCGCTATTCGCTATAATTATGAAGTTAAAATATTTTTAAATAAATTTATGTTAATAATGAACCATTATAATTTGTTTTATTTCATTCGCATGGGAACTTTATTGACATCCTGACACAGTTTCTGATAATATAAAAGTACTTACCACCAACTGTTCAGGTGACGGGGTCGCTAGTGAAGTTTTTAGTAATGCTAGGCAAGAATTTACTAGTATTTGCTTTTTTTTGCTACTTTATGGTATTTGCTGCTTTTACTGACAGCAGCAAATACCATAAATACTTGGACAGCGTAATGACATTTTATAATAGCGGCCGCAGTTCCAACTTTGACCACCTGAACCAAGGAAGTGTTCTGTGACTGAACAGATAAGTTGGTGATACGGTGACTGACTGACTCATCTAGTGACGCTCAGCTCAAATCACGACAGATAGCTAGTATGGCGTAGGCCGCGTAGGCATCCGCTATGAAATTCTAAAAAAAAAAAAAAAAGTTTGAAAAATCGAACTTAACGTGAGCAAAACCGCGGTCAAATAATAATTAATAATAAAACTACAAAATTATATCCTTCAAATTTATTTCATTTCTTTACAATTTCATGGTTGAAACCATTTTACAAATTCATATTTTTTGTTTAAAATAAAATTAGGTATAAAATTTTGCCTTAATCCTAAAAATATTATATTTTTATTTTAACATTTATTTTTATAATTCATATTAAGTTCTACAAGTAAATGAAAACAAAAGTAAAATTTTAAGGCACACGTAAATAATTACTATCATACCCTAAAAATGCATCGCAAAATGAAATACAGTAAAAGCTCCTTATTCGCGCTTCCTTCATTCGCGGTTTCACTATTCGCGGATTAAAAAATTGTGACCCAATTCCTTTATTCGCGGCTAAAGATTTCTTTATTCGCGGATTTAGTCGGTACATAGGCTTCAACAAGCACTGGAAATGTGACATTTAATCTGAAAAATCTTAGTGAAGGTTTAAGAATGGCAAATGAGCTGTGTGATTTCTTTATGAAAATTCACTGAAAATTGATCCGTCCATGGAACGAAGTCTTATTTTTAAGAGGAAAATTGCTAATGCCACTGCTGAATATCAGTTTGAACTGAAGGAGCTTTTAAAAACTACCAAGCAAGAAAAAATTACAAAGTTCTTTAAACCTTTGCCTAAGCCTGACGATAATAATTAATAAGTATGGTCAAAAACTTCAATTAAATTGTTATTTTTTTATATGTTTGTTTTTTATTTTGTCACCTAGGAACGTATCCCCTATAATCCCATACAAATTACCATTCTGTATTCACGGTTTCTGTATTCGCGGCATATTTATGGAACGTATACCCCGCGAATAAGGAGCTTTTACTGTATTTACTAACTAATATTGCCTCACAATATAAAACATGTCACAAGATACAATAGATAGACTGCAATAAAATCGCACCTTCGAAGAAATGGTTTCTAATGTAATATTTTATTCCATAGTTTTTAAGACATTGACTTGAGAATTAAGTTAGGACATAAGTGTCTGATATGGAATGTATATCAATTACTGCATGTCATTATCATTTTATAACAAATAATGTAAATAAAAAGTAATTAAAATACAAAACTTAAGTATATTTAAATTGGTCGCTTTAGTATAAAAAGTGCGAAAAACATCTAATTTCGTCTTTCAATTCATTGTTACATAAAATTGTTACATCAATTAAAATTCATATTGTAATACATTCAACACGAAATATTTATAAAATATAAAATAATGTTATTTAAAAATTTACACTAATCAATTTTAACGAGAAAATCTTCAATCTCGAGTTTCTGTCTCATTATCGCCGATAAGACCACTTCGGTGCTGCACACCACGTTCAAAGTCTTCTCGGACTGCAGGAGATAGTAGACTAGATGCAGGTCGTTGGGGACCGTGAGAACCAAGTAGCTGTATGGTTTCTGATTGTGCATCTCTTGGATGGAGACGTAGGATCGTCGGTTCTTTTCGACCTTACCGCCGCAGAGCTCGATCATTTCCGTGAGCTCGGACCGGGAAGGTTTCACGCAGGGCGTCAAGAAGAACGTGATGCCCTCTAAGAGTTTCCTCCTCTGTTCGCCGCACAGTAAGACTTCGTCGATGTCACACTTGAACATCTTGTTGAAGGCGTCGCCCCGGAGGCCGTGCTTGGCTTCGTCCGCGAACTTGTTGGCGCGCTGGCTCTCCAGGATCCACTCGGGGGTGAGGAGATGCTTGACCGTGACGAGGCAGCTGACCAGCTTGCTCGTTCGGACGAGCTTCTCCATCACTAGGTGCGTTGCCTCAGCCGCTGACGTCACCACGAGACCTCCCAGTTGTCTATGGAATAGAAAATAATTATTCAAATAAACTTTTACAAAGTGCTTTCGAATCGTCAAATAAATCTACTACTGGTTCCGAATGCCGTTCCAACCGAGAAAAATGAAAATTAACAAATTGTTATTTATTCACCGTTGTTTTCACATCATATTTTGTTACATAAATGAAATCATAAGTGTTTTAATACATTTTTTTAAATTACAACTACATGTTGTGTAAACTAACTAAAATATGTCTACATTGATAACATATCTAGTTATCTACATAATAAAACCAGTATATATTTTGTTTACCAAAACATGTATTCTATTCCATTTTAAAAGTAAGCGATATTTTTTTTGGTTCTTCATCTTTATTATTTTCTTTTCTGTAATAAGTGAAAAATTATTTAATAAGATATAAATATTATCGGGATCCTGTCTTCTGCTATTTTGGTAGACGTCTATTGCAAGGGATCTTCATAATATGATCCTGTGAAAAGCTGCATCGATCACTGCAATAATTTCATTTAAAATTTTGCCTGAATTTAGGGTGTTATACCAAAATGCATTTTACCCACTAGCGATTGCGATCGTCACGCTGTAGCAATCATCTTTAGACTATCCTGTACAGTTATTGTCTCAGTTGAACTAAGAACTTGTACAAACGACATGCGAGTGTGACAGTCTTAGCAACTTTCAATTATTTGCCAATCTTTTGACTCGGGCCTCGCACCTGACAACGGCGGCGAGCCTGGGCTGGTCGTGCGGCGGCACGGCGGAGAACAGCACGCGCGGCGCGAGGTGCAGCGGCGGCGGCGGCGGCGGCGGCTGCAGCGGCGCGGGCGGCGGCTCGAGGCGCGGCCGCTTGGCGCGCCGCCCGCCCGCCGCCGCCGCGCTGCGCTTGGCGCGCTCGTGCGACTCCTGCGTTATGTTGATGGGCATTTTCCATGCGTCTGCAACGTGTACACAAATACAAGGTGTAAGAGGGCCCGTGCACGGTCAAACGTGTTTGTCAAACACGTAACATTTTTACGTGTTTGTCAAATTTGATAATCTGTGGTCGTGTTTGTCAAACAAACTACATGTTTAGTAAACAGAAACGGACGGAGTTTGATCGTGTGCGCTGGTGTTTGATGACCTTGTTCAAACAAATCCGTAACAAAAACGTAAAATTTGACATAATTTTACGTGTTTGACAAACATGTTTGACTGTGTACGAGCCCTCTAAGGGGCATGCTAATGAAAACTGAAAAGTCCATGATTCTCAGTCACTCAACGTTAGAATTTTTCACGAAAAGACCCGAGTAATTTTTTTTTTTTCAGTTTCTTAACTAATTACAACATGGAATCATATATTTTTATTAATGGAAAAAACAACAAATAACAATATTTAACACACAAAAAAAAGCAAACCGCTCAGCTATTTCTAAGGAAGGATGTACGTATTTTCCATAGACAATATAATTATTATTTAAAACTACAATTAGATACGGACTATTTAAACGCCGCCATTTTCCGAACATGTTAGCCGACATTCTGATTGGCTGTTGTTAACATTTTTTGGGTTACTACCCAATGGGGCGAACAATGAAAGTATCTGAGATTTAGTGTAGATAATAGCAAATATTCTCTCCGGTACAATCTTTTACAATCTGCATGGCACGAACTGTGCTTTATAAAAAAATTGTTGTGTTTACTTACTCATGAGATGCGATACCAAGCTGTAGTCCATGCGGAAGGGATGTTGCAAATTGAACTGTTGATACTTTGCATTCTCGATCTAAAATTAAGAACAACACTCAAATTTAAAAAATTATCGAAAGCAGTCGAAGATTTCAAAAATTAAAAATTTGTCTATGGTTGTAACGGTACTGCCATCACGAAGCAAGTAGGCTGTGTGGGGAGGGTCACGTGGATATAAAGATAATGTAAACAGCTATAACAAAAAAAACAAAGGCAATATTGGACTAGGAAAAAAAGACATTGTTACCGATATGAGACGTACCTGTGCCAGCGCGGTCATGTTGCCCAGCAGCAGGTCGGTGAGCCAGGCGGCGCTGACGCAGGGGATGCCCCAGTCACGCGCGCGCCGGTACTTGTTGCCCTCCGCGCGCCGGCAGATCAGCACCGTGTTGTCGCGACTCATGTATGGTGTCAACTGCGCAAATAAATACATAACCTTTTATTTCCGTTATACACGGTGAAATTTTATTCGCCGTAAACCCTGAAGGAGATGAATGTGCTCATGAAACTGAACAACTTTCCCCAAGGAACATAGGTCAAAATATGAAAAAAAAAAATTGGATCCTCCATACAAAGTTGACGATTAGCTGATTGACTTACTATGGGGGGGGTCCAAAATTTTTTTTCATATTTCGACCTATATTCCTTGGGGAAAATTGTTCAGTTTCATGAGCACATTCACCTCCTTCAGGGTTTACAGTGAATAAAATTTTACCACATATATTTCATTTTTTTAAATATTATTGTCTAAGTTAGTTATTCGGTTAGAAGGAATTTGTTCATTTTTAGCAACCAATTTACGTCAACTACCGGACACAGGTCTCTTGTATGGATTTCCACATTGTGGTGCCTGCATCCATCTCATGTGCTGCTTATGATCCACCTAGTAGGGGTCGATCAACACTCAGTGCGGTGCGGTGGTGCGGTCGCCAATCCTTGGACCACAATCCACAACGGCCATCGGTTCTTCTATATACTCCGCTCGTTGCATTACATATTACATGATTCAAGTATTGGTGAGGCCCCATGTTAATTTATGATATTTTTAATCTTATTATTTGTGTATACTCTAGTTTAAGTTACTAACATTAGTTTTAAGTACAAGATTGTTTACTAACAAAATGAGCCTCAGTTGCTACAAATAAAGAAATATTATTATTATTACTCGATCTGCTCTCGGTAACTCAACTGCCTGACGGTTGTAGGTGTGGTATACCTTGGCGCCGATCTGCCTGAGGCAGCAGGCGAGGCGGCGCCGCTCGTCGCGCCGCCAGCCGGAGAGCGCGGCGCGGTGGTGCTGCGCGGGCCGCTCGCTGCGCGCGTGCAGCGCCGGCAGGTGCAGCGCGTGCCACGGCGGCGACACGCAGCGCCGCTCCAGCGTGTCCGCCACCCAGTACGCCGTCACGCAGCGCTTGGCGTCGCGCAGCGCCTGCCGCACCAAACGCAACGTTACCTCTCCACATCAATCAACATCCACTAACAATCTCGGATCACCGATGCTAACAGCGTCGCGTCTGCCCAGCCGCCCTAGCCATATTACAAACGTGTCGTCTCTTTCTACGATCGCTCACGCTAAAGCGGGGGCTCCCAAAGTTTTTTTACCGCACGTCCTGAAAAGAAGCGTGATAAAAAAACTTTGGGAGTCCCGCTTTAGCGTCAGCGATCACGTTTGTAATATGGCTAAGGCGACTGGCCCTTGACCATAATCTGGCATGCCTGCATGACGACGCCGTGGCGCTGCGTCTCGCACAGCACGTGCGTGACGCGCGCGCAGTAGCCCGCCTCCACCTCGCCGCCGCGCCGCACGATGGCCTCCGCCCAACGCGCCACGCGCTCCGCGCCCACCGACTGCTGGTACTCCACCTGACACAATATTAAATAGAACAAATGGACCTTTTATTTTCCATCTTCATACATAATGTAGGGGTTTGTATTGCATCAATGGTATGTAACCTGTCTAATGCCTATATATATCATATACTCGGCCTGCGAAGCCGAGCCACTCACTCAGGACTAGCCTGTACACGCGTGCGCAACGCGGTCTTTTTATATGCCGCATCGCAGGTCAAATAAATGACGTGAATTCCGTGCAGCTGGTGTCTCATTGGAGTCTCACACCCTTCAACACTCCTTCCAACACATAATAATAACTTCTTCTAATATATGTACTTAGTCTTGTAAATTTTTATATGTACATAAAAAATAAAAATAAATAAATAATTATTTTATCTATTTCAAAAACTAGATTTTTTAGAGGAGGAATAATTAAATATATGCAATAGAAATTCGGGAACTTAAAAGAAGGGGACAGAGGAAAAGCTTATCTCTCTGAAATTTCTTTCATTTTCCCTCGAATTTTAAGTAAGTCTGAATCGAAGAAAAAAAAAAAAAAAGACGTGTGGCACTCGGGGACTGCCGCGGTAAAGCTATTGCATAGCATTTTTTATCAACGCCATCTAGCGGTGAGAGGAGTCCCATGTCAGGTTATTTTCGTTACGGAATTTCTGGATTCGGTCTCCACGCTCAAGGCCCGCGATAGAAGCTATGCAATAGCTTAAAAAACCTAACTGTTCGCGAGAAAATATGCTAGTCGCTTACTTATATATATAATATTACTTATTAGTATTCCTTACAATATGGAAAACGCATCCCAGCAGGAACAGGTCGGGCGGCAACTTCAGGTTGGGGTTGTGCCCGTAGAACTGCGCGCGCGGCGGCGCCGCCCGCACCGCGCCCGCGTACACCTTGTTGCCCACCACGCCCGCGCTGCCCGCCTGCTCAAAATAAAATAAATAAATAATAAGAAAACACTTTATTTTTTTATTTTTTTTTATTCACTTTATGGTACAAAAATAGTACAAAAGGTGGACTTAATGCTAAAGCATTTTCTGCCAGTACTAAGCCTCCGCTGTCCGTCCGTCCGTCTGTCTGTCTGTGAACTGTATCTCATGATCCGTAATAGGTAGAGAGTTGAAATATTCAAAATGTGTGTTTCTGTTGACGCTATAACAACAAATAATAAAAATTAATTAAAGGGGGCTCCCCCTTAGTAAAAACGTGTTTTTTCGGAGTTTTTTAGTACTGAACCCTTCGAATGCGAATCCGACTCGCATATGACCATTCGATTTCTAGCATTCTCAAGCTTTAGGCTATAACTAGGGTATAAAATGAAGGCACGTATAACATGTTTGTGTACCGGCGCGGGCACCTGGTGCGGATGGTGCGCGGGCCCCAGCAGCAGGCGCGTGGACGCGCGCACGGCGCCGCCCGCCGCGTGCGCCGCTGTCATAAGCCTGCAACACCAATTTAGTTTCCGAACTGCTGTCTGGCGTGGGATTGTCTAAATTTTTTTTTTTTTAAGAATTTCAGCCAAACTGACTTTGACTAATATTCTCCTTACCCCTCCAAATAAGCGGAAAACTTGTGTTAGGAGTGGATATGATAATACGACAAAGTGCTCACAAAGGCTCAGGCGACGCGCCAAGCACAGCGTATAGCTGCGTCAAGCTTAAAATCGTATTTGGCCAAATGTTGCTTAACGTCGTCGACCACATTTGGCCAAATACGATTTATGTTACTTAAAGTTAATTCTCTATCGATCCATCGAAGCGGTATTCTCCTTAGTGCTGTAGTTTGTGATATAGCAAATTCGACCATTTAGCCAGGACTTGGCAAGCGCACGCATTCCCCTCAGCCGAAGTACATGTACAAACGTACATGTCAGCTTGTAAGTGTGACAGCTTTTGAGTTAGTGTGCGTTCATAGAGACATTAAGTTTTTTACAAGAGTGTGCGGAAGTGAGTAAATGTGTGCTGTACGTAGGCTGTACGTGATTACCTCACCTCCCGCAGAAAGTGGCAGAATATATTCAGTACTAAATCTGCGTAAAGGCTCGTCCCCGCTAAATGGTCGAAGTATAGCAATATAAAAAACGTCATTTTTTAGTTATCAAAATAAAATATACCTTAACGTTCCGGCAGCGGAGGGTTCGTGTTCGGGCGGCGGCGCGGCGCCTTGCAGCCGAATGGACAGCATGTTGGCCAGGGCCGTCTTCGTCTTTGGGTTCACGAGCAACGCGCCTGCACCGGCTGCACAAAATAAACGATATTTACGAGCTAAACCCGTTTCAACTGCCTCGTTGGTTAGCAATTTCGACGGCAGACGACGAGGTCTCGGGTTCGATTCCCAATTTCGATAAAACAAATTAAAGTAGTACTTTCCTTTTCCGCAGGAATTATGAAAAGCATGTTATATTTTTGGAACAATTCAGGTTAGCTTATAGATGACTAACTATGTCTGTGCCCAATCGTTTCACATTTATAATATTAGAAAACAGAATTAGTACCCTTACCTTGTTGTTGTTCTGGCGTGGTGGGCGTCAACAACCCATCAACCTGTTGTTCTTGCAATGGAGTGACCACGTGCTGTGTGACTGGAGCCACCTGCACATTCGAGACGGAATGTTTTTGGAAGCGTAACAACAACATGTTTGTCAAACACGTAAAAATTTTACGTGTTTGACAAACATGTTTGACCGTGTATGGGCCCCCTTATTGGTAAACCACTGTAAGACCGGCTACACACGACACTGCGGCAGGGGCGATTTAGGGTGAAAGAGTGGGGAGGCTCCTAGATTGCCTCCTAATCGTGTCGTGTGTAGGGTCATACTAGATCGCTTCCTAGATCGCCTCCTAGATCGGCCGGCAGGAGCAGAAATGCACCCGATGCCTCCTAGATCGGGGCAACCGCCCTGCCGCCCTGCACGTGTGTAGGGCCGTCGGCCCGATTTCTTTTCTCAGTTCGGTCGCGACAGCCATCGAGTTGGGTTGCGCGCTCGCATTAAAAAAATTAAAATGACGTCAGACGATGGATGCATGGAAAAACAATCCCCCTATGTGGGACAAGCAAATACTACAAATATTATAAATGCGAAAGTTTGTAAGTATGGATGGATGGATGGATGTTTGTTACTCATTCATGTAAAAACTACTGAACCGATTTGGCTGAAATTTGGCATAGAGATAGATTATATATTTTTTTTTTTTTTATTCTATGACAAGATAGCCCTTGACTGCGATCTCACCTGATGGTAAGTGACGATGCAGTCTAAGATGGTAGCGGGCTAACTTGGAAGGGGTATAGCAGTGTAAATTCAACCCATACCCCTAATCGGATTATAGTGTGGAATAACACATAGGCTATCCTTTTTATCCCGGAAAATAAGAGAGTTCACGCGGGAATTACAAAACCTTAATCCACGCGAACGAAGTTGCGGGCATCAACTAGTAAAAATTATTTTAATAAAGATTTTAGAAACAAAACAATCGTAACGATGTTTGAAGCATATTTAGCTTTAACTAGGTTGCCCGTGACTTCGTCCGCGTCAATTTCTTTTATAATGATCGCGATTAAGAAGTTTTTAAAAGAATATATTTTACATATGTGATAATTTTCCCCGTTTTTGCAACATCTTTCACTGATGCTTCATTGCTTATTGGTCGAAGCATGATGTTATATAGCCTAAAGCCTTTCTCGATAAATGGACTATCCAACACAAAAAAAAAATTCAATCCGAATCAGTAGTTCCTGAGATTAACGCGTTCAAACAAACAAACTTTTCAGCTTTGTAATAGACAGTTCAAAAAAAATTAAAAATATGAGTATTTCATTTATTTATTCATTTATTATGTATACTATTTCATACTTCATTTATAATAATAATTATAAATGAATTCATTAGCTATAATTCATTTAGAAATATTTTTTTTTTCTTTTTTTTGAAGTAAAATGACCGCAAGGGCCAATGCTAAACCTACACGTTGGTATTTAGACAATATTGGATGCATGCTTTCCTCCATGAATTTTTATGTCAAACCTCTGTTTCGTTGTTAACTGTTTCGTGTGACACGAGTGTTCCTTCATACGTCCGCGCACGGACTGAGCGGCAGGCTCGTGTGTAGGGACCACCCTAGATTGCTCCAATTTTAGCTGCCTCCTAAATCGGCCCTGCCGCAGGGCCGTGAGTAGGGGCCTTAAGCGCGACCCTCCTGATGATCTGCGCGACGTGGGGCGGGAGCGCGCTAAACCAATGAGGTAGTCTGCCGCTGTCCGCGGGCAGTGACTGACGTTAAAGCTGGTCTGCGCGTGATATTTTCCTAACGACTGCTCCACACAATAGCGGGCTAACTTGAAAGGGGTATGGCAGGTACATTCAACCCAAACCCCTAATCTGTTTCTACACGCCATCGTGCCGGAACGCTAAATTGCTTGGCAGCATGTCTTTAATGGTATGGTGGTAACTAGCCACGGCCAAAGCCTGCCAACAAAACAGACCAGACAATTAAGAGATTACAAATTCCCAGATTGACCCTGCCGGGAATCGAACCCGAGACCTCTCACCACAGCGCCGGGGAGTTCGTTAAAAGTTGACTTTGATGACGTCGACCGAACCTGTTTGGCGGCTGCGTGGTGATGCGCGGCGTGATCGCGCTGCGCCTGCAGCTGCTGCAAGCGCTGGTACTGCTGCTGCCGCTGTAACTGCTGCAAGGGAGTCTCCACGCTCCCGCCCACCGCTGCAGCACCCACCGCGCCAACGGTCCCCGTTACGGCCCCACCTGAGGGAATGGTTAACCCATTATTGTCAGCTTGTTTGGTCTACACGTATAATTTTTGTTATGGCAGGATTTGGCAAAGTTTATTCATCATACTCAAACACGTACACGACATTTAAAAGCTATAACCCAACTACGGATTTGTGAAACTTAAGTCTTATTACTATATATATAGCTACTCGTGCTGATTCACTCACTCACTCATTGATCACCTCTCCTGTAAAATTTTGTATGGAAAAATTTTTTTTCACTCACGGTTTCGTATAGAGGACAAAAATTCATTCGGAGGAAAAATATGGAGAGAGCTGATGATTGAGGATTTCGGAGACGGGTGAGGAGCACCGGCCAGGGTATCGAAGCTAGGTGGGGGGTGTTCAACCAAATGTCACTCGAAACCTCATTCAATTGCCAGAGAGCTGAAAAAAAATTCAAAAATGGCGGATTCAAGATGGCGGCCATACAAATTTCGTCGGTGTTTATCTCGGAGACTATAAAAGATGGAAGAGTAGTTTCTTGGAAAAGGATGATCAGGACTTGAAGGTCTACTTGATGAATAGAAAAAAATTCAAGATGGCGGAATTTATTTTTTTCCATACAAAATATATGCAAGACTTTATACGGTTACTTTTCAAAATTTCTGATGGTTTCGGAGAGAAAACAAAAATTTATTTGGAGGAAAAATATGGAGAGAGCTGATGGATGAGGATTTCGGAGACGGGTGAGGAGCACGGCTAGGGTATCGAAGCTAGGTGGGGGGTGTCCAAACAAATGTCACTCGAAACTTCATCCAATTGGCAGAGAGCAAAAAAAAATTCAAAATGGCGGATTCAAGATGGCGGCCATACAAATTTCGTCGGTGTCTATCTCGGAGACTATGAAAGATGGAAGAGTGGTTTCTTTGAAAAAGGTGATCAGGACCCGATCATCTACGTGGTGAATAGAAAAAAATTCAAGATGGCGGATTTTTTTTTTCATATAAAATGTATGCAAGACTTTGATACGTTCCTTTCCGCTGATGGTTTCGTACAGAAGACAAAAATTCATTTGGATGAAAAATATAGAGGGAGCTGATGATTGAGGATTTCGGAGACGGGTGAGGAGCACGGTCAGGGTATTGAAGATAGGTTGAGGGTGCCCAAACAAAAATCACTTGAAACCTCATCCAATTGGCAATGAGCTAAAAAAAACACCAAAATGGCGGATTCAAGATGGCGGCCACACAAATTTCGTCGATGTCTATCTTAAAGAGTGTACAAGTTAGAATAGTGGTTTTGTGGTAGAAAATGATCAGGCCCTGAAAGTCTAAGAACAGAAAAACCGCGGTCCGCTGCAGCGGGCCGCGCACCCACGCGCCCTACTAGTTGATTTATATAATGCACACCCAGATCAATAGTGAGACAACTCAAAAAAGGTCTCTGTTTCCTAAACGAAAAAAGTCTTTCTGCATTTTTTTTAGCAAAGTTATGGAACTCAATTTTAAAATAATATTGATAAATAATAAAATAAAATTGGGCTTTATAACTTTGCTAGCAAAAGATTCAGAAAGACTTTTTTTTGTTTAAGGAACAGAGGCCTTTTTTGAGTTGTCTCACTATTGATCTGTATTATATCTTACTGATTGTTTCAAAAATTACAAATCAATCAGCCAAAGAAGAATCATAAGGACATGAGTTTTTTCCATTTTGTATTCTGTCGCGTCTACAACAAAGAATGATTTTATAGCGCTTTCTATAAAACATGCAAATAATTAATTAATATTTTGAAATAGAAATAGAAATAGAAATATTTTTTATTCAAATAAACTTTTACAAGCACTTTTGAATCGTCAATGAATCTACCACTGGTTCGGAATGCCTTTCCTGCCGAGAAGAGCCAGTAAGAAACTCGGCGGTTGCTCTTTTCAAAAAAAATAAAAAAATTTACAATTTTTATTGAACACAGGATAGTTATTACTGTCTTATGAATCACTGGAGCGAATTATATCCACGCTTTTTTATCATTTACATAGTCTTCAATTGTATAATATGCTTTTTTCATGAGAGCAGATTTAATTGATTTCTTAAACTTGTGTAGAGGCAAGTCTAAGATTGACTGTGGAATTTTATTGTAAAACGTCACGCCCATTCTCACAAATGTCTTTTGGACCCTCTTGAGGCGCAGCCCAGGAAACATGAGCCTATTTGGATTTCTACTTGGTCTATCGGACAAATCACTCTTTTTTTTGTAACTCAAAATGTTTTGTCTGACAAATATTATGTTGTTATAAATATATTGTGAAGCTACTGTAAGAATGCCTATCTCTTTAAATCTTTCTCGAAGGGAATCCCGCGGCCTCAAATTATAGATTGCGCGGATTGCCCTCTTCTGCAAAACAAAAATTTTTCCAATATCGGCTGCCTTACCCCATACTAAGATTCCGTATGACATAATACTATGGAAATATGCAAAATAAACAATTTTTGCAGTTTCTATGTCAGTCAACTGTCGAATCTTCCTAACAGCGTAAGCAGCAGAGCTAAGTTTGCCAGCAAGCGTTGCTATATGGGTGCCCCATTGTAGCTTTGAATCCAGGGTTAACCCCAAAAACACTGTGGAGTCCTCAGTTTTCAAAGGTTCATTATTTATCTTTAAATTTTTACTGACAGTTCTCGTGTTAGGTAATAAAAACTCAACACACTTTGTTTTTTTAGCATTTAAAAGGAGATTATTTGCCGTAAACCATTCAGAGACTTGAGATAATGCATTATTTACATCGTCAAAATTGTCTTTTATCCTATCGACTTTAAAAATTAAAGACGTATCATCAGCAAATAGTACAATATCGCAAGTATTTTGGACAAAATGTGGTAAATCATTTATGTAGACCAAAAACATGAATGGACCTAGAATAGAACCCTGGGGTACACCCATTACTGAGGCTGATCCGGATGATTTTACATCATTGACACATACTCTTTGGACTCGGTTGCTGAGATAAGACGCAATGAGACTAAGTGCAAAATCTTTAATGCCATAGTGGCTCAGTTTAAGCAAAAGAGTCTCGTGATCAACGCAGTCGAATGCCTTTGACAAATCACAGAAAATACCAATGGCATTCTGTGAGTTCTCCCACGCATCGAATATGTGTTGTAATAGCCTTGCGGCTGCATCGGTTGTTGATCGACCCTTTGTAAAACCATACTGCTCAGTGTGTAGGAGTTTATTTAAATTAAAGTGTAAAAGCAGTTGGTTGAGCATTATTTTTTCGAATATCTTGCTGAGAGTTGGCAAAATTGAAATTGGCCTGTAGTTATTCGGGTCACTTTTGCTGCCCGATTTAAAAAGCGGTATTAGCTTACTACATTTCATAAGATCTGGAAAAGATCCAGAATCTACTGATTTATTAAAAATTAAAGCAAGATACGGCGCAATAATATCAATTACATTATGAATTATTTTAACTGATATCCCCCATAGATCTGCTGTTTTCTTATTTTGTAAAGATTTAAATGTTTTGACTATGTCATATGGGGTAACGTGTTCAAACCTAAATAACTTATTGCACTCAGAGACATTGCTTCTTAGAAGACGATAGGCTTCTGCCGGCGAGGAATTTAGAGAACTGGTTGTGGTAATTGGAATATTTTTGAAAAAGTTCTCAAATGTATTTACAACTTCTATATCGGAGTTAATTACATGATTATCAATTTTAAGCTCAAATTTATTATTATTATGCACCTTATGGTTATTCATTTCATCACCAATGATGCCCCATGTTGTTTTAATTTTATTATCAGAATTGACAATTTTTTGTTTTATATGAAGTGACTTTGCTTGTATGCACACATTTTTAAACAATTTAGAATAATTTCTTACATATTCAATAAACGCGGGGGAATAATTATATTTTTTTTCTGCATACAAGTCAAACAGCTTATTTCTACTTTTATAGATGCCGGCAGTTGCCCAGTCACTAAACTTAAGATCTTTAAACAGTCTTTTCTCCATCACCTTAAAGATAGAGTTATATTGTGAGCTTAACAAATCAAAAAACTTTGTATAAATTTCATCCGGATCATCCTGTGCAAGGTCAAGCGTCGGCAATCCAGCTGAGATGTTTTGTTTAAAATGCTTTACTTTTTTAGTGGTAACTGGCCTGTATTTTATTACTTTTGTTAAATTCTGTTCACTGCCTGGAATAGATATCATTTGACCGCAATGATCAGATCTGAGATAAGTGATAATAGATTTTTCGATAATGTTACAATCACAAAAAATGTTGTCAATACAAGTAGCTGAGTTTGCAGTTATTCTTGTAGGTTCAATAAAAATATTCTCTAGATTAAAGCTTTTAAATAAGTTAAGCAGCCTACCAGTAAAAAGAGTGTTAAGCAAAATATCAATATTAAAGTCTCCACAGACCACTATTTTTTTTGATGACCTACATAGCCGCCTTAGGGCATCCTCCATAACCTCCTCAAAAAGAACAAAGTCGCCTGAGGGCGGTCGGTACACACAAACTATAATGTATCGGTCCAGCTCAACACAAGACAGCTCAATAATGCGTTCTATAGAAAGGCTAACAATGTCTTTTCGCTCTTTGTAATTAATGTTATTTCGCGTTACTATCAATGATCCCCCGCGTATAGCAGTCTTTCTTGAGAACGCACTTGACAGTGAATAATTATTAAGGTGTACAATTAACTGATGAGTATTGAGCCAATGCTCAGTGAAGCATAAGATTTCAATATCAAATTTTTTAATAAAAAGCTCAATCTCATGTTCTTTGCCAGATAAGCCCTGTATATTATTATGCGACATGCACCACCACCACAGCTAAAATCGATAGGTATTACAAAATTAGTTCTTAAATGAATAGTTTGTTTCATATTTCTGCTTTCTTTCCATTCAATATTCTAAGATTTCAGTTGTAAATTGAAACTAAGAATAAAAATATAATCTACTATATGTATCTTTCGATCAGGTTTCACAAAAATATACTAATAAAAATATATAATAAACAGTTATTAGTACTCAAACAAAACTAAGGTAAAACTATACTATTGGCACTCAATATAGCAACATACACGAACATTTCGACGATACCCTACACCCTTTTTAGAAACTACCTATCGCACATTTTAATCAAATTTTCGTTTTTACTCACGTTCTGGTTCAGATGAATCCATTAGAATTTCAAGTATAAAGAGAAAATATTTATTCAAATCACACTAACAGAAAGGCGCATGTTTCATCTAGATTTTTTATTATTCATTTAGATAGGCATGTCTTAAACTTAACAATTATTTTCATTTATCTTATATAAACAACTTGATCTAATCAACTTCAAATATTTTAATAGAAAATCGCGAATGGAAAGCTTAGTTTATGACTCTAAACAACGCCCGGCGATCACTGCGAAATATTCATCGTCGGATTAGAACACCAGGTTGGTATCGCATTGAAATTATAATTTCTGCCCGCCATCACTATGTATGGGGCGCAATCTGAATACCAAAAACTTCTAAAACACATCCATTTTGCTCGAATTTTCTTTCAGATAAGTACCTAAAAATGTGAGCGAAAAACATCGGTCATATAAAATGATTTGCTTTGAACAATTTTCCATCACGCTTTCTTAAATGTTTAAGAACTTTAATATTATTATGCTGACTTTATATTAATTATACGTGGATACAAAAGTTAAAAAAGGGCGATGGATGAGGAAGAAGTAAAAAAATCATGTTTTCAGCGAATGTTTTCAATCGCTGCATGTTTTACAACAAACAAGCAACTTAAGTTAAAATGAGACACAAATATGCTCCAACATAAATCTGTTTCGTTTTATCTCTGTCTTGAGTCTAAGCAGAGTAAGAGTGCGGTCTATAGATTTCAGCCTTAGACTCTAAAACAACATACACAACAGGCCTGATGATGATTATATCCACGAGCCTTCACTTCTTCACCTCCCTTAACAGCCTGACTTGTTGAAAAATATCGCTCATTTGCAACAAGAGTGACATCGCCGGGTGGTTATGACAGAATACACGCCACTGGGTTTTAGTGGGTATTCTGGCTTGCCAGGAGTCCCACATATCCGCCCTTTTCAGGGCGGGATGCGTAAATGCATTTCCCAGTGGCTTAAAAAAAAAAAAAAAACAAGAGTGACATAATTCAAATTCGACGACGAGAGAATTCTCTCGCTAGAGAGTAATGTTCTGTGGATGCTAATGGTCTCGAAACAACGCAGTGGCCAGAGTGCGACAGAGCATAAGCTCACAACCTCTCTCGCTCTTATTTTTTTGTGCTTAGCGTAATATTGTTTTTATAGCAAAAAATATAAATTTTCGACACTAAAATTGGTGAATTTTGGATTATGTCACTCTTGTCGCAAATGAGCGATATTAAAATCAAAGGATGGCCTATGCTAATGACAAAGTACTAAGAAAGTTGGATTTTCTTACCCGGTGACTGTGGGGTTTGAGCCGGCTGGGCCGCCGGTATGGTGGCTGTCCTTGCACCTTGCTGTTGTAGCCATTGTACCTGTTCAAAATATTTATTTAGACCGAGGGATATTGATAGATAGACGATCAAATCGAAAATTAGGAAAACTAGAGTTACAACATAGCTTGTATACGGTAAGTTCTACGTTGAGTTTTTGCTATTAATTTATAACTAGGCACATTATTTTATAAAGTTTGTGATATTATTTTAAAATGCAAAAAAAATGATGAAAACTTACAAATGTACACCCTTTTAAGTACGCATAATATTGTGCCAGGCAACTACGGAACCCTCCACGGAGTGTGGCCTGACACGCATTTGGCAGTTTATTCTCGCTAATGTTCTCCAAAAAAATTTAACAAAATGAATCATGAACCGATTGTATACACAAGCAGACAAAAAGTACCTGTTGCTGTTGAGACAGACCCGGTGGTAACTGACTTCGAATGAAGGTTACACTTTGTGGTGCTGGAGACGGCGCGCCCGGCGATCCCGTCACGACACCCTGTTGCTGGAACAGACAATAATGCACACATTAAATACCAAGACTACAAACCTCAATAGCTCAACCATTTAGGTTGCGGACTGAAAACTCAAAGGTCGCAGGTTCAAACCCCAGCTGTTTCAGTTTCCAGTCCGCACCTTTAACTGTTGGGCGATTGAGGCTATATTTCCGAGACAGGTTAAGATATTAAAAAAAGGAAACTAGGGTTGTTATACTACCTAAAAACTTCATTTTAAATACATAAAAAAATTTGCTGATGCCCGCAGTTTCACTCGCGTGGATTCAATTTTTAAAAATCCTGCGGGGACTCTTTGATTTTCCGGGATAAAAATTAGCCTTTGTCACTCTCCCAGTCCTTAACTACACCCATACAAAAAATCAGGTCAATCCGTTGCTTTGTTACGGCGTGATTGAAGGACAAACCAACAAACAAACACACTTTCTCATTTATAATATTAGCGAGGATATCAGACAAATATCCTATTGGTCCATCTACTGTATCTTAATCATACCTGCTGTGCGATTGCAGCGGCTCTCTGCATGGATAATTGCCTGCGCTTCTGCAGCTGCGCCACGAACATGGCGCGCTGCTTGGGGTCCATCTGCTGCAGCTGCGCGTGCGTCTCCGCGTCCAGGTGGATCAGCTGCCGGCCCCCGCCGCCCGCCGTCCACGACACCTGCAACGCCAAATGGTACACGGGTGATCCAAGCGACATGTATAAGCCTCCAGATATTATGGACGATGCGACCAAACTATGCATCACAATACTGCATATTGCATAGTCATATACAACATGTATTGAAACTCCGAAATGATACTGAAGGAGGTGAATGTGCTCATGAAACTGAACAACTTTCCCCAAGGAACATAGGTAGAAATATGAAAAAAATTTTTGCCTCCCATAGTAAATAATGAGCTGATCGTCAATTTTGAATGGGGGGTCCACATTTTTTTTCACATTTCAACCTATGTTGCTTGGGGAAAGTTGTTCAGTTTCATGAGCACATCCTTCAGTATTATTTCGGAGTTTCAATACACGTTGTATAAAAACCAAGAATAGACTGGGTACAACTGTAGGTACAACTGTCTTGAACATAGAGAATGTTGCACTAATTTTAAGGATCACTACATATGCATTGTGCAACTGTTACATTCATATGTGTAATCATGTTTTTGTTGATGGAGTTGTTGACATTTAAACATTTGTTCAGGTGGTACAACACATTCTTAATTTACAATATTATGTACTGCATTTGTTTGATGACTTCCAACACCATGAATGTTGTCAATACTACATAATTAATTATTTTTATTATCATCAACCCATCATATTCTAAAGGGATATATATATATAAATTAAAATTCCTAAAAGTAATTTTATGCTATTAAAATACCACAAAGTTTGAAATGATCATTATTGATGTTCTGTGGACAGAAAATAATATAGGAGTTTATAGCATTATAGAAATTTTAAGAAGCTGGTCTTAAATTCTTACCCTTGGTCCAACGGCACCAGGCTGTCCAATTTGTTGTCTTTGCTGCAAGTATTGCTGCTGCTGCCATGACACATTCTGGCCTCCTTGTACTATCTGTTGTCCTCCTGGAGACACTATCTGCTGACCTCCACTGTGTGTAATTATTTGCTGAATACCTCCCCCAGTCAACTGAGAGCCAGGCTGCGGGGACTGAGGTACTTGGGTCAACACTTGCTGTGTTTGTCCAACGCTTTGGCCAATCAGTTGCTGGCCAGATTGAACTATCTGTTGAGAAGACTGAGCTATTACTACTTGATGCTGCTGGCCCTGTTGAGCAATTACATGTTGGCCACCCTGGGATAAAACTTGCTGCCCACCCTGGGTAATAATCTGTTGGCCTCCTTGGTTTACAATCTGACCACCCTGATGTACAATCTGGCTTTGAGACACAATTTGCTGTCCACCCTGCAATGTCACCTGCTGGTTCCCATGCACCAATATTTGTTGCTGGCCTGTGTGCTGGTTGATCAGAACTTGCTGAGGCTGCACAATCTGTTGTTGTCCACTGCTATTAAGGAGCTGTTGCTTTTGGACCAATATTTGATGATGAGTCTGGCTTATTGTTTGGCCTTGGTTACCAATTGTTTGCTGCAGTATTTGTTGAGGTTGTTGAATAGTGTGTTGCGGACTGAGCTGAGGTTGTTGGTTGTTAATTAGTTGTTGCTGCTGGGTCTGCATTATTTGCTGCTGCAATATTACTTGGTTCTGCGGGTTGCGCGACTGAACTAGAGGGCTTCTAATAATTTGATGCTGCCCTTGTACATTTTGCACCATTTGAATGTTCTGCTGTCTCCAAGTGCCCTGTACTGGCACAGGGTTACCCTGTTGGCTTTGTATAGTTTGCTGCACTGTCTGAATCTGTTGTCCGATGACGGACTGCTGTGAAGTACCCACTAGTTGACCCAGTTGACCCTGCCCACTCTGAGCCTGTGATGATGTCACTAGACCCTGCTGGTTTATGACACTCATATTGATATTTTGCCGTTGATTACTCAGGGACTGAACACTTTGCTGTTGTAAGCCTTGTTGAGAAGACATTTGCTGCCCAGAATTTATAAGCTGTTGTTGACTTAGCACCTGTGCTTGACCTAAGTTCTGATTGAGTTTAGCATTCTGCAGACTATTTTGAAGGTTCTGAGTGGACTGTGCTAGTTGCTGTGCAATATTCTGAACTGCACTCTGCTGGCTTAGTGTTAGGCCCTGCTTCATCACCATGTTCTGCTGGCTCATTTGTGCTTGCTGTAAATTATTTGCACTCTGACTCAACATTTGGCTGATATTCTCAATTTGCTGCTGCGCTGAGCTCATTGATGTAGTAGGACTCTGACTGATATTTTGAGACTGTTGTAAGTTATGATGTTGATTATTCTGTATGTGTTGTTGTATTATGTTTTGAGTGATTTGGGCTGCAGACACATTGGGTTGAGTAAACCCTTGCTGGTTTTGCTGATTGTTAATCTTTTGTTGTAGCATTTGCATTCTCTGATTCATTTGATGTTGTTGCAACAACTTCTGTTGTTGTATTTGTATAGCAGACAGTCCATGCGGTTGTTGCTGCTGAGGCTGCTGACTCTGCTGGCTATAAGTTTGCTGTTGCAAGTTAACTTGCTGATTTTGAACATTCATCCCTGCCTGAGACACTATAGAGCTTTGCCCGAGCTTTTGAATAAATTGTGTGTTGGCCTGGCTGCCCTGTATTTGTAAATTCTGAGTAACAATACCCTGAGGTATAGATTTGCTCATAATACTGGAAGTGGACATTGCATTACTGTAGCCCATAGAATTAACACTAGATGTTACTGCTGCTGATGAATTTGCAGAAGATGGGGGATGGTTCCATGGCATCCTCTGCTTTAATTTGTCTAGCAGTGCTTGTGTCTCATCTTTGTTCTCTGCCATATTTTGTGTGGGTACCTCGTTCTTAGCAATACCTTCCTCAAAATCAAATCCTGTGATAGCACTGATCCGATCCATTGGCTTGGGTGGTGGCTGTGGAACTACTAGCAGCTTTGGGTGGAACACTTCAGTAACAGCCTGTATTCTTGCCAATATACTCTCTAGCACCCAATCAGGAGTTACAGTTTTTACTTTAGGATAAGATAATGCAGCACTATATTTCTTACCAGAGGCAGAACCACAAATTAAGTGAGTGCAAGTTGTGTCCAAGGTCAACTTCACTTTTCCACCATGATATGTAAGAAGCGCGAACAACGCTTTGGCGTCAGCGGGACTCACTCTACAAACGCACGCGGTAACATTTGAGAATATCTTGTTCTTGTTGGGGAAGTAAGGCTTGGGGTTGGCAAGCTTCTTGAGGCGGACGCACGCGAGGACCCAGTTCTCCGTTACTGCAGGAATCTGGTAAATGTCCTGGGCATCATCGAGGTCCGTATCAGCGGCATTATGTCCACAAATTAGATGCGTGACATAATCTGAGAAATATTTAGTGTTTTCCGCTCCCCCTGACTGAAGCAACTGCATAATCTGCAAATACAATAAAACGAAGGACCAGTTATACTACAATTCGACGCGTAAATAAAAATAAAAACAAGAATACACGTCAAAAACAAACCCTTTCCGAGACATCGCCAGACAGGTAGTACTTGACATCCTTGAAAACTGGCTCTTGCAATGATAATGAGTCTAAATCGTCAACAATCGTTACCATTTTCTATTTCAGGACAATTAAGGAAAACTTAGGCTTACATGAACATTTTATTGATACTTTCATTAGAAGCGCCGAAAAAAAAATCTCAAGCGAAAACGTCCATTATGAAATTGTCAATTGTCAAGAAATTGTCATGAATAATGTTGCAAGGAATTTAAAAATAAAATGAGCAAGTGGGTAACTTTAGAATAGAAGTGACTTGTTAGAAAATATACTAATGTCAATAATTACATAGGTATGTCATTTTTGCCAAGTTGTTCCCCCATATGAAAAACTAATTCAAATTAAATTATTTTGAGTGCCTATTGTGACAATTTAACTAAAGATAATTTCGTTGCAGTTATGTAAAACGGAGTGTAAACTCGTATAATTTACCTTTTTCGCCGAGCGCGCCAACCGGCTTATGTTTCGAATTTTAAAGCGCGTTTTCAATTTTTAGTCTGAAGTTTCACCATCGATGCAGAAACGCTCAGACTGTAGGAACTTATTAATTAATAAAATATAAGTGATACCTACTTATACCCACCAATGATTATACTCATCTAGGACTGCGTCGTCGTAGATTTCGTTATTCGATTTACGTATACTATAAGTAAGACGTATGAGACTGCTATGAGTCTTTTCTTGTAGGAACACAGAGTACTTTGAATAGACTGATATGTAGGAATTTCCACACGATGCGGTCCAATGGCTGTTTCATTGCTTCCATGTTTGATTGGGATTTGGGAGTACATATCGATATTCCGTGAATATTCCAATGGACCTTGGTCATTAGACTGCATTTGGACTGTGGTATTACGAGATAGACTTGATGCGAACGGGCAGAATCTACTCGTATCTACCAGCTTTCTTGGAAAGATCTTCACAAAATGATCGGCAAAACAAACGTCACTTTCATGTAGGTATTTTGTTTCCAGTGAAGCTTTTGCCGTTAATTTTAATCTAGGCGCATTATAATTTTTTGTTGTAAAATATAAAAATAATATGTTAAAAATATATATATTATGTATGTACGTACTACTAGCTTTTAAATTATGCAAATAGTGACAGGCAACTACGGAACCCTACACTGCGTGTGACTTGATACGCATTTGGTCGTTTATTTTTTATTAAAAACGAGATTAAGTACAGTAATTTATTACATTTTCCTTGTTCTATGTCGACTTCGTAAACTTTAGCACCAACAAGTTCACCGTGTTATTAAAAAGCCGTAACGTAGCTTTTTGTATCAAAACGTCTACAACTTAAGGTGGGCATTCACGATCAATCAATAACATGATATTATAACAGCATGATATTTTACAACGGCAATGAGGGTAAAGCCTTCAATTTAAATTTTGAAGCGATTAGAACCCACGGATTTTCTGTGCTCGCCATAATGAACA
This sequence comes from Hipparchia sbordonii, assembly GCA_038048805.1. Lineage (NCBI taxonomy): Eukaryota > Metazoa > Arthropoda > Insecta > Lepidoptera > Nymphalidae > Hipparchia > Hipparchia sbordonii. The sequence continues at coordinate 3,639,335 of CM076107.1, read as the reverse complement.
GCTCCTCTCAGCTAATACTGCATTCGTGCTCGTGCGAAATATCATATGCGCTGAGCCATCACACTGTAGCCTGCCTCGGGAATGTGTGTATGTGTGCATTTTTGTATTTATTACGATTAAGGATTTTTTTTAGAGTGAAGCCGTGGGGGGGGGGCCTTCTTTTTATTATTGACGTCCAATTAATGTTTATATTGGATTTCCGTCACAAGGCTTGACCGTGAATGCTAAGCTTTAGTACCGAAGTCTCGTTGTAAGGCTTGTGTCGTATCACGCGAGTCTTGAATCTTGATGTAAATGCCGTATTTTAGTATATCTTGGATCAGAGACTAAAGTGCACGTGTTAGTGCTGATCAAGTATACGGATAATGTGACGTATTATGTTACGGAAATAAGTGAAAATGTATCGTGCATTATTTACTTTTGTGTCAATAGGATTTTTGAATGTGTGTGGCCAGTATTTGCAATCGCCATGCCCTGATTATTTTGACTATAGAAGTGATGGGAATGGTGTACATGGGGTGATAAAATTGCAGCCGTTTGGTTCTGTCTCTACTTTGTTGGTCAAAGCTAACTTTACTATAGCAACTAGATTACAATCTGTAAGTACAATTAACTTTAATTTGTTTTTTGTTTTAACTTAGGTGGGTATCTATTTATAGTATAGGTACCTACTAAATATTTTCCGTAGAAACATAATCCGATTACATATAACACATACTTATCAGCGTAGACCAGCCCTGGTAGCATGGGCGGGAGAAATTTTATCCCCGGGAAAAGGATAAAACGTTTATCCCCTGGCTTAGCTTTATCCACCCGTCGAGCATGGGCACAGCGGTGGAAATAACACTCAGTGGATATACTTATAGAAATATACATCGCCTTCTTCTCTGTCGCCATGCTTTAGCATAGGGAATAGATAATTTTATCCCCTGTCAGTGGATAAAATCGGGGGATAAAAGTTTTATCTCCTGCCCATGCTACCAATGCAGTGTGATTTTCTTCGTGGACTAGGTAAGCTAACTCAGCTAAGCTTACGAAGCTACGAGTTTTTTTCATACTTCTCTTAATTTAGCTCTGTAATTCGTTGTGTGTGTCGAAGTAAATCCTAATAATATTATAAATGCGACAGTTTGGATGTATGTTTGTTACTCAATCACGCCGCAACGCCTGAACCGATTTGGATGGGCACATAGATAGATTAAAGACTGGAATAGCACATAGGCTACTTTTTTCCGGAAAATAAGAGAATTCCCGCGGGACTCCAAAAAACCTCAGTCCACGTGAACGAAGTCGCAGGCATAATCTAGTAATATTTAAAACGTAAAAATTCTTTTTACAAAACCAACTTCAAACGCCACTACAAAGTACGAGTACCTATATCAATTGTGCCTATAACATTTGAAGAGTTCCCTCGATTTCATCAGGATCCCATTATCAGATCCTGACCTGATGACAATGGGACCACCTGGAAAGTACCTCCCTTTCAAACAAAAAAGTTTTTTTCCAAATTTGGAAAAGTCAAGTTTGGAAAAGTTTGGGTCCAGGGCTCCAGGCGTCTTCGAGTAATTGGGGAACATACTTACATAAAAAAAAAAAAGATTCTGATGAATTGAGAACCCTCCGCCTTTTTTGAAAGTCGGTTAAAAAGGATAAAATTATTTGTTTTGCTTTGTAAGTAAGTAGTTAACCAAAGATTTACCTTCATTTAAGTACCTACTTGTCCACTTACCTTCTCTCACTGTAATTTTATACGTACATAATTAGTTTTACCTGATGATTGGATAATTCTATAAGAACCTATTTAAGTAGGTAAGTACCTACTTGTTTAGATCGCGTGTCTTTGTATATGAACACGATTAAATTTATAAAATACCATAAAGCTATTTAACTTTATGGTATACCCGATGAATAATTATTATTAACTTTATTTATAATTGTCTAGTTGATGCCCGCGACTTCGTTCGCGTGGATTTCATGAATTTTCTTTGCTATAAACCTCACGGAGCCCGAGACCTTTCCAACGAATGCAAAACCGTGGAAATCGGTTCGTGCGTTCTGGAGTTATAGCGTCAGGAAGGAAAACCCGACTTATTTTTATATAATAGAAGATTAATCATTATATAGTTGTATGCGTAAAAAATTAGAAACTCAGTAAGTAAGTAACTCTACTGAGGTTCTAATTCTCTGCTCTACGAAAATTTAAATATGTAGTAAAATAGTTATAAGTTATATTTTTTTAAATCCCTAGTATTTAACAACGATACCCCTTATAACTTATAAACTTTCTTGTTTTTCTGATAGGAGATCCATGCTCCTACGACTCATTTGTATTCTAAATTGTAAAATATAATAATATCATTAATTCATAATTATAAGGTGTACAGTAGGTACGTACATTATAGCGTGATTAAAAAATAAACATTTGCTACGACGTAAATGGGTCTAATTTACACTGCAATATACCCCTTCCAAATTAGTCCGATACTATCTTAGACTGAATCGTCACCTACCATCAGGTGAGATCGCAGTCAAGGGCTAATTTGTCATCGAATAAAAAAAATCTAAAAGCTCGGCGCACATCATCCCTGTAACAGGGAGGTCGTCGAAACTGTACTCGTAGGTACTTTGACTTTTACCGGTTTAGGTTCTTCTTAAACTGCTTACTCATTTTTTGGGTTCCGTACCAAAAAGGTGCCAACGGGACCCTATTACTGAGCCTCTACTGTTCGTCCGACCGTCCGCATCTGTCAGAAAGCTGTACATATCTCATGAGCCGTAATAGGTAGATACTTCACAGAATGTATATTTATATTGCCGCTATTAAGTATAACGAATAATAAGAAAAATAAAGTTAAAAATTAAAGAGAAATTAAACTTTAGTTTTTGCACGATCTTAATAATAGCAGGGGCCCAAGTCTGCTATTGCAATTGTAGTTCAATTGTCTATCAATGAGATCCCAATTGCTACTTTTAGCAATTTTGGTAGTCTACTAATTCAATGGCGTCACAATTGTTTTCCGATGGTTTACCACTGACACATCTAGCTTTGAATCTAGCTTAAATAAACGTTTTTAATATCGAGTTTTTTTTTTTAAACTCATTTCGGCAAACGCTTTTTAAGCTAATGCCAATACCGAGGTATCATTGAATTACAATCCAATTATAAGAAATCGAACGACCATTGTGAATTTAGTAGATTACGAAATTTTGGACCAAAGATAATCGAATTGTAATTGTATTGCGGTTCAATGACAATGACATGTAAAATAGCAGACTTGGGGCCCTGATATTAAATCTTGTGTGATGGTACGGAGCCTTTCATGTGCGGGTCTGACTCGCACTTGGCCGGTTTTTCAAGTGCCTAATGAGATCGTAATCAAGTGCTGTCAAATTTTTTTTATAAAAGAGTACTGTTATGTTGATTATGTATGTTGTGAAAATGCGGGCATCTGCCATATTGGCATATTGTTGCGAACTTTAGCAAGTTAAATCTTGTGGTCGAAAGATAATATTACGGTAGTACTGGTATTTCAACCAGTCAGCCTCATAAATCTCGGTTTCTTTCAAATTCAAATTCAAAATTATTTATTTAATGTAGGCCAACTTGTAGCTCTTATGACACGTCATGACTCTACCACCGGTTCGGAATGCAAATTTGAAAATTATTATGATTATACCTTCCACCTATGTCGCTAGTTGTCATCTACCAATTAAATTGGTTCATCAAAGCGATATTAAAATTCACAAAATACGTTTTAACATTTGTACCGTTAACCACATTTTGTATTTAATTTGGAAGTAAATCTCTTTTGAAAACAAAGAAAAAACCTATAGGTAATAAACATAGGTAAGTCACCTATTAATTACAAAACTATGAAAAAATTATAATGATTCACCCAAAATATAAAATTCACAAAAACAAATACATTATGTAGGTGTATGACATCATAATATAGTGTACTGAATAAAATAAGCTGTTTAGCGGTTCTTTTTTCTACATTTTGAGAGGCTGGATCACCGATATTAGAGTATAATTATTAAGAATAGATAATAGATATGATTACGTGCTTATTTTTTTCTTAAAGATCCATACTTAAGCTAACACTAGCTGATGCCTTAAATGTAGCCTACGTCACTCTCCAGGCCCTCAATTATACCTATCTATGCATACCTACAAGAAACCATGTCCCGATCCACGTCCGATTTGGCACAGAGATAGTTTATAGTCTGGAATAACGAAAGACTTTTTATCCCGGAAAATAAGAGAATCAGTCTTCACCAAATTTAAATGGGAATTAAAAACCTCAAACCTCGCGAACAAACTCGAAGGCATCAGCAGAGGCGTAACTATACCGTTTGAGGCCCGTGGCAAATTCATCGGACGGGGCCCTTTCTCCCCCAATATAAAGAAGCTCAACCAATGAGATAATATTTTTTTGCTTTATAATAAATCACTAGGTGAAGTAAGTACATACAAACGCGAATACAATTACTCTAATAACCTTTAATTCAGAGCGTATGTAACAATTTTTGTATTAGTATCAAATTTCAAAGATTAAAATTCCTTTTTTCGGGCTTTTTGTTCAGCAAAAGTGTTAATGACATAAGAACCAAAAATGTCATTATCGCGAGCGAAGCGAGCGCGAAATTTTTTACGATTGTATTCTGCCACTACTCCACTAGTCCATGTACTTGATGCTTAACTACCTGCAATACCAATGCACAGCCGATGGTTTCTAAATCGTCACAATTTAGGTGGACCTCACCAAGCAGCGTCAGGATTGAGGAGTTGGTACCTGAAGTTCAATGATATAGCCCAGTATTAACGGCTGCACCGCGCAGTTATGTATTCCATACTTGTTACTCCGAAAATGTTGCGAGCGAAGCGAGCGCGAAATTTTTTATGATTGCATTACGGCACTTAGTAGTCCATACTTGGCACCTACAATAGCAAAGTAAAAGCGACATTTTCGCGAGCGAAGCGAGCGCAAAATTTTTTATAATTGCATTACGGCACTTAGTAGTCCATTCTTGGCATCTACAATAGCAACTTAAAAGCGACATTTTCGCGAGCGAAGCGAGCGCTAAAATTTTTATGATTACATTACGGCACTTAGTAGTCCTTTCTTGGCATCTACAATAGCAAATTAAAAGTGACATTTTCACGAGCGAAGCGAGCGCGAATTTTTTTATTTTGCACTACGCCATATTTAGTCCTGTACTTTTGACGCTTGAGACCCTGCGCTTGTATGCGCCGCACACCTGGCATCGTAGGTAAAGTCGGCTCTACCAACTATTTAGTTATTGTTTGGGGTACCTATATTCAGTAATTAATTAGATATTTTATAAAATTTTAAAATATGTGTCTATGGAACTAATGACATTTAGGTACATACTTATACAAATATGTATCTTTATCATTTCTGTAAGTCATAAATAAAAATTTTGGCCCCAAACTTACCGCCCCTAAAATCTGCTGCCCTAAGCTCCAGTCAACTCAGCCTTTTGGTAAATCCGACACTGTGCGAAACCTTTCTTGTCCAAAAGAATTTAGTTTATATCAATTTTAATTTTGAAAATGATCGCTCGGCACTAGCCCTAATCACAGGAATGGCTACAAATGTTAGGATCATCTTGTGCTTCTGGCCCTCTCTGATCGGGGGCCCCTTCCAGCTGGGGCCCGTGGCATTTTGCCGTCATGCCACCCTGTAGTTACGCCTCTGGGCATCAGCTAGTTTACAATAAATCAGCTCGAGTGATTCCCCGCAGTTTCTCAAATAGCACATATTTACCCTTAGCCTATACCTGCATGCATCTAGTCATCTCAAGACAGGTATTGCAAGTACTTAGTGGATCAAGATTGTAAAATGAAGTTCAATAACCTAGACTATTACGGGGGAAAGGCTTCGTCCTACCGAAGGATATTAATATACTTACCATCAACTTATATTCCATTGTTATACATAAAACTCCACCAAATGTTACAATGGTAATTGTAACATTTGCTAAAACGAAAACATGAGTTAGTAGGTACCTACTAGTTACGTACAAAATGTTCTTCGCGGTTTCGCGGGCTTGGCTTTTAAAAAGTTTTTGGACACATTAATTCAAATATTAACATCCATTGACTGTGGGTGCGCGTAATTCAAAAACAAGGTAAGTACCACCTTTTCTTAAGAGCCCTTAAGAGATTTTCATTTGGTTTCTACAAAAGCCTGATTCTGAATAATAAAATTCTTCAACATACGTGTACAACTTAAAATTATTTTATACTTTTGAGTGGTGCTTGAAATCGGTTTTTCAAAAAGATTTTTTTTAATTATTATTTTAAACTGTTTATTGTAGCTTCACAGGACCAATTCACTGGATCATATTTTGTTTTGGTATTAAGATTCCGAATAGCATAAGTGCTGCTATGAACTATGCCTGGTTAAAAGCCTACACATACCTATATCTGATCACGAGCGATTTCCTCTTAAGTTTCGTCCTCCATCACCGAAGAAATTCGTCATCATCTTCACCAAATTTAAATGGGACCAACCCGACGACATGTCCTTTATAATCTGTCCAGATTTGGCGGAGTTATGGAGTAAAATCGCAAAAAAAATAAAAAATACGATTCTGTAAAAGCTGCATCAATCATCGCTACAGTCTCAATTGTGGTGATTGGCTGAATTTATCGCGTTGTTTCTGCAACAATGCATTTTAGCCAATAGCGAATGAGTATCGGCATTCGTCACACTGTAGCAATCATTTTTAGAGAATTGCACAGCAGAATAAAAAGTATGTACCTATGTATGTGTATTATAAACTGGAAAGGTCGATATCATATTATCATTGACCTTTTTCAAATCCTTGACAAAATTGTTACCTACTTTTAATGAAAACTTTTTAAAGAAACTACAAAATGTACGCTATAGTCATAACTCATAAGTTTCCTAGCGAGACTTACATAGTACCTACATAATATATAGCGAGCATAGGTACAGTGGTGGAAATAATAGTTATCTATTCCATAGTGTAATATCAAATACGGATATACCTACTTCTCCTTTCCCCTTTTGCCATGCTTTAGCATAGGGAGAAGAAAATTTTATCTCTCGTCAGTGTATAAAATCGGGGAATGAATGTTTTGTCTCCTGCCGATGCTAAGCCTGCTGATAAAATGTAGCCCATGTAACTCTCCAAGTCCTTCACCTTACCCATGCAAAAAATCACGTCGCGGTTCGTTGTTCCGTTGCTACGTGATTCAAGGACAAGAACAAACCAATAAACAAACAAACTACCAAGCACCCTATACAGAGGACATTTCCACAATATAAAAATAATGAGTTTTTTTTTGTTTTTGTTTGTGTGTGCAAACTATACCGGCTAGCGTTAACATGCGTGAATAAACATTTTCAACTTTCACTAGAATCAATCCGGGTAAAACCCGTACGCACTTTGCGGGGATTTCTTTGTGGTAAATACTCATGCTGAGAACTATAGAGCGTGCTCTGACTCAGCTCATACTTAAGTTGGAGTTAAAACGAGATACAAAATAAGCTCTGACATAAATCTGTCTCGTTTTAACTCTGACTTGAATCTGAGGAGAGTGAGAGTACAGTCTATAGATTTCAGCCTTACTCTTCTGTGCTATAAGATTCAACCGGTTTCAATAAAGTACTTATCTCTAAATTCAAATTTAAAAAAAATGTCGAATATTTATTTAATTTAAATAAAGCAAAGCGTTTCAAATAATAATATACTTGTTGACAATTTATTGTGCCTATTGAATTTCCTAAACGAAAGACGTAGTCTATGAATAAAGGAAACTAACTATAAAAAAACCGGCCAAGTGCGATTCAAACCCGCACACGAAGAGTTCCGTACCATCCTTCTCTCTCCCTCTTTAATTTTTAACATGTTTTTAAATCATAAAGCGGCAATAAATATGCATGTTCTGTTTCTAACTATCTATTATACATATAGATATATAGATTTCATAATTATAATTCTCTAAATGAGTGTTATATTTATATATAATATATATGAGTGTATATTATTTATCTATCAAAGATCTTTTGCGTAATTCGGAAAAACAGAGAGACGCGCATGTAACGACTTTATTATTTTTTAAAGTTTCTACTTATTTGTTGTATTAAAATTTTATGTAATGTAAAAAATATTTTTTCCAATTGGATTCCAAATGGGAAAGTCCCATTTTAATTTTCCTTTAAAAAAGTAGCGTCACCACTATGACTTTGATGACTCAAGGCTAGAGCCTAGAGAATGACTTTAGTCAGGATTTAATTAATCTAAAACCATTGGTTACACACTTATACATACGAAAACTCAAAGTTTTATAAGTATGCTTTAGGTGCATATAAGATAGATTAAATAAATGAAGAAGAATGAATAGAAATGAATGCCTAAATGAAGATAGATATAAAATAGATAAATAGAACAACCAAAAAACTAAGTTACGATTTATTTTTATGTTATGAAGAAGGTTTTAGTCTAAAATGTAAGTTTTTTGATAGTACTTACTTATGAAGTGTGATCTTTAAATGTTTTTGTTCTTTATGTGATGAATTATTACATCCTTTCACAGCTCAGTACGGCATTTTTAAATATTTTTGTGCGAGCTCGTCGTAGTAAGACTCAACCTTGAACACTAACGCGACGAGAGGCGTACGGATATGTGTTAATATCCCTAAAAATGGCTTATAATCGCGTCGACTACTGCGGTTCTAGGTATGAATATTCTTAGATTATAGGATACTTTTCCCAGAAATGTGTAGAGATCTACGTAAATGGGATTTTAAAAATGTACTTCAGCCCGGATGAAGTTGCGGGCAAGAGCTAGTAAAGTTCATCTAAATGGTAGGCTATTTAGATGACCTCTCTCAAAAATGAAAATAAAAAAGATCCCGACGAACTGACAACCTCCTCCTTTTTTGAAGTTGGTTAAAAATACTCGTACCACTCGAGGTAAGTACGTCGTAGGCCGTCGAGGTATTTTGTTGTATCGCAAAAACCTTTATAATATATCTCTGCCATCAGTATTCAAGTCAACACAGTAAACAGTGGTCTTAAACAAGTTTAACACACCTACGATAGATATATAATATTATGTTTAATATTTTCCTGTAGCGGACTGGCCCCTTCCGTTAAACGAGATGGCTCATTTACGCATAGGTACATCCGTAATTAACGATTCGTGATTAATAACCGTCAAGTAGATGTTTTCGCATTCGTAATTTTTTAAGTTACGTAAGCGTGCGAATATGCTCATAAGAGATTATTATTAGCTAAATAGCTACTGAGAAAAATCTTAAATCTTAAGATTCAGACAACGCCCCTCGATCTGAAAAACTTATTATTGTCGCATGCTTTAAAAAGCAATTAAAGCATAGATCATAAATGGTCATTTAAAATGAAATATGATCAAAGAAACCTAACAATGATTGTCAAGTACCTAATCAATGATACCCCACTTAACATAGTTCGTCGACTTTCATTCTTTTCTTTTTCACAATATAGCGTCTGGTGGTCGCCATATTGAATTTTAATTACTGTAATGTCTTTAGTGACACTCCCAAGATTAACACAAATCGATTGACGTAAGAATCATCAAAATCGGTCCACGCGTTTGGTCTCCAGAGCGCCACATACATACATACATACATAGACTGATATAAACACTGTACCTTCCTTTGCGGGCCGCAGTTGGGTAAAAAGCGTGTTGATAGACGTAGTTTAGTTAATTTTTTCAAATGTCTAAGGCCTCCCCACATTTATCGACGTGGAATCAGCTTGCTCCGTTCGGAAAAGCTTTATGTCTACGATATTTCATATTACGAGTATAAGGGCGTAAATGACGTCGTTAGCCTTCGCTCGCTTTCGCTCGGTTCGGACACCGATCGCACGGTATGTTTTCATCCCCGAAAATTTCCAAACAGCATGCAATGGTAACGTTTTTGTAGTCTGACTGCAGCCTAAAAGCAACTGTGTTGGCCGAACGATGCCAATCCGCGGCGAAACCAATTTTGAGATGTCTGGTCAGGCCGCATTTTAGGTGACGCTAGTGCCAAACAAAATTACGATTAAATATTAAATGCCAATAGCATAGCTGTCTGCTAGTATCCTTACTATCCTTATTGATTATACATAGGTAATAGGTACTATTAATGTGAAAGTATGTTCGTTCTTCAATCACGCATCAGCCTCGGAGCACGGATCAAGTGATTTGCATCAATATCAGTGGAGGAGCTGGATTGTAGAGTAACATAAACCTACTTTTTATCTCGGAAAAACCGGTTCCTTTTAAACTTTCCTATTGAACAAATCCTGACAAAGCATTTACAAATTAGCACGATGAACTTTACTGTAAATAATGACTAACGGTTGGAGCTATATAAAAGGCTATTGAGGTCTTGATTTTCTTACCTCATTATAACTTGTACAATACACCTTAAATACCTTTATTACCTCTACAAGCACATACATCATTAAGGTCATGTTTGTCACCTATCAAAAAATCCCATGAAATTACTATACTGTAAACTTGTAAAGGAACAGGTATTTCACTTATTCGTAAAGTATCAATATTAAAAGAGGAATAAAAGTGGTTACTATACCTACCTGCGGTGTACTAGTGCCCTTAATGATTTTTCAAAAAAAAAAAAAAAATTTAGGTAAAGGAAAGGCGTTGATTTTTTTTTATAGAAGGAATAAAACAACATTTAAAACATTGAAGCGTTTCTTCATTATTTAGGTAGGTAGGTAAGTATATTCATTTAAAATGAAACTTAGAGCTAGTTATTAGTCTAATATATTAGACTAAGTATGTTACATTGCAAATGAATAATAAAGAAACATTGTAATGAGTAATAAAGAAACGCTTCAATGATTTAAATGTTGTTTTATTCTTTCTTTTAAAATAAAAATCAACGGCCCTTCCTCTAATAAAGTTTCAGTTGTAATTTTTTTTTTTTGAAAATCATTAAGGGCACTAGTGCACCGCAGACAGGTATAGTAACCACTTTTATTCCTTACAGTTATTTAACTGCACTTACAAATCATACCCGCGTGTAATGGGGCCAAGAGTACCTACCGCTGCGATTCCGCACTGAACAGCCAGGCATATTATTTTTTGGCAAAAATGAGTCAACCCTTCAATCTATAAACAGAAGAGGTAATCAGATGCATTACTCAGTGCAATATATTTTTTTTTCAGACATATGCAGGTAGCATCGTCCCTGTTGGGTCGGAGCTACACCTCCTGCAGGACTTCAACCGCGGAGTACCGCTGCAGTACCGCGTCAATTTCCCCGTAGTGTCGCCCGTTCCGCAGCTCACGGCGCTTATTGTGAACGACAATGTCGTGTGCTATGGACCTGGAGGTATTCACCCCATTATTTACCCGACTAAGGTAAAGCCTAGAAGCATAGAAGGGTTATGATTTTAGCACTCTGTGTATGTATGTGTGTGTGTGTGTATGTGTATGTATGTATGTATGTTGTAGGTTCGTATTTACATTTCACCGTAGCGCCTAAACTGCTGGGCTGATTGTAATGAATCAATCCAAGGTGCCGATTGATTCATTATTATATTACGACGAATGTCACATTCAATTTTTCGTACAATACCATAATGTGCCTATAATAACTTTCTTACTTTGCGGAAATAAGAACTTACTATAGACCTACGAATATTTGCAGAGTAAAAAGTAGAAGATACGACAGAGGTATACGCATTATGTATGCACCGCACGGCGCTTTCATTGAAACCAAATTCTACCAACGTACTTTCACCTCGTAATAGGTATCATGCTGTTACTCAGTTACTCACTCTAAATTCTCCATCTCAAAAGAATTTTGTTCTATCGTCATTTTTGGTCTATACCTACCGTCTTGTAGCGTATTTCGCTGCTTAAAACTGAGGCCAATTTTTTTTGATTTGTATGAATTCAGTCAGAAATTTTCCTAAGCAGCCCGGAGTCGAGAAAAGCCTTTTTTCCGAGAACTGATGCACAAACAGTGGCGAATATTTTAGACAGATATAGCTATCAGTTCTGCATGTAATCTCTGCGGTCGTGTCGGATTATCGATACATATTTACAAGACTTGAGAGTCAAAGAACAGGAGAACCTGATACCTAACCTGAACCTAAATGATATATGTACACAAATTGTAATCGGATACTTGCCGCGTAGTTGGCTAGTCTCCGCTGAGAAGCGATCGCTTCCAGTTGAATGGTCTAAACTGCCAGGCAACGAACCTATAAAAGAAAATAAAAACTTTAAGAGGGAATAAATATCGTGAAAACATTATTGACACATTTATTATTTTTCTTCAAACAGATACACCATCGCCAGGCCAGTACGTCACAACGATAAGTCTCCAACACATGCTCTACTTCAAAACTGGTGCTAATGGGCAGTATCCAGTACACAACGCACCTCAAACTCAGCGTCCAGAAGTCGTGTACGTACACCAGACGCCGTCTTCTGCGCTCAACCCGAACAATTTCATCAGTTATGTCGAGACAAACAAAGATCATAATAGAAAGCCTGGTAAGTTATTTTCAATACAAAATAAAGTCGTTAAACGCTGGGTTCATGGAATTTGACGTCACATTGTTCCGAATTAATAGGTGCTCTATCATGTCTCTAACTCATTCTGCAAATACAAATAATAATAATTTGCTATTCCATTTCAAACCATGTGAATTGTTAACATTTGAAATCGTATGTGTAACGTGTTGTTTTTTCTTTAAAAAGTTCATCATTATCACATCAGCCTGTAGACACACTCTTTCCTCAGCCTTCGTCATCCTGCCACTTCTCGCCACCTTTATATCGTCTCTTTATAAACTCTAACTTAACGTCTATCATACTGGAGAGCTTTGCCCATAGAAAGTGTACGCTTGCATACGGTTCAAAGTTCTTCAAATCAGTTTATCGTTTATCCGTTATGACAATACCTTCTCTTTAATATAAATACTTTACTTTACTTCTTGGCCATCTATTTTAATTATAATTTTCGTGTCTTCTTCCACTCAAGCATATTCTGGCAATTCAGCTATTTATTCATCGCCTGCAAAACATTAATAGAACATTCAAAATTTTTAATGATAAACTAATTGGCTTTAATTTGTTTTTTTTTAGATGGCCAAATATATTATGTGATAGATTACGGTCGCCCAGTAAGCCAAAAACCAGAAGTATATCCGCAATATTTCCCGGACTATAACCAACCGTTTAACCAACCTGACTTTATTGTAGATACTCCTGAAATGCATACTACAAAAGTTACGACACATAGAACAACTACTACAACTAGAACAACGACCGAAAGACCCCGAACTACAATACCTGCCGAACCTGTGTAAGTATAACTGGTGTAATTTCTGGTAGAAGATCAGACGATCCTGCCAATGTAAAAATGAGTAACTATGATTGGTAATAAAAGATCATGTACGCCGGTCAATCAACAAAGTGATTTGATTAGGTAACCAAAATCATGGGACGTCCTGAGAGTCCTGAGACAGTACAGAGAGAGTGAAATGTATCACCATCTAAGTTTTGTCAACAGCTGACATTGAAGATGTGCTCAGCAACTTCTCTATTATATCAAACAGAGGAAGTGTCTTTGGCCTTTTGTGATTGCATCAATGTGTAATATGGGTAAGTGACATGTGAGGAAGCAATGTCTTCGACGTCACCCTTGTTTTGGATCTTGCTAAGAACGATTATTCTTAGTGCGTTTCTTGTAGTCGTTTCTTCCTTGAGTGGATGTTATTAATATCCGTCAGTTATAAAGAAAAATATGCTTAACGTGGATTAATACCCTCCTTTCAGACTCAAACCAGACCCTTTGAGCATCGGATCTTCAACGTCCGCACAATGCGGCATAAATTTCAGAAATGATCCGAACGCTCCGATAGTTCCTCTAATCGTGAAAGGGGAAACTTTTGAACGAGGAGAGTGGCCGTGGCTGGTAGCCATCTTTAAACGCAAATTCAGTTCGCTGAGCTACATCTGCGCCGGAACTCTAGTATCTGATCGTCATGTGATTACTGGTGAGTATTTATAAGTGACAATACCTAAACACTCGCTTCCTATACTTATATCAAATTACAAGAAATGGTTTGGCAGAAAAAATGTTTTTCGTGCATTGCCTCGTGGAAAACCGTCTACTTACTTCCTTTCGGTTTATTTTAATTTTTAGACTTTCCTTAACTAAATTTTAAGCCTTCAACTCATGGTATACCAATGGATGATGAAAAAATAATGTCCCATTTTTACAGCGGCTCACTGCATGCAACGTAAGAGCACGTACACGGCCATAAAGAACCTAGTAATAAGAGCTGGAGTGTACAATCTCGAGGACTGGAATGATGACGACATCGCAGTGACCAGAGGTCTGGCTGCAGCCTCTATACACGACGCTTATAACGCATCGACACTTGCAAGTAAGATGCGTCGTTTATTAAGAAGCATACTTAGTTGGGCAGGTATCGTGGTGATTGTAAGCCCTGTAGATGTATGCTATGAGAAAATTTTGTCTACAATTTATTCGTGAATTTCTTATAGAGATAGAATTCACATAGAAATTATGAGCGCAGACAAACTTTTCTCGTGGTCCTAGCCCTCCTGCGGTTAGATCAAGAACCGAGACCTACCGTGCTGGCTGTTGCTTTCGACACGTGACTGAAGTAGCAGCCAGCACGGCAGGACATTCACTGAAAAATTACTGCAGCGAGGCATCACGGTAACAACTTCTCATAGCATTTGAATATTGCGAAAAATGAAATGCTCCACGTTAGTCCTGCCAATTCCGCGCCGCCGCCGGTGCTTCGGCGGACGAGTGATGAACTCTGTTCGTCGTTCGGTATCCAGTAGCGTCTGATGTGAATCTTTATGTCTCTACCAACTACCATCTCTACTATCTCGCGATGTTTTACCCAACATTTCAAATTTGAGAAAAATTTGAAAAAATCTAAATTTATCAATCTGGAAAAATTACTGATAATACCTAATTTTAGTTTCTAAACTGTATTTGTAGGTGTGTTTTAAATTCACAACTAAGTTTATCTATATTTTAATTTATCCAGATGATATCCTCGTTTTGACTCTGACCAAGAGCGTACCTCTGAGCGAGAACATAAAACCTGCCTGCCTTTGGAGTGGAGATACGAATCTTAAGATGGTCGTCGGAAAATCAGGAGTTGTAAGATTTTACCGTAAATTTTCACTTGCCTTATAAAAATTACCATAATAAAAATTGCGTCATGGGTCACTTTACACCACAAGTGTTAAGCGCATAATATATTAAATTGAAGTGTCTGTCTGTAATCTCGGAATACTAAGGGCTGGACTAATTTTGAGTGGACTTTTACAGATATAGAGGATTGTACAAAGAGTGATTTAGGTAAGTATATAAATTAGGTAGCTACCCTACCCAATTTACGGATTATTTTGAGTTTTGAAAAACCTCCCGAAAGGGCTTAAGCAGCACCAATACAGTTACAACATTCCCACCGAATCAAAATCGAAATGATCAACCTGCTTCCGACAGGAACAAGTGATACCAAAAACAAACATAATCATAACTTTGTAGGCATTTAAACGTTCTCGTAGAAATAAAAAATAATTTTGTATTTAGGTGGCGGGATGGGGTTCTAATGAATTGGGTCCGGGCGGTAAAGGCGAGCCGCGCATGGTAGAGATGCCCATAGTCAGCACTGAAACGTGCAGATCCAGCAAACCCGAGTTTCACAGATTGACTTCGTCGAAAACGCTTTGTGCAGGTACCTACCTACCTTGTTAACTATTTCAGCCCAGTAGGCTGCAGTGTGGTGATAACCTAGTGAGACTTTGGTCTCCTTTTAGGGGGATCCGGAATTCAAGCCCTAGGCAGCCTCAAGTGGGTATTAAATATCACTTTAACGTGAAGAAAAATATCGCGAGGAAACCTGCATGCTTTAGAGTTCTCCATAATGTTCTCAAAGGTGTGTCAAGACTGCATTTGGCCAGGCAACGTGGTAGATTATGACCTAAACCGCCTAATCCGTTCCCAATCTGAGTCGATTGTGATGTGAACATGACGTCATGTCGGTGTTTTGTGTATCAGTTCTATCATTGTTAGAATAATTTTACATACCTAATGATAGGATGTTTTTTGGATGAAAAAGGGAAATATTTCATCATTGAGTCTAACAAACTATATTTTACTTTTGCAGGAGATCACAGCGGCTCGGGACCCTGCTTAGGCGACTCCGGCGGTGGTCTCTACTTGTTGGAAAATGGACGTTGGAGAATTCGCGGAGTTGTTTCGTTGTCACTGTGGGCTGAAGGCGACGCTGTTTGCAACGTCGACGATTACATAGTGTTCACTGATACAGCACAATATTTGCCGTGGATAAACAATGTTATGTCTAACGATATTCGTTAATAAATAGTGAATTGTTTTAAGAAAATAATTGTTCTATTGATTTTATTTAGGTATTTATTTTTACAACGTACATACTTAAATAAATAAATATAAGTACCTATCTGACCTCCTATCCTATTTTCTTTCGTTTAGTTCTTGGTTTAGTTCGTACGTAACTCGTACGTTCGTAAGTTTTAGATAATAAATTAATAAATAATAAACTTTTTAGATTATTCATATTATAAACTATGAATAAACTGTGAGTGGAGTCGGTACTATACACTGACTAATTTTTTTTTTTTCAAATAAACTTTTACAAGTACCTACTTTTGAATCGTCAATGAATCTACCACTGGTAATAAAGGAATACTATGTTTAGGGGTGCGCGGTTGCAGATGGCATTTATTAGGTACATACATAACATTTTCTGTGTTTCTTATATGTTTGTGGTTATTTTAAAGTTCTTTTATGTAGGTACCCACGTAAAACATAATATGGTACCTACCTACATTTACCTATTCTATATTCTAAGAAGTAAGTATCTGCTTCCTAATTCCATGCTATTCATTTTTATGCTGTCATCTCAAGTCAAAGTCAAAAGTGAAGTGAAGTGTCAATGTCAATTTGTCAAATAATTACAATTTTCAAGAGATTTATTTCCCGCCGCGCCGCATTCGGCATTAGTTTAATTTAATGCAACTACAGAGTACTTTTGTATTAAATGTAACCCAAACATAAAATTAGAAAAGAAGAATATCTTTATAATGACCTGGAATAAATTAATTTGTAACGTTCGAGAACTTCAATTATGTGGCACGCTTAATGGGGGCCAAAGCTTCAGGTAAAACTTTATTATTATTCGAAAATCTTATCACGTTCAGAAAATCTTTGTAAGTATAGAATATTTACCAAAAAGATTTCAGATTTCCTGTATATTCATTTATTTACATCAAATTTTTAAGCCCTACATTCTTTTTTCTGTAGATGGGAATACAATAAAGAACGAGATGAATGGACAGGAGTGTTTTCAAAAACAGTTTGGAAATTACAACAAAACAACGATTTCCTACATTATAAAGTCATAGGATCGTTATTATCGAAAAAGGAACCCAAAAACATCAAAGAAATTGATAATGGTATGTTTGAAAGATTATTGAAGACGTATCTCCGATTAGATTTCAATTTAAGTGACTACTACACAAAATGGTCTGAAAGAGATGATTTGTTTAAAGCAGCTTGTAAACAGTTTTATGGCATAAGAATGTTGGCTCAGGAGCCTGTAGAAAACCTGTTTTCTTTCATTTGCAGTCAAAATAATCATATTTCAAGGTAAGTTTATTGTTAATGTTTATTAGTTTTTAAAAGCTGATTATAGTCAGAATCTGTTTAAAACACCACTTACATTTAGTTGTTACTAGTTGATGCCCACGGCTTCACTCGCGTAGATTTAGTTTTAAAAAATCCAGCGGGAACTCTTTGATTTTCCAGGATAAAAAGTAGCCTATGTCACTCTCCCAGTCCTCAACTATACCCATGCAAAAAATTACATTGATCTGTTGCTTTGTTGTGGTGTGATTGAAAGACAAACCAACAATCAAACACACTTTGGCATTTATAATAATTATAAGTAAGGCATCATAATAAAAAGATTTTGAAAAAATATACCTTATTAATTTCAGGATATCGAGTATGGTTGAAAAGTTATGTAAACATTATGGTGAAGTAATATGTGAACATGATGGTATTACATATTATTCATTTCCGGAAGTAGAGAAACTGGCAAACCCACAGGTTAAATAAAATTTTAAATGCTTATTTAGGCTTATTTAGTTACTTGCCCTGACTTTGTATGTAGGCTTCCTGTAGTAGACTTATTCTATAGACTAAAGGCCTATTTAAGAAGAAAGAAAGAAGAAGCCTGTGTCACTCTCCAGGTCCTCAACTTTACCTATACAAAAAAATCACAGATCTGTAGCTCTGTTGCAGCGTAATTGAAGAACGAAGTAACCCACTTTCGCATAATATAATATTAGTAAAGATAGTAATGATTAATAATTAATTTATAATAATTATAATTACCATTACCTTACTTCATATGTATTCCCTCACTTCATTACCTCCCTTCATAAACATATTAATAAAATTGATTGACTTGTAAAATGTACCAATGTTGAAATAAAGAATGGTATCATTTTATGAATTCAGGTTGAATCAGAATTAAGACAGCTGGGATTTGGATATAGAGCTAAATTCATCCAAAAATCAGCAGCACAGATTGTGGCATGGGAGGGCGAAAAGTGGTTCACTGCTCTCCAAGACATGAAGTATAAAGAAGCTAGATTGGAACTCATGAAGTTATGTGGTATAGGACCAAAGGTACCAATAATATTTTATTTTTTAGTAGTAGGATTTCTTTACAAGTTACATTGAAAGTTAACAAGAACTTCACAAACCCCTAAAATTACAGAACAACTAAAGACTTGGGTACCCCACTAAAAATCACTGGTCATTGAAATTGACTGTTTACACAGTTCAAATGATTTTGTTCTCATTAGGTTGATCTTGACAAGCAGTTGGTACATAAATTGTCTAATGATGAAGCAAGATTTCAAATAATTTTTTTAAATTTATTTACATATTCACCAAATGCAGGTACATTTTACCAAGATGTGTGTGAATATTATACACTAAAATATTAAATTTTTATTTAAAACATTTCATTTGGCTATCATATTTCCGACAGCATGGGTACCTTTAGAGCGTATAGGTGTTTTGTACGCAAACACACTATCTTAGACTGCATATTCACTTGGTGTGATTTATTATTTAAAAAAAAAACATATTATAGGTAGCAGATTGCATATGTCTGATGTCCCTGAACCATCTGGAAGCATTGCCTGTAGACACCCACGTATACCAGATAGCTGCCCAGAACTACTTGCCGCACCTGCGCGGTAAGAAGAGCGTCACCGATAAGATGTACACTGAAATCGGGGACCATTTCAGAAACTTGTACGGCGATTTGGCCGGATGGGCACATACTGTAAGTTAAAATTGGTTTTGTTCCTCAATACAATAAAAATATAAAGTTTAACATTAACTGCAATCTGCCTTGGCCCTAATTCTTGACCTTAGGCACCAGTGCACACTAAACACTTGGATACATTTCTATTGCAGTTGTCATAACTGCAATGCAAGTGCCAGCAAATAGTGCAATCAGCATACAGTTCTACTACAGCGGAATTGCATTCGGCCAAACTTTTAATTCTCAATATCTTAAACGCTTGCACAGACTAGGTGTCCGTTGTCTGTACAGGCCTTTTAGACTGTTTTGTCTGTCAAAATAGATCGCTTACAACTGCATTGCATAACACACACCAGGGACTAAAAGTAGGCAGCACAAAAAGTCCCCCCTGACTAGCCGGACATCGACGGACGAATTTTGACTCAGACTAGTGGT
Source organism: Hipparchia sbordonii (assembly GCA_038048805.1). Lineage (NCBI taxonomy): Eukaryota > Metazoa > Arthropoda > Insecta > Lepidoptera > Nymphalidae > Hipparchia > Hipparchia sbordonii. The sequence goes on along the minus strand of CM076107.1, from coordinate 3,619,454 downwards.
TTGGAATACCATTCCAAACAACAGATATTAGAGTTCAAATTATGCTTTTCTATTTTACAGGTACTATTTTGTGCAGATTTAAAAAAATTTCAACACAGCGATGTTTCTGAAGATGTAAAACCTAAAAAAAGGAGAAAGAAATAATTCTGTGATAGATATGAAAATTGTAAATAATAAAATAAAGAATAAGTTTAAAATATTTTATTTTTATTGGTTATAATGATTAACAGTCTTAATTTAAGCATCATATAAAAGTAGAAAAAACAAATAACTTTACGTATAAGTTCAGCTATTAATAACACAACCTGGAATGGTTCTAAGAATTTTTATTAGTAATAAGTGACGCAGGAAATGTATAAAGAAGAAGAACTTTAATCAAAATGTGCTAGATTTGCTATAAAATAAGTTCACATCAATTACGAACCTATTTTACAGTTGTAGAGATATTTTTGAATATGTAGGATATATTCCTTGAGTAAGAAAGGGTTTTTAAGAATTAATATAATAATATTATGTAAAAAAATATAAACTAACGTTCAAATGTAACACATTTTTAAATAGTTTCCGATACCTAGTTATCGTAAAATTAACAAAACATTTTTATTGACATAATTGCAAAGAGATATAATATTCCTCAATTATTAAAACTAAATAGGTTAATTTAAGTAATTTAGGTAATGTTGAGATCGAAGACTAAGAAAGCTTGCACTAAATATTAATGTTGCAAATGTGCAGGTAAACGTGGGCGACGAACTATCGTAAGTTCATCATATCCCATTGCGTAGGGTAACGCAATGTGCTACTACCACGAATGCGTAAAAAGTGCATGACGCAAATATATTATATACAAACACAATTCACGCACACATACATGGTGTAAGGGAAATGTTAACGAAAACTTTGTGAGTAACCTTACACAATGAAATTACAAATACCTACCACTCATCTCGCAAATGACGGCTTGCCAATATTGTAATTTTTGAGCACGCAAGGTACCGCGAACATCGAAGGCCGATACCTATACGTGAAATACCTACTGCGCGTCGCAAGCGGCGGATTGTAGGTCGAGTGTTTTGAATTTTTGATAAATTGTTGTTTGCGCGCACTTGCAGTTTTTAACCTACTTCCAAAAAGGAGGAGGTTATCAATTCGGCCGGTATCTTTTTTTGTGTTAAATAGTCATTATTTTGTTTTTCAAATAAAATCTAGTTGAGATAGGTTACCTACACGGTTCATTGTACAGTGGTTACGATTCTCTAAAAATGATTGCTACTGTGTGATGATTGCAATCGCCTCTGATTGGCCGATACTCACTCGCTATTGGCTAAAATGCATTGTTGCAGAAAGAACTCGATAAACTTAGCCAATCACCACAATTATTGAGAGTAGCTATGATTGCAGCTTTTACAGAATCGGCTTGCTGAATACAATATCCTACAATATTGGTTTTCGGTTTATTTGTTTCCATAGTATATTTGTGGACAGTACTCGATGAGCGCCTGCAGCGCTCGTATCTCGAAGGCCAGGTCAGTGATGGCTGGCGGCGTGGCGACCAACGTTGGTGCAAACACCGTACTCAGGTTATGTGCAGACATTTTATTTACGTCCGCTTGTTGTGACACCCTGTAGATATTGATAAATACAATTTAAATTAGATTATGATTCCATCTGTTGATGGAAATGATTTTAATAATTTTTTTGTAAAACCCGACATCCTAATTTACGCTGCCAACGCTGGCATAAACGTTGGCAGATATGCAATTTTTCCCATCCACGCGTAGGAGGAAAGATTGGGGCAAATGTCGCGAAACGGGATAAGATTTCAAGCTTGATTTTCAACTTTAATTCCTGGAGAGCTGGAACTTAGTATGAACAGGTATGAACCTATGTACTGTTGATCTCCTTAAAATGACAGTCTCTATCGAGCCACCAGTAGACATGCACAAAAAATAAGTTTTTTCTGAATATCTCGTGAAAAATTCAATAGTATTGATCACTTGGGACTTACCTATGCAAGTGCTGCACGATATACTGCAAGCAGTTGAAATGCGCCGGCGGCAACATGTCCAGGCACTCTCGCAACATCGTCACTTGCAACGATGTCGTCTTCATTTCTGCGAAAATGTGTTACTTATGAGTTAGATTATTAAAATACCTAGGAAACCCTTTGTTTTTCCAGGATAAAGTTGCTTATGACAGTCGCCAGGACAACTATACCCTTGCAAAAAATCACTTCAATCAGTTGCTCCGTTGCTGCGTGATTGTACCACTCACTGCGTGATTGTTCACTCAGTGAGAAAAAGTGTTGAACTTTTCTCGAGACAACGCTTTCGGAAGCAAAAACGATTTTTGCTCACTATTTTACACAGCAAAGGCGCCCTTTTTGTGCTAGTGAGGTGAAAATTAGATTTATAGGAAGGATTTTCTCACGGATAGCGTTCACCAGGTGGGGATGCACTTCATAAGTGACAAGTGGTACGGGCAGCAAGCGAAGGTACAGCTTCAGCGTGCCCGCGATCACGTTGATATTACTGTACACGCTCAGGTCCGCTGCTTCACCATCTGCAAGACGATTTACAACCTACTTTAGGAAGTATGGGCGGAATATATAGAAAGCCACTAAGATCTACGCCACATTCGTTTGCTATGGCAAGAGATATAAAAAGCCAATTCTCTTGATTATTATCATCTCATATATTCTATATATCTAGATCATCATTTATATTTTTAGGATGATTATCTAAGGTACGGTAATCAATATAGGATCCTTTAAATAGTATAGTGTAATATGGGCCTAAGATACTGTATCTTATATTATGATGATCTATATATATAGAATACTAGCTTTAACCCGCGGCTTCGCTCACGTTAGATTCGATTTTTCAACCCCCTATTTAACCCTCTTGGGGTTGAAATTTTCCAAAATCCTTTCTTAGCGGATGTCTACGTCCTAACAGCTACCTGTATAAGAAATTTCAGCTCGATCGGTCCAGTGGTTAAAGCTGTGCGTTGATAGATCAGTCAGTCAGTCAGTCACCTTTACCTTTTATATATTTAGAGATATGAGGTATATGAGATGATAATAAATCTATGGTACGAAATAGGATCCTATAAATTGTATATGGGCCTTAAAAGCGTTATCTAAGAGTCCAAAACTGAATCCTCGTAAATCAGGAAAGTATATGAGTTGGGGAAAAGGCCTTTCATTTAGGTCTTAGTTAACTTCAAAGATACTTTTACGTGTGTACCTTTGTCGAAAGCCAGTTTCAATGCCTCAATCTCATCAGCAAACCCGGAAACCCTATAGATTCCCTCGGAGTCCATTCCTCTCGCCTCGATTTCATTAACACACTTCCTTACGACGAATGGTAATGTACTTGAGTGGGCGTTCAACAGAGTAGTTAAATCTATGCCAAATACTCCTCTAAGCTTTTTCAGGTCTGGTAAACAATGGTTGGGCACTACATCTGAACATTTTGAATGTGCTATGAAACCGCAATCTGTAAGATAAATACATATTGGAAAATATAATACAGCTCGCAATTTCATCTATATGGATTTAAGTTTTTGACAATCCCATGTGAACATTAGTTATTTTAGCATTTAATGAAAAACAAAGCCAGAACATGTGAAAAACAGTATACAATGCGCTGTGGTTCCCTTTAAAATCTGCACATTGCAAAAGTTGTGTTATGGTCCTTATGAAAATGCTGATATGACGCTTTGTGGCAAATACAGAAAGACCATATAGCGAAATTCGTTTTGCGGCTATGATGCTATATGACCACAATATGTTGTAGCAGTGAAGAAAAGCAATGACGTATTCTGTTCGTTTCTCATTTCTGCCATATTGTATTTGACCAAATGTCTTAGGTTGAAATCTATAAACCACACTAACTCGGCTCAGACTTAAGACAGAGTTAAAACAAGACAGATTTATGTTAGACCATACTTGTGTTTCGTTTTAACTCTATCTTAAGTCTGAGCTGTGTCGGAGTATGCTCTATAGATCTCAGCATTAAAGTCTACATAGCAAAGAATGCCAAGATAAAGTAAACACACCTCTTTAATCAAAATCTAACAAGTAGTTTGGTCAGTATGTACATATAGATTAACCCACAAACATTCACACATTGGGCAAAGACCTATCTATCTTGTAGTTGGGTAAAAATGATATGAATTACCTTCACATTTAACACCTTGCGCAGTGAAACCCCATAGAAAGTTAGCACACAACTCGCACCAGTTAAGACCCTTGAATGTATGCACCTTAAAATTATGCGATTTAAGATATTTATATAACAATGGGCTGTCTTCAATGGGTGTCAGATCTGAAGGTTTTTTGAAGTCTGATTCAGTCTCTAATATTTGATCGTCATTCCTGTTAATAGGACTTCCGTTTTTTGGTGTCCTGGTGAAATGAAAAGCCCACTGAGTTAATGATGTATGATGCAATAAAGAAAGAAAAAGTTTGTATGATACACATGTAACAGTGTGTTGATTGCAACTAGGGAATGCAATCTCGATCTCGCGAGATCTCGTTCTCGCGAGATCTCGGCCTTTTTTAGCGAGATTAATCTCGGACGAAAAAAGGGCGAGATCTCGCGAGATTAACGAGATTGCACTCGAGCATAAAAAAGTCTTATTCGAAGCGCGGACTGACACGGCCAACTTGTAGCTCTTATGACACGTCATAAATCTACCACCGGTTCGGAATGCAGATTCTGCTGAGCAGAACCGGTAAAAAACTCAGCAGTTGCTTTTCAAAAAATAAAATAAAAAATAAATTTTTTTACAATAGGTAACCATACTATGCTATGTATACAGTGCTTCCACAGTGATTTGATAGATATGTACGTCAAAGTTTACTACTTAGAAGTTTATTAAAAAATTATAGTTTGTAATTTGATGCATAATTTTTCTATTGAAAAAATTCGTGAAAATAAATGTTATCTTATAATACTTATAATTTTTATCCTAATTTATTCAAATATTGTGATTATTTGCCAAAAAAACACACAAAACTGCCAATCTCGCGAGATCTCGAAATTGGCGAGATCTCGCAGTATTGTTATTTACAATCTCGCGAGATCTCGCTTGAGCCCCAATCTCGCGAGATTTGCATTCCCTAATTGCAACAATTGACAATGCAATAAGGAAACTTAAAATGGGTAATTTCAAATTTGCTCTGTGAAGTTCATACTTGCATGTGCCAAATACCTGGTCAGAAAGAAAAAGAAGAAGGAAAAGTGTTCTGCAAAATGTGTCAGCAGCCAGAATTCCCGGTTAATATATGTATGACACAAGTAAGACATGCAAATATGAACTTTATGTAAATATCAAATTATTTTCAATTTTGTCTGACGTACAGTCAATGTGGTTCAACAAACACTAAATGTATTGCATGCATGTAAAAAGTACTTAAGCAGAGAGAATAAGTATTTAGGTGAAATACGTAATTTTCAAATTAATGATATTGATAAATATCGAGTTAATTTCATATGAATTTATTAAAACAAAAATTAGTAAATCAACAGACTAAGTAAAATATACTTACTGATGAATTTCATTTAAAGTATTTTTTAATTTCCTCCTATTAAGAGTTACATATGGACTCTCAGTGTATGTTGTGCGAGAGTTGATCATTTCCAGTATGTGATGCGCCTTCAATTCCATGTGACAGATGATTAGTCCATCGGCTACCAAGTCATAAATACTGTCATACCTCTTTTCTTTTATATAGTGTGTCCCATCATAGTATAGTTTATAGTGATGTATTCTATCATTGAACCTGAACAAAATACAACTTTTTCCATACAAAAAAATAGGGGCCAGTCATAATATGATTAATTATTGTAACAATAAGTAGATGTATGTGAACATACAGAATTTGTCAAACAACTGAGAAAGTGCTGAGCATAATTCACAAAATCATGACTACAGTTATACACTATGTAGCGCAGTGGTGTTGTGTGACATTGCTCTAACTCAATAAAGTTTTTTTTTTCAATTGAATTGAAATTCGGCCTGTTCATCTAGATTAATCTTTGGAAAAACAAAATCCAATGAGCTATAACCTTTGTTACTTTATTGCTTAAAAAGGCAAAAATTTAGGCTTTAAAGATGTTGAATTTTTTAAATTTTGATCGCTACACAATCCTCTTTGTAACAAAACGCTAGTTATTGCTTACAAAAATTAAAACAAGTACCTCCAAGTTAATGTGTAAAAGTCATTGGACTCATTGCCTTTTCTTATTAGAAATGCTCCATTGGGTTCACCATCCAGGAGCAAAGCTGCATCCTTGTGCCCCATCACTCCATGATACTCTTTCCCATAAAATTCTGGTCTGTCTGGACAGTTCTCGCATATAAGTCGCTTTGGTACTGGCGCCTCCATTTGGATACGATAAACTAAGAAAACAAATCACATTTCTATTATTACCAACCACTTCTTGGCTTAGATCCGTTTCCAGAATGCTATCTATTGAATGTACTGAATATCTATTGTGTACTTACGTTCAGGTTTCCATATATTTTTTAAGTTATCCATGTCTATTTAGTTTAGTTGGTTGTACTTTACAAATAAACACTTTATCGTCAAGGTAAACCGAATAAGGAAATTCAAATTATTCAATCATACTCGGCAAGTCGGCAAATATCATAAAAGAGAAATCGTACAAATCTGATTTCGTAAACAAAACAAATTAAAAAATAAACACCGGAAAATGGAAATTACAATGTCTCATATCCCACGTCAAAAACTCACTTGACAGCTTTGAGCTTTGTGACTTGTGAGCTGACATTGACACTTAACAGATTCAGCATAGGTACCTACCTACTAGCCAGCACAGCTATCCAGTAGGTATATACCTACGTAGTATCCATAGTAATCTGTGTAGGTATCCAAACTCTTTGGAAGACATATATGGCATATCCATCTAAATTCATAATTCATGGTATCGATACTTGCGTTGAAAATCGAAATCGATTCACATTTCATAAATTATAATAGGTACCTATTACTAGCTGATACCCGCGACTTCATACGTGTGGATTAAGATTTTTTTGGAGTCCCGCTGGAACTCTCTTATGTTCCGGAATAAAAAATAGCCTGATGTGCTATTCCAGTCTATAAGTAATCTAACTCTATGCTAAGCATCCAAATCGGTTTAGTAGTTGCGGCGTGATTGAGGTACAAACATCCATATACAGCATCCATACATTCAAACTTTCGCATTTATAATATAATATACACACAACAATTTTATGTCAGATTTTACCGACACATGTTCTTTAACTTTTAGGGACTAAGTACCTAAGTTACGTACATAACTTCCTGGCAATTTCGTTTTTACTTTCGGTTTTTACCAACTTGACTGGAACAGGTGTTCCCTACTGAATAGGAAAATTGACAAAAATGGGAATTACTTAGGGGATGGATTTGGAATGGTTGCTGAAAATGAAACTTAGACTATTATGTATTTATCATCGATTCAATATTATGTACCTACCAAATCCAGTGTTTGAATTATGCATGAACAAAATGTATTGACTGAACCTATTAACCAACTATTAACATATCCAAGAAGCGTAGTACTTATATAATAAATAATAATATACGCCAACGATATCCTTACAGCAGCTGTACACTTTATAGAAACGAAAAAAAAACGAAACGAAAAAACGAGAAAATAAAACGAATTCCGGGCCATATATTAAAAAATATTACAATATTTCTATCCATGGTTTCTATAGTGCGGGTAATTTCCATTTTCATTGGCATTGATATTGGAAGATGATAATGAAACTATTTAATTGTTTAGACCTTCGAATCTCTTCCGAAAAGCATATTAATTATATCACTTACTGTCGATTGAAGGTCTCTATAATTTAGATTTAAATAGGGGTAGACATCGAGTTTTTTTTTTAATAGGTATACCTACCTATTCGTGACGTTTCAGAAAAGTCTATATTTTAAAGAAGTTTCTCAGATACAGGATAACAGGAGTAGCAGGACTGAGCAGACTCGAAATTCTGGACCACGCATCTCTAAACCTTTATAAAGGTAATATTGAAGGTAGGTCTTGTATAGACAGACGTACTCAACTGAGCAAGACCCATTTAAAGTATACTAACGCGCATACCCCATGCTGATGATAATATATGGTAAGATGTTCTAGCAGCGGGACACCGTTTTATGGTTTAAACTTTATCTAAAATAGGTAGTGATAAAGGCACCTAATTAAAATAAGAATGAGGCTAAGAAAGAGGTAATCAGTATATAGGCATGTTTGATTCTAGCCATTTTCAACGAAAATCAAATGAAAAGAAAATAGAACTTTCCTTAAAATAAATAGAACCAAAATTGGTTGTAAAATGAGACACAGACCGGTGATTATTTTAATAAAGTAATGCGGAAATGACAGTGACGTCACTATTCGTTCACTGTTTTAAAAAGTACCCTCCCAACCAGATTAAAGAAAAAGACTTCTATTGAGCGTTATATGTTTGTGTGGATACAATTATTTCTATTTTAGACATTTAGTAACATAGGTTTTTGATAAAAACAATAAAAAAAATCCAGTTAAATTCATAACATAAGTCAAATGAATACTGTTAACGATTTGAATGTTACAAGTCCGATACCTTGTCAATACTAAATCGTGTTGCAGTATAATCCTAATCTCATAGAGATATGAAGAATTGATAACAGATAATCATGAATAATGAATAGGTAGGTATCATTTGATAGAAAATGTGGGTCATTAGGATCAAACTATTTGTTAATTAAACATCGGTAATCCAAACCATACTATAATAGTTAATGCAAAGGCAAAAGTTACTCTGTATGTTTGTCTATCACATTTTCACGCATACACCGTAGAACCGATTTGCGATAGAATTTCTCATTGAGAGAGCTTGATCCTAAAGAAGGATATAGGATGTTTTTCATCGCGTAATATTGCATGTATACAAGAAGTTCTTACGGGATTTTTAATGTGGCTACGAGTAAATACATGCGGATAAAATCATGGGCACTAGCTAATAAGATATACGAGTATATACTGGTACATAGCTAACACGCTTCAGCGTCCGCTAAGTACGTACAGAGCGCAACCTTACCGCCGAAGGTGTAGATACTGTAGTGCTGTAGTATATAAAGAAAGAGATTTTATTTTTTTAGTAACACTGTCATTACATAGTTACTCGCCATCAACTAGGTAGTACATAAGTTTAAAATGGCTCTTAAGTCTGTAGTTGTATTTTTTATCATCAGTTTGCTTCATTGTGCTCAGTGTTGGATTTTTAACGATATTCATACAAGGATTTCAGAAGATAATAGACTAGATAATGGACTAGAGCTTGAAGAATTGTCTCCGGAAGAATTAGCAAGACTTAGGTTCAGCTTAATCTATCCAGGTTAATAAGTGTTAAGTTTCAGTTTATTTGTGTTAAGACGTACCTAACGTGACGTGAATTATTAGGTGTAGATAATCTTCTGGTCAAATTGAATACTTTATATTAATTCGGTAACATCTGTAGATTAGGTCTAGGTCGCGATTTGGAACAGATTTAATCGTTAAAGTTAATTACTTTTAAAGGTTGATCAGATATAATAATAGGCTGAAATTGATAGTTGGGTTTAAAATCTTTTTTTTTTACTCGATGACAAGTTAGCCCTTGACTGCGATATCTCCTGATGGTAAGTGACGATGCAGTCTAAGATAGTAGCGGGCTTACTTGGAAAGGATATAGCAGTGTAAATTCAACCCATACCCCTAATCGGTTTCTACACGCCATCGTGCCGGAACGCTAAATCGCTTGGCGGCACGTCTTTGACGGTAGGGTGGTAACTAGCCACGGCCAAAGCCTCCCACCAGACCAGACCAGAGACAATTTAGAAATTATAATTCCCAAATTACCCTGCCGAGAATCGAATCCGAGACCTCCCAGTTATAAGACCACAGCGCTCACCACTGCGCCAGGGAGGTTGTCTAAGAACAGTTACCTACGTCAAAAACTGTTTATTTCAAATATGTTTCTGAGCAGTGTTTAACATTATCAGTAGGCTCGAGAGTAATGTACCTAGTACCTACCTAGGGCTTAGGTCTGATCTATTACTTTTAATAGGACGTACTTAGGTATTCAATTTGTGGTTTTGAAATAATCGTGACTGTTGCAAGTAGATACTTACCATAAACATATACCTACGCAATAAATATCTATTAATTACCTACTAATGGGAAGTTAAATGTTTGTTTGTGGGTTGGTTTGTCCTTCAATGACGCCGCAACAAAGCAACGGAGGATTTTTTGCATTGGTAGAGGACCAGCAGACTGAAATAGGTTACTTTTTATCCTGGAAAACGATAGAGATCCCGCGGGATTTTTAAAAACTAAATCCACGCGAGCGAAGCTGTGGACATCAACTAGTCTTCAATAAATTAGTGATACCTTGTATTTTTTACTACCCATTCCATGGATTAGATCTTTTCTTATTTAACCAAGCTCATTCGTTCTCAACGACTCTTCGTTCATTGTCGACGTTCAGGAACGAAATGGTGCGGGCCGGGAACTATAGCGGAGGGCTACGACGACCTGGGGCCATCGCGCGAGGCCGACGCGTGCTGCCGGGACCACGACAACTGCCCCGAGTACATCAGCCCCGGTGACACCAAGTTCAACCTCACCAACACCTCCTATTTCACAAGGTAGGTTGTTGATGTGTATGTCCAGATGTCTTTCTTCTTCTTTATCAACTGATGGACGTCCACTGCTGGACATAAGTCTCTTGCATGGACCTCCACAGGCCTCGGTCTTGCGCCGCCTGAATCCAGCGGCTTCCTGCGACTCGTTTGATGTCGTCTGTCCACCTGGTGGGGGGTCTGCCAACACTGCGCTTCCCGGTGCGGGGTCGCCACTCCAGCACCTTGGGACCCCCTTATGTATTCCTGAAATCTACTAGGCCGTTTTAATGCAATGCTTTACATAGGTAACTCAGGTATTGTTTTTAAAGTTATTATAGCCATTACGATGCACTGCGATTGTCAAGGTTTAAAAAAAAGTACCTATGTAAGATGACCTCCTTATAACGCAGTCGCGAGCGCTGTGATCTTATTAGCATGTCTCGGGTTCGATACCCGACAGAGGCACAGTAGGTATAATTTCTAAATTCTACATCGTCACTACCGGATACGATAACTGTCAGAGGCTACTTTGTAGGAGAAAAAAAATCTTAACGAATTCATGAAGTTTATCTTTGTGTATGACGTGCGTTGAGATTTAATCAAGGCAAAAGGTATATGACACCACATTATTATTATATTTACTTAAGTATACTTAACCCAATGCCTGCGAATTGTTCCACGTAAAATAATGTTTTTAAAGGTCCACTGTTATTTTTCGTGATAAAAAATAGTTTATCGACGGGTAACCACCAAGAGCTCCTATCTGATATTTTTAGTCAAACTGCTTTTGTTACTGATTCTATCGGCGCACTCTACTCACGTTTTGTTTTCAACCGTATGTCAATGTTCATAAAGCTGAGTTTAGGTTGTTATCTTAGCGATAACACCTTACCTCAATACCTTACCTCAGTTACCTTACCTCAGTTTTATGGACACGCTAGGTCTCGACGCCACTCCACTTCTTTGGTCTGGCCTGAACCTAGAGTTAACATTACCCAGAACCTAGAGTTGAGGACAAGTTAAGAGTCACGTACCTATTGTAATTATGTTATTATCATAAATATTATCATCATAATTGACAGAAACGTGCATAAAGGAAGCCCGCAATTTGTATCCCGTATAAGTGTCCCCTGTAGATACTAATTGCTTTAATTTACTCGTACTTTTATTACTAGCTGATTCTACGACTTCGTCTGCACTGATTTAAGATTTTATAAATCCGGTATGGACTCTTCATTATGCTGGAGTCCTTTTATGGGAGTCTACTTCCATCTTTGTGCCTTTAGTCAAGACCAGTTTAAAACTTCAAGAGCCCAACCCAACGGTTAAAGGTGCGGACTGAAAACTCAAAGGTCGACGGTTCGATACCCACTCGTTGCACTATTGTCGTAGGTACTACCTTCGTCATACCGATTCCTAACACAAGCTTTCCGCTTTTTTCGCAAATTTAGAGGGGAGAGGAGAAATTAGTGAAGTTCTTTACCTACATAAAAAGTTAGGAAAAAATTCCTTCTGTCAATTCGTTCCGCCTAGAGAGCGCTATTTATTTGTTACTAGAAGATGCGCGCGACTTCGTCCGCATGAATTAAGGTTTTAGTTCCCGCGAGAACTCTTTAATTTTCCGGGATAAAATGTAGTATATGTGTTAATCCTAGGTATGAGCTATCTCCATTCCAAATTTCAGGCAAATCGATTAATTTTTTGTGGCGTGAAACAGTAACAAACCATTTTGTTGTTATTTTTTGTGATCGAAGGCCACAGTACACTCGCATCATTGCTGCTCACATTGATCCAAAGAATTAACTGGTCGCAGAGCCTTGGTCGCCGAGTGATTTGCGTCATTTTGTGTCATTATCATTCGTAATAATATTTATTATTGTTAACCTACCTGATAAAGGGATCATTCACATGGTGTAGAAACCTTAACATTGTCGTTATCACTATTATCAGCCTTAAAAAAGAGTCGGAATATTTTATCGCGACGCCTATACATAAGGTTCCCGGATACCAAAATCATCGATTCAAAAATAGATAGATATACTCGTACCTGAGTACGGTAGGTACCTACAAAACTACGCATTGCATTAATCGAAAATTAATCGATCCAAAAATCGATACATCTATTTTTAACGCCGATTTCACCAAAGTAGAATAGCCTAAACCCTAAAGCCGAATTTACACTACGAAATTAGTGGCATAAAATTGGTTTCATGACATTAATTTCATCAACAATTTCACGTGTAAACTTTTAATTTCATGCATGAAATTAATGCATGCATCACGAAGTTTACACGTGAAATTGTTGATAAAATTAATGTCATGAAACTAATTTCATGCCACTAATTTCACAGTGTAAATTCGGCTTAAGTCTTATCCGAGCATAAATTTGATATTTTGGCAGATTTTCAATACATGAACTGTCAGAATGCTCAATTTATTCGTCGGTTACTCGACTCCGCTTAAATAAGTTTTGATAATTCTATTTAAATACCGTTTTCTATTTGTCCAGGCTAAGCTGCAATTGTGACGAGACCTTCCGCCGCTGTTTGCGGAAGGCTGATACAAAAACGTCGACCACGATTGGCTACATGTACTTCAATGTGATTGGATCCAAATGCTACAGAAAAGATTACTTGATCACAGGATGTAAAGTTGAAGGAGGGTAAGTGAATAACTTATCTTGTGAAACCATTTTTTTTAAGAACATTAGAAATGACGAACATTAGTAATATAACTCTCTCCCCTCAAAATAAGTGTAAAGCTTATAGGAGTGGGTAGTGGTAGTGCAAAGGGTAGAGATTGAACCGTAGACCTTTCAGTAGTACAACCGGTAAGCTATTGAGGCTTAAAGCAAACAAATTCAAAATTATTTATGTATTTCATCTAGGCCATGGTAAGTCAAGACTGTCAACGATTCTATAATCGGTTCGAAAAGCAGATAGCAAATGTGGGTAGGTACTGAAATATGAAGACGTGCCCTTATGTAAGAAAATCATTTGACCGTTACGGCTGAAGTTATATTGGACGGGCCTTGTAGAACCGCTACGAATTCATTTGACCGCAGCAAGTCGCACTGCTGAAGGGGTGTAGAGCTGCTACGAATTCATTCCTATGACCGCTACTCGCTCTGTCGAAGGGGTATATTAGATGGGCCCATAGCTCGTAGAACCGCTACGAATTCATTTGACCGCTAGTCGCACGCTCACGTAGCATTGCTTGGGCGCAGCCCCATAGATAATTCGTAGAACCGCTACAAATTGGAGTTCCAAGCCGCTCGTTGTTGAAAATTGAGACCGCTGTAATAATAGTACGCTCAGATTAGTAGGTAATTTGACTAACTTTTGCCCGCGACTTCATCCGCTTTGAGTTAGGGTTTTAAAATCCTGGCGAAACCCTGTTTTTCTAGGATAAAGTTAGTGTATGTTAGTGTGGAGAATGCTCCAAATCCACCATAACCATGCAAAATGCGTGATTGACAGACAAACCAACAAACAAAATAAAAAACATTTATAATATTATTAGGAAGGCTATACAGAATCGATCATAATAAATAAGTAACGTAAACTATGGTGTAATGGGACCTGAGCTTTTAAAGCAACAATAAATTCATATTTTTAAACATGTTTTCAGATGGCTGGACACGAAATGCGTTGAATATTCATATAATACGAGCAGCCAGAAAACTCACCAGTGGTTCGACGTGCCCAACTTTAGCTCGGCTAGACGACTAGCAAGTATGACAATATTAAATTCAAGACCGTAGGCATCGTCGTGTCAGAACTTTTTAAACTGAAATAAAATCTAGTAGCAGATCATAATTATTATACAACAAGTACGGTATTGGTAATTTATCTACGCGTCTGCGATCAGCCCTGGTAGCATGGGCGGGAGAAATTTTATCCCCGGAAAAAGGATAAAACGTTTATCCCCTCGCTTAGCTTTATCCACCCGTCGAGCATGGGCACGGCGGTGGAAATAACACTCAGTGGATATACTTATAGAAATATACATCGCCTTCTCCTCTGTCGCCATGCTTTAGCATAGGGAAAAGATAATTTATCCCCTGTCTGTGGATAAAATCGGGGGATAAAACTTTTATCTCCTGCCCATGCTACCAGTGCAGCAAGTACAAATTGTCGATGTTCGTTACGAGTACCTATATGGTGTAAGCTTAGACCATTCAAGGTGTACAGGACACCCTTACGAAAACTTTGCGAATTACACTTATGCTGAGATCTATAGAGCGTACTCTGACTTAACTCAGACTTAAGATAGAAGTTAAAACGAGACACAAATATGCTCTGACATAAATCTGTCTCGTTTTAACTTCTCTATCTTGTGTCTGGGCTGAGTCAGAGCAAGCTCTATAGATCTCAGCATTAGTACCTACTACCAGGTTTTCGTTCGTTCGACACGAGCCGCGTAGAGTTTTTGAAATTTTAGAACAGAAAAATAAATATTTTTATTTTAGGAATTTTAAAAAGTCGTGGAACAAAAGACTTTATTTACTTTGATGTATAGAAGTTGCCTGTAGAAGGTTGTCGGCATTTTACAATTAACCCTGTATATTAAGTTATTGTGTTGATACCTGTTAGCGTTTAGTATTGCATGTGTGGATATAAAAATACATAAAATAAAGAAGCGGCATTTGTATCGTTTATTTTATCGCAGCGTATTTGGTACATTGTTAAAGGTTTATTTTATTATGATTCATTAAGTATAATATACAACTCTTCGTATTAAATTATGCATTCATGATTGCACGATTAATATACAATAATTATTTATATTTCGTATAAATAACCATACACATAGGTACATGTGATAAAAGATATGGATACAGATCGTACAGATTTATAACAATGTATAAACAAGTGAACAACTTTGAACGCTGTTAGACATAATATCACTAGAATATTATAATAATAGAAAAAACCTCAAATATTCAGGTCATACATTTATAGGGAGATATGTAGCCTGGGGCACAGGTAGCTAATGTCCGTGTTGTAACGACAATGTACAACCGTCGTAACTTGTAACATATTATATGAATCAGGCTTCATCCATGTTGCGAGCGATGCGAACCCTGATTACGCGATATTTGTGAGATAGCTATTGCCTTATGTATGCGACTATGTCTATGCCCAACATTGTTCATTAAAAGAGCTATTATTTTAATAATACTTCATAATTATATTTCGTGAAAAAGATTATAGAAAAAAATATTATCCATACTTTAACAGCTACCTACAGAATATTAGAACCTTACGTTAATATGGAACAATTTTTTTAAGCCACGTTTATAATTTTAAGAAGAAATTCCCACCAAATGATTATACAGTATTTAAAATAGATGTATAAGTTTAGGTAAATTGAATATTAACATTTTGCTCATAGCAAAAAAATGTGTGTGTCCCATCGCTTGCAATGGAATCAGCCTATTTATAACTGTGGAATAAACAGCACGACTAAACATTTTTTTAAATATGAATGGTTATCACTAAGAGAAAGCTAACTGGATTTATTTATACGTGAAAAGATTTAGATATTCAATGTCGTTGGTTACAAAGTCATTATAAGGACTTAATAGAGAATCCCTTGTACGAAGTGAGCGTTGAAATAGCCTACAGTTCAAGCAACCTTACCGAATATATACAACGACTTTAGAAGTAATTTTTTATGTATTAAACTTAAAGACCAAATTCATTCATTGGTCGAAAAATTTTCTCCTAACGTCGCGTTGTGGCTTTTTAAAAACGCCACAACGCGAAATAAGTGTTATGGTACTTGAAAAATCTACTACAACACGGTCAGGCAAACTCAAAACTACTACAAGACGACTTTTGGGTGAAACCGTACAGCCAGCTACATTTGTAGTAAAGAAGGTCTAGGTGAAGGTAGGGAAGCCAACACGAACCTTCAGGCGGAGCCCATTCAAAACTCTATAAACTACGAGTATATTTTGATATCTACCTCATTCTGGCAGAGCTTCTGTGCTCGCTCAATCCCCCTGGTGACGATTTAGCATAACATAGGGCTCGTGCTCGTGCTCGTTCTATCCGCAAAATGAACTAAACTTTCTTTTATTAGACTTTATTAATGAACACCTCAAAAGGTTTTTACCCATTATAATAAGTCATGCTAGAGTACGCGTTTTGATTTTTTTCAATAACCTCGACTTATTATCTACGAGACGTGCCATTCATGTTTTGGTCGTTTTTAATTTGGCATATTGTGTCATAGCAAGTTTTCAAGGGCAATAATACGAATTGCGCTTTGTGGCTGTTTTAAAGACGCCACAATGAGGTCTAAGTAGATTTTTCACTTAATGAGTGAATTCGGTCTTTGAGCATAAAAAATGTACCTACTATTGCCGGGTCTAGACTGGCTGCAAGGATAATCGAGACCGTAGCAACATTTGGTATTATTTTTGTTGGATCTAGCTCTCTTCTAAGAATTCATAATTCATTTTTATCTTATCTTAACCAGCGTTCCTCTAACGTTTGAAATAGTTAAGTATTCTTATTTCACTTTAACTAAAGTTGCTCTAATGTATAAGGTAAGAGTGAATTATAAATTATAATAGTCTTTGAACGAGGGCTAGGACCATTACAAATTGTCTTGTAGCTAGAGTAACGTAAGTAAGAAGTATGGTATAAAAAAGTTTCATTAGAATACCGTTAATTGTATTCCCGTATTCGAGTCCTTTCAGCTGATCTAGATTCGGCTTAAAACCACTCGTTGCAAAGATATCCATTGCTGTAACTCGTTATTTCTTAATTAGGTTATTAAAAACCAATTAGGTGAATACCTACACAAATAATCCAATGTTTTAAAGGTATGAATAGTAAAATATCAAATATACTCGTAAGTATAGAGTAAGTAAACTGAGCTATTTGTATCGACATATTGTGCACGAAACATTCTTACAAACGAAACGCAAAACGTATATTTGCGTTACTTAGGAACAAACGATAGAACAGTTGGTCCATATTTGCACTATTTTCAAGTCTAATTATCTACTATTATTGTCATTAAACCATTTTCCGCTTCGATTTGATTTATGAGTACGAAATTATGAAGTTTGAAACTTTGAGTCTGCAAGAGTACCTAATTTATGTACCTACTTTAAATAAAGGATTGAGTAATTGGAGTAGGTACCTAGTTATTAACTTTACTACTATTTAGTTGAAAGTTGAATTTAGTATTTCGTATAATTAATGGACTGGTACTATGGTACATGAAAATGAATGAAATTATTTGTAAGATTTATTGTGCAAAAAAAATGCCTTCACTGTTTGTGATAGGTAGTTGCAAGTTTTTGCGTTCGAGCAAGTAATGATAATCTAATCTAATCTGTGATTAGGATTTAGGACACCTTATAAATAAATAAATTAATTAATAAAATTATTTATTTATTAGGACACCTTAATGAAATCTAAAATTTTTCTTCTTTTTGAAGTATTTGTAGGTACAGTTCTTGCAATTCACGAGGGCGCGTGGCTCATGGTTGTGTGTGTGTCGTATGTCTATAAGTGTGAGCGAGAGCGCAAGCTCTCCTGCAATCACGCCTGACCGCTCCCACCTAGGCTCCTGGCAGGCACGCACACTTACGCAATGTGCATATACACGACGTAACTACAAGTAAAACGCCCGTAACTTCGTGAGATAAACCTACTATACGATACTTTAATCATCGGAGAAAGACCTTAAGCAATGGTTATTTTGAAAGGAGTGGTTAAGACTTAAGAGGATCATCTAGCAATAGTAATCGATTTTCCTTGAAGGATAATAAAAATTGACAGCAAAAATGTGGGTATTAGTAAAAATTAATAAAATTATGCTATTATGTATAACAGATAATCTGCGTTTTTATTATATATTTTATTTAGCAATGATTTCTGCATAGTAAACACAATAAGGTCTAAATTATTAATTGTTTCTTTAGTACCTATTCAAATCGATTAGTGTTGCTTGATATTTTTTAGCGTTATGCATCAAAATTTATTTTATTTTATAATAAATATAATTATACGAATTTTAAAATAATAGAACTCTCATGCAAGCAGTCTTTTAGTGGCTCGATACATTTATGGCCTCGCAATTCAATGTATATTCAAATTTTTTATTTATTTAGAAAAAGTCAAGAAATAATGTGAATTTTTAACGTTTCTTAAACAGGTTTTCGTTAGAAGTTTTTACTGTGGTTCTGATGTTATAAATCTCTCATTGAAGTTAAGTAAATTATAATAAATGTTAAAGAACTATCTCAAAAATCATTTATCAATTATTTAATTATTTATAAATCACCAGGAGCTGTGATTTGGTTTACAAAAAAATAGATGCAATTATAAATTAATGCATTTGTTTTAATGTACCTACCTAGAGAGGTGTAATGTGCTACTTATTAACCACAACATTTTAATTAAACAACTTTGGTTTTTTCCAATTGTTGCAGCTTGATATGATCACGCGTGAATTTTAACAAAAATACCTCGAAAATCTATGTGACAAATTACATAATCCGTTATAGTTAAATATTAATGAAGTAGATGTTACATGTACTACTATCACAGAATATTTTTATTTTCGAGAAAACAGAGAGTTTCTTGTTAGTAGGCGTACAACATGAATTAATTTAATGCACTTACAGAATATTCTTAGACACATTATACTTATCAAGTAGTATATAGTGTAATCGGTGTTGAACTGTAATCTTATAACAGGCACCTATTTATTATTACATTCAGATGTACCTAGTACGTGCCTACACTGTCCATTGTCCATATAACTTTAACTTCTATCAATAATGTACTACCCTACTAGATATGCTGTCGGTCTTCAAAAAGAACCCGTGATAAATAAGTCTTCAAGCAAGATTGTGGAGTTTTTTTCAGTGAGAACGTTGATGTGAACACTTTCTGACGATATTACAATGTGGCAAGACCTCTAAAACTTACAGAAGTTTGAAAGAAACTTTATATGTAGACCATCGAAAAAAACAATTATAGAAAAGGTCGTCCGAACAAAAATGTTCACGGTTCTATGTACTAACCAGGTACTAACAATTAAATGACAGTCATCGCTTAGCAACCTCCTAGAAACAATTATTCATTGTTCCTAGGCTTAGAGCATTTAAAGTTTCGAGTAGGGAATTCGGTGCTTTGGGGTTCATACACCAGAGTTGATAGGGTCGGTCCATACCCAATAGGTAGATCAATGATATAGACTTATTTTTCACGGAAAATTTTCAGTTATTAGTTTTTATTTGCAACTGCATATCTTGTATAGTATTATTGATGGAAGGTAATTAACATAACTTATTGTATCGAGAACATGAATAGAATGTAACATTCGTTAAGATTTATTTTAAAATATATGTAAAATTTGCAAGTCAATATTCAACATTATTATAAACATTTGAAACAGGTAATCATGATCACTCACACTTCCGCATGCTTATTGCCAAGTTGATTTCGGATATTGGATAGGTACAGTGCCGCAACTGCGAGGACGGCGCGGTCGCGTTGCGAGTTCGAGTCAGTAACACAAAGAAGTGGCCAATCGATTTTACACATCTATAGTCTTTAGTACGCCGTTTATTAAACATTTTCGCTTATGTTGCGAGACTATCGTCTATTTTATTTAATAAGGGAACTGATATCTAGCGATTAACAACGTAAGAAAAACGTTTGCAATCCAACCTATTGGAAGTAATAGTCAGAGAGCGTAAATTAAGATAATTCGTACTTGTATACGAAATCCCTAAGCCGATTATTGCGGAGGCTCATCGCATTTATACGAAGATGGTTTCCGAAGCGTGGCTCACGTGATACGCCTCTGCAGACGGAACGGCCCGGATGAACCTCCGCAATACCACTGTCAACTAATCTAACAGACTATCGAAAGATAGAAAACATGACACATAACATCTGTAACATGGGTGTTTAATCATCAACCGTGCGTACTATCGAGACCACTAAATATTTGAATATTCGCTAAACTGTGCGTTTATTGAATCTTTAATTTTTAATTATTTACAAATTTGTCTTACATTACGGTTAAGGGTTAATCGAATGGCCTATAGAGTAGAAAAATTCAATACACTCGGCCAAAGTAAACAACCGACAGAGAAACAGCATCAGAACCCTGCGCTCGGACGCGGGTGGGTGTATAGAAGGAGTCGCATTCACTCACACGAGGTTGGAGGCCCTAGAGGCCGTGCCGACATTATTTGCCGCCGAGGCCGAACTTCATGAAGATGAGCTCCTTGCCCTTGCTGAGGATGTCACCGCCGGGAGCGGTCATCTCGCTGAACTTCTGCATGAGGTTGGGCTGCGACGTGGGCGGCTGCTGCTGCGCCTGCGCGGCGGGCTGCGCCGTGGGCGCGGGCACCACGGCCGGGCCGCCGCGCCGCGCCGGCGACGTGCTCACGGCCGTCGTGGTGCCCACGGGCGGCATGGCCAGCGTGGCGGCGGAGCCGGGCGACTGCGCGGTGGGCGTGCCCGCGTTACCAGCGCTCGTGCGCGCGGTGCTCGTCTGCGGCGCGCTCGCCGCGCCTCTCGCCCTCGCCTGCTGCTCACACAGTGAAACGAGCCCTTTACACACGTCGCGTCGACGCGCGACGCGTCGGTTCCATCGGGAAGTGCGGATGACTCTGAGCCACTGACCTCTATTAATTACAAGTACGCCGCACTGAAGGTTTGAGGAACTTAACATTTTCCAACACAATTAACGACAATTCATATTATTTCCGTATGCATATTCACACTCACTTTTCTTATCAATCAATGTCAAAATGGCGATATTCAAATTGTTTCATATCATAATATTAGCTATAGCCACTTCAGCATACTTGTATTAGTAACAGAGGTCAGAGTTCTGAATTTTGGAATCGAATGAAAAAACTAGCGTCTTAATAAAATATGAAAACTTGTTTCGATGCTGTTTTATGAAAACTAGCGAATTTTAATTGATTCGCTACTTGAATTCTCTACATAATGTAAATGGGAAGTTAGGTTAGATACGAGTGGGTACCTACATTTTAAAAAGGATAAAGTTTTAAATACCTATTTAAGAATTGGTATCTCTAATCTAAAGAAGGTATCGTAAAGAAGATATTAGATCACTTACACTGAATTAATTTTTTACGAATTCTAATTTTATTATTATTGAACATAGCTCTGTACGTAATATTATACATGCATAAACAAAAAATAATTTGCGAAATACAATGTAAAGAATTGCAATTTTATTCATGCACTGCCATACACCAAAGCAAGTTTATGTATAGGTATACAAGAAAATTATCATGTAGATACACTAATGCAGACATTATTTTTTCACACACAGTCTACGATTTTTGTTTTAATTTAATGAAATCGTATACACGTTGTATTCCAAAATATTACCATGCGTTGAAAATAAAATTAAAATTAAAAAGAAAGATTCATCTATTAAACTAAACGATTACGCATTAGCATTATGTAAATATTAGGTACCTATACTTAATGTAGGTATGGGAAAATATTATTACATTGAATGTATATAGCTAATTTTTTTAAATTATTAAGCTATTATTATATATTTGACATAAACGTAATCGTCTAGCTATGGACCACATTCACAGGCTTCAGAGACGGTTTCAACTACACGGTGAATGGGTAATGGTATATATTCTGATGTACGTGAAGTATACGCCAGTGTTGTTTGTACTAGTTCTGTATGATATGGTCCAGTATGACATGACATCTAATGTGTAAAAACCTCGATGACTCATCCAAAAACGTTCTTTGGACCAAATAATATATTAAGGACTATACGCCCTCTCGCTATACACTGGGCGTTGATGAAACGTAATGTAGTAAAAGAGAAGAAAATAAAAGAGAAAAATTATAACAGTGAAAAACAAATCTAAAAGTATGAGGTGGTAGACGAACTAAAGAAAACGACTAGCATCCTTGCATAATCTGAAATTATTCTCGTGGGGTCAAACTGTATAAACAGTAATATTTTTACCTGAGAATTCGCCTGTTCTGGATTACTGGCGCATGTGTTGTGGTCTAACTGAGAAGGGGGAAGAGGGCAGGCATCTAGCAAACAGACAATACACACAACATATATAGTGACCACAGACAACCACTTGAATCTTGGATCACACCTCACGCACATCGTGGACTCTGTGCAAAGCTATGTTGCGTGTATTAGACCAGCCTACCTTGCGTGAGCTAACCGTGACAGCTATCTCGGTAAAACAATAGGGGAGTTGTGAAAAAAGAAAACAGAAAGGACAGTTAGAAAGATAATGCAGACGAAAAGAAAATAAAGTTGCCCTCAAAGTAGATAGGTATTGCTGAAACGTTAAAAAGGAGTTTAGTTCTTTGACTTTCGTGTTTCGTTGTATCTTCAAGTTTACGCGTGTGGCGCTTCGATGTCTGTGACTGTGTAATCCAAGATAGTGTTATCAGCATAGTGTACACCAAGAGTCTTTGTGCTCCGTGGATTGCAACCGGACTCGCGTTACTGCATTTATATTCTGGCTGAAATGTGCTAGTTCACTCAAATGTTTTAGTTACTTAATAAATTGACCGGCCACTCACTACCTACCAGTTCATAACATGTTTTAAAATAATTGAAACTCGCAAAGCGAGTCCCGTAGCAATCTTAAGACCGTGTACAGAGAAGATGATAGAAGTTACCAGAGCAAAATAGCGAGCGTCTTTCAGTAGTCACACAGCAAGTCCAAGGTGCAAACATGAAACACTCAAAGCTCTCAGTGATCAGAATTAACCCTGACCATCAGCTGGACTTACCTAATTGGTTTTAATAGTTTTTTTTTTGTTTTGACTAACAGGGTAAGTAACTATGACAGCGAATATTGAAAAGCCGTTCGCGGCTCTACACAGTACATTACATAAAAGGTGTGATGGGAATTTTACCTGGCTTTCGGTGGTGGTTCCTCGGTGCTGGTGCGACGTTGTCCCTGGGCGGAGGAGGCGGGCCTCGCGCGCCGGGCCCGCATGGCGCCCCGCGCCCACGGCCCTGCCCGCCGCCGGGAACCGTCCCTGGAATGGCTGTTCTACCTCCCAGAACTCCAGCGCCTATGCAAAAATGTTACCGATTTTCTAACAATTTCACAGTCATATTTCAAATGAGCTCATAGAGTCACGAAGCTCATAGAGTGGAAATGGGCGGGATACATAGTTCAAAGGACTGATGGTCATTGGGGTCAAAGTAGTGTGGAGACCCCGCACCGGGAAGCGCAGTGTTGGCAGACCTCCCTTTAGGAGGACCGATGACATCCGAAGAGTCGCAGGGCTGGATATAGGCGGCGCAAGACTGAGACCTGACATGCAAGAGACTTTTGTTCAGCAGTGGACGTTTATCGGTTAGTAAAAAAGAAGAGAAAAAACTTTTTCAGAGTCAGAAAAAGATGGAGGTACGAGTAGATCCAAAAAAATTAATAATTGTTTAGGACTTTTTACGAAAAGAGGAAAAGAAGTAAACATAAAGAACGACTTACCTTGATTAGGCTGACTGCCAGGTCCGTACTGGTCAGTGGCTTCAGCGAGGAAGTTACTAGGCACCAGCCCTCTAACACCATCGATCTCTGCCATAAAGAATCCATCATCATCCATTTCTCCGTACACATGGATTATTTGCCCTGTTTGAAAACTCAGCTCGGCCTAGAATTAGTGAGAAAAATCGATGTTACTGATTTTCTTTCCACAATTTCTGCTGGTTTCTGGTTGCTGCTTATTTTATAACAGGTTTTTTGTATTATTTTATGAATATTCTCTTTCTTCTTCTTTATCAACCGACAGACATCCACTGCTGTACAAAAGTCTCCTGCATGGACTTCCACAGGTCTTGCGCCGCTTGTATCCAGCGGTGCCCTGTGACTCTTCTGATATCGTCAGTCCATCTAGTGGGAGGTCACTAACGCTGCGATTTCCGATGCGGAGTTACCACTCCAGCACCTTAGGACCACAATAATCTTTCTTCGAAGTATATGCTCCGCGTAAGTAAGTATTGGTTTTGCATATTCCTTACTTGGTTGTTTATTCTTCCTGCATTTCTAGTGTTGAGGCGGTGCTTCGTGAATAGTACACTTTATCATACTGATTTATCTAATTTGGCCTACTCACGTCTACGTGGGCAACTGGTTTCAAGCGCGCGGTAAACGCTTCAAGCAAGGCTTACGTGGAACACGTCACCCACATCCTAGGCGGTAAAGGCGGTAAGCGACATGTCAGCTATCGAGTGACTAGATCGTTTGTCGCGCGCAGTTTGCTATTTTATGCTGCCACAGTACAGTATAATAAAGTATAGAGCCCATATTTGAATATGCGAGAGTTGTATCGTGAATGGTCGTGTAAGAACTACTATTTTTATAATGAAATAATTTAGTTATTCCTTGTCTACTCACATCAGCATCAACGTTAGGACTGAGCTCCTGTGGATCGTAGTCGTACAGGGCGACCATTCTTCGAACAGGCTGGTTGGCGTACGCGTCCGTCCACCTGTCCCGGGGCTTGGTGGTGGTCTGCCCCGTGGCCTCCTGCTCGGACACCTCGCCGACCATGTTGTGGGGTACATAGCCTCGCCGACCGCGACTCTCACCCCAGTAGAAGCCGTCGGCGTCTTTGTCACCCCAAACCTGCCGGGAATAAAATAAATGTTTAACTTGGGCAAATTTGAAGTGAAAACTTCTTTAGACACGTTGAGCGATTTTTTGGAGGGGAAGATATTATGGATTTGCGTCACCGATATGCTTATGTTAACAGTATATCTGAAGCTATGAATATGTGTTATAATTTCTGTCAGGAGTCCCCATGACTTGGTTGTCCGACGCAAAAAATCGTCTAACTTTTGTACCCTTTGTATGTAACGTTACCTCAACGAATGGCTTTTGGACCGAAGACAATTTCTCAATGTACGGTTAGGAAGGAATCATTCAATGTGCATTTTTTGAATTATGTCGGGCTAGTCGGTCAGTCAGACGATAAAAGTAGACACAGTGACAGCGTTAGATGCTCTTCAATTTTTCGAATCGGCTTAGAATTAGTTAGATCTTAGATAGTCCAAACTGCAAACCATTACATATTTCTACATTAATATCGAGCATTTTAACAATACTAACTTTTATAATGTCTCCTTCACTAAATGGAAGTTCTTCATCACAACTCTCAGGGTTAGGACTCATGGTTGCAGGATCGTAGTCGAACAGTGCCATAAAATAACGACACCTCTTGGATTGAGGGTGGCCCTGCTGAGGACGCTGGCCGGGTTGAGGGCCTCTCGGACCCACAGGTGGGCCACCTCGCGGACCATATTGACCTTGAGGCATTGGACCTTGTTGGCCTTGCTGCATTTGTTGCATTTGCTGCTGCTGTAAGAAAAACATGTCACTTTGTGAAATTTTCTAGCTGACACAAGATATTTGCAAAACGCTACGTCAAAAAAAGCCAAAATACAGTCCTAAGTGAAAACTTTATAATAAAATTAATCTGTAGTTACACATCTATATTTCAAAACACAAATCTATTAAAGAAAAATCATTCAGTTTACTTTTTGCAAAACTTGAGGTGAGTACACTAGGTAAAGAAAAAAAACAGAAATGAACCTGGTGAGGATTAGGAGGGCGTCCTCGTTCGTGGTGGTTTCTGGGCGGAGGGTTCTGATACGGCTGGGGCTGGCTGGGGTACTGGGTCGG
This sequence comes from Hipparchia sbordonii, assembly GCA_038048805.1. Classification (NCBI taxonomy): domain Eukaryota; kingdom Metazoa; phylum Arthropoda; class Insecta; order Lepidoptera; family Nymphalidae; genus Hipparchia; species Hipparchia sbordonii. Next base: position 3,593,052 of record CM076107.1, on the reverse strand, counting down.
CTGGTTACTTGGGAACTGGCCGCCCTGTTGAAAGGGGGGTTGCTGCGTGCCATGGTAGGCTGGTGTACTCGGGAACTGCTGACTCGAAGGCTGCTGCGACGCTTGCGCAGGTTGGGACGGCTGCTGCTGACGTCCGTACGTACCAACACATTAATAAGGTTAGATTTTCCATAACGAAGCCCACAGCAATTTATCAAGCTTACAGCCATATAATTTCTTTTGGCGTATGCGATCAAAAGCAATTAATACTTTACCTTCGTATTAAGATATTATACCATTCCGCTGAAACTCTATCCAATCCCCATGCACAAAGAAAGCTAGCGTGCAGCACTTACATATTTTGTCACCACATCGTCCATAACATAGATAATATATTTTTTCGGTTGCGCCTTAGCATAGGTTGAATAAAAAAATCTCATTTTTTTTTCAATTTATAGGAAGTTTATAATCTCGTATATCATCAGATCCATGTATAGACAGAGACGTAGTAAAAGAGTGTTAAAAGATATTTTTTAGAACGAGTCGAAGCCAAGACAGCATGCAGACACAATCATACAAACACGCTGCGCATGCTCGGATGTTATGATTCTGTATCGAGTGCTCTGTGGGGACGTTTGTCCTATCTGCCGGGCAAAGGTCGTTATAATTGCGTGTCGGAAACCTGGATTGTGTCGAACGTGAACCTGTGTAGTGTATCGAACATCGAGGACGTGAAGATAACAACATAGAAGAACGGAAAGTGAAAACGTGATTGGGAATTTCGCATAATATTGAAAGAGAAGAGAGCAAAGTGAACAGTGCTAGCACATGAAGAGCACATCGATGACAGCTATAGAGATCGCAGACCTGCGGGCGGCGGCGCGACGCCTCTTCGTCCTCGCTACCGGCCTCCACTGCTCCCTCTTTAGTGATTTCGATGGCCGGTATCCCCGATTGCTGATAGGTACCACACGGTCATTCAACATTTCAATATTCATTGTTTAGACATCGTTTTTCTATCAATGCGCATGAACATGACAGTGGTCGAAATGTGCTAGATAATGTTACATTTTAAATCTGACAGCATTAACCGCTGAAGCACGAAATAATCAAATAAGCTGCCGATGACATAACCATATATTAGAAGGCGTATTACAGATAGATATGAATATTTTAAGGATTTGAAGGCAAGATAAATGTAGAGCAAGTGAAGCCGCGATGTGAAGCCGAAGTGAAAATAAAAGTTTCTTTTCGTGAAGCGATCCCTTGCTTTTCGACACTCGAGTCTTGACATAATGCTATTGAATGTTTGTATTGCGACTTTAAGTTGAGATGTACATATAATATAGGTACTTTATGGATAGCATGTACATGAACTGTAGACTTGTAGATAATAATGTTACTTTAAATGAGCAGTGTAATAGTTAATTAGTCAACTAAGACGAGGATTTAAAGTAGTTTAATGTTAGCCTGCTGTTGCGGATGCCTAAAGTAAAAGTTAACACAAAAACGTAAATCAATATCAAAGACCAGTTCAGATAGTGTTCTCGCTAAATCTTTATCAAGTTGCTAATTGTTTATTAAACAAACTATTAGCTATGGTGTGAATATCAAAATAGGTAGGTACTAAACATGGAAACTCATATAACGAGTATAGATATAAATTATGCATTATATAAACATTAGCTAACATGTAATATATTCTTTCTACAATAGGTTATTGAATTCTTACTACGATTATATTATTTACATAAGCATACTCAAAGAAAATATCGTCTGATGTGTGGATTATAGTTGACTACGTCATTAAATACGTATAATATAACGATGCTATCAAAATACGAGCACACTGTGTAAGGAAAAAATAAAGACAACTAATATAAAAATTAATCACTCCAAAAATCAAAACTGTTTTATTCTAAACAAAAGGTGATAAAATAAAATTAAATAAAAGATATAAAAGACGTGTTAAAATTCCTTACCGAAGGGGTTATTTTGTCGAATATACTCTTTAGGAGGCCTGTGCCGAATCCGCTCGTGGGCTATGGAAAGGTGTATAATAGTTATGTGAGAGAGAGAGGCAAGGTTAAACTTTAAGTGGTACGTAAACAAAATGAGCTCAATGAGGGGTTTCTGTCTGTGTCACAAAATACAAGCTCTTTATTTGTTCTAAGTATAAGGGTATCTGTAGGGTGTCGTGCACTGTCAGGTATCGGCCAATAGCACTAGAGACTACGGATCTAGTCGCAAGCATTATGCATTGAATTTTGATCGCTCGAGCCGAGTGCATAGCTAGTATACGAGTACAGTCGATTGCGCGCGTGGTTGTGTTGAACCGATCGGCAGAGGACTACTCGACATTTAGAAGATGCCAGCGACAGAACCACAGGAGAGAGTATAAAGAGTGCAGTTTGCAACACCGAGGTTACGCAACAAGCTATTTCTTTCCTTGAAACCACTATAGATAATAACACTTTTAGTAACTCAGCCAAACTGAATCTAAGTACAGATAAAGTCGTGAAATAGCTTCTTCCGTAAGTAGAGAGCGTATGACATTGATTTTAAAACAACGCAACAGCTAAGAATACAAAATAAAACAAGGTTAACATAAAATTTAACGAAGCTTTATCGTAAACAAAATGATGTAAATTGGCGAAATGGTCGAATTTACAAACATAAAGATACAACATTGATTTGCAAACTAAAAGTACACCAAGTGCTGTGCCAACATTTAACAAATTTCCTCAAATAAGTACATATTATTCACATTTTTGATTAACATAAAATAAACTTTGTACACACGACTGAACTTACAGTAGATTAAATCTTACAAGAACAACAAAGCATAGACTTTATGAAATATTAAAGCTTTAAGATTAATGGAGCGATAAGTAAGTTAAAATAGTTTCGGGGAATGATTTTTTTATTTTTAGAGGTATGTCAATTAATTATCATTTTTTAATAAAAATATACTAGAATTTTCACCTGAGTGGTTTGTGGATCATGTCGGTTGGCGGTTGGGAATATTTCCTTGTCAGAGAGATTCTCATCATGCTCTATCACTTGCTGGTGTTGCTGGTAAGGTTGAGGTCGTTGCCCTCGAAAGCCTTGAGCTGGCTGAGTGGGACCTATACCTGGTCCACGAGGAACCCTAGACACGACTCCCCGGAGCACAGCGGGTGGTATCGCTGTAGGAGCACTGTCACTCGATTGGCTGTCCCGCGATTTGGTTCGCACCTGCAATAAAATACATATAAACACACGTTACAGGCTAAAGACAGAAGCAGCAAATAAAATTTTTCAGAGCATACGCTTTCATTAACACTCGTGGGATTTGCAGAAAGTATAAGTGCATATATTATATGAACACAGAGCTCAGTTAGCCAGTGTAAGCGGTACAGTACTCACAGTAACGCATTTCGGATTGAGGCCGATCAATTTGCCGATGTCGATGAGGGCGTGATCGCCGGTGGGCGAATCGACATCGGTCACCTTCTTGCCGTCGGCATACACCGCGTAGCCCGTGACCGGGCCGGAGGCGGGCGGGCGCAGCACCGGCTGCCACGTCACGAGCAGGGTGCCGTCCTGGGGCCCAGCTTCCACCTGCGACACCGCACCAATCACCACCAACAATCCAGCCATTTTCTTTCGGCCAATTGGGTTATGACATGTATCCACACATACTATTAAGCCACATCGAGGGAGGATTCGAGAAAACAAAGGGAAGTTCTAAGCTACCAACAACGTGAGCGGAATCAATAAAAATTTGTCCTGGCGCTGGATTAATGGTTGCGATTGACGCGACTTCCTCGAAATTTTCCATTGTGCCGCGTGCTTGGAGGTCGTGATATATTACTTGAAGGGGACAGGGTAGTGTATGACTTGTGAAACGTTAATGTTAGGACTTTAATCACACACTTCGTGAGCGTTGAAAAGCATTGTTTAAGTGCGTGTGCTAAAACGCTGATATAGATTTTGTATTTGGAAGGTCAGTTCTGTAAATTATATTTTCTATTTACATAACTGTTTTATCGCCAATTCAAAATTATATAAATAATAAATAACAATAAGTATGAGCTAGATAAGTATAATATTCTTAAAAGGTAGTATTTAATATGTTTAGGCGAGCAGGAAGTGTGAGTGTATAGTGTAAAAAAATCGACGAAAGCATGCTTAGTTTATATCATGCTATAACTTTAGATATAAACATTATATACCATTATTTCATTTGGTGGATCCGGTAGACCTTTTGGTAAAGTTCTGAAGTCAGTGTAAGCTCCGGGAGCTTCTTCGATCGGGACTCCAGGTGGCCCGGCCCTTAAATGCTTAGCTCTGACTGTGACCCTATACTGAGTACTCGGTGAGAGGCCTGTTATCGTATGTCTATAAACACCCGGTTTCACTGTACGAACCTAAAACGATATTAAACTTAAAGTTGAAGATTGTCATGCTAATGCAGTTGGCTTTCAACAAATAGCCATCAGTGAAACATTTTTTATTTTTTTACTAGTATTTATTGGACGATCGATGATACTTACTTCAACATTATTAACACAGACAACATGTTGGTGATTTGAGTTAGCCGGCAGCCACGATATTACGGCCTGTGAACAGGTGACTCCGCTTGCTCTAACACATGTAGGTCCCATGTTTCCGGTGTCTCGTCCTATCACCATAGTACAGGCCGCGTCTCTGGATGTGCGTCTAGTGGCTGTCACTGAACGGACGCTAATACGATGCGGCTTTGGAAATAATTAAATTCACATTAATATTACGATGGCAAATGTTTTTTTAACAAATCAACTAATACTCAGTGGAAGCAAAGTAAAAGATGAAAACTAAATACTGTGATGTATAAACTAATAAAGTGGTGCCCTGGTAAATAAAATGTTAAAGAGTATCTAGTGAGTTTATTTTAAATTAAACTTAAATTTAAAGAGAAAGTTCTAGAAGTAAGTAAGTAAGCTCACCCGATTGGCATCTACGCCTTCGACCAAAGCGCGCGTGCGCTCAGTGGCTTTCACCGTCGTTTTCAGGACGCCGTCGACGTAAACGTGGTAACTTTCAATGTTTGCTTGCTGAACCCCTTCGGGCGCCGTCCATCCGATCAGCACAGACTTGTTCAGCTGTCTCTCCAGGGTCAGCTGTCGCGGCGCAGGCACTAACGACGAGAAAAACAGCTCGGCTGTTCAGGTTTGAGGGCAGATCGCGAGTGGGAGTTAGCCAAGCAGGCGAAGTGCGAGTGATATGCCAAGAAGCGTGCAGCGAATTCCGATGTCATAGGATAGGGTAAGTAGGAAAGGACAAACGTTTAACTATAGAACTCTATGGCTACAATCATAAAAAGTAAGCGAGTCAAAATGAGTTTAAACCCTGCTAAATATAAAAAAATGTTTTAGGCATTCAATATTGCTATTTTGAAATTCATTACTTGGAGTAACCTATCGTCACTATGAGTGCATTAAGTCGTGATAATTAGCATGCGATTAATAAAATTTCAAGAGATTAAACTTATTCCAAAATGTTCAACCGTTAAACTATTTACAAAGGCATTTAAAATGTTGAACAGGATGAGAATGTGAATTTCTAAAAGGTTGGGGCTACTGTGGATGCCAATGATTTAGTACAACAATATTTATCCTTGATGCTAGAGTTAATTAATAGCGCTATGATTAAAATTTGGATATATCAAACTAGTATCTTACCATTGTCATCGTCTTCAGGACCCTCATTGATATCTGCCATTTCACTACGACGTGCCACATCTCTACTGAGCGACAGGTCACTTATAGCTGTGGTTGCAGTTTCATCAGCATCACGCAATGTAGCTACTACGGCCTAATAATGTGAAACATATGATTATCGAGACGATCTAGTTCAAACATGATTTGATAGCAAATGAAATGCGATCACATAGTTACCTGATGAAACTCTAACAGATCATCTCCAACTAATCTTTGAACAAAATTTGCAGGTACGAGGCCACGTCGACCATCTAACAATTCTGCATCGAGCATTGTCGCACTCGGATCTGGAGGTCCCCATACTAAAAGGTAATCGCCAGCGCAAATGGATAACTCTCCCTCTGCATTTTCTACTCTAAAAAATTACATTATTTTCCAAAATATTTTGAATAATTCTTATTAACATATAAAGAATTTGATCATTTGCAGCATCCAAATCATAAATTATTAATTTTTTACTTACTCAGGCGGTTCGTAAGAGAATCTAGCTATGTAAACGCAACATCGACCTTTCCCTGGTATATCCAACATGTCTACTTGAGGTTCGGAAGATGCACCACCGTTCATATAATGGGTATTTCGTACTGAAAGTTTAGATTTAAAATTTATTATACTGCAACTTTAATTTTAAGATATGTTCAGAAATAAATTACGTACCGTCTACGTCCAACATATTATTGGGTAAAAGTCTTATAGATCTCGGGCCTCGATCATGGAGAAATGTATCTATATTTCCTATTCTATCAGTTCCAAATTGGCTATCTAATCCTAGGTTCCAAGTAGGTTGGTGGGGCGTTACAGGCGTTGCTGCTCTAACTATAGATGGGTTATTAGTCCCGTACCGGCTCAAGCCGAGATCTATTTCATCTATCGGCTTAAGTTTAATGTTCATTGTATTTGTTCCCAAGCCACTTGACAAAAGTGGATTTGTATAAGTACCAGGGCCTGCTCCATAGGCACTCACGCCCGATAAACTAGTATTCAATGCTCCCAGTTGACTTCCTCCTGTTAGATTAGATAAAGGATTTCCCAGTGCACTGGTTAGATTTGACGCTAAACCAGCGAGTGTACTTGTAAGTCCTCCGGGTAAACTAGTTGGTGGATTAGTTTGGTAACTGGAGAGTCCTGTTCCTGTCATTGTTCCGCTAATCGTTGGTCCACCTAACGTGCCACCCAAACTCATAGCGGAAACATTTCCAAGATTTTGAATATTTGATTGAAGCCCTGCCAGAGTACTTGAGATTTGATTCATATTGTTGACGAGCGGCGTTGTGACAGGATTTGTAAAAGTGACCTGATGTGTGTTGCTCATACCATAAGAAGCGGACACAGGATTCGAATAGGAAGTAGGGTTGTGCGCACTCATAGAGTAAGCCATGGAGTTAGAGCTAGGGGCAGTGAACTGAGACGTGGCATGTAGAGAGGAGAGAGTGGGCATGGTGTTACTCTGGCAGAGGGCTGCGTGGCCACTCGCGGTAGTATACGAATGAGGTAAAGGTGACGGCGTCGGCGAATGAAATTCTCCAAGCGCCTGGTTTGATCCACTTGAATGGATTCCTGTAAAACAAAATATATTTTTTGTTACAGAGGTATTGATTTATTGTTATTTCATTCACTAGAAAATTATGTTGAAAACTTAGTTACTTACGTATGTACTACAGTTCAGATTAGACCTTTACTTTGAGAATCTTTTTGAAAATACCTACTTACAAATAAATAAACAATATTTACCATGGGTTGTAGATCTAGAATGTTCCAATTCAGCCAGTATGCGGTTATCTTGTTCTATCTTAGCCATAATGCGTTCTATTTCCGAGGCTGGTTGGGAGACCTGCGTCGACCATGTCGCCGTGGTCGAGGTTCCTCGCGCTCGCATCGCAGACGACAGCTCTAATTGCAGTTCCTCACATCGCACTGTTTCCAATGCCGCCTACCGAAAATAATATTTTAGTCAGGAATAATTCAAATGAGGTTACCTAGCAATAAGCAGCAGCCTTTTACACGCCTCGGCATTTTTTGCTGTTCATTTAGTTCGTGATTTAAAAAAATTACAGAATTCTACATGGACTGAAAATACTTCTTACTGTATAGCGAAACTCGTTCACATATCGTAATTGTGATTTATGAAACCTACGCGTACTCACGGGCCCAGGGGCACTCGATTGTGACATAATCAATAGCTCCTTGGTTTGTAGATAAAGCGCAAGTCCACAGAGACCTAGAAGTGAACTGTGGTCAACTTGTGACAGTACGTTACCTCTAATTCCCTATTTGTATTGGCTCCCGGACGTCCACTCTGAGTCGGCAGTCTGTCGCCGTGAGTATTACCTTCTTCTCGAGTTCCCGCACCCGGGACTGCAACTGCTCGACGTTGTGCGTGTCGTGCGGCGAGCGCTGCGCCGAGCGGAGCTGCGCGAGCGCGTCGGCGTGTGCGCGCTCGGCGTCGGCGCGCGCTCGCTCCGCCTCGCGCAGTCGCCGCGACAGCGCATCCGTCTCGCCGCCGCTCGACATGCCGTATGCATTCATACTCTGGACAATAAATCTAATCTAGATCAAAAATTTCAAAGAAAGATTTGTAAAACACTAGCGGCCCGCTCCGGCTTCGCACGGGTATAAAATATATAGCCTATGTCATTCACTGTTAATGGATGTTATTATACATATAAACCTTCCTCTTCAATCACTCTATCTATTAAAAAAACCGCATCGAAATCCGTTGCGTAGTTTTAAAGATTTAAGCATACATAGGGACAGAGAAAGCGACTTTGTTTTATGCTATGTAGTGATGATACCTATTAGCTGTTGCCCACGAGTTCATTTCTGCAACGCGGCAACCCTCTGTTTTTTGGGGATATGGGTAGCCTATGCATTCTTCAAGTCCTCAACTTTACTTATCCATGCAAAAATCACGTCGATTACTTTCTCCATTGCTGCATGATTGAAGGGCAAACCATAATATTATTATGTAAGGATTATTTTTTTTAGTTTTTTTACCTACTGTTTTTGTATTTGCAATCTGCCAGAACATTCCTTGGCGAGGCGACATGAAATAGGCCCTTTCGGTCGTAACTTAAGTCATAAGGAGAGAAGGTAATATTGAATTATTATTCGCCCAACCAACGAAGTCATCCTCCGACAACATCATTGTCTGCACTATGATGACCTATTTAGTGGCAACCTATTAAAAACGATTTAAAAGCTCATGGCATGTTTTTACTCGACCGTGATAAACGGCGCCGCTTTGCTGGTGTATGAATAATTTATCGATTTTCCGTTAAAATTGACTGGAACAGGTACGTATTCGCCCTTCACAGTTTGACGTCACCGATAGAAACTGATATGGAGAATGGATGAAATAGGTGGCCCATAAAATAAGCCCTCGAAACAAGCCATCGAAACTTAACTGCGTTTTAACGGCATCGCTTGTGTTGCCCGTGCCCGCCAGTCGACTGTCGGAGTTAATTAGTAATGATGACGGGATGCTAGATCCTTTTTTGGGGATCTGTCATCCCGTCCCATAGAGTCCACTGGGGCTGGAAATTACCTCGGTTAGGTACTACTAGGTATTCTGTGCCTCGACCAACATAAAAGTTTGGCTGAAGATGAGATAGGTACATAGTAACATACTAAGTATGTGGGCAAGTTATATTTACCTAACCTATGAATTTTTAGGTAAAGTACGCACTCTCCCATACTGTGATAGGAATCTGAATCTGGGGCCAATCAATCTAATCGTATATTTTCTTCGTAACTAAGTATTACATTTCCTGTAAGTATAGGAAATGCAAATTGCAGTGCATCTATTCCAACTTTTTATCACAAAAGAAAATTAATGATGTTGAAAGCTGCAAGCCCACGCTTAGTTAAAACATATTCAAAATAGAGTCGTGGAAGCAGTTAGTCGGTCAATGAGCCCCAACGTTCCACTTCGTAGAGCACTCTTAAAGACTGTAAGTAAAAAATATTTTAAATAGTGTCATCCAGACCCAGATCTAGAATAGAAGTTTTAATAGCCCAATGGTTAAAGTTGCGGGCTGAAAATTGGATGGTCGACGATTCGATTCCCAACCTTTGCACTATTATTGTACCCACGCCTAAAACAAGCTTTACATTTAGGTACCTATTTGAAGGGCAGAGGAGAATATTTGTCCAGTTCTACCTGGCAAATATAGCAAAAAAAGATCGATAGCGAAAAATTAATCCATAACACAATTTTTTCCGCAACTTCGTCGCAAAGAGTCAGGAAAAGGGCAGACTGGTCTCTTTTAGCAGCAGCGATCTGCATCTTTTTTACGTGGCATCTAAAATACGCGGAATGCGGCAGCTAAAAAACGTAAAACGTAACTCGATCACTGCGATTGGCGTTTGCATGTGTGCTCAATGAACTGATCCGTTGCTCTGTTGCTGCGTGATTGAAGGACAAACCAACAAACAGACACACTTCGCATTTAAGGAATGGTATAACACAAGGTATAAGGTATCGGAAGTAAGGAATACCTATTATGTTTAACAAGTTAACTGTCCAGATAACAGACACAATAGTTAAACGATAACCATGCTCACATGTGATTTATGGGAAAGGGTTATTAAGGTTGGGATCAATTCAAACAGAATTCCATAATACTACATATCAACTTGTTTGACCTAGCCATTGTTCTCGCGCAAGCTTAAGAGCCTAATGAATCTTAAACATATTAGAAAATATGTGTACGTTCAGCCCTTTTCATGTTAAATAACATCTACCGCACGATGTTCGGTAATCCGAAAATAATAACAAAATCAATAGCGGGCGTGCAACGAACTCAACGCAGCTGAAAATCGCCAACCCGCCGCGCCGCCCCGTCTCGGCTAAGAAAAAGTGCGGTGACCTGCTTCCCAGTATTCCCAGGGTCTCCCCGTGAAGGAGGGGGCCCCCACAAAGCTTGGCAGACTCTCCGGCGGCGCGGAATTGGGATAACAGCCAGTGACTGCCGGCTACGCAATACGGCGCGCCGGAACAAACGTCTCTCATGCTTAGAAGGAGATATATAACGCCCCCTTGGGCCACTGTTGGCAAAGGGTGGAACTAACAGTTGAGTTTAATTATACTTACATGCAATTTAATTAGAACCGCGAATGGGGTGTTTACTTAGGCAATAGTAATAGCGTTTGTGTGATGTGCAGATTTATTTTGTGCTGAATTTTAAGTTTGAACTAGTTACCCTTTGTAAGGTTTTTACTTTTTGCTTGGATATGCAAATCATTTATGTGTTCTATCTATTCACTATGGATTTCCCTTTTTAAAGGCTTAGGCAAGAACCAGTTTTTCCCGCCCGCGATTTCGTCCGCGTTAGGTTACTGGTTTTCTGGGGTAAAAGGCTCTTCTTACCCTCACCTGTGCTACGAAATATATAAAAAGTTCATCGACATCAGTCAATTCGTACTCGAGATATCATCAAAAAAGCCGTTCCATACAAAATGTACCTATATGAAAACTAATTTTCTTCGTAAATTTTTTTTTTCTCAATTTCGATCTTTTAATAGTTATTCTGCTATTCGGGACGGAGACAAATACAACCAATCAAAAACCATGAAAATCGGTCCAGCCATTCTAGAGTTATAAGTGTTCGAACAAACCCGACTTTGTTTTATATATTAAAGATATAAGAAGACACAGATAATATAAGAAGATAATAACAAAATCAAAAACAAAGGAATTAATTAGTCGGTCAGTAATTAAAAACAAAAATTGCAACACTGTGAATAGGCACTGTAAAACTTTTCGTAAAGAAATGAAGACCTATGAACAGCAAGGACTGAGTTCTGAAACAAATGTACCTACCGAGCATTTCAAAACGCGGAGGAGTAAAAGATTCCAATTTCATAACTAAAAGTTGGTCGCAATGAGCACGCGCCCTCCATCCGTTTAACGGCACTTTCATTAGAAAAGTACGGAAAACTCCTAAACTTTGTGGGGTTCCCATCCTAATTGTTACTGAGAAAAACCACAATGTAGTCTCGCATTTATATAACTGAAGTTTGCTTTGATGAAAATCACTGAGAAAATTTCTTCTTTTCTCGATTCAATCACCGAAAGTATTTTGGTTTCTTGGATCATTTTTTTTTTATTTTTCTTTCGACATGTGGGTCGCGAAACGCGTTTAACCTTCTGTAAGATCATCATGAAAAATAAAGTGATTATCTAAAGATAGCATTCCTTGCCCAAGAGAATATAATCACTTCGTGTCTCTTATACCTTACGGTAGAAGGAATTAGGAAACTTCATTTTACATAAATTCTGCATTAGGCAGCGATTGAAAATTTCATTCGCTGGCATTAGGTATATCATGACGTTTAGATTTACTTTTTTTTCTGCACCAATAAAGAGGTCACACCTCTAAGCACCTCTTTATTGGTGCAGAAAAAAAGTACCTAGGGTGACCAACCCAATTGCTAGCACTGCACCAGTTTATTCGCACTTTAGCAAAAAAGATTAAAATATAAGTTTCTGATTGTAGTTTTTAAATTTTCAGATTAAGAGTGCGTTTCCGCATATCGGGTGACTTTCGGTACATATTGTGACTAAGTTAAACCAAATAAGATGGAAATAAAAATTGCTACACATAGATTGGTCCTTAATCTCCAAATCTTGGGAGTTGATTTTGTTCAAAATCTCAATTTTTAGTACTATAAAAATTATTTCCCGTCACCTCTTCACACAAAATTCACGATTTTGGGGTGACTTTAGGTACATTTCTTGTATATAATATACCCGTTTTATGTAATTAAAAAATACTATCTGTTAGCAGATATGTTCAACTCAAAATCTTGGAGAGAAAAATATCAAAAATATTACAAATAGTATAAAAAATAAAATATAGCATCGCGTGTACTTTTTTCACATATTTTCGTTTAAACCGAACCTTAAAATAGTGTGCAATAAGGCTTATTTTGATTTTACTCGGTCAATGGTTTGATTTCATTTCAAAATTCGAAATTCAAATATCAATCAGTCGGCGTTTGACCGCCTTTCTGAGTGGAGGCTGCGCTGGTTGTAAGCAGATGCTGGTATCGAAAAAACATCGCTGTACGAACACGAAATAGTTCATAGCAAACCAAATTGATACTTTTTATATTTTGAAAAGAAAGGTAAGAAACTAAGTACTAGGTACCTATGGTACCTTCAATATAATAGCATTATTTTATTATTTGATAGAATTTCGAAATTTCTTGTAAAGTTATATTCCCCGAATGTAGTACTGACCTGCATGTATACCTCGAAAACTTCTATTGGAACTCCTAGATCTTTAGAGTTAGTTGTATCGAGTTTGGGCTCGTTTTGTAAGTTATGATGAGATCTTACCACTGGACTTGTTAGAGTGACCTGATGGTATACTTCGAAGACTACTACTGGATCTTCTAGACGGCTACAGCTAGTTATATCGAGTTTGGGCTCGTTTTGTAAGTAATGATGAGATCTTACCACTGGACTTGTTGGAGTGACTTGGTGGTATACCTCGAAGACTTCTATTGGAACTCCTAGATCTTTACAGCTAGTTATATCGAGTTTGGGCTCGTTTTGTAAGTAATGATGATATCTTACCACTGGACTTGTTGGAGTGACCTGATGGTATACTTCGAAGACTTCTATTGGAACTCCTAGATCTTTAGAGTTAGTTATATCGAGTTTGGGCTCGTTTTGTAAGTTATGATGAGATCTTACCACTGAACTTGTTGGAATGACCTGATGGTATACTTCGAAGACTACTACTGGATCTTCTAGACGGCTACAGCTAGTTATATCGAGTTTGGGCTCGTTTTGTAAGTAATGATGAGATCTTACCGCTGGACTTGTTGGAGTGACCTGATGGTATACTTCGAAGACTACTACTGGATCTTCTAGACGGCTACAGCTAGTTATATCGAGTTTGGGCTCGTTTTGTAAGTAATGATGAGATCTTACCACTGGACTTGTTGGAGTGACCTGATGGTATACTTCGAAGACTACTACTGGATTTTCTAGACGGCTACAGCTAGTTATATCAAATTTGGGCTCGTTTTGTAAGTAATGATGAGATCTTACCGCTGGACTTGTTGGAGTGACCTGATGGTATACTTCGAAGACTACTACTGGATCTTCTAGACGGCTACAGCTAGTTATATCGAGTTTGGGCTCGTTTTGTAAGTAATGATGAGATCTTACCACTGGACTTGTTGGAGTGACTTGGTGGTATACCTCGAAGACTTCTATTGGAACTCCTAGATCTTTACAGCTAGTTATATCGAGTTTGGGCTCGTTTTGTAAGTTATGATGAGATCTTACCACTGGACTTGTTAGAGTGACCTGATGGTATACTTCGAAGACTACTACTGGATCTTCTAGACGGCTACAGCTAGTTATATCGAGTTTGGGCTCGTTTTGTAAGTAATGATGAGATCTTACCACTGGACTTGTTGGAGTGACCTGATGGTATACTTCGAAGACTACTACTGGATTTTCTAGACGGCTACAGCTAGTTATATCGAATTTGGGCTCGTTTTGTAAGTAACGATGAGATCTTACCACTGGACTTGTTGGAGTGACCTGATGGTATACTTCGAAGACTTCTATTGGAACTCCTAGATCTTTAGAGTTAGTTATATCGAGTTTGGGCTCGTTTTGTAAGTTATGATGAGATCTTACCACTGAACTTGTTGGAATGACCTGATGGTATACTTCGAAGACTACTACTGGATCTTCTAGACGGCTACAGCTAGTTATATCGAGTTTGGGCTCGTTTTGTAACTAATGATGAGATCTTACCGCTGGACTTGTTGGAGTGACCTGATGGTATACTTCGAAGACTACTACTGGATCTTCTAGACGGCTACAGCTAGTTATATCGAGTTTGGGCTCGTTTTGTAAGTAATGATGAGATCTTACCACTGGACTTGTTGGAGTGACCTGATGGTATACTTCGAAGACTACTACTGGATCTTCTAGACGGCTACAGCTAGTTATATCGAATTTGGGCTCGTTTTGTAAGTAACGATGAGATCTTACCACTGGACTTGTTGGAGTGACTTGGTGGTATACCTCGAAGACTTCTATTGGAACTCCTAGATCTTTACAGCTAGTTATATCGAGTTTGGGCTCGTTTTGTAAGTAATGATGAGATCTTACCACTGGACTTGTTGGAGTGACTTGGTGGCATACCTCGAAGACTTCTATTGGAACTCCTAGATCTTTACAGCTAGTTATATCGAGTTTGGGCTCGTTTTGTAAGTTATGATGAGATCTTACCGCTGGACTTGTTGGAGTGACCTGATGGTATACTTCGAAGACTACTACTGGATCTTCTAGACGGCTACAGCTAGTTATATCGAGTTTGGGCTCGTTTTGTAAGTAATGATGAGATCTTACCACTGGACTTGTTGGAGTGACCTGATGGTATACTTCGAAGACTACTACTGGATCTTCTAGACGGCTATAGCTAGTTATATCGAATTTGGGCTCGTTTTGTAAGTAACGATGAGATCTTACCACTGGACTTGTTGGAGTGACTTGGTGGTATACCTCGAAGACTTCTACTGGAACTCCTAGATCTTTACAGCTAGTTATATCGTGTTTGGGCTCGTTTTGTAAGTTATGATGAGATCTTACCACTGGACTTGTTGGAGTGACCTGATGGTATACCTCGAAGACTTCTATTGGAACTCCTAGATCTTTAGAGTTAGTTGTATTGAGTTTGGGCTCGTTTTGTAAGTTATGATGATTAGATCTAGGAGTTCCAATAGAAGTCTTCGAGGTATACCATCAGGTCACTCCAACAAGTCCAGTGGTAAAATCTCATCATTACTTACAAAACGAGCCCAAACTCGATATAACTAGCTGTAGCCGTCTAGAAGATCCAGTAGTAGTCTTAGAAGTATACCATCAGGTCACTCCAACAAGTCCAGTGGTAAGATCTCATCATAACTTACAAAACGAGCCCAAACTCGATATAACTAGCTGTAAAGATCTAGGAGTTCCAATAGAAGTCTTCGAGGTATACCACCAAGTCACTCCAACAAGTCCAGTGGTAAGATCTCATCATTACTTACAAAACGAGCCCAAACTCGATATAACTAGCTGTAAAGATCTAGGAGTTCCAATAGAAGTCTTCGAGGTATACCACCAAGTCACTTCAACAAGTCCAGTGGTAAGATCTCATCATTACTTACAAAACGAGCCCAAACTCGATATAACTAGCTGTAGCTGTCTAGAAGATCCAGTAGTATAGTCTTCGAAGTATACCATCAGGTCACTCCAACAAGTCCAGTGGTAAGATCTCATCATTACTTACAAAACAAGCCCAAACTCGATATAACTAGCTGTAGCTGTCTAGAAGATCCAGTAGTAGTCTTCGAAGTATACCATCAGGTCACTCCAACAAGTCCAGTGGTAAGATCTCATCATAACTTACAAAACGAGCCCAAACTCGATATAACTAGCTGTAAAGATCTAGGAGTTCCCATAGAAGTCTTCGAGGTATACCACCAAGTCACTCCAACAAGTCCAGTGGTAAGATCTCATCATTACTTACAAAACGAGCCCAAACTCGATATAACTAGCTGTAGCTGTCTAGAAGATCCAGTAGTAGTCTTCGAAGTATACCATCAGGTCACTCCAATAAGGCCAGTGGTAAGATCTCATCATAACTTACAAAACGAGCCCAAACTCAATACAACTAACTCTAAAGATCTAGGAGTTCCAATAGAAGTTTTCGAGGTATACATGCAGGTCAGTACTACATTCGGGGAATGTAACTTTGCAAGAAATTTCGAAATTCTATCAAATAATAAAATAATGCTATTATATTAAAGGTACCATAGGTACCTAGTACTTAGTTTCTTCTTTTCAAAATATATTATCAATTTGGTTTGCTCAACTTAGACTTAGATTTAGAATTAAACTTAGACTTAGACTAAGTCTGAGTTCAAATCTAAGCCTAAGTCTAACACTA
Source organism: Hipparchia sbordonii (assembly GCA_038048805.1). Taxonomy (NCBI): domain Eukaryota; kingdom Metazoa; phylum Arthropoda; class Insecta; order Lepidoptera; family Nymphalidae; genus Hipparchia; species Hipparchia sbordonii. Next base: position 3,576,365 of record CM076107.1, on the reverse strand, counting down.
AGACTAAGTCTTAGACTAATACTCAGTCTAAGTCTAGTCTACTCAGTCTTAGTCTTAGTGTTAGACTTAGACTTAGCTTAGACTTAGACTCAGACTTAAAGAGACTTAGTCTTAGTCTAAGTCTAAGACTAAGTCTAAGTCTTAGTCTTAGTGTTAGACTTAGGCTTAGACTTAAAGAGACTTAGTATTAGTCTAATGCATTTCCCAGTGGCTTAAAAAAGTCTAAATCTAAGTCTAAGACTAAGACTAAATCTAAGTCTAACTTAGTGTACAGCAAGTCCGGACGAAAATAAAAAATAAAAAAATAAAACATAAACAATTTATATCCAAGTATCAAAACAAGTTAATTCACTCATTTTTAACGCAGCTTGCCCGCGCCTGTGTGTGCGTGTGAACGGTGCATGTGTAGAAGTGCGTTTTTATACCTACTCTTTGCGAAATCCCGTCCTTAATTTAATATTTAGGATATATAGGATTTAGATTATTTTAATATTTAGGGGAATTCATATTTTTCACAATCGAAACCTTTCTAATCTGGAAAGTTTTAAAATGACGTCAGTATTGTAGTTGAAAGATATTGTTCTGGAGTTCCTGAAGTTTTCGGCCATTTTGACTGATCGACTTACCCGTCAGTACTTACCAGTACTTAATCCCGTATGTGCTAATAATTGGGGACTGGGTCATTTTTCAATTTTATTTCAAATTCTTGTTGATTTAAGAAAAAAATCCTTAAAAAGTTCTTTAATTATATATTTTATTAAACAAGTAACCTTATGAACAGAGTGATTTATAGGATTTTGTTAAATTTATATTTAAAAAACATATTTGAAATTAGATAAACTCTTAAAGTGCCCATAATTGGGTCTGCCACCCTAGTACTAAATAGTCTGCCAACTGCCAGCCACCGGAACATTTACATCTGATAAAATAATACTCGTATTAGCTGGTCGTTTCCATTCTCTGTGTTCCTATACACTATCAATTAACTTCCAACCCCATTTCTCCCACTTGATAATATACCCCACATATACCCGACAAAAATGCTCAAAAGCCGGGGAAACTTAGTTAATTTTAGAATCGCTTTTTCTCAGAAATAGTGAATAGTAGGGGAAAAAGTGTAAGGACAATTTTTGTAGACAATTGGACAACGATTGAATATACGATCTACAATTTTGGTCTGAGCAATTTTCATAAAACTAACTGTTCCGCTAAAAAAAAACCAATATTTGCGAACTTTGACCTTGTATAAAATTTTTTGAACACATGGGATCGATGGGAATTTTTCACAATTTCATTATAATGGTATATACCCCTGACGTTCATGTAAATTTTTAGCTTTTTTGGGAATTTTTGCAAGGGCAAAGGGGTACTATTTTTCGAACTAACTTGACCGGATTACTCATTCATCTACATAGGTACTTCATTAATATCGCAATAAACATTACATTTTCCTTTAAAACCTTTACAACGGCAGTGATTATGATTCATGTAAAAAGAAAAAAATTGTGTTTATGTATTCAAACAACGCTTGAATAATTGCAACGGGGGAAACCTATTATTATGTAGGGAGTAGAGACCCATTAAAGAGTACGATAGGCAAATGCAGCTGAATGAAATACTGTTGAAAATGGTCCTTATTATTATAGAGCCAAGAGCTACAGGAAGTGTTCGCCTACCGTATATACTTCAGTTATTGGACAAAAGCCACGGTACAAGCACTTTAGCACAGTTAATTTGTGCAGCCACAGTCTTACCAGCAGAGTTGACAATTTATGGTTTGGATTACATTCTGAACAGGTGACTTTACTGCTTAAAACTTGTTAGGTTGTTACAACTAAATGGATCAAAAGGGATGTTACAGTAAGGAATGCAATTGGATGATTGTACTTAAAGAAATTTTCCAGTTCAGCGTGTTGCAAGTTGCAAATAAGACATCGCACTTAGCCTTAGTGTTATGCAGCCAAGCGCAAACTGGTAAACAATGAAAAAATGAGGGAGATGACATCAAAGAGAGAGACTGCACTAAGCGAAAAAGACGCTAAAGTTCCGTAGCCTGGAAATACACAAACGTTTCTACTGCAGTAAGTACCTACTAAAAGTCATCATCCTCACCAAGCTATCTTTGGCCCACTGGCGAAGGTCTCCTCTCGAAGTTCGGCCACAGACCACAGTCCACCAACTGCGGATTTGTAAACTTCACACACCTCTGAGAACATTATGGAGAATTCTTATTTTACTTCACCGTTTACTTCAGCATTGATGTGTTATTTAATTGTTTAAAACTCTGAAAAGTCAAATAATTTTTCTTCTTCTTCTTTCTTTTGAATTCTTGGAATCGAGCCCCCGGAAAGAAGTCACTAGCCTGTCACATGCTTAGTAAACAGTTAAATGTAAATGCAAATTCAACCAAGTAATTCAGCAGACATCGCATCACTCGGTCAAATATCAGTAGGTATCCTTTCAGATGCTTGTATGGCGATGTGCTTATCGAAAATCTATACTCTAAAGGAAGAAATAACGAGAGGCACAGGCGGCTTGCGAGATATTACCAAACTTGGCGATGTCCGCCGTTATACTTGCAGTAATAACTTCCGATACCTAGTTTTAGTATGCTGCTTACGGATTAAAGCTATCAACTTTTTCTTAGAACTAGCTCTACGTTACAGGTGAATAATTAGATTTACTCTTTCAACTCAATAGGACTGGATCTAAGATTTTTACAAGGATGAATGTTAAATAAACGGCCAATTGCGTGCCAGGCCACGCACTGTATAGGGTTCCGTAGTTGCCGATCACAGTATTACCTGGTAGGGTATACAATACATATCATATTAAGTAATTTTTCATCATATTTTTTTAATATTTTTAAAAAACATCATAATTAAAAATAGTTATAAATTAATAGCAAAAACAAAAGGTACAACTTGCTGTATACTGGGCCGCGTCTCCAGTAGTAAGTATAACAAATATAGTTTGTTCATGATTATCATAGAATTCCGCAAAATAACGCTGCTTCTATTCAATACTAATCCTACCTATTTACTATGATTTTTTTTACTTTTAAAAATTAGTCGACTATTGCCTTCGATCACAGAATATTTTTTTTCTGTGATCGAAGACCATTGCTCGTTAACTTATAAAAGTTAGTTACCCGTGATTGCTTTTAACTACGTTATATATAGCTAGGTACTACTAGACGCGACTTCGTTCGTGTGGATTAAATTTTCTTTAATTTTCCGGTATATAATGTAGCCTATGTGTTAATCCTGGATATGAGTTATCTTCATTCCAAACAAATCGGTTCATTCGCTGTGGCATGAAGGAGTAACATACACATGCACACACAAACATATACAAACTTTCATTTTTATAATAGGTATACATTAGTGTGACTATCGTGATTACTTTTCATATGTACTATATATTATCTTAATAATTTTTTTTTACATATTATCTAAAAGTTTATTTTGTAGAGGTGCGCCCGACTCTGACAAATAATATTTCGCAAACGGATCCCTGTGCATATCGTACCTTCAGTACTTTTGAAAAACTCGTTCATCCAAATCGGCTCAGTAGTTAATCACTACGGTGAATATGGTGCATAAATATAATGTAACTAGTTGAAGACCTTGAGAGTGACATAGGCCACTTTTATCCTTGAAAAACAAAGGGTTGCCGAGGGATTTTAAAAACTTAACTTCGCGCGGACGAAGTTGCGGGCAAAAGCTAGTCTGAAATAAAAACTGAAATCATCCAGGGAGATTTATTTAGCAAAAAACCTACACATAGCATCGCTTTGTGGGGCAGTAGACATATTCTTTTGTATCCTAAGTTTTCTTTTGCCGCAAACATTTTGATATTAGAAAGAAGAAAGTCACGTCGAGAATGAAAGATAATGGTAGTATAATACGTATGTATACGTACATATATGTAATACATATTATGTACATTGTACATGATATATAACCACAAAGTGCAAATGAATGAAAGTAGTACCTAGGAGTGACCTAGGATATATACATAGATATTTACATACCTACGTCAACATTATAGAGCGAGACCCCAGGCCTACCAGACCTTACTCGTTTTTACTAACAAAATTTTATCGATTGCGTAGTACTAGTACTTTGAAGGTGTACATACCAGCTAGCTTGGGCAGCCGGCCAGTTTACAGATATCAAGTGCTAAAGGTACGTAAACTCATTGGTAACTTTTCTTAAATGCTGAGTGCTGATTTTTATGTATAAATATCACTAAACAGAACACTCATAATCGATGTCGCGGGTCGGCAGATACTTTTCGTGGGCGGTTATTTTCGCCAGACAATAGCAGCCAGACCCATCCTAGGGGCCAAAGATCCTGCCAGACACACTTGAAATGCCGCCGGAAATACGATAATTATATGGCTTTATAACACAGCTCGATTAAAATTATGCTTTTTATGATCTAATAAAACTTTTCAATACAATTACGACAGCAATTACAATGTGTCAAACAATTGTTGACGTTAATATTAACGAAAGTTATATCAATTCCGTACAAAAATTTTATTTGATAAAATAATAACATTTACTTCCATCAAAATAATTAAGTTTCTTTTATACTTTTATACGATATGCTAGCATTTTTAGGTTTCGTAGTAAAACTATAAGAAACTCAGTTGCGCCAAGTTTTCGATTTCATGTCATTATTCTTCTCAGTTCTTAAAGTGATGGTGCACATAAGTAATATAGGTAGGTATTACATAATCATATTTTACTTTTGAATGCTCATGTTCTTATTGGAATAAGAATCAATCATCCTCATCTATTCAAAAGGAGCTTTTTAAGCAGCGCTCTCCGGTTGAAGGTTAGAGGTGATTTGAAGCAACTGTTGGAGACCAAGCTGTTTACTGGTTAGGTTTAAGAGGTAGGTTAAGATTACACAGACACAACTAGCTTTTAGTTCGATTTTTAAACCCCTATAGTTATAAAACCTTTCAAAAATCTTTTCGTAGTAGATGCCTACGTCATAAAAGCTATAATATAATTTATGGATGCCACACAGCCCGTCAGTCAATCAGTCAGTCCCTTTTTTATACATTATAGGCACACGCTTGACCACTAAAACACCTGATGGAAAGTGATGATGTAGTCTAAAGTGTAACGCGTTTGCCTAGAAGATGCCTATTCAGTCTTGTTTTAAAGATAACCAAATTGTATGCGTGTTAGCAAACACAGATCTGGGAAGAGCGATCTTTTCCTTATACATATATTAAGATAAGATAAAATAAGAAGTTAAGATAAAAACTTTGATAATTTACAAAATAATCAAAGGATAAGAAAGGAGAAGATATTGCCGCACATTCCTGCAAACATCTTGGGTAGTTCGTTTTATTCAATCTGTGTAACTAGAAATTATTATAGTTACAATATGTACCTACTCTTGGTCGAATAAGCAGAATCTAAATGTCTTGAAAGATTTACAATTTCTATTTTCCCGTACTAATGCGATTAGTGTACAGATTGTTCTAGTTTCGTTTTGATTTAGTTATCAATAATAACAAAATATTAGCTTCAAATAGAGCTCTATTTATAGAGTTTCGATTTCAAAATTTATCTCAATACAATTTTGTCGCGAACTGTGGTAGGATATAAATAACTAGGCTCTTTAGTAGGCAGGTAGGTACCTACCTACTCATCTACGCGTAGGCCCCAAAACGGTGATACAACAACATAGTCTGAACTATGTTTAAAACGAATTAAACGGTGATATGATATCAAGTATGATATCTCAAAACATTAGTGTCAAAAATCCCCAATAAAGACGATCGCTTTCAGCGCGCCAGATATTATGATGATTGATGGCGGCAAGCGGTGATCATTCACCTCTCGGATGAACAGCATCCGGAGCAAAAACGTCTCGCCTAAAAGGTTCTTTATTACTGAGTTTTACTTTTGAGTTAAACTCGAATATAATCAATGGTTTTCAATCAAGTGGATTGATGGGATTGGGATGGGTAAAGGGATTCTCATTTTTACCGAGTCTGGCTCTGGCATCTCCTTTTCTGTCTATCAGCAAAGCCAAAAGGATTATTTATTATTGTAGCAATTTACGTAACTACGTATTTTTGTGTCTGTGGCGTTACGTATGTTCCATCGTAGAGTTTAAACTAATAATTTTGATGAATATAAATCGATTCACCATTATAGTCCGGATGAAAGAAAGAAAGAAGAAGAAAGAAAATAGATTTTATTTGATCAACACAAACAAATAAAGAAAGAAAAAAAAAATATTGATTATGATCAAATAGGGTTCCCACTCAGCATCATGCTGCAGCAAGCTGCAGCGCTGGTTTTCAGTGGGAACCTTATATGAGTGCGGTCACGAAAACATATGTACACAGATATATATATATGAATAGAAATAAAATGAAAAAAAGAAAACAAAAAAGAAAACAAAGTAAAATAAAATAAACCCAACGAAACACATAAAGAAAGTCGACAAATAATAAACATACGTAAGTATACATAACATAACATGGGACACAAGCCGGGGGGCATACAAAGTGCTGGAATGATTGGTAACTTGGTTGGTAAATTGGTTGGATGACATACTTAGAACAAACAAAATCAGTATGTTATTCAATCAGTGTTGAATTGGTTTACCTGTTAAACTTTCTAAGCTACCTACCTAGGTAGTTCATTGGAAAATTTTTAACCGACTTCTGTTGAAATCGGTCCAGCGCAGCGGTTTAAGCGTGAAAAGAACTTGCTTATTTTTATAATATTAGCATGGATTAGAATGGTTTTATCTCTTAATACTAATCGTATACTTAGTTAAGGCTTTACGGCTCAGTTTGGCAGCGGCATCGCGTGTAGGGCCCAGTATTGAATATTTCACTACGCGAGCCAAGTACAATGACCGGCTTTATTCCGATTTTGTGTAGCCAATAACACATAGCGGTTCATTATTCGGGTTGTGCTATTGCTGTGAAAATTGCTTTACTGTTCAAGCTCGGACAAAAAAGCAAACGAAAAAGTTGATACTGTGTGTTTGTGTGTGCAGTTATAGCCTAGTGGCTGTTACTGGGGTCTCCTAGAAGTTCGGAGGGTCGCGAATTCAATCACTAGAAGTTCTGAGGGTTGCATGTTCAATCACAGGCATCTCTGGCTTTTCGGTGTTATATGCGTTTAAGCTATATAGGCCTAAGCAATTAAAATATCACATGCTTCATCGGTGAAGGAAATTATCGGAAGAAAACCAGAAGGCGGAGAGTTCTCCATAATGTTCTCAAAGGTTGTGAAGTCTGCCAATTAGGATTGGACCAGCATGGCGGACTATGACTAAAACCCTTCTCTAAGAGGAGATCTGCTCTGTAGGTAGTGAGCCTTTGATGAGTTGCTAATGATGATGATGAAGAGGAAATTTTGAAAAATGACGGATTTCTTACAACCTCCTATTTAACCTCCTTGACGGAGGAATTTCCCAAAAATTGTGACATATTTTCTCCGTTGTAACGAAAGTCAAATTCTCATGGATATTAATAATTCGCTTGGGGGTAGATCTTCTCCCTGCAAACTACTTTTTGTACGTATAATTTTAGTTAGATATCTTATCGAAAATGTCGTTCACTCACGTATATCAGAAGTACCTTCTCGTCAAAGGTACCTATTCTTAATCAGGGACTAGACTAGTAATTACTTCTACATTCTCTTTCTCATTCTCTTGTAAGGGTGGTTTTGGTGTATGGTGTACTTCTGAAGATTTCTTCCAGATGAGATTTATCACAACATCCAAAGCGTCGTGGATTTAATCAAACCCACGTATCAGCTAGCACACGAAACCTAAATAGCCTAAATTGGAAGAAATCTTCTACTGAGCCATTGATTACATTCTCAAGATTGTCATCTTCACTTCTGGCGATGTGGCCAAAAGTATTAACCTCTAGTCTAATTACAGCGGGTGTCTTTAATCCACTCGTTACTTTGTTTCAGAAATAAATCTCAGCTTTAAAGTGAGACTTAGTTAGACTTAAGTACTTAAAGGTATATTAGCCATTTAAACAAGATACAACAAAAAAAAATAATGATTTGACACTACCTACATATGCCATGTGCCTACCGACGAACTCTATCATCACTGTTGCAATAATTTTTTACTTAACAAGTCAAAAAAGATAGATAAAAGTATAATAATTAAGTGGAAAATAGGTCATGAATCATTGTGAGTAAGGCTATGAGTGAAAGTCACTGTTTAAATCAATATTTAATATCAAATATAAAGACGACCTTCAGTGACTCTTCGGCAGACGTGCTTATGTTAATAAAACCATTGAATATATTTAAGAGGTGTTCAAAACAATGAATTAACTGATCAATAAAACTTAAGTGCTAAACGACTAGTCATCCCCTGAAGTTCTACGTTGACAGGCGCGAAAAGTCAAACCAAGTACATTCTGTAACTCTGTAACTCACACCAATCTCTAACAACCCAATTGTTATCTGTATCATAATGACATTCAACAAAACGTTAAACAGGACCTAGAAGATAACGGCTCGATCGATAAAACTGGTTCGGAATCGTTTCGAACGATCTGAAGACTTTTCAACACGGTAGAACATCGGGAAACAATAATTGATTTTCCACACTATGCGTGCGTATAAGCGTACTCACGGTAAAAGTCCTCGAGTGCGTTACATGGGCTCCAAGGTTCACTGCACGGTCGATGTTACAGGCTGTAACGGATGCACCTTCAAGCGGGCACCGTCTCGAACTTGCGTAACATTTATATAACGAGGCACATACTGTCCGTGATCAAAACCGTTCGGTCAAAGGCGGGCTCGCGCACAGCTCATGAGACTGCTCCGTCCTGCCATTTTGGATTCGGTCAAAGCGAGCTGAGCGAATCGCGCGGCTGGCACTCGTCACGCGCGATTCACGCCTAGGGTTTAGACTCTAAAGAATGGTTTTCTGTTAAAGGCGGAAAGTCGCGGAGCTACGTTCGGAAGAAAAATAAAAATGTATGAATCGTTCGGGCGGAGCAGTAGGCCGGCAGCGAGTGGCACATGCCGCTCGATACACGAGCGCATGCGTGAGGCGCGGCGCCGCGTGACGTCACGCGGATTCGCGCCGCCGCTCTGCCGCCGCCGCCTCTTCAATGGACCACGGCTACCACTCTACCCTGCTCTACCACTCGACGCCTTGAGCACAGCAATACCATTTTGCTAACACTATAATTCTCCATATCTAACCGATTTATGACACTTCAAAGGTGGTGCTGAAGAAGAGAAATGCTTCAAGGCTTTAGCAATTGTTCTAATCAAGTAATTTGAGTCTATAATGCTCACTTAAAGTATTACTAAAGTAAACTTCCATACTCTAGATAAATAAAATAAAGTATGAAAAGCTAAAAAGTTAAAAATGGAGGTAGGTACAACAAACTGAAAGTCTCGGCACGCAAATGCATCCTCTTGAAAAGAGAGGTTAGAACGTTACCCCCATTGCTGATCCACTTGACACCACTGGAGTTCAGCAACCTATACACAGATCGGAGATATTTCAACTTTTGATAAAAGTGCTGCATCGGAATGATAACTGGGAGTAACATTTTGTTTTTAGGTGAAATATCTACCTATCTTAATTGTTATTGATACACTCTGAATATTATTTCGGTCAAAAGTTGGGTTAGTTCCAATTTTGAAACTTTACTTAAGACCGACTTCACCAGTGACAAATGGCGTTTAACTGAGGTATAAAATTGATGTTTTGGCAGATTTTCAATACAAAAACTGTCAAATCGTCGAAGTTATTCCTCAGTTAACCGAAGATTAAATATCTTACCTCTTCATTTTCTCTTTTGTTTATAAAATGTACAACAAGTATTTTATCAAAATCTGTTTTGTGTCCAGTTTTAAGTTCTTTTCCAACATCTTCTACATTATTATTTTCACTCCAATCATAATCTTTCGAGAAACATTGGTTGCTTATATATTGTGATTCTATCTGATCATCAGTTTGCACATATACAGATCTGTTGTTACTGACTTGGCCATTCGAATTCGTTGTTTTATCAGAATCGACACTGATGTTTCTACACATAATGTTTGTTAATATTTTTACTAAAAATTCTCCACAATTTTTAGTGTTACAGCACTCGACTTTTGGTGGTAAACAATTCGATATACACTTTAGAGGCGTCATTTTCAATGAATTCCCAATGATATGTGAAGAGGGACTCTTAGATTGCATTTAATTAAATTCTGTGCAGATATGTCGCTACTTTTCGTTATCATTTCCCCGAATCGGTATTTATTTCGGTGTTAGTTTGATATACATAGCTATAGGATAAAGTTACAGAGATATACCTATTGTACGAACTATGCCCATTGTTTGCAATTCTACCCATTTGTCGCAAAAATATGCTTTGTAGTTTGTATAATAAAAGGTGGTGTTCCACTACCTACGTACGCATGCAATGAGTGCAATAATAAAGTTTTTAAAGGATAAAAATATTTATTTACAAAAATATAAACATTAAATTGCAACTGTAAAAGCTCATAATTATACAATATTTATGAAATAGTAAGTAGATATAATGTGGTAAATATTTAAAATTCGATTTAATATTCGCAATGATATTCAAAGATTGGATAACCTACTAAGGAATATTAGTAAATCATTGGCTATGTCATTACCTACTATTAAATATTCTGAACTGTGTTATAAGAAGTTACTTTAAGAAGTAAGAAGAAAATTTTAACATATTGGTAACATCATAAGAAATCTAACACCCTGAATACCGTATTTAAAAATAAATCAAGTAGTTGCACAGTAAAAACTTTAAAAATATCTATCTACAAATATCTACTTACAAATATAAAACTTTGATCCAAAATACATTTTTATATGATATGATAATATTTGAACAAAACGATTTACCAAAACATTCTTAAAATTAAAGCCTCCTTAGAATTTTCTATATAAATATTGCTTTTAAATGTTCGTAAAGTTGATATAAGTATAAATAAGTAATTAAGAAATATAGGAAGACTACCTCACTCCGTAATACCGTCAAATTCATTAGAATTTGATTCGCCTACATGCATTTATAAGTGCTCTATTCGAGAGGAAATGCGGCTAAAGAACTTCTCGTTCAATTTATCAAGGTAATCTAGTATAAATATTAACAGTAATTAGAAATAACGATACAACGTTGTCGTATGTAGATTATCGCAGAGAACACTAGCTTGCCAAATTTCTTCTGGAGCCTGCCAAATTGCCTGCGGACCCAATACACACGTACAACACTTAAATTTAACATTGATGAAAAATTTCATGCGTCTTGTTCTTTATTTCACGAAAATTACATGCATTTTCAGTATGAAAGCTTCTAAGCAGAATCTGCATTCCGAACCGGTGGTAGATTTATGACGTGTCATAAGAGCTACAGCCTACAAGGTGGCCTACATGAAATAAATAAATTTTGATTTTGATTTTAAAGTGCCCATAGGCGGAGCATATAGGCACATACCTCGATAGAAGTTAGGGTTTCAAGGTGCTCGAGTATAAAAAGCAAAGCAGCAGATCCTCTCAAGGTAGAAGGATGATGTCAAGCTTGAAAGATGAAGAACTTCGCTGGGAAATACAAGCAAGCAGCAGCATGAGACGTATCTGTAACCGTGGACATCTATCGGCTGAGAGGATAACAACGACGAAGGGACGAAAGCCATTAGTGAACAACTGGCCTGTATTTCGCAATGTTCCCGATTGCATCTAAAAGGCATCGTGTCATCCATATGTCGATTGCGACACGAGCCGACTGGTTACCGAAACAATGCTTTACGCTGCGGTTAGCTTCCCTGTAGGGCTAACATGCGCGCCACGAGAAAATTTTGTGTACCCGTTTACTCGTGAATTTATATGAGATTTCACGAGTAAATGGGTAGACAAAATTTTCTTGCGACTCGCATGTTAGCTCTACTGATGTTCTTTCAATCAAAAACTTCATCGTGGAAGCACTGTATACATAGCATAGTTTCATTAACGATTGTGAAAATTTTATTTTTTTGAAAAGAGCAACCGCCGAGTTTCTTGCTGGCTCTTCTCTGCAGGAAAGGCATTCCGAACCAGTGGTAGATTCATTGACAATTCAAAAGTGCTTGTAAAAGCTTATTTGAATAAAAAATATTTCTATTTCTATTTCAAAGCTATTACATATTTTATAAGTGCTTTAATTTAAAGCGCTAAGGTACTAATTCGCCTGCGCGTGTTTATACACGATTATAACCTACATACACTTTTCTTATATACCTACCCAAAGCATTCTCAAATTACTGTTTTCATAATTTGAAAAGTCTTACTAATGGTTATGCATGTAAACGTAAATAGGCACTTCTTGTAAAAATACTTTCTACAAGAATATTTTTATCGTGTTACCTAAAATATAATAAGGTACAAACGTTCTACTTAAAATATATTTACATTGTATACCTAATTTCCTATTTACATAATTATACATTTGAGCAATTATGTGACTACATAGTAGGTAAAGTATATAAAAACTTGTAACAATTTAAAAATTCAACAAATAAAAGTATCTAGTCAAAAAGAAGAGGGTTAAGTATAACCCTTATTCTCTGTGCTTAAATCCAAGTTACAGTTTTTTAAATAGAGAAATATAGGAGTAAGTATACAAAAACTAAAATTAAAGTTTTTCCAAACAATTAGCTATATATTCGCTATATAATCAGTCCATTGTATTCATAATAAGTATTTTACACATTAGTTTCAGACTCCTGGACAGTAACGCTTGGTCTAAAAAGCTCAGTCGATATCCAAGCTCTTAAAGCTACTTGTAAAGCTTGCGAACATGCCTTTACTAGGCTTCTTGATACGTTTCTTTTCATCGACTTTGAATATCTCTGACTCTATTAGCCAATCTCTGTAGATTGTCTCCATGAGTTCTCTTTGTTCTTCGTGCATCTGTTTGACGGGGGCCTCGGGACCGCCGTAGTCTTGGGGCAAAAGTTCCACATCGACTACAGATGCCGGGCCTTCTGATGAGAAGTTGAGTAGGTTAAGGAGGTTGGAGTGTATCAGGGGCTTGACTAGACACATCACTTGGTTGATGAACGACACCGTGTGTACGACATGAATCTTCTTCAGGCGACAGGGGTGTGCGTTCTGAAAAATATAGTATTTTTTTTTAATTCAATGACAAGATAGTTCTTGACAGCGATCTCATCTGATTTTAAGTGACGATGCAGTCTAAGGTGGTAGCGGGCTAACTCGGAAGGGGTATGGAAGTGTAGATTCAACCCATACCCCTAATCGGTTTCTACACGCCAACGTGCCGGAACGCTAAATCGCTTGGCGGTACGTCTTTGACGGTATAGCGTGGTAATGGTAACTAACCACGGCCAAAGTCTCCCACCAAAAGACAAGTAAGAAGAGGGAGATACAAAAATAAGAGTTAGAACTAAATAAATAAATAAAAAATAAAAATTCTTTTCAAAAAACCGACTTCAAACGCCACTACAAAGTATAAAAATAATTTTATTTTGTACACGTTTGTTGAAGTCGGGCGGCTTATATAGAAACAATGAAACCAATACGCGATGCTCACCCGATTTCAATAAGCGTGTCTCTTATATGTCACCATAAGTTAAGCATCGCGCATCGATTTCATCGTTTCTAGTTAAGCCCGCCCGACTTCAACAAACGTGTACAAAATAAAATTATTTTTATACTTTGTAGTGGCGTTTGAAGTCGGTTTTTTGAAAAGAATTTTTATTTTAAGCTTTTTAGTGTAGCTTGTTCCTACTCTCTTTCTCCCCTCCCTCCAACGCTACGGTACTAATGTAGTTCTATACTTGGTACCTATAGTACTTATTAACAATACACAAGAGCTAGGACCCTAGTCCAACTGTATCATGGAGCTCCTAAGCTCCATGATGTAGTCCATGGTTGGTACCAACAATATCAATTCGAAAGCGTCAGTTCGTAATTCCTCCAACTCTACAGCTTCAGGATTGAGGAGCTAGAACCTTGAGCATTATGATGTAGTATATGCTTGGTACCAACAATATCAATTCGTAAACGACAGTTCCTAAATACTCACAGTTTAGGTAGGCAGTATCCCTGCAGCATCAGAATTGAAGAGCTAGGACCTTGAGTTCCACTATGTAGAATATGCTTGATACTAACAATATCAATTCGCAAGCGAAAGTTTTAAAATCCTCACAGTTTAAGTGGGAAGTACCCTGCAGCATCAGGATTGAGGAGCTAGAACCTAGACCTCGATAATGTAGTATATGCTTATTACATACAATAACAATTCATGATTAGCAGTTCCTAAGTCCCTATAATTTAGGTGGGCAGTACCTTGCAGCATCAGGATTGAGGAGTAGGACCTGGAGCTCTATGATCTAGTATATGCTTAGGCCAAGCATACCAATTCGTAAACGACGGTACCTAAAGTCCCATAATTTAGGGGAGAAATACCCCTGCAGCATCAGGCTTGAGGAGTTGAAGGTAAAAAAATTTATGGGACCATTTCGCGAGCTTTCTCTGTCGATTGAAAGAAAAATCTCGTGAATCGGTCCAGAAACCCCGGAGTAATCGGTGGACATACATAGAAAAAAAAAAAGATACCGGCCGAATTGATAACCTCCTCCTTTTTGGAAGTCGGTTAATAAATAGTCTATTACGTAGTTCAATCCTTGCTAATTGATATAAATGCGAAAGTGTGTTAGTTTTTTGTTTCTTGCAACAGAGCTATAGATCGACGTGATTTTTTGCATGGGTATAGTTGAGAGCCTGAACAGTGACTGGCGTAACCTGGTAAATCAAAGTTTCCGCGGGACTTTAAAAACTAATTCACGCGGACGAAGTCGCGCTCACGGGTATCCTCCTTGTATCGTCATCCTCATAATTGAGGGTCGCAATTCTTAGCACGGGTCACCTTCTACCATACGATGTTTTTCCACTCGTTCTATTTTCCGCATTATGTAGAGCGTGGAAAGATGTTCCGAGAGCAGTGCTTATTTGATCGGACCAACGCATAGGGCTACGTCCTCTTGGCCTTTTCCCTTCTACCTTGCCCGTGACCAGTAGCTTTTCTAGATTTCCAGTAGCTAGTGTAATATAAAATGAAGAAACTAACCTGAATGTAAAGCATAAAAGCCCGTAGCGCGGGCAGGGTGACCCTGGTGAGGTGGCCCAGGCTGCAGCCCTTCATATCGAAGATGACGATGTAGCCCTCCGAGAGACGGTCCTCCGAGAGCTTGATGTCGTTGAACATGCAGAACACCCGCACGGCATCCGCGAAGTTCAGCTTGCTGTAGTCCGTGTCCGCGAAGCGATACAGCAGGATGTGGTAACCTTCTGACGACAGCTTGGGTAAAGCTACCATTTGGCTGAAAAAAATAGAATTTTACTTGATATTGAACTATAGTGTTATATAATTTTGGAATCTACTCATCATTTTCTAGACGATGATTATATACCTACTTATGTCACCCGGAATAAGCTATGGATTCTAACGGTACCTCATTTATCAAAATCGGTTCAGGCGTATAGAAGTTATGGTAGAATAAACAAACATACGTGAACCCTGAAAACAATATACCTACTCCTTTTTTCAGGCATTCGTATAAAAATACACATTAGTCATTACATTATGGAATCAAGTTTGTGTGAAGTGGTGAATAATGAATAATAAATAATTAAAAAAAGTTTTAAATGGTAATAAGTTATTACCATTTAAAACTACGGGGGTCCCAAACTCGGCGGTCTAGGAAGTCATTTATGTAAATATAAATTGCACTTATTTAGTTAGATTACCAATACAATCCCATTGAAATATGACATAGTTGCAAATGTATGTAAGACGGTGTGTTACACCAAAACATTTACTCATTATTGTGTGCAAATATCTTAACCTCTGACGTGTTAAAAAACAATGATAGGTATGTAAGTACAATCAATATTTATTGAATGTATAAAGGACGAGTTTGAATAAACCACAATATTATAGTTAGGTACGACCCTTTGAGCATTTAAACTGCTCAAAGGGTAGGTAAGACCAGAAGGAATAAAAGACGAATTTAAACAAATCACATAGGTATCTACTTATGTACAGCAAAATTCGGTCGGAAAGTCGTTGTCTGTCCGTTTGTTTGTTGCCCCTAATCTCGGGAACGGCTGGACCCGTACATCGTTGAATTCTAGGACCCCAACTCCTCATTCCTGATGCTGCAGGGGTTCTGCCCAGCTAAACTGTAGGGATTTAGGAACTGTCGATTGTGAATTGAAGACACGGACGAAGTCGCGGGCGTCCGCTAGCATTATAATATATCGAACGCAGCTGCACAGTCAAATAACTTCTGCGGCTTGATTGAGTAATAAAGATCCATTCCATACTATCGCGCTTATTTAGTCCACTGACCTGTATATTGCTCTGTAATCTACAGTCTAGACTGGTTGTCTGTGCCCTGAACATCACAATAGTGCTATCCGATTCTATTTGTCGTCTTTTTAGCTCAATGTCCTTAACTGCTATTTTGTTTTGGCAGTTAAGAAAATATAGGTTTTCATAATTGTGATAAATATCAAAAATAAGCATATACCTATATCTATATATTTACCTATCGTCATGCCTCTATAAAAACGTCTACAGAATTTTGATTATCCATCAAGAATTATAATAAATTTTTGCCCACACGTCTCTACTTTTAACATCAATGTAAGTACCGTGGGTGGTGATCAATGATTGATCTAATCAAGTGCAAGTGGCGGAAGACCGCGGCGTGTGGAAATCCCTACAACAGACTAATTTTCAACAGTACATCGTTTATTAATGACAACGAGGACGATCATGGATTTTGCCAATGCATAGATCATAGACGCAACATGTTTTCAAAATCAAAATCTGTTCAATTACAGTCCTACTTTTTTTTTTACTTCGACTTTGCATCGCGTTTTGGTGCTTTTTTGCCTATTAGTGATGTATGCCAAGAAAAGGCCAAGACTCACATCGCTGCGGCTACGTAAATAACTTAAATAAGGAATCGGTAACCTAAGCACGAACATTTTTTTTTATAAAGAATATTAGCCAAGCTGAAGTTTAATTTTCGAATAGTAAAGGTAAAGTTATATCGACAGCAAGAAAGGACATCATCCATTTTGGGCTAAATCTGAAAGTGCCGGCCAAAAAAAAATTTTGCTGTATTTCGTTAGAACTTGTCCACCTAAACATTTTTTATTATGACACCGAAGCTGTAGAACCATTAACCTTGGTTTTATTTAAGTTTAAAAATCTGTATTTTCTCGAGTATATGAAGTATTTCTAATAATAATAATAATAAACTGGAGTGCCCAGCAGTCTGTTTTACCTCTCAGCAGCCGAGCCCGGCTGACCTCATCGACTTTTGGCGAAGTATGTGGTTAAGAGAGATGGATGATGAGAGATGGATGGATGGATGCTTGAGGAGGACTCTTGTATTGCGGCGGTAGAGAAAGCATGTGTCTCAATGCTTTCTCTACAGCTAATGAAACCAGTCGCCATCTCTCCGGAGGGTGTACCCCTGTGTGGGTGGAAAATTCCGGAATCCGATGGATTGCATCATTACTGGCTGAAGGGTTTTTCGTTCTGCTATGCTATCTGGCCCAACAATTCCAAGAAGCTCTCAAGTAAAGAGCTCTCCCGAATCTTTTCACCACCAGAATCACTCATTTAACTCCAAAGTCCACCGATGCCGTTGATCCGACTAAGTACCGCCCCATCACATATCTTACTAACATCTATAAGACATTGACATCCGTTGAGCCTGGGCCAATTGGTCAAACTAAGTCGTCGGACTTTCTCCACAGTCTAGATTGACAATGAGAAGGTATTTGACTTGGTGCCCCATTCATGGCTCTTGAGGGTCCTTTAGCTGTACAAAGTCGATAGGACAGTTCGAGACTTTCTCGGAGAATATATGGGGCAATGGAGCACAATCCTTTGTCTCCATCCTGGGGTATCTTCCAGGGCGATTGTCTGAGTCCACTATGATTTTGTCTGTCTCTGAACCCGTTCAGCTCATTGCTGAAGAGATTAGGGACGGGCTTACAATTTCGGAGAGCAGGGACAAAAGTGCCTCACATGGATGACCTCAAGCTGCTAGCACTCAATTCCACCCGCCTGAGGGAGTTGCTGAACATCACCACCGAGTTCAATAATTCCATCAAGATGGAACTTGGACTAGATAAATGTGCGGTTCTACATATGGAGAGGAGACAGGTTACTCATTGCGCCGAGATCAATCTTGAGCTGACAAGCATCAGAACCCTCTCTGAAGCTGAGTCATACCGGTATCTGGGTATGTCACAGTCCGTAGGGGTAAAGGAGACGGACATGAAACAATCAGTTTGCGAGGTGTTTTTTGGGCGCCTAGTAAAAGTCTGTAAAAGCTATTTGTCAGGTGTCAATAAGGTCCGGGCTTATAACTATTGGGTCATGCCTGTTCTCATGTACACCTTTGGCATACTCGGATGGACTCAGACCGAATTAGGTGCCCTGGATAGAGAAATCCGCATGACTATGACTCTCTATATGATATATACGCATGCACTATCCGAAATCATCTATCATGAGACGGGCTGTCAATCCAGGCTGCAAAGAAATCGTCTGTTATGTATATCCCCTGAAAAGGTCGAGTCGTATTAAGCGCCAAAACTATGCATAATTGGGAGATGTCCAACCTCAGAACCTACTTTGAGATGAAGAGAGAGAGAGCCCAATGCGTCATAGAATGTGGTAAAGGACTTACTCCCTTATCTTTGGCTGAAACCGAATGGCAGAAATCAGTGGTACTAAGCACCTCTCACTGGGAGAGCATGCGCTCTCCATACGGAAGGAGAAGTTGCACGGACGTTTTTTGCTAACACTGAGTATCTCCACAGGCACAACCAAGCAGCCAAAATCCTTCACCGAGAGCCTGCTCTGAAGTATGGTCTCCTGAATGAAAGAATGCCATAGTACGATTCTGGCAAATAAGCCTGATATCGTGCTGATGGATCGAGCACTGTCGAGGGCATTTTTAGTGGATATCACCATCGAACATGACGAAAACCTCGTTAGAGTGGAGACAGAGAAAAACGGAAGTATCTAGATCTGGCTCACGAGGTTTCTGGCATGTGGCATGTTCCACTGAAACCATCCCGATCGTGCAAATTCCAGTCAGCCTCGATCACCATCTGAGACGGCTGGGGTTCCATGGTAGTTCCAGCCAAGATGCAGTCTATTTCACAATTATTATGCAATAGATATTGCTTGTGTGGTATTTTTTGGGTGTGTGGTTAGGATCGGATAGGTAGCACTTAATAAAACTCCAAAAACTGTAAATAAAATTGGCTTAGAAACACTTCATATACTCGAGAAAATACAGATTTTTAAACTTAAATAAAACCAAGGTTAATGGTTCTACAGCTTCGGTGTCTTAATAAAAAATGTTTAGGTGGACAAGTTCTAACGAAATACAGCAAAATTTTTTTTTGGCCGGCACTTTCAGATTTAGCCCAAAAATGTATGAATCGTGGAGGATCTCCTTTTATATATTTTTTTATATGAAAGTGACAGGAGCGCTCCTGTCATTTTCATACAAAATTTCTTGCAGGCGCTACCTTTAGTATTCGAAAATTAAAATATTCGTGGTTAGGCTACCAATGTCAAGCCGATAGAAGAGATATTTCATAGAAGTTCTTGCAATTCACCAGGCCGCGTGGCTCATGGTTGTGTGTGTGTGTGGTATCTATATAAGCGTGAGCAGGAGCTTGCTCGCGCCTGACTGCTCCCACCTAGGTTCCTGACAGGCACGCACACTTACGCAATGTGCATATTCACGACGTAACCACAAGTAAAGCTCACGCACACTCGTGAAATGCAATAACAAGGCAATAACTATAATGAATACTCACGTGATGTCCAATATAGTTTTATTCTTTGGCAACAAGGGATCGCGATTGTTAAAAATGTCAGGGGAATTGTTCCTCAGTGTGAAGTAGCATTCGATGGTGTCCTTCGTCTCCTTGACCTTGCAGTAGTTTGAGTGCAGGAAGAGGACCACGTACTCGTCCGATATGTAGGGCAGGTGAGGCTGACTTTTCATCCTGAAAAAGTTCGTTTAAAATTAAGCATCCCATTAAGTTTAAATCTCTAGGTGTCGTGATTAGATACATAATCGAAAATCTGTGGGATAGGCTCCTGACAGACACGCACACTTACGCAATGTGCATGTACACGACGTAACCACAAGTAAAGCTCACGCGCCCTCGTGAATTGTAAGAACTATAATACATTACATACGATCGTCGAAATGATTCCTAATTGACACACTATATTATCGTATCCACTCCTAACACAAGCTTTAGTTACCTAAAGGTAACTAAAGCTTACCTAAAGGTAACTAAAGCTTGTGCCATGAGAGAAGACGTTATTATTTTCAAAAAGAAAAAAGCATCACGATGTACCTATAGCATTAAAATGATTCTCTATTTAACTATTACTGATGAGGCTCCTCTATAAAGGATCTTACCTATACCAAAACTACGTTTCGAAAAAAGCGACCTAGCTAAGTTTCTCAGTTGAATCTACTATATCTTGATCGGTGATAAAGGAGATACAAGTTAGTTTATATCCTATACTTACACGTCTTTGCTAATATTATAAATACGAAATTGTGTTTGTTTTTTGTTTTGTTGGTTTCTTGGTTTGTCCTTCTATCAAGCTGCAACAGAGCGACGGATTGACGTGATTTTTTGCATGGGTTGGAGAGTGACATAGGCTACTTTTTATCCCGGAAAATCAGAGTTCCAGCGCGATTTTTAAAACTAAGTAAATTCACGCGGATGAAGATTCAGCTAGTTTCCAAGAGCCACAAATCCTGATATTAATATCATAATATCATATGATGTTATGATATTAATATCATAACATCATATGATATAAATCACAAAATCATAAAAATATTTTGTGTATATTTTTATAGTTATGTAACTCTTACTTTTCACCTAATATACCTATAGGTACCCTAGGAACCTATATTCCATATTTGAACACAACTGAAATAATCTGGTAGATAACATTGCTGTAGCAAATCTAAAAAATGTTTATCATTGTGTACTTGTGTACTTGACCCACTTGATGTGAAATAATACTTACTTATACAAAATTCAAATAACAACTGAATACCAAAGTAGTTCAAGTAGTATAAAAATCGTGGATGAATAAAAAGCAAAAAATAAAACCGCCTTTGAATTCCGCTATACCCGACTGAATTTAATTCTTTGAAAAGTTATAATTTTATCACACACAAGCTAACAAATTTTTGTTAGCTTGTGTGTGATAGACAGATTTGACTTGTATACTCGGGTCTCTACTCTGTACCATAGTGCTAGATTTAACCAGTTATTATTATTTTCCATCTCTAAAAAAAACTCTTGAATTTTTTACTTTTTTTTTTAATTTTTACTTGTTATTATAGCGGCATTAGAAATTAAATATAAATACTGTGAAAATTAAAATTATCTACCTATTACGGTTCAAGAGATTCAGACCGCTGAAAGATAGACGGACGAACGGACGGACGGACTGACAGCGGAGGCTTAATAATAGGGTCACGCGGATGAAGTCGGGGGCATCGACTAGTACAAGGCTAGTACATAATAAAATATAATACTCTAAGGACGTGAGAAGGTTTTGTACAATCATCATGTATTGTGTAATTTTGCTTTCTACGTCCATTTCGTTTCGCGGGTGAAAGTGGCCGCGGTAGGTACCTATGCTATTCACGCGAGTTATTTGCACGTTTTTTTAACTTCAATTTCTCTTTCTAATTTAAATTCAAAATTATTTACGCCACTCAAGATCTTACCAACAATTTCTGAAAGCAGATTCTGCTGAGAAGAGCCGGCATAAACTCAACAGTTGCTCAGCAGGATCTCTTTTCCAAAAAAAAAAATATACCGGCCGAATTGATAACCTCCTCCTTTTTGGAAGTCGGTTAAAAATGAAGATCTTATCACCAATTCTGAAAGCAGATTATGCTGAGAGGAGAAGGCATACGCTCAGCAGGTTCTCTTTTCAAAATAAGATGTTACAATATGTACCTAAACTAATGCAACGTTACAAAAAAATATAAATATTACGAGTAAATTGTTTAAATTAATTAAAGAACTTTGAATTTAATAAAGTAACAACTTTTACATTACATTCTAATAAACTTTAGAGCGAAAGAAATGGTGAAATCTGACGTATTCAGGTGTCATACAAAATGTACCCACCACTCCCGTATCTGCTGAATTTCATCCTCGAAGCCTTCGGGCATCGGCTTCAAGCCGTTCAGGAACGGATGTGAGTATTTCGTCGCCGACATCGCTTCCGGCGCCGTCTGATCGCCCTGAAAACAAATAAAACGAAATTAATTAATCTGATACTGATTAATATTTTGCAAACGGATCCAGGAATCAAAAAATTAAATAATACGTAGGTACCTACTCAAAAAATATTCCATGATTTTATTTCACAATTTTGTGATTACAGTTTAGGTCAATTACAGCTTTTTTGTCCTACCAATAGCCTCGAGTTTAGCCGGATGCACAGATGTACCTACTTATCTATAAGGCTTCCTTGGTTTTTTATTATATAACTCTAAAAAGCTGCTTTTGTGCAGGGGTTTTGCCCACTTAAACTGTGGGGATTTAGGAACTGTTACTTCTCGTAGGTATAAGTCCCTCTGAAAATCCTATCAAACATTCATAAGAATAAGAAACTAACTTCCGGAAACAATATTATAAATTACTGAGGTAAGTAGGTACTTATAATATAATTTTATAGAATTATCGTAATTAATCGTAAAAAATATTGGCCAAGGCTAGGATACATTATTACTTTTATTGAAATCAGTAACTTTAACCCAAACAAGGGTTGAACAACCTGTTTCACGAGTGTTAAAAACTTCAAAAAGTTCAGTGTCAATATTAATTTAACTACAACAGGTACCTATATGTTACTGTGTCAGGGCCTGTACTCTGTATGGGCTGTAATTATGTCACCGTAGGTACTTTTGGGCTACACGTAAAACAATGGGAAACGTTAAAGATCGTTTTCATATTATTTAAACTTGTAAAATATTATAATTCTTATTTAAAACTCTACTTATTTAGGTAATATTTATTTTCTTTAATATTGATTTAGTCTCTATAGTAGCTTTAGAGCTTACGACCAAATATGTATGTATGTTCCACCGTAGCGATAAAACTCCTGAGCCGATTTTGATGAATGAGGTGTCAATCGATCTATGGTAGAATTGAAGACCTAGAGAGTGACGTAGGTACCTAGACTACGTTTTATCTCGAAAAACAAATATTAATCTAATAGGAATTACGATGGATACTTATTATTAACCTAGACATTCGAAGCACGTACCTATTGAAAATAACCTAGACCTCAAGAACACGTGCGTACCAAGGCCAGGAGAAATTCTATTTCAGTGTAAGATATAACAGATACCTTCATATATATCTAACGAAATAGGACCACCTAAAACCGACAGGATTGCATAATAAAAATAGTTTTATCATGAAACACGCAATTTACGCGCAAACGGCAAAAACAAGTTATTGCAACGAATCAATTTCGGTCATACGTTAGATGCGCAGCGATGCGAATATCCATTCGGTCATAACGCACGGAACACTTTCTTCGGTAATCGCTTATTAATTACATGAAATTGGGGTGCGTGCTAAAAAACTGTGAATCGCCTACCTTTCAGCCCAACTAAATCATTTTAACCACAAAACATACATAATAGGATCTATAGGTACAGAAGATTCACTCCGCAAAGTCAAATTAAATAGCGACCCTTGTAATCACACAAAATGCAATTCAGATCGCCCCGCGCTAAATTACCTTATTATCGGTTGCCTCTCTTTCTGTTGCGTAACTCTTATCCCTTCGGACTACGCCGGGTAGCTTTATATCTAAAATGCGAAGAACGCCTGGTCTGGTTTAACTCCAAATTGCGAAAAGAACGATGGAAAAAGAAATCTCAGATCTGTCTCTTATATCAATATATTAGTTTCCTAATGTGGAGATCAGGTTGATCAAGATGCGGATAGAGACGTCAATTGAAGAGTGACAGCAGCAGAAAAGGATGCCGTATGGAAGACGATAACGAAGAGATAATCACTAGGTGGAGCGATGATATCAGACGAGTCGCAGGTAGCCGCTGGATACACACTGCTTGTGCAAGAACGAGACTTATGGAAGTCCAAGTAAGAAACCTTTGTTCAACGGTGGAAGACTATCGGTTAATTAAGAGAAGAAAAAGGGATGATGATTGGAGTTAAGAGATGTTTGAATAGGAACCGCGCACTGGTCACAGAAGCGTTGGCTAAAATTATGCGTAGGGTCATGTGTTCAACAATGAAACACAAAAAATTCAAAGTCTCATGCACCTTTTGTTTTTACAGATAGAAGTCTAATTTTTTACAGGTGTGTAGGTAATTTTATTCGGCATCGGATTTCATTTACAATTTTTTTAATTAATATGTAATCAATCGGCAAAAAATTATAAACTAAAAAATGGGAAATGTTTCATTGTGTCCACAGTGGTGGTACACAATGAAACACCACAAATTCAACAATGAAACATTAATAGTATTGTCTCGACTTTTGTGTAATTTATGGAGTAGGTGAATAAAAAAAAATGCTTGAGTTAATAATCACAAAAGGATTTATTTTTAATTAACTTTAATCAGGTTACCAGTACTATTACTGGTATTATAAAAAATTTAATGTTAATAAGATTAATTTGTGAATTTGTAGCCACAAAAATTATTAATTCGCCCGGAAAGTACATGATATTATGTATGTACAATCATACGGTACACAATAAAATAAAATGATACACATTGAAATAGTGTTTCATTGTGTTACTGTGCAACTGTTTCATTGTGAACTACCTAAGGTTTTTTTTACTAATCTCAATTTTTTACCCACTAAATTGTAACACTTTAAGATATAATTTATTGCACATTAATCTACGAAATGTGTGTAATGCTAATTAATCATGAAATTTATGAAATTTTCAACCATACTTTAGTAAAAAATCTATAAAGAATGCTAAAAATACTTACTTTTTGTCGAAAAAAACCAAAAGTGCTCCGCAAACACATCTTCTCGCACGCGGCGTCGATGCAAATTGGGCTAGGGCGGGGGGTTCACGAGAGTGTCCTAACGCAATATAATGCACGAAATGGCAACGCAGAATTTTAGAAATATCACAGTGTTTTATTGTGTACCACTGTTTCATTGTTGGACATCTGACCCTACGCCAATAACCTGCAGGATGACGTGATAACGAATTGTCGTAGGGACAAAAAACGGGATTTGATCAAATTCGTAAGGGATCGTCGCAGCTCGCAGGGTAATGAATAATGATAGAAACAATCTATCATTTCCCTGCGACGAACCTGAATTCGAACAGAAGTTCGAATGACGTGCACCTGAGGAGTCGCTGTTAGGTACTTGAAATAATTGTTTATTTATTTACCTACCTAAGTAGTTAGTACACTACATACCTACTTATTTATTTATAGTTTGTCGAGAAATAATATGGGCTTGCTTTACTTGCTTAGCTGTGAGCAATGTGAGTATATAACTGCTTAGGTATCATTTAGAACCAGCCTTAATACCTATTAGGTAAGTTATTGTCAAAAGGAAATTCTGAATAGCCTTTGGATGAATTCTTTATAACAAGAGCTTTCTTTTAACTTTCTGATAACTTAATTCTATGTAAATTAAATCAAACAAATAAATACTTAGATAACAACGTATATAAATAATATACCTAACTACTATTATTGTAAAACTATTTCAACATGTCAATATTTTTCTTAAAGATGGGAAGTACAATAAATTAGAACAAATTAATGAACAACAATGAATTGAAGTCAGTAGGTTAGGGTCAATAGGACATCTGCTATCGAAATAGAATGCAGAGCGAGCAAAGTAAGCTACGTAGGTACTCACATCACATACTAGTAAGTACATAAGTACATGATAAAAAGTTATTATTTCTCTTGTATTTTTAATTATTGTTCAGAAAAGTTAATTCATATGCCCCACAAAATTAAGTGGGGCAGACTTAGTCACTTCTTAAAATAGTTAATGTTCATCTAGCAATACTTATACCTTATGATAAAGATAAAAAAATAAATTATTATACGCGTGATTTGGAAATTTTGGATATATAATATACTACCTACTTAGTTGAACCTAGATTTTCGATCGAAAACTTTGATGTAGCCGAAGAATTAATTTCGACGCTAAAAACTTATTTACGAATTAATAGCATTGTAATTTTAAATTAAACCGAAATTAAATTATTTCTAGCGTGAATTTAGAAAATAGTTTACAAATCATAACTCTACAGTGTACTTAGGTAGGTAAGTACTATAAGAAACTTAAACAGTTTAATAAGAAAATGAGGAAAACATAAAATTTCGATAACAAATTTCTGATATTAATTAATAATTTTTCAACAGGTACTTAGTTAGTCAATCATTAAAATACGATAGGAAATCGCTTAGTTTTTGTGCCAAACGAAATAATAGTTAGCACGTGTTATCATTATTACTATTAACTTTATTTAATTACTCTAATAATAATCCAGCCTAATATCTTTACTAATAAGTAGATATTAAATGCGATACTCGATAGTGCGTTTGTTTGTTGGTCTGTACTTCAATCACACAGCACGTGATTTTTGCATGATTTTTGAAAAAATATAATATGTACTGTCTCTACGTAAGCCTATATAAATGAATAATAACTCTTAACTTTTTCAAAGCTCTAATAGTATGCCAATATATCAATATTCATATTTTTTCGTCAATTGTATATGATCTTTATTAAATAACTGGTAAAATAACTGGTAATGATTGAAGAGACAAATCTCCCTATTTTTTGCTCTCCTGTAAAATTGAGAAAATATAGATACAGTTCATCTGACTTCTACACCGCGACTGTAAGTAAGTCAACTGTTCTTCGGTTGGATAAAAATGACGATCGTGAAAACCTGTTTCGTTTCGAGTTCAAGTTCCGTTCTGTGAAACGGTACTTGTATTTAAATATCTTGTAAGACCAAAACACATATTTTATAACATTATTGTATAACATAGTCCTTAACCTCCATTTTACATGAATGGTGATTACGTGACATACCTATCATATAGGTATCTATTACTATGCTCGGAGTATCCCTGCGAGATGAAATCAGAAATGAGGAGTTCCGTAGGAGAACCAGAATCACCGACATAGCTCAGCGAGTCGCGAAACTGAAGTGGAAATGGGCGGGGCACGTAGTTCGAAGGGCTGATGATCGATGGAGTCCCAAGGTTGGCAGTGAAAAAAGTGGCAGTTTTGGCAGACCCTCCACTAGGTGGACCGACGACACCAAACAAGTCGCAGGGAGCCGCTGGATTCATACGGCGCAAAACCGAGGTCTGTAGAAGTCCATGCAAGAGACCTTTGTCCAACAGTAGACATCCAGCGGTTGATAAAGAAGAAGAAACATACCTCATACCGGGATACCCGTATCCCGGTATTGGAAGCCATACTATCACCGCTCAACCAAACTTTCAGGAACAAATGATCCTTCCCACTATCACGTGGGCTATTTTGTTTAGCGTCATATACTATTCGTTCACTGGCCCAGTTACGAAGGTGGCATGACCGCAACCAGCAGTCATCCGTCACATAATCGGCACGCAACAGGTACTCAGCCACACTTCAAGTTTTAAGCCGATTTGCGAAATATGTTTCCGTATTTACGTTGCGTTTATTAGCTTCGAATTGTTTCTCTGATGCAAAATTCGATCTTGGTCTTCTATCACAATTTATAAATAAATTAGGGCAATTTTTTTTTATACTCAACAAGGCTTTATCCCCATTAAATCAAATGGATCTTTAAAAAAACGCCGTCGTACAAGATTTAACGCTAGCTAGTATTGAGATCGTGCAAAAACGAAAGTTGTATGTGAACTCTCTTTAATTTATAACTTTTTTATTATTTGCTATTACGGCGGTAATAGAAATTCTGTAACAAGACAACACATTCTGTGACGAGTATTACGCGGTTCATGACGCGGTTCATGAGATGCAGTCGGACGAAAAGACGGACGGACAGCGTAAGCTTAGTAATATATTAGAATCCCGCTGGGGTGCGAACGGTGTTTTTGGTACGGACTTCTAAAAACGAGAAAATTAAAAGTTCAAAATACGCGCGAATGAATTTTATACTTAGCATTTTTTTTATTGAAGTGTTAACCTTTATAGCATTAGCGATTCTTGAAAGTATCATTGTCAGTAAAGTCTATATTTAGTCCTAATCTATGTTGTACCTACGTATACTTAAGATTCACTGGACCAGACCTATAATTCAATGATCACCATAGTCTAACATTTAATTATGCTATTAACAACGGCCTTGGTTCAATGTCAGAAGATATTATGCAGTCATGGTATCGACAGCAACCATCTAAGCAATTAATTACACTAGTTTTATGCTTAATAACCCATAAGGAAATAACATAATATTATATATGATCGTACTCATATCTATGTTTCAGTTCCATGGCTTCGCAATAAGAACACTCCATAGTACGAGTTTTTACATCGTTGTAGCATGGTGCGGATGACAGGTCAATAGAATGAATCTCATTTTCAACCGACAAGGACTTCCAAAAAGGAGGAGGTTATCAATTCGGCCGGTGTCTTTTTTTATTTTCTTTCTATGTATGTTGTACCATATTGATGCAATCAGGTACAGAACAAATTCATCATTAAAATCTATCTTTCTTGGCAATTCCTAACGTATTTCTTTAAATTTCTCTCGAATGGAATCCCGTGGTTTTAAGTTATAGGTAGATAACGCGAATTTCCCTCTTAATTTTTTCCCATAATAAGATTCTGTATAGCATATATAATACTATTTAAATAAGCAAAATAAACAATTTTTGCAGTTTCTACGTCAGTTAAGAGCTAGCTCGCACTATGAAATAAAATCGCGCGAATTTCTTTCGCGCGGTAAAATAAAATCTGTACTTTGATACAAATTTCACGCGGTTTTTAAATCGCAAGTGCGGGTATCTCCATATGATTGCAAGTGTTATAGAATTGCGAAAAAAAAATTGCATGGATTTTATTCGCAGTGCAGTGCTAACTGTCGAATCTTCCTAACAACGTAAGCAGCAGAACTAAGCATGCCAGAAAGTGTTGCTAAGGGTGCCCCAACCACCCCCTGCCCCATTGAAGCTTTGAATCCAGGGTTATTCCCAAGAACGCAATGGTGTACTCAATATTCAATGGCTCGTTACTTATCTTTAAACGTTTACTGACAGTTCTGGTGTTAGGTAGTAAAAACTCAGTATACTTTTTAGCATTTAAAAGTAGGTTATTTGCAGTAGTTAAATGAACGTGACTCTTCTATTTCTAATTTCTATTATATAATAGAATAAATAACCGCCCTGACGGCCTGACGCAGTGCTGAGCACTTTTGTGTTGAGGTTTCAGGTTCAATTCCCGGCGAGGACAATTTGACATTTTATAATTTCGTAATTGGCTCTGGTCTGGTCTGGTAGGAGGCTTTGACTGTCACTATAGTTATGATCCTACAGCTGTATCCAAATTATCTTAGACTTAACCATGGTGAAATCGAAGTCGAGAAATACTTCGTCATCGAATAAATTAAAAAAAAATATTGTTTTCACCAAGTAGGTACCTACTTAGGTACCTACATACTATATTAACTGATTTTTTTGACTAAAACGAAACTGAAAGCATTTTTATTTTCTAATAAATAAGTGAATAGGTAGGTAAGTAGTTCTTGTTTGAATTAATTAAAATTCATATTTATAAATTATAATTAAGAATATAATATCTAAGAAGGTTCTTTTAATATTATGACATTTTTATTTATGAGACTCTTATATAAAAAAGAAAGTTAGGTAGTACGTAAGTGGGGTGCCAGCCAGGTAACCTCCCAGTGTGCCCGGGTGCTGTGGGTCCCTTTTGGATACATCCGCAGGGAAGAACAGTGCTTGGGCCGGTGTACCCCGGTAACATGGTTAACAATTTCTCTTCATGGGATATTGTTAGCCATGGCCAACGACCTGGCAGGGGAGAAGGTTTCTCCGCGTGTCCCTCTGATTCGCTGAGGGCACTGTGGACGAAACAGGGGGCGAGACACCCCGGAGGTGGGGGGGGGGGGCGGTGATGCCCATCGGGAGGAAGAAAACCTCCTTAAAAAAATTACCGAAGTGGGCGGGAACGCTCAAAGTCCGTCTGTTTTGCAGAGGACAATGGGGAGGGCAAAAGGATCCTCTGGAGGGGAGGAGTCCTGAGGCGAGCTTGGTGTGCACTTACCCTGCCTCCGAGTGGGCTGTGTGGGAACTAGTCCTGCGCAGCCCTCGCCACAAAATCGTAATCCCTTAGGAGGACGCTGGGACCGATGGTCTTGGCTTAACTGCCCGGACTGCGAGGAATAAACCTCTATAAAAAATTATCCGAATCTCAAGTTCTGGTGCGTGGCGAGGAGATGAATGGCTGACGGATTCTGCTTCTAACCTCAGAGGAGCATCAGTCGTTAGCGCACCTCCAGCCAGGGTACCTGTGGACCCCCTGGTTGGGTAAAAAATGTACACCTTCCTGGGTAATTACGGCTCTGCCCGGGTCGACTTTATTTCCGTTGTACTCGTGGGACTTCAATGGAATTTCGAAAACACAAAAACAAAACGAGCGAGATGGAGGCGACAGAGTTCGATGTGTCTGAGTTTGACTCAGACTCCACGTCGAGCATGATGAGCTTAGAAAGCACAGTGAGCGCTGGACGGAAAAGGCCGCTCAGCGATGATGAGGCGGTGGTGGCACCGAAAGTTGGTCCCGCCAAGCGCGGGCGAGGCAGACCGCCTAAAAGCGGAAAATACGTAGGTTTGACGCAGGCTAAAAAGAGTTTAGAGGCCGCCAAACGTGCTGCAGAGCAGGCGGAAAGAGAAGCTGCTGAAGAAAAGGAGGTCGCCGACCTGTCGGCAGAAGCCATTTCTGGCCGGTCTAACCGGCTGTCTGAGGCTTCTTCGGTGGCCTCGGACAACATGGAGGCAGAGGGCCTAACGGCAACAGAACTAAATGACAGAGTTCATTGTGCCGTCGATGCCATTAAAAGAGTAGCCAAAGCCTCCAAGGGCCTCAAGGGCACGAGCCAGAAGGCCCTCAAGGAAGCGGCGGCAGCAATTGAGGAAGCCGCAGAGGTGCTGCTAAAGCGTACCTCTACGGAGGAGGTGAAAAAGCTGCAGGCTGAAAATGCCCGGCTCATGAAAGAAATGGCGGAGCTTCGACATGAGCAGGGGAAGTTGCGAGCGGATCTGCAGGAGATCCGGCAGGGGAAGAGAGAGCAGGCGGCTCCCTCTAAGCTCGCACAGAAGGAGGACCAATCGGAACAATTCCACCTGCTACTGAAGGAGGTTTCGAGTCTATCTGCCCGCTTCTCTGTGATTGAGGGACGGGTTTTGCGCCCACCATTGGCCACGGACAGAGGGAAGGTAGGGGCTGCGGGGGCTTCCTTTGCGGAGATGGCCGGAAAGCCGAGTACGTCGGCTTCGCAAAGTCGGAGGGCTGCGCAAAAGTCTTCCAGTCAGCCCAACCAGAAGACACCTGAGGCTGCCACTTCAGGGAAGGGGAAGGGCAAGGGGAAGTCTTCCACTACCCAGGCTGAATCACCGCCTGAGGCGGAGCAGCAGAGTTCTTCGGATGCCCAGCCAAATGAGGAGCAATGGCAGACTGCGGGAGCCAATAAGAAGGCTAAAAAGGCCAAGAGGAAGGCCAACAAGTCAGCGAAACAGGCGGGCCAAAAAAAGGCCAAGCAACAGCGATTCCGCGCCCCTCAGTCCACTGCTGTTGTAATAACGCTGTTGCCCGAAGCAAAAGAGAAGGGCCACACGTACGGCACTGTGATTGCTAAGGCCAAGGCGGAGATTAACCTCGGTGAGCTCGGCATTGAGGGTATCCGTTGTAAAACAACTATGACCGGTGCCCGCATGCTGGAGGTTGCAGGTTCCAACAGCGGCCCACAGGCTGACGCTCTCGCTGAAAAGCTAAAGGCAACGTTGGAGCCTGAAGGTGTTAAGGTGTCAAGGCCTACCAAAAATGCTGAGCTGCGCATATTGGGCCTAGACGACTCGGTAAGCACTGAGGAGCTGGTGGCCGCTGTCGCGCGAGTTGGAGACTGTTCTCCAGCCCAAGTAAAGTCGAGCCCCATCACATCGGGCTTCACTGGGACGGGGACAGCAGTCATCAGTTGTCCCGTCGTTGCGGCCAAAAAGATCGCCGAGGGTGGCCGGCTGTTAGTGGGTTGGGTGGTGGCACAGGTCAAGATCCTGCAGCCCAGGCCCCTGAGGTGCTACCGATGCCTTGTAGAGGGGCACGTTGGTGCTCAATGTACCTCAGAGTTAGACCGTAGTAACCTGTGTTTCCGCTGCAGTAAGCCTGGGCACAAGGCCAGTTCGTGTGAGGCCACACCGCATTGCGTTTTGTGTGCGGCGGCAGATAAGCCGGCGAATCACCGGGTAGGCACCAAGACCTGTGCCGCACCCAAACAAAAAAGCAAGGGTAAGCCTGGGGTCAACACTGCACCATCCCAGGCTCAGGAGGAAGAGAATATGGACATCTAGCAATGGGTCCACATCTCCGCCTCCTACAAGCGAATATTAATCACTGCGCCAGAGCTCAGGATTTGCTCCTCCAGAGTATGGCGCAGTGGTCGATCAACGTCGCGGCTGTTGCGGAGCCGTATTTTGTTCCTCAGAGAGACGATTGGGTGGAGGATTTGTCGGGCTTAGTGGCCCTGATTTTGCGGGCGGCTACTGAGTCTCCGTCATTCGAAAGTGTTGTGCGGGGACGGGGATTTGTAGCGGCAAAGATTGGTGGGGTGGTAGTTCTAGGCGTGTATTTCTCACCCAACGGCACTCTTGCTGACTTTGAGGGTTTACTCGGGGATCTGGGTGTCGTCGTCGGTAGAAGCCGTCCTGGTCCTGTGCTCGTCCTAGGGGACTTCAATGCCAAATCCTCGGCTTGGGGTTCACCGATAACAAACGCGCGGGGAAGAGTACTGGAGGAGTGGGCTATCGAGCAAAGCCTGCTTCTCCTCAATCGAGGTTCTGTCCACACATGCGTGCGTCAGCGAGGCGGGTCTATAGTGGACATATCGTTTGCAAGCCCCGCCGTTGCAAATCGTGTGCAAGGATGGCGGGTCTTGGAGGGGGTGGAAACGTTATCGGACCACCGGTACATTCGGTTTGATATCGCCCCCTCGGCTTCGGACATTCACGTCCGCGCCGCCCCGGGAGATGGCGGCCCGCGCTGGGCATTGAAACGACTTAATAAAGAGGTGCTCTTGGAAGCTGCTATGGTGCAGGCCTGGCTCTCTGCGCCGATAAGGCCTGTTAGCGTTGATGAGGAGGCAGAGTGGTTCCGAGAGGCGCTGTCACAGATATGTGATGCAGCGATGCCACGTATTCTGCACACCCCTGCCAGACGTCAAGTGTACTGGTGGTCACAAGACATTGCGGACTTGCGTGCTGCGTGCGTTGCGGCAAGGCGCCGGTACGCTAGGCACCGCAGGAGACGTCGCCGCACCCAGCTTGGACCAGCTATAGAGGCGGAGTTATATGAGGCATACAAGATGGCGAAGCGAGCCCTTCAGAAAGCTATAAAATTGGCCAAGATTAGGGCTCGTGAGGAGCTGCTGGGGACTCTGGACGCCGATCCATGGGGACGCCCGTACCGAATGGTAAGAGGCAAACTTCGCATCTCGGCGCCTCCGCTTACCCAGAGTCTCGATCCGCAGCTCCTGGAGAACGTGGTCTGCTCCCTGTT
Organism: Hipparchia sbordonii; assembly: GCA_038048805.1. Lineage (NCBI taxonomy): Eukaryota > Metazoa > Arthropoda > Insecta > Lepidoptera > Nymphalidae > Hipparchia > Hipparchia sbordonii. The sequence goes on along the minus strand of CM076107.1, from coordinate 3,542,410 downwards.
TCCAACTAGAGCGGAGCACAACCCACCACCGATGGCTCCGCCTACCGCATTGCTCGTTGTAGACAGCGGTGATAATGTACCCGAGGTGACTCCGGTAGAGTTGAGAGCGGTAGTACGACGGCTTCAGCGCAAAAACACCGCCCCAGGACCTGATGGCATACCTGGCCGTTCTCTGGTCTTGGCTTCGAAGGCTCTGGAGTCCCGATTGTTAGGGCTCTTCAGCGCGTGCATGGAGCGAGGCCAATTTCCACTCCGTTGGAGGGCTGGTAAGCTGGTTCTGCTCAAGAAGGAGGGACGCCCGGCGGACTCCCCATCTGCCTACCGACCTATTGTTCTGTTGGACGAGATGGCAAAACTCTTCGAGAGAGTAATATCGGACCGTCTCGTCCGGCACTTGGAGGACGTGGGGCCAGACCTGGCGGACAACCAGTTTGGCTTTCGCCGAGGGCGCTCTACGGTGGACGCAATCATGCGCGTGAGGACCCTGGCGGAGGAAGCAATTTATCGAGGCGAGGTGATGTTGGCGGTGTCTCTGGACATCGCGAATGCCTTTAACACCCTGCCCTGGAGCTGTATCAGAGAGGCGCTCGTTTACCATCGGGTGCCGAACTACCTCCGTCTTGTAGTCGGAGCTTATTTGGCGGATAGGGCAGTCATCTACCCGGGTCGGAATGGTTGGGGTCGGCGAGAGTGTTCGTGCGGTGTTCCGCAGGGTTCTGTTTTGGGACCACTCCTGTGGAACATCGGTTACGACTGGGTGCTGCGCGGAGCGCTTCTCCCCGGCGTCAGCGTCACATGCTACGCTGACGACACTCTAGTTACGGCGTGTGAAGAGACGCACCGGCAGGCAACGATACTGGCAACCGCTGGGGTTGCACTGATCGTAGGGAGGATCCGGAGCCTGGGTCTCGAGGTGGCACTCAACAAGTCGGAGGCGATGTTCTTCCATGGCCCTCGACGTGCACCACCTCTGGGGTCTCACATCATCGTGGGAGGTGTTCGCATCGGCGTCGAGTCAACGATGAAGTACTTAGGACTCGTTCTCGACAGCCGATGGAACTTTGGGTCGCATTTCGGGCGCCTTCTCCCTAAATTAATGGGAGCGGCGGGTGCGCTTACTCGTTTGTTGCCCAATCTTGGTGGTCCAGAAGCATCTTGTCGGAGGCTCTACACTGGGATCGTGCGGTCTATGGCCCTTTACGGGGCTCCTGTTTGGGCGAGTAACCTGACACCTCGCAATGTCGCAATACTGCGGAGACCTCAAAGAGCGATGGCTGTCAGGGTAATAAGGGGATATCGTACGATTTCCTTCGAGGCGGCGACTCTCCTTGCCGGAACCCCGCCATGGGATCTCGAGGCAAAAACTCTCGCCTCCTTGTACCAGTGGACAGCGGAGGCGCGAGCACGGGGTGAGCGAACGATGCCGCGGGTATACGCGCGGCATCGCTCTCAGCTCCGTCAGATCTTATTGGCGGAATGGAAGGAGCGTCTGGACGACCCCAGCGCAGGGCATGCTACTATAGCGGCGGTAAGGCCCATTATGGAGGATTGGCTAGGGCGCAAGCATGGCGCCCTAACCTTCCGGCTGACACAGATACTTACCGGACACGGTTGCTTCGGTAAGTATCTGCATCGCATAGGTCGGGAGCAATCGCCCGGTTGCCACCACTGCGAGGATGGCCTCGAGGACACGGCGCAGCATACGCTAGAGGAGTGCCCAGCTTGGGTGGAGCAGCGCCGCACACTCGATATGGCAGTCGGTAGTCTTTCGCTCCCAAACATTGTGCGAGTGATGGTTGGGAGCGAAACAGCGTGGAGTGCCGCTGCCTCCTTTTGCGAGGAGGTGATGTCTGCAAAGGAAGCGGCGGAGCGCGAGAGGGAAAGGTTGGATCCATCTCGCAGAAGACGGACTAGGCGCCGGAGGGCGCTCGACCTTCAGCCCCCTTGACGTGCCGGCCTGCGGGTGACGGACTAAGGGGCGTTCGTCACCCGAAACATAAACAGGTCAGGAGGTGGCGCGCCTTGTCTCAGGCGTGCCTCCGAGGTAGATTCGGCAGCGGGTAGGCTGTCGACGGCGATGGGACCCGTCTCTGAGAGTGGCGGGTCAAGACCTTGGGCGGTGGTGTGGTGAATACTCCGCCAAGTGTAACCCACGCTACTGCCAGGGGCCGTCTAGGACCACAGACAGGTTTTAGTGGGTGCAAGTCCCACATAACCCCTCCGTTTCCCCTGACGGAGGGGTATGCTAGGCATTTCCTGTCTATAAAAAAAAAAAAAAAAAAAAAAAGGTAGTACGTAAGTAGGTAAGTAATATTTAAGTTTATTATCTACCTTAAAATTCTGAGCCCACTGAAGATGATAAAATGCTAATTTTAAACGCAACAACTTATTTTAAACCGACGAAAAAAAGAGGAAGTTCTCAATTCGTCGCGTAGGTATACTTTTTTTATGTATGATGCATAACTTTTAACAAAGTCGTCCAATTTTGATGATTCTTTTTTTATTGGATAGGGTCTACCTCGAAGTTTTTCCTATTTAAATTTGAAAATAAATTCCAATTCTAATAAGGTAGTCGCACACAGGTTTCCCGATTCTATCACGCATATCGTTCGATTTTGATGATTCTTTTTTTTTGACCTTGAAATTGGTCCCATTTAAATTTAAAAAATAAATAACAACTCTAGGGGTAGTCTGGAGCTGGAATATCCAAAATCCTATATGATACCATCTTGCAAACTTTATCGATTATAAAAAAAATTACGAAAATCGGTCAAAAACCAAATCGGTCGCCTCCTCCTTTTTTTGAAGGTTGGTTAAAAGGCAGCCTGTGTCATTCGTAGTATACTACCGGCCTGTGAAAGTTTCCTTAAAATCAGCTCAGCCGTTGCGAAGAACAGAGATAAGTTATTCATTAGGTACCTAAATACCCGTACAAACAGACAGACAGGCAAAACTTTTATTTAAACGTGTTTGAATTATGGTATCGATAAAATATTTTAATTATATGGAATCCATAAAGAGTCTGCTTTTTAGCAGTTATTTTGAAATCGATGATAGACACTTTAATTTATTCGTTTAGAAAATATACTCGTAGATACGTAGGTACAAAGTAGGTAAAAGCTGATACCAGTGCGCAGTGTAAACTAAGTTACTAATAATGCTAAAATACAAAATTAGCTTACAAGGCTATTTTTATATGATTTATAGTAGGTACTTGTACTTAGGTATAAGTTGATGGCGCGACTTTGGCAAAATGGATTTAGGTTTTTAAAAATCCCTTAGGAACTCGTTGATATTGCCTCTTTCTATTTTTTAGACAAATTTTATAACAGACAGAATGCTATAGTTATCCCCACATTTATAATGTTAGTAAATAAAGCTTTAATTGATAACAAGGATTCGATGTTAGGAAGAAAGAAAAATGAAAAGAAAAATAATTGGGTCATTCTTGAATCTTAAATCCTAATTGACTACACACGAGTTAAGTTAACTAAAAATCTAACTGTAAGTTGATCGAAAACGCTGATCAACAATTCTGTAAAAAAATGCAAGCAGCTCGAAAATATTATCAATAATTATATGAGTAATTATGCTCACTCAGAAATATCCTTTCCAGTGAAACAAACGAGTGCACTAACGGGACGGGAAAAATCAGCGTTTAACTTAAGTATATTTACAAACGCGAGACGTGCACTGCCGCTGGCACACTAAACACAACTGTTTCACTACAACCTTGTACAAATTCATGTCAGAATAAAAAGTTACCTTTCTAAGTTTGAATCCGCGAATCGACGCAGGTGTGATCGTGGCCGGTGGACTTCTTCGACGTTAATTCAATGGACAACAATGGAGGTCGCAAGTTCAAAACCTCCGTGCTCCCAGCGAACAATTTGCGTAAAATATGCCATTGTCAGTTGGTCGACTAATTAAATTGTTCCTTTGAAGAGGCAGGTATCATTCATTACTTACTAGATTTACTTACTAGTAAATGATCATTGCTTAACTGGCGCAATAAAAGGTTAAAGGGTGATGTACCTATTAGGTGATATACGAGATCACCGCTCACTAATATACCTATCTAATATGTATTAAAAACAGAGAATTTAAATCTATTGTCCTCAATAATAATCCTTTATACTCGTAAGTCTCTAGGTACAGTCAAAATCCTACCTATATACCTACCTACTGGAATTTACAATTATATTATTAACTTCTGTAATGCACCAACTCGTATACTTACTACAGCAAAAAAGAACACAAAAAATAATGCTATAAAAATCGTTGTGGTGAAATATTTAATATTTCCATCATAATAAAAATACAGAATTGTGTTTATAATTTAAAAACTCCAACTTCAATAAGGATTTTCACAAAATTGCATTTGAGCTGAATAACAAATTATGCTTGCCTTTTCTTTTCAAAAATTATTTTTCATATCATCGATATTATACTCTCACTTTCTATTAGTTAATAGTGTGGTTCCATCGTTGAGCGTTAAAAAAGGTAAATAATTCTTCTTAACAAATATTTGATTAGAAAATTAATTTATTTCGTAATACTCATATTTTTGATATAATAGTTAATAACAAACTAATTGAAAGAAAGCGACAAGACACTTTAGAAATATGCAAGATATTCAACGAAGAAAACAATCGTCAGATAACTAATAGTAAGAAATCGAAGGTAAATGAAAGTTACCAAACGAGGCCTCGAGTAAAAAGAGATGTTGATTCAAACAAAATCGATAACACAATTTTAAAGCGCGAAGATGTATTGAGAGTTGAAAAAATCGTTGATAAATTATACGATGATTTGGAGGAAAATGATAATAGTACTTATAGACAAAGAAACCTTAAGAATGTTACAAAGGTAAAATTTAATCTTAACAGACTGTTATGCCTATTTTCACCAACTTTTACTGCCTACTTAAGCTAAGTTAGGTGACGGTTTCTGTCAATTTCATTTTTACGAACCTTTCGGAAACACCTAAAGGTGGAAATGACATTGGGTAAGAGATTTTAGTAAGGGGCTACCGATCTAAAAACTAAAACTAGTAATTTTGTGTCTTCTATACTTACAACTAAACTTGCAAAAAATTACTTCGACAAGATATTATTATCAACCTTTCAATTATAAATGATTTACCTACTTTATAGGAAATCAAGAATAATCTCAATCGACGTTTTAATTTTGCACCGGCACAACTTCTTGGTCCATTAGATGAAAACATCACAGAACCCGGAAATAAGAAACTTGTAGGAGTTAATGTTCCATGGATCAAGAAGTGGAAGCATGGAATCCTTCCTTATTTTATTGATCCTAATACATATGGTTAGTACTTAGAACATCTAAGAAATAAACACCACGTCGGGGCTGATAATTTTTAAAAGTCAAAAAATGCAGATTCATCCACAAGTTACCTGGCAAGCCGCGCATCTAATTTAAAAAAAAATATGTTCAATACCATTTATCATCGAAACATTTATCTACTAGGTATAGGAAGTTAGAGCCATAATTATATTGAGTTTGAGACCTATATATTATTATTATTTAACTAACTAAAAAGGCAGAAAATAAAGACTGAAAAGCAGAAAGTAAAGAAAAGCAGAAAGAGAAGAAGGATAGACAATTAGGCCAAAATTAACAGGCGTGAGCATGTTTTATCTTCATTATTTCAATTTTTTAGATTCTCTTCTCGCAGACATCATATTAAAAGCTTTTGACTACATTGAAAAAGTTTCCTGTATTCGTCTACAACGTCTTCGAGAAAAACCTATAGATAAACAATCACTGCAAAATGTTGAATGGCTTTATATAACCAATCCTTCTGGCATAAGGCAATGCGTACATAGCAATGAGCGAAAACCCAATTCCGGTGTCCAGGTGAGTGTTCAGTGCACTACGAACCTATAATTTCGACATTGTGTTATAATATTAAAAACTTTTATTTTAGATGGTGGTTCTTGGCTACGACTGTTTATCACAAGGGGAAATAGCTCATGAAGTGATGCATGTGCTAGGCTTCTCCCATGAACACACGCGCTCAGATAGAGATCGCTACATCACTATTTTATGGGAAAATATTAAACCTGGTAAGCATAATTCACAAATGTTACTCTAATGAATGAATGAGTTAATTAAAACACAGGTCCAAGAGTTAAAAATAAGTTTTAAAAGTACGTTAGCTTATATAAGTAACTAAATACCTCTTACTGAATAGTAAATACTGACCCAGTATGTACCTTTAATAAACAGCTCCTAAATCCTCACAATTGAGTACCTTGCAGCATCAGCGTTGAGGTGCTAGTGGTCGGATTGCAATGAAGTCTTTACTTGGTACCTACTATATTGATCCACAATCTACAATTCCTAAATGCCCACAGTTTAGTGGACAGAATCTGTGTATCATGATAAATAAATAAATTAGTTAATATTCTTTGACAAATGCAAAATTAACTGCAGTAATGCTAAACGTCTCCTTTTTACCTATACATGAATCTTTTACTTAAAGGATATAAGAAATATTTCAAGACTAGGCATGATGGGCGCCTGTTAAACCTTCCATATGACTACGCAAGCGTTCTACACTATCCACCTCGAGCGTTTTCCAAAAATGGTCAAATAACTGTCTTGGCAGAAGTAAGGAATTATTATTATTTATTAATATGTACCACTTTAATTCTGTGTCTCAAAATCTTTTGTACATCTTAGTAATTGATATCCAATGCATCCATCCATAGGTATATAAAACTACATAGTTTATGAATGAATATTTTTGGCTTATCAAATAAACTAAAGTCAATAAAAAGGAGTCATTTCGAAGACAGACAGACACTTCAATTTTTATTTGATAGATATTTCAATATTTAAATCTTTACAGTCTAATATAAAAGTTGGTCAACGTGAAGCTCTCAGCGAATTAGACGTAGAAAAGATTGGAATGATTTACGGTCATGAATGCGTTGAGAGAAACAAAGATTATTTACTAAAAACATGTCCAAGCGTAGTAAAGATAAAACCCAACCCTGAAGTAGTTACACCCAAAGACATTGAAGAATACTTCAAAGACAGAATATGGCCATACGGAATAGTTAACTACCAAATAAAAGATAAAATGGAATTCAGTAAGTGTAAAACACAATTGATTGATCTTATCCATATGTCACATATTTACATCCAGGTTAGCTTACACCAAACTGTAGACACTTTTCTTTTGTCTTTTTTGTTGTTATTCTATCACCATTTGTGATAGCACCAACTCTAGATTATGTTTAGTGAATCCATTTTCATGTTCATAGCTGCTGAGGAAAGGGAAAACATGAAAGCTGTCTTCAACCATATCGAAAAAGAAACCTGCATTGAATTCCGAGATATCACTGATCAAGATGATGTTGATGACAATGAAAATGTTACTGAAAGTACTGCAGCTTTATCTAGCAACGAAAACACTACTGCAGCTCCATCGGAAAAAGAAAAAAAAGAATCTTCTACAGTTATATTTGAAAAAGAAGAAGATAATCCAATTAATGAAACTGAAAATAATATTGAAAATGAAATAACTTCAACTAAACCTTATACATCAAAGAGACTCAAAATGACAATCAAACTATCTGAATTAAGTCGGGCTACCTTATCAAGTAAAATGAAAATCCTTCAAGAACGTGAAACATCTAGTGAATCTATGCGTAGATTTCGAATTCGCAAACCAATTTATAATGCAAAACATATTAATAAGGATAATACTTTTAAATCAAAAGGTTGAGTATACATTAATCGTCAAAAATAATTTGGCTTTTTGTTCATAATTGGTACACGATTAGTTGTATTGTTAAAAAATTAAGGTCATGAAAGATCATGACATTACAACCTAATGATGCAATCGATGCTATACAACGAATCTTTATCCTTAATAGTACCAGTTTTCAACTCACTATGTAAATAAGCATTTCCGCTAGTATATTTTTCTTTATCAACAGCAAAGCAGACCTCGAAAAGTACCAAGACCCTTTTGCCTAAGTCACCTGCTAGACGTCATGCCACCAATGTGCTAGTGCTTGCGCGTTCTACAAAACCAGGATGTCAGTGCCCAACTTCTGAACGACCAAATGGCAACCAGGCAAGTAATTTACGATTTCAATTTATATCATATTTCATAATATCAGCATCGAACAAACTTCACCACATAGTACAAAACAAAATTTTCCCGCCAAGTTCGTCTGTCTATACAATTATGCGTGTTAATCTCAAAAATTACTTTATTTACGTAAGTACCTACATATTTTCATTTTGGTTTTCACCAATATTTAGATATGATACAAAAAGAAACTAATGCGCGAGTTTACGTAAATTTATTCCATTAAAATATTCATCTTTATGCTACCTAACTGCTAAATAATACTAGATTTTTGCACAGGTACTAACAATCAATGCAGACTGTTTCAATTCAGTGAACGACCTGCTTCACCTTTTTGTTCATGTGTTAGGACTTGAACACCAACATAAGATGTACGACAGGGATTCCTTTTTACACATTGAATGGGAAAAGCTCACTCCAGGTAAAAAGTTGTAGAGTATAGACCCTAAGAGCTAGCCCGCACTGGGACAAAAATTCGCGCGGTAAAACTGTAGTTTGGTACTCGTGCGGTTTTTAAATCGCAAGTGTGGGCATCTCTATATGATTGCAATTGTTACAAAATTGCGAAAAAAAAATCGCGCGTATTTTTTTTTTGCAGTCGGGCTGGTTCTAACTCAATTAAAATCGTATTTTACCTATTTATTTTTGCGATTAAACATGAACAAACCAAAATACGATTTAGATTTTTCGCTATAGAGCAATAACAGCAGCCAAGAGAATATAAACCATTAACAGTGGGAAGGTACACAGAATCTACATAATATTGTGGTTTGCTTGATACAGATACGTCGTCATCATTAATTTAAAAAATATTCCAAAAAGAAAAGATGTAAAGAGCTTTTTGTAGTTTGAATTTCTCATTTTTTTACTGTACTATAAAGATTTTGTACTAAACACAGAAATAACTGAAGATATTAGAGACACACTGCCTCCCGCCGCGTCAGCAGGATTCCCTTATGACTACCAAAGTGTCATGCACTACCCCTGGCTTCGGATAAAGGATGGCGTTACCAATATCATGTATCCAATTTGGGTAAGGTTAACTAAATCTAAGAGTGGAATTTGATACTAAGCTCATGGGAGCCAAGAGGACGTTCCAAGGGGGTAAGCTTGCCCGAGTTTTCTTTCTTCGCGATTTAGTTATCCCTATTCCCTATACTTCCATAACTACTGTCGCGATCATCGTCGTAAAAAGATAGAAGTCCACTGATGTGTACAAGTATGTCTGTAAGTACTACGTCTAATGCGACAAGGTTAGCGCGTCGCTTAAGCCTTTCTACGAGAAACCACTTGTTTACGTTTTAAGGAAACTAAGATTTTAGGGAATATGTTAGACTAAAGACAATTTTTTCCCTCATTGAGTAAATTCGTCTTCAAGCACACTATTATTTAAGTGTACACTGTACTTACTCTTTTTCAGTGGTAGGATTATTCCAATCACTATAATTTTATCTAACTTGAAACACTCCGTCCTGCATAACAGTTGTTAGCACTTTCCCGATTACATTACACTGTTATATTTCAATGAGCGCGAACTTGCAAACTTTCTCGTTATTAATTACATATTAAGTAATTAAAATTTTAAAACTTCAACGCGTGCATGCTTGAATTTTTATCACGTAATATGGATTTCATCTTTTACCAGTATATGAACAAAATATCCGGGCATAGCTCTCTCCACCGCCCGCTGATCCTGAGCCTTCTTATGAGGCCCATAGTTAGCGACCATGTTTCGGATCCATAACATATTGTTTTAATGTTCCAATGTGGCGACTAAATAAACTAATGACCCGATTTTGATGAATGACGTGTCCATCGTTATCCGGGACATAGACTACACTTTACACAAAAGAAACAATATGATGGATATTCTAACCAATTTTCCGTACTTTTTTAGTAGTGTAAAAATTTTACTCAGCTGGGTTAAAATTTTTAAACTACTTTCTTGTTGAGCAAAGCAGGAACAGTAGGTGCATTGTGTATCTCATCACCCTCGGTTACAGAATGATGGCTGGGCAATGGGTCACTGGCAAGGACTGAGCTGGGCGGATGTTCAAAAGATTAATCTCATTTACATGGGTGAATGCGAAAAAAGGAAAGAACATACGCGCAATACCTAAACCTTGTGCATGTGTTATTTTAGATAGTTTGTATTTTAAATAAAAGAATAATTATAGGATTTAAATTATTAAAAAAAACTTTATTTTCTACCATTTAATACCTATAACTACACATTCAAAGATTAAAATCAGATTAAAATTCATTTATTGCTCTACAGGAGTACCTACATTGCCTCTTCGGGAATACAAAAATAGTTCGAATTAAAATTAAAATATAAATTAGAAACAGAAATAATATCCTTAATTATGTATTATTATTATATATTGTCTCCTCTGATATGTTATTATCATTTAAGTAGGACTAGTTATTATGCATATTATTTCTGTTGTCAATGTCAAAAATCAAAGTCAATTTAAAAGCCCTTCCTTCCAACTACATAGTAATAACTATATTGAGGTCATTCAAATCAAGAGTATACTCAGAATATATTTCTTCTAGGCAAGCACGCTCCATCTTAGCCATCAGATGTGATCGCAGACATGTGCATTGTGTGTGTGTATTATATTCGACAGAAGCAAAATTTTAAAAAATGTTTTGTCTGTTACAAGTCATCTTATTTATAATATGTATTTCAAATTAATGTATCTCTTCATAAGTCTATAATATTTTCGCACTTAACTCACAGAACCATCATCTCGTTTTTAAAAGAATATTTTTTTTATTTCTCAGTAAATTTTAAGATAGGTATTACCTACAAAAAACTTCATTTTCCTTGTCATTTAGTTCATTATCTAATGCAGATCTAATGACTGTTTTTTTATAGATTTAACTTTTTGCTATAAGACACATCGACTTGAGTCTACTTCTGATAATTTCTGTTCATATGCAAGTTTCAAATTAGTTGCTGTACTTGTACTTTCGGAAATATGGTATTTCATGTGCATCCGTCGGTGTCGTTACTTAGAACCATCCCTATATAGGTTTAGTTTTTGTGGTTTCTTCATATTCTTCATCTACTCCTCCTAAGGTTTTTATGCCAGTTGTACTTTCTCCGTGTTCATTTTCTATGTTGTCCTTTTCTGAATCGTGATTTTTAACAGCATATTCCTTATCTTGTTCATCAGTATTGTCATTTTCATTTTGCTCCAAATTAAGTTTTACTGTATCTTGTCCATCTGTAACTTGTCCTTCTGCGTCTTGTCCTTTTATATCTTGATCCTCAATATTTTGAGATTCTATATTCTGACTTTCTTCTAATTTACCTGCAATATCTTTAACATCTTGTCCCTCGATATCTTCTTCTTGTTCCTCTGTAATTTCTTGTTCTACTTCATTCTCTCTTCCATCTTCTGCATACAAAATTTCATTCTCTCTGCTTTCTATTTTACTTGTTTCATTTTCAGCATCATAGCTGCTGTTAACATGATCACTATCGCCTTGACTTTCCTCATGGGCGAGCTTTTTGTTACCTCCCTGTTCTCCTAAAGATTTTTCACAAGTATGTAATAAGTTGGCGACTTTTCTTTTATTACATTCGTGGCTGAAATACATTTGTAAGCGCATTTTGTCAAGCTGGGACAACGTTCGAGAAGGATAAATCAGTAAACCAGGTTCCTGAAACATAAAAAAAGCCCCTTCTTAGCTACTGTTAAGTAACTATATCATAAGAAGTAAGGTAGTTAAAATAGGTATAGTGGTTTTTAATACGGCATTGCTTTAGCTTCATAGTCAATTTCGATTAAATATAGTAAGTACATATAATATTTACCAAAGGCGCGATGGTAGCTTGCCCATTCCTGCTGAAGGCTCGATCATGAAAGTGCATCACGCTCAAGGGATCGTATTCGACTAGAGTCTTGGACGATTTCTCTGCTTGCTTACGATACAAATGTTGGTATGCTGGTGAAATGAAATATTTAAATTCAATACATAAATACACACTGACTGACACAGTAAACATACATAAAAATACATAAAACATAAAAATTCTTTTTAAAAACCCCGACTTCGAACGCCACTACAAAGTTTATCAAGTGTGCTATAAAATTTGAAGAGTTCCCTCGATTTCTCCAGGATCCCATCATCAGAAATCCTGACCTCATGACCATCGGACCACCTAGGAAGTATACTTTAAGAACCTCCATTAATGTTTATGAGAACCTCCTCCTTTTTTAAATTCGGTTAAAAATAAAAGAAAAAATAGAGTGCTAATTTTTGACTTTTTTGTCATCGCCGAATAAAGTTTAACCAAAGCCTTTAACCAATGAATCCCTGAGCATCATGCAAACTTGACGGCAAATCATATGAGGCCTCCCTACCCCTTAGGGTATGCGTTGAATGTTCACTGCCATACCCCTCCCAAGGTAGCCTCCTAAGAAGACTGCATCGCCACTTACCATCCGATGAGATCACAGTCTAAGAATTTATTATCATCGAATAAAAAAAACGCATAGGATATTTTCAATTCCATGCGCCATGCGGGCATTATGTTTACAACCTGCTGCTGGTAATTTCACAGTTCATTACATTTGTGTATAGACAAAAAATGAGCATAAATTATTTATAACTAAACTTGTTGATGCCCGCGACTTCGTTCGCGTGGATTGAGATTTCATGATTCCCGCGGGAACTCTCTTATTTCCTATGTGCTATTCCAGACTATAATCTATATCTGTGCCAAATTTCAGCCAAATCGGTTCAGTCGTTGCGACGTGATTGAGTAACAAACATCCAAACATCCACACTTTCACATTTATAAATATAAGTAGGAAAGTAGGATAGTAGGATTGATGTTGATGGAAAAAGATAATGAACAGGGATAAAAAGTTTTTTCGTCAGCCATTTATTGAAAAAGTAACTGCATATTATGGGTTAGGTTAGGTTATTATGGGCACATAGAAATTGAGTAAGTGATCACCTCTGCTCTTTGTAAAACACTAGACGATGCTCGCGACTTTGTCCGCGTGGTTTAAGGTTTTTGATTCCCGCGGGAAGTCTTTAATTTTCCTAGATAAAAAGTAGTCTATGTGTTAATCCAGGGTGTAATCTATCTCCATTCCCAGCCAAATACGTTACACACACATACACGAACGCACAAACACACGTACGCACGCACGTGCACACACACACATACACACACTTTCGTCTTTATAATATTAGTGTGATAGTGTGACTAAGTCTTCAAACCTGGCTGGATGTTATCCCACAACACTCTTATGTATTTGTCGCGATGGGGATGCGTAACCTCATCCTTAAACCCGATCCCGTGGAGTAGGGTATGCAGTATTTCTTCAGTCTTCAAACAATCGTAACCAAAAACTAATTCCTGCAATATAAGCAATTCAAATAGCAAATAGCGGAAAAAACGATGCATAAACATGTAATTTAATAAGTAAATAAATCAAGTCATTTCGAATTGTTATATGTTGGTACCTATCTATGTATTTATATAAAAAATAATTGCTGTTCGTTAGCCCAGGCTAAAACTCAAAAACGGTTTGACCGATTTGAATATATTTCTTAGGGTTCCGTACCGGAAGTGTAAACAACGGGACCCTATTTTTGTTTTGTTATCTCAAATAATAAGCATAAGGGCGGTTTAAAAATTAAAAAAAAATAGGGTAACCCACAAGAACAGCTGAAAAATCGAAAAAATAAAGATTGATCATTTTGTGTAGGAATCACCACTTCGGATTACTTTTAATAGATGACGAGAGTAAAGCCGCGGGTAAAAGCTAGTTTAAAATAAAAACAAATGGTATAGGAAGGTAAGCTTACAATTTCTCCGCTATCCATAAATATTGGCGCGTGATTGCATTCTCGCTCTTTTCTGCGATTTGTGATATGGATCCAAGTCATGTTAACCAAAGGTTTTCTTTTCATACCCATCAATATAACACAAGAACTACTCTCTATTATTTTAAAAGCCGTCAATATTACTCTTCCGAAAATTCCATCTAATTCCAACGCAAAAAAAAGTAAGTAAATATACCTATAGGTAAAATAGAGTGACAAAAAATACAGATGAGAAGAGTACAAAAGTTTAAAGGAGAATATTATGTAATTCGAGATTTTATTTTATACAGAAGGTGGGAAATACAATAAAATTAATTAATCTAGTAGGAAGAATTGAGAAACCATAGTAATTCTGTGTTCCTCGTAAAACCCTCAGTTAAGTAACTTTATTTATAATATGACTTATTAGTACCTAAGTAAAATACTTATTTTACTTGGGTACTAATAAGTCATATTATATGCAGTCGCACATTAGGTCCTACGAATCGCACTGGATAAAATGTTCTGTTTTTAGATAGATACCTACGCAGTTGCGTCTAGTTGCGTACCTATCTAAATGCCTAGTTACAGTTAGTAGGTCCTCACCGAACTTTACCCGACCTCAGCAATACCAAAAAGAAATGTTATGATTTGAGTCTACGTATGACGTATGTATGTTACTTCATATTTACGAATGTTTTCCGTGGCGCATACACTAGCCAACTTTGATGACTCGATGCGTTGTAATGACGAGCGACGTAGGCTATTTGTTTAATACAAATAAAATCAATAGAGCGTATTATTATAGCGTTACATCCAAAAAAATTGGGATCTCTGTATGTGTATAGTATGTTACGGTAAATGTGATTAATTGAAAATTATTAATAATTACCGAAAATTATTAATAATTACCAAGACTGATGAACATCGAATGCAATGCAAAGATGTGTAATTAGGTGCCAGTTCCCACTTGCCGCTGTAATGTGCGATCACTCAAACCAAAAAATAAAAATATAACTCCTCACCATAAGTTTCCTTGTCCACATAATAATGTATGTGTATAATATGTTACGGTAAATGTGATTAATTGAAAATTATTAATAATTACTGAAAATTATTAATAATTACTGAAAATTATTAATAATTACCAAGACTGATGAAAATCGAATGCAATGCAAAGATGTGTAATTAGGTGCCAGTTGCCACTTGCCGCTGTAATGTGCGATCACTCAAACCAAGAAATAAAAATATAACTCCTCACCATAAGTTTCCTCGTCCACATAATAATGAATAATGCCATTCGGCCAGTGTACTCTCACATCGTCCTGCAGATCAAGATCTGTCTGTGTCTTGATCGTATTCACTATCAATATAGTATAAACGTAACAATTATTTTTACAAAACCGAATTCAAACGCCACTAACTATAAAGTATATCAATTGTGCCTATAAAATTTGAAGTGTTCCCTCGATTTCTCCAGAATCCCATCATCAGATCCTGACCTGATGACAATGGGACCACCTGGGAAGTATACTACCCTTTCAAACAAAAAAGAATTTTCCAAATCGTCCAGGCGTCTTCGGGGGAACGTGCATTAAAAAAAAAGATTCCGACGAATTGAGAACCTCCTCCTTTTTTGGAAGTCGGTTAAAAAGTGGACTTATATTTTAATAAAGATACAAGTACATATAATATTTTGTTTTGTGTACATACCATATGGAGGTCTTATAAAACCTGAAAAAAAATAGTTTTTGTAAGTTTTTTCGAATGCAAAAAAGTTTAACGAACGTGTAGATATCTAAACCCTGTGTCTAAACCTTACCAAAACTTCCATCTTTCAGAGGTTGCATTGGAGGATCGAGTGATGCAAAAGCATAGGTTACAGAAACAACTAACAGTAGCTCTGACAAATACAGCATTATTTTTCTTGAAATAATAATTTTATTATAGTGAAAAACGTTGTAATACCTAATTTTTCATAATATATAGGAAACAATAAAACGTAGCGCAATACATTTTTATAGTTTTTAGGGTTCCGTGCCCAAAGCGTATCAACCCTGACCCTATTACTAGTTAAGCCTTCGCTGTCCGTCCGTCCGTCTGTCTGTCAGGTGGCTGTATCTCATGAACCGTAATAGGTCTGCATATTACGGTTCATGAGACTTGAAATTTCACAGAATTTGTATTGCCGCTATAACAACAAATAATAAAAATAAAATAAAAAATAAAGGGGTGACCCAATCGCTGTTATGTATGATACGGAATACGCTGATGGTACGGAACCCTTCGTCAGCACATCCAATTCGCACTTCGCCGGTTTTATATTTTAATCGAATGGTTTGGAACATTTGAATTCCCACCTATTTTTAACCGACTTCCAAAAAGGAGGAGGTTATCAATTCGGCCGGTATCTTTTTTTTTTTTTTTTTTTCTATGTATGTCCACCGATTACTCCGAGGTTTCTGGACCGATTCACGCGATTTTTTTTTTAATCGACAGAGGAAGCTCGCGAAATGGTCCCATAAAAATTTTTACCTTCAACTCCTCAAGCCTGATGCTGCAGGGGTACTTTCCCCCTAAATTATGAGGCTTTAGGAAATGTCATTTACGAATTGGTATGCTTAGCCTAAGCATATACTAGATGTTAGAGCTCCAGGTCCTACTCCTCAATCCTGATGCTGTAGGGTACTGCCCACCCAAATTGTAAGGATTTAGGAACTGCCATTTACGAATTGGTATGCTTAGCCTAAGCATATACTAGATCATAGAGCTCAAGGTCCTACTCCTCAATCCTGATGCTGTAGGGTACTGCCCATCTAAATTGTAGGGATTTAGGAACTGTTGATCATGAATTCGTATTGTATGTAATAAGCATAGACTACATTATGGATTTTTAGGTTCTAGCTCCTCAATCCTGATGCTGCAGGGAACTGCCCACCTGAACTGTGAGGATTTAGGAACTTTCGCTTGCGAATTGATATTGTTAGTATCAAGCATAGTCTACATCATAGAGCTCAAGGTTCTAGCTCCTCAATCCTGATGCTACAGGGTGGAGGAATTACGAACTTTCGATTTCGAATTGATATTGTTGGTACCAAGCATGGACTGCATCATGGAGCTCTTAGTCCTAGCTCTTTAGAAATCGTGTATTGTTAATAAGTACTGTAGGTACCAAGTATAGACTACATTAGTACCGTAGCGTTGGAGGGAGGGGAGAAAGAGAGCAGGAACAAACTACACTAAAAAGCTTAAAATAAAAATTCTTTTCAAAAAACCGACTTCAAACGCCACTACAAAGTATAAAAATAATTTTATTTTGTACACGTTTGTTGAAGTCGGGCGGGCTTAACTAGAAACGATGAAATCGATGCGCGACGCTTATCTTATGGTGACATATAAGAGACACGCTTATTGAAATCGGGCGAGCATCGCGTATCGGATTCATCGTTTCTATTTAAGCCCGCCCGACTTCAACAAACGTGTACAAAATAAAATTATTTTTATACTTTGTAGTGGCGTTTGAAGTCGGTTTTTTGAAAAGAATTTTTATTATTAGTTACCTACGCAGGTAGATACAACTAGGTAGGTACCTACGTAATTATCTTGCCTACCTAATAAAATACATTGAAATTCACATAAATTATTAGTACCTATATGAATAGACAAACTTTGATTGAATAAGTTTCGATAGAAAGAGAAACGTGGTTAACACATGGACTGTTGAAAAAGCCATTTATTATCTTTATTCCAACTTTATTCCAAAATTGACTTTTTTAACAAATTCGTGTGTAAGTAAATATTCAAGTAGATATTAAGTAGTTATTACTTTCCTAAAGATAAATTAGTGTTCTCATAAAGTTCGTATCGTATCCGTGTTAAAATTGGTTAAAATATAGCGGGCATCACCCAGGCATCATCGCGACCATCACCGCTACTTTGTCCGTATGGATTTGGTTTTAAAAATCCCGCGGGAACTCTTGAATTCTCCGGGATAAAAAAGTTCAATGAAAAATAATCATCGATCCGTAGTTCTGTTGCGGCATGATTGAGAACCTTTTGAGGTCCTCAATTATGCGGACCTTTTAAGGTCCTCATGCCGCACCAACAAAGCACAACAGAACAGAAGTAGAACAAACAAAATTACATTTGCAATGTTTTTTGTAAACGAAATCAAACAAAGATAAAATGGATAACACCCAATCAACGTTTTCCAAGTAGTTGTCATTTATGATTTTAGCCTATCAGCCATAATTGTCAGCAGACCGGTTCATTGTACGCAGAAGACAATTTTATTCAAATATGTATTTTATGAATAAATTAAGTGGATAATAAAATATTAAAAGCCCGTTTTCTACCATATATCAAAGAGAGAACCATGAAATCTATCATATATCAAAGAGAGAAATAAAAGATTGTAAAACGTCAATAATGCCACAGCAACATTATTTTACGGTTTGTCACTGAAACGTAAAAAAACGTAGAACGGAATAAAGTAAGTAATAGAAAACTAACTTAATACCGGCGTCCGGCTGTCATCTTAGAAGTCAATAAAACGGTGCTGTGATACAAATATTTGATAAAATTTTCGTAATAT
Source organism: Hipparchia sbordonii (assembly GCA_038048805.1). Classification (NCBI taxonomy): domain Eukaryota; kingdom Metazoa; phylum Arthropoda; class Insecta; order Lepidoptera; family Nymphalidae; genus Hipparchia; species Hipparchia sbordonii. Next base: position 3,523,847 of record CM076107.1, on the reverse strand, counting down.
TTGAAAAGAGCGCACGCGGTGTTTTTAATTTGTACTTAATATTCAAAACAGAAGTTGTTTAACGGAGTATAAATCAAGCTTCATTCAATAATGCGGGCATTTTTATCGGTAATTTGTTGTTTTTTATTATCAGTTCCATCCTCACACATCACAGTTTTGGCTGATAGCGGTTCAGTTGAATTAAATGAATATTCTTTTGATAAGATTGTTAGTAAATTCGACGCTACTTTAATTAAATTTGATGTGGCATTCCCTTTTGGTGATAAACATGACGCCTTCGTGGCGCTGGCCAAAGAAGCGAAAGATGTGGACGAGTTATTGTTTGCTGAAGTAGGAGTAAAAGATTACGGGGAAAGAGATAACGAAGAATTAGCAAAGAAATACGGTGCCACGAAGGACAACTTCCCTGTAGTAAAGCTCTTTTTGAAAGGCAGGAGTGAACCGATTACTTTTGACGAAACCAAAGGTTTTACAAGCGATCATTTAAGGCGCTTCGTGCGCGATAACAGCGGAATATATTTGAGCCTCCCCGGCTGTATCAAGAACCTCGATATTCTAGCAATCAAGTTTCAGAGTTCTTCTAATGAGGACAGAGAGAAAATTATAAAACAAACTGAAAATGCTTTAGAGAAATTAGACAGTAAGGTAAGGATATCTAATCTTATTTGCTTTTATTCAATTACATTAATTCATCTCCAAGTGTCACTGGGCCATTACTGGGCTCTTAGTTTAAGTCATAGTTCACCTTGTAGAGTTCACAGTTGAGATTATTATAGAGAACTCTATCATGCAGGTTTCCTTCACTGTTAAAGCAAATGATATTGAATTGCTTAATACACACACAACTGTGAAAAGTAAAAGATGCATGCCTCAGATCAACCTGCAACCCCCTGAAAAGGAGGATGCCCTCTTAATTACTAAGCAACAACCTCATTGTTATCATAATAATGTAACTAGATTTTTTTATGTGAATACTTATATATTTTTAAAAATATATTATAGGATGCTGCTACTGGGAAGATTTACAAAACTATAATGCAGAAGATCCTGGAAAAAGGTGATGACTTCATATCAACTGAAATAAATAGAATTAATAAATTGATGAGTGGCAAAGTATCAGCTGAAAAGAAGAAAGAGTTGGCTTCAAGAATCAATATTCTCCAGTCATTTACATTTTCATCTAGTAATAAAAAAGAGGAACTATAAGTTTACATTGAAAAGTTTTATATTTGATTTAATTTCGTTTAACATGTCCATTTTTTATTAAAAAAACCACTGCAATTATTAAGTTTAAAAAGAATTTAAATATTGTTTTATCAAAGTTTAGGTACTTTTGGTAATAAACTTCCAACAAAGGAGAAGATTCTCAATTCACCTAGTATCTTTTTTGACTACTCTTTTCAAAGTAGTACATTTTATACAATACATATCTTCAGAATACCTAAGAATATAGTATTAATTTAAATTACATATATTATTTTAGAACACAAATTGCATTCCATTTAATTTATTATTGTTTTTGTATTGCTCATGCAACATAGTATGTAGGTGGGTCTTAATTTTAAGTGTGATTTAATAAAAAACAAAAAATTTAAATGTTGGTATTTTATACCTATTGTGTTTGATTCACAGAAGAGTGACACATCTTGCAATAAATGTGTGAATTTTAATAGTTTTTTATTTACATCCACATTATTATTGTGCAAAAAGTATTTGGCTAACTCACTAGTGCAGTTTAGTACGCTGTAGCGAGGTGATATTCAGCATCCAGCAAGATCAATTTGGGAATCCATAACTTCAAAATTTTCTTGTTTTGGTTGTGGCCAGTTACCACCCTGCCGTTAAACGTATCGCCAAGAAATCTAAGCGCTCTGGCACTATTATTCAGTAGGTACGTAAATAAAAGTCAATGTAGGAAAATACAATTGCAATGTCTGAAAGAACGTTACCTCGTTCTATTTAAAAATAATACTTCAACAACTACAGTGATAAATGATAACATTGGTGATTGTACATTACACTTAATGGCTGTGGAGTGCAAGTTAAAATTAATCAAATGTAGGTAGTTTAAAAATCTGTTCTTATACCTAAAAATCACTAAAATCATTAATCAAAAATTTGAAACTGAACTTGAATTTTTTTATTTTAATCTCTGAATTGCCAACATTAGATATTCATAATTATAGAAGTGACACCGAGTGTTATAATTTTACAATAACTACAGCCTTTATCTCTGTTAAATAATTATAGGTATGCTATGATATTGTAGCTACAATATGTACCAATATCAGTTTCACGGATTTTTTTCTTTTAAAAGCAAAGATTTTCCAAGCAATAGCAGTATTGTGATGCAATATATCCAAGGGCAAAGCCGATTTCACGTGAAAATTATTTATTGTTTCACACATTTTCGGAAATCCGTTAGTCTTTAAAGACTATGCTTGGAAGTTGGAACATTGATTATAGTGAGCTCCAAGCAGCACTTGGAATATATTTTGTACCTACCATCTACATAATATTTTATGGTCCTCATAAACGCTATAGGTACAGACCTGTACGGTTACTATAAGAATTAACTCTATTGATCGTATTCGATGATATTCGCGTCACAGTAAAATGAACCTTAACTCTATTGAAATAAAGTGACAAATTCAGTACAACCGTATACGTAATCGTATAAGAATGCATGCACGAAACTGAGCTCTTAACTCAATGCAGTTATGGTTCATTTTACTTTGACGCCAATGTCATCGAATACGATCGATCGAATTAAATCTTATACTAACCGTACTGATAGGATGGTATGTAAAACAAAACAATATATGATTGATATGTAATGTATTACAAAAATGTTTATAATTCACAATCTTTACAAATTTAATGTATTAGCCAGCCAGTCACATTAACTTTCCGCGATATTGTTCAAAGAAAAATATAAGTATACCTACCTACGTAATCATACATACCTAAGTAATTTAAAACACGCACTCGTGAACTAAACAGGGAGAATAAAGAAGTCTGATAATAATTAACTATTCCACTGCGACAATGGGGGCAAACTTAAATTTTAGTGCAGATGGATATTAATACTCAAAGATATTAAAAGGTAAGGTAAAATATAAAATCGCGTGCCCCATCGAAAGCAACGTTGTTCATACGTTCATAATAATTATAGTATGTAGTTTTATATTTTATCCCTTGCCCCAAATTATTCTAGAATGACAATATCTTTGTTATACACCTAAATATAGATTGTTATCAGCAGACCTACCGCCATAATATGATAGCCACATTGTGACAATCGGAATCATTTGTTTTAGCTATTCCGACGATGCTATCGTAAATACGGCTGTAGGCGTATAGCCCCTGCAGCTTCGATCACAGAAAAAAAATTCTTATTAATTATGATAACTGCAAGAACACTGTCACGAATCGAGAATTGATAAAACCGGTTCTTTTGTAAGATTTTTATTCTATCAATTCCAGCGTGGAACATTTCTATTACAATCATGCTCAGGGTCTTTTAAAAGAATTTAACCTAATATTTCTAAATACGCTAAGTATATTATGCTAACAAAGACACATATAGTTTGAAGCAATGCTCACACAGCAACTCCTTGCCAAGGCAGTATGCCTTTGACTTTCTATACTATGTCACAGCCAGGCAGAAGCTTAAATGCAATGTGCAGAAGTAATTGCTGTGTGACTTGCGCTTTAAACTTTCTTTAGGACATGGAATAAACATTTTTTTAAGCTCATCAAAACTAGAAATTACCTAAATAAACTTACAATGAGTCATTCATTTCGTTCACTTATTGTTGTTTGTTTGCTGTACAATAAAAAATATTCCATTCATTCGTGCATTCAATTTACTTAGAATATTACACTACTAAAACAATGTATCAAGCTCAATCCATGTATGGAAACTACTGGATTGGGTTGATTCAATACTATAGTTGATGTTATTTTACTAAAAAATTTAAAACTAGCTGAAGCCCGTGAATTCGTCTGCGTGAATTTTGGTTTTTAATAATCCCGTGGGAACTCTGACTTTCCGGAATAAAAAGTAAATTTGGTTCTAAATGGGTGACCCTTTTCGATCACCTTCCAGTAATTTCAGAGATTAGCGCGTTCAAACAAACGAACTTCCGCTTTATTATATTATTAAATAAGTAAAGATACATAATAATTAAAATGAAATTAAAAATGTAGACCCTAATTATCTACTATCTGTTGACTATTTGAATTCTTGAAAAATCTTTCCATTAATATTGTCTTAATTCAAACAATCATTATGATTCGAATGATTGATGAATCATTCTCGTTCACCTGTCTCTACACACAATATTCGAAATATAATACAACTCCAATCAATACCTACCTATCATGCATTTAAAAATGGCAACATTGGGACAAGTTCCCCTAGGACAAAAAAATATCTGAGTTACCTCGAGCATTAATAAGTTTGTAATTTAGACACATAGTTGCCTGTTGCAATCGGCAACTCGCAAATATACAGGATGTACTAAATGACACTGTAACGAAAACTGAAACCAGGGATTCTGTCCATGATTCTGCCATATATGGTGTGAAAATTACATCCACAAAATGTCATTTTAGATTGCCAATTCAATTTTCAGCCTTATGTAGCAAGTAATTGTCAAGATGCCTAAATAACAGCGTAAAATTAAGTATTTTATGCTATGAAAGATACTTAAACTGCACTTATTTCATATAATTTTGTGTCAAATAGAACCTTATATGTAATTAACCTCAAACTTTATACAAAATAAATGGAATTTATTTATTTTTTAGACATTAAAAATTCAAATTACTCATCAGATTTTTCACTTTGCACTTTAAGTTCTTTCAATTTTAAAACAATGCCATCTGAACCTTTTTCATCGATAGGTGCTTTCTTGGATTCATCATTAGGGGTCTTCTCTAGAGTTTTAGGATCTGGTGTGTCAGTATCTTCACTTTGTGTGATGGAACTTTCATCATCAGACTCTGATGACTGATCATTAGTGTAAAGGCTGCACTTGGTCCGGACAATTTCCTGTGCTTCAGCAAATTTGGTTTTCCACAGTTCAGCATCTGTAAAAACAAAATTTTTTTTAAAGAATATTAGCCAAACTGAACTTGACTAATACCCTCCTACCCCCTCAAAATAAGTGGAAAGCTTGTGCTAGGAGTGGGCACGACAATAGTGCAACAGGTGGGATTTGAACCTGCAACCTTTCAGTTTTGAGTCCGCACCTTTAACCATTGGGCTACTGAGGCTTCTTTTGTGAAATATTTGTAGAGCAGTGGGTTAAAACTACTGCTTAGTGTTTATATATTAGTAATGGATGAGTTACACTGAACATAGTCCATAACAAGAAAAATGTCATCAGCTTATTGAAGTTAAAGCAAAGTTGAGGCTTGCAGTGCTGAATCCAGGCAGCATGAAACCGAGGCACATGGAACTTCATACAAGCAATCCAGCAGTAGATGTTGATCAGTTAATGAAAGAGTGTAAAACCTGCAGTGCAATGTGCTACTTAATTTTACATACATATCTGCATTCTTAGGAAGCTGCAGGCCTGACACACCTCCCAGTTCCCACTATTTAATAACAGTCAACGGCAAACTCACCTTAAAAATAAGTAATCACAGAAATACTCACTTTGTGGATTCCCAAATTTAATAGCCAATAATTCCTGTTTCATTTGTTCATCAGCAAAATCAGCAAATACAGACCAGTTGAAGGCCTTATCAGAGCCACAGTGCACGTTCATTCTGATATCTGGGGTTATGAAGTGGTTGGCACATACTTTCAATGTCTTGTCACGGCGCATAACCACCCTTACTGTGTTGTTACCAGTATGGCGCAAGAGCTTTATGTCGCCAGTACCTCTTTCCTGAAAAAAAAACCACACTGTCTATGACCGCTCTTATAATATGACAAGCTGATGCCTACAACTTTGTACGTGTGGATAAAGTTTTATAATTTATTCATTTTTAAGGACATACAACATTCTTAAAATATAAATAAAACTTAAATAAATAATTTTTAATTAAGTTTTACTTTTGGCAAAACTAATAACTAATGCTGGATGTAAACAAAAAACCCAAATCATTGGAGGCAAAGTTGCTAACATAAGCTAGTTAGAATAATTTGCTAAAAATAAATAATTTAGAACTCAAAAATACTTGAAACATAATCACATAAAAATCAACAGTTGTTTAACAGAGTAGATATTTGACAGTTTTCAAGATTCTAAATTAAAAAACAACTAACAAGATAAAGAAATTCATTATGAAACTGTAACAAAGCTTGGTTTCACACCATTAAAAAAACTACTAAACAGATTAAGTAATCTACAGGAAATATTGGATAGAGAATAAAGTGCGAGAGCTTACTACTCACATAAAAATCAAAAAGGTTACCAACACAAATAAATTTAACACTAGAAAGCACTATTGCAAATCTTATTCGTACTAAACAGTAATACTACTACTGAACACTATTTTTATTTTTATTTATTTTTATTTATAATTATTATTAATAATAATTAGGTGTTTAATTTATTGGGCATAATAATAATTAATCAATAGAAAAGGAAATACAGCAACTTAAAATTACAAACATAATGCATAACCACAAATAAAACTTTTGTAGTCTCACCTTCCATTCATGATCACCAGTGTCATATCTGTAAAGCCGTGCGCGTATTTTTACCAATTCTTCCTCATCTTCTTCATTGGTTTGTACGTCAACCAGGGGAAGAGACACTATAGGCTCGTAGTGTGGGTCATGCTCAGGGGTCTCCGCTTCACCATTTTCGCTCTCACTGTTTCGTCGCACGCTTTCCTTCACCTGAACATAATAGAACAAAATTAAACAGCAAAACTGTTAACTGTTCACCAACGAAAAAATTTGAACGTCAAACAACTAAAATGCAAATTACCGGCGAAGACATCTTCTGAGAAAAATGGCCCTTCTTATAAGCAACTTTTGATGATTGCAGCAATTAACGATCAACAAGACAATTGTAAAATCTACTAAGTCTATGTGTAAAATACAAATTGTGATACAAGCGTAGAAGCTTCTTATAAGTCTTAAAACAAATCAAATTCATCAATTTACAAAAGAAAGTAAAGAAACAAACGCCAAAATGCCAGTTGATGCCAGTGTTGTTTAGTTTATTTCTATTATCTATGATCACTCTATGATCATTGAATTCTAGCTAGCACAGATTACTATAGACGTGCTAGCTGGTGTTCGTGGTCTATGGTTTGTTTATACCTTCATGCCGCTATTTGCCAAGGCTGAACTTCATATATTGGTTTTTCGAGCCATTTTGATGCTTTATTTTAGCCAACTACTTAAAAAAAAAACGTGTGGCACTCGGGGACTGCCGCGGTAAAGCTATTGCATAGCATTTTTATCAACGCCATCTAGCGGTGAGATGAGTCCAGTGTCAGGTTATTCTCGTTATGGAATTTCTGGATTCGGTCTCCACACTCAAGGCCCGTGATAGAAGCTATGCAATAGCTTAAAAACAATACTACCAACCAATATAAAGAAGAAAGAATTGTTAAAGCTAATAATTCCATAGGAAATGTTCATGTAATATAAGAGTTTCTAAATAATAATCTTAATCTATGGGCTGGGTTTAGTTGTGGTTTAGTTCCAACAAAAGTACTCTGTGGTTTAGTTAGCCTCTAGAAACTCTCATATATATGGAACATTTTGTATGGGATTATTCCCTTCAGTGTGTGACGTCATATTGCCAATATAATATTGTCAAAAAGGAGTTATCTACAATGAGTTGATTCTTGGTTCGACTACCTTGGCATGAAAAGAAGAAAAGGATTGTCACTTGTCTATCAGTTGCATATCAGTTGTCAGTATAATAAATTCAAATTCAAAATTAATTTATTTCATGTAGGCTAACTTGTAGCTCTAACTATAAATAAGAGAATAAGAGAAAAATATTTGTCAAACATTTTAAATAAATACTAGATGATACGTGCTTACTCGATGATACACGTTTTTAATTCTTGCGGGAACTTTCTTATTTTGCAGTACAAAAATTAGCCTATGTGTTATTCCAGACTATAATCTATTTCTGTGCCAAAATTTCAGCCAAATTGGTTCAGTCGTTGTGGCGTGATTCAGTACTATTCTAGTGGGAATCATTTGTTCGTTAATTCCTTAATTCAATTTGTGAATGATCTTGGACGATCATAGAAAATGTGAAGTTTGCAACATGAATGATAAAAGTTCTAAGAAGTTCTTGCTTTTTTCAATGGTATCAAACCGGTAGAGTGCCTACCTACAATTATTTTAATTTTCATCTTTTACCCTATCGAATGGGATAAAAAGAAGAGTGCAGTGATACTATACTTTACTTAGCAGATAATAAGACACTATTGCATTGAAAAATCTCTTATAAAGAAAGAATTCTGTTTTAACAACTAGTTGTACTAGTACCTAATTGTGATTAAAAATAAATAAATACAAGAATCAGTCTCATACTGATCCTTGTTTTATTTACGCAACATTTTCATTTTGAACTTGACCTTTGAACAATAGATTTGGTGGCACATCCGTTTTTGTCGATATCGATAAAATCTAAATATCGTTAAGTATTTATCGACACATTCATCCTTAGCTTTGACAATTATTTCTTTAACATTTAAAATGTTAGAGTTATTTTGCTGTAATCCGCCAACAAAATAACTCTAACATTTTTTGTTAATCATGAACTTCCGCAAAGTAACGCCTGACTCTATCCAATAATTATTTCTTTTTCATTGGTTGGTAGTATTGTTTTTTTTATGAAGATGGCTAAAATTAGTTACTAATGTTACTATAGCTCGAAAAACGAAGTGATTATATTCTCTGTGGTTTAGTTCGGAGTGGTTACATTCTCTTTGGTTTAGTTTACGTGTAGTTTACTGTGGTCTCTTCTGTAGAGGTGTTTTCGGCATTTTTCTATATAAGTAATTAATAAGTAAATAATTAAGTAACTGGAAAAAATTTATGTTTAAGACCTACAATACCCTATGTAAAAGTGCCAGTGAAAAAAAATTATGTTGTAAAACTTGTAATAAACTTGAAAATTGTAGTCAAAGGAAGAACTGTATGTAAATTGGCGACCTATTTTTCCTTTGTACGCAGTTTGTTTTGAAGTTTCTTATATATTTAACTTTGCTCTGGATTATTATTCTAGTTTCCTCATGCTCTGATTTCTTGACTTTAAGATCCATCACTTTTTCGAATCGCCTAAATTAGCTGTTGCTAATTATTATTCTTTTTACTTGTTTATTTTAATACTAAATGGTGCCCGTGACATCTCCGCGTGGTTGTTGATTCCCGCGGGAATTCTTTCATTTTCCGGAATAAAATGAAGCTAAATTTTAACTAAATTGGTTCATTCGTTGTGGCGTGAAGGAGGAACAAACATCCATCTGTCCATCCTCACAAACTTTGGCATGCATAATAATATTATAAGGATTAGGATTAATATTATGTACTATACTAGTTAATGTCCGTGACTTGAGGTTGAGGAAGTTCGCGTGAATTGAGGTTTTTTAATTCCTGCGGAAATTATTTTATTTTCCGGGATAAAAATAGCCTATGTATTATTCCAGACGATAATCTATCTCCGTGCCATATTTTAACCAAATCCGTTCAGTCGTTACTATTAATGCAAAAGTTTGGATGTATAGATGGATGGATGTTTGTTACTCAATCATGCTGCAATGACTGAACTAATTTAGCTAAAATTATAGTTTGGAGTAACACATAGGCTACTTTTTATCCTGGAAAATAAGAGAATTCCCATGGAAATTAAAAAAACACAAAGTCACAGACATCAACTAGTTTCTGGTAAATAAGCTAGAAATTTTTAATTGAAAATACTTACTGAGGTCCATAATTATATTTTTTTTTTTTTCAGTGAAGTGTGCAAAGTCAACATTGCGCTGGATCGAAAAATGCAAAACATTGCGAAGATGATAACGGAGCAACTTCGCAATCCAAACGAACTGGACATAAGCCTAAGAATGGAGTTTGGGCCCTTTGAAACTGTCCACAAGTGGAAACGCATGTCAGAGTGCTATGAGTTTGTTGGTGCAAGGTAATTAGTTCTACTTATAATTAATATCTTTATTCAAGATGCTACGAATGTGTTGATGTAAAATAATAAGCATTATGCTGGCTAATCTCAAATTTCATTTGTATAGAAAACAAACTTAATAAAATCTGCTATAAATATTGCATTGAGCCATTTGATTGAACAAAAGAAGATCTGAGTCTGACATCTGAATCTCGAACATGGCAATGTTTGATTTTTATAACCTCTACTTGATAATTTGGAACTAATTACCTCTATAGTTCGAAGGAAAAAATTAGGTACTGACTAAGAATTTTTTTTACTATCCGAAGTAGGCTTGCGCTTGACAACAGTCAATACTGGATAGCACTAATGAGGTCTAGGTTGGAGTGTGCTTGCCTAGAAGATGCCTATTAACTCTTGCTTTGAAGTTACTCAAATTATAAGTGGAAGGGAAGACAGATTTGCCGACAATGTATTGTTTGTTAGAAAGAGTTTAATTTTTCAGGAGGAGTAAACACACAGCAGTTGCTTACAAGGATGCCATCTATGTGTTTGGCGGTGACAACGGCAAGTCCATGCTCAATGACCTCATCAGGTTTGATATCAGAGAGATGTCGTGGACTAAAACTCTGTGCATGGGCACTGCTCCTGCGCCAAGATACCATCATTCTGCTGTGGTGAGTTGACATTATTTGCAGGGTATTTCTATTTTTCGCTAGCTGAAAATGTTTCGAAAAGTGCATGCTTACAACATTCTTAAGTGGTTTTTCACTTGTTACTTTTTTGCACTGTTTTATTGTCAGTACAGTAAAAAGATTCTGTACTCTGCACTTAACATGTTGCTAAGGCCTTTCTGAGAAAAACCATTTGTTTACTTTTTAAGACAGCAAAGAATATAATGTAAAGGAAATGGCAGCTGTATGAAAATGTAAAAGTGGAAGTGGTTCTTGATCTGACAACATCAATCAAGTAGTAGGGAGCTACTGCAAAAAGGCGGCACAAGACCAAGGCATGTGGAAAGATAGGGAAGTCTGCAGGAGTGTTCAGCAGCACATCTGTCATTTTTTTTTATAAGAAGAAGAGTGGAGTTATGTGACTCACGCAAATGAGTGTTGATGCATGATATTTTTATGTCTTTTACAGGTACACAGATCTTCAATGTTTGTGTTTGGTGGCTACACTGGTGACATATTAGCTAACTCCAATTTAACCAACAAAAATGATCTGTTTGAATATAAATTTCAAACAGCTCAGTGGGTGCAGTGGAAATTCACTGGCCAGTATGTATATCCTACTTATTTACAAAATTTTAGTTAGAGACAAGCTGTCTTTGGGCACATCCTTTATTATGGTTTAATATAATTTGTGACACATAATAAATAATTAATATAATTATCAAAAGGAACTGTCATATTGGTATGGTGAGCCTATCCAGTAAAATTTATTAATATGCCATTGCCATGTAAGTTTATAATGCAAAGATATTTTGTCATTAGGGAGCCAGTACCTCGGTCAGCACACGGCGCCGCGGTGTACGACGATAAGCTGTGGATATTCGCGGGCTACGATGGAAACGCTCGGCTAAATGACATGTGGACAATAAATTTAGTGGTAGGTGATGCATTAATTTTGATTTGAACCAACGTGAACCAACCCAACCGAAACCAGCCTTTGTTTTAATAAAATACAAGAACAAAACCCTTAAAAAGTAAAGCCTTAGTTGCACTAACTCATTTAACATATACCCATTTTTTAATCATAATATATTCAGCAAAAATGTTAGCTAGGCAATACATTTTGAAAAGTGCAGAAACCAGACCAACTTCAGTATTTAGGACCCTGGAACCTGGTGGTCTGCAGCCAATAAGCACATATATAAAGAGACCTTTGATCATCTAGAAGGATATTATATGTATCACAAGCTCGTATGATGAATCTATTTTGACTATAGTTTAATTCGCTTCATTTTTTAGGGTGAGAACCACCAATGGGAGCACGTGGAGCAGAAAGGCGAATGTCCCCCCACGTGCTGCAACTTTCCCGTGGCGGTGGCTCGCGGCAAGATGTTCGTGTTCAGCGGACAGAGCGGCGCCAAGATCACCAACGCACTGTTCCAGTTCGACTTTGAGACGCATACGTGAGTTATAAGCGTACCCATCGGCATGGAAGAAATCGCTTCTTAGCGATAAGGCCGCCTATTGGACTATATGTTGTTTAGGTACTTGTTTATTATGTATCTGGATCTGACAAAGGTTTGCGTGTTGAATTGTTATTGCGTTTTGCGTCCAATTATGACAGACACAAAATCGATATATAGAATACAAAAATTCAATATAACGATATAAGATCCTCCTTAACCTCAATAGCCCAACGGTTAAAGGTGCGGACTGAAAACTGAAAGGTTGCAATTCAAACCCCACTAGTTGCACTATTGTCGTACCCAGTCCTAATACAAGCTTTCCGCTTATTTGGATGGAAAAGGAGTATGTATATTAGTCAACTTAAGCTTGGCTAATATTCCTTTTATCAAAAAAAAAAAAAAGGTATTTCTTCGGTAAGCCTAGTTATTGTGGTCAGTTGGAGCCGCGTGTGCACGGAGCACCTGCTGCGCAGCGCGGGCCCGGCGCCGGCGCGGCGCTACGGCCACGTGATGCTGCACCACGCGCGGCACCTGTACGTGTTCGGCGGCGCCGCCGACAGCACGCTGCCCTCCGACCTGCACTGCTACGACCTGGACACGCAGATGTGGTGAGTGTACCGCGCCACAAAACATACGAAAATACAAATTACATACAAAAAAAAAAAAGATACCGGTCGAATTGATAACCTCCTCCTTTTTGGAAGTCGGTTAAAAAGGAGACAGTCCAGAATTGTATGGAGTGTGGGTCTGGTCTTTGTACTAGTCATAAAATAAAATATTAAACCATTTTTGACTGATCAAATCCACGAACTCATCTTTAGTTCAGTGGTAATATTATTTATTTTCTCCACGTGACGCAACATAATATACGTAACCATCGCGGGCGGATTCATCTTTCTGACGTTAGCTGTCAAAATATCATGAGGTTATTGATCCGCAAATCTTGAATTCCGTGAACGAAAACCGAGTCAAACAAGTAGCAGAAGATCCAAAGTACAAATAAAAACGCCAAATCGCCAGAGAAAATCCACAAGAAATACAAGAAACGCATTCATGAGTTCACAACAACAAGAAAAAGCTCAGAAATTGGAATAAACAAAAACTATCACGTGACACTCACTTGTCAGATAACTCAGAAATGACATTTGACGTAGTACCGCGTCTACTGCTTTCTCTATGGCTGAAAGGTAGCCATCTTGTAAGTGTTGCGAGCAGTACCGAAAAACTTGAAATCACATTTTTGTTTTAGCAATTTATTTATTATGATTTTCTAATTGATTTTATTTTTATTGATCTCTTTGTATTCTTTGCTTTTCACGGTATATGGTACAAGAGTAGACCCAAAATGGTCCGTCTCTTTTGTAAAGTTTTCGTACCCTTGGCCAGGTCCGTGGTTCACCCGGCGTCGGACTCGCAGATCCCGTCGGGGCGCCTGTTCCACGCGGGCGCGGTGGTGGGCGACGCCATGTACATCTTCGGCGGCACCGTCGACAACAACGTGCGCAGCGGAGACCTGTATCGCTTCCAGGTGAATAATAATAATAATTATAATAATTAATATTATAAAGGCTAAAGTTTGTGTGTGTGTGCGTGCGGGTGAGCGTGTGCGTGCGTGCGAGTGCGTGTGCGTGTGATATATATCAGTAAATTACTATAATAAAGGCTGGAGTTTGTGTGTGTGTGTGCGTGCGGGTGTGCGTGTGAGTGCGTGTGATATATATCAGTATATGATAGATCAGTCAGTCGCCTTTTCCTTTTATATTCAGATTAAATTACAATCATTTTTATAATTTTACACGTTCCACGAATACAGTAATACATTTTATTTGTCAGCTATCTAACTACCCTCGGTGTACTCTGCACGACGACTTCGGCCGCATCCTCAAGTCGCAACAGTTTTGTGACGTCACGCTGCTGGTCGGAGTGGACCAGACGGCGGTGTTCGCTCACCAGGCGATGTTGGCTGCGAGATCACAATACCTCAGGGCTAAGATCAAGTAAAGCTATTTATTTTAGGATTCCATTGTAGTAAGTATTTTGATTGTAACTAAAGTTAAATACGATTCTATGACGTCACAAGTTCGTAAATAAGAGTAATTACTTGAAAGGGATGCACAAACAAACAGTGACGTCACCGCCATTTAGGTGTCCGCGTGCGAGGGAGATAACCAATCGCATGGTGGCACAATAAATTGCGCATTTCCTTATTTAAAATATGTATTACTGACACATTGACATACTGAAAACTTCAAGGTTGCTGGTTCTATCCCCACCCGTTGCACTTTTGTCGTACCCACTCCTAACACAAGTTTTCACTTATTTGGAGGGGAGAGAACATCAGTCAAGTTTAGCTTGGCTGATATTCCTTTTTTTTTAAACATAATTATACGGACTGATAATTCTATTTTGTCGGATAATTTGACGCTTTAAAAGGTGCTAAACGCGAATAAGAAAACACCAGTCCTAACGTTTACTTTTACTAACTAGGGAGGCAAAAGAAGATTTAGCTAAACGTATAGCGGAGGGCGAAGAGGAAGCGACGGCCGAGTGCTCGTACAAGTCCCGTCCCCAGCTCACTGTCAAGCTGCCCGAGGCCACGCCCGAAGCGTTCAGGATGGTCCTCAACTACATCTATACGGATAGAATTGATCCCACGGAGAAAGGTGGGTAAATGTTTACAGGTTTCTTCATAAAGTGGATCCTTTCATCAGATCCATGTCCATGTCCAATCCATAATGTCCAGCACATTAAAATCACAAGATTGCAATGGGCTGGACATGTGCAGAGAATGGGCGATCATCAGCCCCCAAAAAAATTAATGTCGTCACACCCAGACGGTCAAATTTAGAAGTTTAGGTCAAATTAAAATTACTAATTAGTCAATTAAGTTAGGCTAGATTGTAATTGTACTGAGCACCACTTTGGTGCTCAGAATGAACAAAAAAAAAAACACCCAGACATACAACATAGGTCGCAGAAACATAGGTCGGCCAAAACATCGCTGGTTGGATGGGGTTAGCCAAGATGCAAACCGTCTTGGCGTGAAATTGGAAGGCGAAGGCAAGTGACAGGGATGGATGGAGGAAACTTCTGCAGCAGGCCCGGGCCCACAAGGGGCTGCAGCGCCACTGATGATGATGATGATGATGATCATCAGATCCTGATCATCCTAGAGAAATCGAGGGAACTCTTCAAATTGTATAGGCACACAAACCCGAAAAAAGTTAGAAGTCGGTTTTTAAAAAAAGAATTTTTATGTTTATATTATTTTAGTCTTCGACCATTTAGCCGGGACGTGGCAAGCGCACGCATTCCCCTCTGCCGAAGTACATGTACAAACGTACGGTTCAGCTTGTAAGTGTGACAGCTTTTGAGTTAGTGTGTGTTCATAGAGACATTAAGTATTTACAAGAGTGTGCGGAAGTGAGTAAATGTGTGCTGTACGTGATTACCCCACGTCACCGCAGAAAGTGGCAGAATATGTTCAGTACTAAATCTGCGTAAAGGCGCGTCCCGGCTAAATGGTCGAAGATCTAAATATATAAAAGGCAAAGGTGACTGACTGACTGATCTATCAACGCACAGCTCTAACCACTGGACCGATCGAGCTGAAATTTGGTATACAGGTAGCTGTTAGGACGTAGACATCCGCTAAGAAAGGATTTTGGAAAATTTCAACCCCAAGAGGGTTAAATAGGGGGTTAAAAAATCGAACCTAACGTGAGCGAAGCCGCGGGTTAAAGCTAGTTTTAGTATAAAATGATAAACAGATGAGGACCCGGCGTCGCCGGCGACCATCCTGCTCGTGATGGAGGTGCTGCGGCTCGCGCTCCGCCTGAACATCCCGCGGCTGCGCGGGCTGTGCGCGCGCTACCTGCGCGCCAACCTGTGCTACAGCAACGTGCTGCAGGCGCTGCACGCCGCGCACCACGCCAACCTGAGCTGCATCAAGGAGTACTGCTTGCAGTGAGTATATACATTGTAAGACAATTACTAGATCTCCCACTGCACTTTCAACATGAATTTCTTAATGACATAGTTTAAAAAAAAAAACTTGAGAGGTGTCAAGGGGCACCCGGATGGAACGAAGTTCAATGCGAAATAGAAATGAAAATATCTGGCTTGCTTTCTATAAGAGAGAGAGAGACAGACAGAGAAACATGCGACGCCGCACAGCTTACAATAGCTTACTATAGCAAAAAGATAAGGAACTTCGTTCCAAAAAAGAATATCAGCCAAGCTAAATTTGACTTAAATTCTCTTCTCCCCTCCAAATAAGCGAAAAGCTTGTGTTAGGAGTGGGTACGACAATAGTGCAACGGGTGGGGCTCGATCCTGTGACCTTTCAGTTTTCAGTCCGCAACTTTAACCATTGGGTTAATGAGTACAATAAGTGCAAAATGCACACTATCCAGTGTAGAAGGTGTTGCATTGTTTCTGTAATTTTTCTATTGATTTTTTCTGTTTGGCGGATTATAGCAAAACAATTTTGTTTTTCCTTGAGTGAGAAGTTCACCCCATGTACCACTGTCATACCCCCTCCTAACATAAGCTTTACGTTTATTTGGAGGAATCAAGTTCAGCATGACTAATATTCTTTTATTACAATGATTTTTTCCCCTATTATCTCGGATAAATGTCAATGACAAGGATGTCTTATTTCTTTCAGAGAAGTTGTTAAAATGTTATTGTGGTCTTGACTAATACATAAATCTTTTTGTAGGCCGGGTTGCACGATGTAATGTAAGGGATAAGGCAAACAAACCGCGTTTTGTGATCAGATTCGTGGTGAAGGACTACAACTTCACGGCGATCGTGATGTCGCCCGAGTTCGAGCAGATGGAGCAGAAGCTGATGGTGGAGGTGATCCGCCGCCGCCACCAGCCGCAGCCGCTGCACAAGCCGCCGCCCAACCACGACCAGGAGGAGGAGGTCGTCGGTGAGGGCTTTCAAACTCAAACACAAACATTATATTCAAAGTTGGTAACAATTACACTTTGTGAACGTTAACAAATTCATATTCAAAATCCATTTATTTCATGTAGGCCAACTTGTAGCTCTTATGACACGTCATAAATCTACCACTGGTTCGGAATGCAGATTCTGCTGAGAAGAGCCGGTAAGAAACTCAGCAGTTGCTCTTTTCAAAAAAAAAAAAAATTTTTATAATAGGTAACAAAACTACACATACAACGCTTCCACGATGAAGCTTCAAAAATGCATCCAACGCATGTCAAAATGGGCAGAAAAAGCAGACCCATTCCCATTGTCATTGATTAAATTAAATATTATTAATACAATCTTCTTCTTTATCAACTGATAGATGTCCACTGCTATAGTCTGATTTTTAATTCGGTGGAATTCTGACAGTTGTCATTTTATAAATAGGGCGAGTCATTTGTATGAAAAACAGTATTACCACCTTTAGTTCGATTTTACCCCGAACTATCTGTCAGGCATTTGTCATTATATCTATGTGCGGCAATTGATTTTTATTTGTATAAGTTTCAATGTATTATCTTTTTTGTGGGATTTTTTTAATCTCTGGTAACATTAAGATACGTCAGAATTCCACGCAATTAAAAATCAGACTATAGACATAAGTCTCTTGCATGGACCTCCACAGGCTTCCCCATCGACCATTAGCTCTTCGAACTATGTGTCCCGCCCATTTCCACTTCAGTTTCGCAACTCGCTGAGCTGTCTGTGATTTTGGTTCTACGGATCTCCTCATTTTTGATTTGATCTCGCAGGGATGCAGTGGCGTTTGAAGTCGATTTTTTGAAAAGTATTTTTTATTTTTATATTATTTATAGACAATTTATAGCCTCAATAGCCCAACGGATAAGGGTGCAGACTGAAAACTGAAATGTTGCAGGTTCGAGCCCCACCCGTTGCACTATTGTGGTACCCACTCCTAACACGAGTTTTTCGCTTATTTGGAGGGGAGAGGAGAATATAAGTCAAGTTCAACTTGGCTAATATTCTTTTTTATAAATAAAAAATTCCACAGCAGGTTTTGATGGATAGTGATAGCAATAGACTGCTGCTCCTTTACCAGGTACCACACTGGAGCAGGATATGTGCGTGTTCGTCGGTGGCGGGGGCTCGGACCTGGCGGACGTCAAGCTGCGCGTGTCGGGCGCCATGCGGCCGGCGCATCGCTCGATCCTGGCCGCGAGGGCCGCGTACTTCGAGGCCATGTTCCGCTCGTTTTCGCCACAGGATAACGTTGTGAATGTAAGCCATTTCCTTAGAGAAGAGATTACTTACTACCATATCCAATTTTCAGTACTAAGGTTACAGTTTTTAAACATCCATCATAAGATCCATTTGGTTCGTAAAAAGTGTAGCCTACTTCGCCCAGACTATCATAACAAAACGATTGGTCAAATTAGCTCAGTAGTTCATTCGCTACGATGGAATACATGAAAAAAATAGACACATAAACTTCCAAAATCATAACCCTTCCTTTTGGCTTTGCCATGGTCGGATAAAAAGAAATAAAGCTAATTATTTGTATGAGTCAAATGTTGCTCAAAATGATCCTAGATAGTGTTACTAGGATTACAAGTCATTTGCCTCTATTAAAAATGTTATAAACGCAATGGTGGAATTGTATCAATGCTTCCATAAATCGGATTGGTCTTAGATACAAATCTGCGACACGGTGCCGTCGGAGGAGGCCTTCGACTCGCTGCTGAGGTACATATACTACGGCGACACCAACATGCCCACTGAAGACTCCCTGTACTTGTTCCAAGCGCCCATATACTACGGTAAGTGAAGTCTCTAAAGCCCAATGGTTAAAGGTGCGGACTTAAAACTGAAAGGTCGCAGATTCGATCCCCAACCGTTTCACTTCTGTCGTTCCCACTCCAAACACAAGCTTCTGACGGCCTCGCTGGCGCAGTGGTCTTATAACTGCGAGGTCTCGGGTTCGATTCCCGTCGGGGCCAATTTGGGAATTTATAATTTCTGAATTGTCTCTGGTCTGGTCTGAAGGGAGGCTTTGGCAGTAGCTAGTTACCACCCTACCGTCAAAGACGTGCCGCCAACTGATTTAGCGTTCCGGCACGATGGCGTGTAGAAAATGTGAAAATGTGCACTGCTATACCCTTTCCAAATTAGCCCGCTACCATCTTAGACTGGATCATCACTTACCATCAGGTGAGATCGCAGTCAAGCGCTATATTGTCATTGTACTTATAAAAAAAAGTTTTCTGCTTATTTGGAGGGCAGAGGAGAATATAAGTCAAGTTAAACTTAGAAGTTGTTTTGCGCAGTAAAGAAATCTGTAGTTTGATACTTTCATGCGCTTTTTAAATCGCAAAGTACGGGTATCTCTATGACTACAAGTGTTATAACATTGCGAAAAAAAAATCGCGCGGGATTTCTTCGCAGTGCGGGCTAGCTCTAACTTACTAGATTTTTTTTTTTCAGGTTTCACCAACAACCGTCTCCAAGTGTTCTGCAAGCACAATCTGCAGAGTAACGTGTCGCCGGACAACGTGCTCGCGATCCTGCAGGCGGCGGACCGCATGCGGGCCGCCGACATCAAGGAGTACGCGCTCAAGATGATCGTGCATCACTTTGAACTGGTATGTCCCGTAAACACAATATACTTTATTACATTATTGTAATACAATATTACATATGTTATATTTGTTATACTAGGTAACTACCTCCCTGGTCTAGTAGCTAGCTATTAAGTCATTTGGTCGGAAATAAAGGTTGTCAGGGAAGTTGACGGTATTACAACCTGTGTGTTGAAGAGTACGTAAAGCCGTATGTTCTGCGCCTAATCCTTTTCTGGGTGTTTCGGATTATACACGCACACTCCCTCCCACACACGCAGTCTTTATATTTGTATAAATTACATCATATTCATTAAAATGAAAAAATAACACGTCAACAATGGAACAGGCATTCTAAGTTACTTTTTTCCTCGCAGGTGGCTCGACAGGAAGCAATCAAGAACCTCGCCCAGCCCCTGCTAGTGGACATGATCTGGGCGCTCGCGGAGGAGCCCCGCTTCGATACGCCGCTCCCCCCGCAGCCGCGCTCCCTCCCTTCCTCCTCCTCCGCAGACACCCTCACCGACGACCCAGACTACATCCGACATAGGTGCGGCAAGTAGAAGACTTGTCACCTCAGGGGTAGTAATCATGATAAAACACACTCACTCAGGGGGTAGTATAAGTGATGGGCAGTAACCCATGCACAATCTTTTTTTTTTATTGGGAAATCCGTCATGGATTCTGTAACGCCCAGAGGTGCAGAGGAGAAATCCTTCATGGAATTCAGGCCTAGGTCTCTAAACCAATGGTGTTCCACTGGCCATGCAACAGGACCAGAGCAAAACATCAGCTAGGACCCTTATACACTGTCAGAGGAACACAAAGTTTCACCTCTCAACTTAAGAACTTTCTTTCTTGCTACAAGCTCTCAGGCAGACAGACAGGCAAAGTTTTTAAGCCCTTCTCAAGGTGTAAAGGACAATCGTGATGCAATCAAAAACCTAATCTAGCCTTAGGTCATGATAATAAAGACATTCACAAAGGAGACTGTGACACATGTCACACTGCTTTCTCTCCATTTTTGTCTAAAACTGAGAAGCCTGCTGTTTGACAGAATTCTCTTGCAGTATTCAGTATCTTCCTGCAGCTCATGTTTTCATATGCACTCTCTCCCCATCACCCATAATGCAGTATAGCAATGCAAAAATATATCTTCATAACCCTTAACTTTACATTTTAGTGCAAATAGTTAACATTGTATTGCAGATTTATATTGGTGTAAGATGTACCAAGAGCATATAAACCCTATGAGATGAGCTTTTCCTGACAAGTTGACAGTACTTGTAATTAGTAATGTTAGTCCAAAGATTGTCATAACATTAATTTATAATAAATTGTTGTCTAAATGTTTGTCTTCTATAAATAATTGTTGTCTAAATGTACCTGGAGAAAGATCAACTTGTACATACATACATATATTGATATAAGTGTGCATTTCTTTTTCTGGAATAATGTTATTAAATCTAGTCTGCATTTTATTTTGTATCAGAATAAAAATATTAATAAATTAAAATGTAAAGGAAACTAATATTTCTTGTTAAGATAATTTAATCATGTTAACAAAGTTAATTAAATAAGCTAATAAATTATTTCATTATAATGTTGATGTTTTATTCCTTGTTCATTCATACTTGTGTTTGATGTCCTTCCACAGTTTCTGAAAGAAACAAACTCTGTTAGGTGACAAAACATGTAAATACAATATCAGTACACTATACAGTATACTACAATATGTACTTAGTAAGTTAGTACTATTAAGAATGAATTTCTGACACTGAACAAGAATTGAACTATTCCATTTCACTGTCCCCAGAGAAATAAAATGGTAATCGCAAATATACCTTATATCTGCCTTCCCACACACTACCTATCTCATGGCAAAGTTGCCAGTGTCTGTAAAAAGACCTTTCCTCACTCAGTATGAACAACTGAACAAGAACCATTACTTAAATGCTTCAAATATTACTTATTCTTGTTGTTGTATAATGCCACAAAACTGTTTGTTCAATTCCTAATAACCTAACGGACAGAAGAGCACTAATCTACAGGCATCCATCTGGCAGATGACAGAAATTAGAAAGAATTAGCAGAAATTTTTTGAATGATATTTTCCTTCATCGAACAAGGCTAAAACATAATAGTTTTACAAAGTTTGCAATTAACACAGGTAAGTTGGTAATGTGGCTTTGATGAGGGTGGCATTCAATTTATTGAACAAACCTTCCATAAATGATTTTTTTTTATACTAAAACAATTCCCTAAATTTAATTTACTATGATGGCAGTAGGCTGCAAGTACTTCTAAATCCCTATTAGGTAAGTACTTATTACAGCAAGAAGATACATTGTATAACTATAAACATCCCTACTGACAAATGACATGAATAGTAGGTAGTTTTCAGTTATAGCTGCTGAACAAAAATATAAAATGCAAATGTATCAATAAAAAAAAATGTTATACATTAGCGTTATTAATATTAATAAATAAAGAAATGTATCGCAAAGTAAAGGAAAAAGATGGGAAAAATGAATTACATAATAAAATACTTACACCCTTGTTTATGCTCTCAAATAATGAAACTGAAATCAATTCGAAGGTTCTTTCAAAGAAAAACGTTCCGCCTGCGACGGCTAACGCAAAGGTGGATGTTCTTTTAAAAACATTACGATTTAATGTCGCCCACAAAGACATTTTAAATTAGATTCGAATCGAGAAAAATAAAAATTTCGCCTTGCAGCTCGCAGCCAAAAAAAGTACCATAGATAATAGAATAGACCACAGAGCACATAGTATACCTACTCCTTGGAATAGACTTTTTGTTCTTTTTTTCTGCAGGGCACAGACATAATAATCAGAGAGCGGTGCCTATTAAAAAAATAAAAGCCAGTGAGCCACTGACATATATTTTTTATCCATTGAAGGTTTACTCTGAAATAGTCCAAGAGAATGTAATCACTCCGTTTTAAGAGGCGGAACCTCAAAGAAAAAAATTCGAGACTATCGTAGCCAGAGAAGACAATTGCCTTCTCTGTCTACGGAGACTATACTTATTTTAGCCAACTTCATAAAAGAAAAACAGTACTACCAACCTATGTCAAGAAAAAGAATTGTCAAAGCTAAGGATGTAATGTGTCGATAGATACGTCTTATCGATATTTAGATTTTATCGATATCGACAAAAACAGGGATGTGCCACCAAATCTATTGTTCTCTTCTAAGTTCAAGTTCAAAAGTTGCGTAAATAAAACAAGGATCAATATGAGTCTATTACTTACTTTAAACTGAATTCTTTCTTTCTTTCTAGAAGTTTTTTCAATGCTATAAGCTATTGCATCTTTTTATCTGCTAAGCAAAGTAAAGTACCACTGCACTCTTCCTTTTATCCCATTCGATAGAATAGCAGATAAAAATTAAAATAATCGTAGGTAGGCACTTAGAAGGCACTCTACCGGTTTGATACCATTGGAAAAATTGATGGATTGATACATTATGAAAGTTTGTAGAGGCTGGAAATAGTAAATGACATATTTCACACACAATATATATTTAACTTTTTAGTTCGTTTTTTGGCTGGGCAGTCGTGTTTTTTAATAATACTTTGTTGTCCTTTTCGGGTCGTAGTTTTCAGGCAGAGGCGTAACTATAACGTTTGAGGCCCGTGGCAAATTCATCGGATGGGGCCCTCCCTCCCTCCCCAAAAAATGATCACTCGGCACTAGCCGTAGTCACAGGAATGGCTATAAATGTTGGAATCCTCTTGTGCTGTCGGCCCTCTCCGACTGGGGGCCCCTTCCTGCTGGAGGCCCGTGGCATTTTGCCGCCTTGCCACCCTATAGTTACGCCACTGTTTTCAGGTATACGCGGTCGCAGGTTCTATTACACACACTGTAAACTACGTAGTATCTGTAATAATGTGATTAAAAGGCTGCAATTTAAGGTTTTGATAGTCCCTATCACAGAACACATTAACTGGTCCCTATTAACGCAGTGGTAAGGTGAAGGTTCGAATCAAAACCTTAAATGTGACATGTTTTTTAAAGTAATCAATGTAAATCTACCTACTTATTCAATAGATTTTCTGATTAAGTCACAAGTAATACCTACTCCCAGTATAAGAATTAATTAAAATTTGGGACGAAAATAAAAACACTTGGTTAATTATGGGCAAAATATATCTATTTACACTTTAAAATGCTGGTAATGAACAATATACATAACTTAAAAATAATATGAGTACCAAAATTAAGATAATAAGCAAAATGCTGTGTACTATTAGACCGGCGGCTTCAACTCAGTAACAAAAAGCCACAATTAATATTACATTATATGAAGTGACTACATCATGGTAGTGTAGCGATTTATTGAAATTGCAAATACAAAGATTAAAACCTTAGCCTTAGAACACACGTTCGACAATCGAATCGAAAAGCTGCATTAACAATTGCATCTCGATTGAAGGATACAATAGCTTAATAAGCCGATTTATCAAGAATTGAGCCTCCTTTTGGTTGTTTTGAATACGTCATATGAAAGACCCATTAAAATTTATTAAATGTTTGATTTTATTAAAAAAAAGTAATTTTCTGTACCCTTCATATTTGTTGATTGGCTGCATTTATGGCCTTCTTGATGCAGCAAGGCATTTAATCTGACAGCGAGAAGGATTGGCTAATCAGAAATGATTACGTTCGTCACTGTAGCAATTAGACTATCTCGCTGCAGGTTTCAACGCGATTGTCAGTATGTTCTAGGGATTGGGTAAACATGATCAAGTACCGAAAGATTTGGTTTAGTAAGACAATTAAAAATACATATTATTACAACATTTTAAAGTCACTTGAATTCTAATGGCCAGCCTAATTATTGTACAGTTTTATGGAATGGATATCTTGAACAGTACCAAATAATTTCATACATTTCATTTATGAGCATTTTCAAGCAAGTATCCAATCTAAATAAATCTATAGGCAAATCTAAAATATCTTTGTTGATATTTAATGGATATTTTGGTATTAATTTTACACTACAAATTATAAATAGTAAGTAAATGTTCTGAATAACTACTCAATCTATTTCTGATGCATACATGTTACAATAATATAAATTACTTATGATCCCGATAATTACTTTTGCACTGTGGTCCTGAGACAAATTGAGTGTTAACATAGCAGTGTAAAATATTTGAATATTTTTTAATAAACACATTGTAATATTGAATAAATATGTGGACTAGTACTGAGAAGCGATTACAATCGCACTGTTTGAAATTTTAAATATAATACGAATTATAAAAATTTCACACCACACGATGCAAACCGCATGTGGAAACTAGCCCTGACCAAGAAAAATATTAAAAGTTATAAATAATTTATGAGACTAACTTGTTTCCGCTTTTATCTGCAAAATAATCCATAATAATTAGTCAACAGAATGTACTGTGAATACATTATTTAAAAAAAATTACACTTATTTTATGAATTTAAAATGCAATTTAAAGATAACATAATCATGTTAATTTATTTTTACATATAGGTGTATACTTTGCCAATTTTTAAATTAAAAAAATATTAATATTATCTCACTATTTAATTACACACTGGGTGCAGATTATAAAGATTTTTTTTGTTGTAATATTTGAAAAAGAGATTACAAATACATTAGGCCTCTAATGCATTTTGACTGGCAATATTCAAAATTCATTAATAATAATTGTATAGAAAATAAATGTTAAATACATAACTAAAACATAATACTTTTATTTAACATGTTCATGTACTACCATTGACAATAGAATCTTGTCTTGACATTACTGGTGTTGTGAATTATTATCATAATAACATTCTTGATTTGAACATTGGTTTATCCCGATTCAATAATTTGTATTTACATTTAACATTTATTTATTTCAGACTATTTATATGGTTCCTTAACTATTAAGGACTCACAATGTTCTGAAAAAATGGTCTTGAGTTCCAATGCCTCTTCCGTGTCAATCTATGATTATTATTACTGATTATACAAAATGATGTCTTGGATCTATACACACAATAATTATTATTTGCAAAAACCTTCAATCAATAATTAACAGATATACATTTTCACTACATGCAATAATTGAAGTGTCATTAAAAAATAAATTCCCACCTAGTAGAGCAAAATTACATTTTCCTTTGGAACTTTTTTATGCTGGTACCAGGCTGGTACACATCGATGGCTGGTACTGATAATAACGTTTTTCATGGTTATTGTAATGAATTATGACTCGTCATTTTTTGATAATTTTCTGCGAGCTCGTCGTATAGTTCTTGTAATTCACGAGGGCGCGTGAGCTTCACTTGTGATTAGATCGTGTACAAGCACATTGCGTAAGTGTACGTGCCTGTCAGGAGCCTAGGTGTGAGCGGTCAAGCGCAAGCAAGCTATCAATCACACTTATACAGATACGACACGCACTCAACCATGAGCCAAGCGCCCTCGAGACTTACAAGAACTATACTAACGCAACGCGACGATACTGCGTAGTTGCGCTTCTTGTGTTATAGTTCGATGGGTTTCCATTTGTGGGTAAAAGCTAATTTTTCAGACACTTTTTGAAAAGTGACAGCTTATCTCTTATATTAATGATCGAAGACAACAATTAAATTTTTATTCTTTGGTAATTATTGACAATGGACACAGAACCATCGAATATTGACAACCCTTAACTCAAGTTTTTATATAGTTCTTACAATTCACGAGGGCACGTGGCTCATGGATGTGTGTATGTCGTATCATTATAAGTGTGAGCGAGAGCTTGCTCACACCTGACCGCTCCCACCTAGGCTCCTGAGCTTTACTAGTGTTTATGTCATGTACATGAACATTGCGTAAGTGTGCGTGCTACACGACATAACTCCTAGTAAAGCTCACGCGCCCTCGTGAGTTGCAAGAAATATACAAACGTGATACAAACATAGATTTGCTTTGATTTAGAAACAGCATGCATGTCGGATTGATATCAAACTTCACTACTATAATGGGGTGACACACTGGGTATTATTTGAACAAATTAATTTTATTTTGTTGTTCATTTTGGAGACACTTCGCCGACTAGAATTTTTTTTTTGTCCGCCACAAAAACAAATTTCAAACCTGAATACACCTCATTTCATAATATTTGCAAAGTTTGGAATCAATCCCACTTAATAGTTTCAAAAAAAAAAAAAATAACTAGAGCTACGTATGAATTGAGATAAAAACTTATGGGAGACCCTTAAGTATGGAGTTAAGGTTGTCACTAACTACACTGCAGTGCTGACAGATACAGTTAACAGCTTGTTTCTTTGTGAAGGTTTTTATGTAGATTTTACCCTATTGAAGTAGTTCTGCAGTATTATGTAAGTCAATTGTGAGTTATGAGTTATGACACTAAGGCTCTATCGATCTATACAGCATTTGCTCAGACTGAGTTCAGAATCAAGATAGAGGTTAACACGAGAAACAAATATGCTCAGACATAAATCTGTCTCGTTTTAACTCTGTCTTGAGTCCAAGCTGAGTGAGAGTGTAGTCTATAGATTTCAGCCTAACCATGTCAAAAATAAATGTCATTACAATGCCTCTAATGTACTGATAGTTTTTGCATGCAATAATTAAAAATCGGTGGCAGGTCTATCATGACATAAAAGACCATAACGATTTTACACTAAAAATAAAAATGTTTAAATTAATTGTATACATTTATATCTAGCAACTTTCCACTTATCATACAAACACTCCATCACATAAAAATTTTTGATTACGAGAGTACAATTATACACATTAACTATGCATTCATAATAATCCTAATGTAATTTTTGGAGTAAATTATTTATCCATAATGCTCCTAAAACTTGAGATTATTCAACCCAGCACAGATTTATGTCAAACTAGCGGACCCGACAGACGTTGTCCTGTCTTAAGTTTTTTTACATCCTCTTTGACGAAATTGGCAGCACGCATTCTGTCAATGTTATGTCAAACGCCATAAGGTTACATCAAAAAAGTTTGAATTGTAAAAGCGGTTACATTAGAAATAATTTAATATGGTGGTTAAGTTTTCTTAAATTTTCTAATTTTCCGCGCAATTTTCTTAATTTTTTCTTTCATAAGAACCTTCTCCTAATAATAACAAACACAATAAAAAAAGAATTAGCGAAATCGGTCCAGCCGTTCACGCGTGATGCGCTTACCAACACATTAAGCGATTCATTTTTATATATTAGATATAAAATGACATAGGGTATAAATAATAAATGTATTATTATTTTTAAGGGGTATGTATGTTAACAGTAAATGGTCAATTGAGGTCACCACTTGCAAAACAACACTCAAGCACACCACCATAGCTTGAAAATGAACATTTGGATGTGGAATTTACATTTCTTTCAAGTTTTTCAAGATCGTGTTATGCCAGAGTTGTAATATAGAATGTTAGTGATGACCTTTATTGATAATGCAATACAATAAATATGAAACATGCACCAATATTATTGTTCTGCCATCTTAATTGTTTAAAATAAAACTGAAATATCAGTAACATATATATATTATTATACTACTGCATAAAAATGAGGGTGTCTCAACATATTATTTCATTAAAAAATATGAACACATGAACCCAAAATAAAGTTCACTAAGGCAATCAGGAGCTTAGTCCTTTAATAATTATTATTATCATATGTATATTGTATACTGTCTGTGTGTAATATTATATTAAAATCAATATCATTTTCTTAAAATTTCTTATTAAAAACAACAAAATCTTACTCAATAAATATTACCAATACTGTCATTTGTTTTGCAAGTTTGGAATAAGTAATAATAAATTTAATTACATGATAATAAATTATCGGAAATACATAATAAATCCCATATTTTTCCCCATTACAAATTTCTCAAGTGATGTAGTGTAGTGTAGGGAATATGTTTAAGCTCTTTGATAAAACTGTAACACTGCCATGATAATATTCAACAGAGATCAACTTACATATCAATATCAAGGTACAAAATTCCACTAGTTTCATAAGACTAAACTGTTATACTGCTGATGTCAAAATACACTTCTTTGTACCTAACACCAACAAAAGAAGGTTCTATTTCATTGGTAAACTTTATATGGCTGAGGTACATAGTGTCCTGCTAGGGTTGTGCAATTATCTCTCAATTTGAGCATAGTGTAAGCGACATCCCTGGCTTAGTGCCATACTGTGTAATCACTAGCAACATTTCTTCTTTGTTTTGTGGTTCTTCCTTATGTGTACTGTGTCGTTGGCTGTCACATTCTGTCGCTCTTTCATTTCCAATTTAGACCTCAGTACCTGAAATTTTTATTATACTTCTGTATATACTGAGCTCCTAGTCACTTTATGGGTTACTAAAATTTAAAATTTCTTTAAAACCCTAAAATGTAGGAAGGTTTTAGCAGACTATGAATCTACATTTATATGACTACTAGTTTTAAATTCCGGTGGGAACTCTTTAATTTTCCGGGATAAAAAGTAGCCTATCCTACTCTCCCGGTCCCCAACTATACCCATGCAGAAAATCACGTCGTTGCCGGCGTGATTGAAGGACAAACCAACAAACAAACATTACAAGTAAAAAAAACTCTTGCCTGTACTAAAATTTTAAATATTTTTAAGTTGCAAGGGACTACTTCCCATCCAAATTAAAACATGGCATGATTCTGATAAATAGATTAATATACTTCATTTCATTCTATAGTACTGTTAACTGTTTAATAAAAATAAATTATCTACAAAATGCTGCAATACAGACAAATATTTTATCTCATGATACATAATCAATTGTTATTTTAATGAATGTCACTAAAATATCTCATACATAAAAGGGTAATACACAGATTACTCACCATTTTTGTGATAGTCAAAAACATTTCCTCGACATTAATATTTTCCTTTGCACTTGTTTCAAACAATGGTATGTTCATTTGATTGGCAAATCTCTGGGCATCTTCCGTTACTACTACTTTCCTTGACGGGCAGTCATTCTTGTTACCAACTGGAAACATTTGCATAATTATGTAGTTTACCAAGTCATTATATTGAACAGTTTTTCCAACTGCAAAATCACCTGATGGTAAGTGACGATGCAGTCTTAGATGGTAGCAGGCTAACTTGAAAGAGGTATAGCAGTATACATTTAACCCAAACGTCTAATCGGTTTCTACACTCCATCATGCCGGAACACTAAATTGCTTGGCGGCACATCTTTGACGGTAGGGTGGTAACTAGCCACGGCCAAAGCCTCCCACCAGACAAAAACAGTAGAAATAGTGTGGATTCTAAGATACTAATTCCTACCTTCAGATATGATTAAATGAAATTCTGATTAAGCTGGACTGTTCAAATTGGAGCTGTATTTTTTTAATATGTTGAATTGAAGACTAGTGTTGGAATGAATGATTGCAGACAAAAGGGCTTAGCCTTACTGGTCACCAAAGACGCTAGGTTAAATGATATAAGGGGGTGCACAGGGCTAAATAGCAAAACATTAAAATTAAAAGATGTGGCTTTAAATAAAGAAGCTTTTCACATGATGACCATCAACTTTAATTTAAGGAAGGCTTGACTGGAAATTGGGTATTTGACTACAGTCAGAAGTCCAAGTCACCCATCCAGTTACTGACATGGGTCAACATTGCTTAACACGTTCATGGACAGTATCACCTCAATGGTTGATCGTGTTATGTCACTACAAAATTTCATATGTTGCCTAGAGGTGTTGTGGCACATCGCAAAAAGTAATAAATGATGTGATGTGACAGTACAGGTGGCGTATACGTCGTAAGGCATTCTTGGTCTTGGAAGAAGCATCGTCGAACAAGGCTTGAAGCCTTTTTTGACGCTCTTCGATTTTATACAAGAAAAAACTTTGACTTCAACAGGCGTACTGTTGTATTAATTTTTACAGTTACAACATCCAGAGGTGTACTGTTCATGAACATGTTAACTAATACAATTAATTCAACCCGTAACCCTCACATTCAACTATAAAATAGAAACTGTTAACTTTTACAGATGTTTTCAGTGTCACAGTCATGTATTTTCAAAATTGGTATACTATACTCATTATGAATGTCAACATTTTTGTAGAAAGCCTAAGTACAGACGCAAAGAAAGTTTTTGAAAAGTTTTAAGATTTTTAAACCAAAAGTTTAATCTTAATCCATCCAGTACATTATGGGTTTAATAAAATATAAACTGACAAACTAAGAAAATCTAAGAAACAACAAAAATAGTTTGAATAACTAAATAATTACTAAGCATTATAATTGTTTCATATTTACATTAATTGCAATAAGCAAAGCTATTTATAATGTTCAGAAAGTTAAATGACTCATACCTTTGCTCTCATGTTTTAACAATTACAGAACATTAACTGACTATTAGTAGCTCAGGTATTTATAACTTTTTCCTACCCCTACTGCCTGCTTAGATAGGAAAACCTATAGACCAAATTGAACTTTTACTACATGGTGAAGAAGCACTATAAAAATATTGTCTATGTCAAAGAGAATAGTATATAATATAATCTTTATTGCCATAGTTTGCTATGTTTGATGGAGCCAAAATAGCAAAATATTCCAGAAATTTTAATGTTTTGGCACCAAACAATAACAAAGTTTTAAAAACCATACACTGACTGCTATATGCATTGTATTATACAACTTGCAACTTGAAAACTACATGCTTGAGAGTTCTACATAATGTTATCAAAGGTATCTGAACTCTGACAATAAACACTTGGCCCGGGTGTAGGACAAATCCTTCAAATTTTGAGAGGAGATCCCATGTTGAAGTGCATGTCTGGCAGTTAACAAACAGCCTTTGTTCACAAATTACTATTTGAATAATTTACTTATAGGGTTTTCAAATACTGCTTTTATAATCTAAAATTATAAACTAATTTTAGATAGTTAAAACAGTAGTAATAGTATTTGGACTATGAAGAGGTAAGTAGAATAAAGCTAATAATAATTGTTGGCAAATAAATTAAAGGTAAATTGTAGTCTGTGTCAGTGTACACTTTTAAAGAACTAATTTGAACTTTGAACTCATTTCCAATTACATCAGAGGACAAGACCAACCCTGGAAAGTGTGCCTACAGAATTCATTAACAATTGAAACAAATAACTATGCATAAATTGCTATAATAATGCATTTGAATTTGAATGTTTAAAAATGACGATGTGCGAATTCTGTAGTACAAAATTTCTAAACTTCTAAATTAATAGCTAAAGCTAATAAATGGTTAATAGTTCTATTTCTAGTCTAATTTAGTTTAGAGATTGTGTACGACAGAATTAAAACCATCGTCATATGCCTCGCCTCTGTTATATTGATTATCTTAAGTATTTGATTAAATTTTTAATACCATACCTAAGACTTTGTTGACGACATCACAATTTTGTTCGATTTCATGCAACCACCGCTTTACATTCGCGAAGGACTCGCCGTTAGTGACATCGTACACCACGATGACTCCGTGCGTCCCCCGGTAGTACGTGCTGGTGATCGTCCTGAAGCGCTCCTGCCCCGCAGTGTCCCATATCTGAAGCTTAACTCGCTCACCGTTTATCTCTAAAGTTCTTATTTTGAAATCTACACCGATGGTCGTAATGTAACTACCGGAGAAGGTGTTATCAGCAAACCGCAGTAGGAGACAGCTCTTACCTACACCTGCAACACAAGAACATAGTTCCACTGAAGGAATCCTAAGCTCGGGGAAAGTCATCATCACTCGCATACACAGGCCTCGCCCACTCACCACTGTCACCGATAATCAGCAGTTTGAAGAGGTGGTCAAACTCGCGAGCCATTGCTTTTGACATGAGTGACTACACCCCTAACTGGTCATGTGTTTAACGATAACGACAATGATTTAACAACCACTCCTATTATTGAAAAATTGAATAAACGCATGCCGTAAAACGTTAACTTGCGTCACTTTACGAATCGGTCCGCCATTATTGTCCTTCCTGCCATTCTTTTTTTCGTTTGCACCACAGATTAATAATTAGTATGTTTGTATGATAAACACAGACGAAGAACCATTTCTACTATATTGATGATTATTTTTGGACAACAGGTAAAAAATATCACCAATTTAAACATTGAAATAGGTGGGTGCTACTATTTTGTATTTCAATAGTAGGGTGGCACACCCAATTATGGGCACTTTAAGAGTTTGTCTTATTTCAAATATGTTTTTTAAGTATAAATTTAACCAAATTCTATAAATCACTGTGTTCATAAGGTTACTTGTTTAATAAAATATATAATTAAAGAAGATATTGAAATATTTTTGTTTGAATCAACTAGAATTTTAAATAAGATTGGAAAATGACCCAGTCCCCAATTATTCGCATATTTGTTACCAGTTATGGGCACAAAATTATCCAATTATCAACACTCAGATTTTAATAGAGTTTAAGGGAAATATAACGCTAGGCTACCTACGGAAGTCTTTTAGAATATAGATTTTATTACGAAATAATATACGGAAATTCTTATAGTAATTTTTTTATATTTATTATATTTAAAACAAACACCCTTACATATTTAATAAGAAAACGTAAACATAGTCTTTATCAAACGACAGACGTCCACAGCTGGACAAAGGTCTCTTATATGGACTTCCACAGGCCTCGGTCTTACGCTACTTGAATCCAGCGGCTCTCTGCGACTCGTTTGATGTCGTCGGTCCACCTAGCTTCCCGGTACGGGATCGCTACTCCAACACCATGGGATCCCATCGACCATCAGCTCTTCGAACTATATGCCCGCCCATTTCCACTTCAGTTTCGCTTAGCTATGTCCGTGACTTTGATTCTCTTACAGATATCTTCATTTCTGATATGATCTCGCAGGGATACTCCGAGCATAGCTCTCTCCATCGTCCGCTGAATGATTATTGTTTCGTGATAAATAACTGCCCATAGAACTTCTCAACCTCTCTCCATACCTCAGGTGGAGAAGAAACGTGACAGCTTTCGTCAGTTTTCAGCCGCGTCAGCTGGCTCTATCCGATAGATAGATCTCTCACGGACACTTTGGAACTTCTGTTCCACTAGATGGTATCTTTAATAAACTTGATATTAAAGACCCGCAGGTCGCGAGTTTGTGTCTTAGAGATCTGCCTATTAACCTATCAGTAGGCATCAGTGTCCGCTGACGACTACGTCAAGTCTCATCTCTTGTCTCTCTTCCATCAGTTTGAGAGTATGGTCAGACAACTTTTTGGTCCTTTTCGTGTGATGGGTCTCAAAGATTTTAGACTCCACAGTATGGACAGTTTACACACACTTGTTAAGATCGTCTATAGACTCCCAGTCTGCTAGGGAATCGAATCGGTTCGGAGTGCTGATAAACTGGAGAATCTCCAAATTTTGTAACCAGATACGGGCACCCCTTGTTTTGCAATGAAATAACGGGAAAGTTTCATTTACTTTTTGAATTAGTAACTAATAATACTTAGAAAATCAATTGAAAACAATTATATTATTACAACTCAAATAAAACCACAGTTAAATCATTATTAAGTAAGTACTGACCCTTAACGTCGATGAGTCAAAATGGCCGAAAAACTTCGGAAACTCCGGAACGATATCTTTCAACTACGATACTGACGTCATTTTAAAACTTTCCAGATTAGAAAGGTTTCTATTGTGAAAAATATGAATTCCCCTAAATATTTTTTAATCTGAAAATTAAAAATCACAATCAGAAACTTATATTTTAATCTTTTTTGCCAAAGTGCGAATAAACTGGTGCAGTGCTAGCTATTGGGTTGGTCACCCTAATAGAAGTAATATTCTCACAACGTTTCGTGTCGTTTCTTAAGCCGTTGTCTTCTCTAATTTATTTTGTGATTTTATTTTATCCATAATAAATAGGTAGGTACCTACATATACAATAATAGGTAGGTACGTACCTACTTACCTAAATAAAAAGAAACTTATAAGTCGTTATACCTTATACCCCCTGACTTCTATAATTAATCTATGATTGACACTGAATCTATGAGTCATATGTCATCACAGGTTTGTGTTTGTGGTCTGAGGTCTGAGTCAAAAGTCGTCAACTCAATATTTTTCATTTGATTTGTAGATTTGTAGATAAAAGTTTAGGTGTGGTAAGAATTGTTTGGCAAATTTGTAACAATGTCGGCTACTTTAAAGCCTTACCTAACGGCTGTACGTCACACACTCACATCGGCTATGTGTTTAGAACATTTTTCATCGCAAGTCGTAGAAAGATATAACAAACCGGAGGTGGAAGTTGGAACAAGCAAAGAATTGTTACTGAACCCTGTGATCATTTCGCGGAACGCAAACGAGAAAGTGCTTATAGAATCTTCTATAAACTCGATAAGAATAAGTATTATGATTAAGCAAGCCGACGAGATTGAGAAGATTTTATGTAAAAAGTTCATGCGCTTCATGATGATGAGAGCGGAAAACTTTATCGTACTTCGACGGAAGCCCGTAGACGGCTATCACATCAGTTTTCTGATCACAAATTTCCACACTGAACAAATGTATAAACACAAATTGGTCGACTTCGTGATATACTTCATGGAAGAAATTGATAAGGAGATAAGTGAAATGAAGCTTGCAGTGAATGCACGCGCGAGAATTTGCTCAGAGGAATTCTTAAAAAGATTCTAATGTAAAGTCCATATTAAGTATGACTCATGTGTAACATAGTTATAATATTTCAATGTTTGTAAAAACTTCCAACTTGTAATGATTGAAAAGACTGTTTTTGTGCATTGCAGTATGTATCAATATTTAGTTGAGATCTATTACATTTATAATGAATGTCTTCATTGTTAATTTGCATTTGCAATAATAGTAAACAGATGTAATATTCATTATTTATTTCAATTGCAATAACAGGAACATGCTAGGCTGGAGTTACTGTTGTTAATAATTGTAAAAAATATTACTCTTGCTAAGAAACATACAGCTTGACACCTCTCATTTCACATGAATCAAATGTATCATGGTAAGCCCCAATTATTTTAAATTTTATTATGATGATTGATGAAATATTTAAATGTGACCTTTGAACTTATTATTTGTATTATAGGAATATTCATTCACAATTTTTTTTGTAAAGTCTGATTAAAATTATTTACAATATGTTGTTTATAATTATTAAATAACAAAGACTGAAGCATGTCACAGTTACAAACCTCCTTACCGCAACCTAATGTGTTTATAGAATAAGACTTCATTTTAATCATAACATCAACTGTTCTTGCTTAAATAGTATAATTATTTTTCAATTTAACAGTACTTATTATTGACTAAATATTATTTTAGGTATTTAGTAAATAGGGATAAATGTAACAACTTTTCCATTTTCATTCCAGCTGGCAGAGATAGGAAAAAACCTCCCAGACAGGATGAGTTAGTTAAAATTACTTAGTGTAATTTATAATACATATGAATTGGCTGAAAGGATTTTTAAAATAGATGTGGTTTAAATTCAGTCTTTTTAAATCAAAGGCAGAGAGGTCTTATCAAATTAAGAATTATATTTATTTTTTCAAGAATAAATTACAATAAAAGTATTTTGTAATTTGCACTTTCATTATGTCAATTAAATTGCAGTGAATGACGCATAATTGGTTTTAACACAGTTGCTTGCAAGTGTCTAGACAGATGGACTGTAAGCCAAGTCCTGCAAACATCGGTTTGTAGAGTATTTGTATTACAATTATGTAAAGTCCAAGAGCCCTTCATCAAAACTGAAATTTAGCAGTCTAGATACAGTCTGTCGATCTAGAACACACATTTAAATATGTACTATCTCCATTTGCAGCTTGAAAAAAAAATGTTTTTGTATAAAGTCTAATGTTTATGTACAAAATTTTTACTAAAATCCAATAAAACTTGATATCCATGCAAAACTATACTACTCAGTTCTTGGGTTTGGTGGTTCGTAGAGTGAAGCCTTCACCCTTAAATGCTTGGAATGGTTCTTCTGGTGGAGTTTCCTCTTTAGCACTGGCTGTTCGAGAATTTCTTATGAACCTTAGTGTACCAATCACATAGTCGTAGTCTGGTATTCCACGAACATAAGGCTGCAAAATAAGATAGGTTTAATAATAATAAAAAAATAATAATTTTCAGCAATAAAAGTAATAAAGGTGTAAACTACCCTCTTATTCCCCTAAATATTAATTCTGTATGGCTGTTCTTTTACTCACTTGTCTTGAATTGCCTGCCTGTGGCTCGGAATCGCTTTCGCTGATGAGTTTCTTCTTCTTCCCATCCAATCTGTTACCCTCCCCACTGAATGCTACAAAGCCCGCGGGCTCCGGCATCATCGTCGCCGGGTCTTCCTCCATGCCCGTCGCTTCAGAGCTGCCTTCACCTCGCGTTATGTGCTCCTCCTCTTTGTAGCCAACTGGTGGTGCAAACTCCACCTGATGGATAAAGGTTAAGGTTCTTTAGTTTAAGGAGATTAATATGCCAAAATAAGTGGGGTAGGGTGTTATTGCCGGCAGAATAAAATGGTAATCACCATAATGCATTATGGCGATTACCATTTTATTCTCTGGAGATTTGTTCTTCACACAGCAATGAAACAATGGATCCATGGATGGAACAGATTAATTGGGTATAATTGAGGTCTTGAAGAGTGACATAGACTACATTTTATCCTGGAAAAACAGATTTCTCATGGGATTTTTAAAACCTAACTCCACACAGTCAGTCACGGGCAAAAGCTAATAATCCATAAAGATAGAATAAGTGCTGCCAATAAGAAAATGAACCTGGGACTTTAATGTGTGTTCTGTTCTGTTTGTTAATGGAGGATTACTATTCTGAGGTCATCAACATGTTAAAAGCCTGCCAGAACTCAGAAGCAGCTTACTTTGTGTGTGAGATTACCAAAAGCTTGCATAATAATAACTACCCTCTTGTTCAACTTTTATGACACAATGTATCTAACTTACATTCATATCACATTCAATAATAATAACTGCATTGCCCGGCTGAGTCTCCAATACACAAAGCTCATAAACCTTGGAATTGTATTTGATAGCTATCACATCTCCTGTTGTTAGACACGAGAAGTTTCTTAAGCAGTTTTCCAGTACTGAAAATAAAAATAACATATCATAGTCAATATCACCTATGAAAATCGGTATTTTGCTTCTTGATTAAAAATAAAGAAGTATGTTTGTCAGTTTTTGAAAACTTCGCCTATACCCAAAACCTAATTCCACGTGGACAAAATTATGGGGACAAAAACTAGTCTTCCAAATATATAAACGGAAAATGTGACTGACTGATCTATCAATACACAGATCAAATCAGTGACCAGATCAGGCTGAAATTTGGCACACAAATAGCTAATGATGTAGGCTTCCACTAAGAATTTTTGAAAATTCAGAGGGTAAAATAGAGGTTGGAATAAACAAACTTAACATGAGCAAAGCCACAAGCAAAAGCTAGTTATATTATAAAATATTTAAGTGATATAATTTGTTCATAAACTGCCATTCTTCAATCGCTTTTACTGACTCAGACAGTCGGCAAGAAGTGTTAGGAATTCTAGAGTGTAGGCACTAAAAGTAACAAACTTTGCAAAGACCAGGCCAACATGGCCACCTTACTAATTGGCTCAATGAATTGTTTAGATCAGAATGGCATATCTTAGTAAAACCAACCTGCTTTTGGATTAGTAATATCAAGGAAGTCTTCTGAGAGTGGTTGGAATTTGGAGAATGTAGCAACTGGAAGGGACACACTCTCAATTTGTATCAAGGCACCTTCTTCAAGAACCAAGTTTGTCATCATCTAATCAAACACAAAGTACAATAATGATTCCATGTTTTAGTAATAATAAATATAAAATTATTTATTTTTTAATTTAATATATTTGGTACTGTAGCCTTCTTGTGGGGCGCTCCTACTAGTAGGGGAGCCCCCTTTAATTTTTAATTAATTTTTATTTTGATTATTTATTTTTATAGCTAAAATTTCAACTCTCTACATATTACCATATTACGGATCATGAGAGATAGACAGATGGACAGACAGACAGCGAGGCTAAGTAATATGGTCCCATTGGTTACCTTTCGGGTACAGAACCTTAAAAAAGTACCAATTTATTTTCTACAATATTATACAAAACAAACCCAATGTGGTAAATAGACATATCCTTCATCAGCAACAAATTCTAACACTCCACAGTGTGTTATTCTTTTGGTTTTCTTATTAGTTAACTTGAATATCATTGGATATTCTATGTTTAATCTTGTTAGGAGCTCCAGGGCTGATGGTGGCATTATAACTGTAAACATGAAATTATCAATTGAAATGCCCACAGGTCATGAAAAAATAACTTATGAAACAACTGACATAGGTTAGTTTTTCATAGATACCTAGATTGAATGTATTTGAGGAGAAGACACCTACCATCACCAGGCAGTGTTAGGACTTTGTCAGCTTTATTTCACCCAAACTAGGTTATCTCAATTTTCTACTCAAAAAATGTGAATGTACTAAATGATAAAAGTTTGTAAACTTAATTGGAATCCACAAAAGTTTAAAAAATATGAGCGAATACACAACAAATTGGTTATGATACTTGAAAGTTAATAATCTGATACACTAAAATACTTAATCAGAGAGAGAGAGGCTCCAAAACAAAACTCTTGTCACAGTATCTTCAGAAATTTATAAAGATGAAGCAGGAGATAAGAGAAAATTGAATTCGCTGTACGGAGAAAACCCTACAAAGTTTTATTCTTTGTAAAAAACACAATCACCAAGACAGTAGGTAGTGTATAAAACATTGGATCAAAACTACTTTCTTACTCTTTCCTCCTCTTTCAACGTCTTGCCGTTCATTCCCAGGCATCATAGAAACCGAGAAGCATCTATAAGTCATAGTAAAAGGTCTCGTCATCTCGTGAAACATGTTGAACCCAAACTGAAACTAAACACAGACATGATTATAGTAAAACAAAAACAGTATAAAACAATAACTCACATTAAACGTATAAAAGACAACCATTCATACCATTTTAGTTGATTTATATGTTTATTTGCAGCAAAAAAAGAATAAAAATATTTTCAATTACTACTTATATTTTGCAAAAAACAACACAAAAATTTTCAATTTACAATTGTCATCACTCTCATTTCTATCAATGTCAAATTTGACCATAGACTACGAACACCAGGCTAATTTGACATGTACCTACCACAGAAAAAGAACTTTGGAGAAACGTTAACATTCTCAAAGTGTGATTAATTTAGTAATACTCTAATCTGCGGCTACAATGTCGGGATTCGGCGAAAGTGTGGCCGAGGGCCGAGTAGTTCGCTGAATCGCGATGAGTTTAGGCTAACACGAATCCTTATTGTGGCAATGTCGGTAGGTAATGTAAATAATGTAGATAAAAACATCGCTTCTAACCGTAGAGAGAGAAGACATAGAGCCAGTGACGATTTCTTTCTCACTCACACTAAAAAGAGAGCAGAAATAAAGTTATTAATGTGATAAACAGAGACGCAGCTACCCAATTTTTTGTCCCTCATCGTGTAACCAGTTTTTTCAAGGTCGGCACACTTTTGTGCGAAACAAACTGACAGTTAATAAGAAAATTTAGTATCTATGTTTGTTGCCAGCTTTAGGTACCTATATAATGTCCCGATTTTCCCTATCCTACTTATATTATAAATGTGAAAGTTTGAATGTATGTATGGCCATCCATACATACATCCAAATTTCAGCCATATCGGTTTAGTGTGGCGTGATTGAGTAACAAACATATGGATGTTTGTTATTCAATACGCCACACTTAACCGATATGGCTGAAATTTGGCACGGAGATAGGTTTTTTTTAGTAATGTCTTCTGACATACCGTAACGGCGGGTTACTTTGGCTACTTTTTCAATTTTTTTTTTAATTTTTGTTGAAACAAAATAAAGTCGTGATGGAAGAAATGAATATTATGAGAAAAGAAAAGAAAGATGATGGATACTAGAATATAATATATGTCGGCGATGATTAAAGTGTATTCAGTTAGATAGTGTCGGTTACTGTTCTGAATCATCCTGAAGTTTCGTTCGAATGTCCAACGACCAGTCGAGAACTGTTGGCGATCTTAAGAATTATTTTATTTACAAAGTTCTTAATTTTTAAAGCCATTTTTAAATAGCTAGAGGCAGACTTTTAATGTTTTTTTTAAATAATTATTAACTTAAACTATGAAGAGTTGCAGTTTTATACGACTGCCTGAAAAAAGGAATATACTGTTAATTTCATTAATGATGATTTTGATGACTAAATATACAATTTTTGTTGCTTTTAATTCAATAGCATTACTCGATCGAAGGAAAATTTTAACTGTTCATTACAAATTATTTTGTGTAATATTCTTACTAGTAACGAAAAAAAATTTTTCTTTGTGTTACATACATCTTTTTTCAAAGTGACTCACATATGCTAAATTTCTATTCGGCATTTCAATATTTTTTTAAGGAGCAAATAATTATCTAGTGAATTGGTCCTATGAAAACTACATTAAAAAACTTTAGTATAAAAAAAAATATTTTAAAAAACCGACTTACGTGTACAAACTAAAATTATTTTATACTTTTAAGTGGTGGTTGAAGTTAATATTGTGTGCAATAAAGAATAATAAATTCTTTATTGCACACAATATTAAGATATATGTAAAAAATAGAAGCTTACCCTAATAGGTATGTCTCTCCCAGACAACCTTATATGTGTAGGTATGTTATTTAAAAAATAAAACAGTTCAGCATCTGTTTTGTCGTTTTATTTAAAAATCCTGGGAAGAATTTTCCATCTAATTTGGGGTACTAGGGGAGTGCAGTTATTGTGGCAACATTAAACTCGAACTTGTCATGTGACGTCATCGTTACGTCATGTTATCTCTATTTCAGTCGCGGTTACACAGTACCTTGGTCTATTGCCTTCTCTGTCTACGCTTCTAACCGAACACGATACCTAATTTTATCGCGACAGCGCAACACGAATTTTTGCACGATAATATAGACGTGGGTCTATAATTATTATCGTGCAAAAATTCGTAATAAACGATGATAAAACTAGAACGTAAGTGGTTATATAGGTAGGTACTCTTTGAATACAACTCTTTAGTATTGGTACAATTTGATCGGTCCAACCATGTTGGCTCGTCGTTGGAGCATAAACTAGACTAATATATTATTATTTATGTAACGGAATTTTTAATAATATTCCTATCCTCTTCTAATGTACGTACTTTTAATCATATTTCTATCCTCTTTTTTACGAACGTTCATGGATATAGTCTATACTATAGACTATAGACTCTATAGTTCATTATTCATCATTTCATTTCATTCTGACTTCTGTGAAGTGTGATTTCATTATTTGATATTTCATTCATTTGTGTATGTGGCAGCCGCGGGTGCTATATTCGTCACTTTTCTATAAAAATAAAAAAATACATCGATCGATTTATTTTTCTTCATGTAGGAAATAAAAAAGAATAGTGAGTAGAAACAGCAGAACGCAGTAAATTTTTCATTGTGTTCCGGTCGTTGTACATTTCCTTTCAAACATGAATGAACGCCATGTTGATTGTCAAAGGTGTCGTACCTATCGGGTAGGAAAACAGTGAATTGAAATAATTGTGTTAATTTCAGAACCCGCGATATAAGACGGTCGTTCGTAAGCCTTTTTTTGGATAAGTTAGAGCAGAGAAAGGTAGCAACCATGGCTCAAGTATTGCCGATACGCTTTCAGGAGCATTTACAAGTGAGTACGCCCATCGAATTTTATTACTTTTGCTTTGCTCATTCAGTGGGTGGTGTAGGGGGATGTTCTATCAGTTTTTATCAGAGGGGCGGAATATTTGGTAATCGTTTTGTCATGAAAGTAAAAGGTAATGGACATTGCGCAATTACGATGACAGAAACACCCCTACTCACGGAAGAGCCGGGTATTGATTTGCTCCATATTTCCTGGATCATATGATTTGGGATCCAATGATGCCTAACTTGATACTTGTAGACTTGCATTATGCAAAAGAACAAAAAATTTAGGCAGAGTTATATGCAGGTTTAACTAATTCAATATATGTATTGTAATAATTAAATAAAGTCCAGGTTTGAAGAGGGGTTCAGTGCTTTGAACTGACTACTTGAACTAGAATCAATATACAGTGATTCTAGTTCAAGGCAAGTTGGCATTAGAAGTTAGAATATAATTATTTTTATAACTGAAAAATGTTCAAGATGGAATTTATTAGTTTACATTCATTCTAAAATTTTCAACCCATAAAATAGATTTTAAATTGCTTTTCCTTTATCAAAAAGGGCATTGATCCTATTTTTGTCACATCCTTATCAATTGAGATTATTCTGATATAATATGTCAATTTTTCAAGTTCATTGATAATTAATTTAGTTCATTGTATTTTTAATACAATATTACTAATTGTACTATTCCTGTGTTCTGTACTGAACTTACTACTAAGAACACAGTAGAAAGCTTTTGTATCATAATTATTTGTTGACTCAGCTGTAGTTTTTTTTTTTTTTTATCTCTATTCATCAATTTCAATTTTTATTAATTATGTAAGTATATGTACAGATATACAGTAAAACTTTTTTACTTTAAATGATTAAAATAAATAACTAGTGTTGAATAGAATATATAGTGTTGAATAGTGTTGAAATAATAGTGTTGAATAGAATTGTACTGCTATTTCTTTCTACATGAACCAGTGAAAGGTATATATTTTCCTATAGTTGATTTTTTTAAAACAAGTTTGTTAATACCTATGTTGTTTATTTAACATTGAACTGCCCATCTCTGTGTGTTACATCACTTAGAACTAGAGGATTGTGTTTGACAAAAGTTATTTTCTTACTAAATAAAATTATATTTCACTAACACACTGTTCAATGGGAACATGATTTCATACTAGAAAGATATATTAAATGAAATAGATTCTTCACACAAACTTTCCCAGGGAGGTAGAAAGTTAACTAGGTTTAATAGGCTTTAATAAGCATTAAAATAAAAAATGCATTTTTAAATAACAAGTAATAATCTCAATAATTGACATAGGGTTATTAAGACTTAGAGTTTATTATTTTTTATTGAGTTGGTACATTTATGTTCTGCATTCTGAATTAACTCCACACAATTATAGCCTGTATAAGAGTTAAAGAGTTGCAACTCATAATTGTTGTATTCTAGGGAACATGAATGAAAATCAATCTTATAATTCATTTCAAATTGTTAAGGAAATAAACCTGTTTGGCACTATGCCAATAAACTGGATTGCAGTCTTTGATGGAAAAATCACCTTTGTTTAGGCTGAAGATGACAATGGCCATTATCTTAAAAGTGGCTTGAATGCAAAAAGTTGGTTACTTAAACAATGGCTTTTATGCACAAGCAAAAATTGAACGATGATATCGTACCCTTATTGCAAAAACCGATTATCTGCATTTTTGTACCAAAATTAGGTTAAATATATCAATCGACTCCTCAGCTCACGGCGAAGCTGCTGGTAAAACCCATTGTCTGCTACGACGCTTTTTTACGGAGATAG
Organism: Hipparchia sbordonii; assembly: GCA_038048805.1. NCBI lineage: Eukaryota > Metazoa > Arthropoda > Insecta > Lepidoptera > Nymphalidae > Hipparchia > Hipparchia sbordonii. Next base: position 3,479,363 of record CM076107.1, on the reverse strand, counting down.
CTAGAGTTAAAAGCAACTACCTACAGGTATGATTTAATTACCTTCTTAAAAAAAGAACTAAACTCATTTAAATAATTTAGATTTATAAATCTATACCACAAAAACAATGTATTGTATTTTAATACTTTTCAGATGTAGTTGCTTGATTTATCATTATGTCAATATTATTCTGTTAATACATGTTAACCTGCGTTAACAGGTTTCAGCTTTTATTAATATACTAGAAATTGCTGATGTATCTAAAAAATAAAACGAACTAAACAACATTAGTTGCTTTTTGCAGAATAATGAACTCAATATTTTGTTAAAATTATTGCAGGTAAAAGAACTTAAGTTCACTTTTACTGTATAACTGGGCTACGAGGGTTTTTGAACATCTTCAAAATCAAAAGTTTTTTGATTTGTAAAGCTCACAATATAACTCTATCTTTAAGGTGATAGAGAAAAGACTGTCTAAAGATCTTAAGTTTAGTGACTGGCCAACTGCCGGCATCTATAAAAGTAGAAATAAGCTGTTTGACTTGTATGCAGAAAATGTAAGAAACTATTCTAAATTGTTTGAAAATGTGTGCATACAAGCAAAGTCACTTCACATAAAACAAAAAATTGTCAATTCTGATAATAAAATTAAAACAGCATGGGACATCATCGGCGATGAAATGAGTAAACATAAGGTACATAATAATAATAAATTGGAGCTTAAAAGTGATAATCATGTAATTAACTCCGATACAGAAATTGTAAATACATTTAACTTTTTCAAAAATATTCCAATTACAACAACCAGTTCTCTGAATTCCTCACCAGCAGAAGTCTATCGTCTTCTAAGGAGCAATGTCTCTGAGTGCAATAAGTCATTTAGGTTTGAACATGTTACCCCATATGACATAGTCAAAACATTTAAATCTTTACAAAATAAGAAAACAGCAGATCTATGGGGGATATCATTTAAAATAATTCATAACATAATTGATATTATTGCGCCATATCTTGCTTTAATTTTTAATAAATCAGTAGATTCTGGATCTTTTCCAGACCTTATGAAATGTAGTAAACTAATACCGCTTTTTAAATCGGGAAGCAAAAGTGACCCGAATAACTACAGGCCAATTTTAATTTTGCCAACTCTCAGCATATCACTCATCACTCTCAGATATTCGAAAAAATAATGCTCAACCAACTGCTTTTACACTTTAATTTAAATAAACTCCTACACACTGAGCAGTATGGTTTTACAAAGGGTCGATCAACAACCGATGCAGCCGCAAGGCTGTTACAACACATATTCGATGCATGGGAGAACTCACAGAGTGCCGTTGGTATTTTCTGTGATTTGTCAAAGTCATTCGACTGCGTTGACCACGAGACACTTTTGCTTAAACTGAGCCACTATGGCATTAAAGATTTTGCACTTAGTCTCATTGCGTCTTATCTCAGTGAACGAGTCCAAAGAGTATGTGTCAATGATGTAAAATCATCCGGATCAGCCTCAGTAATGGGTGTACCCCAGGGTTCTATTCTAGGTCCATTCATGTTTTTGGTCTACATAAATGATTTACCACATTTTGTCCAGAATACTTGCGATATTGTACTATTTGCTGATGATACGTCTTTGAATTTTAAAGTCGATAGGATGAAAAACAATTTTGACGATGTAAATAATGCATTATCTCAAGTTTCTGAATGGTTTACGGCAAATAATCTACTTTTAAATACTAAAAAAACAAAGTGTGTTGAGTTTTTATTACCTAACCCGAGAACTGTCAGTAAAAATTTAAAGATAAATAATGAACCTTTGAAAACTGAGGACTCCACAGTGTTCTTGGGATTAACCCTGGATTCAAAGCTACAATGGGGCACCCATATAGCAACGCTTGCGGGCAAACTTAGCTCTGTTGTATATGTTATCTTTACATAGTATAAAACAAAATCGATTCCCGCTGTCTGGCCCTCTTTATGTACGCGTAGATCTTTTAAACTACGCAACGGATTTTAATTCAGTTTTCATCAGTAGATAGAGGGATTCGAGAGGAAAGTTTACAGTTATAGTGTTTCCCTAAATTCCTACGGGAACGGGACAAATGTAGGTGAAACCGCAAGGCACAGCTAGTTATTCTAATATAATAAAACGAAATAGTTTTTTTATTTAAATGAGCTAATCTCTAGAACGGCTGGACCGATTTCAACGAAACTTTCTTTTAAAGATAGCTGAGATTATAAGAAATGATGTAGGCTTGCCCATTTCCCACGGGAACGGGAACTCCTCGGGTAAAACCATAGGGCGCTGCAGTTAGTACGTACAAAGTTAAATGAAATCTACTTTACCTTCAGCCAAAAGCGACTAAAGATATTTATTTTACACCTGTACTGGCTAAAGTTGAACTAAAACGATTTTTGTCTTGATGAATATTACTATTCAAAACAAGTGATTAAATAAAAAATGCCATTAGAGCTACCAGAACGGTAAATTTGAAAATTTGGTAGTTTTTCTACATTCAGGAAAAACTAACTAAGTGAGCTCCTTACCGGTTATTTTCTTCTTTTTGTAGAAAAAATAATAAGTTTTTTTCAATTATTAACCTACTTAACATTTCTTGAATAGTTTCTTGTTTATAAAAATTATTATTGTTTAAAAATTGACATCATTATAACTAATTTTTAAGTCGTTAAAGTTTCAAATGCTTATAACTCAAAAACTTTTCGCTCAAATTTTGGTGCAGATAATCGGTTTTTGCAATAAGGGTACGATATTACTCCATCAAAAGTGGTGTAAATGAAAATGTTTGGTGATAGATGACTTTCAATTAATTCTTTTATGTATTAAATGTTTAATTTTTAAAATCCTAGTGATATTATAAATGTGAAAGTTTGTTACTCAATCACGTTGCAACGACTGAACCGATTTGGCTGAAACTTTGCATAGAGATAGATTATAGTCTGGAATAGGACATAGGCTACTTTTTATCTCGAGAAATAAGAGAGTTCCCGCGGGAATAAAAAACCTCAATGCACACGAACGAAGTCGAGGGTATCATCTATCATCTAGTATTCCATGAATCTAGTAATAGCACTTCCTCTTTTAGCAGTAATTATCTTTAATTTACTGCTTTATCATATACCAGTTATTGCATTAATTAGTTAATAACAAAAATGAAGAGAGTATCAACAAGACATAGCAATAAAAAATAATAAAATATGAATCATAATTCATATTATACATATTTCATTTTTTTTAAGCACTGAAGGCATGTGGTAGTCAATGCAAAGGGTCTGACCAGCCTTGGATGTCACCTATCGGTTGATAAAGAAGAGAAAGATATTCTTAATGAATTCAAATCAAAATATGAGTGTAATTAATTGACTATAATATAATTACTTTTTGTTGCAGCTCACCAATATAGGAATAAATCCTGCCTCGATTTCATTCAACACACTCACAATGGAGTCTGACAAGTTCATTTGCGTCCGCGAAAAGGTTGGCGAGACGTCCGAGGTGGTCATCATCGATATGGCGGATCCCACCAATCCCATCAGGAGGCCGATTAGCGCAGACTCTGCCATCATGAACCCAGCCAGCAAGGTCATCGCGCTCAAGGGCAAAGCTGGGGTGGAGGGTGAGCCATCTCTATAGTATTTCAGTTTTTTATCATATACAAAGTCAGTTAAATGTCTTGACAGTCATTGCTGTCATTACATCACTAAATACTTGTGGAAAGAGTTTATCATCATTACTTACATGTTAAATGTGAATGGGTGTATGTATTTTGGTTTGTCCTTCAATCACGCAGCAACGGATTTAAGGAATCCAATCCCGCATTGAAACACCTCAACCCGCGCGATTCGAGGAACCACAATCCATCATATTTTTTTTACTAAATTGTTATTGTATTTATCATCAATAAATCAATTAAAAATGTTATTACTAAATTAAAAATTTAATTATTATCTTTGTAAATCACTCAGATCTTCATGCACATGAAGATCATTTTGATGTACATATACATTTTACTGCTAAAAATAACTTATTGAAACTAACTTGACTCATAAGTCGTACATACCAGTTAAAATAAATTTCTAGTTTTAAAAACAAAAAATCTTACTTAAATAAAACAAAAATAAACATGAACAATGAAACTGATGATATGTGGCAACAAATGTGCTTTGGTGAAAGTTGAGCAAGAGATTGGTGGTCAACAGCCACAATCTTTTAGTCCCGCGGATCCCGCGTGGTAAGATTAAGAAAAGCTGTGTAAATAGCATTATTAACATATTGTATTTAAAATTACCTATTCAACATTTACATTCCTTCATTTCAAAATTTTTTAATATAACATTTGTCCACCACACTGTGGTAGGGTATGGCGCACCTAAATGTATCACCTTGACTGTCCATAATCATAAATAAATAAATGAATTATGAATTATTATAATCCCGCATCACTGATCCGTCCAGTAATTTGAGCTGATAGATCAGTCAGTCAGTCACCTTTTCATTTTATATACATTTAGATTAGATTAAACCAAATTAGAACTTTATAATTTATGGCGGATGACTATATAAATAGCACATTGTTACGTGCAATGGCCAAGTTCATTATGATGCTTCCCAAATTCTGGAAAACCGTATCAATAAAGTAGAACGCCGGCAAAGAGCCAAGCCCAAAGATGGCGGCATGATGCGCCAATTTTTTCCACTTGCCCGTGTATGAAACCACTAAACTGGGACGTGTATATAGGTTTCTATAACTGCCATACATAAACTTTGTTTTCATAAACTTGTATTGTATATTGTCGCGTAAAGATGGTGAGTACGGTTGCAAAATTACGTAATTTTACCGAAAAAGCTAGTAAAATACGGATATTTTACGGTAATTTATATATATTACGGTAAAATTACCGGCTACGTATGTATGCTGAAAAGTATAGCGGGGGGTGAGACTAGCGTGTAGTTGAAACATACTTACGTACTGCGAGTCGCGTGGCGCGACTCGCACGATGCGACGTTGCCGTTTAGTGCAGTTTGTCTTTATGTTTTGCGCTGTTGCCATTCCGACTGAACAGTGAGCATTCGGCAAGCCGATCGGCGATCAGTTGAATTGTTTTGACTGACTGCACTATACGTGCATTTAGTAAATTATGCCTCGAAATCAAGCAAAAGTGTGGTTTTGTTAGTAAGAATTAGTACATATTATTTTACCCAATTTTACCGTAATTTACGTAATTTATTTATATTTTACGTAAAATATGGTAAATTACCGAATTTTACGAAAGTAATATTACTGCTTTACATCCCTAATGGTGAGCAGTTGACCTAGTTCGACTGCTTATTATTTCAGTTGATCCATGTTTTGGCTGAATTTGATGAGATATCTTCGTGTCTAAAAAGACAGACTACACGCGTAGTTGATCGGTAGTTTTTAGGGTTCTATTGGTAAGCCTCCGTTCTATGTCTGTTAGCGGGCTTTTGTCTCATGAAGCGTATTGCTTGAAATTTTCACAGAATGTGTATTGTTCATTTCTATTACAGCGAAACATAATAAAAAATGAAGTAAAAATTAATAACCGGTCAAATGCGAGTCGGACTCGCATATTAAAGGTTCCGTACCAATAAACGCCGAAATAAACACTTTTCTAGTTGGGGAGCCCCCTTTAATTTTTAATTTATTTTTATTATTTGTTGTTATAACTTATAGCGCCACAGAAATACACATTCACTGAAAATTTCGACTCTCTACGGATCATGAAATAAAATCCGCTGACAGACAGACGGACGGACGGACAGCGGAGACTTAGTAATAGGGTCCCGTTAGTTACCCTTCGGATACGGAACCCTAAAAAGGGTTTCCATACAATATACCTTTGTTATTGCTCGATCTTAGTAATAGTTGGTGTTAAATCTTGTACGATTGTACGGAATCCTTCGTGAGAGGGTTTGCCTCACGCTTGGTCGGTTTTATTATAAACCTATACTAAATATTGTATTATTTTATGATTACGTCACACCATCCATATGCGATAAGTTACTTGGCTGTGAGTCATCTTTCCATATTCCGATTTGATATTCATGACATTTGGACGGCAAAATTTACCGAAACTGCTAAATTAAAAAACCTTTCGCGTAATCATGGATGTTATGTCGACGCCCCTTCTCTATTTTCGAGTGTTTTTGTTTATCTTATCATTTATAAGCTATGTGCATACAATATTTCATATGACAAATTATAATCATACAGGCAGTGCCCGCGTAGCGGTTAGGTCTCCTTTTCAGATGGTCGCAGGTTCGATTCCGGACATACACCTCTAACTTCTCTGAGTTATGTGCGTTTAAGCAATTGAATATCATAATATGCTTCAACGGTGAAAATATGGTGAGAAAACCTGCCTGTGGTTTATAACATTTCTCTCAGAGACCTGCGCTCAGTAATGAGGTGTTAATGGATTGATGATGATAATGATGAATTTATACGATTCATCATCATCAGCAGAAACCTCTATACTATAGAGGTTATAGTACAGAGGAAAAAGTTCTACTTTTTTTTTACGTATTTTGCTTGAAACTACTAAGACACTAATATAATTAAAAAAATTATAATTGGCGCTTGGCTCGGTAAAAAATTATTAGAGTAGTTTCTTTACTTACCTACTTATATACAACTTATATAGTACATTCCTCGTTACTGACATTACACACCCGGCCTTTCACTGAAATTGATTGCCCTTTGAGTAAATGTCCTGCGAAATGTTAGGCTTCTTTTATCAGTTGTACGAATTTCCCTAAATACGCAGAATAAATTTTATACGCTCCTTTACATTTCCTTGAATCATCGATCCTTATGGGGTGTATGCGAGTTTTTTTTGTAAGACTACCTAAAGATATTGTGCCAACATTTTGTCATGTAGCTAGCCCGCGACTACGAGTGAAGTTTTTTAAGAAATCCCACGAGAACCCTTCTTATTCCGCGATAAAAAGTAAACCTAAGGAGTGCCCTCAGTAACTCTCTAGGACTTCTTAGGAGATCTCGGAGCCTTCCATTATGCGCTGAGGGTGGCTATAGAGGGGGTTTTAGTGGGTAAAATCCCCACATAACCCGGGACCCTACCCCACGTTTCGGGTATCTTTAAAGAAGATTTCCCCCTCGTTAAAAAAAAAAAAAAGGACCTTAACTGTACCCATGCAAATATCATGTCGATCCGTTGGTCCTTTGGTGCGTGATTGAATAACAAACTTAAAGTAAACATACTTGCATTTATAATATGAATTTATGAGTATGGATTTCTACGTGATGCTGTATAAGGCGGGATGTAAATTACGCCGCGCACGCGCAGTGTCGTGCGGCCTGACCTATGTAAAACATTTACGTCCGGCTCTGTCATATTAGCGTCCAGGAAAAAGTAAATATGTTGCGTCCATACCCCTTCGGGACACATTTGTATATGTAATTTGTGTATGTATATAACATACACAACATTCATCAGGTGTAAATAGCAAAGAAGATATATAATTTTTACGGTTTTTTGGCTCTTCTGTAAAATTAACTTTTTTCGATTACCTACGCCTTTATTCGGTTGGGCCATCGAAATGCGTATTGAAATTACGAATTAACACTATGGCTGAAATCTATAGACAACACTTTAACTTCGATCAGACTCAAGAGGAAGATAGAACAAGACAGATTTATGTCAGAACATATTTGTGTCTCGTTTTAATTCTTATCTTGAGTCAGAGCACGCTCTATAGATCTCAGCATATGCAATTACAACATGAAAATGTAATATCATTCCTAATAAAGGTAGCTAAACTGAAGTTTTACTAAGCTAAACCACCCAAATTTTTAAAAAGCAGGTTTTTAATAAAGATGCTAAAAACGTTTTGTAAAATCCAATAAGAGGCAGTTTATTTATAGGTAAATAAATACGTGATATTATATGCACTTGTACGGTTTTATCTGTTCTCGATGTATAATTATGTCAATAACCCCTTAAGACTTGACTGTTGACGATCATTAGCACTAAGTGCAAACTAAGAGACGAAATTATGAGAAAAGAATGAGTAATCTTGTACATTGTTCGTCGATGTTTATACTTTATTTAAGTTTAAAGCGCCCATAAAATCTTAGAAAACTTTATAATCATTGGGAAACTATTATATTCTCTTTTTAACCGACGAAAAAAATCGGTAATACTCTTATACCGGGTCTTTTACCAGCTTTTGCAAAAACCTTTTTGCGGCTTGCCAAATACTCATGGGTGTTTAGTTGCGAGGGTATATTTGAGTGCAGAATAGGTAATTTGCTAATGACCTCGTGAAAATAAACTCGAAAAGATACCTCATAATAGAAAAACATTACAGAACCTCTGAGATGCGCTATGGCCGCGTGTGCGTTTCACAGTAGGTACTGAGTACAGTCCTAATTAACTCAGACTCATTTTTTTGTATTCTCAATTATTCGTCGCGTATATTTTTTTATGTATGACCACGCATAACTTTTCGCAGAGTTGTCCGATTTTGATGATTCTTTTTTTAATGGATAGCGTTTACCTCAAAGTTGGTCCCATTTAAATTTGTAAAAGAAATTCCTCCACTTTTTTAAAAGGTACATATCTTGTAGCCATGCTTAAAAATACAGTTCGTAGTTATGCTTTTAAAAAAGTTTGTCGTCGATTTAAAATTAGCTATTAACATTCATTTTGGAGCTTAGTTAGTAAGACTAAAAAGGTATATTTTTTTTAGTTGCTTCTAACGTCGTCGGTTCAATTTCTTGTAAAAAGTAATTTTATTTAGTGTTTTTTGTTAAGGTTTGTTTTTTAAAAATTGCATGTTTATTTTAATTTGTTGTATCAGCAGCGCAAAAGACCCTCCAAATATTCAACATTGAGATGAAATCTAAGATGAAGGCGCATACAATGACCGAAGACGTTGTGTTTTGGAAGTGGATCTCGCCGAACACCCTCGCTCTGGTGACGAAAATGTCCGTCTACCATTGGTCCATGGAAGGAGACTCCACTCCCGTCAAGATGTTCGATAGGCATTCATCGCTCGCCGAGTGTCAGATCATCAACTATAGGACTGATCCGAAACAGCAATGGTTACTGTTAGTTGGTTAGTAACAAAATATTATGACAATTTCAGATTTAGGCACTATTAATTCTTGAGGATTTTTGGAGCGTTTACGATACGATTTTTTTTAATTTTGTTCCTCTTCGATATTATTGATTTTTTTTATTCGATGACAAGATAAGCCCTTGGGTCGAGTATGATCTCACTTGATGGTAAGTGACGATGCAGTCTTAGAGATGCTAGCGCGCTTTAAAAAGGTACTGCATTGTAATTTAAACCCATAACCCTAATCGATTTCTATACTCTACCAAACCGGGACGCTAAATCGCTTGGCGGCACGTCTTTGTCGGTAGGATGGTAACTAGCCACCGCCAAAGCCTCCCACCAGAATTAATTAGACATAAATAATAAAGTTCAATATACTTCTCAATTGAAAACAATCAAAAATACTAAGATTTGGAAGCCTTTATATTATAAAATGTAGATACATTATAATCCCAATTCTCAGAAAGTGCTGTATTGACATTTTGAGTGCCGATGAGAGGCAATTGAGTTCAAAAATCGGTTTCTCAAGGACATTGGAAAAATTAAGCAAGAAAGCAGATAAAATGCTAAGTCATCGATTTAAGAGTATATTGATATAAGCCACATACGTTGGAGTTTTAGAGCAGTGTAGTTCTAACCACTGAGCTAGCCAGTGGTTAAATATGCGGTCTCCTACTCTGGGCTAGCAGGTTCGATCCCGGGCACGCAACTCTGACTTTTCAGGGTTATGTGCATAGCATTGCAAGGAAAAAATGTGCGAAAACCTGCCTAAGAGTTCTCCATAATGTTCTCAAAGGGCAAGCTAAGGTGGACTAAGAAAGAAAGAAAAAGCATTTATTTAAGAAATTGTGCCACACATCACGATACACTAAGGTACATTATCCCGACATTTCCATCTCTCAAGCATTTGCAAAAAAACTCAAGCAATAGAACGCTGGGTTAGCATAATATGTCATATGTGGCACAATCCGAAAAAAGGTCCGAGCTCAGCAAAAGCTGAATACCTTTAACTTTCACTAAAGCCTATAATCCTTTTCTGAGCGGAGACTTGCAGATTTTGATAATGGCATTCGATTTTAGGTATTTCGGCGCAACAGAATCGCGTAGTAGGTGCAATGCAGCTGTATTCTGTGGAGCGCAAGTGCTCACAGCCCATCGAGGGTCACGCCGCGTCCTTTGCTACCTTCAAGGCGGAGGGCAACGCCGAACCCTCCACGCTGTTCTGCTTCGCTGTGAGAACCGCCCAGGGTGGCAAGCTGCATATTATTGGTAAGGAATAAGGAAGTATATTTTTTTAATGTATGAAGCTAAGTTATTCACTATGCAAAGTGTACATAACTTCAAGAAATCGTGAGCGATGGCACCCTTATGTGGATGAAATTCAACCGTACTCGTACGAAACATATTTCCAGCGTCTGTATTTCCGACCACGTATAATTTGAGTACCTACCTTCACGATGAGTGAATCAAAGTGACCTCATCAATGCTTTTCATCATTGCCTATCTTATAATAAAAAAAATGTGATTCTTCATGACATAGAACTCGCAGGCGCTACAATATGTACATAATTGTGTCTGCAACGTGTACTATAAACAAATGAGTTGCTTCACAAATAAATCATTTCATTTATTCTTCTAAATTCAAAAAATAGTTATTTGTTTTATTTAAAGAACTATATTGTGCGAGCAGTTATGTTCTTAAGATCTTTACAAAAGTATCCCTCCATAGAGTGACTCATTCGGTCCTGTAAAACTACTCATTAAGTATTACAGCGCTAAAATCAAAATTTATTTTCTTTGGGGATTTTATAGTTAGACAGATTTCTCTTACTCATAACATACAAGTACATACCCTTCAGTCAGATCAGATAGTGTAATAAGTCTTTTACATACCTAATATTGTAATATTAGGTATGTAAAAGAGCAACTGCTGAGTTTCTTGCCGGCTCTTCTCAGCAGAATCTGCATTCCGTACCGGCGGTAGATTCATGAAGTATCATAAGAGCTACATTTGAATTTGAGTATTTTACGCTGTATACTCATTTTGTGATATAATTAGTTTTCCACTAGCCTAAATATCTTGTCTTTATCTAATAGAGGTCGGCCAAACACCAGCAGGCAACCAGCCGTTCCCCAAAAAGGCGGTAGACGTGTTCTTCCCCGCGGAGGCTCAGAACGACTTTCCCGTGGCGATGCAGGTGTCGCCCAAATACGACGTGATATACCTCATCACCAAGTACGGCTACATACACATGTACGACATCGAGACCGGCACCTGTATATACATGAACCGCATCTCTTCGGACACCATATTCGTGACCGCTCCTCACGAGGCCACTGGCGGGATTATTGGTGAGATATCTGTGATATTCAATTCCAAGATTGTTAAAAGCTCGTAGTCAACTCCCTAGAAAGAATCCTTACCGGTGGTAGATTTTCGATTTGTCATAAGAGCCACAAGTTGGTCTACATGAAATAAATAATTTTGAATTTTATTTTTAAATATTATAAATGAGAAAGAGTCTATGTTGGTTTGTCCTTCAATCACCGCAACGGGTGTTGATCCGTTGGGATCGACGTGATTTTTTGCATAGGTATAGTTGAGGACCTGGAGATACTTTTTATCCCGGAAAATCAAGGAGTTTTCACGGGATTTTTAAAAACTAAACACACGGACGTAGTCGTGTTCATCAGCTAGTGTTGGAATAAAAATGTACAAAATGTAAATTAATCATATTAAAACGGGGGAAATTTTAATACTACAATAATAATTATATTTGTGAAAGTTGTGATGTGTTAATATTCATTGTTCATGTACTTGTTCATAAAGAGATGTCAAATTTGATATCAATGTCAAAATTTCTTGACATTCTCAACAGGAGTGAACCGAAAAGGCCAAGTTCTGTCAGTGACAGTGGAAGAGGACTCCATAGTGCCGTACATCAACACGGTGCTACAGAACCCGGATCTGGCGCTGCGGCTCGCCGTGAGGAACAACCTCGCGGGCGCTGAGGAGCTGTTCATTAGGAAGTTCAACATGCTCTTCACTAACGGACAATATGGGGAGGCGGCTAAAGTGAGTCTATACCTACCATTTTTGTCCCAGAAAACCAATAATAAAGTCAGTTGTATGTACCTATGCTTACATTAGAACTTGAGGTCCTCGGTGAAATTACTGACTGACTAAAATTAAATATACAACAGCATAATGATCTATTTTTTCGTAATTTCTTGACAGATTGCTGTAAATATTACTCACAATGGAGCGGAAGCGTCAAAAAGCAGAATTTAACATTTTACTTTGATTCTGCTAGATTTGCTAAAGGAAACTATTTTGATACGATTTTTTAATACACTGGTATAAATTCAATGCAACTTCCAATTTACACTGCCATATCCCTTCCAAGTTAGCCCGCTACCATCTTAGACTGCATCGTCACTTACCATCAGGTGAGATCGCAGTCAAGGACTATCTTGTCATAGAATAAAAAAAACTTCTTAGTTGTTTTAAGGGGTTTTTTAAAGCATTTTAGCTATATCGTTGTTTATAAATCAATACTATGATAGCAACGATAAACATGGTCTCCATTTTGTAACGCCAGGTGGCAGCCATGGCCCCGCGCGGCATCCTGCGCACGCCGCAGACCATTCAGCGCTTCCAGCAGGTGCCCACGCAGCCGGGGCAGACCTCCCCGCTGCTGCAGTACTTCGGTATACTGCTGGACCAGGCGCAGCTCAACAAGTTCGAGTCGCTCGAGCTGTGCCGCCCCGTACTTCTGCAGGGTGCGTTTTTTATATCAAGCCATAATTTAAAGTGAACGTTTTGCGAACATTTTGCAAATTGAATAGTACATGTGCAATTTTTAACCCACTCCCAGAAAGAAGGTTCCTATTGGAAGGTTTATATTGAAAATAAATTATTTCTTACTGATTCATTAAATAGAGGCAATAAAAATTAGTAACAGCCTAATGATTAGGACTGCAGTGTGTGCAGGGAGGTTGTGAGTATGGTCCCAGGAATGAATCTGTCTTTTCGGAGTTATGTGCGTTGTGGTCAGTATGATCGACTATGGTCTGTAATCCTTTTCTGAGAGGTAACAAGCTCTGCCATCTCTATTTTGTAACATTAGTGTTCAAAATGGTGAAATACTTATAAGTTTGATCTGCAAATGAAAATGTATAAAATTTTTCGCATTGTTGCAGGTCGCAAGCAACTTCTAGAGAAATGGCTGAAAGAGGAAAAGCTAGAGTGTTCCGAAGAGCTGGGAGACCTTGTCAAACAAGTGGACCTCACCCTGGCCCTGTCCGTTTATCTGCGGGCGAATGTCGCAAACAAAGTCATACAGTGCTTCGCTGAGACTGGCCAGTTCCAGAAGATTGTGCTCTATGCCAAGAAGGTAAGGGTAAAGGGATGTTATCTCTTTTCAGTTCTCAGTGCCTCAAAAAAATTTTGCTTATTTTAGTTTTTAGAGTTCCGAACTCAAAGATTGCTAATAGGACCCTATTACTAACCCTCTGTCCGTCCGTCTATCTGTCAGCGGGCGGTATCCAAACAATAAACTTTTGTTTTTGCTCGATCTTTGCATTGCACATCTATCTGTTATCCTGTGGCCTGCTCGGATTTTGGAGGGAGCTCGGCTGGCTGGAGTGATCCAGTGGGGAGCCGTACCAGCGGAACCACGCAAAACGGGCGAATCGACGCCTACTTGCGGAGAAGATTCCCAGGAAATGAAGAAGATCTATCTGTTATACCCTGTATAAAAAAATGGCATGCTCTATTGTATGTCAGGTGGGTTTCACGCCCGACTACATCTACCTGCTGCGGTCGGTGATGCGCGCCAACCCCGAGCACGGCGCCGGCTTCGCGGGCATGCTGGTGGCCGAGGACCCGCCGCTGGCCGACATCCAGCAGATCGTGGACGTGTTCATGGAGCAGAACATGGTGCAGCCGTGCACCGCCTTCCTGCTCGACGCGCTCAAGAACAACCGCCCCGAGGAGGGACCCTTGCAGACCAGGTGACGAGACAATATCATTGGCATAAGCTGAACTACACCCAATTCCCCCTTCACCTTCCCACACTCACCGCATTACATCAGTATTTTTTTTTCACGCCGATATGACGTCATCAACGCCAGGTGCACAGATTATTTGACCGTGTTGTAAATTAATTTAATAGGACCTAACCCAAGGTCACCCTCTAGTAGAAAAAATTTGGACGTTCAAAACCCGCAATAGTATGGGAGCTTGTACGGAATAGTGAACTGTGACGTCATAAACTTTTGACTCACTTTTTGTTTAATCGATAATTTAAAATGGTTATCAATCTTAAAAGCAAGAGTGGACATATCTTGTTTTGGAATACCTTCTACGAACAAATAATTACCAAAATCAATATGACATATTAACATCCCCATTATGTTGCAGGTTGTTGGAGATGAACCTAATGTCGGCGCCGCAAGTGGCGGACGCGATCCTCGGCAACGGCATGTTCACGCACTACGACCGCGCGCACGTCGCGCAGCTCTGCGAGAAGGCGGGCCTGCTGCAGCGCGCGCTCGAGCACTACACCGACCTTTACGACATCAAACGTGCTGTGGTGAGTACCTTTTTTTCTTTGTTTGTTGGTTGGAGCGCGCTTGCCTAGAAAATGTCTGTTTACTCTTGCTTTGACGGTACTCAAATTATATGTGCAAAAAGCAAATATTATGTTAATGATAGCAAAATAAAGTTTCATGAGTAGGATAAAATTGGAAGTTCTCGATCACATTTGAACGAGCCGTGTGTTGATCTAGGAACGTGATCCAGAACTCCACTTCTACACTTTACGCATCCTTACACTATAAGTTATAACTATGTATCTGAATTTTCCCATGGGAAACCCTACCTACATATGGAAGCATGTTGACACAAAGGTAGCAATTTTTGCATTTGGATGACCCAGTTCAAGAAGTCCATAATGGCCCAATTCAAGAGGTCTATTTTTTATGTTTTGAAAAAAAAAAGACTTCAGTTCAAGAATTCCTAAAGTCTATTTCTTTTTTATTTGAAAAAAATGGACTTCAGGACTATGGGCCATTATGAACTTAGGGACTTTTTGAACTGGGCCAACCATTTGTAGTAGTGCAAAAATGCCTAAAATAAGTTTTAGCATTTTTTATTATTTTACTTATTAACTTGAAGCGATTTTAAATTATTTTGATAATTCGAAATTGCCGATTTCCTTACAGGTACACACTCAATTGCTATCTGCAGACTGGCTCGTCAGCTACTTTGGCACCCTCTCGGTGGAAGACTCCCTCGAGTGCCTCAAGGCCATGCTGCAAGCCAACATTCGCCAGAACTTGCAGATCTGCGTACAGATCGCCACCAAGTACCACGAACAACTCACCACCAAGGCATTGATCGAGTTGTTCGAGAGTTTCAAGACTTATGAGGGTCTTTTCTACTTCCTTGGCTCTATTGTCAACTTTAGTCAGGATCCGGAAGTTCACTTCAAGTACATTCAGGTAAGTTCGGCTTTACATCCAGTTGCTCACAAGATAGTTTAATAACTTATTACACAGTAATAGCTACATATTAACAATGTAATATTTCGTTTTGAAACGAGCAACAACTAAAGGGGCATTGCGGAATTCGCAATCGAAAATAATATAAGTATATGACTTATATTTATAAGTAAAAATGTCCGATTAAAATGCAAGTAGCATTATCGTGTCTGCATTGTAAAAAAATAAAACAATAATATTTATATTTAAAAAAATACATAATTATTATCGTTCATACAGGCTGCCTGCAAGACTGGTCAAATCAAGGAAGTGGAACGTATATGCCGCGAGTCCAATTGCTATAATGCTGAACGCGTCAAGAACTTCCTCAAAGAAGCCAAGCTGCCTGACCAACTGCCGCTTATCATTGTGTGCGACAGATTCGACTTTGTACACGACCTTGTTCTCTACTTGTACAGAAACAGTCTTCAGAAGTACATCGAGATATATGTGCAAAAGGTAAATAATTTAACAGTGGTACAAAAATTATTAAACATCTTTTGTTAATAATAATTTATTTCTTTATTTATTTTTAATACTTGTATACAAATAAAACAGTATTAAAAATAATATTAGATGAAGTGGACAAAGGTGAAGCTTATCTCTAAGATAAGTTCGAAGAACTGATGTTCGTTCGGGTTCCAAAGTACTGGAGTTGCGATCCCGCATCCGGAAGCACAGTATTGGCAGTGGAACGACGATATCAGAGGAGTCCTTGGGAGTCTGCTGGATACAGGCGGTGTAAGACCGAGGCCTGTGAAAGTCCATGCAAGAGACTTGTTCAGCAGTGGATATATGGTTTGATGAAGAAGAAAAAGATTTTTTTTGTACTGAGCGGTTATTTTCTCAAAAATTAGGTATTAAATAGATTGATGTGACTATTAAACCACGTCAACTGGTGGTGTAAATTAACGCAATTCCTTGAAGTATAAGTCGAATTTGAATTACTAATGGCATGGAAATTTTGTAGGTAAACCCATCTCGTTTACCCGTCGTGGTTGGCGGTCTACTTGACGTGGACTGTGCGGAAGATATCATCAAGAACTTGATACTGGTCGTACGCGGGCAGTTCTCCACTGATGAACTCGTTGCCGAAGTTGAGAAGCGAAATAGGTAGGTAACACATAAATAATTCTGTTTGAATATGTTATAATATTTGTACAAATGGTAGAGGATAATGAATCAACTTTGATACCAGAAAGAACTACCAAAAAAACAAAAGAACTTTTGTCACACATGCTTTTTAAAAATTCTGTACCTATAACTATATTATTTTTAATATCATTTTTTTAGGTTGAAATTGCTTCTCCCGTGGTTGGAGACGCGCGTCCACGAAGGTTGTAACGAACCGGCAACG
Organism: Hipparchia sbordonii; assembly: GCA_038048805.1. Lineage (NCBI taxonomy): Eukaryota > Metazoa > Arthropoda > Insecta > Lepidoptera > Nymphalidae > Hipparchia > Hipparchia sbordonii. The sequence continues at coordinate 3,462,357 of CM076107.1, read as the reverse complement.
CATAACGCCCTCGCAAAGATCTATATCGATTCCAACAATAATCCTGAACGGTTCCTCAAAGAGAATCAATGGTAAGTAACAAAATCTAAAACGTAATCTGAAATTATTATAAATAGGAAAGTGTGTTTCTTTGTCCTTAAATCACGTCGATCCAGGTAGAGGTACGTCGAAGTACACGCGGACAAAGTCGCGGTCATATAACATGTATGGACGTGTGGGGCTGCTCAGTGTAAACATCCAACGACTAGAGATTTTATACAATAAAGCTCTCTAAAACTCGTGTTCATGTTTCATTAAATAAATCTCATTTTAAAGGTATGACTCGCGAGTTGTCGGCCGCTACTGCGAAAAGCGTGATCCTCACCTTGCGTGCGTAGCGTACGAACGCGGGCAATGCGACCGTGAGTTGATCGCTGTTTGTAACGACAACTCCCTGTTCAAGACGCAAGCGCGATACCTTGTGCGACGCCGCGACCAGGATTTGTGGCTCGAAGTTTTATCTGAATCCAATCCATTCAAGCGACAACTTATCGACCAGGTGAGGAATTATATAATCTACGTCCTGAAGGTCTGTCCAAACACTACCATAACGTTGCTATCTGTCGAACTTACATGAATACTAATGTTACTTGGTGTTTCTCTGGACAGTGAATTGTGAGAAAACCTTCTCTATCCTTGGTATATTTTACCCATATCTGCTCTTGTAACACAACTTCTATTATGGCGTTTAGAGTGACAACTGCGCGACTACTAAACTATGTATTGTATTTGATGCTTCTTCCAGAAATACTTCAGATCTCTCTTTGAATGAGTTTTATATAAAAGCATGTTAATGTTTTCTTCCAATGTCATGAGTATCAGTAATAGCAAAATATAATAGCATTCAAAACCCATTTTATTGTATAACAGGTAGTGCAAACAGCCCTCTCAGAAACCCAAGACCCTGAAGACATTTCGGTCACAGTGAAAGCCTTCATGACCGCAGATTTGCCCAATGAACTGATTGAGTTGCTCGAGAAGATTGTGCTTGATAATTCTGTGTTCTCGGACCATAGGAACTTGCAGAACTTGCTCATACTGACAGGTGTGTATTGCTGTGTAATGATTGGTTATGTAAAGCAGACAAAAATATTTTAAAACTGAAAATTTATCGATAGCTTGTATGGGGTTGTTTTCAATTCCAACAGACATTTTTATGATTTGGAATACTAAACATAATTTCATTTTCAGCTATCAAAGCGGACCGCACCCGTGTGATGGAATACATTAACCGCTTGGACAACTATGACGCGCCGGACATCGCAAATATCGCCATCAACAACGAACTCTACGAGGAGGCCTTTGCTATCTTCAAGAAGTTTGACGTCAACACCTCTGCTATTCAGGTTAGCTAACTAACAATGGTCTCGAACAAGAAAATTGATTATTCCTTCTGCAAATGGACGAAATAAATTAATTGTTCTTATTTTTAACTTGTAGATAAATAGATTTTTAGTTTTCCAACATTGACTTAGAACGTCGAATTTACGCTGATAAACTGAGATTTCGATTGTTGAATCGACAGGATGTCAACTACAACTTGGCAAACCATTAAAATATTGCAAATAAAAGCTCAATAGCCCAACTGTTAAGATGCGGACTAAAACCTGAAAGGTTGCAGGTTCGAACCCCACCCGTTACACTATTGTCGTACCCACTCCTATCACAAGCTTTCTGCTTATTTGGAGTGGATAGGAGAATATTAGTCAACTTCAGAATGGTTAATGTTCTTAAAAAAAATCTAATTATAAGTACTTTAAGTGTCTGATATGATTTATTCCTACAAATCATGACCAATTATCAAACGGAAGGTTTTGACACTAATTACTGTTGCAGGTTCTCATTGACCAAGTGAAGGACCTCAAACGCGCATACGAATTCGCCGAACGTTGCAACGAGCCCGGTGTTTGGTCGCAACTCGCTAAGGCGCAGCTCCAACAGGGCCTAGTGAAGGAAGCTATTGATTCCTACATTAAGGCAGATGACCCATCGGCCTACCTCGACGTGGTCGAGACTGCTTCTAAACAACAGTCTTGGGATGATCTCGTACGGTATTTACAGGTTAGTATCAAGTGGAATTTTTTCTTATTCATGTAAAATTTATGATCTACATGGTTGACAATATTCAATTAACAATAATTGGGCCCAATAAAAAAAAACTGAGTTACCTTTTTGTCCCTCTGGAGGTAAAGATTGATATTTTGGTGAAGAAGTCAAAGTCATCGTGCGCAACATCTATGGTCATTTAAGGGCAAGGGGCTGCAATCTACGCTCTGGCGCTTACCTGGCCCAATTATTCTTTTAGTAAAAATTATATTTTAGAAACAATATACTGTGTAATGATGATACATAAAATTTCAGATGATACATACATTTCCAGCAACCATTGAGAACCTCAAAGACCAGCTGTCCAACAGTTTTTTGTTAGGATTTTTTTTTTTCAGAAAGTATTTGAATTTACTTAACAAAAAGAACCATATATTAATTCCTAACTCTCCCCTGTTAGATGGCACGCAAGAAAGCACGCGAATCGTACATCGAATCGGAACTGATCTACGCATACGCCCGCACCGGCCGCCTTGCCGACCTTGAGGAGTTCATCTCGGGGCCCAACCATGCCGACATACAGAAGATCGGCGACCGCTGCTTCGAGGACAAAATGTACAACGCGGCCAAATTGCTGTACAATAACGTCAGCAACTTCGCCCGTCTAGCTATTACATTGGTGCATCTGAAGGAGTTCCAAGGTAACTTCTCATATAAATGTTTCTAATATTTATCTTTATTACCACAATTTCATAGGCTTGCAGTTCTTTTTATATTGGCGATACAGAAGATTTGAATTTTTTTTTAAAGAATATTAGCCAAGCTGAAATTGACTTATTTTCTCCTCTCCCCTCCAAATAAGCGAAAAGCTTGTGCTAGGAGTGGGTACGACAATAGTGCAACAGTGGGGCTCGAACTGCGACCTTTCAGTCCACCATCCACACAGTTAACCGTTGGGCTATTTAGAAAATGTGTAAAAACTCACATGCCAATGTATTGAGACGATGGCTCAATGAACACGCTTTTTCTCTTTGCACTGTCCTCCCCATTACTGAGGATCGCAATGTATTGAATGTGGTGCTGACCTGATTGTATCAATGCATAGGGCTTCACCTTCTTGGCCTCTTCCCTTTTACCTTGCCAGTGACCAATAGTTATTCTAAGTTTCCAAGGCTAAGGAGTGCAATTTGTCTGAAATAGTCAAAGATATGCCTTAGACATTAGACAAGTTAGCCTATATGAAAACAAATTAATTTTGAATTTGAAAAACATGTCGTTGGTGCTGAAAGGAATCCAGGGAATCTGAAGCATCTTCCTCCAGTACCACAGTAACATTAACTCATGATTGAAGCTTGATTTGAGAAGTGTTAATTTGAGAGTAATCTTCTTCATTTATATGAAGAGATAAGCTTTGCAGCCTTAAAGTGATATTTTTGCTTGTTAGGTGCGGTGGACAGCGCTCGCAAAGCGAACTCGACGCGTACATGGAAGGAAGTCTGTTTCGCGTGCGTGGACGCGGGCGAGTTCCGCTTGGCGCAGATGTGCGGCCTGCACATCGTCGTGCACGCGGACGAACTCGAGGACCTCATCAACTACTACCAGGTGAGGGTTCATACGTGAATATATTATGTTGAAGTATGTGCGTTTCTGCTCTTAATGCATCTACAGTTTTTTGAAGATATCATCACGTAGGAATATAATATTCTTGTGATGCACGACGCCGTTGTAGGGACATCCACACATCCCAGTATGCCGCACCATATTGGCTTGTTTTTTTTAAGGGTCTCTATCCTCTTTTATGGAGATTTTATTTGCATGTTTTTTAATTTTGATTATCATTTATGTGTTTTATCCATATGGCTTGTTTGATGATGTCTGTTCATCTTGGTGTCTCTCTTTCGATTCCTCATTGGGGCAACCTTAACTGTTGACACTGCCACTCTGAATAAAATTTTGGTGTTTTTATTTTACCATTGGTAAAGGTTTAGAAAAGGCATTGTTTCAAAAGTGAAACTTGGGATTTAAATGTATAGTAATCTTTCTTTCTGATGACAAGATAGTTCTTTTAAACCTACTGAACAGCACAGTGGCATATACTGTATACTGCACTGTGCCAATGATTTACTATATTTTATATTAATTAAAATATCTATTCCAGGACCGAGGCCACTTCGACGAGCTCATCAGCCTGCTGGAAGCCGCCCTGGGCCTGGAGCGCGCTCACATGGGCATGTTCACAGAGCTGGCCATCCTCTACTCCAAGTACAAGCCGGGCAAGATGCGCGAACACTTGGAACTGTTCTGGTCGCGAGTTAACATACCAAAGGTATGGAATATCCCATTACATTAATATGTATAATATTGCTGCAATAGTTTGTTTTTATGATTCAAACATTTAAGAATTATATAAATGCGAAACTATGTTTGTTTGTTGGTTTTTCCTTCAGTCATGCTGCAACAGAGGTACAGATGACATGGTATTTTGCATGGGTATAGTTTAGGACCTGGAAAGTAAAATAGGTCACTATTTTTCACAGAAAATCAAAGTCCCTCAGGATTAAACGGGCATCAGCTAGTGTTGAATAAAAAGCTGCTGGTTTTCTGAAAAATAAACTCAAAATACGCCTTAACGAGCACTCCTCACTTTTGTATGTATGCAGAGGATTCACGTAACTATTTATTCGCACCCAGGTTCTGCGCGCAGCGGAGCACGCCCACCTGTGGTCGGAGCTAGTGTTCCTGTACGACAAATACGAGGAGTACGACAACGCGGCCCTCACCATGATGCAGCACCCCACCGAGGCCTGGCGGGAGGGACACTTCAAAGACATCATCACCAAGGTATGTAAGGGTCCGGGTTCGATCCCGGTCTGCCAAGTCTGCCACTTCCAACATGGCCAGTTTGGTGGACTTTGTCCTAAATCCTTCACACTTGAGATGCTGTGCCCAGTTGTGGGCCGGTGATGGGTGGAGAATGATTGGACATGGATAGTATTTAACTTAAATTTTCGCAGGTGGCGAACATGGAGCTATACTACAAAGCAATCCAATTCTACCTGGACTTCAAGCCTCTCCTACTTAACGACCTGTTACTTGTCCTGGCGCCTCGCATGGACCACACGCGAGCGGTCGCGTTCTTCACCAAAGCCGGCCACCTGCAGCTCGTGAAGGCATACCTGAGATCGGTGCAGAGTCTCAACAACAAGGCTGTGAACGAGGCTCTCAACTCCTTGCTTATAGACGAAGAGGACTACCAGGTTAGTATTGCAATTTGCAATACACATCTTTGCTATCTCTTACTATAGAGAAACATGCAGCAACGAATCAACGTGACTTTTTGTATGGGTATAGTTGACCTCGATGTAGGCTTTAAATCCTGGGAAAATTGAGGGTTCCTGCGGAATTTTTAAAAACCTGTAAACAAATTGCGAACATTGGCTAGTCTAAAATAAATTGTAAAGTTTCAAAAGTATTATAAAGACAAGATAGTCCTTGATTGTGATCTCACCTGATGGTAAGTGCAGTCTAAGATGGTAGCAGGCTAACTTGGAAGGGGTATGGCAGTGTACATTCAACCCATACCCAAACGGTTTATACACGTCATCGTGCCGGAACGCTGAATCGCTTGGCGGCACGTCTCACGTCAAAATAATAGCCACGGCTAAAGCCTCCCACCAGACAAAAAAAACTTCTTACTTCAGTCTTCTTGTCTATTTCGCTTGCAGATTAAATAACAAGGAGACAATATAGTGAATTTACAGATATTTTTTTAAATGTGTATTTGTCTGTCTAGGGGCTACGAACATCGATAGATGCATTCGACAACTTCGACACCATTGCGCTCGCGCAACAATTAGAGAAACACGAACTTACCGAATTTAGAAGAATCGCCGCCTACTTATACAAAGGTAAATAATAAACCTCATAATATCAGTGTTTATTTACTAATGATCGAAGAAATTAATAATATAATTCTATTTGTAAACACTTCATCTCTCGTTTCTTAGAGCTCCACTTTGAAAAGTAGATCGATAACTGCAATGTGTCTCGTTGCTTACAGTTGCTTGAATCAATTGAAAATAACAAAATTTCACTTTCGGAAACACTCAGTATTGTCTATATTCATAATTGTTAAGAATATACTTAAAAAATGGTTACGACATCCATCCTGAATTTGAAATAGCACATCTCTGTTTTGTTTCAATTTACTATGGGTTGCCTGGTAGAGATGGCTTTCTAGCGATAATGCTGCCCATTTTCTCTGCTTTGTTTATTTTTGTGTCAAGTATATTGTTTTTCTTCTTTTTGTTAACTCAGTGTACAGAGGAAATTCTTCAACCAATAAAAATACGACGGCCATTTTGGTTTTAAAAAGGGACTTAATTTTTACTACGAAGCAACCCCAAAACGACGACCGAAAATGACACCCATATTAATTTTCCAGGTAACAACCGATGGAAACAGAGCGTGGAGCTGTGCAAGAAGGACGCGCTGTACGCTGACGCGATGGAATACGCTTCAGAGTCGCGGCAGCCGGAGGTGGCAGAGGAGCTCCTCGACTGGTTCCTCGAGAGGAACAACTTTGAATGCTTCTCTGCCTGCCTTTATCAGGTAAATGAGAATAAATAATATTCAAATTGTAAAAAAAAATATTATTAGTTTCAAATGTTTTTAAATCCATATTTCTTTTTCAGTGTTATGACCTTCTGAAACCTGATGTAGTAATTGAATTAGCCTGGAGGCATAATATAATGGACTTCGCTATGCCGTACCTTATTCAGGTAATAACTTTATATACTTATAGTCTACTTACCTTTACAAAATTGTGATTAAAATCTGTGTTGGTGGATCACTAGGTAGACTAATGATATCAGATAAGTCGCAGGAAGTTGCTGGATACAGGCGGCGCAAAACCCAGACCTGTAGAAGTCTATGCTAGAGATCATTGTCCAGCAAGAAGATTATGTGATAAGGGGATACGTTTTATAGTGAAGAAAAAGTGACTACATTTAATTTTCCACTCTTAGTATAAAAACTGGCATCTTTCAGACGGTACGCGAGCTCACAACTAAAGTGGAGAAGTTAGAGGAAGCTGATGCGAAGCGTAGCACAGAGAGTGCGGAACAGGAATCCAAGCCGGCCATGATCATGGAGCCCCAACTCATGCTCACTGCAGGTAAGGTCTAGATAATTATGATTTTTTGTTAGTAAAGATTTTACAAAAAAAATCTCTAGATAAGCGGAAAACTTGTGATAGGAGTGGGCATGACAACAAGTGGGAGATCGATTTGCCGAGCGCCGGTCGACCATTCAGTTTTATTGTTTAGATAGTATACACAATATAGTGGCATAAATTCCACTTGCATATTCCCTGTCGACCCATTTTTAAAGATGCAGACAAACTGAACAGTAGTTTAATCCCCACCCATCGCACTATCGTCGTCGTTTAGAGGATATATTAGTCAGGTTCAGCGTGGCTAAGATCTTGAAAAAAAATAGAGAGACATAAAAAGGGGGTTCTCAATAGGATATTTTTCTGGTGTGACAGGACCCTCGATGCCGTACGTGCCCGTCGCTGCGCAGGCGTCGTCGCCGTACGCGTACGCGGCGCAGGCGCCCTCCCCCGCGCCCTACCACGGCTACGGCATGTAGGGACCCGCCGCCCCGCAATGGCGGGCCATGGCCAACTACCACTTCTGAACGTACGACACTAACCAACACCTAACAGCGCCGCCGCGGCTTATATTACCATATTCAAATGCTAAGTCCCGATATCCACCAAAGTGGGAACAGACAGAGGGAGGGATGTTTCATAAAATAATTATCAATAGTTATTAAAACTTCCCTATACTCAGCTGTGGACACAGTTCAAGCTAAAAGAACATGAATAATTCTTCTATGAGGCGAACACAACGGAGACGAAAGATGCTAGTGAGCGCGCGTACAGCGTAACTCCGCGCTAGCCAGTACATAAATCTTTCCGCTACGTTTCTCATCTCCATCCATCTCCGCTTTGTTGTATACTGCACCTAAAAAGTGCATTTCTGCACCTCAAGCAAACTTCAGTCACAACATTGTTACCAACATTTACATTATTTTGTGAGTGAAGTTAGCGGGAGGTTCGACGCCGTGCCTACTAGCTTTTAAATATTATGATAATAAAAAAATGTACTGTACAAGGAACTTTATGAAAACGTGTGCGTTTAATATGCTTCCTTGTATTACGATATGTATGTGCGTTCATACCTGCCGTTTGTGCTTTGTCTATAGGCCTTTTGTATAATTCTTAAGTTAATAAACGTGGATGGTCTTTTATTATGGATGACTTACGGTCGTAAGGCAACACCTTGCAAAATTCTTACATTAATGTAACTAAGGGGTCACGTTTTTTAACTGTTAAAGTTATACTAAGTCCACTTTACAACCGATACTCGGGATGAAACGAACCCATCATTACCGATAATCATAATGGCCAAAATACCAATGCAGTCAAGAGGCCTTGCACAAATTGAACAATTGTCCTGGCACCACAATACACTTGTATCTATCAGAAATGACACAAAAAATTAATTGTGTAACCCTGTCCTAAAACTTCTGTCACTTCACTTACAAAATTCGTTGTGCTACCAATATTACGTTTTTTAGTATGGTGAAGTTAGAAGGACATTTGAATATGATAATAATGCAGTCTGCTCTGGACTGACCCAACCCTGTAACAAAATGATACTTAATTTTGTTTGATATAGTCACGTCTGCTCATATAACGCCTTTGATACAATATTCTCTTTACATTTTCGATTGATAAAATTCAAGATGGCCTAATGGAGACAAGAATATTGAGTTAGTCAAAGATGTTAAGAGAATTTTGATACAGCAAATGGTTGGGTCCACCAATGTAGTTAAATGGTAGTGTCGGACTGTACAAAACTGTTTAAAATTTCTATAATAGCTCTCAAAATATATACTAAATAACATTCGACGTAGTGATTTCAATGTATACATAGCGTTTCAATATTATTTGTAGGGATTCAATCACCATCACTTGATAAAGGCTGCTTAATAAATTATGTACTGAAATTAAAAACCTACATAATTTAAAATTACTACTAGTAGATTGAATCTCTAACAAATAGCTTATTTCATTACATAGAGTTATTTATGGAGTGATTAAATTCATTCTTCAATCAATTTTCAACTCATCCAATTCTTTAAAATTTTTGGATCTTACTTTAATTTGCAGAATCACTTACTAAATTATTAGAGAGAAAAAAGTTGTTAGTACTAATGAAGAATTAGAACTGATAAAAAATGCGGCTACTTGCATGCCATGTGCTTTTAGACCACCATGACTCATGAAATTATTAATAACATTATTTATTAAATAACATAAGTGCGTATAATGTATCAACAATTAGCAAGTCTGTGGCCTGGTCAATTGCAATGCACACAATGCCACTATTTGACAACATCTTACGTTATGGATACAACATCACAATTTGATTTGATTGAAATGGATGGCGTTGGAGGTGTTGCAAATGTTGCAAGTTCTGCTTGTAAAGTATGCCTCTACTGTTTATTGGGCAGCTGAATCCAAATGTTCTTGTTGTCATCAGAGCTTAGACAAGCCACTATATAGGTGCATAGATAACTATAATATTAAAAACCTGTATATACATATTGATTGTTTCACGCGACGTTCATGTCCGGTTACTTATTAGCTATTTAAATTATAACATACTTAAAAAAAAGTTAATAAGTGAAAATTAATATTCAAATACATAATATTGTTCAATGGTTGATACTTTATTGAAATATTAAATTAAATTAAAACTTGTTCAGATGTTTTATATTGAATTCATTATAACCAGTGCTAAGGCTTTATTGACATAATTAGAGATTCCGTCAATAGTGCAATAATTTATTTGGTATTATTGTGGTATATTCACATATAGAGCATGAAAACATCAAGATTTACAAAAATATATTAACATTTGAAAATAAATATTGTTATATGTATATAAGGATTGCAAAGTAGATGATTGGGAGGTGAAATTATTACAGAAGCAAACTCCTGATAAACGGAAAGTAAAGTAACAGTAATAAGATCATGTAGTTATGATTAGATTTAGTTTAGGCGGATGTAGCACTATGATGTTATTATTTTGGATAATTTTTGTTTGTGAGCGTGTGCGAAGATTGTATGGCACGCGTGTTGCTTGCGTTGCATCATTTTTCACACCTTGGTATGCCTTCACTAGATAATACTTAAGATTATTACTTATAGTTGAACCAGGGCGGCCTCTGGAGCCTTTTGTTATTAACCTATCAAATATTTTTTTATAGAGATTATAGTTTCTTTTTTACATTGTCTCCAAATATGCCGTTACATTAATAATAATAATTTGTATGCTCCACATACTGTTACACTGTAACATCATGGGTACGGAGTATATTTGAATAATAATTAATTATTATTTATGACCATTATGTAATTGTTATAAACATCATTTAAATCATTCCTGTCACTAACATTATTGTTTATAATTTCTTAAAGGCAGTTGCAGTAGTTACTTTGTACAATACCTATGTTTTCCAGCAATATTTTTGCAGCCTCTGGTATGAAGATATTTTATGTTAAACAAAGTGGTAAAGGATATGTCTGCTAAACACAATACATAAATTATTATTATTGTTGATAAACGTGTTATTTAAATATAGAGTAAATACTGCAAAAGTTCACATAAACTGAAAATTATTAGTATTGTATTTATTCGTGTATGATACTATTTTTCCTGAATTATTATAGTAAGATTATATTATATTAATAAATGAAGTTATTGATTTTTATTTGGATCATCCTACATCCTATGTAATTGCACAAAAGATTTTAAGTATACAATTTTATTTTTTGTAAACCCCCTTAAAAATTGTTAGCCAATTTTAGGGGGGTTTATGTAGATTTTTTTTTAATAAAGGGCTGGCCTTTGTAAACTGCATTCATGACCACAATTGATGACCGAGAAAGATTTAACACAATACATTTATTAGAATGGAACATAGGCATAAATGCAACTTATACTATGGATTATAATATTTTTATCCTGCGTAACGATAGGATTCAAACGGGATATACGATAAAAATTCTTAAAATCGGTACTCTTCCAAATAACCGATTTCGACAATTTTTTTAGTCTGGTCTTTAATAAGGATTACGCCTGTCACAGCGGCGAGTGCTGTGGTCTTACAAATAGCAGGCCTCGGGGTTCGATTCCCGGCAATTTTTAATATCTTGTGAAAATGATTGCATCAAATGTGTGGAACGATCGCACTCCATATAGCGCGTGATACACATGCTAGGTGCGTGTAAGCTGGCATGCCAGGTACCTACTGGCAGAATGTCAACGCGTGATATAGGTACTTGAGGGTACTTGCTAGCGAATGGTATGCCAGTTTCTAAACTTCTACGTTCTACGTACCTACTTAACGTTTCTAAAAGTTCACACTATGAATATTTATGAAGAAATAAATAGTATTACAATACAACTTGCAATTATGTTTGGCAAGAAATAAAAACAAGCACAAAAATAAAAAGATCTTGGCAGATAGCTGTTGAGAGTTGTGAAGCAACACGTTACGATCTGTTTCACGTACATGTAACAGGCAATACGAATCTCCCGTCCCACTTTCCCACAAGGAGAAAAATCAAACCTTGCGATCGAATGCGATGCGAAAAATCTTGCGATCTACTCGTATGCTTTGTTCTCATTTTTACTGGCTAAAACACAAACATATAAGAGTAACATACTCTTATATGTTTGTGGCTAAAACGGAGTGATTATATTCTCTTGGGTACTGGCACGTGAGTTACTGGCAGAACCTCGATACACATGCGAGTAGGTAGCTCGGTTTTGCTTGTAACTGGCATGCTTTTGTGCGAGTAGTAACTAGCATGTGTATCACGCACTTCAGTTCATGCAAAGTTCATGTTATTATACGTCAATCGTCATATTCTGTCATTTTGATTTTGCCTTGTTTTTCTAACCTCAAATTATATTCCTTGTGAAATATATTATGCCATACAAGCGTAAAAAATACCATGTTGGTGATACTCATTTGAAAAAACGGTGGCGTGTGCGTAATAGAAAGAAAGATCTTGACGAAATTGATGTGGATCTAAAAGAAGGTAAGCCACACAGTTCATGTAGTGTGATCACATTGTATTTATAGGTTAAGATTGTGTATCAAATTGTCTTTTTTTAGAAAATGCAGAGAAATTGCTAAATCAGGACGTAAATTTGGATGTTCCGGGTGCTGCACAACACTACTGCCTTCACTGTGCCCGCTATTTCATTGAGGAAAGAGCTTTGACAGAACACTTCAAAACTAAAGTTCATAAGAGGAGGTTAAAGGCTCTAGAGTTGGAACCTTACAGTATAGAAGATTCAGAACGTGCTGCTGGCCTTGGTAACTTCAAGCTTCCCACTAAGCGAAAAATTGTCACTCAAAATAGTGATAAACAGGACATTACTGACAGAGATGATGAGATTTTAGAAGATAACATAAACAAGAGGAAGAAAACAGACGAAAATGCTTCATAAAACTTATTATATCTTAATGAGCAAATCATGTCTTTTTAAGATACTAAAACGGTCTTCAGCTCTCTTCATAAATGGTCCAAAAGCATCTGATAATTTTGTTTATGTAACACCACACATAGATTTTCCTGAGCGTATACTACAGAAAGATGTCTTAAAGAGTGAATTATGTAAAAGACAGGCAAAAGAAATTAATCTTGACAAACTAGAAAACCTTTGGTCTGTGTATGAAGAATTGAAAACTAGAAAAATAGAATTAGATAAGAAGAAATTAGAAGTCTCTACAGAGTTGGGAAACCTTTTGAAAGAAGGGAAAAAATGTGATAGTGTTGAAAAGTTAAAAATACAAGTAGCTCTGCTAAAAGAAAACATAAAAAAACTTAAGGTACCTCTATGGTCAGCTGAAGAAATGGCTGTAGTGGAATCACTAAAACTACCCAACACACTACATCATCTAACACCAGATAAAGACAGGAATATACTTTTTCAATATGGTTCAAGGCCTTCCAATACTGGAAATCATTTAAAAATTGGCAGAGATCAAAACTTATTACAATTTACTAAAAATGAGAACTATTACCTACTAGGTGATGCAGCTGTATTTGAACTGGGAGCAAAGTTTCATTTCAGTAAAATATTAAAACAAAAAAACTTTATACAGTTTTCAAATACAGACTTTGTTAAAAGCTTGGTAGTAGAAGGGTGTGGTGCAGATCACACCAAACCTGATTCGACATTTATATTACATCATAATGAAGACACTGAAAGTAATTCAGATAGCAGATTACATTTAACAGGAGCTGGTTCCTTGTATTCATTTTTTGCATATCACACTAAAAATGTGTTATACAATAAAGTTTTGCCACTTAAATATTTTACAATAGGAAGGCAGTATGTACCCTCCCCTGCAGAAGAAGATAGTCTATTTCATGTGAGTCAAAGTTCTGTTGTTGAAATGTTTATAGCTACGAAGAACAGTGCAGAGCTTGATGGGATATTGGATAATGTCATTACCATAACTAAAGATTTATACTCTCAACTTGGATTCCATTTTCGTTTGAGTTTAGTTCCAGCTACTCAACTAAATATGTGGGAATCATTAAGGGTGGCTATAGAAATGTATTCTAGCTCACTGAAAGATTATGTTCAGGTCGGGAATATCTCTTTGAGCGGAGACTTTATTAGCAAAAGGCTAATGTTTACATACACTGAAGAAAAGCAAACTAAATTCCCACATATTTTATCAGGTACAATTTTGAATGTACCCAAGTTTTTAGCTTGTGTTTTGGAACATAACAAAGATTTTAAAGTTCCAGAAATGTTTACAGTGGACAATTGGAGTACAAAACCAAACTAATAATAACTAATAAAATTTATTTAACATTTATATATTTTTCATTTGTAACATTTGTATATAAATCATAATATTATAATACTAACAAGGGCTATATCTTTACACTAACATACCAGTCTGCTTTTCGTATCAGTGGTAGTCTTTCCTTGTCACAAAAGCCACTAATTGGCTTACATGAAATAAATATAAGTTATGTTTAAAAGACTAGATTTATAAAAGGTCAATTTGAAATTCACTTTTTTCCCATTGAGGACTTTCATCATCAATAGGTGACCTCAAACTTATTTCAATCAAATCTATATGCCCTGATTTGCTTAGAAGCATAATGGTATGTGCCCTGAAAGATAAAAAATGCATCAACATCTTTGATCACTAATAAACAAAATTAACATACACAAAATATTGTCTATAATTGCAAATTTTAATATAGGTAAGTGCAAATTTTTTATACCTTGTCCCATATTTCCCTTTTGGGATATGAACAAAAATTGAACTTAATTCCTTATAAAGATTTGGTTGTCTGCTCTCTAACTGCTTATCTGGTAAATGTCTGAAAAGTATTATACATAATTAATTCAGCTCAGTATAACATAAACATTTATAAGTAGAATTCCAAGAAGACTTTTACCTTTCTTTGTTTTTCAGAAGACAAATGAGTTCCTCAATAAGTTGTGCTTTATCCTTTATTTTGTTTAGTCTGCTGCAAATATCTTTAAGATAATTCTTGCCAGCTTCACTTTTCTTCAAGGGTTTGTCAGGGAGAGAATTACTGAATCCTAAGTATGTGTCAGACCAATGGTTAACTTGGTCAGTTGCATTGGTGTATGTCTTTATTTTGGGTGTTGAATTCCTAAAAAAAAGTTTTTGATACTTTAATTTTGATAGGTTTCATTCTGGCTTAACAACACAAAACTGAGTTGAAACTTTTGCATTAAACAGTGTTTAAACACTTGGCTTTTGAAGTTTAATGATTTAACTGAATGTTTCAATTTCAATCAGCCTTGTGATTTTTGTATGATGCATTACTTACATTAGTATTCATTCACACACAAATTATTACAACTTTATGTAGTTTTATTTACATTTGTAACAAAACTTTATAATCAATACGACACTTACCCAAAATCAACAGACAGAAATATAAATTCATTACATTGCAAGGCATACTCATGAATAAACTCAACATAGTTGGTCAAAGACATTTCACTCCTTACATAATCTGATACAATTCTACCTCTGCCTGCAAATATAATATCAGTGTTAAAGTGAGAATATAATCTAGATTAAGTTTTCAGCCTTTAATATTTAAATTTTGGATGCTGGTAGTGACCATACTTAACCCCAATCGGAATAGGTAACTAGGAAGGTAGAATTAAAATTTGATTGCACTCTTCTATAATTAAAAGGAATTGTACCCACTTTTGGCATTGTCTTTTTTCACTCCTGGTAAATTAAGCAGTAAACCAAGCTTTTTGCGAAATGGCGCTACAGCCAGCCAAGTACCTCCTTCACAACCTGGTTCTAAGTCCTTGCCTAAAAAAAAGAAAAACTGATCTATAATAGGTGTCTACATACGGTACATTGGAAAGGTAAGGCGTCGTTTCAATTTATGAGAATACACAAAAAATTAAAACCAAAACGAAATACCTCCATATACAGTAGAATCCTCAATCCAAGCAGACATACTTTGCGCGGGCCGCTCAAAGTGTTCATCTCTGTTTGAAATTAAAATTAGACTATAGTCACTTTCAGTATCATTTGCTCCTATATAAATAAAAACAATGCACATGATTTTGGTTCCCTTTTCAAAAGTAAAAATAATTTCGAATTCGCATGATTTTCGAAGACTCAATTCAACACAATTCAAGATTTCCAAAATCTAAAATTTCAAAAGTCAAAACGTCTTTGAGTCAAAATGACGTTTTGTTAAAATTTTTGACGTCCATAATAGCAGGTTCAGACCGGTTCAGACGGTTCAATTTTAGTTGAATAGGTATCTACCTACCAAGTACCTACCTATCCTGTAGTTCAACAAAAAATTAAAAACCAATTTGAATGAACGTCGATAGAGGTCAGTGGTATGAGCTGTCAGCACCACAGAGTACCTAGTACTTATCTATAGTAATCTGTGACCACAGAGCACTCAGCCCTCAGCTTTAGCCAGTGTTGTTCTTGATACGGCAATTGCCGTAATATACGGCAATCAGGTCTCTTGGGCAGCAAAAATACGGTATACGGCAGCTACTTGATTACCGTATTGAAATATACGGCAATTGACTAAAGTAAACAAAAAAGAATATTTCGTATAATGGAACGCACCAACTTGTGAATCATAGATCGACGAGTACTTTCGCCACAGATAAAGTAGAAGCGCCACGATCAGAAACGTCAAACTTTAACAGTATTCAAATAGATTCAACCTTATCCCTGAGAAATTAATGTCTAAAATCTTTAGTTCTTCATTCTAGTAGGTTCTTCAACTTTACTCGGGTATGTTCTAGGATATATGGGGAATCCCCAGAATATTTGTTATTGTGCACTATATAATATAATATTATAATAGGTAAACTTTTGTGGTTCTGTCATTTAATCATTAATGATTTGTTTTGCTTTATGTACGATCCAGTACCTAGTGTTCGTGGTCTCTGGTACGATCTCTATCAGTGAAAGATAATTTACGAATATTTTTTAAGTTTTAATTGAAAATTAGTGCAATATTTGTAAACTACATGTATTTCATGTTTTTTTTTTTAATTTTAACCTTCTGAATATACTATTCTAATATTTTGTACAATATGGCAATTTTCTTAATTTTCCCTGAAAATACGGCAATTTTAGAGTTAGAATACGGCAACTCTAAATTTGTCAGGAACAACACTGCCTTTAGCTGATTCTGTGATTTTATTGACAAATCCAATCTATCTAAAAATTAGGCATATATTTTTTATTTCTTAGTTTCACGTTTAATTTACAATTTTAAAGTAATTTCGAGGCAAATTGGTGCAGAAATGGAACCAAATATGTCTTTTTTTAGTTTGCCCGTAAGTACTAAGAAGTCATTGCCTACACTTATTTTCGTGTTTTACAATCCACTGAACTCCTTAAAACTAATTTATATGTACTAACTTTTCAGTTCGTTGATTCTGAAACATCAGATCTCGTGTTCAATAGAAAGGCGCTAGATTGTGATTATGAATTCCAAAACGAGTTATCCTCCCAGAGTGGGTTACTGAGCTCGGACGATGTCCTTGCACAGTTCTTGACTGCCGATGGCCCTTTGGAGGAGCCAGATTTAAATGGACCGACGACGTTGCACTGTGAGATATGCCGAAAGCGTTTTGATAACGCGAAGAAGTACTATGGACATCTACGAGTACATTCTAAGGATAATGTTTGGATATGTGGTAATATATTCTCAAATCTAACACTTGGTATCTAAAGTCTAAAATTTTTTCTTATACTGGAAAACATGTTATTTATCATAGTAAAGTATTTGTTGTAGTAGTAAGTTTTACAGATGTGCAAAACACTTTGTACATAGACTTAACTCCTTAATGAGCAGCATACAAAGATTGGTAGTCTCAGTAGCTATATCCCATTCTATAGTAGAGAGGTTAGAGAAAAGCAGCTGGATGAGGAAGGCTAAATTATATAGGCTGAAATCTATAGACTGCACTCTCACTCTGCTCAATCTCAAGACAGAGATACAACGAGACAGATTTATGTCAGAGCATATGTATGTCTCGTTTTAAAATCTTATTTTGAGTCTGAGCTAAGTTAGAGCATCCTTTATAAATCTCAGCATAAGATCACATTTAGGAAAAGGTGTGATGACACTCACTATGGAAGGCTTATCTATGTTCATTGTGTATGTCCACAGGCCAGTGTGACGATACCTATGTTAACTTAAGGCTATGCAGGCTGATTATTTCCACAAACAAAAGTGTGAGATCGGCTACTTCACTATTAAATGATAAAAATTAGGATGTGATTTTAGACAAATGTCCGGACCAGAAGTTTTCCAACAAGCAGCAGCTGATGAAGCACTGTCTCACGCACAAGCCCCTAGCGCGCATGTGGAAGTGTCTGCAGTGCTCCATGGCCTTCGAGGCCCTGTGGAGGCTGCAGCAACATGTGTTTGCCAAACACCTCCATTATAGGTATTGTAAAACTTATAATTAGAGATACAACTGCATTTAGAAAAGCCAAGGCCTGAACATACTGGAAAGCTATACTTCAAAGGCTTGGAAGATATGGCAAGATATGTGTATATAGCTAATGTTCCATTTTAATTTACACTTACCAGGCCAGCAAATAATCCAACTTGGATCATTAGACTGTAGCATGCTGCATGTATAGAACTATAGGAAATTCAGCCTTGTTCCTCCTTCGTGATTGTCGCTAAGCACAAACTTGCAATAACAAATAAGTTACTAAAAATATGTCGTATATTGAGACATGAGGACCATTGTGACAGAAAATAACTCTTACCAATAAAGGTCAAGGTATTTTTATGTTCTGTTGGTGCTGTATAAATAAAAAATAAGTGAATCATACTCTTGTTTTGATTATGCACATGATAAAATAATAGAATATTTTTTTTAATAGGTGTTCTTCAGTTGTGTAAAAAATGGTTTAGTACCTAAACATATCATTTAAAATTATGAAATAATATTTCCTTATTTTAAATTATTTAATTAAATTCCCACAGACCAAACAAATGTGACCAGTGTGATAAATCTTTTCACAAACTATCAGATTTGAAGAAGCATAAAGACTTCCATAATGGTGAGTTTCAACATCTACTATGTGTTATATACTCAAATCAAATCTAAATATTAAATGCTTCTAAAATATTTAAATTGTTAGATTCAAATAGATCCTAGTTAAAAGATATCGTCATTATCTTGCAGAATAATAAAAACTGGAGTGCCAAAGGCTCTTTTAATATTTAAGCTGTTTCTAAAAATTTGAGATATTTAAATATTTGGCCTTAAGAAAAGAGGTTTAGGCTGTCGATGCTGTTTTTGTCATTAAATTGGATTTTTCCTGGCCAGCCCTAGGGGCAAACATGATATCTATACTATTATAATAAAGAGGGAGCGCGAATTTTGTGAGTTTGTATGTATGTCCGGAGCAAACTCTGGAACCACCGCACCTATTTCAAAAATTCTTCTACCAATTCAAAGGTACATTATTCCAGATGGTTATAGGCTATATATTATGCACATAAAGTATTATGGCTAGATATTATGTGCAAATTTGTTAAGGAAGTCGGAAATTTTTTTGACTCTTAAACGTTTTCAAGGCGTGCGCTGGGTTATATACTGCTATTGGATGAATATGATGTATAGGTGAATTGTTCCTCTTAAAGAGTTCTAAAAAAAGTCCGTGATAGCATATGTATATCTTCTAAGAATAACTTACAATAACCATTTCTATCGTTCAAATTTTGATTAAAAATAATGAATTATTTTCGAAGCTTCTTTAACCGATGTGATGTCAATCTATATCTAAATAAATATGTTTATTATCGTAAGTATTTAATTTAGAACATATTTGCCCTTTACACTATACAATTTAAATAAATATCATAGGAGTTATCGGAAAATTATTATTTCCGCGCGACAAAATAATAAAATGATGTCGGCCGGCGGGCGGGGCGGTGCACGGGGGCGGGTTTCGGCGCGGGAGATTCTCTGGTTCCTGTGGTGATCTTATTTAAATTCGTCTCCTATAAGAAGCTCTGTGCGATCAGTCCCGTAAAAACAAATATTTAAATTTTCAACCCGGACGAAGTCGGCGCGGGCTTCTAGTTATCTAATAAACATATCTACAGAAGCTGTTTGTTACAGATATAAGACGACATAAATGCACGTCGTGTGAGCGGGAGTTCACGGACAAGTCCAATCTCAAGAGGCACATGCTTCTTCATACTAAAATAAAACCTTTCGCCTGCACCGGCTGCCAAAACAGATTCACTCAGGTTACTTGAAAATCCTATGAGAATTAATGCTTCACAATAAAAATATTTAACATCAAATTGCTTAAAACATTTTACTTAAAGTTTTTAGAAAACTAAATATTTTAGTAATTTTTTAAGATTAGATTTAATCTGAACATTCTGCTAACCATTTAAATGAGTAACTTGTGTTATTAATTAAACTATTATTTGAAGATCTGCATCATAGTATTACTTCAGGCCAGAGCCACGTATACAATCACTGTAGGTGTCATAGAAGAGTTGTGAAAAGAGAAGAAAACAAAATATCTTATAAATGTTACCATAATATGTAATTACCATTTTATATTTATTGTTTTAGATAGCCTCCCTCAAACGCCACCAACTAAAGTGTAATTCATATAATAATCAAAATAATGTCCAGGATACTACAAGGAAAAACTACTGCAGAGTTTGTGGCATGTCTTTTCAATACAAGAGTGCTTTGCTAGAGCACTATGTGCGGTAAATATAAAATTGATTTCTTTTTCTCCTCTAAATTACTTCTTTAGTTTGACAAAGTTTGTAAATTTTTAGACAACACACTACAAATACAGAGGGAAACAAAGAGGATAAACCAATCGAAAGCAATACCGACATAACCAGGACTGAAGACAACATTGTTGACGATATTCTATCTGCGGAGGACGATTACATGACTATGTCCACCCACCAAGACTTGCTGCACACATACAACCAGACTAACACACACACAAACATGCCCGACACCAACACATGCGATAGTCTCATGCAGATTGAATTCCTCAAAGAAATGAACCAATTACACATATTGGATGATGAACTACTTTATAATGATTTAGATTTCGACAGTTTCCAAAACAGCCATATTTTTAATAACCCAAATGAAACAGATTATGGCAATGATAGAAATAATGAAATCATGTTCGATTTTCACGATGTGGGTAGAAGTGTGGATCAAGATATAATGAACGCGCTATATAATGTGAAAGCGGAACATTTACCGGACGAACTACTAAATGTAAATGAACACCAAATGAATACGCCTGAACCAAATGAAGACAGACTTCAAACACCGACAGTGTCTGTTAACGAGTGCGCTACTATATTTGAAAGCGACGTAGATTTAGAAGAAAGCACTAACTTAGCTGCGAATTTAAACCAATTAATAGGAGAAAACAATGTTCAGTACATTTCAACAGAAGATGATGATATGTTCATTATAAGTTTGAGGAGTGAAATAGATGCAGAGAAGTTGACTGATATGCTAAACATTGACGTAGAAGCTGTAAATAATAATGCAGATTTATCAGAGTCTGAATATACAATTGAACTTAGTGATAAAAGTAAGAAACTTCTGGATAATATTCAACCTTTTATATTAAGAATACAGCCTCAAACACAATATTCGTGTGAGACGATAGAAAGCGTTGATGGTATAGAAAATGATAAGACATACAATACAATAAAAGATAACGACAATGTTACTATAGATAAAAACAAAAATGGAACAGGAGAAGACAAGGCTAAAAAAGAAAAACCAAAGGTTGTTTTTCTTTGCAATGTTTGTAATAAAACATTCTATAGAAAAGACAACTACAAGTCCCATATAGGTAAGACTAGTGGATAGTAATTCTTTAAAATTCCTTAAATCTTTAACTAGTTGTGACTGTCCGCGTGAATTAAGGTTTTTTCCTTTTCAGTTTTTATTTACGCAGTCATGTTTTTGATTTATTTTTAATTTGATTTTATTGCTTGTGGCCCATTAGCGACCCACTCGGCGTCGCTGCGGCGGCACGGCTGCGGCGTGTGCGGCGCGCGCTTCAGCTACCGCTCCTCGCTCAACAAGCACCGCGCCGCGCAGCACGAGCCGCGCGTGCAGCGCGCCCACGCGTGCGTGCTCTGCCCGCGCACCTTCCCCGCCAACTGGATGGTGAGCATGCATCTTTATCTCATACTAAATTTTTTCCACAGCCAGTACCTAATGCGTCGCCTTGCGTGAACTATTCAACGCGAAGATGTGGTGGTGGTAGGACAATTATAGTTGGTCTATTTCTTTTAACCCACATACAACACAGCTGTTATTATTATCCAGCTGCTATTATTTGCTTATCCTGTTCTACGCAATCTCTAAACTAAATTAAATTGACATGTGCTATTACTTTCATAATGCTCCCTGTGGAAACTAGTTTAAGCACAGGACTTAAACCACATGGAATCCACATCAGCTAATCTATAATAATATGTCTGCGAGGTGACTTGAGTTAAAAGGTTGGCAATTTTTTTTTTTATTGCAACTGAATCTTATTCTTAATAAGAATTTCTTATCATATATTGTCTTATTCTTGATGCTCCCGTGCATTCGCAAAGAGAATGTCAGCCAATCAGAGGTGAAACCATACCTTTCATTCCCCCGCTGGATTAATTTAGAATTTAATACCTCGCTGATGACGTCACAGATAGACACATTTGTTACTCTTACAGCTGAAAAATCACAAGGAACGTGATCACGATCGTCTGAAGCCCTACGTCTGTGATGAGAAGAACTGCAGTCGGAGATTCTATAAGCGTTGCGATCTTGTTATTCACAAGAGGTAAGATTTCTTTAAATAATATGT
This sequence comes from Hipparchia sbordonii, assembly GCA_038048805.1. Classification (NCBI taxonomy): domain Eukaryota; kingdom Metazoa; phylum Arthropoda; class Insecta; order Lepidoptera; family Nymphalidae; genus Hipparchia; species Hipparchia sbordonii. The sequence goes on along the minus strand of CM076107.1, from coordinate 3,439,725 downwards.
CGACTATGTAAACCACACAAAATTACTGTCATCTCGTGAGTTTTGAAAAAAATATCCTGGACAATAAGAGAGTTCCTGAGGAATTAAGAAAACCTCAATCCACGCGTACGAAGTCGAGGGCATCAGCTAGTATGGTCAGGGGCGGATCTTGAATTTGTGGGACCCTGGGCTAATACTGCTTAGGGGCCCTACCTAATTATTCAAATAATAATTGCCATTTTGACAAGAAACTGCTTTCTGTAGTGATGTAGGTATATGTAATGTAATATATGTTAAGTACAGGAAGAAAATAGGAAAACAAAATATTTTATTTATTTATTAAAACATTATTTATTGCAAATTTTCGTTCGCAACATTTATGAATTAGAGTAGGTTTAGAAAATCTAAACGTCAAACATTTTCGTTCGAACGAAGTTGCGGAACGAAAACGAACCGTGGTAGGAAATACGCGAAATATCGATCGATATTTCGTTTTTCGTTGAATTAGAGTAGACCCCCAGTTCGGTTGGGGGCCCTCTGTATTCGCGAGGCCCTGGGCTGCAGCCCAAAAAGCCTTTAAGTAGATCCGCCCCTGAGTATGGTATAAATCAGTTACGTTCTAATAATTAAAATGTCATCCTGCGGATGCTACAACAAAACTGCTGAGATCTATAGAGCATGCTCTGACATTAATCTGTCTCATTTAAACTCTGTCTTCAGTCTGAGCTGAGTGGGAGTGCGGTCTATAGATCTCAGCCTAAGTGTTTGTCGACAGAACGCACACGGGCGAGAAGCCGTTCAAGTGCGACATTTGCAGCAAGTCGTTCCCGCACGTGTCGCACCTCAAGCGACACGAGCGCTCCGTCGACTGCACCACGAGTAAGTCTCAAACGATTTGGCCTTGCTGCCTCTGTACTGCTACTGCTCTACCTGCGCCGTAACGCGTAAATTAACACGATAGTAAAGGCATTACGCAGATGGGGCCAATATTTTAATGCGTTAAATATGTTGTAATGCTACTGCTCCATCTGCATTAATATTAGTGTTAACGGCTGCGCTCATATGGATTAACGCTTGGCGTCTAACGTCATTACATACATTTAACACAGTAAAATATTGACCCCATCTGCGTAATGCCTTTATTATCGTGTTAATTTACGCGTCACGGTGCAGGTGGAGCCCGGGCGCATAACTAATGACGTCAGACATTAAGCGATAACTCGGATGGGGGTTTTTTACACATCAAAGATTCTAACGCGTTGAATAAGGCACCAAACTTTGTTGGCGACATTAGCGCTGTCACAGAACATGCGCTGCACAGAATGACTGTGCAGCGCATGTTCTGTGAGGATGTTTGAATGTGATTTAGAACACGGACGACATAGCGGAACACTAATACTCCAGTTAACGCACTAATTCATGAAAAAATATTTTTGGCAGCATCTTTTCTTTTAATGTAGCCCACCTATTTAATATGTGTTTTCTTTTTTGTTTCAGGGCGTAAAAATTATTCAATATTACAAAAACGAGCTAGAGTTTAATATACTTTATTAAGTATTTATTTATTATAATTTAGAAGATAAGTTTAAAAATAAAAAGTTATTAAGAAAAACAAAGTATGTTTTATTTTCATTTTTTATTCATCATCAACAATTAACCATTAAAATGATTTTTTTGTACAAAAACCTTTTAAAGCATTAAAATACCGGCCAGGGTGGGAGGTATTTAATGCTCTCGACCCGGACAATCGTGCGGTATTTTGTACTTGTCTGTGTGAATACCTTCTAATAAAATCTTATTTATACATAATAAGGTTTTAGTTTCTTATCACAGACTGAAAAAAAAATATACACAGAAATCGAATTCATACAAATTGAGAAGCATTTCTAGATCCAATCCTGTTTAGAGCTTATTTGAACAGTAAACTAAAATCATAAAAAGGAAAAAAATATGTGTATGTGCTAACATTGTTCAAAGAATTGTATGCGATGATTTATGTAGTCAAGTTAAACTTATGAGATTTTTCAAAGAATTTTGTTAGCATTAAAAATTTATATTATCGACATTGTTTTATTCGTCGATGATGAATTTTTTTATACTTCATATTTTTTTACAAAAATATACGTATTATAAGTCACGTCATCACAGTTTAAAAGAACAGCGAACACTGGTTCAGTACGATTCGCAAAAGTTAAAGCGAGACGGTATTATATAATTCATTCACAGATCTAGTTAGCGACCTAACGATAGTCACTGAGATACTTACACCTCAAGTAATGTCTGTGCACATTCATGGCGCATATTTGGTGCGAATTGGGTATTTCACTATTGTCAAAATATGGATATTCATTAATTACAATCGAAAATGTAACATATAAGAATAAAATTTGTATTATTATTTTCTGTTCTTATTTCATAATAAGCTGCTATATGCTGTTTTTCTGCGACTGTATCCGTCTCTTTCTAAAACGAAATTTTGTTTGGAGAATGTACGGAGCTACTTAATCGTGACGTCATGTTGCAATAGCGCTCTCTTTTTAAAACAGGACACTTTAAAGCTCTATATTTTCGAGACTAGATTCGAGACAGAAAATGACATTGTGTTATTGACATATTAAAAACCCTTATGTTAAGTATATAAAAAAATTAAGTCGAATACCCAATTCGATAGTGCACTTATCTTAACTAAATTGACAGGTCATCTCTTGCAATGAAAGCATAATATTCGCTGTGGAAAAGGATATCACTATATCTATCAAATTAGTTTAGAGATGATTTATAATATATGTATACAATGAGCCACAATGTTTTGTACCTGTCAATTTATTTTAGATTGCGTTGTATAGTATATATGTACAACCAATTAGCACCATAATATACAGATTTTTAAATGCAAATTAATTAATGAACTGAAATATAAAATAACTACATGATTTAGAACATATACACGATAATTTTTGTTTTCAGAGTTGCATTAAGCGCTAAACTTGAGTTGGCACTCTAGGCATAGAAATAGAGAAATTCAACATAATTAGACCTTAAAAAAACACAATTAAAAAAATTACTTATTCTAATAGAACGAAGGTTTCTCATAAAATTAAATTATTTATTTTCTCTTCTCGTCATTTCTTCCATGAAAGATTTTAAGCTGTTCTTGCCGTTGACTAGACTATTGAAGGTGTGATGATTGCATCCCAACTGCAAGTAAGAAGAATATTCTTATTTCATTCGTAATATTTTGTATTCATAAAAAGCTTAATGAAATGCTCTTCTGGGCAGAATCTGCTTTCCGAACCGGTGGGCTAATCTTCACTCGTCTTAAGAGCCACATGTAAGCTTACATAAAGTAAATCCTTTTGAATTTATCAGCAAACATGTCGAGCGCGAGCCTGATCCATAATTAATCTTCTTTCAACTGGTAGACTAGGCCTAAACCCTTCTCATTTTGAGAGGAGACCCGTGCCAAATAGTGGGTTCGACATTAGAAATCTTATTCATCAACCGATAGACGTCTATGGCTGGACAGAGTGACAGAGTGCTGTAATGGACAGAAGGTATTTTGTTATGAATTACACATATCTCGGTGTTGCCGCTGCTGCTTCCTGCGACTCAACTGATGATGTCGGATTACAGAGCAGGGGAATAGGGGGGAGGGGAGGGTCTGCCACCAATCCAGAATTCAACCGCTTGGTTCAGCGCTCTGTTATAATGTAGAGAGACTCACGTATTCCTTGACCCAGGCGGACAGGTGCTCCGTGTAGCGCGGCTCGCGGAAGCGCGCGTCCAGCAGCAGCACGGCGCCCCAGTCGCCGCGGTGCCGCACGCAGCGACCCACCGCTTGGTTCAGCGCCCTGTCACAACACGTTTATTCTTAACTGATCGTTCCTTAGTGTTTAAACACACCATGCCGAAAATACGGAACCGAAGTTCGGCGTGACTACGCCTCCAATGTATTTTATATTACTGATGACACACCAACCGAAATTACGTCGCGTTATAGCGTACAGCTGAACTTCGGTCGGGTGTAAGTTCGGCAGCGATTCGGCGGCAATGTTTTGTATAGCGACCGAAGTTCGGTTCGATTGTCGACGAAGATCCGGGGGTGGGGACACTGAATACCCACACAAAGTTACGCAACTGAATTTCTGCCGCGTAATTTCGGCTCTTATCGTGTGTCATATCAGCCGAATGCGTCGGAACGTAAAATCAGCCACAGAACTTCGATCGCGTATTTTCGGCAAGGTGTTTTTAGACACTTAAGGCTATCTTTAAATTGAATCAACCCCAAAAATATACAATTAGATAACGAACATAGTGAAAAAGACACAAGAAAAGCCAACAATTTGCAACACAGTGCAACAGTTTAAAAATAATATAAAAACCCGTGAAAATTACAGTTTACATTTATAAATCTACAGTGGCAAGTATCAAAAATAGTTCAACAGTAGTTTTTGTACAACAGTGGTGATTATCTCGTTATTTTTTAAAATTCAAAACTGACGAAACTTATAAGCGCTGACATAGCTTCGACTCACCTGTACGCCTGCACGCGGTACCACTCGGCGCCCGACAGCAGGTTCCTCTGCTTGAGATATTTGTCGTTGTACTTCATTTTCTCGCTCACCGCTATGTCGTAATTGTTAGGGTACGGCACTCCGACCTACAACGAAGGTCTGCGCGTGATATTTTTCTAGCGACTGCTGCACACGGTATTTTATTATTATTGAAAAATCGCAAGATACATCATAGACATCTTCAAATTAAGAATGTTCTAGTGATGCAAGAGTTCAGGTTACTATTAATATATATTTCTCTATTCCATTGTCTACTTTCAATTCTGTATGATATTAATTAATAAAAAATAATAAATACCATTGTTTATTTTATTTTAGCTTGTTCATTATGAGATAACTGCATCAGGATATAATCTTCCGTTTATTATTATTCTATCTCCGTTTATTTCTAATAGAATAAATGTATTTCATTTTAATAATATCATAGGACGTAGTTAACCTTAAGGCGGTAATTACGTCGCATAGTGTATAGCCGACAGCATCACCCGCCCCGCATCCCGCAGACCATCAGCAGGGTCGCGCTTACGGTGGTTTACCTACGGAGCGCTCTTTTGAGTGACCGAGCAAGAACAAGCCTAGACTCACAGTGATGACGGCCCTGGCCTGGTGGTCCTTGAAGTCCATCCCCTCGGCCACCTTCCCGCGGTACACGGCCAGCAGCAGCGCGCCCGGCGCCGAGCCCACGCGCTCGTAGTACTCCTGCCGAATACACACCAAGCCTCACCTAACTTGAACTTAAATTTTACTTAGTACAGAACATAGCAGTGGCATGCACAAGATGTACAAGAGGGTAGGCTCTAAAAAATCTCCAGTACGAGTTATAAAAAACTTCAGGGTAGGCATTGTACACATTATAAAAAATCTACCCTTAAATTTTTATAACTCGTACTGGAGATTTTCTCCATTTTATATCATCTGCCCGCTTAATGCACGTCACTGAGAACGATGCATCCTTTTTTAAAAAAAGAAGAATGTTAAGGCCTGAGCATGACTAATATTCCCCTCCATTTCTCCAAATAAGCGAAAACCTCCATATTGGAATGATTCATGTTTTATTTCGTTTTCAACTTTATCTCCAAGTAAATAAGGCAGAATTTAAGGCGTAAGACTGCACCTCGTCGTCACTCCACGGAATTTACCTCCATATTGGTGTCGTGGTCTTTAGCGTCGTTACTCTCGATGAAGATATGCTTTAATTCTTTCAGTCTTTTCCACAAACCGATTTCTCGCCATCTGAAACAATATCCAAAAGTAAACAATGCTCCTTTCAATTGAAGTTAGTTTTAGAGAAGCGAAGTTAATTTCGGACCATTTTAAAAAGGCACAGCCTATGAATGTTTGCCTTGCCGTCATAAGGCCTCTTCGTATTATTGACACTTCGGTGCACACGGCCGTTGGTTTTAACGTGAAACTCAAAAATAACTCTAACATTTTTTGTTAACGTGAAACGTCTATGTCTGCGAGTTTCGGTTATTCTACGCAGTGCCCCTCTCGCGCCGCCCCGCCCGGCCACGATGCAAACTCAAGGTCTTAGCAGCGAGAGCAGTGACGCCACACACTTCGTACACAGCCTGTCTCGGCACGTTTTGCACTGCTGTCTGCTGTATGGTATACTGCATGGTACACTCACCGCCTCACGAGCCCGTTCATGCGCTGGTAGGAGGGGAAGAAGCAGAGCACGCCGTGCGGAGTGACGCGACACACTTCGTAAATTGCCTGTCCAAGCGCATCCTGAACCGTCGTCTGCCTGGTGCCGTGGCTCGTGCACTCCAGTGGGCTGCCGTCTGGGCAACTCGACAGCGATCCTATCCAAACCTGGACATAATTGGAATTAATTATTATTTAGGGCGAATTTTTCGAGTCAACACAGAAACACAGGGTTAAGAACTTTTTTGCGTTTAAGCCTTTATGATACACATGATTCAAAAGTGAAACCTGCACGCTATAGAGTTCTCTATGGTCTCAAAGGTGGGTGATTCTTGTTAAATTGCATTGGGTTAGGTTAGGTTAGGTGGTGCACCATGGCCTATTGGCCATTTCTCTGATAGTAGAACTGTGCTCAGTGGTGAGATGTTATTGATGCTATTGCATAAATATAGCTAAGTTTTGTGCAAAACTGTACTTCTGTTCTGATATTTTAAGAATTGGAAATTATGATAAACTGGTTTTTTGACGGTACTGTGATAATCTGGTATTTTGAAAAAAAAAAAAAATGCTCTGGAGGATGAGCGAGGATGACGCAGCGCGCCGGACGTAGCCCTTCGAACACCACCTAAAGGTTCATCCTGACAAGCCGGAGAGTCAGCGGCTCATTCTCAGCCAGCTGCAACAAGTATGAGTACTCACTCTGTCGCTGGGTATGATGTGCTTCGGGCTGATCTTCAGCGGGAAGTCCGTGGCGAGTTCGGACTGCATGCTGGTCTGCGGCGTGAGCGTGCCCGACGCCAGGATGACGCAGCGCGCGGGCCGCAGCCCGTCGAACACCACCGCGGGGTTCATGCAGATGAGCCGGAGCGTCAGCGGCTCATTCTCAGCCAGCTGAAGCGGATTTTTAGGGTTGTAGCCTACGAATAAATAATAAGTGAGGCAGTCTAACTGCGTTAAAAAATGACCCCAACAAAAATTGCGCCGAAGTGAGTGGAGATTAAAATTAAGCCGTTAGAGGCGGAGATTAAAAACAAAAAAAAAACGTCAACAGTTGGTCATTTTTCTTGCACGTCAATTTTCATAACATCGCCAATGACTCAGCTGTCATTGCCACCAACCAACTAGTCATGGCTTTTGTTCTGACTTTGAACCGATCACCAAGCATGTCTATCTGTAACCTCGGAAGTGATTCGTATGATTCGTATTTTAAATCATACGTCGTTTTGGTTTGAAGTAGGGCCATTTTTTGAGTGGATTTTGTTTTGAATTAGACTTCCTTACTTTTTATTTATTCGTAGGTTGTAGTAAAGCAACAAAGAACCCTTTGCCCGGGTCTTTGCCCGGGTTTCGGGCTTTATTCAGAGACTATTGGTACTAAGAAGTAATCACACCTACAAAGTCGTGAAAATCTTAGATATTTTTTCTAATAGTTAAACATGTGAAATGAAACTACAGAAGTATCTACTCGACTACAGGGCTAATTTTTTGGGAGAACAGTAAAAGAATAAAAGGATCTACATACTTAAAAGCAATCGAGAAGAGTCTAAAACATTAAATCATTTACATCAGTCAATAGCAAAACCTACTTTTGGCTTTACTTACTTTAGACTGTGTTTTCGATTTCTTCAGATGTTCCTGAGCAGCATAAAAGTATAAAAAACATTTTACATTTTACAGTAGATATAAAGGGAATAAGTATTTCAACAGAGGATTAAAAATAGAACGTGATATTTTGGCAGATCTACAACTGTCAAAGTGTCAAATTTATGCTTGGATAAGACTTATTTTATGTTAGATACTGAAATGGGCCCTTATTGTAGATCCGAAAAGATAAAAATAGCACTAACATTCAGTTCAGACCTCGTATGACTTCTTTTTCTTTCTTTCTTCTGGGTTGGATTAGAATATTTTATGACTGCGATCGCACCTGATGGTAAGTAACGATGCAGTCTAAGATATAAGCGGGCTTACTTGGAAGGGGTATGGCAGTGTACAATGTACATTGAACCCAAACCCCTATTCTGTTTCTACACGCCATCATGCCGGAAAGCTTAATAGATAAATAGATAGATAGATAGATAATGTCTTATTTTCCCACGAAGCAATTACAGAAATTCGCTTACCAAGTAAGTAAATCTAAAAAAAGTACAAGAAAATATAATTTAATCGTTTGGTGGCTCATCTTGTTTGGTAGGGCGATAATTAGCAACGGCCAAAGCCTCCCATCAGACAAAAGAAAAAAAAATGCTATTTCCTCTTACTTCAGTCTTCCTGTCTATTTCGCTTGCAGATTAAATAGCAAGGAGACAATGTAGTGAATTTTCGGATATTTTTTTAAATGTGTATTTGTCTGTTTACTCGTTACCTTTTCGATTTATTCGTTACCTTGTTGAATTGCGAAGTCCGCCACGCGCCGGCGTCGTTAACTTCGGAGCGGAGTTTGCGAACGAGCACCGGCTTGAAATCGTCCATGTACATTCCCGAGCAGCGGAACAGAAAACCTGCCACAAACTTATTGCTAACTTCAATATGTTACATGAAACTCAGGCGTGCTACACACTTATTCGGATCGGCACATACGATTGACTATTGATTATTTTTTGTTAATTGTTAGTTACAAAGTCTTCCTACATGGTATCGACGAAGACCTTATTATAAAATATTTTATTTTTTGAAAAGAGCAACTGCTGAGTTGCTTGCCGGTTCTTCTCAGCAGAATCTGCATTCCGAACCGGTGGTAGATTTATGACGTGTCATAAGAGCTACAAGTTAGCCTATATGAAATAAATAAATTTTGAATTTGAATTTTTGAATTTGACCTTCACATACCTACAGAGGCTAGATTAAACAGATATGAAGATATCTGTCCATGAAGACGTAATCATACGTGATCAAGTCGATGACAAGTTAGTAAGAATAGTTATTAGAAATAGACTATATAAGCTAGGGTTTAAGTATAAGATTTAATCTTTAGATCTGTGGTCTAACATTGACACAGTTATAAGTTAGGTTTAAGTTCTTTTTATTAAATTAGTAGTAGTCAAAATCTTCGTTTCCTTTCGTCGAAACCCTTCGTCGCTGTTACTAACTAAAGTACTTGTTAAGTTTTATTTTTGTTTACACTTCTTATTCCAAAATTGTAATTAGGTGCATTAGGTTTTAATTTTATGTATAAGAGCGCCAGCTCGCCATCAAACTGGCTGTCCAGTTTGGCGAGATATTAATTTTAAGCTTATTTGTGTAGCTAAATTTAACAATAAATTAAAAAAAAAAGTATTTCTTTAACAGATCCGAGCCGAAGCATTGACAAGATAGCGTTCATCTCTCTTCGTCATCCGTTCCATAGACAAGCGGTACACTCGCCAACTGTCACTGTCAAAAGTGACACATATTGACATCTAACGAGAAAAAAAAAGCGCGGTTACGGCTTCTAACCTCGTCTCTTGTTAAGCACAGAATAACTTGTATATGTTGTTAAGACTGCGACGCAGAAGTCGTGGGAACACTAGATACAGATCTTTAATTGATCTTGGTACTCTTGGGTTTTGTGAATTCTGACACCGTAAGACAAATCCAGTTTTTGAACTGTTTTCTCGTGTGAACTTACCAAGCACAGTGTCGAGGGATTCTAAGAGGTTGCACGTGGATTGTGTGACTCCTATCAAGGTGCGGTTGTCCTCGCGGTACCTCCTACAGAAAATCTCCGCGTTGTGATGAAATCCTGTAATACATATATACGGGTATACAGCGATTTGAGGGAGACTTTTTTTTATAATTCGATGACAAGATAATCCTTAACTGGATAGGATAATAATAGGATAAATACCGTTGTATTTCTTCTGCCCGATGTTGTGATTGTTTAGAGTCTCCACGAAGTTCTCCACTTGCCAAGCGAACGTCGCTTCAGTTCCATTAACCACCTGATTGTTTATTAGCGGAGTTTGATTCCCGAACCTGTGCACAATGAGGCAAAGTTCAAATTATAAGTATATTTTCGGAAGTGAGATCTTGTATTAAATACCAGTGTCACCAGTCTGTGTGTGTGCACGCGTGCGTGTGTCTGTGTATGTGTGCGCGCGCGTGCGTGTGTGTGCGTGCGTGCGTGTGCATGTTCAAATCATTTATATGTAGATTTTTATTAGCTTTATTATATAGGTAGCTTCCAAGAAAGCATGGAAAATTATGTACAAACGGTTTTTTAAAGTGAATGGTATAGATTTTACAATTTCGTCTATTTTATCTTATCTTTCATTTGCACATGATATCTCATATTAAGATTAACGAACATAATTACTGCAAATTCATAATTAATACCTAAAGATACTTACGGCTCAAATTCGAAAAAAAAAAAAAACAATATTTTAATTTATTTTATTTGAGTAATAATATACATTTAAATATTATATTATGTACAGTAAAAGCTCTTTATTCGCGGGGGATACGTTCCGTAAATATGCCGCGAATACAGAAACCGTGAATATGGAATGGTAATTTATATGGGATTATAGGGGATATGTTCCTAGGTGACAAAATAAAAAACAAATATATAAAAAAAAACAATTTCATTTAAGTTTTTGACCTAATTTGATTAATTATTATTTTCAGGTTTAGGCAATGGTTTAAAGAATTTTGTAATTTTTTCTTGCTTGAAGCTTTTTAAAAGTTCCTTCAATTCAGACTGATATTCAGCAGTGGCATTAGCAATAGACCTCTTAAAAATAAGACTTTGCTCTATAGACAGATCAGTTTTCATAAAAAAAAAATCACAAAGCTCTATGCCATTCTTAAACCTTTACTGAGATTTTGCAAATATTAGTCCATTTGACGACGCGTTTACAAAGGATATTGGGCTTGATACCTATTGAAATCCTTTTTATGTATGTACCGATGTACCGATTAGATCCGCGAATATAGGAATTGGGGTCACAATTTTTAATCCGCGAATAGTGAAAACGCGAATGAAGGAAGCGCGAAAAAGGAGCTATTACTGTAGTTAAAAATAAATAAAAATCCATACTGTAAAATAGAAAAGAAAAACGCACCATTGGTCCCAGTTTTTCAAATCAACCAGTAACTCTTCTATATGTGGCATCAATCCTTGATTTGCGAAGCGGAAAGAAACCACCGTTTCGAGCTCCTTAAAAAACACCATTGATTGCGAATTATACTTTTATAATAATAATAATATAAACGTAAAAAATCTTTTTAGAAAATCGACTTCAAACGCCACTACAAAGTATATCAATTGTGCTTATAAAATTTGAAGAGTCTCCAAACACCAGAGCAGTTAACAACATAGGCAATATAGCTTTGTAATGCAGCCCTAGAGGGTGGCTTATTTACCTATTATTATTTTTTATATATGATTAAAAAAATATATTTTTGCTTGTTTAGTTGTCATACAATACCTTAATAGCACTATTCACTTGGTCCCTGGTCAAGTTGCAGGTGGCCGCGTCCCGACAAATGTCTTCGATGTTGTGGCCCTCGTCTATGATCACCACGTTGTTTGTCAGATCGATTTGCATCTAAAACATTACGGAACTAATTTTATATAGCGCTATATTTATATAGAGATTGTTTTACTTTTGGAACAGCAGTTTTCAAAAAGTATCTTATATCAGTCTCCTGAATTCAAACTATCTCTGCGATAAACAACGAGATCGACACAGCGGAGCATCAGGGAGACAGATATAAATTCGCATTAAAATAAATCCTATCCTTGTTTGGATTGTTTCGCTTTTATTTGAAAAAAAAAAAACTAATGAAATGACTGTGTAGACAACTTTCTAAACATTGTCTGTTAGAGCAAAAAATCATTTTAACTGTCAAGGTTTATGGAAAACTAGTTGATGCCCGCGACTTCGTTCGCGTGTATTAACGTTTAATTCCCGCGGAAACTCTCTTATTTTCTGGGATAAAAAGCCTATGTATTATTCCAGACTCTATCTCTGTGCCTCAGCTAAATCTGTCAATCGCTGAGGGGTGATTGAGTAACAAACATCCATCCATCAATAGAATTAACGTTGGAATGTGGGAATTTACTTACACTTTTCCTAATACCCGGTTCGATCAAGTAGTTATAAGGACAAAACACAATGTTGGCAACTTTGGCCATTTCCCTGGCGCCGTAGTAGGGGCAAGCCGTTTTAATTTCACCCACTGTCACCAGGTCCTTGAGGTCGAAGGCTGGCGGCAGAGACTTCCAGTTCAAAGACTTGCGGTTGTCGTAGTACCTGCAGTTGGTCTCTTGTCTGCTTTTTTGTTTTTCTTTAGACGACAGAGGCTGTAAAATGAGAAGTGTGCTAATTACACATTTAATAAGTAGAAGTACACAGTTAATGAATTCCTTAATGACAAAGTTGCTTGGAGCCAGTTTGCTTTGCTTCAACTGTCCACAAGTTAGATAAGCTACATGTTGAAACATTTTTTTTTGAAACGAGCAACTTCTGAGTTTCTTGCCGGCTATTCTCATATCATTTATTTATTTATTTTAGAGGTGACTCTATGAGTCAGCCGGATAAATGAAAGAGTTCAAAAAACAATATTTGTACCTTTCAGTTTTCAGTTCGCACCTTTAACCGTTGGATTATCGAGGCTTCTAATTGGTTAAGTTACTTTGAAAAAAAAAATGTATATGATATGAAAAAAATGTATATGATGTATATGATGATAAAACGCACCTTAATACAAGACGTGCACATGTCATTCTTGGACGGCCATTGACTCCTGTCATACTCGCGTATACAACTATGCTCCCTAGCGGACAGAATGGACATGAGCGTGTCGCCGCAGTACACGGTCCTGCCGAACTCCTTCACGACCTGCTGGATCTGCTTGTGCGTGCGCGCGCCGTAGTAGATGGTGGGGAGGCTGGAACCAACAAACATGGTCGCCCTGAAGCGGAGGTTCTCCACCAGCCTGTATAGCTCTCTGGAACCAACCCGACACCATCACCGATGACGCATGCTGATCACCGATCCCAACGTGCTACTACGGTTTTTCTATTAACAAACATATCAAAAGATCTAATAAAATACTCATGATAGTACGAGAAAGCCTAATAATACGAAGCACAAGAAAAATATAACCATCTAAGCTACAATAAGCTTTAAATTGCTACCACGTGCATCCATGCATACCTCGTGCTAAATCAACTCTTGCTGTTTGGTCTTCTTTACTTCGTTAAGACTATTTTCACATCAATCACAAATTGATTGATGTGAAAATAAAAACTGGATACTTTCACGTACAGATTAGTATATAAACCTGTGAAGATGATACTGCTATTGGCGCAATTTGAATACCATAAGCCTACTTTGTCGTATTAGTTTACAAATTGCGAAAAACCAATTTAAATTTGAATTTCGCGGGCAGACCCGTGTTTTGGGCCTTAGCGAGCGATAAGACCGCCTTTGCGCACAGTAATTAACTATAAGATTCAATAAATTGTAAACAAATCATCTCTTGTGTGTAGCAATAAAGAATATTCTATTCTATGTGCATGAAGTAGTAAATATTACTTGTAGAAATCAGATTAGCTACACATGCACGCTTTTGCTGACTCGCTTCTAGTGTGAACAAGAACTGACTTTTGCAATTTCTAATATGTTAATGGACACTTTACCTTAATACTTTATGTTACAATTTGGTTACAATTGAGGGGATAGCTTACCTTATTTTTTGAGGAGTTTCTACTTCAGGTACTATGAATTTTTCAGGTGTGGATGGCAACTCAGGACTATTCAGAGGCGATTCGGAATTGTAGCGCATTTTCTTCTGCAGGTTTACCAAACCATCGTTAGGTGGACCTAAGTGGTTTACAGAATATTGTGTACTGTTTATTGTAATTGAAAAATTTTTTCAATAAAAAATTAAGTATAATGGTTGTTGTATTAACATTAACAGGTTTTCCGTTTTCACATTATAACTAGACACATGGTGTATTATCAAAGGTGTTTATCTAGCAATCAAATTTCGAATTATTACAACCAAGTAAAAAGAGACTATTTTTGTCGTTTGCTCTATGAAAAAATGACAAAAGCGTTAAACGTATAAAGTTTAAGTCGCTTTCCAGCCTATATCCGGATATGCAGGAGGGTCCACCGATCTCCCTTTTTAAATTGTTTTTGTAAAATTATATCTATAACTCATTAAAATAAAAAACACTGCTAAAAACGGCCAAGACGTAAATCGCAACGCGCTATCTGAACTTGCTGCCTGAATGAACCGTCTTGTATGTCTGTTCATGCGAAGAATCGAGTGATATCGCAGTTTTCGACAACACAGACAGATTTCAGCCCTTCATTTCGTTTGAAATATAACAAATTACATACAAAGGTTTCGATTCAAAGTAGGTAAGTACATAAGTTATATAAGAGTAAATAATATTGACATTTGTTAAAGATATACTCGTAGATACTCCAATGTTCACGGAGCGCGCGTCTGAATGATTCTGCTGGAGCTTGCGTTGAAGTAGGGTTACCAATTGTCATAAGAGGATCCGTCGACGATAGGATACATTTTTATTCGAACACAATACATTGTTATTCAACCTTAAGAATTCCTCGTAGGCAATAGAAGACAGTTAGCTTTACCTTGGTCAATGGTCATCTTAAACATGAAAGCTTCTGATCGTTAGTAACAAAATTCTATTATGTAATTGATAGGTAGCAAATCTTTAGATATTGTAAGTGAACCAACTAGTGTAGATTTACTTGAAAATATGATTTGTTTATGTGAATAAAAATATGTCCGTTATATTTTAAAGAAAATTATACTATGAAATTCCCGCGCTGAGTATCTACCTAGTACCTATAGCTAGGCAGGCTAGTAGTATACAAAGTATTGACCAAACAATAGACGTACCTACGATACTATAAGCAAGATTATCCTAGGATTTTAGAATTTTGATTCAGTCTATTGCAGTTTTAAAATTTAGGTCAGTTGTGCCTTGACTATTTAAAAGCGTTCTCAATAAGTTCTGATTACTAAACATATCGTATTAAAATGTTAGAGTAGATAGTGTTCCTTATAACAAGATTTTTGTGTAAATAGCTACTTTCGTAATTATTTTCGGGCTATGCATTATCCATACAAAGTCAGAACGAGTAGTATTTTATTAAAAAAACTCAAAATTCACAGACTGAAGAACAAGAGGATCGCGTACAAAAAAGCAAGCATGGCAGCCCTAGAAGGGGGTCGATTTCAATACTTTCATTAGGGTGAACGCGGCGCCGTAATCTACGTAATGGCGTCATTGTCAACGCTCGTCGCCATTTTGAATTAGTGCAGTCATCGCAAGATTTTACTTATATATATTTTACTTAAGTATATCATTTTATACAAGTATTCATACAGAATGCGCAAACACAATGCACATTTTATCTTGATCATTAAGCTGCGAAGGGATTTTTCATTAAGTAGGTACATACCAGATTTGCATCTCAAACTGTGCCATTAAATGATCTTAAGTAGAGTTTACACGAAGCCAGTAATGCTGGCGCCAGTCTGCAGACAAGCCAGCGTTGGCCTGGCCCTTGTTGTTTAGACGCGGCCAATCATTCACAGATTTTTTCTTCTGGTGTGCACACGTTTGGAAAAAATAATGAATACGCGGCAAAGGCTGTTGAAAAAGAAATGTTTAAGGAATATCTCTGCACTATTAAGAGAAGAGTTGATTGATATATATTACAAAAAAAGGGAGCGAAACGACTTTGGATAAGAAAATGGTTAAGCGATAGACCTGTAACTGGAGCCTCTGCCTTGTTGCTGAAACAACTAAGATTAGAAGATCCTTCTGAGTACAGGTTGACGTTGCGGGTTACTGCTGAAAACTTTCCAAATAAAACAACAAAGAACACACACCGTACGGACGTTCGCCAGTGACTGGCGAGACTCGTCTACACGTGTCCGCAACGCTGGCGCGGGGGTCGAAGGGTATGCGGGCGGAGGTCACTGGCTAGAAAAATAGACGGTCGCTCTATTCTCGCCAGCGTTGGCAGCCAGCTGGCTTGGCTTGAAAAACTGTTTACACAAGGCCAATACCAAGCCAGCACTGGCTGCCAGTCTTATTGGCAGCCAGTGTTGGCTCCGTGTAAACTATGCTTTATGGCACACTATGATATAGTTACATATTATTCATCTGTGATCACACATTCACACAGGATGGCGATCAGGTCTTACGACCGAATACGGTCTTAAACGGGTTTGTTTTGTGCTGTTCTTATAGAAAAAAAGACAAAACTAAATCACTTAGTAATAAAGGTACACTTAGTATCTTTCAGCTAGTATCTCTTTAGATGTTTCAGTATGTGGTTACACAAACCTATGCCTGTTGTTAGAGCTTAAATAGATGTGCCATACCTACCCGACTTCTTCAAGAATAAAGATTATCATCTGGGTCAGGCCCGTGGCCGTAGTATAAAATGGTCAACACATTCCGGGCGTGATTCCCGAAAGATGTGGGTTCCACGCCGGCCTCGCAATTTTTGATACGTATTCAAAAATTTGGAAGGCTCGGTCGATTCGACCAACCGGGTCGAGTATACACCAGACACCTACATATATTAAGATGAAAAGTATATATTATTATAATCGTAAGCACTTACTGTCGAAGGAATCTTTATGTGGCTCTTGTCTCTTGTTTACGACGTTGTAGCTTGCATTCTGTTTTTGTGGAGAATCGTAGATGCTTTTTTCGCCTGAAAAAAAAAAGATCTCATTAACAGAATATATATGATCCCAAATGTTATGTGCGTTTTAGCAACTAAATATCACTTTCTAAGAGCATCATATGTGTACATTTATTATGTTCTTGCTCAGTTCGGCAAATGAACTATGCAGATTAATGCTTCATTTAAGTTTGCGATTATACACTGAAAGGTCGCAGGTTCGATGTCCATTCGTTGCACTATTGTCGTACCTACTCCTAACACAAGCTTTCCGCTTATTTGGAGGGGAGAGGAGGATATAAATCAATTTCAGGTTAGCTAATATTCTTTAAAAAAAATAAGTAAGCGAAATTGCATTGGAATGTAACTTGGCAAATAGACAGGTTGCATCTTAGAGACAGACATAGACAGCATAGGATACTTTTCATCCTGGAAAAAAATCCTCCGCGATGAAAATGAGCATCAGTTCGTTATATAAATTAAGGAAGTGGAAATGCATATTTTTTGATACAAATATATCTATTAAGATTAGGTAAGTATAGATTTAAGGATTAGAACCTGCGATTGGAACCGTTTATCACGAGATAGCGATGCTATCTCGCGTTCATGCAAGAGATAGTATTTAGTCGTGATGCTAAGCTGAGTGTAATCGGTCGGTGCGTTATGGAGGAATTTTTAGGGAAACAGTATGTTATGGTGTCGCACGAGTATTTCGATGAATATCTAGTGTTTATGGGTATGGATGTTCCGCATAATAGGTACCTAATGAATATTCACGACGATTTCTGCAGATAAGACTTCAGCGAGTGTTTTGAAGCTTAATCGATGAAAAGAATTTATTATGTGTTATATTATGACGAACTCATCAACTCCGAGCCGAATCTACTGAAGCTAGTAACTTGAAACTTTGACAGTAGGTCCCTATTATGACGCAAAGAAAATTAAGAGAGGATTTTGGAAATTCCATCCTTAAAGGGGTTCAATAGGGGATGAAAGTTTGTATGAAAGTCAACGCCGTATCCTTAAAAATTAGTAGGTACATATTTGGGCTTACTGTTAAAAATTAAGAAATGCGTAGGTAATTCACGCATTTTCGGATATTTCACCCCCAAGGGAGTTAAAATTAAAAAGGGATATAATTTTCTGTAAAAGTCCGTCATGATTCAAGGTATTATGTAAACTGGTATTTCAAGTTGAGTTTCAGTTAAAAAAGAACAGTGTTTCACGATTTTATGAAATTCCACCGGGGATGAAATCTTGCATGAAAACCCTATATTTTTCAAGTCAATCCAGGAAAATTTGTTTGGAGTTTTTTTGGATGAAACATAATAATGATTTCGAGCTAACTAAAGCCTGATTTTAACGGTTTAAAAATGCTGTATATAATTTAATAAATTTCAGGTATGGGCTACATAGCCCGAAAAGCAGCAATTAATTTGAGACCAATTCACTGTTTGACTCGCAATGAGGATGGGACATACACATTTTCTTTAAAATCGAAGCTAGCAAACTCCTCATATACATTTAGGCCTGGGGAGAAGTTTGAGGAGACGAAAGCGGACGGAGTCAAGGTATCATCATCAACATTAGCATCAGCAACTGAGGAGTGTATTTTTAAAGGGGCTTAAATTCACCATAAGCTAACTTTAGGAAAACAATAAAAACTTCTAATTTTGTCTGTTTTTTTTTTTATTATTATTTTGAATTGCCAAGTTTTGAAGCATTACATCGGAATTAATCCTTTGACAGGCTCAAAGGATTTTTATTTGGAGAAATCTTAGTAATTAACGTACTAAAATAGATTTCACCAAAAAAAAAAAAAAAAATTTTTTTACAATATGGTAAATAAGCCCTTTTGAAAAGACACTCCCCATTACTCATTAACGCCTCACTACTGAGTGCAGGTCTCATCTTAGAGATGTGTTATACCTAATTGGTCATTGGTTGGATAATTCAGAGGCGTGCAGATTTCATTGTGAGAAATTCAGCAATTGCTCTTTCCAATACAAAACTGTTATAGGTACAATAAGCATTTCATCAATTTTTTTTTCTTTTGTCCTCTCTTCAATCTGCGATCAGTCCGTGAACTATGAGCAGATCTGGGGTTTTTTAATTGATAGAATATTATGATGATGGAAATCTTTAATTTTAGGTAGAATCGCTTATCATATTGGAAGGGAATATAATGACGCACACGCAGATTGAAACAAACGGCAGGACATCAAAACATGTTCGAGAATTCTATCCAGAAAAACTTGTTGTGGTATGTATATATATTTCTTCATATAAGAACAAAAATATTACGATAGAGATATGATTTTTCTATTTTCGTTAAACACTGTCTTGCTAAACCTAAGCAGTGAATATGCGGTTTCTTAAGAATCACTATATCGCTGCTTGAATTCAAAACTAGCATAAATCAAAATTACACTTTTTTGCAGAAAAGCTAATAAAATAAAAATAAACTATTTTTTGTCTACTGCTTTCTTATTTTATACCAAATATATGCATATTATACATCGTCAGAAGCGTATTTTTAAGCAGCATTAAATGTTTTGAGTAGTTTTTTTGTAGAATTTTTTTTTAGGTAAAAATTGTAGAAATTTTCTACATTTTTTGTAATTTGTGGTACCTACTTTTGAATTGAAGCAGCGACATCTGTAAATTAAATTAATGTCTAGAAAGAGATACAATGACATCTTACGCGACGCTGTAGGAAGTTATTTGTATTAATTACACAATTCTGCGCTTGCAAGTATGTAAGTAGAAGATACTAGAAGACTTTTTGAAAATATTTTAGTTAGTAGTAATGTGCGGAATAAAGATTGTTCCACTACAGTAGTTGGTAGTAGCGCGAACAAACAAGTTACCCAAGTTACTACTGGTAGTAAGACTGTCGCCTGATAGCATCACGGGTAGGTACATAAAGATTTTGCAGACAGAACAAGTTTTACGCTCTGCCCATCGCATGCATACCTAATCAAAAATAGTTTAACTGAAATCTCAATTAAGCTCCTAAATTGTATTTTTGATCCTTTTTTCTATTTGTTACAGACAACAACGGCTGTAGGCTTTGATAAAACTGTAACGAGAATTTTCCAATTAGTACAATAGGATTTTCATTGGAAGACGAAACTGATACTGAGAGCAGCTTCATGGAAATTATCAACTTTGGAATAAAGATTTTCGTTCGTCGTTTGTTCGTAGTGATTAATATTTAATAATAAATTATTTATTA
Source organism: Hipparchia sbordonii (assembly GCA_038048805.1). Lineage (NCBI taxonomy): Eukaryota > Metazoa > Arthropoda > Insecta > Lepidoptera > Nymphalidae > Hipparchia > Hipparchia sbordonii. Next base: position 3,419,614 of record CM076107.1, on the reverse strand, counting down.
TAGCTTTATGGCTACTACGGCCCACTCACATTACATATAAAAAAAATATTAATGATACATACACAAATTATCTATACAAATAAATAAAATTAAAGTGTCTGTTTGTAATATCAAAAGAACAGCTTTTTACTAACTGCATACGAAAGTAAATACGGTACTTATAACAGGAAAACAATTTTAAAAATTTGTGTCTGTCTGTCTCTTTGTTTGTTGCCGCTAATCTCGGGAACGGCTGGACGGATTTTGACGGGACTTTCACTGGTAGATAGCTGATATTATATCCTGATGCTGCAGGGGTTCTGCCCACCTAAACTGTGTTTGGTACTGTTGATTGTGAGTTGAAGAAGCGGACGAAGTCGCGGGCGTCCGCTAGTTTTTAAATCAAAAAGTTAAAGGGTCAGGCGACAGCATGTTAAGGTATCGTCTCTATAAAGCAACTACGCTGCTTCTAGTGGATATGAAGCTTTACACCGAGCACTGGTGCAGAGCAACGAATCTTAAATTCCGTTTGGCACGTAATGGATGACAAAATGGCAATTACTCATATTACCGAACCTCCAGCGAAGTGCGCCGTTACTTGAACGCTCGAATAATCAAATTCTCTACATAATCCCCTATCGACTTTCACTTAACATAGCAGGGAGGCTATCTGCCAGAGAGATGCCTTACCTATTGCTAGAGTCAAAATAGCCACCGTTAGTCGAACTTTTTGTTAACCATTAAATTGGTTTTGGACCTACTTATACTTCTTTTTTTTTCGACCGATATACATCTGCTGCTCTATATGCTAATAAAATAGGAATTTTACATGGACTTCCAAATAATAATAATATAGGAGACAGTGTCTTCCTTACATTTATGAATAAGAATACGTTTGAAAAATAAGATTAACTAAACTAACCTATGTTACGTTGTTTAAAGAAATGCCATAGAACTATTTTAATTTGTGTGTTGTGTGTTTGTGTGTGTGTGAGGGTCCCTCAATTTCTCGCCGTCTATCCCTGCGTCTTCATGACTTCGGCGCAGGGTCTGCTAATTGCCAACTGCGCTTTCCATTGCGAGGTTACCACACCAGCACCTTGGGACCCCATAGTTCTTCGAACCTTTGGACCTACTTTTATCAATAATATCAACAATATTTATTTGTCAATAATATCTATCGTTACGAGTATCTTTATATCACATGATGCAATTCTTCCGTGAGGTGAACAATAGATAATACCTTTGTATTCGAAATTGTTATGTGTACGCCAATTTGTTGTTTTTATGACAATTCAAGACTCTACCACCGTTAGAAAAGCAGATTTTGCTGAGAAGAGCCGGCAAACAAGCCAGCAGTTTCTATCTTATCTTATTCAATTCATTTCATTATAATAAATTACTTGTGGTTAGCTGAGTGCAAAGTCAATGTTTTTGCAAAGTCACGAAACTTTCTCATAAAGAAATTCATTAATTAATTACCCTCTACAATATTTAAAATTTTCAACTTGTGGATCTATGAGGTTTGCTCCTCTTGTATTATTATTTAACTCAATGCTGACAACCGAGAACATTCTCTCCGGGCCACTTTCCAAAACACGATTCCCTATTCCATTAGACCCTCCAAGTTATCTCGCGTTATTTACATCGCCTGACCGTACCGTCTTATGTAATGTACCCTTATGTATCGGGTATATAAGTGAGCAATCGTGGGCCGTGTGTCGTTGTTTATAAGGGTGGTTTTGTCGGGGTGGGGTAGGGTTGTCAGCCACGATCAAAGAGTAGATTTTATCTGTTCTTTGTTTTTGACAAAAAAAACGAGAATCCAAATAAAGCATTAGGTGAGCCGTGCCGTTGGTTTGCACACAAGGTAGCTGTGTTTTAGGACTATCTATAAAAAAAAATTGTATCTACTTACCGGTTGACTAGAACAGAATAATTTTTTATTCAAATAAACTTTTACAAAGTGCTTTCAAATCGTCAAATGAATCTACCACTGATTCGGAATGCCGTTCCAAGTTCCAACCGAGAAGAAACAGCAAGAAACTCGGCGGTTGCCCTTTTAAAAATTCTACCTACTTACCGGCTGACTTAGGCTTTATCCACACGCAAAATGATAAAAACGCAAAAATTCAAGAAGTAGGGCAATTAACTTTATCAGATAGCTGCGTATTTCGATTCGCGTCATGCAGGCGGTTTTGAGTACACTCGGACACTCCCTGCGTTCGGGAATCACGCGTGATACGGAATTGATGCATGAATGTGATGCATGAAACAAGCTTGCGGGGCTCATCCGCATACGTTTCGTCATACGCATATCTCTGTAACCGCACTTAAAATAAGCTTTTTATTAGAGTTTTCGCTTTGAGTCCCAAAGGTTCTATGGATTTAATGTAATCATATGTAAAACTCGTGATGTCCTTGGGCCAACGTATAGGTAAGACAAGACAGCAGTGGCGTGCATACAGGTCAGGCATTAAGTGGGCAGATGACATAAAATGGAGAAAATCTCCAGTACGAGTTATAAAAACTTAAGGTTAGGGTTTTTATAATTTGTAGGTACAATGCCTACCCTTAAGTTTTTTATAACTCGTACCTACTTGAGATTTTTTCCATTTTATATCATCTGCCTACCCTGTAGTACATCCTATGCCCACCACTGAGTCAGGTATATAAGTATTTTGGTCTTAAACAAAATGTGCAATTCCCTTTGCCAAATACACGTGTATGAAAATGTCAAGGAAAAGTCGCTAGCCCTGGCTGCGGGCGGTGGTGGGGCGGTGTGAGTGGGGGAGCGGGGGGTGTCGCGGTGTCGTTGCCATGGCGACGCGGCGCCCGGACGCCGGATCCCGACGCCCGCAGTGTCGGCCGCCGCGCCCGCGCCCCGCACAAGTGACACAAGCTGCGAAAAAGCACAACCGCCCTGAGAATATGGCGACCACGAGTTTTTGAACTTGACGGAGTATACTGCATAGGGATTTTACTGAATGTGTGTTCCGAAGTCCTTCATCACCATCATCATCTCGAATATTCAACTCATCGCCGGCCCACTACAGGGCGCAGGTTTCACCCGGACAAACAACCAGACGGACAAAAATTTTAAAAAATGTTGGGTCATGCTATTATTTAAATAACTAAATGAGATTCAACAATATCATCTCATCTCAAGCCATCGAACCGTTGTCCCACTACAGGGTACGGGTGTCCTCTCACGGGTTTTAATGCTGTAAAGTTCTACTTTGTTGAAGGGAATTCTTTACTTGCTTCAGAGTGAAGAGTCACTATTTAACCGCGATATCCCGAGTCAATAATTTTTTAGTATTTAGTAGATAAGTGCTCAAGATGTCATTAGGTATCAAAAACGTCATGAAATAAAAGTTCATAAATGTGTAATAACTCAATACGTGAATGTGTATAAGGAAAACTGTGGAGTACGCCATTTATTAGTAGCATTAAGCTGCTACCAAAATTATGCTAGTAAACAGTTGATTACAAAGTCAAATGTACAAAGAAAAGTTTTGGAAATTTTAATCTCGATGATAAATGAGATGACAAATGAAGCCATGGTCACCCTAGCATCCACCCTTCAGGTCGGGTCGATGTGGCCGAGGGAGGGTAGGCTAGCACCTTTTGTTTAGGACCCCACCCCCTGTTCATTTACTCGCGTACTGCTCTCAATATTGTTTGCGAAAGGTTTAGGTGCCTAAATGTAGAGGGGAAATGTCACGGTTTCACTTTTAAAGAATCCCTTGTAATGAAATATTGTATGCGATACGCAGCACTTTGTTTCAGTGCTTTCGTCTAGCCCTTCATTGTACGAGGGCTGGCAAAAGTAGGGGCAATTAAAAAAGTAATCTAGACTTGAGATTTTATGTTGTGCGCTCGTTGACATCCTCTCGACGCGCAGTAATACGATACTAGGTAGATTTCATCTGAGGATATTTTTTTGTTTGAATTTTTTTATAAAGGTTTGAAAATGGCGAAGTGCCGCGGTTTAAGTTGTAGGCAAAACTGAATACCTGCTGAAAGTCTGAAAACCTTATATTTAAAACAGCATCGGAATCGCAAATTGACATTGTTTGTGTTTGGACATTATTTTTGTGGACAAAATGCAAAAAATAACGCTCTTAAGCATTAAGAAATGTTTCAGTTTTTGGTTTAGAGGAATAGTAATGAACATGAAAGTAAAATAGAATGAAACCCTTTGTCCAGAAGCTGGACTAGAGCAGGGCTGAATGTCTACAGTACGTCTATGTAGCAAGGAAGGACACCTGTCTGCCGTTCACAAACTATAACGCCGTTAACTACCAAGACCATATTTCCTAATATAAACCCTAATTTAAATGTATTTGGATTCATATTAGGAAATATGGTCTTGGTAGTTAACGGTATTATAGCTTGTGGACGGCAGTGTTCCTGAGCCTAGGCCTACTTGTACTTCTTCCATTTTGAAACGTTAAATCACAAACCATTCAAGAAGAAAACAAATGCAATAATATAATGCATTTTTCTCATGCAATATGTAGTTATTTACGTCAACTTAAATTGCCAAAATTAATCTAAATTCTAAATAAAGACTCGTTATATCAAAGTTTCCAACGACGCCAATTTGAAGTAGGAAGGATACTTCGAAACACGAGTCTCTTGCGAAATATCAACTTTACGTCTAACAATAAAGCTAACAATGTTGCCGTTTGCGTAATACTGAGGAAGTTTTGAATTTAGATCTTATTTTTATGACATTTTGAGCACATTTCTGTAGATAGACTCAATATACACGAAATTAGGCCGATCCTCTCCAGGGCTTGGACGAAAGTAAAAAGCCGTAGTTCGTGTTACAGAATACCTTTTTACATCTTATCTTACAAGTTATTTCAAATCAACGTTCGTATTTTTGCATTTCTTTCGTTGGCCTCTTTTTGACAGCATCACCAACATTACTAAGCATCATGAGGTACGGGTCTCCTCTCAGAACGATAGAGGTTTTTAAAAGCAAATAAAGTTTTTTTTACTAGATATATAAATTAGCGCTTGACTGCAATCTCACCACCATCAGATGGTCAGTGAAGATGCAGCTTAATATGGAGCGCACTTGCCTTTTTATTTAACTTGCAATATATGTATATTTTTTTAGGGTCAAATCTTGAAAACTGAATTAGAAAAAAGAAGATTAAAAGGAAGATGGCTCTGAGAACTTTGTTAAAATCTGAGCTTGGGCTCGTTTGATTCATCTTAACAAGTACAGAAGCAACTTAATGTGCCAATCGAGTTTGGGCTCGTTAATTCGTCTTGACTTGAACTCGGGTCCTAGATGATATTCAGGGATGATGTAGCCAGCCACTAATGCTGCGGCCACATTAATGGGATATGCCAGTGAACATGGCGTATATCACCATTAACCGTAGGTGTAGCCACGATCTACGGGAAATGGCATTGACAATGCCGTAGAAGTTTGGCATTAAGTCGGGTGGCGGTAAATTTTGGCAGATCAAAGAGGTTCAACGGCAGAATTATAGCATTATTTAGACATTTACCGTATGTTTACCAGTGAAAAAATATGGCATAGTTAAAGGCATTGTTGGGCATTGACATTAACCTTAATGTAGCCGCAGCATAAAAGCTTTTAAACTTTATTTCGAACAGGGTATAGTTTTTTACGCAAAGATTCGCAAGTCACACTGTAGGCTCAGGTAAATATGTATAATGTCCGCTTGGAATCGATCGCGTGGTTGACGCGGCGGGTGTTGGCTCCGCCCACATTTCACACGGCAGGTGACGATTGGCCGAGCGCGACACGCACACCTCAACACTTCCAAGTGGTATAATGAATAATTTTCACAATTTCTCCCGTTGCTCTTGTTGGCACGTTTAAAGAGCACGACGCGTTATGAGCGTGTGTGAGTTCACGGGAAAATTCTTAGTCTACAGAGAACAGACTTATCATATTGTTGTACAAGGGAAATCGTGTTACTTAATGAAACTAAGACCAAATTCATTTCATTAATCTCAATCTCTGAATAGACGGCCAATAACCGGGTGCAAGTCTCCTCTCAAATGGGGAGGTCATTATAGTCTATCACACTGGCTAAGTAATAAAATTATTTATTTCATCATCATCAAAGACAATCACATCAAAAGAACTTATATTGCAAAACACACTTATATTATTAGGATCAAAATAAAACAAAACAAAAATATCAGACAGCCAAAACCGACTATTAAAACCTTAAACCTTAAACGGGTGATATTTTAAACTGAACGATCTCTCACAGCATATCAGACAATCAAAATCCATCAAAGGGATGTTAAATCGACAAACATACAGGCTACCGTTGACGCCGATGAACAAAAAAAAAAAAAGAACACTTGAAATCTAATTCCGTACAATCGCGAGGCAGATGCGCGTCCGAACAAAGGGAACCATTTGTAGAATCGTAATAGGTACATCTAATTTTACGCAAGCATTGTGCGCCTGCGTTGTTCGCGCCTTGATCGACAGCTCTGATAATTTGAATATGGTAAGGCATTCGAGCGTGGCGAGTAGGTACGCTGCGCCGGCGCAAATTATGAGTTTCGATTTTTTATAGACACCTATGTTATGCTAGTTATGATTTGTGAATGACTATAGCTGAAGCTCGCGACTTCGTCCACGTGGAGTTACGTTTTTGAAAAATCCCACGGAAAACGGGACAGCATTCAGCACTCACAGCAACAACGACAGCAATCAGCTAACACTTGGAAGTATTTATATAGAGATTACTTATTTTTAACTATTAAACTTTAAGCGTACCAATTATGTACATTTCTTTGACACATAAGTTCGATCACTATTGGGTAGGTATTAGGTAATTTCTTTCGGCAGTCGGATAAAAAAACTATCATCTGGGCAAGCGCGCTTCTCTCCAACCTGGACAACATCAGACATGAAAATTGAGGGTAGAAATAAATTTCGTTGAATTGAACTCACCATGGACTCGTTTTGAGAAAAATGCCTCAGGTGATTCGTCTGCGTTCTTTTTCGGACTTGAAATGTACTCGAAAGCTCCATCTAGATGGTTCAACTCAGGATGCTGGGCCAAGGACGTTGAGGCCTGCTCTTGACAGATGCGATCTGGAAAGAGGTCATCATCTTTGTTACTTGCTCTAATGAAAAATCTGGAGACTATAGAAATTATTGTAAAACTTGATGATGTCTGCGTCTTTATCCGCCTGAACTAACTAAAAAGTGTTATTTGACTGTTTCCAGGTTGTTAGGTCAAGATCTGGTGAGCCGTAAAAAAGGCATCAAACAGACACTTACGCATTTTTTTTTTAAAAAAAGAATATTAGCCTAGCTGGACATATATTCTCCTCTCTCCTCCAAATAAGCGGAACGCTTGTGCTAGGAGTGAGTACGACAATAGTGCAACGGATGGGGCTTGATCCTGCTACCTTTTAGTTTTCAATTCAGACCTTAACTGTTGGGCTATTTATAATACCTATTAGTAATATTAGTATGGTTTCATACACCCATGCTCAAGCCTAAGTCCATAATATGGCCATAATAATGAATATAATATGGAGATATAATATTATTATACCAAAGTGCGATTTGGATGTCCTTTACCCTTGTTACCGAAAAACTCCATTTAGCGTACATTATTGTTTGCCCATGACAAACAAGAATCGTTAAGGGCTTACACAATATAGAAACATGTCGCCTGTTTTAAAGAAACTATTAATCTTCAGGCCATTCTCACCTGAAAACTTAGCAAAAATTTTGTGTAATACTTTGAAGAACAACAATTTGTCATTCGATCTCTGAAGTGAAAACTTCGTCTAATTGCTCTCGGAGCGAAAACATTGAACGTTGAATGGGAACCGAAAATTTCATATTTCCTAAAACAGCCGTCGGAAACGGCTAAGCCCTCCTCCCCCTCGGCACTGAGAGCTGTAAAATCCGTGCAATTTGTACTCCCTCTACTCTTATCGTATACCTATATACTTATCGATTTATCGCAAACACAAGTTCGTGTTTTAAAAAGTCAAGCTAGCCGTGGGCATGCTCCCGTCGATCTTATTGTGGGTGTCTACAGTCTATTTTGGCGCGGTTAGGAGCGGGTGGTTGGGACGTTTCGGTTCGGCGGCGTGTAAAAATGCCGTCTTGTAGGCACACTGCCCCTCCCCAGGCGACATTTTTACAAGTGGGGGAGGGGGAGGCCACCCGGAGGCTGCCGTCATTTCGTTGTCATCCAGGGGCTCCTTTTTGCGCGATCACGGCGCGAGCGTCGGCGTCGACAATACTGTTCAGTATTTTTATTCTTTCCGAGAAGAAAATGCGAAAAAAACTCGTAGAAAATCATGAACAATGCCGCCCTTGGGCGAGATTACCGCCATCAGAAAATGAATGCTTTGTTAGATCCGTCCACGGGGATGTTTTCAGTTGTTACATTAGACTTGTCATTTCCATTAGAGGGTCCAGATGTCGCCGAGCTGCCGGGCCCCCGAACCCGCCCAAGTCTTTATTTGCGTTTCAATTATGAAAGTGCTTCGTCACAATCGCTTATATAACGGCGCAGAAATATTACTCGCAGCTTACTGATTATTACGAAATACCTAGATCTACTTATCTATATATATAAAATATATATATAAAAATGAGTCCCTATTTGCCTTGGTTTCGACATCACACGTGAACAGTTGGACCAATTTCGCTTATTCCTTTTTATTATGTTTGTTATTGTAAGAAGGCTCTTACGGAAAGAGAAGTTAAGAAAATTGCTCCAAAAATTGGACAATTTCAGAAAACTTAACAACTATTTTAACTTCGCGAGTTTGACAGTTCGTCAGTGAAACTTGACAGCGAATAAAAATCAAACACGATAGAATAACGGGTTCATACAACACTGTTTCCAAGAACATGAACCCTTGAATAGCCGCTAAAATTGTAAAGTGTTTGTTTGTTGGTTCGTTAGTTTATTGGTTAGTCCTTTAATAACGCAGCAAAGCATTGGATCAGCATGAGTAAAGTTGAAGACCTGTAAACAAATATAAACTCAAAAAAGACGAATTCAAATAGCAAAGAAAGACTCTCTGCGGCCCAACTCAACAATTTGAACGCGAGTCTAAAACACTTTATTTTTTCTATCTACCTATTTAAAAAGACGTCGCTATAAAAAAAATTAAGCCGCTCAACAAACTATACGAATTTTTATGGTATGCGGGCTGTATAATTGCCTAGAGATTGCTCTATTTAAACCAGCGGTGATAATGAGTAGCAAAAAACCTCAATTCATGTAAAACAATAAGAACCCACTCGCTTTAGGTATGGACTCAAAAAGAGGAGTTCAATTGTAAAAAGGAGTCACTGCGGCTAACCTCAAAGTAGTGAAGGCAGGTTTGAAAGGGCAAGCGCATAAAGGCGATGTAACGCGATGCTCTTTCAAGTCGGTAGCGCGCAAAGCTTTGTCTTCCGCCGCTCATCACTACCAATTACGTCAGGTTTTAAGAAAGGTGTTCAAATTTTATTTGGGACTAGCTGATGCCCGCGACTTCGCGTGGATATACTTTTTAAAACTCCTCGGGAACTCTTTCATTTTCAGAGATAAAAAATAGCCTACTTCACTCTTCAGGTCCTCAACTATATCCACGCAAAAAATTAAGTTAACCAGTTGCTTCGCTGCTGCGTGATTGAAGGACAAACCAACAATCAAATATAATATTAGTAATGATAGTAAAAAGTAAGGATGAAATTTTTCAACGATTTCCTTTGTTTAAAAGCAATTGGAACGGTGGCGTTCACTCGTAAATTGGTAAAGCAAAAGTATAAATTCACAATTCGATGTCAAGATAGTTAAAAATTATAACATTCTAAACAGTGACTAACGACGTATAAAAACAGCCGGAAAGATTTACAGTTATGTCCAAAAGCATTTGTTCTTCATGACACGCGAATTACATTTTTATAGGAATCTCGAGGGTTTGGTTCCATTGCCTCATTAGTCTGCCGCGGGAACACGTCATACAAAAATATTGCTACACTGCGATAAATAATCGTTATCACCTCTGATTGGGCGATCATTATTGATTGGTATTGGCTAAAATGCATTGTCACAGCAAGAATTCCAATTACCACAATCTATACTGTACTGTATTGATGCACCTTTTCCATAATCGATCAGCTGGCTTATAAACGAACGTGTTTTGAATTCAGTAATTTAAGGAATGATTAATTTAATTACTACAAAATTAAGTTTTAATAACCAGTAGAGATAGTTAAATAGGTGTGGATTGAGGTATCTTTCATGGATAGCCACAGAATGATTATAATACTGTGCCGCTTTTGTCCAGCAGTTGCCAGCGACTTGCTTGGGACCGTCCGTCCGTCCATTAAATGGGGGTCTACTAACGCTCCCAGTGCTTAGACCCCAACGTTGACAAGAGGAGTTACTGTAAATTGAACCAGTAACAACTTATGCAGCTAAGTGCCAATTTCATAAACGCCGAGTAATGTTTAACCAAGGAACAAATTGAACGTGAAAGTTTTTGTCTTGAAAATCTGCCAACACATCTGAATGTTATTCGAAGATGGTGAAATTGGCACTTAGGCAGAAATCTTTATACCGCACTCTCACTCAGCTCAAATTCAAGATAGAATTAAAACTGACAGATTTATGTCAGAGCATATTTGTGTCTCGTTTTAACCTACACGTTAAGTCTGAGCACGCTTTATAGATTTCAGCATCAGTCCCTAAAAACCCGTACGACAGTGGAAACGCGTTCTAATTTCCGTGCTTAATAAACGTTATCGGAAAGCGGAGCGATTCGTTTCGTATCGTGTCGAGCGCGATAACCCTTTATCTGATGGGGGCAGCGGGTGACGTCGCCGCGACGGCATTTCATTACCACAATATTACCAGAAAAAACATTACGAGAGTGCTGTGCTTCACTCGCCCGAGCTTTTTGCCTATAAAAAGTTATGAAAGCACGATGCGAGCAACGCAACTTTGCATGGATTGGCACATGGCATTGCTACTTCCCCATAATATGAATCGCCTCATTATTCGATATTCTATTACGAGCATCGATGGTTACGAGTAAGCATTTGGTTAATCATGATTGTCATATTTCATCCGATTTCACTAGACTTTTTTATTCTCCTGAAAAATTCATTCAAGGAACCGGTCTAGAAGTAAATACGGAGAGTAAAATATCAAACTTATAACACCCCGTCGTTTTTGCGTCGTATAATACAATGTTACCAAAATTTTTAGATACGATCTGTCGAATTTAAATCAACAAAAAAAATCCTAAGATCTTTTAAACATGAGCAAAAGAGTGATTTGGTTTTCCTTTTTGTTGAAAAGTAGTTTTTTACACTTTGATTAAATGACGTGATTTCGAGACGTGTTTTTTTTTTAAATATTAAAATATATAAAAATATCAGCGACTTTCCCAGGGTTAAAGAGGTCATTTCTATTATTTTATCATGATTCTACTGTTTCAACTGTACCTTATTAGCTAGGCCTATTTTGTATGACAGGGCAGGTAATTCATTTCTGTGATTTACCTACGAGTACCTCTGATGGAGGCTAAGCGTGTCCGCACATACTTAGCAGCGCATAGGCGACAGATAGACACCAGACGCGCATTATGTATGACCGCCTCTGAGGACACGGGGCGGACGATGTTATCAATTCCGCTGAAAGATGCGATTGCAAATCGCGCCGAGCCGGCCGACTATCCCGGCATAAATCATTCATAGACGTTCCTTGCTAATGGAAGGTATCAATTGAATAATTTAGATATTTGCTGTAGCTTCTCTACCTATATAGCAAAACGGTACTACTGCAAATATCAGACATGCGGAAAAATATATTTGAAGGTGAATTATATGAAGGTGGTTTATAGGTGAAGAATGGAAACCAGAGAGGGCATTGCAAATTTTACCAAGAGCATTCCGAATTTTACCAATATTTTAGTGACAAAAACACATTGTACTGTTTTTACAGTCCTACCACGTTCCTAATATAGATTATATTTAAAAACAGCTATACCAAACCAAATCTGCTGTCACCATTGTCACGTCGCGGTTCTTTGCGCAATCTAGGGATGACTTCTTTTTGAGAGCAAAGGTTCAATCGGTTTAACGATGAGTTGTAAAAAACCAACTCTAATTTTCTTTTATGCCTATATGCATGCATTAATGAATTGTTCTCCATGGTTATGTGTAAAACATAATAAAAATCTGAAGGCACATTAATAAGTACGCCGGTAAATAGAGAGCGCGTTAATAGAGCTCTAGGACAAAGAAGGAAATTGATAACCGATAATTTCAACACAATTAGGGCCGGCGCAATTGAACAGAACAAAACGGTCCGTATCTGCCGAAAACAGCACAAAGGTAAGGAAATAGCCAGTTTCGTGGCGCGCACAAAGGGAATAACGTTAGACCACAATGGCGTTTCTGAACCCCGGGAGCCGGCAGCGAGGACGGGATAAAAAACGGATGTGTCAATAATTAACTGTGTGATTTGGCCCCGACGCCGGCGGCCATCGATTGCGCGGCCGGTTTTTTAATAACGTAGGTACGTGTACCTATTGTGTCGTTTGGACAAAAGAGAACTCGTCGTGTTTTCATAGCGCAACGCTGGGGTGAAAAATATTACACCCCCGGGCGTGTATGTGAGAACGAGCGGCCTGGCTCCATGTGTTGCCAAATGCTGGGATAAATTTGAATTGCTCATAGGTATTTACCATAAAATTTCCATTCTGATTTCGCTTTAGGCGTTTACATATAAATGAGAACTAGCATATAGCGTATAGACTATGTGATGGCTGGGATTTTGTTTGCGTGGATTAAGGTTTTTTGAAATTTTGTAGATTTTTCTGGATAAAAAGAAGATTTTCCTTCAATCACATAAAAACGCGGCATCGAATTGAAGTGATTTTTTGCAAGGATGTTGAAGACTTGGAGAGTGATAAGTATACAAAAATACGATTAAAATAAAATGAGGGTACAAATCGATAATCTGCTGATTCGCCGGGTATGTACTCGAAATAGGCGATAAGATTGCACAATCACGACACAATCGCACAAAATCCGCACCAATGATCCCCCACGCACAATTTGAACCCCCGGAGGACCAGGAAATTCATCTCGCTAATCCACCGGCCTACGTGAATAGTAAAAGTGATGCCTCTATTCATTTCAAGGGAGACCTCCCCTTTCAGGGGTCTCTGGAGAGGCGACGGATGGGGGCACGGGGGGAGAGAAAGCGCTAAAATTTAATAAAGCCCAGCTCGTCGGAACTATGGACAGCCCTTGCGATTAATTACGCACAAGAAGCTACGTAATGATACCCACGGCATGAAAATAGGGCTGAGGGTACTCCGACTATCTATTATTCAAAGAATAATCTCCCGTGTTTATGATGCTTTTTAATTTGTATTGAATAATTTAGGCTGGCAATTAGCGGCATATGGTGTTATCTAGTTTGCTCGAGAAAATTTAGTTTAGCACTTAATTCGAGTAAGTAATTTTTTTGTACAAGAATAATACCTATTAGCCAAGCTGAACTTGACTAATATCTCCTCTCTCCAAATAAGCGGAAAGCTTCTTGTTAGTAGTGGTTACGATACTATTGCAAGTTGCAACAGAAGGGGATCGAATCGTCGCCCTTTCAATTTTAGTCCGCACCTTTAACCGTTTGGCTATTGAGGCTGTATATAAATTGCTCACATAAGAGCATAATGAGATATTAGAAATTTATTTTAGTAAGTAAGCGTTTCACCTTACAGGACTGTAGAGACAAGGCAACAAGATATTATGGTATCAAGTGGGTATCAATGAGACATGATTTTAAAAGGTAATTGCAATGGGTTATACGCGAAGGATCGTGCGCTCTTCCTGTTATGAAAAAATATATACATAATTATGTATTTCTAATGCCTAGGTTCAATTTATCTGCTAGGTTTATCAACTTTTATCTCCTCGTGTATTGCTTTTTTCAGTATAGCCATAGTATTTTTACCTAAGTACTAAAGGGGTGGCAGTTGCAATGGCAGTGGGGAGATTCAAAGTGGAAACGTCACTTACATAATTTCTGCTTGCTTCGATGCACACGCTCTCAACATTCGACTCTTGACAACCGACGGTGTATGAAAACTTCAAGAGTTTCGTTGTACATGAAAATTCCAATTAGAAAAAAAAGATTGTTTTATATTGTAAGAAGCCTATGTAATCATAGCCGTTTGCAAAAATACCTACAAATCTGAAGAATCAGATGTAATCATAGTGTAATCATTGAAATCATGTATATCTAAAGAATACATATGCAACACAGGGAAAAACCAAATTCCTTTTGTCTCTGAAAAAACTCTGCCAAACCATGAAAATCTATAATTATGGTAAAACACTGCCGTACCTACCTATACTCTCTCTCCGCTCTTCCAGTAAAAGAACAAATATAGGAACAACGCAATATCACACAAACCTTTCGAAATAAATCTACATGTACAAACGCTTCGCTCCGACACCGGATTCTTCAGGTGATGTTAACTCCACATCCTTACTAATCATTATTAATATTATAAATGCGAAAGTGTGTTTGTTTATTGGTTTGTCTTTCAATAACGCTGCAAAGTCTACGGACGTGATTTTTTGCAAGGATATAGTAGAGGACCTGGAGAGTACTTTTTATCCTGGAAAATCAAAGAGTTCCCGCGGGATTTTAAAAACTAAATCTACGAGGATGAAGTCACGAGCATCAGGTAGCTGCACAATAAAATCAAATGTTAGCCGTTTACTTCGCACCAAATCAGATGTAACGAAACAGAACAGTCACATCAACCGAAAAAAAAATGCATGAAAGGATGGATTATTATCCGAGTCAAACCTTTCTTTTTTCTATTCTTTATATACCTATATATTTTTTAAAGAATATATAAGCCAGCTTGATGTTGACTAATATCCTCCTATAACCTCCAAATAAGCGGAAAGCTTGTGTTAGGATTAGGTACTACAATAGGGCAACGGATGGGATTCGAAACTGCAACCTTATAGTTTTCAGGCTAATAAGGGTTGATATTATTAGGTACGCATTCTAGTTACCAGCTAAAAAACTGTACAACCGAGGTTAGAAGTATAGAGACATCTTTCGTGACAAAAATGCCTACGAATCTGAAGTATCCGTGTACGGATAACCCACCCTATGTTTGCAGTTTGAAGTGCACATGGGCGCGGTAGGTACTCGCCGGCAGGTAGTTAGGTACTAGGTAACGACATCTTTTGTTGCTGCGAGCGGAGTTCGTAATCCGCGCTCGCTCGAGTGTCTCGAGTGCCTCACATTCGCTCGCTCTCCATTCGTCGCGAAACCGTCACACTTCAAACCGCGGACGGGACTTGGGCATACGCGGAAGCGATTTTTTTTATATTTTTTACTCGATGAGAAGATAGCCCTTGACTGCGATCTCACCTGATGGTAAGTGACGATGCAGTCTAAGGTGGTAGCGGGCTAACTTGGAAGGGGTATAGCAGTGTAAATTCAACCCAATTTCCTCGTGTTTTCCTCTTTTCAGTTTCACATATTCTTTTATCTTAACTAACCTTGCCATTAGCACTTATAATAAACTAGCCGATCCCTGCGACTTCATACGCGTGGAATGAAGTTTTTAATTCCCACGGGAACTCTCTTATTTCCGCAATGAAAAGTAGCCTTTATGTATTATTCCAGACTATAATCTATGTCCATGCTAAATTTCAGCCAAATCGGTTCAGTTTTTACGGCGTGATTGAGTAACAAACATCCACTCATTCATCCATCCATCCATCCATTCATCAATACATCCAAACTTTCGCATTAGTAGGATAAATAAAACATTTTCTTTATTCGCATAGGTAGGTAGGTATATAATAAATACCCTAGCTTTTACCTGCAACTTCGTACGCGTGGATTAAGCTTTTAAAAATTCCTTGATTTTCTGGGATAAAAAGTCCTCAACTGTAGGTAAACCCATCCAAAAAATCATGTCGATCCGTAGCTCTGTTGCGGCGTAAATGAAGGACAAACCAACGAACAAATACACTTTTGCGTGTATAATCCTACTTCCTACTAATATTATAAATGTGAAAGTGTGGATGTTTACACGTTTGTTACTCAATCACGTCGCAACGACTGAACCGATTTGGCTGAAATTTGGCACAGAGATAGATTATAGTTTGAAATAACACACTACTGGTACTTTTTATCCCGAAAAAAAAAAAAAAACAGAGTTCCCGCGAGGAATCACAAAATCTCAATCCACGCGAACGAAGTCGCGGGCATCAGCTAGTATATATATAATTAGTAAGGATTATTCAATCCGCTGGCAGCACATCTCAAATGCAGCCTCTTGGCGCGTATTCGCGAGGCGTATCCTCGTAATTGGCGCTTGAGAGGCAATTAGCAGCCACTCGCCCCTGTCACCGCTCGCTCGAGACTCGGTCTACGTGCGCTACCTTGCTGCCCCTTAGCCTTTCAAATATACATGTCGCAGTCAGAACTCATAACCGGTCAATAGGGCTTTTAACTGAAAAATAGTCGGAAATGCTTTTGACTGTAGGCTTCGGTCCAATGCAATTTCGCTGAAAGGCACGTCAAAAGGTGATCAATCGGTCATACAGGTTAAAAATTTTTAATGTATAGGAAGTTAGCGAAAATCAAAAGGGAAAGTTATAGGAGTAAAGAATATTATTTGGTTGTATATGGTACTAAAAAAGTCTTTAAAACTATCAAATTAAAAATAATGAAGTCAAGAGTTATCGTAAAAATTCACTGTGAATAATGTGAAATGACTTTTTAAATCGAGGAAATCTTAAAAAGTGTAAAAATTATGTCTATACAATTAATTTTTAAACTTTAGTGGCAACACCTTATGTTTTAGGTAGATAAACCAAATTATAACACTCCAACTTCACGTTGTCTTGTGTTTTGGTAAAGCGCGAAGCTAGAAGTTTGCTTAGAAAACTCTACATGAAGCGGCTTATTCTTGGGACTGGTTTTGCAGTTAAAAGCACTTTTGACCGATTAGGAGTTTCGACCGTAACATAAACACATAGCTACTGCGTTGAAATACCTACTAACTATTCTTGTGACGTCGTATTTGTTGAACTAAGCGCAAATTTTGTTAAACTGAGGTTTGCAACTAAAAATTCAAATTACGAGTCGCAAGAGAGAATTTTTTTGTGCGGAAAATTTGGAAAAGTTTCTTAATTCAATGCTTGCGACAAACTTATGCAAGCCGAGCGTTTATTGTGTTGTGCAATGTTGCTCGACTATTTCATAGTTGATGTGACGTCACTTACCTAAGTTATAATTTGTGCTTACTTAACGAAGTGCTTTTTTATTTATTTTATTATTTGATAACTGCTAACAAAAATACACCTATGTACATTCAACTATAATATGCCAAAAATATGTACACATATAACTCCAATTAGAGGCAATTACATAATGCAAATCAAGAAAAGTCACACTAATAAAATTACTAGGTAATTAAAACCAAAAATTAAGTTAGTGATAGATTTAGAGTGCATCCATGCACTCTCTAAATAATATAACCGTATTTCTTTTTAGAAAACCGACGTCAAACGCCACAACAACAACAAATATTATCTAAAGTAAAGTACCTATATAAATTGTGCCTATAAAATTTGAAGAGTTCCCTCGATTTCTCTAGGATCTCATCATCAGATCCTGACCTGATGACTTTGGGACCACCTGGGAAGTATACTCTTTCAAACAAAAAAAGAATTTTCCAAATCAGCCCAGGCGTCTTCGAGAATATTGAGAAGTTTTTTGGATGTCGGTTAAAAATTGTGGCCAAAATTCGTTCAGGCGGACTTATTCAGTTATTAAACTTATCTATATATATAAAATTATCTTATTAGTTATATTTCATAATATAACTTCGCTTCGTTTGAGTAGGTATTGCGTTTGGTTTACTGGTTTCATGTAGTTTACATTCATAATCAGCTGGCTAATAACCTGATTTCAGCTGTGAAACCCTACTACAGTTCAGCATATTTATAATTCATGCGTCATACATACAGGAGGGCTACTACGAATTAGTACAACTCGCAAACGTATATAGTTAACTCGACAAATTAAGTGTACCTACGATAACTGCCTCCGTTTATAGTTCAGTTTTAGCCAACGCCCCAAGAAAACCTTTAGTTCCATCTATGTAAATCGATGACAAGATAGTGGTTGTCTGCGATGTAACCTGATGGGCTGATGAATACACTCTAAGATGGTAGCAGACTAACTTGGAAAGGGCTTGACAGCGTAAATTAAACCCTAATCGCTATCAACACGCTATTATTCTCCGCTAGTCCACTTGGCGGCATGTTTTTTACTGGTGGTAACTAGCCTCAGCTGAGACCTAACCAGATTTAAAAAAAAATGTTTGACGTCATTGTATGCACGAAATTTCATCAACGATGTCGAAATGTACAAACTCGTACTAAGGGTACAGATCGTTTGGCGAGTTGCGAAGCTCAGTCGGCGGTATCAATAATTGAATTTTGGGATTGAGGGATGACTTTGGAATTTGGGTCCAAAGCCCTCCCATTAATTGCTAAAATTAATTCCTCCCCTCAAAATATAAAGAAAGACGGATAATGTGATCAGGGCTTTAGGCCTATTTCATTATCGCCAATTAAATGGCCGACATATAAAGACTTTTGACAGATTGCAAATACACAAACTGTTAAAGCATCAACTTTATTGGTCAGTTAACATTATTAGGCGACTATGAAATAGGCCCTAGATGTTCTAAAACATCCTTACTTTTTTGTGTTTTCTTGGTTTATCTTTCTCAATCACGCTGCAACAAATACTTTTATCCCAGAAAACCAAAGAGTTCCCGCAGGATTTTAAATACTAAATCCACGCGGACGAAGTCACGGGCATCTTCAATGTTAATTTGTCTTTAGAACTCAAATTGCGTTGAAGTGTTATATTTGAACAAAATTTAGTGGACCAAATTCATATATATAAGGTAGCTAGGTATGTTTGCTATGAACGGCGCTCCTTATCTCGACCCTCGAGGGTGGCGAGGAGGGTCTAATCGCAATCGATATCGGGTCCCTGATGATGCTGACTGAACGCGTCCTTGTATCTAGTGCGGTACTCCTAAGTAAATAAACAATTTCTTCTTTCTTTGTAACTTATTTAAGAAAAAATGTGCTAATATAGCCAAGTTCTTTGTAACTGTTTTCAATAACTGAGTCGTATCCACAGATGAATTACATATACGATATCATAGGTCGTATCTAATCCAAAATCTAAAAGGAAATACTTTTGACGATTATCACATCCTGAAGGATAGAGATTTTATATTCTACTAGCTGTCCCCTCGCGACTTCGTCCGCGTGGAATTAGGTTCTTTGAAAATCCCGTGCGGACTCCTGATTTTGTCCGAATAAAAGTAACCTATAACACACTGTCTGCAACCATACCCATCAAAGAATCACGTAGATCCGTTGCTCGATATTAACTTGAAAAATTATGGATTTTCATACAAACATTCAACCCCTATTTAACCCCTTAGGGGATAGAATTTTTTAAAAGTGTGAAACACTTACTTTTTTGTTTTCAATTTAAAGCCTAAATACCGAATTTTATGGGTATAGCTTGAAAAATGACGGAGTTTCATACAAACTTTAACCCCCCTTTTTACCCCCTTGGGGGGAGAATTTAAAAAAAATGTAAAATACGTAATTCTTTATTTTTAATCAAGAGCCAAAATATCAAGTTTCATAAACGTAACTTGAAAAATAACTTGAAGAACGAAGGACTATTATACAAACATTCAACCCCTATTTAACCCCTTAGGGGGTAGAATTTTTAAAAACTGTGAAACACGTACTTTTTTGTTTTCAATTTAAAGCCTAAATACCGAATTTCATGAGTATAACTCGAAAAATGACGGAGTTTCATACAAACTTTAACCCCCCTTTTTACCCCCTTGGGGGGCGAATTTCGAAAAATCCTTTCTTAGTGCTCGCCTACGTCATAAAAGGAACCTACTGTAAAAATTTCAAGTTTCTAACTTCAGTGGTTTAGGCTGTGCGTTGATCGTCAGTCAGTCAGTCAGTCAGTCAGTCAGTCAGGACAAGCCTTTTCATATAATTATAGATTGTATTGGTTTCTAGTTTCTATTGGTGGAGATTCTATTGGTAGGCCAGAGCTTTGTTGAATTTGCCGGATTTGACTTAAATGCAAAAACCATCAGGCTGAAGAACTGGAGAAAATATGCACAGGATCAACAGAATCAGAAAGGATAAATGAAAAAATCAACTGGAACAAGTGCCGGTCCAAAAAGGGGCACAGATTACCGATAATTCAGGATACACGAGGCGCAAGACCGACGCTGGATGAAATTCTAGAAGAAGCACCGATGATGATGATGAGCGAGTAAATAAATAAAACAGATGAAACAACAACAAAAACAAATGATTTTCATCCCATTATGATGGCGATAATTATGCGAAGGCAGGAGGGAAACTATGCGCAAATGACATTTCAATACCAGCCCTTTCGTCATCGGAGATCTGTAGCGGTTAGTGATTCTCTAAAATTGATTGCATCAGTGTAAAGATCGCAATGAATTGCCTGAATTTATGGCGTTCTTGCTGCATTAAGGCATTTTAACTAATATTCCATAGATAAATTAGAGTTCCAGCCAATCAGAGGTCATTGCGATCGTAACACTGAAGTAATTTTAGAGGATACCACTACTCGTCGACCAACCAACACTTAGAAGTGATCCATTGAAAGATTTAAAAGAGGGACTCTGTTGGAACTATGGATCTTGATCTTCTGCAATGTGTTGTTGGTGTATCAAAAATAAATGGATGACATAGAAGGACACGCAAGCAATTGCTGCCTTATGTCCCACGCAGGAATAGAAGAATGTCATCATCATGATAGCGATAAAAAGCAGTGACAATAAAAAAATAATGTGAAATTGCAAAGTAGCCTTTTAAAAATGAAGCCGGATAGTGTAAAAAGCAAAAATTCATTAACAACCTCAGCAGTGTGCAGCACAGCGGCCCAACAAAACTACCACAATATTAACTCGCAATCACTTTCGGTATCGCGTTGCATATCCATTACACATACGCTATTGCGTCGCACGGTCGTGACACCGACACCCCTAACTCACACCCCCGTGTCAGCTACACACACCCTAACCAACTTACGTTTGCGTAGACCCGTCTCTACAGTAGTAGGAATATAGACCTTGCACTGTAGAGATAAGTGTGTGAAAAAATGAAGGTATATTTTTTATCTGTGGCGGGAGATGGTCATTGTGTACATAGAGGGCGCGCCCCTCGCTGTCGCCGAGCAAACATGGCGGCGGCTAACGAGGTTTTTGCGCGCGGCTCTCGTGAGCGATTTCGCGCCTAATTTGGACGTACGCTACGGAGGTGTTTTATTTTATTTAGATTTTCAGGCGAGCTGTGCGAGCTTTCAGCCAGTATGTGCGCGTGTTATGGGAACTTCATTGAGTAGCTTCCAAGCGGATTAAATAATCCGTTGCTGCTTTTAAGCATGCGATGGATGTATTTCTGCTGTATCAACCAAGTTAATCCACGGGGTATAAATATTATATTGCCTTGTATTTGCAGAAAGACCTGTAATTTTGAAAAAAAGCATTTCAAAATTATTAAGATTAGAAGGTTTAACGAAAACGGTTATTTGTATTGAATTTCTATATATAGTGGGTCAAGTTGGTAGTTTGCCTATGTCTTATTTCGTACTGTAGCTGTACTTTACCTATCAAGTAAAAAATCTTAAAACTTCGAGCTAAATAATAAAATAAAGGTCAAATACATAGGGTATTGACAATTTTTTCACTGTGGCACAGTTACAACTTACAACCTATCTATCTATAGATTTTTAATAAAAAACAGAATA
Organism: Hipparchia sbordonii; assembly: GCA_038048805.1. Lineage (NCBI taxonomy): Eukaryota > Metazoa > Arthropoda > Insecta > Lepidoptera > Nymphalidae > Hipparchia > Hipparchia sbordonii. The sequence continues at coordinate 3,397,691 of CM076107.1, read as the reverse complement.
AAACCGGAGTTGGTGAGAAGCCAACCATTTTATTGAGACCCAAAGCTCCTCGATTTCACTTATCCAACATCTCGAAAAGATATTGAAAGCGAAGAACAAAGTAGCTCAGCACAAGCTGGCGAAACTCGCAGTCAACAAAGATGTTTGTTAAAAAGAGCATCCAACAAAACCTTGTTAAATCTTATTTGGAACCGAGTCGATGTTTAGAAAAGCTGTTCGTCTTTTGTGCACGAAATTGGGTGCTTTAGACGCCTTTTTGTACATCCTTATTCATATTGAAGACCGTAGCATTAAGGTAAAATATGAAATAATTGTTAAAGCAAATAAATACGACGTGAACAGCTAATATACGTTATCCTTACAGGATCTCTAAAATTGATCGTTAAATTTTTTGAAGGGTCCCAGACTATAATATCAGCTTAATATGGTATTGTAATAAGAATAATATGAAGAGTCTAGTTGTGAACATATATCTACCTATTTAGTAGTAATTTCGTATTGCTTTAATTAAGCAATTTGGATGTTCAAGATCGGGCAAAGTGGACAAAAGTATGCCGGAAAAAAGACATTGGAATAACGCAATTGTGTTATTTTAATAGATAGACAGAGTATGTAGTTTAGTCATTAGACAGACAGACTGATAGACATTTCAAACTTACTAATTTAATGGAGTGGGAATTCTTTTCTGAGATGAAAAGTATCTCAGAAAATTCAAATTCAAAATTATTTATTTCAGGTAGGCCAACTTGTAGCTCTTATGCCACGTCATGATTCTACCACGTTCGTCTTCAGGATCTTCTGGAAAAGTGCAGAAGGAAAAGTCTACAGGATATCTATCTCTGTGCCAAGTTTCAGCTCAATCAGATGATGAAGAGACAAACACTTAATTTAACAAAGGCTAGGATATGAGAAAGCAAACAGATTACATATTAACACAAAATTGCGTTGTCTGAAGAGAAGAAATACCTTATGAATTTGAATAGTTGATGGTATTGTATAACTGGACGAGTTTAAAAGGATCATTTTGCGGCATTCACATACTTATCACACAAAACCCAACAATGGGCGGGTCGGGCGACTGTGCCCGGGGCATTGTCGGATAGTTTCCGAACGATTAGCCGGCGGCAATACGACAAAATGGGATGAAAATGTCAAAATACAATCTCCTGTGACAATCTAAACTGCAATAAACTGAGATTAAAGGCCATCACACACACGATACTTTCAACGATACGGCCGTTGTTAGAAGGCAGACTGGCTATACTTTTAGCGGCAGCGATCGGCGTTTTTCCTCCTCCCATTTTGGCCATCTCCCATAGTGTCGATATCGTCACTGAAATGTTTAATATAAGACTTCTTAAAAAGCTTCTTTGAGACCGTCAAAGATTCAAAACGCAGATTCGATGGTGCCACCACCTAAGAACAATCATTAGCAATAGATTACTGTTGCTAATGATTGAAATCAGTAATTTGATACTTTATGAGAAGTTAGAAACCTATGAACGGCATTCCGAACCAGTGGCAGATTTGTTTGACGATTCGAAAGCGCTTCGTAAAATTCGCTTAAAACGGCGACGTGATGCAACAACTGTGCGAAAACGATCTGTATCGTGTGTGCGTTGGCTCTATTTACAGCCTCAACGAAAAGTTCGGGCATAGGGAGTAAAAAAGATGTGTGCAATTGGCGAAACCATCCTGCATCATTGTCACAATAGGATTATGCGCAAGTAACACTAGAACTTGTGCGGATGTCGCTCATGGCTCTTTTGTCGCTAATCGTGTTTAATTCTTGCATTTCGTAGTTTGTGACAATAATGTAACAAAGGCTTTGTCAACTTTACGATATTGAAATGTTTGAAAGAATATTTATCAAGTAAGTAAATAGTTGTTTGCAATATATCAAATTGTTACAAATCCAGCACAGACTATTCTCTGATGGATTGAACGGCGTTGAAATCATACATCCTAGATCAAGAAGTAGCTGACTTCTCGTAAAATAAATCATCATTATTATGGTATCAGCCTAAAGGCGTCCTCTGATGGACAAAAAAAATAGGTCTATTTTACTTAGCGATGGTGAATTTGTCGCTGTATAACCAGTAAGTAACCGACGGATAAAGTTAACTTTTTTGAGAGAGTCTGTCAAATTAGCTAATCTGTCAAATTCTTCGCCTTCTACCTTCAATATTAAGGTAACTAGCATCGTCGTCAGCCTTAATTCTATGGCTACTATCTGTATTGTGTCTGTATTACGAGTTAAAAGAGTTTGGTACTGCTTTAGGATGTTAGTTACCTTCGACATTGTAAAAGGTTTACGTGGGTTTACGTATTATTTTTCAATAGCAGATTATTTTCTAAACATAAATAAATAATTTGTCCCAAACATTTTGCCGTAGGGGTTTTGCAGATTAAACTCTATCATTTGCCAAAAAAGAATTTATTTTGTTGTGTCGAGCGCATCTTTTGTATTTGACATGTCTACTTTTGTAAATCTATTGTACCTATTTATCTAATAATTCCTTTGGCAATCCTTTTAGATTAAAGAGTTTTTTTGAAAGTATGTCTTTTTGATAAGATTTTTACACTGCAGTTTTTAAAATTCTGACATAATATTATATATCATTGCGGTCACAATTATTAAGTACAGCAATATTAGGTACAAACATCTCAACTTGCTTCTTAGATATGAAGTATAGTTCAATTATAAAATATCGCTGACCAATTAGTTATTCTGCGTCTTGAATATTTATTTTTCTGAACCATTAGGAGTTAATTGTTTTGATACATTAATAATATTAATAATACATTCATGTTTTGTTACCTAACAAATAAATAATGCTGCGGCTTATTTGTTGTTTGTTAGCAACAGATAAATCTTGTGATATATTTAGGAATTATTATTTTTATTAAAATAATATTAGCCAAGTTTTTGACTAATTAATTATCGTCTCTCCTCAAATAAACGAAAAGCTTATTTTAGGAGTGGGTTCAACACCAGTGTGCATTGTGCAACTGTTGACTGGGTATCAGTTCAGGTATCAGTTTTCAGTCCACATCTCTAACCGTTGAGATATTGAGGCTATTATTATTATTACTTCCCATTGACAAGCCAGGCCGGAGTACCTACGCCTTGACGTCAACTGCACAGGAAATTAAATAAGGTCCTACACGTCAGTCACACTTGAAAGGGACCGGGCCCTCTGAGTTGAAGCTACCTACTCGTAATAACCGAGCTCCAGAATGGTTAAGGAAATCATCAGTTTGTTTTATTGTTCCGAGTGGGTCCAATTTAGAAATGGTTTAAGAAAGTAAGTAGGTATTGCTTCAAATACTTCAGTTCTGAGCCTTAACTCATCTCGACGCTCGATTTTGTTGTCTGTGGTTGTGAACTGTCATAAACTGTCACTTTGACTTTGACAAATTTTATTACATTTAATTAGTTTCATTATAGGAACAATGAATATCTTAAGCTAGGTGCCGAATATCCAGACGTCTCTTGCAACTAAAGAGCGTCTTCTTAAAGCTTATTTAGCGTAAACTGAAGTTTTTTTAGGATACTGTAGGTACTCTTCGATTTAAATGAATTAAGCGATAACTCCGTGTAATCCTCTACTTGCCTGTGAAAGTCCCGTCGAAATCGGCTTTTCGCAACTAATTGATACCAGCCCTCAGAATCATTTTTCAGAATTACTAAATCTTCAACATCGTACCTACTAATATCATAAATGTGAAAGTGTTTATCTGTTTGTGTTTCTTGTTGCCCTTCTATCGTGCTGCAACTAGAAAATGAGTACATACATTTGAGGACCTGGAGTGACAAAGGCTACTTTTTATCTCGGAAAATCAAAGAATTCCGCGGTTCCGCGGACGTAGTCACGGGCATCAGCTTGTTCCTAAATAAATAGGTACAATAAAACGTACCTACTCAAATGGGTACATACTCGATGTCACCATAAGCCTGACAAAGGCAGCGGGAACACAAAATTACGCCCCACAAACAACAACAAGCGCCATTTGTCCCAAACAGACCCATTCTCGTTTTACATGAGACTTCAAAGACATGAGGTTGACACTAAGCATCCGTGTGACATTCCCCTCTGGTGTCGCTTTTATTATATCTTAATTCACACCCCTAGGCTCTATACGCCGACCTTACAATTTTATACTCTAAGCTATACCACAGAGAATTGAAAATGCAATAAAAGAAATTGTGACGTAGCTGTTTTCATATGCTAATTTATATAACTTTGATGTATGATTATGTGCCTAAAAGCTTTTTGTTACGGTCCAAATTGCTATTACATAAAAATATGTTAACAAGAGGGTGCGTAGTTAAAAGCGGTATTACGGCCAGGGTTTGCCGGCGCGGCGTTCTTTGTAATTAATACATAGGTAGTGCAATTGATATGCCAAATTGCCATTGCGTTGACAAAGGCTCGCCGCTGGGGGCACTTTTTCAACAATTGCATTGGATTAATTTGGGCAAGCATCTTGTTTTTCTTTATTGTTTATTCAAAAACGTGTCACTCGAACTGAGTAGGTTATGATTGATTTAGATGTTAGTTTGGTACTTTACTACTTACCCAGTTTTAATGATGGAGTGAACGACATTTTCAATTTGGGTACCTTCAAACCAAGAGTGAATAGGCAAGCAAGCGCTCTCCACCTTTGGCTGCACCTTCACTTACCATCAGGTGTGATCGCAGCCATGTGCTAGTCTCAATATTAAAAAAAAAAACGAATGTGAAGTGACATGCGCACTTAAATTCAAAAACACGCTACTTGGGTAGGTATAATTCTTAGGTTTAGGTTTAAAGAATTTATTCTCCAAAGAACAGTTTGCTCACTTGCAGAGAACTTAACACTAAAATTAATATAAAAGTAAAATCAAATGAAAAAACAAAAAATGGTGACTCCTAAAAATAAAAAGACTAATTCCTAGACACAAGTATTTTGAAAATACATTCTCAAGTTTCTTCTTAAAAGTTACATATTACTTTTCACCAACAATCTTAATGTAAGTATATCGATGTTGATAGATATGAAATATGTATTTAATCGTACTTGTGCAAAATTTTGAGAATTTTGGAAGATCGTTCAAGACATTTCACTCCTAATAAAAGAAAACCGTCTATGACGTCAGACGGTATAAGAGTTCCAACAACTTTCAAGAGATGGCGCTCTTTGCGAAATGGCTGGTTTCTACCGAACCTCGCCACGGGGAAGAAGTATAACCTTACAATTGTAGATGGCGCTTTTATCAAGACTTTCGTTTCTTGAAAATGAGTCAACTGATTTTACTGTTTTTATTTTTTTTTGTAATTAAGTGAACAATGATTTGTACAAAAGATTTTTTTTGGAAATGCCCCGGCAAAGTCGGATATTTTGGTGAAATTTTTAACCCCCGACGGAAAAAGAGGAATAAGTTTGACGTGTGTATCTGTGTACATGTCTGTTCCCACGTAGCTCCATAACGAATGAACCGATTTTGATGCCGTTTTTTCATAGTAGGTATCCGAGTACATAATTATTATAACTAACTTTTGCTAACGTTAAGTTCGATTTTTCAAACCCCTATTTTACAAGCTTAGGGGTTGAATTTTCAAAAATGCTTTCTTAGCGGTTGTAGGCGTCATAATACTTTATCTGTATGCCAAACTTCCGCCCGATACGTCCAAATTTTTATAGACGTAGTCGCGGAGCTTTGTTAGTGTATAGGAACACCGTTTCGCTTTCCGTTTCGTGACTTGGCTCCGAACTCTTTATTTTCAAATTAGTATTGTCTTTAATATTTTTTTTAAATTGTGCCGTCGACGGTCGTAAATGTAAATGGGACGGTTCATGGCAGCTCGCTATGCACTGATTGTTGATTTATGGTGGCTGTCGCAAGATTGGTTTTTTTACTTTTATAACGAATTGTGAAAGCGGAAATCGATTTGTTTTTCCTTCTATAATTCAAAATTATTTATTTCTGAACTAGCTTTCGCTTGCGACTTCGTCCGCGTGGAATTAGGATTTTAAAAACCTTGGGAGAGCTTCGTTTTTCCGGAATAAAAAACAACTTATGTCACTTTCCAAATCCTCAACTAATTTGTCAAAATATTGTGCAATAAAATGATAAATTATCACTTATTGCACAATATTTTTTTTAACCGACTTCCGGTTATCAATTCGGCCGGTATCTTTTTTTTTTGTAAAATTGAAAATCTTAAATCTTGCCAAACTTCACACGCAGTTTGTTCGCGAGTTTGCGCTCTCAAAAAAATTATAACTAACGTGCACTAATAGGTACTAAATAATATTATAGTAGCAATACAATTTTCTTACTTAATTATGAACTAAAATCTATCTATCTATCTGTGTATACGTTGCTCCGTTGCTGTGTGCATTGAAGGACAAACCAAAAACCAACAAACAAACATGCTTTCACATTTATAAGGTGAAACATACATACTTTGTTTGAGAAACCTACCAATATTATTGCTAGGTATTTTTCCTCAATATACAAACAAATTCTACCAAGTTTTATATTGGAGTATCAGATTGACGTGCTCAAAACTGTAAAATTAGATACCATTCGGAATATGTAGAATTCGAAATAAACATTTTTTTTAAGTCATCGATTACTATGGGGTGAAACGACGCGCACGAACCGTGCTATCCATAGGCGTAAAGTTAATGGCATGTAAAATATGAATAAAAGCAATTCAATTTAGAGGGCTCGTAAAAAGTATGATACAAGCACGGTGCACGTTCCAACCAGCATATACTATTTAACTTTACAATTTTTGCTTCTCTTGTAGAGATCGTAGATTATCAACAAGGACAAAAGTTTAAAATTGTACTACCGCCTACGTTAAATTGGATATAACACCCGTCATATTAAATTTGAGCAGCCTATGTCACCCGGAACATGCGTGTAATAGTATAATACAAATCGATTGACACCACATTCATCAAAATTGGCTCAGTAGGTAGTATAACGACAAGCCAACAAACCAACAAACAAACATATTTTCGCATTTATAATATTAGTAAGAACTTTGTGCTTGTAGTACGGTTGGTGAGAATGTCCCATGCGCTGTTATTAGCGCCTTTCTGTGAGAAACCACTTGTTTACCTTTTAAAACATCTGAAGAAAAATAGATGAAAGAATATTATGTCCCATAGGCTACGGATCTCTGGTATGGGCGGTATAGTACGTTTATCTCACGAAGTTACGGGCGCTTTACTTGTGGTTCGTCGTATACATGCACATGTGTGGAGCCTAGGTGGGAGCAGTCAAGCGCGAGCAAGCTCTCGCTCACACTTATACATATACCTACGACACACACACAACCATGAGCCACGCGCCGTCGTGAATTGAAAGGACTATATTACTAATTAATTGCTTACAGCCTTCGTGTACTTTATTGTTTGTTGCCAATAAATGCCAGCAGATATGAAGTCACCAATGACGCGATACACATCTGCAAGTTCTAATTGTGCCAATTTTACGCTCAGCCATCAATTGCCGATCGACCACCTGCATTGTACATCGCCATTTTGTTTCAAGTTTCAACGTTTTGATTGTCTTCATAGATTGTTGATTCACTTTGCATTCTTCGTTGACGTGGGTGGTAAAGGAGTGTGTGTGACGTGAATATGTAATGCAATTCTGACGCCATTAACTAAGGCATTTTATGCAAGTACAATGCATATTGTCAAAAAACTTTCTGTTTCATACATCTATTGTACTATGTAAGTAGGTAGGTACATACTATTCGGCAAAATTCTGATGGTTTGTGACAAGATAGCCCTTGACTGCGATTTCACCTGATAAGTGCCGATGCAGTCTAAGATGGTAGGGGGCTAACTAGGGGTATAGCAGTGTAAATTCAAACCATACTCCTAATTATAGCATGAAAGAACAATCAACATCCATTCATTCCTCGTATTCATCCATATTTGCATTTATACTATTAGTGTGATTAAGGATGATGACCAATTCCAATATTTTTGTAATTTTTTTGCATGAACTAATGGCCAACCGCACTCGGTCTAACTAGGCCAACTTTGGCCTAAACCTTTTTCATTCGAGGAGACTTGTACACATTGGGCCGTGAATGGTTTGAGATGAATATGTACCTACAAGTACATTTATATACCTACACATGTAGGTAGGCTACATTGTAGTAAAAATGGCTGTAGGCACTTTATTCAGCGGAACTTGATTTCGTGAACAACGAAAAAATACACGAGGACTATCAAGTTGACAAAAAAAATCCTTTGACATTTTCAGTAAAGTAGAAACTAGAAAAACAAAAGATGAACTCCACGATAAAAAACGCGAACGCGAGCCTACTGCACCAGTGATTTATATTTCCTAGTTTTTCATGCAATCGGAATACCTATTTACTTAAATCAATAAATATAACATTATCAGATCAAAGTTGCAGCGAGTGAAAATATTTTTTCGACAATATTTACAACGGAAGCCGGCATAGTCAGATTAAATCGGGCCATAATCATATTCATTTTACTGTTATCGGAGTAAACGACGTTTAAATGTTCCAAATTTGGCTACCCCTTTATTGTCACGAACGGTCGTGTTCCACTGCTCTATGCACCACCGACTAGCGCCTACAGTACATTCGACTGACTTAGTTACCGTCTATTAGCATATTTTTAACCGAGTTCAAAAAGGAGGAGGTTCCCAATGCGACTGTATGGTTCTTTTTGTGTGTTTGTTATGCTACCCCTTTATTGTCACGAACGGTCGTACTCCACTGCTCTATGCAGCACCGACTAGCGCCTACTGTACATTCGACTGACTTACTAGCATACTTTTTTGACTGTTACTAGCATATTTTTAACTGACTTCAAAAAGGAGGAGATTCTCAATTCGACTGTATGTTTCTTTTTGTATGTTTGTTACGCGGTTACTCCGCCAATTGTGACTTATTTTTGATCATGATTTTTAGGTAGAAACTTCAGAGGTGGTCCCATATAAAAATTGATTCAGCGCGTTTTGAAAAAATCAACAAAAATAAAAAAATATCAAGCCGCGATCGCCGAATTATCGTGAGCGACATTTTTTAACGATAAGATTAATAGACGAAAAGTAAGATTTTAAGCTGATTATGAAATGTACCTGCTCATGTGCATTGATTTATTTACACTTTATAGGAAATTAAATAAAAAGCTGCATCGGTATCGTTTCGGCAAAAGCCCGTAACAGGAGCATCCCATGTTAAAATGCTATTAGAACTTTGAACAACATAAAATTAAATAAAACCATAGACTACAATTATTCCAACCATACTTATATATATTTTTTAAAGAATATCAGCCAAGTTTCAGTTGATTAATATCCTCCTATCCCGTCCAAATAAGCAGAAAGCTTGTGCTAGGAGTGGGTACGACAATAGTGCAACCAGTGGGGTTCGAACCTGCGCCCTTTCAGTTTTCAGTCCGCACCTTTAACCGTTAGACTATTGAGGCTCTAAAATAAAATACATCAATGAATAGAACGCACATAAATTTCACGAACGAATTATACAAAGCAAAATAAGTTAAAGTTCGATAGTGGAAAAGCGCCTTAAAGGCTTTGCAAGTGTGCATTAGCATATTGTCCACACTAAAGCGTTAACATGGCCCGGTCACAGGCCATGACTGTGTAACATTTGTAACATGGAAGTTATTTTTTTAACAAGTCAGGGAACAAAGGGGATAGGCACTCTGGAGAACATTCTATTACCATACAGTCCAAACTACTTAATGTTAACATGGTGTATTGATTCTACTTTTTTGTCAAAATAAACACTATGTTGGGCCTAGCTTGAGGCTAGTTTTACCATCGCCGAGTAAAGTTTAACCAAAGAATAAACTTGACCTTAAGCTAGTTGTGACAGTAATCATAAAAATATTAGGTACATTTTCTTGTTATGTCGATTATTTGTGACAATAGATTGCTACGAAAAGCAATGGAAAACCTAAAGTTCATGGACAATAAAAAATCAAGGGACTTAGGAAATTACGTAGCTAGTAAAGATGGTTTTCAAAAAGCGTCGAGTAATAGATATTCGGAAGAAAGTGTTCAAATAATTTTTGCAACGGTTTCGTCTAGTCTCAGTCAAAGTTCTCCCCAACGAAGGAACACGGAAGCGAAAAGTCGAAGGGTATGATCACTACCGCATAAATTGATATGCAAATGAATGGAAGAGCGCGCTCGCGGCAATAATCGTCCGGCGGCGTCATAAATAACGTTTACGATTCGACGACATCGGCGGCAACCCTTGCCGGGGAAATTAACGCGACGCGGGAGTCCTTGCCGTGATATACTAACTTACTAATGCTCGTCGCTCATCGCAGCCGCTGCAGTGCAAGCAACGCAGAGCCGCACGTGCATTTTCTAGCTTGCAGCAATAAGGAATCGTCGGGCGGCTTCGTATATAATGTTCACCATACGGCGACAAGTGGAAAAATTTATGCGACGTCCTCACAATCCTGGAGTTAGAACGTACCTATTTCTTAGGCCTTTATATTACTTCAAATTGAGAACAAATGCAGCGGACAGTGGTGCGATTCGCTAAAAATTAGTGCTACAGTGTGACGATTGCAAATTGCAATCGTCTCTGATTGGTCGACTCGATATGCGGTATTGGCTAAAATGCATTTTTGCAGGAAGAACTCGATAAATTCAGCCAATAACCACATTTATTGAGACTGTAGCAATGACTAATGCAGTTTTACAGAATCGGTCTACAGGGATACGTGAAGAATGGACACGAGCAGTAAGATAAGAAGTAGATGACGATTAAAGCTGATCGCAGATTACAGCCCTATGCAAAATCTAAGTCGAAATTCGGCCAGGTCCGGCCTGGGTGGCCATCATGTAGGTATAATGTCTTGCGTATATGTAGTGTGTGATCAGCTTATTGTGAACTTGAGCAGTGTTTGTGGCCGATGCAAGTATTAAAACGTCTCATAGATTATAGAAATTACTGCGTACTCGTCTAGTTCTACTTGGCGGTATACAGGATAATTTTCATTCCATGCAAACATGGTCATCTAAGGTCGTATTTTATTAAGCTTATTTAGAGAGCCATAATTATCGAGTACTTAATTATCAAAGTGGGTTGACATACTATATTTCATCACACATTATGACTTTTAGCAGAGTTTGTTTCACGTTCTGAAGCCCGTTCTGAGGACCTCAGGCACAGTTCTGGGTCATGGAACATAAATCGATACCTCCTACGTAAGTTGTTGTATTCCACAAAATTGGCATTTGTTGCACTTATCATTTGTTTTTATCTATTTTATGTGTTGGTTTAAAAAAAATTATAAACAGCATTCTTTAACATACTTTCAAGATGTATAAAGTTGTACCTATCGTTATTAAAATAACGGCCTAAGCCATTGTAGTACGTACGTACGTACGTATCACGTAAGCGTTTTTTTGGGGATACAACAACGCTATCAGTCTCTTGAATTCACCTAGTCATAATGAAAAACTTGTTACGATTTTTGGAAAAATATAAAACCAAGTAGGTACATATTTGAATATTTCAAAACATATTATGATGTTGGTAGCAAGTAACAACAAAGGCCTTTGCCAAATAGAAACATTCTAATTCAATTTAGCAAAAGGGTTGTCAGCTACGCGGAATGACAAAAAAGCGGTAAAGTAAAAGGGAGAGACAGGGAAAAGGGAAGCTCAAAGACATGTTGGGGCGGCGACGTGTCGCTATACCGCGCGGTCTCCGACGGGGTAATTGATGCGTTCCAAATTATAAGGTACCTTGCGACCTGCTCCTAAACGATGTTTAGTGGCAACACTGTGAAACGTCTTTTAACTTTAATAATGTCTTAGATAACTAACTGTGGCGAGGAGAGTTTTGTCTGGAACATGTTGCACCTAACAAGGATAATAAATAATTAGACTTCTGCAAATTGCAACCGAAAAATTTTGTTTTACTTGGAAATGTAGAGCGTTACTAACTTATACATATAATTAAGAGAAAATTAAGAGATTAAGATTAAGAGAAAATTACCGTATTTATCGTGTAAGGATGTTCATCGATTGCAGGCACTCCAAGGGCTCAGATAGTTCGTGACCTGCACTCTCGGAGGAAAAAAAATTTTGATACTTCAAGCCTGCACTAGATACCTAAGTTAGAAAAAGTCTGAAGAATCAGCAGTTCTACGTATTTGAAGTAAATCTACCACTGGTCCGGAATGCATCTCCAACCGGGAAAAACTGACAAGGATGGTTGCAAAAATATTATGATGTGTACTGGATATGTCATTATATTGTAGGTATACGGTGAGCGTTTAGTTTTTGGGTATAGTGCACCCTCAGACCATACAGATAGAAGATCTGACAAAAGAACTCTAACAAAACTTGACTATACAGACGTACCTAACCTAAGGTACTTTTTCTTTGTTTTTGGAGGTAATTTGGAGCGTCCTTTTCTGTTAATCTATTGAGGGTCTTCTGTTCACTTTAATTTCAGAATCGTGTTGAGCCAACCGCAAATGTTCGTGACGAACTAAAACTTTTTTTGAAATCTGCCCAGATTTTTCAGAGGGTCACGATTGAGACGTCACAAATTTTTGACGCGGGGAAAATTGCCGAAAGAAACTCATGAACAAAAATGTAGGGGTTTTGACACACGCCAAAGCCAAATGGCTCACGGGCGACGTTTCTCACCACGTCAGCGTTTTAAATAAAGCTGATGGCACCGACGCGACAGTCAGACGAAGTATCTTTTTTTTTTGTCAACGTAAACACCTCTATCCTTTAGCCAGACATTATTAATCAGAAACTGAATTTAGCAATGAGTTTTGACGAAAAAAAATCACGTGATATTTTGCAATACCATGCACTATCACCTTACCTGCCTTCGCGGGAGTAACTTCAAATGCTACAGTGGTGGAATTTATCCCGAACACCGTTATTGCCTCGTTGGTATAGTGGTTAGCATGTTCAACTGCGAATGACGAGGTCGAGGGCTCGATCCCGGGTCGGGCATTACAAATATTGAGTTTTTCTGTCAAGAAATTCTCAGAACTAACCAGCACTGGTAGCATGGGCGGGAGAAATTTTATCCCCGGGAAAATGATGAAACGTTTATCCCCTCGCTTAGCTTTATCCACCCGTCGAGCAAGGGCACAGCGGTGAAAATAACACTCAGTGGATATACTTATAGAAATATACATTGCCTTCTCCTCTGTCGCCATGCTTTAGCATAGGGAAAAGATAATTTTATCCCCGTGTCAGTGGATAAAATCAGGGGATAAAACTTTTATCTCCTGCCCATGCTACCAGTGCTGGAGTTAGGAAGTTGACCATGTGTCACACCGTAGGGTAGACTGGGTACGGTTGTAACAATTTCCCTTTGAACACCCACAGCATTGCCAATATTGCTATAAACAACTGTTATAGCACTTGATATGAAAGATTGGTTATTTTTCTTTAAATTAATATCAAAAACACATGCACAGGTGAAATAATTTAGCAGATATGAATAATTTTATTGAGTGCATGCGATTGTTACAATCGACCCCATACCAGGGGCGGTTGTAACAGTGATGGGGGACAGTTGTAACAAGCAGAAATAATACAGAGCTGAAGTATTTACACCGGCTTTATTATTTAAAAACGCTTAAATGTGCATTAACTAGTATCAAAATATCTTAAGCACATTTTTAACAGTTATTTAGGTAATTTTTTAGAGTAAAAATAAATTAACAAAAATAGATAATATTTCCGCTACAACTACTTCGGTACTCAACCAAACGAACATAATCTCTAATTATTATGTAGAACAAAACTAAATAATCAATAAAATCAATAAAATAAAAAGTTTAAAATGAAATCAACAATTAAATTTATTTTTCGTAGAACTTTATTTTTTACAGCTTGCCTCAAAGACGCCCCCAAGTTTTATTTCATCATAGGTGTTCTTGTACAACATCGCTTTCACCTCTCGAAGTCTTTCTTACGCGTTTCCTAGGCATCTGCAATGCAAAAATATAGTAAAACTAATGTTACAACCGTACCCATGAAAATCGTTACAACCGTACCCACCACCTATTTTGGCAATAAAACGGACACAGGCATGAGGCCTAATAACGTATATAAAAACGAACCAGCTCATTATAATCTCTAAAATACAACAATTGCATATATTAATACTCAAATATGAAAATTATATTAGTAATCACGCTATATCGTAAAGAAATTCATCAAAAATACTTACTTTTGGTTGCCAAAACACAATAGGCCTTCGTTTAAACGTTATAAGTGCGCAGAGTGCGACGCAACACTTTGAATTATGTTGGCACTTGAAATCCGCGTGTTTCTCTCCTTGTACCCCTTCCTGTATTGTTTATAGTTTCGGAAATATTTGAGTTGTTTCAACCGTACCCCGTTACAACCGTACCCAGTCTACCCTACCTTGGAGAGCACGTAAAATCGTCGTTCCTAAGCCTGATCTCTCTCCAGCCGAAATACAGAGTGCAACTGTGTTTGCACTATAATTTATAATAACATGTGCACTATAATATCTCTGACGGGGCTGGCCGCCGTGACCGGATTTGGTCGGGCGGACATTTTTTTTACACGTATCACTATCCCTTTTCTTTGCAAAGTCTCATTAGCCCAATGGTTAAAGGTGCTGAAAACTGAAAGGTTAACAGTTCAATCCCCATCCGTTGTACTGTATGTCGTACTACATACACATCTAACACAAGCCTTCCGCTTATTTAAGGGAAGAGGAGAATATAAGTAAGTTCAGCTTCTCTAATTAACAAAAAAAAAAAAGGTATTCTAATCGGAACCAGCTCCGGCACTTCTAGCCCCGCTCTCCCCTACAAACATTAAATAGAACATAAAATGTGCCTTCTTATTTCTTATACCAACAGCCTTAAAGTTTCTTCGACGTTGGCTGTTAAAGTTGAAAAATTCGATTCCCGAAGTTGTAATGACATTACGTATAACATATCGAGTTTAGAAAGTAGTCGTTTATATCAAAATATCGTACTTTTCAAGCTTTCAAGTGTATAAACCGTGTAAAACTGCATTAGCTTTGAGTTCAGAGCAAAATTGTGCATGTGAGAAATATAATAATGTATGGTGCAAAATTAAATAGCTGCAATCGCTAATTAATAATTTGTTGGTTTGTCCTTCAATCTCGCGGCAACAAAGCACCGGATCGACCTGATTTTTTGCATGGGTGTATGTAGTTGAGGACCGGTAAAGTGACATAGGCTACTTTTTATCCCGGAAAATCAATGAGATCCTGCGAAATTTTTAAAAAACTAAATCCACGCGAGCGAAGCCGCGGCCATCAACTAGTTAGTATTAATTTACTTGATTTATTTTACAGGGGCTACATAATCACCAAGTGGCAAAGGCAAACCTTTGCAATTAAGATTAAAAAAAATAGTGGAACATTCCGCTTGTTCGCTTTAGGACAGATTCGCTTTACGACAGATTCGCTTTACGGCAGATTCGCTTTACGGCAGATTCGCTTTACGGCAGAAGTACAGTGAACTCGAATATATATAGATAGATTTTTGTTTAAAATTAATAATACATTAAACAAGTTAATACATTAATGCTAATAGATGGCGCTGTATTTACTATCGGTCAAGTCATGTTAAAACAGTTTTGCGTCAACTATTATTATTTTTTATTACGTCTTTTCTAATTTCATAACTCGGCACCTTTAAAATTTAGTGAAGCATCAATAATTATAATTTATAACACATCCTATATTGTTCTATCATCAAAATGTACCTAATATTAGCATAAAAAAAAAATTCATTTTTTTTTACTTACTTTTTTTTTGTAAGCTTTAGGTAGGTTTACGATCCCAACAGAACCTAAGTGCCCGGCCTTCGGCCGGGCACCTGAATATTCATGTATAACCCTAACCTAACCTAACTTTAGTTTAAAGAAAAAATTCAAATGACGGACAAGTGCAAATTCACTCAAGTAGACTCGGAGACCTCGCTTCGCTCGGTCAATAATAATTATATAAAGGAAAGTTTTCCTTGGAGTGGAGACCATATTTTATCTCGCCTGTACAATTTTTGCCGTAAAGCGAATCTGCCGTAAAGCGAATCTGCCGTAAAGCGAATCTGTCGTAAAGCGAATCTGTCCTAAAGCGAACAAGCCGAACATTCGAAATCGTTGTCGGCTTCGATAACTTTAATTGTAAACTGCATACTAATATAAAATCCTTACAAATATTATATTATAAATCGGAAAGTGTTTGTTTGTTGGTTTGTCCTTCAATCGCGCCCCAAAGAGCGATCGTGATTTTTGGTATGGGTGTAGTTCAGGATCTAGAGAGTTCCTACGGAATTTTCAAGAATTAAATTCACGCGGACGAATTCGCTAGTATTATAAAAAAACCAACATCTCTTTTCGTAACTTAGTTGGACGTTAACACAATTTTCGAAATTTCGTAACTTTTTTTTCGCTGACGACTAGTGAAGGAAATAGACTAGAAGTGGAGTAATGAGGGCCCCAATTGTGGCCCTAATACTATATAGTCTCCCAGGAGTTATAGAAGGGAGTACTTAGGTACCCATATTCATGTCGAAAACCATAAACCGATCGAATGATCCGAATTACCCGATCATGTAAAGCTATCGTCGAAATGAATTGGCCAATCAGGTAACAATAAAAAACATGGAAAATATCAGGTACACCCTTATCCGATGCAAATGGGCTCACAAATAGCATGCAACAAATGCATTTGGTTGTGGCGCAATTTTCGTGTTAGGCTGTTCGCAATGTCGTGTGACAGTGGTTTTGATTTATGGTTGAGCTTTCGTAGTTGCGCCGACGCTAAATCTGAACTGGTACACGCGAACGCCTTGTCATCAATTGTCACTTTTTCATAGGAAGCGTACAGCTAGGCAAACTTATCTGTGCCTGTGGTGGAGGCGCCACTGTTGAGTAAATCCCATTTTTTTTTAAATTTTGTTTTATAATACAACTTGCGTCACATTTGTTTTATAATAGAACTTGCATCATCAGACAAAATGAGATAATTTTTAACCGACTTCCACAAAAAGATGAGGTTCTCAATTGAGAACCTCCTCTTCGAATTCGTCGGAATCTTTTTTTATATAAATTCCCCGATTACTCAAAGACACCTGGACCAATTTGGAAAATTCTTTTTTTGTTTGAAATTGTATACTTCCCAGGTCCCATTGTCATCAGATCAGGATCTGATGGGATCCTGGAGGAATCGAGGGAATTCTTCAAATTGTATAGGCACATTTGATATACTTTGTCATGTTTGAAGTTGTTTTTGTAAAAAGAATTTTTATGTTTATATATATCCTAATTTGTTCCATAGAATAATTAAGATTTTTCTTTGTTTAATAATTGTTCTATAGAACAAAGTAAACAAACTTTTTTGTGTAGATATAAATAAATTCAAACTCTTCAACATTTTATCATACTGTCCACTAGAAAAGTTTATATAATTTGCACCATGTAAGTAATAGAATGGAATAAAAGAGTATTAAATTGTTAAAGATTGAGTTCACAGATTTTGCAGGGACCTTTTTTCCTTGGTCATTTACATTACATAAATTAATTCAATTGAAATGGAATAACGAAATGCTTTTTGAGGGCACCAATTTTTTCATACGGGGACTGTGGCAAAGTACTGCAATATCGTGATAAGGAATATTATTTGTAAACAAATTACATCATAGGGCAGCCATTGTGACGATGTAGTAATTATAGATGTATTATAGTTTGAGGTGAAATGCTAGTATGTAGTTCTATGGAAATAATTAGGATAAAATTGTCTCATTTTATCTGATGACGTCAAGTTCTATAGAGCAAATGGGACTTACCCCCACTGTCTATTAAAAGTCTACATTTTAGGGTCAACACAGAGTTGATTCTAATAGCTCCGACCTTCACCACATTCAGAAATAAGCTTGTCAGAGTACCTATAGGCAGAAGCTTATATTATGTCATACATAAACAAAAGCACCTATTAACTATTTTTCCAAGCCACAACCAAAACCTCTACCAAGCCTAAACTTTAGATGCCAGACATACTACTTGTTTGTCATGAAATATAAAGAAAACTTACCCTGTTCTCTCTTAAGCCAGGCGAGCGCCGAACAGAGCAAAGCCAGGGTCTTACCCGTACCAGTTGGACTCTCAAGTAAACAGTTTTTCTTCTTCTCTATTGCTGTTATAACCTGCAATTATTTCCTATTATTAATTTAGTTAATCAATGCTTCATTGACTAAACACAAAACCTGTCATTCAAGTCACTAACTACAATTGATTGTATTGACAACAATACAAAAATTTTTCGAATCTTTAAGGTGAAAACTGTAAACACAATGATTTTAGATCCCTACAAAAATTAATGTTATCATGTTTGTTTGTCGGTTGCTCCTTCTATCATACAGCAATGGACCCACAGATCAACATGATCTTATGCATGAGTATAGTCGAGGACCTGGAGAGTGATATGGATTAGGAAAGCTTTGATTTTTCAGTATAAAATTACACTGAGTGCCTACTATGACATTTACATAATACTAGTAGATAGTGATTTTAACAGTGAAGGAAAACATTGTGAGGAAATCTACATGCTTGAAAGTTCTCCATTACCTTCTCAAAGATGTATGAAATCTGCCAATCTGCACTTAGCCAGTGTGGTGATTTGATGAAGTATGATCATCATGATACCTCATTTGAGAGATCTGTGCCCAGTAGTGTGTTGGCGATGGGTTGAGATGAATAAAA
This sequence comes from Hipparchia sbordonii, assembly GCA_038048805.1. Taxonomy (NCBI): domain Eukaryota; kingdom Metazoa; phylum Arthropoda; class Insecta; order Lepidoptera; family Nymphalidae; genus Hipparchia; species Hipparchia sbordonii. Next base: position 3,378,904 of record CM076107.1, on the reverse strand, counting down.
TGAAATAATTACTGTAACTTACAAGTTTTAAATTGAAACACCATGACTTACTTTAAACATCACAGCCATCTGACACGGGTAAGGGTTTACGGGCAGGTGAACAGAGACACCCCCTATCGGCTTCACAAAATCCGGCTGTTTCTCCACAGGAGACGCAAGATCTATCATCCGACTCTTACTGCTACTACCACCATTTGTTTTTGTACTAGGAAATAAGTTTTTGATCAGTGTCTGTCGCTTTTCTTTCACATCCACTGTTTTCGGCGTTTCATCGTCTTCATCGTCACTAATGTAAGTTATATCAACATGAGAAGGCTTTTCCGGCGGTGACTGATGATCGAAACTATCGTCATCATCAGAAATACAGATCGGTGAAGACATTTTGAGGTTTATAATGAGTATTTTTAAACACTTATTAGTTTTAACAAGTTTCCCGCCTGAGAATTTATTTTGTTGTTATAAGTAACATAACCTATGAGCTTTTTATTCACTACATCTCCTTTTTACAGCTTATTAATAATATGCTTTAATTATTTAGTTAATTGTTTACAAAAGTAAAAGTTTATTTTTGTTTTTGGAGGTATTCTTTCTTCCTTTAACCTTTACATTTGTGACAGTTGATGACAGTTTTGAAAAAGGACAAAATGACATTGACAATTGACATAACGTTCGGAAATATAATGCATGATAAGCCCTCTGGCAGCAATTAATCGCCATAATCATAAATTGAATTGAATTGATAATGCATGATAAACTTGCTAAATGAATTTCACATGAACTTGCCTTGAACTTGCTAAATGAATGAAACATGATAAATTCTAAGATTGCAATGTTCCTGGTTTTCTTTTATATTAATTGCTTTTTGTCTTGGTATTATCCAAGATAACTACAATTCTATTCGTGTTCTAAAATTTCATTTTTGAATGAATGGAGTAATATTTTCGGGAAACGATATTTTATTCTACAGAAACCATTTCAAGCACAGATTTACTTCAAGGCTTTGAGTATTGTTAGTTTAATACTAAAGGTTTCAAGAGAACTCTGAATGATAAATCCAAACGTCTGAAGTGTTAGTACTTAGTAGATAGGTACTTTGCCTTATAAATTGTTGTCGGTATAATAACTGAGCTTAGATCCTTAGAAGCTCTCGGTAGAGAGTAGTAGGTAGGTATATTCCTTGCTTAGAAAGCATTTTAGTTAAAAACGCATGAGTAGGTAGGTATTTAGGAAATCCTTAATCTACTTACTGCATTGTCATATGTCAATAGGAGCACATGAGATTTAAATCGCAATGAGCAATGAGCTGCTTTATTTCTTCTGACTCAGGGAATGATTTTTAAATCTATATTAAACAAGAGTTATCTATTATATAAGAGTTACCTATTCGGCGGTTGTAATAATTAATAATGGAATATAATAAGTCGACCAACAAAATTTATTTTTTGGCATCAAAACCTAGCTTCTAATTTAATAACTCAGCAACGGGAAAATGATGAAGCTTCTAATATATACTAACTCGGCTTCTTCACAATGGCCACAAAATATTCCAAAGAAAGCATCAAATAAAGAGCCTCTATTTTATTATTGTCCACTGCCACTGCACGATTTGGTGCGAGTGAGATGGATACGACTGGCCATTTGCACGATTTCGTTGGTGCGAGTGAGACGGATGCGACTGGCAATTTGCACGATCTCGTTGGTTATGGCTATTTGCACCAATCAGAGAGCGCCATTCAAAACATGCATTTGTTTTTTTTGTTGTTCTGTTGTTAGTGTGTTAATATTGCAATTATTTTTGTATGATTTTTTCTTTAAACTAAAGTTAGGTTAGGTTAGGGTTATACATGAATATTCATATTCACTTAGGTTCTGTTGGGATCGTAAACCTACCTAAAACTAAAAAAAAAAGTTGAAAAAAAAAATTGATTTTTTTTTTCAAAAATGTTATAATGTTATGTGTAGGTATTTATCTTGAGTTAAATTTAAAAACAATCATTTTTTTAATTTCATTTTATCAAAAAAAAAACGTTTTTTTATTTAGTTAGAAACATTTTTTTCATTTTTCTCACAAAAAAAAAAAATTAAAAATGTGGTTGAAGATTTGGTGTATTATTTGATGCTAATATTTAAGTATTTTAGGAGTTCACGGTTTGAAGCTAAGTTATAAATATAGATGCTAAAATTATATTTTTTAGAGGCTCACTAGTTGAAGCTGACTTAGTAATTTAGAAGCCAATAATGGTATTAAATAGAAGCTCGTTTAATTACATGCCATTAATAATGACAAACAAGACCTTTAAGTATCTTTAATTATTGGTTTATCACATAAACTTGGTAAACATATAAAGACAAGTAAGTAGTCAAGTACAAATTGACATAAGGGCGTTAATTAAATTTACACATCACCAAGAAAACTTTTAAACTGTTCGTCCGTTTTTTTTCCAAGATCTTCGTAGGTATATTTTCATTTTCGTAAAATTGTTTGCTCTGGCATCTGAAAGCTTGAAAGAAAGAATAATTATTAATCTAAATAGAAATTGTTTGTTTAACTTTTTAAAACAGGTAGGAGCAGCTAAGTTAGGTAAGGCTCAAAGCACATTGGCTTAGAAACGAAGCTTATAGACGCTATGCACTGTTGTGGGAAATTTTTTCAGGAATTTGTCCTACACAAATATGAACAGTAGGTATACCCTAGTGAAGTTTGTCAGTTTTATTTGTTTGTAAATATTATAGAAAAGACGCGGCACTGCGCTTTGACTTGCTGCACCTATATAATATGCTTTGAACCTATGTTTAAGTATCCCCCACTTATATAGATAGGTAAGTATCTTATGCCTATTTTTAATATCCCAGGTCAGTCTTTGAACCAGTGTCCAGTACCCAAGGTAAGCAAATTTTATCTAGATCAGTCTGCTATTGCAATTGTAGTTCAATTGTCTATCAATGACATCCCAATTGCTACTTTTAGCAATTTTGGTAGTCTACTAATTCAATGGCGTCACAATTGTTTTCCGATGGTTTGCTACTGACACATCTAGCTTTGAATCTAGCTTAAATAAACGTTTTTAATATGTATTTTTTTTGAAAGTCATTTCGGCAAACGCTTTTTAAGCTAATGCCAATACCGAGGTATCACTGAATTACAATCCAATTATAAGAAATCAAACGACCATTGTGAATTTAGTACACTACGAAATTTTGGACCAATGATAATTGAAGTGTAATTGTATTACAATGACATGTAAAATAGCAGACTTGGGGCCCAGTACTTAGCACTGCTGTTCATGGAGCTAAAACTCATGGCCGTCCAAGAAAGCGCTGGCTGGCAACGTAAGCTAGATCTTGTAAGCCATAAGAGCCAACTAAATTAAAAACTTGGATATCCAAGATCTGTATGCAAGAAAGCAGCCCCAGTCTAATAGAGTGGGATAAGGCTTCGTCTAAGACTTACCTTTTGCATATTTTAGTTGAAATTCAATGCTTAGGAGGTGCGACAAACATGTAGGATAGTAGCGATAACGCCATTGCCCAACCTAGCCAACACATTGTTTATGAATTTTTAATTATTTCTTCTTATTTTTAAAGTTATATTTTCATTTTTCTATTACAATTTAAAACAGGTCATACTGTCTAAAGTTCCGTCCAGATTTAGTGTCAAAATTTTGAAGTAGGCATTGCGATTTCAATGTCATCCCAGCTTGCCAGGAGTTTTAATAGGTAGGTAACCAAAAAGGTCGAATTTAGTGGACCATCACCATTAGTAAACTTTCATTAAGCCTTTGAGTACCTATTTGAGTAATAAATTTATTACTCAATCAACTCAACAGTCAGGGTACTTAAAGATTGCAGGTTCGATTCCCATTCGTTGCACTATTGTCGTACCCACTTCTAACACAAGTTTTTACCTACTTATTTTGAGGAGAACAAGAACATCAGTCAAGTTCAGCTTGGCTGATTCTTAAAAAAAAGGAATAAGCTATTAATTAGTCTATTCGCATGTTAATTATAATTTTTTATTTACTCCTCAAAAAAGAATGCGCCAAGAAGCTTTAAACAGTTAAACACCAATAGTGGTGTTGCCAATTCGTTGCGACAAATTCCCGCTTCCCGCCAAAATACGGCGCCATTACACGAGTGAGTTGTCAACAGAGGTTATGGTGCGTTATAATTTGGTTTATAACCCGACACTACGGCGTTTAGCCAGCGCAATTAGTGATATAGCACTATAGTATGGTGGTATCGATTTTATGACTCGAATGGGAGGGGGTTTCTTTAATCATCACTTGCTGCCGTAGTAGGTACCTACTTCTGGTTATTTCTTTCTATTGTTAAAAAACATCAATACTTACGTAAGTATAAGACTGATTGAAGTTTTTAGTTTTGACGTGTTTTTAACACCCGATGCATAGAAAAAAGAAACTTATAAGTATGTAGGTATCTGTATGACTCTGTGTGTTCCCTCGTAGCTCCCCAACGAATGAATCGATTTTAATGCAGGTTTTTCTGTTTGAAAGCTAACTATGGTTGGCTAGCTAAGGATCCTAGCTTTAATACCTAATTTATAAAGATTCTGAGTTTAAGAATCCTAAGAATCTTAAAAACTTTCTCAGATGCGATTGATTGGATTATTTCCAATACGTGATAACTATGAGCTGATGCTGCAGCATCAAGGAGTGTGTGCAACTCACAGCAGATATAGTGCGTTTGGGCTCATTAGAATGGTTTCAATGAGTCTGTGTTAGATTGATGACGATTGAAGATCCAGGACGAGGATCTAATGATGAAGCAGAAAACTGGGCACCTAACAGGATATCGGGTGACATAGGTACCCGACATATATTATATATACGGTACATAGTCCAGACTATGTTATGGGTTGACCGTGGAATATAGAGAGAGAGTCTCTGGGAAGCCGCTGTACACTGGTCATAAATGGCACAGGACCGTGTTCCTTGACGAAATGTTTAGTTGAAACCTAGGTATCGATAAGTTGGCAAAAATATGATAAATAAAAAAGACTTTATTGTATCAAACAGATAAATGCACCTTTTTGCTACATGTTTATATTTTTCGTTTAAAATTAAATAGGGTAAGTCACGTTTTGTCTTTTGTGAGCTTATCCTATTTTGTTCACAAATAACCAGTGGCAAATAAATATGCAAAACAAAACTAAATTAAGGATGACACGACACCCCACTTTTCGGTCCATTCAACAGTTTACGTCCGCCTTTAATATCGCGCCACTAAATTGGTGTCCCCATAAATTACCCTGTGAAGACATCGCCCGGCTCCCCAGTCCCCTTGCAGTGTTGCTATTACAGATAAATGAATTATTTTGATATCTATGATTTAAACATACGGTCGTAAAATAAGTTTTATTTCTATCGAACTTGTTTTCGACGTTTAATTCGCGTGAGTTGCTCAACAATTAATGATTATTGACGATTATGATTCACTTAGGATGAACGGATTTTGTCTGAGCGATTACTTCGTTTGAACAGCTGAGCGTCTGATTTTAGCAGCCTAGGCTTTAATGATGTAGCTCGGGGAAAATCGGCTCGGTCGTCCGGAAGCATTTAATTGCAGTCGTTGGGTCTTCATTAGATACTAGATGCTCAAAGTCAAGTGATAGTAGTCAAAGTGTGCCCAGCCTTTAGTGCATTTGAAGCTTTTTGATGCCAAAAGTCCATCATTGATCTAGCTCATTGTGTTTTAGCCGACAAGGACAAATTAATGATTACTAACTTGCTTACAAGGACAAATGAATGAATACTAACTTGCTTGCATGATGCATCTCAGTAGGAATCTCTGTATCTACCAAAACACCTTCCTAGACTCAGGCTGATTTTCCATGTTACAACTGAGGCAGTTAGTAGTAACACGGGCAAAATAAAATATCCGTGCTATTTAGGTACTGGTGGTAGTAAGACTAGTAGTAACACGGGTAACGAACGGAGATTTCAAGTAAAGTCTGAGAAAAATCAGAGTACCTACCTATACCTACTTTGATTTTTCTCAGACTTTACTACCTAGCTATGTATGTTACAGTATAGATCTTATAGTTCGTCTGTAAGTATGTAGGTTGCTACTTGTACGGTATAAGTAACCTGTGGACTATCTAAAACTTTAAATACTTAACTACAAATGTAACTGCATATAAAAACCATTATTAAAAAAATTCAACTGAAATAGGTTATTTCAAGTTTACTTTTGTGGGTTAAAGTTTAATTTTCTGGGATTTTTCTTAGTTCCTTCGAGCAACTCTCCTAAAAATCCTATTTCATATCGAACAAAACATAAAGTGTGAATAGAAGTCACTGCCAAACAAACGCGTCGCAAACAATTATTGACGTACTTTATTACTTTTACTCCATTTTATCAACGTATGTCACCAGTATATCTGGCTTATCTTCAATTTCTATACCATTTTGAACCTTATTCCCTTGAAATAGAAAAACAATGATAGAAAAATACATAAAATATTGGTTGGGGGGTGAAGTTTCTAGTTAATTTGATGGGAAAACTTGTCGTATCGAGCTCATTTATACGAGAACATTATCAGGGGTTCGCGCGGAATCGGACGGTCAATGCGTCTCCGAGATTGATATCTAGTGATATCTGTAGTATAAAATGTGTTTGTTGTTGTTTGGTAACATTTTATTGCGATCGGCAATCGATGATCCCTGGAGAAATTGTTAATCTGTCTTATCTCATGGTGGGAGAGACTGTTAAAGCCCAATAAAAGATGGCAGATAAGGTCGAGAAAGCTATTGACTTTTACGAGGTTGTGTTGACTTTTGATTGTATTGTTAGCTAATAAACCTACAATTACTTTTCCCTCTGTGTTTGGTATCAATATGTGTGATGAAAATCGTTTTCCCAACTTCTTATTGGTTTTCCCTGATGGACGTCCTCGTATGTTAAGCATAGGACAAATAATTGAAAAAGTTGTTATTCATTACTCAAATCATAAATGCCGTTTGTGTTTGATTGTTGGTTTGCCTTTCAATCATCGATATGATTATTTGCATAGGTATTTCATTCGGGACAAACAAACAATTCCACGGCATTTTCAAAAACCTAAGCCTACGCGAACGAAGTTACAGACAAAAGCTAGTAGATTATAAGCTGATTCGGTCCTCTTATCAGGGAAGTTATGATAAGCACAATTGCTATAGTCGCATTTTATAACTCACGTGTCAGGCTACATCTATTTATTTTTAAATTCCTGATTTTTATAAGCACCGATGAAAGACCTAGGTATATCTACAAGCTACCCTAAATCCACTCCTAAATTAGGAGTAGGAAAACTCTTCCTTTTAAAGAACTTCCCCGAAGAAACTTTCCGGAACTTTCTTTTAACAAATCTTTTATCATATGTAGAGAAAGTTGTTAGATTGGAAATAAACTTACGAAAACCTTCTTCGTAGAGATTTTCCGAACAAAATCGAGTGTTCCAAAAAAGGGCAGTAGGTATCACTTAAAGCATAGACTCCGCGTAAACTTTTGAACCGGCAGCACATTGACCAACACCCTTTTATTTGTGGATGAGACGTGGTCGCCCCACAATGAGCCGATTCAGTTTGCGCGCTCGAGCGTTAAAACTGGCTGATTGTGGCCCCGCGTTCCGTTGGGATGTGGGAACTGCCACGAACATTATAGTGCAGCTTAACTCATAATCAAGAAGAGCTGGGTTTGAGTCTCGGTTAGGTTTTATAAAGGAATATCATATAATTAGCTTTCTGGGGCCCAAGTCTGCTATTGCAATTGTAGTTACATTGCCTATCAATGACATCCCAATTGCTACTTTTAGCAATTTTGGTAGTCTACTAATTCAATGGCGTCACAATTGTTTTCCGATGGTTTGCCACTGACACATCTAGCTTTGAATCTAGCTTAAATATGTAGTTTTTTTTTTAAACTCATTTCGGCAAACGCTTTTTAAGCTAATGCCAATACCGAGGTATGATTGAATTACAATCCAATTATAAGAAATCAAACGACCATTGTGAATTTAGTAGACTACGAAATTTTGGACCAATGATAATTGTATTGTAATTGTATTGCGGATCCATGACAATGACATGTAAAATAGCAGACTTGGGGCCCAGAACTGGTAGCTGAGTCTCGACCTGTCATAAGTGCCACAAGTTGGCCTACAATTTTTTATTCAAATAAACTTTTACAAAGTGCTTTTGAAAGCTTTAGAATCTACCATTAAGTGGGTATTAAGTTTATTTGAGGGGGGCGCTCATAGAAGCGAATGGGAGTCAAACAAAAATATTTTTGCTTTTATGTAGTTATTAGTATACATAGGCTTAGAATTAAAAAAAAAAAGAATTTTTTTAATTATTTGAAATTTCTCGTGATTTGGAATAAGTAAATGACTATCAATACGATGTTGACCCGGTCTCTGTTACCTACACAAAATCTTTCTGAATAACTTCCCATCGATTCTATAGCATGCTTCGACGTCTAGCAAGTGATTGCAGGTAGGTTCATAATATCTATCTAACGACCTGTCTATCTTTAACACTTACGATTATTAATAGTTGCGCTGTACCAACGACTTGATAATGACACAAATTACGTTTTTCTCCATCTCAAACTGTTGAAAGCCAACGATTTCTCACATAATGATACCACTAGCGCCTTCGCTAACGCTCATTCCTGCCGAGACTGCAGCGTTCATATCGCAAGAAAATAATTAATTTTTATAAATGGTATCACTTTTAATTTTTAAAACGGCGACGCTCCGACACTCGCGCGTAAAAAGTGGTCGCGGTGCAGCGGGAATCCCGTAACGATAGTTCCTGGTAGCGTTCAGTAGCGCTAGCCAGGGCACACGGGAATCATGTCGTGCGACATTTTGTTTACATAGACATTTACATAGCATTTTAGCAGCCCCACTATCTTCTAGCCCCACTATATTCGCACTATCGCGACCAGTGTGACCTAGTAGAGCGTTAAATCGCGATGTAAGAATTCGGGCGATCACGAATCCGGCGTAACAATAGGGTGGCAAGACGGCAAAATGCCACGGGCCTCCAGCAGGAAGGGGCCCCCAGTCAGAGAGGGCCGAAAGCACAAGAGGATTCTAACATTTATAGCCATTCCTGTGACTACGGCTAGTGCCGAGCGATCATTTTCGAAATTAAAATTGATATAAATTAAATTCTTTGGGAGGGAGGGCTCCATCCGATGAATTTGCCACGGGCCTCAAACGTTATAGTTAGGTACCACTGGTTACCCTTATGGATAAACTTTTAAACTACCAAATACCAACCAAATCTATCTGATTATCTGCCAACTAACTTACTATACTGCCAAGTATATCTGTTGTCTGCAGATTTAAGGCAGGGCAAAAAGCTGTGCGACAAAAAGTCGCTATTTCGATCTTGCGCTTATAATGTTATGAAGAAATGTCCGGAGAGGCTCGAAATATGCTGTATCGGGTTTATTTATGGCGAGAGAGTCGGTATTCTCCACCTGCCCGCGCCCCTGTAGGTCGTCGGGCTGATAGTAATCGGAATAGTTCAAAATTCGAGAAATACTTAGTTATCTTTATTTGGTCATCCCATTAAACGCCCGATTGGCTTCTTAAGTGTCGTTTTAGCCTTTATTGTTTCCCGAAACTTGTTGATAAATAATTGGGTATAGGTACGACCACGGATTATGGAATTCCAGTGGGTTCAACGAACAGGACCAGTACTAAGCTCAGTATTTCTCTACGTACTAAAATATAAGGGGATTCGAAGAAAAACAGTAGGTACCAGCTAATAAACGTTAGTGTCTCAACTCTCAGGTTGCTAGAATGGCAAGGAGCTGCTGAATACAAGCTGAGCAAGACCGAGAGCGATAAACCTCCACGGCTGGGCATACGTCTTTTAAAGTAACTTCAACAAGTTTTTGTCTTAGGTCACTTGAATCCTATGGCTTCCTGAAATTCGATTGATGACGTCTGCCCAATCGGGCAACTGGGGGGTCTAAAAAGAAACGCTATTACTTGCGAGGTCGCTATTTCAGCACTATTCAGCACTATAGATGTCTATCAATTCTTCGAACCATCTGTCTCGTCTATTGTCAATAGTGACAATAGACGAGTGAATGAGTCGCTAAGTTATAGAACTTAGCGACTCATTGAGGTTTTTTTAAAAATATATAGACTACCGCACGACTGCGATCTACCTGGTGGTAAGTGAAGATACAGCCTAAGATGGTGCACGCTTGCCTAAAAGATGCTTATTCACTCTTGATTTAAAGATACGCAAGTTATAGTTCGTTGGAAAAACGGAAGCTGGAATGTACTCTATCATACTCTATTCTGGTTTATATCTGGATATCTTCATCTTATAATTTGATCATGCGGAGAAAGAGCAGTCCTGAGCATCTCTCTCTCTATCTCCATCGCCCACTAACACTGTGAGCTTAAAAAGGCTTCACAATAGAATAAGTAGGTAATCCAAAAGTCGTCTCAATATATCAGTCGACCCCAGAGCAAAAATAACGTCCCAATCGGAAAGCGATTACAGTGACAGGTCGGGATCACTTATGGTGGCAAGTCACGACAATCGCACGCGTGTTCTAGGGCGTGACATTAGATATATTACCAACTTTTATGCTTTAGTCTACCATTACTTCTTTCTTTATCAAGTGTGGTTAGTACCCACACCCACTGGCTTTTGGCTTCTTGTCTTTGAAGTTTGAACAGGCAACATTTTGCAATTGGGTATTTGATTGTTGTAAAAATGTGGATAATCATTAATTACAATCGAAAATCTAACATGTATGAATAACATTTGTAAGAACGAAAATAAATCGGCCAAAAAAGCTGTTTTACTGCGACTGTATCCTTCTTCTTCACCGATAGACGTCCACTGCTGAACATAGGTCTCTTTCATGAAGCTCCACAGGCCTCGGTCTTGCGCCACCTGAATCCAGCGGCTCCCTGCGACTCGTTTGATGTCGTCGCCCACCTAGTCTGTCAACACTGCGCTTCCCGGTGCGGGGTCGCCACTCCAGCACCTTGGGACCCCGTCGACCATCAGCTCTTCGAACTTTGTGCCCCGCCCATTTCCACTTCAGTTTCGCGATTCGCTGAGCTATGTCGGTGACTTTGGTTCTCCTCCGGACCTCCACATTTCTGATTTGATCTCGCAGGGATACTCCGAGCATAGCTCTCTCCATCGCCCGCTGAGTGATCCTGAGCCTGTATTTTGTATCCGTCTCTTTTTAAAACGAAATTTTGTATGGAGAGTGTATGGAGCTACTGAGTCGTGACATCGTGTTGTAATGGCGCTCTCTTTTTCTAACAGGAAACTTAAAAGATCTTTATTTTCGAGACTAGTTAAAATGTTAAAATCAGGGGTTGAAAGTCTACGATCTAAAAACGTGTGAACTAAGATTGTACGAAGTCAAGTGCGAACAAAATCAGAACGTTTAGTTAACTATCTAGGTGTTTAATCGCGAAGGTTAATATAAATATTGGATCGCAAGTTGGAGAGCCCGCATTCGCGAAGTTGGCGCGAACTCTGGGGGGCGGAGTGTTTGCGTTACACTCTCACTATCGAGGCTTTCAGAAATGTTATCTCTTATAAACTTGTACCAACTAGATCTTGGAGTTACTTGGAATTTGCAGACTTATTAGAGAACTGTCTTTTAAGTTATCTTGGTAAAGCTCTAAGCTTTATCAAGCTATAACGTCGTTAACCAACATTGGGCCAAATACGATTTTTAATGCTATCTTACCTCGAGAAAAATTCTCAATCGATCCAGCTAATCGTTTCCTTACTGCTGTAGTCTAAATATATAAAAGGCAAAGGTAACTGACTGACTGACTGACTGACTGACTGACTGACTGACTGACTGACTGATCTATCAACGCACAGCTCTAACCACTGGACCGATCTAGCTGAAATTTGGCATACAGGTAGCTGTTAGGAAGTAGGCATCCGCTAAGAAAGGATTTTTCAAAATTCAACCCCGAAGGAGGTAAAATAGGAGTTTAAAAAATTGAACCTAACGTGAGCGACGCCGCGGGTTAAAGCTAGTTTTTGATATGGCAATATGAAAAACGTCCTTGATTAGTTAACAAACCGCGTCATTTCTTTATAAATTCCCGCTTTTTGGGTCACAGCTCGAAATATGGTTTTGGTAGTTAACGACACTCTAGCTTTAGGACGGCAATAAGGCAATAAGGGCATGGCTTTTAACGCTAACGTAGGCACACAATAAACTCAAAAATCAGCATTCCAAAATCGCAAAAACATGATGCAGATGTAAAAACCCATAAAAACGCCGATCGCTGCCGCTTAAAGTAGCCACTCTGCCCTCTAGGAAGACCTAAAGCAGTTTCTCTCATGCTGCTGATCTTTGTAGGAACAGATATACTTTAGCTTCTGCTGCTCTATGAAGACAACATAATGATACATACCTACTTACCAGTTACCGTGCTGCCTTTTAAGAGTTCCGTAGAAACAAGAAACACTTTTAAAGTTCCGTTCATTTCGTCCATCTACCTATCTGTCTGTGTATCACAACCATTCAATTCAAAAATTATTAAAGCTGCAAAGTTGAAAAACACAGTTATAGAAACCGGTACTAGGCATGTAACTAAGATTCTGAAAAAAAAAAAGAAAAAAAAAGGAATGTTTGTTACAAATGTTGCGTTACTAAAAATGGAAACTAAAAGCTATTCAACATGATAATATTGTCTAATACAGCCGAGACATTTACTCATTTTGCTATTAGTTGTAATACATCAAACACGCACAAGAATAAAAGTGAAAAACTTAGTCAATCAGTATAACAAATAGCAGCTGACATAAACATTGTAAAAGAACAAAAAAAAAATACTAAAACAGCTACTATCCGTGTTGATAACACGAAAATTGTCAAAAGACGAAGCTTGCGTGCGTCACCAGGTTTACTATAATGAGATTGTGATTGTTTTTTTCGTATATTTTTCGTGATTTGGGATTCCTGGGGAAAAATGACGGCTATCATTTTGAAGGAATAGTTCATCAAGGGATATACCTAGGAGTAGACACTTTTTCGGCCCTTAAATACGACCTCACCCGATGGTAAGTGACGACTGATAATGCAAGCTAAGATGCTAGTGGATGGACATTGAAAGAGGTGGCAGTTTAAGTTAAACCCATACCCCTAATCGGTTTTTACACATACCGGAACGCCAAATACATCTTCGACGGTTGGGTGGTAACCAGCGTAATTCAAGATTCAAAATTCAAATTATTTTTTCGTGTCACTCCTCCTGTCACTCTTATGAAAGTCAAGACTCTATCCACCGGTTCAGAAAGCAGATTAACAAAGTCTCTACAATTACACTTGATGCACTTTCCCATTTTCCCTCTAAGTAACTACATGGTATTAAGTATGTTATTAAATAAAATAACTACCTATATTAGGATTTGAAACTTTTGAACTTCCACGGTTCAGATTCAATAGGATGATCACGCTATTGAGGCTTCAATTCTACTATTTTCTGGACCATGTGATCATACACTTTGAACAATAGGTAAACGTTAAAAGGCATAGCATCTCCGCGGGCACACGCTCTATACTCTTTTATTTTTGGTAAAAAATCGTATGCGTGTCTTTTTAACGACACGTGCCAGCGACGGCTTTGCTCCAAAATGAAGTGAAAATTGGAAGTAATTATGTTTGAATTTTTACAAGAAATTGACTCAAGGCATTAATAAAAGCAATAATGTGGCTCTATGAGCTTTTTATTAAACAGGATTTCAAATGATTCCTATGAAAATAGTAAACTAAGTAACTGAAAGTTTTGAGTTTGAAGGACTGAAAACCTGAAGGTTGACGGTTCAAAACATGTGCACTATTGTCTTTTTCACTCCTAACATAAGCTTTAAAAATTACTTAACTTTACAACTTTAGTAAAATCAGAACTTAGCAGGATCCTTGCGTACCAAGTTTTGACACTTGTGTGGATATAACTCGCTCTAGCAATACATGAGCGTGTAATAAGAATATCAACTGTAAATTGTACACAACATAATTTTGTTATTACATTTTTTTTTTAAAAGCAACTCCCGAGTTTCTTGCTGGTTCTTCTCGCTTCTTCCTGATTAACAGGTAAGTGATTGGAGAATTGGGGAAGCGTGTATGTTTTTGTAGTGCCTAATGCCTAGTATTTTTCGTTGGTATAGATCACGTCCTTGCATCAGGTGTCGACAACGTTAGCACGCTGTTACTGTAAGTATAAATTTAATCACTCTGCAATGGTTACATGGCGGCCACAGCCAAGTTGCATCGTGGATAAAGCATAGAAGTTACACACCATGTCATCATTCGGCCTTTACGTCTATTCTAGACGATTTAAGCATTGTCTTGGAGGCATTTTCTCTTGTGACTTTGCAGAGATTAAAAGTTACGTCCATACTTACTGCCAGAAAACTCGACCACCACAGATTATACCTGTGATGTAAGATGCAAGTCAAGTTTTTTTTTTTTTTTTTTTAATTTATTGTTAGATTTAGGTACACAAAAAAGCTTAAGAATAATATCTCGCCAAACTGGACAGCCAGTTTGATGGCGAGCTGGCGCTCTTATAAATAAAAGCATAATATAAGTGAGCAGGTGTCTTGAATCACCACCCTAGGCTTAATAGGTATCTACTTATCATAAATGCGAAAGTGTTTGTTTGTTTTTAAGTAACATTAAACTAGATTTCATAAGCGTCTTGTTAGGTAACTACGGATTTAGCATTACATAGCATCACTTACCTGTTCAGATTAATACATTGCAGATTAGATTATTAGATTAGGTGAGGAAAAAACTGAGGACAAACTAAAGGATAATGTCCTCAAGGGTGTGTGAAGTCTGCCAATTCGCATTGGGCCAGTGTGATGGACTATGGCTATATTCTGTGAGAGGTGACTGCGCTCAGTAGTGAGACGTTGATGCGTTGTTGATGATGTTTTTTACTTTTCTTTTGTTTCAGACTGGAGACATGTAACCCATTTATGTTTCACAGTGTCAACGGCGACCAGGTGTTGTGATGCTATTAATATCAATTGAGTATCGGCCGTCTGCCACTTAATGACCACTATAACGTGACCCGAACACCCCTCGCGTCCATACATTACGCCAGTTCAAACCCTTCACGCCAAAGCAGACCGTAGGTCAGGTGAAATTGGAAACGAAATATTTTATGAGCCGATTTCCGCTTTCCGTAGTAATGCGATTTTACGACTAAATAACCTTCCGTATGGCGATACATTTTTTTTTTGTTAATCGGCTGAATTTACGACGGTTATTTTGTAGTGAATAAAATTAACACCGGAAGAGTTCCTATGTTAATCCTTATTAATATCCTCGCCGTTATTTTGGAATGCTAATGTGTGTTTGTTTCTTGGTTTGTTCTTCAAGCACGCCGCAACAAAGCTAGCGATCAACTTGGTTTTTGCATGGATATATTTGAAGAGAGTAGAGTTGAGAACAGATCCTCAATATATTTTTGGAAAATCGCGTCGATCCGTTGGTTGTTCCGGTCGTCGCGGCGCAAAATGTTCAATACGCAGAATGTTCAAAATGCAAAATGTACTATAATTTTGTAAAATGATCAAAACGCAAAATGATCATGCAAAGTTTTGCTCTGGACAAACAAACAAACAAACTAACCTACACTTTCGCATTCGTAAAACTTAACTAAGTACTAGCTTTTTTGTACCTATTTAGCGTGCGTGTGTGTGTGTGCGTGCATGCGTGCGTGCGTGCGTACATGCGTGCGTGCAATATGTGTGTGTGTGTGTGTACCCACTGGACGGATTTGTCTGTCCAAAATGAGAACAGTCGTGGCCAAACAGTGAAATAATGCGCTGTTGTATTGCCCTCTAAACCAAAATGGTAATTAAGCACAGCTGTGCCCTCAAACCCCACGACGCGTTCTCTTTTCGAACAGACTCTAGGTAGGTTGAACTTTCATCAATAAAACGATAAACAACAAAATGATCTCCATTGTGATTGTAATCGTTGATATGCATCCGCTAATGTGACCGATTCCCATGACACGCAACATTGTAGTGCGGTGGTATTTCACGCCACTGCACCGCTTCGTCCGCTCAATCACGTGAAACGATGCCGTACAATATTCTGATGCGTCAGTTACACAAGGAGAGTATCTCGAATGCGAGCGCAATTTTCGGCGCTCATATTCGCATTGCTTAACTGTTTTTTTTTTTTTTATTTTTTATTTACAATTTCAATTACAGAAGTTCGCTTACCAAGTAGGTAAGTAAATCTAAAAGATTCAAAAAATATAAGTTGCCATGGAAAAATAAGGCACCCCGCTCAGCACAAAGTCACAGCATGCTGCAGCGCTGGTTTTCAGGGGGAACCCAAGATGATACGAGTAGTTGTTGTTGTGTATGTACCTGCGTGCGTGACTGCGTGCATGTATGCGTGCCTGCGTGCGTGCGTGTATGCGTGTGAGGGTGTGTGTGTAAAACCTGTACCCACTGGACGGATTTGTCTGAAAGGAATGGAGATAGCTCATACCCTGGATTAACACATTTTTTATCCCGAAAAATTGAAGAGTTCCCGCGGGAATTAAAAACCTTCGTCAACGCGGCCGAAGACGCAGGCACCATCTAGTAATGTTTAATAATGTAATGTATAATCGCGGGTGAAAATTGTATGAAAAGTTTTTGCATAGGATAATCACTTCTTTCCACTCGCATTCGAGCAGCTCTTACAAGAGAATCATCATGAAGACAAGAAAGAAGGAAAGATACACGATTAAGTAGCTTATCTTCAGGGATTTGGGTATCAGATCCGATCCAATATATACTAATCTTTTGGCATAATCTCCAATCGAATAGCTGTCCACTTGAAAAACGAGACTGAAAACTTAATTAATAAAGCAAGTGTACTAGAACAAAGTCCAGTAGCCGTCGCAGTAGCATCAGGAAGCAACATTTAAAACAATGATAAGATAGCGGGGCTCGCCCCACAGCCATTGATCCCGGAATCAATATTGGGGATCAAGCGATTGGTCAGGCGGATGTCTATAGGGACGTTATTACCACCATAGCGCAGGATTAGAAGTTTTATTTTTTATTTTTTTATTCGATGACAAGATCGCCCTTGCCTGCGATCTCACCTAATGGTAAGTAACGATGCAGTCTAAGATGGTAGCGGGCTAACTTGACTAACATTCAACCCCATACCTCTAGTCGGTTTCTACACGCCATCTTGCCGGAACGCTAAATCGCTTGGCGGCACATCTTTGACGGTAGATTGGTAACTTGCCACGGCCAAAGTCTCCCACCTGACAAACAACAACAAGAAGTGCAACATTTGGACATGATTTGTATACTGTAGTGTAGTAAACTGCCTCGTTGGTCTAGTGATTAGCAAGTTCAACTGCAGTTCTGGGATCGATTCCCGGGTCGGGCCATAAGGCTATGTTCAGATGGCTGAATTGCGACGCGCGTTTTCAAATCGCGCGCTTAGACATCCTAATATATACCTAGCAACCGTTCACATGCACGCGCGTTAACGCGCGTCAGCGAGCGTCAACGCGGCGCTCAGAGAAAAAGTTTCTAGACGCAGACAATCGCGCGTTGACTCGCGCTTTGATATTAATGTAATGTCCGTTTGCTGTTCAGTTGAGCGCGCGCTTTCATCGCGATCGCATGTAATTATTAGTTTTTCTTTGGGTGAAATACAATATCTGATGGCGTTCGGAGCTGCTGTAATGTCCTCTTGGATGAGTTGAAGCAAATTGTCGAATGACTTTGTAGACATTCTAAAGTAATTAAAGAATTTAGATTCATGGTCTCTTATATTCGGATATAGTGTCGCAAACAAACTGGGTTTATTTTTCAAAATTGGATGAACCCAATGTGTACGTTTTCTTTTTCTATATTTTTCTTTATAATATAACCACAAAATAATAGCCTCTTCCACGTCCATTTTCTACGTTCTACCGAACTAGACTGACGAGTACTCTCGCAACGCGCATTAGCGCTCATCATCTGAACTCTCTTCAAATTTGATCGCGCGTTGACGCGCGTTAACGCGCGTTACATGTGAACATAGCCTTAAGCGTTTTGGGTTTTCTGTCAAGAAATTCTCAGCACTAGCCCAGAGGTAGGAAGTTGGCGGTGAGTCACCCCCGTGCCTCGGAGAGCACGTAAAGGTGTCGGTCCTGCGCCTGATCTCTCTCCGGTCGTATCGTATTTCCGTCCCATCAGACTATAAGACTATACTGTGAGATTTGAAAAACCTCAGCAGTTACTGCTGAGTTTCTTGTCGAATTCTCTCAGCTATAATCTAATTTCCGAAACTCCGCCCGTTGGGTAGAGTCTTGAATTGATTCTTATGACAACTCAAAACTACATGAAATAAGTAGATATTTTTAAGCTATTGCATAGCTTCTATCGCGGGCCACCGTGGAGACCGAATCCAGAAATTCTGCAACGAAAATAACCTGACACGGGACTCCTCTACGGTGAGCCGCTAGATGGCGTTGATAAAAAATTCTATGCAATAGCTTTACCGCGGCAGTCCCCGAGTGCCACACGTTTTTTTTTATCCAACTATTGTAAAATCATCTCGAAGTAATTCCAACCCCGATCCAGCCCTGAGAAATGTGTCCGTTTCGGGAGATAAATATGTAATCTTAATATAATTGCGTCTCCGTCCGCAAACATCCCCCGTTCGCCGCCGCCGCCCCGGCCCCTATTGACTCTCTCGCTCGGATGCCTTGCGGAGATGAATCTTGGGCGCCTGCGACTGATCGAACGGCGAATGGCAGCGACAAGCCGTTCACTCAGCACAGATTCATTAAACATCGTGTCACTGGAAATAATTGGCTGAGTGTTGGATTATACATACGATTTTGGTTGTCTTAAATCGCTAATCGTTTGTCGCGTAATTTTATAAATGTAGTAGGTAGACCTAATGTCTGGGAGGAGCGAGGACCTAGCTGATACCCGCGATTTCGTCCGTTTTTGCAATGCACGACGACGGCGCGTCGCTCATGGTGGTGTGTGTGTCGTACCTGTATAAGTGTGAGCGAGAGCTACTCGCGCCGGGCCGCTCCCACCTAGGCTCCTGACAGTCACGCACACTTACGCAATGTGCATGTACACGAACTACACGACGTAACCACAAGTAAAGCTCACGCGCCCTAGTGAAATCATAGTGAAATGCAATTCACGACGGCATACCTACCCTGTTTTAATTTTCTGGGATAAAAGTAGGTAGGTATACCATGTCAGTGTCTAGGATGTATGTTTCCTGCAACAATTGAGCTTTGAGAAGATACCAGCTAGACATATCATCATATTTCTTCACATTTATAATTAATATTAATATCATAATATCATTATTTCAAATCTCAATTCATCGCCGGATCGTCGGCCCACTTCTACCAGTAAGGGTTAAAAGAAAATCACGACCGCGGCAATCTTTATGGAAGTAATCCCCGCGAGAAAGTAGCTTGAAGCTTTTCAAGACCAAGTGTAAAAAGTTTATAATTTGCCCCGCATTCCAAAGTTTACACCGCTAATGTGAAACTAAGTTGAATTCCCATGGATTCACGGACCACGGTACAATTAATAACAATTAACAAACAATCCTAAGAATAAAAGAGTGTAACAAGACACGTTTTTATTAGAGCAACGATGTGTTAATATAATTTCCTTGTAAACGTATTGTTGTGCCTACATGGTAAATTGCGGTCTCGGGCTGATAGGGTTGTCAATCGAGTGTTAAAAAAATAATTGATTTCATTTTAGTTTGCTATGTGGTAACTGCTCAGAGAATTGTTACTTTTAACACATTCACTGCAACACGAAAGAAAGGAAGATGTAGGTATTGGGAGTCTGTTTCTACACAGTGAAACAGTTGTATTATCGGAACGCTGTACTAAACTCCGTATAATGAATTCGCACAGATTGCGACGAAATACTTTGATTTTATTGAGATTCTAGAGAGTTATAAGAGAACTCCTAGTTTCATTCACTGTAACACGAAAGAAAGAAAGATACTTATTATAAAACTCATACCAAAACTACCTATTTAACCTATTACAAATACCGCGTGTACGGTGCGCGGTTTTACGTATTGAACCACCTTGCAGTTCAGAAATTTAAATTTGATTTCTAACGATTTACCTTGAGTATTTGCTACGGAATAGTCACTCAATCCGTTCTGTATTGTTTGCTTTAAAAGGTGGCTTTTGTAAGATCCAGGATTTTTTCAAATTTTATAGTTGCTATACCTACACAAATTTTCACATGGAATTGGTAGCCCTAGCGAACATGGATGGTCTCTTTCACGTGGTTTTGTTTAGTTTCTACGTATGTACACTAGCTGTTCTGTTATTTAAAAGCGCACTTGGAATTTCTTTGTAACTGTCTATGAAGCCGAAAAGAGAGGCAATCGATATTAATTAATTCATTGAGATACAGTACAGAGTTCCACACCATATTAGTGCTACAATAGAAATCAACCTTTCTATTTCTGTCAAAGCAATACAAATAAATAAAATTGAAGTGTCTGTCTATGAATTTGAAATTAATTTTGTACATAATTATATAAACAGTTTTAAAAATAATAAATAATAGAAGAAGTGGCCAAAGGTGAAGCTTATCACTAAGATAGAAATTTCTTTCAACTTCCATTTATCTACCTATCTTTCTTCACCTTTCTTTTATATTAGGTACTGTTACCTAAATTTAAAAAAGGTAAATTATTAAAGGAATTATGTAGTCACATTATGAAACTGCGCCAATTTCATCATCGCCTAGTAACGTTTAACCGAGGAATATTATAAAGAGGAAAGGTTTGATTGTATTTATGTTTGTTTGTAATGGATAAACGGAAAAACTTAACCGATTTCAAAAATTCTTTCATCGACAGAAACCTACATTATCAGCGACTAACTAGGCTTGTTTAATTTTCAAAAAATTAAAGGTTTGAATGCTCCCAATTTTTAAGATTGAGACTAATATATTTAACAAGCCTCATCCAATTAAATGTTTTTCGTCGTAAATTTAGCATCAACGTAGGAATCCTTTTTATCAATTATAAATTAAAATTCTTTAATTTTTAAATTAAAAGCGTACTGGAGCTTTCTTTCGGCCGTTAATCGTTTTTGAGATCATTTCGCGCTTCCTTCGCACCGAAACGTTTTTTGCGTTATCGGGAACGCAAGATTTGGGATCGGTCGAATTGCGAGATTTGACTCGTTTCTTAATTTGGTGAGAAATATTTGGAATTACGCGGAATTTCCTAATGCGGCGCTGCAATTCGAAGACCTTAATTGAGAAAACTTTTTGTGTTGCGTAAGCAGTTTGCGATTTCCGCAGTGACGTTGTAATGGCTTCGGATCAGTGAGTTAAATACCTTAGAGCAAGACGTGATGAGTTAAAAAAGTGCCCTTTACATTAATTAATGTAGGTCACTAATGGAACCACTGAATAATTTTGAAGTAGATAAATAGATAAAAAGTTCTCTTAACCTAGATAGAAAACTACCTTAACAAACTGCCTTGCTAAGCCAGTGCTTCGAGAGAAATTGTATCCTTGTAACAATGGGATATTCCATAGGAGTTGCATTATAATGATAGCGATATACGATATCATTGACAAGCTGGTTTCCACAACAACTTTGTATTTCTTTATTATAAAAAAAATACTTAACAACACAATGCCATACTCCTTCCAAGTCAGTCCATACCATCTTAGGACTGCATCGTTATTTAGAATCAGGTGAGATCGCAGTCAAGGACTATCTTGTCATTGATTAAAAAAAAAATACTAGCGGGAAGGTACCTACTTCAACGCCTCTAGTACACAACACCTCACTGCTTCGGATGAACTTCGGGAAAATTAACAAATTGACAAAAAATGTTCAGGAAGAAAAAGGCAAAAAGTTTTTGGAATGTTGTGACTTAGTTTGCCGGTTTGTTTATGAAAACTGTTTCGTCGTTTACTTACCTACCTTACGAGAAACTTAATTAGTTACTTACCTACGAAATTGTTTACCAACAACGTGTTTTCTTTCGGCCTTAGAAAGGTATTGTTTTTATGAAATTATAGCTAATAAAGAATATTTGGATGTAGCTTCAACGAAACCATCCTTGCAAGAATTTTTAAAAGAAAATATAAAACTTGGCTAAGTACTCGTATGTTGAAATACCAATAAGAGTCAGATATTTATTTTTCAAAATTGGTACAGAAACTACAGTTGGTACCACGTTAGTACCTTCAGTTTTTTGCAAGTAGGGACTTCAAAATGAGGTAATGATGGTAAAAAACAAAAGATTTAGATTTTGAGTAGTGTTATAGTCTAGTAGCAAGGATAGTATTGTCTCCTTATACTGTGTTAGTAGGTAGTTAGGACTACGGTAAGTATACAGGGATTCGCGGATTCTAACCCTCTGAATTTTCAGTTACATTACTATTACATGGATCGGGCAGTATGGCATACATATCTGTACATGCTCTTATTAATTATCAAAGGTTTTAATCGCAAAACTATTGCTTTGCCTTTGATAACAATAATATAGCGTGTAAAAAAATAAAAAATAAAATAAAAAAAATCAAAAATCCGGCTGCGTAAATAAAAACTTATACAGTCGGGACCTATTTTATTGGGGAGATTTGAACCATCTCGATTTTTAATGGGTCCCGACTGTTTCAACTTTCATTCAATATTACAGACATAGGTATGTATATACTATACATGCATAGACTGATAAACACATAAAAAGCTTAGAATTAGGCTGCTCTATTCCTGTCCCTGTGTAATGCCGGTAATAAATACAGAGTACAATTAGAGGAAATAAAACGCTCAGCCGTGATGGCGCTAAGTGGAGGGCGACAAAAACATGGCGATGCGCACGCAGTCGCGTCACCCGGGACGATTTATCAGTCCTATCTCTATCTTATTTGTTGATTCTCCTTTGACTGCACGTTGTTCAAAAATATCAGGTAGGTACTAGTTGATGCCCGCAACTTCGTTCGCGTGGATTAAGGTTTTGTAATTCCAGCGGGAACTCTCTTATTTTCCGGGCCTATGTGTTTTTCCGCACTATAATCTATCTCTATGCCTTTCAGCCAAATCGGTTCAGTAGTTTGTACGTGAAAGAGTAACAAACATCTATCCATCCATCCATACTTACAAACTTTCGCGTTTATAATATTAGTAGGATAGTTCATTTCATGAGGTCTCGTGGCTCATGGTTGTTCGGTGTTGTATCTGTATATAAGTATGAGCGAGAGCTTGCTCGCCTTTCCACTCCCACCTAGGCTCCTGACAAGTACGCACACTTACGCAATGTGCATGTACACGACGTAACCACAAGTAAAGCGCCCGTAAATTCGTGAGATAAACGTACTATACTAGCTTTTGCCCGCAGCTTCGCTCACGTTAAGTTCGATTTTTCAAACCCCTTTTTTACACCTTTAGGGGTTGTATTGACAAAAATCCTTAGCGGATGCCTACGTCATAAGAACTATCTGCATGCAGAATTTCTGCCCGATCCATGCATTAGTTTGAGCTGTGCGGTGACAGATCTGTCAGTCAGTCAGTCAGTCACCATTCGTTTAGAAGATATCCTAGGATTATAGGGATGCTAGAAGAGTGTTCTACACTTTAGCGGTTCTTATCAGAAGCGTTGAAACGTTTCGGAAACTCTTCTCATTCGAGATAATGAATGAATGAATGAATGAACATCATGCTTGGCTGCATATCAAAGTCGGAATTTTAAAATCCGCCTCAAAACATGATACAAATGTATCCGTCATTTGTATGTATTAAATACAAAATAATAGAATCCATTCACCAGCAATTACGGAACACAATTTCCACGATGTATTTAAATGTGTCACAGTCAAACCTCTTAATTGGTCAAAAGCCATACTGACTGTTGGCTTCGGTCAAAAGATGTTTAGACAGAAAGAAAGAAAGAAAGAAAAAGCATTTATTTAAGAAATTGTGCCACACATCACACACACACACAGCATGTCTAAATTCTTTACAAAGTTAAGGAGGTAAGTGAAAGGAAAAATTTGACACAGGCCTTTACTTAAGCATTGTCACGGATTTTCTCTCATGATTGTGGAAACTGTGAAGTTAGTTACCTATGTGATACGTCCTCACTGCCTGCAACAAAACTCGACGACACCAGTTGCGGCGCTGAACCATCTCCTCGCTCTCCTAAAGGTACAAGTCACACAGGTAGTAAAGGCAAAATACATATAAAATTATAACAAACGAAGTCTAAACAAGTTTTTTTATAAAGCGCGAAGAAAGAAGCGATACTTTTGGCGTACCTACCTAGCCTACTAAACTTAGAAAACCGTTTTGATTTTCATGGTTTACTATATCTAAAAGTGATTTTAGCCAAAACACTTCTGATCAACATTTTTTGGTCAAAAGTGCCGCTAATCAATATTTTCTCCAGCATCCGTGTTTCCTGCCCCAAGAGAGAATATAGGCATCTCCTAGGTAAGCGCGCTCCAAACTAGACCTCATCAGTGCTATCCAGTATTGATTGTCGTCAACCGCAAGCCCATTTCAACGCGAACAACTTCGGTCAAAAGTAGGCTAATAAAATCCGGTTGTTTTTTACAGATGAAAATATTTTTTACCGGATGAGAGTTTAGACTGTAACATTTATGGATGTAACAATTCGGTTTTGCTTTGTTCACAAATAAATTATAGTGGTGAGTCCACACTCGTCCGTGGAGCGGCGACAGATCGCGCCAATTTCAATATTAATAGCGGCAGCCGCGCGTGAAAACTGACGCGCTCGGTGCCCTGAGTCGGATTCACTGGAACTGACAGTGCAGGGGCGAGGCTAAGATCTATAGAGCGTACCTATGATATTGTGTATGTATAAAACGCGGTGGGTATGTTACAAGCGTGCGGTTGCTTCATTTGAAGCGCGTAATGTCAGATATTTGTCGTAATTTGTCATATCATTTGACAATGAATGAATGATACTCTATTATACTCTTCGTCGTTCGGCACAAATTTTTCGCTTGTTTTGTGTGTATAAAA
The DNA here is from genome assembly GCA_038048805.1 of Hipparchia sbordonii. NCBI lineage: Eukaryota > Metazoa > Arthropoda > Insecta > Lepidoptera > Nymphalidae > Hipparchia > Hipparchia sbordonii. The sequence goes on along the minus strand of CM076107.1, from coordinate 3,353,842 downwards.
CTCATCCTTAGTTTCTACTAGGGAAGAGTTATATAAGTATACAACGTGTAATGAAACTCCGAAATAATACTGGAGGAGGTAATGTGCTCATGAAACTGAACAACTTTCTCCAAGGAACATAGGTCGAAATATGAAAAAAAAAATTTTACCTCCCATAGTAAATCAATCAGCTGATCGTCAATTTTGTATGGGAGGTCCACTTTTTTTTTCCACATTTTTCCTTGGGGAAAGTTGTTCAGTTTCATGAGCGTATTCAGATTCACCTCCTTCAGTATCATTTCGGAGTTTCATTACACGTTGTATGAGTTATACTTAGTATGATTTCTATCATTGATACCTACTTTGTTAGTGCCGTTTTTTTTTTAATTTAAAAAATCGTTTATGACACATCCAGGCCTTCTATAACACATAACGAAACCGTCGATGCGCATCGCGGCCATATGACCGCACCCTTAGCCATTGACAGCCGATGCATAAATCAGTCGCCAATAAATAAATATCACTCCAAATCGCTTCCTGTGCCTAATGCGGTGTAATTTAAAGGCCAGGCCCTTGCCCCCGAGCGAGTACCTGTCATGGTGAACAACCGCGTTATTTCGATTGTATCCTTTAATTTAACGGTTAAATATTGGATAGAATCAGGAGCTACTTTGCGGAAGTTCATGATTAGCAAGAAAAGGCCAGAGGTATTCTGCTATAATCCGCCAACAGAAAAAATCTGTGTGGTCAAACATACAGCCATAAGCTTAGGTACCTTCCCGACCAAGCAAAAAAGCCAAGTTCCCAAGCAAGCAATGCCACCACTCACATGCACCACCACTAAAGGCTTCTATTCTATACCACTCTCGAAGCACGTTTCGCCCCGACACCGGAGCATAATCAGGAAATGTCAACTTTGTAAATTAAGAAACTCACTAACTTAGTTTAAACTTAAACTTTTTTCGTCGACCGTCGATCTTTCAGTTTTCAGTCGGCACCGCGAACCGTTGGGCTATTGAGGTTTAATAAAAAAAAAAAGTCAGTGTAAAACCAAACAAAAACTTGTTCATTGTAGAAAGCAAAGCCTAGATAAGCATTGTTGCATTTATAACCGCACGAATTCTCCCTCCTACAGATATTTAATTTTGATACGAAAACCGTGACGCCAAGCGCGCAACCCAATATATTATCGTGTATCTACTGGCCAATATTACCGCAAAATATTAGCCGTTGCGAATCTAGCATTAAGGTCCTGTCCACTTTAGCTTCTCTACGGCCAATTATCATGAAATCTTAAATCTTAACTGACTGAAAATAGAGTACAGTTCAGATTGTTCCCTGACATGGGATCATGAAAAGATGATAACGTGAAGTATATCATAAGACTGGAGCTTTGGATATCAAATTTGATCATGGGCTTTTGACGTCTTAAGTATTTAATATTATAAAAGGAAAAATAGACTTATTAACTAAATGATAAGGGTGGAAATTGCTTGGGTAAGAATGCCGTGGAACTGACCGATCTCAAGGGATAGAGTAGGGCCTTTAGTCACGGTTTTATTTGAATTCGCCGAAATGCGTTGCGACAAATATTTGGACATTTATTGCGATTGCGACTGGTGTCGAATATTAAATGTTGATTTTATACGGTTGATGGCAATTCGTCGCGGCCGATTGCTGGCGCAACGTGAACGATCCCTGTTCACCGCAAAGGGACCCTAGATTGATATCTTAGATATTGAAAGCTGACAATTTGGGTAACCAATCTTTTGGTCCTAGCCAACCTTGTTGAAATTATGTTGTTCTTAGTTGCACTTTTGTTTAGAGAATTGGGTAGTTAAGTAAGCATGTTTAGCTACCTATATGCTCACGTTACTTGTTTCTTTCTTCTGCTAGCCAAAGAGAATTAAACTGTATTTCGAGAATTCCCCCTAAATTACTGGAGAATAATTGACGTAGGTACCTATGTAAATCTAGGCATCTACACTTCCGCTCAGGTGTAACCTAAGTGTGATCACAATAAAAAAAAATTATAAAGTACATATTACCTACCAAACCATACTACCTTCTTTTACCGTCTTTTACCATACTAGGCATACATTAATGACGTTATATACCTAATTGGTACGTTTATTTCTGTTATTTATACCTATTTGTTTTTCTTACCTGACTAACTAGGTACCTGAACAAATAGGTATGTATACCTACCTATTTGTTCAGGTAGGTACCCTTCATTATTTACTTTACATCTTTGTGTAGGTGCCTTCAATTCATCAATTAAAATTTATTTATTTATTATTATTTATTGGGTAGAATAGAACCCGTTAAAAAGTTACCCTGTCAGTGGCCACAATTACCTTATTTAGACGTACCTCGCAGCGCAGTCTGGGCGCGGAGTGACAATTTTATAGGTCGCACGCGGCGGCGTCTGCGCCCGGCTGTCAGGACGAGCCGCTAAAAAATCGAGCAAAACAGTGACAATTGGTGCATATCCCCGACGAATTATCCCTCTTCGGCGCCTTTGTCCAATTGAAGCTTCCTTTATTTCAGCTTTTTTGCCGTTTTTCCATTCTCATTTGGTTATTTATCTCCTCTTTTTTGGATCGGACAATGAGCGCGGCGCTCATTATATCGTCCCTGGTTTAGCACGCGACTCGCCACTAAATCTCCGCTGGAATTCTAGCGAATTACCCGACGAGCAAGGCCCGTTTTTGTCGCTTGATTGATCGGAGTAAAAATTACTTTCTGCTGTTTTTTTTTCTCCCGCAGACTTCTGTGGCATGGATTCGGTTTATATCGTGGGGTGGAATCGGATGGATTGATTTTAGCTGGCGGACGCGATAAGATAAATCTCTCGGTATTAACATACTCCGGGAGACATATATCGGGGTCGCGACAGTCATTAATTTAGTGTATCGTGGCAGGTAATCTCTGCGCAGGCGGTGGATCGCTTCTCGGTAGCTGTCGGAAATAGATCAGCCCACCCGTCAAGAGCTTTCGTCTTCAGTGCATGCAGAATTCCGAATGTACGAAAACGTGATTTCATTTGCAATCATTTACACTGTTCCTTTCGGAGGCGACCATCCAAAAATTAACCTTACAGCGCACAAAACAGAGTACAATTTCCCACAGTCGAAAGTAAATAAACTTGTTGAATGGAAAAAAAGAGGTTTAAAAAGATGCGCGTTGCACAATTTTAGACAATGTTCGCATAGTCATATTCCCAAAAACAGTAGTGGGATGCATAATGCATGCACGAGGCTATTGTTTCGGGCAGGATGATGTCTGTCTAAATTACCCGTCGATTAGTTTCCGAGTAAAATGACTTTGTATTCGTCAGCTGTAATCTTGCAAAAGATAAAAACTCGGATGTGAGCATTTAGACGAATGTTTTTAGGTTGGAGTTGATCGGTTTCTGTTAATTTATTTAGCGTGTCGATTCTCTAAAAAATGATCGCAGTGGCCTCTGATTGGCAGAATTTATGGCGTTCATGCTGCATCAATGCATTCTAACCAACAGCGGGAGGGTATCAGCCCATCAGAGGTTATTGCGATCGCTACACTGATGCAAACGTTATTCTTTGTTAGAACATAGACATACGAGTAAGTGTATAAATGAATATCAGCTGAACCGGTGTGTCGATTCTGTAAAAGCTGCATCATAATTGCTGCAGTCTGAACTGTGGTCCATTTGCAACATTATTAGTTCCCGAGACATTCGTATATCAAATGTGGCGCTTCAAATTGATCCATAATTATGCTACTGTCCTTATACAAATGGACTAGTTCAGTTTTAATTATAGATTCATCATCATCATCATCATCATCAACTTATGGACGTCCACTGCTGGACATAAGTCTCTTGCATGGACCGCCACAGACTTCGGTCTTGCGCCGCCTGAATCCAGCGACTCCCTGCGACTCGTTTGATGTCGTCGGTCCACCGGGTGGGGGGTCTGCCAACACTGCGCTATATTATAGATTATTATAGATTATTATAGATTATCCAGTTTTAATTATAGATTAAAGATAGAGGTCAGTGCCTTCTACACACCATCGTACTGGAACGCAAAAACGGTTAGGTACCTAGCGAGGTCTTTGACGCTAACGTCAAAGCCTAAGCTAGTACCTACCTACATATCTAGCCATGGCTAAGAAAACGTCACGGAATTAAGTTACAGATTCTTTTATTCGAGAAGTAGATAAGTAGATATAACATTCTGTTACTAATACCATTTCGAGCAATCTGTAATTTAACGTGTCATTAAGTCGCCAGGCCGCGCGCGAGCCCCTGTGCGGGGCGACAACGACGTCAAGCCGAGGGGCTCCGCTAATAAATATCCCGGATATAATAAAAACCCCAACAGCGACAGCGAAAGATGTCCTCAATGAACATTCGTTAAAATTCTGCGGCGCCTCGCTGCGCCACCGGCGGCGGTGGAAATGTCGAAAAATTCATAATTTTTTTGCCGGTCGCAATTCGTCGCGAAAACGCCCGAATAAATGTCATTTTTTGTCCGGGAACAATTGCCCGGGCTCCCGTACGGGACGGAAAAAATTGTAACATATGAGACCGCGCCCGATATATGCGACGGGAAACTTTTGTTCCCTTACCTTTTACATTCCCGATCATTTTTTCACCAGTTTCGCTTTTGGCAAATTGTTTCCGTTGATGACGCTGCCTGACTGAAAGCTGATAAGTATTTACAATTATAAGGAGTTTTTGTATAGAGCATATAAAATTAATGCTCCATACATATGATAATGAAAATTTTCTATCAAATAAGTTAGTAGATAATGATAGAAGGCTCGAATTAAATGAAATATTGAGTCATTATTATCATTTATTAATTACAATAACATACATAGACTTTTTTTAGGTGTACATAGGTATAGACTTATGTATACTTACAAAATACGTCTATTAAATACAACTACATAAAATAAAAATACAAAATCTTAAAATACTATAGGTACCTAAAACCTAATAAGATAACATAGACAACGTAACGTGAAGCTCAGAATTTCTCTTTTAGTAGGTAAATAATTATAGTCAAATAAATACCTAGTTCCATTCCAAAATATAACTACCTACCTGGCCGATAAAGTCAAATGTATCTAACCATCGATTACCTAACAGATATAAATACAAGAGATAAAGTATAATTTTTTTTTTATAGTTAAATTTGAACATGCCCTTATTTCTATGGTATAAGCTGGTACAAGCCTATCGGCCCACATAAGCACCTTGATATTACAAAATCATTCAAAAAAACAAATATATTCCTGTCCCATTAATGTTCACGATTGTACCTTTATTAGGCTTTGTTCCTAAATCAGTTTTATCACACCCTTAAATAAAATGAGAATTTACCTCTAGATCGCCACTGCACCTGTCTACGCATTGTTTCACTTGATTTGTGACGACGTAAACCAACACGACAGAGATGGAACTACTGTTTCTGTATGGATGAGAACGGGATGCAAGAGGTTTTAACAATTAATTATAATGGGCCATCGTCTATACCTTGTTAGCGGCCTTTTTCAATTTTCATTCTCACGCAGCGAAATAGTTGGAATAACTTTTCACACCGTATTCAAGGTGGACATCTACTGTCCAAGTTGGCCCGTTGTTTGGTGAGGTATTTCTTAACTAATATAGGTCCGTGACTATGCTCAATTTCATCTGGTCTCATGTTCACGGCTCACTATGTAGGTACATATATTAGAAATAACCTTTTCCTTGGTCTAGCGGTTAGCTGTTCGACTACGAATGACGAGGTCCAAGGTTGGATTCCGGGCTCAAAAAAAATGTATGGGGGTTTTCTGTCAAAGAAATTCTCAGTAAGTAGGTACTAGTCCGCTGTTAAGAAGTGAGTGTGAGTGGGGGTGAGTTATTCCCGTGCTTTGGAGAGCACGTAATGCCGTCGGTCCTGGACCTCATCTCTCCGGTCGTGTCGGATTTTCGTCCTAGCGGACTATGAGAGTGAGTTAATAGCGAGTAAATCTGCGTATACACTTATGCACTATATCCAATTGTCCAAGCCTTAGGCATACCTATTCAAGATTCAGTTGGTGAACCTACTGAGTGAAGTACCTACACCCAATTTAATTTGACCTCCACAGTCCGAACTCCGTACCCACCTCATTACCCACCCAGAACCCGTTGGATATGAATGGACATAAACAACTCCACAATCTCTACACTTTATCACTCCGACACCGCGATACAGTGCAGTGCTTACTTACGCTTATCGAACATCTTTCGCGTGGCACCTACAAGTTATCGCCCAGAGAAAAACTAGTTTAGCATACAAATACAACTAAGTGCCTAAGTGGGTGAATCGCGAGGCGGAGATCTGATATGACGAGCAATTACGCTTGTACGTGACACCTCGGGAGGACCTTATCTCGTGGTCATCGCGTACAGAGGCCCCCGTAGTTGGGAGTCTCTTCAATTATATGAGCCTTGTTATACAAGTTAGAAAAAAGGTTTTTATTGCCTCCTCGAGTGTCACGGCTGCGATTAAAGATTGTAGCCGTGACCGTAGCCAGCCAGCAGATCATGTAGCCTATGTTCCGCTGTTAAGGCGAGTTGTCGTGGTAAAAAGTAAATTTGCATGCTACGCGCTTTTAAGGCATACAGTAGTTGAATACTTGAAGTCTTGCAATTAAAGGAATATAATGAAAAACCCTGGTCTCATAAAAGATTTTATCTCCTTAGATGCTTGTCTAATGTCTATAGAAGGAAAAAGAAATTTCTTAAGTGTCTACGTCAAGTTTGCTGCAGGGTGAGCATGGGCAGGGGACATATTTTATCTACGGGGAAAGGATAAAAGGTTTATCCCCTCGCTCAGTTTTATCCACCCGTTGAGCATGGACAAAACGATGGAAATAATATCCACAGTAGATATGCTTATAGGAATATTCCTCTCACTCCTTTCCACTGTCGCCATGCTTTAGCAAAGAGAGAAGATAATTTTATCTCTTGTCAGTGGATAAAATTTTTGTCTACTGATTAATAGGATAATTATTAATATTAATTGGAAGTAGGATCGTTACAGTATTCTTTAAGCGTTGATATAGACTATCGATATAGGCCCAGGTCTCCTCTTGAATGTCAACCACGCTGGCCAAGTGTGGACTGGTAGACTTCACAAACCTTTAAGAACATTATTAACTCTCATGCATACAGGTTTGCCCACGAACTAAGTAGTAATTTGGACGTGGTTCCCTACAGAAATACATTTTGTCATGCCACTCGATTCGTTATAATTTTTTGGCGTTAATCAAAAGTCTTCTTCCATCATCGGATGGTTCCACTTCTAAACGGATTACCATCATTTATTTAGTTAATAAGAATACCAAAACCACAAATGCGTTGAAGTTTATGTATACCTACATATTATTCAAGTTTATGAGACAATTGCTGTTAGCATTCCCCTTGTGTAAAACGAAGTGATGTTTCCAGAGATAGCTAAACTTACGTGCAAAGTAAAGCACACACTTTTTGCTCGAATGCCCAGTGTAATGAGAGTAGGTATCTGTAGTAAGCATTTCTTGAAGCTGTAACTAGTAGTAGCTTAACAGATCTAATCTTCAAAAGCTATCTTTTAGTTCATCTACATTGTGGTAATTGCTACGTAAGTAGGTACTACATATGACTGTTATGTCTTTATTAAAATAACTTTTAGCACTATCTCCTATATATTTCCTGATGGTGATGTCTTCGTCGGATAACGGATTGTCGTCTCGTCGCCGAGATTGATCGCTATGGCCGAAATTCAACCTACTAATACGAAAGCTTTAGTTTCTGAAACGAAGGAAAACTGCTAAGGTGTGGAACGTTTCCGGCCTCGTATAATTTGAGTACCTACAATCAAGAGTGAATAGTAATTTTCTAAGCAAGCGCGCTCCAACCTAGACCTCAGTGCCGTAAATAGGGCGGTGCCACCGGTGCCCAGGCACAGGGCGTAGATTCTGGGGGGCGCAAGAATGGCCAGACCAGGCACGACTATTATTTTTTCGGTTTGCTCCTGATAAATTCCCGCTGCGCCCCTAGTGCTCGTTTGCCCACATCAGTTCTAGGTCTTTAAAAAAATAGATTTTTCTTCCACAATATTAGATGATTTGTCCAACCCCCAAGGTCCTTGTGCTTTATTTTATCATCCTGAATGAAATAAAGTAGGCCTATACATAGCATTACTCAAGCTAGGGTACCTATAATATCTAAAAAAAAAAAAAACAAGGGCGCAGTTATAGAAGCTCGCACAGGGCGCAGAAAAGGCTATTTACGGCACTGCTAGACCTCATGAATGCTTTTCACCATTGTTGTTGTCAAGCGCAAGCTTATACCATAATAATAAAAATAAAACATATAGTCTAGTTTCTAGGTATAGCATAGGGTCAGGTCACACCGAAACGCGACGCGACGCGACGAGGCGCGCAGATGCTTGAAGCACGAGAGAGCGCGCTGCGTAGAGGTTCCGCGAGATAATCAGATTAGCCGTTCCGAAGATTAGGGGTATTTAAACGTTAACTTATATATACTTACCAATAAAAATATTGTAAGCTTAATATAATCATTTGTATAGACTAGTAACGTTAGGTACCTACCCTGCTGCATAGTAGTACCAGTAGCATATTTAAAATAAGGGTTGATCAAGGGATGAGGGTCCACAAAAGAAACAATATTATTGATTTTGTCAATAGATTTATCTATATATTTTAATGAATATTTCTCAATACAGCTGTCAAATTGTTACAGTCTCATTCGATTTACCAAGCAGCATGTTTTTTTAGTACGTTTCGTAGAAAAATTGCAAATCAACTATGTGTTAGTCATGGTTGTTCCCATCACTGGTCACATCAACTGAAACTTCAATCTACAACTATTGCCAGTTAAAAGTTTTAATGCGCTTAAATTTAATGAATTCCATGGAAAATTATATATTCATTTTATAATTATTATATATTTTGTATTTTAACTAAATATTTATCAACTATATATTACAAAATTTAACTTACAGTTAGATTTTTATCAATCGTTTTTTTTTTGGGTCCGCTTAGTTGCCCTTTTAGGAAAACATAGAAATAGTTAATTTGTTTAGTACTTAACTTACAAAATGACATTCGTTAGTAGATAATAGTACCTAATAATACTTTGTCCATACCATATTTTATTATTTTTAAATTTCAAAAGGGCCAACTAAACGAATCCATTCACAGCACAATTGACAAAACATATTTTCAAAATATGTCAATTAGTAAACACGTAAATTATATACCTTACGAATTGTATTTACAAAATAAAGCGATATTATTTTTATATTTTTATTATTCTAATAGAGTGGGAAAAATAAACGATTAGAGAAAAATTCGATGAAAGAGGTCAGAGGCCAACAAAGAAAGCATTTTGTAAATTTAAAAATTTTTTAACCATAAAACGTAGTTTATTAAACTTTTTTTTATTTTACATTTCAAATTAAGGGTTATCGCAAACCGACTGGCAATTACTACGCTCAAGCATGCTGTTTTCATGGATAATTCAAAATACTCGTAGGTAGAGTTGTAAAATACTGCTTATGAAAAAATAGAATTTGCTCAAAGCTCTCGGCCTCTCGCGACTGCTAACTGCATTGAACTGGATACCTCTATTTGAGGACATTTAAAATATTAATTCTGCAAGAAATATTCGAACGTGTATGCACAGTGAACCAGTTGAATTATCCTTAAAAATCAATTTTTTCATGTATATTTAAAAAAAAAGTTGTAAAATACAGCTTATAAAAACAGAATTTGTTCAAATGCGCTTTTGGTTGCTAACGACTGCTAATTGCATGTCGAATTCCGTATTTTAAAGACTTTTAGAATAGTAGGAAAAAATGTTTCGAAACGCAAGCGAAGCGAGCCAGTCGCTATGCGTTGAACCTATCTACTAACGGTAAATAAAATAATATAATAAGGTATTAATAAAAGTACAGGTTTACAGGAACTTAAATTAAATCTACAAAAATCCGCCCCTTTCACCGACAAATGATCTATCCTAAAACTATTGCAGTGGAGAATCTAATGTGATAACTATTGTGTCAATGCTACGTGTTCGCGCCGACGTCACTTGGTGATTCCGTTGCAGTTGGATTGCAGTTTGTGTAGTGATTATAAAATTACATTTATTCATAGATAAATCATAATTCATACCCATCAAAGGTCACGGCATATTAATGCAGAGTCGACGAGTACTACAACTCTAAAATGTGTCATACTAACTGAAATATTTAGAGTAGAGTATGTAATAATTTAGAGTTAGAATATCTGGTGATCAATTCTGTGTTAATATGCCTTGAACTTAAGTCTATCATGGACACAGCTATAATCCATCACATTACGTGAAGACGACAATAATATTTGATTTTAACCATTCTATTAATAAAATTGATGTGAAGGAAAATATAGGTAAGTAGTTAGTAAATATAGATTTATCTTTATTAGGTATCTCAGTCATAATTCATAGGCATAGAAAATATATAGTCATTTATATGCTAGGCGCAAATAACGAATTCGCTCATTGAGCGCAAAAAAAAAAAGCGACGCATTCTAGTTTCTTTAAAACAAACACAATACGTATTTTATTAATGTAATTTTGTTTTTTTCACTCAATGAGCCATCCTTCTTTGTTCAATTATTATTGTTCTTTGAGCCTAACATTGATTTTGATTTACATTCATTAATATGTTATAGCTATATCCATGAGAGTTTAACAAAAAATCTAATTTAACCTTTCAGGTGTTTGTTAGGATTAGAAAATATTAATTAGCCAAATATTCAGAGCTCTTTTAAACGCTTACTTACCAAACATGGATTGACATGTAGGTACAATACCTATGTTCGAAATTTTTTATGCAATTTATATCAAAAATATATAATCAATTTGCATAATAACAATGAAAGTGAGATGTTTTTTCGGATGTAACTTATTTCTATGTTCAGAGAGAAAGCGTTTTTTAAACTATCCGATTGTTATCTGTGGATTCCGTATTAAATGATTTCTTTGTCACGATTCTTTTTTTTCTTACTCATCAGATTTTGTATAACTTTATGAAGTAACCGTTTATCGACCGAAATCCACAATTCCCAGATCGGACAGTAAGGTGAGGTCACCGCATGATCATCAACCACAAACATTAATGACGTCTAAACAACCATCTAGTGTAAGCTTAACTATTTACAACATGATCCGAGAGACGACCGTCATATCGAACAGGTTCCGTGAACATTTTTTTGCGCCGAACACAAATAATTCAAACAATAAGTATGTATTAATTATATTGCACGCCAAGGAAGTCGCCAGCAAATGAAAAAGATTTATTATACAGGAACAATCAAGTAGGTATTCTTGGTTTTTATTGTTGGTCAGCTAGTAAAATAGAACCAAATAACGATAAAAGGATAATATTATGTTATACGACGTAACTAATACATAATGGTTAACTCGATATCCCAACGGCCGGCCGTCTCCAGGATTATTACGATCGACCCGAATAGAACTCGACAGAAAAACAAAATAGGAACGATACAAAACGACGCCCCGTCTTCACGAGGCTTGATATAAATACACTCTATGTACACGTGGTCGGTCAGTCCTGAGTCTCGACGTCCAGGCCGTTCACCATGCGCTCGATGCTCTTGAGGTCGGACGCGGGGGGAGTGGCGGCCGAGGTCGTCGACGTCGGCGCGTCGGGCGGCGTGTCGGCCGACGCCGCTCTCGTGGGGGGAGAGCCGACCCGCGGCCGCGCCGGCGACGAGCTGAGGCTTCTCGCTCTAGGAGCGACTTGCTCGAACGCCGACCCCAGCCCGGGCAGGGCGTAGGGCGCAAACCTGTGCGTCTTACTCAACGAAGGCGCCGGGGCGGGCGCTGGCGGCGCGATGGGAGGAGGCAGCGAGTACTGCTGCAGCAAAGGATGCAGGTTAAACAACAAACCTGGCGGCATTTGATGGGGAGGAAAGAAAGGTGGCGGGTACAACGAGGGCGGGTACAGGTAAGGTAAGAGGGGCGGCTGGACCGGCGGGCCTAGGGACACGTCGGGCGCCGGCGAGGGTCGCGAGGGACCCGCGGGGGGTGAGGGGGCGCGCGCGGGGCCGGAACACGACGAGTCCGAGCCGGCTTCTTCCGCGCCAGAGTCTGCGCCGCCTCCGCTCGAACTGAACCATGCTGTAAAAGAAAACTGGGCATTAGCTGGGAAACGAGGTAACGACGAGCTACAACAGACAGTCGCACAGAGACAGAGGCGCCGCAAGAGCGAGGCCTCCCTGAAAAGTCTATGCATTGGCCAGTAGGACCAGCGGTTTATGAAGAGGCAGAAGAGACGTGGTAATAAATATTGTTTTACTCACAGCTGGAGGTGTGCTGCGCGGCGGGCGGCGGCGGGCTGGAGGGCCCGCCCACGTCCAGCGGGCGCTCGTCGTCGTCGTCGCGCGCGTCCGACCGCGCCGTCAGCAGCGCCTGCCTGCGGTACACGGACAGACTACTCGTGTTAATGACTTGCATTGAACTGATACACTGGGATGCCTATGTCATCGATTGTTAAATAAAGGGTTTCCCAAAATAAGTTAAACTAGCTCATGCCCGCGATTTCGTCCGCGTGGATTAAGTTTTCGAAAATCCCACAGGAATCTTTGATTTTCCTCGATTTTAAAAGGTAGCCTATGCCACTCTCCAAGTCCTCAACTATACCCATGCCAATCACTTCGATTCGTTGCTCTTTTTTTGGCGAATTTTTGGCGCAGTTGTAAGACTCAAGAGCTGTGGTCCTATAAGTGGTAAATCTCGAGTTAGTTTCCCGGCGGGGGCAATTAAGGATTTTGTAATTTCTGATGACTCTGGTCTCGTCTGGTAGATTTGATGAAACTACGAAACTGGCGGTTGGTGTAAACTAAAAAAGACAACACCAGACGACTACTCATAAGAAAACAATCATTTGACAAGTTAATTCCTTTTTTTATGACGCCGCTGCTAAAAGCATCGTGTATGCCTGGGCCGTTATGCTGAAATCTATAGACCGCACTCTCCCTCTGCTCAGACTCAAGACAGAGATAAAACGAGACAGAATTATGTAGGATCATATTTGTATCTCGTTTTAACTCTTATCTTGAGTCAGAGCTAAGTCAGAGCACGCTATAGATCTCAACATAAGGGCCCGGGCAAACACGATGCCATCTTCGCCGTCGTAAACGTCGGGGTCACCACTTTAGCGGGAGTTGCTCACTGAATAAAACCCTATAGTCTTCAATAGAATGCATCAATGTGTTTGAGTATGGAGGCAAGTAATAGCTGCGATATGCAGCTACTATTTTTATGTCTACTACACTTTTAGCAGCGGCGTCATAAGAAGAGGAATTTTCTTGTCAAATGATCGTACATCACCTCTACTGACATCATCGAAAACAGAATTACTATAATTTAACCAAACAAACGAACCTACAAATGATATTAAACGCTTTAAAGCCCGGTCCCCGATCGAGGGGGTGTCAAACGGTTGACATTTCGGCGTAATGGGCTACCATCGACCCTCGACCGCGAAAGGTTAATCATTTCCTAATGATAGTGCCGAAAACTCGCCCTTTGCGAACGTGTCAAGCGAAAATACCTTATTTCAATGGAAGTTTTTTAAGAACTCAATGATCCGTCCGATCTATCGACGTGCTTGGAAACCTAAGTTGGAATAATTTTGTAGCTATAACGAGGCTGTCGGTAACTACTAAGAGAATATGTAGGTCTACATCTTTGTACTCTAGACAAACTATTTTTATTTTTAACTCGCGACGTAAAAAAGAGAGGTGTTTTAAGTTTGACGTGTGTCTGTCTGTTGCCTCATTGCTCCCTAACGATTGGAGCGATTCTGATGCGGTTCTGTTTGAAAGGGTTTTGAAGATCATTTCCTACTTGATTAAAGGGTCTTTCAAAAAACTTTCACTCGTGCGATTGATTTGAAAAGTGTACTATTGTATGGGCAATTCTACGATAAGAGGTTCTAAGTCCATAGAGAATACGGCTACGGAGAAAAGTAGCTGTTTTTTCATTAAACACTTATATTACGATTTTTGTCCCATTTATTTATCTTTTCACGTAAGGGCAAGTCACTTTATGCAGATTTTATTAAAAAATCAAAAAAATCAAAAAAGTCAAAAAATTCAAAAAATTCAAAAAATTCAAAAAAAGTCAAAAAAGACTTTTTTGACATTTTTGACGGTTTTTGACTTTTTGACTTTTTTTGACTTTTTTTTACTTTTTTGACTTTTTTTGACTTTTTTGACTTTGTTGGCTTTGTTGACTTTATTGACTTTGTTTGTTTGCACTAACCTTATCTCCCCTGGTCAACTAGTTTCTCTCCTGACATTTATCTTGCCAGGTGAAATATGGCAGGTGAGAGACGTTTTCATGATAAATTGTATTGTTTTAATTGACATAAGAAGTTTTTCGGTACATTATGTATCACACTTTCACTAGTCCATCATTATTTAATTAGACCAGTAAATGCAAATAAATTGAATGAATAATATAACTTTTATGACTTGCCAGGTGAGAGACACAATGACCTCGCGAAACGACTACTTCGAATCAACGGTCGCAACAACTAACAAATGACGGCGCTCTTAACGGCTCACGTGTTTTGCATTACGAACTACACGTCAGTAGATGACTTTGAGCACTATTTGGAATATGGCCGTTTTATATTAGTGTTTGTAGTAGCGGAATGAAATTTTCTAGAGTAGATACCCAAAAACAGTGGGACAAAAGTAAAGTGTAAAATACATTGCAAATAAATAAATATTTTTGTATTTTTCCTTAACAATACTTAAATACATTTATTGAAATTTGTGTTTAACATACTTTAGTTTAATAACTGATACAAAAAAAGTATGTATCGTTTCAAATTAAACTGAAAACGACAGAGGGACAGGCCAGGTTAGAGACTTTTTTAGACTTTATAAGGAATTTCAGAAAAATATACTTTAATGAGGCATTGAATCGTGATGTTATTTAATAAAGTACATTTAGGTGATGTGTTTCATTGCAAAAAATAACAACATATAAAGTAAAATTTTTATTTTAAACTGATTGCCGCACAAGTTACCTCTTATCGTAGAACTACCCGTATATAACATTGGATTATGTCCAAGGCATGCAACCTTGAGCTGATGCTGCGGCATAAAGTAGTCCGGGATACCCAACTCCTCAGGAACTTTCAACAGATAACGGTCTCTATGAATAGATGTTAGATAGACGAGGATCGAGGAGGAGAATCTGATGATGATCATAAAACTGGGTTGCAGTCAGATATATCTTACATAGTCCGGACACAGATTTACACGTCTGTTTAAAATTTTAAATTTACACTCGAGGGAAAATTATATTTGCAAATCTTCCTTTAACATGAGGGACATATTACAGCGGTCATGGTTTATGAGGTCTACTTATTATACACGACTGAGCGCAGGTCTCCTCTCATAAAAGGGTTATAGATAATAGTCTGCCACGCTGGCCCAATGCGAATTGACAGACTTTACACACCTTTATATAGAACTCTCTCAAGTGCGCAGATATTTAACGATGTTTTTCTTCACCGTTGCAGACTATGATATTGTGATTAATTAAATGAGAGAATTTGCATTCATTAATTTAGTTAATCTTACTTCCAGACTTGTAATTAAGTTCGATGCGGTTATCCAAAACAAAAAAACAATAAGTAGGTAAAAGCACCCAAATTTCAAATCGAACCTTATTCTCTTCTTTTGGTACACTAAGTTGATGATTCTTGACCCCACAGTATAGGGAAATGAGTGGCAATTCATTACGGTAATCTCATACAACCGGTTGTAAAAGTGGCATAAAAAGAGTAAAAAAGGAACAAAGGCATTGTCTGTGGAAAATGGGAAAATTTGTAAAAGTATCCGCTCACCCCAACACGGCCAATTATTTGCCTTCTGTCGCGCAGTTGAAAAACAAACTCTTTGCCGACCGCATTGTCCAAATCTAGACGCACCATGATTTTTGAAAAATCAGCCAGTTAGTCCTACTTGGTTATCCCTACTAATATTACATCATTAGCCCACATGCATCGTTGGACATAGGCCTCTTTTAAGTAGCGCCAACGTTGCCTGTCTCTGGCCTTTCGCATCCAATCCAATGAACTTTAATTTTTTTTTTGGACTAATATTACAAATCACACTAATATTATAAAGGAGGAAGTTTGTATATGTAGGTGTATCTGTGAGTGAGTGAGTGAGTGAGTGAGTGAGTGAGTGAGTGAGTGTGAGTGTGTGTGTGTGTGTGTGTGTGTGTGTGTGTGTGTGTGTGTGTGTGTGTGTGTGTGTGTGTGTGTGTGTGTGTGTGTATTTGTTACTCCTTCACGCCACAACAATTGAACCGATTCGGCTGAAATTTGGCTGAATGGAAATAGCTGATACCCAGGCGCTACCTTTTATCCCGGAAAATTAAGGAGTTCCCGCGGGAGTTAAAAATCCTTTATCTATGCGCCGAAAGCTTTCCGGTAGTCGAGTAAAAATAGACAATCCCAACGAAACCAAGAAGTGTGGTAGCACTATACTGATCCCTAAATACGGTCTTCGCGAAACCGCCGCCCCTGATTATCCAGGGTTCCGTACTAAATTCATTTTATTAACTCGTCTCATCGCTGATAGAATTTAATTTGTGGTGCCCCTTTCATGGCAGGGTTGACGCTTTCGGTTAGGCATTTAAACTACATACTTTATTAATTAATCTTATTTGTATTTTCTAAATCAAATCCAATGATAATCTATTACAACATATTATTTAAATCACAATAGAAATTTTTATTAATACATATTTTACAAATTGTACTCTGTTTTTGTTTATTTTTCGTGTTATTTATGTTTTTATTCTTCTTTGGTATACAATAAAGAAAATTTTATTTCATTTCATTAATTTCAACTATAATTTTATAATATTCCAAGCGCAAAACGTTAACCCACCACCAACAGAAAGCCTTTGGAGAAGGCTTATGAATGAAAGACGCCCGGGCGTTCGGAAACTCGCTCGTTATATCTTTAATCCATTTAAATTCAATCAAATAAAATATTATACTAGATGATTCCCGTAAATTCGTTCGCGTGGATTAAGGATTTTTATTCCCGCGGGAAATGTCTTATTTACCGGGATAAAAAGTAGCTTATATGTTATTCCAGACTATAATAATCTATCTCTGTGCCAAAATTTCAGCTAAATCGATTCAGTAGTTGTGGCGTGGTTGAGTAACAAACATACATCCAATCTTTCGCATTATAATATTAAAAAATTTAAAATTCGTGCCAACCCTAAGTTAAACTGTGCGCATTAGGGTGTTCACGTTACAATGTAAACTCAGCGCGCAGGGGTGGCCGCCTTGTAATTTTACCAAATTTTTACCCCCCCAAAAAAAAAGCGACAGTTAGTTCGGAAAACCCCTCGTTTATTGAACCTCTCGGAAGAAACTGTTGAAGAGTTGTTCAGAGTTCAGATGTTTGTCGCGTTTTGGGGATCTTTATTGAGATTTAGATTGTGTTAAAACTCAATGTCTTCACATACTTCAAGCCCCAGTAAGATACAATCGACGAACCTCAACCTATGCCACCACCACGTTTTCGTAGAGCGTCTCTCTGTCTCACATACAGTGTGTGACGTTTTGTCGTATTCGCTGAACGACGCGACAAAAGTCACATACCGTAATATTCGTGACAGAGACGATGCTCTACGAAGCCGCGGGCAGTTTACTTCCCAAAGCGCGATGTGCAATATTAATTAATAATTATATTTATGTACAGACTATAAAAAGAGAGACAATCGGACAACCTCGGCTTCGGCAACTCATAGTCTCTTACACGAACACAGTACCTATGTATATTGTATTGTATGTGTTATATTTTAGCTTAGTTTGACAAAGACGACACTCTATGAAGTCGAAGCCAAAACCAGCCAACTCCCTTTCCAAAGATAGTAGGTACTTACTATTGTGCTTTTTAGAGATACAAAGTTCAAAGGTTTTATATCAAGGTGTAAAAATAGCGCACGTTTAGCCTTTGAAGCGGAGTCAAGCTAACTAAAGAGCTGAGAGCACGAAAATAAAGTAGCACTCGCGACATTCTCGCGTGACATTTAACGTGTCAGAACTACAGAGTCGAGTGACGCAAACTCAATAAGGTACAACACTAATTAGCCGAGCGGTGACGAGCTTCAACGCTGACCTTTATAAAGCAGCTACAGACGTGCGAACTTCCACCCTCCAATCAGATCTTGGCTCTAACTAAGGACTCTACAGATAGGACTCGGGAAGCTAAGCAAATAACACTCGCCAAGCAAAAAATATTTACGTGACATGTAAAGCTACAGATGTGCGAACTTTCACACTTAATCACCAATGCTATAGTGTCAGAAAATCCGGCTGAAAAAGATAACTTAAAACGTCACTAACATAGCAGAACTGAAGAGTCAAAAGACGCAAAGGCAATAAATATGTAAATAATCAAATTCCAGCAATAGATAACTTTTTCGTCGCTTAACGTTAAAAAATTGCCAGTTGAATTACCAGTGGATCTATAACAAGATTAACTCGAGGGAGACAACCTAATGTCTTGACATTAGTTAATATCGTCATTGATCCTGAAATATTCATAATTATTACGTCCTTATTTAGATTTAGATATAGGTTCATTGGCACGACTAAGACCCTAAATAAACGAGTTTGCCACTGACACAAATTGGGTTGGAAAGTGGTTGGGCCGTCTGTAGACGATAAAAGAATGCAACATTCCACAAAACAAGACACAAAGGGAATGTTGAGCATTCGCGACATGTCTCGGGCTTTTCACAATGCTCGTGTTTGTCAAAACGCTCACGTTTCCCGCGCTTCCGCTCGGCGGCCATTTTGGAAAGATGAGTTTCCGGCGTCCGGCGGCATACGGCCTGTAATTCGGAGGCTGCGGCCGACCGTTCCGGTGCAAAATGTTGTGTAAGCGAATTAAAGATGCTTTCCTGCTTTCCTGACGCTCTTTAAACACTAATGGGACTTCCGAAGGGACAAAGAGCGGTGTCTGCATTATATTATAATAATATAACCTTATTGCAAATGTTACGTTACTTTTATTTTAGACTGTTTTTTGTTTTGGACTTTTTGACGATGACACACCAAACGCTTTGGTTCCTCGTTCCTGATACGCTACGCTAAAATGTGTCGTTTAGGCTTCCGACTAATTATTATAACTTAAGTTCAAATCAAAAAGTGAGTAGACATTTTCTAGGTAAGGTGGTTTTTTTAGGTCCTATGTTAGGCTGAAATCTATAGACCGCACTCTCACTCTGCTCAGGCTCAAGACAAAGATAGAACGCGACAGATAGATAGCATATTTGTGTCTCGTTTTAACTCTTATCTTGACTCTGAGATAAGTCAGAGCACACCCTATAGATCTCAGCATTACACTACATCTGACTTACCATAAATCTTTTGGTGCCTTTAAAAAAAACTTTAGGTAAAAACTTTGTAACGAGTAACTACGTTTATTATTTCTTAAACAATCTGACTGAAGGAAAAAAATTAATTCTAATTATAAAATTATTCAAGACTTTGACTAGAACAAGAAGTCTTCAATCACAAAGAAATGTTAAACTTGTTTAATCAATTTGTATAATGCGATTAACTAATTATACCTGTCTAATCAAAAATCTACAGATTAAAGTAAAGGGTAAAAAGTGTTTCTACACTACCAATTACAAACTCAAACGTGTCAAAAATAATCCAACGTAGATTTATATTGACACTAGATAAAGTTATTCAACCTACAATACAATACTTTGAATTAGATAAGTTATTATTGCTCAAGTCGCAAATCTGAAGTGGCAATGGGCGGGACATAAATAGTTCGAAGAAATGATGGCTGTTTGGGTCCCAACCTAAGGGGATGGACTGGCGACCTTGCACCGGAAAGCACAGTGGCACAGTATGGCGACGATATCAGACCTATGTTCAGCAGTCGAGGTCTATTGATTGATAAAGAAGCAGAAGAGAGTTTATTAATACCGGCCGTAAAAGTTATGAATGTTATATCGCCATGTTCTATTTCTCTCACTCACGTGTTTCTTCGCTGAGCAAGACAAGCGACAACAAGATAAACAAATCATAATTCATGTATTTAATTCAATGTCTGATTAGATTGCAATTAGCAGATACGTCCTGTCGATCGAGATTTACAATTTGTTGCATTGCCCGTCCACTAATTGAGTTCTTTTTGAATTTCAAACAATTGAGCGGAACCACAAGCCATCCCCGCGATGAGCGCTATCGAATTATACGGCGAAAAAACTAAAGCCGATTTTATCGCGGAAATCCAATTTTCTCCCTTGCACGCTAAAGACGTTGGAAAAAGCGCCAAGTCGTATGACTCCACCATTTTGAGCGGTCTCCCGCCATGTTTAAGCTCGGTACACGAATAAGGAGGCGCCGGATTGGTTTAATTTGAATTTCGAACGGCGCCGGGCGTGTTGCCGGCTACGTTCAGAAACGTTCGCTCTAATTAATTTGGAGAGATTCACAGATAAAAGCTAATTTCGTTAGCTGTTAACTTTACTTAAATAGTGAACTGTTTTTGCCGTCATTTATCTTATGCCTTTAGGGTGTTTGCGATTGCCACCTACCAAGTGGGTTTAATGTTCGGGCTGGTTAAAATTAAATTCGTGACCTGAGCAGTTATGTTTTTGGGCGTTTTGATTTATTCTTTGTTTGTTCAACGAATGATGATTATAACTATTGTTGCCTAATTAAAAAGTAAGTATTATTCATACTTTCGAGTTTACTGGCTAAGAGCACGTGCTTGATGCTTCACCCTGATAAAAGTAAATTAATAAAAAATTAAAATTAGTGAATTTTATTTTGAAATTGAAATGTTGCCTATATATAATAGATTTTAAAAATAAGTTATTTCGTACCGATTGATTTATTTTTATTATAAATTGAATAATATATTGCCTCCGCCAGGAATTAAACTCTAGCGTTCCCATTCCCACTTATAAGACACACAGCTTTCACCACTGCGTTGGGGTGGTCGTCAAAGTTTTAAGTGCACTGGATGCTGTATTATAAGTATTATGTAGGTGTTTGTCTGGGGTTAGATACTTACTTCTTTTCTCGTTTCCCCGCCCCCGTGTCCCGAAAGCCTTTCGCAAAGGGGTTGTTGTCGATCTTCAGCTGCGTTATCTGAAAACGGGTGAGCCATTAAAATCTCGTAAACTGCCACATCTAAATACTAGGTATGCTAAAAATATAGTTAAGAGTCTGGATAGAGACTGAAATGTAAGATTTTGCATCGAGTCGGGAACTACCTTTTTGGAATGCGGTTCAAAATTAAAATATGATAATTTCATTCCATTCAGTTCATTCTTAACAATTGTACCTATTTTGTACGGCGGCTGACGAAAGTTGAACTGCAGTTATGTAAACTGGATTGAAACTGTATCCAAACTGCAATTTGGCAATTGGTCTGTATAGAGTATTTTAGACTGGGTCTCAACTCTCAGTCTATTCTAGCCATCTAAACCTTTTAAATATACTTGATACCTTACTTTGTAGTAGGTAGTCTCTATCGATGGGGCTGACATAATACATAGGGTTGTGATCTAAGTTTTATTTATTTTATTGTAATATTAAATTACTTCTAAAATTAAAACATAGCTATATCATAGATCTAAGTCCGTTACCTACTTACTTCAAGGTAGTCTTTATACGATATATAAAAGCAATATTGAAATTCAAAAATAAAAATTAAATTTAAGCGTTGGTAGTAGGCCCAAAGAAATTGCTGAAGGTTGGTAGTACGTACCTAGATATTTTTATATTTAGTCTTAGTTTTTAAAGTAGGAAATGTGTACCTTCTCATTCTGGTAGGCGGTGACCGCGATGAACTCCGTCTCCTTGAAGACGTAGGTCCTGAAGGTGGAGTAGGGCAGCTTCAGGATGTCGTTGGCGCGCACCAGGTGGAACCGCGGCTGGTACTTGTGCATGGAGTTCAGGATCGTCTGCGTGACACACTTTACGCAGCTTAGGAACTTGATCTAACAACTCTTAACACTGACCTCTGTATTTAATCTATGATTAACATTGGACTTGATGTCAATTTGAAGCGCCACTTTTGACATACGAGTGTATTTGGAACTAATAATATTGCAGATGGCGCACCGACCTCTACAATTAATCTATGAAATCATATAACAACAATGAAATTATAGATTAATTATCTATACGATCCGTCCGATCGTTACGACATTTGAAATATTATTTATTACTTCCATAAAAACTTGTATAGCTGCTTAGTGCTTACAGCACCAAAACGGCGTCAATCAAGTAGGTCCAATAAAGAAATCACATCAGCAAGTCCAGTGTTAATCATAGATTAAATATAGAGGTCATTGACTCTCAACCAATGGGACTTATCGCTTAAGTATATCAGTTAATTGGGACACTAACAAAAAATTGTTTAAAACAAGGGTAAAAGTTTAAAAACTGTAACCCGACTACGGAAAATTGGATGTAACATCTGTTTGGAGGGCGAATCGACATGGCGTCAAACCCTTGAGACGAAGACTACCTAAAGTCGGTGTTAGTCCGTGTCATTGATTTCATGGAAAAATTAAAATGAAATAAGGGTGAATGTAAAAATTCACCAAGTCACAATCAATTTATGAATTCTCGATGACACGCTTTTTTTACGAAACCAAGCCGGTCATTATCTAATAAGGGAACGTAGAGCTACCTCTGTTTTAACCTCATCAATAATACAGGCTTACTGTATAAGTATTGCAAAGGGAAGTTTGCCGTAAAACAATCTTCAGACGATCCAACAACTTCCGACACGGTACAAATTTCAAACCAATCTACATAATAGCGAAAAAGTTGTCTGCCAATCCGTCATCACCAGTCTGATATCACCAATAAAAGTATGATGATAACGTTAAGTAGAACGTAGGTAAAACATGAATTAAATTAAGTAACCTGTCTTTTCGTCGACTAATTTCTGAACGATTTCATCTATAGAGCTTCCTGACTTGGCTTGCGACAGAGTTAAAACGAGACACAAATGTCTTTACTACATATTAAAGTCTAGTTGTCGTAACTTGTAGTCTATGTATCGTGAGAGCGCTATCTATAGAGCCTTAGAGATTTGCGACGACATTCAGTAGAGTCTGACTGGATCATAGGTACGAAACATTTACTGCCAACCCAAGTTGGAATATCTATAGGTGGTTTATTATGCCGTTAAGGATCATTATTGCAGGCGCTGTTGAATGAAACATGAGGAGATCGCGATCAGATACGAAGGTGGTGGTTAAGGGAAATCGATCCTTAGTAACCTGCTACAATAATTGTAGCTCAGGCTTTTTCCTATACTTCAGCATGACTAATAAGTCTAATAACATGCATCATTGCTTAAGCTTTTTTTATAATATAAGGCATCAGTCTCATTGCAAACAATGTAAGCAGTGTAGAGGACTATATACCTACCTAATAAATAAGGACTTGTCTATAGCTTAGGCAGTTATGCCCTTTTTCATCAACCATACTCAGGTATCCTTTACGTAGATAGCCCCTAAATAGGCCATTAGACAAAAATTTAAAAGGGTGGAGAAACGATAAATATTTTGAAAAAACTTGCTGAAAGTAATTCTCCTAAAGTCATTAAAATTAACTACATATTTTCTGCATCTGAATTTATTTAAAAACCATTTTGAAACTGTGTGTTCTTGGGTTCTTAGGTATGCATCTACATCACGAAGACATCGCGGCTCCGTTCTTTTTTCCAAAAAATTGTTTAAAAAAAGACTAAAATATCCAATGGGTTTTGAAAATAGAATAAATACATTCTATTTTCAAACCACGTTAAGTGTAACAGAATTAGGGTTGTCACAAATTCGGGCTTTTTCATTACTTAATGACAGTGGTGACCCCAACGTGCGGTTAGTAAATTATGGGACATTTCGTTTTTCCCTCGGCCTTGGATGGTAATGAGTGGGTAGATGTGACGGGCAATGTTAAGTTGAATCGCTTTAGTAACCTTATAAGTATGGGAAGACATTTTTATTAAGAAAAAAGTTTCTTATTTTCGATTAATATTTTAACTTTATTCATCTATTTAAACTGGTGTAAGCTTTTAAGAATGTCATTTAAAATGTTAAATAAATAACATGATAATTTTATAAAAATATTTTTTATAAATGAACATATAGTCTTCATATTGTAAAACTATTAGGGACTTCGCGCAATTAGAGATGTACAGCGACCATTTGATGCTATCGATATTATTAATTTAACCTACCTAATTAGCTATTTGAAACAGCTACGTCAAATCAATTTGCCGTAAGTATCGATAATTTTTAGAAGCGTACCTACTCGTATCTATTTATTATTTTACAGATCACAGAAATACACTTCGATCACAGAAAAAAAGGAAATTGACAACAAGTTAACAAAAAAAAAAAAACAATTACATCTAGTGACGTACCACTCTAATTTAGAATTATTAATATCGATAAACCTTTTTTGAATATTTTTAATAGTAGATTATCTACACAGATACAGTTATCTACTTATAAAAGAAGCCAATAGACTTAAAACGTATTAACAATAGATAAGTATATTGGAAACAGCTGCCAGTGTATTTTCACAATAAATAATGTATTACAAACACCAAAGAAAATGGAATTCACCGCCTCGTTTACACTATAGAGACGCGCTAAGTCACGGAGATGTTTAGTATTTAAATTAAGATTCCACGCAGCCGTAATCTAGATAGGTACTGTACATCCATTGTTACTCCCGTCATAGATGCTTTTGTATTGTAAAAATAATGTATTTGTATGCAAAATAAACATTTAAATTCCTCGCGAGGAGCCGAGCGCGCCGCGTAGCCTTTGTAAATCAATATTCAAGGGCCCGGTTTTCACTATTAATTCTATTACATTCTAGTAGGCCGGTATTTCAAGTAATTCCCTCCTTAAAGAGTTCATTAAAGCGGAGTGCCGAGTTGCCGACTAAGAAACATGTTAATATTGCCATTGTATTGTGGACGCTGTCTCTGTTGTATAAATGACAGCGGATATTTACTTTATAATGACTGCGGTTCTTGCTCTTAGCAAACTTATTAATTAACTGGATCCTGCAACATTTTTTAAACTTCGCAGTTCGCACGAAATGCCAAGTTGTATTATTTTGTATAGAGCAAAGAGACTTTAAGTATGTGTCATAATTTTATCATTATTGTGCGGTCACAACACATGAAAATTTTCAGCAAAAGGAAAACCAATATTTTGCTGCAAAAAATTACTTGCACGATGTTAAAAAAAAGCCATATGAATTCTCTTTAAAATCTTTATTGAGACAAGGCATTATCCTAGCGAAACATAAAAATTCTAGACGTCTGCGCTACGAATCATTATATTGAATCAGCACAAAAATTCAAAGCCAGTCTTGGCATTAAACCTGCTTACTTAGTACCTAGTTAATTTCCACTTATTTTATATGACGTTTTGATACTCTATCTATTAATTATTATAGGTAGGTACATTATATTCTATTACTAGTATTAGGTACCTATTACATTTTATGTTATTTCATTTTATAAGACTAGTTGACTGAAATAAATGAATTATAAAGCACTTATCTATACTAATGTTATAAATGAGAAAGTAAAGTTTATCCCGGAAAATTTAGTAAAAAACTTAATGCACCCGGAGGAAGTCTCAGACTTTTTATATGATCTTATATTATTAATATGATATCGCACTTTGCATTTGCTTTACCAGATCATGAGTGTCTAATGCTTAAACATTTAATGCACTCGGAGGAAGTCAAGGGCATCAGCTAGTATGATACAAATTTTGCATTATGCTTTTGCTCTTCCAGATTACAAGTACCTACCTAAAATTAAACTGATTGTATAAAAAAGTGGACAACAATGGTCCCTTATACTCTTCAAGTCCCGTTGACCTGACCGTGAGACAAAAAGCCCAGCGCATTGAAACAAATGATTTTTATTGACTAATTGCTTCCCCCAACGCGACGTATGATTAGTTGGAATTGCTTTTAATTTGATCAAATCGCTTGATGAGGCGGGCTTCCGTTCAGATTTGACGTGCCAGATTGAGTTTCGCGTCGCTTTTTTCATAAAACAATTAAAAGAATAAACGCGCGGACGCCACTCGGTTTACGAGGCTTAAGGATAAGGGCACGCTCTGGGCACACTCACTAAAACAAATTCTTGAATGGATGCGGCGACTTTTTCAGTTAGTTGGGCATATTATGAGTTACAGTATAGACAACGGGTTTTTAAGAAAAGTACCTACAACTTTTTTATACCTTAAGAAAACTCACAGTCAATAAAGGCGGTTTGGGAAATGAACCACGCGCGCATACGGTCCTACGGTAAGATACGGTACGGTGCTGAAGTATCTCACACACAATCTCTCTAGACACAATCTTTAAACTAAATTGACAAATCTAAATTTCATTAATTTTTCACAGGGAACATTGTGAAAAGGATGCTCCTATTTTTAGATCAGTCAATTTGTCAAAAATTCTGCTAAGTTTAAAACGTACCTACCTACAACAATTTCATCATCTATTATAAAATTTACATGAATTTAGCTCATAAAGGAAATCTTTCGATAGACACATGATGTAGTACGTATACAGGCAAACTACGTGATTGAATTTTGACAAATTAACGCAAAGCAGGCTGTCGCAATTTTTGACATAAAAACTAAACAAACAAAGGATCAAACTAGGACTGTTAATTACAATAAATAATTATTGTCTTTTAACCATTTAGTTATGTCTGCAACAGATATAAATTATAAATCGCGGATAGACATGTTTAAGTTTGATATTGATACATATATCGCAAGGAAAAAATCATCAAGATCATACAAAACGTAACGTGCTTTGAAACTAACGAAGCGGTTCTCTCCGACTCCATTTCAAGAACGATAACATTAAAATGGTATTACAGATGCTTCAAGGGTTGCCTATATAAAAAAGATGTCGAAACATATTTCATCTTAGTTGCTTATAAATACTAACACAATAATAGAAATTAATTTAATTTATTAAAGAGAGATACTCATTTAACTATCGACATAATTGTTTTTAATTAAGTAAAGTAAATATTGGAAAACGCAATCTTACTATACAGTAAAAAATTAATGTGATTCAGGTAGATACTGTGTTCTTATTATTTTTATCTTTTACTTTTAAAGCATATTTGAATAATTAAGTCTAACGAGTGTTTTTCTAAGTTCTGAATAAATAACATGAAACAAGAATTGACTGAGTTATCAGAAGTCTGGCAACCCTAGTAGTACCGTGAGGCTGCCTTAATTACGAGTCTTTTATTCGTCCGTCCAATTTCTTTATTTTATGGTTGGACAACAAATTAATATGTAAATGGGGATGCACGGTGGTCTCACGATGATTTCACTTGTCGATTAAAATAATCGACAAAACCGCTCGAATTCTGATAACACTCTTCAAATGAATCACTTAAAAGGACACGACGGAACTAAATTAGGTTTGCATTGGCGTTTAAATATGTAAGCACTTAAGCAGTTAGGTATTACTTAAGCCTCATAATTTATAATAATATGAAAGAAATCAATCAAATCAATGTTTTAGGTCAAAATATAGCGATGGATGATGTGTTTTAATAAGTAGATATACAAAATTCAAATAATATTTCAAGTAGCCCAACTTGTGGATCTTATGACGCAATCAAAAGATTCTACCAGCTGTTCTGAACGAAACAAGAACGAACAAAAATTAGTTACGAATTATTCAAAAAAAAAAAAAAATAGTTTATGATTTTAAATAAAATTATATAAATTATGTAATGTGTACCATTTCATGTTATTCAACTTTTTTCCTTGAGTATCGATAGTCGACAATATAATTAATGGCCCGCCCTAACGAGCCAAGTTCGGCTAACAAGCGAAAGATGGCGCCAGTCGGATTCGTTTCGACACGGACACAGACGAAATGAAATAATAATTGTTGGACGTTCGAAATAATAGAGACGTTACCATCGTTAAACGGAATGTGCGTAAAAATATTGCTTACCAATTTTCGATTCGAAACGTAGATATAACACGTTTTAGAGACTATAGTTTTGGAATGTTTTACTAACTAGCGACGACCTGACTCGGCGTACTTTTTAACGTAAAGTACCAAGTAACCGAATAAAAAAATTTGGGAAAAGATGTTGTAATGATTAGAAAAAGAAACTTTGATTCGATTCCCGATGAAAATAATAATTATTAGGTAGGTAGCGATAATTTTGTAGTTCCACTTGCATTAATCGTGAGTGAATTCACAACCAATAAATTGATCACGCATTGGTTGCATTGGTAGGTCTATTGACTAACTAGAACTAAAGAGGTTTTAAGGTCTTTTAGGAAGTAGATAATTAGGAATGTGCTTATTTAATAGGTACCTATTAAGCTAAAAACCGAAACAAACATCTAGTACGAAAAGAATCGAAGGGTTACGTACACTTCATATAAGTAGGTACCTATCTATCCCAGAATTTTTCAAACTGGTTACATAGCTTTAATAAAAAAATATAAAAGTATCCAGCAATGGTGCGACGTGCCTTCACTCAATCAGTGTTTTTGTACTCACACAAATGCGATGCCATTTTAATTAAGTGAGAAAAGAAATAATATGAGTAACATTTTGCAATTATTATCAGTCTGATGAATAGACGTATCGGATTTCATAACAATTTTTTGTTAAAGATGACAATGTTACAAGAGCTCGAGTCTAAGCTATTCGTCTCTAGATGGCGCTACTTGTATGCATACTTGATACCGTTTGGGTTTTTGCTTTGTGACATCTCTGTGCGCATCGCGAAGTTTCTTGCTAAAGAGTTTGTATTTTATTTTCTTGGTACGGTGAGGGATATGCATTTTTTTTTTTGCTAAGGCGTCATTGGAATTTTAGACGCGGTTTAATAGTGTATAAGGGCTCGAACGTGAGTTTCATAATAAAAATAGTTATAATGAATGTGTTTCCGCTCATTCGATAGCAGTTGCACGTCTTGATCCTGAAGGCATCGCGTCGCCGGTGCCGGCTGCCGCCGGGCGTCGCCCCACACGTTCGCGCCAAATGGCTAATTCGCGCGGTAAACATACGCGCCATAAGTCATATTAACTAACCAATAAAGGCGGAGCCGAACGAACTGCACTTATCTCGCTCTAACAAACTAGAGAAACCCACTGCCACTGTTTGTTTTTCCTTTTAGTTCCTTTGAAATCTTATTTTGAATTTTATACCTATAGGGGCGTGGATGCGACGATGTTGCATATTATGTCGCTCGTTCTCTCCCGGGGAGACGGCGACCGTCTCTTTCTGGCTTTTTGTGATTTTAATTCGCAGAACGGCATCGAGACGTGATTCGAGTCTATAGAAGTTTTTTATTGCAAATGTTCGGAATTCGTTGGAAGGAAAGACGGGATTTCGGCAAAGTCGGGCGCTTATGCAGTATCGATTGAATTCGAATATCGCTTTTATTCCGTTGTTCCGTCTTGTCTTCGAATGCAACGCATTGCCGGCATTGCCTACACGTTTGTAATATGAACCGAATACGACATTCTATTTATAAATCGGTACGTAGGTGGATAGAGGATATTTCCTGTGTTTTGTTAAATAGGAGGTAGGAATGGTACAGCGCTCTTCACTGAATGTCCATTCCTAAGTTAAAAAATCCTCCTACTGGAATTAAGTACTTAATACCTATCTATCTATTAAGTATAGGTTACCTATGTTGGTAACCCTCAGTTTATGTATTAACTAAATTAGTAAACCTCGT
Organism: Hipparchia sbordonii; assembly: GCA_038048805.1. Classification (NCBI taxonomy): domain Eukaryota; kingdom Metazoa; phylum Arthropoda; class Insecta; order Lepidoptera; family Nymphalidae; genus Hipparchia; species Hipparchia sbordonii. Next base: position 3,323,944 of record CM076107.1, on the reverse strand, counting down.
TGTTAAATAGTAAAAAAATATACTTATTAATAGCAACTCTGATGATGACTTAAGAAGTTTCGACAAAACGCGGGCAACAAAAAAAAAACTAATTAATTATGTGGCCAATAACTGTGATATTTCAATTTTGGGTTGATTTTATTTAAATTATATAAGAAATAGGAGAATTTCAGTAGTATTATTTATGAAATACATTAATCCTTTACTAATATTCTAAATGCGAAAGTTTGGATGTATATGGATGGATAGGTTACTCAATCACTCTGCAAAAACTGAACCGATTTGGCTGAAAGGCACAGAGATAGATTATAGTCTGGATTAACATTTACAGGCTACTTTTTATCCCGGGAAGGCAGTTCTCACGGGAGTGAAAAACCTCAGCTATCAGCTAGTATAGTAGGTACAATTTTGAAATATTTTTAACCGTATTTTTTAATTTTTTTTTAATTTACAAATAACGTTTGACGGTAGCTTACCTGGCCAATAACAGCTATACCCGTTCCCCTATTTAAATCAGAGGCAGAGTAGGTAAGTAGGTAGGTAGGTAAGTGAGAGTGAGATTTGCAAGACCACGAAACCACCATCACCACGACAGAGACTAACAAGGGTTGACACCGAAAGATTGCAAACAGGGAACAACAAAGGACTAATAATACTCGATAGGTTTTGTAATTTGATCTTTATTTACTAGTGTTCATACACCATACAAAAATTTGCAATACAACAATTAAATACAACTTATCATGTAGTAAAAAAAAAAAAAAAAAAAAAAAACAGAACGCATTAAATGCGTCGTTAAAGCTTCCCATGCAAGTCGATCCCTTAACCTACTTCATTGAGGACGTGTAAAATAAAAAGCTATGGGTTTTTTATGGTTTTTTGTCGAACCAGATTACGTTGGCCATAGGAGCCGCCGACGTGTCAATATTGACTCCGCCTGTTGACACGCAAACCGTCTTAGCCGACGGCAAACAAAAGGGTTCACTAATGCCCTTTTTACCAGAAAAAGCGTCGACAAACATGGGGGCACGCAAGACAGGAACTGTCTGTCTGTGGATGTGTTTTATTTTTGTTTTGTTTATAATTTATATCCTTACTAGCTTTTGCCCCCGCGACTTTGTCCGCGTGGAATTATAGGTATTGGGGTGGAATTTTCAAAAACTGTGACACACGTAGGTACTTCTTTATTTTTAACTGAAAGCTCTAATACCATCCTTGATGGAAACAGCTTGAAAAATGACGGACTTTCATATAAACTTCCATCCCCTATTTAAACCCCTTAGGGGTGGAATTTCCAATAATCCTTTCTTAGTGTGCGCCTACGTCATAAAAGGAACCAACTCTAAAAATTTCAAGTTTCTAACTTCAGTAGTTTAGGCTGTGCATTGATATCTCAGTCAGTCAGTCAGTCAGGACTTTGAATTTTATATATATAGATGTATCCATTGTTTTTCCAGGATAACTATTCCGACTAAGATATACCTACATTAGTCGGTTTTCGGTATGTTTTTGTTTAAAAAATTATGACTAAGTAGATGATGCCCGCGACTTCGTCCGCGTGAATTAAGGTTTTTATATTCCCGGGGAAACTTTAATTTTCGGAGATAAAATGGAGCGTACCTATGTGTTAATCTTAGGTGTAAGCTATCTCCTTTCAAAATTTCAGCCAAATCGGTCCATTCGTTGTGGCGTGAAGAAGTAACAAACATACACAACGAAATCATCGACTCTTGGGTTTACTGGTTTTTGCCAGCTGATTTAACGTGATTGAACCCGGGGGAAAAAGCTAGTAAATAAATAAAGTCAAATTGCATGGTATATAAATCAATAGACGAGCGAAACATTTTAATTCACTCTACAAGCTAGCTACAGTCAATTCATCATTCATTGTAATCAGCGTTAAGAATTCGATAAACTCAATCAATTTTTCTTGCTATCCGTGCAATATCTTTATCTGAGTATTGAGATACAATTAATCTATAACTTACCTACTGCTATCTAACAAATCTTTATTTTAATTAAAGAAATTTAAAAACGGTAAAGTCAAAAACTTGTTTTTTTTTTTTTAAAGTTGATTAAGTACAGATTTTTTTAGATTTTGCTGGTTCTTCTCGGTTTTTTTGCCTATCAGGTGAAAATAACAAACGTTGCTGTATGAATTAAAAAAGGTTGTAGGTATAATGTTTACAATCAAGCCTTTAATCGAAAGCGAATTCTAAATTTAAACAATCGTTTCGCGTCGGCCGAGGTGCGCGGACGCGGGAGCAAATCCATTAGCGATTAACGAGTGATCGGGCGGGCACTAAATTAAAATAAATATTTGCCGGCAGCGCCTGCGCACAAAGAGAGACCGCTTTCATGTGCGCCGACACAGGTGCCGATGCCCGATGTACTGCCTCTACACACGGGACCAACGTCCAACTCCAGTCACGTTCCAAAACCTTATATATTTTTTTAATTCGATGACAAGATAGAAATAGAAATAGAAATAGAAATATTTTTTATTCAAATAAACTTTTACAAGCACTTTTGAATCGTCAATGAATCTACCACTGGTTCGGAATGCCTTTCCTGCCGAGAAGAGCCAGCAAGAAACTCGGCGGTTGCTCTTTTCAAAAAAATAAAAATTTTACAATTGTTATTGAAACTATGCTATTCAGTGCTTCCACGATGAATTTTCCTGAGTACAATACAAGTAAAAATAAATACAATACAAATACAAATAAATACAATCCAATACATGTTAACACAGGCAGGCAAAAGCAGACCCATTCCCGTTGGTGGCACCCGTTCACGAGCATGACGCATGATCCAGCCATTGCTTCGCTCAACCATATTATAGTCCCTGACTGCGATCTCACCTGATGGTAAGTGATGATGCAGTCTTTTTAGCGGTAGCGGACTAACTGGGAAGGGATATGGCAGTGTACATTCAACCTAAAATCCAACCCATATATCCCTAATAGGTTTCTACACGCCATCGTGCCGGAACGCGAAATCACTTGGCTTCACGTTTTTGACGGTAGGGTTGGTAACTAGCCACGGCCAAAGTCACCCACCAGACAATATCTGAATATATAAAAGGAAAAGCTCAAATCATTGTAGGTACGGATCGGGTTGATATTTGGCATATAGATAATAGTAGCTATTATGACGTAGGCATCCGCTAAGTATTTTTGAAAACTTAACTCCTAAGGGGGTTAAATAGGGATTTGATAAATCAAACTTAAAATGAGCGAAGCCGCGGGCAAAAGCGATTATTAATGTGAAAGCGTGTTTGTTTGTTGGTTGATGGATCGATGTGATTTTTTGCATGAGTAGAGTTGAGGATTTAAGAGAAAGATATAGCAGAGGTTTCCCGCGGGATTTTTAAAAATACGAGGACAAACTAAAGCTTGTAATAAATTAGTTGGTGCCGAAGTTAGTCCTGGTATCGTCAGATTTCATAATTATGATGGTCACTTACTATAACTAAGTTGGAGTGGGAATCAGCCCAGTGTGTAGACTCTTGTACTGTCGCGCACTAAGGAGCAAAGACAATCCTCGGATAATCTTACCTTTAGATTGTACTCTCCTATTGCTGCTATCTTGGGTGAATACTCGATAGAGCTATGGAATAGCGAGATTTGAGTGTCCATGCAATTTGCTGTTAAGATATTTTCTATCGGTTCATTTGCATTTAAATTTAAAAACGTGGGATTGTTTAAATATGCATGAGCATATTATGCTTTGCATGTCGCTATTGATTTGATGTTTTGTTTTTGTTTAGATAGCTGCAAATCCACAGGTTCAATTGGAGACATTGGCTACTTGAAATAGGGTCTTAATGAGCATCGATTTGAGTCTCATTAGGAATCTGTCAAAATATTGACAATAATCTCTCAATAAATGCTATAGTTGGCTAAATTCAATGGTCTTTTTGCAGCAACGCTATATTTTGGCAAATACCTAGTGAGAAAGTGTCAGCCAATCAAAGGTGATTGCGATCTTCATTCTGTAGGTGTCCAACCTAGGTAGAACCCTACAGAACAATTAAATAGTGGTAGACCATCTGACAAAATCAAGAATATAGAAGTTCTTATGTTCTGTCAAATAAGTCGCATATATCCAGGGTACATTTTCAGGCAGGCAGACATCATAATGGAAAAGTTGTTGGAAGAAGAAACTTAGATAAAAAAACGTCCTGGCTACGTGATATCCGGGAGTGGAAGGGAATCACGATTGCAGCTGAACTCTTAGGCTTCATAAATAACAAACAGGAGTATACATAGCTGACTGCTAAGTCGGAGAGGCACCAAAAGGAGAAAAGATCTGAGCATCGACAAGATAGAGAATATAACAAAATGGCGGCCAACTATCAGCAATAAAGTAGAAGCAAAGGTAGAAAAATATATGAAAAATCTTAACACTTATGCTCTGAACTGTATTCGGTATAATTACAGTGACGTGTGTATCGGTATCTCGGTATATGCGCATGCGAAAATCGACATCGTACAATAAATCATATTACGTTTTACATCTGTCGAAGAGATGACGGCACCATGGAAATATAAAAACTGTGTTCAATTTATTTTTTAATAAGAAACAATCTGAGCTTATTGGTTACGTAAATTTTTTAGCTTTTACTTCGTAAAACAAAAAAGAACCTTAAGATTCTTTCTGCTTTTTTCGGTCTTTTGAATTGTAAACCAGACAATTATTTTCACTGAGCATGTGGAATACGTACGGATGCTAAAACGTCACATAAGCCAAGTGCGAAGCCAAGGCTGGCCTTGTAATATTTACTTTTCCTCACAAAGTGTCAGAAGGTTTGCACCTCAATTAAGTTAACGACAAGTTTTATTGTAAAAATGTCGATTTTACATTCAAGCTTTATTAGGAAAGTCCGTGGAAGGACAAGAGGAATAAAAAGTCAATTAAGGTAAACCATCAAGGGCCATTATTCCGGAAAAATACTCGAAAACAGAATCGAAGAGCAGTAATAAAAGCATCGACAACAGGAAGCTTAAAGTAGTCACTGATACCGAATTCAATACGTGGGGGCAAATAGAAGTACCCACGCCATTAAAAACCAAGCCACTTGTTTTTTTAAAACACAGCATTGACATCTGATATTTTAAGCCCGATAGATAATATGCTGTGGTGTAAGTACCTAAGTACAACCTGCTTGGTATGACGTTGACCATAGATAATAAATCAATAAGTTTGAAGCTAATACGTCTTGATGTCTTGATAGATTAATGCTACCGACGATGTTTAAATTAAAGTGGATAATGGCCTTATAAATATTAATTTATTTATAGTAGCTGGCTTTTTTGCTGAATTTGTAGGTACCATAAAGTGATATTTTATTTTACTACAATATATAGATAGTTAATACAAATATTACACTTATTACAAATGTATATATTTGTTTGCGCAGAAGTCTGAAATTATAAATGAATGGAAATCCCAATAAAATAGGGTTCAAAATTGTTAGAAACAATTTATTTTAACTACACGAATCAACCGTGTAGTTAAAATAAAATGGTCCTAACACTAATAAATATGTACATCATACGAGTAGCTTGAATTTGTTGAATTAAATTAAATTAGAGAACGTTTTAATTTCGAGACTAGCAATGATTGATGCAGCTTTTACGTAACCGACCAGCAGAACTCTGAGGAAATAAAAAAAATTGAAGCAGCAGAGTCACTGATCTTTACCTATATTTAGTCTATGTCTAATAACACTCGATTGGCTGCCCCTAAACAAATGACTGCTTAATGATTAATTATATTTATGGATCAATTTGAAGCGCCTTATTTGACATACCGAGCTCTATCATTAATTCATGAAATCGTAGATTAATTGTAGGGGTCTATAATAAAATTAATCTATGAAATCATAGATAAATTTTATATCTAGAGGTTGGTGTGCCATTTGCAATATTATTAGTTCCAGAGACACTCGTACCTACTTACAGCGCCAAAATGGCGTCAATCAAGTAGGTAGGTAAAATTTGACAGCAGCCTCTCAATTGTAAAAGCTCACAGAGCAAAATACATTCTGAAATTTTTCAAATCGTAATTATATCAAAAGTTGGGAATTAATTCGCAACAACAGGGTCAGCAAATGAAATGGACGTAAAGCCGAATTGGCAGTTAGCGCGTCAGGCTTTTAGCTCCGACAGAAGTGTTAATGTTTGCTCGGCAAGTCAAACAGCGCCGAGCACACAGCCTTTGCGGCACGAAACTGATATGCCGACAGAAGTAAATTATTTTTATGTATGGATGAATAACAGCTTTTTGTTTTTAACTTTTAGTGTTTGCTGCCGGGGTCTATGCTTATTTTTTTTAACTCAAAGGAATTTTTTAAAGCGCAAGTTTTAAATCATATTTTTATCATGATGCTGGCGAATTCGCATCGCACACTCTTATTAATTTACGTTATTATAATTTTTAATACTAACTGTGACAATAATTATCCATTTATAAAAAAAAATATTATATTTAACCTTTTCTTCGTAGGCATAATAAAAAATATCTAAGAAACAGCATGAGATACCCAACAACAGATGGCGCTAGTAGTCGTACGTGTAACGTGATGGCTGTACGAGCTAACTACTATATAGCTTCAAAGTTCACCAATATCATTTTTCCAACTCTATATTATGCAAACAGTAGGGAAGAATCTAAAAAATACCATGTTTGTAAATTTTTCTACCCTGATTTTAACTTAATTTGGTATAAAAACGGGACTACAAGCTTAATTGGCTTAATGAACCTTAATTAGCCTGGTAGTACGGCTTTGAAGAAATGGGAGGTACTGGCTAGTATACCTACCTTCAATCCACTAAAAACTTCGTGACAAAGTTTTGATAAGTACTTAAATCGAATGCGATTCCTCAAAAGGTTGGAGAAAATTATTTTCCTAATTAGCTTGATAATATGCTTGGTATCTGGGTTTGAGTATTTAGTCCCCTCGTTACAACTGTAGTTTAATATGCCAAAGTGGCAGTTCCGTAATCAGGTACAGGTCCATTAGTGACCTATGACCAATGCAAGTTTAAGCCAATTAAGCATATTATGGATCTCCCATAACCAATCCTTAATATCTCGTTTCCAGAATGTATAACATCACTAAGTAAAAAAACAGTATATTTTTCAAATTGTTTTAATTGACCGGTGGTCATTAAACTGACCAGCAGGTCAACAACCAATTATGGTTAAGCCTCTTAACAATAAAATCAAAGCAGTTTGGTTCTAAGTGGTAAAATTCTCGGCCGATGCTCATAACCGAGGGATACCAAACAAAGTAAGAGCTTAAAGACTCATTAGCAACAAAATAACTGATGCTCCCCAGAAGCGGACTGTGAAAATGATACACATTTGAGTTTCCTTTGATTTAAAACGATGAAACGATATTGTATGTCCTACTTGTGTGCCCTAAAGTGTCCTCGCAAATGTTTGCGTTAAAAGAAACATCTCGACTTAACGACTCGCTTTTGATGTCGATCTCAAATCCTATAATCTCACAAGCCATAAGTGTCGGAAACGTTTTCCATTTAAAAATCGGTTAAAAACAAATGTTCACATTTCGCTTAAAACACACAAAGCGACCGAACACTTGATACCCTTTCCAGTTCTTCTAAGGAAAAGGGGCTAAGAGTTGCAACAAAAGCCTCCAAACTATTAAAACAAACTTACCCTTAAGCACAATTATGAAACGTAGACAATCTACCGACAGAGGCTGAACAATTTTTGCAAAAAGCGTTCCATTTTACGCTCCCAATTCCCAATGCATTAAAACACATTTAAATGTGGAACAGGATTTCATAAAGACGGTGGCGCCGCCATCCGCAATTAGAAGTAACATCAAACTATCGCACACCAATTATACTGATCCCTCTCAAAGTACAAAGAGTTCCGCGTAGGGGGTCCTCATAGATCTGTTACAATAATGTGCCGGTGATTTTATACTTGAGCGATGGTGCTCTAAGCGGTCGAGGTAAAAGGCTTTTTATAGTTTTATGCCTTCATTCACTATACAACTGCGCTATAATCGTTAAGTATACCTCTATTAATACTTGTATGCTCGATGTTTTCTCTACTAGTTTAATAATCGGATGGGATTCAAGATGTTTATGAGGATTGAAAATTAAAACGGGAACACGTTGATTTCCGCGTGGGAAGATGCGTCGTGCGTTCAAATTGTTGAAGGTTGGTCGAAGATTTGCTATTTCATATTTTCTCTTTTATTCATCTGATAGCTACTCATATTATTCTTTTCTCATGACGTCTTGGGTTCGATTCCCGAGCCAGAATAGTTTTATTTTATGGTCAAGAAATTCTCAGTTACACCTCCGTACCTCGAAGAATACGTATAACTGTTCGTCTTGCACCTGATTTCTCTCCTTAAATGGTGTCAAGGAACAAGATTGTTGAGATTCTCGATAGAAGACCAAAAGACAGGCAACATTACGTCGTAGGCTGAGCATTTTCGCCTGAATTAGTGACTATAACAGCAATAATATTGATGCAGCTTTTCGGCAATCGACTTGCCGGATTAGTTGTTATCTTGTAAGGACCTCCATATAACGCAATCTTTTGTGTAGATAATATTGTCTTAAGTCTTAACTCAACATGTACCTACCCCATAAATTGAAGTTAGATTGAAGTCGTTCAAAGTTTTGACAACCTCCCTGGTGAGCGCTGTGGTCTCCTAACTGGGAGGTCTCGGGTTCGATTCTCGGCGGGGGAAATTTGGGAATTTAAAATTTCTGAATTGTCTCTGGTCAGGTCTGGTGGGAGGCCTTGGCCGTGGCTAGTTACCATCCAACCGACAGACGTGCCGCCAAGCGATTTAGCGTTCCGGCACGATGGCGTATAAAAACAGATTGGGGGTATTGTACAGCCCGCTACCATCTTAGACTACATCGTCACTTACCATCAAGTGAGGTCGCAGTTAAGGACTATCTTGTAATCGAATAAAAAAAATAAAAAAAAGTAAAAGAGTAATCGCTGAAGTGATTACACCGTTAAAAGAGAAGTCAATAATTGTCTTGAGCGTGGATATTTGCCTCACTCACGCAATCATTAGCGCTAATTGCGTGATGATACTTCGGATTTGATTTCATGGCAGATAAAATTATAGCATCGCCCGATAACGGGGCAAGACGAATGTGACTTTTCACACATTTAACTATGTCTAAATATGGATGTTTAACGTACAATTTTCTCAATAATTCAAATTCAAATTCAAAATTTATTTATTTCATGTAGGCTAACTCTTATGACACGTCATAAATTTACCACCAGGGGCCCAAGTCTGCTATTGCAATTGAACCACCAATTGGAAGAAGGGAATAAAGGCCATTTTTTGCCAAATCGACTTATGCCCATTTTTGTGTACCTAAAACATAGCCCTACTCTGCGAGTTGAAAAGTAGAGATAAATCTCTCTTATTTCATGCAGTTTTGTGCACTCAAAGAAACTGTTAGTTGGAAGAAAGAAATAAATCCCGGCTTTTATTCCCTTCTTCCAACTGATACACGTATGTCCATAGTGTTAACTAGTGATATGCCTGCTTAATTCAAATAAAAATAAATACAAACATAATTTACAATTCATGCCACCTTTGTCTTAAGTTATATTTGAGATATACGTGCAATTTAGAGATTAATAAGTTAATTATTGCGTATTTTCTTAAATACGACTAGTGATAGTTGCACCTATTCGTTTGATGAGGAGGTTCAAGATGAAACTCCAAAAAAGAAAAGAAGAGGTGTTAAAAATACTCATCAATACAAAAAAGAAATGCAAAAGTCATTTGATAAGATAATCGCACTCAATATCTCACAATACAGAAGTTTTGAGTACAGCTCAAGTCAAAAAGTTTACTTGACATGTTCTAAGTTTATAGATGGCTTAGGTAAAGAGCTTTTTATGAGTTTTATGCTTCAGAAAGTATCTGAGAACCCAGCACAATCATTAACTAAGGCATATATGCTTTTAAAATACCAATAAATGAGACAAAAATGAATGACATACATAAAATAACTCAATACATTCTTGACAAATTAAAAAAAAATTATTATATTAAGGCTTTGCCTACTACAACATTTGAAACTGCTGAAATCGATGAAGAATAGAAGAACGTCACTTAGTACCTTCAGTATTTCGAATAAATAAATATATTTTCTCATTATTTTGGCTTTTTCATGCCAGTACTGAATCAATTGGAAGAAGGAAATAAATCCAAGAACTTTATATGTGTATATCTTAGTTAATATTAACATATGTCGTTCTAATTTATGTGTAAATAATCATAATTAACATTATCTTCATTTCGTTCATACATCATAAGAGGCTATGTGCCGATAATTAAAAGTTAAACAGTTTTTTTCGATTATCTCCGTTCCTAGTTTTTGGATTTATTCCCTTCTTCCAATTGGTGGTTCAATTGTAATTACATTGCCTATCAATGACATCCCAATTGCTACTTTTAGCAATTTTGGTAGTCTACTAATTCAATGGCGTCACAATTGTTTTCCGATGGTTTGCCACTGACACATCTAGCTTTGAATCTATTTTAAATAAACGTTTTTATTATGTAGTTTTTTTTGAAACTCATTTCGGCAAACGCTTTTTAAGCTAATTGTAATACCGAGGTATGATTGAATTACAATCCAATTATAAGAAATCAAACGACCATTGTGAATTTAGTAGACTACGAAATTTTGGACCAATGATAATTGTATTGTAATTGTATTGCGGATCCATGACAATGACATGTAAAATAGCAGACTTGGGGCCCTGTTCGGAATGCAGATTCTGCTGAGAAGAGCCGGTAAGAAACTCAGCAGTTGCTCTTTTCAAAAAAAAAAATTTTTTTACAATTCGTAACAAAACTATGCTATGTAGGTATACCTACATTGTTTCCACAATGAAGTTTCAAAAATGCAAAACAATCCAATACATGCCAAGACAGGCAGCAAAAGCAGACCCATTCCCGTTGGTGGCACCCGTTCACGAGCATGACGCATGATCCAGCCATTGCTTCGCTCAACCATATTTGATATTGGATACTACGCAGGATACGCAGTGATACCCTAGAGGTTAGTAGTAACGGTTTCCTAAAGATTTTAGACTAGATTCGTGGTCTAATGACTTGTCTAATTGTGATAAAATTATACGAGTACTTACCACGGTAATTGTTTTAGTTGAAATTGTCGATATTTCGATCCAGTTGCATGGACCGTGGTCACGACTGGACTGCGGTGTTGCGAGACGTCAAGTTGAAGCTGTCATGGGTCATGTCATGGGTTGAATCTATCTACCCGTCTTTTTGGTCTTTCTGAAGGAACGTCAGTTAAACTAGACAATTACCGTGGTACGTACTCGTATAATTTTATCACAATAACGGTTTCTTAATCCTAAGAAAAGACGAAAAAGACTATTGTATGTACTTACACTAGTAACACTTGTTTTAAGTTCAATAACACCTTTGCAAGCACATGATTCTATATTCCTAATTATATAGTATATCCTATAGTCCTAAGGTAGCAAAAGCATAAAAGTTGTATTACATACTTGACTCCTTTAAAAAACAAAGAACCAATTAAAAGGTTCTCCTGTTTAATAGCACCCCTCATTAGGCATGTCCTTAACTTTTAAACGATTATGAGACACTTTCATCCATATTAGAATTTAATACTACCTATCAATACCAAATCAGTTAAAAACTACGTTTGCAGAGAAGCATTGAGTAGGTATTTAACGATGATACGGTTTCATTGAATGTTTTTACCACAGAACTGCAAGAAGTCATGAGCGTTGGCATCCTTATGTGGTAGAAATCCAACCTACTGATAAGAACCGAGGCTTGTGGAGGTCCATGCAGGAGACTTATGTCCAGCAGTGGACGTCCATTAGTTGATAAAGAAGATAAGAACCGCTAAGGTGTGGAACACTCTTCCAGCATCCGTGTTTCCTGCCACCTATAATTTGAGTACCTTTAAGGCAAGAGTGAATAGGCATCTTCTAGGCAAGCGCGCTTCCAACCTAGACCTCATCAGTACTATCCAGTACTGATTGCCGTCAAGCGCAAGCCTATTTCGGATTAAAAAAAACGTAAAAAGTTAAAAATGATCGAGCAGGATTTTTAATTAATATTCTTTAGATGACAGATTGTCCATTCAGTTAGCGCGAATAGATGGCTTCTATAGCAAAAAGTAAACCGTCGTAGCACTCACGGTTAATTTTTTTTATTGCACCAGTTTTTATGAGCAGGAATTTTAACAGTATCTTTAATGCAGCATTGCACATACCTAAGCATACCTAAGCTGCTTAGTAAATGGTAGAGTGGAAAAGTTACTTTTATTGCTCTCTAAAATTAGGATCGATACGAAGACGATCGATCCTATAGAATATAGATAGGTAATATGATGTAGATCTTATCATTTTTTTTAAATATAAAAATAAGTAGAAAAATAGGGAATAATATTAGCAGTGCAAAATATACAGGGTGTGAGCGCATATTACATCGCTGTTTTGTGTTATATATATTGTAATTTTTGGTTTTATTCAATTGAAATCAAGTTAGGATAAGTTAGATACACGATTCCATGTTGTAATTAAAAAAAATTGTCAAAATCACATGAAGAACGATGAAAATTCCAACGCTGAGCGACTTATAACAGAATCGTGTACGGAATCTCTGGTTTCAATTTTTGTGTAGCAAGTCTTTTACACCCTGTATAAGTTGATTCGCATTATATGATTATAGCATATAATACAATAATTCACAATGCTATTAACACTTTGAAATATTTTCTTGCATAGGTACAGAGTTAATCGGGTTTCCCTATCTAATAACGGTACTTACCTTACCTGTATTATATATCAGGGTTGACACACACAAATTTTATTTTTGTAAAGTTGCGTACGTAACATAATTTATTTAGATTGACATAATTATAACACGTCATAATCTTTCTAAAGAAAAGGTTTTCTAGTTTGAATTATTCTTATTAGGAAAGTTTTTAAGTTTGTCTTAAATATCTACCCTAAGACCTAAAGTACCTAAAGTCTTAGGGTAGGTAGATATTTAACTCTTTTTTTTTTCTTTGGTGTGTTATAAATGAATAGGTTGCTCTTAAGTAATAACGCTTTATTAGTACAACATAAAATGCTAGCTCATTATGAGATTTAATGATAAATGAGAAGTAAATGATTCAAGTCAACCCCTACTTTTCCATTCAATCATCAATCAATAAAATTGGTCAGGATCTGATGATGGGATCCTGGAGAAATCGAGGGAACTCTTCAAATTTTATAGGCACAATTGATTGTGGTATATAGGTACTTTGTAGTGTCGTTTGCAGTCGGTTTTGTAAAAAGAATTTTTACGTTTATATTATTTAGACGCACATATTATGCAATAACGTTTCAACTCACAAAACTTTGTCAAATTAAATACATACATAATGTAAAGGAATAAAGTTATCTTTTCAACAATGATTTCTACTAGGGATGAGCTATATTTATGTACTCACAAAACAAGCGAATTTGTGCCGAACGACGAAAAGTATAATAGAGTACTTCATTGTCAAATGATAATATGACAAGTTACGACAAATAACTGCCATTACGCGCTTTATTTACCGCACGCTTATAACATATCCACCTCTTTTTATACATATCCTATAATATCATAGCTTTTCAATTGATAACTTGTGGGGGTTTTTGGAACGAAGTTCCTTATCGCGCGTTGTGAAAGGGGGCTAGACGGAAAAAATTCTTACGAAAAGTTGTCACGACACTTTTTGCTATGTTCGTCGCATGTTTCTCTGTCTGTCTCTCTCTCTCTCTTATAGAAAGCAAGCCAGATATTTTCATTTCTATTTCGCATTGAACTTCGTTCCATCCGGGTGTCCCTTGACACCTCTCAAGTTTTTTTTTTTTTGTATTCCGCTGGTGGAAATGCTTTTTACGCATACCCTTCGAGGGCTGTGCACTCATTTAAGATGAGTCCACACCTATCGAAGGGCATGTGGGACTCTCGGTTGCGCAATCTTTGTTGCATTCCAATGTCATAGGTACAATGATTCTTAAAACTAGAGACCACCCTTTACATTAGAACCCCGTTGGGGCACAGCAAAATATTGGCTTAGTAGAGAGACGGACACCAAGTTACTCATTAAGGAAGTCATTTATTTTATAGTAGGCTTTATCTATAAGAATTTTTTTTAGGGAATTGATAAACGCCGTATCATTCTTAGTTTCTTTTATTTTACTAGGGATTTTATTATATATTTTAACGCACATCAGGTTAGGACTTCTTCTTGTTTATCTATCTGTGACAACCCTGATACAAGTATAGCAGAGCTAGTCACTAAACATCTCGCCAGCTAGTAGCGCCCACATAGAACGCGTGCGGTCCTCGGATACCTTGCCATCTTGGACGTGTTCGGTTGCACGGAATGGCGGCCCGTTTCCGTGAAAACATAACTTTCAATTGTAGCTATGCGGTGACAACATTTTTTGTATCACACTGTGGGTGTTCTTGGATTTTGTATGTATTTTCCTCTGTTATCTATGTTTACTACATGTAATGAATGTGAATGAAATTGTTTTCCTTTATTTCGCTACCTGTCTAGTTGTAAATAAAATTAACTATCAGTTGCTTTAACGGTGAAGAAAATCATCGTGAGGAAAGCTGCATCGCGATATTATCTTTTATCGTGAATCATGTGATATTGAATTGCTTAGATGCATTCATATGACCCTTTGAGTATTCAAAGACATGACTCCGCGATGAGGTGCGTGTACGGTATTGAACCCGCGGAAAAGGAGATCGCAGTACTTAACACTATCCTAAAATATTCAGTTCAATATCTTTATATTTCGGTTTAGGCTTGTGTAACCTCTTACGAATGTCATTTTACATTGTAAAATTATTTAGAGCCAACATCAACATACTTTATACTACCTATTTATTGGTTATAAAAATAATACATTTCTCAGAAAACTTTGATATAAATAAAATAATAATACACCTTAAACTTTCGCTTAGTACTTGGATCAAGGGCAGGATACAGAAGACCGTTTTCTTTGAGACGGAACGCATTGTGAGGAGGTTCCTCACTCTGTAGCCCTGACCATTGGCTGCTTGGGTCCTACCCCACAGCAAGTGGCACCCATTTAATTATATAATTTTTGAGAATATTACACAGGTATATTGTATTTTTGTAAACATTTTTTGAATATAATTTACCTAATGTAAATGTGTGTGATAATAAATGATACTCATCTTAAAGACACATAAATATTTAAATAATTTCGTATGTTATTCTTTTGATCAACATGGAATAAATAAGAGCTATCCTTTTCCTCGTAAGACATAAGAAGTTATAGATCAAACAGCATCCGAGGCGCGATGGGCACGGGGGTCGAACGAGGGTAGTAATTGATTGGCTGGATATTGATGCGCTTATGGGATGATGTATGGGCTTTATTAGGTTACTTACAGCTCCCTGACAAGTCTTTTATGGGATGTCAGGATGTGTTAGCAACTTATTATAACTTATCTTAGTATTCATATTCATTTATTAATTGCATTCCAATATGTATTTACAATGATTCTTTGATCTACTAAGAGATAATTCTTTTCATTGGAACCCTGTTGTATTACAATTTTAACCGACTTCAAGTAAATGAGTAGGTTCTCAATTTTTTTTTGGCGATGTCACACCATAGCTGTGTCAAATCTAAATCGATTTAAATAATTTTTTTATTTGAAACTTGATTTGAAAGGACATAAATGTCTTCAGATTGGTCCCATTTAAAGCTGAATATCTTCGGTGATGGAGGACGGAACTCGAAGTGAATAAGAGCAAATATCTCGTGATCAGAGAATATAGTATGTACATAACACATACACAGCTCAAACCACTGGACGGATCGGACTGAAAGGCATACAGATAGCTATTATGACGATGGCATCCGATAAGAAAGGATTTTTAAAAAATTCAACCCCTAAAGCGCTAAAACTTAAATAAATAACTTAAATAAATTAAAACTACCTATAACTAATATTTACAAAAAATACACGCCGTCCAATTGGTCGTTTATGGGCATGGTGCCCAAAACACTGGCGCTATTCCCTCGTTGGATAGCGAGGCTTAGCCGTTGGGCTAAATAAGCGCCAGCTCTTTGGTCAAAATAGGGCTAAAATTTGGATTTGAAAAATTCAACTTGAGCGTATAAGCTAAGTCGCGGGCATAAGCTAGTTTGTTTATAAACGCAGTAAAGCTTGGTCGGTGTCGCCTAATGGAATTAGAGGAACATATATCGAGTATATTGGTCACATAGAAACCATACTAGGCGGCCCGCTCAACCGTGAGAGTCCTGATTCACGGATTTTGTGACTTTGTTGTTGCTTTGTAGTGAATCAAACGTCGTGATACCCGAGGTTATATGTAGGTGTGTAGGTATATACTTTTTCTTTATTCGTTGACAAGATATTCCTTGATCTGACCTGATGGTAAATGACGATGCATTCTAAGATGGTAGCAGGCTAACTTGGAACGGGTATGGCAGTGTAGATTCAAAATGGTACTACGAATTACGATGACGTTTTAAGACGTAGGTCCTACTTGGTGGCTTATGACTATCCTAACATCCTACTAATCGATATATGTATCTGGATCGATATTTGTTACTCCTTCGCACCCTAACGAATGATCCGATTTGTGGAATGGAGATAAAGCTATCTCCATTCTACCACAGGATTAAGACTTGGGCTATAGCCTACATTTTACCCCGGAAAATTAAAGAGTTCCCAAACGAAGTCGTGAGTACCATTTTGTATAGGTTTTTTTTATTCGATGACAATATAGTTCTTGACTGCGATCTCACCTGATGGTAAGTGACGATGCAGTCTAAGATGGTAGCGGGCTAATTTGGAAGGGGTATGGCAGTGTACATTCAACCCATACCCCTTACCTATCTGTTTCTACACGCCGTCGTAGAAGAACGCTAAATCGCTTAGCGGCACATTTTTGACGGTAGGGTGGTAACAAGCCACGGTCAAAGCCTCCCACCAGACCTGACCAGAGACGATTCGGAAATTATAAATTCCCAAATTGTCCCCGACTGGAATCGAACCCGAGACCTCCCAGTTATAAGACCACAGCGCTCACCACTGCGCCAGGGAGGTCGTCGAAAAATGTTATATGTTGCCAGATTTTCAATACAAAGACTGTCAAAACACCCAATTTATTCCTCGGTTAACGTCACTCGAAGTTAGTGAAATCGGCTAATTCAATTTCAATAATATTTTGCTGTACCAGCTGAACCAGCTTTAGAGAAATACATTATATTTTTATAATTAAACCGAACCACGTGAAATTAATGAAACTACATCCGTCAAAATGGGTGCAATAAACAAACAGACGGGTATCGACAGCTGCCTAACGACAGTGCAGTGTTTATTACCATAATTATCTCATAACGCTTGTTAGTTTACTCAGGAACAAACCCCTAATCATTTTCTAATTAAGTCCGTTTTTACGCCAATTCTCGACTCCGATTTTTTTTCTTCAAATCCTGATGACGTCACAGTTGAAAGTCAACTCTATTTTGATTCAGTTAAAGTTTCTATTTGATTGTGTCTTATTGAAGATTATTTGGGTTGAGGTGTTTTTCTCCCATATAATTTGTATACGGACACCTCTGAAGGATCACACTGGCGCCTTCGGCAGTCGTTGCCTTGTTCGTAAACCTTTGGTTTGTTATAATAGCAAAAATATTTCATAACTGTCAGTGTTCAGCTTCTCAGGAAACTATCCTAAGTTTTTTAAATGGGTTAATTTAAAAATTAATTAAGTACCTACTTAGTATCATATCGTTGGTAGATTCATTTGACGATTCGAAAGCACTTTGTAAAAGTCTATTTGAAAAAAAAAAAATAATCTAATTATTTATTATTTACAAAATTTAAAACTAAACATGATTAAGCAGATTGGTGCAAGTCAGCCTAAACATGCCCACCAACAAACAATTAAAGTGAGATTGTACAAGTCAGTATACCAAGCAGTATAGTCCAACGGTTAAAGGCGCGGAATGAAAACTGAAAGGTCGCAAGTTCAAACCCCATCCGTTGCACTACTGTCGTACCCACTCCTAGCAAAAACTTTGCGCTTTTTTGGAGGGAATAGGAGGATATTACTATTAGTCAACTTCAGCTTGGCTAATATTTAAAAATAAAAAATAAAATAGTTCGGTTGTCTTTGGGAAAAATAGCATTTCTTGGGAGCACAATTATTGATCTTACTATATCTCTAACCATAACCTGACTTTAATCGTCTGATATGCAACCCTAATTTGACATTGTAAATTCTACAGTAGCAAGTCTCAATAGCCCAACGGTTAAGGTGCGGACTGAAAACTGAAAGGTCGCAGGTTCGAGCCCCACCCGTTGCACTATTGTCGTACCCAGTCCTAACATAAGCTTTCCGCTTATTTGGAGGGGAGGGGAGAATATAAGTCAAGTTCAGCTTGGCTAATATTCTTTTTAAAATAAAAAAAAAAACGAAAATATCAAACCAATCAATGCAAATCCTACTAATATTATAAACGCGAAAGTTTGTAAGTATGGATGAATGGATGGATGGATGTTTATTACTCAATCACGCCGCAACGACTGAACCGATTTGGTTGGATTCTGGGCACAGAGATAGATTATGATCTGAAATAACACATAGGCTACTTTTTAACCCGGAAAATAAGAGATTTCCCGCGGGAATTACAAAACCTCAATCCACGCGTACGAAGTCGCGGGCATCAACTAGTTCAAGATATTGGTTCGAGCCTAAGTAGACAAAGCCATAGCGAAAAGTCATCAACATTCAACTGGTTGCGAAGAAATCGTCATACCATAGACAGTATTTGTTTTATAAATCCTCCTTCATAATACAAAAATTACATGCCTGAATAAACCTGCATGCCGACGCGCCCACTTACCGGTAGGTAAGCAGTTACAACAAAAAATAAAAGGTAATAGTCAGGCCCGATCATAAATAATAGAATCATTAACATCTGCCGCTATGATTTCGACTATAAACTTTTTTTGGGCGCCAAAAAAAATTCAAACGATGTTAAGGTTAGTTAGGGCGTCATCGGAAAAGGACGTGTTTTGACGGTTATTTCGTTTTGTTACGAGTGTTTTTAATTTCCTTTTTTTTTAATTTTACGAATAGTTTCATGGTACGATTGTCTGATTGAGGAATTATAGAATCATGATTATGAGCCTTGGCAAATATTTGATCACTTTTAGAAATAGCATGCAGAGAGATGTCTCTCATTTTTCTATCCTATCATCACATTTACCATGCATTATGGTTGCCTGGAAGAGATCGCTCCTTAGCGATAAGGCCGTCATTTGTGCTATCATTTATTTTAAGTTAATTTATGTTTCTATATATATGTTTCTGTATTTATGTGGCGTACAATAAAGTGTATTCATTTCATTTTCATTATTATACGTAAATATACTCAAAGCTCCACAATGCATAGATTCAAGATTCAAAAAAGCGCTTCCATATAATGAATATACGGATGTACCATAACTGCATTGCATCTTACAATAGCAATATTGTTGACGAACAGACGCTAAGTTAAACCATCAATTTACTGAATAACAAAAGGCCTGATCCCACTTGTACACCAAGCCAAGTTCAGGTTTATATACAACATTTTAGCCTCTAGAAACATAATATCTCTCTGGCTAAACCACAAAACTATGGAGAGTCTACAATATATAGTTAAAGTTGGAGTTTACAGTTAGTTATATAATTACAATAGGTATTGAGTTTCATACACATGCAAATGTTATATACAATTTTAACGAATGTAGCACTCAGTAAACGCGTCAAATTAAATAAGAAAATAAGATGGAAAATAAATAGCACTATGCACTAGGCAACCATTGTTGCTTTTATATTATATCGTAAATATTCAAAGGAAGCTGGAAGAAATTCCTTTTTTTAGAGATAAGCTTCACCTGTCTACTTCTAATATATGTTGTCTTGTAAATCCTTATATGTACATTAAAAAAAAAAATAAGTAACATTTTTGCTATTATTTTAGGTAATTTTAGCAAAATGCATTTTTGTAGATAAAAAATGAAATGTCTACTAACCAAATGATCTGAGTGGGGGTCTCTGGGCGCACTAGGTACTGGATTTGGCCACAGCAACTTTGACAACATCCGTTGGCTTTGGCTATAGATGAGCTCCTACGAAGGAGAAAAATGAACTTTAGTACGTGAAGAATAAAGGCGATCGCCTGAACACTGCATCCAGTGGCGTGCACAAGGTTTGTGATCATATAGAGCACTAGATGAGACAAGCTGACGATACAAAATGGGAAAATCCTTCTCCAAAACGGGTTGTGAAAAATCTCAAAAGCAGACAGGTACCTTTCTGCATGTTTGAAGTGCACGCCACTGGGGAAATCGGGCATAATTCAGATTCTAGACTGTTATATGAGTCAAGAAAAATACCTAAAGAGAAAACATAAGAAAACGTTCATGTAGGTGTAATATTCGATCAATGGAAGCATAAAAATCAAAATAGTAATTATGACGTTATTAACGATCTTCTGCAATATAAATATTTGTGCAATAAAAAGAAAAGCACTATTTATAAAAATAGTTAATTGTAAGTAAATGTGATAAAAAAAATAAAAAAAAAATAATAATAACTAAGTTTTTATATTATAATAGCTGATGCCCGCGACTTCATCCGCGTGGATTTAGTTTTTAAAATCCCGTGAGAACTCTTTGATTTTCCGGGATAAAAATATCCTATGCTATCCATAAAGCCTATGTCACTAACCCATGCAAAAAATCACGTCGATCCGTAGCTCTATTGCAGTTTTATTGAAGGACAAACCAACAAACAAACACACTTTCGCATTTATATATTAGTAAGGATAAGGATTATCCCATAAGACAATTCTGTTCATTTTAGCTGCATTTTTGAGTAACATATTATAAAGAAATTTGATATTTTGTACATAATATAAAAAAAAGACGTGTGGCACTCGGGGACTGCCGCGGTAAAGCTATTGCATAGCATTTTTTATCAACGCCATCTAGCGGCTCACCTCTAGATGGCGTTGATAAAAAATGCGCCACCTAGCGGCTCACCGTAGAGGAGTCCCGTGTCAGGTTATTTTCGTTACGGAATTTCTGGATTCGGTCTCCACGCGATAGAAGCTATACAATAGCTTAAAAAGAAAATACCTAAATCATGCTTTGAAAATAATTACAAAGCGTAACCACTAACCATTGAAATACGTTGAAGTTAAATGCCATTTCATCATTAAATATATTATTAGTCTATGATAAAAACAGTTCGTATCGTAATCCACTACAAGATGTTTCATCGACTAATTGGCTCGAAAAGGAACTTGATCGATTGCTAAATTGTTGCAAGTGTCGGTAATTATAGATAAACATAATTATTACTGGCAAGGAACTTGGCACGTACTTTTAATTAATACCTACTAGATATTGCTAATTGCAAGTATTAAATAAATGTGTATTATAAATACATGCATCAAATAACTCATCGTTTTCGCTATTTAACTATTGATTATTTATTTATCATTAATCGTACTGTGTAAAATAAATACAATAAATTAATAATTATTATTGTGAAATCCGTTTTTCCAATTAACTAAATCTCTTTAAATCAAGAGTGAATAGGCTTAGGCTGCATCTTCACTTACCGTTAGGTGAGATCGCAGTCTAGCGCTAGTCTATATATTAAAAAAAATTGTTTGTTCCTTTCCATAAACATTTTTTTCTAAAAGTGATTGAAAAATGCTTTTTACTTTTTTACCTAAGTTTTAATCAAACATAATACCTACCGACAATACATGAAAGTAAAATTATTGTGAAATGTTTATGACATAATATTCAACACTAAAAGCTTATTTGTCTATCCTATAATTCGTAATATATCTTTATTATATGACAGAATATAAAATACATTTTATTTAGGTATAGGTATCCTAAGACTTTGATGTAAGTAAATGAGGAGCGTCGGAACAAAAACCGATAAATCACTTCAGAATTTTTGTTTTGGGAAATTGAAAAAATGTGTCTAAGTCTATGGCTTTTTAATTTAAAGATGAACAATAGTTATTAATATATTGGTGTTGGCAGCACTGTTTCGAAAGCTAAATGTCACAGTAGTGAGTTCGGTATCTGTTGAGATAAACAAAAAAAAACAAATGAAAAAGTCAAAATGTGCTTTATCGGTTTTTGTTCCGACGCTCCTCAATTGATTTAGATTTTGATATTAATAAAACTTTGAGATAACATTTTATGTAAAGGTATGTTTAGGAGTAAACGTTATAAAATACTGATGAATGGACAGTTTGAGCTTGCGCTCGCGCCGCGCGCCGTTGTGCTGCCGGCGATATAAGAGATCGCCGGGGGTTGCAACTGTTGGTTTAAAAAATCATTTATCAATCAAATGATTTTTATTGATTATTTATTGTCAAGGTGATGCCATGATTAGATGATGCCTGTGAAGAACGAAGTTAAATACGCACGGACGTTGTGTATTTAGAATCTTTTAAAATCTCGTTGGAAAGCTTTGATTTGCCAGGATCGCTATCTCTGTCATAAGTATCAAAAGTGAAGTTTTTCTTCAAAATAGAGGCCGAAATAGGACCTACATGGGTTACTTTTTCCGTTTAATCCACCTTCCCAAATTAATGTGTGCATAGTTTAATTTTAATTAAAATGAGATTTATTTTTATGCAAATTATTATTATCAAACTGATTGATTCATCGATGGCTCTTTCACAATGTTTTTATTGTTTTCAATGTTCAATTTAGCTATGTTAAATCAAAATGACTTATTGAACAAACTCTAGAGGGTATTAGGGATCTTTCGCGCTTCAAATAAATTGTGATCCTTTTATTTAACAAATAACTTCAATTATATTTAAAAATTACATACCACCTTCGCGTAGAATTAAACTACCCAGTGGTAAAAACCAAATGAAAACTCTTCAGTAGTTTCTGAAATCACAAGGATAAACTCAGCGGAGGGACATTGTTTTATTCCTGTATAGTGTAGGTAAGTATATTGATGTTATTTTTTTAAATATTTTTAGCGAACAAACGAGCAGGCGGGTCACCTGATGTTAAGTGATTACGCCGCCCATGAACATTTGTAGCACCAAACGCACTACTAATGCGTTGCCCGCTTTTTAGGAATTTGTTGGTCCACCCCTTGAATAACCCCATGTTGTAATCCAGAAAGAATTTATGCAGAAAATTGAATTAAAGTTTCGCAAAACAACAAAGAAACATAATTTACTATGAAGGCGTCTATTAAACAGTCTTCATTCATAGTCTTTCGGCTGCTTAACCATCGTCCGTGTTGAAACAAAAGCAAACCAATTCAACGAGTTGGCCACTCCTGGCTGAAAAATAACGAGACGTAATAATAGCTTGCGTTGTTCTCGCCCGCAAAACAAACACACCAGAGCAAGGTATCCACAGAGACTCCCAAATTATAATACCTGTCTGTTTTGATACCTGTTTTTAATGGATTTTTTTTTCTGGTAGGTAACATTAAATTTAAATTACGCAAGTAGGTACTAATATAATACTAAGTAGATATATAAATTGCTTATATTTCAGTATACATTTTGCGTGCACAACTGCACATTTATAAGTGGAATAATTGACATTGTTTACGTACATAAGTAGCCTACTAACTATTAATGAATAAGAAGTATGTTAAACAAAATAATAATAATTAATTGCCACTACCTTATCGATATACTAAATTGTTATGCTAACGGAACGAAAAAATGTTTTTTAGTTAATTGTAAAACCTGTTATTTATTTTCAGTTAATAAAGGCTTATTTATTTATACATTTTGCTACTTATTTTAAGTCAACCTATTAAAAAAACATAATTAGAAGCGTGATTGTGTAAGGTTTATTTATTATAGAAGGAATTGTATTCATTTTTATTTATGTCAAAAATTTATATATATCGACAAATTCGTATTTTTTTAAACTATCCATTGAGAGACAGTAACTAAAAATCGTTTATAATATTTTAACAAAATACTTTTGAAGTCTAAAGATAGATCAATCAAATCGAAAGTTCTGAACGATTAGTTAAATTATGAATGAAAAACGTTTATTCACATTTCTTTTGAATCCACAGACAAGGTTGGCCACCTCTGGCCTAAAAAATGAAGAGACGTAATGATAGGTTACGTTGTTCTCGCCCGCAAAACAAACACGGCAGAGCAGGTATCGACAGAGAGTGCTAAATTACTTTAACAACTGCCTAAACATTTCTTGGCATGATTTATAGCTGTTTTTATAGCCTTCCACAGACTACGGTCGTACAGTAAGCGATCGCGTTTCTAATACTCTTTTGTGATCGTTTTCATGTAGGTATATCTACTTACTAGCTGATGCTCGCGACTTAGTTCGCGTGGAATTAGTTTTCAAAATCCCGCGGGCACTATAATTTTTTTCTGGATAAAAAGAAGCTTATGTGATCCAAGGTATAATCTATCTTCATTTTAAATTTCAGCCAAATCGGTCCAGTAGTTTTTGAGTTTATTCATTACAAACATACACACAAAAATACAAATCTTTCCTCTTTATAATAGTAGTGTAGATTGACTACTTATGCAGTTTTTACTTAGATGTTAAAGAGACTTAAACATAACTGGTCAGGTTGTTTGCATCTGTAAACAAATATTACAGAGCAAGTATCGTCACAGAGTGCTCAATTTTTTTTTTTTTAATTCGATGACAAGATAGCCCTTGACTGCGATCTCACCTGATGGTAAGTGACGATGCAGTCTAAGATGGTAGCGGGCTAACTTGAAAGGGGTATAGCAGTGTGAATTCAACCTATCCCCTAATCGGTTTCTACACGCCATCGTGCCGGAACACTAAATCGCTTGGCGGCACGTCTTTGACGTTAGGGTGGTAACTAGCCACGGCCAAAGCCTCCTACCAGATCAAATAATTAAATAAATAATTAAAGCCCAAATAAGCTTTTATTGACATGATTCATCATTCATCTGCTTTTTAACCAACTTCAAAAATAAGAGTAGGTTTTCAATGCGACGTCTATTTTTTTTTAAAGTACAGCTCAGATCGCGGCCTATAGCAAGCTATATTTTTTTGTACGACCTTTATAACACATAATACAGAAACTGTGATAGAGAAATGATATATAGCAGAAAGCTGATGAAAACCTTAATTCAAAGAAAGATTACAGTCCTCCATCTATCTATCAGCTACATATATCTAGAGATTAACGATTTCAGGAGCACCTAGAACATGGAAAATAAGTGGTAGGTAGAAAAGATTTAGTGCTAGTAGGCGTAAACCTACACCCGATTAAGTCCTTTGAAAAAGATAAGCATATATAACAAAAGTGTTTTCTAATTCGAATTTCTTTGCAAATCCTGTATCATTTTTCTCCAAAACAAGAAAAAAAACAAGATTTTACACGGAATTTTGATAAATCTAACTCTAGGCAGATGAAGTCGCTGGCATCGAGCTGGTCTTCTAAATATATAAAAAGCAAAGGTGACTGACTGACTGACTGATCTATCAACACACCGCTCAAACCACTGGACGGATCAGGCTGAAATTTGGCATGCAGATAGCTATTACAATGTAGGTGTCCGCTAAGAAAGGATTTTTGAAAATTCAAGCCCTAAGGGGATAAAATAGGGGTTTGAAAAATCGAACTTAACGTGAGCGAAGCCGCGGGAAGAAGCTCGTTTATTATAAAAATTCTATACATTTCATCGCCTATCGTTTGACTGTGTAAATAACAAGCGAAAGCAGGTTTGAATAGATAGATACATCAAAAGCGTAATTATGCATAACTGATCTAGGAACCTGTTTGTAAGAGAGATGTTATGTTGGTACCGTGCTGCGGTTCCGACAGCTGCTTACGAGATAAATATCGATGGCTAACCTAGAGAAATAAAAAGGAAAGATTTCAGGAGAGTAATGTAGTTCTATTGCTTATATTATTGTAACTGCTATTAGACTACTCTGTATAATAATATTAAAGTTATAGGATTTTTATTTTAAGCTATTGCATAGCTTCTATCGCGGGCCAGCGTGAAGACTGAATCCAGAAATTCCGTAACGAAAATAACCTGACACGGGACTCCTCTACGGTGAGCCGCTAGATGGCGCATTTTTTTATCAACGCCATCTAGCGGCTCACCGCTAGATGGCGTTGATAAAAAATGCTATGCAATAGCTTTACCACGACAGTCCCCGAGTGCCACACGTCTTTTTTTTTATATTTTACACAGTGAAAGCAGAAAAATATAGGGATAGACATCAACCATATCTAGCCCCTAAAATAAAATCTCTGATTGGATCGGATCTGTACCTATATCAGTATAGGTTTATTATCCCATTCAAAATTTTTCATTTACTTATCTAATAAGAATCTAATTAATCTAAAAAGAATCGACTAGGCGACGACGCTATGTTAAAAGTGTTTACAGAAAACTTAATTGTGCTAAAATTATACGAGTACCTACTTATCACGGTAATTCACACAACATCACAATTGTGTCATTAAACCACGAATCAAGTCTAAAATCTACAGACACCTTATACACCACAGAGAAACGCAGAATAAACAGAGACAATAAAAGAGTGTCCGAGCTTATTTCTAATATATAAAAATGAATCGCTTAATGTGTTGGTAAGCGCATCACGCGTGAACGGCTGGACCGATTTCGCTAATTCTTTTTTTATTGTGTTTGTTATTGTTAGGAGAAGGTTCTTATGAAAGAAAAAATTAAGAAAATTGCGCGGAAAATTAGAAAATTTAAGAAATATTAACCACCATATTAAATTATTTCTAATGTAACCGCTTTTACAATTCAAACTTTTTTGATGTAACCTTATGGCGTTTGACATAACATTGACAGAATGCGTGCTGCCAATTTCGTCAAAGAGGATGTAAAAAAACTTAAGACAGGACAACGTCTGTCGCAAAGAGAATGTAATCACTCCGTTTGTCTGTCGGGTCCGCTAGTGATAAATAGAAATAGAAATATTTTTTTTCAAATAAATTTTTACAAGTACTTTTGAATCGTCGATGAATCTACCACTGGTTGGGAATGCCCTTCCTGCCGAGAAGAGCCAGCAATAAACTCGGCGGTTGCTCTTTTCAAAAAAAATTTTTTTTTTACAATAGGTAACAAAACTATGCTATGTGTACCTACAGTGTTTCTACAATGAAGTTTCAAAAATGCTAAACAATCCAATACATGTTAAGACAGGCTGACAAAAGCAGACCCATTCCCGTTGGTGGCACCCAAAATTATTAATGCCATCAACCAAAACATATTGAAAAACTTATTGACAGATTTGGAAGCCCCAAAGCCAACAAACCAGCAAGAAACTTGTTATAAGATGAAATAATATGTCAAGAACTTAATCAGTGGGATCACGTCTTGCGGGCTGTAATTAGGCAGTTGTACAAAATATGAATGAGTTAAATGCCAGGGTTACCAACTGCAACCAAATTAAGTTTGGACAGGGGAATTTATTAATTACTAGCTTTTTCCTGCGGCTTCGCTCACGTAAAGTTCGAGTTTTCAAAACCCTATTTTACACCCTTAGGGGTTGAATTTTCGAAAATCCTTTCGTAGCAGATGCCTACGTCCTAATAGCTACCTGTATACCAAATATCAGCTCGATCGGTCCAGTGGTTAGAGCTGTGCGTTGATAGATCAGTCAGTCAGTCACCTTTGCCTTTTATATGTTTAGATTTACCAACTTAAATTCTTAAAAAGTACACAACGCTATGAAACTCAAAATAGCAACGGGTTCCCAACTCCCAACTATCTTGCAGGGTGAGACACTAGCGCCATCTATATCCGGTAAGATGAACTACTTTGTGTTCATAGATAGACCGCAGACATCCGGTGGAGTACAGACTGCTTCTTCATAATAATGCTGTATGTTTTCCCTTTCGGCACAGGAGGAGGAGGCAGGAGAAAGCAATGATGGAGCAGAAAACTGGGTATAGTTCTTGCAATTCACGAGCTATTGGTTGTGTGCGTGTCGTATATGTATAAGTGTGAGCGCTTGACTGTTCTCACCTAGGCTCCTGACAGGCACGCACACTTACGCAATGTGCATGTACACTACGTAACCAAAAATAAAGCTCAGGCGCCCTCGTGAATTGTGTAACTATAACAGGATGTTGGGTTACATACATAGACGGGCCATAGATTAACATGTCTGGGGTGTATTAAATTTTTAGCCTCAACTTGACGCGACGCTTTACTCGGCCTGCTCAAACAGAAAAAACAGGAATTAGGTCTCTCGCGGTTCTTAATAGTTATTTGTTCAACAAGATAGCAAAGTTCATTTTTGTTGCGAGTGCCTAGTTTGAATCCCGAGCGAACGAAGGATTCTAATATAGAATCACGAGCGTAGCGAGTGATTCTAAGTTAGAATCCTGAGAGTAGTGAGGGATTCAAAGGCACAAGAAGCAAAAACTTTGCTATCGTGTGATACATACAATTTTTCACCTCAATAGCGAAAAAGTACAAGATGTAAGAGAAATATTTATTAAAACATAAAGGATATTTTAAAATTTTAAAAATTAGGTTTATTTATTTAAAAACTTTTCAATATCATGAGCGCGGTGAAAACTTTAGATTTTTTGGATTTGTGCCCCTCCGACTGTCTTTTCAAAAATACAATAAGTTTAGGATAAGTTTCAATGTGAACGTCGCATTTCGATTTGATTGTAGCTTTTAACATGGAGTAAATACTCCATAATGTAGATGGTTACCTTGTTTTAGACAATTCCATGAAATATGATAAAATCACAGTCTCTGAATAGGACTTCGCATCCTTAGAAAGTCTCCAATCATTAAATAATTCATAGGCTTTCAAGTATTTTTCACGAGACTATTCCGGAAGAAAGTTTAATTCGCGTTAGACACTAATTCTTTTAATTCTGAATTATAAGTAGATTCACTCATTTTGTTATTTTAAAATTCTTACAACAAATAACTTCTAAGAAATTAGTACCTAATTAAGATATAGAATAGAGTTAATTATTTTTTTTTTGCCGCCATTTTATATTACTCTTTTGTCTGCGTTCGGAATTGTGTCATTCATAAAATAAAATATATTAATTAATTAATTTTAATTTTCTTTTATGTTTCATGTGTGTTACAGAATTATAAAGTCTAAAACACATTTACGAAAAGTAAATAGTTTAAATAATAAAATAGAGAGTTAAAAAATTTTGTCGAAATAAAATGTATGGGGTATGCAATATTATATACAAAAGGAGATGTGTTAAATTGGGCCCAACTCGGGGTTTTGCACAGTTATATAAAAATATGAAGAAAATAAGTCGATAAATTACTTACATAATTGAATGGTTTTTATTTATGTACAGCTCAGGAAAATCATACAAAACATTTTTTTTAACTAAGTACGAAACCTAATGCTTTTTCTTTAGTAGAAACGGAACGTTTTCATGAATGTCAGTTTAATTAACCACAGACTAATATAGTACTAATGCAATTGTGGGTTCTGGTGTGGAGTCTGGCCTTTTGGTACCTACCCAAATAGTTTATCTTTATAAAATCAGTAATCTAGAAATAGACCCAAACTAGTTGTAAAACATTTTGTATTAAATAATATACTCATTTACAAGGGAAAATTCTTTAAATATTTATAATAAAAAAATTGTGCATCATGAATATTTTTTTTTTTTATAACAAAAAAGCAAGAATCCAGAGCTGAAAAAAGACGTCTTGAGAGACGGTTTGTCTTGTCATTCTCTTTGTGGCCTGCGCTTTGTGAATATTATTTTACTGTTTGAACAGTTTTCGTGGATTATTTCATATTATTTAATATTACCTACAAAAGTAAAAGAAACATGCATCCAAACATCTTCCCGTAATACTTTTTCCATTTATTTAAAGTATTTAAACAATTCTTCTTAAAAGAACTTTAAATATTGAACGTCTTTTTCACATAACCTACAAATCTAAAACGATAAATAAAACAAAACTCCCAAGGTCTGCAGAAGTACGAGTTTTTGATGTAAATAGCAAGCATCTAAATCTTCAAAATAAAGCATGTTTCATCCTTGTTCAGTGTTGGGCCCAAGCTTGTATGGACCACAATCATCTCCTTTCTGAACGTTTCTTGAGACGGTGAGTTGAAGAAACGCCAATCCAATGCGTTCTATATTCAAAACACTTTTTCTCACTGAGTGAGCAAAAACGACTTTTGCTCACTGGTTTTGGGCAGCAAAGGCGCCCTTTTTGAACTAGAGAGGTGAAAAAAATATTTGGAGAACCAAGAACCTTTGTCTAATAGTACCTATGTGCATTAGAAGTTTAGTAGATTTCAAAAAATTTTGTAAATACTTTCAGATAAGACTTGTGGCAGCCCTAGTGGAGAGGCGCCTGCGCAGCCGGCACGCCTCGACGACGCCGGAGGGCGGGACGGCGATGCCTATAAAATGTACCAGCAGACCAGCACAAGACAAACCTGGACTATACTCAGAAATTTAGGGCAAAGACAAGCGGCATAAGCACGTGACGTGTGGAAGTCTCTACAACAGACCTATATCCAGCAATGGGCGTCTATGGGTTGACGACGGCGATGACACGAATAGGTTTCAAATCATGTAGCCCATCAAAAAATCCATAAAGTTCTAAGCAGACTAAAAACTGTCACACATAAGTACTCGTGTAGGAACTCGGCAAGAGGTATTCTAAATAGGAAGAAGCATGACAAGACAACGACGTTGAACATCAAATATATGCCTGTCGGGGACCGTGTAATAGAGCTTTTTATAGCCGCCCGCGTCACGACTCCCAGCGTGACATCTACCGGCTATCTAAGATCAGATATCGGCCAATAAAGGCAGGACGTATATGGAGCTCCAACGAGCCGCCGTCCGAGCGAAAGATCAACGCTAATTAAGCACCATAAAACCGAATGTCGAGTCGTAGTTACCTTTCACCGGCCGCGGCCAAAAACGAGAAATCACCTTACGTACGCGAGCCCGGTGCCCACCTTCTCGCCGTAATAGATTAATGATATAGCCTGCGAGCCGCTCGGACGAGAACCCTGAAGAGGTCGCGGTGCCGAGGTGGCCGGTAATGACGCGGCGGGCGCCACCCGCGCGGCGCGAGCGGGACGCCGCGCTACACGGGACCGAGAGGCCGCGATGATCGCTAGAGGCGCCACCGACTCGCCGCGGGGCGGCGCCCGCGTCGTGGCGTCGGCCCCACGCGCACAACATCTTATTGAGAAATTCCCGAGATGATGCATAATTCTCCTTTTGGTTTCCTGTGTAGTTATTTTACTCCCTGTTAACAATATTACCATTTCGGTGACCGAGCTCGCAGACGCATATTTTATCGACGTCCCTCCAGCGAGCTGACTGTGACTCGGATGCGCTTCGCTGAGTATTCGGCTGATTTATAACTGCGCGTAAACTCGACGCGGCTTGTTCGCCCGGAGTAGTATAAATCCCGAGCTAGACTTTATAGGGCATTATCTTCCCAATGATTTACTAATCGGATTCCCGAGTACCGCTCGGTCATCGCCCGGCCCTTTTTATTGCTCAATTAAATTTAATATGCTATTAATTAACGTTCCGCTAAAAAGAGCCGAGATGATCGAAGCCAATTCGAGGGTTATTTTATAAAGTGTAATAAAGCACGGTCGCGGTCGATCGTACCCCGGTCCGCATTCAGCTGTTAAAACAGCAATCACGACCTATCGGACAGTTATGCTAATAAGACATGCTAATTCCCAAAAACCAACAAGCGATGAACAAAAGGGACCATCGTCCGAGTACAAAAAGGTACAAAACTGAGATGAGACGTCGGGCGCCAGGGGGCAATTATGGGCGCAGGCCCCAACAGGCCCGAACCGCGCCGCGCGACTCGCGGACGGAATGCGGTGCTTTCTACGAGCGATTTTTTAGACGGTCTACATTTTTCGCATTGTATGTAAACTTCTAAGAAAAAGAAAACGGTTTGGAAATGGCAATAAAAATTATAATGGCTTGTTAGTTCTGGTAACGCTGATTAACAATTTTATCGAACCTAACCCTGTTCAAATTCTAACAGGCTCACGGGTCCTAGGATTCGAATCCCGGAGCTCCCAGAAGTCGGTTAAAAAAGGAGTTCGAAATCCACAAACCACAGGAAGACCCACAATTTTTTTTACACTTTACGAAGTAAATGACGGACTTCAATCTGAACAAAATGAATGGTCATAAATCCTTACTAAAATTATATGTGAAATTGTGTTTGCTTGTTCAAAGGACAAACCTCCTTTAATCACTACGAAGAGACTTGGAGACTTGGGACTTGGAGAGTAACATACCTACCCTACCTTTATCCCGGAAAAACAGAGTTCCCGCGGGATTTTTACAAAACCTAATTCTACGCGGACGAACTCTTTGGCAAAAGCTAGTGTGAAGCCTAACCTAACTGAACCTATCCGGTTAATACCGGTTTATACGAGGAAGGGCGTGACTAGGCCGTGACGTCACGCTGACCAATGAGGGGCCCCGATGGACACATTGTCGCCCTCGGTATCAATATCGCTATGGACAATAATTCGGGCAGTCACTAGCACTCACCTACAGGATGATTTTAAAACGGACCTCCTATAATAAAAATAAAGATATTTTTTTTTTTAATTGCTTTACCAAAGTGGCTGAATGTTTTGTGTAAGTAATTATAAATTTTCTGTACTTGAGTTATTAAATTAAACTGTTTAATTTGTTTTGGATCTTAGAATGTCATAATATAACCGATTTTTTGTTAACTTGATAAGGTACGTGTATTAAACATTATAATATTAATGTTCTGTAATACCTCTTTATAGCATTCAACGTTAACTCTATGTCTAGTTTTCAGATTATTTTTTTCCTGAACACTCTCAAGCTCTGATTAAATCTTTTAATGAGCTGTCAATTAAATTAGCGTACTAAGGAAGCATTAAACTGACTCTGAAAGTGAACGATTTTAGCAGAAACCTTTTTTAAAGTATTTTATGTAACAATTTTTTTATATATGTCTAATAAGAACTTGACTAATTTTTTTATATTGGTACTTAAAACAAAAGTTTTTAATATTACAACACAAAGCCTTTTTCTTTTTTTTTAATATCATAACGAATTTCGAAAATATAGAACTTTAAAGTTTCCTGTTAGACAAAGAGAGCGCTATTCGCTTATGACGTTATAAAACTCATAAGCGACTAGCTTCATACATGCTCCATAGATTTCATTTTAGCATATAACTTATTGTTTTTTGACAGAGTTATTTTCTATTTTTACAAATATTATTCTTACATTTTACATTGTCGATTGTAATTAATGAATATCCACATTTGTACAACATTCAAATACCCTATAAACTATCTGCATTTTTGACTGGTTTTGAACTTATAGAGAGCTCGATTAAGCTTACCCATATTTAAAAAAATATATAAAGAGAAAAAAATATCTATATCAGCTATTGGGCTCGATATTAACAATGGAAATGTAAAAGAGCAAGCAATGCTTGTTTGCCTATTCGGTGCACTTCACTCAATCCACAGCTAGAACAAAAGTTACAAGGTCCCACTCAAAATTACACATTCAAAAACAAAAACCACAATGCTCACTGCTTTTCCCAATAGCAAAAATATAGAAAAACAACGCAAAATCAATACATTGCGACCGTATCTCGTTAGGATACGGACGAGTACCGGAAAAATCTCTACTTACTAGTACTTATAATTTCCTAGATCAACGATACGTACCGTATTATTACATTTCTGTATCACCCCATATCTGATAGTTATTTGTTATTTTTGCTACACGATTTAGAACCTTAATCTGTTAAGATAGAGTTGATAATATTCGTCGATGGGGTGATGTAACTAGGGTGCTGTCATAATGGGGGTTAGGATTTGCAAACCAGTGTGCAAGGGGCTTAAGTTATTACGTCACCAGTATGGCGCCGCGTTTTATTATTATCTAATAAGTTGAATTAATATTCATTTAGAACTATAAAAAGCTACATCCCTCCATTGTTAACGGGTTGTATATGTTGTGGGCAATGTTCGCAGCTGAAGCTTAACTAAAAAGTATTAATAGTTTTATCAGCTCACTAGCTCAAAAAGAGCGCCTTTGTTGTCTAAAACCAGTGAGCAAAAGTCGTTTTTGCTCACTCAGTGAGAAAAATCCGGTCTGATCAATTAGTACCAGATATTAATATTTAAAAACCCAGCTGCCCAGAAGCTCAACTTTGCATAGGCAGTTTCAACTTTGTCCACTCTGGGGACTTTGTTCGTAACATTATAGAATATAGATAAGTAGGTAGTGGTAGTACCAACTTATGATTTCCTCTTTGTAAAAGGCGTGTTTTTGAATTCTTCGCCACCATTTGTAGTTATAAGTTATGATTTATGAGTGTAACATGATAATAATGAGTTGTTTTGTAATCCATACTTTTTCTAATTTCTATGTAGGGTCATGTTATACATTCCTTTTGATCCTTAATGGCTGTCGTTCTGTTTTTAAGGAATAATGTAAATGTAGAATAAAATAATATAATACTCATACCTACAATAGAAATGCGCTAGGTTTTTTTTATATCAAACTAGCTTTTAGCCGCGGCTTCGCTCACATTAAATTCGATTCTTAAAACCTCAATTTTACCTCCTTTGGGGTTTTATTTTCAAAAATCCTTTCTTATCGGTTGCTTACGTTGTAATCTGTACGCCAAACAGCCCGATCGGTCCAGTGGTTAGAACTATGCGTTGATAGCTTAATCGATCAGTTAGTCACCTTTTAATTTTATATATTCAGATCTTAAACATACCTAGTCTTATGTACTGTTTTTAGAATAGAACAGAATATTTATTTATTCAAATAAACTTTTACAAAGTGCGTCAAATAAATCTAGGTACCACTGGTTCGGAATGCCGTTGGTACGATTTCTGTAGGACCTTATTATTGAACGATTAGTACATACTTATATATTTATGTATATGACGGCTACATTCTCGCATATAGGTGCCAAAGGGCAAGGGAGATATAGACTAATATAGAGGTTATAAAGATTATCTAGCAATAGAACTGGGTATTCAGTGCGGTTAAATTTCGTTGTTTTGTTTTTGTTTGGGTTAAATTATGCCATTTCTGACATGCAATTTGAATCGCAAACAATTTAGTTTTCTTCGCTCAGAACGTTACGTGTCGACAACTGTGACAGGCGTTTTCCAACTGCACAAAATAAAAGAACATCTTTTGACACCGTGCCAAAATAGTTGTATAGAATGCGGCGGCTTTGGTTTCGCCGCATCGCGATAGTGTTGCACGCACTGATCCTTTTTTGACAAACAGATATTATTAAATGTATTTTATAATTTAGGAATGAACAATGAACAGACCCAAGATGGCAGAGATTCTTTCTAAACAAAAACAAGTAACCGTAAATGGACAGTAAATGTAACAACGAAGACGTATCAGATGCAATTCTCGTTATAAATGCGGTCATCTAAGCAAAACATGACACTTGTGTCCTTATTCTCACACTTGTCATCGAAGCGGAACGTTGGTTGGACACCTTGCAATTTATTTTCCGAGATGGTCTCCCCTCTTCACTCGAGGGCATTCAGACTCCAAACTCTACATGCTGAGAAGCGGTCTCCAATAGAAGGCATTTCGACTCAAATCTCTACTTGCCGAGATGCGATCTCCACTTGAGGGTATTTTGAGTCACAACTCTATTTGCCGAGGCAGTCTCCACTCAAGGGCATTTCGACTCAAATCTCTACTTGCCGAGATGCGGTCTCCACTCTAGGGCATTTTGACTCCAAACGCTACTTGTTGAGATGCGGTCTCCACTCTAGGGCATTTTGATTCCAAACGCTACTTGTTGAGATGTGGTCTCCACTCGACGGCATTTCGACTCCAAATTCTACTTGTTGAAATGCGGTCTCCACTCGAGGGCATTTCGACTCGAAATTCTACTTGTTGAGATGCGGTCTCCACTCAACGGCAATTCGACTCCAAACTCTATTTGCCGAGATGCGGTCGCCACTCAACGGCAATTCGACTCCAAACTCTACTTGTTGAGATGCGGCCTCCACTCGATATTTCGACTCTAAGCTGTACTTCCCGAGATTAGGTTTCATTTGAACCTTTTGATTCCAAAGCCTTCTTTTCTCTGAAGGAAACCTTCTGTCACAGCGTGCCAACCTTGAGAACGATGTTACTGTAGTTCTTTATTTCGTATCAGGCGTTATCCCTCAAAGAAATTCAGAGCTGATAGATTGGTATATCTTTGTCTGCAACGTGGTGAAACCTAAATCCTTCTCATTCGCGAGAAGGTCTGCGTCCAGTAGTGGATCAACGATGGATTGAGATTAATGAGTATTTTTCGAACGCGAGATCATTTGATGTGAGAGTATTTGAACAACCTGTTAGTGTAACCGCCGCCCACCGAGCAACTAACACGGTGTATCAGCCGCACGTGTTATCTTGGTCGCATGCTCGTAAATCCTCTATCGGCTTATCTCGTCCGCCGTACGGCCTCAATTAACCTGAAGCGTGTTCAAATTACGCCGATAGCGCTGTACCGGTGGTCCTTCGGCCTGTGCTGTGATGGATCTTCGCCTCTTTGCTGCTAAGATGTCGTGAAAGAAGTGCCTTTTTCGGAATAATAATTTTGCTCTTCGAAAGTTTTGTTAGCAATTAGCTTTAGAACCTTTTGCTTTTCCTTTTTTTATAGTAGGTACCTAATGATGATTTACCACCTTATAATTTCACCCTACTTTCGAAGGAAGCTGGAAGTTTATATTTAAGAGATAAGCTTCACCTTTGGCCCCTTCATTTAATATTAATACTTTTTTGTACAATAATAAAAGTAAAATAGTGCGGATTTAGGAATTATTATATCACTAGTTGATGCTAGCGATTTAATTTTTTAAAATCGCGCGGCAACTCTTTGATTTTCCGGGATAAATATCCTATGTCATTCTTCAGGTCTTCAACTATGCCCATGCAAAAAATTACGTCGATACGTTGCTTTATTACGGCGTGATTGAAGGACAAACCAACAAACTTTGGCATTTATAATATTACTACGGATTCAGAGGTTCATATCATTACTTAATATAAGTAGGTACATATTTGATACTAAGTGTTAGACAAGATCCTAAAACCCTTTTTTTAAAGCACATATTATATCATAGCACAAAACCTCGATCTAATTTAGGACCGTAGAATCACTAAGTAAAAAACAAAATAAAAATAGTAAACATGCGGGTTATAATATTCACTATCATGCGGGCATTTGGAATTCGAGTGGTTCACTAAACAATCACGACGTACAAATAGTCTAGGAGCCCGTGACACTGAAAGTACTGTCATCGCGCATTAGAAAAGTTTCAGTGATATTTAACTTAATTTATTTTAAGTAGGTAGAGCATTAGGTACATCGATTATTTCAACATCATTGTTGAAGATTGACTAAATCAAAACAGAAAAGTGATTTTTATCACTATAAAATCGTCAATCAGATTCGATTCTCATTAATAACAATTTAGTTTCTTTATTTACATAAATAATTATTTTATTAGGATATTTGATTTCCTTATTAACTTTTCATAGGTATTTAGGCTATTTTCATAGGTAGGAAGGCTATTTTGTTTTGTTTCATAATTGTCAGATAAATGACCCAATTAGCTACAGTAAATTAGTAGTGTATAAACGTAATTTTAAGAGAGTAATTGTATCTCGCTCACACGCCTTATGCGTTATAATGCCATACTGTTTTACAACCTGTCTCGCTCACATTATAATGCCATACTGTTTTACAACCTGTCTCGCTCACATCATAATGCTATACTGTTTTATAACCTGTCTCACTCACATTATAATGCTATACTGTTTTATAACCTGTCTCGCTCACATTATAATGTCACACTGTTTTATAACCTGTCTCGCTCATATCATAATGCTATACTGTTTTATAGCTCTGTTTCACTCATATCCATTGTTTATGTATTGCTGTACTATTCTAACATATTAAATAAACGGTTGCGAGATACCGAGTTGCGAGCGCTCCCAAGCAAATAAAAATAGCCCACTTTGGGTTCCAGTCACGCACTTCACTCGCTGACTTGAGAGCGATCACATCTCCGCGCTTCAAACAAGAACCAAGGTGTTTCATTTCACCTCGCCGCTCCCCGCATCCCTTCGCTGTGGTTTGGACCCTCCAAACTCCACCACAGTGCATGGTCCTTCGAGCCGGATCCAGCGAGCCAGCCAACCAGGGAGACCAGCTACCAGTCAGCGAGGATCAACGGGCAGTTTTGAAGAATCAACCTGCAGCTTCGGAACGAGTTCCGCGGGCCGGGAAGAGACTTCGAGTGAAGAACTGCATTCCGAAGATCGCGTCAAGAGGGCTGCCAAGCGGACGAAAAGGACATCGACCATCGCTGCGGGTGCATTGAGGTGGCGCTCTGCGTCGCTGAAGACCGCGAGGCTGTTGGGAAGATCGTTTCGCCGCGCCGCAGAAGACTCCAGAGGGTCTACGGCACCACGAAGAGGACATCGACCATCGCTGCGGGTGCATTGAGGTGGCGCTCTGCGTCGCTGAAGACCGCGAGGCTGTTGGGAAGATCGTTTCGTCGCGCCGCTGAAGACTCCAGAGGGTCCACAACACCACGAAGAGGACATCGACCATCGCTGCGGGTGCATTGAGGCGACGCTCTGCGTGGCTGAAGACCGCGAGGCTGTTGGGAAGATCGCTTCGTCGCGTTGAAGAACTCTAAGCGGTTTACCGCTGCTCTTCTGTTCACCACCTAACGGTGCCAAACGGTGAACAGGGAGTTAAACGCCTAACGGCGGGAGCAGTATACCAGACGGTACTGCCAGCTTGCCTTCATTGGCTATAAGTCTGTAACAGTCTGATCGCGCCAGTACGGTGCAAGCAAGAAGGTGGCCTCCTGGAAGGCACGCTGACGGTGCGAGCATTTTCCCCTCGTACCCGAGCAACACCTTTGAACTTGTGCTCTCTGCCGGGCGATTCCCACCTACCTTACCCTATTTCCATCCCTGGGAGAGCGTGTCTTTCGGGACCCTCAAACAGGACTGCTAGGGCTGCTAGGGAGGTAGGGCCGTAGGGCTGTAGGGAATAAGGACCTAAACGACAGGATGAGCACCGTCGAAACCCGAAGCAAGAAGGCGCAGCCTAAGGAGAAGGAGTCCAGTGAAGAATCCACGAGCACGGACACAGAAGCAACCACTAGCACAGAGCAAACTACAAGCTCGGAGAACACAGATGACACGGAGAGCACAGCAAAAGCCAAGACAAGCTCTACGAGTCAAACAAAGAAAGCCACGGGGTCACGCGCCTCTCAAACTAAACGCGCCGAGCTAGAAGCGCGATTGGAATTAGAAAAGAAAACGATAGAAAAAGCGAACGCTGAAGCCGCCGCTGCTCGCACTCGACTAGAGCTAGCGCAACTCGCCGACCACTCCGACGCCGAAGATGAAGTCGAGCAAGTCGAGACAGAGGACCCAGCGCCAGCACCTTCCAAGCAAGATACTGAGCTGAATCAAGGCATTGACATGCTAACAAAGTTATTATCGAAAGCTATGAAGCAGTCGAATCAAGACACTAAGCCAAAGAAGCCGCCCGCTTACATGAGTGACCTTCCAATTTTCGACGGAGATCCCATCAATTGGATACCTTTCATAAAGCACTATGAGAGCACCTCGTCGTACTTCATTGATATTGAAAATATTTCAAGGTTAAGAAAAGCTCTTAAGGGACAAGGCAAAGAAGCTGTCAAATCACTGCTGTATACAAGTGCAACGCCGGAAAGTATACTCACAGAACTAGAAAGAAGATTCGGTCAACCAACATATATCATCAAAGGACTGATAGCAGAACTTCATAAGCTACCTCGTATGTCAGAAGACCTTAAAGGCATAGGCGCATTCGCTAGCGCGGTATTTAACACGGTAGACACCATCAAGCAACTCGACCAACTGGAATACTTATATTCAACAGAGATATCAGATAAGATCGTTGACAAGATGAACACTTTGGTCAGATTCCGATGGCAGGAATTCAAAGCAAATAGAAAGAGAGAACCAATGCTAAACGTGTTGGCTGAGTTTCTAACAAAAATATCTAACGACTTTGACGAACCAAGCTTGACCGAAAGAACTCGAGTCAAAACAGAGAACTCAAAATATCAACCATTCCGGAAGGGAAGAGTTCACGTAGCCCAACACGATGATAGCGACTCGGATTCAAGTTATGAACGTGAGTTTGAAGAAGAGATGAGGATAGTACTCGCAACTTCAACCTCATCAATAAATGAAAAATGCCTGGTATGTGAACAAGCTCACGAAATCACAAAATGCAGTAAATTTAATAACGAAACAGTAAAAGACAGATGGGAGACAGTCAAGAAGCTCAACATGTGCTTCAAGTGCTTAAAAAAGAACCACAGACATCTCGTCTGCAAAGCCAAGCCATGCGGAAAAGAGGGCTGTGTAAGGCAACATCATGAACTCTTGCACCAAGATAACCCCAAACCGGTAGTAAACCAGATAGTCTCAGTGAACCACATAGGCGCTTCCAGAGCATATTTAAAGATCGTACCAGTGGAACTAACTGGACCAAAAGGATCAACCACAATAATGGCTCTATTAGATGAAGGTTCTACAGTGACGCTTTTACTAGACGAAATAGCTGACCAAATAGGAGCCACGGGTCCAAGCAGAAGCTTACTAATAGAAGGGATCGGAGGCCATCAAGTAGAAACAGAACAATCAAAGCATATCAAATTAAGAATAAAAGGTTTGTTGTCAAGGAGTTACGAAAATATACAAGCGCATACTATAGACAAACTTAACTTGAGATCACAATCCGTGAGGGAAGAAGATATAGAGGACTGCCCACATTTGAAAGACATAGAGGATCAACTCATATATCATGGATCTCCACCCAAGCTACTCATAGGCCAAGATAATTGGCACCTCATAGTAACAAGGAACCTTAAGGCTGGTAATCCATCGAAACCAGTAGCGTCCCTAACGAGCCTCGGATGGATTCTACATGGGTTCAAAACTCAAACTACGAAACCCGTGCTATTCATTAATCACGTTTTCGAAAAGAAGAATGAAGACATAGACGAATTAATAAAGAATTATTTCAGCTTGGATTCATTGGGAATAACACCGAAGAAACCAGAGCAACGAGCCTTGGCAATCTTGGAAAAAACGACTCAAAGATTACCTGAAGGAAGATTTGAATGTGGATTGTTATGGCGAACCGAAAGCGAAACTATGCCGCCCAATAGAAACAACGCTTTACGCCGATTGCAAGGCATAGAAAACAAATTCAAGAAAAATTATGAATTCAAAATTAAATACAGCGAGCAGATAAAGAATTTATTATCAAGTG
Source organism: Hipparchia sbordonii (assembly GCA_038048805.1). NCBI lineage: Eukaryota > Metazoa > Arthropoda > Insecta > Lepidoptera > Nymphalidae > Hipparchia > Hipparchia sbordonii. The sequence goes on along the minus strand of CM076107.1, from coordinate 3,282,367 downwards.
GGTACGCTGAACCAGTCACCAACGAACCTGCCACGCCTAGAACTTTATACTTACCACCTTTTGCCGTGATACACCCTCAGAAACAAGAGATAAGAATTGTATTCGACGAAAATTTAAAGAACTTCACTACCACTGAAAAGACAACGAAAAACCTTCAGAAAAGCAATAAATTTAAACTTCAAAAATCGCCTTCAAATCAAACTCCAAGAGCTGATATTCAAAGACTGCCAATTAAATACTTCGAAAGGGCTGAGAAAATAAAAATAAAAATGAAAATACAGAACGACAGCTTCAGAAAGGAACTTCAGAATCTACGAGAAAATAAACGATTCAACCGAGATTTCCGCTTAAAGAGACTCACCGCCATGTTGCAAGATGACGTCATGCATCGGGGAACTACATTATTTGTCGCCAGTGATATAAGCTCATCCTACAAAAAGCCGATGATAATCGATGGAAAACATCCAATCACTCAATTGTTCTTGAAACACTATCATCAAGAATACGGTAACCACTATACGGACTTACCCTGGCACAGACGGGCGAATACGAATAGTCGACGTTCGCACTATCGCCGCCACCCTGGAAAGACCCGTTTAACGTCTAATAAGAATAACGCAATCTTCTGCCTCAAAGTAAAGTGCTCCAGATCTGCATCTTCGCACGAGGGGGAGACTGTTGAAGATTGACTAAATCAAAACAGAAAAGTGATTTTTATCACTATAAAATCGTCAATCAGATTCGATTCTCATTAATAACAATTTAGTTTCTTTATTTACATAAATAATTATTTTATTAGGATATTTGATTTCCTTATTAACTTTTCATAGGTATTTAGGCTATTTTCATAGGTAGGAAGGCTATTTTGTTTTGTTTCATAATTGTCAGATAAATGACCCAATTAGCTACAGTAAATTAGTAGTGTATAAACGTAATTTTAAGAGAGTAATTGTATCTCGCTCACACGCCTTATGCGTTATAATGCCATACTGTTTTACAACCTGTCTCGCTCACATTATAATGCCATACTGTTTTACAACCTGTCTCGCTCACATCATAATGCTATACTGTTTTATAACCTGTCTCACTCACATTATAATGCTATACTGTTTTATAACCTGTCTCGCTCACATTATAATGTCACACTGTTTTATAACCTGTCTCGCTCATATCATAATGCTATACTGTTTTATAGCTCTGTTTCACTCATATCCATTGTTTATGTATTGCTGTACTATTCTAACATATTAAATAAACGGTTGCGAGATACCGAGTTGCGAGCGCTCCCAAGCAAATAAAAATAGCCCACTTTGGGTTCCAGTCACGCACTTCACTCGCTGACTTGAGAGCGATCACATCTCCGCGCTTCAAAGAAGAACCAAGGTGTTTCATTTCACCTCGCCGCTCCCCGCATCCCTTCGCTGTGGTTTGGACCCTCCAAACTCCACCACAATCATCCTAAGTAACCCATTAACGCTCACTGCTGAGCTCGTCTTTTCTCCGCGAAGGGTCCATTAGGGCCCATTAGGGCCATAAACCACCACGCTGACCCACAGCATAGCAACTTCAAACACTTTGAGAACATTATAAAGAACTCTCAAGTCTGCAGGTTGCTTCACGAGGTTTTCTTTCACCTCTCTTCATGCTCTTAATGTAAAGCCATTTTTTTTTTTTCAAAGAATACTAGCCAATCCCTCTCCCTTCCAAATGAGCGGAAAGCTTGTTCTAGGAATAGGTACGACAATAGTGCAACGGCTGGGGCTCGAACCTGCGACCATCCTGCGACCTTTCAGTTTTCAGTCCGCACCGCACCGCACCCGTTGGGCTATTGAGGCTTGTAAATTGTATAATTGATAAAGATAGAATGGCAATAGGCATGATGACCGATTTTGAAAAACTGTTGGATAGTGTTCGGAAGCATCAACTATTTCGCCAAAATATTAAGATATTTTGTCGAAATATCTTAATATTTTGAAATAAGTTTCAGCAAAGAAAAAGATTTGGTAGACAAAATTTCCATTTAAATTTTAAGTTTTAAAATTCACGTAAAAACGCTCGACGGTGTCATGGCGTCGTTCGTGACGTCACTTCTATGTTTTTCATATTAAGCTCGCTGCATACGTAACGTGCACGTCCCGTCCCGTCCCGTGCACGTTATGTATGCAGCGGCCTTTAGTTTGTCAAAGTTTGAAGATGTGACGTATCGCTCTGATTGGTGTTCAATCCAATATTATGACGGATGGCTGTATTTTATAGCTTTATTTTATCAAAATAAACACCAATCTCGCTCAAAATAGAAAAATAAATACGTTTTTTATAATCCACGAATTCCATTTCATGAGAAAAATTCGTGATTTCATTGATTCTTGGTTACTGTTATTATGCCTATTATTTCTGTTATACCTATATTTGCCTATAAATAATTATAAAGCCAACATTGTCAACCAGTATGTAAAAGTTGCAAACTACACAACTCAATTCCGATGATAGATTTTTTCCTACTTATTAATTACAAGCTTTTGCCCCCGCCACTTCGTCCGCGTGGAATTAGATTTTGGGGTGGAATTTTCAAAAACTGTGACACACGTACTTCTTTATTTTTAACTAAAAGCTCAAATACCAACTTTGATGGAAACAACTTGAAAAATGCCGGAGTTTCATATAAACTTTCATCCCCCTATTTAAACCCCTTAGGGGTGGAATTTCCAATAATCCTTTCTTAGTGTGCGCCTACGTCATAAAAGGAACCAACTTTAAAAATTTCAAGTTTCTAACTTCAGTAGTTTAGGCTGTGCGTTGATGTCTCAGTCAGTCCGTCAGTCAGTCAGTCAGGACTTTGAATTTTAAATATATAGATTAAATACATTTGTACATACATATTTCGATAATTCCCAGTAGCTACTCAATAAAAACACCTCCCATAAAATAAATAATACTAAAATTTTACGAACATCTGCTTCACTCAAGTTATAGTCAAACTAATAAAGTCGGACATTAGAAAATTACAAAACATCTTATCTTATTATCCTTTGACTTAACTGCAGGCTTGCATTTTATAAAGCACGATATACATCATTCTCCATAAGACTACCTGACAAAGATAACTGAACATGCAGAAGTGACATAACTTTACTAAATATTTTTAGTGCATCTGAGTATGTAGGCATTTAATCCAGTTTTCTAGTTGTTAAAAAGTTTTTTTTTTAAATATTTAATAAGCATTAAAACTTAAGAGAACAACTTAACATTGTAAAGCTAAATAGCAAATTATTCTTATTATTATTAAAAATATCAACTAAAAATTGAAATAGATAGTACATAGGTATATTTTTCGCGCACACCATATTCCATACCTTAGGTATGTCACTTCCATAATCAAGACGAATCTAATGACACCTAATATTATGTTAAAATTCGTTAGACTGTTCAGACTACAGAGCGTGCCAAGGAAATATAAATACATACATACACAAACATAAGTTCGAAAAAGCTCATTCGGAAGTCGGATGAAAAAATACCCCCATTTGTAGACCAAATACCTACTTATTAAGTGAACGCTATAAAGTATTCGACTCATTTTGTAGCCTCTCAGAGGATTAAAGGAATGTTGTACGTCTGTAAAACTAATCGTTGCTTGCTAAAACATTAAACGACAAATAAAATAAGTCGATTACTCGCGGCGCGTTTGAGCCTCTCAAAGGAGGCCGATTTGTTTGGCATAAAGACCTCTTTATACGTATATCGAGAATTTATTCTATATTTTATTCGGCCGGTTATTATTGCAATTCAATTAATGAACAATGTTCGGTCAGGTTTCGCTCTTTAATGCGACTGACGGGCGCGTTTGGCGAAATTTTCGCTTTTTATGCGGTAATTAAGAACCGACCTTTTCAGTTTTGGAGTTTAATCGGAAAAAAACTGTGGTTTTTTTTTATTAAAAGATTCCAAAAGTATTTTGTTTGTCAAAGAAGAATCTTTAATGTGTAGAGCGGACAGTTTTTCTCAGCGAGTGATATAGTAGGTAAGAGATGTCACTTGATCCAAAAAAGAAACCTTAGCTACGTCAAAACATTACCTTATAAAAATTAATTAATTAGTCTAAAGTCTAAACTAACTTAGCAAGTCTAAAAAGTATATGAACCCCGAATTGATGAATAATAATATTAAAGTCGATAAACGTATACGTCTCAGATCTTAGAGATATACTTTTAGAGAGATGATACTTTTAGAGTACCTACTTAAATATTTATATGTATATTAATCTTTATTACGTTCATATTCATAATTAGAGACTTAACACAAAATGTATTCTTATCACTGAGAGTAATAATCTCTACAAAGCAAAATAAGATGATGCCCGCGACTTCGTCCGCGTTGATTATGGTATTTTGATTCTCACGGGAAATGTTTAATTTTCCGGGGTAAAAAGTAACCTATGTGCTAATCCACGGTATAATCTATCTCAAACAGCCAAATCAGACCAGTAGTTTTTGCGTGAAAGAGTAAAAACATACACGCACACACACATACATACACACGCACGCACACACTCTCACACATACAAACTACTCTAATGTTTATGAAGTAAAGAAAGACTAGTTAAGAAATGCAATCCACATTACGCTTTACCACGTTTAACTATAAAAGCTTATCTGTGATCGTTTAGGTCAGATTCCTTCAATATGATTTTTTTTTTGAAAAAAGGTTCTTTATCCCGTGCAGGTCGCAACGGCTACCGGTATTCGGCGGTCGTCAATAAACGCCGTTATAATCTGTCCTTTACATATAAAAACACTCAGGCCGCGGCACTTCGCCTTTATCTCTTCATCCATTGCCCACAGTGAAACCGCGTAACTACCTGCTACGGACTTGTTTAATTATCCTTGCTAATATTTCAAGAAAGTGTGTTTGTTTGTTGGTTTGTCCTTCAATCACGCAGCAGCGGAGCTACGGATCGACTTGATTTTTTTGGAAAAAGAACTGTTTTCTGCTAGACAACAAATGAACATCCTTCGCAACATGAGGTTTTTTCGTAGAATTTAGACAACATAATATAGCAAGATCGAAATTAAACTATCTTACTCGTAACAATAACATATTATATATATGAAGTATGTATTTGTTTGATAAATAAAACTCTATAATGCGTGTCTGGCCTTACTTTTGAAGTTTCATTGTATCTAAAGCCTACAGGTGGCGTGTTTAGGTTGTTTTAAACGAGCAATTTGATTGTTCTTTCTATAATTATTATTTATACCTATCACTAACCATATAAATTATTGTGAAAATTAAACCATTTTTCTTTTTAAAAGTCACATAAAATTGTGTAAACAGAATCACGGCTTGCTATTAAAATTAAAGCAAAAGGACTTGAATCTTGATAATATATTAATAGTGTTATACATTTTTGCCTGTGGCTTCGGCTGCATAGAATTAGGTTTTAAAGTCAGCCGAAAGTCCCTAAAAATAAAGATTAAAAAAAAAAAAACAGCGAGAATTGTTTTAGGACCCTGTCATTCAAATTCAATTTCATTTATTCATTGCATAAATGGTATACATAAGATCTTAATAAGTATTTACGGATGCCTCTAACAGTTTGCCAAAATCTGGCGTGCAACCTGAGCAAGACTTAGGCTGAAATCTATAGACCACGCTCTCATTATGCTCAGACTCAAGACAGAGATAAAACGAGACAGATTTATGTCAAAGCATTTTTGTGTCTCGTTTTAACTCTTATCTTGAGTTTGAGCTAAGTCAGAGCACACTCTATAGATCTTTGCATTATTCTCCAGGTTTTCAACAACTCCTATACTTACCAATGTAAAAAATCAAATCGATCCTAAGCTCTTTTGCGACTTGATTAAAGGACAAACAAACACACAATTATGGTATCAGTAGGGATACCTATCTAAATATGTCCTCGTAATTGACTACAGTGATATCTACCCACTCACTTATTCAAATAAGTTCTTACCGTGTAATTGTGAAACCTCAAAGTGAGGGTAGAAATAAACTTGCTTGTTTAGTGGCAATGTAAAGTATCACTAATAAATGCCTTAAAATAAATTTCAGAACGAAAATGTTTAAGCCCGCTTTAACATTCTTGATCAAGAAGTTACGATACAATGGAGTTGGAAGTTTTGGAATTAATAAAATAGTTCGCTTCATAGTCGATACAATTAGTTTGACGGTTGAAGTAAAACCTATTTTTGGCGCCAAATGATTTACAAAAATACTTGTGATAGAGAGAGCAATGCTCGTAGAGTCCCTGCTATATCAAATCAGGAATGCAAAGATCCGTTAGAGAACTTTTTCACAAAGCTCAGCGAGGCCTCAATAGCCCAACGCACGGTTTAAAGTGCGGACAGAAAACTGAAAGGTCGCAAGTTCGAACCCCACCCGTTGCACTATTGTCGTACCTACTCCTAGCACAAGCTTTTCGCTTATTTAAAGGGAAGTGGAGAATATAAGTCAAGTTCAGCTTGGCTAATATTCTAAATTAAAAAAAATCGCGAATCTTAAGTGGAAATACACACGGCACATAGTTCGAAGACCTAATGGTCATTGGGATCCCAAGGTGTTGAAGTGGTTCATGGTTGTGTGTGTGTGTCGTATCCATATAAGTGAGAGCAAGAGCTTGTTCGCGCCTGACCGCTGACACCTCCCTGGCGCAGTGGTGAGCGATGTGATCTTATAACTGGGAGGGCTCGGGTTCGATTCCCGGCGGGGGCAATTTAGGAATTTATAATTTCTAAATTGTCTCTGGTCTGGTCTGGTGGGAGGCTTTGGCCGTGGCTAGCCACCCTACCGTCAAAGACGTGCCGCAAAGCGATTTAGCGTTCCGGCACGATGGCGTGTAGAAACCGATTAGGGGTATGGGTTGAATTTACACTGCTATACCCCTTCCAAGTTAGCCCGCTACCATCTTAGACTGCATCGTCACTTACCATCAGGTGAGATCGCAGTCAAGGACTATCTTGTCATCGAATATATAAAAAAAAAACCTAGGCTCCTGACAGGCACACACACTTACGCAATGTGCATGTACACGGCGTAAAGCTCACGCGCCCTCGTGAATTAAAAGAACTATATTCTCATAAAGTCGAAAATTACCACATCTACCTGCGCGGCCGGCAGTACGCGTCCGCGGCGCGACATTAGTCGGTGGTCGGGGCGGGTGACAAAACAAATGAGTGTTTTAACGCTATCTCGTCCCTTTGCCGCCGCCGCCGCCGGTAGCCGCAGATACGGCCTTTCAATATAATCTAAGCCATTCATACCCTATTATTCTGTAGAGGAGATAGATAACTCTTTATACGGTGTTCTTTTTAAAAGGGTACGAGGGAATTTGTTTATCTTGGCCGCTTTTTCTTTTTTGATTAGTCGAGGAATTTATTATATGTTTTCGCGATGATTGCGGACTTGGGCTGAAATCTATGACCGCACTGTCACTCAGCTCAGACTCAAGATAAAGTTAAAGCGAGACAGATTTATGCCTCGTTTTAACTTGAGTCAGAGCTGAGTCAGAGCACGCTTTATAGATCTCAGAATAAGCTAACGTAGCTTAGCTTTAGTCCAATAGTGGTCCACTTCCACTGTCTATAACGCTAATATTATTAATGCGAGTGTGTTTGTCTGTTCGTTTGTCCTTTAATGACGCAGCAAAAGAGCTACGGATCGATCGATGGTTAGATGTCGATTTGATCGATTTTTTGTATGAGTGTAGTTGGGGACCTGGAAAGACATTTTATTCCAGAAAAACAAATGGTACCTACCCGCGGGAATTTTGAAATCTTTTTTTTTTATTCGATGACAAGATAGCCCTTGACTGCGATCTCACCTGATGGTAAGTGACGATGCAGTCTAAGATGTTAGCGGGCTAACTTGGAAGGGGTATAGCAGTGCAAATTCAACCCATGCCCCTAATCGGTTTCTACACGCCATCGTACCGGAACGCTAAATCGCTTGGCGGCACGTCTTTGACGGTAGGGTGGTAACTAGCCTCGGCCAAAGCCTCCCACCAGACCAGACCAGAGACAATTTAGAAATTAAAAATTCCTAAATTGCCCCCGCCGGGAATCGAACCCGAGACCTCCCAGTTATAAGACCACAGCGCTCACCACTGCGCCAGGGAAGTCGTCAAAAATCTAACTCCATATGGACGAAAGCTTATCTACCAATCTATCTTTGAATCCAACGTCCAAAGGAATGATAAATAATTAACCAGGTAACACAACATTATAGGATGCAAAATAAAGCCCCTAACTGAATACCTGAGTGAGTAAATTTTAATTACGCGAACGCTACATGATAGCAAAACAGTTAAATTAGGTAAGCAAATAGGCTTCCGAATTACCAATGGGTAGTACGCTGTACGTACCTACTATGTAATTACCTACTGAAGCAACTAATTGGGACCATTAAACCTATGCCTAGTCATCTTTAGTACCATGGTATTAAATAAGGAGTAGTTTAAATTACGCTGTAATATATTACATAGTATACTTACCTACTACGTCAAAAGCATGGAAAGCTGGTAAGAAATACAGTAGTATTCCTCCTAGCTTTTGTACTACAAACTACTACCATTTATATATAGCATAGTCTAAAGTGACCTTCCAAATTAAATTGTCTATGTGCAATTGTGCACGTCCTTTAAATATTTTTAAGCTTTTGGTACAAAATAAAAAATAAATAAAACTACTCTATAGTTTTTATATTGTGCTAAGACATACGAATAAATGCTAATACTGATGATTGACGTTCAAGTTTAGTTATATTTTCCTCTCTGTGCTCACCGTTAAAGCGATTTTACTTATTAAATTGCAAAAAATTGGGTAATTTTTAAATTTTGTCACTCTCAAGAAGAGAAAATTTTACTAACGTAACTCGTGACGTAACGTAGACCGTAATAATTTTGTTCTATTTACGTATAGTTAGGTATGTAGACCAATTCTGCTTTTCCTATTCCCATTAGGTAATATTATAAATGCGAAAGTTTGGATGGATGTTTGGATGCAGGATGTATGTCCATGGATGGATGGATGTTTGTTACTTAATCACGCCGCAACGACTGAACCGATTTAGCTGCAGAGATAGATTATAGTCTCGAATAACACATAGGCTACTTTTTGTCCCGGAAAATAAGAGAGTTCCCGAGGGAATTGAAAACCTTAATCCACGCGAACGAAGTCGCGGCATCAACTAGTATGAAATATTTTTCGACTCAACAGTTTTCTGTTTCCATAAACCAACGACCACCGAGCCCTCCCAACAAGGGCTGCCAATGATTTTGTTACAAACAGTGTTACAGCTCTCAATGAAATTAAAATGTGTAATTGTTATAAAATACTACGAGTACGTACCACGGTAATTATCTTAGTTGGGATTGTCGATATTTCGATCCAATTGCATGGACCGTGGTCACGACGAGAAGTTGAAGCTGTCATGGGTAGAATCTATCTACCCGCCTTCTTGATCTTTTCGGAGGAACGTCATTTAAAGTTCGGCAAAAAACACTAACAACGTCACTTTTTAAAGGTGCTGTACAACGCTTCTCTGGTTTGCATAATTCTACGACTCGTAGTATTTTATAACAATTATGTCAGTAAACCACGAATCAAGTCTAAAATCTTTAGTAAAATGTGTAACTTCAGTTTTCATCAATACCGGTGCCAACAGCCATAAATCATTTTTTGGAAGTCGGTTAAAGACGATGAAAAGTGGCGCTTTTTGCGGATTTCTTTTAAATAACTCTAACTCTACTTGTATATTCTGATCTCCCAAGCAAGCAAGAATTTTAGTAGATTAAGAATTATTGTGTTGATCAAATAAAATAGTTTTCTATCTTTCTATCTTTCAAGCCTTAATACTCTGATCTCCCTTCCAACTAATCGGGAAGCTGCTGCTAGACGTATAACAATAGTCAACTGGTTGAGAGTTGGGACCTAACCGGAGGACCTTTTACTTTTGAGTTACCTTATCCCTTTGATTTTAGCGTTACTCGTTGGGCTATTTAGACTTTTTTTTCCAAAATACTCTTTATTTTCCTACTCTAATCTTAATTACTATACTTCTTGTACAAAAAGCTGGCAGCCCTGTTCTCGATGGGTTGCCGCGCTTAAATTTGACTTTTTATTGTCCCTTATCGCCGCGTTAGAACTCTACTCACGTCATTAGGCTTTTATAAAATCATTTATTTCCCTTCTTGTGCCGGTTTTTAATTAAGTTCTATAGCAAGCAACTTGATACTGTCTCTGCACTGTGCTGAGATTGATGTTACTATAACGTTTATTTGGAAATCTAGAGATAAGCACCTCAGACAGAGTTTCTTATCGACGCTGTATGGAAACAATCGGCATCCTGCTGACCACAAAATGTGTGTGTGTATAACTTATTACATTGTAATATGTAACTGTTCATTGATTTTGTATTACTTTGTTTTGAAAAGTGCAACTGCTGAGTTTCTTGCCGGCTCTTCTCGGCGAAATCTGCATTCCGAAACGGTGGTAGAGTCACAGGTTGGTCTATATGAAAATGTATGTAATTAAATGTTTTGAATTAATTCCTCTTAGGCCTTTTGCCAGCTTTTCTAAGTTTCACGTTGCACTGTTGCAGTGAAACCATAATGAAACTGAATTTTTAAAGTTTTCACATTGCAAAGAAATCATTATGAAACTGTCTTCTCTTTTTTGACGTTACAGTGAAACCATAATGAAACTATCTTTTCTATGTTTTGAAGTTACAATGAAGCCATAATTAAACTGACTTTTCAAAGTTTTCACATTGCAGTGAAATCATAATGAAACTGCCTTCTTTGTTTTGAAGTTACAGTGAAACCATAATGAAACTGTCTTTTCTATGTTTTGAAGTTACAATGAAGCCATAATGAAACTGACTTTTCAAAGTTTTCGTCGTTGCAGTGAAACCATAACGAAACTGACTTTTCTAACGTTTGACTATGCATTTATATCTATAGATCAGCTGTTACCATTTTGGTCTAAAGAAAATAGACCACCAAAAGACACCGTGCTATCGGAACCACAGTTTACGTCTATGCGGACTGCCGGAACATGGAATGTCATTCAAGTCTCACCAGGACTGATATCATTATACCACTTTTATCTTAACGGTAACCCGCTACCTGTCTTTGGATTGTAATTTTTTTTTTTTAGTTCGATGACAAGATAGTCCTTGACTGCGATCTCCTCTCATGGGAAGTGACGATGCAATCTAAGATAATCACATCAATCCACATCGTGGCTGCGTGATTGAAGGATGAACCAACAAACAAACACACTATCGCACTTTCAATATTAGTAAGGATGTACAGATGTCGTCCAGTCACATCTATCTTTTATCTAAATATATAAAAGGAAAAGGTCACTGACTGATCTATCAACTCACAGCTCAAACCACTGGACGGATCAGCCTGAAAGGCAGACGGAGATCTATTATGATGTAGGCATCCGTTAAAAAAGGATTTTTGAAAATTCAACTTCTAAGGAGATAAAGTAGGAGTTTGAAAAATCTAATTTAAAGTGAGAGAAGCCGCGGGCAATAGCTAGTTTTTATATATAAGCACACTTAAATAAACGTAGGCACGTACCTATAGGTGCAATAAATATTTTATCATTGAAACATTAGCGACTCCTCGAAAAGTTACAGAGCGTAACTGGCTTCATTTTTCATAATTTTCATACATTTATACATTGCTCTTATCGTATAGCCAGTAAGGACTGCTTTGGCTTAACAATTTGGGATGAAATAGCATCATCCAGGCCAACAGGCGTGTCCAGAGAGTGACGAATTATCCTCCATTGAGATGGGCGGGCAGACGCGGCCGATTGGGTTCTAGACGCGCTATACAAATGACATGATAAAGGTTCTGCGTCTCACGTCCTATTTGAATATAGGCCAGGCTTGAGGCCTCTGCGGTGACACTGTATTGATTCTCGATTCTACTGTGATACATTTGTCTGTTACTAGATGTTGCCCGCGACTTCGCCCGCGTGGATTGAGGTTTTTCGCTTCTGCGGGAATTCTTTGATTTTCCGGGGTAAATGTAGCCTATATGTGTATTGTGTCAAAATTTCAGCCAAATCGGTGCATTTGTTGTGGCGTGAAGGAGTAACAAACATACACACATACATACAAAATTTCGCCTTTAAATATTAGTGCCCGTTTTGCCCGTAACCTCAAGTCAACGTCACCCGTTAGCGAATTTTTTCCTATTTTGAACCGACTTGAAAAAAGAGGAGGAGGTGCTCAATTCATCAGAATATTTTTTTGTAGGTAAGTATCTACCTTCTCTATGAGCGTAACGTTTCCCAAAACCGTGAGAATTTTTCAGCAATTTAATGAAAGTTAAAATATACGAGAGCAAAGAAAATATGTGACAAATAACGAAACAAAAGAAAGGTAAGGAAGTAGGAGAAAATATTTCTTTAATATCACTTCATAAGGCGTATCTTTGACGCCCCCCGGATCAAAAGTATGCGTAACAGCGCACTGTTTTCAGTGGGAATATCAAATAAACTTGACATTGATATAGATACATAACCAACAAGATAAAAAACGGCTTACGGCGGCTAAAACTCCATTTTTCGCAGGAGCCTTATAAAGCACTAGTGTGTGCGCAAACATAGGTGCACTCTCTATTCTCTTACTCTCATGGAATGCCTCTCTTGGCCGGGTAGGTAAAACAGATCACACTATCATACAATCACATCACACTTCGCATCACATCACACTAATATTATAAAGCTGAAAGTTTGTATGTGTACTTATGTTTGTGTGTGTGTGTGTGTGTGTATGTTATTAATTCTTTCACGCAAAAACTACTGGAAGGATTTGGCTGATATTTCGAGTGAAGATAGATTATAACCTGGATTAACATATAGGCGGAAAATTAGAGTTGCCGCGGGAATAAAAAAACCTTCATCCACGCCGGCATCATCTAGTTTACAGTAAAATCGGGACATCATATGCGTGCAAAACGTCTTGAGGCCCATGCTCATTCTGCTGGGAGTTCTTCATAATTGGGTCAGAGTTCTGTGGTCTACCAATTTGGATTGGGGCAGCGTGGTGGACTCTGGGCTATATACTCTTCTCTGAGAGTAACCGTAGTACCTAACACGGTGTAGATAACTGTGTATCTTTAATTTTCGTATACCAATGACGCTCGTATGCGAAAAATGTAAAATTGTCGTTTTCACGAGTGAGAGGACAGGTGTGAGGGATATCTCGCGATATAATAAAAATATTCGCGACGGCGACGACGGATTCCTCGCAAGTTTGTAATACAAACATGCTGGGATGTCGCTTTGAATTCTACGAAACAATAGAGAACAGCTCTAGGTATATTCAGGCGTCATACTGTTCTCTATACATACAAATAGATAAAATTAAAGTGTCTGTTTGTAATCCTTACTAATAAATAATATTTTCTTCCAAGATCTGTGTTTCCTAACACGTACAATTTGGCTATCTTTAAAACAAGAGTGAATAGGCATCTTCTAGGCAAACGCGTTATACCTTAGACCACATCATCACTTTCCATCAGGTGTGGTAGTGGTCAAGCGTGTGCCTATAATGTATAAAAAAAAAAAAATATGCGAAAGTGTGTTTGTTTGTTAGTTTGTCCTTCAATAACGTTGCAACAGAGGTCGACGTGATTTTTTGCATGGGTATAGTTGAGGACCTGGAGAGTGACATATAGGCTACTTTTATCCCAGAAAATCAGAGTTCCCGCGGGATTTTAAAAACTAAATCCACGCGGACGAAGTCGCAGGCATTGGCTGGTATCAAAATAACAGCTATTTACTAATTGCATATGCAACTAAATACGGTACTTATAACAAAAAAAAAAATTTTACACTAATATTATAAACGCAAAAGCGTGTGTGTGTATGTCCAGTTACAGAACATAGCTAAGAATAACCATCATTATTCTATTGAAATCAAGCTTTTGACATATTACGCGCCTACAACTTACAAAAACTGCAAAAAAACGGCCAATTTGTTATACATTTCATATAACCGTGATGATAACAAGGAAAAAAACGAGACAACGTAATCGCAGTACGCCGCGCCGGTACACTGGTGGTAAAACGGGGGGTAAAAAACTTTGATTTATTACGCGGCGACGAATTCAATTGAGATTCTTTGCGTGGCTGTTCGCGGGACAACGCGGCTTAGAATTATTATGGACTAGCTGATGCCCGCGACTGCGTCTGCGTGGATTTAGTTTTTAAAATTACCGCGGAAAAACTGTGATTTCCGGGATTTTGAAAAAGCCTGAGTCACTCTCCATGTCCTCAATTATACCCATGCGAAAAATCAGGTCGATCCGTTGCTGCGTGATTGAAGGACAAACCAACCTAGCACACTTTTAAATTTATGATATTAGTAAGGATTAGGAGATTCTTGTGTTGGCAGACCCCCCACTAGGTGGACCGACGACATCAAACGAGTCGCAGAAAGCCGCTGGAATCAGACGGCGCAAGACCGAAGCTGTGGAGGTCTATGCAAGAGACTTATGTCCAACAGTGGAAGTCTATCGGTTCATAAAGAAGGAGAAGAAGAAGGAGATTCTTACAAGTTTATCAAAGACACGTTTTTGTAGGATAATAATTAGACGAATAAATAATTATTAATTTGTAGATAACGTTATCAGTTATTTAATTAATGTAAGCCAACAAGTCATGACTCTACCACCGGTTCGGAAAACAGATTCTGCTGAGAGGATTCATCAAGTACCTAGGTACAATTTTAATATTGAACAAATTAATAAATTGCTTATACCTAGTTCTTTCAATTCACGAGGGCGCGTGAGCTTTACTTGTGGTTACGTCGTATACGTGCACATTGCGTGTGTGTGCCTGTCAGGAGCCTAGGTGGGAGGGGTCAGGCGCGTGCAAGATCTCGCTCCCACTTTTATAGATACAACACATACACACAACCATGAGCCACGCGCCCTCATGAATTGCAAGAACTATTAACTATGTATAACTATACTTAATTTATTTTAGTATCTACGACGTAATGAGGTATTAACCTTTACAAAAGGAGATAATATGAAAATTGCTGCAAATAATAAATGCTTAACATAAAAACAATTGTAAGTACCAAGCAATGATTTTAATGATATGAAATGATTACCTCAGTACTCTTTACGTGATTACAACGTGAGCGATGATAATACTGATTACACTTTTCAATGAACGAAGAGCAAACGTACCGTAATTTACCGTGATCGAATGTTAGCGAAAAATTGGGTTTTAACTAATAGTACATTATTGCAAAGGCAGGGAAGTAGGCAATTGCAGGTCGAGTATGAGTTTGAAGGCCGAGCCGTAGGCGAGGACTTCACTAAATACGAGACAGGCAATTGCCATTTCCCGCCGAGGCATATATAGTGCTTTTCTCAAAAGAATGCAGGGAAATAAAACACTTTTTATATTATACATCCAAATCCATCCGCCATTTTGGTTTAAATCTGGTGGAGTAGGTACAATCAATCTCCATTTCACTCTCTGAACCGTTGGAACTCATTTTGATTATTATTAAATTTATATTTATTAAGTAGGGATGTAAATAACAAATCAAGACGAATTTTCAGCTTTACCACCAATTTTTTTTTACTATCTGTGCCGACAGGCAAACGCATTTATGGCTATACAGCCACGTAAACGCAATTTGTACTAAGCAAAGAGACTATGGTATGCCAAGAATGACAAAAGAGATCCGATCAAGGAGTATTTAGTAACCCCAGCACGCCATTTCATACTGTTGTATGAAACGGCATTACATTACAAAGCTCCTGCAATATTTAAAAAAAAAAAACGCTCCGCGAAACAACTGTTTCGCGGAGCGTTGTAATGTTCCAAATTCAAAAAACGCTCTTGCAATGGATTTGATTTTCTTTGTCCGTCAATTCGATACTTCGCGTGTTCTTTTTTCGAAAATAATGACAATATTTCCATGCATGTTTGAGAAAAATAAATTACTTTCGTGAAAGTAAGACAAATAAGATTTTTGGTCTTGTTATATTTAGGGTTCTGTATTATTTCTAAGGAGATCCAATAATAGGCGTTCGGATGATTTTTCTTCTTCTTTATCAACTTATCGATGTCCACTGTTGGACGTAGGTCTCTTGCCTCCACAGGGCTCGGTCTTGCGCCGCCTGAATCCAGCGGCTTCCTGCGACTCGTTTGATATCGTCGGTCCACCTAGTGGGGGGTCTGCCAACACTGCGCTGCCCGGTGCAGAGTCGGGATGATTTTTATTATATTTTAATTTTAGCACGTAGGTACAGCTTACCTACAACATGCACACAAGACGCCATGACACCAAGAGGATATAATCACTTCGTGACACGACCAGCCCTGGTAGCATTGACGGGAGAAATTTTTTCCCCGGGAAAAGGATAAAACGTTTATCCCCTCGCTTAGCTTTATACACCCGTCGAGCATGGGCACAGCGGTGGAAATAACACTCAGTGGATATACTCATAGAAATATACATCGCCTTCTCCTCTGTCGCCATGCTTTAGCATAAGGAAAAGATAATTTTATCCCCTGTCAGTGGATAAAATCGGGGGATAAAACTTTTATCCCCTGCCCATGCTACCAGTGCAGTGTTACCCTATGGAACAGGTTCAGTACCTAAAGGGCGCCAAAGGGACCTACTAAGGCCTCCGATGTCTGTCAGAGCGACATTTAAGTACCAGTACAGAAAATAATTACATAGCATTCACACATTCATTGATTGTTTGAGCGGAACTTTGTTAGAAACTTATATTGCAAGCGTTATAATTTATTTACCTTAGCAATTTTTAAATTGATTACACCACAATGGTAAACAAAAACTAGTTATACACACGAATGTCGTGCTTAACATCGCACAGGAAGGCCTATGATGTGTCAACGTTGACACTTTTATGCGTTTCCCATGCAAATTGACCAGCGAAATTGATGGTCCAACGCCTCTTGTCATATTTCAAAGTATTTCAAGCTTCAAGTTGACGCGGGCGATGAATCCACGGAAAAAAGTGGGTCGGGATGGTACGCCCTTAACAGAACAGTCACGTTTTGTATGGCACGGAGTTTGTTTTGTGCGAAATATTCATCAATGTCTCTGCATACATACGTACGTGTAATTATTGAGCTTCTTATCGTTCTGTCATCAATATTTTATGATAGCCATTTGTTGAGCTCCCTCAAATATGAAAAAACTAGCTTTTGCCCCCGCGACTTCGTCCGCGTGGAATTAGGTATTGGGGTGGACTTTTCAAAAACTGTGACACACGTACTTCTTTATTTTTAACTGAAAGCTCAAATACCAACTTTGATGGAAACAGCTTGAAAAATGACGGAGTTTCATATAAACTTCCATCCCCTATTTAAACCCCTTAGGGGTGGAATTTCCAATAATCCTTTCTTAGTGTGCACCTACGTCATAAAAGGAACGAACTGTAAAAATTTCAAGTTTCTAACTTCAGTAGTTTAGGCTGTGCGTTGATATCTCAGTCAGTCAGTCAGTCAGTCAGTCAGTCAGTCAGTCAGTCAGGACTTTGAATTTTATATAATATATAGATATACTATTTTTAACAGACTTCAGACAGATAAAGGAGGTGGTTATCAATTCGGCCGATATCTTTTTAGGGTTCGGTACTAAAACTACAAGGAACCCTTATAATTTCGTCAAGTCCGGCCGTCTGTGCGTCTGTTCGCAGCCTAGCGCAGACTATTAGTACCTACTAAATTACTAAAGATCTGTAATTTGGCAAGGTTATACATATTAATTACGCCAACAAAGTTGGAAAATAATATCTTGAAGATAACTATTATTTTGGTAATCCTCCCATATTTTTTTTACTCGTCTATTTCATTGATGGGAAATAACATCCAATTGAAATTAATCCTAACTAATATTATAAATGCGAAAGTGTTGGTTTGTCCTTCATTTACACTGCAACAGAGCTACGGATCGACGTGATTTTTTGCATGAGTAGGTATATTTGGGAACCTGGAGAGTGACATAGGCTACTTTTTATCCCGGAAAATTAAAGAATTCCTTTATTTAAAAACTAAATCCACGCGGACGAAGTCGCGGGCATCGGCTAGTATGTTATATTCCCGGGAAATATCAACTCTAGTCCTTTAAAGTTGGAAATATCGATTGTAATAAAAATCTCAATTTAAGTAAAAATGTCGCTTACGATAAGTCGGCGATCACGGCTCAATGTACCTATTGGACGGAATGGAAACTTGTCTGAACTAAGCTTAGGCATTGACATTTTATGAAGCAATTTGTTTATAAAGTAAATGGGTACAAGCCAATATATCATGTATTAAGAATGCGTAAACTTTACAGTTGCATGATAGAATTTGACAAATGGTGTAGCGGGCCCCGCGTTTCGTAAACTTTAAATAAGTAAGTAGGTGCTTTCCGAACTGCGAATTTCTGGCACTAGCGCTTTTAAGTCTTTGTTTAATGTATTTTCAGGCCTCAATAGCCCAACGGTTAAAGGCGCGGACTGAAAACTAAAAGATCGCGGGTTCGATTCCCACCCGTTGCTTTGTCGTGCCCGCTCCTAGCACAAGCTTTACTCTTGTTTGTTTTTGTTTGCGAGGAGAATATTGGATAATATTCTTTAAAAAAATAAATTTCTCATTTAAAATTTTTGATGACAAGATAGTCCTTGACTGCGATTTCACCTGATGGTAAGTGACGATGCAGTCTAAGATGGTAGCAGGCTGACTTGGAACCTGTCGCCCTAGCCTTTATTACAAACGTGTCGTATCGATTCTCTTTCCATGATCGCTAAGTTTTCTTTTATCTCGCTTCCCTTCTGCAAGGTGAGCATGGGCAGGAGACAAAAATTTTATCCCCAATTTAATCCGCTGACAAGAGATAAAATTATCTTCTCCCAATAAGGAAAAAATTTTAGGAGCCCCTACTTTAGCGATCATGGAAAGTAATATGGCTAGGGCGGCTGGGATCCCCTCGAAAAATAGATTTTTTAAAAACCTAATTCCACGCGGACGAAGTCGCGGGAAATATTCACATAAAATTTGAATGCTCAGGTGAGCTTATAACTAATGCATAAGAACATAAGATACAAGCGATGTAGGAATGTAGAAACACATGTGAGGATAACGCCGTGTACGGCTTAGGCTCTACCATAGCTGAGCAATTATACAGTTTAGAAATTCTCTGATTTTTAAAAAAGTTTATCTTTTAAGTTTTCTTGATGATGAACTTGTCAGCCATATTCTGGCTGCTCACTTATTAGCCACTTAAAAGATTTAATCGACCTGTAAAAGAAAAAAAAAACCTTCTCATTCTGAGCTTGAAGACGACTATGTCGAGCCTAGTAGCAAAGTTCAAAAAGTTAATTTTCCTGCTGGAGGATTGTCTAAAAATGATTACATCAAAATTACGATCGCAATCACCTTTGATTGAATAATGGCGTTCTTGCTGCATCGATGACGATCTCCCTGTTGCAGTGGTGAGTGCAGTGGTCTTATAACTGGGAGGTCTCGGTAGCCTTTCGGCACGATGGCGTGTAGAAACATATTAGGGGTTACTGCCTTAGTCTTTCCAAGTTAGCCCACTTCCATCTTAGACTGCATCTGCTACGCCGCTTCCGAACTGTATGTCCTTTAATCCGTGACAATGTTCATGAGAATGGCGTGAAGTCAGCAATTCCGATGGAAACATGCTTGTCACAAGTTTCCATCGCTATCGGGCGGGGCATCTCGCGCCGCGCAATCGGCCGTCGATAGCTAGCTTTTTATGGCGAAAGGAAAAGAAACATGGAGGTGCCGCTGATGGAACACCGTGTCACCATTTATTTTCCGAGTTAGGTTTTATATCGTTTCACCGGGAGTTACGGGGTCGACATTGTCACGCTTTTGCTTTCGAAACGATCTAGTACTCTCATAGGTATATACTCGTATAATTAATTTAACAAGTGTACATCAAAAAATTAAAATACTCTGGATATGTGAATCTATGGCTGGAGTCTGGACTATGTGTGATAAACCCGACATCCTATTGCTCAGTTTGCTGCTCCATCATTAGATCCTACTCCTAGATCCTCGATCAACATCTGACACCTACTCACTGAGACCATTCTAATGAGCCCAAACATACTATCTGCTGTAAGTTGCTGTAAAAAAAAATTCATGCCAACCTCTAGGTTTTATGACGTCTTTTATCCTTCAATCACACAGCAACGGAGCAATGGATAAAGGTGATTTTTTGCATAAACGTAATTCAAAGCCTCAATAGCCCAACGGTTAAAGGTGCGGACTGAAAACTGAAAAGTCGCAGGTTCGAACCCTATCCGTTGCACTATTGTCGTACCCACTCCCCGCACAAGCTAGAGAATAGGAGGAATTAGTCAACTTCAGATTGGCTAAATTAGTTCAACATCTGGAGAGTCAAACGGGCGTTTTATCCCGGACAAAAGTTTTAGTGTAGGTAACCTAATGGTTCCCATAGGATTCTTAAAAACCTAACTCCATCCGGACGAAGTTGCGGGTAGCGACTATAAGTAGGGCGGTTAATATTAGATAGGTAGGTATACCTAAGTTCGTGTGACTATGTATGGCTCACACCTAAATTACACTATCAACATTCGAACGGCAAACATAAAAAGGTACACAAAAATCGTTAGTTCAGCACCCCCCTTAATAATAGGTGATTTGCCCCCTCGAATTCACATAAGGAGGAACCATTGTAACATGGCCTGCAAGTAATGATCCGTCAGTAAGACTTTTCGGTGACTGTGAGTGAACTTAAGCGGGGTAAGGAGGTCGTGTGGTTCTGGTGACGGGATGCGTGTCTTCAGCCCATCCCGTTTTGAGGCAGTCCCAGCCTAATGCCACTTGTATCGGACATTTTATCGTCACACGCACAGAGTTGCCATATTCCTAGAGCGGGAATGTTCCTGGATTCAAACTGATTGAAACGTGCTTCTTGTCTGAGTTTGCATCTCCTGCTCCTGTGTTATATCGCCATTTTCATCAAAAATTACGCCACTTACAGTAATAAGTGGGATAAACAAAAAGATAGTACACCTACTTCTGTTCAAGTCTGAGGCTTTACATTTGTCCGAGTACCTACCTACACATCTAGATCGAAGTGTGAAAGTCTTAAACTTTGATTAATGTAAAAGATAATGCTGTCGGACAGTAAATAAAATATTAAATATTAAAAATCCGACTGCGTAAATAAAAACTGAAAAGGAAATAACAAGTCTTGTAATCTAGAATTCTGTTAAAATAGAGTTAATGGTCTGCTACTCCAAAGTCAAACTCAATGTTCACACGCTCGATTTTGGGTGAGTTGTGAACGGCGAATTTTAGAAACTATGCTCTGGTGACGGTTTTATTGGCCCTAAAGGTAAAATAAAAGCGAACTTGGAGTGTTTCTAAATTTTGCGGTGTTATGTCGGTATTTTGGAGCGTTGTCACGTTTTTACGGGCGAACTTGTGAAGCAACAAAAGTGTTCACGTGATAAGTCACTATAATGTTGGTCGCTCGTAGATATTTGAATTTTTCGTACATTTGTGTTTACAACTTTGTACAAACTTCCATTGGGAAATTTTCAAGTGACATTTATGAAAAGGATATAAAATAAGGCCATAAACATTTTGAATGAAAGCCACAATCGAATTAGAATTCTTGAGTTTCCGAAAAACAACTAATAAATACAGTTTATCATAGATTATTACTGTAAGAACCTAACTTTATAGTAAATGATACTCACATAACGTGCATGCACCAATATACCTTAATCATGTAGACGTCACTTAACATAGGTACTTCCTAAATGCTTGCCTTGTGTTAAATTAATCTTAAGGTTTTCCTTTTAAAGGTTGCTGAAAATTGAATTTTCAGTAAGGTTAGTTCAGAGGGAACGTCGGTGAAAAAAGGCAAAACAGTTTCACTAAGAATGAGGATAGCTCTTCCTTCATGCCTGTCAATTAAAAAAAAAAAATTTAGTCAAGCAACTAGCTACCTACTTTAGCAACTATTTTATTAGGTAGGCATTTGATCGGGTTTATCAGTAGGGTAATTTCCAAGATGCTGAAATGGCGCCCTCACATATTAAAGCTCATTGTTTGCCCGATCCGTAGAATGTAGATAGACCAGTCGCGGGAAGCTACTGGCTAAGTAGGTACTAGGGGCATTAGACCCTACTACCTTTAAAAGACTTGTAAATTAATTCGTGGACGTCTTTTGCTCACAAACTTCAATACTCTATAAGGTATCAATCTCGACGATTTTTCATCATTACCATAAATTACTCCTAAACTACAAGCCATAATTCATACATTTCAGTATGGTGTTCGCCCAAGACGTGTCGTTTTCACAATTTTCCCGCCAATTTTCGGTAAACAAAATGGCCGCCGCGCGCGGTGTGACACGCACGTTTAGTAGCACGCAAACTACTTTTTAAAAGAACACGTTATCTAGGTAACGTGTTAATTATTCAACCTTTAATATAAAAAAGGAAATTTATTATGTCTTGTTTGACTTTAACATCGATGTTGTAGTTAGTTAATCAACAGAGAGTTTTCACTTGGAATAATTAAGTGTGTTTTATTATTTTTAAGAATTTGTTTAGCGTTTGTGCATTGCTGGTGTGTGTAAGTTGATACGCTGTCGCATAACCAACTTTTTGCCATAAGTATACCTATATATTTTTATATATTTCTTAGATTTTATAACTTGATCTCAGCACCTATCCTTGGCCAAATTGATAAGCGACTAATTAGAAATTTCCCTATAATTATAAAAAAATAATACCTAATTTGTTTGTATTTAGTAAGATAGATTAGGCAGGGTCCACATCGAAATTCACAACAACGAAGCTCATGAGATCGAAAATGTTACATCGATAGTTTATGGTATCGACATTTCATCATAACGAAAGTATATGAGATCGATCGTTCGTGACATCGAAGCACTATTGAAAACAATCTCCAAACAAAAATGACAACTCTTAAATACTTTTTTTTCTCCAAGAAAAAGATTTCACTACTTTTACACCTGTCAAATTAAATTTAATAAAGTTATAAATGGAGTTAGTACCTACCATTATTTAATAATTTTATATTACCTGTGTGAAATTTAAAAATATACTGCATCAATTTAATGCTTCACCCTTTTAATTACGTTCTCTAACTGCCCCAACGATTGTAACTAACCTCACTTTTTTCAAGCATTGTTCCAAAGTATCCAAACAAGTGCCAAGTGCGAAGTGTAAATATTGGCATTGTCAGTGGTCAAAACAGCACTCCACATGTAACCCGAGACAAGCACTCACACTGAAAACATTAGATTGGTACTTACTATTGTTTTACGATTGTCATTGTGACATTAGTTTGTTTTTGTCGAGGCGCCCTTTTAGTCGAGTTGTAAATTCTAGTATCTGACAATTATTTCTAGTTCTTGAGTAGGTATTCCCTATGTGCACTGGTCAAAATGGCACTCTATACACTATATATTGTAATATGTATAACATTCGACTACATTAGAAACGCTTAGATTGGTACTTACTATTGTTTTGCTGTGATATAAAAATCCTACGAATTCAGACAGACAGACTATCTATCTTTAATTTTGGAAAAAAAACAGTACAATATTTTATCTACATTTATAAAATAAACCGTTGAATCAGTATGTTTAGTAACATCTATATAAAGTTAACTGTTTAATCAGCACGTTTAATAACATTAGATATATTATCAAAAAAATAAATATTTTGCTGTAAAAGACTCGACCAGCATACGATAGAGTGGTAGGTAGGTATGCATGTTCAACAATGGATTAGTAAAGGCTTTTAAAGTAGACGAAAGAAATACAAAAGGCTTAAAAAATGAAAATATAATTACTATGATACAGGAAAAAGAAGGTTCTGAATATTTGATGAACCAGAACAGAAATTGCTAGACCCCAATTTAAGTGGGACAAAACAAGACCAACATAGAACTTTTCGCAATTATTGGCACAAACTCGAATACACATTGATGCTCGTAGTAGTGGTTTTTAACACTCACAGATTTGGATTTAGATCCGGATAAAGTGCTACAAAAGTGCATTTGATCCTTGGCCGCAAATATTTGTACGATGCCCCTGTGGGAACGTGCAACTGGACCTTTATTTGAACTGATAGAGATGGCATCAATGGGAGAGAGAGATGACAAATTCCTAAAACCTTGGTAGGTACCATAGACTTATAGATACAGAGAATATAAATTACGACTGAGTCAACGGATAGCAGGTGTCGATAATTATTTATCGATGTTTGTACAGGTATGTGTAACTAATTATTATTATAGAGAAATATCGGTTCATCTATGAATATAATTTCTTGGGGCCGATTTGACCTAAATTATGTGCAAATGTTCATTTTATTACACAAAATTTAATGAAATAACTGTGACCGCACATAAACTAACAACAAACGATCAGCTTTTTTATTGAAAAATAGGTGTTTATTGACAATCATGGTTGTAAAATATATAAAAGGTCTGGTCGCTGATTCTGTAACTCAGTGCCTATCAAAAAATGAAAGCCACTGGCATATATTTTTTATCCATTGAAGTTTTGAAGAGAAATGTCATTGACTATTTCATAGTAAACCTTCAATGGATAAAAAATAGATGTCAGTGGCTTTCATTTTTTGATAGGCACTGAGTTACAGAATCAGTCCCCTGGTTGGGAGCGCACTCTAGAAGATGCTTTTACTTGAGAATGATTTCACTCTTACCTTGAAGGTACTTTACTTTTTATGAAATCAAATAAGTACCCAATTCGCATGTAGAAGTAGATTTATCATTATCGCCTTGATCTCAGAAGGAGAAGGGCTTAAGATATAGTCCACCACATTTGCTAAGTGCGAATTGTCAGTTTTTTTTTCACACACCTTTGAGTAGAACTCTCAGATAAACGCTTGTTAGTCATTTATAATAAAATGTAATTTCTCTTAACAATGCAGTACCTAGTTATGTAAATTACATTGTTAATTGCTAACTAAGCAGTTAAGAACACTATAAAATGTATTTTAAAGTGGTACTCACATTTTGTTTTTAAATTATGCATAAATAAAACTAATGTACTTATATTTTACATTACAGTCTTACTTAGAGTCTTACTATTTTTGTCTCTAATATATTACTCGAGGTATTTTTATCTTTGTATTTTTATGATTGTAAAGAAAATTACTGCTTGTCGTGTTACATTTCTTTTGTTCTTGTTAAAATGTGATTACTTTTTCGGGGAATCTAAAAATAGTTCGGCATTTACAATTCTAGTATTCTCACCGAGTTTCTCCTTTTGAAGAATATGATATGCAAAAATTATTTTTTATACTTAGACAAAAAATCTGCCTGTTTTCGTGCTCTTTTTAATATGCATTTTGTATCTACTACTAATATTATGAATGCAAAACTAATTGTTTTTTTTTTTTTTTTTTGGTTTATGTGTTGGTTTGTCCTTCAATAAAGCAGCAACGGATCTATGTGACTTTTTGTACAAATTAATCAAGTTTTAAGTACCTAATAATAGTTGCAAAACTGTTTTTGGACATCCAAAAAGTATAAGCACCAGAAAATCTGAATTTTCCTTTGAGATCTTATTTGTTAAATAAAATGGCTGTGACATACAGACGAACTGCACGAAAATTATAAGGGTTCCCTGTAGTAGACCACGGAACCCTAAAGTGTAACTCGTTTAACTCTAAAAAACTTACTGGTATCTATAAGAAGTGCACGTCAGGATAACATGAAGAGCGGCGCCTACACGCAATCAAGTTGTCTATAAAAACGGCCTTACCAGCCCACAGCAGTCAAAACCTTAAACAGGATTAAAATTTACACCTCGCCTGCCAACAAAAGATCCAAGCCTTTACGTAATTAAAAAAAAAAGTATTTTTACTCTTCAGTAAGTAACTCGCCTATTAGCCTTTTATATCCTTAAGAATAGAGTATGGTCTAAGGATAGAGAATGATAAAATTTTGGCAAAGTCGCAAAAAATATACAGAAGAAAAAGAATTCAATGTAATCAAAAACTTATTCAGCTACTTAAATACATATATAAGACAAGTAAAGGATATTAAAACTCCGCGAATTGTTACAAAAAAAGTAACCGTTTAGACGCCGTTTAGGCTTTTTCCATTGCTCGTATATCACCGCGTTACGCAGCAGGTGGGAACAGTTAACAAAAAACAAAAGCCAGCCGCCGCCACCACCTCAAAAACTAAGACGCCGAATTCCCAAACAAAACTTCCCGTACGAGGGGCATACCTATTCTGAAAACCGCACGACCGACAGTACTCGATAATGAATCCATTACAACCCCATCACCAATCGAAGCGGTAAGA
Organism: Hipparchia sbordonii; assembly: GCA_038048805.1. NCBI lineage: Eukaryota > Metazoa > Arthropoda > Insecta > Lepidoptera > Nymphalidae > Hipparchia > Hipparchia sbordonii. Next base: position 3,255,962 of record CM076107.1, on the reverse strand, counting down.
CGGCGATAACCTTACTTACTTACGAGCAAGATTTTATCGCCCCCCCTGTTTAATAGAGAACAATTTACGAGAGGGCTCACCGATCGCGCTGGATGCTTCGATGCCTCCCAAAGGACATCACCTTTTGATCAATAACTGTATATAAATTACGGAGCATATGCCCTTTCTTGTGCAAACAAGCGCACCGGTTTGCCGGCCTTTGTATATCGATAGGTATTTATCGACGAGCCCGTCCAGAAGTTCCACGGTTACGCTACGTACGAAACTAATAGAAAGAGGGAAAGTATTTCATAACTTCATTAATGAAGTCTTACAACGAACGTTTTTACTAACTTTCATGTTTTCAAGGTGAAAGATGTTGCTTCTAAAAGTAATTGTAAACATTTCCCGGCGGCCGGCGGCGGGGGGGATTCCACAAACTTTCGCATGTTTTTCGGCATCGGAGGCAGCTGTATTCACGGCCGGGAAGATAACTTCGGGAGCACAATGCGCTACTTGAAATGAATTAGACGCTCGAAAGACGCCGGCTGCGGATTAGCCCTTCACAATTAAAACGGGCAGACGGTGCTTTTCGTCATCTTTGAGGTGCAAGCCTCAGAATACACCCCCGGCGGCGAGCGACGCCATTGTGAATGCTCAAGATGTTTTGATTTGTAAAAACGAGTGCAGAAGGCTGCGATTAGCGCGGATCGGAACGCGCTGGTTTTGTCCTCTTTGTGGCACAAGTTGTTCATTCGTGTAGTTATGGTGTAATTTGGTATAAGTTTTTTACGGGGTATGAATTATGACTGAAAGTATACATTAAATATTATGCTACTATGTTAATATTATAATCGTAGCTCGTTAAACGGTGCTTAGCTTTTAGCTGCCGTCTGTAATTATGAGTCTATAGGTGTTTATAGACACTTAAGTCGTTTAATGCTATTTGTAGTCTCGGTTTTATATACGCGAAAAATGACGTCTATTATTATTATTGGGTTTTAAAGAAATATTAAATTAATAATTTTCTAATTTTGACATACACATTTACTAAACATGGTTTTACTTTTACTGATTTACATAAGGTTAGATTTCGACAGCGAGATAGATTTAGAAGTGGTCAAAGTCTAAACAGACCCAATAAAAGGCGGCCAGGCGCCATCCTTTAATCCGTTAATTATAAACGCTTTTGGCGACCGTTAAAGAGTTAAAAATGTCATTATAATTGACGACACGCCAATTTAAATCTTAGCGTTGCAATAAAAACCAGTTCTAACTTGAGAGCATTGTAAATAATCCTGATTGCCGACAATATATCTGCTGACGGACTTTGATTTGATGTCGCCGCGACACCAGCCGAGCGGGTGATAAAACCCGACGAGTGTGGAACAAGGTTTATGATGTCACTAGAGTTTGACAGTTGGAAAAACAAACTTTGTGTTTATGAACAATCAACAAACCATGGAAATAAGATTGTCTATGAAGTTTGTAACTAAAATTCCAAGTGAGATATTATGCGACAAAATTAAGTCTATGAAACGACACGTGTAGTTTGACCAGGAATATGGTATTTTAAATTTGACAGTATAAACGACGAATGGTGTAATTTGGTGTTCACTACATATTATAAATCGATGGATTTGCTATAGTATCCCGTAACACTCATACCAATATCGAAAATTTACACAACGCGGGTCTATTGTACCTTACACAAAAGCAAAATTAAAAGGTCGGGGATACAAAACGAACGCATGTTAACATATCGATAATATCTGTATGAAAAATTGACGGCCATACAAAAATCGGCATGTCGGATGAACAAAAACAACGGGGCTATCTCGAACACATCTTCTACCTGTTTGTTACTATGTCAAACGCGGTCACTGTTTCGAATTTCGATTTAAAAATCAACCAGGAAGTTGGAAAAAAGTTTTTTTTTTTCTTTTTAAATTTTGCCTAAAGTATGCATGCCGTTTTTTGCAATTTGAAAAGCCATGATCTAGATTCATTATTATTTCATAAAAACATTAAATATAAGTTAATTACTCAATTGAAATAAAAAAAATGAAATATCGTTTAATCAAAAAAATAATCAATTTGAGTAACTTTAGTAGAGTTGTTGAAGAAATGAAAAAATAACTTCCGTCAGGTGTTGATGTGAATCCAATTTTCAAAGGTTTGTATTGGTTTGTTTTAAAGGTACTTATCGCTTGATTTTAAAGTAAGTTATTTGTCTAAATAGTAAAAAAAAATAAGTAAGCATGCAATAAAAATCCGTAAGTTATAAAAAAAAAAACAAACAAGTGACATTTGTACTTCTGGATACTTTGAGAGAAAGAGTAAAGAAAAGCATCGTTAAAGATAAGCACGCTTTCAGCTAATTTCCGATAAACTCGGACGCCATAAAGAAACGTACTTATTCAATTAAAAAAATACCTCGCGACCGCGCAGTCAGCTGTTGTCAAAATTCTACGCATACCAAACCGCGTTGGGCCCGTCGTTATTTCAATTACCCCTCGTCAAAGACAAAAGACCTGACACGAAAAAAGGATCCAACAAAAAACGAAACAAACGCTCATCGGTGGAATTAAAAAAAAAAAAGAAAAAAAAAACAATCTTATCTATGATTGGATCGCGGTTGTGTAAACGCATTCGAGTGTATTATGTTAGTCGGCACCGTTTTCGGTAGCGTTTTTTTGAAATCGAAACTGGACTGTTTTTTTTTTTCTAGTTTCCGACGGGATATCCGGGTTATTTATGACGTACAAGTATCCAACTACCCACTGAAAAATGATTTTATTTTTGTTATTGCAGGGCTTTTAAAGGTATCTTTTTAGCTGCACATTGAGCCTTTTTTTCGTTTTTACTACGCACTACTACGAATGTACAAAACATGGTAAGGTTGAGAGAATCTAGTCTTTCCATAGCATAATCTATGGCTTAACCAATTATTACGCCCGACAGTCACAAGGCGCGTAAATTGAGCCCCGATCCCACTTATAAAATGTCCGGTAAGTGCAATCTGTGCAAATCAAGTTACCCCCAGGTATTTGAAAAATTATTCAGCTATGAACATCGCACCGCACTTGGGAGAGACACGCAAGAGATGGTGGACAGTTTTTTTGGGACTGTTTTGTACAAAAATTATGCTTAATGAAAAGCATAATAACAATAATTAAAGTAGCCACAAAGTGCTGTGTCACGACAGAGCTGCAGAATTGATAAAAGGTTGCGTACGGCACGTAATTTAGAAAAAATAAATGTGCTTTAGGGAGGGAACGTGTTTGCTTAAGGTGGTAAACAGCCGTAGCTGAAGCGCTAATTTAAATTTAGAATTTATGGACCAAACCAGAGACAATATCTGTGAATCAACCTATTTGGTACCTACCGAACCCAGGATCTTGCAATTATAAACTGATGCCCGCGACTTCATTTCCTCCCCAGGGATTAAGGACACATAATTTTAACATCTTGTGGGAACTCCTTGATATTCCGGGATGAAGGTATCATGTCCTTCTTCAGAATACAGCCTATGTCTTTGCCAAATTTGTCGAAATAGGCTCAGCGGTTTATGCGTGAAAAGGTAAAAGACAGACCTTGCTGTACGGTTATCAATAAACCTCTTCAAAATTCCTAACGGCTCTCGGACTAAGAGCAGAATGGCGCGAATCCAAGCATCAGTGGCCTTGCTTAATCTGCTCAAGTGTAATGTAACCTCTAAATCGATACCGGTATCGAGGGAGCCATTTTTAATCTGTAAAACCGATTTTATGTTTTTCCTTATTGAAATTTCTTCAAAACCTATCGATAGGTTTACCTGCTTTACCTGCATTAGATGGCAATAGTGAACTTTGTGAGAAATATATAGAGTACTAGACGATGCCCGCGACTTCGTTCGCGTGGATCAAGGTTTTTCAATTCCCATGGGAACTCTGTAATTTTCCGGGATAAAATGTAGACTATGTTTTAATCCTGGGTATGAGCTATCTCAATTCCAAATTTCAGCCAAATCGGTTCATTCGTTGTGGCGTGAAGGAGTAACAAACATACACACACACACCCATACACATACAAACTTTCTCCTTTATAATATTCCGGGATAAAATGTAGACTATGTTTTAAAACTGGGTATGAACTATCTCCATTCCAAATTTCAGCCAAATCGGTTCATTCGTTGTGGCGTGATGGAGTAACAAACATACACACACACACACCAATACACATACAAACTTTCGCCTTTATAATATTAGTGTGAAGTGTGATAGTGTGATTATAATATTAGTGTGATAGTGTGAAGTGTGATAGACCCTATTGTCTGACTTTAAAACTGGAGCTTTAAGAGTTTAATGTCAAATAGTCGACATTACTTCATAAGTCGTGATGCCGTTTTTAGTAGAACAAACAACACATCGTTTTTAGTAGAACAAACAACACATCGTTTTTAGTAGAACAAACAACACATCGTTTTTAGTACAACAAACAACACATTTTGTATAGCAAAGTATAATGAACTATCCCTCATCTGAGTAGGCCCTTAGTACACCCCTTGTATCAGCATCAGCAACTCATTACTGAGTGCAGGTCTGAGGCTGAAATCTATAGACCGAACTCTCACTCTGCTCAGGCTCAAGACAAGAATAAAAACTTGAAAAACGCATCTGGCAACACACTGCCTACAATTTTAAGTTGATCTGATTATTACATTCTAAGTAGCTTATGCCACCTTATGCATCGGTCTAGATCTTAGATAAACTATGCAACAAAGTAGGTCATAATCTAATTACCACGTAGACAGGGCTGGATTTACTCACCGTAGTAATAAGAATTGTAGGGGTTAAGAACATAAACTTAAGACTTAAGTCCCTGTCTTCCTTTTTAATTTCTCTACATGTTAGCCCACAACTGATTTAAGTAGATATGGTAAATAAACACAGTCTACGATTGAAGCTAGATAGTCTCGTGCTATCTCTTTAATAGTACTCCCTGCAGACAAGGATAGCACTAGATATACTCTGACTATTTTAAAAAATTTCATAATCACTAACCATCACACCCTAAACTATGTCTAAGAATGTTTCCGACTGAATAGTGATTAAAAAGCCTAAACTTTTATAGTAATTACTAGTTAATTTGAGTCTTGATTGAGGCAGGTGTAGAACCAGAAGCCTTTCGGTCTAAAGCAGACGGTCGAATTTCACCCATGATAACATGACAGCAACTGTCGCAGCTGTCATAATGACAAGTTTGTATCTATTGAATGACAGATCACGACCCATGGCTATTTTATTTATACTTGTTATAGTAGTTGTAAGTTACTCAATCCCGCTATAGGTACATATACAATATACATATATTATGTAAAAAGAAATATTATATTTTATTTAAGACAAAATATTGTTACACATATGACAATGAACTGACGGATATATCGCCACAGGTAATGGCAAGGTAAACGGGTAAAGCTACACAATATACAACACAAGTTATACAAGTTAGGTATAAGGTATACAAGTTAACTTAGAATTACCAAAATAAATTTTACTTCGGACTTTACGAAGCTGAGCGAAGCGAAAAGTGGCAAGCGAAGCGAGCAACCGATTTCAGTCGACGTCAGCTCGAAACAATCGTTGACTAGGTGAAGCAGAATGAAGGGACGAAGAAGCAAATTTTCTGGTGTAGCCCATTTTAGTGGCTATTTAAACGGGTAAAGTCAAATTTGTTCTAAGTTTACCCTAAATTTTACCCGTAACATTAGACGAAGAGTAAACATCCGTTCGAGGACAATCACGCCTAATGGAAAGCAATACTAAGATCTAGCAATATTAAGTTATGAATTAGTAATGGCATCGTTATTCGTGCTTACATTGAATTAGTCTGCAGTCTGCTTTAGGATTAAAACTTGTGTTTATTTATGGTGAATATTCAACAAAAAAACCATAATTAACTACATTAATTAACGGGAACACGTTTCCCATAACCGGCTTCGTAGTATTACAACACTTCATTAATAATGCTAATATAGTAGAGAAATGTAAGAAATACACGATTTATGGTTTTTATATTATGATGTTGTTGCAAAGTTTATGATATTAATGTTTAAGTTGCTATAATATTAAATTATATCACGACAATAAGATAGATTTTATGTCATATTTGAATTAAAACTTTCTGAGAGAGTAGTCTGTATCTAGTATCTACTTATATTATTCAAATAATCATACTATTAAAACCTTTAAACTATTATTTTAATGAGAAAGTGTGCTTGTTTGATTTGCTACTGTGTCTACGCGGACGAAGTCGCGGACAAAAGTTAGTTAATAATATAATTAGAATATTAGTCATATTCGGCATTTACTATTACATAATTAATTATTTATTATTCTATTATAAGCCACTTCGATCAATTATTATTTCTCCTTTATATCTGGAGAAAATAAAAACTTGTTACTTTCTCCAAAAATAAAAGAGAAATATAATTATTTAGACAAGAGTAACTATTAGAATACAAAAAATTACAATACGGATACTAGCAAGACCGGTGTACACGTCATAACAATAAATAATGCGCTGTGAAGTACAAAAAGTATAGCCAAAGTAAATACGGTAATAGCCGTGACCGACACAATAGTATCCCGCGGGCCGATGACAGATTCGGCCCAACCTTTTTAATTATAATATCACTCGCATTAAAAACTTTTTGCTCCGACAAAAAAAAAAAAAAAGAAACGCTACTTTTTGGGGTTTGAAGTGGGCTTAACTGTTTGTGCTATTGACATGGGTTGATCACTGATCATTTACCGCTTTTGTTAACAATATAGTATCGAAATAAATAGACTTCCTTATTAAAAAAAACTCTACAAATATTAAACATAATTTTGATCAAAATTTTTATTAGAGTACCCAGCAGTAGTGTTGCCGTACTACACATCATCAATAGTATCGATACTATCGACAGCTAATATTTAACTATTGGTTCCAATATAGTATCGGTAGTATCGATAGTAGGTATTGTTTATAATAGTTAAAATACTAGCAATAACATCGATAGTACTATTGATAGTATTTAACTATTAGTTCCAATATTATTGTTAGTATCGATACTATTCACAGTTTAGTCACTATTGATATTAAAATAATCGATAGTATCGACTATCGACAGTGTCGATTACGGTTCATCAATAGTATTATGCCTTGATATTATGCCACTAAAAATATTGATAATATCGATGCTTAAAATACCGATAGTATCAACAGAACTAAGAATATTTCGACTATTGCTCCACTATCGATAGGCGATAGGATATTCCATCGACAGTTGACTATTGATCGCCAACACTACCCGGCAGTTAATAAAGTACATAATAACTTTGGAAAGGGATAGTCGTCGGAGCGACGTCTCTGTCGAATGTAACAAAACACGGGTATGACTGACAGTGACGTCACTCTACGAAGCCGGGGCTGATGTGTACCTAATATTTACTGCCAGGTGTGAAATTAGTACATGTAAGCATAATGACATCACATTTACAAAAGCATATTTACTTGGAATCAGCGGATTTTCAGTAAGTTACTGTACGACCATCAGTTCTTCGAACTATGACATTGTGTCCCGCCCAATGGCACTTCAGCTTCGCGACTCCATGGTAAATCTGGATCTCCTCATTCCTCATCTCGCAGGCAAGCCGAGTATAACTCTCTTCATCGCCCCTATTGAAGATCATCTTAAGATTGAAGCGGCCTTACCAGAGATAACAGAAGAAATCTGTTACCTCTGGGCCTCACAAGGTAATAGTAGAGAGAACGAAGCCATGGGTACAGTAAATGACAAACTTAGGTCTTACAAAATCCGCTAATCCCAAGCAGTCTGAAGAAGGAGGTACTCACGAATCCGTGCTTGTCACTGATGTTGTTGGTCAACTTCAGCTTGTGGAAGGATACGACCTTCTGCATCCACTGCTCGCCCGTCGACGGCGAGTCTGGGTGGATGTACATCCTCTTCGGCATCTCAGGGTCCGCCTTGCCGGCTACCATCCACCGGCTCCGGGAACAAAGGACGGAGATTAATTTCTCCTACACACTTCTGTGTCTAAGTACTGACCTCTATATTTAATCTTACTGCCATACAAATGACAGTTTAAATTATGGATCAATTTGAAGCGCCATTTTTGTTAAACGAGTGTCTCCGGAACTAAGAATATTGCAAATGGCACACCGGCCTTTATAATTAAAATATGATGTCATACAATGATAGCGTCATTTGCAATATTACCTATTAGTTCTAGAGACACTCGTTTAGCTGCTTAATGCTTACAGCGCCAAAATGGCGTCAATGAAGTAGGTTCAAAAAAGAAATTACAGCAGTAAGTCCAGTGTTAATCATAGATTAAATATAGAGACAGTGGTCTAAAGAGATTGCTAGCCGGCTGTAAAATTGCAGCTTGGATGCAATTATATTGCAGCAGATGAAACTGCAACGCGACTAACTGAACAGTCCACGTGCTGTTGGCATGTTCTAAGTGCTAATTTCACCAACGCCAAGTAACATTTTACTGAGTTATAAAGATGTTTTGATAGATTTTCAATACAAAATGCCCATTTTATCCCCCGGTTAAATTTTAATGGCGATGGTGGACTTGGCACTAAAACAGGCTGCATAATCATTCGAAACTTGCAATGCAGTTATATCAACTGTAATAGAAGTGCAATTTTGCATTCGCTTGCAGTTGTTCAGACTAGACCTTAAATGATGGTACTCACATTCATGATTTTACAATTAAGCATAAGACAAGCGTAATTCCATAGGTACTCAAGGTGGTAAGAAATAAGGTTGATAGAGCAAATGATTTGTTTGTATCGTGTCAGTAGAGTAAGAGAAAGACCTTAATCTCTTTGTAACCTTAAAGTTATAGTCAAGGGAAACACATTATTTTGTAATTTAGTATGAGACTTTATACTTTACCACTATTTTGTTGAATAAGAAAAGTGGCTTCACAATTTTCGCTTTAAAAATGTAGGGTTAAGAGAAAGCCTCATAACTAAAGACGATTTAAACCATATTTGTAGACTCGATCAAGAAAGTAGTTGAGCACTTTCAATATATCAAAATAAAAGACAGTAATAAAATACAATGACACGTGGGACCATTTCCAATCAAATGATAGCGAATGTGAAGAAAGGTTTTCTTTACATTCACAGGTAGGTAGTACAAAATAGAGAGGAGACAAAGACGCGCGATATCTCGTGCTATTCGTCAATCACTAGAGACCACGAATATTATCGACATGAACTATCGATAGCGATGTTCCAAGAACTGTATATATATATGTATATGCATACGTCGAATAGCTTACAAGTCGATACATGATGTTGTATGGAGATATGACGGCATGCATGGTGCATTATGACAAAGTTACTGATATTAATGTTTCGAGTTACAAGAGATTGATCGCGTTTTTGTCCTCTCCAAACTACCAGTTAAAAATGAAACACGTAATTTTGTTTTCCGCACATGACAGTTAATATAAAATAGCACATAATTATAATCAAGTTCAATAAATCACACCGATAGCCGAAAACTAATTAAGCATCTACTAATGAAAGTGAAAATAGTTTTTAATTAAAAATAACACACGGGCTCAAGACAGGTGGTCGCATAAATTATAAAACTTATGACGTTATAAACAAAGTAACTTTTGTACACAAGTTAAAAGCGTGGCAAATGGTAAGGCTAGAAATATTTACTTATTTAATTAGTAGCATACAGAAGTAGAGACCTAAAATGTTTTGCTGCATGCACTAAAATTAAAGCTTGATGGTGATAGGATTGAGGCAATGACAGTGAGTGCATATAAATACCACGACTCTCATGCATTCGAATACCTGATTATGAAAATAATTGTAATCTACAATACGATATAAGCAATGTGAATAAAAGAGGTCTGCGAACAGCGAAATATTGAAGCCACGAAGATAAATCTGCGCTAACGAATCGACGATTACAATTCGAAAACGGAGTAACGATACGTGATGAGATTTGAAATTAAACCAGATTGTGTACAAAGACGGCATTGTACCGCAGTATATCCGGTTCGTTAATAGAAATACGAAGATATCAAGAAAAGCCGACAGGTGCCGTACGAATTAGCTAGAAAAAGTTTATTACACCGCGCAGATCCCTATCGTTCACATCTATTACGCATGCTTCTTGCCTCATCGTTCTGTTATACGAATTACATTAAAATAAGATGTATCCGTTCGGTCGGAGAGTTGCCGGTCACAAGCGCCACAATATCCTTATTTTAATTTAATTCCTTCATCTCCTCTTTATTTATACCTGTTGTGGAATTTGTATCTGCAATCGTCGGCAGCTACGATGTCCATTAGCAAAATGTATTTTGCTTTTTTATCAAGACCAGAAACGCGAACTTTGTAGGCAGGAAACATACGTCTGCAAGCAATACGAGAGAAAAACATGGAGTTGTTCTTTGCGACAACGATTTGACATCGCGTCGATTGTGAGACATGCCGCTAGACTAGTTTCACTTTTTGTGCCCGTTTGATCTCCACACACTGCTGTTCCAGCTTGTGATCTCGTACCGCACTCATTAGAGGTATTTACATAAATCGGTTCTCGCTAGTTTAATAAAACTTTGAAAAACTATTTACGAGGTAAAACGGACATTTTGTTTTGAATAGTTTTTCTACTCTAGATTTCTGTTAGTGGTCCAATTAGCTCGGCGGCGGCTTTAGCAAGGTGTTACCAAGCATTTGCGATGGCTAAAACTGTATTCGCCAAAACAAACCAAAAACGGCAAGGTGGGCGACCATTGTGCGGTTTTGTGTTGTCGCGAAACGTGACTGCCACACGTGACCGTATGTGTCCGTACTTACGACAAAATACCTGTGCTCCGAAGCCCGACGAAAGAAACTATACTGTTTTCGCTGTCTTTTATCTTGAGAAATTTTCAATCAAGCAACTATCTCGCGAACAATTTACATGTCAGTGATTTGTAATAATTAATTATCATATTAACGGCGCTAGACGGCCGGCCCCTTTGTCGGCGACGGTATCGGTTTACGGCTGAGTCACAGACGAATTTTCGATCGGAATGCTCGAGTCGTATTAATTAACGGATATTAAATCGAAGTTTATCGGTCGCATCTCGCTGTTGCCAAACCTGCGCGTCGGCGGTTTTGATACACGGGTCCGATCGGCCGGACATTAAACAGAGAGGCGGCTTATCGCGGCATGTCATCGGGAATTAAACAATGTACACGATCAAATACAATGATTATCGATTTCGGATGCGACTCTGAAAGTTCAGATGCTGTTGTCCGTGAACCCGGAAGAATTTTATTTGCCGCAACACCTTTTGTTTCATCCGCTGTAACTTTGAATGTTTGAGTTGGTAACTTGGTATACTCGTAGTTGGACGGCTCGCTCCGTATTTCTCACCTCCGATGTCGTTCGGTCCACTTTTTACGTTACCGCTGCGGCGTTTGAAACAAAGATATTTTAATGATATTACCCATTGGATGCGCGTTGAATCCTTAATCGTCGGGCGATTCCAGGCGAAGCTTTCCGTAATGTCGTTGCCCTTAAATTGAGCGTAGTTACGGATTGTTTACAGACAATTAAGAGCGTATCGGAATTAAATTGGTGGGAACTAGTGCAATGTGTGGGCGGAATCACAAGCTAAATGAAGAAGCGTGTAACAGTATTACGACGGCAGCATCTCCAATCGACGCGAAGGCTAGTCAGGCACACACTGTGCCGAATTTCAATAAGAGTTTCTGTACGCAGAAATTCCCATTCGTTTCTGGCGTGTTCGATGGACTAGCAGTTTAATGTGATGGACACCAAGCTCTTAGTCGTTACAAAGAAGGCGAGAGGGGTAAGTGAGGCGCATGATCGTTTCCTGAGGGTGGTCTACCTGTTGTGGAACTTATATCGGTAGTCGTCGGCGGCGACGATGTCCAGCAGGAGGATGTATTTCGCTTTCGCGTCCAATCCGGACACGCGGAACTTCATTTGTGGGAACATTTGTCTGTAAAGTGGAATTATCCCTTTATCTCATCAGCTCTGCAGATCCTCCAAATCCTCCTACGTTTATTGTGGACCTATTGCTACTACGCTTGTAAGAATAACATTGTCAAAAACCTACTCTATTGGTTGCTGTTTGTTAGACTTTTCAAATTAAGACCCTGAAATCTGGATATTGAATAATAGAAAATAAGGAACTAGGTATACCTAGCTCAAAACAAACGTGTAAAAATTACGAGCTTTATTTGCGGTCTGAAAACAAATCGTAGGAACTTTGTGTGGCGGAAAAACAATTATATATTATCAAATTTAGTTATAACTGCAGTTGCCTTGCTTTCGCAATTGATGTCTAGCGTGGTTTGGGGCCCACAAATACAGTCGGTAATTTTTCCACGTCCATTTTGAACAAGATATTAACATGAAGTGTCCACTAGCAAGAAACTCTTTAATCGCAATTCATTACAGAAAAAATTATTAGACTAAGTATAGTCTTCACTCAAATTGCAGAAATTAATTTACTGCAAGTATTTTATTGCAAGTGAGTTACTTCTGCAACTTTATTGCAAGTGGACATCTTGCTTAAGATCTGCATTCTTCCTACTATGTAGACTGTATGTCGTAGTTCATAATACGATCCATCTTACTATAATTATAACACAATAATACAAAAAGTGGTAAGTGTAGACCTATTGTTACAAAAGCGGTAAGTTTAGATGTAATACTCGTACATAATGCTCATTGTTTAGTTATATTTTATTTGTGGCTTGCGTAGTCCGGTAAACCGCGAAATTTTAGAAGTGCGTACTTGCCAGGTGTTGTAATTCGAGGATTTATTGTATAAATGTGCTTCACGCCATGCTACAAGTAACGTCGACACGGTAATTCCGTGTCGATTTTACTCGTAAGCTAGTAGTATTCTGAGTAAGATTCTAAGAATTTCAGTCAGGTGGATATAATATTTCCCTTATGGAGTTTCCCTTTACTGAAATGGACAGTAGACACCAATATCTTCTATAGATTTCTGACTTTCCGTAAACTTCTGTTAATTTTTTTAAAGTGCCCTTGACTGCTATCTCTTTTGACACTAAATGCTACAGCAGTTAGATTGAACCCATACCCAGCGACGCGGCAATAGTGTTCCGATATGATGCTTCGTCTTTGCCTGTAGGATGTTAACTAGCCACGGCCGAAACCTTCCACCAAAACCAGACCAAACCAGAAACAATTTAGAAGTTTATCTCCATAAACAAAGGGAAAAATTTTTCGCCGCTCGTTTTCGGTAAAGAAAAATTGTTCATTAATTGAGTTCGAGGTGGTATAGTTAGTTTGTCTTATACACTGGACAGCAAATAAACCGAGCCACCCGCTACCTTGGCACTCTGATTCGATTTTCTCACAAAATATAAAACTTACAACTATCAAAGTTATACCTACAGAAAGTGCGTTTCTTGATGATGAAAATGAATGGAAACTTATTAGGATTAATCAATTAATTAAGTGTTTATTGAGGATTTTACAAAGAAGAGTCGTTTTCCTGTCGTGTTAATCGTTAGTAATCGTAAAATGAAAAGTAAAATAAAGTCAGAAACAATGAAAAAATTAAAGAACAAGCTTTTGGTTAGTATTCAGTATTCCCTCCCCTTGCTCGGATAACTGCCAGCATCCTCGTATTCATCGACCTGACGAGCCTGACGAGGAAATCTTGAGAGATTGCATTCCACTCTTCTTCAGTTGCGATTCGGGGCTCTGGAAGCCTTATTGGAGCAGGTACCCGGGCTCGAACCCAACGTTTCAGCTCATCCCATAAGTGTTCTATCGGATTCTAGTCCAGGCTTGGAGCTGGCTAGTCCACTGAACGAATGCCGACGTCGCGCAGATACTGGGCCACCACATGAGCAACATGGGACCGTGCATTATCATGCATCAACTGTATATTCTGCACGATATATTCTGCGTAAGGTACCACATGGTCTGCCAGGATTTCAGTAATGTAGCGCTAAGAAGTTAATCCACGTGTACGGCCCGTCGGTTCGATGAAAACTAACGCTGTACATGCGGTGAGCGAGATGCCGGGCCAAACCTTTACAGATCCTCCTCCATAAGCAACAGTTTGCTAATGCAACACTGAGAATAACGTTCTCCAGAGCGACGATATACTCTCTGACGTCGATCACTTCCATGTAGACTCACCCTGGAGGGTGACGCTCACGCTTATGGAGGAAGATCTGTACGGTTTGGCCTGGCATCTCGCTAACCGTATGTACAGCGTTAGTTTTCATCGAACCGACGGGCCGTACACGTGGATTAACTTCTTAGCGCTACATTACTGAAATCCTGGCAGACCATGTGGTACCTTACGCAGAATATATCGTGCAGAATATACAGTTGATGCATGATAATGCACGGTCCCATGTTGCTCATGTGGTGGCCCAGTATCTGCGCGACGTCGGCATTCGTTCAGTGGACTAGCCAGCTCCAAGCCTGGACTAGAATCCGATAGAACACTTATGGGATGAGCTGAAACGTTGGGTTCGAGCCCGGGTACCTGCTCCAATAAGGCTTCCAGAGCCCCGAATCGCAACTGAAGAAGAGTGGAATGCAATCTCTCAAGATTTCCTCGTCAGGCTCGTCAGGTCGATGAATACGAGGATGCTGGCAGTTATCCGAGCAAGGGGAGGGAATACTGAATACTAACCAAAAGCTTGTTCTTTAATTTTTTCATAGTTTCTGACTTTATTTTACTTTTCATTTTACGATTACTAACGATTAACACGACAGGAAAACGACTCTTCTTTGTAAAATCCTCAATAAACACTTAATTAATTGATTAATCCTAATGAGTTTCCATTCATTTTCATCATCAAGAAACGCACTTTCTGTAGGTATAACTTTGATAGTTGTAAGTTTTATATTTTGTGAGAAAATCGAATCAGAGTGCCAAGGTAGCGGGTGGCTCGGTTTATTTGCTGTCCAGTGTAGATCTCTAAATTCTTACCCTTAGTGCAAGTTTGTACAGCTCGACAACGCGCAACGTTAATTAGTATATTTCGAGCAACTTGCGTTCAGCGCTAGCTTATTTTGCAAAGTTTTCCCTTGAGGCTTTGGCTGTAAAATGGCCAAACATGAGCTTTAAAATAAGTCAAATAACTAAAATCTTACTTTGACGTTATACCTAATGTCGAAATCTATAACATTATTGATGTGTAGAAATTGATACTGATTATGTAGGTAATGTTATTTAAGTTGCGTTCACTAGTCAGTGTGAACGTAGTTTACCACTCATTAGGTTCGGATTTATCGTCTCTACGTGATGACCACGACTGATCCAAGTCAGGCTGATTGATGTCGTGCCGTGGTGGGATTCGTACGGAATAACAAGTGCTAGCACATTTATAGAGCCCGGACAGACGCGACGCGTGACGGCAGCGTCAAACGCAAGTCATGCAGCGGTGTCGATTCTCTAAGAATGATTGCGTCAGTGTAACGATCGCAATGGCCACTGATTGGCCGAATTTATGGCGTTCTTGCTATCGTAGATTGTAGAGAATCGACACACTATTTTAATTTATGACATGCCCATAGTCTTAAAATGATTGTTGCAATATGACGATTGCAATCGCCTCTGGTTGGCTGGTTATACTCTCTCGCTATTGGTTACAAATGCATTGATGTAGAAAGAATGTCATAAATTCAGCCCAAAAATCTCTTGCTAATAAGACCAACTCAAAAAACGTGTACAATAGGTAAGCAGTTCCTGCAATTAAACTCTTTCCAGAATGCAATTTGCTGCAGCCGGCTTGGAGTCCAAACGCACCTCATTTAGATAGACCAAGACAGCATGACATACCAATGCAGTAGTGACGCAGTTTCGTTTAATTATAACAATCTAAACCCATCTTTATTTACTTCGATCTTTGAGTATATAACAAACTTCGGCATATGGTGGAAAACAAACATGTAATTTCTGCCATGCTGCTGCCATCGCGGTTTGTCTGTCCAAGCTTTAAGTATACTATAAGCAAGCTTATCCACGTCGTGACTTATGTTTGACGCATGTTTGGGATTTCCTTCTAATGTTTGTGTATTTTTGGTTTATGTTACGTAAAGTATCTTTCATTGTGATCACAATGTATGGTCTGGCCATAGCATCCTTATAATAGGAGTACAGCAGCTCATCCGCACATCACAGGTTAATTTTAAGTACCTAAGCAATGATTACATATAAATATCGTTGTACCTACCTAAGTGCAAACAGAATAACATAGCAAAATTCAAAACATCAGTCATCCAAAAGATTTTGAAAGAAAAAAAAGGTCTCAACCAGAACAGAGCCAGTAGTAATATGGGAATTTTTTATTCTCCATGTTAAAACTGAGGTAGTTAGCAGTAAAACGGGCAAAAAAAAAAAAATTATCCGTGTTACTACTGGTAGTAGGTAAGGCTGGTGGTAACACGGGTAACTTTTTACTAAAACAGATCCAGTAGTAATATGGGAATATTATTTTTGCCCGTTACAACTGAGGCAGCTAGTAGTAACACGGGCAAAAAAAATCCCCGTGCACATGGGTAACGAATGGAAAATATTTTTGGGAAAGCATAATTCTGATAAAAGAACAGGTGTGTTAGTCTTAACCATATGCGCTTATGAAGCCTATACATATGTACTATCCGTCCACGTCAAGTTGGCCGCTACCTCGCCCCGCGCTTCCTCGCTCTACTCAAGTCAGTTCCGCTTAGTACAGATAGCAACGTAGTAACGTACCTACCGCACGCGATTGTCACTACCAAATTTTTTCAAAGTTTTGTTATTGTTACGTAGAGAGTAACCACAACAGCTGTATATTATAGCCTGTATAGGTCACTGACAACATAATTACGTAACGCGGAGCTAACAACACCCCGATACCACATACAGTGTCGTCGCTAAGTATCTAATCCTATACGTTAATCCTTAACAATCGCCGTATAATGAACCACATTACGTCGAACCTTCAATACAAATAACTTATATTGGTATGCAACCGAAGGGTCTTCACACTGGTCAGCAAGTGTCAAGTTTTGCAAGATATCTGATTACGTCACACCGCAAAGTCGACTGGGAATCATTTTATAGTGGTTGTCGCTCATTGTGCGCCTTGCCCAGGCCTTGCTCTTTAACGTCGTATAGGGTTGTTCACTTGATTTTTTATTTGTTTCTATTACATATTTCTATTGAAAGGTTAAGTTACTCATGATATCGACGTAGGAAAGCATATTTGCTGTAAGTAGACAAAATACCTAAAGTGACTTTTTACTACCATTAGAATCAGAAAAAAAAGCCGCATCGAATGACCGGGGTCTTGTGTCTCTACGATGAAAAAAAAATTACATACGCCGTTGAAAACGCCCGTACTTATATTTTTTTTAGCAAGATTAAATGCTGTATGTAGACTAAAATCTAGTCATTTTAGACATTTTGTACTTACAGCAAAAGAAAGACTGCATTTTTTGCTTTACAAATACTTACTTCTTCCCATTTAAAAACTTAACGCTACTTACAGCAAGTTTAGGGATCCTACAGTTTTAGTTTTTGTTATTTACAGCAAATCATCATGTATTTGCTTTAAAAGCTCACACCACATAATGCATTTTAAAAACCTGTGATTTTTTAAAAATTTGAGATAATGCATTTTGATTTTTAGTAGTTTTTATTTTGTATATTTTATTTTTTTATGTTTTATCTCTTATATATAAGAGGAAAATACTTTTTTAATTCATTTTATTGTTGAAACGAAGTTTTGGCAGTATAATTAGAGTTTCAAATTGTGTTTCAACAATTTAAAACACCATAATTTTTTTTTACCATTTACGATATTTTATTTCAACCAAACATTACATTACCAACTGACCCACTGCATTTCTAGATCTAATCATAATTATAAATTTAATCTTACATCTTGAATTACAGTACCCAAATAAATAAATTTTCTGCATACAGCATATTTACCGCCTGTAAATTGATATTTCCATCTACGTTTACATTTTTCTTCCTTTGCTTACAGCGTTTTAAAGGTATGTGATTTAAAAAACTGTTTGCTGTAAGTAGCCAAACACGTACTTATAGTAAGTTTGGATAAAAAGTTTACATTGCAAATGGTGACTGGCAGTTAAATAAACCTATGTTCCAAAAATGGTAGCAATATCATGGATAGGTCAGACACTATTAATTTTTTTCCGAAATTAATAAAGTTTTTTGGCTCTGGTGAACAATTGCAATTTGTCTACTTACAGCAAATGTGCTTTCCTACGTCGATATAAAATACAAAATTTTTTTTAACTCCGCTTTAAAATAAATAAGTTAGCGGTCTTTTAAATCTAGTAATAAAAGTAGAGGCCGTGACATTGGACGTTTTTTAGAGCGATTCTTATAGAACCTAGATTGATAATAATCTTATTACTTACTCTTCTTTACTTATCAGTGAAAAATATTTATTATTTTTAATATAATCTCAATTAATTAAATAACCGTTGCCTGAATTGAACAATAAATTACTGTTTGTGACACAGATATTACGAATTTTGCTTTCAAATCTAAAATTATCGTTACACGTTTCTCAGACGAAACAAACGTTCTTTTTCTTAGGTATCTTAATAGCTTTTGCTGAATTTAAATGAAAGCCTTGTTTCTCCATACAGATGAAGCATTAATAAATATTAAATAATATACTAAATTGTCATAAAGGAATCGTTGTATTCCTCGTATTTCTACATTACTGTAGATGAATCTGGCG
This sequence comes from Hipparchia sbordonii, assembly GCA_038048805.1. Taxonomy (NCBI): domain Eukaryota; kingdom Metazoa; phylum Arthropoda; class Insecta; order Lepidoptera; family Nymphalidae; genus Hipparchia; species Hipparchia sbordonii. The sequence continues at coordinate 3,237,170 of CM076107.1, read as the reverse complement.
AGTGAACATCTTTTTATTATAATATGTATGGCTACATTAGAATTTATAACTAAGTCGTTGAATCAATTTCTGCACTTCGTAATGCCACGGCAAGACAGAAATTTCGGTAATTCTGTCTATGCGGTATACGTATGCTAACGTTATTCCAATCGGGATTTTATAACGTTATAATAACGTTATGATTGTATAACGGTATTAGAAGCCCTGAATCTAGGTTACTGTATGCAAAAAACGCAAGCAAAGCAAGTAATTAGGAATAATTATTAATTGTTCATTGCCGTCGCATGATAAAGCGCAAGCCTTTACAAGTTTCTACAAGAAAAAAAAGTTCATCGAAATTTATTCACAACCGTTTGAACATCGACATTTCAATGCATAGTTAAATAAAAACATCACAACGCAACGTAACAATTTTACACATACATATTCAGTTATTAACAAGAAAAACCGGAATAATATCTACATTTGTTGACCTAGGTCCTAATACTCCATATATCTGTGCACCAACACAGAGTTTTGGACTTTATGGCGTGGTCGTAGAGTTGACTTTACGATGTGTGGGAATTACGTCGTTGATGCTACATCGGCTAACTCCACAAATTAATTTAAAAACACTACATTTTATGCAGATGATTTAACTATAACAAAGCGTCAATTTTTTTAATTTATTATGTATTGTATTCAGGTTTTATTCTTTTTATAAGTTATTCAATTTGCATTGAATGATCTTGTATTGAAGTTCACGGATACAGAAACAAGTTCTTTTTTAGAGTTTCTTTCCCGAAAGGTAACCAGCGGGACTCTAGTACTAAGCCTCCACTGTCTGTCTGTCCGTCCGTCCGTCTGTCTGTCAGCAGGCTGTATCTCATGATCCGTAATAGGTAGAGTTGAAATTTTGACAGAATATGTATTTCTGTTGCCGCTATAACAACAAATAATAAAAATAAATTAAAAATTAAAGGGCGCTACCCTACCAGAAACGTGTTTTTTTCCGGCGTTTTTGGTACGGAACCCTTCGAATGCCAGTCCGACTCGCAATTGACCGGATTTTTATAAAATAATAATTAAACCAAGCAACTAGCACCTGCCCAGTTGCCCACCACTCCGTTCGCTTCATAACATCTAGATGTAAACATTTTAGATTAAAAAGCAAAATGAACCAAGGGTACCTACCTAAGTACCTACTTAAAAAATATTTAAATAGGAAAACAATCTTTTAGCAGCTGGCTACATCATCAGACCCTGAATATCATCTAGGAATAGAGAACCTATTTGTCAAGAAGAATCAAACGAAACCAAAACAAACCAAAAATTTACAATAATTTTGCATTGTAATCCGATTTACTTATATATGCAAAATTTCAGGTCACTCTGAAACCGGGAAGTGGTTTTAATTCAGATTGCAAGATTTGACACTACACAAACATACATACATACTTACATACTATATGTATGTAAGTATGTATGTATGTTAAATAACAGCTTGTAAAAATTAATTTACTACTTGCATCTCTCTACGAGTAGTTACAAGTTGCTTCTAGCCGATAAACGATTGTTATTATAAACGCCATGCCAGTTTCTCCGCAGGCAGGTACGCAAAATACGCATTGCATGCACGCATGCATGCATTTTGACATCGACGTCACCATGTAGGGCTAATTATAAATAAAAACGGTCATTAAATCCACGAGAGAGGGCTTGCTGCCTCAATGCGTCGCCGTGAATGCAGTATTAGCGCTCTCGCTGATTGTCTATACCGTCTATAGTCTACGCCACGTCTATATTCCATAACCCATTCACAGCTACCCTCTAGCTATAGCTACGCACAGCGGTGTGTGCACAGGTTTTGTAGTGAACATAAGAAAGTGCAATAAATTACAATTACTGCCTTTCATTAAACTCATACACTTACTTACATCCGATTTTTTATGCGCCGAGATAAACTTAAAAGCCGAGTAAACTGAAAACTGAAATGAAAAAAAAAACTCGCGATTTCGACTTCCTTTAGGGGCAATTTGAAAAGGAGATGGTCCAGAATTGTATGGAACCTGGGTCTGGTCTTTGTACTAGTAATAAAATAAAATAAGATAAAATATTAAACTATTTTTGACTGCTCAAATCCACGAACTCATCTTTATTTCAATGGTAGGTAATATTATTTATTTTCTCCTCGTGACGCAACATAAATACCTAATTATTGATCTCTTTGTATTCTTCGCTTTTCACGGTATATGGTACAAGAGTAGACCCAAAATGTACCGTAATGTCCTTTAATATATTACTGTTTTGCCTGATGGTAGGCTTACATTGTGGCTAGTTATTATCTAACCGAATTTTTTTTTTATCTACTAAGTAGTCTAAGTTACCTATCTACCCGAGTTAATACAAACTTTACAAAAGCAATTCTCATATTTTTTTTGGTTTAGGGAACTTTCTATCACAGTTCAGCAGAATTTCCAAAAATTTTGAGGCAAAAATGGCAAACGACTCCCCAAATGTAATGAAGCTCTCTAACCCCAACCCCCCACTAAAGTCTCCGTGCGTACACCACAGAATAATGAACGTGCGAAAAAAGACAGTACCAGTAGAAATGCGTCGCCTAGACTGTCCCAGTAAGCGCCAGAACATTATCCTAATTAACGCACACATCCCTAGCCAAAAAGACAAAAGGGCAAACACTAACGATTACAATAATCAACTTTAATCACCGAACAATATGATTTAAATTCCCTCGAAGTTAGGTAAGCCTCGAAAAAATCAGAAACTACTCGCACATTCCGCGACAAATAGGTACACTATGTTTGCGTAAAGGCGTAGCATCCCCTGAGTCAATTACTGTCAGTAATTGGGGGGTCATCGCGAAATTCGCTTAAAGGAAGGGGTGAGGTGAATGTGGGGGGAGGGGGAGGTGCATCTGCTCACACGTTGACGCATTCTTGTGGCTTCGCCCGCGAAGGGCTCGGTTCCACCGCATTTTAAATTCCTGCGTTTGATCTGAACAGTGAATTACGTCAGCTAATTTGTTGATTTCGAGTGAATTATTGATAGTGGTACAAAAAAGAATGTGTGTTTGTTTGTTGGTTTTCCTGCAATCACGCTGCAACAGAGCTACGGATCAACGTGGCATTTCGCATGGATTGAGGACCTGGGGAGTGACATAGGCTACTTTTTGTCCCGGAAATCAGGGCGTTCCCACGTAATTTCAAAAACTAAATCCACGCGGGCGTAGTCGCGGACATCAGCTAGTGTTTAAAAAAAAGATAGATGATTAGGTACACAGGCTTTTCAAAAACAAAAAAAAGGTTTTGGTGCAGCTCTGTTTGTATTTGTGATCGATAAGTAAGGTACAGTATTATTATGTGTCTGGGCGTTAAGAACTCAATTCTGTTTTCGCGAATTCTTCGCTAATATTTACCATAGCGACCATTTAACGTGCACTCCATACAAAATCTCCCTATCAGACAGTAGATTTTAGATGACGTGTAATTTAATGATGATTAGTGTTAAAAACTGCAGTTAATCATAACATGGTGTGACTGGGCGTCAACGACTCAACTCGGCTTTCAAGAGTGGCGGCCAACATCGCTATAGTTTACCATAGCGGCAGCTACACGTGCACTTCATCAGAAATCTACCAGACAATCGATTTTAAATGATGTGTCATTTAATGATCCGTGTTATTAAAATGCAGATAGATAAATCATAATATTTTGTGGCTGGGTATCAGACTTAACTCGACTTTCAGGAGTTGCGGCCAACATCGCTATAGTTTACCATAGCAACCTTTACTTGCACTCCCTGCATGCTAAGGTTAACCTAAGCCCTTGAATGATTTGTGTTACAAAAAGGCAGGTCATCATTATGGTGTGACTGGGCGTCAAAAACTCAACCCGGCGTTCACGAGTAGCGGTATACATCGCTATAGTTTACCATAGCGATCTTTACACATGCACTTGGTGCGATATCTATCAGACAATCGATTTTAATGATGTGTGATTTAATGATTAGTATTGTAAAAGGCTGAAGATCATATGGTGTGACTGGGCGTCAACGACTTAACACGGCTTTCACGAGTGGCGTAGTTTACCATAGCGATCAATACACATGCACTTGGTACGATATCTATCAGACTATCGATTAGATGACGCGTGATTTCCACTTAGACTGGAAAAAATATGTAGTCAGTGAGTTTTAAATCTTGAGATTGACGTTTCACGACCATAATATATTACGTGATAGAGGCTGGTGAATGGTAAATGTGATCCCTATCTATTAAGCATGATGTTTTCTTGGCATGCAGGTATATACACGATGGGGTGTGGCGGTGTGGGTGTGTGTCTGCCCGTCTCTCTGTGTGTGCGTGCGTATGTATGTGTGTGTGTGTGTGTGTGTGTTCCGGGATAAAATGTAGCCTATGTGTTAAAGCCTCGTAAGAGCTATCTCCATTCCACAACCCAATCGGTTCATTCGTTTTGGTGCGAAGGAGTAAGAACACACGCATACCTACACGTGACATACGTATCGAATTAATAACCTCCTTTTTTTAAAGTCGGTTAATAACACAAAACAAGCGTGAAACATAAAAACAAGCACCCCGACAGGTATGTAAGCAACAGCAACAATTGGCAACACTTCCAGCCATCGTCCAACAATTAATAACATTAACCCTAATGGGCCGTTACTTCATACATGTTTCATAAACGTTACACCTTTGACTATTTAACAGCTTACACATGCTCTACCGAATTAAATAAGGATAATAATCGAGTGTTGCTATCCTTACTATAATATTATAAATGCGAAAGTATGTTTGTTTGTTCGTCCTTCAATCACGCTGCAACAAAGCTACGGATCGACGTGATTTTTTGCATGGGTATAGTTGGGTACCTGAAGAGTGACATAGGAAGTAGCCTATGTCACTCTTCAGGTAAAAAGTATTTTATCCCGGAAAGTTAAAGAGTTCCCGCGGGATTTTAAAAACTAAATGCACGCGGACGAAGTCGCGGGCATCAGCTGGTTTATAATATAGCTGATGCACGTGACTTCGTTCGCGTGGATTTAGTTTTGAAAAATTCCGTGGGAACTCTGATTTTCCGGCATAAAAAGTATGCTGTCACTCTCCAGATCTCGACTATAACCATGCAAAAAATCATGTCGATCCGTTACTCCGTTGCGGCGTGATTGAAGGACAAACTTAAACGGTAGGTACGGGTTGACTGCATACACCCATACCCCTTCCAAGTTAGTCCGCTAATATCTTAGACTGAGTAGACTGCATCGTCACTTACCATCAGGTGAAATCGCATTCAGGGACTATCTTGTATGTCATCGAACAATCGAACAGTCAAGGATTACCTTGACATCGAATAAAAAAAATCACTACATTTTTTTTAATTGAGACTAGCAATGATTGATGCAGCCTTTATGCTTTCAACCAGCAGGGGAAGTAGGGGATATTTGAACTTGCATAGCTTATCCTGCTATAATATCTGCATTCCGAACTAGTCGTAGAGTCATGACGTGTCAGAAGAGCTACAAGTTGGCCTACATGATATTAAAAAAAAAAATTAAAAAAAAAAATTTGAATTTGAATATCCCCTGGAGTAAGATTTTTAAAATCACACAGGAATCATTTCTTTCTTAGGAATAAAAAGTAGCCTATATCACTCTCCAGGTCCTCAACTATACTCATAAAAAAAACGATCTTGTGGTAGCTCGTGTGTACCTATGTAACGGCGTGATTGAAGGACAAACCAACGAATAAACAAACATAATTTAACATTTATAATATTCGTAGAGATGACTGTTGATTCGTAGGGATACTTTCAATCTAGTTCAGCAAACATAGAAGTGGTAGGTAAAGGCGTATCAGCTGTAATCATAGCATCTCTTAATGAAAGTGTCTATACCTACCTTAGATATTCTATAGAATACCTGCTTGATGCCCATTAAAGTGATGGTAGGTGTATCGTTATCGTTAATTTATTGGTCCTACCTTTTAACTTTATTGTATACAGTTTAACAGATGTAAAAAATAAAAGCTTCTCTGTACTAAATTAAAATACCAGGACAAATGCGAGGAAAAACGTGTTATGTCAATATGTGGGCGACCACGGATCCATAGTATTTGGAACAGTCATTAGTCTGTCGTTGTGTGGGTGGTTCACTAACCAGGTTAGGCTTCAGATTTGTTTTTAACCGACTTCCAAAGAAGGAGGAGGTTTTCAATCGGTCGGAATCTTTTTTTTTATGTACTGGGCATGTTCCCCTATTACTCGAAAATGCTTGGACCGATTTGAAAAATTCTTTTTTTGTTTGCAAGGGTCCCAGGTGGTCCAATTGTCATCAGGTCAGGATCTGATGATGGGATCCTGGAGAAATCGAGGGAGCTCTTCAAATTTTATTGGCACAGGTACCTAGGTACTTTGTAGCGGCGTTTGAACTTCGTTTTGTAAAAAGAATTTTTACGCCTATATTGATTCTGATTAAAATTGTTTGTTACTGATGCCTCATGATAATCACCATGGAGACTGTAGAACAGATTGATGCAGCTTTTCAGCAATAGACTACCAGTGACCCTTGTGGTTTATTTTCAAAAACTCCACAATATTTAGTTTTGCAAAGAAAAAAATATGTCACTGGCGTTTAATCTTGGGCTTATAATCTTTACAGCCTACTTTAGAAAGACGCCTGTTTCATACTAATCTTCATTTAAATCGAAATTAATTACAACTTCATTTTGCTATCAAAGTAAATTATTATTAACATGGTGTAACAGCAAACACTACTCTGTATCTAAGTATGTATAAGTAAAACCAAAGTTCAAACTACTAAAGATCAAACCATAGTTCAAACTATTAGACCTTGTCGCTCGTTTTACCGAACCATGTCCAAATCATCCCCTAAGTAGGAAGGAGTCTTTTTACGTAGGTAGCTTCTAAATACAATCCCTTATCCATAGTCATTTTCACTTTTAGGTTTTACCTAAATGTTCATGAAAACTTAATTTTTAGAAAGCATCTTAACTTAGCTTAAGTAGCCCGTAAAAGTTAGGGAACGTTGGTGACAACAGGCATTAGTTTCCAATAATAATAATTTGTCAAAATACCTCTATAATTGGACGCACATACGCAATAACGAGTCAACCCACACAACATATCAATTGAAAGTTAACTTTATTCTTTTGCATTAAGTATGTATTTAATTTGACAAAGGTTTGTGGAATCGTTATTGCGTATTACGGTCCAGTTAAACTCTCGATTAAGAAGAGAAGGAGGAGAAGAAAGAGAAGAGGAGAGAGTTTAAGACAGGAGGTAAAGGATAGAAGGGATAGAGGTATAGCTGTCACATCTAGCGTGGCTATATCTCGTCGCACGCACGCCGCGCCCGGGCATAATGTAGTGCCTCGATCGCCTATAAAGATAAGCGAATTCCGCTACCGAACACTCGCGAGTAATTAATAAAAGTAATTAAAAGAAATTCATAAAATACACTGCTCCAACTGCCATGTCGATAAATCGATTAAATTTTAATTTTTCTTCTTTTTTTTTCTATAACCCGTCTCATAGAGTCTTCTAGTTGAATTTTCAAAAATCCTTTCTTATTGGATGCCTATTGCCTACGTCATAAATATACGATAATCTATTTCAGGGCTTCCAAACAAATATAAACATATAATATGTCCAAGCATTTTTCCAAAACTACTATTCGCTTCAACTTTTAAGGAAGAATTAAGATTTAATCAAAATTGGTTCAAATTGGTAGTTCTTGTGATATGTAGGTACATTTATCTCTTTTCAGTTATTCTTTATTTCGGTATATTGAAGTCAATTTTAATTTTTCTTAAAATTATAGCTTGTTACTTAATAAACCACGCAAGAAATACAAATGCTTACACCAAGTGTTTTTTTTTTAAGGAAACATACAGTATTGTAAAAGATGAAAGGTAATACAGATATATAACACTTAAACCCACTTAAACCTTAATTGTCTCGAATGAAACTTTAGCACTTATTACACAATTGTAATCCGACAACATTTCCAACAACAGAACAATATTAATTTTAAAGCAAAAAATCCTAATCGAATTGATTACCGAGCGAATCAACGAAAAACTCAGTCGCAAAATATCATCGCCAATTATAAAATTTCGTGTCAAAAACGAAATAACAAAAAATATATTATGGAGCTGGTAACCAGTTGTTATTTTGTTTATTTTCACAATGGGATTGATATCGATGAAGTTTTTTATGAATTGTTAATAGCTTAGACCTTAATAAAACCCCACATGGGTTACGTTTTGGGCATTGTCGACGTCTGTGTATTTTTTAAATTATAGATTTAGGATGAGAGGATCGAGTGTAAGGCGATGGGGGGTCGCATAACGGTGGGCGTCGCCTTTGAAATGGGGTCCGACTTTAATATGAGTAATTGTTTATTTGGTAAATGAAGACTTACTTCTTAACATGGACGACCTACCTAGCGCAATGGTGAGCGCTGTGGTCTTATAACTGGGAGGTCTCGGGTTCGATTAGGGAATTAATAATTTCTAAATTGTCTCTGGTCTGGTGGGAGGCGTGGCTAGTTTGGTAACTAGCCACGACCCCTACATCAAAGACAACTGTCAAAAAATAATAAACTAAAGGGACTTATGTGCTTCCAGTTTTCTCTAGGTTACATATATCACAAAATTCAAATAAACAAGTGATAGGGAATTAAATTACGCATCGAAAGATATAAAATAACACAAAATTATTGCAAGTTGGAGGGCCAAAAAAGCAAAAAAACTAAATGAAAATTTTCAATCTGCTCTCTTGAAAAAACTTGGGTTCTGGCCCTTTAGTTTTGAAGCAGCGATGTACCTTCCTACTTGGTTTTACGGGTGGGAGGGGTGGGGTAGCGGTTAAAACAATCTGATTCCCAGAAAGACGTGAGTTTGAAATTCGAATCCCACCCATTCCGCAAAATCTATTCGAAAATTTCCTTCATGACCTCAATAAATAATATTATAAATTATAGCAAAGGTACGTTTAGGTAAAAATTTCCTGCTGAAATAGGAGGTTAGCCAACGAATATTTTAATTGAAGCGATAATTTCCATAATTTATGTTTTGTCGATTGTGGTAATTGTTTAAATTTCTAAGAAATTTTGTAATGGTGAAATCAACATGCGAAATAACAAGTTTAAATAAATAATTATTTATTAAGTAAGTTTGTTTTTAGGGTTCCGAAAAAAACTTCGGAACCCTTATAGGATCACTTCGTTGTCCGTCTGTCTGTCAGTGTGTCACCACCGTTTTTCTCGAAAACGGCTTATGATCCGAAGTCGAAATTTATACTGAATATAAAATTCAATGGTCTCGTAGTGTTTTAAGAATATCAAGCTTATAGCTTAACTCAGTGAAAAGTTACAGCTTTAAAACCACGGCTTTCTCATTATTAAAACAAATTAAGGGACATCTTCCAAAAATCGTTTTTTTCCATACCTAATTCTTAGTTTCATAGTAAGTGCCGTTATATTTTACAAACACCAGCTTTAAAGTTTTACAAATGACGAACATATTGATATCTCTAAACATAGTAAGAGTAACTTAAACAGCTAAAAACCAAATAAAAACCTACCACTTACTATGACTTTTAAAGTACTGTAACGAGAGTAAAGTACCTGAGGCTAAAACACACTATCCGTAAGCTGCGACTGAGAGCCGCGACAGATAAGGTTTCACAGTCGTTTGAGATCAGCAGGCCCAGATTTCTATCGGCCGTCCGAAGACTCAAGAATGGCCCAAGGTTACGTCCGCGACTACGTCCGGTAGTGTGCACAATTCAATGTAAATTCACTATCCAGCCGCGGTTGACGCGTCGGATAGTTTGTTCTAAGCCTAACTTTTTAACGCGTCACAACACAGAACTGTCACAACTTTTGTAGACTGACCTCTATAATTACTCTATGATTTGTAGAATAGACCAGGTATGTAATAGAATCTGCAATGGCATATACAATAAGAAAAATATTTTTTATCTATTACCTATCTCTTTAATTAATTTATGCCGTCATATTTTGTATTCTCATCACACTATCACATATCACACTAATTAAAAAGCCGAAAGTTTGTATGTGTATGTTTGTGTGTGTATGTTTATTACTCCTTCACGCCACAACGAATTAGCCGATTTAGCTGAAATTTGGAATGGAGATAGCTCATACCCAGGATTAAAACATACGCTACATTTTATCCCGGAAAATTACAGAGTTCCCATGGGAATTGAAAAACCTTGATCCACGCGGCCGAAATCGCGAGCATCGTCTAGTATAATCCCTCCATTTTTTTGTAGAATAGGTAGATATGTAATAGAATCTGCTATGGCATGTACAATCCATTGTTAATCATAGATTAAAAATAGAGGTCAACGCAGTCTTATAACCCAGTTGTCAAAAGCTGTCATGTCATTATTATTAAATAGGTAACGAAAATATTTCGAATGTTCTCAGTTCTAAAAAAAATCAGAGATATACATATAACAAAGCATATAACGATAGGAAATGAGTTTTTGAAAGATATTGTAACAGTGTTAATGAGAGGATGCGTGAGGATATTTAAAGGTGCGAAGGGGTGGTTATAGCTAAGGGAACTTTCATCAAGGGTGAAGTTGAATCTTTGGTGGAACATGCCGAAAAGACATTAATTAAGCAGGAGGTTGACCAGTGCATAGATAACTACCATCCAGTCCAAGTTAAAGCGGCACCTCAGCAGCTCAAGAGTTAAAAGATGAAGTGTCCATAGCACAGCGGCTGAGATTATTGAAGCAAGGCAATACATTCGTTAAAAAGAAAAATATCATTAGAGCAAGTAAGGAGATAAAAGAACAGTCGTACAAGAATAATTACTCAGTGGATGGAGACGTACTCTGCAAGGATCCAGGACAATCGTTGGTCATACCCAAGCAATTGGAAAAAGAAATAAACCATAGCAATGGACATTTTTCAAAGAGAAAGAAGAATTGGAAATATAAGAGGCGTGGCTCAGCTGACCATATGAAAAAATGGCCGAAGTCCAATAGTCGATAGAGATTAATAGTAGGTAAATAGTACTGTGAGGAAAGAATGAAGGTGACTGTGTTGAATGAATGTGTGTGTATTAATATAGTTAAGTAGATGTATGTAGTTAGCTTTGTCAACAGCACCGCCAAGTATATTGTTATGTGTTACACTGATAATATGTTTGTACATGATTTTGTTATTACCAACTTAAGAACAAATAGTGAACTCATAGTGAACTTGTTAGAATAAACTAAGGACATTTAAATTAGATATAGAAATTAATAATAAGTAGAAGTTTAAGTTAAAGTAATATTACTTATTAGCCCACAGGCTAGATGGTAGTATAAAATAAAGCCACTGTTACATGGTGCTTTATGGTAGGAAAAAAAACCAACTTAAGTATACCTATGGTTTTTTAAATTCAATTCGAGATCAGTCAAATTTTATTTTATTTTGTAAAAGAAATATAATAATTTGTGACCATGTATACTTAATACTTACTAGTGTTTAGATTCCTTATAAGATGTCATTCTGTATTGGTTAACTTAAGATGTATTATTGTTAAGTATGTATGAAAGCTGTATTGTTTAACTTAAGGTGTGTTAGTGTTGAGAAGGTATGAAGTATGCGAGGAAATATGAATATGGTAAAGATGTACGAAAGGGGAAGGTATGTCTGGGGACAGACATAGTTGCAGGATGACCGAATGTGGGAAACGGAATGTATGTAAGTGTATGACAGGGATATATGCAATAGAGAGTGGGAAGTATTGGAGATAAAAAAGATTGGCAAGAGGGCGTATGGAGTTAAGACGTGCTAAGGAGTGCTAAAAGTAGTTTAAATAAAAGAAGTTAATATATATTTAGTGTTTTTACTTTGAGCTATTCCCACATTTATTAGAACATACAATACTATTACTGCTTGTTTAGACATGAAAAGGGTCACAAAGAAAATTCTGTCAAACATAGAGAACCTTTTGATTGACTACCTCGAATGCTTTAAAGACAGCTTAGACTTAGTTTTACAAGTTATACATTGTCTTATGGAAGTAACTCAAAGAGACAAATAATGGGATGAAATATGGAGAATGGGAATGTGAGAAAAGTACACAACCCCATTGAGTTTGGGCTTGTTTGATTCATCTTGATAAGTACTCTAGTCCTAGATGATATGCAGGGTCTGATGATGAGACCGGAAGGCGTCTATAGGAACTGGAATAACACTGCGCACTTAAGCTGTCATCTAGTAGGTACCTAATTAATACATTGGTCAAGAGTTTCGGAACCCTCAGTGCGCGAGTATGACTCGCACTTGACCGGTTATTGTAACTAACGATTCTTTCAACGCTGTTTTCACTCAAATCTGCCGCCAGCCGTGTAAAGCAGTAAGGATGGGGTTGCGGCCACGCCTAACATCACATTCCCACTAAGACAATATGTAATCAAGCACATTTGGACTCCACAAAGACATATTTATCCCACCAAAAGCAAAAATGTTGCAAAGACGAGACCTTATGACTTACATTGTCAAAAAGTTATCAGATCTCATGTAGAGCCAAGCTTCTTACTCTACAAATTCTACAAAGTCCGTAGTCAAAATATGTGATTTGGCCGTTTTGTTACTACAAGACCTATTGTATAACAGAAAAGTAATGAATGAGTGAATGTGAATGAACGAATCCCTATTCAAATACTAGTTCATATTTATTAGCCTAACAATAAACACCGATACTACTACGCCAGAATTCTCAAAGTAGTATATAATTCTAATCAGATATCCCTCTATCGATATGCCTAAATAGTTTTCAGTCACATCACTTATGTTAAAATTCAAGATGGCGGCCATGTAAGTACCATAGACTAGGTGTTAACATTCGAAGCTTATTTCGAACTCCATTGAAAAAGTGCATTATGAGCAACGAGTTATAATTTTTCAAAGTAGCACGCCAACCGCCACTAACAGTGTCTGACACCAGATTACCGTGTAACTGCGCACTGAACACGTATGCAAGTCGTTACTATGTTTATTGCCACATAATACCTCAATTGCAGCATTGCATGCCAATTTTGTTCCGTGATGTGTTATACTGATGCCTTTGAACACTCTAAAGTGGCACTTTAAACTGACTCTACTGTTATACTGTTTAAAATTGCACCTAGGCGATTGTTTGCCTGTTTAAATAATGAATAGCTACTTATCTACGTACTTATTATCTTCCGCACTTATTGTGTAGGTACTCAGTTAATAGACCATAGAGATAAATACTTTATACATCATAATATTTAGGTTTTATTTATCATAATATTAAATGTTCGTTGCAAATACATGTACAAGTTAAACGGTAACTTATCGTATTACAGAGAAAAACTAATAAATATTCGCAAAAAAAGTAAGAAAAAAAGTCATAACAGCGACTCTATTCAGAGAAAAATCTGTTCAAAAATTAACGTGCCTTCCCTTCGTTTAATAGCCTATTACAGAGACAATCACCGATTTTTTTTTTCTCAAAAATTAAAAACGGCTCGTGATGTTTGATTTAAGACAAAAGTCGGCGCGTTGGTAGAGATACAAAAGAAATAAAAAAGGTATAAATAACGTTTAACAAAAAACAGTGACATCTCGTTTCTCTTATCGAAGTCCGTACCGCCTGACGGTAGCCCGGCTAATCGACAGAGAAACCTAAGGAGTAGTTTTTTTTTATCATAATATTTTTATCCACGACGGGCATGGAGACAGTACGTATAAATAGGGGAGTCTGCGTAACCATTTTTATGTTTACGCCACCTGTAATACTGGGCCAATATAAAGTTTTAATTTTTAATAACAGACTTCAAAAAAGGAGGAGCTCCTCAATTGCAATGCATGTTTTTATTTTTTACTATTTTCTGAAAACTATTTGGGTTTGTTATTGGGGTTTTTTTTGCAAAATATAATACAAATAAAATATAGAACAGTTTGAGAACAAGTCTACACCTAGCATATGAATGAGTAGATGTTTTTAAATGGACTTAAAAATGCATGATCAATGATTTTATGAATTGTTTCATGTGTTTCACCTCAAAATTTCTAGGACATGGAATGGCGAGTCTATTTACTCTATGAATGAATAGTAGAGATAGAAATGATATACTTAACGTAAAAAAATCCTTTTGAAAAAACAAAACCGACATCAAACGCCACTACAAAGTACCTATATCAATTGTGCCTATAAAATTTTAAGAGTTCCCTCGATTTCTCCAGGATCCCATCATCAGATCCTGACCTGATGACAATGGGACCACCTGGGAAGTATATACCCTTTCAAACAAAAAAATAATTTTCCAAATCGGCCCAGGCGTCTTCGAGTAATCGGGGGGTACATAAAAAATAAAAATAAAAAGATTCCCACGAATTGAGAATCAGATTTTTTGGAAGTCAATAAAAAAATATTGGTTAGTCGACTCTACACCTTTTTGTACGGAACAAAGATAAGCCAAAGCGGAGTAGTTCGGCTCGCGACGCCTCGGAGGTGGCCTCGTTACAGTCGCTCTATGTAAATTGTAACTGTTTGAATTTCTACAGATTATTTCTATAGATTATTGATTGACATGGGAAGAAACATATTCGTCTTCTATTGAGAACCACAGTCTTAGTTGTCCGAGTTTGTCTAAGGTGACACAAGAGTTTCTCGAATACAATTTTCGCCCACGATTATACGTTACACTAAATGATGCCTGCGACTTCATTCGATAAATACATGTATAGGATTATAATATGTACATTATGTATACATTTTTGAAGCTTCATTGTGGAAGCACTGTACAGGTACATAGCATAGTTTTGTTACATATTGAAAAAATATTTTTTTTGAAAAGAGCAACTGCTGAGTTTCTTGCCGGCTCTTCTCAGCAGAATCTGCATTCCGAACCGGTGGTAGATTTATGACGTGTCACAAGAGCTACAAGTTGCCCTACATGAAATAAAAAAATTTGAATTTTTTTTATTTTTATTTTTTTTTGAAAATTTTGAATTTAAATTGTTTTGATTGCCGCGGGAACTCCTTCATTTTCCGGGATAAAATGTAGTCTATATGTTAAACCTGGGTATGAGCTATCTCCATTCCACAGGCAAATCTGTGCAGTAGTTTTTGCGTGAAAGAGTAGCAAACATACACACACACAACATAATATACAAACTCTCTCCTTGTGTCGGTAACTGAGCCATAGAAATAAATGATTGCATCAGTGTGACGGTCACAATCGCCTTTGATTACTTACTTATTTATTTTTTATTTAAGCCTTAATAATATTTTTATAAAGCATTAAGCACCTAGACGAAAACATTACCATCTTAGGTTTATATTATAATATTTGCTTTAAAAGTTCAAAGTAAAATATTTTTCTCTACAATACCGCTACTAATATTTTACACGAATTTAAGGTCATTATAAATTCTAAAAAAAAAAATTGTTCAACCACACTGTTCATTATTCCCATCCCAAACGCCATCCATAAAAGAGCCTGTCATCGGTCATGCAAGTTCGAAATAATAATAAAAAACTTCTTTAAAAACGCGGGTCGTATCAAAAGTCCCGCGTCGTGTCGGTGGCACAGCGACAAGTGTCGATTAATCGCGAGAAAAACTCGACAGCGACAAGCTGTCGCTGTCATGTCGCCCGTCGCTCCGGCGATCGACCCAGAAATAGATGTCGCGATAACGAACGAATAATTATTCAAAACGTTTGACTCGTTTCATTAAAAAATGTCGACACGTCAAGGAATGCTGGGCCAACCCTAAATCGATAAGTTGCGTATATGTGTATTAATTACATACGCAATTTAAAGTATAGTTCTTTCATTTCACGAGGGCTCGTGGCTAATGGTTGTGTGTGTGTCGTATCTGTATAAGTGTGAGCGAGAGGCTGGTGTAGGTTCCTGACAGGCACGCACACTAACACAATGTGCATGTACACGGCGTAACCACAACTAAAGCGCCCGTAACTTCGTGAGATAAACATACTATATCTGAAAAGCCAAAAGAAATTGATATCTATACAAATAAAAAAACTACAGTAACTTTCTACAGTAGAAGTCAAAAGTACTACCTATCAATTTTTAAGTTAAGGCATCGTTGCAGAAAATCAGCGATACTATGTGGTATTGCTAATTTATGGAAATAAGAAAAAGTACAAAACTTGTGGATTTAACTTCATTTTAAAGAAGAAAACAACCTTGTCGATGTATGTTAACAGTAGCAGTATATAAAATACCCTGAATACTTCATTGAAAAAAGTTGACACATCAAGGAATATTGTGACAACCCTCACTTGTCAACTTGAGTATATGCACGCGGCGTTAAATATCTGAAATACAATATTATGCCTTTGTCAAGCACACGGTGAACCGAACGCGAGGCGACGCGGTTTAATTTTGTAATGTATGGTGTCGTTCGAATCTATAATAACTATTATAGTCACATAGAAATGCGAAAGCGAAGCGGAGCGAACCGTTTCCGCGGCGAACCACACGCCAAGACAAACCACAAGCGAGAAGGCGAAGCGAGGCGTGAGCGAGATATCTGTATTAACTGACTTTGTAAGAACGACGTGAGACCGAAAGCGAATGCAAGTCGCGATGCGAAGCGATGCCGGTTGTGTTTATTTACAAATTATTCGATAAGTGGATGAGATGAACACCGAGTTTATTGAATGTATTAATAAATACCACATATTGTATAATATACGCCATATTCATAATGATTATAAAAAATGCATTGAAAAAGGAAGAAATATGGAAATATGGCATCTCGGATTTCGCGAAGCCTCCGCCTCGTTTCCCTTTCGCCACGTGTTCAGTTCGCTGTTTGTTCGCGCCTAGTTTGACTTCTCCGCCTCTGTTCGCTTTCGCTACGTGTTCGGTTCGTTTTCGGCTCGCCGTGTGTTTGACAAAGGCTTATGAGATGACGTGTATTTCACAGATGATTCATATCATACACTTAATATTATCATGAGTGGTATTGCTAATACAATTGATGGAAATAAGTTTTAAACTTGCGGTTTTCACTTCAGTTTTAAATATAAAAACAATCGTGGCGATTTATATAAATTACTCTCAATGAAAGTCGTCAAGAAACAAAGGAATGTTGTGACAACCCTAAATTGCCAAGTAGACGTTAAATATCTGAAAAACTGCACAAAGAAGTATATTTTCTGCGATTAAAAATGGTATTTAAATATATTATGTTTATATAGCTTTTTGTCACACACAGTCCAGCTAGGTAGGTCCAATTTCGAGAAAGAGATCAACCGCCGAATCCAACTCGGCTGGGCAGCGTTCGGGAAGCTTAGAGATGTCTTTTCGTCCAAAATTCCTCAGTGCCTGAAGACTAAAGTCTTCGAACAGTGCGTGTTGCCAGTGATTACTTACGGATCCGAAACATGGTCGCTAACTATGGGCCTCATAAGAAGGCTCAGGATCACTCAGCGGGCGATGGAGAGAGCTATGCTCGGAGTATCCCTGCAAGATCAAATCAGAAATGAGGAGATCCGTAGGAGAACCAAAGTCACCGACATAGCTCTGCGGGTTGCGAAACTGAAGTGGAAATGGGCGGGGCACATAGTTCGAAGAGCTGATGGTCGATGGGGTCCCAAGGTGCTGGAGTGGCGACCTCGCACCGGGAAGCGCAGTGTTGGCAGACCCCCCACTAGGTGGACAGACGACATCAAGCGAGTCGCAGGGAGCCGCTGGATTCAGGCGGCGCAAGACCGAGGCTTGTGGAGGTCCATGCAGGAGACTTATGTCCAGCAGTGGACGTCCATTAGTTGAAGAAGATAGCTTTTTGTATGGCATCGTCTGGAATTACTAATTTGATGGAAAGACAAATAAAAACTGAGCTTTTTAATTCGTCTTCGTCAATTCGTAACGTAAAAAGCCGTGACACTTACGTTATGTTAACTACAACATGTGTAACTCAACCTAATTTATTGCAAAGTTGTTTTTTTGGGTTCAGCTAGTTGCATATAAATTGAGATTACGAGAACGTCAATGAAAGTTCTAGAATTGAATCAAATAGTTTCTCAGCAATTCAATTTAATGGGATTAATTGTCCGGGCAATTTAATTACGAGTAAAAGTAAACAATTAGCCAAAATTCGGTGATACACATTCGAGTGCCGCTCCATATACGTGATGCGTTTTCTTATTAGCCTTAGTGATGTGAAACTTTAGACGTGACGGGTAGACAGTAGACTCGTAGTCGATAATCGACTTTAAAATACTGTAGTAACAGCATATTTAACTGCATAGTAATTAGAGCTACTGAACTACACGATTACCAATTGAAAAGACTCACCAATTAAGGTAAAATTCAAAAAAGATCAAAATAAAAATTATTTATTTCTTACTTGTGGCTCTCTTAAGTACCAATAAAGTAAAGTCATGAGTACCATCGAAAACAAATTTTGCTTAGAAGAGCCAGTAAGAAACTGAGCAGTTACTCTTTTCAAAAAAAGTGTTACTACATGTAGCTTATCTATCTTATGGACAACTGAAACAAAGCTTCCATGCAACTTTGTCATTGAGTCTTAGGCTGAAATCTATAGACCGCACTCTCACTCTGCTCAGACTCAAGCCTGAGTTAAAACGAGACAGATTTGTGTCAGAGCATATTTGTGTCTCATTTTAACTCTATCTTAAGTCTGAGTTAATTCAAAGCACGCTCTATAGATCTCAGCATTAGTTACTAAAGTTACTATTATTAAATACTTAGTTGTAACTTATAAAGCGAATTTTGAAGAACATGCTTTTATTACATAGGTAGTATTATTATTGATGGTACGACTTTAAGACAAATCGATTTAGTTCAGTAAAGGAATGATGTAAACAAGTAGTGTGGCGAAAAATCAAATCGATACGGTACGATTTTAGTCGCGCGCCAATGTAAGAAAAAAGATGGCGGCGTTACAAAACGTCGGGAATGCATCCACGTGGAGTGGCCCCACGAATTCAGGGCCAAGGGAGCTTTGCTTTATTTTGGATGTCTCCCATTTGTTATACATAATACATATAGGCTTCCTATCGGGGCATCGCGGCCGGCAGGGAATTTACAGACGGCGCCACGGACACAACTTTTATGCTACAGGGTGCTACTTATTACCCGACCACGACGAAATTAAAAGGAAGGGTTATGATTTTAGTAGTCTATGTATATTGTACGTTATTTACATAATACTTTCTACCATAGCGCCTAAACGATTGAGCCATTTTTAATGACTAAATTGTTAAACTTTTTTCTTGTTAACCCCGTAAGAAGTTTTTTGTTTTGTGCGTTTTTTTATGTTTCCATTTTCCGGAAAACTAGTGGACTCATGGACTTTTAACATGTATCATTTCTGAGCAGGTTTTATAGATTCTAGTTGGCGCTGTATGAGGCGCTGGTTTTTTTATTTAATAATGTTTAATAATTGTATTTCTTATTGATAAGTATTGAAATGCTAAATAGGTAAGCATTAGGTACCTAATAAAACTCATCTGTAGTCTTCAACCTATGTTATTAAGCTCTATATTTTGTAGAGAACAAAAGAGATCGAGAACTTTTTAATTTTTAAAATGTACCTAAGTACCTAGTACTTAATACCATGCGGATTATGTACAATCCAAACAGGAAAAATAAAAATAAATAAATAATAGTGGCTAACTTTAAAGAGCACCTGTATAAGGAATCGGGATTCGAACCGAGCAAAGAAGAATGCGTCGCGACATGAACTTATGAGTTACAACTCCGACTTTTTGGTAGCCGCGGCCGGTGACATGGCGGCTCGGAAAATTGACTTAAACGCCCCGACTTTATGTTATCGATATATTTAATTACACCAATTACACACATCCCGTTTACTCAGCCATCAGTAGATAATGCTTACAAAGTAGGTTTAAGCATAGAACACACCAGACCAGCACGCCTGAGAGTTCTCCATAATGTTCTCGAAGGTTTGTGAAGTTCGCCAATTCGCATTGGACCAGCGTTGTAGACTATGACCTACGTGCTATAACTTCTCTGTGAAGAGACCTGCGTAGTGAGTCGTTGATGGGTTGCTAATAATGATGATGACAGAACACACGCGGCATCAAGTGGTGATAACCTAGCGGTGAAGGTATCTGCCTCCTTTTCGGAGGATCCGGGGCTCGAGTCCAGACACGCATTTCGGACTTTTCAGAGTTACGTGTTTTTTAAAATGATTCGATTAGTAGTTTCGAAGAAATGCGTGGACAAACATACATACATACATTTTGTTTGGAAGCCCTGATAGATCATAATGTTATTTATGTGAATATTTTGCACTTCCTATAATATTACGTACATACAGTCGCAGACAGAAAATGTTTACCACCTTAAGATTCATAATTACATGCACACCTTTATGCCTGACAGTCGATATGCTTTCGATATTCTATGGCGTTATAGACCTTATTGCACGCAATGTGATATAGAATCTACTTTGAAAACTGATAAACATTTTCTGTCCTCGACCATACGTGTCGAATTGATAACCTCCTTTTTTTAAAGTCGGTTAAAAAACACATACTCGTAGATACAATTATACGCTCCATCGCAAGAAGTGGTCCTAGAGACGCAGTTACAGCTAATCTGTCCAAAAAGCCCCGGCACCGATTCTCGTAAATTGGCCCAATCATTCCACGTAAGGCGACAGGACGGACGGCTTGAATGTCAAGTAGGGTGTGAGAAAAACCAAAAAAAAAAACGGCCAAGACTCTTAAACGCGGTAGGTTAGGGTTCAGTAGCTATACTGACCGAGGATATTATATTTGTAAATGACTTCCTTCTTCCACTTCTTTGTCCACGGCTAGACAAAGGTCTCTTGCATGCCATCTATAACCTCCCATGATAAATCGATCAGCTAATCGTCAATTTTGTATGAGGGTCCAATTTTTTTTTCATATTTCGACCTATGTTCCTTGGGGAAAGTTGTTCAGTTTCATGAGCACATTCACCTCCTTCAGGGTTTACGGGGAATAAAATTTCATCGTGTATAAGATGCTAATAGTCTTCTGATATTTCACAATCATAGACTTATTATTTTCTCAATACAGAAAAGCACCCTGACTCTCGATTTTTTATACTTCGCTTATCGTAACATTTCTTATACCTACCTAACTACAATATTTATTTGGAAGTACCAGGTATACTTCAGAGATGTTGTCTCTGGTATACCTACTTAGTACCTAATTAATACCTACCAGTTTTTGAAGTCTGTCTACAATTTAGCCTGGGCTTACCGTGCTTGTACCTATAATCTCTTCAAAAACTGAATGCATAATGAAGACTAATTATAATAATTATAGCAGTAATAAATAGGAAGACACGAGGTTCCAGTAATAAAGCCATGACCTCATTTGATGAGAAGCTAAATCCAATTTTAAAGTTTGACAATGGACCCCTAAAGAACTAATGGAGCTTGCGTGTCACGCGCTACCGGTGTACGATAGTGAAAATTAGCCGATTAGAGTTTTTGTGATCCAAAATAAAACAAAAGATAGATAGATAAATAAAACAAAAGATAGTCAGTGATGTGACATGAACGTACATTGTATACTCGAAGTTCTTGCAATTCACGAGGGCGCGTGGCCCATGGTTGTGTGTGTGTCGTATCTGTGTAAGTGTGTGCGAGAGCTTGCTCGCGCCTGACCGCTCCCACCTATGCTCCTGACAGGCACGCACACTTACGCAATGTGCATGTACACGACGTAACCACAAGTAAAGCGCCCGTAACTTCGTGAGATAAACGTACTATACCTACTTACTTGAGGTCGTAGAAGATAGAATATAACTACATACGTATATTTAATTGGGATGTTGAATAAACCTATTATCACACTTCACACCACTGATCTCTATAATTAATCTATGATTAACACTGGGTTTGCTGTCCCTATACAAATGTCATTTTAATTATTATGGATCAATTTGGAGTGTGTGTCAAATTAATTATGGATATTCAATTATTTTTTATTTTAAATCACTCCTACAAAACAAAAAAAAATATATATTCAAATCGGCCAAGCCGATCTTGAGTATTAGCCAGACTAACGAACAGCAATTGATTTTTATTTTAATCCTATTAATATTATAAATGCGAAAGTTTAGATGGATGTATGGATGTTTTGTTACTCAAACACGCTGCAACGTATACCTATAAACTGGAATAGCACACACTTTTTATCCCGGAAAATAAGAGTTCCCGCGAGACTCCAAAAAAAACCTCAATCCACGCGTATGAAGTCACGTGTATCAGCTAATAGACACTAAGTCAGCGTGACAATAACTAATTAATTATACAAATCTGAGATATGTATTGAAAATATTTGCTTACTTACTTAAAATTCATTATTGAACACAGTATCGGCACAGCACTTGCAAATGGCAGCAATTACGATTATGAGTATCGCTTTAACGCACGCGATGTCCGATGGATGATTTGTTTTTCTGACAACTCCATAACAAAAACTTTATAAAGTTAACTAGAAGCCCGCGCCGACTTCGTCCGGGTTGAAAATTTAAATACATATTTGTTTTTACGGGACTGATCGCACAGAGCTTCTTATAGGAGACGATTGTAAATAAAATCACCGCAGGAACCAGAGGAATCTCCCGCGCCGAAACCCGCCCGCGCCGTGCACCGCCCCCGCGCCGGCCGACACATATTAAATTAATTTTCCGATAACTCCTATGATATTTATTTAAATTGTATAGTGTAAAGGGCAAATATGTTCTAAACTAAATACTTACGATAATAAACATATTTATTTAGATATAGATTGACATCGCATCGGTTAAAGAACCTTCGAAAATAATTCATTATTTTTAATCAAAATTTGAAAGATAGAAATGGTCACTGTAAGTTATTCTTAGAAGATAGACATATGCTATCGCGGACTTTTTTTTAGAACTTTTTAAGAGGAACAATTCACCCATACATCATTTTTATCCAATAGCAGTATATGACCCAGCGCACGCCTTGAAAACGTTTAAGATTCAAAAAATTTTCCGACTTCCTTAACAAATTTGCACATAATATCTAGCCATAATACTTTATGTGGATAATATATAGCCTATAACCATCTGGAATAATGTACCTTTGAATTGGTAAAAGAATTTTTGAAATAGGTGCGGTGGTTCCAAAGTTTGCTCCGGACATACATACAAACTCACAAAATTCGCGCTCCCTCTTTATTATAATAGTATAGATAAACAGTGGTACCTACTTACTTTTATTACTACGCTATTAAGATAATTTTAAATAATAGGTGAATAGGTAGGTGAACAAGTAAAAACTCGTTGAAAAGAGCCATAGATTCGCCTGCCTACATTTTTTTTTTAAATTTAGTTTTGGACATCATGTGTGAATTTACTCTTACGAGACAAAGATAGAATTCTAAGCTTACGCGGGGACATAAGTCCAACGCCTAGAGGCGTTCATGAGAGAGTTGATCTAGATTGGTTTTTCCTCCGAGAGATTGGGCGATGATTACACTAATCGCATTTTATCCTTAAACTAGCTTTTGCCCCCGCGACTTCGTCCGCGTGAAATTAGGTATTGGGGTGGAATTTTCAAAAACTGTGACACACGTACTTCTTTATTTTTAACTGAAAGCTCAAATACCAACTTTGATGGAAACAGCTTGAAAAATGACGGAGTTTCATATAAACTTTCATCCCCTATTTAAACCCCTTAGGGGTGGAATTTCCAATAATCCTTTCTTAGTGTGCGCCTAGGTCATAAAAGGAACCAACTGTAAAAATTTCAAGTTTCTAACTTCAGTAGTTTATGCTGTGCGTTGATATCTCAGTCAGTCAGTCAGTCAGTCACGACTTTGAATTTTATATATATAGATACATTAATAAGTTGCACTGAACGATAATAATAATTATTCCCGGTGGGTGCAGTAGGTACTATTTTAAGGAATGTACAATTGGACATGATACCTATCACCAAATGACTAAAAATCTCAGTAGGTATCAATATCCTCGTGATGTTCCCAATTTATTCCTTTTAAAATCAATCTGTCTAGACTTAATGCATTGGTGTCTCAATCACCTTCCCGTTATGGTCGCTTGTTTTAAACCCGCTCAACTAAGCGTTTGGAGGGGAAAGAGGAATACTGGTTATGTTTAACATAGCTCATATCGAGGCGCACGGCAGTGCGCTAAGGCCAAAGTACGGCCCAGCGCATGGAGTATTTCTATACTTATTAAAAGAAAATGAACGCTTCAAGATTCAACAACGGCTCAAATTTTTTTTTTCAGAAATCTCATCTAGGTAACAATTACAACACATGAAGGACAAATAAGTTCAATACCTAATTAATAACTCCAGAATTAATTTAAAGTACCAATAGAAATGATAAAATGATCATAAAATATGATATAATTACTATAGGAAATAGGTATATACATAAACAGAATATTTTAAAAGAATTTCTAATCATTTATAAAGGAATATAAAATCATGAAAAGCAAAAATAATGTTGCAATATAAATCAATAGAGAGTTTGTTGTCGTTAGTTTTCATTCTAATTAAAAATTAATTAGTTTAACGTTTTAATTAGTAATTAAAATTTTAACCGAATCTTGTTTATATTATGTGACTTTATTTAAACACCTAGACGCTAGATTGATGTTTAAACGAAAATAAAGACGCAATAAAAAGATACGTGATTGAGGCAAAATAATACAAATGAAGACAAAAAAAAACTATGTTTAAAGTTACAACGTAATCCATCACAGTACGTCGCCAGCATTTACATGGACCCATTAAAACGGCAGGGTTTATTGCTAAATTTGCGGATTTAACGCTAAGCTCATCATTCTCAGATTCTGTTTTGTTATTCTGTAAAACGTTTTCGCCGTTGTTGATATCACTGATGAAACGTCTCTTACGAAATTCTTAAGCTGTGGCCTGTGTCACCGCTCTTGCTCGACTAAGTTGAGTGCATTTTTGTTCTCGTGGGCGTACAACAAGTTTACAACGAAAGACTATCCTGCGAACCGCCCTTGAAAGGTGTTTTAAATATGACTTAAGTAGGTAGAACTGATTTTCCGTCATAATAATAATAATCATCATCGTTGTTGGCTGTCCTAGACATTAATTCTGGCGGTCATTATGCTTCTCTGCTTTAAGCTGCTTTATTTAAATAAGGATGAGATATGCAGTCTCCACATTCAAGTAAAGTAATTAAAGCTAACAGACTTACGAGTACCTAATGTGCAATGTGATAATTTCTCTAATTAATTAT
The DNA here is from genome assembly GCA_038048805.1 of Hipparchia sbordonii. NCBI lineage: Eukaryota > Metazoa > Arthropoda > Insecta > Lepidoptera > Nymphalidae > Hipparchia > Hipparchia sbordonii. The sequence continues at coordinate 3,211,843 of CM076107.1, read as the reverse complement.
TATTTCGATAACTTGAAAAAGTTACAGTACCTACTTGCCTATGTAATATTTCAAGTGATCAGAATAAACTTGATTATTTTTATGTCTTCTTTCTCCGCTGCGTCAGCGTTGATGGCAAGACTGCACCTACTTTGGTTTGAAGATAACACAACAGCTGACTCTATGTCCGGGTCGGCTCGATTGTTGTCCGATTTATTCAGCCCACGATCGCCGACGATCGTCAATCGACGCCTCGCGGTACGAGATTTCGGCCAACGAAACTGTATCGAACTCGACGCACGCAATGAGAATTCACATTGCTTATTAGCATTGTTATGCTTCCTTTAAATTTGCAATTGATATTAGTTCTAGGAGTCAGCTCGTCTCGTCTGCTTCTCTGCTTTTAGACAAGGTCGCCGCGAACCGGTGCGGGTGAAGGTTTTTTATAATTAGGTAAGTATATATGCGTGTTGCCAGTGAAAATGACATGGATCATAGATGGTTGTTAACTATAGGCCTTATAAGAAGACGCAGGATCACTCAGCGGGCGATGGAGAGAGCTATGCTCGGAGTATCCCTGCGAGATCAAATCAGAACTGAGGAGATCCGTAGGAGAATCAAAGTCATCGACATAGCTCAAGGAGACGCGAAACTGAAGTGGAAATGGGCAGGGTATATAGTTCATTTTCAGTAAAATTAAATATAGGTCTACCCATGAAGGAAAACAGAAAACTTCTAGTCAAAAATGAACTTTGTTTGAAGTGCATTTTTTATTTACCAGCTATTATGACGTAGGTACGTATCTGCTAAGAAAGGATTTCTTTTTTAATTCGATGACAAGATAGCCCTTGACTGCGATCTCACCTGATGGTAAGTGACGATGCAGTCTAAGATGGTAGCGGGCTAACTTGGAAGGGGTATAGCAATGTAAATTCAACCATTACCCCTAATCGGTTTCTACACGCCATCGTGCCGGAACGCTAAATCGCTTGGCGGCACGTCTTTGACGGTAGGGTGGTAACTAGCCATGGCCAAAGCCACCAGACAATTTTTTGAAAATTCAACAAACAATTTTTGAAAATTCAACCCCTAATGGGGTAAAATAGGAGTTTGAAAAATGTGAACGAAGCCGCCGGTCAAAGCTAGTTTTATAATAAAGAAAAACACGGAAATATTATAACTGACGTAGACGTATTCATCTCAAGACGTAAAAGGAGATGGAAGTCATCACGTAGATATATCTAGTATCAGCGGCGAGCATCTAGCACAATACCTAGCTAGATGCATTTAGTGCACTGAAGTGAGACCTTACGTGCTTTGTGTGACAACAGTCTATGCCTAGTTTGGTTTGGCTGAGCGTGGTTCGTCTTCCTATATTGATTGACCTTCTTTTCGTTATGTTCTTAAAACATGAACCACGATGATTCAGCCGATCGTAGTCCTGAATCTATAATAATAATATTTTGTAGGTCGCTTTGGTAATTTTTCCTTAACTTACTCTATAATAATTCTTAAATTAATAATTTTAAGTAAAGTAGGCACCTATTGATGTTACCTAATTTTTTTTAATTACTTATACCTATTAAAATTTTATTATACAATACTAGCTTTTGCCCCCGCGACTTCGTCCGCGTGGAATTAGATTTTGGGGTGGAATTTTCAAAAACTGTGACACACGTACTTTTTTATTTTTAACTGAAAGCTCAAATACCAACTTTGATGGAAACAGCTTGAAAAATGACGGAGTTTCATATAAACTTCCATCCCCTATTTAAACCCCTTAGGGGTGGAATTTCCAATAATCCTTTCTTAGTGTGCGCCTACGTCATAAAAGGAACCAACTGTAAAAATATCAAGTTTCTCACTTCAGTAGTTTAGGCTGTGCGTTGATATCTCAGTCAGTAAGTCAGTCAGTCAGTCAGGACTTTGAATTTTATATATATAGATGTAACAAAAACCCTGTCGTTCCTGTGAGCTACGAAATGTGCTCATGAAACTGAACAACTTTCCTGAAATATGAAAAAAAATGTGGACCTCCCATTGTATCGTCAATTTTGTAATTATTTTATTTGTGTCTATTGATTTTCTTCCCATCGCCCGTGAAAAGTTAAGATGTCCGCTTTGCCCGGACTTCCCTTACCTATTTAATAATCAAATATGTGCTGAAGAAGTCCATTTTGTTGGCTTGGTCCCAAACAAGCCCCATGGCCGATGTTTCATACAAACGTAGTGTTACTCGAATTTACCAACTCGAGTCGGCCTTATCGAGTTTTTATTTATCTGCTTTCACGACTTACAAAATAGTAGCTTACCAAAATATTATGCATACCTAGTGCCGATTTCATCAAAAGTCGATTGACGTTTAACTGAAGAATAAATTGGTCAATCTGACCGTTTTTGTACTGAAAATCTTTTTTTTTTTTATTCGTTGACAAGATAGACCTTGAATGCGATCTCACCTGATGATAAGTGACGATGCAGTCTAAGATGGTAGCGGGCTAACTTGTAAGGGGTATAGCACTGTAAATTCAACCCATACCCCTAATCAGTTTCTACACGCCATCGTGCCGGAACGCTAAATCGCTGGGCGGCACGTCTTTGACGGTAGGATGGTAACTAGCCACGGCCAAAGCCTCCCACCAGACAAAATAAAAAAATCTGCTAAAATAACGCTCGCATAAGAAAAAGACTTATTTTGAAATTAGCCCTTATACTGTTTTACTTAATACACTTGTAGATACATAGATGACCAATAAATAAGATAATGCATAGATGATTTTATCTCGAGCATAAATCATAAAATTTTACAGCTTTTTAAGTGGACATTATCTAACTGATTAGGCACAAGGATTCTGTGTGGCGCTAGCTTGAAAGCGACCCTTGTTCGTGACCCCGGGGGTCACGCAGATAGAAGCTTATAGAAAACTGATAATAATTTTAAACGTGAATTATTATAAATTATTATCCTGAGAGTCGTTCAGATAAATTAATATAATAATAATCTTATGAAACGGTCTGCTTTGATGTTGGAACGACTTCATATTTTAGGAGATTAAGAAATGTGAGGCCTTAATTGGAACTAAATGAAGGGTGAAATTGTTTGTGTCCGCCGGGGTCATAAGATAAAATTTTATGGAAAACTGATGGTACTGACAGTACAATGACCTGAGTAGGTGTGAATTTCCAAAATACACCCAAGTTTAGTACCTAACTCTAACAAAAAAAACGCTCAAAGGTCAACAAGTCCTAACTAATATTATAATTAATGCGAAAGTGTGTTTGTTTGTATCAACAAAAACACACTTTCGATTCTATTCCATTCACCTATAATACAGGTGGTTACTTGCCTACTTGGTATTGACATTTTTTTTTTTTTATTAATTAATTAATTAACTTAACCTCGAATCGTTCGATGACATCAGAGGCTAAGAGATAAGGCAGATAAAAACTCTGCCCAAACGGTGATGGTTTTTGAGCACCTCCATGTAGGAAATTTTGGATGCGACAATTTGCTACTCTAATTTGTTAGATCAAATAAGGTTAAGGCGCTGTTGCGGTTGTTTAGGAGTCCTTGAGACTTCTAAGGAGAGACTAGGCTTGATCTCTCTCCGGTCGTGTCGGATATCCGTCCCATCGGACTATGGGAGCGAGGGAATAGAGAGTGCACCTGTGCACTATAATATTTTCCGTGCAGATTGGTCGCCGTGGCCGGATTCGAGAAGAGACCTAGATTTTAAGGGTTAAATTATGTTCTAGCCATGTTTTGTATTGACTATATTCGGAGTTACCTTGTCTATTAGGACCAAACTCCTTAAACAAAGAAAAAAAAAATACAACTTTATTCGACGGCACGAATTTCAACAGAGGCCGTGGTTTTCCACATTTTGGAGCGACATAGTCCTTGCAGAGTTAAGTTTTTCAAAAAATCCCACTGAAAAATCTCTCCAAGTCCTGAACACATTGTGTGGGTATGGTTCTCTTTTTGAACAGACTATTAATGGTTTTTGACACTGACATCAGAGAAATCGTTCCTATTATGAATTGTTAACACTAGCTTCTACCCACGATATAGTCCGCGTAGAGCTAGGTTTATCAAAAAATCCCACTGAAAAATCTCTCCAGGTCCTCACTCCTCAACACATTGTGTGGAGTTATGCATATCCACACAACTACCTGTATTCATAGCTCGCAGCCACTTGTGCAGTTGACGCCAATAACTCAGTGCTCACATTGATTGACGGCGGACCCTCAGGTTTTATGAGGGCCTTAATTACCGCGACACGGACGGCTCGTCTCCGCACTGAGCCAAACTCAATCCGAGAGGCATTTGTTTTTTTCTAAATTTTAAAAATCGAACCGCAATATTTTGCCGTGTTTTAGGGTTCCATCCGTCGAATTATAACGCATAGAAAGTGACTAAGATTTTTACAAAAATTCGCGTCAATCGTAGGAACAAAATAAACGTGAAAATTCTTTTTACAAAACCGACTTCAAACGCCACTACAAAGTGTAGGTATAAGTTTCCGACGAATTGAGAACCTCCTTTTTTGGAAGTCTGTTAAGGCCCAAGAAACGGGTCTGCCCGCGAAATTCAAATTTAATTTGGTTTTTCGCAATTTGTAAACTAATACGACGAAGTAGGCTTATGGTATTCAAATTGCGCCAATGGCAGTATCATCTTCACAGGTTTATATACTTATCTTAACGTGAAAGTATCTAGTTTAAGAAATTAGTCAAAATAATGAGTTTGACGTGAGCTACTCACAAATTAGTCATTATTTTGATTAATTTCTTAAACTGGATACTTATACGTAAAGATTAGTATATAAACCTGTGCAGATAATACTGCCATTATCGCAATTTGAATACCATAAGCCTACTTTGTCGTATTCGTTTATAAATAGCGAAAAACCCAATTAAATTTGAATTTCGGGGGCAGCTTCGTGTCTTGGACCTAAACAGGTAATGAATGTGTGAAACCGATAGGTACTAATTAATATACTTCATACAAACTACCCTACTATTTGTGCATTTTGACATTGGATATTTAGATTAGTTATCAGCACTCTTATTGTAAGTAACAAGTAGTTAGATCGCAGTCAAGCGCTAGTCTATAAATTAAAAACAAAATCGGCCCTTATAGACCAGGGTAGATCCCTTTAAAAACGAAAAAAAATAGTAGTAGGGTGAAACCCATTAGAAAAGGAGGGGAATATTATAAAGATGAAAGGAAAAATAATTTACGGGCGATCTGAGGTCGGGAAGGGGTGGGGGTGAGTTTTTAAGGGGGAAAAACGGTTTTTCTCGATTTCCGGCAAAACTAAAAGTCCTATCGAAAAAAGTCAAATGGCAAAGTTGTAGGTAATAAAAAGATCTAAAACTTTTGTATTAACACTTTTTTCACATAACCTCAAAATTTATGTGAAAAATTCAAAAAACCCTGTTTTTGGTTTTTTATTTTTATCTTTTACAAAAATATTTCTTTTTTAACGAAATTTGGTGAAAACTTACCTTTTTATGTCCCAAATACGCTGTAATTTATTTGATTAAAAATTTTTATTTTTTCACCTTATTTTGAATTAATATCGAAAAAACACCCTAATTTTCAATCGAAAAGTCACCCGTCAAAATATCAGCTTTTTTCAAAAAGTTGGTATGTTTTCTGTTCGTTGAAATCTCTACTTTCCGATGGTGAAAAAAAAAATATATGTTACTACAGTAAATCTTCTCAGAAAATAATTTCAATCTTTAGGTTATGTTACGTTAAGCATACTATTTTTTAAAGAAAATATTACGATTTTAATGTTTGAGTTGATTGATACAGATAAAAATGTTTGTTTTATTTTTTTAAGTAAACTTGTCACAATTATCTTAAAGAAAATCAACTCAAACATTAAAATCGTAATATTTTCTTTAAAAAATAGTATGCTTAACGTAACATAACCTAAAGATTGAAATTATTTTCTGAGAAGATTTACTGTAGTAACATATATTTTTTTTTCACCATCGGAAAGTAGAGATTTCAACGAACAGAAAACATACCAACTTTTTCGAAAAAAAAGCTGATATTTTGACGGGTGACTTTTCGATTGAAAATTAGGGTGTTTTTTCGATATTAATTCAAAATAAGGTGAAAAAATAAATATTTTTAATCAAATAAATTACAGCGTATTTGGGACATAAAAAGGTAAGTTTTCACCAAATTTCGTTAAAAAAAAATAATTTTTGTAAAAGATAAAAATAAAAAACCAAAAACAGGGTTTTTTGAATTTTTCACATAAATTTTGAGGTTATGTGAAAAAAGTGTAAATACAAAAGTTTTAGATCTTTTTATTACCTACAACTTTGTCATTTGACTTTTTTTGATAGGACTTTTAGTTTTGCCGGAAATCGAGGAAAACCGTTTTTCCCCCTTAAAAACTCACCCCCACCCCTTCCCGACCTCAGATCGCCCGTAAATTATTTTTCCTTTCATCTTTATAATATTCCCCTCCTTTTCTAATGGGTTTCATCCTACTACTATTTTTTTTCACTTTTTATTATTTTTAAAGGGATCTACCCTGGTCTATTAGTAAGTTAATGAGTAATCTGAGGTTATGGAGAATGTATGAAAAAATAATATAAAACATCTAAGCATGTATTTATGCACGTAACATGAAATGTAACATACAATTACTTAGTTCAACTACAAGACAATAACTTCTATTAGTCAAATCATACACGTAAGTACTTATTTATTACTTACGTATATGATTCTAGCGTGAAATTATTATGTAAAATTAATTTCTTTTTGTTATCGGAATACTAGTTTCCGTTTAAACTGTTAGCGATTAAGTATCTACCCTTTTCTTGGTAAAGTGTAAGCATTCTAAATGTTTTAGTGCTGTAATTTAGTATAATCAGCATTATATAGGTAGTTTTAATTAGTTATATAGTCAGCATTTTTATCTTTTGGTATTTATAATGTGGTACTTTTATTTTTATATCAGTATAACGAATTACATGATATCTATACCGAAATATGTAGATCATTAAAAATTAATATAATAAATTGAAAATGAATTGAAATTTTAAACATCGATTCGATTGAGCGCAGAATTCTTATGTTGAGATTTATAGAGCGTGCTCTGGCTTAGCTCAGCCTTAAGATAGAGGTTAAAACGAGATGTTCTGACATAAATCTGTCTGGTTTTAACTCTGTCTTGAGTCTGAACTGAGTGAGAGTGCGGTCTTTATTTCAGCCTCAGAGAAGGGTCATATAGGCAATAGGCCCTCCACGCTGGCCCAATACGAATTTATAGACTTCACACAATTTTGAGAACATTATGGAGAACTTTCAGGAGTGCAGGTTTCCTCACGATGTTTTCCTTCATCGTTGAAGTATGTAATATTTCATTGCTTAACACACATAATTCTGAAAAAATCAGCTTCGCGTGCGCGGGATCGAACCTGCGACTGGGAGTAGGAGACAGTAGTGCTAACCACTAGGCTATTTGTATTATCAAAACGTCTGTAGTTTACTTAGAAATGGTGAAATAGGCCCGTGAACTTACTCTACATTACACCTACATAGTTTAGTAAGAAAATAAATTAAAAAGACATAAATAGCTTACCTGCTTACATGCTAGGTACAGCTCATAAGTAGGTCTTGTCTTCTTGTATTGTCTCAAGTGTTTTTTTTTTTCAACCTTATTTAATATTATTCAAAGTAATCGTACCTACGCAAGAAAACAATTTTGTTCTTAGCGCCGTTAACTAATAATAAAATAGTTTTATATATATATTATACATTACAATTATTGTAATGTATAATTTTACATAATGTTCCGTGTTCTGTCTAATTACCAATATTCCTAGAATTAGGAATCAGAACTTCTTCCTATCGCCATTTCTACTTATAGTCCTCGCGTGATATTTAATTGTAGATTGGCTACAACATACAAACTAGAACAAGAGATGGTCGTAAGTTGCGCGTGCAAATAAAATATATAACTTCAATTATTCAATAGGGAAAAAAAACAATATACCTACACGGTGACTTTTTTATCGTCTTAGAAAAGCAAAAAAGTATCCAATTCTTATTATCCATTAGTAAAACAATAAAAAAAATAAAGCACACTTGAAGGAGTCATTTTTAATTTAATTTTTCGTAAATATAAGTAACCTTCCCAAATACCTAATAAATATTTTTTTTAGCAATATAATATGTATTACGTAATTTGTACCAAACAGTGTAAACTAGGTAGGTACTTCGAATTGCGATATTCAAGTGGTGAAAATAACCAAAGACGACTCACTAGGTGGATGCAAGAAAGCCGCTTGTATCCACAAGAGGTATAAGTGGCAGTACTGTGGCGATTCTTGCGAGACCTTTGTCCAGCTATGGACAAAAGTCTCTGACATGGTCTCTCAACGCCGACGAACTACCATAGAAAATGTTGTCACCCTCTCTTAATCTAAATATACCTAATATTCTTGGAACACCACAAAAAACTGGCAAACGTTCACGGCACAATGGACATGCGAAGTAATTCTGTAACACGTCATAAACTACGTCTTATATAGTAAACGTTCACGCTCGCTTGGAAATAGGTTCTGTTTCAATTAATATCATGTGCTTATAACGCCCAGTTACTATATTAACTATTAATCTATCTGTCATCAGTCGATAAGTAGGTAATCTAGCAACGTTTTAGTTTGTCGAAACAATTGTTGACAAATAGCAAGGTTGCTAGGGTATAGGTACCTTTCTTATTTTCGGAAATATATAAAAGGAACAGCACTGGTAGCATGGGCAGGAGATAAAAGTTTTATCCCCTGATTTTATCCACTGTCAGGGGATAAAATTATCTTTTCCCTATGCTAAAAGCATGGCGACAGAGGAGAAGGCGATATATATTCCTATAAGTATATCCACTGAGTGTTATTTCCACCGCTGTGCCCATGCTCGACGGGTGGATAAAGCTAAGCGAGGGGATAATCGTTTTATCCTTTTCCCGGGGATAAAATTTCTCCCGCCCATGCTACCAGTGCTGGTGACTGACTGACTAACTGATCTATCAACGCACAGTTCAAATCACTGGACAGATCGGGCTGAAAGGCATATAGATAGATATTATGCGGTAAGCATCCGCTAAGAAAGGATTTTTGAAATTCAACCCCTAAAAGGGATAAAATAGTGGTTTTAAAAATGAAACTTAACGTGAACGAAGTCGCAGGCGAAAGTTAGTCGATAGATAAAAATTTAACTAAATAAAAATCTATCTATTTATACATATTTATAAATTAATTACTGTTCGTCAGTCTGGGGCAAAAACGGCTTGACCAATTTGAATGATGATTTCAATGATTTCTACTAGGGATGAGTTATATACTCACAATACAAGCGACTTTATTGTCAAATGATATGACAAGTTGCGACAAATACCTGCCATTACGCGCTTCATTTATCGCACGCTTGTAACATATCCACCTCTTTTTATGCATACAATATTATAGGATTATTTTTGTTTTGTTCGCTCTAATACATGGGTGGTTTAAAAATATAAAAAAAAATAGGGAAAACCCAGAAGAACAACTGAGAAATGGAATAAATCAAAATTGTTATTTCTATATAGGAATCATCACTTCGGATCACAAGTAAAACAAAATTTAAAAGTAAAAAAACAAATGATACCTACCTATATTTAAAGGAGATAGATGTAAATTTAAAATCCAACAAACCTAACCTAACAATTAAATTAAATTGGTACCTAGCGAAAAGTTGCACGCTTCACACACAGACATTGGCTTGCATTGAACAAAACGCTGTCGAGATACGATCTCAAATCGCAACATCAATTTGTAAGACGCTGGCATGTTGGGGAGCAATTAATTAAGCGACTCTACGTGTTACTCTCTCGGACGTTTCACGCGCAGACGCGTTACGCATTCCGGGTTGCTCTTTACATGCACCGGCTCTTGGCGTAGTTGGTAATTCTGAAGGAACTAGGCTAACTACGTCAATGTATATGTATAGATATGGCGGTCCGAGCACTCATTTTGTAAAAAAAAGTTCAACTGAACTGTACTGTAGTCCGTACACTTGCAATCTGATTATTCACTTCCTAAATCAAGTGTACTTTTTTGTTACTTGAATGTTGGATTTTCAATTCACAATCAGGGGCTTAAAAACACACACACTAATCCTAAAATAAAAGGTAATGTTCAAAATAAAAGGAGAACTGGCGTAGCAATAGAATAAGAAAAGAAGTACCTAGTAGCTTATTGTAAGGAAGTCATTTCTTATTGAAAAAAATTTTTATCGCATTACCCAGAACGAAAAATAATAGCGTTAAATAATAACTTACGTATTATTAGTTTAAATTATTTTTTTCGTTTCTTACTTTAAATTTTTATTTATTTATTTTTATTTTTTATTTACATAATATAAGGATTTACAAGACAACATATATTAGACGAAGTAGACATAGGTGAAGCTTATCTCTAAAAAAAAGAAATTTCTTCCAGCTTCCCTTGAAAGTGAGTGATTTTTTTTCGCCATAGGCCCAAAAAGAAGCAGGTTTTAATGAGTGGAAATTAAAGAATCATTTTAATTTGTCCTAATTGATTTAAATAGATATGGGAAGACTTCCTTCATCAACTATGAAGGTTTATAACCGCATTACGGAGTCTTCAGTTTGTTTACAGCTGGCGTGAGGGCCGCGCCCACAAAATGGCCGCCGCCTGGCCGGTCACCGAATTACTTCTGGCTGAATGGAACCAGACTAAGATGAGATCTATACTCACACTCTGCTCAGAATCAAGACATAAGACTCCGGACCTTCGACTTAAGAGTAGGTAACGGTAGGTACCATGAAAATGGTATACCTATTTAGGAGAGCATAGCTAGCATAGGCGGGAGAAATTTTATCCCCGAGGAAAGGATAAAATGTTTATCCCCTCGCTCAGTTTTATCCACCTGTCGAGCATGAGCAAAATGGTAGAAATAATATCCACAGTGGATATTCCTATAGGAATATACTTTTCCTTTCCCCTGTCGCCATGCTTTAACTTAGGGAGAAGATAATTTTATCCTTTGTCAGTGGATAAAATCGGGGGATAAAACTTTTATCTCCTCCCGATGCTAACCCTGTAGGGCTTAAAATACAGGATTGAATTAACTGTAAAAAATATCTGAGAATATTTGAGACAGAAAATTAAAAAAAAAATTGTAACAATAATTGCATAATATAATAACTAGATGATGCCCGCGACTTCATCCGCGTGGATAAAGGTTTTTTGATTCCCGCGGGAGCTATTTAATTTTCGGGATAAAATGCAGCCTAAGCCTAATAATCCTGGATATGAGCTATTTCCATGCCAAATTTCGGTCAAATCGGTTCATTCGTTGTGGCCTAACAAACCTTCGCATTTTATAATATTAGTAGGATTTTTTATCTTGATTTATATACTTATTTATTTTGCGGTGTGTGTATGTGTGTTTATGGCATCATAGCAGCCGAACGAATGAGTGTTCTTAGCTATTTTTGATGAAAACCGGTCCAAGATGGCCGCCGTCATAAAATGACAGATACCATATTTTAACAATTACTGACTAGCGATTAGAATGTTGTAACATGTCGGGGGTGTTTTAAATTTTTAATTTACACTTGTTACATAATAATTTTCTGTAAAACCACCTTTCTCACCGACCACTAGTTTCTGTATCTAATTACAATCATAATTAAACAACCCTATAGAAAATAACGAACACAATATATTATGAGTCCAATTCGAAAATCGATTTAATAATAATCGATGTGTAAACTCTTTCTCGATACACCTCAGTAGCGATTACTTTAATAGCGTAATTTTATTGGCCCATTGCATGAAATCCTGCTCTATAATTTTCCTGTAGGCATTAAGCAGGTATAGGCCCCCTTAAGCCTTTAATTTGCAGCACTAGATAAAATAACTCGTTTACCTAGCCAGTGTAGTTAATATTTTTGTTAATATAAAGCTTAGTGTACACGTTACACAGGACTACAGTTCTTGCAATTCCCGAGTGGTTTTACTTGTGGTTACGTTGTGTACATACACATTGCGTAAGTGTGTGTGCCTGTCAGGAGCCTAGGTGGAAGTGGTCAGGCGCGAGCAAGCTCTCGCTCACACTAATACAGACATGACACACACATAACCATGAGCCACGCGCCCTCGTGAATTGCAAGAAATATACCAACTTTTTAATAAAAGTGGGATAAGAAAAGTAGCTGTCTTTTCTGAAATGTTAAAAGCGATATGTAGGTAGGTACATTATAAATAATAAATATAATAATACAGGAAACATTTGCAATCCTGGAGGTATATTCATTACATTTAATTTGAGAACTCGACAGAATGTATTAATTCTTATCTCTCTTATTATCCTTACCCTTACTAATATTATAAATGCGAAAGTGAGTTTGTTTGTTGGTTTGTCCTTCAATCACTCTGCAACGGAGCAACGGATCGACGTGATTTTTTGTATGGGTATAGTTGAGGATTTGGAGAGTGACATAGGCTACTTTTTATCAAGGAAAATCAAAGAGTTCCCACGGGATTTCAAAAACTAACTCTACGACTCTACGCGGACAAAGTCACTAAAATTATGTATTACTTGTTTCTGCCCGCGGCTTCGCTCACGTTAAGTTTGATTGTTAAAACTCTTATTTTACTCCCTCAGGGGTTAAATTTTTAAAAATCGTTTCTTAGCGAATGCCTACATCATAATAGATACCTAGCTATTATGACGTAGGTAGCTGTATGCCAAATTTCAGCCCGATCCGTCCAGTGGTTTGAGCTGTGCATTGATAGGTCAGTCAGTCACCTTTTCCGTATATATTTAGATTGTCATCAATGTATCGTTGGTCTATCAATTTAATAAAATAAAACATAAACTATCTACTAGCACCTGTGTGAACCAAGCTTTATAACAAATTGATTGGTAATCGACAATCGCACATCGTTTTGAATTTTAGTAGAAAATTGTAAACACGTTTTATAAAAGTGATATCTTAACGACATAATTCAAAGCAAATAGTTTTAGGTAGCTTAAGATATTATGCAAAAATCACTTATTTCTAAAGTAAGATTACTTACCTACTGCCTGAATCAAGACATTAAGTATTCAACTTACTTGTAGCTAAATTTGTCTAGAATTAGACCAATTTGTCTTACATTAAAAGACTAACCAATAATTAAATAGCCTTGTTTTGATTAATTCTGGAAAATATTTTATCCACGTGATCAGTAGATCAGTGTTTAGTCATACTTTTTGACGACCTCGCTGACGCAGTGGTGAGCGCTGTGGTCTTATAACTGGGAGGGCTCGGATTCGATTCCCGGCGGGATCAATTTGGGAATTTATAATTTCTGAATTGTCTCTGGTCTGGTCTGGTGGGAGGCTTTGGCCGTGGCTAGTTACCACCCTACCGTCAAAAACGTGCCGCCAAGCGATTTAGCATTCCGGCACGATGGCGTGTAGAAACGGATTAGGGTTATGGGTTGAATATACACTGCTATACCCCTTCCAAGTTAGCCCGCTACGATGTTAGACTGCATCGTCACTTACCGCAGGTGAGATCGCAGCCGAGGGCTATCTTGTCATCGAATAAAAAAAAATTACTTAATTGGGCATTAGGTTATCAACAAAACCTATAGAACTATAATGCTAAGAAGTTCAATAGGCTGGAATCATATCTATGCGCAACGATTCGGATTTTTCCGTATGATTTCAATTTTCAGTCACACTTATACGCATCGCGTGTCGACGCTTGCGAACGGATCCGTTCACATGCGAAAGGATCGCGAACGGATTCGTTCACATGCGAAAGGATCGCGAACGGATCCGTTCGCATGCTAAAGGGTTGTCTGCATAGGGATGTTCGATGATGACATCAATGTTTTCACCGCTAGCTTAACCTCAATTCTCGATATTTATATTCTTCTATCTGCTGTACACGTAAAAAGACTTGTCCTGACTGACTGATGATTCTGAATTTTGATTAATGATTTTCCGGCCTATGTATAATATGCGGCCTATGTGTTATTCAAGACTATAATCTATCTCTGTGCCAAATTTCAGCCAAATCAGTTTAGTCTTTGTGGCGTGATTAAGTACCTAACAAACATCCATCCATCTATCCATGTATCCAAACTTTCACATTTATAATATTAGTAGAGGATTAAAGGCAATATGACAATAAAACATTAAATAATAATAATTGATATGAGTTTATCCGTCAGTCACAGCAATCGTTGAGAAAATGAAGAATAAGTACCTGCCTACCTACTTTGAACAATTCACTAGTCAGCTCTTAGACTACAATATTGTCCTTTGTTCCAACTTCTATCGCCTCAATGTCATCTCGATCGCCATTTTGTCACTGTCACGTAATAAATATTTGCTTTGTACAACTATTCATTATAAGGTCATCGCACACTACCTCATTAAAACAAGAAAGAAGTCCAAAAGCCGCACACCATTCTTTACGAACTTTACGAACGAGTCTGTAATAAGATTATTTTGGTCAGTTATTGTTTGAGTGACTTTTTCGTTACCTAATAGATGTGGTTCCTTGCATTACATAGGTATCCATGTGAATTTAAAGAAATAAGTTGCGAGTTTACATACATACATACATCCATATTTATGTGGTTTTATTTTGTGCAATATTTTTACAATGTTGCTGACTGTCATATTCAAAACACCAATAAATAAATAAATATCCCTGTACACTGTACATATTTTATGGAATTAAAAATTGACTTATTACAACCTAATAGTTATAAATGCGAATAAGATAAGTAGCACGAATTGACAACTGCTCCTGCTTACGTCATCCGCATTTTCTGAATTCAAACAACTCTTGTTGTAGTTGTGTGCGGCTCTTGCGGCAGTGTGCGACCCTCGCATTGTCATCACGATGACACAGCAGTGAGTGTTATGTGCGATCAACTTCAATATTTGCTTTGCCTGTGGTCATTATACAGCGTGACACGACAACGTTAATAAATGCTTTACGACGCTTATCTGTAGTGTTGGCTATTTATAAATACACCTTTTGTATGTACCTACCACTAAGTACGTGTATCTACTAGGCAATTAAGGTACATGTTCGCAATACGTAGAACACATTTTCAACCGACGAAAAAAAAGAGAGTTCTCAATTCGTCGCCTATAACAATATTTTTTTTACGTAGGACCACCTTATGACTAGGCATAACTTTTCGCAGAGTCGTCCGATTTTGATGATTTTATTTTAATGGATAGAGTCTACCTCGAAATCGGTCCCATTTAAATTTGAAAAATAAATTCTACCTCTAAGGGTAGTCGCAGACACCCGATTCTGTCGTGTATAATGTTGTACCTACTGGGTTATCCGTTTTATGATTCTTTTTTTTTTATTGAATAATATTATGCCTCAAAGTAAAATTAACCCCTAAAAATTGATAAAAAAATAATAACTTTTCAACAAAAAATTCAACCGAGCGACGATAGAAGCAGCAAAAAAGGGAAAAATAAAATATATACATTTTTAGTCTTAAAAACAAAGCTCCTAAACTATGCCTAAACTAATGTAGTAGTAACTAGTGTTTAGTCGGCGAAAAAGGTTTTTATAAAAAAAAAAAAAATAAAGCTCGTAGTTATACTTTTAAAAGTTTGTCACCGACTCATAATTAGCTACAAGACTTACATTAGTTTAGGAGCTAAGTTATTAAGACTAAAAAGGTTTATTTTATTTTTAAGTGTGTTCATTTGTTGAGTTTTCCTTCAATCACTTAGCAACAGAGCAACGGGTCGACGTGATTTTTTGCATTGTTATTAAGGACTTGAAGAATAACTTATGCTGTATTTGAAACTGAGGATTCACAAGGGATTTTTAAAAATCTAACTTCATGCAGTAGTCGCGAGAAAAAGCTAGTGTCATATAAGCTATAGCCATCTTGAAACTATGTTGCAATAGTAATATTTCAAAGAATGATAGGCGTCTATACATCGTAACCTTTCATGCATTATTAATTACCTACTTAGGTATATTTTATTCGACTTTGAATGATTTATTCGTAATAAATTATTATTTACTTAATTGACAAATGATAATAATTTATTTGGACACCAACCTTACTCATTGGTAAGAAAACTGATTTGAAAATGTACACGTAGAGTCTCCTACCATATTGTTTAGTGGGAGTGGAAAATTGAATTTTAGTCTTCTCCAACAAATATGCGATATTATAAAATATACTTACATATTTATATTTAATATTTATGTACAATAAAATAAATAAAAAAGTACCAAGCTATATCTACCAACACAGCTCAAAGATTTTCGCGTAAAGGACGGAAAGTTAAAATCTCATCTGTTTCTTTTATATGGTAGCATCCGGAAATTAGTAACTCCGGACATCTATAGGTAGAAGTGTTCGGAGGATGGTGTCTATAAAAATCTCAATTTCTTAATCCAATCAAAGACTGACAACAACAACATAGATAATTAAGATAGAAGTTAAAAAAAAAACAACTATTGTATGTTTTTTTTTTGTGTGGAAAATTGGAATACGAATTTATAAGCCACAAAACCTGCGACAAATAAGAATGTCGACCAATTATTATACAGGTTACCTAGTTAGGAGATAGAACAAATCACCCACGCATAAGCCCAAATTATTACATTAAGTTTGTAGGTTTGTCCTTCAATCACGCTGCGACAAAGCTACGGATAGATCACTATTTCCACCTAGACAAAGTACCTACACACTCCTAGCACAAGCTTTTCAATAATTTGGAGGGGAGAGGAGAATATAAGTCAAGTTCAGCTTGGTTAATATTCTTTAAAAAAAAAACTAACACTTTTTAGAACTAGGTAACCGGGTAGGCACACCTGCTTGTTAAACTTTTTGTTTTGTCTATTCATCAAATAATTTAACAATACCATTTGGCAGGACCGAAAAAGGTGTGAACGTCAAGAAAAACTGAAGTGCATTCAAAACAAAGTTTTCCAAAAGGTTCAAAAGGGTTTGGCGGGAAAGCGGACGCCTTGAACGCTTCCGATTTGAACAGTTTTCTTTTTTGAACTTCTTTGATGTTGTCACCCTCGAATTTTCGACGCCCCTCGCCACTCTAGCAACTCAAAATATTGTTTAAATGTGTTACCTACTTAAGGTGGCTCGTCCGTTCAGATACTCTTTATAAAATAATTTAATGACAATTAATTTTTAAGTAGGTAGGTAGAGGCACATACCTCCTAGTGTTCGACTATTTTGTAGGTAGGTACCTATATGACAATATCGCCATCGTGGATAACAACTGAATCCTTACTAATCCTTACTTCCTCACTAATTAATATCCTTATTAATTCTATTATCCTATTATTATGAAAAAAGCGAAAGTTTGGATGTATGGATGGATGCATGTTTGTTACCATCACGCCGCTACTGCAATTTGGCACAGAGATAGATTATAGTCTGGAATAAACACATACCTAGGCTACTTTTTATGCCGGAAAATAAGAGAGTTCCCGCAGGAATTAAAAAACCTTAATCCACGCGAACGAAGTCACGAGCATCAACTAGTGTTATAATTACGAAAGTTGTTTGTTTGTTGATTTATCATTCTTGTTATTTTTTGTAAAAAAGTTATGTAGTAGGTACCTACCCTGCCATTAATACAAGAAAAAATTGTACCAGTCTCAATTTAGCACTGGGCAGGCCTAGTGCACCTACTTATCTATTGGCAGGTAACCTACCTACCAATAGTTTAATAAATAAAATAATTACCACTCGTGTAAGTGATTTGTAAGTGATTTATCAAGTTTCCAAATAAAATTTTCAAAGACAAAGCCAAAAATCTTATATTAAATACACCTACCTAAAACTAACTTAATCATATTTTGTTTGGCATTATAAACCAAGTAGATATAACCGTGTGATGAGGTAGGTATTACATATACCTAGATAATTAATTAGCTAGAAAATTACTAGATAATTAACCATGTTTATAATTTAAATACATTTTAATAGTAGTAGGTATAACAGTCAAGTTAGAATTTTGTTATATTTATGTAGCCTAGGACTTGGATCTTTAAAACTTTGGATTAGCCTTACTCTAAAATACGAATCAATTTTAGAGGATGTTTATTTTCGTAAAGGAAAAACTTCATATTTATCTTAGGTGCGAACCAGTTTCAACCTTCCATTTAGGTTTGTTTTTATTTCTTGAGCTTTAATGGTTAGTGAATATTTTGTTTTTAAAAAGTTTTTATTGTTTTTACCGCAAATGGACCAAAACAAACATCGTTTTTCCATATTATACGTGTATTAAATGTGAAGCCACGTCCCGTCGGACATTCTGTTCGCCGCAAAAATGCGCCTATAACGAACACGCCACCCTACATGGCAGCGACCAATTCATTAAGGGCTTTTTATTTATTTTTTAATTTATTCCAAAGAAATGCAGCGATGAACTTGGCATTTGTGATCCGACAACTGGTTCTCTGGTTTTTATTGAGCCTTCAATGTTACAGTGAACACAAAAGATACATTTTTCCGGAACAATTAAGTCAGAGTAGGTAACTGCTTATCAAAAGTTCTGTTGAAATAATAATTTATAATATTTAATTAGTTTGAATGATATGAGTTCATTGAAATTAAATATGAATGGTTAATAATGAAGTAGGTTCACCATGATGATTTAGAACTTGTGAAGTTATCTATTATTATCATAACTCTACCTACTCATCTTAAAAGATTTTCGTTTTGGTAAGGCGATTCGAAATAGCGTCGGATGTAAACAATATTTATATGCTAAACGACGAGTAGGTATAATAGACGTGTTCAACAGGTTTTTAAATTGTGTAAACTGGATTTGAATGTGAGATTAAGGTGTTAGAAGAGTCAATTTGTGATCGCTGACACTAGACGCGGATTTCGGAAATGTTTATGTAAACAAGAGCACATGCCGTTGTGTTTAGGCGTCGTGGAGCACTTACCGAGCGGAGCCAGTCGGTCTAGGAACATGGATCGTATGAACTAGGACACACACTACACTGAGAGCACCGGCACCGGCACGCGCCACTGACCTGCCACTCTTGGTGATCACCATCTCGGTGCCCAGCTTGTGGAACTTCTCCCAGAGGTCCTTGCCCTCGAGCGTGACCTTGGGGTCGTCGTGCACGCCGTCGTCGTCGGGCGGCAACGGCGCGTAGGGCGGCGGCGGCGGCTTGAGCAGCGGGCAGGGCGCGGACAGCGCGGCGGCGGCGGCCAGCGCGGCCGGCAGGTACGGCGGCGGCGGCAGCGCGCCCGCCGTCAGCAGCGCCGACACCGAGAAGTCGCTCGGCCGCGGCGCCAGCAGCGGATGGAAGGCGACGGCGTCGCGCCGCTCCGCGCCCTCGAAGCGCATGCCCGCGCCGCCCGGGGCCCACGGCGCGCGCTCCACGGCCCCAGTGCCCGTCGGCTCCAGCGGTCGCGCGGGCGCCCGCTCATGCAACGGCCATGGCGCGCTCCGGGTCACTCGCGTCTCGTCTCGCGTCGCGTCGCTGGCTGCGTGCGGCACCCGCTCGCGCGGCAGGCGTCAAACGACTGGCCGGCGGCGGCGGCGGCGCCGGCTGCGACACCCCTCCCTGCGGCCAATGGCGCGGCGCGGCCCGCCCCTGCGCGGGGCGCGGCGCCGCGAGCCTTGTTTTTTCGCCGCGGCGAGGTGTCCGCCGCGCCACACCTCGCTCGCGCGGCGCAGCTCGGCGGCGGCGGCGGCGGCTCGCGGCCGCTAATCTGGTTAATGCGACGCGGCCGCGCGGGGGCGACGCGGCCGCCCGCCGCCTCCTTCTAATTGGACACGTTTCCGTTCGTTCATCAATTGAGCTCGTTACGACGATATCTTTTGTGCGCCGCTCTGCGCGACGACGCGGCGGCGACGGCGACGACTCTCCGCTGCCGGCTGCTGAACCGAAACTGCCGCCGCCTGCCCGGTGCCTGCTGCTCGACTCTCGATGCTCAGATGCTTTACCGAACTTTTACTCTCAAACATCTTTTAAAGTTGGAACTTGCACTTTGGTTCTGAGGTTATCGTTAGGCCCGGGCTGCACTGGTGAGCCGATTGCAGAGCGACAGCGACGCGATACGTAAATCGCTTAACTGTCCCACCGCAGTAGCGATTTTTAAACAACATTTTTTTTTTCAATCCGAACTGTATCCATCCGAACACTTTCAAACTTATTAAGTAGTTAGGTAAGCACATCACTTATTACTTACCTACTTATTGAACATTACGAAAGTTTTAAACAATAATGAAGGAACGTTATTGCTACGCTGATTGTTGATACTACCTACATGTAACTTTAGGGTAAACCTGGGAGAGATGCCTATAATTTTTAAAAACATTAGCTAATAATAAATTATAGGTATATTAAAATATAATAATTAATTAACATATTGAAAGGAGGTAGAAAGACCTTCATTCATAATATACTTAGGTAGGTATTTGTCTAAAGGATTGATAATTATTTATATAAAAATTAAAATGAATTAGGTACCTACTTAGACTTATTTTAAGGAAATACTTACGAGTAGGTATACCTACCTATACCTATACATATAAGTGAGATGTCTGGGTATCAGGGAGAGATGCTAATGTCATTATTTGATAAATAAGGAGTTTTAATCATCACAAGTAACAAACCCAAACAAAACTACTAGGCAGGCTTTTAATTTTTTAATGTGAAAACCATCTTTTCTACGATATCTCAAAATATAAATAAATCAGGGTGAAAACGTAATTTTTTCCTTTTTTCTTTTTCTTAAGTTGTACCTAGGCTAAGTTAAACTATTAGGTATATTATAGTCCTCTATAGAATGTTGTGCCGGCTGGCTTGATAAAAGTTGTATGTTTTTTTTAAATGCCCTCTGTTGCACTTTAAAAATAAGTTTCTAGTCATTAGGTAATGCTGAGATCTATAGAGCATGCTCTGACTTAGCTCGAACTTAAGATAGAGTTTAAATGAGATACAAATATGCTCTGACATAAATACCTATATCTCGTTTTAATTCTGTCTTGAGCTTGGGCAGAGTGAGAGTATACGGTCTATAGATTTCAGCCTAAGTTATATTTTTGCCCGACTTTTTATGCACGCACTCTCGTTCCAGGTACTTACCTACTTACCTATCTAAAACAAATAAATACTTAGGTATACCTATCTACTATTTTGTATTTTAAAATTAATATAAACTAGATGATGCCCGCGACTTCGTCCGCGTGGATTAAGTTCTTTAGATTCGTGCGGAGCTCTTTAATTTTCCAGTATATACAAAGAAGCCTAGGTAGGTAGGTATATGTAGCCTTCCTGGGTAGGTACCTATATTCTATCTCTATTACAAAATTCAGCCAAATCCGTCCAATTACTTTTGCGTGAAAGAGTAAAAAACATATACCTACACACACACACACGCACACACATACACACTTTTGAATATGGTGTTACAACAACACATACTTAACTATTTTTTTATTACTTAGAAAAAATATAGGTATACCCTATTACTTATTTATAAAAACTAAACATTAAATCGACCAAACATAAAATGATCATAGGATAATTCTTATAGCGCCGAACAAGTATCCTACACTTACCTATTTTTATAAGATATCTATCTGCAAATATTCTGGAAATAAATCTTTGAAAACTTGGTTTAATGCATTTATTGCCACAATTACGAAGCGTTCAGAGATGGTCTAATAGGTATTTTTTTTTTTCATTTAATTTTTATAGGTAGGTATCTCTCCAATAAGGGTCATCTCTCCCGGGTTTACTCTGGAAGTTTGTTTTACTTGTGCAACAAGACCTAACTTCGTGCCTTTCAAAATGGTAGCAGACCAAGAAATGCCCTAGCTTAAACGAGCGACGTCACTAGAATTTTTTTAGATATGAAAATATACGCTTTGAAAATTGAAAACTGTAACTTTTCATTGAGGTGAAATTAAACTTTTATTGACATTTTAATGCAGTATCAACTACCTCAAACTTATCTGATGCTCAAGCTGTTTTTGTGAAAAAGGGCATTGACACACGGACAACAAAATGATCCTATAAGGGTTCCGTTTTCTTTTGGAACCCTAAAAACCTAGTTAGATATTTAAATAAAACTGTCCTTTGGTGCAGGTAAAGTAACTAGCCTCGGCCGAAATCTCCCACTGGAACCCTATATTGAGAAAAGAACCTGCCTGCATAGTTAGTAGGTATAGAGTAAACCTACCTAGATAATTAGATAGATATATCTATCCATTATGGGTCATAATATTTTTCTATTTCCATCGCCAATTTGTGCGATTTTCCTGTCAATACGTTTTCTCAACCATTACCCTACCATTTTGAAATCCTTTATCTATTTAGAGAAACCGCAATTAAGTATACGATTACCTATCCAGACATTAGGTCAGACCTTAATATAGTCTCTACTTATAGAATAAGAAAAATAAGGCAATTGCACATCAGATTCAGTCGGTTAAATTTTCATAGTTTGACAGCGACCTATCAACGGAGACCATACAACCAACGCACGAGATTTATATTGGTGCACAAAGTACACAAACACAAGTGCCCTCTCTATTCCCTCACTCTCATAGACCAAGATAAGATGGACACAACCGGAGAACCGGAGTGAACTTCGCAATTCCGGGCTATTTACCTACTAAAAATTTGTCAACAGAAAAGCCTAAATATTTTGTCGTACCCAGGACTCGAACCCGGCACATTATGATCCGCAACAAAATAAAGCCACCAGACCAATGAGATAGATGAAAATTATCTTATTTAGATATAACATTCCACAACTGTAGAGTTCTCCATTTAGGAAATTCTATAACAGCGCCATCTCTTGAGGAGTAGGTTTGCGTTAAGTGATATTTTAAAATTCGTCTAAACGCCTACAAGCATGAGAGGTTTTATTGACTCCCAAACTCGACACCATACCTGTACGAAGGTCTGTCTCCAGACTCCGTCTGCCTTACGAACAATCTAATTGTGGTTTAACTCTTAGTAGCTACTTAAGTAATCGTTTGATAGAGCTTACTCACCACTCAGTTAGCTCGAATGTGGCTCGAACAATTTAGCTCTGTAGTTCGCGATGTGAGCTAATGAACTTATGAAAAGATGCCCAAGTTCGAAATAAGATGGATCATTGTCCATCAGGTAAGTACATACCTACATTTATTGGAGACAAACCATAGATACATAAATTCTAGAGCGTTACTATATTTTTTATAGATTTTGATCGGTTTAATAGCTATAGTAGGTACCTACTTAGTTAGCTAAGTGTAAATGGTTCTTTTTAGTGATAAATAAATCTTTAAACTGATTTACCACCATCACCCATCAACGGCTGGCCACCACGCTGCAGGCCCAATGCGAATTGGCAGACATCAGTCACTTTCGACGACATTATGGAATACTCTCAGGTTTCCTCAGGATATTTTCCTTTGTACCTTTAAAGGATGTAATAAGTATTTAATTGCTTAAACGCACATAACTCCGAAAAGTCAGAGGTGCATGCCCGGGATCGAAGCTGCGACCCCCGAATAGACAACAGCCCATCATTCCTTTCATGAATGATTTACTAATTATGTAAGTAGGTAAGTATTTATTGATAAAAGAGAAGCATGCGTATTGCCTGCCTACCTTTTAGATTTAGGTAATTTTCTACTTTCAATTTGTAAATTTTGGGTTAGATAGATTATTAGGTATCTATTGAAACATATTTGTCAGGGCTGTCTATCATCATTATTACCAGGTAAAATGCGTCCACTGTTGGACATAGCCTATGTCCAACATAGGTCTCTTTTTGGCACTGCCAATATTGCTTATCGTCGACCTTTCGAATCCAATCGATGCCCGCTACTTACCCGATGTCATCTCTCCTAGCCTGGCGTCCCAGGCCCTACACTCCGTTTTCCAAGACTTAGGCTGAAATCTACGTAGGTATAGGTATAGACCGATCTCTCACTCCGCTCAGACTCAAGACTATGTCTCGTTTTGCTCTCTGTCTTGAGTCTGAGCAAAGTGAAAGTGCGGTCTATAGATTTTAGCTGTAGTTTCCACGGTCGTCTAAGCTCGATCCTAATCCTTACTAATCCTTTCTATCCTTACTTGCTTACTAATATCCTTATGATTATTATAAACTAGACGATGCTCGCGACTTCGTCCGCGTGGATCAAGGTTTTTCAATTCCCATGGGAACTCTGTAATTTTCCGGGATAAAATGCCTATATTTTAATCCTGGATGTGAGCTATCTCCATTCCAAATTTCAGCCAAATCGGTTCATTCGTTGTGGCGTGAAGGAGTAGGTAACAAACATAGGTACTCACACACACACACACACCTACACATACAAACTTTCGGCTTTTTAATATTAGTGTGATGAGGAAGTGTGTTTGTTTGTTGGTTTGTCTTGCAATCAAGCTGCAACGGAGCAACGAATATTGTTTGCAGGATAGGTAGGTATAGTTGAGATTTTGGAGTGCCATAGGCTAGTTTTTATCTTGGAGAAATAAAGGTTTCCCGAGGGATTTAAAAACGCGAACGAAGTAACGGGCAAAAGCTAGTAATTAAGTACATATTTTCGCAAAAGAAAATTTCGACAATCGCGTCTCAAAAGCGCGCAGATATCGTTCGATAAACAACGAATCTCTTAAACACGGATTACCAGCAACCTTGTCACAGTGAGTACCGATTGATAATTTAAGGAAGTCTCAAAGGTTCTGTGAGTATGACAAGGGTGCAAAGTTCTGATGGGGGTCGCCAAGATGGGATAATAAGTGCTCAAAGGAGTATGATCAGGAAAATTCGGTTATGAGATTTGGGGGAGAGGTGTCTCGAGCGGAGTGTTTCGAATTTAAATTGTAGGCTTTTTATTGTACGGGGACGAGTGCTATTATTGGGAAAATGTTTTTTTTTTTGACGTCCACTTTTCGTACTTTCTTTGTGGAGTTATTGTCACGATATTGATCTTCAAGTGTTCGGAAGGAGCGGTTTTGTTTTGGCTAAAGAAGTTTATAGTTAAGAAAATATTATGAACAGAATTATTTGATATTATTTTATGTACTTAGAAGGAAAATTTACAGCTGATTAGAGAAATCAAATCGATAAGAGCAGAAGAAAATTGAAACTAATAACAAGTTTTCCCAGATAGAATTTATAATTATGAAAAAAACAAAAAAAATCTCAACTGGAAAAAAAATTATGAAGAATGAAGGGGAAAAAGAGCGAAATTCGGAGGCTGGCCGATGAATTACTTAAAGTAAAGTTAAAGGCGTTAAAGAATTAGGTATTATTATCGAAATTCTAAATTAAATATCCTACAGTGCCTGCGCTGTGCTGGTAGATTTTCAAACAATCTTTTAGATCTTTTTTTTTTTATTTGATGAGAAGATAGTCCTTGACTGCGAACTCTAAGATGGTAGCGGGCTAACATGGCAGGGTATCACAGTGTAGGTACTCATACCCGTATATAATCGTGCCCGAATGATAAATTGAGATGGGTGGTAAGTAGCCACGGCCAAAGCCTCCCACTTCCCAACAGACCAGACCAGAGACAATTTAGAAATTATAAATTCCCAAATTGCAGCTCCCACCGGGAATCGAACCCGAGACCTCCCAGTTATAAGACCACAGCGCTCACCGCTGCGCTAGGGAGGTCGTCAAAAGGTATTTCTTTTCTTTTTCTTTTTTAAAAAGAATATTAGCCAACTTGAAGTTGACTAATATTCTCCTGTCCCCTCCAAATAAGCGGAAAGCTTGTGTTAGGAGTGGGTACGCCGTACGACAATAGTGCAACGGGTGGGATTCGAACCAATTACCTTACAGTTTTCAGTTCACACCTTTAACCGTTGGGCTATTGAGGGGTGTATTTAATTAGGATAATCGTTTTATGTAAATCTTGTGCCTATTTAGGTTGATATAATTGCATTCCTGCCACTAGAAACATTCAAGGACATCCGTAACCTTATACAAGTTGTATAGGAATCTTAGACTTGTGGACAGTCTATAGTTGAAGGTAGTAGAACTTATACCAGTGATAATTGCACCTGGAGTTGCCAACATTTTTTTTACTAAATATATTATAGTAGGTAGCTGGTAGATACTAGCTAATGCCCGCCACTTCGTTCGCGTGGATTTAATTTTGAAAATTACGCCCGCGGGAACTCTTTGAGTTTCCGGGATAAAAAAGAAAAAGTGTAACCATTTCACTCGCCTCGTCATCAACTACATCCATGCAAAAAAATTACGTCAATCTGTAGCTCATTTGCAACGTGATTGAAGGACAAACCAACAAACAAACACACTTTCGCATTAGTAAGAATTACACATATGTACCTAAGTACCTACCTACTTACCTATTAGTAAAGATTTCTCAGAATTAGCATTGTGGGTGCCCTGTCTATATTCTGATATGTCTGGGTACTATATTATTATTCTATTTTTTTTATAGTTCTGGACAAGATAGCCCTTAACTGCGATCTCACCTGATGTCAGGTGCAAAAAAATTGCTTATTTAAATTTTTCAAAAGACCCACAAACACACTGTTTGTCCGGGATAAAAAGGAGCCTATAGCCTAAAGAACGAAACTTGCTATAATTCATAATCTACCTTTCAACTAATTAGGTTAGTATTATGGCTACGAGACTTTCGACCGTCTACTCATTTTTATAGCGTATTTTCGAAGAAAATCTCTGTGGGTGGGCCATAACTAATCCAATTTAAAAGACCTATCAATTCTCTTAAACCAACGACGTAAGGTGTATTTTCGCATGATTGTGGGTCTTTTTATTTGGAGTTTCCCTGTAGTTAGTTTAGAATTGTTAGCGTTTTATTGGTAAAATAAAAGTTTTTTAACAGTAGTTTGTGAAGACATTTTATTGACTAATATGTTTGTCGGTGCATTGATCTCGTGTGGGAACATCCAGCCACCATCCAGCTGATAAAAGATAAGTTTCAAGGTCTGGCCAAACACGCAGCGTGGCGACAGCGACTGGTGGTTGGCTGGTTGCAGCGTGGCAAGACGTCGGTGTCAAAAAACAAAAAGATAAAGAAGGCTGGCTCTCATTTATCTTGATATTATTTGCTTACACTCCAATATAACGCTAAGCTGCACAATATTTTGTGTGTAAATATTTTTTTGGGAGTTTCAATTGAAATATCGACTGGTCTGTAGAACAAAGTCTCATCTGCTAAGTTCATAACTTGAGATTTGAGCCTTAGAAGATATAGTAAACTATAAACATTTTATAAGTAGTTTACAAAAACTTTTTTTTTTCCGCTAAACTAAGACACTACTGTAGATATTTTCATACGGTTTTCTTTCATGGCAAGACAGACTTTGTGAAAAAGCTATAGGTAGGTAACTTATACTTCTACGTAATTTGAAAAAGTCGGCCGGAATTACGATAACAATTAAACCGAAATAATTTGGCGAAAATAGCGTAGGTACAAGAGATTTGAGAACTTTATTGACGGATGCTACTCAAACTCATAGCAGCCCGGGGTAAATTCCGTCGCCCGTCGTGTCTGTCCAAGCCCTTATTTTGACGGCAAAGATCAATCAAGCGCAGTAGTGACATTTTATATGATCGGTGGTGAGTGGTAGCGGCTTAAAATTAAAACTGTGTCGGCAATAAAAAATATATGACACGGCCATTTTTTATTTACAATACCACACCTTATCTGATTTTATAGAGCTAAAAGATTTTTATTGAAATTAAGCAGAGTTCGTGTTTTTGTAAGTGGATTTAATTACCTAGATTGGTAGGTAACTAATTAAAATTGTTTGCGTAAGTAAAGAAGTCGCTCTAAAAGTTTATTGCTTCAGATGTTACTTAGAGAAAATCAAATTTATCTTAAGTATAAGTTAAAAAGAAAAATATATTGATTAGAGCCTGTCAAGTACCTACCTACTATAAAAAACGTACAGTCGGTAGATAAAGTTTATATCATTCAATTAATCAAATTATCGTTTTATATAAAATCGGTATCTACAAATGCGCTTCATACTTACGTATTTCTATCCATGAAGAAAGACGTGTGAAACCCATTAGATCTCTCAAGATGTGAGATCTAAAGGGGCCCTCCTTTAGCTTCAAGCACAAGCTGAACTAATCTTAAGGTCGTACCCCATTTACACGACACCGCTCCTACCCAACCAAAGTATGAGCATTCAAATATGGACTTAATATCGTGCTCTGGAGGTGCACTTTACAGTAACAACACTAAATAGAAAACAGCGCGCGGTACCGTTACCGTACCGCGGTGTTGTTACTGTAAAGTGCACCTCCAGAGCACGATATTAAGTCCATATTTGAATGCTCATACTTTGGTTGGGTAGGAGCGGTGTCTTGTAAATGGGCTACGATCTTTACTCTATTTTCCTGGTAGTACAGTACAGACTACAGAAATAACTATTATATACTTACGTATTTACAGTCTATCGGTAACTAATAGTACCGGTACAAAAGATTGACTTTACAAAATAATTTAAATAAATAGCGACTCTTGCTTCGACACAATAAAGTGCAATTCAGGTTGCACGGCGCTAACTGATCTACAGTAATATTTACCTAAAAATTGCCTCTCTTTCCATCGCGTAACTCTTATCCCTTCGCACTACGTTAGCTCACTGAGTTGGCCCGTCAGGACGGGACGCGCTGGTTACCTACTTATAGCTTTTTACCTAAAATACGGAGTGCGGTTAGCCTGCCTTTACTGAGGCGTCATATCTAGCGTTGCCAGACGTCCCGTATTTCCCGGGACATCCCCTATTTTGGGCATAGTTTAAAATGTCCCGGCGGGACGGACTCTGTCCCGTATTTGAACCGTACGTCGTTTTTTATTATGAAATCGATCTTAGTATTCACACACGCAACGTTCGTAAAACGTACTAACTTGCACTCGCAGCCCGCATCGACCATTGACAGTGTTATTATAAGAATGACAATGTTAACATTGACTCGATCCTCGGAAAAATATAAAAAATTACACTAAATGATTTTGTTTTTTATTTGTCCTGGGTAAAAAACTGAAATCCCGTATTTTTTTCCCATTTAACCATTTGTCCCTTATAGGCTGAAAAAAAAATCTGGCAACCCTAGTCATATCTGTCTGATTTTTCCATTCTATGACACATATCAACATGTACTTAGTTATAGGAGGTTGTAGGTCTTGTAAATCCGCTTCGCACGCATCGCTAGCGTTGTGAAGACCTCTCGAGACCTAGGGGACCTAGAGGGGGCAAACTTCTAAGTGAAAACATGCCTACACATCTACCTTAGGTTCTTATGTAAGTCCTAAAGTAGTTACCGCGTGCTTAATCCCTTTATATCGCGAAAAATCTGTTAATTTCTTAAAAGCCTGAAATTTAGTTTGCGAATTAAAGGAATCCATTTTATGAGAACTTTTGAGCTGCTGCCATTTTCGAGTCTGCCATGTGTGAATACAGAATAACATAATTAAATTGAAGGTACAATAATATTATTAAATTCTAGTTTTTGCCCGCGGCTTCGCTCACATTAAGTTCGATTTTTTAAACCTCTCTCAGGGGTTAAATTTTCAAAATCTTTTCTTAGCGGATGCCTAAGTAATATTAGCTATCTATACCTTTCAGCCCGATCCGTCCAGTGGTTTGAGCTGTGCGTTGATAGATCAGTCAGTCAGTCCTAATTCTCTTATAGGTAGGCTTTGTTCCCGCCATCTATTAAAAGCGTTATCTCTCTCGATAGAGCGGTACTGTGGTAGGTACAACTTTCGGGAGGTTTCTTAGGTATCGAACCAAAAGTATCGATCCAAATTTTTTCGAATCCCTAGCATCATGCAAACTTGACGGTAAACTAGATGTGGCCTGCCTAAGGTAGATATTGTTCTGTGGAGGTATTTATCATATGACATTGTGTTGTAGTCTTGAAGATGCTTCGACAGGAGAGTGAAATGTACGTAAAGGTTCTTAGGCTGAAATCTATAAATCTCACTCTCACTCAGCTCAAACTTAACTTTTTTAACAGAGTTAAAACAAGTTTGTGTCCGAGCATACTTACCTATCTGTGTCTCGTTTTAACCTCTATCTTGAGTCTGAGCTGAATTAGAGCATGCTCTATAGATTTCAGCATCAGACATCGACATCAGAACACAAAACTTGTACATCATGCTAGGAAGTCGTTATCTAATTATTTATTCACTAATGCTGAGATCTATAGAGCATGCTCTGACTCAGCTCAGACTCAAGATAGAGGTTCAAACGAGACACAAATATGCTCTGACATAAATCTGTCTCATTTAAACTCTTTCTTGAATTTGAGCTGAGTGAGAGTGCGGTCTATAGGTAGATTTCAGCCGAAGTCAACTATACCTACTTTTTTTTTACTTACTCGAATCTAGATATTGTTGTGGCTTTTCAATTAAAAATTAGGTGCTCAAAAAGTTTTACCGCGTAGATAGATAGATAGAGCCCCGTTCGTACGTCGCCAATGCCCATGTCACACTAGGTACTAAATGTACGGTCGACTGTGCAAGTCAATTGAATAAGGTGAGTATTAAGTGTTCGGAACGCCATATCTAGTATGTAGTATATTTATATCGGTGATTTTAGGGGATTCTGTAGAAAGGTGCGGTTAGAAAAAGGTTTTTTTTAATTATTTTTTTTATAATTAGGTTATGTATTGTTACGTACCTATGTATTTTTATAAATTTTATATAGGTAGGAATAAATTAGTAAATTGAAATATGTATACAAAAATATTTAACTCTATGTCGAGCTTTCCTATATAACTACTAACGCCATCTGTTGGGGAGTGGCAAACAGTATTTTCTTACGCCTATGAAAAATCAATGGAGACTGACATTTTCTCAGACTGCCCGAGAAGTGTAATTTTTCCGAGCTTTTGTACCTACCTATCTAAGTATGTAGGTAGGTATGTACCTACAGTCTAAATGGTTTAACGGACGGTTTTAACTTATATCTTAATATTATAAGGTTTCATTAGATTCATCTTGATTGTGAGAGTGATATTAAACATTGGATCATGAGATTAAAAACTTTAAATATTGCGTCCACAAAAAATAACTAGGTACCTACCTACCTACCAAATAATCTCAAATAATATTTTGAATTTTTATTTGTTTGTTAGGTTTCACACTAATATTATAAAGGCGAATTGTAGGTAGGTATATCTAGGTGTGTATGTTTGTTACTCTTTCACGCAGAAACTAGGACTAGACGGATTTGGCTGAAATTCGGAATGGAGATAGCTCTTTTTGGGGATTACCCAATATGCTACATTTTATCCCGGAAAATAAAACAGTTTCCGAGGGAGTTAAAAAACCTTATGCACGCGGATGAAGTCGCGGGCATCAACTAGTTTTCAATAATTTGCATATCATAAAAATACCTACCTAGATAGGTAGGTACCTAAGTACATAATTGAATTAAATGCTGCTGCCTGCTGCAGGTAGGTAGGTTTTGTCTAGAGGCTTTGGCCGTGGCTAGTAACCACCCTACCGTCAAAGACGTGCCGACAAGCGATTTCGCGTTCCGGCACGATGGCGTGTAGAAACCGATTAAGGGTAGGTAAGTATGGGTTGAAGTAGGTACACTGCCATACCATTTTCAAGTTAGCCCGCTACCATCTTAGACTGCATCGTCACTTACCATCAAGTGAGATCGCAGTCAAAAAACTATCTTGTCATTGAATTAAAAAAGACCTAAACATCCAGAATCGGATCCAGAAAACAGGAAGGGAAATAAAATATTTAGATAGATAGTACCTACCTAGGTACCTACTTAGGTATCTAGAACTTAATAAAGATAATGTTAAACACGTTAAATAAGTTACCTACCTGAGAGTCTTTTTTTTTATTCGATGATAAGATACCTAGTCCTTGACTGCGATCTCACCTGATGGTAAGTGAAGATGCAGTATAAGATGGTAGCGGGCTAACTTGGAAGGGGTATGGCAGTGTAGGTACTATATTCAACCTATACCCCTAAGTCTGTTTCTATGTAGTGGCTAGCTTATTGGAATGTAGATCGGGAGGTTTTGGGTTCATTTATAGGTATACCAGCGCTAGCCACTGATCAAGGGATTTCATCTGGTGTCTCTCCAGCCGGACCTACCTAAGATCTACCTAAAATAATAATAGGTAGGTAAGCCCTAAAAAGCTTTGCATCCACTTCTTATACAATTCAACATAGGTAGGTAACTAATAGGTAGGTGTTCTAAAAGATAGATAGTATACCTAGGTACCACCTAGGTACCTAGTTATAGCTATGAAAATCATTAAAAAATCAGAGTTTTAAATAAAAATATCCCGTAGGCAAGTACCTACCTACCTAGTAGGTAGGTACGTATTTAGTTTTAGATATGAGTAGGTACCTACACAGATTTGCCTACCTAGGTAGATACCAAATTAAAGTCTTAGTTATGAAACTCTACCTAAATTCATTACAGTTAAACATTATAGTCTAAAAACGAAACTACCGTTATCAACAGCTAAGCAAGAGAAAAATAAAAAAAAAAGAAATAAAAAATTAAAAAAAATTACCACTAAGAAAGAGTTTAGCCGTGTTTCAAGTTCGCCGCCGCCTTTCTTTCAAATTAGACGTCTAAAACATCGAGTGAAGCCCAAAAAAAAAAAAAGAAAAAAAAATCAGTCTTTCCGATACAAATATTGCACACGACGGTTGTGGACAAGTAAAAATAAAATAACATATTTTTCTCTGAAGTCCGCGCAAGCATTGTGACTCCGATGCGCCCGCGCACAAAACGAAAAAGAAAAAAAAAAAGCTTTCGAACGTCGTCGCCGAGAAAAAGGGACGGAGAGGGACTTTCTGAATAATAGAAAGAGATGACTGCTTTATGGGCGGTCCGTGATCGATTTTTGCATCCAATTAATGTTCAGTGGGCTTCCAAGTGGGAGGGGCGTGTTCGATCCAAACTAATAGCGATCGAGCGAAATGATCTATAGATCATTGCTGCGTCGCAAACGCACGTATTCAGTATTGTTATCGTTAATATCGCGATTATTTTATTTTATTGCGTTTGATAGCTGAATGCATTTTTAATGTATGGGACGGAATGAAAGGGATTCGATTTTGGGAGTTACGATTGATTTTTATCCTATCAGTAGCTGCATCTCTCTTTTTTTAAAGAAGTTTTTTTTATTGTTTATTTATTTATCTGTATGCCCTAGGCATAATTAGGTTAAGTACGTACCTATTACTATATATATAGCTACTCGTGCTGATTCACTGATTGACTGACTGACTCACTGACTCATTGATCACCTCTCCTGTAAAATTTTGTATGGAAAAAATTTTTTTCACTCACGGTTTCGTATAAAGGAGAAAAATTCATTCGGAACAAAAATATGGAGAGAGCTGATGATTGAGGATTTCGGAGACGGGTGAGGAGCACCGGCCAGGGTATCGAAGATAGGTGGGGGGTGTTCAACCAAATGTCACTCGAAACCTCATCCAATTGGCAGAGAGCCGAAAAAAAACTCCAAAATGGCGGATTCAAGATGGCGGCCATACAAATTTTGTTTGTGTCTATCTCGGAGAGTATAAGAGATGGAAGAGTGGTTTCTTGGCAAAAGATGATCAGGAGCCGAAGGTCCACTTGGTGAATAGAAAAAAAATTCAAGATGGCGGAATTTATTTTTTTCCATACAAAATCTATGCAAGACTTTAATAGGTTCCTGTTCAAAATTTCAAATGGTTTCGTAGAGAGTACCAAAATTCATACGGAGCAAAAAAATGGAGAGAGCTGATGGTTGAGGATTTCGGAGACTGGTGAGGAGCACCGGCCAGGGTATCGAAGATAGGTGGGGGGTGTTCAAACAAAAGTCACTCGAAACCTCATCCAATTTGCAGAAAGCCAAAAAAAAATCCACAATTGCGGATTCAAGATGGCGGCCATTCAAATTTCGTCGGTGTCTATCTCGGAGACTATGAAAGATGGAAGAGTGGTTTCTTGGAAAAAGATGATCAGGACCCGATGGTCTACGTGATGAATAGAAAAAAATTCAAGATGGTGGTTTTTTTTTTCATAAAAAATATTTAGCGAATTGGGAATTTTCATATGTTCGATTTCAAAATTTCTGATGGTTCGGGGAAAAATATGGAGAGGGCTGATGATTAAGGATTTCGGAGACGGGTGAGGAGCACGGCTAGGGGATTAAAGTTAGGTGGGGGGTCCTCAAACAAAAATCACCAGAAACTTCATTCAATTGGCAGAGAGCTGAAAAAAAAATTCAAAATGGCGGATTCAAGATGGCGGCCATACAAATTTCTAAAAAGATGACCAATCCCGAAGATCTATTTGGTGAACAGAAAAACCGCGGTTCGCTTTAGCGAGCCGCGCACCCACGCGCCCTACTAGTTGATTATGTATCTACTTTTCTAGGCCAGAACCTAGCTTAGATAGTAGGTATACCTAGTTGGTAGTTTTTCAGTCAAAACAACTGTTGACCAACTAGTCGACAACTCAACAGTAGCTCATAAATTGTAGCCAAGAATATCTAAGAACCTTCAAGTATCATGCCAGTTTCAAACAGAAAAAACCGGATCAAAATCGGTACAATCTTTGGAGAGCTACGAGGGAACTAACAGACACACACGTTAAACTTATATCATCCTTCCTTTGCGTCGGGGGCTACCTGATAGGTAAGTTTTATCCCAACATAACGGTATTTTGACAGATTTTCAAATATAAAAACTGTTACAACGTGAAAATTCCTCGGTATAAGACGTCACTCGACGTTGGTAAAATTGGCACTACCTACCCAATGCTGAGATCTATCCTGACTCAGCTCAGACTCAAGATAAAACGAGACACAAGTATGCTCTGACATACCTATATCTGTCTCGTTTTAGCTCTGTCTTGAGTCTTAGTTGAGTGAGAGTGCGATCTATAGTTTTCAGCCTAAGACAGTATCGGATGAAGTATTACAATAAGTAATAGATATACCAGATACCTAGATACTTATTTACCTCCCTGTTAGGTTAGGTTAGAAGGGATTTAGGTAAGTAGGTAGGTACATATCTATCTACTGTTGGTATCTAGGTAGGTCTATAAAACTAGGTTTAGCGTGATCTAGCTGCCTACTTAGTTTGGAATTCCGAAGCATAAATCGTGTAGAAATGAAATCAAATGCAATCTAGATTGGAGACCTAAATTATTTGCTTCTTTCGTGCTAATGCCCTTTACCTGCCCGGTAAAAATTATTGCTTTGTTTTTTCTTTAAAATTTCCACTAAGTAATCTAAACATCTGTTTTATATTCATTCGTATGGAGGTAGGTACGATCATACCTACCTAACTAACTGCTGTACCTATCTACCAATGTAAAATTGTAGTTGACATAAAGACAGTTTCAGTTCTTCCCTCGTTTTTGTTGTTGTTGTTGTTGTTTTAGCTTTCTGACTTAGCCAGCCAGCCAGTTCAGCACAATGCACTTCGCCAATGTCACGTTGAATAGAAGAGCCACAGAGGGGAGGTTCAAAAATTGGCGAAAAAAAAAAATTATACCTACTTGGAGTAGTAGGAGAATCTTGTTAGGTAGTCACAATATCTACAACAGAACAAAAAAAAACACAGATAAATACAGAATTATATACAAATATATAACACCTTTTGCACAATGTAAAATTTTAGTTGACATAAAGACAGTTTCAGTTCTTCCCGCGTTTTTTCAGATGGGTTCACGAAGGTGCCAATATGAAAGATTCAATGTAAGGTGAACGCTGGTAATGTCGTCACTCGTCAGTGTCCCGATACTTGTCAGATTTTCATAAACGGTTAGCCACCGGTTAGCTATTTATTTCTACCAAAAACTTAATAAAAACTTTTTATGGGAACGTAAGTATTTGTGGCAATATTAGGTAGCCAAGTAGGTGAAAGTCAGTCAGCTTAGCAAAAAGTCTAGAAACGGAAATAATTTGAAAGCTAGTTGTACCTACCTACCCCGAGAGGTGAATTATGAATTTCAGGTTTTAAATTTTGATTGCTAGGTAGGTACCTAGGTACCTACTCGGGTTGCTAGATTCAAGATAAATTAGCAATAGCAACGTTCCTATCAAGGTTCCTAGTTTTTTCTGCTTTTCTTACTCTTTTATGATAAGCCACTTAGGTTTAGGTAGGTGATACGATTATAGGTAGATAAATATTTAAATAGGTTATAAGTATCTAGGGAAGTATCTATCTAAGTTTTTATTTTGTGATTAGAAATCGTCATTCGTATTTCATGATAAGTCTTAGCTTATGCCCTTATCTACCGATAACTTCTAGCAGAACAGTGTGGTTAAAAAACAAACCAATATCGATTACCTTCCACAACCACTTTTTTCACTGGCAACAATGATTTTCAAATTTCGAACGTCGCGTCGACATCTGCTGTCACTCAATAGGTGCGTATTGTCACCGGACCTTTTTTTTTTTAATTTTTCAATTGACAATAGCGTTCGGAAATCGAGGGTGCTTGATGGACAGAAAGTGGATACGAATGTAAACCTTATTCCTATGATGGTATTAATTATCCTGTACTTTTGAATGGAAAATACGGCTCAATTTGTAGTTGGATTAGAGCATTCGCAAACATGCGCTTTTAATGCGACTCCTTTTACAGCACGTCAAAATGTATCTACCTCAGTACGATCAGTGGCTTGCATCATGTTTTGCTTATGGCCATGAGAAATACTAGGTACTAAGTACTACCAAGTACTAAGAACCTACTTACTGTAATGGTTCTTAAGACAATACAAGATTCTACCATCCGTTAATTCGGAAAGTGGACTCTGCTGAGAAGAGCCGGCAAGAAACTCAGCAGTTGCTCTTGTATTACCAACTTATTATTTTGGTTGATGAACCAACCTACCACTGAGAAAACCACACCACAAACTAAGCTAAATTAGCTTTGTTCAGCTCACTTAGTTTCTGCTTCTTTTCTTACTTAAATTTCAATTCACAATCAAACTATACCTACCTATTGTGTGAACTTAACTAAGTTAGCGGAGTCGCAATGAGGTTTGTGCATAAGATTAGGCGTATTGGCTACAATAGCCTGAGAGTCTGTAATAATAAGTATCTACTACGGTCTAGCTTCTCTAGCGAGCAGAGAGATCACTCGTCGAAAGCTCAAGCTTACCTTTTAATTTAACTTCTACTAGGTATACCTACCTAATTGGTAGAAATTGAATTGGCCATACCAGCTTGGTGGACTTTGGCACACAACCCTTCCCTGAAAGGAAATCTGCGTTCTGTAGTGAGACCTTAATTATGGTAGGTCTTTAAAAAAAGAGTAGCATTACGAACCAGTGGTAGATTCATTGACAATTCAAAAGTGCTTGTAAAAGCTTATTTGAATAAAAAATATTTCTATTCTATTCTAGTGAATAGGCATCTTCTACACCTTAGACCACATCATGACTTTCCATCAGGTGTGATAGTGGTCACGCGTGTACCTATAATATATAAGAAAAAGGGTTGCTAATGGCGATGACGAGTGTAGCACTTAAATTACCCATCTAATCAGGAGTCGCAAGTTTGCGCTCGCTTTTGTTCTGAAGCTTTATTTTTGGGCAGCGTTGTAACCCCGTGTTGAATTTCTTACCCCAAAGTGGCGATGGCGGTTAAATTTTCAGACGTATCGAATAACAAACCACAAGAACATCGCTGGTTACACGATAAACCTTATTTAAATAATCGTGTTATTTGATTCATTTGTTTTGCCTTCTACCTATTTAATCAATTTTTGGGACAGATTTGTAAATCAATAATGAACAAAAATGGAATCACAAGTTTAAAAAAGCATGGGGACTGCCGACAGAAGTGAAAAGACGTCATGCCTACCCACTCAAGCTACAAAATTACAGATATAGGTAGATACCTTACCTAAATACTATAAACATACCCTAGATTAACTTTAGCATGTCACATCACATAATTTATCTATGTGTCACACAAAACAAGATTTTTCCCACCAAAAATCTATCAACGTTCTTCTACAAGTTTTCACTTCAACAAATTAAACAGGTAGGTAAGTAGGTAGGTACCTACCTAAGTGTGTCAATATAGGTACAAGGAATGAATCCTGCTATAATTCTACTAATCCTACTAATATTATAAACGCGAAAGTTTGGATGTAGGTATAGGTATAGATCGATGGATGGGGGAGGGATTAGGTTCCGTAGTAGCATTTCACAATGATGTCAAAACAGAAGCATTTTTTTGTAATTTTTAAATTTTTTTTTAACACCGCTCTCATTTTAGAACTGAACAATCAACTCTGCGTGTGACTGATTTCTGGGAACTGTAAATATGCATTAAAAAGACCATTTTAAATATGGGCACAAAATCGAAATCTCATTTAATGTGTATTTTAAAGTACTCAATATTTTAGCGAAGGATTTTAAGCTTTACTACATACAGATAAAGTTCAGTTTTCAGTGATATAACTGGCATAATTTGTCCAATACATCTTTTCGGTATATTAATGTCATTAATTGATTCAGTAACAAGCTTAATTACCTACTACAATGAGTTATGGCTGTGCAACGATCTCTGCTAGGGAGTCTTGCTAAAGTTGGTTTACTTTTTACATTGTATTTTGTCAGAAAAAGAAATCTTAAGTTGAATACTGAACGGCTATAAAATATAGGACAAGTATAAAACTGTTTTCAACAATTTTGTCTGAATGATCATGAAGTACCTACCTATTCTAATGGGAGATTCCACATTTAAGATTACCTTTATATCATGTGTGTGATTTGTCTAAACTCTACATTAGCTCTACCTACTTTCTTGTAGCTAAAGGATGTTTAACGCCGGAGCAAAAACAATGAAGCAGAATAATATAGTGATATAATTTACCTATGTGTCTTCCTGTAGCACGCTACAAAACAAATAAATTATAAATAATTTTGCAGCAGAAATATTTTAACTTTTTGCAAGTCGCAAGTCACTTTCATGGCGAATGCAGGCAGCCGCTGCTTTGCCATGAAACTGTCTTCCGATCATCGACTCCAATTTCGTTTCTCCTTCTAACTCCAATATCTTTAAATTTCTCTTTTACGTTGTTAATTACAATTCCAGATATGAATTTGAACGAATTTTTGGGACTCTTCTTAAGCTGTCGATCACTTGCGTTACGCACAACGGGCATGTCACATGATGTTTGCAAATCGTCAACCAATGAGCGATCAGCTTATGACTTATTACTCGTAAATAAAGGTCGAGTGAATAGATTATAATCTTCTCCAGTGATCGTGCCGCTATCGGGATTGGTGGTAATTATAAATTAATGAAGATTCAATTTCGACGTCATTGCCTTATTCAGTTCTTTATGTGTTAATCGTGAGTTAAGTTTGTCAGTTTTTTTATTAAGCTAATTTACGAAATAAGGTAGTCGAAAAACCTCGTCATTTTTACGCAATTTTTAACTTTTATGAGTTCATTTTTAAATAACTCAATAGGTTCCTAAGATTTTTTAAGTTAGGGACCCATAAAAAAACCAACACCCGGGAATCGTCGAAAAAACATATTCTCACATATCGAAAAACAACCGCAACTGTCAAAATATTCTAATCGATTAGTTTCTACGTACAAAAAAATCGGAAAGTAAAAATTAAAAAAAAAAATTGTAACAATAGGGAAGGA
The DNA here is from genome assembly GCA_038048805.1 of Hipparchia sbordonii. Classification (NCBI taxonomy): domain Eukaryota; kingdom Metazoa; phylum Arthropoda; class Insecta; order Lepidoptera; family Nymphalidae; genus Hipparchia; species Hipparchia sbordonii. The sequence continues at coordinate 3,172,160 of CM076107.1, read as the reverse complement.
AGTTACACCGCAAGACGTCGAAATTACTCAGGCACATCCCTAATTATACCACGCGGTTATAATTTTGCGGCGAAGTCTCTTCCGAGGGTTCTTTTGGATCACAACACCACTTAAAAAACTTTGCGGGTGGCAGTTTTTGGAACTAATTTTACCTGTAAGATATAAGGTTCGGAATCCCACAGCAAATACGTTGGTCCATAGACAGTGGCGCCACTTATAATGGAAGAGTTGCGTGTATGGAGGTTATATTTAAAATCACCACCTCCATTGTCAAGTAGGTAAGGTAACAGCAAATCAAACAGCATTAAGTGGCTACTTAAACCTTTGTTATGGCGGCTCGTTAAAAACCGTTTTTTGAATTCGGAGCAAATTAAAAAGCCATAAATTATCGGGTAGGTAGGTAGGTACCTACTTGACTTTGACCTTTTGTGGCGTTTTTAGTTTTACTGAGTCCTAGAGAGAATGGGAGAGAATCATGCTGTAAGGAGAGCCTACTATGAGGGGCGCCCAATAGAAAAACGCCCTGTTGGACGACCCAGGCATCGCTAGGTGGACGAAGTGACAGAAGACCTTCAAGCGCTCAATACACCCGATTGGCGTAAAGCGGCGCAGGACAGGCATGAGTGACAGCTTCTGATGTTGAAGGCCAAGATCTTCTTTGGGTCACTGCGCCAGCGAAGTAAGTAGTAAGAGGTCTAGTGCCTCGTTAATACCTTGCCAAGATCTTAAACGATAGGTAGATAGATAGACCGCTATAGGTAGTTTTCTTTAAAGGATTGCACAAAGAACCTTGTTCTGTCTGGACGCAGCAGCTGTTAGCGACTCGATTGAGATCATCCATCCAACTCTATCCATCATGTCAATTCCGTAAAAATGATTACATCAGTGTAACGATCGCAATGGCCTCTGATTGGCTGAATTTATGGCATAATTGCTGGATCAATGCATTTTAACCAACAACGGGAGGCGTACCAGCCAATCCGAGGCCTTTGTGATCGTTACACTGATGCAATCATTTTTACGGAATCCACATGCAGTAGTTGTAAGTTTTCCAACGCAGCGTTTTCCGATGCAGGTTCGCTATTCCAGCTTCTTGAGACGTCCAAAGCTTCTTCCAGCTCTTTGTTCGCTGTGAGATCAAATCAGAAATGAGGAGATCCGTATAGAAACCAAAGTTACCGACTTAGCAGGATATAGGTAGATTTTTCTCTTGAAAGGATCGCCAAAGAAACTGGTTTTATCAGGTTATGTCTGGATCCAGTGGTTGTCAGCGACTACAACAGTACAACTAATAAGTGCACCGACAACATTAGCCAAGATACAGGGAGGTGCTGAATACAGCCGGTGCAATACTGAGCTTTGTGGAAGTCCAGGCAAGAGACCTTTGTTGTCAAGATGGCGTCAACCAAATCCAAGCTGGCGTCAAAAAAAGAAATTCACAGCAGCAAGTCCAGTGTTACTCATAGATTAAAGATAGAGATCCATAAATATAAGTCTGTCTCGTCTCAACTCTAGAGTCTGACTCTGAGCGAAGTGAGAGTGCGGTCTACAGGTATCAGCCTCAGTGTGAGTTAATAAAACGCACGCTACATCGTGCAATGCGTGGCTACACGGGGGCCGGCGCGTTTGTGCTGTTGGCTATGTTATGTTATGTTACGGTGAGAGTCGCGTATAAATAATGGAGCACGCCGCCACAACGCGCCTCGCTGCGGCCTAGGCGCCGCGCGCGCGACAGCGGTGCTGTGGAGACGACATTATTCTTCATTTTTTTTTAAAATTAAAATTGAAAACCGTAAACTGTAACAAAAGATGCTTATTATACAACGGAATATACTGTTAATCCATAGTTCATTTTAATGCACCTACAACTTAGTGCTTACTCTATAAGATTTCATTGTCTGTAAACATTTCACGGTTCAAATATTGGACAGATCTTGATGAAAGGATTATGTCCTCAAGACAGATAGGTAGGATAGTTATTTTACCCCGGAAAATTTTGGGCGTGAGTTGTATTTAAAGAAGCGCACCAAACAGATGCAGTAACTGTGCGCGTGCAGCGCATTCGCCAGCTTTGTACGCACTTTAATGCTACGTTTAGGTACATGCGTGCTGAGGCTTGGTAAGCGTCTACTCTCCACAAGCTCCAAGCCTTTACAAACGCTTGGATGCCATTTACACGCTTACGAGTGTGTTAGCCTGTTATGGACAGGCAAACTGTGCAGACGTGGTGCAGACAAACATGGAAGTGATGGAAGACGTAGACGTTGAAGTTGTGTCGGCTATTGCGTTTTTCGTTTGACAAACTACTCACGGTCGATACGCCGTCGTAATAGCGCAGCGTAGAAACTCAGTTCAGCGCGAGCTCATGAGCGATACTGAACACGTGTCCCCTCTGCCGAAGTACATTAATATATATATAGCTGCTCGTGCTGATTCACTGATTGACTGACTGACTCACTGACTCATTGATCACCTCTCCTGTAAAATTTTGTATGAAAAAAATTTTTTTCACTCATGGTTTCGTATAGAAGACAAAAATTCATTCGGAGGAAAAATATGGAGAGAGCTGATGATTGAGGATTTCGGAGACGGGTGAGGAGCACCGGCCAAGGTATCGAAGATAGGTGGGGGGTGTTCAACCAAATGTCACTCGAAACCTCATCCAATTGGCAGAGAGCCGAAAAAAAACTCCAAAATGGCGGATTCAAGATGGCGGCCATACAAATTTCGTCGGTGTCTATCTCGGAGACTATAAGAGATGGAAGAGTGGTTTCTTGGAAAATGATGATCAAGACCCGAAGGTCTACTTGATGAATAGAAAAAAAATTCAAGATGGCGGAATTTATTTTTTTCCATACAAAATATATGCAAGACTTAAATTGATTCTTTTTAAAAATTTCTGATAGTTTCGTATGGAGGACAAAATTTCGTTTAGAGGAAAAATATGGAGAGAGCTGATAGTTGAGGATTTCGGAGACGGATCAGGAGCATGGCCAGGATATCGAAGATAGGTGAGGAGTGTTCAAACAAAAGTCACTCAAAACCTCATCCAATTAGCAGGGAGCTGAAAAAAAATTCAAAATGGCGGATTCAAGATGGCGGCCATACAAATGTCGTCGGTATCTATCTCGGAGACTATAAAAGATGGAAGAGTGGTTTTTTGGAAAAAGATGATCAGGACCCGAAGGTCTACTTGATGAATAGAAAAAAAATTCAAGATGGCGGATTTTTTTTTCATATAAAATGTATGCAAGACTTTGATACGTTCCTTTCCGCTAATGGTTTCGTATAGAGGACAAAAATTCATTTGGATGAAAATATGGAGGGAGCTGATGATTGAGGATTTCAGAGACGGGTGAGGAGCACGGTCAGGTTATTGAAGATAGGTTGAGGGTGCCCAAACAAAAATCACTCGAAACCTCATCCAATTGGCAATGAGCTGAAAAAAAATACCAAAATGGCGGAGTCAAGGTGGCGGTCATACAAATTTCGTCGATGTAAATCTCAGAGACTATGAAGTAGTTCCTTGGAAAAAGATGATTAAGACCCGAAGGTATACTTGGTGGACAGAAAACCGCGGTTCGCTTTAGCGAGCCGCGCACCCACGCGCCCTACTAGTTAATATATATATAGCTACTGGGGCTGATTCACTGACTCACTCACTGACTCATTGATCACCTCTCCTGTAAAATTTTGTATGAAAAAATTTTTTTACACTCATGGTTTCGTATGGACGACAAAAATTCATTCGGAAGAAAAATATGGAGAGAGCTGATGATTGAAGATTTCGGAGACGGGTGAGGAGCACCGGCCAGGGTATCGAAGATAGGTGGGGGGTGTTCGACCAAATGTCACTCGAAACCTCATCCAATTGGCAAAGAGCCGAAAAAAACCTTCAAAATGGCGGATTCAAGATGGCGGCCATACAAATTTCGTCGATGTCTATCTCGAAAACTATAAGAGATGGAAGAGTTGTTTCTTGGAAAAAGATGATCAGGACCCAAAGGTCTACTTGATGAATAGAAAAAAAATTCAAAATGGCGGAATTAAATTTTTTCCATACAAAATATATGCACGACTTTATACGGTACCTTTTCAAAATTTCTGATGGTTTCGTATAGAGGACAAAAATTTATTTGGAGGAAAAATATGGAGAGAGCTGATGGTTGAGGATTTTGGAGACGGGTGAGGAGCACGGCCAGGGTATCGAAGATAGGTGTGAAGTGTTCAAACAAAAGTCGCTCCAAACCTCATCCAATTGGCAGAGAGCTGAAAAGAAACTCCGAATTGGCGCATTCAAGATGGCGGCCATACAAATTTCGTCGTTGTCTATCTCGGAGACTATAAGAGATGGAAGAGTGGTTTCTTGGCAAAAGATGATGAGAAGCCGAAGGTCCACTTGATGAACAGAAAAAAAATTCAAGATGGCGGATTTTTTTTTCTTCATACAAAATATATGCAAGACTTTATACGGTTCCTTTTCAAAATTTCTGATGGTTTTGTATGGAGGATAAAAATTCATTTGGAGGAAAAATATGGAGAGAGCTGATGATTGAGGATTTCGGAGACGGATGAAGAGCACGGCCAGGGTATTAAAGGTAGGTTAGGGATCCTCGAACAAAAATCACTCGAAACCTCATCCAATTGGCAGTGAGCTGAAAAAAACTCCAAAATGGTGGATTCAAGATGGCGGCCATACAAATTTCTAAAAAGATGATCTAGATCCGAAGGTCTACTTGGTGGACAGAAAAACCGCGGTTCGCTTTAGCGAGCCGCGCACCCACGCGCCCTACTAGTGTATAAATGTACGTGTCAGCTTGCAAGTGTGACAGCTTTTGAGTTAGTGTGCGTTCATAGAGATATTAAGTTTTTTACAAGAGTGTGCGGAAGTGAGTAATGTGTGCTGTACGTGATTACCCCACCTCACCGCAGAAAGTGGCAGAATATATTCAGTACTAAATCTGCGTAAAGGCTCGTCCCGGCTAAATGGTCGAAGCATAACACGATCGGCGGCTCCACGGCCCGCGCTGTGCCGCGGCTTGGGTGGCGCCCGCCGCCCGCCGCCATAAAATTCGGACAGCGGCGCGGAATCCCACAGATTCCAACTTAATATTAATTGACGATCGGCTCACCCGCCCGCCGCCACCCCCGGCCATGATGAATATTTCCACTTGAATATTTCCACTGTGCTCTCTGCTCCGGGCCCGCATCTAAATCACATGTAGGTAGGCGTATAATCTTCGGATTATCGTTTTAAATCATGGGTCAACATCAACAATACTGAGATTTTTTTTTAATATGAATAGCTGGCAAACGAGCTGGCGGGTCACCTGATGTAAAGTGATTACCGCCGCCCATGAACACTTGTAGTACCTACCAGAGGCACCACCAATGCGTTGCCGGCTTTTCAGGAACTTATTGGTTCGCCCCTTGAATAACCTCATATTGTAATTATAAGTGGGAACACTGTCGAATTGAGATGGATTTTATTCAATGACAAGATAGACCTTGACTGCGATCTCACCTGTTGGTAAGTGACGATGCAGTCTAAGACGGTAGCGGGCTAACTTGGAACGTGTACCTACCTACTTATGGCAGTTTAAATTCAACCCATACACCTAATATGTTTTTACACCGGCGGCGACCGTGAAAGAATTGGAATTTCACAAAAGTTTTTATCCGTATTCTATTCAGAAGAATGCTCTAGAAGGGTTGTCAATTATCTTAATTTGCGTTCACGCTGGCTTGAGTTTAAAGGATGCCTGCAAATAACGTAATCGGTAACAGTAACGACGCAACGGCACGTGAAGTAACGGTGTTTTGGATACCGACTACCGAATAGAGTGTATTCCGACAAAGGACTACGCAAAGTATCGGAAGCTGTTTGAATACCGAATGAACAGTTCATTTTTTTTTTTTTTTTTAATTTATTGAATTTTCTTATCTTCAAAGTGAATAGGCATCTTCTTGGCAAGCGCGCTCCAACTTAAACCACAGCGATGCTTTCCATCAGGCATAATAATTGTCGCTACCATTCTAGCGTCTTGTTTTGATATTGCTAGGGATACTTAGGTCTTAGGTGTATTTGGTAGTTAGGTGTGTAACTACCTACGGAACCTACCTGTTGCTAGTCCTACCGCACTTGACCGTTTTTATTTTTATTACGTATCTACCTTAGTAGGTACCTATCTACATGCTTTATTTTGGTATGTTAGCTTAGCTCTGCTATCAAAAAAATTACTTTCCACTAATTTCTAATATTGATGAAAAATCAACAATGAGCTTAGTACCTACAGCCCATTTAGATTCCCACCCTCTTTGGCGACCTCTCTGGCGCAGTGGTGAGCGGTGTGGTCTTAAAACTGGGAGGTCTCAGGTTCGATTCCCGGCGAGGGCAATTTGGGAATTTATAATTTCTGAATTGGCTTTGGTCTGGTCTGGTGGGAGGCTTTGACCGTGGCCTACCGTCAAAGACGTGCCGCCAAGCGAATTAGCGTTCCAGATTATAGGGGTATAAGGGTTGAATGTGTAGCGATTGTACACTGCCATACCCCTTCCAAGTTAGGGTGATACCATCTTAGACTGTATCGTCATGTTAGCTTTTTTTTTATAAATAAGTTATGAATTTTAGATACTTTACAATCATTACGGAAGTTTGTATAAAAATACTGATTATTCGAACTGTTAGATTCATGTTTAAGATTGATCTTTTTGAAGGTAGTTAATTAAATCGATATTTGACTTGTTGAAAGCGAGGGCACGCCAATGTCGTGCCATCTTGAATTATTAGTATGTCAGAGATTAAGATTAAAGTCATTATTATTTAAAGCGCCATCTAGTGACGATGGTCTTATAAGGTTTATTGACGGTAGTCTTGTGAGTTTAATGACGGTGTTTTTATAACGTTGGTGTCATTGTTCGATGGGCGTTCCGTCATTGCTCCCCACTTGTTCGGTTGATAAAAGCAAGACTCACAGCGTGTGTCGAGCTCAGTCGTCTAACATTAGTTGTCGGTCGTCACCGCTAGTCATGAGCGGTCGGTTTAGCGTTATAGTGGTTATTCTGATGGTTCAATATTGTTGTGATCAAGTGATTGGTAATAGTGCTGTTGGTGTCAATCTGGTTTGGCCTTTGAATCGCAGTTATTTGGTGAGTTCGTTCTATTGTTTAATCATGTTACGTTACTGTGAATTCCCTATAGTGTTGTTGCCCATTCGTGGCTTATAGTGGTTAAAATAGACGTTGGCTAGGTTCTTCTATCATGGTGTGTGAAGAGACGGCTATGGGGAAGGCCGTAACTAGCCTAGGTAGTTAGCCAAGTTTAACTAAGTCATGGAAATGTTGGGTTCCATGTTGGTTATCTAATTAATCCAATATAACTTTATTGTGAGTAGTTGTTTGTATTGAGATAGTTTGATTCTCGTCATTGCCGTAAGGTTAATAGTTAATTTTACCCGCTTCGTTAAGTATAAATACGTCAGATTTGACGCTAAGAATCCAGCCTCTGCCAAAGACTCATTCGGCTATTAGATGCTCCTGCGTCTAGGTCGTTGTATTTGATTAAGAAATGGCGATAGCAATCGCATCCTAATCGAATAAATATTGCCAGTAGGTTTAAGTGGGTGTAATTGGTTAAATTATAATACTTTGATACTTTGATATTTTTGATAACTACCCTCACGTAGATGGTGTTTTGTCTGTCGTGTTGTGGTTAAATTAATTAGATGTGGGTCATGGGGCCGCTAAAGGAGCGAGTGGAGGCGGCTTTAGGTAGCATTTCCGCGTTTTAAGAGATAGGTTCTCTTAAGGCGTGATTAGTTAAAGAGTTCCAATACCCGTTTCTGGAGTGTGAGCTAACAAATCAGAAGCGGGATAGAACCACGTTGCCTTGATTTGCTCAAGTCATCTTTACAGTTGTAATGTTTTGAATGATTTGGAGTCTAGAAAATGAGTCATGAGGTTAAATATTGAAACCAAATCTTTTGTTATTTTTGGTAAAATCTTAGAATCAATAAGATAATTTATTAGAGGTTGTATGAATAAATTGGATTAACGTTTTATCTGGTATTCCCTGATGGTAAAGTGGTAGTTTCATGATATTGAACAAAAACCGAGTCTGGTTTTGTTTGATTGGAAGAATATTAACAAGTGGAATCAGTTGTGGTTGTGTACCGCAATATTATGGTTGTGTTCCACAGTATTAGATTATTCTATTACTGCGGTTATGTAAGCCGCTTTAATGTATTTATTTACTGATTTATTTATTTATACTATTACTGCGGTTATGTATGCCGCTGTTAAAGTATTTATTTATTCATTTATTTTATATATTTATTTATTCTATTACTGCGGTTATGTATGCCGCTGTTAAAGTAATTATTAATTAATTAATTTATTTATTTTATTACTGCGTTTATATATGCCTTTACTTATTTGTATATATTTATTTGATTTATTTATTCTGTTGCTGCGGTTATGCGTGCCGTTATTAAAGTAGTTATTTATGGATCTATTTGGAGGTTTTAAGTTCAAGTTAATTGTCGAGTTCAAGTTAATTGTCGAATTCAAGTTAATTGTCGAGTTCAAGTTAATTGTCGAATTCAAGTTAATTGTCGAGTTCAAGTTAATTGTCGAGTTCAAGTTAATTGTCGAGTTCAAGTTAATTGTTGGGTTCAAGTTAATTGTCGAGTTCAAGTTAATTGTCGAATTCAAGTTAATTGTCGAGTTCAAGTTAATTGTCGAATTTAAGTTAATTGTCGAGTTCAAGTTAATTGTCGAGTTCAAGTTAATTGTCGAGTTCAAGTTAATTGTCGAGTTCAAGTTAATTGTCGAGTTCAAGTTAATTGTCGAGTTCAAGTTAATTGTCGAGTTCAAGTTAATTGTCGAGTTCAAGTTAATTGTCGAGTTCAAGTTAATTGTCGAGTTCAAGTTAATTGTCGAGTTCAACTTAATTGTCGAGTTCAAGTTAAATGTTGAGTTCAAGTTAATTGTTGAGTTCAAGTTAATTGTTGAGTTCAAGTTAATTGTTGAGTTCAAGTTAATTGTTGGTTTCAAATTAATTGTTCGGTTCAAGTTAATTGTTTGGTTCAAGTTAATTGTTCGGTTCAAGTTAATTGTTAGATTCAAGTTAACTGACGAGTTACGTTTAACTGTCAAGTTAAATTTGACTATCTAGTTAAAGTTCACTATCGAATTAAAGTTGACTGTCGAGTTAAAAGTTCACTGTCGAGTTAAAAGTTGACTGTCGAGTTAAAAGTTGACTGTCGAGTTAAAGTTCACTGTCGAGTTAAAGTTCACTGTCGAGTTAAAGTTCACTGTCGAGTTAAAGTTCACTGTCGAGTTAAAGTTCACTGTCGAGTTAAAGTTCACTGTCGAGTTAAAGTTCACTGTCGAGTTAAAGTTCACTGTCGAGTTAAAGTTCACTGTCGAGTTAAAGTTCGTTACCAAGTTAAAGTTCGTTACTGAGTTAAAGTCCGTTACTGAGTTAAAGTTCATTACCGAGTTAAAGTTCATTACGTACTGAATTAAAGGTAGCCGTGACTGAGGGCTAAGGTAGCCGTGACTGAGGGCTAATGTAGCCGCGACAGAGGGTTAATGTAGCCGTGACTGAGGGCTAAGGTAGCCGTGACTGAGAAGCATCCCAACACTGTGCAAGAGTGCACAAGACGCGGAACTCGAGCGCCGGACGCGGCGCTTCAGCGGCGCCTCTCTACGCATCACCTGCCTGCGCGTCGCCTGTTGATGCCAGGCGAGCCTGAGGCAGCTTCGGCTACGGGACTACTGCGCGCCATCTAACTGCGCGTCGCTTGTTGGTGTCGGGCGAGCCTGACGCAGCGCCGGCTGCGGGACTACTGCGCGCCATCTAACTGCGCGTCGCTTGTTGGTGCCGGGCGAGCCTGACGCAGCGCCGGCTGCGGGACTTCTGCGCGCCATCTGCTTGTGCGTCGCCTGTTGGTGCCGGGCGAGCCTGACGCAGCGCCGGCTGCGGGACTTCTGCGCGCCATCTGCTTGTGCGTCACCTGTTGGTGCCGGGCGAGCACAACACTGCGGGCGAGCACAACACGCCGTGCCAGTCTTCACATCGCATATGAGAAGTTCTCTGCTAAGTACAAGCCTCTATATGTTGGTAAGAAGTTTCCAATTATACTTTTGAATGTGCTTTTGAAGATCCTAGTGATTTTCGTACATTATTATCAAATCGGGGTAGACTGATAAAAAAATGATGTAAGTAATTCAAGTACAGATTGCCGAGTTTTTTACTGAAGATTGTGTTGCAAAAATTATATTTACATAACGAAGGTAGAAAATTAAATTCGGGACGTGTAGTTACTGTTTCCAAGTAAAACAAATTTGATAATGTGGCTACTGGTTATCTAACTGATCGGTTTGGTTGAGATTTTCAGTTTGTGGATAAAACCAGTTATGACATTTTAACTAAGTACTGATTCTGATGTATTACATAGAAAAGTTGACACGTGCATACGTACCTACCGAGGATAGTTTATTTGTCTGAGTTAGTTTGTTATATCGTGAATAATATTTCAACTTACGCGGTAGTTGAATAAAGCTTTTGCTTTCGATCAAATCAGTGATAATTTCTTACATGTGTAAAAAAAGAAGTGCTTAAAGGAAAGTGCTTTTGTTATTAGAATCATTGGTTAAAGTCAGGTTAGGCCGAGCAATTAGTTGATCGATCCTGTGGTCCAGCAAAATGACGTTAAACAGTTTTGTTAATTTTTGAGGTTTGATATTGAAGGTGTCGATTACGTGATTAGTGATGAAGAGTAAATTGTAGACAGACAGAACTTGTATGTTTTAACTGGAGTATTACGATTCTGTTTTTTGAAAGTTATGGTTAAATTGACAATGAGTTGCCTGTGGGATTGAATTACCAACCTGACCGAATTGTTAACTTACTTTAATCTACACATACTTATACGCACACGTGCACACGCACGCTCACACACTCACACACTCTCACACATGCACACACACGCACTCAGCACACTAGTACAAATACATCACACATATACACACCCAAGCCCAAACATGTAGTCGCAAAATCTCGCAGATATGTTTGGTTCACTCTCTCGCTCACACACGCTCAAACACTCTCTTACACATACACACACACAGCACACTTGTACAAATACATCACACGTACACACACCCAAGCCCAAACAAGCAGTCGAAAATCTCGCAGATATGTTTGGTACACTCTCTCTCACACATACACACACGCACACACAGCTCACATGTATAAAAACATCGCACATAAACGCAAAACAAGCGCAAATATGCAGTCGCAAATCTCAGACATATTTTATTGTCTTTGGTTGTGTACCTTTTGGTGTTATTAATTCAATAAATATTATTATAAAGAAAAGGATAACAGGAAGTGCAAGGTGCACGTCTGAAAGCGTTAGCTATGAGCGTTAGTGTTAATAATAATGAAAATAATATAGTTTTATTTCAGATCTTGAAGTGCAAAGTGCACAAAATATAAACCTACACTGCTATGAGCGTGAGTGTAATGTAAACCTACACTGCTATGAGCGTGAGTGTAATGTAAACCTACACTGCTATGAGCGTGAGTGTAATATAAACCTACACTGCTATGAGCGTGAGTGTACTGTAAACCTACACTGCTATGAGCGTGAGTGTAATGAAAACCTACACTGCTATGAGCGTGAGTGTACTGTAAACCTACACTGCTATGAGCGTGAGTGTAATGAAAACCTACACTGCTATGAGCGTGAGTGTAATATAAACCTACACTGCTATGAGCGTGAGTGTACTGTAAACCTATACTGCTATGAGCGTGAGTATAATGAAAACCTACACTGCTATGAGCGTGAGTGTACTGTAAACCTACACTGCTATGAGCGTGAGTGTAATGTAAACCTAAACTGCTATGAGCGTGAGTATAATGAAAACCTACACTGCTATGAGCGTAAATGTACTGTAAAACTACACTGCTATGAGCATAAGTGCACTCGAAGTGCAACGTGAACGTATTACTGTTGTTATTTTTGAAGTGCAAGGTGCACAATAACAATTGAAATAGTTTCAGTATATGTCAATAATTTCTTTTCTTATTTTTTGTTTTGTGGCATTCGCGGGGACGCGAAAGTATCAGGATGGACGAATTGTTAGCTTTTTTTTTATAAATAAGTTATGAATTTTAGATACTTTACAATCATTACGGAAGTTTGTATAAAAATACTGATTATTCGAACTGTTAGATTCATGTTTAAGATTGATCTTTTTGAAGGTAGTTAATTAAATCGATATTTGACTTGTTGAAAGCGAGGGCACGCCAATGTCGTGCCATCTTGAATTATTAGTATGTCAGAGATTAAGATTAAAGTCATTATTATTTAAAGCGCCATCTAGTGACGATGGTCTTATAAGGTTTATTGACGGTAGTCTTGTGAGTTTAATGACGGTGTTTTTATAACGTTGGTGTCATTGTTCGATGGGCGTTCCGTCATTGCTCCCCACTTGTTCGGTTGATAAAAGCAAGACTCACAGCGTGTGTCGAGCTCAGTCGTCTAACATTAGTTGTCGGTCGTCACCGCTAGTCATGAGCGGTCGGTTTAGCGTTATAGTGGTTATTCTGATGGTTCAATATTGTTGTGATCAAGTGATTGGTAATAGTGCTGTTGGTGTCAATCTGGTTTGGCCTTTGAATCGCAGTTATTTGGTGAGTTCGTTCTATTGTTTAATCATGTTACGTTACTGTGAATTCCCTATAGTGTTGTTGCCCATTCGTGGCTTATAGTGGTTAAAATAGACGTTGGCTAGGTTCTTCTATCATGGTGTGTGAAGAGACGGCTATGGGGAAGGTGGAGGCCGTAACTAGCCTAGGTAGTTAGCCAAGTTTAACTAAGTCATGGAAATGTTGGGTTCCATGTTGGTTATCTAATTAATCCAATATAACTTTATTGTGAGTAGTTGTTTGTATTGAGATAGTTTGATTCTCGTCATTGCCGTAAGGTTAATAGTTAATTTTACCCGCTTCGTTAAGTATAAATACGTCAGATTTGACGCTAAGAATCCAGCCTCTGCCAAAGACTCATTCGGCTATTAGATGCTCCTGCGTCTAGGTCGTTGTATTTGATTAAGAAATGGCGATAGCAATCGCATCCTAATCGAATAAATATTGCCAGTAGGTTTAAGTGGGTGTAATTGGTTAAATTATAATACTTTGATACTTTGATATTTTTGATAACTACCCTCACGTAGATGGTGTTTTGTCTGTCGTGTTGTGGTTAAATTAATTAGATGTGGGTCATGGGGCCGCTAAAGGAGCGAGTGGAGGCGGCTTTAGGTAGCATTTCCGCGTTTTAAGAGATAGGTTCTCTTAAGGCGTGATTAGTTAAAGAGTTCCAATACCCGTTTCTGGAGTGTGAGCTAACAGTCACTTACCATCAGGTGAGATCGCAGTTAAGGAATATCTTGTCATCGAATAAAAAACCCTCTTAAAGAGTTACCGACAGCAAGCCGTGGGCATATAACTCAAATCAAATTAACCAAGGTTTTTTAAAAGATCACTTTCAATCAAAGCAGACAAAATACCCTACTACCTACAGATCAAGATACATTTGTAGTGAAATCGATAGCCGATGAAAATTACATAAAAAAGAACCCAATTAAAAAAAAAAGTAGGATCCCATGTCACAAGCATGTTCTTTAACCGAAACAATGTAATGTGATCTACGAAGGAGGTTGGATAGGAAAATTAAAAAGTAATAAGTTCATCGAAGCGTGAATGTGACAGCTTTGTGGCGGTAAAAAAGAAAGGCGGGCCAATTTAAAAATGTAACGTTCCGAATTCAAATGTCTGTCAATATAATCGAAATCGATTAGACAGTTTTTTATTTGATGATGTATTTATTACACTAATATTATTAGTTTCTTCCAGGGCCTATACCTACTACCAATAGCAATATAATTTTAATTATGTTTTAAAATGTGGCAACTATTGATAATTATAATTATTTTATGGTTAACATTGTAGGACATATCAAAATTGTCAAAACAAAGTTGAAATAATACCTACCTACTTACTTATTGCTAGTAGGTATTAGTATTATATGAACAATGAGAGCTACCCTGTAAAAAAAAGATCAGCTCATGAATTAAGAACCCCCTTCTTTTTTAAAGTCGGTTAAAAATGTTAGGTTCCATAGGAAGCATTATAAAAGAAACACGAAAGCACGAAATTAGGACCTGTCAGTTGATTATTATACTTAGATCATGTAACTACAAGAGAATTAGCCACGAAAATTCAAGTCACGTTCTCAGCTGCCAATGCTATCGGGATACTCATGTATGACAATAAACTATCACAATAATCTTGTAATCCCACATCCACCAATAGTAAATCGACCGACGTACAAAGAACAGTTACTAGGTGTTAAATTTAACACCATCTATCACAATTGAAAAACCACCTTACCAATAAAACAATAAGAAGAAATTTTCCATAACACCTCTTACACAATAGAGCGAAATGAACAAGCGAATTCCTATCTTATGGATCAGAGATAGAGTTCATTTAATAAGGTTCAAGTTATGAATAGCAATACGCTTATAGGCGTCAATTTTCACACCTCTTACAGGCATTCTAATATAAACTTTATTGAACGGGATTTGAGTATAATTTAGCCTGTTCGGTGGAGTGGTTTTGTATCATTTTATTATGTTTGGTTAGAGGTGTCGTGTTTCTCGCCTCTGGTGTGAAGGGTCATAATCCTGGCCAGCGATTGGCTGATCCATGGTACTGGCTGGTGTTGATTAATAGAGATTTGATCTATGTATCGACCCTGCCTTACTTGTATCTACCTAACGAGCAGTTTGTACGTAAAGCGCAACGTAGATAGGTACGTGACATGTACGTAATAGTAGGTATACGTAAGTAGCTTTTGCCCGCAGCTTCGCTCACGTTAAATTCGATTTTTCAAACTTTTTTTAATTTATTGTACCTACAAATAAGTTTAAAGTTAATATCTCGCCAAACTGGACAGCCAGTTTGATGGCGAGCTGGCGCTCTTATATCACAAAATTAAAACCTAATGCACCTAATTACAATTTTGGAAAAAGAACAAGAAAAACGGTAATATGTGTAAAAAAAAAACTAAACAGCTATAAACAATAATCAATAGGTAGTTATCTGATTTGAGCTGATGTGAGAGTGCGGTCTATAGATTTCAGCCTTATAGACTACATCGTCACTTATCACCAGGTGAGATCGCAGTCAAGAACTATCTTGCAATTGAATAAAAAAAATAATAAATAAAGGTGGAAATAACACTGGATAAGGGGTGATTTAGGTAGGTACCTATGGTTGATGAATAGAATAGAATAGAATAGAATAGAAATATTTTTTATTCAAATAAACTTTTACAAGCACTTTTGAATCGTCAATGAATCTACCACTGGTTCGGAATGCCTTTCCTGCCGAGAAGAGCCAGCAAGAAACTCGGCGGTTGCTCTTTTCAAAAAAAAAAAATATAAAAATTTTACAATAGTTAATGAAAGCTATGCTATGTATACAGTGCTTCCACAATAAAGCTTCAAAAATGCAAAAATGCATACGTAGGTACATCAATCCAACGCATGTCAAGACGGGCAGTCAGAGCAGACCCATTCCCGTTGGTGGCACCCGTTCACGAGCATGACGCATGATCCAGCCATTGCTTCGCTCAACCATATTTGAGGGAACGTATAACGGAGGGGATGAAAACGGGCACAAGTATGATAACTTCCACCGCAGTATATCAACATGGGTATGCGACCTTTTAGGTTATGCGTGATGATGTTATTTCATATCTCCTGTCCGAGTCGGTTCAAACCTCACGTTTTAAATATTCCGCGCTCGCAGTCGCTCTATCAGAGATGGCGGCGCCCTTGCTTCAGACCAGATTTTTTTTTCAATACTATGAGTAGATATACACTACTAATATATAGCTACCTACTCACTAAAATTACAATCTAGCTTAATAATCTAATTTTATTTAAACCTAAACTTATCAAATATCTTATACCTACAACGTGTAACAAAAGTGTGGGTCAACCCTGAAGGAGGTCAATGTGCTCATGAAATTGAACAACTTTCCGCAAGGAACATAGGTCGAAATATGATGAAAAAAAAAATTTGGACCTCCCATACAAAATTGACGATCCGCTGATTGATTTACTATGGGAGGTACAATTTTTTTTTTTTTTCATATTACGACCTTGGGGAAAGTTTTTCAGTTTCATGAGCACATTCACCTCCTTCAGGGTTGACCCACACTTTTGTTACACGTTGTATATCTACTAAGAAGTGTCCACTGACGTATGAGTGCTGCTGTGCGTTGATAGATCAGTCAGTCAATCAGTCACCTTTTACTTTTATATATTTAGATTGTGACAAAAACTCGTATCAGTTAGTATGCAATGCTCGAATATGAGTGTCGAAAAGTTCGCTCGCATCCGAGAAACTGTCTTTGTATACCTAACTGAGCCATAAGGCGGCCGTAAAATTCCCACAGAGCCCCATAGAAACTTGTAAGTCATGTTGGGGACGGCCGGGGATCCATTTCAGGGGACGTACCTAATCGTCTTACTGGACCCTAGTTCGGCTACTTCAGTATTGTGTAAAATGTTAAATGGTTAAAGGTGTGGACTGAAAACTGTGAGGTCGCAGGTTCGCACCATACCCGTTGCACTATTGTCGTACCCACTCCTAACTTGAGCTTTATACATTATTTACGTTATTACGTTATAGGCATCTTCTAGGCAAAGGCGTTACACCTTAGACCACATCATCACTTTCCATCAGGTGTGGTAGTTGTCAAGCGTGTGCCTATAATGTATAAAGAAAAAAAACATTACGTTTATTTGGAGGAGACAGGGGAGTATTAGGTTCAGGATGACTAATACGAGTAGGTACAGAAACAGATCAAAAATACTTTTTTGTTCGTATCATCCTTACTAATCCTTACTAGTATTATGAATGTTTGTTTGTTGGTTCGTCCTTCAATCACGCCGCAACAAAGCAAAAGCAAAAATCGACGTGATTTTTTGCATGGATATAGTTGAGGACCGGAAGAGTGACATAGGCTACTTATTATTCCGGAAAATCAAAGAGTTTTTAAATTTTTAAAGCGAGCGAAGCCGCGGGCATCGACTGGATTATAAACCAAATTAGTAAGAAATTAAAGATTAAATACAAAGTGACAAAATGTAGATATACTCGTAACTACATAAAGCCAAGTATCTTACTTTTCGCAGAATCCAGCAAGTTAGGGCGGGCGGCCGGAAAAGCGCAGGGGATCAATATCAGGGTTGTAATCGCCTTACTGGTCTCTACAACGGCTACTTGGGTATTGTGTACCTGTCTCATAACTATTTCAGTGCGCTGCTGTACCTACGAGTGTTTGTAACACCTTCCATAACTTGTAGGTACTTGTAGTAGGTACCTACAAACTAGGTACTAATACACCCAAAAAAAAAAAACAAAATCGGGTCATCCATTCGGGAGCTACACATACACACATAGCATACACACACAGATACTTCAAACATCAGCCCATCATATTATTTGCGTTGGGGGTTAAAAATAGATCCTACTAAGTAATATTATAGGTAGGTAAACGCGAAAGTTTGTAAGTATGGATGGATGGATAGATGTTTGTTACTCTTTACGTAAAAATTGCTGAACTGATTTGGCTGAAATCTGGCATAGAGATAGATTATAGTGTGGAATAACACATAGGCTACTTTTTATCCCAGAAAATAAGAGAATTCCCGCGGCAATTACGAAGTTGCGGGCTGATGCCCAGTGTTACTAGTAATGAATAGAACAAAATCGGCAGTCTGTCTTGACCTACACAATAGCCAGTAGTTAACTATGATAATTCTCCCATAAAACAGTCGTAGGCCCGCCCAGAACGCCGTAGCTGTGAAATATTATACTCAGATACACATAAAAGTGGATATCGTAACTCGCAAGCTGTCGTGATGGCGCAACGATAAATCTAAACACACATAGATACATTTATGAGGTAAACAAGCTATTATCCTAGAATTACCGTACTTCAAAGACTGTATATTTTCTGCTTACTTAGGTTTTACCAAAAATCTGTAAAAGATCATCGTAAAGCCTTTCTTTTTTCAAAACTTTTTTAAGTGTAAGGGACGATTCTCAAGAGGACTGGCCAGTTTTAATTCAATTGATCGTATAAGAATTCAATGACATCAACGTCAAAGTAAAATGAACCTTAATTGCATTGATTTGACGCTAATGTCATCGAATTTTTAAACGATCAGACCAATCGAATTAAAACTTAGACTAACCCTACCAGCGACTTCGTTCGCGTGGATTAAAGTTTTTAAATTCCCGCGGGAACTCTATTGTCCGGGATAAAAAGTAGCCTATGTGTTATTCCAGACTATAATCTATCTCTATGCCAAATTTCAGCCAAATCGATTCAGTCGTTGCGACGTAATTGAGTAACATCCATACATACATCCATCCAAACATTCGCATTTGTAATATGAATTGGATAATAGGATTTCATATTTTTTATGTAGATACGTTTTTGCAGCATAAAAATGCCCCAAGGCTCGAAAAGTATTGTGGCTAGCAAGCAGACTACACTTTTATTGTGCTCGTATTCACTCATAAGTTTAGTTGCCAAATAATAGTGGCGTAGGTACAACTCGTAATATTTACATCCCTTGCCAAATTATTTGAATATGCAAACATGCGAACTAATTTAGTGCTTTTAGCTGCACTTTGTAACATGATTTTGGATACTAATTTTGTTTCAACATATTTTGTAGGAATATAATCGAAATTTAAAGTAATTATGAGAAACATAATGTTTTTTTATAACGCTATATTTACCACAGAATATTAATTAATAGTTCAGGAGTTCAGGTAACTACCTTAATTAATGACTTTAAAAAAAAAGACGTGTGGCACTCGGGGACTGCCGCGGTAAAGCTATTGCATAGCATTTTTTATCAACGCCATCTAGCGGCTCACCGTAGAGGAGTCCCGTGTCAGGTTATTTTCGTTACGGAATTTCTGGATTCGGTCTCCACGCTGGCCCGCGATAGAAGCTATGATGCAATAGCTTAAAAAAAGAAATTAAAAATTGCACCTTTCGACATTCAAGATGTAATTGCAATTAAAAGTATTCCCAGAGAAGAAAACTTTCGTCATAGTCGTGGTGACAGTAAAAAATTCAATTATTATTTTCTTGTCAACGATACAGCATGAGGCCATTTTGCCGTCGATGACGCCAACGTGGGATGTACGTTTGAATTTTCAACACAATAAACGTTCTTAATTCAAAATCTAATTCTGTCCGTCCAGAGCGCCGTGTAAGCTAGGCTACCGGCTACGAGCGGGTAGGTAGGTGGTGTACAGTCGCGCACAGACCACAAACGTGCGGCGGAATGTGGGGGGACTCACCCTCTGTGACGTCCTGTCACTGACAAATGGCCCGGAGGAGAGCTCGACCCGAACACCCTCTTGAGCCTCGCGGTGCGGTTACGTGACTTTCTTGCCTTATTTTTAATTCAACTAGCAGTAGTTAGATTAAAAATAAGGCATAATCCTATTTCCTATTATTATAATATTATACCTAAATGTATACGCGACAAATACTATCTACATCATGATATGTTATCATCTACAATATTGTCATCTAGTCTAGTATAAACATAAAAATTCTTCGAGTAATCGGGGAACATAAATCTGTATAAAAATTAAAAAAAAAAGTGGAAAAAAGATTCCAACGAATTCAGAACCTCTTCCTTTTTTTAAGTCGGTGAAAAAGGAAGGTTTTTTTATTTTAGCAGATTATGTATGTTTTTTGTATTTCTATATCGAATAATAAAAAAAAAGAAAACATGAAAATGTCTTGAAATTGTATTTTTCTTGAAAATTAACTACTCGTATTTTGTGTAGGTATCTATTCCAAATAACTGCCTCTTTTAAGCTCATTAGATTATTCGATTTATTTATCGAATAATAAAAAAAGGGAAACCAGAAATGTCTTCAATAATACATTTTTGTCCACAGCACCCTTACCGGTCGGCGCGCCGCGTCAGGAGGGTGCTATAATTTCATAGGACGGGCGTCGGTCGTCGCTTATCTCGGGCGCTGGCTGCAGGCGCCGCGAACATCGCCTCTAGACCTCCCCGCCTCCACCCCCCCACCCCGACACTACACCACCCACCACCCCGTCATGGATATTGGAAATTTTGGTACAGACCGCATACTTTAGCATCGGATCTATCGGGGGTTTTGTCACTTGTTTGCTTAGGGAAAGAAGTAAAGTAATAAGTGGATCGTTTGGTTGCGGAATTTCGACAATTAGGTACCTACTCATCTTGGGCTGTAACCACGGATTAACCGCTTCTGTTTGATAGCAGTTTTATCTGGAGGGAGGCTTTGGCCGTGGCTAGTTACCACCCTAACGTCAAGACGAGCCGCCAAGCGATGTAGCATTCCGGCATGATGGTGTGTAGAAACCGTTTAGGGGTATGGGTTGAATGGACACTGCCGTACCCCTTCCAATTTAGCCCGCTACCATCTTAGACCGCATCGTCTTGTCAACCGTAGGTACCTACTCTGCGGAAAACTATAATACCTTACATACATCCATCCAAACTTTCGCATTTATATAATAGGATAATAGGACTAGGTAGGTGGTCTACATCTCAGCAGCGACTTCACGCTAGTGTTCAAACAAATAAAATAAAAAATAAAAAAAACAATGATGAATGAATGACAAATAAAATAAAAAATAAAAAAAACAATGTTGTACGCGAGTATCCTCAAGCACTGCGCGAGACATTGAATAATGTGACAACACATTACCTACGCCCTGCCCTGCCTCTGCCTACATGCCCGCCATGACTGACGTCACAGACCACTGACGTACAGTCAGGAAAGTTGACGATACACGGAGAAAAAAAGAATATCGCATCATAGACTGGGGTCCTACCATCAACGCTTATAGCAATATTATTTCAATACTGTTTTGACATGGCATAATAATGTCCTTCCAACCGAATCCGGCCGCGGCGGCCATTCTCCACAGAGATTTGCCATCTGCGCGGGAGATATTATAGTGCACAAGTGTGTCCGCAAACACAGGTGCATTTTCTATTCCCTCACTCTCATTGCCAAATGGGACTGAAAATCCGACACGACCGGAAAGAGATCAGGCGCAGGACCGATAGCTTTACGTGCTCTCTGAGGCACGGGAGTGACTCACCACTTTCCTAACATTGGGCTAGTATCTACCTACCTACTGAAAATTTCTTAACAGCAAACCCAATACATTTTTGGCCCGACCCAGGAATCGAACCCGGGACCTCGTCATCCGTAGTCGAACTTGCTAACCACTAGACCAACGAGGCAGTTCAGACATGGCATACAATGTCAACCTTAAAGTAAGTAACATAAAGTCGTCATTGCATGACATCTCAAAACAATATTGGAATAATATTACCTACTTTTAACGTTAGTGGTAGATCACCTGTTGTAAGCATAGAATGCTTCATATTTTTAACCTATAAAAAAGGAGGTTCTCTATTCGTCACGTAGTTTTTTTTTAATTTTTTTTCCTACTCGTGAAATTTCATTGTAAATGGGAAAATAAAATTTTTCTCGAGGTGCGTATGAGTGACAGAGGTTACCTTTTATCTCAGAAAAACAGAGGGTTCTTCGGGATTTTTAAAACTTAACCCCAGACGAATTCGCTGGCAAAAGTTAGTCGCGCTATAAAGATACGTAATGTCCTTTTTTATTCACCCCCATCAAAGATATTACCACTCAAGTCCGAGTAGACAATATCAGGTCGTTGGTAGCATAATATTGGAGGTAGTTTGACTTGTGATGTCCGCACGACGCTGGTCATAACATCAGAAAACGCTGATTCTAATGCGGTAACTTTGATCCGAACCTGCCAAGTGGGAGTGGCACTTGGTTATCTTGGGTGCCGAACGTACAATATTTGGAAATCATAAGGCATTAATTATTGTTTACTAGCTGATGCCCGCGACTTCGTCCGCTTGGATGATTTTTTTAATTCCCGCGGGAACTCTTTGATTTTCCGGGATAAAAAGTACCAACTACCTAGCCTATGTCACTCTCAAGTTTCTCAACTATATCCATACAAAAAATCACGTCAAAAATTGGACAACCACTTCGAAAAACATATTTTTAAATTAATTCATAGAGCTGTCAAACGAGATATTTTTTAGAGACAAAATAATACTAAGTTAAGAAAAAAACTACTTTCAATTTCATAAATTAAACTAAATCTTACTAATATTTTTGGAAATCATGACACTAAGACAGAACATAACAGCATCGCTCCGATTGTACCTTGGCAAGGAACCCTGAAAACCACCCAAGTCTAGTTGACGTTATAAAAATACATCGGATAAATAAAAATATAAAATGAAATATGAAATGAAAGTGGCGCGGGACGCAAGAAACTCGCGATCCTTTTGTGCGATTTGTATTCGAACAGCGCATCCGTAGAGACGGCAGTAATTATCAAAACTTTAAACTTGTAACAATAACTTGTAACTTGATGTTAGCAGTAGGAATAATAAGCCATACCTGTTTAAATACATATAAAAAAGGTGATATCAAACAATCGAAACAATAAAATATGTAACTACCAAAAAAAGGTATGTCAAACAATCAAATAATAAACATTATAATTTAGCGTGAGCTAAGATTGCCTACCTAAATTATTAATTAGATAGGTTTTTCATATTGCATTTATTAGTATTTGCGTTAAAATAATTTTGCCTAAACAGAATTTTTCAGATTGCTTGTTTCAGAAAACAGTGTGTTTAACAAACTGAAAACCCCACCCGCTGCACTATTGTCCTACCCACTCCTAGCACAAACTTTCCGCTTATTCGGAGGGGATAGGAGAATATTAGTAAGAATGCGTGCTGCTCAGACAATGCGTTGATGACCTCACTTGTGCCATTACGTACCTAACGTCCAAACCTGCAAAAGAAAGTTTAAAATGTAGCGATAAATAATACTTAAAACTATTATAGTAAGAAAATCATAAACGCACAAGAAAATGTTTGCAGTCTCCATAGATTCTCTTGTGCCTGTAATGTTTCTGCCCGTAACAATCCGAAGGCGCCGTGGGTCAGAAGAGCCCCAACACGTCTGTGGAGCAGAAAACTAGTTACATCACGTAATTGTAACTATTCTGTAACTCCACAGCCTCGCTGTCAACCACGTACAAAACATAGACCATTGCTTTGCTTGAAACAGCGATGAAATGTACCTGACTGATTTTATCAATTCACAGATACGCCGTGGGTCGGAAAATTCTCCAACTCCTCCGTGAAGCAGAAAACTAGTTCATTTTGCAAGAACAGCTTACTACTGAGCGTAGGTCTTCTTTTAGAAAAGGGTTATAGGCCATAAGCCAAGTCCAATGCAAATTGGCAGGTATCATGTACCTTTGAGATTGAGAACATTATGGAGACGTCTCAAGCGAACATCATGTATTTTCTTGGCTTCTGTAATCGCACAGCCTCGCTTTACGTATCAACATAGAGAACGTTTGCTTTAGCCAGCGATTTTAGCCAGAGATTTAGTTTTTCAATCCGTCTCTGAAGCAAAAACCTAGTTACCTCAAGTTTCTAATATTCTGTGAGCGCCCAACAACGCTTTCAACGTTAATATAGCGATGCGTGAAATTATGCGTGAAAGCATTGATGAGATCGAAGTGCGCTTGTCTTAAAGATTCCTATTCACTTTTGTCTTGAACGTACTCAACTTTTACGTACAGGAAACTCGGATACCGGGCGAGCATTCCACACCTTAGCGGCTTGTTTTTAGAAAGGTTTGAACTAAAGCGTTTCGTGCGAATAGGTTAGATTTCAACCACTTAGGACGCCAGCGCTCACAGTTCAGCAGGCAGGCGTGACGATTGTGTGCTATTCTATAATCACAGACCGCTGTAAACGCTGAAACAGCGATGAAATAAAACAACGTGAAGGGTACTGGATCAGTTCGGTGAAAATAACCACGAAATAAGAAAAATCCCGGCAGCCCGCAAACTCACTGACAAAACATTAACTCCTTAAGGAAGCGGGTAATTAAGAGGGCCCGCTAATAGCTTAACTGTTACAGATAAGCGTGATGGTTTGTTACACATTCGCTGTTAGATTATATTTATTACTTTCCGAATTGTAAAATATATTTTACTTGCTACGAATATGCTTGGTATCACGATAGTGTAGGCTTCAAAAAATGAATGATAGATTAAATTGGAGAGACGAATATTATATAATATAAGCATGAAACATAATAGGAAATGATAAATTAATTAAAAATGTTACCTGCTTAATAAAAGCCATAATAGAGAAAAAGCTTTAAAAACAAATATCTTATTTGATAGGCCTTCTGCGTAGTTACACATAAAATTTATAAATTGTAAGAGGTTTTGGCTTTTTATTTGGTTGGTTAGTGGCATTAGAAAAAACGAAGAGTGAAGTAATTTGAGTGAGAAAAAGATGTTATCTGTGAAAATATTTCCCGGAAGGTAAATAACAAACTCAATTTTTCGGTCGAATGCGTAAGAAACTGTGGTAGGTAGGTACTTAAAAACTTTCTCGAGAACATTAAGGGGGAAGAATCTGAGCAAGATGGTAATGACATTGAAAACGTAAAGTGATAAATATTGATAACGTTGCACTACCCTCGAAATTAAGTTTTGAACTATAAATCTGTGTATAAATGTTTCTTTTTCATCGATTCATTTTTGTTTTTACAAATGTTATTCTTGTATGTGAAATTAATGAATATCCATATTTTGACAACAGTCAATTAATAGACGTACGCAAAATTCTTCTTCTTCTTCTTTCTCAACTTATAGACGTCCACTGCTGGACATAAGTCTCTTGCATGGACCTCCACAGACTTCGGTCTTGCGCCGCCTGAATCCAGCGACTCCCTGCGACTCGTTTGATGTCGTCGGTCCACCTAGTGGGGGGTCTGCCAACACTGCGCTTCCCGGTGCGGGGTCGCCACTCCAGCACCTTGGGACCCCATCGACCATCAGCTCTTCGAACTATGTGCCCTGCCCATTTCCACTTCAGTTTTGCGACTCGCTGAGCTATGTCGGTGACTTTGGTTCTCCTACGGATCTCCTCATTTCTGATTTGATCTCGCAGGGATACTCCGAGCATAGCTCTCTCCATCGCCCGCTGAGTGATCCTGAGCCTTCTTATGAGGCCCATAGTTAGCGACCATGTTTCGGATCCATAAGTCATCACTGGCAACACGCACTGTTCGAAGACTTTAGTCTTCAGGCACTGAGGAATTTTTTGTACGCAAAATTGCATTCAAGATATTATAAAAGCAGCGATAGCGTAGCGTGGCGCGTAGTGCTTAAAACTTAAAAGCTCCTTTCGGGGGGTCCGGGATTTGCTTCAAATTTAAATTCAAATTCAAAATTAATTTATTTCATGTAGGCTAACTTGTAGCTCTTATGACACGTCATAAATCTACCACCGGTTCCGAATGCAGATTCTGCTGAGAAGAGCCGATAAGAAACTCAGCAGTTGCTCTTTTCAAAAAAAAATTTTTTTTTTTACAGCTATGCTATGTATACAGTGCTTCCACAATAAAGCTTCAAAAATGCAAAAAATGCATACGTAGGTACACCAATCCAACGCATGTCAAGATGGGCAGTCAAAGCAGACCCATTCCCGTTGGCGGCACCCGTTCACGAGCATGACGCATGATCCAGCCATGCGTCATGCTCGTGAATGAATTCTGTGTCTAGAAGCAAATCCCGTGCCCCAAGTCTGTCTTTTCGCAGTTATGTGCATTTCAAAGAACTTATATCACTTGCTTTGATGGTGAAAGAAACATCGTGAGAAAACTTGCAAGCCTGAGAGTTCTTCAAAATGTTCTCAAAGGAGGTCTCTTGCCATCTTGTCATTGCAACAGGTAATAACCACTTTAGCGGAGACAAGAGACCTACGAATGACATCTTCGAGGAAGCGAGACCACTTAAGTTTTTCAAAAAAACATTTTCAGCGAATTGAACACAAAGAAGCTCTTTTCCTTTGGACAGAGCCTAAGCTCAGAGCGACATCGCGCGGCTATTTTCCGAACAATTTCTCTTCTCACGGGTCAAGAGAGCGCGTTAAAGACGGAGGCTTAAGCGTATGTGCCTAACGTATGTGCCCCTCGTGACTTGTGACGTCATGACTTATGGCACAGAGTAATCATATCCAGTGTCCAATATTTTTTAGGATTTATTTGGAAGGAAATTTTCTAATGTGTACTTACTTAAAATTACGGAACTAGCTGGTATGGAACACATCTCTCGGGAGTCGTGCCCTGAGTGCGTAGATTTTATACCACGGCCATCCAAGACCTATTTAGTATCTATTTTCAATACTTTGACGCAGTGGTAAGCGCTGTGGTTGTAAATGCTCGGTATGAAGTTATGAACTTACAAATTTACATCGTGAGGAAAGCTTAAAGCGGTATTTTTTTTGAGATGTCACTTAATGGCAACCTTATACCTACTAATTACATAATATCTCAAAACAAAACTGAAATAATACCTACTGCTTTAAGCGGTAGTATAGTACAGGACCTTCATCCTTCTCATTCGAAAAGAGACCAGCAGGGCGATTCAGACCTGTTCGATAACATACCGGTCGATACGGTTAGATATCGATCTCGTATCGAAAATTTTTTGCCGTGTGATTCAGAGCGTTCGGTTTGAGGATACGATTCGGTATCGACTACGTTATCAACATCGACAAGAAACATTCGATTACAAGAGCATTTACGAATTGAAAATATATGTTATCGTACGGTAACAAACCGAATCGATGGATAAATAAGTTATCGGAAGGGTCTGAATCGGGGGGCAGTTCACGCTGCACATTTTAAAAACTAAATCCACGCGGATGAAATCGTGGGCATCAGCTTGTAAAATAATATTTAGCACAAAATTAAGCATGTCCTTCATTTGCACAAATTATATTTTAGTCACGGGAAAACAAAGGATTCCTGCAGGAATTTGGAAAGGTGAACTCTATCTAGCGGACAAGCCCCGGGCATAGCTAATTAATATAATTGGAATAGCTCTGTGAACACCGTTACCTGTGCACAAAGGAAGGCTGGAGGCTGCTTGTATTCGCATCAGTTACCCCAAATAAGTGGGAGCGTTCTTAGCGACACGTAGGCACTTCTGCGCAAAACAAAGACGTCTTAACGCTTCTCCACCAGGAATACTTCATGGTACCTACTTAGTTCTGTTTGTATGTAGATACAAGCTTTTACCCGCGGCTTCGTTCGCGTGTAGTTAGGTTTCCAAAAATCTCTTGCGTACACTCTGTTTTCCTGAATAAAAGGTAACATTTTTCCAAGTACGTAGCTATACTTATGCATAATCATTTCAACTATACTTACCCATTCAAAAAATCACATCGATCCGTTGCTGCGTGATTTAAAAACAAACAAACACACTTCGTTTTGTTTTTCCAGGATAAAAGGTATATAACCTATGTCTTTTTCCAACTAGGTAAACCTATGCATAATCATTTTAACTTACCCACGCAAAAAATCACATCGATCCGTTGCTCGACAGTTGCTGCGTGAAAAACAAGCCAACAAATAAACACTTTCGCTTTTATAATAAAACTAAACACAGACTAAACAAAAGAGTATAAAGCAATGCCCTATTTTCCTGAACCTACCTAAGAACGCCCTGCTACTGGGTTCTTCTATCGACAGATTTAAATATCATTGATTCTACGCTGACAAAATCAGGAGCAATCAGGAACATCTGTAGTTACTTATCCGTATATTTAAATAGAGATGTAAGCTAGTTATTCCAATAAAGATATTGCAATCTTGTCAGATGTGAGGCTTGGCAAAGACTAAAAGAGGCGGGCATCCATAGTGATGACGATACATGAAGAAGCAATGAAGAAGCCGATATCAAAATGAGTTCCTAGAATAAAATCCAACTGCTACACTGTGAAATACATCGACGAAATAACGCCTGTTTTTTTTTTCCTGTACATAATTGGTTTTTATTTAAGAAATCCGACCTACAACATCGCAGGGAGCCGCTAGCTAGAGGTGGTTCAAGACCAAAGCCTAATACCAAAGAGGAAGTAAGTCTATGCTTTTTAAGAGACTTTTGTCTAGTGAAGGATATCTATTTGACTGATAAAGAAGAAGAAGATTTACGGAATCTAAGAATGAAATATTAGACTAATTTCTGAGACGAAACCAACGACACATCAATGCACAAACTAATCTAATCTGCGTGTAAAACCAATGAATTATTACTTCTTCACTTTACTAATGCCAGCCTCAGTTTCGTACAGTGTCAGTAATTTTAGGTACATAATATTCATTTACATATTTATATATTATTATGACGCTCTATGAAATTCAAGCCAGCTGATGTGGAATACTTATTGTAGAGTATTGTTCAATATACTTATGATGTTAATGCTACACATTTATGAAAAGCTTTTATTTTACAGTTCCGTCTGTTTTTTCTTTGGTCAATGGCAGTTATAAAGTGGTGAAGCGAAGTCCGCAAACAGGGTCCGGTTTTTTTAATACGGTCCGGTAAACTAGTTCCGAACAAGTTCCCTTCCAAATGACAATTTAATCTTTCGAAAGTAGTTTTTTTTTTAAATCAATTGGGAGGCAACAAGCCGAAACAAATTCAAGTGTCATTTCGGTAGTTTCGTAAAGGAAGGTCTGTGGTGTGGGTTTAGTATGTTTTGGCTTGATTTTAGTTTTTTTTCAATCATAAATAATTAATTTTACTAGACAAAAAATGAATGGAGTTTCGTGTTAATTATAAATTAATTCCGGGTATGTGCATTGACAGTCGTAGGTACCTATTTATTTCATTTGTCTATAAATATCGATTGCTTTTGCTTGAGAACTTTAAAAATCATTACAACTAGGAACGGGTCAAGTTACATTTTACTTACTTAAGTATAGATATTTTATTTTTTAGGTAAAATGTATCCGTAAAGGAAGAGGATTTATTATGTTTTTGAGTGATACAAAATAAATGATTGTTTCAAGAATTTTATCAAAGGTAAAAATAAAACCGACTGATTTACAAAGGTTTTACGTACCTACATTGGATTCTCTATCCTTTTTTTTAAACTTTGTGTGGGGCTTTACTGCTAAGAAAAAATCATACTTTTTACATTTTCTCTTTATCTCATCCAATCCTATGCATAAATACCTACCAAGTCCTTATTTAAAGTTGAAAAAAATTTTTTTTTTCATAACGGATGGCAATTGTTCCCACTTTAGATACAGCCGAACAAACAAACATTTTAAGAGCTCTTATTAGTCACAATTCTACCCAAAATGTCGTCTTTGTATTGTTATTTATTTTTTGCAAGGCTTACGAACAATCCAATTCTAGAAGAAAGAGTCGCAAAACGGTTGCGTTCCGATTCCGCGCCGATTCACTAATTCGCATTCTGTGACGATTTCTGAACGCATTTTCGTTCAAAATTCGAATGTAAGCCCGAATAGTAGCTATTTTTTTTTCTGCGGCAGAGTTTCAAGTGGCATGGGATTACAATTATACAGCCATTTAATGTTGCATAAAAACCTTTTGTGAATGTTACATTTAGTTCAGGTGATACACAATATGGCGATCACCTGAACAAAGTACCTAAGCTGAAATCCCCTACAATGAAGGCAGCAAGGATAAATTAAATTTAAAGCAAACATGCTACTTTACTTTGAGAATAACAATCTAACTTTAATCTTTTCTAGCTTTAAAACAGACATCACATAGGCTAAACTGTATGACCTAGGAAGAAAGAATGAACTATTCCCTTCAGTACCTACTATACTAATGAGATGAACTAAAGATAGATAAAAACTCTCTTAAAACAAATTCTATCCCTAAAGGGGTGAAAAAGGGTGCAAAAATTTTATTTTGAAACCCTAAACTGAGTTGAAGTGCTAGGCATCAGTTTCTTAAATAAAGTTATTAATGGTTTTTACCTCTTGTGAAAAGTTCCATAGTAATTTTAAGTACCTACGTACTTATATGTTATGTAATTATTATTTTCCACTTATGCCAGGCACCTTACATTCAGAATCAGCAATGTCTGCGATTATTACTTAAGTCTATAATTATAATAAAATAAGAAAAAATTGTTAACATTTCTAAAACATTTGAAAAAAATAGAGGACAAGGTCCCGGAATGTTAGCAGACATTCAAATAAAGAACTTCGTGGGCGCGTTGGCGCCAGCGTTCCTTTACTTTTTTCAAATTTCGAATTTCGAAAGGACCACGATTCAATTTGCTTCAGATCAATCTAATATAAATCCACGATGGCGATCCGATTGTAGAACACGTTTTATTTTACTGCAAAAGTAGAATTTACAATTTGAAATATAAATTCTAACCTTTTCTAGTTTTTAGTTAGTAGGTAGTCTATAGTTAGGTGTTCGCATGAAATATTCACAGTCTGTGCCAACCGATAGAAGTAGAAGAAGACATAGGTCTCTTGTATAGACTTTCACATATCTGGGTTATATGCCACATGTCAACGTCAAGCGACCATTAAATGACTCTCTGCAAATCATCTGATCTCATCGTCAACCTATTGGGGGTCTGCCAACACTGCGCTTTACCATGTGAGGTCGCCACTCGAGCGTCTTGGAAATCCAACGACTGTGGGTTCTTCGAATGATGTGCCCTGCCCCTTGCCACTTCAGTTTCGCGGCTCAATGAGCTATGTCGGTAACTTTTGTTCTCCTACGCATCAACTCATTTCTGATTTCATCTCTTTTTCATTTCGTTTTCTTATGATGCTCATATTTGCCGACTGTTTCGGATTCATTAGTCTTCACTAGTAGCATGTACTGTTCAAACACTTTGTTCCTGGATCCCATTTTGGAAGAAAAGGTATCACAAATTTTTCCAAACGCTGCAGCTGTCTAGCCGAATTGGAATCTGTGTTTGATGAAATCCTAAGGTACTAATTTTCCTTACATTCCTTACTTATCCTTACCTACTAGATAATATTATAAATGAGAAAGTGTGTTTGTTTGTAGGTTTGTTGATTTGTCTTTCAATCACGCCGCAACAAAGCAACAGATCGACGTGATTTTTGCATGGGTATAGTTGAGGAGCGGTAGAGTGACAAAGGCTACTTTTTATCCCTGAAAATCAAAAAGTTTCCGGGGGATTTTAAATCTTTATTACACGCGAGCGAGGCCGCGGGCATCATCTAGTATCTATATAAAAAAAATATCACAGGTTATATAGGCAGCAAGTTTAATATTAAGCGAACTGTACAAACCAATCTCTAGATAACATTTTAATATGTATTTGCGATCGTGTAACTTAAACAACAGATGGATAGACATTTTGCATGGAGTTGAGTACCTACTCAAGTTCTTGATATAGGTCAGGTACTTTTATGCTGAACTCCTGGAGTTTCTTGCGTGATTTGAAAATCCACACGGATGAAGTTGCGGGCAAAAGCTAGCATTTAAAAAAATGCGGGTCATGATAATCTCAAGTTTACCTTAAGATCACGAAGCATATCTACGCAAGCAGTGTTTTGATGTAAGATCACAGCGGGATGCTGTGTTCCATAGAGTCTAAAGACCACCCGCTCACCTCTACTCTACAGTGTTTATACCTACGAGTACCTACTTACTTATACCTGCAGTACTATTATGTATTCTGTGCTTATAGTTAGGTACATAATTTTACTTGGAAATCCATAAACTTTACTGATATTATAAATGCGAAACTGTGTTTTTTGATTCGTCCTTCAATAATGCTGCAAAAGAGCTACGAAACGACGGTTTGTTTTGTACAAGTTGAGGACCTGGAGAGTAACATGCCTATGTTAAATACTTTTAAATACTTAATAATTTTTTTCCCCATCGATTTTGAATCAAGTATTTATATACCTATACCTACTGAAAGGTTACATATTGTCTTTGATTTAAAACTATTTCGGTTCATATCCGCAATATTTCGCAAAGCGGGTCAGCCCCCCGATTCAGACCCCTCCGATAGAATAGAATAGAATAGAATAGAATAGAATTTCTTTATTTGCATAATGTGTGTGTAACAAAAGATGACAATTTCAAATAAAAGTTCAACACATTAGCCGTAGCGGCGTACAAATATTGTGGTAAGTAGGAATACAAAAAGCTAAATAGGTACATGCAGTTCTTAACAATTACGAGAACATGCATTAACAATTCAATAATTAGGTATACAAATCATTTAGTCGAAACAAATCATTTTAATCAATTAAGTAAATTGCAGATAATTCAATAAATAAAATAAAATAATATGTTATAAAGTAGAACACGTAAGTTATGTAGCAATAATAAACATTAGAAAAAAAAAATAAACATTAGAATTAAAATAATGTCATAGTTGAATAAGAAATAATATCATGTCAATCGTGAATTAATAAGTAAATAAGGGCGTAAGTAATAATATGTCAAAATTGTTTTTTGTCATGATGGAAAAACTCTTCTACGGAGTAGAAATTTTTCCCCTGCAGCCATTTCTTTAACTTTTGCGCAAATTGTTTCATTGGCAGTGACTGTATATCAGGTGGTAATTTATTAAAAATTTTTACTGCCATGGCATAACAGCTTTTGTTAAATAGCGCTGTCTGTGGCGTTCTTGTAAGGATGAGTTTATTTGGATATCTTAAAGATCGCGTTCGAGTTGTTTCACACATGCTCTTGAAAATATGTTTATTTGATTTAACAAATTTTGAAATTTCCAAGATGTACATGCATGGAAGTGGTAACACTTTAAGTTTTAGAAAGGCCGGCTTACATGAATCATAGGGAGCCATACTTAGAATTGCTCTAAGGCATTTTTTTTGGACAATGAACACCCTATTGACGCTAGTTGAATTTCCCCAAATAACAAGCCCATAGCGGAGCACAGAAGAGACATATCCATGGTATGCTGTAAGAGCTGTTTGAGTACTAGCTGTAAGACTTAATCTGCGTAGTACGTACACGAATCTGTTTAACCTATTACATATGTTATTAACATGGCTTTTCCAAGAGCAATGTTCGTCTATTTGTATGCCTAGAAATTTACATTCTTCTACTTCATTGATCTTATCCCCTTTATAATTAATGTTAAGATTAGCACGTTTTTTATTGTAATTTCTAAATTGAATGTAGTTTGTTTTATTTATATTGATATGTAAATTATTGCTTTCTAGCCATTCTATTATTAATTTTATAGTATTATTAATATCATATTCAAAAGTACTAATGTCGTTATTATTGCATGTCAAATTTATAGAAATGTCATCAGCGAAAAGTGTCATGTTGTGATTAGTAATGTCAGGTAAATCGTTAATATAAAATAGAAAGAGCAAAGGCCCTAGTACAGTGCCTTGTGGCACTCCATATCTAATAGTTTCATAAGTCGATTTTATATTCACTAAGTCGTTATGTTCATTTATGTTTTCGATTTCAACACACTGTTTCCTGTCTGTTAAGAATGATTCAATCCATTTTAATGCTGGTCCTCTGATTCCAAAATTGTCAAGTTTTTGTAGTAGGATTTTGTGTGAGACGAAATCGAAAGCCTTAGTCATATCAATAAAAACAGCAACTGTAAGTTTCTTTGCGTCTATATTTTTAATTATTTGGTTGACTAAATTAAAGCATGCTTGGGTTGTCGATTTTTTACATTGAAATCCATATTGTTCTGCTTTTAGGATGTCTAATTTATTCGCAAACTCTATGATACGTTTGTACATGCATTTTTCAAATATCTTAGACATAACTGGTACCAGTGCTATAGGACGATAATTGCATAATTGGTCTCTATCGCCTTTCTTATACAGTGGTTTTATAATAGATAGTTTTAATAAATTTGGAAAAGTCCCTTGATAAAATGATTGATTAATTAGGTGTGTAATTATTGGTGCTAGTTCTTTTTTGCAATATTTTAGTATTTTTGTTGTTATTTCATCTGATCCTACGGCACTGGTATTGTTAAGTGACATTATTGTTTGTTCAACTTCTTTCACCGCATAGGGCTTTAGGAAAATGCTGCTGAGTGTACTGTTTTTATTGGTGTTTCTACATTTTGGATTTTCCGTGCTCGTAAGGCTTATATAGTAAGTATTGAAATTTTTGGCCATGTCATGTGGATTGGTTATACACTGCCCGTTGATAGTTATCTTTTTTATATGATTTTTAGTTATATTTTTATTGGCACACTCTGCAATAATGTCCCATGATGCTTTACACTTGTTTTTAGCATTCGTTATATGTTTATGGTTAGTATTTTTTTCGGCCAATCTAAAACATCGTCTTAATATTTGTGAATAATTTAAGTAATTGTCCTTAGTATTCTTGGTTTTCATTTTATAATATTTATTTTGTAATATTCTTTTTGTTTTGCAGCTAATCTTTAGTCCTTTCGTTATCCATTTCGGCCCAGTTGATTCATTTAATATTTTTATTCGCAGCACAGGGAAACATAAATAATACAATAAAGTAAACATACTATAGAAGTTCTCAAAACCCGCGTTAAAATTATCGTTGCTGTATACCTCTGAGAAGGATATACTTTGTAAATGTTTACGGAATTTTTCAATGTTGTCCTTACTGTAATCTCTTTTATATATAAAATAATGTTTTATTGAACTATCTTTATTAGTAAATGGTACAGTAAGCATTTGTGCAGTGTCATGATCGGATAGCCCTAAAGGTAATAGTTCACCAAACGCATTAGGTATATTGCTTATTATGTTATCGATACATGTATTTTTTCGTGTAGGTTTGTCTATGTGGACTGTTAGATTATAATTTTTTATTATATCAAATAAGCGACACGTATCTTTGTTATTAGCCAAGATATTTATGTTAAAGTCGCCTGTAAGTATTATTTTTTTGTTCTTAATTTTTGTTACTAATGTATGCAAGGCATTATCTAGAATGTCTAAGAATGACAAGACATTTGAGTTAGGTGTTCTGTACAAACAAATTATAGTTAAATTGTAGCTCAGGATATCGATACCGCAACATTCGAAAATACTATCTGTAACATAATCTTTTAATACGTTTATGGACTTAAAATTTATGTCTCTTTTTGTCAAGATGCAGACACCGCCACGTTTTTGTTTCTTTGCTCTGCAATATATGGATGATTAATGAACCATATATTGCTCTGCAATATATGGTTCATTAATGTTAGAGTCACTGCTAACTATCATTTTTTTAATTACGGGGAAGTAATATGGTATTGTACCTATTTTAGGGCCTAACTCGCGTTTCGAGTATGTTTCATATTTGCCGGTAAACCTTTTTCCTATAATCGTGTGTAGGGGTTTTTTCATGAAGCTTAAGTATTTAGAGTCATAGTAAATCTGGTTTTTACATAACTGGTATAAATTATTTTGAAAATTTTCGTTGTAATCCACAAAATAACAATTTTTGTCAGAATTTTTACATACTATTTTCAACATATTGTTCAATTTCCATTCGTTTAAATAAATATTACTATAAACGCTTATCACTATAATTGGACACTTAAATGGGGTAGATTTCAGAAAAGCCGACAATTCTGTCATTATTTTCATGGGATTAGAGTCATGTTGCCCAACACATAAAATGATTTTATCTTCCTGTGTAACTGGAAAAAGATTTAATGTTTTTATGATTTCTTCAGTGCTTGCACCTGGCTTGATAAATGATTTTATTTGAATCTGTTCATAGGTGTTATGTATTCTTATTTTTCTGAGTGCCTCCGACATACCTATACATTGACTTCCACCCACAATGTATGCAGTTTTCTTAGAGGGTGCATAGTTCTCCTGGTGGATAGTTGGTTCAATTTTGTTTTTATTTGGGCTTTCTGAGGGATGTTGCATCGGTATATTATTCTCACTTGCATTTAATTGACAACTTTTCACTTGTACTTCCTTCTCCATAAAGCTAGATTCTTTAATTAATGATTGGTGAGTACAGGACTTTGGCTTGTCACGCTTCTTACTGCTAGAAGGTGTTTTCAGCTGCTTTGAAATAGGACTCGTGCATAATGATTTTAGACAGTTTACTTTTAGATTTAAGTCAGAAATTTGTTTTTTTAATTCCCCGTTTTCCAAAATTACATTTTCTAATTCCGTTTGTGTACTTTCTAGCAATGATGATAAGTTAAAAATTTTTTCGGTCATTTCTTGTAGTTTGTTTGATTCGATAGTCGATAGGTCTAGACTTTTATGTGTATAATAATCAGACACAAGTGAACAGTAAGATGTATTGGTGCTCTCGCTGTCTAGTGTTTCACATGATCGTGCCTTAAAAAGTTTTTTTGGCCTCATAGTAACGTTATTTATCTCATCCATGGTTGAACAGAATTGCAAAATATAAAAATTCGTAATATCATTCAGATCGAGAGTACGACATCGCCATCTATTTCAGAATTGCTGAACTAATAGTACTTATTGTCTACATCAGTTGCATTCAGTATAGACAAAATTATCACGATCAATAGAACAGTAACGCCATCTCTTGTAGACGTGTAGCTTTATTGACATCCAACGGTCAGTTCATAATTTGCAATTTTATTTTCATACTATGTAACTTTAGCACGTAATATGTTGCATGTTTTTTATTAACATTATCACAAGCTATATGATTTTAATGTATTTTAATCACTTCCATCAAGAAATTATGTTTTATATGCTAATTTTCACAGTCAAAAATGAACGCCACTTTTTTTGAAATAACTTAATAATCACTTATCCGTTTCTTTAGATAACACTCACGCCTATGATTTATAGCAATAAAAACAATTTGCGCGTAATATTTTGTAAAATTGATAACATTTTACGTTTTTTCGAAAAATCCGCTCTTAACTAGTGTTTACTTCGGTGCGCCACCTGGCGGTTAATGGATAACTTATTTATCGATCGATTCGGTTTGTTACCGTACGATAACATATAATTTCAATTCGTAAATGCTCTTGTAATCGAATGTATCTTGTCGATGTCGATAACGTAGTCAATACCGAATCGTATCCTCAAACCAAACGCTGTGAATCACACGACAAAAATTTTTTATACGAGATCGATATCTAACCGTATCGACACCGTATGTTATCGAACAGGTCTGAATCGCCCCCCAGATTACGTCCATTTACCTGTGAAAGTACCTATTGCTTTTTTATCATTTCAATTTTAACTGCACCCCGTGACACATACCTAATATCTTAGCAGAGATATGATAAAGCGCAGCTTTACTATCGCAAGGTACTTTCAGGAGACACGGAACTGACTCCACTGAATTGAGAAAAGCGTATCTTTTATCTTAGCGGATATGTTAAAGTTAATCCAAAAAAACATACCTATTGCGAGAATAAAAGCAAACAAAATCCACGACGAGCTTGTAGTATTTCATCGTCCGCTGTCGCAACAGGACCTAAAAAACCAGGAATCCCTAAAAGCCCAGAATTCGTCGTAAATTTAAATCGTGCGTTCTGGTACCGGAGCGAGAAATGATTTCTTGGTATGTGGTGGCGCCTGCGCGCGCGCGGTTTGATGTTCCGACAAAGCGGCGCCGCCATGGGAGCCGCGCCGGGTGCCCACACTTCTGCCTAAGTAAATCTAAAATAATATCGTCAGTGGCTTTACCTATGGCGCAGGGTGTGCGTTGCACACGGGCGCAGGGTTTTAGGGGGCGCCGCGCCGAGCCGCGCTTGCTTGCTTCATTTAAAATTGCACCATTTTTTGCACCTGACTTTCCTTTCACTGGTGAAAATATAACTGTAAGTCAAATAATATTCTTGTATTGTAAGTATTCCAGTTTGTCTACTAGAGGGCGCCAAGATATTGATTGCACACGGGCGCTACATGGGCTAGAGCCGTCTCTGCATATCGTTAACTACCAAAACGCGGAAATCCAAAAAGCGAGAATTTATAAAGAAATGACGCCATTTGATAACTAATAAACGACGTTTTTCATATAGCTATATCAAAAACTACAGCAGTAAGGAGAATACCGATTAGATGTATAAATAGAGATTTTTTTAAAGTAAGATAACAATAATAATCGTAAGTGTCCACGATGGAGGGCAGCCTTGCAGACCACACTAGAAAGACGCACAACAGGTCTGTTCCGTATCTCTGTTACTATGGATTCAATTTTTGAGAATGATCCCACTCCCACTAGACCAATGACTCAGTCGAACGAAAAGATTATAAAAACATTTTTTCATAAAACATTTTTTATAAAAACATTTAACATTTAGCAAACACAAATTTGCTAGATCTTAGAATCTTAGATGTTAAATACATAAAGTTGGATAAGCATTACATATTTCTAATTTCAAGTTGATAGCATTTTAACTGAAACAAAAAGGTTTCAACGAACGTACTTTGTAAAGAGGGACCCTTCCTTTTTACTATTTTGGCGCGAATCCCTGAAAACAATATCAAATAAGTAAATTCCCTCAAATTCCCTGCACAAAAATTAATTCCTTAAAGTGTCCAATCAAATAAAATTTAATGGGAACCCTACATACTTACCCGATCTTGACGTATGGACCACAGGGCACCTACCTATCATTCTAATTAAACTTTCAAAGGGTTACATATTTTTATTCGTTGACAGATTTACGCTTGACCACGATCTCACGTGATGGTAAGTGATGATACGGTCTCAGAGGGACGCATCAACCGACAGGTGACAAGTGACATTCACATTGAACCGATTGGTTGTATACGGTAGGGAGAGAAACATCTCGTTCTTCATGATCGTCATGATCATCATCAGCAACCCATTATGGTTGACTATTCAAATTCAAATTCAAAATTTATTTATTGTATTTCATGTAGGCTAACTTGTAGCTCTTATGACACGTCATAAATTTACCACCGGTTCGGAATGCAGATTCTGCTGAGAAGAGCCGGTAAGAAACTCAGCAGTTGCTCTTTTCAAAAAAAAAAAAAGAACAAGTTTTTTTTACAATACGTACCAAAACTAGCTATGTATACAGTGTTTCCACAATGAAGTTTCAAATATGCAAAATAATCCAATACATGTTAAGACTGAAGACAGGCAGGCAAAAGCAGACCCATTCCCGTTGGTGGCATCCGTTCACGAGCACGACGCATGATCCAGCCATTGCTTCGCTCAACCATATTGAGCGAGGTCTCTCGAGTTATAGGCTGGTCCAATGCAAATTGGCATACTTCACAAAAAACATTACAGATAGCTCTCTTTTCTTCTTCTTTATCAACAAATAGACGTCCACTGCTGGACATAGGTCTCTTGCATGGACCTCCACAGGACTCGGTCTTGCGCCGCCTGAATACACAGGTAGCGTAGAAGGTAACTAGCCACGGCCAAACCCTCCCACCAGACCAGCCCAGAGACAATTCAGAAATTAAAAATTCCCAAATTGCCCCCGCCGCGCCTTGAATCGAATCTGAGACCTCCCAGTTATAAGACCACAGCGCTCACAACTGCGCCAAAGAGGTCGTCAATTAAAAAACAGCGTATAAACGAGGTGCCTACCGTCTCTGCAATTACAAGGAAAGGAACCACGAGGATCGCAAACTTGCAATGCACACCTCTACATACCTACCGTTGTTATAGATAGGATATAGGGACAAAATATGAAGATTCAAGGTATAAATAAATACAAATGGCGGCTACTGGCGCCACGCTCGTCGCAGATCTTGTGCTGTTGTCCGAAAATGGAACAGAGCAACCATTGGAGTCGCCTTCATATGATACATATTTATATTGGGTACATAGTTATGCAAAGAAGATCTCACCCATACTTCACCCATACCAATTTAGTGCTGGGGAAATTGGAGGAAAATGTATGTAAAACAAGTTGGTAATAATATTAAATATCTAAAAACCCGATTCGGAATTGCCTCACAGATTGAATGACGGGAAATTGAGGACTTTCCTTTATGCTTTTTTGGAAAAATATATATTTCTGTGGAATATATGTTTTCCATTATTTTATGCTAATCACAGTAACCCACTGTAAAAATTACATATCGAGCCCAGGAGGAGATACGGAATAAATTAATAAATTATTATTCTTATTTTTTTTAAATTATATTTATTACTAGGTAGACAGACGACATCAAAAGAGTCGTAGGGAGCTGCTGGAATCAGGCGGCGCAAGATTGAGGCCTGTGGAAATCCATGCAAGAGACCTTTGTCCAGCAGTGGACGTCTATCGGTTGACAAAGAAGAAGAATTTATTAATCTATACGATGATTACTCTGTCGTATGTTATATATGTATTACATTACATATAGATTAAAATATAGAAATAGATAGATAGTTAGTGTTTAAAAAATAAAAGTGTATATAGAATAAAATAAAATAATTAGCTGTCGAGTCTACTCTACATTCCCCGCTGTTCACAGGCTCATCCGATTTATACACGCAATATTGTATTTGTATTAAAACAATAGCCTTATTATTGCTGGAGTCGTGTAGACAACGTCCTTTTGGTTTATTTTGTTGACTCACACTCTAAAAACGTTTTGGGGCTAACCGAATTTATAAAACCGTCTACGGAATAAGAATCGGTAACGCTTTGAGTATAGAACATAACCTTTGAAAAATAAATATATCTAATAACATTAAGTACCTGCTTAATGGAAAATTTTGTTCTGAAAAGAGAAACTGCTGAGTTTTTGCTTTTTTTTATTCGTTAACAAGATAGTCCTAGATTGCGATCTCACGTGAAGGTAAGTGACGATGCAGTCTAAGATTGTAGCGGGCTACCTTTCAAAGGATGTGGCAGTGTATATTCAACCTTTACCCCTAATCTGTTCCTACACGCCATCGTGCCAGAACGCTAAATCACTTGGCGACACGTCTTGGACGATAGGATGATAACTAGCCACGGCCAAAGCCAGACCAGACCAGAATTATAAATTCCCAGATAGCTTTTGTCGGGAATCGAACCTCAGACCTTCCAGTTATAAGGCCACAGCGCTCACCATTGCGCCAATTGAGGTCGTTAAAACTCTGCTGGCTCTCCTATCAGAATCTGCTTCGAACCGGTGGTAGAGTCTTGACTTGTCTGAAAAACCACAGGTTGGCCTGCATGAAATAAATATTTTATTATTGTTTTAATTTTATCTCTTTGCATATCCTAATTGTTTTAGATTCTTCGAATAAAAATAGCCTCTTGATAATTATTATATTTATTTTTACGTTTAACAAAATTGATAGAATTGATTTGATACAGGATTTGATACAAGAGACACAGATTTAATAGAGTGTACCACAGAGAATATAATTTCACCGTTTCACAGCTAGCCACAACACCACAGATTCTATGACGGCAGTATTGCCAACCTTTAATATGCGTAATCAATAATTATCGCATACACTAATCTCAATCCAAAATTAGCTACTTTTTACTCTACTATTAACTCCTTGAAAGACTTCCACTAGATGGAATCAAGCGAGATGCTGGGGGCCGTAGTACTTACACAAGTTGCACAAAACCCTGTTCTGTGGCGATCCTTGACTACATGGACATCTGTCGGTTGAAATGACGATGACTACGACCAGGATTATTAGGAATTTCTTTGAATTATGTAGGTCCCTTTTTATTTATCGAAGGTATTATAACTAGAAATTCTAGAACCTGCATGACATACATTCATGTACCTACCATATATTCCATATAAAATAGAATACCAATTAAAATAGCTTACCTTGTTAACTATTAATGTATATGTATTTACCTACATAGTTTACGTTCCTGAGAATATTTTTATTAATCGACACGATGGTTATTAAAATTCTTAATTTAACAATAAAGTCCTAAAATGGAGGTTTTTTATTTTTATATTATTTAGACCTATTAAAATACTTGGGTAATTCACATATTCATAATGCTAAATTGTAGACAAAAACTATGTTAATGTTAATTTATAGCCTTTCTTTTACAGGAAACCTGCGCTCAGTAGCGACTAGCGAGACGTCAATGGGTTGACGATGAACATGGAGGAATCAAGTTTTTTTTGGTTTAATACTTCCTGAGGATGAATATGATAACAAAATTAGCTTTTACTGGTAAGTCTTCATCTTCTTCAGGGTGAAATTAGGTTTTTTTTAAAAATCCCTGGGAAATCCCTGATAGTTTGTGATAAAAAGTGAGTAGGTATCCTAAGACCTTCCTCGATAGCTATCTCCTCGCCTTTTGACGAAGCCGGTTTAAATATGAAAAGATAAAACCTACTTTTGCATTTATAATATTATTAGTACCTATGGACAGAAATTAGTAAGAAGTTTAACTAATCTCTGGTATGAATGAGATCAATTTATAAAACAGTAAAACATAATGAGAAACTGATACCTAGATAATTCTAACAATCTTGCACAAAACTGTGACTTTTCAGACGGACTTATTTGTTTGTACCTACTTACTCCCTAGGTAAGGTACCTATGATATAAATATCGTCAAAGGGATTTGTTAGTAGATAACCTGGGGCCTGGGCCTACTTGAGTGATTCAGTTGCTGAAAGGAGTTATTGGAGCGTTTCGTAGGTACCTATTGTTTCAATAAATACAAAACAAACGGAGTACCTATGTTTGGTCACAAGAGACGCATTTAGGTCACAGAATCTTATAGCCTACTTACCTACTACCTAGGTACTTACTATTTGTAAATGCGAAAAAGTGTGTGTGTTGGTTGGTTTTCGTAGTTCCTCATCTATATATAAACTTTACACGTTCACAGCTAGAAGTACCACCTCATAGCTGATCTCTTGCAAGGATTGCCGTACGGAAACGTTGACATAAGCTCGACCTAACAATAGGAAGATCTTTTTTCGGGCTAAAGTAATACACACTGGCTGGTCCGCTTTACAAAATATGTTGGAAGTTGGAACTGTAAATATATAGCCATATGAGATTATAATTTCGTTATCGCGATGTAGAATCGCCTGTTGTAGTGCGGTTATGCTTTGAACATTGTTTTGGTTCGTACAACGCCATCTAGTTCCATTTTTGTGTACTTGCTTGAATGTGTAATAGCCACGTCTCGAACTCGATTACATAATTGGGTTACGGTATTTCATCTGCATGCCAATATCCGTGCACCCGTTCCTTCCGAAGCATGCCGACCCTCACACTCTCCCGATAGCATTCCTTAACTCTGAGGATTCAAGCAAGATTCTGTAATACCAACATCCATGTACGGCGTATTACCTTATTGTGTAAGTATATAAATTATTTTTATTAAGTAATAATAACTAATAAAATTAATAATATGTATTAGTGTTAGCGAAATATTGAAATTGTAAAGATATACAACTCTAATGTATTGAAGGTAGTTTGTCGGGGGCCGTTATAAGGGGATGGTGGAGACGGCTTTAGGTAGGGTTTCAGCATTTTTGAGTTATTTATATGCTGAATTACTACTAAAATATAACGAAATAAAATCTTAAAAATCATCGAAGTCATCGGAGTTTGGCTTAGTAGATAGGTAGTTAGTTACTTTAGTTAAATAGTAATCTTTTGGTAAAGTTAGTTGCCAGGTCTTGGATCGGATAGATTGAGTTCTAAAAAAGTGCTAAAAATACTAATATAAACTGCTTAAAATACTAATACGAGTAGGTATTAGGTACCCAAAAATAGTTAATTATTATCAGAAATTTTTCCGCGCAACGTCTATCTTGAGATTGTTTACACAGCACGTCTGTTTACACAGGCCTTAGCGTCTTAACCGGCCATTTTTCATCATTACTGTAGCACCCCGATGATCCCCGCTTTCTTGAACACTTAACCCTACCGCGACAACCCTTCATGTATAATTCTCAATCCCTGCGGGCGTTAATGTCACGCCTCCGCCGCGTATTGAAAACAACAGTGCTTACATTCATTAAAGGTGACACCTGGAATTTGAACTTTATTAAAACTAGTTAACGCCGAAAATTGGAAGGCAGCCACACGAGAGTAGAACGGGGTAATATTGCACACGCGTTTAAAGAATAAATCCTCAGGTGCATTCCACTTTACGTTTAATATACGCTGTATTACAACGGGATAGAGTCGAGGTCTTTTTGCGATAAATTAAAGAAAAATTGCCTAACCGGAGGTGACAATCGTGTCGCCATGTTGGTTTAGTGGGGAGGTGGGGTGTGGGGTGTCTCATAAGAGGTTTATACCAGTTTAATTGGCTTCAAACTAAAACTTAATACGGGGGGATCGATATCGTGTGGTTTATTCAAGAAGCCGGGCAAGTTTGGTGTTCTTTCACAGTTTAGCGGATTGGTGTATAATTAGGGGAGGTACGGGCTCATACTTTATAGCGGACACTTTAATTTACAATGATATGAATCACGTGTTTATTTCCCCCTTTGGGTGAAAAACCTAGTCTTTGTTTTCCCCTTAAGTAAAATTCCGAATATAAATACATAGCTCGAAAATTTTATAATTTTCAACAACTTCCGGTGACATATTTTAATTCTCGTGTTGAAGATTTTATATTTATTTATTATAAGATACACGTGAAAGTCAAGAGCGCGTAAGAGTAGGGTGGCATCTCTTCTACGTACTTTTTACGACTGCATGATTATGTAGCTATCTTACCTACTAAGATATAGCCTACCTATAAATAGAAAAAATCTAAAAATGCTAAAAATGGCAAATGGCATCGTTCTTTCTTCTTGGTCGCGTCACCACTCCCGCCGAAGTCGCTACTCCAGCCATCCCAACATTCTCCAGATGCATAGCAGCAAGGCTGCTAGGCGTTGCTGAGGTAACGTGCAGTGAGGTTGAGGAAATTGAACTTATTG
The DNA here is from genome assembly GCA_038048805.1 of Hipparchia sbordonii. Taxonomy (NCBI): domain Eukaryota; kingdom Metazoa; phylum Arthropoda; class Insecta; order Lepidoptera; family Nymphalidae; genus Hipparchia; species Hipparchia sbordonii. Next base: position 3,127,267 of record CM076107.1, on the reverse strand, counting down.
TCAAGGTATAAATTCTACTCCAGCACAAAACAACTAGGTATGCACAAGTGAAATGAAGAAAAAATATGTTATTCGCCATTTCGTGGTGGCGGCCATCTTGGATTTGTTTATCATAGTATTCTACTAGTCAGCCCTTTCTTTTGATACCCATATTGAGCGAGTTGTGAAAAAATATGTAATAATAAGTAAAACTAAAATTAAAATCAAATAAAGTTTTACTTCAACCTCATAAATACATACATTTAGCTGTCAAATTAATATGATATTCTTACACAATCGCACTGATTCATGAATTCTGTGGGTAGTTCATATAAAAATTCTTAAAATTGTATTGAATATAAAACAATAGGTTGTTAAGTAGATTGTAGATGACAGAAGTAAAAATGACATACTAATTTGTGCGTTTGTCCTACTACCGTATGTTACATATTATTATGTACCCGTAGGAGGGTAGTTTCATAAAAGCCAGGTCAAAATAAATCTTCCTCGTTAGGTCACGTGAAAAGGTTTCGAGTGCTAATTCTCGCTCAAGCCGCCACTCGAGTGCGGGCTACATCCTCCACGCTAGTTACCTTCACCTCCCGTAGGCCTCCATTGCACCTTTGATGTCCAGTCCAGGGCTCTACCATTGGTTCTCGAAAGCTATGTAACATCATTCGTACGACATTCACATATTATATTTTCACATTCAAGTGATTTATGTCGTCAATTTATGTATGACTTGACGACAATCAATGACTGAAATCATTGATGAGGCTAAGGTTGGAGCGTGCTTGCTTAGAAAATACTTATCAACTCTACAAAACTAACTCTAATTGTACGTGGCAGGGAACACGGACACCGGAATGGTGCTCCACACCTTATGTGGTTTGTTTTAGAAACATTGAACAAAAGCGTTTCTTACGATCACGATGTTTGGATTTGTATCAAATCGAGTTTTTTTTTTATTCGATGACATGGTATGGTAGTCCATGACTGGGATCTCACCTGATGGTAAGTGACGATGCAGTCTATGGTAGCGGACTAACTTGGACACCATACCCCTGTACGGCAGTGTAGGTACCTACATTCAATTTATATCTCTAATCTGTTTCTTGGCGGCACGTCGTTGACGGTAGGGTGGTAACTAGCCACGGCCAAAGCCTCCCACCGGACAAATTCGAGTTGCACAAATAGTAGCGATAGTTTGAAAGGGTCAGTCTCAGTCAGGAACGTGAAGGGGGTAAGAGGGTGGGTGGGGTAATGGAGAGTGCTCCGGACACTTGAGGGGTGAACTGTGACCCGAGCGCCGGCTTTTGACAGTCCGCATTGCTGCAGCTTTGGATTTTATTGGAATTGTACGGCCTTAATACCAGTTTAACTTCCTTTAGATGGCTGGCTTTATTTAAGAGTGGAGGCTGTGAATGCTGACTTATAATTAGTTATATTTTACGTCATTTTCTAAAGGAATTTTTCGAGTAAATAAGTACCTACCCCTACCTGAAATGAAAAATTTTAGTCAAATTTTTGGGGACATTTGTTGAAAATGACTGCAGTTTCAAGTTATTTCTGCAGAATCGCTGCAGTTTTTAATGACATCTTCTGTTTCATAAGTGTGCTTGTTTGTTTGTACCACCTAAGCGCTCCAATATCCCACTTTTATGCCAACAGACGAAATTGCCTAAAATAAATATGGTTCGCCACGAACTAATAAACTATCTATAGAGCGTGCTATGTCTCAGCTTAGACTCAAGACAGAGGTCACAAATATGCTCAGATATAAATCTGTTTCGTTTTAATTCTGTCTTGAGTCTGTGCTGAGTGAAAGTGCGGTCTATAGATTTCAGCCTAAGACCTCGCATTTTATTCAATCGTAACGCTCCTTGTTGACTGAATGTATTAAACAAAAACAATGCCATAATAACACAGATTAATTAATTAATTATCTTTGCAAAAGTATTCGATGGTTTCAAGTTTCAACACAATATTACGACTATAAATGCGAATGTGTATTTGTTGGTTTCTTGGTTTGCCCTTTAACCATGCAGCAACGGAGCCAATGAACCATGAACCATGGATCGACGTGATTTTTAGTATAATATTCTTCTCTTCTTCTTTAACTTATGGACGTCCACTGCAGGACATAAGTCTCTTGCATGGACCTCCACAGTCTTGCGCCGCCTGAATCCAGCGACTCCCTGCGACTCGTTTGATGTCGTCGGTCCACCTAGTGGGGGGTCTGCCCACACTGCGCTTCCCGGTGCAGGGTCGCGGGGTCGTCTAAGGCTACTTTTTATCCCGCAAAAACAAGGGGTTCCCAAGGGATTTTCAAAACCTAGCTTCACGCGAACGAAGTCACAGTCAGCGTCTTAATAAGACCCAGGATAAGAAGATATACGCAGTAGAAGTTTCCCATTCCCGTGGCCGTAATGAAATACCATTGAATACAATTCACACAGATCCATTTGACCCGTTGATTGTTCCAGTCAAGTACGATTAACAGGTCAAATGACTTCGCTTCCTACTTAGCGGACCACCCACTAGCCCGTGATGATTAGTGACGTCAAACGTTATGTGGTCAACGCGCACTGAAGCCTTCCTTCTTACTAATCTCTAAATAGAGGAAAAGTCGACTGATTGACTGATTTATCAACGTACAGCTCGAATCACTGGAAGGTACGGGATGCAAGACATACAGATAGCTATTATGGCTTAGATGTCAGCATCAGTTTGGGAGATTTCAGCAAAAATAAACGTACAAACAAAAAAGTTTTATTTACGGGTTTAGAAAAAGAACTGTAGCCCGAGCATTATCAGTAAGGCCCATCTTTCTCGCGGCTTTCACTTTGCCGATGAAAAAGCCTTGAGAAAGGGGTGTCAGATTAATTACTACTATTAGTTACATTTTTTATTCCATGGCAAGATAGTCCTTGACTGCAATCTCACCTGATGGTTAGTGACGATGTAGTCGAAGATGGTAGCGGACTAACTTGGAAGGGGTAGGTATAGCAGTGTACATTCAACCCGTACCTACCCCTAATCAGCTTCTACACGCCATCGTTGGCTAGGGTGGTAACTTGCCACGGCCAAAGCCTCCCACCAGACCAGACCAGAGACAATCCAGAAATTATTTATTTCCAAATTTCCTCCACCGGGAATCGAACCCGAGACCTCCCCAGTTATAAGATCACAGCGCTCATCATCAGAGAGGCCGTCAAACTTACATATATTAAAACTCAAACAGTGCGTGGTAACCATACCTTATATTCGGCCTACGCTACGATGTTCTTTCCCAAGTTAGAGGGAGAAATGTCAATCACACCCCCCCCGGAGTTCTTAGTTAATATTTCTGATAAGTTTGTTTGAAGACCCATCTCAAACATCTGTTGTAGTTTCCACAACAAAGACTCTTGTTAAATGCGGAAGGGTTTTGTTATAGGTACCTATTAGCCTTACCTAAGCCATGTAACAACTCCCGGCGATTATTGTTTTAAGAATGTTCTATTCTAGAAGAGTAGATACTTTATTGCAAAAATACAAGAAAATAAGGTAAATAACCGGTTAAATGCGAGTCGGACTCACATACGATTGGATTGGATTCCGTACCAAATCCTTCCGTAATCATTCCGTAACACTTACTTCAAGAACGCTACTTCCGTAACGTACTTCAAGAAATCGTGAGCGATGGCACCGTTACGTGGTTGAAATCCAACCTACTCCTACGAAACGCTTTAGTTCAACGTTTCTGAAACGAACCGCTAAAGTGTGGAACGCACTTCCAGCTTCTGTGTATCCGGCTATGTATAATTTGAGAACCTTCAAGACAAGAGTGAATAGTCATTTTTTAGGCAAGCGCGCTCCAACCTAGATCTCATCAATGCTTATCATCATCATAAATCATTGATTGCGTCAAGCGCAAGCCTATCTCATAATAAACAAAAGGTGCTATCGCAAGTCACGGGTCATTTTGTTATCGAATTAATAATACTCGTTAATACCTAGGTACATATCATAAAAGAAGGCAAATCCGGAGGAGAATTGGCTGCAGTAGGTACGTATTTAATAGCTAATATTAAAAAAAAAAATGCTACTTAATTATTATTTTTTTGTTCTTATACCTACCTACTTATTGTTTATTATTATAGATAGGTAGGTACTATTCTCGTTATGATAATCGAGGATAAATAATTTTTTTTTTCTTCAAACAATATTTAAATGATAAAAAATACAGAAGTAAAAAGAAGGGTTTTTAATATTATGTTAGCTTGATTTGTTAATCGGATGATCAACAGCAGAGTTAAGCAGAGCATGTTCACCGTGAATTATAAATCAGGCACAGGCGCCGACCGTCGGTGCACAGCTTCCCAAACTGGAGGATTTATTATAATACTAAAGATTTTAACCTTGATTCGTGGTTTAATGAAAATAATACGAGTACGTACCACGGTAATTATTTTAGTTGGGGTTGTCGATATTTCGATCCAATTGCATGGACCGTGGTCACGACGAGACTGCGGTGTTGCAAGACGTCAAGCTGAAGCTGTCATGGATAAAATCTATCTACCCACCTTCTTGATCTTTTCGGAGGAGCGTCATTTATTTTTATTATAATATATTTAGTATAAACAACTTCATCCGCGAGGTTTCCTTAAAAATCCAGATGAAGCTTCGTTTTCCCGGAGATCAATCCTATGCCGTTCTGTCCTTACAAAAATCCTTCAAAGCAACAAATAAACCCACTTTCGCATTTATGATATCAATATCAGATAACCTAATACAGTTTTTATGAGTTATCAGATGGCGAGAATATTGACAAAGAAAATATAGATATAGACAATAAATATAGACAAAGTCTACATCGGTATAATGGACTTGACTGACATTGAGCACTTCGGTAATAATAACTTGATCTTTCGTTAATACTCATTTCTTTCTCTTTGAAGTTAATCTTTTTCCTTCAAGTAGGTAACCTATAGGCAAATACTTCTGCGAAAATATAAAAAAAATTATTTAAAATCATCGAACATACTATTGAAATACCAGTTAAGCGAACATAATCATAAGGACCAAATATAATAAATAAAATTAAATTTCAATCTTATATTCCTATAATTAAAATAAAGTAAAATAACAATTAATCTAATCACTTCTACATTGGGTATCATTGTCTGGATAATTTTGTTAAAATAAGTTTGGGAACCACATACCCAATAAAATAAGATCAAAATCAAGCGATAGTAGCAGCATCAATTTTGGTAAACGATTCGAGATCCAAAAATAAAAACAAAAACGCTCAACCGACACACATTCCTACAAAAGACAGAAATGTGGGACAAATTCATTAGAAACTACGAATTTGTCACAAAAATATCTACGGAAATCAAAAAATACCATTTTGAGCGTTTTAAACTTTTCAAGCTAAAGATATTTAAAGGTTAGAATAGATGTATTATCGGGCAAAAGTTCAATATTAAGAATTTAAGGCCAAATGGCTAATTTTAACGCTTTCGTTTTGAGTTGCTACACTGTACACGTTCCTGTAGGTACTTACTTCGCCTGAACAAGATTTCTTACATACATAAGTCTATGCCCATTACGTATACGTTCGTACGTTCTATCTGTGTTTATTAAGCTATTGCATAGCTTCTATCGCGGGCTTTGAGCGTGGAGACCGAATAAAGAAATTCCGTAACGAAAATAACCTGACACGGGACTCCTCTCACCGCTAGATGGCGTTGATAAAAAATGTTATGCAATAGCTTTACCGCGGCAGTCCCCGAGTGCCACACGTTTTTTTTTTATTTTAGATTACTTTACGCCTATCAGTTTAACACTTCAACCCATCACTGGGCATGAATCTTCTCTCAATATGAAATCCTGGCCAAGTGAGGATTTTTTGACTTTACGTTTGAAAAAGTTATGGAGAACTTTTAGGTACGCAAACATCGAGAGGAATCACGATGTTTTCTTTCTCCGTTATTGCAAGTGAATATACTTCGAAAACTTGGTGCGCGCTTTGTTTCGAACTCTGGACATCCCGATAGGAATACGGTAGTCCTAACTACTAGGCTATCACCGCTCGCGTGTATTCAGACACGTCAAATGTGTTTTGTTTTTTAATTCAGTCCATGACTACTATCTCACCTAATGGTAAGTGATGATGCAGTCTAAGATGATAGCGGGCTAACTTGGAAGGGGCATGGCAGTGTACTCATACCCCTTACTGTGTGAGAAAAAATTAAGTGAGTATGAAATATTTTACACATAGCCGTCTGCGTTGCAGTTAAATCTCTTTCGATAAAGCGATTTAAAGTGTTTAAGGTTTCCTGGAAGCTGGAATTTTTCTCGACAACCTACAGGCTGAGTTTTTTGTTGTGACCAATTCCATAAAATGCTCGAAGATTGCTTTCTGTTTAACGTTTTGTTAATTATTTTAAACTAAATGCCTGTTGCTGCCGGTGATGAGTTGATGACTTATGGATCCGAAACTTGTTCGCTAACTTCTCTTAGCAACAGTGACCACCTCCTCAATTATTGATTACATTGTAAGTAAAGCCTTTATTTCGTTTAATAGTCTTAATAGACGAACGGTTAAAGGTGGCGGACTGAAAACTGAAATGTCGCAGGTTCGAACCCCAGCCGTTGCACTATTGTCATACCCACTCCTAGCACAAGCTTTTCGCATCGCGGGCCAGCGAGGAGACCGATTCCAGAAATTCCGTAACGAAAATAACCTGACACGGGACTCCTCTACGGTGAGCCGCTAAATGGCGTTGATAAAAAATGCTATGCAATAGCTTTACCGCGGCAGTCCCCGAGTGCCACACGTCTTTTTTTTTAAAGTAAACTCTAATAAACTCTAATAAAATCTTTAAATCTTTAACTACCTATAGTTAAAGATAAAGATTTTATTAGAGTCCTATTCACTAGAGTCCTATTTGCTAGAGTCCTTTTATTACAGCCTTCTTATGAGGCCTACCTCATAAGAAGACTCAGGGTCACCTTGGAGAGAAGGTGACCCTAGAACCGAATGAACGATGGAGAGAGCTATGCTCGGGGGCCGAGGTATACCTGCGAGATCATTATGAGGCTTCTTCTTTATAAACTCTTCCACAAACGACGGCCTTGCGCAGCCTGTATCCAGCCAGCGACTTCCTGCGACTCGTTTGATATCGTTGGTCCACCTAGTGGAAAGTCTGACAACACTAAGCTTTCATTTACACTTAAACAGTATCTTGGAACCCAATGACCATTAATTCTTCGAACTATATTACCCTGTACATTGCCACTTCAGCTCGATACGCTAACTTGTCATTAAGTAAAAAAAAATAGTCAATCAATGTAAATCTTGTGGCAGTTCAAACCAGATAACAGACGCAATAAAGCAGGTGATCCCACAGGAAACGAACAAGAAACCATCTCGTACTCAACATCTGTCAATATTAATGCATTTGATCGAAAATCAAACCATACTGATTACCGACTACAACTGACCATTCATACACGACACGAAAAGGAGCAATTTTCATCACCACCCATAAACAACCAAACAACCTAACTAACCAGAAGACAGAGACGGCGACACATTCCAACGAAGGAGGAAACGAGACAAAAAAACCTGTACCGACTAAGACGAATGATGAAAGGGCTAGACTTATACAAGAAACACTGTGCATGAAAAGGAGGTAAGACGCTTGGGTGGCCACCCCCCATGGTTGGCCGATGACCATAAAAATGAGTATAAAATTGAAACATCAATATAATAAGCAATCAACGTGACTCAGGCCAGACCTAATTATACAGGGCGAGCTTGCGTTATAAATTATACGTTCAAATACACAGATTGTTCCAAAATCGAACGGTTATTATGAATATTGTGTTAGATCGATATATTTGGAGTCGATTTTACAACTTGATTTCGAGCAGTTATTACAAACAACAAAATATGATGCTATCGTATCTTCGTGGAAGATTACGACTTCCGTCTACCAAGTCGTAATCTTCTGCTTTTTTTTAAGGATAAACTTAAACTAACATGAAGGCTGAACATGGTTCAAATTCCCCTTTTCTCTCCAACTAAATACCTATGAAGCTTGTGTTAGAAGAAGTTAGTTTGTGGTAAAATCCACTAAGACAATAATATGTTAGACAGATGCGATACACTTAAAAAAAGTATTTACTTACTTGAAGTAAAACATGGTACAGAACAGCAAAGTGCCTGTCTCTACCCATACTATAATCCCTTGCGCTACGGAAACCAGAAAACCAGTCTTTGGCCAGAATTTAGAATTTCTTTTGACCAACAGCAGAAGGCTAAACGTTTACCTCTTTGGATGCAAAATACTTATTCCAAATGCCAAAGTAGGAGTTCAGAACGGGTTACATAAATCAGGCGCATCAAAAGAGTCGACTCTTCTAAACGTCTATTTAATTTGCCATAAGAATTCCTAACTCCGTCTACGTGCAATGACACTTCTTTTTTACAAAACCACATACAAATAACATGACTTATTCATCTAAACGCGTTGCACTGGTCGAGAAGCGGGTAAAAACTGGCGTTTATCGTATTAAACTGTTGGTTCAGCGGCTTGCAATTATCTCGCAAGAGATTTTGTTAAGAGATAAGCCCATTAGGAGCAAAGCGAGACTTAAAACGACAGAATTTACACTACATATTAAAGTGCACAGCGGGGTACCTCGTAATCGTACTTATTATGGGTACTTATTTGCCGATTTATGGACTTTTTATAAACTATATTGAGTCACAAGTATGTAGATACTAAGTACCTGAACAAGTTTTAATTGGATTTATGTCTAGAAATCTCTGAACAGGTGGGTTGTTAGTAACATACAGTTTCTATTATTTTTCAGATAGTTATTTTTAACTTTAATTTGTGAAAGTATCTACCTAGAAAGTGTATACCTACTTTCGATACCTATCTATAAACTTTCTTTCAAATTCAAATTCAAAATTATTTATTTCATGTAGCCCAACTTGTAGCTCTTATGACACGTCATGACTCTACTATTGGTTCGGAATGTAGATTCTGCTTCGTATAATGTGCAAGCTGGTTATACAGGCAGTGATGTAGGCAATTTATTATTCCGAAAAAATTAGTTTCGTGCGTAAGGAAACGTGGAAAAAGTCGCAAGCATCAGTCGCAAGATACTTAGGTAGGTACCTATCAAATAAGTTGTTAAAACCATAAATCAAAGTTTCCAACATGCCATAACGTCTGATTAAGAGCAATCGCCAAAGATACCTATTAGGCATCTTTGGCAATCCCATAATTTACGAGTCGGAGTGATAATTGCGCGCTTAGCTGATCTCGTGGGTGGCATGATGCATAATCTATCGGAACCAATGTCGATGACTATCAAATTGCCAATTCGTGACCGCGCTTTCTGAGATAATGTCTCTCTTTGGTAGCTTGCGCAACTCTCGACTAGGTATGTCGGGATGAGATCCCATAGCCTTTAGATTGGATGTATGCATTCGGTTATGTGGAATTAAATAAAATTCAAAGTCCTGACTGACTGACTGAGATATCAACGCACAGCCTAAACTACTGAAGTTAGAAACTTGAAATTTTTACAGTTGGTTCCTTTTATGACGTAGGCGCACACTAAGAAAGGATTATTGGAAATTCCACCCCTAAGCGGTTTAAATAGGGGATGGAAGTTTATATGAAACTCCGTCATTTTTCAAGCTCTTTCCATCAAAGTTGGTATTTGAGCTTTCAGTTAAAAATAAAGAAGTACTTACATGTGTCACAGTTTCTGAAAATTCCACCCCAAAATCTAATTCCACGCGGACGAAGTCGCGGGGGCAAAAGCTAGTGTGGAATTAAATTTTAAAAGATGATGCCAGCGACTTCGTTTTTTTTTTATTCGATGATAGAGGACCCCGACACTTTAGGCTAAAAGCTCAGACTCAAGACAGAGTTAAAACGAGACAGATTTATGTCAGAGAATATGTATTTTTTTTTTTATTGAATGATAAGTTAGTCCTTGACTGCGATCTCATCTGATGGTAAGTGACGATGCAGTCTAAGATAGTAGCGGGCTAACTTGGAAGGGGCATGGCAAACCAACCCCCTAATATGTTTCTATACGCCATCGCGCCGGAACGCTAATTCGCTTGACGGCACGTCTTTGACGGTAGGGTGGTAACTAGCAACGGCCAAAGCCTCCCACCAGACCAGACCAGAGTCAATTCAGAAATTAGAAATAACCAAATTGCCTCTGCCGGGAATCGAACCCGAGACCTTCCAATTATAAGACCACTCCGCCAGGGAGGTCGTCAAAATTATGTATTTAGTTAGCCCGAAAACCCGTCTTCTTCTTCATCTTAGATATAAATTCATATAGATTAAATAGCGCAATTATTTGCTCGCCAGATACTTAAAATACAGACACATCAGATTAAACATAGTTAAGTCGAGCATTGAGCTTGCAATGAGGTTTATTGTAATGACTAATAGTCGTGTTATTTGAGCATATAAATCACGAATAGACGCAAGCGTTGATAGACGTTGTTCGCGGTAGTGGCTCGAGGCGATCAGACATTATCACCTTTGTTTAGAACATGGAATGCATAGAGCAGCTCATTTTCGGATAGATCGCCGTCATTGTCATAAGTTGTCATATCAACCGATAGACGTCATAGACGGCCACAGACTTCCACGTAATTTGACAACTTTAGATCGCAATCAACTCTGATTTTTGCAATCATAATATTGAGATTGTACCTAGCTATGTGGTAATAATCTCTTTCGTGCTAAGGATGCCTGTAACAAAATCAAGTGAATGAAAAGTGCACTCTATTCTAGTGTTTATTATTAGGGTGTACACTAATTAGTTAATAAAATAATATAAATATGTATGTACCTACTTAAAAAAACAAATGCAACAAAAAATAATAACCTAATAAAATACAATATAATATACCATATTATATAAAACAAAAAATAAAAATTTTAGGAGATAGGTACATATTCGGGAGAGTTCCCGCGGCAATCAGAAAATCTCATCCACGCGTTTATCAGTTAGTTTGACATAAACCAAATAAATTATTTATTATTATAAAAATAACATCTCCACTGCTTTATCCCGCTAAACAAACTCTCGTTCGTGACTCCAATTCGGTCTCATTATCGGGTTGGGTCCGATTTAAAAAGTATAAATAATGCTCGGGCCGCGGCAAATTGACGTATAATCATAGTGTTATGGTGATTAGTCGTAAATATAGATATTATGTGTCGGGAGAGCGCCATGGGTGGCGTAATGGACCCGATGACACACTTGTTTGGACTGGATAATAAGATATAGGGCTTGGCAGTTCAATTAGAATCTGGACCAGCGTTTCCCAATGTTTTTCCACAGCTCGAACAATATTCCGTGGTCCCCCCGACAAAAAAGAGGTGTGTTATAAGTTTGACGTGTGTATTTGTGTCTGTCTGTTATCTCCTATACCTTACCTTGTTGTTCTTTGGAGTACTTCGGACACATTGCCCGCCGTAGCCCTGGAAATCTAGAAAAGCTACTGGTCATGGGCAAGGTAGAAGGGAAAAGGCCAAGAGGACGTAGCCCTATGCGTTGGTCCGATCAGATCAGCACTGCTTTCGGAACATCTTTCCACGTTGCTCTACATAATGCGGATAATAGGACATGAGGACAAAGTGGAAAAACATTGTACCTATGGGAGAAGGTGATACGTGCCAAGGATCGCGACCCTCAGTAATAAAGAGACGATGCAAGGAGGGAGGGGTTCTCTCCTATAGCTCCCCAACGAATGGACCGACTCCGATGCGGTTTTTTCTGATTGAAAGCTGTCATGATCGAGATTGATCTCAGCTATAAATTATAAAAATCTGCTCCGACGGGTTTGAGAATCATCAGTTCATTTCTTAATTTATTAAAGGGTCTTACAAACCTTCACAGGTACGATTGATTTGAAAGATGTACTGTTACTTCGGGCTATTTTCAAAGCCCAGGTACCTACTTCGTTGCCCAACATTAGGTCGCTGCAAATTTTGAGAAACACTGATAACTACCTACTCTACCTGCATTAAGAACCTTCCTTGATGGGTTTTTATACAAATTAATGGGATAAGGCGTCACTTTGCCTGCTAAGTGCAGGTAGGTCATTCGTGGAAATTGATTCTATTTTTTTTTTGGTTCAAATTGGAATCAAAATATTGATTATCACAGCTACCTAATGAAAATTAAGTAGCCCTAAGTTTGGATTTATTTTACGTCTTCACGCCACAAGTACTAAACTAAGACTGAAATGTGAAATGGAGACAACTTGTTAACCAGGATTAAGAAATAGGCTTTTATTACGGAAAAATCTTTCGTTTACGTTGGATTAAAAAAAACGAAATCTATACGGATCAAGTCGCTGGTAAAACCTAGTTTTAATATAAAACGGTTTTGACGACCTTCCTGGCGCAGTGGTGAGCGCTGTGGTCTTATAAATGGGAGGTCTCTTGTTCGACTCCCGGCGGGGGCAATTAGGAATTTATAATTTCTAAATTGTCTCTGGTCTGGTCTGGTGGGAGGCTTTGGCCGTGGCTAGTTACCACCCTACCGTCAAAGACGTGCCGCCAAGCGATTTAACGTTCCGGCACGATGGCGTGTAGAAACCGATTACGGGTATGAGTTGAATTTACACTGCTATACCCCTTCCAAGTTAGCCCGCTACCATCTTAGACTGCATCGTCACTTACCATCAGGTGAGATCGCAGTCAAGGGCTATCTTGTCATCGAATAAAAAAAAATAAAAAAAAACGTGGGTAATATTGATTATGCCATGTAAGTAAATAATTCTGTATTGGTATCGTCTCATGGCGAGGTCGGGGGTAGAAAGAATTGTTTGGCTGCCACGCACCGTGACCGGACCATTAGCCGGCTACTGTGCAAGTACTGTACGCAAAAATGACTTGAGTTTTTAATAAATTCAAATTTAAAATTTATTTATTTCATTTAGCCCACCTTGTAGCTCTTATGACACGTCATAAATCTACCACCGGTTCGGAATGCAGATTCTGCTGAGAAGAACCGGCAAGAAACTCAACAGTTACTCTTTTCAAAAAATAAAATAATTTTACATTAGGTAATCAAACTATGCTATGTATACAATGCTTCAACAGTGAAGCTTCAAAAATGCAATAGGTACATATAATCCAACACATGTCAAGATGGGAAGACAAAGCAGACCCATTCCCAATATCTTATTAACATGGTTTTAACATCTTCAAACATCTAATTTTTCACATTTATCCTACTTAATATTATCAAGGCGAAAGTTTGTATGTGTGTGTGTGTGTGTGTGTGTGTGTGTGTGTGTGTGTGTGTGTGTGTGTGTTTGTTACTCTTTCACGCAAAAACTACTGGACCGATTTGGCTGAAATTTAAAATAGAGATAAATTATACCTTGGATTAAAACAATTATAGGTGAAGCTTTTATAGGGTTATTTTTAGTGCGCTTAATCGCTTAGTGGCACGTCTAGCAACGGCCAAAGCCTTCAATAGACCAGACCAGACCAGACCAAACCAGAGACATTTCTAAGAATGGCGCTGAAATCTTCTAATCTAATTGGTTCCAAGAATAACGCTGAAATCGACCGGCGCGGATGGGTTGATGAAATGAAATGTTTTCGTGAAATTCTTTTGTTAAGGATTTCAGTCGTCAATCATTACCCTTTGCCATTTATTTTTCATCGTTTTAGTTGTTATTGTACGATTTAAAGAAAAAAAAAATGGAACACGCTCACAACCTTTTTTGCAATCAGTACCAAACAATCGCCGCCTATTTTCACTTACATTAGTTTAGCGTAGGATAGTATAAATGAAATATGTGGACGCTCGCGTGATGTCTCCATCCCTTTGGCCACCCCACTTAGGTGATTGGATTTTTTTATAAATTCTACTAGATGCACGCTCAGCTCGCAGACTTTGATGTCCGGAGTTCTTAGCTGCATTTCCTTTGTAATTTCGCTCTGTACCTCTTACAATTCAACTGTCCTCATTCAACATTTCACCTTACGTATGTTTTATTGAGTTTTTTATACAATTATAGACACACGCTTGACCACAATGGAAAGTGATGATAAAGGCCTTTGATGGAATGCGTTTGCTTAAAAGATGCTTATTCTGTCTGGTTTTAAAGATACCCAAATTTTATAAAACACAGATCACAGAAAAGCATTCCAAGCCATCGCCGTACGGCATCCTGCTCCTTGGAACCCCAATGACCCAACTAGTCAAGTTCTTCAAGCTAGAGGTATGCCCAGTCCATTGCCAATACTTCGCGACTCCATGAGCTATGTCAGTAATTCTGGTTCTCCTGCGAATCTCCTTATTCCTGATTTGATATTCCGAGCCTAGCTCTCTCCATCGCCAACCCTGAGTCTTCTTATGAGAGGCATAGTTCAATAGCCCAACGGTTACAGGTAAACTTACAGGAACACTTAAAGGTTGCAGTTTCGATCCCCACCCGTTACATTATTGTCGTTCCCACTCCTAACACAAGTGTTCACTTATTTGGAGGGGAGAGGAGAACATCAGTCAAATTCAGCTTGGCTGATATTCTTTTAAAAATAAAAATAGATGTACCTACTTATAGTGTACCTAATTTCAGAAACAAAATACTATTACACAATACATGTAGTCTACAATCGTGATCCATGGAATGACAATCACTTATTATTTAATTTGTCAAATTATCCCGTTCACTGTATTTCCCAAGTCCCGACACATCGCTCATCACCATTAGCGTAACACATCTTCCCTTCCAAACAAATCTATTTAAATAAAATTTATTTCGTGTCGTCCAAATATTTATTGTGTTTCACGTAACCTACCGATTTCTGAAAGGGTGTCTCGACACGTGCACAGGAGCTTAGGGTGGCAAACTACCAATTTAATGTGACCCCATTCCTCCTCCTGTCTCCTATAAACAATAAGACAAAGCGGGGGTAGTATAACAGTTAGAGGAGCCCTAGATAAAGTGGCCACGTTACAGTAACAAAAGACCCGATTTAATACGTTTAAAATTTATTATACTCGCTTACTTCTGTTTGTTTGTGGGTCAAATTTGATTTCGGAAATTATGAAGTGGTCTTTTATGGTGCAGTGATAAAGTTTATGATTCCTTTAATGGTCATAAATATAGAACTATCTCTATTTCTAAAACATACATAGAGTTAGATCATCTGAATAAAATTTTGAATTCAAGTAGTCATTAAATATAATTTTTATGATTGAATACGATGAAAATAAAGTAGGTATAGGTAATACTTATAATATATTAGTTGCAATATTATTAGTAGTGCAGAAATGGTAAATGTATCAAATTTTAAGTGCCAATTTCACCATCGCCGATCGTATGTTACATTCCAAGAATAAAGACGTTTTGACAGATTTACAGTACAAAACTGTCTAAACTCTTCGGTTTAACGATACTCAACAATGTGAAGTTAGCACTTAAAGAAGTTCGCTTCATAATTGCAACAAATGAACAAAGCAAAAATCAAAGCGACAACAAAATTCATTTAACAGATTTGGCACAAACCAAAATAAATTCTTTTATCGACGCAAAATGCAAAGGGTCTCACCCTCTTTGCGCAGACAAATTATTAATTTCATAACATCATCCCGATTCCCGACTATTACAAGTCGGCACTGACGCGTGACCAGAGACTATTAGAGGACGCATTTTATCAGCTTTTTTTTCGCGTCTATTTCTCTCCATTGTCAAAGATCGACTGGGGATAGCGGAAGTTGTAAAGTAGTGATTCGTAACGCACGCGCCGCAACTGCCGACGTCACTTCCGCTTAGAGCCATAATGACATAGACTATAAAGGGTAGATAGCAAACCTTTTTTGGCAAAAGATTTTCCCGTCGCGTTCGTCTTAATCTACGAACGTTCTACTACTTCTATTTACTTGTAAGGATTTGTATAAAATTTAATACCAAGGTAATAAACTTACTAAAAAACGAAAAATACATAAAAAATCTTATTCGAGTTTATTTGCTTTAGGTACATTTTTAATAACTTCATTATTTTCGCTGCCATAAATGGTGTGTGCGTTTCGTTGTGTTTTTTATTTGTAATTATGATAATGAGACGATTTCATTGTGATTTATTCGAGTAAAGTTAGATTGAAAAAATCAAGAAAAAAAAATCGCTGGCTCGTAGATTATAAAATGTTCGCCACCCCTGCCATAGAGATGTTCGGCCGTCTTGCTAATCTACTATCCTCCCCTCTTTTATCGTATCATCGTACGGCTAAGCTTTTACTTTTATGCTCTGTTTACCTAAATTTCTTTTTCCATTTAATTACACACGCACTGTTAATGTGTATCGCGAATGTCTATATTTAAAGGCATGTACTTGACACCTTGGTTAACTGTAAAAGTTTCTTAGGTTGGCACTACAGCCTCGCATCCTTTCTTAATATTCCTGCTTTACGGTAAAAACATTGAGAAGAAACCCGCATGCCTAAGAGATCTCCATAGGAGGAACCACAGATTAGAGAGTATATTATACTCTCTAATCTGTGGGAGGAACACCCAATTTAGGTATTCCTCGGTTAGATGTTACTCGATGTTGGTGAATTCGGAACTAAAAATATTAAAATTCTTTATTTTTGTGAATACACTACGTATATTATATTGTCAATGTCAGTCAATGTACTTAATTACTTTTGTAAGATCTGAAAAATTCAGGATAGCCGAGCGTGTAATTCTAAGCTAAATTGTTCCTGTCTCTAGATAGATAAAATCAGTTACCGTAGTAGTAGATAAGTAGATAGTAATCAAAATGCAAACCGCCCTTTACCTGACGACGTAAAAGAAGAAGTTTGAAATGCAAAATCTCGACATGACTTTGACTGCAGAATTGATATGGGACTGGGAGGTATTTATCCGCCTACCGAGTGCATCTTATTTATGATCGCTACCGAAGCGGCGCCGGCGCAAGCGAAATGGGCTTTATAAAGAGTTTAATGGATTTCACAAAGATAAATGGTTTGTTTTTATATGATTTGCGGGAAATTGGATTTTGCAAGGGATTCATATATTTATAAATACATATCAAAAATTCCTAAAATTATTAAAAATTGTAATGTGTCGCTACTAGATGTCGCTAACAGTTGCTATAAAACTGATTGAAAAAGTAGATACATATCACTAATTTCGTGGCTGACGTGTGGTTCCCCGTGGTGTAACGGATAACACACTCGGGCGCGATTCCCAGAGAGATGTGGGTTCGAATCCCGCCGGCCTCGGAATTTTTGATATGTATTTATAAATCTACTATTAGGTTATTTCCTTTAAGTGTAGGTTAACACTTCAATAAAAAATTAAAAAAAATTAAAAATTCATATATTGCTTATTATTCACTTTTTTTTTTTCGATTTTACTTAAGTAGAGTTCTACTTCTTTTTATGCTAACTAGCGATGTGCTCTTAGATGAAGGTGCGCTGAGATGGAGGTACAGTAGTTTAAGAAGTTTTGATTAAACCCACACCACATCCAATGCCTAAGACAGTTAATGAATTCCCGAATGACAAAGTTGCTTGGAACCAATTTGCTTAGCTTAAAAAGCAGATTGTAACATTTGGAAACATTTTTTGTTTTGAAAAGAGCAACTGCTGAGTTTCTTGCCGGCTCTTCTCAGCAGAATCAATATTCCGAACCGGTGGTAGATTCTCGATTTGTCATAAGAGCCTCATAAGCGCCATAATGACATAGACCAGGTATGGGCAACCTTTGGAACGTGGCGGGCTAAACTTGTGGGTGAAATAGAAGTCGCGGGCCATAGAAATAAATAATTTTTTATCTGGTTGTGAAAAAAAGATTTGTTGTTATTTACTCGGATTTTCAACATGTTTGTTATTCATTGCATTATTTTACTTGATTTTCTAAACTTTTAATTCAGAGCGCATTGAACTGTATGTCACAATTTTTGTATTAGTATCAAATTTCAAAGATTAAAATTCCTTTTTTCTGGCTTTTTGTTCAGAAAATGCCATTCACCAAAGGAAAGAAGAAGAAAGAAGAAAGCGCTAATGACATACTAACCAAAAATGACATTTTAGCGAGCGAAGCGAGCGTGAAATTTTTTATTGCGAAATTGTATTCTGTCACTACTCCACTAGTTCTTATACTTGAAACTTAACTACCTGCAATACCAATCCACAACCGATATTTTCTAAATCCTGACCATTTAGGTGGGCCTTACCAAGCACATCAGAATTGAGAAGTTGGTACCTGGTGGAATAAATACAATATCATTGGAAGTTCAATGATATTGTATTTATTCCAAACTTGTTACTTTAATACCAATCCACAACCGAAAATGTTGCGAGCGAAGCGAGTGAGTAATTTTTTATGTTTGCATTACGGTTCTTAGTAGTCCATTCTTGGCACCTACAACAGCAACGTAAAAGTGACGTTTTCGCGAGCGAAGCGAGCGCGAAATTTTTTATGATTGCATTACGGCATTTAGTAGTCCATACTTAGCACCTACAATAGAAACGTAAAAGTGACATTTTCGCGAGCGAAGCGAGCGCGAAATTTCTGTAAGACAAATAAAAATTTGGGCCCCGCCGCGCCTAAAATCTGCTGCCCTAGGCTCCAGTCAACTCACTGGTAAATCCGCCACTGTGCGTAACCTTTCTTGTCCCAAATAATTTAGTTTACATAAATTTTAATTTTGAAAATGATCGCTCGGCACTAGCCGTATTCACATGATTGGCTATAAATGTTAGGATCATCTTGTGCTTCTGGCCCACTCTGACCGGGGGCCTCTTCAGGCTGGGGGCCCGTGGCATTTTGCCGTCTTGCCACCCTATTGTTACGCTACTGTACATACTGCAATCTTATACGTGAAATATGCTCAAAACAAGCAGTGGAAATTTTTGAAATAATCCATAATTAATATTTAGAACTCTTTTCTTGGCGTTGGCGTATTATGTGTAGGTAAATGTAGCGTGAATAAGAATTTTTTTTCGCGCCTAATTTCAAAATGCTCCGCGGGCCGCATCTAAACATGAGGAGGGCCGCTTGCGGCCCGCGGGCCGGGGGTTGCCCATATATGACATAGACTATAAAGCACGGATAGCAAACCTTTTTTTGGCAGAAGATTTTCCCGTCGCGTCGCATTCGTCTTAATCTACGAAGTTCTACTATTTCTATTTACTTGAAAGCATTTGTATTTTTTATTTAAACGAAAAAAAAAATTTTAAAAAGACGTGTGGCACTCGGGGACTGCCGCGGTAAAGCTATTGCATAGCATTTTTTATCAACGCCATCTAGCGGCTCACCGTAGAGGAGTCCCGTGTCAGGTTATTTTCGTTACGGAATTTCTGGATTCGGTGTCCACGCTGGCCCGCAATAGAAGCTATGCAATAGCTTAAAAATATTTGTCTATGCGCCTAGACCCTAAAGATTTTCGGAAAATAGATATAGGAATAAGGTAAATTGTATAATTTCAGCAAAAATGTCGCGGTCACGGAGCGGCATATCACACGCCCGTTTTCTCATCCGCTATTGTGTAGAGATTACTTTATATTTATCATCTTTCACTAATCATGATTTTGCTTAGGTATATATTTATTATTCATTGGATAAAATTATGAACCTTATTAATCCTTTGTGATCTTGTTTTTGAGATTTATTAAGTAATTAGTTAAGTACTTAGGTACTTATTTCGCTTAAATTGTGTTTTATTTTACTTATATTTAGTTTAAAGTGTCTAAATCGACGAAAAAAGATGTGAACTTCATTTGTCAAGAAATCAGTACTACCGATTTCGTAAAAGATGCGAACAAATTGAAACAAAAATAAATGGTTTAAAAAAAATAAACAGAAAATGTATCGACGATGGCGGCAGTCAATCTCATACTTTGTGCCTTTTATTTTAAACCCAATGCCTTTAAACCTTTAGACACCATTATAAACTTGAGTTTAATCAACCTCATTACCACTTCGATTCAGACATACCTTGCCTCTCTCGTCCTTTTTCGACAACCATCAATCTACGTCCGTTTATTTTAAACCCTATTTCTTAGGCAGTTAGCTCATAACTTTAGTTCAACAATCGAATAAACTCAAACTCAAACTCAAAATTATTTATTCATTTCATGTAGGCCAACTTGTGGCTCTTATGACAGGTCAATGTATACCTTTAAGTGTTAATTAATGTTAGCATTAGCATTTAGCAGTGTTATTATTTTTTAACGTTTAAGCCCATTTCTAGGATGGTCCCATCCTATGAATATACCACGGGCTTCAAAGGGAATTAGTATTTTAGTATTTATTTATTTATTGCTTTCCAAATTTACAATATTCACAATATAATTTTGAACAATGAAAATGAAAATTTGAAAACCCCGTTAGGGCACAGCAACACAAACATGCAAGTTTTTTAATCTGCGATAAAAAATATTATTATTTTCAATTTTCTTAATATCTTCTGGTAGGTCTGGTAAATCTGTACTGCTCTAGAATGAGGGCTTTTTGAAAACATTACTAAGTTACTTTTTGGTGCTATCAAACGGATTTTCTTCTCACTGCGAGGGTTATGAGTTGGGTTTCGTATGACCTCTTTAAATAAATGTTGGCTTATTAATTACGCCACTGCGTGATGATAATGTTGGTGATGTTTTGACTTTTGCTTTTATTCGGTTTGTATTTGCACTTGAACAATATTAAACCCAGTTACGCAGGTGATGCGGGAGACTTATATTCATACGTCCAAATGGCGAACATTTAACAGGTGAATCTGGATACGGAATGTACCTACTACAGTTTAAAAGAGAGAACCAGTTGGAAACGAACCCATTAGCGTCCCATGCGTAAAGGCCTTCCGTTGAAAGGACCTGAATTACCCCACTTTACTGCGGGAGTAGACGCGGGCAATGGAAAATCTTTTAAATATAGGGTAAAATGGGTAAAAGGGTTGTAACGTGAATCGTGTGTAACCTAAATGCGTAGACTTGCTTGATGTAGGTAGCTTAGAAGCATTATCAATAGCTCTTTATATAAGTTAAACTAAGATCAAAAGAGCTTTTTAGATAGAAAATTTAAAATTCGCAAAGATACAATTTACGACTTACATGACGTTTTTTTGTTTCAGTTTATTTAGGTGTAGGTGCACAGGATATAAGTACCCTTGCAGCATCACGAGCGAGGAGTTTGTGATTTGTCAAAAACAGTTTTAAGCTATTGCATAGCTTCTATCGCGGGCTTTGAGCGTGGATACCGAATCCAGAAATTCCGTAACGAAAATAACCTGACACGGGACTCCTCTCACCGCTAGATGGCCTTGATAAAAAATGCTATGCAATAGCTTTAACGCGGCAGTCCCCGAGTGCCACACGTCTTTTTTTTAACTCGGTCACTTTAATACTAAGCGTGCGATGTCTATGCGATATTATCCATTTTCCTCCCAGTCTTGAGAGATCAAATAAGTGATACTTAATAGAATACAATAATATCATATCGAAATAAAAGAAAAAAAAAGGGCACCCGCATCAACCGCATAAACATCTTAAGTAACAATCGCAAACAGTAGGGTTGCCCCATTGTTTGCACACGAAACATATCTGTTGGCTCAGTTGATTGCTATCGAAACTTTACAACTGACCACTCGGAATCGGATTACCGGTTCGTTACGATCCAACATTTTTGTTTGTTTGACCGCTAACAACGCAAACAATACGGACAGTTCGGGCATTGGGGTAGCGTGTTTGTTCAACCCTGATATAGTTTTGTTTGCGCTGCAATTTGCGATTCCAACTTTTAATTACACATATCGCAACATTGTTTTAACTTTTCGCCCGTTTGCTGCAACAATGCTTTTGCCCGCAAGAGTGACTGATTTTTAAACGACGAAAAAAAGGAAGTATTCAATTCGTCGCGTATATTTTTGGCTATTAGATTTACAGAATTTACCTTTTATTTATGACGTTCTAAACTAAGTGAAAGGTAGGTTGACAAATGTTAGTAATTCTGTAAAAGAGTTCCTTGCGATGCGAAGCGACTCCCAATCACATGGAGCTATAGCCAATATCCTTCAAGCCCAATCATTATTCTGTGGTTTAAATGTTGTTCTTCATTCGTCCCTCTTCGGGACAGGCAAAGATCCATGACCATACAGCCTTTTATGGTTTAAATTTTTTTTTCTATTAATCTGACATTTATAAAGCAGGTATAGTAATTATGAAATTATTAATGTATAATAGCCTTAATTTTAAGAATATAATATTTGTATGTCGTTTGTGACCAAACATACCGTACTTTTAAACTGTAATTTGTCATGTTTTGTGCAAATAAAGTAAATCTGAATCTCATAATGCAAAATCAAAATCAAAAGTTATTTATTTCATGTAGGACGAGTGACGACCCGTGGCTCTTATGACATGTCAAGACTCTACCACTGGTATTGCCACCGGTTCGGAAAGCAGATTCTGCTGAGAAGAGTCGGCGAGAAAATCAGCCTTTGCTCTTTTCAAAAAATAATGTTACAATATATAATGCAGAAAAAAAATACCATTTCATGCTCTATGAAATCTACATTAAGTAGTTGAAAAGTAAACTCACTATAAAATCAAAAACTAGGATTTTGAAAATTCAGAAACCTTTAAAAATATTATAGGATAAAAGTGTTGCAGAAAACGAGTAGGTAAGTAGTATAAGTAACAGCAACTATAACAAGTACTCTAGTGTAACTACTCTAGTGTAGTAAGTCTTAGACTACATCGTCACTTACCATCAGGTGAGATCGTAATCAAGGGCTATCTTGTAATTACTTGTTATACTTGTACAACATACTCTAATGTATCTTAGATTGCATAGTCACTTACCATCAGGTGAGTTGGCGGTCATGGGCTATCTTGTAATTACTTGTTATACTTGTACAACAACACTTTCGCATTCACAATAATCTTAGTAAGGAATATATAGTCAGATATAGGTACAGGTATAGGTACAGGTGGTAGTTACAGAGCACATTTTCGGTTAAAAACTTCTCTCAGGAACATTCAAATCAAAGTTCCAATGCTGGATGGCAACAGCACCACAATATTGAATGATCGACTACTGACAAAACAACCGCGCGACGAAGGTACCTGCCCCAGCCAACCGTTCCTAAAAACACTGACGCACGTCCCATCGCGAATATATTCAATGAAAATCCCTATTAACTATTCATCGGAGCGGTACACCAAACGATCCCACGAAGAACCAAAGAGATTGATATATCCGCCTAATTTGCCTATAATAAAATTTATGTCATATCATATGGCTTGTGAGCCTTGCAACGGAGCCTAAAAACAGCCTTTTCAAAGAACACCGTATATCCGGTTGGAATTCATCGGACAAAAAAAAGGAAATTGGTCTTTAAGGATCCTTCCAATTAAATAAAGAGAAAGGCTTAAGTGATGGGGGCCTCGAGAGGCATAAATCAGTTTAGTGGATTTTAATTATGGTAATCAGGATGTCCTTTTCTCTTTTACTTCTTTGGCCCTTTGTGCTCTAATTTGTGTGCACTGAATATTGCGGCAATTGAAATCTAAACTCTGCTTTTTATTGGACATGCGCGGGTTGTCTTATTATTATTAGGAATTCTTGTGGATTATTTATATTTTGCGACTGGCTGTGCCCGTGACATCGTTCGCGTCAGTAGTTTTTGCACAACAGCAATATACACACAAACACACACACACACATACCCATACAAACACGTGTTATTATATTACCAATATTCATGCGGGCGAATTGGTTTCACCCACATGAAATATTGGTCAACAAGGAGTAAAAGCTAGTTAATAATATTATAAAAATCTTCTTCTTCCGATCGACGTTTAGTCCTGGGCAAAGATGTGGTATTGAGCAATGTCTTCTTTTCCAAAGTCCGTCTATGTTTTTTTTAAATTTCTTAGTGGATTTTCGAACATGTCGATAGAAAGGTTCATATAAGTTGGTAACTATTACATATAATGTAGGTACTTAAAAGCCCACCTTTACGAAACCGCTAAAGCGATTCAGGTAGGTACCATTAAAATACATAAATTAATAGCATTTTATATTTTAATTATTTTATCTAGTTTTTACGCTGGTACCTAACCGTACATAATTTATGATTACAATCAAAAATTAGCCGAAACCCTGCAATTACCATCACTTATTACTCTTATCAGCGAGTTAGCACTAAAAGAATTAATAATCTGACATTATAGCATCATTAAGGATAATTTGCTTTTGTTTTTCTAGCGATAAATTATTATCTACTGCAGTCGGTGCTTCCACTCGGAACTAATTTATTTACTCTGTGCACACCGCCGTCTCTGCCTATGATCCTTATTTCTATAGGATTAAAGAATAAAATGCGATCGTTTATTCAAATTAAGTTGGATTCAAAGACAAGCAAGTGACTATTATTGCTTCTAAACGTATTTAATATAGCTTTCACAGGAGTTTTTTACCACACATTTTCTTGAGAAGTGGTGCTATTTCAATGAATTAACTACTAACGTTCGTAATTTTTCTTCGAAACGTGTTAAAATGCTATTGTAATTGGACGAGAGGTATGAATAATGGATGCTAAGCGATTTTCAGCACGCCTCAATGACTGGACTCTAGATTGTACGATAGGTGTTTCGTTGTAAGAGTTATTTACATATCCGCAATCCGTACTTAATAATTTAAATGAGAGTGTGTTTGTTTGTTGGTTTGTCGTTCTATCACACAGCAACGGAGAAACGGATAAACGTATATTACCTCCCATATATGGAAAGGGAGAGAGATGTTAATATAGAGTTTTTTAAATAGTTCTCACGGAATGAGACATAACTAAGTCCTCCCGACCCACTAAAATAAAGAAAGAAAGCATGTCTTTGAGCATCCGAAAAGCTATATAATTCGGACCTCAAGGTGTTGAAATTGCGATTTCGACAGATACCTACTTACCTATATGGACAGACGACATCAAAAATTAATCCTAGGAGAGCCAAAAGTAGGTAGTCTTAAATCCAAACTCAATTTTATGTAAATCTCTTTTGATTTGTCAGACTACAGTTAAGTCTACGTGTATAATCAAGACAATCAGGGGGTAATCAGATAGGACCAGCATACCATTACCCTTAGATCGATGTTGCCGCGTCAATCTTAATTCTTCGCAATAAAGACTATAATTCATATTATTCGTATTTATGAATAGAGATTAGACATTCATTATGTTGAGTCCATAATTCTTTCGATGAGGGATTAGACAGGATTCTTTGAAATAAATTAGGTTGATACTCGTACGGTGTGATATTAAATTAGTCGCACTTGAACTTAAGCTGATATTACATTAAAATTTATTTTTAATTATATCGTTGCAAAGTGATTATATCTTCGCGAAGGAACTCTTTGTCGTGTTGAACATGAGTGTCGTGTGTCCAAGTTGAAAACTTTTCTGTTACTGTTAATTTTCGAGCTTCTTTCTTTGAGATAGTAGATACAGGTAGGTATTCATATTGTTAGGGTTCCTATTAAGTAAGTAGGTATTATAGGAATAATGAAATTAAATCATAGTTTTTATGATGATACATAAATGAATGTATATTCATAAATGAAATATAAACTTTAAAACCAAGAATAGATGCATTTGTTATTTAAATCTAAGATTTTTCATCATACCTAAGCGTAAAAAGCTTAAAAATAACAATACGTAAACGTAAAAGAAATAGATTTTATAAATTAAGGATAGACTCGGAGTCCAATAGTGAATTAATATTACTAGCAAAAAAAAAAGTATCCTTGAAAACATTAGTGTGCCGCGTAATAGGAAAAACCAATTCGTTGCGTGGGAAATCGTCTTAGTCGGAATGACTATACAAATACAAACAATACGCAGCATCCCTTGTAATAATTTATATGCGAAATCACCCTCAGCGTAACATCCTAACAAAACGGAAGCTCGCAGCCGCCATTTTGGACGCACGCGGCAGGAAGCGAGCGCACGCGCAACGCAACGTCACTTCCGGTTCGGTTGTCACTAGGACGCTTTAGAGAAAATATTTTGTAGGATTTCGTAGTTCCAAACTCTTAACTTCGTGTTTAAATTTATTGAATTTTTGGGGTGATTCTTGAATGTCACAATGTCTCCCATTTAGTTCCTGATTAAGAAAATAAAATATTGGATAAACTATAACGGTTAGTATTGCTCTAGAACTTACATAAAAAACTTTGATACATAACATAGAGGATCCCGACACTCTAGGCTGAAATCTATAGATCGCACACTCACTCAGCTCAAGACAGGGTTAAAACGAGACAGATTTATGTCAGTGCATATTTGTGTCTCGTTTTAACCTCTATTTTGAGTCTGAGTTGAGTCAGAGTACGCTCTATAGATCTCCTCATCTTAGTCATGAGACTAAGAAAAGAGGAAGAGAACTTACCCCCCTAAGGAATATTGATTGGTAACTACTTGAATTTCAAATGTAACTTTGGTAAGTATTTCAGGCGATTGTTATTTAAAAAAAACTTCATAAATATGGTAGGGAGGATAGTTTATGGAAAGCTTATAGTTTCCTGTAGTCCCTAGCGTGCCGTAGAAACTCAATCTTCATAATACCTACTCAATGACGGCATCATAAAAATATAATTTGAAGGAGACTATAACGATCACTCTGTTATATTAAGTTCAGTTCAGTTTTAATAAAGTATAATGCACTATATTTTATGTGTAGGTTGAACCACTTCAGTAAGAATAGTTTTGTATCTTCAAACCCCAATCAACACCAAGCTTCATATCTTACCTATTTAGAAACAGTTTTTTGCTTAGAATAAAAGAACACTATTGGATCTACCTACTTACTTATTTACGTTCAAATGGAGTTAAATTTTAAACATTCCGCGGGAACCCTTTTTTTTCCGGGACAATTTAGCCTATATCACTCTCCAGGTCCTACTAAAAAATCACAACAGTCCGTTGCCTCGTTGCTGCGTGATTGAAGGACGAACAAACACATTTTAGCCTTTTTAATAATATTTTAGTTGTGATGTCAGTTGGTAATAAGCTATAGACCGCACTCTCATTCAGCTCAGACTCAACATAGAGTTAAAACGAGATAGATTTATGTCAGAGCACACTCTATAGATCTCAGCATTAGGACAGTAATAGGGAGTAGAGACAGTAAAGGTGGCCGTAGGAATCGTTTCAATAATATATTATTATGTCTGTACTCTATGCAAAGAATTACATCGATAGGCACATAATATGAACGAAGGCAATCCAATAGATACACTTTCATATTTATAGTATAGATAATATTAAAACTCTATCACCTCTCTATGTAAGCAATAAAAACATCCATAGCTACCAAGTTGTATAGAACCTCTTTTCAAGCGCGCTATTTTATCTGTGCCTATATTCACAGAAACTCCTTTCAAACACGGTAGTTTATCTGTATCTATATCCACAAATTGCCGCGCAATAGCGCCGGCCGTCGATATAAATCTTCTATTGAAACAGGCCTCTCTCACCATTCACGAGGATCTTTTCAACGCGGAAAAACAGACAGGCGCGGTACTGAACAAACACTCCTGCGGGCCAGAGATCAAAGCGCGATATGATACATACGCGGTTTAATTTGGCGCCAACTGAACTCACAGGACGCCATTTTGTAAGTTTTCGCGGTATTGAGGCAGTTTTTTCAGCGGACGCAGGGATGTGAACTGTCGATTTTTTTTTTAATGAACTTGTCAAGCAACAGAAACTTCTGGCATTCATGATCATGAATTTTTTCATTTTTTCAGGTGTGTCAATAATTGTTTATCCTACTTACTCCATAGTAGTGAGAATTACTTCTATGAGTTAAAAATGTTAGTTGTTATTCCAATTCCGGTAGGTATCCCAAAGATACCGTAGGTACTTATTACAAGTAATTAAAACACAATTGAATGTTAATTGAACAATATTTACATTTTTATGCATATATGTACCTATCTAAAACCTAGCTTAGTTGCCTTTTTATAGGGTTTCAACTTCTTTTCGAGTTAAACGGGACTTAGGTATCTAGGTACCTTCTCAACTCAACCTTCTCGTTCAGAGCTCGATCAAGTTGAGTTTTAAGTACCTACGTCGTACATCGATACGATAATAAACTTTATGTTTACGGCGATGCCATACAACAAAATCAAGACCCAAATCGAGAATTTTACACTCTTCACCCCTCACAAGCGTGTGTAAAGTAATTTTTGGAGTACCTACCTATCTAAATATCCATTAGATGCCTATAAAACTGTATTGTGTACCTAGGCACATTTAAGCGATAGTTAACTCCCTGACTTGAATAATTTTCCATCACGAGTCATTGAGTTTCCATCGTACCTACTCTAGTATGTTCAAAATTATTTTAGTTTCTTAGGTATATTTACCTAAATTAGTTTTCATTTTATCGATATTTTAACACCCAATAACTAGTGCGTAAACTTTAACGTTTTTAACTAGATATAGGGTGGCTACCTAGCTATGTTGTTGTTGTTGTTGGTGATTTATGAGTTTATGTCGTGAATTTTTTAAATAAAAATGAGCAATGTATTAATAATGTTTAAGAACTTGAGTAAAACTATCTTTGCTTATGGATATTTTATCGATATTTAATCCCCCAATAAGGCACACCCTTTCGAGTTACAAGTAGGTACACTGTTCGTACTCGAGTAGCCCAGTGGTAGAGTGTTTATGAGTTTTCATTATTCATACAGCGGGGCGCATTCTTGGGGCTGCAAATACGTGTCCGAGATGTGTACTGTTTATTTATTTAGGACTTTTCACGCACAGTTTTTACACGCGTAGCGATACGAAAGTCTATTTTAAAAACCTACCCTAGGTTTTTAAAATACACTTTTTAAAGACCTAACTTAAGACATTTTTTAACACATTTAACATAAACATTGTGAAGCAGAAAGATATGAAATAAATAAGGTATTTACTTTGTTTCAGAAGATTTGCCACCGAGCAACAGACAGTGGAGCAGTTGGCGTCATTACAAGGATTTGTCTACGTCATACCACGAATTTATTAACGATCCTTACGATTAATAAATAATAAGTATCTACAGCTGTGGTTTTTTTTATACGATGACAAGATAGCCCTTTATTGCGATCTCACCTGATACGTAAGTAAGTGGTAAGTGACGATGCAGTCTAAGATGGTAGCGGGCTAACTTGGAAGGGGTATTTTTTTTATTTTTTTATTCGATCACAAGATAGCCTTGACGGCGATCTCACCTGATGGTAAGTGACGATGCAGTCTAAGATGGTAGCGAGCCAACTTGGAAGGGATATAGCAGTGTAAATTTAACCCATACCCCTTTTCGGTTTCTACACGCTATCGTGCCGGAACGCTAAATCGCTTGGCGGCACGTCTTTGACTGTAGGGTGGTAACTAACCAAGGCCAAAGCCTCCCACCAGACAAAAATAAAAATATAAATTTTAAAGTTCATATACAGCTGTGGAATTGTCTTAAAATGATTGCATCAGTTAGAAGATCGCAGTCATCTCTGATTGGCTGAATGACCTAGTAGCAGTGGAGTAACGGTTCAACTTGATATTTTACATGGTAAAGTTGAGGATCTGGAGAGTTACATAGGCTACTTTTTATTCCGGAATCCATGAGTTCCTGCGGGATTTTCTAAGACCTTACTCCACGTCCACTCTGACGAAGTACAAGTAGGTACACATCTTGATCTAAGCGATTAGCACAATTACGTTTTTTAATTGATTTTAACACTTATTTGAGCATACAAGCAGGTAAATACATAATAAAAAACCTCAATAGTCCAACAGTTACAGATACAGACTGACAACTTGAAAGGTTGCAAGTTCGATTCCCACCCGTTGCACTATTGTCGTAAGTACCCACTCCTAACACAAGTTTTCACTTATCTGGAGGGGAGAGGAGAACATCAGCCAAGTGCAGCTTGGCTGATATTCTTTAAAAAAAAATTAATAAGACTTTTTTCAATATTTCCATCACCAAATAAAGGCGTCATGTTTCCACAAATACATAATATTTTATTGCCGATTAAAGCATCCACTTAATGTATCGACTTACGACTTTAATGTTGGGTAATGACACTAATTGCGTTTTGTAGGAATGCTCACAGGTCCGAGTATGCAATGTGTGTGGTATAGGACCTACTTTTGGCGAGCCCCTACTATGTTTCATTCAAAATGTATTACGTATTAATTTTTATAGTACACAGGGCCATTAACCCCTTATTAGGTAGGTTGTTAACTCAAAGTGATTAGCCAATTACTTGTAGGTACTTCATGGAACTATAACGCTAGACGGCTAACAAAGTTCCGTCCAAACGTAGCTGTAGGCTCAAAACAACCAATGTATGTGCGAGTGTCATATAATTATTTTCTGGTATAGTACGTTTATCTCACGAAGTTACGGGCGCTTTACTTGTGGTTACATCGCGTCGTGTACATGCACATTACGTAAGTGTGCGTGCCTGTCAGCGGCTCGCGCTCACACTTATACAGATACGACACACACACAACCATGAGCTACGCGCCCTCGTGAATTGCAAGAACTTTACTGGTACTGATAATTATGTTTTTGATGGTTATTATGACACCCTTTCATAGCAGATTAGGTACGTCATTTTTAACCGACTTCCAAAAAAATGGGAGGTTCTCAATTCGTCGGTTTTTTTTATGTATGTTCCCAGACTACACGAAGACGCCTGGACCGATTTGGAAAATTCTTTTTTTGTTTGAAAGGGTATACTTCCTAGGTAGTCCCATTGTCATCAGGTCACGATCTGACGATGGGATTTTGGAGAAATCGAAGGAACTTACTTATACTTTTTTTTTTTTTTTTATTCGATGACAAGATAGCCCTTGACTGCGATCTCACCTGATGGTAAGTGACGATGCAGTCTAAGATGGTAGCGGCCTAACTTGGAAGGGGTATAGCAGTGTAAATTCAACCCATACCCCTAATCGGTTTCTACACGCCATCGAACTTTCTTGAAAATTTTCACGATGCCTCGTAGTAAGGTATTCCGAAGAGGTGTGTTGTTACCTACAGGTACACTATACAAGGTGTAAGCCTTAATATGCTCCCAAGAATTCAAGAAACGCTTCATAATAAGACAAAACACATTACAACTATTGTAAAAGGACAGCAAAGTCGGCTTAACTTTTTTGTATTTTCTCACGTATTTTTATGGCATATAAATAACCAATTAATAAATAGGTGCAAAAAGGGGATAAACTGGCCTGTATGATCTTGGCGATAGAGTTGCTTATATCCTGAATAAGTCTTGATAAATGGAGTATGACGCCCATCGGTGCTTTCTACAGGTTCTTGGAAAGGTTTTTGCTGGTTTCCTCGAGTATGAAAACAAGTTTTCGTGGTGGGTAGGAGGGGTTAGTTCCCAAATTAATTATGGCGTCAGGGATTGGGAAACTGGAAGCTTCGCGCTGCACCAGTTGGTAAGCGTTGAAAGAAATCGTATATCACCAAATACATAACTATCTGGTGAAAAGTAGGCCAAAACTATTTAAGTAGGCGTTATATTATTATGACTCCAATAAATTCCGTCTACGGGCTGTAGCTCATGAACCATAATAGGCAGATAGTTGAAATTTGCACAGAGGGTGTATGTCTAAATTCCAAATTCAAAATTTATTTATTTCATGTAGGCTACTCTTATGACACGTCATAAATCTACCACCGGTTCGGAATGCAATTGGCCTGTTTTTATTTGAAGCCGGCGCGACACTTTATAGCTGTTCAGATTAGTTCGCGTGTGTGTTCCGCCTACTTTTGATACGGTGATGACATAAATAATACGTACAATGTACATGTCCCGTATATGTTGCACTAATATGTTGTTGTATTAATGTTGCACATTAATCTGAGACGGGGTTGGATACATAAATTATACAGTAGGTATACCTTAGTATTTGAGGCTGAATTCCCTACATAGGTACGTAATACACTTCTTAATTGCGACAATTAAAATCTATTTTCCTTTAGCTGTCTTAAAAGGTAAACAAATCGTAGAAAACGATTCGCAAAGAACAGCGCTTAGGCTGCGACGCTTAGGTCGTTAGGACAACTGACAATGGAACCGTGCTTCAAATGAAAAACTAACTTATGAATGTCGTAAGCGCCCGGCTGCGTTCGTCTTTTACATCCATCTCCGAAACCCTAAAACGCTTCTACGCTCTGTTTATATTTTAAGCCAGCATAGGAAAAATAGGTTGTACGTAACTATATGCGTCATGCTCGTGTACAGGTGCCACCAACGGAAATGGGTCTGCTTTGACTACCCGTCTTGACATGCGTTGGATTCGTGTACCTACGTATGCATTTTTGCATTTTTGAAGCTTTATTGTGGAAGCACTGTATACCTACATAGCATAGCTTTGTAAAAAAAAATTTTTTTGAAAAGAGCAACTGCTGAGTTTCTTACCGGCTCTTCTCAGCAGAATCTGCATTCCGAACCGGCGCGGTGGTAGATTTATGACGTGTCATAAGAGCTACAAGTTAGCCTACATAAAATAAATAAATTTTGAATTTTATAAAGTACTTATAAAGGTAGGTACCTACAGGAAAAAATACAACAACACGTGTCAATCTGTTAAGACTCAATACAAAACGAAACACCGATAACCACGTCCTTAATTTTCACCAAATTACACATTAAACGGAAGCATTTATAAAGGCAGAGCAAACCACAACCTTTTGATACCGACAATAACGCCATATTGCAAACGGGAGCTTCTACAGATTAATTTTATTTAATGCAGCTATATTATTTTACTGCCAATTTAACAGATTTTCTAAAAGCCACATTTTTATCCTGTGGTAATAAAGTTTAGTTTGAAGATTACAGGTTTTGAAGGTGTAAGTTTAACTTGGTTTCTTCTCTTAAGATGCGGTTACAAATCATCACATAAAAATATGAGCGGCTTCCCGTCAAGAACATGTCGTGTCGTAGAAAAGTAAAAAGTCCCATAACAATTTTCCGTTGTTCGAAATTCGAAAGTTGTTAAAAAATTCAAAAATATACTTAGCAAGAAAAGATTTGAATTATTTTGCTATAATCCACCAACAGAAAAAATCTATAGCCAAACATACAGTTACAAGCTTCTAACCTTTTCTTGCTAATCATGAACTTTTGCAAAGCAACGCCTGCTTCTATCCAATAATACTGTAATAATAAAGTAGCTGAAATAAATCGCTGGAAAATTTTTCGAAATTGGTCAATAATTCTTACCCTTTGAAATTATTGCTCTGCCCCTTTCACACAAAATAGTTCCGGATGCTCCTAGTTTGTGACTGGTTTTTAAAATTTCAATAACTTTTTATACCTATAAAATTAAGAAAACCTAATTAAATGCCCTATTACGAGTTTCGTTAACACTTGTAAGTACCCAGAAAAATTATTACGATTCCCTAATCGTAATAATTTTTCTGTAATAAATTTAATTTACCCCTGTAAATTAGGGGTATGGGTTGAATCTACGCTGCCATAACCCTTCCAAGTTAGCCCACTACCTTCTTAGACTGCATCGTCACTTACCATCAGGTAAAATCGTAGTCAAGGACTATTGTCATAGAATAAAAAAAAATGGATTTAGGGTTCAGTAGAATCAAATATCAAAACGGACACATGGTTACTATTTTACAGTCGCGTGTACCAACATGGCGATGTCGATCCCATTTGTGATGTGACGAAACAATGATCACGAAAGGATACCACTTCCTCTCGAACGCTAATGATACGTTTTAGAGCTGCATACGGAGAACTGTCGCAGTACACAGAGCGTGCAACTTGGCGGTGTAATGCTTTGAAGATTGAGGATGCTAAGGGCTTGTTGCACACCAGGCGGTTAAAGATAACTTTTCTCTCTTCGTTTCTTTCTTTTTCGTGGTGTTATATAAGAGGTCTTGACAATTTGGTCAGCCAATAATCCTACTATAAAAATGCGAAAGTTTGGATGTATAGATGGATAGATGGATGGATGTTTGTTACTCAATCACGCCGCCACGACTGGACTGATTTGGCTGTAATTTGGCATTATAGTATGGAATAACACATAGGCTCCTTTTTATCCGGAAAAATAAGAGAGTTCTCGCGCGCGAACGAAGTCGCGGGCATCAGCTAGCTTCCAAGCAAGTTTGTCATTAAGGAATTCACTGTGTCTTTTAATTATTATTAAATGTGACTTTAAACACTGTTTAAATTTATTTAATGGTAGGTAAATCAACCAATTTCTTAGGAATCCAGTCAACATAGGACTTCTGCATTTTACGCAGCTTATGACGGTGTCTAGTTAATAGATAATATGTAAATAGTAGTAGTGTGAATAGAGTCCAAATCCAGGATGCCACATTTGTGCCTAATTTACCGTTAAAACGTATAGGAATCGTGAAAACGTAGCAAACAGATAAAGTTACTTTCGCAGTTAATTTCTACAATGAATGGAGTCAAACGATAAACGAAGCTAACGATCAGATATCCTTAAATAAATCAACATCAATCCTGTTTTTCATGTACGTTGAAAATTGATGAATTGTACGTTCACCCAATACAACATGGTAATCGCAGTAAATTAAACTCTATCATTAAGAAATTAGAGTTGCTTTTTAACTGGCAGGTTGTGAGGTAAAAGTGATTTGGCGGGCTTTATTAAATAGTCTGATTTGTGCAAACTGAATTACATTGGAAATGATACACTCGGTACGCGATCACATCATTCGGCTCGAAATCAATAACTGTAAGGGCGACTATACACTTGCGGCTTAACTAAGCCGCAAGTGTATAGCCGCAAGTGTGTTGGCCTAGTTAGGCCAATTGGGTATTTGACTTATTTATATAAGTAAGTAGGTACTTGAAATATATTGGCTAAAATCCATTGTCGCAGAAAGAGCGCGATAAATTTTTTCGCGCATTTTTTATCAACGCCATCTAGCGGCTCACCGTAGAGGAGTCCCGTGTCAGGTTATTTTCGTTACGGAATTTCTGGATTCGGTCTCCACGCTGGCCCTGGCGATAGAAGCTATGCAATAGCTTAAAAAAATACTACGAAATACGAATGTTTTCACGTAGGTAGTTATGTCAATACGTACTTACTATAACTCTTTGAAAATCCATAAAAACTAAACAATTAATTATTTACCTTTAAAAGTAGGTACAAATGAAATTAATTAATCAAAGTGTTGTTACACTTTTAACAAGCCTTTAACACTTAACCTTTTACCTTTTGAAAAAATAAAATATAAAAAAAAATATCTATAAAAGTTGTGAATTTGAAGAAACAATGTTATTATGTGTGTCAAGGTCCCGGACGGAAGCTCTTGTACCCGTGAGACGGAAAGCCTACCTAGTACCTACACTTAAGGGAGATCGCCCACGGCGACTTTTTGCAGCGATTCAGTAGCGCGCGTCTGCAACTTTTGGCGTTTCGTCGCATTTGCAACGCGCGGTAGAAGCGATTCAGTAGTATAAGATTCAAACAAGCCGAGATACTAATAATTACATATTTATTTCTTAGATAGCACAATTTTAACAAAACCCTTAGCAAAACCCATAGTGCAACTTTAGCAAAACCGTTGTGTCGTTCCCGGAGTCCCAGCCAAAAGTGAGACGCGGCCTGATGCCCACACCGAGGCAAACGCCGCCATCTTTCCCGCCTTTCGATCACGCGGCGCTGGCGTCTCGACCTCTGACAGCTGCCAAAGTGGCGCTGGCGTCGCGCGCAACATCCGGTGTCGCTAACAGTAGCGATACAGTTAC
The DNA here is from genome assembly GCA_038048805.1 of Hipparchia sbordonii. Classification (NCBI taxonomy): domain Eukaryota; kingdom Metazoa; phylum Arthropoda; class Insecta; order Lepidoptera; family Nymphalidae; genus Hipparchia; species Hipparchia sbordonii. The sequence continues at coordinate 3,091,458 of CM076107.1, read as the reverse complement.
ATAGTATCCATTCAGCATCGCTTCTGCATCGCTCCTAACGCGCGACTGTTTCGGACAACATTGGGTAAAAGAAGAGCGGTGGGCCACAGGCGTTCACAGGTAGTCACTACTCCCTACATCACACGACTATAACTATGCTGCATCGCGTCTGTATCGATGCTGTGGCGCGATAGTAGCGATGCAGAATCGATGTTACATAGGCCAAGGTGTACGACCTGCAACTGCATCTCGATTGTATCGCGGTCTTCTTGCGATTGTATCGCTACTGAATCGCTGCAAAAAGTCAACGTGAGCGACCTCCCTAAGCCTAGAAGTTGTTAAGTTAGCTATATTGGAACTTGTTTACGTGTCTAGGTTAGTATAATGTCTAGGTTTAGCTTACGGGCATCCATTTTTACAAAACAATGATCTATTTTAAAACAAAACATCTTTTCTTGGTTGGGACCTACTCGTAAATAACTTGAATTCATTTTTCTAGTTTTTTTTTTAAATAAATAGCCACACACACACGTGATATAACTATAAATCGAGGCTTCTTTGACCCATGTTCTTATGCTTGTTTAGTCCAAAGGCTTAGCCTAGCAATACAGAGAGGCCCATCAGTGGGCGCCATGCTCATATAATATGATCACTAAAAGCCGGGACCCACGGCGCGTTGTAGACAGGCCAGGCCGCGCCTAGGCAGGTGACGTGCCCTGGGACCGGTTGCGTCCGATGCCGCTTGTGGTGGCCTGCCGTCGCCCGTCCATCGGGAGTCGGTAAGTTCTTAGGAGCAGAGCAACGCGCTTTCAAGTTGAATGACGAACAATAGGCTGCGCCGGACCAACACGCGTCGTGGAACAGTGGGACCACTCGACACAGGCCGCCGCTGCCCACAGGCGTCGCTCGTCTGCCACAGCCCGTCAGTTCAACGCGCCGTGGGACCCCGGATTTAGACGGTGTATATATAATATTATCTATGAATATATTTTTTTGTAAAAATGTATCTAATTTTTTAGATATTAAGTTAGTTTAGGATATTAATTCAATACCTAATAAACATCCTATAGCTAAGTTAAGGTGCGATCCAATATTTAAGTAGGTAAGTATTTAATACATGTAGTTTTTTCTGTTACAAAAATCCGACAGACATCTCCATTACAGCTAATAGCCGACGCAAACAGCTTAATCCGTACAAATACAATATGCCCAAACCAAACTCAATCAGGGCTGATTCGGTTGATTGCAATCAGCCCCATTCGATACACGAGTCACGACGTGAGGAGAAAGAATCAACTCATTTGCGAGTACCTATTCTTTTCATCTTTTTTTGTGTAGTTGCCTAACGAATGGACCGATTTTGATGGGGTATTTTCTATTTGACGCACCGCTAAAATTTGAATGCCCTTCCGGCTTCCGTTTTTTCCTGTACCTAACTACAAATTGGGTACCTTCAAATCAAGAGTGAATAGGCATTTTCTAGGCAAGCGCGTTCCATCTTAGGCTGCATCTTCACTTTGACCGTTGAAAGAACTTGACATTTTGTCAATTTCTGTTTTGGTTTGGTTCTGTCAAAACGACAAAATCCTTCGGTTAAGTAGGTACTAAATTGTCTGAGGTACTCTCTTGTCTTATGGCTCAGTTACACAAGAAGAGTTTCTCGAATGCGAGTTAAATTTTCGGCACTCATATCCGAGTTTTTGTCATAATATAAAAACATACTTAATGTATAATCGCGGTCGAAAATTGTATGGAAAAATCTAAGGATCGCATCTAAGGATAATCGCAAACTATGCTGCCATCCACAAGCTATAATGCCGTTAACTACCAAAACCATATTTCCTAATATAAACCCTAATTTAAATGTTTTTGGATTTATATTAGGAAATATGGTCTTGGTAGTTAACGTCATTATAGCTTGTGGACGGCAGTATGTATTTCTTGCCGCTCGCGTTCGAAAAACTCTTCTCGATTCTGACGCCTTAGTACCTATACCTAACAAAACAAACTCAGAAAATGCCATTAAAATTAAAATTAGTTAAACAAGGAAAGGTATTGCGAAGTCAGTCAGTAGCGCAACACAAAGAATAGTTTCCTTCTAAAAAAATGTCATTTGGCCCGCATTGTTAAAGGTAATTTGCTATCGACCTATTACGATAGTTCCTTAACAACAACAAATGAGAGGGTCCTTTTTTTTTCAAGACATAATTGAACAAGAATAAATAATTGAATTCGCAACTGTCTTTCGATCATATGTTGTCATCGACAATAAGACGATAATTAAGTACTGATGGTCTTTATGTCATGAGAAATTGAGAACAGACATATAACAATCATTATTATTGTCATTCCTTTATTTTGTATTGCGGGGGGTAGAAATTTGACCTCGATTAAAGACATGCATACCATGAGTCTATTTTGAGCGTTCCTTTTATGTTTCAATTGCTAGCAGAAAACTTATTTGAATGACTTGCTACTATCCGCGTGAAGTTATGTCCTCTATCTATGATCGGAGATCTTCACCAAAATTGGTCAAAATATTTCTAATAGTACACAATTTATAATAAAAAAAGAATTGTCAAATTCAGTTTAGATTTGACGTAGTTATATCAAAATCTTCAAAAACTTTCATCCCCTATCCCGGATAAACCTTATTGTTTATCTGGATAAAAAGTATCCTATATGTTGACCCGGAGTATCAGCTACCACTATACCAAATTTCATTCAAATCCGTTAAGCACTTTTTGCGTGATGCGCGCACAGACAGACAGACAGACAAAAAATTCAAAAGAAATTGTTTTGTGCTTAATATCGATAATAAAGCAACCTCGCTGAGATCTATAGAGTGTGCTCTGATTCAACTCAGACTTAAGATAGAGGTTAAAAAGAGACACAAATATGTTCTGACATAAACCTGTCTCGTTTTAACTCTGTCTTGCAGCACGCTCTATAGATATCAGCATGAGATGAGAGGAGACCTGTGGCCAAAATTGGGCTGAGAATGGACCGGCGATGCAACTACTGTGACGGTAATTTAGAACAAAATAAAAAGGGAAGCTCGTAGTGACGTCATTCTCTACAAGGAACAACTAAATTGGTCTTAATTTTTTTTGACCATTTAAATGGAACAGGATGCGCAAGCGCCTCTTTTGAAAAACCTAATCCATCAATATGCAAAAAACGCAGCACGCGATCTGCAATTAGTGTATACAAAGCACGAATCGAAGTCGAAACAGGAGGTTCAGCAGATATCTAAATGGTTCATCGATACTTTCCTAGTTCATCATAACAGATACTGAGGATTGAGGAATAAAGTCGGCAGATTACCCATAAAAAACAGTCGTGAAGTCAGTAAAAACCTGAAATTATTCACAATTTTCCGCAACAATTTTATTTGAAAAAAAAAAAAAAAAATCGGCCTTTAGTGCACAATCGACTTAAAATAAAAAGATTTTATCAAACATTTCTTGAACATTTGAAAGTGTCTCGTAAGAATTTTAACGGCAATTACTGGAGAAAACTAATCTCAGGAATTATTGGTCCCTTATCAAAAAGAGTTCCTACTTATTTTACAGAGAATAAAGGAGGAGACACTGCATCTAAGGGTAAGTTATTACTTACCCTAAAGTGCAGTGTAAGATATAACCTAATAAAAGCTCTCGCAATTAAAATAACCAAACTTCATTTTAGACGCCGGCGCCGCCGCGCCTTTAGGTAAATAATGAAGTTGACCCTTTAAAGTTTCTCCTCCAATTTTGTTGCGGAATTCCAAAAAACAACAAAAAAGAAATAACAAAAAAACTGTTCGGGGTGAGGTGTTTTTGTGTGTAATGAGGAATAATTAGTGGAACGTCGCTGTGGTTAGGTTCTGCATACGCATTGCGGTTTCGGGCCATAGCCATTAGTGTAGCAGATGGTGTCTAACGGTGCAGGGAATATGGGTATCGATGTTATTGACTGCTCGCAGCTATGCTTGTTCTAGTCACTAGACACAAAAAAAAGTCTTGACACACTGACAGACAGGCGGATAACGTAGTGAGGCTATAAGAGTTCCCTAAAGAGAGAACCCTAAAAAGATGGCACTAGAATCTAGTGCCATCTTTTTTTTTATGTATAGACTAGCGCTTGGCTGCGACTGGCACACCTGATGGTATAAAGATGCAGTCTAAGATGGAGCGCACTTGCCTAGAAAATGTCTATTCGCTCTTGTTTTGAAGATAACTAAATGGAAGTTACGATATACATTTTAGGGTGGGACATACCTACCTATAGGTATATCAGGTTGAATCTACTCTGCCATATTCCTTCCAAGTTAGCCCGATACCATCGTAGACTACATCGTCACTTACCATCAGGTGAGATGGCATCGAATAATAAAAAACTGAGAGAAACCCTGAATATAAAAGAGCTCCCACGGGATTTTTGATAAGACTACATCAAGGCTACCGTCCAGTTAGTAAAATACCCATCAACTATTTTCGACACCATCGCCTCAAACAAGCTCAAATAATGTGTAACTACCCTACGTACAGACATGGTAATATATCGTCCAAACCGAATGAACAGACGTACAAATAAGAAATAACATCTCAATCGTCACAATAAGTTAAGCGGCTCTTTAATATGCAAATACGACCCCCCCACAAAAGGGCGGGTGGAAGGGGGGGAGACACAATATAGGCGGCTGCTTTTGAAGTCGTCGACACCATGCCCATGATAGATTTAAGACCGGGTTTCTTATTGTCCGGGGTTGCATCCGTCTTTAATGAGAGCAAAAACCGGCCCTCAATGGATTTGTTGGGACGCATTATATTACTTAGGTAATTAAGTGCTCGGTAAATACGGTGTACCGGATTGTGTTATGGCATTAACCGACTGAGAAAATGAACGTTTGTATTCAATGAATTTACATATTCAGACTGTACTAGTACAGAGTGCGGTAGGTACTAGCTCGTACGTGAAAATAGGACACCTGCCTAAAATCATGTTATAACTTTTTAGTTAGATAAAGCTGTTAGTTAGTTATAATGGATCCTGGCACCTATCTCTATCTTTTCGGAGTTATTGCGTTGTAAGCAATTAAAACATATTATATTATTCCTTTAACGACGAAGCAAAACATCAGCATTTATCTATCTATATCTATACATATAATAAAATTGTAGAAAAGTGGTGTCTGTACAATGGAAATATATAAAAAAAAGTAGCAGGGGTTGTTATTATATCGATGCCGAACCCGAAATTGTAATTAATTTTTTTTTGTCTGTTTGTCTGTGTGTTTGTGCACGCTAATATCAGAAACGGCTTATTCGATTTAGATACGGTTTTCACTAATATATTGTAGTAAGCTTCACTTAACATTTAGTGTTTATTTCATGTCAATCGGTTCATAAATAAAAAAGTTATGTCAATTTAAAGAATCACGGCGAACATTTTTAACGTACAGAGTACGTATTACACGCCTCGCGCCTGAGCGTCGACGGTATATTATGTAATTCAAAATATGCTGCCCGAAAAGTCACTATTCGACGCGAACGAAGTCGCGGGCACAGCTAGTAATAATATAATATTAGTAGTATTACTAATAATTAGATGTATGCGAGCTTATGAGCTTCCCAGCGACATACATGTATGACGCTGGGAACCTACATAATCCTTTATCTTATCTCTGGCTTAGTTTAGATAAAATTGTTGTCCGCCAGTAAATCATTAGGTATAATGAATGTTGTGACGAAAATCGGTATTAAATTAACGACGCTCCCATTCTAAAGGAGCAATTTAATTCAAAAACGAGTGCCAGAGCCCAAAATCTGGCACAATAGAGCGAAACACATCAAGGCACGGAACGCTTTAACTATAATGGCCGCGGCAGGATGTATTATTCAATTGAAATTATTTTTCGGGGGACCCACTCATGGAATTGCCTGGTCCGGTCCGGCAAATATTTTGAAAACAGGGGCCCGTATTGTCAAATTGACCGAATGATTGCAGGGAGCGAACGACATGTGCAAGCGTGGGGTAATTACTGTCCTTGGCTCAACATCGGCGCATTTGGAAACCTAGTTTTTCGGGGCGAGTTTGATGTACCCATTATACTTGATATTACGGGTACTTAACTTACGTGACGTGTAGTTTTATCAACATTTCTGTGGTGGTGTCGTGTGGTGCGGGTTGTTAAGTTCCCTCAAATATGGTTGAACGAAGCAATGGCTGGATCATGCGTCATGCTCGTGAACGGGTGCGCCACCAACGGGAATGGGTCTGCTTTGACTGCCCGTCTTGACATGCGTTGGATTGGTGTACCTACGTATGCATTTTTGTATTTTTGAAGCTTTATTGTGGAAGCACTGTATACATAGCATAGCTTTGTAAAAAAAAAATTTTTTTTGAAAAGAGCAACTGCTGAGTTTCTTGCCGGCTCTTCTCAGCAGAATCTGCATTCCGAACCGGCGATGGTATATTTATGAAGTGTCATAAGAGCTACAAGTTAGCCTACATGAAATAAATAAATTTTGAATTTTGAATTTTGAATAAAGTACACATAGTAAGGAAGTAAGGATACCTTTACCATAATATTGTAAATGCGAAAGTGCGTTTCGAATTTACGATACCTCCTACGTAAGTTGTTGTATCCCCAAAACGCTTACGTGTCGCGTTAATTGTTGTGAAGGTCAATAAAATGGTTTAGGCCATCATTTTAATATCGATACAACTTTATACATCTTGAAAGTGGTATGTTAAAGAATGTTGTTTTTTTTTTTTAAACGAACAAATAAAATAAATAAAAACAAATGATAAATGCAACAATCCTAAAATGCCAATTTTGTGAGATAGACACCACACCTTACGTAGGAGGTATCGGTTTGTTTTTTGTTTGTCCTTCAATCACGCTGCAACAGAGCTACGGATCGACGTGATTTTTTACGTGAGTAGGTATAATTGGGGACCTGGAGAGTGACTTTTTTTTTTTCTCTTTATTGGAATACATACAGCATATATAAAAACATAACATGGCTACTTAAATCTAGATATTACACTAGCCTATGAAGTATTCACTGTTGAACGTTTAATTTAATAGTTACATAGGCTATTTTTTATCCCGGAAAATCAAAGAGTCAATATTATTCAGGGGTCTCCTCTTAGAATGAGAAGGGTTTAAGTCATAGGCCAGCATGCTGTTGGCGCAAGACCGAGGCGTGTGAAAGTGTGTACAAGAGACCTACATAAATTATGAAGTCTTCTACCAACTGATAAATAAAATTGGCACACCTTTAATAGTGCGCAGATTACCAGAAAAAATCCCCGCTATAGATAAAATAAAACATACCCGAAAAATGAATTTTATATTAAAATTTTGGGTCTGTAAAACCTATGTAACATATTAGACCTAACTTCGCTATTTTTTTGTCAAAAAAATCTAAAATTACTTAAATTTTCAAGATAACTCATCTTAGCACATTCTAAAGTTTTCTTTATCTTTTTCAAAAAAAAAAAACGTGCTCCAAATAGATAAATCTAAGTCACACGAGATAAAGCCCGTAGTCACGTCGTTCCTATCACGGTCTCACCCGCCCTGTTAATACAACGTCATAAAGCGCTTTAATCCCTTGTAAAAGAGTTCGAATTTCTTTAACAGGGAATAAAAAGTGACGCATTTGCGTAATGGCATGTCATCATCACGATTTGCCCTCAGGCTCTATTTCATTCGGTACTAACTTTCTCCCGCGACTTCGTTAGCCAAGATTTTTAAAAATTTCGTGACCAAAAATATTACTGCCCGTTTTCTTAATACTTCACGAAAGCATCACCTGTCTTACGTGGTGAAAACGGTCATATTTATTTATTTATTGACAAGATAGCCCTTGGCTTCGATCTCACGTGGTGGCAAGTGACGATACAGTCTAAGATGGTAGCGGGCTAACATGGAAGGGGTATGACAGTACGAGGTAGGTACAGCTAAATTCAACCCATACCCCTAATCTGTTTCTACATGCCATCGTGCCGGAACGCTAAATAGTTTGGTGACACGTCTTTGAGGGTAGGGTGGTAACTAGCCAAATTAACTCCGCCGGGAATCGAACCCGAGACCTCCTAGTTATAAGACCACAGCGCTTACCACTGCGCCAGGGAGGTCGTCAATACCTAAGTATTATTTTTATTATTGTAGTCTGTGGTGAAAAACAAATGAAAAACACAGTTTAATTTTCATTTTATTTTAATAGAGATTAGCGCGTACCAATTTTGTTTCAGAGTAGATAAAGGTCATGATATTCTGGAAAATTGGAATTATAGATACCTATCTATAATTCCACACTTGGTTTTTGAAAACAATAATAATTTTGAGTGTGCACCATTACCTACCTATCCTATCTCTTGCACTTTTTGATATTCTTAGATAAAATTTAATTAGGTACTTAATAGAGATGTCTTTATTCGAGATTGGATTTCAGGCTTTTAGGATTTAGGTGAATCATCACCTAATTACTCACCTAATTAGATGTGCGTATTAAGGAATTAAATATCATAAAAAATAATAAAAATAAAAGGGGGCACGATACAATGAAATTAAGATATGTGATTTTTTCGGCATTTTTAGCTCGACCCTAACAATCGCTGTTAAGATACGGAACCCTTAGAGTGACATAGGCTATCTTTTATCCCGGAAAATCAAAGAGTTCCCGCAGGATTTTGAAAACTAAATTCACGCGGATGAAGTCGCTGGCATCAGCTAGTGCTTAATAAAATACTAAACAACATAAACAGACTGACGAAGTGAACAGATCTCATATTAAGTAAAGTTGAGGCCACCTCGAGTTTTATGTATGAATTTATGAAACAGTTCGTGACTGGGAGACGAGTGCAGACTAAAAATACCTTTTTATAGATAAAATTATGTACTTATCTACGTGTTAGGTACATGTTTTAAAAAGAATAAAAATGTTTTTGGTTAGGTACCTACTTGGATACCTAACTCTTACCTAACTATATATATTATACCTTCTTCTTCAACTTACGGACGTCCACAGCTGGACATAAGTCTCTTGCATGGACCTCCACAGAACTCGGTCTTGCGCCGCCTGAATCCAGCGGCTCCCTGCGACTCGTTTGATGTCGTCGGTCCACCTAGTGGGGGGTCTGCCAACACTGCGCTTCCCGTTGCGGGGTCGCCACTCCAGCACCTTGGGACCCCGTCGAACATCAGCGCTTCGAACTATGTATATTATACCTACCTAGTACAGAAAAGTTTTTGCCTGCGGATATTTTGTGGAATTGTATATGTGGAGTCCAGCGGTCTCCACGGAGAGCTTACTGTTGCTGGCTGGTTATGAGCTGGCACTATCTATCACTTTTATTTTCATATTCGAAGGCATTTAAACTTGGAATGCAATTTGAATGTTGTTTGGAATGTAAGTTTGAACAGGCGTCGTAAGGCATTATTCTATTTGCCACCGACCGAGCCGGAGGCCTAGAAAAGTAATATTCTCGACTTCCGTCCACGCCGGACGACACAACGCCTGTTCATCCAAGTTTAAGTTTATCTTGTTACATTATTTTATTGTTGGATAAATACAAATGTACAATAACCAGTGTGATACGGTTTTCATTTAGATAGGGCTTCATTTCCCCTATATTGGTGACTCCCGACCCGTACAATTTTATGGGTTGCCCGGACAAGTTGTGTGCATAATTGATGGACAGCCGTAAGAAATATTATTTATTATTGGAAAATGTGAAACGTAACGTCATCGTATCGTAGAAGTGGAAATACGCAGCGAAACCTCATTCGAACGATTAGAAAATCATATTTAAAAACAATTTGACAAACGTCGACGTCGTCGCCCGTCATTCGTGAAAGTGAAGTTTTAAAGAAAATTTTGGGACACTAAAATTTAATTTTAATATTTTTCTTTTTCAGTGTATTAATTTTAGATTTATTTTAGTGATTTTAGGTATATAACTAATACGATTTTTGTGTAATTTTTATTTAATATGGAGGCGAAATTAAGAGATTTAGCAAAAGAAAATGAAGATCTTAAGAGTAAACTGAAGGAGTTGGCTGGTTCAGCTATTCCTTTACTAGAGGAGAACAAGTCACTAAGGGATAAAATTGCCAGTTTTCCGGCGCATCAATCGGAAACCCCCATGGAAGACACGAGGGTATTTAAAGTGTCCGCGAAACTTCCTCCGTTACCACAACATTTACAAGCAATTTTGGCCGCGCAAAGTGAATTAACATTAGATAAAATAGCTGAATTAGCTGACAAAATTTTAGAAGTTTCCCCAGGCATTGTAGCCACTTCGGCGCTTAATAATGCGGCTTGCTCATCCGAAGCGAGTTTCGCTTCGGTTATGAGTCGTTTAGATGAATTAACTAGGGAAGTATCCGAAATTAGAAATCAAAAAAATTTTTCGCGTCATAGAAATAGATCGAGAGGTAGGTTTAGGAATAGGCGTTTCGCATCACCATCCCCTAGGAGAAACAGTCCTAGCAATGGTGATGATTTATGCTGGTATCATAGGAATTTTGCGTCGCGTGCTGTGAAGTGCGTCAAGCCATGCTCATTTAAAGGACAGGGAAACGCGAGCGACAATCAGTAGAGGCGGTTCCTGATTGGTCGGCCCGTAGCCGCCGTCTATTTATTACCGATGTCAAGTCGAAAAAAAGATTTTTGATTGACACCGGCTCAGACGTTTCATGTTTTCCGGTTTCTTGGATGGAAAGTCGTCCGAAGGTAGCCGATTATTCGATGCGCGCTGCAAACGGAAGCGATATCAAAACATTTGGAACTATTTTACTATCGTTAGATTTTAGATTAAGGCGTGATTTTAGGTGGCATTTCATAATTTGTGATGTGACAACTGCAATTATTGGCGCTGATTTTCTCGCGCATTTTTGCTTATTACCCGACTGTAGGTCAGGTCGAGTTCTTGATGGTTCGACTGGCCTGTCGTGTGTTGCATCGGTTGCCCATCACGAGCAGGTTAGCATTAAAACTGTAGCTTCAGAATACAATATTTTATCTGAATTTCCCGCGATCGTTCGCCCGCCGGGTCCGGTTCGTTTAATCAAACATAGTACCGTGCATTACATCCGAACAACGGATGGTCCGCCGGTTTGTTGCCGTCCGCGCCGCCTAGGTCCATCAAAGTTAGCTGTTGCTAAGAAAGAATTCGATAGCATGTTAGCTTGTGGCACCGCAAGGCCTTCAGATAGTGCGTGGTCATCGGCACTTCATTTAGCCCCGAAGGGGGAGTCTGATTGGCGTCCGTGCGGTGATTATCGTGCTTTAAACGCTCGCACGATTCCAGATAGATATCCAGTGCGTCATATCGGCGATTTTAACCAAAATTTGGTTGGTTCGACGATTTTTAGCACAATCGATTTGGTTAAAGCGTATCATCAAATTCCAGTAGCGAAGGAAGATATCTGTAAGACTGCTATCATTACTCCATTTGGTCTTTTTGAGTTTCCTTATATGACCTTTGGACTTAGGAACGCAGGGCAAACATTTCAAAGGTTTATGGACACAGGCTTGTCAGGGGTGTCAGTTATCAAAAGTAACGCGGCACACTAGTGCACCTTTCTCTAAGTTTGCTCTCCCATCGGAGAGATTTGCATATATCCACATGGATATTATAGGCCCATTACCTTATTCTTCGGGAATGAGGTATTGTTTAACTATCGTGGATAGATTTACTCGTTGGCCAGAGGTATTGCCCATGCCAGATATTACAGCGGAAACTTGCGTGGCAACTTTCGTCTCTGGCTGGCTATCAAGATTCGGTTCAGCACGGGTTATTTTAACAGATCGAGGATCTCAATTTGGCTCGCATTTGTTTCAGAAGATAGCTGCGGTTGTAGGTGCTCAACACCAGACGACAACCGCGTATCATCCTCAAGCAAACGGGATGGCCGAAAGATTTCACCGGCAGCTCAAGGCAGCGATCATGTGCCATGCGAATCCAAGGTGGACTGAGGTTCTCCCGTTGGTACTTCTAGGGATCAGGAGTGCCTGGAAGGAAGACCTCGGCACTTCCTGCGCAGAGCTAGTCTACGGGGAGCCGCTACGTCTACCAGGTGAATTTTTCGACCCTAAAGATTATATTAAGGACCCAACATATTTAGTGGACAGACTCAGGTCTCATTTCGCAAATTTATCTCCATCCCCCGCTTCTGACCACAATAGTAGGAAGATATTTCATATCCCAAAGGATTTAGCTTCGTCGGAATATGTTTTCGTTCGTAGAGGTCCTTTTCAAAAAGCCTTAGAGCAACCCTACGTAGGCCCTTTCAAGGTTCTAAGTAGGGAAGGGAAACATTGTAAAATAGAAATGAAAGGCAAAGAGGAAAATATTTCAATCGACAGGTTGAAACCAGCCTATGTTTTAGGTCCGGAGGAATTGGACGAGCTGGGCAAACCTGTTGTTAGGACGCGTTCAGGGCGTAGAGTTCATTTTAATGTTACGTAATTAATCATTGTTTTTCTTTTTCCTTACTTTTCATGTCTTCCTGGGGGAGTGATGTGGAGTCCAGCGGTCTCCACGGAGAGCTTACTGTTGCTGGCTGGTTATGAGCTGGCCACTATCTATCACTTTTATTTTCATATTCGAAGGCATTTAAACTTGGACTCCTGACTTAGAGCGTAGTTTTATTATTTGTAAAGAAAGTTTAGCTAACGCGACTCTGTTAGCACACCCAGTCGCTGATGCTCGGCTAGGCTTATTTACAGATGCATCGAGCTCTCATGTCGGTGCATGTCTGCAGCAAGAGGTCAGACAGGGTTGGCAGCCTATTGCATTTTTTAGTAAGAAACTTAATTCTAAGCAATCAACGTGGCCTGCCTACTATCGTGAATTATTAGCTATTTACGAAAGTGTGCAACATTTTAAGCACATTCTTGAAGCACAAGCGGCAACGATATATACAGATCATAAGCCGTTGCTTTACGTGTTTACACAAAGACGGGAAAAACTTCCGCCCGTTCAATTAAATCAATTAATTTTTATTTCTCAGTATACCACGGACATTCAACACGTTAAGGGAGCTGAGAACGTTGTGGCTGATGCATTCTCGCGCGTCGAGAGCGTCGCTGCCCAAGATATCCTGGTTGAGCTTGCGAAGTCGCAAGCAGCTGATGAGGAATTAAAGGCGCTGAGTGACTCAACGTCGATGACGTTGGCTCGGGTCACAATTCCAGACACCAGGTTAAAAATTACATGCGATGTGTCAACAGGTAAACCACGTCCTTATGTAACTCCGCAGTTTAGGAAGAGTATTTTTGAAAGTTTTCACAATCTCTCTCATCCCGGGGTCCGTGCGACTAATAAATTAATTTCGGAACGTTTTGTTTGGCCATCTATGAAAAGAGACTGTCGTGCATGGACACAGGCTTGTCAGGGGTGTCAGTTATCAAAATGCAATTTGAATGTTGTTTGGAATGTAAGTTTGAACAGGCGTCGTAAGGCATTATTCTATTTGCCACCGACCGAGCCGGAGGCCTAGAAAAGTAATATTCTCGACTTCCGTCCACGCCGGACGACACAACGCCTGTTCATCCAAGTTTAAGTTTATCTTGTTACATTATTTTATTGTTGGATAAATACAAATGTACAATAACCAGTGTGATACGGTTTTCATTTAGATAGGGCTTCATTTCCCCTATATATATAGAAGTAAAATATTGGTTCCGGCGCGATAGCGTGTAGAACCCGATTAAGGATATGGTTTGAATGTACAACCATGAAATGTTGCTACAACCGTTCCAAGTTAGCCCGCTACGATCTGGCTGAAATCTATATAGGTATCTCAGCATTAGAATGCATCGTCGCTTACCATCAGGTGAGATCGCAGTCAAGGGCTATCTTGTCATCGAATAAAAATGTACTCCTATCATAATGAGTCCAATCAATTTGGAATAGACACCTACCTTCACCGGTGGGTAGGTACCTACTTATTAGGGTTGCCAGATTTTTTTTCAGCCTATAAGGGACAAATGGTTAAATGGGCAAAAAATACGGGATTTCAGTTTTTTACCCGGGACAAATAAAAAACAAAATTATGTAGTGTCATTTTTTATATTTTTCCGCGGATCGAGTCAGTTTTAACATTGTCATCCTGACACTAACACTGTCATTGGTCGATGCGGGCTGCGAGTGCAAGTTACTTTACATTACACAGTCGCTCGAGACGAGCCGAGTCAGACAATGTAAACCATACTTTTTATGACGTTGCGTGTGTGAATAGGTACTTAGATCGATTTCATAATGAAAAACGAAGTACGGTTCAAATACGGGACAGAGTCAGTCCCGCCGGGACATTTTAAACTTTGCCTAAAATATGGTATGTCCCGGGAAATACGGGACGTCTGGGAACGCTACTACTTATCTAGAACTATAAATAAAACCTGCAATAAGTTTTCCTTTTCTTTTCTTTTTTAAAAAAGAATGAGAGCCAAGCTGAACTTGACTAATGTTCTCCTCTCCCCTCCGGTGAAAACTTGGTGTTAGGAGTGGTAGGTACGACAATAGTGCAACGGGTGTGGGATCGAACCTGCAACTCTTAAGTTTTCAGTCCGTACTTACCCCTAACCGTCGGGCTTAAATAAGCTTTCATGGTTTTATAGGTTTAGCATTAATATGTAATTTAATTCATCTAATTAATAAAACGATGTCGCCGCCCGTCGGCTTTCTTAAAGTAGGAAGTAGCTAAGCTCAAGTGGATGTCGGATGAAAATCGACCCAGGTAATCCAGGTATAAAACTGTCGCCTACGTTAGGCCTATGCATAAAACCATAGAGTAAATGAAGGTTGCCGTCCGGCCCTAGACGTACCTAGGTAGGGTAAGGATGCCGAATATACTTGGTATGGATACCGCATAAGAATTTGCTGTACCTACCTGCCGAACTTGAGGTGTCCGCACATGTATCTACTACCTACCTAGACCTAGTTATACTGTCTGACACATTAGGTTAGGTAAATATAATGTTACTATGACGGAATGCACAAACATTGATCATAGACGTTCCTCAACTTCCGTTGCTTATGTTCCTTGCTAAATACTTAGTCCCATCGATATAAATGTACCTACTACCTACCTACGCTTAGTTCTATCTAGGGGAGCATTATATTTGGCTAAAAAAATAATAGTTTCTTAGCAGAATGTACCTATTTGCAGGGGATACAGGATACCTACTTACCTACCCTGTCTTGGTACCTACAAATAGGAACAATTTATGGAGTAAACCACATGAGTAAAAAATTTCGTTTCTTTACTCGTGTGGTTGCTCTACCAATGCAATCCATTAGTTAAATTAATGGATCTTAGCGCCATCTAGGGATGAGTAGCAATCAGCCACCAAAGCTGAAACTTATGAAATATGTTTATGTACTTATATTATATATTTTAATATACTTGTACTTCAAATCAATATCATGTATAATTCATTTTAAGAATAATGTTGTTACTACAAACTATAATATTATATTGTGCTCTGGATGAAAACAAATTACACGCTAGCGCCACACGTTATCTGGGATAATAAACTCCAAATGCGCACACGCTTGACAAAATGTAACGCTACGCTTACGAAGTAGTACGTTCACTTTGCGCTAGATGGCACTCTCTCACATTAAAATAAAAAATGATTGCACGACAGCTCAAACAAAAAAGGAGTGTAATGTTTTCAGGGTTCATATAATGTATGTACCTATGTGAGTTTCTTTATTCAACCGAACTATTTGGATGTATGGAGTACTGTTAGAATCCGTACATCATCCCGAGTAACACTTTTCTTTATTTCTTTTCTTTTTTTTTTCTTTTTTTTTTTTCTTTTTTTTAAACTGAACATAACACTGGTTATGACAAATGAGTTGGGGTGCAAAAGAGTGTTCTATCCTTTTCACGGCTCAACCACCAAACTGATTTCGACGATTTCATCCCCATTTAATGGGGACGGATAGGTAATAGATAATTTTATTTTTGTCCCGGACAATTAAATATTTTCCACGGGGTTTCACTAGGTCAACGGTTGAACTAATCAGTTGTAATAATAAAGAATTACCTAATAAAACCAGTTTTTACAATGATATAATTATATAATAAATACAATATAGGTACATAAATAGGTAAGTATTCCTAACTACTGAACTAATTTATTTTTACCTTAATTAAATCACATAATTAATATAAGGTTAGGTATTACATTAATAGTTAAGGTATTTACATACACGATTTATTTTAGTCTTATTCAAAACATAATTAAAAACGTCACTCACTTAAAAATAATTGGACAAAAAACGACACCTTATAAATCACGACCTTGTACGAATTACGAACAATACTTTGCATGATCTCTCTCATTAAACTACGCAGGTCAGGTACTCTTACCTAATAATAAATATTAATAAATAATTTAAACTAAATTGCCTACAACTACACGATCTTAAAGTTATGAGAGTAAACTTGTACACACATCACCCAAATGTTCGAATTATATCCTTAACAAACACATTCCACTCTCTGTGCAACTGTCTGAACATCTCTAGTTTACCATGATTGTCTAAGGCACTATATTTAATAGAGTTAATAACTAACTGTTTTAACATTCGCAAATCTGCTTTTTTGCTGGCAACACCGACAAATGCAATGTAATAGTCCGTGGATAAGGGGTCCGCTCCCCAAGCTCCGGGGTCATCGCTCGATATAACAACAGGCATTCCAAGAGCTAAGTATGCGGCTAACGGATGGTTCCTCACATCACAAACTAAAGACAACACCACGTTCGACACCACATTCACTTCAATCGCTATATCCTTATTCCTCACTGCGGCCATTAGTGAAGGGTGTTTTATTAAGGCATATCCGTGACCTATCCTCTTTGATCCCAAAAGAATGGCGTCCACCAAATTCTCGTCTGAAACCGTTCCTAACCAATTAGTTTCTCCACTGTGGAGATAAAAATTCATATCCTTTTTCGCTTCTGAAAGAATCGGGAGAAATTCCAATAACGGTCTTCCCAAGTCTTCCTGACCCACTAAATCGAAACCGGCAAACAAATCCGGCAGCTCTTCTTTTATTCTCCGAGCTACA
Organism: Hipparchia sbordonii; assembly: GCA_038048805.1. NCBI lineage: Eukaryota > Metazoa > Arthropoda > Insecta > Lepidoptera > Nymphalidae > Hipparchia > Hipparchia sbordonii. The sequence goes on along the minus strand of CM076107.1, from coordinate 3,074,390 downwards.
TTGATGGTATCAATGACTTGCTTAATCCCAGTACCACGATATTTGGATACAATTAATTTGATTCCCACAAAATTTGGATAATCTTCCTTGAATCGTTTCGCAACTTTGTGATAGAGACGCGGCAGGTACGTTTGGTCGTGTTGAGTGCCATTCAGTTCATATAAAATTTTTAATCCACTTCTCACTTCGACGTACATAATGTTATCGTTGTAGAATTCTCTTAGAGCTTCATAGAAGAACTTCTCTCGAACCGGCCTGTAAGCTATCAAGTCTCTGATTGTTTCCGCCACTTTGTCGAATCTTTGCCAGACATAATTGATGTCTCCAGTATAGTCTTTTTCGTTATCTGAATACATGGTGAAGTGCCTTTTGAGTTTATCGTCGAATTGTTGTACGTTCTCGGTGTTGTTTCTGAGTTCACTGAGTAGCTGCCATTTTGAACGACAAGGTCGTTGGGGGACGTTGTCTGCGAAGTGTAATTTTAAATCACCGCCCGCAGTACATGCGTATAAGTGGTCCTCGTACGTCAGCTCGAACAGGCGATCCACACTGAGCATTAGAGAGCTGTGAACGTGAAGGGCCGCTCCTTTGGGCATTCTCCGTATAATCTGATACACTTTAGAACTACCAATGTCATTTTTGTAAGAGAAATAGTGTCTCGAGAAGTTGAAATGCTTAGGATTACGGAAGGATTCGTCCACTTCCTCGTTCTTGTAGTGCATTAGAATTTCATTCGCTCTGTTTTCTTCCTCGGTCAGTCTGAGATGGCCACCCACTTGTAGTTCGGACTCTTCCGCTAGTAAATTGGCTCTCTCCACGTTGTAATCGAAGGTCTTGGTCCCGACATTGCGTGCACTGAACAAAAATAGGACGCTAGTAATGATAACGTAGCTCATATTTCCTCGCTATCTGTTTGATATCTCGGGTCACTCACTGGCATACTACGGCCACTGTTTCGGACGACTGAGCTGGCAAGGCGGACATCGTTTGTTTATATAGACTTGTGCAATCTGCGACTTGGTGAATTCAATCACAACAAGAACGTACTTAGGTCTAATTTGCATCCAAAATTCTAGGAAAACATCTGATCACCCAACCTAATAAGCGAGCTATTAATGTTATACATAAACATGTAAACTGTCCGGTCGGTCGGCATTTTCAGTCCAGTTATGTCGAAATCGACGCCGTAATTGCAAAGCAGTCCAGCCAGAAGTCCATCTGTCATCAGACAGCGAAAGATCCTATATACAGATAGTCGCAGACAGGATGGAGTTTTAAAATATAGTTCCTATATTATCTGTATTTTGATAGGTGTCTGAAAAAAACCTGGTTCATTTTCGCGTAAAGGATCAGCCTGGTTGTCCAGGGCGGTGATTTAGCCAGCGTTATTGGCATCGTTCCTTGCGGATATGATTATTAGCTATAACTGCTATAAGTTTTAATTCTTTGACCAATAATAATCCTAATAACGCACGCATTGTGAGGCATTTGTGAGGAGGTTCCTCACTCTGAACTCTGGAGCCTTGACCACTGGCTGCTTGGGTCCTACCCCGCAGCAAGTGGGACCCATTTTATTGTATTATTTTTGAGGATGTTATATATATAATATAATGTAAATGTGTGAGAAATAAATGAGAGTAATCCTATTAATAATAATCACGTTCAACGTCTCAGCTAATTAGTGCAGACATCTAATGAGCTTTGGAGATAATACTCGTGTGTCGCCTCGATGCATCACAAAGATAAATTAGCGCAAGACATCGAGTCTTGAGCTAATTCATCTATCACAGAAATATATCGAGATAGAAAGGTTCATTGTCATCAACAGCACCCCATCAAAGGCTCACTACTGAGCCGTGGGTCTCGTCTCGGAGAAGGCTAATAAGCCATATTCCACCACGCTAGCCCAATGCGAGTATGCAGACTTCACACACTTTTAAGAACACAGATGTGCAGGTTTCCTCGGACGCAACGGATCGACGTGATTTTTTGCATGTGTATAGTTGAGAACCGGGAGAGTGACAAAGGCTACTTTTCATCCCGGAAAATCAAAGAGATCCCACGGGATTCATAAAACTAAATCCACGCGAGCGAAGTCGCGGGCATCAACTAGTAATATGTAATAGTAGGTACCTACTAATTAAAGTCATGCCTTGTACCTAATAATGAGGCAATTCAAGTTGTAGATGGGTAGATACTTTCCCATATCACTGCACTGTTTGTGACTCTCACTTCCTACATAATATGAAACAAAATCCCTACGTCAAGTTTATTTGTCCTAATAATCTAATCCTAATCCGAAGAACTATATCAAGATTTTCATTCGGTTTTTCATAAAAATCTATCCAGTATCCACCAACCAAATCCCAATATCCTTTTTTTTTTCATTTGTTTCAGTTGTTTTTTGTAAGATCTACTTGTTTGTTGTAAGAAAGGTTGTAAGAACTATGTTTTCACCAACGGTTCCCTAACTTTTACAGGCTACCTACGATAAGGTTAGGTGTAGGTGCCCTTTTCTGTCAATTTCGTTCCTTTCTTCACGAACCGACGTCCCTGGCGCAATAGTGAGTGCTGTGGTCTTATAACTGAGCAACGGATCGATGTAATTTTTATATGGGTATAGGTTCTAGAGAGTGATATCGGTTGCTTTTTATCCCGGAAAAGCAATAACTTTCGGCGAGATATTTCAAAAATGGTAGATGCCTACTCCACGCGGGCGAAGTCGCGGGAATAAGCTAGCACATCACATGTCTACCTAAAATCTTTAACAGTAAACATGTCAACTGATAAGTGATAACCTTTGGCATTGAATATCTGCAACACAGCATTGGAAGTTGGAGCAGAATGTACTGTCTCATTGTTCTGGCCGCTGGTCATGGAAATGCGTTGCCCCGGGTGCGGGAGTGAGAATTAACCTCGAAACCAGCCTTGTGTTGCTACAAGTTACAATTGCTTTCACGCACAGCTTTCATGTAATCTGAATTTTAAGATGACTGACTGATCGATTGGTCTATCAACGCACAGCCCAAATCACTGTACGGATCGAGCTGTGGCATATATCTAGCTATTATGACGTAAGCATCCTATAAAATAGATTTTTGAAAATTCAACCCCCAAGGGGTTAAAATATGAATTTAAATAGACGAGTGCAATAGTCACACTTCACCAATCATTTTTAGAGAATCGCACAACTGCGTATCGGTTCTCTAAAAATGATTGCATCAGTGTAACGATCGCAATGGCCTCTGATTGGCTGAATTTATGGCGTTCTTGCTGCATCAATACATTTTGACCAATAGCGGGTGGGTACCAACCAATCAGAGGCCATTGCGATCGTTTCACTGATGCAACCATTTTTAAGAGAATCGACACGCAGATCTTCAGATTCTGAAGGATTTCGGGAAAGATATCACGAACGAACGAAAGCATGCCGCATTCAGCAATTAAAATTAGAAATAGACTTAATTATTTTGTATCCTAATTTAATTACTACGACAATTTGTAAAGGCGCCGCGTCGTCACCCAACATTGACTGTGACAGTCAATTTGACGCCCGAAGCGTAGCGTACTGGCTATGAAGCGAAGCGCTCAAACCGAGCGTTGATCGCCGATTAGTGCGCTGCACCACTAATTAGTGGAATACGGATGAACACCGACACTTAGTGATGATTTGGTAAGCAATTAGGAACAGATGTCTCCGGGCTATTTACTATTTTAATATTATGCAACAGGAACGAAAAAACTAAAAAGTCGATGCTTCAGTACTCTCCACTCGTTGGGGTATTGCCTATGTTGATAATAATTTAAACGTAAAAATTATTTTCACAAAACCGACTTCAAACAGCACAGCACGTATATCAATTAAGCCTATAAAATTTGAAGAGTTCCTTCGATTTCTCCAGCAGCCCATCATCAGATCCTGACCTGATGACTATGGAACCACCTGGGAAGTATACCCATTGAAACAAAAAAGAATTTTCCAAATCGGGAAAAATTCAGACAGTTAAAATTTTTTATTATTTTTATCTTAAAAAAAAAGGAGGAGGTTCTCGATTCGTCGGAATTTTTTTTTTTTTATTTTTTTTTTTTATGTATGTTCCCCGATTATTCGAACACGCCGGGACCTATTTCGAAAATTCTTTTTTTGTTTGAAGTAGGTAGGTATTACCTACTTACTTAATACATTAGAGAGAAGTGTCAAGCCGTGTACCTATATTGTTAGCATTTGAATAGAATAACGGGGGGTAGTCAATAAGTTACCTCGCCTATATACCAATCTCGAGTAGAAAAATCAGTAGATAGGAACAGATAATCATTTTTAATTATGTAATTATCTTATAATTAGAATTATGCTGAATATTTTATCAAGATTTAATAAAAGTCAATCGTATAAAAAAGATTTTTATTCTATTTTCATAAAGCAACTATTTATTATTATAAATATTTAATGAATAAAATTATATCACATCAATAATTATTATGAAATGATAAAACCCGGAACACAGGAGTCTAAAAGTTTGGTTTTGCAGATACACTCAAAAATTTTGCAACCGATACAAATAACAACATTAGAAAAAATCACCATTGTCCCTGAATTACCGCCTCTATGAATTTCGTCCACCTGATTTCAAATTCATGCACTATTTTATCTTTATTAGGATACTCACTATAGTATAAAGAGTTGAGAGCCAATTTTTTCAAGAGCCTCAAGTCAGCACGGCGACTTGCGACCCCCACAAACGTGACATAAAAGTCATCAGACAAAGGTTCAGACTCCCACACTCCTGGATCATCACTCGAAATCACCACTGGCAAGTTGAGTGCTAGAAATGAAGCCAAAGGATGATTTCTAATATCTCCTACCAATTCCAGAACGGCATTCGAAATTACATTAACCTCCAAAGCTATATTCCTTTTCTTCACTTCTTCAATCAGTAGTGGGTGCTTAATGATAGCACACCCATGTCCTATGCGTCGTGTGTTTAAGACAATGGCATCTGCTAAATTCTCATCAGAACTAGTTCCGTACCAATTAGTTTCTCCTGCATGGAAGAAATAATTTAACTCGTCACGTGCTTCAACAAGAATTTCGAAAAATTCTTTAGTAGGTAATCCTAAGTCTTCCTGTCCTACTAAATCGAATCCTGCAATAATATCGGAAAATTCCTCTTTCAGTTTCTTTGCGTTATCGATGTATTCTTTCACAGTTTTAACATCAACTTTTCTCAGAGGAGCATAAATTATTTTTGCTCCAAAGAAATCAGGGTAATCTACCATAAATTGATCGCGAACTTTTTTGTAAGAAGCAACCGTGTCTAATATAGTATACTTAGTTCCATATAAATCATATAAGTCTGGAAGTACACTTCTTAGTTCTATATACATAACGTTGTCTTCTCTGAATGCCAGGAGAGAATCATAAAAATACTTTTCCCAAACAGGTTTGTAAGTAAAAAGGTCCGTGGTCGCTATGAAGTATTGTTGCATATTCGACCAAACTGCATTTATGTCAGTGTAGACTTCACGTGGGTTATCAATAACAATAGTGAAGTACTTTCTAAGATTAGCGTCAAATTTTTCCACGTCGCCTGATGAATAACGAGCATCTCTCATCAGTTGCCATTCTGTATCACACGGAGAAGAGGGCATTTGCAAGGAAAACAAAAATTGGATACTATTTCCCTCGAAGCATACAAACAGATCTTCCAAGTAAGTTAGGGACAAAACGTAATCGGGACTCAAAATTCCTGTATCGTGGCCATGAAGAGCTGCACCTTTAGGCATTTTCTGTATTATTCTATGTAGCTCTGAATTCTTAATTTCTTCTTTATATTCAAAAAAGTGTTTCGAAAAATTATAATGCTGAGGCTTCACAAATCCGTGATCGAGTTCCTTTTCCTTTAAATTCATAATAATTTTGTTTGCCTTCTCTTCGTTGTCACTCAACACGATGTCACTACCTAACATCATGTCCAACTCTTTTCGTATGAGATTGTTTCTTTCCTCGACCGCTTCATTGTATACATCGTTTGTAAAAACTGAGCTCACTGTACAGACAAGAGTAAACAGTATTATTGTCCACATTTTCACCATGATTGAAATTGCAACACAATTGTCACAAGTTATAACTCACTCCTAACTAGTACAAGGCTGCTAAGAATTCAACTAGTAAATGAATACGTGCAAAAAGTTAATGTCTCTACCGTCTATTTTTTTTTTATAATTACACATAACAATTCATAGTGAACTAGAAAATTCTATCGAAGTATTAAGTGAGCTGTTACAATGTAGAGGATATTTACAAAATAAAATAATTAAAATATATTGCTGCTATTGTGCTATGCGTTGACCAACTAAGACTAAACACATATCGACATTACAGTTGCTATGGCTTCTTTATCGTGAGATACATACTTACTAATCTCGGATAAATTGATTAAAATATTAGATTGTTAAGGACAGATATGAAGATCTTTGTATAGAATCAGATATTATGAAGATTTTTTTATGTTGGTATATATTATATTCTATATGAATCAATACTTCATAATAAGTACCTAGATATTAAATGAGGAGCTGGCGAACAAAAGGTCGTAATTACGTAATTTTCTCAAACAACTTTTTTCATGAAATCGTGTTCTTATCATACCTCTCCATCTATTACGTGCAAAAAAGTCTGTGAAAACGGCCTAAAAGTTGCATCAAAATGGGCTCAAAGTTGACGATTTCGTTCAAAACGTGGTAATTGTAAAATAAAAATCCCGTCTCTCAAATATATTTTTGAATACCAATCAAAAGGGGGTAAATTTAATATTATTCAAGATTACGGAACATGGATTTCAATCAAAACGAAGTAATTAGCATAATTTTGTGGGGAAATTCTTTTATATTACTCTGGCATCCCCGATTTAAATATGGCAATATTTTAGTTTGTTATTTTGTGTATCTTTGAAGCCAGTTCCGCGCCACAAAAAGTTTTAAAATGTCATCTGGAAGTCCTAGCACTGTTTCTGGGCTGAATTCGGGTACTAAAACTACTGAGTAAGCAGTTTGATGAAAACTGGCTTGAAAACCCTGACTTAGTATGGTACGGCGAGGTTTTGGGTGACGTAGAAAACAGTGGTAAAAGTGATGCTAATGAGGACATTGAAGATTGTGGAAAAAGATTCGCATCTTTCTCCACAATCTTCAATGTTGAAGTAGATGTAGAACTAAACGTGTACTTTAATAATAATTATCAGTTTCTATAATTTTTTCATAAAACTAATTTTTTTTAAATTACTAATGTAACAATAAAAATTCTTAAGTTGATTAAATTTTTTTTATTCTAGAACAGACTATTTTTATTTTTACTCAATCGATGATCAAAATGTGGTAATTGCACATCAGTTTCAATCAAAACGGAATAAGTGAACCGATGGCTAACAAAATGGGTTAATTGAAAACTTGTCTAGTCTGTATTTCGTTAAACATTGAGTTCTGAAAATTAGCCAAAACGTATATAGACTTGAAATTTGAGAGTCATATGAATCCAAAAATCACAACTCTATAGGTGGTCTAGAACCTAGTGTTTTAGTATTTTGCCTCTACTGTAAAATTTAATATCTTGCAATTACCCCTTTTTGTTCGCCAGCTCCTCAAATTATGACATATCTGGCTAAAGTAATGAAACCAAAAAGACGATCGTTACTTATTAGTAGGAAGACTACAATTACATACTGTTGTTTTATTCTAGGGCTAGCTATTTGCCGTGATTTAGTCCCGCGGAAAAATCCCGCGGAACTCTTTGTTTTCCTTATTGTTTTTGATTAAAAGTATCATACTTAGTCACTCTGAGGGTTTTAAACTATCTATACTATTATAATAAAGAGGGAGCGCGAATTTTGTGAGTTTGTATGTATGTCCGGAGCAAACTTTGGAATTACCGCACCGCACCTATTTCAAAAATTCTTTTACCAATTCAAAGGTACATTATTCCAGATGGTTATAGGCTTTAATTTAAGTCATTTATTTAAGTTATTTTTTTTTTTTTTTTTTTATCTCTATAATTTTTAATTAAATATAATCAACAAACTTAAAATAATATAAAATTAAACTCTAAATTATAATAATATTATATCTATAACTATTTCTAAAATTAAAACTATTAATAATAATAATTATTTCTAAAATTAAAACTAATATAAACCTAAAACCTCATCGATGTCACCGCAGCGCGGCATAGTACCCAAGATGCTGGCAGCATTGCCCCTTTGAATGGCCAAACTAATTCTTTGGCCAAGGTAGCTGCCAGCTCTTGGATCCCCGGTGGACTCGATGATCTTTTTACATAACTCTCCAAAAAGAGCTCGAGCCCCCGGGCCCCACGGCCCCAAGGTCTCCACCCCAAAAGGCACAAATACGAAACTACCATCAAGATTTTCATATTTGCGCCTCTTGGCCTGTTCGGCGCTAGTAGCCGCCGCACCCGCCACAGAGGAGGTCGCTTGTAAATGGGATGCAGCTAAAGTGTCTGCACACGTGGCATCCCAAACAAGCGACCTTCCCTTACTCCAAGGCACCAACGTCATACCATCCGGCCTCTTGCCATCGCTACGCGCCAATAGGCTATATATTATGCACATAAAGTATTATGGCTAGATATTATGTGCAAATTTGTTAAGGAAGTCGGAAATTTTTTTGAATCTTAAACGTTTTCAAGGCGTGCGCTGGGTCATATACTGCTATTGGATGAAAATGATGTATGGGTGAATTGTTCCTCTTAAAAAGTTCTAAAAAAAAGTCCGCAATAGCATATGTCTATCTTCTAAGAATAACTTACAGTGACCATTTCTATCTTTCAAATTTTGATTAAAAATAATGAATTACTTTCGAAGGTTCTTTAACCGATGCGATGTCAATCTATATCTAAATAAATATGTTTATTATCGTAAGTATTTAGTTTAGAACATATTTGCCCTTTACACTATACAATTTAAATAAATATCATAGGAGTTATCGGAAAATTAAATTAATATGTGTCGGCCGGCGCGGGGGCGGTGCACGGCGGCGGGTTTCGGCGCGGGAGATTCCTCTGGTTCCTGCGGTGATTTTATTTACAATCGTCTCCTATAAGAAGCTCTGTGCGATCAGTCCCGTAAAAACAAATATGTATTTAAATTTTCAACCCGGACGAAGTCGGCGCGGGCTTCTAGTACAAGATAAAATATGTACCTACCTATAGGTATCCGTGTTCCATCGCATTGCTGTATGAATGAAGGACAAACCAATACACTTTCGCAATTGTAATATTAGTACCTACATCTTATTAGTAGGTATTTCATAAGGTTCAGCCAATATTAACAATAATGTGAAAACGTAATAATGTGAAAATATTTTTTACGACTTGATTGTAAAGCATTGACTTTTCCCTGCTTTTTATAAGTATGAATTTTCTTAGGCATAGGAGTGCCTAAGAAGATTCTTCACTTCAATCAGATCACAAGGGCTTAGTCAAGTCCACCACGCTGTTCAAATCTGGATTGAGGTTTCCTCGAACCCGGTACCTCCCGCAAAGGAGGCCGGAGATCGAACCACTAGGCTATCAGCGCTATATAGAAGACGGTTAGATAATAAGCAAAGCACCCTCGCATTTGGATCCCCACACATCTATCTGTGCCTATCAATGTACGACGAGGCATCACACGTCCTTTGTCCCCGAATCATTTCAGAAAGTGTCATCTCCAGACTCCGGTGCAGTAATTAGAAGATTAAAGGAGAGGTGGCGAGTGCACCGAAACATCTCAGTATCACGCATGACGCTGACGGCCATACTTTTTTCTTATTTTCGCGAAAGTGTGTACGGGGCGGTACCGTACTAAAGTGCCACTTAAAACGTTCCCCAACCCTTTAGCTGCATAAAATCAGCATGGCGGATGAGACGGGGCTTTATTTCTTTTCAGATTATATTTTTTTTAGCTTCTTTAATGCGCTGCTTTGAAAACGAACCCTTTAGGACGCCGCTGGCTGTAATTTACACCAGCGTGGAATGAGTTTTAGTAAATTTTATCGTTTAAAAAGTCCATACAAATCGCGGCTTACGCGAGATCGTTTCGTTGCTTTGCAAGTTGTTTTTTTGCTCCTTATTATGTGGTTAGGTACCTAGTTGGTTGCCATTTTTGTCGTTTTTATTTAAGAGAAATAGTAAAATAGTGCTACAACATTAAGGACGCAAAAGTTCTTTTTGCTTGGGGCAATATTTAATTTTATTATCTTACTAACTTTACCTACTAAAGTTGTCTCCTTAATAGGCCTTGTCGAGGTATTTCGTAATTATCCACTAGTAGTAAAATTTTGCAAAGCCAAGTGGAGCAGGCTATGGCAAGTGACGTGCACTCGTGCAGGGAACACCGTCGCAGAAGTCGTTCCACAGTTTCAAAGTACGTGAAAAAAGATCTGGCACATCCGATGGTCGAAGTGCTCCAGGCACGCAGGTGGTGAGGGTGAAATAGTTCTTACCATTGGCGATTCCAATGGTGGTGAAGTGGAACCTTTGTCGGGCGACTATATCTACTCAAATGACATTTGTCGGAGTGGCAATTTGAGACTGCTGTAACCTCATGAGTTGAGGCTCACTCAACTCATGACTCTTTGTCTATAACTAAAAACTACAGCTGTTAAAGTTATGTAAAAAGTATAGAATAACAATGAAGGCAATGTTTATTCAGCAAAATGGAAATACGTGTCAACAATATCAAAATATTTAAGTATTTATAGGCATAACGTTGCGCGTTGGTTACCAGGAAATCGAATGCGCACATGTTTATACCTAAACGCTTTCAAATAATAAAGTATCTACCTAATAATTTTATGAGCATATCGGTAGATACATACATGTATGAGATGGTTACCTCCTAAATAACTATGTAGGGTAGACTGGGTACGGTTGTAACGGGGTACGGTTGAAACAACTCAAATATTTCCGAAACTATAAACAACACAGGAAGGGGTACAAGGAGAGAGACACGCGGATTTCAAGTGCCGACATGATTAAAAGTGTTGCGTCGCACTCTGCGCACTTATAACGTTTAGACGAAGGCCTATTGTGTTTTGGCAACCAAAAGTAAGTATTTTTGATGAATTTCTTCACGATATAGCGTGACTACTAATATAATTTTCATATTTGAGTATTAATATATGCAATTGTTGTATTTTAGAGATTATAATGAGCTGGTTCGTTTTTATATACGTTATTAGGCCTCATGCCTCTGTCCGTTTTATTGCCAAAATAGCTGGTGGGTACGGTTGTAACGATTTTCATGGGTACGGTTGTAACATCAGTTTTACTAAATTTTTGCATAGCAGATGCCTAGGAAACGCGTAAGAAAGACTTCGAGAGGTAAAGCGATGTTGTACAAGAACGCCTATGATGAAATAAAATTTGGGGGAGTCTTTAAAGCAAGCTATAAAAAATAAAGTTCTACGAAAAATAAATTTAATTGTTGATTTCATTTTAAACTTAGATTTTATTGATTATTTAGTTTTGTTTTATATAATAATTAGAGATTATGTTCGTTTGGTTGAGTACCGAAGTAGTTATAGCGGAAATATTATCTATTTTTGTTAATTTATTCTTACTCTAAAAAATTACCTAAATAACTGTTAAAAATGTACTTAAGATATTGTGATATTAGTTAAAGTACATTTAAGCGTTTTTAAATAATAAAGCTGGTTTAAATACTTCAACTCTGTATTATTTCTGCTTGTTACAACTGTCCCCCATCACTGTTACAACCGCCCCTGGTATGGGGTCGATTGTAACAAACGCATGCACTCAATAAAATTATTCATATCTGCTAAATTATTTCACCTGTGCATGTGTTTTTGATATTAATTTAAAGAATAATAACCTGGCTTTCATATCAAGTGCTATAACAGTTGTTTATAGCAATATTGACAATGCTGTGGGTGTTCAAAGGGAAATTGTTACAACCGTACCCAGTCTACCCTACGTAGAATAGCTCTCTTAAGGTAGGTAAATAGAAACACGTTCCTAATTATATTCGCTGGATACTTACATGCAATGCAACGCATGGCCGAGGCGTGTGGAAATCGCTAAAATAACAGTGACAAACACGTGTGTGGTACCAATTCTTATTCATCGATTTACGATGAATAAGAATAGGTACCTAATAATATTGAATAGGTAATAATTCAAGATACATATTATGAAAACTATAAATAAATTGTATAATTAACACTCGTGTGATTTTATTATTTATCTCAGCGCCTATAACTAGTAGGTAGATAGATACCTTGTTATGTAAGAACAACACAAATATCAAAAGCATCATATACCTAAATTGCAAAGTATATTCAAGTTCATATTTTGACTATCATTTTAGGCATTGGACGAATGCAGAAAATGTTGAAACACTTAGCACCTAACGACTTCAAAATTAAGAAGCTCTTCAAAATTAAGAAGAGACAGAAATACCTATATTAAGTAGGTATTTGGTGGCATCGATTTTGGCTAGAAAGACTGGAATCTATTTCCAATTTCCAATTAAAATTTTTCAACGTGTACGTATTAGGTTTATATTCAATACTTAGGTACCTACTCATAATATTATGTTACTCATAAAAACAGTGTTTATAAAATTACTGCGTTAGGTCATTGGCCAGATTTTAAACTGTCGCCAGTCGCCACGGACAGCTACCACTCAGTGCGTTATCGGAATTCGTTCGAGTAACACGAAGCGCTCCCCGGTCTTAAAACATGCGGTCTATACTTCCCTATCTATTCCTCTTCGGCGTTTGCTACGCCACAATTGACGATTACAAAGCGGAGCGAGCGAAGATCGTACGAGATGAAGCCCTCTTATCCGTTGGGGGAAACTCGACGCTCACAGATAAAGAATCAGACGTCAACAACTGTCTAATGCAACGCAAGTTCCGAGAAGTGGACTACGGATTTAACAACCCCCAGACGTACCATTTCTCTCGCCATTTCTTCTCGTACAAGAACGATATACGCCATTCCAAGGTTTACCAAATTATCAAAGACCTTCCTAAAGGTGCGGCGTTGCACATTCACGATATGGGAATTCTTGGGCCGGATTATATGCTTAACATTACGTACATGGACCATCTTTACGTGTGTTTCCTTAAAGACGACGTTTCATTTAGGTTTTCAGATAAAACCCCGACAGTACCCTGTACAAGTAATTGGAAATTGATCAGTGACGTAAGACAGTTGTCGAACAACACTGCAGATTTTGACGCAAAGTTGCGTAGATATTTTACGATGTACGTGGACGATCCCGATATTGTGTACCCAAGCATAAAAGAGTCGTGGGACACTTTTATCAAATATTTTGGAAGAGTCGTTTCACTTGTAACGTACAGGCCGATATGGGAACAATATTGTTACGAGGTTCTCCGCAAGTTTCGAGAAGACAATGTGATGTATGTGGAATTTCGGAGTGTACTTCCGAGCTTATATGAGTTGGATGGCACAGTTTACGATCCAATAATCACCGCGAAATCCTACAAGAAGACGTTCAATCAATTCAAAAAGGACTATCCTGACTTTCTTGGGGCGAAGCTTATCTATGCACCACGCAGAAGCGTCAATAGAGATAAGTTGGATGAATATTTGCGGTTAGCTCGAGCTATTAAAGCCGATATGCCAGACGTTTTTGCAGGATTCGATCTAGTAGGCCAAGAGGATTTAGGAAGCCCACTTATAGAATTTATACCACAGCTGCTAGCTGCATCCGAAGATTTGGATTATTTCTTTCACGCGGGCGAAACTGATTGGTATGGAACTACTACAGATGAGAATTTATTGGATGCTATTTTATTGGGAGCAAAAAGATTGGGCCACGCTTACGCTTTGCCGAAGCATCCTTTGCTGCTGAAAAAAGTGATTGAGAAAGGCATTGGCGTGGAAGTGAACGTGATTTCTAATAACGTTTTATCTTTAGTGCGGGATGTGCGGAATCATCCGTTGAGCAGTTTTCTTGCTAATGGGATGCCAGTAGTTCTTTCCAGTGATGATCCCGGTATTTGGGAAGCTGATCCTTTGTCGGACGACTTTTATGTTGCGTTTGTCGGAGTGGCGAGTCGCCTGTCAGACTTGAGACTGCTGAAACAACTTGCGTTTAATTCTATTAAATACAGTGCTTTGAAGGGTAGTGCTAAAGAAAACGCAATAGTTAAACTAACCGAACGGTGGGTAACATTTATAGAAAATTTTGACTGTTCCAAGTACTAAGTAACATAAAATTAATTTTCTGTGAAACAATGTTGTTATTTATACCTACATGGTTACTCGTACTAGATTTATATGCAATTTGAGAACTTTCATACGCTTAGGTATGTAGTTACTACATAATACCTATACCTGACTAAAGCCCCCTCACCTTTTTGAAGATCAAAATCCAGACAATGTATTTGAAACCTTAATTCCTAGCAATAGAGTTTTTTATTGAAGTTATTAAGGAATATGACGTGGAGTCTGTGCACTTGTAGAATGAGTGACACTCCGAGGGTTCCTTCACTAACGAAGCCATTGTCTGTTGGCTTCATTTGTTGGGAATGTCGCCGGCAAAGTGCATGTGCGAGAGTAGGTAGATAGTCATTAGGCATGATAGGTAGGTACCTATTATAATTCTTTCTCGCTCTCTCTCTGAGCTGTATTTGCCAAAGCTGAGGGTAAATCTCCACTAATCCCATAATGGTTAAAGTTTTCTTGGAATAATAATGCGGTGGGTTCCCACATCATTTCGCGCTTACCTACCTACGTTTCATCTATCTATGACTGAAATCTATAGACTGCACTGTCACTCAGCTCAGACTCAAGACAGGGTTAAAACGAGACAGATTTATGTCAGAGCATATTTGTGTCTCTTTTTAACCTCTATCTTGAGTATAATTAATCTATAGAGCACGCTCTATAGATTATCACGCTCTATATATTCGAGCACGCTCTATAGATTAATTATATTGCACTTGAGTATACTTCGACTCTGGGCCTATTTCACCATCGTCTTGACAATTTTTTCATTGGCCATGTACCTACCTTATTAAGAAGTAAGTACCTAATTTTGGAATCTTTCAAAATGTCAAAATTCGTCTGTTAATGTTTACTAGTAATTCATTAAATATGCAGGCCCTACAGTTAGATAAGTGACAATAACATTAGGAGAGACTGTTTAACATAACACCTCTATTTCGGACCTCCAAACTCTGACTGAGTTCCCGTCCACCCATGACCTGGGTTAACGTTGCTTAATCAGGCAATTGCCTGATATAGGTACCTACCTGCTATGACTGTCGCTACTAGACCACGCAACCCTCAATGCCAAAATTCGATTTCTATCCTAAGTAGGTATATAATAATATGTACTTACTAATTGGGATAGCAGCTAATGTTATAGATTTAAGAATATCTAGTTTTAAACTCGAAAGTTTGTAATGGATGGATGAATGTTTGTTACTCTTTCTGAAATCTTTCTGAATCTGAAATTTGGAATAGAGATAGATGATACCCTAGATTAACACATAGGTTACTTTTTATCCCGGAAAATTAAAGAGTTAACCAGAACCAAAAACCTTAATCCACGCGGACGAAGTCGCGGACACCGTCTAGTTCTAAATAATGCTTGCCGAACTTTATTGCAAATGAATAGGTAGGTACTATATCCCATCGTTCGGCAATAACTTGATTTGATTAGCTTTTTTAAATTGAAAAAATATTCGTTCGACGACGTCTCTACAAAACACAAAAGCAATAAGTATCTACACAATACAACTCTCTCTTCGATTGCATCGAGTACTCATCGAGTGCCAATAGTTAAGAGCCCTAGTACACGAGCGCGGCACACCACGTATTTGCTAGCCGCACGCGTTTTTGACGAACACGACCGCAGTCGTGACAGATCGAAGATAAATCAAGTAGATATTATACAGGGTATCCCACGGCTATGCCACATGGAGGGGAAGTACCTTAAATATTGTAGATGGAACATTTTACTGAAGGAAGACTTCATTTTAATTTAAAAAACAATTTAAACTGCATTCATAGATTTTTAAATAATTGCCTGGTTGAACCGGGACTCGAACCCGCTATACGAGAAAAAAAATTAACCTGTATCTTTATCATACCGATCGGAAGGCTTCATCATAAGGATTATTTTTTGTTAAATAACATAGCATGAGAAATAAAAGGAAGACCATGAATTTTAGCCTTTGATGTAAAATTTTGTTCAGAAAAATGAAAAGCTGACATTGGCGTATCGACATACAACTGACATGAACTATTCTCATGAGTACCCACTTGAGAAGTACGCATCATTTCCCGATCCTTACTATCCTTCCAAAAAACAAAAACTTTGATATTAGCGACAATATGGTCTAACCGCTGAACCGACCTCGACGAAATTGTGCACAGATCTTGCAAACTGAATCTACTCCATTTTGGCACTTTCAATCTTTTTTTTGGAAAATTTTGGAGACCTCTGAACAGGTAGAAAATAAAAACGCGCGCAATCAACTGCGATAAAACGCACGCGACGTTTCGCGCCAGTATGATACCCAGTATTTGTAACAGCTGTTCAATTAGCAATGGTTTGAATAGACAACAATGGCGAGCCTCAATTGAATTTATTCTCCGCTAATGATCGAAATGGACTCGAGTTGGCTTGTTTACAGCGGGATTTCAGTTTTCACTATTCATCGATGTCATAGATGTGGACTCGAGTTGGCTTGTTTACAGCGGGATTTCAGTTTTCACTATTCATCGATGTCATAGATGATCACTTCAGTATGGTGATCATTAAATTAGAATACAGTGAATTTAAATTATAAGGACCTATTCTTTCACAATCCACAATAGGATGTGACAAATTAATAAATGTGTACAATAATATAAAAAAATATACAGTTTGAGGTGGCGTCGAATTTTATTTTAATGTGAGTAGACCACCCTGTATACAAGTAGATAGATGAACATATATAACAAAGGGGCCTCTTTACCTTCTTTGCACAATATCTATATAATATAAAGAAGGTAAAGAGGTCTCTTTGTTATACATGTGTATAGATCATAGTCTATAGACCAGATTTCATTACCTAGAAGAAATTAGAATTCTTGACACTACCTTTCAACCATCAAAATAGGACAAACAAATTGTATAAAAATATGAACAATTTCGTGTAATGAGTAATCATTTTAATAATAATATACTTAGAACTCCTATAAATAAGATAACTTAATCATAATATACAAGAAATGGAATTTAACTTATGAATAACTAAGTATTCCAATACAAACTAGTTACTTTAGCATAAAGACTGTTTGACTTGAAATAGCATAAAATATAGTCACTACATAATATGAGTTTATTTTTTTATAGCTTCAAAACTGTACCTACTAATATAGCAAGGCTTGGAAATCGTTAAAAATATCAAACCACAGTTTCAGTCAATTTAAGTATCAGTATAGTCTGTTAATATTTCAGTAGAAATAATTCAGACACGGTTTTTCTCTTCTTAGCAGTCAAAGAGAGAAATGGTTTCTAATTTGATTTCGATTAACCAATATTAATTGGTTTATTAAATTTTAACTATCTTTTTCCGCGCGTCCTGTGACTGGTCTAAGGATCAATTAGCATCCATCATTTAATAAAAAGCAAAGGTTTCATGTGGGATTATTAGGGATCCCGCAAACTTGGCGTTTTGTCGCCGCGACACTTCGGTGACTATATGTGGCGATTGGCTGCGGCCGAAAATACTTGTATATTTTATTCAAAGCTCCGATAACTTGACGTTTGAGTCGCAGTGTCGCAACGACAGGCTACGAAGAGTCGCACGGTCGCACTACTCTCGACTACTCAAGAAAATGATCGTTGTCGCGAAGACGTTGCGGCCTGACGCAAACTGGGCGTCATGTCGCAGCGACTAGACTATATTTCATAATAAAGGTTTATAGATATAACATTTCCCATTAAATATAACTCAATGAAGTAGGGGGCAACTTCTTGTGGTAATTTAATCTTCCCCGGCGGGCACAGCATCTTCTAATCTCTTAATGTATTTCACTCTCAGTTCAGTCATTGGATCACCTTTAAGCTGGTCCTGAAAACAATAATTTTTTAATTAATTTTAAGGAAGAATACAGTAATCTATCTCTTAAGCCTACCTCTCACACCAGATAGGGAATTTTCACTCACTAAGTGGGTAGGAACTGCTTTCGCGAGAACTCTGAAGGAAATAAGGTCGCTTGTAGACTTCGGTATCTGGCTGCTTGTATCAACTGCATCCTGTGACTAGTCTGATGTTGTTATCTCAAGAAAACTACCATTATGTAAAAATTGGAAACGGATCACAACATTCAACAATGAGAAATATAATACAAATAAGTGCACATAATTATGCTTCTATACGTATACCCACACATTAGAGCAGACTATTCTGCACTTTTTTTTCAATGAGAAGATAGTCCTTGACTGTGATCTCACCTGATCGTAAGTGAGAATGCAGTCTAAGATGGTAGTGGGCTAACTTGGAATGGGCAGTGTACTTCAACCCATAT
Source organism: Hipparchia sbordonii (assembly GCA_038048805.1). Taxonomy (NCBI): domain Eukaryota; kingdom Metazoa; phylum Arthropoda; class Insecta; order Lepidoptera; family Nymphalidae; genus Hipparchia; species Hipparchia sbordonii. The sequence continues at coordinate 3,055,813 of CM076107.1, read as the reverse complement.
CCCTAATAAGTTTCTACACGCCAATGTGCAGGAATGCTAAATCACTTGGCGGCATGTCTTTGACTAGCCACGGCCAGAGCCTCCCACCATATAAAAATCCACTTGTCTCTGCAATTGATAGTTGAAAAGGTGATAGCGGTACCTGCACAAACCAGCACTGCACCTCGAGCTGCACCATCTGAAGCGCTCCACGTATCGCGCCAGGTATCAGGGTGCAGTACTTGAGCCCATTGTTGGGCATCTCCACCCACTCGCTCAGCGGGCACTGGTCCCACACTAGAGAAAACTCATCCCCGGAACTGCTCCAGCTTGTCACTGTGGGTTGCATGTTCAGGTATATTCTGCAAGGATATATTAAGCTGCTGTTGAATTGTCTAAAAATTATTGTATCTAATAACTACAGACTTAGAACTACTACACAGAATAGATTTAGATAGTTATTTATTATTTATGCGAACTGTGCAAAGGTTTATTGCAGACAGGTAGTTGAATTGTGGTTGTGGTGAAAAGTAGACTGAGAGATTCATGACATGTATTTAAAAAATTATTTGTGCTTTATTACACAACATAATCCATATAAATGTGGAGTAACTTATTAAAATACCTAAAAGCCTGCTGTATTTTATCCGCAGTTTCCCTCATTTCCAGGCACCGAGTGGACGTCGTTCTTGCCAAAAAGTCTTCAATAAGTCTGACGCCCATATTATATCCAATTCGTTCTAATTGCTTGTTTACGTCCTCTGGATTCTCGATTTCTTTGAGCATTTGTGATACTAAAGCCCCGTACGTGAGTGTGAGAAGCTCCGAGTTCTGTAATAGTGTAAGATGATCAAATTAATACCAAAAACCCTAAAACAATCCACGTAAATAAAAGTATAACCTGCAGGTTTCACGGAACTTACCACTTTCTTTGCATCAAGACGAGAAGTCTGCCGAGACATTTTCAAAAGCGATTAGTATGTTATTTTTATAAATATTTTACGTTTCACTAAGTAATTACCTACTTTCTGATAATTTAAGAAAATATTTCAAAATATTTTGGTATTTCGATGGTCGACTTTGACATTTGATGATTTGACATGTTGATAATTGATATAGATTTTGATTTTTTTTTTTTGGTACCACAGAGTAAAGACACAGAATAGGCGTGTGTAACTTTTTCCCAACTTTTTACTACCTACTCGTGTGTCAGTACCTGTGGTCAGTACCAGTCAGTACCTACGTGGTACCTACCTTAAGGTACCTTTTTTTTTTTTTTTTTTTCCTGTAGGAGGGGAAATCCTCATGGACATCCGACATCCAAAGGCGACGGATAGTGTCGGACTCCTACCGACTAAAACCCCTCCTACCTCCAAGCAGTATTGTTCCTGCCCTCTAGCCAACCAACACTGCCGCGGTCTAAATCACGTTCTTCCCCCGCGTTCATCTTTCTCCTTTGTCTCCATTACGGACTCCATAAAATCCTGTACTAGGGCCCAATTTTTCTTACTTTCTAACATTATTGTTATTAGACTATCTACTCCTAAGTCACGTCCCAGTTCTCCCGTAACCCTCCTTCTTGCTTCCTCAAAATGCGGACAGTGAAAAAGGGTGTGCTCGGCATCGTCTGTGTGATCTGGGCAATACATGCAATGACTGTTGGGGCGTTTTTTGATGCGTTCAACGTATTCCATAAATGCTCCGTGCCCAGTGAAACACTGAGTCATTCTAAACGTTAGCACTCCATGTTTTCTATATACCCAGTTCCTTAGGTTCCCAATCAACCTGTGCGTCCATCGTCCCTTCGTCGATTGGTCCCACTCCTCTTGCCATCTCACAAGGGTCCGTTCCCTAGCAGCGCTTCTTTCTTCCGGCTCTTTCAGCCCATAGCTTTCTAACCTTTCCTTTGCTAAGAGGTGAGCCGGTATTAGATTTGCTAGTACAAGAGCTGCATCAGTAGATGTTGTTTTGTATGCACAACATGTTCTTAGTGCCATCATACGCTGTGTACTCAAAACTGTCTTCCTGTGTACTTCCTTATCCATAGCCGTTACCCATATAGGTGCCGCATACATTACTGTAGACTGCATTGCCAGAGCTAAGGTCCTTCGTTTACGAGTACTAGGGCCTCGAGTATTGGGCAATATTATCGAGAGTGCCTTTATAGTTTTCTGAGCTTTATCACACGCGTTCTTAATATGTTTGCCGAAATTCAGATTCGAGTCTAGTGCCACGCCCAAGTAGGTAACGGTTGAGGATGGTATTACTGGAGTATTCCCACATGTAAAAAAGATATCCCCACAGGGTCTCCTGTTAAATATAATAGCTACGGTTTTTTCTGGGGCAATTTCTAGTCGATTGTGCGACAGCCATAACATTATACTGTGTAAAGTTTCATCACTTTTCCTTACTAAATCTTCCGCGTCGTTAGCCGTCACAGATACTGCCAAATCGTCTGCGTAGCATATTAGTTTAACGCCTTCCGGGACTTCTACCGACATAATATCGTCATATAGAATATTCCATAGAGTTGGACCAAGGACGGAACCTTGGGGCACACCACCTCCAATTTCAACTCTAAATTCCTTCTTTAGGAGGATTGCTCTGTGCTGTAGATAGTCTACTATACTGTTTATCATATATTTGTTTACATTTTTCGCCTTGAGTTTAGCTATTATTTTCGGCCAGGATGCCGTATTAAATGCATTTCTTACATCCACCAGAATTAAGCCATTCCATTTATTTTTTAATTTTGCTTGTCTTGCACAGCTTACTACTTGTTTGATTGCGTCAACTGTCGATCTCCCCTTCCTAAAACCATACTGGTTTTCATTGAGCCCTCCAGATTTATCAATTTCTCGAATTAGTCTGTCGTTTAGAAGTCTCTCATAAACCTTAGATAAGACATTTATCAGACAGATTGGTCTATACTTGTTAGGCTCAGTTGGGGACTTTTTAGGTTTGTCAATAAGAATGAGTTTTGCTAGCTTCCAGCTCTCTGGGAACATTCCTTTCTCAAAGAGGCCGTTGAATAGCTGAACAAAGTAGAGAGGATATCGCAGTAATACCTGCTTAATTACCTCCGGCGGTATCGAGTCGGGGCCAGGGGCTTTTCCTAACTTAATTTTGTCAGCGGCATCTTTAATATCTTTCACTGAGAACCTTAAGTCCTCCAGATCGTCATCTGCGTCATCTACTTGCTCTTTTTTTAACTCTTCACACTTGGATACTATAAACAATTCTCTAAATACTTTCTCTTTATCGCTGAGGCATAAGGTTGTTTGCGGATAAGGTAACTGAAGTTGACTCTTAATTATTTTATAGGCACCACCAAATACGTCACCTTCTAACTCATTACAAAGATCTTTCCATTTCTGAGCTTTAGCCTGAATCAAGGCAAATTTCAAATCTGTTTTACAGATCCTGTATTCTGTCTTTAGCTTTTCTCTTTTATTTATCTCCTTACATCTTTGAAACTTTCTTCTCTTAGTTCTCGTCTCTTTTATTTTTTCTTGTATCTCTTGAGTCCACCAATAGGGTAACAGATAGTTATCATCGCATCTAATTACCGGTGTGCTTTTTTTGAATGCCACTTTAAGCGCATTGTCACACGCTTCATAGTTTATTTCCTTTCCTATTACTAAATCTTTGAATGTAGTGTTAAAAGTTTCTAGATTAGTTTTTCCAAACCTATATTTGTGCATACCACTGATTTTCTTTTCCATTATATTAGTTAATATTATCCTGTGATCACTCATAGATACCTCATCTTCTAAGACCGTCCAAGTGGTTTTCTCAGCCAATACTTTATCATTTACAAATGTCAGGTCAATGTATGATGTTCCGTTTGGACGGACACAGGTAGGTACTCTAGCGTCGTTAAGAATATTAAGTTCCAAAGAATGTGCCCATTCTAGTAGTTCAACCCCTCTTCTCGTGATAAGATTGCCTCCCCAACACGTATGTTTCGCATTGAAGTCTCCAGTAACCATAACTTTATTTGAAGGATTAGACATCGTTTTTATATCAAGTTGAATTTCGCGTAAGTGGTTTAGGAACACTTCAGTAGTGCATCTGTTAGGGCTAATATATATGCTGTAGAGTGAAGTATCTTTGGTCTCGATACAGATAAAACAGCCCGTTGTGCGGTATTTTGCCACTTCATACTTTCTGCTATAATTAATTATCATGGCACCAAAATCTTCACTTACGTAGTGGTGCTTGTTATTGGCTTTGCATTTGGCAATATTTGGCTCAGTTAGGGCTATAAAGTCACATTTTCTCTCCGATGCCACTACCATGGCCATGTCATGGGCACTTATACTCCTGTTTGCATTAAGTTGTAGAACAGTGAATGTTGTTATCTATATTTCATCGAGTCACTTTGTCTCCTGCTCTGTCTGGCTTTAGCTAGAGCTTGTTGGAAAAACTTACATCTTCCGCTACCCGATGAGTGGCCTTCCATATTACAGAGTGGGCAAAATGCTGGATTTGTACAGTTTATAGCTCTGTGACCATCTTTGGAACAGATATGACACTTTTGACTTCTATCTACACCTGTGCATTTTGCTGCTATGTGATCATGTGCCCAGCAACGATAACATTTTAACACGTCAACTCTTTGTTGGGCTTGGCATATGCTTAAACCAATCCTTATTTAATTCATTTTTAGTAATTCTTCAGCGTCTCTGCCTTCCAGTACTATTGTAGCTGTCTGATTTCCATTCTTCATAGGCCTTAAGGATCTGACTTCTAAATCTTCCGGTGATCTTACTGTGTTTGTATCCAGTATAGCTGTTCTGACTTCCTCTTTCTCTGCCACGCTATCAATATTTTTAATATGTAACGTGGTTTTTGTATTTTTATTTAGTGTCTTTACTTTTTTATCTTCCACTATGTCTTTAATAGTTTTAGCCACTTCTGAAGAATTGTTTCTCACATTTAGTAGCACATCCCCTTTGTTTGATTTTCTAACGCCTTTTATTTGTTCTAGACTTCGCTTCCTTTTAGTCCGTTCTTTAATTTCTTTAGTACTTGAGCATATGAGTCTGAATCTCTTTCAATAATTATAACTTCTTCATTTCTGTCTATATGTTTATTTCTTTTGTCTGTTATTTTATTCTTCTTTGCCCGCATAAATACAGTAATTTCAGATTTATGGAATATGACTTCCAGAGTCTTTTTCATTATATCAGATGTTATACCTTGTGGTGTGATAATAGAGAGTTCAGTCATACCTACGGTTGCAAAATTACGTAATTTTACCGAAAAAGCTAGTAAAATACGGATATTTTACGGTAATTTTTATATATTACGGTAAAATTACCGGCTACGTATGTATGCTGAAAAGTATAGAGGGGGGTGAGACGAGCGTGTAGTTGAAACATACTTACGTACTGCGAGTCGCGCGGCGCGACTCGTGCGATGCGACGTTGCCGTTTAGTGCAGTTTGCCTTTATGTTTTGCGCTGTTGCCATTCCGACTGAACAGTAAGCATTCGGCAAGCCGATCGGCGATCAGTTGAATTGTTTTGACTGACTGCACTATACGTGCATTTAGTAAATTATGCCACGAAATCAAGCAAAAGTGTGGTTTTGTTAGTAAGAGTTAAATCGTATTTTACCCAATTTTACCGTAATTTACGTAATTTATTTATATTTTACGTAAAATATGGTAAATTACCGAATTTTACGAAAGTAATATTACCGCTTTACATCCCTAGTCATACCAAACTGAACTGCTATTTGCTTAAGTTCTTGACATAATTTGTAAACGTCATTTTGACTCCTCCCGTCCTGCTTGGTCGGGTCATAGAAAAAGACAACCACTTTTTTTACTTTTGTCTTATATCCTTCGGTAGTTAACAGGGTTACCGATTGTTCTATCATATTATAGCTACCACCGTCACAAGATATTCTATCTCCCTCCACAATGTCTGGGTATCTGCTAAGTATTCTTCTTCCAGTTCTAGATTGCATTTTTGTTTGGTCTTCACAGAAATATACGACATTGTTGCATAGATCTTTAAATATATCTCCGTGGTCAACTGTTACATTTGTGAAACTGTCGGGAGTCCATTCTTCATGTACTCTTGTCATAAACTTGTCATAGTCATTAATTTCTTCTTGGTTTAGATTAAATTTTTTGTCTGGGGTATTTCTTTCCTTGTAACTATCTCCACTTCCATGCTTAAGTTCTTCAAACCGTTTTTCATAGTCTTGTTTGACATCTTCTATCTGCTGTGCTAAGTCCGAAACTCTTTTTTCTTGAGTTTTTCTATATGTATTGAATTCTTGTTGTAGTTCATAAAACTTAGCCATATCGTATTTATATTTTGTGATCGTTTGTCTTACTAGACTAGTTAGATCTAATGCAAACTTTTTAATTTCATTGTGAACTTTTTTATTCTCTTTAGTGAATTTCGATAATTCTTCTACCTTGGCCTGTATTTTCTTAAGTTCTTCTGACGTTTCTATTTCATTTAGTTGTATTTCAGTCGGGCTGGATGCCTTCTTCCGTTTTTTCGGGCGTCTTTCCTGTCCTGGGCTTATCTCTTTAGCTGAAGTGCTATCTCCGTCGCCTATATCAGTTTCACCTTTTTCTGTAGAAGCATCACTTTCCACCTCCATATTCATCTGTTCTTTATTTATATTCCTACTTTCCTGAACATTCGTATGTCCTGGGCCCTGCCCTGGTGGAGTTCTCCGAGTAGATGTACTTCTCGCAAATGGGTCTATCAACTCCTCCAACTTTTCTCTCCTCCTTTCTTCATCTTTGTCTCCTACTGTCGATTTTGGTGAGCGAACTTTGCCCCCCCCAGAATACGTGGGGCAACCTGACAAAGTGTCAGTAAGGGATTCTCCTTCCGCAGAGCGGTCGGTACCCTCCTGGGGTAGTCTATACTGTTTTTTTAAATCCGCCATCAAAATTTTCCCTATTTTAGGGGGGGAACCCCTTTTTTCGTTTGCAGAGCGCCTGCCGAGTTAGCAGAGTAAACCCCACTCCTCCCGCCAGCCGCTGACATCTGGACTGACCTTTTCGGCTCCACGGAGGCCTTATCAGCTCCGCCCAGTACTGAAGATGCTGCGCACATATTACCATCCTCAGGAGTTTAAACGGCTCTCCAGCCGGTTTGCTAGTTTTGGTTCACGCCGGGTATTTGATTTCCCCGGTTCCACCCATATCTGGGAGGACTTCCCCTATCCACCACCTGGGGACGCGCCCGATGGGGGAGCTAGCAACCCCTCACGGGTACCTTAAGGTACCTTAAGGTACCTACTAAATTAGGTAGGTGCCTATATTGAAACTACATTGTTGCTATAATATAATGCCATTCTGTTCTTGTTGCAACCAGTATTGCCAACAACACAAGGTCTAAAGTCACCATTTTTCACAACTTAGTAGCCTAATGTAGTCGAATTTCAGCTGATGTAGCCTAAAGTAGCCCAAACGCCAAAATATCGCTATGATTTTTTTTATTTTTTTATTAAAGTGTTAATCTTAATCTACACTTAAAAGAAATATCTTAATAGATTTATAAATTCATATCAAAAATTCCGAGGCCGGCGGGATTCGAACCCACATCTCAATCAAATCATTGTTTCAAAATTAATAATAATTAATAATAGTAATAAAAGTTTGTGCAAACGGAACGTGTAGAAGTAGATTTAGTGAGCGCAAACAGATAAGTTTGCGACGAAATTTAGGCAATTTGGCTAATTTAAATAACTCTGGTTGGTCCCTATGAAGTAGCCTAAAAAGCGACCAGTTGCCTTTCGGATTTTTTCGTCGCCGATTCTTGTTCTCAGTAGCCTAAATGGCGATAAATCGCCTACGTTGGCCACACTGGGGCCCAAGTCTGCTATTGCAATTGTAGTTACATTGTCTATCAATGACATCCATATGACATCCCAATTGCTACTTTTAGCAATTTGACTTGGGGCCCAGGGGTTCAATTGTCTATCAATGACATGAAAATTGCTAAAAATAACAATTGTCATGTCATTGATAGACAATGTAACTACAATTGCAATAGCAGACTTGGGCCCCTGGTTGCATTGCAACCCAATTGCAACCACTAAAAATATCAATAAATTCTATCCTCACGAGCGTATGCCGTTCCAGATTCTATACCATTCCTATTCTATGTCCACAACCACAGTCCATAACATTTTGTTTGTTTACTTTTACAAAAAATGTCGTTACTCATCTCGTTATCGAAATGTCAAATTGAAAGCAGAAAGAGGCCTTCGTGAATTTTTATAAATTGTTAACAATATTTTTATTTATTTATAAAAAAGGAAAATATTCGTGATGTTTACACTATTTTTAAATAAATGAGTTTTGGGTAAGAGCTATGGAAATTGAAGAAACGGAAGATAAATACGTTACGAATTGCGAGGAATCTCACACTGCGTGTTCCGCAGTTAACAATTTAATTTTGGATTATTATAAAAAGTTTGGGAGGAAACGAGACCTGGAGCAGTTCTTCTCTCTTTCGACAGCACAGAGTGAAGTGAGAGACCCGTGTAGTTTGTTTTGGCGGAGGATGAAGTCTCAGGACGAATCTTCGGATTCGGGTGGCAAGAAGAGCGAATCTTCTACGGAACTTTGCAGGATTTCCATCAAGTGCTCTATTCCAGAGCCGTCTACATCACAGGTTTGCATAAAGCAGTAATCATTTTGTAGTACATTCTCTTGAAGGAGTTTGACATCGATGAAAAAAGTTATTACTGCAGCTCTAAACAGTGACTCGGAGCTCATGTGAGCCGTAAGCGAAGGTAAAAGGTGGTTGTAGAAGGATTTTAAGGTTGAAGGCTTCGATCTTAAACTCCTACGACCACACTTTTTATTGCCTTTATTTTCCATTGTATTTGGAATAAAATTATGCATTTACTAATGCATAATTTTGTTGCAGAATGATGATGCTCTGGTGACTGGTGACTTTGTCTGGGTGGTTTGAGATTTTTTATTCCAGCGGGAACTCTTTTAATTTTCGGGGATCAAATGTAGCCTATGTGGTAATTCTGGGTATAAGCTATCTCCATTCTAAATTTCAGCCAAATCTGTCCTGTAGTTTTTGCGTGAAAGTTTAACAAACATATAAACTTTCGCCTTTATAATATTTAAGTGTGATATGATATTAGTGTGATGTGTCCTAGATGTTTGAGTTTTTTCTCTGCAAACTTTATCAATAATTATCTTAAATAGTAGAAATAAGGTTATACTATCTACTCGAAGGTTTCTATGACCATGTACCATTGACCTACTTAGTCTATTGATTGCACATATTATAATGTGAACCCATACTGCTAGGCAAATTGGGGTCAAACTAAGGAAATTTCTTTGATCTTGTCTATGAATATAGGTATTGTTAGGTTGTACTACATATGTTCACTTTCATGATATTGCCTACAGTTATCTATCAATTGCTTTTGGAACAACATATTATCTATATCTATAAAACACTATTGTGTCTGACTGACTGACAGACAACACAGTTCAAATCAGTGCATTGGATTTTTGGTATGAAAGTGGGAAATACTCTTTGAGTACCATATGGTGAAATAACCTTAATCTACTTGGCAGCTGCACTTGAGACTAAGTGATGCCTGTAACATCATCTAAAAACATTTATTATAAAAGGAAAATCTTGTATATGTTTTTGTTGTTTCTATACAACCTCTTTAACACTTTTATAAAAAGGTTTCTCTTACCCATATATTGTTAATTTACAGGTTGAACAGTCAAGATTAAAAAGCGATTCTGAATCTCCTCCGATAATAAGTGAAGAGGTGATTGTAGAACCTACTGGACACTCTGACAATGAGTCTGTAAAATCTGATGATGTCCAGTCACAGAAATGTAAGTAATGTTTGATTACTCAGTAAAAGTAGCACTTACTTGTAGTTCCACTATTCAGATGTAGATGTGCCAAGGTTCATTCAGAAAAATAAAAGAAAATATTTTTGCAGAGACAGGAATCTTTCCTATGAATAATGAAAATGTTTGTATTTAGTTAAACTTTGAATTGCAAGTTTAAAATGTTTATAACAGAGGTCTATACTCATATTATTTGTCCTGTAATTTTTGAAGCTATTAAAATTTTTGATAAAATCATATTTCAGCTATCGATGGTACATTAGACACTTCACTCAATAAGCCACACTCACCAACAAGCAGTATAACTTCTCAACGTAAACTTGAATGGGACTCCCTAGCAGATGTGGGTTATGCTAATGAGAGTGACAGAAAGAATTCAGCATCCAGCTTAAGCACTTTGGAAAGAATGGCTTTACAGCAGCAATATTCTAATAATGACACAAAAAACACTGATATGGGACATCCTACTGCACAATCTACACCATTGGATGCAAATGAAAGTAAATCAAAAAACAAAAAAGGTGGTGTGAAGAAAACAACAAAAATATACAAGAAAGACTTTGAATCTCTTGAATTAACTATCCCACAAAATTCTGAAAATAATCCACAACCTATAAACTTAAACTTAACTAAGCATATATCTTTTAATGTTGATAGGGATGGTAGTGTTGTTATTGAAAATGTGTCGAAAAATCTTTCCTTGAGCCCTGAAAAGGTGTCAGTAGAAACTGAAGTTACACCACAAATTAAAATAGACAAAGAAATCCAGACTTCTTTGAATAGAAGTAAAGAGAAATCCTGTAGTTCTAATGAAAAATTAAAGGAAGAAGCCCCTCAAATAAAAAAATACCCTGTACTGATTAGCTTAAATACCTTAAAGAAAAAAACTAAAAAGAAGAAAATAAGGAGAATTAAGCGACATCAAAGTAAAAGAAGACTGATGGCTGATAAAGAAAATGTTCCATTAGAGAAAAATGGAGACCAGCTATCAGAAGCTGAGAGCTTTGAATATATGCCAGGGCATATTTATAACCAAAATCACATGAAATATCAACACAAGAATAACATTACTGATAACAAATCAAGTCTAGAATCAAGTGGGCTAACTACAGACTCAAGTAAGACCACAAAATATTCATTCACCAAAGATTTGGAAAAGAGCATAGATATATTGAATTCTGCCCTTGATCGAAAATATGAAGATGCCAACTTAAGAAAAAATCTCATTAAAGAAATAGTTCAAAAACTTGTTGAATCAAAATATAAAGGTGATAAAAGCTCAACTGAGTTTTTATCAGGATTGAGTTTTAGTAGTAAAAAATTAGATTTAGGAGATCATATTAACTACACCACAAGTACCTCAGATACTAATAATACTGCCAATAAAACCAAACAATCTAAACCAAAGAAATCTATTTTACGCATGGAAAAATTTAATACAAATCCCATAGCTTCAACTTCACAAAGTGTTCCTAATATACCTATTTTCACAAAAAACGAAAAATTTGTTCAATCTAAAATTTCAAAGTCAACAGACCTTTCTAATACTGATTCTGATATTTCAAACAAAAATAAAGCTTTATCTGATGTAGGTTTAGATAAAATATCCTCTGAAGAGTTGTACAAAAAGTATCTAGAAGCTTTAAAAAGAGAACAAGCTTACAAAAGGCATTTAAAAGACAAAGAAATTTTCTTAAAACAAAAGCTAGTTAGTTCTGATGCTGTTCATAGTGCTATAAGGCAAATTGATGCTAAAGCTCAGAATAGGATAAAAGACCTAATGAAAGATTTAATTAGAAACAACTATGATGACGGATCAGGTGATGCAAGCAAATTGGAAGGTGGATCAAGTGCCTGTATAAATCCTGAAAAGTATCATTCTTTAAAAAAACAAAAAAGTCATTCTGTATTTACTCTATCATCAGGTACGTCTGAAAATCGTTGCAAAAATGTACCATTAGAAAACAAGCATCAAAATAAAGCAGAGAGTTCGAAAGTTGATGATAAATTCGAGAAACATTACTGTTGTTGTCCACTTCATGCAGTACATCCTAAAGTTAGAGTTACAGATAGTTCAGTGCAGGTGAATATACAACCTTGTAAAGACTCCTCTCCTCGTAAAACAAAAAGAATGATACAGCACCTTAACATAGCTGAAGCAGAGCCATCTCAATGTGAAAAATGCAAAAGTCCACGAAATAGAGCACAAGCTGCGTCTGACGGCACAATAGATGATTTTAAATATGTTTGCTTGTGTACTGATGAAGGAGTAAGGCCACAAGATATGCCTGAAAACTTTTTAATATACAAATGTTCTCGATTACCTAGTAAAACTATGAACTTAGAAGAAATAGTATCAAAAGTTACACATACAGCCAGTGGGAGATCTAGTAATTTCACTTCCCCTCGACAAAAGATATCTTCATTCAAAAGCCAAGATTGTGAAAGCAAATGTTTGGTCATAAAGGATAGTACAAGTTCAAATAACCAAACTTCGAAATCATCACAAACGAATATCAATTTACCATTAAATCTCCGATATACAACTAGTCAACAAAGTGTAAGCTCTTCATCAACAGAGAATCTGATAGATGTACCAGGACCACAAAATAAGAAAGCAGACAAATTTATACATGAAACTACAAGATGCATCCAAACTGAAATAAGTATTGATCCAAAGATATCTGATCCTTCTTTATCTGACATAAATATTGTGAATGATGAAAAGTGCGCGGAATTGATAAGCGAACAATATAAAAAAGTTTCACAGCCTGCTCTGGAGAAAAATATCAGTCAATTTGATAAAAATTGTGTCCAAATGCAAAGTAGCGAAAGCAGTTTACCTGAAAGCAGGAAGAAATTACAAACTGAATCTGATAAATGTACAAGGACAGAAGATGAATTAGCTTCTATTGTTGACAGAGTTGACAAGGAAGTACAATCTTCTCTTGATCAAATGACTTATAACAATACGAATAGAGATGAAAATAAACAACATCCAAACAATTTTACTATACCTATAAAAGGCACAAATATGACGCTTAAAGTTAGTCTAGGCTCTGAATCCAATAACCGTCCAATAGATGAAAATAAATTTTTGAAAGAAAATACAAATTCAGCATCTAAAGGAACAGAAACAGATAAGCCCACATGTGTTGAAAATGCTACGTCCTTGCAAGAAGAATGTTCTAAAGGAGTGCAGTCTAGTAACACAAACATATTTGAAGAATTTTATCGAAAGCCATCGAAGACATTATGTGAAAGTCGAAATACCTACAGAGATCATTTTGATTCTCAAGTTAAAAATAATGACAAACCTAATGTACCTACTAAGTGTTGTTACGTAAATGCTTGCGTCACTACTGATTACAAATACAATACTTATCCAACAGAGGATAAAAATAAAATTCAAAAATCTCTACTTCGTTCTAATACAGACCCTAGCAAGATAGAAAAAGCTTGCCATATTACATTTCATCAAAAATCTATAAAAGATAAAGGTGATCAAATAGGTTTTACTGAAAAATCCCCAAGAGAATCAAGAGCAGTAGCAACAAATCAACATGATACTGCTCCTTGCTCTGAAATATCGTCAAAACCCTACGAGACAACTTTTAAAAGTAAAGCAAGCTCTGATACAGATAAACAGTCAAAATCTACTAGTGAAACTGATGCTAACACTAAGGTGCTTGGTTGTAAAGATCCTGTGCTAGATTTAATACAAGATATAACTAAACGTTATTCGAAAAAAGATATTGAAAAGAGCAAAAGAAAGAAATGCTTTAAAGAAATTATTACTGTTCTTAGCTACCTGCTAGATACTGAAGAGAGTACAGACCAGGATCAAAATAAAGCATCTAGCTCATCTGCATTTGATGACAACTATGATACAGGGGAAAACTTGCCAGATAAAGAAAGTGCTGACTCAATCCCTGCGAAAACTTTAGTAGATAAAGCAGTACAGTTATCTACCAAAAAGTCTAAATTGCATAAAACTTGCACTGACTCATCTGATATCCCTGCCTCAACTGACTTTCCAAGTACATCTTCTGATGCAGCAACATGCAAAGTTTTGAATAAAATTAAAAGGGAATGTGAAAAATTCCATCAGAAACGATGCAAAATGCATGCAACTTGCGCTGGTAAAAAATGCGAAGGCTCAAGCAGTACTTCAGTAAATTGCGATCAATGTAGGCGCGTTCACCATTGTTCTTGTAGAGGTCATAAATGTAAAAGTCACAAAACGAAGACAACTGTTGAGAAAACAAAGAAAAAATGCGTCGCTTACAACTTGATCATTCAGACATCAGATAGTCTGGTGAGCGAAGAAACAAATTGCGCCAACAATCGGCGTCAATTGCAGAATATAATCGTTAAAGTTCCTTCAAAGCGAAAGGTTGAAAACGTGCCATTCAAAGAAATGGTAGCAAAAATCGAACGAGACATGCCCCACTGTAGCCCTCGCACTCCTCGAGGTAATCGATCGAAGAGTCTGCCCAAAGAGAGTGAAATATCGAGCACAGACGAAGTTATCAAAAAGGCACAAGATTATACTGTGAGGGAATTTTTAGAAAAGAATCGGCCAGATTTTATAGAGAAATGCTCTAATAGACAAGATTGCTTGAAGTTAATCAATAAGTCCAGGTAATTTGTTTGTTGTTGTTTATTAATCTGTTGTGACTTTTTCCATAGCTGAAAATTTTTAAGTTTTATTAAAGACGAGTCTTTGTAGAAGGTAGAACTCACCGATTTTTCTTACTCTAGGCCTAGAGATAGCCGCTCTCCTGAATTGAATATGATTGTTGTTCACCCTCCCACTTGCAATGGTAATTATTGTATGGAAACTTGCGGTACATGTTGTGGAGGTACTTAACATTTTGATTAATAAATACATTTTGCATTTCATGTACTTGTTATAATTAAAAGTAGTTAAATAAAATAAAGGATTGTTCTAGGTGTACCAATAAGTAACTGTAATGCCTGTGCGTACAATAGTATCCATTGTGTTCAAAATGAAGTGACAAAAGTTGGTGAGTCCTATATTTACATGTACTTTTACACAAGACTGTTCAGAAATTCGCGAGCTCAGCTTTTGATTGATGACACCGACGCAGATTCTCGAAGGATTCCCGCAGTAGTTACTCCATACCTAACATTGGGCGGGGTCATATGCATTAATTTTAAGTTAGCTTTAGGATGTGGCTTCCTCTCTAACATTAAGTGAAGTCACATTAGGTTTAAATTATAATGTAAGAATAATGTTAGTTGTTGATCAATTTAATTCTAAGTAAATTCGGCTTCTTTGTGTCCTCCACCTGCGAGCCTATATACCTCTGCAATAGCTGCTGTTTATTTTTGCAGAGCAAACGAGCGCAAAGCCAAACGTCAATTGCTGTCACTGCAATTGGACCGCCAACAAGCATTGAATGCTCTTAGCGAATCTGAATTAAAAGATTTTGCTAGAGCTCTTGGTGATGAATTGAGAAGAAAAAAAGGTGAGTCACAATATTCTTATATTCACCATGTTAAAAGCTAAGAACGTGGTTTCTCGCAGAAAGTCGTAAGCGCCCGGTTACATTCATCGGTACTGCGTTTCTCCGAAACCTTTTTTGATATTTGTTTATCTTTTAAGACAGCTAAAGAAAAATAGACAATAATAACATTTTTTCAACAGTACAATATCAATATAATTTAGAGCATGTAATTGATGATTTAATTTGTCTTTAGTTGCACCAAAATTTATGAGTGAACGTGACATGAAAAAACACTCGGAGAAAATTTACAAATCACTTCCTGAGGTTGTACAGAAAAAAGAGGAGATTAAAAAGGAGAACATCAAGAAAACTAACTTACTGATGGCTAACATCTTTAAAAAGGTACTTTATGAACTGATATTGTGTTTTTTTTTTTTAAAAGAATATCAGCCAGGCTCAAGTTGAATAATATCCTCTCCAAATAAGCGGAAAGCTTGTGCTAGGAGTGGGTATGACAATAGTGCAACAGGTGGGGTTCGAACCTGCGACCTTTCAGTTTTCAGTCCGCACCTTCAACAGTTGAGCTATTGAGGCTTCAAAAGGGCCCTGAAAGCCTATTCCGAATCTAAGAGGCTGCGTTATCTAATTTTACACTATGTATGCTTTACAGTATCCAACAAAGCAGACTTCACACTTGAGAACATTATAGAGAAATCTCAAGCATGCAGGTTTCTTCATGATGTATGCAATTGCTTGCAATTAAATTCTTTTGAAATTGAGCAAAAGATATAAAATTATTTCTATAAATTACTCTACATAATATTGCTATTTTATTGTTTCAGAATCTTCAAAAGAAAACTCTCCGTGGCGCTATTAATATATCAAATTACAGTTCGGTTATAAAGATTTGACAAAAATGTGAACTTAGAATAAAAATAATTAATTAAAGAAAGCCATGTGTTCGCGTAATGATTATTATTATATTATTGTAATTATAGTTTTATTATACTTTGTTGACGTCATGTTTTATTAATGATATGAAATTATATTGTGTAATTTGTTTCGATTTCATGTATTTCTATAAATTGGTAGGTTAATAAAATATTTTTATTTTACATAATTTTATTTTAAGCTAGTTAACCTTTTAGTCAACACGCGTTTACGTATAAATATAGGACACAGGTGGCTTTGCTTCCACCATTGCTTCCATCTTATAAAAAAACTCATTGCTTCCACTTGGAGTATAGTAGTGAATGAGTACCTATTATATCAACTATTATTCCAAGAGAATATAATCACTTCGCTTAGTAGGTATTATCACTTGGCTAAAAGTTGACAAGGTAAGTTTCCATTTTCCATCCAACAAACAACGTTTGAATAATCGAAGACCGTTACCGTTAACGGACCGAACCTATCGGTCAGCAGTACGGTTGCAAAATTACGTAATTTTACCGAAAAAGCTTGTAAAATACGGATATTTTACGGTAATTTATATATATTACGGTAAAATTACCGGCTACGTATGTATGCTGAAAAGTATGGCGGGGGGGTGAGACGAGCGTGTAGTTGAAACATACGTACTGCGAGTCGCGCGGCGCGACTCGCACGATGCGACGTTGCCGTTTAGTGCAGTTTGCCTTTATGTTTTGCGCTGTTGCCATTCCGACTGAACAGTGAGCATTCGGCAAGCCGATCGGCGATCAGTTGAATTGTTTTGACTGACTGCACTATACGTGCATTTAGTAAATTATGCCACGAAATCAAGCAAAAGTGTGGGTCACAATTAGGGTTGCCAGATTTTTTTTCAGCCTATAAGGGACAAATGGTCAAATGGGCAAAAAAATACGGGATTTCAGTTTTTTACCCGGGACAAATAAAAAAACAAAATTATTTAGTGTCATTTTTTTTAATATTTTTCCGAGGATCGAGTCAGTTTTAACATATTTTTATTTGTTTGAACATGGGTATCTGTAAACGTCACTACAATAACACACCTACAAATTATTATTTTTTCCTTTTTTGATGTCAGTGCTGATTTCTTGGGTTTTGGAATCTCCTAATGACGAATCTGAAGTCAGTTTGGCTCTATCACATCAGAATACATCAGAATTTTTCACAATACACATTTATAAAAATCAAGAATGTATTGGGGTATTCAAGAAAAAAAAAACAACCAGAAGTAAAGAAATAGCTGGATAGTTAGTATTATTTTTAGTATCCGAATAGTTAGTCAAGAGGAACATTTTAAAATACTAGTGCAACTTGAGGAACTTTTTCTTTTTAAAAGTTAAAAAAACTTAAATACCTTCATTACCTAATTATGCTTACTACTAGCACGTATACGCGCATAGTAGCTGCGTTTTGTTGAAGATTTTCTAAAAACTCAAAGAAATCTATATATTTTTTTAATAAATAAACAGTGCAATTATCCATCCGATCAGACAAACTTCATTTTATATCATAATTATAAGTTTAACTAAATGAAAATCACCGTCATGCTATATTCATGTAGAAAAATTTTGCAAAATAAAAAAAAATATTTCCTCAACTCACAAAAATCTAGGAGAAACGTTACTTGAACTTCAATAAGGAATTTCGTTGTAGGACTGTGTAATTATAATCGTAATTAAAATCGATTTCATAATGAAAAACGAAGTACGGTTCAAATACGGGACAGAGTCAGTCCCGCCGGGACATTTTAAACTATGTCTAAAATACGGGATGTCCCGGGAAACCAATTTTACCCAATTTTACCGTAATTTACGTAATTTATTTATATTTTACGTAAAATATGGTAAATTACCGAATTTTACGAAAGTAATATTACCGCTTTACATCCCTAGTCAGCAGTCGTTAAGCATTGTTGCAGCAAGAACGTTTGCTGCTAAAATACTTTGAGACCGCAGCAATCATTTTGCAGTTTTTCCGCAATCGATCCGCTGTAAATGTCAGTCGCAGTGTCACTGTCAGTGTCATTTGGTTACAAATTGTCAAAGTTAGTGAATGTTAATTGTGGGGTGAATTTAATGTTTTTCTAATTTCACAAATAAGAAAATGATACAACATTGAAAGAAAACAAACCGAAAAATGGACGAAAACGAGTTTTTCAGGCAGACTGTGCAGCATTTGGCGAGATGTCTGTCCTGCATCAACCCTACACCATGGGAAAAGGTTGGTTGCAAAACATCGATCCTGTTTATTATTTTGTTGTCTTAACAAAATGTACTTTACTTCGAAATTATCGAGTGAAATTAGATCTATTTCATACTTGCTGAAATGGACACCCTCTGAGAATTTTTTTAATATTATTTCAATATGAATATGATATCATCAAAATATGACATAAGCTGATATCGTCATTCCACAGTTCAGGGTCACTTATCCATATTATTAAACTTTCTTTCCTTTCTAATGCATTATGTACCTATTAATTTCTTATATTAAAATTATCGCTAGTTAGTAACTTCGATAAAAAAAATTGATAAGGTAGGTATAGTTTAAAATATCCATTTACTAATTAAATGATATTACGTTGAAAGTGAGGCTGACTAACTGTTTATCTGTTACATTTTCAATGCTCAACTGTTGAAAAAATATAGTACAAAGGGTACTTTTATCCTGAAAAATCAGTTCCTTTTAAGCCCATATGCTTATGCAAAGTTGTGGTCAATAAGTCGATTAGGTAATATTCCTTTCATAGCTTTACAGTATGCAGTTTAGAGAGCATTAGCATTTTCCTCCTGGTGAAATTGAAGTTGAATATAAATCTACCATTCATTAGAAATCATTGATTATTTTAAAATTAATCCCTAATTATTTCGTCAACAGCCCATCTTGCATGCTGTGCTTACTCTACTTATTATAAATACTAAATGATGTATTTCAATTCATTTTGTTAATTTCATTAGTTACTTTTATTGAGATAAAGATATTGGTGATACTATTATCATGAATATTTGACTTATTTCAGGTGAATACTCTATTCATGCTCTGCCCACAAGCCAGCTCAAGCTTTGTAGTCACACCGCGGAGTCAAGAAGCCAGCATCGCTCTAGGGCTATACTTCCTACAAAGTGGTCTACAGCATCAGGACAAGTTGCTGCCATACTTTCTGAAAGTACTGAAGTGCCTCACTAATGCACAGTTTGAGGAGCCTATGTATAGAGTTAAAAATAATGATCGTAAGTGTGATTTTATTTTTTCGAAAGTATGATATAATTAGAATAGAATAGAATAGAAATATCTGTATTGGTAGCAATAAACACAAAAATATACAAAATAAATCAAAATTTAAAAACAGCTATGATAGGTAGTGAAATTTCGGGAGCGTATGTTTAACTTTTTAAAAAAAGATTGAAAATTATAAACTTTATTAAAATTAATATTAAATATAAAATGAAATTAAAATTAATGTATAATCTACATGGAGTCGAGTTTGGGACTGACTTTCCCATGGTTAACGATCCGCGGCTCGGCGACGCAACGCGGGAGGTCTTCCTTGCGAAACGCTGTGTCAGATCTTGCGCAACACGACCCACCGCGTGAACACCGCTTGCTGTGTGGAGCCCTTAGGATCGTTATACATAACTAGGTATTAGATATCATTATTTTATACAGCAGTGCAACGCTACCAAAAGGTGAGTTGAGTTACTCAGCTTGTGTTGAGGCTCCTAGCCTGACAGACTTAAAACTG
Source organism: Hipparchia sbordonii (assembly GCA_038048805.1). Taxonomy (NCBI): domain Eukaryota; kingdom Metazoa; phylum Arthropoda; class Insecta; order Lepidoptera; family Nymphalidae; genus Hipparchia; species Hipparchia sbordonii. The sequence continues at coordinate 3,035,785 of CM076107.1, read as the reverse complement.
GCAAAGCCGCCAAGTTTCAAAGCTTTGGGTGCCAGGTGTCCCAACGCTGATTTTCAGTGACCACCTTTAAATTACACTCCATTGTGTAGGAATGAGTGACTCTTAAAATTTGAAATAAGTTGCACAGGCTTGTGCTTGATGGTAGTCAATGATGGAAAGAACCAATGAAATCTAGGTTGGATCAAGCTAGAAAAAGACATGTATGTACATATTTTTTGCCTTTATAGGTTTGCATAAATGAACTATACGGAAAAAGTTTAAGAGCTTATTACAAAATTGACAATTTTATTTTAATTGCTTAAATTGTAGTCTAATGTCCAGGCATTAACATAAGTTAGCATTGAACCTGTAACAAAAAGTTTTGTTATACTAAACAAAACATTACTATAAAATATTTAGAAGCTGTAAGGTATATTTTAGATTTTCTTTTATTATAAATATTACATACTTACTAGCTTTTGCCTTTGTAAGCTTTATAAAAATGCAGCGGGAACTATTTTTATTCTCTTCATTTTCGGGATAAAATGAAGCCTATGTCACTCTCCAAGTCTTCAACAATACCCATGCAAAAATTGTGTCAATCTGTTATTGCGTAATCTATACTAATATAATAAAGTGCAAGAGTTTGTTTGTTTGAATGCGCTAATCTCTGGAACTATCAGTCTAATATGAAAAATTATTTTTGTATCTGATAGCCCAATTATTGAGGAAGGTAGGCTATTCAATATCTCGGTACGACTCTTAGAAGTCGAACAAAAAAAAAAATAGCGCGAACAATGCGATGCGGTAAGTAGGTGGTCGAGGGTAGTCACCCGACGAGAACCGAACAAGAACCGAACCGAAGGCTATTTATTAATCCGGAAGATCAAAGTGTTGCCACGGGTTTATTAAAAACTAAATCCACGCGGACGAAGTTGCGGGCAACAGCTAGTTCAAGGATAAACCTACAAACAAACACTTCAAAATATAAACTTACTGAAATTCACACGGTAAACCATATAATCATTGCAATTATTTGGTACTCTGACCTCCTGCACCACCTCCTACTTGCCCACCAACTGAAACAATTTATTTATTTATTTTGTACAAAACTTTAACTACAACATAATATTATAAAGGACACAAGGACAGCTTATCCCTAATGTATTAATTTAAGTATTCAACTTTTTAGTACATTAAATAAAAATTAAATTTATTTGTTATAATTTTAGATAAAACAGTCATAATCTTTGTGGATATCATTCGTTACATGTAAAAAATGTATGTGTTAGGATAAAACCTCTTTCTTTCTGTACCATGATTGGTTCAGAGACTAAGCCTGGAATGTGCAGACAGCAAAGTTCCTTTTCACATTTATGGTGCTGGTATGCTGTATATGATATAGTTGTTAAGCTATTTATATATTATTATTATTGAAATTAATTAACTAGTACTTAGGCAACTTAGAATAGAAAGGTTTTTAATACCTCCAAAACTAAAACCTGCTCCAGCTTGACCTGTAAAGTAAAGATAATATTATGAATATTGAATATATTAAAAATAAGATAATATTTAATATATAATTTAATATAATAGCTAATCAAATCAATCAAATCCGACTAACCTTTCGTACCCGCACCATTTTCACCTCCACCGCCTCCACCTCCTACATTTCCACCTACATAAAAAGTATAATAAAATTAATCACCAGTCACTTTAAAGGATGTACAAGACAGCAAAATTTTTGTGCTATAATCCGCCAAATCAGAAATTGTGCAAGAACTTTGCAATTGCAGATCGTTTCCGTTTGTTTGTTCAGCAGGATTCAGTGGATAAAAAACGTAGAGGCACGCCACATCCCTCCTTCACTCCAATAGGCTCGACATTCATTCAATTTATCTTAATCTTCTAATTCTTCTCTCTTCTAAATCTTGTAATTACTTAAAACACATATAACTCACAAAAGTAAGAGATGCGTGCCTGGTATCCCCCAAAAAGGAGGGCGAAGGAAGAACGAGTGAACCTCTAGGCTATCTCCACTACAATTTACAGGGAAAGAATCATATTATAATAATATTTTATCCGTTATACGCACCCATATTAAAGCCCGCGCCAACTGTAAAGAAAATCAAAAATTTACATAAAGCAAACATTCAGAATTATTTAATATTATTTTTGAAATCATTCACAGCAAATTGCACTCATCTGCATGCCTACATCCTTGCTGATTATTATTAAATACGACTTTTTCTTTTGAGTTAAAAACCTACTTACCACCGAACTCCCCTCCAACGCCACCTAGAAAAGTAAATTAAAAATAAAATATGTTCATTTTTTGAGATAGGTAAAAGGGTTCTGTACCTATTAGGAAATGTATAATAATATTTATTTGGTTAAATTAATCGGCCGCCTCGAAAGCAAATCCCCTTTATTTTCGTCCGCAAACATCAATTTGTTTGTAAAGGATAGCTAGACCTACCCATAATAGGTTTCAACGCCTTTGATGGTAGTGCAGTAACAAACCACGGCGCAAGCCACTCACTAGACCAGACCAGCCCCTCGATTCAGACCCTTCCGATAATTTATTTGTCGATTGATTCGGTTTGTTAACATATATTTCGCTCGCTCTGAATCCACACGACAAAAAGAGATCGATATCTAACCGAATCGACACGGTATGTTATCGTACAGGTCTGAATCGCCCTGCTGATACAATTCAGAAATTAAAAAATTCCCACATTCAAATCCCCCACAGGGAATTCCTTATTCTCTATACAACAACGTTAATAAATTAAAGAATTTTACCCTTTCCTTGCCCATTAGCAAATTCAATCTGAAAATAAAAGATAATTCGTCAATTTAGTAGATAAAAATACCTCGGTGCTCTAAGACCAAAGTCCTCTACCAGTGCGTGTTGCCAGTGATGAATTATGGATTTGAAACATGGTCGCTAACTATGGGCCTCATAAGAAGGCTCAGGATCACTCAGCGGGCGATTGAGAGAGCTATGCTCAGAGTATCCCTGCAAGTTCTATGAACAGCTTATTGGCGGAGAACTTCTACTCCGCAGAACCTATATAGGAGTACCAATATAGATTTTAGATATTGACTCGCTGAGCCAGTAGTTAGGAGAACCACAGTTACCGATATACTCTGGTTCTCCTACGAATCTCATTTCAGATTTTTGATCCCCTAGCGATTCTTCCGCCATAGCTTTCTCCGCCGTCAGTGAGTTACCTTAAGCCTTATTATGAGGTCCATAGAGTGACCATGTAATGTAGGTAAAATACTTTAGTAAAAGTATTGTGAGGGCAACTAATAAGCTCGTTATTCTAGACTCAATAATTAACTTAATTATGAAAATTCATACAGCTGAATCAATTCTGAAGACTCACATTTCCAATAAGCATTAAAGCTAAAACCGTTACAGTAAATAATTTAAACATTTTTACACACAATCGTCTCCAAACGAACTCTCGTTATGATAGCAATGAATTGTCGTTTAATTTAGCCGTATATAAATACTTTGAAAAACCCGGAAAACCAGAGGGAGGACCATTTAACACCATTTACACGAGTGTTTATCTGTACCAGAATGTTGTAAAAGAAACAATAATTACATGGTCAGTTAAACCTTTTTATTACTAACTAGCTTTTGCTGCGAATGCGTCTGCGTATGCGTAGGTTAAGTAGGTAGGTAGGTACAGGGTGTAATGAAAATGTTGTAGAGGTTACACTTATCATCTTGTTATCGATATTGTAAAAAATTTCATCGTAGAGCCACTAAGAATCAAGTATTGGTGGATTGGTGGTTTCAGTTTTGTTAGCATATCCCTAACTGCACTCTATCATATCTACTTGAATAGTTAAATGTAGGATATATCCGGCTCGAAGGACCATATCCAAACGCCTGAAACGCATTATGTTAATTAGAATTAAACATAAGGTTATTACCATCGGTATTTAAATGTTAGACTTTTTATGTATTCGTATATTATTTTAAAAGGCAATATTTTTGCAAAAAACTTAACACTGACAGGCGTATTTCTATTGTGTTGTAGGCTTAATACTCAGTTGTTATAAACAATTATGTGTGTTTTTCATGTAGGTGATGTGCAGATAATTTTTTGTGTCATTAACACCGAATGAGTTGGTTTCGTACAATGTCATCGCGTTTATAGAAATTATTACAGTTTCGTAATTATTTTTAACAACAGTTTATTTTAAACTAGTTCCTGGTTCCTTTAATGGTTTTAATGTCTATCTATCCTAACATTTTGGAATTTTAGCTTTTTCTATAAAAGTTCTCATAATAGTCTGAATCAGTTCTTTATGTTAATGTTTTTTTTTTTAATAGTGTTTCTGATGAAAAGACTGTTAGTGAATCTAAAGTAAAGCTAAAAGATAAAAATTACTTCGGCAGTACCCAGTAACCCAGTACAAAACAAAGATGTACGCACATCTTGCGGATAGAATCGCGAAAACCGTTTGTGATTATCCTTAGAGGTGGAATTTCTTTTTCAAATTTAAATGGGACCAACTTCGAGGTGATGCGACCATTAAAAAAATCATCAAAATCGGACGACTCTGCGAAAAGTTATCCATGATCATACATAAAAAAAATATATAAGCGACGAATCGAGAACTTCCTCCTTTTTTTTCAAAATCAATATGGCGGATGTGACATCCGATTTCCGCAGTCGGAACTTTTACCCTTGTTTTCTATCTATTTCAGGTATACCAATGTCCGAAAAATTCAGCTTTTGCCTCAACACGCTGCTCTCGGACGTTGCACGAAAACAGCCCAACCTTCGAGAGGAAATCATCACAGCACAAATAGAGCTTATGTCAAACCTAACAAAAGTCATAAACAACTGCCACGAAAGCAGAGACTACCTCTCCGTATCCAAACTTCAATTGTGCAAGAGTACGCTGCCAATTTTAATAGGTCTAGCGAGATCTATGGGACGGTATGCGACTGTTGAACCTCCTTTATTATGCCGGTTGTTCCCCCAACCGAGTAGTCCCGTAAAAACTAAAGAACCTGAGCCTAGCTTTGAGTACTCCACTTTAGACAAAAAGAGGAAGTTCAATCAGTTTCGCCCCATCATACCCAGGTCTTTATCTGGGAATCTCAACCCGAATAACGAGGTTATAGTTGAAAATGGAAACGACACAGTCGATAGCACAGGAGGAACTTTAAAACGAGGCTCCTTCCATAGTTACAATTCAGTCCCATACGACCCGACGACGTACTTCTTCCACAAATTCGGGTCAAGCTTCAACCAGTTTCCATACATGAGGTATTCGGAATCTCCGGAGAAAAGGATCAGTGTACAGTTTTACGTGACGTATCTCCAGTCGATTCTGTCGCTGGCGAAGAAATTATTGACCAAAGATCTGTTGGCGTTTTTGGATGAGGAAGCCGAAGATATTTTCGCTTCTAGTCAAATACAGGTATCTCGTTACATGATAAAATCCTTGATCACACACATTGACACTTTCACTTGATTGACACATTGAGTTTTAGGCGTCCATTGCTAGACATAAGTCTCTTGTGGAAACATGTCAGGTCTATCCAGCGGCTCTCTATGGTACATCTGATGTCGGTCTATCTAATGGGGGAGTGCTAACACTGCGCTTAAAGCGGTGCGAAGTTTTTTTTATTCGATGACAAGATAGTCCCTGACTACGATCTCACCTGATTGTGTCTAAGATGGTAGCAGGCTAACTTGGAAGGGGTACGGCAGTGTCCATTCAACCCATAATCGGTTTCTACACGCTATAGTGCCGAACGCTAAATCGCTTGGCGGCACGTCTTCGACGGTAGGGTGGTAACTAACCATCAGACCAGACCAGAGACAATTCAGAAATTATAAATTAGGTAATTCCTAGGGAACAGGAGTAAACCTGAGTTTGAGGACCATTATTAGGTCTTATTCTGATATGAAATGATCTTTTAAAGACGTGACGAGATATAAGTTGGAGAGCAATGATAGACTGAACATATATTTCTCCAATTTATATGTTTGTCCTTAAATCCTTACTAATATTATAAATGCGAAAGTGTGTTTGTTTGTTGGTTTATCTTTCAATCACGCCGCAACAAAGCAATGGATTGACGTGATTTTTGCATGAGTATAGTCAACTATACCTATATATGGATTGGGAGAGTGACATAAGCTAGACTTTTTATCCCGGAAAATCAAAGAGTTGCCGCGGGATTTTAAAAAGTAGTATATTATATCAATGAAATTTTAACTTGTTTTAATTTCAGGTTTTCCCATATAAATCGTTTTCTGAGACGCTCAATTTAGTTATGGTGACACTTTTGCGAGATATTCTGCAAGACCAAAAAGATTTGCCCGGTCCATTTACCAAGGATGTACAAGTAAGTTGCTTATTTTGTTTCAACCCGATTTAAGTTCTAGACTGCATCCAATGTGGTAACTTGTCTGCATGTTTATGAGATGTGGGCAGATGGGTTTTCACCCATGATATTTTGTTCTTAAAAATGATTCGAACCCTCTTCCTTTCCTAAACGTGGCCAAATACAAGAACTTAAAGAGTTCTTTAGTCGTTTAAGCCCAGGGACAAATCTAGCGGAAAATTATACACGGAAATTCCGCTGCAAAGTAATTTTATTGGTGATAAGTTATACCCAAGTTAGAAGAAGATATCTTATGAAGCCTCTAGAGTCTAGATATATTAGGTGTACCCGTGTCCTGGGGTTTGTCACGTGTCAGTACATAAATTGAAATTATATAGATGGCCGTATTTGCACGGAAAAACGTAAAAGGAAATTCCGCGCGTAATTTTTCTCTGGAACTGTCTGCCGCTGGCCTTCGTTTTTGACATTTTGCACAAAAACAAGGAAATGTCAAAAACAATAAGATAGCGTTTGGACTTTAGGACGCTCTTAAGTATTTAGAGATTTATAGAGCGAACTTTGACTTTTCTAAGATTTAGTTAAAACAGACATTTTGCTTTCTACACTAACAATATCATAAAGGAGTATAGTTTGTTACCAAATAATTGATTTCACTGGTGATTAGGATGTAATGACTATTTTTTATTATTATCTTTTTAATTATATTCTGCTTTCCATCATTGATTGTCGTCAAGGGCAAGCCTATCTTATAATAACAAAAAAAAAATCGAAAGGGAAATAAATATAAAACCTGCGGGAAAAAGGTCGCGGTTAGTTTCTAGTATGTCTTATAACACTAAAGTAATATCACAGCAAAGTCAAAGTATGTTCTATATAATCTCAGCCTTAGTATTTGGCTAAACTATCAGTATTCCTCTAGAAAATCTTCGTATATGTTCTTCTTATCATTTTACTATTTTTCGATATTTTTGACCCCAAAACTTCTCCGTCGTAATTTTAAAATAAAATTTCTTAATTTTTCCACTTTTATTGTACTATCAACTTGAGGGCGCCAAACTAATTCAGGTAAAGGCAGAATACTTATGCCAAGTATGTACCTATATTATTTTAAAGCAGTCTGTATATAGTATAGAACTTAGATTATTCCACGTAGTAAATGTCTTCCTAGAGTTTTATACCCACGATTTTTGTCTTTTAAATTTTTAAGTAGGTAGTATTTGTGTTTAATATTAATCGATAATATTCTAGTGTCCATAATATTAAAACTGAAATAGTGCTATTGCAATTTTGTCTCATTTGTCGAAGCTATTAGTGAATGTCCTATAGGCAATTTTGTGTTATTAAAATAATGCGTGTATGACTTGAGACAGCTGGTACCCGATTATCTGATTTGTGCTGGTGTTTAAATAGGGTATTTAATAAAATTATTTGAGAATCGCTTTTGCAACCTTTGTACTTACACTTACTTGGCCCGATGACCCGTATATTTTACTAAGAGCCAGAAATATATCAAGATAGAACGGACAATTGGGCCGGGTACGCTTGCCAACAATTTGCAATACAGTGCAAGTTTTCAAATCAAATGAAAATTAAATCCCGTCAAAATGCTTTTTTACTTTTCCTAATTTAGTAATTAATCTCAAAAGAGGAGGCATTTCCTTGCACAAGGGAGTGTTTATTTGCAATAAAAACACACATGGCATAGTTTGATCAGAACGCCTTAACTCGTTTTAAGAGTTTCCGTGTCCGCTGGTGGGTCGGCGATAGAATCAGATCTTTAATTAAAGAGTAGGTAGAAGATCAAAGCCCCAATAGCCCAATGATTAAAGGTGCGGACTGAAAATTGAAAAGTCGCATGTTCGAACCCCACCGTTACACTATTGCCGTACCCACTCCTAACACAAGTTTTCACTTATTTGGAGGGGAGAGGAGAATATCAGTCAAGTTCAGCTTGGCTGATATTCTTTCTAAAAAAAAATAAAAGAAAAAAAAGAACAGTTCTATCTCGATATATTTTTATGTTCAGCGCAGTGTATGTGGCCAAACAATAACTTAGATTTATGGCAACAACGAGAATGTCATCGGGTCAAAATTGGTTGGTCCATTAGTAAAAGAAATTTCTCATAATATAGACCTCTAAGCAATAAGTAGGTACCTACTATAATAATAATATATCGACCGTTCCGTAAAACAAAGTCTCATCTGCTAAATTCACAACTTGAAATTTGAGCCCTAAAAGTCACATCTGCAAGGCTGAAATCTCAAGTTATGAATTTAGCAGATCAGACTTTGTTCTACGGAATGGTCGATATACATAATTTGACAAAGTAATATAGACACGTAAATCCTCCACGCTATTCTGTGTTTGTACGAGTATGTTATCCGAAAGTCGATATAATATGTATATCCTGAATATTTCTTAAATGTTGGCAGGAATTCGTCAAATGCCTATTCCTCAGTGGCCAGACAGAACTACAGAGTCGACACCACGATGCGTCTGAGAAAGAGGACAGGGAGAGTAACTTTGCCACTGTGAATAAGTTTAAAGTAAATGTCATGGCGAATTCCGCTTGTGTCGACCTTCTTGTATGGGCTATTGGTGACGAGACAGGTAATTCAAATTTTTAGACTATTTAAAATTTTATCATAAGTTATATCACCCTCACCAGCTGGTTGCTTGAGCACTACGACCATCCGTTGCTCCAGCAGGGTTAGCATGGGGAGGAGATAAAAGTTTTATCCCCCGATTTTATCTACTGACAAGGGATAAAATTATCTTCTTCCTATGCTAAAGCATAGCGACAGGGGAAAGGAAAAGTATATTCCTATAAGAATATCCACTGTGGATATTATTTCCACCGTTTTGCTCATGCTCGAAAGGTGGATAAAACTGAGCGAGGGGATAAACATTTTATCCTTTCCCCGGGGATAAAATTTCTCCCGCCCATGCTAGCTATGCAGATCTTTTTTTCCACGTACTACCAAATAGTGGAATCATCTCCCTTCGACGGTGTTCCCACTTAATTACAATATGGAATTATGTGGGGTAAACAATCATTTATTTCAGACTGAAAATGAATATGAAGTCATAAATTAGTGCCATTCTTTTTACAATGTTCTCTCAAGACAAGGATAGAATTATATTAGAGCTGTCAATTTATTTTAATTTACACAATGTGTATACAAAATTTAGGCTTGATCTAATTTTAATATGTTATGTAGATTATCACAGCATGTTGATGTTATAGTACGTTTATCTCACGAAGTTACGGGCGCTTTACTTGTGGATACGTCGTGTACAGATACGACACGCACACAACCATGAGCCATGTGCCTTCGTGAGTTGAAAGAACTATACGACTCACGTTTGGCAAGATGACATTAATTAAACTTTTCTATTCTTTGTCAGTAATATCTTCTATTTATACTATTCTTAAAAGCTCTAACCTCTTACTGAAGCGTCTATTTTCGATAGGTCTAATCTGATACAAATAAAATCTTAACGTTTTTATGTTATCTATATACTTAAGATTTTAGACTTGATTTGTAGGTTAATGACATAATTGTTACAAAACAATACGAGTACGTACCACGGTAATTATTTTATTTGGGATTGTCGATATTTCGATAGATTCTAACCATGACAGCTTCAACTTGACGTCTCGCAACACCGCAGTCTCGTCTTGACCACGATCAATTGGATCAAAATATCGACAATCCCATCTAAAATAATTACCGTGGTACGTACTTATATTATTTTATAACAATTATTTGATACTTATTATAATGATTTCCAGTTGACGACGATTATGACGTGCCAGCTTTATTAAACGCTTTAACTATTTCAATAGGTATTATTGAAGTAAGGTTTGAGGGTTACCCCTTGTTACTAACAAACGAACTGAATTATCATGTAACTAGTTTTCCCTTTCATGAATAATAAAGTGCGATTTTTTGTACATACACAAATTCTAATCGTCTTTTAGATAGCTTAATTATGAGGAATTCCCAAATGAGTTTCAATTTTTGCATTAAGTGAGCCACAAAATAGACCTAGATAATAGAATATAAAATTTTTATACAGAATAGAATTGCGATCAGCATACTGTAGCCGTCAAAGTGCAAATCCTTCCTAATATATAAATGCGAAAGTTTGTTTGATGGTTTGTCCTTCAATACCGCTGCAATAGAGCTACGGATCAACGTGATTTTTTGCATGGGTATAGTTGAGGGCCTGTAGAGTGACATAGGCTACTTTTTATTTATTTATTTATTAAAGAGGCACACAAAACAGGTTGAAACTAAAAATTGCACAAAATATAAATACATACAGCTTATCGAGAACCAAGTAACAACCCCACATATGTGTACACTGCAACTAACGAGTCAGAAAATTATAATATGAAATGAGTACCTAAATGATGATGAGTACATAAAATATTGACGGGGTCCATATTGTGGTGGAATAAAAAAATAAAAATAAAAAGTAAATCCACGCGGGCGAAGTCACGGGCATCAGCTAGTATTATAATATATTTGTGATGAATAACCTATGATCTCATGCATTCTCGTGGCTTGCTTGATACAAAAAAAGTTATAAAATTTAGATAATTACCACTAACAGTCTATAGTTTCGATTGTAACGAACCCATCGAAAGCTATACGTATTTCAGACAGCCTACACCTTAATAACAAAGTCGTTAGAATTACATTCTTAAAACTATGAAATACATGAAATATCTCATCTCATAGGAATTTGCGATTTTACAGTAATTTTTAGAAGCATGCATACGATTTGCCTGCGAATCCATATTTATTTGAGGTTAATTTTAAAATTACAGCAGTTTTCAACAGGCGATTTCTGTACATTATTTACTACATAGCTTTTGTTCAACGACTTTTAACTAAACTGAATGTAGAAAAAAAAATTGAACTTTTTATTTTTGTATGAAAAAAAAAATGATTTTCAAAAGTTGTCGAACAAATGTTGTGAAGTATGTATAGTCGTTGCTTGTAGAAAGTTGTTAGTACTTTTAAATTAATTTTACATAATTATATTTATGTAAATGGACATTGTTTCCGTAGGTGCTGATTCCCTGTGCGGAAGATTGACGGAAAAAATTAACTCCAATCACAATCATAAATTGATATTGGCTCACATGCCCTTACTAATGGTTTGTCTCGAAGTAAGTACATTTTAAGATAACATTTTCACATCACACTATATAACACTAATCACACTAATATTATTAAGGCGAATGTTGTATGTGTATGTGTGTGTGTATGTTTTTTACTCCTTCACGCCATAAAGGATAAACCGATTTGGCTGAAATTTGAAATGGAGATAGCCCTTACCCAGGATTAAAACATAGGCTACATTTTATCCCGGAAAATTAAAGATTTCCCGCGGGAATTACAAAACCTTAATCCATGTGGACGAAGTCGCGGGCATTGTCTAGTTTAATATATTTTCTAGCTGATACCCGCGACTTCGTTCGCGTGGATTAAGGTTTTTTAATTCCCACGGGAACTCTCTTACTTTTCTGGGATAATATATATTTTCATCTGTTATTGCTCAAATACAATACGTTATGTTAATATATATTAATGCCATTAATTATTTCAGGGACTAGGAAAATTAGCAACAAAATTTCCAACAATAGCGAATACATCGATATATTGTTTGCGAGATTTCTTAGTGACGCCGTCGCCTATACTTTTTAAATTGCACAAACTTGAACTAGAGAAAACTGGGAAGGAACATATGAAAGCCTCACGTAAGTCCATTTTAAATACTTGCTACGGACAAAACATAAATTAGTCTAATATCTAATATAATATTTAATTCGACTACGCTTAACAAAAGTCCGAAATTCGTTTGTGGGAATGGGCGTGACGTTCTAATGATAAAACTCCACAGTCAATTCTAGAGTTACCTTTACACAAGTTTAACAAATCGATTAAAAGTATGATTGTTATAAAATAATACGAGTACGTACCACGATAATTATTTAAGTTGGGACTGTCGATATTTAGATCGTGACCACGGTCCATGCAATTGGATATAACTTTGACGTTTTCATATAGTCTTTTTTGCAAAAAAAAAAAACATACACAGATGCTTGGATTGAAATGTACCTTTTGTAATGACGCACAGATCAGCCTCATCAATAGCCCAACGGTTAAAGGTGCGGACTGAAAACTGTAAGGTCGCAGGTTCGAATCCCACCCGTTGCACTATTGTAGTACCCACTTCTAACACAAGCTTTCCGTTTATTTGGAGGGGATAGGAGGATATTAGTCAACTTCAGGTTGCCTAATATTCTTTATAAAAAAAATTACAAAAAAAAGACGTGTGGCACTCGGGGACTGCCGCGGTAAAGCTATTGCATAGCATTTTTTATCAACGCCATCTAGCGGTGAGAGGAGTCCCGTGTCAGGTTATTTTCGTTACGGAATTACTGGATTCGGTCTCCACGCTCAAGGCCCGCGATAGAAACCATGTAATAGGTTAAAAATTGTATATTTAAAGTTCAAGGCAAAGAACACCAGAATCTGACGGACACGGGTGTGCCAGTGAAATCGACGCCGTTCGAGAAACTCCGAGATGCGGCCATCGAGAATCTGTGCGTCGCGCTGGAAGCTGCGCTCACCGTGGACCCTTTCTGTGTTCCCGCCTTGGTTGGATCTGTCAGTAATAGACTTTTCACTGCCGAGACTAGTGACAGGTAAGATATTCTCTTACTACATTTTTCTTAGGGAGGATTACTATATACTAGTCTTTTTTTTTTTTATTCGATGTCAAGATAGCACTTGACTGCGATCTCACCTGATGGTAAGTGAGGATGCAGTCTAAGATGGTAGCGGGCTAACTTGGAAGGGGTATAGTAGTGTAAATTCAACCCATACCCCTAATCGGTTTCTACACGCCATCGTGCCGGAACGCTAAATCGCTTGGCGGCACGTCTTTGACGGTAGGGTGGTAACTAGCCACGGCCAAAGCCTCCCACCATACAAGACCAGAGACAATTTAGAAATTATAAATTCCTAAATTGCCCCCGCCGGGAATCGAACCCGAGATCTCCCAGTTATAAGACCACAGCGCTCACCACTCTTTCTGATATATAGCGTTATCTCTCGATGGAGTGGTACAGCTTTCTGGGGCTTTCCTAGGTAGCGAACCGAAAGTATCGATACTACTCAGGTATCGATCCTTTTTTGAAATCCCTAAGCATCATCCAAACTTGACAGCAAACTTGATGGAATGTGGCCTCCCTTATAGACATTCAAGATTCAAGATATTCAGTTCAATTCAATTTTCTTTATTTCTTGGTAAGGCTTGTGTAAGCTCTTACGAATGTCATTTACATAATAATATTATACAATTTAAATTGGTCATTCTAAATTAATGCATTTTTTCAAAATTTGATATAAACAAAAGAGGTGACTGCGATCGTCACTATGTTAAAATCGATTGTTACAGCGAATCATCACTTATCAGCACAAACATAGTGATAATGTTGGGACACGTCGCTGTAGCTTTGAAAGACACGCCGAAGACGACGGACACCATCCTACAATTTTTTCAACAGAGGTATGAATTTATGAATAATTAGCTGATGTGACGTGGCATGTCGGCAGAGACTCCCCACTGGGTGGACCAACGATATCAAACGAATCGCATGAAGCCGCTGGATACAGGCAGTGCAAGATACCTTTGCCCAGCAGTGGACGTCAATCGGTTGACGAAAAACAGAAAGAAGACAAATTAGTGAAATTATGGTATTACAAGTGTTCATGGGCGGCGGTTGTCACTTTACATCAGGTGACCCGCCAGCTCGTTTGCCCGCTATTCATATAAAAAAAAAACTAGGAGATGAAAGTTGCTAACGGCTTTCTATATCGAAAAATAGCCGTAGTATGAGTTCGCGCATCTCGACAACGCTGATAGATTATAAGTGTCGAAACTGCCATGAATTCCCACGTTCTGAAACGAGTGCATTCATAAATCGCTAAGACTCTTAAGTCTTTTAGGACCGTTTGCCATTTCCAGCCCCCTGATTCTGTAACTCAGTGCCTATCAAAAAATGAAAGCCACTGGCAAATATTTTTTATCCATTGAAGATTTACTATAAAATAGTAAATGACATTTCTCTTCAAACCTTCAATGGTTAAAAAATGCCTATCTTCGTTGACAGGCACTGAGTTACAGAATCAGCATAGCTAGAATGGGCAGGAGATAAAAAATTTATCCCCCGATTTTATCCACTGATAGGGGATAAAATTATCTTTTCCATATGCTAAAGCATGGCGACAGAGAAGGCGAAGTATATTCCTAGAAGTATATCCACTGAGTGTTATTTCCACCGCTGTGCCCATGCACGACGGGTGGATAAAACTAAGCGAGGGGATAAACATTTTATCCTTTTCCCGGGGATAAAATTTCTCCCGCCTATGTTAGCCCTGCTGGTATAGTAAAAGAGAGACTTTTTTATGCAAAAAATAATCCGATCTCGATTATTGCCTCTTTGAAGTCGTCGAAACAAACTTTTTTTTTTTACTTTCAAGGTTATGCCGCTCCCCGTCGTCCCTAGACACGCTTATCGTGGATCAGCTGGGCTGCATGGCGCTGGCGAGCCCCGAAGGCCCCGCCCACGACGAGATCATGCGCATGTTCACCGTCATCACCGTGGAAGCCGCCAGTGCCGCCTACCAACACACTGATGATAGGAAGCAATATCGGTGGGTTTTCTTATTTGACTAGCTTTTGCCCCCGCGACTTCGTCCGCGTGGAATTAGGTTTCGGGGTGGAATTTTCAAAAACTGTGACACACGTACTTCTTTATTTTTAACTGAAAGCTCAAAAACCAACTTTGATGGAAACAGCTTGAAAAATGACGGAGTTTCATATAAACTTCCATCCCCTATTTAAACCCCTTAGGGGTGGAATTTCCAATAATCCTTTCTTAGTGTGCGCCTACGTCTAAAAGGAACCAACTGTAAAAATTTCAAGTTTCTAACTTCAGTAGTTTAGGCTGTGCGTTGATATCTCAGTCAGTCAGTCAGGACTTTGAATTTTATATATATAGATGACAGATTAGCCCTTGACTGTGATCTCACCTAGCGATCTCACCTGGTAAGTGGCGATACCATCTTAGACTTAAGATGGTAGCGGGCTAACTTGGAAGGGCATTCCCCTTCCAAGTTAACCCGCTATGGTCTTGTGTCGACTGCATCTAGCTCCTTACGGCACTTCTGATATCGTCCGTCTACCTAATGGGGGACTGCTAAAACTCCGCTTTAAGGTGCGAAGTTTTTTTTAAATTCTATGACAAGATAGTCCATGACTGCGATCGCACCTGATGGTAAGTGACGATGCAGTCTAAGATGGTAGTGGGCTAACTTAAAAGCGGTATGGCAGTGTCACATGAAACAAACGAAGAACATAAAAAATACAAAAAATTTGGTATAAGTAGATTTTTTTACTTTTTGTCGTACACTACAAAGTCACTTTGTTAAATATTTTTATGTTATTTTTAGGCACGTATCTGGTGCAGTGCTCAACGCATTAGCGAACATAGCAGCAAACGTTCGGGGGACCGTCGCTCGACTCGACCTTCTCACTCGTTTGCTCGAACTGTTCGTGCAACTCGGCCTAGGGGGCGAACGAGCCACAGATCGATCACCTGCCCCCGTATTGAAGGCTTCAGGCAGCGCCGGCAATTTGGGAGTACTCATACCTGTTATTGCGGTAAGTATAATATTGCTGTGACCAACAGCTAGCATGGGCAGGAGATAAAAAATTTATCCCCCGATTTTATCCACTGATAGGGGATAAAATTATCTTTTCCCTATGCTAAAGCATGGCGACAGAGGAGAAGGCGATGTATATTATATAAGTATATCCACTGAGTGTTATTTCCACCGCTGTGCCCATGCTCGACGGGTGGATAAAACTAAGCGAGGGGATAAACATTTTATCCTTTTCCTGGGGATAAAATTTCTCCCGCCTATGCTAGCCCTGCAGGGGCATTAACCTGTGAAATCTCATACAAATTTTGTTGCGCTTAAACACTTTTTAGGCCGTTTTCACATTAAGCTATCGATCACGACTTTGCGAAAATGAAAGACGTTAGGTTAAAGACGAATTTGTGAACAGTATCCTTAGTATGTGTTTGCACATCTCGATAACGTTAATAAGATTTTGAGTAAACATGTGTTAAATAGTGTGAGCCGCAAAATATGAATTATAAGTTAGTAAAAGTTTGATTAATCGTGGTGTAATAAATTAGTAAATACCTCATTTATTTAACAGGTATTAGTCAAAAGGTTGCCTCCAATAAAAAATCCAAAACCTCGTCTCCACAAACTCTTCAGAGATTTTTGGTTGTACTGCGTCGTCATGGGTTTCACCGCTGCCGAATCAGGTAAATACTGAACTACCCTTAATTCATATTTATTCTTCTTATTTAAATGTACCCACATTTTGAACCGCTCGATTATCAACTCTAATTCCATTGTTTTTAAATTCAATTTAGCACTATCTGTTTCCCCCTCAAGTATTTTACACTTATAAGGGCTCATCTATACGTTACGTTAAGTAAATCTTACAAACTGGGTACATATTTGGTATATCGAGAGGAGACTTTTGTATAGTAGTAAGCCGGTGATAGATTGAGATGAATTAATGAATAATATTCATTGTATTTGTATTCCATTTCTAAACTGCGATTTTATTCCGAAACTTTCGAGCAGAAAGCTTGTAAACTTTAATACAATTCTATGACATAATTCTAATAATGTGGGTAGCTTGTAAACTTTAATACAATTCTATGACATAATTCTATAATGTGGGTAGCTTGTAAAGTTTAATCCAATTCTATGACATAATTCTATAATGTGGGTAGCTTGTAAAGTTGAATACAATTCTATGACATAGTTTTATAATGTGGGTAATTATTATTAGTAGGTAGGAGTATACTTTAAAGGCGGAAGTAATAAAAAATTGCTCGACCATAGTAAGTGAATTTTGGAACATGGCTGAAGTATCTATGGATAACTCATAAAAATGACAGCTTAAGCGTAAAAGAGATGCAGCTATGCGAATTTATAAGATTAGAGACGAGACACACGATTGCCTCCTCCAGGGTTTGCGATGTTTTTGTCTTCCACTGTTGACAAACAAATACATTGGTGGGAAACAAAAGTTATGAATTGGGTATTTGATAAAAAAAAATTATACACTTAAAATTAAAGGTTTTTAATATTATAACACAATGTCATTTTTCTTTTTTTAATAACTTTACTAGTCTCGAAAATATAGAGCTTTTAAGTTTTCTGTTAGAAAAAGAGAGCGCTATTGCAACATGACGTCACGGTTCAATATTTTTGTATGGAGAGTGTATAAAGCATACACTTTCCATACAAAATTTCGTTTTAGAAAGAAATGGATACCGATAAAGTCGCATTAAAACATTATTACTTGTTTTTTGACTGATTTATTTTCTGTTTTTACAAATGTTATTCTTACATATTACATTTTCGATTGTAATTAGTGAATATCCACATTTTGACAAGAATCAAATACCCAATTTTGTTTTTCATTATTTTTTAAAACCACTGTATCCATTTATAGTTCATACATACATTAAAGTTTTGTGTATTAGGAATAATAGAATAGAAAAGTTTTTATTGAAATACAATTTTACAAAGTTCTTTTAAAACGTCAAGTGAATCTACCACTGGTTTATTTTATTACTAGTTGACGCCCGCGGCTTCGCTCGCGTGGAATTAGTTTTTGAAATCCCGCGGGAACTCTTAGATTTTCTGGGATAAAAAGTAGCCTATATCACTCGACAGGTTCTCAATTAGACCCATGCAAAACATCACGTTGATCCGTAGCTCTGTTGCAGCATTATTGAAGGACAAACCAACAAAAAAAAAAACACTTTTGCATTTATAATATTATATATGTATAGTAAGGATAGAACGTCACGCCCATTCCCACAAGCGACTTTCGGAATTTTTACTAATGTTGATTTTCTGTTCGTTTCGGGTATACGCGTTCTTAGGTTCTGTTACATACTATGTTTTGGAATAACGTGATGTATAGATGACCCAAACTGTGCTATTAATATATTGTGATAGTATTTAAACATCTTATTGTCTCTTCTTCTATGGCCACGCCTGTAGCAATGCGAAAGCGTGAGTAAAGATGCTTTTAGAAAATTCTTAGATATTGTATGTCGTTTGGTTTTTTTATATTCAGGTATGAAAGTTTCTATGCGTTTTTTGATATGATGATATATACAACTTTTATAATGTAGAGTTGATATAGAATATTTTATATTTTTACATAAAACTTTCTTCTAACAACTAGCAATACTTAGATAAAACTTTTTTTTAATTTATAGAATAAAATCATACCTGTTAGGTTACGCATACTTCTTAAAATAAGCAAAACAAATTGAAAAAGCGAAGCACTTAACATTTTTCAACTTAGTTAAGAGTTTAATTTTTGTCCCTAATAGAACCTTAATAAATTTTTATTATGAAACTAGTGTATATGTCATTATTTCAGAAATATTTCGCATCCAATATTGTGCAGGGTTGTTTTTATTTTTTAAATTTTCAGAGTGTGTTGAAACGTAGTGTGTTTTTGATTTTATCTTTCAATGTTAGAATGCGTTGTTAGCATTTACTTACTATAATTTGAGTTAGTAGGAGTGTACAAGATTGGTTTTTGCTTTTTAAAGCGAGTTTTAAATGTGTAAATAGGTGATGCTGAAATAGTTTGTTTTTTATTTAAATTGCGCTGTATTTGTGACTAAATAAAATATACGAAATGTGCGTTTGAACTGCTGTCTTGTTTGGATTTTGTGTGACTTAAACATAAATAAATACGTCTGTTTTCATAAAATCAGGACCTGTCAAAAATATCCCTTGGTTATCTAACTTAGTCAGCACATCTAAATACAAAAAGTACAGATATTTTTGGCTTGTCATGGTACGGTGAAGTACCTTCCACTGAATGGTTCTGTGTGAAACAGTAATTTTTCATATTTTTCACGTTTGAGAAAAATATTTTCCCCATAATATTAACTCAAAACTGAAAAATACAGCAAGAAAACAATAATTAGATAATAATGTTATCCATTCCCATTTGCTAGCCAAATAATTATACTAAAATTTCCCCAGGATTATGGCCCCAAGAATGGTACGCGGGTGTGAAAGAGATAGCCGTGAAATCACCCTTCCTTGTCTCTCAAAATTCTTTGCGTTCGGAAATGAGAGAGTTACAGTACACGTCAGCTGTCAGAAACGATTCCGTATCGATTAACGAACTGCAGGAGTTAAAGACACAGATATTGAATTTACTGGATCACCAGCAAGAAGTGACTGTAATAGTTCCTAAATTGACGTTTGCACCGTGTATGTATTTGCTGAGCGTATATTGGTTGGAGACTTTGAGGTGAGTTCGTAATCGTATTATAGCAGGGCCACCGCGCTTTCGCTAAGTCGATCTGTAGTTCTGTTGTAGCGTTATTTAAGGACAAACCAACCAACAAACAAACAAACACACTTTCGCATTTATATATTAAAGTAAGGATAAGGTCACACCCATTCTCACAAATGACTTTTGGATTTTCTTGAGGCGTAATAGAGGAGTCAAGGCCTATTTCGATTTCTAATTTGCCTGTCGTGTAAATCAACTTTTCTTAACCAGAATGCTTCATCTTCGTATTTGAAAATTGAAAGTTAAAACATGGCATTTTATCATTATTGAGAATCGTACTTTTCGTAGGTTGGAAATACTATTTAAAACGTATTTTATTTGAATTTATCCGAGATTGAGCCTAATTTTACGAATATATTATACTTTCTTTCTGTAGTGTGATGCATCTAGACTGTGACCATGTATATTTAAGCATAATACTATAATGCTTTCTCAATAATACGTATCCCTTTCTTACTTCCGAACAGAGTGTGCAATTCACCAGAGCCGAGTTTACAACACATAATAGAGTATTTGAGTGACACGGCGCTGCAGAAAGATAAGAGCGGTATGTGGCAATGTGTTGCCAGGTAAGCCCATGCATTTTTAAATTCTTCTTCTTTATCAACAGACAAAAGTCTATAACATGGTCTTCCACAGGTCTACTCTTGCGCTGCCTGTATCTGATTCAAAACATCCCTTTATTATCTTAAGATGTTTATGTTAAGTTGTGTTTAAAATATTTTTGGTCTTCGACCATTTAGCCGGGACGTGGCAAGCGCACGCATTTCCCTCTGCCGAAGTACATGTACAAACGTACGGTTCAGCTTGTAAGTGTGACAGTTTGAGTTAGTGTGTGTTCATAGAGACATTAAGTGTTTACAAGAGTGTGCGGAAGTGAGTAAATGTGTGCTGTACGTGATCACCCCACCTCACCGCAGAAAGTGGCAGAATATATTCAGTACTAAATCTGCGTAAAGGCGCGTCCCGGCTAAATGGTCGAAGTTTTTGGTAAATTAAGTGTAAGTTATGAAAAAGTAATAACAATTTTTTTGTTCATGACAAACTTCCAACAGCGTTGGAGATAAAGTGTTCCAAAAATTCCTCGATGTGATGTCCGAGAAACTCAAAGATGAATGTCGAGAACGGGAGCTCGAAGGTCACGCCCAGTTTCTGCTGGTCAACTTCAACCATATACACAAGCAGATCAGACGAGTCGCGGACAAGTGGCTGGCTGGGCTGGTGGATAGGTTCCCGCACCTTTTGTGGAACTGTCGGGTGAGGAATTTGGATTCATTCATCATTCTTCATTACTTAATTCACTGGCTCAGTGACCCAAGGAGGATCTTTGCCTCCGACAGCAGAAGCTGCCACTCATGCCTACGCTGCTTCACGCCATTCAGGTGTTTTGAGGGCTTGCAGGTCTTCTGTCACTTCGTCCACCCAGCGATACCTGGGTCGTCCAACGAGGCGTTTTCCTATTGTACGACCCAAGTATGCTCTCCTTACAGCACGATCCTCTCCCATTCTCTCTAGGTGCCCGAGTCAGCGGAGTCTTGCCGATTTATATTCTCCAATAATATAATATTATGTTCCGCTAATTCCTCAATCTCCCGATTCTTTCTCTGTCTCCAGTTGCCATCTTCAAGTCTGGTTGGTCCTAGGATCTTCCGAAGGATATTCCTTTCAGCCACTAAGAGCTTACTCTCCTCCGTTAGCTTTAATGTCCAGGATTCACAGCCGTACATCAAGATTGGCCCGATCACAGTTTTATAAATACGAATCTTGGTTTTCCGGCTGATGATCCCAGATTCTTCATTCATCGTCCTTTATTCATCATTGCCGACCTCCCTGGCGTAGTGGTGGTCGCTATGGTCTTATATCCGGGAGGTCTCGGATTCGATTAGGACAAAATATAATATAATTAAAAAAGATATAATCCATTATAACGTATCATTTTCTGATTTTAGGTGCTCTGGTCAATGCTGGACATTCTCCAAGTGTTGAGTTTCAGTTTGGAGTTGGATGCGAATCAAGAAACGCCGCTGTTGAAAGTTCCGGGTACAGATTTTACTTTGCAACTTCAGGACACCTTAGAAGGTCGAGAGGTAATGAGATTTTATGATTTAATTTTTTTCACTTATTTCTGGGATTGTCTATAAATTATGTCAATGCAATCATAAATTGGTGATAATGCATTTTAATCAATGTATCAATCAGTCAGAGGTACTTGCGATCATACACTGGCCCTGTAGCAATCTTCTTTGCCAACCGATAGACGTCCACTACTGGACAAAGTTGCATGGACTTTCACAGGCCTCGGTCTTACGCAGCTTGAATCCAGCGACTCCTACACTTCCCGGTGCGGGGTCACCAGTCTAGCAACTTGTGGCTTGTCGATGACTTTTTTTTCCGGTTCTCCTCATTTCTGTAGCAATTATTTGTAATTTTATAATCAAAAATATATAAAAAAAATGTATGTTCAAATCCATTTTGAGTAAACCTAACTGGTTTTCGCAGGGCATAGTAAAAGATTTCGCTGACCGTTGCCACGGAATTGTACAGGAAGCTATGAAGTGGGCACCCCAGTCTACTCGGTCACATTTACAGGAATACCTCAATCAGGTAAGTCTAAATAACGCAAGTCTAAATAAATGTAATGAGATTTTTTAAATATCTATCATATTGTGTTCTTTTTTTTGTGAGGGAAATGATTTGGAAATGTGCTTCTAAAACCCTCTAAAATTACTCTACACGAGAGTTTTATGTGAAATACACCTGTAATATGATTAATTTCAACCTTTCGTTGACCAGAATTGAGTACAGTTATTAGGTAGAGTAAGGTTTAAGCCATAGTCCACCACGCTGGCTCTTATTTGATTTTTTATTCATTTTTTTTTTTGGGTTTTTTACCAGCTGGCACGCCAACCCCATCGAAACATACAGTGGATACTTGACCTAATTAACAATAAACTTATTTTACTAAATACTCCTTTCGACGACCTCCCTGGCGCAGTGGTGAGCGCTGTGGTCTTATAACTGGAAGGTCTTGGGTTCGATTCCCGGCGGTGGCAATTTAGGAATTTATAATTTCTAAATTGTCTCTGGTCTGGTCTGGTGGGAGGTTTTGGCCGTGACTAGTTACCTACCGTCAAAGACGTGCCGCCAAGCGATTTAGCGTTCCGGCACGATGGCGTGTAGAAACTGATTAGGGATATGGGTTGATTTACACTGCTATACTCCTACCCGCTACCATAAGTTAGCCCGCTACCATCTTAGACTGCATCCTCACTTACCATCAGGTGAGATCGGAGTCAAGGGCTATCTTGTGATCGAATAAAAAAAAAAACTAACTTTTTAAAGCTTTGTACTTAGGTTCCGAACTCAACCCTCTGGCACCATTGCGGCTTAGCTCTTGCGACGGGAGCTTTATTGGGGGCAGCTGGTTTGAACCGACTTTCAGCCCCGCTTCCAAAGTCCGCCCTTGACAAGCGCCCGCCCTGTGTCACCCAAGATTCCGCTGCTCTATTGGCTGGCGTGTCCCAAAGAAGTCGATTTTCGGGAGAAGTGAGTATGACATCCCTTAGGTCCACTTACACCAACCCCCTAAACATATTAAGTTAAATTTTCTGTACCCGTCCTTTTCTTGTTTACTCTGAACTAAACTTGCCAAAGAGTGACAGCATTACAAAATTTAACTAAACATAATGAAGAAGATTGGTGCAAGACAGCCTAAATATTTCAGCAAAACTAACAAGAGAAAAACAAGAACGAAAAGATCTCTCCTCAAGGAAGAAGGAAAGCAAAAGGAAGAAGGAAAGCAAAAGGAAGAGCTCTCCTCTTCCTTCTCTTTCTCTTAGGAGGAAAGGAAGAAGACAGGTCTCTTAAAAGTCTTATTTCATTCGTAGGTAGCAGGTGCAGTACATGCAGAAGGCGGTGGAGAAGCGGCAATATGGAGAGTGGGGTTACGTCTCCACACTGCGCTAAGGGATGCCTGCGCCAGTGGCAGCGAAACAGCCCATCGAGCCGCTTTGTGGCGCTGCACAGCGCTGTTAGTGCACGCGAGGTCCACTTCCTCGGGAACCACGCCCACAGCCCGTGCGGTACTTCACAGTATTGGTGAGTATGTATACTTATACTCTGAAGTAAGATATGTCGCTCATTTGCGACAAGGGTGACATAACTCAAAATTCACCAATTTTAGTGTCGAAAATTTATACTTTTTGCTATAAAAACAACATTACGCTAAGCACAAAAAATAAGAGCGCGAGAGATTGTGACTTAGTGCTCTGTCGCTTTGTTGGCCGCTGTGTTGTTTTGAGACCGCAGCATCCACAAAACATATTCTCTAACGAGGGAATTCTCTCATCGTCGATTTTGAATTATGTCACTCTTGTCGCAAATGAGCGATGTGTCTTTGGGTATCGCTAAGAGAGATGCTCTTTTTATATTAAATTTATAGACTAGCGCTTGACTGCGATCTCGCCTGATGGGAAGTGAAGATGCAGCCTAAGATGGTGCGCGCTTGCCTATTCACTCTTGATTAAAGATAACCTAAACCTAAGTTATAGTTAGTTGCTCTAACGAATAAGGGTGAATAAAGGTTCAGATCGGACCGCCAACCAGATCCGAGATTATAATATTATAGAGATTTACAAAGATAAATAAGTAAGAGAGAAAATGCTTTGGCTTCTAGTCTGCCTTTTGTACTGTCTATGGTGTGATATGATGCAATAAAGTGAAAAAGAAGAAATAATATAGGAAGGAAAATATTGTAAATTTTTTTCACATTTTTTCGATGCCAAATATTTACGTTCGGTTCTTGAGATTTTTTCAAAAAGCTCGCTGAATGCACAATTCTGTGGAAAATTCATTTAGATTTATGTTATGATGTTTTGAATAGTTTCCAAAAATCAAAAAACCGGCTTTGCTTCAGTCCCTTTTATTTATTGATATCACCGGATCTTTTGAAGGACTTGAGAATTTTTTAATTTTGAGCTCGTATTTGAGGTTATAATTGCTGTTTCCCTTGACAGCGTGGTCGCAAGTAGACATATTCACGGAGGATGCCGTCATAACGGCGGCGGAGTGCTGGCAATGGCTGAGCACGGCGCGCCCTGACTTGGAACTGCGGCTGTTACAAGAGATCTTCATGGCCTGGCAATGTACTGTTGACAGGAAGATGGGGCTGTTCTCTAAACAAACTGAGGAAACCAGCCCTTTGGCGGCTTATGAAGGTAGACCTTATATGTACTTTTTCATTTTTCAGCATTGATTCTTGTATTTTTACGGAGGTTGCATTTTACATAGGTCATGAGAGTCATTAATTGTCTATGAATACGTACACAGTAGTTATCTGGCCCACTGACTCTCGAAGAGCGCTTCGATTGGTTAAATGTCGCGCCAGATTGCATTGCGGCACAACGCAGTGCCAGAATGTGCTTCATTTTTCAGTCAAATTAAATTGTGATGACATTATTGGATGTCTCGATTTCCACTTGCTTTTTTTTCCTATTGACTCATTAAGCTGCATGTCTTGCCTGATGGTACCATTATGAAGCCTCAATAGCTTAGCGGGAAATGGGCTGGAATGACACCAGAATAAAATCTACGGTTCAAACCCCAAAATTGCCATGTCCTAACACAAGCTTTATGCTTAATTTGGTGGGAATAGAGCAATATTAATATTCCCCTTTCCCCATGTTTAACATGGCAAATATTCCTTTTCAAGTTTTTAATTTATATTATTTCTACAATGTAACGAGTAAAATATTCTAGGTGCCAAACTGGAGCCTAAACCGCCGTTCGTAGCCCCTCATGCAGTATGGGTTCGATACTTATGCGAAGTTGCTGAAACCGCTAAATACAACAGTTTGGAAAAAGTCGAAATGCTGGCTAGTTTACTTCACAGGTAAAACATCTCTTATATTGATTTTCTTGTATTGATTCATTACGACTAATGCTGCTGTACACAATCTAAATCTCGTGCCATCCCTTTCATAATTCTTTCTGCTGAAAAGGATAGCACTAGATTTGTACCTGTCAATTTAGTTTAATAGAGATAGTGTCCAATAGAATCTGCCACATCGTTTCTTTATTTTCTAGGTCTCTCCCAGTAACCGTGGGTGACGTACGCGATCACATCAATAGGCATGTCGACGCTGCTGGTGTGAGATTTAAGTGAGTTTAAAAATTAGTAATTATTTCTTGACTTCTTATTGTGTAGTTCTAAGAGGTTTCAACTTATCTCCCTGCCTTATTTCAGTCAAATCAGTTCAATTATTCAACATTAAAGAATCAAATTAAATCAATCAAACAGACTAATAAACGCCCTTACAGTCCTTACACGTTCACCAAATGAAGCCGGAATTAAACTTTGATGATAGTTTTGACATCATATCAAAGCAAATAAGACTTCAGACATACATAGGCAGGTTTCCATTTATTCAACGCCGAATAGAACGCCTGTCTAAACGATGCCATCCAATGACTGACGAGTGTGACCTTAGTACTTTGTGGCCGTGTATTTAGTAGGTACTTTGTTTTTACTAAGTAAAACCTACTATTCATGTTTACAAAAATTTAGTCTGCCCTGTGCGACTCCAGGCTAGATTATAGATATTTTTTGAGTGTGATTTTGGAGTTAGCTAAAATTTGGAATGCCCTTCCGGCTTCCGTTTTTCCAACTAACTATAATGTGGGTGTCTTTAAATCAAGAGTGAATAGGCATCTTCTAGGCAAGCGCGTATCATCTTTGCATCTTCACTTACCATCAGGTGAGATCGCAGTCAAGCGCTAGTCTATATATTTAAAAAAAAAAAAAAAAAGCTGGTACAGAAAGTCAATGATTTGAACAGATTATTCTTTTCTCAAACAGACTTCTGTCCTGCGGCTTATCTCTCCTCCAAGGCGACATTCTACCCCGCTCTCTAGCCCGTAACATCCTTCGGGAACGGGTGTACAGCGCGTGTCTAGACTACTTCTGTAGAGGTCTACAGTGTCCTTCCAAAATGGCCGGTGCTCTGAGGGAAGATATCATTTCACTGATTAAGTTTTGGCAGTTGATGCATTCGGATAAGAAGTATTTGAAGAGCAGCGATATAGGTGGTAAGTAACTCCTTTAGAAAAATAAGTAATTATCGGTGTCTTTAACAAAAGTCTTGAATACTGAGGTCGTACTCAACCCAAAAAAGTGTTCCTTATACCGTAGATGACTAAATATCATTAAATTCATTAATATTTTAACACGTTCTTCTTTAGAGGTCGTCAAATTGCCTCGGGATAATTATTGCTCAGTGAAAGAGTGCTGGGCCCATAACCTAATAAAAAATATTTTGCACTTTCATCATTTTATTGACTAGAGACAAAATGGCAGACGCAAATGATGCAATAGACACTTCTCAGGACATATGGAAAGAAAAATTACTAAAATTAGTTTTGTAGATGCATTTATTTTAGCAGGAAGTGTTGAAAAAACATATCTGTTAAGATCATCTTTTAAAAAGTTGTACTTTAATTGTCCCAGACGTCTTACTCATTGAGTTTTAAATTAGCATCTTGATACATATATTACGCTACTTTCAGCGGAGTTTGAACTAATGGGTCCGAGCAGTAACCACAGCATTTATACTTCAAACTCGGCCGATAACCGATCTTCAGTTAACAGCAATGATATTGGCAATCGGCAAACTTCGGGTTGGATAAATACGGTAAGATTATTATTTTTTACTTTACTCAGTATTGCCAATGGGTTTCATTTCATTAAAATTACCAATGCTTTTGCTTAAATTTGTATTGCCAATGGTTTTCATTTGATTAAAATTACCAATGCTTTTGCTTAAATTTGTATTGCTAATGGTTTTCATTTCATCAAAATTACCAATGCTTTTGCTTTTTGTATTGAAAATGGTTTTTATTTCATTAAAATTACCAATGCTTTTGCTTAAATTTGCATTGCCAATGGTTTTCATTTCATAAAAATTACCAATGCTTGCAGTCCTAACCCATCACTGCTCTCATTCTGCGCATTACTGTGATACTTTGGTATAATTTGTAGGTGCCCATGTCAACAACAACTTTATCTAGCGGAGCGGGCAGTGTAGCGGGTAAGAGATCGATTCGAAGCATCAAGCCTCCAGCCAAATCACAGGACCCGTTCGTCAAAGATTACGTGCGAAAACGGAATCTCATATTGGAACTCATGGTGAGATTTAGGGCTTATATCACCATCGTCAGGTGGACTTTAACCGACGAATAAAGACTTTTGTTGGCAATCTGTCAGAACATCATCAGTTAAAGTTTAATCGCTGATGGTGAATTAATAGGCCCTTAGTTTTTTAATTTGCATTACCTAATGTTCCGTTCTTGTAAATGGCATTTATCGTGGGATTTTATCGATCTACGTCAGATAAAAATATAAGAGTTTCACGGTACACGAAATGCTCTTGCGTCATGATTCTGTAATTTTTAAAAAATCTGACTTTATAATACCAAGGGTACCGTAAATGTACTAAAGGTATCTTAGCGATGTTGAGAATCACTGCATATGTAATATTTATGTTTCGATCGAAGTGATATTAGTTCCGATTTAACGAGGAAAGTGGCCATAAAAACCATTTTGAATGTTTAACATTATCATTGAATTTTTTTTTGTAAGTGAGGGTACATGTAAAAATTCTTGGTTCCACAGGCAGTAGAAATAGAATTCCTCGTGACGTGGCACAATCCGCACAGTCGACCCGAGCAAGCGGTTCCAGGTGAAGACAACATAGCGACTTGGCGATCCAAGCCCAACACTGAGCGGACGTGGCGAGATTATACTAAACTGGCATGGGACATTAGCCCGACGTTGGCTGTGTTTTTACCAGAAAGGTAAGATCTCTTTGATTTTCCGGGATAAAAAGTAGCCTATATTATTCTTGTTCCAACTATATCCATGGAAAAATCACGGTGTTCCGTTGCTCCGTTGCTGCATGATTGAAGGACAAACCAACAAACAAACATGCTTTCGCATCCTTATTAATATTTATTGAGTAATAAAAAACAGCTGGTCTCCGAGGGATTGTAATAATTAAACGCGGACGAAGTCGTGGGCCAGTTCATAATATTAGCAAGGATAGAAACCGCCGCTACTTTTTGAAAGTCCATAAATCACAAGGAACAAACTTATTTAGCCTTAATCCGCCAAACCAGAAAAGTATGATATTTTAAATTATTATATGTATATGGTTTTGTTAATCTTTAATGTGTTATTCTCTTATCCCAGGTTAAAGAATGAAGGTATTATAGCTGAGATTAAGAGGAAAGTGCAAATGCATCCGATATCCGTATGTCATATACCTCAGGCGTTGAAATATCTAGTCACCACTGAAAATTTACTGAACGACGCCCATGAAGTAAGTAATTCACCTAAATTTTAAACAGAGCACGCTCATGTAGGCCAACTTGTAGCTCTTATGACACGTCATGACTCTACCACCGGTTCGTAATGCAGATTCTACTGAGATCTCTACGGAATACGATCTAGTGTCACTTGTATATAGCTGGTTCTAACGATGCGCTTGAGGTTGTCCGTACGTCAAATGGAGGTCTTCTAATACATTATCTCATACCAGGTCGCCACTCGAGTTCATTGGGGCCACTGAGCTGTATCTTTAATCTATGATTAACACTGGACAGGACAGGTTGCTGTGATTTCTTTTTGGGGCTACTGATTGGCGCCATTTTGTATTTGATTGACGCCATCTTGCCGTTATAAGCCAAGATGGCGTCATATCTATATAAGTGTCTCTGGATCTAATTATATTGCTACACTCGTATGTCAAATGTGGTGCTTCAAATTGAACCATATTTAAGCTGTCAGCTGGGTAAGCCAATCCAGTGTTAATCATAGATTAAATAGATTAGTGGTTATACATATCTTGCTACACTTCTTTGGGCAACTTCCAGTTGGTACACATGGTGACATGGGCGCGAGTGAGTCCCGTAGAGGCGCTGTCGTACTTCAGCCGCCAGTACCCGCCGCACCCGCTGTCCGCTCAAGCTGCTGTTGCCACTCTCACCTCGTACCCGTCTTCTGCCGTGCTGCTGTACATACCGCAGCTTGTGCAGGCGTTGCGGCACGACACTGTGAGTATACCTTCATGACTCCTCATGACTGAAGGTAGTGCTCCAAAATGTCGGCTTGGATGGTGCAATCATGAGTCATCTTAGTAATTGCTATTACATACCCTGTGCCTTCAAACCTTGTGCACCAACATTGGTTGGTGAATAAAATAGAACAGATCTCCAAGCTCTGTCTACGTCAAGTTAAGTCAAAGTAGGTCAAGTTTATTGGATTTCATAAAAATTTGCAAGTAATGGCCTGCCTGCACTGGCGGACGGGACGGCAGAGGATTTTTTTATCAATTGAATTTAATACTTATCCAATCGAAATAAGATTTATATTTCAATGCTCGGTGATCGATCTTAGAGCATCGCAGCGCAGTTTTGCAGCATCGAGCATTGAAATATATACCTTATTTCGATTGGATAAGTATTACATTCAATTTATATTAAAATCCTCTACCGTCCCGTTCGTAGTATGCGGTTGCGATATATGAAAAAGTTGTAACTTTTCAGATGGGTTACGTAGCAGAACTAATCAAGTCCCTCGCAAAGAAGTCGCAAGTGGTGGCTCATCAGCTGATCTGGAACATGCACACAAACATGTACACTGACGAGGAGATGCACAACAAAGACAGTATGTAACTGAGTCTTCTTAATGGGGTCCTAATTCTTCTTTTTTCTTTCTTTTTCTTTTTTAAAGAATATTATCCAAGATGGCCGCCGCCACAAAATGGCGGATTACATATTTTTTCACAACTCCCTCAATATGGGTATCAAATGGAAAGGCTTGACTAGTAACTAGTAGACTAGTTAATACCATACACTATTGATAAATTTCAAATCCAAGATGGCTGCCACCATAAAATGTCGAATTACATATTTTTTTAATTTCACATGTCGGGGGTGTTTTAAATTTTCAGTTTACACTTGTTTATCTGAATATATAAAAGGCAAAGGTGACTGATTGACTGACTGACTGATCTATCAACGCACAGCTCGAAACGCTGGACGGATAGAGTTGAAATTCGGCTTACAGATAGCTATTACGACGTAGGCATCCGCTAAGAAAGGATTTTTGAAAATTCAACCCCTAAGGGGGTAAAATAGGGGTTTGAAAAATCGAACTTAACGTGAGCGAAGCCGCGGGCTAAAGCTAGTTGTTTAAATAATTTTCTTGTTTTTCAGTACTATTCGACATACTAGACAATCTGACAAAGAGCATCGTGGACACACTGTCCGGTCCAGCCAAGGCGTTCTACGAGCGGGAGTTCGATTTCTTCAGCCAGATCACTAACATTAGCGGCATCATTCGGCCGTATCCGAAGGGTGCGGAGAGAAAACGCGCGTGTTTGGAAGCTCTGAAGGGCGTTAAGGTATCCTTGAAAAAATTTCAAAATTTAAAATTCAAAATTAATTTAATTCATGTAGGCTAACTTGTAGCTCTTATGACACGTCATAAATCTACCACCGGTTTGGAATGCCGATTCTGCTGAGAACAGCCGGTAAGAAACTCAGCAGTTGCTCTTTTCAAAAATTTTTTTTTACAAAGCTATGCTATGTATACAGTGCTTCCACAATAAAGCTTCAAAAATGTAAAAATGCATACGTAGTTACACCAATCCAACGCATGTCAAGATGGGCCGCCAAAGACCCATTCCCGTTGGTGGCACCCGTTCACGAGCATGACGCATGATCCAGCTCAAGGTTTTATAAAGTCCAGTTAGAAAATAGATTAAGTGTTATACGTCGTATTGATGTTTTTTTATTCAATGACAGGATAGTCTTTGACTGCGATATCACCTGATGGTAAGAGACGATGCAGTCTAAGATGGTAGCGGACTAACTTGGAAGGGGTATGGCAGTGTAAATTCAACCCATGCCCCTAATCTCTTTCTACACGCCATCGTGCCAGAACGCTAAATCGCTTGGCGGCACGTCTTTGACGGTAGGGTGGTAACTAGTTACGGCCAAAGCCTCCCACCAGACCAGACCATAGACAATTCAGAAATTATAAATCCCCAAATTGCCCCCGCCGGGAATCGAACCCGAGACCTCCCAGTTATGAGACCACAGCGCTCACCGCTGCGTTAATGAGATCGTCAAAAATGTAGCCTATGTCACTAGGACTACAATTACAAATCGATTGTTACCTCATAGATCATCATCGGCTGTTATATATTTCAAATTGCTAAAATCATAACCCTTTCTTTTTCCTTTCCTTAGTCGCGTAAAATTGTATGTATGTAAGTAAGTGTTAAGTCACTGAAAATTTCAATTTCAATTTTTTTTGACACAATGCTTCGTATTTCAGGTGCAACCTGGTTGTTATTTACCTTCTAACCCGGATTCAATGGTCATTGACATAGATTACAAGAGTGGTGAGTTGAAAATCAAGAGTAATTTAATTATATTTGAAAAAATAAAATAAAAATAAAACTTTTTTAATTATTCTGGTTTAATTTATAAATTGAAATTTTTTTTCATTGACTTCGGGATTTCATCTTCCATTTTCATCTGAGTTTTATCCACCCGTCGAGCATGAGCAAAACGGTGGAAATAATATCCACAGTGGATATACTTATAGGAATATACTTCTCCTTTCCCCTGTCGCCATGCTTTAGAATTGGGAGAAGATAATTTTTCTCTCGTCAGTAGATAAAATCGGGGATAACATTTTTGTTAAGTGATTGCCCATGCTCACACTGCTGAAGCGACCTGTGCCGAGTAGTGGGTCGGCGATGTGTTGATATAAGACCTTTTCTTTTTTTTTTTTTTGTTTCTTTATTTATTTAGGGGCTTTTGTACCTTAGTACATGTCAGCCCCATTATAATCTTATTACACAAAATACAAAATTATTATTAATAATAATACAAAATAAAATAACTAATAAATCAATCACAGAAAAAAAAAACATATTGTGGTTATAATCAAATCAGCCTTATGGATTTGAATAGAATTATAGCATTTTTGGATGCTGGACGAGCAAGTATATTTAAAAACATACCCGTGTCCAGTCTATTCAAACCCATAAGGCTTACAATTTCCTCTCGCCCCGACTGAAATCGGACACATTCCATCAACAGGTGATGAACATCCTCTATTAACTCACCTCTCTGTGGTATACATGACTCACAGAAAGGTGAGTCCGAAACTTTCATCAAAAATTTAAATTTGTTCAAAGGCATGTGTCCAGATCTCAGTCGGTGAGCAATAACAATCAAACTTCTACCAATCTTAACATTCAAAAACCATGGTATATGAGGAGGCTGAGACTGTATGGTTCTGTACCAAATTCCTTTTTCCACAGATTTACATTCAAAGTGTTGTACCCATAATTCCTGACACTTCCTTTTATACTTTGACTAGCGGACCCGACAGACGTTGTCCTGTCTTAGCTATGAATATTGAAACTCCCCTTTTTAATCCCTTAGGGGGTACAATTTTTAAAAACTGTGAAACACCTACTTTTTGGTTTTCAATTTAAAGCCTAAGTACCGAATTTTATGGGTATAGCTTGAAAAATAACGGAGTTTCATACAAACTTTAACCCCCCTTTTTACCCCCTTGGGGAGAGAATTTTCAAAAAATGTAAAATACGTAATTCTTTATTTTTGATCAAGAGCCAAAATATCAAGTTTCATAAACATAACTTGAAAAATAACTTGAAGAACGAAGGACTATCATACAAACATTCAACCCCTATTTAATCCCTTAGGGGGTACAATTTTTAAAAACTGTGAAACACCTACTTTTTGGTTTTCAATTTAAAGCCTAAGTACCGAATTTTATGGGTATAGCTTGAAAAATAACGGAGTTTCATACAAACTTTAACCCCCCTTTTTACCCCCTTGGGGGGAGAATTTTCGAAATATGTAAAATACGTAATTCTTTATTTTTGATCAAGAGCCAAAATATCAAGTTTCATAAACATAACTTGAAAAATAACTTGAAGAACGAAGGACTATCATACAAACATTCAACCCCTATTTAACCCCTTAGGGGGTAGAATTTTTTAAAAGTGTGAAACACTTACTTTTTTGTTTTCAATTTAAAGCCTAAATACCGAATTTTATGGGTATAGCTTGAAAAATGACGGAGTTTCATACAAACTTTAACCCCCCTTTTTACCCCCTTGGGGGGAGAATTTAAAAAAAATGTAAAATACGTAATTCTTTATTTTTAATCAAGAGCCAAAATATCAAGTTTCATAAACGTAACTTGAAAAATAACTTGAAGAACGAAGGACTATTATACAAACATTCAACCCCTATTTAACCCCTTAGGGGGTAGAATTTTTAAAAACTGTGAAACACGTACTTTTTTGTTTTCAATTTAAAGCCTAAATACCGAATTTCATGAGTATAACTCGAAAAATGACGGAGTTTCATACAAACTTTAACCCCCCTTTTTACCCCCTTGGGGGGCGAATTTCGAAAAATCCTTTCTTAGTGCTCGCCTACGTCATAAAAGGAACCTACTGTCAAAATTTCAAGTTTCTAACTTCAGTGGTTTAGGCTGTGCGTTGATCGTCAGTCAGTCAGTCAGTCAGGACAAGCCTTTTTATATAATTATAGATAAGACTTCAGTGTAATCCGGTTTAATATTAATTTCTTTTCCATTCATTATTGCTTCCTTAGCCAACCTATCAGCCTCCTCATTGCCTCTTAAACCAATATGTGATGGAACCCATTGCAATTTTAGTTCCTTTTTAATTCGTTTGAAATGCAAAATCTGTGAGAGTATAACATAAGCAATCGAGACGCCTCTGCGACCAGAGGCGCATCGAGCTATATGTTGTAATGCACTCTTACTATCAGTGCAAATTAGGAGCTTTTCACAAGACAAATTTTGTGCGTAATTTAATGCTTCAGAGATTGCAATGAGTTCCAACGACATGATTGATACACTACTATTTACTTTGAAACAATTGTTACAGTAATTTCCTCCATTAGAATCATAAAACGCTGCACCATTTCCATCGTTAACTTTCTTGGATCCATCGGTAAATAAAGTGTACCATACATGATACTTGTCCGAAATTTCTTTGATTACGTTAAATTTTAGGTATGTAGGATCATAAGACTTCTTAGACTCCTTCAGACTACTTAAATTAACACACATAATATTAGTCAAATCTATACCAGTGACCCAAATATCCATTTTAAACATCTCTAACGGAAATGACGAAGCAATATCATCCGTACTTATCTCAGTCCTGGTTGTAACTAATAGTGGTATTTTTTTATTGCTCCAATATCGGTCTACACACAACTCTTTTAATTCATCCACTAAATGATTTGTGACATTATCCGCAATTGATGCTGACTTCAAATTATACTTATAAGCCAAATATTTCCTTCTCAAATGTAAAGGCGGTAAGCTAAGCTCACTTTCCATAACATGTATTGGAGTGCTTTTAATAAAGCCTCCAATAATCCGCATCGATTGATTTTGTATCTTGTCTAATTTGTAAGCATGAGTTTTAGCGCTACTATCAAACAAAATACTTCCATAATCTAACCTAAGACCTTTTCTTATGTTCAAGGGACACCTATGCAAAGTGCTGCCAAAGCGCCGTACTTGGCTCGATTCAGAGTAAGGAAATACGGCATCGCAGAAATGGAATCTGTCGCTATGGCTATCGCGTCCGGGGAAGAACCACCTTCCGTGAGTTACCAAAGTTCACCTACCTTTTTCTACATCTACACTACTATAATTATAAATCCACACTACTATTATAAAGAGGAAAGATTTGTATTTTCGTGTGTATGTTTGTAATGAATTAACTCAAAAACTACTGGACCGATTTGGCTGAAATTTAAAATGAAGATATATATAGATATTATACCTTGGTTTAAAACATAGGCTACTTTTTATGCCGAAAAAAATTATTGTTCCCGCGGGATCTTGAAAACTAATTCCACGCGAACGAAGTCGCGAGCATCAGCTAGTTTTTTATATTTTTAGTGAGCAAACGAGCAGGCGGGTCACCTGATGTTAAGTGATTACCGCCGCCCATGAACATTTGTAGCACGTGAGGCACCACCAATACGTTGCCGGCTTTTTAGGAATTTGTTGGTCCGCCTCATGAAAACCCCATGTTTTAATCTGATTTTGTGAGTGATTTTGTTTATATAAAAAGATTCCGACGAATTGAGAAACTCCTCCTTTTTTTTATTTATCTACAACTTGATGCTCGCGGCTTCGCTCGCTTGGATTTAGTTTTTACAATCCCGCGAGAACTCCGATTTTCCGGGATAAAAAGTAGCCTATGTTACTCCTCAACTATACCTACCCATGCAAAAAATCAGGTCGATCCGTTGTTTTGTTGCATCTTGATTGAAGGACAAACCAATAAACCGACAAACGAACAAACAAATACTTTCGCATTTATAATATTAGTAAGGCAGGAAACATGATGTTCCACGCCTTAAGGGTCCGGAGAGGGTACCTGAGGTTTTATTAGAAGGCTCAGCAGTTCGGGTTGTAACAAAGTTTAAATATCTGGGGCATGTTCTTACTGAACATTTACGGGATGACTGCGACATTGAGAGGGAGAGGAGGGCGCTCTCGATTCGTTGCAACATGTTAGCTAGGAGATTTGGCAAATGCAGCAAGCCCGTTAAAATTACACTGTTTAACGCGTATTGCCAGTGCTTTTACACATGTCAACTATGGACAAACTTTCTCAGAAAGTCCTACACGGCAATGCGCGTTCAGTATAATGACGCTTTCCGTATATTGATGGGCTTGCCCAGATATTGTAGTGCCTCAAATATGTTTGCAGAATCGAGAGTGCCTGACTTCTATGCAGTGATGAGACGAAGAGTTGCTTCCTTCTGGGCTAGGCTCCGTAAATCTCATAACAGCATCCTCAAAATGGTGTGTGACGGGATGCCCAGCAATATTTTTACATATTGGCTATCTGTGCATCAAAATAGTAATAAGAAATAACTGAACTGAACATGATAATTGTGACGACTGGGTAGCGTTTTTTAACCTTCCCAGATAGTTTTAAGTTTTTACATTTATTTTAATCTTATTTTGTACTTGTATTATAATTAATCATATTTGTATGTATATTGGGTCTGTGCCTTTAATAAAAATCTTTATTATTATTATTATTAGGGGTTCTTATCAGAAACGTTGAATTAAATCGTTCCGTTTGTGTAGGTTGGATTTCTTACATTTTATTGTGATTAAAGAAAATTTTATCTACGTCGATAGGAAGAAGGCAAAGACAGGTACACAGCCATAGCGGCGGAGACGTGGCAGGCGGCCATATTTAAAGTGGGCGACGACGTGCGGCAAGACATGCTCGCGCTGCAGGTGATCTCGCTGTTCAAGAACGTGTTCCAGCAAGTCGGGCTCGACCTTTACTTGTTTCCGTACAAAGTGGTCGCTACCGCGCCGGGGGTGAGTGTTTTTTGGTTAAAAATACGAAATACATTTTTTTTTTCTTTTAGAAAAAATAAAAATAAAAATTTTGAGTAATATCGAATTGGCTCGTTTGGTTTTCGCTTGCACCAACTTTACTCCAGACTTCAGGCAGATAGTTCAAAGCAAAAAATGAGATTTATCATTTCAATTTTTATTTTTGTAATTTACGTAATATTTGTTTATTGCTTAGTAGAAAATATTCAAGTTTCTTTAAGTCTGATATTTTTAATCTTGGTTGCTAGTAATCGTCTACAACGGATCGCGAAAGTTATCCATTAATGAAAGTAATTGTTGATTCCTGGTATATTATGGTTTTGTTACAGTTACTTAGTTAAGGCTAGCTCATACTGTTCTACTGTGGATATTAATAAAGTTGTGGATATTAATAAAGGCCACAATTATAGGAAGGTTTTGAGCGTAAATTGCAGATTTTTTTAGTATATTGGCGTTTGGTTTTGATTCCTCACAGGTTCGCGTACCTTTCTTCTTCCTGTCTTAGTTTTATATTTCTAAGCCAAGTGGCCGGTGCAGTCTTGATCAATGATCAAGAACGTGCTGTAATTTGCCGTGTAATACCCTTTTCAGTGCGGCGTGATAGAGTGCGTGCCGAACGCCAAGTCGCGAGATCAGCTGGGCAGACAGACAGACATCGGCATGTACGAGTATTTCATCAAGAAGTACGGCGACGAAACTACTAGAGAATTCCAGGTCATTGCTTTTATTCTATCAGCATTATAATTTAATTTTTTAATCCCCGCAGGAATTCTTTAAAATTTCCAGGATAAAAAGCCTATGTTACTCTCAAGGTCCTCAATTATACATATGCAAAAAATCTCGTCGATTCGTTGCTTTGCCATGGCGTGATTGAAGGATAAACCAACAAACAAACACACTTTCGCATTTATAATATTAGTTAGGATACTGCACTGTCACAAATCACAAAAACAATAATTCTTTTCCATGTTCAAATCAGTGATGACCCTCTACAGTCTACACGATATAAGCTATTTTGGCAGGACTACTTAAGATTCCGTCTCTATCTTTATGAAGTGGAACGACAGAGACGCAATAACATAATGACGATACAATAACTGATCGCTAATTTGCAGGCGGCAAGGCGATGTTTCGTCACGTCAATGGCGGCGTACAGCGTGATCGGGTTCTTGCTGCAAATTAAGGACAGGCACAACGGGAACATCATGTTAGACACTGATGGCCACATCATTCATATAGGTAAACAATTTTTTTAAAATAAATACTAAATAGCGTATATAATATAATGTCTCTGTGATCAATGGGGTGAAAACCGGCAGTGATCACCGTATGGTAAGAGGCACATTGAATATCAACGTACGGCTGGAACGGGCTAGACTGGTGAAGTCAACTCTCCGACCTACTCGTGCCCATATCCAAAACCCCGAAAACTTCCAACTCGAACTCCAGAACCGATTCGATTGCCTAGCAGATTGCGATTCTGTGGACGATCTCAACAACAGGTTCGTGGAAACTGTCCATACTGTGGGGTCTAAGTTCTTCAAGACCCATCGCAGTAAAAGAACCAAAAAGTTCTCTGACCATACTCTCAAACTGATGGAAGAGAGACATGAGATGAGGCTTCAGTCGTCAGCAGACGCGGATGCATACCGGCATATTAATAGGCAGATCTCTAAATCACAAACTCGCGACCTTCGTATCTTTAATACCGAGTGTATTAAGGATACTATTGAGCGGAACCGAGGCTCCAAAGTGTTCGCGAGAGATCTGTCTATCGGACAGAGCCAGCTGACGCGGCTGAAAACTGACGACGGTCGTCTCGTTTCTTCTCGACCTGAGGTCTTGGGAGAGGTCGAGAAGTTCTATGGGCAGTTATATACCACGACACAAAAACCTGTTGATGATTTGGCCAAAGACCCCAGAGCCAAACTGACCCGACACTATACCGAAGATATCCCGGACGTCAGCCTATACGAGATTAGTATGGCTCTCAAACAACTTAAGAACAACAAGGCGCCTGGTGATGACGGAATCACGGCGGAACTCCTGAAAGCGGGTGGAAAACCGGTTTTAAAAATCTTTCAGCGATTGTTCAATTCCGTCATTCACGAGGGTACAACGCCGGAAGCATGGCACAGGAGCGTGGTGGTTCTGTTCTTCAAAAAAGGTGATAACACCTTGTTGAAGAATTATAGACCCATCTCGCTGCTGAGTCATGTTTATAAGTTGTTCTCGAGAGTCATTACGAATCGTCTCGCCCGTAGGTTCGACGACTTCCAGCCTCCCGAACAAGCCGGATTCCGAAAAGGCTTTAGCACCATAGACCACATTCATACGCTGCGGCAGGTTATACAGAAGACAGAAGAGTATAACAGGCCACTTTGCTTAGCGTTTGTGGACTATGAGAAAGCCTTC
Source organism: Hipparchia sbordonii (assembly GCA_038048805.1). Classification (NCBI taxonomy): domain Eukaryota; kingdom Metazoa; phylum Arthropoda; class Insecta; order Lepidoptera; family Nymphalidae; genus Hipparchia; species Hipparchia sbordonii. The sequence goes on along the minus strand of CM076107.1, from coordinate 2,995,963 downwards.
GATTCGGTGGAAACTTGGGCTGTGTTGAGGTCTCTGCAGAGATGCCGTATCGACTATCGGTACATTCAAGTGTTGAAGTGCTTGTACGAAAACGCCACTATGTCAGTACGTATACAGGACCAGACTACAAGGCCAATTCAATTGCAGCGTGGAGTGCGACAGGGAGACGTTATCTCCCCGAAGCTCTTTACCGCTGCGTTGGAGGACGTCTTTAAGCTTCTGGATTGGAACGGACTTGGCATCAACATAAACGGCGAGTACATCACTCACCTTCGATTTGCCGACGACATAGTCATTATGGCAGAGACTCTCGGAGACCTCAATACAATGCTCAATGACCTCAGCAGGGTTTCTCAACAGGTGGGCCTTAAAATGAACATGAGCAAGACGAAGATCATGTCCAATGCTCATGCTTCGCTCCACCCAGTAATTGTTGAGAACTCTGCACTCGAAATTGTAGACGAGTATATATACCTGGGACACACAGTCCAGCTAGGTAGGTCCAATTTCGAGAAAGAGATCAACCGCCGAATCCAACTCGGCTGGGCAGCATTCGGGAAGCTCAGAGATGTCTTCTCGTCCAAAATTCCTCAGTGCCTGAAGACTAAAGTCTTCGAACAGTGCGTGTTGCCAGTGATGACCTATGGATCCGAAACATGGTCGCTAACTATGGGCCTCATAAGAAGGCTCAGGATCACTCAGCGGGCGATGGAGAGAGCTATGCTCGGAGTATCCCTGCGAGATCAAATCAGAAATGAGGAGATCCGTAGGAGAACCAAAGTCACCGACATAGCTCAGCGAGTCGCGAAACTGAAGTGGAAATGGGCGGGGCACATAGTTCGAAGAGCTGATGGTCGTTGGGGTCCCAAGGTGCTGGAGTGGCGACCCCGCATCGGGAAGCGCAGTGTTGGCAGACCCCCCACTAGGTGGACCGACGACATCAAACGAGTCGCAGGGAGTCGCTGGATTCAGGCGGCGCAAGACCGAGGTCTGTGGAGGTCCATGCAAGAGACTTATGTCCAGCAGTGGACGTCCATAAGTTGATGATGATGATGATGATGACTAAATAGCGAGACATCGTGAGGGCATCCATCTGATGTTAAGTGATTACCGCTGTCTTGGAACATTTGGAGCAAAAGCACCGCTAATGGAGATAGCTTACTGCACACCTAGGATTATAACGTATGCTACATTTTATCCCGGAAAATAAGAGACTTCCCGTGGGAATTACAAAATCTCACTCCACGCGAACGAAATCCCATCATCTATACATATAATAAAATTGTAGAAAAGTGGTGTCTGTACAATGGAAATATATAAAAAAAAAGTAGCAGGGGTTGTTATTATATCGATGCCGAACCCGAAATTGTAATTAATTTTTTTTTGTCTGTTTGTCTGAGAGTTTGTGCACGCTAATATCAGAAACGGCTTATTCGATTTAGATACGGTTTTCACTAATATATTGTAGTAAGCTACACTTAACATTTAGTGTTTATATCATGTCAATCGGTACATAAATAAAAAAGTTATGTCAATTTAAAGAATCACGGCGAACATTTTTAACGTACGTACTGCACGCCTCGCGTCTGAGCGTCGACGGTATATGTAATTCAAAATATGCTGCCCGAAAAGTCACTAATCCACGCGAACGAAGTCGCGGGCACAGCTAGTCTAAATATATAAAAGGCAAAGGTGACTGACTGACTGACTGATCTATCAACGCACAGCTCTAACCACTGGACCGATCGAGCTGAAATTTGGCATACAGGTAGCTGTTAGGACGTAGACATCCGCTAAGAAAGGATTTTGGAAAATTTCAACCCCAAGAGTGTTAAATAGGGGGTTAAAAAAATCAAACCTAACGTGAGCGAAGCCGCGGGTTAATGCTAATAAATAATAAACACTGAATCTTCGCCACTTTGTCAGACTTCGGGTTCATGTTCGAGTCATCACCGGGCGGCAACCTGGGCTTCGAGCCCGACATCAAGCTGACTGACGAGATGGTGATGGTGATGGGCGGCAAGATGGAGGCGCCGCCCTTCCGCTGGTTCTGCGAGCTGTGCGTGCAGGCCTTCTTGGCTGTCAGGTACGTTGCTTTCGTTTGCTGGAGATGCATTTTTTTTTTTAATTTGGACAAGAGTTGACCACTGCGGTTATCTGCGGAGAGCAAGAGGACTTGTATACTGGTCAGTGACCGGGCGACTTGTGTTCTAGCCAGTGGTCGGGCCACTTTTATTCTAGCCGGTGGCCGGGCGGCTTGTATTCTGGCCAGTGGCCGGGTGACTTGTGTTCTAGCCAGTGGTCGGGCCACTTTTATTCTAGCCGGTGGCCGGGCGGCTTGTATTCTGGCCAGTGGCCGGGTGACCTGTGTTCTAGCCAGTCGTCGGGTGACTTTTAAACTAGCCAGTAGCCGGGCGACTTGTATTCTAGCCAGTAGCCGGGTGACTTGTATTCTAGCCAGTGGCCGGGCGGCTTGTATTCTAGCCAGTAGCCGGGCGACTTGTATTCTAGCCAGTGGCAGGGCGGCTTGTATTCTGGCCAGTGGCCGGGCGGTTTGTGTTCTAGCCAGGGGCCGGTCGAAATTGCGTATTTTTTTACAACTTAATCAAACTTTCTTTCAGGCCATACCAAGAAGCGATAATATCCATAGTATCGCTAATGCTGGATACTGGTCTACCATGTTTCCGCGGGCAGACGATACGCCAGCTTCGCTCCAGGTTCGCGCCCAACTCTACGGAGAAAGAAGCCGCGGCATACATGCTCTCGGTCATAAGGAACTCCTTCCTCAACTTCAGGACTCGGACGTACGACATGATACAGTATTATCAAAACCAAATTCCTTATTAATTTTTTTTTTAAACACTAGTAAAATAAGACTACTGAGGGACCTCGCGCACTACGGTGCCGCGACCGTGGAAAGTGGTCGCAGCATCCATAAGGCCCATATTACACTATACTATACAACGTGTAACAAAAGGGTGGGTCAACCCTGAAGGAGGTGAATGTACTCATGAAACTGAAAAACTTTCCCCAAGGAACATAGGTCGAAATATTAAAAAATTTTGTATGGAAGGTCCACATTTTTTTTTCATATTTCGACCTATGTTCCTTGGGGAAAGTTATTCAGTTTCATGAGCACATTCACCTCCTTCAGGGTTGACCAACCCTTTTGTTACACGTATATAGGATCCTGTTTCGTATCATAGATTATATTATCATCTTATATATTCTATATAGATCATGATATATATTTCTAAGATGATAATCTGTGGTACGAAATAGGATCCTATAAATAGTATAGTGTCCACTATATCTATATCACTACACTATATCTGTATCATCCACTTTATCCATGCATTTTATGCATGACAAACAGACATGGCTGCGTAGTGCGTGAAGTCCTTAAATTAGTAACCGCATCGTTAAATCGTTGTAACTTATAAAAGTGGTCGACCTGCCATTGTCTTTCACTTAATATCCGTGTTATAGCTTAATAGGTAAAACCTTCATAAATGCCTAATTCATGATGAAAACTATATTGAAATGTTTAGAACTTATAAATAAATAAATACACAAACTCATGCGGATTGCGACTTTGTTTTATACTATTTAATTATGGAATATAATAAGTCGACCAACAAAATTTATTTTTTGGCATCAAAACCTAGCTTCTAATTTAATAACTCAGCAACGGGAAAATGATGAAGCTTCTAATATACTAATTCGGCTTCTTCACAATGGCCACAAAATATTCCAAAGAAAGCATCAAATAAAGAGCCACTATTTTTATTATTGTCCACTGCCACTGCACGATTTGGTGCGAGTGAGATGGATACGACTGGCCATTTGCACGATTTCGTTGGTGCGAGTGAGACGGATGCGACTGACAATTTGCACGATCTCGTTGGTTATGGCTATTTGCACCAATCAGAGAGCGCCATTCAAAACATGCATTTGTTTTTTTTGTTGTTCTGTTGTTAGTGTGTTAATATTGCAATTATTTTTGTATAATTTTTTCTTTAAACTAAAGTTAGGTTAGGTTAGGGTTATACATGAATATTCAGGTGCCCGGCCGAAGGCCGGGCACTTAGGTTCTGTTGGGATCGTAAACCTACCTAAAACTAAAAAAAAAAGTTGAAAAAAAATTTTTTTTTTTTTTTTCAAAAATGTTATAATGTTATGTGTAGGTATTTATCTTGAGTTAAATTTAAAAACAATCTTTTTTTTAATTTCATTTTATCAAAAAAAACCGTTTTTTTATTTAGTTAGAAACATTTTTTATTTCATTTTTCTCACAAAAAAAAAAAAAAATTAAAAATGTGGTTGAAGATTTGGTGTATTATTTGATGCTAATATTTAAGTATTTTAGGAGTTCACGGTTTGAAGCTAAGTTATAAATATAGATGCTAAAATTATATTTTTTAGAGGCTCACTAGTTGAAGCTGACTTAGTAATTTAGCAGCCAATAATGGTATTAAATAGAAGCTCGTTTAATTACATGCCTTTAATTATTATAGGTAAAGATTTACAAGGTTATGGTTGGTAGCCAATAAAGGTGATAGCCCCCATATTGGATTATGGTATATTTTACGCGCATTTTCAGTTTAAGTGATTCTTAAAAAGTTTAATAACTGATCTCCGATGATTATTATGTTTTAATAAATATAAATTATTGTATGTTAGACCTGAACAGACTAAATGAAGATATTTCAAATATGTAGCCAAATTATCATAAAAATTATTATCACAAAAAAAGAGATAAATTATATCATTAATTAATAGGTGTAGTAATATTATATTAAAGGGAAAGGGAGTGGGGGTGGGGTATTCAAATCCCTGAAGGTTCCCACAAAGTATAGGATCGTCATACATGACAGATTCATTATTATATGAAGAACTTTAGTACCAGTTTTCAAATATCGACATCGTTGATAGATTTCGAATATCGAAAACCTATAATAAAGACTGAATAATATCATAGAATTAGGATGTAGTAGATCATTTAAATACGTACGAATAACATTTTTGCAGTCTTCAAAAATAATGAAAAAAAATACAAATACAAAAATACTGTAAGTAGCGTGTCTTGCCTACATTTTGCCTTGCATTTTGGCATAAAGTGCATTTTGCATTTTACGCTTAAACTATAATTTTATGAGTTGTCTACCCTACTCCATAGAGTAACACATGTATATAGAGTAAAAGATTAAAAACAATTTATTAAAAAAGAGATCCCTCTTTTTAGTCATACATCCAGTACCTAGGTACCGATTTTTATTTTGCACAGTTTCTGCTTGGCGTGCTGGCCGTAGTATGGACTAACACAGATCTTAAAACAATTGTCGTTAGGTACGTTTTTCTTTGGCGTTATTGAGTTACGATACTCAAAATCGTTCAACGTTGTCGTATGTTAACACATACTAATCCTTATTACTGTTTAATTACAATCCTTATTACTGTTTAATTAATAACGGTAAGGCTTTATGAAGAGTTCCTCAGAATGCGAGCGGCAAGAAATAGTTTATGATTGTCCTATGCGAAAACTTTCCATACAATTTTCTCCCGCGATTATTAATTATTATGACATGCTGAAAAATTCTCTCGCATTCGAGAAACTCCTTGTGTAACTGAAGTATAGATTCCTATACTATGACATTAGCGTCAAAATAAAAATATGAACCATACCCTCATTGAATTAGAGCTCAATTTCGTGCATGCATTCTTATACTTTTACGTATACGGGTACGCTCCAAACTAAAATCGTTTGTACTGAATTTGTGACTTTAAATTAATACTTTTAAGGTTCATTTTACTTTGACGCTAATGTCATAGTATACGAATACGATCAATCGTGTTAAATCTTATACTAAACCCACAGGGGAGGAGTATAAAAACCAGATGTCTCGTTTATTTAATATATAAATAAAATATTTCCTACATACGTAATGTATGCTTTTTTTATAAATACTAAAAATAATAAATATTATTACTGTGAGTATATTGTGTTATATTAGATTGATGCGTAATTAAAATAAATGTTATTCCGTATCCGTTAATGTTGTTGATCATGTCTGTGTATATTCTATTTAATAATTTAAAATATTGAAAAAAAAAAATGTTCTCGCGAGAAAACCACAGATTGTTTTAAAAATAAAGATAGGTAGTCTAGAGTAAAATTGCGCGTACTACGCCGCGCCCGTAAATGTAAAGTTGTCTTTAAAAAACGTAAGTAAACGTAACATCGGTAGTGATTGTGTAAAATTGACAGCTAAAGCGTGGCCAATGGCCAACATTGTTTTGCTTTTCCACAATCGACCAGCGAACTTATTTTAACAGATTCAAGCCGATCCAATTTTAAACCGACTTCCAAAAAAGGAGGTTTTCAATTCGGCTGGTCTTCTTTTATCTTTAATTTATAATCTATTGAACATAAAATCTTATTAAATTATTAGACAAATTATTTATTTAGGTAAACATTTGGTTAATCTATACTATTATAATAGAGAGAGAGCGCGAATTTTGTGAGTTTGTATGTATGTCCGGAGCAAACTTTGGAACCACCGCACCTATTACAATAATTCTTTTACCATTTCAAAGGTACATTATTCCAGATGGTTATAGGCTATAATTATGTTAATATATGTATTATGGCTAGGTATTATGTGCAAATTTGTTAAAGAAGTCGGAAATTTTTTTGACTCTTAAACGTTTTCAAGGCGTGCGCTGGGTCATATACTGTTATTGGATGAAAATGATGTATGCGTGAATTGTTCCTCTTAAAGAGTTCTAAAAAAAAGTCCGCGATAGCATATGTCTATATTCTAAGGATAACTTACAGTAACCATTTCTATCTTTCAAATTTTGATTAAAAATAATGAATTATTTTCGAAGCTTCTTTAACCGATGTGATGTCAATCTATATCTAAATAAATATGTTTATTATCGTAAGTATTTAATTTAGAACATATTTGTCCTTTACACTATACAATTTAAATAATTATCTTAGGAGTTATCGAAAAAATAATAAAATGGTGCCGGCTGGCGCGGCGGGGCACGGTGGCGGGTATCGGTGCGGGATATTCGTGTGGTTCCTGTGATGATCTTATTGACAATCGTCTCCTATAAGAAGCTCACAAGAACAAATATTTAATTTTCAACCCGGACGAAGTCGGCGCGGGCTTCTAGTCTTAAATAAATTAATAGGGAGTGTTTTATGCAAATCCAAACTGAAGGCTTCACGGCCCACTATCTGAAATGAATATCAATAGAAATGGAAAAACAATCAGTGGTATAATCGAAATAATTTATGAATAATATCATTTTTCAAGTTAAAACCTCAATGTTACCATTGCAAGAAAGTATTTTATCTATTAATTTTATTTATGGAATAATAAAAATTATTAATATAAATTGTACATTCCTCCTGTAGTAATTCTATGTTGTTGGTATTAAAATAAATATGGTAAACATGTGGCTTTTATTCAATAACCTATTAAATATCGACCTAATTGGAATTGAAAAGTAGATATGTGTGAAAAAGTAGAATGGATTTTGAGGGTAGTGAAATAAAATATGAGTGCAAAAATAATATCATAATTATTACTTAATTTATCATCTTAATTATAATTTATCACAGCTATTTAGAAAGGATAAATAATATTCTAATTTTTTTATGACTTTCTTTAGTTTGCTTACATCTAATTCAGGCAAATGATTGCTGTTATGTTCTGGGAATTTCTTGGAAAAATCCCCTTTACTTTTGCCCGTTGTACTTTTTGATTTGTTACACTTTGATTTTGTTTCTGAAAATATCTGAATGAGATGTGAAAATGCTGCTTTGTTGTAATGCAGGTTATTTTCTTCAGAAGGTCCTTGTAGGATAAGGTAAACATCGTTCTTCATTACATCTAAACTAGCCTTGTCCGTATGTATGTATTCACTCTGAAATATTAATTACAAATTAATTAAGAAGTTTGAAGTCAAATAAGTGTAGGAGCACACATTTGTGGTGTGAATGGATGGACATCCTTACAATATTATAAACGCAAAAATGTATTTGTTTGTTAGTTTATTGGTTTATCCCTCATTCACGCTACAACAAAGCAACAGATCGACGTGATTTTTTGCGGAAAATCAAAGAGTTCCCGCGAGATTTTTTAAAACTAAATCCAAGCGAGCAAAGCCACAGGCATCAACTAGTATTATTATAATTCTTTATTTAAATTTATATTTTGAATAACTAGGTTTTAAACTCAAGTTTTTAACCCTTTGAAGGAAACAAATAAATATTAACACAGTGAACAGTAAAACTGAATGTGGTTTTTGTGGCACTGAATGTAACAAAAATAAAGTCATGTACATTCTATAAGATTAAAAAAAAAAAATTAAAATTCTATATCTGCTCGGATTATGATGAAGTTTCTTGCTTTGCTTCAAAAAAGTTCCGTTTAAAATACTGTAAAAAAAAAAACTTCAGTTTTTTTTGGACTATATTAGACTCACTTGGAGGCACTTTTGAACAACAGACTCCACAGCCAAATCAGCATCGTCAAAGTTAGCGTTACAGCTTAAATTGGTACAAATATCAAGTAAGTATGACGCAGCTTCCAGGGGTTCAAGTTCTCCATTGAAATATCTTGCGATGAATGCATATGACGCTAGGACGTTAGTCATGTTGAATCTTATGGCGTCTGATGGTTTAATACTCTGAAAAAGGAAATGAAGTCATTATGCTTATAAATGTGAAAGTGGTTTTGTTTATCCTTCAATTTAAAATTTAGGTTATCCTTTCCTTTAAAATTGACATTATAATAACCCAATTGACATTTTTACGTTATAACTAACCTTACTGACATTTTTTAAGTAGTTCTTAATTAATTAATTGAGCTCATCATTGAGATATTTCTATGATGAGCATTTTAAATATTTGCATGCTATTTAGTAGAATATGAAGAAACTAAAATATTTCATATTATTTAAGTTGTTTAGCAAATAAATTTCATTTCAATCTTTCAGAAATGGAGGAACAAGAGTGACATCATTTTTTACATTAAATGAGGACTTGGGAAATTGACATAGGCAATACAAGATTTTTAAAAACCTAACTACACACAGATAAAGTTCTTGATGAAAGCAGTAGCAATATAATACATATTACCTATTGCATGGTATAATTTATCAGTAGATTAAGAAAAAAAAGAGTTATTCTTACAGTAAGAGAGCTAAACTTTGGCACAGTTTTTATATCAGGACATAGTTTCAAGTGCTCATTTTCAACATTATCTTCCTTTATTTCTTCGAGAAGCTTCTTCTCCTTTCTATAAGTCCACCATGGTTCCCATTGAGGTATTATAGTATCCACATCACCTCCACTAAGTATTGCCTCAAATTCATTTCTTTCATCTTCTGTTAAAGCATTCCATAGAGCATTAGGGTCGTCTAGATTGAGGTCTTTGATTCTTGTGTGTAAATCTATAACTGAACCATCATCTGAGTCTACTTCTTCTATATTATCTGTAATGATGTTAAAAATTGTTAGTCAAATTTCTTTAATGGACGATTGGCCAAGTTGATGCATACTACCACATAGGTAAAGTTTATTGATATTTTGTGTTCTAAAACTGGACAAATGACTTTAGAGCTCAAAAAATAATTTGTTTAAATACTAATTGACCATACTTTTAAAGTATAAGAGATATAGAAAAACGTAAAACAATAGGTACCTGATATATTCTCTTCTTCTAAAACATCTGTTTCATTATCATTATTCTCTTTATGCATTCTTTTAAGAATATCCATCATTTTATTTTTCGATTCATTATCAACTTGATATGATGCCAGTTCTTCATTGACACAATCTCTGTAGAAGCTCTCTGAACATCCTGAGTGTTTTTCCGACTTGTAGCAGTTAAGAGAGCAGTAAAATACTTCACAGCGAGGACAGCAGTATTTGCTTGGATTTTCATCACATCTAAAATATTAAAATTAAAAAAAAACATGTACTTCAGTTGTAGGTACTACTCCTACTTTTAAAGCTTTTAAGCTTTCTTTATTCATTAAATAAATCGTTGAAAAGACAACCTTCACAAACACACTTTGAAAGATCTGAGCAAAAGTACAGTATGTTGAAAATTACATATTACATATATATATTCACACACAGTTAAAACAAAATTTGCTATGTTTGGAGAGTCGATTTACAGTCAGTAGACTTCTAAAATAGAGTAGTAGAAAAAGTTTAGTCTAGAATACTTACAAGCCGCATAACCTATCCGCCTTTTGTTTAGAAGTCTCGTTCGACATTGTTCACGTAAAATATTGAAAAAATATCATTTGAATTCTACTGAAAATAACAGATCACGAAGAAAATCAATGGAAATTATCGCATTTTAAGATGTTAATACCTACTGTTAAAACAGCTGACAACAAACAACAAGAGTATAAAAACCATAGACCAGGAACAACTAGATAATAACATAGACAAACATCAAACAACAACAATGACATGACAATCAACACCACAGATTACTATCAACACAGATTACTATAGATACGACGTTGACATAGAGTAAACACTACTCTAAGTTTGACAATTTTCTATTGGTTTCTAAAGGTGCCCGTAAACGGTCAAACATGTTTGTCAAACACGTAAAATTTTTACGTGTTTTTGTTACGGTTTGGTAATGTCATCAAATACCAGCGCATACAATTAAACACCTCCGTTTCCGTTTGTAAAACACGTAGTTTGTTTGTCAAACACTTACGTTTGTTTGACAAACACCTAAAGTTTGACAAACATGTTTGACCGCTTACGGTCCCTGTAATCGTAGGTTTTAATCTCATCTAATACAAAATACAACAATTGTCTATGATTTAAATTAAAAATGATTCTGTCAGATTTTGTGGAATGATTTGTTTTGATAGGCGATAGTGGGAACAAATTCGTTACTATGGTTTTTTACGCGGGGTTTTTATTTATGCAAAATAAAGTGGTTTACATTCTCTTGGATAGCACATTTTACTTCAAATTTTTTGCTGACATTAGTAATGTAAGTAAATACAAGTATGGCTGAACCAGAAATAGTTGAAGATTTTTACGGAGTCTACTTACTTTATAATATAAATCCAAAATATAAGGGACGCACTTACATAGGGTACACCAGAGATCCAAATAGAAGAATAATGCAACATAACAGAGGAACCTGGGCTGGTGGTGCTCATAGAACTAGTAATAGAGGGCCGTGGTAAGAAATTATCAAATTTCCCGCTTCTATTTTTATGGACAAAGTTTTGCCAATCTTCAATGTAAAAACCGCATCAAAATGGTGCAGCAGTTTTTTTAGGTAAATGGTAATAAAAATGAAATAATATATTTTTTTATAATAAATTGGTTACATTTCAATTATAAAAATTTAAAACTTAAATTTCACCATCATAGGCCCTAAAACCTAGTTACCTACCTATATAATATGTGGGTATAAATTAGCTATAACTACATTTCATATCAATATTGATTTTAGGAAAATGGTTATGATAGTCCATGGATTTCCAAACAATATCTCCGCATTAAGAGTAAGTTCAATTTTATGAAATTCTTGTTGATTCAGGCTTCAACAGCTACTAATCTTAGCTTTTTTTGCTTTTCCTCCCTAATATTAATATTTAATATGTTCCCTGCATGTTGACCAGGGCTTGCTACTCTTGCTTCCTTATTGCTAAGATTCTCAAATCTTTCTGCAAATGGCTTAACACAAGCACATTGATACCTATATAAAAAATCAAGTGTTTGGGATATTAGCTCTTATGTTTAAATATTCTTATCAGCTGATATTAGTGATAATAACTTTGCCTACTGCTTGTCATACTTATCAAGGAGCGGAGGAAACAAAATGGCTGTTTTTTGCCCTCAAAAGTGAGTCTCTCATCCAGTTACTTGGGCCAGTTGCTTAACCATTGCAATCAATTTTAATATGAACTGATGCAACTATACTAATATTTTATATACTTAAATTTTTTTGAATCGCTTACATTACTCTCTATTTTTGTTATTAATATAGATCAGGTTAAGATATCTCATTTAAATAGTAGACTTATAACTAAGTATCTACATTTTTTAACCTCAGTTTGAATGGGCATGGCAAAATCCAAACAAAACCACAAGACTGCAACACTTAGACTTAAAGAAGATACCTAGGAAGGAAACAGAGTTCCAGTTTAAACTTAGAGTTTTGAGTGAGATGCTGAGAGTGGGTCCATGGTGTCGCCTTCCTTTGATGATAAGGTGGCTGGAAAATGAGTATAGAGAGGAATTTCCAGTAAGTATTTGCTATTATATTAGAGTTGTTTCCTAAAATATAATATACTGGAAAAGCTTTAGCATCAAGTTACTTTTAGCTTCCCATTAACAAATGTAAAAAATCATTAACAATGCTGGGTAGAAAATGTAATTAGGTCATAGATAGTAGATATAATATATTAGAATAGTTCTATCAAATCTGAGTCCTACTGACTTGACCCTTTCAGGTTAACTTGTATGCATCTATTTTTTTACGTCAATTTGTTAGTCCAAGTCTTTGAAGTACGTGCATTACCAGAGAGCTATGTTCGGCGTATCCTTGCGAGATCAAAGCAGAAAATGTACGGAGGTCAGAGACCTAGGTGCTCTAAGTGAACAGAAGCATGAACGGGGCACACAGTTTGAAGAACCGAAGGTCGTTGGGGTTCCAAAGGGGTGTGGTGACTGTATCGAAAGCGCAGTTCTGACAAACCATTGGGTGCGACGACATCAAACAGTTCCAGGAAGCGGCTGAGTACAGGCGGCACTAAACCGAGGCATGTTGTGGACGTCTATCGGTTGATAAAGAAGAAGATATCATTATAGTAATTTATGTCAGGTAAGATTGCAGTCTAATGAAACTAATTGAATAAAAAATCTGATCAAATCTGATTGTTGATTTAAAACTGTTGATCCATCTCAGCTTCGCTCGAGTGGAATTTTTGAAAATGGGTGAAGGGGTGGAATTTCCAAAAAAGCTATTTTTAATACTGGGATATATTTTTAGCCCGAAAGAAAGCCGCCGGACCACATGACCGTAATCCAAGGCCCAGTAAAAAGCTACAACCACAAGAAAACCAAAGACATTACCTCCATTCCCATCATAAAGTGCCTATTGTGTTCCGATTACTTGAAAGATACGGAAAAACTCTGTTGTACAAACGCGAACTGTGATCTAGTATCACATATTAATTGCTTGGCAAACCTTTTTCTTTCACCGGGTGAATACATTCCAATAAATGGTTACTGTCCGTTTTGCAATACGAAATTGAAATGGGGTGATCTGATACGGAGAATGAATGGGTATGATCTAGGTATTCAAGGTGAACCTCCTGATGATGATGACGATGATGATGATCCACAGGAAAGAAGATATAATAATTTTGACGAAGATAATGACATTATTTGCACACAGAACAATTTTGATACTGACAAAGTTTGTACTCAAAATAGAGTATTCGTGGACAATTTTGACGAGGACGATGACGTTATATGTACACAGAACGACGTAAATGATGACGTAGTTTGCACACAGGACAGGATATTTGATAATTTTGACACTGGAAAAAATGATGATGTGATTTATACACAAGATCAAAATAAGTATGTTGATAAAAATGATACTTCTGATGATAGTGATGATGAAATACTTTTTAAACGTGATAAACTTTACGATGATCAACCTTCCTGGTTCCTTGACTGTAATGAAAATTTATGACCTCACATTTTCGGTTGAATATCACAAAATTTAAAGGAATAAGTAACTGTAAGAGGGATCACCTTTAAATTGTAAAACATAAAATTTAGTGATTTGAAAGCAATAAAATATTTCAAAAATAAATAGATATTTTATTTATATCTTAGCATTTTTAATGTTCGTATACAAAAACACGTACCTATGTATTAAATGTAGGTACACTAGTACTTATTAAAAATCTATTTACTCTAAAATCTACGAATTGAAGGACTACAAGGTTTTGATCCTATTGGGATCTGTTTTACTGATTAAGCAGTATCACTTTGCTGCATACTCATATCTGGATTAAATTTTCGATCTGCAATCTGTAGATTTTTGTTAGATAGATTAATTTTATTAATATCGGCCGTAAGAAATTAAGAGTAACTGCTTAAAACTCCACTTAACAAGTACGTAGGTACTTAATCCTTTAAAATTATGTAGGTACATTATGAAAACTTGATGATATAACAAATAGATTACTGATAAGATAGAAACTTAAAGAAATATAGCGGAGAGCTCAAGGTGGTCAGTAATAGATTGCAAAGTGTTTTCATACTAAACCTGTTTTTACTTTCTCTCATGAAGTAATTTAGTAGCGGTATTGCAACTCCTTGTTAGGACTTCCTTTCACCGGGTCATTAAGCATAAGCGGCTATCGAGTAGGTATTAGCTATGTAGACATGGAATATTAATTTACAAACAGCTGCCCCTGTTTGACTAACTAGGTAAACCGCTTTTTCTAAAAGAGATTTTGTGATTTTGTCTTCACAAACGTTATAAGGAACCCTGATATTAGGTACTATGGGATAGTACGATATTACCTCTAGGTAGTCTTATACCTACTTGTGTAGGTATCTCTATGATATACCTACTTAACCATAAACGTAGTATCACATGACATAAGACTGAAATAAAAAAATGACAGTTATCCCATACCTACTGAGGTTCATTATTAAGGACTTCACACACGGCAGCTATAATGTATATTAATGTACATTACATCCCGGGATGTATAGCTTTACATTATCTTAACCTATCACACACAGAGCAGGTAATCTTTCCCTTCATTCCATTGGTATAGGTACGTCTCAAAATGATATGTATCGAAATATAAATGTATATTTTCGTATCGCTCTGTATCTTGAGATACGAAGATGTAAAAATATACATTATAGCTTTTGTTGTGTTTTCTCCTGACGATTTATATGGAAAGATGTAATGAGATGTATCGTGCTATAATATACATCTTTACATTATAGCTGCCGTGTGTGAAGTCCTTTATGTGCGTTCCACGAGAAAAACGGCTATTTTCATTAATCGATTATTTTGCAAAAATATTCAGCAATTTACCTTGTTATTTTACCAAGCGTGTTAATTATGTTAATTTTTATAGAAAAATGATTTGAATAAAGATTTTTTTGATTTTACATTCAATTTAACACGATTATCCAGTAGGTATCCTGAGTTTTTACGTTTTAAGATCGTTCTAAATAGCAAAAATAGGTACATTAGGCCACGTCTCGCTCGAATAGGTGGCATTACTTTCACTGGAAATCAGGGTTGCCATCATCAGGAAATAATAAAATGGCTTATACAACAATCTTGAAAAGAGCGTGTACTGATAGGGTTTTGAATGCCCGCTAACTGCTAAGTATGATACAATGTTAGGTACATCTTTGTCAAGCATCCTACGTTTAAAGTAAAATAGGTATGAATTTTCTGTCCTTGTCAAGCGAAGAAAATAATTTTCAATAAATTAGGCATTGATTCTTTGATTTTATTAAAAAAAAATCGTATCGTAATCGTAATCATAGATCGGGTAATGGCACAGAGATGTAGGAAAAGCAGGTGCATTGCTTCATCGTGTGACTATAAAAATATTATGTATTAACGTGGGTACATTTCTGGTAGGTATAGTTCTTGCAACTCACGAGGGTACGTGGCTCATGGTTGTGTGTGTGACATATCTGTATAAGTGTGAGCGAGAGCTTACTCGCGGCTTGCGTGTACACGACGTAACCACAAGTAAAGCTCACGCGCCTTCGTGAATTATACCTCAATTGTGTGACATTGATATTTTGTCGCCTCCACTGAGTAGGTATATAGGTAATCACTTCGACGGTCGACTCATTTAAAGTCTTACCTACGCCTTAGTGGCAACCCTGACGAGTCATGATCAGAAACGGGCTATCAATGTATGGAGTAGCTAATTAATTCGCCAAGCTTCATTAGATTTAATAACATCCAATCAGCATTAAATTAGTTGCAATTTTCAGTCTCATTTCATTTTTGTAGAGATTATAAATAAGAAGATTAACAGCCGGAATTAATAAGCTCACTAATTTCAAATCTATAGGTAGGTATAGATTCTTCTTTTTGTCGTGCCTTTCAAGTAATGAAGGTCGTCATCTCTATAGATAACTCCTTGTCTATCACCAAGCGAAAAAGCTGTGCAATGTTGTCTATAACAGTCCATTTACGAATAATCCTAAACCGCGACTTTCTTCTACCAATTCTCCTCTTGCCCTCAATTTTACCCATCTTGGTAGTCTGTAAGAGACCGGTCATGTCTGAGTACATGACCCAAATAACGGAGATACAAATATGTATCTACGAGATTTTCACCTGCTTTATAATTATGTATATATGTTATTTAAATATAATTATGCTGATATCGATAGGAAGCTACCAATGCTGCCCTAATGCGCTTCGAATAAAAAAACTTCGTTGAAAGTCGTGAAAATCATTTATATTTACAAAAAATGTGTTTTTAAAAATACAATAAATTACCTCCTACATCTACCAGGTACATAGATATTCGATCATAAATAATTTCTTAAATGTATATTTAGTACCTATTTTATAACACAACACACATTTTATTAACCAACCTATTAAATATAATGAGGTTGATTGAATCTAGTGGTTCATAACAGAATTAAAAAACAAACAGTCAATCATCAATGTATAACTAATATTGTAGTCAATTTAAAAAAAATAGCTGCCTAATTTTAGAAAGTCGGAATTCATAGTGAACAGTAAATAAATTGTACAATTAAAAACATTGTGGCTACCTACTTCTTAAAAATATGAAATAAGTTAAATGCAATTAAATTTGGTATCATTTCCTAGCATAAACACGTATAAATGCAATAAAACGAATAAAATACAAACAGTCTGTTACATCCCTTAGTAATCGTCGTCGAAAAAGCTGTCGTCGTCATCATCATCAAAGTCACCATCATCATCAGCACCAGGCGGAACTAGCGCTCCGTTCAAAAGCTCACTGACCGGCTCTTGAAAACCCATGACCTTGGCTAAACCGTACACCACTCTCATCACCAAAAGCCTTGTAAAGTCCACAGGCGTCGTCTCCTTCCTTTGCAAAGTTAGTTGTTTTTCTGTAGGATAGTCCATTTTTCTTTTCTTCATCTCGCACTGATTAAAAACACAGAGTAGAACGCAGAAGAAGAATACAAAATGGCGCCACATGTCTACGTTCCCGCCAAATCTTACGTCAAATTTTAATTTTTTTTTTTAAATTTTTTATGGCAATGGTATTTAAATACACTGCATAGTTGAAGAGCAAAATTCGAGCCCGTGACGAACTAGCGGACGGTTGGCGCACGAGCGAATGAAGATTCAGAACTCAGAAGCGCGTAAGTAAGCAGGACTGTCGCTCATTGTGTGTCATTCCAATAAGTAAGTATATGGATAACTGTCTTAAGGCGTGCGAGCTCGGTCGCATATTTTTACAGTTAGTTTGCCACAGGCGTGAAAACGACGTCACGGTTTAAATCGCGGTTACCCATTCCTCATTGAGGGACCTTGACATCGTTGAACTTTCACGATGCCACCGAGAACTCTACGTGACATTATGACATGCTACGATAATATTTCTACAAAAAATAAAAAACAATGGTTTTTGTCGTGAACAGCAAAATTGCTCTTATACTTTTAGTCTTACAAATAAATAAAATTGAAGGTTCTGTGATTTTGAAATAACTGCCACTATAGTATTTAACCCAAACATGTTTTTAAAGTTTTTGGATATAAATATATTATCTCTTGTAACGTAGAATAAGTAAGGAAAACGACGAAACCGACGCGAGCTTCGCTTGACTTCGACATATTTTGGTTTGAAATCGGTATTTTCATAAGTTTTACCCCGGAATATCTTCGAAAGGATAGGCCCAAGTAGGTAATTTGGTCGTTTTCATAATCGATATGCATTTTGAAAGTAGGTCCTTTTGATTTTGTAATGTACCTGTCAGCTACTATACAAAATTTTAATTCTGTTAACAACTTTCCAATGTAAACAACTCAAGAAGACCTCTATTTTGAGTCTTGACATTATAGCTTGGATGGTTTCTAGGCTAATCGAATGCATTCAAGAGTTAGACGCGCTGTACCGGAAAAATCTACATTGACACTACATTTGCAGAATTTTGAAACTTGACGACCTCTTTGGCGAAGTGTTGAGCACTGGAGTCTTATACAAGGGAGGCCCGGGATTCGACTCCCGTCAGGGACAATTTTCGGAATTTATAATTTCTGAATTGTCTCTGGTCTGGTGAGGGAGACTTTGGCCGTGGCTAGTTATCACCGAGTTGCTGCCAACTGTTTCGGTACGATATCGTGCAGAAACCGATTTGGTATGGTAACTTACACTGCCAAATCTTTTCCAAGTTAGTCTGCTACCATCAAGACTGCATCGTCACTTACCACCAGGAGGGATCACAGTAAAAGGGCTAGCTCATCATTGAATACGCTAGAAGCAAGATTGTTGGCTTTAATAATAATCAAGTCAATCGTCGTGCCAAATGTAAAAAGGAGGTTGGTTTTCAAGTATCAATCTACCAGTATACTTACTTCAAGATCAGTTTAATTTTTCAAAAGTATTTGTTAGGGACTGAAAATGTAGAGTGATTTATTCTGAAACTATTTTTTTCACGGAATCATAAATAAATCTTGGTATCTATCCTTGCTGACCTTAGGTACCAGTTAAGACGTACAAGTTTATATTTAAAAGTTTTATCAATAACATTTTATTACGTCAATAATACGAATGCTTTTAAACGTAAACGAAATGACGAAAAACAAAATAAAATGGAAACTGAATAAAAAAAGTTATAAGGCCTGTTACATTTCACTTAGGCTAATTAAAGCCTATTATGGTAGACTATTATTGTGATAACAAGGTTAACTTCCACTGTTCTTCGCATGCAAATGTTAAAATCATCATCAGCTTACCTTTCGATACTTATTAAGAGATTTCTAATCGATATTGGGCTGGATTCTCGATATGGTATAAGGGCGTCTACACAACCAAATGGAATTACAGATTAAAAAAAAACGTAACGCAAGAAAACGTGTTGATAAATTAATTGCTTCTAATAAAATTTAATTTGCAAATTGAATTTCGAGGCAAATGATCTAATCATGTAAATTTTTGGCTTTGAAAAAATCTAATAGGTTCATCAATATCAACGTGGTCAGTACTGTTTGATACAAAACAATTTATTTAGACCTGACAGATTGAAATCCTTAAAGTAATAATGACTAATGATGGATAAATAGGTCATTATGTAGCATGTTCTTTCGGAAAAATAAACATGGAATAGGTACCTATTTCTGTAGGTATTTTTTTTGTTTGTATCTTTTAACCGACTTCCAAAAAAGGAGGAGGTTCTCAATTCATCGAAATCCTTGTTCCCCAATTACTCGAAGACGCCTGGACTGATCTGGAAAATCCTTTTTTTGTCTGAAAGGTTATACCTACTTCCCAGGTGGTCCCATATCCATCAGGTCAGGATCTGATAGTGGGATCCTGAAGAAATCGAAGAAACTCTTCAAATTTTATAGGCACAATTGACATACTTTGTAGTGGCATTTGAAGTCGGTTTTGTAAAAAGAATTTTTACGTTTAAATTATTTATTCACAAAAAAGTGAATTCATCCATTGTTCTAAAACGTCGTCATGCGTGTAGGCAACCTTAAGGTCGGGTGAAAGTATTGAATGTGGGGCAGGGTATGGTTTGATGACATTCTTAAATTCGATATGTATTGCGATTCGATACAGCAATGCGGTCTGATTTTAAGTGACTGCAAATCAACAGTAGTTATGTAGCTCTAGTACATTAAATATGGCCAAACCTTTTTTGTATTAGGCCTTAGAGCATTTAATTAGGCAGCCATTTTAAAGAACTGTCACGCTACGTGGAAAATGTACTCATACGTAGTTGATAAGTGTGTGCAAACAGAGGTGCACTCTGTATTCCCTCACTCTCTTAGACCGATAGAGCGACGAATTTCAAGATAGCCATCGATCCGAGTAACGCGAAAAACATTAGGTATACGCGGTCAACGGTCACCAGTACGTAAATTCTGTGTACTTAAATATTTACTTACATACAATATTCCGTAAATAGTTTATTTCTTTTTTCATGATCTAGGTAGCTTAATCAGAATTAACTAAGTAGGGAAGCTACCCAGTTTGAACTTTGAGGACCAAAGCTGGAAAGTGGAAATAGGTAGGTATGATTGATCTCTAAAGAGCTATTCTATGGTTAGGTATTAATTTTAGTTAGGTACCTATATCCTTTGTTTTTTCCTTGTACTAGGTAATGCTGAAATTGTTCCCGGGCGGGGGCAATTTGGAAATTTTTAATTTCTGAATTGTCTCTCTTTTGGTCTGTCGAGAGGCTTTGGCCGTGGCTAGTTGCCGCCAAGCGATTTAGCGTTCCGGCACGATGGCGTTTAGAAACAGATTATTATACGTTGAACACTGTCATACCCCTTCCAAGTTAGTCCGCTAACATCTAAGACTGCATCGTCACTTAACATCAGGTGAGATCGCAGTCAAGGACTTATCTTGTCATTTAATAAAAATAAGAAATAAATATTTAAAGATTAGACTTTTTAAAGTAAGTAACTAATTCTTGAGTTACGTATGTGTACGTAGGTATGAACTAAAAAATGTTGTTCACTTAATTTTTTACTGATCTTTGCGTTGAAATAGGATATAGCATAATTTTCATCATTAGCAGTTAGATGATAATTTATGAGTGTGCCGATGCTTTGTTGAATATTTATTATATACTTAGGTATACCACTGGGTACCAATAGGTACAATAAGTTATTTTGGGAAAACACAAGCTTTTGGAGGGAGAAAGATGAAAATTAGTCATGTTTAAATTGGCAAATATTCTTTTGTAACAAAAAAATTCTAGATTTATTCAGATGTGAAAAGAAAAACCTTTTATACTATCATAATAAAGATGCTCGACTTTAATCGGGATTAAGTACTTTGTTCTATAATACATTTTGTGACACTTTAAATAATTATTTAAAAAGCCCTGTTAATATTATAAAAAACTATATATATATACTTTTAAGACAGGATATTAATTTATGATGTAAAACTAATGGCTGATTTTACCTGTCTGCTACCGAAAAGCTGCCAAAATATCAAAACGAATAAGACTTATTTTATATTAGTGAAATCGGTACCTAAGTGCCTACCTAATCGGTACCTAAGTACTAGGTAGGTACTAAAAGGTTATAAACTATTGCAGATTATCGAATTACGTTCTTATTGTGTAGACAGAAATATTAAATTAGGCTGTTTCTAGCAAACAAATAGATTTATTATCTTAACTTTTAAATGCCATTGCAAATGTTTACATTTGGTTCACATAATGTCGAAATGGAATACCAATTAAGCTAATATAAATAAATAAATAATTATAGATGATAATATATTGAGGCACTAAAATCGATTTCGCTCATAACGCTCCACCACTGGGAAGGAGCTTCTTAATATCTTTTCATCCAAATTTCTTAATTTCTTGAAGAAACCAGTGATGAGTTGATGACATGGATCCGAAACAAGGTCGCTAACTATGGGTCTCACCTGATGGTAATTGACGATGCAGTCTAAGACGGTAGCGGGCTATCTTGGAAGGGGTATGGCAGGGTACATACAACTCATACCCCTCGCCTGTTTCTATACGTCATCGTGCCGAAACGCTAAATCGTTTGGTGACACATCTTTGGCTTTGGAAACTAGCTACGGCCAAAGCCTCCCACCACATCAGACCAGAGACCATTCAGAAATTATAAATTTCCAAATTTCCCCCGCCGGGAATCGAACCCGAGACCTATCAGTTATAACATCACAGCACTCACCACTACGCCAGGAAGATTGTAGGTAGGTATATTTTTCACGGATTAAGTTTAGCAATTCCGTGAATTTTTTCTCATACAAAATATACCGTACCCGTACCGTATCTAAATAATTATTATTTTTAATTTTTTAACGTAGTTAACTACATATTGATGCGCGGTTTTGCACATGTGTTATGTATAATGGAAGAACATCTCGGTAGGTATGTCTAGGTAGTCCTTGGACTTGTAATGTTTTATATAACTTGTTATATATGCCCATTTAAGATGCCACTCCTCAGTTTGGTCCAGTCGCTACGTCGGGCAACATGCGGCGGTTTACAAGTTTCATTGTTTTGATATGCGGAGTCAGTGTGAGTACAAACTTGATTTATTACAACCGGTTTATTACCTATAGAATGAACTCTATGATCTTAAAAATCAACAGAGATGGGAACTCATTGATTGATCACTTTAATCGAGTTTTGGATATTTTTTTTTATAGATATTGGATCAATTCTTAATTAAATAATTTTATGACAATATTTTATTATTTATTATTTTTAGTTAGTCGGATCGAAATTATTATTTCTTACCGACTGTCTTTATTAGTAAGCGACAAAAATATACCTACAATAATTAAGAAAAAGTTTATAGTGTTGCAGGATTATAATTAGTTGTCTTGATTGTTTCTTGGTATTAAATTGTGTAATGCGAAATTTCAGAGCCGCTAGAGCTCTTCCTATAATAATCCGACATTAGAAACTGATGAGCGGCTTGAGGAAAACGGTTAGATAATTTAATTTTTTTCTATGATTAATTTGAACTGTACATACGGAAAATCCAAGCAAGCACATACTTTTCATATTATAATTATTTACCTAAGAAATGGGTAGGTATTTGACTACATTTTTTTATATGTACTTATACTTATTTAAAATGACATTTTTCTTTTTTTTTTAAATAATTTAACTACTCCCGAAAATATAGAGCTTTAAGTTTTCTTTCATTACGCATTTAATAAAAAAAATTATTCTTTTCAAAAATACATTTATAATAGGTACATAATTATATATGTATAAGTATGTTACATATGTGAGGGAAAAATGCGCGACAAAAACAACAATCAATCCAAATCTGCTGTTACCATTGTCACGTTGCTTTGGCAGTCTAAGGATGGCCTGTTTTTTGACAGAACAAAATGGTACATCTTTTATCGTTGATTACAAAATAGGTATAGGTTGAAAGTCATTGCGAATATTATGTTTAATAACAGTTTACCAATGTACCTAACAAAATAATGAAATCATTAAAATTGCGAAATCTGGTAATAGAATCGCTATTACAGCTGTTACCACAGATCTGTGCGTCTGAGATGTGCGGTCAAACATCAAATCTAATTATAATAATATCATAATTATAGTCTCAATAGTCCAAGGGTTAAAGATGCGGACTGAAATCTGAAAGGTCGCAGGTTCGAGCCCCACACCTTGCACTATTGTCGTACCCACTCCTAACGCAAGCTTTTCGCTTATTTGGATCGAGAGGAGAATATAAGTCAAGTTCAGCTTGGCTAATATTAGTGGGAATCCATCTTCTCATTTTCAGTCCGTACCTACTTTAACCTATTGAGGCTAACTAACCGATTTCACTAACCTAAAGTAAGTCTTATCTCAATCTAAACGTGATATTTTGACAGATTTTCAACACAAAAACTGTCAGAACGCTCAATTTATTCCTCGGTTAAGCGTCACTCAACGTTGGTGAAATCGGTAGATACTTATTAATCTAACTTTATTAGATCACATATTTAGGTAAGCTTGTCAATCAAACGTCAGATGCCATACTACTTAGGTAGATACTTTAAACGTGCTTAGGCTTTCAATCGGACACCGGTCACTGACCTCAATAATTTTGCCGGTTAGTATGTGCTTGTTAACTTTGCAACTACACAATGGTTTTCCAGTGCCAGCGATAAATAGCTAGGTACTTAATTGATATTAGCTAGTAGAATTTCACGTACGAGGAGGAATATTTCGGCATCATGTTTTAACAGGTTCCCTGTCCAGACAACAGACACAATAGTTAAACAATGACCATGCTCGCATGTGATTCATGGGACAGAGAAAGGGTTAAAATCACTTATTATCTACCCGATTAGGGGTAGGTAGGGGTTTAATGTACACTGCCGTAGCCTTTCCAAGTTAGCCCGCTACCATTTTGGACTACATCGTCACTTACCATTAGGTGAGATCGCAGTCAAGGACTAACTTGTCATCGAATAAAAAAATACCTTTTTTATGTAGAGCAAGCAAACGAGGTGGATAACCTATAGGGTTAGTACAAGATTTAATTCGATTGATCGTATTCGTATTCGATGACATCGTCAAAGTAAATCGAATATCATTTATTAATTTAAATTAAAGTCACAAATTCAGTATAACCGTACAATTTTTAGTTCGTACCTTCTTTTAACCGTACCTAGGTACGTGGTTTTGTAATAGTAGGTACATGTACATACGTTAACGTATAGGAATGCATAGGTACATGAACTTGAGCTCTAATATTAGGTATTATAAACAACAGGATGAAAAAGTTGAAAAACTTGTACCTACCTATCTTTGCATTTTTCACAGTTTTTCTTTTTATTTCAAATCCAAACACAATATCCAATAAACAAAATATTCTAATATAGGTACTGGATATGCCATACAACAATAAAGTTTCGCTAGTGGTGGAAAACTATATGACTGCTATTGACAATAAATAAACGAGTTTCTGTAAATGGTTCGTGGAAAGTTTCGAAAATCGCTCGTGCAAAAGCAGCTTAATTTTTACAATTGCTGCTGTTTATTTATCATATTAATATGTTGTACGCATTACTGACATAGGTGGAGGTAGATACGTACATAGGTACCTAGTTATGTAAGTTTATCAACCTTTTATGGTGAATGGTCGACGCAGGTGTTTCTTAGTACCTACACTAGTAATAGGTCGACAGTCTGAAAGTTTGCAATATTGTCGTAACCACTCTTTTTCAAGCTTTACTAAGCTTATTTGGAGGGGAGAGGGGATATTAATCAAGTTCAGAATGGCAAGTAGGTATTCCTTATTAAAAAAAGCCGTGATGAAAAGCGATTTTGCGTTTCAGTATTTTCCCGCGTACAAACCGATTTGGGGTATGGGATTAGGGGTACGGCAAAAGATTATGTGTTTAACTTTAAACTCAATAGTTTTGACTATTGTTTGGAAAAAACACGTCACTTTACCTGCCTAATTATATATTTTACTAGCGGACCCGACAGACGTTGTCCTGTCTTAACTATGAATATTGAAACTCTTTGACGAAATTGGCAGCACGCATTCTGTCAATGTTATGTCAAACGCCATAAGGTTACATCAAAAAAGTTTGAATTGTAAAAGCGGTTACATTAGAAATAATTTAATATGGTGGTTAATATTTCTTAAATTTTCTAATTTTCCGCGCAATTTTCTTAATTTTTTCTTTCATAAGAACCTTCTCCTAACAATAACAAACACAATAAAAAAAGAATTAGCGAAATCGGTCCAGCCGTTCACGCGTGATGCGCTTACCAACACATTAAGCGATTCATTTTTATATATTAGATTAGAAGAATATTGTACATTTGGCTATTAGTGGCTAATCTAGTAGGTACATTAACTTAATTGTTTATCTAAGGTCGAATGTTTTTGTCTCGTAAACGATAGCAAAAAAACTGCGATGTGTTTCCTGGCATTTAAAACATCTTCATAGAATGAATATCATCACTTTCCATCAGGTGTGGTAGTGGTCAAGCGTGTGCCTATAATGTATAAAAAAAAAAAAAAAAAAATATACGAATACCATATCTTATATAGAAGTCTCTTTACGTAGGTCACCCCTAAGTACAAACCTTTACCTTATGTAATTTCCCGTTTAGGTATCCCATAAAGTTTCATGAAAACGAAATTCACAGAAAGCGTCTTCTAACTTAGGTAGCTCGTAAAAGTTAGGGAACGTTGGTAAAAACGGACATAAATCTCATGTTTATACTCCTCTTTTTATAAATATAATTTATCTATGTTTATACTGTAACTGGCGACACTATCTAAATCATAATATGGGTATAAAATCCAAATAAAATTAGGGTAATTATCAGGTACTTTACATACCTACCTAGCATTGACGAATACGGGCGATAAACTCATGTAACGAGCATTTTAAGATTCCTAAATACATAATAATGTCATTTGTAGATCAATTACCATTTGCACCCTACTTCGTCCGCGTGGAATTAGGTTTTTAAAAATCTCGCGGGAACTCTCTGTTTTCCGGGACAAAAGTTAACCTGGGTCACTCTCTAAGATACCATACCCATGCAAAAAATCACGTCGATCCTTTGGTCCTTTTTTGCGTGATCAAAGGACAAACCAACAAACAAACACACTTTCAATTTCCCACATCGATGTTGAATGTTGTCGTATTCTTTCGAATTTATAATATTAGTAAGAATATAGGTAAAGTACCTGGTTAAGTATGTTGTATCTTCATAATATCTTCAGTCTTCACCATCATTATTTTGGGTACGTTTCCTGGACAAAAAAGACGTGTGGCGAGTGCCACACGTCTTTTTTGTCCCCGTCCCCGAGTGGGGACTGCCGCGGTAAAGCTTTTGCATAGCATTTTTTATCAACGCCATCTAGCGGCTCACCGTAGAGGAGTCCCGTGTCAGGTTATTTTCGTTACGGAATTTCTGGATTCGGTCTCCACGCTGGCACGCGATAGAAGCTATGCAATAGATTAAAATGATATCTGCTAATAAATAAGATCTGTTTTCTATTCAGCTACAATAAAATTATTATTATTTGCACCTCATTCAACTCCGTCTATCCAGCGTAATTTTGGCCAACCAACAGATCTCAGTTCATCAGGCCGTGAGGTTATATTTTTTGCGGGCTGGTGATGGTCCATATGTTGTACATAACAGCCCAATGACGTCTTAATTTTTTGCGTTTAAAAATGTTAGGCTCACTCTATAATTAATATTAATTTTGCTTTATTTAATGGCCCATAAAATTCATAAAGCTTTAAAGTTCATGAACGATGATGTTGGTCAGCCTCTTTTTTTGAGGTGGTTTGAGGTTTGACCCAAGGCGCGATGTGTCTTTCCAAAACGAAATTTTGTATGGACAGTGTATGGAGCTACTGAAACGTGACGTCATGTTGCAATAGCGCTCTCTTTTTCTAACAGGAAACTTAAAAGCTCTATATTTTCGAGACTAATTAAGTATTAAAAACCTTTATTTTAAGTATTAAAAAAATTTGTCAAATACCCATTTTTTTTAAAAAAAAGAACATCAGCCAAGCTGAACTTGACTAATATTCTCCTCTCTCCTCTAAATAAGTGAAAACTTGTGTTAGGAGTGGGTACGACAATAGTGCAACGGTGGGGATCGAACCTGCGACTTTTCAGTTTTCGGTCTGCACCTTGAACCGTTGGACTATTGAGGCTTAATTTATTGTTTGATTACAGTTAGCAGCGGCAACAGCGCCTTGCATTGAACTAAACGATGGCAACAAGATGCCAATCGTTGCCCTCGGTACAGGCAGGGGCACGGCAAGCGACGTGAGTATTTTTTTTTTTTTTTTTTTTTTTTTTTTTTTTTTTTTTTTTTTTTTTTTTTTTAATTTTATCGATGTAACCGATAGACTGCTGGACAAACTAATTAGGTAGGTGCATTACATACCTACCTAGCAATAATGAATACGGGCGATAAACTCATGGAACGAGCATTTTAAGATTCCTAAATACATAATAATGTTATTTGTAGATCAATTACCTTTTGCCCACGACTTCGTCTGCGTGGAGTTAGGTTTTTAAAAATCCCGCGGAAAGTCTCTGTTTTTCGTGGACAAAAGTTATTCACCATACTTAGGTACCTACCCATGCAAAAAATCACGTCGATCCATTGGTCCATTTTAGCGTGAGGACAAACCAACAAACAAAGACTTTCAATTTCGCACATCGATAATATAAATGTAGTCGTATGCTTTCGCATTTATAATATTAGTAAGAATATAGGTAACCGTAACTTCGTAAGTACCTAAGTAAGTAAGCTGGACAAAGGTACTTTCACACGCCATGATTTTGGTCTCTGACTCGTTTGATGTCATCTGTCCACTTAGTGGCGAAAGAGGTCTAGGATAGATATAGGTAATAGATATATGTATATCATAGAATATCTATATTATGAAATTAAATGAATACACTTTATTGTACACCACATTAGATAGAAACATAAAAAATAAAATTAATTTATATTTATATAAATAAGAGCACAAATGGCGGTCTTATCGCTAAGAAGCGATCTCTTCCAGGCAACCATTGGTTATCTCATTTTAATTTTGTTTATTAAAGTTACCTACCTACCTTACCTTATGCCCCTGCTCCACCTGCGCCGTAACGCGTAAATTAACACGATGATAAAGGCATTACGCAGATGGGGAAAATATTTTACTGCGTTAAGCGCTTAATGCAGAAATACCTACTCAGAAATTGTAAAGTATTACATATCTATGTAGTATTTAGATGACTGGAAATAACACGTTATAGCTAAAATATTTCATAACAATTACTCTATGACGTTTTATAATACTAAGTACCTATGTATAATTTACAATAAAATAAGATATGAGTGCATATATAATTAAAATCCATACATGAATAGTGAATACCTTCTTGTTCAATCATTATGTATCAACCAACATTGTTATATTTAAATCTGAACAATGTCCTAGGTAGGACTTAGTAATTACATATTTATGTAGGTACGCATAACATAAATATGATTAAAATAATATCGATTTCATCAAGGTCATAGTTAATAGGTATCATAAAAGATACATGGGTAATTTTTATTTATTTTTAATTAAAAAAAAAATATGTACCTAAAAGCTACCAAACAAGTTCCTTTTTCGAGGCGTTGACCTCCCTCTTATGTTCTTAAGTAATCCATTTAAACTAGTTTCATATGTTTTTTAATTACATAATTTTATATGGGCTTCTTTCAGCTATAGAAACAGTATAAATTAACTTATAAAGTAACGACTTTATTAGTCAAAACGTCATAAATCATGTGTTATACATGGGCAAGCTCTAGAAAAAGCGTAATTGCGTGTCTTAAATATCTCAAACATTTTAGACATAAGAAAAACACAAAAACACAGTTTTTCCCTAAGATTCCTAATATTCCCCATGTTGATA
Organism: Hipparchia sbordonii; assembly: GCA_038048805.1. NCBI lineage: Eukaryota > Metazoa > Arthropoda > Insecta > Lepidoptera > Nymphalidae > Hipparchia > Hipparchia sbordonii. The sequence continues at coordinate 2,966,739 of CM076107.1, read as the reverse complement.
TCTCTATACTGCGAGTGAGGGTCATATCCCCTTTATGAATTGTTTAAATTAGATTAACTTCTTTTGCAGTCTGCACCCGTAGACGAAGTGAGCCAAGCAGTGTACTGGGCGATAGAAGCAGGGTACCGACACATAGATACAGCCGCCATTTACTTTGACGAGCCACAAGTTGGTAAAGGAATTAAGGATGCTATTAATAATAACCTCGTGACGAGGGAAGAAGTCTTCGTTACAACTAAGGTAAGTTCTGTTACAGTTTTGTTACAGCTTTCAATTTGATGAATCAAACATTTTTGAAAGGATTTATCACGTGAATCAAAAATTTCTGCAAGCATTTATGAAACATTTAAATACGGATGATTCAGATAACATGAAAGTCGTATCTATTGAGTTTTCTATCTATGAACGAAAGCTTTCTATCTGTAGGTACCTCAAGAACCTTGATATTTGGGCTTTCTTGGTAGTCAGTATAAGTCTTTAATCTTGTAGATTTTTTCAATGTTGAGACTGTTGTTTTTTGTTTCTGTTGTTGAAGCCCTAAAAATCAATTGCTGTTCCTTAGTCTGGCTAAAATTCAAAAAAGACTTGACCGAATTGAATAATTTCTTTTTGTTTTGTTCGCTCTAATAGAACAGCTGAAAAATCGAAAAAATCAAAATTGGTAATTTTGGAAGCACTTCAGAATACTTTAAAAGATGGCAGGAGCAAGGAGTAAAAGCTAATAAACAATAAGCGTTAATAACTGTTGTCTAAAATAACCTTAAATTGCAGTTGTGGAGTGACAAACATCGTCAACAGCAAGTGGTGCCAGCTCTTAAGGAATCTCTGCAGAAACTTGGCTTGGACTATGTGGATCTTTACTTGATTCATTTCCCCATTGCTGTGAAGGTAAGCTACCTATAAAAAACATTCTTTACAATTCATTTTTGCTAGTTTTATTAATATGAAGAATGAAGATACCTGGTGGAGCTTTTGTCAAATAACTTTAAAATACCTAAACTAAATCCACTTAGTAGGTAAAACAAAGTCGGGCTATTTACCATTTATAGCTCAAGAACGGCTGGACCAATTTTTATGATCTTCAATTTTTTAGATTTGTGACTGCTTCGAATAGTAGATCTGTTAAAAGTTAAAACATCGGAAAAATTCACGAAAATAAACTTTATGAAGAAAATTCATTTTCTCATACATTTTGTATGTAACGGCTTTTTTAATGATATCTCGAGAACGGATTGACTGATTTCGCTGATTTTTTTATATATCTATTGATATAGTATTGTGAGGGCAAGGAGAGTTTTACCCAGGAAAAACAGTAGGCTAGATAATTATAATAACTAAATTACCTTTCAGGAAGACGACAGTTTCGATGATGTGGACTACTTGGAGACTTGGAGGGGAATGGAAGAGGCGCGAGCCCTGGGCTTGGCCAAGTCCATCGGAGTGTCCAACTTTAACGCCAGCCAAGTCGACAGGATCATTGCTAACAGCAGGGTTTGGCCAGCTGTCAACCAAGTCGAAGTAAGCAGCCATTCATTTACTATGGTGTCGCCTGCTCCTGAAATCCTTTGTGGGGATGAGTTTACGCTTATACAAGGTGTAACAAAAGTGTGATTGAACCTCCCATACAAAAATGGCGATCAGCTGATTGATTTACTATGGGAGGTAAACATTTTTTTTCATATTTCGACCTATGTTCCTTGGGGAAAGTTGTTCAGTTTCATGAGCACATTCACCTCCTTCAGGGTTAAATCACAATTTTGTTACACAATGTATACTTTGATTTCGAAGGAATTGTTGGATTTCCCATTGCACTTTAAACTATGCGTAAAGACACATTTATTATATCGGGGTTACTACAAAGTTAGTGACTTTCTTAATGACAAAATTGAATGGAATCAATCGTCTTAGCATCCAGATACCACAAGAGAGTGTAATAACTTGTTACAATTACAATATTGTAATATTTTGTTACGAAAAGAGCAACTGCTGAGTTTCTTGCCGGCTCTTCTCAGCAGAATCTGCATTCCGAACTGGTGGTGTCATAAAAGCCAGGAGTTAGCCTACATGAAATAAATAATTTTGAATTTTATGAAAGAGCATTTAGCAAGGTGGCAAGCTGACAGCGGCGATTGGTTAAAATTCAGGCCTTTACCATTTCCGTTATCGCCAAATATATATAGATATAAAAATTCCAGGTCAACCCAACGCTAACTCAAGAGGCGCTGGTCACTCACTGCCAGGAGCTCGGGCTGGCGGTCATGGCGTACAGCCCATTCGGCTTCGTAGTGAGCAGGGCCCGCCCTGATGCACCGCCACCGCGAGCTGACGACCCGGTTCTAGTTCAAATGGCTAACAAATATAAGAAGTCAGTTGGACAAATTGTTCTACGATATTTGGTAAGCATTTTTAATAAGTTCTAGATGATGCCCGCCACTTCGTTCGCGTGGATTGAGGTTTTTTTGGATTCCCGCGGGAACTCTCTTATTTTCCGGGATAAAAAGTAGCCTTTGTCTCTAGTCTATAATTTATCTATGTGGCAAATTTCAGCCAAATCGGTTTATTGAGTAACAAACATACGTCCAAACTTTCGCATTTATAATCCTAACTAGTTGATGCCCGCAACTTCGATTAAGGTTTTGTAATTCCCGCGGGAACTTTCTTATATTCCGGGATAAAAAAAATATATACATTGAGGCTTTTATTATATTTTATATTTATAGCCAGTAACGACTATAAAACATAATATACTTACCTATACTGATTAGTTTTTTGGTATTCTTATAACCTATACCTATTAAACGCGAGCTTCTACCTACAGTGTTAAATCTGAATCTTACTTTAAAGTGTTTATTATTGTTTTAGATTGACCGCGGTCTAATCCCCATCCCGAAATCCGTGAACAAGAATAGAATAGCACAGAACATAGACTTGTTCGACTTCAGCCTAACCAAAGAGGAGGTTCAACTGATCAACGGATTCAACAAAAACAAGCGGGTCATCGACTTTGCTGAATGGAAAGATTATAAGTACTTCCCGTATGGAGAATATTGATGCATTTAATAAAATACATAAGTACCTATCTAATAAGATTTTATTTTCCTCATGTCCCTGCTCCACCTGCGCCGTAACGCGTAAATTAACACGATAATGAAGGCATTACGCAGATGGGGCTAATATTTTACCGCGTTAAATGTGTTGAAACGTATTACTAATGACATTAGATTCTAAACGCTAATCCATTTGAGCGCAGCCGTTAACACTAACATTAATGCAGGTAAAGATGCAGGTGTAACAGTAGCATAATAATTATGATAAACGCCATTCAGAACTTTAAGAAAAAGTAACTAAAAATTCTTACATAACTGCAAGAAAAATTATTATAATATTAAAATATATTAAAATTAAAATTATTATGCCAGCGTGAAATGGCAAATATACAGCCATAGAATATTGGCGACCTACAGTTCAAGTCATGCCGCCAAGCGATTTATCGTTTCGGTATGATGGCGTATCGAAACCGATTATGGGTATAGGTATTGATAATTTAATTTACACTTACAATCCTTGTCATCAGAAATAAAATATCGTACGTTTTTTTTGCACTAACATTCCATGGCCTGACAGTCTCTAAAGTAAATGCAACTTTAATAAAGAGATTGTAATATAAATTATTGTTTTATTTATTGGTTTTTATTGAATAGAATGTCCTATCTATATACCTACTACAAGAAATAATAATAAAATTACACACTGTCCTCTTTTACAAGTAAAATACCTACCTACATAATCAAAATAACGAGTGTTGTTAAGGGAACATTAATTAGCACAATATATTTATTGGTACCTATTGGTAATGTTATCAAAATTGGTTACATAAATTATATAGATAATAACAAAATATATTACTTATTTAATACCCAATATTGTATTGATCGAAAGATACTCGCAGTAGTACATAGACTCAGAGGAATAAGAATTTTTTGATAGAGGATGTACATTATACAAACGGATTATAAAATTTAAATTCCCCAGAATTGACTCAGACTGAAGTCTATAGACCGCACTCTCACTCAGCTCAGACTCAAGACAGAGTTAAAACGAGACAGATAAATGTCAGAGAATTTTTGTGTCTCGTTTTAACCTCTATCTTGAGTCTGAGCTGAATCAGAGCACGCTCTATAGATCTCGGCATTAGAGATTGCTTTGCTCGTCCATTGATAAGTAAGTTAGACTTAGATAGATTATATTTATAATTTTATTACTTAAATTGCAAGAGCAATAAATTGATAGATAATTATTTTATCGGACATTGCAGCGGTTATAAATTGCACAATTCGATTGAAAAATTTGGCAGTTGCTCATTGTTTAATAGTATTAAATTGTGTTCAAAATGATACTTGGGGCGTTAGTTTCAATACTTTTGACAATAATTGTAAGTACGATTTAAAAAAAGGAAACTATTAATAAAATAAGTGCAACTTTTTCTTCAATCAACGTTCGTTCAATCAAAATTACGTTCTTTTTTCAAAATTAGTGTACGTTTTCTTTTTGTTTTGTAATCTTGAAGATGTCTTATTATATACTTATCAGTCACAGGTAGAGGCTGATGGTTCAACCGAAAAGAGACTGTTGAACGATGGCAACTCGATGCCATCCGCTTCTTTTGGAACTTACATGGTGAACGTAAGTAATGTTTCTAGTATACAACTATGAGGAAAACCAGTGGTTATAGGCATGGGATACTTGTAGGTACATTCTTTTTGAACAGCCATGTCGATCCTTTATGCAAAAAAGAGCCAGGCCTTTTTGTCATCTGAAATGTCTCATAATTTTTTTTAATTTAGGCTCCATGGCCCTGGGGTCTCCACAGCAAACGAAATAAATATGTAGCTCTGATTAGAGACGATACTTATAGTCCAGTCAAAACAAGGTTTAACCTCTGGAAAATTGCGAAAGTTTTGAAACTTTGCACATCGAATTATGGGTCCCTAGGGATGAATATACCAAAAGTCCTCATGCGTACGAGGCGAGCTCTAGCGGCAATTAGCGGAAACAGGACCCTTTTTTTGGTTTTTTGTTAATATCTCGAGAACCTTTGGTCAGAGGTAAAAGTTTACTACTACATAATTAAAGCTTATTAAATTTGCAACAATAATGATCATTTACATTTTTCTTGAACTCCTAATAATTACTGAGTTTTAAAAACCACTAGACGGATCAGGCTGAAATTTGGCATACAGGTAACTATTAGGCCGTAGGCATCCTCTACGAAAGGATTTTTGAAAATTTGACCCCTAAGGGGGTACAACGGGTAAAATAGGGGTTTGAAAAATTTAACTTAACGTGAGCGAAGCCGAGGGCAAAAGCTAGTTGTTTAATAAACAATATGTCTTTTTTTTGTACATAACTGTGAAGTTTATTTTCTGAATCACCCCTGGTACCCAAAAAAAAATGATAAACCATGATTGTCAAATATTATTACAAATGCCATATTGTACCGGGCGCCGCTAGCGTGATTTTTCGAAAAAGCTATCTTTTAGTGGCCTAGAACTCAGTAATTATTAGGAATTCAAGAAAAATGTAAATAATCATTATTGTTGCAAATTTAATAAGCTTTAATTATGTAGTAGTAAACTTTTACCTCTGACCAAAGGTTCTCGAGATATTAACAAAAAACCAAAAAAAGGGTCCTGTTTCCGCTAATTGCCGCTAGAGCTCGCCTCGTACGCATGAGGACTTTTGGTATATTCATCCCTAGGGACCCATAATTCGATGTGCAAAGTTTCAAAACTTTCGCAAGTTTCCAGAGGTTGGGCGATTTTTTGAGGTTTTTTGACTGGACTATTACGCCGCTATATCATTTGACATTAAGTTGAGTCCTGTAGTAAATAAGTGTGTTTCCATCTTAATAATTATAGGTCATGAAATTCCTTAAAAAAAAGTATCCGGCGGTAAAAAGGAGATTTCGATGAATGTTCCAGTTAAATGACCGGCCACGCATGCCCCAAGCAGTCATTTGGGCAATCGAAGCAGGATATAGGCATATAGACACCGCAGTTTTGTACGCAAGCGAGGATAAGATCGGCGAGGCCATCCAGAACGTCATAAAACGCGGCATAGTGAAACGAGAAGAATTATTCGTATCTTCAAAGGTAAAAAAAATATAGAATTAATCCTAAAAATTTTGCTTATGTCTGGATGTAGATTGAGAATCTGGATCATCAACTACAACCATGCAAAATCTCATCGACCCGTTGTTCCGTGGTTTCTTTTGTTGTTGATTGAAGGAAAAACCAACAAAAAAAATACACTTTCTCACTACTAATGTAGGAATACTCGTACCTAGGTATATTACCATGAAATCGTGCCTGCATGTGAATTAAAATTTATATAATTTAATGCGGAAAATTGGATGAAACACAAGTAATATTGATTTTGTTTGGTTTTTGATACATACCTAATAATCAGTTCGATACATACCTACATATAATATAGTCAGTTGTGATATTTTCTAAAATCAGTGTAACGATCGCAATGAAATGAAAATGAAATGAAATGAAAATTTATTTATAAAATAAAGTCAGTTTACGAAAGTATCAGTAGTCCCGATTTAAGTTATAGACCTGTATCCCGGGAAACCTGCTCTTCCTCCAATGACCTTTGATTGGCTGGTTCTCTCCCGCTTTTGGTTAAAATTCATTGATGCAACAATAACACCATAAACTCAGTCAATCAGAGACCATTGCAATCGTTACACTGATGCAATCAATTTGAGAGAATACCGCTGCACTGGTAGGAGTAATGAAGTTTCTTATTCTTACAGCTGCCATTCAGAGCTACAACCCCTAAGCAGGTCGTACAGGCTGTTCGAAACTCTCTGGAAAGACTAAAGTTGGATTATGTCGACTTATACCTTATTCATACGCCGCGTAATATTGTACGTATTTTGAAAATGCATCATAATATTAATTTTGCTTTTCAAAGGATGAAAAAAAATTTACACGACAATTATTTTTTTTGGAAATTTAGCTAGATATTAAAGGTCGAGATTACTTGGAGATGTGGAAAGGTCTTGAGGACGCAAAGAAGATGGGCTTGACGAGATCCATCGGTGTTTCAAATTTTAACGCCACAGAAGTTAATAGGATCTTAGTTAATTCAAAAACCCCACCAGCCGTTAACCAGATTGAGGTAAGAAAAACACATTATTATGATAAAATATATTTCATAGGAAATACAATCAACTAATTGCAAGTATAACCTTGCGTTTACATCTGTAACTTTTCATATAAGTAGCTTACGTGATTAACTTACGACTTTATTAATGTAGGTAAACGCTCTTGTCAGTAGTTTCTCGTAATTTCTTATAACTTACATAAGTTGAATGTGTAGTTGTAGACATATTTATAGATTAGTGACTAAATACTAAAGTTGTCGGCATGGCGGCTTAAACACTGTTGCAATTAATGTGAAGTGTTGATGCTTTCAATAACCTGGTATTCTAAAGGTCATCCATTTGATATGTGTGACCTTTAGAATACCAGGATCTCGGAAAGGGATTGTCACCATATGAACTCGAGCCGTCCAGTATTCTTTGTATGAAACTCCTAACTGCATGCTCCTAAATCAGAATCGTATTGTAATAGCCTCGCCTCGGGACAAGCTCACTGGGTAGTCGTCAACTTGCAGTTCCTGCGTCTACGGCTCGTTGTCCCCGCGCTTACGACTCTCCATATCCGAGCCCATCACTTTGTCCACCTCCCCCGCCCATGCCCGTGCCCATGGTCGCGAGCTGAAAGCGCAGCGTCGCCTAGCCGTAGCCGAGTCGACGTACCGAAGCTGCTGATCCGCTTTTACATAGGTTGAGGTCTAGTTGACGGTGAGGCGGATATGGTGACGATTTCTTTCCGACTTGATATGTGTGCAAATGACCTTAAGTCTCCTAACCTCTAAGGTACCTTTTTATCATGTCAAGTGTAGAGTGTTGTAAATTTAGTTTTCCATTTCTCCTTTTTTTAGACAAATCCCACCTACACAGATCTGGAACTAGTGGCTTACTGTCAAAGTCAAAATATTCTTGTGACTGGATACGCACCTTTTGGTTTCCTCGTGTATAGATCATTCAATGATTTATCAATACCGCCTACCTTTGACGATCCTACATTAGTGGCTATGGCCCGGAAATATGGTGTAAAAGTCAATCAACTTCTCCTGCGATATTTGGTAAATATTTCTTTTATCCAATTAAATTGTTAAACAACTTTTATCTGTGCCATCGTCCGCGTGGATTGAGATTGTTAAATTCTCGTTGAAACTCACAAGAGTCTCTACATTTTTAAATCCACGCAAATCTAAATCCAAGCCAAAGCTTTCCGAGAAAAAATTGCTCATTTCCAGAATGCAAGCTAAATCTGTACCATATATTTTTGTAGTTTTTTTTTAAGAAGTACGAAAGTTATATAAGTTTTGCTGTGATTTTATCTGAGTTGAAAATCACTTATCTACATCCGCAATAAGGAAAGCTTTGATTATAAACTCAAGGAAAGCGAAGGCTGGACAGAGTGGTAGGCTATAGTTAGCAGCAATATACGAAGGCTCTAAGATACGACCTTTAGCAACCAGGTATATTTCCAGAAGAGAAGTTATTTATAATGATTTTTTTTCCAGCTTGAACGCAACGTAGTTCCAATCGCTGCTTCGTTAAACAAGGAACATATTGAATCAAATATAGACATTTTTAATTTTACCATAAGTCAAGAAGATGTTCGCAAAATTAATCAATTTGACAGGCACGTTAAGGTCTACCAGATCGATTATGATGGCTTGGAACAAAATCAACGCAGTGGATACAGCATTTTGAAGAACTACGTTGAAGAAAACAATTTGGAGCAGTATAAGAATGCTTTGTAAATAAAATTGAGGCATCTATTAAGTCCATCTGAAATCTTGCTCATTCAAATTGTTCGAATTTTTGTATTTCTTTCGGATTAACAATTTGTATGAAATTAAATTATACATGATAACACAATATTTAGATTGTTTGTATATTATTTTCATCTTTCTAGCCAGCAGTACGTCTCACACTGCAACGTCGTAAGTGCAAAGATATTTTCAAGTTATATAACATGTGTAATTTGTGTGTTGATTTCACTAATAAATATTAGAGATCTTTTTATATATATATATTCATTAGTGGATGAAGAGCTCCTGAGTTAGATTATTAAAAATCTCAGCGCCAGCTCGACATCGGGAGGTTGATATTGGGTCGTCCCGTGCCGCGTGACATGCGAGCGCGTGAAGATCGCAGATGATTTAATCGTTGTAGATGTAGGATACCGTGGCCGAATTTGGTCAAATATTATTTTCACCGTTCAGAATTCCTGCTCTGAATTGTTTCGGTACCAACTCATTGACTTATAGTATATTTTGCTGATTATGGGCCACCCCTTCCATTCCAACAAAATAGCGTCGACTCATTGTTATGATTTTTTCTTAAAAACACTTTTCTTTCCCAGAAATAATGAAAGGTTTCTGGGAGGTTGCTAAGCTATGGCTGCCATTGGATTTTTGGTAGACCTGTGAACATGTAGTTCGGGCGCGCTTTTTTCTAGCTATTTACTACAATGTACCTGCCCATATTAATTGATTGCCCAATCGATAAACTTAATTTTTTAATTATTTCTATTATTAGTATTAGACCTATCCACCAACCTATCGTATGGTTATAGTTGATTTAATTAGATATTTCTATTAATTAAATTTCACAAATTACTATTTAAATCAAGTAAAATGTATAGATACATTCTATCACATTGTTGCATTTGCTTGTCTACAAGCCACAAGCCACCAGGAGATAACAAACAGATCTCTTCATATAATGGACTTCGGAAGTCAAACGGAACACATAATATAAAAATTTTACCTTGAAATAAAATTTGTATTATGTTTCCTAAGACTTCCGAAGTCCAGATAATGTCTTCCTGGTGCTACTACTTTCATTAACATTATTATGAATCGAACAATGGCGAAACGTGGTGGCTTTCGCGGCTTGTGTTGTTTAGTTCACAGAACGGCCGTTGGTGGCGCGGCACATTGTGTTATTTTATTTCAAAATCGGACATCCCTTTTTTATGATACTAATCGAAACTTTAAGCTTTTTTTAATGCTAGAGTAGAACACCCAGAAGTTAATTCTGTTTAGAACCGGAGTTATAAATTTTTTTATGGTTACCAGAAAAAAACTAAGAAATGCTGTAACTTTCTATGTAACGAAAGTTTTTAAGTTTCAATTATAGCATGCTATAAAATCAATTAAGTGCTATTTTTGGAAACATATAATTAATTTCTAAGTGAACAATAAAGGAAGATATGTTTTTTTTAACTAATTTTGAAATTAATTTTTTTCTCATCTTTGTATAGATATTAGCATCTAATTTTCACATATTGTATTTATTAGTGCTATGTTAACCCGCCTGTATAATATCAGATACGTAACACTTAGGACCTCGGAGTAATTGAATTTTAAAAATTTCATTTTATGCAACTCGATAATAATCCCTGAAAAACATAACCCTCCGTTTCCACAGTCGGATAAAAATTCTTTCTTTCAGCCACTTTTTTAGAATTCTCTCTCGTACATTTGTAATTAAGATCTTTGTGACAACCCTAATATCATTGAAATTGTAAAATCTCATATCTCCAATGTCCTCATAGATTTCTGTGTGATTTTTTTTACTAGTAACAATACAGTTACGAGGTATGTTTTCAGATAGATATCTACTGCTAATCGTAAATGGTTTATGAGAAAAAAAATAAAATGTAAAAATCACAAAATTAAGAATATTAACTTTATTATTAATACTAAAATTATTTTGTTTAGCTTATAAAATGCCCTGTATATAATGCCACTTTGACCTATAAATAATTGTATAAATATCAAATACAATTCTTTTATTTCGCCTTTTTCTGAAAATACAGAATTTTCTAAAAAAAAATATTACTCCGAAGTCCTAAGTGTTACGTATCTGATATTATACAGGCGGGTTAACATAGCACTAATAAATACAATATGTGAAAATTAGATGCTAATATTTATACAAAGATGAGAAAAAAATTAATTTCAAAATTAGTAAAAAAAAACATATCTTCCTTTATTGTTCACTTAGAAATTAATTATATGTTTCCAAAAATAGCACTTAATTGATTTTATAGCATGCTATAATTGAAACTTAAAAACTTTCGTTACATAGAAAGTTACAGCATTTCTTAGTTTTTTTCTGGTAACCATAAAAAAATTTATAACTCCGGTTCTAAACAGAATTAACTTCTGGGTGTTCTACTCTAGCATTAAAAAAAGCTTAAAGTTTCGATTAGTATTATAAAAAAGGGATGTCCGATTTTGAGGGAAAATAACACGATGTGCGCGGGTGGCACCGGAAACGTGACGGAATTTAGCGACATCTAGCGCGACGCGACGTGGAAAAGGCGATGTACTCTTCATATAATGGACTTCGGAAGTCTTAGGAAACATAATACAAATTTTATTTCAAGGTAAAATTTTTATATTTTATTTTTTATACTATTTGTAATATTTTTGATATTTTTCTCCCCAAGATTTTGAGTTGAACATATCTGCTAACAGATAGTAGTTTTTAATTACATAAAACCGGTATATTATATACAAGAAATGTACCTAAACTCACCCCAAAATCGTGAATTTTGTGTGAAGAGGTGACGGAAAATAATTTTTATGGTACTAAAAATTGAGATTTTGAACAAAATCAACTCCCAAGATTTGGAGATTAAGGACCAATCTATGTGTAGCAATTTTTATTTCCATTTTATTTGGTTCAACTTAGTCACAATATGTTCCGAAAATCACCCGATATGCGGAAACGCACTCTTAATACCCAATATTCTATTGATCGAAAGATACTCGCAGTAGTACATAGACTCAGAGGAATAAGAATTTTTTGATAGAGGATGTTACATTATACAAACGGATTATATTTAAATTCCCCAGAATTGACTCAGGCTGAAATCTATAGACCGCACTCTCACTCAGCTCAGACTCAAGACAGAGTTAAAACGAAACAGATTTATGTCAGAGAATTTTTGTGTCTCGTTTTAACCTCTATCTTGAGTCTGAGCTGAATCAGAGCATGCTCTATAGATCTCGGCATTAGAGATTGCTTTGCTCGTCCATTGATAAGTAAGTTAGATACTAGATAGATTATATTTATAATTTTATTACTTAAATTGTAAGAGCAATAAATTGTATATAATAGATAGATAATTATTTTATCGGACATTTATAAATAGCATAATTCGATTGAAAAATTTGGCAGTTGCTCATTGTTTAATAGTATTAAATTGTGTTCAAAATGATACTTGGGGCGTTAGTTTCAATACTTTTGATAATAATTGTAAGTACGATTTAAAAAAAGGAAACTATTAATAAAATAAGTGTAACTTTTTCTTCAATCAACGTTCGTTCAATCAAAATTACGTTCTTTTTTCAAAATTAGTGTACGTTTTCTTTTTGTTTTGTAATCTTGAAGATGTCTTATTATATTCTTATCAGTCACAGGTAGAGTCCGATGGTACAACGGAAAAGAGACTGTTGTACGATGGCAACTCGATGCCATCCACTTCTTTTGGTACTTATATGGTGGACGTAAGTAATGTTTCTAGTATACAACTATGAGGAAAACCAATGGTTATAGGCTTGGGATACTCGTAGGTACATTTTTTTTTAAATATTTTTAACGAACAAACGAGCAGGCGGATCACCTGATGATAAGTGATTACCGCCGCCCATGAACATTTGTAGCACCTGAGGCACCACCAATGCGTTGCCGGCTTTTTAGGAATTTGTTGGTCTGCCCCTTGAATAACCCCATGTTGTAATTACGTGGGAACACCGTCACGGGAAGTTGGTTCCACAGTTTCAAAGTACGTGGAAAGAAATACATATATACAAATAGGTAGGTACATAGAACAAAAAAGTTTTTTATTCAAATAAACTTTTTCAAATTGCTTTTGAATCGTCAAGTGAATCTACCATTGATTCGAAATTCCGACTGAGAACAACCAGCAAGGTATTAGGTTTGGTTTTGGGATAGACCTTGAGAATTCTTTGTCCAAGCTAAGTTGATGCATTGCTTCCACATTCTCTCTATCATTTGACAAATGTGCAATTCCTAATTCCATGTACTTACCTACTTATTTGATACTTATTAAAAAGACTAGAGGATATACTAACTATGCTTTCTACCTACTTTTAAAGATTTTTAACTTCTTTCAACAAAATATAACGAAGACGTTTTCAGATTAAAAAACTTGAACGTTCTATGATCTGAAATAGGTACTTCGAATCACTAAAGTAACACACAAAACTTATAGGTAAATTAATCTAATTACCCACTACCTACAAATCATACCAACGTGGTACTGTGCTAAGAATACTTGGCTGCATTTCCGCGCTGGACAGCTATGTTGATCCTAAATGCAAAAAAATGCCAGCCTTTTTGTCACCTGAAATGTAAAACGATATCACAATAAGTAGGTATAACAGGTATTTTGTCTTTTCTATATATGTAAGAATAATTTATTTATTTTTACTTTTTTTTTTTTTTTTTTTATTCAGAATAGGCTTGCGCTTGACGACAATCAATACCAAATTGTACTGATGAGGTCTAGGTGACTTACATATAGAATTTTCAAGACAACAATTAATTTATTATGTATCTCATAGGTACCTAATAAACTAATAATGAGTGTCAAGTGTATATTTTATCAGTTTAATTATTATAAAACTAGTTAGATGACCTAAATAATTTTTTGAGAGGTATTTAAAACAGCGAATTTCTCTTTTATAGTTTACTTTAAAGGTGACAGTCAACTTATTGGAATTTAGTTAGATTACAATAATGTTATTTATTTCAATTTGCTTATTGACAATATTACATACTGTAAGTACCTACCTGCATTTATGCTTTTCAAATCTTCTTGCAAAATCAGTATTTCATTCTTAACAAATACTATACTATACTATTTGTCTGGTGGGAGGCTTTGGCCGTGGCTAGTTACTACCCTTCCGTCAAAGACGTGCCGCCAAGCGATTTAGCGTTCGGCACTTGTTCGGCACGATGGCGTTTAGAAACCGATTAGGGGTATAGGTTGAATCTACGCTACCATACCCCTTCCAAGTTAGCCCGCTACCATCTTAGACTGCATCGTCACTTACCATCAGGTGAGATCGCCAAGGATCGGTCAAGGATAATCTTGTCATCGAATTAAAAAAAAATTGTAAAAAATATATTTTTTCGATTTTCACTTTTTATGTTCGGTAGATTGTTGAGGAGACCTTATGGTGACATAATATGTATAAGAGACACGCTTATTGAAATCGGATGAGCATCGCGTATCGGTTTCATCGTTTAAACCGCCCGACTTCAACAAACGTGTACAAAATAAAATTATTTTTATACTTTGAAGTGGCGTTTGAAGTCGGTTTTTTGAAAAGAATTTTTATCCTTTAGCAATAAAAATGCATGAAGCAATTTAACTGTACCTACTTAATCGCAACTGAAATGGTTTTCCAATGTAACGGCATGCAGTGACAGACAAAGCTATTAGATAAAATTAGGTATAGTTTTTTCAACTCACGACGAGAGCGCGTGAGCTTTACTTGTGGTTACGTCGTGTACATGCACATTGCGTAAGTATGCGTGCCTGTCCGGAGCCTAGGTAGGAGCGGTAAGGCGCGAGAAAGCTCTCGCTTCCACTTATATTAATACGACACACACACAACCATGAGCCGCGGACCCTCGTGAATTGCAAGAACTATAATATGTATAATATTATTAAAGTCATGTTTAAAAGATGTCATAATGCATTCCTATCCATTACAGATAAAGTCATCCGATGTTTCAAATGAAAAAAGACTGTTGAATGATGGTAACTGGATACCAACCACTGCTTTCGGTACTTATATTCCGGACGTAAGTTGTTTCTTTTAAAGTATGATCATTGGAGAACAAACAAACCACCCCGTGTGTCTTTAATCTACACTCAAAGGAAATATCCGAATAGTTTTTAAATATGTTTGGAAAATTCCGAGGCCAGCGGGATTCGAACCCACATTTCTCGGGAATCGCACCCTCAGTGTGTTAACCATTACACTGCGGCCAAGTCGAACCACACGTCAGCCACGAAATTAGTGATAATAATATGTATCTACTTTTTCAGTCAGCTTTTTAGCAACTATTAGAGACACAGTTGTCGATCTACTTTTCCAAGACTATTACAATGGAGCTCTTAACAATCTAGAGATGCCAACAACTGTTTTTACTAATTTTTTTTATTATAGTGTTAACCTACTCTTAAAGGAAATATCGCAATTCTTGATATGTATTTAATTTATTCGGATTACAGTTAAATGATCGGAAATACGTGAAACAAGCAATCATTTGGGCAGTCGAAGCAGGATACAGGCATATAGACACTGCAGCTCTCTACGGAACAGAGGACTTGATTGGTGAGGGTTTGAAGGACGTCATAAGACGAGGCATCGTGAAGCGGGAAGAGTTATTTATAAATACAAAGGTAAAAGTATAGAATAGATAAAAAAAAGGAAATCCTAAATATCAAAAGTAAAAGCTAAATATAAAAAATATCATCTAAACGACTGGAACGAGGAAATGTGCCCAGAACGCTGGCTGGGTTACCCCGCTGAATGGCCAAACTTATATGTTGGCCGAAGTAACTTCCAACCCTCCGGTCACCAGTGGACTCCATGAGACGGGAAATACGGGACTCTATGAAAAAAAAGTCATCAGTATTACTCATGTACATGACTAATATTCCCTTTCTCTTCAAAAAAACGTAAAGACTACACGACAATTTTATTATGCAATGTGTCATATTGACACGAACATGCATGATATATCTGATCTCCTTTCCTGTTAATAAGCTTATAAGAATAGTTAAGTTTCATATTTTTATCATTGCAGTTACCATTCAAAGCTGTCAAATCTGACCAGGTAATACCAGCGATACGAAGATCATTAAAAAGATTGCAATTAGATTATTTGGATCTCTGCCTCATACATACACCGAGAAATGTGGTATGTCTATTGAACATATTTAATTTCATACTGAATTCATATTCTTTAAAAGGCTCTTTTTACAAAATTCTACTCACTACTCATTTGTTTCTTAAAATATAGCTAAACATAAAGAATCGAGATTACTTGGAAATCTGGAAAGGCCTAGAAGAAGCCAAACAAAAGGGTTTAACGAGATCAATTGGTGTTTCAAATTTTAACGCTACAGAAGTTAACAGGATCTTAGTTAATTCGAAAACCGTACCAGCCGTTAACCAGCTTGAGGTAAGAAAACTAATGTCAAGATTAATATGGGTTTTATTTATTTATGGTAGATTAGTTGATGCCCGTGGCTTCGCTTGCGCGGGTTTAGTATTTAAAAATCCCGCGGGAACTTTTTGATTTTCGGTAGGCCTACGTTACTCTCCCGGTTCTCAAATTTATACACATGCAAAAAATCACATCGATCCGTTGCTTTGTTTACCGTGATTGAAGGACAAACCAAAAAACAAGCACACTTTCGCATTTATAATATTAGTGAGGATTTGCAGCGAAGGAGAAAAATGTGATATGAAAAACTAAGAAAGAAACATTGAAGGCACAGCAGTGCGGTATCTTTTAGGCTTGATGCTTTAAAGAAAGATATTTGACCATGAATGATATACAAGGGACTGTAAAATCAGAAGACATTCCTCTTTAGCTGAAATACTTTAGCCTTCCGGAGTGTTCAATTGAAGCTTTTAATTTAATCGTTGTAGTCAAATTATTTGTTAATGAGAGAGTAACGTCTACTTATAATTGTGTAATATTTAATATTCGTCTTTTTTAGGTAAATCCTACCTTCACAAATCTGGAGTTAGTGGCTTACTGTCAAAGTAAAAGCATCGTTGTAACGGGCTACGCTCCATTTGGTTTCCTTGTGCCTAGGCCATACAATGATTTGAAAATTCCACCTACTTTTAAAAATCCGATTTTGGTAGGATTGGCCAAGAAATACTGTGTGGATGTCAGTCAGATCGTCCTACGGTATCCGGTAATTATTCCCAATTATTAATTCGATTTTTATAATCAACTAGATGTTGCCCACGACTGAGAGTGATGAGTTTCCGCGGGAACTCTTTCATTTTCCGGGATAAAATAGCCTATGAGTTAATCCTGGGTATGAGCTATCTCTATTCCAATTTTCAATCAAATCCGTTCATTCGTTATGGCATGAAGGAGTAACAAACATACACACACACACACATACAAACAATCGCCGTTATAAGTATGATCAATCAAAATAAGGGTTAAGGCAGTAGTCTGCCACTCTTGCCCAATAGGTTCAATTTGGCAGACTTCACATATCTTCGAGAACATTAGGTTACATGCATGTAGGTTTCTTATACCGGTTGAAATTTTAATGGTTGTACTCCCTGAAAGAGGTGAATGTGCTCATGAAACTGAACAACTTTTCCCAGGGAACACAGGTCAAAATATGAAAAAAAAAATTGGACCCTCCATACAAACTTGACGATCAGCTGATTGATTTACTATGGGAGGTCCAAATTTTTTTTTCATATTTCGACCTGTGTTTCTTGGGGAAAGTTGTTCAGTTTCATGAGCACATTCACCTCTTTCAGGGAGTACAACCAATGAAATTTCACCGTGTATATTATGTTTTTCTTTGCAATATCTTTAATTTAATGTTATTATTTTTTGTATTTTCAGCTTGATCGCTATGTAATACCAATCGCCGCTTCACTAGATAAAAAACATATTGAATCAAACATAAAGATTTATGATTTTACTTTAAGTAGCGAGGAGGTTCTCATGATTAATGAATTCGACAGGAATGTAAAGGTTCACCTGATTGATTATGATGGGTTGGAAAAAGAGATGCGTGATGGATTTGTCTATTTGAAGTCATATGTTCTACAGAACAATTTGAAACAGTATTTTGAAGATGTTTTGTAGGCATCTTCCACAATACGCATAATACAATTCAATTTATAAGCATTTTGTAAGACACCATAGCTATTATCGTCATGAGTCTGTAAAAGAAGTCTTTTAAAGGGAAGCGTTTCGAAAGCGTCGAAAAATTAATTGTTATTTTAAAAGGTTACATGTTGCCTAATGCACGAGAATAACGTCTTTCCTATTAAAATAATCTATGCTTTGAAATCTCTCTCGTTAAATGCAACTTATTGCAGATTCGTAAGTTTGTCGTACATGTGACGATAATAATTATGGAATCACGTAGGTATAGTCCGCGAGGACTTAGTTCTGCAAATGTTGGTCAAAAATAACAAACAAAGGACAGCCATTTTGAAGCCTCAATAGTCCAACGGTTAAAAGTGCGGACTGAAAACTGAAAGGTCGCAGGTTCGAGCCCCACCCGTTGAACTGTTGTTGTACCCACTGCTTGTCGTACCAACTTCCGAGCACAAGCTTTCCGCTTATTTGGGGGGGAGAGGTGAATATAAGTCAAGTTCAGCTTGGCTAATATTCTTTAATGAAAAAAAAATATTGTTATTACAAATCCACACTCACAAAAATAACAAGTTGAAAAATGAAAGTAACTGTTCGTGGATTGGAATATATTTTTTATATATCTCGTATTGTTTCGTACATACATATATGTATAATGTTAAATGAAATGTTTAAGTATGGAGTCAGCTGGAAGTTTAGTTTGTAGTAGATACTTAAATTAAATAATTTCTATGATATTAATGTTTTGTTTGGAACAACATGGAGAAGTTAAGCTCAGGGAAGAGAATTGATTACCCTTCCTTGAGGATAATACCTGTACTGTAGCACTTATGTCCGTAGGCAAACTCAATAAAACCATTTACCATTGTCATAATTATCTATTTATATAAAAAATCTGTATTGTAATTGAATAAATAAATGCTTATACTATCAAATTATATTCCATTAATGGTGTTTTTTTTAGATTTTTAAAAATCTTTGGTATTCCCGAATAAAAATATAACCCTTATCCTACGAGTATCTACGTCCTTCCTAAGCATGCGAGCTATTTCATTACTTTTATCGAGATTGGTACATCAGTACCTACTAACAGACGGCCAGAGAACAATAGTGCTCGTGACCGCCCCAGCATCGTATACCACTCTTAACTTGGTGCTTGTGCTGCACGGAACTGCGGCATGAAATAATGAGATGTTCCGTAGGTCGAAACGCGAGTCATAGGACCAAGACTTTAGTAATCGTGAAGGAAATCTGCATATAACTTTTTGTAAGCGGGTGCGCGTTGTAAACGCCTTTCTAATGCTAGAAATGCGTCGTTTCGCCTGTGTGAAAGATTCGTCTACAAGATCTTCTTCTCTTTCTTCTTAGGTCTTTAGTGGAATGCTAACAACAAACGGTCCCACGTCATTGCGTGTCATAGTACGAGTGAACATGTCTTCACAAGCACATTCCGCATCTGTGTGCGTATCCCCTAAGTTCGATTTTCCAGAATTGACGTAATTGCGCATCTATGGATTGCGAAAAATTACACTGAATAGCTCTACCGTTGCGCGTATTAACAACGAAAGGTCCTGATATTATCCAGCCTAAATGCGTATTCTGTAAATAAGGTCCGTTAGGTAGCTTTATATTACCTTCGTTTAATAATTCCCAAAAGGTATCTGCGCCGATTAACATGTCGAAAATCCAGAATTCTGCCAGCTGTAAACTATTAGGTATACAAAACCTAGCGCGTTCATAATGTACAGCGGGCAACGTAGATGGCGGCAATACGAAACAATGTGGCTTAGCGGTGTAAGTAGATATGCGCGATTTTATCTCAATATCGCACGACTCAGTACATTGCGTCACCGAGTTACCTACACCTCCAATCTCGTGAGTGGAGTGTAATAAATCTAACCCTAATTTTTTTACAAAAGGGTTCGCTTATGAAATTACATTCACTACCGTTATCCAAGTTCGCACTATTTGCATAAGTAATTATTGAATCTGCGGGCGATAGGGGCGCGACAGGGGTCGACTCTAGGCCTGCGCTCGCGCCGCTGCTCATTAGTTGCCGACTATTATCGAATGACGAGTGTATCTCGTCATTCGGAAATTCGGAAATTCTGGATAGTTGTTATTTCATCTGAATTGTGCACTAAGTATTGGAAAGTATCCCGAAATTCCAACCAGTGCTCGTATGATCCATCAAACGCTGGCAACGTTATGGTAGGTAATTTAACTGATCGTAAATGACTGTTATTTGCGCATGTTTTGGAACAAGTTACGTCCTCACTATCACTGCTACCTCTCTACAACAACAACAGCCTGGGATAGTGTCGCGTAGTAGAAGTATTCGTACTGTTCTCTTTGTGTCAATTGATCATCAGTACCAGATTCCAATTCCGATTCAGAGAGAAGTAGGTACCTAAAGGATGGACCTAAAGAAAAACTTGACCGTTACAAGTGCGCGTCTTGATGTCGAAATCTCATCAACTTTGGCTACTCAATTGCGTTTCTTGAGTCTTCATCGAGTCCATAGGTCGCTGTGTCGTATTAAATTTGGTACGAAGGACCACTTATGTTACGCTTTGATTTAGTCTAAGTTTTGCGTATAATAAAACTTGCGTTTTGTTTTTAAAGTTGTATTAATTAGGTGACAGTGCGTTAGGTGCGTTCTATTTCGAATAGGTATACGAATCTTCTTTTGGATCTAACAAAAGACAGATTTTGACGTTTGCATTGATGATTTCGATGACGGTTGTGCATTTGCGCATACGTGGACCGATAGGGTTTGCCTTCAGTGATGCGTTTAATTACTGCTTGAATATTTTTCTACATATGTAGTAATAATTTAGTATGTATCTCATAGGTAATCAATTAATAATGTGTGTCAAATGTATACTTTATCAATTTAATTATATATCTCTAGTTAGATGACCTAAATAATTTTATGAGAGGTATTTAAAATAGTGAATTTCTCTTTTATAGTTTACTTTAAAGGTGACAGTCAACTTATTGGAATTTAATTAGATTACAATAATGTTATTTATTTCAATTTGCTTATTGACAATATTACATACTGTAAGTACCTACCTGCATTTATACTTTTCAAATTTTCTTGTAAAGTCAGTATTTCATTATAAACAAATACTATACTATACTATTTGTCTGGTGGGAGGCTTTGGCCGTGGCTAGTTTCTACTTACTACCCTACCCTGAAAGAAGTGTCGCCAAGCGATTTAGCGTTTTTTATAAAAAAAAATTGAAAAAATATATTTTTTCGATTTTCACTTTATAATGTTCGGCAGGTTTTATTGAAGAGGTAACCTAGAATTTTCCTTTACGAAATTTGAAATTATTTATTTTCCGTTCTTTGTTACATAGGTTCTTAAAATCTATGAACGTTGACGACTGAAAAATAATAGAATTGTGTGTTTGTGTGTGTGTGTGTGTGTGTGTGTGTGTGTGTGTGTGTTTAAAATATGTCATAAGGTATTCCTATCTGTTACAGATAAAGTCATACGATGATGAAAAAACACAGTTGAATGATGGTAACTGGATACCAACCACTGCTTACGGTACTTATATTCCGGACGTAAGTTGTTTCTTTTAAAGTATGATCATTGAAGAACAAACAAACCACCCCCGATATATGCCTTTGCAAAGCGAAAAGCTCGTTCATCAACATAGGCTCAGGAATAAGGCGCTACAGTGGAAATTCTAACATAATACATTATACAACTGCTAAAATCGCAACCATCCCTTTGGTTTTGCCATAAACTTATGAAATGAACATTTCTATATAATACTAAAGTTTTTAAATTTTTTTCAATTAAAATGTTATCCTACACTTAAAGAAAATATCCGAATAGTGTTTAAATACATATCGAAAATTTCGAGGCCAGCGGGATTCGAACCCACATTTCTCGGGAATCGCACCCTGAGTGTGTTAACCATTACACTGCGGCCAAGTCGAACCACACGTCAGCCACGAAATTAGTGATAATATTATGTATTTACTTTTTCAGTCAGCTTTTTAGCAACTATTAGAGACACAGCTGTTGTCGATCTACTTTTCCAAGACTATTACAATAGAGCTCTTAACAAACTAGAGTTGACAACAACTGTTTTTACTAATTTTTTTTTATTATAGTGTTAACCTACTCTTAAAGGAAATATCGCAATTCTTGATATGTATTTAATTTATTCGGATTACAGTTAAGTGATCGGAAAAACTTGAAACAAGCAATCATTTGGGCAGTCGAAGCAGGATACAGGCATATAGACACTGCAGAGCTTTACTTAACCGAGGACGTGATTGGTGAGGGCTTGAAGGATGTCATAAGCCGAGGCATCGTGAAGCGGGAAGAGTTATTTATAAATACAAAGGTAAAAGGATAGAATTCATCCTAAAAAAAAGAAAAAAAAAGTAAATCCTAAATATCAAAAATATGTGGTGGAAATTTCTGGTGGGAGGCTTTGGCCGTGGCTATAGTTACCACCCTACCGTCACAGACGTGCCGCCAAGCGATTTAGCGTTCCGGCACGATGGCGTGTAGAAACCGATTAGGGGTATGGGTTGAATTTACACTGCTATACCCCTTCCAAGTAAGTTCACTACCATCTTAGACTGCATCGTCACTTACCATCAGGTGAGATCGCAGACAAGGACTATCTTGTCAACGAATGAAAAAAAATATCATTTAAACGACTGGAACGAGGAAATGTGCACAGTACGCTGGCTGGGTTACCCCGCTGAATTTCCAAACTCCGAAGTTGCTCCGAAGAAACTGTTGGCCGAAGTAGCTTCCAGCCATCCGGTCACCAGTGGACTCCATAAACGGGAAATACTGGACTCTATGGAAAAAAATCATTAGTATATTATGAACATGACTAATATTCCCTTTCTTTTCAAACAAACGTAAGGATTAGATGACAATTTTATTATGCAACGTCTCATATTGTCATGAACATGGATGATATCTGTTCTCCTTTCCTGTAAATAGATAGATAGATAAAAACTTATATATAAACTTATAATAGCTGTAATAAGCTTAGCTTTGCTTAGTGGTAAGAATAGTTACGTTTCATTAATTTAATTATTACAGTTACCAATCAATATTGCCACCTGTGACCAGGTCATATCTGCGATGCGAAGATCATTAAAAAGATTGCAATTAGATTATTTGAATCTCTGCCTCATACATACACCGAGAAATGTGGTATGTCTATTGAACATATTTAATTTCATACTGAATTCATCTTCTTTAAAAGGCTCTTTTTACAAAATTCTACTCACGGCTCATTTGTTTCTTAAAATATAGCTAAACATAAAGAATCGAGATTACTTGGAAATCTGGAAAGGCTTAGAAGAAGCCAAACATATGGGTTTAACAAGATCAATTGGTGTTGCAAATTTTAACGCTACAGAAATTAACAGGATCTTAGCTAATTTGGAAACCGTACCAGCCGTTAACCAGATCGAGGTAAGAAAACGAATGTCAAGATTTATAAATGAATGAATGAATGAATGAATATACTTTAAATAATTTACTTTTAACTTTTGATTAATATAGGTTTATTACGGTTTATTATTTATTTATGGTAGACTAGTTGATGCCCGCGGCTTCGTTTGCGTGGATTTAAAAGTCTTTGATTTTCCGGTAGGTATAAATAGTAGGTAGTCTATGTTATTCTCCCGGTTCTCAACTATACACATGCAAAAAATCATGTCGATCCGTTGCTTTGTTGCACCGTGATTGAAGGACAAACCAAAAAACAAACACACTTTCGCATTTATAATATTAGTGAAGATTTGCAGCGAAGGAGAAAAATGTGATATGAAAGATTAAGGAAGACGCATTAAAGGCAGAGCAGTGCGGCATTTTTTAGGCTTGATGCTTTAAAGAAAGATACTTGACCATTCAAGGTATACAAGAGACTGTAAAATCAGAAGACATTCCTCTTTAGCTGAAATACTTTAGCCTTCCGGAGTGTTCAATTGATACTTTTAATATTTTAATCGTTGTAGTCATATTATTACAACGTTATTATTTGTTAATGAGAAAGTATCTATACTTAATTGTGCAACATTTAATATGCGTCTTTTTCAGGTAAATCCAACCTTCACAGATATGGAGTTAGTGGCTTACTGTCAAAGTAAAAGCATCGTTGTAACGGGCTACGCTCCGTTTGGTTTCCTTGTGTATAGACCAAACAATGATTTGTCAATTCCACCTACTTTTGACAACCCGATTTTGGTAGGAATGGCCAAGAAATACTGTGTAAATGTCAGTCAGATCGTCCTGCGGTATCCGGTAATTATTCCCAATTATTTTGTAAACTGTGTGACGCACAGAAAAAACCAAAAGAGGACTAAACAAATGAATTTGGGTTTTCAAAACACAAAAGTAAAGAGTAACAAAGTAAATAGCTGTATAAATTTGAAATTGGAATTCCTAACCAAAGAGGAAATATTTGAGACCAAAGTAGCTAGTACGACAAAATTCCAATTTCATAATAATATAAGTATGTAAGAACCTAATATTATGTTTTTCCTTGCAATACCATTAATTTAATTTGTTTTTTGTATTTTCAGCTTGATCGCTGTGTAATACCAATCGCTGCTTCACTAGATAAAAAACATATTGAATCAAACATAAATATTTTTGATTTTACTTTAAGTAAAGAGGACGTTCTCATTATTAATGAATTCGACAGGAATACAAAGGTTTACGTGATTGATTATGATGGGTTGGAAAAAGAGATGCGTGATGGATTTTTTTATTTGAAGTCATATGTTCAAAAGAATAATTTGACACAATATTTTAAAGATTTTAACTTAAGACTTAACTAAAAGACTTTAGAAAGTAACAAACAAACAGATTTAAATGGTGTTCGGCACGCGTGGCGTCGACCGGCAAGTCACTCCTCGTGGATTGGAATATATGAAATGTTTAAATATGGAGTTTAGTTTGTAGTAGGTATTTAAAATAAATAATTTATATTATATTAATGTTTTGTTTGGAACAACATGGTCCATGTTGAGCTTAACTTCTCCATGTTACATGGAGAAGTTAAGCTCAGGAAAGAGATTTGATTACCCTTCCTTGAGGATAATACCTGTACTGTAGCCTTTGATAGAATTCTTTGACTGTAGCACCTATGTCCGTAGGCAAACTCAATAAAACTATTTACCGTTGTCATAATTATCTATTTATATAAAAAAATCTGTATTGTAATTAAATAAATAAATGTTTCTATTATTAAATAATATTACATTAAGTAATAGTGTTTTTTATTTTATTAAACGTAAAAAATAAGACTTCTTTCGTTTCTTTTTAGATTTTTAAAAATCTTGTGGGATACCTATCTTCGGTATTCCCGGATAAAAATATAATCCTTATCCTACGAGTATCTACGTCCTTCCTAAGCATGCGAGCTATTTCATTACTTTTATCGAGATTGGTACATTAGAAGTTCTAATGTACTAATTAGGTTCTAAATTGCACCGCCTGAATCCAGCGGCTCCCTGCGACTTTGTTTGATGTCGTCGGTCCACCTCGTGTCGGGTCTGCCTACACTGCGCTTCGCGGTGCGGGGTCGCCACTCCAGCGCCTTGGGACCCCATCGACCACCAGCTCTTCGAACTATGTGCCCCGCCCATTTCCACTTCAGCAATACACAATTATATAGTAAATGCTTAATTTTCTTATGAGTTAAGCTTCACTCCACTAGCGACCACTGAACTGAAAAGATAAGTGTTTGTTAATCCCCGCAGACTCATCGAATTCAATCCTTTACATCTTTAAAGAGATTACAACGTTTTCTCAAAGAAAACTAGTTTTAAAACAGCCTTTTTTCTATTTTCCATGTCAGAGAACCCATTTAGTAAATCCCTCCGTGAAAAAGTGAGCTTCATAATAGAAAATGCTTAGCGTTAAAAAGAAAAGAGTTTTAGCCTAGTAAATCTAAAAGGAAAACTGTTAAGAGGATATCTACTTGGCGCAGATCATTGTAGAAACAAACTTATTCATATCTCCTATTATAAAGGTTGCCTTTACAACCTAAATTACTGCTTAAATTGCAATAAAATATACAAAAAATATAATCTTTATTACTTACACAATTGTTTTCGAATGCAATTTTCGCTTCTTTTATCTTTATTGTTTTTTTTAATAAACTGCTGTTGATATGGCAAGTACAAACTCGGTTAGTGTAATTTATTGATGTAGTATTGAACTAGTCTTTGAAGGTTTTCCAACGTTTTAGAGATAGTTAATTGAAATGGCAAACTAGATGAGGACAGCGTCGAGTCGACTTTGAAGAGTTAATTTTTGCTGATTGATAAGAAAATAGAAATGTTAAGGCTAAACTCGAAAAGGAACCTAATCAGTAGGGCTAACATGCGCGCCACGAGAAAATTTTGTCTACCCATTTACTCGAAACTCGAAATCTCATACAAATTCACGAGTAAATGGGTAGACAACCATTTTCTCCTAATTATCCTAATCCTAATATCCTAGTTCCTTATATAATATTGTAAATGTGAAAGTGTGATGTTTCGGTGTTTGTTACTCACTCACGCAAAAACGGATTTGGATGAAATTTGGCACAGAGATAGATTATGGTCGGGAATAACACATAGGCTACTTTTTATTGCGGAAAATAAGAGAGTTCCCGCGGGAATAAAAAAAAACCTCAATCCACGCGTCGCGGGCATCAACTAGTATTATGTAAAGCGGAAAAGTTTGTTTGTTAGTTTGTATGTTTGTTTGTTTGTTTGATTGAACGCGCTAATTCACACACATATAAACACTCATGCACCATATTTTAAGATAACTTTATAGTATATCTTGTACTGCAACACAGTTTTTACTAGTGCAGTGCCACCTTTATTTATATTATTATAACACAATGCCATTTTTCTTTTTTAATATGTACACCTCAATGAATAACGCCTTCTGTGAGAGGAGACCTGCGCTCATTAGTGTGTCGTTAATGGTTTTTATGTTGATGATTTTTTTTATTCGATAACAAGATAGCCCTTGACTGTGATCTCACCTGATGGTAAACGCAGGGCTAGTTCTTGTAGAAATTGACGACCGTGGCCGTATCCGGTCGGGAACCCTTGCGAAGAGGTTATTAGTATTAATATACTCGTATGTAATGATAATCATGCAAAATAAAAGTATTGGCCTTATTAAATTGCATCATAACTAATGCCAAGTCAATATATATTTTGTTACTGCCTGTTTTATATATATATATACTTAATCTATAACAAAACTGGAACTACAAGACGTCGAATTTCATTTTAAATTTAGCTTAAGTTACGAGTAGGTAGCGGTTTTAAATTAAATTCGAAATGTTATTATTTATTATTTTAAAGGTCTTATTCATATGGATTGTAAGTATACGTTTTTGTACAAAAACATTATTTTTTACTGTTTAAATAATTTAAATATTTTAAGATTCAACCGAATTCAGCTGAATCTTAGAATATTTTTTTCAGTAGGTATTTTAAAGGCGGTTCGAAAATGCATTATTGCTTTGTCTGTTGCATTTATCGTTTCAGTTACCGGCCAGATCAACATATTATGATAAATTCGTGTCGAAAAATGTAAGATTATTGAATGACGGAAACTCAATGCCAATACCAGCTTTTGGGACTGCGACATATACTGTAAGTACTGTGATTTTGACGACTTCCCTGGCGCAGTGGTGCGCGCTGTGTTCTTATAACTGGGAGGTCTTATATAGTTATGCATAATATTATATCTGTTAATTCGTAATTTTTGTACTAAAATATAAAAATGTAATATCATTAACTTAGTTTAAAGAAGGTCTTATGTGGCCCACAGTTAGCGCCCGTGTTTCGGATCCATAAGACATCACTGGCAACATGCACTGTTCAAACACTTCCGGCACTGAAGGATTTTGGACGAGAAGACGAATAAATTCTTTTTTTAAAAAGCTATAGTTCTTTCATTTCACGAGTGCTCGTGGCTCATAGTTGTGTGTGTGTCGTATCTATAATAAGTGTGAGCGAGAGCTTCAATTCAATTCCCAATCAGTAGAGCTTGCTCGCACCCGGGCTCGTGACAGGCACGCACACTTACGCAATGGGCATGTACACGACGTAACCACAAGTAAAGCGCCCGTAACTTCGTGAGATAAACGTACTATAACAATAATTTACCTTTTTAGGTCAATGAACTAGATGATATATTTCAAGCAGTCATGTGGGCGCTTGAAAGCGGATTCAGGCATATAGATACGGCCGCGTTATACATTAATGAACATTTGATAGGACAGGCTATTAAGAATGCGACGAGTTGTGGCATCGTGACACGGGAAGAACTATTTATAACTACTAAGGTCAGTTCTCTTTTAATGAAGTCTAGCCGTGATATTATGACTACGCTACTTGAATGTTAATACGTTCAATAGCATAATTGCTACACAAATTCTGTGTAAGCTGAGATATCGGCAAAAAAAATCGCACAAAGTCGAGGCACTCCTTTATTTTTGTTTCTCGGTTCAAAAAATATGGTTTGACGACGAGAAAATACGATTGAATTTCAAGAGCGATTGTCTAAAACGTTCGCTGTAGTGTGAAGTTAACAATTGCTTCTGATTGGCCGATGCTCTCTCGTTATTGGCTAAAAACGTTATAAATTCATCAAATCACCATAAATGACACTGTAGCAATAAAAATAATAAATCATTAATTATTTCAAGTAACTTAAATTCAAAATAATAATTACACCCTCTAAATTAGAGTGTGTGTGTGCGTGTTTGTTACTCCTTCACGCCACAACGAATGAACCGATTTGGCTGAAGTTTGGAATGGAGATAGCTCATGCCCAGAATTGACACATTTTATTCCGGAAAATTAAAAAGTTCTCACGGGAACTCAATGATCGATACAGCTTATTAGCAATCGACTAGCGGAGCTAATAAAAAGATATTCAGCCCGTTTTATTTTTTAAAAAATTAAAAAAGAAAATCTTATTTCAGGCACCTCTGGACCTGAGTAGAGGCAAGCAAGTGGTGCCGGACCTTAAGCTTGCTTTGAAGAGGCTGCAGTTAGACTATGTTGACTTATATCTTATTCATTTTCCGACTAATCCGGTAATTGTTGATGTATTTTTTTTAATTTTAAGTAATAAATACAATGTCAGCTTTAAACTTGACATTTAATTATTATTAATAATTTAACATTATATTTTATGAGATAAGTGATGGCTTCAATTTATTGGATGGGAATTCAATTTGTGGAATTGAATTTGAAAACAGACAGACAGATTGAAATTAATTGCGAATCTGCGGATCATTTTGAGTGGAAGTTTTTTTCTGTTTTAGCTGGGGAAAAAGAAATTTGATCTTCTGGATATTTGGTTAGGTTTCGAAGAAGCCAAAAAGTTAGGTTTGACAAAGTCCATAGGCGTTTCAAATTTTAAGATAGAAGACTTGAATCAGATCATGCCTTATTGTACAACAACACCTGCTGTGAATGAAATTGAGGTAAGATCATTATTATTTTTGTTATAAGATTTCGTAGATTTTCTTGTTTTTTTTTTTTTTAATTTCCTTCTGAATCTACGATTACCCTTTCTATGCCTCTAACTGCAATTCCACTTCTGGACAGTTATTATTTTGCAAATATAAATCACCATTCTTTTGTGCATCATTTTCGTCATCAACATTTGAAACTACTAAGCAAGCGTGATAAAACTTGGGCTGCTTCCTGCCTTACTTATTATCTTTAATAGCAAACACTAGTCCATATTTATTACGATCATGTTAACTTTTTAAAAACTTTTATTTAACTTGCAATGTATGTATGTAATTATATTTGTTCGGGTGGAATCTTGCAACTCAATTTTGAAGCAGATATCTTCAACCGATTGAGCTGTGTATACACGTTTTGTTTGGATGACAATACGTGGTTAGCTGTGTGACGTCATTCTAAATTCAACATGGCGGACTAGTTATAGCGCATTTAAATAAAAGTTTGTTTTTAAAAAAAGTTTTTTTACTTTTAATTTATTATAGGTAAATCCTACATTCACAAATGAAGAATTGGTGGAATATTGTCAGATGCAAGGGATTCTTGTGATGGCGTATGCACCTTTTGGATACACGGTTCCAAGACCATTCACACCTGGCGGTACAAATCAACCGCCACCTTCTTTAGATGACCCAGTGTTGGTGAAATTAGCAAAAAAATATGGTGTTGCTACTAGTCAAATTGTCCTTCGTTATTTGGTAAAAAACCATGTTCTTTGTTAATATTATTATAAGATTTAAATATTGAGACTACGGCCGTGGTAAATACATGGATGGTGTATATTTTGTATTTATCTGTAAATTATTTATGTAATTTTTATGTTATTTTTCTTATATACTCGCATTGGAGTAAAAATGTACAAAAAAATATTTTTTTTGTTTATTTTTACCATGGTAGGTATCTATATTCAATTTAGTGCAATACATTTGAACACTATGAACTATAGAGTGATTTCATTCTATATGGTTTTAATCTGCTATCAACCAACGAAAAAAAGGAGGTAGGAACTGAATTCGTCGCGTATATTTTTTTTAAATATTTTTCAGTTCTTCTTTACAATTTTATTTGTTTAGTAAGCAAAAATTATGATTTGTAAGTATTTAACCTTTATTATAGTATTTTTTTCATTGCAGATCGAATGTGGTGCCTTTCCAATTCCAAGATCTACCAACAAAAAGCATATTCAGTTGAATATTGATATATTGAAATTTTCTCTTACGAAAGCAGAAGTGGCGAGCATCAGCCGTTTTAATATAAACAAACCAGTCTACGACACAAGTAATGCCGTTCTTGCTGAAACTTATAAAAGTAGAACTCTGTATGCAAATAAGAACATTAGTAGAAAATTGTATCCATTGTAATAGTGTTCTCGGTTTGTTTTAAGAAATTGATAGCTTTTGTGAGTTTTGCTAATTTTTCATTATTATGTTTATTTTTAAGCTATTGCATAGCTTCTATCGCGGGCCAGCGTGGAGACCGAATCCAGAAATTCCGTAACGAAAATAACCTGACACGGGACTCCTCTACGGTGAGTCGCTAGATGGCGCATTTTTTATCAACGCCATCTAGCGGTGAGCATCTAGATGGCGTTGATAAAAAATGCTATGCAATAGCTTTACCGCGGCAGTCCCCGAGTGCCACACGTCTTTTTTTACTAGCGAGTAGCCACACACCGGTTTCGCGCCGGTGCAATATATTATTATTATTAAAAAATATTTTATATATTTTCAAATAAAAATACCATCCAAATTTTTGTCATTTTTTAAAGAATATTAGCCAAGCTAAAGTTGACTAATATCTTCCTATCCCCTCCAAATAAGCGGAAAGCTGGTGCTAGAAGTGGATACGACATTAGTGCAATGGATGGAGTTTGAATCTGCGACCTTTCAGTTTTCATTTCGGGCTATTGAGGCTTTTTGCTGTGGATTTTTCAAAAAAATTCAAATTATCAAAAAACTTTTTGCGTTTTGTTCAATTTTAAGGCTACGATGTCACCTGCGCAAGAACGACTATTATTGTGGCCCTGGAATTTTTGTATAATCAGTTAAAAATATTATGATTAAGTATTTAAAAAATGTTTATTTCAAGAACTTCTCACAAGCAATGCTTATAAAAATGCATATAAAACCCTCTTAAATTACTTATTTAAACTTACTCTAGAAAGAATATTCTATGTTTTTATCACATGTACAAAGTTTTCGTAATATTTTAAATGAATAAAATATTCTTTATGAGCAATAACACCAATTTTGTTTTATAATGCATCTTACTTAATTTTAAAATCTCGTAACAAAATACTATCAAAATATTTGAAGATACAGTACCTAACTATCACATTCTAACCATTCTAAATTGGTGGCAATTGTTTCGCGTTGATTATTTTATTTTAACTCCACGTGGAAGTCGCAGGAAAAAGCTTGTGTGTAAAGGCTGCCGGGTACTGTACCTTGAACCTTCCATAAGTTGAACAAATCCAATTTCACTATAACCATAACTAAATCACAAACAATAATAATAATTATTAGGATTGAAGACATCGAAACGATTTTCTTTGCCTAGTATAAAATGAATCGTCCGCCATTATCTGTAGATTATGGCGATAAGGCGTTCGAGCAGGTTTACAGTTTTTTTTCATTATATGGGCCAATAGAACACTTATTTTGTACCATATTGATACAAGCATAAGGTTCAAATTACGGTAACAAATGTTCTGAAAAAGTATAGTCTCAGTGAATGCAGTGCAGTGCAGAATTTGAACCTTATTATTGTAATAACGTAGGTACCATACCTACAGAATAAGTTAAGTTCTATTGACTTGCTACCCGCACCATGATACAATGAAAACTGTAAAAAAATCACAATATAAAAGGGGTTGGAGCAAACATTGCAACTTTGCAAACCATTTGCGAAGTTTAACTGACTTGGAAGGTGGTCCTATTCTTGCGTGTATTACTGAAAAGTGTCTTGAGAATCACATACTCAGCATTCTGTTACTCAATTTGCTGCTCCATATCTAATGAGATACCCCTCCTGAATCCTCGATTATCATCTACATATTTAACACCTACTCATTAAGATCATTCTAACGAGTTCAAATCCACTATATTATCTGCTGTAAGTTGCTGAGGAGTTGGGATTCCGCAGACTTCTTGATGCTGCAGTATTAGATTTAGGTTAACATATCTTAGAAATAATCCGGAGTAAGACCCTTTAATCAAGTACAAATGGAGCTGATGATTTTCAAATGCCTGAACAGATCTTCATAAATTATAGCTAAGATCCATTTCGATCACGTCAGCTTTCAAACAGAAAAAACCGCATCAAAATTGGCACTAAGTCCGCTTATTGTACTACATTATTTTGTCCAAAAATTGGATATGTGGATATGGAGTGCTTGTTTGCTGCTCTTTTGGCTGTTTGGCTTTTACGCTTCTTGTATTTCTTGAGTCTGGTGATGTACGTATAATTATAAGATTTTGATAAAGTTATTTTTTTTCAAACAGTAAACTTTTCGATAATGTACTTTGATTTACCCAGCTCAATAACCCCCTGATGTAGCAATTTCGACGTTTCATTTTATACAAGACAAAGTTTAAAATATCAATCGATGGCTAACTGTCTGAAGGAACCGTCGATACCGAAGAGTTCATCGTAGTTGGTAGGTTTGCCAGGCCGTAGACTTTCGTTAGCGACCAGAGTGTCCTGTACTTTGAACCATTCTCTGTACTCTATCAGTTTCTGGGTCCATTTGGCTGAAATTAAAGGTTTATTTTATCAGAAATTAATATTGCATTTTTAAAATATATCATCATCATCATCTCATTCTTAACTCACAGCTGGACCCTTCTAGGTTCTGAGAGGAGACCCTCCTCACTTAATGAGATGAATTTAGGCCACAGACCACAAACATGACCAAGTACGGACAGTGGACACATAACTTAGAGTATTTGATTTTTAATAACGACATATTCAGTGTAAAAATCATCACCTTGCAGTTCATCCATAGTTCCAATTTGACCACCGTATTCGTTTGGCAACATTTCTTGAGGAACATACTCGTACAAGCCCTTCACCTCCTTGTGAATGAATATCTGTGGAGGTGTGACAATGAGCCATTAGTTACATCATTTTGTCATATGGATATTAGAAGGTGCTTTGACTAGTCAAAAATATAATTTTTAGAGTCCACTGGTTACCTCGACCAACGTATCAATATGACCATTCAGCGAGATAACGTAGCCAGTAACGCTGGACACACGTGGTTTAGATAATATTTTTGACTATAAGATTTGTATTATTCTTGATATTTATTATATTGTGGTATTGTTATTCACATTATACACATACATACCCTTTTCCTAATTTTTTCCTTGAGGAAAGGTTTTACGAAATTTACAAATCTCTCAACCACGGGTGAAGTGTTGATGATGTGGACTTCCTTCAATTTTACTGGATACGCTTCCTGAAATACGTCAATGAGTTGAAATTTCAAAAAGGGACCTTCTTTTACGTACTAAATATCTGTTACAATCTGTTCAGCAGGTCCAAAGATAAGCCAGGACAAACAGGCTTCTGTCTGATTACAATAGACAGAAATGTGTGTTTGGGTATTGCTCAAAATAATCGTAATAACTATTATGTTTCTAATACCTGTACGCAAATCATGAATTTCTTGACAACCGATGGAGACAGCTTAGCCAGCAGACTTGGACCCAGCACAGCACCATCCAGCACGTAGATGTCGCCAGCAACACCTACCACTTCCTCAACGAGCCGGATGTCACCAATCATCAGAGCCAGCTTAAATGTGTCTGTGATTTGTTGAGAGTCCAGTCCCGGGTAGAGACCTTGAAGCAAAAAAAATAAACATGCAAGAAGAGTTAGTGAAAGTGAGGGTAGTGGAAAATATTTGTAATTTAAAGTGAGGGTAGTGGAAGAGAATACAAAGAAAAAATAAAATTCCCCAAATTAGGTGGACGGAAACGAGTCTCTAGAAGAAGAAGCCGCTGGATAGATGGAGCATAAAATCGTGTTATGTGGAAATCCTTGCATTAGACATATGTCTGACTGTGTAAGGTTTTTGAGTTTCTACCATCAAAAAATTATTTTGAAGTCATGGGTCGTTTTTGTGATTTTTTTAGCGTTTTTTACTTTGCTTGATGCAGTTAACTTGTATGTTACCACAGAAGAATCACAACTAAGTACTCAATACTTTTACCATGTCATGTTTTAAAGATATGTATTAAATTCAATTTGAAAGACCAAAAACTACAAACAAAAAACATGTGTACCGTGCATCCGTGCATTATCGTGTTTCGTAACTTTATTTTGAATCATTGTGTTATCTTTATCATGAAGTGAGATCGTAACTGAGAGAGTAATCTTAAAAAGTCACAAAATAAGTTCAAGTTCGAAGTGACCATGACATTAATAGCCACACAAATGTGTGACACATATATGTTTCGTTCACACATAAGACGCTGTATCGCTGCATATAAGAGGTTCCGCAATAAATGTCGCAAGCAGTTAAGTGTGTTAGGTAGGTATATGTTAGACTCACAGACTGAGTTCGTTCATCGAGTGAAAATTCGTGTAGTAGTATGTTTTCGCTCCATAACACAAATTTCTTGAGCCTAAACAGGACACTTAAACTACACTAAAGTATCTTATTTCGACCTAAAATGGAAACTGCGTAAAGCATTTGACCACCGAGTGTGTTTATCATGTTTACTGATTGATCTAGCCAACAAGGATGTTTGTTCACAACTCACGTAAACGACAGACGACATGTTACTGTTCAAGCATAACAAGTGCACACTTAGCGGAGATAAAACAACAAAACCAAATCATTTACATAATGGGGAAGTCACACTTAGGTATTTCAGATTGTTGGCAGATTGTATGCCTTAGGGTTTTGTACTGGTTTTGTACTTTTATATTTCAGAAAATTGTTCAAGAATTAAGAGCAACTCTGACTTTTCACTTTTTTTCGAAAAGAAATCAACCATTTTAGGTGAGATGTCTAAAAAATTTCACATCCCTTGATTTCGAGGTATGTAAAGAAAAAGTTAGGATTGGTATTCTACAATTTGGACACCTCAATCTACCTAAACGTTTTGATTAATTATGTGCAAAAATATTTTGAAAGGTTTAATATTATATTATGTATTATACCCCGCCCCTATACCTATAATTATTATAGTTGTAAAGACTTAAATTAGTAATCTGGCACTACGATTCTACTAAAAAATAATGTATGCAGCGTTTTTAAATATCCAATTAACGACGTAGGCACCTACGTGAAGCACTTAGCACGTAATGTGGTTATGGGCGGTTGTGAAAGTTTTTACAAGGTTGTCTCTATAGTGGATTATTAATAATATCTTCAACAGCTGCACCTTATATGATTGTTAGTTCCTCTATTGTCTGGTTCGATCCCTGAGATCATCATCTCTGGTGTTTAGAAGCTAATATCACTTGATTTGACGGGAACATCGTGAGGAAACTTGCATGTCTGATAGGTCTCCGTTATGGGCACGAAATGTGGTTTAGTTGATGTGTTAAAATGAATAAATATAATGAAGGTACCTCTACAAATTGTGACTCTTCTTCCATTTGGGGTCAGCCCTGGTAGTGGCGGCCCTTGTCTGAAAAATGAAATACGTGGTACATTTGTAAACTAATTCAATTTATAGCGTGTCCTCTTCTGTGGTTAGCGAGGGTGTTTGCGGGGGTGAAGTCTGCGGGAGGCGTTACCGCGAGCGGATTGCAACGAACTCCCGCGCATCAAGCTAGTTGGTTTCGGAACATAGCTCACAGAGGTCGTGTCGCGTTGTGCTTACACGTTCCCGCGTTTTTACGCTATGTACCTTGTGTGTCCTGATTAAAGAGTTAAACCTGACAGCTCGTATCATTCACGAACCCAGGCTGCCCCAGCCACAAATTGCAATATGGATGCGAATTGAATTTTCTTTTAAACAAAAGTGTCAAAGTTTTTGAGATGAGATGATATACTATACACACATATTACTATATGAGCACCCCATTGAAGCTTATCATCCAGGGTCACCCCTAGGAACACTGTGGAGTTCTCCATTGTTAGTGTCTCCCCATTTAATATAATTTTTTTATCAACATCAGTTAATATAAACTCTAAACTTTTTGTTTTTCCTGCATTTAAAGGCAAGTTATTTGTAGTAAAACAGCAGGAAACATGCGATAAAGCACTGTTCACATCGTCAAAATTATCTTTTTCCCTTTCAGTTTTAAAAATAAAGCATGTATCGTCTGCAAACAGTACGATCTCACAGGGATTGCTTACATGGTAAGGTAAATAATTGATGTACACCAAAAATAGAAAGGGACCCAAGATTGGTCCTTGTGGGACACATTACAGCAGATGAACCTAGGGACTTCACATTACTTATGCATATAATATTAGTATATTATGCAATATATTAAACGAATATAGGCAATGTAATATGATACATGTATACTAATATAAACATTGCAAACTAAGGTTTTAAGATTTACGTAATCCATATTGCTTAGTAAAATTACGCAGTCATTCACGTGCGCTCGCAAACGCCCTTGAATTGTTATCAAGGTCTACCATAACACAGTTTTATTCAAAAATAAACCGTAGATCACAGGATTAAAGATGAATTTGTCTAACACAGAAGACCGAATAAGAAAGACATTCTATGTAGCGGATTAAGTGCCGATTTCACCAATGAGTGACGTTTAACCGCGGGATAAATTAGACGTTTTTGACAGTTTTTGTATTGAAAATCTGCCAAAATATTTTTAAGCTCGGATAAGGCTTATTTTACTTGGATGAAATCGCCTCTTAAACGGATTTGCACTGAGGAGGTAGGCCAAAAATGGGATGTTGACGCCTTTTTATTAAGTTCTGTTGTAGACCTGATATTTTTCATTAGTATATGTAGTTGAAGACTTGGAGAGTGCCATCGGATACTATTTATTCCGAAAAAATATGGGCGGATAAATTTACGGTTTAAACTTGGTACCTACCTACTTGAACATTTTTTATCGAAGCTCCTACTTAAATACTTGATTTATTTATTAAAACGGTAATTTACAATTAAACTAATTAAGACAGTTAAAAATAGATATAGCTTAAAAATAATTTCAAAATTGAGCAAAAGTCAAAAACATTCTCACTTAAATTTTTTAAGTCAGACGCATGGTTTGCGAGGGGAAACTTTCGTAGGCTGCAGGCACCGACTCACAACGGAGTTCCATTAGTCTGCAAATATGTCACAGGCTGGAGATTTGGATGGCATCGCATTCAGTGCAGATCTCGCAGACTTCGAAAAATCGTGAGCGATGGCACCCATACGTGGTCGAAATTCAACCTACTCGCACGAAACGCTTCAGTTCAAAGTTTCCCAAACGAACGGCTAAGGTATGGAACGCACTGCCAGCTTCTGTGTCACGTATAATCTGAGTACCTTCAAGACAAGAGTGAATAGGCATTTTCTAGGCAAGCGCGCTCCAACCTAGACCTCATCAATGCTTTACATCATTGATTGTTGTCAAGCGCAAGCCTATCTCATAATAAAAAAAAAGATAGTGTGCGCGGCATTGGAGATATAGCGCGAGACACAGTGCGGCTAGACGGGACAGCGAAAAGTCGGCGGCAGCGGCACTGACGCAGATGGACGTTGATACTTAAATATTTACTTAAATACGTGATGAATACTTACAGTTTCGATTTCAAGACCTCTCTGAGCTCAGGGCTGGTCGCGTCGCGGTTTGTGAAGAACTCCGGGCAGGCAGCCCTCATAGTGAAGTACATGTCGAGCTTGCGTTTGCATTTCTCCAGGGAAAAGCTGCTACCTCTCAGGAAGGTCATCAAAGGATTGTCCTCTGCAAAAAGTTTTATATTCGATTCAAGTAAATGCCACATGAACTGGAAAACAAATCAGTACGAGTTTGCATATTTCGAAAACGGTGACAGATTTTGAATATCGAATCAATATACCTAACGTCATTGCAAATTGGACTTGAAACTTGTTTTATAAATCGTCTTCGTTCTTTCAGCTTTCATCTCAACTTAGCGAAATAAAAATCAGTAAAAGTGAATTAATTTCAAAATCGCATTTTTTGACAAGTTGACATTTTTGTATTGGCAATCTGTCAAAATATATTTATTTGTTAGTTAAAGTTTACTTGGCAATGGTGAAATGGGCCAAGTTAGCCCGCTACCATCTTAGACTACATTGTTACTTACCATCAGGTGAGATCGCAGTCAAGAACTATCTATCGATAACTATATATGGATATCTTTCAAAGAGGAAACGTTGAGAGCAAACTCTTACTAACCCTTTGCGGGGGGTCACTTGTAATCTTCTTGTAACAACGTCTATAAATTATACCTATTTACTTGTTCACGTAACATCCTGTATGTATGAGAATCCGTCAGTATACCTTCATTTCCAATACACTATTCTTAAAGGTAATTAATTGTATTTAAATTAAAAGCAAAGTCCATTGATTTTTTTGCACTACGTAATTCACTTGATGAGAACAACATTGGAGTCAAAGAGCGCCATGTTATAATGATTTCTTAATGTACTTATTGATCGCATTTTTTCATTGTACAGAGTTAAAACTCTAAGTGTCTCTAGGAAATTATTTTCTTAAATAATCTATAAGTATCTCCCGATCACGTACTCACAGAAATATAATCAACAATTTACATTAGTGGAACACTTTTCGAATAAAATCTATATAATATAATTATTATTATTTAACTATCGTCTAAATATATAAAAGGAAAAGGTGACTGACTGACTGAATGACTGACTGACTGATCTATCAACGCACAGCACAAATCACTGGACGGATCGGGCTGTTTGGCATAAAGATAGCTATTAGGACGACGAAAGGATCTTTGAAAATTCAACCTCTAACGGGATGAAATAGGGGTTTGAAAAATCTACTGAACGTAAGCGAAGCCGTGGGCAAAAGCTAGTAAATCATAAAAAGGAATTACTGTTCATTAGTCTGGCTAAAACAGTTTAACCGATTTGAATTCTTTTTTGGTTTGTTAGCTCTAATGCAGAGATGGTTTAGAAATTAAAAAAAAAGACATGTGGCACTCGGGAACTGCCGCGGTAAAGCTATTGCGTAGCATTTTTTATCAACGCCATCTAGCGGTGAGAGGAGTCCCGTGTCAGGTTATTTTCGTTACGGAATTTCTGGATTCGGTCTCCACGCTCAAGGCCCGCGATAGAAGCTATGCAATAGCTTAAAAATGGGAAAACCCAAAAGAACAGTTGAAAATTTGAATGAAACAATGTTGGACGTATCAGCAACGATTCTTAGTAAGACGGGTTAGGTACATACCCCACTCATTAGGCAGATGTGGCTCTTGCCTCAACCACTCCTTGATCGCCGCCAGGTCGCGGTCTCTGGTGTTGACATCCTCCTTCAGCTCTAAGCGGATTTTCTCTGAGAGTTCCTCTGATGGATGCACCAGAAGATCTGTCTTTAACTTCATCCTTACTGAAAAGTAAATTTAATATTTATTATACCTATTGAGTACTTGCTCAGACTAGTGTAATAGTGGTTAGAAGCAGGCTTTGCAGAATTCCGATGAAACCGACGTGCGACGCTAGCCCGACTTCAACATGTAGGTGTACAAACTAAAATTATTTTATACTTTATAGTGGCGTTTGAAGTCGGTTTTTAAAAATATTTTTTTTAAATTTTTATTTTGAGCTTTTTAGTGTAGCTTCATAGAATCAATCAACAAAATTCTCTGATCATAGCGAGAGATTTGCTCTTATTCATAGAGGAGTTCCATCCTCCATCACCGAAGATGTTCATCAGATCTGAAGATCTGAAGATTTGGTGAACCAAATTTAAATGGGACTACCTGACGATATGTTCTTTCAAAGAAAAAATATTGAAATAGGTTCATATTTGACGGAATTTTGGAGTAACATCGTCAAAAAAAATTTTTTAAAAAAAATATAAATAGCGGGCAAACGCGCAGACGGGTCACCTGGTGTTAAGTGATTACTGCCGCCCATGAGGCGTAACACTTGTAATACCAGAGGCACCACCAATGCGTTGCTAGCTTTTTTTTTTGATTAAAAAATAAGTAACGGTTTCTAAAAAGTAACTGTCGGTTAAAAAGTAACTAACTTTAGCGGGGCCGCTCTTTGTTTTCGCTAAAAATGAAGCTTGGATTGTAATAGGTCGTACGTTAGTTGCCAAATATATTCACACGGCTGTTCGGATACGTGCTGGGGTAACACATTGCATCAATTTTGGGACCTTGATCTCAAAATGTGCGCTGATCGGCCACTCCGCTGCGAGATTATATTATATTGATACATAAAGGTCGTAAGAAAGTGAATAATTTGAATATTATGAAAACTCAAAATGTCTCATCATTATAAAAATTAATAAGACTAAAAAAAGATTGAAAATATTCAGGGTTAGAGTAACTAGACACGTTACGTTGGGATTCGCATCAGATTTTTACCTTAGAGCATAATATAACCATAAATGCTCTAGGTAAGGATTTTCAAGGCTTTTGCCCGCGGCCTCACTCACGTTAAGTGCGATTTTTCAAATCCCTATTTTATCCCCTTAGGGGTTGAATTTTCAAAATCTTTTCTTAGCGAATGCCTACGTTATAAAAGGTTTGTGCTGTGCGTTGATAGATCAGTCAGTCAGTCACAATTCAGAAGAAAGAAAAAGATCAAAGAGATCTCACGGGATTTTAAAAAATCTACATCACATTAATATTATAACTAACTAAAAGGTGAAAGTTTGCATGTGTGTGTGTTTGTGTGTGTGTCTCCTTTTTCAGTTCCCAACGAATGGAATGGAGATAGTTTATATCTAGGATTAGCACATAGGCTACATTTTATCTCGGAAAATTAAAGAGTTCCCGCGGGAATTAAAAAACCTTAGTCCACGCGGATGAAGTCGCGGGTATCGTCTAGTAAACAATATAAATAGTGTTTTTTTCTATGAAATACCTATCTATCTCTATACATAAAACTAACGGGTACACAAAATACTTCAGGATTAGCACGTTCCATGATTGTTCGAGGTCATAATGTATGTCAATATTATGTGGTTAATACTGTAAATAATATTATACTATTTGTTCTCAATGTTTGCTCTTCAAACATTGGCACTGTATACAAGGTTAGGTAGTTTAAAGTGTTAACAAAAAAATGTTAGAGTTATTTTGCTGTAATCCGCCAACAGAAAAAAATCTGTATGGTCAAACATGCAGTTATAAGCTAAGCACCGCTTACCTCCCCAACCAAGCAATAAAGCAAAGTTCCCAAGCAAGCAATGCCACCACCACTCACATGCACCACCACACAAGACTTTAATACTACTCTCGACGCACGTTTCGCCCCGACACCGGAGCATCCTCAGGAGATATCGACTTTACAATGCTGTATTGTCTAGTATTGCATTGTAAAGTCGATAGCATTGTAAAGTCGATATCTCCTGAGGATGCTCCGGTGTCGGGGCGAAACGTGCGTCGAGAGGAAAATATGGAAAATGGACTGGAAAATATGTTATTTGGATGCGGAAAATAGAACAACCTAAAAAATATTTGTAAGCAAAGTCGCAGGCAGCAGCTTGTTAATGATATTATATAATTATACAGGATGTAGGGTAAAACGTTACGATCCCGTCAATAGGTTGTAGAGGAGGTCAAGTGCTATCACATGACCTCCTAGTACCTAATTGCGAAAATGGCTTGTTTTTGAGTTTGATAGTTTTGTTTTTTTTTAGAAAAAAACCCGGATTTACAACTTAAAAAATGAATAAAAAAATCTTTCGGTTTGTATCAACTTTTTTTAATATTTCTGAATAGTCAAATTCCAATAAAGAATAAAATTAAAACAATTTTCAAAGATTTTTCAGTTAAGACACCGAAACTATATCGTGATGTGTGTGAGTGTGTTTCACAACATCCGCGTTTTTTCTCAAAAACACAAAATTATCTCAAAAAACGAGCCATTTTTGTCCTTAAGTATTAGGGGGTCATTTTGATAGCACTTGACCTACTGTACAACCTCTCAACGGGATCGTGACATTTTGCCGAACACCCCGTATACAGGTACCTACTTTTCAGCTTACAATCGAAAACTTTTACCGGCGACGATGAGAGGTCCATTGTACTCATGCTATTTTCGCTTACCACGTAAAATAACTAAAACAATGGTTGTGTCTTAATCATTATGAGTGGAAACAACAACCATTAACACAGATGAATAATTATTGTGAAATGTCCAATTAAAAATTACTTAACGGCTATCGCAGACAGCCGATTATATTAATATAGCGTACCGTCCGATCATTAAGGCAATATTTCTTCGCTATTTAATGTAACTCCACTTATTATATTTATTTATTGGCGATGCAGTCTATGATGGGAGCATGTCAAACAGGAATTTGTATGGCAACTAAACCAATACAATGTTCCAATTTGTTTTCGCTCGGCATTGTACGGGAATGATAACCACTTTATAGTCTAGCTTTGTGCAGTGCAATGGTGATGTGCTACAGGTCTTAGAACTTATAAATCTCAAAGTAGATCCAACAGTTACTCAACCTTCCACTTATAAGATCACAGCAGAAGTGACAAACTAGACAGATTGTGAAAAAAGTTAGCTAAAATAGAAAACATGACTTCACTTACTTTAAAACTAGCTTTATAGAAATTGACAGGTTCTACAAAAGTCGAAGTATATAGAACTATGTTTATAAATCCAATTTTTCTCATACAAAGAGGTATGTTATAAGTTATAAGTATAACATTGGAGTAACACGCGCTAACACTGAGAACATTGCATTGTGAATCCTCTTTCCACTTTCCACTATCACTTTCCACTAACTAAAATCGGCGATTGTCGAATAAAAGTCGGTTTCAGAAAAAAGGGTGGTCTGCGCTTGCTTTAAGAGAGATACTGTTACTAGAGGACAACGGGCAATAGCTCTTTTCAGGTTTACAAGCTAAGCTGACTAAAATCGACGAAGATGTTTCGTAATGGTTTAAATACAATTTTAAAGCCCGCGATTACATGCTCGTTTCTTGGATATACCAAATTAACACTTAATATATTTAAGTATTTTTATAAACTTAACTCCACGCAGACGAAGTCGCGGACAAAAGCTAGTTTTTTTACCCGAAATAGGCTTACGCTTGACGTCAATCAATACTGGATAGCACTGATGAGGTCTAGGTTGGAGCGCGCTTGCCTAGAAAATGCCTATTCACTCTTGCCTTGAAGGTACTCAAATTATAAATGGCAGGAAACACGGATGCTGGAAGAGTGTTCCACACCTTAGCGGTCCTTATCAGAAACGTTGAATTGAAGCGTTTCGTTCGAGTAGGTAGTAGGTAGGTTTATATTAGGAAAGGATTGTAAAATTGATTGACATTCAAAAGTCTTTGAACGGGTCGACTCACTCCAGCTCGCGCCGGTTTCGCACAGGTGTTTCAGACTAAACGTTCTAAACAACACGATGGCGAAATGATAAATGCAAGAAGTGTATAATTACATTAGAGTCATAATAAGTTACTACAATCAAGGATAACCTTAGATTGTGTTCTTTTATACTATTTGGAAACGAAGGTATATGAAATTCTGGCTGAAATCTATAGACCGCACTCTCACTCAGCTCAGACTCAAGGCAGAGTTAAAACGAGACAGATTTATGTCAGAGCATATTTGTGTCTCGTTTTAACTCTATCTTAAGTCAGAGCTGAGTCAAAGCACGCTCCATAGATCTCTTCTTCAACTAATGGACGTCCACTGCTGGACATAAGTCTCCTGCATGGACCTCCACAAGCCTCGGTCTTGCGCCGCCTGAATCCAGCGGCTCCCTGCGACTCGCTTGATGTCGTCTGTCCACCTGTCCATAGATCTCAGCATAAGAGATTTGAGGAAAAATCCTAGTGTAAATGGTAATTCAGGAGCAAGTAGAAACTAAACGCAGAAATTTTTTATGACTAAGTATCCTGTCGTAAAGTTACGAAAGGTTCTGAATGTTAGTTTCGTCAGAGATGGCGTAACTAAAGGCGAAAAGGGCGGTTCGCTTA
The DNA here is from genome assembly GCA_038048805.1 of Hipparchia sbordonii. Taxonomy (NCBI): domain Eukaryota; kingdom Metazoa; phylum Arthropoda; class Insecta; order Lepidoptera; family Nymphalidae; genus Hipparchia; species Hipparchia sbordonii. The sequence goes on along the minus strand of CM076107.1, from coordinate 2,921,985 downwards.
TTGTGAGAACACAGAAAATCCTACACAGATAATTTAAACGTAAAAATTCTTTTTACAAAACTAACTTCAAACGCCACTATAAAGTACCTACATCAATTGTGCCTATAAAATTTGAAGAGTTCCCTCGATTTCTCCAGGATCCCATCATCAAACCTTCAACCTGACCTGATGACAATGGAACCACCCGGAAAGTATACCCTTTCAAACAAAAAAGGTTTTTCAAATCGGTCCAGGCGTCTTCGAGTAGGTAATCGGCGAACATACATAAAAAAAAAGATTCCGACGAATTGAGAACCTCCTCTTTTTTGAAACGGTTAAAAATGTATGAGCACACAACGAAATATATTTTTCATTTTGAAAACAAACTCTGACAGAGGTATCTGAAAAATAAAACTCCGTCCTTATAATGATCTCACTTACAAAATTCGTAAAATATGCCAATTTAAGCAACGCTAAGTAACGTTTAACCGAGGAATAATTTTAAAGTTAAAGCAGATTTTCAATACAAATACTGTCAGAACGTCTTATTTCTTCCTTGGATAAGTGTTATTCCGCGATAGTGATAGATAGAAATTGGCACTAAAAATATTTTCAAAATTTTGAGAAAATTGTGATGGAGGTAGTAAGTGGTTAAAATAATACGTGATGTATCCGGAACATGAACATAAAGAAACTACGAACATAACAATATCCTATTAACATGAATAATTACGAGTAGATAACAGGTTTAATTTGGAGTTTATCACCAATAAACTAACGTAAAAACTTAATTGAAACAGATCTTTTTGCCCAAGAAAATAAATTGTTCATAATGTTCGACAGATCCTCTATTAATTACCCTCGTAGATTGAGGAATGAAGATTTGGTATCTGAAGTTAAATATCAATACCTATAATTTAAATTCATAGTCAACAGATCCCTTAATATTACAAGTTATCCATTCCTGAAGCTTTAGAGGCTAACCTAATAACTGTTAAATCCGCATTTTGTATTATGAAAAGCAGGTTTGAGGGTTCTTACCAACTTTCCATTGTTTTCCATAGCCACTGAGATAAAGAATAGAACCTCTGGATTAAAGAGTTGGAACCCAGAGTTCAGAAAATTTTGTATTACAACGGGAATAAAATTTTTGACATTAATAACAACCGACTACGTAGAAGTAATTTGAAAAAGCCGTTGAAAAATTTCATAAAGTAAAGCTTTGTAACTCTTTTGTTACATTAATTTTAGTCTAAAACCTTCTCATAATATAAATACAATTATTGTTACTTAATTAGTTTCCACAGTATAGCTATTTCTACTTTTCTTTGATATGATTTTAATTATATATACCCGAATAATTTTAACAATACCTAAAGTAACTGAAAAATAGATATTTCTTTACCTTTCTATTTAGTGCTCAAAGATATTAAGTAATTAATCTATTATCCTAATTTACATAGGTAACGTTACGAGATAAAACTTACATTTATGTCTCTCGATGATCACACAATAACAAGTTATGTTGTACAATAACAAGAATAACGTCCATTCAGCTGCAACATACAGCTATGACTGACCTCGCTCAGCCTCTCTATATGTTGGGAAATGCATCACTTATAATAGCTTGCTTGATCTGATGCTGCGTTTGCACAGCATTCATTACTTGAAAGATTTCGGTAGCACCTACGTAAGTTGTGGTATCCCACAAAATTTTAAGTTTTGTGCACTATATTGTTACCAAATCAAATTTTTAAGTTAACTTTTAAAATATTAATAACATCCTTTGTTTTTTTTTCGACGTCGAAAAAACTCGACGTTTTTTTTTTAATTTTTTTCGTCTAGGTAATGTCAAAAAAAAGGGAGCCAATGGGCAGTCTATGTATTTATGTAAGTGTGTGTATACGTGTCTATTTTACCTACTATGTCGATTTGGATTGTGAGGTGTCAATCTATTTGTTATTAATTTTGCACGGTCATAGGTACATTTCGACCGTAGCAATTAACATAGTCGCATGTGAAAAACCACTACTCCAGGGCACGGCCGCTCAAAGCTTCAAATATGTGAAAAGTGAAAAACAGTCAACATATCCAACCCTTGCACTTGCAAAAACCAAAGATGGTTGGTTGATTCCAAAAGTTTCACAATTGGTGGGGGCATTGCTATCCCCATTCTAAGACCCTTAATGCAACAAAACGAAAATCGCCAAAATGTAGATCCGACACTGTTAATTGCTACGGTCGATTTTATACGAACAAAATCAATAAGACTGATCTTACATAAAATTTTCGGGTTAGAGTTTTCAAACTTTTGTTTTGTTACCCACGTCGGTCGGAATGGCAACTGCATAATATGTGTTTGGCGCTATTTTTTGTGTGTTTGTAAGTTTATTTTTGTTAACATTTCTGAAAACTAATGAGCCGATGTTAATGTGGATGGTTTTAGAATTTTTTTATTCAAATAAACTTTTACAAAACTTTTATTAAGTACGTAAGTTATTCTTTGATATTAAAAGGTTTTGCGCGAGCATGTATTTACAAGATTTACATAATAATATATTATCATACCGAGTTCTTTGGTATAAATATAAAGAAGTAGTGCTAGTATTCCGAGTTTGACAGATTTTAACATCTCATTTTATTAATTATAACTATGTTTTAACTCTTACTTATGAGCAGTCAAATTCGTCAGCGGGGTATAAAATTTATGTATGGCGATCGCGAAAAAAAAACTATCGAATTTTTTGAATTTTCAGTTTACATTTTTCGCCGTTTTTTAAGGTCGTGTTTTTTTTTTAAATGATTTACTTCTGAGTAGATATTGATACGGGTTTTGAGTAACACAGATATCAACCCAGACCAGTTTCTTAGATAACAATGATTAAGGTTAAAGGCTATCAAGGACGCTGCAGTTAGTCTCGGGATTTTAATTTTTTTTTTAATTTTGTCGTGTTGTTATTTTATACTTAATTTATTTTTTCAGATTATATTTTAAAAGATAAATGCTACTTATCTATGCAGTCCTTCCTTAATGATGTTTGGAGAGCTAAAAAATAACACAAAAATAATTGGATATTAGTATCGTAAATTATGGATAAACGATATTAAAAATAATATACACGTAAAAATTCTTTTATAAAACCGACTTCAAACGCCACTTTAAAGTATGTCAATTGTGCCTATAAAATTTGAAGAGTTCCCTCGATTTCTCCAGGATCCCATCATCAGACCTTGATCTGACAACAATGGAACCACCTGAGAAGTATATCCATTCATATTTGAATTTTCCAAATCGGTTTAGGCGACTTCGAGTAATCGGGGAACATACATAAAAAAAAAGATTCCGACGAATTTAGAACCTCCTCCTTTTTTTGGCAGTCAATAAACAATAATTATAAAGGGGCGGAAACCTTAAATCAAATTGAAAATTGCCAAAGTGTCAGAAATTATTGTTACCTATAATTATGTTAATAGTATCATTAAATAATAAAAAGCAGAATCACGTACCTATTTTTATCATTAATATATTATTGACCGAATATTAAGCTGGGTATGTGTTCAAATAGTTTCGTAATCGTTTCTTTTACGTAATTACTTGAGACATTGGTTTTTCAAAATAACATCATAGTTATAAACTGTAGGTATTCAATTAAAAGCTCACGGGTAAATAAGTTAATAGCGCACCCAACCGAAGCCTTAAAACCCGTTTTTAGGGATCCGTGCGAAAATGCTAGGAAGAACCTCCGTGGTGCGGAGCGTTCGAGTGTCCGTTAGCCACAAATGAATATAAGGTACTATAATTAGAGCCTATGCACACGGCGTATTTTCTACGCATAGACAACACGCGGTTTTCAGTCCAGAAAGCAAATCGTTTGGATCGATACAAACGGATGCATAACGTGCGTTAAGCGCGTCAGAATCGCGTTGTTAATTTGTGTTATTAGTCGTTTATTTTTACGGTTTTGTAATGTAGCAGTGGAAATGCATATCGAGTTTGTCAATACAAAAGCGTGTCTGAATTTCTGGGCGTGTACGACTGAGTATCGTTTAAAGGGCTTAAACGCGCGTTGTCTACGCTTTCTGCAGTATTCTTAGTGTTTAAGAATATAGATAATACATAAGATATATAAGATACTGTGTTAATTTCATAGAATCGATATTATAGTTCTAAAATATTATAATGCTTGCCCAAATCTATTGCAAATGAAAGAATTAATAAATTACTTTTTGCTTCATTGCAAAATAGATCGAACTAAAAATAGCCAATAGATCAATTTGGGTACCATAATTGGCATATTGGGATTTATGCTAGGCTAGGTTTAATATCATGGATACTTATTATTCTATTCAAATTAATTAATTCTAAGATTTTAATTTTTTTTTCCAGGAATAATAACGAAGTAAATAACATCCCTGCTATCCGCTATTACAAACAAACTTAGTGTGTTCTTCTTCTTCATTTCTATGCGTTCGAATAATTTCACTAAATAATTACGTTTTATCGAAGGTTTGTGGAGCTACGGATCCATCGGTTTGCTTGACTGACTCGCACTTGGCCGGTTTTACCTAATTACTCTAAAAATATTTTTATTGAAAGTAATTAATTGAAAAAAAAAACTGCTTTTTATACAATCCTGGCCAAACCTCCAATCAGCAGTAAATTATAGATTTTCCAAAGCGAAGCTTCTTAGTTGTTACGGATGTACATTATCATCAGTTACTCGCCACCCATCAAAGGCTCACTAGGTACTGAGCGCAGGTTTCCGAGAAGAGTTATAGGGCGTACCTAATCACCAATGAAAAAAATGAAAATGTTATCTTTGTGTTTGATTTAGACCGACTTTTTGTAGGACGTGTGCGTTTCAGTATTGCAATCTGTATGTTTCATTTTTTGCCAACAAAAAGTCTGTCACCGATTGTCCGACGTGGGCGCCGGCACATAGTGTGTCAATTGCAATCATCTCTGATTGGTCGGTACTTTCTCGCTATTTTTTTGTTCTTTAAAAGATTATTAGACCAGCTGAAGTTGACTAATATTCTCCTATCCCTCCCAATAAGCGAAAAGCTTGTGCTAGGAGTGGGTACGACAATAGTGCAATGGGTGGGATTCGAACCTGCGACCATACAGTTTTCAGTCCGCACCTTTAATCGTTGGGCTATTGAGGCTTATTAGTTAAAATGCATTGATACAGCATTATACTTGTATTACAGCAAGACGCTTTATATTCCGCCAATAAGAGATGATTGCAACTGCCCCTGCAGCGATTATTTTCCGAACCTAATATCAAAACGGTACCTGTACTTTAATGTAAAACTTGAACATACTCTTATTATACGAGCAGACATCCGAGTAGGTAAGTTGTAATAAAAAACGAAACTACTAACTAGGAGATTGTAATCTAGTTTTTCGAGACATATCTTTAGTATTGTTGGTACCCACATTAAAATTCAGTGACGCCATATTGCTCTTTTGGCAATGTATCTACCTACTTAATATTATCTTGGTTATTTATTATGTCGTAATTACTAGTTACTAGTCCTTGTAATTGTTCTTGATTATAAAGTAATGCAGAAATGAGGAGATTCGTAGGAGAACCAAAGTTACCAACATAGTTGAGTGAGTCGCGAAGGTGAAGTGGAAAGGTACATAGGAAACATAGTTCGAAGAGCTGATGGTCGATGGGGTCCCAATGTGCTGGAGTGTCGACCCCGCACAGAGAAGCGCAGTGTTGGCAAGTCCCCCACTAGGCGGACCGATGGCGTCAGACGAGCAGGGAGCCGGAGAATACAGGCGTCGCCAGACCGAAGCCTGTGGAAGTCCATGCAAGGGGCCTTTGTTCAACAGTGAACGTCTATCGGTTGGTAAAGAAGTAAATAAACCTCAATAGCCCAACGGTTAATTGAAAGGTCGCAGGTTCGAGCCCCATCCGTTGCATTATTATCGTACCCACTCCTTTGTACTCATTATGTACGCAAAGCCGGTCTTATCGCTTTAAGCGATCTCCTCCGGACAACCTTAACAACTTTAAAATATTTATCATCCTTATCCTTACTTCCTTACTAGTCCTTATCTTTACTAATACATAAATGCGAGTGTGTTTGTTTGTTGGTTGGTCCTTCTATAACCCTGCAACAGAGCTACGGGTCTACGTGATTTTTTGCATAGGTATAGTTGAGGACCTGGAGAGTGACATAGGCTATCCCGGAAAATCAAAGAGTTCCCGCGGGATTTTAAAAACTAAATCCACGCGGACGAAATTGCGGGCATCAGCTTATATTATAATGTATCTTTAAAATGCAAAATCCCTCCCTAGCATCGCCTCCAACTCCTCTTTAACGATCTCATACCACACATTTAATTAACTACTCTCGCCTATGATGATGAATCTTGCCTAAGTTTAATGGACTGTATATTATTTATTTGATTTGAGCGCGATTGCTATCGTTATCCCTCATTAAATATAACAACCTAGATGCGCAAGCACTAGCCAAATGAGTATCGAAATGGATACTGGATTTGTAACTAGGGTTGCCAGATGTTTTTCAGCCTATAAGGGACAAATTTTTAAATGGGCAAAAAATACGGGATTTCAGTTTTTTACCCGGGACAAATAAAAAACAAAATTATTTTGTGTCATTTTTTATTATTTTTTATATTTTCCGAGGATCGAGTCAGTTTTAACATTGTCATTCTGACACTAACACTGTCATTGGTCGATGTGGGCTGCGAGTGCAAGTTAGTAGCGAGACGAGTACGTTTTACGAACGTTGCGTGTGTGAATACGTAGATCGATTTCATAATGACAAACGACGTACGGTTCAAGTACGGGACAGAGTCAGTCCCGCCGGGACATTTTAAACTATGCCTAAAATACGGGATTTCCCGGGAAATACGGGACGTCTGGCAACCCTATTCGTAACATCGGAATACCCATACTTACTTACATTTACCGACGCATTTTTCGATACAGCCCTCTCGTCCAACATGAATCTGATGAAGCCATCCGTTGGTAGGTATTCATCTAGGATTTAGGTACACACACAACCATGAGCCACGAGCACTCGTGAAATGAAAGAACTATAACACATTTCAACACACGGAATAGACGATGAGTTTGTGACCATTGATTTTATTGCTATTACGAAGGATTCAAAAAATCTCAACAAATCATTTCATTGACAAATGGATTCTTACTAAATTTTTAATTAATTATTATTAATTCAGAATGAAATGGCCTTTTTATGTTTATGTTCTCTGGCTTCTATATAAATATATATTAAATAGTTTACTTATAGTTTAACTTCTGTTGCAAAATATTACATTTCTCAACCGGTTTATGTTAATCCTGCTTCCTACTAATACTTATTATAAATGCGAAAGTTCGATATATGGATAGATGGATGGAGATTGACCTCTCTAATTAATCTATGATTAAAACTGGGCAGGCTGCTGTCACATTTATTTGGAGCTACTTTATTGACGCCATTGATTTTCTAAGGAACTAAAATTAGTGAGGGCACTAGCTCTGCGTCCCTACATTATTAATTCCTGAGACACTCGTGTGGCGCTTCAAATTGATTCATAATTTAAGCTGTCATTTGTATAGGGACAGCCAGTCTTGTTTATATATTAATTATAGAGATCAGTATCGCCATTCTAGCACTTTTCGACCCCAATGACTTCAGGTTCTTCGAACTATCTGCCCCACTCAATGTTACTTCAGCTTTACGACTCGATTAGCTGTCGCTAAGTACGGTTCTCCGGATGACATGATTTTCGTCCTACGCATGTTTATTTTTAGGCCCACTGAAAAACCCTGCTGTCAAAAGTCATTGAGAATTGTATTAAATGTCTCGCAGTATCAGGTTTACCTTATGGAATTTTAGAGACAATATAAAAACTAACGTCGTATAAAAACAGACAGGAAGTACGAGTATGAAACCCCTAAATTATAGACGTACATAGGTAAAAATAAAATCTAAGATATAAGCTGTGATAATATTATCTATTATGAAATAATAAATTGGTTAGGTATTTTAATAAATTTATTTGATAAAAGTAGTTTTACACAAAATTGTATGACTTACATGTTAAGAGATTTTATGAAAATATATTTTGTTTTCTTAATATTATACCTATTTACATAATGTTTATTGAAATATACGTATTATACCACAGTGATATTATTATACACCTAATTGTGATGCAAAATTATTCAAAATAAGTATTTATTTTATAAATTAAAAAACAATATAAAGATACGCAGCACAAAGAATTCCAATACTTTCTTAAATACTATATGCGCTGCGTAATAAGGTAATATTCAGAACATAAGATATTATGTTATAGAATTATGATGGGAATTACAATGAACAATTAATTTTTTCGTAAGTATCTAAGTAGATAGGTACCCGCTACGAATGTTCGGTTGCATTTTCTTCTGCGTTTTTAAAATAGGAAAATATGGTAAGTGGGATAGTTCAGTAATAGGTATTATGCAAGGAGCATTTAGTTTAATTCAGTCGTAGAGATGGGAAGGGTTACTGTTGTAGGAGGATAGGGGAGTATGTTTACCCTAAACTCTCTCTATTTTCATGTCCGCCTGTTACCGTTTGTTTATGATAAAGGCACGCGGTAAATGGCTTTCATTTTTCATAACACTCCATGTATTATGATACCCTAGTATGTTGTTTTGAATATACGACAGTATACGGTATTGCAAGCAGTTTTGCGCGTTTATTTTTTTGCTTGTGTATAATAAAAAGCGTATATTGTACGTAAGTTAAAATTTTATTAAATAAAATATTTAGCCCTTTTATAAACTTAAGTGCTAACTATGACGCAGGTAAAAACTATATCCAGGTTAGAATAGAATCATTATACAAATCTTAATATAATATTTAGTCATACTATGCTCTAAAGATGGCTATGTTTTCTTGAGCTCTCGTGTCTAATAAGTAATTAAGTATAATTAAAAATAATATTACTAATCTATGGATAACTGTCTAAAAGAGCCATCAATACCGAAGAGGTCATCGTAATTGGTAGGATTACCAGGTCTTAGGGCTTCGTTTGCTTTAATCGACTCTTGATCTTTGAACCACTTCGTGTAGTCTTCTAACTTCTTCATCCATGCACCTGTGATAAAATAAAACTTATAGGAAACGCAAATACAAGGAAAAATAAAATTATTTTGCTATGATCCGCCAAAGCAGGAAAAATTCAACACCGCTGCCGCTTTTCCAGCAGTAGAACAAATACAGGTGCAACGCATACACTATGTACTTTTCATTCCAGCACTGGAGAATCTTCAGAAGAAGTTGATTCCACAATGCACAATAGCAGAGTATTTTAATTTTAGAGATTTGTTAAATGAATCGATTAACCGACAAATCGCTCATTTGCGACAAGAGTGACATAATTCAAAATTCACCAATTTTAGTGTCGAAAATTTATACTTTTTGCTATAAAATCAACATTACGCTAAGCACAAAAAAAAATAAGAGCGAGAGAGATTGGGACTGATGCTCTGTCGCTTTGTTGGCCGCTGTGTTGTTTTGAGACCGTAGATCCACAAAACATTACTCTCTAACGAGAGAATTCTCTCATCGTCGATTTTGAATTATGACACCCTTGTCGCAAATGAGCGACATATTCATAGACTACTTTTATATTGCTTGTCTATAGTTAGTATAAACGATAAACACTTACCGTTCACTTCATCCAAGGAACAACCGTTACCACCAAACTCTTCTGGAAGCATTTCTGCCGGCACGTGATTTTTAAGGGTGTTGACGTCAGAGTGAACGAAGATCTAGGAAAATATAATACTTAGTTTATATTTTTTACTTATTTACTTTGCTCTCTGTTTTCTTTAGGGTCATAATAACATGAGAATCGTCAAATAGTGTTAAATCGACGATTAAAATTGTAAGTATATAGTTCTTGCAATCCACGAGGGCTCGTGAGGTTTACTTGTGGTTACTTAGTGTCTATGTTAGTGTACATGTACATTGCGTAAGTTTGCGTGCCTGTCAGGAGTCTAGGTGGGAGCGGTCAGGCGCGACACGCACACAACCATGAGCCACGCGCCCTCGTGAATTGCAAGAACAATAAGTCGTGTTGACAGCTTGAATATTTTTTTGCTGACGGTGAAAAAGTGTTTATTCGACGATTAAAGTTTATATTACGAAACATTAACATTATAATACTAGCTGATTCCCGCGACTTTTTTAGTGTTTTTTTTCGGTTCGAACAGCATTCCGAACCAGTAAATTCATTTGAGTATTCAAAAGTATTCTGTAAAAATTTATTTGAATAAAAATAAATTCTATTCTATTTTATTCTATTGCAAAACATTATTCAAAATTTGGATCTTGGCGAAAAATTATTACATTGTTAGATATTTATTTATTAGAGTTACTCAATCACGTAGGTAATTAAATTATTATCGTGATTACATTTTACCCAGATTTTGTTTCTATTTGTTACAATAGCAGATTGCAATCGAATTTCGCGAGCCTACAAAGGGAGGAAACGATGGCATGAGGCGGGTGGAGAAAGGGGTAAAGTTGAGGAGGCTTGTTTATTCAGAACACCTCTCACCCATATTCGCCTGGTAGTGATTGTTTTGATAGTCACACGTGACTTTCGCTCAGATTGGAAAATGTATTTTCATTAAATCTCCTATAATTTTTGATACCCTGGTGTTCAATGTTTTGATTTTGTATTATGTGGAGTTCTTACTATTCACGACGAGGGCGCGTGAGCTTTACTTGTAGTTACGTCGTATACATGCAAAAGACGTAAGTGTTCATGCCTGTCAGGAGCCTAGGTGGGAGCGGTTAGGCGCGAGCAAGCTCTCGCTCCCACTTATATGGACACGACACACACACAACCATAAGCCACGTGGCCTCGTGAATTACAAGTATATTTCAAGTGAAGTCGATTTGCTCAATGTTCGTTTTGTAAAATTCCATTCTTAAGAGATTCATTCATTCCATCTTCTTACACTAAAAAATCTAACCCAACGTGGACGAATTCACGGGCATCAGCTAGTGTACCTATAATCTATTGTATAGTAGTAGAATATTATTAATTTACTTACTCTATTCTTAATTTTATCTTTCAGGAAAGGCTTGATGAAGTTTATCAGAGACTCGATAACAGGTGAAGTGTTCACCACGTGAACTTCTTTCAGTTTGACTGGGTATGCCTCCTGAAAAATAGATACAGTTTTGTTTTGAAAAATCAATTGCAAAGTTTCTTGGCGACTTTTATTAGCAGACTCTGATTTCCGAATCGTTAGTAGAGGTCTTCACTTGTCAGTCAATTGGCCCTATCCTATTTCCTACTAATATTATTTTATGCAGAAGTTTGTGAGGATGGATTGATGGATGTTTGTTACTTCTTCCCGCCTAGCGTTGCCAGGCGTCCGGATAAAGCCGGACACAGTCAGGCTTTTTGGTTGAGTGTCCGGCCAAATTAAACGGTGTCCGGCCTATTCGACTTTTGCTAAGCTTTTTAAGTTTAACCATTTTTTTTACATATTTGTCATGTGTTGGTTTCCGTTCCGCTCGCCTCATCTTGTATCGCTACACTTATGCAAACGAGCTTTTAAAAAATTTGCCATTTGGTGCTAGGTCTAAAAAATAAGGGTGTCCGGCCTTTGTACCCAAATGTCCGGCTAAACTGGCTGGCCTGTCCGACTTTTCGATTTGAAGACCTGGCAACCCTATTCCCGCCTCAACGAATGAGCCGATTTGGATAAAATTTAGTTTAATGGAGATAGCTCGTATCTAGGCAATCTCGGAAATCTACATGTATCCAATGGAAAATCCCATGGGAAATTATTAATTTTCCTAAATAAGTTAAAGAGTATGATATAGTACCAACCTGTACACATATCAAGAACTTCTTAATCGCGGAAGGTGACAGCTTGGCTAGATGAGCAGGCGACACTACCGATGCATCCAGAATGTATATGTCTCCTGCCACACCCTCGAGTTCTTCCTTCAGTCTAACATCTCCCATCATTAGTGCCAACTTGAATATGTTGTTTAGTTGGTCTGCGTCTATGTTTCTGTCGAGACCTGGAATTTAAAAGTTTAAAACATTGTTTAGATAGCATTACTTCGTATTATATTTTTAAAGTAAGAGCATGAATCCTAGTGGCGCAAGAGTGGCAGCAGCGTAGAACCCAAGCTGCCGGTGCCCGGCGGTACGCTCTTCAGATTGAGGGACCTTCTCACAATGCATGCCGTCTCAAGATGAACTGCCTTGGTGATTATCAAAAGCCAAAATCATTGACTATATACTATGTATACCTACAGCATGTAAAAAAAGTCCGCATTAATTCGCCAAAGAACTCAAGTAGGTAACCCACGTAGCTCTCCAGGCTAGAAGGTTGAAATGGCAGTGGTTTGGTCACTTTTGGCGGAGTACCGATGGCCATTGGAATCGGAAGGTCCTCGAATGAAGGTCACATCTCAGCAAATGAAGTATAGGGCATTCGGCTAGATGGAGCGATGACATCCGGAAATTAGCAGGCATCGATCGGATGCGAAAGACCACAGGCAACGTTGGCGCTGCCTAAAAGGGTCTATGTCTAACAGTGGATTCATATTGGGTAAAGATGATGGTGAATTGATAATTACCTCGACATATAGTAACCCGGCGTCCATTTGGAGTCAATCCAGGCAAAGGAGCACCTTGCCTAAAAACAAAAAAATAGAAAATAAGCATAAGAAAAAAATGCACTTAAATGCTAAAGTTGTTATTGCGATATGTGATTGAACAATCTCGAAAAAGTTATCATAGTTTGATCATTTATCTCGGCTTTGAAAGTTAAGTACGGTAGCGGGACTTTCAAAATAGTGAATTAGAACTGTCGAGGTGGATATTATGAATTTGTCAATAGCTTTGAAACATGATCATGCCAGTAATAACGGTGTTGAAATTATAAGAGCCCAAATGATATTTAATCTCGAAATAATTAGAGCTTGCTTTTTTTTATTCGATGACAAGATAATTCTTGACTGCGATCTCACCTGATGGTAAATGACGATGCAGTCTAAGATGGTAGCGGGCTAACTTGGAAAGGGCAAACCCCTTATCGGTTTCTACACGCCATCATGCCGGAACGCTAAATCACTTGGCGGCACGTCTTGCTTATAAAACGATAGTAAGTTTATCGATTCTTGATCATTTTTATCTATAAAATAGATTCTAAATAGGTTGCTCAATCACGTACCCAAGCTAGAACTTAGGTAGGTATGTATACGTGGGACCAAGCTATTTTGTCATGTCTAGACAACAAGCTCAAAACTCAGCGAAGTCATTATAGATTATCTAGTTAAGTACATAAGTCATTTACGATGTATTATGGAATTCTCTGCCAAGAAACGTTCGACCTCTGAATCATTTACTCCTGTTACCATAGGTCGCCTGGTAAATTGCTTTGTTAGCAATAAGACCACCTTTGCATATGAAGTGTAAAGCTTTTCTATCTGAGTTTTGAGTTAAGTACCTACCAATGCACGAGTAAATTACCTTTTTAAGAAGCGTTTAAAATTATTTTGCTCTCTCATATGGCAAATTAGAGGGCAGTCTGCGGGCATAAATCTGTCATTTAGTATGGCCGGGAAAGAGTTTGTCCATAACTTTACCGTCCATACTAACTAACACATTTGCGCATAGTTAAAGTAAACTTGAAAGACATGACACAGGGGTCGCTATTGTTAGAATTATTAAAACTTTATCTTACACTCTAGTAACTAGCTCGGCAAGTTCTGGTCTGTTAACATCCCTGTTCGTAAAGAACTCTGGGCACGCCGCTCTCATAGTGAAGTACATGTCTAATTTCCTTTTGCATTTTTCCAATGAGAAACTGCAGCCTCGCAGAAACGTCATGATGCGGCCATCATCTGTAATGGAAGGTCAAATTTAAAAAAAATATCTAATACACAAATTACAAAAAAAACTAAATCATATACATACTTTGCACATAAACATAAACTGCAAGTGCCTAAATCCAGATCAAAAACATATGGTGTGAAAACTGTACAATTTGAGGGAGCACTTCTTTAATATAATAGTCTGCCTCAAGGGATTGTTACTGAAAAGTCATTTGTAACTTTAAAAAACTTGCATTTTCAAAATAGATAGTTGTGGCTAGAAATTAGTCTTGTTATTATTAGGAGTCACCATTTTTGATTTTTTCGTATGATTGTACTTTTTATATTAATTTTATAGTCTTAAGTTGTCTGTAAGTGAGCCAACTATTCTTTGAGAATAAATTCTTTAAACCTAAACCTAAATATCTTAGCTAATTACCAATCATCTGTTAGTGCAGCATCATTGTTGAGCATTATTGAGTTGAGATTATGCTCGTACCAGTGGGTCTGTGGTGAGTTGAGATGATGTTGACTGGCTTACCCCATTCATCTGGCAGATGTGGCTGCTTCCGAAGCCAATCCTTGATCGCAGCCAGATCCCGGTCCCGAGTTTTGACATCCTCGTTGAGTTCCACTCGTATTTTCTTCCACATCTCGCCTGAAGGCTGGATTAGAGTTGCCGCTGATGCCATTCTATCACAAACAAAACAGCAATAAAGACAACATAATTAAATAGTATGGATATTGCTTCGTAGTTTTATTTCACTCCATATTCATCTAGAGAACAGGCTTAAAATTAATATGGACTGCTGATGAAGGGCATTATGGAGAGTGTTGTAATGTATGTTAAAGCCTAAATGTATGTCGTACTATATATAAGAAGCTTAAATGTCTACATTGGCGATGGTCATAATAAAATTATCCTTTCTGTCTATGACACCGACACGGCGGCAGCATCTTTAATTCTCTCCCTGATTCCTGAGTAATGGATCCTGTTTAATCGCAACAAATTTTCCACAAGGAACATCAAAACATAGTGTCAGAAGTGGTTGTTAAGACCATCGACAATGTAGACATTTATGGTCAGAGAAAAGAGAAAAAGAAGGGAAATAGAAGAGATAGAATATTTACAGGGTATAGTAAATGTAAAGCGGTTCCGTGCTGACCGTGGGTATGGAGCTTGCCTCGTTCCTGCTATGGTATAACGTGAATCAGTTACCCTCAATGTGTCTGAAGATCTAGATTCTGAGAGTACTTACTTCAGCACTTGTTTCGCGTTTATAAATTTATAAGAAACTAGATTTTGCCAGCGACTTCATCTGTTTGTTTGTTTCCATGTTTTTCCGGGATAAAAAGAAGCCTATTATTATCAACTCCTGGTCCTCAACTATGGAAGAAATAACGTCAAGCCGTTGCTCCGTTGTTGCGGGATTCAAAAAATAATGAAGTAAGTAAATACAGGGTGGCACTTATAATATTAATTAATATTATTATATTAATTCTTTATCCAATAGAGAGAAATATATATATAATATTTTTCTCTCTATTGGATAAAGAAACCGCATCCCACGATGCGGATTGCTTAATAATAGTCTAGTTGGTAAACATCATGATTCAACGTTGACCCATAAGTCATGAGGACCATTGTTTGACGTACGTTCGCGAAATTCGCTGGCGAAATATGGCGGTGCTTTTGAAGGTCATTCAATATTTATCTTTAATGATATTGAATATTCAAGGTTTTTCGCTTAACCATTATTAAAATAGATAAGATAAATTAGTATAGTTAGTTAAAGTCTCTAAAATTAAGTTTCATATGATTATTTGAACGATACATATGAATAGAACTGATATATTTAATAGCTAGATTTTATATTTTAACCCTTTCCCTGTCCCATGAATCACATATAAGCATGGCTATTGGTTTAACTATTGTGTCTGTTGTCTGGACAGGGAAACTGTTAAGGAGCAGAATTCTCTTCTGAGCCAAATCTAATTTTCGATGATGGTCAAAAATTCATCCTCTCTTATTTTTTAAGCGTTACATGAAGTCCTAAATGATTAAAACATACATATAACTACTATAACATAGTTATATAAGTATATATAACTAGAACTAAGTACATTATCATAAATTGCTGAGTCTGAATTTTATCCACACATTTTCATAATTAAAGACTACGCAGTCGTTTCTTTAGCAGTCCACTCACTAGTTACTAATGCAAACACTCCTTTACTAAACTAAGTGCCAGTTTCAGCATCGACGATTTAATTTGATGTTTTGACAAATTTTTAATACAAAGTCTGTTAGCACGTGAAAACTTCGTCGGTTTAACGTTTATCAGCTATATCAGAATACTTAACAGTAGTAACAGGCTATGGTGAAAATTGCATTAAAATCTCCCAAAAATTAAACAACACAAAACATCGCACGATCTTTCCCAGAAGTTTCTTCTTCTCAATTAAATTTTGACGATATAATAATAATTATGACAAAAACATTTTCTTTGTTTCCTTGGCTTCCGTCTAAAGCGAGATTTAGTTCGTCACAAATTCTGTTGTGGGTGTCAGTATATAATACGTTATCACCTGCTATATTGATTTTGCGATGTGTAATTGATAATGCACCCACAACACCAGTTATCCTTAGTTATCAATCAGTGGGCACTTCATTTTATCTTAACATTCAAATGACAAGGGGAATTTTATACAGGAACTAGCTGATGACCGCGACTTCATCCGCGTTCATTTAGGTTTTATAATCAGATTCTTAAAAGTAGATCTTTAAAATCCGTGAGGAGTTGTGTGCTTTGTGTCCAGCAATATTAATAACTTAAATCTTCATCAAAACTGGAAAAAACTTACCCGATGCACTTTCCCAAAAGAAGAATTATTAAAATTGGTTCAGGTTTGATGAAATTACGGAGTAAAATCGCCAAAACTATCATCCTCTCTTTCAACCGTTTAAAATATTATTTTTGTGACAAAAAGAAGCTTTTGCAAGAGTCAAGTCTTTGTGTATAATAAAATTCAATTATTGTGATGAAACCTCGATGAGTTCGTCGTACTCACGCGACCATAGAGCGTAGTCGGCCTTTAAAGGCTAACTAAAAATGACTTATCCCCGCGTCGACTATTGCGCTTCTTAGCGTTTGTAGTTCGATGCCCTTAACTGGCCTTGACCTAAGAAATTTTCATAAACATTGCAGACGAGATTTACCTACTTAAATCTGTTCTATACGTATCCAAGTTGCTCGCTTGCTATCTTCGTCTGTATCGTCTCTTATAGTACTTTATCTCACGAAGTTACGGGCGTTTTACTTGTGGTTACGTCGTGTACATGCACATTGCGTAAGTGTGTGCGCAGGACCTTAGGCGTGAGATATTAGGCGCGAGGAAGCTCTCGCTTACACTTATACACACACACAATCATGAGCCACGAGCCCTCGTGAGATAAAAGAACTATACCAAGCGGAAGAAGTCAAGGTGAGTTAGCTAGAAAATTAGTATTTCCCAACCCAATATTGATTAATAGGTAAAAAACAACGCATACAAATGTATTTGTGCAGGTTTCCCAAGCAGGAAGGTAGGTGGTATCTACAAGGCGAGGCGCGATAGGTTCTCTTTGGCAATAGATTCGAGCGCCATTCGGTTTTGCAACCAGCGGACGACATTCCACTATTTGGTGCAGCTAACCTAACCTGACCGTTTATCAGACCTTTTACTTTTTAATTTTTACGCTTGAACAAATTTTGTAAAAGTAAAATAGTTAAAAAAAAAAAATAATAATAAGTAGCTATGAAAGTATTGCTTCAATTTTTTTAAATTCAATTGTTACTTAATTGAAAAGTAACTTTGGAAATATATTAGTTTTTGGTGTTTCTTTTTCAGAAGGTTCTAAATAGTCTTTTATAGGAAATTAATTAATCATTATTATAGGTCAGGTTATATACCTATAACGATATCGGTTCAAATCACTGGACGGATCAGGCAGGCATGGAAGGATTTTTGAATTTGATTTTTTCAACCACTAAGGGGGAAAATAGGGGGTTGAAAAATCGAACTTAACGTGAGCGAAGCCGCGGACAATTGCTAGTTTTTATCCTATAAAATGTTAGGCAACTACCGTAATTAATTATTGTAATATATTATATTCTTTTGAAGTATATAGTTACCGGATTACCGGATAATTAATTGTATCTTGATTAATAAAAATGTTATTTGAGTGGAATGAAAAATTTCGGAACTGTCAAAGTTGACAATACAAATATTGAGATACGGACTTCGAGCATTAATTAGTTGGTTTAATACTCAAAGGATACGGAATAATTTGGCAGGAAATATTGCTCGAGCATCCACTTAGACTTATATAAATGACGGTTAAACCCACTAAAGAGCAGTGATAGACTAGTGGTTAGGACTGGTCTCCAATTCGCGGTTCGCGAGTTCGATCCCGAGGATACAACTTTAACTTTAACATTTTGAAGTTATATGCGAATATTTAAGCAATTAAATATCACATTCATATCTTTTATTAGGGGTTCTCTGTCAATTATTCTAAGTACTAGCCCAGAGTTAGGAGGTTGGCGGTGGGTCACCCCCGTGCCTCGGAGAGCGCGTAAAGCTGTCGGTCCTGCGCCTGAACTTTCTCCGGTCGTGTTGGATTTCCGTCCCATCGGACTACGAGAGTAAGGGGATAGAGTGTGCAGTTGTATTTGCGCCAACGCTTGTGCACTATAATATCTCCCGCGCAGATGGCTGATCTCTGTGGAGGTTGGCCGCCGTGGCCGAATTCAGTCGGGAGGACGTTAATTGCGTACTTGGCGGGCGTGGTAGAATGGCCTGTAACCCTTCTCTAAAAGCAGACCTGTGCGCGGTAGTGATCCGTTTATGGGTGACTCCTTGACGCATGTACCATTTTAAAAAAAAACTATGAGTATACCATTATACCATTTTAAAAAAAAACTATGAATTATTGATGGGTACAGTACCTACGTTATCAATATTAAGAATACAATGAACTATGAGTTCCTACCTATACCTAAGGGGCACATAATTAAGTAGCGACGTGAAAAGAATACTAATTTAGCTTCACTAAGTTGAAGGACAAAATGTTATGTGGAACTTGATCTTGAACAAGAAAAAGTTTAAAAACTGTAGAATAGAATAGAATCATTTTTTATTCAAATAAACTTTTACAAAGTGCTTTCGAATTCGTAATCCGTAAACCCGACAATTAAAAATTGGATGTAATGTAATATTTAACGAATCAGCCAAATTGGACACAAAAAAGAATGTAATTGGAAAATAATTAGGTAAATAATATAAACGTAAAAAGTCTTTATACAAAACCGACTACAAACGTCACTGCAAAGTATATCAATTGTGCCTATAAAATTTGAAGAATTCCCTCAATTTCTCCAGGATCCCATCAGCAAATCCTGACAATGTGGGAAGGAACAAAGGAAACCTGGGAAGTATACCCTTGCAAACAAAAAAAGAATTTCCCAAATCGGTCCATCCATCTTCGAATAATCGGGGAATATAAATAAAAAAAAGATTCTGACGAATAAAGAACCTCCTCCTGGAAGTCAGTTAATAAAAAATTCCATTACTTACTTTACGATTCCTAAACGCAGACGTTCAATGAATTCACGAGATTTCTAAACACGCGATCGCCAGCGACGTGCGCACTGCAAGCCCAGAGCCTAACTGAGTACCACCTTCGATAGTTAAACCACGCTAAACTTCGGCATCATGTTCTTTGAACCTTGGGAAGGTTGCGACATTGGTGCCTCGTCTGTACAATTTTCTTTGACGGCTTTATCATTTCCTGACGTCATTTCAATTTTCCTGTCCATGATTTTCTACGTCACAGCTATATATCTACGTAAGTACGAGTTACTGCCTCGTTGGTCTTGTGATTAGTATGTTCGACTGCCGATGGCGAGGTCCCGGGGTCGATTCTTGGGTCGGGTCAAATCATGCACTGGGTTTTAATGTTGAGAAATTAAGTGAGCCAGGGTTGTTACATTTCACCTTCCTTTCAATTTAAATTTTAATCTTAATTTAAATTTAATATTAGGTTTGGTTTTTTATATGGTTTTTTTTTCTATTTTTGTTTAAACCGTAATAGTGTGTGACTTTTTGTTTTCTTTTTTATGCATACTGGGAATACCTGTAAAGCAAGTCACATTGAAAAAATCGCAAAGGGTAATGATATTATAGAAGTATTATAGTCTACAACGCTGTCCAAATGGAGATTTGCAGACTTCATACATCTTTTGGAACATTATGGAGAACTTTCAGACATCCAAGTTTCCTCACGATGTCTTCTTTCATCGTTAAAAGGAGTGATATTAATTCAAAATAAAGAAACTCCTCGCTCCGCTCCGCAAAGTCATAGATCCAATCCAGGGAATCCTTTTTCTGTCTGATTTCTACATTAACAATATTAGAACGAAGTAACATGTAAATATTAGAACTTTGTAAAAAACAATTCGTTGCACGAGTAGTACCTACACAACTGACGTTGGTATGGTGAATCATTTTATCTATCGAACAATGATAATAACAGATTGCAATGAAGTACTTCGAGGAATATATGGCCTAAACTACCGACGCAAGCAGTATTATTTCAATTTGGTTTAGAGATGTCATATAATGATAACTTTAATAAAAAAAGAAAGCAATTAATGCTTTCTTTTTTTCTTTAAAGAATGTTAGCCACGCTGAACTTGATTTATATTCTCCTCTCCCATCCAAATAAGTGAAAAGCTTGTGCGGATACAACAAAAGTGCAACGGGTGGGGTTCGACCCTGCGACCTTTCAGTTTTCAGTCCGCATCTTTAACCGTTGGGCTATTGAGGCTTTAAGGTTGACATTGTATGACAGCGTTGGTAGTAGGCCTAATCGTCGCGCGACGTCCGAATACTATGTTCGAATTGTCACTAAGCACTGTTCCCAGGAAATATAGCTTTCGAAGACCTCACTTGCGAACCGCTGGATACAAGTGGCACAGAATCGTGTTCTTCAACATAGTGATCATGTTGGTGATCCTTGCAGAAACTTTTGTCCATCTAGGACATTCATCGGTTGTGACAAAATTAGCACGATGATTAATTGAGAAACTCTATCTCTATATCAAATGAAACGAAATCAATCCACCATCTTATATCTAACAGTATTATCTGACCGTAATGAGGTCTTCGCACGGTCAAGTCTGTGAAGTTTTGGTTGATCAATTTAAATTTTAAAAGTACTCAGCTCGTACTGATAAACGGATCAAATGGATAGTTGTTTCAAAATGAAGCCAAATAAAGCCCTGTATTACACTAGCAAGTATTTGAGTTCAACTATTTTGTTCCTTGACTGTTGAACTACTGGAAAAAAGTTTCACTGGTTTAACGGTTGAACTAATCAGTTATGCTAGTGGAAATCCACCCAAGGTATAATATTGTAAAGTGATAAATTTATTTTAATTTAAATTCGTTTATGATTTAGAGACTACAGCAAAAATTTTGCAAATTAAGTCTTTTGCAATTAAGTCTTTTGCAGTATGAAATAATGAAAAAAAAAACACTTTTGTGTTTTATGTAATGAATCGTTTTCGGCTTCAATTTAACAAGTAGCAGCAACTTGTAACCCAAAAGTTGATAGTAAATTAGTCCGTTAAAACGGATAGTTAAAAAACCTTACGACAGTAAGGAATGCTATCTTTATGGGTATATCTTGTGTTAAATAAAAATTAAATTCTTGTAATTCGTAAATGTATATCAGTGTCGTATCATACTCGTATCATATCAAAACGTATCGTGATCAAATTCAATATGGTAAATCAATTTGATTTGATCTACTGAAATCGCGTCGCGTCGTGAGAACTCCACGAACACGTTTACCTTGAATAAATGAAAGCAATTAACGAGCTTATTAGTCAACTAAAAAAGTAATAAATAGAAATGTAATTCTTCCTTTTTCTGATTAGTTCCTACTTTTAACAGTTTTACTTTTAAGTTTTACCTAAAATCATCTGCTAACGATGCAAACCAGCATTTACCCTCTGTTTATTGTTGTGCTACGGTGGGCTGTCTACTGATTGCTACAGATGTAAAGTTCGAAATCACTTCCGACTGTATCCGTTTCTTTCTAAAAACTAAATTTTGTATGGAGAGTGTATGGAGCTATTAAACGTGACGTCATGTTGCAATAACGCTCTCTTTTTCTAATGGGAAACTTATTTTTTTTATTTTATTCGATGACAAGATAGCCCTTGACTGCGATCTCACCTGATTGTAAGTGACGATGCAGTCTAAGATGGCAGCGGGCTAACTTGGAAGGGGTATAGCAGTGTAAATTCAACCCATACCCCTTATCGGTTTCTACACGCCATCGTGCCGGAACGCTAAATCGCTTGGCGGCACGCTTGACGGTAGGGTGGTAACTAGCCACGGCCAAAGCCTCCCACCAGACAAATTCTTGCTCTGTATTTCCGAAACTAGTTAATATATTTTAAAAAATGACATTGTGCACGGATCGGGCTATTTGGCAAACAGATAGCTATTACGACGTAGGGATCCGCTAAGAAAGACTTTTGAATATTCAACTCCTGAGGGGTTAAAATAGGGGTTTGAAAAATCAAACTTAACGTAACTAAAGCTAAATCTCGAGGCCGACCAAGAAAGCGCTGGCTAGAGCCAATAAATTGAGAAAATCGGATGCACAAGACCGGGCAAAGCGGACCCCACCTAGTGGGACAACGCTCAGTCGAAGAAAAAAAAATTAGTCAAATTCCCAATAGCGTAAGAATACGAGCCAATCAAAGGTGTTTGCAATCGCCATACTCTACAAAACAATTCGCGGGTTTGCGAGAATATCAACGTAACTCAAAATCCCATCAACTTGAACTCTAAGTATGCCAAATGCTCATAAATCTTTGACATTTTGTAGTGAATAGAAATTACAACACCGACATCAATAATGTACTTTTTGAAGTATGCACAAAAACATTAATAAAAAACATTAATCAAGAAATTTCAAAACGTTCATTCTCTAAAATCATTAATTTTTTTTAGTTCCGTCACTTTTCTCGCAAACCAGCGAATTTTAGTTAATCCCATAGCTGTAGCAAACCATTGAAATAAAATAAAACTAAATAGTTTATAAATCGATGTCATAATCGGTTCGCAATACCATCTTGCACTTCTATGTCCCACTTCTTCGCTCTGATTCACTCGCTGTTGCAACAGGTAGGTATTTCCGTTCGTATGTTAGAAAATATGTTTAAATTTTTGCAAATATTTTGCAAGTAACACAGTTGTAATTATTTTTTATTTTATTTCTAGAATTAAGTAAACCAACGGAATAAAAAATATATGAACGTGCTAGTTGATGCTCGTGGCTTCGTTCGTGTGGATTTAGTTTTTAAAATTCCGCGGGAATTCTTTTATTTTCCGGGATAAAAAGTAGCCTATGTCACTCTCCAGGTCCTCTTCTATAAGGTTACTTTGTTGCGGCGTGATAAGTAAGTTTTTAAATTCAAATTCAAAATTATTTACTTCATGTAGACCAACTTGTGGCTCTTATGACAAGTCGAAAATCTACCACCAGTTTGGAATGTTGATTCCGCTGAGAAAAGCCGGCAAAAAAGTCAGCAATTGCTCTTTTCAAAACAAAAAATGATACAATATGTAGCTTATCTATCTTGTGGACAGCTTTTGTCGGATTTGATTTAATTCTCAATTTAGGTTCTTTTCGCACTGCATACAAAATAGCAACTTTGGATCGAGATTTTTTTTTAAAGAATATTAGTCAAGCTGAACTTAACTGATATTCTCCCCTTCCCTTCAAATAAGCGGAAAGCTTGTGTTAGGAGTGGGTATAACAAACTACTGTCACCACTACGTGCACTAGCAACGGTTAGGGATCGAACCTGCATCCTTTCAGTTTTCAGCCCGCACCTGTTGAAGCTATTGAAGCTTGATTCTCGGATTCGATGCATTGCGGAAAGAGCCTAAACCTTTAGTGCCCGTTCACATAGACTGGCTCGGAGAGGATAGTTTTGTTTGTATCTAATAAAAATAGAGTTATAAGACAATGAAATAAGTCTTAATGTTGTAATTTATTTCTTTTGTGATAAGAGGATGTTCGAGGATGCTTCCAACTCGGTGTAAAATATTAAAAGCGATGTGCGATTGCAAGTTGACCAACTATCGAATAACTAAATTGTGTTACAAAATATAGTTGGTAAAAGTACCTATAGTTGACCAACTATATTTTGTGCCAAATTTGAAGGGAATTTCGATTCTGATAAGATCGATGTCCAATTGTATAGTTGGACGATTTAGTTGGGTAAAAACTTAAAAAGTGCGTTCAAGTCGCCCAACTTGAAATTGTAAGTCTGTGGGTAGATACTCTAAGGCTCTAAGCTCAGACTCATTACAGAGTTAAAACTAGACAGATTTATATCAGAGCATATTTTTTGTCTCGTTTTAACCTCTATCTTGAGTCAGAGCACGCTTGTAGATCTCAGCATAAGAGCAGCCAGCCAGCTGTTTTATTTCACGCTCGCGCAACCGACCGAGTCTCTGATTTAGGCTCCAAGAGCGTACATTCAACTCCGAGCGCATTCACTTTACCATGTTCTATCGGCCAGTATCAGTTGTCACCGTTCAGTCTGTGTGAAAAAAAAGCACTCTCCGGAGCTCTCCTAGCCGGTTTATGTGAACGGCCACAATAGGGTCATTCAGCACAGCGATTGCAAAAGAAAATGTTAATCATTTGACAGCTGCAAACTTATGTTTGATACATTTATGGCTGACTAGCGGACCCGACAGACGTTGTCCTGTCTTAACTATGAATATTGAAACTCCCCTTTTTACCCCCTTGGGGAGAGAATTTTCAAAAAATGTAAAATACGTAATTCTTTATTTTTGATCAAGAGCCAAAATATCAAGTTTCATAAACATAACTTGAAAAATAACTTGAAGAACGAAGGACTATCATACAAACATTCAACCCCTATTTAATCACTTAGGGGGTAGAATTTTTATAAACTGTGAAACACCTACTTTTTTGTTTTCAATTTAAAGCCTAAGTACCGAATTTTATGGGTATAGCTTGAAAAATAACGGAGTTTCATACAAACTTTAACCCCCCTTTTTACCCCCTTGGGGGGAGAATTTTCGAAATATGTAAAATACGTAATTCTTTATTTTTGATCAAGAGCCAAAATATCAAGTTTCATAAACATAACTTGAAAAATAACTTGAAGAACGAAGGACTATCATACAAACATTCAACCCCTATTTAACCCCTTAGGGGGTAGAATTTTTTAAAAGTGTGAAACACTTACTTTTTTGTTTTCAATTTAAAGCCTAAATACCGAATTTTATGGGTATAGCTTGAAAAATGACGGAGTTTCATACAAACTTTAACCCCCCTTTTTACCCCCTTGGGGGGAGAATTTAAAAAAAATGTAAAATACGTAATTCTTTATTTTTAATCAAGAGCCAAAATATCAAGTTTCATAAACGTAACTTGAAAAATAACTTGAAGAACGAAGGACTATTATACAAACATTCAACCCCTATTTAACCCCTTAGGGGGTAGAATTTTTAAAAACTGTGAAACACGTACTTTTTTGTTTTCAATTTAAAGCCTAAATACCGAATTTCATGAGTATAACTCGAAAAATGACGGAGTTTCATACAAACTTTAACCCCCCTTTTTACCCCCTTGGGGGGCGAATTTCGAAAAATCCTTTCTTAGTGCTCGCCTACGTCATAAAAGGAACCTACTGTCAAAATTTCAAGTTTCTAACTTCAGTGGTTTAGGCTGTGCGTTGATCGTCAGTCAGTCAGTCAGGACAAGCCTTTTTATATAATTATATAGATTTCACCAACGTAGCGTGATGTTTTGGCAGCTTTTCAATACAAAGTGTAGTTGATAAATGAAACCATTTTTTTTTAATCAAGGAATATCTTGTAGATAGGAGTAGGTATACTTATGTTTTGTAAGTAATAAGATGCGTGTGGAAGGTAGAGCGTGTGCGAAACCCCTGCTACGTTCCGTTACGACCCGCGTTTTGTGCATCGGTAACGTGTCTCTGTTCACAGCAACAATTGGCGAGTAGGTAGGTAGGTACTCATAATTACTGGTAACTTGCTCCGAACTAGTTTAGAAAGGATATGATGATCCAAAATTTACTCTTCAGTAAAAAATAATACTAAGGCATCTATTTGCCATCATAAAATGATAACCGGACCGGACGAACCAACCAAACTTGGCTCGTTGTTATTCTCAGAAGTTTTGTCTACAGCCTATGTCGATGTTGCTCCACCTTATCTTGGCGATGATGTGGCAACGGATATCACGATGAGTCGACTAACGCTTATGTGGCCATTGCACTATCCTAACAAATATTAAAAATGCGAATGTGTCCTTGAAGGACGTAGCAACGCAACGGCGCAAGGCGCAACCGATTGATGTAATTTTTTAGGAAGAAGGTAGACTGGCTACTTTTAGCGGTAGCGATCGGAGTTTTTAGGCATTTAACGCTAATGTGTGCACACAAGAAACGCAGAAATCAGCGTTCAAAATTTTTGAAAACGTGATTCAGGCGCAAAAAGCCATAAAAACGCCGATCGCTGCCTTTCCCCTACAAACCAGATCAAATGCAGAAGTCAGCGATCCAAAATCGCAGGCATCAGCATTCAAAAATTGCGAAAATGTGATGCAGTGTAAAAAGCCGTAAAAATACCGATAACTGCAGCTGCGCTACTATACCTAGATCAAACGCAGAAAGTGTTCAAAAATCTCAAATACGCGATGCGGTCGCTAAAAGCTATAAAAATGCCGATCGCTGCCGCTAAAAGTGGCCTGTCGGCTGTCTGCCCTCTTCTTTATGCGTATAGTTTAGGACCCGAAGAGTTTCAAGGGATACTTTTTATGCCGGAAAAACAAAAGGCTCTTGCAGGATTTTTATGAAATCTAACTACCGATGAAGCTACCTATAAAATACTAACTAACTAAAACTATTTGATATGTTGCATATTTTTAGTACACCTATTGCATCAAAAAAAGATAAATCATAGGAGGATGAATAAAAGAAACGGACATAATTAAAGAATATTTTAATAAAAGATAAACATGCCTATCATAAAATTAAACATTAATGAGCAATCTACTTTGGTTGAAAATACAATTTGAGTATTAAATACTGAAAAGTGTGAAGGCGACAGTGTAGAGATGCTAAAACCCGAACAAGTTAAAATAGGGTAGTCTAACCATAAACGTTAACAAAGATTTTAAACTTGAACGGATAAAATTTAAGCTATGTAACTTAATCTATGACTAATTGGCGGAAGGAGCCATCGATTCCGAAGAGTTCATCATAGTTGGTAGGTTTCCCAGGCCTGAGGGCTTCGTCGGCCTTGTATTGTTCTTGTTCTGTGAACCAAGGTGTGTATTCTTCGAGCTTCTTAACCCAGGCATCTGTAAGAGGGACACAGAGTTATAAAATTTACTTTGTTTCAGTTGGTCAAGTGTTTTACGATACTATTCTTCTTTCTTGAAAGAAAGAAACGTTTATTTTATAAATTGTGCCACACATCACCCAATAGGTATACCTAGATTAAGTTATCTAGATTAAGTTGTCCCGGCGCCTTCACCACTTTAGCATTAAAGACGATGGCGTCAAGCAGAAGAGGCGCCGGAACAACTAAGTCATGTGTGGCACAACCCGGAAAAAAGATCCCAATTCAGCAAAATGCATGTATCCAGGGGGTTTGTCCTACTGGTCTGATGTCATAAGCCCTCCTATTGAGGGTCTGTCAATACCACATTTTCCGGTGTGGAGTCGGGACTCTAGCATTTTGAGACTGTGTTATTACCAATCCTACTACCAGTAGGGGAATAGTATACGGGGAATCCCAACCCAACGATCATCAATTTCCAGCAATGTGAAGATAATAACATTATTATGACTATTAAAAGCTTAGATAAAATGTGAATTTTGATAAACTAGGTGTTAAGACGCTCGTGTGATATCACTAATTTTATTACCACATTTCCGTTTTTGATTGTTTTAAATGGAATTTAATATGGATATGTCTTATCTTGGTCCAACCTAAATTAAGTATAGAATATTAATCTTATTGGAGTGCTGCTATCCGTGAGGAGTTGTGTTCTCTATCTCCAGCCATATTCATCAGATCTTCACCAAAATTGAACAAAACTTACCTGCACTTTCCTACTAAAATTGGTTCAAGCTTGATGAAGTAATGAAGAAAAGTCACCAAAATTATCATTCCCTATGTCAGCCCCTCAACTTTCATTTTTGTAACAAAGTTTTCATTTTTGTAGCCTAGATGTCCTTGTCCAAGATACAATCTATTTTTCTACCAAAATCGGTTCGGAGGTTGAAGCGGGACAGCGAACAAACAGGCAGACAGAGTTACTTCCGCATTTATAATATATAAGTAGTTTGGATGTTTGGATAAACCAAAGAACTCACTGTGAATATCATCTACGGGACCAGCTTTTCCTCCGTATTCGTTGGGCATCATTTCCTGCGGAATATGTTTGTAGAGATCGTTCACGTCACTGTGGATGAAGATCTGCGGATAAAAATAATTAAAATTATTCAAAAAGCTTGTTATAAATATGACTTTAGTGTAAACTAAACATATTACAGTTCAGTTCCTCTTTGGGCTCCTGATTTTGAATTAATCGTTGTTGTTTTTCAAAGAAACCAAATAAGTTGGGCTTAAAAGAATTCGTTAAAGATGGATTTATGCGTGAAAAGGTCAAACTATTAATAGGTATATGAAAGGTTAATGTCTATGCTATTGTTTCTGTACTCTTAAATTATTTTGTTTGTAATGATATCTTACGTCAGATGTAAGGATTTATTTGTTATGCTTTTATAATGAAAGAAATGAAATAAAGTGGTAATTCCAAAATTGATGGAAATTACCAATTTTTTTTTGCCAGTACTGAGGTCCGAAAATTTCTTAACCCAAAAACCTGATAAGTACCTTTCTTGGCTTTACCCGGGAAGTGAACCTGGGATCTCGTCATATGCTGTCAAATGCTAACCAGTCTAAGACAAACGAGGCATCTCCACGTACATACTAAGTTCCTAGGTACGTTACAGTCAACCTAAGCACGAAGGCATACGAAATATCAGTTTAAGTCCCGAGAGCGCCTGATAGCAGCTCTTATAACATAAGGATAATAATTACCCTATCTCTGATCTTCTCTTTAAGGAAGGGCTTCACGAAATTCACGATTTTGTCCACCAAAGGTGAAATATTTATGACGTGGACTTGCTTCAGCTTCACTGGATACGCCTCCTGTAAGGAAAAAACAGTGTAGTAAGTTATCCATGACAAGAAATAGCTCTTGAATGTGATCTCACTTCATAAGTGCTAGGGTAGTCTAAGATGGTACGAGTAGCGGGATGACTAGTGAGGAATAGAATGGAATAGAATATCGGTTATTTATTGAAATTATATAATGTACATACATTATACACAATATAAACATAAAAATTATTTTTACAAAACCGACTTCAAACGCCACTACAAAGTATAATATCAATTGTGCCTATAAAATTTGAAGAGTTCCCTCGATTTATTTAGAATCCCATCATCAGATCCTGATCTGATGGCTATGGGACGAACTATGAAGTATACCCTACTTGTTGGACGTTGGTAAGTGAAGGTGCAGTCTAAGATTCTCATTCTTGATTCAAAGGTAAGCTAAGTTATGGTTAAGTGAACAAACCTTGAAAAAAACGGAAACTGAAAGGGCATTCCAAGTTTTCGTGGAACGTTTTTTAGCTAAGTAGGTGTTTCATACAAGTTACAAATATTTACCTGAACACAAACTAAGAATTTCTTCACTAGTGTCGGCGTGAACTTGGCGAAGTGGTTAGGGGTCGCCACAGAAGCATCCAGAATGTAAATATCTCCGGCGACACCTTCCTTCTCTTCCGCAAGTCTGACGTCACCAAGCATCAGTGCCAGCTTGAATGCATTAGCTACATTTGGTGTTTGCACCTCTTTATCGACTCCTGAATAGAATAGAATAGAAAAGTTTTAATTTAAATAAACTTTAACAAGGAGCTTTTGAATCGAGGAATGAATCTAACACTGATTCGGAATGCTGTCCCAACTGAGAAGAACCAGCAAGAAACTTGGCGGTTGCTCTCTTGTAAAATAGGTAAGTATTATATTTAATGAAACTAGGTAACTGCTATCTAAATTAAACAATTCAGTAATTTTGCTTGTTGTTTGTATTGTCACGTTCACGTGAAGTCGGAAGGCCGTTGAAACCAAAAAGAAACAGCAAAAGACTCGGCAAAGAAGAATTTTATAAAACAAGAGCGCGGGCGGTCAAAATACCATACAACTGCTTAACAAAGCCGTGTGGTAAAAACCATAAAAGTCACTTGTGCGGTAAAATAACTCATGATGTGCATCATTAAGTAACGGGCGTCTCTCATTGATTTCAATAAAAGCAATGTTGCTTTGCAAACATAACAAAGTTGTCAATGAAATTAGCGGTAGGCGTTCAACCACGCCTGTTAGCATTTTAATAGGACCTTAGAACAATTCTTCTACCTGTAATTTTAACAACTGTACTTATAGCAAAAGTCAACTACATTTTCAAATGAGATGAGCTAGTGTTACATACAAACCATACGAAAATCCTCGGAGGAAAAAAAATTTTGGAAAATCTGACATACCACAACACTGAAATCTACTATTTCTACAGCGTAACGTGTCTACGAAACTTCATGTAGTTTGATAGGTTGTCTAATAAAGTAAGATCCATGTATACCCACCTCTCATAAGTACAACTCGGCGGCCGTCGGGAGTAAGGCCAGGGAGTGGCGGCATTTGACTGAAATAGAATATACAGCTCATCAATAACGGAGAATAAATTACTAGGTAAGTATGTAAAATAGCTTGATTTGTCGCTTATATGTTTATACTAATACACTAGTTTTTGTTTCATTCAAAAAACCAAGTAGTTATGATTTTTTTACCGACATATAAATTAAGGTTCAGTCGTTACGGCGGCTTTATTGAGTAACAACATTCATCCATCCATCCATATATCCAAATTTCGCATTTAGTAGGATTAGTAGGATATGGCGCTACAAACAAAGAGAATGTAATCACTCCGTTTGCTACAAATTGATGTAAAATTAAGCTGTCATTTGTATAGGGTCAGCAAATCCAGTGTCATTTATAAATTATACTCAGGCATATTGTCTCTGGTTGTTCTTATCTTGCCAATGGCGAGTATTTGCACAGACATAATCAAGTAGCCAGGATAATCCATCAACAACTTGCTCTTCAATACAATCTTGTAGAAGATAAAGTGCCATACTATAGGTTAGACCCAGTGTCAGTTCTCGAGAAAAGAAGTGTCGTGCTCTACTGGGATCGGTCAATTCAAATTGATCTATAATTAAGTCGACTGTTCTGTAGAACAAAGTCACATCTGCAAAATTCACAACTTGAAATTTGAGCCTTAAAACTAAAACCTGTAAGGTTCAAATCTCAAGTTTGAAATCTCTTCTGCATTTGCAGTCTCATCTGCTAAATCATGAATTTAGCAGATGAGACTTTATTCTAAGGAACAGTCGAAGTTATCATTTGTGTAGGGTCAGCAAATCCAGTGTTATGCATAGATTATTTATTATTATAGATCAGAGGATCGAGAGGAAGCAACTTACACAATTTTAGTGATCTCCTGTAGCTCGGGGCGGGTGATGTCCCGCTCGGTGAAGAACTCGGGCACGGCGGTGCGCATGGTGAAGTACATGTCCAGCTTGCGCTTGCACTTCTCCAGCGAGAACTTGCAGCCGCGGAGGAACGTCATGATGCGGACGTCATCTGAAATGGAGAAGACCAAAAAATTCAACAAACGTTCGTCTTTAAATTAACTATCAATATGACGGAAAAACCAGACTATTTGGACTGTCACGTTTTTAGGCCTTATAGCACAAAACGTAAAATTACTCCAATAGCTGACCTTTTCACCGAAAGAAAATTTTAGTGAAAAGGTCATTCAGATAGACATTGGAGCAATTTTTTTTGGATTCTGTGCCAATTTTTGTGTGTGTTAACAAACAATTTTGAAATTCTTTAATTAAAAAATCTGTTTTCTTTTTCCCTTGTACCACGTCTTAGAAGTAAATAAGTTCAGCGTTTTCTGTCTTTCAAAAGCAAGTTAAATGATGATGATTAGATGCAATACATCTTTACCAAATTCATCGGGTAGATGAGGTTCCTTCTTCAGCCATTCCTTAATGTGCGCCAGGTCCTGCTCGCGAGTGTCGGGGTTTTCATTCAGCTCCTCGCGGATCTTCTGCCACATCTCACCGGCTGGCTGTTCTAAGGCCATCTTGGCTTCTGGTTCTGGAATGAAAAAAAGGAATTATTAGAATAATATAGATAAGTTTTTATTCAATTAAACTTTTACAAAGTGATTTTGACTTTCATTAATCACTATTTTTTATTACTAGCTGATGACTGATCATGATTTAGTATTAGGATTGTTAAATTTTAAGTAAGTGATTTGTTGCTATCCGTGAGGGGTCGTGTCGCCTCTATCTTCAGCAATATTTATTAGAATTCACCAAAATTGGACAAAACTTACTTACTATTTAACTATATCATGCATAACCAACTATTATTTTCGAACGCAATAACTATTATTTGGTACCACCAGATTAATTTGTTACTCTAATGGTAAAGCCATTTGATTAGACCAATAATGAAATCTATGATCAATAGATTTGGTTACTATTACGGTAAGAATAAATGAAAATATGAACAGTGCTTTTCTATTATGTTAAGCTTTTAAACGCACTTAAAAAAATTGTGAAAATTTCATTACTTGAATTATTTGAATGTAGGTCAAAGAAAATACACAACCTTGGGCCTTGGCGCTTTCGCAACGAAACTATTTCTGACTTACATTAGTATGAACCGAATATGGGATGTCAAGCGTTAACACATTGGCCTTGTACTGTATCGGGCATCGTTACGAGATCACAGGTCCTTGCGTTACCTAAGGTCCTTAGAGCATTAAGAAGCGAAGGTCCTAGAAGTAAAACCATGGCCGCCTGCTTTCCATTTTATGTCATAACCTAATTCATGGATTACCTAAAAATTAATGATAAGTGTGACGATAGCAATCTCTGATTGGTTGGATCTATCCTTTGTTCGTATAAAGACAGATTCTCATAAGGACTGGTTCTCAAATGGATATAAAGTTTTTTAACCTTTTTTTCTGTGATCGAAAATTTTAACCCAGAGAGAGAGAGAGAGAGAGAGTAAGTAGGCACCAGTCAATCAGAAATAATTGCGATCATCACACTGTAGCCATCCTTTTTTGGCAGTCCCACAGCTGAGCCTTCCGATCAGGGACGTCAATTAACATAATCTCAAAGAAGTTTCAAGTGAGCGACCAAGTACGTAACGAGTGGGTTATCAGAGCGCTTCTCGTGACCGCAGCACGGAATTTCCTAACACCAAGCGGTGAAAGCTAACCTGAAAAGTAGTTTTTGCACGAACGTTCCGCCGCATAAACCGCGAATTCGACTTTTTTAAAGAAAGTGTATGAATCGTTTCGGGTTCATGTAGGTATTCCAAGTGTTCCATATTCTTAGGACACGGTATTGATGGCTCCTACGTAAAATATTGTGATTTTTTTAGTGCAAAGGCCCTTTTTCTTGGAAACGGCTTGAGTTAACTACTAAGTTGAAATTTTTATCTACAAAGGTAAAAAATTTCTTTCTAGTGTTCATTGAGTTCAATGAAAAGTTACAGCTATTCAAAGCGCATTTCCATACAAAATTTCCAGTGACATTTTTGCCATCAATTTAAATCTTATTTTCTATTTAACAAAATAATCTCAGATGTTACATCTTCGATTGTAATTAATAAATTTTGATAACAGTCAAACACCCAGATTCTAGATTTTATATAAGTGTTATCAAAATCACCTTTGTCATAATTATAGGCAAATGCCTATACTTGCCTAAATATAAATTGGAAGGCATTATGCGGAAACAAAGTTTTGGGAAATTAGTATAATGCTATTATCATTGTTCCGATAACAAAGTAATAAAATATAGGTATAATAGTTACCTACTTAATTACTAGCGTCCTCTAGTAAACTATTGCAAAACGCAACCTCAGCTTTTATACAACTAGAATGGAATTAACTGTTCAGTGTAGATGGCGTTAACTTACGAATAAAATATAGACTTATTTATTCGTAGGCGTTAACAAATAAATATAGGCGATAGACGAGGCAATAGATGGCGGTGTGCTAATCTATACTATAATATAAAGCTGAAGAGTTTGTTTGTTTGAACGCGCTAACCTCAGGAACTACTGGTTCGAATTCTTTTGTGTTGGATAGTCCATTTATCGAGGAAGGCTTTAGGCTATATAACATCACGCTTCAACCAATATGAGCGAAGCATCAGTGAAAAATGTTGCAAAAACGGAGAACATTATCCATATCTATATATATAAAAATGAATCCCTATTTCCTTGGTCATCGCATCACGCGTGAACGGCTGGACCGATTTCGCTAATTCTTTTTTTATTGTGTTTGTTATTGTTAGGAGAAGGTTCTTATGAAAGAAAAAATTAAGAAAATTGCGGGGAAAATTAGAAAATTTAAGAAATATTAACCACCATATTAAATTATTTCTAATGTAACCGCTTTTACAATTCAAACTTTTTTGATGTAACCTTATGGCGTTTGACATAACATTGACAGAATGCGTGCTGCCAATTTCGTCAAAGAGGATGTAAAAAAACTTAAGACAGGACAACGTCTGTCGGGTCCGCTAGTTTAAAATATATTCTTTTAAAAACGTCTTAATCGTGATCATAACAGCAGAAATTGACGCGGACGAAGTCGCGCGCAACAGCTAGTAATATTATACAGGAATAAAAAGTCATTTCGTTATGTTATGTACAATACATAGATATAATTAGGTATACCTAACTATATTTTGTAACTAAGTACAATAAAAACCTTACTTATTCAGTTAAAATTGTATGTTCAAATAGTTTTTATGTAACTAACAGCGCATCAATATTATGAAAATATTTCCGCATAATATAAATAAAGATTAGGTGTGTACCAACATAATAATATTATAATTGTAGATATTATGAATTATAATTTATAATAAAATTCATACATTCCTAGAAGCGTTGCTTACAAGGAGAGAGTTTGAAGTGTTTCAAGAAAAAAAAATGTTGAAAAGGAACGATCACTTATTAATTTTTTTTAAGCTATTGCATAGCTTCTATCGCGAGCCTTGAGCGTGGAGAACGAATCCAGAAATTCCGTAACGAAAATAACCTGACACGGGACTCCTCCCACCGGTAGATGGCGTTGATAAAAAATGCTATGCAATAGCTTTACCGCGGCAGTCCCTGAGTGCCATACGTCTTTTTTTTCTTCTTCTGGAGAGCTTATATCACATAATGCTAAGAAAAGAAATATAACTATTTTCTGTTCCAGCATAACGTGTCAGCAATATTTAGCTACTTACACACGCAGATATATAATTCGAAAGCCTATATCCGAAGCAACGTAAATTTTACTTTAATTCTCTACATATACGTCTGTTTTTAAAATAACACGCACTGATGCTTCACTAGTCATATACGCGCTGACAAGCAGATTTTACGGAAATTGCAGCCGAGTAGATAACATCGTTAAGAAACCAAGTCAAATAAAACACTTTCTTTTTTTAGTCGCTTTTAACTTATTAAAAGATATAAAAGTGTCTGTATTTGCACTAAACAGGTGTTCGGAAACGATCGAAATTAGTTTCCATCTAAAACATTAATTATAATATTTTGAGGTTGGTAATAATTTAGATCGCTTGCAGCAAAAGATTAAATAGATAAAGACAAAATTTTGCATGGCATGGCAAAAAAGAGTAGAAAAATATAGCGGCCGGCACCACTATCGTTAATTTATCTTTAATCTAGCAACCCAAAGAGAAATAATCAAACTGTAGCAACCCGAAAATCAACTCTCGGATAGATATGGAGTACAATCTGCATTACGAACCGGTGGTAAAGTCTTAACGTGTCATAAGAGCTACAAAATCACCAAATGATAAAACCGCGGCAATTAATAAAGATTAAAAAAAAGAGCTATAAGTAGGCCTACATGAAAGAAACAATTTTAAATTTTGAATCATTGTTTTGTTAATATTTAATTGATTTTCAGGTAGGTATATCTTAGTAACCTTAAATTAACGCAAAAAAATATTTACTATTTCTAATTAGTTATCGACAGAACAGTTAATAGATGACACTAGAATGTTGTCATTAAAAAAAACAATCACTTCAGTTCCTAGATTTTTTTTCCAACCTGTAAGTAAAATTAATTCGAAAAGAACCAAATCAGACAAAACCAATCCAGACAATATTAGCACAAAAACCATAATCATTTATAAACGTTCGAGTCATTGGCATTGGTCTTTTTAAGACATCACGTTTTCAATTGCATTACGTATAATTTTTCATACCAAGTAGAGCTATGCTGTACCGCTATGTACGGTGCACACATTTTTTAAAAACCTTGTGGAATTTCTCTTTATTAGTAACATCATAGAGCCCATAATCGGTTACACACTTTTGCCAGATTACTCATAGAGGAGGCTTGTACATCTTCTAATGATAGGGGAGCACGGAAATCATGTCTGAGATACAGTTTTGCTATTTAAGTGTTTGAAATGTAAAAACAACTGTGACCCCAATATTTACGTATATTAGTGCTTTCTGACGGCATTTGGGGAAAGAGAAAGGAATTTACATTTTAAAAGCAGAATTTGTATTGGTGAATTTATATCACTTACCAACGAAGATATTCAAATATCGGAAGTTATTAAGAAGAAATAAAGAAAGAATCACGTTGGTAAAAATAGATGGTAGATTCTATACTTAATAGGATATATTTAGAAGGTAAAGGAACTTAGGAAGTTCTAGGCTCTTTTCTTTTCATAAATTAATGCCATTTATCAAATGCAGTAATCCAAAATTCCTCCAAAATATTGGAAGTTTCTACATGCTATATTAAGGATATCTTTCGTTGTGATTTTGTGATTACTGCATTATTACCGCTATAATCAGGAACTATACCTACTAACAGAAGTTAAGACCTTTGGCAACTCCAATTTTTCGATCTCCAATATAATTTAACAATCTCTGAAAGTTTGCATATTGAGCGCCCAATTTTAAAAGTTAAAATTTGAACGTTGAGAGTTGAGCGTCAAGATTTTTTTTTAAAGAATATTAGCCACGCTGAACTTGACTTGTGTTAGGAGTGGGTACGACAATAGAGCAACGGGTGGAGTTCGAACCGGCGATCTTTCAGTTTTTTTTTTTTTTTCTACCACACCTGATGGAAAGTGATGATGCGGTCTAAGGTGTAACGCGTTTACCTAGAAGATGCCTATTCACTCTTGTTTTAAAGATACCCAAATTGTACGTGTTAGGAAACACAGATCTTGGAAGAGCAGACCCTAGCCGTGCGAATCAGGAATGAAGACTTAAAGCGCAGTTTAACCGTTTGGGCTATTGAGGCTTAAACTATGATGACTATATACAACTAGCTTTAACCCGCGGCTTCGCTCACGTTAGGTTCGATTTTTAACCCCCTATTTAACCCTCTTGGGGTTGAAATTTTCCAAAATCCTTTCTTAGCGGATGTCTACGTCCTAACAGCTACCTGTATGCCAAATTTCAGCTCGATCGGTCTAGTGGTTAGAGCTGTGCGTTGATAGATCAGTCAGTCAGTCAGTCAGTCAGTCAGTCACCTTTGCCTTTTATATATTTAGATTCCTCTTGGATTTTATAAAATTAGTACTGAACGCATTATCTTCAGTACTAATTTCATTATTATCTGAAAACTTTAGGCTCATCGTCTACTGAACCACACAAATCCAAATATTCCTTTACTGTGATACCGCAAGTTTATTACGCTTCCTTTAGTATGCGCTCTCTGAACTAAATTCTGGTTAAATTAGTTAACCGCACGCCGGCCGTAGGCAAAAGGCACTGCATAAAATAAGTAGAATCTGCGATCTCGTGCAGTTTCTCTGTACAGGCGGGTTAACGACCAGTGAATCATCCGATCAATTCCACCGTCTCAGCACGCTAATAAATATTAATATTGAACATTCTTTTTCATACTTTCTTGTTACTATTGCTAATTGTTCTTCAATTGCATCTGTGTTACTTTACAGCTTATATATCGCATGATTTAGATGCTATTGTTTTTTTTTTCTTTACAAAAAACCAAACATTTTAGCCATCTTCATGAAACTTGAAAGTTCATGTGAGGATGGCGTGTGCACTTGTTCTCAACTTAAAAATTAAATCCTTACGAATCCTTACTCTAATATATGAATGCGAAAGTGTGTTTGTTTGTTGGTTTGTCCTTCATTAACGCTGCAACAGAGCTGCGGATCGACGTGAATTTTTGCATGGGTATAGTTGGGGACCTGGAGGAGTGACTTAGGCTACTTTTTATTCCGGAAAATGGAAAAGTTCCCTAAAAAGATTTCAAGGCAAAAACAAAATAAAGATTGCTTTATAGTGTTTATATGTTGGTCATTAGGTGGATCATAACTCATATCTGAATCAAGAAATGTTTTAGAGATTATCTTGAGATAATATACGGTGGGTTTCTGCATATGACTAAAAAAACAAAACGCAAGATTTCGAGTCTCAACTTTAAGGTGTACACATAAAGAAGATGTCATTCATACAGTTTGTATCCATAAAATAAGTTTTATTTAGATTCTACTTATGTTTAAAATTATTTTTAATTTAGATAAAGTAGTTATTATAACGAAAAATAGTATACGAAATCCTTAAGAGCATATTAGATCCCGGTGCTTCAAATATTGCGTTTCACTAGTTTTGTCATCATAAAATTAACGTTGCAGTTACATTCAAACTATTTATTTTTATTTTATAATACCTATAGTTATATTTTTGGAAAGCTAAAAGATGTCTAAAATACTTTCACTCTGAGAATGAATTTTTCAAACATAAAATATGATAATTAAGAAACAATTTTTGAGCTTCTTTTGATAGGTCGTTTAATTTAAGTGTAAAAAGTATATATGTCCTATATCATATTTCATAAAAACTTTCACATGGGAATAGTAGTTCAGGCAATATGATTATTTAGGAAATTTTAGTTATGTCTACAATCCACAAAATTTATATTACGCTAGCTAGAATTCCTTAAAGTATTGCTAGTAAAAAACTTTTTGTAAGTCACTCAAAAGCCATTACATGTATATCTTTAAAAAAAATTAAACATTATTTTCCTAATTAATCTCGAATATACATAAATACACTAGATAAAAAAAAAAATATTCACCTTGGAAATGAAAGATTAAGTCACACGCCAAGCTTTCAACGATGGAAACACTCTCACTTGAACGCAACGTGTTTGCAATTTTATTGAAACCTTTTTGGAAAAAATCGGAACTTTTAAATTTATTGTCTATGCACCGATATTGTTTATGCGCGTGCGCCGCGCTGTCTCAAATGCGAAGGCACTGTGTGTATGCCGCTTTTTATGATTTCGTTGCGCGGTTTGAGTGCAATTATTTTGTAGGGGGAAAGGTTTTGAAAAATTTGCGGGATAAAATTAATACTTAACTTAAAAAAAAATAACTTTACATATTTTTAAAGGAATGCAATTTAAATATCACGTTGTTATTACTTAAAATAGAAAAGACTGTTTTGAGAAACGGAAGATTTCTCCTTTAGGAACATTATTGTGTCGAAAAATATTCAATCCATTTATCTTCAAAAATAAAAGATCTGTCGCTAAAAGATTAGAAAATATATATTATATTTTATGTGTATATCTACTAGGGTACCTGGAAGACGCTTCTAAGCCATAACATAGGCTGAAAAACGATATAACATTTGTTTCTTCTTTACTGAGGTTTTTTAATGTAATGATTGTCATTTTATAGTTGTTTGGTGTAGGGTTTCCATCAATATTATACTCAAAATAAATAACATTATTAATAAATGCGAAAGTATTTCTGCCCGTCTATTGTATTTTACCTTATTCGATTATGACGTGCACAGAATTAGCTTGTAAATTGATCTGAATCTTTTTACCTCAAAAAGTCAAAGATTTCTAGCGGTATTCCTATTAAAAAAAATCTAAAAGTGCGTCAAATATTTATAACGTCACAGTTCACTATTTCCTACAAGCTGCGAAACTATGCGAGCGTTTTGATGTTTTATAAAAATCTGGTTTGATTAGGTACTTGGTAACATCCACTACATCTTCGAGAATGTTCTGTGGTTTTCCAGGATCCTCTAATTTGAGATAGAAAGGATCTTCCGATTCTCCTAGAATAATTTTTTAAAATTAGAATAGCGAGTAAACGAGCAGGCAGTTCACCTGTTGATTACCGCTGCACATCAACACTTGTAGCACCAGAGGCACCACCACTGCGTTGTCGGTTTTTCAGGAATTTTTGGTCCGCTCCTTGAATAAGCCCTTGTTTTAAATAAGTGGGAACACCATCGAAGGAAGTAGGTTCCACAGTTTTGCAGTGCGTGGAAAAAAGATCTGGCACAGCGGATGGTCGAAGTGCTCCAGCTATCTAGGTGTTGAGGACGAAATTGCATTTGGTGGCATGAGGTGCGGTTGTAAAATACGTGCGGTGGGGCTATATGCCAAATATACAAACATAATAGATACGTAACTAGTTACATTGTTATTAAATCGAGGATTTTTTTTATTATCTCTAAGGGACTTTCGTCCGACACGCCGCCAGCTCCATCCAGAAAGTTGAATTACGATTAAAGTTTAAGTAAGTTTTCTGAATATATCTGTACGTAGCAATCTTTCCATTCACTGACGATTTAAGCAAAGTCAGCCAGAGAAAGTTAATTAATATCAAATATCTTCAATTACTGCTGCTGCTGCTAATGTCAATTTTAAAAATGTCATACACGCTTTTCTCTTTGAATACTTACAAACATGGTTTACTAATAGTACCAGTACATTTTCCCACATTGCAATAAATTTAACAAGTAAGTAGGTAAATCTGAAAATCATACGCGCCGATTAGCTTAGATACGTTAAAATCTATCTTAAAATTAATTAAAATTCTGCAATTAAAATTTAGTTGGTTCATAATTAAAGTTTTGGTTAATTATAAAATTTTATGTCTTGTGTTAAGCGATAGTAGGAAATGTTTGTACTTTCTAGTGAATTAAGGTAATTATTATCTTTCGAGATACGTTCGGCCTGCAAGTCAAATGAGTAATAGATACGAGTAAGTATTTGGCATGTTTAGTAAAAATTAGCAAGTAGGAAATAATTAGTAATTTAATATAGATTGTATGAAAATATAAAAGGAAATTAAAACTATTTTTTTAATTTTATTTTTATTATTGCCATGTGTCCTTATTTCTACTTCACTTGATCAGCAAATATAATATTTTCAGATATATTTTAGCAGATTTTTATCAATATAAAAACTGTCAGAAAGTCCAATTTATTCCTCGGTTAAACGTCACTTGACGCCGCGACGTTAGTGAAATCGGCACTTATATAATCATTTTATTATCAGCAGTGTGATTAAATCAGAATAACTATTACCGGCAGTTTATAAACTAACTCTGCGAGTCACAAATATAGGTAGTGTTGACGCTTTGGACCTCCATTTTATGAAATGTAGATTTCATATTTCACAAGAATAATTTTACATAACCAAAAAATTTGCAAGAATGCGCCTTTGGACCATAATGATGATTCTCATCTCGTGTAATTTATCTAAACCCAAGGCTTATCGACTTTTAAACGCTGAATGGTTGTGTCTTTAACCGACTTCCAAAAAAGGAGGTTCTCAATTCGTCGGAATCTTTTTTTTAATGTATGTTCCCCGATTACTTGAAGACGCCTAAACCGATTTGGAAAATTCTTTTTTTGTTTGAAAGGGTATACTTCCCAGTTGGTCCCATTGCCATCAGGTCAGGATCTGATGATGGCATTCTGGAGAAGTCAAGGGAACTCTTAAATTTTATAGGCATAATTGATATACTTTGTTGTGGCGTTTGTAGTCGGTTTTGTAAAATAAACCACATTTTGTATATTAAACCACATTTTGTTTTTAAACAAAAAGCAACTGAACTCATTCAAGCTCTACTCCAGCTTTGCAATCCAGAGCTGCTATTATACAAATTATTTATATGCAGAAAAGAGCCATCCGATTAAAATTGTATGTTGCTATGTTGTATGAAAAGTTTGAAGATACTAGTTGATGCTATAGCAGACTTCAGTCACGTGGATTAAGGTTTTTTTGGATTCCCGCGAGAAATCTCTTGTTTTCCGGGATAAAAGTAGCCTATGTGCTATTCCAATATGTGATTTATCTCTGTGCCAAACAACCAAATCGGTTCAATCGTTGCAACGTGATTGAGTAACAAACATCCATACAACTTTCGCATTTATAATATCCTATTACTAACAGGATTGGTGTCAGCGAATTTAATGTCCTGAAACTTGTAGCTGAAAATGAAAGCATCATATTTACTCCTGTCTATTCACTTTAGAGATTGGCTAGAACAAATGATCTTACAGTAATTCTAAAATCTTAATTCTGTTCTACAGCATAATTAACCATACTGTAAGATTTTTTGTTTTGAAAGAGCAACTGCTGTTTCTTGCCGACTCTTCTCAGTAGGTACTTAATCTGCTTTGCCGATATAGCGGTAGAGTCTTGATTTGTCATAAGATTGTGGATCTTATTCTTTTCATGAAATAAATTCTCGTAATTCTGAAATCTGGACTCCCCTCATTCATTCATTTCCTTGAAATTTTCTCCGCAAGTAGGCGTTAATCGCCCATGGAACTGCCCCATACGTACCTACTGAATTCTCGATCAATCGTTTAGATGACGTCTGCTATAGAAAAAAGCTTCAAAAAATGATACCTGAGTACCTAACACAGTTTTAAGAATTACTCCTAAATAAATAGATAAAATCAAGACTCTAACCTTGTGAAACAACTCTTTCCACCACAACCACATTTGATCCAAATCTACAACGCATCTTGATTACAAAGCTACCAAGTCAAGAGACCTATATTTTCTCAAATCCGAGTAATACATACCTTATTTCTATATTCTTAAGAATATTACTTTTACCTCGCATGGTCTAAGCCACGATTTTGCGTAGTAACTTTTTATATAAAAATAGTTGTTATTACTTTGCAATAGGAGACAAATTAGCTTACACGTGTTCAGCGTGCAAAATGAATGGCATAAGCAGCATCGGTAAACTTTGGTAGAAATTCGTAATGACTGTGAGTCATCGTAGATTAATACCTACTGCCGATGATTCACTGTGTCGATTATACCCTAGAGGCAAACCTTTTAAGCTAGGAATATAACATAGAGTTTGACTTTGAAGCACCAGACCTTACTCTTTAGGGCCTATACTGATAGCAAATTACAGACTGCAATAAATAAAATAATGACTTTCACACGTCAGAGTACACGTAAAGTTCTTGTAATTTACGAGGGCGCGTGGCTCATGGTTGTGTGTGTGTCGGGTCTATATAAGTGTGAGCGAGAACTTGCTCGCGCCTGACCGCTCCCACCTAGGCTCCTGACAGGCACGCACACTTACGCGATGTGCATGTACCTACACGACGTAAGCACAAGTAAAGCACATGCGCCCTCGTGAATTGCAAGAACGAACGAATATGATTAAAATGTGTAGGTACATACGTTATATATAGGTAGAAACAGCGCGTAAATATGTGGAGGCAGCAATACATAACCCCAGAGATTTCTATAAAAAAAATTTGATGGTCTGGCAGGAAGGCTCTTTCATTTATTACTACACCCCGTACGCTATTAGAATTATACCGGATCTTACTTCCCTTTCTGATGATCGGTGGATGCATGAAACAAAATATTTTCTTTCAGTAAATGTATGATAAAATATGCGGCCTTTCTTTATGTGCTCGTAGGCAGACGCGTCTGCTAACTGCAGCATCTTTTTCTGCCAAATGTTGTGAGATCTAAGAATTGCTTGGTTCTCTTTTGTATATAGACAAAGACAGTTCCCACCAGCCTTTTTTCACTTTGTGCATAGAGTCGCAATAAGTCAGGCAAGCGAATCGGTTTTGGAATTTAATTACTGATCACTGATGTACTAATGTACTGATTCGTATCTCTGATATCTCTTTTCTCTTTTACTCTTGTCAAACTCCAGTAAAAGTTTCATCATGAGAAAAAGAGAGCAATATTTTTGATAGATCAAGTGAAAGTCAATGATAACTGAATA
Source organism: Hipparchia sbordonii (assembly GCA_038048805.1). NCBI lineage: Eukaryota > Metazoa > Arthropoda > Insecta > Lepidoptera > Nymphalidae > Hipparchia > Hipparchia sbordonii. Next base: position 2,877,702 of record CM076107.1, on the reverse strand, counting down.
ACAAAAAGAACGACAAGTGAATTTTTATACAAGTCAGGTTGATTCTAATTTGTGAGACTTACTCTCCAATAATTTGATAACATTGCCTAGGAATACTTATAGAATAGAATAGAATAGAATAGAAATATTTTTTATTCAAATAAACTTTTTACAAGCACTTTTGAATCGTCCATGAATCTACCACTGGTTCGGAATGCCTTTCCTGCCGAGAAGAGCCAGCAAGAAACTCGGCGGTTGCTCTTTTCAAAAAAATAAAAATTTTACAATTGTTATTGAAACTATGCTATGTATTTAGTGCTTCCACGATGAATTTTCCTGAGTACAATACAAGTAAAAATAAATACAATACAAATACAAATAAATACAATTCAATACATGTCAACACAGGCAGGCAAAAGCAGACCCATTCCCGTTCGTGGCACCCGTTCACGAGCATGACGCATGATCCAGCCATTGCTTCGCTCAACCATATTTGAGGGAACGTAACAACCCGCATCACACGACACCACCACAGAAATGTTTAAAGAGAGCATGACTACTCAGTCAATTATATAACTATTATACTACTATGTATAATTATTATACTAGCTGTTGCCCGCAACTTCGTTTACGTGGATTGAGGTTTTTAAGCTATTGCATAGCTTCTATCGCGGGCCAGCGTGGAGACCGAATCCAGAAATTCCGTAACGAAAATAACCTGACACGGGACTCCTCTACAGTGAGCCGCTAGATGGCGCATTTTTTATCAACGCCATCTAGCGGTGAGCCGCTAAATGGCGTTGATAAAAAATGCTATGCAATAGCTTTACCGCGGCAGTCCCCGAGTGCCACACGTCTTTTAATTCCCACGGGAACTCTCTTATTTTCCGGGATCAAAAGTAACCTATGTATTATTCCAGACTATAATCTATCTCTGCGCCTTTCAGCCAAATTGATTCAGTCTTTGCAGCGTGATTGAGTAACAAACATCCACCCATCCATACATCTAAACTCTGGCATTTATAATATTAGTAGGATATGAGTTCAGAAGCTAAATAGTTTACAGTACCTAACTTTGTAAGGGCAGATTCAAACTTCATCAGTTTCCGTTTAGTTGCAGACGAGAATGTTAGAAACGCTTCCAAAGTTATGCATAATACAATTTTCATCTCATAGCCCGGTTAAAGTTGCGGACCGAAAACTGAAAGGTCTATGGTTTGATGCCCACCCGTTGCAATGTTGTCGTACCCACACCTAGCTCAAACTTTCCGCTTATGTGTCTCGGAAAGCACGTAAAGCCGTCGGTCCTACGCCTGATCTCTTTCCGGTCGTGTCGGATTTTCCGTCCCATCGGACTATGAGAGTGAGGGAATAGAGAGTGAACCTGTGTTTGCGTACACACTTGTGCACTATAATATCTCTCGCGCAGATGGCTAATCTCTGTGGAGATTGGCCGCCGTGGCCGGATTCGGTCGGGAGGACATTGTAAAGCAATAAACTGCATCAAAATCAGCCCAAAAGTTTTGTAAGAAAGATGGTAACAAGAAATACACTGCATTATTCCGTTGTGAGTAAAAACGAGTATTTCCACCCTGTATATTAAAATTTTACAACGCATTATCTCTTTCATCACGGCATGATTCGTGCATGTGACCGAATTGCAACGATTGTTTTCTTTTTTAGGGTTCCGTACACAAAGGGTGCCAAACGGAACGGTATTACTCACTAAATAGGTAAGTAATTTACCTATTTAGTGGTAATTATCAAGGAACAATTTAATGAATTAGGTATTGTTATTCCTATTTTATTAGGAATAAAATAAAAGGAAAAGGTGACTGATTGACTGACTGACTGATCTATCAACGCACAGCACAAACCACTTGCACTGGACAGACCGAGCTGAAATTTAACATATAGATAGCTATTATGACGTACGCATCCGCTAAGAAAGGATTTTTAAAAATTCAATCCCTAACGGAGTAAAATGGGGGTTTGAAAAATCGAACTTAACGCCGCCGCCGCGAGGAAAAGCTAGTAAATAATAAAAATCAGAGTTTCGTATTTTTTTACTCGACAAATTTTGCGGAACCCTGTATGCGTGAGTTCGGTTCGCATTTATTATTTTGCGGTTGCTCTTCGCAACATCAAAGCGAAAAACTTCAGCACGCAAACGTTACGAAAACTATTAACTACTTATAAGCAATACGGTTAAAAAGAGTTAAAAAGGTGTAAAAGTCGTGCAGTTTTTTGTTGTGCTACCGTAAAGTTTGTATAAGTATAACGGAATTATATATAGCCGGCAAAAAAGACTTACATCGAGTCGAAACCACACACCGAAACCGTTAAATTTATACATAATTTTAGTGCAATTAAAATTGCTGACAAAAAATGTTTATGTAGAAAATGTTTTGTACAGGTAAAACACATATAGTTCTTTCATTTCACGAGGGCTCTTGGCTCATGGTTGTGTGTGTGTCGTATCTGTATAAGTGTGAGCGAGAGCTTTCTCGCGCCTGACCGCTCCCACAGGCTCCTAACAGGCACGCACACTTACGCAATGTGCATGTACACGACGTAATCACAAGTAAGGCGCCCGTAACTTCATGAGATAAACGTACTATAGCAGCGCGTGCCATGATTTTCAAAAATATTAATAAGATTTGATCTTGCTCATAAACTTATAAGTAGTTTTTACTTGGTTCTCAAATGTAAGATACTAAAGAATTAGTAACGTTTCATCCAATGCGTATTTAGGAAATTGGAGTAACTCTCTTTGTAAATGTAAAAGTTTCGTCTCAATCGGTCCAGTGTTTTACGTGATTAGCCCACAACTAAATAAACAGAAAGTTAAATTAAGGAGAGGAAATATAATTATTTTTCTAGAACAGAGGATACTTACTTACTTTCTATTACCTACCTAATAGTTATTTTTTTTATTTTATTTATTGTAAGAACTATTATCTAGCGTTATTACCTACGTACCTAATAATATTATATGTCTAAATCAATAATTAATAAACTTTCAGAACAACCAGTTTAGTTCTTGTATTTTCGACTTCGAAACAATTCCATATCCTACATCACAACTGAAGTAAATCATTTTTACAGCATTAGGGTGACCATGCTCTATTTATAATAATGTTTACATTGTATATCAATAATTTTTTTTTATATATTAATTATGTGTATGTATCTTTTCTTTGCATTCATTTGACGACCTCGCTGGCGCAGTGTTGAGCACTGTAGGCTTATAACTGGGACGTCTTGGGTTCGATTACCGGCGCACATTGTGAAATTTTTCCCAAAATCGGACATCCCTTTTTTATGATACTAATCGAAACTTTAAGCTTTTTTTAATGCTAGAGTAGAACACCCAGAAGTTAATTCTGTTTAGAACCGGAGTTATAATTTTTTTAAATTTTTTTTATGGTTACCAGAAAAAAACTAAGAAATGCTGTAACTTTCTACGTAACGAAAGTTTTCAAGTTTCAATTATAGCATGCTATAAAATCAATTAAGTGCTATTTTTGGAAACATATAATTAATTTCTAAGTGAACAATAAAGGAAGATATGCTTTTTTAAAACTAATTTTGAAATTAATTTTTTTCTCATCTTTGTACAGATATTAGCATCTAATTTTCACATATTGTATTTATTAGTGCTATGTTAACTCGCCTGTATAATATCAGATACGTAACACTTAGGACCTCGGAGTAATATTTTTTTTTAGAAAATTCTGTATTTTCAGAAAAAGGCGAAATAAAAGAATTGTATATGATATTTATACAATTATTTACAGGGCAAAGTGGCATTATATACAGGGCATTTTATAAGTTAAACAAAATAATTTTAGTATTAATAATAAAGTAATTATTCTTAATTTTGTGATTTTTACATTTTATTTTTTTTCTCATAAACCATTTACGATTAGCAGTAGATATCTATCTGAAAACATACCTCGTAACTGTATTGTTACTAGTAAAAAAAATCACACAGAAATCTATGAGGACATTGGAGATATGAGATTTTACAATTTCTATGATATTAGGGTTGTCACAAAGATCTTAATTACAAATGTACGAGAGAAAATTCTAAAAAAGTGGCTGAAAGAAAGAATTTTTATCCGACTGTAAAAACGGAGGGTTATGTTTTTCAGGGATTATTATTGAGTTGCATAAAATGAAATTTTTAAAATTCAATAACTGCGAGGTCCTAAGTGTTACGTATCTGATATTATACAGGCGGGTTAACATAACACTAATAAATACAATATGTGAAAATTAGATGCTAATATCTATACCAAGATGAGAAAAAAATTAATTTCAAAATTAGTTTTAAAAAAGCATATCTTCCTTTATTGTTCACTTAGAAATTAATTATATGTTTCCAAAAATAGCACTTAATTGATTTTATAGCATGCTATAATTGAAACTTGAAAACTTTCGTTACGTAGAAAGTTACAGCATTTCTTAGTTTTTTTCTGGTAACCATAAAAAAAATTTAAAAAAATTATAACTCCGGTTCTAAACAGAATTAACTTCTGGGTGTTCTACTCTAGCATTAAAAAAAGCTTAAAGTTTCGATTAGTATCATAAAAAAGGGATGTCCGATTTTGGGAAAAATTTCACAATGTGCGGCGGGGTCAATTTTGTATCAAATCTGCATCTGAAGATTAACCATGACACGCGCTCCTAATAAAGTAATATACGGACTTTATCATTAAATTCAAATGCAAAATTTATTTCATGTAGGCCAACTTGTAGCTTTTATGACACGTCATGAATCTACCACCGGTTGGAAATTAAAATGTTTTAAGTGCATGTTGAGCGACGGCGAAGATCGTGAATTTTACGTACGACGTGTGTCTGGCTTCTCATTAATAGTTTCTTACATAGCTATACATATTAAGTTTCAAATGTTGATCGTAAAGTTTTAATAGAGCAATAATCGTGTTTAACTTTATGATAAAAAAATCGTGGCTACCATTAATTTACTAGTGCGTATCGGATTGCATGCACCCATATGAATCGTTGTTGCTATTTGGCGCTCCCATTGTTTATAGAGACCGATTCCTAAAATTAGCCTTTATTCCTATAGACTTAAGACATGTTTTACTTACACGTAAACATTCATTTTTATTGTAAAACAGGCTTAATGTTAATGACACTAAGGTACCTTTTTGTTTGTACCAATATTTAGAATTAATGGTAAGGATCGTTGCGTCCGTCTGCGTCAAGCCCTTGTAAGTTATATGTAATCGTTTTGTTATGTAATTAGTTTGTTTTCGTAGACTGTATGATTGAAAGTTAGTCTTATAAATTACCATGGTCATCACATTCACCAGATAAAACACCTGTCTGTTTGAGAGCGTTAATCTCAAAAAGTCATTTAGCTTCCAGCCTTATGATAATGCCTTTCAAGGTGGTAGGGGTTTTTTAAATGTATAGACTAGCGCTTGACTGCGATCTCACCTGATGGTAAGTGAAGATGGAGCCTAAGATGGTGCGCGCTTGCCTAGAAGATGCTTATTCTCTCTTGATTTAAAGACACCCACATTATAGTTAGTTGGAAAAACGGAAGCCGATGGTATTCCAAACTTTTGCGCTTGGAAGTACTTTTAGGTGGGTAGTGGGTACCCCATTTAATATTTTGTGTAATATGTTTTTGCCTTAAGAAGGGTCTTTTAACGAAACAAGGAACCTAACTTTTTACATCATAGCAAAATTGTTCTAGGTGACGTGAAGTTTTCATAATTACTTCCAGTTTTATCAGAAAAAAGTGCCTCTACATGTTATCGACATTTCCGGATTTTATATTATGAACTAAAGAAAACTAAAAGAAAAGTTTTCAGAAATCGTAGATTCAGTGCAATATTTTGAAAAATTGCATCGTCACTTGCGTAAGTCGGGATTACTGGCTTGCAATGGATTAATAAAAAAACTTCCGAGATAAATGCAGACTTTAATTTTTAGCAACCTTCAGCTGATGTCATATTGAGCCCCTCACTCCCTAAAGACCTATTGTTCTAATGCAATGCACGGATATGAAACGCCTGGCGTCCTTATTTATGACTGGTTCACATAATTCTAGTAGCAGGTATGTATGAGTGTTCCAGTCCAGCGACCACTATTCATCACAGGATTTCTTGATTTACAGCCATACACAGAGCCTCTGGAGTCCAGACGAACGAGTTTATTAATTATACAACGTTTATAGCCTAGTGGACTTCGGCCTACTTTTCAGGGGAGGTCAGCAGTTCTGAGGTTTGAATTCCAGGCCTCTTCCGGATGTGCGTTTTAAGCAATTAATGAGTATGACCAAGTTTGTATTAATTAATTAAGGAAGTGAAAAAATCTGCAAACTTGAGAAACAGAATTTTCTCAAAAGTTTGTGAAGTCTGTCAATCGGCACCTGGCCAGCGTAGTGAACTATGTTCTAAAACTTTTTAATTCTGAGAGGAGCCCTTTGCCTGCGATTGGTCCAGATGAAGAAGATGAAGATTGTTTCCTAGATTAGCAGCAAGCTAAATATAAAACGAGCAGGTAATTTCTACTGCAGAACCGATGGTTAATGAGGCAGGCGCATTCCGAAGTGGAGATTGCGTTGCTTTAATCACAGGATATCGTGTTTATTCACAGATAATCGTATAGATAAAGCCTTTAAGGCCTCGTTGTCTATCCACAGCATGAAATGATGATGAGGAAGAAGACTAACACCATCCATTCCAGTCCCGCGTGAATAAGCTTACTGGATCCAGTTACTGGAACAGTGTAAACCGACCACAACAGTTATAACGTTCACCATCCATATAAAGAGACATTGCACGTGATGTTTATTTGAAATTTTATCATTGAGTGCACGCACTCAATTCTGAATCCTATATTACGAGTATTTAGCGTCTAAAATAGAATGTAGGTTTCTAAGTAGAACTTGAATATCTCCAGGGTAAGTGGTACCGTTGGGGAGGCTATTGTTACTGTAACTTAGCGCCAGAGTGACGCCGGTAATTAAAACGTCTATCATGTTATCATTAATTTCGTAACATTAAACTTTCAGCGGCCATTTTGAATTAGCATACGAATGTTCAACGTTCACAAGTTGTATTTGAAACACTAGCTTTTGCCCGCAAAATTTTCCATTCCACGTAAATCCTTTGTTTTCCGGAATAAAAACGTATAGCCTATCTCCTACGAAGAACTATCCAAGAACTATCGCCACGTGATTGAAGGAAAACCCTACAGGAAAACTACCATTAATATTGGTAATAATAGTTGTAAGGATTAATTATATTTATCAGTTAGTTACGTAGTCGGTTAAGAAAGTGGTTGAGACAGCTGTACAAATAAAAATATTAGCTGATGTAATGTGTCATAGGCTTTATTTCAAAAATAAAACACAAAGGAAGAAAGAAAAATGAAAATGTCAATAACATGCAATAACAACAGAATTAGATACGAGTATTCGGACCAAAGCAATTTAGCTTCTTGAAAACATACGAAAAACATTTGTATGAAAATGAACACATTATTTTGTTACAAAATGTACAAAACAGAATCGCACACTGTGACAGGGTCCTCTATTAACTATGACATTTCAATTGTAACTTTATATGTACTCTCTCAATTAATCTGTCACTTAGAGCCGATTTCACCAACGTAGAATGACTTTTAACCGTGGAATAAATTAGATGTTCCAATAGTTATTTTTTTAAAATATTGCTCGCACTCGCCACTTACGCTCATAAAGGACTTTTACGTTGATGAAATCGGCCCTTACTATTGCGAAGTCAAATCATGATGATGTTCTCCCAAGAGTTAATTTTCATTATAAAAGACAATGTACGCACAATTATCGAACAGCTTTACTTGTGGTTACGTCGTATACATGCACATTGCGTAAGTGTGCGTGTCTGTCTGGAGCCTAGGCGGGAGCGGTCAGGCGCGAGCAAGCTCTCGCTAACACTTATCATCGGGGATAGTGCAAAGCTACGTATGTACCGTTGGTAAAAACCGCGGATCTACACTAATCCAAGTTTTACAGGGGAAGGTATATAAATTTAAAAAACTTTCTAAATTTCTTATTTCTACGGCTATTGGGCTAATTTTTACACAGAGAGTATTAATTTATGTGTTCTATGTGCCTATTGATAAAAATTGCGGTTTTGCGTTGACCACAAACGTATGAAAATGGATTTTAATGTTCTAATGCTAGTTACGCGGTTTTGCACTATCCCCGACGTTATACAGATACGACACACATACAACCATGAGCCACGCGCCCTCGTGAATTGAAAGAACTATACACTCAGGGTTCAGATGTGATTGCGTACCGAAATCTTTAATGCTAAGTCCTCTGGTTATATTATTTTGGTGTATTAGGAACTGTATACGAAAAAGAACACAAAGATCATTATCATTCACCAAAGTCACACAGTTTACAAGTCCTCATACGTAGAAGTGCCTATCCGTCACTTTCAAAGTCCTATAAGCACCGTGGGCCCCTTCTTCGAGATCTTCTTTACAGAGGGATCTGCATGAGTGTGCGCGTGTGAGCATGTCGTATGATGCGTTTGTGTTGCACAGGTTCCTCACAGCACTCTTATGTCGCGAGCGGTGCTTCATTTGTGGTTTCAGCTCCGTTTCATAGAACTTTCGATTTTCCATCTGCAGCCATTTTGAGTTGAGTAAGAGCTTCTTTGTCCATTCATCTGCAAAAGAACATCATCATTACCATAGAGAAAATAAAGTATATTTTTGTTTCTCTATGTCATTACCTATCGCCGGCCTACTTCTAGGCGCCTAGTACACATTGGTCTAAAGCATTCGGCGAACGTTTATAGGGCTAGTTGGTATACATTTTCACCAAGCAGCTCAGCACCGAAGGTTTGGTAACTTTAGGGTTTCCAGTTTTCACCGACCATACCAAAACCATCCTCTAAGTAAGAGTCTCTTTACGTAAAGTTTAAAATTTACGTTTGCAAGATGAATTAGTCGGGAGTGTTCTTAGCTATGTTTGATGAAAATCGGTTCAAAATGGCCGCCACAAAATGGCATAACATATTGTTATTTTAACGATTACTAACTAGTAGTTTGTACCCGTATAAATGTAAATAAAGAACTGAATTGAGAACTAACCATTGAGATCCTTCATAGCTCCTGCCTTCCCGCCGTACTCATGGGGAAGTCCTTCTATGGGGAAGTGGTCAACCGCCATGGCGTTGTTGATCTGCTCGCCGTTGGTGTGCAGATGGACGATCTTGCGTCGCCACGGGTACAGGCCAATGTGCAGCAGCAGCAGCGACATCGTCTTCAGGCGGTGCGTGTTGATTATGTGCACTTCGGAGAACCTCACAGGGTAGACTGACTGAAAAATTCATACAGACAGTTACTAACAGATAGGCATTTGATGTTTATACGTAACTATTTTTTATGATACGGCCCATCATTATTTTATTCTCTACTACTTGACTAGTTGATTCCCGCGGCTTCGCTAGCTTGGATTTAGTTTTTTAAATCTCGCGAGAACTCTTTGATTTTCCGGGATAAAAAGCAGCCTTTGTCACACTCCAAAAATCACGTCGATTCGTTCTTTTATTACGGCGTGATTGAAGGACAACCCAACCAACTAACAAACAACCACACTTTCCAGTTATAATATTAGTAAGGAAAGAATAGTAAGGACTAGATGATGCCCGCGTGGATAAAGAATATGAATAGAGATGAAGTTAATAAACACTTATTAAAAAATGACATGCTTAATAATTAAGTGAGGAAATACATTTAAGAAATTAAACATAATATTATACATAATAAATTAACAATAAATATGTGTATAGAGTTCGGTGAAAGATGCCCTATATATTATTTGGTAGGTACTATACTTTATGTAACAATGGATATCAGCTTTGAAAACTGTAGAGATTTTAATCCATTCATAAGTAAAATAGTCAAAAGAGACCGCTAGCAAAATTGTGCAGCATGAAAAGGTAATTTACAGCGTCGAATTTAAAACTTTTCAGTGCAAAACTTTAAATGACTTTCCTGTCGCGTACATTTAAGTCGATTTTTCAAGTAATTTAATCGTAGACGACTTTATAATTAATTTGAAGTTTGTTTTTATTTAAGGTATGGTAATTTTTGACTGACTGAAGGGAGGTCTCTTAGTCTTTCGTCTATTTAAGAGTTGTAACTTGTATCTCCTGGACAAACATACTAAACTATCCCTAATTTGGTCAAAATTTTTTTTAGGAAAATCAAAAAATCCTGATTTTTGATTTTCCGGATAAAAAGCAAAAACGAACAAAAAGACGCACCCACATTTGCATTTAATAAATGGAAAGAATGGAGGTATGGATTAAGAAAAAAAAACTATGTCGCCTGTAGGTAACTAATATCTGAATATCTAATCAACAAATACTATTAAAATTGCTCGCCACAAAGTCTCAGGAACTTAAAGTAATTATAGCTATAATTATTTTTATAGTAGATATTAGTTAGAAAAATAACGTAATGTGCTGCAAAAGAGTGTCAATAACCATCAAAAAAGTAGTTATCAGTACCAATACAGAAAATAGTTGCACTCACACATTCATAGGTTGTTTTGAACCTTACGCTTGGAGAACTTTGGTAGAAAGTTCCGTTCTAAGAGTTCGATATTTAAAACTTTTTTTTAATATAATATAAGTCAGTTTCTTTCATCAGTTATTACTTATTACCTTCATACACCATACGAAATCTTTCCAGTACGAGCCTCTGAAGTGGTTCTTGAGATGGGAAGGTTGTAAATCACACACATCTATGAAAACAACTTCTTCACCGGGCGTTGGGTCTTCACGTAATCTAAAAAAGGAAAACGGATGTTGAAATATAACTTTCTGTCTATTTAAAAATTAAGTTATATATTTTATTTTTATTCGCAGCCGTAAATCATAATCATCCATAGTAAATCAATCAACTGATCGTCAATATGGGAGGTCCACATTTTTTTTTCACATTTTGATCTATGTTCCTTGGGGAAAGTTGCTCAGTTTCATGAGCACATTCACCTCACACTTTTGTTACACGTTGTATATACTATATCACAGGGCCACTACACCAAAAAGCTAATAAGTAAAAAAGCAAAACTTAAATGCTCTAATTATTTCATTGTTCAGTTAAGTTTCTTGTCTCATATTAGCATTGAAATGTAAAGTTAAATCCACGTTATGTAATGTAGAATTTAAATGAGGAATAGTTATATCTCTCTTGAAAGTTGCTCATCTGGCTTAAAGTTTCAGGGATCATTTTAAAAGCACTCCGCTTTTACAGCTAGGTACATATTCAGACACTTAAACTTGCGCTATTAAAAGTTTTAATTCACCGGGTGTAATTGACGCTAATGCGTCGATTGTTTTAATGTTATATATCAGTTAGATACAAAATAGTTTAATTGTATCTTAATTAAAACAAATTAATTGTAAATTCATCATTTCAACCAGAGATATTATTTCTAACTAGATAATGCCCGCGGCTTCGCCCGCGTGGATTAAGATTTATTGATTCCCGCGGGAACTTTTTAATTTTCCGTGATAAAATGTAGCCCAGGATGAAGGATCCAAGGTATGAGCTATCTCTATTCCTCAGCAAAATAGGTTCATTCGTTGTGGCGTGATGGAGTAACACACACACATACACACACACACACGCACGCACAAACTTTCACCTTTATAATATCAATGTGTTTATTAAAATTTAAATGTATAAATAAACGATGATTAAATGAATGTGTAGACTGTAGATGAAGAGCCATGACGTAAAGTGTTAATTAATCTTTGTCGTTTACCTTATATCCAATATCATGAGCCATCTAGAGAGGAAGGCTCTGGCGCTCAGAGGTCGGTCTAGTGCCGTGGGTGCCGGAAGGCGGACCAGGGTCATGCGCCGCCCGCCCACGCTCCTTGTTCGCAATGGGACGATGTAACTGAAATACAAACATTTTTATGAAAACACTCACCCCTATAATTAATCTATGATTAACACTGGACTTGCTATTCAAATGACAGCCTAAATTATGGATCTGACTCTGTGACTTTGGAATTAATAATATTGTAATATTGTATTATAATATTGTGATCTCTACAAATAAAATTATTAACCTATGAAATTATACAACAACAACAATTAAATCATAGATCAATTATACCTATTAGTTCCAGAGACACTCGTAAATCTGTTTAGCGTTTACAGCGCCAAAATGGCGCCAATCAAATCCAACATGGCATCAATCAAGAGGCAAAATCACGAAGATTCATTGATTCATGTTACTGAGTAATTGAAGGTCTAACCAACAAATCAACAAAAATACTTTCGAATTTATCCTACTAATATTGTAAATGCGAAAGTTTGTGGGTATGGATGGATGGATGTAAAGATGGACGTCTGTTACTCCTCCATGCCACAACGAATAAACCGATTTGGTTGGAGTTTTGAATGGAGGTAACTCATATCCAGGATTAACACATAAGCTACATTTTATCCCGGAAAATTAAAGAGTTATTAGAAAGAGAGAATTAATAGCCGCAATCCACACGGGAATCGTCTAGAATTAAATACCAAAGGATATCAAAGGTAAGATCACTTTGCAATCGATTTAAAGTCATGAGTCAAGGGCTAAAGTACAGTGGTAAGGTTTATCTATACTTACGCATCTTGACAGCTGGATAGTATGTCCTCATCATCAGGATTGCTTTTGTGCCACAGCTCCGTCAAGCCGCCAGCGCCTCGTGCCGCGTAGTACCTCCTGGCTCTCTTAGCCGCTTCTGCCACATCTCCTCCGCAGGTGGCAGGGAATAAGTCGAGGGTCTGGAGTTCCTCGGGCGAGGCTTCTCTGTCCAGGTTGTCGCGGGCCCATCGTTCGCCAAACGACGCTGCCGGAGACATCCTTAAACTGAAACATGTGATTAAATGACGACCTCCCTGGCGTAGTGGTGAGCGCTGTGGTCTTATAACCAAAAGGTCTCGGGTTCGATTCCCGGCGGGGGCATATTTGGGAATTTATAATTTCTAACTTGTTTTTGGTATTATAAAAATCTGAGAATAGCTCTACAGGATTTATAATAGTTACAGATAATATAAGTTATAGGTCATCTAACAAAAGTTAGAATATTAAAGTCTAATATCTCAAAATAATGAACAATAGTTAATACGAAAATATTTCTAAAATTAAAACACATCTAAGATTAAAACTGAAATAAATCTAAAACCTCATCGATGTCACCGTATTGCGACATACTAGTAGATACCTACCCAAAATGCTAGCAGCATTGCGCCTTTCTTTTGTATAGCCAAAATAACTCTTTGGTCAAGGTAGCTGCCAGCTCTTGGATCCCCGGTAGAATCGATAACCTTTTTGAAAGCTCTTTATAAAGAGCTCGAGTCCCCGGACCCCAGTCAATTTGGTCAATATTTTAGTCAATTTTATTGAGCAATTTGGACAACGGGAAAGCGATATTTTTACAACTTAATCGAAAGAAAACATTAGCGAATACAAAATATTTACAACTTAGCACTTAAGCACACAACTCAATGTCGGAAACACCATACAATATTCAACGATGATATTTCGCGCTACACTTTTGCTGAGCAATATTTCGCGTAGTAAAATCTTTTTCATGTTCGCCGTGCTAATGGAATCTGGAAGTGGGGAGTTTGGTCTAAGTTATAATCTGATATTGAGCGATTTAATTTTTTTCAAGCGAACTGCCTTTATCCGAATTATTTTTTGAGAATCATTATCATCTGTCACACCCTGAGTGTGTTAACCGTTACACTACAGCCAAATTGAACCCTACGTCAGCCACAAAATTAGTGATATGTATCCTACTTTTTCAACCAATTTTTATAGCAACTGCTAGCGACATCTAATAGCGACACATTACAGTTGTCGATCTACTTTTCCAAGACCCCATATTACAATGGAGCTCTTAAGTCTTAAATCTATTCGGATATTTCGGATTTTATTCGGATAGTGTAGGTTAACAATTTAATTAAAAAAAATAGTTACAATAATTAAAATCACTTTTCATCCCGAAAATACAAAGAATTTCCAAATTCCACGGGATTTTGGAATGGTACGCATCAGCTAGACGTAGGTATAGGACAAAGCCGTAAGATTGCAATTTTTTGTGGATTGTTGTTTGCTTACGAATGCGTGAAAATGCTTGAAAATGACATTGAAAATTTTTGTAAGGTTTTTTAAATTGTACTTGCCTACTATAAAAATGTTATGGCATAAAACGTATTTTTTTTTTATACGAGGTGTCATATTAACTTGTTTTTGCCAACTATTCATTTCTCTGATTTTTTCCAGTTTAATCATTAAGCTATCGGTTTTAATGCCTTAAAGCACACACTGAGTCAATTCAGGAATTTATAATTTCTGAATTGTCTCTGGTCTGGTCTGGTGGGAGGCTTTGGCCGTGGCTAGTTACCACCCTACCGTCAAAGACGTGCCGCCAAGCGAAATAGCGTTCCGGCACGATGGCGAGTAAAAACCGATTAGGAATATAGGTTGAATGTACACTGCCATACCCCTTCCAAGTTATTCCGCTACCATCTTAGACTGCATCGTCACTTACCATCAGGTGATATCGCAGTCAAGGACTATCTTAATTGTCATCGAATAAAAAAAATCAAGCGATCCGTAGCTCTGTTGCAGCATGATTGATAGACAAACCAACAATCAATCACAAATTCGCATTACGAATTCGATGTGAGTTATTTATTCATTTTATCTATATCTATTTCATCATTGTACAAGTACATAATATCAATCGACACATTTACGGACCCTTCGCTGAAAATAACTTAAACGACTAATGTCAAGGCATTAACGTGATCTATCTCTCACATTAGAGTGGTAATACCAAATACTTTCTGGTATAGTTCTTGCAATTCACGAGCATGATAATGTGAGCGTCGTATCTATATAGGTAAGTGGGAGCGAGAGCTTGCTCGCGCCTGACCGCTCCCACCTAGGCTCCGGACAGGCACGCATACTTACGCAATGTGCATGTACACGACGTAACCAGAAGTACAGCTGACGCGTCCTCGTGAGTTGAAAGAATATTTGAATTGCATTGTTACCTTGCACACACCACATTCCATTGAAGATCCGTGACACTAACATGCCTAGATTGCCTAGCGAGATATACTTTCAAGGCGTTATTATTTTAACTATTTGGTTGTCTATAATTCTCTGACTAGCCTAGGGTAAATTGTGAACAGTGACAGGTAAGTGAGGGAAAGCAAGGGCATGCCTAGCATCACTTTTTTTCTCTTGCCTCTCTACTATGAAGGTTGTCTGTTATCTTGCCCTTCACTAAAGAGATAAGTTGTGCTTAGTCGGCTATCTCTGTCTCGGATATTCCAAACCCAACGGTTAAAGGTGCGGACTGAAAATTGAAAGGTCGCAGGTTCGAGCCTCACTCGTTGCACTATTGTCGCACCCACTCCTAACACAAGCTTTTCGCTTATATGGAAGGGAGAGGAGAATATAAGCCAAGTTCAGCTTGGCTGATATTCTTTATTTAAAAAAAACACAAGACTTTTTTCTACTGAACGATTTCACTTCCTCTCTAGTAGGTATCTCAGATGGTCCCATTTTAACCTCGCTCATATTAAAACAGTATCACAGTGATATTTTGATCAAAGTTGAAGACGGATGTAATTGACTACTAGAGAACTGGTAGTATCACGGACACGTAATGTTACTACTAAAAAAATAAAGACGTGTGGCACTTGGGGACTGCCGCGGTAAAGCTATCGCATAGCATTTTTTATCACCGCCATCTAGCGGCTCACCGCTAGATGGCGTTGATAAAAAATGCGCTCTAGCGGCTCACCGTAGAGGAGTCCCGTGTCAGGTTATTTTCGTTACGGAATTTCTGGATTCGGTCTCCATGCTGGCCCGCGATAGAAGCTATGCAATAGCTTAATAAAAGAACACCATAAAATCATTAATATCTGTAGCCTAAGTAGGTACGAAGATTTTAACTTATGTTATAAATGTTCATGCTTAAGCAACAGGTGTAGTAACCTTTGCTTTAGAACTGCAAAAGTGTTGTTTCAATAATAAATAATAACATAAACATAAAACATACCTACTATTATTTTTTATCAAATTACTGATAGACTCCATAATCATCAACTTCGGTTGTCTTTGGCATTCAACAATCTACTAAAGGGCAAAGTAAATAGCCTAAATATTTACCTACTTTGCTCGAACTACTCATAAGTATAATATCAACTAAATCCGCGAATTGTCGTGATACTAGACAATAACGAAACGGTAACGGAATTACCAATCTAAAATGTTGCCTTGACATTATCGTATAAGTACATTATCGTTATAGATCACGATTTATTTAAAAATTTCAAATTAGTCTGTTGACATCGTGCGAATAAAATCGAATTAAAATCATTTTAATTATAATGGTCACACGTCAATACATAAATAAAACCGGCCAAGTGCGAGTCGGAACAACTAAATTACTAAGATCTACTCTTTAATTTTTAATTTTTTTATGATTTGTTGTTATAGCGGCAACGGAAATACACATTCTGTGAGCAAAATCATTCATTTTAAGCAAAATTTAATCGAGACACAAAAATATTTATTACTGGCCTAAATTCCATACAGTGCTGTTCATTCTCCTTTATTCTACCTACCTATTATGAATCATGAGATACAGCCCGCTGACAGACATACGGACGGGCGGAGAGCGATGGCTTAAGTAAAAGAGTCCTGTTGGCACCCTCTTTGTATGGAACCTTAAAAACTATTTGGCGCGGTAAGTAGGTACATACCTACCTATTAAAGGGAAAAAGAACTGCTGCAGTATAAGTTGCAGATAAAATCCTATTATTATATTAGCTAGTATTTCCAATATACAATGAGAGGTGACTTCAGGCATGCGGGCGGCCATGATGAAGTGGTGGCTCCGCCTACCCGGCTTTGGAATGGCAGGGCCACGCAGGTTCTGATTTGTGTGTACCTACGTATGCGTTTTTGAAGCTTCATTGTGGAAGCACTGTATACATAGCATAGTTTTGTTGCCAATTGTAAATTTTTTTTTTTTAAAAGAGCAACTGCTGAGTTTCTTAACGGCTCTTGTCAGTAAAATCTGCATTCCGAACCAGTGGTAGATTTATGACGCGTCATGAGAGTTACAAGTTGGCCTATATGAAAATAAATTTTGAATTTGAATTTGACAGGCACTCAGTACCTCAAGTCGATACCTACCTCATTTATCAACAAATCATGAGTAGTGTGGCAGTTATGAGGGAGATTACCAACCGACAAACTGCTAGCCTAATAATTTCCTTGTAACTTTTGGGTGATTGTAGCCCACTTGTAGCCAGCCTAACAGGAAAAAGTCAGGATCATAAGTCAAGTGGCCTTAATTACACGATAAGCCGTTGGGACGCAGTTAATAAGAATCTTTGTCGAACCTCTGAATAAACGCACAGTATGGCAGCTTGTATGAAAAAGAGAATTCTGACGTCACGAACAGTTGATGCACTTTTTGCATTTCAATTATAATTTAACTAGCTGACGCCCGCGACTTCGTTCGCGTAGATTAAGGCTATGTTCAGATGGCTGAATTGCGACGCGCGTTTTCAAATCGCGCGCTTAGACATCCTAATATATACCTAGCAACCGTTCACATGCGCGCGCGTTAACGCGCGTCAGCGAGCGTCAACGCGGCGCTCAGAGAAAAAGTTTCTAGACGCAGACAATCGCGCGTTGACTCGCGCTTTGATATTAATGTAATGTCCGTTTGCTGTTCAGTTGAGCGCGCGCTTTCATCGCGATCGCATGTAATTTTGTTAATTTTCGTAATTATATTTTGTTTTCATTTTCTCATGATTTGATTTCTCATGGTTTGATTCATGGTCTCTTAGATTCGGATATAGTGTCGCAAACAAACTGGGTCTATTTTTCAAAATTGGATGAACCCAATGTGTACGTTTTCTTTTTCTATATTTTTCTTTATAATATAACCACAAAATAATAGCCTCTTCCACGTCCATTTTCTACGTTCTACCGAACTAGACTGACGAGTACTCTCGCAACGCGCATTAGCGCTCATCATCTGAACTCTCTTCAAATTTGATCGCGCGTTGACGCGCGTTAACGCGCGTTACATGTGAACATAGCCTTAGTGTTTAAAATCCAACGGGAACTCTTTGATTTTCTGACTAAACCCCTCCTCAACAGCTATATCCATGCAAACACGTCAACCAGTTGCTCCGTTGTGGTGTGATTTAAGGACCAACCAACAACAACCACACTATTGCTTTTATAAAATTAACTAAGGGATATAAAGCATAGTATGAATATTAGCTGTTAAAACACTATAACTAACAGCGGCCGTGTATTTAACTTATTTTAGAATACCCTGTATTTAATATAATTGTCAATAATTTATGTATAATTTTATTTATTTGTAAATGTAAGCAACATTTATTATGAGGTCACGTCCAGGAGTCTATTCCTTGGGCTACCAGCTTAATTACGGTAAATTTAATAAGCAGATCTCGAAGAGACTCGTGCAAACGATTTTATCTCACATATTCATTTTCCTGTGTTATCCAGGATGTTCCACTGTGATAATTATAATATAGTCTACAATGTTGAAAGATATTGTATTATCTAATTCCCTTTACTCTTTGTAATTTTAGTTATTACCTACTCCCATAACATTTTGGTTGCCATGCAATAAATTTTGTCTCATCTAACGCATAGTTAATCCATAGACTGTTATTAATGGGATTAGAAGCAGAGAGCTGCCATATACTAGAGGTTGTAATATCAAACAAAACTAGACTAGAGAACAAAACACTGGAGTGCTTCTTAAAAGTCAAAAATAATAATATTTTTTCAAACATGCATGGAAATATTGTCATTATTTTCGAAAAAAGAACACGCGATGTATCGAATTGTCGGACAAAGAAAATCAAATCCATTGCAAGAGCGTTTTTTGAATTTGGAACATTACAACGCTCCGCGAAACAGTTGTTTCGCGGAGCGTTTTTTTTTTTAAATATTGCAGGAGCTTTGTAATGTAATGCCGTTTGTAATGTAAATGGCGTGCTGGGGTTATTAAATACTCCTTGATCGGATCTCTTTTGTCATTCTTGGCATACCATAGTCTCTTTGCTTAGTACAAATTGCGTTTACGTGGCTGTATAGCCATAAATGCGTTTGCCTGTCGGCACAGATAATAAAAAAAAAATTGGCGGTAAAGCTGAAAATTCGTCTTGATTTGTTATTTACATACCTACTTAATAAATATAAATTTAATAATAATCAAAATGAGTTCCAACGGTTCAGAGAGTGAAATGGAGATTGATTGTACCTACTCCACCAGATTTAAACCAAAATGGCGGATGGATTTGGATGTATAATATAAAAAGTGTTTTATTTCCCTGCATTCTTTTGAGAAAAGCACTATATATGCCTCGGCGGGAAATGGCAATTGCCTGTCTCGTATTTAGTGAAGTCCTCGCCTACGGCTCGGCCTTCAAACTCATACTCGACCTGCAATTGCCTACTTCCCTGCCTTTGCAATAATGTACTATTCCGGGTTAAAAGTAACTATTATTCATCTCCAGGGTACATGCAATTTAGAAAATAGAGCGTGGAAATAGAGTTCAGTAAATAAGAAACGTGAATGAGTTGATGAAAACAGAGTGCCGGAGCAGGCACGCTCGCGCTGATTTAGTTGAATTTCGCTAAAAATTACTTTACACAAGAAATATGGAATAAAAATAAAATTCTCAATTAAAAATATTTATATTTTGAAGACCATTTGTGTGCAAGAATTAATTAAAAAGCTTCGGCCCTTTTGGAAAAATTTTGCAAACGACAAAAATGGGTACTCTGGGAATTTTTTTTATAAGAGGGGGGTCAGTTAAAATACAATTTTGTTGCATTAAAAAAAAAATCTTGAATCTTTCTTTATCTTTAATGCAAAATTTTTTCTTTACGGCTTGAATCGACAATTATTTATTTATTTATTTAATACCAGATAACAGCTTATCTCTAAGGAAAAGATTTCAGAAGCCCTCGAATATGAGAACAGTGAGAACATACAGAGGTAGGTAGGTACTATAAAGTTAGATAAAAAACTATTAAAAAAAACAATTATGTTGATATTTTGAATTAAATACCCAAGAATTTAGGCATTTCAAACTTCTTAGCGCCTTAACCGTTGGGTTATTGAGATTTGCATCTCTACGGTCTCTAACTCAACGGTGGAAAGCTTATCGCTGAAGATTCAGGTCGCTGTTATAATCTGTATCGTGACGCGCTATAAAGGGATTACCGAGCTCACTTTGATATCATGGATTTGTCCGAAATTGCCTGAAAATAGCTCGCTTATGGATACTGTGGAATGACCGGTGCCACTAACTAACTAGGTTTTGAGATTAATTGCACGCTTTAGGTTATAATCGTCTATAAATTATTTCTGTATGTGTTTATATGTTATTACGATTTATTACGATTGTTTGAATGTACACTGCCCTACCCCTTCCAAGTTAGCCTGCTACCATCTCAGACCGCAGTCAAGGACTCATCGACAAGTCATCGAATAAAAAAAAGACGTGTGGCAACTGGCACTTGGGGACTGCCGCGGTAAAGCTATTGCATAGCATTTTTTATCAACGCCATCTAGCGGTGAGAGGAGTCCCGTGTCAGGTTATTTTCGTTACGGAATTTCTGGATTCGGTCTCCACGCTCAAGGCCCGCGATAGAAGCTTTGCAATAGCTTAAAAAAATTTTTTTGTTCAATGACGAGATAAAACCGATTTCAAACGTCACTTTAAATTATATCAATTGTGCTTATAAAATTTGAAAATTTCCCTCGATTTCTCCAGGATCCCAATAAAAAAATAAATCAAAAAAAAAAAAAGATTCCAACGAATTAAGAACCTTCGGAACCTCCTCCTTTTTTGGAAATCGGTTAAAAATGTTCAAAACGCAAAATATACGTATCAACTAAAAATTCAGATTGGATAGGTTTTTCCTGGTTTTTCCTCGTTTAAATTTACATCAATACGCTCAAAAAACATTTCCCTCCAGTGGCTACTCGTATTTCCTAGCAACAGTGCTTACTCTACTACTGGCAAGTGACACCGCTAAGCAACTAAGCGTTACGGCACATTAGGTTTATTACTTACGATACCGCGTAGAAATTGATAACGGTCGCATGGCTGAAGCCGTGATATACATAATTTAGGGATATAGCTATAAACCGTAATATAGCTCTGCGTATGATCCGAGCACGATATAGTTAGACTATAACCACCCACAAAAATTTTCCATCCAGTAATACTTACTGTCGGTTATGTTATGTTATAGTATGAACGAAAAATTATTTTTACAAAACCGCCTTCAAACGCCACATACTACAAAGTGTATCAATTATGATTATAAAATTTGAAGAGTTTCCTCGATTTCTCTTGGATCCTATCATCAGATACTGACCTGATGACACTGGAACCACCTGGGAATTATATATACTCTTTCAAACAAAAAAAAACTTGAGAGGTGGGACACCCGGATGGAACGAAGTTCAATGCGAAATAGAAATGAAAATATCTGGCTTGCTTTCTATAAGAGAGAGAGAGACAGACAGAGAAACATGCGACGCCGATAGCAAAAAGTGTCGTGACAACTTTTCGTAAGAATTTTTTCCGTCTAGCCCCCTTTCACAACGCGCGATAAGGAACTTCGTTCCAAAAACAGAATTTTCCAAATCGGTCCAGGCGTCTTCGAGTAATCGGGGAACATACCTACATAATAAAAAGATTCCGATGAATTGAGAACCTCCTCCTTTTTTAGAAGTCGATTAAAAACAGTTATTACGACGCGATGATAGAATCCCTAGGGGTATAACTATATCATGGCTACAACCATCTTACTGCGACATATTAGTTAGTCATGATCCTAACTAGACTGTCGTCCCTTACAGCAACAGTGCTTGGGTAAATAACTGTCATACTCCTTTAGAATTAGCATTCTTCCATTTTAAACTGCCATCACAGTCAAGAGCAATCTTATTAAACAAATTCTCTATTGGTTTGTAATTAAAAGTTTACCTAAAGCAGTGCCGGCAATTTTTCTATGAGCGATCGGTGATATACCACTCGATGCAGGAAGTCGCCTTGTACGCTCGACCTTACGTATTGATTGCTACTAGCCACGATACCTACTTCCATAAGTTGCAACACCACTGTACCGAAGAGTTAGTACGAGTTCATAACTCTCGACGATGTTGATAGTTTTGTAATATAGAAAACAATGTTACTTTAAAATGAAATGGACGTTACTCCCTTAATCTCCAGTTTCAGTGTCCCAACCGGAAAATCGCTAGTTTTGAATGCAGACTTTGAAATAGTTTTTACGAGTAACTCCTGATGAAAAAATAGGGGCGTTAAAAGTGTGATCGTTTTGTATGTATGTATCTCTGTCTTCGTCATCGTAGCACTAATGGATAAATCGATTTGGATACGGTTTATTATTTATTCAAACGTGGATTTAGTTTTAATATTTCTTAGATAATTACGCTGAACAAATATATCTACATAAAAATTTGTTCAGCCATTCATTTGTTTGTTGTTTGTTGAACAGGAATCTTCCGATTACTGTTAAAGCCAAACCGGTGGTAAAGTCTTGACCTATCATTAGAGCCACAGGTTGGCCTACGTGTACGTTGTCGAGTTGTACTTACAACCTCGTACTAAGGCTATAGGTGTAAATCAATCGACTAATCGAATCGATTTACATAAAATAATAATCAAACAGCTGAATATTGAAATCTCTCTCAAAGTTACCATTTTCCTGAAAAACCAATGGGCCGATTTTAATGCAGTTTCTTGCGAAAAAGAATGTATCAACTGTGAGAAAGTTCTTAGTTATGTGTAACGGCTATGAGCTACAAAGGGACGCTGCAATTGTATATTTGGTGGAAAATGGTAACATAGGACATACTATGTTACCATTTTCCTAAAAAAGTACTGGGCTGGTTTTGATTGATCCTAAGTACATTCCATCTACCTTTTCAATTCAAGGTTCACGTTTCGGCTGGTCAAGCGTAAATAAAACATTGAAAAAAAGCTAAAGGCAATATTATAAATAAATAACCTTTGCCAGGCAGTTTAGTTTGTTTAGCTGAACTGTTATCTTTCCATTTGATTCGTTTTGTCTATTTCATTCTATTATATTTTTCAATTTAAAAGAAGTAAAATAAACCATTTCAGCTTCGTGACTTAATGACTTATATCGGTAACTCTGGTTCTCTTGTGGGTCTTCTTATTCCTGATTGGATCTCGCAGGGATACTCCGAGCACTAAGCAGCTCTATGCATCGCCAGCTTTACGCTCCTGAGCCTTCTTATGAAGTCCATAGAAGTACTATTATGTATTCTGTATCCATAATTAGTAACCGTGCTAGTGGCAATGGGCAGGGCATATAAGAAGAACTGACAGTCTCTGGGTTCGCAAGGTACTAGAGTGGCAACCTCGCACCGGAAAACGCCATGTAGGCAGAGCTCCACTAGGAGGACCACCAACATCAGATGAATCGCAGGGAGCCGCTGGATAGAAGCAACGCAAGACCGAGGCATGTGGAAGTCTGTGCAAGAGACCTATGTCCAGCTGTGGACGTCGGTCGGCTGATAAATAGGAAGAAGAAAATAAGACCGGGGCGTGTGGAAGTCTTTGCAAGAGACCTAAGGAGAAAATGAACCATATTATTGTACCTAATCATGTTTTTCAGTCGCTCTTTTTCTTACCAAAATGTCTGTTGCCAAAAATAGCTCCTAAGTCACAAACTTTTATAGGTAATCCGAACAAAAGAATTTTTCGGGAAAGGCTTCCATAATAATATAAAAACAGCGTGACGTAAACTTTATATCCCATAACCGTCGTTTATTATGGCTTATGAATTATGTAGGCTTTGACGCTTTTACTTTATACTATACTAGCTGTTGCGCGCGACTTCGTCCGCGTCAATTTCTGTTATTATGATCGCGATTAAGAAGTTTTTAAAAGAATATATTTTAAATATGGATAATTTTTCCCGTTTTTGCAACATTTTTCACTGATGCTTCGCTCATAGGAGCGAAAAGCGCAGCATAAATATTGGTCGCAGCGTAATGTTATATAGCTTAAAGCCTTCCTCGATAAATGGACTATCCAACACAAAAATAATTTTTCAATTCGAACTAGTAGTTCCTGAGATTAGCGCGTTCAAACAAAAAAACTATTCAGCTTTATATATATTAGTGTAAATTTTTGAAGTTTATTTTGACCATAAACATATAGTATACACACTATGATTTTACAATAAATCATTTTGAAATATACTAAGTATTAGCACGTATTAGTATACGTAATCAAATGCTGCAATTAGTGGAATTAATACAATGAAATTGCGGCAAGTTTTGGCTATCAGAAATGATAACTAAGGAGCAATATCGTTCACTGGCAATAACACACTAATTGAAGCTAAATATGGTACACAAATTTTGCTTCTATGGGAATTAGTGACGCCATAATGTAACAAGCACAATATTGTTGTAAAATCCTTGCTAACATTTGACATATTTATAGAATATTACCGTATATTCTGGTTATATATGGTTCAACGGGTGGGTGTCAAAACAAATATTAAGCTAGCCATATTAGAACATCTACGAAGGTATCTAGCTAACTCAAAGATTCCTCTTACTCTGCGTGATACAGTGATGAAAAGCCGTCAATTTCCCATCACCTAGTAAGAATTTTTTTGTCAGAAAAACACAGACACTTTTTTGAACCCAATCCTAGTATCGAACCCTACACCAAATTTGGAAGAAGCCCGGATTATTTATTTAAAGCAGAGTTTACCAAAATTGATAATGCCTGCTAAGTGCTAACATTTGCAAGAAAACGGTGTTCTTAGAAGAATACAAATCATAAAGTACTAAAGGATACCCACATACCAATAAGTACACCACTACTAACTACATCTTCTTCTTCTAAATATATAAAATGCAAAGGTGACTGATTGACTGACTGACTGACTGACTGACTGATCTATCAACGCACAGCCCTAAACACTGGACGGTTAGGGCTGAAATTTGGCATCCAGACGGCTATTATGATGTAGGCATCCGCTAGGAAGGGATTTTTGAAAATTCAATCCCTAAGGGGGTAAAATAGGTGTTTAAAAAATCGAATTTAACGTGAGCGAAGCCGCGAGCAAAAGCTAGTACTCTATATACACTTAGTAAATATTTTTAAGACAACAATAGGACAGCAAATCTCCAAACTAAATCAAAATGACAGCTAAATGTAATGCTATCCTGTCCTCTCCTGAACCCTCTTTGTGCTATCCTGCTATTATTACTCTATCCGTTCACTACTGTCACTTCTGTTCAGATTAAATCATGATGAATGGTTGACACTTTGCGAAATTGGGCACCACTTACAATAAGCATTGAAATAGTGACAAATATCATCACCGCTTACAATGACTGCTTTATTGGTTACTGCTGTTGCCTGCGTGAATTTAGGTACCTTAAATATCCCAGTATCTTTGATTTCTTGGGATAAAAAAAATAGCGCCTTTCTCCAGGATTGAAAATATCCTCCAAATTTTAACAAGATCGATTCAGCGTGATCTTCTGTAAATTGTTTTAATTTTTGTGCAAGATCCCCAAATATTTTCGGGATAAATAGCCTAAATTACCCTTGTAACATTTTAACGTATTTATCACATTAATTTAGTTTTAGTTTAAGTACGAAGTAAAATAAAAAGTGCAGCGCAATTTTTTGTGTAATCCAATAGAAATGGGGCAACCTGAAAATCAGCGCTGAGCATTGTTGTCAATGCTGAGAAATGCTGAGGTTGTTTCCTATTGTTTATTGTTAGTCTTTAATTTAGCCATAGGTTTAAGGTTTTTCACTGTACATCGAGCAATTAGGAAACAATAAAGCTTTTATTTATTTATTTAAATCCCAGTATGATCCTTAATTTACCTAATAAAGAAAAATCGATCAAGGCATTATGAAGAACCCAGACAAATAGATAGATGGCCAGAAATTTTAAACCGTGTGTTTTGGTTATGCCTGTGTTCGAATCAGCTTAAGCCATCGCCAATCTGCTAGTCTACCACGCCAAGACGTGCGGATTGGCAGATTTCACACACCTTTGAGAACAATATGAAGAACTCTCGATATTTTCCTCCATCATTAATTTTAATTACGCAATGCAGTCAATGATCTTAGTATCAAGAGATCGATAATGATAAGTTTGGACGAAGTACAGCTTCAAAATTAATTTCCATTCAAATGAATCTAAAAAAAAATTGGCGTCATCGTGTGAATAAACCCACAAATTACGATCCCGCTATATGCCACAAACTATAACTATTTCGAAGTCGTTGACATTTGGACAGGCAAAACAATGAAACTAACGTTGTTTATCACATGAAATCAACCGTTATAACAAAGGTCGTTAAGAAATCTTACCTAATACATAGTTTTACGGTAAAAGAAATGTCACGGTAGGTACTCAAGCAGTCTCGGTGAAGTAGAAACAAGGGCATAATTTATGCCTGTAGTTTAGTCCATCAGTGAATAGAAACTGTTTGTTGATACTTAATCGTTTTGGTATGTAGGTATACCAATAGCCTAATAGGGTCTTTTTTTATTCGATGACGAGATAGTCCTTGACTGCAATCTCACCTGATGGTGAGTAAGGATGCAGTCTAAGATGGTATTACGCTAACTAGGAAGGGGTATGGCAGTGCACTCATATCCTTAATCGGTTTCTATGCGACATCGTGGCGGAACGCTAAATCGCTTGACGGCACGTCTTTGGCGGTAGGGTGGTAACTAGCCACGGCCAAAGCCTCCCACCAGACCAGATGAGAGCGTTCAGTGAGACTAAATTTAAAACTATTAGAGTAGGTACATAATAGGAATATTAGAATACCCAATAGCAAGGCCCAAGTCAATCGAAGCCATAGATCATAGTTTCGATTTTGAAGAAAATAAAACCAGTATTCAAAGATTATTGTGATAAAGTGCGGAATAGAAGCAAGGTTCAGTCACAGCCTTGTTGCTCTATTGCCATAACTTTTACGCTTGTTACCTACGTAAAAAGAAATAGGTAATAAAATTACGTAACAAGCTTGCGAAATTTTTAGTTAGAAAACGTGTAATTAAAACTTTCCATAATTGTTTTAAGGGAAATTATAATAATATCTATCTTACTTTTCATATTTTAGGGTTCCGAACAAAACTTCGGAAACCTTATAGGATCAATTCGTTGTCCGTCTGTCTGTCAGTGTGTCAAGACCCTTTTTTTAAAGGCTTTACGTGAGTGAAGCCGCGGGCAAAAGCTATTTTATTTTTATTTTTTTATTCTATGACAAGATAGCCCTTGACTGCGATCTCACCTGATGGTAAGTGACGATGCAGTCTAAGATGGTAAGATAAGCTAGTGATTTATAATAATATAATAAAATACTAGCTTTTGCCGGAAGCTATTTTATCTCATATTATGAGAGTATGAACTAATAGGTTATCATAAGAATAACAATAACATTTTATAAACTGTGTGGAAAATTGTATTTCACATAGTAATAACATAAAATATTATTTCATAGTTTGCATACTTTTTTAACGAAAATATTTATTCTTTATTTACAA
This sequence comes from Hipparchia sbordonii, assembly GCA_038048805.1. Taxonomy (NCBI): domain Eukaryota; kingdom Metazoa; phylum Arthropoda; class Insecta; order Lepidoptera; family Nymphalidae; genus Hipparchia; species Hipparchia sbordonii. The sequence goes on along the minus strand of CM076107.1, from coordinate 2,849,976 downwards.
ACCGTGTCAAATATACACATGTATTATTTAATAATAATAAAAATATAATAACTAAGCTACTTTGTATGTTTATAATGTTATGTATTTATGCAGAACATTGTTACCGGAAGCAGTCGACTTGAATATGTACTAAACTTATTACATAAGTAGGTTCATATAATTTTATGTATATTTCGGTAGTAAGTGAAGTAGATTTAAAAGGTTGGGTTAGGTTAGGTTCATACCTAACAATATTATGGTACTTACATTCCTAATTTGCTTATTTTTTAAAATTATAAACTGTTTAAATATTTCAATATTGTACCATATTTCAAATATAAAAAAATTAAGCCAACTTGGTAACATTTTAAATATAATTAAGACTTTTTCATTTTGTAACCGGGTTTCGAAATTCAAAAAATACATTACAAAATACTTAATCGTAATCGTAAAATCTGTTAACACTATCAGGTACCTAAAAACGTATTTAATGATCTAGGTAGTCTCTATCTGTGGTATCTATTTGTTTATTTAGATAGGGTCTACTTTCCGGTATAGACCTCAGGTACGCATAAAGTCCACTTAATCTAATTTTTAACATAGGCTCTCATAAATAACGATGCCAACACTTTTTTTTTGTATGAACTAGCCTAGCAAAGCACTAAAAAATCTTACATTACTTAAACCTAAATCTTAGGTTTCTTGCCCAAACAAAGAATATAACCTCAAAGTATCAAACAAAAACAAAGCATAGCAACATACCACGTTCACAGACACTGCGTGTGCGCTGCACGTCAACTCACTACTGAGTCTACTGGCTCAGACTGACTCATTGACTCACGATTGTCTTCCCCATTGCCTTGACCTTTGCAAGTTGTTTTGGTGGCCGGAGTTCGTGCAAAAAGTGGGCAATCTTGGGTTCGGCGCGAATGACCTATTCTGCAGTATGGGAAAGGTTCTTTTTAAGTGACTTTAAAGAAGGACAAGGTTCTTTCGACTCTATATTTTTTATATTGTGTGTATGCACTGCGATGTCAACGTTGATTTTAATGAATTTATTGAAGGAGCTATATCTTGACTTTGGTCCCATTTAAAATATTCTATCTCTACAGGTGGAAAATTAAGAGATGAATCCTCATTACTAAATATCATGCACAGATAACATTAGTTACTAACATTGCATTAATAAAAAGGAATCCTCAAGATGAAATAAAAAGTGGCATACTTTCACATATGGTGCTCAGACATGGTCCCTGACGAACCTTCAAAGTCCAAGCTCAAGGTTTACCAAAGAGCCATGGAACGCAGCATTACGTAAAATTAGCAGATCGTGTGAGAAATTCCGATATACAATCCAAAACGTTAGTAGCCGCTGTCAGCACAGCAGCCGCTTCACTCAAGTTGGACTGGGCAGGTCATATTGTGAGCCATATACCAGATGACTTATGGAGTAAATCTGCTTCTTTCTAGGAAAAATTGGAGGGAGGCCTTTGCCCAGTCGTGAGACAGCTCAGGCTAATTTAGATTAGAGTAGACATTCAAGAATTTCAGATGAAAAGAACCCACTTTTGGAAGTCTCAATTGCAGATGCCGACTTCTTTAAAATCAATAAAGTCTGAGAGCTTTTACCCTCGGTACTTAACCCGTTAGATAAGAAGGTAATGTTATAATCAGTCTAATATATTACTTTACTTTACTATTAGGGTACTTTTAGGGTCGATTTCACCATTGTAAAATAAGTCTTATCTGAGCTTAAATTTGAACTACATACGTCTTTTTATACATATACTATATCATAGTCATAAGTATGTATCGAATTGATAACCTCCTTTTTTTAAGTCGGTTAAAAAGATGGCCACGCTTTCTATCTTACCCAGGTCAAAACTTAAGAAGGCTCAAAACCCTTATTTGCTCTACCCGAATGGAACGTCCTGCGTGTTTACTTTTTCCCTAGTACCAATCCAAAATTTGTCTCGATTACTAGTTGGAATCCCTTTGTACAATTTGACCCTACTTAGTTTCAACGTTTGATAGGATCGTCTTTCGATACAGGGTACATTAAGTGTCTCAAGGTTGACAAGTTGTTAGGTCAAGTGTTGCTCGAATGCTACAAGTATTTCATAAGCACTTTACGCCTGAAATCAATAAAACTGCCAAAACTGTTAGCATCTGGCGCGAATGTGGAAATGCTTTGCACATGCGCCGCCCAGTGTTGTCAGTAAGGGAATAGAGGTCTCCCTTATTTTAGGGTATCCGCGATTATAATGAACTTATAAACCAAAAAAAAAAGATACTTACCAGCCGAATTGATAACCTCCTCCTATTTGGAAGTCATTTGAAAAGATCTCAATATTATATTTTATACGACTGTATTAACCACAAAAGAATATTTTTGAAGACCGCTTATGGATATAAATCAAAATATTAAATTAAAACGTCACAATTATACGGTTATTTTTAAAATTCATAATTACTTCCTTGTTTATATCCTATTCATGATACGATTGTAGAGACTCAAGAGAATCATAAATATTGAAACAATTATGGATTTGGTCACAGATTTATTGGTTAAGAATAAGCAGCAAAGAGGAGTGCCACTTTCATCATTATAAGTTATATTGAAAATTAAACCTTAGTTAAAAAATTAAATTAACACAGCAACACCGAAATCAAACGTCAAAATTACAAAGTGGAGCGAAATTTCCGCGGAGCAATTTATTTCCTTTAATTATGAATGAAAATATTAGCGATTCGCCCTGAAACTGGAAAACCTAATAATACTCAATTAAAGTGTTCGTTTAAAACAATTTTCGCGGGAAAATGACGTGTAAATTTTAGTCAAAAATATAAGGTCGCGCGATATTTTGGCGAGATGTATTTAATACTAGATTTTGTTGAATTGTTGTATTGATGTGGTGTTGTTGAGTCTTCCCCGTTGTTCGTTGTTGTTGCATAGTTAGTTACAGTGTTGTGTAAGAGGTTGTGTTTTATAAAATCGAAGAAATTTCGCTGACTGTAAAAGGTAATTACTGTTTGTTATTAGTAGGTACGTAGTCTTTATAACTGTTGCGCTCTTTTGCACTGTTTCCCGATAGGCAACTAAAATGGTCTCAGGCAACAGCCTTCAACTTAGATGTTGACCCACATTTGTGTATATAATATACCATATATTTTCTACGTTATCACAAAGTTATCAACCGATACATATCGACTGGTGAACATAGGTTTCTTGTAAGGACATCCACACATCTCGGTTTTGTGCCGCCTATATCCAGTGGCTCTTTCCGACTCGTCTAATTTCATTGGTCCATCTAGGGGGGGGATGGTTTTGCTATCCCTGAACTTTTCGGTGCAAGGTCACCCAATGCTATTACTACTATTTAAGGGTCTCAAAAAGCACAAACATTTTGAGACCCTTAAATAGTATTAATAGCATAGCATTAAACAGTTGCTAGTGAATTAGTACGTACTTTTAGGGTTACTTACCCGAAGGGTAACCAACGAGACGCTATTAATAAGCCTTCGCTGTCCGTCCGTCCGTCTGTCTGTCTGTCAGCGGGCTATATCTCATGATCCGTAATAGATATTTAAAATTTTCACAGAATGTGTATTTTTGTTGCTGCTAAAATCGCTCATTTGCGACAAGAGTGACATAATTCAAAATCCACGATGAGAGAATTCTCTCGTTGGAGAGTAATGTTTTGTGAATGCTGCGGTCTCGAAACAACACAGCGGCCAACCAAGCGACAGAGCATTAAGTCACAATTTCTCTCGCACTTATTTTTTTGTGCTTAGCGTAATGTTGTTTTTATAGCAAAAAGGATGACACTAAAATTGGTGAATTTTGAGTTAAGTCACCCTTGTCGCAAATGAGCGAAATATATTTACTCCATTATTAGCGAAGATTGATGCTAACATTGCGACATGTAGTATGTAAATAAACAACACTACGTTCGTATACAAACTCCAGTTCACTCGAGCTTTCAGAAGACTCTTAAGAGCCTTTGATTGTTCCAGAATATATAATGCGGTATAAGCGGCGAACTTCTCAAACCACGAGAGCGTCGTCGCGTCATTCCGACAAGAAGTACACAATTCGTAAGTTGTCAAGCGCTTATAACTTTAAGGTTAATTAAGCCTTAATCTCAGACATAACTTTCTCTCTTAATTATTAAGCCAAGTCGCTAGCCGCAAGCCCAAGGACCCTTCCATAACTAAGTTGGGCTATAATATTTCGAGGGTATCTTAAAATGGACTGTATATAATTCTTAAGGTACTTATCACGACCTATCTAGCGCAGTGGATAGCGCTATCTATTATTATCAAGGCGAAAGTTTGTATGTGTATGTGTGACTGTGACACACACACAGTGTATGTTTGTTACTCTTTTACGCAAAAACTAATTTACGGATTTGGCTACTTGGAATGGAGGTAGCTCATACCCAGGATTAACATATAGGCTACATTTTAAAAATTAAGGAGTTCCCACGGGAACCAGAAACCTTTATCCACGGGGAAGAATTCGGGGGCTTTAGTTGTCTTATAAGTGGGAAGTCTCAATGTCGATTCCAAGGGCGAGGGCAATATGGGAATTTATAATTTCTTAATAATTGTCTCTGAGATGCTTTGGCCGTGGAAAGTATCGTAAGGAATCCTGCACGTCTAAGGCTGAAATCTATAGGTATAGATCGCACTCTCACTCAACTCAGACTCAAGACAGAATTAAAACGAGACGGATTTATGTCAGAGTATATTTGTGTCTCGTTTTAACCTTTAGTCTGAGCTGAGACAGAGCACGCTCTATGGATCTCAGGGTGAAAGTTCTTCTTAATGTTTTCAAAGGAGTGTGAGGTCTACCAATTCGCATTGGGCCAGCGTGGTAGACTTTGGCCTATATAATCCTTCTTTAAGTGGAGACCTGTGCTTAGTAGCCTTTGATGGACTGCTGACGACCTGCCTACTTGTATGAAAGATCCTGTCAGGGTTATTATCTCTCAGGTCACTACCACAGAAATCTTAATCAATCAGGATCACTTTCATAAACTCATCCAGAGGAGGTCCTCAATTACGTTAGGTTACTGGATTAAATAATAACCTTTCATTTAATCGCGGGGATTCTTGACAAAGTTAATTCAACTTTACCTACACGTAATAATTTATGTTTATTTATAATATTTATCCTATTAAAGTTTGTCGTTTAAAAGCAATATGACTATGAAAATGAGTTTGGAACGCGAGGCTTTGTGTTTGAGAACTTTGCCGATTAAAACTTTTTAGCTTAAAGGGATTCGCGGCAGCATCGATTTCTCTCAGCGCCAGTGTTTTTGTATTGATTTGTTACCACACTAGAGTATCGAAGTAGTCAGCTTAAAATATTCACAAGAGCCTACAATAGCAGATAGCTTACAGTTAATACCAATAAAGTGTCAGATTAAGTAAGTTATAAGGATATTTTGGAGTCCCCCTTTGAAATGAAGTCCCGAGGCTAGCTCTTGATGCACGTAAGGGTTGCCTTATCCACCATTAAGAGTAGGTAAGCTTTTAGTTTAAAATGCTGATTCCTCTTATCGCTATTGAAGCTTGACCGTCGTCTCGTCATAATATAACGCCCTGTCTTTCGCCAAACGAAAAAGCTATGGTACTGGTTATCTCAAACCGAATTTTCGGTTTCAATTTTTTTTTTGTCTATACAGTGTCCTAAATCCTCATTGGTATCCAAATTGAGTAGAGTCGGACTTTTAACGGCTACAACCCTTACTGTCTTTGTTGTTCCTTTCCTTTTGTTGATCCTTTCCTTTCAACCTTTCAACCTACAACACCACTATAAACCTAATTTCTTTTTTTAGCTCGTTTCCGTTTTCTATTTATTTCTTCTTCCTTTTCTTTCATTATATTCTCAATGTATTCTGTGGCAGCCTTCTATTTTTCCTCCGTTTGGAGCATTTTAAGTTAGTAACAAGGATATTTTGGAGACTCCCTTGGAATTGGAGGCTAAGCTCCACATGCGCTAAATCCGCCACTTTAATAATTCACGCTTGTCTAAGTTAGTTATAAGGATATTCTGGCACGAGGTCTATTCGCGTTTATCATGGAGACGGATATTTTTATCCGGCACTTAAGTAGACGTGATAAATATTTATGCCAAGAGTCTACCTTCGGCCGTTGCTGGGGGTTGGCATGATGCCAGTTGTTATCAGACGGTGTTATGGCGCCTTGCAGACTACGGCAGCAATAACGCCTCTATTGTGATTCTGTTGCATAGCATTTCGCGACACAAACAACATTCGGTGTAAGCATTTTTAATCCTATTTTACTTTTTTGGCAGTTTTTCTTCGGGAAAATGTATAGGTATAGATTTTTATATTATAAACTCGCTAATCACGATGAATTACGTCGATCCATAGCTCCGTTGCGCAATGATTGAAGGACAAACCAATAAATAAACATACTTACGCATTTATAATATTCGTAAGGTTAGTAAGGAAGTATGGCTTTACACAATGTATTTGTTTGTTGGTTTTTCCTTTAATCAAGCAGCAACTAAGTAATGGATCGACGTGATTTTTTCAAAATCAAAGAGTTTTCCTACGGGATTTTTAAAAACCAATAGGTACCATGCAGATACAGTCGCGTCTCTCGGGCATCAGTGGTAACATCACCTCGATAGCTCTGTTGCGGCGTGATTGAAGGATAAACCAACAAACAAAAACACTTCGACATTTATTATAATACCTATTAATTAATGCCCGCGAATTCGTACGCGTGGATTGACATTTTTTTATTCCCACGGGAACTCTCTTATTTTCCGGGATAAAAAATAGCCTGTGCTATTCCAGACTAAATAAAGCAAACCTTTGACTGGGTTTTTATTAAATCAGGCATTATTTATAAGGTTGTTTGCACCTTCTCTCAAAGCAGTTGAAAAGTTATGCAAAACTTTTGTGCGAGTTTCCGAAACTCGTAACAACGTTTCGTAGAATAGGGACACTTTTTCTCTTACTTACGTATTTTTATCATCCATGGCTCTTTTGTAAATTGTAGGATAAAGTTGTATAATCCAGGCAGATGGGATGTAGGTATATTTGTGAGATAAGTATAGGTGAATCGCACTATATTTTGAAAAATGAATCTCTACTAATCCTTTCTACTTATTTTACTATCCTACTTCTTACTTCCTACTATACTACTTTATAATATTATAAATGCGAAAGTTTGTATGTTTGTTATTCAATCACGTCGCAACGACTCAATTGATTTGACTGCAATTTGGCATAGAGATATGTAGAGATATATAGAGATTATGATATAGAGATTATAGTCTGGAATAGCACATAGGCTACTTATTATCTTGGAAAATAAGAGAGTTCCCGCGGGAATCCAAAAAACCTCAATCCACGTGTACGAAGTCGCGGGCATGAGCAAGTAGCTATTCTTTAAATAAAAAAATATGTGGAGTTTTTGAGGCCTACTAATTTTGATTAATCTGCTATATTTTCCGACCGTAAACGTTTTAAGTTTTAAGAGTTTCCCAAAATCACAATATTCCGCTCACCGATGAAATAATACTCTACCCTTAAAATAATTCACTGAGGGTACTCTGTCAAAAACTCTTCAACTCTTGTGACGAGGGTTCGCGAGGCAAGGTGTCGAGATCTCTGTCGCTCGGAGGGCTGTTGAAACTCTTGTATATTTGTACCTCTATTGAACTGGGTTAACTTTGTTTGTACCTCTATTGAGCTGGATCAACTTTATCTCGAGATTAAAAATGTATAAAAACAAGCGAGCAATTTATTTGAAGAAAACTTGGTCAACTTTCGGACAGCTTTTTCGTAAGTCATAACTGAGCACTCAATTATTTAGATTTATAATAGGATTTCTATCGAAATACAAAAAGGAAAAGTCTTCTAAGAATTTATTTATTAATCTGAAAAACGAAATCGGTGGCGGCAATCTTTGACCGATTTTCATCAAACATAACAGCTAAGAACACTCCCGACTACCTTTCAAACAAAAAAAAAACAAAATCAAAATCGGTTCATCCTTTCGGGAGCTACGATGCCACAGACAGACACACACACTAACACACACACATCAAACTTAAAACACCCACACACACATAAAATATTACGAGTACGTACCACGGTGATTATTTTAGGTGGGATTATCGATATTTCGATCCAATTGCATGGACCGTGAAATAATTACCGTGATACGTACTCGTAATATTTTATAATAATGAAGCTTCACTGTATACATAGCTTAGTTTGGTTACTTATTGTAAAATTATTTTATTTTTTGAAAAGAGCAACAGCTGAATTTCTTGCCGGTTCTTCTCAGCAGAATCTGCATTCCGAACCGGTGGTAGATTTATGACATGTCATAAAAGCTACAAGGTAGCCTACATGAAATAAATAAATTTTGAATTTTTGAATTTTGAATTTCAATTATGTTAGTATGAAACAAGCTTTTAAGCTAATGAAAGAGCATTTCCCTGTAGCACTAATTAGTGAGAGCAATATTTTATTTATAAGTGCCAGTTAAATGACCTTAATCTAGCGCCATTATATCGAGCGCCTTGCTCTGGTATAACGGCAATCGCCGTGTTAAGCAGGCCATTACAAAAGAGTAATAGGCTGATACTTGACCCGAATGAAAACAATGTGGCAAAATTGTCTGCACCATCTCTTAACTGAACTAAATTGGCAGGCCTTGTATCTCGTGCTATTCCTTTAATAGTGGAAGGACGTTTTACAGGTTTCAAACTCTTGAAATCTTTTTATCTGAAAACTATAGAATAGTACCTACTAATCCGTAAGTAAAATATTTTTTAACGATGTGGTTTTAGATTTTCATAAATCGTTTATTTGCAAAAATCTTGTATCTCGAAAACTTAGTGACCAGTTATAAATAATTTCGTCATTTTATGCTCTATGAAAATAATATTAATTGAAAAGTAAACTCGCAAAAGTTTATACTACATACCTAATTTTAAATGTTTTAAAAACTAAGATATCACATATCTATTTGAAATTTTGAGACAATTTTTTCACAAAAAATCGGGATTTTTTAAGATAAAACAGTGTTGCAGAAAGTTTAACGAAATATTCTACTGGTTTCGAAATTGCAAGCTTGCAGCAATGGCGCATTGATACCTTCCTTAGAGCTGCGATTTGGCAACTTTTCAATATCGGGTTATGAGTTGCTGCAAAACAATATATGAAACAAGACAGGTTAAAATAATAATATAACACTAGCTTTTGCCCCTGACTTCGTTTGCGTGGAGTTGTGTTTTTAAAAATCCCATATCTTTTTTCAGAATAAAAGGTAGCCTGTGGCTGCCTTTGGCCAAATCCTTAACTATATTTACCCATGCGAAAATCAGTCTATTCGTTGTTCTGTTGGTGCGTGATTGAAGGATAAACCAACAAACCTACAAACAAACACACTTTACATGTACTTTTCCATAATAAAGGACATGGCCAATTTTTGTATGGGCGTTCGAACTTAGTGTACACCAATGACTTTTGGTGTTATAAATTCGTGATTTTATGCACATTAAATTGTTATAAATAAAAAACTCACAGAACTTGTCATTACAATGTACTAGACGTAAACGTGTAAGAGTATATATTATGATTACAAAAACTTAAGGCGCTTTAAAATAGCGAACAGTTGCGAAACTGGTATAGTTTTAGTTATAATAGGCATTTAAAAAAGGTATCTGCCTCGTTTGTTTAGTGGTTAGCATATTCGACTGTAAATCACGAGTTCCGGGGTTCGATTACCGGGTCGGGCAAATAATTGTTAGGTATTGAGTTTTTCTGTCAAGAAATTCTCGTGCCAGCCCAGAGTTGGTAGTTGGCGTTGGTTCACCCCCGTGCCTCGGAGAGCACGTTAAACAGTCAGTCCCGGTTATTATAAGTATCATGTGATAATAGTCGTTAAAGCCCGCCAACCATTTGAGCAGCGTGGCGGGTCTAAGCTCTAAATCCCTCTCCTATCCTCCTGTATCTATTTCCTCTATATATCTCTCCTATGAGAGGCCTGTGCCCAGCAGTGGGACGTTAATAGGTTGTAGTGGTGGTGGTGGTGGTGGATACAATACAGTAAAGGCCACTTTCTCATCGGTCGTATGCTTTTTATTGCAAAGGTTTACCAAGGGAAACACAAAATAAAACAAAAGAGTAAAAATAATTATTTATTTATTAGAGAAAATAAAAAAAAATATTATAATATAGTACTTATATCTTAAATGCCTAGATAACTCAATGTACATTTCAGCGATGCAGAGCTAGTGTCAAAGAGACCGAGGTTAACCAACCGGCTTGGATAAAACAGAACATTTTTATTTCACTTAAACACTAACCTGTAATGAGTGTATTATAAGTACCTATTGTAATGCTTCAGTCATTTCATAAATAGCTGCTTTTAACATAACTAAATTAATTAGTGTTAGGGTGCCCTTTTAAGCGCGGTTCTCAACAAAGATTACTAGTGGACCCTGCAGACATTATCCTGCCCGGAAAAGCAGTGCCACTTACCAGGTCCATTTGTGAATTCAAACCCTTCAGGACCCACTTGAACATACACAAAAATACCATTAAAATCATCTCTGCCGTTTAGGAGATCAGTGACAGTCCAATTACGTTTTCAAACTATCCAGGAACTCATTGAAATATACACATAAAAGGTCATCCAAATCAGTCCAACTGATTAGGAGTTAGGTGACTAACACACATACCGAAGAATTATATAATAGGATTTTCTTAACTTTTCTTTTTATAAGAACCTTTACCTACAAACCTACAAAGTATTAGAAAACCTTAAAAAAAATCGGTAAAGTTGTTCTCAAGTTATGGTGTGATGAAGGGAAACAGGGATTAATTTTTATATATACATAGATTCTAATATTCTTGAATCGTTAAAAGTATATTATCTAAAAATCCTGCTGGAGCTTGAATATCATTTTGGTGCCTTGCCCAACCTAAGTACCAGATTATAGTCATGACATGACAACAACAACCAACAGTCCTGTTCCCTACAAGACAATTACAATAATAGCCTAAAATAGCTTCCAGGACAGAATCACTATTATGTTCAGTGTCAAATAAAACATAAGCAAAATAAATTCTTTGGGAAACATGGCGAGACTTAATACGTCCTCTTAATAAATAGGGATGATTACCACCAACACGGAATATCATTTCTTGGGAATGTTCCAGTTCTGGACATACTTCAACCACATACATACCATTATCCCTGATATGTTCACCGAAGTATGAACGTGCTTGTTTCACCTGATATGGGCCTAATGCAAACAATATTAAATCATTGTATGTGAAAACTGGGAAATTATTTAGCTGAGGCAAGTTACCATCAATTCGGGTAAACATAACTCGTCTTCTGTTTATATTATAATCAATAATAAATTGACCAAGATGATTAGGTTCATCCATATATCGCAATGCTCTTTGGATTATACTCTCAGCGTTAGGACTATCCACTAACACAGGATGGAATTTATTTAATAGAGCCCCAGCAATTCTGAAATCAACCATTAAATGTGTTGAGGCATTATTAAAATACCTTTGTCTAAACAGTTTAAAATCCCTCTTAAACCTCCCATTCACAACTTCCACAACCCATCTACATAGCGTTACTTTACGGCTTCTATTAGCTTGTGAAAATGTAAGTTGGCTTGCTCCTTCATCTAATGATTCTGGTTTATGCACACGATAATTACAATTTTCAAGTAAAGGGATGGCATCTCTAAAGCCCCTATCTAAAACCATAATATCATTTTCTCTAAAAAGTCTTCGGAACAGTCCATTTTCATTTTCAAACAAGTGTATCATAATTTCGGCATCAGTTTGGGTAGCAGCATAGGGTCCCACAGCATCGATGATGTAACCATCGCAAGATACAATCATAAATGGTTTGATCAAATTGTCATATTTGTGCAAACTATATGTCTTCTTTTGAAACATATAGTTTGCACTTTTCTGTAAGTAAATGTAAGTCCCATCAAATATTGCGATTGCAGGCCTATCTCCAGTTATATACTCATCAGAATCACTCAGTAATGCTTCAGGAACTCTCAAGTTTCTCTCTGATATTTCCCTGTGAGTGATATGATTCACACCAATATTATTGGGAACAAAATGCTCATTGAGACACAACCTAACTTTTTTCATTATCAGTTCCAATGTAGACCTAGGTATATCAAAAAGACTTGCCAATCGTCTATTACTCTCGCCTGTTCTAAGTTTAATTAAATAAATAGCTAAAGAGCGTTTAGGTTGCTTAATATTTAGAGGCAAAAGATTATACAGAATTAAAAACTGAGGTACTGTAAGACCCGTCCAATAATGGCAATAGTGGTTCGGCATTTCTGAGACATTTTCAAAGTTCAGAATATTCACTTTTGATTTCATAATATTGAGTATGTCTTCTATATGTATAGCTGTAAATGTAGAATGTGTCACATTCATTTGAGGCAATAAATGCCACTGATTGTTGTACAAATGTGTTTCACACACTCTACAGCTGCGGGGAATATAAAAACTATATTCTTGCAACAGAATTCTTTTAAGGAATTGTGGGACCAAATGTAAAGATCTGTTTCGGCACTGTTGAAATATACAGTGAACAGATGTGATTGATGGTCGCTTATAATTAGGTAATGTTATGGTATTACTTTCCCTTCGAGTTGCCCTATTTTGAACAGGAGGTAATGGTGGTGGTTCTGGAGGTCTAATCACTTGAACAGGAGGTAAAAGTGGTGGCTCTGGAGGTCTAACCACTTGAACAGTAGGGGCTGCTGCATTAGTGTTCGAAGCCAACTCCTGCATTAGCCCACTTTGAACAGGAGGTAACAGTTGTGGCTCTGGAGGCCTAACCAGTTGAACAGTAGGGGCTGCTGCATTGTCTCGTGATGAGTCATGCACGGCCTGTCTATTTGCTCGCATCCAACACACATGACAAACATAGTTGTTTCTTGAGAGCTGAAAACAAACCACAGTTAGCAACTATCTTTTGTATAACTCTGTTTATATTTTCAAGTATTATATTATTAATTATTATACTATTTTAGAACATGCCTACTTTAGGGAAGTATATGATAAAGATGAAAAATACATATATTACAATCATACATACATACATAATCTGAAACTTATTTTTTATAATTATTCCACACATACTGAAGTTTGAAGCAATATATAATAAAGATTAATACAACTAGGTATTTATAATAATGAAAAACAAAATGCTTACCACATAATTAGTATTTTGTGATAATAGGACTGCCAGCAATGGACTCTCCATGCTGACATTATGGTATCTTATTTTTCGCACAGATTTGCCACAACCAAGGCAAACCTTGTGATGCCCCAGTAGTCGCTCATGTTCACCAGCTTCGGTATTCAATAATAAGAAGCATGGATGACAAATAAATGCATCCAGAAGTAACTGAAAATATGATTCATGATGATAATATCGCACACCATACATAAAAATAAATCAGATTAAGTTTTTCTACTCCAACTTCATACCTGTGTTTCAGCATTGTTTATCCAACGCGAAAGTCTTGTTTGATAGTATGTAGAAAGCGAGGATATGAGATGCCTTTGCAACCTTTGTATGTCTACTCCGCAGTTTATGCACCTCATAATGATCTCCACAAAACAAATCCGAAACGCAATGCAAATCAGAGTCCAGTGTTAATAGCAAGATAATCGAGTGGTAGAAGGTATCAGTCCGTAGACATAAGCAGGGGTCAAAAATATTAGAAGATAATCGCAAAAACACAAACACAACGAACGCAAGCGCAACGAAGAAACGGCAATGCAAACAAACAGCCTACCATAAACATTGATGTTTGATATAGACTATGACACATTGTCAAACACGTAAATCGCGTTCCGTTTTATGTCATATTTTGCAGAATGTGGCAATGGACTTAAAATATAATTATTACTCATGTAACATTGTTATTTTTAATACATTTTTTTTTTCATTTATTGAATGCAAAAAATATCAATAAAGAGAGTTTCGATATGAATAAAATGTTCCTAGTAAAAGCATTTGTCATCCAGATAACGTGTCTTCTTAAGTAATACGCATGGTGCGGAACGTCCATTATTTTCTATAGATTTCTCTATGGTACAGTATGGCGGAAGTTGACGAATTCATCTTGTATTCCTTAATATTTTGAAATAAAAACTGACAAGTTCAGAGAGCTTAAAAACTACGTATTAATTAATCTTTCTATTTTTAATATTCAATAAATATTTACTGTGTTGTGTACGTGGAATGTACTTTTTTGGCCATCTCCTTTCCATTTTTCAAAATAAAAGGGGTTAGGATCCACATCAATGACAGATACAGAGAGAGATAGAATTAAGTTAAAGTTAGGTTAGCTATTATAATTACTGGAGGAAGACCACTGGAGGAAGATTATTGTGAATTACAATGAGATGTGTTTTAGGGTTAACTTATGTAGATAATATTTTCCTCTCGACTGAATCCGATCATTACGGCCAACCTTCTTAGAAATTAGCCATCTGCGCGGGTGATATTAAAGTGCACAAGTGTGTGCGCAAACAGAGATGCGCTCTGTATTCCTTCACTCTCATAGTCCGGGGGGACGGAAATCCGACACGACCGAAGAGAGACCAGGCGCAGGACCGACGGCTTTAGGTACTCTGCGAGGCACGGGGATGGCTCACCGTCATCTTCCTAACTCCCGGATTGTACCTGGCTATCGTCATCCGCAGTCGAACATTTATTGCCCCGACCCAGGAATCGAACCTTGGCTATCGTCATCCGCAGTCGAACATTTATTGCCCCGACCCAGCAGTCGAACATGTTAACCACTAGACCAATGAGACAGTAATGTAAATAAAAAGCTAGTGATACGATAAAAGAGAATAAAAAGTAGGTAGACAACATTAAGTCGTGTTGGAAGCTCGCCAAATTGGAGACAGAACGGAGGTATCTTTTGGTGAGTCCGCAATTTTGTTTCGCAATATCTCCTCACCCCTATAGCGTCGTAAATTTCGTTAATAAATTCTGTTAGGGAAAGTCGTTAGAAACTCGATATCTATGCCCGGGGAAATCTTAATTGAATATCAAAACGATATTTATCGGAAAACTTTTACAAACTTTCGCGTACTTTAAGAAGTGTGGGCTTATTCCCATCGACCCCTTATGCAATTACAGCGCAATTGAAATTTTTAAACCTGATTCGTGGTTTTATGACGTAATTGTTATAAAATAATACAAGTTCTTACCACGGTAATTATTTTAGTTGGGATTGTCGATATTTCGATCCAATTACATGGACCGTGGTCACGACAGGACTGCGATGTTGCGAGACGTCTTTCAACATCGTCGCAACGTCAACGGTTGTAGCCCCCGAACGGATGACCCGATTTTGATTTGGTTTTTTTTAAGCTATTGCATAGCTTCTATCGCGGGCTAGCGAGGAGACCGAATCTAGAAATTCCGTAACGAAAATAACCTGACACGGGACTCCTCTACGGTGAGCCGCTAGATGGCGTATTTTTTATCAACGCCATCTAGCGGTGAGCCGTTAGATGGCGTTGATAAAAAATGCTATGCAATAGCTTTACCGCGGCAGTCCCCGAGTGCCACACGTCTTTTTTTTGTTTGAAAGGTGAATTAGCACGTCATACTGATTAGCAGCTGTCTTCTAGGTTCTACGCATTTCGCAGTGTGAACATCTTCATAATACTACTTATTCCTTATTCCTACTACACTTCTTCTAGGAGCCGTTGAACAATTTTCCGTCACATATCGTCTTCGCAAACCTTTATATTTGCAATGTTGCACATAAACAAAATAAATTCTGCTTCGAAAACAGATAACTTTAGATGATATCGCTCATTTGGAGCGACAGTGACACAAGTGCAAATTTATAAATTTTACACTACGCCAGTTTTAAGATTTTTTCGTAATACTAGTGAAGATTCTTAACTTTTCTTACAGACAATAACTATCTCTATATTTTATTTTTGTAGCTTGAAACCAAGGCTTGAAAATCGAATCACTTCTTGTTATTGTCCAACCAATATGTACGTGAAAAAAAAATGTTTTTCATTTTAAGACTTACAGTTACGTCGTTATTACCCTAGGAAAATAAAGTTTGAGTAGTTATGACCTTTGTTGAATCTTACAAAATGAAACCAATTTCGATTAAATCAACACAATTTGTTTTATTTGCATTAAAAATTAACAATATCAGTCAGTGGCGACAAAGATGTGGTCCATGGTATGCATATAAATTATGGTTTAGTAACCTTTATCTTAATAATAATTAATTGTAGTTTAATAGGAACTATTCAATACTAAATTAAAAAAGGATACAAAATATCTATCTTAATAACAGTATGGCACAGAAAATCACAGATGTTAATCTATAATCTTAATCTAAACAAATAAATAAAATTGAAGAGTCTGTTTGTAATATCAAAAGAACAGCTTTTTACTAACTGCATACGAAAGTAAACGGTACTTATAACAAGGAAACAATTTTTAAAATTTTTGTCTGTCTGTGTGTCTGTTTGTTGCCGCTAATGTCGGGAACGGCTGTATCGATTTTAACGGAACTTTCACTGGTAGATAGCTGATATTATCGGGCGTAATATAGGCTACTTTTTTAACCGACTTTTGAAAAAGGAGGAGAAGGAGTTGTGTTTTTCTACCTCTGTATATCGATATCTCCGTGATTTCTTAACCGATTTGCGTGAATCTTTTTTTAATCGACACAAAAACTTTGCGAGATGCTTTCATAGAAACTTCGGTTTCCAACTCCTCAATCCTGATGCTGCAGAGGTACTGCCCCCCTAAACTGTGGAGATTTAGGAACTGTTGATTGTGAGTTGAAGAAGCGGACGAAGTCGCGGGAGTCCGATAGTCTTATCTAAAGTTGAGACTTACCTTCATGTTTATACTGTAGTGATCACATAGTGATCAATGGAATTTTAGAACAATTTTTAAAAATTTCAGTCTCATAACAGTTTTAAGTACTCACTTACAACGCTTCCTACTACTTACTTAAAATTAAAAAAAAAACTTATGGACAACAATAAAAACGTACACTCAAGTTGCTTAAAACAAGCTTTCGTAAAATCCAGAATAGCATCTGGGAACAATGTTTTTTTCTAATAAAGATCGCAAATCCTGCTTTTTTTGATCAGAAATCGTCAGTTTTGAATTATAAGCTGCTCTCAAACTTATTTCAGTAATATTTAAATTATTATCTGATCGAGTTTTACGCGTATTGATAGTTGTTTTTGATTTCGCAGTTACCCATTCACTCTCATAAGAATATTTTATATCGTATGTCTCACTATTTTTAACAAATCGTATAGCTTTTATTTCAGATAGTTTAATTGAGTTACCATGAACATCTTTGTTAACATTTAGTGAAATATCCTCAAACAACTTTTTTATATCATAAAAATCGTCATAGTTCAGCTCGTTAACTACAAAAGCATTTCCAGTTTTCTTCTACGGCTACGTTTAGGTTTCTCTGGCTTATATTCGTCACCACTATCATCTGCAGAAAAGTCCTTAGTTTCGCCTTCACTTTCGTGTGCGTGGTTTACTATTGGTGTCGGATCCATGTTATTTAATGAAGAAATAACATTTTCTGTCAGAGTCGATGCTAAAATAAAAAGACAATAATTTAAATTAAAAAGTTAATTCAAATGATATGAATGTAATGGTACACAAAAATGGAACCCTGTAAATAATATTATAAAAATCTGACTTACGTTGACTAGAGCAATTCGTACCAATATTTGAAATAACGTTACTGTTGGTTATTGGTTTTTGTTCTGCAGAAAATATCTCTGAAATTTAGCAAAGAAACATTATAACTCGGAAAATATTATAAAATTAAGCAAAAACTATAATTGAACTTTATTTACCATTTTTATTAGTAGAAGTAATGGGTTGGATTGAAGCAAGTGATTGGCCCTCAGTACTATCAACCTTTGAACATTCTTGCACACAAAGGTTGACTAACATTCGTGCTCGGTTCTTCATTTTAATTGCTAAAATTTTATTACAAATAATAATACTAATATTAGTGGGTTACATATATCAAATTATTGCAATTCGTCATAATTTTTATTACTAAGTAAAGCATTTTAGAACAATATTGGCGTAATTACATTAACGTCTAAAAAAATTACCAAATGTTTGGAGGAACAACGGCGCAATTGTATGATACGCCACTGGATCCACAATTCTGTTTTCATTTCAAGTTAATAGTGTCATAAAGTACAATTGCGTCTTTGTAGCTCCGATACTTAATAGCAAAATATGTCATATTTACCTTAGAGACGATGTAGCTCTATAACACATGCACACTCTACGGGGCGCCCCGCGCAACTGACCGTTCGGCCGTTGTCGCCCCCTATCCGCGAATCAAAATGAAATATTTCAACAACGACTTTTCGCTCTCTACCGGGCGGTTTTTGAACTTACAAATGAGACGTTTTCACTACAAACGTAGATTGTTATAGAGATAATTTTGGTATACTTAGGTCAGTTTCGCATTTTTTTGCAGTTGTGTCACTGTCGCTCCAAATGAGCGATATTATGATTTACGAACGTAGAAGTTGCTCGTATATTGTTGGCAGGCTCTGATTTAAACTTTTGTTTTGTGTGGAAATTTGAAATCGCATAAGTTTGGCTGAGTAACATTAGGGACTGATGCCCCTTTCCACGACCGTTTCCTAACATTTATGGGCTACCTAAGCTAAGTTAGGTGACGCTTTCTGTCAATATCGTTTATACGAACCCGTAGGGAACACCTAAAGGGCATTGGGCAAGGGATTGTATACAACGTGTATTGAAACTCCCAAATAATACTGAAGGAGATGAATGTGCTCATGAAACTGAACAACTTTCCCCAAGGAACATAGTTCGAAATATGAAAAAAAAAAAAATTTTATCTCCCATAGTAAATCAATCAGCTAATCGTCAATTTTGTATGGGAGGTCCACATTTTTTTTCACATTTCTACCTATGTTCCTTGGGGAAAGTTGTTCAGTTTCATGAGCAAATTCACCTCCTTCAGTTTTATTTCGGAGTTTCAATACACGTTGTATAGATAAAGGCTACCTACATTAAGCGTCTCTTACTTAATGATCCCCATTTAGGTGCGGTTAGTGAAAACGATACCTACAATTTTCAGTTTCTAAGAACAGTAGGGTTAGTACAAGATTTAATTCGATTGACCGTATTCATATTCGAATACAATAGCGTCAAAGTAAAATAAACCTTAAATATTGATTTAAAGTCACAAATTAAGTACAACAGATTTTAATTTGAAGCGTATCAGTAGGTATAAGAATGCATGCACGTTTAAGACGCTATTCTGGACGAATTTTAGGTATTTGAGGGGGTGCGACAGAGGAAAGCGCGGGGTATTAGTCCCGCCAACCGCGGGGAGCCCCGGACAATGCAGCGCGAGCGCTCAATATTAGCTTGATAGCGGCAAGAAACGACTCAGTCTGGCTGACAAAACTATATTAGGTCTGTACTAGGGATGTGAAGCGGTAATATTACTTTCGTAAAATTCGGTAATTTACCATATTTTACGTAAAATATAAATAAATTACGTAAATTACGGTAAAATTGGGTAAAATACGATTTAACTCTTACTAACAAAACTATTGTGACCGCGCGGCTAATTTGATTTCGTGGCATAATTTACTAACTGCACGTATAGTGCAGTCAGTCAAAACAATTCAACTGATCGCCGATCAGGGGCCCAAGTCTACTATTGCAATTGTAGTTACATTACAGTTACATTGCCTATCAATGACATCCCAATTGCTACTTTTAGCAATTTGACTTGGGGCCCAGGGGTTCAATTGTCTATCAATGACATGACAATTGCTAAAAATAACAATTGTCATGTCATTGATAGACAATGTAACTACAATTGCAATAGCAGACTTGGGCCCCTGCTTGCCGAATGCTCACTGTTCAGTCGGAATGGCAACAGCGCAAAACATAAAGGCAAACTGCACTAAACGGCAACGTCGCATCGTGCGAGTCGCGCCGCGCGACTCGCAGTACGTAAGTATGCTGCAACTACACGCTCGTCTCACCCCCCGCTATACTTTTCAGCATACATACGTAGCCGGTAATTTTACCGTAATATATATTAATTACCGTAAAATATCCGTATTTTACTAGCTTTTTCGGTAAAATTACGTAATTTTGCAACCGTAGTCTGTACTGTAACTTATTTTCGTCGATCATATTGTAACTTAAATGACTCGGTTAGTATGGCTACAGTTTATTTTCAGAGAGAGAGTACAGGTTCGATTCCTAGCCAACACCAGTAATGTAATATTGTTTTTTTAATTTCCTTATTCATTTTTAGCCTTTTTTTACCATAGTATGTATTTCAATATTACTTACATTTTTTTAAGTACATAATTTGAATAAATAGTGTTTTAAGTTAGGTGTTGTATTTTTTAATTTATTACCTAATTTTTTAATCTATATTCTATATATTGATATATTACTAGTTGATGCCCGTGGCTTCGCTCGCGTGGATTAGTTTTTAAAATGAATCCCTATTTCCCTTGTCGAAACATCACGCTTGAACGGCTGGACCGATTTTGATGGGACTTTCACTGGCAGATAGCTGATGGTAGGAGTAATATAGGCTACTTTTTTAACCGATTTTCAAAAAAGGAGTTATGTTTTTACTTATGTACCTACTATATCAATATCTCCGTGATTTCTAAACCGATTTTAACGGGACTTTCACTGGTAGATAGCTGATATCATCGGGCATAGTATAGGCTACTTTTTTAAGCGACTTTTGAAAAAGGAGAAGAAGGAGTTTTGTTTTTCTACTTCTGTATATCGATATCTCCGTGATTTCTTAACCGATTTGCGTGAATCTTTTTTAATTGAAACAAAAACTTTGCAAGATTTAAAATTAATTAATTAATATCCTTTATTTTTTTTGACGACGTCCCTGGCGCAGTGGTGAGCGCTGTGGTCTTATAAGTGGGAGGTCTCGGGTTCGATTCCCGGCGGGGCAATATAGGAATTTATAATTTCTAAATTGTCTCTGGTCTGGTCTGGTGGGAGGCTTTGGCCGTGGCTAGTTACCACCCTACCGTCAAAAACGTGCCGCCAAGCGATTTAGCGTTCCGACACGATGGCGTGTTGAAACCGATTAGGGGTATGGGTTGAATTGACACTGCTATACCCCTTCCGAGTTAGCCCGCTACCATCTTAGACTGCATCGTCACTTACCATCAGGTGAGATAGCAGTCAAGGGCTATCTTGTTATCGAATAAAAAATAAATAAAATGTTCTAATAAATATTTTTCTTACATGTTGTATTTTTTCGCTATTGAGGTGAAAAGTTAGTACTACTAGTATGTATCACACGATAGCAAAGTTTTTGCTTCTTGTGCCTTTGAATCCCTCACTACTCTTATGATTCTAACTTAGAATCCTTTTCTCGCTCGGGATTCAAACTAGGCACTCGCAACAAAAAAACTTTGCTATCTTGTTGAACAAATAACTATTTCGGGCAAACTATCAATTTTAGAGAAAATTTTTATTTCGTCCCATAGTGCCGCCGCCGCACTATGG
The DNA here is from genome assembly GCA_038048805.1 of Hipparchia sbordonii. Lineage (NCBI taxonomy): Eukaryota > Metazoa > Arthropoda > Insecta > Lepidoptera > Nymphalidae > Hipparchia > Hipparchia sbordonii. Next base: position 2,828,331 of record CM076107.1, on the reverse strand, counting down.
GACGAAATAATATAAACCGTCTCATAAATGGTTGGGACGAATGTTATGATTCCAAAGATTTTTCCATGGATTAATATTCTCAGATAATAGGACCTTTATGAATAATGTTGAAAAATAAAAATATTTTAGTTCTAGGTATATAAAATTACTAGTAGGGCGCGTGGGTCCGCGGCTCGCTAAAGCGAACCGCGTGTTTTCTGTTCCCCAAGTAGATCTTCGGATCTTGATCATCTTTTTCCAAAACCACTATTTCATCTTGTACATTCTCTAAGATAGACATCGACGAAATTTGTATGGCCACCATCTTGAATCCGCCATTTTGGTAGTTTTTTTCAGCTCATTGCCAATTGGATAAGGTGTCGAGTGATTTTTGTTTGGGCACCCTCAACCTATCTTCAATACCCTGACCGTGCTCCTCACCCGTCTGCGAAATCCTCAATCATCAGCTCCCTCTATATTTTTCATACAAATGAATTTTTATCTTCTATACGAAACCATCAGTTTGGAAAAGAAACCTTATCTTAGTCTTGCATATATTTTGTATGAAAAAAATAAATTCCGCCATTTTGAATTTTTTTCTATTCATTAAGTAGACTTTCGAGTACTGATCATCTATTTCTAAAAAACCACTTTTAGTTGTTAAATACAGCGCGCAGCGCAGGGGAAAGTTAAAAACAATCGGCATAGGCCCGTCGCGGACCGCGTAGGTGCATCGACTGCGTCACCTGATTTATCGGACGATGTCCACCGCAGGTAGTGAACCTTTTTAGACTCCGCCTCCTGCGCTGCTCGCTATAATAAAAATGGGTTTGGAAACGATGTCCGTATGTTGACATCTAAAATTATACAATAAAATAAAATGAACATAAAATAAACATTACTATATATATAGCTACTCGTGCTGATTCACTGATTGACTGACTGACTCACTGACTCATTGATCACCTCTCCTGTAAAATTTTGTATGGAAAAATTTTTTTTCACTCACGGTTTCGTATAGAGGAGAAAAATTCATTCGGAACAAAAATATGGAGAGAGCTGATGATTGAGGATTTCGGAGACGGGTGAGGAGCACCGGCCAGGGTATCGAAGATAGGTGGGGGGTGTTCAACCAAATGTCACTCGAAACTTCATCCAATTGGCAGAGAGCCGAAAAAAAATTCCAAAATGGCGGATTCAAGATGGCGGTCATACAAATTTCGTCGGTGTCTATCTCGGAGACTATAAGAGATGGAAGAGTGGTTTCTTGGCAAAAGATGATCAGGAGCCGAAGTTCCACTTGGTGAACAGAAAAAAAATTCAAGATGGCGGAATTTATTTTTTTCCATACAAAATATATGCAAGACTTTAATACGGTTCCTTTTCAAAATTTCTGATGGTTTCTTATAAAGGACAAACATTCATATGGAGGAAAAATATGGAGAGAGCTGATGGTTGAGGATTTCGGAGACGGGTGAGGAGCACGGCCAGGGTATCGAATATAGGTGGAGAGTGTTCAAACAAAAGTCACTCGAAACCTCATCCAATTGGCAGGGAGCCGAAAAAAACCTCCAAAATGGTGGATTCAAGATGGCGGCCATACAAATTTCGTCGGTGTCTATCTCGAAGACTATGAAAGATCGAAGAGTGGTTTCTTAGGAAAAGATGATCAGGACCCGATGGTCTACGTGATAAATAGAAAAAAATTCAAGATGGTGGAATTTATTTTTTTCATATAAAATGTATGCAAGACTTTGATAGGTTCCTTTCCGAAATTTCTGATGATTTCGTATAGCGGACAAAAATTCATTCGGAACAAAAATATGGAGAGAGCTGATGATTGAGGATTTCGGAGACGGGTGAGGAGCACCGGCCAGGGTATCGAAGATAGGTGGGGGGTGTTCGACCAAATGTCACTCGAAACCTCATCCGATTGGCAAAGAGCCGAAAAAAAACTCCAACATGGCGAATTCAAGATGGCGGCCATACAAATTTTGTTTGTGTCTATCTCGGAGAGTATAAGAGATGGAAGAGTGGTTTCTTGGCAAAAGATGATCAGGAGCCGAAGTTCCACTTGGTGAACAGAAAAAAATTCAAGATGGCGGAATTTATTTTTTTCCATACAAAATATATGCAAGACTTTAATACGGTTCCTTTTCAAAATTTCTGATGGTTTCTTATAAAGGACAAACATTCATATGGAGGAAAAATATGGAGAGAGCTGATGGTTGAGGATTTCGGAGACGGGTGAGGAGCACGGCCAGGATTTCGATGATAGGTGGAGAGTGTTCAAACAAAAGTCACTTGAAACCTCATCCAATTGGCAGGGAGCTGAAAAGAAACTCCGAATTGGCGCATTCAAGATGGCGGCCATACAAATTTCGTCGTTGTCTATCTCGGAGACTATAAGAGATGGAAGAGTGGTTTCTTGGCAAAAGATGATGAGAAGCCGAAGGTCCACTTGATGAACAGAAAAAAAATTCAAGATGGCGGATTTTTTTTTTCTTCATACAAAATATATGCGGTTCCTTTTCAAAATTTCTGATGGTTTTGTATGGAGGATAAAAATTCATTTGGAGGAAAAATATGGAGAGAGCTGATGATTGAGGATTTCGGAGACGGATGAAGAGCACGGCCAGGGTATTAAAGGTAGGTTAGGGATCCTCGAACAAAAATCACTCGAAACCTCATCCAATTGGCAGTGAGCTGAAAAAAACTCCAAAATGGTGGATTCAAGATGGCGGCCATACAAATTTCTAAAAAGATGATCAAGATCCGAAGGTCTACTTGGTGGACAGAAAAACCGCGGTTCGCTTTAGCGAGCCGCGCACCCACGCGCCCTACTAGTTATATATAAAAATAAAATATTTTACACTACACACTCTTCTACATTTTATACTCTCCAAGATAGGCACCGACGAAATTTGTATGACCGCCATCTTGAATCCGCCATTTTGGATTTTTTTTCAGCTCCTTGCCAATTGGATGAGGTTTCGAGTGACTTTTGTTCGAGAACCCTCCACCTATCTTCGAAACCCTGGCCTTGCTCCTCACCCGTCTCAGAAATCCTCAACCATCAGCTCTCTCCGTATTTTTCCTCCAAATGAATTTTTGTCCTCTCTACGAAACCATCAGAAATTTTGAAAAGGAGCCACATAAAGTCTTGCTAAGTCATATATTTTGTATGGAAAAAAATAAATTCCGCCATCTTGAATTTTTTTCCTATTCATCAAATATACCTTTGGGTCCTGATCACTTTTTCCAAGCAACCACTCTTCCACCATTTATAGTCTCCGAGATAGACACCGACGAAGTTTGTATGGTCGCCATCTTGAATCCGCCATTTTGGAGTTTTTTTTCGGCTCTTTGCCAATTGGATGAGGTTTTGAGTGACATTTGGTTGAACAGCCCCCCACCTATCTTCAATATCCTGGCCGTGCTCCTCACCCGTCTGCGAAATCCTCAATCATCAGCTCCCTCCATATTTTTCATCCAAATTAATTTTTGTCCTCTATACGAAACCATCAGCGGAAAGGAACGTATCAAAGTCTTGCATATATTTTGTATATAAAAAAAAAATCCGCCATCTTGAATTTTTTTCTATTCATCACGTAGACTAATGGGAACTGATCATCTTTATCAAAGAAACCAGTCCTCCATCTTTTATAGTCTCCGAGATAGACACTGACGAAATTTGTATGGCCATCATCTTGAATCCTCCATTTTGGATTTTTTTTTCAGCTCCCTGCCAATTGGATGAGGTTTTGAGTGACTTTTGTTTGAACACTCCTCACCTATCTTCGATACCCCGGCCGTGCTCCTCACCCGTCTCCGAAATCCTCAACCATCAGCTCTCTCCATATTTTTCCTCCAAACGAATTTTTGTCCTCTATACGAAACCATCAAAAATTTTGAAAAGGACCCGTATCAAAGTTTTGCATATATTTTGTATGGAAAAAAATAAATTCCGCCATCTTGAATTTTTTTTCTATTCATCAAATAGACCTTTGGGTCCTGATCATCTTTTTCCAAGCAACCACTCTTCCACCATTTATAGTCTCCGAGATAGACACCGACGAAGTTTGTATGGTCGCCATCTTGAATCCGCCATTTTAGACTTTTTTTCGGCTCTTTGCCAATTGGATGAGGTTTTGAGTGACATTTGGTTGAACACCCCCCCATATATATCTTCAATATCCTGGCCGTGCTCCTCACCCGTCTGCGAAATCCTCAATCATCAGCTATCTCCATATTTTTGTTCCGAATGAATTTTTGCCCTCTATACGAAACCATGAGTAAAAAAAAATTTTTCCATACAAAATTTTACAGGAGAGGTGATCAATGAGTCAATCAGTCAGTCAGTGAATCAGTGAATAAGCACCAGTAGCTATATATATATAGTAACTAGTAGAGCGCGTGGGTGCGCGGCCCGCTGCAGTGGACCGCGGTTTTTCTGCTCTTAGACTTGATCATTTTCTACTAAAAAACCACTCTTCGATTTTTTATTCTTTGTCAAATAGGCACCGACGAAATTTGTATGGCCGCCATCTTGATTCCGCTATTTTGGTTTTTTTTTAGCTCCCTGCCAATTGGATGAGGTTTCGCGTGATTTTTGTTTGAGCAACCTCCACCTATCTTCAATACCCTGACCGTGCTCCTCACCCGTCTTCGAAATCCTGAATCATCAGCTTCTTCCATATTTTTTCTAAGACTGAATTTTTGTCCTCTATTTGAAATCATCGGTAATTCTGAAAAAGAACCCTAACAGTCTTGCATATCGTACCCTTATTGCAAAAACCGATTATCTGCATTTTTGTACCAAAATTAGGTTAAATATATCAATCGACTCCTCAACTCACGGCGAAGCTGTAGGTCAAACCCATTATCTGCTACGACGCTTTTTTACGGAGATAGCTAGAGTTAAAAGCAACTACCTACAGGTATGATTTAATTACCTTCTTAAAAAAAGAACTAAACTCATTTAAATAATTTAGATTTATAAATCTATACCACAAAAACAATGTATTGTATTATAATACTTTTCAGATGTAGTTGCTTGATTTATCATTATGTCAATATTATTCTGTTAATACATGTTAACCTGCGTTAACAGGTTTCAGCTTTTATTAATATACTAGAAATTGCTGATGTATCTAAAAAGAAAAACGAACTAAACAACATTAGTTGCTTTTTGCAGAATAATGAACTCAATATTTTGTTAAAATTATTTCAGGTAAAAGAACTTAAGTTCACTTTTACTGTATAACTGGGCTACGAGGGTTTTTGAACATCTTCACAAATCAAAAGTTTTTTGATTTGTTAAGCTCACAATATAACTCTATCTTTAAGGTGATAGAGAAAAGACTGTCTAAAGATCTTAAGTTTAGTAACTGGCCAACTGCCGGAATCTATAAAAGTAGAAATAAGCTGCTTGACTTATATGCAGAAAAAAATATAATTATTCCCCCGCGTTTATTGAATATGTAAGAAACTATTCTAAATTGTTTGAAAATGTGTGCGTACAAGCAAAGTCACTTCACATAAAACAAAAAATTGCCAATTCTGATAATAAAATTAAAACAGCATGGGACATCATCGGCGATGAAATGAGTAAACATAAGGTACATAATAATAATAAAGTGGAGCTTAAAAGTGATAATCATGTAATTAACTCCGATACAGTAATTGTAAATACATTTGAGAACTTTTTCAAAAATATTCCAATTACTACAACCAGTTCTCTGAATTCCTCGCCAGCAGAAGTCTATCGTCTTCTAAGGAGCAATGTCTCTGAGTGCAATAAGTTATTTAGGTTTGAACACGTTACCCCATATGACATAGTCAAAACATTTAAATCTTTACAAAATAAGAAAACAGCAGATCTATGGGGGATATCAGTTAAAATAATTCATAACATAATTGATATTATTGCGCCATATCTTGCTTTAATTTTTAATAAATCAGTAGATTCTGGATCTTTTCCAGACCATATGAAATGTAGTAAGCTAATACCGCTTTTTAAATCGGGAAGCAAAAGTGACCCGAATAACTACAGGCCAATTTCAATTTTGCCAACTCTCAGCAAGATATTCGGAAAAATAATGCTCAACCAACTGCTTTTACACTTTAATTTAAATAAAATCCTACACACTGAGCAGTATGGTTTTACAAAGGGTCGATCAACAACCGATGCAGCCGCAAGGCTGTTACAACACATATTCGATGCATGGCAGAACTCACAGAGTGCCATTGGTATTTTCTGTGATTTGTCGTCAAAGGCATTCGAATGCGTTGATCACGAGACACTTTTGCTTAAACTGAGCCACTATGGCATTAAAGATTTTGCACTTAGTCTCATTGCGTCTTATCTCAGTGAACGAGTCCAAAGAGTATGTGTCAATGATGTAAAATCATCCGGATCAGCCTCAGTAATGGGTGTACCCCAGGGTTCTATTCTAGGTCCATTCATGTTTTTGGTCTACATAAATGATTTACCACATTTTGTCCACAATACTTGCGATATTGTACTATTTGCTGATGATACGTCTTTGAATTTTAAAGTCGATAGGATAAAAGACAATTTTGACGATGTAAATAATGCATTATCTCAAGTTTCTGAATGGTTTACGGCAAATAATCTACTTTTAAATACTAAAAAAACAAAGTGTGTTGAGTTTTTATTACCTAACCCGAGAACTGTCAGTAAAAATTTAAAGATAAATAATGAACCTTTGAAAACTGAGGACTCCAAAGTGTTCTTAGGATTAACCCTGGATTCAAAGCTACAATGGGGCACCCATATAGCAACGCTTGCGGGCAAACTTAGCTCTGCTGTATATGTTATCTTTACATAGTATAAAACAAAATCGATTCCCGCTGTCTGGCCCTCTTTATGTACGCGTAGATCTTTTAAACTACGCAACGGATTTTAATTCAGTTTTCATCAGTAGATAGAGGGATACGAGAGGAAAGTTTACAGTTATAGTGTTTCCCTAAATTCCTACGGGAACGGGACAAATGTAGGTGAAACCGCAAGGCACAGCTAGTTATTCTAATATAATAAAACGAAATAGTTTTTTTATTTAAATGAGCTAATCTCTAGAACGGCTGGACCGATTTCAACGAAACTTTCTTTTAAAGATAGCTGAGATTATAAGAAATAATGTAGGCTTGCCCATTTCTCACGGGAACGGGAACTCCTCGGGTAAAACCATAGGGCGCTGCAGTTAGTACGTACAAAGTTAAATGAAATCTACTTTACCTTCAGCCAAAAGCGACTAAAGATATTTATTTTACACCTGTACTGGCTAAAGTTGAACTAAAACGATTTTTGTCTTGATGATTATTACTATTCAAAACAAGTGATTAAATAAAAAATGCCATTAGAGCTACCAGAACGGTAAATTTGAAAATTTGGTAGTTTTTCTACATTCAGGAAAAACTAACTAAGTGAGCTCCTTACCGGTTATTTTCTTCTTTTTGTTGAAAAAATAGTAAGTTTTTTTCAATTATTAACCTACTTAACATTTCTTGAATAGTTTCTTGTTTATAAAAATTATTATTGTTTAAAAATGGGCATCATTATAACTAATTTTTAAGTCGTTAAAGTTTCAAATGCTTATAACTCAAAAACTTTTCGCTCAAATTTTGGTGCAGATAATCGGTTTTTGCAATAAGGGTACGATATATTTTGTATATGAAAAAAATTAATTCCGCCATCTTGAATTTTTTTTCTATTCATCAAGTAGACCTTCAAGTACTGATCATCTTTTTCCAAGAAACCACTCTTCCATCTTTTATAGTCTCCGAGATAGGCACCGACGAAATTTGTATGGCCGCCATCTTGAATTTGCCTATTTGGAGGTTTTTTTGGCTCTCTGCCAATTGGATGAGGTTTCGAGTGACTTTTGTTTGAACACCTCCCACTTATCTTCGATATCCTGCCCGTGCTCCTCACCCATCTCCGAAATCCTCAACCAGCAGCTCTCTCCATATTTTTCCTGCAAGAAATTTTTGTCCTCTGTACGAAACCATTAGAAATTTTGAAAAGGAACCGTTTAAAGTCGTGCATATATTTTGTATGGAAAAAACAAATTCCGCCATTTTGAATTTTTTTCTATTCATCAAGTGGACCTTCGGATCCTGATTATCTTTTGCAAAGAAACCACTCTTCCATCTCTTATACTCTCCGAGATAGACACAAACAAAATTTGTATGGCCGCCATCTTGAATTTGCCATTTTGGAGTTTTTGTTCGGCTCTCTGCCAATTGGATGAGGTTTCGAGTGACATTTGGTTGAACACCCCCTACCTATCTTCGATACCCTGGCCGGTGCTCCTCAACCGTCTCCGAAATCCTCAATCATCAGCTCTCTCCATATTTTTCCTCCGAATGAATTTTTGTCCTCTACACGAAACCATGGGTGAAAAAATTTTTTTATTATGTAAATAAGATCATTCTTATTATTTAACTAGTACTTATTTTTAATGAAATAACTAAAATGACAATAATTATTAATAATGAAATAATTTTTAAGTATTATAATTAAATTTTTAGTACTTATGGAAAATTAAATAATTTGATTTTTGACATGCTCTCACGAAATAAATATTATCTTTAAAATACTGGCGTTTCATTTTTCTAGTAGCTTATACATTCAATAATACGTGTACAAATTTTCAAATCAAAATGTCAAGAAACAAAAAAGTTATTGATTTTCGAGACGGTTTATATGATTTCGTCCCATAGTGCGCCGTCGCCGCACCACTGCCCGCAAGATTCGGAGCAGAGGCCTTACTCACTCTTGCAATGTTCTTGGTTCCTCAGAATTGAGCTTCAAACGTTTTTTCCGACTGAAAATTAAATATTACTTATTATAATTAATTTAAAAAAAAAAAATACTATTGTCCTAAAAAAATGCCCTTAGAAAATGCAAAACAAACACGGTAGAAGAACCGAACCGGTAACTTCTAGCTATCAACTGTCTCCTACACTGACTAAGCCAAACGTCTAATACAATGAACGACGAAAATAAGGTCTATTATAGTAAAGTACCTAACTAGCTAACTACAGTTTGATAAGCCGAATTGTACGACGAACTGGGGTATTGTACACCATTATTATTAGATACTTACCTTCTTCTTCGTCAACCCTTAGACGTCTACTGCTGAACAAAGGTCTCTTACGTGGACTTCCACAGATCTCGTTCTTGCGCCGCCTGAATCCAGCGACTCCATGCGACTCGTTTGATGTCGTCGGTCCACCTAGTGGGGGATCTGCCAACATTGAGCTTCCCTGTGTGAGGTCGCTAGTCCAGCACCTTGGAACCCCAACGACCTTCAGCTCTTCGAACTATGTGCCCCGCCCATTTCCACTTTAGTTTCGCGACTCGCAGAGCTATGTCGGTAACTTGGTTCTCCTACGGATCTCCTCATTTCTGATTTGATCTCGCAGGTAATTTGAAAAATACGTAATAATTGTGAAGAAATTACGTAAGTTACCAAGTAATTGAAAATTGATGATGAAATTGATATTTCATGATCCCTTACATAATGCAAAACCTTTACAAAATATTGAGAAAATTAAAAATAGGTAGATACTTACTTTACAATTTCCATCATCTGCTTTTGATATTTTTTATATAGTGAATTCTTGGATTTTGCTTTTTTTTAGGACCCATTTTCAAAATTAGCCTACTCTACTACTTACCTTATTTAAAACTTCATTTTATGGATTATTTATTTACAATTGACTATAAACAAACTTATAACTAGGTAAACTCTATTTAACTTCACTAAAATATACAAAATAGTCTTCAACATAAAACAAAAACAATTTTACTTATTATAATTAATTTTGAAAAAAAAAAAAAACACTTTTCCTAAAAAAAAAACATAAAACCTTTTTTTAGAAAATGCAAAATGAACGTCGTTGAGATTCGAACCTGCAATTTCTAATTATCAAATCGCGACCAAACTAACTGAGTCAAATTTCTATTAGAAAGAATGACGAAAATAAGGTACATTATAGTAAAGTATCACACTACAGTTTGATTAGCCGATTTACGTCACCGTACTACGTACGTTTACAAAATATTGAGAAAATTAAAAATAGGTAGATACTTACTTTACAATTTCCATCATCTGCTTTTGATATTTTTTATATAGTGAATTCTTGGATTTTGCTTTTTTTTAGGACCCATTTTCAAAATTAGCCTACTCTACTACTTACCTTATTTAAAACTTCATTTTATGGATTATTTATTTACAATTGACTATAAACAAACTTATAACTAGGTAAACTCTATTTAACTTCACTAAAATATACAAAATAGTCTTCAACATAAAACAAAAACAATTTTACTTATTATAATTAATTTTGAAAAAAAAAAAAACACTTTTCCTAAAAAAAAAAAAATAAAACCTTTTTTTAGAAAATGCAAAATGAACGTAGTTGAGATTCGAACCTGCAATTTCTAATTATCAAATCGCGACCAAACTAACTGAGTCAAATTTCTATTAGAAAGAATGACGAAAATAAGGTACATTATAGTAAAGTATCACACTACAGTTTGATTAGCCGATTTACGTCACATTTAGTACTGTACGATAAAATTAAAAATAGGTAAGTAGACACTCTTATAACTATCACCATCTGCTTTTGTTGTTTTTATTTTGTTCATTTTCTTTTTCGGACCCATTTTCAAAATTTCTACTACTTAGTACTTATTTATTTACAACTATATTATGGTTTATTTATTAACAATATATTGTATACAAACTTATAACTAGGTACACTCTATTTGACTTCACTAAAATATACAAAATACTCTTCAACATAAAACAAAAACAATTTTCAATTATTATATTTCGCGATGTTATTTGATAGCCGAGCGAGAGCAGCGCCGCGCAGGTCCACCTAGCAGCACGCCTTAGCGATCACTGTCTAATTGAGTACGAGTGACAAAGAAGCCGCTACTGGAAATAAAACGGCCAAGACACAAATTGTGATAAAAAAAGATTAAATTATAATAGTCGCTGTAAAAAAAATCTAAAACTGCCATTTTTTGTAGTAAAATATGACAAACAAATTGTACTTAAATTTTTCAAAAATTAATGTATGGCAACTGAGAAAAATTGGAATTCATGTATTTGCAGAGGCAACTTTGCAATTTTTTTCTATTGAAAAAAGTTTACGTCATTGTGTTTTGGAAACAGGCATCAGGCCAGAAATATGATCAATTGTAACTCCCTTTTTTTTCATAGTATTATGACCAATAGATTTTGAATAAAACGATCTTCTTTCGGCTCTATTTAGCTGATCACCGAACCTTAACTGTAATACTGTGCTTTTATGGTTCATTTTACTGTGACGCTAACATCATCGAATACAAATACGATCAACCAAATTAAATCTTATACCTACTAACTAACCACCCAAAAATTTTATTACCCATCTACCAACGAAGTCACCGGCAAATTCTAGTTTATAATATTAATGAGTTGAAAAAGCAGCTACATACTTGAAACCTTTTCTTGCATAACCTTTGATAACACAAAGCTCAAACCAATGGACGGATCGGTTGGCATAGGTACATATAGCTAATAAGGATTTTTGTAAATTCAACCTCTCTAAGGGCGTAAAATAGAGGTTTGTAAAATCGACTTTAACATGAAAAAAGCCGACGGCAAAGTTTCTTTTATAAAAATGAAATAAAATAAAATTATCATCTAAGTACCTATTCTATTTTAAATTAAAAAAAAAATTTCACGGAAAACTTTTCACGAGGTTCTAATGATCTCTTTGAACTTCAATTAATTTCCACTTATTAATACCGAGAAAGCCCTAGAGCGTTCCAGCTTTCAGCTTAATTGACTTAGCGCCTTGGATTGGAGCGGAAATTCATAACTAGCTGACCTGCCCTGACTTCTCTCGGGCGAATATTTTCTTATTGTGGGGTCTACAGATGTTATAGAGAAAACCTGCGTACATATCAAATCTAAAGTTTCTAGACCCAAAAGTTCGAGTTCATGTAAGGATTATTTATGTACGTTCATTTTTTAGTAAGTTCAAATCTCCTTTTTTACCACTTCAAAAAAGGGGGAGATTCTCAATTAGTTGGGATCTCTTTTTTTTATTTTTTTATGTATGTTTCTTAAACTATATTCTGCTGCAGTGGGTAAAAATTGCTGAAGACCTAGGCAAGCCACGTCATTTTTGAGATCTCTACGAAGATGTATTTGGCGCCAGCCGTACCGAAGCTCCACTGTAATAAAATTGCATAAAATACGAGATCTCACTCCTAATATTTACACTCATATATCACCCCTATTGCTTGGGGAGTTCGATCTATTTTCCTGTAAACATTTCGAGCACACGGCGAGATATTCAATTTGCTGTGAGTACCAGGCACGAGTGCGGTAGTAGATGTAACCTCCTCTTGTCGAACGGTCGCGCCCCTCTTGTCGAATTTTGCCGCCAAAATTTACGATAGCTGCAAATTAAGTTACCGAGTTTCAAAAGCCATTAGAAAAATTACCAATTTCCAAAAGCCTTTGTCCACTTCAACGTGAATTTTAGGAACGGGAATAATAGAGTTTGGAACTTTGATGAAAGCAAAATTCTAAATTCGGGAAGTTGAAATTGTTGACTTTAATAACACGAGTTATCGAATATAAAACCGATGGATATATATTTTGGGTGTCAAGTTCTGAACAAAGAATTGAATTTGAATTTAAATATTTAGTTGAAATAAAAAGTAATAAATATTTTTGGTTGTAAGTTTCAACCCACTCAAAACAAGTTTCCGAAAAGTTTTAGATTTAAGTAGGTTCCTACTAGAAAATACAAATAGCGAAAACTATTTCAGTATATTAAACAGATAATAACTTTGTGCAACAATGTGAATGTGCAATCGCTATTAAAAATTAATAATTTTTGTTAAAAACAATAATGTTCTTTACTAAATGTGCGTGGAGTGTAAGTTTGGGTGATTTTCTGAAATGAATAGATTGGATAGCGCATCAAAACAGGAAAACGAAGACGAGAATAATGTTCGAGGGAATTGCACCAAGCAGACTAAAATTTTGGGTATGTCTATTGTTGTAGCCTTACTTAGTTCGTACATTAGGTAGGTACTATTAGGTATTCTGTGTTCGAACCTGGGGTAGCGTATCGCTACCGATTATACTACCTCAGATTTCTTTGTGTGTGTGTGCCTTAGTCCACGCAAGCAAAAGTTTTAAAATCCAGCGGGAATTCTTTAATTTCCCGGGATTTAAAGTAATACGGCTATACGGCACTCTGCATATCTTAAATAAAAAAAATCAAATCGATCTATTGCTTCACTCTTGTATGACTGAAGGAAAAACCAACAAACATACTTTCACATTCCTCCACTTTAACTTTATGGTGAAAAAAAAATTGACAGAAAGCGTCACCTAACTTAGCTTAAATAGTCCATAAAAGTAAGGGAATGCTGCGTAAGTGATACTGGTCATACGAACCTTATTTCGCAAAGTTATGCTTGGTAATTACTATTAATCAATAGATGACTATTTTTCGTATGACAAGGTACAAACATAATAGAAAGAGGAAATGTTCTTGCACGATTGCTATTTCCACGTTTCCACACAGTATATTCTTATGGCAAGTAATTCGTTAAGCTTGGGTTCACTCATTAAATACAACGGGTGGTATCACGAAGCCTTTGTACTCTTACCTCTATATAGGGTTGCCAGGTCTTCAAACCGAAAAGTCGGACAGGCCAGCCAGTTTAGCCGGACATTTGGGTACAAAGGCCGGACACCTTTATTTTTTAGACCTAGCACAAAATGGCAATTTTTTTCAAAGCTCGCAAGCGTAGCGATACAAGATGAGGCGAGCGGAGCGGAAACCAACACATGACAAATATGTAAAAAAATGGTTAAACTTAAAAAGCCTAGCAAAAGTCGGATAGGCCGGACACCGTCTAATTTGGCCGGACATTCAACCAAAAAGCCTGACTGTGTCCGGCTTTATCCGGACGCCTGGCAACGCTACCTCTATATGAGTTCCTTATTTTTTTTATAAAGAATATTAGCCAAGCTAAACGTGACTTATATTCTCCTCTCCCCTCCAAATAAGCGAAAATCTTGTGCTAGGAGTGGGTACGACAATAGTGCAGCGGGTGGGGCTCGAACCTGCGACCTTTCAGTTTTCAGTCCGCACCTTTAACCGTTGGGCTATTGAGGCTTAATTTGAAGAGTACCCTCGATTTCTCCAGTATCCCATCATCAGATCCTGACCTGATGACTATGGGACCACCTGGGAAGTATACCCTTTCAAACAAAAAAAGAATTTTCCAAATCGGTCCAGGCGTCTTCGAGTAATCGGGGAACATACCTACATAAAAAAAAAGTTTCCGACGAATTGAGAACCTCCTCCTTTTTTTAGAAGTCGGTTAAAAATGGTAAAAGGGATTAGGTCCCTTTTATTTCATTTTTTAATTTTAAGTTTCTAACTCCAGTGATTTAGGTTGTGCGCTTAGTTGTGCGTTAATAGATCAGTCAGTCAATCAGTCAAGTCAAGTCTTTTTATGAGTATAAAATATAAAAACCTGTAACATGTATTCCTGTACTCTGTGGTAGGTATATGTATTTAGTTTCAGAGCAAAATCCAGCTTTCTGAGAATTTATCCGAAGTTCTTTATAAAAGTAAATCAAAATCTCAGAAGTCATTTCTCAAGGCTTTTCTCGAAATATTAATCGAAACGCCTTAAGGAACTCGTCAAAGGCGAAGGAGTACGTACAAAGGGAACGGATCAAAGGGTATTTTTTATTCCCCCGTCCCAGATATTATATTATTTGTCGCAGCCCTTTAAGATGGCACCCCATCCACCTCCATCAATTTTTCTCCGAATTTTTTCTTCAAACTTCAACTCGATAACAGGGCAAATAGACCGTGAATTATAAGGGTTTAGGAGGCAGGATCGTGAATACGAAGTATAGTCATTTTTCAAAGTTTGAGATTTATCGTTCACTAGTTGATGTCTCGCGTGGAATTAGTTTTTAAAACCCCGCGGGAACACTTTGATTTTCCAGGATAAAAAGTAGCCTATGTCTTCCGGTCCTCAACTATAGTCGTGCAAAAAATCATTGCTTTGTTTCAGCGTGATTGAAGGACAAACCATCAAACCAATAAACCAACAAGCCAACAAACAAACACACTGTCGCATTTACTATAATATTAGTAAGGATAGTAAGAATAATTCACCATGCTAGCTCAGTGCGGATTAACAGAATTCACACTCCTTTGAGGATATTATGTAGAACAGCTCTCCGGTACTTGACGTATCCTCACGATATTTTTCTACAACTTTAGTAATATTTAATTGCTTAAAACGTGCATTACTCTACATAACAATAAAATTAGCGTCATTATTATCAACATCAGTGACCCAATAACGTCTCACTACTGTGCGCAGATCTCCTTTCAGACATGAAGTCCTGGTCCATCACGCTGGTCCAATGCAAATTGGTAGACTTTGCATACCATTATTACATTCTGGGAACCCTCAGGCGTGCAGGTTGCCTCGCGGTGTTTTACTTCATCGTTAAAGAAGATGATATTTAATTGTTTAAAACATACATTTTCTGAAAGTCAGAATATATAGAAGTAGAGGCTCATCATCTAATTGGCGTGAAAAAGATGAAATTGAGCGAACATTCCATTTTTTATCTGACGAATATTTATTGTTGTATTAGGGCGAACAAACATCTTGGGATTGGATCACCTTCGTCTATCAATCCTTCATAATAATTGTAGCTCTACTCGTATGTCGGCTACCCCATCTACGGATTTTTTTTTTTAAATATGAATAGCGGGCAAACGAACTGGCGGGTCACCTGATGTAAAGTGATAACCGCTGCCCATGAACACTTGTAGTACCGGAGGCACCACCAATGCGTTGCCTGCTTTTCAGGAACTTATTGATTCGCCCCTTGAATAACCCCATATTGTAATTAAGTGGGAACACTGTCGAACACAATTTGGTAGTACGTGGAAAAAAAGATAGGATTTCCTCATTTGTAAATAGTAGTTGATCTTGTAGAGAAACATCTAGATCAGCCTTTCTTAGTGATTCTGAGTTTTTTTATTTTAATTTTCACGACACAGATACCCAGATATTTTATCTTTTTTATCTTAAAACTTTTAGATAAGCCATCTCGAATGATTAAAAACTCATTTTCGTTAAGGCTAACTCGCTAACCGTGCCTGTCATTTAATACCACATTAATATGTAATTAAGAAATCCTTAAACAATTCTTTATTCCCGTGAACTTCTGGGACAACGTCATGAACATGATATCTTCATGTAAATGATAGATCAGAGTTCACCAGAGTACAGTAATTTTATTATAGTTAACTCTATAAGTTAGGTTAGATATACTAAGGCATAGAGCAGCACTCAAAAAAAGAAAATGAATGTTGAAAGAGAAAAAACGTGACGTACAATTTTGGATTTTTTCACGAACCTTCTTTCGTTTCACTTACGAATGTAAATTACTTTAATTTTTGTACTTTTTGCCTTCTTCGAACGCGTAGAAGTTTTTTTTCAAAATACCAAGTCGCTGAATACGAAAGCACTGTGGATAAAGTCCAGTGAAATGGGTTTTAAGTATATAATGGAATCTCTTGGTCCCACTTAGCCTTAATTTAATTACTTGTAATAGTTTTGCTGAGTGCTTTTAAGTGTACCGATCAAAATATACATCTAGTTCTGCTTCTATATGAGTACATTATGTATATTATTTTAAAATAAGAGTGTAATATCAGTCAAGATCTGTTCGGGACACTGCGTGCTACTGAACACTGCAGGAGTTTACGCTTTCGTCGGGCCTTGCGTTCGCGCCACAACGCGTACATATTGTTATCATTAGTATATAAATATCATTATCATATAAATATCATTTAAATATACAGTCCACTTATATCACTATCAATCATCATTGTCAATCAGTAGGGATTACTCCCTACATTTTGGTCCTTCGAGCCGGATTGCTCATATTATTTTTTAAAAAATGTCATATTTTTAAACACTAGATGATGCCCACGATTACGTCCGCTTGGATTAAGGTTCTTTGATTCCCGCGGGAACTCTTTAATTTTCTGGTATAATGTATTAATCCTGGGTATGAGCTATCTCTATTCCAAATTTCAGTGAAATCGGATCATTCGTTGAGGCATGACGGAGTAACAAACACACACACATACAAACTTTCGCCTTAATAATATTTAGGATTACTGTAGCTAGGGGGTGGGTATCTACCCTATGAAAGACAGAAGGACGCACGGACAAACAGGGTAGGCTTGTAATACGTTTTGACACTATGTGAGTAAGGGTTTGAGTAAGGACTAAGGACCCCTGAAAACATAGGGATCATCCCCTTCAGAAACAATCATATTGTATATGATAAATTACACATTTCATCTAAATGTTATATGAAATTCACACATAGCCAGAAGAGATTACGTTATGTGATTCTCAGAACTTTGGAGGGTTGAAGGGGGAATGGAATTAGGTCACCCTTATAACTCCTTTATACTGTTATGGAAGTTATTAAGCTGGGAACATACTTATTACACGCTATGCAACCTGAGTATGAATCAAATCTGGAAGCGCAAGTTTGTATGATAAACAAGTCATTACAAGCTTATTTTGCTGCAATATTATATTACTAGTGACTAAATGATACCCGTGACTTCGTCCCGTGGAATTAGTTTCCTTAAATTCCTGTGGGAACTCTTTGATTTCCTAGGATAAAAAATAGTCTATATTTCCGAGATGCAAGCTATCTTTGAGCCAATTATCATCAAAATCAGTGAAGCGGTTAGGCTGTATGAGCTCAAAATACCGAGGCGTGTGAAAGACTGTACCAGATACCTTATGAAGTTTTATTTGTTAGCTAAGAAGAAAAAGAAGAATATATAAAAATATCAATATATGCATTTCTTTGTATCTATTTTAATACACTTTTTATGATGGTACTCAAATTTCAATACAATACTCAAACTGTTCCTAGCATCGATGTATATGGATAGAGCTTTAGAGGACAAAAAAACGCGCTCAAAAAGACAACAGAATTTGTAAAATTCTCTTGTCTTAAAGGAACTTAAAAGAAGTTTTAAAAAATGTACTAATGTCGCTTCATTCCATCTTTTGTTGTGGTTAATAGGGAGTGGCTACTCCTCGAACGTGGTTGGTTGACACTCGCGTTAAAGCGAACCGCGTGGAAGGTGCGGTGTTCTTTGGCGCATTTTCGTAGACGCAATTATATGGGACAGGCATATCCATATACATCGATGGTTGCTAGTTATAAGTAAGTTTCCATCTTAATTATGAAAGTTATATTATTGTTTCGTCTTTGAGCAGATTAAGAGCTGCGTAACTTAAGAAGGCTTCATAACTGATGCCTAGATATAATCATTCATCATACTATTATTCTCTCGGAAAATAGAGGGGGAAAATAAATCCGATGAGTGGAATTGGGACTATCTTCTTGTGCTTATTTGATAGACAGAATAATGTTTTACTCTCATTATGTACTTATGTTATTTTCCCCGGCTAAATGATTTTACAGTTCTTGTAATCTCCAGTTATTAAAAGTAATATTTACATGGAGGTAAAAGGTTTTTGCAATACATATTATGAAATCGTTAAATGAGTAGGTACAATAGTGTTCAGTTGGAGGGGAGAGGAGAATAATTAGTCAAGTTCATCTTGGCTAATCCTATTAATATCTTATTAATATTATAAATGCGAAACTTTGGATGTTTGGATGGATGGATGTTTGTCACTCAATCACGCCGCAACATCGCAACGACTGAACCGATTTGGCTGCAGAGATAGAAGTCTGGAATAACATAGAGGCTACTTTTTGTCCCGGAAAATTAAAATATGCGAGGAATTAAAAAACCTTAATTCACGCGTACGAAATCGCGGGCTTCAACTAGTATAATATTTATAAAAAAATGTACACTTGTCTCTGTACAGAATTGGACTTGGATTACTTAGAGCGCGGCGGAGGCGGCAGTATGACGGTCGGTGGCGCGCCCAGCGTGGAGCCAAGTCCGGACAGCCTGGACCTCGTCAAAGTGGTGCTGCTGGGCGCGCCGGCGGTCGGCAAGACGAGCATTATACAGGTACAGCAGTAACATTATACAGGTACAGTGTCGTGTGGTGCGGGTTGTTACATTCACTCAAATATTCACTCAGAACTCATACTCTCATATTTAGGCTTACACATAGATAGTAAATTTAATTGGAGTAATCACATCGAACACGTTTGTAATAAGCTTAGGCAATTTTTAGCTAATATGACGATTTTAAGAAATCGTATTCCCTTTAAAGTAAAATTAATGTTGTTTAATTCTCTTGCACAATCATATATCCAGTATGGTTTGAGTAGTTATGGACGTACGTATAGCTCTTATTTGAAAGAAATATTCAAGCTGCAAAAAAGAATATTAAAACTTATCCTTAACAAAAACCATAGTAACTATTCCGAAGCTGAACTTTTTAAACAATGTAAAATTTTACCGGTGCAGGTCCTACTGAAATACTCAATTTTAAAAGAAAATTTTTTTAACAATATGTATTGGAATAAAGTACAACACCCTGTATGCACGCGGGCCGTCACTCGGGGCCGGCTATACACTCCGAGCGCGCTCAATAGGTATGGCGAGCGTACGAATGCTTACCTAGTTCCTCGCCTGGTTAATGAATAACCCATTGATGTACGGGACCACATTAATCCTCGCAATATCAAGAAAAAACTAAAATCTTACTTTTTAAGTCAACTATGATAATTCACTATGTTCAAATAGCAGTAATGTTCTGTTGTCAACATACCTACCTACCTAGATTTAAGTCTTGTTAGCATTTTTTACAAACCCGGGTGGTTTTCTTGATGCTAGCTTTAAGTATTATTTGTACACCTTATGTTAATAAATAAATAAATAAATAAATAAATAACTGCGAGAAGTCGTGAGCGTTGGCATCCTTATGTGGTAGAAATTCAACCTACTTGAACGAAACGCTTCAATTCAACGTTTCTGATAAGAACCGCTAAGGTGTGGAACACTCTCCCAGCATCCGTGTTTCCTGCCACCTATAATTTGAGTACCTTCAAGGCAAGAGTGAATAGGCATTTTCTAGGCAAGCGCGCTCCAACTTAGACCTCATCAGTGCTATCCAGTATTGATTGTCGTCAAGCGCAAGCCTATTTCGGATAAAAAAAATATATATATATGGTGGAGCGAAGCAACGGCTGGATCATGCGTCATGCTCGTGAACGGGTGCCGCCAACCAGAATGGGTCTACTTTCTGTCTGCCCGTCTTAACGTGTATTGGATTGTATGTAGGTATGCATTTTTGAAACTTTGTTTTTTTTTTTTTTTTTTTTTTTTATTATCACCATACAAATATATATACAAATTTTTTTCTTATAAACATACGAGAAACCACTAAGGTTTAAATTGTATGCAATAAGTCCATTCCGTTACACACAAATACTTATATAAAAACTAACATAACAACTTATCTAAAAAATATGATTTTAATTTATGTTTTAAATTGTATTCATTTAATTGTTACCTATTGTAAAAAAAATTTTTTGAAAAGAGCAACCGCTGAGTTTATTGCTGGCTCTTCTCGGCAGGAGGGGTATTCCGAACCAGTGGTAGATTCGTCGACGATTCAAAAGCACTTGTAAAAGTTTATTTGAATAAAAAATATTTCTATTCTATTCTATACTACCCAAGCAGCGAACAAGCGTTATGAACATCATTAAACGGCCAGCTCACATAGAACTAAGAGTCTACCTTAGATCTACGAGTATAACGTGTGCTCTGACTCAGCTCAAACTCAAGATAGAGGTTAAAACCAGGCACAAATATGCTCTGACATAAATCTAATTAATTGCGCTGGAATTAAAAAACCTCAATCTACGCGAAGTCGCGGGCATCAGCTAGTATAAAAATAATTATTTCCTAATCGACCCACGAAGCAATCGTCTGTCGGATAAAATTTGGAGAGTGCGCTCAGGAACTTCACAACCTTGTGTCCCCCTCACCGTTCTACCACAGTACTTACTACGAGAAATCGTGAGCGATGGCGTCCTTAAGTGATTGAAATCCAACCTACTCCTACGAATCGCTTTAGTTCAACGTTTCTGAAATGAACCGCTAAGGTGTGGAACGCACTTCCAGCATCTGTTTCCACAGTAACAAGTGTAAATTAAAAATTTCAAATACCCCTGACATGTGAAATAAAAAAAAAATGTAATTCGCCATTTTGTGGTGGCGGCCATCTTGGATTTGAAATTTATCATAGTGTATAGTATTCTAATAGGCAAGCCTTTTCAATTGATATCCATATTGAGGAAGTTGTGAAAAATATGTAATCCGCCATTTTGTGGTGGCGGCCATCTTGGCCCGATTTTCATGAAACATAGCAAACTCCCGACTAATTCACCTTTCAAACAAAAAAAAAACAATTTTTTGCGTTCCAACCTAGACCTAATCAGTGCTTTCCATCATTGGATAAATTGTCGTCAAACGCGAGCACATCTGCTAAATATATAAAAGGCAAAGGTGACTGACTGACTGACTGACTGACTGATCTATCAACGCACAGCTCTAACCACTGGACCGATTGAGCTGAAATTTGGCATACAGGTAGCTGTTAGGACGTAGACATCCGCTAAGAAAGGATTTTGGAAAATTTCAACCCCAAGAGGATTAAATAGGGGGTTAAAAAATCGAACCTAACGTGAGCGAAGCCGCGGGTTAAAGCTAGTCTCGCAATAAAAAAAGCTTCAGGTGAAAGTTTACAAATGTACTTAAGTAATTAAACTTTTAATTATAATCAACAGACCGCAGGCTTTTAATGAACTAGGGTATCTCAACCACCGGAGCCAGAGAGTTGTGTTATTAGAACTAGAAGCCCAATAAATACTATACTTCCCATAAAAAAAAAACGAAACACCTCGCAATGTCTTTTAGTTCGAAAGTGTTTCGATATTTTTGATGAGAAGTATATTTGGAAGTTGTACATAGGTTTGTGCCTCCAGTAACATGACACTCTCTGAATATATAGCCATAAATGTTTTCATTAAAGTTTCATAAGTCTGATATGAATTAACTCGGCTGTCATGTCAGCGCACAGCGACGTGGAGAGTATTCTAGTTTTCCACGTCGCTTACTAGGTTATAGCGGTTTAACGTTTTAAAATTGAAGTTTAAATGAAAATAGAAGTGAGGCAAAGGAAAATCCTTTTAGAATTTCCACTTACATTTCCACTTACTTTATTCTGTTTGTTTTGTGCTCCTCTTGACATCTTTCTTATCCGACTTTAGTATTTCACTTAACTAGTTAGTGGTTCGGTATGAACCTTGCGTGGAACTTTTTTTTTAAATATATAGACTAGCATTTGACTGCGATCTCACCTATCGATACGATATATATTGATGGTAAGTGAAGATGCAGCCTAAGATGGTGCGCGCTTGCCTAGAAGATGCCTACTCATTCTTGATTTAAAGACACCCTTTATAGTTGGTTGGAAAAACGGAAGCCGGAAAGGCTTTGGAAATTAAAATTACTGAATTGTCTCTGGTGAGAGGCTTTGGCCGTGGCCAGTTATCACCCTACCGTCAAAGACGTGCCGTCAAGCGATTTAGCGTTCTGGCGCGATGGCGTGTAGAAACAGATTTGTGGTATGGGTTGAATGTACTGCCATACCCCTTCCAAGTTAGCCCGCTATCTTAGACTGCATTGTCACTTACCATCAGGTGAGATCGCAGTCACGGACTATATTGCCATCGAATAAAAAAAAGGTATATATGTTGTCAATAGTTGAGGTAAATAGGAACGTTTGCTTGGTATCAAATTGAGATCCTTTATTGGATCTCCCAATGAACATAAAGAAGGATTGAATTTGTAAGCCTTTTTGTCCTACCTCTAAGTAACGCATAAATTATGGTAAATCCTCGAAAATGTAGTATAGGTACGATCGTAGCATAGTAATAATAATATGCTTGGCGTAAAGTCGCAAACTATGAGTATATAAGCTCGCTAAGTTGTACCAAAACAGAGAGTACTTACGTTCAATATTAGTTCACTATTTCATTAAATATTCATTAAACACAAAGCTTATTTAGATAAAGGCTCGTAAACTTATTTGCTTCAACACCTTCAGAGACTTACCCACGCACTTTCCACTGTTTCTAACCACGACTGAACGCAGATAGTGTAATTAATGATTAAACGAACTTACCTGTACGTGAAGTTCTATCATAATTGTACGAAGGCTTTGTCCGAAGTTTATATATAATGCGATTTAAATGAGAATAGAACTGTCAAACAGCCATTTTATATTTCTGTCCTGCTCATATAAGGTTTACACTGAGTGAGATAGAAACAGAAAATGGCGGCTTCTCATTCCTATTGTCATTTGAATCGCATTATATGTGCATTCGTTTGAGCGTTTGCGCGATTTTTTGTTAATCTTTTTCTTGGTTTTTCGGTTTTTGTCTTAGAAAGTGAACTTTCAGAAGAAAGTTTTCAAATGTAGTATATTGTAAACGGCCACCAAGGGCGCTGCAGTTAAAAAAATATTTATATTTTATTTTAATTTGCGCTTGATGACAATCATACCTGACAAAAATAGCAAAAGTTTTGCTTGCAGCGTTCTAGCTTGAAAGAAATCTATTTCTTTACCTTGTAGGGGCTCAAGTGATACCTACGTGGCAAGATTCACGAACACTGAAAGGGCGTTCCTCATCTAAGCGGATTTTGTCAAAATTGTTGAACAAAAGTTTTGTGTGAGTACCTACGTTGGTTGTTAACCAGATAGGGATGTCAAAACTCATGATTTTTCGTTGTTCTGTGGTAAAATCGTATTTCTACTTCGTACTAGTATTATAAATGCGAAAGCGTGTATATTTTTTGGCTTGTTGGTTTGTCTTTCAATGACGCTACAACAGAGCTACGGATCAACGTGATTTCTTGCATGGGTATATTCGAGGACTGGGAGAGCGACATAAGGTACCTTTAATATTGGAAATACATAGGGTTTCCGTGGGATTTTTTAAAAACCTGACCCTACGCGGACAAAGTCGCGGGCTAAAACTAGTCGTTCTTAAACAAGTAACACATGACTCCTGCAGGGTGAGCATGGGCAGGAGACAAAAACTTTATCCCCGATTTTATCCACTGTCAAAAGATAAAATTATCTTCTCCCTATACATAAGCATGGCGACAGGGGAAAGAAGTATATTCTTCTAAGTATATCCATTGTGGATATTATTTCCACCGTTTTGCCCATGCTCGACGGGTGGATAAAACTGAGCGTCGTGATAAAAATTTTATCCTTTCCCCGTGGATAATATGGCCCCTGCCCATGCTCAACCCGCTGTGAAGAATGCCAAGCGTCATCGCCGGCTCCCCGCTCCGCTTGTCGCGCCGCTAAACTTTATAAACTTTGTGGGCAGGTGGTAGGTATGGCAGTTCAGGCAGTAATTACTCACTTAATGTCATTTTGTGTCCCTCGGGAATAAATCGATGCGAAACCATGTATCGCTAGCTAGTTACGAAAGTGCTTAATTAAATTATAATAATTAAAACAATATAAAGTAATTAGCGAGCAGTCGCTCGCTTGTTCACCTCCGTTTAATTAATGTAATTTTCAAAGTTAGGAAAAAGAAATCTAAAAGTTTGGAAGATTGGAAATTAAATAGAGTTAAAAAATAATGTATTCGCCATTTTGTGGTGGCGGCCATCTTAGATTTGAAATTTATCAAGGTGCTATAATATTCTACTGGTCATTTGATACCCATGTTGAGGGAGTTGTGAAAAAATATGTAATCCGCCATTTTGTGGCGTCGGCCATCTTGGACCAATTTTCATCAAATATGTATAGCTAAAACACTACCGACTAATGCATGAATGCAGCATGAATTCTATAAATCCAATCAAAAACGATAAGTAATAACGTTAATGAGTAGAACGTAACAGTAATTTGCGCTAGATGAGAATTAGGAGCTAGCCCTTTACATACAAATTCGAAGTCACACATTCTGATAATGCCTCATAAAGCTAAATCATAACGACTATGTGCCACTTGTTCATTTGACCAAACATTTGTGTATTTGTGTGGCCTCTTCCACAGATCCTTTCGCAGTCCTTTCGTCCTGCGATATTTGCGATAGTATATGTTTTTGATACATTCTGTAAGGCAAGTCTCTTGAACGCGTGCGGTTTTTCACACTTTGATAATAAAGTAGTAGTAGTAGCAGTAGCATTAATTAATGTATGAATTAAAGATATACCTAATTAAATAAAGTATTCCGATTTTATCGAAAATCAAATCTGAGTGGTTGGCTTATATTTTTAAGAATATCAAACACATTGAAAATTGTATGTATGGTATTGGTAGGTTGGTTTATTATTCAAAGACAATGCTTAGTTTCAAAGCGAACAGAAGTATCTCTTGGAGTTTCTGGGATTAAAATATCCTGTGTTCGTCAGAATAAAAGCTCTTTGTGCTCTCTCTTCAAATGTCAAGATATGTTCAGCGTATTGAGCCGTATCAGACAAGCGATATACTTTCGAATTTAGAATACTTATTAAAATACAAATTAAAACTTTGTAAAAAAAACTCAGGGTACTGGGAATACCCTGATTACCCTGACTGTATAAGATGTCAATCGTACTAAAGTACGATTGATAGGTATATTAAACAAAAAATAAAATCCTTACTAATACCTATTATAAATGCGAAAGTGTGTTTGTTTGTTGGTTTATCCTTCAATAACGCTGCAACAGAGCTGCGGATTGACTGACTTGCATGGGTATAGGTGAAGACTTGGAGGGTGACATAGGCTACTTTTTATCCCGGAAAATAAGAGAGTTCCCGCATGACTCCAAAAAAACCTCAATCCACGCGTACGAAGTCGCGGGTATCAGCTATTAAATAAATAGAGGTACATCCTATCACCAATATTGGACCCAATGTTGGCGGTTGAATTAGAAATAATCCCCTACATTTTCCAGGGATATTATATTTAGACGTGCTTCATGCACATAAAGGGCTTCAAGATACGTGTTAATGTATTTGCTTTGGGGCAAATTGCTGTTGCTAATGCTCCATGTTTTCATATTTATGTAGCTTTTGCTCGCGAGTTCGTCTGCATTGTAAGTGATATAGGCTACTCTTTTCTGAGAAAAAAGGGTAGCTTATGTCAGTCTCCAAACCTTCAACTATATTTATGCACAAATTCACGTCGATTTGTTGCTGCGTTGCTGCGTGATTGCAGAACAAATCAATAAACAAACACATTTTCACATCTTTACTAATATTATAAATGCATCTTAGAATGCACTTCACTTGTCATCAGGCGTGATTGCTGTCACGGCCATTCTTATCACTGAGTTAAGAAAAAGGAATTCTTCAATAAAACCAAATAGCATTATGCTTTGCCTTGATTTAAGTCGGTTTTTTGAATTTGGTGACTTTGATAACCTGACCAGTAAAAGATAATATTAATACAGTAGTCAGTAACAGAGACAATAGATTACATCAGTAAATATTTTGCCTCATCCGACAGACCAGCGATAAATAAAGATGGTATATGAATAAAGGCCAGGGGTGTTCTATTTATTGTTCCCACACAAAAGATAAATAAGTAGAGTAAAGGATAAAAGGGGCAACGGAGACTAACCGTGTCGGTTCCCTCGGGATATGTATCTTATTTAGACACGTGCTCTATCTTTTCAGTACGTAGGAAAAATTTATTTATCTTTTCAGACAGTGCTCGCGACGTAATATATTTAAACGTATTTCTGTGACAAAATGATTGAGGCCAATCCTTCAATCGGAAAGGCGAAAAGCTCAGGTGGAGAAAATTTTACACACAACTTTTACAAAGGTTTTCAAGATGTTATCATATTATTATTTTGAATTCTGCCCGTTTTACATAAGTACCATTTTCAATTCAAGATTTTCCCCTAATAGCCAACATTCCAACATTGGATCAAATATGCCAAAGGTATTTAGTAACGTGGATCACGTACTCTTTAGGCACGCAGTATACGGTTTTACGACGTATTATTGGGGTACGTGACGACCAGTTTGTGTCGTTGTGCTTCATCCGATTTACTTTTATTATACAAAAAATACGAAAAGGCTTTAGGAATACGGTCGTCCAAGCAATTTGTTCAATCAATATTTATGTATTATGTATAGCGTGTAAAGAATGTTCTTGAAAATACTGTATGTGATGTAGAAGCATATATATCGTGTATATGTCGGGTACATGGCCCAAAGCCCTTAAGGTAAAACAGTTGAGTAAAAACCCGAGAGTAAAATAATTAATTACAACTCTAAAATCTATAAATGGATATAGCTTATTTAAACAACAAAGCATATGCGGGCGCGTGGACTGTATAACGTAGGTACTCAGTGTGTTCACGACCGACACTAGATGGCGCTGTCGCGTATTGCATCGCGTGTGAGGTGCCGGTCGGCCCAGATGTATACGGGCCGTATTTTTGTTTGTTGTCATTCTTTTCTTTCCAGCCTTTTTCTTTTCAGACAATATAGGTTCTATTAGTTCAAACCGTGGTTTTATTTACGCCACGGTCCTAGATCGAGTAGAGTGGGAGTGCAGTGCAGTGCACAGTAAAGTGCATAGTTCAACATAATTTTGGTTCATAACGAACCGGATTTTGGAATAGTGGTCGGTGACCACTCACCACGTACTCGAGTACGTGGTAGCAGCGACGGCGGCAGACGCCGGCAGAGGGCGCTAGCAGCGGCGGCGGCAGACGCCGGCAGAGGGCGCTAGCAGCGGCGGCGGCAGAGGGCGCTAAAAGCGGCGCCGGCAGAGGGCGCTAGCAGCGGCGGCGGCAGAGGGCGCTAAAAGCGGCGCCGGCAGAGGGCGCTAGCAGCGGCGGCGGCAGAGGGCGCTAAAAGCGGCGCCGGCAGAGGGCGCTAGCAGCGGCGGCGGCAGAGGGCGCTAAAAGCGGCGCCGGCAGAGGGCGCTAGCAGCGGCGGCGGCAGAGGGCGCTAAAAGCGGCACCGGCAGAGGGCGCCAGCAGCGCGGATCGGTGTTAAGTGTGAGTGCAAATAGTGCGTGGAAAATTGTGAGTACTTTTATAAATTAAAAAACTTGTAAAATTCTTCAACATCTTTTGGACTTAGAAAATTTTTCAACATCTTTTGGACTTAGAAAATTTTCAACATCTTTTGGACTTAGAAAATTTTCAACTTGCTTTTGGACTTAGAAAATTTTTGATCAAAATTCGAAACACTTAGAAAAATTTCAACATCTTTTAGACTTAGAAAAATTTCGATCGAAATTTAAAAGACTTGTAAAATTTTTCAACATCTTTGGGACTTAGAAAATTTTCGATCGAAATTTATACCACTTAGAAAATTTTCAATATATTTTAGGACATAGAATTTTTTCACTCAAGTTTTATAAGTGTTTGACACTTATAAAATTTAAGAAATATTTTAAGTTTACAAGATTCTAGTACATTCAATTATCTTCATTGATAGAACACTTGTCTAATTTATTTAGTAACTAATTATAGTACAAATGGAAGGTCTACTGAATGTACAATTAGACCTACACAATTCAATCAAAAAGTGTTTAGCAAATTTTAAAAAGAGTCCAAAAGAAAGATTAAATAAGGAGTACATAGAAGTTCGAGCAGAAAATTTAGATCGAGATTGGGGATTGTTTAGAGCAAACCACACTAAGTTATACGAAATTTCAAAACCTGATGTCTTAGGAAATACTTCTTATGTGACCAACGAGGTTTATGATGTAACAGAAGAAAATTATTTAATGTGTAAAACGCTTATGAAAACATATTTAAATCAATTTGTATCGTCATCAGAAACTCAGCAACGAGCTGTCAAGTCTATCGGAAAGGATAGCGATAAGGGCGGCCAGCTTGTGAGATTACCCAAAATTACAATTCCGACTTTTTCGGGAAGCTATTCCGAATGGACAACCTTTCGCGATCTTTTCACGTCTTTAGTTCACAATAATAATGCTTTGGATAATGTACAAAAACTGCATTATTTGAAAACTCACTTGACGGGCGAGGCTGAGCAGTTAATCAGGCATACCCCAATCACTGATGCCAACTATAGTCAATGCTGGTCTCTACTGGAACAACGATACAACAATAGAAAGTATTTAGCTAATTGTATTTTTAAACGATTGTTTGGAATTAAACGAATGAATATTGAATCAGCACCAGGTTTGAAAGAGCTCATAGACACCACCATTGACTGTATGAAAGCCTTAAAAAATATAGATATCGATGTGAGCACATGGGACATTATCATTATTCACATTGTTAGTTTTAAACTTGATCCAGAAACGCGGAAGCAGTGGGAGCTACATATTTCTAGTACACTCGACTTGAATAAATTGCCAACCTTAGATCAATTCAAAAGCTTCACGGAGAGTCGCTTTCGCGCACTCGAGTTTGTGGATTCTAAGAAGACTCCAGTACAGCATACCAGTGGGACAGGCCCAAGATCCAAAAGTTTTCTCGCTACGAACATCACAGGCATGCGCTGCGAATATTGCTCTGAGAATCACAAGTTATGTTTCTGTAAAAAGTTTTCTGCTGAAGATATCTCAAAAAGGCGAGATTTTGTAGCAAAAAACTCTATTTGTTTCAACTGTTTAGGGGGAAACCACACAGTTTTACAGTGCAAGAAACCTGGATTCTGTAAAATCTGTAAAAGACGTCACCATTCCCTGTTACACGCTAATATTGAGCCCACAGCTACCAGTACAACGGCAGCGAAATCTGTTGAGAGTGCTAGTACCTCAACTAGTGCACTGCCAATAGTTTCATGCTTATCCACTCAGAGGATAGCCAGTTGTAGTCAGGTTTTACTTGCAACTGCATTAGTAAACACCGAGTCGCAAGCTGGTGGAAATCATATTCTCAGAGTGCTATTAGATCAAGGGTCTCAGGCCTGCTTTATTACTGAAGCTGCGGTCCAGTTGTTGCGCCTTAAAAAGACTCCTGCTAGAGGAGTAATCACAGGTCTAGGTGAAAATAAGGCTTTAACGTCGAAGTATATGGTTAATGTAAAACTAAGATCGAGAGTATGCGAGAACACAAATTTAACAATTACGGCCTATGTGCTGAAGAATATTACTACATTCTTACCGGAACGACAAGTGCAGCAGATAGACTGGGCAGAACTACAAAACTTGCGCTTGGCGGATCCCCAGTTTGATACTCCTAAATCTATTGACATGTTGTTAGGGGCTAATGTTTATAGCCAAATCTTACAGGATGGCATGATAAAGAGTCAAAAGGGAAACCTCATTGCACAGAAGACAACATTGGGTTGGATTCTGTCTGGCTCCGTTAACGAACGAAGTAATCAGAACAACGAGGATACTCAAACCATATCGGTAATGCACGCGAAGGTCGCTGAAATGGATATGTTAAAACAGTTTTGGGAATTGGAAGAAGAAAAGTATAATTCAAAGAGTATGTGGACAGATGAAGAGAAAAGGTGTGAAGAAATATTTGTAACTACCACAAAAAGGACAAAAGAAGGTCGCTACGTCGTGAAATTACCATTCCGAGATGAGCAGCCTAGTTGTTTAGGTGGTGATTCACGACTGCTAGCTGTAACAAAGTTTAAATCATTAGAGAAAAGGCTATCGAAAGATCAAGAACTAAAAAAGAGTTACACAGAAGTGATTAACGAATATTTACAATTAGGACACATGAGAGCAATACCAAAAGATGATAGAAAAATAAATGAAGCTGTTTACTTACCTCATCACGCAGTTGTCAGAAACGATAAAACCACATCAAAGGTACGCGTGGTTTTTAATGCTTCGAGTAAAAATAACCAAGGGGTCTCACTTAATGACACGCTGATGATTGGTCCTAAGTTACAGGCGGATTTGCGCCATACAGTATCAAGATGGCGAGTTCAACCGATCGTTATAATAGCGGATATTATCAAAATGTATCGGCAGGTAAGAATTGCAGAAGAGGACACTATGTTCCAACGCATAGTCTGGCGTGATAACCCTGAAACAGAAATACAAGATTTTGAATTATTAACTGTAACTTTTGGAACGGCATCAGCTCCGTATTTGGCGGTTCGAGCCCTGATTCAAATCAGCTTGGATGAGGGTACGAATTTCCCTCTGGCTTCATCGAGAGTACTCCAATCGTTCTACATGGATGATTTGATGACAGGTTGCGCTAGCGTAGAGGAAGGTATGGAAATTTATAAGCAGATGAAAGCGTTATTAGCTAAAGGTGGGTTTGAATTACAGAAATGGAACAGCAACAATAAAGAGTTACTAGTAAAGATACAAAATAATGAAGACCAAGAAAAGAGCATGCGAGAGCTAGTTCCTCCAATTCAGGACAAACAAAATCAAGTCAATCAAAAAATAAATAAACAGGACAAACTAATAAAGGGCATAGAAAGTATCAAGGACAAAAAAGCTATAGAAATAAAAACAGAAAATACAACTAAGGTTTTAGGACTTACCTGGGACCGAAGTGAAGATCAATTTCGATACTCGGTGAGTCTTCCGCAGCCGACACCAGGATCTGAAACAAAAAGATCAATATTATCAGTGATAGCACGCTTGTACGACCCTCTGGGTTGGATAGCACCTAGTATCATAGTAGCAAAAATGTTTATTCAAAAGTTATGGTTAGCAGGGGTCAGTTGGGATGACCCAATTTCAGAAGAACTAAATAACGAATGGGTCACTTACCGTAATGAGCTGGAGCAACTTACCAGAGTACACGTCCCACGATGGTTGGGCACTTTAAAAACAGACGTTAACGTTGAATTGCATGGATTCTGCGATGCTTCGAAACTAGCATATGCCGCTGTTGTATACTTGAGGGTAGACGACGGTGCTGGAAAAATCCATGTTTCGTTGTTAGCAGCAAAAACGAGGGTATCACCAATAAAGCAGGTTAGTATTCCACGCCTCGAGCTCTGCGGTGCAGCACTCTTATCGAGACTTTTAGCTGAGACAGCTGACGTTCTGGACATCCAGAAGGACAAGATCAGAGCTTGGACGGATTCCACAGTCGTTCTTGCTTGGTTGAATAGCCATCCTAGTCGGTGGAAAACTTTTGTCGCCAACAGGGTTTCCGAGATCCTAATGACTTCGGACTCTGCTCAGTGGTATCACGTATCGTCTAAAGATAATCCAGCCGATTGTGCATCCCGAGGTATTTCACCAGGTTCACTTGCAGAAAACGAAC
The DNA here is from genome assembly GCA_038048805.1 of Hipparchia sbordonii. Lineage (NCBI taxonomy): Eukaryota > Metazoa > Arthropoda > Insecta > Lepidoptera > Nymphalidae > Hipparchia > Hipparchia sbordonii. Next base: position 2,796,018 of record CM076107.1, on the reverse strand, counting down.
TTTGGTTTTCTGGTCCACAGTTTCTTAGAGAGCCAAACATTCAGTATAAAAAACCAACAGATTTGAAAGTTCATTTGGAAGAAGCCGTTAAAGCACACTTTAACGCTTTTACTGAGGATACAGTATTTCAGCGCTTTTCGTCATTACAGAAGCTGCTAAGAGTAATCGCTTACTGTAGAAGATTTTATAATCGTGGGGCTAAAAGGACAACTTATTTGTGTAAGGAAGAAATAGAGCAAGCTAGGATGTGCTGTATTAAAAAAGTACAACAAGATGAATTTCATGATGAATATTTGCAATTGAAAGACAAAGGATACTTGCAATCTAAAAATAGTCAACTAAAGTCTTTATGCCCTTATTTGGATGATCAAGGGGTCATGCGAGTAAGTGGTAGATTGCAGAAGTCTCAGCTACCTGAAAATACCAAACATCCGATTATATTACCTCATTCATCTCATTTTACAAAGTTGGTAGTAACGGACGCACATGAAAATACTCTTCATGGAGGAGTTCAGTTAATGATTAATTATTTGAGAACAGTCTATTGGATCACAAGTGTGAAAGGTTTAGTCAGACAGCATATACGTAAATGCGTATCATGTGTCCGACAAAAGGCTGACATTCAACATCAGTTCATGGGCTCCCTTCCATCGGTGCGATGTACACCAGCCAGGGCATTTCTTCATAGTGGAGTAGACTATGCAGGCCCCATACAAGTAAGGACAACCAAAGGACGTGGTCATCGGTCCTACAAGGGTTACATCTGCTTATTCATCTGTATGGCTACGCGTGCAATTCATTTAGAAATGGTAAGTGATATGAGCACTCAAGCCTTTCTAGCGTGTTTCCGTCGTTTCGTGGCCAGACGTGGCCATTGCGCGCAATTGTGGAGCGACAATGGTACGGCTTTTGTAGGTGCTGCAAAAGAGCTTCAGCAACTTAACCAAATTCAAAAGGACGCAGCCGAATATTTGGAAACTCATGGCACAGAGTGGCATTTTATCCCACCTCACGCCCCTAATTTTGGAGGTTTATGGGAAGCAGGCATAAGAGCTACCAAATTTCTCTTAAAACGGGTCATAGGAGAGTCAACGTTGACATTTGAGGAGATGTGCACACTTCTCAGCCAGATAGAAGCTTGCCTTAATTCTCGGCCCATGTCTGTAGATAGTTCAGATCCGAGTGAGCCCCGTCCGTTAACACCGGGACACTTTCTTACTGGAGGGCCCCTGATAGCGGTACCGGAGGTCAATAACTATTTGGATTCTAATGTGAGCTCATTAACAAGGTGGCAGTTCATTCAGAGAATGTTGCAGAACTTTTGGCGGCGCTGGTCGCAGGAATACTTATCCCACTTAATGAATCGCTACAAGTGGAACTCCAGAATACCAGAGCCAAAATTGGGAGATATTGTGCTTGTCAAGGAGGATAACCTGCCACCAAGTCGTTGGTTAATGGGGCGTATAATCGAAAAGCATCCGGGTACTGATAATGTTACCCGTGTGGTCACAATAAAAGTAAAAAATTCTAGTATTAAGAGACCCACATCAAAAATATGTGTTTTACCAATTAGTGAATAAGTAATTGTAATAGCTTAGATGTAAGCATAGTTAAAGTTTATGTTGTTAATTTAGAAGAGTTCATTTATATTTTAGTTCATTGGTGAATTTATTGCTAAGGTACTTTAAATTTTATTCATCTATGTTTGGGTTGTTTATTGTTAGTGAATTTAGAATGTAAGTTTAAAAGCTTGTAAGACCATTCACCAAGAACATAGTCACGGTGGGCGGTACTATTTTCGAGTACCACAATCTTAAGGACATTTCTCACTAAATGTCCTTGGTGGGCGGTATGTTCACGACCGACACTAGATGGCGCTGTCGCGTATTGCATCGCGTGTGAGGTGCCGGTCGGCCCAGATGTATACGGGCCGTATTTTTGTTTGTTGTCATTCTTTTCTTTCCAGCCTTTTTCTTTTCAGACAATATAGGTTCTATTAGTTCAAACCGTGGTTTTATTTACGCCACGGTCCTAGATCGAGTAGAGTGGGAGTGCAGTGCAGTGCACAGTAAAGTGCATAGTTCGACACAGTGCATAGCGCATCACTGCATCGGTTAATCAGAGGGTTGTCACATGTAAATGGATTGTATCAATTCAACCAGAGGTAGATTCTCGACTTGTCATAAGTGCTACACAAAGGAGAACATAAGTTAAGTTTAGCTTGGCTACTAGGTCTTCTTAAAAAAATTACAATGTAACACACCACAATTACACAAACTTCAGTATTTTCAAGGGATTTCCTTACACGCTGTTTATGCCACATCGTGGTATTATCTGACAATATTGTAGTGCTCCATCTGATTTCGTGATGCCACACAGCACTTATTAGATTGTATGCTACACTATTGTTGAGACGTCGGATGTGAAAATTACACCACATATACAAATATCAAATTACGTCGCGAGATATTATATAATTATTTAGTCACTAGAATGCAATCTCCATCCAAAAACTTTTCGGTATATTATGATGCGAATGTATCATTAAAGTTTTTTTTTTGTTTCAGCAATTCGTCTGGAGTGACTTCTCGGAAGATTACATCCCCACCGACCGAAAACACACGTTCTATCCGTCGGTGATCATCAACGAGCATTTATACGAAGTCAAAATCACAGACGTGCCAGTGATACCTTACTTTCCGATCAATTCCTACTACGAATGGGCGCATTACAGATTTTACGGGTTGCGAAATGCGACGGCTTATATCCTTGTGTTCGATCTGTCCAACGTGGAAACCTTTCAGTATATACGAACTTTGAGAGATCAAATGGTCGAGAGTCGGGACATGCGGAATGTGCCGGTGCTAGTGGTTGGTAATAAACAGGATCTTCTCTGCAGCACAACTCCTTCCGCTTCTAGTGGCTTGCAGCAGTTGGCCATGGCCGAAAGTGCGTGTGGTGACTCTAGAGAGAAAAGGCGGAATATCGTCAACCTTGTTCGTAAACATTGGAAGTGTAGCTACGTAGAGTGTTCGGCTAAATATAACTGGCGTGTTATAGCGGTGTTCAAGGAGTTAATGGAAATGATAGACGCTCTAGAGTGGAGTGGCGGCAGTCGGTCGGACCCTCCTCCGGACTCGGCGACAGGAGGAGGGTCTTCCCATGAAAACCGGTGTGTAGTTGCTTAGCAATTCAGTTCCTTGAAATTCGTGTTCAGGACACTCCATTTCCAAACTCGTCGGAAAAATGAAGGAGCTAGTAAATATGAAAACCGTGCAGGTAAGGCCGCCAGTAAACATCCGGAATTCCGGGTCTGATCCGTTAATATTAAACGCGCCTGTTAAGACCAGACATCCAGAATTCCGGATTTAATCCGTGTATGAAAAGTATATCAAAGCAAGGTTAAAGCCGTTTGGACGAGTGCCGGAAATCCCACGGGAGCCAGTTTCTTCCGGAATAAAAGTAACATACATCACTCTTCACGTTCTCAACTATTGAAAACTAAGTCTTTCCGTAGCTCTGTTGCGGGGTGATTGAAGGACCAACAAATAAACACACCTTCGCATTTACAATTTTGGTAGAGATCTGCTGAAACTGATATCCAAACATAGCAGGATGCAAGGACACACTTCTATATAGGTACTTCTATAACTTTCATAAGACTAATGTCCGCTTAGGATATCTAAAAGTGAAATGACATTAGATAAGGGATTGTACTCAGGGGTTACCTACATAAAGAGATTCTTACTAAGGGGATGATTTAAGCAATAGAGGCGTTTACATACTTTGACATACGATACTATAATGTTATATTGAGTGTTATGCCTATTTCATTCATGCAATATGAAATGTTATACTGTATTGAGATTGCTTTGCGGTTTATCTCCAAACATTTATTTGAAATCAATTTCCAATTATACAAAAGTTATTGTTGTGTATGCAGTGCAGTGTTTAATTAATTATTATCAATGTACCTACTTATATTTTAATTAAAAAATATAAGTACAAATATTTTATAATAATATTCTTAATGTAAAATACTGATGGAAATTGGGCCCTACTCACCTACTCCGATTGTCCTCTAAAATTTTACTCATTTCATATTAAACTTATAGAAAACGAACAAATATGGGATACTCATAATATACCTACTTATGTTATGTTATGTTAATCTAAATATATAAAAGGCAAAGGTGACTGACTGACTGACTGACTGATCTATCAACGCACAGCTCTAACCACTGGACCGATCGTGCTGAAATTTGGCATACAGGTAGCTGTTAGGACGTAGACATCCGCTAAGAAAGAATTTTGGAAAATTTCAACCCCAAGAGGGTTAAATAGGGGGTTAAAAAATCGAACCTAACGTGAGCGAAGCCGCGGGTTAAAGCTAGTATTAGTATAATTTTGGTCCGTTCAGTTAGGTATTGGTCATTGTCTTCAGCCAACAATGAGCGGCGAAAGATCGCAATGACGTCTGATTGGCTGAATTTATGGCTTTCTTGCTGCATCAATGCATTTTAACCAATAGCGGGAGGGTACCAGCCAATCGATAGATAGCGATCGTTACATTGATGCAATCATTTTTAGAGAAATGACATGCAGTGGTAGATTCATTTGACGATTCAAAATCACTTTGTAAAAGTTTATTTGAATAAAATTTCATTATATTCTAATGAAAAATGTGAGATTTACTACTAGACTTAACGCACAATCACTATATTATATTATTATTGCTTCAACAACTTATATACGTAATACTTACTTATAATAAGGAGTACCTTCTATTCTTTATACTGTAATCTAATCCTAGATTTGGTCTCAGATAAAAACAATCAAGTTATCAATGTAATAAAAACTAATTGAAAAATTGTAAGTGTAAATAACTTAGTTTCAAGTATGAAATATCTCTATCTTAAGTATATAATGAAAATCTGTACAACCAACTTAAGAGCCCTCCCCTAACCTCGTGTTTACATACAAAAGAAGTTTTGCTTTTTTAGAAACGTTATGACGAATTGAAGTCTTTGTAAATACGATTTTAAACGAGACTTATAGACTAAATCATGTTCACTAGGTTCGATCGTTAATAAATTATATCTTAACTTGATTAAAATAATGTATATTTTAAGCAAGAAATTAAAGGCTTTTTATTTATTTTATTCAATAATGTACGAGTATTATCTGATGTATTGTTATCATACTAATTATCTCATTTGAGGTCTGAGCTTTGTAAAACTTATAAATCTATTTACATTCTGTTATTAATGTTCTGTTTCTTAATCTGTTAAATACAGACTCATTACGATAGTAAAGCCTTGCCTGCGGATTCGGCTTACAAAATTTTCAAATCGTTCGTGATAACCTACTTCCCACCCTAGTATATCACAATTCACAATGCACTTCCGGCCTATGGTCCGGTCGCCATCTTGAATTTCTACATAAACTGATTTCGCAGTCCTATCTAGATAGACTTATACACAGATATTAAACGTTAATACGGAACAAGCTGATGCCCGCAACTTCGTTCGCGTGAATTGAGCTTTTTTAATTCCCGCAGGAATTCTTATTTTCCGGGATAAAAATAGCCTATGTATTATCCCAGACTAGTAACAAACATCCATCCATACATATATCCAAACTTTCGCATTTAGCAGGATTCTGATGAGTAAATTCTTAATCATCATCAACGTCATTGCGACTCATCACTTTTTTCCTCCTCCTCTACAAGGCAGGAGTATAAATTCGTATTTATACTCCTGCCTTGTTGATGATAGTTGATTAAGGATTAACTCGTGTAAATCCTTAATCAACTATCATCAACTTTTCTCTGCTGCACCATGGGCACGGGTTTTCTTGATACGAGTTTGAGAGAGATTTCTCGTATGAAGTGTATAATATTATCTGAAACTGATGATTAAAAACAAAATGACCCATTATAGTTTTTGGTAATTTAAATGTCCTCTAACAATTTTTTCATGCAACAGCGATTTTAGGGAAAATATTGATGTTTCAATAAAAATCTTCGAATTCCTTGAGAAAACCTTATGATGTTATCTTGAGCGAGGTTAAAATATCTGAAAACACATAGCTACCTAAAAAAAATTCAAGAAGCATGATTTATGGATATCGATATCAAACGCTCTAATGGTTCTCTACGTCATTTCCATCGCCACTCCTGTATTGATCGACAGAATAATATGATTGCATGTTGCCGTCCGACGGGCCATGACCTTATAGCATAAGCGAGCGATCTCAGATATAACAACAACCGCATGCGCCGGTCGCATGAAATGCCGCTAAATTCAAGAGAGGGATAAAAAATCACGTTAGAATTTAGATTTTCCGGTATAAAAATTTCACTATAGCCATCTTCAAGAACAGTTGTTATATTGTATCAAGTTTCGTCAAGATAGGTTAATTCAAATTAAATTCCCCAAAAATGGATTTTAGGCGTACCTACTGGGCTCAGATTGTTTCACCAGTGCCAGGTTTCGTTGATGGAAGTTGTTGGAAGGCATGAAGGAGATTGAAATGATTGTGACAATATCTCATATCGTCACAATCGTTTCAGCGATTGAGTGATGTAACGGACTGATACTTTCGACTACTGACTTTCGGATTTATAATATTACTAGTAGGGCGCGTGGGTGCGCGGCTCGCTAAAGCGAACCGCGGTTTTTCTATCCACCAAGTAGATCTTCGGGTCTTGATCATCTTTTTCCAAGGAACTACTCTTCCATCTTACATAGTCTCTGAGATATAAGTACATCGACGAAATTTGTATGAGCGCCATCTTGAATCCGCCATTTTGGTATTTTTTTTCAGCTCATTGCCAATTGGATGAGGTTTCGAGTGATTTTTGTTTGGGCACCCTCAACCTATCTTCAATACCCTGACCGTGCTCCTCACCCGTCTCCGAAATCCTCAATCATAAGCTCCCTCCATATTTTTCATCTAAATGAATTTTTGTCCTCTATACGAAACCATCAGCGGAAAGGAACGTATCAAAATCTTGCATATATTTTATATGAAAAAAATAATCCGCCATCTTGAATTTTTTTCTATTCATCACGTAGACCATCGGGTCCTAATCATCCTTTCCCAAGAAACCACTCTTCCATCTTTCATAGTCTCCGAGACAGACACCGACGAAATTTGTATGGTCGCCATCTTGAATCCACCATTTTGGATTTTTTTTTGGCTCTCTGCCAATTGGATAAGGTTTCGAGTGACTTTTGTTTGAATACCCTCCACTTATCTTCAATATCCTGGCCGTGCTCCTCACCCGTCTCCGAAATCCTCAACCATCAGCTCTCTCCATATTTTTCCTCTAAATGAATTTTTGTCCTCTAAACGAAACCATCAGAAATTTTGAAAAGGCGCCGCATAAAGTCTTGCATATATTTTGTATGGAAAAAAATTAATTCCGCCATCTTGAATTTTTTTTCTATTCATCAAGTAGACCATCGGGTCCTGATCATCTTTTGCCGAGACACCACTCTTCCAACTCTTATACTCTCCGAGATAGACACAAACAAAATTTGTATGGCCGCCATCTTGAATCCAACATTTTGGAGTTTTTTTTCGGCTCTCTGCCAATTGGATGAGGTTTCGAGTGACATTTGGTTGAACACCCCCCACCTATCTTCGATACCCTGGCCGGTGCTCCTCACCCGTCTCCGAAATCCTCAATCATCAGCTCTCTCCATATTTTTCTTCCGAATGAATTTTTGTCCTCCATACGAAACCATGAGTGAAAAAAAATTTTTTCATACAAAATTTTACAGGAGAGGTGATCAATGAGTGAGTGAGTGAATCAGCACGAGTAGCTATATTAATATTAATTAGGAGTACCATAACTTGAGCAGCTTCAGGTATTAAGGTAAGAGTGAATAGATATCTTGGTGTTCCCTCCAAACTACACCTCATCAATGATTTCACCAGAAAAGGTTATCAATTGCAAGCCCCGCCACATTGACTGCTCACTATTGAGTCTACCACGCTGATCCAATGCAAATTGGTAGACTTTACACAGCCTTGAGAACATTACAGAGAACTAGTAGGTTCCTCACGACGTTTTACTTCCCGGTTGAAATATGTGTGTAATATATTCAAGCTCTCGCTCGTACGACAAAGCTGGGGCCCAGAGATAAAGCCGTTATTAGAAAACACTCGATGAAGGGAATTTTCCTGTGATCGAAATACGAGTACCGCACGCCCGTCTAATATGCAAAATAATTGCTTTATTTTTTAGAATTTAGACTGCATACAAACGGTTTCATGTTTTTAGCAGTAGACGTCTATCTGTTGAAATGATGATGATAGTGATGAAGATGATCGTGATATAATTTTCATTTTTCGTAAGAAGGCTTTTGTCAAAAGAAACAGAACATTGAGAGAGAGTAATTTTATACTTTTCTAAATAATTCCGAATTATAAATCGGCGCGAGAGAGTTACCTAGTTACGAAGTTCACTGTTTAGGATTTTAGTGATTTAAAGTTGTAAAAATATGATGTTATAGATAAGGTGTAATAGGCGAGATGGTTTCAAAAAACAAACGTTTTTTGCCTTTTGACACGTATTTGATTCTATAATAGCTGTTTCACAGATTATAATTATCGTTGTAATTTTTTCACTGAGACACTCTTATGCTTATTTGTTTAAACATAATATGTAATATATGTTTGTATTATTTTTTTAATCTGACAAAAACAGTTGTCCGATTCTGATTGTGTTTATGATTAATTTAGCGCTTATTGATTAATGTTCTTCTTCTATAGAATACCGAAATCGAATATATTAATTGAATTTATAGTAATATTTTATAATAATTTAAAATTCTGTCATCATTACCCATTAATTTTTGTCAAATGAACTCTGTGTTGTGCTAATAGGTACCCTAGTGCTTCCTGTTGTAGATGTAGAACCAAAAGTTATTGTTAATTATTCTATGTAAATAAGTAACCTTGTAAAAAAATTGTCGTTAGTAATGTTTAACTTTTTGTCGTTAGTAATGTTAACCAAAGAGTTTGAACTACTCTTCCTCCTCCACATCATATCGATACCTTTACAGCTTTCGACCATTGAACTTTCAAAATAAAAATGGAATTAAGACTTCTTTAAGAATTCTTTTTTTTGTTTGAAAGGGTATACTTCCCAGGTGATCTCATTGTCATCAGGCCAGGGTTTGATGATGGGATCCTGGAGAAATCGAGTGAACTCTTCAAATTTTAAGGCACAATTGCTATACTTTGTAATGGCGTTTGAAGTTTAAAGTCGAACATTCAGAAGGTACTATTTTATAGTCTTTCCTTATAGATTTTTTTATAGTCTTTCTTTTTCTGTAGATGTATGAACAACCTGAAGCCAAAGATCAGAAATATTAGGAGCCGAGGCCCTTAATTACGTTGGTGTTGAACACTAAGTATCTTCTCAATTAAAAATAGGCCGAGTTTGTCTATTACATATACGAGTATGTACAGAGTTACAACTTTTATTCATAAGATCAATAATAATTATTGTGTTGTAAATAAGGATTCCTTCTAGTTGTACCTAATTCGATCGTTTTACAAATGTTATACGGTGCAATAAAATGTTGTGAACACTTTTACTTTATTCTTTTATTTGCTTAACCCTCTGCAGACTTTACCCTTAGCAGCTAACTTTATATAGTAGGGGAGAGCGGGGCTTTTTTTGTTTAAAAGGGTATACTTCCCATTGTCTACCATGACCAGGCCAGGAGGCCTGATGACAATGGGACCACCTGGATGATGGACTCACCACTTTAATGATGGAATCCTGGAGAAATCGAGGGAAATCTTCAAATTGTACAGGCACAATGGATTATAGTGGCCTTTGAAGTCGGTTTTGTAAAAAGAATTTTTACGTTATTATATAACTATCTCATTCTGAGAGGAGACTCGTCCCGGTAATTGACCGAGACAATTGTGATAGATACCATATTTATTCCCTTATTTAGTATTCTACGCTACAACCTAATCTAGTTGAATACTAGAAATAAAAAAGGGTCTAAGTGCCAAAAATTTCGTTTCGGTTTTTATTACTTTATTATGTAGTATGTTCCCTCGCCAATAACTTAAAATAAGGACTAAACGACTAGCGTTGGAAAGAATTTAATTGTAATAATAACCATGTGAAGTTTAAAATAAAAGAAATAAGTTGTTAAAATTATTTTTTTCTATCATTTATTTATATACACATTTATTCCATTGTTTTTAAAAATGCTTACAAATATACATTTTACAAATATAAATATAAAACATCATTAAATACAATAAAACAAATGGGTCCCACTTGCTGCGGGATAGGGACCTAAGCAGCCAGTGGTCAGGGGTCCAGAGTGAGGAACCTCCTCACAATGCGTGCAGTCTCAAGGAGTACCGCCTTCTGTATCCTGCTCTTAAGCGTTAAGATCCAAGTATTAAGCGAAAGTTTCTTAAGATGTTGATCGAAACTTTTCGCTATGAGACCATTGACCGAAACGACCATCGGCACTACAATTGTTGAATCAACATTCCACATGATAAAATTATTTATTATTTGAAACACAAATTCCTGCTTTTTTTTGTTTTGGTACTTAGACCCTTTTTTATTTCTGGTATTCAGTTATATAGGCTCTAGTGTCTATCTAGGATATAACTTAATGGACGCTAGATCGAACGTGTCACATGATTGGCTCAGCATGCAACGTGATTGCTATGCAGATTGCAGGTTCAAAATTAAATCACCTTGCCTGCATTTCCGATAAAAATTTCCCTGTATGTATAACAAAGCTAACTTTTGTTTTTTTTTTACTAGATAGAGCCCGCAACTTTTTCCACGCTCATTTAGTTTATCAAAAGATCACAGACCAACAAATCAACAAACAAACACACTTTTGTATTCATACAATTTGAAAGGAGTAAAAATTGTTTTCAATTTATATTCGTAATTTGTAGACTAAGCAGAAAGAGCGGTTTTCCTGAGATATCTTCGTATACATATTTTAACAATACATTTTAAAATTTTTGTTTTTAACAAACTTCCAAAAAGGATTCAGTTCGACGCGTTATCGCGATTATAAGCGATTTCAATAATTTTGTTTTATTCGAAAAGATGTATCGTTAGGTTTGTCCCATTTTTTGGCGAAGATCTGATGAACATCTTCGGAGATAGAGGATGGAACTGAATGAATAAGAACAAATCTCTCGCGGTCAGACAATATTTAAATTGATCCTCCTATTGTCCTACACACTACACAGCCTATAGCAAAAATAAATAAAAATTCTTTTTAACAAACCGACTTCAAACGCCATTACAAAGTATAAAATAATTTTAGTTTACTACACGTAGTTATGTTAGCCTTTCTGTTTAGGCCCGTCCGACTTCAACATACGTGTTTATACACGTATGTTGAAGTCATACCAAAATTATTTTATACTTTATAGTGGTGTTTGAAATCGGTTAAAAAAAATATTTATTTTTATTCAAGCTGTTGACAAAAAGCAATCGCTTAGGAGATGGCAATGGGCGGCCGCCTTTACAATCCTTAAACTCAAGACAGCTCCGACGCCGCTTCCATTTCCTTGTAACCGGATATTGCGCCGTCAGACAACGGAAGCTGTCCTCAGGGAGGCAGGAGAATTATGGACTTAATAACATAAGGTGCCAGGCTCACTAGATGAAAAATAGCTTCATCCAATGTGTATGAAAGTATTTTTTTTATCCAATGGTATGGCAGTGAACATTCAACCTATACCCCTTATCGGTTTCTGCTCGCCATACTGCCGGAACGCTAAATCGCTTGGCGGCACGTCTTTGACGGTAGGGTAGGGTAGGGACAGACATTTTTACGAATTTCACCGCGGTTAATTAACTTAAAAATTTCGCCTGAAAGTATAACAAGTTGACTTATGTTTCTTTTAGTACTGGATGGTACCCCACAGCATAATCCATGCGTATTTAGATTATCAAAAGATCAGACACCAAAAAATTAGCCAGCTCATCTGGTGACAGAAGCTTAGCTGTCTAGCGCGGCAATGCAGCCAATATTTGTGCACCATTCCACATGCCTTCTTCTGTATCAACCGTCGACGTTCTCTTCTAAGGACTTCCACATAAAATGGCTCTCCTCTCCACTCTAGAACCTTGGGACCCCAACGACCATCAATTCTTCAATCTTTGTGTAAATAAGTATCAGTAAAAGTAACACAATAAACATTATGAATTTTTATTCAATTTTAAGATACCGATTTACAACGATTTATCTGGATGACAATTGTTGTTGTATTCTATTCAAGATGGAAGCGGTATCTTTATGCCGCTATGGCATGGCATTATAATGAAACCCGAAAAAAACTAGGCAAACTGGTTTGTTTAAGTACCTACGGGCGTATCTACGGAACGGTTAAGCTGATTCTTACGCGTCTTTCACATGCAGGAAGAAGATTACACAAACTGAAACATCAAAAGCTACTTTTTAATCCGAAAAAATATGAAAGTAATTGGAAAATAAATAATTCCACGTAAGAAGGTATACAAAAGTATTTACATATTACGTTCTTCGGCGCCTACATTTCCATAATCATAATTGCCGTGAAAATCCGAAATATGTTGTGAATACTTTTTCTGAATTCAGCTACTCTTTTATCAGCGAGTAACGACATATTTAGGGCTAACTTGCGCGAAATTCACGAGTGGGTAGGCAAAATTTTCTCGTGGCGCACATGCTAGCCTACTTGTCAATAACAGCCTTTACTTAAAATTAATGAAGGCTCAGTTTCAGTGCGATATACGAGTATAATTAATTATTATAAAACAGGTCAAAAAGGCCTGATACAATGTTAATTTATATATTTATACTTATAGGTATTCAAGATATTTTTTTAGAGTTACGTGCGTTTATAACCCCCGACGGGGTGCTCAAAGCTTAGTTTGATGAAAATCGGTCCAAGATGGCCGCCGCCACAAAATGGCGGATTGCATATTTTTATTTTAACAATTACTGATTAGCGATTAGGACGTTGTAACATGTCAGGGGTGTTTTAAATTTTTAATTTACACTTGTAAGCAATATACCTGACAGTTTTCGTTAATGTTCTCAAAGGTTTGTGAAATCTGTCAAATCGCACTTGGTCAGCGTGGTGGACTAAATATGACCTATGTTGGTATGGTTGGGGAGGATTATATTTTTTTGTGCATTATATTCAAATACTAGCTATTTTATAATTATGTATAGTATTACATGAGGATTAAAATTTATGATATGCCACTTGTTCTAGACGCGTTCGCACGTTGTGTGATACAGGCTTTAGTCGTAATTGCAGAATATGTAATATCGGCTTCCCCAGGGAAGTATGTACGTTGCTATGGATCAATATTGGGAGTAATCTCCATGTAGCTTGAGGCGCGAGGCAAATAACGGAGGTATGTACTTGTGTATCTTACGTCATTAATTTTTACCTTGCTACCTTGGCTTGTATTTTTTTGTATTTGTTTAATATTTTGTTCTCTATCATTAGATTCACAAATAGACTTATAATTTAAATTTGAATTCAAAATTCAAATGCAAAAATTATTTATTTCATGTAGCTCTTATGACACGTCAAGAATCTACCACCGGTTTGGAATGCTGATTCTGCCGGGAATGAGTCAGCAAGGAACTCAGCAATTGCTCTTTTAATAATATAACAAAATATTACAATTTTAAAATAAAGCTACATATTAATGTAATAAGTTATTTCACTACCTTGTGGGCAGCTGGATTCCATGCAATTTTGTCATTAAGAAAGTCGTTACTTTGTAATAACCACGCCTTAAAAATGTGATTTTAGCATTGTTTAAAGTGCAATGGGAAATTCAGTACCTAATAAGGCCGCGCGCCGCCCATTCCCTTTGACACGTGTCGCGTGGAGTTTTCAAAATTTTAGAACTGAAAAATAAATATTTTTATTTTTGTATGAAAAAAAAACTTTTTCTTTACGAATTTAAAAAGTCCTGGAGCAAAAATTATTTATTTTGATGCGTAGAAGTTGCCTGTAAAAGGTTGTTGGAATTTAACAATTAACTCTGTAGAAGCGTACACAATCGTAAATAGAGGTTTATTAATCGTATTGACTGATTAATTACGAGATCAGTCTTAAGATGGCGCCTTAAAAAAATCATCCTCGAGTGACCGACGTTGGGTGGTCAAAGGCTTTTTCGCTCAACCTCTTTTCTCCACTGAAACCTAGTAATGTTATTTCAAAAGGATGGAGCAAAATCTAACGTGTAAGTACGTATATTATGTATGTACTGCAGGAAATGGCAGTAACATCGCCATGTTTGCGGTGCAGACCGAATTAGCTACGGACTATTGGAAATTGGAAACTGAAGTCAACCATGGCTTTTAATTTTGTCCAAGCCATTTATGAGTACTTGGTAGTTGTTGCAGAGCTCGCAAATACCAAAAAAAAAATTGTAATGTGTGATTTTACGTTTTTATCGCATGCGATATTGTAATTAAGTGCTACATTTTTGTATTAGGACGCATGTAGACGCATAAGATCTTATTCATTATCCAATTGCTGCCTAGGGGAGCCTTGAAAGTTTAAAAACGTATTTATAAGCAAACTATTTTTAAATTGGATTTTAACTAAATTATTGTTATACTTACCTAAACTGTAATGTATTTGTATTGTATTGTATTGCAATGTAATTTTTCTTTTTTTAATATGTTAAGTAGTCTGAAAAATATAGAGTTTTTAAGTTTCCTGTTAGAAAAAGAAAGCGCTATTGCAAAATTACGTCACGATTCAGTAGCTCCTTACACTCTCCATACTTTCGTTTTATAAACAGACAGTTGTCGCAGTTAACAGCATAGCAAGGCTTTTTACGTACTTATACGTAACTTTTTAGCCTTTTCGTGGTTCTCGGCATAAAAATGAGTGAGAAACAATGAACTAAAAATAAATCAACGATTTAAATACTGCTATACCCTTTCCAAGTTAACTCGCTAGTCGCTACCATCTTCTAAGACTGCATCATAAAAAAATACATAGTAGAGATTAGCTAGAGACTTCTAGAGATTAATATCAACGGAAATATAAGAAAACGTATTCTGATTCTAGTTTCTAAACTGTCTTAAACCAACGGATCGGACTCGAACTCTCGAATAAGAACGGAGCATGAACGCTTACAACTTCATCCAGCTCTGAGCAATATGATATTAATATTATGAACTTTGCGCATAAACCTTGAACGGCTTCAAAGAATGGGCGAATATTCTTAAGGGAATAGGTACCCACCTATATTAAAGAAGCCTTACATCTAGCCTGGGACTTTATTAAAAAAGTTACATACATTTTTATCTTCATTTTGGCTATAGACTTTTTATTAACTCAAACAAAAGGTATGAAGGCATCGATAAATGTACTACCTACTAGATATGACGTTCCGGACATTCACCTGGTTTAGCTAACATGCACAGTCGACCGTGCATTAGTTGTGTCGCATGGGCATTGGCGACGGTGAACGGGGCGCTATCTTCGCGTTAAAACTTATTAAGCACCTAACCAATAAAAATTCTTTTCAAAAAACCGACTTCAAACGCCACTACAAAGTATAAAAATAATTTTATTTTGTACACGTTTGTTGAAGTCGGTCGGGCTTAAATAGAAACGATGAATCCGATACGCGATGCTCGCCCGATTTCAATAAGCGTGTCTTTTATATGCCACCATAAGATAAGCGTCGCGCATCGATTTCATCGTTTCTAGTTAAGCCCGCCCGACTTCAACAAACGTGTACAAAATAAAATTATTTTTATACTTTGTAGTGGCGTTTGAAGTCGGTTTTTTGAAAAGAATTTTTATTTTAAGCTTTATAGTGTAGCTTGTTCCTGCACTATTTCTCCCCTCCCTCCAACGCTACGGTACTAATGTAGTCTATACTTGGTACCTACAGTACTTATTAACAATACACAATTTCTAAAGACCAGAAGCTCCATGATGTAGTTAATGCTTGGTACATACCAACAATCGAATCAATTCGAAAGCGACGGTTCGTAATTCCTCCAACCCTGCAGCGTCAGGATTGAAGAGCTAAAACCTTGAGCTTTATGATGTAGTATATGCTTGGTACCAACAATATCAATTCGTAAGCGACAGTTCCTAAATCCTCACAGATTAGGTAGGCAGTACCCCTGCAGCATCAGTATTGAAGAGCTAGGACCTTGAGCTCCACGATGTAGCCTATGCTTAATACTAACAATATCAATTCGCAAGCGAAAGTCCCTAAATCCTCACAGTTTAGGTAGGCAATACCCTGCAGCATCAGGAGTGAAGAGCTAGGACCTTGAGCTCCATGATGTGGACTATGCTTAATACTAACAATATCAATTCGCAAGCGAAAGTTCCTAAATCTTCACAGTTTAGGTGGGCAGTACCCTGCAGCATCAGGATTGAAGAGCTAGGACCTTGAGCTCCACGATGTAGACTATGCTTAATACCAATAATATCAATTCGCAAGCGAAAGTTCCTAAAGTCTCATAGTTTAGGTGGGCAGTACCCTGCAGCATCAGGATTGAGGAGTAGGACCTGAAGCTCTAAGATCTAGTATATGCTTAGGTCAAGCATACCAATTCGTAAATAACAGTTCCTAAAACCCCATAATTTAGGGGGAAAGTATCTCTGCAGCATCAGGCTTGAAGAGTTGAAGGTAAAAATTTTTATGGGACCATTTCGCGAGCTTCCTCTGTCGATTAAAAAAAAATCGCGTGAATCGGCCCAGAAACCCCGGAGTGATCGGTGGGCATACATAGAAAAAAAAAAAAAAAAAAAAAAAAAAAGATACCGGCCGAATTGATAACCTCCTCCTTTTTGGAAGTCGGTTAAAAAGAAGACCTACCACCTAAAACAAACCAGCAATTACCTATATTCAAGTATGTAATTCAAGTATTCAAAAAAGTAAAATTAGATAAAGATAACACAGCACAATGTACAAGTTTTGTGTTCTATGTATCTATGTTGATGTACGAAGGTTTCGAACAAACCTTGGTCTAAGAATTTTGTGATTCCCAAGTCCAAATATTGAAGATAGATTTAAGTACTTGCAACTGGGTGGGTACTGGGTACCCGAATAAAATTTTACATTTGTCGATTCACTGAACTGCGAAATGGACTCGTTGCTTTCTGAATACATAATGTTAGTTTTAGATTTTTATGGATCAAGCTTTTTGTGCGTATTTTATAATTTTAACGTCATATGTAACTTGATTCCGAAAGAATTGGTAGATTTAACATTACATTTTAAACAGTGTGTAAAGACACATTTAATTAGTTGAAGTTAATGAATTCCTCAATGACAAAGTTGCTTGGAACCAATCTGCTTTGCTTCAGCTATCCCCAAGATAGATAAGCTACATAGTTATTGTAACATTTTTTGTTTTGAAAAGTGCAACTGCTAAGTTTCTTGCCGGCTTTTTCAGCAGAATCAGCTTCCGAACCGGTGGTAGATTTTCGACTTGTCATAAGAGCCACAAGTTGGCCTACATGAAATAAATAATTTAAATTTAATAAATGAATTTTGAATTTGAATTTAAATATATGGTTATACAACCATGCTGGCCTGATACTGGCAGACTTCATATACATTCACACTTGAGAACATTATGGAGAATTAGTCACTTTGACATAATCTTGCTGAAATGCTCCGAAAATAAAAATTTAAAACATCTAAAACAATACAATTTATATCTCTTTAATGAAGAAACGATGAAGGTTTGTCTTAGATTTGGAAGTCGTTAAAGGGTTCATTTAAAAACTCGGTGGTATTGGAATCCTAAAGTATTTGCTATAAATCTGATCCCAGAAACGT
Source organism: Hipparchia sbordonii (assembly GCA_038048805.1). NCBI lineage: Eukaryota > Metazoa > Arthropoda > Insecta > Lepidoptera > Nymphalidae > Hipparchia > Hipparchia sbordonii. The sequence continues at coordinate 2,778,161 of CM076107.1, read as the reverse complement.
GTACGTTCACCGAGGAATGAGCTTCTTAATTCAAGGTTACTGTGCAGGTACATATAAGGTTCACGATTAACACCAACTGCAGGCCACTCTGGGTACGATGAACCATCAGGCACAGGTTTTCTGGAACATATAAATAATATAAAATTGCATACAAAACTCGGCAAAAAGTAGAATAACTGTTCTTACAAAAATACTACTTGAAATCATGCTTGAAATAAATAATTTTTAAAGTTTTGCAATAGCTTGTATCAGAACACAAACAAGAAAACCAATTAAAACTAGATGCATGAGTAAATAATCTGCACCAATTAATATTGTTTTATCAATCACCATATCTCTAATCTATACTAATATATAAAGCTAAAGAGTTTGTTTGTTTGAACGCCCTAATCTCAGGAACTTTTGGTTCAAATTGAAAAATTCTTTTTGTGTTGGATAGTCCATTTATCGAGAAAGGCTTTAGGCTATATAACATCATGCTGCGACCAATAGGAGCGAAGCATCAGTTAAAAATGTTGCAAAAACGGGGAAAATTATCCATATTTAAAATATATTCTTTTAAAAACTTCTTAATCGCGATCATAATAACAGAAATTGACGCGGATGAAGTCGCGTACAACAGCTAGTAATAAATATTAGAGCATTATATTAATATTATTCTCGAACGTTTGACCAATGACAACGCTGTAAAAGTACGATGTTAACTATTAAATGCAACGTTGAAGCCGCAGCAACGACGCGACGCCGTGATTGCACTGTACAAAGCGGCAACTGTGCAAATGATTGTGCTTGTAGCCAAAAAACGCTGCGCGAACGTTGCGTTGCCACGACGTTAACGTTGCGAAGTTACTGCTGCGCCGTTAACGTCGTGTTTGTGCAGCATTGTCTTTGGTTAAACGATCGAGAAACGATAACGTTCACAAAACGCCAGTGGGCGATAAACAATCGATTAGGTTTCCTGTGTTAAAATTTCCTTACCCTGTCGTAATAAAGTTTCCCCAAAGATCTCTCATGACGGCCTTCATCTTTTGGCGTTCCACTGAGAACCTGCTTTCGTCTCCTTGGTCCATTACTGCATCTGTCTGAAAGCAATGACTGGCTCCACGAACATTTGTATGTATAATATAATTATCACTCTCGTCAGTGAAGCCATATATGTATAAATAAATTTGATTATTTCCAGCTTCCACTTGTAATTTAACTGCTTTTGCTGTACCATATCCGAACATTACATCTGTGAAATAGTCTACATAAGACAAAACATTTTTTTCACTTACAGGCTCATCGCCAAAATAAAATTGTTTGACTTTTCTTGCCACATCTTTTTTCTCATCTTCGTTCGCGAATTGTAAATCTTCCGGGAAAAAGTCCGAAAATCTTTCGTTCATTAAATCTTTCCAGAAATTGAAAAACCCAGTGCGAAAAATACCCTCCATTTCAGATATTCCATATAAAATTGGTACTTTGGGATATTTGCCACTCTTCAAAATATTGACTGGATGGTCGTCAAGAAACATTTCCTCACCTAAATCTCGTTCAATACATGGACTAAATACAACGGAGCTATTTTTACTAGTCATGACATCTACAGACCATAGTGATTCCATTGGTACATTGAGAAAGAAATTTTCTAATGCTTCAATATCATCGACATTATTAAATTTTAGTTCCCTTGCAACATTCTTTGAGTTTTCTAAAGGATCAACTTGTACACTAAATGAGGCAGTGTTAGAACCACTTTCCGGTATAACTTTGTGAAATAACCCTCTTGCCATCTTTGAAAGCATCACTAAATCAACAGCCGAAGCTCCTGCACTCCATCCATCAATTGTAATGTCATTCGGGTTGCCTCCAAACTGAGCAATATTTCGTTGCACCCACCGAAGTAAGGCCACTTGGTCTTTCATTCCAGCGTTGCCAGGTATTCCTTTAGTCCCGAGACAAAGGAATCCTTGTGGTCCAAGACGATAATTGAAAGTGACAGCTATTATATTTTTAGTTCTGACTAAGATAGTCGGTTTCAAATCTGTACCATGCCCGAATTGGTACGCTCCTCCATGAAAGTACACAACAACAGGAAGATTCTTTTCTTCTGTATCAGGTACAAACAGATTAGCTATGAGACAGTCCTCTTGCATTACAACACGATCATCTGGTACGCCCCAGCTAGGCGACGCTTGAGGGCACATTATAATATTTCTCTGAACTGCTTCTAAAGGTTCCGTCCATGTTTGTGCTGGAAGAGGTGGCTGAAAATAAAAAGTAATGATTAATAGCTTACCATAGTTATAAAATGTACCCTATATTACCCGAACCAACGATCGACTCAACGGTGGAACATTCGTAAATCCTACTTCCTACTAATCCTACTAATATTATAAATGCGTAAGTTTGGATGTATGGATAGATGTAAGAATGGATGGATGGATGGATAGATGTTTGTTACTCAATCACACCGTAATAACTGTACCGATTTGGGCTGAAAGGCACAGAGATAGATTATAGTCTGGAATAACACATAGGCTATTTTCATCCCAGAAAATAAGTGAGTTCCAGCGGGAATTAAAAAATTTCAATTCACGCAAACATCAGCTACTAAACCCATGCTCGTACATACAAAAATAGATAACTGCTAAAATCATAGCCCTTATTTCGAGCTTTGGTGCAGTCGGATAAAAAATTAAATGTATTGAACTTTCTCACCCTGAACCTCTGTAGTCCCGTAGGTGCTGTTGCATAAGGTATATTATAGAACTCATAAAGACCTCCTTGTGGGGCCTTGTACCCTCGTACAGGGCCCTGCTCTATATTCACAAGAAGCGAATCTGAAGCACTTCGTCCTGATACTATGACGGCGCTCATGCTAATGGCAAACACATGCCAAAACATAGCTGATGTTTTCTTTCCTAAATCCAAAGGAAAATTAAATGCATTTAAACAATATCATTATTGACCATTGAAGTAAATAGCTATAGAAGAGCCCGTGCGAACAAAAATGTTCACAACTCAGTTCTATTAACAATTAAAATGGCAGCAATCGCTTAGCGACCTCCTTGAAACAATTCATTGTTTCTAATCAAGTAGGTGCTTTAAACAAGAAATCGGAGCAACCAGTCTAACGACAAAATGTGTGTGTGTATATGTTACTCTTTCACGCAAAGACTACTGGACGGATTTGGCTGAAATTTTGAATAGAGATAGATTATATACACTGGATTAACATAAAGGCTACTTTTTATCCCGGAAAATTAAAGAGTTCCCGCGGGACTTAAAAAATCCTTAACCCACGCGCACGACGTCGTCGTATCTTCATATTTCCACTGTCAGATTTGTAGATGTAAAATCGGTCTATATTTAATTACTTAAGGAGTTAAAATTAATGATACAGATGTAGCGTACTTACTGCGAGCGTGTATTGTCTTGAAATAAATAAAAATATCTTTAACATTTATAGTAGGCATGGTAGAGACAAAAACTTCTGATGACTCGATAATAATTCTGGTATCGTAAAATATGATCAAAATGTACAAAAAAAGCAATTAGATGAATATAGATAGTGACCAAAATAGAAATACATATTTTTACAATCATATATAAATACTCAACTTTCAGTGTTCAGAGATTATCTTTGAATTTTATCATTGAAAACAAAAAATTGTGTATCTAATCTAATCTAATAATAATAATATTATAAGGATTTTTCAAAATTCAACCCCGAAGGAGGTAAAATAGGAGTTTAAAAAATCGAACCTAACGTGAGCGAAGCCGCGGGTTAAAGCTAGTATCTAATACATATTATGCATGCCAATCTTGTCGATTATTGACATTATGTTTTTCACATGCACAAATTATCCGCAATGAAGATAAAAAAATTGCATTTTTTCGGCTTTTTATACTAACGCATACCAAGCTAATTTTGTTCATGTAACTATAATCAATTCAAATAATAGTACATTATGGTACAAGTGTAAAAGTTGGTGATTACCGCTGAGGCGCTATTGAGACCCGAGCCGTCAGGTGAGGGTCTTAAGGTAGCCGAGGACGGTAATCATCAATATACACGTGTATCATACGACGTTTTTCAACACACTTGTGAAGAAAATAACACTAAAATAGTACATTATGGTACAAAACAGTCAAAACGAGTTGTGAAAATTTTTTCGCCATGGCGGGAAAAATTAATGTTGTTCTTTTGTTCGCCCTCTTGAGATGCTCTTGAGGGCAGGCAAAGATCGACAACCATACAGCCTATTCAGGTGTTTATTTGATTTAATCAGTTTTCCGGAATGCGCGCGCACCTTAATGGCCATAGACTAAAAGAATGAGGTTTCTTTTTTTTTGGCTTTTCTCTTATAGCCACGTACAAAATGGGGAATTTCGAGTTTTCTTTATTACAAAAAAAAACAAAAGTTACTGACAGTTTTATTTATTAAACACGTACATGTTTAAATTATCTATTTAAATACGGAGTTGTATGAAATGAGCAAGCAATAGGTACATTAATTTAACACGATATTTTTATAAATTAGTGAACAAGATCTTTTTTGTAATAGAAACTTTTTTAAGAACACAGCAACTCACCCAATAAAATTAAAAAAAAAAATTCTATAACTCACATTGTGAATAATAGTAATCAAAAGTCACAGTTTGAGTTAGAGGTGTCATTGTGTGCCTAGTTGCGGTGAACCGGGAGCCCCTTTATGAGCAAGTGTGTTGAAAAAAAATTCATCGTGCTTGACGGGGCTATCAATGTTACCAGCTCCCGGTGTATTAGGACAGAGTTTAAATGTAAGTTAAATGATATACCGAAAGAAGGAAACGAATTAAAGCTTATAAAATTAATTTGAAAGCTGAGACTCTATTAACTCTTGTATTTATTTAAGGGGGGGGTAAGGTATTAAAATTTATTTTTTTCGTTTTTTTTTTTATTTTTCTAATTGAATGCATAATATCTCAAGAAGATTGTGTTAAAATTTCAAGTCGATCGGGGCAAAATTGACGAAGTTATGAGTATTTCAGCGTCCGTTGCCAGCCTGAGGTTTTACAGCCCCACCCGGCTCAAACGGGCCTGTTCAGGTAAAGTCGAGTATATTCGAGGCATGTATGCATCAGTTAAATGCTGTATGCTGTGCTGAGCAGTAACAAGTGACGGACTTGGCATCGACGACTCTGTGTGAGTATAAAAAAATTTTCGAATTTTATCTTGAATACTTCTACGCAAAACTTTAAAGCGTTTTCCTGAGACTTGTCATTTTTGAAGTCCGTGTCCACCATAACTAAAAATCTACTGGACCAATCGTTTTGAAATTTTGCACAGTGTTTCTTCACATAATTCCCCAGGTATTGTCGAGAGCTTTTTTTTTTCAATAATTATCAATTTTTTTACAACAGCTAATTAGCCGTTTTTTTAAGCGAAAATCTGGTTTTTGGCTTCCAAGTGCTACGAAAAATCGAAAAATCGAAAGAAAAAAAAATCCTCTCGTGAATACCTCGACAAACATCTCCTTTAACGAATGCATTTTGATTTTTTTGTTTCAGATGATTTGGTTGCGAGTTATGATGGACACCGCAAAACAACTTTTTCTCGAGGCGCCACCGGAAATTCACTGTCACTCGCTCAATTTTTGATATTTTGCAATGAAAATTTAGGAGAATATTGTTCTAATGTTACATTATCATGTATGGATCGACTGAATAAACTAACACCATCTGTATTGCCAAAAAAAATTCTTGAAAACATGCCTTTTTTTTACCGAATTAACCTTACCCTCCCCTTAAATGACAATGAAGATCATGATACTCGTATACGAAGACTTTTCATTTACTTCATTCAAACATTCCAGGTTCCAGATATTCAAAGTAGAATTTTCTATTGACGTAATTCCAAAAGGGATTCGTACAGTCGCGTCGTAAGATTGCTATCTTGTTTTGTGAATATTTAACTTCTTATAATATTATGTCGTTCTCAAATGTTAACCTTGGTATTCATGAAATTTTCACGATGTTTTCAATTAGAAAAAAAGGTTTATGAGCCAATATTTGCTTCTAAAAAATTTTCTTTACCTTTTCCTACATAACATCACGATATACCTATGAGTTTGAGAAAATATTTTAGTCATTCGTTACAAACGATTTTTAGTATCTCTAACAAAAGTCAGATATCAAATAAACTACTACAAGTTTCCCATAGTCTCATTTATATTAGTAGGTATATAAAAATACATAAATGTTCATTCAAAATTTACATTGTTTGAAAAATTAAGGCTTTATAGAAATCCTAAAATGTTTGTCGTATATGTCATCCCAAAAAGCAGCTCGATTTCCAAGGAATGGACTTTTCAGCATAAGAGTGCCATTAAGGAACATGTATGAAGACCGATTATGTCTTACTGGTGGCCAGGCCGGATATTTTGAACCATCTGGAACTGGTTTTCTGTGAAAGAGACCAACATTAAGTCCAAATTTATTTACTTATACAGAATATAATATTATCTAGCGAATCATATCTCGAAAACTTACCCTGTCGTAATAAAATTCAGCCATAGATCTCTCAAATCTGACTTCACTTTCCTATATTCTTGCGAAAACTTACTTTCATCTTCTTCATCCATTATTGCATTTGACTGTGCACAATGACTAGCCCCGCGTATGTTTGTGTAAGGGATATAATCAGCACCCTCGTCAGAAAATGCATATTCATACACGTATATTTGGTTATTGCCAGCTTCCACTTGCATCTTAACGCTTTTAGCTGTTCCATATCCAAACATTACATCCGTAAAATATTTAACGTAGTCTAGCACACTTTCTTCACTGATTGTTTTATTTCCAAAATAAAATTCTTTTATCTTACGAGCAACAACTTCTTTTTCTTCATCATTAGAAAATTTGAGGTTTACCGGCATAAAATCAGAAAAGTTTATGTTCATGTGGTCCTTCCAATTTTCAAATTGTTTTATTCTATAAATACCTTCCATTTCAGTTATTCCATATAACATTGGCAATTTAGGATAGTCATCGCTCTTAATTATATTTACTGGATCATCATCTAGGAACATCTCCTCACCGATGTCACGTTCAACACAAGGTACAAACACAATAGAAGTGTCTTTTTCATTTCCTAAATCAAGTTCATACAATTTCTCATATGGTAATTTCTTGTAGATCTTTTCTAAAGCATCAATATTATTAGCATTACTATAGCGTAACTCCTTGACAATTCGTTTTGCGTTTGCAATAGGATCTACTTGTACAGCAAATGGAGCAGTTTTAGACCCACTTTCTGGGATAACTTTGTGAAACAATCCTTCTGCTATCTTAGATATCATCATTAGGTCAACAGATGCACCTCCAACGCTACATCCGTTAATAGTGACATCATTTGGATTACCGCCAAACTGTGCAATATTTTTTTGAACCCATCGGAGTAATGCAACTTGATCTTTCATACCAGCATTTCCAGGTACATCTTTAGTACCAAGACAGAGGAAACCATGGGCTCCAAGACGATAATTGAAGTTCACAGCTATTATTTTCTTGCTTTTCACCAAATGTATTGGTTCTTTGTTAGTACTAAATCCGGATTGGAATGCTCCTCCATGGAAGTACACAAGTACGGGAAGATTTGTTTCTTCTGTGTCGGGCACGTATACATTAACGATCAAGCAGTCTTCTTGCATCTTTAACTCGCCTTTATAGTTCCTGAAGGCAAGATTTTGAGGGCATACGATGTTTTTTTGAACAGCTTCAAATGTTTCATTCCAAGAAGGAGGAGGAAGAGGTGGCTGAAATAAAAATAAATTATTGAAAAAATTTGAAATTTCATAGCACAGAAACACTTTGTTAAAAAAATTAAGCAGCATACTATCGGAACTATAAGAGAAAGAAGATGATGTGTTTGAATCTCAAATTTGAATATAATGAAATTAACTTTCTGCAGTTTCTTTTTTCATTAAATAAAAACCCACTTATCTTACCCTAAATTTTTGAACTCCTGTTGGTGCCGTAGCATACGGTATTCCATAAAACACAAAAACGTCACATTCTGGTGCCATATAACCTTTAACAGGCCCCTGATTTATATTCACAAGTCGGGAAGGTGGTTCACCCATCACTGTTAGATATCCGCAAGCAAAAAAAAGTAGCCCTTGCAACAACATCTTTGATAGAAACCTCGATATCTGAAAAGCTGAACCGTATAAGTAATATCCATACTTATATTAAAACTGTAAAGGGATAAATTCTGTGCTTTAAATATATTTTTAACCGACTTCCAAAAAGGAGGAGGTTATCAATTCGGCCGGTATATTTTTTTTGAAAATTTTAATCGGAGGATGCTAGTAAGCCCAAAATTTTTTTTTAATTTGTTTATCTGGCTGTCTGTCTGTCTCTCTTTCTGTCTGTGCGCGCATCACGCAAAAACTACTGAACGGATTTGAATGAAATTTGGTTTAGTTGTAGCTGTACTCTGGGCCAATATATAGAACTAGTAGGACGCGTGGGTGCGCGGCTCGCTAAAGCGAACCGCGGTTTTTCTGTTCACCAAGTTGATCTTTGGGTCTTAATATCTTTTTCCAAAAACCACTATTCCATCTGGTATACTTTCTAAGATAGACACCGAGGAAATTTGTATGGCCGCCATCGTGAATGCGCCATTTTAGAGGTTTTTTTAGCTCTCTGCCAACTGAATAAGGTTTCGAGTGATTTTTGTTCGAGCACCTCCCACCTATCTTCAACACCGTGACCGTGCTCCTCACCCGTCTTCGAAATCCTCAATCATCAACTGTCTCCATATTTTTCCTCCAAATGAATTTTTGAACTCTATACGAAACCATCAGAAATTTTGAAAAGGAACCCTCTCAGTCTTGCACATATTTTGTACGAAAAAAAAAATCCGCCATCTTGAATTTTTTTCTATTCATCACGTAGACCATCGGGTTTTAATCATCTTTTTCCAAGAAACCACTCTTCCATCTTTTATAGTCTCCGAGATAGACATCGTCGAAATTTGTATGGCCACCATCTTGAATCCGCCATTTTGGAGTTTTTTTTTCGGCTCTTTGCCAATTGGATGAGGTTTCGAGTGACTTTTGTTTGAACACTCTTCATCTATCTTCGAAACCCTGGCCGTGCTCCTCACCCGTCTTCGAAATCCTCAACCATCAGCTCTCTCCATATTTTTCCTCCAAATAAATTTTTGTCCCCTCTACGAAACCATCAGAAATTTTGGAACGGGACCGTATAAAGTCTTGCATATATTTTGTATGAAAAAAAATAAATTCCGCCATCTTGAATTTTTTTTCTGTTCATCAAGTGGACCTTCGGCTCTTGATCATCTTTTGCCAAGAAATCACTCTTCCATCTCTTATACTCTCCGAGATAGACACAAACAAAATTTGTATGGCCGCCATCTTGAATCCGCCATTTTGGAGTTTTTTTTCGGCTCTTTGCCAATTGGATGAGGTGTCGAGTGACATTTGGTCGAACACCCCCCACCTATCTTCGATACCCTGGCCGGTGCTCCTCACCCGTCTCCGAAATCCTCAATCATCAGCTCTCTCCATATTTTTGTTCCGAATGAATTTTTGTCCTCTATACGAAACTGCGAGTGAAAAAAAATTTTTCCATACAAAATTTTACAGGAGAGGTGATCAATCAGTCAGTGAATCAGCACGAGTAGCTATATATATAGTAAAGTAATCCTTTTTATCCTGATAAACAATAAGATTTATCCGGGATAGGGTATAAAAGTTTTTGTTGATTTTGCTCCCTGACTTCGTCAAAACTAAATTGAATTTGATAACTCTTTTTTCATTATAAATTGTGTGCTATCACAAATGTTTCCTTCAATTTTGGTGAAGATCTACTAAATATTATCGGAGATAGAGGACATAACTTCTCGCGGATAGTAGCAAGTCACTCTAAACTTTTTCCACGCAGATGAAGTCGCGGGAATCAGCTACATAATATTTTCCCTACTACTGAATCAACGTAAATATAATGTAAAACTGGTTATCCAGCATGTGAATGTCTACAATGCTGTTCTAGCCTTCCTTCCGCCTAGGAGGTGCTAGAGCCGGAAAGCTAGGCGGAAAATCTTAGACGCTCATTTTCTGAAATGTAACATGAGCGTGCAGGATTTTGAGCTGGTAATCTTCACAATTCTGTCGTTTCGAAAAAAAATGACACACTAGTTGATGCCCGCGACTTCGTTCGCGTGGATTGTGTTTTCTTGATTCCCGCGAGAACTCTCTTATTTCCCGGGATAAAAAGTAGCATAATAGGTTTTAATAAAAAATAAAAAAAATTAAAAAGTAGCATATCTATATTTGTGCCAAATTTCAGCCAAATCGGTTTAGTCGTTGCGACGTGATTGAGTAACAAACATCCACACTTATACACATTTATAATATTAAGTAGGTTAGTAATCTATAATTATATAAAAAGGCTTGTCCTGACTGACTGACTGACTGACTGACTGACTGACTGACTGACGATCAACGCACAGCCTAAACCACTGAAGTTAGAAACTTGAAATTTTGACAGTAGATTCCTTTTATGACGTAAGCGAGCACTAAGAAAGGATTTTTCGAAATTCGCCCCCCAAGGGGGTAAAAAGGGGGGTTAAAGTTTGTATGAAACTCCGTCATTTTTCGAGTTATACTCATGAAATTCGGTATTTAGGCTTTAAATTGAAAACAAAAAAGTACGTGTTTCACAGTTTTTAAAAATTCTACCCCCTAAGGGGTTAAATAGGGGTTGAATGTTTGTATAATAGTCCTTCGTTCTTCAAGTTATTTTTCAAGTTACGTTTATGAAACTTGATATTTTGGCTCTTGATTAAAAATAAAGAATTACGTATTTTACATTTTTTTTAAATTCTCCCCCCAAGGGGGTAAAAAGGGGGGTTAAAGTTTGTATGAAACTCCGTCATTTTTCAAGCTATACCCATAAAATTCGGTATTTAGGCTTTAAATTGAAAACAAAAAAGTAAGTGTTTCACACTTTTAAAAAATTCTACCCCCTAAGGGGTTAAATAGGGGTTGAATGTTTGTATGATAGTCCTTCGTTCTTCAAGTTATTTTTCAAGTTATGTTTATGAAACTTGATATTTTGGCTCTTGATCAAAAATAAAGAATTACGTATTTTACATTTTTCGAAAATTCTCCCCCCAAGGGGGTAAAAAGGGGGGTTAAAGTTTGTATGAAACTCCGTTATTTTTCAAGCTATACCCATAAAATTCGGTACTTAGGCTTTAAATTGAAAACAAAAAAGTAGGTGTTTCACAGTTTTTAAAAATTCTACCCCCTAAGGGATTAAATAGGGGTTGAATGTTTGTATGATAGTCCTTCGTTCTTCAAGTTATTTTTCAAGTTATGTTTATGAAACTTGATATTTTGGCTCTTGATCAAAAATAAAGAATTACGTATTTTACATTTTTTGAAAATTCTCTCCCCAAGGGGGTAAAAAGGGGGGTTAAAGTTTGTATGAAACTCCGTCATTTTTCAAGCTATACCCATAAAATTCGGTATTTAGGCTTTAAATTGAAAACAAAAAAGTAAGTGTTTCACACTTTTAAAAAATTCTACCCCCTAAGGGGTTAAATAGGGGTTGAATGTTTGTATGATAGTCCTTCGTTCTTCAAGTTATTTTTCAAGTTATGTTTATGAAACTTGATATTTTGGCTCTTGATCAAAAATAAAGAATTACGTATTTTACATTTTTCGAAAATTCTCCCCCCAAGGGGGTAAAAAGGGGGGTTAAAGTTTGTATGAAACTCCGTTATTTTTCAAGCTATACCCATAAAATTCGGTACTTAGGCTTTAAATTGAAAACAAAAAAGTAGGTGTTTCACAGTTTTTAAAAATTCTACCCCCTAAGGGATTAAATAGGGGTTGAATGTTTGTATGATAGTCCTTCGTTCTTCAAGTTATTTTTCAAGTTATGTTTATGAAACTTGATATTTTGGCTCTTGATCAAAAATAAAGAATTACGTATTTTACATTTTTTGAAAATTCTCTCCCCAAGGGGGTAAAAAGGGGGGTTAAAGTTTGTATGAAACTCCGTCATTTTTCAAGTTATACCCATGAAATTCGTATTTAGGCTTTAAATGGAAAACAAAAAAGTACGTATTTCACAATTTTTTTAATTCCACCCCCCAAGGGCTTAAATAGGGGTTGAATGTTTGTATGATAAAAGGACAAGATGATTGACTGACTGATCTATCAACGCACAGCTCAAAACACTGGACGGATTGGGCTGAAATTTGGCATACAGATTGCTGTTACGACGTATATGCATTAACGTGAGCGAAGCCGCGAGCAAAAGCTAGTAGTAGCATATTATTATTAGTACCATAGTGTTATTGACGCCACACGTATAGTTACTCGTACCTATTTAAATCTACGATTCTCGCAATTAGTATAATGTTCAAATATTTTGTATTAGCCATAAATGGCAAGTCGTTTTATCTTACTGAAAGCTTCATATATTTGTTTCTCGTCAAGCGAAAAAAAAAACATAAAATTAAAAATTAAGGTCTATGAAATACCAATTATAGCATCAAAGCCAAAATGAAATAATAAACAACATACTTACACCACTTTGAAATTATTTATTAGTCATATATTTTCTGATTTTCTTAATTTAATTGCATTGAATTTTAAACGTATCAGTTTCCAAATCTATTCACATTAACACTATGCAAAATCACAAAATACAATAGTAAATATAACGTGTATATCTATTACAACTGAAGTATCTATTGGGAAGTGCCACTTGAAGATGCCACCACTATTATCTCTTCTTTAGGGTTCCGTAGTAAAACAAGGAAACTTTATAATTTTGTCCAGTCCATATGTTTGTAACAGACATTTTATTCGGAACGCTAGGTATATAGGTACTCAGTTTGATATGTAAAGTCAAAATTGATATGTAAAGGTAAACTTGAAAAAAAGATATGTTTGAAAAGGAATTTTAAAATCTTTATGAGGGTTTCTAAACAATATTTCGATAATAAACTACCATTTAAGAAATAAGTGCCACAATTTATATTGAAAACTAGATGATGCCCGCGACTTCGTCCGCGTGAATTTAGTTTTTAAAATCCCGCGGGAACTCTTTGATTTTCCGGGATAAAAAGTAGCCTATGTTTTAATCCAAGGTATAATCTATCTTCATTTTAAATTTCAGCCAAATCGGTCCAGTAGTTTTTGCGTGAAAGAGTAACAAACATACACACACACACACACACACACACACACACATACAAACTTTCGGCTTTATAATATTAGTGTGATTTAAAATACCCCCTACATGTGAAATTTTAAAAAAATATGTAATTCGCCATTTTGTGGAGGCTGCGGCCATCTTGGATTTGAAGTTTATCATGGTGTATAGTATTCTACTAGTCAAGCCCTATCATTTGATACCCATATTGAGGGAGTTGTGAAAAAATATGTAGTCCGCCATGTTGTGGCGGTGGCCATTTCATCAAATATAGCTAAGAACATTCCCGACTGTGACACACACACACACACACTAGGATCATAATTATTATAATACAACTATGAGTAACTATCGTAAGAAAAATGATGCATAGTTTTGGTGCGGTAACCACTTGGAACAAAAACTCTTTACTTCTTATTCAAATTCAAAGTTTTCAATTTGCGATAAGAAGTTTTTTACAAACGTGACTACGGAACTCTACCTTGTGTTTTGACACGTACTTGACTAGTTCTTTATTTTTAGCTTGTTGTTGTAAAGATACGATACATATTAAACACTGGGCACACAAAAAAGGTGTCATATTTTGTTTAAAACGACTTCAAATAACACCGGCCAAGTGCAAGTCTGACTCGCACATCAAGGGTTCCGTACCATCGTAGCAGGGATTGTTAAGGTCGAGCAAAAAACGCCGAAAAAATCACGTTTCTTGTGTGCGTGTAATTTTTTATTTTTATTATTTGTTGATATAGCGCCAATAGAAATATATACGTTCTGTGGAAATTAAGTATCTGCCTATCACGGTTCATTAGATACAGCCCGCTGGCAGACGGACGGACGGACAGCTTAGAATTAGTAATGTGGTCCCGTTGACACCCTTTTGGGTACGGAATCCTAAAATAGATTCTCCATTCGACCTCCATGATGCTTGCATTTATTTTGTGTCTTGACCGATTTAAATGCGGTATTTTCATTCGAAGGTGGGTTTAGGCGATATTATGGTTCTTAGCTATGTTTGCCGAAAATCTGTTCAGCCATTTCGGCAGTGACCAGGGTTTGGTGGTGTAGTAGGGTAGAGCCGATCCGATCAGTTGGTCAATCGCTCGATAGATTGGTCGTTTAATCCAGGGCCCCGAGTCTGCTATTTTACATGTCATTGTCAGTGAACCGCAATGCCATTACAATTCATTTATCATTGGTCCAAAATTTCATAGTCTACTAAATTCACAATGGTCGTTCGATGTTCTTGTAATTGGATTGTAATTCAATGATCCTCGGTATTGCCATTAGCTAAAAAAGCGTTCGCCAAAACGAGTTTATCGTTATCAAAAACGTTATACGCTATCAATTTATGTTTTTAACCGACTTAAAAGTGTCAGTGGCAAACCATCGGAAAACAATTGTGACGCCATTGAATTAGTAGACTACCAAAATTGCTAAAAGTAGCAATTGGGATGTCATTGATGGACAATTGAACTACAATTGCAATAGCAGACTTGGGCCCCTGTTCTATTACGGTGAATTTCATCGCGATTGTATATACCTACGAGGATACCTTATTGATCGCGTGTGATTTTATAAGTGCGACTGTGCCTTGCCGTTATTAAAAAAAAAAACAAGTGAGGTTGTGTAAATATGTAATACCTATAAGAGTCTATCTAAATATTAGATATCAGATTGTTAAATGCCAATCTTTCCAATATTTACAATCTTGTCAAATTTAGGGTTCCCCTTTAATACTCAAAGGGGTTCCCAAATCAAAACTGATATTTTAACCCACAGATTTTTTAACCGATTTGAAAGTCGAATCTAGTCTAGTTAATCTAGAACTTTCTTCGTCTTTCACGACTTTGTGGAAGGATGTTTTATATCCGGGATAAAAAGTAGCATCTATGTTATTCCAGACTATAATCTATCGCTGTGCCAAATTTCAACTTGACGTTGCGGCGTGATTAAGTAACAAACATCTAGCCATCCATCCATCCAAAGTTTTGCATTTATTATGTACAAGTTGACTAGCAGATGCCCGCGACTTCGTTCCCGTGGATTAAGGTTTTTTAATTCCCGCGGGAACTCTCATATTTTCCAGGATAAAAAATATATGTTATTCCCGATATAATCAATCTCTGTGCCAAATTTCAGCTAAATCGGTTCAATCGTTGGGGTGTGATTAGTATGATTAAGTAATAATATTAATAGAGAATAAAGAACCTTTGAATTTATCGGTAACTTCATTTCGGCCATTTCGGGGTTCATTCACTCAATTAGCCGGTAAATTGTAGTACAACATTTTAAACCGGTAATTTACCAGAATTTTCCGGATAATTCAAATTGGTTTTAAGCCCTACAATCCAGGCCTAAAGCATGTAATTTCCCAAGAGAAATAACCGCTAACGATCACGCCGTTAGTGCCTACGTGGTAGGCGGGGACTGTTGTGAATTTTGATTTGTGAAAGCCAATTCACTAGGGCCACTTACTCAGGACTTGAATATCAATAGCTCTTGGCTACAAAAAGTAGGTATAGGTTTTTTAAAAAAAAAAAAGAATATTAGGCAACCTGAAGTTGACTAATCCCTATACCCTCCAAATAAGCGGAAAACTTGTGTTAGTAGTGGGTTTGACAATAGTGCAACGGGGGTGGGATTCGAACCTGCGACCTTACAGTTTTCAGTCCGCACCTTTAACCGTTGGGCTATTGAGGCTATGTGAGGTACTAGGTAGGTACTCATATTTTTCATAGGCTCTAATACAATTATTAAAAAAAACTAGCGACTGGCGGTTTCGCACGGGTTCTTATTTACTAATGAAGAAAATTAATCCAAAAATAAAATCCAAAATTCCGACGGTTTTTTAAAATCCAAAAATTATCAAATAAACAAATCTTATCCTGGCAATTACGAACACAGTAAATTAAATAGACTAGCTGATACCGGCAACTTCATCCGTGTTGATATAGTTTTTTAAATCCCGCGGGAACTCTTTTATTTTGCAGAATTTTGCCTATGTCACGTTCCAGATTTTCAAGGATACCTATGCAGGAAATCAAATCACGTGAATCTGTTGCTGCGTGATTGAAGGACAAATCAACAAACCAACTAATAAACACACTTTTGCATTTATAACAATAGTAAGGAAAGGATATTAGTAAGGATAGATATTCAAGCATACTCGTACCGCGGTATGTTAGTTTTAAATTAAACCCATCCCACTAAGAGGTTTCTACAAGCAAGCGTGCCGGAACGTTAAATCGCTTGGTGTGCTTTGACGACGTCTTTCTCATCCTCTGATTGCATGATTTACCCCCAGGTAAAATTTTTTATCAAACGAAAAAACTTGATTTTCAATCATCGCTATGGAAGTGCCACCTGCATCGCAAGTTGATGCACTAGGCACGTACCTTCATACAATCTGAAAAGATATCGATATATCATGATAAGATATTAAGATAGATATCGATATTTTAGAAACACAATGTCACTTGTCAAAGTGCATCAGCACTTCGAAAAGATATGAAGCCATGTGATAGCGCAATAGCCATACCAAATAACAGTGTAGATATCTCCTTTTTTGTTGGACAGCAAGATGCGATCTCACCTGATGGTAAGTGACGATGCAGTTTAAGATGGTAGCGGGCTGACTTGGAAGAGGTATAGCAGTGTATATTCAACTCACACCCCTTATCTGTTTCTACATGCCATCGTGTCGGAACGCTAAATCGCTTGGCGGCACGTCTTTGACGGTAGCGTGGTAAATAGCCACGGCTAAAGCCTCCCATCAGACCAGATCAAAGACAATCAGAAATCATAAATTCCCAACTTGCTCCCGCCGGTAATCGAACCCGAGACCTCTCAGTTATAAGACCACAGCGCTCACCACTGCGCCAGGGAGGTTAAAAAAAATCCCTACAGATATTATAAATGCGTAAGAGTGTTTGCTTGTCTTTACACTCACATAGTAAAGGAGCAATGGATCAATATGTTTTTAAGCTATTGCATAGCTTATATCGCGGGCCAGCGTGGAGACCGAATCCAGAAATTCCGTAACGAAAATAACCTGACACGGGACTCCTCTACGGTGAGCCGCTAGATGGCGCATTTTTTATCAACGTCATCTAGCGGTGAGCCGTTAGATGGCGTTGATAAAAATTCTATGCAATAGCTTTACCGCGGCAGTCCCCGAATGCCACACGTCTTTTTTTTCATAGTTGAGGATTAGAATGTGATGCTAGATTTATTATTCCGGAAAAGTGTAAAAAGTTTGGCAAAGGTGACTGACTGACTGACTGACTGACTGACTGATCTATCAACGAACAGCTCTAACCACTGGACCGATCGAGCTGAAATTTGGCATACAGGTAGCTATTAGGACGTAGGCATCCGCTAAGGAAGAATTTTTGAAAATTTCAACCCCAAGAGGGTTAAATAGGGGTTCAAAAAATCGAACCTAACGTGAGCGAAGCCACGGGTTAAAACTAGTATAATATATGATCAAACGAACTTGCAAAGTGAAGTTCGATCGATATTATATGAGTACGCTTCATTCGAAGATAACACTGCGTGACACGGTTTCGGTACCCGAAAAACTGATTGCTATTTTAGTTTTCTATTAGTCATAGTATGTAGACAGTGGATATCTTTTGTCTCTATCACGTCTAGTTTTTGAGGTACACACCGTTAAATTTCTTCATACCCTCATTTTTCCCATACAAGTTAATTTTACCGTTATTGACAAAATAAGTTCATTTCACATTGGTACCTTTGTAATTAATTGGTTAAGCGTGTAATCATATGATTTTTAAAATAAATACTGGAAAAAGTAGTCACCGCCAGCGCAGAAATTAAAAAAAACAAGTATTGGTAGCGTGTGTGGTTACGTCACATTCTTCAGTCTCAAGAAAAAAAAAAATCTGAAAAAGTATGAAGAATTTTTGAAGGAAATGGATAAAAAGCAAAGGATTTTTTATATTTAAAGTTTATTTCTTCGAAATTAAGTTACGCAATATTAAAAATAAGGGCACAAATGCATCCATTAACGTAACACCAACTTTACGATTAAAAAACCAAATGACAAAGATTTATGTACATGGAAATAATTAAAAGATGTGATAGAAGGTTGCACAGGAAGGTTGTTAAGGTACTCTCAAAGCTGAAAACGTGAAACTCTTGGTGAATTATTTGTTAAATAAATATAAAAAGATTGGTTGCTGGATGACATTAAAATTCATTTTCTCCATATCCATTTCTTTTTTTATTCCATAAATCTTGAATTTGTGGGTGTTGAACCAGTGGAGCGGCTTACCCAGGATGTAAGGAGGCTTAAAGAATGGTTTCAAGGTCATTAGGATACATCTATGTTAGGAGATGACTGCTGACGTTTAACGCAAGAAAATACTTCCTAACATAAAGCGAAAAGTTAAATATTTTTCATTTTTTGTGTATAATATAATACTTTTTATTGTCTATTTTATATTTTAATGTGTGCAAATATATTAAGAATAAATTTTACTCGAATTATTGATGATTTAATAATAAAATGTGTATATGTATTTAATTTTTAATTTCAGTACTAGTAAATTGTTTATTACCCTGTACCTAAAAAACAAGACGTGATAGAGAAAAACTAAGTATGCATTCTTATTAAGCAATGTGTATGAATACATAAACAGGAAAAATTGAAATGGGTACTCAATTTTTTTCGAAATTTGTCGCGCAGTGTAATTATATTCGTGAATGATGATGGTTTACAGTAGAATTCACGTCTAAATAAGTGTGTAATACGATCAGGGCTTCAGGGGCCCTGCCACGAACGCTTATAGTCTTTATAGTAGTTTATTTTTTGAATATTGTCTCGCATTTGACCGGATATTTAATTATAGAGAGGTTAGACACCCAGGCTATACCAAGAGTAGGTACAACTGCCTCGTTGGTCTAGTGGTTAGCAAGTTCGACTACGGATGACGAGGTCCCGGGTTCGATTCCTGGGTCGGGCCAAAAATGTATTAGGTTTTCTGTTAAGAAATTTTCAGTACTATCCCGGAGTTAGAAAGTCGGTGGTGAGACACCCCCGTGCCTCGGAGAGCACGTAAAGCCATCGGTCCTGCGCCTGATCTCTTTCCGGTCGTGTCGGATTTCCGTCCCACTGGACCATGAGAGTGCACCAGAATTTGCGCACACACTTGTGCACTATAATATTTCCCGCGCAGATGGCTAATCTCTGTGGAGATTGGCCGCCGTGGCCGGATTCGGTGGGGAGGACATTATTATTATGTGCAGAACCAATTTGCACTAAGCCATTATCTAAAACACTAAACAAAGCAACACGCCCACTGAAATGACACGATTAACGTTATCAGTTAATTGGTAATTAGTAATACAAATATAACATCAACTAATCGATTCATTTCACGTAGGTACATCATGTTTTTCATTTATATTCAACTAGCTGACGACCTCCCTGGCGCAGTGGTGAGCGCTGTGGTCTTATAACTGGGAGGTCTTGGGTTCAATTCCCGGCGGGGGCAATTTAGGAATTTATAATTTCTAAATTGTCTCTGGTCTGGTCTGGTGGGAGGCTTTGGCCGTGGCTAGTTACCACCCTACCGTCAAAGACGTGCCGCCAAGCGATTTAGCGTTCCGGCACGATGGCGTGTAGAAACCGATTGGGGGTATGGGTTGTATTTACACTGCTATACCCCTTCCAAGTTAGCCCGCTACCATCTTAGACTGCATCGTCACTTACCATCAGGTGAGATTGCAGTCAAGGGCTATCTTGTCATCGAATAAAAAAAAAAAAAAAAAAACTGATCCCCACAATTTCGGTCGCGTGTATATAGCCTTTAAAAAATCCGGTGGGAACTCTTGATTTTCCGGAATAAAATAATCCGGAGTGCCTCTAAACCAGCTGTTTAGCTAAACCGATTGGGGGTATGGGTTGTATTTACACTGCTATACCCCTTCCAAGTTAGCCCGCTACCATCTTAGACTGCATCGTCACTTACCATCAGGTGAGATTGCAGTCAAGGGCTATCTTGTCATCGAATAAAAAAAAAAAAAAAACTGATCCCCACAATTTGTCTAATTTGTCCCCAGAATATGTCTAGCTGTTTAGTGCCGCGTCAAAATCCGTTCAAGGGGTGAACTGTGAAAAGATGTCACACAGACAGACAGAAATTACGCGTTTATAATGTTAGTATACGGATTACGAGTTGTTCATTTTAAGTATGTCACCACGCCCTTAGGATTTATAGGTGATCAATCACTTACGCAAGCGAAAATGCGCAGTCCATAACACGTTAATGTCGATATTATTGTCAATTTTGGAGAGTTCATCGTCACTTACCATCAGGTGAGATCGCAGCCAAGGACCATCTTGTCATCAAATAAAAAAACTTATAGGATTTGAGAATGTTGGTATCCTTATGTGGTTGATATCCAAACTCGCACGAAGCCGTGGTAAAACCGTGGAAACAAGTATGGAACGCTCTTCTAGAGTTATTGTTTCCTCCAACGTATTACTTTTTTTTGTTAACGGAGGGAAATCTCCCTAAGATACCCGATACCCTGGGGAAGAACATCGGGTTATGTGGGATTTCTACCTACTATAACCCCCTCAATGGCCACCCTTAACGCATATTGCAAGGGTCCGAGAATTCTCTCACAAAAAAAATACCGGTGCCTCCAAAACAACGCGCACTTCACTAGGATATAAGGTTGCTTGTGCCTACTATTATATAACTCGAGTACCTAGCTTCAAGGCAAAAGTGAACAGGCATCGGTCCAACCAGAATTAAATTAACGGGTTAAAAAATAATGCTATACTTTCACGGTTAGCATTAGATACTTTAAGACTGTGTGCAACCGAATCACTACCAATTCGTTACAAAACACATATAACTTCACAGAAAAATATGTGTCGGCTTTGGTATTATTCACTTTTCTAGAAACCGCGACACATTAAGTTGTATAGGTACTTAATCCGTCTTGCTATCTCTTTTAACGAATTTTTCAGCATAAATTCGAATGACATCATCGGCTACCCGATAGGTAGGACCTCGATACTAAGTAGGTACTGAGGTACTACCTATCGGGTATACTCTTAATTTTAAGCCGGATCAGACAGAGAGGAGACTTAGTTTAAGATGAATGGACTGCATTTAATGTGCAAGCTGACTGCACATCAACTGCATGCCGACTACACTTCGACTCGAGTCGGAGGAAAGATTCGT
Source organism: Hipparchia sbordonii (assembly GCA_038048805.1). Taxonomy (NCBI): domain Eukaryota; kingdom Metazoa; phylum Arthropoda; class Insecta; order Lepidoptera; family Nymphalidae; genus Hipparchia; species Hipparchia sbordonii. The sequence continues at coordinate 2,756,712 of CM076107.1, read as the reverse complement.
TGTACTTGTGCTAAAATTATTATTAAAACTACACAAACATTCAATTTTATTCAACTGCAATTTTAGCTTAAATTCCAAACACAGTCCTAGACAGTCATTAATTTAAAAAAAACTGATGTAGGTACTATAACTAAGGATACAGGAAAAAGATGAAAAATTATGACCTTTTGCAAAACCCCATAAGGACAGATTTGTATTAGGAGATGTGACTCACAATTATCTGCTAAATGAAAATGCAAATAAACTAAAGAATATAGTTTTAAAAACACAGAAAATAATCAATTTTGCTGATCTTCAGCTGTGTCGTCAATCGATTTTCCTTTCCTTTAAAATGATGCATAGAAAACGATAAGGGGATAGTTTGGGATACAGAAATAAAACCAAACCCCTTCCAAATTAGCCCTCTTCTATCTTAAACTGCATTGTCGTTTACCACGAGATATGATCACACTTATAGGCTCATAGATTTTTTTTTTTGTAATGACTTTTTTTATTATTACTCTCGCAATTAAAATCTACATAAAGTCAAAACGATGATATCGCTCTTTACTAAAATTATAGTAGAACTTTTAATGTACATAGAAGAAAACACGCTTTACAAATAAATTAGTAAACCACGCAAATACATCGTCAACGAGAAAGCTTCATCTCAGGTAAGTGAACAAGTTTATTTTCAAATCAAAATCGCTTTTTGTTTCCTCACTCACATAATCCAAATGGAACGACATTCTAAGACAATCGGCGACTGAAGAGATTGGGCTCAGGAACAGCTCAGCTTTACAAAGCAATAATATGAAGTTTACAAGACTACCTCATATTATGTGGGTTGATGCATAGGTACTTATAGATACCATAGGTACGTACATGGTAGCACATTCACAATCACAAATTATTCTAGACTTATGAGATAATTCTAATTATATTATTTATATTATGTACAATTTATCAAACTACAATTGACTAAAACGTCTTTTGATACTGAATCTGGCAAAACATTATATTTTGTCATTATAAGTACGAGTCTAATGTATTTTTAATATCAAATACTTATTGTACGTATTTCGTATCACAATACCTATCTACGATTATGGTTTTTCTGTAAGAGCTACTCAAAACGATGTTAAATAAACTTCAATAGTAGGTATATTTTTTACGTTATTCGAGGTCGAACATGATGCAAGGTTTGTTTATGACGCACCATTATTTTCTTCAGTCCAAGGAAGCACTTCGGGCAACTTAGCTTTTTCTACTTTCAACCATACATATTTATAAAATAAAACGGCCAACGCTGACCCAATGAAAGGACCCACCCAATAAATCCAATGTCCATTCCAGGTGTTGGTCCAAACTGCTGGTGCAAATGATCTCGCTGGATTCATGCTAGCCCCGGTCATGGGACCACCTACTATCGAGAGGCCAGCGACGGTCAGGCCCAATTTAATGGGATTGGATCCATCCTTGTCCGCATTGAGTGGATCCCACAAGTTACAGTTAATAAACACTAAAGATGCAGTCAAAATTATTTCAATACCCAAAGCTTGGCCTATGTCGTGGCTCCTGTGGGGTTGAGTGGTACAAACTCCCTCTCCATATAAATCTAAGGGCGATAATCCCATAAGAGCGCCAAAACCGATGAGAGCTCCCAAGCATTGTGCAATAAAGTACGCTAATCCAAGCGCCACAGACATGTTACCCCAGATAACTCCAGCCAACGTCACTGCAGGATTCATATACGCACCAGATATACCTCCAAATGTCTGGATGTTGATCAGAACGATCAACCCAAATCCAAGGGCGCCGTACATCGGTGGATTTCTCGGCAAACCATCGATTGGTATGCAACCCATACATCCGAGGAATAGCAGCAATATTGTTGACACCAGTTCAGAAAGGATTGCTCTCCAGTTATCAGCCCACCAAGGACAGAATCCTTTGGACTGTTTGGTCTTGGCTTCCTTCGCGATCATTTCGTCCGTCGCAGATTCGAGATGACTGTCCACTGCCATTGTTGTCGATTCAATAACGGAGTTCAGGATGCTACCGTTCCAATGATTCACAGCATTTTTATATGGCCACTAATTATTTGTTGGTTTAGGAGTATCAAGTCTTTTCCTTATACGTGTGTACTCAGTGTACTGTGCTGGCAATCTGGTGAAATCATTCATCAGTATTTGATACAATCACGGCAAATGTGTTAAATATATACAGATATGATTACCTTTATCAAAACGTTCACCTAACGTCTGGGAAATAAACATTTTGATTAATGGGAATCGAATACCACGGATTTGTATTGTTTTATTATATTCAACTTTTAAGTAGCAATGTTTTATATATTTTTTTAATTATATTTATAATTTATGTTTACGTATTTTTTCTGCTTTTGTATTGGTACTCTGCTTCCTTTATAATATATTAGATTGGAGTTAGGATTTTAAAAATCCCAACCATTACCATTTTTCCGGGATAAAAGGTAACCTGTCATTTGCTTGGTCCTCAATTATCCGTAGCTCCGTAGGTAGATGTGGGGTGATTGAAGAACAAACTAACAAACAAGCACATATTCGTATTTATAATTTTAGTAGGGATGCGAAAGTGTGTTTTTTGTTGGTTTGTCCTTCAATCACGACCCAATCAGACTGAAACTGAATACTGCTAAAAATTCTCTTGCTTCTGATTACAAGTCTCATTTAAAGACTATGTAGTATCAAGACTATTTATACAACTCAACTTAAGTCAAATGAAATCAGCTTCTAATATCAGTTCATGAAAATGTAAGCTAAAAGTAGATATCTACGTACCTACTTTGATTAATTAATCTGGGAAACGGCACCCTCCTTTAATTAAAACGAAATGTCTTAGCAGTGAATTCGCGAGCTTAAATGCGATAAATTAGTGGGCCTAATGAGATAAATAATTGATAGGAGAAAAGTTTAATTTGTACGAAATTAGTGGAATATTCAATATTTGAACAGCTATACTTGATTATCTTACTAGCTATTGCCCGCAACTCGTTTCGCATGATTCATGACAAACATCAAAGTACAGTAGTAGACGCGGTGATAAGCTGTTTTTAATGAGCCTTTTCAGGCCGACTACACAATATGACCTCCCTGGCGCAGTGGTGAACGCTGTGGTCTTATAACTGGGAGGTCTCGGGTTCGATTCCCAGCGGGGACGATTTGGGAATTTATAATTTCTGAATTGTCTTGATCTGGTCTGGTGGGAGGCTTAATGGCCGTGACTAGTTACCACCCTACCGTCTACGACGTGCCGCCAAGCTATTTAGCGTTCCGGCACGATGGCGTGTAGAAACCGACTAGGGGTATGGGTTGAATGTACACTGCCATACCCCTTCCAAGTTAGCCCGCTACCATCTTAGACTGCATCGTCACTTACCATCAGGTCAAGGGCTATCTTGACATCGAATAAAAAAAATATCGTCGCGTATATATATTCGACCCATAGATCAATAGTTTACACTATTGGATTACTTAATTGTTAGGAAAAATCAGTTCTTCTAACGAACATAGTATCTTTTTTCTCTCTAAGTGAATTCAGACATTCTGTCTTAGGATTAATTAATCTACTCCATTGGGGCAACAAAAGCCGAAATAATTCATTACTAGTCTTGCGTACGGGGCCCTTACAAAATCACCCATTATCCTTTAAATACGGCCATGGTAGCAACTTGGTAAACAACATATTGTAGCCAAGCTATTTATAGGAGTATATCGTCACTGCGTTTTCGTATTACAACAACAATCATGATTAATTTGATGGATTACGGGATTTCTTTTGTGAAACTGTACTTACATTGTGTATTGCTGCTGATTCGTAAATATTAAGGTTAAACCTCGTATTATCTTTTAATCCGTACCTACGTCTAATATTTTTATCAGGTACTTAACTATTTTAAAAGTACCTACTTACCTCTGCACTATCTAATCTCAATGTTCTCAAATTCACGGACTTCTAGAAGAAATCCTTTCCTTAGATAAGTTGTCTTTGTACACGTCCTTTACATTAAATAAATAAATGTTTTTTATTATTAATTTTATTTTTGACTAATAATTAGTCAAAAATACATCTTGTACTATAGCAAAGTTCGACTCAATAAATTCCAAGCTTTGCAAACGTGATAGGTAGTCTTTCCGCTATCGAGTTCAGAGCTTATATTTTCATCTAATGATGATAAGCATGAATTATTATCGAGGTCTCCCCAATTCTGCTAAAATTCGTCAGCGAAAATTCGCTCAGTTTTAATCTGTACCATAAATTTGAAACCCCATCAATCAGCAAAATAAAGTGGATTTTAATTAGTACCTACCTACGTGCCGAACAAAAGGATTTTTCGTTTCTCGCAAAAGGTTAGTAAAAAGGTCTTCTTATAATAATATGTATTAAACAAAACATCCAAGTAACCAAAAATTAGGTACCAACCTTTTATCTTAATTATGTTAAACTTTAAATCCCGGCTAATCAACTAGCGTAATTAATTATTTCTTAAGTCGTGTTTAAGTACCAAGAATGTTATATTATTATGTAAGGAATTATCTTATTTATTATATTTCCGTAGAAGCTGTACTATGTTCCGGTCTTTATTGACTCAAAGCTTAACTTCACAAACTTTGTTCGCAAGTTGTTTCCTTTGAAATTGGTATCCGACTTTTCATCCATTTCCAAGTTGCCGATTGAAAATCTGTCGCAATATTTGAAACATAAAATAAAGCTAAATAAAACTTTTTCAAGACAAACAATAATTTTCATTTAATTCCATTAATTTGATAATATTCGCTTGTGACTTCATCCGCGTGGAAATAGTTTTTAGAAATAGCTTGGTGTTCTTTAGAGTTAATCGCGAATTTTTTTACGATAACACTGCTCCACTTGTAGTCCCTACTTGGTATCTACAATATCAATTCACAGTCGACAGTTCCTAAATCTCCACCATTTAGGTGCGCACTACCCAGTAGCATCAGGATTGGGGAGCCGTGTCGTGTGTCACACAGACAGAAAGACAAAAATTAAAAAAAAATTGTAGTGTCCTTCGATTAAAATTTTAAAAAAATATTTTTTTTTATGTACAGACATCGTACAGTAAATAACGTAGGAGTACAGATTCAGGGTTTCGATTGCCGCGGGTACCCTTATCGAATTTTAAATAACAGTAGGAATAGTGGGGAAGTAGGAATATGGAAAGAGCACAGTAAATGTCTTCGGGTATGGAATGTAATCACCACTTGATAAACTAATATATTATCTAGATTCTACGTCATACCTGAGACGTAGGTACCAGCTTATGTAAGAAATCAGATAAGAAATATTTATCAATCGTTAAGAGATCATTATCTATTTAGTTATTATCGGCAAAATTTTATACTATGATAAGTTTGTTTTATTATTGGACTTCTGAAATAACTCCAGAGGTTTCGTAACAACTACGGCATGTGTGTCAATCTTGGAGCCTTCCAATATGGCTACCGAGCACTGATCTTACAAGCTTATTTTTTTTTTTAATTTACACTTGTTTCAGCATTACACGTTATTTTTCAGAATAAAAGCCAAAGCCAATTAAACCGCACCGAATATTTTCCGAAGCCCGGCGGGAACAAAGAGGAGCATCGTTCACCGAAACCCCGTAATTAATTTATACCGGTAATAATTTTCAATTTATATTAAATGTACAATACTTTATCCCCCGTTCGCCTACACACGGTAAATACAAATATAATATGAGAATATAGAAAACAGTTTCATATTTTCGCCGTTTGATGTTGAAATCCTGGGGTTATGGGGCGGGGATGCTACGAGTAGATCCTTTTAATTCCGCGTGGATTTAATTTTTAAAATCCCGCGGGAACTCTTTGATTTTCCGGGATAAAAAGTAGCCCAAGTCAATTTCCCGGTCCTCGACTATACCCATGCAAAAACTCACGTCGATCCGTTGCTTTGTTGCGGCGTGATTGAAGGACAACACAACAAGGACAAAAGGATTATTACATTAGTATATTTTTTTCTCTATGATTATACATAGGTAAAGCCAGAATTATTTAAGTCGCTGGTAAATGCACATTCTAAAAGTTTATTGTAATAAAAATATTTCTGTTATAATATGATAACTTAATGTGAAAAATACTTTGAGTATAATAAAATTATAACCAACGAAAAGTTATAATAACAACATGACGTTACTAATGCCACTATAGTATTCATCAGAAATTTTATTTATTCATCACTAACAAAGTAACTCTTATATACGACATCATTTTATTTATTTATTTTAAAACATAAATAATATTATTACAAGTATTACGCTGAGTTATTTATTTAAGTTGCACCAACACCATGAAATATGTCACGACTGCACCAAGTACCTGTAAACAAAATGTTAAATTGAACGTTAATTGGTAGGTATTCTATATCTCAGATCCAATCAGCGAATTTTTATTACTATGATAGTTGGGTGGAGCAGCTATAGGTCACCGAAGGCACTGGTGTCCAGTGATAAACCTGCACCGGAAAGCAGTGAGGATATATCTTCCATAACGGGTAGTAACCTGTTCACTCTAAGTTGGCCGTCGTCGACTATTACAAAATGACGTCATACTGGTACCGTTGACAAAAAAAAAATATATTTTTACTGTAACCAAGACTGTGACGGAAGAAAGCTGGAAACTATTTGAATATGAATGTATCCACAAGGTTTTACAAAATATGAGTTTTGCTATTTTCTATCAAAAAATGGCTCGGAAAATTGGGTTACTCTCGAACATCGACGCTTGGGAATTTCACAAACAAGCGTGAAACACGAAGAAAAAATATTGCTCTCTAAAAGTCAGTCACGGACGACAATAAAATTGGAACACATATTTCAGTGACCGCAAACAATCAATCAACGAAAATCCTCTGAAAGGAGGCGAGGGAAATCACCCGCTTATTTGTTACTTAAAACAATAAATCATGCTGCTTCCCCAAACCACAGAACAAGGAGGGTACATTGATAGGCGGAAGCGGTAGAAGAACCTGTTGGGAATTGCGTTTTAGACTAAATGTTTTCTATATACGAGTACTTAAAATAAAGCTTTTTAATAATTTAACACAATGACATTTTTCTTTTTTTTAATATCTGAACTAGTCTCCAAAATATAGAGCATTTAAGTTTCCTTTTAGAAAAAGAGAGCGCTATTGAAACATGACGTCACGATTCAATAGCTCCATACACTCTCCATACAAAATTTCGTTTTAAAAAGAGACGGATACAGTCGCAATAAAAACAGCTATTATTAAGCTTACAACTTATTTGTCTTTGACCGATTTATTTTCTGTTTAAAAAAAATGTATTTCTTACACGTTACATTTTCGATTGTAATTAATGAATATCCTTTTGACAAATACTTAATTCCCAGGATAATGAAGATGAAGAAGAAGAGCAAAAATGCCTCGCTTTGGAGATGAGCGTTTGAGTTTTTAAGATACTAATACTTAAGTATTTTTTAATTATTCTTTATTTAAAAAATACTTAGTTATTTTACGTTATTAAAAATTCATTTTCACTGAATCAAAGCGCATAAACCTATTTTCTGGCTAATTACAATGTTTACTCGTTTGCTACAAGTTATTAGGTTAAACCCAAAGTTGTATAAAATAGGCTAAGATTGTAAATAAAATATTCTCATTTCTAATAAAAACCGTTGGTTTTAATTATTATTTCTTTCTTGCAAGCCTCTGCTAAAGTTAAGATCGTCATATTGCAGTTATTTTATTACGGGGAAGAATTTGTTACTATTTCCGCTCTTCCTCGTGAAACATATCCTCAACCTTACAACAAAATTGAAAGACTTTATGTACAGGAAGTTTGTTAGAAGCTCGTTCTGTTTGCTCAGCTGAAAAGCTGTATAGCGACGTGCGAATAAAATAATGCCTTCAATTTGATGAAAATGCAATCTACTCGTATATTGCATTTTATAATAAATAATAGAACAAAGTGGAAGAGTTTGTTTGTTTCTTTGTTTGAGCGCGCTAATCTCTGGAACTACAAATGGGATTTGAAAAATTCTTGTTGCATTTGATAGCTCAATTGTTGAGGAAGGTTTTAGATTACTCAAAATCACGGTAAGACCTTTAAAAACTGAGCAAAGAAGAAAGAAAGTAAGTCGAAACGCTAAGCCAAAACGAACGAAAAATCAAGGGGTTCCCACGGAATTTTTAAAAATCCGGGCGGACGAAGTCGCGGGAATACCGATGGTAAAAAAGTGTCAGCAGTGTGAATTCAAAAATAAAGTTGCATGAAAATTATTTTTACGTCCTCCATCTCCAAAGATATTCATCAGATCTTCACCAAAAACCAACACTCTAAAAAATGACTTATTTTGTTTTATATATTTTTAGCGAGCAAACGAGCTATAGTGCGGTCGCGGAACAGAAAGAATTTCGTACATTAACCTGTTACTACCTGTCTCTGTCACTCCCGCGTTAAAATAATGCGTCACGCTCACACAAATGCAATGACCGCCGTCCTCGGGGATTGTAAACCTTTTACTTGCGAACCCAAGGTTTGTTTTTGTTTGCTTGTGAATTGAATTTAGGTAGTCTAGATCATAATGTAGACAAAACTGTACATTATTTCGTTATAACTGTGACAGGCGAGACGTCGTCGGAAAGTAGTTACTCCGATACAGAGAAATCGGACTTTGATTTTTGAATTTTAATTTTTTTATTTCTATTTCATAAGTTAATATAACTCGATTATAATAACTGTTTAAAAATAAATAATTTATTTAATAAGCTACTAATTTTTTTTCTCCTTCAAATATTTTATAATACCGCACTTAATAGAAAAATGTTTGTGACCACTGTCAGTAGGCAAAGAGGTCATTGTACGAAATTCTTTCTGTTCCGTGACCGTACTATAGCGGGTAACCTGATTTTAAGTGGTTACCGCCCCCCATGAACATTGGTAGCACCTGAGGCACCACCAATGCTTTGCTAGCTTTTTAGGAATTTGGTGGTCCGCCCCTTGAATAATGTACCTATACGTAAAATCATACTTACAGAAGCGAACAAATCCAAGGAGACGGTGAAGAACTTAGCGCCGGAGATGCTCATGGCTTTCTGGCATTGCTGGCAAACGATCTGCACGAAAGTTTTCGCCTCCTCAGACCCGTCATACCACTGACAGGAGTACGCTGCCTCCATTACTGACGAACTCTGAGAAAATAGTTTTTTTTAAAGAATAACTAATACAGTATTCTACTAGTCAAGCGCTTTCATTTGATACCCATATTGAGGGAGTTGTGAAAAAATATGTAATCCGCCATTTTGTGGTGGCGGCCATCTTGGAACGTTGCTAAGAACACTCCCGACTAATTCACCTTTCAAAAAAAACAACATCAAAATCGGTTCAACCGTTTGGCTACTACGATGCCACAGACACACACACACACACACACACACACACACACACACACACACACACACACAGACATACACACACACACACACAATAATAATTATTCTAATAAGAGTTAATAGCGATACCTCTTCAATAAGCCTGTTTCCGAAGATGCAAAAGTGAAACACTTGTCCGAGAGTGTAACTCAGATAACCAACTGTAGTGAAAGCGTAGACGTTCAGTCCATTGATCTGGAACAAAACAATGATGATATACTTAAAATTAACCGACTAAGATGAAAAAAGAGATGTTACGGGCCTGTATTTGTCGGTTAAAAACTTGAAGGCTCGCCGCATTACTTAATGTTGACATTTTAACAGTTTTGGTATGGGCAATCTGTCAAAATGTCTAATTTATTCATCTGCAAAAAGAAATTTTCCAAATCGGTCCAGGCGTCTTCGAGTAATCGGGGAACATACATAAAGAAAATATTCCGACAAATTGAGAACTCCTTTAGAAGTTAGTTAAACAGCAGTAAAAATATTATTGCGTGCACCTTCCTGCTTAGATACTACTAAAAATAAAAGTGATTACCTTAGTGGCTTGATACGCCAGCAATGTCAAGGTTATCGTAGAAACCAGCATGTGGAATAATAGATCGGTTCCATAGGTGTCCCCTATAGAAGATACTAATCTGAAAGGTATACAGAATAATAGTGCCAGATAATTACGATAGAATAGATGGTAAGTACATACATTTTCTACTTATCTGCTATCCTTAACATCCTTACTAATATTATAAATGCGAAAGTGCGTTGCTTTGTCCTTCAATAACGCTGGAACAGAGCTACGGATCGACGTGATTTTTTGCATGAGTTGAGGACCTGGAGAGTGATATAGGCTATTTTTTAGCCCGGAAAATCAAAGAGTTCCCGAGGAGTTTTAAAAAAAATCTTCTATATTTATAAAAATCAATTGCTGTTTCTTAGTTTGGCTAAAACTCAAAAACGACCGATTTTAATTTTTAATTTTTTTGTTTTGTTCGCCTTAATCAAGGGTGGTTTAAAAACAAAAAAAAATAAGGAATCTCAAAACAATAGCTATTATGACTTAGTATGACTTAGACCTCCGCTAAGAAAGGATTTTTGAAAAAAAAAAAAACCCCTATTGGTATTGAAAAAAACAGACGGTTGAAAAATCGCATTTAACGTGAGCGAAGCCGCGGGCGGAATCTAGTAAATAAATAAATAGTTCACTGACCTCACAATGTGTTTGTGCCTTTCCACCCAATACTTGATGGCGGAGCGCGCCAGCATCTCTTGTTTCTGGGTCAAGCCGTTGGGGTTGTTGTTAATGTTCTGGCCGAAGGTCTGCAGCCTGCCGCCGGCGCCGCGCAGCGTCATCCCATAGTCCTGCTGCGTGGAATATATGCCCCTGATGTCCATGTCTACCGGATCTGGGACCTTCTCGGATTTTTCTATAAGGACGAAAAATATTATAAACTAGCTGTTGCCTGCGACTTCGTCCGCGTCAATTTCTGTTATTATGATCGCGATTAAGAAGTTTTTAAAAGAATAGGTATATTTTAAATATGGATAATTTTTTCCGTTTTTGCAACATTTTTCATTGACGCGTTGCTCCTATTGTTTGCAGCGTGATGTTATATAGCCTTCTTCGATAAATGGACTATCCAACACAAAAAGAATTTTTCAATTCGAACCAGGTTCCTGAGATTAGCGCGTTCAAACAAATAAACTCTTCAGCTTTATAATATTAGTATAGACTAGCGGACGCCCGCGACTTCGTCCGCTTCTTCAACCCCTGCAGCATCTGGATTGAGTTGGGTCCTGGAATTCAACGATGTAGTCTTTACTTGGTACGTACAATAACTATTCATAATCGACAGTTCCTAAATCCCCACAGTTTAGGGGGTCAGGTACCCTTACAGCATCAGAATTGCTTGTGTAAATCATTTACGATCTCTTTAAATAACAACCGCAAATCCCAGGTTGAGGAACAAACTTAGAGAATAGGTATGATGAGAGGGTGTACCAGTGGAGTTCACTTTAAACAGCTCAGCGGTGTTGGGCCTATAGGTGTCCAGCGAAGCGCTGAGCTCCATCAGGGGCTTCATGATCGCCTTCAGGTGCTGCAGCTGCTCGCACGCGAAGATCAGCCACGAGCAGAACATCACGTCCAGCAGGTTAGCGATAGACATCGCGAACAGGAGCCAGTAGATCTAAATGTCACAAAAACAATTACACCTAGCCTTTTTTTTTACCTAGCGATCTAATTTTATTCTTCAAATCATGCCTGCGTGGTGATAAGAATAATGGCTAAATTTCAAAACATTTGGCTTTGTGCAAAAATTTATCTGCACTGTTGTATTAAAACTAGTTGATGCCCGCGACTTCGCATGAATTCAGGTTTTTTCGGATTCCCGCAGGAACTCTCTTATTTTTCGGGATAAAAAGTAGCCTATGTTATGTGCTATTCCAGTCTATAATCTTTCTCTGTGCCAAATATCAGCCAAATTGGTTCAGTCGTTGCAAAGTGATTGAGTAACAAACATCCATACATCCATCCAAACTTTCGCATTTATAATATAAAAAAGTAGGATATAAATAGGATATGAATAGGATAATAGGATAAATATTAAGTAACGAAATCTTTTGATGAAAACAATAAAAAAAAGGAATAAACAACGAGTTTATTAACGAAGCATAAAGGTACTGCTTCGTAATTGCTGCTGCTTTTGAACCATAAGAAAAAGTGTAGGGTAAGGTATATTATCTTCTGAGTCTAATATTAATATACCTATGTCTTTTATTTTGCACGTACCTGTACATTTGAGATAACAAAGTGACACGCTGTCGAAATAAAAATCTGACGAAAGAAAAATCTGTCGAAACGATAACAACACCGAGAACGATAACATATCACGATTAAGCACAACATAATATCTATTGACAAAGTATAATGCGATTCAAATGACAATAGGAATGAAAAGCCATTTTCTGTTTCTATCTCACTCAGTGTAAACCTTATATGAGCAGGACAGAAATATAAAATGGCTGTTTGACAGTCCTATTCTCATTTGAATAGCATTATACATGGTTTACCTGAAAAGCAAAGGCGGCAATGTACATCGTTCCGCTCATAGCATCGAACGGGTACCATGCCTTGAGGGGTAGCCTCGGCACCGGCTCTGTGATGGTTTCATTAGTCTCCTTGTCCACTAGCATACGGACAGACTCTCCGAAGAATGTGATCGTAACCCAGCCTAGAAGCATAGAGTCTGTTGAATAAGTCAGCTAACTACAGAATAGATTGTAGACCTTTTTTTTTAAAATAATTAGACTAGAGCTTGACTGCGATCTCACCTGATGGTAAGTGAAGATGCAGCCTAAGATGGTACGCGCTTGCCTAGAAGATGCCTATTCACTCTTGATTTAAAGATACCCACCTTATAGTTAGTTGGAAAAACGGAAGCCGAACCTAAAGTTAATATAGCAATATTGGGAAAGAGTCATCGATGAATGAAACAGTCTGATATTAATTTACATACAAAAAAAAAACAGATTTTAATTAAAAAGGCTTATTGAACAGACTATACATAACACTGTCCCACTCCCGCTACAAATTGTATAATATGTCACCCAAACCAGCAAATATGAGGTTTCGGTTGGAGGTTTTAATTGTATTTTTTGTACCATCATCATCATCATTATCATCAGCAACCTTTAATCATCAACGGGTCACTACTGAGCGCAGGTCTTCTCTCAGAGAAAGGTATATAGGCCATACATACAACATATGGCATATGGACAGCATGGTAGACTATGTACAAGGTACATTGTCCACCATGCTGCTCTAATGCAAATTGGCAGATTTTACACATCTTTGAGAACTCTTAGGCGTGCAGGTTTCCACGCGATGTTTTCCTTCAACGTTAAAGCATGTGAAAAATTGCTTAAACGCACATAACTACTAAAAGACAGAGTTGCGTTCCCGGGATCGAAACTACGATATATTCCAAACTTAAAAATAAAATTAAACGAAACCCCAAATACCTACAACATTATTTATTTTTACCCTAAACAGTAGGTATACCTAAGCTGCGAACTCTTCGTATCTACGTTGCAACCTTGTTGAACCCAAAAATATGGGGCCCAAGGCTATATGTTTATGGGCCCCATAAGTTTGGAGCCTTTTTCTCCTTTAAAATACTCACAAACGACTGAGAAAATGGTCGTCCCGCAAATGAAGTATAGGAGCCTCCTCATCTTGGTAAGCGCGAGCTGGTGATATCTTGCGTCGGACTCGGTGAACAGCGGGTGGCTGTTGGACTGGTTCCAAACTGCTAGAGTCCTGCAGAAGACATTATCATCATCATCATCATCATCAGCTCTCCTCTTCAAATTCAAATTCCATTTATTTCATGTAGGTCAACTTGTAGCTCTTATGACACGTCATAAATCTACCACCGGTTTCAAATGCAGATTCTGCTGAGAAGACCCGGTAAGAAACTCAGTTGCTCTTTTAAAAAAAAAAAATTTTACAATAGGTAACAAAACTATGCTATGTATACACATACAGTGCTTCCACAATGAAGCTTCAGAAATGCATACGTAGGTACACACAATCTAATGCATGTCACAACGGGCAGACAAAGCAGACCCATTCCCGTTGGTGGCACCCGTTCACGAGCATGACTTCTTCTTCAAGACTCTCGTCGACTATAGACTTCCACCACTGAATAAAGGTCTCTCGCCACCTGCATCCACGTCCCTGCGTTTCATTTGATGTCTTCAGTCCACCTAGTGGGGAGTCTGCCACCACTACGCTTTGATAGTAGATGAAGATGAAAATGAAGCGCGCTTGTCTAGAAGACGCCTATTCAAGGAAATCTTTTTACTTGAGACTGCATAACTAAGCTCAGGTTAACTCAGATTTTCCGCTACTTCCAACAAATCACATCTGTATCAACGTCGCAGAACCGCAATGCAATTTGCGCTCACATTTAATATTGTCTTGAGTGGCACTGAATTTCCGCTAGATTTATACCTGGTCTTATTCCACGTCGTTCTAAGGCTTAGTCCACATTAACCCCTCTAACTGACCACTATCACCATTTATTCAAGCTCTGTAGGTACTATACAAAATGCGAGCAAAAGCTCGTTCGATATGTTTTAATTAATGTATTAATATCTTTAAATCCCGTCATATGCAACTGCGAACTGGAGTTAATACGGGCTTTAGAGATAAATTCATTTTAACGAATCCACTTCGTTCAGCTGTTTGTAATTGGGTTTCACGGGAAAATAATATTAAATTATTTGCATTAGACACTTCTGGTAATACTAAAATAATGGTTTTCAATCCTGCGGAAGCCACTTGTTTCTCTGGGAGAAAGAGTAGCTTATGTCACTCTCCAGTAGGGCTAACATGCGCGCCACGAGAAAATTTTGTCTACACGTTTACTCGTAATCTCTATGTGAATCTCTAGGTAGAGAGATCGACGAGTAAACGTGTAGACAACATTTTTTCGTGGCGCGCATTTTAGCCCTACAGGTCCTCAAATGTACCCGTGCAAAAATCCCGTTCTGTGCAAAATTCAACAAGCCATTACAATTTAATAATGGTAGTAATTAATTTACAGTCTTTGTATAATAATAATAAACATTTAAATTCTCCTGGCCAAATCTTATGATCAAATTCACACACAAAACCAATTTGTTTTATACCTACTAAACAAGTCTTTTAAATATAACAACATGTTATTTTTATCACAGGCTATTAATTAGAAGTATTTCAATATCACTGTTCACTGAAATGCCAAGATGAAGGGAATGGAAATGGCACTTTTGAGAAAATATTTTTTCTATTTACAGCCCCATTGTAAGCTCAGCCTAAAGGAAAATTGGGTGAAAATTAATTCTGTAAGAAAACGCGGTAACTTGACTGGCATTGTTCGCTTTGTTTACAAAATTTTCTAGACAGTGGTTTTGTTAGGTTTTGTTACATACAATGTTTTCTGCTTTTGAAATAAAAGTTTTTGTTTCTTTTTTTTATAAAACTTGACTTTTAGAGGCGTAGTATTTTTTATCTTTAGAGAAAAGCTTCGTATAATTTAATGAAATTATATTTTATTACTATGTGATTACAAATAATATTGAGATAATAGTTTCCGGAATCAGCCCAAAAAATTCAATAAGTAGTTTTTTAAGTCCATATTAAAAAAGCTTCTATCAATCATTTTCTTAAATCTTGCATGAAAGATTGTGGATTGTTCCTCTTAATATACAAAGTATTTTAAAGATAGGGAAATAAAATAAAAATAACCTAACCTAACTACATACTTAATCTAATTATAAATGATTTTTCAGGTAATGACTATAATGTTCTATATTTTTATTCATATAATATAATTATATTCCTGGGACACTTATATTATTCATTCTAACATAGAACCTTTCTTTTTTGCACTGCGAAAGTGTTATTTACCACACTCACGTAAGATTGGAATCATCCCAGATTCTATCGTACCTTCTCGTACAATTTTACTGTACTTGAGTTGTCTGAATCCACAATCCCCTTAAGCTTTATAAAGCCTTGGTAAGTATTAACTTGAAAATCAGTACATTAGATCTTTTCCGTATTTTTACACAAGGTACTTTTTACGTTATGTAATCTTTTGAAATAATACACACAATTTCTTCTACTTTATCAACCGGTACCACACTGGTACAACCATATTACAGTATAATATAAGCAAAAATTTGTTTTTAAAAAACCGATTCAAACGTCATTATTACGTATAACTATGCCGCATAAGATTTGAAAAGTTCCCTCGATTTCTCCAGGACTCCAACATCAGATCCTGACCTGATGACTATGCATCACGAGAAGTATACCCTTTCAAACAAAAAAATAATTTTCCAAATCGGTCCAGGCGTGTTCGAGTAATAGGGGAACATCATGGGAACATACATAAAAAATTTTAAAAAAATTCCGACGAATTGAGAATCTCCTCCTTTCTGAAGTCGGTTTAAAAGTAGAACGTTCTCTAGAATTTGCTTGGAAAATATGAAAATCAATCGAGATAGAGCGCCTGAGAGGTTTCCGGTTTCCGCATACACTCAGCAAGGTAATTACCTTCTATTGAAGCCGAACACGGCCGCAGCGTAATGGAGGCTCTATATGTAGCGTCTTCTTTATATATAGAGCATCATTATTATATCTCAATCTTTTATATCCCACTAGCTGAAGCCCGCACTTCGTCCGCGTGGTTTTTGTTTTTAAAAAACCTGTGGGAACTTTGATTTTCCGGGATAAAAAGTAGCTTAGTCACGCTCTAGTTACTTAACTTATACTCATCCAAAAATGTCGTCGATCCGTTGCTCCGTTGTTGCGTGATTGAAGAACAAACCAACACACTTTCGAAACAAACACAATTAATAACATCTCAAGTTTTCAACTGCATTAAAAAAAATCTGTCAGGTCACACCCGCGCTATTTATTTTCTCAGGTTATAAAAAAATATTGGCTCTTTGAATTTTCACCAAGTAGATATTTTCAATGGCTTTTTTTTTTGACTGTTTTAATTGTTTGTTTATTTGCTTACTTCAAACTAATATCTAAGTAAACTTTTACGATAGAAAATGCGTTGATAAGGAAATAATAAAATAAACACCCCCGACATTAAGAAAAATATGTATCCGCCATTTTGTGGTGGCGGTGGCCATCTTGAATCGCTTTTTATTATATTCAATGTACGTTTGCAGGAAATTTCTAATTTCTGAAAATAATACAATTAAAAATGGAATAAAGAAAAAGTTGTCTGCGTTCAGCTTTCTGAAATAAATTAAGTTCAGTAAACAGCGTCTTTATGACCGACAGAAAATAATAAAATGGTAATAAGGTAATTTAAAAGTTTGACCGCACGCCAGAATATTATAACAGAAAAGTTAACGTTTTTGAACGAGCGAAGCGAGTTCTCTGAGTCAACTAGGGCGCTTGTCTGCTGGACAGAGAAGTGTGTACGTTCAAATGTCTGTCAGAGCCCTATAACTTCTGAATTACTGAACGTAATTACTTCATATGTAAACTGATGGCCTTCAGCCGAACATTGTATAAAAAAATATAAAAAGCTTTATTTTAGGGGGGCTCTCATAGAAGCGTGTTTGAAGTAAAATTTTGTTTGTTGCGTTACATAGACTTGCAATATATCTTTTTAAAGACGACTTTTATCAAAGTACAAAAATATTTTTTTTTTAATTTTTCCCTTAAAATTGACGAAATGGGGGGCTTTCAAAGTGGAGATTTTAATTTGAGCCATATGTCAAGAATTACTGAATATTAGAACGTGAAACTTGGTTGAAAATTCAGTCATATCCTGTACTTGAACAACAAATACTAAAATTAGATAAATATTATAAAGAAACGAAATTATTTCATTTTAAATGCTAAAAGCTTCACAATAATGCTAATAGATGGCGCTGTGTCAGTAAAACAGTTTTATGTCAACTATTATTTTTTTTTATTGCGTCTAATGTTAAAAGTTAATTATTACAATATATAATTAAAACTTTTGGGAATTATGGGATATCGCGAGGTCTCAGTTCGGGGCGAACCACTAGTATATTAAGAGGACGGCCCCTGAAGAATGATCTATAGTCTACACGAAAAAATCAAGAATTCTGCTCCGTCGTCGGTGCGTGAGTGAAACAACAAACACTTTCGTATTTTTTTTTAAAGAGTATTAGCCAAGCTGAATATGAGTTATATTCTCCTCTCCCCTCCAAATAAGCGAAAAGTTTAAGTTACGAATGTGTACGACAAAGTGCAATGGGTGGGGATCGAACCGTAGACTTTTCAATTTTCAGTCTACACCCTTAAACGTTGGACTATTGAGACTTCTATATTAATTTAAATTAAGTAATTAATTTACGTGAGGTTGTCAAATCTGAGTCCATCGCGGACACGGCTCTTCTCTCATGAAGAGATCTATAGAACGTGCTCAGACTCAGCTCAGACTCAAGATAAGAGTTAAAACGAGGCACAAGTGTGCTCCGACATAAATCTGTCTCGTTTTAACTCTGTCTTGAGTCTGAGCAGAGTGAGAGTGCGGTCTATAGATTTCGGACTCAGAATTAGAAAGATATCTGAATTAATGGCAAGCAGAAATTACAATATAGAACGTACCTACCTGTAAAAGTTTTTCGATGTGACAGCAAAGAACAACAATTTGATGACTGAATGCGCGAAGAAGAGTACGGTGATGGTGTTAGCGGTCAACTCGTTGACTTCTTCAGAGTACTTCGCCATGTTAGCGACCATGCAGAGGTAGTGGCCGACGATCAGTACAGCATGGACGCACGAGTAAACCTTGCGGAGGAGAACCGACATACCCGCATTTTCTGAAAAATAGTCATGTCCGTTAATAGTATGAATAAATGTAAAAATTCTTTATACAAATCTGACTTCAAACGCCACTACAAAGTATATCAATTGTGCCTGTAAAATTTGAAGAGTTCCCTCGATTTCTCTAGGATCCCATCATCAGATACTGATCTGATGACAATGAGACCACTTTCTTTTCTTGTAGGAGGGGAAATCCTCATGATAATCATCCTTTTCGTACCTACCTCTCCGGAGCATGGATATGAAATACCTTTGGATTGTTAACTCAGGGCTATAATATTGTATATGTATAAAATCAGGGCTACTGAGAGTTAACAAAAAATCCAATAATTTTGACCCGACTCGGAAATGGGTTTCGATTTCCGGATCGGGCTAAAATTATTGGATTTTTTCTGTAGTCATCCGCACTAGAATACCGAGGAAGTAAAAAATAATATAAACTCGGTGAATAAAAGGCTGAATAAAATTATAATTTTGTCTGTTTTAAACGAAAATTTATTATAAAATATTTTTACTACTTTATTGCATCCAGGGAGCGGCCGCAATGGGTATAGGGATGCCATGGCAAATCCTCTTAAGTTCAAGTAAATGCGACGTTGGAATTAGGCGCCCCCGTAGAAAATTAAAAACAATTTTTTTTTTTTTAATATATAGGTTATAAAAGCGCATTTACCTACTAAAACAGGAGCAAAATGTTTTCTATAGTCCTATTCAATTCAATATCGGTGCTAGTACTTTCTAAAACTAATCGAAACGTTGACTACGAGTTTACGACGTAAAACTTCCAAAAAGTACTAATAATAATAGAATAATTTTATTTTCATATGTAAAATATATCCCATTTTTTTTTTTACTTTTACCCACCTGAATGGTAATTGAACAGAAAATGGCCCGCTGCTTGCATCAGCTTTATATTTGGCATTAAGTCGGACACAAGGCCCTGCGTCTTCACTTTGGTCATCATCTGGAAGATTATCATGTTTTTATAATATAGTTTCATCATCATTATCATATTCTTTATCATCATCATCATAATAATTATGATCATCATCATCATCAGCGTGTTTGCTTACACCGCTGGACATGACTCTTTCGGATAATGTGACACTACACACAGTCCTTAAACTTATTCATCCAGCTACTTCCTAATGCTGCGCTTTCTTCTTTTCTTCGTCAACTGATAGACGCCCACTGCTGGACAAGTGGACGTGGACATCTCTTCAGGCACCTCTTCTAGCACTTCCCTACGATGCGTTTGAAAACGTTTGTCCAACTAATGAAGGGTCTGCTATCGTACTACGCTTTTCTGCTGCTTAAATAATATAATAACTAGCTGATCGCAAATTCGTCTGCGTGCGTTTTGTTTCTAAAATCCCATGGAAACTCTTATTTCCCGGCTAATAAAAGCCTAAATCACTCTCTCAACAATACCTAAGCAAAAAATCACGTCCATCCATAGCTTGTTGCAGTATGATTGAGGGACAAACCAATAAATCAGCAAATAAATACACTTTCCCATTTGTAATATTAGTTAAGATATAAATATTATCACAATTTACATTTTTCAAAAAGTCTCAATTTAACCTATATATAAATTATTATTTAAAATGTTTTAATAAGTTTTACCTTGGCAAATGCTTTCGAGTTTTAACTACACAAATTGTATTCAGACGATCTAAATCTATGTATATTAATTTTAATTGTTACATATATAACGTTCGAAGCATATACGGCCTAGTTATATCTACAAACAAACTAGGTATTTGATTCAAAACGATTATTAAATAAATTATAGCGTCTCAAAACACGTGTGATGTTACGAGGGCTCTAGGGTAAAGTGATCGATTTTTTGCTTCACTGTCATAGTCCAAGTTTTGCACTGACGTGTATCAATTTCAAAGTCGAACGGGCCAATGGGTGTCAGTTTCCGTGGGAGCAAGCACGTGCTCCGCACCCTGCCGGCTACGTCTTCTGCTTAAATATGAATGATCCCTCGCCTATCTAGAAGCCCCATACTTATTTATAATTATTGTCCCCTACATAAATTCATTACTGGATCGATTGCTATCATAGTTCAATGTTAGTTTATTGGAGGCCTTAAGCTGAAGCTTTAAGCTCCACTCTCTACGTCATGCATGCTCAATAGCTAATTTAATTTTTTTTTTCTAGGCAATATAATGCAATC
This sequence comes from Hipparchia sbordonii, assembly GCA_038048805.1. Taxonomy (NCBI): domain Eukaryota; kingdom Metazoa; phylum Arthropoda; class Insecta; order Lepidoptera; family Nymphalidae; genus Hipparchia; species Hipparchia sbordonii. The sequence continues at coordinate 2,735,707 of CM076107.1, read as the reverse complement.
AGGTGATATCCTTCTCATTCGGGAGACCTATGCCCAGTAATGGGCAGGCTGTGAGTTGAATGATAGAATAATTAATGAATCTACAATCATACATTCTGTTGTAGATTCATTCATTCTATCATTCAACCCATTACCGCTGACAATGACGTTGACAGCAACTACTATCCTTCCATCTCAAGTTGCCGCTACCTCGCCTCGCGCTTCCCCGCACCGCACCTCTATTCAGACCCGCTTAATTCAGATAGCAACGTATTGCTCGGAATTGTCACTACCAAATTTTTTCAAAGTTTTGTTATTGTTACGTTTTGAATATTTTTGTTAATTTTAAATTATTTATTTTTGTTCGGTTAGGGTATCATCTTCTACGATGAGTAAAAAAGGAAAAGTTTTGCATAGCACAGACTATTAATTATTTTTTAATTGATGACTTTTTCAAGTGGAAAAAATAAGAAATTAAAAATTACGCCTTTAGACTTTCAAGATGTCATTGCCATGAAAAGAATTGCCAGAGAAGAAAACTTCCGTCATAGTTGTGGTTACAGTAAAAAATACAACTATTATTTTCTTGTCAACGGTACGGTATGACGTCATTTTGTAACGGTCGACAACGGCCAACTTGAGATGGAAAGGTAATATGTGAAGTTGGCTCGTCGAGCATGTATCCACGTGTAGCCCTACCTTATGGAGTAGAGGTAGGTACATATTTGTTTTCGTACTTTGTTTGTTATATTTGTTTTACAACTTTCAATGTTTGTGTTTAGTTTTCAATGTGCATTTTGTTTGAGTTTGTTAGTCCCGGTATGAATTAATATGGAGGTATTTGCGTTTTCGTGAAACAATCACGAAATGGATGTAATTTGTAGTTTTATTCAGATTGAACTGAAAAAGAGGCAGACCATTAGAATGTTGGGACAATGAAATTGAAGAATTCGTAGGAATTGACTGGACAAAAAAGGCTATTGACAGGAAAATTTGGACTAATCTGAAGGAGGCCTTTACCTACACAATGAGGTGTAGCATAATATACTGACATTTATTTATAATTTTGACGTATACATACAATTATTTAATTTAGTCATTATATAAAATAGCGAACTTAAAAAAATTATAATTTCATAATCCATGATTAAATTGTACAATTATAATGTGTATAATATCTATGTAACTGATTACCTACTAATTAAGGATAAATAAAAGGCTTTTTTATTTTATTTTTTTATTATTTATTTATTAGACTGAACTGAACTGACTTGGCTCGAACTTCCGAACGAGTAACTAAAGTAATTTAAAAAACTTAAAATTTAATCATGTAAAACTTGTTCAAGTTTCAGCAATTTTTAATAACATAGAAGTTAAACAAAATGCTTCAAGAGAACGCTCCCGAGCGTTCAATTCCCTAATTACTTTTGCCTCCCCCACTTAAATTACGACCGGGCACAACGAATGAGCAGTTGTTATTACTAATTAGGTCGTAGTTCAGTCCTTCCATACAATATTCATATTATAATCGTAAATGGGACTGTTCTACTCTGTCTGTATATTGGCTGTCTGTATGTTTGTTAGCTGATAACCACAAAATTTGGCAAGATATGTAGCTTGCATTTTGAGAAAGTAAGTCAAGGTCTTCCCACATGATCTAAATCCAAGCGCGTGACGTCGCGGGCATGAACTAGTTCGATTAAATCTCTGCTAATATTATAAATGCGAAAGTGTGTTTGTTTTTTAGTTTGTCCTTCAATCACGCAGCAACGGATCGACGTGATTTTTTGCCCGGATATAGTTGAGGACCTGGAGAGTGACATAGGCGTCTTCTTATCCCGGAAAACCAGAGTTTCCCGCGGGATATTTACAATCCTTACTCCACGCGCGCTCGAAGTCACGGGCAAAAGCTAGTTAGCAATATCCACCAACGCTATAGAAGTTGTTACCGAAAATGTTCAAATCCAATTTCCCGAATGGCACTCTAACAGCGAGAAAATTGAATAGAGCGGTTTTCCTCTGTCTCTGCTAATACAACGAAAAAGGATGATAACAATATTTCACCCGCAAATATTCTATACGTTACCAGCCTAACGCAGACGGCCGATTATGTTTCTTTACGACTTTCATTGCATAGTGGATAGCTTCTAATAGCTGTAGTGATCTCAGCAGTGGTTACCACGGGTATTTATGATTTCTAAATTGTCTCTGGTCAGGTCTGGTGGAAGAGTTTCTTCGCGGCTTGATACAACACTATCAACTAAAACACACCGCTTGAGTACTTATAACTCTAGCTTGCCCTTTGTCAAAAGAGCCTGGAACACTGTAAGAGATATATAAAGTTGGAATAAAACGCAGGCAGTAACTCCGTAAGGCGGCCCTATGAGGGTGGAATGTTCATTATTATTGAACTTAATCCTCCATAAATATTTTAGATTAAAAAAGAAGTGGTTTAGATATCCGGAACGATAAAACTGGACTATGTGATGAACCTATTTGGGGGTATGGGTTTAATAAAAAACTATCAGTAACTCTAAGTTAGCCCGCTTACATCTTCCATTGTGAATTGGTAATTCACCATCAAAAATATAGGGATCGACAAAAATCGGTGAAAATAGAAAAAAAACAGTTAATGTTTTAAATAGAGATAATTTAAAATAGTTCAATGTCAATCAATTTTACAAATTCTTATGAAAGTTAGGTAAGTAAGGTTATAGTGTTAATTGTACTAACTTGTGTGTGCTTTGAATCTGGGCAAAACTAGAGTTCGCTTCTCACTATCCTAAGTCCAACCATCGTCGAATTAAAATTGATCTCAGACAAAAAGCGGTCGTCTGCGCATTGTCGGATTAAAATTGGTCTTAGAGAAAATGCGGTCGTCTGCGTTATCTCTACAGTATATATTCTACCAAAATGCGTTTAAGAAATATCTTTGTTGTAAGACGAAGTGCCTTCTTTCGTAACTAGCTTGTTTTCGTAATATTATTTTGTAAATTCAATGTCAGCGTGCCCTCCTTTGAAAGTTTGAAAGGTTTTAGATATTATGGGCATCTTTACATTTCTATAGGTTATACTTTTTTGTACTTAAGTGTTTATCTAGAGTACGAAGCTTTAAGCTATCGAATACATGGAGGAATCAAGTTTTTCCCAGATCGAATACGCTGTAACTAATGAATATCCGTGACGATAATAAAACATTCTTTCATTTAAAAAGCCGAAAAAATGTAAAAAAAAAAAAAATTTTCGTCCAAGCTTATTTTGTTCGTCTAATTTTTAACTACCAATTGACATAGAAAAAAAAAGACGGGGCCTGGTTTACAGAAAAATAAATCAAATTGAAATGTCTGTCTAGGATTTCAGATAGAGGTTTATGTATACAAAGACTAATGGAGTCAGCCCTCAATCTAAACCTAAAAGCTTTAGGCGTGGATTGAAAAACCGAAAGGTCGACGAGACAGTTCATAGAACCCTTCGATCACAGAAAAAATCTGTGATCGAAGATAGAACCCCACCCGTATTCGTAGATATTATATTGTCCTCCCGACCGAATCCGGCCACGGCAGCCAACCTCTTCAGAGATAAGTCATCTGCGCGGGAGATATTATAGTGCACAAGTGTGTACACAAACACAGGTGCACTCTCTATTTCCTCACTCTTAGTTTTAAAATTGAATGCCAATATGATTTCATCCATAAGCCTACGAATTAATTAATTAATCTACAATTTTACATTCTTGTCTCAATTCCTATATCCTGTCGCAAAATAAAATCAGTATTGCTCTTCAGGAATTCGAACGTATAAGAAATTAAATGTAGGCTTCTTTTCCCGACAAAACGGAATTAAATTCCAGTTTCGCTTGGTAGCGACGACGCGACCGGCGTTGGATACGTGATACAGGCTTAATATGGGCAATCTTATCTTATCTAATCTTTATAAAACAACATTTAGCAAGAAAGAGTTATTTTGCTATAATCCGCCAAATGAAAAAATCTGTATGGTCAAACATGCAGTTACAAGCTAAGCACCGCTTACCTTCCCAACCAAGCAAAGAAGCCAAGTTCCCATTGTCTAGACAAGCCTCACACGAGACCAGACCAGAGACAATTTACAACTTATAAATTCCCAAAATTGCCGCCGCTGGGAATCGAACCCGAGACCTTCCAGTTATAAGACCACAGCGCTCATCACTGTGCTAGGGAGGTCGTCGAAAATAGTAGGTGTTAATGGTATTTTCGGTTTCTTGGGATTATTTTATAAGTTTTGAAGAACATTCCATTATTCTTACACCGTTGACCTACTGAAAGCTTCAAGGACCAACTTGTGTGTACATGAGATTTGTATATGAATAGTTTATGAATAGTTTATGAATAGTTTGGTGTAATTTATATAAAGGTACAAGGTTCTTGTAATTCACTAGGGCGCGTGAGCTTTACTTGTGGTTACGTCGTGTACATGCACATTGCGTAAGTGTGCGTGCCTGTTAGGAGCCTAGGTGGGACCGGTCAGGTGCGAGCAAGCTCTCGCTCACATTTATACAGATACGATACGCATAACCATGATATTATACGTCAATATCCCCAAACTTATAAAAAAAGACGTGTGGTACTCGGGGACTGCCGCGGTAAAGCTATTGCATAGCATTTTTTATCAACGCCATCTAGCGGTGAGAGGAGTCCCGTGTCAGGTTATTTTCGTTACGGAATTTCTGGATTCGGTCTCCACGCTCAAGGCCCGCGATAGAAGCTATGCAATAGCTTAAAATTCACTTGTGTTCCAACTTCCAATCTTTCCTACTTATATTAGTTTCAGCTGTCAAATGAATACGATTACCTGATAAAATCGTACTGCTAATTAACAATTAAGCCTATTTAATAAAGTTGAAGTACCTAAGCCCTACAAAAACGACAATTGTGCTAGGTATAGTCGCCCTTTAATGAAGTAATTAGGTAAAGCACAACGTCAGAATGTAAATATTTAATTTGCAGCAATGTTAGTGAGTATGTACGACACCTGGCAGTTCACAGAAGACCTACCTAAGCACCAAGAATATTAGTGCTTTACATAAATGTCTTTGTTTAAAGTATGGATATACCTTTTTTGAAGAAAAATCGACTTCTAATGCGTATATATTCTGTACTAGCTAGCGTTTGACCACCACTTCGTCTACATGGAGTTAAGTTTTTAACGAGTGTAAATTGGAAATTTAAAACACCCCCGACATGTTACAACATCCTAATCGCTAGTCAGTAATCGTTAAAATAAAAATATGTAGTCCGTCATTTTGTGGCGGCGGCCATCTTGGACCGATTTTCATCAAACATAGCTAAGAACTCTCCCAACTTCACCTTTCAAACAAAAAAAAAACAAAACCAAAATCGGTTCATCCGTTCGGCTACTACTATGCCACTGACAGACACACACACATACACACAGACACGTCAAACTTATAACACCCCGTCGTTTTTTGTGTCGGGGGTTAAAAATCAGTTTTTCCCGGATTCAAAGCAATCTTTGTCATTTGTCAATCTTCAAGTCCACAACTATACGCATACAAAAAATTACGTCGAACCGTCGCTCCGTTACTGTGTAATCGAGGGACAAACCGACAAACAAACCGCAATTATGTGTCGAACCACCTTTGCAAAATTTTACCCTTTCACCTTTGTGAAATTGTAGGCTTAATCTATCAGCGCACAGTTCAAAGCACTAGACGGATCGGGCTGAAATTTTGCATACAGATAGCTATCATGACGTAGACATCCGCTAAGAAAGGATTTTTGAGAATTCAACCCCTAAATAGCCCTGAGGGGACAAAATAGGGGTTTAAAAAAATCTAACATAACCTGAGTGAAGCCGCGGGCAAAAGCTAGTTTATTATTAAACAGAATATATGTAGAATAGAATAGAATATCGTTTATTCATTGACATGTATAAATACAAATGAAATAGGTACACTTAAGACTTACACATTACAATTTCTTAAAATATAACTCAACTAGTAGGTATCTACTATGTATCATGCCAATGAAAGGGTCCTAGCTCAGCTCAATGCTGTGGATACAAATATGTAACCACAACGCTGTTATTCTGCTAGGGCCCGCCCAAGGGAAGTTCATGATTAATTAAATAAATATACGTACATAAAAAGCGAAAGTGTATTATTATCCTAAAATACTGTTAAAATATTCTGTACTTTTTGAAGTTTGGAAGGTTTTTTATTTTTAATATGTGTTTAAAAAGGGATGTCAAATAAAATTGCTTCAACCGTTAAATCAAACGAACAAACGGAAACAATCTCACCCCTCTTGACGCAAAGTTTTCTCTTCGTTAGTCCGAAGGATAAACGAACCGGATTTCCTTTTCCAACAGATTCTGTTCCTAAGTTGCTAACTCCGCACTTCCAACTTCGTTCGCTGAAAGAACAAATTATCGAGTTTGTTTGTTACTAGGAGTTTAGAAGCATGTACCGAGAAAATATTTCTCTAATGCAATCGAAGTTTATTGCTAGCATTCAAGGTTGTTTCAACTCATTAACAAGAAGTGTGAGTGTAGAGAGTGAATTTCTTTACCAACGTCATTTTTCAATATATTTCTACAAAACACGGCACTGTGTTGTGCCGCTTGTATCGAACGGTCTTAGGCTAACATCTATAGATCGCATTCTCACACTGCTCAGACTCAAGACAGAGATAAAACGAGACAGATTTATGTCAAAGCATATTTTTATCTCGTTTTAACTCTATCTTAAGTCTGAGCTAAGTCAGAGCACGCTCTATAGATCTCAGCATTAGTGACTCACTTAGATAGTCCGCCCTCCTAGTAGAGGAAGGCTTGCACTTGAAGACAATGACGGAAAGCACTGATGAGGTCTAGATTGGAACGCGCTTGCCTAGAAAATGCCTATTCACTCTTGCCTTGAAGGGGATTTGTAAAAGAAACGTTTTCTGTATCTGCCTTGCTATTGCAGCATCTGGAATGCACTAACCCTAGAACGAACCCTGGACCCACCGATAAGAAGGCCACAGTCTTAACCACTGGACTATAAACGCTTATTAGGTAATCCAGATAATATTATGTAGAATTGGTAAAATGGAGATCAAAATCTAATACGTGGGTTAATTATTTAACTAAGCATTGAATTAAATATTCGACATTCTAATTGTAAAGGATAATGGAACCTATTGTAGATTAAAATATAGTACAGATCCCTGAAAATATTTTTTCATACCTATTTAAAATACACAAGAACTTAATTATTATAGTACGTTATACCGAATAAATTTTATTTCATCAATTTATAACACATTTACCCGTTTTAATAACCAATCAAGCCCGGTTTGTTTTTGCTCCAGCAAACACGCCAGTTTGAACATTTTCGTTAATTTATATATCTCGCTTAATTATCAACCTTGCATCGTTCGGGATAAGGATTAAAATGGTTCAATGTGCGACAGAGTCTGTTTCGTTTATATTTTGGACTAACGTACACAAAACTGTGTGTCGAAAGGATCCCAGATTGGATCTTGTTTGTTCATTATCCGTTAAATTGCCAACTTCAGTAAAGCGCCCGGAGTTTCGTCCACGTACAGTTGGTAACAATTCTCAGGCTTTACTCGAAAGTTATTGTAGGTATGGTATGGAACCACTTTCGTATATTCGTATAGGCATTTCTGCCTTTCCAAACGAGAGATTTAACGAACTTGTGACTTTTAAGAATAGAATAGAGTAATTTTTTATTCAAATAAACTTTTACAGTGTATCTACTTTCAAATCGTCAAATGAATCTACCACAGGTTCGGAATGCCGTACCAACCGAAAAGAACCAGCAAGAACTCGGCGGTTGCTCTTCTATATATATAAAATTCAAATTCCTGACTGACTGATTGACTGACTGACTGACTGAGATATCAACGCACAGCCTAAACTACTGAAGTTAGAAACTTGAAATTTTTACAGTTGGTTCCTTTTATAACGTAGGCGCACACTAAGAAAGGATTATTGGAAATTCCACCCCTAAGGGGTTTAAATAGGGGATGGAAGTTTATATGAAACTCCGTCATTTTTCAAGCTGTTTCCATCAAAGTTGGTATTAGAGCTTTAAGTTAAAAATAAAGAAGTACGTGTGTCACAGTTTTTGAAAATTCCACCCCAAAATCTAATTCCACGCGGACGAAGTCGCGGGGGCAAAAGCTAATTTAAAAATAAAATAATATGTAATAACAATATTATCTTATGTACAATTTACGAGTTAATTATGCTCAATGCTCATGTATGTCAGAAGCAGAACTCAAATCATCATCACGCTAAGCTTTACAGAATATATTGATACCCTAATAATTATTTTGTAAAACTAAAATCTATGAAAATATCCGTCATCCATTCGCTGCTCCAGATCTTTTTTCCACGTACTACAAAATTGTGTTATCATCTCCCTTCGACGGTGTTCTCACTTAATTACAATATGGGGTTATTCAAGGAGCGGACCAATAAATTCCTGTAAATACGAATACAAATATACCTTAATTTTATGAAATTGAAATTTCAGCGTAGGTACTAAAGTACCTATATACTATGAATAACAGATTGAAGGGTGAAGGTATATTTCTGTTCCTCACACGAAAATCCCCTGCCATAACATGACTTCAGCTGATTTGATTTGATTGTAAACAAAATATTGTTTTTTTTTTCCTGTGTTTTGTTATCGGTAATTATTTTGTATTGATTGTGTAATGTGTATATATTGTGTTATAAGATTATAATGGGGCTGACATGTGCTAAGGCATAAAAGCCAAACAAATAAAGAAAAAAAAACATGACTTCAGTGGGCGCAGACCCTAAGTTTTATCCAGGTTTCACCCCACACACACATGGACATATATGTGGCATTCCTTTATAATACGGAACAATCTCACAAAGTTACTTGTAGAATGGTAGACTCTAAGATAAAACTGAGAGAGATGCTCCGTTTATGACGTACGGTTTATGATCCCTCGGGGGCAAAAAGGAGCGTAAATTTTGTATGAGGAAAATATTTTAGCTATATATTATGTCCTAACGTAAAACTTAACTGTTTCGTCATATTCTACTGTCGCTAAGGAAAACTGAAACAAAAGGAGTTCCCACAGTTTAAGCTAAGTAATTCAGAAAACTACCCAAGTAGCACAGATAGCTGTATAACTACTCACTTTTAGACCTATTTGAAACTCCCTTATGCAGCTTTTTTATACAGCTTTAAGCGTGACGGGAATTCGTTATTCAGCTGCTAAGCAGCCTTCGTGTGCTACTTGGGTTACTCCCTGTTTTCGGTGGCACTTGAACCTGTGGGTTTGCTTAGAACAATAAAACTAAAATTCCATTTCCAATTTTCATCTCGCAATTTTCAGCTCGGGAAAATGAGCAACATTTTCCCGAGCCTATTAATTATATTTACACATCTTATTTACTTTTTACATCTCTTGGAAAATATTAAGGAGGGTAAAATTAACAATACGATATTATCATCAACAAATTAAGTTTATAACATTTTTATATTATAACAGCTGGCCATTTTATTCTATTCAGTTCTTAGCTGTAGGAAATGAAGGCCGTGAACGTAGTATTGAATTAAAGATGTGCTATGTGCCGAGTAGGTAAATAAAAAGAGCAGCCTTCTTCAGTATTGAATTCTATCGATTTTTTTTTATGTCATAAAACTGTAAGGCGGGCTTTCGGTCAAATTTTTTTTATTTTTATTCGATGACAAGATAGCACTTGACTGTGATCTCACCTGATGGTAAGTGAAGATGCAGTCTAAGATGGTAGCGGCCTAACTTGGAAGGGGTATAGCAGTGTAAATTCAACCCATACCCCTAATCGGTTTCTACACGCCATCGTGCCGGAACGCTAAATCGCTTGGCGGCACATCTTTGACGGTAGGGTGGTAACTATAGCCACGGCCAAAGCCTCCCACCAGACCAGACCAGAGACAATTTAGAAATTATAAATTCCTAAATTGCCCCCGCCGGGAATCGAACCCGAGACCTCCCAGTTATAAGACCACAGCGCTCACCATTGCGCCAGGGAGGTCGTCAAAAATTACAAAAATATTTTGAGATAGAACCGTTATTATTTAAGTCTGAATATATGTATGGATGTATAGATAGATGTATGGATTCGTTGTTCGTTACTCAATCACGCCGCAACGACTGAACCGATTTGGCTGGAAATTTGGCACAGAGATCGACTACAGCCCGGAATAATGCATAGGCTACTTTTTATCCCGGAAAATATGAAAGTTCTCGCGGGAATTAAAAAACTTCAATCCACGCAGACGAAGTCACGGGCACCAGCTAGTAGTTATGTCACATTGTTGAAAATAAAATGGAAAGCTTCCTTTTTGAGATAAGCTTCCTATTGAGAATAGTTTAATAAACTTAGCGTTTTATACTTTGCCTGTATGCCTGAATCGTTTTCAACAAAATATCGCATAAAAATGGCTTACTTTATAAGAAAGGAAATATGTTATTTTTCCCCTGTGAAATCAGAGAGTTCTCAAGGGATTTCTATAAACCTAAATCGAGAGGGTGAAGGTATATTTTTAGTTATATCTTCTAAATATATAAGCAATATATAAGAGAAAAATATATACGACGAATTGAGAACCTGCTCCTTTTTTTTCGTCGGTTAAAAAGGTGAATGAGTACCCAAGTAGCACAAGAAGGCTGCTTAGCAGCTGAATAACGAATTCCCGTCACGCTTAAAGCTGTATAAAAAAGCTGCATAAGGGCTGTATACGGCCGTATACAGCTCTTATACCTCTTAAATGGGCACAAATTATACAGCCTTAAGCTGATTAAAAGATTACAAGTTACTCTTTATTCAGCAAATATGTCACGTGACGTAAAAGTGAAGTAGCAAACTTAATAATATCACCAGTGTACTCTTAAAAGAGTCTTAATATGCATAGAGTTTCAAATAGGTCTAAAAGTGAGTATTTATACAGCTATCTGTGCTACTTGGGTAATGAATGACTGACTGATCTATCTATCAACGCACAGCTCAAACCACTGGTATACTCAAAGTACTGGTCGGATCGTTTGGTAGGCATCCGCTGAGTAAGGATATTTGTAAAATAGGGGGTTGAATAATCGAACTTAACGTGAGCGAAGACGCGAGCGTCCCCTAGTTCTATAGTAATATCTTATCTGTAAACCGCCAGTGTATAGCGCCAGTGTATTTTATTTCTCGCACTAGAATTAGGGCGGGTATGAGTTTAACTTGTCACGTCTACCTAAGTCCTTTCAAACTCGTGTGAAGACGTGCTTGGATTACCAAAATGGATATACCTACATAATATAGAAAGAAAAATGACGCGTGGTAAAAAATAAATGAAAAAAGTTTAATAAATAACTGTAGGTAACTACAGAAAATTCGATGTTTTTTGTGTCATATTGATTTTATTCGCATGAAAAGTATAGTTTTTTCAATTCACGAGGGCACGTGGCTCATGGTTGTATGTGTGTCGTATCTGTATAAGTGTGGCGAGAGCTTGCTCGCGCCTGACCGCTCCCACCTAGGCTCTTGACATCCGTGAAACCATTAAGTTTCTTAAGTTTCTTCTCGATATATGTAGGTACTCATATCGTACCTACAAATAGGAAAATGTCTCAAAGCAATTCAGCTCGCAATCACCTCTGACGATTTCTGCCTCCGCGAGAAATTGAATCAATGCAAAACAATTTGTCACGTACCTTCAAGAATATAAAAATAGGCGATCGTTGTTTTAGATGGAGAAAGGAAAAAGGTTTGTCACGCCCACTCTGTCATCTAGGAAATAAATTGGATTTTCGGGAGTGAGACACATACATAGAATAGAATAGAATAGAATAGAAATTTTATTCAAATAAACTTTTACAAGTGCTTTTGAATAGTCGATGAATCTACCACTGTCCTTCCTGCCGACAAGAGCCAGCAATAAACTCGGCGGTTGCTTTTAAAAAAAAAAAAATTACAATAGGTAACAAAACTATGCTATGTATACAGTGTTTCCACAATGAAGTTTCAAAAATGCATACCTACTTACAATCGGGCAGACAGAAAGTAGACCCATTCCCGTTGGTGGCACCCGTTCATGAGCATGACGCATGATCCAGCCTTTGCTTCGCTCAACCATATTTGAGGGAACGTAACAACCCGCACCACACGACACCACCACAGAAATGTTTAAAGAGAGAATGACATACTTAGGCATGGCACATGATTAAATAGCCGCAGAGAAACAAAGCTTTAACTACAGCTGAGCTGTGATCTATTTTTTTTTATTGGATGACAACATAGTCCTTTACTGCAATCTCACCTAATGGTAAGCGACGATGGAGTGTAAGGTGGTAGCGGTCTAACTTGGAAGGGGTATGGCAGTGTACATTCAATACATAGCCCTAATCGGTTTCTACACGCCATCGTGCCAGAACGCTAAATTGCTTAGCGGCACGTTGCGGGTTGTAACTAGTCACGGCCTCCCACCAGACCACATCAGAAACAATTTAAAAATTATAAATTCCCAAATTGTCTCGTCGGACAATCGATCAAATTCAATCGAACCCGAAACCTCCCATTCAGAAGACCACAGCGCTCACCACTGCGCTCAACCGTGCTAGGTTGCCAAATCTATATATTATCCATATAAAGAAATAAAATTGAAATGTCTGTTTGTAATATAAAAATTCTAAAAAAATAGCTCTTTACTAAACGCATATGAAAGTAAATACGGTACTTATAACAAAAAACAAATTTCAAAAGTGTTCTCTGACTGTCTGTCTGTCTGTTTGTCTGTTCCGGTTAATCTCGGGAACGGCTGGACCGATTTTGACGGGACTTTAACTGGTAGATAGCTGATATTACTAGGTTACTTTTGTAACCGGCTTTCGAAAAAGGAGGAGCAGGAGTTGTGTTTTTCCACCTATATTTATCGATTTGGTTGTTGCATAAGGTAAGTATTTGAATTCAATTGCATTCTATAGTATCTTATAAATAAATATTGTATAATTATTGCAAATAGATAAGTAACAATCAATTATTATTTTCACCTCTCTAGCTCAAAAAGGGCGCCTTTGCTGCCCAAAACCAGTGAGCAAAAGTCGTTTTTGCTCACTCAGTGAGAAAAAGTGTTTTGAATATAGAACGCATTGGATTGGCGTTTCTTCAACTCACCGTCTCAAGAAACGTTCAGAAATTTTGTATATAATATTGCATACCCCATACATTTTATTTCGACAAAATTTTTTAACTCTCTATTTTATTATTTAAACTATTTACTTTTCGTAAATGTGTTTTAGACTTTATAATTCTGTAACACACATGAAACATAAAAGAAAATTAAAATTAATTAATTAATATATTTTATTTTATGAATGACACAATTCCGAACGCAGACAAAAGAGTAATATAAAATGGCGGCAAAAAAAAAAAATAATTAACTCTATTCTATATCTTAATTAGGTACTAATTTCTTAGTAGTTATTTGTTGTAAGAATTTTAAAATAACAAAATGAGTGAATCTACTTATAATTCAGAATTAAAAGAATTAGTGTCTAACGCGAATTAAACTTTCTTCCGGAATAGTCTCGTGAAAAATACTTGAAAGCCTATGAATTATTTAATGATTGGAGACTTTCTAAGGATGCGAAGTCCTATTCAGAGACTGTGATTTTATCATATTTCATGGAATTGTCTAAAACAAGGTAACCATCTACATTATGGAGTATTTACTCCATGTTAAAAGCTACAATCAAATCGAAATGCGACGTTCACATTGAAACTTATCCTAAACTTATTGTATTTTTGAAAAGACAGTCGGAGGGGCACAAATCCAAAAAATCTAAAGTTTTCACCGCTCATGATATTGAAAAGTTTTTAAATAAATAAACCTTAGATTAATTATACATAGATAGTAAGTCTCTAACAAAATTCCGCTCGAAACGTAAGCTTCAAAACAACCACAACAATGTGTGAGTTCATGTAATTACATTCACCGATACGCACTTGTGTGCGTGAGTCATGCCACAAGCGGAAGGATTGGAAAGAAATTCTCCCTAGATGTAGGGAAAATTCATCTTCCGATTTAGCCTTAAGCGGCAATTTTATAAGTATACTAGCTGTTGCCCGTGACTTCGTCCGCGTCAATTTTTGTTATTATGATTGCGATTAAGAAGTTTTTAAAAGAATATTTTAAATACGGATAATTTTCCCTGTTTTTGCAACATTTTTGACAACACTTATGCTTCGCTCCTATTGGTCGCAGCGTGATGTTATATAGCCTAAAGCCTTCCTCGATAAATGAACTATCCAACACAATAAGAATTTTTCAATTCGTTCCTGAGATTAGCGCGTTCAAACAAACAAACTCTTCAGCTGTATAATATTAGTATAGATAAATAAATAAAATTGATATTTCTGTTTGTAATTTTTTAATGAAGTCTAACTCACTAGCTTTTGCCCGCGACTTCACTCACGTTAAGTTCGATTTTTCAAACCCCTTAGGGGTTAAATTTTTAAAAATCCTTTCTTAACAGATGCCCACGTCATAATAGCTATCCACGTCATAATAGTCATAACATTTCCTTTAATATAATATTTAGATATCATTCAAACAGAATAGAATAGAATAATTTTTATTCAAATAAACTTTTACAAAGTGCTTTCGAATAGTCAAATGAATCTACCATTTACAATTTTTTTCTAGAGTAGGTACCACTTGGTCATCCTAATAATTAATATTTGGTCACCCTAGTAATACATAAATGAACTAATGTGAATCGGGATTAAAAACAACAGGTACTTAGAATGAGAAAAAAAAGTTACGGGGTAAAATATTTCTCGTAGAGCTAGCAACATTTTCATTGCAATAGGGTCTGTGATACCTACGATTTATTTTTATGTTGTGAAGAATGTGTTACTCAAAAATGTAAGTTTTTTGGAAGTACTTACTTGTGAAATGTGATGTTTAAATGTTTTTGTTTTTTATGTGATGAATTATTACATCCTTTCACAGCACAGTACGGCATTATTGAATATTTTTGTGCGAGCTCGTCCTAGTAAGACTCGACCTTGAACACTAACGCGACGATAGGCGTGCGGATATGATTTAATATCTCTAAAAATGGCTTATAATCGCGTCAACTACTGCGCTTCTAGGTATAAATATTCTTAGAAATAAACCTAATTTTTAAAATTTTAAAATATCCTTTATGTTTTAATAAATATTTCTCTTACATCTTGTACTTATTCGCTATTGAGGTGAAAAATTGTATGTATCACACGATAGCAAAGTTTTTGCTTCTTGTGCCTTTGAATCCCTCACTACTCTCAGGATTCTAACTTAGAATCCTTCGTTCGCTCGGGATTCAAACTAGGCACTCGCAACAAAAATGAACTTTGCTATCTTGTTGAACAAATAACTATTACCTACCTCAGTCATTTACGTCGTAGTAATGTTAATGAATAGCAATAAATTCTAATCAATGTCTAAACAGTAAAGTGTCATTAATTCCCAGAATTTTGTGATTGCCACCATAATCACATTAACATTATAAAGGCGAATGTTTGTATGTACGTTTGTTTGTTACTCCTTCACGCCAACGAATGAACCGATTTGGCTGAAATTTTAAATGGAGATAGCTCACACCTAGGATACACATTTTAAGCCCGTAAATTAAAGAGTAAAAATTAAACACACACACAAACTTTTGCCTTTATATTAGTGTGATGTGATGTGAACGAAACGCAAACGAGCCGCACGGAGCCGCTGGATTCAGGCAGCGCAAGACCGAGGCTTGTGGAGGTCTATGCAAGAGACAGTCCTGCAGTGGATTTCGATAAGTTGATAAAGAAGATGTGATGTTATATTGTCACACCTGTTATAATTATATTACTCTAAAATCTTAACTACGTACATTTATACTAGCTTTCACCAGCGGCTTCGCTCACGTAAAGTTTGATTTTTCAATTCCTTATTTTACCCCCTTGGGGGTTGAATTTTCAAAAATCCTTTCTTAGCGGATGCCTACGTCATAATCTATCTGTATGCCGAATTTCAGCCCGATGCGTCCAGTGGTTTGAGCTGTGCGTTGATAGATCAGTCAGTCAGTCACTTTTGCCTTTTATAGTTTTATATATTTAGATTTTAAGGAGTGACCGCGCCTATTTTGAGAATGGGCTGCTGATATAAAATGACTAAGCAAACATTAATATTTGGCTGAATAAAAGTCACCCCCGTCCTAATGGGTGAATCAAAGAATTATTTATCACACCTTCTACAGATTGTAGTAATGCCGGCCGAAATCGTCTGTTAGGTATAGCTTATGTAGCTCGACTCACTTTTTTAAGAGAAAATCCGAATTATATTTTTTTTGAAAATAACATATCTAACGTGTAATAAGTTCACATAATAATATCATAATGTTTTGGTGGAGATCCACTCATATATTATGTAAAAATAAAATAACAGACCTGTCCAGGTTTTACTTAGGATACTTAGGATAAATTAAAAAAAAAACATTTGAAAATACGTAATAATTCAATTTATTGCTTCGTCGAAAGTTTTTCTTTTTTTTATGTTTATAAAATAAGAAGTGCGGTTTCAAAATAAAAATCTACGTCACTGGTATAATAAAGTTTTGGCCAATACATCGACTACATTCAAAAATATGTGTATCTAGTATCTACATATACATAAAATTTAATTAATAATATTAATAATAATGCTTATGCGTATTTTGCTCAATGATAATGCTTAAGCAGGAAACATGACAATTCAAATGTTAAAACCATCAAAAACTAAACTTATTCAAAAAAATAAGTTTTTGGTCTATATCACAGAGTACTGGGGATTTTCATGTCTTACAAATTATAAAATAATCGCGACAAGTAAAATTCAGTCAACGATCTAACAAAATTATCGCGACAGGTAAAATTAAGGCAACGATCTAACCAGTAAAAAGATTAACAACGCAAAATTTTCAATAAGCGCCTACCTATGAAGCATGATCCATGCAGTAATAAGACTCTTTTTATATAGGTAACCTTACGGATAGATAATAATAATATTATATCCTATTTTCAAAATGAGTTAAAACTTTAAAAAATCACTCATCAGGTACACAAATAGGTCCAACTCTGTGGTATCCGGCGGGGCATCCCCCAAATCCTAAAGCATTTTCAGACTGTGCCACATACACTGGTTTCCCAATCACTTCCTCCACAACTTCCAATTGCACTGAAGGCTTTTGAATTGCGCTGTCCACTCCGTTTTCACTTGTTTCGACTTTTTCATTTCCAATATTTTCCTGTGCTGTATAATCCATTTCTTATTTTTTTATAAAACAAGGTTCTATAATAAACTTCCTTCTCTATTTCACGGGTATCTTGATTCTTATTCCACTTTAAAAGGCAGGGTTTTCTTTTTTAAGGTTAGAAATGGTTAAGTTGGAAGTTACTTTTTGTTATATTGATGCGTTCCCAATCAAAACTGCAGAATGATTTACGTTCGACCGTTTATTTATATACTACTCTTGGATCGCAGCCAAGAACGTTTGCTTTAAAAACATTTTAAACTTTATTTTTGTTGAAATAAGACGAAATTTACAACACACATCATCCAATTCAGCTCATACGTGATTAAGTGTGTACACGTAATTTCCAGAGTGGGATGACGGGAATATATTTAAATACCTATTTGAGAGTATACCTAATATATACTTATCTCCAAATAACAAGTCGTGCTCATTGTTGAATTAAACAAAACCTAAGCATAGAATAAGGACACAGTAACCGCAGAAACCGATGGATGAACTAAATGCAACGATACTATAATAATATTATATTAATTTTATTTATATTAATTTTATTCACCGAAATCTATTTGCGCGATTTTTCAAGCGAACCTGTTGAATTATGTAAAATGCAGTTATTATGAAAAATGATATGATGACGAACGATCATCATCAACCCCTCCTTTTTTGAAATCGGTTAAGAAAATAAGTAAATAAAAGTAATAAGTACTTAATACTGGTATTAGTAGCCTAGTTGGTAGCAGCGTAGCTGATATCTAAGTTGATAGCTTAGAGTATGTAAAGTACCTATAGATTAATCTAACGATCGTAAAAGTTTATTGTAAATGCCGTCTAAAAAATCCAATTTTGATATTTAAAGAAAATCGATTCGTGAGAAAAGCTTTCAATTTATTTTTCCTCTCATACATACAAAAATACATTAGTAACTTAAGATTTATAATTACAATATTCAAAGTAACATGTTAGGTAACAGCGCCACATATTATTTAATCGCATTCAGCCACAGGCACATAACTTTATAACCTACTGCAGCCTACTACCTTATGCTGTATAACTATCAAATAAAAATAAAAAATAAAAACAAAATCTGTTTATTTCAGACCGTTGGCCCATAAATGTTAAAATACATTTCTTAGAAATTATGTTAGTATTATTCCCAGAAAATTTAATTTAAATACTTGCCACGACATACTGAGGCACTAGCTATGTGCGTGTATCCAATGCCTCAGTATGTGGTAGTCAGGCTTATCAAGAACCACAGTCAGCATGGCGTTGGTGCTCCCCCTCACCCTGGGCATGAACGATGCTACTCGTTTTCGCATGACTGTATAAAAGCCGTCCGTATGTGCGTACGCAAACTTCGCCGATGTGCTACAATGGCAGGAGAGCCCCAATATCACCCTGAATGCGTTATTGTACTGGATTCGGAGAGCATTGTACGTACAGGCTGCACGTGTATACAACGTGTATTGAAACTCCGAAATAATACTGAAGGAGGTGAATGTGCTCATGAAACTGAACAACTTTCCCCATGGAACATAGGTCGAAATGTGAAAAAAAATGTGGACTTCCCATACAAAATTGACGATCAGCTGATTGATTTACTATGGGAGGTAAAAATTTTTTTTTCATATTTCGACCTATGTTTCTTGGGGAAAGTTATTGGGAAAGAAGTATTATTTCGGAGTTTCAATACACGTTGTATAATGTATGACAAAACGCTTTAAAAAACGTAATGTCATTAATGTAATTAACACTGCTATGCTATTCTAAAGACAAGACCAAGGCAAGCTGTCGACGATTTTCTCAGCCAAACATTTTTAGTATTCATTCCATAATATTCCCAAGATTCACTTGTCCAAAAGGAATATCTTCATCATTCCAATATGGATCTTAACTGCATAAAAATATTTAGTTAAAAATCTTTACAGCGCAGCGGTGTATTTTTCTGGTGTGGGTCTATATGACTTTTCACTGTTTTTACTTTTCCTTTCTAAGTTCTTGGCAGTGGTGCAAAGAGGTCCAATTCTTACTGATCCAAAACGACACCTTGGAGGACCAAAAACACCCGTAGGAAGTTTATATTTCATGTTCGGTTTTAAATCACTTGTGGGCATCACCAAATGATCGATAAGATTTGGAGAACGATCTACGTCAGTGCTTGTCTCTTCTTTGGACTTCATTTTGTTCTCTTTATCCATTGTAATTTTAATCGTGGCTACTGGATATCCTTTGGCGTCTTCTTGTAATGAAATATCTGTGGATACATCTCCTTGTAGTGAGAATCCTTGTAGTCTTATCACAGAACATTCTGTATATACGATTGCAACTACTGCGATCACAGATAGAATTCTAACTGAAATCATTTTTTGTATGGATTATTTTTTAATTTTAATACGACTCTACTCGTCTGGAGTGTCAATGATTGTGTAGTTCATTCGGGTCAAAGGGAAGGGATTTTATACTTATTAAGTTCAGCAGTTTTCCTGTGCGATTAAGTAAGTACGTCATTTAAATTTTTCCTGTGAATCAACACTTGCCATAGGTTTTGCTACCATCATTTTGTCTTAATTAAGGCAGGCCATTGAATTAGAAAAATTAAATGTCTGAGCAATGAGTAATATGTATTACTATTTTATAACTTTAGCCCCAATTAACATTAACAAACATCTTTCTTATATATTTGCATAATTTTATTATTAAGAATATTGATATATTTCAGATAAATAGGCATTTTAGTAATATTTTTGAACTAAGGGACAAGGTGAGGGAATGATTTTCACGGTAACAAAGTAGCCATATCTATTTTTCTTTAGAGGTAATACGTTTTCTTTTTAAACAATAGCGGTATAGACAGCGTACATTCAAATAAAAAAAAGACTTATGTAGTTAATGCATATGACTCGGCACTATTGGCTCGGGAATCAAATTTTGAAATTTGATGAAAAATAACCTTTTACTGTATGGTTTTGGATGACGGGCAGGTATGCAAATAGGTCCATATCTCACTAGTCCATAAGGACAATTTGGACCAGGAACACGCAGGCCTTCCAAAAATCGAGATTTCATATTCGGCATTAAATCACTTGCGGGGGTCACAAAATGATCGATAAGATTTGGAGAAGGATCTGCGTCAGTGCTTGTCTCTTCTTTGGGCTTCATTTTGTTCTCTTTATCCATTGTAATTTTGATCGTGGCTACTGGATATCCTTTGGCGTCTTCTTGTAATGAAATATCCGTGGATACATCTCCTTGTAGTGAGAAGCCTTGTAGTCTTATCACAGAACATTCTGTATATACGATTGCAACTACTGCGATCACAGACAGAATACTAACTGAAATCATTTTTAGTATGGATTATTTTTTAATTTTAATACGACTCTACTCGTCTGGAGTGTCAATGATTGTTTAGTTCATTCGGGTCAAAGGGAAGGGATTTTATACTTATTAAGTTCAGCAGTTTTCCTGTGCGATTAAGTACGTCATTTAAATTTTTCCTGTGAATCAACACTTGCCATAGGTTTTGTTACCATCATTTTATCTTAATTAAGGCAGGCCATTGAATTAGAAAAATTAAATGTCTCAGCAATGAGTAATATGTATTACTATTTTATAACTTTTTTACTAAGATTCTTCACTTGGTCGGAAAGGTCAATATTTATGATGTCTTACACGTGCTGACGGCGATTTTTTTTATTCGTCTATAGACGAATAACATATATCATGTGGTGTGTTGTTGGACATATCTTTTAAAAATATTGAGATATGTACTTACTAATATTATAAACATTTATTCGTTACTCAAACATAAAATATAAATAATGACCAGTGATCACTTTAACCATTGCAAGACTTGCCTCTACACAAGTTTAAGAAATCAATTAAATCCGCTCTCATGGAAAAAGCATATTATACAATCGAAGACTACATAAATGATAAAAAAGCGTGGATATAATTCGCTCCAGTGATTCATGAGACAGTGATAACTATCCTATGTAACATGAATTTATTGTATTCTGTTCTACGGTGTTTCCACTTTATTTGTGTCTCAGTCATGTCTCAGGATGAATAGTTTAATATTGATACTCAATTCGATGCCTCAACATGGGTAGCCTGAGTAGTCATGCTCTCTTTAAACATTTCTGTGGTGGTGTCGTGTGATGCGGGTTGTTACGTTCCCTCAAATATGGTTGAGCGAAGCAATGGCTGGATCATGCGTCATGCTCGTGAACGGGTGCCACCAACGGGAATGGGTCTGCTTTTGCCTGCCTGTGTTGACATGTATTGAATTGTATTTATTTGTATTTGTATTGTATTTATTTTTACTTGTATTGTACTCAGGAAAATTCATCGTGGAAGCACTGAATACATAGCATAGTTTCAATAACAATTGTAAAATTTTTATTTTTTTGAAAAGAGCAACCGCCGAGTTTCTTGCTGGCTCTTCTCGGCAGGAAAGGCATTCCGAACCAGTGGTAGATTCATTGACGATTCAAAAGTGCTTGTAAAAAGTTTATTTGAATAAAAAAAAAATATTTCTATTCTATTCTATTCTATTCTATTCTATTCTATTCTATTCTATTCTATTCATTAGGACTGAGGATCTGTCATTTATTGAGCAGTGTGGGTGAAATAAAACTATAGCACTAAAAAATATTGTGTTTATTTTGATATTTGTGTTATATATTATGCCTCAAAGGAAAAAGTAGGGGATGTTTATATAAAACCATACCCGTAATCAGTTGACAACGACATATCAAGGGCCGTACCAAATTTTTTTTTTTTTTTTTAAAAGAATATCAGCCAAACTAAACTTGACTGATATTCTCCTCTCCCCTCCAAATAAGTGAAAACTTGTGTTAGGAGTGGGTACGACAATAGTGCAACGGGTGGGGATCGAACCTGCGACTTTTCAGTTTTCGGTCTGCACCTTTAACCGTTGGGCTATTGAGGCTTAAAATTGAGGTCCAGCCAGAAAATATGAGTACCTACCTAAAATGTAAGTAGGGATATTAAAACAATACTTATTAAATTCAAAATTCAAAATGTATTTATTTCATGTAGGCCAACTTGTAGCTCTTATGACACGACATAAATCTATCACCACCGGTTCGGAATGCAGATTGTACTGAGAAGAGCAGACAAGAAACTCAGCTTTAACTTATTAATTTATTTACTACCAGAGAACATATAAAACAATAAAACATAAACATATAAAGGACGTGCATAAGGACTCACCTATACTAACTTTCTAATCTTAGTCAAGATTAATATTTCAACAAAATATTGTAGGTGCATAATTTAGACGTAAAAATTCTTTTTATAAAACCGACTTCAAACGTCACTCTACAAAGTATATCAATTGTACCTATAAAATTTGAAGTGTTCCCTCGATTTCTCCAAGATCCCATCATCAGATCCACCTGATGACTATGGGACCACCTGGAAAATATACCCTTTCAAACAAAAAAGAATTTTCCAAATCGGTCCAGGCGTCATCGAGTAATCGGGAAACATACATAAAAATAAATCCTTTTGTGAAGTCGGTTAAAAATTATTTATTGATGTGTCATCTATCTATCCAATTAGTTAGCATCGTGAATAATAACATTAGGAGGAAAATTCGAAATTTTTGGAGTGTGATAAACAATACATGTCTGCGTCAGAATGAGCATTTAATGTTTAATTTTATTTTGTAAATTGCGTATTTTGTAGGTACATACAAAATCCAAGAGATATCTTTTGGACTTTAGATTTGGTATTGGTGCTTCTGGACGTTGTCAATCAGGATCAGTGCGACGTGGACCGGCCTGTTCATAGTGCTACAAATGTTACTGAAAATTCAAAATTATTGTATCATTTTAATAAATAAATGTATTTATACAAAGCTTTATTTTTTTTATTCGATGACAAGATAGTCCTTGACTGCGATCTCACCTGATGGTAAATGACGATGCAGTCTAAGATGGTAACGGGTTAACTTGGAAGGGGTATGGCAGTGTACAATCAACCCATACCCCTAATCTGCACGGTTTCTACATGCTATCGTGCCGGAACGCTAAATAGCTTGGCGGTACGTCTTTGACGGTAAGGTGGTACCCAGCCATGGCCAAAGCCTTCCACCGGATCAGAGACAATTCAGAAATTATAAATTCTGGAATCGAACCCGAGAACTCCCAGTTATAAGACGACAGCGCTCACTACTGCGCCAGGGAGGTCGTTAAAACAGGGGTTTCGTACAAATAGAGGAAATAAATTCAAAGATCTTTGCTTTAGTGACGATTTTACCACATTAAGTGACATTTAACCGACGAACAAATTGGGAGTTCTGACAATTTTTGTATTGAATATCTGCCAAAATATATTTACGCTCGGATAAGGCTTATTTTCTTTTGGTCGGTCCTTAGTCCTATTTTTACCCAACTACGATAAAGCCCAAAGGGAGGGTTATGCATTTAGCAGTGTATGTATGTATGTATGTGACTATTTACGAATATTCCACTGTTGTAGCGAATAAACTACTGAGCCGATTTTGACGTCCATCGATTCGTTATGATGGTCGGATGGATATTGGCTACATTTTACACGAACAAGTGTTTTGTACTGTGACATATTATATACCTGCGTCCTGCTACCCAGTTTTCTGCTCTTTTATCCATCACATCACATCACATCACACTAATATTATAAAGCCGAAAGTTTGTGTGTGTGTTTGTTACTCTTTCACGCAAAAACTACTAGACCGATTGGCTGAAATTTAAAATGGAGATAGATTATACCTTGGATTAAAACATAGGCTACTTTTTATCCTGCAAAATCAAAGAGTTCCTGCGGGTATTTAATATAAATTCACGCGGACGAAGTCGCGGGCATCAGCTAGTTGACTTGTAGGTATATAACTTCATCAGATCCTTTTCCTCAATCGTCGATCATCGTTTATCTATCACCTATGTTTTTTTTTAATAATATAATGAGCCCAAACACAATATATCTGCTGCAAGTTGCTGAGGAGTCGAGTATCCCCAAGTAACACCAAATTTCAAATCAATCGAACCAGTCACCAGTGAAAGTTTGTTAGACCCTTTAATCAATTAGGAAATTAACTCGTTACAATTAACTAGGTATATCCATATTTACTTATAATATAAATTCTCTAGCTCGGAGTTTGTAGGAAATTGGTGGTATGTCACCCCCGTGCCTTGAAGAGCACGTAAAGTCGTCGGTCCTGTGCCTGATCTCTCTCTCGGATCTCGGATTTCCGTCCCACTGGACCATGAGAGTGCACCAGTATTTGCGCACACATTTGTGCACTATAATATCTCCCGCGCAGATGGCTAATTTCTGAGGTGATTGGCCGCCGTGACCGGATTCGGTCGGGAGGACATTATTATTACTGACTGATGTAGCTTTACATTAATATTGTAATATTTTGTTATCGAAGAGCAACTGCTGAGTTTCTTGCCGGCTCTTCTCAGCAGAATCTGCATTCCGAAGCGGTGGTAGTCTCGACATGTGATGAGAATACATGAAATAAATAATTTTAAATTTTGAATTTTTTTTTATCGACCTTTCTGTGTACAGTATTAGGAAGAATTTAAAAAATTATTTCTATCATTTATTACTGTAGACAATAGTTGAATAGGGTAACTTTGGTCAAGACTAGTTATGCACTCTTAATAGTCAAAAAAGTGCCTTTCAAGTATTTTATGGTCACTCTTCCAAGTGCCGTGCTTCCAAATTACACTACAATCTACATCGTCACTCACCATCAGGTGAGATCATAGTTAGGTGCTATTTTGTTATTGTTTGAAAATAACGCAAATGCGATTTACATCAACATTGCTTATAATAACAACAAAGGTGTTTTGGAAAAAATTCACGTTAGTATCCAGACCGTATGACCTTCCATGTTTAACAATAATTATGAACATTAAAATAATAAATTACTTCTAACATTAAAACTAAAAACTATGTTTATCTATATTTATATTTTGGACTAAAGATTGGCCAACTTGATTGTTTATCCATGGAAATTGGAAACTGATTGACTCTTTCCTCTTATTATCAAAAACAAACAGGGTCAGATGGGCTGGTGCATATTCGGATGTGTATCGTCTTGAATGTGGAGTTAGACAGGGTGGCTTAGCATCTCCTACACTGTTTAACATTTACTCCGAGGTATGTACTAAAATTGTAAAAAAGTACCAAGTGCAGCTACTACAGCATATTGCTGAAAAGATTTTTTCATTTTCTCAATATAAGAGATGCCCAAATAAATAAGTAGAGTAAGTAAACGATAATAAGTACTTTATTCTGGTAGTAGTAGACTATAGTTGGTAGCAGCGTAACTGATATCTAAGTTGAGGAGCGTCGGAACAAAAACCGATACATCACTTCAGAATTTTTGTTTTGGGAAATTTGAAAAATGTGTCTAAGTCTATGGCTTTTTAATTTAAATATAAACAATAGTTATTACTATATTAAAGAGTTCGGTATCTGTTGAGATAAAAAAAAAACACATATTATTTGATCGCATTCAGCCACAGGCACATAACTTTATAACCTACTGCAGCCTACTGCCTTATGCTGTATAACTATCAAATAAAAATAAAATAAATAAAACAAAATCTGTTTATTTCAGACCGTTGGCCCATAAATGTTAAAATACATTTCTTAGAAATTATGTTAGTATTATTCCCAGATAATTTAATTTAAATACTTGCCACGACATACTGAGGCACTAGCTATGTGTGTGTATCCAATGCCTCAGTATGTGGCAGTCGGGCTTATCAAGAACCACACTCAGCATGGCGTTGGTGCTCCCCCTCACCCTGGGCATGAACGATGCTACTCGTTTTCGCATGACTGTATAAAAGCTGTGCGTACGCAAACTCCGCCGATGTGCTACAATGGCAGGAGAGCCCCAATATCACCCTGAATGCGTTATTGTACTGGATTCGAAGAGCATTGTACGTACTGCTGCACGTGTATATAATGTTTGACAAAACGCTTTAAAAAACGTAATGTCATTAATTTAATTAACACTGCTATGCTATTCTAAAGACAAGACCAAGGCACCAAGCTGTCGACGATTTTCTCAGCTAAAAATTTCTAGTATTCATTCCATAATATTCCCAAGATTCACTTGTCCAAAAGGACTATCTTCATGATCCCAATATGGATCTTGACTACATAAAAATATTTAGTTAAAAATCTTTACAGCGCACCGGTGTATTTTTTTAGTTTGTGTCTATCCGACTTATCTCTGTTTTTACTTTATAGTTTTGGATGACGGGCAGAATGCAGTATACAAAAAGGTCCATATCTCACTAGTCCATAAGGACAATTTAAACCATGAACACTCAGTCTTTCCAAAAATGGATATTTCATATTCGGCATTAAATCACTTGCGGGGGTCACAAAATGATCGATAAGATTTGGAGAAGGATCTGCGTCAGTGCTTGTCTCTTCTTTGGGCTTCATTTTGTTCTCTTTATCCATTGTAATTTTGATCGTGGCTACTGGGTATCCTTTGGCGTCTTCTTGTAATGAAATATCCGTGTATACATCTCCTTGTAGTGAGAAACCTTGTAGTCTTATCACAGAACATTCTGTATATACGATTGCAACTACTGCGATCACAGACAGAATTCTAACTGAAATCATTTTAGTATGGATTATTTTTAATTTTAATACGACTATACTCGTCTGGAGTGTCAATGATTGTTTAGTTCATTCGGGTCAAAGGGAAGGGATTTTATACTTGTTAAGTTCAGCAGTTTTCCTGTGCGATAAAGTACGTCATTTAAATTTTTCCTGTGAATCAATACTTG
This sequence comes from Hipparchia sbordonii, assembly GCA_038048805.1. Taxonomy (NCBI): domain Eukaryota; kingdom Metazoa; phylum Arthropoda; class Insecta; order Lepidoptera; family Nymphalidae; genus Hipparchia; species Hipparchia sbordonii. The sequence goes on along the minus strand of CM076107.1, from coordinate 2,708,568 downwards.
CCATAGGTTTTGTTACCATCATTTTGTCTTAATTAAGGCAGGCCATTGAATTAGAAAAATTAAATGTCTGAGCAATGAGTAATATGTATTACTATTTTATAACTTTTTTACTAATATTCTTCACTTGGTCGGAAAGGTCAATATTTATAATGTCTTACACGTGCTGACGGCGATTTTTTTTATTCGTCTATAGACGAATAACATATACCATGTTGTGTGTTGTTGGACAGATCTTTTAAAAATATTGAGATATGTACTTACTAATATTATAAACATTTATTCGTTACTCAAACATAAAATATAAATAATGACCAGTGACCACTTTAACCATTAGGACTGAGGATCTGTCATTTGAGCAGTGTGGGTGAAATAAAACTATAGCACTAAAAAAATATTGTGTTTATTTTTATATTTGTGTTATATATTATGCTTCAAAGGAAAAAGTAGGGACATGTTTATATAAAACCATACCCGTAATCAGTTGACAACGACATGCCAAGGGCCGTACCAGAATTGAGGTCCAGCCAGAAAATGAGTACCTACCTAAAATGTAAGTAGGGATATTAAAACAATACTTTTTAAATTCAAAATTCAAAATGTATTTATTTCATGTAGGCCAACTTGTAGCTCTTATGACACGACATAAATCTATCACCACCGGTTCGGAATGCAGATTGTGCTGAGAAGAGCAGGCAAGAAACTCAGCTTTAACTTATTAATTTATTTACTACCAGAGAACATATAAAACAATAAAACATAAACATATAAAGGACGTGCATAAGGACTTACCTATACTAACTTTCTAATCTTAGTCAAGATTAATATTTCAACAAAATATTGTAGGTGCATAATTTAGACGTAAAAATTCTTTTTATAAAACCGACTTCAAACGTCACTCTATAAAGTATATCAATTGTACCTATAAAATTTGAAGTGTTCCCTCGATTTCTCCAAGATCCCATCATCAGATCCACCTGATGACTATGGGACCACCTGGAAAATATACCCTTTCAAACAAAAAAGAATTTTCCAAATCGGTCCAGGCGTCATCGAGTAATCGGGAAACATACATAAAAATAAATCCTTTTGCGAAGTCGGTTAAAAATTATTTATTGATGTGTCATCTATCTATCCAATTAGTTAGCATCGTGAATAATAACATTAGGAGGAAAATTCGAAATTTTTGGAGTGTGATAAACAATACATGTCTGCGTCAGAATGAGCATTTAATGTTTAATTTTATTGGATAAATTGCGTATTTTGTAGGTACATACAAAATCCAAGAGATATCTTTTGGAGTTTAAATTTGGTATTGGTGCTTCTGGACGTTGTCAATCAGGATCAGTGCGACGTGGACCGGCCTGTTCATAGTGCTACAAATGTTACTGAAAAATCAAAATTATTGTATCATTTTAATAAATAAATGTATTTATACAAAGCTTTATTTTTTTTATTCGATGATAAGATAGTCCTTGACTGCGATCTCACCTGATGGTAAATGACGATGCAGTCTAAGATGGTAACGGGTTAACTTGGAAGGAGTATGGCAGTGTACAATCAACCCATACCCCTAATCTGCACGGTTTCTACATGCTATCGTGCCGGAACGCTAAATAGCTTGGCGGTACGTCTTTGACGGTAAGGTGGTACCCAGCCATGGCCAAAGCCTTCCACCGGATCAGAGACAATTCAGAAATTATAAATTCTGGAATCGAACCCGAGAACTCCCAGTTATAAGACGACAGCGCTCACCACTGCGCCAGGGAGGTCGTCAAAACAGGGGTTTCGTACAAATAGAGGAAATAAATTCAAAGATTATCTTTGCTTTAGTGTCGATTTTACCAACATTAAGTAATATTTAACCGACGAACAAATTGGGAGTTCTGACAATTTTTGTATTGAATATCTGCCAAAATATATTTACGCTCGGATAAGGCTTATTTTCTTTTGGTCGGTCCTTAGTCCTATTTTTACCCAACTACGATAAAGCCCAAATGTATGTGTGTGACTATTTACGAATATTCCACTGTAGCGAATAAACTACTGAGCTGATTTTGACGTCCATCGATTCGATATAATGGTCCGGACGGACATGGGCTACATTTTACACAAACAAGTGTAAATTTGTAACTATGCCATATAATATATGTACCTGCATCCTGTTACCCAGTTTTCTGCTCCGTCATCAGATCCTTTTTCTCAATCGTCGATCATCATTTATCTATCACCTACTTGTTAAGATCATTCTAATGTTTTTTTTTTTTTAATAATATAATGAGCCCAAACACAATATATCTGCTGCAAGTTGCTAAGGAGTCGAGTATACCCAAGTACACCAAAGGAGGTGGGTTGATAAGGCAACAAAATCCGCCCCTCATACACTCGAAAAAAAAAGTTCCAGATTTCGACAAATTGTAAATGTATTTATATACTTGAAGATATAAACTTTATTTTAATATAAAGTTTAGGTGATAAAAAAAATAGTAAGTTACAGAAAATATTACCCAAAAAGAGAGTGTTTCTTTTACTTTTCTTACATTTTCATACATTTTAGTCGTTTTTTAAACTTTGATTTAATATTTTAGAATGAGGCGCTCCATGAACCATGGTAAACGTAACTGATAATGATGCTCCTTTTTATAAGCTTTTATATGAGTATTAATTTATTTTGGTTCATGGAGCGCCTCATTCTAAAATATTAAATCAAAGCTTAAAAAACGACTAAAATGTATGAAAATGTAAGAAAAGTAAAAGAAACACTCTCCTTTTGGGTAATATTTTCTGTAACTTACTATTTTTTTTATAACCTAAACTTTATATTAGAATAAAGTTTATATCTTCAAGTATATAAATACATTTACAATTTGTCGGAATCTGGAACTTTTTTTTTCGAGTGTATGAGGGGCGGATTTTGGGCCTTATCAACCCACCTCCTTTCAAATCAATCGAACCAGCCACCAGTGAAAGTTTGTTAGAGCCTTTAATCAATTAGGAAATTAACTTGTTACTATTAACTAGGTATATCTATATTTACTTATAATATAAATTCTCAGTACTAGCTCGGAGTTTATAGGAAATTGGTGGTATGTCACCCCCGTGCCTTGAAGAGCACGTAAAGTCGTCGGTCCTGTGCCTGATCTCTCTCCGATCATGTCGGATTTCCGTCCCACTGGACCATGAGAGTGCACCCGTATTTGCGCACACATTTGTGGACTATAATATCTCCCGCGCAGATGGCTAATTTCTGAGGTGATTGGCCGCCGTGACCGGATTCGGTCGGGAGGACATTATTATTACTGACTGATGTAGCTTTACATTAATATTGTAATATTTTGTTATGGAAGAGCAACTGCTGAGTTTCTTGCCGGCTCTTCTCAGCAGAATCTGCATTCCGAAGCGGTAGTAAAGTCTCGACATGTGATGAGAATACATGAAATAAATAATTTTAAATTTTGATTTTTTTTTATCGACCTTTGTGTGTATTAGGAAGAATTTAAAAAAATATTTCTAACATGTATTACTGTGTAGAGTGTAGACAATAGTTGAATAGGGTAACTTTGGTCAAGACTAGTTATGCACTCTTAATAGTCAAAAAAGTGCCTTTCAAGTATTTTATGGTCACTCTTCCAAGTGCCGTGCTTCCGAATTACACTGCATCCTCACTCACCATCAGGTGAGATCATAGTTCAGCGCTATTTTGTTATCGTTTGAAAAAAACGCAAATGCGATTTACATCAACATTGCTCATAATAACAACAAAGGTGTCTTCGAAAAAAAACACGTTAGTATCCAGACTGTATGAACTTCCATGTTTACCAATAATTATTTATGAACATTAAAATAATAAATTACTTTAAAACTAAAAACTATGTTTATCTATTTTTATATTTTGGACGAAAGATTGGCCAACGATCCATGTAAATTGGAAACTGATTGACTCTTTCCTCAACCGTACCTCTTATCGTTGATACCGATAAGAGGTATGGGTTTAATTAAAACTGCTTTTCAAGCTAGCCCGCTACCATCTTAGGCTGCAGCTTCACTTACCATCAAAGGCGATAGCCGTCACTAAACACAAAGGATTCGAAACCCAGAACCTCGAAAAGGAAATATGGTTGAGTGAAGCAACGGCTGGATCCATGCGTCATGACGTGTCATAAGAGCTACAAGTTGGCCTACATAAAATAAATGTTTCTGAATTTGAATTTGGAGTTCGAAATTCTTAAATCACTATAACTGTTACTGTACCTACTTAGGTAAGTGTGGCTACCAGATCACATTGCTGAATAGGTTTTTTCATTTTCTCAATATAAGAGATGCCCAACTAAGTAAGTAGAATAATAAAATTAAGATAATAAGTAAGTAGTTAACACTCAAATATGGTTGAGCGAAGCAATGGCTGGATCATGCGTCATGCTCGTGAACGGGTGCCACCAACGGGAATGGGTCTGCTTTCTGTCTGCTCGTCTTAACATGCATTGGATTGTATTTATTTGTATTTGTATTGTATTTAGTTGTATTTGTATTATATTGGACTTAGGAAACTTCATCGTGGAAGCACTGTATACATAGCATAGTTTCATTAACGATTGTAAAACTTTTATTTTTTTTGAAAAGAGCAACCGCCGAGAGTCTTGCTGGCTCTTCTCGGCAGAAAAGGCATTCCGAACCAGTGGTAGATTCATTGACAATTCAAAAGTGCTTGTAAAAGTTTATTTGAATAAAAAATATTTCTATTTATTCTATTCTACTGATATTAGTAGGTTAATTGGTAGTAGAATAGATAATATAGTTGATAGCTTAGAGTATGTAAGGTACCTACTTAATTTCATCTAACGATTTTGAAGCACATTGTAAAAAGTTTATTTGTAAACGCCGCCTAAAAAGTCGAATTTGGTTATTTTAAGAAAATCGATTCATTAGAAAAGGTTTTAATTTATTTCTCCTCTCACGCATACAAAAATATATATTATTAGTAACATAAAATTTACAACTTCAATATGCAAAGTAACAGGTAATATTAATAACAGCACCACATATTATTTGATCGCATTAAGCCACAGGCAAAAAACCTAATAACCTACTGCCTAGCTATCGAATAAATTTCATTATTGTAATTAACACTCCTAGGCTAGACTTCTACTTCTAAAGCCAAGACCAAGGCACCAAGCTGTCGACGATTTTCTCAGCGAAACATTTCTAGTATTCATTCCATAATATTCCCAAGATTCACTTGTACAAAAGGAATATCTTCATAATCCCAATGTAGATCTTGACTGCATAAAAATATTCGGATAATCTTTACAGCGGTGTCTTTTTTCTGGCGTGTCTATCCGACGTATCACTGTTTTAACTTTTCCTTTTTAAATTCTAGGCAGGTGTGCAAACAGGTCCACGTCTCACTTGTCCAGAAGGACAATTTTCGCCACGACCACCTATGCCAAATTTATTTTCCAAGTTCGGTATTAAATCACTTGTGGGCATCACAAAATGATCGATAAGATTTGGAGAAGGATCTGTGTCAGTGCTTGTCTCTTCTTTGGGCTTCTTTTTATTCTCTTTATCCATTGTAATTTTGATCGTGGCTACTGGATACCCTTTGGCGTCTTCTTGTAATGAAATATCCGTGGATACTCCTCCTTGTAGTGAGACTCCTTGTAGTCTTATCACAGAACATTCTGTATATACGATTGCAACTACTGCCATCACAGACAGAATACTAACTGAAATCATTTTTATTTTGTATTATTTTTTAATTTTAATACGACTTTACTCGTCTGGAGTATCAATGATTGTGTAGTTTATTCAAGTCTAAGGGAATATTTTATACTTATTAAGTCCAGCAGTTTTCCTGTGCGATTAAGTACGTCATTTAAGTTTTTCCTGTGAATCAACACTTGTCATAGGTTTTATTATCATCATTAGGTACGTCTTTAAGGCAGGCCATTGACTTAGAAAAATTAAATGTCACAGCAATGAGTAATATTACTATTTCATAACTTTGTTACTAATATATTCAAAGGTTATAATTTAATAATGTTATGAAACAGCCGCCTTACACGTGCTGATGGCGATTTTTTTTTATTCGTCTATACCATGTGGTGTGGTGTTGGATCTTAGACGATTCAGAAAGGTCGAAGTGTTGGATAGATCTTTTAAAAATATTGAGATACTTACTAATATTATGAACATTCATTCGATTTAAGAACATTGAATAGTGGCAATTTTTGATAGAGACAAGTGACTCTAATATAAAAAAAATATAAATGACCACTTTAACCATAAGGACTGAAGATCTGTCATTTATTGAGCAGTGTGGGTAAAATCAAACTATAGCACTAAAAAAATATTGTGTTTATTTTACTTGTGTGATATTTGCCTCAAATGAAAAAGTAGGGGCCACAGTGGCAGGGGCATGTTTATCTATATATATAAAATTCAAAGTGCTGACTGACTGACTGACTGAGATATCAACGCACAGCCTAAACTACTGAAGTTAGAAACTTGAAATTTTTACAGTTGATTCCTTTTATGACGTAGGCGCACACTAAGAAAGGATTATTGGAAATTCCACCCCTAAGGGGTTTAAATAGGGGATGGAAGTTTATATGAAACTCCGTCATTTTTCAAGCTGTTTCCATCAAAGTTGGTATTTGAGCTTTCAGTTAAAAATAAAAAAGTACGTGTGTCACAGTTTTTGAAAATTCCACCCCAAAATCTAATTCCACGCGGACGAAGTCGCGGGGGCAAAAGCTACTTGTTTATATAAACCCATACCTGTAGTCAGTATCTACTCAGCATTTATTGTACCAACTACCAATACGCCCAATTGACAACGGCATTTCAAGGGCCGTACCAGAATTGAGGTCCAGCCAGAAACGATGAGTATCTACCTAAAATTTAAGTAGGGATATTACCCATCATCAGATCTACCTGATGACTATGGAACCACTTAGGAAGTATAATACCCTTTCAAACAAAAAAATAATTTTCCAAATCGGTCCAGGCATCATCGAGAGGATATCAACATACATAAAAATAAAAAAATAAAGATTCCGACGAATTGAAAACCAAAAGGAGGACCTTTTGTGAAGTCGTTTAAAAATTGACGTGTCATCTATCTATCCAATTAGCATCATGAATAATTTAAAATCTTAGGAGGAAAACTCGAATTTTTTGGAGTGTGATAATTAATAATGTCTGTATCAACATGAGCATTTAATTTTTAATTTTATTGTATAAATTACGTATTTTGTGGGTACATAATATAAGGCTCGCTTTCCTCATCAAACACAATTTACAGGTGAAACGACTAGAAACAGTCGGTTCCAAAGCTAAATTGCAATCAAGTAAAGAAAAAAATATATCCATAAACAATGTCTATGAAAGTGTGGCTCACTGTTGCACTATGTGTGGTTGTGGTTTTAGATATAAAATGCTCTGTTATTAAAGCTGAAACAAATGTAAATGAAAATAAAAGTGAGTTACAAAATCCAAGTGATATCATAGTTGACGATTTGGACTTTAGATTTGGTATTGGTGCTTCTGGACGTTGTCAATCAGGATCAGTGCGACGTGGACCGGCCTGTTCATAGTGCTACAAATGTTACTGAAAATTCAAAATTATTGTATCATTTTAATAAATAAATGTATTTATATATGGCTTTCTTTTTTTATTCGATGACAAGATAGTCCGTGATTGCGATCTCACCACACATTGTGATGGTAAGTGACGATGCAGTCTAAGATGGTAACGGGCTAACTTGGAAGGGGTATAGCAGTGAACAATCAACCTATACCCCTGATCTACACGGGGGTGGTCATAGCTACGGCCAAAACCTTCCACCAGATCAGAGACAATTTAGAAATTATAAATTCGCAAACTGACCCCGCATGCAATTGAACCCGAGAACTCCCAGTTATAAGACCACAGCGCTCACCACTACGCCAGGGAGTTCGTTAAAACAGGGGTTTCGTACAAATAGAGAAAATTAAATACAAAGATTATCTTTACTTTAATGCCGATTTCATCAACGTCAAGTGACGCTTAACCGAAGAACAAATTGAACAATGATGGTCCGGATGGACATGGGCTACATTTTACACGAACAAGTGTAAATTTGTAATTTTCATAAGTATATATTGTAGTATATACTTACTCATATTACTGAAAAAAAGTTTAAATTTAAAATTTAAAACACTTCCGACATACAAAATGGTCCGAAATATGACATTATATACCGACATCCTGTTACCCAGTTTTCTGTTCCGTCATCAGATCCTTTTTGTCAATCGTCGATCATCGTTTATCTAACACCTACTTATTGAGACCATTCTAATGAGCCCGGCCCCGAACACAATATAATATCTGCTATAAGTTGCTGAGGAGTCGAGTATCCCCAAGTTATAATAATAATATAAGTGATAAGTTGTCATTCAAGTACATACATTTGAAACTAATTCAAGTGAAGAGGAAAAATAAGATGTTTGAATACGTAAGTGGCACTCATTGAAACCGGTCAACAACAATAACTGTTAATCGTCAACATTGAAAATAAGCATAATATCTTTATATATAAGGCTCGCTTTCCTTATTAAGCACAAAGTATCAGGTGATTCGACCAAGTGCAGACTGTTACAAATTGCAAAAGAAACTATGTCTTTAAAAATATGGTTACCTCTAGCACTATTTTTAATCGCGCTCATAAATATAGAATGCTCTGTCATTAAAGGAAAAACTAATGTGAATGAAAAGAAAGGTGAACAAAGTCTAGATGATGTCATAGTGTTTCAAAGTGATGAAGGAAAAGTAAAGCCAAGTAAGCCACAGCAAGGTGATAAAAATGATGATGTTGATTTGGGAAATAGATTTGGTATAAGTGCTTTTGGACTCTGTGCATCAGGGGCGACGAGACGTGGACCGGTCTGTGTATAAAGAACTAAGCAAGTCGGAACCTATGGGAAGCAATACTCTATGTGAAGGCGAATACCTAGTTTTAAGTTTTTGTCTGTCTCTTGCTTGAAGATCTGTGATTTTATCGTTATTTAATAAACTAATTTATTCAAACTGATTTTTTTTCCTGTCTTTAATAAAGTTCAATTCGATTAGGGATAAGTTTTTAGTAGATCACTTTAATATTTTTGTTGCGTTTAATTGTGTGATTCTAAAGAATCTATTTTCTAAATAAAAAATATATTTTTAGTATCACTTACCTAATGAATTTCAGCTAAGAGCAGTGCCTAATTTGAAAAATGTAATATAAGTAGGTACACTTTCCATATCTAGATTGAAGCCTTGGACAATGGACATCTCTTAAACAGTTTCCTTAAATATCAGGTTTCCTGCAATTTGCAATCACGCTCGTAATATTATGGTTAGGTTCATACATAAGGCTAAATACTTTGCCTGCATAATACTAAGTATATCTAATACTGCTAGTAGTATTATAAATGCGAGAGTTAGTATGTTTGTTACTCAATCACGTCGCAACGACTGAACTGATTTGGCTAAAATTTAGCATATACATTATAGTCTAGAATAGGACATAGGCTACTTTTTATCCCGGGAAATAAGAGAGTTCCCGCGGGAATAAAAAACCTCAATCTACGCGAACGAAGTCGCGGGTATCAGCTAGTACTATAGCCCAGTCATTAAAGCCAAAACCCGAAAGTAATTAGTAACTTGATAAAATTTTAGGGGGTTTTTAAAGAAGGTAAAATAACTTACCGTGTGATTTTGCAGCGTTGTGGGGTGTACGGAAAGGGTTGAAAAGGGGTGAAAAGGGTTTTTTGTTAATAACATTGCCAAAAAAATTAGTAACACGCTGCAAATTTATAATAAGGTTGTTCTTACCGTTTTGTAACGTTTATTAAATTTGCAGCGTTTTGCAACATACGGAACATTGTTTATTATTAAAAAACAATGAAATTTGTTATTAACAAGGGTAAAAAAATAGTAACACGCTGCAAATTTATAATTAGGTTGTTCTTACCGTTTTGTAACGTTTATTAAATTTGCAGCGTTTTGCAACATACGGAACATTGTTTATTATTAAAAAAACAATGAAATTTTTTAATAACAGGGATAAAAAAAATTAGTAACTCGGTGTAAATTTATAATGACGTTGTTCTTACCGTTTTCAAACGTTTGTTAAATTTGCAGCGTTTTGCAACATACGGAACATTTTTAATTACTAAAACGCTGCAAATTTAATATACGTTACAAAAGAGTAAAAACAACTTAATTATAAATTTGCAGCGTGTTACTACTTTTTTTACCCCTGTTATTAACAAATTTCATTGTTTTTTAATAATAAACAATGTTCCGTATGTTGCAAAACGCTGCAAATTTAATACACGTTACAAAACGGTAAGAACAACCTAATTATAAATTTGCAGCGTGTTACTATTTTTTTTACCCTTGTTAATAACAAATTTCATTGTTTTTTAATAATAAACAATGTTCCGTATGTTGCAAAACGCTGCAAATTTAATAAACGTTACAAAACGGTAAGAACAACCTTATTATAAATTTGCAGCGTGTTACTAATTTTTTTGGCAATGTTATTAACAAAAAACCCTTTTCACCCCTTTTCAACCCTTTCCGTACACCCCACAACGCTGCAAAATCACACGGTAAGTTATTTTACCTTCTTTAAAAACCCCCTAAAATTTTATCAAGTTACTAATTACTTTCGGGTTTTGGCTTTAATGACTGGGCTACTATGTAAATATAACATAACGCGGCTTCGCTCCCGCCAGCCTCCAGCTCCTGTAATGGTGATCCTCTACAAAATTAATTATTTCTGATTTTAACAATATTAAATTACAATCATTATAAAGTACTGCGGTAACTACAATAACTTGGAGTCAATACTCCAATAGAAACATTCTTCTCATCCTTCTTTAACAACCGATAGGCGTCCTCTTTCTGTGATCGAAGCCTCTGCTGGACATCTAAGATCTCTTGCATAGATTTCCGCATGCCTCGGTCTTGCGCCGCCGATATCCAACGGCTACCTGCGACTCATCTGATATCCACCGGTCCATCAATTGGGGGATCTGTCAGCACAGCGCTTTCCGGTGCGAGGTCGCCACTCCAGCACCTTGGGACCCCAACGACCATATATAATAATAGAAACATTAATCATATTAATATTACTAATAATCCTAATATTGACACATTCATTAAAATTTGCATAATATTATCGTACAAGGAAATAGCAGGCTGCATTTGCATAATAATAAGACACATACGATACCATTGCGTAACTTAGTTTATATTGTTTATGTAAATGTCTAGTTATTATTAACATTAGCTATAAGGTTTATTAAGTAATCGGTATTTCTATAAAGCAATGTTTGGGATTTCCTGTGGGAATGTGTAAAATAATATAGAAGACTATATATTACCTATTGCAATAGTACGAGGTAAATTTTTTATTGCTAGACAGGCTTGCGCTTCACGACAATCAATGCTGGAAAGCACTGGTGAGGTTTAGGTTGAAGCGCACTTTCCTAAAAAATGCATAAAATACTTATTCACTCCTTGCCTTGAAAGTACCTACTCAAATAATAATTATAAATGCCAGGGAACATGGATGCTGGAATTCCACAACTTAGCAGTTCGTTTCAGAAACGTTGTACTATAGCGTTTCTTGCGAGTAGCTTGGATTTCTATCAAGTAAGGATGCCAATGCTTACGTTACGACTGCGACTTCTCGCAGTTCTGAGGTAAAACGGTGAAGGAGGCACAAGGTTGTGAAGAGGCTGAGTGGACTCTCCGAACTAAATCCGTTAGAAGACCGATAGATAGGCGATAGTGCTGAAGACTGAGCATTTTCGCCAGCGTAAGTGATTGATCACCTAAAGTAAGTACCTATTTTACGGCGGACACGGCGATCTATCGAGTCAAATGCATCGAGTTGGTACTTGGCAAAGCTATTCCAGAGGTGGCAGCAGTATTTCATGGCTTAGCACCCTTGAGCCTAATAGAGAGTCTAGCGTTGCTCCGCCGTGTCAGCATTAGTACATTTATATTGTTGCGTGTCAGGCTCAACTTCTATGCAAATATGGAAAGAGCATGGAAAGAGCAAATATTGTGTCCTTACTCCTACATTCCTTGTTCTCCAATTAGCTAACACACTAATTACTAGCACTAGTAACTAGACAAAATGCAAACAAATAAGATCTACCATCAAATCAGACAAAACCTCAACAACAGTTTAAACGTTCGGACTGAAAAAGTGTAAGATCGACGGTTTGATCCCCTTTGCTAGTTAGAATAATAATGGTGAGAACTTTAACTGAATTCTGGGACAAGAAGTAGGTATTTTATTTTAACAATTACTTATTGCGGTGAAAAAAATTACCGACATTCTGTGGTTGGTTATGAATTTATTCCCGTTTAATGTGAAAAAATTGATGAGTTAATGCAATTTAGCGAAGTGTTAAAATAACCGGGTTTTTGCCTTTTAGTGATGAATCATAAATTATAGGTAGTACCTATCAAGTTAGTATATTAATCACTTTATGTTATGGACTGATAGTCGGACTTTTAACCAATATAATAATTATTGAAGTCTCTGTTTTCAATTATGCGATGAAAAATCTCTCCGTAAAGACTACTAAAACTACTGTATAACATAAAACATTCCTTGTGAGAGATGCATCATGCAGTTAACATTGTAAACTGATAAGGTACCTACATAATTATAAGTTAGTACTACTTCCATGGAAGGTACCTACGTGTACCTACCTACATTGATAACAAATTGACAAGTTGTTTATTTGACAGCTGTTTCTAAAAATTACGATTCCATCAACGCTAAGCTGCCATTTTTTTTTTTTGTGAAAATTAGTGAGGTCACATTCAATTAACTTTTAACGATATTTTTCTGTTTTGAACGGATTTCAAAATTTTGCAGAGATCCTGGAATGGGATACAGGATATTTTTTATACCGGAAAATTTAAAAATTCTCAGAGAATTCTTAAAAACCTAAACCCACGTCGACGAACAATAGTCTTGTAATATATTATTTTTATGAATAAAATATTGCATATTTTATTAAAGACAAAAGACAATAGCGGAAACGTAAATAATAATAAAGCTTTCCTAAGCCTTGAAATGGCAAATAAATCTCAGCACAGAACATATATGTGCGAATTAATCAGAAGCAACTTCTAAGCCATCGCAATTAACTCAGATTGCCTTTGGGACTTAGCCACAACATAGTGTGGGTGGAATACAGGTGTGATAAACTTGTTTTTCTATAACATTATTTATAAGTAAATACTTATCACTTATTAAAAGCTTATTGACCTAGACCTACCGATCAATTATTGTCATTTGAGAAGAATTTAATAGGTATAATGGAAGAAAGGGATACCTGAATCTTACTAATCATTACTATATATTATAAACTAGCCGATACCCGCGACTTTGTTCACGTGGATTGAGATTTTTTAATTCCCGCGGAAACTTATTTTCCGGAATAAAAAGTAGCTTATGTGTCATACCAGGCTACTATCTATCTCTGTACCAAATTTTAGCCAAATCGATTTAGTCGTTGCGACTGGGTAACAAACATCCATCCATCCATATTACATACATCCAAACTTAATACCTACTAGATGACTAGATGATGTCCGCGACTTCGTCCGCGTGAATTAAGGTTTTTTGGCTAAAAAGTAGCCTATTTGTTAATCCAGAGTATAATTTAGCTCTATTCCAAATTTCAGCTTAATCCGTCCAGTTATTTTTGCGTGAAAGTGTAACAAACATACACACACAAACGCATACACATAAAAACTTTCGCTTTTATAATATTAGTGTGATAAGTAGAAAAAAATAGTACCTTACAAAAGTGTGTTTGTTTGTTGGTTTGTCCTTCAATCTCGCTGCAACAATTCTAAAGGTAATTTATTATGCTACTGACGATGACGTACGTAGAACAAAACGTAGAATAATTGATGAGACTTTTACGAAAACACAGTAGGTATGTGGCTTTAAACGAGCGTTTACCCATGGTCCCATTTATGGGTCGACCCACTGGGACTACGGGTAAACGCCACTTTGAACTCACGATTTAAATTAATGATTATCCGCACTCTCGTGAGAATTACAAGAATTATTTAGCTCTATCACTCAGTGATTTTCATGAACCCATTCAATAAACCGAGTTTAACATATCATTGAGTTTGAGTAAAGCTACACAGATGGCGCTCGTATATTTAAATTATGCAGAATTAGTTAACCAATCTTCGAATAGGGGGCAGAATGGTGGCAAGTTTCATATAGTGTCGGTAAAACAGCTTATACTGCTTGAATTTGTTATCAGACCTTCAAATGACCTTTTATTCGTGTCCTCTCCTTTCTCAACTATTTTGACAGTTCTATTTAGTACCCAGTCAGGGCGTGTGATAGTTGCAATTAGATTATTTTAACAAAATGTAAGTTGATTTTTTTAATTACTATTCTACATAAAATATAATAGGCTATATTAGGTGCATAAAATATAAAATGATATTTTGGAGATTATTTTTAAAGTATTAAGTACAGTGAGTAAATTCCCGCATGATGTAACAGAATATTATATTATTTTTTTATAAAAATAAATTTCAACTGAAAACCTACAAATTCTTTTCAAATGAAGGTAAATCAAAAGTAAACATTTTACATTACCAATTTAATTTAATTGATAACTGTTGGTTTATTCCAATTACTATGATTGTAAATATTTTAAATCTTCTAAATATTGATATCATTTAAAAAAATCAAATTATTATGATATTTTTATATAGTATCCATCTTTATTATTTAATTAAATTTTTTATTACAAAAAGCATTAAGCATAATATTATATTCATTTTTGGCAATTATTTTGGTACAGTTCCAAATTATTATAGTATAATACTTTTCTTTGGGTAACAAAAATAAAACTGTAACTTTCACGCCTGTGACGCCTTATCTAATATGACCTCTGAAGGTCACTGTCACCTTAACATCAAAGTCAACTTAATTTTCACTAAATTAAAAAATAAAATGTACGTATAAAACCACATTACTAGTATTTTTATAAATAATTTGATTTATCTCGAACATAATCATCTTATTATTATTTATTAATATATTATAAGTCAATTTATAAAATAATTATCGATATTTTTGAAATGGACATCACTTGGACATTTAAAAATCAATCTAGTCAAACGTCAAAAGGTAAACCTCTTTATTATTATTACCTACTCACTTTAGTAGGTACTCTGTAGGTCAAGTCATACTTTTATTTTTATTTTGTGATTGTGATTCCAATATTATTATTTTTTCTGGTCTGTGATTTCTAATTTTTGAAATTATAAAAGCTAAAAACCTATGTTTTGTTTGTTTATGCGATTGTGACTTTGTCATTTTTTATGGTGAGTTTTTTAATGTTTTTCTACACAAATTCACGTTTAGTTTTTTAATCAATATTATTATATAAGTTTAATGTCGAGTATAACTGGTTTTTTTATTGATTTAACAAGTGCAATTTTGGTAGCCTAATTTATAACAATATCCACACAATGCCTCCAAAAAAGGGTAAAAAGGGTAAAGGCCCACCAGAATCAGGATGGATGCCTGGATTTGGAACAAAAGGTACCCTTTTTATTACGAGTGTAAATTGAAAATTAAAAACACCCTCAACATGTGAATCTAAGTACAAGATAGGTACTTTCCTAACATACTGTTACCCAGTTTTCTACTCCATCATCAAATCCTTCTCGATCCTCTATCATCATTTATCTACCATTCTAATGAGCCCAAACACACTATATCTGTTGTAAATTGCTGAGGAGTTGGGTACCCACAGACTACTTGATGCTGTAGCATCAGCTCAAGGTTGGAAACCTTGCCTTGGAAACAATCCGAAGTAACAGTACAACAAGAGTAAGAGTAAATCAAATCAATTGCACCAGTGAAAGTGTAAAACCTTTTAATCAAGTAGAAAATGAGCTGATGATCTTCAAACTCCTAAGCAGATCTTCACAAATTATAGCTAAGTTCCACCTCGATCATATCAGCTTTCAAACAGAGAAAACTGCTTCAATTTGATAATTAGTGGAGTCATCAGGGAGCTACGAGGGAACAGATATTGTCTGGTGGGAGGCTTTGGCCGTGGCTAGTGACCACCCTACCGTCAAAGACGTGCCACCAAGCGATTTAGCGTTCCGGCACGATGGCGTGTAGAAACCGATTAGGGGTATGGGTTGAATTTACACTGCTATACCCCTTCCAAGTTAGCCCGCTACCATCTTAGACTGTATCGTCACTTACCATCAGGTGAGATTGCAGTCAAGGGCTACCTCGTCATCATATAAAAAAAAAATCTCCACACACAGATACACATATTGAACTTATATCATAAAGATTACCCAAAGATTTCTAAAGATTGTACAAGTTGTTGTCCATGACTTCATCTAAATTGAGTTAATTTTGTCTCAACTAAGTATAGTAGTTAAGTAAGTAGTAGTGGGTATACCCATGCAATTATATTGAAATGTTGCTCAATTGCTAGGTGATTGCATTTTAAAATATGGTACAATTCCACTTTCATAATTCAAAGTATAGATTTTTAAAGACTACATTTTCTAGTCTTTGAAAATCTGTACTATGAATTATGAAAGTGAGGTTATAGAAAATGCTCCTGTGATTTGTGCACACACTAGAGCACTAAGGCTGAAATCTATAGACCGCACTCTCACTTTGCTTAGACTCAAGACAGAGATAAAACGAGACAAATTTATGTTGGAGCATATTTGTGTCTCGTTTTAACTCTTGAGTCCGAGCTAAGTCAGAGCACACTATCAATCTCAGCATAAGATATCTCCTGTATAGTTTACTATTCTCAGTTGAAGTTTTCAGTTGTGGCTATTTACTCATGAGGACATTATTATCATTTTTGTGGTAGAGTTAAATTTTTTTTTAATTTTTTTTACACTGAATGACTGATTGACTCACTGATCTATCAACACACAGTTCAAACCCTTGGACAGATCAGCCTAAAATTCGGCATACATGGTAATAGGGGGTCGAAAAATCAAATTTAACATGACCGAAGCTGCAGACTAAATCTAACATTAGGTAAATTGAGAATCTACTTAATTAAATAGTAACCCACCAAGGTTTCATAACATAGATCAAGTCAAACCACTGTTTGGGACTGGAGGTGTGACAAAATACGTTATCATAGTAAATTCCAATAAGCCAATGATGTAACAACACACCCATTATGTAAAATTGTTGTTTAATTTTATACAATATTAGCTAATGCGAATGTTAATGCTTTTGTGTGGACTTTGTTCTTTAAAAACTCAGTAGGAACTCTGATTTTCCTGCCTGACCCTGAGCCAATATAAGTTGAATGCTTAGGCTTTGAAAAAGTATGAGACTGCAATCACATCATTGATACAGATTTTATCTATTGAAAATTACATAATATTATTATTTGAACCGAAAGACATTTTTTAAACTTTTATATGTCTGTCTGTTGAAACATCTAGTAATATTTGTGTGGGTAAAGCCAAATTGATGTGTACATCATTTCATACAAAATAGCAATTTTCAATAGATAAAATCTGTATCAATGATGTCATTGCAGACTGCAGTCTCATACTTTTTCAAAGCCTAAGCACTCAACTTACATTGGCTCAGGCTCAGGCAGGAAAATCAGAGTTCCTACTGAGTTTTTAAAGAACAAAGTCCACAATACATCTACCTATAACAAAAAAATCACTATTTGTTATAGATGTATCTTCTTCATAAACCTGTTCTGTTCTTGAATGATAAATATATATCACAAAGAATGGGTCATAAAAGTTATCACTTTGAGTGTGGTACGATAAAAAATATTAAAACAAAGTTTATCTGGTAGTTATATAAATATTAATTCTTAAGTTCAACACCATCATAGTAATCAGAATATTTATCTTCTAGTATTTATATGGGCTAATTGTATAGTTTTAAGTATGTTTGAATAAAGGCTTTATTTATTTATTTATTTTAAAAAGAATTAACAATTTATTGTTTGTCCTATGTGTCGATTCTCTAAAAATGATTGCATCAGTATAGCAATCGCAGTGACCTCTAATTGGCGGTACCCTCCCGGAATTGGTTAAAATGTATTGATGAAGCAAGAACGCTTATTGTTTCTTACATTCTCCTATTACAGTTTTTACTGTCTTTTATTTATTGATTGGTGGGACTCAACGGTTTTAAAGTCACCATAAAGTACTAGGACCTCATTAGTTGCCAGGAGATCTAATGTTCCTTTATCTTTGCAGCCACAATGAGCACCTACTTCCAGTACCCGACCCCTGAGCTTCAGGAGGAGCTGAAGAAGATCGCCCAGGCGATCGTCGCTCCAGGCAAGGGTATCCTTGCTGCTGATGAGTCCACTGGTAAGATTTAAGGCCTGACGGAGCACATCGTCTGTGATAACTCCTGAATGAAATTTTTTAACAAAATTTTATTTAAAAAGAACTCGTAACAAAGAAAGTAAAAACACTTAAAAATACATTAATTTTTTCAATACACTCTGCATAAAGAAAATAAATTACTCTATTGTTTTAACTGTAAAAGTTTCCTGAAACTAACAGTTCACAATTTTACAATACTTGCTAGTATCAGAAGTTCACAGATGATATTTAAGACTGTGAACTCACTTGCAAACTGTAGCCGTAAGCTTGCTGTATTATAAGGAAGTTAGTATACACTAGTGTGCTCGCAATATCTACGAACACCGGCAATTACTCTCGGCGAAGGAATTTAGCAGTTAACGCTATAATATTACTTAAGCATAGTTATTGAATTATATCTGCCCACTTTACAATTTTTGATATATCTCGAGAGTGGGATTAACTTTATTGGACAATTTTGTAGTAGATACAATACATCAAAGGCGGTTTTATTTTTTCGGTCTCTTATGAGCGTACAAAGAATGGAAGACTGTACAAAGATTAGCATGTTCAAGAATATTTTAATTTCTTGAGGGCGCTCACCAAATTTCATTGAATTTGATTCGTTGTTATTCAAATAATGCGTTGACCACGAGCCACAATGCTCAAAGCGAATTCTCTTTGAACTATAAGGCGTCAGATTTAAGTGCCAAAAACAATTACATATTAATGAATGGTCTTCATATTAATTAGGAACTTGTTTTTAGCTGCAAATTGAAGCGTTGTTTCACAGTCCTAAAGTATGAAAACTGTAGTTTTTATACTCGCTGGCGTTCGCTGACGGCGAATTCGCTTTAAGCGTTGAAAAGACTCTATATGCGCCTATTATATCTGTGGCTGATGATACAACTAATATCATGAATTTTGTACTGACACTTATTAACAATTTGCTCAGGTACTATGGGAAAGCGTCTCCAGGACATCGGCGTTGAAAACACCGAGGAGAACCGTCGCAAATACCGCCAGCTCCTTTTCAGCACTGACCCTGTAAGTTTGATGTTTTATAGCAGGGGAAATGCAGTTGTGAAAATGCAGTACCGATTTCCTCGCTTAGTATCTTAACTGCCATTATAATATAATAGAATAGAATAAAAATATTTTTTATTCAAATAAACTTTTACAAGTTTGAATCGTCGATGAATCTACCATTAGTTCGGAATGCCCTTCCTGCCGAGAAGAGCCAGCAATAAACTCGGCGGTTGCTTTACATTACTAAACTCTACTAGCGAGGAGAAAACGAGAAGAAATGTTCGCAAACCATCCAACAAATGTATGTCTGAAACTCAAGTAAGAGTCGTGATTTACATCACAAAATCATTTACTTGTATAGTACCTATTATACGTATGCAACTATTACGTAAAGAATCTAAGTTTCCTCAACAAGCGTCTCAGGGTAATTCTCCGCATTTTGTCGCCTTACAGAATTAGGAATGAAGATTTGAACCATTCGTTCGGAATGCTATTTCATCCGAAAAGTACGTGAAAAAAAACTTGGCTTAGGCTAGGTTGCTCTTTTAAAAAAATCAACTGATTAATACACGGGTTAGCTCTTGACTGCGATCAGGGTCACGACTGGTGGTAAATGACGATGCAGTCTAAAATGGAGCGCGCTTGGCTAGAAAATATTTATTCACACTCGATTTGATGGTTCAAGTTACCCAAATTTTCTATAATAGTCACTTTCAATGGAAGCTGGAAGAAACTTTTTTTTAGAGATAAGCTTCATCTATGTCTATTTCTAATATATGTTGTCTTGTAATGTACATAAAAAATAAAAATAAATAAATTGTAATTACTTAAAAAGACGGCAGCCGGAAGGGCATTTCCCTTATAATAGAGTCGACCTTTAACATTTGACCATTCTTATTCAGGCCGTCTCCGAAAACATTTCGGGCGTAATCTTGTTCCACGAGACCTTGTACCAGAAGGCTGACGATGGCACGCCCCTGGTCGCCATGCTGGAGAAACGCGGCATCATCCCCGGCATCAAGGTCGACAAGGGTGTGGTGCCACTCTTCGGCTCTGAGGATGAATGCACAACACAGGGTGAGCGAGATACCA
The DNA here is from genome assembly GCA_038048805.1 of Hipparchia sbordonii. Lineage (NCBI taxonomy): Eukaryota > Metazoa > Arthropoda > Insecta > Lepidoptera > Nymphalidae > Hipparchia > Hipparchia sbordonii. Next base: position 2,688,011 of record CM076107.1, on the reverse strand, counting down.
AATAGTTTTATAAATACATATCAAAAATTCCGAGGCCGGCGGGATTCGAACCCACATCTCTCTGGGAATCGCGCCCAAGTGTGTTAACCGTTACACCACGGCGAACCACACGTCAGCCACGAAATTAGTGATATGTATCTACTTTTTAAATCAGTTTTATAGCAACTGTTAGCGACAATTGTTGTTAGTTTATAAAACTATTTAGGTTATTTCCTTTAAGTGTAGGTTAACACTTAAAAAAAAAAAGCGAGATACCAATTTTTTTTTTAATTATCCTCCTGTCCCTTCCAATAAGCGGAAAGCTTGTGCTTGGAGTGGGTACGACAATAGTGCAAAAGGTGGGGCTCGAACCTGCGACCATTCAGAGTTTTCAGTCCGCAGCTTTAACCGTTGGGCTATTGAGGCTTTTAATACATACAACGTGTAACAAAAGAGGGGTATCAACCCTGAAGGAGGTGAATGTATTCATTAAACTATCTCCAAGGAACAGGTCGAAATATGAAAAAAAATTTTGGACCTCCCATAGTAAATCAATCAGCGGATCGTCAATTTTGTATGGGAGGTCCACATTTTTTTTTTTTTCATATTTCGACCTATATTCCTTGGGGAAACTTGCTCAGTTTCATGAGCACATTGACCTCCTTCAGGGTTGATACCCCCCTCTGTTACACCTTGTATAGACTATAGTCTATTCAATAAGTTAGTTGACTTACAAGGATTACTTATCCACGTTAATGTGTGTAGGTAAAGTTTAATAATTAAAAATCATAATTACTAGCTGATGCCCGCGACTTCGTCCCCGTGGATTTAGTTTTTAAAATCCCGCGGTAACTCTTTAATTTTCCGGTTTAAAAAGTAGCCTATCTGTGGGTCCTCAACTATACCCATGCAAAAAATCACATCGATCCGTAGCTCTGTTGCAGCGTTATTGAAGGACAAACAAACCAACCAACAACCACACTTTATTTACAATATTAGTAAGGATTATGGGTATAAAATAAAACCATGTATACCTTTATTCGTTTATCTTCATGGCCAGTTTTAGATACCGGTAAAACAACATAACTTTCTACTCCAATATAAAATACCTTCGACGGGGTCCAAAGGTTGATACTCGTATGCTCGAATGTAATCAATTCATTCGAACATTATTGAACTGGAACTGCATATCATCATTATTAGGGGCTCGACTTTTTATCAAGCGTTATCAAAGTCACGTAAACAACATAATGATGTCTAGATACATATTAACATACTTGTAGTTTGAGATTGATAAAAATATTCCACTACAATTCGTTGTCAAATGATTTAATAGTACATAATAATATGACAATATGTATTTTATTACATTTTTATTTAATTCCTTACATCGCTATGATGTAAAGAATGAAATAAAAATATTCTTCTTAAGGTGGTTTGATCCGGTCAGCGGTCACATCAGCGCCAATAGATGGCGTAGATTTTGTAATTAGACTTATTTTATTTTTTTTATGAATGAAAATGTGAATATTTTTTTATAATAATATGGTTCCCGGTTGTAGCGGTATATTTGTAATATATCCAACTACGTTTCAGATGTATTTTAATTTTCAGAATACTTTCATTTGTACTGATAATCACGCGGTGGTAGCAGCACTGCTGCTCAATATACTTTATTTATATCAGGACAAATGAAAGTATTTTGAAAATTAAAATACATCTGAAACATAGTTGGATATATTACAAATATACCGCTACAACCGGGAACCATATTATTATAAAAAAATATTCACATTTTCATTCATAAAAAAAAAAAAATAAGTCTAATTACAAAATCTACGCCATCTATTGGCGCTGATGTGACCGCTGACCGGATCAAACCACCTTAATGTAAAAGGTTGGCAATCTGCGCCATTTTTGGCGAAAATGATTATGAAACATTTTAAATGACAAACGTGAAATCATTGTTATAATGGCGTAATCGCTTAATTCATCATCATTAACTGCATAATTCATGATCATTAACCGCATATTATAATCGCTGCTAGACAAAGGTCCTCTCTTAAAATAATACCTACTTTCTTGATCGAATTTCGGCCACGGCGGCCAATCTCAACGGAGACTTGCCACCACGTAGAAAATATGTGCAATCCTGTGCGCAAACGCAGGTGCACTCTCTATTCCCTCACTCTCATATTCCAATAGGACGGCAGTCCGATACGACTGCCCAATCCGATAGCTGTTTGGGCTATTCACGGTTCTGTTATTGATCCCCAACAGATTGTCGTCCCATAGGACTATGAAAATGAGGGACTAGGGAGCAACTTTTTCTGAGTGAGCAAAAACGACTTTTGCTCACTGGTTTTAGATAGCAAAGACGCCCTTTTTGAACTAGTGAGGTGAAAAGTTGTATCACACGATAGCAAAGTTTTTGTTTCTTGTGCCTTTGAATCCCTCACTACACTCAGGATTCTAACTTAGAATCCTTCGCCCGCTCAGGGTTTAACCTAGACACTCGCAACAAAAATGAACTTTGCGAACTTGTTGAACAAATAATTATTTAAATTTAATTTCTTTTCCACCAGGCTTGGACGACTTGGCCCAACGTTGTGCCCAGTACAAGAAGGATGGCTGCCACTTCGCCAAGTGGCGTTGCGTGCTCAAGATTGGCCGCAACACTCCTTCCTACCAGGCAATCATGGAGAACGCGAACGTTCTCGCCCGCTACGCTTCCATCTGCCAAAGCCAGCGCATCGTTCCAATTGTCGAACCCGAAGTTTTGCCTGATGGTAAGATATATCCCAATAATAGCCCTCTTGACCGAATCCGGCCACGGCAGCCAATGTCCACGGAAATCAGCCCTCTCTGCGGTAGACATTATGCACAGGTGCACTCTTTTCCCTCACTCTCATAGTCCGATGGAACGGAAAATCCAACACGGCCGGAGAGAGATCAGGCGCTGGACCGATGGCTTTACATGCGATCCGAGAAACATTTGAAAATTTGCCAGAAAAAAAAGTCATAAAAAAGACACCACTAATGTGTAACCTTAAAAACTGATGAACATGTGGCATCTTCTAAGCAAGCGCACACCATCTTAGGCTGCATCTTCACTTACCATCAGGTGAGATCGCAGTCAAGCGTTAGTCTATTAAAAAAAATATATGTGGTCTACTGCATAGATGTCCCCTTCGACCATTTAGCCGGGACGTGGCAAGCGCACGCATTCCCCTCTGCCGAAGTACATGTACAAACGTACGGTTCAGCTTGTAAGTGTGGCAGCTTTTGAGTTAGTGTGTGTTCATAGAGACATTAAGTATTTACAAGAGTGTTCGGAAGTGAGTAAATGTGTGTTGTACGTGATTACCCCACCTCACCGCAGAAAATGGCAGAATATATTCAGTACTAAATCTGCGTAAAGGCGCGTCCCGGCTAAGGTCGAAAGATGTCCCCAATGAATACTATTGCTATTAAAGATACTGCTATCAAGCATAACACGAAAATGTCGTTATAGGTGAACACGATTTGGACCGCGCCCAAAAGGTGACAGAGCAGGTGCTTGCAGCCGTATACAAGGCCCTCAGCGACCACCACGTGTACCTTGAGGGTACGCTCCTCAAGCCAAACATGGTGAGAACTTGCGAACTTTACCTACTAAACTTTATAGAAGGGGTACACCTAGAACAGAAGTTTGCTAACAAATGCTCCAATCGTAAGCCCAAAATAACCAGTGAATGTGTGAGTGCCATGTAATTATTTTTTATACTAGTACCTTAAGTTTTAGATAGTACTTTTGATGAATAATAGCACCCAAGCCCAACCCAAGCAGAATAGATCATTTTTACCTGTGTAGATAAACAAGTAAATTAAATAACTTGATCTGAATGATTTTAATTTTTAAAATTTTTGAACTAAGTAAATACGAGTAACCACCTACTTAAATCTCGCGACAAGCTTTTATATCATAAAAATTGTGTAATGACGTCACAAGTTGATACTAAAAGTTTTAATGGAAAAGTTTATTTTATTATTTTTAGCGCATATAGATAAAAGCTTATTTAAAAAAAAATTACTTTTAATTTATTTAATAATTATCTGCGAACTCGTATTTTATATTTAAATTACCTCAGACATGGCAAACAAACACATAACCTGTTAGCATTTCGTCAAAGTGGAGAGACAAGCAAGAGCCTAAAATTCTTCTTGTAACAATTACAGGTGACCGCCGGTCAGTCTTGCAAGAAGACCTACACTCCAATGGACATCGGACGCGCTACCGTTACCGCTCTGCTTAGAACCGTGCCGGCTGCAGTTCCTGGTATGTCATTCTCTGTCATAGTTCAAGTTTGAAACGGCATTACTCTATGATTTCCTGGTAGCTTGTTTCTGTAATTACAGTCGTTTAACTGCAAATGACAGTTCTGACAGTTTTTTTATTGAAAATCTGCAAAGCGTTTTATTCGCCGGTTAAACGTTACTCAGCGATAATGAAATTGGCTATAAAAGGTAAACTTTGCTTCCAAGCAGTGTGCAAAAAGTCCAAATTAATTTCGAAGTCTGCCTGAAGAATCTTTTGAGACATCTCCTATTGGGATTAAAAGTCGCCAGTATAAAATATGGCTCTTATACATGCGCTAGTCGTTTCCATGTTATAGTAATAAATGTAGGTCTAGCTATGAACTTCTATGTAGCTCAGCAACATATTATCAAGAAGCTATAACCACTTTATACATTTTCCAGGAGTCACATTCCTCTCTGGTGGTCAGTCCGAAGAGGAGGCCTCCGTGAACCTGAACGCCATCAACACTGTGGACCTCAAGAGGCCGTGGGCCCTCACCTTCAGCTACGGTCGTGCCCTCCAGGCCTCTGTGCTCCGTGCCTGGGCCGGCAAGCAGGAGAACTTGCTCGCTGGACAACAGGAACTGTTGAAGCGTGCTAAGGTAATGTCTTCTGACTTTATGGTACCCTAGTACCTGATATTTCTCCTAAAAGATCATCTAGGAGGTTGGGTTTGTGCCTTCCGGATCAACGGCCGCAGCCAGGAGCCGCAACGCACAGGTAAATATCGTTACCCCAAAAAAAAATTTACCGCATTGGTTCTTTAACTTGTCGTTGTGACCAATCTTTTTGTAATTTATTATGAGCGTATGTGCTTTCTATCTTCTGCGACCAAGGATGCGAAGTATGCATGGTACACACGCTAAGGTAAATATCCTGTACTTAAGTACTGTAAATCCCTAGTACTTGAGATAAGAAAAACAGGCCTATATCAGCAAACTGGAGGAAGAACTTTTTGGACAGCAGAAGCCTGTCGAGGTAAAATTTTCTGTGTACTAGTACTTAAGATTTGAAAGGTTCGAATCAGAGATTATTATTAATGAACTAAACTTTCTTAACATTACTTGTTTCATTCGCCAGATTTTTTTTACATTTTTTGATTTCATATTCGCATGCCAAGTAGCATTGAAACTTGCTTTGTGTGTGTGTCCTAATCTTGAACATAATTAATTAATTAATTGCTTTAGTGTAATTAGATATCATCCAAACAATCATAGTAGTACGCAATAAATTAATGAGATATAGTTTAGTTTAGAAGTTACTCAATAAAAAACGCTTAGCAAATGTAAAAAAAAAAAAAAAACATTTTTTCTTGAATAGCTTCTATACGAATTTGCTTTAGAATGTAGACTGTAACTAATATTATTTCTGTTTTTCTTTTCTTACGCACTTCCATCTCGCATCGATGTCAACGCATCACTGCACGTCAACCATCGAAATCCAACTAAATTTTAAAATCTAACACTAAACGTCCCGACCATGAAAATTGTACCAAATTAATTCTTACCTACAATTAAAATTCAAAATATATTTTGCGACTTACAAAAAAAAATGGAATTTTGCCAAATTTTAATCTAATATCTAATCTAATAGGCGAACAGTCTTGCTACAAGAGGAAAATATGAAGCAGGGTCGATCCCTTCCATAGCCTCTGCCAAATCTAATTTTGTCAAATCACATGCTTACTAAAAAGGCTATTATTAGATTTGGTATATTTAATGGTACTATACAGTAATTTTGTTCACGCAACTTTCAATTGTACATCTGTCTATCTCTTTCTAAATAATATATTGAAAAGGATGGCAATAATATTTAAGTGCTATCATAATATAATTTTTTTAATAAATAATTTATTTTAAAAATAGATCATGTAATAGAACGAGAGCAAATATATTATAATTTTTATTTACATTTATACTCGTATATCTCGAATTATACCAGCTCTGCAGAAAAAAATATTACGATTATTTGGTTAGGATTTTTATTTGTATACTAATTTACTCACTCTGTCATCTTACCAAGACCTACTAAAATATTAAATGAAATGCATACATAATGTACGTACTTACATTTTAACAGGAAAATGTGTCGTGGAAAAATAAATGAAAGATTTTATTTACATTTTGTATGAAATAACAATACCTTATTTTAAGATTGTTTCTTGCTTGTTATTGTGTGTGTGCTTATTAGAAATTAGAAAAGCTCGTTGTGCCAAAATTCAGTTTAGTCATTGATATAAAATATACAAAATACCCTATTAAATGGAAAATGATTTTTTTATCATTACTTTGGGATTTCTAACTTCTTGAAGGCACAGTTTATACAGAAATGGCCAATGGGAGGTAATGTGAATAAGATGTGAATGTCTTATTCATAAACTTGCTCGCGTGTGTAACTTCGTAACACAGCTCTATAATTATTATCTATGATTTTTTCGAATTAGTAATTACTTCCGAATTTATCCAACAGTTTTTCAAAATTTAGTCATCATGCCTATTATTATATCCGTGCTGAGTCTTCACTTTTCGCCACTTTTGTATAAACCATGCCTAAAATTCAAGTTTTGTATATTTTATCATCAATTAGTATTATTCGTGCTTCTTGTAGTTGTTTGTTTATTGCACTAACAATATGATCACAATTTATATGACTGTAATAACCACGCTAACCCTGTTTGTTATATTACAATAAAATATAGACTTGTGTTGTTTTTTTTTTCACCTGACTTCGAATGTGAAAGGTTAGTATGCTTGTTGGCCACTGAAAAGGAGTTGGCAGAGAAGATGGGCCACGGATCTCTATAATAAAGTATGATGAACACTGGACAGGCTGCTTGCATATTTTTTTGGATCTACTTGATTGACGCCATTTTGGCGCTGTAAACGTTACGGGTGTCCGAGGAACTAAAATAAGTGAGGGCACTAGTTAATTGATACTTTTTGCCACTTCCTGCATTTTTTTTTAAAGAATATTAGCCAAGCTGAACTTGACTAATATCCTCCTATTAGCCCAGTCATATTAGGGCTTTCACCTCGGAATGAAAGATAATAAGATGCAAATTGGTATGAACCTTTGTTTTGCCATTCTAAATGTTGTCTCAAAAGTCACAATCGTTATCGTGTCCGCGTCTCAAGATATTCAAGGTCAAAGGTCACAAAAATCGGTTTTTCGCGAATATCTGGCTTCCTATCGGTTAAATGAGATTTGCATTTATTATAAAAGTTGTAGGCTATAAAATTCCCTACAACTTTTGTTTAAACTTTTTTTTCATACGACCAACCGTTTTGAAGGTAGAGCGCGAAGAGTGCACATCGTACAGTCATATACGGCCTAATGCAAGGTCAAGCGTGAGTTATGGTTATCAGTACGTTATAAAGTCAATTATTTACTTGGAAATTATAATTATTAAACAATGCCTATTATTTATGTACTAACTATTAATTATTTATATTTAATTAAAGTAAGTAACTTGATTATTTATATATAATTATTCATATTTAACTATTTAAGTATAAAATATTATTAATTCTGGATTATATATTTTAGTTTATTTTAAGTTAAAATGATAGTAAGAGTATATATTTTACACATATTTTTATTTATTATTAAATACGGCATAATATACATTTATCAAAATGTGAGTTCAAATATCAAAAGTATCTTTGTTGATTTTAATTGTAATGAAATTGGAAATGGAAGCTAATTATCTTCTTCTTGTTCGTCGTCTTCTTCTTCTTGTCGCTCAAATATGTTCGATTCATTGTCATCATCCTCATTATCTGTCATGTTCATCTCCAAACCTTCCAGAATATCGGGATCATATGTATTTTCTTCATCGGGATTACTTGGATACAGTGAAGCGTTGAGGCAAGCTTGTCCGTTGCACTGGCCGCAAGCTAAAGAACATTGTAGCCCTGATTTTCTGCATCCACAGCGGGAACCACAACCATTTTTGCAATTGCAAAATATTACGTTTAGTAGTTCGGCTGGTGCTGGAGGTAATAACGTTCGTATGGGCTCCAGGATTTCATTTTCAAGCATCCAGCCCCATTCTTGAGGTTCTAAGTCCTTCCCTAACCACGTTTGAATCTGGTAGTAGACACGTTTTATGTGTTGATGAGCTGCTACACTTGTTGGTGGAAGTGTTGACAGTTGTACAGGTTTATTTAGTTTTGTAAATTTGATGAATTGCTAAAACTATACTAAAATATATAATCCAGAATTAATAATATTTTATACTTAAATAGTTAAATATGAATAATTATATATAAATAATCAAGTTACTTACTTTAATTAAATATAAATAATTAATAGTTAGTACATAAATAATAGGCATTGTTTAATAATTATAATTTCCAAGTAAATAATTGACTTTATAACGTACTGATAACCATAACTCACGCTTGACCTTGCATTAGGCCGTATATGACTGTACGATGTGCACTCTTCGCGCTCTACCTTCAAAACGGTTGGTCGTATGAAAAAAAAGTTTAAACAAAAGTTGTAGGGAATTTTATAGCCTACAACTTTTATAATAAATGCAAATCTCATTTAACTGATAGGAAGCCAGATATTCGCGAAAAACCGATTTTTGTGACCTTTGACCTTGAATATCTTGAGACGCGGACACGATAACGATTGTGACTTTTGAGACAACATTTAGAATGACAAAACAAAGGTTCATACCAATTTGCAGCTTATTATCTTTCATTCCGAGGTTGACCCCTTTTTTTACCTAATATGACTGGGCTATATCCCCTCCAAATAAGCGGAAAGCTTGTGCTAGGAGTGGGTACGACAATAGTGCAACGGGTGGGATTCGAACCTGCGATCATTCAGTTTTCAGTCCGCACCTTTAACCGTTGGGCTATTGAGGCTACTATCTACTACTACTACATTCCTATATTATTAGTTCCAGAGACATTCGTATGTCAAATGTGGCGCTGCAAACTGACATTTAAGCTGTCATTAATTTATCTATTTATTATACTCTTTATTTGCACCACCCAAAACAACAAAAAATAAATATTTAAAAGAAACAATGACACAAGGCGGCCTTATCGCTTAATAGCGATCTCTACCAGGCAACCTTGCGACCTTTGTCATTTGTATGGGCCCAGCTAGTCCAGTGTTAATCATAGATTAAATTATAGAGATGAATTTTTCGCTTCTCTATACCCCACTCCGGTAGACAGAGGCTGAAATCTATAGACCGCACTCTCACTTTGCACAGACTCAAGATAAAACGAGACAGATTTATGTCGGAGCGTATTTGTGTTTCGTTTTAACTCTTACCTTGCGTCCCACTTAAATTGATTGGCCGATACTCACTCGCTATTGGCTTAAATGCATTGTCGCAGAGAGAATGCGATAAATTCATACGATCACTTCAATTGAGACTAGAAATGATTGATGCAGAATCGACCTGGCTATGTGTCGATTCTTTAAAAATGATTGCATCAGTGTAGCGATCGCAATGTCGTATTTTTAGACGAAGTAAACTGACGGGCTGCCAGTTTTGCCAGTAGAAAAAATAAAATAATAGTGTTGTGACAAAACCATCAACATGTGAATCTCATGAACGAACTCACTCAGTTCTATTGAGTTGAGTTGACTTCTATTGACTAATTGATGGGCTGAGTCGTTGATCTAGCGGCCAGGGACTGATTTTGAAACCATGCGCCCTGGGTACCACTCCTACTTGTTCTAAAAGTCGGGATGCATTGGCTAATTTACAATGAGTAAAGACACTAGTGACCTACGTCACATCACTAATATTTTGAGCATGGCATCATTATTTTTCAAGGCGACATTATCTCCTATCAGTTTACTTGATTAAAAATACCACGAAAAAAAAGTAAGATATAAATGCCCGTCGCGCCTAATCAAATAATGGCTGCAATAACGCCAAGTCGCTAAAATTCTCTCATTTTGTTTACAGGCTAACGGTCAGGCGTCCCAGGGCAAGTACGTCGCCGGATCTGTCACAGGTGTGGGCGCTGAAGCCGGTCTTTTCGTTGCTAACCACGCATACTAGACACACACACACACAGTTACTCCTACAGACCTCAATAGCCCAACGGTTAAAGGCGGACTGAAACCTTAAAGGTCGACGTTTCGATCCCTACCCGTTGCACTATTGACGTATACACTCCTAACAAGCTTATGCTTATTTGGAGGGGCAAGGCGAATATTATTCAAGTTCAGCTTGACTTAAAGTTTCCTAGTATAGATTGTCGTCACATTATGCCATCACGTGTATAATAAGAATGGAAACCGCCATTTTCTATTTCTGTCACGCTCAGTGTAATACAAAGTGAGCAGGACAGAAATACAAAAATGGTGGTCACTGGATCAAAAACACTATAGCAGCATCAATAAGGTAGTAAACCTTGCTCATTATATAATTGTACAGTGTTTTGGCGTTTTCTCCGACAAAATTCAGAATGATGTCTTTGATTTATTATGTGACGTCAGAGCTCATCTTCGACATCTGTTATATAACAAATCGGTAACTGAGAGTAAAATATATAACACTCAACAATAATATTGTTCCTACAGAATATTGTTTCAAAGAAACTTGTTTGAAAAGTAATGCACTACGGTCTGTAGGTAAAGACAAATTTTGAATTTGATTTAAGTAATTTATTTCATAAAATGTATAGGTAAAGAGCATTAAAAATACTCTCAGTTTTACTATCTATTCGGATATAACGTTAACGCATAGTTTTTACGTTTATAGACATTTCGTAAACATAATAGGCAAACTGTATTCACAGGCTTTAACGACATAACAACCAAGCACTTGAGATAAATATTCAATTACATTATAACCTGTGAAATAGCACGGGAAATATAACAACATTGCGTCTTTGGCATTAATAACTTTCTAGTCTAATTGTCAAATGAGTATAACATATTATAATATTCTCTATAACTTAGAATTATATCTAAAATGGTGGGTTCAGATGTTATAAAATATTGGTCGCTTATTTCGTCCAGGTCGTTTGTTTTTGTTATATAATATTAAAATATATAACACAAGCCGTTAAATATTTAAATTGCAATACTATACCGTTCTTTAAATCGATTATTGTGGAAACGATAAAAGTTATATAACCTGAATTAGGTTATGTTATATAAATGCTGGACCCTCATTTAAATATAATTATATAAAAATAAAATGTATTTGTCGTTGGTCTGTTGAAGTAGTATTGTCATAGTATATTGAGATTAGATGTCATTTTAGGTGCTTCATGTATTTGTAGCAAGTGTATTAAAAATTAAATCAGTACAAAAAACACAGTTCATACTTTTGTATCGAAAATCTAGAGGTAAATTAAGTAATAATATATTTTATGAAATTGTTATAAAAAATGACCGTTTACACTTGGCTATTTATATTATTTAATGGTAATGATTTTTAATTTAGTTTTTTAATGTATTTTGATATTTTAAGAGTAAAATATATGTAATAATATCGATCAGTAACGTAGTTTTATTCGAAACCTTCGTTTAGACCCAAGTACCTATGTAGATCGCTTTCATTTTATACTTTCTGAACAATTACAATAGACCCGTAACTCTTAGGGCGTGATTGAAGAACAAACCAACAAATAAAATATACACTTTCGCATTTATAATATTAGTAATGATACTAAATAAAAATGAACAAAAGATAGGTAGATAACTATATCTAGATAGAATATGTATATAGATAGAAGAACTATCTTGCAATTCACGAGAGCGCGTGGCTCATGATTGTGTGTGTCGTATCTGTATAAGTGTGAGCGAGAGCTTGCTCGCGCCTGACCGCTCCCACCTAGGCTCCTAGGCTCCCACTTACGCAATGTGCATGTACACGACGTAACCACAAATAAAGCTCACGCGCCCTCGTGAATTAAAAGAACTATAAAGATTTTTAGGGAACAAAAGGTACCAACGAAGCTATTTAAGTAGTTATTCCCATAAGATTCAGGATCCATTAAGATTCCTAAATTGTTCCCATTAAGATCTGAACTTAAATCTTCTCGGATGTCTGCCCCTTGATGAACTCTAGTGTCTTAAGGTCGAGTACCTCACCTGTTCACACTATTTAATTATTTTAAACGTTTGTTATCTAAAGGAATTTAACGTAAAGTGCTTTCTGGGAATAGGTGGTACCTACTTAATTTACGATCAGTGTAATCTGTTACGAGTTTAAAAGACTCAATAGTCCAACGGTTAAAGGTGCGGATTGAAACCTGAAAGGTAGCAGGTTCAATTCCCAACCGTTGCAATATTGTCGTACCCACTCCTAGCTCAAGCTTTCCGCTTATTTGGAGGGGATAGGAGGATATTAGTCAACTTCAACTTGGCTAATTTTCTTTAAAAAAAAAGTATGTTCGAGTACCTATACAAATAATAAAATTGAAGTATTTGTCTGATTTCGAAATAGCTGACTCAAAAATATGGTTATTTTAAAGATAGTAGGTATAACCAACACACACGTTTTCGTTATCTGTCTATCTGTTTGTAAGGGCTAAAATCTTTGGAATGACTGAGCCGATTTTGATGTGATTTTGATAGGCATTTAGAGAATTACGAGTATAATATAGGAGTGTATATTTTGTCCCGCGAACAACTAGGGTGCCTTTGTAGAATAAAAAACCAATATACAATCACTTTCGCAGTGGTCTACACTCTGTGTTAAGAGTTATGTCGAAAAGAGAAAGAAAAGTATTTCTTTAAAAGTACGGAGTGTATGGAGCTACTGAATTGTGACGTCATGTTCCAATAGTACCTACCTATTCTCTTTTTCTAACAGGAAACTTAAAACTCGATATTTTCGAGACCAGTTAAGATATTAAAAAAAGAAAAGTGACATTTTTGTTTATAATATTAAAAACCGTTATAAAAAAGCATATTGTCAAATACCCAATTCATAATCTGTGACTTAGACCGATCGTAGATTCCACAGGATGGGGGGTGATTTAAATTTTTAATTCACACTTGTCATTAGGTATATGACGTACCTATAGATGTTCCCACTAAATTACAACATAGGGTTATTCAAGGGGCGGACCAACAAATTCCTGAAAAGCCGGCAACGCATTGGTGGTGTCTCAGGTGCTACAAATGTTCATGGGCGGTGGTAATCACTTAACATCAGGTGACCCGCCTGCTCGATTGCTCGCTAAAAATAAAAAAGGATAGATTGCTTAGCCCTGAGTGCATTTACTACTTACCTAACTCACTAATGCACGTTTTCTAATGCGTACGTGGGTTGATACGATGGCATGGCATACTTGGAAGTCATTAGTATTTAGGTTGTAGGTAGGTAGTTAGGTACCTACTTGGTTATCGTTTAAAAGCTTCTGTCCGAAAATGGAATCCATTTCCTCTACTCGGTTGCCACTTAGCTTAAAACTTCCTAATTACCTATTTAAAAAGATAACATCGGTCACATAGAGTAAAACTTTAACGAGTATTACTGCGACTTCGACCCACTAACTTTCGTAAGTTAGGTATTTATTATTAATTGTAGGATATAAATATTGATTTAACATTCGTATTGGTAACGTACACATAAGTCATTGTAATTAAGTAAGCACCTAATTCCCTGTGTTTGGTTATTATATATATTTCTTTCTCTTACCATGGGTTGCCTGGAAGAGATCGCTTTTCAGCGATAAGGTCGCCTATTGTACTCTGTATGGTTTATATGTGTTAGTAGTGTAAGTGTTTATTTGGTATACAATAAAGAATATTTCGTTCATTCATTCATTCATTCACCTAAGTAGTTTTATAACCTAATGTCAAAACACTGTATTAGTTTTTTGAAAATCGTTAGGTACGCTACAACAAGCTCCGCGTTTAAAGCTTCAAATAAATTAAAAGTAAAAAAGCTTTTTTAAAGACAAGCTTTTATTTAAAAGCGCTAAAAAGAATAAAATAACTTTTCTTTTAAAACTTTTACTATCAAATTGTAACGTCATTACACAATTTATATGATATAAAAGCTTGTCGCGAGATATACCTGTGTAGATAAACAATTGAGTTACAAGATTGCACCCGAACAAACATAGTTACATACATACATACATATATTGCAAGTTAAATTAAAGCTATCAAAAAGATCATTGATTTAACATTCGTATTGGTACATATATGTCATTGCGAGTAGTTTCAATAAAAAGCCGGCCAAGTGCGAGTCGGACCCGCACACAAAGGGTTCCGTACCACTGTACAAGATTTAGCACCACCTATTATTAAGATCGAGCAAAAAAAAAATTTATTGTATGGAGTCTCCATACAATAAACTTTTGATTTTTTACCATTTTTATTGTTATTCTTATAGCAGCAATAAAAATACACATTCTGTGAAAATTACAAGTAGGTCCCTATCTACATTCTATCTATTACGGTACATTACGATACAGTCCTCACGATACAGGTTTTTCCTAGTGTGAGGACCAACGGCAAAAAATTATATTTAATAGTTTATTGGTAATAAAAAAAAAATATTTTTATTTTATTATTTTTATTCTATCTAATAATATGTGGATTTTTATCTGAAAATAAAGATTATTATTATTAATTATGGTTCATGAGATACAGCTCGCTGAAGGATGGACAGAGGCTCAGCGGAGGATTATTAATAGGGTCGCGTCTCCACTCTTTGTGTACGGAACCCTAATTAGGTTTATTAAAACATGACGTGCCGATACCCATGAGTTCTTCGGGATGACCACGTGGCAGTAAATGTGAATATTTGATGAGACCAAAGATGATTGATTTTCTGACCATCTATCATCTGGTTAAAGCAATTTTGAGCAATCAACTTTAATAAGAGTTAAATAGGACATTATTTTTTTGTGCCTACTTTTTATACATATACCTACTTACTAGATGAATCCCCGCTACTTTTGTCCATTTTAAATTCTCGCGGGAACTCTTTAATTTTCCGGCATAAAATGTAGCGAATATGTTAATCCTGTTTTTAATTTTTTATTGAAGTGTTAACCTACACTTAAAGGAAACACACTCGTCGTTGTAGCGGTTAACACACTCGGGCGCCATTCCCAGAGAGACGTGGGTTCGAATCCCGCCGGCCTCGGAATTTTTGATATGTATTTATAAATCTATTATGTTAATCCTGGGTGTGAGCTATCTCCTTTCCAAATTTTAGCCAAATCGGTTCATATATTCGTTGTGGGATGAAGGAGTAAAAATCAAACTAGCTATTCTTACAAACTTTCGTATTAACAACATAATATTGTTAGGCCTACTAATCCTTCTCATGAGAATAATTAGTAGGACTTAGGTACTTTGCTACACTAACAAAGTAGGTACCAACTAAAACAATTTTATTTCATTACAGGTTAAGAAAATCTTTGAAGATTCGTGTAAGAAGAATTTCACTCTAAACATAACCGTTGTTGTGAAAATATTGTAAGCTATAAAGTAAAATATATAATATACTCGACATTAAAAGAAGAAGTTTTATTCTTTCCCGAAACTTCCTACATTTTAGTCGGATATAAACAAATACCTATGTACCTACGCATAACAATTAATTATCCATTAGTAGAAGCAGGTCTGATGCACTTCGCAGTAAACACCGGAGCTACAAGTATATAGCGTACCTCTTCGAAGGGCCTAAATTCATAGAGTGCGAAGGGATAAGAGTTACGTGATAGAAAGAGAGACCATTTTAAATTTAATTTTTGAGACTACAATACAAAGTTGACATCTGAGGATGCTCCGGTGTCGGGGCGAAACGTGCATCGAGAGTAATATGAAAGTCTTGTGTGGTGGTGCATGTGAGTGGTGGTGGCATTGCTTGCTTGGAAATTTGGCTTTCTTGCTGGGTTGGGGAGGTAAGTGGTGCGTAACTTGTAACTGCATTTTTGACCATACAGATTTTTTCTGCTGGCGGATTATAGCAAAATAATTCTAAGCTTTTCTTGCTAATCAAGAACTTCCGCAAAGTAACGCCTGATTCTATCCAATAAACTATTTTGTAACTTAGATTATAATTAGATTTTATCACTGCCAGTAGTTATCCTACTTCCTACTATAATATAATCTATATATAATATATAATATTATATAATATATGTATATAATATATAATATTATAAATGTGAAAATGTGAAAATGTGGATATTTGGATGTTTGTTACTCAATCATGCCACAATGACTGAACTGATTTGGCTGAAATTTGGCACAGAGATAGTTTATAGTCTGGAATAACACATAGGCTACTTTTTATCCCGGAAAATAAGAGCGTTCCCGCGGGAATCAAAAAACCTTAATCCACGCGAACGAAGTCGCGGGCATCAACTAGTTTACTCATAAAACTTCGACTCTATCTTCAGGATATACAATATTTAAAAAAAAACCTTGGAATATGTTCCACAGAAATAGATAATTCCAAGTATGTAGACTTTTCTAGGAAACCCAACGACGTAACACCTACTGCCTATATGCGTATTTTCGTCGTAGACACCTTTGAATCAAAAGGCATCGCTGTCACAGCCGCTGTGTTTGTCTTATGCCTACATCCTTGAGCCTTACTTATTTGTTTATTATGGTCTACTTACTCATTTTTTTTATTTTTATTCGATGACAAGATAGCCCTTGACTGCGATCTCACCTGATGGTAAGTGACGATGCAGTCTAAGATTGTAGTAGGCTAGCTTGGAAGGGGTATAGCAGTGTAAATTTAACCCATACCCCTAATCGGTTTCTACACGCCATCGTGCCGGAACGCTAAATCGCTTGGCGGCATGTCGTTGACGGTAGGGTGGTAACTAGCCACGTATCTCATACTTAAAAACTACTACTAAAGAGAGAGAGTCTCATAGCCTAATGATTAAAGGTGCGGACTGAAAACTGAAAGGTCGCAAGTTCGATCCCCACCCGTTACACTATCATCGTACCTACTTCTAACACAAACTTTCTGCTTATTTGGAGTGGAGAGGAGAATAGTAATCAAGCTCACCTTGACTGATATTCATTTTTGAAAAAAAGGGCCTAGTACTCATTGGGCCAAAGTACTTGGCGAACGTTTCCAGAGCTACTCGCCGTATATTTGCTGCAGGCAATTCAAATTCAAAATTCAAAATTTATTTATTTCATGTAAGCTAACTTGTAGCTCTTATGATACGTCATAAATCTACCATCGGTTCGGAATGCAGATTCTGCTGAGAAGAGCCGGTAAGAAACTCAGCAGTTGCTCTTTTCAAAAAAATTTTTTTACAAAGCTATGCTATGTATACAGTGCTTCCACAATAAAGCTTCAAAAATGCAAAAATGCATACGTAGGTACACCAATCCAACGCATGTCAAGATGGGCAGTCAAAGCAGACCCATTCCCGTTGGTGGCACCCGTTCACGAGCATGACGCATGATCCAGCCATTGCTTCGCTCAACCGTATTTGAGGGAACTTACAATACCTAGTAAATGCATCAGTATTGGTGTCATCGATTAAAAAAACATGAAAAAACGATGCTTGTGTCTACACATAGAATCGCGTATCGTAAGCAATTAGAAGCAATCTTAATAGTTTTCTGCACTAGAAAACCATAAGAAAACCCCATTATATAAAATCATCTGATCACGATGCATTGTCTCTGTAATACCTATTACAGTATCATTTTAAACTATAAATGCCTTATCATAAAACTGTCACGTGTCTCGTCATCTCGTGAGAGCGTAGACCACAAACATATAAGAGTAAGCAGACCTAACATAATTTTCACAACTACATCTAAACGAATAAATAATATCTTCGCTTGCTTCTCTCCAACAAAAAATATATGATTCTATCTCTTTTACTTCTGTTGTTGCAACACTTACGCACTCATAGACATAATTGAGCTTGAGGCAATTCGTAAGCTACAAATAAGAGCAGTATGGTGCAATATGTCAATTTGTCAAAAACAACAACATAACCTGCGAGTTGTTTATTCTTTTAAATTTGCTTTAAAATCGAGTCTAAAGAATCAAAAATTCTGAAATAAAATGGTGAAGTGTTGTGCACCTCTGTGTGGCAATTCTCCGTATAGGAAAACACCTGCAATTACTTTTCATCGGTAAGTTTTGATGTGCTATAGACTCGTAATTTGGTTATATGCTTACTGTGTGATTATTAATAATCGTTCGGCATTTTAGAAGCAGTCCCTAATTATTATATACGCAAAACTCGTAGACAGTTATAGTAATTTTGGTTCTAGTATATTCCTGTTGCAATATTTATCAATTAATTAATATCAGGATCTTGTTTGTCGTTTCATATACTTGTACAATTTGACAGGGCCGTATTCAGGCGCAAGTTTTGTTTAGTGGGTATATTTTGATTAAATAATTAGTCTGTTTTTGCCTGCCTGTTTTAAGATGTATTGGATTGTATTAATTTTTATTTGTATTGTATTGGACTTAGGAAAATTAATCGTGGAAGCAATACATAGCATAGTTTCATTAAATATTGTAAAATTTTTACTTTTTTTTGAAAAGAGCGACCGCCGAGTTTCTTGCTGGCTCTTCTCGGCGGGAAAGGCATTCCGAACCAGTGGTAGATTCATTGACGATTCAAAAGTGCTTGTGAAAGTTTATTTGAAATAAAATATTTCTATTTCTATTTCTATAAAAGTAAGGATAAATTATAAAATTAAATCATTTTTCAGCTTTCCAAAGGATGAAAATATAAAAAATGCCTGGTTGATGCAGACGAATAAAAAAAATTGGCAGCACAAAACATCGAGTGTGCTATGTTCTGAACATTTTGAAGCACATTTAGTGGATTGCAGTGGTTTTCGTACCGTCCTTACTTCTAATGCAATCCCAATGATTTTTGATTCATCATTACAAGTAAGTTTCTAGTTGTTCTTATATTTAGGTACCAACCCAAAACATCTTGCCATTTAAACGTAAATATTGACAGCTATACCCATACATATATAGCTGTGTACCTATTTGTATTACCTATTAAATTGTTAATACTAGACAACTGATAATTTATTACTCTTGTTTTCAGCATATGTCTACATCATCAGTAAAAGGTCCAGTAGAAAGAAAAGCTGCTGGAGATCAAGTTTTGATGGACTTGCAAAATTTACAGCCTAGTAATACTATTAATAAAGAGTATAGAGTAATACTATTCCTTATTACGTTATTGAAAATACTGAGACATATGGTTTATTTTGTTATTTTTATAAGTTTAAAATGTGTAATACTATTCTAATAAGGTTATTGAAATGAGTGATACAGGCTGAATAGAATGTAAGAGTTAATTAAACTACTGTTGATGTTATCGTATTGTCAATGTTTGTATTTCTAAAAGATATTAGAGAAAAAGTTGCTTTTTGATTTTGTTTTATTTATCTAATAGATATATCTTTTGGGTAGATTTTGTAAATCATGTTTTGTTTTGATTTTATTAAATATTATTTTGTAACATTATTACTTGTTTGATTACAAAACCGCGAAACTTAGCACATTAGAATCCATTTTCATAATTAAGAATTAATTTATAGAATTAAGTTTACAGAATGTAAAATAAGGGTTTAACCTACAATTTGATGGCAACTTTCCGTAGTTTCCATATTATTTCAAATTACAGATATTAAATACTCTCCAGTCCCTTCAACCTCGCTGAACCTCGCTTTTCGAAGTCCGGCTCTGTTTACTGTCAATGTGTGCGTGAGATTTGTATGTAGGCGTAATTGGAACGCCAATTTTTTCTTATGTTAGGTCTGCTTACTCTTATATGTTTGTGGCGTAGACAGAGAAGTGAGAGCAATTAGAAGTTATTATATTTCTTTGTAACTGTCATTTTCTCAGTTTTTACGTCTTTTTTAATTACATTTATTTTTATCTATCTATCTATAAATGTAATTTGTACTTTATATACTTTATACTTGATAGATAGATAAAAACTTTATTGCACAGAAGGAAAAAACAAAATTTAATACATCTTAAAACACGCATGCAAAGGTGGCCTTATTGCTACAGAGCCAGCGAATGATGTTTAACTCACTCTCAAAAATGTAACTTTTAGGGTTCCACACCCAAAGGGTACCAACAAGATCCTATAGATAAGATTCTGCTGTCCGTCTGTCTGTCAACGGATTGTAAGTACCTATCTCCATGGACCCTAATAGGTAGATGATATATCTACTTGTCACAGAACGTGTATTTCTACGCTGCTATAGCAACAAAAAATTAAAAAAATAATTCCCAAAATTAAAGAGAGCCCACTCTACACAATAAACTTATATTAAGCTTTTGCTCGATCTTAATAATAATAGCTGGTGGTAAATCTTGTACGATGGTGCGGAACCATTCATGTGCGAGTCCGACTCGCACATTTATTGTGAAAATCGTTTGTCTTTTACTATATATAGTTCGTTGATTTTCCTCAAAAAAAGTTAAAAAAACTACGATTAATCCAGTTAAATTGTCCCCGCCATTACATTTCTTATCACTACGTCTCACGCAATGATTATCGCACCTTACACTCCTCCGACCCCATAACAGTGTTCCGGAAAGCCTAACTGCTTTACGATGCAATAAATATTGTAATTGTGTCAATCAACACTGACTCCGATAGTGGGGTGACCCTCTAACCTTTTATGGGGTGACCATGATGAAGCTAAATATGTCTACGGATTAGCTTATTCGATCCAGGACTTCCGATGTCTATGTAATTTTTTTCGAAAGTAACATATGAAACTGACTTAAGGTACGAGTTCGTAGCCGACCGCAGACAGCAACAGCAGACGACGTGTCGCCGCGACACTACTGTTTTCTATGTATATCTATGAAATACCTTCCGTAGCTAGCGACAAGTTGCCTGCATACACAATTGTACATAGAAACCACTAGTGTCGCGACGACACGTCGTCTGCTGTTGCTGTCTGCGGTCGGCTACGAACTCGTACCTTTAATTAAATAACGATTAGAATCCACTTTTATTAAGCCTTTAAGAAGCTAAATCATAGCATATCATAGACAAGCATAATAAATCAATCACCGGATCGTCAATTTTGTATGGGAGGTCCACATTTTTTTTTTCATATTTCGACCTATGTTCCTTGGGGAAAGTTGTTCAGTTTCATGAGCACATTCACCTCCTTCAGGGTTGATACCCCCCTTCCGTTACACCTTGCATAAACCTGAAACCTCATCGATATCGCCGCAGCGCGGCATTCAGGACTTATTTATGTACAGGATCCAAACTCATGGTGTTCCTATTCGGAAGTAGGCTAGATTTTGCACGCAATAATGCTGATCCCCTAACAAATTAGGTACATATTACGGTGACCGGAATAGCTGTAATTTGGCCGTAATACATCTTGATCTTGATTAGATACCCACTTCAATTCGGTCGAAGTCTGAACTGAGGTGACCTACGTTTTGGACAGTCAAATAGAAAACCTTACACCGCCCTGATAACATCATGTAGAGACATCGATATATAAGGATAGGCCCTTAGAAGAAAAAAAACGCGCTCAAAAAGACAATAGAATTTGCAAAAGTCTCTTGTCTTTGTTATCAGTCGGCCGCACGCGCTTCAACGTATCGCTCGTGTTTTTGATCGTTAAAAAAGCCGTCGTGTGCAGTCAAATCATGCAAAAAACGTTCGGAAATCCATCAAAAAAGAGATGGAATAACATTTCACTTGTAAGTATATCGTTTTCTTATTTAATTTACAGCATAAGCTGGGTATTGTTTAATTTTGCTATGATAAAAAATGTGCTACAAAAATATCGTATAACTGCATTACAAAAAGAATGGAGTCGTGTTTTTTTTTTCGAAGTAAAACTTTTTATCCGCGTATGAATTATGATTATGTATGTATTTTACTATGTATATATGTTTGTATGTATTTAACTATATAACTATGTTTGTATGTATACGTCGTACGTATTACGTACCTATAGATTAGGAAGTTGCGGATATTCTGCATTGAGTTGGACATCCGTATCTGCATCCGCAATAATCAATGCGGATGGTCATGCGGATGCGGATGTCGCTAGTTGCGAAAACTGTGTACTGTACCTATGTTTGTTTGTATGTATTTAACTATGTATGTATATTTGTATGTATACGTCGTATGTATTACGTACATACAGATTAGGGATGCCGCGGATATACGCATCCGCATCCGCAACTTAAAAAAAAACTGCATCCGCAACATCCCTATTATAGATATTATAAACACTGAAAAAGTTATAAAAATAAAAATTGTACTTAATCGATAAGAATTGTCGAAATGGATTGTCCATTAAGTTTTTGTACAAACTGTAATATTCAGCTTTCTCATAAACAAAAAATAATGCCATATAATATCTTTGCGGCGACTTTTACCAAGTCTTTATTCTGCGACCTATACTAATAAATAAATACATTATATTTTTAAATTTTGTTTTATTTTAATTTAAGTGATTCAATTAACTATGGCAAAAATATGTTTGTACGTGTATCCGTTGCGTACATGCATAATAAGTGAATATTCTTTGATTTATATTCATTACACGCTCAACCGCAATTATATTATTTTATATAAATGCAAAAGTCTGGTTTTCACGTCCCATCCGTATAAAATTTTGATGAGATTTTATACGAAAATAGTACTAACGCCACTCCATTCCATCTTTGTTCTTGACGGTGGTTTGTCCTCGAACGTGATTGGTTGACACTCGCGTCAAAGGAACCGCCGGCGACGCGCGATGTTCACTGACGTAATATTCGAGCGCATTTTTGTAGACGGAATTATATAGGAAAGGCATATGGTTGTGTAGAGACAGGTAAATCTGTTTTAAACATCATTTTTGTTTTCTATCCTATTAATCCTATTATTTTTCCTATTATATCCTACCTAATATTATAAAATATGTGAAAGTGTGGATGTTTGTTACTCAATCACGTCGCAACGACTGAACCGATTTGGCTCAAAATTTGGCACAGAGATAGATTATAGTCTGGAATAGTGCATAGGCTACTTTTTATCCCGGGATATAAGAGAGGAATTTATGAAAATTTTTGCTGATACCCGCTTTATACCCGAAAACCTTTAATTTTCCCGGATATAATGTAGCCTATATGTTAAATCCCCTTTGGGTGGGAGTGTTTTATTAATTGTGGCGTGAAGGAGTAACACACACACACACACACACACACACACACACACACACACACACACACAAACGCACGCACACACTTATTGGTGTGACGTTAGAAGTTGTTAAAAACAGAAATGATTTTTAAATAAAAGCTTTTAAAATTCAAAAACGCTGTCTTGGAGGATATTGATTATAATAAAATTATTATTTACAGTGTTATGTGTTGTGTAGTGATGTGTGCAATAAAATTCGATAAGTAAAAAAAATCGTACTCTTTCAGGAGAACATTGTTCGAGAGGGCTACCAAGAAGGTTTATGGCCTGACCCCTTAACCCTGAATCTTTGATGAATGATTCGCAACTGTAAAAGCATCCACAAAAGTGGCAAGTTGTAAATCTTTAAACTATTTTCTGATTGATTTTCACAGAAAAAAACTGGATGCGTTATGCATTCCGACACTTTGTGGATTGTGGAATGCGGAATGAGCACCTGTCCGCGTTCCCGACGTACGGTTGACCAGACACGCTGTACTTTCGTTGTTTAACTATCAACTCTACTGTTAAGTCCTGAGAGTTCTAAGTCCATTGCTGGAAACCAGAGAACATGTTGATAACAGATAAGCATGGGATATCGTTTATTGATTTGTTCGATAAGACTCTCACTGGTCTATGCTCGCCTAGTACTTTTCGATACTTCCTCCATTATCGATGATTTCCGATACTTCGTTTTTCTATAAGTATGGGTATGGGCGGTATGGACTTTCGTCTCAACAAAATAACAACAATCAATGCAATTCATTTTGAATTCGTAAATATACATAATTAATGTCCCTGGATGGATCAATTTCAATTGGTACCAAATATTTGGCAGAATAATTTCCTATCGTATCAGCAATATATCAGGATATTGCGTGAAGTCAAAGTACGGATTAAAACAAAAATCAATTTAATAATTTTGTAATACGACCTTTATCATAGCATGTTTTGACGATTCTAACGTAAACTGGTATGGTAGACCATTTTCATAAACTACTATCCCAGCAAGTCCTTGTTGCTTGTTAGGTACGTTAAGCAAACAATAATTTCTCTTTCAATTATTATTTTATTATCAGCGGGAAGGAAGTATGGTGTACATATTTAAATTCAATAGGCGTGAGAAACATTTACCGGAGCTGTGGGAACCAAAACTCTTTTCACACTATGTGTTCCTGGTGATATCGAAGAAGTTTCTTCCCGAATTTCTCACGCTCAGACCCAAAAACTCAAGGTTGACTAAGGTTCATACTACACGGGCGGTTCTCCCGCTGCGGGAATCCGCTCGACAAAGCTGCCGCAGACCATCAAACTACACGGGACGCGGTTTACCGCTGTCTTTTACGCGGTTTACCGCTGTCTTTTACGCGGTAAACCGCGCCAAGATCTCGCGCAGAATGACGTAATAGCGGGAAACCGCCCGTGTAGTTTAAAACGGCGGTTATCAGCGGCGGTTTGACGCTACATGCGGCGGTCGTATTTCTCCCGCCTGCAAACCGCGGCGGGAAACCGCGCCGTGTAGTATGCACCATACAACTTTCATATTAAATTGTGACTAGAGCGGTTCAGAAGCGGTTTCCCGCGGCGGGAGAACCGCCCGTGTAGTATGACACTAAGCAAGTATCACTCTTGTTCGAAAGAAAATAAAATTGCAATTAGGTTTCTGTAAAATGCAAATAAGGTATTTTTAATCATCTGCTTCTGAATCAGCTGGTCTTTCTTTCAATTTATGCATCCGGTTTGATTAGAAATATATGCTTTATTTATACTTACTCTAGAGGTTCCCTGTGAAATGGAATTCGGATAGGCATCCCGATTGTGTCCTTGTCTAACCTGGTTCATTGACTTCAACGTCTGTACATCCGCTGAAGTAGGATAATTTAGTCAGGATCAGGAACAGATAGGTGTCAATGGGAACAGACTGGAATGTGGTTGATCTCTACATACCTTTGCAGTCCTAGTATTTGTGGAGGCTTGGAACTCTATTGGAGCCATTTTTGTTTCATCCCCTCCTCAACAATCACACCAGATAAAAAACAAACAAGACACGAAATTAGTTTAAACTAACTTCGTTTTCATGACCTTGGCCACTACCTTCTAAATTTTTATTCAGACATATTTAGTTAAATTATACGTTACCTACATAGCTCTTTTTTATTTATTTCTTTGTCATGATCATCGTTATAACATAATCTCAAACTGTCCACCATAAACATCGCACTTTAGTGGTTACTACAGAATAAATGTGTCACTCGTAGCAAGCTAATCAGACTTTTAATTCTAGAACGTAGAACTAGCAAAGATAATCTCTTATCAAAATTCTAATAAAAACTCATTCAATCTAATAAAATCTCTTCGTCAGTCCAATATCAATGCTCAAAAAAACATCAGTGGGTACAGAAAATAAACTTTTGCAAAGCCTTTATAGAAAGATTTGTAACGTTCACAATGTTTTCCTTATGATGAGAACCAGTAAGACTAGTTTCTTTAGTAACGAGATAAATATTACTCCAAAAGATATATCCTCTAAGCCCCACTTGTTAGATGAACAGGGATTTACCGCACAATCGGTATAAGCGACATCACAATTAAGGTACATTTTACCGCAGATTTCTGTTTAAAATGTTTCTTGCTTCCGTTATTTTATAATCTACTCCTAGAAAATGTTTCGTTTATTGGAAATCTCTTTGCGATTCCAGCAAGCCTTTTAAAATCAATTACTTGACTGTTAAATTAATTAAAGGCTGTTCGTAAATAAACCAATACCTACTCATTAATTAGTTGGGTTGGTACTTTACCAAGCAGTTATCAGAATTCAGAACCATCTGGAAAGGTATAACAATTTTCAGTCTCTGACATCATAACATTGAGTTATGGCAATTTAACTTCACCATAATATTATTATGTATAATGAAAAATTATGTTAAGTTGACGATAGAATATATTTTATTATAGAGAAGAAAGGCTTGCTGTGACAAAATCACGTTGAATAATTCACATTGTCCGAACGAAATAAGTGCGTAGCAACTAGTAGGTAATGCACCAGCAACGCATCATTCTACATTATAAATCGGTGATTTAGATATGGTTCCTATTTTTGTGGACGATTTTTGTCCAAACTTATAAATACCTACTAGATATAAACTTGTGAGAATGAGTTATATTTCCTAGGTTTATTTACGTCAGAAGAGGGAATGTTTTGAATGTCGAATCCGAAGGGGCAAAAATTACTATTAAAATAAAATTACTTCCTTCCCGAAATGTCCATGTCTAGGATTAATTGTTCAAAAGTTATCCCAAAATTTTATAAATAAAAAAGAAATATTTATTTAACCCTCAAACTACTAAACTAGAGAGCGAGAAACGGCCATTTAGTCTGGATATTGAATGGAAAATCCAATTTAAGCTTAAAACATGTTTTTTTTGTTAACACAAGGATGTCTGCTTAAAATTTGAACCTAAAGATCCTTCTGTTCCCATGCTTTCTTATTTGCGCATTATTGTTATTTATTCTGTCGATCATTAATGGGCGCCTAATGGCGTCGAACGGCCAGGGTCTATCTATCTATCGTCGCTTATTGGGAGTTGGGGCCGAATATCAGCAATCATCGATAATGGATAGCTGATCGGAAAGTACTAGGAGATTACGAAGTGAAGAGAGCTCTTCCGAACCGATCAATACTCGATATCCCGGACGACCCACACAACTTGCATGGAATGCACACATTGACAGGTTTCCATTTTTCCAGAGATGTTATGGTTGGATAACCTATTTACTTAGACGTGACGGTCTAATCGAGTAGACATTCCAATATTGTGAACCTAGCTGGTTACAAATTCTTTAAAACACATTATAAATTCTTTTTCTTTCAATTAATTATTTATTATTTTAAACAAAAGTTATTAAACAGTAGAAAACATAATGAAGTTAACCACATGGATGATGCCTAATTCTTAATCGAAGAACTTAATTAATTTTTACATGTTATTTTTTATGTTATCATCATCATCATCATCATCATCATCATCATCATCATCATCATTAGCAACCCACCGCCGGTCCACGTCTGTGCACGGTTCTCCTCTCAAAATAAGAAAGTTCCCAACACTAGCCCAGTGCAAATTGGCAGGCTTGAACACACCTTTGGGAACACAATAGAGAAATCTCAGGCTTGCAGGTTTCCCCACGATGATTTCCTTCACCGTTAAAACAATTAATATTTAATTGGTTAAAACGCACATAACTCCAAAAAGTGAGATGATAAGTTTATTGTAACAGAATTTTGTTGCAAAAAAGTCAAACAATCCTTCTTTTAGGAAAGTTAAACAATCCTTCTTTTAGGTCAACAAGACCACAACTATTATATGTGATAGTTGACATTTATTCTGGAAAATGAGAGGGAAAAGAAAATTGTAAGAAAAAATTTCAGTTAAGAACCCTATTCACAAGGTACCAGATAAACATAAAATAAAAATTAAGAGGAGTAGATAAAAAGCACTTGTGTAAGTTACAATATAGAGCACGTCTAAAAGCGTGGCCATTTGGTGTCTCATGAGAAATATTTTCGGCCACATTATTTATTTATTCATTTATTTATTTATCTATTTATTATGTATCACTACGACCTAATACATAGGTAAACAGTTCAGCCACACTTCAATGTGTTCATGATCAATTTGCATAAATGTTTTACCTACCAGCCGTTGCCAAAGGCCAATCCAACTTTAAAAAAAATATGTTTTATGTAAAAAAGTTGCTCTATGGTCCGATGACTGACTGGTTTATTCTGTGAGTATCTACCGAAATTTTCTCTTCTCTAGATTTAAAATTCGAAACGAATTTCATTTTCCCATTGCATGACTGACTCATTATTGTTGCATGAGCTTAATAACATGTTCATTAGCAATTACCTACGACTATTATAATATAATTTAAGAATATTTGATTAGCTCAAAGTCGTGAATGTGAACTTAAAACTTTATAAAAAATTACCAGCAAAAAGCAAAAAAGCAAAAAAAAGGAGCAAAAAGTCTGAAATTTTATTATACCTACCTTCTCTTTTATCACGGGGTCCACCACCTCAAAAATTACCTCAAAATGAAACATGCGTGTTTCATTTTGAGGTAAAATTAAATAAATGCATAAAATATACATACTAATAAAACAAGCATACGCATTTTGTTAGCTACTCTCAAAGATTGGCGCAATTTTTATTTGGCTCTATGTTGAGTCTGACTTATTCAGTTGGTTTTTATCTTTCTGAACTTTTCCGATCGCACTTGATTCCCGTTTTCGCGGAAAAATCTCCCCGCGCCACGACCTCTGATACTAGGATCACATAGGGCTTGGGGGTAGAAATTTCGTTATGGTAAAAGCCTATAAACCGGATTTTCTAGGCATCTAATAAGTTCGAGAAATTAATCCATGAATTTTGTGGATTATATTTCTCATTATTTTTCCCAAAAATCGTCAAGATCGCCAATCGCCAATCTAAAAATATATTATTTATTTTGTTATTATTACTAACGTAATAAGTACCGAACTATTTCTGCTAAAAAGCCAGCCTCGAGACTTAGCTGTTGCAAGGCTTAGGTATTGTAAAATGCACGACTTAAAAATGAAGCTATTTATGGTCAATATGAAACGTACCGCTTTCAAAAAAGGTCAATTGGGCGTGGCTAAGAACTTGGGATCAACAACCTAACTGACAACCTCCCTGCGCAGAAGGACATTGCGCAGGCAAAGAAAATACTGGAAAGTGAATTTCCCTTTCGGCCAGACCATATGCTCCTGGTATCTCATGTTTTCATACCGAGACGAATAAAATTGTTGAGCAAGATTTTCAAGAAAATCTGAAAAAGTGCCATTGCGAAAATTAAAAAACATACTTCGGATACATATTGTCTACTTGTATTTTTAAGCTATTGCATAGCTTCTATCGCGGGCCTTGAGCGTGGAGACCGAATCCAGAAATTCCGTAACGAAAATAACCTGACACGGGACTCCTCTCACCGCTAGATGGCGTTGATAAAAAATGCTATGCAATAGCTTTAGCGGCAGTCCCCGAGTGCCACACGTCTATTTTTTTCATTTTTTTTAAAGTAATTTTATCTCAACATGATGCTCGCTTGGCGTAAAGGGTGTTCTTGAGTACCTACTTAATTTCTGATTACATATTATACTCAAAGATTGAGCTGATTGCCGCAACTGCACTCGAGTGGATTAACCGCTGCCGCTAAATTGCATCCTGAGGAAATAGATTTGGGATAATCTCCTTCTTCAAGATGCAAGTTAGTGGCATAGCGTAAAGAAGACGTAATCACGTAACCAGAGTTATAATAATGTTGGACGGTACTGAGTTATACCTCCACAGAGGTCCTAGTTCACAGACATAGTATTTGAAAAAAAAAAAGAATATTGGAAATAACAACGGGTGAAATTGGCGGACGAAACACACCTGTTGCGTAACCAAAACACTGACTACCAGGACATAATAACCGTGAAGCGATAGATAACACAGCGAAGCCTTCCCCCAAAAAAAAAAACATTCTCGAATTGTTCTCGAAAATGTTTTGTTAATAACGGTGGGGTTAACGGCTCTTTAACGGTTACACAACCTGTTGTAAACTATAACGTTCAGGACCAGGGCTTAAAAGGCAGGTAAGAGGTTATTATCCCTTGAAACCTTTGGAACATTTTACATAGGTTACCTACCTACCTACTTGTTGAGGCTGAATTATAATGGCACTTTTGTCTGGACTTGATTCTTTACGCATAATATCATCTAGTGTAAGCTAGCTGATACTCGAGACTTCGTATACATGTTTTGTAAAATCTCGTAGAAACTCTTGATCCAGGATAAAAAGTATCCTGTCTTTCCGCTGGATATAAGCTATCATCTTGTCTTTAATCGAAATCGAGCATGAAAACCATCGATGGTGAAAACTGAAAAGGTAACAGACGGACAGAGTTATTTCACATTTATGATATTAATAACAGTTTTTGCCCGCGACTTCGTCCGCGTGAAGTTGTTATTAAAAATTCCACGGAAACCCTCTGTTTTTCCGGAATAAAAGGAAGCCTATGTCACACTTCAAGACCTCAACTACCATGTAAAAATCACGTTGTTGCGTGATTGATGGATAAACCAACAAACAAAAACACTTTCGCATTTATAAAGTACGACTTAGAAATAAGCGGATCTAGGTAGATTGATGAATGTTTTTTTATAAGCCAGGTGAGACGGTTAACTAACTTTAAACTGCAGCACCTGAAGGTAACCATAACATTGAGGACCAGGAAATCATAATTATTGAAGAGAAACTCCACCCAGCTTCAACCCCCAACAGGTAGGCAAGATATAATATAAACAAATATATTTCGTGAAAACACCGTAGGTAAAATTGTGGGTAAAGAATGTAAGGTAGCGTTTATAAAGGGACAATAAATAATTATACTTAATAATTTTTGCCTCATACTTCCAGAATAAATATGAAACGATTTTCATTAGATAACACTTGATAACAATCAAAAAGAGACAAGAGAGGAAGAGATTATTGTGGCGATCAAGGTAACATTACCTAAACCAGATGATTTTCTTTTTAAATTGTGTCCTAAGTCTGTAATCTCTGTGGTTTGTAATACTTAGATTTTTCATATAGGTGCCGAACTATAAAACTTAGAAGCTCAATAGTCGACGCGGTGTTATGTACATACTAAATCATTTTAAGTAAGCCTTTAAAGACCGACTACGTAGTATTATCGCGTTAGTACGAGTACGACGAATACTATTAAAGAATACGAGTACGAGAATACGAGAAGAATACGAGTATTATTAAAGAATGAAGTACTGTTCTGTAATAGGGTATCTTAAGTTATATTCTGTATGAAACTGTTTCATATTTTTTCATGTTTTTTATATTTTTTCATGTTTTTCATATTTTTATTGCTCTAGTTGCCGCCATCCTCGCCACCGCATGTTACCGCGGAGATCACCTGGAAACGAAATACCCCATGCTTCCATTGGTCAAGAACTCAAGAGTCATACCATCAGGTCTTTTGCCATCACTACGTGCCAAACGCATAGGTTCTAATTTATATAAAAGTTTTCTGTGAAACTGACTTTACAAGTAGAGTAGGGTAGGTAGTGCACCCTACTTCTGCCTACCTACTACCACCCACTTTCAATTGTTCTACATCAATGCACCCTACATCAAATTTATCCTCAGCGTTTCATACTTTCCTGGTACTTATGTTTTGAGTTAGTTGGCAATGTTAACAACGTTTTCCGAATTAACAAAGAAAGAGTGAGTGCATTTTTGGTCACTTTTGTTACTCTTCCTATTATGCTATGCATATTTTATGATGTCCTAGTACTTCGTGTTTATAGTTGGTGGACAAGGAGGTGGACAAAACGAGGCTGTTTCGCAGAACGCCCCGGACGGAACGACTTTAGCTTGAAGCACTGTCGAAACACCCATAAAACCGTAAAATGGCAATAGACTGAACAATTTTTACAACGTTTCATAACTTTTTTCGTGTAGGAATTACCATAAATACTAAGTAGAAACTTCAAATGTATACCGTTACGGTCATCATACAGCATTCAATTCAACTTTGAAGCCGTTCAAGCTACCCGAGCTTTCTGGAAAACCCGCTGGTATTTTACTGGTTAGTTAGTACTTAGCAAACAAGGCACAGGAATGACGCAGTTTGGTTATACTTTACCAACTTATTATGTGCTTAGATGAAAAGAAACTATAATATTATTAGGTGTACATACTAATTATAGTACCTCAAGTTTAACCTCAAGCCAAAGGTCTAAAGTTCACTGTAATCTAAGTTGCAGCAGTAGTAGAGCAAAAGTAATGTTGTATCTATCTCTACATAATTTTTTACGAAATATGCTTATCTAGCTATATATAGCTATCCCCGAACTTTGAATCGGTTCAGAAGGTTGCGCAGCGGCTCTCTGCGACTCGCTTGATGTTGTCAGTTCAGCTAGTGGGGGGTCAGCCAACACTGCGCTTCCTGGTGCGGGGTCGCCACTTCATCACCTTGGGACCCCATCGACCATTAGGTGCCCAGCCCATTTCCACTTCAGTTCTCATTTCTGATTTGATCTCGCAGGGATACTCCGAGTATAGGTCTCTCCATCGCCCGCTGTGTGATCCAGAGTCTTCTTATGAGGCCCAATAGTTAGCCTAACTAAAAATGAAATTTTACATTTTTTTCAGGAAAATTGTTACATATAAAAATGCACAAACCCAACATACGGTCTTATGGATTGTCCTCTGTTTAAACAAAATAAATATGTATGTATGGTTAAACCAAAGTAAAACACGTCACGTTGTTTTCAGACAAGCTCGTACCAGGAAACTATAAACAGAGAAATGGTGCGTCACGACACAAACTTCACACCCTCAGTTTTCACCCACAAACGTTTTTTTTATTCACACTCCCTCGACAATCTAACCACGTCACGTTGCTCTCAGATACGCTTATACAAGGCAAACATAAACAAAAGAAATATGTAGTGCATTCACGTCATTGAAGTTTCATTCTTGATATATAAACTTAAAACCTTTCCATTTCTAACTATAAACAAGTGGTTCGCACTGAACTAACCCTAGCTTTATGTAAATAAAGAAGAGTATAAGTAATTTTTGCAAGAAATTAATTTTGTTTCTATTTGATTTACTAGTGAGGGCATTAGTTGACAACCGATAGTCGGTCGCACATCACATTTTCTTTTTTTCATCATCTGATGAATATTTTCGGAAATGGATAACAAAACTTCTCGATGAGTAAGAACAAATCGCTTGCGATCAGAAAATGTGAAGATCCTATTAAGCTACACTAAAAAGCTTAAAATAAAAATCCTTTTTAAAAACTTCAAACGCCACTACAAGGTATAAAAATAATTTCAGTTTGTACACTTATGTTGAAGTCAAAGTTAGGCTACCGTAGCGCATCTGCATCGGTTTCATCCTTTCTATGTAGGCCTGCTCATTCAACATACGTATACAAACTAAAATTATTTTTTCAGTTGAAATTCACCCACGCCCTACATAGATGTATAGCATGCTTACGGGCTATTAATCTAAATAACATTTCGTAGAAATGCTAAATAGGTAAAATGCTCGTTTTCATTGTGAGACGAGAAATTATAACTTGTACAGTGTCACGAAAATAAAATTTTAGTACTCGTAAATCTCAAACTGCGATAAATTGGAAGTTGTACGTATCTGTGAAAGGGTCTAGCAAAATAAGGCAAAATATTATTAAAATAGTTCGTTAAATAATATCGATGAGATGTATCACCAATGTTATAACACAAGTTATTTTTAAAATATCTCTCTATGAATTGACCCTTTGTGAATTGGGTCGTGCAATTCTTATGCTGAGATCTATAGAGCGTCCTGTGACTCAGCTGAGACTCACGATAAAGGTTAAAACAAGAGACAAATATGCTCTGACCTAAATCTATCTCGTTTTAACTCTGTCTTAAGTCTGAGCTGAGTGAGAGTGCGGTCTATTGATTTGAGCCTTAGTAATTTTCTTTGGACTTTGATGCCCTATTTAAAATGAACATTTCAAATAATTCATACAAAAATAAAATAATCAATATTTTTAAATAGCACATCACAGTCCAATTAATTTCAATAATTGTTAATTTGAAAGAGATAAGCAAAAGAAATAACCAGATTGCCGACGTCATATATTTACATAGCTCACGTATTTTTTTTAAAATATCTAAATTCCAAAACGGCTTCTAAGAGAAACAATGGACACAGGCATGTTCCACATCATGAGCTATCAATTGACCATTCGATAGCTAATTTTTCAAGAAACTCCCACCCACAAAGTCAAGGACGTCTTATGTAAAATAGCCTCAATGTAGTTTTCTTTCATTTTTTAACCGATTTGCAAACTATGTAAATACTATTTGGTGCCCGCGACTTCGTAGGGTTTTAATTCCCGCGGGAACTCTCTTATTTTCCGGGATAAAAAGTAGCTTATGTGTTATCAGTTTGTTTGTCATGCAAATTGGTACAATTGTTGCAGCGTGAGTAACAAACATCCATACATCCAAACTTTCGCATTTATAGTATTAATAGGATAATAGGATTGAAACTACCATACCCCTTTCCAAGTTAGCCAGCTATACCATCGTAGATAGCATTGTCACTTGCCGTCAGGTGAGCTCGCAGTCAAGAGTTATCTTGTTATCATCGATGTATTGTTATTGAATAAAAAATTACAAATAAGTTATAATCTGCTTCATGTGTAAATAAAAAATAAACAACGAGAAAATTACATAAGTCCGAACAAATACGGAGAAGATATGTAATGATAAAATCCTGTTTGTGGCGTAAATAAGGTTACAAAAAGAGTTTAATATCCTTATTACGAAGTAATGTATCCTAACGATTTCCTTTAGGATAATGGAGTAATAATCATAAAAGGTAAATAAATAGACGAGTACCAACAAATAATATGAAAGGATGAATTGTTTGTTTATACGCAATTATGAATATAAGCTATCCTTTTCGGAAGAATACTTGAAAAAGTTTATTTGTTTCTGAAGTAGCCTTATGAAATGCTAATGTAATGGAAAGGAAATGGTGTCTGTGCTTTCGGATTCATCACAATCACATCTGCTTTGGACATCCCTAATGGGCGCCATCACTACCGGTTCTAAATAAATCTAAATATATAAAAGGAAAAGGTGACTGATTGACTGACCGACTGACTGATCTATCAACGAGATCAAAAAACCTTAATCCACGCGAACGAAGTTAGCTAGTAATAAATAAATAATTAATACCTGAATGCACAACGTACGCACATGACGTGTAGAAACGCATACGCAACGGTATTTGGGCATTTAATTAAAAATGTCGAAATACGTATTTCACAGTTTTTGAAAATCCCAATCCAAAATCTAATTCCACACGGACGAAGTCGCGGGGGCAAGAGCTCGTTGTTAAATATTACCTATAAATTCACATGAAAACATTTAGATTCCGCATGACGGGTCTTTCAGTGCTTTGGCCATTCAATTACCGACGACTGGATTATCTATAGGAGATAAGTAAGTACATACATGACAGTAGTTGTATTTTTTTTTTTTATTCGATGACAAGCTAGCCCTTGACTGCGATCTCACCTGATGGTAAGTGACGATGCAGTCTAAGATGGTAGCGGGCTAACTTGGAAGGGATATAGCAGTGTAAATTCAACCCATACCCCTTACCTATCGGTTTCTACACGCCATCGTGCCGGAACGCTAAATCGCTTGGCGGCACCTCTTTGACGGTAGGGTGGTAACTAGCCACGGCCAAAGCCTCCCACCAGACCAGACCAGAGACAATTTAGAAATTATAAATTCCTAAATTGTCCCCGCCGGGAATCGAACCCGAGACCTCCCAGTTATAAGACCACAGCGCTCACCACTGAGCCAGGGAGGTCAGGTGTAATTTATTTTATTCCTTCACACGTGTTGGAAGCGTGGTAGAGGGCGTGTCAATCGATGAGTCAAACGCCGCGGCCCGTGTTACTAGGTCAGAATGCGAGATGGATCGCGAGTGACCCACTTACTGCTGGGTTCCGTAAAGTAAAATAAAATTTAATTTTTGAGGCGAGGACTCATAGGTCTAGATTCTGTTCAAAGAGAGAACTGTTGTGGTCAAATGGTGAACTAACTAATGCTTTTGTAGTGCCCGCTAAACAAACAAGTGTAAATTATGAAATTACCCTTATAAAATTTTGTTAACTAGTGTTTAATTTTATTTTGATAAATAAATGATTATTATTATAATTATTAATTAAAAATTTTAAACACCCCCGGCATGTTATGATATCCTAATCGCTAGTCAGTAATCTTTAAAATAAAAATATGTAATCCGCCATTTTGTGGCGGCGGCCATCTTGGGCCAAGTATCATCAAACATGGCTAAGAACACTGCGGACTAAATTCTGCTACAAAGACATATTTGCATGCCTCATGTTCGCTGACAGTAGCCCCTCTCCCCTCCACATAAAGTGAAAACTTGTGTTAGAAGTGGATACGACAATAGTGTAACGGGTGGGGATCGAACCTGCAACCTTTTATAAGTTATCAAACCTGTAACCGTTGGGCCATTGAGGCTTTTTATTTTACGTCATAGATAATGTGACCTAAAATAAAATTCAGTTTCATAACTTTGCCAACAAGCATTATTATGATTGCTACAGTTGTGTGTGTGTGTTTACACACGCAAACATTATTCGCGCAACGTTTTTTCGCTTTACTGAGTATCTCTAAAACAAAAGGCACGTGGGTTTGTCACTTGAAAAGCAAGTATATCAGTCTGAATTAGGCTTATCGAGATCATTAATAATACACCAACACGTTTTATTGTTAAAAAAGTATGTACACCAAATTATTGCTTAAGGTTCTAATAATAGGATCCATATTTGCACGTCTGTATTAAAACTTAAGACTGTTATTGACTCATTATGACTTGTTACTTTTCTTGGTAATATAAGAATATGTTACAAGTAAGTACAAGAGAAAGAAACTAAAGAAAGTGTGCTTAGTTGTTACTTGTTATTGTTATTTTAGTTTTGGGCTAATATTTTTGCATTTTTGAGGCTTTATTGTGGAAACACTGTAGGTATACATAGCATAGCTTTGTAAAAAAAAAAATTTTTTTTTGAAAAGAGCAACTGCTGAGTTTCTTGCTGGCTCTTCTCAGCAGAATCTGCATTCCGAACCGGTGGTAGATTTATGACATGTCATAAGAGCTACAAGTTAGCCTATATGAAATAAATAAATTTTGAATTTTGAATTTATTTTGATTTAAATTTTTATAGTGTGATGTAGAGTACCAAATAGGTACTTCTAGGCTGAAATCTATAGACCGCACTCTCACTCTGCTCAGACTTAAGAAGGAGTTAAAACGAGACAGATCTATGTCAAAGTATATTTTTCTCGTTATCTTTATTTCGTTTTAACTCTATCTTAAGTCGTTTATCTCGTTTTAACTCTATCTTAAGTCAGAGCTCAGAGCATGCTCTATAGATCTCAGCATTACTTTATGAAACCAGCGAAGTAAGAAAGTAGGTATCAAGTAATAGTGCTTATAGACACTTATGACGTCATAAAGAAACGGGTAAATAACCAAAACCACTATCTTAACTTGTTATCCTTAGTAGTTCTACTTCTCGGAAAATTGATAAGGGAATAACCGATTTAAAGGTTTTAAGACCGCACAATACATGATAGGCCTATATTAGCATAACAAACGAGTTACAGAACATAAATTATGTGTTTATATTACAAATAGGTGCATTATCAACGAATCTTTAAGTTAATTCACGTTTCCTGCATTACAAAGCGTCATCAAGCGGTTTTTTGGGAAATCAACCTATGGGCTACGACGATGTCATTTAATTGAAACAACATCGACACACTAGCTTTTGCTCGCGGCTTTGCTCACTTTAAGTTCGATTTTTCAAACCCCTATTTTACCCCCTTAGGGGTTGAATTTTCAAAAATCCTTCCTTAGTGTGCGCCTACGTCATAAAAGGAACCAACTGTAAAAATTTCAAGTTTCTAACTTCAGTAGTTTAGGCTGTGCGTTGATATCTCAGTCAGTCAGTCAGTCAGTCAGTCAGTCAGGACTTTGAATTTTATATATGTAGATGATTAGAATATCCCAGGAGTTCGAAAATAGTAATAATACAAGTACCTACATCTAAAAATATAACTTAGTAGGTTTATTAAGTTAGGTGCTAGCTAGTTAGTTTTGCCCCCAACTTCGTCTGCGTAGAGTTTTAAAAATCCTGGAAAATCACTCGGCACGGAGCAAGTTTTTGCATGGATATTATGCAGTTGAAGATCTGGAGAGTGGAATGGGCTATTTTTTCGGAAAAACAAAGAATTTCCGCGGGATTTTTAAAAACTTAACTCAAAAAGCAAAAGCTGGTAGGTATATAATCTTAAAAACAAAGTCGGGTTTGTTCGAACACTTATAACTAGAATCTAGAATGGCTAGACCGATTTTCATGGTTTTTGATTTGTTGTATTTGTCTCCGTCCCGAATAGCAAAATAACTGTTAAAATATCGGAAAAATTCACGAAAAAAAAAAACAAGAAAAAATTTCTTTTTCTCATACATTTTGCATTGAACGGGTTTTTTGATGGCAAGGAATGTGACCTATTACCTGTTACCCCACAAAAACAGTAACCTAATTAGTCACGCGGACGAAGTCACGGGCAAAAGCTAGTAATATTATAAATGCGAAAGTGTGTCTCTCTGTTACGTTTTCACGGCAAAAATGCTGAACCGATTTCAATGAGCTTGCATTCTGGAGACGTAGGTATAAAATCGAATGCTTTGTGAACGAAATCTCGGAAAATCAATGAAATTGCACGTGATTTGTCTGGTGGGAGGCTAGTGGCTAGTTACCACCCCAACGTAAAGACGTGCCGCCAAACGATTTAGCGTCCCGGCACGATGGCGTGAAGAAACCGATTAGGGGTATGAGTACCCTGCAATACCCCTTCCTAGTTAGCCCGCTACAATTTTAGACTGCATCGTCACTTACCATCAGGTGAGATTGCAGTCAAGCACTATCTTGTATCGAATAAAAAAAGATTTTTAAAAAACCTTAATTTACATAGATGAGGTTTTCGGCATCAGATATTACACGAATAAATACCTACTTATTTATTCGTGTAGTTTCTACCTACTTAGGTAGAAAATTAGCAGGATAAAGTAAAGCTTGGCCGAAAAGTTCTTTTATACGAGTACATAACAGCTCTATAAAATAATAATAATTATTGTTATTTTACCACGATTTCCTCAATAAGTCAATACGTTCGTTGACTTGAAACCATTCAATTGTTCTTATTCAACTCTATAGCTATTGTTTCAAAATTCATTAGAAACTCGTTCACGTTTATAAAAGGTTACGCCACTGACTTCCATGTTAAAGTTCTTAAATGAATAATCATAAAAACACAAACATTAATAAAAATTTAACTATGTATTAAATAGGTATTACAAAATGACAAAATTGCAATTAAAATAAATTATTTTTGTCGCTGTTAGGCTAGATTTACTCATAGCAACTCATCAAAGAATTATTATTGTTTTTAAAACGGATTTCTCTTACACTTATTTTGTTTTTAAGTTAATTAATATCAATAATAATAAAAAATATCATTTGTGAACCCATTTTATTGGTTGTTCGAAGTAGAAAGGGAAAAAAAATTGTCATAAATAAAAATTGCATAAAAGGATTACTTTTCGACCGTGACAGGACTCGAACCTGCAATCTTCGGATCCGAAGTCCGACGCCTTATCCATTAGGCCACACGGTCGCTGTGAAATGTTGTGAAATAGGTCATCGAATGCCGCGCAGGCCTTGTCTACACGTCATAGATTACGTCAGAGGTTATTCAACTCCTAACCTTCGCGCCCACACTAG
This sequence comes from Hipparchia sbordonii, assembly GCA_038048805.1. Taxonomy (NCBI): domain Eukaryota; kingdom Metazoa; phylum Arthropoda; class Insecta; order Lepidoptera; family Nymphalidae; genus Hipparchia; species Hipparchia sbordonii. The sequence goes on along the minus strand of CM076107.1, from coordinate 2,648,066 downwards.
ATAGATACGTTGTGATAAAGGAAATGTACGTAATGTTTATAGGATACATTCGCATCTTGATAAGTATTGATAACTCATTTGCAGGTAGGTACTTATGGCCTAAAATCAAACTATAAAGCCCACTTTGGTACCCCAAGTTTTTCGTCAGCCCTGTGCTATCCGATATTTTTGAAACACGGTTCGTGAAAACAAAATCGAACCTGAGGTACCTATTTGGTCATGTAAACCTAGTAATTTCCGTCAAGGATAGACCTTTACAGGACCTCTTAAGAGTTTTTGTGGTACTCTATGGCTAATGTGCTCTAAACGAGAATAATACTCTAACAGGAATCTCAGATTCTTTCTCAAGTCTGAAATCGATCGTTTTTCAACTTTTAATGGGATTTTCACACAGAACTCTAACTTTATTTCATCTAAATTTTCTAAATCTAAGCGGATGAGATTGCGGGTATTAGCTAGTATTTAATTAATTAATTGGAACGGACTATCTGTGCATTGTTTAACTATGGATTTGATAAAGGCATGGATACAGTACATATTTACCCAGTTAGATAATGAGTTTATGTAATCTGTCGTGTTCTAGTGTCCTAATAAGGTCCTAATAACCACCCAGACACTTAGTTATGTTCGCATAACGCATTGCAAAACAATTGAAAAAGCCAAGTGCGATTTGCACTTGCTCTAAAAGGTTCTATACGAGCATAGGTACATAACTTTTCTATGAAATGGCAATAAATGTCAAAAACAAGGTACTAAAATGGTAAAGCCTTGTTATATGTTTTCTCTTATGAAATTGTAGAGATATGTGTATACTACAATAAGATCTTTATTTGTATGTGAGAGCTGATACAAAATAACGTTGGAAAAAATGCTATTTTTTTTAAAGAATTTTTCTGTGAGATTTTTTTCATTTTATTTGCTGTGATAAAGGCCATACTAACACGTTGGGTAGTATTATCTTAAAAAGGGAAGGGACCCTGAAAATAAGGATAACGGCCAACTTTACAGTCCTTTTTTTACATTCGATCCTAGCAAAACAGAGATAAAATGTTCAGTCGATCTGTGAGGCGCATGTTGGAATGACGCGAACGTTCGCTTCGATTCTCTTCTCCTTCGGCATCGCGGCACCCTCCCTACAAATACCAGGCACCCATAAACTAAGGCATCCAAGCGGTCATAATCGAGAGTGCATCATTGCGCAGGTCATTTCCGACATCAAGTTATTTTCAATCTTATTTGGCTAGGATTAAGTAATATTTTTAAACAAACTTTTACGATAATGGGATGTATCCTTGTACCAGTCGCAGTTTTCAACCTTAACGTTCTTGTGTTCATAGCAATAAGGGCTGGATTTAAACAGAATCTCTTGTCTCTCTTCAACTATGTTCCCTAGGTAGCTCCTGATAATATCTTATTCCCTAGTAGTTTGTTATGTAATTTCGTTCCGTAGTCGTTACGGTAACGGCTTGTTCAGTTTTTCTTCTGTAGGGAACGGAATTAAACGGATTTCCCGGCTAAAATACAAAATTTTATAATAGAACCTATTTTACCTAAATTATTCATCACCTAATTTTTTCCAGAGGTAATCGGATTATGAGATTGAGAGTCCAACTCAGTTTGCGCAAACACTTGTGCACTACAATATCTCCTGTGTAAAGGGCTAGTCTCCGACTAGATTATATAAGAAAAACGATGGACGTTTTAATGAAAACCTCCATCGGTTTCTTAGTTTGCAGAAAAAAATTGTTTTCTCGGCATCTAAGTCGATCTGTTGCTCAGGGTTCATGAGGTGATACTGCTGTCTAAAAGTGTATCCTGATTTGGTATTCAGAACCAGAAATAATGGATAGAACAAAATAATATGCCAAAAGTAGGAGTAGGTAATGTTTCTTTTCATTACTCATACACGGAAAGTAGGTCTGAAGTTGCCTGAGAAGCGGGTTGAAAGTAATACTTTTCAGCCCTAGGGAGAATCATTTTCAACTGACAGCTGTCAAATAATTAAAAAAAACTAGTTGTCACATTTTTATTGGAATTCAAATGAAACACGACATACCCGAGTGCATCCATAGACAAGAAGAAAGATAGACTTTATTCATAAAGTAAAGACAACTGATTCATAGACATTCATAGACAATCATAGACAATACTTGACTATTAAAAAGCTAAATGCATAAGTTAACTCAATTTTCTTTAGCTAATTTCTATTTTTATTTTGACTTTCCTTATATTCGTAATGAAAAGCACAGTGTTTACCTCGGGATAAAGACTTATTTAGTCCCTCGAACTATAGGCCCCCTCGCTACGCTCGGGCGCCAAACCCCGTCTCGGGACTAAATAAGTTACTTTCATCCCTAAGGTAACAATGTACTATTAATAGAAAATTATTTTGTACAATCCAAGAACAACAAAGCAAGAAACAAAGTTTTAATCGGTAAAACTTTTGATTAAAAACTTACGTGCAAAAATTACGTTCAGAAATTAGCTGAATTAACTTGCGCATTTAACTTAGAGAAAATAAATAAAACTAACGTTGTTATACAAACAGTAATAGTACTTGACCCTTTTAACAACAAACAAAGAAGTAAGTTAATGGTGTCAATGATCGTTTGTGCTGCCTAATCACCCCAGCATTTGGGTCAGAACGGGTTAATGAAGACTAATATTTGGTCTACTTGTACAATGTACAACATTTAGGCCCAACTGTCCTTAGAACAAAGAAGGTCTATAAATCAGGACGCTTGGGAAATTTTTGGGAAAAAATATGACAAGTTAGGGTGATGGATGATTTTCAGAGGTTGGAGAGGGTTAATCAAGATCAAATATTTACGTTACCCCACATTTCGATGCAGGGTTAAGTGCTTTTACGAGAACAATTATTTATGTAATTCAGACAGATCTTTTTAGAGCTTTTTGGCAAAATAACTTGTGGAGTCTAGCGGTCTCCACGGAGAGCTTACTGTTGCTGGCTGGTTATGAGCTGGCCACTATCTATTACTTTTATTTTCATATTCGAAGGCATTCAAACTTGGAATGCAATTTGAATGTTGTTTGGAATGTAAGTTTGAACAGGCGTCGTAAGGCATTATTCTATCAGCCACCGACCGAGCCGGAGGCCTAGAACAGTAATATTCTCGACTTCCGTCCACGCCGGACGACACAACGCCTGTTCATCCAAGTTTAAGTTTATCTTGTTACATTATTTTATTGTTGGATAAATACAAATGTACAATAAGCAGTGTGATACGGTTTTCATTTAGATAGGGCTTCATTTACCCTATATTGGTGACCCCGACGTGATCATCGGCACTTCATTTAGCCCCGAAGGGGGAGTCTGATTGGCGTCCGTGCGGTGATTATCGTGCTTTAAACGCTCGCACGATTCCAGATAGATATCCAGTGCGTCATATCGGCGATTTTAACCAAAATTTGGTTGGTTCGACGATTTTTAGCACAATCGATTTGGTTAAAGCGTATCATCAAATTCCAGTAGCGAAGGAAGATATCTGTAAGACTGCTATCATTACTCCATTTGGTCTTTTTGAGTTTCCTTATATGACCTTTGGACTTAGGAACGCAGGGCAAATGTTGGAAAATGTCTTGATGGTTTTGAAAATGATAAACTCACCGTTGGATTTGTTGGGTTTCCCCTTGTTTTTTGTCGTTGGTTAAAGCACAGGGTTTTTGTAAGGTTTTTATAGTTATTAATTTGAATTAATAGATGCGCATCTAGTGGTTATTTTGACAACTGAACAAATCTCTTTTTTTTTTTTTTTGTAATTGTGACGTGTTGTCAAATGTCACAATTGACAGTTTATTTTTTTCGTTCGTTAATCACTTCTGAACATCCTCCCCGGGAAGAGGACAGATGCGGTTGAATGCGCGACGCACTATTCCCTTTGATGTTTGTAAATCTGCAACTCTAGTGACTCCATCGGTTCCCGGATGGACCTTGATGACACGGCCGAGGCTCCATTTCATTGGCGGTAATGTTTCGTCCTTGATTAGCGCGAGTGTTCCTTCTTGCAGAATGAGGCCCTTGCTGGTTTGCCATTTGGTGCGTTGCTGCAATTCTGCGATGTACTCTTTGTGCCATCTTGACCAGAAGTGTTGTCGCATTTGCTCCAATCTTTCAAATCTAGTGAGTCTATTTTCTTTGATGTGAAGTAACTCAGGCGTTGGTAGAGCCGTTAGAGGTCGTCCAACCAAAAAGTGTCCAGGAGTCAGTGGAGTCAAGTCTTGTGGGTCGTTTGATAAGGGAGTTAGAGGGCGTGAGTTTAGTATTGCTTCGATTTGAACAAGAACGGTATATAAGTCTTCAAAATCTAAGTGAGCGTTTCCTAGGACGCGATTTAAATGGGATTTAAAAGAGCGCACGCCCGATTCCCATAAGCCGCCCATATGGGGCGCGTAAGCTGGTATAAACTTGAATTCGATGCCTTCATCGGACATAGAGTTAACAATTAAGTCAGAATTAGATTTGAGGAACTTATAAAGGTCATTACGAGCACCTACGAATTGAGTTCCGTTATCTGAGAATAATGTCATTGGCTTAGAGCGTCTCGCAATGAAACGCCGTAGCGCTGACATAAACGAATCCTTTGAGAGGTCTGTCACTAATTCTAGGTGACAGCCTTTAGTAGCGAAGCAGACAAAGATTGCTATGTAGACTTTAATAGTTCTACAACCCCGTCCCTTTCTATTTAGTGCGATTATAGGACCGGCGTAGTCCATTCCAGACGTCTGGAATGGGTAACCTGGCTGTAGGCGCTGCCTAGGCAAATTACCCATAACAGGAGTGGTTGGATGTGCCTTCATTCGAAAGCAACGATGGCACTTATGAACTGTACCTTTTGCTAGATTTCGACCTCCAAGTGGCCAAAATTGCTCTCGAATGGAAGCAAGCAAAAGTTGTGGACCCGCATGCATTAGACGTAAATGTTCATTGTGAAATATTAATTTAGTGAGTGGGTGTGTAGAAGTGAGCAAAATTGGATGTTTTTTGTCAAACGAGAAATTTCCGTTTTTTATTCGACCACCCACTCTAATCAAACCGCTGTCATCAACGAAAGGGCTTAACGACAGTAATTTGTTCTTTATCGGTAGTGATTTGCCCGATGCTACCCTGTGATATTCCGGAAAACATTCGAGTTGTGATAATTTTAATAAAGTGTTAAACGCTTGTTGTTTTTCACTTAAAGTAAGAGGACACAATAATCGATCGCCTTTAGATTTACGACAATTATTGATGAAGCGCAAAATGTAGGCGCATGTATTTTTGAGTTTTAATAAATTGGAAAAACGAGAAAAAGGAAGTCGTTCGCTTGGCTCAGTGGATAATGCTACTGCTGAAACCACTTCTGGTAAGTCTGACTCTGTGTATTGAAAAGTTTTGTTCGGCCAGTTGTTCTCACTATCAAGTAAAAAATTAGGTCCATTTAGCCAAAATTTTAATTTGTTCGGCTGATTACTGCCTACTCCTCTGCTTAAAAGATCCGCTGGGTTGGAGGAAGTGGGCACGTGACGCCACGGAAATTTTTTAGTTCTTTCTACAATGTCTGAAACTCGGTTACGAACAAACTGTTTCAATCTATTGGGTTGAGTTTTTAACCAACTAAGGACGACTGATGAGTCCGTCCATAGAAAACAATTGCTATAAGTTAAACGAGTTGTTGCTAGCACCTTTTCGAGTAATTTTGCAGCCATTGAAGCACCACAAAGTTCGAGACGCGGTATGGATGTCGGCTTTATAGGTGACACGCGAGTTTTTGAACATAACAAATGCACTTCGACCGCAGCCGTAGTGCTCACTGAGCGAACATAAATGCAAGCGCCGTATGCATCCTTAGACGCGTCGCAAAAAATATGAAACTGAATGTCCTGAGGGTTGTGACACACAACTTGTCGTGGTATTTTTAAATCGTTTAATTGATTGAGTCTTTTAAAGAATTTAGACCAAGAATCTAAAATTTCTTCAGGTATGGGATTATCCCAATCTAATTTGTGAAGCCATAAGCGTTGCAAAATAATTTTTCCATTTATAGTAAAAATGCTCAATAGTCCCAATGGATCAAAGATTTGCGCAATTGTTGAAAGAAGAACTCTTTTAGTGACATCGGCGTTAGATGGGATATTGTTTTTTATGTTGAATAGTAATTCATCTGTGGACGGAGACCAAATTAAACCAAGTGTTTTTGACGGCTCATGCTCGCTGAAATCGACGGTACCGTTGTTATTGATCGCAGAAGTATCATCACTGCAAGTTAGAACATTTGACTTAAACTTTCTCAAATTAAAGCAACCGGAGGCGAGCACTTGAGTGATGAGCCTGCGGATCTGTAACAAGCCTTCAACGGTATCGTGGCCTGTGATAAGATCGTCTACGTAGAAATCTTCACGAATAATTCGACCTATATCTGCGTTTTCGCATTCGTCAGCAAGCTGTTTAAGACAACGGACTGCCAGAAATGGTGCAGAAGCCGTTCCATATGTAACTGTATTTAAATTATAAGTTTTTAGTGGCATCGAGGGGTCGTCTCGCCAGACAATTTGTTGTAGATGACGCTGATTTAAATTAATTAACACTTGGCGGTACATCTTCTCGATGTCTCCTGCTAATACGTATCGATGTTGTCTAAACCGAAGTAAAATTGAGAATAAATCACTCTGAATTGTGGGTCCAATCATTTGTAAATCGTTCGATGACACCCCGCTAGATGAGGGAGCGCTCGCATTGAATACCACGCGCAATTTCGTTGTACTGCTTTGTTCGCGTAAAACGCCATGATGTGGCATGAAATATGAATTTATGCGTAAATTGTTGATGTCACTTGCCGACATGTGACCTAAATCTTTGTATTCGTTCATAAAGTCGATATACATTGCCTTTAATGTAGATTGGTTTTGTAACCTTCTTTCTAATGAAAGAAAACTTAATTTAGCGCGGTGGAATGAGTCTCCTAGAGTAGACTCATCGCCTTTCATTGGAATGCCTACGGAAAATCTTCCGTCTGTATCTCGGGACATGTGTTGTTTGAAGTGGTTCTCACAAAGATCATTGTCGTTCAAAGATGCATCTTTGTCAGAACTTCCTAGTTCTTCGATAGTCCAAAATTTAGCGAGTTGTTCTTGTATTGAATCAAATTGAGAAAAATTGCATGAAATTGTTTGTATATTTGTCGTTCCAGTGGGCCCGGATATTATATAGCCGAACTTAGTATCTTGAAGCACTGGAGAATTTTTGCCTAAATAGATTTTGTTTGTGCAGAGCAAATCCCAGAAAATGTCTGCGCCTAACAGTAAGTCAATGCTAGACGGATTGTAGAATTCTGGATCTGCCAATTTTATTTCTGGGGGAATGTTGTATAAATTTGTGTTTAATGATTTCCTTAAAGATGAAGTTATTTCTGGTAACACTAGAAAAGAAACCTTTATCTGGTATGAATTGAGCCTGGACTGTATTGTTGCTTGACAACGTTTGTTTACTGTAGAGATTAAATTGTTGATTCCGGAAACTTTAAATTTAATGTTATCAAAATTCAAATTTAATTTGTTTAGAAGATGTTCAGAAATAAAGGATGCTTGACTGCCTGAATCTAAAACTGCCTTTACTTCGTGATATGCATTGTTGGCATCTAGAATCTTAATGATTGCAGTGGCTAAAAGCACTTGAGCGGGTTGGCAACATGATGATGAGAGACTTATTGCAGCTGCTGGTGAAGTAGAAGTATCAGAATTAGGATGCAGCAGAGAATTATGTTTAAGAGTACACTGACGGCACGGGCCTAGCCTACATAAACGCTCGGTGTGCCCAAACCTAAAACAATTTCTGCATAGCTTGTTCGTTTTTACAAACTGTTCGCGTTCTGGTACATTCATGTGTATAAATGCATCACATTTGTAAAGTGGATGCTCCCCTTGGTCCAACGGACATTTAAAAATTTTAGGTGTAGGGTTAGCAATTGAAGTTAAACTCTTGACATTTCTAGTAGTATGAGACCTAGATGTAGTTTCCGGCTTGTTGTTATTGTTTTCAATAGTTTCTAATAAGTCAGCCTTATTTTTTAAGAATTTGGAAAAAACTTCTAAATTGATTTGTTTATGGGTGGCCTTATGTTCCTCCCAATCACGTAAAGTGCGGCTGTCCAATTTTTGACAAATGATGTAAATTATTAAAGTATCCCAAGTCCCCGTTGGTTCACCGAGTATTTGTAAAGCGCGTAAGTTTTTATTATACATATCGATGAGCACCCGTAAAGAAGTAGCAGATTCCTTTTTAATAGATTCATGATCGAAAATAGCCTTGATGTGGTTTTGCACTAATAGTCGTGTGTTGTCATACCGCTCGCATAATGCATTCCAAGCTAAACAATAGTTAGACGCAGAAAATTCTAATGAGCAAATGACCTGAGCAGCACTGCCCTCTAGTGATGCACGTAGGTAGTGAAACTTCTGAATGTTACTAATGCTCGGGTTATCATGGATAAGTGATATAAAAGTGTCACGGAACTCGAGCCAGTTCCCATAATCACCACTGTATTTGGGTATGTTTATTGTAGGTAATTTTACTCCCCTAACAACACTCTTTGTCGGCTTCACTTTCACAACACTCTCCTGGTCACTAGTAGAAGAATCAGAACAAACCGAGGCATTATCACCATAATTGAGTGATTTTACTTTTCTTTTGAACGCTTCGCAAAGCTGTTGAGCCCTGGCCATTACCGAGAAATATTGGGTTTCAAATTCAGACCTCTGAACACTCTGGGTTTGTTGTTCTTCCTCAGGCAATGACAAGCACTCAATGCTGGTTTGAACCTCATCGAACTCATTGTATATGGTTTCTATTTTATTCATGCGAAGTTTCAATTCTAACTTATCAACTTGACTGCAGTCAGATACATTCTTTAAACTACTTACATAATTCTCAAATTTAGTTAACCGACCCTTATATGAACCTCTTTTCTTCACTAATTCATGTAATTTTGACATTTGTATTTATGTAGGGAAATTGACAATTTAAACAAGGAATTATATAAAAAAAACCAAATGATCTGTAATAATTAAGTGTAAAATCAAGGTATCTCGTTCAAAATTATAAAATAATCATATAATTAAATGTAAGTTAATCAAATTGAATTGGGAAATATCTCAAATTATCGCAATTAATTGTTTGTATTAACTCGCCTACAACGAGCCAAACAACAGAAATACAATGAAAATAATATAATAATCGAATGCACAATAGCTTATTTTACTAAGTTATGGCATTTAAATAAAGAAAATATGATGAAAATTGTTAATTTCGAATCAAGAAAATTCAGTGAAAACAATGTCAAAATGGCGGGCCGGCTTTATGCCGCGTACTATTACGTCTAACGAACTGCTCACTTTTTATGCTATGCGAATAAATGGGACAAATAAGGGAATCTAGATTTACTTAGGACATAATTGTTAGGACTTAGGTACCTCTATTCTTAGTTCTTAGCTCGTATTTTCTCTTGCCTGTATGCAGTTTGGGTTCAACAAAGATTGTTAACAGGTGCGGTTCGAAGGACCAAAAATGTTGGAAAATGTCTTGATGGTTTTGAAAATGATAAACTCACCGTTGGATTTGTTGGGTTTCCCCTTGTTTTTTGTCGTTGGTTAAAGCACAGGGTTTTTGTAAGGTTTTTATAGTTATTAATTTGAATTAATAGATGCGCATCTAGTGGTTATTTTGACAACTGAACAAATCTCTTTTTTTTTTTTTTTGTAATTGTGACGTGTTGTCAAATGTCACAATTGACAGTTTATTTTTTTCGTTCGTTAATCACTTCTGAACAGCAAACATTTCAAAGGTTTATCGATGAAGTTGTCCGCGGTTTAGATTTTTGTTTTGCTTATGTTGACGATATTTTGGTCTTTTCCAAAGATCAACAACAGCATTTAGAACATTTACGTATCCTTTTTAAAAGATTAGAGGAATACGGGATTGTTATTAATGAGAAAAAATCTCATTTTAATCTTCCAGAAGTTCGTTTCCTGGGATACACCATAAGCGCTGCTGGGATTAGTCCTCCTACGGACAGGATTAGGAACCTTCAAGAGTTTCCTTTGCCTAAAACAGTGCAAGGCGTACGTCGTTTTCTCGGTATGGTGAATTTTTATCGTAAATTTCTCCCTAGTATTGCGCGCTATCAAGCTCCGCTCATTGATGCTCTATCAGCGATTCAAGGTAAGGGTGCAAAGCCATTTACTTGGACTCCTGACTTAGAGCGTAGTTTTATTATTTGTAAAGAAAGTTTAGCTAACGCGACTCTGTTAGCACACCCAGTCGCTGATGCTCGACTAGGTTTATTTACAGATGCATCGAGCTCTCATGTCGGTGCATGTCTGCAGCAAGAGGTCAGACAGGGTTGGCAGCCTATTGCATTTTTTAGTAAGAAACTTAATTCTAAGCAATCAACGTGGCCTGCCTACTATCGTGAATTATTAGCTATTTACGAAAGTGTGCAACATTTTAAGCACATTCTTGAAGCACAAGCGGCAACGATATATACAGATCATAAGCCGTTGCTTTACGTGTTTACACAAAGACGGGAAAAACTTCCGCCCGTTCAATTAAATCAATTAATTTTTATTTCTCAGTATACCACGGACATTCAACACGTTAAGGGAGCTGAGAACGTTGTGGCTGATGCATTCTCGCGCGTCGAGAGCGTCGCTGCCCAAGATATCCTGGTTGAGCTTGCGAAGTCGCAAGCAGCTGATGAGGAATTAAAGGCGCTGAGTGACTCAACGTCGATGACGTTGGCTCGGGTCACAATTCCAGACACCAGGTTAAAAATTACATGCGATGTGTCAACAGGTAAACCACGTCCTTATGTAACTCCGCAGTTTAGGAAGAGTATTTTTGAAAGTTTTCACAATCTCTCTCATCCCGGGGTCCGTGCGACTAATAAATTAATTTCGGAACGTTTTGTTTGGCCATCTATGAAAAGAGACTGTCGTGCATGGACACAGGCTTGTCAGGGGTGTCAGTTGTCAAAAGTAACGCGGCACACTAGGGCACCTTTCTCTAAGTTTGCTCTCCCATCGGAGAGATTTGCATATATCCACATGGATATTATAGGCCCACTACCTTATTCTTCGGGAATGAGGTATTGCTTAACTATCGTGGATAGATTTACTCGTTGGCCAGAGGTATTGCCCATGCCAGATATTACAGCGGAAACTTGCGTTTCAACTTTCGTTTCTGGCTGGCTATCAAGATTCGGTTCAGCACGGGTTATTTTAACAGATCGAGGATCTCAATTTGGCTCGCATTTGTTTCAGAAGATAGCTGCGGTTGTAGGTGCTCAACACCAGACGACAACCGCGTATCATCCTCAAGCAAACGGGATGGTCGAAAGATTTCACCGGCAGCTCAAGGCAGCGATCATGTGCCATGCGAATCCAAGGTGGACTGAGGTTCTCCCGTTGGTACTTCTAGGGATCAGGAGTGCCTGGAAGGAAGACCTCGGCACTTCCTGCGCAGAGCTAGTCTACGGGGAGCCCCTACGTCTACCAGGTGAATTTTTCGACCCTAAAGATTATATTAAGGACCCAACATATTTAGTGGACAGACTCAGGTCTCATTTCGCAAATTTATCTCCATCCCCCGCTTCTGACCACAATAGTAGGAAGATATTTCATATCCCAAAGGATTTAGCTTCGTCGGAATATGTTTTCGTTCGTAGAGGTCCTTTTCAAAAAGCCTTAGAGCAACCCTACGTAGGCCCTTTCAAGGTTCTAAGTAGGGAAGGGAAACATTATAAAATAGAAATGAAAGGCAAAGAGGAAAATATTTCAATCGACAGGTTGAAACCAGCCTATGTTTTAGGTCCGGAAGAGTTGGACGAGCTGGGCAAACCTGTTGTTAGGACGCGTTCAGGGCGTAGAGTTCATTTTAATGTGACTTAGTTAATTAATCATTGTTTGTTTTTTCCTTACTTTTCATGTCTTCCTGGGGGAGTGATGTGGAGTCTAGCGGTCTCCACGGAGAGCTTACTGTTGCTGGCTGGTTATGAGCTGGCCACTATCTATTACTTTTATTTTCATATTCGAAGGCATTCAAACTTGGAATGCAATTTGAATGTTGTTTGGAATGTAAGTTTGAACAGGCGTCGTAAGGCATTATTCTATCAGCCACCGACCGAGCCGGAGGCCTAGAACAGTAATATTCTCGACTTCCGTCCACGCCGGACGACACAACGCCTGTTCATCCAAGTTTAAGTTTATCTTGTTACATTATTTTATTGTTGGATAAATACAAATGTACAATAAGCAGTGTGATACGGTTTTCATTTAGATAGGGCTTCATTTACCCTATAAACTCAGAATAGATATTTTCACATTATTGCATAAATTCTATAAGCGCTGAAAATCCAGCCAGATAAATTCTCACTAATATTTTGAAGGTATACGCCTTAAGTAAGTAATTCTAATCTAAAATAACATTAGAAGTATCTAGTAATATTCGAAGTAAACTTAAATAAGTAGGTACCTAAAGTAAATAAGAACCGATTTCGAAAAATTTTGGCGGGAAAAATTAGGAAGGACTTTGTCCATCGTTGGACACAATTACGTATATGTAGGTCTCCTCATATTAAGCCTCAATAGCCCAACGGTTAAAGGTACCGACTGAAAACTGAAAGGTCGCAGGTATCGAATCCCACCCGTTGCACTATATTGTCGTACCCACTCCTAACACAAGCTTTTCGCTTATTTGGAGGGGAGAGGAGAATATAAGTCAAGTTTAGCTTGGCTAATATTCTTTAAAAAAAACACTGAACAGAACCGTCGACCTTACAGTTTTCAGTTCATACATTTTTAACCGTTAAGCTTCAAAATTACCTCGGGATTTTTTAAAGTTAAATCAACGTGGACAAAATCGCGATCCACAGCTAATAAAATATTATCGCGTGCGTAATAATATCGTAGAAAATAATAGATACCTAAGCAATAATGTTCACGATATCTTGTATTTACGGGGCTTATTTATTGTTCTGTCTCCGAGCCTCCAAAAAATAAATACCTAATTGAAATATCTTCCACCATTGAGTAAAATGACTATAGAGATGTAAACTTTTTAATCAGACGTGAAAAATTATATTAGCCCCTAACTAAAGAATGTGTTAGAGATTGTTAAGCACGTCGGACCCCAGTAACATTATAATAATGCATAAATTATATTTGCAAAATCGCACCTTACAAATTACTAATTTTAAATTTAAATTACCTCGCAAATTACATCACACAGGCTCTATTTGTTAACTTATGAAGCCTAATTGATTGGCCTGTAATGAGTGATAATATGGTTTATAAATGTATGAAAGTGATAGATTTTTTGAAGCTTTCAAAGTTCAAATCTGGTTGACCGCAACCTTGCTCTCACAAGTCTCACATTCCGCAGAACGCGGCCAGTTGAAATATAAACTTTAAATGCAAAAAATATTCAATTTATCTTTTAATTATCTTAATACGTCATTGCCTTTGCGGTCTGTTAAGTTCACCAATTAAATGGAACTAATATAAAAAAATAGTATTTTGGTGACAAGATATTAATTTAATAAAAAAAAAAGACGTGTGGCACTCTGGGACTGCCGCGGTAAAGCTATTGCCTAGCATTTTTTATCAACGCCATCTAGCGGTGAGAGGAGTCCCGTGTCAGGTTATTTTCGTTACGGAATTTCTGGATTCGGCCTCCGCGCTGGCCCGCGATAGAAGATAGAAGCTATGCAATAGCTCAATAATATTGGATACTAAATCCGTTAATGCGGATTACAGCAAAATATTACTTTTTCTTTCAGTATTATGATTCTTTTTAGCAATCGACTGCCAGGTCCATCGCCAATTTACAGTACGACAAAAAGCAGCGTTCGGCGGGCAATTGGCTCCTCTAGTATATGGTATCTCTCTGTCCCAAACACACAAGGTCAAGATGCACGAGTCAAGAGTTTCTAGAGTTCGAAACCCTCACGTGGCGGGATCCACTCGGATCTGTAGATTATTTCAGTAAATCTACACGAGCCGGGATGTTTATATGAAACTGTTGGTATCTCAGTTAACTGAAATAGTAGCCTTGCTAGTATAATATTCCGATAAGTACTAGCTATATCTACTACTTGACTGTTTATTCGATTAGTTTTATAATATTAAAAAAAAAAAAAATTTAATGAATTTTGTTTATTCTTTATTTCATAGGCAATACAATAAAATCAATAAAATCGTTGGAAGAATCAGGACATTGTAAATATCCTTTCCTTACTAGTTTGTTGGTTTGTCCTTCAAACACGCCACAAAAAAGCAACGGATCGACGTGATTTTTTCCATGGGTATAGTTGAGGACCGGGAGTGTGACATAGGCTACTTTTTATCCCGAAAAATCAAAGAGTTCCCGCGGGATTTTAAAAACTAAATCCACGGCATCAACTATATTTTATATATTTTAATTAGTTAATGTTAAAATTCGATTTTACAGGGCACAGTAGAGAGTAAATTCTCTTAAATACCTATTTATGTCAAACTTTCATCGAATTCCCGTATAAAACGGGTCAGGGCTGAGTAATTACAAAGTCGGCACTATTTTTAGTGAGGTTACAGTTTGTTTGCAAAGAAAACACAGTAGGGTAGTTGTAAGTGCCGAATGTACCTTGGGTCGAGCCCCTGAAGCGCGCCGAGGACGGGCGAACGCTAAGTCAACACCGCGACCAGTCAGCCGAGGACAGTCGTACCAGGGATGGCCGAAAGGTCCCCGATTACACCGTATAACTAATTATTGCCAGGAAAACGGGAATGGGTCTGCTTTTGCCTACCTGTCTTTAATACATGTATTGGATTGTATTTATTTGTATTTATATTGTATTGGATTTAGGAAAATTCATCGTGGAAGCACTGTATACATAACATAGTTTCATTAACTATTCTAAAATTTTTTTTTTTTAAAACAGCGACCGCCCAGTTTCTTGCTGGCTCTTCTCGGCGGGAAAGGCATTCCGAACCAGTGGTAGACTCATTGACGATTCAAAAGTGCTTGTAAAAGTTTATTTGAATAAAAAATATTTCTATTTCTATTTCTATTTCAAAACTTAAAAAATACTAAAAGTCCTGTTTTCTTCAAAGTTATATACAGACTTTAATAAAATAGGACGGGAAAATCGGCCAATAATTTGCAATAGTGCAACCTCAGGTGACCAAAAGCGCTTATTTAGCCCAACGGCTAAGCCGAACGAAGAAATAGCGCCAATGTTTTGGGCACCATGCCCATAAAGGACCACTTGGGCGGCGTGTATTTTTTGTAAATATAATTAGTAGTCCAAAGCTGAATTTATAATCGAGTATCAACTTTGGCCTAAGAATTTTAGGCACTGCACTTTAGGTTGATCCGAAAGGCCACTGGGGCTTTCTGAGGAGATTAGAATAGAATAGAATAGAATAATTTTTTATTCAAATAAACTTCTACAAAATGCTTTCAAATCGTCAAATGAATCTACCACTGGTTCGGAATTCCGTTCCAACCGAGAACAACCAGCAAGGAACTCGGTGGTTGCTTTTAAAAAAAATATTTTATGCGCCAGCATTTCGACTTTGGCCTACATTTACTTTTTTTACCTTCACCGAAGTTATACATCAAAGCGATTCAATTTAATCCGATAAAATGGCACTAATTTATAAAATTCGCATGAAACTTTATTAATTAGGTTATACTGTATACGGTGTGATGAACGTTCAAGTTAAAAAGAGATAAATTGCCACGTAATACCCATAGATGTGAAAGTTTCCATTCATTTCCCATCGGGGCCGCGCGTAGAATGGTTACGGCTTAACTCCGGGAAAACTACCGCAGTTAAGAGTAATTCCATGGTCGAGAATAAATTATGTGTCATGGTCAGATATGAATGGGGTTATATTCCTACTACTAATATTTAAAATGAGAAAGTGCGATTGTTCGTTGGTTTGTACTTTAATCAGAGAGTCTTAGGTTTAGCTTTAAAGAATGTATTCTGAAAGAACAATGTGCTCACTTATAGAGAACTTAAGACTATAAAATTAATATAAAAAGTATAATCATATATATATATTTTTCCTTTAAATACACATATAGACTAGCGCTTGGGTGCGATCTCACCTGATGACAAGTGAAGATGCAGCCCAAGATGGAGCGCGCTTGCCTAGAAGATGCCTATTCACTCTTGATTTAAAGACACCCACATTATAGTTAGTTAGAAAAACGGAAGCCGGAAGGGGGTTCCAAATTTTTGCGGTGCGTATTAGAAACGAGGAAGCAAAGCAAGTGGAATTTCGACCACACAGCGGTGCATATTCGTACGATGCCTTGCGGTTCGGTGGTAGAAAGGTGATGGCGGAACTAAATGTGTGTGTATATTGGTTACTCCTTCACGTCACAACAAGTTGACAAATTCGGCTGAGGAATGGGGGCAGCTCAAATCCAGGATTAAAACATAGGCTAAATTTTATCCCGGAAAATTAAAGAGTCCCTACGGGAATTGAAAAACCTCAATCCACGCGAACGAAGTCGCGGGTATCAACTAGTACCTATCCTATAAATGAACTCGCGAATTCCGGCACATTCCGACAATAGGAGGTATTAAAATAGCCTCCATTGAAACAACGCGTGAAGTATGCAAAAACATCGTCTCTGTTTGCGTAGCGTATATCCTTTCGGCTTCTTGTACGTGTGTGTCTGTAACCTTTCATAGTTCAGTGGAGTTAGTATAAGATTTAACACGATTGATCGTATTCGTATACTATGCCACCAACGGGAATGGGTCTGCTTTGACTGCCCATCTTGACATGCGTTGGATTGGTGTACCTACGTAGGCATTTTTGCATTTTTTTGAAGTTTTATTGTGGAAGCACTGTATACATAGCACAGCTTTGTAAAAAAAAATTTTTTTTTTGAAAAGAGCAACTGCTGAGTTTCTTACCGGCTCTTCTCAGCAGAATCTGCATTCCGAACCGGTGGTAGATTTATGACGTGTCATAAGAGCTACAAGTTAGCCTACATGAAATATATTAATTTTGAATTTGAATTTGAATTTGAATTTATGACATTAACGTCAAAGTAAAAACCGAACAAACTCTAGTGGATAACCAGACCTAAAGCAGTTTCTTTACCAACTTTCCATTTAACAATTATCAACAATGTACTTATAAGAAAGCATAGAAAGCTCTTAGTGCAACTGCAACCAAAAGAAAATTTTGCAGTGTATAATAATAATTATTTTCATGAGGAAAATTTTTTATTTTATTTATTCGATGACAAGATAGCTCTTGACTGCGATCTCATCTGATGGTAAGTGACGATGCAGTCTAAGATGGTAGCGGGCTAACTTGGAAGGGGTATAGCAGTGTAAATTCAACCCATACCCCTTATCGGTTTCTACACGCCATCGTGCCGGGACGCTAAATCGCTAGGCGGCACGTCTTTGACGGTAGGGTGGTAACTAGCCACGGCCAAAGCCTCCCACCAGACCAGACCAGACACAATTTAGAAATTATAAATTCCTAAACTGCCCCCGCCGGGAATCGAACCTGATATACCTGAGTTATAAGACCACAGCGCTCACCACTGCGTCAAAAAAAAGCAAAAAACAAACTCGCTGGTGTAGGAACCCCATTAAGTAAGAGATAACAAAAATATGATTCTACACCTTGTCAGTTCATAGCTTCATAGACAGAAAACTAATAACAAAACCACGTGTAAACTGTACCGTGTAGTTACATATCTCCTTTGGTGTTCCTATGAAGGTCATCGGAAATGCACCTACAACGGATAATCTTTATAATAGTTTAATATCAAATTAGTTTAAAATAAAGACGTTTGTTAATTCAAATGATATGTGGGCCCTTTCTTATTACAAATATTATGTACTAGCTAATACCCGCGACTTCGTCCGCGTGGATTAAGGTTTTTTATTCCCGCGGGAACACTCTTATTTCCCGGGATAAAAAGTAGCCTATGTCCTATTCCAGACCATAATCTATTTCTGTGCCAAATTTAAGCCAAATCGGTTCAGTCGTTGCGACGTGGCTGAGTAAAAAACATACAAATTTTCGCGTTTATAATATTATATTATTAACAAATTATTGGTGTGCAGCAATTATTTATGCTATTCCCACGGAAAAAATTTGAGAGATCGGGATTAAAATTAGTAGTAGTAGTAGTTTCTGTCCGCGACTTTGTCTGCGTGAACTTCAGAATTGGGTCTAAAGCTTCGCTCGTTAACAATTTTTAATCTTACCACGGGAACTATTTGAGATTGGTATAGAAAGTACATGTCCTTTTCCATAGCATAGGTGACATGCATACCAAATTTCAAAGCTGTCTGCCTGCGGCTTAGCTCGTAAACAATTTTCAATTTTCCCTCGGGAACTACTTAAGGAATCGGGATAAAGGGTAGCCTATGTTCTTTTCCATGTCAAAGGCTATATGCATGCCAAATTTCATCCAAATCCGTTCAGCCGTTTTTGCGTGATTGAGTAACAAACATCCAAACATCCAAACATCTAAACATCCAAACATCCACACTTTCACATTTATAATATTAGTAGGATTTACATAGGCGAATAATATGTCATCTTTCTTCAGTAGGTATGATAAATGATTTGCGAAGATGTAAGCGCAAAATTTATAGTAAAGGAATACTGACCGACTTTTACAACCTAAATTGATTTTTTGTTGTAGAATCCTTTATATTATATGTGATAAATCTAATCTACGTTACATTAGAGTAGAGTCATCTATATATATAAAATTCAAAGTCCTGACTGATTGACTGACTGAGATATCAACGCACAGCCTAAACTACTGAAGTTAGAAACTTGAAATTTTTACAGTTGGTTCCTTTTATGATGTAGGCGCACACTAAGGAAGGATTTTTGAAAATTCAACCCCTAAGGGGTTTGAAAAATCAAACTTAACGTGAGCAAGGCCGCGAGCAAAAGCTAGTGTCGTATAGTGTACAGAAATTCGTATTGTAATAGGTATGTCAGGTCGCCGACTAAATATTATGACCATAGTCAACATACGTCATTGAGTAGGTATTATTATAATTATTATGTAATTTGCAACCACTGACGTACTAGTATGATTTATTACTTAGATAAGCAATATTGAATGATGAGTCAGCCGCCCGTACATCTCATGATAGCGATTAGTTTTTTTTTTGCAAATAACGCTTCTTATTTTGATATGTCATCATTACTAGTATATAGTTTTTAATAACTTTACCTTAATTGTTATTCTTACGCTTTATTTAATACTAGCTGCTGCTTACGATTAAACCGACCGTTTTCAAATTCGCCCCTTTATGGATACAATTTGAAAAATTCCCTCAAGAAACAAAAGTGCATTTTTATTTTCTTAAATAACCTTAAGGAATAAATCGTACCAAATCCACATTAAATTAAATTATAATTAACTCTTCTTTTTCTTTATTAGCCGATACATACGGATTAATGGACCGAGGCATGTGGAAGTCAATACAAGAGTATTGACTTCCACATGGCTCGGTCTTATACCGCACGTACCTAGCGGTATTCGGTCTACCTAGTGAGGTGTAATTTTTAACCAATTAAAATCTAATTTCTATATTGTATCAAAATATGTGGTCGAATGTCGGAAGAGTATCGAATTCAAAATCGTAAACGCAAGTGACAAGGCCGGCGGCGCTAGTGTCCGGTACATCGATCTCTGACCTTACGCGTACTTAGTTGCTACATAGTACATAGCTTGTTATATTGGAATAACCTTATTTACTAAACAATACATTTTTGTACTCATTCATAAAGTGTACGGTTACCTACAGAACTAGGGTAACTACCTAGCTACATTGGTCTTTTACATATTAATACATACATTTTACATATGTTTTAGGCCACACGGCTAAACACCCCCCTCTCCCTCGTTCCCCCGTTGCACTATTAGTGTACCCACTCCTAGCACTGGAGGGGAGAGGGGTGTGTCAGTCAAGTTTAATAGGTATGGCTAATATTCATAAAAAAATCGATTGATTCGAATTTTTTTTTAAATTAAGGCTGTAAAAACTTTTTTAACATGATCAATAGTCCCGTTTCTACTCCAAATAAGCATAAGTCTCATTTCATCATCATCATCATCATCAACAAAGCCTAAATAGCCTCAATAGCCCAACGGTGAAAGGTACGGACTGAAAACTGGAAGGTCGCAGATTCGAGCCCCACCCCTTGCACTATTGTCGTAACTCGTACCCACTCCTAGCACAAGCTTTTCGCTTATTTGGAGGGGAAAGGTGAATATAAGTCAAGTTCAGCTTGGCTAATATTCTTTATTAAAAAAAAAATTACAGTGAAAATATTTCTCGCGCATGCTATGTCTAGCGCAGAACACTGATTCTAAAGGTACTATACACGCTCGTTTACCCCTTCTATATAATTTATTCTGAATACTTCGACTGAAAATTTTGTAACAAAACTGTATTTCAGACCGGATGTACCTAGGTACGACCAGCTGTATTGGCAAAAACGAAGGTTTTTAATGATCACTTCAAAGCTGACGTACATAACTAAAATGTTTACGTCAACAACAATTAATAAATGACTTTGAAATTATTATACCTACTCGTAGGTCAATGGTGTGAGCATTACTTGAAATTAATTCCACACCAAAACTTACACTCTAAGATTTTTTAAAACAACAAGGAAACTACTAGCTACTTGATGTCCACGATTTCATCTGCGTGGATTAAAGTTTTTTCAAAAAAAAAAAAACAGACCTCCCTGGCGCAGTGATGAGCGCTTTGGTCTTATAACTGGGTTCGCTTCCCGGCGGGGGCAATTTGGGAATTTACAATTTTTTAATTGTATCTGGTCTGGTGGGTGGCTTTGGCCGTGGCTAATTACCACTCTACTGTCAAAGACGTGCCGCCAAGCGATTTAGCGTTCCGGCACGATGGCGTGTAGAAACCGATAAGGGGTATGGGTTGAATCAACACTGCTATACCCCTTCCAAGTTAGCCCGCTACAATCTTAGACTACATCGTCACTTACCATGTGAGATCGCAATCAAAGAATATATTGACATGGAATTAAAAAAAAATTGCTTAAACAGACATAACTCCAAGAAGTCGAAGGTGCGTGCCCGGGTCGAACCCACGACCCTAAGACTGCAGTCCTAACCACTTGGCTATCAATGCTCTCAGTCTGATACCTATAACACATTGTTTAAATATATACGGAAATGTTTGAAGTCTGCTAATTTGCATCGATTAATTGCAACTAGATATTTTGCAAACTTGAAAAATCAAAATGTATTGTATGTTAATTGACTTTTTATGAAAGAGATAATATTGTTGTTGTAACATGTACAAAACTTGAATAAAATGTTACAGTATAACACGATTCTTGGAAAAAGGTAATAATTTTTGTACAATGTTATACTTACTTTTAAATTGTTGTTTTTTTTATACAAGGTATAACATCTTTTTAGAATGTAAATAATGGCTCGCGTGACTCCAAGTAGATATAAAAAAAGTATCAATGCGATCCTTATTACCTACCTACGAAAACAAAAACACTCGAATTATTAAATTTAATATACTTGGAAGTATTATTATGCAAGAAACTTAGGTATTGAATTATGATGATTTTTCTGCTGTGTTAAACTGTGGCGGCTTCTGTTGTGGAGGTTAAATTACAGTGATTATTATACTCCTTTGATTTATGATCTCCTGGTAGCCTTTGTTACGGTTACGTACAGGTGCTACTACAGCCCTGCAGGCTTACCTTGTCTGCGTGGCATGTGCCTGAGCCACAACGTACGCAGAACTCTGTACTGTGCACTGTGCAGTGTGCAGCGAGGAGTGGACTGTGTCGCCTGGGTATCACCCGCGTAGCCTAATTTAATCTGTACTATTATTTTTTATCTATACTCTATACAAATAAATAAAATTGAAGTGTCTGTTTGTAATATCAAAAGAACAGCTTTTTACTAACTGCATACGAAAGTAAATACGATACGGATTTTGACGGGACTTTCACTGGTAGATAGCTGATACTATCGGGCATAGTATAGGCTACTTTTTTAACCGACTTTCGAAAAAGGAGGAGAAGGAGTTGTGTTTTTCTACCTCTGTATATCGATATCTCCGTGATTTCTTAACCGATTTGCGTGAATCTTTTTTTAATTGAAACAAAAACTTTGCAAGATGCTCCCATAAAAATTTCGGGTTCCAACTCTTCAATCCTGATGCTGCAGGGGTACTGCCCTCCGAAACAGTGGGGATTTAGGAACGCGGACGAAGTCGCGGGCGTCCGCTAGTAATATAATAAAGTGGAAGAGTTTGTTTGTTTGAACGCGCTAATCTCTGGAACTATCGGTCGGATTTGAAAAATTCTTTTTGTATCTGATAGCCCAATTCTTGAGGAAGGTAGGCTATTCAATATCTCGGTACGACTCTTAGAAGCCGAGCAAAAAGAAAAAATAGCGCGGGCGAACAATGCGATGCGGTCAGTCGGTGGTCGAGGTCGGTCACCCGACAAGAACCGAACAACAATCGAACCGAAGGCTATTTATTATTAATCCGGAAGATCGAACAGTTCCCACGGGTTCATTAAAAACTAAATCCACGCGGACGAAGTCGCAGGCAACAGCTAGTCATACAAATAAAAGTGCCAAAAGAATTTTTATATACGGACAAAATCAAAATGACGGATTGCATTCCATTTCCATTCGGGTTACAGTTTTTAAACTTTTAAATATCCTTGTTATATTTATATTGTTGTAAACTTTGAAACCATTCATTTCTTACATACCTTATATCATATTTAGTTGTAAACATAAAGTTCAGGTGGTGTAACCAAGGTGGCCTATGAATAAATAAAGGTGAAAAGGTTGTTCACCGCCATTGCTGGAGTTTTCCACCCCTGTCGTGTATTTTCTAGTGAATGAAGGCTGTGAAGTTAAAGCCACCGCTTCGATACTTATAATGTCCTAGTACTCGTTGTTTTGGTTACGCAACAGGTGATCCGTTCAACGTTCGTTCGTAGGAAAAGGATCAAAATTGTTCAAGTTACTTGAAAATAACTGAAACCTTGGTTATACCAGTAAAGCTAGGCCCATGGAACACTCTCTGGATTGCCGTGGGATTGTCTTAAATGATAGCGACGATAGAAATCATCTCTGATGGTTATCGCCATAAGCCATAATCTAATTGCAACAAAAATACCATAAACTCACAATTGAATTCCGCAATCTATTTTATACGTCGATGCTATTAGCTGATATAAATTCCAGATTAGCCACGTCTTTAAATTAATTGCATGGGTAGTAAACATGCTTGTAAAATTGATTCTTCGTCAATGTTTCTTAAGATTTATTTAACAAGAAAAGTCATAATAATAACATGCATAATGAAATCAGTCCCGCAGGGTTATTAAGACGCGATTAAACGGCGCGCTATAACACGAGCCGAGCCTAGCTCGGCGCGTGGCTCGGCGCGCCACGCGCCGTGTAAACAACTACGCTCGGTGCGGCTCGGCAAACTTTGCCCGATAAACGAGCAGGCTTGCGTCCGCATTAAGCCGAGCCGCGCCTACACGGATGGTGCGGCGCGGCGCGGCTCGTGTTATAGCGCGCCGTTTAACCGCACCATTACGTATCTCGCGAGTCGCGACAGGTTCGCGACAGGCGTAAATTGCGCAATCGTTGCTGTCAAACGTCACTTCTGCTGTCAAACGTCACTTCTCAAACGTCAAATTTCAGTAGTGACAGCAGTAGCAACACGACAGCAATCACTACGCGATCGGTTGCAAAATGTCACTAAAATTCGTATTACGCAAGCCAATCGCACGTCTATTGCTCGGCTATCGCAAAATGTACTTTACTTCTTTAGAGATGCTTGATGGAGAAGAAAGGAAGTCAAATACTTCGAGAGGGTTTTACCACAGACCACAACACAAAACAAATAAAAAATATAACAATTCAACCGCTGACGACGATAAAAACTGTGTATTTTGTTTACATCTATTGCCGTCCTATCGCGAGTGGCGCTAGTGTCGACACGTGAGCAATAGACGTGCGATTGGCTTACGTAATACGATTTTTAGTGACATTTTGCGACCGATCGCTGTCGCGTTGCTATTGCTGTTGCTGTTGCAAATTTTTACGTAATCAGGGTGCCGGTTCCCGCAGGGTTATTACGTATCTCGCGACAGGTTCGCGACAGGCGTAAATTGCGCAATCGTTGCTGTCAAACGTCACTTCTGCTGTCAAACGTCACTTCTCAAACGTCAAATTTCAGTAGTGACAGCAGTAGCAACACGACAGCAATCACTACGCGATCGGTTGCAAAATGTCACTAAAATTCGTATTACGCAAGCCAATCGCGCGCCTATCGCAAAATGTACTTTTCTTCTTTAGAGATGCTTGATGGAGAAGAAAGGAAGTCAAATACTTCGAGAGGGTTTTACTACAGACCACAACACAAAATAAATAAAAAATATAACAATTCAACCGCTGACGACGATAAAAACTGTGTATTTTGTTTACATCTATTGCCGTCCTATCGCGTGTGGCGCTAGTATCGACGCGTGAACAATAGACGTGCGATTGGCTTCCGTAATACGATTTTTAGTGACATTTTGCGACCGATCGCTGTCGCGTTGCTATTGCTGTTGCTGTTGCAAATTTTTACGTAATCAGGGTGCCGTTTCAAGAAGGTCAAACGTCATTTGTATTGTATGCGATATTAAATCAAACTGCAATTTGCTCGCAAATCATTACAACGTTATTTTATGTCGAAAATGGGTCATGACTAGGGAATGCAATCTCGATCTCGCGAGATCTCGTTTTCGCGAGATCTCGGCCTTTTTTAGCGAGATTGATCTCGGCCGAAAAAAGGGCGAGATCTCGCGAGATTAACGAGATTGCACTAGAGCATAAAAAAGTCTTATTCGAAGCGCGGACTGACACTGACGGAGTTGCGACCTGTCGGTTTCGTTCGGTGCGCGAATTAATTTTTAAATTACTAAAAGATTTGCATTTGATATTAGAAGAGAAGACTGGTTGTTTTTTTTTTGTTATTTCAAATTCAAAATTTATTTATTTCATGTAGGCCAACTTGTAGCTCTTATAAATCTACCACCGGTTCGGAATGCAGATTCTGCTGAGAAGAACCGGCAAGAAACTCAGCAGTTGCTTTTCAAAAAATAAAAAATATTTTTTTTACAATAGATAACCAAACTGTGCTATGTATACACTGCCCTCGTAATTGAAAACACAGTAACTTAAAGATAACTTCTATTTAACTTACTTTCTTTTCAATTACGAGGGCAGTACAGTGTTTCCACAGTGATTTGATTGAAACGTATGTCAAAGTTTACTACTTAGAAGTTTATTAAAAAATTATAGACAATTTGATTCATAAAAGTCTATTGAAAAAATTCGTGAAAATAAATGTTATCTTATAATACTTATAATTTTTATTATTCTTTTTCTAATTTATTCAAATATTGTGATTATTTGCAAAAAAAAAAAACACACAAAACTGCCAATCTCGCGAGATCTCGAAATTGGCGAGATCTCGCAGTATTGTTATTTACAATCTCGCGAGATCTCGCTTGAGCCCCAATCTCGCGAGATTTGCATACCCTAGTCATGACCTTGTTAACATTGAAATTATGCTGTTTGCATTCATTGTAATAAATAAACCTCTACTTTCATTGCACGTTCAATAATCTCGGATCATCAAATCTAAAGCTAGTAGGCCTTTCAATTTAGTTTAGTTCAGAGATCGTGTATAATAAAATTACCTCAATCACATAGGACGGTTCACTGAATATATTATATTCTTATTCTTCATCAACCGATATACGTCCAAGGCAGGACAAAAGTCTATAGTGTTTGGATCATCATATCTAGCACTAGACCTCTCTTTAGCTTAGCTGAGATCATGTACTACAAGGGTTAGCCACATGCCACATGTAGACTCAATCACTTAGCACTGTTCACTAAATATATATAATTCAGCTTCTCTATCCAACGAAAGACGTCCAAAGCTGGACAAGTCTCTCTACTTTGGGATACAGCACGCTGGCAGACAGACGGACGGACGGACGGATGTAAGGACAGCGGAGGCTTAATAATAAAAGGTCCCGTTGGTTACCCTTCGGGTAGCGAACATTAAAATAATTTTCAACACACTTGCTCATAAAGGGGTTCCCGGTTCACCGCAACTAGGCACACAATGACACCTCTAACTCAAACTGTGACTTTTGATTACTATTATTCACAATGTGAGTAATAGAATTTTTTTTTTTAAATTTTATTGGGTGAGTTGCTGTGTTCTTAAAAAAGTTTCTATTACAAAAAAGATCTTGTTCAATAATTTATAAAAATATCGTGTTAAATTAATGTACCTATTGCTTGCTCATTTCATACAACTCCGTATTTAAATAGATAATTTCAACATGTACGTGTTTAATAAATAAAACTGTCAGTAACTTTTGTTTTTTTTTT
Organism: Hipparchia sbordonii; assembly: GCA_038048805.1. NCBI lineage: Eukaryota > Metazoa > Arthropoda > Insecta > Lepidoptera > Nymphalidae > Hipparchia > Hipparchia sbordonii. The sequence continues at coordinate 2,621,530 of CM076107.1, read as the reverse complement.
TGTAATAAAGAAAACTCGAAATTCCCCATTTTGTACGTGGCTATAAGAGAAAAGCCAAAAAAAAAGAAACCTCATTCTTTTAGTCTATGGCCATTAAAGGTGCGTATTCCGGAAAACTGGTTAAATCAAATAAACACCTGAATAGGCTGTATGGTCGTCGATCTTTGCCTGCCCTCAAGAGCATCTCAAGAGGGCGAACAAAAGAACAACATTAATTTTTCCCGCCATTGCGAAAAAATTTTCACAACTCGTTTTCACTGTTTTGTACCATAATGTACTATTTTAGTGTTATTTTCTTCACAAGTGTGTTGAAAAACGTCGTATGATACACGTGATCCGTCCTCGGCTACCTTAAGACCCTCACCTGACGGCTCGGGTCTCAATAGCGCCTCAGCGGTAATCACCAACTTTTACACTTGTACCATAATGTACTATTAAATGATATTTGTACGCCGTTACGGCTTTAGCATTGAACTCTGTAATTACATATTTTATTATCTTATGCACACAGACCAACATTATGCAAATAAAGTATTGTATTGTTAAGTCAACTTTTTATCAATTTAGCATATTAATATGTACTCAGGTGAAAATTATCAGGTAACCGAACTATCGTCAACTTATACCTATTGATCAAGTTACATAATATTTAAAACTAATCAATAAAAATACTTAGAAATTAAAACACAAGATTAAATTAATTAATGCAATGAAATTACAAACCCGCGGCGCCTACATTGTGCTGACTTTGCGTCTTGGTTATGTAGGATGTCTTACCTTTTTGTTTTAGTGGGACGTTTTCCATCTCTTTTCTTTCTTTTTAACCGACTTCCAATACTTCCAATAATTGATCAGCTAGATAAAAGCTATCTCCATTTCAAATTTCAGCCCAATCGGTTCATTTGTGCGTGTTGTGTGGCGTGAAGAAGTAACAACCATCCATCCGTCCATACATCCATTCTTACAAACTTTCGCATTTATAATATCACTAGCTGATGCCTGCGACTTCATCCGCGTGTATTTAGGTTCTAATCCCGTTTTTTCGGGACTCTTTCATTTTCCGGGATAAAACGTAGCCTATGTCCAGGTCCTCAGCTATACCCACGCAAAAAATCACATCGATCCGTATCTCTGTTGCAGCGTGATTGAGGGACAAACCAACAAACAAAGACACTTTCGCATTTATGTGGGTTGTTACGTTCCCTCAAATATGGTTGAGCGAAGCAAGGGCTGGATCATGCGTCATGCTCGTGAACGGGTGCTACCAACGGGAATGGGTCTGCTTTGACTGCCCATCTTGACATGCGTTGGATTGGTACCTACGTATGCATTTTTGCATTTTTGAAGCTTTATTGTGGAAGCACTGTATGCATAGCTTTGTAAAAAAAATTTTTTTTGAAAAGAGCAACTGCTGAGTTTCTTACCGGCTCTTCTCAGCAGAATCTGCATTCCGAACCGGTGGTAGATTTATGACGTGTCATAAGAGCTACAAGTTAGCCTACATGAAATAAATTAATTTTGAATTTTGAATTTTATAATATTAGTAAGAAGTAAGGATTAATAAGTAAGTAAGGATACACAAGGTCTAACTAAATAGATAATGTCTTTTCTGTGTCCTATTCTTTAAAGATACATGCAAACCCTACACAGTTACAGGTGGTATGTTCTGCCTGGTAATCACTTATTGTGAACAACCTTAAAATTCGGATAAAACTATGTTACACGCGCACCGATTCTGATGAGTCGATATTATTTGTAATCGAGACGAAACGATCGTTTGATCAGTTGCTAGGCTGTAGGGATTATTGCTGAGCTTGCATACGTGATAATATATCGATGTTTTAAAATCGATTGGCTTGAAAAATGGTTTCAAACACGGTCACCTTGGCGGATTTGAAAATCTGAGTCACGACTGAGATCTCGTGAAACGCAGTCGAATAACCGGTCAAAATGCGTAAAGACCGACAGTTTATTATACCTACGACTGCCTGAAAAAAGGAGTATATTGTTTTCAGGGTTCATGTGTGTGAGTTTCTATATTCCACCATAACTACTATATGCCTGACCCGATTTTGATGAATGAGGTATCGTTAAAATTCTTAGGTTTTCCCGGGTGATATAGACTAGTAAAATTAAAAAAAAATTGACGGGGTGACCATGGCCTCGCATCAAACACTAAAATTGAAAAAAAATATTGAAAATAAGATTAATTATATAATCATCATCTAGAAAATGATGAGTACATTCCAAAAATATATAACACTATAGTTCATTATCCAGTGATTCACAAAAAATATCATTTAAAAAATGTGAATAAGATTCCAAAGGTAATGTCTGTGGTATTTAACTTTTTAGTGCGTATTTTGGCTGGGCAGTCGTGTTTTATTAATATTTTTGATTATAGCATGTTAGTCAGAATTGTTATAATTATTACCCCGTTCAGGTTTTCCCCGCTTCGATCTGACTCCATCGGCGCTTCCCCCATGCTCGTGAGGGTGAAGTCAAGCTACTTATCATGAAAATAATTAAAGTTAAATAACCGGTCAAATGCGAGTCGGACCCGCAAACGAAGGGTTCCGCTCAAGATTCAACACCTAAGAATTAAGATAGAATACGCCAATGTCAGCTTTTCATTTTTCTGAACAAAATTTTACATCAAAGGCTAAAATTCATGGTCTTCCTTTTATTTCTCATGCTATGTTATTTAACAAAAAATAATCCTTACGATGAAGCCTTCCGATCGGTATGATAAAGATACAGGTTAATTTTTTTTCTCGTATAGCGGGTTCGAGTCCCGGTTCAACCAGGCAATTATTTAAAAATCTATGAATGCAGTTTAAATTGTTTTTTAAATTAAAATGAAGTCTTCTTTCAGTAAAATGTTCCATCTACAATATTTAAGGTACTTCCCCTCCATGTGGCATAGCCGTGGGACACCCTGTATATAAAATTCAAAGTCCTGACTGACTGACTGACTGAGATATCAACGTAGAGCCTAAACTACTGAAGTTAGAAACTTGCAATTTTTACAGTTGGTTCCTTTTATGACGTAGGCGCACACTAAGGAAGGATTTTTGAAAATTCAACCCCTAAGGGGGTAAAATAGGGATTTGAAAAATCGAACTTAACGTGAGGAAAGCCGCGAGCAAAAGCTAGTATTCAATAGCATACGTTCAAGGTTCAGCTGGGTAAATAAATACCTAACTTTCAGGAACGTGTTTTATTAAAAGGCAAACCCATACGAAATATGATTATTGATTACCAACTTGACACCTTTTAAAACTGTTTTACTTACATCTACATTATATCTATCCTTACTAATATTATAAATGCGAAAGTGTGCTTGTTTGTTGGTTTGTCTTTCAATCACGCTGCAACAAAGCAACGGATTGACGTGATTTTTTGCATGGAGGTGACGACCTGGAGAGTGACATAGGCTACTTTTTAGCCCGGAAAATCAATGAGATCCCGTGGGATTTTTAAAAAACTAAATCGAGCAGAGCGAAGCAGCGGCCATCACCTAGTATTGAAATAAATAAATTGCTGTTCATTCGTCTGGATTAAACACAAAAACGGCTTGGCCGATTTTTAATTATTTTTTTCTTTTTGTTCGTTTTAGTATCCCTATTTAAAAGAAAATAGGGTAATCCCAGGGAGGATAGATAATTTTGTATTGGGATTACTTTTAATCGATGGCGGGAGCGAAGCCGCGTGTAAAATCTAGTTATAAAATAAAGTGGAGAACATACCTACGTCCAGCAAAATGTATTTTGAAGAGAGTGATTTTAATGCAAGAAAGTTTAAGGTAATATACCTTCAATTTTCCTCAAGGGAACTGCTAGTATCACAGTACCTTTATAGCATTAAATTAATACCCTCCATTTAACCCTATCGTATCCCATACAAAGGGACAATAAACTAAGTTAAGCGCTGTATATACATGCGGCCAATAACCCTTTGATGCCAAATAATAGGGTTGCAGCTTTTCTGATCAAATAAATGTGGTTGGATGATTAGATATTAGACTGTTGTCAAAATGCTCATATATATATTTTTATTACTAGTTGAAGCCCGTGGATTCGCTCGCGTGGATTTAAATTAATAAATTTTTTAATAATTTTTTTTTAAATACCACGGGATCTCAATGATTTTCCGGGATTAAAAGTAGCATATATTACTCTCCCGGTCCTCAACTATACCCATGCAAAAATCATGACGATCCGTTGCTTTGTTGCTGCGAGATTGAAGGACAAACCAACAAACAAACACACTTTCGCATTTATAATATTAGTAAGGATAATCGAAATGCAACATGTAAGAATAACATTTGAAAAAACAGAAAAAAATCGATCAAAAAACAAATAAGCTTTCTTTATAAGTTTTCTGCGACTGTATCTCTTTCTAAAACGTTTATGGAGAGGGTATGGTACTACGACTTGTGACGTCACACGCCATGTAGCGCACTCTGTCTAACAGGAAACTAAACTTTCGAGACTAGTTAAGATATTAAGAAAACCGGTCAAATGCGAGTCGGACGCGCATATAAAGGGTTCCGTACCAAAAAATGCCGAGAAAACACGTTTCTAGTAGGGGAGCCCCTTTAATTATTAATTTATTAAGCTATTACATAGCTTCTATCGCGGGCCAGCGCGAAAGCCGAATCCAGAAATTCCGTAACGAAAATAACCTGACACGGGACTCCTCTCACCGCTAGATGGCGTTGATAAAAAATGCTGTGCAATAGCTTTACCGCGGCAGTCCCCGAGTGCCGCACGTCTTTTTTTTTAATTATTTCTTGTTATAGCGGCAACAGAAATACACATACTCTGAAAATTTCAACTGGCTACCTATTACAGACGAATGGGTGGATGGATGGACCGACGGACCGACGGACGGACGGAAGGACGGCGTCCGGATATCATACACACACGATACATACTCGAATTTATAAGTTCGACGTGTGTATTTGTGCCCCTCTTTTTCTTTGAGGGTTAAAAACGTAACAAATTTTGATAACCCTAAACAAAGGAACAGTAATATTTTATGGCACTTCGTGAAGGGGAAGGGGTCTGAGCATCTGGAAACATTTTCACAACATAGCGCGGCCTACTTGCTACCTTTTAGGAGTAATGATCTACCATTTTTTACACGATCGTTGACCCCCGCAGATTTTTCTTGAAGAAAGACCAAAGATATTTCAAAATAAAATAAGGGATAACAATGTATCAAGGATAAAAGTTATCATTTAAATAAATAGATAGGTAATTCTATGATAAGATAGCCCTTGACTGCTATATCTTACCTGATAGTGAGTGACGCTGCAATCTAAGATGAGAGCAGGCCAACTTGGAAGGGTATGGCAGTGTTTTTTTTTATTCGAAGACAAGATAGTCCTTGACTGCGATCTCACCTGATGGTAAGTGACGATGCAGCCTAAGATGATAGCGGGCTAACTTGGAAGGGGTATGGCAGTATAGATTCAATCCATACCCTCTAATCGGTTTCTACACCCCATCGTGCCGGAACGCTAAATCGCTTGGTGGCACGTCTTTTACGGAAGGGTGTTAACTAGCCATGGCGAAAGCCTCCCACCAGACAAATAAAAATATGGGGTATATTTTTATTTTTCTGGGAGGCTTTCGCTAGCTAATCTGTTTCTTCACGCTATCCAGAACTCTCAACAGCTTAGTGGCATATTTGTGACAGTAGGGTGGCCTATAAGTAGCCTGAGAAATCTCTAAAGTTAACATATTCTTACAAAGACGTGTTTATCTGTGTTTTTCAAACGACTGTGCCTCAAATACACGTTTTGTAAACACGTTTTAGAACGGCTGAATTGATTTTGACGGGACTTTCGCAGTCAGATAAAACGCTAAAAATACGAGTTTTGACGTCTTCTTTTGTTCCCTTAAGGTCTTTGTATACAAGAAGAAAAAAAGACGTGTGGCACTGGGGGAATGCCGCGGTAGAGCTATTGCATAGCATTTTTTATCAACGCCATCTAGCGATGAGAGGAGTCCCGTGTCAGGTTATTTTCGTTACGGAATTTCTGGATTCGGTCTCCACGCTTAAGGTCCGCGATAGAAGCTATGCAATAGCTTAAAAATTTTTCCAAGAAGCCGCTCTGTTCAGAGCGTAGATCTCTTTGGAAAAGATATTTCATGGCAAAAATTCAGGTTTTTATATATTTTAAGGTGTCTTTTATGTTTCACACGATATTTCATGGGCTGGTGTAGAGAATTTTTATTTTAGCGATTGTCATAAAATTGTACTGTGTGCAAACAAATCAAAATAATTTACGTGACTTTTATGTTATTCTCTGGCATTTTTTAAATATTTTTATTTTTGTCTAGAGAGAGCCAATGGCAATAGCTAGTTACCACCCTACCATCACACGATTTAGCATTCAAGTAGGTACGATTTAGCATTCAAGTAAGTAGTAGAAACCTATTAGGAGTACAGGTTTAATTTACACCCCTTCCAAGTTAGCCCGCTACCATCTTAGACCGCATCAGGTAAGATCACAGATGAAGGCAGTCTTGTCTTCAATAAAATTAAAGTAAATACAATGCAATAAACGTAAAAAATATTTTTACAAAACCGACTTCAAACGCCTCTACAAAGTATATCAATTGTGCCTATGAAATTTGAAGAATTCCTTCGATTTCTCCGGGATCCCATCATCAGATCCTGACCTAATGACAATGGAACCACCTGGGAAGTATACCTTTCCAAACAAAAAAAGAATTTTTCAAATCATTCCAGACGTATTTGAGTAATCAGGGAACATACACAAAAAAAAAAGATTCCGACGAATTGAGAACCTCCTCCTTTTTTGGAAGTCGGTTAAAAATAGTGACTGAAGATCCCAGGAAACAGATAATCCGGGGTAAACTAAAGATATGGATACCCTGATTGTGAATGAATCATGTCGATAAACCCCATAATATAGGAACAAGCTCCATTTCCTCATGCCTTTTGTGGAGAAGTAAGATTGTTAGGTATTAGTAACTACTTTTATTACGTGCGGGCATGATTTGAACACTTTGAACAGCCATTAGGTACCCTTATTACAAGTATTTCATAAGTAAGTAGGTTTTATTCCACCCAAATAAAAATATAATGTGTGTGGTTTGATCTGGGGCCCAAGTCTGCTATTGCAATTGTAGTTCAATTGTCTATCAATGACATTCCAATTACTACTTTTAGCAATTTTGGTAGTCTACTAATTCAATGGCGTCACAATTGTTTTCCGATGGTTTGCCACTGACACATCTAGCTTTGAATCTAGCTTAAATAAACGTTTTTAATATGTAGTTTTTTTTTTAAACTCATTTCGGCAAATGCTTTTTAAGCTAATGGCAATACCGAGGTATCATTGAATTACAATCCAATTATAAGAAATCGAACGACCATTGTGCATTTAGTAGACTACGAAATTTTGGACCAATGATAATTGAATTGTAATTGTATTCTGTTCAATGACAATGACATGTAAAATAGCAGACTTGGGGCCCTGTATGTCTGTTGGTTCGATGGTTCTATCTAGAATCCAAAAGAATATAAACACATCGTTTTCTAGAATAAGGTTAGGTTTTTATAATCGGTTATTTGACTGTTGGACTTACTCTATTTGTCAATGTATTGATTGATTATAATCAAAAATGTAACATGTAAGAATAACATTTTTAAAAACAAAAGCACAGACAGACAGAAAGTATGCCTAAGTAAAACTAAACTACAGAGTATACTAATGTATACTCTGCAATTTAGTTGCCCAACTTGAAATTGTGAATCTGCGGGTACTCTTAAAAAATAGGTGCGTCCTAACAATTTTCTCCGGGCTCTCGGACAGCAATATTAAGACGGATGTCTCGTAATAAAATGTCAAGGTTAACCAGAAAAAGCTCGCAAATTGGTAATAATGGAAGACATTGCAAGACCTTGAGGCATTCAGTTATGGAAATGGGCCATTTGTCTCCCCCACTGGATAGTTAAATGAAATGAACAATACTTTTAACAAATCGTCTTACTTAAATGAAAATGCCAGTCGCTAAGTGATGCTACATTTCATTTTCCTCAGGGCAAGTCGGCTGCCCCATTTTAAAACCTAGTAAGTGTGATTGCCAAAATTTTAAAGGAGACCAAAAACATATTTGTGGTAGCCCTTCTGAACTCTGAACTCTTCAGTATCTGTTGGTGAATTAATGTTTCGTAAATAAACTACTTCGAAAGCTTTTATTGGATATATTTATTATTTCGCTAAGCCATCTACAAGACATGTTTTTTGGCCCCTGTAAAATTTTGTCAATCACACTTACTAGGTTTTGAAATGGGGCAGCCGAAGTCTGTGCTTTTTTTTATTCACTAACAAGTTAGTCTTGCCTGCGATCTCACCTGATGATAGTGACGATGCAGCCCAAGTAGCACACGGAGGCTGCTTAGCAGCTGAATAACAAATTCCCGTCACGCTTAAAGCTGTATAAAAAAGCTGCATAAGGGCTGTATACGGCCGTATACAGCTCTTATACCTCTTAAATGGGCACAAATTATACAGCCTTAAGTTCAAATAGCTGCTTAAGAGCTGTATAGCAGCAAAATAACAGTGTTATAAAGGGTAACGACAGTACTATGCGCTGAATAACGACTGAGTAAAAGATAACAAGTTACTCTTTATTCAGTTAAAATTACGTCATGTGACACATGACGTAAAAGTGAAGTAGCAAACTTTAATCTAGCAAATTATAACCTTGTAGCTTAAACACAATTTCGTGGAGTGAATTGAATACGTGGCTATATATTCAAAGTTCCCTGATTAGTAAGAAAAATGATTGGGAATGTAATTTTACTGACATTATACATATATATTACCTAAGAAAATTTAAGTGCGCCACGAAAATATTCGGTTTTTAATTAGTTTCGTGATATAAATAAGCCGTGATGAAAACTTGAATAAACAATTTTTAGTGCTTTGAAAAGAATTATAAGATAAAAAGTTATTATTATGATATACGGAAGTAAAAACTAATGCAATCCATTCCTAATTCATACACAAAACATAAAAGTTGAAAAATGAATCAGTATATTTATGTGAGGTTATACAATAAAATGGTTGATATCATGTTATAGTTAGAGAGCTGGTGATATGATTTTAAAAGCCTATAGCTTAGAATAAAGGCCTATATAAAAAAAGAGTGTTCGTCCGAAAAAAAGTAAATAAAAACGGATCTTTATAAGTTTGTCTGGTGTAAGAACTGCGTAATATTAGTACGTAAAGATGAAACCGACAAAATACATCATATACGATCTAGCAAGGATATAGAGAGATTGGTGAATCTAGCCACCACTAAATGAAGTTAGGTTATATTTACTAACAATCGACAACCCTCATAATGCACTAAATGGAATGATTTCGTGGACAACGGAGAAGTAACAAACCCTTCGGAGAAGTAACAAACAACTTGTGTACTCTGGATGTAAACATAAGTCTCAAGAACTTTAATTGCAATAGCAGACGTGGGCCTGGAATACATAATAAAGAACAGCTCGAACCAAATTCATATTGTCGTTGTTACTGAAGCTAACATAAGGGTCACAAACTCAAAATTGTTTCAAAGATAACTACAAGATGTTTTCGCAGCTACTGAATCACCGATGAAGTGATGGTGTAATCCCATTGTAATCCTCTATGTGCATAAAAGTGTATTGTTCTACAGGTTAACAGTGAATACAAGCTACTCTGAATCAGTTATTGGTGAAATTGTCACAAGTTTCAATTAAGTATAAATTAAGTGTTTGTGCATTGTACTGACCTCTGAATACTAACCAAGTATGTTTCATACAGGAACTTAAACAAATAATCTCTCAATTTTCAGGTAAAAGTAATCTTGTAATTAGTGGTGATATGAATATAAACATAATGTTAAACGATCCCAGTGTAAATTTATACTTAAATTCTATGAGTGAAGTAGGTATTGACTGTAGTATAAGGCAGTATACACGGATAGAACCTAAAGGGGATAGGATAACTAAAAGTTGTATTGATCACATATTCATACGATGTGTGGACAATCCCAGCCAACATAGCTTATGTATACAAACAGCAGTTATAAACAATCCTATAGCAAACCACTATTTTACCAGTTTGCAACATTAAAAATTAGCTTAAAATCTATTTCATTACATTACTATTAATTTATTACAATACATTATTATTAATTTATTTAAGTTAGAAGCTTTGTGTTTACATTGCAATATTATTTAAATGTCTAATATAAAATTTCTTATTAAAATGTCAAAAGTTCATAATTAAAATTTTTCCATGAGGTAATCACTAGTTTTAAAGTATGTCCTGTCAATCAAAAATTTAAGCCTTTTTTTAAAAAGTGGTATTTCTTGTGTTTCTAAATGGTTATATAAAAGGGGCCCAGTGCAGAAGAAACTCTAGAAAAATGTGCACAACAACTGGGTGGTGGACGCAGTTCAATTAGGTACATGCCTTTTGCTGTGACGATTTTGAAATAAATTCAAGTTACTTTTGACAAATATGACAGTTTCATATACATACAGACATGGCATTGTAAGAATATTATATTGTTTAAAATAGGGTTTACAACTATCAGTCGATTTTAATTTAAATATTGCCCTTAAGCATTTTTTTTGTACCTTTAATACAGCCTCTTTTTAAGTGGAATTACCCCAGAATAAAATACAATATCTCAACAGCGAGTCAACATAGCCATGGTAAACAGTCAGTAACGCTGACACATTTACTGTTTTCCCCAACATATAAAGTGTGTAGGAGAATTGATTTAACTTTGTGCAAATATGACTCAAGTGTTCTTTCCAATTTAGAGTAGAATTAATATTCAGACCTAAGAATTTTGTTACATTGACTTCATTGATAGTTTTCCATTCATAATTTACATCTAAAGCAAATGATGCATTTTCTCTGAGCTTAAAAGTCATTAAGTTCGTTTTGTCTAAGTTAATTATGAGTTGGTTGCGATTCAGCCAGTGTAGATAATAAAATTAAACTGTCAGTCATGTATGAAGCTGTGTGTGATGTGAGCTCACTAACAAAATACAGTAGATGGGTATACTTAAGACAACTTAAAAACTTGCCAATTATAGCAGTACCTCTGGAAAAATGACTTGGGAATACATGCTTCCTTTACTGCTCAATGAACTGCCAGCTGATTTATTATTTATTTATACAATAAGATACAAAATAAAAAGAACTATCACAAACTTTATGATTAAATAAGGGTGATTTTGAAAATAATTTATATATACATATTATATTACATAATTAGAACATAATATTATATATTTAAAGATATTATTTGCTAGAATTAATTTATTTGTGTTTTTTTATGTAATTAAAATGTAAAAGTATACTATGTCTGCGCAAAAACCCTGCGTGGTTTATGTGGAGGCTTTCACAAGAACCTTGTAACAATTTATCCTTTATGTTTGGATAATAAAGATTAAAAAAAGGTATCTTTTTGGCTTTTTATGATCATTTTACTTAACTTCATAAAAAATCTTTTGAAAAAACCTACTTAACTTGTCCCTGCTCTCTTTCTCTCTTCCCTCCAAAACGCTACTAATGTAGTCTATACTTGGTACCTGTGGTACCTACTTATTAACAATCCACAATTCCAAAATCCCCGCAATTTATGTGAGCAATATCAGGGTTCAGGAGCTTGAACCTAGAGCTCCATGATGTAGTCTATGCTTGATACATACAATATCAATTCGAAACTGACAGTTTAGGTAGGCACTACCCAGCAGCATCAGGATTGAGGAGCCAGGACCTAGTTCTCCTTGATGTAGTCTATGCTTGATACATACAATAACAGTTCGTAATCTATCATGGTAGTAGACGAGGTTCTTGATGTTTCTTAGGGTATAATTATCACTATTAATAACGTCTGCCATGTGTGCTGATCATATAGAAATTTTGCTCGCCAGCTCCCTAACTATTAAACAGCTACGTGAATAGTTAAAATTCTGATATTCTGCCAAAGGCTGTCTAATAGTTCACACGTGCCCCCTTAATAAGTCAGTGTAATAGGAGTTCACAAATACCTTCTTATACAGCATTTGGCGTAATTTTATCCACTAAACAACCCTTATTCAGCCTAAGCTGTTTAAATATCACTGACAGCTATTATGCAGCTGTAGGATCACCAGTGTACTCTTAAAAGAGTCTTAATACGCTTAGAGGTTCAAATAGGTCTAAAAGTGAATACTTAGCTATCTGTGCTACTTGGGAGTCTAAGATGGTAGCGGGCTGACTTGGAAGGGGTATGGCAGTGTACATTCGACCCATACCCCTAATCGGTTTCTATACGCCATCGTGCCGGAACGCTAAATCGTTTGCCGGCACGTCTTTGACAGTAGAGTGGTAACTAGCCACGGCCAAAGCCTCCCACCAGACAAATATTATATTACGAGTAATAGCTATTGACTTAAGGGCAAACAAAGTTTAAAAAACATCATTAAAAGTTTGCATCTATAAGAAGTTCCGGAGTTTCTTCCGATAGGGAAGTATTTGAAGGGAGTTCAATGTTCTTTACTGTAACATTAAACGGGTAGCCAGGGTTTTTGATCTCAGTCGGCGCTGTAACCTTTGACCTGTATAAACGTTTGATCGCAGTTTAATTGGAACTACGCGACGTATTGAAAATTAAAAAAAAACAATTAAAAAAAAAAACTGGATACCTACTTGGGAAATACTAAAACTTTTAAGATATTACGAGAAAATGGTTAGATAAGTAGTTTTATTGGAACTACATTAGAAAAAAAAAAATAGTAAAAGCTCAATTGGTAAGTTCTAAAACTAAGTTAGAGATATCACGAGAAAAATAATTTTCTCGTGGCGCACATTTTAGCATCAGTGGAGTGCGACAGGCTACTTTTATCCTGGAAAAAGGGTTCCCCCAGGTTTTTTAAAGACGAAGTCGCGAGTAAGAGCTAGATAGATAAAGGAAACCGTTGCATAGGTAGATCATATCGACCTATACGTAGAATAGAGTTATATATGATTATGGCACAAAATTTTTTTATTGCATTTTTAAGCCTAAAAAGATCTCTAATATTTACTAGTGAAATCAAAATTTTAAAAAGTTATGTAGATCCAAAGATACCAGTCGAATAAAGGTACATGTAGTTTATTTGCCCCAAAGAAGAAGGGCCCGACAGCACAAGTGTCAGTATTCACTGTCCTGATCAGCGCGAACGGAGAGTCACATCTGCAGTTGTATTCATGTTCTCCGAAATGATAGTGTGCCCACGCTCGTACTTTTATCAGCTATTTTCGTGTTAATTTTGTTATTATTTTTTACTATAGTTGCTCAAAATTAAAAATACACGCTTAAAACATATGATCTTCCCTTCGTTAAAGCCAAAAAAAATTGAATATAGTAATACGACAAATGCCGTGGAGATAAAAAAAATGGAATAATGGATGTTCCAGGTAAGGGAATGGAATTTTCTTTCTTCAGCTTTGTAATTATAATACATACATTGCTCTTAGATAGTTGTATATAATAATTTTTACATATATATATTTTTAAAGCTAAATAATTAAGTTAAACGGTTCCACATTCATATAGAACATTATACCTCGGAATGTTAGATTTTACTACAAAAAACAATCAAAAAAAGAAATATCAATTCATTACACCTATTAAACATTAATTCATACATTTTAATAAGTAATCAATAATATTAATTATTTTACCATACTACTTTATTATTCGGAAATCATGTAAAATATATCGGGACAATGTGCACAAGTTACTTTGTTCGAGGGAAATTATTTTGAAATTATGAGGTATATGTGTAAATGTTCTTTTATTCTTGGTTTGACATTGAGATATATATCCTTTTTCAACTGAAAACTACCATAAAAGTCTAAAATTAATAATTTTTTTTATGTTAAGTATTTATAAAAAAACTACATAAAACTATTTAGACCTGTTTTCTGTAGTTAATTGCTTTAACGTTTTAATGATGTTAATTTTTGTTTTCAGAAAATGGCAGTGTCAATAGTGGAACTTGTACAATAACAGCACTACCACAGGGAGCTGAAAAAATTAGGCAAGAGGTCCCTGATATATGGGAAGATTGATATATCAGATGGTTCTGTAAGAGACAGTCGATTATCTATACTGCAGCCGGCATATAATGATAAATACCAGTTTTTGCTACTGACAAAACTAGCCATAAGGCTGCACCATGTTGCTGAAAATTCTATAAAAGATAATAAATAATGTCTACCGTCGCCTGCAATTGCAACAACTAGACCTAACACTTTTAACGGTCCAACTTTGAAAATTCCCCTGCTGTTAGCTTTGGGAATTTGTCTTGAATATCATCACCAAAATGTGTACCGACTCCCATGCCTTCGCCGTTAAATACGCATAAATTGTCGTGATGCCTTTTATTCTAACCACTATGATGATCACTGGACGCAATCACCATCTACAACTAACTCTTACAGTGCGCCTAACGACTCTAGAGATGATGATGTGCCGCATCTTCTTTACAAATTCATTATTTTGATTGATTTAAAATTTTCATTTTGCGCGGTACCCAGTGGATCTCTGCCACCACAATATTATTTCCTTCGCGATTTAAAATATCTATTCAATTAAAATATTAATAATATAGACATAAATAACTTAGATATGTTACACGTTGCGATCGGCAACGCAACGATCACATCCGCGGTAGGCTCAGTGTCCGTGACATCGGAGATAAGCTGCAAGAAGCCCGTCTAAGATGGTATGGTCATGTAGCACGGAAACCACAAAGCTACGTCGGTAATAGATGTCTTAACATCGCCGTCCCTGGAGCTAAATCTCGCGGCCGTCCAAGAAAGCACTGGCTGGACCTCGTAGGCGCCGATATAAGAGCCAATAAATTAAGGAAATTGGATGCACAAGACCGGGCGAAGTGGGCAAAAGCATGCCTAAAAGCGGACCCCACCTAGTGGGATAACGCTCAGTCGAAGAAGAACTTAGATATGATTGATTTCTTATTGATTGCCAATAATAAATCGCACAGAAAAATTGTGGAAAATAGAGAAAATGTTTTTAAATCTTTTTGTTTGCCAATATTCGGTTGTACTATTTTTAAAACTCCTGAAAGAACTTATATATTGTCCTTGTAGCAATTTTATTTCGTTGGTTTTATTCGAGTTTTCTATAATAGGATTATTATTAATGCTAAATAATAGTTCCTAATACGTTATTTATGTTTATGTTTTATGTTAGTTATTTATTAGTTTCATTTTGAGGTTTCTATAGTAGGATTATTAATACATTCTACTTACATATTTACATAATAGTTCCTAAATTTAATTTCCTAAATATATAAAAGGATAAGGTGACTAATTGACTGACTGACTCATCATCATCACATTGCTCAAAACACTGGATTGATCGGGTTGAAAGACATACAGATAGCTATTATGACGTAGGCATCCGCTAAGAAAGAATTTTTGAAAATTCAACCCCTAAGGGGGTAAAATAGGGGATTGAAAAATCGAACTTAATGTGAGCAACGTTGCGGGCAAAAGCTAGTATTACCTATATAAAATACAAAGTACTTTCACTTATTTTATTATTAATTTTTACATTTTTTTGTAAGACAATTTTATAGTAAGTACATGCTTAGTAATTAAAAAAATTAGTCAAATTATGTTGAATTTTTTTTACTAATAAATGTGTTATTATGAAATAAGAAACACTGTTTATTTTGTATTTATATTTCATCCTTTACAGCAAATAAGACCGTTTGAAGATTAGTATTTCCATAAAAAACAGTTATATATAGACATGGTGCGAACACTTTTCCCAAGTATAAGGTTACATATACATATAGAACATGGAGACATCCGCAAAAAATCGTCACATATGCATATAGAACCTCCTAAATTCCAAATTATGGGTTTTGCATTGAGTTTATTGATAGTAATCAATGCATAATAATGTTCCAAAAGTATACTATGAGAATCGATTCTCTAGAAAAATAACGAAAAAAGTTACAGGCAAGACAAACTTCAAATCGCTCTCCTGTAAAGTAGGGATTTTGCAGAAGTAACTCTATTCTGCGTATAGGTCGATATTGTCAGTAATTGTCGACATAACATTCATATAAAATCGATCAAACTTCTCGAGCGATATTCCATCAATTTTATATGAACCGCTTTTTTAAAAATAATTAAAATGGACATTATCAATAATAATCCATATTTTCAAAAACATCGTATGAATCGTATCCTACTTACGTGAGACGTCAAAGACGTGCCGCCAAGCGATTTAGCGTCCCGGTACGATGGCGTGTAGAAACCGATTAGGGGGTATGGGTTGAATCTACACTGCCATACCCCTTCCAAGTTATTCCGCTACAATCTTAGACTGCATCGTCACTTACCGTCAGGTGAGATCGCAGTCAAGGACTTTGTTTTCTTTTTTTTTTAAAGAATATAAGCCAAGCTGAACTTGACTGATGTCTGATATTCTCCTCTCCTCTCCAAATAAGTGAAAACTCGTGTTAGGGGTGGGTACGACAATAGTGCAACGGGTGGGATTCGAACCTGCGACCTTTCAGTTATGAGTCCGCACCTTTAACCGTTGGGCTATTGAGGACTATCTTGTCAACGAATTTAAAAAAATGATAAGTTGGGTAAAATCCTAAAAACAAACGTTTGTGACCTCTAATGTTGGTCGTAGTAAATTAAATTTTCTTATCTATGTACATTAAGTTAACTCAAACCTTCTTGGCTCTTAACATATCTGAGTATTGAATCATGAATGTTACTGCATTCCAAAGGAAGATAGCCTTAACCGTGAAAGAGTTGTGAGAATCCTTTTTTATTGTGACAGGCGCCATGAGCGTGAGGTCATCGGATTAATTTATTTTTCCAAGATACTAGTAAAAAGATTTTAAGGAACGGTTGTTACATTCGTCGTAATCGTGCAATAAATAGTAAATAATAATATAGTCTTTATTGTGCACATAATATATATGTTTACAGTTGTAATGATTATTTATTATTATTATTGGTTAGATTTTTTTTATAATATATCAAAAATGCTTTGGTAAAGATGAATAAAGAACGTTAACTGCGTGGCGATTCTCTGAAAATTCAACAAGTAATGAAAATAAAAATAAATTGAAAATTAAAGGGGCCCCCCTACTAGAAAGGTTTTTAATTCGAAGTTTTTTGGTACGGAACCCTTCGTATGCGAGTCGGACTCGCATTTGATCGGTTGTTTAACTTTTATTATTTTCACGACAAGTAGCTTGACTTCATCCTCACGACCATAGGGGAAAGCGCCGATGCAATCTAAGATCAAAGCGGGGAAAGCCTGAATGGGGTAAAAATTATAACAATTATTGCCAATACATAACATTGATAAATGCGAAAGTGTGTTTGTTTGTTGGTTTGGTTTGTCATTCAATCACGCTGAAACGGAGCGTCAACGTGATTTTTTTGCATGGTTATAGTTGAGGATCTGAAGTAGTATCTTAGGATCAAAATCAAAATCATTTTTATAACGGAAAATCAAACAGTTCCCACTGGATCTTTAAAAACTAAATCCACGCGGAGGAAGTCGCAGGCATTGGATTGAGGTTTTTTAATTACCGCGGGAACTCTCTTATTTTCCAGGATAAAAAGTAGCCTATGTGTTATTTCAGACTATCATCTGTCTCTCAGGTCAACTGGCTAAGCTAAGCTGTCTAATTGACCTGTGTTAGCTCCGTCCAATGAAACTAGTTAGCCTTAAGTTCGTGTTGTGGCATGCGCTTGAAGGATTGGGTAGGGCGAAAATAGTGCAACGACCATTTTATTTTATTTTTTTATTAATTTATCCAAAGACAAGATAGTCCTTGACTGCGATCTCACCTGATGGTAAGTGACGATGCAGTCTAAGATGGTAGCGGGCTGACTTGGAAAGGCTATGGCAGTGTATATTCTATACCCCCTAATCGGTTTCTATACGCCATCGTACCGGAACGCTATATCGCTCGGCGGCACGTCTTTGATGGTAGGGTGGTAACTAGCCACGGCCAAATCCTCGTATCAGAACCACCACCAGAGATCCATTTGAACTATCCACAAACTGTCAGATTTCAGTCCATAGCCCGTTAAGCTATTGGTTCTAGATTCTACGCATTACTCTTTATTTTAAACCACATATACTCGCATATGATACAGAACAGCAGTTAAATATTATTTGGGTTTAATGACGCATTTCACAGATTTGAGACATGAGACATTTGACCCGCTCGCGGTCGTATTCAAATCAAGATTTATCTGTAAACTTGTTTGGTGGCGTCATCACTGCGTCATTTGTACTCATTCGACCATCAGTGATTTATTTTCAAGTAGTATTTGTTTACTTGGTGCGTGCTTCATTTACGCATGTTTCGGTTATAACGTAAGCATAAATAAAAAAAAATATTATATTCATTAAGGGCGCCTTCAATTTATGCGTTTCTTGACGGCCTGCTGCGGTGCGGAAGTGGTGCGTTAGTCGTACTGCGCACGGCCGTTCGTTTTTTTTCATACAAAGCGCTCGGTGCCGTTGCCGTCTTGTTGTCGAGCGATCGCGGTACCGGCACGGCACCGCGCTATAGCCGCACCGCGCGCTTTTTATGAAAAAAAACGAACGTCCGTGCGCAGTACGACTAACGCACCGCTTCGGCACCGCAGCAGGCCGTCAAGAAACGCATAAATTGAAGGCGCCTTTAATGTCGTCGGTCCACCTAGTGGGGGGTCTGCCAACACTGTGCTTCCCGATGCAGGGTGCCCCTCCAGCACCTTGGAATCCCAATGACCAACAGCTCTTGGAACTATATGCCCCGCCCATTTCCACTTCAGTTACGCGGCTCGCTGCGCGTATATATACTCGCATAGATCTGTCCATCTCCCATTGAATGATCCTGAGCCTTCTTATGAGGCCCATAGTTAGCGATCATGTTTCGGATCCCTATCGCAGGGAGGGGCTGAATTCAGGCGGCTTGTGAAAGTTCCATGCAAGAGACCTTTGTCCAGATGTGGACGTCTATTGGTTCACAAAGAAAAAGAAGAAGAAGTATCATTTAGCTACCCACTAGACCAGGGAGGTCTAGTGGCCAGCTTTGCTAGCAGCAGATCATGAAGACCCGGGTTCCAATATGGTTTCTATATAGAAATTCTCAGGAGCTGACCGAAATTTGGAAGTATTACTCTCCCACGGAAAACACGTAAGCACTAAACCGTAAGCCATTGGACTTTGTCTCATTCCAGTAAAATGCCAGTCGCATTATTTTATTCGCTGACTTTATGAGATTTTTCTTTTAAGCTAATAAATATTATTTAGGAGATGAGATGGAATTGCCTGTGAAATAATTTTGCCACATAAAATACGAATAGCATCATAATTATAGGTACATGTGGGTGCCTGTATGCAATGCAACCTACGTAGACTTAAGGCTGAGGCCGCACCTCCCATCAGAGAGCATTCAGACTCTAAATGACTTTGGTCCTTGATAAGGAGGTTGTTAGGCCCGTATAATCTCTGATTTTGTGAAAAATCGGAGAAAGTAAGCGAAGTGCTTTGCTTTGCACCTAAAATGTTCTGTCTTCTGTGGTAGGTAGGTATTAAGTATGTTCACAGTTTCGTTGAAATCGCGGTAAGAATATCCTGAGCGAGTTTTACTATTATTATATCTAATCGATACATATAAAATTCAAAGTCCTGACTGACTGACTGACTAAGATATCAACGCACAGCCTAAACTACTGAAGTTAGAAACTTGAAATTTTTACAGTTGGTTCCTTTTATGACGTAGGCGCACACTAAGGAAGGATTTTTGAAAATTCAACCCCTAAGGGGGTAAAATAGGGGTTTGAAAAATCGAACTTGACGTGAGCAAAGCCGCGAGCAAAAGCTAGTTAAAATATATAGATACCTTTTAGGTTAAGTTTCCCGTTGCTCTCTCAAATGGCAGCTAATGAAAAAAAAAATTGCTTATTGTGCGTAAAAATGTGATTTCTCAACAAATAATGCTATCTTCATTCCGGCAGATCTAGATCCATCAAACACTTGTCTACCTCCTCTAATTACGTGAAATGAATCCGACACTTGTAATGGACACGGCTCTGATTCCGTTGGCAACACTACATCAGTTCTTATAAAAAGTTTAGTGCACCGGCCCAAACTTTTGTGTCCTAAAGTCATTTTTGCTTTACGCTAATTTGAGCTCTATAACTAAGTAATTTAGACGTACAATAAAGTAATATTTTCTTGCACTAATGTCCTGCTCGATTGCAGGAGGATATCGCATGCACTTGGCGTCAAGGTAACATGCAGGTAGGCTCGCCACGCTCTGCTAAATCATAATAATGTTCAAAGAGTTTTTTTTTTCTACTAGCTTTTGCCCGTGACTGCGTCTGCGTGGACGTTTGAGATTTTTAAAAATTTCGCGGGAACCCTTTGTTTTTCCGAGATAAAGGTAGCCTAGGTCACTCTCCAAATCCTCGACAGTATCGCAAAGCAATCTCTACCAAATTTTGCCAAGATGGTTCAGCGATTGAGCTGTGAAAAGGTAATAGACATACTGGCAGTTCTACATAATATAATATCATATATATATTTTTTTTTTATTATTATAGTTTGGATTTGAATGAGATACAATGTCGTTTAACTGCTTACCTTTCACCATTTTTTGTAGTTGGGCTTTTAGTTTTACTTTTTTACACTTGGCACTAAAGTGTGATTGTGTTTTTTTAAATATTATTTTCTTTGGCTTATACCTACTAGTTTTTTAAAGGAATATCCGCTATGTATAAAACAACTTTTGCTGCGGTTTCTTCAGGACGGAAATCAATTTTTAAAAATCCCGCTGGGAACTCCGCTTGCTCTCTTGGTGGTGATTTGGTTAGCTTGTTAGTAAAGAAAAAGTCGGACTCGCACAAGATTTTATAAGACATTATGTAGGTTCTTTTGTTTTTTAATTATTTCTTGTTATAAATCGCAGCAATAGAAATACACGTAATGTGAAAATTTCAACTATCTACCTATTACGGTACATGAGAAACAACCTGTTGAAAGTCAAGCAGATGGATGCACGGAATAGAATCCCGTTGGCATCCGTTGGGTACGGAATCCTAAAAAGAAGTCAATCTACACCGTGGTAAACATTGTCAAAATCTATCATCCATTCGAAAATCCTTTGCTGAAAATGATAGTTCAATTAATTAATCCAAGTCCAACTCTATTGTACACAGCCAAATTGGCGGCATTGTTCCGTCTGTATCACTTAATTTAATCTCTAGCGTCACACCCGCCGTTGACTCACGGAGTCAGTGACCCCGTCTGTTTGCACGAATTTTCCAAATGACCCACTCGACGGTGAGATTTCGCCTCCATTAATTGAATTAAGATATCTTAAGCTCAAGGAGCATTGACGCTGAATTTTCTGAGTGAAAAGGGTTTAGGCCATTGTTCACAAGATGACCAAATGCGAATTGGCAGACTTCACACACCTTTGAGAACCATGAACCACAATTTTCAGACCATGTAGGGCTAACATGTGTATCACGAGATGTCTACACGTTTTCTCGTAATCTTTATGTGAATCTCTACAAAGATTCACCAGTAAAGTGTAATGACAAAATTTTCTCGTACCGCTGACAAGGAAACCGTTTTAATAACAAAACTAAAACCGCTTTTTACAAGCTTTTATTTAACTTGCACTTTATGTATGTATGTTTGTTTTATTCCAAATCTTGCAAGCTGAATTAGAACAGGTCTCCGATTGAGCTGAAACTTTACATATATAATATGTAAACCTGATGACAATGTAAAGTTATTACATTTAAACTTACTCGCATAACGACTAATAAATAAAACTCAGAACTTCACTCTGCATTTAAGACTCGAGTCCTAAAAAATTAAGGCAAGTCTTTATAATATAAGCAACAAAAGGACTTGAGAAGCAGACTAGATATCTTTCATCACTAACTTACACCAAAGTTTAGTTCCATTGTGAACATTGTACAATGACCTGGCGAACAGTTTGTTTTACTCAAATTAATCGCATTTTAGTTCAGCCAACTTTGAATCGTTTTTGAAATATCTCTGCAACAATATCGTTCCTTTGCTGCTACACTCTCAAAAGTCCCGATTTCCCAAGAATTGTGACAAAAATTTTCAAAATCTTATGCTCGTTTTGACTATATATCTTATCTGTTCCCAATTGACTAACTTGGCTGATTAATGTTGATTAGAAAAGTTTAATTGGTCGTTTTGTATTTCTGTTTTATTTGCGACGACCAAATCAAGATTAACACAGTTTTCGATGCTCCGAATGGTCCATGTCGTCTAATTCGTATTGACAGTGGGTGCCAAATTATTATGCTCAGAATGACCTTAATAGCCCAAAGAATTTTTTAATTTATTTTAGTGTTTATAATCTATTCGCTGACGCTCGCAATTTCGCACACGTGGGAACTCTCTTATTTTCCTATGTGTTTTTCCAGACTATAATCTATCTCTGTGCAAAATCATGTGTGTGTGTGTGTGTGTGAGTGATTCAGCCTTCGATTCGGTCGTTACGGCGTGATTGAGTAACAAACATCCAACATGGATATTCATACATCCAAATTTTCGCATTTATAATATTAGTAGGATGTACTTAATCCAAAATCTACAAAAAATTAATAATTAAAATCCACGTATGGAAATTAACTTTATGTTTTCACGTCTTCTACATTTTACTATAGTCTGATGTTCAATAAGTCAGTTGATGGGTTACTTTCTTCCATTTATTCCAAGTTTCCACAAAATGTGTGTATTGTTATTATTCATTTTTAATTAAAATCAGATGTATTTTTATGTAAATTATTAAACTGTTTGACTAATTGCAAATTCATTCACAATTTTGTTATAATCTTGAAGTCAAGTCTTACTGAACAGACTCTACATACAATTACAGATTTACTATCATAATTCTATGCATGCATACAGTATTATTTGAATAAATTTTCGCTTAACAATCGATAGATTTTGGATTATATTATATTTTAATAATAACGCCTATTAGTGCTGAGATCATCTTGATCTGCGCGACTGAAGGTTCTACTCTCAAGCCCGTTCTTAGCTATACCTACTTGGTTCGAAGGCGGTTTGGTTTTATTAATTTGCGCAGCCTGGACTTGGTTGAGAAAAGAGAACGTCCCTTCTCTATTAGTACTAGTCGATGCCCATAACTTTGTCCGCGTGGATAAAGACTTGTTTTTTCGCGCGGGAACTCTTTGGTTTCCTAGTATTAATCCTGTGTAATAAGTATTTTTTCATCTCCTGAATAAACTTCGTCACGATCGGTTCAGCGGTTTGGCTGTGGATATGCATTAAAAACCTCAATAGCGCATCGGTTAAGGTGCAGACTAAAAACAGTAAAGTCCTCGGTTCGAATCCCACCCGTTGTCCTATTGTCGTGTCACTCCTATCACTTATTTTACGTCTAGTTGGAGCCTGGAGGGGAAGGGAAAATTACTCATGTGCAACATGACTCGAAAAATTATATTATATTATTGCTCCTAACATCAAACACACGTAAGTCGTAACTAAATAAATAAATACTTATTTACTTAATAAAAAAATATTTTCAGTAACTGTTTTCTTTTATATTTCTGGACTAAAAAAGTAGACAATGACACACCTTGTATAACACTCTAGATTTGAAAATCCCATCAAAATCAGTTCAGTAGCAATTGCCAAAATTGGCCCGCACAAACAGAGGCAATTATAGCGATATCACAGACAGAATAATTTTTTTATATTTTATTAATGTATAGACAAATAATGCTTCCGTGTGACGTAGAGGCGAGGCAATATAATTATAATATGAAATAAAATAGTAGATTGTTACACAAGGGACGTAAGTAAGCTATTACAGAACAAGATCCAATTTGGCGCCAGTGCGAGCGCAGCTCGCATAGGGCGCTAATGGATCGCGTGCACCCGAGATATTTAGTCACACGAGCGAGCGCAGCGAGCGAGGGTGAATATAGTTCGAGGGTGTAATAGCTACTTGCAACCGAGGTAAGCATTCTACTTTATATCATTCTTGCGAGGTAACTTTGGACTTATCCGGCAAAAGGTTTTGCATCATTTGTTCTGCTTCAAGCAAACAAAAATCAGGCTCTCCTCCTTTATCATCATCTGATGAAGTGCTTGACATTGTTGTAAATAACTTAAATCCCTTTACGAACAAACTTCACAAACTTTCAGATCAAATGAAATGCCGTCATTTCCATTTTTTTTTCGTAAATAGTTTTCCATTTTTTTTTACGGCTCTGAGTTCCAAGGAGTTTTGCATAGTTTGAAATGTATGGAAATTAAATGCCGCCATGTTCAGTGTTTTTTTTTTTTTTTTCAGTAAAAAGTTTTCTTACCATTTTATAAGAAAAGAGATTGTTTACCAAGGAGTTTTGCATAGCTTGAACTGTAAAGTGAACATTACAATTAAAGCATAGTGCGACGTAATGTTGCCTTGAATTGCAAACACCAACTTACAAGGAGACTTTCCACCATAGTAATCCCTAGTTACTGAGCAAGTATGATATAAAAACAATTACGTATAAGTACGTTTATCTCACGAAGTTACGGGCGCTTTATTTGCGGTTACGTCGTGTACATATACATTGCGTAAGTGTGCGTGACTGTCGCGCGCTCACCCTTATACAGATGCCACACACACAACCATGAGCCACGTGCCCTCGTGAATTGAAAGAACTACACTAATAATAACAAGTGATTAATATTATTATTGTTCTAAAATCGCACGAGTACTAGCTACTTGAAATTAACCTACCCCAGGTTACTGATAGTGTAGTGATAAGCGGGAGGCGCGGCCTGGCGTCACCCATTGATGTCTGTGAAGTGTAAGTACGGAGTAACCGGGTGATAATGATATGTTTGATAACACGGTGCGTTCAGTGCTACTCGCTCCAGCAATACTTGCATTAAATTAACCTTATTAATATTAAAGTATGTAAAGTTTGCATGTATTAATGAGATGGACGGACGGATGTTTGTTACTCAATCACACAATCAGTCACAATTGTTTTCCGATGGTTTGCCACTTACACTTTTAAATCGGTTAAAAACATAAATTGATAGCGTATAACGTTTTTGATAACGATAAACTCGTTTCGGCGAACGCTTTTTTAGCTAATGGCAATACCGAGGATCATTGAATTACAATCCATTTACAAGAACATCGAACGATCATTGTGAATTTAGTAGACTACGAAATTTTGGACCAATGACATGTAAAATAGCAGACTCGGGGCCCAGTGGTAGATTCATTTGACGATTCGAAAGCACCTTGTAGTTTTAAAAGTTTATTTGAATAAAAAATTATTCTATTTCTATTCTTTTCTATTTGAATGTTGGTTATATCCTCCAGGATTTGAATAAACAAGTGATCCAATTGACATTTTATAAGTTGTGAGATGTTGACGTGAATGGGTCAAATTATTCATACAAATCTCATGTGCATTCTTCTGTGATCGAAGGCAGTAGCTCATTGAAGTTTTAACTAGATTAGGTTTAATCTTATTACAATCAATAGAATGATGGAATGTTATTCAAAAACATACATTATGATCCTGAAAAAGGAAAAATGCACATAACTCGATTTTGAAGAAAATCTCCACAGAGGTTAGCTTGCGCTGGAGATATTAAAGTGCACAAGTGTATGCACAAACATAGTTAAGCTTCCTATTATTCAGGTAATTTGGGAATTCATAAATCTTAAATGCATTTCCACCGAGTTTTGAATCGAAAAGTCTATTTCACTTAGGATTCTTACTTGGCCTGAACTAAATATTTCCAATGATATAATAAATTGTAGAGCTAATTATAATAAAAGGTTATCATTGTTTACACATAATTAAGTAGCTATATAACAACATAATATATTATGAGAAATTGGAAATTTACAGATGATAAGTAGGTACAGGAAAAGACCTATATTTTGATCAAGCTACAGCTGTTTCATATTTTATATCGCGTACATTTAATTTTAATTTTTGTTTATCGACTAAACCTAAATCTTTAAATATTATACACTCTAGATGATGCCCATAACTTCATCCGCGTGGATTACATTTTTAAGATTCCTGAGGGAACTCTTTAATTTTCCGGGATAAAAATTAACATATTATGTATTAATCCAGGGTATACCCTGGATATATCTGCATTAAAATCAGCCAAATATAAAACATTTTGAAATGAACTTTGGCTGAAAGTACGACTTATACAACGATGTCTCACTTCTTTTTAGGGCTCCATACCCAAAGGTGTCCCTTTGGTTGCGGAGCCTTGGGTGGGTGTGCACCCACCATTTATTATGTCAATATTATAAAGTAGGTATAAACATCGCAGTTTCTGTTTTCTGTTTACTAGAGATGGCGCTATTTTACGCAGTTTGTAGCCATCCAAGCGTAAACTAAGTATTAAGTAGGTATTAACTACGTGAAATGTATGGCAATATTGACTCGATATTGTGTTATTGTTCCTAGACACGCAGTAGCGTGTACACAAGGTATGAAACGAAAGGCAGACGGGAGCGATTTAGGCACCATAAAAATAATATTATTACGATCTAACGTTACCAATGTTTAAGTACAATACGGTAGTTAGGTACAATAATAATTCGAGTAGGTGCCTATTACTTATGTTAGCCTACCAACATATTATTTACTATTATACTTGATGTACGCGGCTTCGCTCGCGTGGATTTAGTTTTTAAAAATCCCACGGGATCTCTTTGATTTTCCGACATAAAAAGTATGTCACCCTTCTGGTCCTTAACTATACCCATGCAAAACTTTTCGTCGATCCGTTGCTTTGTTGCAGCGCGATTGAAGGACAAACCAACAAACAAACAGATTTTCGCATTTATTACATTAATAAGGATACAGTCTTATGCTTTATCAAGAACTAGCGTTTGCCCGTGACTTTTTCCGCGTGGAATTAGGTTTTGAGATCCATGGAAAATTATTTATTTTCCCGGAGTGGCCTATGTCACTTCCAGGTCAACCATAGCTGTGCAAAAAACGGTGCTATCTGTAGCTCTGTTGCGGCGTGATTGAAGGACAAACCAAGAAACAAATACGCTTTCGCATTCATAATATTAGTAAAGAAGTGAGGTCAAAACGGATATGCACCTACCATGATAATTTTTTTGGTTAATAGTCCCTCTTGTTCCTGTTGATGGTATTGTAGGTACGTTTATCTCACGAAGTTACGGGCGCTTTACTTGTGGTTACGTCGTGTACAATCACATTGCGTAAGTGTGCGTGCCTGTCAGGAGCCTAGGTGGGAGCGGTCAGGCGCGAGCAAGCTCTTGCTCACACTTATACAGATACGATACCCACACAACCATGAACCACGCGCCCTCGTGAATTGAAAGAACTATAATAAATTCTAAAGTTCAAATAAAAAGAACTGTCATGTTGGAAAAAGTACACTATCAATGACAAACATGAACTGTCAAGTGAAATAAAGGCCCATTGTCACGTTCGCATCAGGAAACGCACCGTGAACGTACGTACTATACGTGACGTGATCCAAATTCCGTGTTAACAATAAAACTTGAGAGAAAGATAATTTTTTGTGTATCTACAGAGTTTACCTCAATAAGAAATAATACAAAAATCTCCTTAGTGTGCACATCTATTTTTAGTAAAAAAAATTGCGTACTTTACAAAATATAAAATATTGTAGGTACTATTATGTAGCTATACATTAATATTGTAATATTTTGTTATGAAAAGAGTAACTGCTGAGTTTCTTGCTCTTCTCAGCAGAATCTGCTTTCCGAACCGGTGGTAGAGTCATGACGTGCCATAAGAGCTACAAGTTGGCCTACATGAAATAAATATTTTTGAATTTAAATACATCTGCAATTTATAATCGCAGTGAAACTTTTGAGGTTGTGTAGGTCTGGTAGTTTTTTTTCCCAATAAATTGGCAGGCTTCACACACCATTGATAGCATTATGGAGATCTCTCAGATTCCTCCACGATGTTTTCCTTCATCGTTGAAGCATGTGCTCAAAAGAACATAACTAGAAAAAGTCAAAAATGCGTGCCTGGGATCGAACCCGATCGATCTATCGCGATTGGATCAATGATTTCTATAATATAAATCGACCGTAGCAATTAACATAGTCGTATGTGAAAAACCACTACTCCAGGGCACGGCCGCTCAAAGCTTCAAATATGTGAAAAGTGAAAAACAGTCAACATATCCAACCCTTGCACTTGCAAAAACCAAAGATGGTTGGTTGATTCCAAAAGTTTCACAATTGGTGGGGGCATTGCTATCCCCATTCTAAGACCCTTAATGCAACAAAACGAAAATCGCCAAAATGTAGATCCGACACTGTTAATTGCTACGGTCGAAATCGTAAGCCCGTCTAACTTTTAAACTGTATATTTTTACCACGAAATCTGGCAAATTAAAGATGTTTATGTAGACAATACGTAAAATACGTTCACCCTATTATCCTACTAATATTATTAATGCGAAAGTTTGTATGTATGGATGGATGACTGCACCGATTTGGCTAAAAAACATAGAGATAGATTTTATCCCGGAAAATAGGAGAGTTCCCGCGGGAGTTTAAAAACTTCAATCCACGCGAATGAAGTCGCGGGTATCGACTAATAGTTCGTAAATAGAGAAGTATCAGTATTACCTTACGATTACCGAATTAGGTCCCTACTTGATATTTCGCTAAAAGCTTAAAACGTTCTCATTGCCAATTGCCGAATCCTTGCGGTTAATGATGCGTGTGTTGATGGCTGATGCATTGACGTAATCACGCGTGAAATTGCTCGTCAAGGTTTATCTAAACAATGTAATATGCAATGCTGCAAAAGTGGGAATTATAGTACGTCTATCTCACAAAGTTACGGGAGCTTTACTTGTGGTTACGTCGTGTACATGCAGATTGCGTAAGTGTGTGTGCCTGTCCTAAGTGGGAGCGGTCAGGCGCGAGCGAACTCTCGCTCCCACTTATACAGATACGACACACACAGCCATGAGCCGCGTACCCTCGTGAGTTGAAAAAACTATACACAAGGAGGCAATTTTTCGAATGCGAGCGAAGTTTTCGACAAATTCGAGCATTGCTTGACTGATACTAGTTTATGTCATAATCTTCTTAATATATAAAAATGAATCGCTTAATGTGTTGGTAAGCGCATCACGCGTGAACGGCTGGACCGATTTCGCTAATTCTTT
This sequence comes from Hipparchia sbordonii, assembly GCA_038048805.1. Taxonomy (NCBI): domain Eukaryota; kingdom Metazoa; phylum Arthropoda; class Insecta; order Lepidoptera; family Nymphalidae; genus Hipparchia; species Hipparchia sbordonii. The sequence goes on along the minus strand of CM076107.1, from coordinate 2,592,200 downwards.
TTTTATTGTGTTTGTTATTGTTAGGAGAAGGTTCTTATGAAAGAAAAAATTAAGAAAATTGCGCGGAAAATTAGAAAATTTAAGAAATATTAACCACCATATTAAATTATTTCTAATGTAACCGCTTTTACAATTCAAACTTTTTTGATGTAACCTTATGGCGTTTGACATAACATTGACAGAATGCGTGCTGCCAATTTCGTCAAAGAGGATGTAAAAAAACTTAAGACAGGACAACGTCTGTCGGGTCTGCTAGTGTATGTATAATAATGTAATGTATAATCGCGGGCGAAAATTGTATGATCGATAATTATCGATAATTATAATTAGGAGATAGACCATGATATCATAGTCAACAAGCCATCTTTTAAAAAAAACACAGTTGAGAAACGGTGTCTGAGCAATGAAAGTCCATATAAAACGATAATTAACGTAGGTATGCCTAATAAAAACCATAAACAATTTTGTTTTGCACCCACCATTTATAGACATCAACACCGTTTTATATTATGTTTTTATTGTTTTCAACTTTCTTTAACGATTTTAGACTAGGGTTTGAATTCATCCGCTTCATAATACTTTTTAATCAGACACAAAATTAAAAATTTTATTTATTTATTTATTTATTTATTTATATTATGAAAATCAACAGCGAATTTGTACAATAATTAACTTAAGAGTAGTAACAATTTTATGGCCAATTATAGATTTTCTAAAAATTACAGATAAATATTGTAAGAGTGAGTAAAAAATAACTTTAAAAAAACACAACTAATGAGAACAACAAATTTCAAAATAGTTTGAATAGAAAGTAAGTCAATGAATAAATAGGTATGTTTGCGAGTACGTGTGTGTGTATGTGTGAGTGTAATCGTGTGTTTGTGTATGTGTGTGTGTGACTGTATGTATGTGAGTTTGTGACTGAGCATGAGTGTGTAAGTGTTTTCTCGTAGAAATATCAGGATTTTTGTGAGATGTATCGCCTAAATGTATTTTTTGAGTAACGGAAAAGATCAATATGGGAGAATTTTTTATTATAGGACCGAGTAATTCTAGTAATAGCAGAATTTTTCGTATAATGTTTCCTTTTGAAAGGGACACGGAATAATGATGTATGTCGGGTCCGCATAACGGGTACACTCAAATTAATTTTAGATAGAAGTTGCGGACTATCAATTTTTCCATTTATAATATCATATAGCAGTACCATGTCAGCTATATCCCTCCGTTCCCCACAGCTTCTTAAATCATAATGTTTACAATTCTCCTTGTAATCTGAGGGTACATAATAGGTGCGATAGTTCAAATGTTTTATAAATTTACGCTGAATTCTCTCAATTGCTTCAGTAGGTTTAATGTAGTAAGGAGACCATACGCTACTGCAATACTCTAAGTTACTACGCACGTATGCGAAATAGACTGTCTTAAGTGTATTGATGTTTTTAAATGGTTTACAAGTTCTTAGAACAAAGCCAAGCATAGAATACGCTTTATTAGTAATGGCTTCAATATGGGGATTAAATGTCATTTTTTCGTCAGGAATAACTCCGAGATCGCGCACTTTTTCGACTTTGGAGATGGTCTGACCATCAATAGTGTAATTATACCTAATCGGATTATTATTTCGGGTAAAACTAATTTGCTGACATTTAATTATATTAACTTGTATTCTATTGTCTTTATAATAGGAAGAGAGTTTATTGAGATCATCCTGTAACTTCTGACAATCATCAATACTATTAATTCCCATGTATATTTTAGTGTCGTCAGCATACATTAAAAATTTTGAATTAAGAAAACATCTGTCAATATCATATAAGTAGATATTATAAAACAAAGGACCTAAATGAGAGCCTTGTGGAACCCCAGAAGGGATCTCACAAAAATCGGAACGACTACCGCCAACCACGACAGCCTGAGATCTATTAGACAGGTAAGATTTGACCCACCTTAGAAGATCTCCGTGGATTCCTAGACATTCCAGCTTTTTTAGGAGGATGAAATGGTCCACGCGATCGAACGCTTTTTCAAAATCGGTATAGATCACGTCAACCTGTACACGTTCATCCATGGATGATAAAACGTCTTCAGTAAATGTTATTAGATTAGATAAAGTTGATCGTCCTTTAAAAAACCCGTGTTGTTCGGAAGGAATAGAATTTATCAATGTAGGATATATTGTATTATACACAATTTTTTCAAGCATTTTCCCAAACACGTTCAATATGGATACGGGTCGATAGTTTTCTACGCGATTTTTGTTTCCCTTTTTGTGTATTGGAACAATGTGAGCTTCCTTCCACTTAGACGGAAAGTGACCTTCAGCTATTGATCTATTAAAAATAACACTTAGTGGTGTAATAAGAGCCTTTCTTGCATGGAATATAAAGTAAGGAGGTAACTTGTCACTTCCAGGGCCCTTAGATTTATCAAGTTTAATTATAATTTTTAATATTTCATCTGTATGAACTTTGAGGGAATGAATGTATGGAGTACTTGAATTTTTTGGAGGGTTATATACGAGAGATGGATAATCCTTAAGCGGCAGAGAAAATACGTTGTAGAAAAATTTATTAAAAGCAATAGCGTGATCTTTGTTAGTAATTGATTCGACGTTTTGATAAACAATTTTTTTTGGTAAGTTGGTGGTATTACGCTTTGTTTTCGTAAATGACCAGAATCGTTTAGAATTTGCTCTTAAGCACTGTTCATTAAACTCAGTATATTTATTGTAACAATCATTTTCTACTTCTCGCTCGCGCTTTCTTAACCGGGAGAACTCTTGGTAGTCCAGAGGGTCATGAAATCTTTTCCATCGTGCATGGACCTTTGATTTTTCCCGAATAATTTTTATAAGAGATTTACTGTACCATTTTGGATAAACGTCGTTTTTTCTCGTTACCGTTAAGGGAACAAATTTAAAAATGCTCTCATAAAGATGTTCATAGAAGCAATCAACCGCGTCGTCTAAGGAACCCTCATTGAGACATGTACACCATGGGATTGACATCAGATAATTCACTATGTGATCATAGTTAGCTTTGTGAAATTTAAGTTTAAGATGAGGATCAGCTGGTAATGGTTTAGTAGACAAAATAGGCATATCAATTAATAAAGCTGGGTGAAAATCATCTTGTTTCAGTAGAGGGGATAACGCGAGGGATAAATCTACAGAAAAGTTTGTAAATACCAGGTCTAAAATATGGTTATGCGAATTTTTAAAAAGCGATTGTTGCGTAAAGCCCATCATGTTTAAATGCTGAATTAGCTTCATGCCTGCTTCTTGAGTATTCTGTGTCCCTTTATTTTTAAAAGTGGGTCCATTCGTAGACCATTCTATGAAGGGCATGTTAAAGTCGCCAACGATTATGAAGTGATCGTTCTCTAATTTACTGTTTTCATTATAAATTGATTTCAAAAATTCTTCTAATAAATGAGATTGAGTATTTGTGTTCCCAGGTATATACGTAGCAAGAATATGGAGATTTTTATTTGAGTGTAAAGAGCGAGAAGGAATACTTATCGATACGGCATCTAGTGCGCGACATGGTGTACTCAGCTCTAGGACAGAGGCATCTAAGCATCGTTTCACGCATATCATGACACCACCGCCTATGGATTTATTACAAGCTGAGAGGTCCCTGTCATGCCTAAATATGTCGTATCTTAAATCGCAAAACTCCCTGTCACCAATATTAGAACTAAGCCAGGTTTCGGTTAGTATTATTACGTCGAAGTCATACAGTAATATATTTCTATACAAGTCATTTGTTTTAGTTCGTATTCCACGAACGTTCTGATAGTATAGTTTTAATCCTACCTTCCCCATTTTGAACAATAATTATAACAGAAAAATAAAAACAAAGTAAGAAAAATGCAGTTTGTGGGTGGTTGAACATATTTATGACTGACGTAATTTGATATGTTACCTGGCCTGGCCGTCGTGTTATCAGTGCACGATCTAAGTACTTGTATGATCTTAACATTGACAAAGTATATTATAAGAAAAGCGATGAGAGACGTTGAATTTTTGTTAGTATGATAAAGTGTAAATATGCTGTGTGGTGATGTATATAACTGTGTAAATGTGTGTGTGTGGTGTGAGAGTGCGATGAACGTTCTATGATGTAATATTATGCTTAAATACAAAGTGTAACTTAAAAAATCAATAACTATACTAGTAATATACTGTATTGTAAATATTATAACATTAAGTAGTGAGATTAATTTATTTTCTTTAAATCTTCCCGAGTATTTATTTGGAAAAAAGGGCATTTGTCGTTTTTCCTCACTAAGATTTTGCAGTTTTTTATCCAACAGTATTTAAAGCCCTTCTTATCGCATGCTAGACGAACTTCCTTGTATAAATCTTTATTCTTAGATGTCAAGTGTTCGCGCAAGTAGATTTTAACTGCGGGTCCATCAATACCGATATCCTCCGTGTTTAAGCCCCGCGCAAGCCTATATCCTGCTAGTATATTACTTTTAACCGATCTAGACCTCAGTCTACACACAACGACTCGAGACCGTCCGTCGATCTTTTGACGCGGCTGAACTCTGTGGACGTGGTCTATGTCATGAACTGTTATCGGTACATTAATGTGCTCTGACATTTTTAATACAAGCTCAGCAAGATTTTCGCTTTTACGTTCTGGTAAACCGACTATTTCAATGTTAAGGAGCCGATCTCGTTGCTGTTGGTCGTCGATGTCTTGTTGCAGCTCCACCAATTTATTTTTAGTCGAAAAAATTTCCTCGTTTAGCAGGGCTATCGTTTTAGAGGTGTTGGATGTCGAGCTAGCTTTCAAGTCGTCATATTGCTTAGAGGTGAACTGGATGGATGCCTTAAGTTCCTCAATTACTTTTTCCATATGATTTTGTCTATTTAGTATTTTTGAGTTGCCTTGGGAATTATGTTGAGATAGATTATCGATCATAGTATTTAATTCGCGTTTTAATTCGGAGGAGGAGGATTCTAGTTTATTGGTTTCCATCTTGAAATTTGACGAGAGATCTGCAAGTTTTTTATCTAACTTTCCCAATTCCAACTTGATATCACTCTGCTCCTTGCTTAAGGCACTAGTTGTTGCTACAAACTCCTCTTTGATGCTTCCTACAACCGATCTGATTTCCAAGCTAATTTGAGCTCTAATATCTTGCATCAGGGAATCTTTCAGGTTTGTAATGCACGACGAGATAGACACGTTCAATTTCTGATCCAGAAGGGCACCAATGCTGTCAATTGTTACCTGTTGCATTGAACCATCATTCACATGAAAAAGGGGCGACCCGGGCGACACACACTGGTTTTCATGATCAAGGGACATGTTCATCAAGTCGGGTTTAGTAGGGGCCTCACTGCCTTTCACTGGTGTATCATCACGAATCTTCTTGCGACGTGACACAGAAGAACACGTAGGGCAGATCCAATTTAGTTTGCAATCCTTAGTTATTGCTGAGTATTGTCCAGGTTTAATTCCCACACAGTCGTAGTCAAACATATCGCGGCAACCGTTACATTGTAAATGCAAATCTTTTTTTAAAGTACATTTACATACTCTGCACTTATCCATTACTTTGTAATATGTATATAGTTACTCGAGGAAGTAATAAAGTTCGATGTTACTAATCGATTTGGTGAACTTATCACTTTGAATAAATAACAGTACGATTCACTGAGATTATTATTTCTTTGTCATTATGTTTCACTAAATATACTATTCACACTACAATCAATTAAAAATAAACTTTTAAACTATTTTTTTACAATTTTTTCTCCAAGAGAAAACAAAAACGCGACTCACTCTTCCAAATGCGGGTGGGAGAAATTAAATTTCTTAACTCTTCCAAATGCGGGTGGGAGAAATTAAATTAAAAGAAAAAAATTAAAAACCCACGATGTAAATACACTTCAGGAAAATGGTTAATAAATGAATATGAAAGACTAGGGATAGAAAACTTGAGACAGGGATAGTGGGAACTCTATGTCAGGTGGATTAGAACAACTATGGGCTGGTGTTATTACTTATTATTATTTATTTATAACCCACCAATTTATACTTCGTACTTTTGGAGGGCTGGCTATAGATATACATATAGAAGAACCTGCACCTTAAAACAATACAATTAAGATCAACTTTAATTCAACGTTAGATGGTATAGTATTGCAACACTCGAAATCTATAACACTGGCAAGATGTATAAATTCGATGGTACTAACCTAACCTAACCTCAAAGGATTGTAACTGTAGAGTAAATGATTTGTAGAATGAAGATTGTAGCAATCACGCGCGGTGGAACGCAACGAGGAGGATTTAATTTACTTTGTACTAGATGGCGCTAGTTGTAGGTTAGCACGCGATGTGGAAGTCATCAAGACCTTCCATTAGACGCTGCTGTAGCAGATCCTTTTCATTCTAGACATTTCAATTTTAATTATTTGTATAGATGTAAAGATTGAGAAGGTAATTGGATTTTTTCAAGTGATACTTTAGTAAGACTGGTATTTGCAACTCTTGAACATTATAAATACCAAACATTGTGTTAATGTCAGTAACAGTAACTGGATGCTAAGAAGTAAGAACAGTGTTCATTGTTCTATACGTGTTTACATAATACCAGAGAATACAATGAAAGTGAATACCACACCGGTGCTGTTCTAGATACTCTCGCTTAACAAATGTTTATAAAACATAGACAATTTTTTGATTCTCTTTTCTTTTATTAAGGTTTGCGGCATTTGCGGAATCTGGTACAAATGCAGAGTGACTTCAAGTGCGCCTTAGAATTTCTTCTGACAGCAGATAGTATAGTTCTTTCAATTCACGAAGGCACCTGAGCTTTACTTGTGCTTACGTCGTGTACATTGCGTAAGTGTACGTGCCTGTCAGGAGCCTAGGTGGGAGTGGTCAGGCGCGAGCAAGCTCTCGCTCCTACTTATACAGATACGACACACACACTACCATGAACCACGCACCCTCGTGAATTGAAGAACTATACCTTTAGAGGTACCAGTGGTGAGATTCTCTAAAAATGATTGCTACAGTGTGGCGATTGCAATCGTCTCTGATTGGCCGATACTCACTCGCTATTGGCTAAAATGCATTGTTGCACAATGAATGCGATAGATTGAGTCAATCAGTAGCAATGATTGCATAGCTTTTACAGAATCGATCTAAAGCTCTACCAGCAGTACACGACCGGTTATATCAATGAATTATGAATTTTTTATTGTTATAGTATGGCTAGGATAGATTATTATTTTTTATTCACTAGCTGATGCCCCATGCCCGCCACTTCATCCGCGTGGATTTAGTTTTTAAAATCCCGCTGGAATTCTTTGATTTTCCGGGATAAAAAACCTATGTCACTCTCCAGGTCCTCAACACTACCCTTGCAAAAAATCACGTCGATTCGTAGCTGTGTTGCAGCGTTATTGAAGGATATACCAACAAACAAACACACTCGCATTTATAATATTAAGTAAGGATATAGAGTATTAATTCATGGAATCGTTGTACCTAAGAGGTACTTCTTAATTTCCACTCTACAGGTTCGTGAAAACGAAATTGACAGAAAGTGTCATCTATCTTAGCATTGGTAAAACAGGCATTATATTATTCTGATTCTTCATCCGAGATATCATTCAACAAAATAGGTGAGTGACTCGAACTCGCAATTGTTTCAAATTGTTCGTAAGTTGAAGGTTATTAGATTTCAAAGTTTCAAACTGAGTAGAGCTTTCATGGAAGTAATAGTTGGTATCATTAATCATACTTACGGATACTTACTTTACAAACTAATCTCGAACATAGCGATCTCAGGAACCATAGACAAGCATCAATCGATGAGAAGATCCTGATTTGACGTATACTGGTAGTTCCATTTTTAAAAATATTGCTTATATTTTCTCTTATCCCTCATATTCCTTTTCATACAAACGTAGTTTTAGTTTAATTTAGAAACTATTGATAAATTTTAATCTTGATTTTAGTAGGTACCTACCTAAATTAAAGCTTTAAAACTACGTTCGTACGGAAAATAGAGTTTTCTTGAGTTTATGTCTAAGGAGTCTCTTAAGCTTGTGCTAGTAGGTAGATATGTACATAGTATAGTCCAAGAAGTGGATGTTTGAACCGTTGACCTTTCTATTTTTTGTCCAGTCTTTGACAGTTGACCTATTAGGACTAAGCTATCTTGCTCAGCTAATTTTTCATTAGAGCGGTTGAAAAGTTAGAGGTCTGGGACTCGAACCCCGACACCTCGAAGAGCAGACTGAAAGTCTTATTAACAAAAAGATTTACTTACATACAAATCATTTATTCTGGTTAATGACCGCTCAGTATTCAAATAAGAGTCAAACTAGGTTTGTACGATGCTTGATCCAGAGATAAGCTTCTTAATGCTTCTTAAGTTCCAGTTGTGTTTATTCTTGACAACTATCAAGTTTGGAGTAGCCTTTGAGTGTAGCTTAACTTTTAAAATAGGTACCATCCATATGAAATTCTTTTTCTCAAATTGATAGTTCTGACGTTAAAGCTATTTTTAATTGTCAGTCTCAAACGGAAATCTACTCGTAATAAATGAATTGCCAATTGTAAATATAAAGTTAGGCATCTTAAGAAAAGCTTAGGTACCTATTTACTTTTACTATCTTTATAAATAGAACGATTTAAATTATTGCATCATTAAAATAGAATATGAATGTAACTCATATATTTTATTTTCTTTACTTGCAGTAGTTTATCCACTGCTTAAGAGACACTTAAAAATAAATTATCTTCGGTTATGAAAATTTATGTGCAAGAAGTCATGAAATAGTTATTTTCGTAACAAAGTGTTTTAATGGCCCGGCTATTTACGTTTTGTAACTGCGGTTTACTCTTTGAATCATCGCTGTAGCACGATACCTCAGGGGGATGGAAAATTAAACCACAAGAAATCATTTCAATACAAATATTTTAATACATTCATATCAGGTAGTAAAATTTGTCCGCTCAGCGGAAAGGTACATGGACACATTAATAAATTAACTTATGCTAAATCAGTCTGACGTTCGCGCCGAGCGCGGTTCGTCTTATCCTAGTATCACAGATGAGTAGAGCGGTGGGTCGGGCGGCGAAGCGCACCCGCGCGGCGAGGGGTGCGCGCGGCGCGGGGGGTCACTCCTCCGACGCGGTGGAGATCTGCGTGCTGCCGCCGGAGCTGAAGGAGCTGCGGCACACGCCATCCGCGCCGCTCCCCGGCCCGGCCGCGCCGCCCTCGCCTTCCGCGCCCTCAGCGCCCTCGCCGCCGTCGACGCCCGGGGACAGCGTCCGCAGCAAGTCCAACGCGGCCCGAGCGCGCTGGCCGTCGACGGCCGCACTCGACGCCGCGCCCGACGGCCGATTCCACGCACTCTTCTCGGGTAGCAGGAGCCGCCTAGCCTCGCGCTGCACCCGCCTCGACCGCAGCGCGAACAGGAACGGGGACACCGCCGAAGCGAGCAGGAGCAAGGCTAACGCGGGAGTCCGTGCACTCGCCGCCAGGCCCGGCACCGCGGCGGACGCGACCGCCGCGACCGCGTGGGGCACGTGCAACAACACTAACGCACCAGTCAGTAGTCCAACTCTGGCTGCACGAGATTCTTCCCTATACCGAAACAGCGACGCGTTTGAAATGCGACAACGTATCGAAGTTATCCTCGAGCCACCGTTCGCCGATGCGACTGATTGAGGTTGCACGGCGAGTAGAGGTGCTGCGAGCAGGGGCGCAGAGCTGACTGCCGGCAGACCTTTCCGTATGTCCTCAGACGATTTGCCCTCTCTTCGCGCATTTCGCAAACTTGCAACAGACGGGCAGCGTACGGGTCGCTCCGGTGGGAGCAGGAACGGTCCAAACTTGCGATCGCTTTCGGCGACGTTGTCTGGCATGTCAATTTTTAAGGTGAGCCCCTCTTCCTCCACTAAATCAGGTAAATTTATCTGGGGCTCGTGGAGCTGTAAAGCGCTGGCACCGTGCGCTCGCGCTCGCAATCCGGACGATCGCGCCGCACGGTAGATTCTCGCGTACATAACGCAGACTGTCGTCACCGGCGCGAGGACTCCGGCGATCAAGTATACGACGTAGAAGGCGAGCTCCACTACTTGAATGGCGGGCTCCTGAGGGTAGTAGTGGCGGAATACCGCAATCGTCGCTCGCACTGCGGCCGCTAGGGCTGCGGCGAGCCAGGTGGCCGAGCAGAGCGTCGCCGGTCGGCGCTGCAGCACGCGGGTGTGACAGCGCAGCGGATCGGTGACGGCGTGGTGCTGGTCTAGGGCGATGAGCGTGACGGCCAGCAAGGCCGCCAGGCTGCAGGCCGCGGCCGCAGCGTCGCCCGCTTCGACCCACCCGGCCTCCTCCCTCGCCGAGTGCTCGCCGAACAGCGCGGGCGCGAGCAGGGAGGTCGTCACCAAGTTCGTCGCCAGTAGGTTAATGACGAACCTAGAACAAACGAAAACAGCCGTTAGTACAAGCAAACGATTTGTGTGCAACGAGCGAGGCCTTGTATGTTTCTAAAACAGTTCCTTTATAGTACAAGTTATTGTGAAATATTATTATTTATGAGTAGCGTACTTGGGCATGTTTAATCGCTAATGACGATTTACGTTTGCTACCAAAACCGTGAAATCAGTGCTAATTTCTACCACAAAACATCGTTCAAGTTTATATTTACAAACTTTTGCAGCCAGAGTTCATAATAAACCGAAAATAGAGTCTGTAACTTCGTAGAACAAACGGGAACTCAGCGCAGGAGGTCGCGACCTTTGAAACGGTGAGGGCGAATGTCGCCACACCTTTATACTTTCTCGAGGGGAAATAAGGTCTATTTTGTTGCGTAAGGCGTCATTGTCCTGTTTTAATGTCGCAACTTAGATGTGCTGCTAGATTGGTAGTGCTTGCCCGCACGAAGGACTTTCGTAAAGTCTTGCAGTGTGACCGAGTTCTCGCTATTCACGTGCTATTTACTATTCCGGTCTCAATTACAAATGTTGCTCTCAAAATGCGAGCAGGTCGGCAAAGCCATAATATCTACCATGAAGTGTTGTATAACCCTGTGGCAACAGCTAAGTTAATAAATCAAAACAATGAACTGTACTGTGTCCACTTCATACTGTAATTAGGTAATTGGCATAGCGATAATAAATTCAGGCCGCAACAAACATTTCTTTCAAAGTAATCAAGTAAAATAGGTACACATATTAAAATTTCGTTTAATAAAATTATATTTAGATCGTTAAAATTTAATGGTAAAGTCAAACTTGTATACAAAAGTATTTGTGCCTCCTTTATTTAGGCGAAGGGATAATTTATGGTTAAAACTTAACATAACCAGACTTATGAAACCCAGTGTGCCATTTTTGGTGGTCATTTTTAACTTGAATGTTGACCTTACCGGTAACTTGTAACGGTAAATTAACAGCATGATATAAAACTGGCCCTTGTGCGTCGGACATAATTAGGTAGGTATCGTCAAAATGATAACGCCAGAATTAAAATTGGTGATGACCTTGTATTTAAGACTACTGCATCCATTTTCGAGAGTCCGGGATTCGATCCCAGGATATCATATCTTATATTTTGAAGTGTCAAGCAATTAAACATCTCTTGAATGGCTTTGGAAAACATCCTGATGTGAGGACTCTAAGTCTGCTAAGTCTGGACTAGCGAGGTGGACTATGACCTAAACCCAACATTTGAGAGGAAATGTACCCAGTAGTAAACTAAAATTTCAACAATTTTTAACACGCAAGGTAATAAGGAAATTTTATTGAATCATCAAAACATACCGGCACACGGTAAGTGGTTTATCTTGTGAAAAAGTTTAAAAATATCATACTAATTTATTATAGATCCGAATGTGTTTTTATATTTCAGCTCCAAGGTAAGGTTGTTCTGAAAGCTCGGAAGAATAAACATAACCTTTGGAGTGAAGAGCGATATAGATCCGAATCTTTCCAAAAGTGGTGTTTAAAAACACTGTTTCGTATACTAATGACAACTTAATGGCAAGTATTCTAAACATTGAACATGTAAAATAACAAGCGCGTCGCGTCTATATTTTGAAAGCGCTTCTCTTAGAAGAACTAAGAACTGAATTGATTGTACTAATAAATAAAAAGTTTCTTGAAGAAAGTATATTACTTATACTTAGTCTGCTCTAACTCTTTAATTTCCGGGATATAAAGTAGCGTATCGAAGATTCAAGATTTTCAGTGCTTTCCATCTGAATTGGCAATGAGGTAACCTACAATTAATTAATCAGAAACAAGCACTTCAATTTTCTTTACTTGAAGTCAACTGAAGCCAGGAGAACATTAATAACAAATAAATCCTGTTAATGTATCAGAAATTACTAATCATCAGTCACAAACTTGTTAATATTTGCTACATTCTCTTGGCAGTGATATTGGCAAGCAGTTTTCTGGCAAGTAGTTGTTATGTTCTCCAGGTACTGTAAGTACATGTATACACATGTTGCTATATACATAGCAACTGCTAATATATATTGTATGTATAATCATCCAGAATATTCCACATTAGCATATGCAAGACTGCCCTTGTGATTGATATGTTGACATTGCCAATCCCGAGACCTTCGAACATAGGAGATGTATTTGAAAAACAAATCACGCATTAAAAATCGCATATATGCAATTCTCATGCATCTCCTTTGAATAGGCGGAATCATAGTTTGAATAGATGAATAAATCTGTTGCCGGGTGTATAATGGATTTATTTGCAATCAAAAGATACCTTGGAATATGAAATTGTGTAACATATAAAGTTTTTCAATTACGAGTATATATGATCACCATTATCATTAATGAAGAATGATTAATGTAATCATAACTATAAATTTTTATGATCAGAGTGATCATAAACTTAAATGGTGGACGAAATAAATTACTAATTGAAAAAGTAATAGAATACATAAAGCTTTCCGAAAGAATTGGTAGATTTACCATTACACAAATTTGAAAATTATGTAAAAACGCATTTATTAAATCCAAGTATTACACTGTCAATGACTTTGTATCGTATATATAAGGCTACACTTTCGTTTTGGGAAGAGCAACCGCTGTGCTTCCTGTCGGCTCTTTGGCAGAATCATCTAACCGATGAGATGAGATGATGAGTTCCTGATGATAATGATGATGTTGATTCACCTTGTGATTCACTAATAAAGCCATAGCAGAAACACTCTAGTGCACCTTTTAACTTAAAATTGACGATAGCAAGACGTTATGCATTTTCTTTCTTCTCTAACAAAATTGACAAATGATACCTCGCTATAGGAACAATATACAAAGCAGTTTTTTGCAAAACTATGTCGAGGACAATCGTTATTTATCTCCCACGGAGTTGCACGTAACTCATTAGTATGATAATTTCTTTTAAGGGTTTAAAAACCATTACTTAATACCTGATTACGGAAAGGTTGTACTTTCAACAGTCTACGTCTGGATATTTGTTCCCTCATAACTTTTAAATTACTGCTTAGTTTTTAATTGAAGAGGTTCAAGCTTATTCAACGTTTAATGAGCTACGTAGTGTACAGAGACATGAATATTCTATTATATATATCATCACGGAAATGAAAAATTAAAAACTCCAACGAAAATATTGAACTTATCTAGTTCGGTATTAAATTAAATAGTTAGCTTTGATCTCTTTTTTATATATTCCAATGTTAGTCCAATTTTTGGCAATCCATGAAGGAAGTTGATATCTAAACTCACACCTCAAAATTAGCAAAGCCGTAAAAACTGAGAAGATTCATATGACGTCGTAAGTTCGGAAAAGTGTGTCAAATAGACGAGTGAGTTTTAATATTTAAACTCAGCTTCCTCTCGAAACTTTTACGATGGTTAAAATCGTCCAAATCGTTTAGTCAATGCCATATCTCGATTTCTTTCTAAATATAAAAAATTTTAGCCGATAATTCGAGTGGATGCCCCAATTACGAATAATATATCATATGCGTCCGCAATTTGTTTACAATGTATTCAAACGTTTGGAAGATATATCTTGTCAATGTTATAAAATTATTATAAACAACGCCGCGTTTATGAGGTTGGTGCTAGTTGATTTAAATATACACCTACAAGGTTGGGAAAACCCCGCTCTAAGTGACACAATAATATTAATGCATATTTATTAAAATATATAGAAATAAAAACCTTCACTTTCCCCAAATAATATAGTTTGTAATTGTGTCGACTTTTTTGGAATACCCACACCGATTTTGCATTGCAGATGAAGTCAAATTTGAATTATAAAATAACATTAAAAATAAAATCATAACCAAAATAATTTTAAATTTGAATTTTTCTATACAGACGGATCTGCTTCTTTTGAGTTCATGTGATCATAACAAAAATGAATAAACAAAATCAAACTGTATTTTAAAATAAACAATACCAAAAATCAAAAAGATCAGAGCTATAATACGTCATAGGGATAAGAAGTACTTTTCCGTACTAAAAGATAATTCTCATACAGAGACGAAATCGCAACTTTGCAAGCATCTGCAAGAACTATCATAAAATAACGAAAATATAGAAACCTGCTATGCTAATTTCTGGGGAAAAACGTCAAATTCGAAAACGAAAAATTAAAATACTAAATAGATAACTAAAAATTCCTCATTATCGTGTATATCAGTAGTTTTCCTCGTTAATCCGCAAATCATTCTATGTTGGTTAGATTTCTGCAAATGACTCAAATGTGGAAATGACCATGTAAACATATTATGCATCTCAAGAACTCTATTTCCAGTTACTATTTTTTATCTATCGTATTGACGCGTGCGATCCTTATGTAGTGCGATTATATTATTATACTAGATATCCTATCAATTAATCTTACAGAAATTATTCGAGACATGGAAAAACCTGTTTAAATCAAAAATAATGTGCTCCTACAAAAGTTATTTTTTATACGTAAACACGTTCAGGATCTTAAACTGTTTTGGGTTTATTTCACGTTTTTCTTGTATTCATTATAATATAATATAATTAGTAACTATAATTATACATTTTAGTATAAACATGTTGATATTTTTATTGCTTACACGGCAAGAAACAGATAAATCTAAAGAAGTTTATTTAGGTTCATTTAAGTACTTAGGTCAGTAAATTCAAAAGTCAACTCTGCAAACAACTTGAGACCGTGAATAAAATTAAAATACCAAATTAAAGAGGGGTAACAGGTAAATAAAAGTTTACTGAAGGTGACCTTTAAGTGACCCTTAATAAAGCTTGTCATTTGTCGACTCCAGAAAAGCTTTCGAAACTTTCGAGCAAGATTTAAATATTAAAAATACATTAAGCACGTTATGGGCACAAACTAATTAATTTTTCTGCAATGTATTTAAAAATAATAAAATAATGCAAATATGTAATTCAATTCATATAAATGACAAGTCAGATAATGAAATTACAATGATAGTCGTTTTCCATTCATTTGTTTACGATTACTAGTTCATTTACATTGAAATGAACTGTACTTGGAAATGTTCCATCAAATGTAGCTTGCATGAAATAATTATTAGTCTCCTAACAAATTACCGCAAAAGTACTGCAGTTAAAAAGATAACTGCATTATATATGCGTTATTTTAAAATGTCTGATTAGTTACAGCAAAAACAAGAAAATGTTAGGTCAAAAAGTATAAACAAGTATTAAATATAATGACTTTTAACCTTTAATGGTTCTCAAGCCCGAAAAGTAAATAAATTAATTTGCAAACCATTTGGAAAAAATACAAAGTAGGCATTTGTCATTAAATTGCTTGCAAATTGGATCAGTTCCAAATTAGAATCACAGCAAAAAAGACGGATGTAAGTATGGAAAATTTTACTCCTACTGTAGGCGACAGGTCTAACATTATTAATTGGGCAAGGTATAATGGATGCTATTTTAATGTAAATTAGGATATTGTTCATTTTTTTCTGTTTTTCGTGGAAGGGTTGATGACATGAAATGAATCCAAATTTTCATGAAAATGTAGCGTAAGCAATTGTCTTAAAAGTTGGACTTTTAAAGGTTGTTTAGTATTGTATTTCTGTTCTGATCCGTAAAATTACTAAGCAAAACGGCGAAGTCAAAGCTACTAAAGTAGATTTTTCCGAATCAAAACTTTCTAAGCCCAAATATTCTCGAGAAACCACCGAGGGTCATCAAATAGGTATACGTCATCTCCAATTTTGCAATTTTGGTAATATGAAACATTAAAACCTGCAAAATTAAAGGAAAGTCCGTTTAACTTTTTCTGAGTAAAGTAGACATACTTATCCAACTCGGTTCTACCGTCATTTTAAACACGATTGCAAAAATAAAATTTTTCCTAAATTGTACTCAGTTTAAATCTTTTTGGAATCGGCAACAAAATCCTCGATTTGATTTATTACTTTCAGCACATATCTTTTATGTACTATTGTAATATACGTCTTCGTTAAAGGCATTCATTTTTTCATTATTGGAAGAACTAAGGAAGTATCTGTCATCAAATTATCTATACACACGTCGTTTGCTAAAGGACCGATAGATTTTATTACCGGTTTCGTCTGTGATAACCTGATAACTTATTCTACCATAACTATAAAGGGTATATTTCACCGAAGAATAACGTTCTAACGTTTAATGTATTATGTGTAATGTATATAAAGTTTGGTTCCATGTTTGTTGCTAAATCACACCTTAACGACTGAACTGATTTGGTTTAAATTTGGCACAGAGATAGATTATAGTCTGGAATAACACACAAGCTACTTTATCCCGGAAAATAAGAGAGTTCCCGCGGGAGTAAAAAAACCACAATCCACGCGAACGAAGTCGCGAGTATCATCTAGTATTTGTATAAATCGCTATTTTACATGAAAGTTTGGACCAATATCATTAGCTTTTTTTGTAACGTGTCCCGATATGGATCCCGACCGTTTTACCGATGACTGTACACGCTACACCGTGGGCCGGTGTTCGTTTTTTATAATGGGTCGTAACATTAGTGCGAAATTGGTCACGACGGTGTCTCTGACCGTCCTTTTGTTTTTAACGATGTCTAAATTTTTGGAGGTCTCTCTTAATGGTGCTCTAAAGGCTACTTGCGGCATCCGAGGTTAACCGACTTCTGTTGGAGTGACTTTAGATTTATACTCGGCTTATACGTTGATTCCGTTAGTCATTTAATTACTGTGATTTTATACGAGTCTTGATAAATTATAATTATGAACGCGATTGCATCTTACATTTAATATGAGCGCTTGCAAGATATTTTTTTATAATCTTTTTTTTAAATCTGTTTTATTAGTCCGTTGGTAACTTTTAAAAACGATTGAAAA
Organism: Hipparchia sbordonii; assembly: GCA_038048805.1. Classification (NCBI taxonomy): domain Eukaryota; kingdom Metazoa; phylum Arthropoda; class Insecta; order Lepidoptera; family Nymphalidae; genus Hipparchia; species Hipparchia sbordonii. Next base: position 2,574,838 of record CM076107.1, on the reverse strand, counting down.
ACATTATTAAGGTGAGGCACCGTCCGGAAAGTCTTTCTTTACTCTCTTACTTCTTTACTTTGTTAAACTGCGAGTAAAAATGAAAATTGACCTTTAAATTTCAAGTTTTATAAAAAAATGTATTTAGGTAGGCACATTTATTACTTTATGACGTATATAGTGAAATCAAAGGAAGATCTTAATTAAAAAAAAAATTACAAGCAGAGTTACCCCTTAATTAAAAATAACAATGGAAAGATCAAGGCCCACGATAAAAGCGTAAATTCATGATGCACCCACTGAAATGGTGACTACCTTGTTCCTGGCGGCAACACCATTCCCCGCTATCAATCGATCAACAGAACAATGGCGTTGATGCGTTGACGTTCATTACATACAATTTTGATACACCTCTACCACCCGTTCAGAAAGCATATTTTTTTTTTATTCGATGATAAGACAGTCCTTGACTGCGATCTCGTAAGTGACGATGCAATCTAAGATGGTAGCGGCGTAACTTGGAAGTGGTTGGCTTCTCTTTGATGGTAGGGTGGTAACTAGCCACGACCAAAGCCTCCCACCAGACAAAATATTCTTTTATTCTTCTAGACATAAAGTCTAGAACAATACAGGGTTTGGCTGAAGTAACTCACGATTTGTCAACGTTTTTTTTTTACAGGCAATCTATTTTGAATACAAATCATCGTTGTCGTTACTACGACCTTCCACAGTGGTTGCTGTTGAATAATGTAACAATATAACAATGACTGGAGTCACATTTATATACACTTCCCTACCAACGTTTTATTGGACCTATTATTAGAAAATATAATAAAATACATTCAAAATTTCATTGATTTTTTTTTGTTGGTAAAAATATTTTTCTTTTGTTTATAAATGATTAGTAATTTACCTAGGTATTTCTTAATTCGCATGGTAAACTTAATATTTTATAGCTCTTACGTAAAGCTATGTGTGATATAGTATGTGTGATAAAACGTTTCTTATTGAAATTAAATAAACAAAATGGAGTACTTTAATGATTGTATTTTAAATATGTATTGGAATTTATTTATTTTATTTCTGAAAAAAAAACATCGTTGCTTTGTCAAGTAATGTTGCAATTGTAATCACTAATTGGGATAAAGGAACTACATGTAAGAGGCAGCTTTTGCCGGAACTTGTCAAAATAATTGAAAGTAATTAAGATGTTGCTTCCTTTGCATTGTTCAGCCCTTTCCTTCCTTTCTACGGATATAACCTTAACCTTTTCACAATTTCACAACACCTATATAACTCGAAATAAATAATACACTGCAATGTTTTTATTGGCATTCTGAATTTCTGAGATCAGAGGGATTGTGGAAGCATGAGACATTACCAAAACAATTATACATGGATTTTAGTTCTAGTATTTAAGACGTTATGTGCAACTTGCTTTATTTTAGGAGGGGACAATTTACCAATTGATAAAAGGATCCGGCAAATAATAAAAATTAAAAAAACGCATCCGATCTTTTATCTTTGCAAAAATATATTTTTTTAAATATGATAGATATTTTAAAATAATATATCAGATAAGTACCTATATGTGATTTCCAACGAAATTAAAACAGATGTTTAGAACTTAGAATTCATAGATTCACTGAAAATCTACAAGATAAGAAACGAACAAGAAAAAATATAAGTAGTGAAAAAGTATGCAAATGTTTAAAAACACAAAACTATAAGTTATATTATAAGGTGTAATTTATGTTGTTACATAAGTATATATATTACATATATATTACATAATATTATAATATGTAGTATACAAATAACAATACATTATATCTAATTATTCATATCTTTCGTTATTCAAAGAATCAACGTAATTTTTCTCTCAGGAAATAATAATTAACATATATATGATTCAATTGATATTATGACGCTTGTGATCATATTCTTTGATTGCAATTTAATTCATTCAACATCTAAATACTAACTGACGGATATAAAGATAAGAAAGTAGCCTCAGAGTAAGAATAGTTGAATCTAACCTAACAGGTTTTATGTTAGGTTAAGTTATTTCTTTGCCCTTTTGAAAAGTACTTACTTCTGGAGGTTGCTTCTCAAAAGCATTTAGGTATTTTTCAATCTTCAATCATTTATCAAACTCTAAAAAGGACTTGCTTTGAAAATTGTTTATTTTGGATCGGAGAGGATTTCAATATTAAAATCCCCCACTTTGCCTTAAGTATCTTTTAAAATATTGCCTTTAATAAGTTAATTGTATAAAATAACCAAATCATTGTTTTTTCTTACCGGATTCTCCACAACGCAGTAATATAATAAACACAATGTGACGTCAAAGCGTCATATATGAGGTCATTTTTACTCTGTTCTCATTTAAAGATCACCAGGACAATACCCATTCATAACAATAATAGGTAATTATTTACTAGTTGTGATATATATTATTATTTATTACGTGTTCATTCAGAGGCAAGCGCGGGAAATACCTGGGTAGCTTTAACCACGTAAGCTGTTTAATGTACCGAATATATGCAAATCAGACAAAATATTTTATGATATTTTGATTAAATGTTACGTTTTTATAATAAGAATTGGACTAATAACGTGATAATTATTAGGAAATGTTTATACTAAAGCTATTTTCCTTCTTTAAATTAATAATTAATTATATATACTATATAATTTAAATTAATTTCAATATGCCTCTACCACAGTAGCTATACTCGTCTATTACCTTTGCCTCTGCCGTCCCAATTTATCGTCTATGTTTTGTAACCACGAATTTAACTAGAAAATCGAAAATTTTTGATAAAAATTGAGAAAAAAAATTTAAATATTTCCATTTTAATGAATTTTATATCAGGAATGTGAAGTGACTTTTTAATTAAATGGAATTTAAACATGATTAAAACAGCAATAAAAACGAACCAATTCTTTATTTTTTTTTTGCATAAAAATATTATGCTTAGGAAATACTCGAACCAAAATGATCGACAACATCTCATCTCAAGTTTAATAAAAAATCTGCCGTTGCAATTTCCTCAACAGCTGTTTAATGAACTGTGACAAAAAGCGAATGATAATAATATTTTCATATTTTTGTGTGTCAGTCACATGTTGCCGATAAACGCATGACTCAGGATGACTACGTACATACATACATACCTACCGGTCAACAGAGCATTATTTGCTTGATTGCTGTCCACACGCAATACAATAAAATTTCATACTTCTTCCTTATGGTTACTTAACACAATTGAAGTTGGAGGAGCGTTTAAATTCTTGCGAGTTAAGTACAGTCGGATACAAATTATAACTATTTTTTTTTAAATATTTTATCTAATACTTTTTTGTACCCCTCAATATCCAACAGTAACTACATTCACTAAGTTTCACGACTTAGGACAGCTGGTTAAATTTTAAAACAACTATTATTTTTAGAAAAGATCACAGAAAAAAAGTAAAAAAGAGTTTATCATGCCTGAGAATTCTCTACATCTAATGTTCTCATACATAGATAGCCCGCGTGTTGGACTATGGCCTTATAACCTTCCCAATCGAGTGAATAGTAGAAAGCCGGCAATGGGTTGAAATGAATGAATTAAATGAAGGTTAATACCAAAATCATCGTGACTGATTGACAGAATGAGAGACAACGCCTAGCCCGCACTTTTGGTATGGAATTAGGAAGGATCTACTTTATACTGTCGACCTAGAGATTTGATATTTAGAGGAAATCCTCCTTGAATACCTATCCTAGAGGTAAATTAAGGAGAATTCCCTAAAAGACCTCAATGCATTGATGGTGCCTCTGGTGTTTTAAATGTTCACGGGCGGCGACAATCACTTAACATCAGATTACTCGCCTGCTGGTTTTCTCGCTATTTATATATAAAAAAATCTCTAAGGAAGGGAAATGAGACAGAAAAGTAAAGCAGGGGATCGTGGCAACAAGCCAATCAGCTAGATTTCCTATAAAACCAAAGTTCGTATGCGCTTGACCACAGCTTGAGGTGCGCCTGATTGCGCACGCGCATGAACAATGGCGCTTCCCCAACAATAGCCATTGTGACATGCGGTCGCGGCGGTGTTATGGTGAACAGAACCACTGTTTTACAAACATACTAATGCCACATTCCAATTATTATTATTCTCAAATAATGTTGAACTAAAAATCTTTTGTAACAATATAAAAATTGCTCAGATTGCACGCCAGAAATTGGCAAACTGTTAGAGCCATTCGTAAACATTAACATCTTATGTTACACAGTTTATGCAATGAATAAATGAAATAAATGAAAAAGGGTCTTGACTCTTGACACACGTATAGATAGACGGACAACTGAGTGAGGTTCCGTTTTTTTTCGGAACCCTAACGCTTCTAAGCGTTGTTGTTCGATGGCTATTATGCTGAAAAGAACAGCGTTATATTGATTCCTACGAGAAATGTTTGTTTAGTTCATTGTGAAAAACAGAATTAGCAGTGTTCTTGCTGAACACTATTTTGGTCCGACATACTACAGATCAGTCTAGTGAAAGTTTGCTTACAAAAACTGGCACTTGACACTGTTAAGAGCTATGCAATTTTATAAACGGAATATTTCTCGCGATTTTGTCCGCGTGGAGTTAGTTTTCTAGCAGCACTGGTAGCATGGGCAGGAGATATAAGTTTTATCCCCCGATTTTATCCACTGACAGGGGATAAAATTATCTTTTCATATAATAAAGAGTATCCTATCTCTTTACTCTTTAACTATATCGATGCAAAAAATCACATCGATTCCCAAGGTTTACAAAAATCGTATTCTATTTATTCATTATTATTGGACTCTTACGATACGGTTGGCTAATATTTGCGTAAAGTTTTAGACATTAAATAATAACTAATTGAAATGACTAATTTTTGTTAAACGCTGTCTAACATTAAACGCACATATCGTACAGAGTAGGTACTTATATAAATCGCATTTATCGTACTTTAAATCGAGGATTACATAATTTGCGGCAACTATTAAATAAATTGACTAGTATAATGACAACGAGTCTTCCGCGATTATAAATAATAGACACTATGTATATTATTATTATTATTAATGTGAGAAACATTAATTCTCAGCGATGTAATTATTATGATAGACATGTAATGTCATTTTATGCATTATAAACGTTTTAATTATCAAACATTTTTAGTCAATGCTCTTTAATTGAATCCTAATGCCCCTGCTCCACCTGCGCCGTAACGCGTAAATTAACACGATAATCACGGGCCAATATTTTACCGCGTTAAATGTGTTGAAACATTACTATTGACGTTAGACGCTAAGCGCTAATCCATTTGAGCGCAGCCGTTAACACTAACATTAATGCAGATGGAGTAGTAGCATAAGAAAAACATGTAAATGGACACAATACTTAAAAGAAAAATACGCTTCAGGACGGCAGTATAAATTTTCGCACGTAGTGCGTCGCTTTGACCTATTTATCCTACAATCTGATTTAATAGGAAACGACATCTTCCCACTTTCTACGACAAGCGATTAACATTCTGTTGCGGGAAAAACAATAGAATTTCTAAGAAATAAAAATTCAGCATTCGCTAGAATTCTCAGACTGAATATGTATTAGATGCAATACAAAATAACAGTTCTGATAAAAAAAATTGAGCACTAAATATATCCATAGACTTTACATATCTAATAAGTATTACTACTTACAGAGTTATAAAACGATCGATTAATATATGGCTGACAATCATCATAGATCATCTATGAAAATACTTGACATATCTAAATGGCAAGTTTAATAGCAATAAAAGTAATAGTCTTTAACATTTATCATAAGAAAAACGATTCTAGGAAGGATACAGTTAGTACTCTATTAATGTCATAACTTTTAAGAATAATCTTCTTCTTTTTTTTAAAGAATATTAGTCAAGCTGATATTATAACAGAGATTTATTTTTTATTCAGCTCTATACATTATATTTAAGGCAAATCTCCTGTAAAAATTTAAAATTTTATACCTAGCCTATTTTTCATACAGTTTTATTTGAATTTGAAATATAAATATGTCCGCATGGAAATGTTTCGCAACGATGACGAGCAACTTTTATATTCTTAAACTAAAATATTCAGCATACTACAAAACTCTAACTAACCAAAAGTGAGTTAAAACATGAAATATTTAAAAATAGTTTGCGTTAGCTAAAATAAACCTGTTCAGGCTTTTGAATTCCTGATAATGCTCCTAAGTAGGTACAACAAAAGTGTGTTTGTTTGTTAGTTTAATGGTTTGTCATAGCAAGATTTTTGATAATCGATGATTTTTGCTTTTTGCATGGGAAAAGCTGGCGACTTGTAGGGCTAACATGCGCGCCAGGAGAGAATTTTGTCTACGCGCGTCAAACCGTTTCGTTACAATAAGTTTATTAATAATTATATTTTGTCTTGTTTTCATAAATATTTATAACTCATTACCGGCTAGCGGTAGTTAGCAAATGTTAAAATCCTTGAAATATTTTAAAACAATAACATAATTATTGTCGTCATGCTCTAGCAAAAGTCTTATATAATATTTTGTAAACTGCAAACAGACAGCAGCACTGGTCAGGTGAAATAAGTTGATGAATGACTATCTGACATCTTCAGTAATAGCAAGAGCAAGAAAATTAGAAAAAAAAAGAAAAGAGCAAGAATATATTGACTCTATTTACAATAAAATTGTAAATAGAGTCAATATAAATTGTAAATTCCATCATCTGTAAAATATTGTTTTACAGATGATGGAAAAAAAAACAAGTAGGCATAATAACTTTATAGCTTTCATATAGGCGGTGAAGAGCCACTATACCAGCAAAATATATCAAAATATTAACTTTATTTTACATAATTAATTCTACACAATAGATGCTAAGTTAAGCAGATATTGTCCTACGCAGAAACCTACGCTTTAAGTTTACAATTAATTACAAAGTGTCTGAGCATACTGCATAATATATGGTTTAGAATAATTCCAAAATGGTAAGAAGACGTAAGCTCTATTATTAGAGCTTTTTAACGGTTTTTAAAAGTTTTTGGTAACGGATCTGAGAATTCTTATGCAAAATTAAAATTAATTATTGGTGCAGATTATGCGATAAATACTATCATAATAATTTTGAAACAACGATTAATAATACATAACATAGTATAAATGATAAATAATAATTTAACAATAAATTTTCTGGAAGATTATTTACCAAATAAAAATAAGGCAAAGTATTTAAGCAAGACTTTACTGAAAAATATTTGCCTAAAACTTCAAAGAAAAAAGTAAGCAAAGGAAGCTTTTGACATAATTACCTACCTACAGTTTACTTTTTAAAATTAAGTAAATCACAAAATGGATTACTTTCAAAGCTAATATTTCATTTATACTTTTCGTTTTAACACTTTAAATATTGTTTCAAAAAAAAAGATAGTATTTACATTAATAAAATCGCCAATCCAGTCTTTCTATTACCACTGCTTTTAAATTTCTCAAATAATAAATTAAAGAAGATTAATAGGTGACTATATAGCCAATACCTTTCTACAATAATATTCAACAATTGGAAATTTTTCTGAGAAAGTTATTTAATTTCAGATTTCTTTATTGCTTTTGATATATGGTCACAATGACAAAAGTAATTTGTAAAGAATTTGAAGGTATGACTTATATCCTATTATTTGTAAGATCACATTCATCTTTCATATACCACATGCCAAGTAAACTTTGGCAATAATTTTTACTATGCGTTACAGACATTTTGAATTCTATGCTCAAATGTTAAGATAAATTTTACATTGTTCAAGTCCAAGAATATATTATTGTCTTTGTTTAATACAATGTAATATACCTACTACTTATAACAATCGTTAATTTTAATCTGTAGATTTGACGTAATATTTTAAGATTATCTTATTGTTATCTATTATGTTGTTGTCAGTGGTGTTAGGTATAAATGATGTGGTGTCATGTCAGTTTTATATTTTATAATAATTATATCGAATTTGAAAACATTATAACAAAATCTAGATACAATAAAGACGACAAAGCTATCCGCTGTAATATTTATAAAATTTCTGTCCAGTTAATCATATTAATTGAATACTTCAATTTCTTCTTCTCTTTCATAATCATAATATATTTTTTATTAAATATACAATATTTTTATGTTGCTATCTAAACATTTTTCTAATCTAGAAATCAATCTGCACTTGGCCAGATAAAATTTATTATGTTTAAAGCATTATGTTCCACGCTTAATGATAAATAAATTATGTAATATTGTTTAAAGGTTTTATACAATAACTCTATTAATGATTAATATGCGTTTGTTATGGGCATAGCAACCAAACCAGTTTGCCATAAAGACTAGTAAGCTCTTATAGGTGTTTGATTTTTTTTCATCTTAGCTTAATTTATATCGACAGCTACTCATATTTACACCCACAATAAAAAGGAATACGTGGCATATGTTTGATCATATTATTATTCTATTTATAGAACTTATACAGTGGCAACCTTATATGTGATATTACGAAATCGCTATAAAGAGTTATTGTCACTCAGCTTTCTTTCTCAAAATAAGAATCGAACTCTTTCCTTCTATTGTGTATGTATTCTTAGATGTAGGTTATTTTTGGTAGCCATATTGCGTTGTTATAATATTTTGTTTTTCTTTTACTTCTGCTGCTTCCGTCTCGGAAGTAATGTGAATATTTATTTTTAAATTAGATATATTTTAATATTTCTATATAAATACATCACGTTTTGTATCGAAGAAACGTTTACATTTCATTAATATATAAACCTGCCAAATTAAGTAGTTGCTGTGAAGGCCATATGCACGTAAGCGATATTTACTCACAATAGCAATAAAACAAAATGTGATTGTAAATCAATCTGGTCTCATTTTAAAAACATATTGCGACCTTTCCGATTACCCTTCAGTTCTTTCCCTTTGTTTTTTAGATCTTGACCTACGACTTTGTCTCGAAACGAAATCGTTTGTAAAACAAAGAGCGAAATACTGACCAAATAGTTATGTTTTTATTAAATATATAAAAGGAAAAGTGCCTGACTGACTGATTGAGTGATCTATCAACGCACATCTCAAACCACTGAACCGATCAGGCTGGACATACAGATAGCTATTGTAACGTGCGTCCGCTCAGAAAAGATTTTGAAAAATTCAACCTCTAAGGGGATAAAATAAGAGTTTGTCGAACTTAACGTGAGCGAAGCCGTGGGTAAAGGCTAGTATTATAATATAAACACACATCCGATTCTCTCATATTCCGAGCGTGTTTTGAATCGAAGTCAAGATCAAATCTAACTCATTTCCGCCGCATTCAAATGTTAATGTTCCAAAAATCCAAAGCCGTCGGGAGCAGATAACCTTTGCGAAATTAATATTTAATGAGTCTCAGAATTTGGCAGTTGTGACACACGAGTTATTTTCGCTGCCTAGAAATGTGGCCGTAACAACCAAATGCGATTCCAGTAAAAGATAAATCATTGTTGAACAGACGTTTTGTATATAGTTTGTCGTTGGTTATAAATTATGATCAGATCTATTGGTCCCATACATCTCACTACCTGGTCGACAAGCAGACTTGATGACAATGATAGGTTGATATAAATGATAAAAAAGCGTGGATTTAACTCCTTTAGCAATGCTTCAGGCAATAATTAATTAATAATCTTTTTAATTCTAATATATTTTATAAAGAGTTCTTTCTGATTTTTCTCAATTGGAATGGCATTCCGAGCCTCTGATACTCGTAGATTCCCTTGACAAATTAAAAGCACTCTGCTTACCAACTGCTGATTAACAGACTTCACACACCTTTGAGAATAAACTCTCAGTCATGCAGACTATGTTTAAATGTTACAGACACTGATAAAATTATATGTAATTCCTTACGAGTAAAACGCACAAAACTTCGAAAAGTTAGAGATGCGTCTGGGATCGAAGTCCAGCCCTTCCGAAAATAAGGCCAAAGTTTAGGCTAACTCTTGTCTTCTCATAATCATAATTAAATAATGTATAATATTAACGTTATGGGGCGACCTGTTTTTATATTCTTATTTATTACCATGAGGTAAGTAGCTCATCTACCTGTTCGTAACTGATAAAACAAAGTCATTAATCGCAAAAGAATTCAATTTGAAATTGTAATTTTAACATTTGACTTATTGATGTACTTGTAGCTTTTTTTATTATTAAAATTGTATAATTAAGTACAATATTATGATTAGATATTTTAAAAATATAAAACTTGAAACCTAGTTGTGTGTTTTTTACATAATATAAGATACATTTAAAATAAATTACTGTTCAAATCTACCGTGTCAAAATTTGATGTTGATTTAGCTTAAATATAATATGACTGCTAATATTGTGAAATATATATATTTTTTGCAATCAATTCACAACTAATGGAAATAGTTGAGGACTACTACATAGGCTACTTTTATTCCGGAAAAACAAATATTTCCCGCAGAATTTTTAAAAACACAACTGCACGCTGCATGTAAAAGTAGGAAAAAGAATACTTTTTAGAGTCCACTAACTATTTAATTTATAGGGGGATTTCCAAAATGCAGATGTGATGCGGGTTGAAAGTTGCTTAATTTAAGGACGGGATTTCGCAAAGAGTAGGTATAAAAACGCACTTCTACACATGCACCGTTCACACGCACACACAGGCGCGGGCAAGCTGCGTTAAGAATGAGTGAATTAACTTGTTTTGATACTTCGATTTAAATTGTTTATGTTTTATTTTTTTATTTTTTATTTTCGTCCGGACTTGCTGTACACTAAGTTAGACTTAGATTTAGTCTTAGTCTTAGACTTCGATTTAGTTTTTTTTAAGCCACTGGGAAATGCATTAGACTAAGACTAAGTCTCTTTAAGTCTAAACCTAAGTCTAACACTAAGACTAAGACTAAGACTTAGACTTAGTCTTAGTCTAAGACTTAGTCTTAGTGTTAGACTTAGGCTTAGATTTGAACTCAGACTTAGTCTAAGTCTAAGTTTAATTCTAAATCTAAGTCTAAGTTGAGCAAACCAAATTGATAATATATTTTGAAAAGAAGAAACTAAGTACTAGGTACCTATGGTACCTTCAATATAATAGCATTATTTTATTATTTGATAGAATTTCGAAATTTCTTGCAAAGTTACATTCCCAGAATGTAGTACTGACCTGCATGTATACCTCGAAAACTTCTATTGGAACTCCTAGATCTTTAGAGTAAGTTGTATTGAGTTTGGGCTCGTTTTGTAAGTTATGATGAGATCTTACCACTGGCCTTATTGGAGTGACCTGATGGTATACTTCGAAGACTACTACTGGATCTTCTAGACAGCTACAGCTAGTTATATCGAGTTTGGGCTCGTTTTGTAAGTAATGATGAGATCTTACCACTGGACTTGTTGGAGTGACTTGGTGGTATACCTCGAAGACTTCTATTGGAACTCCTAGATCTTTACAGCTAGTTATATCGAGTTTGGGCTTGTTTTGTAAGTTATGATGAGATCTTACCACTGCACTTGTTGGAGTGACCTGATGGTATACTTCAAAGACTACTACTGGAACTCCTAGATCTTTACAGCTAGTTATATCGAGTTTGGGCTCGTTTTGTAAGTAATGATAAGATCTTACCACTGGACTTGTTGGAGTGACCTGATGGTATACTTCAAAGACTACTACTGGATCTTCTAGACAGCTACAGCTAGTTATATCGAGTTTGGGCTTGTTTTGTAAGTAATGATGAGATCTTACCACTGGACTTGTTGGAGTGACCTGATGGTATACTTCGAAGACTACTTCTGGATCTTCTAGACGGCTGCAGCTAGTTATATCGAGTTTGGGCTCGTTTTGTAAGTTATGATGAGATCTTACCACTGGACTTGTTGGAGTGACTTGGTGGTATACCTCGAAGACTTCTATTGGAACTCCTAGATCTTTACAGCTAGTTATATCGAGTTTGGGCTCGTTTTGTAAGTTAGGATGAGATCTTACCACTGGACTTGTTGGAGTGACCTGATGGTATACTTCGAAGACTACTACTGGATCTTCTAGACGGCTACAGCTAGTTATATCGAGTTTGGGCTCGTTTTGTAAGTAATGATGAGATCTTACCACTGGACTTGTTGGAGTGACCTGATGGTATACTTCGAAGACTACTACTGGATCTTCTAGACAGCTACAGCTAGTTATATCGAGTTTGGGCTCGTTTTGTAAGTAATGATGAGATCTTACCACTGGACTTGTTGGAGTGACCTGATGGTATACTTCGAAGACTATACTACTGGATCTTCTAGACAGCTACAGCTAGTTATATCGAATTTGGGCTCGTTTTGTAAGTAATGATGAGATCTTACCACTGGACTTGTTGGACTGACTTGGTGGTATACCTCGAAGACTTCTATTGGAACTCCTAGATCTTTACAGCTAGTTATATCGAGTTTGGGCTCGTTTTGTAAGTTATGATGAGATCTTACCACTGGACTTGTTGGAGTGACCTGATGGTATACTTCAAAGACTACTACTGGATCTTCTAGACGGCTACAGCTAGTTATATCGAGTTTGGGCTCGTTTTGTAAGTAATGATGAGATCTTACCACTGGACTTGTTGGAGTGACCTGATGGTATACTTCGAAGACTACTACTGGATCTTCTAGACAGCTACAGCTAGTGATATCGAGTTTGGGCTCGTTTTGTAAGTAATGATGAGATCTTACCACTGGACTTGTTGGAGTGACCTGATGGTATACCTCGAAGACTTCTATTGGAACTCCTAGATCTTTAGAGTTAGTTGTATTGAGTTTGGGCTAACTAGCTGCAGCCGTCTAGAAGATCCAGAAGTAGTCTTTGAAGTATACCATCAGGTCACTCCAACAAGTCCAGTGGTAAGATCTCATCATAACTTACAAAACGAGCCCAAACTCGATATAACTAGCTGTAGCTGTCTAGAAGATCCAGTAGTATAGTCTTCGAAGTATACCATCAGGTCACTCCAACAAGTCCAGTGGTAAGATCTCATCATTACTTACAAAACGAGCCCAAACTCGATATAACTAGCTGTAGCTGTCTAGAAGATCCAGTAGTATAGTCTTCGAATTATACCATCAGGTCACTCCAACAAGTCCAGTGGTAAGATCTCATCATTACTTACAAAACGAGCCCAAACTCGCTATAACTAGCTGTAGCCGTCTAGAAGATCCAGTAGTAGTCTTCGAAGTATACCATCAGGTCACTCCAACAAGTCCAGTAGTAAGATCTCATCATTACTTACAAAACGAGCCCAAACTCGATATAACTAGCTGTAGCCGTCTAGAAGATCCAGTAGTAGTCTTCGAAGTATACCATCAGGTCACTCCAACAAGTCCAGTGGTAAGATCTCATCATTACTTACAAAACGAGCCCAAACTCGATATAACTAGCTGTAGCCGTCTAGAAGATCCAGTAGTAGTCTTCGAAGTATACCATCAGGTCACTCCAACAAGTCCAGTGGTAAGATCTCATCATCACTTACAAAACGAGCCCAAACTCGATATAACTAGCTGTAGCCGTCTAGAAGATCCAGTAGTAGTCTTCGAAGTATACCATCAGGTCACTCCAACAAGTCCAGTGGTAAGATCTCATCATTACTTACAAAACGAGCCCAAACTCGATATAACTAGCTGTAGCCGTCTGGAAGATCCAGTAGTAGTCTTCAAAGTATACCATCAGGTCACTCCAACAAGTCCAGTGGTAAGATCTCATCCTAACTTACAAAACGAGCCCCAACTCGATATAACTAGCTGTAGCCGTCTAGAAGATCCAGTAGTAGTCTTCGAGGTATACCACCAAGTCACTCCAACAAGTCTAGTAGTAAGATCTCATCATTACTTACAAAACGAGCCCAAACTCGATATAACTAGCTGTAGCCGTCTAGAAGATCCAGTAGTAGTCTTCGAAGTATACCATCAGGTCACTCCAACAAGTCCATTGGTAAGATCTCATCATAACTTACAAAACGAGCCCAAATTCGATATAACTAGCTGTAAAGATCTAGGAGTTCCAATAGAAGTCTTCGAGGTATACCACCAAGTCACTCCAACAAGTCCAGTGGTAAGATCTCATCATTACTTACAAAACGAGCCCAAACTCGATATAACTAGCTGTAGCCGTCTAGAAGATCCAGTAGTAGTCTTCGAAGTATACCATCAGGTCACTCCAACAAGTCCAGTGGTAAGATCTCATCATAACTTACAAAACGAGCCCAAATTCGATATAACTAGCTGTAAAGATCTAGGAGTTCCAATAGAAGTCTTCGAGGTATACCACCAAGTCACTCCAACAAGTCCAGTGGTAATATCTCATCATTACTTACAAAACGAGCCCAAACTCGATATAACTAGCTGTAGCCGTCTAGAAGATCCAGTAGTAGTCTTCGAAGTATACCATCAGGTCACTCCCACAAGTCCAGCGGTAAGATCTCATCATTACTTACAAAACGAGCCCAAACTCGATATAACTAGCTGTAGCCGTCTAGAAGATCCAGTAGTAGTCTTCGAAGTATACCATCAGGTCACTCCAACAAATCCAGTGGTAAGATCTCATCATAACTTACAAAACGAGCCCAAACTCGATATAACTAGCTGTAAAGATCTAGGAGTTCCAATAGAAGTCTTCGCAGTATACCACCAAGTCACTCCAACAAGTCCAGTGGTAAGATCTCATCATTACTTACAAAACGAGCCCAAACTCGATATAACTAGCTGTAGCCGTCTAGAAGATCCAGTAGTAGTCTTCGAAGTATACCATCAGGTCACTCCAACAAGTCCAGTGGTAAGATCTCATCATAACTTACAAAACGAGCCCAAATTCGATATAACTAGCTGTAAAGATCTAGGAGTTCCAATAGAAGTCTTCGAGGTATACCACCAAGTCACTCCAACAAGTCCAGTGGTAAGATCTCATCATTACTTACAAAACGAGCCCAAACTCGATATAACTAGCTGTAGCCGTCTAGAAGATCCAGTAGTAGTCTTCGAAGTATACCATCAGGTCACTCCAACAAGTTCAGTGGTAAGATCTCATCATAACTTACAAAACGAGCCCAAACTCGATATAACTAACTCTAAAGATCTAGGAGTTCCAATAGAAGTCTTCGAGGTATACCACCAAGTCACTCCAACAAGTCCAGTGGTAAGATATCATCATTACTTACAAAACGAGCCCAAACTCGATATAACTAGCTGTAAAGATCTAGGAGTTCCAATAGAAGTCTTCGAGGTATACCACCAAGTCACTCCAACAAGTCCAGTGGTAAGATCTCATCATTACTTAAAAAACGAGCCCAAACTCGATATAACTAGCTGTAGCCGTCTAGAAGATCCAGTAGTAGTCTTCGAAGTATACCATCAGGTCACTCCAACAAGTCCAGTGGTAAGATATCATCATTACTTACAAAACGAGCCCAAACTCGATATAACTAGCTGTAAAGATCTAGGAGTTCCAATAGAAGTCTTCGAGGTATACCACCAAGTCACTCCAACAAGTCCAGTGGTAAGATCTCATCATTACTTACAAAACGAGCCCAAACTCGATATAACTAGCTGTAGCCGTCTAGAAGATCCAGTAGTAGTCTTCGAAGTATACCATCAGGTCACTCTAACAAGTCCAGTGGTAAGATCTCATCATAACTTACAAAACGAGCCAAACTCGATACAACTAACTCTAAAGATCTAGGAGTTCCAATAGAAGTTTTCGAGGTATACATGCAGGTCAGTACTACATTCGGGGAATATAACTTTACAAGAAATTTCGAAATTCTATCAAATAATAAAATAATGCTATTATATTGAAGGTACCATAGGTACCTAGTACTTAGTTTCTTACCTTTCTTTTCAAAACATATAAAGTATCAATTTGGTTTGCTATGAACTATTTCGTGTTCGTACAGCGATGTTTTTCGATACCAGCATCTGCTTGCAACCAGCGCAGCTTCCACTCAGAAAGGCGGTCAAACGCCGACTGATTGATATTTGAATTTTGAATTTTGAAATGAAATCAAACCATTGACCGAGTAAAATCAAAATAAGCCTTATTGCACATTATTTTAAGATTCGGTTTAAACCAAAATATGTGAAAAAATTACACGCGATGCTATATTTTTTTTTTTATACTATTTGTACTATTTTTGATATTTTTCTCTCCAAGATTTTGAGTTGAACATATCTGCTAACAGATAGTATTTTTTAATTACATAAAACCGGTATATTATATACAAGAAATGTACCTAAAGTCGCCCCAAAATCGTGAATTTTGTGTGAAGAGGTGACGGGAAATAATTTTTATAGTACTAAAAATTGAGATTTTGAACAAAATCAACTCCCAAGATTTGGAGATTAAGGACCAATCTATGTGTAGCAATTTTTATTTCCATCTTATTTGGTTTAACTTAGTCACAATATGTACCGAAAGTCACCCGATATGCGGAAACGCACTCTTAACGTACAAAGCCAGTATCGTTAATCAATGTAGAGCTAGGGGAAAGTCTACTACCGGATGTCATAGAAAAACTTTTGATATTTTTGCTAGTATATACTGAAATATATACACATATATGTGCATATATGTGCATATTATGATCAATTTATTGTCAATAACCACTAGATGTTTTGTATTTTCAACACACAAATTGAAACATTTCACACGACAAATCCTGTATGATACGTGATTGACGGTCATAAATGAATGAATGCATACAATTTATTGTACACCACATTCGATAGAAACATAAAATAAAATTAAAATAAACTTAAAATAAATTATATAAATGAGAGCACAAATGGCGGCCTTATCGCTAAGAAGCGATCTCTTCCAGGGTCATACCAACAAACCAAACATACTTCTAATATATTAAGTAGGCATAATAGGGCACCCCAACTTAGGCCTCTATGATCCACATTAACAATTCATTAGAAAATACATATAAACGAGAAAAACTAGTTCTTCACACAGCCAAGCATTTATCAACGGGTAAAGATTTGACCGCACCTATACAGTTGGATCATTGGAGAGATGACTCAGAATTGATAGGAATGATTATTTAGATGGCCTTCTATTGGTCTAGTTAATCTACTTTTAGTTGGCAAGAAACTTTTTGATATGAGTACCTACCTAATGTATTTTATTTTCTTTCTTTTCAGCTTATTTAGGCTTAGTGACTTTTAATGAATGCAGGTAACGTTCAGCAAAAACTTTGGAACTACGTAAATTTTTCGTAAAAATAATTTTAACTTTTTATGTTATTGTATAGTAGGTATTCCATATATACTTAAAATATCTACACTATACATTGAATATGAAGTAAAACTATATATGAATTGTGTATTATACACCTATTTAGTCTCTAAATAGACACGGCAATAGTTTAAATAGGTAACATACTCGTAACTAAGGTTTTGTTCTCGTAATAAATTTTCCACGAACTTGACATTGGCTTTCTTTAGTAACTAGTTATACAAATACCTAGCTACTCCAATAAATAATGTTACATATATATTTATTTCAAACTAGTTTTTATATTCTGAGATTAGGGTTATATATTAAGTATTATTTTTAAGTTTAACAACTTAGGCATGACAACTCAATTATAGTTTTTTTTTCTTTTTTGAAATATTTAGTCTATCCGATGCTTTATTTTTTATTTTTTGAATGTTGTGTATGCTTGTTATCGATATGCATATCAGTATATCAGTCAATGTTGCAATAAGTTGTATATTTGTTTTTCGAATGCATAATGTGTATATTGTAAGTATACCTACCTATCAAATAAATAAATAAATATAGCAACTAATGAATTGTTGATTAGTATTTTAGAAGCAGCATAAACATATAACTATAGAAAGGTGAATACAGCCACGATTTTAAGTAGGTAACTAAACATTTACCACGCTCTTGAACTCGGCACGTCCATTTAGTTGTTATACATTTTCAGGGTTTATGTATGTCTTAAAAGTTTGATAACGAGAGGAGACCTCGATAACTTAACAACTTCCGGAGATATTGTAATAAATCACCGCAGTTAAAATAAAACCGTATTTACTTACAATGTCGTTGGTAATTGATAGTTACTACATATTGTTAAAATCGTCTATAAATATTCAAATACAAGGAATTTATTGATACGTGCGATCTATTTTATTAAATTACCTAAATATTGCAGCATAACCTTACTAATGATATTATAAATGTAAAAGTGCGTTTTTTTGTTGGTTGGTCCTCTAATCACGCGACAACGAGCTAACGTGATTTTTTGTATGGGTCCAGTTGAGAACTTGAAGAATGGCTAGATGCCATCTTTTATCCAGAAAAAAGAGGGTTCTCAAAAGATTTTCAATAATCTAAATGCAGACGGCATCAGTGGCAAAATGCCCGTGCTTTCACCACAGTGATAGCATATGCTGAGTGGAGTCCATTTTGGGACCACACATATTTATTTATTTTTTGTTTTGTCTAACATAATATATACGTCTGTCTATCTTTAACTGTGCATGTGTGTGTCTCAAATAAATGCTTTTTCTTTCTTTCTTTTTCAAAAGCTAGTATTTCAATAAAAAATAAGGTCTCTTATCAGGTCTCAAAAGTAATGATATCTTTTTCGCGACGTTGCAATACAAATTTATTGCTTTTAGAACAAGGCATCAATTTAGTTTAGAGTTTAGTGTTGTCTATAACACACATGTGTAACTGAATTAGTATCACTATTTCAAGTGGTCTTTAACCCCGAAATATATAATAATAGTTCTTGACACAGTTTAAACACTCCGACATCTGTTCAGTGTCTCTGTCAAGGAATAGAAAAGTGAGCCCAGTTGTTTGTATTTAATTTTTATACAGCAATATTTACTACGCAACATTGTATTGTTTGACTGGGCCTTGATGAAATAGAAATAGAAAGTGAAGTTATTTAAAAATAGCCTGGACACGAGTTAACCGGAACTCCTGTAGGGCTAGCATGCGCACCGCGAGAAAATTTTGTCTAGCCATTTACTCGTGAAATCTCATACTTTACTTACTTTACTTTAGGTTAAGATTTTATAGCAATTTAAAAGCAAATACTATTTATAATATGTCAAATAGGAAAAAAATGCATTATTTTTAAAGATATTAGAATAAAATATTATTTATTTAGTTCAGAAAGGAATGTGTTTCATTAATTATGATTAAATGGAAAACTATTAAATTTTCAGTAACACATATTTTACGAGTAAATGGCAGACAAAATTTTTATCTTCTTTAGAATAAGATTCGCTTTTCCACTGCAATGAAATCTGGCGGCCATTAGGATCGATGATTATGAATTTTTTTGCGATACCTAATTGTTCGTCAAGGGTCCATCCATCCAGCTGCAAAAGACAACTAACTCTATAAATCGAACTCTACTATACAGTTTAAGTGACATAAAATACATACTATTTTAACTAGTTTTATTTTTAGAATAAAAGTTTCATAGTATTTCATAATACGTAAATATTTTTTAATTTCACATTATATGTAGGTACTTGCATTGTTAGAAAAGCGACGAAACAATAGGTATTATACAAATTAGGTACATTCAGTCACTTTTTTCCACGCAGTATTATATAATTGTATTTAACTACCTATTTGTATTTTAATATTCTTGCAAGGAACATGTATGTTAAATTACACAATGCATTATAAATATGAATGCTTGAATAATGTTGTTGTATTTTGTTAATATGTTTTTGGATAAATAAATAAATATTATTATTTAAAAAAAAATAACATAATCAAAACGTTTCACTCACTCCAAAATTTTAAAAAACCTGAAACTTTTTAAATGTCTGCATATCAGTCCAATGAAAATTAACTTTAAATTATATGTATCATCACTAGGAAAATAACTATAGCTGATTTATTACACTCTCAATTATGCTTTAGCAAAAAACTAGGTAGGTGCATAATTTTAAAGCGCCATTACTTTAAATTAGAAGCTTAGAACCAGTTAAGGAAAATAGAATCTTAAATTGCTCGAACGAAATTTTGTTGTAGTTACTAAATAATATATGGAGAACTTGTATGAAATAATACCTCAGTTTTTCCTCTTCCATAAATAATCGAATGCGTGACCGCTTTTGCTTAGTTTTGTATATAACATTTCAAAGGATTTAGAACGATTTTCACTACTGTTTTGCTAAGGATTCATACTATTTGCGAGATTAACTTTTGCTTTTGTTTATATAATTAGGAATTCTAATATATTATATATAATAAGTATATGGAGCCTGTTCAAGGTTTTTATTTTTATTTTATTTTATGTGTTGTAATATTGCAAATTGTTAGCACGCGTGCCCCGTCCACTTTTCCGTTGTATCTCGATATAGTTCGAAACTATAAATCGTACTATAGTTACTTACATACGTCATAGTTTTTCTTAGTATAGTTATAACTTGTGAAGTAGGTACAGTCGTCCCAATCGAGGAGTCGCGACCTCTAGTCGTACCACAAATGTCGGGTGGAAAATTTACAAACAAATCGACACAGCCATTGATTTTACGCGTAACTTTCTCCTGTGGTTCTACATTACCATGCCATAGTCGATGTATTGTTTCTTATGTTAGAGACAGACATGACATTCCACTTTCTTTGTAGCTATTTGCTACTGTCTTTTATGATACCACGCAATCGCAGTTGCACTCTACTTTTATGACTTTTTAAATGCGAAAGTATGTTCTCTTCAAATTAAAGTTCACATATAAAACTAACTTGTTTCAAAAAGGTCTTTAAGGCTAATGACAAATCAAGAGTCTACCACTGGTTCACAAGAAACTCAGTCGTAGTTCGTAATTATCTAGCTGTTCATTTCATTTCATTGTTTCGTTTTTAAGCCGCTATTCCATTGAGTTTCATTACCTTTTTATTTGAAAAAAAAAAACATACTGGAGACTATAGCAAAGCTTATTTTGGCACTTTTCACTCGGAATAAATATTTAAAACCGAGATTTGCAATTGCATTTTGCTTTTAACTTGCATCAATAAAGGATAAACAAATCATTTTCTGTCAGGAAAGTATACGATTAATAGCAGAGTACATTGCGTCATTGATGCCTAAAATAAGATGCAAACTCATTCTATCACATTATACCGCGATTTGGGGAAAAACTAGTTTAATTTTTACAACACTTAGTGCATTCGAAAATTCCACTGTCTATACAAACATGGAGGTCAAAACAAACCGTTGTGTTAATTATACCAATTAACAACGTATTAAGCCATCATTGATAACCCAAATGGTTCGATAATAATATAATGGCCAAAGCCTAAAACGCTAATCGCCTTGGTAATAAAGACATTGGTCTTAATTTTAATACTTTGTCGTAGACGACATGATTTTATAAAAGATTTTGTGTTTAAGAATGATCAAATCAGAATGAATGAAATCTATAGAAGATGAACAAGTTAGATGTAGACGTTTGAGTACGAAGGTGCTAGAATAACGATCTCGCACCGGAAAACAGAATATTGGTTCCCCCCCTAGAATTAGATATGTATCAAGTATCTGCTAATGAAGAGGAAGAGGAAAGGTTTATTTACAACTGGTAACTATCCAATTATACATAGTGACCTCATATCTCTAATGAACTTAGGAAAAAGAAGTTACCATTGACCAAAAAAACAATAGAAGTTTTTACAGATATATATAAATGGTAGAAATCTACGTTACATTCTTGAAACCTTTGTGCTAGAGGGGGAGTTATCAACAGACTCAAAAATCTAAAACAAATTGCAAGAAAGCAGGCTGGAGAAAAAAAGAGTTTAGTTTTTTCATTGGAATAAGCCAATGACCTTAATGTGGGTACAGCCGTATGGAAAATTTGCGTTGGAAAAAAAAGAAGACTCATATCGCCCGATATACTGGTAGTAAAGTCGACTGGCAACTCTACCTTGAACAGTTTGATCTGGTTTCTGATGTTTTTTTTTGTTTCTAGTTTCATTTCAGTAGTGAAATATTGGTAGACATATTTATTATACGAGTAGTTATACAATGTCTTCAATCCTACTGGCTACTAGTATTATAAATGCTGTATGGATGGATGGATGTTTGTTACTCAATCACCGCAACAACAGAACCGATTTCGCTACGGCACAGAGAGATTATAGTCTGGAATAATATATACACTTTTTATTCCGGAAAATAAGAGAGTTCCCGCGGAAATTAATAAAAGAAACCTCAAATCATAGGCATATCCGCTAGTAAAACATAAGTAAGAAAATCGATAATTGGTTCTCAAAGTAGGTACTTATAGTGGCGATATATTAAACTACAGTGTTGGTAGACCCCGCATGGAGTCAAAACAGGCGCCAAAATTTTCCCAAACAGATAAAAATCATAACAAGGTGTGGTCATCAATCGGTTGGGATACCGACATAAGTGGGTATACCATTTTAAGCATAACAACTTTTTTCGAGATCCATAAGATCGAAGAACACCGCAGGCCATAATATATTGCCTTAGTCATCTTCGCATATCATATGTTACTATGTAGATATGTTAGTTCACCCATTTTCTCAAAAGGCTCTACATGTTTACAATTTAATGCCTCGAAGAGTTGGTAAACAGTTGTGGGGATTAACTCGATGGCGTTAACCGTGACTAGGTGTGGTGTAAATCTTATGGTTTCTTCCATTAATTAAGTAGGTAATATACTTCCAATGAATTTTCCGATATTTGAATTGCAAATATACCGCAAACCTATGTTTTGCACTAGTTAAACCTAAGCTTAAATATACTACGTTTATTTTTATTGAGTTTGCTAAAAAGAATATACTGACACCGCTAAAAATGAAAAACGTCTCTATCTCAAAGTACATACAGTCTAAAGACTAGAAGATTAAATCTTTTCTTAATCCCTCAAGATGATGAGGCTTATAAATTGTTTAACTACATTCCACAAAAACCGCCGCTTCACTTCACTGCGTTCACGCGAAATCAAATATTCACACAAATCCATTAAATTTTGTAAACGATACTGTCCTCTGTTGGCATGGAAATTAAGTCCGTTACCTGCTTGCAAAACGAGTATTTGATAACAAGTTCAAGATTAGAAAGACTTACTACTCTTAAATATGGACGGACGATGGAATCATATCGTTATTTAAATCACATATCCACATTTTTAGAATCTACACAATATTTAGGTTTTGTATTGTAACTTAATCGATTTCGCAGTTTTACTCCCTTTTCTCGTCGTATTTTTGTTTATCATACCCTTATTTCCGCTATTATTGGATTCGTTTTGACGTCATTCTAAAGTAGATATAGATTGTTAAACACAAAACCCACCCGTGGAAAGCTACGATATGTGGAAAAATTATATCGAACCATTCATAATTCAAATTTCTGCATAATTAGTTGCCCTGTTACATCCAAATGAAAATCCCCGAGTGGAAAATACTAATGTTTTTTACACAACACATTTCTTATCTTTGCGTATCACGGCGAGTTATTTGGTAAAAGATTATTATTGGTATTCGATAGAACACAAGCCATTCAATACTGTACGGAAAATGAATGTTCTCGGTTCTCCCCCAGTTTATTATGAAGTAGGTATTAAAACTTTACATACTCTCCTTGAAAGATAAGGCTCGTCAAAAACATATTTTGCTGTCTTTCAAGGAGATGCTATTAATAAATTAAATATAAATAAATCGTTGAATATTTTTTTCATTACAAGGTAATAAAAACATCTCGTATCGTAATATACATTCTTTTTCAAGAAGACTTTAACATATTGCCGATCAGAGTTATTAAAATTATTTATTGAATACAAAAAAGTTCCACTTTCAAATGGGAATAAATTTTATTTACCTTTTCTTGGGAAAAAATTGCAAATTCAAAAGCTGTTTACTAGTTATGACCTATATCATGAAAATATTATGTAATATTTTAGTATCGAAATCAATTTAACATTTTTCTTCGAAATATCTATAAATATTGCCAAATTGACAACACAAAAGAAGTCTTATGTGATTGTATTCTTGCCATAGCAAGTATCAGATGTATTCTGTAGTTAACCGTGTTTTCTTCCATTTACGTATAGTGATAAGAAATACACTATTACAAATATCAAAATATTTTAAACGCATTCTTAAGCGTACGCGTATAGACAATAGATAAAATGATCAGTCCAATTATGAAAGAATAGTATTGTAATTGCGTATTGTACACATTAACACTTGTCTTAACTATATTTAGCAATGGTATTTAAACGGGTCACCGCAGCTGTATCGAGCTGGTGCTGTTGCAAGTTGCAATCAAACAATTGTTCGAAAATGTCAATAGCTTGACGATATTGCGGTGATGCTTTCATAATTCACAGCACTTAATCCAGAAGCTTTTTAAGTGAACCGTAACGAGATCGTTACATCACCCTAATATCGTCGAGTCGCGTATAAACTAGATGAATTCTTCGATAAAATCAAAATCAAAATTTATTTATTTCATGTAGGCCAACTTGTAGCTCTTATGACACGTCATAAATCTACAACCAGTTCAGAATGCAGATTCTGCTGAGAAGAGCCGGCAAGAAACTCAGCAGTTGCTCTTTTCAAAAAAAATTTTTTTTACAATGGTTAACAAAACTATACTATGCACACAGTGTTTCCACAAAGAAGTTTCAAAAATGCACACCTACCACAACCTAACACATGTTAAGATGGGTAGACACAAAGCAGGCCCATTTCCGTTGGTGGCACCCGTTCACGAGCACGACGCATGATCCAGCCATTGCTTCGCTCAACCATATTTGAGGGAGCGTAACAACCCGCACCACGATAAATTCGTTCCTAAACAATTAAACTCGAAAATCCCACCTAACCGTGACAAATATTGAGATTAGGAGAGAAAATATTTATAAGAAAGCCATAAATACATATTTTATGATATGCTATCACGACTAAGTAAGATAAATAGACAATTACATCAGCGGAAAATAACATATCTATTTCTGATAAATAACGTCCTTTAAATTTGCCAATTGTTTTAGGCTCCAGTCTATCTATGATTCATTTTGATGTAACCTTATTATATAGTGACCTACAATCGATTTTATTTGGAAAAAACCGAGCCGCTTCTGATGTGTTTGATTATAACTTTACTTGTTTGACTATTACTAAGATGGCTCTGTCAAGTACCCACTCAGCAATAGACTCTGTGCTTTAGTTCGGTTAATGCTAAGGTATGGAATGACTTTTCGGCGTGAGTCTGTATTCCCTACCTGGTATAACTTGAGTACCTTTAGAGCAATCTTCTAGGCAAGCGCGTTCCAATATAGACCTCATCATCGCTTTCCACCGGGCATGGTTGTTGTCAAGCGCAGGCCTATCACATAATAAAAAAAGTTTAAATTAGATTCAATGGATAACGGAAGGACAAACTTGAAAATCGTCTACCCACGACTATCATTCTCAATTGATGTGGTGTGGGTCAGGAAACCATGATTCATGACCAGCTTAAGTACTATAAGTGAATATTTATATTCAAAGAATCGAACATTTAATTAACGGTTCAAAGACTCGTGACAGAAAGTAAAGAGCGGTATTGCGGCGGCTTATTGCATATATGTATTCACTATGTGATAATGATATTATGTCACCCGGGTAACGTTCTGTAATAGCATTGGGACAGACCTACTTTGTGTATTCTATATTGTTTATTCCCACATTCTTTCCAAGTGTTTATACGAAGTGTTCTACATTCACTTCAATAAGGGGCAAAGGCCTTTACTCATCGAAGTTATTTTCCACAAAGATAGGCGCCCGTTCAAGTTCGTTTATTACGTATACCGCCTTATTAATAGTTTGCAAGATAACATTACAATTCCAATACTAAATTCGTCGTTTCTTTTATTAGATTATTAAAATACTAGGTACACTGAAAAATAAGTTCTCAACCACAAGAAGAAAATAGATTCGTACTATTTTGAGTGTGAAAGCCAATGGTGAATATGCCTCAGTTCGGTTTTAAAAGTTGTCTTAATATCCGCTGGATCCGCTTATCTAGAAATAATTAGTGTCGCTATTGTCTAAAATGCATTGTTGCAGCCATAGTTGCAGCACGAATGCCACAAAGTCAGCCAATCCCCTTAATAAAGACTGTAGCAATGATTGATGCTACTTTCCGCAATCAACCAGTAGCGTAAAGGTTTAAAAAAATTTGAAGAAAAATGACGTATTTCTGCTTATTTCTGGTTTGTAAGAACTAATTTTTCACTGTCGCTTTCAGATTTTGTATTGGACTGTATGTACATCGAAGTTTCAGAGTATTTGTTACTTTTACCATTACTCAATCGTTTGCAGTTAATGTTAGTATATTTACATTATAATCTACATAATGCTCATAGCTTATGTGTCGTTGACACGAAACGTGTTTAAACGATATCAATAGAAGCATTTGGAGTTTGTACTGTTCGATTAGATGATGCTCGCGACTTCATCCACGTGAAATCAGGTTTTTTAAAACCCTCTTTGGAACTAAACTTTGAAAAAAGTCTGTCTTCGGAATGCAAGCTACCTTTGTGCCGAATTTCGTCAATATTCCCGTATTCTACCTATCGTCGTATTGTCCCTAATATCCACCGTTTTTATTATTAGCAAAGAAATTAAATCTTGTGAAAATCCCGTCAAAATTACTCCAGCCATTCCCAAGATTAGCCGTTATAGGCAGACAAATATTATCAAAAAGTGTGTTTTGGTACGCACGAGCTTAGTTAGAGACTGTTATTATTACGTAATTATTTGTTTTGTGCAGATTCGCTTTTAAGTACCTATACGGTCCATCGCAAAGCGTTCAATACTAACGATTTCTTGGGAAACTAAGCAATTTATCTAACTAATTGGTTCTAGTGTGTTTTATTTTACTACATGTGATTGAACAACGCCGGCCGCCAGCTATGTGGGACATTGCTCACGTCTCCTGTGATCTTTCGACCACATTTCTCCGCAACTATAAATTGAAATTGCAAAACGCTAAATGGACAGTCTAAGCGGAATATTTGCCAGGTTTTTCAGCCGCAGATGTTTTAAATTGTGTAATTTATTCCGAACCGTTTAAAACGTTTAATGTCGCTAAGTGGGCTAACTGAAATATATCGATGAAGCCAATTTATTTAAATTGGAATGACTTTTGTTTGAATGAATCGCACAGACTTTTTTGTTCAACTGTCTTAATATTTCCGTTTGAAGGTTTTTAAGATTTTTTTCTACAGATAATATCATTCAAAAATCTTCAACTCGTTTATCTCTTAGATTTAGCCCACTTACAATAGCTTTTTTCTCTCCCTTTAGTGCCATAAAACATATATATTTTTGTGAGTTCAATTGACATACATGCGATCGTTTTCGTGGTATGTCTTTTTAAATTCAAATAATAAGTTAAGTTATCAACCACCTTGTACCTATCTATCTATATTTCTTGTTTCAAAATAGTGTATTTCTTCATTGACCTCATTTTGAATTTTCTGACATACATATTTATTATACTAATAAAACATATCATCAGTTTTTGTTTCAATTATCAACAGCCGAGTTAGGTTATGAATAAAGTTGCTCAACAGTTACATTGGCTGTAAGGTTTTTTATTTGGCATCTTTGAATTGAAAATGGTCGATGACGCTTGACCTTCTTGTTATGACGAAACGAATTGTGCTTAGTAAATAGCAATTCTTTTACCTTATGGCTCGGTCCACTCCAAGTTAAAATAAAAACATAAATCATGCATTACAAAAGCATGTAAATACAAACATGAGGAGACAGACATACAGACCGACATTAATGATCTAATAATGATATGGGGTTTGGTGAAGATCCAAATAGGTACTATGGTTGCTTGTAGACACAAAGTAAATACTTATTGTTGGCCTAACCTCAATTTTTTTTTTCATTTTTTGGGAGTTTTGCAATACCGCTGCTAATTTTACTATAACCAGGTTATTTTAAGACGTTAAATTAATTTCAAAATTTATGTTCTTTAAAAGCAGATACCTAATTATTTCTTGAGCGAGATAAATTTTATTAAAAATCGGCCTGTTTTATACAGTAAGTTTACGTATCCGATTTTACCCGATTTGTCCTTCCTTTCTGTGCTCTACATCCCCGGTTCCTTTTGAACCATCAATATTATCGATCAAAAGGTTTTCTTGGTTTGTCATTCGTAACTATTGATGTTCATAACATTGAAAAAAACTCTTTCACATTGACTGTCAGCCCTGCTAAATTCAAGTTCATAAATCAACATTTGGTCTCGCTGTATGTTATTGAATATACTTTTGCTCGTATAAGCATTCGCATGCTGTCCATATAACATTTTATAAATACCGATTTGTCGATAGACTACTCTCTCTTGCTTGGATACTTCATTTCAAAACGTTCAATATAATTTATTTATATTACATATGTTGTTGCAAAGAATTTGAACGATGTTATGAAAACTCCTGCATGGAAATGCTTCAATTTTACTAGTCTACCTTGATATACTACTACATGTATAATATCTACTTACTTCATGCTTTGTTTGTAAATTTCTAACACATAAATAATTAAGGAAACAGAGAACCGGACCGCTAGTCGTTATGAAAGAACAATAAAAAAACTTTACTTAGACAAAGCATTGGTGTAATAGGTACTTACCTTTACCAACATGTACATTGTATCATTAACAATGTTTCACAGTTCATTAGTGTCATATATTTCTTGCAACATTTATATGCTTTGCTTAACTTACGATATTACTGAAATGTCTCTTAATATTTAAGGAAACTTCACAATTAGTTTTTGAAGGTTTCTAGACAAAATTTCCATAATACTACAGTAAAAGGTCCTCTTAAATTATAAGAAACATTTCTTTACTTTAAGTCATGCGAATCTGGGAATAAGCAAAATTTACCTGTTAGATATAGTCCTCAGCCCAGGTCGTCGACAGAACACCAACAGAGCCAACGAGTTGGCCGCCGTCGAAACAAGAAACAGCGCAAGGAGTACCACCTCCTCGACAAGCCGGTCTTTCGCTTCCATCCCCTCTGACATCAACGTTCGTCCAGGAGACAAGAAAGCCGACTGTTCCATACAAAAGTCATCACTAAACACTAACAGCACTTTGCACGCAATCTAACACTTAGTTCGCTCGCAACTGCAGTAAAGTCGCGTGAAGTTTCTTTGAGAACACGCTGGTCGTACCGGCCGCGTCTTTCTCGTTCCGCTGTCAGTTGACAACTGACTGGCGAGCGATGCGAGGCAAGTCTGCTTGAAACGCGTGGCATCCCCACTCTAGGCGGGTTCGTTATTTTGCTATACATGGGGTATCGCATGGCTATAGAATAGCATCCACCCGAGCTTTGTATCATAATCATTTAGAAAACCGTCAGCCGTTACGATTTTAAACTTGGAACTGGAACACGGTTATGCTCGTAAAGTTTTCGACAATATTTCATACCAATATTACGTTGAAGAGTGGAATTCGCATGCTTATGTAAATTTAACAACTGAAATAAGTTTTATTACCTTTACATATGTACATTGTACGTACCTACTTGGTTCTTGTCGGTGCTTCCATAAAATAAAGGCTTGTAAATAAAATATATTACGTAAACATGTTCTATCGGCGTCTTTTGCCAAAATGTTACATTAAAAGAAAGCTTTCCCTTCAACGAATATTTTCGATATTTACCCCAAAGGTAGGTTTTAACCTACCTTTTATTTGAGTAGAGTCATTCCTCTCCCAGTACCTACCTCAATATTGTAGAGTACGTACAGGTAATAGAAGTAGTTACAGTTCTGCAATAGGCAGGTAAGGTTTTAATTCAATCAAATCCAGAAGTCAAATAAAATTCCCCTTATCCAAACAAAACCTTGATTTTTTTTATTAATAGGTACATTAGCTTATAGGTATTGCTTAACTTTGATTACACCTGATGATACCTAATTGAAAATGCAGTCTGAAGGTGGAGCGCCCTTGCCTAGAAAATAATTATTCACTCTTGATTTAAATGCTGGTAGGTACCTACTTAAAAAAAATCAATGTAAAACTTATGTCAAAGTTGCTTAACCAGCGGAATCGACTAATATTATGCTCTGTCGCATCTAGATTCTAGACCATACGCCCCTCTGAATTATGTAAATAGGTTAACTAGGGCAAAAAATATGAATCGCCCACTTTATAATAAACAAGGAAAAATATTTCAAGAGCAAACTTTTTTGCATTAATATATCTAATGAGGAAAAGTATCGGTTATCTCTACTCGAATTGCAGATTTAACACTCATTAACGAACAAACACTAAACAGTCATTCGGTGTTAGGTATCACAAGCAACTAAAAGTCTAAAACATACAGATCACCTTCACACTCCCCTTGCCAATATGTAGAGTAAGGATGCCGAATAAGAGATACCATTTGTATTTTTGGCCATAAAAAATAAATTATTGCACTAATGACTATGAAAATTACAATATTCGATAGGGTTAATGAAGTTTATCTATGAAAGACCGTTTAGTGCTAGGTATAATAGACTTTTTGTTATATCAGATAATATTAAAAAAGTCAGAAATTACGTCTCAGGAAAATGATCTCCTATTGTGAGATACTAAGGGTTGATAATATGGGATAGTATAGATTTAGAGAAAAAGGAAAGAAATCAATTCAAAAAACTTTTTATTCGCGATTACCCTTCCATCTCAAGTTGGCCGTTGTCAACCGTTACAAAATGACGTCATACCGTACCGTTGACAAGAAAATAATAGTTGTATTTTTTACTGTAACCACAACTATGACGGAAGTTTTCTTCTCTGGCAACTCTTGCAATGACATCTTGAAAGTCTAAAGGCGTAATTTTTATTTTCTTACTTTTTTCCGCTTGAAAAAGTTATTAATTAAAATAGTCTGTCTCATATTTCTAAATATTGTTATCAACTGAATATTCCAAGGGTTAAAGGTGCGGACTGAAAACTGAAAGGTCGCAGGTTCATACCCCACCCGTTGCACTATTGTCGTACCCACTCCTAGCGCAATATTTCCGCTTATTTGGAGGATTGGAGGATATTCATTAACTTCAGATTGGCTAATATTCTTTAAAAAAACGATTTTACCGGCAAAGTGAAGTGAGCGAGGACTAAGCCCAATGCGATGTGGTCTGATCAAATTCATAGGTCCAAGCCTTGCATATTGCAGGGAACTGAAGCGCGGGACGAGACTTTTCGTCCACGGTAAGGGTTTTGATAGAAGGAGTCACGACCCACAGCAATAAACATAAATACGCATAGATAGAGACTGCAAAAGCAATGTGGAAATCCAATGAAAAACTCGAAAATACTTAAAAGGACAATACTTAATTTCACACAATTAATATAAATTCTGAATTTTATATAGGTTTTTCCAGAATGTTCTGTACATTTTTCAGAATTTATTTTTCTTTCAAATGATAATTGAAAATATAGGTTTACTTTTTTTTTGTTAACTTAAATGAAACTTCAATAAAAGAAAAGCTTTCTATTAATCTCCGTCGTTTAAATCAGTTTTGATTTAAATGTCAGTTTTAGTTTGAAGAATAATTTCCTTAATAAGTTTGAAACTTTAAAGCCGTGTGAAATGAAATCTGAAAGACCCAAAACTTTGAGATTTCATTTCACGCTTGGTAATTTTCGCTGAAAGTTTGCTTGGAAAAGCAAATGGAGAATATCAGTATTTTTTTGTTAAATTTTTGTAAGTAAATTTTGACCCACTTCAAAAAAAGAAGAGGTTCTCAATTCGACGCGTATTTTTTTTTTAATTTTTTTCTTGGCGATTTTACTCCATAACTCCGTCAAATCTGAACCTAATCTAATCTAGCTAGAGTCACGCATCGGTTTCATCGTTTCTTTTTAGGGCCGCCCGAATTCAACATACGTAGGTTTACAAACTAAAACTTCTGGAGTGGAGTTTGAAGTCAGTTTTTTAAAAATAATTTTTTGTGATTATAAATGTGAAAGTGTGTTTGTTTGTCTTCCAATCACGGCGCAACAAAGCAACGGATCGACGTGATTTTTTGCATGAGTATAGTTGAGGACCGGGAGAGTGACCTGTGACAGTAGGCTACTTTTTATCCCGGAAAATCAAATACTTCTCGCGAGATTTAAAAAAATCTAATTCCACGCGAGCGAAACCGCGTTTATCAACTAGTACCTAATAATTCTAATCTTCTAATTTTTTTGTAGCTGTACGTTAAATATTGTATTGTATTTTAGATAACCCATTTGTCAGGCCATTATTTATTTAAATTTCAAAACAATGAGCGATTATCACGATACTTCCGTGAACCTTGAAGAAAATAGTGGCACAATAATATCTAGCACTCCATATGGGCAATAAGGTACTGCCGATTAAAATCACGTAGTGTTAAAGGTAGGGTTAATGGAGGGCACCAGAGGGCGAGGAAGTTCGTCTATAACGAATGGACCGAAAAAATTCAAACTTTCTTCTAAAGTTTCTCAAATGCGAGCGAAACAATTTGGCACTCATATCCGAGCATGTTTTTGTAATGTAATGTATAATCGCGGGCGAAAATTGTATGGAAAGTTTTTGCATAAGATAATCGGAAACTATTACTTGCCCTCGCATCCGAGAACCTCTTTTTGTATAAATGACGCCTTAGGTCGGGTGTCAGGACCTAGGCAAAAACCCAATCAACTCATTGACCGCTTTTCTAATTAAATAAGCGATCGAAACCAAATCGAAATCCAAGCAAAGGTTATCGACCTAAATCAAGGGAGATTTCGTTGCGCTTAAATCTTTGAAAGCAAAACTTTGGGATAAATTTTAGAGTAAACGAACCTTGAGTATAGGGGCGTTAATCTGTCAATTTGTCTAGTGTACCCTTAGTGTACCCACTGACCAAATACTCAAAATATAATTCGGTAGAAAGCGTCCATAGTTTGTAAAATCTCCCTTGCACAGTGGTGAGTGCTTTGGACTTATTCGTCTCAAATTCGATTCCCAGTGGGGGCAAACAGCCCATAGCTTTGAAAACCTTCCTGAGACATTGGTGAGTGCTTTGGTGGTACACGGGAGGTCCCGAGTTAATTCCCTGCGGGGGTAATTTAGGAATATAAATTTTTTGAAATGTCTCTGGTCTGATCTGGTGAGAAGCACTCTACCGCCAAAGATTGCCGTTAAACGATGCCATAACCCTTCCAATTTAGTCGGCTACCATCTTAAACTGCATCGTCACATACCATCAGGTGAGATTACAGTCATTGGAACCAATAACCTGTGCTGCCGTTTGTGACTTGAGTCCAGCCCATGACATTGCTAACATTGTTTTCAGACCCGAATATTCGTACATACTCGTATTTTCATGCAAATTGCAATCGAGAGTCGAGACCAAACTCTTTTCTTACAACACTTTTGTTTTTTTTATAACAAAGATGCTTTGAAAAAAAAAACTAAAAGAGATTCTCAACGGCCGCGACGAAAAGCGAAGAAAGGTAATTTCGGGTTATTGGCTTCAACCCAGAAGTATTCGGTCGTTTACATTTATGACGACGGAGGGTTACATTACCCGCGTAATGCCAAAGTAAATAGGTACTGAAATAGAGCGTTTTAGATAGATCTATTAGTAGCAGGGCGCGTCATAAATCGTATCATCACTGCTGACGCCCGCGACTGACAGCGCGAACCAGTCGATTATAGTGGTTAATGGCAGGATCTCCGAAAACAGCCTGTTTTTGATTCAATAGTAAACAATCAAATATTCTTTGTTTTAATAGGTTAAAAATATATGTTGTAGTTTAATACACGTTCTAAATTATTTTATTTTTAGTCCATATTTTGAACTTCACTCGATCAAATAATATTCCGAAAACAGTGTAGTTTTTAATTGTTTTTCAGGTTTTATTTATAGTATATTAAAGTTAAACTAAAAAAAAAAGTCAAAAAATAGGCAAAAGCTTTTAGAAGAATGTTTTACCGTTAATTTTTTTCTAAAAAGTTTTCTTTTTTTTATCATGACACTTTCTTTGTAACAAAGTGGCTCGTGCACCTCACTTCAATAGCTCGCAAGGTACCTACTGCGGCCGAAGATCGTGCCCTTAAGCAACATTTACCCAAGCCGGTATTCTCCGGTATTCAATATCTGGTATAGTTCTTTCAACTCACAAGGGCGCGTGGCTCATGGTTGTGTGCGTGTCGTATCTGTATAAGTATGAGCGAGAGCTTGCTCGCGCCTGACCGCTCCCACCTACGCTCCTGACAGGCACGCACACTTACGCAATGTGCATGTACACGACGTAACCACAAGTAAAGCTCACGCGCCCTCGTGAATTGCAAGAACTATAGAATTGGGAAAAACGGCTTATAATCCGAACAACCACTTCTAATAACTATAAGAGACGCGACGCGACGCGACGCGACGAGGCGCGCAGATGCTTGGAGAAGCACGAGAGACCACGCTGCGTAAAGACACGTCAAAATCGGTCCAAATCGTCCCGATTAGTCCCGACTGTTAACTCAATATTATTTAAAAGAATAATTCTTTTAAATAATATTGAATTATTCTAGATTACTAGACTTGTTTTTTCCTTTTCAGTTTTTATTTACGCAGTCGGGTTTTTATTTTTTCAATTTATAATATTACTAGAAGCCCGCGCCGACTTTGTCCAGGTTGAAAAATTAAATATTTGTTTTTACGGGACTGATTGCACAGAGCTTTTTGTACGACGATTGTAAATAAGATCACCACAGGAACCAGAGGAATCTCCCGCGCAGATACCCGCCAACGTGCACCACCGCCGCGCTGGCCGGCACCATTTTATTATTTTGTCGCGCGGAAATATTAATTTTCCGATAACTCCTAAGATACTAATTTAAATTGTATAGTGTAAAGGGCAAATATGTTCTAAATTAAGTAATTACGATAATAAACATATTTATTTAGATACAGATTGACATCACATCGGTTAAAGAAGCTTCGAAAATAATTCATTATTTTTAATCAAAATTTGAAAGATAGAAATGGTTACTGTAAGTTATCCTTAGAAAATAGACATATGCTACCGCGGACTTTTTTTTAGAACTTTTTAAGAGGAACAATCCACCCATACTTCATTTTCATCCAATAACAGTATATAAACCAGCGCACGCCTTGAAAACGTTTAAGAGTCAAAAAAATTTCCGACATCTTTAACAAATTTGCACATAATATCTAGCCATAATACATTTAAGACATAATATATAGTCTATAACCATCTAGAATAATGTACCTTTGAAATGGTGAAAGAATTTTTGAAATAGGTGCGGTGGTTCCAAAGTTTGCTCCGGACATACATACAAACTCACAAAATTCGCGCTCTCTTTATTATAATAGTATAGATATTATTCGTAACTAGCTGATATCCACGACTTCTTCGCATTGATTGAGGTGTTTTATTCCCCACGGGAACTCTCTTATTTTCCCCGATAAAAGTAATCTATGTGTTATTTCACACTGTAATCTATCTCTGTGCCAAATTTCAGCCAAATCGGTCCAGTAGTAGGATTTTTAGGTAATGTTGCAACCGAACGCACTTATTATGAACGAAAGACCTTATTAGGTTCGTTACTGGAGGAGCTACTTTTGTCTAGTAATTTGGAGAAACACTTCAAAGACAATAACTTGGCTCCTGTTGAGATGCAATCATCTATTCTCTATGGACTAGTAAAATATAATTTATTGAAGTATTTACTTCCTAAATAAATAATATGTTTTATTACCATTCGCCCACAACTTCCCCGTGTGGAGTTTTATTCTATTTGATCCTTTCCCGCCATGGCAGAGTAATTTTGTAAAATATTTTCAATATATTACTATAATAATTTGTCGTAAAACAACCATAGTTTAAAGCCATTGTTTGTTTTTCGTGATCAAACCCGCGAAAATAATATGTATGTATTTATAGATGGTGATCTTTCTCTTCTAATTTTTAGTAAATAAATAGATTTTTCATTTTTTTTTTTTTCAAATGTCTTATTGCGCATAGGGTTATTTCTTGAACGTTACAAACGCACGTTTTTAAAATTTTCGTCTGTTTGTCTGTTTGTACGGGCTAATCTTCGGAACGGCTGAACCGATTTTAACTAGACTTTCACAAAGTTCCGCTGCTACGGTTTCGAGGCGATAATGTGCTAACAGCCTTTGTAATGGATAGAGCTCCAATAAATTGACGTTGTAATTTAACATCTCCCTCGATATTGTGGAAGTAATTACCGCAAACTCCTGTCATGTTAATTAACGTGTAAAGTTTTCAGGGCTATCCATCTGCCAATTTAGAAATTATAAATTCCCAAATCGACCCCGCCGGATCCGGCCTTTCTGGAAAGTTGATATAATTACTTACTTAATGAGTTTTTATGCCGTAGGTACTAGTGATGTAATGAATATTCGCGAATATTCGCGTATTATTTGACAATTTGGGTATCTATAAAACAAGAGTGAATAGGCATCTTCTAGGTAAACGCGTTACCCCTTAGAGTTTAGACCACATCATCACTTTCTATCAGGTGTGATAGTGATCAAGCGTGTGCCTATAATGTATAAAAAATACAGTCGCATTCGCATTCGTGAATGTTGGAGTTAAGTACCTATTCGCATTAGCATTCACAAGTCACATCACTGGTAGATAAAATATTCGCATTCGTGAATATTCGCGAATTATTTGACATTCGCCCTCGCGAATGTGAAAAGTCCAACATCCTGTACATCACTAGTAGGTAGGAACTATAGCTTTGGTCCACGACTTCACCCCCGTGGAGTTAGTTAGTTTTATAAAAGTGGGAACCCTTTATTTTGTTCTGGTATGAAAGATACCTTCTCTCTTCCTTGTCTTCTAAAATATTCATGTAAAAATCACATCGATTCTTTACTTTGTTGCTGCATTCTTTCAATGGAAGGAAAAAGTTTTTCCTTCCATTGAAAGAAAAACCATAAAAAGAACATAGGTATTTTTACAATAATATGTACCTACTTAGTTTATAGTTCATTACTTCATTATATTATATGCATATCAACAGTGCACAGAAAAACCGACTGTGGTTTTTGTGGCACTGAATGTAACAATCATGTATGTACAAACTGTAAAATTAATAATAAAATAATAAAAAGACGTGTGGCACTCGGGGACTGCCGCGGTAAAGCGATTGCATAGCATTTTTTATCAACGTCATCTAGCGGCTCACCGCTAGATGACGTTGATAAAAAATGCGCCATCTAGCGGCTCACCGTAGAGGAGTCCCGTGTCAGGTTATTTTCGTTACGGAATTTCTGGATTCGGTCTCCACGCTGGCCCGCGATAGAAGCTATGCAATAGCTTAATAAATAAATAATATTACTAAAGATTACTAAGCCTAGGAAAAGTGATCCATCCGTCATCAAGTCCATACTGAGTGGTATAATTTTCTAAATGACCCTACCAACGTCAAGTAATGTACCTACAGTTGCAACTTGCGACCACGTTGTTATCGTCGTAATTGAGCGAATACATCTTGATAGATCAAGAGACGGTGACCATTTGTATTGCAGTAATAGAGTATCATACTTCCAGGTTTTTTTTAATTATTTAAAACCAGAGACTGGCTCATTGATCATTGACTGGAGCTTATAAAAGAGTTTGAAGGTTACTAACCTCGCAGAGCACGTATAGTTAGTAGATCTACGACTGATCTCGTTCCGGTCTTGTTAGTGCACCAGTGTTTGCGCACACACATGTGCACTTATAAAACCTTCTGCTTTATTAATTAGTGCTTAAATCTTAATTTTCATGGAAAAGTAAAGCTCGAAGTTTACTTAATCGACTTTATTGAGCCTGAGCGATATATTGTGTAGTCAAATTAATTTGTGGTATTTTGTATGAACCAAAATCAGGCGTTAGTGCGTTTCTGCTTTTAGTATTTTTTATCACTTTGAGCAAATCGATAGTTCTTACCCACCTACAGAATGTCTTGTGTGAGCTATTTTGGCAATCATTTATCTCTATTCGATTTATAATAAACAACTTTTTAGACATAAATACGTTAAAGTTAAACAATTTTATTTTTACAAGCTAACAGATGCTCAAGATTTCGTAGATTTATGGTACTTATACAAATCGCTCCTTCAGTGTTACACAGTGAACAGGTTATTGTTATTTAAATCGACATAATATCAGCAAAACAGTTTACTTAATTTGGTTAAAACTGTTTATCTCCTGCCATATATATTGGTAACTGTAGGCCTACTATGACTGCTTTTTATATTGCAATATTTCCCTACTTCTAATTTTTATTACTTCTTATACATTATCCCTTCTTACTTTTAAACATTACTTTTATTATTGGTATAATATTTTTGTTAAATGTGTTAGTATGTTCTTTTTTTTTCAAAGTGGCGGTAGAAATCTACTCCATTTTTATTCTATATGCATTTATCTCTAGCTAGAAATATCATATTTTATACATAGATGTCATTGTATTTTACCCGCAATCAGTCAAAGCAATTAGGATTTATCAAAGGACTCAAATTAATGTAAACTCATCTTCCATCTTAGACTCATCTTATATTTGAGCGTTACTCATCAAATCATCACCAAATGAGATCGCAGTCGAACCCAAAGTAATTAACAAAGTAATAGATGTCTACCTAGACATCGCTATAATTGAACAGACAGGACTGATTATTATTTTCTTGTACTTCAATTTGACCAGACTAGCTGCATGCCGTTGACTTCGTCCGCGTATATTTACTTTTTTTAGAAATGTGAATCATTAACCGACTTTTTTTAGGCCCGATTTCACCAATGTAAAATAGGACTTTTGATATTTTGACAGATTTTCAGTGAAAAAAACTGTCAGAACGCTCAATTTATTTCTCAGTTAATCGTCACTCGTTGGTGAAATCGGCACTTAGGGATTGAATTTCAAAAAATTCCTTCCTCAAGAGTACTCAAAGAATATTTTTTAGTTTAGGCTGTATGTTGTCTAGTACCCTGTACTGAGTACCGGGAATCGAACCCGACAACAACGCTTAGCACTGCGCCAGGCATACCTGAATACGTTATTGATCGAAGCGTTCGTTATATTCGCTCATATAATAAGATGGGCTGCGCCAAATATAATAGTTGTGACAGTGAGCAATTGAGAGGTATGAATCATAATCATTTATTAATTGCATCTCATTTAAATTCCATTTCACTGAATCATCAAAGGCTATAACCAACCGGCGATATTGGAATATTGAATAATGCTGTAGATAGATAGAATAGAATAGATTTATCTTTTTTAGGGTAATCCTAGAGTAAAAAGACAAAACAGATACTAAAAAAGGTAAAAGAACTAGAAGTCGCGGTCGACTTCTAGTTTAAATACGTAGAAAATTAATTATTATTGTCAATATCGAACGGGGGAAAAGCCAATCGTTAAATTCGACGTTGCTCGATGTAATACGATATCTCAGACATCACAATAATACTATTATCATAATCTTGTTGACATCAACTGTTGAACATGGGCCTTTTCTAATGAAAGCCACTTGGTCCTCAGCGTTAGTCTTCCTGTTGCTTCCCCCCACCCTTTACACATCAATGGCCCAACATGCTGAAGGACTCCCCACACTGCGCTTGCTTGTACAAGATCTCCACTCTAGGACCTTCCGCCTCCAACGCCGATGACTCCTATGACATGTATACGCTGCGCATTACCACTTCTTTTGATAGTCATATCATTACAATTGAAATGAAACGTTCATTTAATTTTCATTAAAAAGCTTATGACGTTGTGCTGTTCGGACACAATAGTCTGCCAGAATAAAGCGAATAACATCATTAGCATTACGTTTTACATTGAAGTTTGTCAACCCATTCGTATCAATCATCATACTCGGAATGGGACTATGCGTGTACATTCTATTTGCGATGTGTAACGTTGAATAAACTTGTAAAAACGACACAAGTCTACCGGTCGCCGGCTCTTGGATAAACTGAAGTAAGTGCATTCTTGCTCTCACAGACCTTCCCTTCCTAATAAAGCTTCATGGAAAACACGTCATATGATTCTCTGACGGAGAACTAATGAATGGTGTCGTCAATTTTATATTCATTCATTCATTCATTCATCTCAATTCATCACCCTCCCGAACGAATCCGATCACGGCCGCCAATCTCCGGAGATACGGAGACAAGCCAACTGCGCGGAAGATATTATAGTGCACAGTGTGTAAGTGTGTGCGCAAACACAGGTGCACTCTCTGTTCCCTCACTCTCATAGTCCGTTGGGGTGGATTACCACCCCATGGTTGATGGTTGGGGTGGGGAGAGATCGGGCGGCAGTGACACGCCGCCTAGGCGCTTCACTCCGGGCTAGCGCAGAGAATTTCTAGACAGAAAAATCCAATAACTACTTGTCTACTAGAGGTTACAGATAGACATGCTTGGTGATTGGTGCAAATTCAAAACGAAAGCAGGGATTGGTTCGCGCGCGTGCTTGCTATGACAGCTGAGTCATTGGACGATGTTTTCAAAAGAGGTGCAAGATAAATGTCCGACTGTTGACGTGCAGCACTGGTAGCATGGGCAGGAGATAAAAGTTTTATCCCCCGATCTTATTCACTGATAGGGGATAAAATTATCTTTTTCCTAATGCTAAAGCATGGCGATAGAGGAGAAGGCGATGTATATTCTATAAGTATATCCACTGAGTGTTATTTCCACCGCTGTGCCCATGCTCGACGGGTGGATAAAGCTAAGCGAGGGGATAAACGTTTTATCCTTTTCCCGGGGATAAAATTTCTCCCGCCCATGCTACCAGTGCAGCACATGGTTTTTAATCCCCGCCTACTAGGACACAAATTATTGTGGGGTCATTTGTTTGACGCAGGTAGATTTCCTTACTTATTATTTATTCGTAGCCTTCATATAACCCTTTCTTGGTCGGATAAGAAGCCGATGTCCTGTCGATGAGCGCAGAACACAAATAGATCGATACCTCTCTTAATGAATTTCAAAATTGACTCACGTCATAATATTGGCGACGAATGAAAAATGGAAGCGTTGAGTGAAGGCTAATTTTAGATTTGACCAAAGAATATTTCTAGAAAATCTCGTCGGAAGAGCTCAGGAAACTCGCCAAGTGATTATATTATCATTTATCACTAAAAGATAAATAAGACATAAGACGATAAAACGCGTTTTAAAAGTAACACTAGATCGAAATGATATTACAATCCCTTCTAATATAGCCTCAATACTCAAGCTGAAATCTATAAACCGCACTCTCACTCCGCTCAGACTCAAGACAGAGATAAAATGAGACAGATTTATGTCGGAGCATATTTCGACCGTTCCATAGAACAAAGTCTCATCTGCTAAATTCATAACTTGAGATTTGAGCCTTGCAGATGTGACTTTTAAGGCTCAAATTTCAAGTTGTGAATTTAGCAGATGAGACTTTGTTCTACGGAACGGTCGATTTGTGTCTCGTTTTAACTCTTATCTTGAGTCCGAGCTAAGTCAGAGCACGCTCTATAGATCTCAGAAACAGTCTTTAAAGATTTGGACTTTGGATGGACTAAAAACTGAAAGGTTGACAGTTCAATCTCTACCCGTTCAACTATTCACATACCTTAACGCCTAAGCCCAGGTTCCCAAAGTATGGGTCGCGACCAACAGGTGGGCTGCAAGCGAATATTGGGTGGGCCCGGTAAATTGGGGAACACTAAAATAAATTGAACTATCAAACTCCTTACGATTAAAAGTATCTAAACTAAAGCTATAAGGCTAAGGCACGGTTGCTTCAGCAAATTTTAACAGACACGTAACCGTTAAACATTGCGTTAAACAGAACAAAATGTCAAAGAAAACCATTTTAACGAATGTATGTAACGCTAACAAACGATTTGAAACAACCGAGCCTAAGGCTATAATGTCAAAAAATAGGAAACAAATGCATCCTTCTTATTAAAAACATAGCACTATTTAAATATACTTTGAATCGGAACTGAATGATTTTTTCTTGTTTGAACAGTCCTTCATTCATATAGTCGTGCCCCTTTTTCTTTCATGAAAACTGTAGTATCGCTAATAGCGCCGCCCCGACACTGGCTCGGCAATGCACACGAACACCTGTCGCACGTCTACTCGCACCGGCGGCTCGCGTAATACTGACGTTGCAACATTGCTCATGAACACACGAGACAGTGTACCTACATACACTACATCCCTCCTTCGTTAAATAAATAAACAACTAAAATATAATTCTAGTTCACTTCTATATAATAATTTCCGGGATCACTAAATCTTCAAATCATAGGAGTGACAACTAATATATAATTATTTGCACGATGCAGATTTAGGATATCAGCACATATACTGGGTGACTTTTTTCAGCGTCTTGAAAAAATTAAGGGTTGATAAGTAAATGCAATAGAAGCTCATGGCATCGTTACATTTTTTTTTTTTAGTTTTACTAACTTATTGTGATCTTTATTCTATCAATAAATACTAATCATGAAAAGTATTTTTTTCATATTATAACATAAAAAATACGAATTAAAAAAAAAGAGTTAAATTACGAAAATTGTAAATCATAGTCACCCTAACAAATACGCGAACAATTTTCCGCATGGTTTTCGTAGCCGGCTGTCGGCGGGAAGGCTGTCGG
Organism: Hipparchia sbordonii; assembly: GCA_038048805.1. NCBI lineage: Eukaryota > Metazoa > Arthropoda > Insecta > Lepidoptera > Nymphalidae > Hipparchia > Hipparchia sbordonii. The sequence goes on along the minus strand of CM076107.1, from coordinate 2,532,108 downwards.
CAACCTCTGTCGGCGCCCTTTGTCGGCGCGGCGCGCCCGCCGACAGTCGCACTGCTCTAGGCGGCGAGCCTGCTTTTACCGCCCCCGCGCACCCGCGCTACACTATTTCTGCGCGATGCGCTCTCCCCGCAACCCGCGCAGATCAGTTTTTGTTTAAGGTCCTAGGAATAAGGACACTAGTTGGATGCGAATTTCGATTATTTACGGTCGTGTCACGTGTGACGTCGCGTTGAAGTGTAAATACTTTGTAAATAAAAGAAGTGTACAATATGGCATACGAATATTCTAATACCGAGTATTTAGCGATGGTGAGATTTTACATTCAGTCAGGTGAAAGTTTAGATGGTGCGCGAAGAATGTACGCAGATCCAAACAATTTACAGTTCAAACATCCCGAATCCGCGAGTTCCAAGCACGGCATTGATCTTGAGAATGTACGAGTATCAAAGGTTGCTTGACCATGCATGTATGGAAGTTGCTAAACATGTCTAGCATGCATCCATATCACTTCACCCGCGTGCAAGCTTTACATGCGCCGGACATTTTGAACAATTATTACGATATCATTAGGAAGGATTTTTTTATTATGTAAGTATACTTTTATTAATCAGTAGGGATGTAAAGAAGTTGATTTCGATTTTTTAAATACGCCTAGGATGCTGTAGATTCTAGTTTATGATTGGCAGAACAAATCTACCTAAAATTCATACCTAAAAACTTTTCTTTGCAATTTACGAGTTTTGTAAAACAAAAGTTTAACTTGTAGGTATGCTGAACCCCTTACCTTCTTTACTAAGGTCCTAAGCCCGTATAAGTATGAAGGAAAAATCGAAATCATCAAAATAATAATTTTGAGTAGATACCTACGAAGTCCTGTTACGTAAAACAATGCGCGAAAACAGCGCTCTTCCGTCTCACTCACTCAGGCTACGAGCATATTGCCATCGCACGCGCCGCCGCCGACGCCGCCTACCTATTTTCATTCATTTTTCGCGCGATTGGTTGAGTAGTATGTCTTACGTTTACGTAGTATGTTGGACATGATGAACTATAATAAAACAAGAGATATTAATCTAATAATACCATGTATATCTTATACTCCACTTACATAGTATGATCTCAATTTTTCAAGACGCAGGAAAAAGTCACCCAGTATATAATAAATCTCAAATTCAAATTCACAATGTTTATTATATAACTCTTTGACTTTATATGTATTTATTTTGTAGGTGGGTGTGTGAGTCAAAATATATGCGGGAATAATAATAAAATGCTAGCAATTATTTCCTAATCACTTATTCAATCTTCCTTTAGTTACAGTTTAGTCACTGATTCCATTACTTTGTCTATTCTTCTCATCCTGATCTTTCTCCGGTACTGTTGTCCACTGGTCTTCAATCTTTTTAAGATGAACTATATTCCTTAACTAACTTTTTCACCTTCGTTTAGTATCGATTCTGTAGTTCCTCTCCGTACTCCTTCCCTTTCTCTTTTTTGAATGATATCTCTGTTTCTCACTTCAGTGTTTATTCCTAACCAATTCATTTTATCCACAATTATTTGAAAAATTTGCAAATTATTTACTGCAGGATTTCACTAAATTTTTTAATTTTTTTTGACATCTACTTTTTTCGCGGCCACTTTACCTTAGAAAATAATCGACCCTTCTTGCCACGATCCCGGAATGGCCTTCGTGTATGGCATCTATAACATTCTTAAGCAAATTCTGAGGTATCACCATCCGGTTACCTCTGAGCAATATATCGATAAAACATAGTTCTATCTCAAAAAATTTGTTATTTTTTACCGAGCTCATCCTGGTTATGCTCATAAATTCATTTTCCAATTTAATGGTGGTCGCCTGACCAATAATATAATTATTCCAATATTTGAAATTTCCAATTTAATGGAGGTTTATTTTATTTCCAAAACCACTTTACATTTCCAATTTAATGGTGGTTGCATGACCAGACCAGTAATACAAATATTGTCATACTTGAAATTCCCAATTTGATGGAGGTTTTTCCAATACCACTAGTTGTTTCCAATTTAATGGTGGTCACATGACCCATAATACAAATATTCTGGTATTTGAAATTCCCAATTTAATGGAAATGACCTTCAATAAGTGCTTCAATATAATAATACTAAAATCACACTCAATGTGTCAAATTTAACAAATTATAACCTTTTTTCTATATACAGAAACCAAAAGAAAATCAACCTATATTGATTTAATTTTAAGTAATTTTGTGAACTCATCTCCTGGAATTCATTACCTGGCTTTGTCAGATCATAAAACCGCATAACACTGTTCAACCAATCACTTAATAGTCACATTACCAAAGTAATCTTAAACTGACAACACTACACCAGAAAACCAAATAGAAACGGGGAATAACGATTGACGGTTGACAATAGACACGTTGCGAGTCTTATTTTAATGGACCGAACGAGCGAGGAGCAATGGCATAATGCTCAACGAATAGTGATACCAACGTTATAAGACTACCGTCATTAGATGGCACTTTAAATAATAATCACTTCAATTTTAATCTCCGACACGGCCAGAACTGACAGTCAGCCGTTCCCAATGTACTTGTTGACAGGAAAAGGAAACATTTGAAATATACTACTTACAAGGTTCGGACTACTTGGCATGTTGTTTAAAATAAAATAACTCAAACTGTAACCAATTAATTATAATGGAAATAATACTTGTCCGAATGAAAAGTTCCCACTAATTTAGATTGATCAAGATCTCAGTCACGCATCAATACAGAATCCATTAAAGGAAACAGTAATTGCTTAGTGGTATAATTTTAGGCCCGACTGCATCATGCAGCGCGTAACTACAACAGCAACCATCGGTCACCCAAGTTAACCAAACAAAACCAAATACACTTGTATCCCCACAGGGATTCGGGTTGCATCAAATTGCCAATTGTAGTCTCCTCAGAGACCCGAAACACCCTAGGCCAAAACTGTAGTCTCTTCAAGACTTGAGTTTCAAAACATAGTCGGACGCTCATTACTCCCACACAAAGTTTGGAAGCGACACGTCCGATGTCTGCAGATATGTCCCGCCAAAGTGTACGTTTAAGCATCTTAATCAACATGATTGTCACTACCGTTGTCTAACTTTAAAGGAACTTCACATCTAGGCAACCATCAAAACCTATCGTGAGCGTACTTGTAAGTGCGTTTGTTAATTAATGACTTCAGACTACGTCGGTCTTCATCTAAGGTTTCTATTACTTTAAAAGACCTGTAAGCTTTGGATCTAACTTAAAATGAAAACTTCATTTAAAAGTGAAAACTTCTAAATCTCATCAGCTCAACCTAATTGACTTGATTGTCAACGGTGCTCAACATAATCACTCGGAACGCAAACCAACAAATAAATCAAAGTTTATTATTTTGCTAATTCTTTATTGCGGCGTCTTTACTGTCACAACCACATATACTGGCAACTTTCATCCAGGTTACTACCATCTGGTTACTACAATCCATAACCTCCTGGTCATTGACTTAACCAAACCAAACACTCTATTTGGCGTTCTCATAGATGAGAAACGCAAAACAACAAAACAGTAACTAAAGCAATGAAATAAGTTTGTTCGATAACTTACAAAATTAGGCATTACTCTTTTCTTTATGAATCCTCACAATGAACGTCAACGCAATATCCTCTAGTTAGGATCACTACCTTCTCTAATGACTACTGCTACTACTAACAATCAACGGAACACATTTAGCCTGAGCATGTTGCTTTCAACCAAGTTACAGTCTCATTTTGATCTCATTTCAACTCAACATTAATCTCAACTTCATTAACTAAAACGTCTCTATCAAAGATCATTGAACAAAGAATTATAAACCCGGAACCTCTCAAAGAATCAGATCAAGATAAACAAAACTGTTGAATGACTTCACAAATGTCACAATAGCTGTGCCTTCTTAACCCCTTTTTTTTCCTAATTGCATCCACATACTTGGTTTACGAATGCAACCCTCTCCTATTATATTCCATGTACGTACATATTTATCTGCAGTCTGTGGTCTGCTGTCGATGTCAATATCAATTGTCATTATTACACTGCTACAATATATTCTGTGAATTAATTAAATGGTTACTTTATTTAGTAAAAACGCGTTTTAATAATTATCAACATCTTAATTCTTCTGTAACTTGTAAGATCATGAAATATCTTACATGCTAACTGGCTATGGAATCGCCATGGCATCGATCATACTCAAAGAATCTTCCCGATCCACGTATACATAATACTATATTGGTTTAGTTTATCTAAATATTAACATGTAAGTTAATCTTTTTATTATTGCAACACCTCCTGCTGTTTGTTTATTTTCTTATTTCCCTTAGCCATAAGGTTGTTTGGAAGAGTTTGTTTTTGAGCGATAAGGCTGCCTTTTTGTATCGACATAATATATCTTGTTAAGTTCACTTTTCTCTGTTTGTGGTGTAATAAAAAATAGATAAATAATTATACAATCGCTACTATTCACTGTGCATCCGCACACGGAATCACACACCACCCCTATAGTTTCCACGAAACTACTGGAACGTAAGCTATTCGACCCCACAGAAATCTTAATTTCCCATTTACCTTAATAATCAACAATGATTCTATGTTAAACTTCTCACAAGAGGTTAGGAAGAAGTTTCTAGCTAACGAAACTAATGTGACCATAAAATCATATCCCATGGCATGAAGTCTTGTGGGTATAAAATTCTAACGTGGCATGAAGCTACATCTGTGGGTATGAAATTACCATCTCACTTCTAATGACGACAAAGGCACCCCTGGCCGAACATCAGAAGCAAAACGGAAGAAATTAAACTAACAACCATACGACTATAACTGAGCATTATTCAACGTGATTATCTCGTGAAGGAGACGATACACTTCACCGAGCAACTAATAAAAGAAGTCACAAACTATCTCAATAAAATAACTACCCGCAGTAAGGTTATACTGCAATCATTACGTATTAAACACAGAACCCAACATTTCCATGATTGGTTGTCTAAGGACAACTCTTGGCAAAACTGATTCCATACTAACTAAAATATACTTATTTAGTTTTACTCCCACATTAACATCATGATCTTAAAATATTCTTCAATAAACAAGTATAAAGCATAAAAGTACTAACCACCTGTTAAACTGTTACCTTAACAATTTTGTTGGGGTAAGAAAAATAATTTAATATTTTCTCCACTGAACTGAAGGCGAAGAACAGGCTTATATGCATTAGGTTACTTGCAAGGTGTTATAGAATTTGTTTATGTAACTAATTGCTGAGCCTCATGAATGCCCTGACTGTACGTTTTAGTTTTGACATTTTGAATAGTTATTAGGTACCTATCAACAGGCCTTTGTTCATGCGACTCGCATAGCTACAGATTGTTTATTTTAAACGTTAGGGGATCGTATTAACAGTATGGAGCTTGGTAAATAATAATTTCCTTTATGACTTTTCCGGCGTTACCTAAGCTAACTTTTGTTTGTATTAAAATATGATTAATTGATTATTGTTACTTGGGGCCGGAGTTCCTATATTCCTGACCGGCACCAGCGGATCTGTTGTAAAATTCGATGAGAGTACACGCTTTGTAAATACACCAAGTTAAAGTGAAATACAAAGTTATTTATTTACCCATCCTGACTCACCTTCTATTAAAAAGGATTGTACCTATGATATCATATTAAGTTAACCGTAGCCCGATATAAAAGTCACATCATGTAATACCAACGATATTATATCTACGTCATTAACTCTGACCATTTATAAAATTATCCGTTATCTGTGATTAATAAAATATAAGGGTATTGTAACAAATAAAAATTTAAATCAGATTATTTTATAATAAAAACAATTCCCAACCGATTTGCCTTTACTCCCTTTGTAATTTTATATTCTGTTTCGTTGCATTGTTATAATGACAATCTCGAAACTAACCGTCTGAACTATCTAATTTATAACCAATAATGCCTGCCATATCAGACCCCTCCTTCCTTATAAAAAATATTTTTCACTTACCTTTTTCCTCGTCGCCACTTGTAGTATCGCTAATAGCGCCGCCCCGACACTGGCTCGGCAATGCACACGAACACCTGTCGCACGTCTACTCGCACCGGCGGCTCGCGTAATACTGACGTTGCAACATTGTTCATGAACACACGAGACAGTGTACCTACATACACTACAAAAACCATTCCCGAATTTAGAACCTTTGGTTAGGTAAGTCGTGGTCCAATCAACTTTGGGAACCAACGAGATCGTTGGTTCACTATAGATATAGAGAATAGGTTATCATGATCCATCGATTCATAAATACATTTAGTACTACTTGTTAATACAGCTATTATGATTATGACTGGTTATCGCTGATTGGTAGATATGTTGGTTATGTAATACACCGATAGATATTTCAATTTAATTCATTTGTATAGATTTGCTTTCACAATTAGTGTGTTAGTTTAATATCAGTGTAAAATGTTTGCCTCGGGCTCGATTAAGATATACGCTGATAAAGCATAACGATCATTGGATAAAATAGATAACATAAACAGTTTTTACTACAGGGAAAATACCGGTAATCACAGGAACCAGTTATCAGATCCAAAAAAACTCCCTTACTACGTGTGAATGGCCTGCATTATAGATAGCCCTCAATACACAATACTGATTGCATCAATTTGGCCAATAATTTTTTTTTTTTTTTTACAAAAGAATTTTAGCCAAGCTGAACTTGACTTATATTCTCCTCTCCCCTCCAAATAAGCGGAAAGCTTGTGTTAGAAGGGGTACGACAATAGTGCAACGGGTGGGGCTCGAACCTGCGACCTTTCAGTTTTCAGTCCGCACCTTAACCGTTGGGCTATTGAGGCTTTTTAAATATTGTAATTTAGGTACCTATATCTAAATATACAAAAGGCAAAGGTGACTGACTGACTGATTTACTGGCTGACTGATCTATTAACGCAGAGCTCAAACCATTGCAACTGGACGGATCAGGGTTGGGACTACAGATAGCTATTGTGACGTAGGCGACCGCTAAGAAAAGATTTTGGAAAATTCAACCTCTATGGGTTTGAAAAATTGAACTTAATGTGAGCGGTGCCGCGGGAAAAAGCTAGTTCTATATATAAATCTGTACCATGATCTATGACCAAGATTACCATGCTTAACATACAATATGCACGGCCTAAGCAACTAGACAGATAACGAAATATATTAATATATCTTCTTCTTTTTTTCTTCTTTATTTACCGAATGAAGTCAAGTGCTGCACAGCGGTCTCTTACATGGAGTTTCACAAGGATCAGTCTTGCGCCGCTTGTATCCAGCGGCTCCCTGCGACTCTTGCTATACAGCATTAGCGATTATGGAAAGAGAATAGAAACTACACGTTTGTAATATAGCTAGGGCAGCAGTAGATTAGGCGGAACATACTTAAATATAAACATACTAAGACCACTAAAGTCATACATAACTCTTCCTTTGTCGTAGTCGGGTAAAAAATATAGGTTAGCTAATACTGCTAGGCGTACTTTTACGTTGCGAACGCTTAAGACCGATGTTCGGCGGGGGGAGTGAAACTGAAATCTATAGACCGCACCTCACTCTGCTCAAACTCAAGACAAAGTTAAAACGAGACAGATTTATGTCACAGCATATTTTGTGTCTCGTTTTAACTCTATCTTATGTACAAGCTAAGTTAGAGTATGCTAGATCTTTTTTTTTCCTTTTTTCCTTGTTTTTATTCTTCATATTGTGTCTTCGTTTTTAGTATGTTCTATTTTACTTTCTATTTTATGTTGTTTTTGTGATCTGTGGAGATTCATCAAATATGATGAATTCCATTAGTCAGCTTGGTTGTGGTCTTCTGTTCCCATGTTACAACATGGGAGTAGAGAGCCTTTATTTTGGTCTAAATGATTTTTGTGTTATATATATATACATATGTTTTTTTTTCCAATTTAGAATTTTTTATATAGCTCTATAGATCTCAGCATGAGTATAGACTCATGTCATGTCATGTGTTTAAGTAGTAATTTAACGCCTAATTATCATAAACTTTGCTTATGCACGAGTAGTAAAAATTCTTGAAGATTACTCATTTAGCAGATATCATAAAGCCAGATTTAGCTAAGTTAGTTTATTTTTACATTTCTCTTTAAAGTTAAACACAAGATAAGATTAAACGAACCACTGCAATTAGTCATCAAAGCTAACTGTAAGTGTGTACTCGATGTTTTGTTTACTGAAACCACATTAGGTATGTGGTACTAATTAAATTGTTTGATCGGTAAATGTAATTAGTTTATAGTTAATTAATTTTGAGAAAACTTCATAAAGTTAGCTTTTGATAAGACTTTTACTACAGAATTAGTATAAGAATTTCATTCGAATTGTTTACTTTGCCGCGTGACTACCTTTTCAATTTTATACTTAAGAAATTAATATTAAAATTTTCAAGAAAAAGATTATAATTAAAGGGTGCAAAGGCGGCCTTATTGCAGAAGCTAACTCTTCCAGGAAATTCTTGTCTGGAGAGGAAAACGTCAAAGAAGAAAACAGGATGTTGCAAGTTGAGATCAGAGAAAAGTTAAAACATTCTATTGGTATTCTATAGGTAGATTGTTTCATTTTACACTAATCTTTTAAATAGGTAGGTACATGTCTATTTCCTTGTATTCCTAAGGTATTTCACCCCGATCAAAAGTAGTCTGAATGTTTAAAATGCGTAACCACTGTTAAGGCATTAAAAATATAAACAAATAAACACAATAACGACGTAGCAACCCACAAACAAAGAGCATCTAATAACGTGCTCAGAATTAATTTATAACTATTTATTTATTGATAGAGAAGGTCGGATGCCAACGAAATGGGCCCAATTTATAAGAGACAAGCATCAAACATCGATGTAGTCAAACTCTACCGTACTCCAGACGATCACTTATCTGTCTGGTATGAATCATATTTCGAAGGCAAACTCACTTGTCAATTTTTAAGCTATTGCATAGCTTCTATCGCGGGCCAGCGTGGAAACCGAATCCAGAAATTCCGTAACGAAAATAACCTGACACGGGACTCCTCTATGGTGAGCCGCTAGATGGCGTTGATAAAAAATGCAATAGCTTTACCGCGGCAGTCCCCAAGTGCCACACGTCTTTTTTTAAATAAAGATTATCAGCCAAGTTGAACTTGAATGACGTTCTCCTCTCCCCTCCAAATAAGGGAAAACTTGTGTTAAGAGTGGGTGCGGCAATAGTGCAATGGGCGGGGATCGAACATGCAACCTTTAAGTTTTAAGTTCGCACCTGTAACCGTTGAGCTATTGAGGCTTAAATTATGTCAAACTAGTCGATGATGAAGTTGATATGGATTGAGATATTTTAATACCCGCGGGAACTCTCTTATTTTCCGCGATAAAAGTAAATGTCTTATGACTGGTGCCACACTAACGTTTCTCTAACCGCACAACATGTGAACACACGTGCTACCGAGCAATGTGATCATTGCGCAAGAAAGCACATGGCAACTTAACTGATTACATTTATTAATTATTTACTAAGCTCTACATGCTGGTGCCTATTGATTCCCACGAATTTACAGTACGCTTTAGGCTTATTGGAAAAATGTGTCTTCATACAAACTTTATCACTTTTTTTCAACATTTTAGGGATGGAATTTCAAAAAATTCCTTATCAATACACCTCTATGATACTCAAAGAATATTTAAAAGCTAATTTTAAAATGTTAGTAAATTTCAACAAACAAATTCTCTACATAACTCTACTAACTTTAAAAAATGTCTTTGAAAAATTATTAATTAATTATAAAAGAGTATCAGCTACAAATATACCTACCAAATTCCATTATTGTTGAGTATTTTAAGCATGAGTGCGTACCGACAGACCGTCAAACAAAATTAAAATATACGTACCTACTTAATTAGTTGTAGTTTTACTATATCTAACCTTTGTATGTACCTAAGCCTTACCTAAGCATAGATTAGGATGCAAAAGACGTAGTGAGTTGCAATGTTAATAAAAAAATATATTATTTACCTAGACAACATTTCCTTCATCTTATTTCCTTTATCTTAGCTTCATGCAATCATTTCAGAATTAAACTAAAGAATTCTACTTAATTATAAAATTAATATAATTATAATTATTTTAGTTAAAGAAATAAAGAGCTTGTCGGAAGTCAGTTATTATCACTTGCAATTGCCTTGCAATAAAATTGCTTGCAGCAAGACCGTATGTCATTTGTTTCACAATCACAACTAGTGAAGTAGTTACATGGGAGGCATTCGCAATTATGTACTGTTCGTGTTTACGGAAATTCATTAAAGTTGGACGAAGATATATTACATGGAGAAGACTTGCGAGAGATATATGAAGATATATTTTTTATCGTAGATGATACATGATTCCTTTAAGGTAAAGTGATTTATTTGTTGTAAAAATATACACGGACATCATAATTCATCACAACTACACGCAAAAATAATTTATTTGAGCCACTGTAAGCTGAAAGGTCGACAGTACGATCCCCATCTGTTGCTACTACTGTCGTACTGTTGTATGTGTATCGTGTACTGTGGTACACGAGACACACGCACAACAGTTACCTTACACAGGCTTTCTGCTTCTTTGGAGGGAAGAGGAGAATCTTAATCAAGTTCAGCTTGGCCTTCTTTAAGCAATATAGAGGACTGTGGCTTGGCTTATATTCTTTAAAAAAATTGTTGACGGAGGTTCCCAATTTCCAACTTTTCGGTGGATTTTCCAAAAATTTTCTTTCATACCTACAAACTTTGTCCCGACAAATTGGTATATGATACATGCTGCAATTGTTTTAGGTACTTATTCTTATAGATAATATGTATGGCTAAGATAAGATAAGAATTTATTGTATCAATACAACTAAATAACACAAAAGATTACACAAACGTCATAAAAATAAACAAAATAACGCAAAACCGAGGCCTGTGGAAGTCCATGCAAGAGACCCGTGTCCAGCAGTGGACGTCTATCAGTTGATAAAAAAGAAGAAATATATAAAATAATAATTAAAATAACATTGCACGTTTTCGGAACTAGTTAAAACTGTATCTCGGATGTGGATATTATCATATTCTATTCGCAACTCTATCATAACTATGTGCATTAAAAAGTAGATATAAAAAATACAAATAATTTGAAAAGGTGAAGTTCTCCGTACAACAAGGAAACTTATTTTAAGGACACCTACACAAAATTCTTCTTTCTTTCACAAATCTTTTTCAGTTTCAGCTGTTAAACTGTGGAATGCCTTGCCCCTTGATATTAGGGAGGCTCGGTCTATTAATATCTTTAAGAGACTTGTCAAAGATCACTATCTGTCACAAACATAAAGGTATGTATTATATATGTATATATGTGTATTATATATATGTATGTATTATACTATATTATGTATGTATTATATATGATATTATTATATGTATATAGTTTGTATATTATATTATTTGCACCACCTACCTCTTAGTTTCTGTAGCTATGTCCTTAACACCATTGGTTGCCTGGAAGAGATCGCTATATAGCGATAAGGCCGCCAAATTGTATGCTATTTATTAAGCTCTTTGTGTCTGTTTTATAATATGTGTGGTGTACAATAAAAGTATATTCATTCATTCATTCATAATTTGATACCATATTATGATAAAATAAGTGCTTATTGTAAAGTGTAAATAAGTTGTAATGTGAGTAAAACGTGACTCAAATGTAATAAATCGCTAATAGAGATTGAGAAACGCCACGCTACTTGTTAAGTACGCGTCCATATATCTTTGAACGAGCGAAGCGAGTTCTCTGAGTCAACTAATGCGCTTGCCTACTAGACAGAGAAGTGTGTACGTCCAAATGTCTGTCAGAGCCCTATAACTTCAGAATTACTGAATATTAGAACGTGAAACTTGGTTGAAAATTCAGTTATATCCTGTACTTGAACAACAAATACTAAAATTAGATAAATGTTATAAAGAAATGAATTTATTTAATTTTAAATGCTAATAGCTTCACAATAATGCTATGGCGCTAATAGATGGCGCTGTGTCAGTAAAACAGTTTTATGTCAACTATTTTTTTTTATTGTGTCTAATGTTAAAAGTTAATTATTACAATAAATAATTAAAACTTTTGGGAATTATGGGATATCGCGAGGTCTCAGTTCGGGGCGAACCACTAGTACTAATAATAGTATGTATACGCGCAAGTATGTTGTTTGGTCCGTCAGTCACGCAAAGCATTGGTGGGATTTTTTGCATTGGTTCAAGTTGAAGACCTCGAGAAAAATAAGCGTTTCCCGATAGATTTTTGAAAACCCAACTCATACTCACCCTAGCCATAAAACTTACTTATTCACGGCGGCATTTCAAATATGTCTAGGGGCTGTTTGGCCCCTAGGATTTGTCTGGCTGCTTAAATAGCATTAAAATATTTCTCTAAATATCGTACATAAAATGAGAACTTAGACTATAAGTAAAACGATATTTTTTTTGCGAACTATAAAAGTGTCTGGCGGAGAATAATGCCAACGGAAAGTATCTGGCGTTATCGATTATTAATTTTTAATGAAATTCTGTCAAACGTACATAGAAATCAGCACTCAGATTTTAAGAAAAGTCACCACCGTTTTTACGTACCTTTAGCACCTAATATCTGTAAACTGGCCGAAGCGCAGTGTGGCCCAAACTAGTAGCTATGTACTTCCAAAAATACTTATAAGTACTAATTTATTATGGAATATAATAAGTCGACCAACAAAATTTATTTTTTGGCATCAAAACCTAGCTTCTAATTTAATAACTCAGCAACGGGAAAATGATGAAGCTTCTAATATACTAACTCGGCTTCTTCACAATGGCCACAAAATATTCCAAAGAAAGCATCAAATAAAGAGCCACTATTTTTATTATTGTCCACTGCCACTGCACGATTTGGTGCGAGTGAGATGGATACGACTGGCCATTTGCACGATTTCGTTGGTGCGAGTGAGACGGATGTGACTGGCAATTTGCACGATCTCGTTGGTTATGGCTATTTGCACCAATCAGAGAGCGCCATTCAAAACATGCATTTGTTTTTTTTGTTGTTCTGTCTTTAGTGTGTTAATATTGCATTTATTTTTGTATAATTTTTTCTTTAAACTAAAGTTAGGTTAGGTTAGGGTTATACATGAATATTCAGGTGCCCGGCCGAAGGCCGGGCACTTAGGTTCTGTTGGGATCGTAAACCTACCTAAAACTAAAAAAAAGTTGAAAAAAAATTTGATTTTTTTTTTCAAAAATGGTATAATGTTATGTGTAGGTATTTATCTTGAGTTAAATTTAAAAACAATCATTTTTTTAATTTCATTTTATCAAAAAAAAACGTTTTTTTATTTAGTTAGAAACATTTTTTTATTTCATTTTTCTCACAAAAAAAAAATTAAAAATGTGGTTGAAGATTTGGTGTATTATTTGATGCTAATATTTAAGTATTTTAGGAGTTCACGGTTTGAAGCTAAGTTATAAATATAGATGCTAAAATTATATTTTTTAGAGGCTCACCAGTTGAAGCTGACTTAGTAATTTAGAAGCCAATAATGGTATTAAATAGAAGCTCGTTTAATTACATGCCATTTATTATTAACACATTTACTTTGGTTACATAGAAAATATATATAGCCCAGGGATCTTGTTCTAATGTGTTTCGGTAATAGAATAGTTGTACTACAGTTACTTTCTTTTTATTTTAGCATCGACCTGTTGTGTACCGTGTTAAAGCCTCATAACTGTACGAAGGTTCACAGTCCTCTCAATACCTAATCTAGAATGCAGCAATGCAACGTGAGAAACACGTGACGCGCCGTGATCACCATAATATGATTACGGGTGGCGGAAGATTAGACTCTAGAGGTATATTGGGCTAAGAGTTAGTGGAAATAATACAAATAGTACTCTCAGGGCATATTCTACCAACGCGCTTAAAGCAGTATTAGTTCAGTTTTATTCTGAGATGTCATAATATAGGTAATGAGAAAAAGAATTACTTTAAGAAATACATAGATAGATAGATAAGCCTTTAATGACAATTTTTTTTCAATTTCAAACATATTTACATTATCATTAAAAAAAAGAAACACATAATTATTTTAAAACAAAACAATTTTGAAATAATATTGCTTTAAGCATTAAAACTAGCCAACATTTTAAGAGTTCTACGGTTCCATCTCTGACTTTTCGAAGCTATGTGCGTTTTAAGCACTTAAAATCACTTGTTTTAAGAATATTTGATGACCTGGAGAGTGGAATTTACATTGTGTACTACTATTTTCCCAGTAATAACAGGGTTGCCTCGGGACAGGATCTAGAAACTCCACTCAGATGAAGTCACCGGCAAAAGCTACTTTGATTAAAAAAAAACTTCTTTATCAATCCAAAGACCACCAAAGTACACTGCTAAACAAAGGGCTCTTGCGTGGACTTCCACTGACCTAGGTTTTGCGTTTTAGGGAGCTGCCGCCTGAAGCCGGCAGCTCCCTGCGAACTATCACTGGGAACCCAGTTTCTAAACATCAGTTCTTTTTTTTTTTAATTTTATTGGTTTACTAGCGATTTTAACACAATACAAGACATAACATACAATTTTTTAAATATTTACTAGTAGGTATGTAAAATCATATTATAGTAAACACGACATGCAACATTCTTCGAACTATGTCTCGCTCATTTCCACTGTAGCTTCACGACACGCTGAGCTATATCGGTAACTTTGGTTCCCCTAACGGATATCCTCCAAACTTATTCAAATGCCACTTCAAAATCTCCCGCCAGCTCTGTACTATTGTGCAATAGAAGCCCATAGTTATTACACACACGTGCTTTGAACTTATGCAGTATTGAGAAACACATATTTATCCGTTGTAAATTAAAAAAAATTATTCACAGTGCAAAAACTCTTGCCATTCCATCTTGAGAGACCAAACGACCAGCGGAATAACGATGACATGTCATGAATTCCTTATTAATAGTTAGAACTGAGTTAGATTCAAGTTACTTTTCTCACTTAACTTATTACCAACTTATTGTGACCTTCACTAGCAAGTTAGTTTAACAATTCAATGCGGAAATAGGATCTTGTGTTCTAAATAGGTTGCTAGTTTCCCAGGAAACCATGAAAAACCGCTAATAATCTTTTAAACAGCGTCAACTTAGGTAGAGAGCAGACTGGCTACTTTTAACGACAGTGTTGGCTTGGTTTTTTGGCATTTAACGCTAACATAGACGCAGAAGTCAGCGACCGAAAATAGCAACAACATTTATAGTCCAATCAAACTTAGCCAACTACACTATTAAGAACGTTTCAATACAGGCAATCAAATAACTAATGACATTATTTTTAGACATTTCAATACTTAGAGCATTTATAAATGCTCGAAGTTTCAATACAATAAAACGCATCTTAATTTTCGTATTGTTGTCCTCAATCGGCACGCAATGGCGTTTTATCAATTACGATGATAATCTACGACATGGCTTTTATGCTATACGATATTTACGATTTTGTCTTAGCCTGAATTAAATAGGTACTATTTTAATTGGAATAGTTCAAAATAAATTATACCTAATATTTATGGGTAAAAAATACACGGCCAACTACTGATTTTAAGTTTAATAACCATTATGTTACTGCTCCATCTGCATTAATGTTATTGTTAACGGCTGCGCTCAAATGGATTAGCGCTTAGCGTCTAACGTCATTAGTAATGTTACAACACATTCTCTTCTTGGTCGCACACTTCATTGCTGAAGGTCGTGTCCACATGAAAGTGCCTTCGTGGCGTTGGTAACTATAGACTTCCACTCTGTTCGGTCCTCGGCTTTTCTAATTGCGGTTGTAAGTGGAAGGCCAGTGAGTGATTTGATCTGGTCTGACCAGAGGCTAGGTGAGCGGCCACGTGGTCTTTTCCCCTCCACCTTGCCTACAACTACATATAAGTTTTTCTAGGTTACTAGGTAGGCGTCGGGCAATAAGACCAAAGTAGCCAAGAATTTTTTGGAAACATATGGTGGATAATCTGACATCAACACGAAGCTGCTTCAGGATTGACATGTTGGTTCTCATCGCGGTCCTTTGTATTCGAAGCATCCTTCATACAACACATTAAACGCAGTGAAATATTGGCCCTCTGCGTAATACCTTTATTATCGTGTTAATTTACGCGTTACGGCGCAGGTGGAGTAGGAGTATTATAAAATATTTATTAAACTACAAAAAGTGCGTCAAAAAGTTTATGACGCTTACTATTTCGAATACAAGATTTAGCATACAGTTTGCAATACATCTGTCAGGTCACAGGATTCTAAGCGGTATTCAGTTGTCACGATTTTTAAAAAAAATCTTGTGTAACATCGTGTCGAAATGATAAAGGGTCATAAAATAGCAGTCTAATCAGCCAAAGAACCTTAATTGCGGGGCTTTGCCCTTTAAGAACAATAAATGTAATAGGTACATTTTATTGCCTAGGTATATTATGCGCCTATTTTAATTCCTTTATTTTGTTAGACAGACCTTAATTAAAAAATGCAAAATCAAATAAAACCTAGTTTTTAATTATTTTGTTATTAAATAAGTCGAATTTTATTAATTAACTAGATGATGCCCGCGACTTCGTTCGCGTGGATTAAGGTTTTTTTATTTCCGCGGGAACATTCTTATTTCACCGGGATTGAAAGTATGTGTTATTCCAGTCTATATCTATGATCTATCTCTATGCCAAATTTCAGCCAAATCGGTTCAGTCGTTGCGCCGTTATTGAGTAACAAACATTCGTACTTTCGCATTTATAATATTAAATAGATATATAATAGGATTAAGGAATGACTGAAATAATATTAGGTTTAGGTTTATAGAATTTAGTCTCAAACAAAGAACAATTTCGCTCACTAGAGAACTTAAAACTGTAAAATTAATTTAAAATTTATAATCATACGAATAGAAAAATATTAAGCATAAGTAATAAAAATATCTACCTAATTAGATAATAATATAGAAATTAATAAAAACTTTTTATGGGCTCTATATTTATTCGACTTCTACTTCGATCACAGAAAAATAAGGATCTGCATTTACATAATATTTAATGGTTACACAAATCGAACTAACATGCGATATCCACTTATTTTTCTATGATCGAAGATTTATTACGACAACATTTAAATATTACACGAAAATAGTACGTAAGCCTTCGATCACAGAAAAAAAAAAGCATAAAACAATACTTTCATTTACTTTGAAGAACTTTCGAACAATTTTACAGGGATCCAAGAGCTGGCAGCTTTGCCAAAGAATTAGTTTATTCTCTAAAGAACATAACACTGCGTGACACGGTTTCGGTACCCGAAAAACTGATTGCTATTTTAGTTTTCTATTAGTCATAGTATGTAGACAGTGCATATCTTTTGTTTCTATCACGTCTAGTTTTTGAGGTACACACCGTTAAATTTTTTCATACCCTCATTTTTCCCATACAAGTTAACTTTACCGTTATTGACAAAATATGTTCATTTCACATTGGTACCTTTGTAATTAATTGGTTAAGAGTGTAATCGTATGATTTTTAAAATAAATACTGGAAAAAGTAGTCACCGCCAGCGCAGAAATTAAAAAAACAAGTATTGGTAGCGTGTGTGGTTACGTCACATTCTTAAGTCTCAAGAAAAAAGAATTTTTGAAGGAAATGGATGAAAAGCGAATGATTTTTTATATTTAAATATTGCGTAACTTATTTTCTTCGAAATTAAGTTACGCAATATTAAAAATAAGGGCACAAATGCATCCATTAACGTAAAACAAACTTTACGATTAAAAAACCAAATGACAAAGATTTATGTACATGGAAATAATTAAAAGCTGTGATAGAAGGTTGCACAGGAAGGTTGTTAAGGTACTCTAAAAGCTGAAAATGTGAAACTCTTGGTGAATTATTTGTTAAAAAAATATAAAAAGATTGGTTTCTGGATGACATTAAAAATTAATTTTTTCCATATCCATTTCTCTTTTTATTCCATAAATCTTAAATTTGTGGGTGTTGAACCAGTGGATCGGCTTACCCAGGTTGTAAGGAGGCTTAAAGAATGGTTTCAAGGTCATTAGGATACATCTATGTTAGGAGATGACTGCTGACGTTTAACGCAAGAAAATACTTCCTAACATAAAGCGAAAAGTTAAATATTTTTCATTTTTTGTGTATAATATAATATTTTTTATCGTCTATTTTATATTTTAATGTGTGCAAATATATTAAGAATAAATTTTACTCGAATTATTGATGATTTAACAAAAAAATGTGTATATGTATGTAATTTTTATTTTTAGTACTAATAAATTGTTTATTACCACGTACCTAAAAAACAAGACGTGATAGAGAAAAACTAAGTATGCATACTTATTAAGGAATGTGTATGAATACATAAACAGGAAAAATTGAAATGGGTACTCAATTTTCTTCGAAATTTGTTGCGCAGTGTAATTAGAGACGCCAACTGGATCACCCGACGCGTGGACCAATTTCCGAGACAAACATAAATAACAATAATTATTATACCTAGTGTTAATAATTATAATTTATTTGCCCAACAAATCTGAACATTATAACAATAGAAAGGCGTGAAACCTCAAAACTGTGACCTTGAATACTTCCTTCTATCCATTCACTGGTCCTGCACCTAACCGCTGTACAATCTCGTACTTCCCGCTTAATTAGTGATAATTTAAGGTCGTGATAGCTTTGTGGTTAAAACCTTGGCGCCCTCTTCAGGGGTTTGGGATTCAATTTCCAGAAAAGCACCTCTAACTTTTCGGAGTTGTTGTTTATTCGATGACAAGTGATTTCACCTGTTGGTAAGTGATAATGCAGTCTTAAGCTGAAATCTATAGACCGCACTCTCACTCAGCGCAGACTCAAGACAGAGCTAAAACGAGACAGATTTCAGAGTATATTTGTGTCTTGTTCTAACCTCTAAGCTCTAGCTAAGTTAGATGTAAAGCGAGGTGAATGAAAAATCATCGTGAGGAATGTATGCCTGAGAGTTCTACATAATTTTCTTACGAACTGTGGCCTTAGTCTTTCTCATTCTGAGAGTCTGAGAGAATCAGTGATTAGTAACTGCGCGGAAGATGTTATAGTGCGCAAGTGTATGCGCAACTTCGTAAATACAGGTGCACTCTTTATTCTTCTTTCAGTCTCACTCGCAACTCTCTTCCACTGCAGGATGTTACTAAGTCAGCAGACTGAGCATATGCAGGAGACGAAAATTTTATCCCCGATTTTATCCATTGACAAGAGATAAAATTATATGCTCCCTATACTAAAGCATGGCGACAGGGGAAAGGAGAAGTATACTCCTATAAGTATATCCACTGTTGATATGATTTCCATCGTTTTACCCATGCTCGACGGGTAGATAAAACGGAGCGAGGGGATAAACTTTTTATCCTTTCCATGCGCCTGCGACTCTTTACGCAGCGTGTTTCCGCATCATGATGAGATATGCAACTTTTCTACGAGTAATCTTGACGGTCTGAAAAAGGAAATGTGCTACAGACTTGAAACCTAAACATAGAATCAGACAAATGAATTTTAAAAAGCTGACTCCAGGTTTAACATTTCTATCTAAAAGTGGCATGTGAAAAATTTACGATCTTGAATCTTGATCTAAAGACAAAAAAACGTGCAAAAAACACTTATGTTTAAATGTAAAACTTTAGGCAAATACTTATTCGTACCTGCCTACCTAATAATACATACAGAATTGAGAAAATAGACACCTGGCTTCAGTACCTAATACATTTTTCTGTACATGAGGTACAACCTACATGTAATTATTTTATCTTCGAAATCTTATTATTTTCACATTCCGTCAGATAAAGAAAAACCATAACTGATATTAATAAAAAAGTTTCACTATTATAATAATATATCGGTACCGATACCTACCGATAACGTTACTGAATTTCCTAGAAAATGTAATTTTAAAAGTTAGGCTGAGAAAATATTATTGTTTATACGCCATTGCTAGGATAGATACCTAATAAAGATTATCTTCAATATGATTTTGATGTAGAAATCATCAAATTAGGTAATCGAAGAAATCAGTTTCGTAAGTCTGATTGGAACCTACTGTTATTGAAAGTAATCTCTCAGATACGAAATTTTAAGTATATTAACTTCACAGCAAATTATATAGTAAGCCGCTTCCGATATATTGGTATCGGATGCATTCTTCAAAACCGAAACAGAAACGTGCTTTTCGAGGCAAAGAGGAAACAAAAATCCCACATTCGAATATCCAATTAATAACTTGTGTTAACCTTATCATAATCGGCTTATTTGTAGTGTCCTTCAAAAAACCTACTTACTCCTATTTTATAATGACTTTCAATTTTTTACGATTATAACGAAACCACAGGAATTTAAATCCTGGTACAATTAAATTCTCAGAAATGACCTTAATTAATCTTATCTTACTTCGTAGTTCACATTCACAAAAAATAGTCGACTGAAGTCTCGTCTAATTGTATGAATTTGTACTTGTCCGTCTGATTGTCTGTCTGTCTGTCAGAGCCTCCTGACAAATTACAAGTGAAACTATGGGCCAATAAAGTAACGTAACGATACTCTCGTTACGGGAGTCAAAAATACTGTGAACTTCTCCATCGTACATCACTAATCTTTATGATTTAGTACAAATACCAACGACTTCATTAGTTTTATTCAGAAGTTTACCCCAATTTGTTGTCAATCAAAATATCAAATATTCTAGAGTTCTAAAATGTGCCATAAATAAACTGAATCTAATTGACATGAACAACCGTGGCGAAATTAATTTGATGTTCCTATTAATTTGACGCGTTGAAAGGTAATTTATTTTATGCACTGTGTAGCAGATAACTCTATAAATAGCTTCCAAAATATTTCAATAAATGTGTCACTGAAATAATTCAAAATGTCTAGTCAATATTTGCTTATGATTCTGATTATAATAATATGATTGCTTGGTAGACATTACGATACGTGATCCGCCGTGATACGACTTTAGTTGATTTATATGTTTGTATAACAGACGGTCTCTCGAAAACGAGATTAATTCTGTGTGGATTCTGTAAAATTGTGTAATCTCAATATTGTAGTTATTGGCTGAATGTATTGCGTTCTTTCCGCAACAATGCATTTTAACCAATAGCAATTGAGCATCGGCCAATCAGAGGCATTGCAATCGTTACACTGTAGCAATCTTTATGCTTCCCAGCCATGTTTGACTAAAATCGGTTCAGCCCTTTAAGGACCAGATTTTTTTCCTGCCGGTAGTGTACAGATCTGATTTTTCAAAGATTCATACATTTGATAACAAAACCTCACCCTCACCACCTGGGTGCTTGGAGCACTTCGACCATCCGATGAGCCAGATCTTTTTTCCACGTACTTTGAAACTGTTGGACCAACTTCCTGCGACGGTGTTTCTACTAAAGTACGTGGGGTTATTCAAGGCCAACAAATTCCTAAAAAGCTGGCAACGCATTGGTGGTGCCTTAGGTGCTACAAATGTCCATGGGCGGCGGTAATCACTTAACATCAGGTGTCCCGCCTGCTGGTTTGCTCGCTAAAAATATTAAAAAAAAGACGTGTGGCACTCGGGGACTGCCGCGGTAAAGCTATTGCATAGCATTTTTTATCAACGCCATCTAGCGGTGAGAGGAGTCCCGTGTCAGGTTATTTTCGTTACGGAATTTCTGGATTCGGTCTCCACGCTGGCCCGCGATAGAAGCTATGCAATAGCTTAAAAAAACTTAAGATACGATGGCTTCAAAAGATTCAGCACATCGATTCAACTCGTATGCGTTGAGCTTTATTCATACGTTCCGCAATAAATATAAATAACCTCAACAAATGGTTTCCGACAAGTCCGCAGATCACCCTCCCGATAGATCCCACGATGCAGACACCGTGTGCGGCAGTCGCGTCTGGTGATATATTATGTATGGCATTAATATTAACAACGTGGAATTCAGGTACCCATACCTACTTGTGCGAACACCGCGTTGGTGTGACCGTGAACTTTGCACGTCTAGACGTGGGTACGACGAGACACAATATTTCGTTTTGTATTTATTTGTACATTTTGAAAAGACACACTTTTTTTGTGGCTAATTTTGTTGCATACACAAGCTTTAAACTTTAAACCAAACTAAACAGACAGGTCTAAATCTAGTGCTACCTTTTTCCTTAGCGAGAACTATGAAAGCTAGAGCACGAAATTTAGACGTGTCAATTTAGTTTAGAGACTAGCGGACGCCCGCGACTTCGTCCGCTTTTTCAATTCACAATCGACAGTTTCTAAATCCCCACAGTTTAGTTGGGCAGAACCCCTGCAGCATCAGGATTGAAGAGTTGAGTCCTGGAGTTCAACGAGGCACCTTCATTAACTATTCATAATGGACAGTTCCTAAATCCCCACAGTTTAGGAGAGCAGTACCCAGCAGCATCAGGATTGAGGAGCTGGAACCCGAAGTTTTTATGGGAGATCTCGTTAATACCTTACTTAGGAAAAATGGCTAGCTAACTTCTAAGATGATATTTTAGTGCACTAACTACGCCATCCGCAGTCTTAGAAAAAAGCAATCCGATACGATTAAAAACAGACCATAAAACGCAGGAAAAAGTGGTAGTTAACCATGCTGTAAAACTCTTCAGTTGTGACCACGATGTAAAATCCATTTTACGAGCAAATTTAAACGCGTTGAAAAACGTGTCTAATACAATGTAATTTCCATGATCTCTTCTCTATCGAGTAGGTATTCCCAAGTGAGAAATATAACGAACTGCGGATTTTATGGCATCTACGCTACCTAGTTTGCTACAGTTTTATGGTTGGTTTATGGAACATTCCAGTTCTTGCTACCAATTTAATAAAAATTTCTTTATTTCAGCGATATAGAAACTATACTAGTAAAAGTTCATACTTTATTTATATGACCTCAACAACTCAAAAATATAGTTCGAAGAACTGATGGTCGTTGGTATCCCAAGGTGCTGGAGTGGTTACCCCGCATCGGAAAACGCAGGGAATTGCTGGGGATACAGGCGGCACAAGACCTGTGGAAGTCCATGCAAGAAACCTTTGTCCAGCAATGGACGTCTGTCAGTTGATAAAGAAGAAGGACTCAAAGGTAATTAGTACATACTTAATACATCTATCAGACTATACATACGTCACCGATAATCCGTTTTCTTCATTCATTAATTTATTTACCAACTGGTCTTCGGTCGAGCTGGAGGTTTTCATACAGTGAACTGACCATTCATTTTTAACCGACTTCAAAAAAGGAGGAATCTCAATTCGTCGGAATCTTTTTTTTTTTAATTTTTTTTTCCCGATTATTCGAAGACGGCTGGAGCGATCTGGAAAATTCTTTTTTATTTGAAAGGGTATACCTCCCAGATGGTCCCATGGTCATCAGGTCAGGATCTGATGGTGGGATCCTGGAGAAATCGGGGGAACTCTTCACATTTTATAGGCACACTTGATATACTTTGTAGTGACGTTTGAAGGCGTTTTTTTTAAAGAATGTTTTTCATTTAATTTCCCGCTCCGCGCATACTTATAACTTTTTTTTTTAAAAAGAAGATTAGCCAAGCTGAACTAACTTATATTCTCCTCTCCCCTCCAAACAAACGAAAAGCTTGTACTAGAATTGGGTACGACAATAGTTCAACGGGTGGGGTTTTTTTTTCAGTTTTCAGTCCGCACCTTTAACTGTTGGGCTATTGAGGCTTACTTACTAGAGACTTGTATCAAAAGGTTACAGATCGTTTTGTTATATTCTTATAATAAGCTCAAAGAACCTCCCGCTCCGAATGCGGAAAGGTCTCTTCCTCAGTGGGTCACCGGGGGCAACAAACGCGTAATGGCGAGCCCACATAAAATCTGATATTTTTGTCCCTAAGCCTCCCCTAAAATTTCCTGCCATCAGCCGATAAAGAAATATGAATTTCCTACGAGGAAACTAGTCGTTTTTAGATATGTCGTAAATGATAATGTGAACTAAAAATTTGTATTACGCTCGTAAATTTTCTTGTATTTACTTTTTAAGGGTTCCGTATCCAACGGGACCCTATCAATAAGCTTCCGCTGTCCTTCCGTCCGTCTGTCAACAGAATGTATCTCCTAATCCGTATAATAGGTAGACAGTTGAAATTTTCAAAGAATGTGTATTTCTGTTGCCGCAATAACATCAAATAATGAAAATAAAGGCCGGCTCCCCTAGAAAAACTAGAAACGTTTTTTTTCGGCACTTTTTGGTATCACCATTTATCAGATCATCTCCATTTTTAAACCCTTACAAATGCGGTTTATTTGAAAGCTGTTGCAATCGAGATGGATCTGAGCTAGTAATCCGACACGACTAAAGATCAGGCACAGGACTGACGGCTTTACGTGCTTACATGCACAAAGCTTAGAGCCAAAAAATTCCGTCCTTGCTTATTAAGACGGGTCTCCTATCGTTTCCCATTCAACTTAACTTGAAGGTGAACTCAGAACCTTTTTGAAACATGTGTATTATTTCCCACATCGGGACCATAGAGTTAGACCATCGAGCAGCAAAACCTCGTATTTTAGGCATCAAAAAATAGATTCCACTTAATTTGGTACAAAGTGGTAAACTCGAAAGTTAGAACTAATAAACGTTTTAAAGAAAAAATTTAAACATTTCAATACCACTAGGATTTTTATCCAAAGGGGTACCCATTCTTCTGAACCCAGGTCAAAAAATTTCGAAAAAATTGCAATTTCATTACTTACCTAGTGCCTACGTTATTTTATTACAGCTCTATCTCAAGAAGAGACTCAGTCATATTATACGAACTCTAAAGAAATAAATAAAAAAATAAATGATAAAAATAATTAGAGGTCCGTACTCAAAGGAGTGCCGAATTTTAGTCAAGTGCCGGTAGCACTTTTTTAGAACTTCTGGGTGGTCAACAGCTGAACCAATTATGACGGAACTTTAACAGGTGGTTAGAGTATTCTACGAACTACTTTTTATCCTGGAAAATCAAGAAGTTTTAATAAGATTTTTAAAAACTTTAATTCAGGCTTACGTAGTCCCGAGCCGCAGCTGGTTATAGAATAAAAGTAGGTTAAATGCCAGTTTACTGAATGACAAAAAATACGAATAGGACGTGAACTTTTACACAAATCGAGTTTATTTTGCATCACATTGCTACTCTAGTATCGTGATAACTCTTTGACTCAGACCATTGAGAGCTAACCAAGGTTCATGCTCCTGCCAATCCTGGTAAACCCTCTTCAAACCAAAAATCTCTGTAAGTACCCAAGGTTTATTTCAGTTTTGTAGGTCACTCGGTATTTGAACTCTGCAAAAAGTCGTACGCTCACTTAACGTCTACTGAAAATATAAGTAGACTTAAGTATTGTAAACTGATAAAGGGAAGAATTTCTTTACGTTGCACACCTCCACCCTTTTTGTTTTTTTTTTTTTTTTTTTTTTTTTAATTCAAAATTATTTAGTTCATGTAGGCCATAATATGATGGCTCTTAAAACAAGTTGAAAATCTACCACCGGTTCGGAAAACTGATTCTGCTGAAAAGAGCCGGCAAGAAACTCGGCAGTTGCTCTTTTCAAAACAAAAATCCTTACTATCCTAAGTAATATCCTTACTAAATATTATAAATGCGAAGTGTGTGTGTTTGTTTCGTGGGCATCAGCTATAACTACCTATCTACACTACTATTATAAAGAGGAAAGATTTGTATTTTTGTGTGTATGTTTGTAATGAATAAACTCAAAAACTCTTGGACCGATTTGGCTGAAATTTAAAATATACCTTGGATTAAAGATAGATTATACCTTGGATTAAAACATAGGCTAATTTTTATCCCGAAAAAAATTATAGTTCCCGCGGGATCTTGAAAACTAATTCCACGCGAACGAAGTCGCTAGCATCAGCTAGTGTTTAATAATTATGTTTTCCAAACCGGGAATCGAATCCCAGCTCAGATGATCCGTAAAAGTACTTAAGTCATCGATTCCACTTGGTTAATTTCTAATACTTTCTTCCATTAGGTTAATACAGATAAAGTTTGTATCAGAGACTTCACAGGGTCTACTTGCGAAATAATCTAATTAAAATTTCTTTTTAAAAACCGACTTCAAACGCATTACAAAGCATATCAAGTGTACCTATAAAATTTGAAGAATTTCCTCGATTTCTCCAGAACCCCATCATCAGATCCTAACCTGATGACTATGGGATCACCTGGAAAGTATACCCTTTCAAATAAAAAATAATTTTCCAAATTGGGCTAGGCGTCTTCGAGTAATCGGGGAACATACATAAAAAAAAAACCGCCGAATTGAGAACATCTTCCTTTTTAGGAAGACTCTCCCTTGCAATAGTTTGAGATAGTGACCGTACTAGTACTTAGTACAGTTCTTTCATTTCACGAAGGCTCGTGGCTCATGGTTGTGTGTGTGTCGTATCTGTATAAGTGTGAGCGAGAGCTTGCTCGCGCCTGACCGCTCCCACCTAAGTTCCTGACAGGCGTGCACACTTACGCAATGTGCATGTACACGACGTAACCACAAGTAAAGCGCCCGGGCCCGTAACTTTGTGAGATAAACGTAATAGGAAAAGCACTCGTAAAAAGAAAAATAGGTACTTACGTTCTCTCTGAGTGGAGTTAGCCTGTATGGCTCGTGTAAGCGTGTAAGCGATGTCGACGCGCGTTGATTGGACCGGAGCGGCGACCGTATAACTGCGGAATATCCCCATTTCCATAACCGACCCTATTCCACGTTCGATCTACTTGCATTTTATCAATCCTTACGACTGGGACAGACATTTTATGATGGGGGGAAATTCCGGCCGTCGAAAGACATGGATTATACACCGAAATAACGTTCAACAATAAAAACATTACTAAAGCGTTTCGTGCGTATAGGTATTGTACGTTTATCTCACGAAGTTACGGGCGCTTTACTTGTGGTTACGTCGTGTACATGCACATTGCGTAAGTGTGCGTGCCTGTCAGGAGACTAGGTGGGAGCGGTCAGGCGCGACCAAGCTCTCGCTCACACTTATACAGATATGACACACACACAACCATGAGCCACGCGCCTTCGTGAATTGAAAGACCTATACCATTAGGTACTTTTGGGTATTCTGTGGTATAAGTTAGATTTCTACCACATAGGTAACTTACCTAGCGATGCTAAAGCTTACGACTTCTCGCCGTTTTGTGGTAGAATGGTGAAGGAGGAACAAGGTAGTGAAGTTCCTGAGCGCACTCTCCAAAGTATATCCGATAGAACAACGAACATGAACTGGTCTTCTATCGGATAATTTAGCTTGAGGAAAAAGTTTAGTAACTTTCTAAGGAATTCTAACGTTTACAGTGCACCTTTCCACTTACCAGGGGATTCACCGGTTTAACAAGGCGTGGATTAGGACAACATGTCACTTAGGCGATAACTTAGTGGTTGCACTAATCACTTAATTGGTAT
Source organism: Hipparchia sbordonii (assembly GCA_038048805.1). Lineage (NCBI taxonomy): Eukaryota > Metazoa > Arthropoda > Insecta > Lepidoptera > Nymphalidae > Hipparchia > Hipparchia sbordonii. The sequence goes on along the minus strand of CM076107.1, from coordinate 2,504,449 downwards.
TCGCAATCCATTAGGTAGATACAATTTACGAGCTTTTCATAAGACGCAATAGTCAAAGGAAGCATACGAAAGTTTTTCATTGCAGATAATAAATCACGGTATAACCTACTAATATTACTAGTGGTTCGCCCCGAACTGAGACCTCGCGATATCCCATAATTCCCAAAAGTTGTAATTATATATTGTAATAATTAACTTTTAACATTAGACGCAATAAAAAAAATAATAGTTGACATAAAACTGTTTTACTGACACAGCGCCATTAAAATTAAATAATTTCGTTTCTTTATAACATTTATCTAATTTTAGTATTTGTTGTTCAAGTACAGGATATAACTGAATTTTCAACCAAGTTTCACGTTCTAATATTCAGTAATTCAGAAGTTATAGGGCTCTGACAGACATTTAGACGGACACACTTCTCTGTCTAGTAGGCAAGCGCCCTAGTTGACTCAGAGAACTCGCTTCGCTCGTTCAATAAATGTTATTATAAATGGATGGATGGATGTTAGTCAATCATGCCGCAACCACTGATACGATTTCGGCACAAATATAGATTAGAGTCTGGAATAAAACATAGGCTCTTTTTTATCCCGGAACATAAGTGAATTGGATGGATGTTTATTACTCAATCATGCCGCAACCACTGATCCGATTTGACTGAAATTTGGCACAGAGATAGATTATAGTCTACAATAAAACATAGGCTACTTTTTATCCCGGAACTTGAGTTCTCGCGGAAAATTAAAAACTCAATTCGCGCGAATGAAGTCGCGGGCATCAGCTAGTTACTATTACAAATACAGGATCGTGGTTGCAAACGTGCAGTATGGCATGTTTGCCCACGTGAGCATAACACAAACAAGAGAGCAAAATAAGATTTTCTTTTCCCTATATTACAATGTTATCAATTTTCAAAACCCATTTTCCCTACATTAAACCGCAAACAATTATAAAGCTTTATGTCATTTTCATTAGTCATTATTTGCGGAGCCGCTAAGTCTTGTCTCAGCTGATGGCAGTCCACGTAGGATTTCCACACACCAGTTGCTTATGCCGCTTATATCCAGGGCGGTAAGGAGACCACCCTTTGATTTTGAGATTGAGGAGTTGGGTCCTACAATTCAACGACAACGTCTTTACTTGGTACCTACAATAACTATTCATACTCGACAGTTCCTAAATCCCCACAGTTTAGGGGAGCAGTACCTTTGCAGCATCAGGATTGAAGAGTTGGAACCCGAAGTTATCATGGGAGTATCTCGCAATTTTTTGTATAGATTAAAAAAAGATTCAGGCAAATCGGTTTAGAAATCACGGCGATATCGATATACATAACAATCGTGTTACATACACACAACTCCTCCTCTTTTTTCGAAAGTCGTTTAAAAAAGTAGCGTATGTTACCTATTCCCGAAAACATTAGCTACCTACCAGTGAAAACCCTCTCAAAATCGGTCCAGCCGTTCCCGAGATTAGAGGCAAAAAAGTCAGCAGTTACTATTTTCAAAACAAAAGTTTTATAAATACAACATGTACCTAGTTAATTTTTCAGTATAATATAAAAAGTCCACGCTACATCTCACTGTGCTAATAACCAAGTAGCACAGCTCTTGAGCTCACGACCCAGCTGGCAAAGACTCAAATATTCCTTATAATTGCCAGTGATACAATACTTCACTTAACCAGGTCTTAATTATCTCAAAATAAAATATACAAAAATGTATGAGCATAATATAAATGAACTCGTTTCGTGAAGAAACATTATTTTTACAGTGAGATCGCAGTCAAGGTCTATCTCTAAGCGCTGGCAAGCATTGATGCTTTTAGCAGCTTTTATCGGCGTTTTTGCGTTCGGACGCCGCATTAAACTTTCGAAAAGCGACCAAAGCAACAAAACACCGCCCCCACTAAAAGCATGATGTCTGCCCTGGCCGTAAACTATACTAAATTAACAGAATATCCTTGCTAGTCCTTACTAATATCCTTACTAATATTATAAATGCGAAAGTGTGTTTGTTTGTTGTTTTGTCTTTCAATCACGCCGCAACAAAGCAACGGATCGACGTGATATGGCTATAGTTCAGGACCGGGAGAGTGACATAGGCTACTTTTTATCCCGGAAAATCAAAGAGTTCCCGCGAGATTTTAAAGAGTAATTCCACACGAGCGATACAAATTAATGATACAAATGATGAGACGTTGATGATTATTAACGTTTAAGCAGAAAACAGCGTTATAAAATTTTTGCCCTCCATTTTTCCTTGTCCTTAATAAAAGGGTTAAAAATGTCCTTAACAAAAGGGTTAAAAATGATTTAGTCAGTAGGTCCCTAACTAAAAACGTTTGTAGTGGTAGTTATTAAGGAAAAATGGGCTAAAAAATATTAATTACTATTTATTGTAAGCAAAGGTGAAGCCTAACACTTAGCTATTCCTATACTATCTAGTAGGTTAGGACACTAGGCAACAGTCAACAGTAATTAAATTATAATTACTCATCAACGGTAAATCATTATGTCAATACGCCATGGAAACAATGTTGAAGACAATGAATGAAACGGCATTTTTCCTCGATCCTTGAGTAACATGTAGTTGTAGATGTTATTAGAACTAGGCCGTTATGGAAATTTATCGGCTGTCTTGTTTAACAATTGTTTATTAGTAATAAAAAGTTAATTAATTTATTATAAAGGTTATCGTCGGTACAAGGATGTGCATTGAATACGTCGTATTTTCTTCGAAAATACTATAAAACTCTCTATTACAGTACATTACGATATATTTTAGTACCTTACGAATACATATTATAGATCATAATATTACGTAGATCGACTAATGTGACGACGTTTAGATGACGCATGGAGATCGATACGATCGTTTGTTTTGTCGAGTTCGGTTGTATACTCGTAATAATAAGCTAACCAATTAAAAAAAAAGTAGTTATTTTCCGTGTTTTCGAAGCACAATACGCATAAACAACATATGGCCAAATACCTATTCCCTGATAGCTAACAATTTCGGAGGATAGGAGGAGGTTTGGAACATACCTATAGTATAGCTCATCGAGTCGCAAGCTCCTTTGCCACTACAGCTTAGCAAGCTGTACAAGGCACATAGCTCATAGTATCGTATGACGAAGAGTCCCAAGGTGCTGGGATGGCGACCCTGCACCGGGAAACGCAGAACTTGAAGGCCCCCCACTAAGTGAACGAATAAAGTCACTGTCAGCCGCTAGATACAGGCGACGTCAGATCGTATTCTGTGGTGCTTCTTTTAAAAGAGTTTTGCTCATTGGGTCATCAATCGATTAACATAATCATGATTTTCAATTGAGGTTTGGCTTATTTTCACATGTTTTATTTTAATTAATGATCAGTTGATCGACAGAAAAACCTCCGTAACAATTAAGGACACGCGCAGACGTAAATTATTGTTAAAGAAATAAACTAATAAACTATCTCCCTCTTTACCGGCAGGTCTGCGCAATTTCAGAGCAAACGCAATTTCAGAAGGGCCTTGTCGCCTGAAATTAACTACATTATTAAACTGGCTCTGTTTTATGTCCAATTTGCCAACAACAGTAAATATTCGTTGCTATGCGAAGGGCAGCGATCGTTACTTTACTTTAAAACTGAATTTTTTAACACACTGCGAGTATAATTAATATCTAGGCTCACCTAATAAAACTTAAAATCAAATATTTACATAGTTTTTAATAGTTACGTTATAGTTAGTGAAAACTAAATATGAGCTTAAAAGAGGGAAACCTCGAGAATGCGCGATAATTCCCCGAAAAACGCGCGACCTGTAAATGAATCTTTTTTTAAACAAGGTAGGTAGTAGTTCACTAGTAACTAAAAAAATAACCTTACTTTCATCTATTTAAACTAGTTAATGGAAAAACCGAGAGACGATTTGCCACCGCGCCGAAGTGGAAAATTAAACCGGTTTAATTTCCTGATATCCGCTTCTGAATGGAGTACACTAATTGATTTTATTATTTCCAAGTTCATTCAGAAACTTCACATTCATCAATATAAACAACGTTCATTCTTTGTTAATGGGAGACCTGAAAATAGTTTGTTCAGAAAACCTAATTTCTAAACCGTATTACAAAATAAAAACATAATAATATGAATGTTCATAATGTTCATTTTACAGATCCCCTCCGTTGTCTTAGTTTAAACAAGGCTTACTAATACTTGAGTCAGGAACTAAAATATTGGTACTTGAAGAACAGTTTGTAAAATTGTCAAAAGACTTTCTTACAACACTTGTAACTAGCGTTGCCAGACGTCCCGTATTTCCCGGGACATAAAAAATACGGGACTGACTCTGTCCCGTATTTGAACAGTACCTACTTGGTTTTTCATTATGAAATCGATCCAAGTAACGTTCGTAAAATAGCGAGTTGATGACCGTTTTTAATTACGATTATAATTGTATTGATTTTTACAGATATCTTAAAACGAATAAAAATATGTTAAAACTAACTCGATCCTCGGAAAATAAAAAATTACACCAAATAATTTTTTTTAATTTGTCCCGGGTAAAAAATGAAATCCCGTATTTTTGCCCATTTAACCATTTGTCTCTTATACACGGTGAAATTTCATTGGTTGAACTCCCTACTCCCTGAAAGAGGTGAATGTGCTCATGAAACTGAACAACTTTCCCCAGGGAACATAGGTCGAAATATGAAAAAAAAATTTGGACCTCCCATAGTAAATCAATCAGCTGATCGTCAAGTTTGTATGGAGGGTCCAATTTTTTTTTTCATATTTTGACCTATGTTCCCTGGGGAAAGTTGTTCAGTTTCATGAGCACATTCACCTCTTTCAGGGAGTACAACCATTAAAATTTCAACCGGTAGACTGAAAAAAAACCTGACAACCCTACTTGTAACTGTATTATTCATTCATGTATGAAGTATTGAAGTGAGATAGGTAAGCCACTTTTCTTCTAAGCGCTTTGAATATCTGAAAAATTTCAGGCCATTTCGGAGTAAATAGGTATTACGAAACCGAATCGAATAAGGAAAATCCTTGCAAAAGGCTTCTGGTACCCCGATTTGCATTCAAGGATTCCAGATGCTACATTCTTGAAATACCTCGCATTGCTATCTACTTATTCTGGATGGCAACTACATAGACTGTAATAAACTGGAAAAGTGACGTAGACTGTAATATACTCGAAGTGATCTAGGTAAATAGGAGTAAGAACGTAAATACATTGTAGATCCTTCTTAAATGGCCTAATATATAATATTACTAGCTTTTGCTCGCGGCCTTGCTCACGTTAAGTTTGATTTTTCAAACTCCTGTTTTACCCCCTTAGGGGTTGAATTTTCAAAAATCCTTCCTTAGTGTGCGCCTACGTCATAAAAGGAACCAACTGTAAAAATTTCAAGTTTCTAACTTCAGTAGTTTAGGCTGTGCGTTGATATCTCAGTCAGTCAGTCAGGACTTTGAATTTTATATATATAGATACTATATACTATAAGCCTCAATAGCCCAACGGTTAAAGGTGCGAACTGAAAACTGTAAGGTCGCAGGTTCGAATCCCACCCGATGCACTATTGTCGTACCCACTCCTAACACAAGTTTTCACTTATTTGGAGGGGAGATGAGAACATCAGTCAAGTTCAGCGTGGCTGATATTCTTTTTAAAAAAATGAATTAAAAAAAATGGCGCTAAGAGTATGGAAATCGATTTTGGGACACTTGTGTACCGAGGTTCCCTAACTTTAATGGTCCTACCAACAAATTCCTGAAAAGCCGGCAACGCATGGGTGGTGCCTCTGGTGCTACAAGTGTTCATGGGCGGCAGTAATCACTTAACTTCAGATGACCCGCCTTCTCGTTTGCTCGCTATTTATATTTAAAAAAAGACGTGTGGCGTTCGGGGACTGTCGCGGTATAGCTATTGCATAGCATTTTTTATCAACGCCATCTAGCGGTGAGAGGAGTCCCGTGTCAGGTTATTTTCGTTACGAAAATTCTAGATTCGGTCTCCACGCTCAAGGCTCGCGATAGAAGCTATGCAATAGCTTAAAAGCTTCAGCGATGCCGCTATAATATTTGTTTCGCTACAGAAGTGTGCTATAGGTCTCTACAACATAGAATCGAGACGGTCAGAGCATTTAGAATAGTCCGTGAAATGATTGCTACAGCGTCTGGAACTCTGAAGCACTCGAACCGGGGTCGAGAATCGTTCAGTAATGCTTGCTTTTATCCACTTAGGGATGTCCATCGATCATCATTTATCGAAATTAATTATCGATAAATAATGATTATATTTATGAATAACGATTGTCCAGATCTGTGGTTCAGATATTCACAAGAATTGGCTGATAAATTAAGTTGGAAAATTGGTCACCATACGTGCAACTACTGATTCCTATTCATAACTTTTCCACACCTCTCAACTATGTTTTCTCTACCTACTTCATGTCACGCAAAAATGTCTATTTTTTAAAAACAAAGAAGACTGGCTGATACTGATATACTCAATATACTAGATATAAAATATTCTACCAATACTTTAAAAACTCGTTCTTCGTAATTAGTTCCAAAATACACGTACAGGAAGCCGCGTTGAAATCGCGCGATACTGAGTTAGTTATATTAAATTCAAAAAAAGTTATTTGAATCTAAAAATAGCTGTTTATTTTTTTTATTTTTTTTGGCGGAAGATAAGACAACGCGATTTGTTCCAATATTTAATTGTTAAGTAAAGTAGGTCTACTTTTATCGATAGGTAGGTATGTCACATCACTGCAGCAATTCCAATACTTAGGCCGAGGTTGAGCCCAAGGCGAGCACAGAACTAACATGGGTATTGGTTGTAAGTATTTCAATAGGGTGCAAGTATTTGTTCATACATCAAATAATACCACCAGATGAAAAATACGTTCTAGTTTCCTTTTATCTGAAAAAGATTGCAGGAAAAGTAAAGGAAGATGTGGGTCATCTAAATCTTTGTCTAAAACTGTTTACTGCAATTTGTAAAAGAATTGTTTTTGATGTTGCGGTGTATATTTGTCAAGTGTCTCATTTACAATTGAGAATTGATTGAATGGGGACAAAGATGGGCACAAAAAAAGGAAAAGATAAAAAGATTCAAGGAAATCATATAGATCAAAAGAATTTGAATCGCCAGTAATAGACATTAGACAAGGTTACACAAATATTAGAGCATTGAGACAGTGTACATTTCTGGGTCACATTGTTGAAAATTGGGGAAAAGCATAATAATTAATAATTAATTAATATTAAAGTTCTTCGGCTAATAATTAAAACACTTTATTATCCTATTAATATTATAAATGCGAAAGTTTGGATGTATGTTTGTTTTTCACTCTGTATGTGTATAATATGTTTGGCTGAAATTTGACACAGAGATAGATTATAGTCAGGTATAACAGGCATAGGCTACTTTTTATCCTGAAAAATAAGAGCGTTCTTGCAGGTTAGAAGACCTCAATCACGCGAACGAAGTCGCGGGCATCAACTAGTTTTATATAATTTTAAGTTAATTTTGTAAATCATGAAAAAATAAAGGGCTTTTTTATTTATTTATTTATTTATTTAAAGTTCTTCGGCCGGTTTCCCGACATAGAGTGAGTCAATCGAGCACTTTGGCCCAGAGTCTCAAAAGCAAGCGCCCCAAAAACGTATTCCTTAGAACTTGGCTTGGCTTAGAGTATTCAAAGACATATACAAGGTTATAATAGGATAAGCCAAAAGAATGGTGTTTTGATTCGCATTGAAAACAAGTGGTTTTACAAGTGCAGTAGGTAATCTCTGTTTGTATGCTTCCTGAGAAATTCACTCACCTCGTCTAGACTTTAGCTATAATCTTATTTATTTACAACATTCCACGTCCATAAAACGTTAGCAAACTCCTTGAGAAATATCTAGTATCAGAAATATGTGCCACTTGTAAATTGATAGAGGGCATGTAAGAAGACGAAAACAGGAAAATGCATTATGCATTATTTTGGGGGTTTTACCGGTAGAAACTGCGATGTACAATATGAATAGTAGCTTTTTACCGCATTCAATCAAGGACTAACCGCAAAGATCTGTGATACGCTATGACATATTATTGCAGATGGTTATCTATATCCATACTAAGAAATATTATTTATCCTACTAATCCTACTAATCACAGTAATATTATAAAGGCGCAAGTTTGTATGTGTGCATGTTTGTTACTCCTTCACACAAAAACTACTGGACCGATTTGGAATGGAGATAGATTATACCGGGGATTATCACATAGTCTACGTTTTATTCCGTAGAAATACATTATTCGAAATTCACGTGAACGAAGTCATCATCTATTGTTTTTTCTTTTTATTATCAAGAAAAAATATATAAACAATTTTTCTTATTTGCATTTGCAATTGTATGCTGAAAACAGATTCCGTTATACAGAAATTGCAGCTTATGTATGTAACTTATATATGCATTATATACATGTTTGAAAAGCCTTCACTCCTCTACCGTTTTAACTTTCGACTGCAGTTTTTTTACGTGCATTCATTAGTAAAGATTAAGAGGTTTAATTAGACGGTTCACTTTTCGGGATTTCTGCTATCATTTTCGAGGCTTTGTCGTTTTAGGAATAAACATATAGACAAAGTAGCAGGGACTTACTAGTTAACAAAATAATAGCGTAGTAACTGAGAAATGAATGATTTCAAGGTTCCAACTAGATACAGTTTCGATAATAATGGTAAAGATCGGCCGAACTGAATGACAAATGCTCACAAAGTATTCAGCATTGACACTATTTTACTAATGGCAGCAATGTGCCCCCTTCGGAATGAGTCGAGACATCCGAGTAGAAAATAACTTAGCTACTTATTATATTAGGCACTGGGCCTAACTCTGATTTAACACCAGCTAAATAACTAGCAGATTCGAGCATAAATCCTAGGAGTTATATTCGTACTTAGTAAAAGTTTCTTTGCGAAGTACCATAGAGACACTCTTGCAAGGTAGATAAGCTAATTTTTTTTTTTCTAATCACAATCTATCTAAATATATCTTAAAATCAGAATCTACTTTTCGAACCGATGATAGAGTAATAATTTGTCATAAGAGCCACAATACATAAACTACATAAATAAAATTTAAGCTTATTGATTTTATTTCCTTTCATTTAAGTGCAAAAAAGTGCACAATATTCATTTTTAGATGATGATTTTACTGAAAAATTACTGAAATTATACATAACTTATAGCTTTTTGTTAGATCCCGGGGAAAAAAATCTAAGCACGACTACTTTAGTATCCCCCATTGATAAATTTTTTACCCCCATTTGCAATAATAAACAATTACAAATTACATACATTGTTAAACATTAATAAACAAATTTTTATACATAAAGAGATATTAAAGAGAGTTGCGGGAAGTGGCTGGATGAGAAGGGCTCAGGACCGGGTGTGGTGGCGCTGTTTGGGAAAGGCCTTTGTTCAGTAGTGGACGTCCACGGGCTGAAATGATGATGATAATGAAATTATTTTTAAAAATAACAAAATAAATTATAAATTAAAGTTAGTCTGTGACTCTGACGGACATTCCACCAGAGATATAGACAAGTGCAAATTCACACAAGAAGACTCGGAGATATCGCGACAATCTTGTTTTCGCAATCATTGCAAGAGATAAATGACCCAACAGTGGAGTTTACTCGTTTCAAACGCTGACAAAAATCATTGTAGAGCTCGAATGTACCTCGCCTCTCTGCATCCATGAGCGGCTGATGGTCTCGTGTCAATTCCGAGGGTGAATTATAAAATTTCTATGGGCACGTGACTTCGCCCACCGCGGTGTACATCGCTGCCTCTCAATAAACAATGCCCTTTGCTCAACATGAATAAATGGATATGGAATCCACTTCGGATCGCTCTTTTAGGTTAGACGAATAATTTTGGTTACTGTGGTTCACTGTTAGAAATGCCGTTGTGATTGTGTAATCCTTCATGTTTACTTAACTGTACTTCTTCGCTGGCGCAAAGAGAATCTTGTCCATTGGGAGATGCTACTACATTACTCCAATCGGCTTTGTCTATCTAGCGTTAGACAACCAGGGGCCTACCACCAACGATTACTTAAACATACAATGACGATCTTAAAGTAAATGACATAAGGAAGTTATATTAAAAAAACCAAAATTCAAAATTATTTATATCATGTCTGGTGGGCTTAGGCCGTGGCTAGTTACCACCCTGCCGTCAAAGACGTGCCGCCAAGCGATTCACCGTTCCGGCACGATGGCGTGTAAAAACCGATTAGGGGTATGTGTTGAATGTACACTGCCTTTCCAAGTTAGCCCGCTACAATCTTAGACTGCATCGTCACTTACCATCAGGTGAGATCGCAGTCAAAAAAAATGTAGGCCAACTTGTGGCTCATTCGAGAATCTACCACTGCACCGGTTCGAAATGCTAATTCTGCTGAGAAGAGCCGGCAAGAAACTCAGCAGGTGCTCTTTTCAAAACTAAAAACGTTAGGTAGGTACAGTAAGTAGCTTATCTATCTATCTTGTGGACAGCTGAAGCAAGCAATTTAAGCATTGGTGGTAAGTCATAGGGCGTGGGGAAGGGCCATAAAGGCAGATTACAGCCCGATCCGTCCAGTGATTTGAGCTGTACGTTGATAGATCAGTCAGTCAGTCAGTAAATCGTCAGTCAGTCAATTAGTCAGTCACCTTTTCCTTTTATAGGTATATTTAGAGAGTCTGTGTTCTGAAGGTAGTTAACACGTGAACAGATAATTGTACTCGCATCAGTACATAACTTCAATGCACCGTATTTTTTTTTAAAGAATATTAGCCAAGCTGAAGTTGACTAATATCCTCCTATCCCCTCCAAATAAGCGGAAAGCTTGTGCTACGACACTAGTGGGTACGACAATAGTACAACGGTTGGGGTTTGAACCTGCGACCTTTCAGTTTTCAGTCCGCACCTTTAACCGTTGCGCTATTGAGTTTATATTTTTTTGTTTTCTCAATGCGCAACTATCGCACAAATAACCTATTTATTTATTTAAACCTAGCCTAAGATGAAACGCGCTTTTTTTATATTTTTAGGGAGCAAACGTGCAGGCGGGTCACGTGATGTTAAGTGATTACCGCCCCCCATGAACATTTGTAGCACCTGAGGCACCACCAATGCGTTGCCGGCTTTTTAGGAATTTGTTGGTCCGCCCCTTGAATAACCCCATGTTGTAATTTAGGGGGAAAACCGTCGCAGGAAGTTGGTTCCACAGTTTCAAAGTACGAGGGGAAAAAGATCTGGCACATCGGATGGTCGAAGTGCTCCAGGCACCCAGGTGGTGAGAGTGAAATTGTGTTCGGTGGCGAGCGGTGCGGTTGCTTGCCTAGAAGATGCCTATTTCACTCTACTCTCGGAAGAGAATTTCGGGCCCTAGCCATGCTACATTCATGAAGTGAAAAATGGTATTCCTTGAAATAACCGGGCGTTTCATAATGTGGATAATTAAAGCTATCTGGCTACGACATTAATACAAAAATAGAAAAGGCTAGTGATGCTAATTCCAAGATAGAATTGTGTATTTTTATCGACATGTTGCGACCTTCGCCTCGGCGCATGTCTTTGACCTATTTACCTTATTAACTTAGTTATTATGTACCTACATGATCACGTGGAGCAACCACGATGTCTCCTGAAGGAGTATTATTCTATGTAACATTCAAAGCGTGAGTATTCTCGGATAGAACTTATGAACAGAGAGCATTTTTTTTTACTATATTGCTATTTTTCGAGCAATTTCAGCTTGGCAAATTAAAATTCTTTAAAGAAATAGTAGTAAGCAGACACTTACCATCAGGTGAGATGGCAGTCAAAGACTATCTTGTCATCTAATTTAAAAAAACTTATCAGTAAGGCTATGTTCACATGTAACGCGCGTTAACGCGCGTCAACGCGCGATCAAATTTGAAGAGAGTTCAGATGATGAGCGCTAATGCGCGTTGCGAGAGTACTCGTCAGTCTAGTTCGGTAGAACGTAGAAAATGGACGTGGAAGAGGCTATTATTTTGTGATTATATTATAAAGAAAAATATAGAAAAAGAAAACGTACACATTGGGTTCATCCAATTTTGAAAAATAGACCCAGTTTGTTTGCGACACTATATCCGAATCTAAGAGACCATGAATCTAAATTCTTTAATTACTTTAGAATGTCTACAAAGTCATTCGACAATTTGCTTCAACTCATCCAAGAGGGCATTACAGCAGCTCCGAACGCCATCAGATATTGTATTTCACCCAAAGAAAAACTAATAATTGTTTTAAGGTAAGATTTATTAATAGCGATCGCGATGAAAGCGCGCGCTCAACTGAACAGCAAACGGACATTACATTAATATCAAAGCGCGAGTCAACGCGCGATTGTCTGCGTCTAGAAACTTTTTCTCTGAGCGCCGCGTTGACGCTCGCTGACGCGCGTTAACGCGCGCGCATGTGAACGGTTGCTAGGTATATAGTAGGATGTCTAAGCGCGCGATTTGAAAACGCGCGTCGCAATTCAGCCATCTGAACATAGCCTTAATCTGCGTGTAGTGCAAATCTGCTAAATATGACGTCAACTACTGTCAATAAAAATATATTGTTATCAGATTTACTACAAAATGATAAAATAAAATCTTTACGCAGAGTAATATAATAATTATTTTTTTTATTTTACAAAGTATTAGTTCCTGTTCTGGGACATTGGCAACCTATTGTTATTTTTATGTATTAGTTCTTAATATTACAACAGGCTTTGAATTTCCTTAATAATAAATTATAATAAAATGATCGTATTCCGATTAACTTTTATTAAAATACTTGAATAAAAAAAGACGTGTGGCACTCGGGGACTGCCGCGGTAAACCTATTGCATAGCATTTTTTATCAACGCCATCTAGCGGCTCACCGTAGAGGAGTCCCGTGTCAGGTTATTTTCGTTACGGGATTTCTGGATTCGGTCTCCACGCTGGCCCGCGATAGAAACTATGCAATAGCTTAAAAAACTATGCAACAAATTCATTGTTGCGTGATTGAAGAACAAACCAACAAGCAAACATTCAGATTATAATATTAGTAGGGATTATAATTTCAACATATTACAACCATTACAAATCCGGCAGAGCAAAACATGCTAAGTCATTGGAAAAATAGCTATGATGCACACAAATGTCCATTTCACCAGTCCTTAGGTGCAATGTTACACCATCATTTATTACCTATTTTTTCCTGCACAATTTGCAAATTGGGTATTTTCCTGTTGTCCATATGTAGATATTCAGTAATTGCAATCGAAAATGTAACTTGTAAGAATAACATTTGTAAAAACAGAAAATAAATCGGTCAAAAGACAAATAAGTTATACGCTGTTTTACTGCGACTGTATCCGTCTCTTTCTAAAACGATATTTTGCATGGACAGTGTATGGAGCTACTGAATTTGTGACGCCACATGTCAGTAAAGCTCTCTCTGTCTAACGGGATACCTTTCGAGACTAGTTAAGATATAAAAAAAAAACAAAAATGACATTGTGTTTTAATATTATTTTACTTTATTTTAAGCATAAGTATAAAAAAAAATTGTGAAATAACCAATTTTATGCTCTTTGTTCTCTATAAAAAAAATAATTTAATAGCTCCGCGGACTAAAAACTGAAGTGTCACAGGTTCGAATTCCACACGTTGCACTATTATCGTACCCACTCCTAGCGCAAGCTTTCCGCTTATTTGGAGTATATTAGTCAACCTCAGCTTGGCTTAAAAAAAATAGATATCACATATTTTTCTTCTGTGATCGAAGATATCACAACGTACCTATTGTAGGCGGTCATCGTGCTTAATGAACCGTGAAAATACATTCCGCTACCTACCCACCTCGATTTTTCTTTTTTCATCTTAATGTAAACAAACATTTTTTGCACAGTCACGACAAGGAAGATTGTCGCAAAAAAAGAGCAAGGCCGCCGCGGTCCAGCGGTTCGATTGAGATGACCGAGGAAAACCGAGAAAAATAATAAACAACTTTTCAGATGACCTTATAGCTTTAGTGAATTGATGTAGGTACTAGCAGATGTTTGATTCTCTGTCCATACTTAAAATATGCAAGGAACAGCGATCCTATTTTGTTAAGATCCAGAAAAAACCAGACTAGATTTTTTTTAAAACAGAAAAACCTAATATATTTTTTGGTCCGACTCGAGAATCGAACTCGGGACCTCCTCATCCATAGACGAACATGCTAACCACTAGACCAACGAGACAATTACTTACGGATATACTTGTATTACTGAGTTAATACATCTTTCTTTTTTGTTTTTTGTTTTTCTAACGTAAACTAGATAGAAAAACAAAAAATCGGGATTTCTCTTAGCAACTACCTAAATTAAGGAAATTGAGTATTTAAGTTAAAAAAAAAGAACGCAGCCAAGCAGAAGGACTATTTATAAAAAATAACTTTACCTTTAATTAAATAGTGCAAAAGATTTACAGCATTTAAGCGACGCAAAAAATAAGAAGAAACATTTTTTATCTAAACCCTTTTTCAGTGATTTTTTTCATTATTTTTATTGAGTTGGAGAAGTAACCTGTTCAACTCATATTTTTTGTCCTTAGGCTGAAATCACATCTGTGCGCATCGATTTTCACGTTGTCCATATAAGAGTGCTATTTTGTATAGAGCTGTGTACGCACACATCAGAGTTCAGACAGCAGACTATAGTCTATACTCTTTTTGATATCGTTATCTCTCTACGTGATACAGCTTTCGGGACGGAGTGGTACAGCTTTCGGGAACTTTCCTAAGTATCGAACCAAAAGTATTGATACTACGATACTACTCAGGTTAACTCAGGTATCGATCCTTTCTTTGAACCCCTAAGCAACATGTAAACTTTACCATACTTGATCGTATGTAGCCTCTCCAAAACTGATCTTCGTGCTATTCTTATTTTAAAGTATACAATGGGTAAGGCCGTAGATTTTGCCACTTTTTGTAAAAAGAAAATGTCCCTTAACTTGACATGCGTATTAAAAATCGAAGTACTGCGTAAATTGTTATGCAAGTATCCTAATTAGGTTAGGTAGTTCTTAAACTCCTATAGTGCATTCTTAAATTGAATGTATGTCGTATATTTAAAAAAATATAACGACTTAAAACCAACCTTACCCCGAAATTTTGCCCAAAATAAGCTGTCTTTTTGATCCAGTCAAATATTTGGGTCGTTATAACTACATTATTTCTATTTAAAGTCCTAATTTACTATGAATATCTGAAATGTGAATAGATTAAGCAATTACATCCTGGGTTCCATGTATTTAAATATGCGTTTTTAAATGTTTTATCGCAATTCAAAATGTTGTCTCCTTATTTTCACTTATTACGTTACTATTTTGTATGTTACCAAAATTGGGCATCTAAATATTCAATAACTTTAGGGTAGTATTTTATAATGGCACTGGCCACACTAAAGATTCCGGCAACGAAATAAAAAAAAAGAAACCGCCATTTTCTAGCCTGTGGAATTTTATCAAAGGTGTGCGCGTGTGTTTCGTCAGCAGCTTTTTTTTGTGAATTTTGGTGATTTTAAAGGTAAATAACAGTTTTTATTGCACACATGTATGTGTTATACTAAGCTAAAGTGGTTTATAAAAACACGACAATGTGTATTTGACTAAAATCGGTTCGCATTTAGTAATTATTCCTGTTTAAAACCTCAAAAATTACGCTTCGACGTTACTTTTATGTGACTTCTATGTTACTGGTAACGTTGATTGTTATTTAGTAACGTTGAAGTGTTGTAAAGGTTAATGTACATATTCTGCCAGAAGAGAATTTTTCAAATAGTTCTTTTAAATAAAGAATGAGTTAAAAAGAAGATGAGTTAATTGAAACTCATCTTCGTAATAATCAGAATAATGTACCTTTATTTGATCAACAGCCAGAGAGTTTTGGCTGTTGATCAAATAAAGGTACATTATTGGTTACTAAATTCCATTGATGATAGTTTAAAAAAATATATTTTTCCTATTACTGAATTGTCTCTCTTATCTCTGAATGATCGGCGATTATAAAAAATGCTATACTTACAAGTTTATTACAAAAATCTCCTCCTTTTTTGAAGTCGGTTAAAATAAGTACGTTATGTAATCAGCCTTACAAACACTGTGTTACTTTCACGTTACTTCTACGTTACCGTAACATAGGAGTGTCTATGTTACAAAGTGGCAAAATCTACGGCCTTACCCACATCCATTTACTATAATACATCCAATTATAGAGCCATTTTCAGACAATATTCCGAAGCCATCGTTGAAAATTGAGGTCTTGCAAAATCGGTTGTAAAATAGAATGGTTTGCGTGCGTTTATTAGGCTCGTTTTTGTAACCTCGAAACGCCAGATGCAGTCCTAATGATTGCAATAAAACATTTTACGATAATAAACACGTATTAGGTACGTACTAAAAATATTATACGAAATTAATTCTGCTGAAATGGATCTGCGTAATACGATCTGTCCGCTACAAACATTGGCAAAAGAGTGGTTCGAGAAAAACTCCGTAGGTACACAGAGAATATAAGCTTATATTCTCTATAATAATTCATAAATCAAGTAAGTTAGTGGTATAAAATTCTCCAATATTCTCCGCCGTGTTAATATCGTGATTAATTTATATTTCGACTAGTCGACGCCCACGAATTCGTCCGCGTGTCTATCTCCGTGATTTCGAAATTGATTTGCGTGAATCTTTCCTTAATCGATACAAAAACTTTGCGAGATGCTTCCATAAAAACTTCGGGTTCAAACTCCTCAATCCTGATGCTGCAGGGGTACTGCCCCCCTAAACTGTGGGGATTTAGGAACTGTCGAGTGTGAATAGTTCTTGTAGGTACCAAGGAAAGAGTACATCGTTGAATTCCAGGAACCGACTCCTCAATCCTTATACTGCAGGGGTTCTGCCAACCTAAACCGTGAGGATTTAGGTACTGTAGATTGTGAATTGAAGAAACGGACGAAGTCGCGGACATCCGCGCAATTAATTATAAAAACTCTTTATATAAAAGAGAAAGCTTGAGATTATTTTGCGATAAATCTGCACCTGAAAGCTATGACGCAAAATATACGTGACGGTTGCAGAAGAGACGCTGAAGGCTGAACCTAAGTACCTCGTCCTGTAACTAACTATAATAAAAGGTTATATAACGAAGTTATAATAATTACACAGTCCTCCAACGAAATACCTTTTTGAAGTTCAAGTAACGTTTCTCCTAGATTTTTGTGTGCTCATCACGTGAAAAATAGTCAAAATATTCCATCACATCAGAATTTTGTGGTTCTTTTTTTTACTTTTTATGTATGTTTCCCGATTATTCGAAGACACCTGAACCGATTTGGAAAATTCTTTTTTTGTTTGAAATGGTTTACTTTCCAGGTAGTTCCATTGTCATCGGGTCAGGATCTGATGATGGAAACCTGGAGAAATCGAGGGAACTCTTCAAATTTTATAGGCACAATTGATATACTTTGTAGTGGCGTTTGAAGTTGATTTTTGCTTTTCTCAGCAGAATCTGCATTCCGAACCGGTGGTAGAATCATGACGTGTCATAAGAGCTACAAGTTACCTACCTGTGATAAGGCCTACATGAAATAAATAATTTTGAATTTGAATAAAAAGGATTTTTACGTTTATATTATGCATTAAAAAACTTGATGTATTTTTTTACTATGTTCCTTTCATAATACCTAAGACATGTTTGTATAACAATGTTGATCCGTTAACAGCCCGGTAGTCGTGCAATTTTAATGATTCGCCATTGGAAAGGTCGACGACCCTCAAACCGCTATATAAACGAGAGTTATAAATGGTTATAATGAGCAAAGTGCAAACGCTTTTATGTTTAGCTTCTTAGGTACTTACACTCACACGCAGATTTCTCGCATAGTACATTTAAAACACGGAAAGAAGTTTGCAGGCTATTTTCCTAGAAGGATGCTATGATCCGCTTCAAAACTCATAACCAAACATTGGTCGTCCCTTCATATAACTCCCCACGTAAATCTTTGTGAAGCTCATGAAGACGATACGATACGAGGTACGACATACCTTGGGAGGAAATTTAATGCAGGAATAAGCTAGTTCTGTCCGCAATAATAATATTAATATGTAATAAAATCAGACAGTCATTGCGGAGACGCGAGAACAGCGTGAAGATGATAAAAGATGCAGGGACTCTTCCAGCCTCTAAAGCGCGCCTCCATCCTGAAATCAAGCGAAGGCCAGAATTTCACTGAGACCTTTGCTGTTTATTAATCTCAAGAAAAGCAAGATACCAGTGTCACCTCCAGCCTCTAAAGGACGCCATTTACAAGGCTCCATCCTGACAGCAAGCGAAGGCCAGAGCTTTACCAAAGTCGAATTTGCTGTTTACCAAAATCAAGAGAAGCAAACAGATCACAACCTCGAGAAAAGCGTCTCTGAAAGTCGAATTCTGTAAAATAAACCTTCCAATATGATTGATCGCGGACAGTATCAGGGACAGAGGCAAGGTGAACGAATTATAAAGCAAACAGTCGAAGCGATCTATCATAATTCGCAATCTTTTTGTTTTGTTCTGGTTTGATGACAACTTTATATTTACACAGGTGTTTCGACTGGCCTTTCAAATTGACGTCTTTGCACAAGTAGTGATACCCTCGTGGTTCAGATTGTGGTCTCGTATTCAGGCAATCACGGATTCCATCCCGGGTATACTGCTATATGGGTCTTCGGAGCTATATTTTTTTTAATATGTAGGCCAACTTGTAGTTCTTATGACACGTCAAAATTGTAACTCTAGAAATATCACCTGCTTCTACGGTGGAAGAAAACATTGCAGAGGAAACCTGGACGCCTGAGAATTCTCCATAAGTTTCTTGCCTTTCCCATAAGTACGGAATTGAATTTGGTTCCCGCTATCCTCTAAAGCCAATTTTCGTTTTTCGAATAGGTATGAGGAAAAATATTTTTATAATTTCGAGAGGAGCTTTTGAGTCTGGCATTTTCCTCAATGTCTCCTAACCGTATGCAAAATGGGCTACCACTCGACTGTTGCAGTATTTTAAACGTTCACTGAGTCACGGGCTATTTTTGCTGGAAACCAAATGCGGATGGTGTAACTAAAAAGCGCATAACGTGTAACTAAACATTTACATTACTTATGATGCTGCGTAGAACCAAGAACTTTGCAACCTAGAAGTTGAAAAAATAGAAAGAAAGAAAAATCATTAACCGCCTTCCAAAAAAGAAGGAGGTTCTCAATTCGTCGGAATCTTTTTTTGTATTATTTTTTATGTATATTCCCCGATTACTCGAAGACGCCTGGACCGATTTGGAATTTTTTTTGTTTGAAAGGGTATACTTTTCAGGTGGTCCCATTGTCATCAGGTCAGGATCTGATGATATGATCCTGGAGAAATCGAGGGAACTTTTCAAATTTTATAGACACAATTGATATACTTTGTACTGGCGTTTGAAGTCGGTTTTGTAAAAATAATTTTTACTTTTATATTATTTGTTTAAATGTGCCTTACTACAGGTACTTATAAATAAAGTTCTAGAGTTTTTGATAGATGACCAGGGGAAATTAGTAGTTTTGTGTGTGTTAACTTCTGTTTAATAAATGAATGTAATCGGTAAAAGTATTAATTACACATGCCTGCGAAATTTAACTTTTTTTTTCCCCTTTCAATAATTATGTTATTTTTTTAAATATCCAGGCATGGTAAACTAAAATACATCTTTGATTTTTTTCTAGCACGTCGAGATTTTTTTTTATTGATGACATCAGATGACATGCATATTTTAGGTTATTTTAACAAACTTCATGAAAAAAACAAAAATTTACGAATTTAAAATTTAAAAAACCGACAGTATTATTTAAAAATAACGCTAAAGCGACTAAATAAATCAAAAAGACTTATTATTTCTTTTTCTACTTCCTTCAAAACTCCTATTTCATCTTTTTCTCTTATGCTTTCTATCAGGTTTATTTCTCTTCAATATCTGGCAGTAATCTGCCATCATGTTTGGGTTCCACCTTCCTTGGTATCTGCTCTGAATGACCTTAATATCTTAGTAGAAGCTTTCACCTTTTTCTTTACTTACAGCCCCAAGATTCTCAGGAAAGGGGTCAATTTGAGAATGCAGAAAATGTAACTTTATACTCATATTGCAACCCACTTTATGAAAGTTGCTGAGTAAAATACTCACTATATTGTCATAATTTGGGCTTTTACTGTTTTAAAAAAAAAATACCACATCTTTAAGTAAATTCCAAGCGTTATCTTTGATTTTATTCAAGATTTTTTCAAAGGTAGCGTCTTGCATGAGCTTCCCTATTTCAGACCCAAAAAAAAAATGCCTTCTTTGATCTTGGAATCCGATAAATGCTTAAAAACACAAAGGTAATTAACACAGGTACCATCTTTAGCTAGTGCGTTTAAAAATGGCTTTATAATACCTAAGTTAATATAAAGTGGAGGTAGCAGAATTAAATCACAAAACTATCGTATCATCCTATTTACCTATGTATGTTTGTTACTCAATCACGTCGCAACGACTGAATCGATTTGGCTGAAATTTGGCACAGAGATAGATAATAGTCTGGAATAATACATAGATTACTTTTTATTCTGGGAAATAAGGGAGTTCCCGCGGGAATAAAAATCCTTAATCCACGCGAACGAAGTCGCGGGAATCATCTAGTAGTTGATACATATGTATTGTAATATGATTTCAATCACGACAAACAATGACTTATGAGGGTAGGTGTATATTTAAATGTCATCAATTCTACAAGCATGCACTATTATTAAAGAAATTGGAAGTTAACGCTAGTAATGCGCGGTAATACTAAGAAAAATGAAAATTCATTTTCTCAGAAAACTTACGTGATGGAATTTTTTTATTATTTTTTTCGTAGCTTAGTAACTAATACCTACCCAAATTGCTAATTAGTTTTTAAAGGGGAAAACCATCGCAGGCCTGTGTTATTTATTTAACTACACCATCTTAAAATGCATCACCACTTACCATTGATTGCGATCGTAGTCAAGTTCTATCTTGTCATCGAATAAAAAAAAAATACATTTTATGCAACTGTATAGAAGTTTCCCTCTTCCAGACGGGGGTCATTAAACCAGTGCATATATTTCAGGACAAGGACGCTATAGGCGTATTATTTCGAGACACGGTAACACGTCTTCGAAATGGGACGTGCCATGATTTCGCAGCTCGTAAACTGTCTGCAGCTAGCCCTACTAACGTCTACGCCAGGATTTACTGGGGTTCTTACCAATACAAATAACTTAGAGAACTTTGCGACTGCAGTGGCATTTCACACAGGGCATATCATTCATGGAAAATAAACACGCGACTTATGCAATTAACTAGCTTTTGTCCACGTTAGGTTATTAAAATCCCGATGGAACCCTCTGATTTATTTTCCGGGATAAAAGGTAACGCAGGCCTTTTCAGGGAGTTGGGGATTCCGTGGCAATCTTATCGAGAAGTTAGGGATTCCATGGTGATCTTTTCGGTGGGTTAGGGATTCCGTGGTAATCTTTTCGGTGGGTTAGGAATTCTGTGGCAATCTTTTCGGGAAGTTAGGGATTCCACGGTGATCTTTTCGGTGGGTTAGGGATTCCGTGGTAATCTTTTCGGGAAGTTAGGGATTCCATGGTGATCTTTTCGGTGGGTTAGGGATTCCGTGGTAATCTTTTCGGGGGGTAAGGGATTCCGTGGTAATCTCTTCGGGAAGTTAGGGATTCCATGGTGATCTTTTGGGGGAGTTAGGGATTCCGTGGTGATCTTTTCGGGGGATTAGGGATTCTGTGGTGATATTTTCAGGGAGGTTAAGGATTCCGTGGCGATCTTTTCAAGAGAGCAATGCACAGCTGTGGACGGAAGTCTATCAGTTGACTATTTTACAAATTGTTGTATTAAGTTCCTGAAGCCTCTTGCATATTCAGCTAGTATTTTGTATGAAAGGTCTTTACCTACAGGTCTGGATTATGTTACGGCTAGCTAAAGTTTTAGTCTGCTAAACAATAAACTGCCCCGAAGTACACTGCTGACCACTGAAGATATCAGTTTATTTATCCTGGTGAGGCCTGGATCCTTAGCTGCAGATGGTTGTTTCCGATGTAGGTATAACTGAGTAATGTTTGGATACTTTGGTGCTTCTGCAAAGTATTGAAATACTACTTTCCAGTAGTTCAAGTGACATTGTATAAATCAAGATATTAACGTATTCATCCGTAATATAATATGCAGCCGAGAAGTTCATTGAAGTTTTCATTAGGTTACAATGCAATTAGAAAAAATGATGGGATGATCCACGAAAACCAATATAATGATCCCAAGGAAGCGAAAGTATACCGGATTCGATTTTGACCAAAAATATTCACTTGGATCCAGGTGCAGCAAGGTATCCATTATTGGTGAGAAGTTAGAACTTAGTAAGAACAAAAGTTAGAGGTCTGGCATTGGACCGACGAAAAAGAAAGGCCGGACTGTTAACCAGACTTACTTTACTATTGCTGATTGTCACGCTTCTGTCATACCTCTGGATAATTGCTTTCAAAACAGGAAAGTCGCGGGCGTATTATCCGCTTGATTAATATAATATTTTCAAAATTTTGCGACCACAACTGGCACGTGTCGCGCTTAACCTGAAAATAAACCTCGCTCTGTAAATGTCAAGGGCCCAATAAAATAGGTACAATTAGGCGCAAAGATAATAAATTATAATTGCCATTCCGCTGAAATTGTTAAACCAATTATTTTGTTCTGTGCAAGAAATAATTAAGGTTATAGGTAAATCTTAATTGGATTTTACCATAAATAAATAATTTACTGTAATAGGCGGGAGTATCAAATCAACATTTAATGTTATTTAAAATTGTTCAATTAATTTTCAAGCGTCTACTGAAAATACATTTCACTTTATTCTCTCTCGCTTCTGATGCTAAGATCTATAGCACTTTCTCTGATTTAGCTCAGACATAAGATATAGTTAAAACGGGACACAAATATGCTCTGACATAAATCTGTCTCGTTTTAACTCTGTCTTGAGTCTGAGCTGAGTGAGAGTGCAGTATATAGATTTCAGCCTCAGTGCAGGGTATTCAAGCACCTTTGGGCCCCAAAGTCTTAAGGTTATTCGTTTTCGAGCACCTAAATAATGAATGGGGTGGAGGGTTAGTAGGTAGTAGTAGCAGAGGGGAGGGGAGTACTGGTGAGGGTATTTTGACATTGACACTATGCTCACTTTGCATTTGTGCAATGTAGAGTCAGCATCTCCTAAAGATGCTCAAGTGTCGGAGTGTTTACGTAGAATGTATTCTAGAAGAATTCTGGAAGTGTGTGGTGCTCCTTGTTAGCGTTTAGTTGTTCCTGTATTTTTATTACTAGTAGAAGAGCGGTAGTGTGTAGCGCGTAAGTCACGCAATTTTTTTCTAGTTTTGCGGATTGCGGAATTCAAAAGAATTTTGTAATTATCCGCAAAACTAGAAACTTACCATGAAACTTACCAAGTAACGCCTACTTCTGTCCAATATCCAATATCACTCGATTATCTATAGCCTCCTCATTCACATGGATTTACTATCCTACTTTTACTTATCTACTTATGTAGGGTATATATTAGGGATTTGAAATAGCTTTGAGATAGTTTATAGAGTAAAAAAAACGTTTTTCATTCAAGTGTACTGAGCCCGTTATTGCGTGAATCAGCGTCTACAATTTAGGACGCAGGAGTTGCAACATTACTAATAGTGTAACATTCAGTCTGGTGATGTTTGTAAACTGAAGTAAGGTATAACGAGGTTTTATAATGGAGCACTGCATCACTATAATATAGACATAGAGCGTTAATCTACATCTTCTTTATCTACCGACAGATCTCAAATGTATCTTGCATACCTACCTTGCACAGCTACCACGGGTCTCGGTCTTGCGCTATCTGTATTCAGCAGGGAGGTCCCTGCGACTATACTGTGTTAGCGAAATATTGAAATAGTAAAGATATACAACTTTAATGTATTGAAGGCGAATATTCAGTCTCTTCCAGAGACTCATGCGGCTATTGGATGCTCCCGCGTCTAGGTCGTTGTATTTGATTGTGGGGTTGTGATAGCAATCACGCCCTAATCGAATAAGTATTACTAGGAGGTTTAGTTTAGTGTAATTGATTAAATAATACTTGGATACGTTTAATAGTTACCCTCACGTTCAGATGGTGGTTTGTCTGACGTGTTGTGGTTAAATAGATTAGATGTGAGGACAGGGGCCGTTATAGGGGCGGTTGGAAACGGCTTTAGGTAGGGTTTTAGCGTTTTTGAGTTTATACCTGATGACCTAATAAAGGGTCTCCCAACTTACCGGTAGGTATAGTCTGTTCAAATCATCACTTACGGGTATGCGTTGAACTGCCACACCCCTTCCAAGCAAGCCCGCTACCATCAGACTGTATCGTCCCTTACCATTAGGTAAGATCGCAGTCAAGGACTACCTTGTCATCGAATTAAAAAAAAACATGGAAAAGTACCTCAATATTTTCCATACCACATAACGACGAGACCGTGCTAATACCTAGATACTTAAATTCAAGTTAACGGTTGTAAAATGATGCTATTTATTCGATAGCGGTTCTCCCCACCGGAGAGTGCTCCCGATTGTTCTATTTTCAACCGAATTTGAATTTCGTATCCCCATTCGATCACCGCCTTTGTGCTAAATATTCAGCCCCACGATGTTCTGTATTATTTAGCAGATGGTAAACAGTTACATGCAACATGGATTACGCGACTGACATCACTAGATACCAGTGTGAAGTCCTGGTTTTGGTCGAATTTTTTGACGTTAATAAATTCAAATTCAAAATTTATTTATTTCATGTAGGATACCTTGTAGCACTTATGACACGCCATAAGTCTACCACCGGTTCGGAATGCAGATTCTGCTGAGAAGAACCGGCGAGAAACTCAGCAGTTGCTCTTTTCAAAAAATAAAATAAAATAATTTTACAATAAGTAACCAAACTAAGCTATGTATACAGTGCTTCCACAGTGAAGCTTCAAAAATGCAATACATATAATTTTTAAGACATGACCGAGACACAAATAAAGTAGAAACACTGTAGAACAGAATACAGTAGAACAAAAAATGAAAAAAAAAATGTTACAATGCGTAGCTTATCTAATGTGATAATCTGTGGGATTGTCGAAAAATGATCGCATCAGTGTGACGGCCGCAATAACGGTTTCCAATACCGGATATCGGCAAAGTGTAGAAAAATTTTGGAAAATTTCTAATATGTTTTGTTTTCTGTTTCAGAACAACGGAGACGACATACCACGATGCCCTGAGGAAAATCTAATGGAAATCTGGGAATTGGGAATGCAAGGCGACTATAGTCGCGTTTTTGCGTCGAGAACGATCCTGATGCGCATGTTAGCCCTAACTACCTAACAGAATGTATTCGGGCCGAAACAATAATATTATCTCGAACGCATCGGTAGGTACATATTTCACGGGCATATAAACTGGAATTATGGAACGGATCGCTGCCGTTTGCTTCAAAATTCTAAATTTGAAATTCAATCGACCGTTATACCCGTCGGCGATAAAAACAACCTATTTACATTTTGAGGTGATTGTATAATTCGTATATTCTTTTATAACTGCCTTGTTGGTCTAGTGGTTAGCAAGTTCGACTGCAAATGACGAGGTCCCGGGTTCTATTCCTGGGTCGGGCCTTAAAATGTATTGGGTTTTTCTGTCAAGAAATTCTTAGTACTAGCCCGGAGTTAGGTTAGGTAAGGTAAGCGGCGATGAGACACCCCCGTGCCTCGGAGAGCACGTAAAGCCGTCGGTCCTGCGCCTTATCTCTCTCCGCACCCTGATTACGTAAAATTTGCAACAGCAACAGCAATAGCAACGCGACAGCGATCGGTCGCAAAACGTCACTAAAAATCATATTACGGAAGCCAATCGCACGTCTATTGCTCACGTGTCGATACTAGCGCCTCTCGTGATAGGACGGCAATAGATGTAAACAAAATACACAGTTTTTATCGTCGTCAGTGGTTGAATTGTTATATTTTTTATTTGTTTTGTGTTGTGGTCTGTGGTAAAACCCTCTCGAAGTATTTGGACTTCCTTTCTTCTCCATCAAGCATCTCTAAAGAAGAAAAGTACATTTTGCAATAGGCGAGCAATAGACGTGCGATTGGCTTACGTAATACGAATTTTAGTGACATTTTGCAACCGATCGCGTAGTGATTGCTGTCGTGTTGCTACTGCTGTCACTACTGAAATTTGACGTTTGAAAAGTGACGTTTGACAGCAGAAGTGACGTTTGACAGCAACGATTGCGCAATTTACGCCTGTCGCGAGATACGTAATAACCACGGCCAGTTCAGTCCCATACAAATTTCCATAGCCTTACAAAATCTTTTCCACTATGATGCATGACAATTTTTACAGACATCTCTATATCTACATTAGGTACCTATATGTAGTATGAAGTATTTATAGATCTACAGTAATCTATGATTCTCCTGGATGGCTGACTTGTGTGGCTGACGCCCAATCGACGCCATTATTATTGTATTTGGTTTTTTTAGTTTAATTTTCATATATTTCTGTCCCAGAATAGCAATTGTTATTTCAATTTATTGAAATATAGTGCAAGTGTTATGTGCCCGTTATAATAATTCGCGTAAGGATGCTATTTTTTATAAGTTTCCACAGCGTGAGAAAAGACAAAGTTTTATGGTTTATATTATAAAAGTGTTTAGGATCTTATGTGTTTACCAGTGTGTTGTAATTTGAAAAACGTTTCGTGAAACAAATTATTAAAAATATGACGTCTTAATTGGTGTAGGGTGTATCTAATAAACAAAATTAGGGCATATAAGTATATATTAGACAAGATCATAAAGACTTACCTGAAATTCCAAAAATGTGTATAACAAAAGCGATATTATGTTATTTCAAAGTGAATTAAACAAACATTTTTAAAAAATTTGTTTCTTTATTTCCTATTTAAAAAAAATTATAACCTATAATTATTATTATGGGCAAGGATGGCAATAGGTAGATACCTACGGTACATACCTGTGGTAGTTACCTATGGTACATACCTATGGTAGATACCTTCATAACAAAAATAAAAATCAATAGACAAAAATAGAAAAAAAAATGTTATTACGCCATTGGTTACAGCAGTTTTCCAAAATGATACATTAGCCAATCATGGGCCTTGATTTCGAGGGTTTAAAATTTGTACGGCACTGAGCCATCTGATACGTAGTATCATAGTAATCTGTGGTAATAACCCCGCCGGTCGTGTCTTCCGTCCCATCAATTTTTTGTAAAAAGTAATTATTGTCAATATAAAATATGAAACACGTATTTTTTCCGACAATATAATCTAATTTTTGAAATTCAATATAAGTCAAGTTCAGCTTGGCTGAAATTCTTTATTAAAAAGAAATATATAGGTACGCGACGAATTGAGAACTTCCTTTTTTCGTCTGTTAAAAGATAAGGTTGTATAAATATATAAGTATAAGTTACCCATTATTATAAAATGACTTAATAAACCTAATATATATAGAGATTGTGTCTCTAAATAAAAATGATCATTTAGATAAATCTTAAAGTGGAATAGCGAATACGAAGCAGGTATTATGAAAAGAAATGTATTTTTCAGTCCGCAACCCCATGCGGGGATAACAAATCATTCCGTATTCTCGACGGGAAAGCCTCAGATCTTTACAGTAAATTAAGGAATCAACCTTGGGACGATGAAAATTTTATCCACGTGGGAGCAAAGTCATTTGGAACACTCGTGTAACTCCTACGAGCAGTTAACGTATTATATCGACGGCACGAGTATCATTTAATTGAAACTTTCCCTGATGTACCTACACGCTTTTCAAGTATTTTATTACTAGGGGTTCGGCCCGAACTAAGCCTCGCGTCCTTTATATTCGTACATCTATGTCTTATGCCCTACCTAACTCAATCAACTTTCCCTGTAAGTTAGGTGAGGTGACGCTTTCTATCAATTTCGTTTTCACGAAACTTTAGGCAGCAAACCTACCTAAATGTGCAAATAACATTAGGTATAGTTCTTGCAATTCCCGACGGCGCGTGGCTCATGGGTGTGTGTGTGCGTCGTATCTGTGAGCGCAAGCTTGCTCGCGCCTGACCGATCCCACCTAGGCTCCTGACAGACACGACGGAACCACAAGTAAAGCTCATGTGCCCTCGTGAATTGCAAGAACTATACCTAGTTGATTGTTTGTATTTGGGTAAGGCCGTAAAATTGGCCTCATGTGACATAAAAGTAACTTAAAAGTGTGTGGCTGGATAACTTAAAAGTAACATAAAAGTTTTGTAAAGGGACGTCTCCAATATAAGAAAAAACTCCTTTTTGCACAATCATTTATTTATAGCTGTTTAGAAAAGAAATAATAGTTACTTATTTTGAATTTACGAAATCACTTACACATTATATTATATACGATAACTAATTTACAGTTCAAAATAAGTTTCATTAAAAACATCTTTTAATAGGTATTCGTTTTTTTTATTATCTTCTTCGTTCAATTCTATAGTTTTCACAATTGACAAAGAAGGAACAGTATCCGTGTCCATTTTCTTCGGGGTAGTGAATCTCAGTGAGGGTTTTTTTATAGTTTTAAGATCAAAAAGAAAAACAGGATCAAAAGGATCAATGGGATCAAAAGGATCAACGGGATAAAATTTTAATATGTACTCGGACAAAGTCGGGCGGGCCGCTAGTAGTATTCATAATTATTAAAGATTTTTTAAATTAACTTCATTCAATGCACGTAACTTTTTATTTACCTAATTGATAATTATAAGTTTAATTATTTTTTAAAGTTTCTATATGAATAAGGCCTTACATCACTTTTATGTTACGTTACTTAAAAATGTGACATAAATGTCACATAAAAGCTAACCTCTCGTCAAAACATTTTCACTTTAACGGTTAAACGACAAGAATAAAAGCACGTACACAGCCTCTAGCTATTCCTCAAACATTAGATTCATCAAAATAATAAGTCTCCTATAATAAATGAATACAGTTTTACCTTTATTCAGATGGAATCAATTTATAACTAACAAAAATGACTCAATTCCACTCGAAAACAAAAGCTCACTGCTACAAACATGGCCGATGAGTGAAAAAACGTAGCATAGACAAGTAGACTATGGTGTTGCCATATTAAACAAATGAATTCTGCTGCTCAAATGCTAAGTTTTAGTAAAAAATATCGTAACATAAAATACGTGACTTAAAAGTATCAGTATCCGTGGACACGATGTTAATGTACCAGAATTTTATGATTTGATTATTATCTAATCCTGCCTGATACTGTAATTTTGTAGAATAGGTATTAATTTATTCATAAGAACTTTAAAATGGTCAAATACAAATACAGCAAAAATTCAAAATTGATACATATGACCCCAGGGCGAGTGTGGGACATTTTATTTTGTATTGAAAATATTGTGATCACATATTATTTTTATGAAAAATAATTAATTATAATATGTTTTGAGAATGTTTGTATAAATAACCTATTAGAAAAACTATTATACAAAGCTAAGAAAAAAGAATTTTATAGGTAATATATAAGATTTTATTTTATTACTTACCGGACGCTGGAGCTAATATAAAATAATCCATTTTTATCGGCCTTACCCATTTAGAAGCTACCTACGTAAAGAGACTCCTGTTTAAGGGGTCATTAAGATATGGTTGGTGAAAACAGGCATTTTATTTGCTAATGTAGGTACATTATACTCTTTGGCCAAACTATGCCAAAGCATGGACAAATATTAATTTTTGTTGTTTAACTGCAGGATATGCATATAAGTTAGCTGTTTTTCTGATAAACCCTGAAACAAAAAAGGTTTGACTGCGATGGTGATAAATCTTGGATTTTTAGTTCAGTGAAGTTATATTTACCTAGCTTTTGCCTGCGACTTACCTCTATTTTACATCAGGATAAAAGGCAGCTTTCGTCACTGTCCGAGTTCTGAACTTTGCTAAAAATCACGTCGATTTGTTGCTCCGTGCTTCGTCATTGAAGGTCAAATCAACAAACAAACACATTTTCGCAATTATAATATTAGTAAGGATTTGATTGAAAATCTATGCTTTAATCAGAAAAAAACACAAAGTAAGGAACAAAACTTTATGCTCTACACTCTACATTATTATTAAACTAGAAGCCCGCGCCGACTTCGTCCGGGTTGAAAATTAAATATTTGTTCTTCTGAGCTTCTTATAGGAGACGATTGTCAATAAGATCACCACAGGAACCACACGAATATCCCGCACCGATACCCGCCACCGTGCCCCGCCGCGCCAGCCGGCACCATTTTATTATTTTGTCGCGCGGAAATATTAATTTTCCGATAACTCCTGAGATATTTATTTAAATTGTATAGTGTAAAGGGCAAATATGTTCTAAATTAAATATTTACGATAATAAACATATTTATTTAGATATAGATTGACATCACATCGGTTAAAGAAGCTTCGAAAATAATTCATTACTTTTAATCAAAATTTGAAATATAGAAATTGTTACTGTAAGTTATCCTTAGAATATAGACATATGCTATCGTGGACTTTTTTTTAGAACTCTTTAAGAGGAACAATTCACCCATACATCATTTTCATCCAATAACAGTATATGACCCAGCGCACGCCTTGAAAACGTTTAAGAGTCAAAAAAATTTCCGACTTCTTTAACAAATTTGCACATAATATCTAGCCATAATACATTTATTAACATAATTATAGCCTATAACCATCTGGAATAATGTAACTTTGAAATGGTAAAAGAATTATTGTAATAGGTGCGGTGGTTCCAAAGTTTGCTCCGGACATACATACAAACTCACAAAATTCGCGCTCTCTCTTTATTATAATAGTATAGATGAGTACCTAAAGACTGGATTATGTACGCTGTAGCTCCACAAATCAACTTTTTTACATTTAAATAGAAAAAAAATTGACTAAATATGCACAGTTTTAAGTATTTTAATTAATTCCTTTATTACCTAAATCATTTATTTCCTGTATTCAACGGGGGAACCAAAATCGTCAATATTGTTATTTATGTCCCTATAATAATTTTCACTGAGCTCTTCGCTGTCATTGTTTTGGTTAGAAACTTGCTTTCCGTACTTGTCCTGAATGTATAATGCTGCTTGTGGATAAAATCGGACACCTCCAAGCCAATGTGGCTTGAACGCCTCATAAATACCATATTGATTTCGTTTCACGTCCGCTACACGAGCGTCATCTGAACTCTCGTCTGAATAACCACTTTGGATTTTTTCACTAGATTTATAATCATCATCGTCTTCATCCTCTTCATCATCATCTTCTTTTTCATCGTGGAAATCTTCTTCACTTTGAGAATCTATCCCATTTTTAAAATCATCATCATTTCTTGTATAGTGATAAACATTAGAGCTAGATTGCATCACCTGCTTTTTACTTCCTTTATACACAGTTTTTGTTATTGAATTATCACTAGTATCTTCCGAGCTGTCATTGACGTCTTCCAATCCTTGATCTGTATTTTCTTTGTTAGATATCTCCAACTTTGGCGGAGTAACATCCATATTTGGTACAGTTTGTATAGTTACAACAGCGTCGTATGGTGTACCCGGGTTGCCTATAAATACAAATACAGCAAATTTGTACCCGGGTCCTCCTTGAATAATGCTGGCTTTGAGGTCAGTTCCAAAGTCGATTCCAGTTACTCTGACATGTCCAATCGTGTCTCCCTCTCCGACGGCAGGGTACCTTACCGCCAGTGATCCTCCAGGGATCGACAGTCTAATCTGTTGCGTAGTAAACTTCCCAATTTCTTCATTACCGACGTCAAGTAAAAACACGTACGGATACTTTTGAAACGGATTGGCGAGAATGACTGGCAATAATGAGACGAGGACTAGATGTAACATTGCGGCGGCAATCTTGATGCGATTGATAGGTCATGGTACAATAATCACTTATATAACTGACGATTTCATGGTTGGAGTATTCCCGTTTTTTGTTTGCCCTTGTTCCTCGTGACACTCCAATGCCGTATTAAATGATCTTTTGATGTTCTTAATTCATTTGTTGAGTCTGGATGGTCGCGTGATACTTCCTTGTTATTATTGGAAAAATATTTCTCAGTATTGAATTAAAGTTATATTTTGTTCGGTAGTTATTTAGATACCTAGGTATTCATTGCTTACCTCTTGTAAAATTTTCAGGTATATTTTTTGCAACGAAAAACTCAAAATGAATGTTCCTAAACTAAAGCTATAGTAGACGATCGTTTTCTGAACTCTATCTACTGTTGGTTTGTCCACCAATCACGCCGCAACAAAGGTAAAGATTGACGTGATTATTTGTATGTTGATAACTTAGAGAGAGGCTTTTTATCCCCGAGAAAAGGTTCCTTTGGGAAAAACTTCACGCAAACGAAGTTGCGGCCAAAAGTAACTCGATTAAAAAGGATTCAAATGAAATTAAATACATATTACATATTTACAACTTTATTATTTAACAGTTTATCATTTTAACGATTATATGTAGGTAGGTATTGTTTAGAAGGAAGTATTACTAAAAGTTATCATTATTTTTTAATATCACACTCGTAACATATTTTAATTATAAGCTTAAATAGATAATATAATTTTAATTCTTTACCTAGTACTATCAAGATTGGCATAAGCAAAAGATCTTTAACAAGAAATACATGTTAATGTCCTTTTATTTGATTATGATTTGCAAAATTCTTTTTCTTCTTTTTTATCAACCAATAGACATCCAGGTCTCTTGCAAGGACTTCCACAGGCCTCGGTCTGCCTGCCTACGACACGTATGATGTCGTCGGATAGGGGAGTCTGCCAACACTGCGCTTCCCAATGCGGGGTCGCTGCTCCAGTACCTTGGGACACCAACGAAGATCAGCTCTTCGAACTATGAGCCCCGCCCATTTCCACTTGAGTTTTGCTACTCGCTGAATAATGACACTGTTGCTATATTGCTTTGTGTGTATGTGTATGCATTACTCAAATACACGCTTTCCAAGAGTGGTGTCAATATCTCCCGAAGATGCTGTTAGATAGATAGATAGATAAAAACTTTATTGCACACAAGAAAGAAACAAAAATTAATAAAACTTAAAACTACGCATGCAAAGGCGGCCTTATTGCTACAGAGCAATCTCTACCAGGCAACCATTGGTGATAGGAGTGAATGATGTGTGAGGGTAGTAGCTGTTATATCGGAGTGAAACATACGTGCAGCGTATTTTGGACTTGGAGGGTTTGTATCACTGATCTCGTGAACAGAAACGAAATGTCTTAATATGTATAATTAGGTACATTCTTATTTGCAATACCTAAAAATATTCATGATAATATAAGATATAAGAATCTGCTATATAACTTTAGCCTTTAGATATTCGTTTATAATATTGTCATTATTGTTCTATTTCTTACTGCCGCACTAACTGGCGCACTCGGCTGAAATCTGTCTGAGCTGAGACCGCACTGTCACTCAGCTCAGACTCAAGACAGAGTTAAAACGAGACAGATTTATGTCAGCGCATGTTTGTGTCTCGTTTTACCCTCTATCCTGAGTCTGAGCTGAGTCTGAGCATGCTCTATAGATCTCAGCATCTGTAAAGATTTAATTTTTACCTATAGATCTTTAGTAGGTAGATACATGATTTAAAATGTTCACTCTCAGATTCGATTAACACTTCCTTAGTAGGTACATACATATACCTACCTACTGTGGTGTGATTTAAGTTTTATTACTCAGTTACCCGTGAATAAATAATAATGTAATGAATGCCACTGGGTGCGGCAGTAAAGTACATAATATTATAATACTATTACTATATAACATATTACATCCAAAACATAATATTATAAGAATTTCATAAGCACCAACATCACAATACATCACGCTTTATAACATGCACCTGTATTCACAAACATTAGTACCTCGAACTATACAGGATGATTTTTCAGGTAGTGCACAAATTTTTTTTTTGATTCTATAAATCACCACTTTGGATTACTTTTAATAGATGGCGGAAACAAAGCCGCGGATAAAAACTTCTCGATAATTTAAACGTACATATTTTTTATTTATATATTTAGGTTCAATATCGTTAATAGAACATATTTCCATTAATAGTTTTGTATCTTTTTTGAAATATGTTTTTCACCATATCTGACCATAAAATAAGCAATCATGGTCATACTATTCGACGACATTAAAATACGCGCTCAGAGGTCAACGGCCGCCGCGCGTGCCTAATGTATCAACAGCTGATAGATTACGGTTGTAGGGTGACCCTAACCATCTGTTTAAAAATGGATCTCTTTGGTAAACGATAACTTTGGCATTCTTAAGCAAAATAAAAAAAAAGTACGTGTTGATTAAATTTCGTTTACAACATAAAAAAAATTATGCACAACCAAAAAAATCACCCTGTATATAATAAGCACTAACAGTGCGCTCGAA
Organism: Hipparchia sbordonii; assembly: GCA_038048805.1. Classification (NCBI taxonomy): domain Eukaryota; kingdom Metazoa; phylum Arthropoda; class Insecta; order Lepidoptera; family Nymphalidae; genus Hipparchia; species Hipparchia sbordonii. The sequence continues at coordinate 2,469,769 of CM076107.1, read as the reverse complement.
TTCAGAGTAAAAGTAGTTATTAATGTTTGTGAATACGAGCGTGAGATTTTTTCATTCACCTAAAACTGTTTAGCTTTGCTAATTGATAGATAGCTAGGCTATGAGCTTATCTATTCATAAAAATAATTTTAAAATTCTAAGAAACTTTAGGTATACATAGTAAGCTAAATAAATATTTTAGATTTTAGTATTTTAATAGCATGTTCAAAAACTAATATCATCAAATATCTAGGTATCTCTGAATTTTTTTAGATATAACTTTAAAGTAGTAGGTAGATAACAGCGTAAATTAGATAAACTTTAGCTTGATTAAATAGAAGGTATGGATATAAGAATGATGTAGATAGGTACCTACTATTATAGAATTTGAAAAGTCTCATGTTAGGTCGAGTTTCCATACGTAAGTTATAATTGTTTTTTTAACTACCATATGTGGGCTATCAAAGGGGTTTGAATATTTTTGTATGAAGCCTGGCCTATCTATGGTTTCGCCATTGTGTTTTCTTTCAAAATGGCGGCCAGTCGGCGGTTTTATAAGTATTTTGAAAAAAAAAAAACAAAATGGTGGAACGATGGATAGGCCAAATATTCAAACCCCCCTTTTGCAATTGGTGAAAGCCATAATATAAAGCAAGAAAATAGAAAATAGGTACCTATCTCAAAAAAGCTATGATTTTATTTTTGCGACTGGATTGTCTAAAAATGCGCTAGTGTGACAATTACAATCACCTCTGATTGGTTGATTCTCGTATGACACCATAACTTCAGCTAATAACTACTGCAGCAATTATATTATTGATGCAGTTTTTCCGGAATCGATAAGCAATTTAATTTTTTTTTTACAACAAAAACCAAAGTTGCACAGTTTGATAATGAATCTGAATTGAAATTTCTAAATTGAAACAAAAATGCGTTTGTATGGAAACACGAGCTATTAAAAACTCTTAATTGACGAAATATAATTAACCCTTAAATGCATGATTTAGTTTTAGACCGAGAAAAAATATATTTTGGAGCCATGAATATGCTGATTTAGGGAAAAATAATAAAAAAAATAGTTTTTTTTATTTTCATAGCTATTTTTATTAAAAACCATTTGTTGCAGAACTACAACACTATGCACTCACTAGACAATAACTACATATGAAAATTTTTAAAACAATTTTTGGTTGTGGTAAGACAAAGAGCTACTCCACACTTCTCACACCTGTTTTGCGTGTATCCCTTGCATCCAGGCATTTTGCATCTGCTGCGAACACAATTACCAGGCCAGTGACCAACATTATCAGTCCTTATGTCCTTAGGAGGAATATGTTGAGCTGGTCCTCTCCTTTTTTTTGCTTGTATTTCCATTTCAACACTGTTGCTGGTACTTGGCCTTCCTCTTTTGTTGCAGAGTTCAAATGAGTTATTTACTTTGGCTAATACCTCAGCTAGTTCCAGTCTATAGTTACATAGGTTTAGAACTGATGAATTGGCTTCAGTTGTTTTTAAATTTTTATACACAAGCCAAGAATTTATTACCGTCATGTCCAATAAGTGGTAAAAGATACGAAGATACCACTTTCGGCTTCTCATTGCAATTCGGTACCTCCCAATAAAGCTATCCATTAGGTCCACTCCGCCCATATGGGCATTATATTCCTTTATTATATGTGGGCATGAAATTTTAATTCTAGTCTTATTTGCCTTGTCAAATCTTTCTACTTGGCCCACAGGTTCAGCTCCAACATATGAAGATAGAAAAGTTACAACTTTATTGTCCTTCCAAGTAACTGCTGTCAAATCAATACCGTCAAATTCAGTCATCTGCTCTTCATAAGTTCCACGAGGAACAGATTTCTTCATCATTGTTTTTTTGTCCGGCAGTTTGCAGTTCACTAGCCTGTTAGATTGCACAGTACCTAGGCTATAGATTCCTTGTTTGGCAAGATAGGTAACTAAAGGTATAGAGGTGTAAAAATTATCAAAATAAATTATATGATTTATATGCCTTGGGACACCTCTAGCAAGCCGGACTACAACATTTCCCACTGGCCCAAAATCTGGTTCATCTGGAAGCCGTTCATTCTCTTGGCCAGTATATATTTCAAATTTATGAGCATAACCTTTCACGCTGCACATCACATATAATTTAAACCCCCACTTATGGGGCTTATTAGGTAAATACTGCTTCATGAAGTGTGCCACTTTTGTGGCACACATCTGTTCATCAATTGAGAGTTTTTGTTCCATAGGAACTAAAGCAAATTTCTCATTTAGATGGCTAATTATAGGCCTTATCTTATGGAGCCTATCATGTTGTGGGTGTTCCTTGGGTAAATGTTTCTCGTTATTGTTGAAATGTAGAAATCTACGAATAGTCTCAAATCGGTTGACAGTCATTATGTCCTTGATTGGTTGAAAACCTACAGTATTTGACCAGTATAGCCGTACATTGGGATATTTTATAACAGACATGTATATCAGTATCGCCATAAACTTTCTTAGCTCAGTTTCAGATAAATTTAATGGTTTAGTCACATTTTTTTGAACGGAATACAAATTAGACTCTTCCACAATCCTTTGAACTATTTCTGATGTAATAAAATGTGAAAAAATACTATAGGGAGTACCAGTAGTAGCCTCATCCTTCAGTTCAGGTGGGTATGTAGTGTCTCCATGAAAAGCTGTCTGGTCAGAATTCAAAACAAATTTTTTTACCTTCCATACGAGTCCTCTCATAGTTGCTCGGCGACTAGCTTGACTTGTTGAGGGGAATGGAACCTGTGGCACTTGATCATTTGCTGTAGCTTCATTTATCAATGGCGGGTCTCCTGCCATGAATGGATCATTATCGGGGTCATCATTTTCCTCTTCTAATGGACTCTCAAGATCGTGAAGCAAATCGTCTCCATTTTCATAAAAAATCTCATTACCTTCTGTATCCGAGTCCTCAAGATCATCTTCCGAAATCTCTCCATCATTTATTAGAGCTAAATACTCTTCTATTTGCTTTTGATTCAAGTATGGCATCTGAAAACCAATAAAAGTGATAGTTAGTAACTAAACAGGGACATTTTCTAGTAAATGCATATTGTTGCAGATTTACAACAACAAAATAAACAAAATTTCCGAACACACCAAAAGTTTTTTTTATAACTTATAAATTGTACTGAAAAGAAGATGAATTATTACGTAAAATAACTAATTTTGTTTGAACGTACCTTCGAAAACCAAATAATTACACTGCAAAGCAAATACACAATTTTCATCCGCTCCAAAATTACGATCGGCTTTGATTTGTCAAAATCAATTTAAATTTGACAGTCGTGAAGAAAAAAAGTGTGTTGCCACTCGATTAAATATATCACCATGATAGTAATAATCCTGCAACAGCATGCATTGAACTCATACTAATAATTTTATGGTCGTTTGAATGGTATGTTGCAGTTTTACTACTTTATGCATTTAAGGGTTAAGATTTTAACATAGTTTGGACTTTGGCACGCAAGGCGGAACAAAACTTTGAGCGCAGTTGCAAATTACAGACTTTTTGCTCGGTCGATTTATTCAGGAGTCAACACCAACTAGTGATGATTTTTTTTCTATTTCGATTACATCTTTGAAATCAAAATATAAAATCGATCGGTTCAATTTCAAAATAATTTGAAAAAACAGCAATCCCATACTTAAAACAAATTGGAGATTAGTCCGAGGGTAATGGATGGACCAATGGACTTGTTAATTATCTTACAAAAGGTCAGGTACCTACCAATTTTTTTTTTCCAGTTATTTTGAAGCCAGTAGGGTTAGTAGATAAGAATAAGATTTAACTCGATTTCAATTTGATTTCGATGACATTAGTTCATCGAATATGAATATGATCAATCGAATTCGTCGTCGTAAAATGAACCATAAATAATTGAATTAGAGCTCAATTTCTTCGCTCAGATACTAAATTCTATCTTTAACGATTCCCAATTTCGCTTTTAGTTCAGAATCTGAGTCCGGATGTTTACTATGCCTATACTTACTCGTATGTCATTAAAAAGTCTGTAACTTGCAGCCTGCTGCAAGCAATCAAAAACCTATTCGGACTGCTTTTATAGTAAAAAAGAGCGCATTTGCTTATTCTGACTGCTCAAGGACGCATGTTATCCGACTTGCTCACTTGAGAAGAAACTTCCTTCACGTGGTCGATCACAGCCGAGAATAAAGAACTATTCTCTATGGCTTCAATTTTGTCCAAGTCCGCCAAAGCAGCGTTTATGTCACCGCCATTTTGTTTAACTTTTCCCGCGCGCGGAGTCATTTCACTGTCCTCATGGCCGAGACCTGTGTTTATGAAGCTGTCGTCGTCTTTTGATACATATTCTTTGCAGTACATCGGTTGACCGACCGCTAATTTTATGCGGAAGAAGTTCGTGACGGTGCCGCAGACGCCCTGAAAATATTTTTTAAGAATAGGTACCTGTTTGATTGCAATATGTAAAAAGTAAATCAATATTTTTAGAGGATTCGATTGGGTCTCTCTCTCTGTCACATCGAATAAGAATTTTTCTCATGATTCATACTGGCATGGCATCACATCGATGACATTAGCGCCTAAGAAAAATGAACCTTAGACGTATTGGGTTAAAGTCACAAATTCAGTACAACCGATTTTAATTTAGAGCGTATCTGTATACCGCTGCCACCGCGACCACCAAAGCGACCGTTGAGCTGCTACCGGATTGGCCCACCCACTTCCGAGACCTCAAAAAGACTCTCGGACATGCTCCCAACGGACGTCGGTTTTGCAAGGACGTCCGATTCAAGCTGAAGTCGGACCAGGAGTTCCGATTCACCCAGCGATATCTCACGGAGCTGGAGAGTACCGCTCGGAACTCCTGGTTCTGCTACCCGCTGCCCGCCGACGCCGAAGGTGGCGATTCGCGGCCTGCCGGCTAACGCCGAGCCAGCACTCGTCGAAGGAGAGCTCAGCGAGCTCGGATACGTCCCGGAGCATGTGCGAACGATCCCTGCTCGCCCGGACAGACCCCGGCTGCCTCATGTTCGCGCACCTGCAGCGGACATTGCGGGCATATGAGGTGCGCGAACTCCACTGTATGCCTGGCATCACCGTTGAGGCATGACTGAACTCATATAAATATCGTTCTGAGTTCCTTATCTGATAATAATTTCCATTTTGTGATTATGATCAATCTGTAGATATTTATAAAAACCTGTGAGATAAACTATCTTTAAAGATTCCGAATTTCGCTTTTAGTTCAGATGAGTCCGGATGTTTCCTATGCCTATACTTACTCGTATGTCATTAAAAAATCTGTAACTTGCAGCCTACGGGCAATCTCAACAACCTATTTCGGACTGCTTTTATCGTAAAAAAGAGCGCATTTGCTTATTCTGACTGCTCAAGGACGCTTCTGCCCTCTCCGCTTGCATGAGCATGTTATCCAACTTGCTCACTTGAGAAGAAACTTGCTTCCTGTGGTCGATCACAGCCGCTTTTCCTAATAAAGAACTATTCTCTATGACTTCCATTTTTTCCAAGTCCGCCAAAGCAGCGTTTATGTCACCGCCATTTTGTTTAACTTTTCCCGCGCGCGGGGTCATTTCATTGTCCTCAGGGCCGAGCCCTGTGTTTATAAAGCCATCGTTGTTTTTTGGTGGTACATAGTCTTTGTCGTAGTTCGTTTGACCGATGTAGCTGGGTTCACTGGAGTACGACAAATTGTCCTTCGCCGCTAATTTTATGCGGAAGAAGTTCGTGACGGTGCCGCAGACGCCCTGAAAATATTTTTTAAAAATAGGTAGGTACTTATTTGAGTGCAGCATGGGAAAACTATGTCTTAAACATTTTTAGAGGATTCGATTGGGTCTCTCTCTCTCCCATGGAATAAGAATTGTCCTTATGATTCATACTGGCATCACATTCAAACCCGCTAGTACGTCTTGTCAACAGACTACAGATGCGTAGCCAATCTTCAGAGAGATGGAGATATTATAGTGCACCAGTTTACTTACTATAGACCGACCCCAGCTTCACGAGGGTACAATAAGTAGTTACTAGGAAGATTTTTTTTATATAAACTGTCCTGACAATAAATTACGAAGACAACAAAAGAAATCATCAAGTCATTCAAGCTATTCTAGTCTAGAATTAAATAATTTTGCAAGTACCTTGAAACGATTTAGCTTTGTTTGTGTAGAAGTCAGTATTGTATTCAATTCCCTTAACGCTCCACTTGCTTCATTTAAATCGTCGTTTAATATTGCAGTGTTCTGGAAAAATGCATAAAAAATATTTCCACATCATTCCGAAAAATAAAAAACAGAATGAAAATAATAGCCTCACATTACATTACTAACTTAACAAGGTAAAGGTCATTCGTCAGTGCTTTTTTTTTTATTTTTTATTTTTTTATTTAGACACACCCTGTCCACGTAATAATATATTATTAAAAAACTATTACCTCTGTAGTCTTAATATCCACTTCCTCAAATTCCACAATATCCAAATGTTTATGTTTTGACAGGAAATCTTCCTTATCCGGTTTAGGTTGACCAAATAATTCGGCTCTCATGCAAGCATCTTCGTAAGCTTTTAACGCCATTTTTTTATGGTAAGTATTTAATAATATTATATCACGAGAAAAACATTGATGTAACTACTCCTAAGCGAAGTGAGTTAGATCTTTATTAAGCACTTTTTAAAATATTTGCAGGTCTCCACTGCGCTAGACTAAAAGTATTGATTTTCTTAGCTACGAGTAATAGGTTTTCACTAGAATGCATAAAATTCTGAACATAAAAGACTTACTCTTCTTATATAAACGTACCTGCCTATTATACCGACAAGCTAACTTACAAATAATAGACAGATCTTACTCAAAATAATAATTAAGAATCATTAAGATTAAGTAGCTACCTACTTTGAAATTTTTAATAATTTTACGTTCAGTGCTTTGAAATTACCGCTAAAATATGTTTAGTCAGTATATAGTGTTGCTGTACTTTTGTGCTGTTTTAAGTTAAGCAGTTAAACAATATAATATTATACACTATGCCACAGCACTATGCAATCAAAGTATACATATATAATAAACCTTACTAGGAATCAATAACATTACTAAATTTTATTCCTTTTTAAAGGTCGTAGCCCATTTACACGACACCGCTCCCGCCCAACCAAAATATGAGCATTCAAATATGGACTTAATATCGTGCTCTGGAGGTGCACTTTACAGTTATTATAAAAGCGAAAGTGTGTTCGTTTATTGGTTTATTGGTTTCTTGTTTGTCCTTCAATCAAAGCAACGGATTGACCTGATTTTTTGCATGGGCATAGTTGAGGACCGGGAGAGTAACATAATTATATAAGCTACTATTTATCCCGGAAAATTAAAGAGTTCCCGTGGGATTATCTATAATATAAAAATGAATCGCAAAATGTGTTGGTAAGCGCATAACTCAACAACGCCTGGACCAATTTGGCCAAATCTTTTTTTAAAATGTTCGTTGAAGTTCAAGGATGGTTTTTACGGCGAGAAAAATTAGAATTATTGCTTGAAAAACCCTAAAAATAGCCCTTTTCTTTTTCCCATACAAATGATTTGAAACTAAAACGTAGTCAATTTGAGCTTTATTGCTATGGTATAAAGTTCATATTAAATTACAAGCACTCACTGTTGTCTAAGCAATGTAGGTGTGTTCCTAACGTCAAAGATCATATCTATCAAAACAATGTGCGTGTGTGCGTTGGAGCACAGAATACATAGTTGGAGGAGTTTAATGTCGCGTTCCGAAACTCGCGTTTCTTTTGTATTAGTTTCGGCACGCGAGATAAAATGCATCAGTTTCCACGTCATTACATCAGTCAAACAAAAAGCGAAGCATCGGTGAAAAATGTCGCAAAAACGGGGAAAATTATCCATATTTAAAATCTTTTAAAAACTTCTTAATCGCGATCATAATAATAGAAATTGACGCGGACGAAGTCGCGGGCGTCCGCTAGTTAAATATAAAATCCACGCAAGCGAAACCGCGAGCGTCAAGTTGTTATGAATAAATAAACGTTTGATAAGTTTGTTTATGTCTTGTATGCCCATAATCATGAGGAAAATGCCAAGAAAATACCTACTTTGGCCCGAAATGGATAGACCTTTTTCTTTTTTTTAGGTTTTCTGCATATAAACGCGATTTTGAATGTCAAATGTTGATTAACCTTTATTGTTCATCTCACAATGTTACCCACATATGGGTGGTAGCTTTAGAGTTGCACAAAATTAAATCGTGATTAAAACAGAAATCCTGCCCTGTCCTGTAAATTATTCAGTAACATTTTGGAATATACAAAATCATTTATTAATGCATGCTAAAGACTTGCTAAAGCCCACCGCTGTTATTCGATAATTATCAATGTTACCCTTCACCACTGTATTCGTCCTAAATATTCCTTCTAGATTTTAGGGGTAATTTTTTTCAAGGAGTTGGTAACCCTAATGTGTACCAGCCAGCCCAGCTGATTCATTTTAATTTTTAATACAATTTTGCAATCTAATTGGCGTGCAGGAATTGTTTGCATTATTGTATTAATGATTGTCAAACCTATTTTTCAAGCATTATTGAAAACCAGCGCACATTTTAAAATCAATATTTCCGCTGTAACTATGTGTTCAAGTAAGTAGCAGTGTGATTTTACTAAAAAAACTTATATTCAATTTTATTCCAACATTTAATTAAAAAGACATGTTTTATTTAACAGTTACTATTCTAGGTACCTGAATAGGTAGGTACTAATTAGAAATCCCAGCAGTATCTAATATAAAAACAAAAATATATGTTTTTGGTTTTTGTGCCAGTCATTATTAAATGTAACCTATTTATTTTAAACCTATTTTAAAAACATTATGATTTTAATGATATTTAACAATATTTATGACTCGGGTTGACAGGTTTTTAATTTATACAACTTTAGAACAAAGAAATATGGATTAAATTAAATTAATTTATTAAAATACTGCTTTATGAATTCACAATGAAATGAATAAACTTATAAACTTGCACTTCCATAGAATATTCGTGTTAAAACAGATAAGAAACAAGGTGAATAAAGTTCACAAATCAAGTGAGTTAGATTTGTATGAAACATATAAGTAAATAAATACATATATAAAAAGTAATAGAAAGCTATTCAAGCTGGAGATTTTCAGTGAAGGAGATGTTCCAAAAAGTCAGATGATTGGTTTGTATTTGCTACCCAAATATTTGTGCACACACTATGATATAGTATATGTATGTTTAAAAAGAGGTGGATATGTTAGAAGCGTGCGGGAAATGAAGCTCATAATGGCAGATATTTGTCGTAATTTGTCATGTCATTTAACAATGAAGTACTCTATTATACTCTTTGTCGTTCAGAACAATTTTTGATCTTTTAATTTGAAAACTTTTCTTTCTACAGATCCATTGAGCCTCAGTACATTAGATAAGTTTAGGAATGATTTCTACTCTGAACCCAAGAACGAACTGGCCCAGAATGCCTGCACCCGTTTTGATCCATTTGAAGTTGCAATCAACAAAAGAAGAATGGACAGATCATTGCATGTTTACAATATTAAGGTAATAATACTAACTTAATTGTACCTCCCGACCAAATCCTGCCACTTTTGTATTTTTTTACATAAAGGTTACAAAAAAGACATATTATAAATATAGCTATTAGAAAAACCACCTGGTTTTGTATTATATGCTAACAAAGAATTAAGTCAAGGTACGTTGACTACAGAACATTAATGCCACTGCGGCCAATCTCCAGAGATTAGTCATCTGCATGGATGATATTATAGTACACTATTGTGTGCACTCTCTATTCCTTCACTCACATAGTCCGATGGGACAGAAGTCTGACACTACCACATACATAATAACTTTTGGCTTTATAATATTAATTAGTATGATATGGGCACTGATATCTGTAAAGAGACCTTTAATGTGGTGGGATTTAATTTGAAAGGTTATTTTACAGTTTTTAAACTTTTCTTTTATAGATCGATTCAGAGGGCAAGCCGGTGACGAACCAAGAGAACACTGGACGGTGTTGGCTGTTTGCTGCGCTCAATGTGATGAGGTTGCCGTTCATGAAGAAGTATGGGATAGAAGAATTTGAATTCTCACAAAGGTAACTTACTAAAACAATCTTTACTAATATTATAAATACGAAGGTGTGTATGTTTGTTGATTTGTCCGTCAATCACGCAGCAGAGGATCAATGTGATATTTTGCATGGGTAGGTATCAGTGGCGTGCACAGATGTACTACAGGGTAGGCAGATGATACAAAATGGAAAAAATCTTCGGTGCGAATTTAAAAAAACTTAAGGGTAGGCATTGTACAAATTATAAAAAGCCTACCTTTAAGTTTTTATAACTCGTAATGGCGATTTTCTCCATTTTATATCATTTTTCCGCATTATGCCTACCCTCTGTGCACGCCACTGGTAGGTATATATGTTGAAAACCTGGAGAGTGACATATGCTACCTACTTTTTATACCGGAAAATTCAAGGGTTTCCCAGAGATTTTTAAAAACTAAATCTGCATGGATGAAGTCGCGGGCATCATCTAGTAAGAATAAATCTCTTACTCTTACAATTGATCTTGTAAGAGTAAGAGATATCTTGTGTTAGTATTTTAGTACTTGCTTTTTTTATTTTATATGGGACTCTTTTATCTTTATCTTACAAATATTATCTAGTAGAATGTACCAAAAAAACTGAAGACAAATTCTGCCTGCGTCAACTATCAACTTCTAGGTAGAGACAAAACTCTTAAAAGCACCGACATTGTAGAGTGTAATTAGTGATGTCTGTCTTCTTTCTTGGGCTGCGGCTGTGCAGGTCACAAGTCCCTATAGCACGCTGAAAGTTAGTGATGTTATGTCTCTGTACATTATATCTGTTACACTGACTAAGGTCTCTCCAATACATGCATCGTCCATCGTACCACAAATGTTGTAGTTTGCAAATTTTTTTTTTTTTTTTAAATTTTTCCTTAAAAATCCAGATTTCTGAGATGGATAATGTTTTGTTCCCCAGTTACCTGTTCTTTTGGGATAAGATTGAGCGGTCGCACTACTGGCTGAACAATATCGTCAGCACTGCAAGGCAAGGCGAGAAGTTAGATGGACGTCTAGTCAACTTTTTACTTAAGGTACATCACACCCCGAATCGATTTCTACGCCCCATCGTGCCGGAACGCTAAATCGCTTGGCGGCATGTTTTTGACGGTATAGTGGTAACCAGCTACGGCCAAAGCCTCCTAGACCAGACCAGAGACAATTCAGAAATTATAATTTACCAAATTGCCCCAGCCGGGAATCGAATCCGAGACCTCCCAGTTATAAGACCACAGCGCTCACCACTGCGCCCGGGAGGTCGTCGGTAGCATTCCGGTAAGAGGCATGTAAACCGGTAAAAGATATGGGTTTTACACTGCCATACCCTTCCAAGTTTTTCCACTACCAACTTATAGACTCCATCGTTACTTGACAGGTGAGATTAAGTCAAAGGCTATTTCTGTGTGATAACTTTCTTATCTGAACTACCTATTGTGTAGATTGTTTACCACAGATAAATATGTAATGATACTTTATCATTTCCATAGCATTTTGTCCAAAACATACCTACGATACCTACTAACCGTTCACTTAGAGTTGTCGTTACCTTCGAGAAAACGTCCATTATCAAATCGCCATAATATCATTAGAATGTTTACAAATAAGAGAGTTGAAGGAATAACTAGCTGTACACTTCAAGTTGGCCGTTACCTTCCGTTGCACTTCCCCGCACCGCGTCTCAAGTCAGACCCGCTTACGCGCAACGTACAACGGTACGTTGCTATTTGTACTGAGGGCCTTTGCACACCATGTTTTTAAACGCGCCGTTGACGCGCGTTTTAGAAACGTGCGTCGACGGCGCGCTTTTATCCTACAGAGCAATTTGTTGTCGTTTGTATAGATACACACGCGCGTTAGTATCGCGTTTGTATCGATTCAAACGCGCGACACCGGCGCGTCTCTATCGATTTACACGCGCGTTAGCATAGCGTTTGTATCGATTCAAACGCGCGTCACAAGCGCGCGCGCCTTTCCTACGAGCGGGGTTTCCCCCGCAACTAGGGAGGTGTGAATCTACGCTAGTTGCAATCGAGCAATTTGGTGCACCGCACGTTGAAACAAAACAAAAAAAAATGGAGCCTTTCGACGCAGAGAACGAGGTTCTGCTTAAAAACGCAATATGCCAGCGCGTTTGTATCGATACATACGCGTGTTAGTATTTATACAGATGTGCAAAGGTCTACAGGCTGCGTCTGACTCGCGTACGTATCGCGACTGTATCGCTACAAACGCGCGTCAACGGCGCGTTTAAAAAACGTGGTGTGCAAAGGCCCTAAGTGAGCGCACGTGGTACCCAAATGAACTTAAGCTATAAGCCCCCCTCCCCTTCTCCAATATATCATACATTTATTAGATCCTTTATTATCTTTTTTTTTACCACAGGATCCAATAAACGACGGCGGCCAATGGGACATGATAGTGAATTTGGTTAACAAATACGGTCTGATGCCCAAGAAGTGCTTCCCGGAGACCTTCAGCTCGCGCCGGAGTTTGCACATGAACGCGCTCATCAAAACTAAGGTGATAAACCTATTTATCACCCACCCAAGCACGACCGACACGACAGATAAGAATTAACTGTCGAAAAAATCACGCTAGGCCTTGGTTCTAGACAGGTGGACTTGTCAATACCTTAAACCTCAATTTTTTTTATTTTTTTATTTTTTTTACTATTGTCGTATCCACTCCTAACATAAGCTATGTGCTTATTTTGAGGGATATGGGGAATAGAATTTTTATGTTTATACTCGTGTTTGAAGTATTCTTTCTGTACTTTTGCTTTTTATTCCAGTTGCGAGAATATGCCAAAGACTTGCGCGACAAAGTGGCTTCGAACGTCTCAGACGAAGAGATACAGTGCACCATAGACAAACAAATAGCTGTCATTTACAATATCGTTGGCACATGCTTGGGTATGTAATAAACCCTTAAATCAAATAAATTATGCCAAAAATATGTATTAAAAGTATGATTATACAGTTGTGCCCGATTGGGCACAACTGTGTGAAAATGAACCCTCTATTCCTTCACTGTCATAATCTGATGGGATGGAAATCCGACCGGGGAAGATATCAGATGTAAGACATAATAATGCTATGGACCTTGGGTGTAATGCAAAATTCACGAAAAAAGTGTCCCGAGAAAACCTATATAGGTATACGAGGGTACATGTGTATTTTTTAAACAAACTAATGCATTGTAATTTATGTCTTATACCAGTACTATACAGCCTAATTTTGCTTGCAATAATTTGCTTTCATTTGCTCACGCGGCATCCCGAGCGTGCCTGAGTTAAATGCGATCAATTTGATAAAAATATTGTACTCCCTCTGTCTTATACGCGCGTAGCGTGTTAGAGAAGGACAGATAGATACTTTTTGTCTGATGACAAACATGAGACTGAAGTGCGATTGGTAACCTTTTTCGCGTTTTGGTTTTCATTCGGTTCGGCCAATTTTTAGCGCTGACCCGAAGTCCATATTATTATATATCAATGATTTTTGACCATTTTTCTGAATAGGTATTCCACCAGAAAAGTTCACTTTCGAATTCTACAACAAGGAGAAAGCTTACAACACGTTCGGATCCCTCACGCCTCAAGAGTTCTACACTAAACATGTCCGCCCACTGTTTAATGTCGACGATAAGGTTAGTACAAACATTTGTTATTAATTAATTATTATTCACTAGCTGATGCCCGCTTTTTTTAAATCTGTCTTGATTCTGAGCAGAGTGAGAGTGTGATCTATAGCTATATAAATATCGCTCATTTGCGACAAGGGTGACATAATTCAAAATTCACCCATTTTTGTGTCGAAAATGTATACTTTTTGCTATAAAAACAATATTATGCTAAGCACAAAAAAATAAGAACAAGAGAGGTTGTGACTTTATATGCTCTGTCGCATTCTGGCCGCTGCGTTTCGAGACCGTAGCATCTACAGAATATTCTCTTGAACGAGAGAATTCTCTCGTCGTCGAATTTGAATTATGTCACCCTTGTCGCAAATGAGCGATATATTCAGCCTATGTTCTGGTCAGGTGTGCCTGGTGAGCGACCCGCGGGAGTCGAACCCGTTCGGCAGGCTGTACACGCTGGAGTGTCTCGGCAACATGGTCGGCGGCCGCCAGACCGCCTACAACAACCAGCCCGTCGACACGCTTATCACGTGAGTAATCAAGAATGTATAGGTATTTTCTAGGCAAGCGCGTTCCATCTTAGGCTGCATCTACACTTACCGTCAGGTGTGATCGCAGCCAAGCGCACTTTTTTCTTTTTTTTTTCAAATATATAGACTAATATATTTGAAAAAAAAGTGTATCCTTATATCCTTATATTAATAATAGATGGTGCCCGCGACTTCGTTCGCGTGCGCATTTCGTAAAAATCTCTTTGATTTTCCGGTATAAAAAATAGCCTATGTAACTTTCCCAGTCCTCAACTATATCCATGCAAAAATCACGTCGATGCCTTGCTTTGTTGTGATCGAAGAACGAAACAACAAACAAAGTAAGGAAGTAAGGTTATAAATGCGAAAGTAAGTTTGTTGGTTTGTCCTTCAATCACGCTGCAACACAGCAACGGGTCGACGTGATTTTCTGCATGAGTATAGTTGAGGACCTGGCGAGTAACAGTGTTAGATGATGGAGTAGAAAACTCCAACCTAGATTCATATGTCGGGGGGGTTGTATGTAATGAGTAGGTGTTACTTGTTTTAGAGCCGTCAAAGACAGTATACAGGGTGGGGAGGCGGTGTGGTTTGGTAGCGAAGTCTCCAAAAGATTCGAGAGGAAAAATGGACTCGAAGACTTGGATGCGTGAGTAATACAAACAAACACATCTAGAATAAAGTAATTTTTAATTCAAATAGACTTTGATTGTGCTTGTTTCTTTGCTTGCTTTCGAATCGTCAAATAACTCTACCACTGGTTTACATCACTAACTTGCAAATTATGTAATGCCTTTATTTGTGCTAATTATTAATGATGATATAAGCTCTTTATTAATGCTAATTTGTTTGGACGTTGACTACGAATCTATCTTCTTAAAAAGGAAGGCTTGAAAGTAGCTGACAGCTTTTTGAAGCCTTTACCGCTGAAGCATGTGATGTGTAATTGTATACAGACGTGTATCTATCGGTTGAGAAAGACGGAGAATCGAGTTCCATGCTTATGTTCCTACAAATAAATAAATAAATAGTCTTTTAATCAAGAATAAAAAACAGCCACATAAGAAAAAAATACAAAGAAAAACAACAAAAACGAACACAAACATTAAAATATAATATATAAATACTAAAGATGTTTATAGATTATAATATTTATTCTCCATATTCTCAGCCACGACTTCCGGCTGGTGTTCAACACGGAGGTGCAGATCGGGCTGAACAAGGCGGACCGACTGCTGTACGGAGACTCGTGTATGACTCACGCCATGGTCTTCACTGCTGTTGGCACAGATGTTAGTATTTTATTCATTTCCTAACTAAACCAGTGTAAATTGAAAATTTAGAACACCCCCGACATGTGAAATTAAAAAAAATATGTAATTCGCCATTTTGTGGTGGCGGCCATCTTGGATTTGAAAATCATAGTGTATAGTATTCTACTGCTCAAGCCCTTTCATTTGATACCCATATTGAGGGAGTTGTGAAAAACTGGGGGTTGTGCGTAAAGCAAAAAAAGATCAGTAGGTCTGAAATTTTGACAGATGATTAATAAACTTGTCATACAAATTACTACACGTTACAAAGTTAATAAGTTTACATTCATTTGTAAAAATTGTAACCTTATGTGTATGTAATTATATCAGGAATGCGACAAACCGGTGAAGTTCCGCGTAGAGAACTCGTACAGCGACAAGGATTACGACAAGGGCTACCTGCTGCTCACCGAGCCGTGGTTCAGGGAGTTCGTGTTCGAGGTCAGTATACTATTATTATTACTTCTACAAGTTAGCTCTTGGGTGTTATCGAACACATTATTCAGATACAATTAGCGAACAAGTGATCCAAGTAACAATGCACCAAACTATTCATACATACCTCATGTGCCAACAAGTATTAGGTGGAATTATTTTCCAGGCGGTTGTAGACAAGAAATATGTCCCCAATTAAAGATGGAATTATTTTCCAGCTGGTTATGGACAAGAAATAGTCCGCATATAATGATGGAATTATTTTCCAGGTGGTTGTAGGCAAGAAATACGTCCCCATATAATGATGGAATTATTTTCCAAGTGGTAGTAGACAAGAAATATGTCCCCAAATAATGATGGAATTATTTTCCAGATGGTTGTAGACAAGAAATACGTCCCCAAATAATGATGGAATTCGTTTCCAGATGGTTGTAGATAAGATATACGTCCCCAAATAATGATGGATAGTGATGGAATTATTTTCCAGGTGGTTGTAGACAAGAAATACGTCCCCGAGGAAGTGCTGAGCGTGTTCAAGCAGGAAGCCATCGTGCTGCCCGCATGGGACCCCATGGGCACGCTCGCCTGCCCCATTTGCTCTAAGGAATAACGTCCGACCTGCCCTCCTCAAGCTATAATGTCGTTAACCAACAACTGGCCAAATACGGTTTTTAATGCTATCTTACTTAGAAAAAAATTCTCTATCGATCGGTATTCTCCTTACTGCTGTAGTTTTCGATATAGCAATATGAAAATGGTTATTTGTTCAACATGATAGCAAAGTTCATTTTTGTTGCGAGTGCCTAGTTTGAACCCCGAGCGTAGCGAGTGATACTAAGTTAGAATCCTGAGTGTAGTGAGGGATTCAAAGGCACAAGAAACAAAAACTTTGCTATCTTGTGATACATACAAATTTTCACCTCACTAGTTCAAAAAGGGCGCCTTTGCTGTCTAAAACCAGCGAGCAAAAGACGTTATTGCTCACGCAGAGAGAAAAAGTGCTGAACTTTTCTTGAGACAACACTTTTTCTCACTGAGTGAGCAAAAACAACGTTTGCTCACTGGTTTTAGACAGCAAAGGCGCCCTTTTTGAGCTTGTGAGGTGAAAACGTTGTTTATTAGTTGTCAAATGGCGTCGTTTCTTTATAAATTCCCGCTTTTTGGATCATAGTTCGAATTATGGTTTTTGTAACTAACGACACTAGCTTTAGGACGGCAGCGATAATGTGTTCAAATATGTACAAATAAATACTATTGAATTTTCTGTCTGTGATTTTCTTATAGCACTCAATTGGACGCACATATGCAATAAATAGTCAACTCCACACAACTTATCAAATGAAAAGTCAACTTTATTCCATTACATTATGTATGTATTTAATTTGACAATGGTTTGTGGGTTGAAACATTGCGTATGGGCGTCCAATTTTAGTAACAACTAGCTTTTGCCCGTGGCTCCGCTCACGTTAGCTTCGATTTTTCAAACCTCTAGCTAAGTTCCCTGCGTGTCCTATGAACCGATCTTAACAAACAGGGACATCTTGCATCCCGCTAAATCCACACGAACAAACACGCGGGTATTAATTAGTATGTCATACACAATATGTACTTATCTATCCCAACTATATTTTTATACAAGTATATCCAACTATTCTTGTAATAATCAATATACGGAACTATTACAAGAAAGGTCAGGTCAAATATTTGTAAACATATAGTGACATGGTTCGGAGTACCGATACGTTAGACTCCCAAGGTCTGGAGACCTCGCACCAAGGACCGCAGTGTTAGGCCTTATTCAAATGCTCAGGTACAACGTAGGCCTTATTCAAATGTTGGCTGAAATTTAAAATGAAGATAGATTGTACCTTGGATTCAAACATAGGCTTTTTATCCCGAAAAAATTATAGTTCCCGCGGGGTTTTGAAAACTAATTCCACGCGAACGAAGTCGCGAGCATCAGCTACTAGTTAATATTATAAATGCGAAAGTTTGGATGTTTGTTACTCAATCACGTCGCAACGACTGAACCGATTTGGTTGAAAGGCACAAAGATAGATTATAGTCTGGAATAGCGCATAGGCTACTTTTAGGAAAAACCTTAATCCACGCGAAATCCACTATAGTAAATAATAATATCCTGACCGAATCCGACCACGGCGGCCAATCTCCACAGAGATTAGCCATCTGCGCGGGAGATATTATAGTGCACAAGTGTGTGCGGACTCCCATAGTCTGATAGGACAGAAATCCGACACGGCCAGAGAGATTTTTTTTATTTTTATTCGATGACTACGATCTCACCTGATGGTAAGTGACGATGCAGTCTAAGATGGTAGCGGGCTAACTTGGAAGGGGTATAGCAGTGTAAATTCAACCCATACCCCTAATCGGTTTCTACACGCCATCGTGCCGGAACGCTAAATCGCTTGGCGGCACGTTTTTGACGGTAGGGTGGTAACTAGCCACGCCAAAGCCTCCCACCAGACCAGACCAGAGACAATTTAGAAATAATAAATTCCTAAATTGCCCCCGCCGGGAATCGAACCCAAGACCTCCCAGTTATAAGACCACAGCGCTCACCACTGCGCCAGGGAGGTCGTCAAAAGATTGGGCGCAGGACTGACAGCTTTACGTGCTCTCCGAGGCACGGGGGCGACCCATCGCCAACCTAACTCCGGGTTAGCACTGACAATTTCTTGACAGAAAAACCCAATACATTTTAGGACCCGATCCGAGAATCGACCCCAGGATCTCGTCATCAAATATACATGCATGTATTAACATACATTCTTAATTTTTGTGTATTTTTTAATTTTTTACTTACCTACCTAAATGTGGTGGTAAAATATGGTTCTAATTATTCGATTGTTTTTATTGTGCCCAATATCTTTATTGTTAGTATTTATTATAGGTATCTAAATATGATAAAGATGTTTATAATAATATTATTACTTATATGCTAATGAACTACCTATGACTGATCATATCACATTGTTATCATACACTCGTAAACTAAACTTTGTTCAAATCTTTCTATCGAAGAGCCATCGTTATCAATCTATTAGTAAGTCCACTTCTGGACATAACTCTATTCTATTTTCTCTCTTTCAGACTCTCGCAGTAGCTATCAGAATAGAATGTACAATATTTTTTTATTCAAATAAACTTTTACAATTTTTAAATTTTTATTGAAGTGTTAACCTACACTTAAAGGAAATAACCTAATAGATTTTATAAATACATATCAAAAATTCCGAGGCCGGCGGGATTCGAACCCACATCTCTCTGGGAATCGCGCCCGAGTGTGTTAACCGTTACACCACGGCCGAACCACACGTCAGCCACGAAATTAGTGATATGTATCTACTTTTTTCAATCAGTTTTATAGCAACTGTTAGCGACATCTAGTAGCGACACATTACAGTTGTCGATCTACTTTTACAAATTGCTTTTGAATATTTAAAAAAAAAGAAAGATTTTTTAACATTTTTAGCGAGCAAACGAGCAGGGGGGTCACCTGGTGTTAAGTGATTACCGCCGCCCATGAACATTTGTAGCACCCGAGGCACCACCAATGCGTTGCCGGCTTTTTAGGAATTCGTTGGTCCGCCCCTTGAATAACCCCTTGTTGTAATTTAGGGGGGACACCGTCGCAGAAAGTTGAAAATATAAAAGTCGTCGCTCACTTGTTAATCCGGCACTCGACAAGCATATCTTCTTCGCCCAGTGTCCACGTGGCACTCAGTGATGTCATGTGGTCCGTGGTCAACATTGCGTATCGACGAATTGTCAAGTTGTTGTAATAGGCCGAGTGAACAACTCGCGGGAAACTGCGCGTGGGCAACGCAGGGTAAGCAAACGAGGAACGGAATGGATAAGTGACTGCATTATATAGAAGTCCATGTAAGAAATCTCAAATACAAGAGCCAGATGGTCGGGTGCAGAGTTGATTATTATCAAATGCTAAAATTCGTCGCTATTGCGACGATCCGAAAATGCCGCGTCAGCGCAAAAAAAAGACGTGTGGCACTCGGGGACTGCCGCGGTAAAGCTATTGCATAGCATTTTTTATCAACGCCATCTCACGGCGCCATCAGCGGCTCACCGCTAGATGTCATTGATAAAAAATGTGCCATCTAGCGGCTCACCGTAGAGGAGTCCCGTGTCAGGTTATTTTCGTTACGGAATTTCTGGATTCAGTCTCCACGCTGGCCCTAACTATGCAATAGCTTAAAAATAACAGGTGGGGGTTAGGCGACTTACACGTGTAAATACCTACTTGAGTATATAATGTTGTGCAGAAAACAACATTGATAAAAATAAAACTATTGTTTACATTATCAAGTGTACTTAATGCAATGTTATCATGTTTATGATAGTGGGTTGAAAAATAATCCCAAGTAATGATGAGTTGACAAATTCTTAATTTTGTTTCTATAATAGAGCGTGCGTATAGATAAATTGTGCGCATGCTTCGAAAGGGTGTTCATATCGTGGCGTTTGCAGAATACTAAGTTAGCATCATCATCCCAAATCTCAATCCATCCGCCCACTGCTGGGCACGGGTCTCTTCGGAATTAGAAGGTCACAACACTGGTCAAGTGCACAACACTGACCAAGTGCAGAATACTGGCCAAGTCTACAATACTGGCCAAGTCCACAACACTGGCCAAGTGCGGATTTTCAGAACGGAGAAAGAGTAAAGACTAAGGTTTAGCAGGTAAATAAATTGCATATAACTCGCAAAAACTTAGAGGTGCATAACTGTGATTCAAACCTCATTTAATAGCCCCAACAGCCCAACGGTTAAAGGTGCGGACTGAAAACTGAAAGGTCGCAGGTTCAATTCCCAACCGTTGCACTATTGTGTTGTTCATTTGTTACCCACTCGTAACACAAGCTGTCCGCTTATACCTATACCTAAGTTATAAATTCAGCTTGTCTAATACAGTGCAACCTTAATATAACGTACTTACCTCAATATAACGACTTCCTCGATTTAACAAATTCTTCGTAATCCCCTTGAATTGTCCATAAGAGTCAATATAAAATATACCTTTACATTGCGAACATTCTTTGCGTACAACCTCTTAATAACGAATTTTCAACTATCAAGAAAAAGTATTCATACCTCTAATTAACGAATTTTGCCAACCCAAAACCTTTATATAAAGTTTCCACCAATAATATAACTCTTAGCCAGGCAATACACGTCAGGTTTTTTCATCCGATTGTCTGATCCGGTAGCCTGATCAGGCTACCGGAAGGCGTTGAAGCCATTACTTTGTATGAACAGTCAATACACGTCCGATCCGGTGGCCGGATCGGACGTCCGAGTCGGAAACGGGCGCGAGGCGTTTCCGATTTTACTGTCGGTCCGATTGTCTGAAGGCGCGGTCTACATACTTCTAGTATGAGACAAAATAGACATCCGGTTACTCCTTCCGATTTTGCCAGTCAGGGTTCCCAACTTAGGGCTTTTAGCCCCAAATTTAGGGCGGAATTTTGTTTATTGGGATTTTTTAGGGCCCAAAAAAATTTAGGGCTATTTTTAGGGGCATAAATAAATTTTCAAGCGTCACATAACTGACCAAAACGAGTAAATAAAGCAAAACGTCTACGGTATTCCGGAATAATATGCTTAAAATCGTTTTATAGCTAAAGCGTTTTGAAAATATTTACAATACATTAGCGTTGAACACGCTTTTTCGATATATAATTCCTTTTTCATTAAAATGACCATCACGTTTTAAAAAACGTGATGGTGGATCTTGCGTTACTTTTACTCCATCTCCAAAAAATGTTACAGTTATAATGTAAACATATTGTATGACTATAAGAATTCCGAATAATGTAATTAAAATTAAGTTATATTATTTTTATTTACCTCAATAAAACGGGAAACTTATTTAAACATTAGCCTTGAATGGTAACAAGATACAGGGGTTTTTTTGGGGCTTTTGAATATTGCATTTAGGGTTATTTAGGGGTATTTCATGTTGATGTTAGGGCTAATTTTTTTTTAGGAGTTGGTAACCCTGTTGCCAGTTGAATCTAGCGCTGACACTGTGTGGACGCATCGTTGTGGTTCGAATAATGGGCGAAAATTATGAAAACAAAAAAAAAAAAATTCATAATAATAAAATTATTATTATTATGAATTATTTATTTTGGATGTTTTAAATAGAAATGACTCTCAGTAATTCTTGTCAAATTGATTGGATGAATCCAATAGCGACGTTTTTGCTTCTTTCTCTTTCCTCTCTTTAAAATTTCTGTGGTGGTGTCGTGTGGTGCGGGTTGTTACGTTCCCTCAAATATGGTTGAGCGAAGCAATGGGTGGATCCTGCGTCATGCTCGTGAACGGGTGCCACCAACGGGAATGGGTCTGCTTTTGCTTGCCTGTCTTAACATGCATTGGATTGTTTTGCATTTTTGAAACTTTATTGTGGAAACACTGTATACATAGCATAGTTTTGTTACCTATTGTAAAAAAAAATTTTTTTGAAAAGAGCGACCGCCGAGTTTATTGCTGGCTCTTCTCGGCAGGAACGGCATTCCGAACCAGTGGTAGATTCATTGACGATTCAAAAGTACTTGTAAAAGTTTATTTGAATAAAAAATATTTCTATTTCTATTAACTCGTCAACTCGCAAGCACTCGGGATGCTAGCTCGGGAACGACTGAGTTCAGAAAAAGCCTGACGGAAAAATCGGATGTGTATCGAGTAAATACGATCCGGTAGCCTGATCAGGCAATCGGAAACAAAATCGGACGTGTATTTCCAGGCTAAGCCAGGCAATACACGTCAGGTTTTTTCATCCGATTGTCTGATCCGGTAGCCTGATCAGGCTACCGGAAGGCGTTGAAGCCATTACTTTGTATGAACAGTCAATACACGTCCGATCCGGTGGCCGGATCGGACGTCCGAGTCGGAAACGGGCGCGAGGCGTTTCCGATTTTACTGTCGGTCCGATTGTCTGAAGGCGCGGTCTACATACTTCTAGTATGAGACAAAATAGACATCCGGTTACTCCTTCCGATTTTGCCAGTCAGGGTTCCCAACTTAGGGCTTTTAGCCCCAAATTTAGGGCGGAGTTTTGCTTATTGGGATTTTTTAGAGCCCAAAAAATCTAGCGCTGACACTGTGTGGACGCATCGTTGTGGTTCGAATAATGGGCGAAAATTATGAAAAAAAAATAATAATAAAATAAAATAATTCATAATAATAAAATTATTATTATTATGAATTATTTTGGATGTTTTAAATAGAAATGACTCTCAGTAAGTCTTGTCAAATTGATTGGATGAATCCAATAGCGACGTTTTTTCTTCTTTCTCTTTCCTCTCTTTATTAAAATTTCTGTGGTGGTGTCGTGTGGTGCGGGTTGTTACGTTCCCTCAAATATGGTTGAGCGAAGCAATGGCTGGATCCGGCGTCATGCTCGTGAACGGGTGCCACCAACGGGAATGGGTCTGCTTTTGCCTGCCTGTCTTAACATGCAGTGGATTGTTTTGCATTTTTGAAACTTTATTGTGGAAACACTGTATACAAAACTATGCTAGTTTTGTTACCTATTGTAAAAAAAATTTTTTTTGAAAAGAGCGACCGCCGAGTTTATTGCTGGCTCTTCTCGGCAGGAACGGCATTCCGAACCAGTGGTAGATTCATTGACGATTCAAAAGTACTTGTAAAAGTTTATTTGAATAAAAAATATTTCTATTTCTATTAACTCGTCATCCATCTTCTTTTCTTCTGCTTTGCTCCAAACGCAAGCACTCGGGATGATAGCTCGGGAACGACTGAGTTCAGAAAAAGCCTGATGGAAAAATCGGATGTGTATCGAGTAAATACGATCCGGTAGCCTGATCAGACAATCGGAAACAAAATCGGACGTGTATTGCCAGGCTAAATCTTATAATGTGATTCATGTCTCGACATGTTTCGACACGCTTTTGTTTCTAAAGTAATCATTGTTGTTTTGATGGAAAGTAATGTAAGTAACCTCTGCTCGTCACTATTGTTAAAGATTTAAGTTAAAATGGCTTTACCTCTTTATAACGAATTTTAGACCAATCTAACCTCAACATAACAAACCTCAGTTCAACGAATTACTTGATATTACGAATATTTTCTTGTTCCCCTCCGATTTGTTATATCGAGGTTGCACTGTATTTAAAAAAGACCCCCGAACCTCCAAGTTAAAAAAGAGTAGGTATGTAGTAATGCACTACCTACCTACCAAATAAGAATTAGACAAAGTATGCTAGGTTTGGTTGATTGATATTAACCTTATATTGATATTACCTATTATAAGGTCAAGATAGATAGGTAGTAGGTAGAATTATTTCCCAAAACATAAGCTTACAAACATAGTTGTTTACGTAATTATCAAACATTTGTGTCACCCTATTTATGTTTATCACTCACTGTTCATTCAATATAAATTGCGGGAATCGCCTCTCGAGATTCATAATAGTTTGTGTAACTGGCTTACAACGTCCAAAATGGCAATACATTTGGTTTTCTTGTCCTTTATAATTGTTGTGTTATATTTGTCGTATTATTTGTTAACAAAAAACCAAAACTATTGGAAAAGCAGAAATGTTCCCTTCGTTAAACCATTGCCATTATTCGGCAACTATAAAGATTATATTTTGTTGAAAAGACACTTATATTACATTATGGAAGAAATGTGTCAAAAATTTCCCAACGAGCCTTACATTGGGTCATTTTACGGTACGAGTCCAGCGCTGATTATTCAGGACCCGAACTTGCTAAAGCTCGTAATGTCAAAGGAATTTTACTACTGTAGTGGCAGGGAAGTTTCGGACTATAATCATAAAGAAACTATTATGAAAAATATGTTTGCAGCCTACGGTGACGAATGGAAGGTACTCCGCACGAATTTAACACCACTTTTTTCCTCGGCGAAATTAAAGAACATGTTCTATTTGATAAAGAATTGTTCCGAGACGCTGGAGAGCTTGCTTGCCGAGGAAATAAAAACAAATCCGAACGATATTGACATCAGGCAATTGCTCTCGCGATACACAATAGAATGCATCACGGGTTGCGCTTTTGGATTGTGCTCCGATTCGATGAAAAAGGACACAAAAAAGAATCCATTTATAGAAATGGGTAACGAAATATTCGATATATCACCTCCCAGAGCCTTTAAAAATATCTGCCGCGGGATGTGGCCGGGATTATTTTATGCGTTAGGATTTAAACTATTCGACGATAAAATCGACACGTTTTTCAATAATCTAATTTCCGGAATATTCAAAAACAGGGAGGGAACAAAATCAGTGAAGCACGACTTCGTGGATCTAATTTTAACTTGGAGAAAGGAAAATTGCATAACTGGAGATAGCTTGAGCAACGTGGTAACCGGTGATAAACAGACGGTCAGCATCGCGGTCACCGAGCAATTGCTTATAGCGCAATGCGTGATATTTTTTGCGGCGGGATTTGAAACAACGGCAACGTCGATGAGTTTTCTTCTGTACGAACTGGCGAAACACCCGGCCGCTCAGGAGAAGGTGATACAAGAGGTTGATGAGTATTTTGCTAAGCACGAGACGATCGAATACGAGTGTATCAACAGCATGCCGTATACCGAAGCGTGCATAGAAGAAAGTCTGCGCCTCTACCCCGTGCTGGGCATTCTTACCAGAGAAGTGATGCACGAATACACTCTACCGACGGGCCTTCCTTTGAAGAGAGGCGATCGCATTCACATACCTGTGCATCGCCTTCAACGTCATCCTGAATACTTTCCAGAGCCGGAAGTATTTCGACCAGAGAGATTCTTTGGAGAAGAGAAGAAAAACATTAAGCCGTTTACATATATGCCTTTTGGTGAAGGACCTAGGACATGCATAGGTAATTATGAATGACTTTATTCTCTCTTATTTGTCGGGATGTAAGAGCCTACGTATTATTATATAATCTAGACTATAAACTACCTCTGAGCCAAATTACAGCCAAATCGGTCCAGTCGTTGGGGCGTGATTGAGTAACAAACATCCGTGCATACATCCTAACTTTGGCATTTATAATATTATAATAGGATTATATAAAACCGGCCAAGATCGAAACGGACTGGCATCAAAGGTTCCCCACCATCGTAACAGCGATCATAAATCGTCGAAAAAACCCCGTTTCTTACATATAGAAGACCCTCTTTAAATTTGTTTTTATGATCTCGGTAAGTAGATGTTCGGTGATGATGATCGAGAATCGAGAAAACTGGGTAATAGGATGGTAGGTATATACAGAACTTCTGTTCTGAATATGAGTAAACTAACTTAGACCAGCATATCTTACATTGTGCAGCCATAGATTGTTGGGTGTTTTAAATTTTCAATTTACACCTGTTTCTTGTGTTTTGTTTTCAATTTATCTATACTTAGTGAAATTATTCTTTTCAGGTATGAGGTTCGCCAAGATGCCCATGTACGCTGCATTCCTGAAGATTTTCAAGGACTATAGAGTGGAGCTCGCGGATAACATGCCGCATAAAATAACTTTAAATCCAAGATCTGTAATTACCCAGTCCATAGATGGTATCCATATAAAATTTGTTCCAAGGAAAGCTTGAAAATTTAATAATGGATACATTAACACTGGTCAATTTTGTCTTGTTTGTGACTTATAATGGGTGCAGCGTCTATTAGTTGTTCCGTTTTTGGATATGGTGTGCGGGGGTACCTACTTTTACTTTTAAAATATGGTACGTTTCCTACGTGGAAGCAAGACGTATAAATCTAAATTATACAAGTCATATTTGTCTTATCCGCATCAATAAAGGTACAAAATATAGTAGGTATAATATTATTTTGTGCGGTACCAGTCTTGTAGACGGTTCATTTTCGATGACTCATCGATGAAGCCTCGAAAATGAAAGCAAAAATTCTGAAAAGTGAACCGTTTAATTTGGGCTTCAGGATTTTGTATATTCTTCTTTTTTCTTATTTGTATTCATTTTGTATTTAATTATTTAAACATTTTAGTCATAATTTTGTATTCTTTGTTAGAGTGTGGGTATATTATATTCCTCTTGTTATTGCGATCGATTATGCGTCATATAATTATATAGGCTGTGAATAATACCAGTTACCCATCGATTAGGGCCGATCTACACCGGAATGGCAGCGGCCGACAGCGGCGCTTTGAGCGTGAAATAATTTTAAACTTTATCTACATAATCGCTAGACCAGTATCGCTTGAAAGCTCAAAAAGGGCATGCGCGTCAAGCGATACTGGTCTTTAGCAATTATGTAGATAGTCGTGCGAAAACGAGTCGCATCGCTCATGCGCAGGTGAGAGGGAGCATCAACGACATGCTGAGTGTGATTATTGATAAGCCTGACTGCCCCATACTGAGGCATTGGATACACACACATGTGTATGTAGCTAGTGCCTCAGTACGTCGTGGCAAGTATTTAAATTAAATTAGAATAATACTAACATAGTTTTTAAGAAATGGATACTAACATCTATGGGCCAATGGTCTGAAATAAACAGATTATTTTTTAATTTATTTTTTATTTAATGTTTAAAATTATTTCACGCTGAAAGTGCTCGCCGCGCCGCTGCCGGCCGCTACCATTCCGGTGTACATCGGCCCTTACAATAACAATTTTGGTGTAGGTAGGTAAGTAAACATAAATATCTGCAGTTAATTTTCAAAAATCTTCATTTATTTATTAACAATAATAATTATTGTTCCCATTAAACAACAAAAATAAAATGTGTTTGTTTGCTTTTACATAAAAAAAAAAAATAAAAAAAGAAAATAGAGATGTTGCCTTATTCAAAGCATACTAATATTATAAATGCGAAAGTTTGTGAGGATGAATGGATGAAAAATCTTCAAAATTTTATAGTTGCGCCGATTTGATTAAATGGCAACATCACTATGGGGTCTAATTATTTTGAATTTAATAATTCTACAGGATGTTAAGAGACAATAAGTAGACGACAGGTCTAGTAATGAAGTCACAACAGTGATTATTCAATCACCCACTTCATACATATACAAAGGCACTGCCTACCTTAAATATCATTCAGTAATCGTTCTTTTTCTGCCTACTACCACTATCAACACAAAAAAGTCACGAATCCACTTATGAGGAAAAAATTAAATTAACCAGTCACTGATTTTAAGGTACCATTGAAACCGCACAAGTCCAATTTCGTTGATGAATTTTTAACACCTTTTAAATACTTTAGCTTAGCCCAAACGCCTTGGCACATTCTGTTCAGTCGTTTATCCTGCGTCTCTCTGGCAAACGCTGCGACATTTCTGACAATGTGCCTCGCCACTTTGAGGTTTCCTTTCTGGGCGAAAGCGAGAGCTGAGTAAAGTCTGCTTCTAGCTGCTAAGCTATCGTCGCCGAGCATTTTGGATAGTTTGTACTGCCTAATCGATATCCTACCGGCCTCTTCTGCCTAAAAGCAAAATGGTCAATGACATAATTTTATATTACCATTCATTACCCATGTTACTACCAGTCTTACTACAGTAGTAACATGAGTAATTCTCTTTTTTTCATGTTAATAAACTGCCTCAGTAGTAACACAGGCAAAAAAATAGATGAACTAATTAATTTAACAACACTTACACAGTGCTCAAAGTAATCGCCCAGCGCTGAATAGGCGCCTCCCAGTGTGGACAGCCATGAAAACGCATTTTCTATTTCAACCCTGCTCCATACAAGCTGCAGCATTCTTGTGTTCCTGTAAAATTGAGTATAATATAGCCGCATAAAATTATTGTATTAAGGTAAGCATCAAGATGACTGACCAAAGTGACCGATCATCGTTAATTTAAATTTCTCTGTTAATAGACAGCTACCGAATATTTAATCAAAGGTCTTAAATAGTACTAAATAGGTATTAAATGCTGGAGAAATTTAACGATGATCGGTCATTTTGGTCTGTCATCTTTACGCTTATGTATTAAATGTTGTCATACAAGTCAGGATGGAAAATTAATGGTGTATTTGCAAAGAATGCGACATGCCACTCTTGGGAGTATCCTATTTGGTTTTGTTGAGATAATTCAATATTTCCATAAGTTTCTTTTGTTTTTTTTTTTGATGACAAGATTGCCATTGACTGCAATCTCACCTGATGGTAAGTGCTACCACCTCTGTGTGAGTTTTCACCAGACAAGAGTTGTGTGATGGATACTGTTACATTTTGTTTGCTGACATTTCTGGAAATGACTTGAAAATTTATAAACTTTGCCATTTACTTACCAGGCATAATCAATAACTTCCTTGTCCGGCGGTTCTAAAATTAACTTTAAAAACATTGTCCTACTGTTTGGATATCCACACAACTTATTTATGTATCTCAACACATTAGTTCTATACACATCAGAGTTTAAACACTCTTTTATAAACGGCTGTAGGAACAGCGCATTAGTATACACCCTCAGAATCTTCTTGGACGAGTCTGCTTCATGATTTTTGGGTCCATTTCGTTCTTCTAAGATACAGTCACCCGTACCAACCCTAACGCCAATTAATTTGCAGCTGATAGCATCGGGCAACGCTATACGATCTTCAGAAATGTAGCAAATGGTGTACGGGCTTTTAAATAAACGAACTTTGGTAACTAATTGCATTATTGATATAAGCAAATTATTAATAAAAACACTGAATTATGAATTTCTCGATGAATCGAATTTTTGACCATTTGAGTTTTGACATTGACAGATGACAATTTGAATTTTGACATCGAAACTTCCCATGGAATTACGAAAGTAGGTTTGTGGGTATGTAGCCTTGATAGCGACAGCCTAACACACAGGCTCAACCTGTGGGCTCAACAGATTCTGATGCAGACTGAAAACAGAGGTCCTACCTATGGCCTGCTTATGGTTAATATTCTCTTGGAAAGATCTCAAAGACAACGACTCTTTTTCAACAAAACTCTACTGAAATGCAACGAATTAACGCTGCTCTATGCTAATTTCAGATTTCTTTCTAAGGAGAATGTAGCGGGTCTGCTGATGTCAGCGGTTCCGCCGAGAGGTTTGTATAATAGGAACCAAATACTACAGTTTGAATATAGGAACGTTGGTCGCTGGCAATTGGCATCAGGCAGTTGTCCCCATAAATTATACCTACGTATAGACCAGAGTCCCTAGCCCGCTGCACGCACTAGCCCACTGTGTCCACTTGTACTTACCTTTCTTTGTAATTTGTAAAATCAATTAAATATTTAGAGTCCCTGCGAGAGTTCTCATTTTGATCACCCAGTAACCTTGGTAGGGAACACCGCGCTACAGGAAGAGTCGTGGAGGCAACAGTATCCTGGACCCCACAGAGAAAGTTCAAGGCCACCGACTAGAATTATTATTATTATAACAATCATAACTTCATAAGCTCTCTGGCGCAGTAATGTTTTGTTAATGTCGAAGATCTTGGGTTCGATTCCCAGCGGGGACAATTTGGAAATTTATGATTCTGAAATGTCTCTGGTCTTGCCTGGTTGAATGCTTTGGCTGTTGTTAGTTACCATTCTATCGTCACAGACGTGTCGCCAAGCGATTGTGTTTAAGCATGATGGCGTGCAGAAAACCGATTAAGGGGATAGATTTAATTAAAACTGCTATACCTAAGTACCTACCCTCTTCCAAGTTAGACCGTTATTACCATCTCAGACTGCATCGTCACTTGCAGGTGAGATCGCAGTCATAATTAATATCATTTTAGCGATAGTGACTAAGTACTTAATGCAACGAATTCATGACGCACGTAAATATGTACCTACTTACTTAGTCGGAAGAGGTACTTAGGTACCTACTTACTTTGTTGATTTAAATTTCATATTTATTAGACCGTAAGCAGATATACCGTTTTATTATAAAACGTCTTGCTTACCATAAGAACACGCGACTGCAATGGTCCTATTAGATTTCTATCACTTTATATCAATCACTACATCATGTCAATGCCGCCTAAAATCCGTGGTATAAGTAGGTAGTTAAAAAAAAAGACGTGTGACACTCGGGGACTGCCGCGGTAAAGCTATTGCATAGCATTTTTTATCAACGCCATCTAGCGGCTCACCGTAGAGGAGTCCCGTGTCAGGTTATTTTCGTTACGGAATTTCTGGATTCGGTCTCCACGCTGGCCCGCGATAGAAGCTATGCAATAGCTTAAAAAAATCGATATCTGGTACCTACCTTCCTAAATGAACCAATGTTCTTCATGGACTAACGTCTAAAACACCAGTTAGACCAACTGAGCCTAAAATACACTTTCGCAGTTGGTTTGCAGTTCTCTGCAATCTGGTATACCCAATACCCGTAGGTCATACCTAACCTCAACACAAGGTCTTCGTCTGAATCATAGTGATACGTCTACAAGCCGATGCCCGCGACATCGTGGATTTAGTTTTCCCGCGGAAACTTTAATTTTCCGGGATAAAAAGTAGCCTATGTCACTCTCCGTCCCCAACTAACTATAGGTACCCATGCAAGAAATCACGTCGATCCGTAGCTCTTGTAGCGTAATTGAAGGACAAACCAACAAACAAGCACACTTTCGCATTTATAATATTAGTAAGGATTGCCACCTCAGACCTACGGTTTTCTGTGACTCCGACCAGCACGACATGGTATCGAGGTGGATAATGCCCAAGCTATCTTCAGAATTCTGTCAGAATTCTGGACGCGCGCATAACGCCTCATTTGGACAAGCCTTAAGGCTTAAACTTAAGTTCACCTTCAAAAAATAATTAAGTCGTATGTATTAGTAAATCAAATAGATAATATTGTCATTTTATTGCTTTATAAACCCGACTCCAAGAATATTATCTTTGCTTCTGAAAAACCTAATTCAATATTAGAGAAACAGAATCATATAACGCTTACTCCAAGATGGCAATATATTTAATTTGCTCTATTGTTTTTATTTATTTTACATATTGTTTGTTTTTTAAAAATCTAAACTATTGGAAAAACAAAAATGTTCCCTTCGTAAAGCCATTACCACTATTCGGTAACTATAAGGATAGTATTTTGTTGAAAAAACACAGGAGTGTAATTCTAGAAGAGATATGTCAACGGTTTCCCAACGAGCCCTACATTGGATCCTTTTATGGTACGACCCCTGCGCTCGTTATTCAGGATCCTAGCTTGTTAAAACTCGTTATGTCAAAGGAATTTTACCATTTCAGTAGTAGAGGTGCATCAGAACATAATCACAAAGAACTGTTTACAAAAAATATAATGCTGGCCCACGGTGACGAATGGAAGATACTTCACACGAATTTGACTCCACTCTTTTCATCCGCAAAATTGAAGAACATGTTCTATTTGGTAAAGAATTCTTCCGATACTTTGGAGAGCTTACTTGCTGAAGAAATAAAAACAAACCCGCATATGGAAATCGAGATGTTGTTTTCAAAATACACAATGGACTGCATCACGGCTTGTGCTTTTGGATTGTGTTCTGAAACGATGAAAAAGGATAGTATACACAAAAACCCCTTCACAACAATAGGTACAAATTTTAATGATATGTCAGATTATAGTGCCCTTAAAAAAATCTTCCGAACGATGTGGCCTGGGTTGTTTTATGCGTTAGGATTTAAAGTGCTGGACGAGAATGTTGTAACCTTTTTCAAGAAGCTCATTTCTGGAGTGTTCAAAAACCGTGAGGAAACAAAAAGTAAAAAGAACGACTTCGTGGATCTCATTTTAAGTTGGAAAAGAGCCAATTGCATAACTGGACACAGCTTGAGTTTTGCGCTAACTGGTGACAGAAAACCAGTTAGCATGGCAGTTACCGAGGATTTGCTTATAGCACAATGCGTGATATTTTTTATTGCTGGATTTGAACCAACGGCGACAGCTATAAGTTATCTTCTATATGAATTAGCAAAAAACAAGACTGTTCAGCAAAAAGTGATAGACGAGGTCGACGAATATTTCGATAAACATGAGACCATCGAATACGAATGTGTGAATATGTTGACGTACACTGAAGCATGTTTAGAAGAATGTCTTCGGCTGTATCCAACATTCGGTTTCTTAACGCGAGAAGTGATGCACGACTACTCTCTACCGACAGGCCTCCGTTTAAAAAAAGGAGATTGCATTCACATACCCATGAATCGTATTCATCATAATCCTAAGTATTTTCCAGAACCGGAAGCTTTCCGACCCGAACGATTTCTTGGAGAAGAGAGAAAGAATATTAAGCCATACACATATATGCCTTTCGGTGATGGGCCCAGAATATGCGTAGGTGATTATCATGCATCTCAATCATTTTTAAGCAGTTTATTCAAAACTATCGAGGCAGTTTAAACTTGGATGTAGTCAGAGACCGGCTGTGGGATTGTCTAAAATTTATGCTACAACTGGCAATCACAACTACCTCTGATTGCACGGTCCGCTCTCGCTATTGGATAAAAGACACTGTTGCAGCGCGAATGCCATAAATTCAGCCAATTGCAATACTTAATAATTAATTTTTTAATTTATGTTTAATTGTGTACCTACGAGAGCTACACAGTCTATCCAGTGACTCAGCTCTTTTAATAAGAATTAAAAAAAACACACAAACTGGCAATGATTGAATGAACGACTGAAGGCGGCAATCGACCAGAACAGCCTGTCGGCCTTCCAAGGGAATCATGAACACAATAGATCGGCGACGGTCGACGTCGCCGATCTACAGGGACTTGTGACCTGTATAGCCGCAGCCCAAGAAAGGGAATCATCGGGATTTCCTTCACTCAATTACTGAAATTAAAAAGTTTTTTAATCCTTTTCAGGTAAGAGGTTTGCGAAGATGGTGATGTATGCAGCACTCCTGAAGGTATTCAAGAATTATAAAGTAGAGCTTGCAGAAAACATGCCGCGTAAAATATCTTACAATCCAAAATCTATATTTGTTAGCCAGCCTATAGGAGGCATTCATATAAAGTTTACTCCGAGGAAAGCTTGAAAAGCACTAATTTTACTTTTACCATTCACTCCGCAAAATGATTTAAATAAATAGCGACGCTTGTCACCACACGATAAAGTGCAATTCAGGTTGACACAGCGCTACTTACCTACAGTCTTATTCACCTAGACTTTTCTCTCTTTATATCACGTAACTCTAAAGCACTCTCTGTATTTAGGCTCTTAGAAGAGGTAGGTAAGTCATGTACTTGTAGCTCCGCAATTTACTGCGGAGTGCGCCAGGCCTGCTTTTACTCAAAACACTAGCAGCCTACTACTGGGCACAGGTCTCTTCTCGAATAGGAAGGGTATGCTACAATAACCTTAATCCGACCTACATGTCGCATATTTAGAAGTATAGTGACCTAACTAAAAATTCATGTATCTTCGGTTTAAATACATTTAAATTTAATATAATATTACCAATCCATATATATAGATCAATATCCAATCCATATATAAAAATCTGAAAAACAAAAACAACTTTTTCTAATAAAACATTGCAGAGATACATTTAAATTTACTTAACAATATACTTTTGATTTTTTTTTTTGCTCATTGCCCACAGATTGCAATTTTTTAATTAGGTCACTTTAATTCTAAAGGTGCGATATGTTAACTACAAAAAAATAAACATTTTAATATGTATTATGTAACATTTAAATAATTTATCTTTAAATAAATAATTATA
The DNA here is from genome assembly GCA_038048805.1 of Hipparchia sbordonii. NCBI lineage: Eukaryota > Metazoa > Arthropoda > Insecta > Lepidoptera > Nymphalidae > Hipparchia > Hipparchia sbordonii. The sequence goes on along the minus strand of CM076107.1, from coordinate 2,435,016 downwards.
TTCTGGAAAAAACATTGTTATTTCATCATTAATTACAATATTTTACATGTTGATACTATGAAAGTACTATATAATTATTTTAGGTTTTCTAAATATCCCGTAAGTAAGTATTGAAGTGGATAATGTCTAAGCTAGTTGAATTCCGGACGCACGCATAACGCCTCATTTGGACAAGCCTTAAGTTCACCTTCAAACAATAATTGAGTCGTATGTATTAATAAATCAAATAGATAATATTGTCATTTTATTGCTTTATAAACCCGACTGCAAGAATATCATCTTTGCTTCTGAAAGACCTAATTCAATATTAGAGAAACAGAATCATATAACGCTTACTCCAAGATGGCAATATATTTAATTTGCTCCATTGTTTTTTTTTATTTTACATATTGCTTGTTTTTCAAAAATCTAAACTATTGGAAAAACAAAAATGTTCCCTTTGTAAAGCCATTGCCACTATTCGGTAACTATAAGGATAGTATTTTGTTGAAAAAACACAGGAGTGTAATTCTAGAAGAGATATGTCAACAGTTTCCTAATGAGCCCTACATTGGATCCTTTTACGGTACGACCCCTGCGCTCGTTATTCAGGATCCAAGCTTGTTAAAACTCGTGATGTCAAAGGAATTTTACCATTTTAATGGTAGAGAAGCATCAGACCATAATCACAAAGAACTGTTTACAAAAAATATAGTGCTGGCCCACGGTGACGAATGGAAGATACTTCGCACGAATTTAACTCCACTCTTTTCATCCGCAAAATTGAAGAACATGTTCTATTTGGTAAAGAATTCTTCCGATACTTTGGAGAGCTTACTTGCTGAAGAAATAAAAACAAGCCCACATATGGAAATCGAGATGTTGTTCTCAAAATACACAATGGACTGCATCACGGCTTGTGCTTTTGGATTGTGTTCTGAAACGATGAAAAAGGATAGTATACACAAAAACCCCTTCACAACAATAGGTGAAAATATTAATGATATGTCAAATTATAGTGCCCTTAAAAATATCTTCCGAACGATGTGGCCTGGATTATTTTATGCGTTAGGATTTAAAGTGCTGGACGAGAATGTTGTAACCTTTTTCAAGAAGCTTATTTCTGGAGTGTTCAAAAACCGTGAGGAAACAAAAAGTAAAAAGAACGACTTCGTGGATCTCATTTTAACTTGGAAAAGAGCCAATTGCATAACTGGAGACAGCTTGAGTTTCGCGCTAACTGGAGACAGAAAACCAGTTAGCATGGCAGTTACCGAGGAATTGCTTATAGCGCAATGCGTGATATTCTTTGGTGCTGGATTTGAAACAACGGCGACAGCTATAAGTTATCTTGTATATGAATTAGCGAAAAACAAGACTGTTCAGCAAAAAGTGATAGACGAGGTCGACGAATATTTCGATAAACATGAGACCATCGAATACGAATGTGTGAATATGTTGACGTACACTGAAGCATGTTTAGAAGAATGTCTTCGGCTGTATCCAACATTCGGTTTCTTAACGCGAGAAGTGATGCACGACTACTCTCTACCGACAGGCCTCCGTTTAAAAAAAGGAGATTGCATTCACATACCCATGAATCGTATTCATCATAATCCAAAGTATTTTCCAGAACCGGAAGCATTCCGACCCGAACGATTTCTTGGAGAAGAGAGAAAGAATATTAAGCCATACACATATATGCCTTTCGGTGATGGGCCCAGAATATGCTTAGGTGATTATCATGCACATCGTTTATATTCCAGCAATTAACTCCCACATGCAGAACAAAGTTATCTTTAAATTATATCGACGAAGACAGAATCTGCTAATCGATTACTGACAAGTTGCATCAATCTTGCTACAGTCTCAAATATTGGCTGAACATATTTAGTTATTTCATTGGACACTATACACTTACAGTTAAACTTGGATGTAGTCTGAGACCGGCTGTGGAATTGTCTAAAATGATGCCACATTGTGGCAATCGCAACTACCTCTGATTGGCCGATCCGCTCTCGTTATTGGATAAAAAACATTGTTGCAGCAAGAATGCAATAAATTCAGCCAATTGCAACACTTTAGACTGTGGCAATAATTGAATGAATGACTGAAGGCGGCTTTTCCGCAATCGACCAGACCAGCCGACAGCCTACCAAGGCACTGAAGGGAATTTATCGGGATTTCCTTCACTCAATTGCTGAAATTAAAAAGTTTTTTAATCTTTTTCAGGTATGAGGTTTGCGAAGATGGTGATGTATGCAGCACTCCTGAAGGTATTCAAGAATTATAAAGTAGAGCTTGCACAAAACATGCCGCGTAAAATATCTCACAATCCAAAATCTATATTTGTTAGCCAGCCTATAGGAGGCATCCATATAAAGTTTACTCCGAGGAAAGCTTGAAAAGCACCTAACAGTTTTACTTTTACCACAGAATACCAAATAGTAGGTACCTTAAGGTACAAAAGATTCACTCCGCAAAATGATTTAAATAAATAGCAACTCTTATCACCACACAATTAAGTGCTATTCGGGTTGACACAGCGCTACTTACATACAGTCTTTACTCACCTAGACTTTTCTCTTTTTATCACGTAATTCTTATCCCTTCGCACTCTCAGAATTTAGGCTCTTAGAAGAGGTACGCCATGTACTTGTAGCTCCGCAGTTTACTCCACAATTTACTGCGGAATGCGCCTGCTTTTACTCAAAGCACTACATCAGTAGGAATAACACCCTGCACAGATATCTTCTCGAATAGGAAGGGTATGCTACAATAACCTTAATCCGACCTAATTGTCGCACCTTTAGAATTATAATGAACTAACTAAAAATTCATGTAACTTCGGTTTAAATACATTTATATGTATAAAAGATCAATATACAAAAATCTGTAAAAAAACAACTTTTTCTAATAATACATTTCAATTTACTTAACAATATATCTTTTTGAATTCTTTTTTGCTCATTGCCCACAGATTGCAATTTTTGAATTAGGTCACTTTAATTCTAAAGGTGCGATATGTTATCTACAAAAAAATAAGTGTTACTTATCATAAAAAAAATACTTATATTTTGCTCTTAGTAGTTTTAGTAGACATTTTAAGTAATATGTATTATGTAACATTTAAATAATTTATCTTTAAATAAATAATTATATTCTGGAAAAAACATTGTTACCTATATCATTCATTTTACATTAATTACAATATTTTACATGTTGATACTATGAATGTACTGAATGTAATGAACATATGTAAAAGATTGTATTTGGGTGAACAATTCTATACTGTGGTGTATACTTATTTTAAGTTTTCTAAATATCCCACGGCACCCATTGTTTTTCGGAACAAAAAGAAGCCTATATTACCGTGAGAAATATGAGATTTTAAGTATGTTAGTTTACAAAAATAGTACTACGGCCGAAAATAAAATTTTGAGCTAATATTCTAACCCCAATTTTACCCCCTTACGGTGGATTTTCTTAAAACCATTGATTTTCTTGAGATATTGGATCAAAATCTTATAAAGTTTGGTCATAGTGTTATTCCAAATTCCAAATTTTGCGTTAAAGTAACATTAATTTAAATTTACAGACTCTTATCCCCTATTTTACATCCCTCAAGGAGTAGTTTTCTAAAATGGCATATTCAGATTTTTATGTCTTAAAACTGATAAACTAAATGGCAATTTTCATCTATTTTCTAAAACATAGGATTTTCATATGACCAGCAGGGCGATTCAGACCTGTTCGATAACATACCGTGTCGATACGGTTAGATATCTATCTCTTTTTGTCGTGTGGATTCAGAGCGAGCGAAATATATGTTAACAAACCGAATCGATCGACAAATAAGTTATCGGAAGGGTCTGAATCGGGGGGCTGAACTGGATGGATTATCTTAAAACAGTAGCCTAAACACGAACATTTTAACTTTCGAATAGTAAAGGTGAAGTTAACGTTAACAAGAAGTTTTGTATGAAAATGACAGGATAACTGTCCTGTCATTCTCATATAAAATCATGTCATTTTCATATAAAATTTCTCGCTGGCGTAAACTTTACTATTCGAAAGTTAAAATCTTCGTGCTAGGACTACTGTTTCCTAGCTGACGCCTACACCCAAGAAGGAACCTACCTTTTTCCTGAGATTTTGTGATTAATTAGTAAATAGTATTTCACTTTTACATATTATATATTAGAATGCTTGTAGCATTTTGCCACAAAGACACTCAGAATGACAGATAAAGATGACAAAACTTATTAAGTCTATGCACTTTCTGCATAGTACACTTCTTTGAACAACTTCTTCGTCAGAGTTACATCGTTCAAATTCTTCCAGCCATCAGTTTCCAATACTTCTGGGTGACTTCTGATAAACTGAAATACTTTTTGCTGAATCTTTTCCAACTTGTACTTCTCCGACATTACAGCAATATCCACAGCATTAGTTACGGAAAACTGTTGAGTTATAGCATATTCAGTCTCCTTAAATAGATTGTTTAGTTCAAACTTGGCTGCCAGCTCAATCAGCTGACACCAATTGTTTTCCAAGATCTTTTTAACAGATCCAGTGTAAACGTATTCAAGGAATTGCTCCATCCCTTCATCATCAACGTCAAGGACTAAAGAGTCCGAATTAGAATTTTTCATCATATTTCTCAAAACTGAGCTGTGAGCTACTAGTAGTATTTTGTGAACGTCATATTTTTTTCCACTCGTCGATACTAACATAAAATCAGTGTCCTCATTTCTCTTGAACAGATTTGATAAGTTGTGATTTCTTTTGATTCTCTGCAACATTTCTTTATCCACAACGCACACTGTGTTAATCATTATTTGGATGGGAATGCAAAGAGTTTGCTTGTGCAAAAGTTTCACATCTTCCTTTGAAAAACGAAAAGACTTCAAATGGTGACTTTCATCCTTTTCGAACGACTTAAATGTTGTCCAACTTAAAGTTTCAGTAAGAGTGAAGTAAGTTGATACGACTTCATCATCTTTATATATCTTTTTCTTTTCTATTGTACTTGTGTCACTAATGCCTATAGTGACGGATGCCTCGTTCCGATAAAAAGCGAATATGTTTAAGATATAATTTTTTTGTGGGCAGACAGATGTTGTGCAGTAGAACCAAAGCTCTGGTTTGATGTTGGAATTTTTCTTAGAGTATGTTCCTCCTATGTCGTAATGATCGCTATTGGTCAACTTTATAGCTAGATCGAAGATACACAGCCTCCGAGCTTGATCTGTAGGGCATTCATTGAGCCCTGACACTGAGTCATTGTTAAACTGAAATTAAAATAAAAAGTTTAGTTATTTATACACTTTATATTGAACTATTAGCTTTTGTCTGCTGCTTGGCTCACGTTAAATTCGATTTTTCAAACCCCTATTTTACCCCCTCATTTAAAAAAATCCCAAAATCACCAAAGGAAATGGGTCTACTTTCTGTCAGCCCGTTTTAACTTGTATTGGATTGTATGTAGGTATGCATTTTTGAAACTTCATGGTGGAAACACTGTATACATAATTTTTTTACCTATTGTAAAATATTTTTTGAAAAGAGCTACCGCTGAGTTTATTGCTGGCTCTTCTCAGCAGAAAGGGCATTCCGAACCAGTGGTAGATTCATCAACGATTCAAAAGCACTTTTAAAAGTTTATTTGAATAAAAAATATTTCTATTCTATTTGTTCTATGGAACAATTGATTAATATTATATTAATTAAATAACTATTGCTGATTTCAAAGACCCAACATAACATTTATTGAAATACAACCATAGCTTGCCATATACTATATCTGATAGTGGTTGGAGCAGCCAATCGCGAATGGACATTAAAAAAAAAATTCAATGATGTGACAATTTCCAGTCACCATCACCACCGTTGCTCACCATCACATCACTTGTCACTTACCATTAGGTGAGATCGCAGTCAAGGACTATCTTGTTGTCAAGTAAAAAAAAAAGTTTTTGCTGATTCATAAAATCGATGGAGTTATTTTCATAAACATAAAATTTCAGAAAAAGATATCTTGTGGTCACATATTAGGAAACAATCTTACGTCATACACCATAATAGTCCACTACACTAGCCAATTGTGGATTGATTTACTTACCTCAATTTCCGTACTCTCTCTGCCAAATTCAATTTGTTCTTCAGAATTCTCACTTGGAATATCATCTATATCATCTGAAACCAGCCCAAAAATATCTTGTTCTTCTGCAGCCATTGGGTCTGCAATCATTAAACGCATATTACAGGCAAATAAATTTCAAATTACAAAAATACTCTATTGTCCTGTTCACATTTTTCCAATAACATACTACATTGGAAAAATTGCCATGGTGTTTATGCTTGTTTAAGAGCAAAATCAACACTGTCAGCATAATTCCTATTAATTAAAGACTCAATAGCCCAACGGTTAAAAGTGTGGACTGAAAACTGAAAGCTCACAGGTTCGGACCCTACTTATTGAACTATTGTCATACCCACTCCTCCTAGCAGAAGCTTCCCGCTTATTTGGAGGGGATAGGAGGATATTAGTCAACTTTAGCTTGGCTGCTATTCTTTTAAAAAAATCCAGTTGCAATTAAATCCAGACATGTTGATAACTTAGCACAAGCTTAGCACCTTTTCTCATCAAATAAATAAAATAATAAATAAAAATTGCATAATAATTTTGCAATACAAAGGTAATAGGTAAATGTGGGAGTTTGTTGCTTTGTCCTTTCATTACTCCACAATAACAGAGCTAGGAATCTTGTGATATTTTGTGTATATAAATACACCCGTGCCAATAAATATACCCTATATCGAAGAACTTGAGTGACATAAAATATTTTTTATCGGAAAACGGAGTTCCCGTGGGATTTTTAAAAACCCACGTGGGCGAAATCGCAGCCAAAAGTTAGTAATTTTTAAGTATAAAATAGTCTTCGCACCTTCATAGATCCTGTACAATCGGTATCGGTCGGATCGGTAGGTACACAGGGTAGGTGCGGTCAGTAGGTTCATAACAAGTTCATAACCAGAGAATAGTATATTGTTTGAGTTATGAATTATGACTTAACAATAATTATACAGGTTCACAATCGTAAAATAAGTATTAAATTAAAGCTAGACAGTTAAAATTTATCCTTACCAAAGTAATTAGCATAGAATGTTGAATATTTTAGTAATCTAATAGTAGTTAGATATACCGGTTGGAATAAAATGTTTACCGTAAAATCCAAAATTCAATTTGAAATTGCTATTTTAATTTTAACTGTAAAATCACTGTAAAATTAACTTTACTGTATTTTAATGTTAATATTGATGATTCATAACATTTTTATTTAAAGCAACAGCTTTCCCTATGTTATTATCAGTGTTGCCAGCACGGTCATGTCAAAAGTTACCTAAATTATACCCCAATAAAGAAATTATTATTCTTTATTGCACACAATATTAACTTTAACCACCACTTAAAAGTATAAAATAATTTTAGTTTGTACACGTAAGTCGGTTTTTTAAAAATATTTTTTTTTTTATATTAAAGTTTTTTAATGTAGTTTCATAGGACCAATTCACTAGATAATTATTTGCTCCCTAAAAAAAATATTGAAATGCCGAATAGAAATTTAGCATATGTGAGTCATTTTGAAAAAAGATGTATGTAACACAAAGGAAAATTTTTTTTCGTTACTAGTAAGAATGTTACACAAAATAATTTGTAAAGAACAGTTAAAATTTTCCTTCGATCGAGTAATGCTATTGAATTAAAAGCAACAAAAATTGTATATTTTAGTCATCAAAATCATCATTAATGAAATTAACAGTATATTCCTTTTTTCAGGCAGTCGTATAAAACTGCAACTCTTCATAGTTTAAGTTAATAATTATTAAAAAAAACATAAAAAGTCTGCCTCTAGCTATTTAAAAATGGCTTTAAAAATTAAGAACTTTGCAAATAAAATAATTCTTAAGATCGCCAACAGTTCTCGACTGGTCGTTGGACATTCGAACGAAACTTCAGGATGATTCAGAACAGTAACCGACACTATCTAACTGAATACACTTTAATCATCGCCGACATATATTATATTCTAGTATCCATCATCTTTCTTTTTTTTTCTCATAATATTCATTTCTTCCATCACGACCTTATTTTGTTTCTACAAAAATTAAAAAAAAAATTGAAAAAGTAGCCAAAGTAACCCGCCGTTACGGTATGTCAGAGGACATTACTAAAAAAAAACTATCTCCGTGCCAAATTTCAGCCATATCGGTTTAGTGTGGCGTGATTGAGTAACAAACATCCATATGTTTGTTACTCAATCACGCCACACTAAACCGATATGGCTGAAATTTGGATGTATGTATGGATGGCCATACATACATTCAAACTTTCACATTTATAATATTAGTAGGATAGGGAAAATCGGGACATTGTATAGGTACCTAAAGCTGGCAACACACATAGATACTAAATTTTCTTATTAACTGTCAGTTTGTTTCGCACAAAAGTGTGGCGACCTTGAAAAAAACTGGTTACACGATGAGGGACAAAAAATTGGGTAGCTGCGTCTCTGTTTATCACATTAATAACTTTATTTCTGCTCTCTTTTTAGTGTGAGTGAGAAAGAAATCGTCTTCTCTGTCTACGGTTTATACTGTAAGTTTTGCGTTGTTTCAATTTGCGTTCCGTTTCACGTTGATTTTATATTTATACAAAATATTAAGAATTAATTCTACAAGATCCAAAAAATCACCTAAAAGTTACCTTTTGAATAGTGTAACCTAGAAGTAACCGGACAGAGTTAAAAATCACCTAAAAGGTTACAAAAGTAACCTTCTGGCAACGCTGGTTATTATACTCTTTGGCAACAGCTGACAGTAACCAGTGTTGCCAACAAGACCATGGAGTATGGACGAGTATGGAGAATACTATAAACCATACTGCCAAGAGAATATCGAGTGAAGGTACATTTTCTTGGGTCACACTGTGACTGGTGTTGTATGCAATCCAATCGAATCCAATCCAGCCACAGAACATTATTACTCCTAACGGAGAATCCGGAAAAACGGAGTGATTACATTCTCTTGGGGAGAATCACTTAGGTAATAATCTGTGGGGAGAATCCAGCAATCAACAACAAAAACAAGATCGTCAGATTAGGGATGGCGATTCTTTCCGAAAAAGATCGATTTTTAAATCGATTCGAATCGTACGCTTTCCAAAAAAATCGATCTTTTTTCAAGTTGCATTTACAATGTTAATATAAATCTATGTTATGAAAAACAAGATACCATAATAAACGATCACTTAGTAGTAAAATCAGGGATTTTTAAGCTATTGCATAACTTCTATCGCGGGCCAGCGTGGAGACCGAATCCAGAAATTCCGTAACGAAAATAACCTGACACGGGACTCCTCTACGTTGAGCCGCTAGATGGCGTTGATAAAAAATGCTTTGCAATAGCTTTACCGTGGCAGTCCCCGAGTGCCACCCGTCTTTTTTTTAGCTCAGGGAATTCGATAATCACAATTATTTTTTCAACACACTTGGTCATAAAGTGGCTATGTAGGTACCTAATTGCGGTGAACTTGGGTGGAACCGCAATTAGGCACGTAATGAAATCTATAACCAAACTGACATTTTCATTACCATTAAACTAGGCACAGCCATCTCGTGAATAGAAAAAATCGAATTTCGATTCTCTAGGGTGAAATATCGATTCACTGAATCGATTCAGTGTTGCATATCGATTTAAAAATCGATTTATTTGGCCCGAAAAATCGATTCTTCGATTAATCGATCTCGAATCGCCATCCCTACGTCAGATTTTTCTTTCGTTTGTCAGAGTGAGGATTGTTTTCGCTTAATTTTTATTGATTGTTGGCATGACAAAAGCCATTAATCGAAACAACAACAATTTTTATTGATTGCTATATGAAGTGATTATATTCTATTGGGCTGTATGTTGCTGATTGCTGTACAGTGTACGATGTACTCGACACGGAGTGATTACATTCTCTTTGGTACTCGATTTAATAATACATATAATAAACGCGAAATCTAAAACGGAGTGATAACATTCTCTTGGAATTTTAATTTAAAACCTACAATGGATAAGAAGATTTGGTCCAAACAGGAAACAAAGAAATTTATTGCACTTTACAAAGAAAATTCGATATTGTGGAACACAAATTCAGCTCATTACAGAAACTTAGCAAAAAAAAGGAGAATACAAAACAATTTATCACTTGAATTCAATACAACGGTGCCAGAAATCGGTAGAAAAATACGTGTTTTACGAGCTCAATGGTTAAAGGAGGATAGAAAAATGAAGAATCCTTTAGAAGGGTATGAAAGTAAATGGAAATGGTTTAAACCATTGAAGCCTATATTTGATATGAATCAAGAAATAGTAGATGAAGGTGATAATATTAAAGACAACAACAGCTTGTACTCAGTAAGCAATATTCCTTTAATTTCAATTAGCTATATTATACAAGTAGTATCCATGTATTTAGAATAGAGTAATTTTTTATTCAAATAAACTTAAAAATTCAAATAATAATTCCTTGAGTTAGACACTCACGGAGATGAAGTTCCAGACAAAAATTAGTCACATAACGTTTTTCGTTTTTTAATTTTTAGACACAGGATGATGAACCAGATGGGGACTTAAGTTTCATGGTGGAAGGTTGTACAAACTCAAACAATGATGAATACCAAATATTTGGAAATTATATAGCTATCAAATTAAGGTCTATGCACAATGAAAACAACATTCAGGAATTAAAAAGGTTGATCCAGCAGCAAATAGATCAATGTACGGAAAAAGATGACAGAGAATATTATTCTGCAAAAGCTGATGATATTGTAAAATGTGAAAGTTTCACGTTGTAATTATTGTAAAGGAGGTGGGTTGATAAGGCCCAAAATCCGCCCCTCATACACTCGAAAAAAAAAGTTCCAGATTCCGACAAATTGTAAATGTATTTATATACTTGAAGATATAAACTTTATTTTAATATAAAGTTTAGGTGATAAAAAAAATAGTAAGTTACAGAAAATATTACCCAAAAAGAGAGTGTTTCTTTTACTTTTCTTACATTTTCATACATTTTAGTCGTTTTTTAAGCTTTGATTTAATATTTTAGAATGAGGCGCTCCATGAACCAAAATAAATTAATACTCATATAAAAGCTTATAAAAAGGAGCATCATTATCAGTTACGTTTACCATGGTTCAAGGAGCGCCTCATTCTAAAATATTAAATCAAAGCTTAAAAAACGACTAAAATGTATGAAAATGTAAGGAAAGTAAAAGAAACACTCTCTTTTTGGGTAATATTTTCTGTAACTTACTATTTTTTTTATCACCTAAACTTTATATTAAAATAAAGTTTATATCTTCAAGTATATAAATACATTTACAATTTGTCGAAATCTGGAACTTTTTTTTTCGAGTGTATGAGGGGCGGATTTTGTTGCCTTATCAACCCACCTCCTTTTAAGCATATGTAAATATATTAAGTTAACCACAACTTCTATGCATAGCATTTATACATAATATAATTATGTTATTTTTTAATCTGTCCTTTTGCCCCTACAGTTGAATTTTAGAAAGTCTGAATTCTTAAGAAATTACATTGAAAGTATATGTAATATTATATAATTAATCTCAATCCATTACCAGCCCACTTCTGGATACACGATCTCTCCTTTTCGTAAGAAAAGGAGAGATAACACTCCAACAAGTGTTAACTTCAGAGAGAGAACTTTCAGGCATACAGCTTTCCTGCTTCAGAAATTAGTGATATTTAATTTCTTAAAACAGCTTAAACACGAAAAAAGAGATGATGTGGATCTGCCCCTGAAACAATTGCCAAGTCTAATCACTATGTCACCATAATATATAGGTACCTAGTAAAATCTTGCAATCTGATTGATAAACTATAGTATTAGAACCATTTCCCAGTTTCCGATTAGAGCTGCGTGTAGGTATGAGTAAATTAGATGACAATGCAAGACATGGAACCAACCAATTTGATGATGGATCCGGAAGGCGATTATGGAGACTAAAAAAATGATGAACCCCCCCATCGAGTTTAGCACAGGGCTTCTTTGCTAAACTTTTTTAATCTTTACAATCATAGATATTAGATTTAAATATAGAGATCAGTGGTGGTAGCAATTATAGATAGTAGTGGTTGCACCGGAGCAGCGGACCGATTACTTTCACCGGAGAATCACCGGTGATTCTCCGGTAAAAGTAATCGGTGAAAATACATGAGAAAAACTGGTGTTTGACCAGTTATAATGGAATCATAACTCAAGTAATTTTATTTACTTAAATAAAAAGAAGTTTGTTGATCAACATTTTTCATTATTTAATAACATTTATTCAAATACAATTACTTTATCATTATTTCCTCCCTCCTTAAATAATAATTATCATAATAAAGTACCTTTACAATACATCTTATATCATTTATAGTTCATACAATATCGAATGCGCTTAAAATTCCATTGCATTGTACTAGAATAGTAACATTAAAACGGAGTGATTACATTTTCTTGGAGTACCATTTAAAAATATTTGGTATAATTGATGCTAAATCTATGTTCGAATTCATCGGAAATCTCCGAAGATTGGCAAATCGCCGGTGATTTTCACCGGTGCTCGAAATTCCGCTCTGCAAACCTCTACTAGACAGAGTGTACGTGGTTACACGATGCGGGACTTAAAAATTGGATAGCTGCGTCTCTGTTTACCACAGCTGCCTTTACACTAGACGCTCATTCGCTCGCGATTGGAGTGTGTTGGGAGCACAAACATGTTGGGAGTGTGCACGATGGAACGCGAGAAAGCTTGCACGGGCAATAGGGTAGTACCTATTATGATATTATACTCTTTGGTACCTATCTATCCTCTACCTATACTCTATGTCTATGCTCTAGTCTATAGTAAATAGTAATCTTATGACTTATCTCAGCCTCTAGAAACTCTCTTACAAGAACATTTAATTTCTTTGGGTTCAGCAACATGCCGAAACTAACGGGTGACGTCATATTGCCAACATAATTTATGTCAAAAAGGAGTTTTCTAAAAAGAGTTAATTCTTGGTTCGACTGGCTTCGCATTATGAAAAGTCATTAATCCAAAGAAAGAAAAAAATTGTTGTCATTTTTCAGTCAGTTGTCAGTATAATAAATAAGAGAAAAATATTTGACAAACGTTTTAAATAAATATTAATTCTATAAATAATTATTCTAGTGGGAATTGTTTATTCGTTAATTCCTCAATTCAATTTGTGAACCATCTTGGAAGATTATAGAAAATGTGAAGTTTGCAGCGTGAATGTTAAAAGTTCTGAGAAGTTCTTGCTTTTTCCAATGGTATCAAACTGGTAAAGTGCCTACCTAGGTACCTGTGCTACCTACGATTATTTTTATCTGCTATTCTATCGAATGGGATAAAAAGAAGACTGCAGTAATACTTTGCTTTGCTTAGCAGATAAAAAGATGCTATTGCATTGAAAAAACTTCTAGAAAGTAAGAAAGAATTCAGTTTAAAGTAACTAATTTTGTTTCAACTAGTTGTAATATTGTGAATAAATATGAATAAATACTAGACTCATATTGATCCTTGTTTTATTTACGCAACTTTTGAACTTGATCTTAGAACAATAGATTTGGTAGCACATCCCTGTTTTTGTCGATATCGATAAAATCTAATTATCGATAAGACAAATCTATCGATACATTACATCCTTAGCTTTGACAATTCTTTCTTCATTACATGGGTTGGTAGTATTGTTTTTCTTTTATGAAGTTGGCTAAAATAAAAACAAAGTCTCGAAATTTTTTTCTTTGAAGTTCCGCCTCTTAAAACGGAGTGGTTACATTCTCTTTGACTTATCTGTAATTTTTGTGGAAGCGAAGCGGCAGATAGGCTGCTACAAAACTATTTCGATTAATTTCGATAATTTTTTCCTAAACAGTGTTTTAATAAATAAATGAATGCGTAGTGCAACGTATAATATGGCTAGGTATGGCCAGAGACCGGAAAATGCCCTCAAGCGGGCTAATGGTAAGTTTAAAATTTAACATAATCATACCACGTTGCACGCGGATGACCTTTATGTCGTAATCATTTCTCTATTTACGAGATTTTGTTTTCCTAAATTTATTCTCCGCATTTTTCTATTGTCATTTGTATTTTCATTATGATAGTATTACTGCTAATACTGTAAGAAAAGTTGGTGGTAATGGTCATCATGCCCAATTAGGTTACAATATCCAACATGTCAATTTGTATGTTTTACAGAGTTCATGGACTTGGACAAGCCTGCAAGGGCCCTCGATACCTTGCAGGAAGTATTCCGGAACAAAAAATGGGCCTACAACTGGTCCGAGTCTGTTTTGGAACCCATAATGTTCAAGTACTTGGAGCTCTGTGTAGATCTACGCAAGTCTCATATTGCAAAGGAAGGCCTATTCCAGTACAGGAATATGTTTCAGTCTGTAAATGTTGGGTCATTGGAACAAGTAATAAGGTAAATATTAGTCATGCAACGATACTGATGCCTATAATTGTGAACCGCTGGTTATCCTAATTTTTGACGATAATTCGTATCTTATATCTTGGCAAAAAAGAGATAAATAGGGGCATCACTGTCGCAAAATAGTCTTGAATAAAACAATTTCGTGGATTAAAAAGTAGCCTATGTCACTCTCCCAGTGGTCAACTATACTCATGTAAAACATCTTGTCGATCTGTAGCTTTGTTACAGCATGATTGAAGGACAAAATAAACAAACACTTTCACATTTATAATATTAAGTAAGGATTATGTTGAGACAATGGTCATGATGATGGATGGTTTAATCAAATCAATTCAATGATGCCAATCCCTATTTGTAGAGGATACCTACGTATGGCAGAAGAGCGCACGGAGTCAGCACGGCAGCAGTCCACCCAAGCCGTAATTGACACTGATGATCTGGATAACCTCGCCACACCAGAGAGCATCCTGCTGAGTGCAGTGTCAGGGGAAGATGCTCAGGACCGCTCTGACAGGACTATTTTAACACCATGGGTATAGAACATATAAATTATATATTAACTTTGTCCTAGGTGGAGTTAAGTTTAAAAAAATATATATTTTTTTACTAGCTGATGGCTGTGACTCTCTCTAGTTCTTTAATTTTCTGGAATCAAAAGTGGCCTATGTGTTATTCCAGACTATAATATATCGCCACCCCAACCGAATAAAGGCGTAAGATCATTTACGCGAATTTTTTTTTATTTCATTATCTGATGATGGAAATCGTGTTACATAGGCTAATTTTTTTTTAGAATTTTATCTCTGAAAATGACAAAAATATGAAGGAAGGCGGCTTTATTCTATCGAAATTTACTGCACATTTTCTAGAAGAAGAAAGGTGTTATAAAATCTTACCTAAATTTGCCGGATCTGTTGTCGGGAGTGAATAACGTTTACGTCTTTTTTCGTCTACAAATTTATTTCGAATGATAACTAAAAACCCCCAGTACACCAAAATTTCAAACTGATTGGAGCAACGGAATTTAACTCGCATTCGTATTCTCAGCAAGTCCTTTCATTTGATACCCATATTGTAGGAAAGCATAAAAAACTTAGTCCGCCATATTGAATTTAGAGTGATGTCACTTTATTTTTCAAGTTATTCTTAGCAAGCCATTTCATTTGATACCCATATTGTAGGAGTGCATTAAAAATAACTAGTCCGCCATCTTGGATGTTCCGCCATATTGGATTTAGAATGACGTCACACAACTAACCATGCATTGTCATCCAAACTAAACGTGTATACAAAATTTCAGCTCAATCGGTTAAGATATCTGCCTCAAAATTGAGTTGCAAGATTCCACCCGAACAAACATAGCTGCATACATACATTGCAAGTTAAATAAAAGCTTTTAAAAGAAATCCTGTTCCTAAAGGAGTTTTATTAGTAGTTGATACTTTATTACATTATTATCTTTTGATTTTTTATTTTTCAATGAACATTTGAGAAGATTTTACTATTTTCTGTTTTTTTTTTTTTGCCAGAAGTAGAAACTGCATAAAACTGCATTTTAAACTATTAACACAATAACTAATATCATATTTATGTTATTGTTAATTGTATTAGAACTTAAGTTCCTAATAAAATACCAACATCATCAAACGCGTATGTTTGGTTTTAAGCGCAAAGTATAAGATAGATTTCATAATTAAATTAACTAAAAAGAACCGGTATAGTGGCATTTTCTATTCAGCTTTGTCATTAAGAATTATCATAAATCAGTCATATTTGTTTTAATTAAGATATAAATGATTATATTTCCGATTTTTGATCTCCAAAGAAATTCTAAGTAATTGGCTCAATTATTTGTGAATAATATCGATGGTGGTAAGAATGTACTTACCATTTTGAGATTGCCATATTAATTAAGGACTAATGAAGTTTTACATAATTTTTTTGTATTATTTCCTTGTTAATTTAAAAAAATATTAAAGTTTTTGTTATTTTTAACGACTTTTTTTTAATTAAAAATTATTTTTCATGTTTAGTGTTAACATTTATTACGAATCTATATTTTTCGCATTGACTAACGAATATAGAAGTGAATCTATAATACGATTCGAGCATCATTCAAAAAGTACAAGAATAACGGCGTTACAAATAATTGCGCGCCAGATTACGATACAAAATTTGACTCAATAAGTTATGCACAAAAATGATGCGTTTCGCTCATTACTGTTCGCGTACTGTTTTTTACAAAAAATAAATGCCGAAGTTCATAGACGAATAAAAATTTAAGATGATTTTTCTTGAATAACTCTTTTGCAAATAAGGCTAAAAATTTAGCAAATAGAGTAAAAGAAGCGTTATTTTTTTACTCGCCTTTCTATATATATAACTTTAATCAGGTGTAAATAGCAAAGGAGGCAGATCATTTCTACGGTTTTTTGGCTCTCCTGTAAAATTGACTTTTTTCGATTACGCCTTTATTCGGTTGGGGTGGCGATATGTTTGTGCCAAATTTCAACCAAATTGATTCAGTTGTAGCATGATTGAGTAACATACGTACATCCAGTGCACGCGCACACAGGGTAGGCATAATGCGGAAAAATGATATAAAATGGAGAAAATCGCCAGTATGAGTTATAAAAACTTAAGGGTAGGCTTTTTATAATTTGTACAATACCTACCCTTAAGTTTTTTTTAATTCGCACTGAGGATTTTTTCCATTTTGTATCATCTGCCTACCCTGTAGTACATCCTGTGCACGCCACTGCGTACATCCATCCATATGTCCAAACTTTTGCATTTATGATATTAGTAGGAGGATTCACTTATGCACAATATTAATAAATAAAATTCATCCGGTGTCAAATTGCATATGCAGTTTGTTTGTGAGGAAATCTGAGATAGTGAAACAATAGATTAGCAATGTTTAATGTGTTAAATGGAATTTAGGACCTGTATTCACATCCACAAGACAAGAAGAATCACAGAATGACACTTAAAGTTTATTTTACAGTAAAAAAGAAAATCACAGCCATCTGAACAGTACACATAAGTAAATCTTTTTCAGTATTCATAGATACATGCCTATTTTTCAGGTGAAATTCCTTTGGGAGTCATATTGCCAGTGCCTTGAGTTACTTCGTACCAACGCTCATGTGGAAACTCTCTACCATGACATCGCACGGATGGCTTTTCAATTCTGCCTCAAATACTCAAGAAAAACTGAGTTTAGGAAGCTATGTGACAAGCTTAGGAAACATCTTGAGGACATTTGCAAATCAAATGTAAGTATCAATTCAATAAGCATTAATATTTAGGTTTTTCTATGACTATTATTTATTCTGTTATTAAGGAAATTATATAAAAATGCGAATTTACTTGAGCTTACAGGCTACTTATGTACAGTTGCTCATACAAGGCATTTTATCATATTTACTGTGGTACATATTCTAATTATTTTATGACAATATATGTCATTAAACCACAAATCAAGTATAAAATCTTTAAGTATTATACATGTGCATTCATACACTACTTCAGTGACACATTGCATAATTCATTATTTTATTCAACAGGTCCAGACTGGTAATGTCAGCATTACCAAGCCAGAAACTCAACAGCTCAACCTGGAAACTAGACTGTTTCAACTGGATAGTGCTATACAGATGGAGTTGTGGCAGGTTAGTATTGATATAGATAAAGATACTTTGATTTAAATACATCTTGTTTATTTTTCATGTGGGATTCAGAGGGTTATATGAACGCACGCACGCACGCACTTACGCACGCAAGCACGCCAAACCACACCAAACGACACAACACCACACACACACACAAATTCACTCACACACATTCACTCACTCACACACACTCCTCTGGTTATGCAGGATAAAAAAATAAAAAAGTCCTCAACTATATCCATACAAAAATCACTTTCGCATTTACAATATTCAGTAAGGATGTATTTCATAAAATTTATTTTGTAAAGTACACAAGATAATATGTCTGGTTTAAGTAATTCCCATCGCTTTTTGTATATCGAAACCATTAACCATTTCCAAAACTATAACAGGAAGCCTACAAAGCCATAGAGGATATCCACAACCTGATGAACATGTCCAAGAAGACTCCAGTGGCCAAGACCATGGCCAACTACTATGGCAAACTGGCGCTGGTGTTCTGGAAGGCTGGCCACTGCCTGTTCCACGCCGCTGCACTGCTGAAGCTGTTCCAGCTGTCACGAGAGATGAAGAAGAATATCACACAGGAGGAGTTGCAAAAGTGGGTGTTATTTTAATCTATATCTTCGTTATATAAAATATGTATCCATCACCTAATGATATTTCTTATATGATGATTTTGGTGTGGTTTGGTGTGGTTTGGTGTGGTGTGGTGTGGTTTGGTGTGGTTTGGTGTGGTGTGGATATTGATGATCTGTTGCTAAAAATGATGTTAGTGTGAAGATTGCAATCATCTGATTTGCTCGACTAGTGCTTTTTTGTTTCAAAATATACTGCGGACTGAAAACTGACAGGTCGCAGGTCTGAACCCCATCCGTTGCACTATTGTCGTACCCACTCCTAGCACAGGGGGAGAGGAGAATATAAGTCAGTTTCAGCTTGGCTAATATTCTTTTTTTTTTATAACTTTATTTTCTCATTCGATAAAATGTATGCCATCTCTCTTTTTAATGGCCATTCAAAATGGGTGGGCTTTCTTTGCCCAGTAGTGGGCCGGCGATGGGTTGACGACCAAAGGAAGGACGATAAGGAGTTTGTCCTGCAATATATGCCATCAGATCTTTAGGAATGTAAATAGATAAAACTGCCCAAGTACACTTAGATATTGAAGATTCTTTAACTTATAAGGGAATGCTCAAATATGGTTGAGCGAAGCAATGGCTGGATCATGCGTCATGCTCGTGGATATATTTGTGGATGCACTGTATACAGTGCATACACAAATATATAGCATAGCTTTGTAAAAAAAAAAAAATTTTTGAAAACAGCAACTGTTGAGTTTCTTACCGGCTCTTCTCAGCAGAATCTGCATTCCGAACCGGTGGTAGATTTATGACGTGTCATAAGAGCTACAAGTTAGCCTACATGAAATAAATTAATTTTGAATTTGAATGTAAAAACAGTTATTTGGTTAAAATATTTGAGCACTTTTGTACCTCTAAAACAACTCCATTTTTAACTTGTTGATAGTTCAAAATGGTTGACTGTGGAGGAAGAGCATATTTGTGGCTTGACGCGACTGGCAGCATACCTGTGTGCTATTAGTGTTAATTAAAACCACTACAATATTGTCTCAATAGTGTCTATTCTCTCACTCTCGTAGTCATAGATACACCACCGGCCTCACTTCAACTTGACTTATACCAGAAATCCAATTATATTATGACTGTTCAATTGTATTAGACTAGCTGATGCCAGCGACTTCGTTTGTGTGGATTTAGTTTTTAATAATCCCGTCAGAGCTATTTCTCTTTTTTTTCATGATGTGGACTGGCCTATAACTTTCGTTAAGAATAATTGAGCTATTGAATACAAAAAAAATCAAATCAGACTGGTAGTTCCAGAGATTAGCTCGTTCAAACAAACACATACTCCGCTTTATTATATTAGTATAGATTATGACTATATGAGAGTGTTTTCAATCATTCAGGATGGCCTGCCGGGTGCTGGTAGCAGTGTTGTCGGTGCCACTGCCGTCTCTCCACCCAGAGTTCGACCGCTTCGTGGAGACGGACAAGAGCCCTGTGGAGAAGGCCCAGCGGCTGGCTGTGCTGCTCGGCCTGGCTCAACCGCCCACCAGAGCGAGCTTGCTTAAAGGTAACTTATGTTAATATATCGTTAATTTGCGACAAGAGTGACATATTTCAAAATCGACGATGAGAGAATTCGTTAGAGAGTAATGTTTTGTGGATGCTGCTGTCTCGAAACAACACAGCAGCCAACAAAGCGACAGAGCATTGAATTTTGAATTATGTCACTCTTGTTGCAAATGAGCGATATATGTAATCTATGATTAACACTGGACTTGTCATTCCTATACAAATGATAGCCTAATGTTGAGATCTTATAGAGTGTGCTCTGATTCAGCTCAGACTTAAGATAGAGTTTAAAACGTGACAAGTATGCTCTTACATAAATCTATCTTATTTTAACTCTGTCTTTAGTCTGAGCTGAGTGAGAGTGCAGTCTATAGATTTCAGTCTAAGTTATGGATCAATTTGAAGCGCCACTTTTGACAGACGAGTGTCTCTGGAACTAATGGCGTATCAACCTTTGTAATTAATTTATGAAATCATACAACAACAACAAAATCACAGCAGCAGTTCCAGTGATAATTATAGATTATATATAGAGATCAGTGGCATGAGCAAAGTTAAACATAATTTTTTTTCTTCATAATTTTAACTTTTTTTGAATGTATCTATGAGGACATTAATTATATTAATTAGGTTTTTAACACCACTTGGAACTCTTGAGTAAAAAGGCTTATAACTCATACGTGTATATTTTGTCGCATGCTCCACTGAATGCTAGTGTGTGAGTGAGAAGACATGATGAATGCCATTTAAAATTAATTTATTTTCTGGCACAGACTTACATTATGTTTGTGGTATAGTATGCCAATGATCGAAATTGATAGTGCAATTTAAAAAAAAAAACTTGCAAGTACTAAATGATAATAGAATAACTATAAACCAAATCACAGCTGAAAATCAGCGCCCCACTTTGTATGCGTGTTTGCACATATTTTGACGCATTATGCTGAACTATATAATAAATAAAAATAAATAAATAAAGCCTTTATTCAAACATACTTAAACTGAACTATATAATGCGATTCAAATAACAATAGGAATGGGAAGCCGCCATTTTCTGTTTCTATCTCACTCAGTGTAAACCGCAATATGAGCAGGACATAAATATAAAATGGCTGTTTGACAGTCCTATTTTCATTTGAATCGCATTAATCCCTTTCTGGGTGGTGTCTTGTCTTTTGTCATTGTCTGTGGCACAGTTACTGAATAAATGTTTCTTTTTACCTAATGCAGATAGTAACCCCACAATCCTGGAATCCTGCAGCCACATTCATTCTAATGATATTATTTGAGGTTGTTAAACCCAAATTGCACTACCTATTTCAACCTTTTGATAAATAATTTATTATAATAGCTTACATGCATGCTTCGCCCTCCAATAATAATCCCATTTCTAACTCTTCGATAGTTAAGGAGTGGTAGGCCTTGGAGGCAGAGTATCGTGGGTTTGACGCGACAGACAGCACCACATACGTTGTCTGTGTTATTTAATGCCTGTACAAACTAATGTTAATAAAGCTTCGCACTTTTTGAGTGTTACTAATAAACATTGATATATTAATTTTGACATGTTGTGTGTTTTAATTGTTGTCTGAGTATTATTTATTTTTAAAGGAGATGTTCCAGACTGTTATTATAAAATGAAGGAAGATAAGATTAACAATATCCCAAAATATCGTTTTTCAAATAATTTGCACAATTTTAAAAGCCACCAATTTTAAGGAAAGTATTTTTTAAATTGGTTCCTTTTATTGACCAATGCCTTTGATAAGCAACCCTAAAAAAATAAACTTGACACATATCGCTGCTTCAGAACTTTAGTTCACGCATTTAGTTTAGCCACATCTCAAAATCAAATTTTTTTCATGAGAGTAGATTGAATTTTTTTTTTTTTTTTGCCTTTTTGACTCTCCAACTTACAATGTACGATAATGCTAAAAAGGCGTACGCGTAAATTATTGTCATTTAAAGGCCGATTTTGACGAATGTCTTCGCGTTATGGCCCTATTTTTGAAATAAAAGTGAATTTGGAAAATTTTGAGATGTGGCCCTTTAGTTCTGAAGCAGCGATTATGTATTTTAGTGCTGTTTTAAATTTCACCTGGAGAGTGACATTTTGTGTTCAACTTTTTATCCCGGAAAATAGAAGAGTTCCCGCGGGATTATCATTATAGAAGGTTATATTCCAATTCACGGTAACTAAACCGATCGTGTTTCAGACGTGGTCCGCTACAACGTGGTGGCGCTGGCGTCGCCGCAGCTGCAGCAGCTGTACTCCTGGCTCGAGGTGGAGTTCGACCCGCTCACCATCTGCCAGAACGTGCAGAGTGTCATCAAGTCCCTGCAGGATGATACCAGTAAGTGGCTATTTTACTATCGACTGTTCCGTAGAACAAAGTCACATCTGCTAAATTCACAACTTGAAATATGAGACTTAAAACTAAAATTTGTAAGGCTCAAATCTCAAGTTATGAATTTAGCAGATGAGACTTTGTTCTACGGAACAGTCGCTATGTAGGTTTTCCGCTCAATCGTAGAATTATATTACCATGAAGCGGGCGCCCCTGTTCTAGTAGGTGAAATTATATGAAGGAGCGACGAAGGGAGTTTTCTGGTGTAGCCCATTTTTTTCTTTTTGTTTTTTTAAAGAATATTAGCCAAGCTGAAGTTGACTAGTATCCTCCTATCCCCTCCAAATAAACGGAAAGCTTGTGCTAGGAGTGGTTACGACAATAGTGCAACGGGTGGGATTCGAACTTGCGTCCTTTCTGTTTTCAGTCCGCACCTTTAACTGTAGGGCTATTGAGGCTTCTCAAACTATGTGAACTTTTCCGCTCAATTGTAGAATTATAATATCATGAAGCGGCCGCCCCAGTTCTAGTAGGTGAAATTATATGAAGGAGCGACGAAGGGAGTTTTCTGGTGTAGCCCATTTATTTTCTCCTTATACATAGTTATAAATTATTATTCTATACTTTAGCATAATAATTTATAACTCGAAAAATTTACTGCTTCATTGAAAGAAATGTTCTGCCGCGGGAAAATAACAATTTAAATATGTTATATTATGTATGTATGATATATGTATTTCAAACCTTGTTACAGACTCTCAGCTAGCGCAATACACCGTGGCCTTAACCGACGTGGCTTTAGTCCGTCTGATCCGTCAAGTGGCCCAGTGCTACGCTTGCATCCAGTTCTCCAGGCTCCTGGAACTGGCTTCCACCGAGGATCTGTTCCACATCGAGCGTCTGCTGGTCGACTGCGTGCGCCACAACGACATGCAGATACGGGTCGACCACGCCAACAAGTACGTGAAAATAATCTATACTTCTATACTAATATTATAAAGCTGAAGGTTTTGTTTGTTTGAACGCGTTTATCTCAGGAACTACTGGTTCGAATTGAAAAATTCTTTTTGTGTTGGATAGTCCATTTATCGAGGAAGGCTTTATGCTATATAACATCACGCTGATCATAATAACAGAAATTGACGTGGACGAAGTCGCAGGCAACAGCTAGTAATATAATAATAATATTTATTTCAGATATAGATCCATAAAATTGTTATATAGTAACTAATAATTAATTAATAAATAAATAATGTTATAATGTCCTCCCGACCACATCCGGCCACAGCAGCCAATATTTTTTTTTATTCGATGACAAGATGGTCCTTGACTGCGATCTCACCTGATGGTACGTTACGATGCAGTCTAAGATGGTAGCAGTCTAACTTGGAAGGGGTATGGCAGTGTAAATTCAACCCGTCCCCCTAATCGGTTTCTACACGCCATCGTGCCGGAACGCTAAATCGCTTAGCAACACGTCTTTGACGGTAGGGTGGTAACTAGTCACGACCAAAGCCTCGCACGAGACAAAGATCCACAGAGATATTATAGTGCACAAGTGTGTGCGCAAACACAGGTGCACTCTCTATTCCCTCACTCTCATAGTCCGATGGGACGGAAAATCCGACACGACCGGAAAGCAACCAAGCGTAGGACCGACAGATTTTTATGCTCTTCGAGGCACGGGGGTGACTCACCGCCAACTTCCTAACTCTGGGCTAGTATTGAGAATTTGTTGACAGAGAAACCCAATAACTTTTTTTGACCCGACCCGAGAATCGAACCCGGGACCATCATTCGCAGTCGAACTTGCTAACCACTAGACTTGACTAGACCAACAGCCTGACGCATAGGCGCACAGGCAGACGGACAACAAAGTGATCCATTTTTCCATTTCCTTCTTTTTTTTGGAACCCTAAAGAATCTGGTGCTCATGCTTTGGCCCATATACTTCTGAGGCAGATTGTTTTTATCAAAGTTGTACACAAAAGTATATCGTGCGAGCTTTCGACAGATGCGTGCACTTCGGGGTGGAGGCTGGCGGCGGCGAGTGGTGCTCGGCTGCTGACGAGGCTTGCGGCGGAGCCATCCTGCAGGCTACTCCCGCCGAACAGGTCACCATCCTTACTAATCCTTACTAATTCTCTTTTTTTTTTTTTAAAAAAAAAAAAAAGAATATCAGCCAAGCTGAACTTGACTTATATTCTCCTTTCCCTTCCAAATAAGCGAAAAGCTTGTGTTAGAAGTGGGCACGACAATAGTACAACGGGTGGGGCTCGAACCTGCGACAACCTTTCAGTTTTCAGTCCGCACCTTTAACCGTTAGGCTATTGAGGCTGTTGGTTTGTTTGTTTGTTGGTTGGTTGGTTTGACCTTCAATCACGCTGCAACATAGCTACAGATCGAGGTAATTTTTTGCATGGGTATAGTTGAGGACCAGGAGAGTGACGTAGGCTACTTTTTATCCCGGAAAATCAAAGAGTCCCCGCGGGATTTTAAAAACTAAATCTACGCGAGCGAAGTTGCGGACATCAGTTAGTCAAATATAATCTATTTTTTCTTTAGTTGTCTTAACAATCGACAAGTTTTTGTCTCGTAGAAAGGAACGCGCTAAGCACTTTATTACCACATACTGAATACTGACAATGAAACCATGCTTCAAGTGAAGAACCTAACTTAACGTCGTCACACGTTACACATTTCTTTGAAAAGTTTTTTGCATTTTATGTTAGGAGAGCTAAGAAAACTGCACTAAAAAGAAATAGAATTGTTTTTTATTCAAATAAACTTTTACAAAGTGAAGATAGCGGGGCGACATCTACTTTAAATCTGCTATGATAACAATTTTTTTTTTTTTTTTAATAGCTGAACTTGACTGCTGTTCTCCTCTCCCCTCCAAATAAGTGAAAACTTGTGTAAGGAGTGGGTACGACAATACTGCAACGGGTGGATTCGAACCTGCGACCTTCCAGTTTTCAGTCCGCACCTTTAACCGTTGGGCTATTGAGGCTTGTCATAAACAATGTCCGCTTGTCATAATCAGGTTCGCGAACAACTAGTGCGCGCGGCCGAAGTCCTGTCCCGAGCGGCGCAGCAGCTGTGCCCCGCTCGCCGCCGCGCCGAGCGCGAACGAGCGCGCCTGAACATGGTGCAACACTACCACGAGAACAAGCACACCGAGCATCACCGCGTGCTGCAACGCCACAAGATCATCGAGGAGCGCAAGGAGTACATCGAGCGGCTCAACACCGTGCGCGAGGAGGAGGAGCTGCGGTAACACATCTATCTGTCTTTGTCTAGTGCCACATCTATCTGTAGGTGTCTAGTGCCACATCTATATGTCTTTGTCTAGTGCCACATCTATCTGTCTTTGTCTAATGCTACATCTATCTGTAGGTGTCTAGTGCCACATCTATCTGTCTTTGTCTAATGCTACATCTATCTGTCTTTGTCTAGTGCCACATCTATCTGTCTTTGTCTAGTGCCACATCTATCTGTAGGTGTCTAGTGCCACATATATCTGTCTTCGTCTAGTGCCACATCTATCTGTCTTACTCTAGTGCCACATCTATCTGTCTTTGTCTAGTGCCACATCTATCTGTAGGTGTCTAGTGCCACATCTATCTGTCTTTGTCTAGTGCCACATCTATCCGTCTTTGTCTAGTGCCACATCTATCTGTCTTTGTCTAGTGCCACATCTATCTGTCTTTGTCTAGTGCCACAGCTATCTGTCTTTGTCTAGTGCCACATCTATCTGTCTTTGTCTAGTGCCACATCTATCTGTCTTTATCTAGTGCCACATGTATCTGTCTTTGTCTAGTGCCACTCGAACTTAAATCCACGCGAAGAAGTTTCGGACATCAGTTAGTAATTTAATGTGGCTAATTCTACATACTACATTTTGTTGTCTCTGAACCTTTTTTGAAAAAAAAAAAAGATCAATAGGAAGGAGCATTATGGAAGGGATAGCACGAGAATTTAGTCAATTTACTTTTGAACAAAATTAGCCACAATATTTTTTAGTGTTTAATTTTGACGCGTTTTTAATTAAAATACATAAAAATATTATTTAAAATACATAATAATATTAAATAAATAATAGGATTTGCTGTTTCAAATGCTTAAAAAAAGTTGTTTTCAGGGTGAAAACAATTTTGGTCACAGGTTGGCCTACTCAAAATAAATAATTTTGATTGTTTCCCCCTTCATCCTGTAGACGCCAAGAGGAGCAGCTCCGCGCCGCCGCCGCCGCCGAGGCGCGTCGGCTGGAGCAGGAGAGAGAGGAGCGGGAGAAGAAGCGCCACGCGTCGGAGCTGGCCGCCATGCGCGAGCGGCACCTGCGCGAGCGCATCGCGCACATCTCGCAGACCATGCACGGGAAGAAGGTGCTGCAGAAACTCGATGAAGAGGTAAATAGAGTGGAATAGAAAGAAAGAAATATTTTTTATTCAAATAATCTTTTACAAGTACTTTTGAATCGTCAATGAATCTGCCACTGGTTCGGAATGCCGTTCCTGCCGAGAAGAGCCAGCAATAAACTCGGCGATTGCTCTTTTAAAAAAAATAAAAAAAATTTACAATAGGTAACAAAACTATGCTATGTATACAGTGTTTCTACAATAAAGTTTCAATAATGCGAAACAATCCAATGAGGGAACGTAACAACCCGCACCACACGACACCACCACAGAAATTTTAAAGAGAGCATGAATAGTTTTTTTATTTAATTTTATTTTTAACAAGACACAAGAACGACGGGGTGTTATAAGTTTGACGTGTCTGTGTGTGTGTGTGTGTCTGTCTGTTTGTCTGTCTGTGGCATCGTAGCTCCCGAACGGATAAACCGATTTTGATTTTGTTTTTTTTTTGCTTGAAAGGTGAGTCGGGAGTATTTTTTTTTTGATGAAAATCGGTCACCGCCACCGCCATAAAATGGCGGATTACATATTTGTTCACAACTCCCTCAGCATGGGTATTAAATGAAAGGGCTCGACTAGTAGAATACTATACACTATGATTTTCAAATCCAAGATGGTCGCCACCACAACATGGCGAATTACATATTTTTTTTTAAAATTCAAATGTCGGGGGTGTTTTAAATTTTCAAGCTACACTTGTATTTATTAATTTAATAGTGGTAAGGTTTGTATGAATATGAGTGAGCGAATCAGAGCGTCTGTCGGGTGTCCTTTGACATCTCATTATTTTTTTAATTATTGTACACAATATATATACAGAATATAATATTATATTTATAGTTTCACTACATTGTTTCTTTTAATGATCCTAGGATTTGAAGAAGATGGACGCCGAAGACATCGCTCAGCGTGAAGCTAAAGAGTTGATGAAGGAACGACGCGAATTACAAGCACGGCTCAAGTCTCAGGAGAAAAAGGTATAGTACGGCGCAGGTAGTAGTTACGGGCGCTTTACTTGTGATTACGTCGTGTACATGCGTTAAGTGTGCATGCCTGTCAAGAGCCTAGGTGGGAGCGGTCAGGCGCGAGCAAGCTCTCGCTCCCATTATAACAGATACGACACACATAACCATGAGCCAAGCACCGTCGTGAATTGCAAGAACTATACAGGAAATGTATATAACTCCTAATTCTAATCATTTATAATTATGTAATCAAAATTATTTTGAAAACTTTTTCTCTTTTGTTTTACAAATTCGAACATTTTGAAAATTTTGAACCGTGGACCTTTCAGTTTTTAGTCCGCACCCTTACCTTCGGACTGTTGATACAACATTTAACATGTTTAAAAAGAATAGCTAGTAATAACTTGTCTGTTTCCTCCTCTAAGGTGGACTATTTCGAGCGCGCCAAACGGATTGAGGAGATTCCTCTTCTGCAGAAGAGTTTAGAAGAGAAGCAAGTTCAGGACAAGGCCTTCTGGGAACAGCAGGAAAAAGAACGCATTCAACAGCTTATTGGTGAGTGTCCAATCAAGTTTGATTGATTTTAGTTGATTTCGTCCAACTAGGTGGCGCCACTAGTAGGTTAGCTACCACTCGCGTCGATCGCAACTCTTTATCAAACGTCAAAACGCTTAGCTATTTTATGTCGTAAACATTTGACGCAGTTTTAGTAGTCTAATTGATATTGATAGTTTAAAATGGTTAAAACTAACAGTCTATGTGTAATTTACTCCATTTTGGAAGACCTTGTATTTAATAAATATAATCTGTAAGAAATATTTATTTTTAATTGGCATCATACCGATTCTAATTGCAAAGATAAATTGATGGCTTTTAATTTACTTCTGTCTTTTATACAATACCTATAATCATGAATACCCATCAACTGACAATTTAGTGCTTGCATCCTCTTTTTACGCAATAGTGACCTAGTAGTTCTGAAGAAAGTCTTAAAAGAGTTTTTAGTTCTTTTTTTTTTTGGGTTTTTTTATCAATCTTTTAGTTCTAATGGGATGAATTTGATCACAGAGGCGCGAACCCGCGACGTGGCGACTGCCAGCCGCTTGGCGCGTATGGCGACCCACAGGGATACGTTTATGAACCGCCTGCGCTCTGAACGTGGCGCGGCGTATCACCAACGCCTGGCCGCCTTCCAAGCCAAGCTGACGTCTGAACGCGAGGCCAGGCTCGCCCAGCGTCGCCAACAGCGCATCGAGAAGAGGCGACAAGAGGTGTGTTGATCATGGTGCTCATACTACATTGGAGGGCCCGTAAACGGTCAAACATTGTCAAACACGTAAAATTTTTGCGTGTTTTTGTAACGGTTTTGATTGGACAAGGTCAATCAAACACCTCCGTTTCCGTTTGTCAAACACGTAGTTTGTTTGACAAACACGACCACAGACTATCACATATATACACGTAAAAATGTTACGTGTTTGACAAACACGTTTGACCGTGTATAGGCCTTCTTAACTAATGATTCGAACGATTTTAGCTTAGCTGCTGGCAAAATCCATTTGTATGACAATGATATTTTTGTATAAATAAATGATATTTGATTTGATTAACAGGTCTAAAACTGCTGTCCTTTTTTCACAGAGGATATTGTGAAAAGGACGATCTTTAGATATATTCGGTTTAGAGATTCTACATTCTACCTGAAATAGAATAGTTTTTTATCATCCGACAGACGTCCATTGCTGGATAAATGTCTCATGCATGGACTTCTTCATTTTTCAGTATTGCGAAATCTTTGCGAAGTCTATTTAACAGATCTCTGCAACTCGTCTGATTTCATTACATTGGTCCACCTAGTGGAGGGTATACATGGCAGCTATGCATCGAAAAGCGACTATCAGTCATATATAACTACTTCGTCAGCGAGATTAAATTACGCTCAGCGCCATCTAGCTGGTATTGTGGAAGTTTTTACACTGATACACGTTTCACAAAAGTGAAAACCACATCTAATGAAATCACCTTAGTATCTGTCCGTCACAGTGTTTTTTATTCTAGTGGCTGGCAGAAAAACGCCGCATCGAAGAGCAGGCCGCTGAAGAGGCGAGGAAGGCCGCGGAGGAACAAGAAAAGGCTGAGAAGGAGAGAAAGCACCTGGAAGAGCTTGCTGCGCTTAAAGAGCGAAAAGATAGGGAGAAGAAGTAAGTAACAATTGCATTATTATTGTAAGTACTTCTGAGCACCTGGAAGAGCTTGCTGCGCTTAAAGACCGAAAAGAAAGGGAGAAGAAGTAAGTAACAGTTGCAATATTATAGTACTTCTGACAAAAGCTTCACGCTTATATGGAGAGAGGTTTTTTAAGTTCTTTCTTTTAGGTGAATGGGGTTATGCAGGTCCTAGAATCCCTGTAACACTTCGACCGTCGCCGTTGTATTGTGGCTAAAAGGCTATCCGCGAAAAGCAAAAAAAAAAGAAACCTCATTCTTTCAGTCTATGGCCGATCGCCATTGAAAGATTCGCATTCCGGAAAACTGATTAATTTTTCCCGCCATTCATTGCGAAAAAGTTTTCACAACTCGTTTTCGCTGTTTTGTACCATAATGTACCATTTTAGTATTATTTTCTTCACAAGTGTGTTGAAAAACGTCGTATGATACACGTGTGTTTTGATGATTACCGTCCTCGGCTATCTTAAGACCCTCACCTAACGGCTCGGGTCTCAATAGCGCCTCAGCGGTAATCACCAATGTTTCACACTTTTACCATATGCATTAAAGCGGGGCAGTAGCAGATAATATGCGACAGTGTTTCAACAGTTTTTTTTTTTTTTTTTCAAAGGGAACACGCAGAAATGCTGGCTCGCGCTGAAGCGAAGGCGCGTGCGTTGGAAGCGGAGGTTTCCCGCAAGCTGGAGGAACAGAAGGCCTCCACGCTCAGCAGCTGGCGGCGCGGCAAGGAAGATAAGCCGCCTGCGCCCGCCAAGGAGCCGGAGAAGAAGGAGCCCTGGCGCGCCAGTGAGTATAACTTTTTTTTTTTTTTTAAATATATATTTTTAGTGAGCAAACGAGCAGGCGGATCACCTGATGTTCAGTGATTACCGCCGCTCATGAACATTTGTAGCACCTGAGGCACCACCAATGCGTTGCCGGCTGTTTAGGAATTCGTTGGTCCGCCACTTGAATAACCCCATGTAATTTACTGGGAACACCGTTGCAGGAAGTTGGTTCCACAGTTTCAAAGTACGTGGAAAAAAAGATCTGGCACATCGGATGGTCGAAGTGTTCCAGGCACCCAGGTGGTGAAGGTGAAATTGTGTTCGGTGGCGAACGGTGCGGTTGTAGAAGAAAGACGTTGGAAAAAGGTCAAATAGCTCTTCAGAACACTCGCCGTTATATAGCCGATAGAATACGCAAAGAGAGCTTACATCTCTGCGGTGCTCCAGGCACCCAGGTGGTGATCTTTCTGCTCTGCTCAGCAGAATATGCTTTCCACACCGGTGGCTGAGTCTTACTTGTCAATATTATTCCAGTTCAATGACGCTTATATTTATGTCTCGCAGCTCGTCTCCGCGAGCCCGCGCGCGATGATCGCCCCCGCTCCCCGCCCCGCGCCCGCGACGAGCGCCCCCCGGTCAGGGATGAAAGGTTACTATATTTTTACACGACTTCCCAAAAAAGAATGAAAGAGAGAAACGTTTATTTTATAAATTGTCCCACACATCACCCAATAGGTATACCTAGATTAGGTTGTCCCGGCGCCTCCACTACTTGAACATTTTGAAGACAAAAAGGCGTCAAGCGGAAGAAGCGCCGGAACAACTAAGTCATGTGTGGCACAACCCGGAAAAAACGTCCCAACTCAGCAAAATGCTGTATGCTTTGTACCTGCACAAGAGTATACAGCGCTGATTTTCAGCCAGGACCCTGATTCGGGTGGCGTCACGGAATTCTACATCATAGCTGTACTTACACTACTTTACCTATCTACGAACGAACTTAAATAAAAGTGCACTTTGCAAAGCAAAGGAGCATAATGTTTTCAGGGTTCATACGTAACATTGAATATAATGTGATTATAATTAGTTACGTAATCGAACTTTGTTTTAAGACGCGACGACAAGCCCCGTGAAGAACGAAGCATCAGAGACGATCGCCCTCCAGTAAGAGATGATCGTCCCCCAGTTCGAGACGAACGTCCCCCTGTACGAGATGATCGTCCCCCAGTAAGAGATGACCGTCCCCCAATAAGAGATGACCGTCCCCCAGTAAGAGATGACCGTCCCCCAATAAGAGACGATCGTCCTCCAAGAGACGACCGCGCTCCGCGAGATGATCGTGGTCCGAGAGATGATCGCGGTTTTAGGGATGATCGTGGTCCGAGAGAAGATCGCGGGTTCAGGGATGACAGGCCCCGAGATGACAGGCCGCGTGAGGAAGGTGCCTGGCGATCGGTCAACCGTGACGTTGACAGGGACAGAGAGAGGGATAGGTAAGTGATATTTTATTAGTAAATACAATACTCTTCTCGCCGATGATTGCCTGGTAGAGATTGCTGCCTTTGCATGCGTAATTTTAAATTGTATTCATTTTTGTGTGCAATAAAGTTTTTATTTATTTACCTACAATACGAAATTCGACTTGTTCTATTTAATGCGGGCCATTGCCCGCATTAAATAGAACAAGTCGAATATTTACCCATTATTCGTCTATGATAAATAATTATAACATTACAAATGATAACAACTGTTATTTTTGGGTTGGAGCTGACCCTAAGGGAGTAAAATAGGGTGCATCGTCACTTACCATCTGCTGAGATCGCAGTCAAGAGCCATCTTGTCATCGAATAAAAAAAACATAATGGTAGCGGTTTTTGTTGACACAATGACGTATGCGATGGTACCGCATCGCGGCTCACCTGTACCTACTTACTTACTAGTGACTAATTGCTAATAAATCAGTGCAACTGAGATCACCGTGCGTTTCACTCGTGCATGTCCCGACATAACACGACGAACGAATAATAAAAAATGAATCCTGCCGTTACACGATGCCGAAACGTTTTGGTTTTGTCGACAGGCCGCGCTACGCCGGTCGCTCGAGCGGCCCCGAGACTGGAAGCTGGCGGCGCGGACCCGCCGAGCCGCCGCCGGCGCCCGCTGTATGTATTACACCAAACAATCTCAATTCACACTAATATTATAAAGACTAGAGTTTGTATGGGTGTTTGTGTGTGTGCGTGCGTGCGTGCGCGCGTGCGTACGTGCGCGCGTGTATGTGTGTGTATGTGTGTGTATATTAGTTACTTCTTCACACTACAATGAATTTGGCTGCAACTTGAAATGGAGATAGTCCATACCCAGGATTAACAGACGCTACATTTTATCCCCGAACAGATTCCGCTGGGATCAAATTACCTTTAATCTACACGGACGAAGCCATGGAAATCAACTAGTAATCTGAATATATAAAAGCCACAGGTGACTGACTGACTGATCTATCAACGCATAGCTCAAACCGCTGGTCGGATTGGGCTGAAATTTGGCATAGAGATAGTTGTTATAACGAAGGCATCCACTAAAATTCAACCCCTAAGGAGGTTAAATAGGGGTTTAAAAAATCGAACTTAACGAGACCGCGGGTTTAAGCTAGTCATAATATAAATGTCCTTTCGACTTAATCCAGCCACGGCGGCCAATCTCTACAGAGATTAGCCATCTGCGCGGGTGATATTATAGTGCGCAAACACAGGTGCACTTTAGCCGATTAGTACCACCAGCACCAACTAGGTGACATGTAGGTATAGACAAATAATTTTTTTTTATGAATAACACTGTAAATACTTATACTATTTGTAGATTAGTCTTGTTGTAGTTAGGAAGTGAACCAAGACTTCAAATATTCTAGGAACGTTCGTCCACTTGGCGGTCCAAGGACGCCCCGCGCGACGACCGGCGCGATGATCGCGATCGCTACCCGCCCAGGCGGGATGATCGCGGCGATCGCGAAGGCTTCAGGGACCGCGACCGCGATCGCTTCCCGGCGCGACGCGATGATCGCGACCTGTCGAGGAGAGATGATCGGTGAGTGGAATTAAATGTATTACATTTATCTGAATATGTAAAAGGCAAAGGTGACTGACTGACTGATCTATCAACGCACAGCTCTAACCACGGGACCGATCGAGCTGTAATTTGGCACACAAGTAGCTATCAAGACGTAAGCATCCGTTAAGAAAGAATTTCGAAAAATTTCAACCCCGAAAGAGGTAAAATAGGGATTTAAAAAATCGGACATAACGTGAGCGACGCCGCGGGTAAAAGCTTCATAAGATTTGAGTAATGACAGCCTAAGCCCTCTCATCTCTGACTTTTCAACAGTGAAGGAAAACGTCGTGAGAAAATCTGTACGCCTGGGAATTCTCCATAGTTCTCAAAGGTGTGTGAAGTCTACCAAATCGCATTGGGCCAGCACGGTGGAGCCTATATATGACCTATAGCCCTTCGAAGACCTGCACTCAGTAGTGAGATGTTAATGGGTTGCTACAAAAGTGCAACTATTGATTTTCTTAGCTTTTCTCAGCAGAAATTCCTCTCCGAACCGTCAAAAGGATGGTTATATGAAATAATTAATTTTGAATTTTGTCAATAGGGACGGCCCGCGCCGCGACGATCGTGACGGTCCGCGACGCGACGATCGTGACCCACCGCGACGCGACGATCG
The DNA here is from genome assembly GCA_038048805.1 of Hipparchia sbordonii. NCBI lineage: Eukaryota > Metazoa > Arthropoda > Insecta > Lepidoptera > Nymphalidae > Hipparchia > Hipparchia sbordonii. The sequence continues at coordinate 2,400,186 of CM076107.1, read as the reverse complement.
CGATGGCCCGCGACGCGACGATCGCGATGGACCGAGGCGCGACGAACGCGAGCGTCGTCCGCCGCCACCACGCCGGGAGGAAAAACGTAAGATAACTTATAACTGAACAAACTGACAGTTACTAGTCCATTTTATAGCACTTTGTATAGATGATATCGTATTTACGCATAGTTATTTCGAACAAAAGCGGACCAGTAGCCTAAGCACGAACATTTTAACTTTACTATTCGAAAAAACGAAGCGCGAACGAAATTGTGGGCATCGGCTAGTATTAAATAAAAAAAAATCGGTTTTAATTTATATAACTTTTTAATTATTTTGAATACTTTTCAAAATGCTTGTTTTATTCCAGCGCGCGACGATGACGACTGGCAGCAGGTCACCAAGCGTTAAAGCGGAAAATTAAATCATTTCATGTAAAGGGTTCAGCAGATTTCACTTTAAAGCTGTTATAACTTAATAAAGTTATTCAAATAATATTCATTCTCTTTGACTGTTTCGTCTTAGGTTCATGTGCATAGGTCGACTTCCATACATTTTTCGTTACGTAACCGCGTATATGGTATAACAATGCACACATGAAATTGAGCTCTAATACAAGGCAGATAAGGTTCATTTTTCTTTGACGCCAATGTCATCGAATTCAAACTTAAGACTAAGCATACTGTTCGTTACTTAGACCATTCAAAATGGTCTAAGGTTCGTTATGATGGTTCTGGAAATCACTGTAAAATGTAACTGAGCTTAATCTTACAGAAATATTCTTTATCCTTTTCTATATATTATGTAGTACTTGTTTACTATGCTAATTCACAGTCTGCTGGACCCTAAATGATTCAACTTTTGCATTTTTATATATGCCATTACTCTTTAGCCATAATTGTGTATTCTGTACTGTCTCATCTTACTATCCATATAATCACATACTATATTATATGTATAAACGAATCGTTTATTGTCATGTTCTTTTTTTTTGTAATCGGTTTTGGGTAACCATACTTTATTTATGTAGTAAGTACTACTTATGCGTCAATTCAAATAGGAAAACCATCGGAAATATCACTCCATAACTCATATTATACCATACACATTTTATGTTTGACCTCCAGTAAAACAAGTTAAAAACAATAAAAATTTCACTAAAATTAGCAGAAAAAAAAAATAGTGTTGACTCTAAATAATGAGGAAAACTAACGTTCCACCCAGAGGGCGCCATTTATTTGTTACAATATCATTTACATTGTTTATGTTAAGGCCCAAGAGACGGGCCTGCCCGCGAAATTCAAATTTAATTTGGTTTTTCGCAATTTGTAAACTAATACGACAAAGTAGGCTTATGGTATTCAAATTGCGCCAATGGCAGTATCATCTTCACAGGTTTATATACTAATTTTTGCGTGAAAGTATCCAGTTTAAGAAATTAATCAAAATAATGAGTTTGACGTGAGCTACTCACAAATTAGTCATTATTTTGAAAAACCAAATTAAATTAGAATTTCGCGGGCAGCTCCATGTCTTGGGCCTTAATAAGTTCATCATATTCATAAAAGTTTTTCAATTATTACACAATTATGTAACGTAATAATTATTTACGTTTATTGATCGACTCCGTAATTTTGTGTTTTCAAACAACTGCAATATTTTTTTTCGAATCTATCTAAACTGATATTTCCAAATGCGACTACCTTGTATGTACTTTATTTTAGTATTGGCTCAAGTTATTTTAGCTTCTTTCATGCTCTATTCAAATGCAGATATTAAATAATTTGTGTAAAGTTCTCTTCTTTTTAATAAAGCTGAAATCATCTATTGGCGTTTTTTTTTTTAGTATCTTTAACTCCTTAAATATCTATCCTTCCTACCTGATCCCGATTGATATTAACAAGTTTATACTTGTAAAAATTATTTTTACAAAACCGACTTCAAACGCCACTACAAAGTATATCAATTGTGCCTATAAAGTTTGAAGAGTTACCTCGATTTCTCCAGGATCCCATCTTCAGATCCTGACCTAATGACAATGGGACTACCTGGGAAGTATACCCTTTCAAACAAAAAAAGAATTCCTCCAAATCGGTCCAGGCGTCTTCGAGTAATCGGGGAACATACGTGTCTGATCAACCAATATTTCCATCTAAGTAGTTTTACAGAAAAAGCAAAAAACTTATTATTGCTGCACAATATTTGATGAAATTATTGGCTTTTTATTATCCAAATAATATTTTTGAAGGGGATTTTTAGTTTTACTTAGGAAATATTGATTTTTGAAACAACCCCAATGAACTAAACTCACCAAGAAGTTTTGTTTTTTTTGAAAATGGAATTATAGGTTTTTGATCGGACACTTATCAGGGAGACTGACATATTATGCTAGTTTTATCCCAGAACAATAAAGGATACCCGCGTTTTTTCAGAAAACACTCTGACGAGGTTGTGGGCTTAAAAGGAAAAGGTGACTGACTGACTGACTGACCTATCAACGCACAGCTCAAACCACTGGAGGGCTGAAAGGCATACAGATAGCTTTTATGACGTTGGATCCGTTAAAAAAGGATTTTTGAAAATCATCCCCTAAGGGGGTAAAGTAGGGGTTATACAAATCAAACTTTATGTAAGCGAAGCCGCGGGCAAAAGCTAGTTTAAGATAAAACTGGCTATTTTTCGCAACTTCGCCAGCTTGGATAAGTTTTCCTCTAATTTGCCCTGAGATAAAATGTGTTGTAGCTACTGAGTCTAATAAATTGGAAATCGGTTGAGGTGTAAAGAAGTAATAAACAGACACGCTTTCTGATTTATAATAGTAGGTATCTATAGGAAATACGCCTGGCCACGCACTTACCTTTACACAAAACGAAAAAACAAACTACCATAACTTAGCGGCGGGACTTTGCCAGCACTAAAATGTTCAAAAAACTCGTAGGAACAGCTGATGTAGTACCTAGGTAGTATTTTCTAAAAATGATTGCATCAGTATAACGATAGCAATGACCTATGATTTGCTGAAATTTTGTCGTTCTTGCTGCATCAATGCATTTTAACCAATAGCGAGAGAAGTACCAGCTAATCAGAGGTCATTAAGATCGTTCTTCTTCTTCTTCTTCAACTTATAGACGTCCACTGCTGGACATAAATGGACCTCCACAGGCCTCGGTCTTGCGCCGCCTGAATCCAGCGACTCCCTGCGACTCGTTTGATGTCGTCGGTCCACCTAGAGGGGGTCTGCCAACACTGCGCTTCCCGGTGCGGGGTCGCCACTCCAGCAACTTGGGACCCCATCGACCATCACTCTCGGCTCTTCGAACTATGTGCCCCGCCCATTTCCACTTCAGTTACGCGACTCGCTGAGCTATGTCGGTGACTTTGGTTCTCCTACGGATCTCCTCATTTCTGATTTGATCTCGCAGGGATACTCCGAGCATAGCTCTCTCCATCGCCCGCTGAGTGATCCTGAGCCTTCTTATGAGGCCTTTTATTAAGATCGTTACGTTGATGCAATCAATTTTAGGGAAAACCGCTATTGAATTTCCTGAAACCAATAGTGTGCTTAGTAGAACTTAGACAAAGCCAAAACGAGAAAAATCTGTCCCGCTGTCTTGAGTTTGTAATTTTATCCTCAATAGCCAGGTTTTCATCCATGTTTTCACATAACAAAAATTGAGATATTTGAGAATGTGTCCGCGCCACATCGCCACATGATAGATATACCTGTGTAACCTATACCTTAAACAACACTTAACGCTGGTGACGTATCATAATGATGACCCATTGTTCTCACCTGCAAATACAACAGAAATGTTTGTTTTTTCTCTGCCGTTTATTGAAGAAGAATGAAAGAATGTTACAAGAATTGCAAGCAGTTTGAATACTTTATTTTGTATAGTGATTTTCCCTGACTTCACACACGGATGCCAATCGCATTTATATTGAGATTTTCATACAAAAATACCACCCTAATATTTTCTTTTTTCGGTGAATTCTCTGAAAACTTTTTTTCATAAAAACTTTGCTCTGACAAGGCATGATCTTTCATCTTCAAAAAGGAGGAAGCCACAGAAATAGAGGACGTTCATGCGTCCTAAAGCTGAAGCTACCAAAACGCGGGAATCCAAAAAGCGGGCATTTATAAAGAAATGACGCCATTTGACGGCATTCTTAATATTGCTACATATATATTAAAAACCACAGCAGTAGGGAGAATACCGATTAGATAGATCGATAGAGAATTTTTTTCTAAGTAAGAGAACATTAAAGAAACATATTTGGCTAGATGTTGTTAACGACGTTATTGCGTTTTAAATCTGACGCGAATTTTAGGTAGCTCTATGTACCAAGCCTGTGGAAGTTGGAAGTTATCTACTGGGCTAGCGTATCTAGCGTATCTAACGGACAAAGGGCTACGTGGGATCGGCCAGCCGTCAAGGACAGCGGGTTTTAACCCTCAAGCGAGGCCAGTTTCGGCCACCTTGATAAACGTCCTACTTCTCCATAAAACGCTATATAATAATTCTCTATTATAGGTAGGAATCTTCAAATGAAGTGGCTCATATAATATCGATCGAACTTCACTTGGGAAAGTCGTTACATGCTACAGCTGTAGGTAGACAAAATGCAAACAAATATCATAAACACCAAAGACGTCGTAAACTAGTACGCACCTAATTACATACATACTTACCTACCTACATTTATCGTCGTTGGTTATTATCACAAAACCACATTAATGGGCTAATAAAACTTGCTAATAAGCCTTGTAAACAAAAATGTCAAACTCCGAAACGCGTTGAAGTCTTTTCTTTACTCTAAATTAAAAAATGCGCGCGATTCACTTTCATGCGAACGATTTTAAGTAAATAAGTTCCAATATATTTATTTATCCTGTAATTCCAATTTATCACACTTTATATATTAAATCATTAATTACTAGCTGATGCGGATTTCATCCGTATGGACTGAGATTTTTAAAATCCCTCGGAAACCCTTTATTTTTCCGCCATAAAAAGTAGCCTACAGCACTCTCCAGGTCCTCAACTATATCTATTATCCATGCAAATAATCAAGTCGATCCGTTGCTCTGTTGCTGTGTGATTGAAGGACAAACCAACGAACAAACACTTTCGCATTTAAATAATACTATTACTAAGGATTAGAAATCCTATTTTGAATAAAATTAGTAAATAAAACAGCCTCTTTTTCGCCATGAAGCTAAGTTAAAATCGCGAGTGCGCGTGAAAGTTGGAATAATTTTTATAGCACCTCCTTTTCCTTCAGTTTAGTTGACGGCGGACAACCGTAGTGGAAGGACGTGCTTAACGTCTTGTTCACAATTCAAGGACCGCTGAGCAGAACTGGTTCCGTGTTTTTATTTAATTGTGAAGTTGGGAATTCTTTAAAAGAAAGTTGTGTTTTCGTGACGTCTTTATGGTAAACTATTCTGTGATATAATATAAGCGACGCGGAGCCCGTGAAATATGAACGTGAGTTTCCTATATTTTATTTATGCCACTTATTTCATGCATAGGGTTGTCGGAAATGACTTCAAGGGGATGAAAAATAACATCTCAAGATTTGGAAAATGCTAAAAAAAATCCTTGTCTTCTACATCTAGTCTTCTGTAAAGAAAATGAACCTTCGAACTAGTCTTCTAAGTAGGTACACTTCAAAATTTTTTAATTTTTTTTAAATATGTCAAAAATACCCAAAAGGGCTAAAACACATCTGCTTGAACCACTACATTAGCTCTATTAGGTTATCTACTAAAATGCTGATCAAGAAAAAAAGCAAACTGAAACTGAAAGCCCATGCACCGTTCTCTTTTACAGACCGAGATTACCTGAAAGTACTTAGGTACATAAAGTAGAAAAATAGGTACCAACTAAAAACCTTGTATTTTAGAAACTAAGAACTGCATAAATAATATTTTCATTACTCATACACGGAAAGTAGGTTTGAAGTTGCCTGAGAAGCGGGTTGAAAGTAATACTTTTCAGCCCTAGGGAGAATCGTTTTCAACTGACAGCTGTCAAATAATTAAAAAAAACTAGTTGTCACATTTTTATTGGAATTCAAATGAAACACGACATACCCGAGTGCATCCATAGACAAGAAGAAAGATAGACCCAAAGTTGTTGATTTATGTAAAATAAAGTTCACTCAATTTTCTTTAGCTAATTTCTATTTTTATTTTGACTTTCCTTATATTCGTAATGAAAAGCACAGTGTTTACCTCGGGATAAAGACTTATTTAGTCCCTCGAACTATAGGCCCCCTCGCTACGCTCGGGCGCCAAACCCCGTCTCGGGACTAAATAAGTTACTTTCATCCCTAAGGTAACAATGTACTATTTATTAGTTTATTTTGTACCATATGATATTAGTACATTATACGTATTTCAATTCTGGGAAAGAAAATGACTCATGAAATATGGAGTGGCAAAATACCAATAGTCCAAATAAAAGTCCTCTATGCAGGGCTTGCATGGAGGAGGATGAAACACTGGTGCACATGCTCCTGGGATGCCCGGGCGTTGCAGAACAACGCAACAACCATCTAGGATCCCCAGCCTCACTTCGAAAAGTCCTAGGCAACCTGGGCAGCCTGCTAGGCTTCTGGAGAATGCTGGGATGGCTGGTGTAAAGAACATTGGAAAGATTGGTGCATCACACACAACAGACCATGACTGGTTTAAGTGTGGAAACCAGCCCAGCAAAAAGAAAGAAAGAAAAAGAAAATGGCGTGGCAACCCTAAAACATTAGTTTTGTTCAAGGCCTTACAGCTGTCGGCGTGACAGAAAAAGCTGTTAAGACTCGTTTAACTTACAAGAACAAGCGAGCGAAAGACAATGCCGTTGTTCAAATGGTTTAGAAAATTCACGGATTGTTTGGCATATTAACTAGACGTGTGTTTAATTTTACTAGAACAGCGTGGAAAGTGGCCATAGCAGATAGAGAAAAATTGAAGAGAGTTTTCTTTTTAGAAAAGTTTTGACTGGCCTAGTTATTTTAGCTTACTTTAGTTATTGCTGGACAAGTGACTGACCAAAGAGTTTGATTAAGTTCATAGGAAAAGTGTGACTTTTCCATAAAAAAAGTACAAAAAATTTTGGAATTTTTTAAATAATAGTAAATACTTTCTAAGTAGATAGATACATAAAAACTTTATTGCACACAAGATAGAAACAAAATTAAATTCATCTTAAAACTACGCATACAAAGGCGGCCTTATTGCTATAGAGCAATCTCTACCAGGCAACCATTGGTGATAAGAGTGAAATTATGTGTGAGGGTAGTAAGTAGCGAGTAGCCCAGTTGTTAGGTCTGCGGTCTCCTTTTTGGGTTGCAGGTTCCATCCAGTGCATGCACCTAACTTTTCGGAGTGATATGCATTTTAATAAAAAGTGCAATAATAAGCTAATTGTCTTAATTAAATTACATAATCGTGTCTTTTACGTTAGCAAATATACAGGTATTTGCATTATCAAATACGTATTTTCACTTGAACCAGTTAGAGAAAGTTGGGCATTACTACTAGTAGAGTCGATAGTGTATTGACATCAAATACATAGGTATCTTTTATAAACGGTATGGTAAATTACTTTGAATACTTTGACTGGTGAGAGGCTTTGGTCGTGGCTAGTTACCACCCTACTCTCAAAGACGTGCCGTCAAGCGATTTAGCGTTCCGATACGATGACGTGTAGAAACCGATTCGGGGTATGCGTTGAATGTACACTGCCATACCCCTTCCTTAGCCCGCTACCATCTTAGACTGCGTCGTTACTTACCAGCAGGTGAGATCACAAAAAAATTTTCTACATATTTTCTTCGTTCATTATCACAAGCGATACACATGCTGCTGCTGATGCTGAATAAAGGTATCTCAAAGAGATCGCCACAGAGCACGAACTTGTTGCGCCTGTTTCCAGCGGTTGTCAGATACTAAATCGTCCGTACTACCTATTACCACTATGTAGTATCACGATTCACGAGCAATGATTTTTAAACAATCAATTTATGTAACTATATTTCACTGAAGGCGCCTTTGTGCTAGTGCTAGTCAATTAATTTAACCAATTAGTTAAGGTTGATTTGATCGATATTTAGCTTGAACGAGGTTTACAACAATTACTTAACAATTCAAAAATAACGAATTAAAATCTTATCTGAAGCAATGCCGATAAAGTGACAAAGTTTTTGTTGGTTTATTTTCTGCTTTATTGTCTAGCGCATGATGATGCCTAGAAAGACGCAGCATCTTTTGATGAAAAAATATTTAAAAAAAAACGGCTTATTTTACTTTGATATTCTATTTAAATTGATAAAATTTCAAAATAATAAACAATACTCGAATCACGGTATAAATCGAATACATGCTAGTTGGTATTAGTTTTTTTTACGTTACTTATAACAATTGTTCAAAAGTTAATAAATAGGGTACAAGGACTAGTCAACGACCACTTGGAAGATGTCCTTATTAAAAAGCAATTATTTTAAACAAATATGTATATTAAAATATACTTTCAAGGGAAGCTGGAAGAAAGTTCTTATTTTCTTAGAGATTAACTTCACCTAAGTCCACTTCTTCTAATATATTTTTTGTCTTGTAATTCTGTACATGTACATAAAAAATAAAAATAAAATAAATTAATATAAATTGAACGTGATCAAATACGCGTTTTGAAATCATTCAACGTATTTTAATAACATTCTTTAATTATAACTGTAACACGTACAGATCGACCTTTACATAAAATTATAACAAATATCTTTATAACTTTCTAGATAAGATTTCGCCATTTATAGGCATTGCTTACCTTTGTCTAAATATATATAAAAGGTAAATGTGAATAACTGGACTGATCTATCAATGCACAGCTCCAACCACTAGATGGATCAGCTGTATGGCATACTTACATATAGCTTTTATGACGTAGACATCCGTTAAGAAAAGATTTTTGAAAATTATAAAAGAAATAAGATAGGGGTTGAAAAACGAACTTAACGTGAGCGAAGCCGCGGGTAAAAGCTAGTATAATAAATATTAGTTTGAGTTTGCAATTATTATAACAATATGTTGTAGTCATTTTAGTGTTTCAATCACTGAATACATAACAAGCAAACTATGTAACAAAAGTTTTCAGTCGAATGATCTTGTTATACATAAATGTGCCTTAAGTGGTAGGTAATGATCTACTATAGGTATAAGCTATGATGATGGATGATTCCGACATGCCTTGTTACGTAGTTGCTATGTTTTGGTATATTTATGTTTAATTTCCGTTTTCTCGTAATGAATTATCGGAAAATATAACTACAGCTGCGTGTACCTAGTGAAACTTGTGATTACCTAATTTATGTAATAAAACGATTTGATGAAAACATAGAATGGGTACCTACCTACTACCTAGCTAAGCTAATGGCTAATATAAGTAATTCTAATTATAAAATCTGCAAACCTGTAGGTATACACGTAAGGGACAGCATTAATTAAGCCTTTATCTACTTCAGTGTCTCAAATACCTTGGCGATCGTTATATCCTCCTAGACCTTGGCTAATATACAATATGTAACAAATACCCTGTCGTTCTTGTGAGCTACGAAATGTGCTCATGAAACTGAACAACTTTCCCCAAGAAACATAGGTCGAAATATGAAAAAAAATGTTGACCTCCCATACAAAATTGACGATCCGCTGATTGATTTACTAAGGGAGGTCCACATTTTTTTTTTTCATATTTCGACTTGTTTCTTGGGGAAAGTTGTTCAGTTTCACGAGCACATTTTGTAGCTCGCAGGAACGACAGGGTTTTTGTTACATACTGTATATTTTTTTAAACGGAAAGAAAAAATTCGGAAATATGTCCGGTTAATAATAATAATTTTCTCACTCATAACTCGTAACTGAATGCCAGACGTATTATACCTAACTAATGTAAATAATTGTAGGGTCATACAACTGTGTGAGTCATTTGCTGAATCAGTCTGTTTAGAAACAGATTTGAACTTTGATTTAGTTTTAAGAATTCAGTTTAGTAATATTTTGTGGGTTTTAGGTAGACATACCTATGTATTTCAAAAACTTTGAAGTTTAATTTCTGAATTCATTCAGTAGGAATACATAAAAACAGACTAAATGCGAGTTGGACTCGTACACAAAAGATTCCGTACAATCTTAACAGCGAAGAAATTTGTAAGAGTTTGGAGGAAGTTTTTTTATTATTTTTATTAAGTTGTATAAGTACTTATCTGTAAATTGTTCGTAAATTTTTGGCATCGAAAAAATTATTTCCATAAGTTTTCAAAATTAAGGCCTATTTATAAGTATATTTCTTAATGGAATATAATAAGTCGACCAACAAAATTTATTTTTTGGCATCAAAACCTAGCTTCTAATTTAATAACTCAGCAACGGGAAAATGATGAAGCTTCTAATATACTAACTCGGCTTCTTCACAATGGCCACAAAATATTCCAAAGAAAGCATCAAATAAAGAGCTACTATTTTTATTATTGTCCACTGCCACTGCACGATTTGGTGCGAGTGAGATGGATACGACTGGCCATTTGCACGATTTCGTTGGTGCGAGTGAGACGGATGCGACTGGCAATTTGCACGATCTCGTTGGTTATGGCTATTTGCACCAATCAGAGAGCGCCATTCAAAACATGCATTTTTTGTTTTTTTTTGTTGTTCTGTTAGTGTGTTAATATTGCAATTATTTTTGTATAATTTTTTCTTTAAACTAAAGTTAGGTTAGGTTAGGGTTATACATGAATATTCAGGTGCCCGGCCGAAGGCCGGGCACTTAGGTTCTGTTGGGATCGTAAACCTACCTAAAACTAAAAAAAAAGTTGAAAAAAAATTTGATTTTTTTTTTCAAAAATGTTATAATGTTATGTGTAGGTATTTATCTTGAGTTAAATTTAAAAACAATCATTTTTTTAATTTCATTTTATCAAAAAAAAAACGTTTTTTTATTTAGTTAGAAACATTTTTTTATTTCATTTTTCTCACAAAAAAAAAATTAAAAATGTGGTTGAAGATTTGGTGTATTATTTGATGCTAATATTTAAGTATTTTAGGAGTTCACGGTTTGAAGCTAAGTTATAAATATAGATGCTAAAATTATATTTTTTAGAGGCTCACTAGTTGAAGCTGACTTAGTAATTTAGAAGCCAATAATGGTATTAAATAGAAGCTCGTTTAATTACATGCCTTTCTTAATTCTCTCATTAATGGCTCATGGCTGTCATCTAATTTATGTCACCAATGGTGAATTACTTCCGTATCGTATACGTAGGCTGCTCTAAAGTTTAACATTAATAATAACTTCATCCTCCCAAAATTCGTAGTCGTATAGTTCATGGCCACAACGTAAAGCTCCAATAAAATAATGAATCTTGTTTTTATTACCTGTAATGTGTTTTTATATGAACCGCGTGGTTGGTAGATGTGGAAAATGAGAACTGATGAACTTACATACCTACTTATTTCACATCCTTCGAAGAAGCGATTCCTACAGAGGTTACAATTCCGACAGTATTACAATTTACGTGTAGGGTATTATTTACTCGACTTCGTTCGAGTGGATTGAGGTTTTTAAGCTATTGCATAGCTTCTATCGCGGGCCTTGAGCGTGGAGACCGAATCCAGAAATTCCGTAACGGATATAACCTGATACGGGACTCCTCTCACCGCTAGATGGCGTTGATAAAAAATGCTATGCAATAGCTTTACCGCGGCAGTCCCAGAGTGCCACACGTCTTTTTTTTAATTCCCGCGGGAGCCGGCGTTATTCCAGACTATAATCTATCTCTGTGCCAAACAGCCTAATCGGATCAATCGTTGCGGCGTGATTGACGAACAAACATCCATCCATCGATACCTCCAAAGTTTCGCAGTTATGATATTAGTAAGAACTGTAGGATAGGATTAAATTAATCGGAGTAGATAGGTCCGTGGAAGTGAATTGTTCACGCCCAATGGTTTGGTGGTCGGCGGTGGTGTCACGTGATATGCTATTGACCAAGAGGCTTGAGGTTTGATTCTCGTGTTTCAGTCTGCGTTCAATTTGCCATGTTCTAGCGGTTTTATTTGTACCTATCCATGAATATTGATCATTGAACATGAATTTTTTGAAGTGTGCTTGAATTATTTATGTATTCTATTGTACTTAGTGGTACAGTCGCGGTCAGATAATGTTTATCAGTTTTCAAAGTAGATTCTATGTCACATTGCGTGCAGTAAGGTCTATAACATAGAATATCGAAAGCATATCGACTGTCAGGCATAGACGTGTGCATGTAAATAAGTAATTATGAATCTTAAGGTGGAAAACATTTTCTGTCCGCTACCGTACATAGGTGAAGTTCGATCGATATTGTTTAGAATCGTTTTATCTTTTAAATATATAAAAGGAAAGGATGACTGACTGACTGATGATCTATCAACGCACAGCTCAAACCACTGGACAGATCGGGCTGAAAGGCATACAGATGGCTATTACGTAGGCATCCGCTAAGAAAGAATTTTCGAAAATTACATCCCTAAGGAAGTACAATAGGGGGAACTACAAAACGAAATTAACGCGAGCGAAGCCACGGGCAAAAGCTAGATCAAGGATACTAGTTTTTGCCCCCGCGACTTCGTCCGCGTGGAATTAGGTATTGGGGTGGAATTTTCAAAAACTGTGACACAAGTACTTCTTTATTTTTAACTGAAAGTTCCATCCCCTATTTAAACCCCTTAGGGGGGGAATTTCCAATAATCCTTTCTTAGTGTGCGCCTACGTCATAAAAGGAACCAACTGTAAAAATTTCAAGTTTCTCACTTCAGTAGTTTAAGCTGTGCGTTGATATCTCAGTCAGTCATTCAGTCAGTCAGTCAGGACTTTGAATTTTATATATATATAGATTACATAGTATTGTTATCTGGTCTGTGTGTATTTAATTGCGTATGAGAACAGTGGAGGAACCTCAAAATTAAAATTAGTCAGATGATATTTTGTTTACGTCATACATCTAGCTCGGACTGGCGACAAAATGGAGAAATAAATAAAATTTATTAAAGTGTCTGTTTGTATTATTAAAAACATACATAGAAAAAAAAAAGATATTGGCCGAATTGATAACCTCCTCCTTTTTGGAAGTCGGCTAATAACAACTGTTTACTAAATGCATACGACACGAAAACTTTGCGAGATAGTCTTCGGGTTCTCCTCCAACTCCTCAATCCTGATGCTGCAGGGGTTCTGCCCAGCTGTCGATTGTGAATTGAAGACGCGGACGAAGTCGCACGCGTCTGCTAGTATAGTAATATAATTCTTACCGAGTCAACTAAGTTTGGTAACCGATCTTGAACTCAAAGTGGAAAATCAATTTAGTAAAAGGTAACTAAGTTTCGTAATAATAGCAGTCTTCTTAATCTAAGATGGAACGGTCTTTAATTACCGACAAAGTGGCTATAATATTACGTAGTATAAAAAAAATGTTGTGCTCAATTTGCCGGAAATACGATGTGACTAATAAATTCTAATAGGTACCAAAATGATTTGATGATTCACTATTTATCATGCGTTTTACGTCCCTTTTAAACCGCAGGAGAAAGGGTTTTATTAAGTTAGAATACAATGCCTTGGTTCATATAAACATCGAATAGTTCATTGAAGGCAATGCTGCGGTTTTACTTTACAGTTAATGTTACGTACTTAATTTCCATAATTTTATGCACTAGCTGTTGCCCGCGACTTCGTCCGCGTCAATTTCTGTTATTCTGATCGCGATTAAGTTATGTTGATAAAACTCTATGGCAAATATAATTGGCAATAATGTATTAATTTCGACCAAATTTGATTACCATAAAAAAGGTTATAATGAGTCAATCTTAAAAATAGACAAATAAGAAAGAAAGAGTATCTAATAATTCTTTCATACATATTTTTTGGGTAACTTGAACCGTTTACGCAGCGCACGCAACGGAAGCCTTCAAAGATGGATAATTTTCCCCGTTTTTGCAACATTTTTCACTGATGCTTCGCTCCTATTGGTCGCAGCGTGATGTTATATAGCCTAAAGCCTTCCTCGATAAATGGACTATCCAACACAAAAAGAATTTTTCAATTCAAACCAGTAGTTCCTGAGATTAGTGCGTTCAAACAAACAAACTCTTCAGCTTTATAAAATTAGTATTGATTGAAGAATCTCATTCTGCAAGTGCCCATAGGTACCTAAACCGCTAAGTACTTGGCCGACGATAAGTTGATAATGGGTTGACATGATGAGTGGTGATTGATGATGTATTGAAGTCTTGCATAAAAACCTTTAATTTCCCATAACTTTCACATATACCCTACCTAACTTAATTCTGCAAGATAATATGCGATAAGAAAATAATTATCAAATAGGTATACCGACCGAATCCAGAAATTTCGTAACGAAAATAACCTGACACGGGACTCCTCTCACCGCTAGATGGCGTTGATAAAACATGCTATGCAATAGCTTTACCGCGGCAGTCCCCGAGTGCCACACGTCTTTTTTTTTTTCAAGAGATTTAAATTAAAAAGAAATTTGAAGAAATTGTTTTAAATTGTTTATGGTAAAATTGTGAGCCTTTAAGATTCCGTGATCGGAAGGGAAACTTAGTAGGTACTTATACTCGTAGTAAGTACTTAATGCACTCATCGATACGCGACTGTTGTGCGAAGTCTGTTCCGATACTTCCGAATGAACGTGGAAACGTGAGACGCATTTTATATTTTGATTTGAGTGGTTTCAAGTTAATATGAGAAGAATACAGTCTGAGTATTGAGGAAGTACAAACTTTTAAAAAATGGAACAAGGATGGAATCTTCTCGCGTGAGTGTGACCATGCGTTGCTCTTACCGCTGGATAGGTACTTCCGAATATTCATATATAATTAACTCTAAAAAGTGGTGATAGGTTTAGACCAAGTTTAGACTTTGAAAACCCATTCGGCGGTTCCGGGGTTAAATTTCTTTAAATTTCGGAGTAATATGCGTTTTAAGCAATTAAAATACCACGTTTAAACGGTGAAGGAAAATATCGTAAGGAAACCTGCATATCTCTATATCTAATATTTTAAAAGGTCACTCAATCCGTTCTTGGCCAGCATTGTGGACTATGACCTAAACTTTTCTCATTCGAGAGAAGACTGATGCCCAGTTTTGGGCCGACAGAGGGTTAAATATTTATGTGGTTCAAGTATCTACTTACTGGCTTAGAATACTTTTAATAGCTATTTAAAAAACCTGGCTTAAACCAAAGCTGAATAATCGCAAAGATTAAAAAAAATATATATATTCTCACACTTCTTTAAGTATTTTGTTTTTTAACATTAAACGCTTAGTTTTGAATATTTTGATACGTATATACCTAAATGTGTTTTATTTTGCGTCGAAATAATTTATTTGATCCACAATTTGATAACTAAATTACCCTTTGTATGTATTTTGTATTCTACGCAAATGACGCAAATGTGGCATTTTTATTGCTTCTCAAGAATATTCTGAATTTATTCATACGTTTTTAGTAGTCGCCGATATTGAATGGCATTTTGTAGGCGTCGACGAATAGATTCTAAAAACCGGAATATATTTCTTGGATTTTGAACTAAGACCAGTTAGGTACTTGCAATTCATTTTAATAATATTTAAGATAAAATGTGGGCGCTAACCTCATTTCAAATTAGTCGATTTTGTTGCATAAGAGGCAATGACATACAACAACATTACATACAAATCATTTTGAGCTATTTGGACTAAAATTCAAATAAATAACCCACAAAATGATCAACAGCACTATTTTCTATCTCAGTGGCTATCGAAAGTTGCTAAGAACTATCAAACCTTCATTTTGGATTACAAAGCTTTCCATGTTTTTGTATGTATATAGAAACATTCCTTGATTTTCTATAACTATCGAGATAGAAATAGCCCCCAGATTAAAAAAAGACGTGTGGCTCTCGGGGACTGCCGCGGTAAAGCTATTGCATAGCATTTTTTATCAACGCCAACTAGCGGTGAGAGGAGTCCCGTGTCAGGTTATTTTCGTTACGGAATTTCTGGATTCGGTCTCCACGCTCAAGGCCCGCGATAGAAGCTATGCAATAGCTTAAAAATATAGTTTTTCTAGGCTGCTAGTCAAAAAGATTTTTAGAAGAGAATATTTACTGTTGATTATATTTTTATCCTGAAAGTGTTAGACTAACTACAACACAATACACTATTGCTTACATAATACATAATTATTGCAATAAACAAATACATGTGAATTGATGCAAAGAATTATATTAATAGAGATTTGTTATTATATTTTGAACTTTACTACTCATAAATTAAGATCTAAAACTGACAATCACAACACTTATGCATGAAAATGTTAGCAGCACATTGTAATGAGTGAGAGTGTATCAGGAAATGAATGAAAGACTGACTGACCAGGTTATTTATTCGGTTACGCAAGTGCTCACGATTATGAGAATAAGGATGACAATGCCTTGCAAAGGTTGTTTGCGTTTTTTTGTAATTCTCTCAAGCATGCATTTCACAGTACAGTTGCGATGTATTTGTTTTTTTTTCTTAAGTAAGTCAAGAGCGTGTCAGGGGCATTAGTCAATAGATTAGAGCTAGAAAGAGTCATGCAAGTACAAATTTGTCTCGTTTTGACTCTGTCATAACTTTGATCATAAACGGAATATGCGCTATAAATCTCAGCCATTGTCATCAACCCATCGTTGGCTTGGACCACTAATGGGTACGGGTCTCCTCTCAAAATCAGAAGAGTTTAGGCCATAGTCCAAGATGCTGGCAAAGACTGGATTGGCACACTTGAGACTTCACACACCTTTGAGGACATTGTGCAAGTTTTCTTTCACCGTGAAAGCAAGTGATATTTAATTGTTTTAAACGCAATATACATTACGAAAATATAGAATGCGTGTCCAGCTTTCAACCCTACGTATAGTTAATACCTACTAAAGATTTAAATGAAGAAAGTCTTTTGTAATATTAAGTTGTCTGCAGTCTGATGTTCATGTAACTCCTAGTTAACTTTTAGAACGGAAGTAAATATCTACTGATTGCTAGAACACGCAAGCTCTTGAAATAAGATGTAATCTACTCTATTATGTTATAATGCATGTACCTACCTATTTGTAGAACTAATTTACATTTTTTCCCACGATTAGTGTGAAGTGGTAACAAATAACAACCTCTTTTGTAAAAAAAATTGCTATGACTTTCTAAAAATAATAGCATAGTAGTTATATACTTACATTTTTCTTCACTTATAGGTTCTTCATGCTTCTACGTAGTAATAGTATATTGCCACAGATTTCATAACATTGTAAAAAGAGTCCCATATCTTAAGCCCCAATCCAGACCTACTATGAAAAATGCGAAAGTAACTCGGTCTAGGGTCTGTTACTTACGCACTAAGTAATTTTATAAAACTAAATGACTTGCAAGATAAGTAAGTAATAAGTATAACATACATATAATATTATATTATAAGATTTCGCTTCTCAGTTTTTCAAAAAAAAAAAATTATGGTTACCCCATTGGGTTACCCTATGGAAAGTAGGCCGTTATCTTTTTGAGTAAAGAGTAACATACATATAAAATTATTACAGCAATATCTTTTGTAATTTTATGAATGGAAATAAATTACGTTATGTAGGTAAATCATATATAGCTTCTGGTTAATTTATGGAAATATTTTAGTTACTATTTGTTAAATTGATATTTCTTAGAAAGTTCTTATTTTCTAAATAGCTTTCTATGTATACGTAACTGTTATTAATTATAAAATTAGTAGCTGACCCGCGACTTCGTCCGGGTGGATTTACTTTTTAAAAACCCGCGGGAACGATTTTTCGGAATAAAAATTAGCCTATGTCATTCTACACGTCCTCAATTTTATTATTTTTAACCGCACAAAATTCACGTCGATCAATAGACCAGTTGCAAAGTGATTGAAGGACAAAGCAACAAATAGACACACTTTCGTATTTATAGTATTAGTAAGATAGATCATAGGGAAACCTATTAGGTAGGTACCTATAAGTATACCTACTTTTAGTTAACCTATGCAAATGTACAACTCTACATTGAATGGCTGATGTTTTCTCTGTAATTGCTATTATTGCGTTAACCGCAGCCTTTCAATGGTTCAACCACTGTCTTTCTCATGGTGAAATTCTATAAACGTAACCGGTTTTGTTTCGTTTTGTCTTACCATTTTAGATTTTAGAAATCGCGCTGCTTGTTAAACTATAACTACCTACCTATATACCTAATCTTTACGTCGCCGTCGTATCCTGCATTTCTGAGCGTCACAACCCTTTCCACGAATCACATGGCGCAGTGACGACCTCCCTGGCGCAGTGGTGAGCGCTGTGGTCTTATAACTGGAAGGTCTCGGGTTCCCCGCAGGGGCAATTTGGGAATTTATAGTTTCTGAATTGTCTCTGGTCTGATGTGGTAAGAGGCTTTGGCCGTTGCTAAGTTACCACCCTACCATCAAAGACGTGCCGCCAAACGAGCATTACGCCATGACGGCGTATAGAAATTCAGTTTTTCTTAATCACTAAGGAAATTGAAAAGAATGAGTAAAGAGAGAGAGTTGCACCCTTGCACATTAAGCGGTGAATTTTGAAATCCATCTAAAATCACTAGGCGACCCTGTTAAGATTTCAACTTTAGTATAATAGATAACTTCAAGTTGACAGATTCATTTGTTATCTCAAACAACAAGCTTTCGATAACTTGATTTTAGTTTAGTGACATAATATTCAAAAATAATCTTTCTTTTTTCGTAATCAACGGACATGCAACATACATTCTAGATCGCCTGATCAATTAATCAAAACTTTCACCCAAACTTTCGTTGTTGGCGATTTGGTAGATTCGCCCATTTTAGGAGGATGAATTATATGTATATAGGTACATATACTATATCATAGAATAGATGTAGGTAACGTTTATAAAAATATAGATGGTCACGTATGCACGTCATTTCGAATTGTCACATATAACTCGATTTTGTAGTGTATAAAATAATAATAACTTTTTACAAAAAATTGAACCGACGCGACGCGACGCGACGGACGATAGAAACAACTAAGATGGGAAAATAAAATATAAATCTCTTTAGTTTAACAAACTTGGCTCCTAAGCTAGTGTAAGTAGCTAATTTTGAGTCGGCGACAAACTGTTTTAAAAACATAACTACGAGTTTTATTTTTTAAGCATGGCTGCGAACTAATTTTTGAAAAAGTTTGTCTTCGACTCAAAACTAGTTACTTACATTAGTTTAGGAGCTTAATAAGTAAGACTAAAAAGATTTATATTTTATTTTTCCCTTTTTAGTTGCTTCTGTTGCTTTTAAAGTAATATTTTATTTTATTTTTAGTGGCTATTTTTCTTTTTGAGGCATATTATTATTCAATAACAACAATCATAGAAAACGGATAACTCAGTACGAAGTTGTGCGTGATAGAATCGTGAAAACCGTGTGCGACTACCCTTAGAAGTGGAATTTCTTTTTCGATACCTCGAAAAAGAACTTTTCGAGGTATCGAACCGACCCTATCTGTTAAAAAAAGAAACTCGACCCTATCCGTTAAAAAAAGAAACTCTGCGAAAAGTTATGCGTGGTCATACATAAAAAAAAATACGCGACGAATTGAGAACCTCCTCTTTTTTTCATCGGTTGAAAATAACGTGACATATTTCTGGTTTGGTGGTTTGCTCAATTGATCGTAATCTGTACCAGCCCTCCAGGGTATCTATTGCAAAACCCGGTGAAAGGCGAGAGCTTGGAAACTGGTCGCACAATTTCGCGCACAGAATAGTTAGTTAGCGATGCTGCGTACGTAAACGTAATAAATAAGTCTTCGTGTTACGCAATGTAACCTTGGGGATTTGATGAATAAAGAAAAGTAGATCATTACTTTATTATATCATCTACCTTTTATACTTACCTATACTTACACAATGTAACCTAGTGGAATTTGATAAAGATAAGATAGAAAAAAAGATAGATCATTGCACTTTATTATATGTCAATGTATCTATTCTTATCAAGCCAGGGCTCGTCTCCAACAAACAACACTGTTTTCTGTATCCGTCTTTGATACGAGCAAAGCCTCCTTATTATGTTGGTCGAGGTCGAGGCCCTTTCCTATGAGCCCGTTGACCGGAACCATTATCAACAGTCTTAGCGACGTAAGATTGAATCTTTTTAAAATTCCTACATCTCGTGACATCTTTATTTATAAGTATAGGTAAGTACTACGAGCTCTGTGAACATTTAAATTTTAATTAAACGGGACAAAAAGTAGTCTTTGTTTGTCTCCGCTTATTTGAATAGATTCAGAGCGGATACACACGTTGCGTTGCGGCGCCGCACTGCAAATTTTTCGCCACTTTGGCGGACACACGCCGTAGCAAGTTAGCAACGCCAAGGCGTGAAACTGGCAACGACCAAAGGACGTTGGACGAACTGTAGGACGGTTTGTTGATAAAAATACTGCCGCAACGCGTACAGCCCCCTCCGCCTCGTCTCGCTAAGTTGCAAGTCCGGTGAGCGTGCGGTGCGGCGCCTGAGTACACCGTGTTGCGTACGCATATATCATGGATATTTATATATATATTTTTTTAAAGAATATTAGTCAAGCTGAACTTGACTTATATTCTCCTCTCCCCTCTAAATAAGTGAAAAGCTTATGTTAGGAGTGGGTACGACAATAGTACAACGGGTAGGGCTTGAACTTGCGACCTTTCAGTTTTCAGTCCGCACCTTTAACCGTTGAGCTATTATGTAGAACGTCGCAGCGGCACCAAACAGGCGCCGAGCCGCTGCGCCGGCCGCGCGCCGCAACGGATCGTGTGAAGCGGTTCTAAGGCAGTTATAAGACTGACAGACACTCAACAGACGGACAAGCATAAATTCACCCGAGTAGACTCATCTCGCTGCACTCACGTCAACTGTGGAGTGACAAATCATCACAAATCATAACAAAGAGACGAGTTCAATGTATGCAGTGGGTGTTGCGACATATTTTATTAAATAACTAGTATAGTTGATGTGGATTTAGTTTAACAAAAATCCGCGGGAACTTTTTGATTTCCCGGGATAAAAATAGCCTATGTCACTCTCCCGATCCTCAAGTATGCGGCCCGTGCAAAAAATCACGTCGATCTGTTGCTTCGTTGACCAACAAAAAAACACACTTTCGCATTTATAAAATTAATAAGAATTATGTGTGTACATTAGGTGCGTAATATATAAAAGGTAAGCTTTTAATTTACATCAGAACTCTCAATATAATAATAATAATGAACATTTGAGAGTTTTGAGACTCGTAAATTGGACCAGCAAACCGGTAAGGTCGTGAAACCTACGACGTTACTATATTTTATGTAGGATGGCGGCCGAACAGGATGTGATCTAAATTATATTTTAATCTACAAAAAATGTTAATTAAAAAATATTATATAAGAATCAGGAGGATATTGCAAACTATTTGTTAAATTGATCTCTTTGATTAATTATGATTATATTAGCTCGTAACTTCCAACGCCATTTCAACCCGACTATGACAAAACCAAAAAGGGTTATGATTTTAGCAGACTACTTATATTATTTATATATGAATGTGACTATTTCTTTTTTTTTTTTTTGCAAATTTAAAAAGAATAATAGCCAAGCTGAACTAGACTTATATTCTCCTCTCCCCTCCAAATAAACGGAAAGCTTGTGCTAGGAGTGGGTACGACAATAGTACAACGGGTGAGGCTCGAACCTTTGACTTTTCAGTTTTCAGTCCGCACTTTTAACCGTTGGGCTATTGACGAATGTTGCACCGTATCGAATAAACTACTGTGCCAATTTTGATTAATGCGGCGTCAATCGGTTCGTTATGACAGTCGAGATGACATTATATCTTAGGCTGCATTTTATATGAACAAAATCAATATAACATATGTTGCATTCAATTTTTCGTAGTCGGGTTAAAGTTTTTAAACTTCAATTATTCATATTTTCAGACCTCGTCACCCAAATAGAAGTTTCACTTTCATTTACGATTCCCAACACGATTGCGGTGTGCTATACGATGCATACTATAGTCGGAATTTTAATTCGATTCCAGATTTGACAATTTCAGTGTTGCAACGTTATGACAAGTACTAAATAGTGACGTTGCGAAATTATTCGATACGGAAATGGAATATTTCCGGATCGATTCCTCTCGTTTATAGTAGTATATCTAAACAACTACTACTTTAATAGAAACTAAGTATATCAGGAAATTAAATATTTCTGAACGGATAATTTAGTTATGACGATTAATTTTATTAAGGATCTGAGAGTTTTCTTTAATAATTGTGTGTGAAATAAATAAAAAAATGTGATTATGAAGGAACATGAGAAATAAAAGAAATAGAATATATATTATGGTAATATTTTATTTTATAAATCGTCGCCGTCATCGCTTTCTATCGCTGTCACTTTCTGTAACATTTATTATAAATGTATCTGTGATATTGTCAATTAACATATTATCTAGCCTACTCATTTTTTCCTATTCTTGGACAACATGGGATATATAGGCTCTTTTATTATAAGTTTTGTTTTTAATATAAAAAACAAAAATATTAACTTTTTATAAAATAAAGCAGCGGTTACTAATTAATAAATAATTATTATGAATAATTATGTATTTATTTAAATAAAAATCAATAATTTAGTCTTTAATTGGCACACCAATATTATGATTACTAGAGACCGGATTATATGCAACATAAATAGCTTGTTATATGCATGCAAATATGCATGAAAAATGCTTGAAATATGCACGAAAACTGGCAGAATATGCGAAATTAAATGATAAATTTTAGGAATCCCTAAAAAAATAGAAAAGTAAGTATTCATTTTTTTTTTATTTCAAAATCAGCATACAATTAGTAAATTATTTTTTGGTAGGCGATAATAGGTACATTAAGTAACATTATATGATATTAAAGTTATTTAGAATTTGTGTAAACGTAAGCAATCAAATATTTTTCTAAATTTTCAGTGGGAAGATTGTGTCTACGATCATTTAGAATATTTTTGTAAGTAGAAAAGGTTCGCTCCATATCCATTGAGGTAACTGGGCAGAATTTGAACTTGGGTGCTATGGCACTTATAGTTTCCGGCAAAATTTCTGCCGTTCCATTAATGAAACTATCAATTTGACACAAGCTTTGAAAACCTGGGTTATTGCTCAATATGTTTTCAAACTTTTCTTTAAGTTTATGGGGCAATGCGGCGGCGGCGGCGGAACGCAGAGTGAGTGAAAAATATTGTAAATGTACCGATAATATGCATCATAACTAGATCTTAGATAAAATATGCTATTACCGCTGAGAATGGCTAAAATATGCAAATGCATATGCGAATATGCAAATGCATATAATCCGGTCTCTAATGATTACATAAACATAAATCGCGATTGTTTATCGATTTTTGTGTTCATCACTACACTATTATATGTGGTATCATTATTTTACAAAATGACAGTAGCTAATGTCAAATGTGGAATCGAATTATAATTCCGAGTATAATCATTTTGCCGACGCGGACGATGCATTATGTCAAACGATTCTAATTCCCAAAGACTCTGAATTTCTGAAGGGCTATTACTTAGTAACAGTTGATGTCTTTTACGCAACTTTCAGCCACTGCAACGGCCCAAAGAACCCAAAAAGCTATATCTTTTCTCCCTGAAATTCAGAGCTTGCCGCGGGATATTTAAAAACCCAGCTATGGTGTTATGTTTTTAAAAATCACGGGACACACCTCTTTATTTCCGGACAAAGTCAAATGCAAAAGGAAGAAATAAATATACCCATATAAAAAGAAAAGGTGGTTGACTGACTGATTTATCGACGCACAGCTCAACCATTTGTCGGATTTGGTCTCTAAGGATTAGGCTGAAATTGCTATTATAACGTAGGCATCCGCTTAAAATGATTTTTGAAAAATCAAACCTCTTAGGGTAAAATAGGGATTTAAAAAGTCGAAACTTAACGTGAGCGAAGCTGCGGACAAAAGCTAATTTGATTTAATTTTTAAACCAATTTCACAGTCTATACAGAGATATTGAATAATAATACCAAGTGTAATAAGCATTCTTCACACGTAATGCACTGACCTGCAAGCTGCGGTTGCTAAATAAACGACCAATTGTTGCGGTGTGGCAACCGTGGCACAGACCGTGGCAACTCATAGCCATAACAACTCCGCGACAAATGCAAACCAAATAAATTAGCTCCGAGAGAGCGAAGACAAAGCTTATTTGAGATGTTCGACTAAATGTAGTTTGATGTCGAAACTTTGTCGAAATTATTGCATCGCCCTGGCTCAGAAAAGCGCATCTTCTTGGCATTAGGTACAGAGACAGACTGAACGGTTCAACCCTCTGCAAACGACCCTACGATATACGATAAAAGCTGTGATGTTCTCTCTCTGCAGCTCTATTTTACTTATGTCTAAAATTCTCCTGGTTTCCAGTTTCTAAATTAAGAAAAAACCATATTCGTTTACCACATTTGAGCTTACGGGATACCTTTTTGGAAACTCGAGGTCAATGGAGGTTACGGAATACCTTTTAGGAATTTTGAGTTTCTCATTAGGAAATGCATTTTATTCTAAGCAGCTTACGAGTAAGGTGTTGTTTATAAAGTGCTAATAAATGATCTATGTATGAAAATATTACAGGAAAAATTATGTAATATTATGGAAATAATTGGGTAGTTTCACCAATATAAATGTACCTATTTAGGTCGCTTATCTGGGCCTACATGTCTGCGTACCTTACCTTATCACTTTATGTACGGAGAACTAAAAGTGCGGATACAAATCAAAGACATCTATGCTGTGTGCCACTTTACTGCTTAATATGTAGAGCGTGCTCGGTTCCTGACCGCCGTACCTTGAACAAGCAGTTTCCTACTTCCCCTATATTGATTTCATTACAAACACCTACAATAAAAATTATGTTCGACATTCACAATCAATCCATCGCATCAAATAGCATGATACGAGTGGTAGAGTGAAATTCGTATAATTTTCATTTGACATCTGAACTCACTGCTGGCACATTGTTAGCATTGGTTTCCTCTTAGAAGGGTTTAGGCCACAGTCCACCATCCACCAAGCTGACCAAGTTTTGATTGGCAGACTTCACACACCTTAAAGAACGTCACGAAGAACTCTAAGACATGTAGGTTTCCGCACGATGTTTACATACTTTTTAGCTTAATATAGATAGATATTTAAGCTTTTTTTCACTAACCATAACTAAATCATCCCAGTAGCAGTCTTTTTATGCAGGTAGCCCCTAATACAATCCCTAACCCAATGTCATTTTCACCTTTAGCTTTGTTCCCTAAAGGTTCGACAAAAGGAAATTGACATAAAGCATCACGTAGCCCATAAAAGTAGGTAGTTAAGGGAACGTTTTTTAAAACGGGTGTCTGAGGTTCGAACCTCGAAACGAAATGGAAGCTGAAGTCGTAACCAATAGGATGTCAGTGCTAACAGTTAACTAAGAGGTACCTACTTAATTATAACTCATGCCCGAAATCCGAGTGGTTCGACAAATGATGAAGGGGAGGATCACCCGTGGTACACTGTCGAAGAGACAGGTAGGTATAGTTAGTTAGGTTCCCAACTAACGTCGGACTATGCAAAGAAGGAAATATCTTAGAAGGGAAAGGTGAAGGCATGTGTTTCGTTCCTAAAATTTTAAAAAATTCAGGGTTAGATATTTACCAATATTTTAGGCTTTGCTTTGAGTTGATACCTATCTAGTACGATCTCGTAAGTTATGTGCGAATTGTTATAACCTTTGTTAGTTTGCGCATTAGTTTATGAAATCACGATTCGCGTTTTTATGACTTTATATATTTAATCTTATGAACTTTTCCCACACGTATTTTAAATTGCGTAGCTCTGTTACATTACTTCTGCACTAAATATTCATATACCTACCTACTCGTTTCTATTATACAAAAGAGCTTACCTATAAGAAGAAAAAAAAAAATCAGAAGACAGGTACCTACATATTTGTTTTAAAGAACACAACACACGTAGAACATAAGAGAATAACTAACCCCCATTTCTACTAATATAATGCGAAAGTATGTTTGTCACACATTCATGGTGCAAGAGATCGACGTGATTTTTTGCATGGGTACCTAGGTATTAATTGACTTAGTGGACCTGAAGAGTGACTTAACCTAGCTAGGTTTTTTACCCCGGATAATAAAGGTTTTTTTTAATGACTCATTATTGTTTCTTTTTGTTTTCAGATAATATGGTATGGCGTAGCAATCCTATCAATATTAGAAAGGGGCGTGAATGGCCACGGCCGGCTGATTGAACCGCCGTCACGGGCGTCCGCCTGGCGCTTCGGCTTCGATACACCACACAACTACAACGACCACGAACTGTACTGTGGGGGGTTCACCAGGCAATGGAGCAAGAACAGCGGGAAATGCGGCGTCTGCGGCGACGCGTGGGACTCGCCGACGCCTCGTCCCCACGAACTGGGGGGCAGATTTGGCAAAGGCATAATCGTCCGCAAATATGCTCCTAAAGACGTCATCGTCATAAAGGTCCAGTTGACCGCCAGTCACATGGGATACTTCCAATTCAGAATATGCAATGACTCGAGCGTGAGTGACCAAGAATGCATGGACAAAAACGTCCTGCACTTACAAGGCAAAGAGGAGACGAAATTCTACCCCAGAGAAGGGAATAAGGTGTACGAAATGAAATACGAGCTACCTGAGGGATTAGAATGTTCGCACTGCGTGTTGCAGTGGAAGTACATAGCTGGGAATAACTGGGGGACGTGTGAAGACGGTAGAGGAGCGGTCGGGTGCGGGCCGCAGGAAGAATTCCGAGCCTGCGCGGATATAGCTATTGGAGATCGCTTCGCCACCACGACGAAAAGACCAAGGCCAACGTACGTCGTCCCGAGCAGGAAACCGCCAACGCCAGCACCGGAAGAGTTCACCGGAACTGCCTGGTACTACAGTCTTGTCATCGCGATTATCACGCTATTCGTCGCAGTGGCGGTGTTGGCAGGGCTGTACCTGTACTACTACAGAGGTGGTATGAAAATAAAGGCTCTATTGAAATCCAAGGTCCCGCCGCCTGCGCCCGTGCCTCCTCCCAGACACAAAAGGATGTCTTTATCGAGGGAAACGCCTCCAGAGATCTCCGCTCCGAAATTGATTACTGAATCGGGCTTCGAAACAGTAGATCTAAGAACGAAATGAATGTCGAGGCGTAGTTGTAACCGTCACTGCCTTTTATTCCTAAGTCTAGACGTAATGTGCGATTATGCGGTTGCGAAGTTTGTAGTTCTAAGAGTACCTACGTAGGTACCTATTAAGTTTAAAAGAAGAAAAAGAGTTATTTTTGGATGTAACTAGTTATTGAAATATGTAATGCATAAAATAAATAAAATGTATTTTACAATTTCTCCCAACCGTTTAGATATTTATTAATATTATAATTTATTTTAACGATGGATATTGTACATAAAGAAACTTCACAAACTAAACAATTTTGAAAATGTAGTAAATAATTTAAATTATTTTAAAACATTTTAAGAAAGTTAAATAGCTTTAAGTGTAAGGTAGGAATGAGATTCGAAAAGTTTCCAGTGTGATCATTGTGTGATGAAATGACCAAGATAATGAGAATTTTAATAGAGATAGACTTTTTTTTTGTAAATTATATTAATATTTGAAAATATAAAATATTGAAATAAAAATGAATTTATTTTTCCTTTTTCTAAATAATCTGAATATATAAAAAGAAAAAAAGGACTGACGGGTCTATACAGCAATTATGATGTAGACATCTGCTAAGAAAAGATTTTTGAAAATTTAACCCTTAGGGGATAAAATAGGGGGTTGAGAAATAGAACGTGAGCGAAGTCGCGAGACAATGCTAGTTTATAAATAAATTCCTAATGACTAACTATTAGGTAGGCGCTAATTAAAATTTTCTATTAAATACTAATATTAGTCCGCGGCTTCGCTCACGTTAAGTTCAATTTTTCAAATCCCTATTTTATCTCCTTAGGGGTTGAATTTTCAAAAATCTTTTCTTAGTGGATTCATACGTCATAATCGGTAAGATGTATGCCTTTTAGTCTGATCCGTCCAGCAGTTTGAGCTATGCGATGGCTGTGCGTTGATAGATCAGTCAGTCAGTCATCTTTACTGATCTTAGGTACAATATACTTACCTACAGTCTATTTTTCTTTAATTCTGCATTCGAGTAAACAAACACCTCTTGTTACGAGAATCACATAATTACACATCACTTACTCATTTTTAATTAGATATGACTGTCTAGATCTGTTCATTAAACACACACGTTACGATTTACGCCACAAATTGCTCATAGTTTACCATTTTAACACATTTATTTCTTAAAAACTAAATTATCTTAAAATTTATCTGCACGGATTACGAGAATGTGACATTTCGATACCCTAGATTGTCTATGAATCGTTGAGGTGGGCAAAGGCGAATGAATTATAAACAAGGAATTGAATGATCGGTTCAGTAGAGGTGGGTAACTTTAGAAACGAATAAAACACTGAATCAGTAAATTAAATGAATAAAAAGTTATTAAAAAGTTAATCACCAGCAGACAATTATTGAAAAAATTAACTTGAATAATTTAAGATGTTTTAATGATTAAAGAAAAAATATATATATATATACACAATCTTAAACTATTTTTTTTGTTTTCTTTATTCAGTTTGGAAATCTAGACGAGATTTTTTACACACTTATGTTAAAATATTCAAAAATATATTCACACCAGATTTTTTTTGTGTGTGTGTGTCTGTCTGTGGCATCGTAGCTCCCGAATTAATTAACTGATTTTGATTTTGTTTGAAAGATGAATTAGTCGGGAGTGTTCTTAGGAATATTTGATGAAAATCGGTCCAAGATGGCCGCCGCCACAAAATGGCGGATTACATATTTTTTAACAACAGCCTCAATATGGGTATCAAATAAAAGGGCTTGACTAGTAGAATACTATAATCTATGATAAATTTCAAATCCAAGATGGCCACCACCAAAAAACGGCGAATATCATTCTTTTTAATTTCACATATGTTTTAAATTTTCAATTTACACATTTCATTTGCACAGATTAAGACACAATTGCAAGATTAGTGACTTTTCGTAACCCTAGACTGGCGAATGAATGATTTTTTATAATGTATAGAATGATTATTATTTTAAATATAATATATTAATATATATATTTAGTCAAGATTTTGGGATTTTCATAAGGAGCTTGAAGGAAAAAAGGAGTAATACTAAATGACGTTCCTAAGGTATAAAACAAATTTACCTAATATATTAATTAACCACGCGGCGGCTCGGTACAGTGAAGGTGGGTAACTTTACAAACGTATCAAACAATCAAATATGATCATCAATTTTTTTAAATAATTCTTTTTATCACAATGTTGCCCACAGATGAGATAACTTGATGACAGGTCTTTACTTTGCTGTAGTTTTTTAGCTTCATAGTCAGGTTTTCCTCGGCGCTCATTTTCAACCATAGTCTATATCACAGTTGGCAATACTGTGTGGCAGCCATGCGGCTACGACCCTTATCATGTCATTCGTCTCGTTGCTTCGCTTGATGTCATACGTTACCGGTGCTCTCTTGTGTTTTGTTTTTAACGACTTGGCCTTCTACTGGATTTGTTTTTGCTTTGTGATTTGGATATTGTTATACCTTGATCTGACGACCTTCGGCTACTCTTTAAGGATATCGATATTGCATACGATTGGAATTTCAGTGCATTTTTTGATCTTGTGAAAACAAGGTAAGTGGCTGTTTACGATTAAGTAAAACTTTCTTAGAAATTTCGGGATCTCTAAGATTTTGTTGGGGTCCTTTAAAGACTGTTAGTACTGTAACTACTGTACTACTGTAACTTAAATAAATAATATTGATAATAAATATTTATTGACGTCTAAATATTAACATGTATTTTTAAACATTAGTATTTGTTCTTAATAATAAAGTTTGGCTATGAGTTTAAAGGGGTTTTTAGTTATAATGAACGAATTTTTATGAAGAGTTTACACTGTAAACTTATATGAATAATACATAATTAGAATACACAGTATTTTTAAAAACTTTGAAAAGTTGTTAACGGAAATGGGTCTTGTTGTATAAACAAAATGGCGGACATGTATAAAATGTCATTAGTATATGGTCAGCAATTTGCTGACCATATACTAATGACAGCATATTTATGGATCAATTTGAAGCACCATATTTTGTTTATACATGTCCGCCAATTTGTTTATACAACAAGACCCATTTCCGTTAACAAGTCCAGCATTATAAAATAAACGCCAATAAATAAATTTCTTTATTTCTTTCATTAATCGTAGATTAAAGATAGAAGTCAGTGCTTATAATTATTAAGAATGAAATGCATGTTAAGAATTTTTTTTTTTCAGGTATAAAAATGAGTGCCCCTGAACCAAACCCTGGGCCTTCCCATTCCGGGAAAAGGAAAAGATTCCCGGACCCAGGATCATTTTTAAAGTCGCCCATGAAGAAAAGGCCAAACCGTGTGGATTTCACAAGTAATGAAAAAACAGTTGCCATTAATATTTATAAATATATTGAGCGAACTACTCCTACATTCCCCATTCAATCTGAGCTGTTAAAAACGACGGCAGAAATTGTGGGAACAACCCCAAGCACAATTAAAAGAATATTAAATGAATACCAAATAAAAGGGGAAGTGTCCACACCATATCGGTCTATTCCAAAATATAAAATAATTGATAACTTGGATGAATTTGTACTTTCCGCTATAAGGAGAAAGGTCCATCAATTTTATTTTAATAATGAATTACCGACAGTGGATAAGGTTATGCGGGCAATTAATGACGATGAAGACCTGCCATCATTTAGTCGTTCAACCACATATAAAATTTTGAAAAAACTTAATTTTAAATACATGAAGCGAACCAGGAAAAGTATTTTGTTGGATAGACCGGATTTGATGGTGTGGAGACGGATATACCTTCAAAAAATTAGCGATTATAGAAAAGAAAATAGAAAGATATATTACACAGATGAGACATGGCTCAATGAAGGTAAATTAATGAATTTAATAATATTTATGTATATAAAAATATTAATTTATTCTTTTTCTTCAAACTTTTTCATTTAGGAAATCATGTATGCATATAACTATATAAATAATTTTATTTTCAGGACACACAGCAAATTATGTTTGGAATGACCTAGATATACAAAGTAGCCGACAGGCATTTTTGAATGGCCTGTCGACAGGCCTCAAAAATCCACAAAAAGGAAAAAGATTAATAATAACGCATATCGGCAGCAATGAAGGATTTCTGGAAGGCGGAGAGTGGATTTTTGAGGCAAAAAAAAGTGATGGTGATTACCACGGGGAAATGGATGCACATAATTTTGAAAAGTGGTAAGTATTTAAAAAAACATAGTATAATTTTAGCTAACCGGACTGTTTTACTTTTTACTGTGATTAAATCTTTCTACTTATTACTTACAAGCTGATGCCCGCGACTTCGTCCGCGTCTTTTCTAGCAATAAATATAGCCTATGTTACTTAGGGTGAATGTAGCTTTCCAATGGTGAAAGAATTTTTGAAATCGGCACAGTAGTTTTTGAGTTTATTCATTACAAACATACACACAAAAATACAAATCTTTCCTCTTTATAGTAGTAGTGTAAACAACATGTATTTTCTTCATTACAGGTTCGAGAAAATATTAACCAAAATAGAACCCGGCTCGGTTATTGTTTTAGATAACGCACCGTACCACTCCCGACTAGTAGAGCGAGTGCCTAACATGAGTTGGCGGAAGGCAGATATACAAGCGTGGCTGCAGAACAAAAATATTTCGTACGAAGAAAGTGAAATTAAAGCACAATTGTTAACAAAATTTGATAAATCTCAGTTTAATAAAAAGGTGGTAGATGAAATGGCAGCCCGCAAAAATATAATTGTTTTACGCCTTCCGCCTTACCATTGTGAATTAAATCCGATTGAACTAATATGGGCACAATTAAAATCTTATGTCGGGAGAAATAATAAAAGTTTTAAATTAGGAGAAATTAAAGAATTAATTACCGAAGGCCTAAGCCAAATTGGTACGGTGTCGTGGAATAATTGTATTGAGCATGTCAAAAAAGAAGAGGAAAAAATGATGCATCTCGACGGAATTTTAGATGTTGCATCAGAGGAACCTACCCCAAGTTTCATAATTAACGTTACATCCGAAACCAGTGAAGATGAAGATGATTCTGATGAATTTGATGATTAAATAATACTAAATACTTTGTTGTTTGTATTATTCATTTCCAAATACCAAATATTATTAACAGAAATAATTGAAATCTTTGATCATGATCAGCGTATCGATTCTCTAAAATGATTCCAACAGTGTAACGATTGCAATAGCCTCTGATTTATGGCGTTCTTGCTGCATCGATGCATTTTAACATTGGTTAAAATGCATTGATTGATGATTGAGCGGGAGGGTACCAGCCAATCAGAGGTCATTGCGATCGTTACACTGATGCAATAATTTTTACAGAATCGACACACAAGTATCTGATTACCATTCAAAATATATGAACTAACTATATTTTTATTGAATTAGTGTTACACGTTGTGTTATAACGTTACTCAGTTACGAGTATTGGTAACATAAAAAATAATGTAAATATTGTTTTTATCCTATTTACCTGAGTTATAACTTAACAGTAAACAATGGGTACAATAAAAACAAGGCTTGGAGCAAATTACACAATAGACACGTATTTGTGCTGAAGGCACCGAGCTAGTGGTTTGCACCGGAGCAGTGATCACCGGAGAATCGCCAGTGGTTCTCCAGTGAAAGTAATCGGTGAAAACACCGAAGAAAAACTGGTGTTCCACCGGTTATTATTGAATCATAACGCAAGTAATTTTAAATAAAAAGAAGTTTGTTGATCAACATTGTTCATTATTTAATAACATTTATTCAAATACAATTACTTTATCATTATTTCTTCCCTCCTTAAATAATAATTATCATAATAAAGTAAAATATTTTTTTTCCTAATACATAAATCCATTTAATTTAGTGATTCAGTGTTTCTAAAGTTAACCTCTACTGTGCTGATCATTTAATCCATTTTGTACATTCATTCTACTTCGCCCACCTCAACGATTCATAGACAATCTAGGGTATCGAAATGTCACATTCTCGTAATCCGTGCAGATAAATTCTAATATAATTTAGTTTTTAAGAAAACAAGTGTTAAAATGGTAAACTATGAGCAATTTGTGGCGTAAATCGTAACTTGTGTATTTAATGAACAGATCTAGGCAATCATATCTAATTCAAAATGTGTAGTTGATGTGTAATTATGTGATTTTCATAACAAGAGGTGTTTGTTTACGCCAGCGGTCAAGTAGAGAAAGCTAGACTGTAATTTTATTCAAAATGTGTAGTAGATGTGTGATATTCATAACAATACTTTGTTAATATACTCAAGTAAGTAAAAATTGACCGTAGTAACCGGTAACGGTATACATTCATGACCATCGCAATTGAATGATAAAAATCATTCAGTTGTATGTTTTCGCTATCGTTCAATCGTTCATGCGATAACATCCCAACCCTAAAAATTGTCTTTGGTTATCACTCGGCCATTATTGTTTACTCGAATGCAGAATTAAAGAAAAATAGACAACTTTCAATGATACGAAAAGCAGTTTTTAATTTTATTATTGGGCAGTTTTTATAGGATTTATAGAAGACTGTCTATTGAGATATCACACTAATATAATAAAGTTTGTATGTGTGTGTATGTATGTTTGTTACTCCTTCACGTCACAACACATGAACCGTTTTGGTCGAAATTTAGAATTAACATAGCTTATACCCAAGATATGATGTGATAACACAGGCTATATTTTAACCCGCAAATTAAAGATTTCCCGCGGGAATTAAAAACCTTTATCCACGCGGACGAAGTCGCGGGCATCATCTTGTTGAGCATAAGTATTATTGTTAATAATAAGACCTAATTCTGTTGCACACAAATTAAATTAAACCCACAGACATACAAACAGTCCAAATAGAATATTAAACCAAAGTAACAAAGCGCTTTCCTTTTCTGCAGGGAGCATTATAGATTAACTATAGCACAAGATTTACCCACGATGCCCACGATTTACCTGTGAAATTACTTTTGTGTGAAAATCTCTGAAATTAATAAAATGCAAGGCAACTGATTCTATGATGGTCAAAGACCGTGGTACATACCTCCATGGTTAGATACCTCCACGATACCTCCAATCTTCATGTCCAATTAAGAATAAAGTGACTTAACTCAAAAATTGCAATTTGTGAGAAGTGAGCAAAAAGATATCAAAAAGTATAGCGTCGAATAAATTTAAATGTAGTCTTCATTTAATTTTATTAGAAAAAGTTGATTTTTTTGTAGATTTATATATTGTATCTTTTATGTATGGATTGGTAATATTATATTAAACAGAAAGTACATAAATTTTGAGTTAGGTCGTTTTAATTCGATATGTTAAATTTTGGATATGTCAGTTGTCATTTTAAGTCACAATTGTCACTGTCAGGTATAGACCATAGACATAGACAATCTCAAAACAAACGTGCAGGCGAAAAAGTGAAAAAAAGCTTTAAAAAGACTCGACGGGGCTTTATTTTGCGGAAAAACACTTTTATAAATGAAAAATGGCAGTACGGCCACAGCACACGCATAACGGTGGTATCGTGGAACGAAGATTGCGTCCGATATACGGTAAAAATTATTTGTAACCTACACGATCAATTTATGAATTTATTCGGTGTGTAAATGATATGTGAATATGAATGACTTCGTTTCGCAGACTGGTTAGATAATGGGAACAATAAAAAGGCCTTGCAGGAGGCTGAAAAGGTTTTAAAGAAGAGTCCTTCGTTACAAGCGGCGCGAGCTTTGAAGGCCCTAGCGATGTTTAGGTTAGGTAAAGGGCCTGAGGCACATGCCGTCCTGCAGGCCCTGGCTGACGAGAAACCTAGTGACGATACCACGTTACAAGCTATGACTATACTGTACAGGGAATCGCAGCAGTGTAAGTACAATGTTATTTCAGACAAAAAATCCTCTATACTTTTATGCACTATACAATGTTTATATAATTTGTTAAAGGTGATCTCTGTCTTTACTCATCAGTATAGGTCATATAATGTTATAATTTATACATATTACTTCAACTAACTGTTTTTGGATACATTTTGGAGTAGATAAGCATGAGTAAAACACAATTCTTATAGACTCTCATCTCTTATGAGTTATTTGTTTATTTATTTACTGATTTTCTAACTATCATCATTGTTGTTGATTACTCTGTCAAAGTATGGCTTAAAAATTATGTTTTTTTTTTTTTATACTGAATATAACTGTGTATCCAATTATTCAATAGTTCACAAGGTATGTGAGCTGTACGAAGCAGCAGTGAAAACCGAGCCAACAAGTGAAGAGCTGCATTCCCACCTTTTTATGTCCTATGTGAGGGTCGGAGACTACCGGGCACAGCAGAGATCTGCCATGGCTCTATACAAGATAGCACCCAAGAATCCATATTACTTCTGGGTTGTTATGAGTGTTGTTTTACAGGTATACAATCCTTACTCATATTATAAATACGAAAGTGTGTTTGTTTGTCCTTCAATCACGCTGCAACAGAGCTACGGATCGATGTGATTTTTTGCATGAGTATAGTTGGGGATCTGGATAGTTACATAGGTACTTTTTATCCCGGAAAATAAAAAAGAGTTCGTGCGGGATTTTAAAAACTAAATCCACAAATTCGTGTGGAGTTAGGTTAGGTTTTAAAATGTCACGGGAACCCTGTTTTGTCTGTCTTTTTCTCAAATCGTCACTCCACATACGAAACCCATGAACATTTTGTATGGGAAAATCAAGAGAAAATGTTTTTTCTTTTATTTTATTTTCTCGTCAATTTTCCAATGTTTTTAATAATTATTCTGCTATCCTGGACAGACAAACAAATCAAAAACCATGAAAATCAGTCCAGCCGTTTTAGAGTTATAAGCGTTCAAACAAACCTTTTATATATTAAGAATTGTATCTGTATAGTGGTTCCTATTTACAGGCAAAAACTGCGGAAGATGCTACAAAGAAGGGAATCCTCCTGGCCCTCGCCCAAAGAATGGTTGACAACTTCATATCTGACAATAAAATGGAGGCGGAACAAGAAGCTCGTTTATACATTATGATATTAGAGTTGCAGGAGAAATGGGAAGACATCCTCAACTTCATAGAAGGTCCGTTATACCCTCAGCTGGTCCCAGGATCGACTTCCCAGGCTTGCATACCGTATCTGAAGAAACTTGGTCAATGGCAAAGGTTAAATCTACTTTGCAAAGACTTGTTATGGGAAAACCAAGATAGATGGGACTATTACTTGCCTTACTTGGACTCTGTCTTCCAACTGATGAAAAACGAGTGTGATGCAGACAATATTGCTGACGACTCCGCCGAGAAGTGCCACGAGTTTATCTGTCAACTAGTCGAGAGCATGTCTTCCGGACGCACTTTACGAGGTCCATATTTAGCTAGGCTAGAACTTTGGAAGAGGTTGTCGCTAGATGGCGACCCCACTGCATTGCTCGGCAGTAGTGTAGCCTTATGTATTCAGTATTTGAGAGTGTTTGCCAATAAATCTTGTGCTGTGCCTGATCTGAAGCCGTATATAGCAATGATACCTCAGAAGGAAAGGGAAGATTCGTGTAGAGATTTCCTGACGTGTCTGGGCTTTGATGAAAATAGCGAACCAGAAACAGTGAGTATAAGTAATTATTTACTACCTACTTGCAGACACATTCCCAGGATGAAGGGAACATAAACAACATGTGTCAATCATATTCTTGAGATTCAATGTTTTGAATAAGTAGCAACATGGCAGAGTTTGAATGGTCCTAATTGAATTTCAGTTTTAAACAATTTTTTATCTATACTATAGCAAAGTAAAGAATTAATAATTTTGTTTTTTCTTTCGTTCTCTCTTCTATCTGCGATCAGTCCGTGAAATATGAGCAGATGTGGGGTTCTTTAATTTAATTTAAAATTTTATCTTTAATTTAAAGTCGTTCGAGAAATTCGAGAATTAGTAATCCTACTATAATATTATGAATGTGAAAGTGTGGATGTTTGGATGTTTGTTACTCAATCACGCCGCAACGACTGAACCGATTTGGCTGAAATTTGGCACAGAGATAGATTATGGTCTGGAATAACACATAGGCTTTTTACTTTTTATCCCGGAAAATAAGAGAGTTCCCGCGGGAATTACAAAACCTCGATCCACGTGTACGAAGTCGCGGGCATCAGCTAGTTAAAAATATATCTTTTAATGGAATGTTTCACCACAGCCAGACGACATCCAGCGCCACATCTCGTGCTTGTGCGCGTGGCGGCTGACGTCCCCGCTGGGCTCGGCGGCGGAGTACCTGGCCGTGGCGGCGGCGCTGCGCCGCCAGTACCTGCGCTGCGTCGCCAGGCACCTGGTGACGGCCACGCAGACGGAGTACTGCGCGGCCGACGGGTACGGCACGCTCGCGGCACATAATTACTTCTATGCAGGTACACTTTATAGTGTTTAGATATATACGAGTATAGGTACATGTCGCTCATTTGCGACAAGGGTGACATAATTCAAAGTTCACCAATTTTAGTATTTTTATACTTTTTGCTATAAAAACAACATTACGCTAAGCACAAAAAAATAAGAGCGAGAGAGATTGTGACTTAATGCTCTGTCGCTTTATTGGCCGCTGTGTTGTTTCGAGACCTCAGCATCCACAAAAATTATTCTCTAATGAGAGAATTCTCTCATCGTCGATTTTGAATTATGTCACTCTTGTCGCAAACGAGCGATGTGTATTTTTATTAACAAACTAATACATTGTAATTTATGCCTTAGTCAATTGTTATACAGCCTAATTTTGCTTACAAAGTGTAAAGTAGGAATGGATTCTGAAAGCTGTCCTGTCCCACAGCGCTGCAGCAGCAGAGCGCTGCGCCGATCGTGGAGGCGCTGTGCCTGCTGGAGCTGGTGCTGCACAACTCGCCCTCCAACGTGCACGTCAAGCTGCTGCTGATCACGCTGTACCACGTGCTGGGTGAGTGGCAGCCACTGAGCACCATAATTATTGTAGGGGTTTGTATTACATTAATTGTATGTAACCTATATAATATACTCGGCCTGTGAAGCCGAGCCACTCCACTCGCGACTCACGCGTGCGCAATGCGGTCTTTTGTATGCCGCGTCGCGGGTCAAAATGTGAAATCGGTGCAGCTGTTGTCTAATTTGTCACCCTCCCCTTCCAACAATTATAATTAATCTATAGTTATTGGTTATCACTGGAAAGGCTGCAGTCATACTTTTGTGGACCTCCATACTTGGTTGACGCCATTTTGGCGCTGTAAGCACTGAGCAGATACAAGTGCCTCTGGTACTAATAGGTGATATTGCAAATGGATAGATAGACCTCTATGATTAATCTATGATTTCGTTGTTGTTATTTTATGATTTCATAGATTTTATAGAGGTTGACGCACCATTTACAATATTACTACTTTCACAGACACTCGATCTCAAATGAACGAGATACGACCGCGTGGCTCATGCTAGTGTGTGTGTCGTATCTGTATAAGTGTGAGCGAGAGCTTGCTCGCGGCTGACCGTTCCCACCTAGGCTCCTGACAGATACACAGACTTGCGCAATGTGCATGTACACGACGTAACCACAAGTAAAGCTCACGCGCCTTCGTGAATTACAAGAACTACCATACCGATTAGAGGTACGAGTTGAATTTACACTGCTATATCCCTACCAAGTTAACCCGCTACCATCTTAGATTGCATCGTCATTTAACATCAGGTGATAGATAGATAGATAGATGTCTTTTATTTTCCCACAAAACAATTACAGAAATGCGCTTACCAAGTAAGTAAATCTAAAAAATTCAAAAAATATATAAAAGTGGCCATGGAAAAATAAGGCACCCACTCAGCACAAAGCCACAGCATGCTGCAGCGCTGGTTTTCAGGGGGAACCCAAGTGTCCACAGACGTGATTCCGTAACCTAATTAAATAAACTCCATTAAATGAACCGTAAGGTGAGGTTAAGGTGAGATCGCAGTCAAGGCCTATCTTGACATCGAATTAAAAAAAAAACTACAAGGTGGCTGTAAATAACGTCTGTATGTTTTGTTGTGGCAGGTAACGCGGTGGCGGCGGAGTCGGTTTACGTGCGGCTGGAGCCCAAGCACATCCAGCTGGTGTCGCTGGGCTGGGTGCACGCGGCGCGCTGCGCGCCCGGCCTGGCGCCCGCGCGCGCGCTGCGCCTGCTGGCCGACGTGCACGCCTTCCACAAGCACTACGCCAAGGAGGTGAGGCAGTAACAAATCGCTCATTTCCACCAAATCGCACCGGAAAAAAGGTCCTAGCATACAGCATTTTGCTGAGTTAGGACCTTTTTTCCGGGTTGTGCCACACATGACTTAGTTGTTCCGGCGCTTCTTCTGCTTGACGACTTTTGTCTTTATTGTTCGGTGGAGGCGCCGGGATAACTTAATCTAGGTATACCTTTTGGGTGATGTGTGGCACAATTCATAAAAATAAAATAAACGTTTCTTTCTTTCTTTCTTTCTTTCTCTTTGCGACAAGAGTGACATAATTCAAAATCGACGATGACAGAATTCTCTCGTTAGAGAGTAAAGAGAGTATTTGTAAAATTCGATCCGATGTTACGGAATTATGAAGTCTGTCACTTTAGCTAACACTTTAGCCGACGATATCGCTCATTTGCGTCAAGAGTGACATAATTCAAAATCGACGATGACAGAATTCTCTTGTTAGAGAGTAAAGAGAGTATTTGTAAAATTCGATCCGATGTTACGGAATTATGAAGTCTGTCACTTTAGCTAACACTTTAGCCGACGATATCGCTCATTTGCGTCAAGAGTGACATAATTCAAAATCGACGATGACAGAATTCTCTCGTTAGAGAGTAAAGAGAGTATTTGTAAAATTCGATCCGATGTTACGGAATTATGAAGTCTGTCACTTTAGCTAACACTTAAGCCGACGATATCGCTCATTTGCGACAAGAGTGACATAATTCAAAATCGACGATGAGAGCATTCTCCCGTTAGAGAGTAATGTTTTGTGGATGCTACGGTCTCGAAACAACACAACGGCCAACAAAGCGACAGAGCATTAAGTCACAATCTCTCGCTCAATTTTTTTGTCATGTTTTTTTGGGCAGTTGTCCATATAGAACATTATAATTGCGTCGTTAAACCACAAAATAAGTCTGAAATAAACGCTTCTATCCAACAACCCGTCTGAATTGCTGAGCAATAGTACATTACTGCAGCGGCCAGCACAAGAGGCATTGATGGACGAATGTGTAAATGACGAACAACGAACAACAATAATTTTTCCCGCGTTAAAGTGTCCATTTGTTTCTTTTTTTCAATAAACAGCTTTCTACATATCTGCAAACCAGTACGAAATTTAAATAAAACCTTTGATAAGTTACCTCCTTGGTTGCTATATTTCGGAGTAAAAGATCGTTCCATTTTTAAATTACACGACAGATGTGAGTTTAGTATGTAATTTATTTGGCCGCTAAACCACGATAGATAAGGATTTTGATACCACTTTTGCCGGCCGCTGCTCGCATGTATTTGACTAGTACAGCAATTTCGATTTATCTTGAAGAAGGGAGTCATTATAATGCTCAAATTTCCAAGCATGTTTGAAAAAAAGTTATTACAATGTATCCCACTGAACGTTCCACGTGCACGTGACAGAGCGTGGAGCACCTGACGTACGCGTACAAGTACGGCACGTTCGAGAAGCTGCTGGAGCTGGGCGCGTGGGGCGCGCGGCTGGGCGCGTGCGCGTGGTGCGCGCTGGCGGGCCGCGAGCGCGCGCTGCTGCCGCTGCTGGCCGGCCCGCCCGCGCCGCTGCACGCGCCGGCGCGCCTGCCGCACCCGCCCGTGTGAGTACACATCGCCAGAGCGTGGAGCACCTGACGTACGCGTACAAGTACGGCACGTTCGAGAGTTTTCACTTTTTTTTATGTGCTACAAATATGCAAAACGGCACCCGCCACGCTACGTCACGTCTGTGAATCAAGAACCTTTCGTAGCACCTCGTCAGTTAATGTTATTAGCTATTGTCATCTGTCACTGCGATAGGTACTTGAACTACCTACTCAGTGTGTTTACTGTCGAGATGACGTCATCTAGCGTTTACGTCAATTTACGCGCGAAAAAAAAAAGAAAAATTTTAATGCATTGTTTTGGTACTTATCGATTGAATAAAATTTCAATAAATTTTGTAGTAGTAAATTATCGCCTTAGGATGAAATTGATATACTTTTCAAAAAAGAGTAAAATACCCTATTGTAAAGGTGCGATACGCATACCCTATGGTGTCGGTTTTTTGCGCAGCGACAACCGCGACCTGAACGCGATAATCGGCTGGGAGCCGCCGCAGTGCGCGGACGCGGAGCTCAAGGCGCGCACCTTCGACCAGGACGTCGCCTACCTCCGCCTCAAGGACGGGCTCGTCTCCTCCATAGGTGCGTACAATCTATATTATATATAAAATTCAAAGTCCTGACTGACTGACTGACTGAGATATCAACGCACAGCCTAAACTACTGAAGTTAGAAACTCGAAATTTTTACAGTTGGTTCCTTTTATGACGTAGGCGCACACTAAGAAAGGATTATTGGAAATTCCACCCCTAAGGGGTTTAAATAGGGGATGGAAGTTTATATGAAAGTCCGTCATTTTTCAAGCTGTTTCCATCAAAGTTGGTATTTGAGCTTTCAGTTAAAAATAAAGAAGTACGTGTGTCATAATTTTTGAAAATTCCACCCCAAAATCTAATTCCACGCGGACGAAGTCGCGGGGGCAAAAGCTAGTTAATTCTAAGGGGCCCATACACGGTCAAACGTGTTTGTCAAACACGTAGCATTTTTACGTGTATTTGATAGTCTGTGGTCGTATTTGTCAAACAAACTACGTGTTTGACAAACAGTAACGGAGGTGTTTGATTCGGTGCGCTGGTGTTTGATGACCTTATTCAAACAACCGTAACAAAAACACGTAAAAATTTTACGTGTTTGACAAACATGTTTGACCTTGTACGGACCCTCTAAGGCTGAAATCTATGGACCGCATTCTCACTCTGCTCAGACCCAAGACAGAGTTAAAACGAGACAGATTTATGTCAAAACATATTTGTGTCTCGTTTTAATTCTATCTTAAGTCAAAGCATACTCTGACTTAGCTCAGACTTTAGTCCTACTTGCATGAATTTTAGTGACAAACTACATAGACAATCTTACTACTAAAAACTTTAAGTGTCTTGTTTTAATTTGAACCCTGTTACCCGTTCACTCTACAGATCGTAGTCATAGTGACATAAGTAATAATTAGCGAACAGATGCCCAAGTCTGCTATTGCAATTGTAGTTACATTGCCTATCAATGACATCCCAATTGCTACTTTTAGCAATTTCGGTAGTCTACTAATTCAATGGCGTCACAATTGTTTTCCGATGGTTTGCCACTGACACATCTATCTTTGAATCTAGCTTGAATAAACGTTTTTAATATGTAGTTTTTTTTGAAACTCATTTCGGCAAACGCTTTTTAAGCTAATGGTAATACCGAGGTATCATTGAATTACAATCCAATTATAAAAAGTCGAACGACCATTGTGAATTTAGTAGACTACGAATTTTTGGACCAATGATAATTGAATTGTAATTGTATTGCGGTTCAATGACAATGACATGTAAAATAGCAGACTTGGGCCCCAGTACGTGTCGCCAATGACACAAATATTAATGTTAGTGAAACTGTAAATCCGCAGCGCTGTGCATAGAATGCTCGGACAACAGAAGCGTGGAGGAGAAGCGCGCGCAGCTGGAGGAGCTGCAGGCGTGCATCGAAGCGTTCTCGTGCGCGATGGACAAGTGCAAAGAGAAGTACAGCGGAGCGCTCAACAGGCTGTGCATATCCGCGCCTTTCCCTTCTAGAATTATTGGTGAGTTCATATTATACTAGATTTTATCCGTTACTGACAGGTTTTTTAAAATCCCCCCGGGAACCATTTGTTTTATTACGTAAAACATATATATACAACATCTATATTCCTCGGTAAAAAGAAGGTCGCCCAGGGCGACTTTTTACAATGATGCAAGTCGCAAGAATTGTTGTTTGATTTTCTATGACTGTATCGCGGATTGGTCCGCAATAATTCCGCCAATGTCGATGTCAGCGGAAAAGACAGCGTAACATCGCGTCGATCTAAATTGACAGGTCTAAATCGAGTATTATCTTGTAAAATTTCCATCTTGAAAATGTAACATCCATGAAATTGTACCATCATGAAAATGTACCAACTTGAACATGTACCTGCCATAAAATGTACCAAATTGTACATGTACCATCATGTACATGTATTATGTACCATCATGTAAATGTACCATTTTGTAAATTGTTTCGTATAAAATGTTACAAAGGCGGTATTGTCCCGCAGCCTTCGTGAGCTCCCCGGTGCCGTACCGGGAGCTGTACGCGAGCGTGCTCAGCATGGTGTGCGAGCTGTGCGCCGGCGACGGCGA
Source organism: Hipparchia sbordonii (assembly GCA_038048805.1). Taxonomy (NCBI): domain Eukaryota; kingdom Metazoa; phylum Arthropoda; class Insecta; order Lepidoptera; family Nymphalidae; genus Hipparchia; species Hipparchia sbordonii. Next base: position 2,356,309 of record CM076107.1, on the reverse strand, counting down.
GCGCGGCCGCGACAGCGCCGACCGCCTGCGCGCGCTGCTCGCCGCGTCGCGCCCGCTGCTGCAGGGCGTGCCCGCCGCCGACCCCTGGGGGCTGAGAGAGTCTTTAGAAGCGTTCTCCAATTACTTAGAGGTTAGTCATCATCATCGTCCGTGAACGGGTGCCACCAACGGGAATGGGTCTGGTTTGTTTGCCCGTCTTAACATGTATTGAAGTTACCTACATTTGCATTTTTGAAACTTCATTGCGGAAACACTGTATATGTATAGCATAGTTTTGTTATAGGTAACAATAGGTTGTAAAAAAAAATTTTTTTTTAAAAGAGCAACTGCTGGGTTTCTTGCCGGCTCTTCTCAGCAGAATCTGCATTCCGAACCGGTGGTAGATTTATGACGTGTCATAAGAGCTACAAGTTGGCCTACATGAAATAAATAAATTTTGATTTTGATCAACAACATCGCATTGCCAGCCCACTATTGCACACAGGTCTCATTTCTCTCAGAAGAACTCTTTATAAGCGTTATCCAATTACTTGGAGCTTAGTTAGCTATTGTAGCTGATGGACGCAGTAAAAACACTGGCTTTGAGAAAAAAGAGCTAGGCGTAAAATCTATGTAGAGCTTAGAGCTTCGGAGGAATCCTCAAATGAATTTACCACTGGTTCGGATTTGTTATTATGATCCAGGCATTTTGTACGAACTCTTATTGGTAGGCTTTTTATTATTAAACCTACCTAGTTGAGTATCTAGCTTCGTGATAGGAAAACAACCATTTGAATATTAAATCACACTCTTTTATTATCCGACATCTTTACATTACATTTTTCACAGAGTCACAGAGCCACAGACAACGATACCACAGAGTACAAACTGTCAATACTTAACACGAACTAACACAATGTAACGTATCATCCAATTTTCCTTAGTCGGATTACAGTTTTTAAATACTTTCCTCGTCTCCAGTTTATAGGCGTCATCGCGTTCCTCCTGGGCGTGAGCAACGAACTGATAGTGCCGACCAACGCGAAGAAATCCAAGAAGAAAGCCAATCAATCTCCCGACCAGATACTGACCGCGGAAACGTTGAGCAAGCTAAACGACGAGGTGCAGAACACTATCAGCTTCCTAGAAGACATATTCGAGAAATGGCCAAGTTACGACTACGGACTCAGTATAGAAGACGAGCTGGCCAAACTAGAAATCTCAGACAAATACCACTGCCCCGTAGAACAAAAACTAAAGAACGGACTCCAAGAAATCCTCACAGACGTTAAGAACATATTAAAGAAAAAGTCCAAATATTTAAAAACAGTTTTATTCTACATATCGTGTAAATAATAATCTGCCATTTCGCTGCGGCCTACGCGTGTAGGCGCTAGACAAAGACATTACAAGTACATACGCTTTATATTGTTAAGTTACGGTTGTTTATCGAATAAGGGTGGAGGCATACTTGTAACACGACACGATGCTACGCTACGCGTTTTGTCGTTACAAATCGTAGGTAGTCTTATATGACCAGGACACATTGAAATCACTTGTCGCAATGTAGTGTCTCCAATGAATGAGCGAATGTTGTTCATCAATACCTATGTATGTATGTATATGTTTTATTAGTGTAAAATTTCTAAATACATATCAAAAATTACGGAACTGGCGAGAAATGCTCATATTTCCTCTGGAAATCGCGCTCTGAGTGCCTTGACTGTTAGGACTGGTCTATACCGGAATGACAGCGGTGCGGCGAGCACTTTCAGTGTGAAATAATTTTAATCTTTATCCACATAATCGCTAAAGACCAGTATCGCTTGACGCGTGGCACTGCGGGCGGCCGCGTGACTTTTTTTGTGCTTTTCAAGCGATACTGATCTTTAGCGATTATGTAGATAAAGTTTAAAATTATTTCACACTGAAAGTGCTCGCCGCGCCGCTGCCATTCCGGTGTAGATCGGCCCATTAGGCTGGAATCTATAGACCGCACTCTCAGTTCAGACTCAAGACAAAGTCAAAATGAGACAGATTTATGTTTGAGCATATTTGTGTCTCTTTTTAACCTCTATCTTGAGTCAGAGCAAGCTCTATAGATTACTACGGTTTATTTCCTAACGGTGTTTTAGAAATTTCAACATCATCATTTCATTTCAACCCATCATCGATAGAATGAGAAGAGTTAAAGTCAGGTTATGGTTTTAAAATTTACCGAGTTAATTTTTCTGGGTGTTCATAATTTACTATGCTGTAAAACTGGGACAGGAAATACTAAGATTTGACAGTTTCAACACGCACCTCCTGGCGGCGTGTTAGAAGTATGCTTGTGGCCTAAATAACAAAACCATTTTTTTTGCATTTTGGTTTGACTGGAACTTATTTATGTACATTGTACATTTATAAATAGTGTTTGATAGGTACTTATACAACTGAAATAAATGCGATACGTTTTTGATTCATTATTGTGTTTGGATTCTCTTTCCATAGATTATAATCTCTTCCCAGTCATCTTTTACTGTAAGCGTGTACAGATGCTTCGCATCACACGCACGAGTCGTATCAATCGCGTCAAATGGATGTTATAATTGTATTTTGGTTGATCTTTCGTGTGCGTCCACGACTCCAGTGATCTCCAGATCACCCAAAGAATTCAAAAAATATAGGCGCTGTGGGCGCTTGCCTAAACACCACTACACACTAACTACGCGTTGAGTTTAATGCCCTGCCTGCGCCGTAACGCGTAAAGTAACAAGATAATAAAGGCATTACGCAGATGGGGCCAATATTTTACTGCGTTAAATGTGTTGAAACATTACTAATGACGTTAGACGCCAAGCGCTAATCCATTTATGCAGATGGAGCAGTAGCATAAAGCACAACACCGAGGTCCGAGAATCACAGCCGAGAACTCTCGCTTAGCTCGATTTTTTTTTTTTTTTATTTTTTTTTTCATAGTTTCGCTTAGTAGCCGTTGCAGGTTATACTTGGCCCAAATTAAAAAAAATCAACAAACTAAAAGTGACCTGCATTGGTCAATAAATAATGGGCATATAGATTAGAAAATAAAATAAAAAATTCGAACTTGATTCATATTTATTTACAACACGAATATTGCGTTTACATTGAAATCGGCCACAGTACAAAAATACGGTGAAGTCACAGCTTGCCTTCGACCGAATCTACGTACAAAATAATTATAAAACAGTCTGAAAATACGGAATGTGATGTAATATAAAAAGAACATGGAATATTGCCTATTATTATAATTTGTTAGAAAATAATAATTAACTAATGGTCTTTAATTTGGTCACTTGCTAACTTATACCTACTGCCATATTAAATGAGCTGGATACCAAACATATTTTTTACATTATTGTTCGATTACTTTGACTATACTAACTTAAAGTATGAACGAGTGGCCATTGTGTCTATACTAGCGATGTGCGAGTAGAGTTATTTGACTCGATTAACTTGAATCAAATCTTAAACGAGTCAAATCGAGTTCACTTTTCAAATAACTCGGTCCGAAATCTACCTAGGTACTTCAACCAGCATCACACGAGTTACGACCCGCGTCGTGCATCTCTCGGCTCGATTCGCCAATTCCTATCGTCCAACAGATATCGGCGAATCGAGTTGAGCGAAATAGCAATAGCATAAGGATCAGGCCGTAAATTTTGCCACTTAGTGACATAAACTGTTATACAGATTTTATGTAACAATAACATAATCGTTACATAAAAACGTTACCTATAATTGTAAAGCTAAGAACAGAACTGTGAACAAAAACACAACAGTAAAATAAAGAAATAGTTTTTATTCTGTTATAATAACTGTAAGGCTCTGAACTGATTTTGGAGGCATCTGTGAACAAATAATTATTTATGTTGTTTATATATTGAATTTAGTTTTCAAGATCCCGCAGGAATTATACTTTTTTCGGGATAAAAAGTAGCCTATGTTTTAATCTAAGGTATAATCTATCTTAATTTTAAATTTCAGCCAAATCTGTCCAGTGTTTGAGTTTATTCATTACAAACATACACACAAAAATACAAATCTTTCCTCTTTATAATAGTAGCGTAGATTGGTATCTACCTATTAGACATAACTACTAATTATTTTCGTGAAAAAAGTGCTAACCTAAATGGCAAGTCCTCGTCTCTCACCTACACTAAGCTTTAAGGGTATTTTATGTAACGTTACATAAAATTAAATGTAACACGTTAGATAAGCGTTACATAAACGTTACATAAGCATGAATTTCTGGTATCTTATCGGTGATAACTCATTATAAATGCAATATTTCCAATTGAAATTAGGACTGTTTAATAACTTACGACCGCAAAACTAATTTCTGATAAAATATTGGTAAAAGTTGAGTACTTACGTTTAAATCTTCAAAAACAACCTCCGTAACGACGTGACCGTGTCACTCTATCCACGAAAAAATTCGACTAAATTTAACACAATAGCCGTAGTTGTTTGGACAACCACATGATATTCTATGGCTATGTTGCGAAATAGAAAAATGTTTCTAATTAAATGATTAGTTAAAAACAAACGGCTATGAAGCGTTACATACAAAAAGTTACATAAATATCGGATTTCTTACCAAAATTAAAAATTTCAATAATATATATAAAAAAATAATTAAAGTAAATAAAATTGTCACTAGATGTAAGCCAATTTCATAAATATTATAAGGAAGAAATTATATAAATTGTAAACGCAATAAATACGATACAGCATGAAGAAATGCTATGCCACCTCTACAAAGGACATAGTGATTATTTGCAAAAAGCTCCTTTTGGATTATATAAATATTTTTTTTCTTATTAATTTACTATTAAAACGTGGAAGAACTTTACGGTCTCGAGTACCTATACAATAATTCATGGATCTTTATTATTTAAATCCATGTACCCATCATAAAAATCGTAAAAACTTAAGAAGACAAGAGGGAAGGAAAAAAAGTGGCAAAATCTACGGCCTGACCCATATAATCGCGTGTAGCTACTCTACTAGACGCTGACTCGAGTCAACTCGGGTTGCGATTCGAGTCAACTAGGATTGCGACTCGAGTTAACTCCGGTTGCGTCTCGAATCAACTCGGGTTGCGACTCAAATTAACTCGGGTTACGACTCTAGTTCAGTAGCCATACCAACTCGTCACATCGCTAGACTAAGATAAAGTATGAGCAACAAAGGGGCATACCACAGGCCTAAAACGTATCACAATGCGTCAGAACAGTTTCTAGATTATATTTTGTCTGTCTGTATGCCTGTTACCTAAGCCTATTCGTCAATTTTGCGACTGTAAAAGAAAATCGTATTCATTTAACAGCTTGAAATATATAGTTTCATTTATCAATTCAATTATATTATGAATGACGTAAAAAGTCTGCGTGATACTAAAGAATAACCCTCAAAAGGTTACAAGAATAATCGCGCAACTTTTTTTTAAGGTATCAATAGTCGGTCGTTAACCAACTCATTCAATATGACAATGCTATTGAACACAAAACTATAATAAAATTGACAGAATTTACAAATATATCAATCTGCCGTATCCTTTTTCTATTTCAAAGGTGGAGATCGATTAATTAATCCGTCAATCAGTTGTATGCCATGTTTTATTTTCAGACATAAATTTTTAATTTCAAACTAAATAGCATTCTTATAAACATTCTTATAATTCACGTGAAAAACACACCTTAGCTATAAAATCTGTCCTCTATAGGTACATTTAGAAATACATCTGAAAATAACAATATATCTCTTGGAAAATAAATCTTGTTGCCTTTCTACAAAAAGTTATTATGGAGGCCACACACGTTCAAACAATTTTGATTACAAGTGTCATATTAAACCTGTAAAAGAAGGGCAGTTCAATTTTGTTTGAAAGTCTGTGGGTTCTTTTATTTGAAATATATCATGTAATAATAACGCTATTTATTTCCAAAAGCATTTCAAAAAACTACAGCAAGTACACAACATAAATAAAAATCCCTTCAGAACAAAAACGCACAACACTCAAAACACTTGAATAAAATTATCTTAAGATTATTGTATAGAAAACAGTCATGTGTTTTTAAACTTAAATAACCTACATCAAAAGGTTAATAAACTTGTCTTAAATAATGTGGCAAAATGGTAATAATAATCTAAAAAAAAATGTTTCATACAAACTTCCCTTCCCTTTTTCTTTCCTTTTGTGCTGCGATTTCAAAAATCAATATCGAGATTTCAAGAATTATTTCTTCCTTTCAATCTCTAGATCTGACAGTCACAATACTGTTTAAAGCTAGAGATTAATTAAAATCGGTATAGAGATGAACTGAAAGTGGAATATCAAAACTTTTTTGAGTTGTTTTTGTTCTGCAGTGAAAAAACACATAACTGTTCCCGAAATACTAATAAACTATTAATATAATGAGGAAAAACATTATGCACCAGTAATAAACGCTAATCTAGGCGGGCCGCATCGAAACGTAAAACAAACCAGCCTAACGCTTCAACTTAAAACTAGATCATAGCCTACATTCGAAGTATGTGCAATATAATATGCAGGATACTATTCTGAGAACAGTCCGTAACACATTTAGGGCCGATCTCACCAACATAAGTCTTATCCGAGCGTAAATAATAAATTTTGGCAGATTTTCAAAACTGTCAAAATACGTCCAGATAAGACTTATTTTACATTGGTAAAAACTCTTAGGGTACTTGAAAAATCTTTTTATATTTTTCTGTCTATTTCAAATAATATGCTTCATACCAACATTTATTGCGCACGAAATACTTATCAATTACCATTATCAATCACTTGCGATTTTTTTTTTTGAGAAGGTTCAATATCAGATTTTTGAAAATCTTTGAATCCAGGTTTTATTTTCTTTAAAATCAACGCCATGCTTTCTTTTACTAAATACTTTTATCTCAAATATTTTAAATCTTTGTCTTACTGAACGTTCTCAATATAACACCCTGGATAATAAGTTTTATATAAAATTAAATATTGTATTTTTTTAAAGAAAATATCTTGAGACTCTAATCTTATTTCTCTTTGAACTAACACAGAACAATTTGAGCTTTAGAGGTTCATTAAAGTCGTGTATTTATTGATGGTAAATTTTAAAAGGCACATTTTCACTACAATTAATGTCGATTTTTGTTGTTGTTACATAAAAAATACTAGATAAAGAAAATGTGTTCAAAAACTCTGACAAGTATATAAAAAAAAGTTCTACTGTAAAAATTAATAAATGTGCAAATTGCTTACTATTATTTTCGAAGAACTATTTTTATTTATTTTTATGTAAGTATATATTTTACTTTTTTCATATACTATTTTTTTTTAAAATATATTACAGAATTGTATTATAATGGTTTACCCTCAATCCTTATTGCAAAACAGATTATGCAGCGTTTATTTTTTTATTCATATAAACATAATTATGAAAAAATAAATACTTAATGTGTTTTAAAAGTGCAAACTTAATAATTAAAATAAAACTACTAAATTAACTTACCTATTTGCTATGCTATTCTGCTAGGATTTTTTTTGGCAGTAATGTTTAAAAGTTACTTGTTAGTTTCATAAGTGTAAAAAAATTGCAACCTTTTTCCAAATAGCATCATTCATTGTTTTATAAGTGTAATTTCATAGAAATGATATTATACAAAATTGTACAATTGAATTTCAAAAATATCCAATCGAAGATCAGAAAAAAAAATAACAAATGTTTATAAACTTATTATTAACGCTCGATAGATTCCATACAGACATTCGAATTTGAATGAATGCACTTTAAATTTAAATACGTCGAGCATGTACTAGCATGTGAACCCAGCATTATGATTTTATGGCGAATTCGCCAAATACTTCTACACCTAAGGCCAAGGGAATTGCCAACATGAAAGACAATATTGCCAACATAACATGCATTTGGTTCCAATATTTGCAATACAATATGGCAAAGCGATCCACATGACCAGAAAAATACTGACAAATATACATTCAATACTAATCTAGTTGTACTTTCCACATAAAAAAGGGTTTCTATATACATTATTATCATCATTTTTTTATCTATGTATTTACTTTTATACTATATATGTTTATATATTACATCTCCCCAGATATTATGTTATATAACATATTACACTCTCGATCGCTTATCACAATGTTTATTTTTTTTTATCAAAGGGATTATTTTTACACAAACTTTTATACACAAATGGAATTGTATTATTTTTCCAAATATAATACAGATTATAAACCACGAAACTAAGGTACAAAGTAATTTATTAATCTATATCATCTTTAAAGTCCTACTAACATAATGGGACTGTAATAAAATACTGCATGTATGTAACCCAACCATTTTTTTATTGCTTTGTATAATTATTATATTTTAGCAGATATACATATAAAGAATACAGATTCCTTTTATAGAAAAGATTCTAATAACGAGACTGCACGACGAAGATATTAATTTGCGAGGGTAATAATAAAATGATTGGGCATGGAATTCGAGAAAGTAAGTAGTGTAACTTAAGCTTAAAACTGAATACTTCAAAAACTTGAATCATACATGAACAATATAAGTTATAAAATAAAATTAACAGCTGACTGCATATTCTAAGGTTAAAGGCTTTAGAACATTTCCGTGAACAATCCATAGCGAAACTAACTTTTCCAATACGCGGATTAGTCGCAGATATGTGCTGAAGACCTCTACCAACACCAATATAAAAAAAACTTAAAAGTTACAATTTTGTATAACTAATGTTCATTATACCAAAAGTATAAATTATGGTAAATTAATATAATAAGATAGGAATTCTCATAAAATTCGGAATAAGAAAAGAAAAAATTCATAAAAGTTATTTACAACTTTTGTTACACATATATGTATGAAAAATCAATTATATATTTTTTTATTTTACTAATAGCATGTATTTGTTATCTTTATCTCTACAAACTCAGCATATTTCCGCCCACCATACACAGCCATGGCAAAAATTTGTACCAATATAAAACTTTAACAAAGTCGGTAACATTAATGGCAACACTCTTAATAAACTCGTAAACTAAAGGACCTAGCACCAAACTTTGAAAGCAACAATGCGATAATGTCAATCCTTACCCGCTGACTCACTCACACACACACACTTATACATATATAACACTCAGTTTTGCTTTTCTAGCGCACGTTACAAAAACATTGAATGAAATTAACAAGCTTTTAATTGAACACATACATAATGCAACATTGTGCGATAAAATGTATAGTTATAAAAATCCAAAAAAAATGAGCACAAACTATGATAAATAACAATATCAATATTATTTATTGTGCTTAACTTTTTTGTACATGATGGATATCATGTTATATAACAAAATAATAAATATCTTGTTATATAACAAAATAAATCTTCATATAATCTTTACCTGTTGCTATAACTGCAATTAGCTCAGTGCTAGGGGCCCGATGTTAGTTACAAGTGTAGTAAATGGTAGTTATAGGTATAGTGGGCAGAAATCTTTTATTCACTAAATAGACCTTAATGTTACAAAATGTAACCATATGTTTACTCAAACATCCTAAATCAATCACAAAATTATTTTCAGTTATCATTTTTTTAATTCGATGACAAGGTATCCTTTAACTAACAATGTCACCTGTGCAATGCATTTTTTGTGTTACCGGCTTTCGTATCATAAGCACTAGGCTTCGATCATAGAAAAATAAGTGGATATCGCATGTTAGTCCGATTTGTATAACCACTAAATATGAGTGCAGATCATTTCGCTAGCTAGTCTGTCATCGAACATTGACGTGAAGCAGTTATTTCAGTGTCAAGGAACAATGATGCATTTGAATAATAGTTGAAGTATGAAGTGCTGAATCCCCTTATTTTTCTGTGATCGAAGGCGCTAGTCTATCACCGGTCTCCAATCCAGCATACTAATAGACGTCAGTGATAATTGCTTAAAGGCCTATATGTATCTTATCACTTACCAATCACTATCACCCAATCCTCTGGCAGTGGTCTGTTATACGCACCGCATCACAATTTATACACATATCACTTTTATAACATACAACTGTATAATTGTCGTTTTCGCAATTCTATTATACACTTGGTCGTTTTCGTGGTTCGTTACACGCACATATTCACTTTCAGTCATGTTCAAGTTTAAGTTAAAGTTATTGCACTTGTGCTTACAGAGTGTGGAAGATGTCCCGCGCGTTATCCTTAGAATAACGCTTGTAGGAACACTCGCTGAATCAGCTGCCACTGCAAACATATTTCATCAATTGTAAATACAAAAAATCATCTAACAGCGAAATTGTCGTTGAAAATTTAATATCTACTATGTGATAAAAGCACAGCCTTTTTCTGTAAGTTGAGGACTGGCAGAGTGACATAGGCTACTTTTAATCCCGGGGAATCCAAAGCATCCCACGGGATTTTTAAAAACTAACTCCACGCGAGCGAAGCCGCGGGCAACAACTAGTATGTACTTTAAGCAGACGACAAGATGGAGTTGCTAGTTGACGCCGATGTCTAGTTAATAGAATCTGTGTTTCGCGGGAGGCTTTGGCCGCGGCTAGTTACCACCCTACCGTCAAGACGTGCCGTCAAGTGATTTAGCGTTCCGGCACGATGGCATGGCACGGATGTAGAAACCGATTAGGGGGTATGAAAACACTACCACCGATTAGGGGTATGATTACACTTCCATACCCCTTCCAAGTTAGCCCGCTACCATCTTCGACTGCATCGTCACTTACCAACAGGTGAGATCGCAGTCAAGGACTATCTTGTCATCGAATAAAAAAAGAGATCGACCGTTCCGTAGAACAAAGTCTCATCTGCTAAATTCATAACTTGAGATTTGAGCCTTGCAGATGTGACTTTTAAGGTTCAAATTTCAAGTTGTGAAATTTAGCAGATGCGACTTTGTTCTACGGAAGGGTCGAGATATTTAGTTACCTCCTGTTGGCCATGGCGCGCCGCTTGGCGGTCTGCCGCTGGTGCTCGAACTCGAAGTCCTCCTCGGTGAGGTTGAGGCGCTGCATGTGGTACATGAGGTAGTCCTCCGTGAGCACGGCCTCGGGCGGGTGGCGCAGCACCTCCAGAGTCTCGCACAGCCCGCACGCGCGCTTGCGCACCTTGGCCGGCCCCAGCGCGCCCGCCAGGATCACCAGCGCCGCTTTGAACAGCACCTGCAGAATAATATAAGCTTATAGCAAAGCAACATTCGCCCATATTAACAGTCAGCGCAACGGCACATCATACGAACGTACGCACGCACACTACCATATATTAGAGTTACTAGTAAATAGTATCTGCCTGTAATAAGATACAGGTGGTATATTATTCCAGCATCAATTGTCTGCATAAATGAAACTAATAGTGGTAAGCTATCTGAAGGAAGATATGATTTCAGCTTGTCAGCCAATTGAGTGTGGTATATTATTCCTGCATATGCACACCTAGATTAAAAGGCAGACAACAATAAGATCTGTTTCCTAGACAAAGTCTTCCTGAATCTTTTGTTAGTAAAGAGTAGAAACTCAATTTTATTTTAGGTCATATTCCACGACATATAATATTTATGACATAAAATAAAATTGAGTTTCATAACTTTACGAACCAGAGAGATCCAGAAAGACTTTTCTAGTCTTGGGAACAGAGAAATTTTTTGAGTTAACTGACTTTTGATCTACTTGTAGATGTGTCATAAATAGAGACCGGATTATATGCAACATAAAAAGCTTGTTATATGCATGCAAATATGCATGAAAAAATGCTTGAAATATGCACGAAAACTGGCAGAATATGCAAAATTAAATGATAAATTTTAGGAATCCCTAAAAAATAGAAAAGTAAGTATTCATTTTTTTTATTTCAAAATCAGCATACAATTAGTAAATTATTTTTTGATAGGCGATAATAGGTACAGTAAGCAACATTATATGATATTAAAATGATTTAGAATTTGTGTAAACGTAAACAATCAAATATTTTTCTAAATTTTCAGTGGTAAGATTGTATCTACGGTCATTTAGAATATTTTTGTTTTGTTTAGAAAAGGTTCGCTCCATATCCATTGAGGTAACTGGGCAGAATTTGAACTTGGGTGCTATGGCACTTATAGTTTCCGGCAAAATTTCTGCCGTCCCATTAATGAAACTATCAATTTGACACAAGCTTTGAAAACCTGGGTTATTGCTCAATATGTTTTCAAACTTTTCTTTAAGTTTATGGGGTAATGCGGCGGCAACGGAACGCAGAGTGAGTGAAAAATATTGTAAATGTACCGATAATATGCATCATAACTAGATCTTAGGTAAAATATGCTATTACCGCTGAGAATGGCTAAAATATGCAAATGCATATGCGAATATGCAAATGCATATAATCCGGTCTCTAGTCATAAGATTTCACCTTGTCAGCCAATTGGAGGTGGCATATTATTCCAGCATCAAGTGGCCGCATAACTGAAACCACTGTGGTACACTATCTCACCTTGACTCCCTCGCATAGAAAGCAGTCCCAAACTCGCAGCAGGCTGTCCCAGGGCAAAGTGCGAGTGAGAGCACACAAGAACCATTCGGTGGCGTACAGTACCGGCTCCACGCGGTGCTTGCCCAAGTGTCTGTGAACAGCAGGCGCTGTCCTTCTTAGCAGAGCGTGAAGTATGTCGCCATCGCGTTGGAGAACCTGAGAATTTAGTAAAAGGATATTGGAGAGCTTTTTTTGTTTTGTATTGTAATAGCTACATAATACATCACCACACTGCAAGCCATCGGGAGGGCTTCCATCCCTAATAGACTACTGGCCCGGTCCAAAAATGGATGGGTCATATGAACCACCAGGTGACCTATATAGGACGATATAAGAGCATAAAATAATACGATTCAGCACTATGCCGTCACTTGTAAGCTGTCCAACTGAGTGCTGGTGAGAATTGAAAAGTGCAGGTAGAGGGAGTACATTTTGGTCATATATTTTTGTATGGCATTTTTACCATCGATAGATCCATGAAAAATAATAAGAAAGCGCGCAGTGCCGTACAAAAATGTGGATCCACATAGTCGGTAAACTTTTTTGATTTTCTGAAAATTTCCCGGGTAAATATGGTCATTTGATTCTGTACGGCATCAGCTTCATACTGTTTCAATACAGCTTCTAATCCATTATTCCGCAACGCCGTACAAAAATCATGCGACAATGGAAAAAAATCAAGGGTTGCAACCCCCTCTCTTTTCGTGGTCCAGGGGGTGATTTGATACAACATAAAATTAATTTATTTTGAAAGTATTTTATGCATAGATAATATTTTTTTACATGCCGTACATTTTCGTTGGTCCAAAGTTTTGTAGGGGAAAAAGAACTCAAGGACCTCACCGTGGGGTCATGCCTGCGCTATGGTCATTTTTGGCTGTGGCATCAAGCTGAGGCAGCGCCCTATTTAGTGGCATTATGCATCCTAGATATTGGTAGGCGCCTGGCTTTTCAGAGAACCGATGGTTTTTTTTATCTTTCCCTCGGTTCTTTGAAAATCTTTAGGGCGCCTACTTTGTTTTTGTTTTATAATTATTTTTTAATCTACTAAAATGTGTTGTGTTGCTGCTAAATAAATGATTTATTATTATTATTATTATTATTAAACAGTATGAAGCTGATGCCGTACAGAATCAAATGACCATATTTACCCGGGAAATTTTCAGAAAATCAAAAAAGTTTACCGACTTTGTGGATCCACATTTTTGTACGGCACTGCGCGCTTTCTTATTATTTTTCATGGATCTATCGATGGTAAAAATGCCGTACAAAAATATATGACCAAAATGTACTCCCTCTACCTGCACTTTTCAATTCTCACCAGTACTCAGTTGGACAGCTTACAAGTGACGGCATAGTGCTGAATCGTATTATTTTATGCTCTTATATCGCCCTATATAGGTCACCTGGTGGTTCATATGACCCATCCATTTTTGGACCGGGCCAGTAGTCTATAAGTCATGGTTGATATACAATCTACGCGCACGAAGGGCTTTAAATAAATAAATAATAAATAAATACATAGTCTTTTAATCAAGAATAAAAAAAAAGTTTTTTAAGCCTTTAAGTCTTCATTTCTGATTTGCACAGCCAGGGTTGTGAAGGCTCGTCTGAGATCTGTGTTTCCTGATATGTACTATCTGGATGTCTTTCAAATAAGAGTGAATAGGCATCTCCAGTAGAAGTATAAAAGCGTAAACTCAACCACAAAAGGGGTTTCTGCGTTGCGCCTGCGCTTGGCAATATATGGACTCACCTCCAGTCCCGGGTTGTAGTACCCGCTGAGGTACTTGTCGCTGATGCTGACGAGGCACCAGAAGGCCTGCACGGCGGGCATGTGCATCAGCAGGAACGCGGCCACGGGCGCCTGCGCTTGGAAGTAGCCCACTTTGGGGTTCAGCACCGAGTACGCTTTCAGCACGCAGAACAGTTCTTGTTGCCTGAAATAAACAGGAAACCGTTTAAGTTCTTAAACCCTTCCATTTACTGTAATCTTGCTATAAGGCATTAGAAATTAATATTAAGTAAAATAATGCCTTTAAATTATTAATTTTACAGTGGTTTCCTTTCTTATACGAGTATATTTTAATAATGCACAAACTTATACAAAAAAAAAATTAGTTTTACAATCTATACTTGACGCATAGATTGTTAAAATTAGTAGGTGTCTCTTGGGAAAAAAAAGAAAAAAAAAGTTGAAATATAAATCCATAGGCTTAGTTCTAGATCTAAAACAAAAAAGCTCAAACTAGGATAAATAATAATCAGCGTTATACATTTAAATGGAGAAGCGTCAAGCGAGTAAAGATGAGAACACATCAGGACAACCCTATTGTTGTGAGGAGCTCAAGGAGGAGCTTAGAGTGACCTTAATAGCAATGGCAACACCCTTACCCCAATCCCTCTTCCCGTATAAACATCTCATGGTAGGGGAACTGGCGGTGCAGATCCTTGCGGATGTCCTCCATGCACTTGGGGTCCCCGGGCGCCTTCAGCAGCTCCTCGTACTCGTCAGGGTGCTTCTCCAGCAGCAACTGCCCCCCGCACAGGTAGAGCCAGGCTTTCGGCCGAACTGAGGCGGGTATGCCTGGAATACACATACATATACAGTACTAGCTTTTGCCCCCGCGACTTCGTTCGCGTGGAATTAGATTTTGGGGTGGAATTTTCAAAAACTGTGACACACGTACTTCTTTATTTTTAACTGAAAGCTCAAATACCAACTTTGATGAAAACAGCTTGAAAAATGACGGAGTTTCATATAAACTTCCATCCCCTATTTAAACCCCTTAGGGGTGGAATTTCCAATAATCCTTACTTAGTGTGCGCCTACGTCATAAAAGGAACCAACTGTAAAAATTTCAAGTTTCTAACTTCAGTAGTTTAGGCTGTGCGTTGATATCTCAGTCAGTCAGTCAGTCAGTCAGTCAGTCAGTCAGTCAGTCAGGACTTTGAATTTTATATATATAGATAGGTACTCAAAGTGGGCTAAAACCCCCTTGTGGGCGTTCAAGCGAGCAGTAGAAGACCTAGAGAAAACTAGGGGGCACAGTTCAGGCTCAGAATCACTTAGGAGAGGAGAATATAAGTTTAGTTCGGCTTGCTAATGTCCAATTTTAAAAAATCCAAAAAGCCAGAGATGCCTGCCTGGGATTGAACTGCAGTCCCTCTAAAAGGAGGCCAACAACCACTAAGCTATCACTGGTTTTTTTTAAGTCTTTGCAACCACTAAGCTATCACTGGTTTTTTAAGCTATTGCATAGCTTCTATCGAGGGCCAGCGTGGACACCGAATCCAGAAATTCCTTAACGAAAATAACCTGACACGGGACTCCTCTACGGTGAGCCGCTAGATGGCGTTGATAAAAAATGCTATGCAATAGCTTTACCGCGGCAGGCCCCGAGTGCCACACGTCTTTTTTTTTTGTGGAGACTGTAAGTGTATTTTAATAGTTTTACCTTTCCGGCACCGCTCGCGGACTTTTTTATAATTCTTGCTCATAAACGCCTCCCAGTTATTTAACATTCGCAGCCATTTTTGCTCTCGCTTCAGTATTGTGCTCGGCGATACAGTCCGTTTTCTGAAAACAAGAATAGAATAGAATAGAATAGATAGAATAGATGATCTTCTCTTCTCAGCAGAATCAGCATTGCGAACCAGTGGTAGATTTTCGACTTGTCATAAGAGCCACAAGTTGGCCTACATGACATAAATAATTTTGAATTTGTGTTTGAGTTTAGCAAAAGTGGGAACAGATACAAAAGTTGTTTGTATAATGACAGTAACAAAAACAATTGAAAACGAAGATTTAAGTTAAGGTGTAATTGAAACATCTAGCTATCTCCCTCGCACGTCCGCATTTACATGGCGGTGACGTCGCTGTTAGTTCATTCGCTCCTTTTCTGTCTTTCGACAAGTACCCTCACTTAGCATAGATTTAGCAGATCTGTAAAGTCTAAAGTAAAGTTATCAATTTTTAAGCGGATTTACAAATTTTCTATTTGACATATTGAATTTTTTGATAAACACGAGTCCATATTAGTTAAAATTGCTAAAACCCAAAATATTTCCCCTCACCGCAAGTTGCCTGGTAGAGATTGCTTTGTTAGCAACAAGAACGGCTTTGCATGCGTAGTTTTAAATTGTGTATATATTTTCGTTTTCTCTTTCTTGTGTGCTTTATTCTATCTGATTTTTCTACATTTTTACCAAGCACCACTGCAAGTGGCAAGTCTTTTACGGACTATTTCATATCGTCAGAGGACGTTCTTGTCTAGTACTGAATGTTTAAAAATAACTTTAAGGAAATATTTATCGAGAAACATACAACGGGGTACAAAAGTACAACAGTTACTTCAAAACAATAGCTTTCCTTCCTAACAATAGCCTTTCGTCTAGGATTTTGAATACGAATGTCTATGAAGACTATATTGAAAAGCCACTAAACAATAAGGTGCTTTTTAGAAGATAGATAGTCAGAGATGTGTGCCTAGGATCGAACGTTAAACCGGGATCCCCAAAATGGAGCCCAAAGGGGTTACACCACTAAGCTACCACCGCTTTAATCGTCATGAATCATTATTACTAGTACATGATTAACAAAAAAGAACCTTTTACCGTAAAGTTTGTCACTCGAGGTCCGATTTAGTTTACCTTCATTGCCATTGGATTCAGACAATTCAAACCGCAGTTAAAATTACCGCATTAGTTACGTGTTTACGCATTAAAGCCAGTTATAACGCAATACTTTTTTTTAAGTTTTTTCTAAGGCGAACACCTATTTTTAGAGGGATAAATGGTGATGTGTTTAATTCCCGGTAGAAACAACTTGAAGTGGCGGGAAGTTGCTGGATGAGAAAATGTTGTGGTGGCGCTAATAACCTTTCAGCCAATAATAATAAATCATGACGTCACATGCGAGTTGCTACATACACTCACCATAGTTTTCGTTTTAGAAAGAGAAGGATTTAGAGGAAGATTAATGATAATAGCCACATTTTAATAACAGTCAAACATCCAAAGTCTCATAGCCAAACTTATCCATAGACCTTGTAACTCCGGAATCCAGACGTTGGAACAAAGTAGGTACACGTTCATATTTGCTACTAGTTGATGCCCGCGGCTCTACGCTGAAAATCCCGGGGGATCTCTTGGATTTCCGGAACAAAAAGTAGCCTAAGTCACTCTCCCGGTCCTCAACTATATCAAATCAAATCAAAATTTATTTATTTCATGTAGGCCAACTTGTAGCTCTTATGACACGTCATAAATCTACCACCGGTTCGGAATGCAGATTCTGCTGAGAAGAGCCGGCAAGAAACTCAGCAGTTGCTCTATTCAAAAAAATTTTTTTTTTTATACCCAACAAATCAACAGACCAACAAACAAATACACTTTCGCATTTATAATATTAGTAAGAATTAGTAAGGATGCCTTGTTATCACGGACTTCGTTATCGCAAAGCACGACCAATACCCGTTATCACCACGGTTCCTGATCGATCGGTGTTCCCCCCTCGCCGGTAACACTCCGGCTAACGAGTGACTCACATTGGTTTTACGGGTAATTTTGAAAACAGTTATCGCATTGATTCACATTAGTACGTGTTACGTCATGGCAAATCTAATTAAAAAAATATGATACGAGACTAGGTGGACCGCCGACGAATCGCAGGAAGGCACTGGACACGGGCGGCGCAAGACCGAGACCTGTGGAAGTCCATGTAAGACACATTTGTTCAGCAATGGACGTTTATCGGTTGATAAAAAAGGAGAGGATCGGATCGGTTGAAAAAAAATTCAAAAAATAGTTTTTGAATTTTTTTTTTAGTTTAACTTTAATATACTATAAATAAAACCTGAAAAACAATTAAAAACTACACTCTTTTCGGAATATTATTTGATCGAGTGAAGTTCAAAATATGGACTAAAAATAAAATAATTTAGAACGTTTATTAAACTACAACATATACTTTTAACCTATCAAAACAAAGAATATTTGATTGTTTACTAATAAATCAAAAACAGGCTGTTTTCGGAGATCCTGCCGTTAAGGTTCATTTTACTTTGACGCTATTGTCATCCAATACGAATACGATCAATCGAATCAAATCTTATGCTAACCCTACAGGTAACGTTTACGCAGCAAGTTAGCATAGGTATGGGTAGTTAGGTACTAGGTACGTGACTCTTTATCACTAGAAAGCGAAAATACGTCGAATGTCGATGTATGACTAACTACATATAAATTTCATTGAAACGGAAAACCATTCGATCAAACACTTGAATAAACAAATGATTCTAGAGGATATTATTTATATATTTGTATATTTATGATGTAAACTAAATATTATAGTACATTATGGTACAAGTGTAAAAGTTGGTGATTACCGCTGAGGCGCTATTGAGACCCGAGCCGTCAGGTGAGGGTCTTAAGGTAGCCGAGGACGGTAATCATCAATATACACGTGTATCATACGACGTTTTTCAACACACTTGTGAAGAAAATAACACTAAAATAGTACATTATGGTACAAAACAGTGAAAACGAGTTGTGAAAATTTTTTCGCAATGGCGGGAAAAATTTGTTGTTCTTTTGTTCGCCCTCTTGAGATGCTCTTGAGGGCAGGCAAAGATCGATGACCATACAGCCTATTCAGGTGTTTATTTGATTTAATCAGTTTTCCGGAATGGCCATAGACTAAAAGAATGAGGTTTCTTTTTTTTTGGCTTTTCTCTTATAGCCACGTACAAAATGGGGAATTTCGAGTTTTCTTTATTACAAAAAAAAAAAACAAAAGTTACTGACAGTTTTATATATTAAACACGTACATGTTGAAATTATCTATTTAAATACGGAGTTGTATGAAATGAGCAAGCAATAGGTACATTAATTTAACACGATATTTTTATAAATTATTGAACAAGATCTTTTTTGTAATAGAAACTTTTTTAAGAACACAGCAACTCGCCCAATAAAATTAAAAAAAAAATTTATAACTCACATTGTGAATAATAGTAATCAAAAGTCACAGTTTGAGTTAGAGGTGTCATTGCGTGCCTAGTTGCGGTGAACCGGGAGCCCCTTTATGAGCAAGTGTGTTGAAAAATAAATTATTTATCATCAGGGCCACAAAATTTCTCATGGACCAAAAAGAAATAATTGAACAAGTGTGTGTCAGTACACGCGTAAGGAGGGTTCCGTACTCATAAAAATTTAATTAATACTGCGTCGTTGGTCTAGTGGTTAGCGAGTTCGACTACGGATGACGAGGTCCCGGGTTCAATTCCCGGGTCGGGCCAAAAATGTATTGGGTTTTCTGTTAAGAAATTTTCAGTACTAGCCCGGAGTTAGGAAGTCGCTGGTGAGTCACCCCCGTGCCTCGGAGAGCACGTAAAGCCGTCGGTCCTGCGCCTGATCTCTTTCCGGTCGTGTCGGATTTTCCGTCCCATCGGGCTATGAGAGTGAGGGAATAGAGAGTGCATCCGTGTTTGCGCACACACTTGTGCACTATATCTCCCGCACAGATGGCTAATCTCTGTGGAGTTTGGCCGCCGTGGCCGGATTCGGTCGGAAGGACATTATTATTGTTAATAATAATTAAATAAACAATCTCTTCCCGACCGAATCCGGCCACGGCGGCCAATATCCACAGCGGAAGCTATCTGTGTGGGAAATATTAGCTTAGGAAGTACCTACTTATATGTTAACACCTAACTAGTACCTACCTAACATTAAGGGACATTCATCCCGCATCGTGAAAATTTATTTTTCACTAGCTGATGCCCGCGACTTCGTCCGCGTGGATTTAGTTTTTAAAATCCTACAGGAAATCTTTGATTTTCCAAGATAAAAAGTAGCTTACTTCACTCTCCAGGTCCTAAACTATACCCACGCAAAAATCATGTCGGTTCGTAGCTCTGTTGCTTCGTTATAGAAGGACAAACCAACATCAAACACATTTTCGCATGTAAGGATTATTGTAAATATCAATTACAGAATTCTGAATAAAAGACATTTAGGCATGTTTAGTAGATGTTAGGAGGTTGGTTGATACCAAATGCTAAATTCCTAGCCATACGAAAATCTGTAAACCAAGCTGTATGCGCTTTATGTAACAGAAAAGGTGATTAACCATTAAATTGCTTTTCCCATGGTTAACCAATGGAATAATGCAATGCGACTAACGAGAAAGAAACGTGTGGAATTTCTTATATGGAACGTTAATTAGTTGCATAATGGGGCTTGCTAATGTTCCTTATCCATTAAAAATTGCAGATTTAGAATCTATAAAAGAAAGTCGTGTTAGTTACACTTTTTATAATTCAAGAACGGCTGAACCGATTTGGCTGAAAATTGGTGGGGAGGTAGCTTAGAACCAGGAGACGAACATAGGATACTTTTTATCCCGTATACTATAAAACTAAGTCGGGTTTGTTCGAATATTTATAACTCTAAAACGGCTAAACCGATTTTCATGGTTATTGGTTTGCTGTATTTATCTCCGTCCCGAATAGCAGAATAACTTTTAATATATCGGAAAAATCCACGAAAAAAAAAAATAGATGAAAAAATTTCATTTTCTCATACATTTTGTATGGAACGGGTTTTTTGATGGCAAGGAAAGTGACCTTTTACCCCAGAAAAACAGCAACCTAAGTCACGCGGACGAAGTCGCGGGCAAAAGCTAGTTTATTATATTTTATGTACAGCCTATAATTAACTGTTAAAGGTGGCACTAGACTGCATTGAATGAATGCATCGCAAGTCAAAAATTTCGGCAGTGCACTTTAGATCCGTGGTCTCAGGGCATGACGAATTGAGGACTTAATTGCACTTATTACCTACTTTAATCATCGTCCGTCGTTGCGCAAATTAACGCGTCGTAGCCTCGACTATATTCATTTATTAGTATTACATATTTTTGATTCACACTGATTTCCAAAATTCTCAAGTCTACTCACGAAAGTTTTATACTGCTGAAAATACGAATACAGGCTCAGTTGTTTATTGGCTACTGTGGAACATTTGTAAATACATACATACATACATAGACTGCTAAAATTATAACCTTTTTTTTTGTTTTGACATACTCAGGTAAAAATTAGACTTGTTAAATGTAAGTATTTCACTTTGAACAGTAATATAATTTCAAAGTAAAAATATTATTTTTCGTAATATCAATGTTAATTAATTGAGTGATTCTAATTCTAAAAGTATTTTAGTCGTTGACTATATCAAGGTTAATGCAGCAATTAAGTATGCATGCAAAACCGTTAGAAAGTTGCAACTTTATAGGGAAATTGTGAAACTAACAAAAAACTGTTTTAAATAATATTATTTTATGGACCAAGGCATTCATAATTATTTAAGTAAAACTGTTAATTTCTGGTTATACTGTGAGATAAAGTTAAACCGATGAATAAAGGGTCTAGCCGGTTAAGCATGGGAAAGCTGCACCAGCGTGTAATGAAGAGTTCTTACCTTGTGATTATTGTACTCTATCTAAAACATCTTTATGCTTAATTTCAGACTTCTACCCCTGATAGTTAGGGAGTAATCGGGGTGGCAACCCTTATCGTTAAATTTGATTTTTTCCGAAACTATTGGAGGTATCTTAATGAAACTGAAACTGTATATATATGTCTATGAGTTACATATTATATATTTATTTCAGAATTTTCCCATTTTGAAAAATGGTAAAAAACGAGAAGTAAAATTTTTGGGGGTGATTTTTTATACTAATCCGCGAAGTGACAAGGTTGAAAAAAATACACTAGCAATAAAAAATCATAACGAAATAGGTCCATAGCAACCTTCAAATTACAACAGACAATTAGAGCAGTTTGAAAGACTATAATTGCTCAGGTCTTACATTCTAATTGAACACGGCACCTTCTCACTGTTTTTAATTTTTTGAATTTTAAACATCTATTGTGTGGTGTAGTAGCTGTAAAAATAACTGTATTATGAATAATTAGTGTATGTGAAAGTTTTCTGCAGTGTGTGTAGGGTCATATGTTCAACAATGAAACACAAAAAATTCAAAGTCTCATGCACCTTTTGTTTTTACAGATAGAAGTCTAATTTTTTACAGGTGTGTAGGTAATTTAGTTCGGCATCGAATTTCATTTACAATTTTTTTAATTAATATGTAATCAATCGGCAAAAAATTATAAACTAAAAAATGGGAAATGTTTCATTGTGTCCACAGTGGTGGTACACAATGAAACACCACAAATTCAACAATGAAACATTAATAGTATTGTCTCGACTTTTGTGTAATTTATGGAGTAGGTGAATAAAAAAAAATGCTTGAGTTAATAATCACAAAAGGATTTATTTTTAATTAACTTTAATCAGGTTACCAGTACTATTACTGGTATTATAAAAAATTTAATGTTAATAAGATTAATTTGTGAATTTGTAGCCACAAAAATTATTAATTTGCCCGGAAAGTACATGATATTATGTATGTACAATTATACGGTACACAATAAAATAAAATGATACACATTGAAATAGTGTTTCACTGTGTTACTGTGCAACTGTTTCATTGTGAACTACCTAAGGTTTTTTTTACTAATCTCAATTTTTTACCCACTAAATTGTAACACTTTAAGATATAATTTATTGCACATTAATCTACGAAATATGTGTAATGCTAATTAATCATGAAATTTATGAAATTTTCAACCATGCTTTAGTAAAAAATCTATAAAGAATGCTAAAAATACCTTACTTTTTGTCGAAAAAAACCAAAAGTGCTCCGCAAACACATCTTCTCGCACGCGGCGTCGATGCAAATTGGGCTAGGGCGGGGGGTTCACGAGAGTGTCCTAACGCAATATAATGCACGAAATAGCAACGCAGAATTTTAGAAATATCACAGTGTTTTATTGTGTACCACTGTTTCATTGTTGGACATCTGACCCTACACTAATTATAAATTAAAAATTTTATTTTAAAGGAAATTTTAAAAAAATGTTTTCATTCTATGAACAGCTTTGTCCACTATCACGCATAGCTTTACGTTTTTAAAACCTCCCAAAACATTTTGAGTTTTCAGTAGAGCTAACATGTGTGCCATTAGAAAAATTTGTCTACCAATTTACTTGTGAAATCTCTTAGAAATTCACAAGTAAATGAGTAGAAAAAATGTTCTTATGCTAGCCCTATGGGTTACAATAACCTTACTAATGTTATAAATGCGGAAGTGTGTTTGTTTGTCCTTCAATCATGCCCCAACAAAGCAACAGATCGACTACATTGCATGGGTATAGTTGAGGACGGGGAGAGTCACGTATAGGCCACTTTTTATCCCGGAAAATCCAAAAGATCCTATGGGATTTTTAAGAACTTAATCCATGTGAGCGAAGCGATATATCAACTAGTATTCTACATATATTGCTTCGAGATGCAAGCTTACCCTGTGATCTTGATCTTTTTTTTATGATCATCACGCAGTTTAGAATTTTAATGTATGGTTCAATAATCTTGTTATGGAATATTGTTAAAATAAACAGATGGTAGGTACAATCTTTGCCAGCTGATTGGACCTTGATAATCTGTATGTGCATAATTCTTTATTGTGAAGGTTTGATAAATATAATATCTTATATTATGGGTTACAATGTTTATGTTGTAAGTATTGTTACTATTATAAATAAAATAATTTTCATAGTCACAGGTTGATGCTCTATTCCCTCACTCCTCACTCTCATAAGCCACTAAGGGAGAGCTACCCATACTGGTATCTGATCAGGGGTTTACCATCAACATCAAAGTATTATTATTTCTATATTGTTTTGAGATGCTGTTATGAGACAGATAGCAGGAGTCTCTTGTTCTATTTCCGATTTAAATGCCTGTTTTTCATTACAGTTTATAAGTTATTATAATAAGCGACATAACTGCTTCCTTAAAAATATTTCTAACTATTAAAAATTGATTTTCTGTACTCAAATTCAGTTGACTTCAACACTTAATGATTAACTTGTTAGGGATGTAATTACTTTTAATTAAGTACATTCCCTGTTTTACAGTTTTTTTTATAGGTTCAAGCGAATTGACACCTCAGCTGTAACGTGCAAGACGTATATTTTAATATAAACAGGTAGTAAATATCGGACTTACGGTTCAGGACTATACTGAGCTCCCCCAAAAAAGCCATGTCTGTCTGGCTGCGTGGTTACTGATGAGCATATCGAAGCGTTATCCTGTTCACTTCGCTCGCCTCCTGCACTTTTTACGCTTTTTTGCAACGACATTTTACGCCCTACGCCACGGCACTATCACTCATTCCGTACCATCTATCACAAAAACAAATACTATGCCAGATGTGCGAAGTGGGCGTGCGAATTTATTACAAAACATGCACAAGTCTTCCGGATGTTGACGCCCGAAGCCCAAAGAATCACACAACTCAGTACGACGAAACACTTCATGCATAAAACCCCTTCACAACTTCACAAGAAAATAGAAATCATAAACATAGCTAAGGAAACGATACAATTCATATTTGACTTTAACTAAAGTTCAATTGCGAACATTGCGTATTTGGTTCAGAACACAGAGTGAAATAAATAATTGTTTTACAAAATTCACATTTCTTTATCAATCAAAAACCATGAATAATTTTGATTTGTAAACGTAGGTATTCTCATAGGTACCTACTAACAGGCGTGATTTTGCGCTTCCAGCTAAATTCACTCACTAAGTTTTCAAGTTATCTACTTGAAAATATTTGTGTGTGAAGTTATCAAACTGTGCCTGACATGTTATTTAGCATTTAGCCATTTAATGAGGTGGGTTACATTAAAACGTCATTTTGCTAGGTTATTTTGTCTGTAGTCTTTGGTATAAAGCTCGGATCACATTTAAAAAAAGATCCCAGCTGATAACCTCCTCCCTTCCTCCTGCCTTTTGAAAGTCGGTTAAAAAGGCTAGAACTCAGAGCCAATAATACGGTTTTAAAAAGATCTGTCAGTGTTGCTGTCAGTGTCAGTGTCTGCCACTGTCATGCTATTTGCTAATATTACTATGCTTGTTTTATTTATAACCTAAAAACCTAGGCCTAAAGTAAAACGAAAGTTAAGTTGGAAGCCAAAAGGAATTGGAATTGGAGTTGGAATAAAATTAATAATTAATATGAATTCAAAATAAATAAAGTAATCCTAGTTTCATACTAGTATTGAAAAAATTCTGGAGAAAAATTACTATAAGATTAAGTTTTATTTCGCAGAACCCGAAAAAATAATGTTTTCGTATGTAGATAAAAGTTTTCTTCCAAAGCTGGTAAGATTTAACTCCTCCACGGCTTCTGGTGTGTTTGTAAACAGAAATCCACGGAATTTAGAGCGAATGCGGATAGCCCGTAAACCAGATGGTTACCATCTAGAAAAACCAGGCCGAAAGTTTTGGCACAAGTAAGCATCTTTCTTCTTTCCTTCCTGTAAGCAAATTTACGCTCAACGGCTAGATCTGTTATGCGTGATGTGCCTCTCGTCTAAGCCGTGACTACAGCCACCTAAACTCCATAAGTCTAGGAAACTGGCAGAGCTGCCAAGGTTGTTGAGACTTCCTAAAATGAAGATTGAGATCTCAGATGGGTCTTGCCTTGATTTTTCATGTTCATGCCATTTTTAAACACCAATCCATGCTAATAAAGCTGTGATTATCAATTGCTTTAGTAATAACATTATACATAATGGAAAATGGTGTCTAGTCAGACCCTCATTGCAGACAGATGAGACCAAGCTCTTGGATACAAGCTGTGCAAGACTGCTTTGTGTGAACTATGTATAGCTGTGGGTGTTTATTGAATAATAACGATAATAATTACTAGTCAACAAAAATAGTTTGGTACTTTACTAATACTTCCTAGTGAACTAGTTTGTAACATGTGTAGTTAGGTTCTCTTACTACTTACTTTACCTTCAACATATTATTTTCAGATTAGTTCTAACACCAACAAATAGAACAGTGAAAGCAGAGCTTGTGCACTTTGTCAATGGCCCAGTTATTGAAGCAAAGACATCAGAATTAGCTCTCCGGAATCAGCTCTACAGTATCACAGATACATGTGCTTATATAAACCTAGGAAAAGTTTTTGCCCAAAGGTGTCTTGAAAGTGGCATCTTGGAAATGTATTGCAATATTGAACCAGTAAAAGGAGGAAAAGTTGAAAAATTCCTAAATGAAGTTGTTAAAAGTGGGATAAAATTACAAGAAATGGAAGTTTACAAGAAGC
The DNA here is from genome assembly GCA_038048805.1 of Hipparchia sbordonii. Lineage (NCBI taxonomy): Eukaryota > Metazoa > Arthropoda > Insecta > Lepidoptera > Nymphalidae > Hipparchia > Hipparchia sbordonii. Next base: position 2,329,485 of record CM076107.1, on the reverse strand, counting down.
CTGATCCATGGGATCGGTTTAGACCAGAAAAGCCTTGGGAAGTGACTGAAGAATAAGTTCTTAAGTTTTGTAGTTTGTACATTAAATAGATTTTTTCTCATTCTGTTTTTTTATTAATTAATCTAAAAGAGCCATAATTACTTTCCTAAAATAATTGTGTATATTATTCCTTATTGACCAAGTTGCACATCATATTCATGATGCAATATTTAATTTTGAAAAAGGCAACTGAATTATTTTGCTTTCCAGTGGAATTTGCTTTGCTTTCAGGGGCCCAAGTCTGCTATTACAATGCTATTGCAATTGTAGATCAATTGTCTATCAATGACATCCCAATTGCTACTTTTAGCAATTTGACTTGGGGCCCAGGGGTTCAATTGTCTATCAATGACATGACAATTGTTATTTTTAGCAATTGTCCCTGGGCCCCAAGTCAAATTGCTAAAAGTAGCAATTGGGATGTCATTGATAGGCAATGTAATTGTAATGTAACTACAATTGTAATAGCAGACTTGGGCCCCTGGACTGTTGGTAAGTGGTAGAGAATCCTATTGGTAGAGAATTTCCCTATGTTATTATACTCTTTGTAGAGAATACTAAACTCTAGGGTTGGCCCGAGTTCGGAAACCATTGACTTCTATATTTAACCTTGATTAACACTGGTCTTGCTGTCCCCATACAAATGATAGCTTAAATTATGACTCAATTTGAAGCGCCACTTTTGACACCAAGTATTAATATTTTAGTCTTTGTTTGACACCGCCAGCGCCAGTCAAATCCAACATGCCGTCAATCAAGTAGATCCAAAAAAGAAATCACAGCAGCAAGTCCAGTGTTAATCATATATTAAATATAGAAGTCAGCAAAGGCGGGTAACTTTAGATAGGTACCTATGGGTGAAGTATATCTGCGGGTGCTTCCTTATTCCATGTTGGTGAAACGATACTAGCTAACCTATCGATACTAGCGATACTAGGTACTTATCTACCTGCTAGTATCGGCGATATATTTTCCACATACAGTACTAAAAAATTATGTACCTAATATTTGATTATATACTCAAAGATTTTATTAATATTATTTTATGCACTATTTATGCTTAAATTTTTAAACGCATCTTTATTGCATATCCCCTCATGTTTCCCAACCGTTTGCTTCCGGATTTCAGTGGTGTCAATAAACAACTTTTTAAAAATATATGCGGAATAACTGCCAAAACCTATTTTAATTTTATGGATTAATTAGTATATATTTTTTAATCTAACTTGAATAAAAGTGAATGATAGTTAGTGAATGTTACACGGGGATTTGTTCAGCAAGTGTCTTTTTTTACTGTCGAGCTAAAATGGCGGAAATATGGCGGAAAGCATGATGGCGTCTTTTTCTTTTTAAACCAAGCTCCGGCTAACAACTATATGGTTATCTCTTTTTAACTTATGATTTTCGCGCTAAACAGTAGGCACGCGTATGATCAATATGTCCACGTGACTTGTCGTCAGTCTACTGAACTGTCTATATTCTTCTCGTAGGTCGCGTAATTGCAAAATGTAAAATGTGGAAACGTTTGTGTTGTTCTAAAATATTATTTTGTGGTTAGCTTTATATTATGTTTTTACAATGCCTGCATCAATTGGCGTTAATTTACGTGTCACTGGCCACTGTAGCCAAGGCGGTAGAAAGTATATGGAAGACTTGTTTTCCGTTGCGTATCAACAAACTGAAGATGAGCGGGATTTGGAATATGCCTTTTTCGGAATTTACGATGGTCACGGCGGAGGCGAGGCTGCTGCTTTCGCGAAGGAGCACCTCATGGACTCTATTGTAAAGCAAAGACAGTTTTGGTCTGATAACGACGAGGATGTACTCAAAGCAATTCGAAATGGTTACATGTTGACCCACTTGAACATGTGGAAAGAAGTAGGTAAATGTCAACAATTCAAGATTATAATATAGTTTTTAAGTTCAACATTAGTTTGTAAGGATGCTCCCACTTTTTGAAGGAGAGACGGCGATTGTACGAAATGTTTTGCTTGACCTTGTGTCTACGCTATTATTTTTTCTAGAGTGAGAGAGTTTGACATTGAGTCGACAAAAGAATTCTAATAGTAGATATTTTGATTTTGCAACTTCTTTAGATAACATCTAAAGTTACATGCACATAGTTTATTGTTACACAAGTTTTGGAAACCTCCCACATTTTGCTAAAGTGAAAGCTGTTTTACCAGTTTAAGTTTTTTATTACTGAATCAAGTTGCCTCTTACCAAAAAACTCTAAAATATAAAGGTCAAGTGTTGCAAAATATTCAGTAGGAAAATCATTGATTCTTAAGATTATTGTATGGTACTTAAATATTGTTAAAATGTTACCATTCCAAAGGTATATGATACTTAGTGTATGTCTATTACACATTATGTAATTAATATCATATCATGATATGTATTGCTCATTTGGTGGGTGTGATTGTTACTGTCCACAAAAAAGGAATGAGTAGTCAAGATGGTGTGTTAGGGGCGAGCAGATAGGAAATGGATAATCGTGATACGTTAATTGTTGTGAAGGTTAATTCAATGGTTTATGCTGTTGTTTTAATAACGATACAACTTTATATGTCTTGAGAGTATGTTAAAGAATGCTGTGTTTAACTTTTTATAAACCAACTTAAATTGGAATTTATAATTTCCCAAATTTATCCTATTGGGAGTTGACCCATATGACCTCCCACTTATAAAATCCCATTGTAATATTTTTAATTTTAACCAACTTCAAAAATTTTGTAAAGATACAATCTTTACAAAATTGTTTTTTAAGACATTGAAAAACAATTTTACAAAAGGTAACCTTATTAATTGGAATGAGCAATAAGTGACGATGAAGTATGATGATGATTGATAATAATATCCTTGCAATTTCTTTTATCTTTGCAGAGAAATGGCCAAAAACTGTAACAGGGTTGCCAAGCACGGCAGGCACAACTGCCAGTGTTGCCTTTATAAGACGAGGCAAAATATACATTGGCCATGTCGGAGACTCTGCAATAGTACTGGGCTACCAGAAGGATGGTAAGTCAATTTTTTTTTTATAAAGCTTCTGTTTACCCTTTTTGTTGTAAGGCTGTAATTTGGGCGCTGGTGTTCTTCACGTTAATTTCTCTGAAGATATCTTGGGCTTGTGATGACCGTTCAAAATTGATGATTATGATGTTAGGAAAAACGTATCATCGATCGATAATGAATAATTTGAAGTTTCTTTTTTGCCATCTGTCACTGTCACTTAAGTCTGTAGCTAGACCATAGATGTGACCATGTCTATGGTCTACATTCTATTGTTGTTTACAACAGCATCTAAGTCTGTTGAACCTGAACCAGTATCGCTTGAAGCGCGTGGCTCACGGCACCGCGGGCCGCCGCGTATCTTTTAGAGCTTTTCAAACGATACTGGTCTTTAGCGATTATGTAGATAAAGTTTAAAATAATTTCACACTGAAAGAGCTCGGCGCGCCGCTGCCATTTCGGTGTAGTTCGGCCCTTAGGCTATAGAAAGTACCAATTAGTATTAAGTCAGTATGTAAGTTCAGTACCAGTCCGATTGGTACTGAACTTACATACTTCATCAGACCAGTGCTGATAAATATTGGCAAGTGCTTGTAATGGCACTAATAGGCACCTTTGCCTGCTGCCTATTTTTAAATGTGGTCTTAGGCTTAGATATCTATATCTATAGCTCACACTTAAATGAACAGAAACAATAAACTTTATTGTAGATTCTGAGGAATGGGCTGCAAAACCATTAACTTCAGACCATAAGCCAGAATCCACCGCAGAAATAGAAAGAATACAAAGATGTGGGGGCAAAGTCATATCTAAAGCTGGAGTGCCACGGGTCGTGTGGAACCGACCTCGCCCAGGGCACAAGGGGCCTATTAAGAAGAATACTCCTATGGATGAAATTCCATTCTTGGCTGTGGCGAGGTCACTTGGGGACTTGTGGAGCTACAATACCCAAAATGACGAGTTTATTGTTAGCCCTGACCCTGATGTTGGCGTGTTGACAATTGACCCTAGCAAGTTTAGGTATGTACTGTACATTTTTTAATAAAATACATTTTAAATTTTAAGTTTAATATAAACTAAAGATTTAATTAAACTAATGTGTCACACCACCCAATAACGATACCCACAACTTCGTCTGCATAGATTTACATTTTAAAATAGTAAATAAACAGATTCATGAAATTAATAATTTTCTTGTGTTTACAGGTGCCTTATTTTCGGCACAGATGGCTTATGGAATATGATATCGCCAGAGAGTGCCGTTAGCTTAGTCCAAGCCACCGAGAAACACAACGAGGCTGCGCTGGTGGGCGGCGCCGCCAACCAGCCGCGCGACTGGCTCAACCCCTCCAAGAGCCTCGTGGACCACGCGCTCGAGAGGTGCGGCTCCTGCTGACAATCTTATTATTCACCACTGCTCTCACTGTGTATATTGTGAAACAAGATTTTTCATTTAATTTCCAGATGGTCAAACACCCGAATGAGAGCTGACAATACGTCTGTGGTTACGTTAATGTTAGACCCACCGGGGCCACCGCGGGCGACCGTGCTGCGATCTAGGACCACGCAGAAACCGCAGACCACCGTCGCCACAGCCGTGCCCGTGCCGAGCGCGGGCGCACCGCCCACGCCACCCACGCCGCGCTCCGACGAGCCCAAGCCCGACGCGGCGGACGACGCGGCCCGGGCCGTGCCGCAGAACGGCCTCGCCATCATGACGCGCTACTCCGACGTCGACAAGCCGCCGCCCGCCGCCGACGACGAGCGCGCGCCGCTGCCGCCCTGCGCCACGCTCGACGGACGCTTCTCCGCCGCGCCGCGCGAAGCGCCACCCGCCGACGACGCCGAGGCCATCAGCAACTACGGCAACCCCGCCGAGTCCTACTTCATGGCGCGCCTGCTCAGCCGCACGCGCCTCATCAACACGCTCAGCGACGTGTATGACGAGATCCTGCACGGCGCGCCCGAGCCCGCGCCGCCGCCCGCGCCCGAGCCCGCCGCCGCACTGCCGCCCGTCACCGAGCTGCCCGAGGCCGGCGACTGTGCGCCCGCCGCGCCGCCCGCGCCCGACTCCCCGCCCGGCGCACCGGCCGACGCCGACGGCGGCATCCAGATCAACGAGGTCTCTTCGAGCTCGCCGACCGATGCGCCCCCGCGCGCGCGCGCCCGCCGCTTCCGCGACTCGCGCCCCGCGCCCCCCGCGCCGCACGACCGCGTGCTGCGCTCGCACCACGAGCCGGAGCGCGCCCGCCCGCGCCCCGCCGCCGCTCGCGCCCGGCCCGCGCCCGCGCCCGCGCCGCCGGCCGCGCCGCTCGAGCGCGTCGTCATCCTGGCGCGCCGCCCGCCGCCGCTCGCCACGCCCGTCGTGCGCATCGAGCGCGTGGCGCCCCCCGAGCCGCGCGCGGCGCCGCGCCGCTCCGCCCCCGAGCCCGCGCCCGACGACGAGGCGAGGCGGGCCACGCGCTCGCAGGCGCGCGACTGCCGGGCGGGAAACTCGGCGCGCGCCCCGGGACCGGCGCGGCGGGCCCCGGCGGCGCGGCGGGAAGCGGCGCGGGGCCGCTCCAAGGAGAACCTCGGCGCTCGCCGCCGCGGCCGCGCCTGCGCCGCGCGCGCCTCGCCCTCGCCGCCCTCGCGCCCGCCGCCGCGCGCGCGCCGCGCCGGTAGCGAGCCCGAGGTGCACTCCACCACGGGCGAGGCGGGCCCGGCGCCGCCGCCCGAGCGCGCGCTGCGCTCGCGCAACGAGCCCGCCGCGCCGGCGCCGGAGCTGCGCGCGTCCAAGCGGCCGCGCGGCGCCGACGCGCCGCCCGCCGCCAAGGTGGCGCGGCTGGGAAAGCGCGCGTCGGGCCCGTGGGCGCCGGCGCCGGCGCTGCGGTCGCGGCTGCGGCGGCGGCTGGTGAAGTAGCGCGGCCGCTGTCCCGGTGCCTTGTAGTGTGCCGCGGCTCTGCGCCGGAGCGCGGCGAGACGTCCAAAGATGACTGCGTCGTATACGGTTAGATTTCTGTTGTTGTTTTTGTTAATTTTATCGCGTGACCCGCGAGAGGCGGCGCGGGCGGAGGGTTCGGCCTCGCCTCGCGCCCACGGTCGGCGTCTTGTTTTCCTTCCTCGGAGTAGTTGGACCAGCCCGCCGCCAGGTGACGGCAACGATAGTACAAACCGGTAACTGCTTAGTCCACTAGTGAATGAGCGCGGACCAGGCGGATGATTTGCCCAAATAGAATAAATAATATGTATTTTGTCTATATTACTCGTAACATCTATCGCGTCGATGCATTTAACTGTAGGGGAATGAGAATTACGAAAATTTGATTTTCATAGTGATCTATCGAAACAGAGGCTACGTAAAGAAATCATCAATGGATACGTTTATTAGAGTTCGTTAGCCAAAATATAAATACTATAGAATACCAAGAGTGCTTTTCTTAAAAAATTAAACTAAAGATAAGAATAGAATATATATTCATATATGCAAAATATTTTTGTACAGTTGCCACCAAAATAGTGTAAATTTATTCATAATAAATATTTTGTCTACGCAGACGTAATTTTAAGAATCAGAAGTTATTCTTTTAAGAAAGGAATTATTTTAATGTACTTCCTAATCAAGGCTTTATTAAGTTTGGTTGTTCCATACAGACTTTGTTACGTCGATTAGGTGACACTAAATGATTGATTGCCTGTTTTTATAAAAAAAAAGGGAGCAAAACATACTTTTAACATGTAAAACAAATTCATAAATCGACAGGTATTGACTCTTAAATAAAAAAATTATTAGCATTAATGTAGAGCACAGAGATGATGGCCGAACTTTCATGAATAAGTGGCATCGAAAACCCCATGCATTTCTGTAATAAAATTAGTACATATTTTTAAGTTAACGTATATATCTCTTAAATCCCAACTCCTAATACCATAAACACCAGCTGTGGAATTTATCAGAAGTGATTGAATCATTGCAATGACCTCTTATTGGTTGGTACTCTCTCACTATATTACAAAAATATTTATAAAATACCGACTTCAAACGCCACTACAAAGTAAATCAAGTGTGCCTATATTTGGAGTTCCCTCGACTTCTCGTACAGGCGTCTTCAGGGAACATACATAAAAAAAAGAATGACGAAATGAGAACCTCTTTCTTTTTTGAAGTCGGTTAAAAATGCATTCAAGCAGTAAGAACATAAATTCAGCCAATCAGAAGTGATTACGGTCGATGCAATCATTCTTTGACAGCAGTATTGCACTATGGTATACTGTAAAATAAGACCTTGTTATAATAATATCGTTGATGCAAGCTGTAGGAAAACAGAGTATAGATAGTTCAACTCATCTTTGCGCGCGGTGCCATGTGTGCGTAAAGCCTGTGTACAGTCAGTAGCTGTGTGTGCGTGACAGAAGGACGAATAGGCGGCCGCCGCGTCATTGCCACACAAATTAAAACTGCATGTTTACAAGCACACGCACACATAACGCCGCGCGCCAAGATGAGTTGAACTATCTATATCCATCTCCATTGTTATCCAGCATGGCGATTCCGTAAAAATGGTTGCATCAGTGTAGCATGTTCTCTGATTGGCTGAATTTATGGCGTTCTTGTTGCATCAAAGCATTTTGACCAATAGCGGGAGAGTATCAGCCAATCAGAGCGATCGTTACACTGATGCAATCATTTTTAGAGAATCGACATACAGAGCTCTTTTTACCTGCCGCCAAAAGTACCACATAACTATTCCCATGTTGAAAGTATGCTTAACTATTTTTCAATTTGTTAATGTAACATCAACCACAAATATGTTTGCAGCAACAAAATCTTGGTGCTTATTCACTCGTGATGTTTACACTCTAAAGCCGATATTACATGTACGAACATATCGCCTCGAAAGTTATTATGTTCGCGACTGTATTTTTGTCCTTTTGATGCATGACTTACAAAGTTTCGTTCAAACCAAACAAAGTTAAATTTTCGCGCTTCTACAGTTGAAAAAAAAATGTGACCGCCTCTTGCAGATGCGAAGAATTGTTGCTATTTTATTTAAATAGGTGATGTCCGCGACTTCGCGTGAATCCGGTTTTTAAAAATATCGCGGGGACTCTGCGAGTTTCCGGAATAAAAAGTAGCATAACAAGTGCAAAAAATACGCGTTTTGGCACAGGCGTGATTAAAAGACAAACAAACGCACTTCGCTGTATTAATATTTCGTAGATGTAAACTATTTTCAAGACTAAACTAGACTTATTGGTCATAAGACAATAAGACAATACTTTTTATACTCGCCTATTCTGCCCTCGTAATTGAAAACACAGTAAGTTAAATAGAAGTTACCTTTAAGGTCCAAGACACGAAGCTACCCGCGAAATTCAAATTTAATTTGGTTTTTCGCCATTTATAAACGAATACGACAAAGTAGGCTTATAGTATTCAAATTGCGATAATGGCAGTATCATCTTCACAGGTTTATATACTAATTTTAACGTGAAAGTATCCAGTTTAAGAAATTAGTCAAAATAATGAGTTTGACGTGAGTTACTCACAAATTAGTCATTATTTTGATTAATTTCTTAAACTGGATACTTTCACGTTAAAATTAGTATATAAACCTGTGAAGATGATACTGCCATTAGCGCAATTTGAATACCATAAGCCTACTTTGTCGTATTCGTTTATAAATGGCGAAAAACCAAATTAAATTTGAATTTCCCGGGCAGCTCCGTGTCTTGGGCCTTAAGTTACTGTGTTTTCAATTACGAGGGCAGTATTGGAGACTAAAGAAACTAGCGGTTTTAAAATATAGCGGGGAAGTCCCGTGATGAGCCGGTGTTTTTGCGACGATATGTTCGTAAATGTAAGAAGGGCTTAACATCGTCCTTATAATATATTTATGTGTGACATTTTTACATACACATTACCAACTCTTTCTGTCTAATATAATCAAAGGAATTATTGTGATTATGGAACCATTGATTTATCGTAGAGACCAAAAGCGGTTTTTTTTACTGCAACTTTGTTGAGTAATTAATTTTAAATATAAAACTAACTGTTATCGAACACGATATCAAATATATTTAAGTAAGGAGTGAAATTTCTTACTGTTAATAAAGTCCACGGTTGTACATATATGTACGTATGTGTAGGAGAAATAAATAATATGTAATATAATGTGCCTCATTTGTTACCGAATAAACAAAAACATAGGTAAAAAAAGTGTTCTTTGATAAAATGAGATATTATTATGTATTTTTTTTATTGAGAGTAAATTTTATGAAGTGTAATTTAGCTGTAAAAGATGATATAATATAATTTGTTAAGATATATATGTTAAGGGTTTTAGTGAGTTACACAAAACTAAACTAGACGTGTCAGTGTATGGGAGTCGTTCATTTTGAAATTTTGTTAACCCGAACGCAGACGACCGAAAGCAATCGCTCCGACATGAAGCAGACTTGTACATTACTGCAGTTTGGAATGCCCTCTATTTAATAATTGAAAAGATATGCTATATCGTAACTCTGGCTGTATAAATTCAAATTTCAAATTCAAAATTGTTTATTTCACTTGTGGCTCTTGTGATCCAAGTTTCGACAGTGTGATTTAAAATATGCTAATTCAGACAGTATGCTTTAAGTCAGCGTAAAATCCTATAATCCTCATCGTTTAAAAATGGTCAATGTCGGATAAAAACAAGACAAAAGACGGTCGTCTGTGTTTGTCTTTATAAATTATTTTAAAAATAAAAATAAAAATTTGCACGACTTGTGTAAATAATTTTATTTTAACGACAATTTTAAAAAAATAATCAAACTTTAATATTTTAAGTTAACAAAGTTTTAAAAAAAATTATTAATATTGTAACATTTTGAGAGATTTTTTGTCGTAGCGAAATTAAACAAATAATAACATAATTTATTGTTAACATATCGTACCTTCTCGTAATTAATATAAAATTGTGTTCAATGGCGGTTACGTATCAAATTACTGTATCAATTATTATTAAATATTGAAAGATTCCCATACAGTTTTATTAATATTTCATAAAAGACCCAGTTTTTTTGTTCAGCAATAAAATTATGTGACGGAAATGTTAACTTTATATTGTTATGACCAGTTCACATTATTCCAATAATATCTGCGAGGTATGCTATTTCCAAACCGCATAATTTCTCACGTCACCACATTGTACAGTGAGCAAATTCGTTTGGACCATTTTTATAAGCTAATCTCTAGTCTTCAAATTAACGTCAACTGTGTGAATAAGCTATTTAGTATGGTCGGAAAAATTCCCATCCATAATTTAAAGATACATTTCCACACAGTAAAATGTTAACTTGCAGACTCAAGTCAAGTATCATGGGTTCTGATCCAGCGCACAGGTGGACTGGAATAGACAATAACGTTTTCATTATACCAGTCATGTGTTTAGTCCAGTGTTTACAAGTTATGGTCAAATCGTTAACTAGATAACTTGTAAATACTGGACTAGATAGGCGTCTAGACGATTTCAGTAGAACTGGATTGTAGAAGTAGACTACTAATCCAGGTTATGGACTTGATTTACTACAGAAATATTTACTATGCTCAAATTATGTCAAAGTCCATTGATTAAATTCTAGCTCTGGATCCAAAATAATTGGCGAAGTATAAAATTAGTCCACACATAACTGATCACTGGATCAGTAGTTGGATTAAACAGTATCAGGATCAAAATGCTGGTTAGATACATTATTCCATTAGGAATCCAGGGATTTATTGGGAAACCATTGGAGTCAAGTGAACTCGCAAAAAATCCTGTATACACAGTGCTGGAATAATGTGAACCGGTCACTAAACCTGACTAGCTAAAATGGCTGGATATATATGTAAGAAGGAATGTGATGCAAAATGTGGTGGTTACGACACCTAGGGTAAAATTAGGAAAGGAAAATGGGTAAAGCTGCAACAAATTTACAACTATACATATGGATAACTATATAATTATACTATTGAAGTAAAGAATTATTGTAGACTTTATTTTTCGATTTAAATAAAGTTTGTATGAAAATATTTTTGTCTTTTCATTTTTTCACAGATTTAGGGTAATATTTCAAGTTTAGTACTGATGTAGAAAAAGTAGAACAGCGTGTCGATTCTCTAAAAATGATTTCATCAGTGTAACGATCACAATGGCCTCTGATTGGCTGAACTTGTGTCGTTCTTGCTGCATCAATGCATTTTAACCAATAGCGAGAGGGTACCAGCCAATCGGAGGCCATTGCGAACGTTACACTGATGCTATCATTTTTAGGGTATCGACACAGTGATGGGCCCATAACCTACATATTCCTAGTAATTTTCATGAAAATCTTAAATTTTGATTAAGTACCTATATTAATATGAATAAATAAATAAATATGTATGATGGGCCGAAATTACTAGGAAGTTTATCGACTTCGTTTTAGCTAATATCTGGGCATAGTGCGATAGCAATAGGAGGGTTGGGTTGCTCAGTGGAAATTATAATCCGCAAAATGATTAATTTAATTATAGAATTGCCTACCTACTGGCTCTACAATATATTGGTTGGTTCTTTTTTTTGTAGTCCTTGTTAGGGCAGCCTATGACCGCGATCTCATCTGTTGGTAAGTGACGATAGCAGGTTGACTTAGAAGGGGGTATGGTAATTTTTAATTAAGCCATACCTACTTCTAATCGTTAGTTTAAAAGTTGAATTTCCAACCACTGGATTGGGTGTAAAGAATTTTTCGGAAGTCTAATCAGCGACTTATATACGCCTCTAACCGATCAACTATCGTGCATATCGGTCTCCTTTACCAGCATGCTTTGTCTAAGTTTTAATTCGATTTAACGTATAAGAATTCGATGATGTTAGCGTCAAAGTAAAATGAACTTTAACTGTATTATTTTAAAGTCACAAATTCTGTACAACCGATTTTAATTAGGAGCACATCGTATAAGAAAACGTATAAGAAGAAACGTAACGTAAACGTATAAGAGTGCATACACGAAATTGAACTTTAATTCAATGCGTTTTGGTTCATTTTACATTGATGCTAATGTCATCGAATTCTACGATCAATCGAATTATAACTTAGCCTAACCCTACAGAATGCGGAAGCTGTAACAGAGCGCTCCCCTCTGTTTCCTACAGACATGAATGGACGCGGCCCGCCCCGCTACTATTCACATCTGTCTCTCGCAAGTCGCACTCGGTGACACACTAGGGTTGCCGACAGATTCCGTTTGGCTCCAAAAAATAGAGGGTTAGTATTTTCATTTTCTTTTTTTTTAAGCTATTGCATAGCTTCTATCGCGGGCCTTGAGCGTGGAGACCGAATCCAGAAATTCCGTAACGAAAATAACCTGACACGGGACTCCTCTACGGTGAGCCGCTAGATGGCGTTGATAAAAAATGCTATGCAATAACTTTACCGCGGCAGTGCCACACGTCTTTTTTTAAATATATAGACTAGCGCTTGACTGAGCTCTGACACATGATGGTAAGTGAACTATACTTGTGGTTCGCCCCAAACTAGGTCCAAGTCCTAGAAGTCCGTAGGTGAGGACCATGTACATGCGTGCATTTAGGTATACATGTATTATGTAAAGTTTTGATATAAGAAAAAAGCTTAGTAGGTACCTACTTAATTGAGCGAGCGAATTGAGGTCTCTCTGAGACTACCTACAGTACCTAGGTACTCGGGTGAATTTGCACTTTCCCGTAAGGAGTGTTCTTTCATAGCCTTATAACTCGTGAATTAATGAAAATAATATTATTACCTATTTCAAATTAACCCAAAACCGAAAATAACATAAAAAGTTACGGAATCTTTATTTGGGGCGGCGCTGATAAGAGCAAATGTGGGAAAATATAAATATTTTCATTTTACATAAGGCTTGTGAAAAATTATAAAATTAAAAATCTTTTTAAAAGAATGCAAAATAATTTTTCGTCTTAGCACTTAGTTGCTCTACTATAATTTTGTCCTTGACTAAAAACTGGGGTCGCCAAGATTTTTTGGAAAAATTGTAGGACACGTAACATTTTGTTTCATTTGATTTATTGCAAAACCTAAGTTTGCAACACAAAGTTAGAATGTTTTTTTTATTTCAGAGAGAGATAACGTTGTTAATGAAATTTTTTTGAGAATATACCTATAGGTATCTATTATTTAATTACTGGTTGAATACAAGTGTAACTGGTGCGACATGATTTTTATTTAAATAGGGCTCAATTTCCCCTATATATACTTCTCATAATATACGTGCCAACCCTATCTGCATATCACCCTACTATTCAACTCGCTAGGTTTATAGTTTGGGTGCGCGCTCTAGCGTCCCTTATCCCACCCGGCCGGTCCGTCCGCACTCAGTTACGCCACGATCGTACTACAAACCGTCGCGTTTCTATACCAAGCAACTCAATTAACCCGGCCCGTACTAAAACAGTGGAAGAAAATTATAATTGCCTTTGTACCTATGATTTTGAAGTGTTCCATTTACACCCGAGTGCGGTAAAAGCGTTTCAGTGACGCGTAAAAAACGCGGGAAAAGTTGCCCTTTTTTACGTGCGTGCGTTTCGTTTATCGATCGACTTGTGTTACTGCATTGCACCGGTGCACGATGATAATAGATTGTTGCCTGTTTTTGTTTACATCTCTTTGGCCCTTTATAATCGAGTTTGATCGTGTTTTTGACATACTCTACGCCTATGTTTGATTTTAACATAGTTTTAACACTATTTTTTGTGTAATTTACGACACAATTGTAGATGTTTGAGCATTATATAATCGTCTTCGAATTAGGTAAAGGTTTTTGTATAGTTTTTCGCGATATATATTTCATTTAGGTAGGTATATATTATTTTTATAGAATCATCTTATTCCTATCTACACCAATTTATCCTAGAAACTAGATACTTTTCCATTTCGATAAGAATAAAGAATTCTTACAAAAATATAGAGAATTATCATTGGCGCGATCCTAAAAGCAAAAAGTAATTATTTCTTCAATATCATTTCAGAAATGTTCATTGGAAATAATTTTAAAAAAATGTAAGAATACATAACACAATTTATACCCGTTACAAAAAGGAAGGGTTCCCAACTAGAGACTAAGTTTCCCCATTATAGTGTCTGATATTTGTATATTTTACCATAAAATATTTCAAGGGTAAACAGGATCCGGATCAATAAACTATTTTATTATTGTTTGTAACTGACGAGCGCGCATTCTCTGCTATCCAGTAACTGGCTCTACGAGTTTTTTCTCGTTATTATAACGTATATTCGGCAATTTATTACTTGCTGGATGCTTGCTTGTGTCCGTTTAGTTAGTGGTTATTGGTATCTATATCGATTAAACTAATTGGCTGTCGATTGACTTTCTAGATGGATTTTTAGATAATAAACTTCGTAGCTCTAAGAATCAACTAATGTAGGTACCTACCTAAGTAGGTAACTAGCAAATCAGTTCAGAGTTTATATTCGTTTTTATGATTTTAGGTTTATTCCTTGGTTTTATGACATGAATTATCTTTATTACATTGGCGTTCGTAATTATGGTTTGGTATAAATTAAAATTACTTGGGTAGAGCTTTTTTGTATAGGTAGCCTATTGGCAAAGACGTCGGTACGAAGAATGACTCATATAAATCGATTAGGGGTAAGTATGGGTTTAATAAAAGTTGTCATACCCCACCCAGTTTACCCCGCTTCCATCTTAGACACTTATCAATAGGTGAGATTGCAGTCAAATGCTAAATTGGCTTAAAATATTATAAGAAGTAAAAACAGACCTGATCCCAATTAATGGTGTAGGGGAAAAAAAAAATGTTTTACCCTTGCAGCTCCATTTTGTGTCTCGAAAAAATCAATCAACAGACAATTCACTTTTTGTTTTTTGTAATGGCTTTACTCGATCTTCACTAAAAAGTATAACTAAGTAGGTATAAGCTATACATATACCTACTGTGTTCAGTGAATACAATGTGTAACAATTATCCCTCATAACTAGCTGAGCTGGGTACGTCAGGGAAACCTTATATTTACCTACATTATACTGCAGACAAAAGATTTACCTACTGTATAATTGACTTAACACATATTATGACGATTTAACGCTGTACCTACCTAACTCAGTAGATATAATAATTTACTGTAGCGCAAGCATTTTGATTTAACAGGTCATATAAATCAAATATTATATAATATGTTAGGACCAACACTAGATAATATTATAGTATGGCGTTCAATTTGGGTCCCCCAATAAAATCTAACGAAAAAATCTGGTTTTATTATACCAGCCCAACTTCAAGTTAGCAAAAAAAATTATGCTCAAACTCTACAAAACAAGTTAGGATGCTTCAAGTTTCTACCCTACGTACAACTTGATTGATCTCCAAATCCTCAGTCATTCGAACTAGGGACTATTTTTTTAGCAGTTTCCTTGCTTCCTTAACATCTCGGAATCTTAGTGATCGTATTAAAGAGTTGCACAAACAACTCGTAAAGGTAGTGAAAGTTTATTTGCGACGCCGTTTTTGTTTTTCTCAGTTGCTCGATTTCTTTTGTTATCGCTCACTATTATGTGGGGTGACCAGTGGCGTAGCGTGAGTTTTCGCCGCTAACTGACAAACCACCGATTTACGAAACTGTCATTTTACAAAATAAAAAAATTGGGCTGTGCCTAGAACACGTAGCTAAGGGCATCGGCGGACTAAGCCCTTCGTACGCTCAACTGGTTGGTGGAAGCTAACGTGTTTTTCTCTAGATCTGTTAAGTATGTTCTATAAAATAAAAAGAGAGCTTTATGGAACCGAAGCTTAGTTAAATGTAGTTAAAGTAAACAGGAAATCAACATCAACATACTGAATACTATCACTATTTTTAGCTTTATAGAGTCTCACAATGTAGAAACTTAACTACTGGCTAATTTAAACTAGTGTTTATTTCAAAACATACTATAATTTGACAGATTTCGAATACAAAAACGTTGAAAATGTTTAACCATTAGCTAATCTTGTTTATGTGTTAGACAACCTACCTACCATTGTAAGTACCTATGCCAGTGAAATGATCTTCTTCAATATGAAAACAGCAAGTTCTATTGTGTAGAAATAAGTCTGAAAATGAATGCCAATGTCACGATCATGAACACCTCTTTTTTGCTGCATCAATGCATTTTAGCCACTAGCAAGAGAATACCAGCCAATCAAATGATTGCGATCTCTGTAGACTGTATAGTAATCATTTATTATAGACAATCTCATGGCTGAATTTTCGGGATTTGTCCCCTTCTTCACAAAGCTTGGTCACCCTACAAATAGAAAACACCAGCTGGAGCGTTACTTAGAGATTCTAAATAACCACAGTACGAAGTAATCTTGCAAAAAACTTAAATACCACGGACTTTATAACTAAATCAGAAAGTAGAAAGAAATGCAGTTAAGTCATTATTATGTATGCGGAAACGTAGAAACAGCTAGATTACAAACATTACTTTCATACACAAGTATTTTACGTTCATGGAATTATGGTGATAGTATACCCACCTACTCATACTTATTAAGAAAGTAATAATATGTTACTCGTAAGTATGTGTGTAATCTTCTTCATTAAAAGTAAGGATAAGATATACTTACTAATTTAAGTTAAAAGTTATCTAGTAGGTAGGTACGTAATAACTTACCAACTTTGAACTTTTAAATAAAGTAATAAGTATATTTTTTGATTAGATGATTTTGACAGTTTTAGATAAACGTTGAAATAAACTGAACTTTTCTACCTGAACCCTTCGATCATAGAAAACTGAACCTGAACTAGAACTGACGTTTTTATAAAGTAGTGATAGGTACATTAATCTTCTGTGTGTGATCGTTTTCCAAAGATAGAACTTGTGATCTGTGATATAAAGTGATAGCTAAACTGTGTCTTATATTTGTATTGGATTTGCGATTGAAAAATTGGAGTTTATTTGAAGAGAAGAATGGAGTTTTCAAACATGGGTAAGTAACTAATTACACTTGGGTATCATTATCATATAAATTTTCAACCCTAATAGGCTTTAAGCTTTGTCTTTGATATGTATGAAATATGTAGGTAGTCTCACTATACTATTATCTTAGGGTAATCTTGTAAAATGTGACACAAGACTATCAATGTCAAATTCAACCAATAAAGGCAGTCAGTATCGGAATCGTGGTTTTAATACACAACATTGGCGACGAGGTGTTAAATAATTATTAAATCGAAGCAAATTGTTAAAATAATAATGCCTCTCGGCAAAGTGGAAAGTTTTCACGTCGGAACTCAAGATTGGGACGCGTACGTGCGACGGGTGAAACAATTTATCGCGCTGAATAACATCGAACCTAACCTCCATGTTGCCACGTTGGTCACTTTAGTAGGTGCAGATTGTTATGCGTTAATGTGCGATTTGTGTTCACCTGTGCAACCCGAAGATAAAACTTTCGACGAATTGGTAAAACTAGTGAAAGATCATTTAGAACCCGAGAGATCCGAGATAGCTGAAAGACATATATTTCGGCAAAGAAAGCAACAGGAAGGCGAAGAGGTCAAAGTTTACCTACAGAACTTAAAACACCTCGCTAGGACGTGTAGTTTTGGAGCACAACTGGAAGTAAACCTGCGAGATCAGTTCGTCTCGGGACTTCACAGCGAGGAGATGCGTTCGCGGCTTTTTGCTGAAAAGAATATTGACTATCGGCGCGCGGTGGAGTTGGCGTTGGCGCTGGAGGCGGCGGAGCGGCATGCGATGACGGCGTGCGCGACGGCCGCGACGAGCGCGACGGCCGCGACGAGCGCGCAGGCTTCCACGAGCGGCGCGCCGGCCGACGACGGCCTGCATCGGGTGGGCGTCGGGCGCGGCGGCGACAGGGCCGGCGGCAGTGCGGGCTCGCGGCGCCTCTGCAGGCGGTGCGCGAAGGGGTATCACCCCGAGAGCCGTTGCAAATTCAAATACTATAGTTGTGATTTGTGTTTCAAAAAGGGGCATTTAAAAAGCTGCTGCCCCGAGAAAGGCAAAGGTGAAGTGAGTGTAGTGAACAGTGGTTCGAGGCAAAAACAGAAAGGTCAGATGCATTTTAATAATTTCGATTCAGATAGTGATGACGATTGTCATTTTTATAATATTGTGAGCGGCGGAGACGATGGCCCTTATTATGTGATTTTGAATATAGAGAACACGAGTCACAAATTCGAAGTAGACACAGGAAGTAAAATTTCAGCCATATCTAAACGATATTATGATAAGTACTTGTCTAACTTTCCAATACAAAATAAATCTTTGATTTTAAAATCTTACACTGGTGACGTAATAGAAACGATAGGCTTCATTTCGGTCAATGTGACTTGTGGGTCTAAATCAGCGAAATTAAAATTATACATAATCGAAAATGGGGGCCCTCCTCTCATGGGCAGAGTGTGGATAAAAGAATTAGAGCTTACTGTTATTCAATGTCACAATTTGTCCAGTGAAGAGTCTGTCGCTATTAAGTTAAAGGACGAGTTTCCCGAAGTGTTTGCGGAGGGCTTGGGCACATTTAAGTCGCGGTTGCGCTTGCGCTTAAAAGACGATACGCCCGTGTTTGTTAAAGCCCGTCAGCTGCCGCTCGCGCTTCGGGAGCCGGTTGAGCGCGAGCTCGAACGTCTGCAGCGGGAAGGGGTTATTTACAAAGTTGACAGATCGGACTACGGGACACCCATAGTGCCGGTGGTCAAAGCTAATGGTTCGATTCGCATTTGTGGTGATTACAAAATAACAATAAACCCACGCCTTAAAGATTTCCACTACCCGCTGCCGCGGATCGAAGACTTGTTTGCCACACTAGGTGGGGGCGATCAGTACACTAAGCTCGATTTATCTAATGCTTTCCAGCAGTGTGTGTTAGAAGAAGACTCACAGCCGATGACAGCAATCACGACTCACGTGGGCACTTTCGTGTATAGGCGCGTTCCTTTTGGAATTAAATGCATTCCTGAGAATTTCCAGAAGATTATGGAGGAAACGTTGAGCGGGTTGCCGTCAACGGCTGTTTTTGCTGATGATATTTGCGTCACGGGCAAAGATAAAAATACGCATATGAAAAATTTAAGGGCAGTGTTACAGAGATTGAACGAAAACGGATTAAGAATTAATTGGTCTAAATGCCAATTTTTTAAAGACAGTGTTACATACCTGGGTTATAAAATAAATAAATTCGGTTTACATACGGATGATAAAAAAATTGAAGCCATAGTTTCGGCACCGCCTCCCACGAATGTAACACAGTTGAGAAGCTTCATGGGGCTTGTAAATTTTTACTCAAAGTTTTGTATGAACATGAGTGATATATTAAAACCGATGTATAATCTGTTAAAGAAAAATGTTAAGTGGAATTGGGACGAAAAATGCATGAACGCCTTTAATAAGATCAAAAAGGTTCTGAGTAGCTCTCCGGTGCTGGCGCATTATGACCCAAGCCTGCCTCTCATATTGGCCGTGGATAGCAGTCCCTACGGGCTAGGCGCGGTGCTGTTGCAGCGCGACGCGGCCGGCGTGGAGCGGCCGGTGAGCTGCGCGTCGCGGACGCTCTCGGCCGCGGAGAGTAATTACGCACAAATAGATAAAGAAGCGCTCGCTATCGTGTTCGGGGTGACGAAACATCACCAGTACTTATACGGACGACATTTCATCCGGGATCGTCAAAATGAAACAGATCGCTCGAAATTACGTCTATTGGGAGGGTATAGACGCAGACATCGAGCGCGTGTCGGCGCAGTGCGCGGCGTGCGTGTCGCAGCGCGCCGCGCCGCCCACCGCGCCGCTGCACTCGTGGCCCTGGCCCGCCGAGCCTTGGTCGCGCTTGAACGTTGACTTTTTGGGACCGTTCAACAACGCGTATTACTTAGTTATTGTGGATGCTCATTCGAAATGGATCGAAGTTGAGAAATTAAGTAGTATAACCGCAGCTGTCGTAATAGGTCGCTTTCGGCAATTATTTTCTAAATTCGGTTTACCAAAATTGATCCTGAGTGACGGAGGTCCGCCTTTTTCCTCGTCGGAGTTCGCGCTGTATTTAAAGCGGAACGGAATTAAGCACACTCGGATAGCTCCATATCACCCTTCGAGCAACGGCGCCGCTGAGAACGCGGTTCGTACTATAAAGCGGGTATTAAAAAAGGCGGTAATCGAGAAAGTAGACGATTTAACTGCGCTCAGTAGATTTTTGTTCACGTATCGCAACACGGAACACAGCGCCACCGGTCGCGAGCCGGCGGTGGCCATGTTCGGGCGGCGGCTGCGCGGGCGCCTCGACCTGCTGCGGCCGGACGCGGGCGAGCGCGTGCGCGCCGCGCAGCAGGCGGCCGAGCGCCGCGCCGCGCCGCCGCACACGCTGCGCGAGGCGCGGCCCGGCGACTCCGTGCTGATTCGTGATTATGCGAAGAATAGTTCTAAATGGGCAGAGGGTGAGGTACTCGAGCGTAAAAGTCCAGTGACATATGTTGTCAAAACGGTGGATGGTCGGGTACAGAAGCGCCACGTAGATCAAATACTTACAGACAAACGGAAGTCGCGTCATTCGTTAGCCTTGGTGTCACCGAGTAGTGAGGATCAAAACTCGATAGCGAGTGAGGTGCGAGACTCCGAAAAAGAAAAAGACTGTCAGGCTAAGAGTGAGGAAGGTTTGTTGTCTGACGATATAGATAATTTAAATAAAGATGATAAAGTTACTAATGCAGTAGAAATAGATAGAGATTTGCAACAAAATATGCGTTCGCGTCGGACAGCGGCACTAGAATGTATTCAAAAGGTAAAACGATATAAATAAAATGTACTGTGTAATTTAAGGTGTATGTATACCATGCCTGTTTGTATATCGTATTGTATTTCAATTGGCTACACTGATTATGATTAGATTTAGTTTGGATTGTCTTGTTTTTAGAGGAGGACAATGATATGTATGAAATATGTAGGTAGTCTCACTATACTATTATCTTAGGGTAATCTTGTAAAATGTGACACAAGACTATCAATGTCAAATTCAACCAATAAAGGCAGTCAGTATCGGAATCGTGGTTTTAATACACAACAGTCTTCTTCTTTATCAACCGATAGACGTCCACTGTTGGACAAAGGTCTCTTGCATGGACCTCCACATGCCTCGGTCTTGCGCCGCCGGAATCCAGCGACTCCTTGCGACTCGTTTGATGTCGTCGGTCCACCTAGTAGGGGGTCTGCCAACACTGCGCTTTTCGGTGCGGGGTCGCCACTCCAGCACTTTGGGACCCCAAGCTTCCCTTTCATCGTACTCTTTTAGAAAAACAGTACTTATTGAAAAAAAAAAAAAAATTCACAATGTTCTCCTGAAAGAGTACATTTTCTATCGAATACACTGTAAACATCGATGTATGTGGATAGACAACAGAATCTCTTGTCTTAAAAGAACTTAAAGGAAGTTTAAAAAAAAAGTAGTATGTACTAATGTTCGTCATTTCATTTTTTGTTCTGGTTAATAGTTTAAGCCTCAATAGCCCAACTTTTAAGCTGCGGATTGAAAACTGAAAGGTCGCAGGTTCAAACCTCACCCGTTGCACTATTGTCGTACCCACCCCTAACATAAGCTTTCCGCTTATTTGGAGTGAATAGGAGGATTTTAGTCAGGTTAGCTAATATTCGATTTTTTTTTAAAAAGAATAGGGAGTAGCCACTCCTGAACGTCATTGATTGACACTCACGTCAAAGCGAACCGCGGGGAAAGCACAGTGTTTATTGAAGTAATATTCAAGCGCATTTTCGTAGACGCAATTATATGGGACAGGCATATCCATACACATCGATGACTGTAAATAAATAATCAATATTCGCGATGTTTTTGTATTAAAAAAAATTAAATTTTTTCCACTTTTTAAATTAACGCATGCCAAGCTAATTTTGTTCGTCTAATTTTTTTTAATAAAAAAAAAATCATCACTATAATGACGGGATTTCCAATGTTACTGGCTACCGGACCATATACCTGATATACCTACCTCACCTACCTACAATAAATAATCAAGCATTGGTTAATTTACAACTTCAATTCTGAGGTATGTCATTTCCTTTTCCTTTTTAATATTAAGTAAGAACACCTTCGGTAAAGTGTCCAAATTATGAAATCTCCATATCATTAGAATGTAACGGTAAGAGTTGAAGGAAAAACTAGAGCTAAAAAAAAATGTGGACTGAAAATTAAAGGGTTGCAGGTTCGAGTAGGGGTATGGGTTGAATTTACACTGCTATACCCCTTCCAAGTTAGCCCGCTACCATATTAGGCTGCATAGTCACTTACCATCAGATGAGATCGCAGTCAAGGCTATCTTTTTGTCGAATAAAAAAAATGTCGTACTCTCTCCTAGCACAATCTTTCCGCTTATTTGGAGAGGAGAGCATAAGTTAAGTTCAGCTAGGCTATTCTTAAAAAAAATGCTTCCTTAGTAATTTGCATCCGTGCGAAACCGGGGTGGGTCGCTAGTGCAATGTAAATGTATGCAAAGGTGCCAATATGCGTCGGCGGTGCATTCGGGTCATGCACGTGGGCCCGGCCGGTTTGTTCAACGTTTAGCAATAAGAACTAGGCGTGTGCAACTCTTTACTGAAACGAATCAGTGAGTCGTTTCTTCAAAGTGATCTATTGATACAAAGCTCTTACACCACTAAATGCATCATTTGGCTCAATTGAATCTCGTTCCCAATCGGTACGCGTGGTCGCTGCGCTCGTTGACACAAATTAACGAGTGATGCAAAAGATGCGAAAGATGCGAAAGATGCGAAAGATGTGAAAGAAGTGAAAGGTGATAAAGGTGAGAAAGACGTGAAAGATTATTGTGTCATGTATTTTTTTTTTGTTCTATTTGATAAAAATAATAGGTACCTATGCATTAAATTCATAACAAAGGTCAATTAATAATAAAATTAATAAAAAAGACAGACGGTATCAATTTCATTTAATCGTGCAAAAATATACTTTTTGCTCTAGTTGAGTATAGATGGTCCAATAATGATTCAAATGAAGCAGTTCACTGGATTTTTGAACTGATTCAGATACAACAATGATCCAATTTTAACGAAGATGCGTTTTTGCCACCTCTAATAAGAACTTGGATATAGTATATGTACTTTATAAAATTATTGTTGGTAAACAATTACTTTCAATTGAGTATGAGTGTTTCCGGTTATTGTTTGTATAACTTTAAAGTAACAACATAGTATCGACCGAGTGTATCAGTGGGATTGTCTAAAAAAAAGCGAAGTTTGATTTGGACCCGCACACGAAGGGTTCCGTATAGGGTTTCTCGGGATTTTCCGGGAATCGGGAAATTTTCTTTTTTTGATGGCGATAGATTCGCATGTCGGAGCGTTTGTTAGTGTAATATGATGATTTATACTTGACAAGAGTAAGCAATCTATTTGTTCCTCCTAATCTCTGGTTATACGATAGTAAATAATAAATAATTGGTATTTCCACGTCGATGCGTGGGTGATGGAAAATTAGAATTTACGCATGCAAAGTACCTACAGTCCTTTAATCAATATTCTAATTATATATAGTAGGTACCTAGTTATACATTCCGGACCACCTTGTCCAATTAGCTATGTAAATAAAGTTAACCCATTGTTGGGTTATACGTATGAGTATGACCCAGATACGTACTATCCGTTCACTTCAAGTTGGCCGCTACCCCTCGTCGGGTTTCCCCGCACCGGGGCTACAGACGTTAGACCCGCTTAGTACAGATAGCAACGCAATGCTCGCGATTTGTCACTACCGTGTTTTTTCAAACTTTCGAATCCCACCCGTTGCACTATTGTCGTACCTACGGCGTACCCACTCCTAACATAAACTATCCGCTTATTTAGAGGGGACAGGAGAATAATTATTATTCATCATCAGGTTGGCTAATATTATTATAAAAAAAAAGTTAGCCCGCTAATATCTTAGAGATCGCAATTCGCAGTAGAGGGCTATTTTGTCATGAATAAAAAAATCCTGCCAATCCACAATTCGCCTGGTCGTTGGGAGTTGTAATAAAATTCGCGCTTTATAACATTTAGAATGGTTTCCCTTGAACTTGTTTTTATGAATCAAGCGGAATATCAATGAATAACTTCCCACGTAATTTTAATGACGATATAGTCTCCACACCTAGAGTAAACTACTACGTTATTACTACAGTAGAGTTAGTATAGGATTTAATTCGATTGATCGTATTCTATGACGTTAGCGTCAAAATAAAATAAACCATAACAACATTGTATTAGAGCTCAATTTCGTGCACGCATTCTCATACGTTTATGTATCGTACGTACGCTCCAAATTAAAATCTGTTGTACTGAAGTTTTGACTTTAAATCAATATATTTAAGGTCTATAATTACTTTGACGCTAATGTCATCGAATACGAATACGATCAATCGAATTAACTCTCATACTAACCCCACTGGTCGTAAAACTGTAATACTTACTACTTTTACAGTGGGTACCCAGCACATGTATTGTAACTTGGTAACTATACAGGGTATAAGTCAAAACGGACGTTGAAAAATTAAATCACCTTTATTTGAGTCCAAAAAAAATCGTACCTACATAATTATTAGGTAAGTAGGTGATACATATACCTACTTATATACATTAGGGTTGACGCCTGGTTGACGGCGAGGCGAAAGGCGATACGGTAACGATCCCTTTCCGAGTTGATATGTGTGCTGACTCCATAAAAAGGTGTGGCGTGTCCAGTAACACGTCAGCAGGTTAATTCTACCCACGTAAATTATTAAGTCCAATATACATAATAATTATCATACGAATTCAATGTTAAAGATTAACCCATTATGTACATACTCAGACTACTTAGGTAACTTATATATTTTATAAATGCAAAAAATAAAATAAAACGCTTATTAGATATTTTTATTTATTTCCGAATTAGCTAATCCAAAAAATAAAACATTATTTTAGGGTTATAGTTAAAAAAATGTTTTATTCTTCTTTATGAGCGAAGCCGTGGGAAAAAAACTTTCTACTAGCTTTTTGCCCGCGGCTTCGCTCGCGTGAGGCTCGATTTTCATACTTTCTATTTTAGGGGTAGACTTTTCAAAAATCGTTTCTTATTGTATGTATTACGTCATAACAGCTATCTGTATGCCAAACAGCCCGATTCTAATGGTTTGTACGTTGATAGATCTATCAGTCAGTCAGTCACGTTTTCCTTTTATATATTCAGATATCATGAGCAAGGCAAAGGGACTTAGTATCTGTGTTAGGGTCGGCAGCCTGTTGCCGTCAAGGCTGCTCGGTAATTAATGGAGCAGCGCTGCAGCCGAGGTGGCTGTGGGCGGATGTTGTAACTCTTATTGTTGTCCTTTACGTGAGCCTGCGTTGCAGGTTTGCATGATAAATACAGGCGGAATAATGTGGACAAAGAAAAAAGACTTGCTTTGGATAACTTATTTACTACCCGATCAATCCTTATGGGAAAAACATCTTCCCCTAACTGTGATGTTTGTGGCGTCCTGGACGATGCGCACCATTTGTTGGTGGAATGTTGTCCGGTATCAGTCTGATAGAGTCCGGTTGATGGAAGATTTAAGACTGAACAGACTGCACGTTGGTGTCTTTCACAATTTATTGGCAAACCCAAATTCTGATGGAGCGTGCAGTTTGTTCAGTCTATTCATGTGTAAATAGTATTTTAGTTTAATATTTTGTAAATAGTTTATAGTTTTTAGGGTACGATAAGGCTGACATACGTCTTAACGTACTTCCAATTAAAGATTTAAAAAAAAATCTTAGTTGGCCGTCGTCGACTTTTGTCCGTTACAAAATGACGTCATACAGCAGTATGACGTCATTTATTCGACGGTCGATGACGTCTATTTTACTGTCGACGGTACCAACCCTAGACAGTAAAATAATAATTGTACTTTTTACTGTAACCCAAATCTGTGCTGTAACCACTGTGACGAAAGTTTTCTTTTCTGGCAATGTTTTGTGACGTCTTGAATGCCGAAGGTCGTGATTTTTGATTTTTGATTTTTCTCCCCTGAAAAGAAAGAAACCATACATAAAAAAAGACGTGTGGCACTCGGGGACTGCCGCGGTAAAGCTATTGCATAGCATTTTTTATCAACGCCATCTAGCGGTGAGAGGAGTCCCGTGTCAGGTTATTTTCGTTACGGAATTTCTGGATTCGGTCTCCACGCTCAAGGCCCGCGATAGAAGCTATGCAATAGCTTAATTATCCCCTTAGGCAGCCTCTAAATACAATCCCTTACCAAGTGTCATTTCCTCCTTTAGGTGTTCCCTAAGAGATCGTGAAAACGAAATTCACAGAAAGGGTTAATAAAGCTAAATGTTTTAACTCTTAAAAATTAGGAACGTTGGAAAAACGGGCATAAAATTCCTTTTTCACTTAATTAAGTTATGTGTGAAAAAAGGTTAACATCAGCAATGAAATCTTATTTATTCCATTTTTATAACTTAAAAGAAATAAAACAGATATAAACGGAGGTCACCGATAAAATCGATACAAATAAAAAGCGGAAATTCGCACAATGCCATTGCCAAAGATGTAAAAACCACAAGGATAGAGCGATAAACCATCCGCTTTTAAGGTGGTGGAAAAGGGAACCGACATTCTAGATCGTGTAGAAGACTTTCAAAGGTACTCAAATATGACTTTAATTGTAATAAAACTGTATGTAAAATTAAAACTAATATAAACCTAAAACCTCATCAATAACGCCGCAGCGCGGAATAGTACCCAAGATGCTGGCAGCATTGCCCCGTTGAATGGCCAAACTAATTCTTTGGCCAGGAAAGCTGTCAGCTCTTGGATCCCCGGTGGACTCGATGACCTTTTAAGATATCTCTTCAAAAAGAGCTGGAGCCCCCGGGCCCCACGACCCCAATTTCTCCACCCCAAAAGGCACAAATACGAAACTACCATCATACTTTAATCAGGTACTCATATTATAATCAGTTTGGAGGATAAATATATTATTTAAGTATATTTTTTAATAGAATATAAGCTATTCCCTTCTTCCCTCAAAATAAGCATTAAGCTTGGGTTAAAGTGCAACGGATGGGGATTGAACCTTAGACTTTTCTGTTTTCAGTCTGCACAGTCAAACTTGATCGATAAATAATAATCGATAGTAATAGGAACAATGAATGACAGTAACACTCATAAACATAGTATTATAGTTACTACGTTATAAATTATAATACTATCAAAGGCAATATTTTATTGTGTGCTTAGTAATTAGTTTGACTTAGCTAAGTTAGTTAGTTTTAAGCACAACTTTGTAAATGATTTCCTGACTATCAAATACTAGCTCTTGCCAGCGACTTCGTCCGCGTCAATTTCTGTTATTATGATCGCGATTAAGAAGTTTTTAAAAGAATATATTTTAAATATAGATAATTTTCCCCGTTTTTGCAACATTTTTCACTGATGCTTCGCTCCTATTGGTCGCAGCGTGATGTTATATAGCCTAAAGCCTTCCTCGATAAATGGACTATGCAACACAGAAAGAATTTTTCAATTCGAACCAGTAGTTACTGAGATTAGCGCGTTCAAACAAACAAACTCTTCAGCTTTATAATATTAAGTATAGATTTTAAGTAACTAAATAAAATAAGAATTAATCTTATAGAGTAAGATGCATGCTTCTATTTTTTTTATTTATACAATTGCAAAAGGGGATATTGCACCACTTACCTACAATTGATATGAAAATAATAATTTGCAAATAAATAAATTGCAAACAAACAAGATTACTAAACAGTCCAAAATAATATTATTCACTAAATATAGCTGTACGCTTATCACACCCACTTTAGTGAGGAACGTTGACGCAAGCGTTTGAGTTTCCCGCCAGTGGAGTGACAGTCAGAAAAC
Organism: Hipparchia sbordonii; assembly: GCA_038048805.1. Lineage (NCBI taxonomy): Eukaryota > Metazoa > Arthropoda > Insecta > Lepidoptera > Nymphalidae > Hipparchia > Hipparchia sbordonii. The sequence continues at coordinate 2,301,505 of CM076107.1, read as the reverse complement.
GCGCCAAACGCATGCGCAGATAAAAAATACAGATTAAAAAATTAAAAAAAAAAAAAAGGAGAACGTTCTGAAATTTACACCGATAACTAAATACATCGATGACTGTTGGTGATTAAAAAATGCGTTAGGCAACTTGATAATGTGAATCAGATTTTTATCTCAAGAGCCTTTTGATAAGAGGCTTAACGAATTGTAAAGTTTTGGTTATTTTAAACTCCAGTACGTTATTATCATTGTGCGAATTTGACGTGTTTTTTTCCTTTATTATTTTAAAATTTCTTTCGTTAATTTATGGTATAAATTAATTTGTTAGTGATTGTGTTTAGTTGTATTGACTAAAGTGGTGTTATTAAATTTTTAAGTTAAACTCCAAATTCGCATTTGGAGTTTAATTAAGAGGTTAGTGTCCTTGATTTTTGTTTCCTTTAGAATTAACGGTGTATTCAAAATATAATAGTGACGTTATCTTGATGAATTAATGAACCGTTAGTGAAGTTTATATGATTAAATCCTTTCCTTACTAATAGATAAATGTGAAAGTGTGTTTGTTTGTTGGTTTGTCCTTCAATAACGCTGTAACAAAGCTACGGATCGACGTGTTTTTTGCATGGGTATAGTTGATAACATAGGCTACTTTTTATCCCGGAAAATCAAAGAGATCTCGCGGTATTTTAAAAACTAATTCCACGCGGACGAAGTCGTGGGCATCAGCTAGTAGTTAGTATAATTAGGACTTTTTTCTTTAGTAAATAGCCGGCTTTACCTACCAGTTTTTTTTGATGCAATGCCCTTGACTGTTATATCATCTGATGGTAAGTGACGATGCTGTCTAAGACGGTAGCGGGCTAACTTGGATGGTAGTATAGCAGTTTTAGCCCATACCCCTAATCGGTTTCTACTTATTGGGTCTTTTATTTTTCCGGGATGAAAGTGGTCCCTCGTAACCGGAACTCGTTAGGTCGGAACGTATATTGTTCTATCGTTGCTGGGTGATTGAAGAACAAACTAACATCCAAACACTTTCACATATTTTGTATATGAACAGGATTAGGTACAAATTAAAAAAAAAGTCGTGTGGTGGTATGGAACCCTTTTACGTGAATCCGACTCGCACTTGGCCAGTTTTCTTTACCCACCGTTGTCAACAGCACTGTATCCTAGATGCCTTTATGACCTGGAATCTAGCCCAATAAACATTTCTAGGTTAGGTCTTAGGTGCGCCAAAGAGGTTGTGTTAGCATAGTACAGGTAGGCTTTGAATGCCTAAATACTTAGGATACACCTGTTTTGGATTTATTATACCTACCTACGTATTTTGTTCAACTAGTTTCAACTATAAGAACCGACATAGTTTAAAATGTATAGTACAATGGCGAAATCGTCGTCTGAAGTTTTAATTACCTACTTATATGCATATAACCAACCAACCTAAAATTAAACCGGAAAAATAATTTTAAAAACTTAATCCACGCGGACGAAGTCGCGGTCATCAGCTAGCCAATTACAAAATATTACCTATTTGATAACTAGATGATGTCCGCGACTTCGTTCACGTGAATTAAAGTTTTTAATTCCCGCAGAAACTCCTTAATTTTCCGGGATTATTGTAGTAGGTATGAGCTATCGTCAATCCAAACGATCACATCAATAACATCCTTTGTGGCGCAAGGATGTTGATGTATGATGGGTTTTTAAAAGTGAACAGAATGCCAGAAAAAAATCCCCGCGATAAATGAAATAAAACAACCGAAACCTCTTGTGAAACGCGACAGATGCTACTAGTAGCGTCTAGACGGACTAGGAGTGTAGTAAGCGCCAAATACATCATGTATTCTCCTTCTTATAATTCGTAAGATAAGTATTCATTAAAAAAAATGCCTGTATCATCCCTTGGTAATATGTATAGGAATTTTATATAAAAAAATTGCACTGTAACTGTGTGTTTGCAACACATTGAGAGTAAATGCAAATTGGTTACAAATTAGACCTAACTTCTTTTGTCGAACCAATTTCATTATTTTATTGTTCTATCTACTCAGTAATTATATCGTCCCTTGGAAATATGAAGTAATTTTTACCTGTTTTTTTCGGATAGTTAAAACTTGATCTACTGCTGTAAAAATGAAATCTGCATCTGCATCCCTAATTAAGCGTTCCTATCGACAATTAATATACCGAGTGGTTCAACGGCACTAATAAAGTTTTCGCCACATTAGAGACTGATCAAGTAACGCTTGTGCAAGTGGGCGGCTGTTGCAAGGCGTTCCACATTTACTGGCCTAGCTAGGGTTGGCACTGTCAAAGCGATATACTTTTTTTAAAATATTTTTAACTGCCTCGTTGGTCTAGTGGTTAGCAAGTTCAACCAAGGATCACGAGGTCCCGGGTTTTATTCCCGGATAAAAATGTATTGGGTTTTCAGTTAAGTTTTCAGTACTAGCCCGGAGTTTGGAAGTCGGTGCCCGTGCCTTGAAGAACACCATGTTGTAGTTTCAGTAGGAATACCGTCGTAGGAAATTGGTTCCACAGTCTCGTAATACGTGGAAAAAAAGATCTGACACAATGAATGGTTGAGGCGCTCCAGACACCCAGGTGGTTACCTGGAGCTATAGACTGAATCTTAGATTTTTTATGGTTCCGAAAAAAAGATGGAACTCTTATACGAGCGCTTTGTTGTCCGTCTGAAGAGGAATAAAGCGTTTTGCACACCCAAAGTCTTGCGGTGCGGTGGTAAAAAGGTCCTTCCTAATTAATCCACCTAAGATTTGTATCTATACGTCTATCTGACTGTCTATTAGAACCTTATTACTCCTGAATTAATGAACAAAGTAATTTTTTTTATTATTTCAAGAAATAGCCCAAAGCTATCGATCTACACAAAATTTGCACCTGTTCATCTGTCTGACTGTTTGTAAGAACCCTATTACTCCTGAATTAATGAACAAAATAAGTAAATGTAATCTACGTAAAGGCAAAAAGCTGAAAAGATCATAAGATCATATAATTAAATCGTGAGCAAAAAAAATAATGTTCGCTTTATATGGGGCTTATAAAATCGACAACCCTATCCAGTGATCAATCTTAATGCAATGTCTACAGTGATAAATTTATCGCCTGTTCATCTGATATTAATGCTTAGGTATGGTTTCAAGTTTGCAAGGCATTTGATATTTAAGTTAAATGCAAATTTCGAAAACCGTCCGGAATTTCTCTCGTTTAGTGTCAGACCTTTGAGAACTTGAATTACAATGAATGGTGTTAGGTTTATTGCAATGCTAGATAGTGTAATTTACATGCCCTTATTTTACTATTAAATGTATTAATTAAACTATTTGGCTGTTCTTTAATTTGAAACTGTGGAACCAACTTTGTGTGACGGTATTCCCACTATAAATTACAACATGGGGTTATTCAAGGGGCGGACGAACAAATTCCTGAAAAGCCGGCAACACATTGGTGGTGCCTCACCCTCAGGTGATACAAATGTAGGTAATTAACTACCGTGGTAGGTATGTACCTACTCGTAATATCTATTACATATAATAAAATTATAGAAAAGTGGTGTCTGTACAATGGAAATATATAAAAAAAAAGTAGCAGGGGTTGTTATTATATCGATGCCGAACCCGAAATTGTAATTAATTTTTTTTTGTCTGTCTGTTTGTCTGTGTGTTTGTGCACGCTAATATCAGAAACGGCTTATTCGATTTAGATACGGTTTTCACTAATATATAGTAGTAAGCTTCACTTAACATTTAGTGTTTATTTCATGTCAATCGGTTCATAAATAAAAAAGTTATGTCAATTTAAAGAATCACGGCGAACATTTTTAACGTACAGAGTACGTACTACACGCCTCGCGCCTGAGCATCGATGTAAAATAGTACTATTTTACATCGATGCGCCTGAGCGTCGACGGTATATGTAATTCAAAATATGCTGCCCGAAAAGTCACTATTCCACGCGAACGAAGTCGCGGTCACAGCTAGTTTTATAACAATTATGTTATTAAACCACGAATCAAGTCTAAAATCTTTAGGTACCTACCTAACTAATTAAACATTAGAAAACCAGCGTAATTCCTACTTACTAGACAATATCAATGAACTCTAATTGTGTGACCCAATAGATTTCGATAAAATTAATGGATGTAAATTATAGTTTCTTTATCAACAGGACGCGTAATGCAGTTTAAGAATTGAATTGAGGTTAACTACAGTTTCATTCATATGAATTCGATAAATTAACATAAATAAGTACTACTATCGGCCTTCCCTTTCATTCATTCATGAGTGATTCATAAGTGATAAAATAATTTGTTACAAAATAATATTCCGACCTCATTTTAATTATCTACGTTTTAATAGGTAATTTCACCAATTCTATTACATATTTCATTTTCACCCATTTTTGTCTATAAATTTTTTACCTAAATAAATAAAACGTTTCAGGCAACTAGTCCCATTAAATAAAACCTTAATAAAACACATATGTAATACTTACTAATATTTAGTTAGACAATGACTATGCTCACATGTGATTCGTGGGATAGAGAAAGGGTCAAAATTCAAAGCCCGTGGTTCCTCAAACCAAATTCCTCCATCCTTTATTATCGTAGTTTTTATTTAACTGCCAGCATTCAAAATAACACTCCGGTCTCTGTATATCGCAATTAGCGTGTTTTTAATTAATTTAATTGCATTTAAGAGTGCGCTGGCACTTCTGCTCTACCTCAGGCAGTACTATGTCAAGCATCCTCTTGAAAATGCTAAGGGTCGGGATGCCGGGCAGGTGTAGGGCGTAGGGTTCACGTACCATGGAACAAAGAGAGCCTCTTGCCCTACAGAAAAAGGCTCCAACACCTTTTGTTCTACAGAGATAAAAATATTTTAGGATTATGTCGAGCCATGAACGTCGACTTAGTAAGCGACATTTTTATCTAAATTGAGTTCTTTTTTATTATAAACGGGGTTATTCAAGGGGCGGACCAACAAATTCCTAAAAAGCCGGTAACGCATTGGTGGTGCCTCTGGTACTACAAATGTTTATGGGCGGCGTTAATCACTTAACATCAGGTGACCCGCCTGCTCGTTTGCTCGCTAAAAATATAAAAAAAAAACGACATTTTAATCTATGAAGGACTAAGGCACGTCGGCATTTCATTAAAATTTTACTCGTTCCTAAAATAGTTTTATATGTATTTCGTGATAATTCACGAAAACTGTGTTTCTGATTAGATAACAGATGAAGGTTATTTTCGTTGGGAGATAAAAAATATTCGGTCAGAGCGAAAAGTTTGATGTTTAACTCCAATCCAGTGAATGGTGTCTGGTGGAAGTTAGGTTGAATGGTATAAGTGTGAGAGGCTCTAGCCCATAAATATAGTATTACTTTTAAGCTATTGCATAGCTTCTATCGCGGGCCTTGAGCGTGGAGACCGAATCCAGAAATTCCGTAACGAAAATAACCTAACACGGGACTCCTCTCACCGCTAGATGGCGTTGATAAAAAATGCTATGCAATAGCTTTACCGCGGCAGTCCCCGAGTGCCACACGTCTTTTTTTTATACGACTGCCTAAAAAAAGGAGTATAAGTATTGTTTTTATTCAATGACATGATAGTAAGTACGTGCCTGCGGTCTCACCTGATGGTAAGTGACGATGCAGTATAAGTTGGTAACGGACTAACTTGGAAGGGGTATAATAGCCTTATATCTATAGTATTCTACACGCCATCGTGCCGGAAGGCTAAAATCTAAAGATTTATTCTGGTTTTTTCGGGATTACAGCATAATATTACTTTTTCTTTCATTTTTAACTTTTTTTTATTATTTGTTTCATATTCTGTGAAATTTCAAGCATCTACCTACGAGTACCTATTACGGTTCGTGGGATACAGTCCGCTGATGGACGGACGGACGGAGGGACGGACGGACGGACGGACCGACAGGGGAGGCTTAGTAATAGGGTCCCGTTGGCACCCTTCGGGACTCCAAAAATTAATTTAAATTTTATCTGATGTCACAACTACTCACTAGGTATGGAATATGGAGATTGCATGATCTCACGGGGAGAGTTCAATGGCTTGGGTTTTTCGATAGGGGTGTAGGTGGGATTATTGTATGGTGTGAAGTATAAGCGACAAGCGGTTTGTTATGCTTCTATGGAACTACTAACTTTTGCCCGCGAATTCATCCGCTTGGAGTTCGATTTTTCTAACCCCTATTTTACCCTCTTATGGGTAGAATTTGTTGGCTGAACTTAAATGGATTGTTGCTTAGGCTCAACATAAAAGATAAAAAAAGTTCTTGCCTTAGTGCTATTTTGTTTTATTCTCATTGAGTTGTAACAATTCTCAGCTAAAAACCAAGAAAACTTTTAGCTGAGAATTGTTACAGTCCAATGAGAATAAAACAAAATAATTCTAAGACAAGAACTTTTTTTATATGCCGTAGAAAAGCTTAACCTTCTTTTACTGTGGTAGCAATAGCTTGGAAGTAGGGCTAAAGAACAATAGCCTTTGTAACGGTCCTTTGCTAGAAAAAAATATATATATGTATACGCGACGAATTGAGAATTAAAAAGTATAAAAAATAACGCCTATTCATTTACGCCAAAAGGTATCGTTATCAAGGAATCGCAAAATAAGCATTTTAATTGCCCATTCGCCATTTCGGCAAGCATTGACTTAGGCCGTTCGGCATGCAAATTAATAAGCTCAGATTTGTTGTCACTCCATATCTGTGAGATCCACGTTTACACGCTAAATAAGATAAATGTATTTTTATAATTAGTTTCTGTGAAATGGGCAGTGATGTTACCTATTGTTACATGCAAAGTTGGCAGGTTTTGCAAATTCTACAACGCCCGGACTGTTCAACGATGGCTACGATAGCAAGATTGCCCCGCTTGGTTGAAAATCATATCAATTAAAGTAACCTTAACCTAACTAAGCTAGCTGTGGCAGACCGGTTATATAAAATAGCTGACTGAGAACTCTGCGCACAGGCCCTATATTAATCCCAATATATCAACAGATAGCGTCTAATTTACACAACACACTCTGCCCAACAGCACTGCATAGAGTCGACTCATTCCAAACAGCACAATACATTAAAATATACTCTGTAAAGATCCTCCCTTGTGCAACCCCAATTTGATTTAAAGGTACTATCTGCTCTACCAAGGCTCTACCTAATAGAGTCTATTTCACACACAATACTGTGAAGTCGACCTTTTCTGGCTAACGACGATTTTAGACACAGTAACTCTACCCAAGCTAGTACTTACCTACCTAATCGTAAATTACGACGTATATTTAATACGAACCAACAAACAAACGACCCAAAATTAAAGTTTCAAAGGCCCTATGCGACATTAGTTTAGTTATGCCCGGGTAGTGTCAACTATACACGCAACGTGCATTTTGTTCGTAACATTGACACAAAAATGGTAGACGTAAAGTTTATTTTAAAAATAGACGTATTTAATGTTATTTGCTCAGCTAAATTGATGATCTTTTGAACAAACTCAAGTTATCAATAGCTCCTGGGTTTCCCTATTCGGATTTAGGAATAGGGAAACCCAGGAAATATCAGTGACAAACTGACGTAAGTCGACTTACTGCGTTATCCGCACAATTAAATAGAGCTAGGGGATTCCGTTGATGAGCATCCTTCCATCCCATAAAAATAAAGCATACTTTAAAAAAACTTATCGAAAGCTTGATTCAAAACATAAAAACTTTTTCAGATTTTTCTTTTTTTTTGACAATTCCTTACCTACTCTGATTTTGACAATAATAATAATCAAAGAGAATGTAATCACTCCGTTTATAATAATAAATACTGTCGTATGTTGCAAATATTAAATACCTATTTTCAAGACAATTTACGTGATTATTTACGAGTAGGTTGTATTGTGAGGAGTTATTGCTTACTGATTGGTGTTCTTAGAAGCCATTAATTAAACTAACAACCATTCATCATGTGGACCGGAATCAGAAGGACTAGGCAATACAATTTTATTGTGGTAAAGTAGTAAATAACAATTACTCATTAAAATATAAATAATTGCACTCCCGGTAAATAAAATACATTTTAATTCACTATATTAAAATCAGATACGTTAGATGTTCTAAAAGTTATCTGCCTACATTTCTATACCTAAATATTCTATACAAACATCGATGTATAAAATCACAGCTTTTTACTCACACATACATTTACATTTACATAACACATACATTTACATAACAGTAGGTACATATAATACATATAACAAAAACCAAAAAAAGAAATTGTTTTTTTTTGGATATTAGATAAGTAGGTACATTAAATTATTGCTCCAAAATAAAATAAAAACATTTATGTACCTACTACGTCACCTTAAGCCTTAAGTACCTTCCTATCGACAAATAACTTCCACAGCTCACCTAATCAATACTAGACTAGATAATATTATTATTGTTGTGATAACAAAAATTGCGAGCACCTAAATTGCAATAATATCGCAATGTGAGTGCACCATTGTCATAAGCACGGCTAATCCAGTAAAAATTATTAACAGTTATTTTATAATGATACATATTATGTGCCGAGTGAAAAATTATGAGTAAAGTATGTTAAAAGTGTTTAGATTTTGTATCCCGTTTATTAAAAGTGTCTTCTTATTCGATAGATCTCCACGTCTGGATAAAAGTCTCCTGCATATAAATCCACACTCCACAGGTCTCGGTCATGCGCTGCTCGTAGCCAGCAGCTCCATGTGACTCGCTTGATATCATCGGTCCACTCAGTAGTGATTCGGCCAATACTGCCCTTTCCGGTGCGAGGTCGCCAATCAGCAAAGCACATTGGACCCCAATGAACGAACTTAGAAGACCATAGCAATGTACCTACCTGTCTCATATTAATTAATATCTAATAATTAATGATTGTTTTTGTTTTGTTTTAAAGATCGAAGAGGTTATGCAGCAGAAGGCGCCGGGGGTGCCAAGTAATATCCAGTTGAAGTAAGTCATAAAAAAACTTAAACGAAACTTAGGTCAAAAAATCTTAAATCTGTCGCTTTTCTTGTTTAAGTGACATAACGACTACATTTATTAAATACTTTTCCGTATAGAACATAATGATAAACTAAACTAATTTAACTAAACTAATACACAATACATATTATAGTAGGTACCTAATTGAAATTGGACCAAAAGAAATTAAGTGTACATAATATATTATTACATTCGAGTATTCGGTAGACATATTGTATTTATCAACAATAATTAAAATCAAAACTCGTAAAAATAGAGCCAGTACTCACATCGATTTTAATTGTTGGTCGTACTACTAACGCCATCTCCTGAGGATCTACGTAAGTTTGAATTTAAGTTTTGGAGCTGCGTGTAGATGGCGTTAATAGTTTTAACTCTAGATATCCTTTACCCGGCTTCGATCTACTGGGGCCCAAGTCTGCTATTGCAATGCTATTGCAATTGTAGTTCAATTGTCTATCAATGACATCCCAATTGCTACTTTTAGCAATTTGACTTGGGGCCCAGGGGTTCAATTGTCTCTCAATGACATGACAATTGCTAAAAATAACAATTGTTATGTCATTGATAGACAATAAAACTACAATTGCAATAGCAGACTTGGGCCCCTGCAGGGTGAGCATGGGCGGGGACACATTTTATCCATGAAGATATAGGAAAGGATAAAATGTGTATCCCCTCGCTCAGTTTTATCCATCCGTCGAATTTAGGTAAAACGGTGGAAATAATATCCAATAGGAGTATACTTCTCCTTTCCCCTGACGCCATGCTTTAGCATTGGGAGAAGATAATTTTTTCTCTTGTCAGTGGATAAAATCAGGCATAAAATTTTTGTCTCCTCACCCTGTTACCAAAAGAAAGAGTTACCATTTTTTTTAAATAAAATTTTAGCATTCTATTATGTATCTATTATATATGTTCCACATTAGGTAGAGCCTAAACTACTAAGCCGATATATATGAATGAGAAAAGTGTCAATCAATTTGTTATTGTGGTCGGGTATTATTCGAACCAAAAATAAGACGGAGTTCCCGTAGTCGGGTTACAATTTTTAAACTTTTATCCTTGTTACGTGATTCAGAAACCAACAGAGCGCGTCTGTCGTCCGCAAGCGCGTAGCGGCGAACTTCTTCAAGACAACTTTCAGCTCTCGAAGCAAGGCGGTCCCGACCGCCGGTCACACTTGCTCCGCACAGGAAACCACCACAATAGGCAGCGCGGAGACCAAACCTGTCACGAGAAACCGACCCAGAACAGGTAATTAAAAAAAAAAGTTGGCGGACTCAGTCGGACCTTTTTAGTTGCTTAACTTGATATAAGGGCCCTATCTCATCAGGATGCCATGGCAGCGCCACCAGTCAAAACGTGTCAAATCGTATTACAATGTACTTGGCGACGACGGCTGCTGGCGTCTAATGAGATATGGCTCTTAGGGAGGCCACATATCAAGTTTGCCGTCAAGTCTGCATGATGCCGCACCAAGTCCGCGGCAGACTTGACGGTGTATGGCTATCAATTCTAGATTTATTGAGATTATATACTAGATATTGAGTTACAAGTATAGACGTATGGACTACACTATTGCAGTTTGAATGCAGTCATTGTGCAGTTTAATGTACACAACGTTATTTTTTGTTGATGAGAAAGCTGATTGAACTAGATTCATAAATCGTTTATCTTCCTCAGTACCGCAAGCGGAACAAAAAGTAAAAAGACGGAACAGCGACCGCACTCTAAATCTTCGTCCCGAAAAACCCTTGGAACCAACAAGGCCTCTCAGAGCTAAGCCGACCACTCCAGACCCTGGAGAAAAACCAGTTCAGAAAGATGAAAATGACGGTAGCACAGTTTTGAAAAACGTTAGGAAAGCCCCCCCTCCGTTCACACCGGTGCCGAAAACTGCAGATTCTATTCTACCGCCATCTTTGAAGCCGAAAGTATCGGAGAAAGTGAAACTCAAGCGCGAGAAATATGTGAACAATAACAGCGTTTGGACGAACGCTAACATTTTGAAGGGCGAGAAGAAACCGTTAATCAGTATACGGTAAGCGTTTTTGAATCTATTCAAATTCTAACGTATTTAAAGGTTTTCTAGTAAGTACATAACAATTCAATGGGCTTTTGTTGGAATTTTAGATTTTTAACGGACTTCCAAAACGGAGGAGGTTATCCATTCGGTCGGGGTTTTCCTTTTTTTTCCATGTATAATATCCATCGATTTTTCCGGAATTTCTGGACTTTGCGTCACTCTTTTTTTAATTGTCAGAAGAAGCTTGCGAGATGAGTTCTTTTTCACTTTTAGGTGTTCCTTAAAGGTGAAAACGAAATTGACAGAAAGTTTCACCTAACTTAGTTCAGGCAGCCCGTAGGGAACGTTAGTGAAAACGGGCATAAGTATTTAATTTAAGTAAGTAGATCTCGTAGGTCTATTAATATTTATATTGTAATTTCTTTTCTACCATGTTATCTGCTTTTGATTTGAGATAATAGTCCCGCTACAATGTGTATCAGTGTTGTATAATTTACTATACAGTATTATTTATAATGTATTTCAAATCAATTTAAAGTCTATTGCCGATGGAATACAGTCCTTTTTATCACACTTGTAATTTGAATAATGATGCGACGTCAAATCTCACACGTGACGGATTATTTTTTGTGTACCTTCCATTATCGTGTACCTGCACTCAAAACTATACCGTTCTCTCTTTCACATATAAGATTTCTGCATTAAAAATACATGTCGTCTTCTTCTAACGCGGGGAATGTTTTCCTCGTAGTGTAATGCGACTTTTATGATACGCTACAGCGGGCTTTATATTAACTACATCAAGGTGGGGTCTTTAAATTAATCGTGTTATAGAAAGAAATGCAAGACACTATAAGCGGCCGAATAGCGAGTCAAGTTTGCTTGCCACGGTTGACTACGGACGTGTCCCGTTGGCCGGTGTTTATTTCGAACTTTTTATTTAAAACGAAACGAACTTTTGTGTATTTAAAATGGTGTGTGTGCGTCCACGCTGCTGTTGATTGGTTTAATTTCGTATTGTGCTTAAGTTTTTAGTTATTGGTTTGGTGTCTGACGTCGAGATACACAGTGTAACGAAAATTTTAATATGGGTGTCTCGTTAACTTGCCACTTTCTCAGGCTAAACAAGCTATTATTATAAAGTGTGTTAGTGTGAAAGTTGACTTATTGTGACCCATCATTTTTATTTTTTGAAACTTAGAATGAGGCATAGATTAAAAATCTAAATGTTTGACATAACTTAGGTTAGGTTTTGTTTTTAATTTGTAAAGGCAGGTTAACGGCGAATGAAAAGCATATTAATATCTATTCTGATAGTAATTGATTTATATAAGCTGATTTAAATAATGCTGATAATGTGATAAATAACAAAAATAACTTATGTAATCATAAAGGTGTAATAAGATATGTAAGGGTCTCTTTATGCATATTGGCAGTTCAAGGTCACCCAATTATACACACGCCGCTTCTGAACGAATGTGTGTAAATAAATCGAATAACTTAAGTCTATTTAAATATAAAAACTGCAAATTGAAAATTGAGTAAGTAATAAAAAAATCGATACTTACGTCTTACATACTTACTTAAGATAAAATTTTTTTTTTTTATAAAAACTTGATCGAGGGCCCAATGTACCTACCTATTTTTGATTACCTATTTGATATATGTGCTATACATAGCCGTGTTTAAGTAAAGCCATGTCTTAACTTAGCAACAATCAAGCCGCAACATGTGTCTCGCAACATGTTTTAACGGAATAAATAAAATTATATAGATTTTAAGTTAGAACTAATTCCCACAAACATAATATTTAATAAAACCTACATCACATTTTTGCGTCATTCACTAACCATCCCAGCCTAATTTTGAGATCTATAGAGCTCCCCTGACTCAGCTCAGTCTCAAGATAGAGGTTGAAAAGAGACACAAATATGCTCTGACATAAATCTGTCTCGTTTTAACTCTGTCTTGAGTCTGAGCTGAGTGAGAGTGCAGTTTATAGATTTCAGCCTAAGACTCTTATCAACTGATAGGTTAAAAGGTGATGCTGGCAGTCCATCGACCTCGTAAAACTGGGTCTGGTAGATTTTAAAAACGCGTCTTTCGCGTCCTCTTAAGATACTCGTTAAACTATTAAACGGTCGTTTAAAACAAATTAGTGATTCTTCAGTAATGTGACCTCGCATTTGTTAAGGAATTTTATGGTATCGTTTGCTATTCATGTTCTATCCAAAAGACTAGTTAAAGATAAGGTATTTAAATACATAGAAATACCATTTAATATGCAAAATCTATCACCAAATGAATATTTAGGACCACTACGTCAATTACGAATGGTCTCAACGACATTCCATAACGTGGTACAGCAGTCAAAACTAGCGCTTGATTGCAAACAATAACATTTTCATTTTGAATGTGTACCTACTTCATGTCAAAATAATCCACTGAACAGTGCGTTCGTAAGGAGGACTGGAAAAAACTTCTATCTCTATCTTCTAAGGGAATGAACTGTCTCTCTTCGTTTTATCATTGTTGATTGTCTTGGTCCTAGCCTTGTTCCGTTAATCTTTTCACCTGCTTCTAATGGTGGGCAAATTCTTGGTCAGTATAGTTTGTTTTAAAATATTATTATCTATGTTTAACGAAACTGATAGCTGATATTCCTTTCCTCTTTCAAGCTTGTTTTAGTGGGTACGATAATATTGCAACTTTGCAACGGGGCTTGAAATGTCATTGAACCGAGCTATTGAAATTCATAATTCGCACTATTTGGTCTCAGATATATCTGATCTCACTGAATACGTATAGAACTCTCTGGATTTCAATACCCAATAAGCCAATAACCAATGCGAACGAATCCATGCAATGCAAGCTAAGATAGTTCGATAATAAGACCTATAAGTACCTACCTGTCTACCTGATGTTCTCTACAATGTTCTCAAAGGTTTGAAATCTATGAATCCGCACTTTACCAGAATACATCACTTTGACCCAAAACCCTTTTCTTTGAGAGGAGACCTGTGCACATTGGACGCGGCGATGGCAATGAGATGAATGATGATAGGTCTTGTCTTTTAGCTAAAATAAATATAACAATACCCACTTATAATGTTGTTATTGTTATGCTCTATATTACAAGGTTATTTGCACTTGGCTGGAAGAGCACGAGATCACTTCTTAGCGATAACGCCGCTTGTACCCAGACTTCGTTGTTGCTTTTATTTTATCTTATGTGCCAATCGCTATATTTTGATTTGCAGAAAGTTAAATACGTATTTTCCTTATCTAATTTTTGCTACTCATTATGCTTGCGATTTGATTCCAATAAAATAACAAAAAGAAACACTTTTAAATAAAAAAAGAAGATTATGTTTCCAATTAGAAATTAGATAGGTGTAATCCTTCAAATCCAGAAGATTAAAGCGGTTAAGCGTTTAATGCTCTTAACAAATGAGAAGATCTTATCTTATCAAAACTAGACGTTATAGGGCTTCACGTCTATTTGTTCTTTTCGTCTATTCTAATAATTTTGTAATCCGGTGATAACCTATGGGTTAAGCTGAAGACTTCCGCCTTCTCATCGTTAGTCCGGGATTCTAGGCATTCTACTGCTGTAAAAATCAAATCTGAAGATTAACCATGACACGCGCTCGAAACGGTCATTAGAAAACCTCCATATCTGAGAGTTCTCAATAATGTTTCCAAAGGTGTGTTAATTCTGCAGATCTTTTTTGCACGGATATATTTGAGGACCCGGAGATTGGCATCGAAATACAAGGCAGAAAAAAGATCTCCACGAATAAATCCTTTAGACTTTCGAAATCGTATAAGATCTGAAATTATTTATAAATAAGAAAAGACTTCCATACATTCTTAAGCTTTAAATTAATACCATATGGGCGACAGCGTAAAAACTGTGTCATGCCTGTGCACACGACAACGGACAAACTACACAGCGAACATCGAAGGCAATAACAATGAATCGTTTTGTGAGCTCTGACGTAACAACGAGCCCCAATCGTTCTTATTATTTACGTCTGCCACTATAATTATGACTTCTGTTGGGCTATTTTTTTGAACAATCGCAGGCAGGAAATTGCGCTTACAATTATTATTGTAAGCTACTTTTAAAATTCGATTTAAATTAATCAACGTGGTTTTTGAATCAGTTTCGATCGAACAACCTTCTGATACAATATGGCTAATTACACAATCTCTAAACCTGACTCTAAACTAAACTAAATTGACAGTTCTAAATGTCGTGCTATCCTTTTAAATTTTTAAATCCCCTATTTTAGCGCCCTGGATAAAAGGATAAAATCATTCAATCAAGTAGTTCAATCGGACTATTATTTCTCACTAGCGATGACTTAATTTAGAATTTTATGTAGACCCTTATTATAACAGCGATAAGGTTTACAATATTACGTGGTCCTACCCGAGATATCATGTGTAAAATAAAATGTTGCATACTTGTTAATTTATTTCTTCGAATCAAGGTTCTCTCCTTATAGGGGGAGCATCCTCAGAATATTGATATATACTACTTGTGCGGTTGCAATTTCCTTAGAACGAAAATTTACATTAAGTACGTATATCTGAGATCTAAAACTTGATCATTCATGATCTGCAGACTGGAGTCGATCGTCATAAATCAAAGAATGAGCCATTCCTTTTTGATGAATCATAAAGACACGGTTCGGAATCGGAAGCTATTGAAGTTCTTAGTACTATTCATCTATTTATGATGTCCACATGCACTAGTCTCAGATCTAGTATTTTCTGTACATAGCACTCGGTACAGTTTTTCGATGGAAAAAAGTTAGAATCATATTAAAAATTATGATTATATTCACCTTAAGCTGTATCGAACTCCTGGGTTGTCTTGCGAACCTCGAGTTGTCCTACGTGAAATAAATAATTTTGAATTTTAATTTGAAACAAGGTTTTATTTAATACTCAGTTATGCATTACATACATTTGAATATTTTCATCACGACACTTGTCTCTAGAAACGTAAAAACAAGTTTGACGCTCTTTATCTTAGTTATATCACGTAGAAAATTCGCTTTTAGATTTTCCAGTTGGTATGTTGTCTTAATACTGCACGCGTGATTATAAGCTGCTCCATGACGTCAAATGCATACAAAACACGGTGATAGACGATGTACCGTCTTTTGTATACTACTCCATAACGCGTAGATCCCATAACGGTGTCAACGAGACTTCCATATAGGGCCACACAGTACCTGCCTTCTAAGTTTCCTTAGTTTGTTCTCTTTTGCTAATAACTGTCCCGGATCTAGGATTTTCTGTGAAACGATAATTTATTCTGTATCATCAAAAAGGAGAATTTCCAAAATAGCAGTGAGGGTTTACCATTGGCAGAGATAATAAAAGCAAAATTGTATGTAGTGCGTACATATTAGAAAGAAAGTCAACATGACGCCACAATAAAGAGAAGAATGTAGATCAAGAAAACTTAAGAATGGGAAGATTGGTAAACACTGGATAAAGACATTGAAAGCATTCGAAAAGTGGCAGGCATCGATTGGATGCGAAAGGCCGAGGATAGGCAATGTTGGCACTACTTAAAAGAGGCCTATGTCCAACAGTGGATGCATGTGGGCTGATGATGATGATGATGATGAAGCATAAACTGGTACAGATTTTGTGCTATGTAGAATGAAGACAATATCTGAAACAAGCTTAAAAAATGCACAAAAAAACGGTCGACAAATCAAATATCAGCAAACAATGGGCGTTGACGAAAGACTTAAGACATGTTTTGAGGTAGAATAAAATATTCTGATGATCAGTTCAATTATCCCAATCGTCAATACTTTTAATATAGTTAATTCCAAAACTGAATTGTACACTTTCAGAATGTCAATTATTTTGCAGTATACCAGTGAAAAAATCTTAGCAGCATTTTAGTGCTAGAGTCTTGTGAGTTATAAGAAATGACCAAAGCGGGCGACACGATATAAATTAAAGAATTTGCTCGCAGAGAATTATATTACAAATCCATTGTTTATGGACCAAAAGATCTCGCAATTTAAAAAATATCTATTTTTATCAATACATAGAACACATGAATTAATACTCTGTGTAAAAATTAGCCCAATAGCCGCAGAAATAAGAAATTTATAAAGTTTTAAACTTCCCCTGTAAAACTGTGACTAGTGTAGATGTTAGTATGTAGTTTTTACCAAATGTACATCCGCGGTTTTGCACTATCCCCGACAATATGGTTCTCATCGGAACAATTACTGGTAGATCCAGTTAAACGACATCTGAGTTTGAAAATTAATGTTGAACTCGGTGCGTGTAAAAAAGGAAACCGTCGTTTCACTTAACTGGTTGAGAACGATGTGACATTTAGTTTTTGCGCGCGAAATAACAATTTACAACTTGCCTGTGTAGCTAGTAGCTACCAATTTTTAACCGACTTAAAAAAAATGAGGTTATCAATTCGACACGTGTGTATGTAATATTATTGGAACTTACTACATTACATATGATAAAATCTGTTAGGGCATCCAAACATATACAATACAAAATGTATGTATGTTCCACGCATTTCTCCGAAACTCTATCGAAATGTAAATAAATAACATAAATAATATATAGGGTCAGGCGGGGTAAATATGGGACGAAAACAGATCTTTACTTTTCTAATGCTGTTAAAAATATTATAACTGTAAGAAAAACTGATTATATTATACTTATAATTGGTATCTTTCACATGATACCAATTCAATTCAAAATAGTCAAGCGAAATGTATATTTTTCATACAAAGTATATGTCTCATTTTTTTCCTCTATAAAGGGGAAAATATAAGACATATAAGGTTAAAAATGAAACATGTTTGAACTTCTATGCCTTCAGTGTTTTATAGAGATGGTGGTAATAATAAAATAGAGCTGGGAGATATGATATAAAAAAATCATTAAAATTAACAAAACAAAAAATTGGTTTACTTTTTTGGTAATAATTACAGTAGTCGGTACTTAATGTTTCAATATTAACCTTAAATAGCTACAAAATATGATAGGGAAGTCTGATACTATCTGTATCTAATCTAAATATGAGCCTTGACACTCCTCTGTTATATATAAAAGCTTTTATGTAACTTGCAATGTATGCAACTATATTTGTTCGGGTCGAATCTTGCAACTCAATTTTGAAGCAGATAGCTTCAACCGATTGAGCTGAAATTTTGTATACACGGTAAGTTTGGATGACAATGCATGGTTAGCTGAGTGACGTCATTGTAAATCCAAAATGGCGGAACACTCACGGTGGCAGACTAGTTATTTTTAATGCACTCCTACAATATGGGTATCAAATGAAAGGGCTTGCTGAGAATAACTCGAAAAATAAAGTGACGTCACCCTAAATCCAATATGGCGGACTTCTAAAGAAGGCGGACTAAGTTTTTATTGCTTTCCAAAAAATATCAACTGTCTTAATATTACCCCATACACTGTCTCATTTTTTCCCACTTACGTGTCTCATTTTTTACCCTACAAACAACTTGAGTTTTCCTATCAACGACTGGATGCAGAATAAAACCACCGCTCTCCCCCGCAAGCACATCTCGCCCGGAATGCCGGGAGCGGGAGATGCGGCCGCGCTTGCATGAACGGGTTAACGCAAACGAAAAGTTCCTAGATCCCAATGTAAAGTTTTCGCGGCAATATTTTCGGTACTTTATAAAATGTGTTATAAAGTATACATGCAATAAGTTATCAATTTAGTAATTTGAATTCTAAGACATTACAAATGAAGTATACTTTTTAGTTTAATAAAGTTCTTTTTTGGTCTTTTTCTACGGAATTACAATCATGTCTTATTTTTATACGAAATTTGAGTGTCTTATATTTACCCCGACTGACCCTAACCGTTTACTTCAGATGTTTTCATTACGATCATTATTTTTGTATTTGCTTACATTTACTTCAACTTAGGAAACAGTAAGAATAGGTAAAAATTTCATCAAAATCGGTTCTGTAGAACGTTTGCGCAGCGCCTAACTATCCTAAGTCGCGTTGGAGTCTCTTTTGCATACAAACATTTCGATGACTAATGTTATTCAATTGTTGTGGCACAATAACAAAATGTGGCAGCGCTATGTCGCCGGATTAAATGTCGAAAATTAAAGTTTCAACGACACTAAACTGAGTGACTTATGAACGCAGTCGGCTAACCTTGTTATTGCATCGAACGAAACACATCCTTGGCTCACACTTGAGCAAATAAGCGTTATCGAATATAGCCTATTGCTCCAATGACGCATTTGTATGGTTTTGATAACATAAAATGGTTAAGTTTCAAAGTTAACAATACCTATTTTGTCTTGTCATGTCAGACTAAAACTGAATAAACTTGAAATAACCATTCTTGTTATTTATTTCAGCTAACAATTAAAGCAATTCCTAGATTTTATTTGTCACCTAGGACATAGAATATCTAATAGTACCTACCCAAAAGTTTCTTAACGATGTATAACAACTCAAAGGTTATATGCTGGGATTATGCATAAATGCGGGTACTATAACTTTTATTTTAAAAGAAAAAAATTTGACAAGTTTGGTTTAAATGAATCTTTGACGTATAATAGTTTATAAATATTGCACGCCATTAATACACTAGTTTCACTATCTATTGTACAATCTTATATATCGCTCATTTGCGACAAGGGTGACATAATTCAAAATCGACAATGAGAGAATTCTCTCGTTGAGAGTAATGTTTTGTGGATGCTACAGTCTCGAAACAATACAGCGGCCAACAAAGCGACTGAGCATTAAGTCACAATCTCTCTCGCTCTTTTTTTTGTGTTTAGCGTAATGTTGTTTTTATAGCAAAAAGTATTTTTCGACACTAAAATTGGTGAATTCTGAATTAATTAATATATATATAGCTACTCGTGCTGATTCACTCACTCACTCATTGATCACCTCTCCTGTAAAATTTTGTATGAAAAAAAATTTTTTCACTCATGGTTTCGTATAGAGGACAAAAATTCATTCGGAAGAAAAATATGGAGAGAGCTGATGATTGAGGATTTCGGAGACAGGGGAGGAGCACCGGCCAGGGTATCGAAGATAGGTGGGGTGTGTTCAACCAAATGTCACTCGAAACCTCATCCAATTGGCAGAGAGTCGAAAAAAAACTGCAAAATGGCGAATTCAAGATGGCGGCCATACAAATTTTGTTTGTGTCTATCTCAGAGAGTATAAGAGATGGAAGAGTGGTTTCTTGGAAAAAGATGATCAGGACCCAAAGTTCTACATAATGAGTAGAAAAAAAAATTCAAGATGGCGGAATTTAATTTTTTCCATACAAAATATATGCAAGACTTTAAAACGGTTCCTTTTCAAAATTTCGTTTGATGGTTTCGTAGAGACGACAAAAATTTATTTGAAGAAAAAATATGGAGAGAGCTGATGATTGAGGATTTCAGAGACGGGTGAGGAGCACGGCTAGGATATCCAAGATAGGTGGGGGGTGTTCAAACAAAAGTTACTCGAAACCTCATCCAATTAGCAGGGAGCTGAAAAAAAATTCAAAATGGTGGATTAAAGATGGAGGCCCTACAAATTTCGACGGTGTCTATCTCGAAAACTATAAAAGATGGAAGAGTGCTTTCTTGGAAGAAGATGATCAAGACCCAAAGGTCTATTTGATGAAAAGAAAAAAAATGCGCCAACAAAGCGACTGAGCATTAAGTCACAATCTCTCTCGCTCTTTTTTTTGTGTAATGTTGTTTTTATAGCAAAAAGTATTTTTCGACACTAAAATTGGTGAATTCTGAATTAATATGTCACCCTTGTCGCAAATGAGCGATATGTTATGCAATAAATAAATTCTGATTCTGTTCGCAAGCTATACCACCACGCTGATGGCATAGCTTTACACAACTTTCAGAACATTTTGCATCTTTGCTTTTCTGCGAGAAACCTTTCCAGAAACCTAAGGAAAAATAGATTCTAGGTGCCCGAATCTGCGGAGTCTTATCGAATTAGTTCTCATACTAAAGAAGCTACTTATTAACATAGTTCGTATGATAGGTACATAACTGAAACACTAGATAGGTAGGAGTTTATATCGTGGCTTTATGGCTGTGCAGACTTCTCCCACGTCATATTATTATTTGAATTGAACAAAATACAATAGATAGGTACAACGCGCATAATTTGAGACCTTGTATGAATGTGGCTATGTACGTACTCGTATGTAGGTATGGCCACATTTTTGTATAGATAAATTTCTAATTAGCCACTTACGAAACTCGATGCTAATAAGTATGGTATTTTTGAGCAAGCATTTCCTGTTGAATGCGGGCTGATTTATTTACGGGGCGTATGCAACTGTAAGGGCCGCGCCGGTCCACACGATGCGTTGCGGCGCCTGAGCGACGACACTGCGACATCGTGTATAGAAATACGCCATCGCCGCCGAGAGCACGGCATGTTATCACGACGTTCAATCGAGAAAACCAATAATTTTATCGACTCCCGTTACCCTTGTTGGAGATTTCTTGGCAGAGAT
The DNA here is from genome assembly GCA_038048805.1 of Hipparchia sbordonii. Lineage (NCBI taxonomy): Eukaryota > Metazoa > Arthropoda > Insecta > Lepidoptera > Nymphalidae > Hipparchia > Hipparchia sbordonii. The sequence goes on along the minus strand of CM076107.1, from coordinate 2,279,869 downwards.
GCTAGAGGGGTGGCAGAGATGCTTATTTAAATCAAGATTTATCTCTATTTCTCGTTATTTTTTTGTGTTATCCTAGGAATAGTTATAAAATAATAGGGCATTCACATCATGGAGTCACTTATCACTTAAGTATAGAAGGTTATTGTCTACGAAAAACACGTTTTCTGTTTCTCTCCCATAGAGTTATAGACCATCTTTTGTGGTCCAAAGTCCTAATCGCCGATCAGTTTTCCCTGCTACACCGGTTCTATTACACCTGTCTAACTTCAACTGAATATATAAAAGGAAAAGGCAACTAACTGATCTATCAACGCACAACTGAAATCACTGGATGGATTGGGCTAGGCATACAGACACTGACAGCCATTATGATGTAGGCATCGGCAAGGAAAGAATTTTGGAACATTAATCCCTAAGGAAGTAAAAATGGGGTTTTAAAAATCGAACTTAACGTGAGCGAAGGCGCTGGCACAGGCTAGTTGTCTAGGCATAAGTAGCAGAGGCCTTTGGGCATTATTACGTCCCTGATTGTATCGGAAATAAGCGAACAGTCGCGTCGCCACTCGCCGTGCATGCAAAACATGTTACGTTCTCTTGCAAAATACTTATCTACTCGCATTACAAAATTGACTGTGTGCTATTGCTCTTCATTGCAAACCATTGCCATAGGAAATATTTCAATTTAATAAATTAAAAATTAAAATTTCAATTTTTAATAGAAATACAATAGAAAAGCTTTTTGTTCAAATGAACTACAAAGTGTTTTTGTATCGTCAAATGAGTCTACCACTGGTTCAGAATGCCCTTCCAACCGAGAAGAACCAAGAAAAAAACCAAAATATTAGAAAAAAATACCATAATAAAATTAACCAGGTTCAGAGTTCTGTATCGTGGAAGTAATCAAATAAATAATATGTAAGTTTATATATACTTAGTCAAATTATTCGACCGTGTTGGGGGTAGTTTTCAAAAATTGTACCTACGGCTTAAACACAATTAAAACTGATTTTAAAATGTGTAGAATATTTTATTATTACTTAACCTTTGAACCTTTTTCTTTGGATATAAACGTAAAATAACAGTTTTCCTTGTTAGTGTATGTAAAACTAGCTTTTAGCCCCCGCGACTTCGTCCGCGTGGAATTAGATTTTGGGGTGGAATTTTCAAAAACTGTGACACACGTACTTCTTTATTTTTAACTGAAAGTTCAAATACCAACTTTGATGGAAACAGCTTGAAAAATGACAGAATTTTATATAAACTTCCATCCCCTATTTAAACCCCTTAGGGGTGGAATTTCCAATAATCCTTTCTTAGTGTGCGCCTACGTCTTAAAAGGAACCAACTGTAAAAATTTCAAGTTTCTAACTTCAGTAGTTTAGGCTGTGCATTGATATCTCAGTCAGTCAGTCAGGACTTTGAATTTTATATATATAGATGTTCGACAGTGGTTTGACATAAGTAACAATAACCATAAATAGTGCACAGCTGTCCGACCGCAAAGGAAATGACACTATGAATAATAATTGTAAACAGAATCTAGACCGATGTCAGGTAACCCGAGACAGGGCATCGCAGTTTACACGACATTGCGGCGCCGTTCTAACCACGGCCATTAGAGCAAACCCGATAAAAGACGCCCTAAGCGTGACCTTTACGACCCCGAGAACCTGATAACGACAGAAAAAGCTCCCTACCCTGCCCTATGTCAGGCAACACATACCTGAAAATGGCAAAAATACGACGTTGTTCGACGACCTCTGTGAGCGCTGTGGACTTATAATTGGGAGGTCTCGGGTTCGATTCCCGGCGGAGGCAATTTGGTAATTTATAATTTCTGAATTGGTCTGGTGGGAGGCTTTGGCCAAGCGATTTAGCGTTCCGGCACAATGGCGTGTAGAAATCGATAAGGGGTGTAGGTTCCAAGTTAGTCCGCTACCATCTTAGACTGCATCATCACTTACCATCAGGTGAGAGCGCAGTCAATGACTATCTTGTCATCGATAAAAAAAAGAGTTGACCCGTTGATTTATGTGGATAGAGTTATAATATAGAGTCTGTACATCCATTGCACCGAAGCAAAGCTACAAGTACACAGCAATAAGAAATAAAAGTGCGATTCAAGCTTCTACATCGGATCGGACGGCAGCGCGGCCACGGCTGGTCGTTCACCCACTCCTAGCCGAAGGGCGACCAAGTGGTCACTAACACGCGGATAATTCCTCCACTAAAAGTACGATAAGGCTTCTATCTGTCTGAATATATAAAAGGAAAAGGTGACTTACTAACTGACTGACTGATCTATCAACGCAGAGTTCTAACCACTGGATGGATCGGGCTGAAGTTTGGCATACAGAAGCTAGTAGGTATCTGCCTCGAATCTTGCGGGCAGCGGGGCGGTGGCGGCGGCGGCGCGGGAGCGGGCAACTCCAGTCAAGCGGTGACCGCCGCCACCGCCGCCGACGCCCCGCTGCCCGCTAGATTCGAGGCAGAGACCTAATAGTTTCTGTATGCCAAACTTCAACCTACTTCCTATATGCTAGCTGTATGTTTGCCTTTCACCCCGACCCGTCCAGTGGTTTGAGCTGTGCGTTGATGGATCAGTCAGTCAGCCACCTATTCCTTTTATATATTTAGAAGAAGATATGGCTGAGAATTTATATTTTTCTTGTCACCCTACAAGCGATACTTCGCTCGAGGAATGCCATTCAGTCTATACAGTGTATAATAAAAGCGAATGGGGTGTCATGTCTGTGCATCTATGAAATGCATGAAAAAATAAAAAAGATACAGAGGGGTTGTTTATCGTTATCACAAACAATGGATACTGAAAAAATGGAATTCAAATGCCAAAATAATGCGTGATTAAAATTTTTGGAAGCTAAGATGTACCTACCGACTTATTAATTAACTAATATTTTAAGAATGCATAAAAAACGGGGCATCGTAGCTCCCGAACGGATGAACCGATTTTGATTTTGATTTTTTATTTGACAGGTGACTTAGTCGGGAGTGTTCTTAGCTATGTTTGATGAAAATCAGTACAAGATGGCCGCCGCCACAAAATGGCGGATTACATATTTTTATTTTAACCATTACTGACTAGCGATTAGGATCTTGTAACTTGTGGGGGATGTTTCATATTTTTAATTTAACTTGTCCCAGGGTTAAGTCTGTCACTATCCAGGTCCTCAACTATACCCATCCAAAAAATCACGCTGATCTGTTACTACGTTGCTGCGTGATTGGAAGACAAACCGACAAACAAACACATTCTCGCATTTAGTTTTAGTTACAACATTATTCGTCACTATACCGTAGACTGTCGCCGCTCTGGCGTGACTTCAAATCATTATTCAATATGCAGCATTTGAATAGCATGCCTACATTTTAATTAGCCACTTTACTTAACTCAAAATTCGACTGGTTTCGTCTGCGTGAAAGGTGGTAAATTAATTTAATTATTCAATCTACACTTCATTTAATACCGCTACCGGGAGATATAAAATCTTTGAGATAGTGAAAGTTAAACTTAAATACTCAAGCGGTCGTTAGTTCCGCTATTACATGGAAGCATCGATAGACAGACACACTTGATCACCTTATTACATACAAGAAACATTATTAACGAAACTATGAATGCAAAGGCGGCTTTATCTATACATATAATAAAATTGTAGAAAAGTGGTGTCTGTACAATGGAAATATATAAAAAAAAAGTAGCAGGGGTTGTTATTATATCGATGCCGAACCCGAAATTGTAATTAATTTTTTTTTTGTCTGTTTGTCTGTGTGTTTGTGCACGCTAATATCAGAAACGGCTTATTCGATTTAGATACGGTTTTCACTAATATATTGTAGTAAGCTTCACTTAACATTTAGTGTTTATTTCATGTCAATCGTAAAAAAAATAAAAAAGTTATGTCAATTTAAAGAATCACGGCGAACATTTTTAACGTACAGAGTACGTACTACACGCCTCGCGCCTGAGCGTCGACGGTATATGTAATTCAAAATATGCTGCCCGAAAAGTCACTATTCCACGCGAACGAAGTCGCGGGCACAGCTAGTTGCTAATAAACCATGCAATGCAGTCTTTACTTTTAAAACTTTTAGAACTTTTTAATTTTCCGGGATAAAATGTAGCCTATGTGTTAATCCTGGGTGTGACCTATGTTCCTTTCAACCAAATCGGTTCATTTGATGTGGCCTGAAGGAGTAACAAACACACACACATACAAACTGTCGGCTTTACAATATTGGTGTGATTTCTGTGAAAATTTCAATTCAACCTCCAAAAATATATAAAACCTATAACTATACGAAAGATACATATACTATAAAAAAGAGAAAAAACTGTTTCAATTTCAAATAGACAATCCATCAACTCTATTGCCCTTTAGCGGACGTTGTTCGGATTTCCCCCTACCCGCATGCAAATACAGGGGCCGGATTCCGGACCGAGGCTGACCGCACCCCACTCTCCCCCGATTCAATTTTAGAACACTTACTATGATTGCACTTTCGACTTACACTGTGAAATCTTTTTGGATACAAAAATATTACACATTAGCTTTTGCTCGCGACTTCGTCCGCGTGGAGTTAGGTTTTTAAAAAACCCGCGGGGACTTATATCACTCTCTAGATCCTCAACTATACCCATTGAGGCCGGCGTGATTGAAGGACAAACCAGCTCATAGTAGAAGATGTTGTTGCATCCAAAAAAGAAACATTTTGAAACTTTATCTGGCAGTAGGTAAACATTTTATATTACACTTCGAGCCCTAGAAGGAGATAATCCTCGGCTTCGCAGAACGTCGTCTCTGTCATTGACATCTGTCGTTTCGTGCGACAGAGATGGTGTTCTACGAAGTGGACACCAACCGAATACTGCCAGGTGACCTATCGAGTTTGAATTAAGACTAGGAAGAAACGCAAAAAAAAAGACGTGTGGAACTCGGGGACTGCCGCGGTAAAGCTATTGCATAGCATTTTTTATCAACGCCATCTAGCGGTGAGAGGGACTCCTCTGTCCCGTGTCAGGTTATTTTCGTCACGGAATTTCTGGATTCGGTCTCCACGGTCAAGGCCCGCGATAGAAGCTATGCGATAGCTTTAAAATTAAACCTACGAGTAAATAAAGCTGTTTTATCCGAAAGATATTAAACTTGAAAACATAATATGCGGTAAAAAAGTGACAAGGTGTTTGAATAATATGTAAAAATAAATTATATTATTATACCTACCGGTTATTTTCTATTACGCAACAAAATCATATCTACCTGAGTACGTCGTAAACATAGTATGGAGCAGTGAAGGCAATTAATTGACTCAGAACTACGTAGACAACCGACAATCAATACTTACCACGTGTTGTGTACCTATTATTACGGTAACCACACGTTCCGGTTTGGATGAGATTGTCCTGAAGCTCTAGGACAGCAAGTCTACCCCCGTAGTTTGACAGTTCTGATTGGCTGACTGGTACTCGTGCTGTTGACTAAAATGCACAACAAATGCGAGTGTAATAAGATATCCGTTCACGTCAAGTTGGCTGCTAACTCGCCGCGCGTTTCCCGCAACGCACCTCAAATCAGCCCCCCGATTCAGACCCTTCCGATAACTTATTTTTCGAACGATTCGGTTTGTTACCGTACGATAACATATATTTTCAATTCGTAAATGCTCTTGCAATCGAATGTATCTTGTCGATGTCGATAACGTAGTCGATACCGAATCGTATCCTCAAACCAAACACTCTGAATCACACGACAAAAAATTTTTATACGAGATCGATATCTAACCGCATCGACACGGTATGTTATCGAACAGGTCTGAATCGCCCCCCAGACCCGCTTAGTACAGATAGCAGCGTAGCGCTTGCGATCGTCACTACCAAAAAATTTCAAAGTTTTGTTATTGTCACGTTTCCAATGTTTTCGTGAACTTTATTAAATTAGTTATTTATTTTGTTTAGTTACTTATTATAGGTAATTTTAGGTATTCCCTATAGATACCTGAAACCGTAAAAGTTAAGGAACTTTTGTGAAAACGGGCATTTGTCTCCTATAAATTGATTAGCCTCAAATTTTTTTTTTGTAAATATAAATCTGTCCTTTTCCATACGGAACGTTATGTGAAGGAAAGCACTATTTTTAGATCTGTAAATTTAGTTTAGAAATCGTGTAAATTATTAACAGCTCTAAATATGTGTAATGCTATTCTTTGCTAAAGGGAACATTATGAAAAGGATAGCACTATTTTTAGAACTGTCATTTTAATTTTATTTGTACTAGTGAATGACTCGATGATCTCATTTTAAATATCCGGATTTTTGCGCTAAAAATTATGGTGTTCTTATAACATTATCATTGTAATTTATCATAAACTAACAGATCCTGATAGGAAGCTATTTTAGTATAAGATATAAGATAGCTCTACATTTTCATCAGACTATCAGACAGATCTAAGCACAATCTGAAATCGGAGTAGATTGATTAGCTAGAAGTGAAATGCTATTAGAAACGGTATTTAGAAAAAAAAAACACGGTCTTCGTCATTATTATATCCATAATTCTTTTTATAATATTTTAGATGCCAATTGTTTGTTACTTAGCTTATCATATCAGGACTGAATTTGTCTTAATGGGTATTATGCACAGCGATACGGTTATAAATTGACTTACTTATTTTTACGTAGAAAAGTCCTAGGTTCCCAAAATATGGGTCACGCCCCACAGTTGGGTCACAAGCGAATATTGGATGGGCCCTGTAAATTGGGCAAATACCGAAATAAATTATAGACGTATCAAATTCATTGCGATTAAAAGTAACTAAAATTGAAGTTGATGCTAAGGCTATATTGACAAAAATAGGAAATGAAATAATACATCTATCTTATTAAAAATTAGAGTGCTATGATTCCAAGTGAATACAAGGAGTGCCTTGTATTTAAATATTAACACCGTGGATCGGAACTGAATGTTATTTTTTTTCTTGTTTGAACAGTCCTTCATTCATATGCCTCCTTTTTTCATGAAAACTAAGAGGTTCCGAATTTGTTAGGTGAGTCGCGGTTTAGTCAACTTTGGGAACCACTGGTGTAAATTATTCTTACAGTCCATCTAAGTACTTTTTACGTATGTGAATGTTCCTTGTCCAACTTTCCATATTGGACGTGGCCTCATTCGAAGCTTTTATATGCTAATGCGAAAAGTTATCAAAGGTTTCGTTACACGTTGGACACCAAACAGTACAATAGATGCGATAACGATTCCGATCACACAGCGGACGCCTCGACCGTTACGATATGCAAATACAATCGACCAGTGACACGATAGCGAAATATGATATAAAACAGTCAAGATGATGAAGTTCAAATCCTTGTTCCGTAGAGGACCCAGCCAGGGGAAGCAGGAATCTACGCTGAAAGGCGCTCCATCCGTCTCCAGCCTCGATTCGAAACACCACAAAGTCGCGCCCGCGAGAGAGAAGACGCTAAAAATATTCGGCTCCAAGGAGAAACTCCACAAAGCTCACAAAAAGAAGGATTTGGGGAACAACAATGCGGTGTTAGAAGATCCCGAACTGCAAGAGGGTTTGGAGGTTTATGAAGATGGGCAGGTTGGCAGCCATGACTACGGCAGCGCGGAGGAGTTGGGAGCGAGGTCCGTAGACGAGAGGGGTTCTCAAGAGTGCATCAGCCTGCCAGTCATGCTAAATGCCGACCACATGCCGGGCTTCCAAGAGGTCGAGCTGAGGCCTAGAGTACCTTCTGAGGTAAGACATTTAATATTCATTTTTAAAGGACTTCCAATAAAGGAGAAGGTTCTCAATTCGTCGGAATCTCTTTTTTTTATGGATGTTCCCCGATTACTCGAAGACTCCTGGCCCGATTTGAATTTTTGTTTGAAAGAGTATACTTCCCAGGTGGCCCCATTATCATCAGGTCAAGATCTGATGATGGGATCCTGGAGAAATCGAGGGAACTCTTCAAATTTTGTAGGCATAATTGATATACTTTGTAATGGCGCTTGAAGTCTGTTTTGTAAAAATAATTTTTATGTTCAAATTATTTGGTGAAATCGACCCTAAATCATAAAAACCTCTCATGTTCTCTTTTGTAGTTTCTGGAATTTAACACATAGGATATGGCAGTGTACATGTACCCATACCTTTAATCTGTTTCTATACGCCCATCGTGCTGGAACGCTAAATTGCCTTGCGATCTTTGGCGATAGGGTGCTAACTAGCCACAACCAAAGCTTCCCACCAGGCCAGTGTACATGTAGGTACCCATACCCTTAATCTGTTTCTATACGCCCATCGTGCCAAAACGCTAAATTGCCTTGCGATCTTTGGCGATAGGGTGCTAACTAGCCACAACCAAAGCTTCCCACCAGGCCAGACCAAAAACATTTCAGAAATTATAAATTTTTGTCCCTGCCGGGAATCGAACCCAAGACCTCTCGGTTATAAGACCGACAGAGAAGTCGTCAAAACCCTATGTTACGAGTGCCTGAATAGGCGTTTTAATTAGTGTTGTTATAAAACCTTGTGTTACGAGTGCCTGAACAGGCGTTTTAATTAGTGTTGTTATAAAACCCTGTGTTACGAGTGCCTGAAAAGGCGTTTTTATTAGTATTGTTATAAAACCCTGTGTTACGAGTGCCTGAATAGGCGTTTTAATTAGTGTTGTTATAAAACCCTGTGTTACGAGTGCCTGAATAGGCGTTTCAATTAGTGTTGTTATGTTTGTCCAGGCATCGCTAACATCTGGAGCGAGGGAGCTGGAGTCGCTGCGCAGACAGCTGGAGGCGAGCATGATGGAGCGGGCGCAGCTGACCGCGCGGGTGGACGAGCTGCTGGAGCGGGCCGGCGAAGCGGACCGGTTGCGATCCGAGCTCGAACGATTAAAGGTACATAGTATTATGTGAGAAGTAGCTCGAAGAATCGATGGTTGTCGCTCTCCCAAGGTGCAGAAATGGCAACCTCGTATAGGGAACTCAGCGTTGGTAAATCCCCACATTAGCTGAGATGTATAGAGCATGCTCTGACTCAGCTCAGACTCAAGAAGAGTTAACACGAGAACTCGATCCCTTGCCACCTGCATCAGCAGCCTATTTGGAAGTAGAAGAGAACATTAGGCAAATTCAGCTTGGCTAATATTCTTTTATAAAAAAACTCGCCAGTGATCGTCCGTCTACGAATACTGAGATCTATAAAGCGTGTTCTGACTCAGCTCAGATTCAAGATAGAGGAACGACGAATATGCTCTGACATAAATCTGTCTCGTTTTAACTCTGTCTTGTGTCTGAGCTGAGTGAGAGTGCAGTCTACAGATTTCAGCGTTAGTGCAAGCTGTAGGTTGTGTTCTGCTGTCGCCAGCTGACGGAAGCGGAGCGCGAGGCGACGCTGGAGCGGCTGGCGGACGAGAACGGCACGCTGCGCGCGCGGCTGCGCGGCGTGGCGCACTCGCCGCTGTCCGACAGCGAGAAGCGGCAGCTGCTGCTGGCGCCCGCGCCGCGCCGCATGCACTCCTCCGCGCCCGCCTCCATCGCGCTCGCGCACAATGTGAGCTGCTGTAGTCATATACAAGCCGAATTTAGACTGCGAAATTAGTGGCATGAAATTAGTTTCATGACATTAATTTCATCAACAATTTCGCGTACTGAAACTAATTTCACAGTGTAAATTCGGCTTGAGTAACTAGATTCTAGATCTAGAATCTAGATGATACCCGCGACTTCTTTCGCGTGTTTCAACGGTTTTCAATTCGTGCGGGAACTCTAAATTATCGGAATAAATTGTACCTAGTTCTAGGTGTGACCTTACTAGATTTCAAATTTTCAGCCAAATCGGTTCATTCGTTATGACGTGAAGGAGTAGCAAACATGTGTAACACACACACATACAAACTTTCGCCTTTATAGTTTATAATATTAGTGTGATGTGGTGTGATCTGTTTACTAGTTACCATCATAAACTAGTAACACTAGACAAGTGCAGAAATCCTTTGCAATTGAGTATACGCTTTTTCAGCTCGATTCTGAAGACTGGGTATAGAACGAAACTCTTTGTAATGGTACGATTTGTAATGGTAACCTCGCAGCAATACGCTCTGTAGGTAGTGTAGTGGACAGACGACATTATCGGACTTTTCGTATCTACTGAGAGTAGCTTAAAATCAGAAAAATCCAACAATTCTACATCCTGAATTTTTTTGAAATAACCAAATTTTTATAGGGTGAGGGTGACAGCGGCGAGGCGAGTACGCCAGAATGGGACAAACACTCTTCGTCGTCGCTCAGCGAAGTTTCCGTCGCCTGTCTACAGGACCGAATCCTGCAGATGGAGGAGCATCATTACAGGTCAGTTATGACAAAATACATACATAATATAAACCTAAAAATTATTTTTAAAAAACCGACTTCAAACACGTTCAGGATCCTCCAGGATCCCATCATCAGATCCTGACCTGATGACCATGGGACCACTTGAGAAGCATACAATTTCAAACAAAAGAATAATTTTTCAAATCGGTCCAGGCGTCTTTGAGTAATCGGGGAACATACATAAAAAAAAGATTCTGACGAATTGAGAACCCTCTCCTTTTTTTGAAGTCGGTTACCATAATCCATCCAACCATAATCTCGTCAAAAACATTAAGTCTCGCAGCTTCTGGATTTAAAAGAAGAAGCGGATATCCTCAGTCTTCCTCAAGTCACTTTGCATCAATTGCTTTAGATTGTCGATCTATCATGCCATCTCCACAATTTAAAAAAAATCTTGCTTTTTATAATATAGCAGTTTATGATAGAAAACATCTTTTTTCCCAGTCATTTTCCTAGCAAGCCATTAATGGCTCACTACTGAGTGCAGGTCTCGTCTTAAAGAAGGGTTATTTGACCAAAGACTATTACGCTTTTCCAATGCAAATTGGCAGAATTCGTACACACAATGAATATAGAACATAATGGACAATTTTCATGCGAGCAGGTTTTCTCGAAATGTTTTCTTTCAACATTGAAGCATGTGACGATTAATTGCTTACTTGCTCCCCAGTACGAGCGAAGAATTACAAGCAACCCTCGCCGAGCTGGCTGATCTGCAATCCCAGTTGGCCGACGCGCACGCCGACAACGAAAGGTTGGCTGACGAGAAGCAGGTTCTACTGGAGTCGTTGTGTCGACAGACTGAGAAACTGGAAGACAGTCGAACAAAGGTAAATTAAACTTAAAGAACCTTGTTTTCTTGGACTGGATGTAGATAATAAGCATGATGACCAATTTTGAAAAAGTATAATATTGATCGATTGATAAATATCTACTATACATAAAAATATCTTATTTCAGCAAAAAAAATTATGATCATTCACTTGTTTTAGGTGGATACACTCCAAGAAATGTTGATGCGAGAGGGCGTTGAGCCAGAAACTGTGGTCTCAGGGGACGCGGATCAACAGTTGTTTGCTCTTCTCAAAGTAAGCCTTGTTTCAATCCATTTGCCCTTTTCAAAAGATTAATTACTGAATGACTACCAGACAATAGACGATAACTTTTTTACTATGACTTGGTGGTCGATCTAAAATTGAAATAGTTAGGTTACATTAGGTCCACAACAATTAGGGGAAACCTGTACGAGGTGATCCCCTTTAGGGAGAAAGCTCGTAATTTAAAGAATATTAAAGAATTCCGTAAATCAAGAATGATCTAACTTTAAAAGATTCCTCATAAGCTTTAAGTTTTAAACAGATAGAGGTTTGTATGGTGTCGGAATAACTGCAGTTTGGATCCGGTTCTCGCAGTTTACACAACTGCAGCGCCTATGCCGGCTGCATCCAAACTGCAATTTTACACTTGGCTGGCATAAATTCTAAAGCTCCTACTCTACGGATACACTTTATCATATTTCTCATCAATTCCAATCCATCCAATCCGACGTTGTATTGCTACTGAAATTATGTTTTGACTGGATTCATATCTATTTGGATTTAGCAAGTAGAACGTCTTTCAAGTGATCTTATTTTGCTTTCCTCAGAAGAACGTCAGGTAGGTGCTTATCCTGAAACTTTTTATTTTATTAGGTGTCCCAAGAAGAAAGGAGATTATTACTGAGTAAGCAGGAACAGCTCGAGGCTGATCTGACGCTTACGAAGACCGCGCTAGAAGACAAAACCAAAGAAAACGAAACGTTGACTGAAAAAATAAGGTGATTTTCAATAGAATAGTTAATTAATTCCTTAATGACAAAGTTGCTTGGAACTGATCTGTTTTGCTTCATGGAATATGTCTTAATCACATTCTCACATTTTTCGCAAAGCTGACCTAGTGCATATTAGGAGACTTCACGCACCTTTGAGAGAATTATGGACACATGCTCCAACGGTGAAGTTCGTTCGTGAGGAAACTTCCAAGCCTAAGAATTCCCCATAATATCTCAAAGGTGTGTGAAGTCTGCTAACTTGCATTGGGCCAGCGCGGATGGACAGCATATAACCCTTTTCGAAGTGGAGCTTGCACTCACTAGTGAGCCGTTGGTGGGTTGGTGATGATGATGAAGAAATATTTTGGGCAGTATTTCTATTAACATAATTGTCATGTATTATTCGAGTACCGACCACGATGAATATTTTAGTTGGAACTGCCTATCTTTTTGAATCCAGTTGACTGCGGAATATTCCTATTGGTCGTTTTGGTTGTCAGGAGCCTAGAGAGTTCGGTGGAGCGGCTGGAGTCGGAGCGCACGCACTGGGAGCAGGAGGCGGGCTCGGCGCGCGAGGCGGCCGCCGCGAGGCAGCACCAGATCACAACCCTGGGGGACCTGCTTGAGGCGGCCAAAGCACAGGTACTGGCGTCTAGGCATCCTAACAGGACTCTACTGCGGGATGTAGGTCTCTTACAAGGATCGACACATAATACCGATCTGATATAATATGTCCAGCGGCTGCCTTGCTTGACATTGTCCGCCCATCTAGAGTAGCGATTTTCTTTTTTCTTTCATTATGAGAGAGCAGTTACAGTTGGGTCCTGCGGAGACGCAGGGACTGTTGTTCGCGAAGGACAGTAGGTACTCCGTCAGCCCATTAGTGTGCGTTATTCATTGTAATTATAAGCGATCTATTTTAACGCACACAAAAGTACAGTCTTCGTTTGTGCAGGCTCTTAACATATTTTTGTCTTGCCATAGAATCAAAGTAGATACAGAAAAAAGAGTAGGTACGTATTTATGAAAAAAAAAAATGATAGCAAGCCAGAGTTTTAACTTGACTTGTACCTATCTACACGTGCCCTCTGTGAGGAGTCGGTTCGAGGGTATTACCTTGCTCGCTCCGACCACTTCCTTGATCTCGAATGCGCGCGTACAGCTGGCGGGCGCGGCGGAGGGCGCGGCGCAGGCGGAGGCGGCGGCCACGGCGGCGGCGCGGCGCGAGGCGGACGCGGCGGCGGCGCGCGCGCACACGCTGGCCGAGCGCCTCGCGCACGCACAGCGCCAGCTGGACCGCGCGCACTCCGACGCCAGGAAGCTACACGACGATGCGCTCGTAAGTGTTTACCAATTTATAAGAGGGCAGACTGGCTACTTTTAGCAGCAGTGATCGGCGTTTTTTGGCTTTTTGCGTCTACATCGCGTTCTCGCGATTTTTGATTTCTACGATTTTCTATCGCTGATTTCTGCATTTATTGTGTTCACGTTAGCGTGAAAGACCATAACAACGATGATCGCTGTCGCTATAATAGCCAGCCTGCTGCCTCCCTTAAATAATGAAGTAGTAGGTTTAACCGAATCCAACTCGGCTGGGCAGCGTTCGGAAAGCTTCGAGATGTCTTCTCGTCCAAAATCCCTCAAGCCTGAAGGCCTGAAGCCTCGAACCTGAGTCGCGGGAGCTGCAGGCGACGCAAAACCGAGGCCTGTGGAAGTCCAACAAGAGTCTCTTGCCCTTGTTCAACAAAGGACGTCTACCCGTTGATAAATAAGAAGAAGAATGTGGTGCAGTAAATTAGCAGTATAATGTTATATGATATTCTCAGGTATCAAGAAACAATGCCAAATCCACGATCTCAGAACTAGAATTCCAGCTGGAGCAGCTGCGGCAGGAGAAGGCCGCGCTGCAGGGAGAACTGCAGACGCTGCAGGAGACCACGTCCGAGCTGCAGATACAGGTTAGTTACTTATCCCGTTTTCATCAACGTTCCCTAACTTTTATAGGCTACCTAAGATAGTTAGATGATGCTTTTTGTCAATTTCGTTTTCACCAGCGTTTAGGGAAGACCTAAAGTTGAAAATTACATTAGAAGTTCTTACAATTTTAGTTTTATTACTCCTATTCCAATCTTTACTAAATATCCTTTCTTTGCTAATGTTATAAATGAGAAAGTGTGTTTATTTGTTGGTTTGTCCTTCAATCACGCAGCAACGGAGTAAACGATCGACGCAATTTTTGCTTGGGTACACTTGAGACTTGAAGAGTGACATAGGCTACTTTTTATCCCGGAAAATCAAAAAGTTCCGGAAAAAGTCGCGGGCATCATAGTCGCTTATAGTTATAATACCGTCTCATGAATTGCTGAAGTCACATCTGCTTTTTTTAAAATATACTGTTATTGTAGTAGCACCAGCACAGGCTACGGTCTAATTGGGCTGCCAATTACAATCACCAGCCACAAGTTTTAGTCTAATGCTTTGGTCTATAAATTATGGTGTAAATTGTGTCACTTTTTTTGTCTATAAATAAATAAATAAATAAATTGTTTTGTATAGGTACAGGTAGCCACAGATGAGAAGTTGGCACTGATGAGCAGAGCGGGCGAAGCGCTAGCGCGGACTGCGGAGTTGGAGCGGCAATTGCAGGACGCGCGCACCAGACTGGCGCAGGTCACGAGGGACAGGGAGAGAGATGTGAGTATTAAACAAGAGCGAAAGAGATGACGACATGTTTAGTATGTTCGACTGCGGATGACGAGTTTCCGGATCGGACCAAACATGACGGACATGTTTTATCTATCAAAAAATTCTCAGTACTCTGCCGGAGTATGCGTTTTAAACACTGATTTCTATGTGATTAACAATGGATTGGCTGACCCTATACAAATGACAGCATATTTATGGATCAATCTGAACATTTGACATACAAGTGTCTCTGAACCTAATAATATTGCAAATAGCGCCCCAACTTCTATAATTAATCTATGAAATCAAACAACAACAATAATGAAATCATAGATTAATTATAGAGGTCGGTACGCCATTTGCAATATTACCTCTTAGTTTCAGTAGACACTCGTAACTGTTTAGTGTTTACAGCGCTAAAATAGCGTTAGTCGAATCCAAAATGGCGACAATCAAGTAAGTCCGAAAAGAAATGACAGCAGCATCTCCAGTGTTAATAAATAATAGATTAAATATAGAGGTCAGTGGTTTTAAATGTGAAGCCGAGACCTTTGACATATTTTATTTATTTTTATTTAATTTATTTATTTAAGGACTTAAAAAAGTGAACACAATTTACACCACAATTTAAAAGCATTGGACTAAAACTTGAGGCTGTTGATTGCAACTGGCAGCCCAACTAGACCGTAGCCTGTGTTAGGACTGACCAAATCGTTCCGACATTCCTGTCTGTCAACATCGTTTCCGACATTCCTACATTTGCTCCTTCAGGAAACCGAATGGAAACAGTTCCAGAGCGACTTGCTCATGACGGTGCGGGTCGCCAATGACTTTAAAACTGAGGCGCAGAGAGAACTCGAGAGGCTCGTGTCAGAGAATAAGGCCTCCAGAGATCGAATACGACTGCTTGAAGACCAAATACATTCGATGAAAGGTAAGAAAAGGCACATTCGTCTGTATTATTAGGACAAATGAAGCTGAAAATTGCAATTTCGGAATGTGCTAATTCCGGAATTCGGGAATGTAGCCTATCGTCTTAACTCGTTACTGAAATTAGTAAGAAATATCATCAGACAAACTATCCGTGAAGGACATAAAGTAAATCATGTCTTTCACAAATGATAAGTAAATCTCCCCCACGCAATATCATAGTAGAAATGTCTAAGATCGTAATTTTGTTTAGGACGCATGCGTAATACAAAATCCCTAACATTATAAATGTGAAAGTGGGTTTGTTTCTTGGTTTGCCCTTTCATCACACAGAAATAGAGCAATGGATGGATGTTATTTGCATTGGCATAGTTGAGGACCTAAAGAATGACATAGGCTTTCTTTTTATATCCCGATAAAACAAACCCGATAAAAATATTCCTGCGGGATTCTTAAAAGACCTAATTTTCGAGGACGAAATAGTGGGTAAAGTACTAATACGTATACGTTATTATCAAATGTTGACACCTGTGTGGGGGAGTATTTATACACTTCTCGCTAACTTTCTTGTTTAGACAATATCTTGAGTTTTGCATGTGGTTTGTTGTAAATATATCGTAGAATAGCTTCGTCTAATTGGCAGAGAAATTGTCTAAATATTTTTGTTGGCTTCCATTTTCTAGTTTTTCACGTACAGAAATACGTGTACTTTTACGAAATCACTTCTAAAGCTGGTGCTCAACCGCAAGTGGAAAGAGACGAATGCAATAAAGGTTATGGGCAAGAAAACTGGCAACGTGTACGATGATAATATAGTTGAAAACTTAGTTTTAAATGCCTCCATACTTTCTAAAATTAGTTGTCTCCACCTTTTCAGACTCGATAAATTCCTACATCTTATTCTTCAACAAATTCTTGCATTGTCTAATCTTTTTCCCGATAAGTTCTTCCATCTTTTCCTTCGATAAATTGCTCCAACATTTCAAACTTTTTCGTCAGTAAATTCCTTCATCTTTTCTATACCTTTTTAAATCTTCCAATCTTCCATTATCCGTTAACAATTCAACTTATTCAAAGGGTCACCAATGAGACGAGTCTGTTAAGGACTCTTGTGTAATCCGCTTGCCGTTTTTTGGCCATAATGCATCCGTACTGACTCCGTAATGGCTCCGTACTGCTTGCAGTCGAGTATCAGCATAGAACTAAGCTTCTACTTGGATGCATGTTCGACAAGTAACGTTTATAAAGAGTGTACCACTGCTTGAATGAACTTAAAAACGTCGAGCGTGTCCCTATAAGTACAGGCGCAGAAATAGATCTAGTTTTAGAAATAGATCTAGTTCTAAATAGTTGCATGTGAGATAAAAATATATAAGAAAATCATTTAAATATATCGTATAGAATATAATCAAATTAACAACATTTATCACGCACTAATTTTTCTATATACGGCTTTCAAATGTAGTCGCAACCATAGAACTAACATAAAAATGTTGCCATTTAAATACTTCGAAATATGTATTTTCACATAGAAACTCCCTTTTAGCATATTTCGATATTTTAATTATTTACTTTATTATAATAAAAAGATGTTGGAAGATTAATTAAACAATTTGAATTTTCCAAAATTGGTATCGCTGTCTGAAATCTGTTTTTATCGATTATCCAGGCAGTATGCCTAGTTGATTATTGTGAAAAAGGAATTAAGATGGCGGCTGCTTGTTTAGAAGATTTTAGTATCAAATGCAATAAAATAAATAAAAATATCGATTGAAAATTTTGGAATTCTTAAATGATAAATTAAAGCTCATTTCTGTTACTGTTTCGTAGCATTATATATAGACAAGCTGTATTATTATGTAGACATAGGCATTGGATAGAAGTAAGCCGGTTATTATATATATGTATTTGTACATGTCTATCTATATTTTACATGATATTAAAAGGGAATTTCTATCTGAAAATGGTACAGCATACAAGTTGTCTAATCCAAATTTGATGTACCAAAACAGGTGTTGACATTCAAGAATCTCTGGATAGTGCTCATAATTATTCTGACGATGGAAAACAACTTTCGAAAGATTCCGACTCTCTAAGCGATAGCTCTTCCAAAGAAGTGTTCAAAAATATTAGAACTCGGTATTTATCCAGAGTCCACAGCGTAAATGAAATTACAAAGGATACGAGTCTGGTTGACCAGGCTTTCTTTAAACTAAACAATACCGTACTTAATAGCGACTTAGAAGAAGATTTCAAACTTGAAATTGTCAATGCTACAACAGATGAGACAGATGACGATGGAATTGATAGTTCGGATGATCTTTCCAGTGAAGTTTTAGCTGAAGCTGTCCTACCTTTAGGGCCAAAAGAGCTAAAAAGGCAAAATGCTATTGATTTTTCTGCGTCAAAGGATGCTTTAGATCATCAAATTAATACAGAAAATGATAACATTAAGTATATTTCGAAATCTGAATCAAATAAACCCGAAAACCCCCGAGAAAGAACTGTTTTTAGTAGAAATCTATCAGGTTTGTTCAATGGCAAGCCAAAGTCTTACAGTACAGATAATCTTAACGTAAACGAAGAATTTAAAAATGCTTTGAAAGAAGCTACCAGTATAGAATTTTTAGGTAATAATAATTATTGTGTTAGTAATACGTCTCTGTTTAGTGAAGGATCAGATTGTGTATTTTTTCCAACCCAGGAAACAAATAATAATGTAATTCAAAAAATTGGTAAAGAAAATAAAAACAATTTTAACTCGGAAAAAATTGAAGCAAATCTAAGCTGCGTACCAGTTGTAAAGGCGGAATCTATTCTACCTTATCCTTATCCTGAAGATATAAGAGATAGAAAAAGTGAAAAAGCAAATACATTCATTCATCCCTTTAAATGTAAGCTAAATGACTCAATCGAAAGCGATCTTAAAAAGGTTAATGACGAACTAAAAGTAAATTTTAAAGCAGCACTAGATAGAATTGTTGGTACTGAAAAGGAAAATCAAATAAAACACGAGCAAAAAATAGAAGATGATTTGCCAAATTTTAGTGAAATAATCACTGTTGGAATTGATATCAATTCAGATCTAAGAAAATTATCAGGTATACCTGATAATTTTCCCGTAAAACGTTTATCTACTTTTAAAGGCAATGATTTTTCTTTTGATGAAAAAGATGGTCTTTCTACTTCGAAAGTAATTACAACTGAAGAACCCAGTGAATCTAATTCAATATCAAAATGTGGAAAAATTGCCAACAAAGATAATAGTTGCGAAAACTTAATAATGATTGAAAACGTTGAAGGTAACCAATACCATTATAATTCTTTTCTAAAACATACCAGTGACAACTCTGTTGATAATCTGAAAGACCAACTTGAAACTAAACTAAAAGAGAATTTGGAAAATTCGAATGCTACTATTTCGGAATCAAAATCTACTGAAAGTACGAAACAAATCACAAATACAGACAATAGTCCAACAACAGCTCCAAACTCAGAGATGGAAGATAGCGTAAGTTATCATTTGAAAATAAATACTGTCAGTGATTTTACGTCTTCGAGTTCATCTAACCTGGCAGCTAATAACAATTTAACAAACACCAAGATGGATAAGAGTCGCAATAAAGTTAACACCATACTTTCTCCCATCGATATTATGAACCATGATATTGAACGTGCATCATCGCCGATATTAATAAGTCCTGTATCAATACAACCGAAACATTATGAGTTAAATAACGCGGTGTCAGAAGCTGAGAAAAAGATGGCAAATAAAAAAGGTATGGTTTATTATAATGATATAGATCAAGTTATTACTAAAGAAAATAATAACCCGGAAATTTCATCAACGTGTAAAAATGACAATGAAAATAAAAAGAAAAGTATTTATCAAAAAAATTCCAAAGTTAAACCTCTTGGGCTTTTTCCATCAAGGAATGTTGAATCGGCTGAAAACGAAGTAGTAACAAAGTCAACTTCCCCATCGCCAAGTAAAACCCCACCACTTGCATCAACAAAACCTGTAGCTAGGCTGTCAAAAACGCCGGAATGGTTAATTGATAACAAATATTATCAGCCCGTGGAAAATATTCCATTCGTAATAAATACAGTTCAAACATTTGTAAACCCCAGCATTCTAAGAGAAACTCATGGAATTAATAGAGAAAATATAAATTCCTTTTCATCATACCATCAATATAAACAAGAGCCAGAGCAAGAAAATTATTACGAAGAAATCGGACAACCATTAACACCGATTCCATTTCCAACAAACGTTGCAGACGATGACAAAATATCGAGTAAAAATTCAGCTGGAGAAGAATTTCCAACTGTGACCCGCGAGGATCTTCTAAACGTGCCACGAAGACCCAAAAGGACAAAAAAATACGATTCTCGATCACCGCCACTGAAAGACACTAATAATGAAGAAAAGAAAACTATCTGTATGACGAAATCTGTAATATCCTTGTCGAGGTCACCGAGCGCAAATGAGATCGTTATTAAAAGAACAGCAAGATCAGTTGGGGATATAGTTCAAAGTTTGGAAAATAGTCATCAAGTTGAAACAAGAACTATCCCTGAACCGCCCCCTAGGAAATTCTCGCTGCAGGGACAACCTGCGCCAAATACAGAAACCAATACAGGTTCCCTGCCTCGATTAAGAAAAACTTATCATTGGAAGACTTTGGAACATAAGAGGCTTTCGCATCCGATAAGATCGCTTAACGATTCCACGTCTTCACGACCACTACGTAAGTTAGGCCTTAGCTAAGTCGTCCCGTGTGATATATGTGTAAATGTAAATAACCGTGTACAGCGTCTTTTGATGGATGATTTCGTGTTGTTTTACCGTGTTGTTGTTCCATTGGGTGACGGTTGGTTGGTGTTGGTTAATGTTGTGCAGTCTTTGTATATATTTCTCATACATTTTTATTTAGATGTTTGTCATTTCATACTGTTGCGTAACATTTAGCGTTTCGGAATTGACGGAATACAATTTATAAAGTACTAAATTTTACACATTTGTTATCATAATTTATGTTTCAGTTACGATTTAGGTAAATCTTAAGTAAATATCTTCCATAATTGATGAATTTGTTGTTATTAATATATTATCCTTTTATTCGGATTTATTATTAATTTTCTACATGAATTTATTTATTTATACATATTTTAAAAATCTTTCTTAATTGGCTTAATGATTTATAATTACTATTTCACTCTCTGGATGTGCTTTATTTTATTAATGGGGTAACATTGGTGAGAATTTTTTTATGCGTTTTGAAGCGTTATGTATCATTTTCAAATTATTTGCGTTGCTAGATATGGCTAAATTTTTTGTAAATAAAGCTAGATTATGTTATATTCTTTGCTATAATCTATGTTATAATAGGTACATTATTGTTCCTATCGTATTCATTCTCTTTGGCTTTGAAAATATTACTCTCTGACTCATAAAAAGGGTGATAGCGTCTTCGTAAATGTAAAGTACCTATAGATAAAACCATATGAGTACGTACCACGGTAATTGAATTATGCAAACCAGGAAAGCGTCGTACAGCACCAAAAAGTGATTGTTAGTGTTTTTTGCCAAACTTTAAATGATGTTCCTCCAAAAAGACTAAGAAAACGGGTTGCTAGATTCTACCCATAACAGCATCAACTTGACGTCTCGCAACACCGCAGACCCGTCGTGACCACAATCCATGCAACTGGATCTAAATATCGACCATTCCAACTAAAACAATTACTGTGGTACGTACTCGTATAGTTTTATCACAATTATGTCATTAAACCACGAGTCAAGTCTAAAATCTATCAGATATTATAATTTTGTTATGTAAAATAAATCTGTTATGTAAAATAAATTAAGATTAGTGTCACTATATTATTTATTTCCTCTGTATAGCGATGCCTCCACGAACAGAGGATACCCCGCCTCCCCCGCTGCTGTCCAGTGCGTCCCTGCAAGACATCATGGCGACCGCCGCATCGCATAGACGGACCAAAGGTAACAGTTTCATCAATTACAGCCACTGATATCTATATTTAATCTATGATTAACACTGGATTGGCTAACCCTTTACAAATGACAGCTTAATTATGGATCAATTTACGAGTGTCTCTCGAACTAATAATATTGCAAATGGCGTATCGACCTCTATAATTTATCTATGAAATCATATATTAATTAGAGAAATTGGTTATAAAATCATAGATAAATTATAGAGGCTGGTACGCTATTTGCAATATTATTAGTTCCAAAGACACTCATATCTATGCTTACAACGTCAAGATGGCGCCAACCAAATTCAAAATGGCGCCAATCAAGAAGGTCCAAAAAAGAAATCACAGCAGTCCGTCTAGAATTAATCATAGATTAAAGACAGGTCAGTGATTACAGCCCTTCGGTATGCCGTTGTAGGTTTCCTTCTTGCTCTTCGTTTCTCATTCCTGAGGGACGTGATCCCTTTCAGTTGAACATATAATTTAGTTTTTTTTTTTTAATTTTTAGGTGTCAGTCGGCAGGACTCACGGCTCTCGGTGAAATCTCTCATTGAAAGTATTGAAAACGCAGCTAAAGCAGCTAAAAATTCACCAGCGACTACACCTGTTACCGAGTGGCCACAGGTAATGCTATTCTTGAGATCATAGAGACCTCCCATTTGTAAGGTCACAGCGCCCACTACTACGCCAGGGAGGTCGTCAAAATGATGATGATTTTATGTATACAGGTGCAGACCTCAGTAGGCGTGACGACTACCACTAACAACATCAAAAATGGCATGGCGGACGCAGCACCTCCTTCCACGAACGGCATTTCGGCGAGCAACTTCTCTTCCAAGCCGCCCGCGCCCAGAAGCAACAGACCTTCACCTATCACCACCGGTAAGTTATGTCCACATAATTCTTATGTACATAATATGTATACAGCGTGAAATTTTTGTGGTTGTTTTCCCGCAGCAGAACGATTTGCCCTTAGTATAGGTAAACAAATTCAAATTCAAAATTATTTATTTCATGTAGGCCAACTTTTAGCTCTTATGAGTTATGACACGTCATGAATCTACCACTGACGTAAAACAGCAGCCATTTTTTTATAGATTTTTTTAAATCGCTGCGAGAAAATAACCATTAAAATTTTTGATTTGACTTACCACTGTTAAAGTTACTTTATGGTCGTTATGGAGTTATGAATATAATAATCTGCAATTGATGAGCTGCCGACAGCGAATGAATGCCGATATCAAAAAGATTAACCTCCTAAGATGCATAGCTATTCATCTTATAAAGATCGAATTCGGCCATTGAACGATTCCTGACTCATTAATATAATTTATATTGAACTGTATATAAGTGCTATTAACGCTGTCGCAATCAGAGATATAGAGACATTTTTGTCTGGTGGGAAGCTTTGGCCGTGGCTTGTTACCACCCTACCGTCAAAAACGTGCCGCTAAGCGATTTAGCGTTCCGGCATGATGGCGTTTAGAAACAGATTAGGGGTATGGGTTAAATGTACTCTGCCATACCCCTTCCAAGTTAGTCCGCTACCATCTTAGACTGCATCGTCACTTACCATCAGGCGAGATCGCAGTCAAAGACAATTTTGTCATCGAATAAAAAAAAGCTCATTGATTTTTTTTTTATGACTAATTAAACATAATTAAATGAATGTCTCTGAGTGCGACAGTATAACCTCAACTTACATGTCGGCACGTGCATTAAGCAATAACTAATTTTACTATTTTCAAAATTGACCGCATGTAAGTGTTCGCTTAACATTTTCTATTCCAGCATGGAGGAATGAGAGAGGAGCATAGCTCTCGCCTTTTCTATCTAACCTTTATGTTTGTCTGTCTACCTACATTATATCCTGTTTGCGTCAATCTTCTATTTATTGTATCGCACGAACCTAGTACATATAGTAGTAAATAAATTTTATTATGAAGTATTTAGTCTTCATTAGAGTTTATTTGTTTCATTTATATTAGATTTTATTGTGTGGTCCCTTTTATTTATTTTGTGACTAACATTGTATATTTCTTGTTATGCTTTGTAAATATTTTACGTAAGGTTTTATATATCAATTTAAAAAAATCGTTAGATTTTTATCAACAGTATTAATCTAAGAGATAATAATTAGAACCTCCTGTATCTGAACAATACAAAAACTTGCCTAACTTATTTTTAAAAAGTAACCTGGTGGTAGGCTTTGGTCGTGGCTAGATACCCTGATATCTAAGACGTTCCGTTAAGTGAAATAGCGTTCCGGTACGATGGCGTGTATAAAACGATGTTAGGTGTGGGTTTAATTTACATTGGCTTACTCCTTCCAAGTTTGCCCCCTACCATCAGAACGTATCGTCACTTACGATGGTAAGTGACGATACGCAGTCAAGCGCTATCCTGTCATCTAATAAAAAAAACCTATTCAATGCATGAAAACCTTTAACGTTACGCTACGTTTGGCTTCAAACAAACCTGTTTAGTGAAGTAGAATATTTGTGATAAACTTTCCTTGCGACTACCCTCAATCTGTGATCATTATTTTTCCTTTCACGGCATTGTGTCAGTTATTTTCAAGTTTAACTTATTTTCTGGTTCAAAATTGCTTAAAATTTTCTAGCTACATAGTCACTTATAATTTTATAGTTATTTTTTTTATTTTTTATTTATTTATTACTAGCTTTAACCCGCGGCTTCGCTCACGTTAGGTTCGATTTTTTAACCCCCTATTTAACCCTCTTGGGGTTGAAATTTTCCAAAATCCTTTCTTAGTGGATGTCTACGTCCTAACAGCTACCTGTATACGAAATTTCAGCTCGATCGGTCCAGTGGTTAGAGCTGTGCGTTGATAGATCAGTCAGTCAGTCACCTTTGCCTTTTATATATTTAGATATAAACCTTATTATCTACCTTATAATACTAGTTCTTCTGCTTCTGTGAGTAGATTTTCTTTATTTTTCCTCTTGGCCACGTGCATCGTGGAAGAGATGAATCTACGATGATAATAAATGTAGGAACTTAGTTGTTGTTGTAGAATGTTATATTTATTTTAATTAAACATCCTTTTTGTCCACTTTGTGCCAAGTATTTATCTAAATGTTACCTAATTTTTCTTCATTGATTAAGTGCTACTAAAATTAAAATTAATTTGAATTTAAATGAACAATTTCTTGCCCTTAAACATAAACTTTTTAAGCCAGAGAGCAATAAGATATGTTGCAAGTACACTTTGAGTATTTAACGTATGAAGTTTTTAAGCAATTTTACTTATAATAAACTTTAAGTAAGCCTATATCAATTATAATAATTGTCGATTATACTTATAATAAAATTAAACTGACACAATGCGTGGTATATGGCTTTTAAATGTGTCTAACGCGCGGGGCAGAATCTTCGGCGACGGGTGCCACAATGACCAACATGGCCAATATGGCCAACATGGCCAACATGAGCAGCATGGCCAACATGCCCGACGAGCAGCGCGCGCTCGCTACGCTCCAGCAGAAAGCCATCGAGTCGTTTGTGCGCCGAAATAGTTACGGAGATATATGTGAGTGACTAATATTAACATGACTTTATGGCACTGAGCTCTATAATTAATCTATGATTAAGATTTGAGAGGCTGCTGTGCTACCTGGGGGCTGATTCTCTAACTCAATGCCTATCACCGACGATAGGCAGTTTTTATCCATTGAAGGTTTGAAGAGAAATGTCATTTACAATTTCATAGTAAACCTTCAATGGATAAAAAATAATTGTCAGTGGCTTTCATTTTTTGATAGGCACTGAGTTACAGAATCAGGGGCTGGTCTTGGACCTACTTGATTAACACCATTTTGGCGCTGTAAGCAATAAGCGGATACGAGTGTCTCTGGAACTAATAGGTAATATTGCAAATGGCGCACCGACCTCTACAATTAATCTATGATTTCACTGTTGTTGTTGTATGATTTCATAGAGTAATTATAGATCAGTGCGCCATTTGCAATGTTTTAGTTCCAGAGACACTCGTATTTCAAATGTGGCGCTTCAAATCGATCCATAATTAAGCTGTCATTTGTATAAGGTCAGCAAAACCTGTGTTAATCATAGATTAACTATAGAGATCAGTGATTTATCCACATACGTACCGTTCTTTTATAAGTTTGATCGACTATGGTAGGTACTAATTCAGTTCTATACAACTCCTCGCCAGCAGAAGCCTATCGTCTTCTAAGGAGCAATGTCTCTGAGTACAATAAGTTATTTAGGTTTGAAAACGGTATTACCCCATATGACATAGTCAAAACATTTAAATCTTTACTTTATTTTAATAACATTTTTTATTTGTTACTATAATAATACTTCTTACTAAACGTTTTCTTTAAATAAATTATATTTTTCATATAGGTGAAAGAAAAGATCCTCTGAATGCACTGCAGGTGAAAAATGGTGGATCAAAACGGAACGCACTCCTCAAATGGTGTCAACAGAAAACCTTAGGATACAACAACATTGATATTACAAATTTTAGGTAATATTTCTTTTTTTTTAATATTTAAAATACATTATGTTAAAATTAGTTTTGTCGCCAGTTTAGTGTAATCTATTATTATGACGACTACACACGTTCCGGTTTCATGTGCCACGGCCATCGGGTTTCAGTTCTTATAAAGTTACATAATATATCCAAACCTAATATATATATAAATCCCACTCCTAGCACAAGCTTTCCGCTTATTTGGAGGGGATAGGAGAATATTAGTCAACTTCAGCTTGGCTAATATTCTTTTTTTAAAAAAAAAAAAAAAAGCATTTTTAATGCAACATAGATTTGTAAAAACTTTAAGAAATAGTATCCCTGGTCTTATTTACGTAGTTGATAAAAAAGAAAAATCTTGCAAATTGTGTTGAGGTGTTGATAAACGATAAATGCGGGATCATAATCCCACAATTCCGGAATCCCGCATGCTAATGTTATAGTTTGAGGTCGTTCACCTCAAATTGCACTACCTACGCCGATCACTGGCTATTATGGTCTAGGTGACATAGGCTATATTTTATTCGAACAAAGTGAATATGACGGACGTTATGTTGTTAATGTTATGGCTGATGATGATTATGTGCCATTGCTGCAGCTCGTCGTGGAACGATGGCATGGCGTTGTGCGCGCTGCTGCACTCGTACCTAGGCGAGGCGTGCGTGCCGTACGCGACGCTCGCACCGCACGACAAGCGCACCAACTTCTCCGTCGCCTTCGCAGCCGCTGAGTCCGTGGGGATACCCACCACCTTGGTCAGTACTCATATGTATAGGACCTCCAATTTGCTAAAACTGTTTTTTCTGTTTTATTTTCTTTTTTTACAGTAACCAATTTCAAACCTCGATAAGTCATACCACACACATAATTTTTTTTGTTTAAAGGGCTTTCTATTGTTTTGCTTAGTATGGAAGATACTGTCTCTTGCTACAAAATTTTAACTCCCAATATTAATTTGTTGGTACAATTAAGTTTGTATATTTTTGATAAATAAAGATTAGTATTAATCCGACATGTATAATAGTTTCTAAATTAAGACCACGCTACTCGCTCAATTTTTCATACAAAAACGCTACACACCTGTTTAATTTTACTCGTAGAACTTTTTATTGATCTAAAACTCTACATCTCTTCGTTATCTATGCTTTAGCGGCACCGCAAACAAAATAATAAAACTTTATTTGTTTTAAACCTCGTTACTCACAACAATCTTGTTTCTTTTGTATAAAAATTGATTACAGCTTTTGTTTACAGAATATTCAAGATATGATCCAACAAGAGAGGCCAGACTGGCAACAAGTGATGGCATACGTGACCAGCATTTACAAACATTTTGAAACTTAATTTATTTACTCTAGGGTCGTATATTGTATGCCACCTTTTTGGAGAAGATTTTATTGGAATTTTTGATAATTGGCTTAATATTCAAAACAGTACATCTGTTTTGGCTGAAAATGAAGCTTTGGTTAATTTACCATTTTACGGTTTAAAACGAGTCCATTTCAGTTTTATTTATTGAATGGCAAAATATAATAATAACGTTTGAAAGGTTGTTAGTAACTTGTAGTAACTTGTAAAGCATTCCCATAAGAATAGTTGTGTGTATTAACCAACCGCAATCAATGGGAGAAAATCATATTGTATTGTAACTTTTGTTCTATTCACGCCCCCAGCCCCTTTCTATTATAATCATTTAGTTACATAAATAACGTTGTAAGTAACGTTCCAAACGTTATTTATGTCAATGAGTTAGTTACCTATGAAAATGGAATATTCCACTTCAGCAGGCTTCGGTTTCGTAGAGAATCGTCAATGCCGCATGTAGTAATAAAACATTATATACGAATGAGTGACAGTGACGACGAATTACGAAATCGAGGCAGGCCGATTGTCTCTTTCTGGGGCTAAATATGGACAATATATTGCCAATCACTTTACCTATGGCTTTTATGGCTGTTTTAACTGACCAAGTTTTGTTAACACTTGAATATTTAGTAGCACTTCTATAGCAGCACAGAAATACATTAAGTTAGAACGGCGTGGTTATTTACAACAAAACGATATTTTCAAACAACACGAACGTTGTGGTTTGGTCTAGAAACAGACACGCATGAATTCTTAGTAAAAAATTAGTAATAACCGTTCTATCACGATATATTTTTGTGTATAGCAGATCTGTAATTATAGCAACGCGGTTCTTGCGGTTGGTTCGAGTGTGATAATGGTCCGCCATTTTGTGAAATTGGATTGCCTTGTAACGGCCTTTGTTGTGTGAGGAATTGATTTACGTCATTCCCTGTGAAGACTGATTTATTAGGTTAGTGGATGTGGGTCTAATTTTATTTGTACGTTCGTAGTTGTAACATTATAGATGTACATTCGCGTCAAAATGCACCTACTGTAAACCCGATCACGTTATCTGTAGTATATCGCTGGAATGCAACTCACGCTGCTTCTACAAACGTTAGTGTTTGTAGATATACGTATTTTATTTAAAAAAAAAAGATTATACCTACAGAAGGAATGAAAAATTTTCATACGTCATCTTTGCTATTAACGTTATCGCATTATAACGTTGTCAGATACCGGATGTACATCTATCATGTTGACGCGGCACGAGGAAAGCGTTGTGCAGGGGTACTCAATTCTTCCTTATTTTCTATTTTAACCAGCGTCTCCTCGACTGGTGTATGAAAATGGTTTTGCTTCGTGTTAGGTCATAACGTTAAAATATTAAAAAATGTTGAGTACCCCTGAAAGTCAATGTTGTGTAAGATAAATAACAAATGCCTTAGAGTATTCTAAATAACGGACCTGATGGGTTATGTATGATGCGATACTTGTTTTTAGTGAGTACGTCTTATAGGCATAAAAATAAGGATCAAAATTGCATAGCCTGCCTGCCATAAATGAAGGAAAATAAGCAATATTAATCGAAATCGTACTTCAGTAAGAATTAACGAACTGTAAGCGCGGTTCTACATAATCCGATCTTATATTTCGATTGTTCAACAATATGGTTAACTTCATATATTTTACATGTAAGTACCGTGTATTAGATCGAATAATGGTGAAACGCTGCTGTATGACATTTTTTATTTTAATACGTAATATTATGTATTGTAATGGATAAGATTTACGTAAATACGTACTTGTTAAGGGAGCTCGCGCACTACGCAATCATGTCAACAGCTGGTCGCACATGTGGTCAGTTGGTCGTTGCAGCCAAGCCAAAGTACGATGCGTATTGGCTTATGATACTTTACCAGCCGCGGGATTGGCTATAAAAGATTGCTACAACATGATATTCGCAATCACTTCTGATTGACCAATTCTCTCGTATTATTGGCTGAAGTACATTATTACCTATCGTAATTATTACCTATATAACACCTATAATATTATGTAATGTATATTATAATGTACCATGTTCTGGACAATAAATAAATAAATAAGTACATCATTGCAAGAACGCGATAAATTCAACCAACCACGATAATTGGACGCACATATGCAATAACGTTTCAATCCACAAAACTTTGTCAAATTAAATACATACGTAATGTAAACGAATAAAGTTAACTTTTCAATTGATAAGTTGTGTGGGTTGATACTTTATTGCACATGTGCGTCCAATTAAGACTAGCAATTACTAATGCAGCTTTTCCGCAATTGACCAACCGAACGCAGCGACCACTACTTGTAGTCGTGGCTCGAAGTGCGCGAGGATCCTAAAAGCCTTCGATGTCTGTATCCTGTTTAACGCCTTATTACAATATCTAGGTAACTAGTTTAAACGTATATTTATATGTAACTAAAGCTCATATACATGACTGCGGTTTACATTTCCTTAGTTTTGTTTCCATCTACAAACGTAGTCCCATCGAAAAGTCAACCACACACGTCCCGGTTAAGCCAAGTGGGCATCACTCTGGTGCGAGCTTTACTATTTGGAGCCGATACCGTAAACCAATTTCTAGCGGTATGATAGTATGTACCAGTAGCTCCGATCCCATAACGTTAGAGTTAAAACGATGCTCTGGGCCCCAAGTCTGCTATTTTACATGTCATTGTCATTGAACCGCAATACAATTACAATTCAATAATTATCATTGGTCCAAAATTTCGTAGTCTACTAAATTCACAATGGTCGTTCGATTTCTTATAGTTGGATTGTAATTCAATGATACCTCGGTATTGCCATTGCCAGTAAATGTTTTCCAGATGTTTGTAAAGACGTATATAGGACCAACTAAGTATGAATTCTGTTTGTTTGGTATTTAAGACGCACTATAATAATTCAGTCAAATCGTCAATATAACCTTTAGTATGTCTGGTTTTTCGGTACTTATTTTACTTTCACTCACATAAGCAAAAGATCATGATTCGATATTTCAACATTACTTATACATATGTTTTAGCTAGTAAATTGAAATGAAAGTATAGGTTCAAACGGGCCGTATGAATTCGATCGATACCAATTATTGGATGTATAGATAAGAACAAATCGGCTAGGCGACGCACCTAAGTTCCATCACCGGCCCGGTTCCGGATGAATCCACACGGCGCGTGTGTACCTACACTAACAGTCGAATTTTGAATGTTGAAGTTTTAATTGTAATCCTAAAAATAAAATATTGTTTCGATTTATTCATATTTTATCAATCTTATAGCAAGTATAGAATTCCATGAAGCTTTACTTGAGATTATAAAACTAATCTAATATTGCTTATAAATAGTGCTATAGGTTGTACTTCAAACTTCAAGTCTCATTTTATGGAACTAGAAGTCTGAGAAGTACAATCGAATTAGTGTCCACGCACACATCGACATCTATTCACACGTAGAACTTACTTACTTATTGCACGTTAAAATTACCTCTAACAATGAATATACAACGTTAATTTTTGCTAACGAGAAGAAAAAAATACTCCGAATCAGTAGGTAACCTAGTTCATGGGATACACTACTTTTCTTTTTACAAATAGAAACCTAGCCTTAAACTAATTTGTCAGTTTCATATTTTATTTTTGAATAAAAATTACTGTTCAGGCTATAATTGGAATATAACGTGAATAATAAATATTTATTCATGTTATATTTTCTACAAAATATGGATATATTTTGTTTTGTGCGAAATCACGCCTTATTGGTAGGTGTAATGGCATATCCACACGTTACCGCAAACATCCGGTAGAACTTCCGTAATGTGTGGATTTACCATTAATGAAATATAATAATTGACATGGATTATAATAAATTTAATGCAATTTATTAGGAATGATAAATATCTGTTTTGTATCATTTAAAGATAAAATATTTGTCATTTACTTTTATACGCTGGAGCGAATAAAAGATCAATTTATTGAATTGAAATATTGATTTATTGAAGGTAGCTTATTAATGTGTTACCTGTAAATAAAGGATTATGTTGAGGTTGCGGCACATCGCTGCGGTGTGCGGCTAATTAAAAACTTTTTTTCTATCTCGTCTTCCACTTTTAAAGCGCTCTCACACACGCCGGCTATCCCGGTTTTTTTTTCAATTGTTTTAATACGAATTTTCATAGCTACCTATTTATGCATATAAATAAGATGAATATGTGTCTATGTGCCTGCTACCTTTAAACCGTCGAATTTGACGGAAATTGGAATAAAGACAGCTTGCATCCTAAAGACCCTAAAATCACTCATCAGTCAATTTGTTGACTAACAAAGGCTTCAGTTAGTTTAGAAATGATATTGCTAACAATTTGAAAGTGTTGCTAAACCGTTTCCGATCTATAATATCCTCCGATTACTACATACCTAATAGGAATTTGTGGTGAGGCCTAGATCACTTTAACACAAGAATTTTTTTTTTTTTTTAATATTTGGCAATTTTTTTTATACTATGATTGGAAACCACCGCCGCGATGTCGCCTGATACCATTTCGCGAAGTGATTGTTTGTTGAAGCTATGATATAGAATAATTATCTATTTTCAGATATTTGTATTACTGTAAATATAGCTAAAATAAAGTTCCTGGTTTATTTTACAAATATGTTTTTTATTTAAAAAATAACCTTAAAAATACCATCTTAGAAACTAGAAATATCACATTGGTGTTTAATTAATTCAATTGTTTTTTTTTTTTAATTCGATGACAAGATAGTCCTTGACTGCGATCTCATCTGATCATCAAGATAGAGGTTAAAATGAGACACAAATATGCTCTGACATAAATTTGTTTCGTTTTAACTCTGTCTTGAGCCTGAGCGGAGTGAGAGTGCGGTGTATAGATTTCAGCCTTAGAATCTTTTACAAAATAAATTATCCCATAAATAGCCCGTTTCGTGGTCACCATTCGAGTACGCCGGGGATGTACTTGTCAATGAGCCCCTCGTAGTGGGGCCACAGAGCTTCCACGTCGGGGACACCTGCGCTTTTTGTGTACAAGTCGTATTGGCTATAACAAAAAAACATGTAGGTTGATAGTGTTTCTTTATGCTGCGGCTACATTATCGTGCGAAAATTCGTGTCGCGTTGTCGCATTAAAATTATCGTGTTCGCGATGTTCTTGTCTGCATTAGCAGTCAACTGGATTCGTGTTCGCTCGAATACATCGCGATTCAACGAACTACTCGGCCACACTTATCGCGGTAATGCGAGTATTCGCCGAATCCCGATAATGTAGCTGCAATATTACTATTTTGGCAATATTTTCAATACAAAATGCCCAGTTTGTTCCTCGGTTACAAGTCACTCGAAGTGCGTTGGTGAAATCGGCACCTATCTGCAATTTGTCGATAAGTTACATAGCAAAGTTGTTATTTGTCGATAAAGTCGAAACAATTTAAAGTCTTGTTAGTTCGGTAACTTATCAACAGATTACAGATAGTTAGAATGAATAAAGAAACCGGGTGTATAAAAATATTAGATGGTTTAATACTCAAAGGTCCCTTTTTCCTCCGTCTTTAAAAAGCCTCATAGGTAGGCAAGTGGTAAAAGAAATTAGCTTACTTAAACTTAAGGACAGCTTGCTTGATTTTTTCATCCTGTTCGGTCACGAACTGGCTGTAGTCGCCGCCGGCGTGCCACGGGTAGAACGAGTGGAATCTGTTCAGTAAATATCAAGTTACGTAATCACATCAATGTTATATTATTGCAATATTAGTAGTTCCAGAGCCACTCGTATGTTAAATGTGGCGCTTCAAATTGATCCATAATAATTAGGCTGTCATTTGTATAGGATCAGAAAATCCAGTGTTAATCATAGATTAACTATAGATGATAACTAAGCTTGAAAATCCACACACCTGATCATCTGCAACCCTTCTTCGGGGAACTTGGCGTTGTTATGCTTGAGCACGCGGTAGAGGTATTCGTCGTGTCCCCACGACATCAGGAGGTTTTCAATGCCGCACTTCTCCTTGTACATGCCCAATTCAGTGCTGAAAGGTTGAGAATTCGTATTAACTCGTCCTCGTCTTTCAGACGAATTCCGTTTTTCTACTACTACTAGAGCAGTCTCTTTGCTATCCTGTAAAATCCCGTGGGAACCCTCTATTTTTCCAGGATAAAAAGAATCAGTCTCCAAGACAACCTGAAGTACCCATGGAAAAAAATCACATCTATTCATTGCTCCGTTTCGTTATTGAAGGACAAATCATCAGTAGTAAATACGATAATATAAATTCAATAATAGAAATCGCCCTCACTTGTATTTGTCATTGTAAGTGTCAGGGTTATCCTTGAAGCTGTCGTCCCCATACACGATGTTCTGGCCCCACTTGCACCCCACCGGGAAGGTGTCGCCCACCACGCACCACTGCGGCTCGTCGTAGAAAGCCATCACCTTTAAAAAACATGGAAATTCTGGAAATGGGCGGAGCACACGCTTCGAAGAACTAAAGGTACCGACCGTGTGATTAAAATATCTATCTTTCGTATTTATAATATTAGTAGACCCGATCCAATTCCGCGAACGTACAGTATGTCCGATACCCACCTTTCCTAAATCGTGGATGAGCCCAATAAGCTGGAACCAGTCCTCCTCAGGGTGGTCTTCGCGGATCCTCTCGGCGGTCTGGAAGGCGTGCACGATGTTGGGCAGCTCGGTGTCGGGGTCCGACTCGTCCACCAGCTCGTTCAGCCTCAGCAGCGCTTCCTTCACCGTTGACTTGAAGTGGTTGAACTTCAGCCATTTATCCATTTTTCCTAGGGAAAATTGAAATTGAAAAACTGAAAAGGCGTGCAGGTTTCTTCACGGTGTTTTCCTACATCGTTGAAGCATGTGATATTTTAAATCGATTAAACGCACGTAACTCTGGAAAATCAGAGGTGCGTGCCCCGAATCCAACCTGCGACCCTCGAATTGGAGACTGCAGTCCTAACCACTAAGCTATCACTGCTCATCAAATGGGTATTTTGTTCTAATAATTTGCTTGTATATTTAGTGGATGAGAGCAGAGAAAGATGGGCAGTAGTAGATGACGGCTTACTTTTTACGAAGTCTACAGTCATACGCGAGTGCATGGTGTAGTACGTCCGCCGCACCCGCTCCTTGATGGGGTCCTCATCGTTGACGGAGTAGTCCCGGAAGCATTCCAGCGGCTTGTCCTGGTACACCTGCTCCGGACGCAGCAGCAGGGACGGGTCCAGCAGAGTGATGCTGTTGTCCTTGAGCACAGCGGACATTAATCATTGCTCATCAATCATTCTACTTTACCAAATAAAAGCTCAACGGTTTGGAATGAGTTGCTCTAATAGCTTTTAATTCTAATATTTTGTAATATTATCCATAGCGCGTAGGTATTCTAACTCCTGATAATAGTGGTTTATATAATTCAGGTTCATAATTTTCTTGGGTTTGCGTCATATCAACAAAAAATAGAAACGTTTTAATTGTCTTGAGTCACAACTCGCACTAATACTGTGACTACATTATTGTGGATTTGGCGAATATTGGCACTATCGTGACAAGTGTGGTCGAGTAGTACGTCGAGTGTCGATGTATTTGGGCGAACACAAATCGTTATCGCACTGTCGATAATGTAAATAACAACTTGACCGCTAATGTACCTAGACAAGAACGTCGCGATAACCGAACACGATAATTTTATCGCGACAATGCGACACGAATTTTCGCACGATAATGTAGCCGTAGCACAAGAATAACGTAATAAGCACATATCAAGTTCTTGGTAGGTATTAAATGTAAATAATTAAAATATAATAATAGCATAAGTATAAGTAATTATATTAATGTTTTAATTGAAGTTAAGTTTTGAGAAGGTACCTCTAAGTACTAAGTAGACTTAAATTGTACCTATTCAGAGATTGATTTCACAAAAAATCCATCAAAATCACGTCACTTTTACAAACAAAAAATTACAGATACTTACAGGATTTTTGAACTTCATTTTTTTGCTCCTATTCTGTATCTGCTGATGCGGGGAGACTGACTGATGCGGCTCGCGGGCGCTCAGATCTTAAATGTTCACACGGTCAGCCTAATCATCGAGGGTCAAATGTTATCAATTAAATCACACTGATAGTATTTTTACGTAATGCGATAACGCGAAAAATCATACTGAGTCGTAAGCTAATTGCTTGAACAATAGGACGAAATTATATTATCATTATTTTTACAATGATTTTGGTCAATACTAAAATTAGTTTAAAAACTATTCGTAGTTTTTTAACCGCTTCAAAAAAGGGAGGAGATTGTTCCCGCGTGCTTCCCGCCGATTAGTCAAAGACGCTTGGACCAATTTGGAAAATTCTTCTTTTGTTTAAAAGGCTATATCTGCTTCCCAGGTAGTCCCATGGTCTGGAACTGATGATGGGATCCTGGAGAAATCGAGGGAACTCTTCAAATTTTATTTTTACAGATTTATGTCAGAGCATATTTCTGCCTTGTTTTAACCTCTGTCTCAAAATCTGTCAGACTCAAAGTCTGAGATGAATCAGAGCACTATCAGAGCAGAGTTCTATAGATCTCAGCATTAGAGACTCGATTGAGATCTTACTACTTAAAGTGGTTGTGGGGGAGGTCTTTCAACGCTCCATTTCCCGATACAAGGCCGTCATTCGAAAATCAGGACTTTGACATCTCCGGGGTTGCTCCGCCTATTGCCACTTCAATAAATAACAGGTATTTTATTCCTAGAGCACGTGATCAAACATCACGAGAGGGAAGACGTTCCCGTGACGTCACAAACTCATTGAGGAAACCACAAAGGACCACATACACTCACACCTAATTGCAACTTGAACTCTTACCATAATTCATACACTTCAAACACTCAGGCCTCAAAAATACTTTAGTAAACATTGTCTACAGCTGGCTGGTATACGTAAAAGCAGTAGTAATTGCCAAAATGATGTCAATAAAGTTCAAAACGGTTTCAATCAAGTCCAAAATAGCTTCAATCAAGTAAAAAATGGCTTCAATCAAGTCCAAAATCGCTTCAATCAAGTCCAAAATGGCTTCAATCAAGTCTAAAATGGCTTCAATCAAGTCCAAAATGGCATCAACCAAATAGGTCTAAAACCAGGTAGGACAACAGCCTCTCCAGTGTTCATCGTAGATTAATTATAGGGCTCAGTGATTGAAGCCATAATAGGCTGTTTCTTTATTAAAATTTGAGAGAGTTTAGGAAGTATTAGCTAAGTAGTAGATACCACCTATGTAGAGGTGTCTTAACTGAAGGCAAAGAACATAGAAAGACCTGAAGGTTAACGATCGGTTCAGAGGCAATTTATTTTCATTCACCGCTCAATTTAGTTCTATTTTTAACATTACTATATACGCAGTTTGTAAACCAAATGAGGTTTCATCATTTAAATTAATGTACTCGTAAGTTACACATATAGGTACATCGTTGGGTTTACGAGGGAACAGACAGACACACATTAATTTAATGTATATGTGTCTTTTTGAGTCGGGGTTAAAAATGTTGGTAAAAGGCATAAAATGGCGTATATGGTGTAACAAGCGAATAAATGAAAGACATGATTTTAATAAGTAGGTATTTATTCAATGTCATATAGATACGAGTAAGTATTACTTATTTACATTTTTCAGATTATCTTATTATACTTTATATAATTATTATTATTGAGATGTTACGTATTTTAAAAATAAAGTATTTGTTACTGATTATCAAAATAAGTTTTATTAAGTGCCAAGTGTTACCCATTTTATAAATTATCGATTATGTGAACACGTGCGAACTACAAAAAGTGCGTCAAATGTTTATGACGTCACAGTTCACTATTTCATATACTACTGCTCCATCTGCATCAATGTTAGTGTTAACGGCTGCGCTCAAATGGATTAGCGCTTAGCGTCTAACGTCATTACATACATTTAACGCAGTAAAATATTGGCGCCATCTGCATAATGCCTTTATTATTGTGTTAATTTACGCGTTACGGCGCAGGTGGAGCAGTGGCATTACAAACTGTGTGTGTTGACGATTGGTAAAAAGTTGCTGGTTCATTAGTTGGGAACGTGGTGTGACTTGTGGCTACCAGTCGCAAACTCCTGGGATGTACTTCTCGATCAGCTGCTCGTAGTAAGGCCATAGCGCTTTGATGTCGGGCACCCCGCCGCTCTTCGTGTACAGATCGTATTTGCTGAACAAAACATTTAAATTAAATTAGCTAGTTTAGAGTGACTTAATGCTACTATATCCGCGAGAAGTTATGTCCTCTATCTCCGATAATATTTAGTAGATCTTCACCAAAATTGGAGAAAATATTTTTAATAGTACATAATGTATAATAAAAAAAGAATTATCAAAATCGGTTTAGATTTGACGAAGTTATGGAGCAAAATCAACAAAAACTTTCATTCCCTATCCCGGATAAACCTTATTGTTTATCAAGATAAAAAGTACTCTATATATTGACCAAGAGTCTGAGCTATCACTGTACCAAATTTCATTCAAATCCGTTAAGTAGTTTTCGCGCGCACACACAGACAAACAGACAGACAGACACCCGTTGCACTTTTGTCGTACCCACTGCTAAAACAAGCTTTCCGCTTATTTGGAGGAGAAAGAAGAATACCTATTAGTCAAGTTCAGCTTGACTAATAATATATTCTTTTACCTATATGGAAATTAATTCTAATATGTAATTACTTAATTAGTACTTAAGTAGATACTTACTTAAACTCCTGCACCCACTTGAGAATTTCCTCGTCCTTAGCGTTAGTGAGATGCCGGTAATCACCCCCCGCGTGCCACGGATACAACGAATGGTACCTTGAGAATAAGGAATTATAGTCATTTAGTCATAATTTTCACAACTCCCTCAATATGGGTATCAAATGAAAGGGCTTAATTAGTAGAATACTATACACTATGATAAATTTCAAATCCAAGATGGCCGCCACCACAAAATGGCGATATACATTTTTTTTAATTTCGCACGTTGGGGTGTTTTATTTTCAATTTACATTTGTGTTCCCAAACAGCTATTACAAACTGAACAGCTGTATGCAAGTGCTGTTGCCCACGGCTTCGCTCACATTAAGTTCGATTTTTCAAACCTCTATTTTATCATTTTATCCCCCTTAGTAAAAAACTTTTGTCGCAAATCTTAAACGGTCATTAAAACTGAAAAATGATAAGAGAAACCTACTCGTAACAGTGATTTTCAAATACCTATTCAATGGTACCCCCAGTTAACATAGTTCAATGACTTTAATTTTTTCTTTTTCACAATATGACGTCTGGTGGTCGCCATATTGAATTTTGATTACTGTCATGTCTTACTGACACTCCCAAGATTAACACTTGCAAATCGATTGAGGTAAGAATCATCAAAATGGGCCCACGCGTTTGGTCTCCAGAGCGCCCCATACATACATACGTAGACTGATAAAGGTATTACCCTCATTTGCGTCGTACAGGGTAAAAAACCAGACTCGAAGTTCGTTCAAGTCACGTATCTACCTGTTGTTCAAGCATAGAGAAAAAGTATACTCATTTTATCTATGGTTCAAGTCGCGTATCTACCTGATCATGTAGAGTGCTTTCTCTGGCAGTGTGCAGCGGTTGTGCTTGAGGAACTGGTAGAGGTACTCGTCATGACTCCACGAGATCAGCAGCCGGTCCAGCCCACAGTGCGGCTCGTACATGCCGTACTTTGTGCTGTTTCGGGCGAGAGAAATGCTGATCAACATCTTTAGACATTTCGAAAAAGCAATATAGATGTATCTAGGAAGTTGACTTTGCATCCTCTAAAGTCACTGACCTCTATATTTAATCTATGATTAACACTGGACTTGCTATTCCTATAAAAATGACGGCCTAAATTATGGACATGGTTTTCATGACAGCTTAAAATATGCAACACACCTTAAACCTAGCTTTGTCACGTAGTTGCGTTCATTTTTAAATGCAGGTGGCTTTGTGAAAGTGTTGGATTGTCCTTACGACTATCCTAGGTAGATATAAACGCTGGTTCCCGCATACGGGTAATCCAGCATCTACCACATACCACTGCGGCTTACTTGTATCGGGGGTTGTAGGTGTCCGGGTTGTCCTTGAAGCTGTCCGGGCCGTACACGATGGAGTCCGCCCACGCGCAGCCCACGGGGAACGTGTCGCCCACCACGCACCACTGCGGCTCGCCATAGAACGCCATTACCTGGATAAAAAATAAGTTTATCTCCCACTGACCTCTATAATTAATCTATGATTAACACTGGACTGGGTGCTGTTATTTCTTTTTTGTATCTACTTGACGCTGTAAGCCGATACTTGGCCGATACGAGTGTCTCTGGAACTAATAATATTGCAAATGGCGCACCGACCTCTATAATCTATGAAATCATCAATTTAAATTATAGAATATTATTAGAGGTCGGAGTTTGCACCTAAATGCGTTCTACGCATCGAAATGCCGCTATGTTCACAGCAATCAAAATGATTGGCGTTATCTTAACCTTCCTATTCACTTTTCAAAACATTTGCTTATTTACATGGTACTTAGTACGTGCAGCTGTAAAACGCAAACTCATCGGAAAAACACGAAACAAGATAAAACGATTAGCAAACCGACTGCAATAGGTTTAAGTTCAGGGTTCACGAATAGCTTGCTTTATCAGCTATGGTTACGATTATAATTATTCCAACAATACCTAACCTGCGCATGTTTTGGGGCCTTTACATATAATGTTGGAATTATATCGCAATCTTTTTAGCTACCTTAAATACCTTTTTAAAAAATACTCCGTATAATTAAAGCATATAAAAGTATTGTTATCCAACTGCGCAGCGCTGAGGAGGGTAATGTGTTTATCAGTCTATGTATATATGCATGTATGTACCTATGTGGCGCTCTGGAGAACAAACACGTGGGCCGATTCTGACAATCGATATGTGTTAATTTTGGGAGTGTTACTATGTTACTAAAGACATGACAGTGATCAAAATTCAATATGGCGACCACCAGATGCTATATTGTGAAAAAGAATAAATGAAAGTCGACGAACTATGTTAAGTGGGGTATCATTGAATAGGTATTTGAAAATCATTGTTAGGTTTCTTTAATCATTTTTCATTTTGAATGATAATTTACGATCTATGACAATTTAAAGTGGTAAATCAGTTGATACTTGATTACCTTTAAAGCAGTCGGGTTTTTTAATTGCTTATTTACCAAATACAACTATAACAATTGATAGCAGAGATCAAATTAGGTAATTTTTTTTATGAGTTTTTTTATTTTGTTAAAGCAAAATGTTATCAACATTATGTTTATGTTTGATATGACGTCAAAAGTCAGTCTATGACGAAGTGGATAGGTACATCGCAGAAAAAATATGTTATCAAAATAATATTTTAACTGATGCCCTCTTTATAATTATTATATGCGTGTGCGTGTAGTGGGTGTGTGTTGAACCCTGAATTTAACTGCGCGTGTGTGCGTGCGTGCGTGCGTGTGGTGACAACAAAGCAGGAAGAGTCGAACATATTAG
Organism: Hipparchia sbordonii; assembly: GCA_038048805.1. Lineage (NCBI taxonomy): Eukaryota > Metazoa > Arthropoda > Insecta > Lepidoptera > Nymphalidae > Hipparchia > Hipparchia sbordonii. The sequence continues at coordinate 2,238,542 of CM076107.1, read as the reverse complement.
TAACGTATTTACTCTAGGGCTATGCCAGGCTCAGCGAGACAATTCTATGAAGAAAATGCTACTGGTCTACGGAGCTCTATAATGTATGATAAACACTGGAGAGGCTACTGTCATTTTTTTTAGTCCTACTTGATTAGCGCCATTTTGGCGCTGTAAGTAAATATGAGTGACTTGAGAACTAATAATATTGCAAATAATGAAATCATAACTTAGAAGTCGGTGCGTCATTTGCAATATTATTAGATACAGATTATTAGGTATACTCGTATGTCAAATGTGGCGCTTCAAATTGAGCCATAATTTGTATTACGGACAGCCAGTCCAGTGTTAATCATAGATTAATTATAGAGATCAGTGAATGCACTATATTATCATGTATTCACTATTAAAAAAATGTATTCTATTTCGATCTACTGGTCAAAATAGAATATATATTTTTTTTTAAATTTATTGTTATACAAAAATAACACAAAATACACCTCCAGCTGACACCACAAACAAATATTTGCTGGTGTAGTCTTAAATTAGGTCCGACTTAGGAGGTAGTCTCTTGTATTTGGTAATCATACGTATATCCCGTGCGAATTAATATAATATATTATATGTATATATTTTTTATTTTATTATTATTTGAATGGACGGATGTTTGTTACTCAATCACACCACAAAACGGCTGAACGGATCTGGATGTAATTAGGCACAAAAATAGAGAAAAAAAAATGAGTTGTTTGCGCACGGGTTATAGGTACTAGGTTTTGAAATGGGGCAGCCGGAATAGTGTAGGACATTTTACCTTGCCCAAATCATGGATAAGTCCGGTCAGCTGGAACCAGTCCTCGTCAGGGTGGTCTTCACGGATCCTCTCGGCGGTCTGGAAGGCGTGCACGATGTTGGGCAGCTCCGTGTCGGGGTCCGACTCGTCCACCAGCTCGTTCAGCCTCAGCAGCGCGTCCTTCACCGTCGATTTGAAGTGGTTGAACTTCAGCCATTTGTCCCGTTTCTCTGGTATAGAATAGAATAGAATAGAACAGAACAGAATAGAACAGAACAGAATAGAATAGAATAGAATAGAATAGAACTACTGCCTCAGACACATGTAACATTAACACTTCACATAATATAATAGCACATTAAGTCCTGAACAAAATAATTAGGTATTTGTATCACTGTTAAAGATACTCAATTAATTTTTGTCAAAATATAATACCTACCTATCTGCAGCTGATTATAGTCTAACAAGAACAAGCTGTTATTTGCATTAATTCATGCCATATCTCTTGTTGGAGTGTAATACAGTGCCTACAACATATATCCTAATTTTTCTTTTAACAGTAATTTAATTGAATCTTAATTACTACTACTCACTTAGTCTTTTTTTTCCCCCTAACTTAAACTTTTCTGTTTCTTTTACTAACATTTACTTATTGGTGTTTCAGAAATAGTATTGCACAATGGCACCTACAATGCAAACTAGACGGGCAGCGGCGATGGAAGAGCAGCTGAAGCTTAAGAATGCCCTCTTCGAACTAAAATCTCTGAAAGATCTAAATGAGCAATTATTGAAAGAAAGAGAAGACAGTGAAGTTGAACTCACAGCAATTATCTCTAAGAACACGCAGTTGAAAGCTGACCTGGCTGAGCTGAGTAGCGCTCACACTTTGGTCCTGGAGGAACGTGACCAACTTCAGGAGGCAGTCAGCTCATTTAATACATGCATTAAGACCTACGATGAGGCTCTTTGTAAGATATCCATGTTGGAGGATGAACTGAGTACAGCACACAAACAAATTGATGACTTGCAGTCTCAATTACATAATTATGAAACGCAAACAACAAATAGTTTGTATAATGAATTACTCACTTCATCCTCTTCAGTACCAAAAATGATCATTGATTTGACTTGTGACAGTCCCTGTGCCAGCAAGCCACTGCCTAAGCAAGATGTGATCCACTTAAATAGCCATAAAAAAATTAAAAAATACATTAGAATTAGTAAATTAATTAAAAAAACTAAAAAATCTATTAAAATACAAAAGGCCCATATAAAAAATGTATCTTTACGAAAGGAACGAGTTCATTTATTACAAAAGTTGGATACATATTGCTCTGCTTTGGCTGAAGTTAGAGAAAAATATGAATTGGACATTCTAAGTCTAAATGAAGAAATTCTAATATTAAAAAAATCCCTAGAGAATGCTACTATGCAGTATGAGCTGTCACAAAAACAGATTGATGAGCAGGTACATGCAGCTGATGAGCTGCTAGCCTTAGGTACCTATAACTTGGCTCGCTTTGAGTCATTAACTAGTAAGTGTCAATGCAACCACAAGGTACCTATGGCTATTAACGATAGCGACAGTATACTGCTCCCTGATAATTTGGGCACTTGTCCGGAGCAGTGTACTGCAAATGCGGTTGTAGATTCTTCATGCTTGAGCGATAATCTCTCAACTAACCCTAAAAAACAAACTATTATTGTTTCTGATAAGTTGGGCAGAGATTTTGGCTCATGTATTAGCCGTTACTTGCAACATTCAGTGACAAACAAATGTTCCCCGGGGGCTAATCTTGATTATTTAATCAATAGTTTAAATGAAGAGAATTTGAACTCTGCTTCAAATGTTATTATTTTGTTTGGGGACAGTTTAAGGGTAAAAAAACACCAAATATTGAAATGTATTGATAAATTACTAGACCTACATAAGAAAACAAAATGTAAATTTTATATGTGTGCCTTGCCTTACTCTCGGTCACTGAATGGAAAGCAAAACCAGCGTATACATGACTTAAATTTACTAATGTATAATGTGACATACCGTCATAGCGACGCAATATTTTACTTTGATACAAATAAGTTTATTTGTAATTTTAAACTGACCGGCGAGAGTATGTATCTCCCGAAGAGATGTAAGCTACTTATAGCTTCCCTTTTAGCACATAATATTAATGATACAGTTACAAATGTTGTAACTAAGTCTATTGACTACTTTACAAGCTGTACTTCTAGTACTAATATTTCTGTTTTTGACTCAAGTACTTTAAGTACTAATATTTCTGTTGTTGAAACAAGTAATAGTAAGCCTATTACTTGTTTAAACTAGATACTAAGACAACGGAGAGGCTCTGCAAACTGAACATTGTACATCAAAATATACAGAGCCTATCCGGCAGTATGGTGAATTTGGACTCAAATAAAAATAATACTTGTAAAAAATTTAAACTAAGCAGTAAGACAACAGATAAGCAATGTAAAATTAATCTTGTACACCAAAATATACAGGGCTTATCTGGCAAAGAACATGAGATTGAGCTTTTTATTAAAAAATTTGATATTGAAATCTTATGCTTCACTGAGCATTGGCTCAATACTCATCAGTTAATTGTACACCTTAATAATTATTCACTGTCAAGTGCGTTCTCAAGAAAGACTGCTATACGCGGGGGATCATTGATAGTAACGCGAAATAACATTAATTACAAAGAGCGAAAAGACATTGTTAGCCTTTCTATAGAACGCATTATTGAGCTGTCTTGTGTTGAACTGGACCGATACATTATAGTCTGTGTGTACCGACCGCCCTCAGGCGACTTTGTTCTTTTTGAGGAGGTTATGGAGGATGCCCTAAGGCGGCTATGTAGGTCATCAAAAAAAATAGTGGTCTGTGGAGACTTTAATATTGATATTTTGCTTCACACTCTTTCTACTGGTAGGCTGCTTAACTTATTTAAAAGCTTTAATCTAGAGAATATTTTTATTGAACCTACAAGAATAACTGCAAACTCAGCTACTTGTATTGACAACATTTTTTGTGATTGTAACATTATCGAAAAATCTATTATCACTTATCTCAGATCTGATCATTGCGGTCAAATGATATCTATTCCAGGCAGTGAACAGAATTTAACAAAAGTAATAAAATACAGGCCAGTTACCACTAAAAAAGTAAAGCATTTTAAACAAAACATCTCAGCTGGATTGCCGACGCTTGACCTTGCACAGGATGATCCGGATGAAATTTATACAAAGTTTTTTGATTTGTTAAGCTCACAATATAACTCTATCTTTAAGGTGATGGAGAAAAGACTGTTTAAAGATCTTAAGTTTAGTGACTGGGCAACTGCCGGCATCTATAAAAGTAGAAATAAGCTGTTTGACTTGTATGCAGAAAAAAAATATAATTATTCCCCCGCGTTTATTGAATATGTAAGAAATTATTCTAAATTGTTTAAAAATGTGTGCATACAAGCAAAGTCACTTCACATAAAACAAAAAATTGTCAATTCTGATAATAAAATTAAAACAACATGGGACATCATCGGCGATGAAATGAGTAACCATAAGGTGCATAATAATAATAAATTGGAGCTTAAAATTGATAATCATGTAATTAACTCCGATATAGAAGTTGTAAATACATTTGAGAACTTTTTCAAAAATATTCCAATTACCACAACCAGTTCTCTAAATTCCTCGCCGGCAGAAGCCTATCGTCTCCTAAGAAGCAATGTCTCTGAGTGCAATAAGTTATTTAAGTTTGAACACGTTACCCCATATGACATAGTCAAAACATTTAAATCTTTACAAAATAAGAAAACAACAGATCTATGGGGGATATCAGTTAAAATAATTCATAATGTAATTGATATTATTGCGCCGTATCTTGCTTTAATTTTTAATAAATCAGTAGATTCTGGATCTTTTCCAGATCTTATGAAATGTAGTAAGCTAATACCGCTTTTTAAATCGGGCAGCAAAAGTGACCCGAATAACTACAGGCCAATTTCAATTTTGCCAACTCTTAGCAAGATATTCGAAAAAATAATGCTCAACCAACTGCTTTTACACTTTAATTTAAATAAACTCCTACACACTGAGCAGTATGGTTTTACAAAGGGTCGATCAACAACCGATGCAGCCGCAAGGCTATTACAACACATATTCGATGCGTGGGAGAACTCACAGAATGCCATTGGTATTTTCTGTGATTTGTCAAAGGCATTCGACTGCGTTGATCACGAGACTCTTTTGCTTAAACTGAGCCACTATGGCATTAAAGATTTTGCACTTAGTCTCATTGCGTCTTATCTCAGCAACCGAGTCCAAAGAGTATGTGTCAATGATGTAAAATCATCCGGATCAGCCTCAGTAATGGGTGTACCCCAGGGTTCTATTCTAGGTCCATTCATGTTTTTGGTCTACATAAATGATTTACCACATTTTGTCCAAAATACTTGCGATATTGTACTATTTGCTGATGATACGTCCTTAATTTTTAAAGTCGATAGGATGAAAGACAATTTTGACGATGTAAATAATGCATTATCTCAAGTTTCTGAATGGTTTACGGCAAATAATCTCCTTTTAAATGCTAAAAAAACAAAGTGTGTTGAGTTTTTATTACCTAACACGAGAACTGTCAGTAAAAATTTAAAGATAAATAATGAACCTTTGAAAACTGAGGACTCCACAGTGTTTTTGGGGTTAACCCTGGATTCAAAGCTACAATGGGGCACCCATATAGCAACGCTTGCTGGCAAACTTAGCTCTGCTGCTTACGCTGTTAGGAAGATTCGACAGTTGACTGACATAGAAACTGCAAAAATTGTTTATTTTGCATATTTCCATAGTATTATGTCATACGGAATCTTACTATGGGGTAAGGCAGCCGATATTGGAAAAATTTTTGTTTTGCAGAAGAGGGCAATCCGCGCAATCTATAATTTGAGGCCGCGGGATTCCCTTCGAGAAAGATTTAAAGAGATAGGCATTCTTACAGTAGCTTCACAATATATTTATAACAACATAATATTTGTCAGACAAAACATTTTGAGTTACAAAAAAAAGAGTGATTTGTCCGATAGACCAAGTAGAAATCCAAATAGGCTCATGTTTCCAGGGCTGCGCCTCAAGAGGGTCCAAAAGACATTTGTGAGAATGGGCGTGACGTTTTACAATAAAATTCCACAGTCAATCTTAGACTTGCCTCTACACAAGTTTAAGAAATCAATTAAATCTACTCTCATGAAAAAAGCATATTATACAATTGAAGACTATGTAAATGATAAAAAAGCGTGGATATAATTCGCTCCAGTGATTCATAAGACAGTAATAACTATCCTGTGTTCAATAACAATTGTAAAAAAATTTTATTTTTTTGAAAAGAGCAACCGCCGAGTTTCTTGCTGGCTCTTCTCGGCAGGAAAGGCATTCCGAACCAGTGGTAGATTCATTGACGATTCAAAAGTGCTTGTAAAAGTTTATTTGAATAAAAAATATTTCTATTTCTATTTCTATTTCAATAGAATAGAATAGAATAGAATAGAATAGAATAGAATAGAATAGAATAGAATAGAATAGAATAGAATAGAATAGAATAGAATAGAATAGAATAGAATAGAAAGAAACGTTTATTTTATGAATTGTGCCACACATCACCCAATAGGTATACCTAGATTAGGTTGTCCCGGCGCCTCCACCGAACAATAAAGACAAAAGTCGTCAAGCAGAAGAAGCGGCGGAACAACTAAGTCATGTGTGGCACAACCCGGAAAGAATAGAATAGAAGTATTTTTTATAAACTTTTATACAAGTGCTTTTGAATCGTCAATAAATCTACCGCTGGTTCGGAATGCCGTTCCTGCCGAGAAGAGCCAGCAATAAACTCGGCCGTTGCTCTTTTAAAAAAAATTTTTACAAAAGGTAACAAAACTATGCTATGTACAATTTCTAACTTTTTTTAGAACTGGTCTTATAACTGGGAGGTCTCAGGTTCGATTCCCAGCGGGGGCAATTTGGGAATTTATAATTGTCTCTGGTCTGGTCTGGTGGAAGGCTTTGGCCGTGGCTAGATGACCCTACCGTCAAAAACGTGCCGCCAAGCCGCAAGCGATTTAGCGTTCTGGCCTTATTTTTCTATGATCGAAGGTTCTGGCACGATGGCGTGTAGAAACAGATTAGGCTTGAATGTACACTGCCATACCCCTTCCAAGTTAGCCCGCTACGATCATAGACGGCATCGTCACTTACCATCAGGTGAAATTGCAGTCAAGGGCTATATCTTGTCATTGAATAAAAAAAAACGACGCACTGTAACCAAGGGGCTGATTCTGTAACTCAGTGCCTACCAACGACAATAGGCATTTTTTATCCATTGAAGGTTTGAAGAGAAATGTCATTTACTATTTCATCACTGGATAAAAAATATATGTCAGTGGCTTTCATTTTGTGATAGGCACTGAGTTACAGAATCAGGGGGTAAGTCGTCATGACCTTGACGTGACGTGCGTGTTGTCGCTAACTTTTGACCCTACTTACGTTTAACAAGATCTACGGTAACATTGGTGTGCATCGCCAAGTAGGTCCTGCGCACACGCTCCTTGACGGGGTCCGCGTCGTCCACACTGTAGTCGCGAAAAGCTTCCAAAGGCTTCTCGCGGAAAGTCGCCTCCGGACGCAGGAGCTGTGAGGGGTCTATCAGTGAGATAGGATTTTTCTGGAATGATATAAATATATTATTAAGCTATTGCATAGCTTCTATCGCGGGCCTTGAGCGTGGAGACCGAATCCAGAAATTCCGTAACGAAAATAACCTGACACGGGACTCTTCTCACCGCTAGATGGCGTTGATAAAAAATGCTATGCAATAGCTTTACCGTGGCAGTCCCCGAGTGCCACACGTCTTTTTTTTTATTTACCTCGCGCGCTCGAAAAGCCTACCTTTGTTGAGTACCAAAGGTAGGAAACGGAAGTGATTTTATGACAAAGTCCCACTAAACTGCAACATGGGGTTATTCAAGAGGCGGACCAACAAATTCCTAAAAAATTCCTAAAATTTGCTACAAGTGTTCATGGGCGGCGGTAATCACTTAAAACCAGGTGAACCGCCTGATCGTTTGCTCGCTAAAAATATTTAAAAAAAGTCTATTTGAGTGTTTGAATTTAGAACGCTGCGAATTGGCATTTTGAATCTCGTTTCTAATCTTAGCTGACGAAACGTTCAGAAACGCCGTAGTCTGTATTCGCGTGTTCAGGAATTCAAACTGCACTCGCAAAAAAACGAACTTATTAACTCTCTTGCTAAATAAATAATTACCTGTGCTCGAAACTAGAACGATAAAAGGGCAGATATTTTGAAATTAAAGACACTTCAATGTGTAAGTTCTAACTATTAATATATATATAGCTACTCGTGCTGATTCACTGATTGATGAATAGAAAAAAAATCAAGATGGCGGAGTTTATTGTTTTCATAGAAAATGTATGCAAGACTTTGATACGTTCCTTTCCAAAATTTCTGATGGTTTCGTATAGAGGACAAAAATTCATCTGGATGAAAAATATGGAGAGAGCTGATGATTGAGGATTTTGGAGACGGATGAGGAGCACCGGCCAGGGTATCGAAGATAGGTGGGGGGTGTTCAACCAAATGTCACTCGAAACCTCATCCAATTGGCAGAGAGCCGAAAAAAAACCCAAAATGGCGGATTCAAGATGGCGGCCATACAGATTTCGTCGGGGTCTATCTCGGAAACTATACAAGTTGGAAGAGTAGTTTCTTGGAAAAAGATGATCAAGACTCGAAGGTCTACTTGATGAATAGAAAAAAAATCAAGATGGCGGAGTTTATTGTTTTCATAGAAAATGTATGCAAGACTTTGATACGTTCCTTTCCAAAATTTCTGATGGTTTCGTATAGAGGACAAAAATTCATCTGGATGAAAAATACGGAGGGAGCTGATGATTGAGGATTTCGGAGACGGGTGAGGAGCACGGTTAGGGTATTGAAGATAGGTTGAGGGTGCCCAAACAAAAATCACTCGAAACATCATCCAATTGGCAATGAGCTGAAAAAAAATACCAAAATGGCGGATTCAAGATGGCGGCCATACAAATGTCGTCGGTGTCTATTTCGGAGACTATAAAAGATGGAAAACTGGTTTCTTGGAAAAAATTGATCAAGACCCGATGTTCTACTTGGTGAACAGAAAACACGCGGTTCGCTTTAGCGAGCCGCGCACCCACGCGCCCTACTAGTTTCACCTAAACGGTCCCACAACTGAGCACGATTTTCTAAGAATTTAGAATTTAGAAGAACTTTAGGCCAAAACCCACCGTTTATAGGCCAAGTGCGAACAATTAAAATCTCTCAAGCATGCAGGTTTCCTCACGTTCTATTCCATCAACGTTAAAGCAAGTGATAAAATATAGGTACTTACTTAAACAAAACGCACGTGCCAAAAAGTTAGAGGTGCGTGTCAGGATTCGAACGCATGACCCCACGTGTACAAACTAGGCTATCAGTTATCACCGGTAGTTATAGGTAGGGTATATATGGATTAATTTATTAAAAAATCTAACTCATACTTACAACTTGAGCAGCCATATTTTCCTATAGGCAGACCGTTAGCCGTAAGTTTATGCTTTCTTTACCCGATCTATCTAAAGCCAGCGAGTTTATCAATGAGGAGAGATGTCATCTCACCCTGCATTTATATAGTCGCGTGTAATAGGTCTCAAGTGCTTGTTTTCTAATGATAAACACGTGTTAATTTTACTTCTTACTAGTTGATGCCCGCAACTTCGTTCGCTTGGATTAAGGTTTTGTAATTCCCGCGGGAACTCCTATTTTCCGGGATAAAAAGTAGCCTACGTGTTATTCCACACTATAATCTATCCCTATGCCAAATCGGTTCAGTAGCTTTTACGTGGAAGAGTAACAAACATCCATTCATCCATCCATACTTACAAACTTTCGCGTTTATAATATTAGTAGGATAGTTAGATTAGGTACTAATTTTTGCCCGCAACTTCAATACGAATACGCGACTTCACGACACAAGATCTTGTTCTGTGGCAGTCCTTGCCAGACATGCTGATCTATCAGCTGAGACTACGACTGTTTTATAGAAAAGGATATGCGACTGTTTAGGTCATGGTTTAAATATGCAATAAAGATTATCACTATCATTATTACATTTTGCGTGTTTTATGTTTATTTTATGATAAGTAATATTATACCTAACATTTATATCAAATGACTAGTTGATACCTGCTGCTTCGCCCGCGTTGAATAATTTTTTAACATCCCGCGGGAACTCTTATTTTCTGGGATAAAAAAAGCCTGTCACTGTCCCGGTCCTCAACTATATCCATGCAAAAAATCACATCGATCCGTTGTTTTGTTGGGCGTGATTGAAGGACAAACCAACAAACCCATTTTCGTATTTATAATATTAAGTAAGGATTATCAAAATGAATATAATCACAAACATACAATTTTCTCGAACTATATTAGTTTTGGTAGTTATAGGGTACATTATTTTCCTTTGGAATTAAAATGAAACAACATAAAATTAAAAGTAGCTATATTTATTATATCTACAATTTTATATGATAATATACATACCCATCTAAGACAAAAACTTATATTACAATAAACTAAAATACGCATATATATACGATACACTTATCATTTTGAGGAATTATTATTATGTATTACAATTAAAAAAATATTGTTGATATTTGTAGCACGACAATAATCGTATTTATACTTGAATATGTAATTGCAACACGTGTGTGTGTAAATTAATATTTAGAAATATCAATTTACACAAAATTATATAAAATTCGATCACATTGTAAAATAAAATCTGAATTTATTTTTAAACGTAAAAAACGTGCACCAGTATATCTGCCTAGAAATTAATAATTAATTAATTAATTTAAATACTTCACTGTCTTTTATAAAATGTATATACTCAATTAAAAAATATTTCATACATTTACATATTTAAATCTGTTTCTAACTTATAATATATTAGCTCTAGCCCGCGACTTCGTCCGCGTGACATATAATGTTATAAATGCCAAAGTATGTTTATTTGTTGGTTTGTCCTTCAATCACGCCGCAACAGAGCTACAGATCGACGTGGTTATAGTTTGAGTGACATAGGCTTTTTATCGCGGAAAAATAAACGGTTCCTAAGGGATTTTAAAAACTTCATACAAAGTCGCAAAAGCAAAAGCTAGTAAGCTTAACACACTTTCGCATTTATAATATTATAGTAAGGATTTTTTGATTTCCGGGATAAAAAATTAAGCCTATATGTTAAACCAGGGTATAATCTATCTCCATTCCAAATTTTAAATAAATCAGTACAGTACTTTTTGCGCGAAAGAATAACAAACATACACACACACACACACACACACACACACACACACACACACACACACACACACACACACACACACACACACACACACACACACATGATGTGATGTCGTTGTTCTAATCCAAAATCATTCCTTATCGACACTCGAAGCAGAATCTTCGTCACTATCGCTAGACCACTCCCCCTCACTATATTCTCTATCTTTCTTCTTTTTCTTCCTCTCTATTTCTCCCTCGCTCGACGACTCTTGTTGCGGAAGAGTGGGAGGGTCATCAATATCGTGTAAGCCCAGCTCTTTAGTAGGCGATATTGTTCGGAGCTCTTTCAGTGTATTGGTCAGGTCTATGTTGATCTGAGGTGGCGGATCTTCCTCTAACTCTAGTTCTCGTCTCCTCTTCTTTTTGTTTTTCGACGGCTTCTTCTCCTTTCTCCGCTTCTTCTTTTTTGAACTGTGGAATAACAAGTGCAAATTTATTTATTTATTTGAAACTTGAAACTAAAAAGTGCACAAAATATAAATATACAGCTTATCAAGAACTAAGTAACGACCCTAATATGTGTACAAAACATTATTGAATAAATTAACTAACGAGTCAGAAAATTATAAAATAAAATTAGTACCTAAATGAATAACACAAAATATTGACGGGGTCCAGAATAAATAAAATTAAAAAAAAAACACGATTTTAATAGTTGGTAATAAATTCTACTAATATTATAAACGCGAATGGAATGGATGTTTGTTACTCTGTCACGTAAAAACTACTAAACCGATTTGGCTGAAATTTGGCATAGAGATAGATTATAGTGTGGAATAACACATAGGCTAACTTTTTATCCTGGAAAATGAGAGAGTTCCTGCGGGAATTACATAACCTTAGAACTCATAACTTCACTTCTTAATCATCTCCCTTCAACAGTGTTACCACTTAATTACAACAAAGGGTTATTCAAGGGGCGGAAAAATAAATTCCTGATAAGCCGGCAACGCATTGGTGGTGCCTCTGGTACTACAAGTGTTCATGGGCGGCGGTAATCACTTAACATCAGGTGACCCCCCTGCACGTTTGACCGCTATTAATATATTAAAAAAAATTGCACTATTAATGGTTTTAAACTTCCAGGAGTCAAATTGGGAACATTACCATCGCTTCAAACTCAAACTTTGTACCTACTTTTAATTTTTGTGTGAGCTGAATAAATGTTTTATTTATTAAGCTATTGCATAGCTTCTATCGCGGGCCAGCGTGGAGACCGAATCCAGAAATTCCGTAACGAAAATAACCTGACACGGGACTCCTCTACGGTGAGCCGCTAGATGGCGTTGATAAAAAATGCTATGCAATTGCTTTACCGCGGCAGTCCCCGAGTGCCACACGTCTTTTTTTTTATTTATTTATTTATTTATCTGTATTTACGTCTTAAGAATTGTAATCGTACCCCCTTATAAGATGGGATTACAGTTAAGCCCCGCATAAGTCACCTTGATATGTTGTAAATCTAAATAATGTGATATCGGGTATGTGTATGTAATAAAAGTATTTATCTTAAGTGCGAAAGATTTAAGTCTCCGACGTGTTTATTTTATCTATATATCTATAATAAGTACCTTGTTTCAAATAAACATTAAATAATCGTTCCAGATAAATTCGTAAATTGTACACAACATGATATTTTTTTTACAGAGCAACCGCCGAGTTTCTTTCTGGTTCTTCTCGGTTGGAACGGCATTCCAACCGGCTCGTGAACGGGTGCCACCAACGGGAATGGGTCTGCTTTGACTGCCCATCTTGACATACGTTGGATTGGTGTACCTACGTATGCATTTTTGCATTTTTGAAGCTTTATTGTGGAAGCACTGTGTACATAGCATAGCTTTGTAAAAAGAATTTTTGAAAAGAGCAACTGCTGAGTTTTTTACCGGCTCTTCTCAGCAGAATCTGCATTCCGAACCGGTGGTAGATTTATGACGTGTCATAAGAGCTACAAGTTAGCCTACATGAAATAAATTAAATTTGAATTTGAATTCGGATTCAGTGGTAGATTTGACGATTCAAAAGCACTTTGTCATTTATTTGAAGTTTCTTGTTAGAAAAAGAGAGCACTATTGCAACATGACGTCATGATTCAGTAGCTCGATACACTCTTCATACAAAATTTCGTTTCAGAAAGAGACAGATACAATCGCAGTAAAACAGCTTATAACTTATTTGTTTTCTGACCGATTTTATTTTTGTTTTTAAAAATGTTAATCTACATTTATGCTATGTTACATTTTCGATTGTAATTAATGAATATTTACATTTTTGACAGTACTACAACAGAACTGTCAATGGAATTGGTATGATGTAATGTAACCTTTCTCAAAAATAACTCACCTTTCATAGTCCGAATCTTCTTCCTCGGATGATCTGTAAACAACAAAATAATTTGTAAAAAAAAGAAGTTTTTGACAAGTTAAACTGCAAAAAAAAATTACTCATGAAAATGTATAATATACCTACTTATATAATTATTCAAAACTACTTTTGATTCGGACAATTTAAACGCTGCCATTTTGCAAGACCCTTGCAAAATATGTGAGCTGAAATATGAAATCTTTGTCGCGGGCAGAGCATGGTCCCAAAGATTTTTAAAAAGCTTTACTATGAACTACTTCAGAAATCAGAATCCAGTTGTAAGTACCGGAGAAAGATCATACATAACCCAATTGTCAAGACAATGGGCTATTCCGTGTAAATACACTGTGAATCAACCTTTAAGTATATAAATAAATATAAATAAAAACAAAAGATATTGGGGGACTTGAGATCCCCCTTCTATTTTGACAAAAATACCTGTTCTTTTTCCGTTTGCTTTTTCTGTGTTTGTCAAATTCGCCTTCGTATTCTGAAAAAAAAAATTGAGTTGTCATAAGAGCTATAATTTTACATTTTTCTTAATTCTAGCATATCTTTTTGCATAGTAAAAATAATAAAATGAAAATACCGTAATAATCTGCAAAAATGTATAAGAAGATCTTACCTCTCTTTTCTTTGCGTCGCCGTTTCTCATGTCGCCTTCTCTTTTCCTCCTGTTCGTTCTTCTTTTTCCGCAGTGATTCTAACGTGTCCACCTAGTAGATAAAATAAAAATAGTGCCTTTTTAATCTATTGCACTTGCAGTAGTTATAAGGAATATATAGTAACAATGTTAAAAAAGTCCATACAGTTTTTGACAAGGGCATTGTAAACTTGTAATTTAATAATTGCAGGTCGAGTTAACATAGCTGTTATAGCTATATTATACTAAACGAGCTTATGCCCGCGGCTTCGCTCACGCGGAGTTCGATTTTTCAAACACCTATTTTATCCACTTAGAGGTTGAATTTTGAAAAATTCTTTCTTAGCACTTCCCTACGTTATTATAGCTACCTGCAAGCCAAATTTCAGCCTGATGCATCCAGTTGTTTGAGCTGTGCGTTGATAGATCAATCAGTCAGTCAGTCAGTCTTTTTTTATATTTAAGAAGATTTAAATGTATGTATTTAAACCGAAGTTACATGAATTTTTATTTAAGTCGCTATAATTCAAAGGTGCGAAATAAAGTATAAGCTGTTGATAAACCAAATAAATAAAATAAAAAAAATTGAGAGTGGAGAAGGTGGAGAAGAATCTCGTTCCTCACCATAGCGCTGGCGAGCGAGGTGTTGGGCAGCGCCGCGGCGGCGGGGTCCACGCCCACTCTCTTGAGGAATTCCGCCGCCCTCCGTCTTCTTTCCTGCTGCTTTGACTTGTCGGCTTCCGTTTCACATTCGCCTGTAAACCATTCATTCATTCATTTGATAGGCAATTGAGAAATCTAAATAGGCTCGTGATGAGTCGACTACGCCTCAAGAAAGTCTGGTAGTCCTTTGTGGGAATGGGCGTGACGTTCTATAGTAAAACTCCACAGTCGATTTTAGACTTGCCGTTACACAAGTTTAAGGAATCAATTAAGGCATATTATAAAGATTGAAGATTACATCCTACTTAATATTATAAATGTGAAAGTGTGGATGTTTGGATGTTTGTTACTCAATCACGTCGCAACGACTGAACCGATTTGGCTGAAATCTGGCACAGAGATAGATTATAGTCTGGAACAGCACATAGACTACTTTTTATCCAGGGAAATAAGAGATTTCCCGCGGGAATCAAGAAATCTCAATCCACGCGAACGAAGTCGCGGGCATCAACTTCGGATGTGGTTTATATCCACGCTTTTTTATCGCTCCAGCAATACATATGCATGTAATGGGAATATTAACCGTAATCACAGATATAAAAACATAAAAAAATAAAAATTAAACGGGCCTCCCCTAGTAACGTATATTTTTCGTCGTTTTTTGGTACGGAAAGGGTTACGGAAGGTCTATAAGGGCATGAAGGGTCGTATACGAGTCCGACTCGCATTTGACTGGTTATTTTGATATTTCTTTATAAATTTGTAAAACCCTCACCTTTGGAATCCGACTGGTCCCCCGTCAAATCGATCATTTCATTAGAATTATCCTCCAATGATATAATCTCACTCTCCAATTCATCTTTATATCTCCTTCTCCTTTGTTCATTCTCCTTATCTCTTTTCCTTTCCCTTTCTTTAACTCTTTCCTCCTCTCTGTCACTCCTTCGTTCGGACCTCCTTTCCCTGTGCTCTTTAGACCGATACTCCTTTTTCCTAAAGACAAGATAATATTATCATTAAAATATAGTCACATACTAGCTTTTGCTCGCGGCTTTGCTCACGTTAAGTTCGATTTTTCAAACCCCTATTTTACCCCCTTAGGGGTTGAATTTTCAAAAATCCTTCCTTAGTGTGCGCCTACGTCATAAAAGGAACCAACTGTAAACATTTCAAGTTTCTAACTTCAGTAGTTTAGGCTGTGCGTTGATATCTCAGTCAGTCAGTCAGTCAGGACTTTGAATTTTATATATGGGTAATTCTACGATAAGAGGTTCTAAGTCCATAGAGAATACGGCTACGGAGAAAAGTAGCTGTTTTTTCATTAAACACTTATATTACGATTTTTGTCCTATTTATTTATCTTTTCACGTAAGGGCAAGTCACTTTATGCATATTTTATTAAAAAATCAAAAAAATCAAAAAAGTCAAAAAATTCAAAAAATTCAAAAAATTCAAAAAAAGTCAAAAAAGACTTTTTTGACATTTTTGACGGTTTTTGACTTTTTGACTTTTTTTTTACTTTTTTGACTTTTTTTGACTTTTTTGACTTTGTTGACTTTATTGACTTTGTTTGTTTGCACTAACCTTATCTCCCCTGGTCAACAAGTTTCTCTCCTGACATTCATCTTGCCAGGTGAAATATGGCAGGTGAGAGACGTTTTCATGATAAATTGTATTGTTTTAATTGACATAAGAAGTTTTTCGGTACATTATGTATCACACTTTCACTAGTCCATCATTATTAAATTAGACCAGTAAATGCAAATAAATTGAATGAATAAT
Source organism: Hipparchia sbordonii (assembly GCA_038048805.1). Classification (NCBI taxonomy): domain Eukaryota; kingdom Metazoa; phylum Arthropoda; class Insecta; order Lepidoptera; family Nymphalidae; genus Hipparchia; species Hipparchia sbordonii. Next base: position 2,221,880 of record CM076107.1, on the reverse strand, counting down.
ATAACTTTTATGACTTGCCAGGTGAGAGACACAATGACCTCGCGAAACGACTACTTCGAATCAACGGTCGCAACAACTAACAAATGACGGCGCTCTTAACGGCTCACGTGTTTTGCATTACTAACTTCACGTCCGTAGATGACTTTGAGCAATTTTTGGAATATGGCCGTTTTATATTAGTGTTTGTAGTAGCGGAATGAAATTTTCTAGAGTAGATACCCAAAAACAGTGGGACAAAAGTAAAGTGTAAAATATATTGCAAATAAATAAATATTTTTCTATTTTTCCTTAACAATACTTAAATACATTTATTGAAGTTTGTGTTTAACATACTTTAGTTTAAAAACTGATACAAAAAAAGTATGTATCGTTTCAAATTAAACTGAAAACGACAGAGGGACAGGCCAGGTTAGAGACTTTTTTAGACTTTATAAGGAATTTCAGAAAAATATACTTTAATTAGGCATTGAATCGTGATGTTATTTAATAAAGTACATTTAGGTGATGTGTTTCATTGCAAAAAATAACAACATATAAAGTAAAATTTTTATTTTAAACTGATTGCCGCACAAGTTACCTCTTATCGTAGAACTACCCATATATAGATTAACGTTTGAACATGTTGAAATACCAAAAAAAAAAAAAAATATTTTTCACATAGATCGAAAATCTGATGGTTGATACTGGATTGTTAAGTGCATTAATTTGGTTTGATATATAATAAAACTTTGTGTGAAAAGAAATAAGTAGTGATGAATTGTAGTTTTCATAGTTTTAAGAACTGTAGAGAATGATTATTCTCTGTACCATTTAGGTATACGCTTTCACTGGATCTAATAGATACTTAGTCTATGTCCTGAAATAAAGTCCCAAAAAGAGAATAAAAAAATAAGTATAAAACAAAAAAAATCAACCTATCATGATGTTTTTTCTTAAAAGGACTCTTTTTTTCTCTGTCTCTGTTTTTCTCGTCTCTTTTCTCTGGTGATTTTTCTGTTCTCCTTTCTTCTTCTCTTTCTGTATTTTGTTCTGCTTGTGGTTGTTCTATTATTGGTTCGTTTATCTGTTGAAATAAATAAATATTTTATTTGAATGCATAATAAAATTTAGTATTTAACTGAATTGTTTAATTAGTTTTCAGAAATTTGTTGACATCCCTTAATTTTTTTTATTAGATGACAAGATAGTCCTTGATTGCGATCTCACCGGATGGTAAGTGACAATACAGTCTAAGATGGTAGCGGACTAACTTGGAAAGAGTATGACAGTGTACACTCAATCCATACCCCTAATCGATTTCTACACGTGCCGGAACGCTAAATCACTTGGCGGCACGTCTTTGACGATAGGGTGGTAATTAGCCAAGGCCAAAGCCTTCTACCAGACAAATAATACTCTGTTGGTACCTGTTCTTTAATTTCTGGTATGGTGATAGCCCGAGCGGTGGTATTGCTAACTCTCTGCTCTATGGTTTTGACAAGTGGCAGGTTGTTCATCTGCCCCGCTTCCATCTTGTACACCAGCACTGGCGGCACGTTATTGGTCGCTGCTACCTGTGGTATGTTTGTCTTTGGTAGTTCTTTAGTTTCCTCGCTAGTCTCTGACTGCTTGTTGGCTTCTTCGTCTTCGGAACTGGACTCGTAAGGTAGAGCTGGTTTTGGAAGGATCGGGTCTGGTTCCTTTAGTTTCTTTATGGAGAATGATACCATGGGAGCTGTAAAAAAAGGTTCTAATATAAAAGTTGATCATATTTTTGTTCTATGTTATGGGCTATGGATCTTCTTCTTTATCAATTGATAGACGTCCACTGCTGGACAAAGGTCTCTAGCATGGTCCTCCACAGGTCCCGGTCTTGCGCCGTCTGAATCCAGAATTTTTTTTTTTAAAGAGCAACCGCCGAGTTTATTGCTTGCTCTTCTCGGCAGGAAAGGCATTCCGAACCAATGGTAGATTCATCGACGATTCAAAAGCACTTGTAAAGTTTATTTGAATAAAAAATATTTCTATTCTATTCTATTGTAATAAAATTGTGAACTGCACTTTGACTTCTTTGCAGACACTCATTACTCAAGTATTTAGTAAGTAGAAGTTAACTTACTTTTATCCTTTTTTGGCTGTTCCTTGTCCTTCCCATTCACATCCACACCTCTTTTCTCTTGCATCAGCCTTTTATAAAAAAGATGATACAAGTTATGGGGTTCCAGAAAAGTGAAACGAGGGTCATTCTTGGATCGTACAATTTCTTCGAATTCGTCGCCATTCCGCGCTACATAGGCCGCCATTTTGTCTATGACAGTTTTGACGTCATCTGGTGGAGTTATTACTACATTGTCTTTGCTATCTGATGAAGAACTGTCGTCGAAATCTGTAGGTAGAAAATGTTTGATATTACATTAATACAAATGATTACGAATATAAATATATTACTCTATATGATTATACTAATGTTTGATTTTGCATCAAAACTAAGGACGACGTCACCTGTCTATCGTTCTTATGGAGATTTAGGAACTGTCGATTATGAATAGGTAGTTATTGTAGGTACCAAGTAAAGACTACATCATTGAATTCCAGGACCCCACTCCTCAATCCTGATGCTGCAGGAGTACTGCCTCTTAAACTGTGGAGATTTAGGAACTGTCGATTATGAATAGTTATTGTAGGTACCAAGTAAAGACTACATCGTAGAATTGGTAGATTTTCAACTTGTCATAAGAGCCGCAAGTTGGCCTACATGATGAAATAAATAATTTTGAATTTGAATTCCAGGACCCAACTCCTCAATCCTGATGCTGCAGGGGTTCTGCCCACCTAAACTGTGGGAATTTAGGTACTGTCGATTGTGAATTGAAAAAGCTGACGAAGTCGCGGGCATCTGCTAGTCTATACATAAAAAACCTACCTGACACATCACTATCACTGTCTGTATTGTAATTCTTCATGAGACTGAGCCCGGTGGACTTGGTGACGGGTTTTTTGTCAGTCTGGGACGGAGGTGGGGTGCTGTTGGTGGGTGTGCTCGTTGGCATGTGCGTTGGCGTCTGCATCTGCGCCATGTACTGCTGGTAGAACGCCGCGTACTGCGGTTGAGTGGCGGGGTTGGTGGCTGGAAGAGAAAGTGTTGTTTTTTTTTTTAATAGAACTCTCCTGCCCCCTCCAAGTAAACGGAAAGCTTGCATCAGCGCAATGCATGTGGACTAAAGTGTTGACTAGCGTTGACAGACGTCCCGCATTTCCCGGGACATCCCGTATTTTAGGCATAATTTAAAATGTCCCGGCGGGACAGGCTATGTCCCGTATTTGAACTGTACTTCGTTTTTCATTATAAAATCGATTCAAGTACTCACACACGCAACATTCGTAAAAAAGCGAGTTGATGACCGTTTATACCTACCTAATTACGATTATAACAGCTGTATTGATTTTTGGAGATATGTTAAAACGAATAAAAATATGTTTAAACTGACTCGATCCTCGGAAAAATATCAAAAAAAAAACTGAAAACCCGTATTTTTTACCCATTTAACCATTTGTCCCTTATAGGCTAAAAAAAAATCTGGCAACCCTAGTGTTGACCTTTCACTTTTCAGTCCATACCTTTTAACAGTTGGGCTATTGAGACTTCAAAATACTGCTAAGTGGTAAAGACTTTTATATAACCAAAAAATGTTATGTCACAATTATTAGTAATCAACGATTAGTAATCGCTCTTTGATTTTCCGGTATAAAAAGTAGACTGAAATAGGCTGATCCTCAAGAATACCGATGTTAATAATCATGTTGAACTGTTGCTTTGTTGCAGCGTAACTGAAGGACAAACCAACAAATCAACAAACACACTTTCGCATTTATAATAATGAAATGTGCCATATCTAGTTTAGGAACAGTTTGTTTTCTGTTGTACTCACTTAATTTTGTGAGTTTAGAATTAGAATGTAAGATTTGTGAAAAAAATTAAGGCATTGGCTAATTGTATGGAAAGATGGGGATGCATCCCCTGGTTCCACCCAGGGTATAAGGGTGCAATCTATAGACCGCATTACTCAGCTCAGACTAAAGACTGAGTTAAAACGAGACAGATTTATCTGAGAGCATATTTGTGTCTCATTTTAACTCTTGAGTGTAAGTCAAAACACGCTATATAGATCTCAGCATAAGACTCATGCAAGGTAACCTTTTGGATATCATTTACTTAGTCTTAAATACCTCGTTCATTCTTTTTTTTTTTTTTTTACCTTGTTCATTCTTATTGTACATGACAGGAGCCCTAGATATCTCAGCGTTGGCCCGTGGGGGCAGGGGCTCCGTCCCTGGAGGGGCCACTTCCCCTGGGGCCAGCTCCGTAGTGTACGCCTCATCCAGGGTCGCTTCTCCGCGCATCTTCGATATCAGTAGGGTATAGTCGCAGTCTGCAGATGGTTTGTAGTGGATGCTTGGTATTGAGGGAGCCTGAAATTGTATCTTAAGTCATATAATATCGCTCATTTGCGACAAGGGTGACATAACTCAAAATTCACCAATTTTAGTTTCGAAAATTTATACTTTTTGCTATAAAAACATTATGCTAAGCACAAAAAAATAAGAGCGAGAGAGATTGTGACTTAATGCTCTGTCGCTTTGTTGGCCGCTGTGTTGTTTCGAGACCGCAACATCCACAAAACATTACTCTCTAACGGGAGAATTCTCTCATCGTCGATTTTGAATTGTGTTGCTCTTGTCGCAAATGAGCGATAATATTGTGTACTCTATCGGCTCTTCTCAGCAGAATCAGCATTCCGAACCGGTGGTAGATTCTCGACTTGTCATAAGAGCCAGAAGTTGTCCTACATGAAATAAATAAGTTTAAATTTTGAATGGACTCACAGATTCAATGATGGTGGCTACTAAACTTGGGTGGAGATATTCTTCATTCATATCATGTGGCTTTTCTGCAAATTATAAACAAAATAATGCATTAAAATGAGGAAGGAGGAATGAGGAACACAAGCTTTCCGCTTATTTGGAGGGGAGGATATTAGTCAACTTGCCTATTATTCTTTTAAAAAAAAATACAAAAAACCAACCTTCTACAACCTCTATCTTCTTCTCCGGCCACTTCCCAGCCTTGACTAAAGCAGTCAGCGCTGTGTAGTATGCGTGCAACGGACAATCTTTATTGAGGAACTTGAACTGTGAGTTGTCACGCTGTTTGGCTTTTATAAGGATCTCCATCTGAATGCCCTGGTGGGCGATGAAATTGGCGGTTTTCTCTATTATTGCGTTTTGCTTTTGAGTTTCAGGCTGAAAATAAAGAAGTTAATACATATTATATTGTTTCAAATTGTGGTGTAAGAGCCAGATGAATGTATCTTCAAAAAATTCAATAATCTTTTTTTTTTCATAAAACAGGTCACAATGTGGTCCTTTATGAACTACTACAACAATGTAACGATATATTCAATATATTACAAATTCCAAAAAAAAAAATTAATTGCATAATAACCACTTTTAGTAGAACCAAAAAAATTTAAGATGAGTATCGCTAAATTGGTTTTAATAATATTATAGTTAGGACTATATGAATGTATTTGCAAGAACAATATTTTTAATTCTAAGAATTTTGTTCATTTCACAATATCATATGAACCATATCAACGTATTTAAGCATGATAGCAACAAAAGTAAAAAAAAATAAGGGCCACACTGTTGAAATCAGTTCAAATTTGACAGAGTTATGGACACATCAGCAAAAAATTTAAAAAAATATATGTGTTGAATTGAGAACCTATTCCTTTTTTAAAAAGAATAAGTAGATCTTTAAATATAAAAAACTTACAAAAACAGTGTTAGCAGGCAAGAGGTCTTTGAGAGATTGACTTGGTTCAAACACTTCTTCAATTTCAACTGGGACTTCTGGAGTGGCCTCTGCAGGAGTTTCATAGTTGAATCCGACCTGGCCGTAGCCAGCTGCATGTAGGCGCTTCAGTTCTTCTTCTGTACAAGAAATACAGCTTTGTTACTATATAATATAATATCCTGCTTAAATTTGACAAAAATTTCGACAGAAAAAGCATCTTAGTCTATTTATTATCCTGGAAAATCAGAGAGCTCACATAGGCTTGTATTTGTATTTAAGGAGGGGACGCCTGCCGACCCCAGGCGGGTGATCAGTCCTGTGTTAGGACTATTCCACCCAATTCCCCATGTTTGGACACAGGTTACTGGTGCCCAGGCAGCCTACCCCCCTTAAACCTACCTGTAGCTTTCGCAAACCTAACAATATCTATTATATAAAAATAAGTCTGGTTTTCCTTCCTGACGCTATAACTCCAGAACGCACGAACTGATTTCCACGGTTTTGCATTCGTTGGAAAGGTCTCGGGCTCCGTGAGGTTTATAGAAAAGAAAATTCAGGAAAAATTTCAACAATTTAAGAACGCGGACGAAGTTGCGGGAGTCCGCTAGTCCTTTATAGAAAGAACTCACATAGGCTTTTTAAAAGACCTTACTCCACATAGCATCAACTAGTACATACTCGTACATACCTTTATACATCTCTTCCTCATCCTCATCCGTGTGAAGTGCCCGGTACCTCTCTTCGTCACAGAGCTGTTCCACGTCCAGCTCAGACCTGGTGAGCTCCACCCTCCAGTCGAAGCCCCCAGGCGGGGCCTCCAGGGCTGACAGATCGTGCAGGGCGCCCCTTGCATCATACCTAGCAAATAAACATTCACATTACTTCCGTGCATAAAAATTTGGTAACAGCTTAATAAATAATTATTTTGAACATTTTTTTGATGTTTAGGCACCCCCATTCCTCAATAGTTTCTACCAATGAATGATGATGAATTATTACAAAGTTATGTGACAAAGTTACGTTTTTTGATAGCTTATTTAATAAATTCTTACACAGTTTAACTGTAATTCTTTATGTAAATAAGTCTGTCACAAAACAGGTGTTTTTTCTTTGTACTAATAGACATAACAAACATGTAGGTAATTTTTATACTTGTAAGGTTTCAAAAAGTTGATAGTTTGACAATGTATGTATTCAATTACTTTGAAGTGTATTGAGATTTGATTTATTTATTAGTAGTCTGTACAAAATGTGTATAAATAAGTATACTCCAAAAAAGAAAGCTCACTTAAGACATGAGGGTAGTAATATAATTACTACACTGCAAAACCACAGCAGTGGAACAGAAGAGATAGATGCATCCAAAAATTTCAGCATTAGTATAATTAGTTTTGATAGTTTATTTTGTGTTTTTACATTTCAAACAGAAGCAAAACCATAGGGAAAAAGGAAATATCGACCGTAACAATTAACATAGATCTAGGTGTAAAGCACTACTTTAGGGTACGGCCGTTCAAAGGTTCAAATATGTATAAAGTGAAGAATAGTCAATGTACCTAAAGATCTTAGAATAAGAACAGTCTTATTCTAAGATCTTTAATGCAATAAAAAGAAAATCGCTAAAATGTAGATCCGACAATACTATTTGCTACGGTCGATATGAATGTGGATCTCTATCCGATGTAGCTTCACTGATATGGTTTTGTAGAGGAGATTTGCAACTGTTTCCCTATCAACATGTACCTACATATCGGTAGATAAGTTCGTTTTGTTTGGAGGAAGAATTTCAGTCACACAAATCAATCGTACGTACGCAATAGTACCTTAGCGTAATACATACCACCGGAGGCAGTCACCATAACAAAAGCCGAGGCGAAGGCCGCGCGCCCGGCGCTCTCAACCCCTCGCCCCGTCACCGACGCTCAGCTCTGCGAAATACTTAGTAGCATCTTCCAAAAAATTAACATTTTCTCATTATTTACTATAGTTTTAAAACTTTTTTAGCGCCACAGTTAGCAGTCTTATAGTAAAAAACGGATCGAACCTGTCGATTTTCAACGTTTCATCCCCCATCCACGGAATGAGGTGTTTGCCTTGGTCAATCTGCAGGGCTTTAACATCGTCCCTGAACAATTTGCACGAATAGCCGAACACGAATAACTCTTCTTTCTTCTCTTTACATTCACTCTTTCGTAATATTCCAGTTTCACTATGATTTCCAGTCCATTTTAAAGACATGCTGCTAATATTACGGCCGCACTGAAGCAAATTTTTTGAACTATAAAATTAATTTCAGGGGCCCAAGTCTGCTATTACAATTGTAGTTACATTACAATTACATTGCCTATCAATGACATCCCAATTGCTACTTTTAGCAATTTGACTTGGGGCCCAGGGGTTCAATTGTCTATCAATGACATGACAATTGCTAAAAATAACAATTGTCATGTCATTGATAGACAATGTAACTACAATTGCAATAGCAGACTTGGGCCCCTGGTAATTTCACAAAAAAAAAATTGTAAGTACCACTCGTTTTACGCCATATTTGTTTTCTGGTTTTCATGTCACTCTTGTCATTGTCACCAGACTCAGTCACTGATCTCTATATTTAATCTATGATTTACACTGGATTGACTGACCCTATACAAATGACAGCATTTTCTAATAGGTACCTACCTACGTAGCATCTATTTATAATATGTAGGTATATATAACTAATCAATTTGAAGCGCCATATTTAACATACGAGTGTCGAACTAATGATAATGTAAATGGCGCAGATGGCGCACCAACCTCTATAGTAAAATTAATCTATGAAATCACACAACAACAAACAACAATGCAATCATAAATTAATTATAGAAGTCGTTGCATCATTTGCAATATATCCATTAATTCCAGAGACACTCGTTTGGTTGCTTAGTGTGGTGCAAGTAAAGCGCCATAAAGGCATCAATCAATCAAAAAAGAAATCACAGCAGTAAGTCCAGTGTTAAACGTAGATTAAATACACTGGTCACGACTCGAGGCCAAACCACCTATCCATAGTAATCTGTGGTAGGTACCTACCACAAACATACTTACTCTTATATGTTTGTGGTACCTACCTACTAAGGCTCCAACGTTCCGTTTATCTCAATATACCTTATCGATTTTACATAAATGTAATCGAATCATAGAACATCCACTTGCTTTACGTACCCACCTATATAATTTTAATAATAGATAGGTAGGTACTTGAATTATAAATTATATTTATTAATTGAACATGTCTTATGCTGTAAATACTTGTCGAAATATAAGGTTTTAATTCAACAATAAACTCAAATAGTCGCGCACTATTGAGAGGAATGCCGTTTTATTGCAATAAAAAAAAAGTAGACAACTGGCAACTGGATATAAACCGGACAAAACGGACTGTCACGGTTGTACTCATGTATTACGAGGTGTTTGGTGCATTTACAATTTGTTCCATTATTACAGGCCTTCAAGGCATATGGCGGACCTTTTATATATTTTTGCATCGAAAATAAATTCTTTTAGTTATGAACATCTTGTGACCGCTAGAGCGTTATTATTAAAAGTAGCTTATAAATGTTAGTTTTTAATGTGTAAATAAGTTTATTATACTTAGAGCGTTGTAAATATTGATAGTATTTTCGTGCGTGGACGTTTTTATCCGTATTGTCTAGTGAAAAACGAAAAGTCTGTGATATAAACAATACCTAGTTGATAGTATAATTTCCTGAAGACTTTTGTAAATATTGTATAGTTATTTTAGAATTTTAGTAGAGTTAATATATTGAACGAAGACTGAGATTTGATTGTGATTGCAAGCTATGTCAGCTGTGAATTTACTGGCTTCTTTGAGGGAGAAACCAACGGACGATAGCCAGGCGAATGGCTCGAGCCAATCAGGTATGTATTCTTTCCAAATATCTACCCGCTGAGACGGTAACTTTATGCCCACCTACATTTTTGGGACACTAAAAGTGTGTTGGACTTGCCTATTTGAATTTCAAATAGCACAAACTTTCGATTTCGGACGTCCTCATTTCAGTCTCCAATAAAAACAGTTATCCAATAACAGACAAAGAACGAGATTTTTAATATAAAACCATAGGTAGTCGCATAACTATGATACCATGATTTTAATGAAAGTAACATTTGTTTACAAATAAAGCCCCAATTTGTATGGTTAATTCCATCTTTGTCTCTGTTCAACAAACACAACTAAAAAGGAAATTGATTGTTTAATTATTCTTTAATTTACGTTAGAAACTTGTTTGCACTTAGCACTAGTAATAAGTAGGTATGAGTTTAAAAACCTGAATATTCAATCAGTTATCTCAACCCATTGTGGGTCATTGTTGACCCACTAATGGATATCTATCAGAGTAAGAATGGTTAAGACAATAAGTCCCTCATGCTTGAGAAAATTATGAAGAACAGACATGCTGTGTTCTCTGGATGTTTTACTTCAACTGCTAAAACAAATATTGCATATTATAATTGATGAAACATAATAACTCTACTTATGCTGAGATCTATAGAGCATGCTCGACTTAGCTCGAACTCAAGATTTCTTATCTTAAAACGAGACACAAGTAAGCTCCGATATAAGGCTATGTTCAGATGGCTAAATTGCGACGCGCGTTTTCAAATCGCGCGCTTAGACATCCTAATATATACCTAGCAACCGTTCACATGCGCGCGCGTTAACGCGCGTCAGCGAGCGTCAACGCGGCGCTCAGAGAAAAAGTTTCTAGACGCAGACAATCGCGCGTTGACTCGCGCTTTGTTATTAATGTAATGTCCGTTTGCTGTTCAGTTGAGCGCGCGCTTTCATCGCGATCGCATGTAATTTTGTTAATTTTCGTAATTATATTTTGTTTTCGCATTTAAAATGAGTTAAATTGAAGACATTCTAAAGTAATTAAAGAATTTAGATTCATGGTCTCTTAGATTCGGATATAGTGTCGCAAACAAACTGGGTCTATTTTTCAAAATTGGATGAACCCAATGTGTACGTTTTCTTTTTCTATATTTTTCTTTATAATATAACCACAAAATAATAGCCTCTTCCACGTCCATTTTCTACGTTCTACTGAACTAGACTGACGAGTACTCTCGCAACGCGCATTAGCGCTCAACATCTGAACTCTCTTCAAATTTGATCGCGCGTTGACGCGCGTTAACGCGCGTTACATGTGAACATAGCCTAAATCTGTCTCGTTCTATCTCCGTCTCAAGTCTGAGCAGAGTGAGAGTGCAGTTTATAAATTGTCATAGATGCCTAGGCAATGCACCTCTAACTTTTCAGAGTTATTCAATTGAGGTGGATGGTAGATGGTAGTGAGGTGGTGCATAGTGGTGGATTTATAGCAGTGGCGCAGCTACCTAGGGGCTAGGCGGGGCAGTGCCCTGGGCCCTCAAGCTCAGGGGCCCTCGAATCCTTACCAGAAAATCTCGATTGAACTAAACTTTAGAAAATTTCTCCCATTATCAAAATAAATGTGACAGGTTGCAACTCGGCTTTAATCATGGGAACTCAGTTGAAAGTTATACCTAGGGAATTCCCCTAAATTCTTTCTGTGGGTTGGCATCAATGTGTTTTATTGTGAATTCGAATCAAGATTTTTTTTTTTGAGAATGGTTAAAAATGTATGCTGTTACTGTTTAATATTTTTATTACCTGCCCTGCAGTGCACGAAAAAGAGCAGATGATGAAGTAGCTTAGCATTTTTAAAGTATTTGTATGTTTAATATTTTTACTTGATAAAACTTAACCAGTTTAGATAGCAGTGGGGCCCCATTTTTTGATTTGCCCCAGGGCTCTAGGTTACCTAGCTATGCCACTGCCTGATAGCTTAGTTTATAACTCACTCAGCACTACAAATGTGAGGATCATGGGCAAGTAGGGTTATAGGCATTATTTATGACTGTTATTGAACATAACCTTGTTGCCTCAATACCACTATGCGAACACGCTACAGATACTTGTTGCGTAGAATCCGGGCCATCTCCGGGCATCCTGAGAGCTTTTGCTGACAGGATTGATTGTCAGTACTTGAACCACTGCAATATGGTTCACATATGAAGACAAATTGATCCCTTTTTCTTGGGAAATCCCAAATTGGTCTTCTCTTAAGTTTTAGGACTTAGTGTTACTAATGAATAGGTTTAAGTTCTTGTTTTTTATTATCACTAACACAATGATCTCAGTTGGCCGAAATAAAATATCTTTAATTATTGTTATTTTATTTATTTTTTCAAACCTGCTTATTTAGTTTAGAGATTGTGTACAGCATAAATATTATTAGTCGTAAATCATATTCTTACTTTAGTAATTCCCAAGTATGCCCCTAGAAACAAAGTTAAATTCTCATTTAAATTAATCACATAAAAAAAAATTCATGACTGGTTTTTTAGTATAATTTGCTGAAATTTAAATTGTAAAAATATGCAGTTTCAAAGTTACACACTCAAAGATTTTTGGAATTCTCGCCTATGTGGAAGCCTATTTTAAAGGACTCACAGCAGGAAGGATTTATTTTTTAAGTACTTAATACTTAAGAAAAAAGGTAATGCACTAATATAAAAGCTATTTTTTATTTATGTATGCTTTCAATTAACAGCCAAAACCCTTCTTGTGTCCATTATACATTGTCTACTTGTCATTTATCTAAAAAACATTTTTTATTCACAAATTCAGTTACCTAAGTATAATTTTAAATATATTATACTAGTTGATGCCTGAAGCTTTGCTCGCGTGGATTTAGTTTTTAAAATCCCGCAGGAACTCTTTGATTTTCCTGGATAAAATGTAGCCTATGTCACCATTCCGGTCCTAAAATATTTTTATTTATTTATTAAGCTTTGCCTACACACATATATCTTATCAAATTAAGCTTTAGATTTGTAAATCTGATTTAGTCCTTTGTGTGTGTTCCCCTATGGGTAAAAGCCTCAACTATACCCATGCAAAAAATCACATTGATCTGTTGTTTTGCTGCAGTGTGATAGAAGGACAAACCAACAAGCAAACACTTTCGCATTTATAATATTAGTAAGTAAGGATAGTAGACCTATATTAATTACTGAAAAGCCGGCAACGCATTGGTGGTACCTCTGATGCTGCAAATGTCCATGGGCGGTGGTAATCACTCAACATCAGGTGACCCGCCTGAACGTTTGCTCGCTATAAACATAAAAAAGTGTAGATGCCCTAAATAGATATCACGTTAATCCCTACACGATGCTTGCGGATTTAATTCAATAGCCACCCTTTGCATGGGGTGCAAGGGAATGAAGGTCAAGGGAGATTTACCCTAATATATTGTATAGGTACATACCTATTTCTAAATTATGTAGCCATTAAGTGCAGCGTTTTTTGTTGACCTCTGGGTACTCTTAATCTATAGATGATTACTAGTTGATGCCCGCGGTTTCGCTCGCGTGGATTTAGTATTTAAAAATCCTACAGGAGCTCTTTGATTTTCTGGGATAAAAAGTAGCCTATGTCACTCACCCTGTCCTCAACTATACCCATGCAAAAAAAATTACGTCGATCCGTTGCTTTGTTGCGCCGTGATTGAAAGACAAACCAAGAAACAAACACACTTTCACATTTATAATATTAGTAAGCAAAGGATATCAACAATCAATGTACATAATATATGTATATTGTATAATGCATTTAGTAAAAAGCATGGAAGTAAGATTGTCTAGTGCCGAAATCTCAGACTCAGTTCAGACTTAAGATAGAGTTAAAACGGTACACAAGTGTACTTTGACATAAATCTGTCTAGTTTTATCTCTGTCTTGAGTATGAGCAGAGAGAAGGAGTGATCTACAGATTTCAGCCTTACTTCCAATATCCACTTCACTCCACCCTTTAGTCACAAAATTCCAAGTGAGATAATATTATGCGACAAAATTAAGTCTATGGAGCGACACGTGTAGTTTGACCAAGAATATGGTATTTTAAATTTGACAGTATGAAAGAGGAATGGTGCAATTTGGTGTCATTCGATACTTTGAACTTAGTAGTAGTTGATAAACACAAACGGCGATGTTTTGTTTCACTCACACTTACATAATGGTATTACAACAAGAATTGGATAAAATATAGGTGTACTGCTTTTATTATAGTCAGGGTTCCATGCTTTGTTACTGCTTCCATAGTATGTCTATAAGCGAAATCTAAATAATGGAAAAGGTGACTGATTGATTCACTGACTGGTCTATCAACACACAGCTCAAATCACTGGACGAATCTGGCTGAAGTTCGGCATACAGATAGACATAATAGCAAATAAAATAGAATTTTCAAAAAATAAATGTAAATTATGTTATTATTACAATTTGCCATAAAGTATTTCATCATTTATATCAAGTTTATTAACATTGTAAAAATTGGGTATTCAATACAATCTGTGATGACGTAAGTAAGGTTGGCCGTACACGCGCTTTCCGTTCCATAAATCATGCACTATCTGTAACTACCGTTTCAATTCGTTTTCATATATTTATGGAAACCTTTTATTTGATATTAAATTAAATAATCAGCTTTTATTTTATAAATATGGTTTTAAAATTATTGACGTCATTGAGATAACCTAAGAGAAAACCTGAAATCATAGCAAAAGTTGCATTAAGTCTTAGTATCCTACTTTTTTGGTATATCTTCATGGTCTCAACCGATGGGCATACATAAGTGTCTTACAAGGATTGCCACAGCGCACGATCTTGTGTCGCTTGTATACAATGTTTGACAGTGGATCGCTTGAGACTATCCGTCCAGTGCCTATTTCACCAAGTCCAAGTAAATTTTAACCGACGAAACGTTCTGACAGATTAACCAACACAAAAAAATGACGGAATGTCAAATGTATTCGTATGTTAAAAACTTCGCGCAACATACTTTCATTTATACTCGGCGAAAGTCTGAAATCCGGTATTGAAAATAACGTGTGCGGCCACTCTAATAGATATTATTAAAATATGAGGGTAGTTAGATTACAGTCGTCAACGTTTGAAGCGCCCTCCGCCGCCTTCTCAGTCTTGGAGACGTTGATGTGCGTTGTGCTAGTGCTTGCGAGAAACTAGTGTTTTTATACAGCTTTGTCTTTGTTTCTGTGTACCTTATCGCGAAAATCCCTCTACGTAGTCAAAGACGGAGTTCTTAGTTCTTGCGTAGAACAATCGCGCGTCGTTGCGTCTCTATGACAACTTTAGTTTAGTTTCCAGTGATAGTGTTATGTTCGTCTAGTTTTTAGTGTTAGTGTTATATTCTGTGTTTAGTTTAATAAATTACATATATTTTTTTGCTATTGTTATATTTAAATTGAAGATTTATTATTATAAATAGTTAGGGTTAGGTTTAAGTTTAAATTAAGTGTTAAAGTTAGTGTTTTTGTGACGCCATTTTGTTTTGTCTCGTGTGTACTTGGTGTAACTTCGCCGCGATGGGTAGGAAAGGTGTTCAGGGCGATGTGGCGAAGTCGAAGAAGAAGCAGAGTAATAGGCGGCGTAGGTTCATGATACGCGAGCAGCGGCGTCGCGAGAGGAAAGGTCGCGAAGTGGCGTCTGTTGGAACCACGATGGCGCGGGTTGATAATGTGACGTCACCGGCAAAGTGCGCCGTGCACGCGTTCCTTCTGAGGTACCAGAGCGCTTTGCGAAAGGTGCCAGCTCAGTTGCCGCCGAAGATACGGGCCGGGCCGCCCTCCAAACGGGTGAAACGCGTGTCGTGGAGTAAGTGGCCGGCCTTATTTTTATCCACGCTGCCTTATTTCCTACTAGCTGACGTCCCCGTCTGCGTATGCGCGACATTTTATAAAATGTAGCCTGTTTTTTAATCCTCAATATTCCAAATTTCAACCAAAACGGCTCATTCGTTGTGACATGAAAGAATAACAAACACCCATCCATCCATCCTCATAAACTTTCTCATTTATAATAATTATAGTAGAATATAATAGGAATTGTAACATTCGCGGCGGCTATAGGAAACAATGGAAAGCTAGCAACTAGGAGCTGTCAAACCAGCATATCTTCAGCTTCATACAAAGCGAGTTTGCAGCTGTCAACTAATTAGCTACTGAATGATAGTTGGAATATAGAATACAAGTCCACAAGTCGCTATAAAACTAACCTGTTGCTATGATTTGTTTCACAATTAAGTGTAATACAATATAAAAAATATCAACTGAAAATTCGATAAGGTTCGATAGCTTATTTTCGCGGACGCCATGTTTTTTATACCGTTTGTCGTTTACACAATGAAAGCGTATGTTATGACACCTCGTATTGCGATTATTTTCTTTAAAATATTATGTTCTACTAGCTTTTTGCCTCCGACTTCGTCTGCATGGAGTTAGTCTTTAAAAACCCCACAGGAAACCTTGTTTTTCTTGAATAATAAGGTAGTTACTGACGCGAAGGCGCTGTACTGTGTTTTAGGAAGTAGATATGTACTGTATGTATACAACAAGGTACCTATGCAACACATAGGTTTCCTATGGTGTCCATTCGTGACACATGGATATTGTATGCCCGCAATGATTTCTACTAGGGATGAGTTAAATACTCACAAAACAAGCGAAAAAATTGTGCCGAACGACGAAGAGTATAATAGAATACTTCATTGTCAAATGATATAACAAATTACGACAAATATTTGCCATTACGCGGTTCATTTACCGCACGCTTGTAACATATCCACGTATGTGCGTCCGAAAATGCGTGTATCATATAAACACTAAAATAAATAAAAAAATTACATAATAAACCTAACTTGCTTTTACTGTTTACTTTACTATTATAATTTTTTGTTTATTTAAGCCAACAGCGGTAGTCCCGACTCGCTGTACAATCATGACACGTAACAGGATTCCAGCATCAGCTGGAGTCGTGTTGCGCTGTGCGTGTGTCCCTACATATTGATGGGTTGCTGCTGCTGCTGTTGTTGCTGCTGCTGCTGCTGCTGCTGATGATGATGTGATGTTTCCTGTCCCCAGGCCACGACGAGAGCGGCAGCTCGGGCGGCGGCGGCGACCCGGCGGTGCTGGCGGTGGGGCCGGTGCGCCGCCCGCTGCAGTACACGCGCGACGAGCTCATGCGGCTGCGCAACTCGCCGCTCGTGCGCCGCGGCCTCGAGACCGCCTTCGCGGGCAACGACACGCTGGCGCTGTGAGTGCTTCACATGTCTCATTAACATAGTCTAGTTGGTGATAACGTCATGAAGTTCTGGGTTCGAGTCACTGGTCGGGTCAAAAAAGTTCGATTTTTTTTCACAAAACATTTTTGACCTATACCAACCACTCTATAATTTCACCTTACTCACTTTCAATGGAAGCTGGAAGAAATTTCTTTATTTAGAGATAAGCTTCACCTATATCTACTTCTTCAAATATATTTTGTCTTGTCCAAATAAAATAAATGAATAAAACATAATAATAGTAGAGCAGTGATAGTCTATCTAGTGGTTAAACTAGTAGTACTGGGAATGTCTTGACGGAAAAACACTTTTTGGCCCGACCCGGGAATCGAACCCGGGACCTCGTCATCCATAGTCGAACTTGCTAACCACTAGACCAATGTGACAGTTAAAGTTTTAGAAAGAGACGTATACAGTCGCAGTAAAACAGCTTATAACTTTTTTGTTTTTTAACCGATTTATTTTCTGTTACAAATGTCATTCTTACATGTTACGTTTTCGATTGTAATTAATTATTATCCACATTTTGAAAACAGTCAAATACCCAATTTGGCCCACCCTTGCTTTAAGAGATCTTGTAGAGCCGTCGGCGTCGGTTGGTGCCTGATTTTTCTCCGGATGGACCCATTTCTCTCATAATTCTCACAATCTAAGGCGGAAATCTACAGACCTCACTCTCACTCCGCTCAAACTCAAGACAGAGTGAAAACGAGACATGTCAGTGCATATTTGTGCCTCGTTTTAACTCTATCTTAAGTAACGCTCTATAGTTCTCAGCATCAGAACGCCTTTGGTTCTCCACCGACATCAAATCTGAACATGGAATTTGTTGTTACAGGGTCATGAAGAGACGTTCGGACTCACCGAACGAAGAAGATAAGGGGGGCAGGGGCGATGCACCCGCGGAAAATCATAAGGTAATTGAAATATATAAACCTTCGATCACAGAAGAAAAAATAAGGATTCAGTACTTCATACTTCAACAATTATTCAAATGCTTCATTGTTCTTGACGTATGTTATCGTGACACATGCTGTCCCGACTCCCGGCTCAAAACTACAGATAGCGGCTTTTTAATTTTATGATTAAATTATTAAATATTTTTTATTGCATTTCATGACTATGTAAATCTTATGCGTTCTGTCACGTATTTCACGTTTATGTTCATTTTATAGTCTCCTAATGCCAGTAAAAATTTAACTTCAAAATTTTCAATAATTAATGTAATTCAATAATGCGCATTAAAATTTAAGCAAGTGTACTTTAAAATAAAACACATTATTTACAACTTTGTAATTCAACACCGCATTATACCCATCCCAAGTTTTTACTTATAATATTCAGTATAATATATATTTACTTATAATATTCAATATAATATAATATATTATTTTTAGTAAAATAAATGAAAAAAAAAAGAAATATTTTTTATTTTACACTAATCCAACTAAAAATAGAACATCAAATAAAAAGCATAATAAGAATAATTTGATGGTCTCTAACCCGGATCTTTCGTAAAAAGTACAGCATTAATCCACTTTCTCGCCTCTGCAGATTGAGGAAATCTAAAGGAAAAGGATAATAACTATTGAAAACTTATTATTATTTTCGTCCTCGTAACAATGCGGTTAACAGCGAAAAAAATATATAATCAAAAAATCATTTATTAATATTTATTCTGGTATTATATTGTTGACTTTATTGTTGCATCTCAAACTGTTCACTTATCTAAAAGAAGACTTTGCAAATCGTTTTCAAGGATGAGTAAATATATAATAATTCTAAAGAAGCCGTCTCCACTTTTGTCAACCTAGCTAGCAAAATGATCTTACTAAGTAAGTGCATTCGGTGGTACACAAATCGGACTAACATGCGGTATCCTTATTTTTTTTCTGTGATCGAAGATATAAACTAACCAGTAGTTCCTGAAATTAGCGCGTTCAAACAAACTCTTCAGCTTTATAATATTAGGATGTATAGATAGTGTAATATGGGTCTTAGTCGGGTTACAGTTTTGAACTGTTGAACTGACGGTGTTTCCACTGAATTACAACATGGGGTTATTCAAGGGGCGGACCAACAAATTCCTGAAAGGCCGGCAACGCACTGGTGGTGCCTCTGGTGCTACAAGTGTTCATGGGCGGCGGTAATCACTTAACATCAGGTGACCCGCCTGCTCGTTTGCTCGCTAAAAATATAAAAAAAAAAAAAAGAACCTCGCATCCGTGTCGCAGGGCGTGTACGGGCGGGAGCGGCGCTCGGCCGACCCGCGCGAGCGCGTGCGCAAGGAGAGCGAGACGAGCGCGGGCGGCATCGTGCTGTCGCCGCAGCGCCGCTCCTTCACGTCGGGCTGCGGCGCGCCCGCCGCCGCCGCGCCGCCGCCGCACGTGGCCCGCACCCGCCCCGACTCGCCGCTGTCCACCGCGCACCAGCCGCTGCAGCCCATCCCGCAGAAGACAGAGCAAGGTACTTGCCAATCCAACATGGCTGACATAAAAAATGGCTGGTTAGGTATATCAAAAAAAAAAAAATTTTTTTTTTTAAATTTAATTAACATTAAATACAATTGGGCGGAAGATGTATTTTGGACAGCCCTAGCACAGGCTACGGTCTAATTGGGCTGCCAATTACAATCACCAGCCACAAGTTTTAGTCTAATGCTTTGGTCTATGAATTATGGTGTAAATTGTGTCACTTTTTTTGTCTTTAAATAAATAAATATTTATTCTTACTGATGCCCGCGTGGATTTAGTTTTTAAAATCCCGCGGGAACTCATTGATTTGCCGAGATAAAATGTAGCTTATGTCACTCTCCAGGCCCTCAACTTTTCGCACGCTAAAAGTCACGTCAATCCGTACCTCTGTTGCAGCGTTATTGAAGGACAAACCAACAAATCAATGTACAAACAAACACACTGTTGCATTTATAAAATTAATAAGGATAATAATACCTCAGAGTCTCCATAGGTTCTTAAAGGTGTGATGGAGTCTGCCAATTTGCATTGGTCTGCCCTTCTATTATATGCATTAACCGTTTTCTCACAAGAGATCTGCACTAACCATTTTCTCACAAGAGATCTGCACTGACTTAAATAATAGTGCTCCCGTGCACAAGTGTGTCTTTTGTACTTTGTAAAAGAAAATGGCTGACGTGTATTTTATGAGCACTTCATCATTATTATATTAGTACCATTTTTGGGATGTTAAGAACATGATGTGTTATTTACATCCAAGATGGTGGTTTTTTTTTTGTTTATCTCAAAAACCTGAAGTTTCACTTCTTTTCTGTGTAAACTGGATAAGTATGCAACGTTTTTTGTTTTGTTTTCGTGAATTTCTCTTTAAAACAGCAACCGCAGAGTTTCTTGCTGGTTCTTCTCGGTTGGAACCAGTGATAGATTCACTAGACAATTCAGAAACACTGTGTAAAAGTTTACTTAAATGAAAAAGTATTTTATTCTAAAAAATAATATTCAGCTATGGCCGAGTTCAAATTATATGAATAAATTTGTAAACTGTATGTTACAAATTTATGCATATGATCTGTATAACATTTACATTTACCATACGTAAATGTTTAAATTCTTTCTATAAGGCCTAAATAAAAACGGCAGACTTTCGGTGATGTATGTTTTAAGTTTTGACATAACATTGTATATTCTGCCAACAAAACTTCCCAAAACCAAGAGAAAATCAATTAATTACTGTTATTAGTATTATTGTAAGATACAATCAGAACCCCATGCATTTGGGCATCGTCGCCATAGTAAAAAAATATAATTGCCAAGGTCTATCAATTGCGGTACATTTTATTCTTGTTGATAGGTGGGGACGATTCCGCCCATAGTCCTTTTCAGCTGATATTCTAAGCAGTCGGGGATTTTAAACTTGTTTTAGTCATATCTGTTAACTTTTTTTTTAAATACAGGGTGTCCCTTTAATAATAAAAAGAGATTATATTTTCAGTTTGTTTAAATTTTTGTCAATAATGGAGGTTTTATTTAGAGCAAATTTACACTTTTGTCAATTTTATTATTTTTTAGCTAATTTTAAACAATATAAGGTGTGGTCATTCTTCGAAGCTCGGGAGTTTTTTTTTTTAAAGAATATTAGCCAAGCTGAACTCGACTTATATTCTCCTTTCCCCCCCACCAAATAAGCGGAAACCTTGTGCTAGGCTTACGACAGGCTTAGGCTAGGGTGGGGTTCGAACCTGCAACCTTTCAGTTTTCAGTCCGCACCTTTAACTGTTGGGCTGTCGAGTCTTCTTGAGGTAACTTTAAGTATTGCTTTCAAGTGGGTCGACGCATCGGTTCGGGTCGCATCATGGTGCGAGACGTGCCGACCGGTACGTGGGAGGAGGGGGAGAGTCGTCCCGAGGTCCGTACCGAGCCGTACCGTCCGCCGCGCGACCGCGACCGCGAGCGGGACGAGCGCCGGACCAACGGCGACCGGTACGTAGTCACACTGAAGTTGGACTAATTTGATTTTCGCCATTTTTTTTTAATTTTTTTTTACAAGAATATTAGCCAATCTGAAGTTGACTAATATTCTCCTGTCCCCTCCAAATAAGCGGAAAGCTTGTGTTAGGAGTGGGCGCGACAATAGTGCAACGGGTGGGATTCGAACCTGCGACCTTCCAGTTTTCAGTTCACATCTTCAACCGTTGGGCTATTGAGGCTTCTAATTTTGGCGCTGATTTCCAACAATATTGAGAGTGATGCTGAGATCTATAGTGCTCTGACTCAGCTCAGACTCAAGATAGAGGTTAAAACGAGACACAAATATGCTCTGACATAAATCGTTTTAACTCTGCCTTGAGTCTGAGCTGAGTGAGTGAGAGTAGATTTCAGCCTAAAAGTGTTTGGAATTAATGTGATTTATTAATTGTAATAGAAAATGTCAAATCGTCGTTAATCGCAAATCACCCCTCAAGTCATTTTGCCTCGTAGAGAAACGTTTCCTTCTTTCGTGTCTGATGTCGACCCATCGGACTATGAGAGTGAGGGAATAAAGACCACGAACGTGGGTCTTGACTGGGATTCGTTAAAGAGAACGTGTTGTTTCAGGTTCGAGCGTCGCTCGTTCGGACGTGATTCCTATTCCTCTGACATTAAGAGGGAACGGGAAGATCGGTTCAACAACGAGAAAACGCGAGATAGGTATGTTCACTTCCTGTTTACTTGACTGACTATATGAGCGTGACTGACTGACTGATATATCAACGCACAGCTCAAACCACTAGGTGGATTGGGTTGAAATTTGGCATACAGATAGCTATTATGACGTAGGATTTCTGAAAATTCAACCCCTAAGGAGATAAATAGGGTGTTGAAAATTAAACTTAATGTTAGCCACGGCCAAAAGCTAAACTTCAAGTCTTAGTAAGCAATTATGACCTAGGCATCCGCTATGGGGTTAATTTTAACCCTTAGCAGATGCCTACCTCATCTGTATGCCAAAATTCAGCCCAATCAGTCCTGTGGTTAGCTTTAGATCAGTCAGTCAGCTTTTCCTTTAAAATATAATACCACATCTACACTTCTACACTACTATTATAAAGAGGAAAGATTTGTATTTTTGTGTGTATGTTTGTAATGAATAAACTCAAAAACTACTCGACCGATTTGGCTGAAATTTAAAATGGAGATAGACTATACCTTGGATTAAAACATAGGCTACTTTTTATAGTTCCCGTGGAACCCAAAAAAACCTCAATCCACTTGTACGAAGTCGCGGATATCAGCTAGTCTTTAACATAATGTGTCTTTGTATTGTTTCAGAGAGGACACCCGTAGATCCGGTGGTCGCTATTCTCAACGACGCTTTGAGAAGGAAGATGAACCCGAGTGGTGAGCACTTTTGTATAATAATAGAATAGAAAACTTTTTATTATAGACTAGCTATGCCCGCGACTTCGTTCGCGTGGAATAGTGACTTTTCGGGGCGCGGCTCTCAGCGCGCTTTATATAGCCACGGACGCTCAGGCGCGAGGCGTGTAGTACGTACTCTGTACTTTAAAAATGTTCGCCGTGATTCTTTAAATTGACATAACTTTTTTATTTATGAACCGATTGACATGAAACAAACACTAAATGTTAAGTGAAGCTTACTACAATATATTAGTGAAAACCGTATATAAATCGAATAAGTCGTTTCTGATATTAGCGTGCACAAACACACAGACAAACAGACAAAAAAAAATTAATTACAATTTCGGGATCGGCATCGATATAATAACGACCCCTGCTACTTTTTTTTTATATATTTCTATTGTACAGACACCACTTTTCTACAATTTTAATAACTACCGACTAACTTTTTATTAGGCCGCCAGACCTTACTTATTTTCCATTTATGTTCGATAGAGTAGTATTAGTATATACTTTGAAAGTAGAAATGCCTGCTAGTTTAGGTCGACGGACAGTTTATAGATATCAGGTGCTAAAGGTATGTAAAAACATTTTAGATTCCTTAACATCTGAGTGCTGATTTTTATGTATATTAAGTAGAATGTCATAAGAAACTAACAATCGATGTCGCCAGACACTTTCCATCGACGGTAATTTCCGCCAGACGCTTTAAAGTTAAAAAATTTCGTTTTACTTATAGTCTAGGTCATCATTTTCAACTGGGCCAAGCCTCCGTGGTCTATCCATCCATAGAGGCTTGGTCTTTGTAGTCAGGTTACAGTTTTTAAACGTTTTTAGAAACTGTTACCTGACTGTGTTGTTTTGTTCAGGTTTAGTGGAGGGCCTACATCTCAGCTGGAGACGATCGAGCTTCGCGGCTTCGATGAGCCGGTCAAGAAGAACGGCGCGACCAGCAGTAAAGATAACGAGGTATGTTCTATAATCTATGGCGTGGCGCACACACAAGTACGCACACACATACGCGCGCACGCGCATACGCACGTACACACGCGCCCACATACACGCACGCAAGCACACGTACGCACCCGCACACATACACGCACGCACCCGCACACGCACGCACGCCGCGCACACGCACGCACGCCGCGCACACGCACGCACGCCGCGCGCACACACACACACACACACTATTAAGTGTGACTCTATATGAGCAACAAATACCGACATTGTTCAATAGTAATACCATTTTTTTCTGTCTGGGTCCACAAAAAGGCATAAGCGCCTGTACTTACCTGACCATTAGCATACTAGTACGTTACCAAACGTTTGTGATACGTTACCGTAAACGTGTGCTCTCGTACAGAAATGGAGCAGCGGCAGCTCCCGCTCGCCGGAGCGCTGGCGCGCGGACGCCGCGTCCCCCGCGCCCGCCGCGCCCCCCTTCGACTCCCTCAACAACAGCAACGTGAGTATTACAGTTATAAAGCACTAATACTAATATACATACAGTTAAGGATGAGTGGATTAAGGTTTTTTAATTCTCCTATTTTCCGGGATAAAAGTAGCCTATTTTTTTTTATTTTATTCTATGACAAGATAGCCCTTGACTGCGACCTCACCTGATGGTAAGTGACGATGCAGTCTAAGATGGTAGCGGGCTAACTTGGAAGAGGTATAGCAGTGTAAATTCAACCCATACCCCTAATCGGTTTCTACATGCCATCGTGCCGGAACGCTAAATTGCTTGGCGGCACGTTTTTGACGGTGGGGTGGTAACTAGCCACGACCAAAGCCTCCCACTAGACCAGACCAGAGACAATTTAGAAATAATAAATTATTAAATTGCCCCCGCCGGGAATCAGTTATAAGACCACAGCGCTCACCACTGCGCCAGGGAGGTCATCAAAGCCTATTGCGTATTCCAGACTATAATCTGTCTCTGTGCCAAATTTCAGCTAAATCGGTTCAGTCGTTGCCGCGTGATTGAGTAATAAACATCCATCCATCCATAGATGCGTTCGCTTTTCATTCCCCGTTTGCGTTCGCTTTTCATTCACGCGGGAACTCTCTGGAAAATGGTAGCCTATGTGTTATTCCAATATGTATAAAGGTAAATGCACACCAGCACTGGAAGCATAGGCAGGAGATAAAAGTTTTATCCCCCGATTTTATCCACTGACAGGGGATAAAATTATCTTTTCCCTATGCTAAAGCATGGCGACAGAGGAGAAGGCGATGTATATTTCTTAAGTATATCCACTGAGTGTTATTTCCACCACTGCCCATGCTCGACGGGTGGATAAAGCTAAGCGAGGGGATAAACGTTTTATGCTTTTCCCGGGGATAAAATTTCTCCCGCCCATGCTACCAGGGCAGCTATGCTTAATACAGTGCGCCTTGCAGGATAAAGATTCGGGAGTGGAGTCGAAGAGCGAGGAGCCCGCCCAGCCGCCCGAGCAGCCGGACTTCAACCTGGACGAGTTCCTCAAGTTTGACTCCATACCCGACGTGGGTATGCTCACTGTAAGTTATGCTTATTTTTATTAATCCCCGAAGTTTGACTTGTCTGTGTGTGTGCGTGTGCGTATGCGTGCGTGCGTGCGTGCGTGTGTGAGTGCGTGCGTGCGTGCGTGCGTGTGTGCGCGTGCGTGCGTGCATGTGCGTGTGTGTGACAAGATGGCCGCCGCCACAAAATGGCGGATTACATATTTTTCACAACTCCCCTAATATGGGTATCAAATGAAAGGGCTTGATTCGTAGAGTTTTTCTTCCATTTTTTCTTTGTGCCCGGTTTCTAAGGGACGTGGTACCGTGATGTTGAATACCCTTTAAACCTTCCTTAAGAATTGGGCTATCAAAATGCAAAAAATATTTTTTTAAATCGGATGGTAGTTCCAGAGTTTAGCGCGCACAAACAAACAAAAACTCTTCCGCTTTATTATATCAGTATAGACTAGCTTTAGCCCGCGGCTTCCCTCACGTTAAGTTCGATTTTTCAATCCCCTATTTCACCCCCTGCGTTAACTGGAACTGTTTATGGAAAGTCTTCACTACAAAAGAGTCCTTGGTGGAAGGGGGCACGACCTTCAGTACCATAACTACCCCATAGAACACGATGCATAGAGAGAGATTTCACCCCCTTAGGGGTTGAATTTTCAAAAATCCTTTTTAGGCGGATGCCTACATCATAATATCTGTATATCACATTTCAGCCCAATCCGTCTAGTGGTTTGAGCTGTGCGTTGATAGATCAGTCAGTTACCTTCTCCTTGTATGAGTACATATTTAGATAATTAAATAGAATAGATATGGTAAAGTGTTATTGTGCTTTAATATGCCCGTTCCTGGCCAGCGGTCCCGAGACCGGCCGAAATAACGGTGGGTTGACATCGTCCAGATAGATGCACGTGCCAACGGTCTTCGAAGGGAGCACGCTTTAGATCGTGCAAAGTGGAAGAAGCTCGGTAGGAAAGCGGACCTTGGCGTAAGCCGGGACAAACGCTAAGAAAAAGATTCCCAACTAGCAAAATTTGTCATATGAAGGGCTATAAGCAAAAAAGAAAATATGAGCCATATTATCGTTAATAAGTGTGGGTTTGGGCGCAACTTATAAAGTAATCAACTATATAAGTGCCATATAAGTACTTTATTATAAGCTAATATTTCTTATACGTGTTTTAATACGGTTAGCAGTATTCAATACTATTTTATAACGATTATAAGAGGTCTGGTCATATTGTAAGTCAACTTTGCTAGTTGGGTTGTAAAGTGTTATTGGGTGTTGCAGAACGGCGGCAGCGAGACGGAGGGCAGTCGCTTCAGCCGCTGGTTCCGGCGCGACAGTCCGCCCGCCGACCGCCACTACGAGCAGCTGCTGCACACCATGATAGACGGTACGCTGATACCAAATTACAAGCATAAAACAAGTGTAATATCTGCCATATACAGATACTGTGTGTATCTGTACAAACTGTCAAACTTATAACGCAGTTTTCCGTTTAGGGTTGATAACTCTGAGACTGAAATCTATAGACTACACTATCTGTCCAAGATAGTGTGGTATCAGAGTCTGATCAAAAAGAGAACCGTTGTGGTCAAGCTGTGAACTAACGCTATTTATTGTGCTTTAGTATTGCCCGCTAAACATCAACCATACAAACAAGGTAATCAAGCACAGCTGCACTCTCTAATCGTACGACTCGCATAGAAAACGCGCTTGCATAGAAAATGCCTATTCACTCTTCATTTGAAGGTACCCAAGTTGTAGGAAAAAACGGAAGCTGGAAGGGGATTCCAAATCATATTTGTGTCTAAATTAATTAGCGTTAAGTCACTGCTTGGCCACTCTTGATGACTCTAGTTAGAAATTACACAAGGTTTACACTGTATAATACTTGGCAGATCTGGACAGCTCGAGCAATGATGGGCCTCCAGTGGTGGAGCCCCAGCCGATGTACCCCGCGGCCGGAGCGCCCGGGGCAGGCCGCGGCGCCGCGCCGCCCTCGCTGCTGGACCTGCTGAGGCGAGCCAGCGCTGACAACGACCATAGGCCGGGTAAATGCGATGAATGCCACAGTTTGAGCACCCCTGACTTTCAAAATTAAAAAAAAAAATTTTTGAGTTTAGTTTGAATTCAAATTCAAATTCAAAATTAATTTATTTCATGTAGGCTAACTTGTAGCTCTTATGACACGTCACAAATCTACCACCGGTTCGGAATGCAGATTCTGCTGAGAAGAGCCGCCAAGAAACTCAGCAGTTGCTCTTTTCAAAAAATAAAATAAACTAATTTTACAACAAGTAACAAAACTAAGCTAAGTATACAGTGCTTCCACAGTGAAGCTTCAAAAATACAATACATATAAATATAATCTAACATATGTCAGCATGGGAAGTCAAAGCAGACCCATTCCCGTTGGCGGCACCCGTTCACGAGCACGACGCATGATCCAGCCATTGCTTTGAGTTTTTGAGTTTGTCATAAAAATTAGGTATAATGTCAAAGTTGCATGGAATCAGCTCCACCTTAGTGTAATAAGTTATTGCATTGTAATATGAAAAGAGCAACTGCTGAGTTTTTTGCCAGCTCCTCTCAGCAGAATCTCCATTCCGAACCGGTGGTAGATTCTCGACTTGTCATAAAAGCCACAGGTTGGCCTACATGAAATAAATAATTTTGAACTTGATATGGTTTGTTTCAGAGATGAACTCGGTGAACAGCAAGATGCACAGCCTGGAGGAGCTGGAGGCGCGGCTCCGGCCGCAGCACCAGCCGCCGCCCGACCACGATCTCTCCGCGTTCAAACGACTCGTGAGTGTACTTATTATTGCTACCGAATTGTTTTTTTCCTACCATAAAGCCACATACCACTCTATAATTTCACCTTACTCGCTTTCAAGGGAAGCTGGGAGTAATCGCTCATTTGCGACAAGGGTGACATAACTCAAAATTCACCAATTTTAGTGTCGAACATTTATACTTTTTGTTAGAAAAACAACATTACGCTAAGCACAAAAAATAAGAGCGAGAGACATTGTGACTTACTGCTCTGTCGCTTTGTTGGCCGCTGTGTTGTTTCGAGACCGCAGCATCCACAAAACATTACTCTCTAACGAGAGAATTCTCTCATATCTTGAATTATGTCACTCTTGTCGCAAATGAGCGAAATTTATTTTTTTAGAGATAAGCTTCACCTATGTCTACTTCTAATATATCTTGTCTTGTAATTCCTTATATGTACATAAAAAATAAAAATATTAACCGGCTTTATTAACTGATTTCCAAATAAAGTAGGAGGTTCTCAATTCGTCAGAATCTTTTTTTTTTTTTTTTTACGTATGTTTCCCGATTACTCGAAGACGCCTGGACCGATTTGGAAAATTCTTTTTTTGTTTGAAAGCGTATACTTCCCAGGTGGTCCCATAGTCATTAGGTCAGGATCTGATGATGGGATCCTGGAGAAATCGAGGGAAGTCTTCAAATTTTATAGGCATAATTGATATACTTTGTAGAGGATAGGATGTCAGTTAATACAGGGTGTATTTATTGTACCGTAGCTAGCGCAAGTGTCGGGTGGTCAGGCGCAAACCGCAGAGCCCGCTCGGCCGCAGCCGCAGCCGCAGCCGCAACCGCAACCGCAGCCGCCCATGAGCCTTATGCAGGTAACTTCTGCCTTATTCGGCTGATAATCCTATAACAGTACCGTTTTTCTTTTCCGAAAAAAAAAAACACCCCTTATAGGATCGCTTCGTTGTCCGTCTGTCTGTCCATGTGTCTAAGTTGAAATTTATACTGAATATAAACGTCAATGGTCGGTTAATGCTTTTTTTTATTCGATGACAAGTTAGTCCTTGACTGCAATCTCACCTGATGGTAAGTGACGATGCAGCCTAAGATGGTAGCGGGCTAACTTGGAAGGAGTATGGCAGTGTACTCATACTCCTAATTGGTTTCTACACGTCACGCGAGCATGCGTGAAAAGTTAGAGCTTTTCAAAGTGTTTTTCATTCAAAACTTCCAGTGACATTCTTGCCATTAAAAAAAAATCACGTGGCGATTAACAACAACGATATCAACAATCGAGAGTCCTATTTGTGAGAAAATATTACTTATTCTGTTTTTCTAATACAGATGCTGAGCAAAAGCATGGAACAACAGCAACAGCAACAGCAGCATCAACAACAACAACAGCACCACCACCAGCAGCAACAGCAGCAGCAGCAGCAAAAAGCGCCGCATATCCCGCAGGAGCTCCTTTACAAGCTCCTGCAGGTGCAGCAGGTATGATATTCATGCTATTTTAAACTAACGATATTATAGTGAATAAAATACAGGTGCTGAACCAAATCAGCAACATTTGCAGCAGCTATAACAGTACCAGCAAAAAGTGCCACACATCTTGCAGGAGCTATAATTTTCAGGTGTAGCAGTTATATCACTCGTGTTATTTAAACTATTATATTTGTCGAACAATTGCAACAGCAGCAGCATCAGCAGAATCAACAGTAGCAGCAACAATAACAGCAGCAACTACAACAACAGCAGCAACTACAACAACATTTGTTGAACAGTGAACGTCTATCTAATCTAAATATGTAAAAGGAAAAGGTGACTGACTGACTGATTTTCATACAGATGGCTATTATGACGTAGGCATTAGCGGATGCCTAAGGAGAAAGGATATTTGAAAATTCAACTCATAATAGGATAAGATAGGGGATTGAAAACGAAGCCGCGGGCAAAAGCTAGTTGATTGATAAAGAAGTGATTGTTATGATAGTTATCGGTAAAGACAGAGAGTATCATTTTCCTCACCATACCTACCTAGTTAGCCCGCTACCATCTTAGACTGCATTGTCACTTACCATCAGGTGAGATCGCAGTCAAGGACTATTCTCATCATCGAATAAAAAAAAAGACAGTCCCCCAGCTGAAGTATGTCCGTTGTTCCAGCGTCAACAGCAATCCGGCGGCGAGCCCAACCCCCTGGGTAACCCCCTAGGCAACCCCCTCGGGAACCCCCTGGGCTCGCTGGGCGGCATGACCCCACCGAGCGACCGCGACCTGCTGCAGCGGCCCGAGGCGCAGGCTATCATACATGGTACGCTTTTTAAATCTATACATATAATAAAATTGTAGAAAAGTGGTGTCTGTACAATGGAAATAAATAAAAAAAAAAGTAGCAGGGGTTGTTATTATATCGATGCCGAACCCGAAATTGTAATTTGTTTTTTTGTCTGTTTATCTGTTTGTCTGTGTGTTTGTGCACGCTAATATCAGAAACGGCTTATTCGATTTAGATACGGTTTTCACTAATATATTGTAGTAAGCTTCACTTAACATTTAGTGTTTATTTCATGTCAATCGGTTCATAAATAAAAAAGTTATGTCAATTTAAAGAATCACGGCGAACATTTTTAACGTACAGAGTACGTACTACACGCCTCGCGCCTGAGCGTCGACGGTATATGTAATTCAAAATATGCTGCCCGAAAAGTCACTATTCCACGCGAACGAAGTCGCGGGCACAGCTAGTTATTATTAATTTAACTAGGGTACCAAAGACCTCCACTGTCCGTCTGTCCGTCCGTCCATCCATCTGTCAGCGGGCTGTATCTCATGAACTGTAATAGGTAGATACTTGAAATTTTCACAGTATAATAAAATGTATTGAAGGACAAACCAAAAAACTAACAGGCTTTCGTATTTAAAATATGTATTACGTATTAAGGTTCTCTATTTCTGTAATATTCACATCTTTTTTTCCATAACCTGTTCACTTCAACTTGGCCGTGGTCGAACATTACAAAATGACGTCATTATGGTTGACAAAAAATTTTTTTACTGTAACCACGACTGTGAAGGAAGTTCTCTGGCAATGCTTTTCATGGCAATGACGTCTGGAATGTCGAAGGAGCGATTTTCAATTTCTCCTCTTCAAAGAACGTTATTTTGATTAAAGTTCGACTTTTTTTTCAATTTACAAAAAAAAATAGAAAAATTTTAATAAATAAATAAATAGTCTTTTAATCAAGAATAAAAACAGCAATAAATAAATTAAAAAAAAAAAAGACGTGTGGCACTCGGGGACTGCCGCGGTAAAGCTGTTGCATAGCATTTTTTATCAACGCCATCTAGCGGCTCACCGTAGAGGAGTCCCGTGTCAGGTTATTTTCGTTACGGAATTTCTGGATTCGATCTCCACGCTGGCCCGCGATAGAAGCTATGCAATAGCTTAAAAAATTGTTCTGGATGCAGGTCTCAAGGCTGGCGAGATAACGGCGCAACATCTGATGCAGCAATTAGGGAACCCTGGACTTCAGAGTCGCCATCGAGAAGTGCTGCTAACCATTCTGCGCATGCACCAACAGCAGAGACAGGTTAGTCCTATTATAAATAAAGTTGTAAAATGTTCTCATTTCTCTTTCTTTTATTCCACTTGTAGCGTACTTGTAAAGGTGGATTTGGGCGAGGTTACAGGAGCATTTATTTTTATAACGATCTTATAATCTACTTATAGTCTACTTGTGCTTGTGAAATGCTATTTTATTCTCGGGGTTGTATTTTCAAAAATGCTTTCTTAACGGATGCCTACTTCATAAGAGCTAGGTCGCGGGTTCGATCCCCACCTGTTGCATTATTGTCGTACCCACTCCTAACACAAGCTAGTTACATAGTCTACCTACATGGTATCTACGAAGACCTTCACGTACCTACGGAGGCTAGATTAAACAGATATGAAGATATCTGTACGTGAAGACATGATCGTGCGTGATCAAGTCGATGACTAGTTAGTAAGAATAGTTATTAGAAATAGAATATATATATATAGAATATATAGCTAGGGTTTAAGTATAAGATTTAACCATTAGATCTGTGATCTAACATTGACACAGTAGTAAGTTAGGCTTAAGTACTTTTTATTCAATTAGTAGTAGTCAAAATCTTCGTTTCCTTTCGTCGAAACCCTTCATCGCTGTCGCTAACTTAGTAGCTTTCTGCTTAGAAAATAAAAATGTTTATTTTACAGCAAATGGCGGGTTCCCCCCTCCCCCCGGGCGTGGGCGCGGCTCCCCACCTAGTGGTGCCTCCCCACCACCAGCCGCTGAGACTGTCGCCGCTGCCGCATCCAGGTAAGATGTTGTTCAAAGGACTGCCATCCTATGACTGACCTAATAGGACTAACATGCTCACCAAAGAAAATTTTGTCTACCCTCTTTCTGATGATGCCTCATAGTAGATTCACGAATGTGTGAAATATTCTATATACAACACTCATACTTTGTTAACAAAAAAAAAACAACAAAATAATGTAAGTAATTCAGTAATCTTCAGCTTTTCTTTATCTTTTATTTATCTTTCCCCTTAATATTAATTATTAACAATATACAGTACCCGTCAGTAAATATTACACATCGATCTTTGGAAAGGGATAGTTGATTTCGTAGAGCGTCGTCTTTGTCGCAAGAAGAGACGAAACGACATACAAATATCTGTCAACATGCTCTACCAAGCTGAGGGTAGCAGATTGTCTTTCTGGCGCTCGACGTGTAATGTTTACTGGCGGTTAGTACAGTACGTTTATCTCACGAAGTTACGGGCGCTTTACTTGTGGTTACGTCGTGTACATGCACATTGCACAGGAGCCTAAATGGAAGCGGTCAGGCGTGAGCAAACTCTCGCTCACACTTATACAGATACATACACACACAAACACAACCATGAGCCACGCCCCGTCGTGAATTGCAAGAACTATAGTAGTGTAATTAGTGTAAATAAACATCCCTGTATCTCCCACGGACGCAGCGTTTTGCGTATCGCCCATCATGGCCGCCAGTCCGAACACCCTCACCGTGCACCATCCAGGTAGGAATCCTAAAGGTAATCGTGTATCATTTGTATGTATAGATCCATCAATTTATCTGTTCAGATGACAGGGTCGCTAGTGGAGTGATTTTAGTATTGCCACAGAATACGGAGTGAATCCTCTGTACCTGTACATTAGTAGAATAGTACAGGCACAGAAGATTCACTCCGCAAAATAATTTAAATAATTTGCGACTTTTTCTACCACACAATAAAGTGGTATTGCTACTTAAGTTTACGAGGAAATCGGAAACACACAAACACACGCATTTATAATATTAGTAAGGCTTAATGGTATTTTAGGTGTGCCAGCTCGCATACCCTCGCCGCGGGAGCTGGCGGCCCACACGCAGACTATAATGCAAAACGCGCTGATAAAGAAGAAGCTGGAAGAACAGCGAGAGAACTACCGCCGCAAGACCGAGATCCAGCACCAGCAGCAGGCGGTGCAGCAGCAGCAGCCCAAACAGCCGACACCCATCTCTTTCACACCCACCTCGGTAAGTTATCACAGCCTACACCTATCGCTTTCACACCCACTTCGATGAGTTATTACAGCCTACACCCATCTCTTTCTCATTCACCTTGGTGAGTTATTACAGCCGACACCCATCTCTTTCACACCCACATCGGTGAGTTTTTACAGCCTACACCCATATCTTTCACACTCACCTCGGTGAGTTATATTTCTCATATCCCCCATGCTCAATTTTCGCAGCCTCCATCCATCTTGGTAAAGATGGATGGAGGCTCTAATCACGGGAAAGGCTGGACCGATTCTGACGGGACTTTCACTGGTAGACAGCTGATGTTATCGGGAGTAATATAGGCTACTTTTTTAACCATCCACCATTGAAAAAGAGGAGAAGGAATTGTGTTTTTTAAACATCCATACCTCCATCCATCCAAACTTTCGCTTTTATAATATTAATAGGTTAATAATAGGTTAACAGGATCACACCCTACATCCATAGCGGGGATTTATTACAGCCTACACTCATCCCCTTCAACACTCACACATAATATACCGATCTCAAAGACCAAGTTTTCTTATGACTGAGTGTGTGCACAGGTGCTGCGCAAGATGACGGCGGAGAAGGAGGTGGAGGGCGGCAGCCCCAAGTCGCTGTGGGCGGCGCCGCTCGCGGGCCACGTGCCGCCCAAGCCGCATGGCCGGCCCATCGTCAAGGTAAGCTCCAATCCGCGCACGTATGGCACTCCCCAACTTTTCCAAATCCTGGTGGTGTATTTTAAAAGCGAAATTGGTTACTAAAAGTTTGTTTTTCTAAGATTCGGACTATAAAAAATCGGGGTGTGAAAACGTGGTTAGGAAAAAGAACAGCTTACTTGGTTCGAACGCCTGCCAGAACTTAGCACTTTTCACTTCTCTCCACAGCATTCACAGCAGTAACACATCACAAAGTACTTTAGCGAAAAGCGAATGCGAAAACATGGGTCTCGAAGTTCTTCACTTTTAACGAGATGTGGCGGCCGCCATTATGATTTTCGCGAGCGTAAAGTGACTGCAGGTCAGCGCGGGAGCCAATTTTGCACGGATTGCGTTTTTTCAATATGCGTGAATTTTAGGTTCATCACACTTCACACTATCACATCACACTAATATTATAAAGGCGAAAGTTTGTATGTGTGTGTGTGTGTGTGTATGTTTGTTACTCCTTCACGCCACAACGAATGAACCGATTTGGCTGAAATTTGGAATGGAGACAGCTCATACCCAGGATTAAAACATAGGCTACATTTTATCCCGGAAAATTACAGAGTTCCCATGGGAATTGAAAAGCCTTGATCCACGCGGACGAAGTCGCGGGCATCGTCTAGTTGGAGATAGAAAGGGATAGGTATACGGAATAGGAAATGATGGGAAAAGAGAAGCCTATATGTTTTCTTAATTCTAACCACCTGAGGAAAACTTTTATATAGGTAAAAGTATTTGATTTAAATATTTTTTAAATTCGCAGTCTCCTGTAAGCTCGTAAAAATCCTTTAAAAATAATAATATGAATGACAAACTAACAAAGTGAGGCATCTTCGGCATGTTTTTACACTTATGAAGTCTACATGGTGTGTATTTTGTAGGGCAACCAAAGTGGCACGGCGCCGATGGGCTACACGCCAACGCCTGATTATCAGCAGCATTATTTGAACCAGCAACAGGTAAGTTGTTTTTTTTTTTTTTTTTCAACTGCAGAGAGCACTGTTCATATTGATTGCGATAAATAAAATATACATTTCATTAATTGTCTTGATATCTATATATATAAAATTCAAAGTCCTGACTGACTGACTGACTGAGATATCAACGCACAGCCTCTACTGAAGTTAGAAACTTGGAATTTTTACAGTTGGTTCCTTTTATGACGTAGGCGCACACTAAGAAAGGATTATTGGAAATTCCACCCCTAAGGGGTTTAAATAGGGGATGGAAGTTTATATGAAACTCCGTCATTTTTCAAGCTGTTTCAAGCTGTTTTCAAGTTGGTATTTGAGCTTTCAGTTAAAAATAAAAAAGTACGTGTGTCACAGTTTTTGAAAATTCCACCCCAAAATCTAATTCCACGCGGACGAAGTCGTGGGGGCAAAAGCTAGTATAATTATAATTAACCATAAAATCTTTTTTTTTTTTTTGATAAACAAAAATAATTATTTTTGTTTTCTTTGTCAGATGACCAACGCGAATCGCGCTTTCCCTCACGCTCCTCAGAGACAGCCAATGTCCAACAACGTAAGTGGACACAATTATTCACAGCAAATATTTTAATTATAAAAATTCTCTTGCTCATTTTCCATTCCCATCAATGTAATTTTGAAATTTTAAGCCTGAATAGCCCAATGGTTAAAGTTGCGGACTGAAAACTGAAAGGTGGCAGGTTCGAACCCACCTGTTGTACTATTGCGGTACCTACTCCTAGCACAAGCTTTTCGCTTATTTGGAGGGGATAGAAGAATATTAGTCAACTTCAGCTTGGCTAGTATTCTTAAAAAAAAATATTTTGCAATAGATAATTATAATGAAATCAATCTTGCAGCACTTTGTATGCCCCCCCGTCTTGTATCTATGTCTTGTACCTTATGCTATGTATTATGTATGAATATTTATGGTATTTCGACTTTCTTTTTAAATTTTTGTTTTATTGAGTTTATTTTATTTTACTTTATTTTATTTTCTATCTGTATATGATGTATCCGTCACTGAACTAACATAGGGTTCCCACTGAAAACCAGCGCTGCAGCAACCACAGCGCTTCTTAAGAAGTTTAATTAATTAGCAGCGTTGATTAAGAATTGTATCACACTATCACACTAATATTATAAAAGCGAAAGTTTTTATGTGTATGTGTGTGTGTGTGTGTGTGTATGTATGTATGTATGTATGTATGTATGTATGTTTGTTACTCCTTCACGCCACAACGAATGAACCGATTTGGCTGAAATTTGGAATGGAGGTAGATCACATCCAGGATTAAAACATACAGGCTATATTTTATCCCGGAAAATTAAGGAGTTCCCGTGGGAATTAAGAAACCTTTATCCACGCGGACGAAGTCGCGGGCATCATCTAGTTGATCAAATAAAATAGTTTCTTCTTCAATAAAATATACAAGCTCAGTTTATTATCATCCTTACCTTATTTTCTAGACTATTAGTAAGTTGTCCTTTACAGTTCATGAACAACATAAACAATCTGAACAACATGGGCAATATGAACAACATGGGCGGCATGGGCAACATGGGCGCCATGGGCGGCATGGGCGCTAACCGCGGCGCGGGCACCACCCTGCACCAACTGCTGGTGCAGTCCCACCAGAGGACGCTTAACGGTGAGCCCTGTAGAATATTTTCTCTAGTCAAGAAAATAACTTTACCTATGTAGGATTTTTCAAATTCAAATTCAAAATTATTTATTTCATGTAGGCCTACTTGTAGCTCTTATGACGCGTCATGACTCGACCAGCGTTTCGGAATGCAGATTCTGCTGAGAAGAGCCGGCAAGAAACTCAGCAGTTGCTCTTTTCATCACAAAATATTACAATATTAATGTATAATTACATAATACATATTACAATATAATAACTTATTACACTATTTTGTGGGTAGTTGGATGGAAAGCCGATTGATTCCATGCCACTTTGTCATTAAGAAAGTCACTAACTTTGTAATAACACGACTTAACAAATGTTTTTTATATATATATAGCAACCAAATGAGCAGGCGGGTCACCTGATGTTAAGTGATCATCGCTACCCATGAATATTTGGAGTACTTATAAATCTTATAGCAGTCAAAGCTATACTATTTTTACTTAAGTTTGATTGAAACTTTTAAGCCTCAATAGCCAATAGGTGAAAGGTGCGGACTGAAACTGAAAGGTCACAGGTTCAAACCCCACCCGTTGCACTATTGTCGTACCCACTCCTAGCACAAGCTTTCCGCTTATTTGGAGGGGATAGGAGGAATATTAGTCAACTTCAGCTTGGCTAATATTCTTTAAAAAAAAGAAAGTTTTATAAAACTATCTGTTATGTGACAGTTCCTAGTTCCAGAATCATGATTTTTGTGGTCATGATTGAAAAAATTGTAAGAGAATAAGTAATCTATCGAGTCAAGTTCGGGGAGAAGTCAAAACGCCTTAAAAGTGTGACTTAATTAATAGACAGCCTCTTAATTCCAGAAATGACTGGGGGAACAGGTGGTGGAGACAACCAGCTGGCTCGGTGGTTCTCCCCAGAGCTCCTGGCGCGCGCCTCCGCCGGGAAACTACCCTCCGTGCACGTTCCCAACGCGCTCTCGCTGGAGGACCTCGAGCGGCACCACCACTCGCCAGCACCTCCCGTGCTCAACTGAGCCGCACGCCCCCCTCACCTCTATTTATAACCTGCGAATGTGACGTCATTGGCCGAAAGTGCGCGGAGTGAACTTTGACGAAAGTGTTCCCGTAATAAGTTTAATTAGGACAGGAGAGCTTGGTTAAAAAGGTGATCACGGGCACCTGAAGTAGAAATCCGAAATTTTTGGAAGAGGACCTTGAATGACACTTCCACTCACCGGCACCACCCGCGCGCAACTGATACGCAAAACCTCCGTCACCTCTATATATAGGTTAGGTGTGTGACGTCACCAACATGCCTAACCTATTGTGTTCCGTGTGAAATGAACTCGAGTGTAAAAGAAGTGTTCGTTATTCCGTGGCAGGTTTAGCTTGACAAAGCCTCGAGGAGTGATGTGGTCTCGTGACGTCATGACGGTATTGCCTAAAAATTTTATATAGCTGGGCGAAATTTTACTCGCACGAATCGGAATGAATTCCAGTGAAAATCTAATAAGTGACTTGTATGCGGCTGACGTCATAGCCTCGAAGTTTTGATAATTGCAATAGCAGGTTTGAAATGTCTTGACTCGAAACGTTATGTGCTTGTATTTGGAAAATAAATTATTATGAAATGAAAATTGGCGAATTCAAGTATAGAAATTGGAAAGTAAATTCATACCTTTGTCTTCGTTATGCGAATGTTTACTGAAATGTCATAATTTTTTGAGACGTTGTTTTAAGTTTGTCGAATATTACACTTTCAGTATTTCAATTGTATGACTTTTTTTTTTCGGGAAAAGTAGGCTTTAAGATGTCCCCGGTGTGACTCTGTCTCAATACCAAAGTTAAGGATTATTTTTTTGTATAATTTCGAGTTTAATGTCTTAAAACGTGTCGAAGACGTTTGAATTGAAAAAAAAAAAAAAAGATTCTGGCGAGTAAAAGTAATTGCAATAATTCATTGAAAAAGTATTGTGTATTGTATGTAGCAAAAAACGCAATAAAGTCAAATAAATGGAGACTGTCATAGATTGTGTCATCGATTTATTTGAGCAGGATATTGTAAAGGGGAAACTGTTAAGGACATTCAAACTTGTAGTTCAAGAAATATGTAAAATTAAAGCCGAAATATGTAGGCAACAAAAAGTGTCCGAAAAAACTTTCCATCTCGTCCAAATGCTTATAAATACGACTTTGCCATCATCTCATAACTTCACTCTTGACTTGTTATCAATATAATATTATTTCCATTTATAATAGAAGTAATGTGTCAGTCAGGATTTTAAGGTCTAAAGAAGAGAATTAAGAAAAAAAAACGATAATGGACTTTGTAAATGACGATATTTCCGCGCGTAGTTGACTCACTTTCTTGAAAATTGGATGCGGAATTCGGCGCTTCTGCCGCGAAATTCGCAGCGGAATTAAATCAATGGATGCTTAGTCAAATGTCTATGTTAGGACAGACTCTTGGTCGATTGCGGAAAAGATGCATAGGATGTGTGGAACGTCGTTTCTGTCACGTCCACCGTCGCGATGTTTGTCGCTTCGTGTGACACAGACTACGCTCTACGAATATTCATTATATTTTACTGTCGGGTACTGTAAACATAGTGTCACAGCTAAAGGTGGTTTCTAATAAATGTATGTATGTAAATATAAATTTATTTATTCAATAAACCATGAAATACCAAAAATGTTGCTTTATAAACTCACCTTTATCTATGGCACTGATATATACTTATAAAAGGTAAAGATCTTAGTAGAATGCGTGTTTCAAAGGGCGTGAACGCTTTTCAATCAGAAAATGGACTTACAAAAGCGAAAACCCAATATAATTAGACAAAGAAGGATAAGAAAATGTGGCGTATTCCACAAAAAAAGATCAATTTTACTTGTAAGGAAATGGTGTCGATTCCGTTGTATCCCAATCTAAAGCTAAACTAAATTGGTTGGACAGCCCTGGTTCCCTATTATAGCGGTGCCGTCATATGGCGCGTGTTTTGTTGCATCGAATGACGTCACTGAAATGTTCATATGGCGGATATTCTGTTGCATCGAATGACGTCACTGAAATGTGCATATGGCGGATGGTTTGTTGCATCGAATGACGTCACTGAAATGTTCATATGGCGGATATTCTGTTGCATCGAATGACGTTACTGAAATGTGCATATGGCGGATGTTTTGTTGCATCGAATGACGTCACTGAAATGTTCATATGGCGGATGTTCTGTTGCATCGAATGACGTCACTGAAATGTGCATATGGCGGATGTTTTGCTGAAAATCTCCCAATCTAGTTTAGCAGCGAATCGGCACCGAAATAATGACGTTGTAAAAGGTTGTAGCTAAGTTTAGGGATCAAAGTTTGGTGTATTAATTTGTAGATTTTATAATAAAAGGAACCTGTAAGTAGTTTACATTTTTGACTTTCTTCGATTTGGCGCCGCGGTGTATTTCTTTGGATCCCGTAACAGCTCCCTGTATATACGGCACGCGGCACGAATGTTGTGATGGTGTTGTTGACCATTCAAATTCAAAATTTATTTATTTCACGTAGGCTAACTTGTAGCTCTTATGACACGTCATAAATCTACCACCGGTTCGGAATGCAGATTCTGCTGAGAAGAGCCTTTAAGAAACTCAGCCGTTGCTCTTTTTAAAATTTTATATTGTACAGTTTACAGTTATTAATGTTTCGCGCAGTGCTAGAGCGAGTTATATCCATAATTTTTTATCATTTTTAACCGACTTCCTAAAAGGAGGAGGTCATCAATTCGGCCGGTATCTTTTTTTTTTTACTTACGATAATTATATTATAATTATAATAAATAATAAATGAACTGGCTATGACAAAAAAACGTAGGAAGAACTTGTAGTAAAAAAACTAGCTAACAGTAATATAAAATGTTTGGAGCGCATCGTACGTGTTATAATATTGATTCTATGAAACATCTTTTCATCCCAAAAAAAAAAAAAAAAAACATTTTACCAGCCACTATTTCAACATTCGTGACGCGTACTGTACTTGATTGTTAAAAAAAAAACGTCTCTTCCCTCCTTTGATGCAATGATTGAGACAAATCTGTAAAATGGTTGTAACTGTATGAAACGACGTAACTCTGGCGGTTGACATGGAGTGAGAACGAATGAATGAACGAATCTATAAGAAATGTGTGTGTGAGTGAATGTTGGAGTGAAAACGTACGTCTACGGTTGTGTATGTTTGTGAATGGTTTTTTTGTTACTACGTCGTTTTTCGAGAGGAGAATTTTACGTTTAAACAGTCTTATGTTTCAAATAGCAAATAACTTTTGGCACATTTGTCATGTTTTATAATACCTATGTACTCACAGGCCGTTATCGATGCATCGAAAATTAAAAATATATTTGGATACCTAACACCTGTTAAAATATTCGCTGTACTTTGAATTTTATAAATTCGTAGTATCGAAAAAATTGGTATAAATAAAATTATCTATACATGGACAGATGTTGATATTAAACATCTATTTTGAATCGCGTAAATAAATTTTTCGTTTTATTATATTTATAAAAAAACTTGCCATTCAAATTTTTGGAACATAATTAATACTCAGTACCTAATTATTAACAACATTTAAGGCCTGCTTTACACCTGTAAGTTTAACTCTCATAAATAGCCTACGTGATTACTGAATAACTTACGATTTTGCAAATGTGAAGCTATTTACAGTTTACATTGAAGATTTTGTATATTTGCTGCAGTAATATTTTATCTCGAAAAAATAGTAGTGATTTTAATTAGAATGTAGCAAAAATTGCCATTTTATGCTTTATGAAAACTGATTCAGCTGAAAGTAAACTCACAGAAAACCTTTTTATAAGATTAAAAAAAAAAGATTTTTTTTTATTTGATGACAAGGTCCTTGACTGCGATCTCAACTGATGATAAGTGACGATGCAGTCTAAGATGGTAGCGGGCTAACTTAAAAGGGGTACGTGCCGGAACGCTAAATCGCTTGGCGGCATGTCTTTGACGGTAGGATGGTAACTAGCTACGGCCACAGCCTCCCACTCGACAACAATTCACCCCATTTAAAACCTGTGAAGACACCGGTGATTTTTGGAACAAAATAATCGCGAGTCAAATAGCCTCACGGGTTTTTGATTCAGTAAAACTTACAGGTTGATAGCTGGCCTTAACTGACGAATGTGTCAAAGGGGACATCCTGTTTGGAAATTCGACTAAAGTGAATGTAATTTAATAATGTGACGATGCCAGTTTTCGATTTATCCATTTTCGATCGCGAATTCGGAATTCGCACGAGTGTGTTCTCATTTGTGACCGATATTCCTTTTTATAACGATTTTAATTTTTTTTTTCAACGATTCCCGAAGATACCCGTGGAATGAAAAAATAAAACTGAATTTTGATGCAATTTGAACCTCGATAGATAAAAATAAAAAATAAAATCTAAGCTATGAAGTTATATTACTTTGATTTCTTGAACGTAATAGATAATATACATATAATATGAATGAATTGTTTTAAAATAATTATTTTAACCATTATACAAACAAACATTTTTATCCTTTTTAACAATCTTTAGGTTTAATTAAGTACACAATTATTACACGGATTGCATCAAAGTTTAAATTTCGGGGATCTAGCACGGAAGTTGCGATTGCAATTTTGTGACGAAGACATTGTTGTGATTGGCTGAATTTATGGCACAGCGCAACTTAGCCGAGTGATTTTCGTCCA
This sequence comes from Hipparchia sbordonii, assembly GCA_038048805.1. NCBI lineage: Eukaryota > Metazoa > Arthropoda > Insecta > Lepidoptera > Nymphalidae > Hipparchia > Hipparchia sbordonii. The sequence goes on along the minus strand of CM076107.1, from coordinate 2,179,004 downwards.
ATCGGAGGTTGATTGGCTGAATTTATTGTAACTACTTACTAGTTTTTACCCCGCCATCTATTGAACGTAATACGAAGTGGTTTTTAATATACAAAATGAATTTGATGTAATGTATGACGTTAGGAGTCTATACCTACATTAACTAATCTCAGCCAATAGTATATGATTTCAGCCAATCAATAAGAACATCATCAACTTTTGCGCTAGGTCTCTGGTCCCTATCGCGATTGCATTATGCAATGACAGGATCTAAATTGATGTCAATTTCGTTCAAACACTACGGACATATAGTATAGTGTTTTGCCGTCCAGTGAATAAAAATACATATTTCGGCTCATTCCTTCAAGCAATATCGAGAGTGTTCCCTTTTCATGTATTTGTTTGAAGATATTGTAGCGTCTCCCAAACACGTGCGAATGTTCTGATACCTGCATTAATGATCATTTTAATTAATTATATTTATTAACCAATAGCGATATGCCAAACGGGCGAATTGACGCCTACTTGCGGAAAAGATTCCCAGGAAACGAAGAACCAATAGGGATAGAATGTCGGCCAATCGGATGTGATTGCGAATGTCACTAGCAACCTTTTATCCGTATCGTTGTGAATTACGTGGTAACCACGTGATATTGACATTTCATTCATTCATTCATATGATTCATTCATTCATTCATTGAGATCAATCCATCGCCGGCTCACTACAGTAGGGTTAGTATAAGGTTTAATTCGATTGTTCGTATTCGATGACATTAGCGTTAAAGTAAAATGAACCATAAAGCATTCTATTAGAGCTTAATTTTGTGCATGCATTCCTAGTCGTATACAGATACGCTAAAAATTAAAATCGGTTCTTTATCAACCGACAGACGTCCACTGCTGGAAATAGGTCTCTTGCATGGACCTCCACAGGCCTCGGTCTTGCGCCGCCTGAATCCGCTCCCTGCGACTCGTTTGATGTCATCGGTCCACCTAGTGGGGGAGTGCCAACACTGCGCTTCCCGGTGCGGGGTCGCCACTCCAGCACCTTGGGACCCCATCGACCATCAGCTCTTCGAACTATGTGCCCCGCCCATTTCCATTTCAATTTCGCAACTTTCTAAAATCAGTTGTACCTACTGAATTTGTGACTTTAAATCAATCCAGTTAAAGTTCATTTTACTTTGATGGTAGATCGAATACGATCAATCGAATTAAATCTTATACTAACCTGACTAGGCACATTTCCTTTCGAATGAGAATGGCTTAGGTCAAAGTCCATCGCGTTGGCTAAGTGCGGGTACTAGTGGAGAGTCCTACTTAACATTTCATATCTATACAAATAAATAAAATTGAAGCGCCTGTTTGTAATATCAAAAGAACAGCTTTTTACTAACTGCATACGAAAGTAAATACTCGTACGATACTTATAACAAGAAAACAATTTTTAAAATTTTTGTCTGTCTGTCTTTGTTGCCGTTAATCTCGGGAACGGCTGGACCGATTTTAACGGGACTTTCATTGGTAGATAGCTGATATTATCGGACGTATTATAGGCTACTTTTTTAACGATCTTTCCAAAAAGGAGAAGGAGTTGTGTTTTTCTACCTCTATATATCGATATCTCCGTGATTTCTTAACCGATTTGCGTGAATCTTTTTTTAATTGAAACAAAAACTTTGCAAAATGCTCCCATAAAAATTTCGGGTTCCAACTCTTCAATCCTGATGCTGCAGGGGTAGGTACTGCCCTCCTAAACTGTGGGGATTTAGGAACTGTCGATTATGAATAGTTATTGTAGGTACCAAGTAAAGACTACATCGTTGAATTCCAGGACCCAACTCCTCAATCCTGATGCTGCAGGGTTTTTTGCCCACCTAAACTGTGGGGATTTAGGAACGCGGACGAAATCGCGGGCGTCCGCAAAGTGGTAAATAAACAGTAGAAATCCAGGGTTTCGCAGGTGTTTGGGCAGTCTTTAAACTTGATAAGAGCGCATTTTTTTGACGTTTTCTAAGGATTTGATGTGTGCCGACTGGCAATCATGAAGACAGTATGTATTTGATATGGTTTTTATTTGTCGTGCGCATAAGATGCCGCGCCAATTTGGTACTAACTGCGTTGGGTATAGAGGTGAAATTTGTGTTTTTCTCGAACGACCTTTATTATGTTCAGGCGCACACTGCGCTCGCGTTATTGTATTACCTACAACAAAAAAATTTCTCCTGTCAGCTTTAAATTATTGATTAAAGAAAATTTTAAAGTTATCTTCCATTTGTTTCATTTTATCTTCGGAGACTTCATAGCGAAGTGATGTCACACTGATCACGCGTGTACGATTTGGTATACAAGGTATTTAGATAACAAATGGTACGCGTGTTTTTATTATACAGGGTTAAATAAAAAATACCAGAAAGCTCTCGGCACGTAATTGTTATCATTAAAACTAACAACTTTTGTTCTACGACTTTTTTTTAACTCGATATTTTGTGAAATATTTGATATTCAATATTTTACATAGATTCTCTCCTTGTAACTACTCTGTAACATTGGCAACGCCGCCGCACGAACTACACGCACGCGTCTTGGTCTTGAGTCTCACAGAGTAATGTCACTTTAGAGAAATAACATAATTTATTAATTTTTTTTGTATGAAAAAAATTAATGCGGAATTTTGAAAAGTCGTAAAACAAAAGTTGTTAGTTTTATTGATAACAATTACGTGCCGAGAGCTTTCTGGTATTTTTTATTTAACACTGTATACAAATTCCTGTGCGCGCGTATGATTTATACAAGTTTATATAGTAAATCGTACACGTGTACGACTTGTTATACAATGAACTGTGAGCGCGTACGATTCGATATCAAGAAACCGTACGAGTATACGATTTGTTATACAATGAACTGTGCGCGCGTACGATTTATTATACAAGGAACTACGCGTGTATGATTTGTTATACAGTGCATTACACGCGCGTACGATTCGCTATACATATAGAACTGTGCGCGTGTTTGATTTGCTTTGATCTAGCTTTGGCTTATGCTGAGATCTATAGAACGTGCTCTGACTAAGCTCAGATTTAAGATAGAGTTAAAACGAGACACAAATACGCTCTGGCATAAATCTGTCTCGTTTTAATTCTGTCTTGAGTCTGAGCTGAGTGAGAGTGCGATCTATAGATTTCAGCTTTAGGGCCATATTTCAGTAGGATGCCATGGCAGCGACGCCATGCATTGGCGTCGACGCCAAGCCGTCGCCAAGTGGTTAATAGGCTTAGGTACGTTGTAATACAATTTGACACGTTTTAACTGGCGTCGCTGCCATGGTATCCTAATGAGATAGGGCCCTTAATTTAAATTATGCCGAATATGCTGCCGCCCTTAGAAAAATGGGCAATAATTTACAATTATTTTTTAGTTATTGCACTTAAGGACGGCAGTCTGTATACTCGAGCTAAGTTTAGCTTGCGTTTTAGCATGGCAAGCGTACACGCGCATTTTGTGTGACTGTTCATTGGACCTATACGAGTATACTACAAGCTGTTTTTTTTTAATTATGAGATAGGCTTGCGCTTGACGACAATCAATGATGGAAAGCATTGACGAGGTCTAGGTTGGAGCGCGCTTGCCTAGAAAATGCCTATTCACTTTTGTCTTGAAGGTACTCAGATTATACGTGGTCGGAAACACACGCTGTAAGTGTGTCCCACACCTTAGCCGTTCGTGCCAGAAACGTTGAACTGAAGCGTTTTGTGCGAGTAGGTTGGATTTCAACGACGTATGGGTGCCATCGCTCACGATTTCTCGAAGTTCTGTGATAAAACTGTGAGGGGGGGTACAAGGTTGTGAAGTTTCTGCGTGCACTGCAAAGTATATCCGATAGAAGACCGATTGATACACATTGGTGACAATATGTTAATGAAAAAATTTGATTCGCCATTTTGCCGCTGATTGCTAAAATGAAATAAGGATACACGGTGTAATTTGCACCGTGATAAATCGTAACGGAGAGTTCTCACTTCCCAGTACCGTACAAATAAGTACATGTATCAGTATGCAGAGGCGGCTCTAGCCCATGTAGCGCCCGTGTGCAATTAGTATCTTGGCGTCCTTTAGTAGACGCGCGGGCAAAATGGAATACTTACAATACAAGAATATCGTTTGAGTTAGTTATATTTTCACCAGTAGAAGGAAATTTAGGTGCAAAAAAAGACGTGTGGCACTCGGGGACTGCCGCGGTAAAGCTATTGCATAGCATTTTTTATCAACGCCATCTAGCGGTGAGAGGAGTCCCGTGTCAGGTTATTTTCGTTACGGAATTTCTAAATTCGGTCTCCACGCTCAAGGCCCGCGATAGAAGCTATGCAATAGCTTAAAAATGGTGCAATTTTAAATGATCTCGAGAATCAAGCAAGCGCGGCTCGGCGCGGCGCCCTCCTAACCCCTGTGCCGGTGTGCAAAGCACACCCTGCACAATAGGTAAAGCCGGCAATGCATGTATGCCTACACATAAGTATAACATGCATGTGAAAGTCGCATCAAGATCGATTGAGCCATTTCGAAGATTATATAATGCTAGAAATCACAGATTTTATTTAGGTTCTACCTACCTGTTAAAGAGAGTATTACCTACTCGACAGAGCTATGCATTTGTTGCCCATATTTCCTACTAACAAACCCAGCTCAGTTAGGTGGGATATCTGTGAAACCTAGTATTAACAAAAAGACGTGTGGCACTCGGGCACTAGTGGAGAGTCTGCCAACATTCCGCTTCCCGGTTTAATAATAAACATTTATTCAGCCAGCAAAGCACAATACATTTTAGTAATTAAAAAGACGTGTGGCACACGGGGACTGCCGCGGTAAAGCTATTGCATAGCGGCTCACCGCTAGATGGCGTTGATAAAAAATGCGCCATCTAGCGGCTCACCGTAGAGGAGTCCCGTGTCAGGTTATTTTCGATACGGAATTTCTGGATTCGGTCTCCACGCTGGCCCGCGATAGAAGCAATGCAATAGCATAAAAACCAAAAAAGTGTCCCGCAAATTGCCGCTAGAGCTCGCCTCGGATTCATGAGGACTTTGGTATTAGTACCTTTTTTTTTTTTTTTTGTTAACGGGGGGGAAATCTTCTTAAGATACCCGACCTCCGGAAGGAGAAGTCGGGTTATGCAGGATTTTTACCTACTAAAACCCCCTCGGTGGCCACCCTCAGCGCATATTGGTATTAGTACCTAGTGCGGGTACTTTGATTACCTTTGCTACAACTGCAGTAGGTAGTAAGCAGGGACCGTACAACCCCGCTTATAAGTTAATTCATTCGTAAGGGTTTCCCATTTATTTGGTTACCATATGGATAGTGTTACCTCTTAATCCGCTAACCTCTTCTCGAACCCATTGAAGGGGTTACCCTATCAATAAAGTTTTTGTCTGGTGGGAGGCTTTGGCCGTGGCTAGTTACCACCCTACCGTCAAAGACGTGCCGCCAAGCGATTTAGCGTTCCGACACGATGGCGTGTAGAAACCGATTAGGGGTATGGGTTGAATTTACACTGCTATACCCCTTCCAAGTTAGCCCGCTACCATCTTAGACTGCATCGTCACTACCATCAGGTGAGATCGCAGTCCAGTGCTATCTTGTAATAGAATTAAAAAAAAAAAAAGTTAGTAAAAACTAGTAAGTGGTTAGAATTAAAATAAAAAATGTCTAGATAAATCGAAGGTCGCTAGACAAATCGCCTTGATCTAACTCTCCTATTATGCGCGCCATTAGGATCTTCAATCAGGCTTACGTAAGTATTTCGGCAAAAAATTAAATCCGATGTAAGCTCTAAGCAGGTAGCTAGTGCATACGATAGAACAACTTTGTGTTTCTTTTAGTTCTAACGTGGGCCTAGAGACCATTGCTGGTGAGTTAACTTTTTTTTTTTAAAGATTATTAGCCAAACTGAAGTTGACTAATATCCTCCTACCCGCTTCAAATAAGCAGAAAGCTTGTGCTAGGAATGGGTACGACAATAATGCAACGGGTGGGATTCGAACCTGCGACCTTTCAGTTTCAATCCGCCCCTTTAACCGTTGGGCTATTGAGGCTTTTTAAAGAAGAAGATGATGACTCCTGCGACTTCGTTCGCGTGTATTAGGTAAGAGTTTTTATTCCCGCGGAAGCTATTATTTACCGGGATAAAAAATATAGCATATGTGCTATTCCAGACTATAATCTATCTCTGTGCCAAATTTCAGCCAAATCGGTTCTGTCGTTGCGACTTGCGACGTGATTGAGTAACAAACACAAACTTACGCATTTGTAATACGAGTATTAATAGGAATAATAGGATTAGCCAAGCTGAAGTTGACTTATATCCTCCTATCCCCTCCAAATAAGCGGAAAGCTTCTTTGTCAACTAATAGATGTGTAAGTCTCTTGCATGGACCTCCACAGGTCTCGGTCTAGCGACTCCCTGCGACTCGTTTGATGTCGTTGGTCCACCTAGTGGGGGGTCTACCAACACTGCGCTTCCCGGTGCGGGGTCACTACTCCTGCACCTTGGGACCCCATCGACCATAACCTAAACCTAACGTAGGCAGCTAATTATCAAAGCCTATAAAGGTGTGAACTTAAAGGTCGCAAGTTCGAATACCACCCGTTGCACTATTGTCGTACCCACTCCTAGCACAATCTTTTCGGAGGGAGATAAGAAGATATTAAAGTCAACTACAGCTTGGCTAATTTTCTTTTTCAAAAAAAAAATCGGTGCATATTAAGATCTCGGATCATCTAAAAGCAAGCTGAGTACATAATTATTATTTCTGTAAACAATGAATTTTCTAGAAATACATATTATTCATTAGATTGAGAGTCCGCGAAAAATTTTGAGAAAGTGCTTGAAGTTATGCAGGCCATACATGATCAAGTTTGCATGATTTCGCAATATCTGAGTACCAAGTATCGATGGTTCGATACCTAATATTTTTGTACTCGATGAGATAAAATTATCGATGCTTAGTAAAATACTAGAATAAAAGTATCGAATACAAAAAACTAGGAATCGAACCAAAAGTAGGTACCGATACTACTCAGGTATCGAGCCTTTTTTTGAATCCCTAAGCATCATGCAAACTTAACGACAAATCTGGGCCTCAAGTCTGCTATTTTACATGTCATTGTCATTGAAGCGCAATACAATTACAATTCAATTATCATTAGTCCAAAATTTCGTAGTCTACTAAATTCACAATGGTCGTTCGATTTCTTATAATTGGATTGTAATTCAATGATACCTCGGAATTGCCATTAGCTTAAAAAGCGTTTGCCGAAATGAGTTTAAAAAAAAACTACATATTAAAAACGTTTAATTAAGCTAGATTCAAAGCTAGATGTGTCAGTAGCAAATCATCGGAAAACAATAATTGTGACGCCATTGAACTAGTAGACTACCAAAATTGCTAAAAGTAGCAATTGGGATGTCATTGATAGACAATTGAACTACAATTGCAATAGCAGACTTGGGCCCCAGATCGTATGTGGCCTCCCTTACAATAATTATATTAAAACTTAATCATCATCATCATCATCATGATGATGATGATGATGAAGCTATTGCATAACTTCTATTGCGGGCCTTGAACGTGGAGACCGAATCCAGAAATTCCGTAACGAAAATAACCTGACACGGGACTCCTCTCACCACTAGATGGCGTTGATAAAAAATGCTATGCAATAGCTTTACCGCGGCAGTCCCCGAGTGCCACACGTCTTTTTTTTGGGATCACCCAAAATTCCATTTTTTTTTGTACAGATTAATAGATTCTCTATGCGGCGCATTTTTTTGCTAGTCATTATCGATGGGAAGTGCTCTACACTATACCAGAGATCATAAGTTAGCGTAAACATTTTATTCAGCATCTTCTAAAAATTTCCCGCCACCTCTTGAACTAATATAAAAAAAATCCTACAATCCCTAGGTATATACCTAGCTTAATATTAATAAGTATTAATATTATGTATTTAATCATTATTTATTTTAACCACTTGAGCTAAGTAACCTTGGAAAGCAGACATTTTGGTATTACGACTTAGACATCAAATGTTGGATTTAGGGAAGGAAAATTTTCTGAATGAAAAAAAAAATTTGAATAGGCATCATACGAGTAATATTTGACCAACGTATTTAACCATAACTTTTATTGTTATCAATTTAGACTATAAATAGAGCAGGTAGCGAGGTATCGACACAGTTCTTCGCGGAGCATATTCCGGGTTATACAAGACCTAAAACAACCTTGCAAGTAAGTTATCTATGTTTTAACTTAATTCTTTTATTATCTGCTTATCTAATCTTTTCCGTGCAAAATTATTTAAATTATTTGTGTCTAGATTTATTGCAATCTGGTGTATTGTATGTATTGTGTGCAGTGGCGTAACAATAGGGTGGCAAGACGGCAATATGCCACGGGCCCCCAGCCTGAAGGGCCTATCTCATTGATTGAGCTTCTTTATATTGGCGAGGGAGGGCCCCATCCGATGAATTTGCCACGGGCCTCAAACGGTATAGTTACGCGGTACGCCATTGATTGTGTGTATTATCTGGTGGGAGGCTTTGGCTAGTTACCACCCTACCGTCAAAGGCGTGCCGCCAAGCGATTTAGCGTTCCGGCACGATGTCGTGTAGAAACCGATTAGGGGTATGGGTTGAATGTACACTACCATACCCCTTTCAAGTTAGTCCGCTACCATCTTAGACTGCATCGTTACTTACCGTCACATAGACAGATACATTGATGTTAAACAACACACATACCTATACCATGAGCGAAGATAATGAAACTAATTGTATGTTTGTGTATTTAGAGCAACAATGGACGCGACGGCTATGATAGCGTTAATGAAGTCGACGAGTTTGGTCTTCCTCGCGTTGACTTCAGTTGGCTTGACAACATACAAGTGGCCAACTCACACTCCTGTAGAAGGTATGTTCATCATCAGCGACCCATCAATAGCTGCCTTTATACACACGCTCTGAAAGAGCGCGCATGTAAAGATGAGCGAAGGAAAAGGGAATGCGCGTTCGCGCTGCCCGCTCGCGCTTCATCCATCGAAAGGAGGTGGGTTGATAAGGCCCAATTTCCGACCCTCATAGACTCGAAAAACAAAAGTTCCAGATTCCGACAAATTGTAAATGTATTTATATACTTGAAGATATAAACTTTATTTTAATATAAAGTTTAGGTGATAAAAAAAATAGTAAGTTACAGAAAATATTACCCAAAAACGGGTAATAAAATATCAGTTACGTTTACCATGGTTCATGGAACGCTTCATTCTAAAATATTAAATCAAAGCTTAAAAAAACGACTAAAATGTATGAAAAAGCCGAAACACTCTCTTTTTGGGTAATATTTTCTGTAACTTACTATTTTTTTTATCACCTAAACTTTATATTAAAATAAAGTTTATATCTTCAAGTATATAAATACATTTACAATTTGTTGAAATCTGGAACTTTTTTTTTCGAGTGTATGAGGGGCGGATTTTGGACCTTATCAACCCACCTCCTTTATAAATTTCATACATAATAGTATAAGCATATTTTAAAATAAACAATTTTTAAAATCATCAAGATAATTCTCACGTAACTCTTGAATCTTGAGTTTCTTATTAACAATCACTCATGATTACGCGTGCAAGCTTTCACACTAAAAATCCACCACCTTGTAAATTTGGTCTTCCACCGATTAGCTTTTACCCGCGGCTTTGCTTTTGCCATCTATAAAAAGTACCTCATCTTTGAATCTTTGAAACTTTGAAGCGTTTGTCGTGATCGCACGCACGAGCTAAACATGTCAATCCAATGCGATGATCTACGGGGCACTTTGATGTGGGGGACGCATGCTCTATTTTTAGACTATTAAATCTGTGTTGCGATTTTGCGAAGTTAGATTTTTAGAAAATGGGGCACCTATCCGACTGCGGCATCTATCCCGGATTTACCCTACTTTCGCGGGCCGGAGTTGGCCCGCGGGCTGTACTTTACCCGTCACTGGTTAAGGCCCAAGAGACGGGTCTGCCCGCGAAATTCAAATTTAATTTGGTTTTTCGCAATTTGTAAACTAATACGATAAAGTAGGCTTATGGTATTCAAATTGCGCCAATGGCAGTATCATCTTCACAGGTTTATATACTAATCTTAACGTGAAAGTATCCAGTTTAAGAAATTAGTCAAAATAATGAGTTTGACGTGAGTTACTCACAAATTAGTCTACTTTGTCGTATTCGTTTATAAATGGCGAAAAACCAAATTAAATTTGAATTTCGCGGGCAGCTCCGTGTCTTGGGCCTTAAATGAAAAACCGAAATCGTATTTTGTTTCCAGATAAAGCTAAGTTCGACTACATAGTGGTGGGCGCCGGTACAGCGGGCAGTATTGTTGCTAATCGCATGAGTGAGGATCCAAATGTCAAAGTGCTGCTCATAGAAGCCGGAGGTGATCCTCATTGGGAGGCTGATGTAAGATATACTTAGTGACATACTAAATTCTAATATCCCACGGGAACTCTAAAATTATCCGGGATCCGGAATTCTGACGACCTCCCTGGCGCAGTGGTAAGCGCTGTGGTCTTATATCTAGGAGGTCTCGGGTTCGATTTCCGGCGGGGGCAATTTGGGAATTTATAATTTCTGAATTGTGTCTGGTCTGGTCTGGTGGGAGGCTTTGCCCGTGGCTAGTTACCACCCCAAGTAGCACACGGAGGCTGCTTAGCAGCTGAATAACAAATTCCCGTCACGCTTAAAGCTGTATAAAAAAGCTGCATAAGGGCTGTATACGGCCGTATACAGCTCTTATACCTCTTAAATGGGCACAAATTATACAGCCTTAAGTTCAAATAGCTGCTTAAGAGCTGTATAGCAGCAAAATAACAGTGTTATAAAGGGTAACGACAGTACTATGCGCTGAATAACGACTGAGTAAAAGATAACAAGTTACTCTTTATTCAGTTAAAATTACGTCATGTGTCACATGAAATGTCACATGTCAAAGTGAAGTAGCAAACTTTAATCTAGCAAATTATAACCTTGTAGCTTAAACACAATTTCGTGGAGTGAATTAAATACGTGGCTATATATTCAAAGTTCCCTGATTAGTAAGAAAAATGATTGGGAATGTAATTTTACTGACATTATACATATATATTACCTAAGAAAATTTAAGTGCGCCACGAAAATATTCGGTTTTTAATTAGTTTCGTGATATAAATAAGCCGTGATGAAAACTTGAATAAACAATTTTTAGTGCTTTGAAAAGAATTATAAGATAAAAAGTTATTATTATGATATACGGAAGTAAAAACTAATGCAATCCATTCCTAATTCATACACAAAACATAAAAGTTGAAAAATGAATCAGTATATTTATGTGAGGTTATACAATAAAATGGTGGATATCATGTTATAGTTAGAGAGCTGGTGATATGATTTTAAAAGCCTATAGCTTAGAATAAAGGCCTATATAAAAAAAGAGTGTTCGTCCGAAAAAAAGTAAATAAAAACGGATCTTTATAAGTTTGTCTGGTGTAAGAACTGCGTAATATTAGTACGTAAAGATGAAACCGATAAAATACATCATATACGATCTAGCAAGGATATAGAGAGATTGGTGAATCTAGCCACCACTAAATGAAGTTAGGTTATATTTACTAACAATCGACAACCCTCATAATGCACTAAATGGAATGATTTCGTGGACAACGGAGAAGTAACAAACCCTTCGGAGAAGTAACAAACAACTTGTGTACTCTGGATGTAAACATAAGTCTCAAGAACTTTAATTGCAATAGCAGACGTGGGCCTGGAATACATAATAAAGAACAGCTCGAACCAAATTCATATTGTCGTTGTTACTGAAGCTAACATAAGGGTCACAAACTCAAAATTGTTTCAAAGATAACTACAAGATGTTTTCGCAGCTACTGAATCACCGATGAAGTGATGGTGTAATCCCATTGTAATCCTCTATGTGCATAAAAGTGTATTGTTCTACAGGTTAACAGTGAATACAAGCTACTCTGAATCAGTTATTGGTGAAATTGTCACAAGTTTCAATTAAGTATAAATTAAGTGTTTGTGCATTGTACTGACCTCTGAATACTAACCAAGTATGTTTCATATAGGAACTTAAACAAATAATCTCTCAATTTTCAGGTAAAAGTAATCTTGTAATTAGTGGTGATATGAATATAAACATAATGTTAAACGATCCCAGTGTAAATTTATACTTAAATTCTATGAGTGAAGTAGGTATTGACTGTAGTATAAGGCAGTATACACGGATAGAACCTAAAGGGGATAGGATAACTAAAAGTTGTATTGATCACATATTCATACGATGTGTGGACAATCCCAGCCAACATAGCTTATGTATACAAACAGCAGTTATAAACAATCCTATAGCAAACCACTATTTTACCAGTTTGCAACATTAAAAATTAGCTTAAAATCTATTTCATTACATTACTATTAATTTATTACAATACATTATTATTAATTTATTTAAGTTAGAAGCTTTGTGTTTACATTGCAATATTATTTAAATGTCTAATATAAAATTTCTTATTAAAATGTCAAAAGTTCATAATTAAAATTTTTCCATGGGGTAATCACTGGTTTTAAAGTATGTCCTGTCAATCAAAAATTTAAGCCTTTTTTTAAAAAGTGGTATTTCTTGTGTTTCTAAATGGTTATATAAAAGGGGCCCAGTGCAGAAGAAACTCTTAGAAAAATGTGCACAACAACTGGGTGGTGGACGCAGTTCAATTAGGTACATGCCTTTTGCTGTGACGATTTTGAAATAAATTCAAGTTACTTTTGACAAATATGACAGTTTCATATACATACAGACATGGCATTGTAAGAATATTATATTGTTTAAAATAGGGTTTACAACTATCAGTCGATTTTAATTTAAATATTGCCCTTAAGCATTTTTTTTTTGTACCTTTAATACAGCCTCTTTTTAAGTGGAATTACCCCAGAATAAAATACAATATCTCAACAGCGAGTCAACATAGCCATGGTAAACAGTCAGTAACGCTGACACATTTACTGTTTTCCCCAACATATAAAGTGTGTAGGAGAATTGATTTAACTTTGTGCAAATATGACTCAAGTGTTCTTTCCAATTTAGAGTAAAATTAATATTCAGACCTAAGAATTTTGTTACATTGACTTCATTGATAGTTTTCCATTCATAATTTACATCTAAAGCAAATGATGCATTTTCTCTGAGCTTAAAAGTCATTAAGTTCGTTTTGTCTAAGTTAATTATGAGTTGGTTGCGATTCAGCCAGTGTAGATAATAAAATTAAACTGTCAGTCATGTATGAAGCTGTGTGTGATGTGAGCATGTGAGCTCACTAACAAAATACAGTAGATGGGTATACTTAAGACAACTTAAAAACTTGCCAATTATAGCAGTACCTCTGGAAAAATGACTTGGGAATACATGCTTCCTTTACTGCTCAATGAACTGCCAGCTGATTTATTATTTATTTATACAATAAGATACAAAATAAAAAGAACTATCACAAACTTTATGATTAAATAAGGGTGATTTTGAAAATAATTTATATATACATATTATATTACATAATTAGAACATAATATTATATATTTAAAGATATTATTTGCTAGAATTAATTTATTTGTGTTTTTTTATGTAATTAAAATGTAAAAGTATACTATGTCTGCGCAAAAACCCTGCGTGGTTTATGTGGAGGCTTTCACAAGAACCTTGTAACAATTTCTCCTTTATGTTTGGATAATAAAGATTAAAAAAAGGTATCTTTTTGGCTTTTTATGATCATTTTACTTAACTTCATAAAAAATCTTTTGAAAAAACCTACTTCTTAACTTGTCCCTGCTCTCTTTCTCTCTTCCCTCCAAAACGCTACTAATGTAGTCTATACTTGGTACCTGTGGTACCTACTTATTAACAATCCACAATTCCAAAATCCCCGCAATTTATGTGAGCAATATCAGGGTTCAGGAGCTTGAACCTAGAGCTCCATGATGTAGTCTATGCTTGATACATACAATATCAATTCGAAACTGACAGTTTAGGTAGGCACTACCCAGCAGCATCAGGATTGAGGAGCCAGGACCTAGTTCTCCTTGATGTAGTCTATGCTTGATACATACCATAACAGTTCGTAATCTATCATGGTAGTAGACGAGGTTCTTGATGTTTCTTAGGGTATAATTATCACTATTAATAACGTCTGCCATGTGTGCTGATCATATAGAAATTTTGCTCGCCAGCTCCCTAACTATTAAACAGCTACATGAATAGTTAAAACTCTGATATTCTGCCAAAGGCTGTTTAATAGTTCACACGTGCCCCCTTAATAAGTCAGTGTAATAGGAGTTCACAAATACCTTCTTATACAGCTTTTGGCGTAATTTTATCCACTAAACAACCCTTATTCAGCCTAAGCTGTTTAAATATCACTGACAGCTATTATGCAGCTGTAGGATCACCAGTGTACTCTTAAAAGAGTCTTAATACGCTTAGAGGTTCAAATAGGTCTAAAAGTGAATACTTACGCAGCTATCTGTGCTACTTGGGACCCTACCGTCAAAGACGTGCCGCCAAGCGATTTAACGTTCCGGCAAGATGGCGTGTAGAAACCGATTAGGGGTATGGGTTGAATGTACACTACCATACCCATTCCAAGTTAATCCGCTATCATCTTAGACTGCATCGTCACTTACTATCTGGTGAGATCGCAGTCAAGGGCTATCTTGTCATCATCATCAAGTAAAAAAAGGATAAAATATAGCCTATCTAACATATTTAATATGCATGGGTATGAGCTATCTCATAACATTGTCCATTCCAAACTTCATCCAAATCGGCTCATTCGTTGCGGCGTGAGAGAGTAACAAACAGGTCAGGATCTGATGATGGGGTCCTGAAGAAATCGAGAGACCTCTTCAAATTTTATACACTTGATAGACCTACTTTGTAGTGGCATTTGAAGTTGGTTTTTTATTTAAGAAAGAAAGAAACTATTTTATATTTTGATCAATACAATCCTTAATCAAATAGAATAAAAATGTAGTAACCAGCGCTGCAGCTTACTCAGCATCATGCTGCAGCAAGCTGCAGCGCTGGTTTTCAGTTATTTAAATTCAGATTCAAAATTATTTATTTCATGTAGGCTAACTTGTAACTCTTATTACACGTCATGAATCTACCACCGGTTCGGAATGCAGATTCTGCTGAGAAGAGCCGGCAAGAAACTCAGCAGTTGCTCTTTTCATAACAAAATACACAATATTAATGTACAACATTAATAGCTATATTTAGATTTTTATATCTTTTAAATCTTTTTCAGCAACCTTTGTTGTTCCCTTACCTGACGAAAACAGAAATGGATTGGAACATAACTTCAGAGGACGATGGCTACTCCGCTCAATACCACAGGAATAAGTACCTAGATTTGCCTTCGGGGAAAGTTTTGGGTGGCAGCAGCACCCTGCATCACTTTTACTACGTCAGAGGCGATCCTTATGATTACCAGCTCTGGGCCGAAGCAGCCTGCGATGAATCGTGGAATTGGAAGGACCTTCTTCCATACTTCAAGAAAAGTGAGCATCTCGAAGACCAGCACATCATCAATTCGGAAACTGCATCTTTCCATGGAATGGATGGTTTAGTTGCCATTACAAGAGAAACTAGAGATCAACCGCTTAAATATCTGGAGGCTTTCAACGAAGTATTAGGACTTGGTATTAAGGATGATATGACCACTGATGACACCATGGGTTTCGGTAGACCCTTGTTCACTATTAACAAAGAAGGCATCCGTCAAAGCAGTGCAGAGTGTTTCTTGGCGACTGCCAAAAACCGAGCAAATCTCCAGGTAATGAAAAACACTTTAGTAACAAAAGTTCTTATCGAAGATGGCAAAGCCAAAGGAGTGGAGTGCAGCACACCAGACGGACTTATCAAAATCTACGCTCGCAAGGAAACCATACTGTCAGCGGGTGCTTTCAATACGCCAAAAATTCTGATGTTATCTGGAGTAGGACCAAAAGAACACCTCGAAAGTTTGGGTATACCGGTCGTTTATGACTCACCGGTGGGTCAAAGCTTGCAGGATCATGTTGCCGTCATATTGGGCCATGCGGTGGAACAAACCAATGATACCGCCCCAGCCCAGCCTCCATCAGACTTCCCAGCGCCAACTTTTATCGCTGCGGGTGCATTAGACAAAAAGCAAGGTTATCCTGATTGGGTGACATTGAACTTAATTTGCAGAAATAGTCCCGCAGCTTTACTGCAACTGTGTACCGCAGTTTTTGGCCTGCACAACGACGTTTGCAACCAGTTTGCTGCTGCAGGAACGGGAAGAGAAGTTTTGTTCACAGTGTTCAATGTTGCGCGGCCTGAGTCCGTCGGTCGCATCGAGTTGCGTAGTCTAAATCCCGAGGATCCTCCAAAAGTTTACACAGGTCATTTATCGAACAAGAATGATTTGAAGAATAACGCTAAGTGGATTCAAGACTACATCAGAGTTACACAATCCAGCTATTTCAAGAAGGTTGGCGGCGAGACGATATACTTTGATTTGCCGCAGTGCAAAGATTTAGACCGCGACACGACCGAGTACTGGGAATGCTACGTCCTCAATATGATGGACACCACCTTCCACTACAGCAGCTCTTGCCGCATGGGATCCGTTTTGGACTCCAGACTGCGGGTTCTTGGGGTCGATAACTTGAGAGTAGTAGACGCCAGCGCAATGCCCAACCAAGTCAGCGGTAATATCAATACAGCTGTCATGGTTATAGGTGAAAAAGGTGCAGACATGATAAAAGAAGATAATCAGTAATACGTGTAGATACTTAATCTGTGACTGTCTAATTAAGTTGAAAAGTTATTACAAGGAGGAAACATTTCGGCACATGTGGCGATCCTTGCAAGAGGACCCTATTACATTTTATCACATCACCACACAACGGAATTCAGTAGTTTGCTTTACTTCAATAGAAAAACAATACTGTACTCGCACTGTTACTTATAGAAATTGAAAAGCTACTGGACGCTGTAAATATTTTATTTTTGCTTTAGTTTTGTAAGAGGCAATCTTTACTCGGCTTTTAAAGGCTTACTAAAAATGGTTTATTACCGCGTCGACCATTGCACTTCTACTCGTAACTAAGCGTTGAACTTCGATGGTTCCGTTATTGGGAACTTCCCTCAATCTGATTGGATTCACTAGCGGACTAGCGAATTGAATAGCAGTCTGGACGTTCACTCTGAGGGAATCCTGAAGGGAATCCACTTTGACTCAATAAGAATCTACTGTCCGGCTCCATTAGAGGATCGAATAACACTTTCAATGTTTATGATCCACCACTGTTCTCAGTGAAACCTATAGTACTTAGCTATGTTCATTTCGTTCCTCTAATGCCAAGAGAAATGATTCGAATATGATAGGTGAAAAGTAACTTTACAAGGGAAACTAGAAATCAACCGCTTAAACTACTTCTTGAAAGATTTTCGCAAACAAGGATATAAATAATTCCATGGGCTTCGCTCGGCTCTCATTTTAAATTACAAAACTATAATTTCAAAAGAAAAGAGCGTGTTAGATAATTCACTTTAGCTTTACAAGGGAAACTGGAAATCAACCGCTTAAACTACTTCTTGAAAGATTTTCGCAAACAAGGATATAAATAATTCCATGGGTTTCGCTCGACTCTCATTTTAAATTACAACACTATAATTTCAAACCTTTTTCAATATTTCAAGAAAAAAGAGCGTATTAGATAATTCAAATAATTAATTAAACTTTACATGTATGGCACGTGGCCTTAGCCAATTAACTTAAAGGGGCAACTAAAAATCAACCACTTGCAGAATTTTAGCTGAAAAAAGAAATATTATTTTACATCAAACATGTGATTATATCTCGGACTTTTATGTATGTGCAGTCTTTCTTGCAAATAGCTTATTAGACGGTCTAGATATATATATACCTAGCCTAGATATACACTTTCTATTTGTTATTTTATTGTCTGTTAATATTTTTGGTGTACTACTTCAAACTTAAAGACGATTGTAGCTATACGTAAATGTTTTGCAAATAAATGAATGGCACGGGACTGTTATTTTATTTAAATCTTAACTTTTTGTAAGCTTCCCTGCTACATACTTAGGTACATACAATATATAAATGTTTACATTTTTTTGCGATTCATTCGTAACCAACTTACTTTAGGATCCTATGTCGTACCGTAGATTATCATCCTAGGTAATAAGTAGGAAATATATATGGTAATCTTTACAGAATATAGTCTATGGTACGACATAGGATCCTATATAATAGTATAGTGTAATATGGGCCTAAAAGTTCTTTACCTGTCCTTTTCTTTTTCACTCTGAACTAAACTTGCCAAAAAGTGACAGTATTACAAACATAATTAAACAGATTGGTGCAAGACGGCAAGTAGGTAGGTACGATGATAAATGAAACTTCGTTGGCGTATTTTTATATGACTTTAATATGCAGTGTGGACATATTGATTAAGTACAATTTTTACAAAAAACCAAATGAATATACCTACTATGTACGTACTTATAATATTATTAGATACAAGTTCATCAAGTCATAACCATCAACTCGTCATAGAAATTCGTAGTTACTTAGCACTAAAGGCAACTAGAAATCAACCACATAAATAATTAATTGAAGGCTAATAAAATGCATAAACATTTATGACAATAAATTATATCAGGAAGAGTAAAACTTAAAAATACTTGGAAAAATAGTTATTAGTAGCTAGTCAAAAATATCATTTCTTCATAGCATTAAAGAGCAACTAGAAATCAACCACTTAAATACCTGAAAGCTAATAAAATATATTATTTATGACACAATTTAAATTATGAAGAGTGAAAGTTAAAAAGACTTGGAAAATTATTTGTAGCAAGTCAAAAACATCATCCCTTCATAGAAATTCATAGTTACTTGGCACTAAAGGGCAACCAGAAATCAACCACTTAAATACTTCAAGGCTAATAAAATATATTTATGACATAATAAATATATCACGAAGAATGAAAGTTTAAAAGGCTTGGAAAATTATTAGTAAACATCATCCCTAGATGATACTAAAGAGAAACCAGAAATCAACCACTTAAATATTTGAAGGCTAATAAAATATATTTATGACATAATAAATATATCACGAAGAGTGAAAGTTTAAAAGACTTGGAAAATTATTAGTAACAAGTCAAAAACTTAATCTTAATTCGACTTAATTTAAATCATAAAGAGATAAAAATGAAAAAGACTTGGAGAATATTAATAGCAAGTCAAAAACATCATCTCTTCATGGAAATTCATAGTTAGTTGGCACTAAAGGGCAACCAGAAATCAACTACAATAATCAAGTCCAAAAAATAATCAAGGCATCAATACTTCGTAGCAATTTGTATAAAACTCAACCACTAAATATTTATTTGCAGGCTAATAAAAGGCAAAATCAAAGAAAAATAAATACAGAGCGTATTATAAAATAGTATACAAGCGAATCACTTGAACCACAAAAAGGAAATCAAAGTCAAATAAAAAAAATTAATGTTTGGTTGGCGCTGGGCGCTAAAAAGGGCAACTAGAAATGAATCACTTAAATAATAATCGCAGCCTCATTATAAAAGGCTTAATTCCAGTGATCGAAAACAAACTCACATACATACAAACAATTAAAAGGCTAAATTTTATATGTAATTTAATATACGAGTCAAAAATGTCAACTGAAGCGTTAAAAAAAGGTCAACCATGAATCGACCACGAATCAACCACTTGAAATATTTTGGAACAATAAAATAGAGGCATTTTATAATTAAGAAAATCACCAAGGAAAAATATCCTTTAATTTTAAAATAATGTTAATTCTAAAAAAACCTAATTTCCTTAAATTAAGACTGCGCGCAATCGTCAGATTTATGATTTTTACATTTTACACTAGTAGATCAAGTTTTCTCTTCGAAAAAAAAAAACAGGCAAAAAATTATTTCCAAGAGACGATATTGAGTAGAAACATAAAATAATGAAAATTCGATAAAAAATAGGTCTAATTTTTATCGAATTTGCATTTATTTTCAATGTGTTTCATATTACAGAGCCAAAATTTTTATAGAAAATTCCTATACATATTACTAAAAGACGATACGGCCATTTAAAAAAAAATGGATCCATGGAAAAATGAGGCAACTCCTGTAATCTTCATATTGCAGCAGTTCTTTAATTGCAATGGATCGATTTGACTCATTTTGACGTACTGTACGCCTTGGAATCCAGCTGGAGTGACCTAGGTCGCTCGTTTGGAATAATGCCATACTGACTGCGCAAGTTTTCAGCTGACCTGACTCCGATAACTGGAGCTTGATCCTGGAATTCATGAGACGAGGTTATAATTTATTATAATATAATTATCTCTAAACATGATTGCATCAGTGTAACGATCGCAATGACCCCTGATTGGCTAGTACCCTCACGCTATTGGTTAAAATGCGTTGTTGCAGCGAGAACGCCATAAATTCAGCCAATCAGAGGCCATTGCGATCGTTAGGGTAAAAGCATGCCAAAGATGCCTCACTGCGATACCTCGCAGTCGCGGTTTAGCTCGCTACCTCGATGTCACCTCCATGTAAAACCAATGTATGCAAACAGACGAGCACGAACATGCTGAAGGATACTTCACTGCGATACATCGCGGTACAGCGAGGTATCTTCGACATGTTCGTGCTCGTCTGTTTGCATACATTTGTTTTACATGGAGGTGACATCGAGGTAGCGAGCTAAACCGCGACCGCGAGACATCGCAGTGAGGCATCTTTGGCATGTTCTTACCCTTACACTGATGCAATTATGTTTAGAGAATCGACACAGGCGCTCAGGGAGCCTTTTATGGTTTGCTCATGATTATTTGATCCGTTTAACTCGATAGGGTCTTCGACTTACCTTTAGAACACACGGTTCTTCCATGGATACACCATCACGCTATCACGAAGAACGTTTGAATGCTTGGTGGAGCAATGGAGAAGAGACTCTGTAAGATACTATCCAGCTATTATAGCCTAGTAACCCGCGCAATATTTATTTAGGTGTTAAAATATAAAAATACCGGCTGTTGCCCGCGACTTCGTCCGCGTGGATTCAGTTTTTAAAGCTACCCGGGAATTCTTTGATATTCCGGGATAAAAGGTAGCCTTATCTAAGTCGTCACTCTCCATGTCCTTAACTATACTCATGCAAAAATCACGTCGATCCGTAATTCTGTTGCAGTGTGCTTGAAGAACAAACCAACAAACAAACACACTTTCGCGATTATGATAGGTATCTTTTAGTAATAAGATTTATTCAGTTGTTAAAGTATTGGCCTATTAAATATTTATTTAAGTTACATAATTTAGTAAAAAAAATTGTGGAAACAAGTAGGCAAGACAGGTGTTTGGTTTTTTTTAGGGTTTCGTACCCAAATGATGTCAACGAGACCCTAAAAAACAAAGCTAGTAATAATAATTATTAGTAATGTTTCATTCATCTATGTATGTTTATATTTTAATAATAAGTAGTCTATGCAATCTCCAATACGTCTAGGTTTCATTAAATTCAATTTACTCTGGGACTGCAAATCACAGAACACTAATATACCTAATCCTGCAAATAAAATTATGATCTTGTTCCTAGTTCCTGATTCTTGTGTAATATTTTACTTTAGGTACTACCAGCGCCATCTTGTGAGCTTTTCACAAACTTGCCGAGATACATTTGCAGCTGACTTGTGAGATGGCGCCACTATTCATTTTTATATCTACGTTTTTATACAAAAGATACCAAACTTCAGTCATAATATCTACTTATAGGTACTTAGGGAAACAGATATCTACCTGCTACGTCATGAGCCTACTTTTTAACACAGCATAGTACTTATTCAGTTCTAATAGAATAGCCATTCTATTTCTACCCGCTCAAGCGTTTGACGGCTGACGTCACAGATCACGAAAGCGTGTCAGAAATTAAAATATAGGTATAAGTATTATAGGTACATAATGTGTTATCGCAGCCTTCTTATCTATAAGTATACTCAAACTCACCCCGGCTTCGCACGCAATTTAGGTAGGTAGGTACATTTTTTAATTGAGATTTTCATACAACCGACTGTTCCGGTGGATTTTCCATTTTTTCATACAAACCTTCTCCTAATAGTTAGTTAAGACCACAACGAAAAAATCATCCAAATCGGTCGAGCCGTTGCGTTCTCGAGTGATCATATTTCATACAATGTAGCAATTACACATTATTAAATGATATTGTGGCAATAGATAAAGCTGTTCGCATAAAGACCGTCAAAGTACCTAGGTACCTACTCAAAATCACATCACATCACATCACATCACACTATCACACTTCACACTATCACACTAATATTATAAAGGCGATATTAGTATGTGTATGTGTGTGTGTGTGTGTGTATGTTTGTTACTCCTTTACGCCACAACGCGGGAACCGATTTGGCTGAAATTTGGAATGGAGATAGCTCATTCCCAGGATTAAAACATAGGCTTCTTTTTTCGGAAAATTAAAGGGTTCCCGCGGGAATCAAAAAATCTTTATCCACGCGGACGAAGTCGCGGGCATCATCTAGTCTTCTTATAATAATATGACATTCTACTAAAATGGATCTAGAGAAAGTCTGGAGACGATTATGATGAGCGAATTCAAGGTTGTAAGATATTTATGTACCTACCTATGTAGATACGATCACAGAACACTATTACTCCTAACGGAGTAAGTACGATGCTTTCTAATTGCGTGTTCTAGAAACGTACCGCCGCCGTCATAAGGAAAAAAGACGCATCTGTAATTTTTTTCGAAATAGAGTTAGACACATATTTGGCATCAAAACAAAAAAACGCAGCTACCACTATTTTTTTTAAATTTTGTTTAAACTTATCATTGTGATATGTTTAAACAAAATTTAAAATTCTGGTAAGTACTAGTAGATGCGTTTTTTTTAAGCACGGCGTAAGGACGTTCTAACCGACAGCAACAAGGGAAATATTGTGAGCTAACGCGAGAAGTTCCGTGGTTAAAACTGGATCT
This sequence comes from Hipparchia sbordonii, assembly GCA_038048805.1. Classification (NCBI taxonomy): domain Eukaryota; kingdom Metazoa; phylum Arthropoda; class Insecta; order Lepidoptera; family Nymphalidae; genus Hipparchia; species Hipparchia sbordonii. Next base: position 2,155,848 of record CM076107.1, on the reverse strand, counting down.
TCCCGTGTGGGAATTATAGTTTTTTCAACACACTTGCTCATAAAGTGGCTCCCGGTTCACCGCAACTAGGCACACAATGACACCTTTAACTCAAACTATGACTTTTGATTACTATTATTCACAATGTGAGTTATAGAATTTTTTTTTAAATTTTATTGGTTGAGTTGCTTTGTTCTTAAAAAAGCTTCTATTACAAAAAAGATCCTACCTATTGCCAAGATACCTATTGCTTGCTCATTTCATACAACTAGATAATTTCAACTTGTACCTACGTGTTTAATAAATAAAACTGTCACTCAAATATAACTTTTGTTTTTTCTGTAATAAAGAAAACTGGAAATTCCCCATTTTGTACGTGGCTATAAGAGAAAAGCCAAAAAAAGAAACCTCATTCTTTTAGTCTATGGCCAATAAAGGTGCGCGCGCATTCCGGAAAACTGATTAAATCAAATAAACATCTGAATAGGCTGTATGGTCGTCGATCTTTGCCTGCCCTCAAGAGCATCTCAAGAGGGCGAACAAAAGAACAACATTAATTTTTCCCGCCATTGCGAAAAAATTTTCACAACTCGTTTTCACTGTTTTGTACCATAATGTACTATTTTAGTATTATTTTCTTCACAAGTGTGTTGAAAAACGTCGTATGATACACGTGTATATTGATGATTACCGTCCTCGGCTACCTTAAGACCCTCACCTAACGGCTCGGGTCTCAATAGCGCCTCAGCGGTAATCACCAACTTTTACACTTGTACCATAATGTACTATTATAACTTCTTCGTGGTTTGAATGCAAGTAGAGAATCTAGACGCGTGTGTAGGGTCGAAATCGTGGGCAAAAACTAGTTAATTCCCGCTCAATCCATCGATGACGTCTGGACCGATTTTGATAGGACTTTCACTGGATAGCTGATGTTTTCGAGAGTAATATAGGCTACTTTTATAACCGACTTTCGAAAAAGGAGGACAACGAGTTGTGTTTTTCTACCTACCTATGTATGTCGATATCTCCATTTTTTCTAAATCGATTTGCGTTAATCTTTTTTTAATCAATTCAAAATCTTTGCGAGATGCTCCTATAAAAATTTCGGGTAACAAATCCTCAATCCTGATGCTGCAGGGGTATTGCCTCCCTAGACTGTGGGGATTTAGGAGCTTTCGATTATGAATAGTTCTTGTAGCTACCAAGTAAAGACTACATCGATGAATTCCAAGATCCAACTTCTCAATCCTGATGCTGCAGGGGTCCTGCCCATCTAAACTGTGGGGACTAAGGAATTGTCGATTGTGAATTGAAGAAGCAAACGACGCCGGGGGCGTCCGCTAGTAGGTAGGTACATAATACGGGTAATAAACGTAATGCGGGTTGTTACGTTCCCTCAAATATGGTTGAGCGAAGCAACGGCTGGATCATGCGTCGTGCTCGTGAACGGGTGCCACCAACGGGAATGGGTCTGCTTTGTCTGCCTGTTGTGACATGCATTGGATTGTGTGTACCTACGTAGGTATGCATTTTTGAAGCTTCATTGTGGAAGAACTGTATCATAGCATAGTTTTGTTACCTATTGTAAAAAATTTTGTTTTTTTGAAAAGAGTAACTGCTAAGTTTCTTGCCGGCTCTTCTCAGCAGAATCTGCATTCAGAACCGGTGGTAGATTTATGGCGTGTCATAAGAGCTACAAGTTGGCCTACATGAAATAAATAGATTTTGAATTTGGATAAAAAAAAAGCTTTGTGACTCACTGACGGAGTTAAGTTGGTAACTTTGGTTTTCCTCGTTCCTGAAAAAGTGGTTAAGCAAAAAAAACCGAAATGGGTTGAATGTCAGTATCAAGGAAAACTCTCCCCTCCACGTGGAGGGGAGACCATTTATAACGACCTGTGGTGTTAGTATAAGATTTAATTCGATTGAAAATATTCGTATACTATAACATTAGAGTCAAAGTAGCAGTTATCAAAGTAGCTGTGTTAAAGTTTGGATGTGAGTATGGATGTGTGGATGGATGGATGTTTGTTACTCAACCACGTCGCAACGACTGAACTGATTTGGCTGAAATTTGGCATAGAGATAAATTATAGTCTGGAACACAGTCACAGGCTACATTTTAATTCAGAGTTCCCGCAGGAATCAAACAAATTCAATCCAAGCGTAGGTACGAAGTCGCGGGCATCAGTTAGTAAAATCTAAATCCTTAACCTTATTTCCCACATTTCATCCCATCCCAATTATACTCGTAATTAATACCTATTTCATAGAAATTATCTCTCATTGATCATTGTCCCTTGAAAATATACTTAACTGAAATCTAAATCATGTGTAATTGAAGGGATACAGTCACAAATTAATTTTGTCGTTACCTATCTACTTTTTTTTATTCAATGATAGATTATAGTCTTTGACTGCGAGCTCACCTGATGGTAAGTAACGATGCAGTCTAAGATGATAGCGGACTAACTTGGAAGGGGTATGGCAGTGTAAATTCAACTCATACCCCTAATCTGTTTCTACACGCCATCGTGCCGGAACGCTAAATCGCTTGGCGGCACGTCTTTGAAGGTAGGGTGGTAACTAGCTACGGACAAAGCCTCCCACCAGACCAGACCAGGGACAATTCAGAAATTTTAATTTCTGGATTGCCCCCGCCAGGAATCGCACCCGAGACTTCCCAGTTATGAGACCACAGCGCTCAACACTGCGCCAGGGAGGTCGTCAAAACTTGGCCTTGAATATCTTGAATGGACTACGGATTTTCTTCAAACTGTATAGGTACCTACCTACCTACTTGCTTGAGTGCTTATTTGCTTCCTATTTACCTACTTACTTATTAATTTTTGCTCTAGGACTTCGGTCCTTCTATTAACTACTAAAAGCGGTCTCCATAATAAACCTAGCTTCTGGCAAGGGTGATGATAATGCAATTATACAGAACTAGTTTTTGCCCGCGAGTTATAATCCAGCAGCAGGAACACTGTTTTTTGAAATATAAGGTAGCCTATATCACTCTCCAACAATCAAAATATACACTTCCGCATTTATAATAATGTATTACGATGACTAGGTAGGTATGTTGGTTTGTTGTTTACACTACGCTTTAGTTTATTTTAGTTTAGTTTTTCCGTAACTCAATCATAACTAATTTTACATCGTAAAAAGGTAAATGACACCAGTTTCATATTTCTCAAGAATCTACTGTTGAAATAATTTTATCGCTGAGTCAATTTATTATATTCTTGATTATATTATTCGATTGAAGTAATCTTTTGAAGTTTTGAATGCCATTATATTTTTACTATACTTAACTGTGATACTTAATAATAACTTCTTGGAGTACCTTGGAGTATAAAGCCAACGTAGGTACCTACCTACCTATCAAAGTAATGAAATAGTTTTTAGAAGTCTTAACAAACGCATTCCGGATAAAGGGCTTTAAACACTAAGAATAAACTATTGATTTTTTTTTTACACACTACGTGTTTACATTCATTGTACATTCTCGTTCACTGTATATATTTACGAACATAAAACTTGATACTGGCCTTTCGCAACGCAAATCGACGTAAAGAAGATAACGTAACGTGACACAGTAATTCAGATCGTTTTCTGTTTTTCATCTGCATTGTTCCATTTGTTTAACGGCATTGGCGACATGGAGTACCGAGAGCTGTTTATATTTTACAAGATCGTGCGTGGGACTAGCGATTACGGATGTCGGGTTTATAATTAGGTCGCGCGGAATAAAATACAATCGCGGTACGTGTGACTCTCGCGAGCGTCGCATGTCGAATGATTTGAGAAATTGAGACTCGGGTTTTGGATTGGCCGAGCCGGGCTCGCTAGAGCGGCGGCGGTGGGGCAGCGCGTACATCGACCAGCCGCCGCATTCCGCTTCGCTTGCATCCTATCGATTCCGAGCAGTGTCGTCGAGGCCCGAGACTCTGAAAGGCGAAAATCGGAACAAAGGGGCGCCAGGGGCACCTTTACATTTATTAGTTGTACATTGGAAAGAAATGTCCAGGACTCGGTGTGTTCCATGACTGTGTACAGAATAATTGTCAATTGATTTAAACGTTTTAGCTTAGATCGCGACAGGTTAGTGGCATTTATTTAAACAAAATTACCTACAAATGTTTTAAATTGATGCGAGTGGACGAGTAGGGCAGCGGAATATTCCATTGCCATGCATTTTAATGGCCGACGCCTATCGCGTTACAATCTGGGACGTAATTCGTTAACTACGACGAAATCCTAGGTATACTCACTCAAATTATGCTAGTTTCGATTGAATTTTGGATAAGGCTTATAAAGTATCTACCTATTAGTTATGGTTATTTCTTATTATTGCTTAATCATTAGCACTGTGAAATTACTGCGTATCTAGTATACCTACCTAACTATCTACCTCAGTACCTTCCATAAACATAATTAGATAGCTGGATGACCTATCATTACTAAAACATTTTTTCTTCTCGAATTTGTCAGCTTGCTCTTGGAGTTGAAGATAGTGTATTCTGGTTGAAGTGTTGCGTAACTAATAAAATGGTTTGGAATAAAAGGTAGGTATCTACCTAGAGACGTCTTTTAACCAGATAAGTAGTTACTTAAGTAACTAGGTAATTACATAAAATAAACCTAGTCCTATTAGGTACATACGTAGATGTAGCCCTGGGCACAAGTACCTACTTATTTTTAAAAGTATATTATGTTTATATACATAAAAAGGTTTAAAAAAACAGGTTAGGCAATTTTTTTTAAATAGTACCTAGGTAGTAATTGTTTACGGGTTCAAAAAGGTCGGTAGGTACCTACTAATGCAATTAGTCTTTAGCCTTAGTAGGTAAGTACTACATACATATTACGCACTTAAGTACTTAATTCGTAACTTAAAAAAATAATTACGAGTATACCGACATACCGAAATCCCAGAGAAATAAGTGGGCGTACTACTTACATAGAAAAAAAAACATACCGGAAGAATTGATAACAGTCCCCTTTTAGGAAGTCGGTTAAAAATGCAACATTCTAAATGCTCAGACTTGAGTCAACAATAAAATGAAATATCTCTGGCCTCTGTTTGTATCAAAGAATTAGCCAGGTAGGTAAGTACCTATATCTCAGTATAGGAAATAGGGATCAGGTTCGCGCGGCAGAGCGAGCGAGCAAGCAAGTACCGTAACCGCGCGCAGGGTGGGGTCGTCCGTCGCATTCTCGCAGCCGGCGCTCGCCTCTCTTGCCTCGTCGCCCGTCCGCCATTTTGTCGTTCATTTTGTACGTCGCAACCACGGAGGGGACACGGCGCTGGCGCTCCAGATTTTATATCCTGCATTGTTAGAAAACTGAAGCGCTCAACATAAATGTGATAGCAGCAAGAAGTAACATGCAAAGTTAAAAAGTTTTCATTAGTTGCGTACTGTAGTTGTAATTAGTGATATTAGTTTGGAAAGAAGAAAGAAAATGAACGGATGCAATATGTATTATAGTGCTAAAAAAACTAACCCAGTTCGGAATACCTATTTGCTTTAAAGCTGTGATCTGTGTAGTGTTTATTAGATTGTGAGTAATTTATATTTGATTTTTTTACTTTTCATTTACCTAAGTACCTACTTATTGCGTAGATTGTCTTTTGCGTCTTGCATTTCAAGACGGCCTTATATCGTTTGCATACCTATACTTATATTTTTATAACTAAGTTGGTAGGTCTAAAATATGGCGCTATGGCTGTTTTATTCTTTATTAGAATTTCATTTTTTCTAGAAAGTACTTATGACGTTTTAAATACGTCAGTATTTCCGATTAAACCGAAAATTGCCGAGTGTAGTGAGTGGCCGACGCCCAAGACGTAGTGTTGCCATGCGTAAAAAATATTCATCATGCAAAACAGGTCGTGTTATTTTTAACTAGGTACGATATTATCGATATTGGATGCGAAATGCTTAGGATAATCAATGTTGGGGCTTTTTGAGAGGCATATGTCCAACAGTGGATGCATTTGGGCTGATGATGATTATGATGACGACGTTACTATTTCGTTTTGGTCGTATAGGAGAGCCTATAAAAATCTAACGTTAAGATATGTTATTTAACTTAAATCGCCCAAGAACAAAGAGTTACCTTTGAGGCGTTTTCTTTGTCTCTGGGAATTGGCTCTAAAATGGCGGAATTAAACTGGTTTTATAATGATACTTATTTTGAATTTTAGCTGTAGATATACCCTACCTACCTAGGTATGATAATAATAAGAGCCTCTGAGTTTTGTTACGGTTTATTGTTCATTAGTAGTTTTTAGGAATGTAGTTTTAGAAGGGTGAATGCATAAGCGGTATTCGTAATCAAAGATACATTGGACTTAAGTGTTGCCACATTTTATCTACTGCTTTTATTCATGAAACCAAACATAATGAATCATAGAATCACAATTCCGGGTGTATACTAGAGGTACCTACGTAAACAGTACAGGACGTTTCGTTTTTAAGCAGCTTAGTTCCTGCTTCAATATTCATTAGCATCGTTACACATGCCAACTTTAGTCTGCACTGGAATTCTTCGCAGCTCGCATTCGGTAATTGTAGTTGGTGTAGTAGGTCCGACCATCCACTTCAGTAATTACTATCATTAGTTAATAGGAGGATTATTCTAGCAGCCAACTCTTTGGCACAGTTGTCTTCATCGAACTTGTCGCGAATGCAGACATGGCGCACTAGAAAAATGTACAATAATTAAGCTTCATCGACGCACTTGTGTCATTTCAGGCAATCGGATCGGTGAAGGCCTTTGAGTATTAAAGTTGATTTAATTTGGCAAGCGCTTGCAAACCGAACCCAATATCTCACAACAACACTATATTGTTGGTTGTTGTTAATCACAAGTGTTTTGACACGGCATTTGATACAGTCTGAAATGTGGTTGATGTGGAGGGGGGCACAGTGTTGGCGTAGGTATGGCATGTCGCGTCGCCTCCGCGTTCAAAACCTACGCATTGACGTTTTATCTCAGGCACTGTTCATGCTTTTATAAATATTTAGTAATTAGTAACTACTATACATTTGAGTCTTTTTAAATTTTAACCGAATATGACGGAGGTGATCCGGCCTGTTAATTCGATATTATTATTTTTTACCTCGAAAGGGGCTTTTTTACTATCGGGTTTTCATTTAAATACGGAGAGGTTTTGATGAACACTTTTGAAAATAGAAGATGGAACTCCTCAACGGTTTCACGACATGTTTTTTTATTGTTATCGTCTGTCCAAACTACTGGGAGGTCTACCATGCCTGCTCAATAACTGGTTAATCAAATAACCGGTTCAAAATTCGTACTTTAATTTTGACGTCCAATTTCCGGAATGTCTAGTCTGCCCTCTTCGTCGGATTTTTCGAACTTTTAATTCCCCGTAAGTCTAGTCGGCCTACTAGGTCTAGTTCCCCAAAAGTAAGTCTGCCTGCTAGGTTCAATTCTCCGAAGGTCTAGTCTGCTTGATAGGATTAAAACTATTTACAATTGATAACAGTTTCTGAAAAAAATAATTAAATCTTAGCATGTGCCAGCGTATTTAAGTCAAGTGGAAGTAATGGGTTTAATTTTCGTATTTTACTTTGTAGTGCGTTTTGTGTGTTCTTAATCCTGATGTTTTAAAATTTTTGTGGTAGTTTCTTTGAATATTTACTTCGACTTGCCAATAGGCGAAACATGAAACCTGTACGATTTTCATGCCTTGACTTGTTCACACTTACGGGTTCAATTCCACTACAATACAGTTCAGTTCAAGATGCTGCGTTGCGTGTTTTTATGCGACGTTTCACATTTTATTTTTGCACCCTGCGACAGTCAGATAAATACTTTTAAATAACAATGAAGTAATGGGAGTTTTGGTTAGAAGTCCCCAACTAGGTTTGCATTATGATTAGGGATTCGAAAAAAACTATTGATACCTGAGTAGTATCGTTACTTTTGGTTCGAAAGCTCCCGAAATCTGTATCACGCTATCGAGAGAGATGACGCTATACATCAGAAAGAGCATAGTATAGATTGTATTGTATAGCGTCATCTCTCACGATGGAGTGGTACGGCTTTTGGGAGTTTTCCTAGGTATCGAACCAAAAGTATCGATACTTTTTTCGAATCCCTGAACATCATGCAAACTTGACGGCAAACTTGATCGTTATGTGTCCTCCCTAAGCAATCCGGTATTGATGGACCAATTTTTGACTAATTTAGTAATTTTATTTGGTCTGACTTTATAAATACCTGTGTCCCGTGTACGTTATTAACCTGGGTGCATTTCTTCACTCATTCACTAAATTATTTTGCTTCTGGCATCGCTATCTGGCTGGAAGGTTTGGGAAGATACTTGGCCTGACGTAGTGGGTATGCGCTGCAGCATTTGAATTTAGAATACAAGGCTCTGCTTTCTGTAAATCTCCATTTGTTGTGTATCGAGTAAAACTTAATTATTATATAATTTAACCACCAAGGCATAGATCCATAGATCGCACTCACACTACTGCTAATTTATGTCACGTTTTGACTCTGTCTCAAGCATTAACTAAGTATTTATTTACTATTGTAAGGTCTCATATCAGATTACACTGATACAGATTGGCTTGGTAACGGTAAATTTTTCACTTTAGACTTTAAAAAAATATAGATTGGCCAAGATTTGATGAAAATTTGGAGTAACATCGCCAAGAAATAAATATAAGACAGCTTAAAATAAAAAATTGAGTTTAACAATGGATCGTCTGAAACGTAAATTATGAATTTTTAATATTAAACTTGATGAAATATCCTGAATTATGATGAGTATATAATTTCAGCCACAAAAATGGATTCGGAGTACGATCGCAAGTTCGAGGAGATGAAGAAGTACATCCCCTTTTTGGAGAGTATGATCGAAAAACTCGAAGACACGAACTCCTGTTCAAACCCTCGGCAGGCGCAGCTTAATAAAATAAGATCGCTGAGGGACCTACTATTGGATAAGAAGAAAAGGTATACATTTGTCTTAATTCTGTTATAGGTACACAAATCGCTGGTTGTCATCATTCAAGTAGCTGCAACCTTTGTTTGCCTTTTAAATACTGGTATTTATGTCACATAGGTTTACTTAGATATTTGAACGAAGTTTATACCAAATTAAAGCGAATTTTATTTGCTACATAGTTGACTGTAGGCGCGTATAAGAGACAAACTGGGGTTGCCCTAAACTATATTGACAAGTCTAAAAGTTATCAAGTATTTTCTTCATTTTCTCTGCGAAAAAGAATAGCACTACTGCTAGATTTATCTTCTCACCATTTTTAAACTTTCTACTCCATGAAAGTATTCTGCTAAAAGTGTGAACTTACGTAATTCCTGGGGTTCTTTGGGGTTTGGTTTTCTTTGAGTAAATGAGAATGCGGAAACCTTTAGCACCTAAAGACTAAAATCAAAATTGACTGGAACCATAACCCACCCGTTGAAATCCGTTGAAATCCTTGTCTACTAAGCTCTTCGGGCATAGGCTTGACATGGGCATTGGTAAAGATTGAATAGTGGAGATGGTTGCCATTTTAGTATTTCAAGGGTGTAAATCCGTAAAGTTTGGAGTCATATAACCTGAAAGAGGATACCCTTGTTTGTCACCAGACAAAAGTTGCGAACTTTTTTCAGGCAGTTAAAGAAAAGTACCTCCACCGTTTGTGTCGTGGTCCCGTCTTTGGTACATAATGATTCGGACTACTCAAGGTATTTAAGTACGTTGCTGGTAGCAGTGTGTATTGCCTCAACTCATTATAAGACGATTTGTACTGTCTATGAGTATGAATTAAACTATTTAAATGTACCTAAATGTCTGATCTATTTTTTCGTTTTTCTTAAAAGGTAAACATTTGGTTTCTCGCAGAAAGACGTAAGTGACGCGCTAAGCATATTATGACGTTGTTACTGCAATGACATTTGAAAATGAAACGGTGCTGCAAGTGAAATACCAAACTTAAGAACGTCGTAACCGCCCGGCTATGGTTGGCGGGTACGCGTTTCTCCAAAACGTTTTCTGCGATTTGTTTACCTTTTAAGACAGATAAGGAAAAATAGATTATAGTGCTATTTTTACCACAACGTTTACTGTAGACAATGATGGTACTTTTAGACCTTTCAGTTAGTTTAATCTAAATCGGTTAGGTCGGTAGATTAGAGATCGACAAATGTGTAGTACAGTTAGCACCATCGTAATAACAATTTGAAACTCATATATAAAACGTCAATAAATACGACTTCGATAAATAGAATGCCTGAGATGTCTACTCTCTGTGAAGATTGACCGCCTGAAATGAAAACCTGCACTGGTATCGTGGGCAGGAGATAAAAGTTTTATCCCCCGATTTTATCCACTGACAGGGGATAAAATTATCTTTTCCCAATGCTAAAGCATGGCGACAGAGGAGAAGGCGATGTATATTTCTATAAGTATATCCACTGAGTGTTATTTCCACCGCTGTGCCCATGCTCGACGGGTGGATAAAGCTAAGCGAGGGGATAAACGTTTTATCCTTTTCCCGGGGATAAAATTTCTCCCGCCCATGCTACCAGGGCTGGTGGTAGGTAGTAAATGCCTATCCGATACTTACGGTCTATCGCCACGAGAAGCTTTTTTGGTGTTCGCGATAAATGCTTGTATAGGAAGAAATTATTGACCAGCAGATAAAATAGCTGGCTTTGACTGGGAGGTCTCGGATTCGATTCCCGGCAGAAATTTGGGAATTTATAATTTCTAAATTGTCTCTGGTCTGGGCTGGCGGGAGGCTTTAGCGTTCCGGCACGATGGCGTGTAGAAAACCGACTAGGGGGTATGGGTTGAATCTACACTGCCATACCCGTTCCAAGTTAGCCCGCTACCATCTTAGACTGCATCGTCACTTACCATCAGGTGAGATCGCAGTCAAGGACTATCTTGTCAACGTATTAAAAAAAAAAAAGACGATAGCTCAGCGAGTTATTAATACACATCATAAAGTATTTTTGTAATACGACAGAGAAGCGATAACTTGGGACGTTAGTTATTACGAGATTAGTAGTTGACGCTTCATCACGCAGGTGTGGAAGAGGCATTATATAAAATGACCATAGAGTTAAAAAGTTGCAGACTTTTCAACAAAAACTTAGATTATTAGTCCACAAAAATGACCACAATTGCTTAAATTAGATTAATAAGGTAAGTTAATGAATTTATATCATCTGCAATCGAGTCTTCTCGATGTGGACGTGACGTACGTGACTAAAGGGTATATACTACAACAAAAAAAAACAGATAAACAAAAATGGCAAACAAATCCTAACTTAACATAAGTGTGCTTAATTTCCTGTTTATAATCGGTATATTGTCATAATAGGCGTTAAAAAATCATCAGTTCTCATATTGTAGAAAATTTTGGAAACACTTTTACTCAAAAATGATTTTTGTTTTAGGATGAAAATGGAAAATTTATTGAAATGTGAACAAGTTTTGATTAATTTATACGCAAAGGTTAAAGAGGTATGTTTATTTTAATATAAAATATTATTAAGCTAAACTAAGTACATACTAAGTAAAATAAAGTAAGTTATAGTATACATAATTTTTTTTAAATAATTCATATAATTTCAGCGTAATGCAATACCGGAGCCCAAAAACGAGGACTTGTCGAAAAATGAAAAAAATGTTCTAAATGTAGTCAGAAATAAGCTCAAGTCTGTTGTATCCAAACTACAACCAGAACCTGTTGAAACTTTACCAGAAATAGCACGAGCCAGTGAAACTGAGGAAGTTTGTGTACCTGGCAGTAAGGAACCAGCACTGTTTCAACGTAGACCCAACGTACCGTCATCGACGCCGTCACGTCTCTCTCCAACGGAAACGGCTTTAACCAAACGGACTTATACTCGGGTTCTACTATCACCTGAACCCAAAGAAACTTATTGGCCCAGTGAAACATCTTCAGAGAAACCTCTTTATAGTAGACGTTCACCTAAAAAATCACCGCGCAAACATTCACCATCTTATCACAGAAAAGAGCGAAAAAAGTCTTTCAAAAATAAATCAAAATATCACCAATCCAAGGATTTAAATATAACTTTAAATGTGCCAGAAGATAGCTTAAATTCATTGAATACAAAAGATATCTTGTCGAGAATAATAAATTGTAGTGATAATGATGTTGACATTGCTACGTTGCGTGAATTAAGGACACAAATTCTTGGGGAATTGAAAGAAACAGGAACGAATGATGATATATCTGATATTATACTTAAATCATATAAAAATAAAAAGAACAAACAATCGAATAAAACAAAAGATGAAAAACAGAGCAAAAAATCTGAAGTTGAAGAAGGTGAGCTTTCTGATAGTGAAAGTGAAGCCATAGAAAGTATTTATGGCAGTCTAATTGTTTTAGATAAAAATAAATCTGTATCTATGGGAAATAAAAGTTCTGACAAAGAAAAACCACGGAAAATACAGATATGTCTTGTCATTAACTCTGATAAAACTAAGGCCAGTGTACAAGAAGACACTGATAAGGATTCATGTGTTGATACATCTGACTTTGAAACATTTAATCCACACCTCGATCAGAAAAATAACGAAGTGGCAGTGATGGATAAAATAAGTTTAACTGGTGAGCAGGGTAACGAAGTTATAGCCAACATTTCAAATGATAAATTATCTGGCAATTTAATCTTGGACGGAGAAAATACAGGACTTGAAATCGAGGCAAAAAATCCTGAACAGCTTAGTATTGAGCAAGATAACGACGAAGAAGTAAAGTTTGTGTCTGCAGAAATTAAAGAAAATGACAATGAAAAAGAAACTGCTCAAGATGTGGAAGTTCTTAAGCCTAACTTCTATAAACCTCAAGAATCAAATGAAGTAGAAAATACAAATGATAAAAACTCCAAAAATTCCAAAAAAACAATGGAAGGCTCCCAGTTAGATACCACCAAAACAAGTATCAGTATTAGTGATGAAACTGATGAAGTAAATATACCATTATTGGAACCAACGGAACCAGTATTAGAACCATCAAAGGAAGTGTCAGAAATTGATATATTGCAAGCTCTTAAAAAAGAGATCCTCAGTGAAACAACAAACGTACTGAACACTGAAACTACAGTTTCCGCGTTAAGTACGCCGCTTTTACATCAGCCAAAAATTACAAAAGTTTCGAATGCTAAGGAAATAGGTCCTAAAAAGAGAATTTCAATTGAAAGTTATAAAGCTAAAGCTGTTACTCCTTCTGCAACTAGGTCCAGTATAGATATAAAAAATACTGTTAAAGATGACATTTCGAGAAAACAAAGTCTGAAATTGACAGAAAAAGAATGTGAAAGGTTTAACTTTTTGTCTAAACTAACTTTAACAGAAAGCTCCGATGAGGAAGATAAATCAAGTTTGTCTTTAGATGACATATATACTGATTTGGCTCCAAAATCCCCCGACCATGAAGATTTTGCTGATACGGGACTTAAACCGCCTGTAATTATCCCCATTGAGCCAGTTCAGTCACCAGTTGTTGGTTCGGAAGCTGACGTTGACATGAGACAATTATTACCGAATGTGAATGATTATGATTCATCTGCTATACTCTTAATGTCACCAATTAATGTAGAAAAATCAAAAGTATTTAATACTGAGAAAGAAGTGACTAAAAATGACGAAAGAGTTGCATCGCCCCTAGTAGATCCTAGGATGAAGAGAGATAGTAACTCGGTATCTAACCAAAATACTATCAGTTCAGAATCATTCAATGTTGAAAAGATACAGTCACCGCTATCTAATGTCCTTCCATCAACTTCAGCTGTGCATAAAATAAATGTGGAACAAACACCAGCATTAAATGTGACTTCCATTACTAATAGAAATTTAATGGCAACAACCAGTCTACAAAGTTTGAACATTGCACCAAATGTGAATGTGTCTTCGCATATCCCGCCTTTGATTCCAAGTTTGACTTGTAATAGTATACTTAATACAGCCCCCAACATGACTCCAACTATGAACCCAAATATTCCATCGCTCATGACTCCGAGTAGAACAACACAAATTGGTAACATGACTCCAAGTATGACACCAAGTATGACGCCAAGTATGACACCAAGTATGGCAAATATGACACCATCTCGCCACACGTTTGATAACGAAGACTATTCTAATCGCAAACATGTCTATGCACCGATGTTTCCGGTTGGTGAGTTGCGAGATGGTAAGGATAACTCAAGGGATCACCAGTGGGATTCTTCTGATAGTCGGTCATCTTTCTGGGAAGATCGAAATCTAAATAACTCGTCTTTACAAAGGGACATTGATTATAGAGATCAAAATATGTACTCTATGCAAAGAGATGTTGATTATAGAAGAAGTCATTCTGTGCAGAGAGATATTGATTATAGAGATATAAGAAACAGTTCCGTGCAAAATAGCTACAGTTTTGATAAAAGAGATTCTGATCGTATACAATATCCGCCTACACCCAACCATCCATTTGGAAGACGAGACTGTCCACCAACCCCAACACCATCATTTGGAAGAGTCGATAGACCAATGACTCCAGTCCACCCTTTTGGTAGATCAGAATGTCCATTAACTCCTAGTCATCCCTTCGGAAGGGGTGAACCACTTCTTCCCTTACCCAATTATGGTAGATCTGAATATAGTCAACCCGCAACAAGGTCGCAAGATCCAAGATTAAATAGGAATACTGACTATGACAATAACCAATATAGAGACGATGACCGAGAACGGGCTTTTTATCAAGACCGCCAATTTAACTCTGGTTCCTACGATACTGAACACCACTTATTACGAAATTATCATCGTGAACAAAGTGTAGGAAGAAACGAGAGAAATAAAAATTATGATTACCGAGACAAAATGTCCCGCCGTGAAACTAGTCTTAGTCGTTCATTCAATCGGGATGATCGAGATTATGGCCGTTCTTTTAACAGAGAATATGAAGGTCATCGTTATTCCAGAAATCGTAGCAAACGCGGTAGAGTGTATGACTATAGAAACGATTCGAATAACTATGATGAAGGTCATCGTCGGACCTACCAACCGGAAAGAAGCGTTGGAAAAATGCAAGATACAATATCAAATTTCACAAAAGAGCGCATACCTTGTTCAAAATCTGAAGATAATAAGTTACGCGTAAGTCCCCACGGTGGACCCTCCTTTATAATTGACACAAGCGTTAATAGTTCATTCCAACACAATAACTCCAGTTTTGACGCTCGTCGACAACGTGCTTCAAGTGTTGGTCGTACTCTGCACCGCGTTAGCAAGACCCACGAAACAAAACCTATATTTTATGATGTTGAGAAACAAAATAGAAGTGCTAAAAACTTTCGGCGTGCTTGTAGTGTCGGGCGGGAGGTCCACGATAGCAAAAAGCTTGACTTCAAGGATATCAAGGCCGATCTTAAGTCTTTTAAATTTAATTCTAGTTTTAAATTTTCTAAACATAACGTGAGACGAGATCTTAGCTTAGTATCTACTGAACATCCAAAAAGTGATAACTATCGTAGTGGACAAAAAGTTACGCGCGAGATCTACGACAAATCTAAATGTAATTCAAAATACTCGCCCAGAAAAAACGACAGAGATCCAAGAATGCGCCGTGAGAGCTCGCATGATATTAAAGATAGGAGTAGCTCACGAGATTCCAAAAGTTATGGTATAGTCTATTCTACTGATAACATTTCAAAGGGTACAATTTTAGGTTCAGGTTACGGCGTTAAAAATTATAAAATTCCAAAAATTAAACGCCCACTAGAGGTAACAGAAACCAGTAAAACAACAAATGATGATGATGAAGGTAGCGTGCGGTGTTCCAAAAATGAACCGAACGAGTCGAAATTACCAAATGAAATAAAAGATCATAAATCTGAAAATAGTTCGAATGAAACAAAAATTACCGCGGCCCAAAATGTTACATCAAAAGATGTGTCTTTTAAAGATAGTGATGATACAGAATTATTAAATGACAATAGTGAACAACCAAAAGAAAAAATAGAAGAGTTCAATGAAATTGATAATAGTCTAAGTGAAACTTGTTACAGTGGAAGGAAAAATAATAAAAATCGTAAGTCGAATAATTTACAAATTACAAAAAAAATATTAAGTGACGATGACACTAAAGATCAAAATGACACTGAAACAAATAATCTTAAGAAATCAATGGATTCAATAGATAGTACAGAGAGAAGAGTTACGAGATCAACTCGTAAAAGTATGCCTGAAGAACCTATATCATTAGAATTATCACCAATAAAAAGAACGAGGAAAGTAAAAAAATCCTTGGTTCTAGAGTCAGATTCGGACGATAACGATAAGTATTCAAAACCAAATTCTGAAGAATTCAAGAAGCGTTCACATGAAACAGTGCATACTTCTGATACTGAAAACATTCACGAGAACAGTGAACAAAAAGCAGAACTAGAAAATAAGTTATCAGAAACTATCAACACGGAACAACAAGAGGTAGAGTCTAACAAAAAAGTAACATCAGTTCTACAAAACAGTATAGTAGACGAAAAAGAAAGACAAATAGACGAAGTCTTGGATTCCAGCTTTGGGCTAGGTGATCTTGAGATGTTTACTGATAATATAACATCAGATCCAGTTATTGATAATATAAATGCCCTAATAGCTGATTTGGACCATGACTTAGATTCGTCTAAAAATACTGACGCTAATAGTCACTTCACCAATGAAATAAATCTTGAAACAATGTTAGAAAACTTAACAAGCCCGGATAAAACTGACAAAAAAGAAATTGAAAGTGCCGCACCACATGAAAAAGATATGATTGAAATGAACAAACCTAATGAGGAAATAGATATGAAGGCGTGTGCTGTAAATAATATGGCAAGTAATGTTGTAGAACAGACTGATATTTCTAAGATTTCTCTTACTATCTGTAGCAGTAAACGTGATTTACAAGAAGGTAAAATTTCATGTAATAAAGCAGAGTCTGATGGCTCTGAAATTTTAACCTCTGTTAGTAACATGAATAATAAAATTCAAGACAATGAAACTCTCCCAGATTCTATCGAAAAAGAATGTGAAATATTTGAACCGTGCGTACCACCTCTCGCTGAAATTAATAAAGTTAACGTAGAAGACCCTTGTAGTAATGATGCCATAGTTTCAACTTCAGAAGACGGCAACGAGTTAAAACTTGAGACTTCAAAAAAAAATGTTTCTCATAGTGAGACCGCTGATAGTCCATCTACTCCTGATAGTACAATAAACAGCTACATTGACGATTTAGTATCAACAAATATTTTGCCTCCTCCTGATGAATCAAGATGTGAAATGAATTCTGATATAACTTCTACACATGTTACTGATTCATCAAATAAAGAATCTTTAGAGTTAGTTTCTTCTGATGTTGGAAATCCGACAGAAATCGAATCAATCTTGTCTATTTTAAAAGACAAAACTAAAATGAAAGAGTTACTTTCTTTATTGGATAATCAGACTAGTGAAAAGATGAAAAAAAAATTAGAAAAATTAAGCGAAATTGTGTCTGATGATGAATCTGAAGATGCAAATAATATTCCGGAAAAATTAGGAGAATTGAAAAGTAGTAACCAAATTGTAAATGATAATGCTGATAAAAGTTGCACAAAAGTTAATGAAGGAATTAAAAGAATTGACTTTGATACAAACGTTTTAGATAAACAAGAAGAGAAAGCGATCCCAAGTAATTATGAACCGTTGAACGTAAACGTAGAAGATAAAGGAGAATTAGAAAAAAGTTGTTCGATAGAAAATAACAGTGCTACAGACCAAGCTGTTAATGACTACAAAGAAGTTGAAAAAAGTCTTTGTGAAGAAAATATCAATACAACAAATAAAGCGATCAGTGAGTCAAAAATTGTTGATATAAACGATGAAGAGCAAATTCTTCAAAGTGTAAATAAAATATCTCAAGAAAACACAGTAACAGAAGAATCCAAAATAAAAGAACTTAATAAATGTGAAGAGATCGAAAAAAATCAGCAAAATGAAATAACGGAAGATGAGAAATTTCCTATAAAAAAGAAGAAAAGGAGAAGAGGTAAAAAGCGGAACCGAGGAAATAAGAAACGAATAACTGTTGAAGATAAACGCGTAACCCGTTCAGATTCAATAAATTTACAATCCACGCCAATACTGGAAAAACCAGGTCCAAAAAAACCGTCTAGAGAACTAAAGCAATTACAGGAAGACATCAGAGAAATGTTTATAAAAGAAGATATTTTGAGCTCTACAGGCATTCGCATGTGCCGTATAGCAAAGTTAGTCGATGAAAAAAAAAAGAAAGATGTATCGACTAGTGAAAGCAATAATCAAGAACCATTAATTGTGCTTGAAAAGTATAGTGACCTAAATGCATCAGAGAAATTGTCTGAGATAGAAAAAATACGAAAAAAGAAAATAATAAATACTAAGAACAAAGATGTTGACGCGAATAATTCAAACACACTAAAAACACTAAATAAAAATTCAAGCAAAACAGAAACTTCCCTAGATTCTAAAACTAAATTACAGGATGCAAAACATGATAGTTTAGATCCGTATACGTTTGAAACCGATTCTGTTAGTGAGGTGAATAATGAAAGTGATACTAAACATGACAGTAGTTCTGAATATGAAAGTGATTCTGTAGATTCAACTAAGAGCTCTGCAAGCACGGAATTAGCAGAAACCAAAAAAAAGGTTAAGCGCAGGAGAGGTAGATTGTGGCAAACGGGAGTTATTAAACCAAAACATAAGAAAAAGAAATCGGACCAGAAACCAGTTCCTACTACTTCAACGGATAATGTTCCTGTACCTGAAACACGCAAAGTTCCAGACTTTACTTGTTTCACCGACAGAACTTATTGTTTTCGTAAACATGTATCGACTTATAACTGTCGAATTTGTTTGTACACTGGTACTGATATAGTTTATCACTACAAAAAGGAACATCCTCATACAGAAGTTCCGTTATCTCGACTGAGTCCGGCTGTGTCAAAGGAAGCTATAAAAGAATCTGAAGACGTTAATTTTCAAGAAATTAGTAAAATATCGTCAAAAAAATATATCTGCAGGTTTTGTTTTAAGGAATTTAGTAGGAAGAGGCGCCTTTTAGAAGCATTTTTCTGGCACATCGTTAGCATGCATACAGGAGAATACAAACAAACATGTCCCAAGTGTGTTGATACACAAATTTGCCCGTTGGATATAGATATTCCACCTCCACCAAAAGACGCCAATGGACAACTTTTAGGATACATTTGCGAAAAATGTAATTACACCCAAATATCTTTAGAGAATTTAAAAACTCATGTTATAGTCTGGCATAACGACGAACAAACTGCGGTGTATACAATTAATTTAGCCAATTTGACAAAAAGTGCTTTAAATACTATTCTAAGCCAAAACCAAGTTGATTCAGAAAAACCGCGGTTACTGAGAAGTTCTCGATCAAATCGAAGTATGGCTGAAGCCAGTGGCGATGAAAGTGATAGTACTGAAGAGCTAAATGAAAATCTAAAAAAGAAACCTGTTAGAAAAGAAGTCGAACCAGTCGTTGAAACCAAGGTACCTAGTCACATCCAATCAAAAATTACGTTCGAGAACGATATCACAGATGAAATAATTTCTAATTATGATGCTACAGTTAAAATTGAGTCTGATACAAATGAATTACAGGATAGCCATTTTGATGACTCTCATTCTGAATCAGAAAAACAGGCAGATGAGATGAAAAGTACAGAAATTGAGAAACCTAAAGCGGCTACATCGCAGGAAATCTTCAATTACCCGCACTTTAAGATAAAAATTTCCCAAACCGGTTCTAAAGAATATGTATGTTGTATCAACGGTAACGATAATCATTATAAAACTTCTCTTTTGATATCAATGAAAAAACATGTGCAGTTAAAGCATACAGAAAAATGGGATGGATATTGTTGTATTTGCAAAGTTATTGTTACTCCTCAAGGCGAACACAAGTTTAAGGAATGCTTGCAACATTTTCTAGATAAACATATAGATGATTTCCCGATCTTGGAAGAAATACCAGTAACACACGAACCATTAATAGAAAATAATGATCCTCCTGTTGGAAACGAAGTGCTCGAGCCTTCTACAAATAATAAAGCATACATTAATGTCCGGCCGCTGTCAGAGCTTATATCAGGACCAAGAGATCCCCAACAAACAGAAGATGTTGGTCCTGTTTTGCCGGTAATAGAAAGCGTCATAAGCCTCGGCGCCCAAGTAGAACAGTCACGGCCTAGTCCGTCTTATCCAACTCCCATAACAGAGAATGTCGAAACCTTAAAACAATATAAATACGAAGAATTTCAAGCAGATATTATGTCCAGAAAACAACTTGTTGTCTTGGAAGCGATGATGTCTCCCAAAAAATTGGTACAAGTGTTCAAATGTGCTGGTCGTTTTTGTTTCTTCACAACGGATAGCGCTGAAGATGCACTTCTCCACGCTTCAACGCATATGCGAATTGGCGGAGTTGACTCGCTGAGTTGTGCTTATTGTGACTATGACACATCCGGCAATGCCATTCATTTAATAACACATGTATTCAAGTATCACGGTTGCTGTCCGTATGTGTGCAGCATGTGCTTCTACCGCGCGGCTGCAAGTCAGCTGGTCAACGCACATATCAAGAGAGTCCACGATAAAGCGACCGATGTTAAAATCTTAAAGACTGCATTTCAAACTAGTCCTCTTCCAGAAGACTGCATACTATCACGAGAAACTGCTGTGCCTTACTATCTTTGTTGCGGTATGTGTTTATTTTATCTAACTAATTAATGCTATAAACTTGACTACTGTAAATAATGACAATATAACCTTATGTTGTTAAATTGAAGAAACTTCATTGCTGAAATATTTATTTAAAAAGTAAATATTGTTTCTTGTTCATTATGAATACGTTTTTTAGTTGCGAATACATTTTCAGTGTTTATTTGACACATTTTCAGGTCAAAATTCACCTGACGGTCCATGCAAGTTCAGGACATATACACCTGGGAAATTCAGCGAACACTTACAGATTCGACATCCTACTTCCACCGAATTCTTTTGTTTTGTATGTATTGTGGAGAGAATCCTAATCCTAGTTTTTTTTGTAATGATACATATTGGAACCTTTTCTGAAGACTGTTTTTGTAATGTCAGTTTCTTTTGTTTGCAGATATGTTCAAGTTCGGTATCAACTCCTGCTGAACTAATTTGTCATTTAAAGACTCATGGTTTAAAGGTATACCAATGTCCTTGGTGTGTGTTTGGAGCTGACGATGAAGCAGAATTAATGGCACACGCCTCAGCTCTACATCCTAACCGGCAACCAAAGGCATATTTGAGGATCATCACTAATAAGGTTGGTAATTTGTTGATCCTTATCAAATACATATCCTTATTATTTATAGATTTGATTGATAGTAGTTTCATTAGTATATTAGATTATATTGCGTATTGTTAAGTGCCCACCCTTTTTCATAATTATTTTTTTCTTTGTCTTCGGCTAACAATATTTCCTTGCTAAATCAAAATAATTGTTTTCAATTACAGGAAGGCACGAATGAGCTCAGAGTTCTGCCTTTGGCTCATTTAAACAAACATGATATACCCGCTGTAGAAGTTGGACCAAATACCCAAAAAGATTTTCCCGTACGAGAAGCAGAGAGGTCGATAGAGTTAGAAAAACTAATCGGACACACAAATTTCATGATAGAATCTATGTCAACGACTAAAGAAATGAGTATTCAGGGTGAAACAGGCCTACACTCGGATGTATCTGTGTTAGAAAATATGAACATTTTAGAGTGTACAGAAACAATTATACCGAGAATGACAACTCCGGTCCCTCCTGAAAGTACAATTGATAAATCTGAACAGTGTACCCCGATTTTAAAAGCGGAAACACCTCAGTTACCCCGCGAAAAGATATCCCAACCTGAACCTGAAATCGTTTGCTTAGACAGTGACGACGAAACGTCACCTCCAGTCGTAACAAGTGTACCGGTTGTGCCAAACGCTGAGATTATGCAACTTTTGAATCCAGTCGAAAAGGAAAAAAAGAAAGTGGAGCTGACCGAACTATTTGTGTGTTCCAAATGCAAAATGAAGGTGAAATGTGGTTCTGGCTTCAGAAAGCATATTAACGCTTGTTTTTCCAATACGTCTGATCTTATTCCTTGCATTCACTGCTCACTGTCGTTTTCAAGGAAAAATATTGTCACACATTATAACACTCATTGTGACAAAACTAAGGAGCTGCAACAGTATTACTGCCAAAAATGTTTCATGGGATTAAATAGCATCACCAAAGTAAAACAACATCTATATACTACTCACGGAGTGGCTAAGTCTGATACGTCACTGCCTGAATGGATTAGAGAAGTCTTCACGGGTCCAAAAAAACGTCAAAAACGGTCCCTAGAAATCTTAGACAAAGCCTTCGAACCGCCTGAGAAAGTGACGAGATATGGACCACAAGATATCGACAAGCTGCCGATTAATCCCATTCTGGACGATTCTGTCTCTTGTTCCTTGTGTGAATTCAAAACGAAAGTGCGGCTCAACTTGGTGAGGCATTTACAACTGCACGCGCAACAACAGCCCGTTCCGCAGACTGCGCCGGTCAACCCGGTGCCGCACTTGGAAACGAACGAAAAACATTTCGACAAGATGGTCAATCTCGCTTCCAGCTCTATCGGGGCTCGTCCTGCCGATAAGAGTAACAAGCCGGAAGCGAACACGTCCGTTACGCTGTCGATCGCACCGGAAGTGGCATCACGCTACCCAAAGTTCGTGTGCGACAAACAGCGTCTCACCTGCGGAGCTAAAGATTGCTCTTACACTTCTTTAGATGAGTCGTTGTTGAAATGCCATTGGGAAACGCTGCATTACGGCACGAACGATTTCCACTGCGTCCACTGCCCTCCATACCAGAATTTGGATAAATCCAAGCCTTTAACCGCGGCGAGAATAATAGGTCATCTAAAAATGCACGAAGATACTCTATACGCTTGTTCACTATGTTCATACTATCACTATCGGCGTCAAATTCTCGAAAAACATTTGTTGGATTATCATAATAAGGCAGGGCACGTTCTGATTGTCAGGGAAGGCAAAGTGGGGGATATCAATGCACCCACCGCGGCGAATGCTAGCCTTTTAAGAACGCCGGCACCCACAATGGATTTGAAGCCCTGGCAATGCGGTCTGTGTAAATTTAAGAGTTTACTTCGCCAAGAGGTGGTAGATCATTGTGCTAAAGTACATAATTCGAAAATGCAATACAAGTGTGCGTATTGTGCATTTAGAACTTCGAACCCCGAGAACATAACTAAACATCAATCGAAGTCCCATGTTGGCAAGCCAGAAGAAATTTTCTATTTCTACTATCGAGAGGGTTCCGTACCGGATGATCCCGATGGGACAACCCGATGGCAAAAACAAAGTCAGGGTGCAGTTACGTCAGAACCAAGAGTTAAGTCCGAGGATCTGAGTGAAATACCCTCATCTCCACTACCAAAGTCACACAGTATTCTACGAAAACTTGTACCAGCTGTAGATCTTAATCTAGTCAAGAAAGAGCTAGAACCGGTCCAAGAGACGATTGAAGATTTGTGCAAGGAGTTCGGTGCATTTTGTGAACCGAATGGACTCAAATACAAATGTTCACTGTGCAGCAATGTTATAGAAGACAGCTTGGAAGCTATGCAGTCACATCTTTACGAAGAACTGAAATATAGAAAGTGAGTAGATTCTAAGCGAACGTAATTAGTATTAAAAAGACTTAAAAACAAACTTACTACTATTAATTACATTGAAATCGTAAAAGTAGCAATCATTTTTAAGACAATCGCGCATTTACTAGTTAACGTTAACTTTAGAAGTTACACAATAACCTCAACTATTAACCTTTTCTATACTCTTTTTTTTTCTTTCGTATTGGAATGGTTATAGGATTATAATTTAAAAGTCGTTCATTGTAACTTTTAGGTGGGGCTGCAGTATATGTTCCTACAAGGCTTTTCACAAGGAAGGGTTCAGCGAACACATGCAAACAGAACATAGGCAAAATCGAGATCCGATCGCATTGCCCGTCGACAACAGGGTAGAAACTTGGGTGGCTAAGTTATTAGAATACCAAGCGAATTCAAT
Source organism: Hipparchia sbordonii (assembly GCA_038048805.1). Classification (NCBI taxonomy): domain Eukaryota; kingdom Metazoa; phylum Arthropoda; class Insecta; order Lepidoptera; family Nymphalidae; genus Hipparchia; species Hipparchia sbordonii. The sequence continues at coordinate 2,131,670 of CM076107.1, read as the reverse complement.
AGCCAAATATAAAGAAAACTTAGCCAAGCAAAAAGAAGAGATCTTAAGAACTACTCCTGGACCTTCCACATCAAAGTCACAGCCCCAACAAGCGAATGAAAGCTCAAATAGTGTAGGTTCCACCAATAAGCCCGATGAAGCAGAATTGGAGAAGATTTTTGGGCCATTTGGTGCGTCCTCAAACTTGTTATTCTGCTGTCCTAAGTGCAGTTCTTCCTTTAAAGAAGTAGATCTCATGCATAGCCATTTGGAGAGCGAACTGAACAAAATAAGGTAAGTACCAAAATGGCTTTGGAATTTTAATCTTGTATTATAATGACATGGTTTTGCTCAGTATATTTGCTTATTCTCACGGTTGTAGATTTATGATTAGTATTCGAATTGCATTTCAATAGATTTTGCAGTGCTTAAACAATTTTTCAAGCTTCTAAGATAAATCGTAAATAATCCAGCTTTTGTTAATACATATGTAAATAGCAATGTCAAAGTGAGCGCGTTTACTTGCGTCGGTGAAAAGTAATCTTCTCTTGCCAAGAGTAACTCGGTTGATATAGATGTTTCTTTTTTTACAGGTGGTTTTGCAGCAACTGTGCGATGAAGTTCCAAACGTACCACGAAGCGCAATTCCACAGCAGGAGCGTTCACATGGGGCAAGGCGCCCGACCGGTCGAAGTGACCAGAGACGCTACGGTCAGAGCGGCCTGGATAGACGCCGTTATTAAAACACAAAAACAGAGCATGGACACCTCTCCCGTGCAAACGCCCACGAAGAAAACCTTCAACCAAATCGAAGACATGACTGAACCAGCGGAAAACTCATTGCTTGTCGTCCGTTACGAGGAAAAAATACCAACGCCCGAAGAAGAAATGGCGCGCAAAACACCAGCTGCCGCCGTAGACAGCGACGATGAGAAACTAGTAATCGATGAACCACTAGAAAACAGGAAAGCTAATAAACCCATACACAAGTGTCAGCATTGCCCCTACTTTACCCCTAATGAAAAATTTTTGCGCGACCACATTCTGCGACACTATGGCTTAAAACAGTTCGATTGCCCTTATTGTGGCTTGAATGGAACTCGCAAGACTTTAGAGAAGCACCAGAAAATGTACCACCCGAAGGAACCAATAAACTTGGTGCCTGCGACCATCCCGCCCGAGTCCCCTAGCGAATATTACAAAAAGTTTGCAAATTCCCCCACTGCAGACGGTACCCCAGGCAAAGTCGTGTGCTTAGTTTGCCGAAATTATTTCACCGAAACAGAGTCCCTCGATCATATACACGATAAAATACTTACTACTTTCGGCAAAAAGGGTGATGTCGTTGTGCAGTGTAGCGTCTGCCATACTCTTCATAAAGACGTCACAGCTTACTTGAGACACCATAAAATGATTCACCCCGAACTCGGAGTCAATTACGTGTTCAGTAAATTGAACACTGTGACCGCTGAATCTAAAGAGCTGCTCTACGCTTGCGGACTTTGCCCCCAGAAGTTCTCGCAAATAAAAGACATAAGAACTCACGCAGACACGAACCACCAATACATGCTGAAGTACACGTTAGTTCCTAAACATCCAAATATCGCAATCGTAGATTTAGAGAATTATGAAGAAAATTCGTCGAAACGTAAAACCGAAGATGATACAATTTTACCGCCCTGTAAAAGAACTGCGAGAAAATCAACGACCAAATTACCTCTATCGAGAAGCGCACGGAAGTCCACGACGAAACTGCCGTTTCACGTGCATTGTGAAACTGAGGAATTCTCCCACTATGGGGGCAAACCATCCACTGAGGGCTTAGAAGAAGTAGTCGCCATGATCCCCTTCTGTAATAAAATAATGCCATTCACGTTTGGTAAGCTGAAAGATATGATAAACATTGATCCAGCAGTTGTTGTTGATAAAACTATTATCCCATAATAAGTTCCTCCAGTGAAGTGAGATTTAAGTTATTTTGATTTTGAATGTGTAGAATTTTTGGTGATCTGATTAAAGCGGGAAAGACGCACACTTTTATGTCGAGTGATTGTTGAATATTCCTGGTCATAGTACGATCGATTAATTGTATTTGACTTGACTGATTATGATTCGTGAAATATTGAGTGTATCGTGTTATGATTGTTCTCGGCCGCATGGAGTAAAGTAATATCTGCAGTCTGAATATATATTTTGTTGTTTTACAAATAGTGTTAACTCAAAAATATTAACACACATGTCAAACTTGTTTTTAATATTCTTGAATTTCTCAACATTTTTCTGCTTGATATCCGGAGACCCCTTGTAAGAACTAAAAATCCACTGAGTATTTAATACTCTGTTTTATCCAAGTTGCGTAAATCTTTCAAAATGTTAACCAAATACAGTTTCAAATTGTGACATTTTTGTCCATTGTTCTGAGATAACAAATGATAGATTTATGACAATGTACACTACTACTACTTTCATGCAATGTACAGAAATATGTGATTTACTGGCGTCAAAAAACACAATGTTAATTTACTCCATGCAAAATAAATTAGACTAGACTTGTAGAGAACCAATTCTGTTATTATAATATGCCACACATGGCCAATAAATCTGTGATTTTTTCATCATTCTGTATAGTTTATTTAGTTTTTAAGTATAAGGTATCTAATTAAGAATTACATAAAAAGCATTTTTATGATAAACAGTAGGAATATTTCGTTGTACGTTGTGAAGATTTAATTTGACCATTTAATATTCTGCTACAATAAAGTAAGAATCCTAATTAGGATTTGAGCTTCGAGTCGGGCTCTTAATTAAGATCCTAATGCCCATTTTCACCAACCATACCTAAATCGTCCCCTAAGTAAGAGTCTCTTTAAGTAAACAGCCCCTAAATACAATCCCTTACCCAATTTTATTTTCACCTTGAAGTGTTCCCTAAAGGTTCGTGAAAACGCAATTAATAGAAAGCATTTCCAAACTTAGCTTAATAGCCCTTAAAAGTTAGGAAATGTTGGTGAAAACATAACTTACTCGTACACAAATCCTACTTAGGATTTCTACATTTAGAGTAGTGTAAGGTCATTCAGATACCTACTCAAATAAAAAATACACTGCAAGCTGATATTTTTAACGGTGATTTTAAATTTTAAGTGAGTGTAATTGATTGTCGAAATTGATGCCATTTCCAAACAAAATAAATGAATAAGTTATTTTTACGTATCTACACTTGTAGTTTTTTCTTTAAACTTATAATAGGAATAAAGCCTCAATAGCCCAACGGTTAAAGGTGCGGACTGAAAACTGAAAGGTCGCAGGTTCGAGCGCCACCCGTTGCACTATTATCGTACCCACTCCTAACACAAACTTTTCGCTTATTTGGAGAAGAGCGTAGAATAACAGTCAAGTTCAGCATGGTTATCCATTAAAAAAAAAGATGACGTTGCAGATTTTCCATACAAAAACTCTTAGAACGTCTTTATTCCTCGGATAAGCGTTATTCGGCGGTGGTCAAAAAGCTGGCCGTATGAAAGGTCTCTGGAATAAAAACATTTTTTTTAACGATCGATGACACTAAAATTATCCAATTTTGCCCGCATGTAAAACCAATACAATCGTATAACAGGACGGAATACATGATAGAATAGAATAGAATTCTTTATTTGCATAATGATGTCGTCTGACCTGTCTTCTATGGGATAGGGGAGAGTGCGCTGAACTTCGACATCCTACTATTTGTATAATAAACCAAACTGAAGGTTTCTCAGGTAGTACCAAGGTAAAGACCTGGGGCCCAAGTCTGCTATTGCAATTGTAGTTCAATTGTCTATCAATGACATCCCAATTGCTACTTTTAGCAATTTTGGTAGTCTACTAATTCAATGGCGTCCCAATTGTTTTCCGATGGTTTGCCACTGACACATCTAGCTTTGAATCTAGCTTAACGGCAGGATCTCCGAAAACAGCCTGTTTTTGATTCAATAGTAAACAATCAAATATTCTTTGTTTTGATTGGTTAAAAATATATGTTGTAGTTTAATACACGTTCTAAATTATTTTACCGTTCAAAAGTCCATATTTTGAACTTCACTCTATCAAATAATATTCCGAAAACAGTGTAGTTTTTAATTGTTTTTCAGGTTGTATGTATAGTATATCAAAGTTAAACTAGAAAAAAAAAATGTCAAAAAATAGGCAAAAGCTTTTCGAAGAATATTTTACCGTTAATTTTTCTCTAAAAAGTTTACTTTTTTTTTTATCAAGACTGTTTTACTTTTTTTTAACAAAGTGGCTCGTGCGCTTCACTTCATTTGCTTGCAAATTACTGCGGCCGAAGATCGTGCCCTTAAATAAACGTTTTTAATATGTAGTTTTTTTTGAAACTCATTTCGGCAAACGCTTTTTAAGCTAATGCCAATACCGAGGTATCATTGAATTACAATCCAATTATGAGAAATCGAACGACCATTGTTAATTTAGTAGACTACGAAATTTTGGACCAATGATAATTGAATTGTAATTGTATTGCGGATCAATGACAATGACATGTAAAATAGCAGACTTGGGGCCCTGGTTTGGAGAATCATCAATATGCGGAAAAACATTCATGGAGGTCGCGAGGAAGCTATTAGATTGGCCAATAGATGGCGCCTAAAGGCTAGCAATCTCTTTTAGCACACTCTTGTCCACTATTAGAGATATTTCTCTCGCACAGATGTTTTATTTCTGTGGAGATTCGGTCGGGATGACATTATTTTATTTAGCTACTAGCTGATGCCCGCGACTTCGTCCGCATGGATTTAGTTTTTGAAATCCCGCGGCAACTTTGATTTTCCGGGATAAAAAGTAGAATATGTCACCCTCCAGCCCTGGTAGCATGGGCGGGAGAAATTTTATCCCCGGGAAAAGGATAAAACGTTTATCCCCTCGCTTAGCTTTATCCACCCGTCGAGCATGGGCACAGCGGTGGAAATAACACTCATTAGATATACTTATAGAAATATACATCGCCATCTCCTCTGTCGCCATGCTTTAGCATAGGGTAAAGATAATTTTATCCCCTGTCAGTGGAAAAAATCGGGGGATAAAACTTTTATCTCCTACCCATACTACTAGTGCTGCTCCTCAACTATACTCAGGCAAAAAATCACGTCGATCCGTAGCTCTATTGCAGCGTTATTGAAGGACAAACTAACAAACATTATAATATAAGTAAATTAGTATGAGCACAGTAAGAAGTTCTTACTAAGAACACATGATTAGAGCACAAGGGCTTGGCGGAAAAGTAATTCGTGTGGAGCTTGTGATTTTAGCGGTTAGCGACGGGCGGCGATTTTCAACGGACCTTTTTCAAACTTTTGGCATCACCAACTGATAGCATAGCATTATGTCGATTCTCTAAAAATGATTGCATCAGTGTAGCGATCGCAATGAACTTTGATTGGCTGGTACCGTCCCGCTATTGGTTAAAATCCATTGACGCGGCAAGAATGCTATAAATTCAGCCAATCAGAGGCAATAGCGATCGTTACACTGATGCAATCATTTTTACGGAATCGACATGAAACAACAAGAACTGACAGTTGACCTGACAGTTGACCCCCCGCGCCGCTGTCCCCGTACGAATTACGTTCCGTTTTTGCCATGGCTTTTGCCGTATTTATTACATTAACAACACAAAACATTCAAATATTTATTATTTTTAGATAATAATAATTCGCGTCGCTAGCAACTATTAGGTATATCTATAATAATCTATGTGGTGCAGGAAATTCTCTAACTGAAATTGGACTATTTGCATCACTGGTCCGAAGACCTAAACTGTGCACAAAATGGCGGCTGAAGACTGACGAGCTGCGTGCGGCTGTGTTGACGAATGGACGCGGAACAAATTGAGAGCCTCTGAACGACTCGTTGGATTACAGCACAGTGTAGGTTATACAGTAAACCCAGTTCTTTTTTTTTTTTTAATTCTCATTTTTAATAAGGGACTTTTGAAGGTGACCTTCATGTCAGCCCCATCGGTACTCACAAAATATTACAATTATAATAATACAATTAATATATACAAAATGAACTACTTATATAACTATATCAATTTGAGAGAAACACTAACAAATCTATATACTTTAACAGCCGAATTACTCAAAGAAAACCCAGTTCTAACAATTGGGTATTTCACTGTTGTCAAAATGTGGATATTCATTAATTTTTGTCTAGTGGGAGGCTTTAGCCGTTGCTAGTTACCACCCAAAGACGTGCCGCCAAGCGATTTACAGTTCTGGCACGAAGGCGTGTAGAAACAGATTAGGGGTTTGGGTTGAATGTACACTGCCATACCCCTTCCAAGTTTGCCCGCTACTATCTTAGACTGCATCGTCACATTACCATCAGGTGAGATCGCAGTCAAGGACTATCTTGTCATCGAATTAAAAAAAAAAATTATAATCGAAAATGGAACATGTAAGAATAACATTCGTAACAGAAAATAAATCGGTCAAAAAACAAATAAGTTATTAAAAAACTTTATTTCAAGTAAGTATATAAAAAAAATTTAATTAACGACTAAATTACAAAACAAACGCGCGTCAAATATTATGATGTTTCACTATATTTTTGTTAATATGGCAAATTTTTTTGACCCGATCGTGACTTTACACCAGAATCTAATGACCTACAGTGGAACAAGTTAAGGTTATTATTATAGTTCTTGCAATTCACGAGGACGCGTGGTTCATGGTTGTGTGTGTATCGTACCTATCTGTGTAAGTGTGAACGAGAGCTTGCTCGCACCTGGCTGCTCCCACCTAGGTTCCTGACAGGCACGCACACTTACGCAATGTGTATGTACACGACGTAACCACAAGTAAAGCTCACGCGTCCTCATGAATTGAAAGAACAGCAAATGGGCGTTCATAATCCTACTTACTGCAATCACTAGGCTGTGTCATCAACGTATTTAAAAAAAAAAGCACCAAATGGAACATACGTCACTTTCAGCTTTTAGATTTTTAAAGTAATTTCGGAGCGAGTGCTGCTAAATGACCGCCGCCAGTTTGGATGTAACGAATTGGTTTTAGTTGTCGTCTTATTTGGATTGGTTCGGTTTCTTTTAGACCGGGGAGGCACTATTAAAGGGATGACAGGCGATGGATTTCGTTAAAGCCATAAACATAGTAGTTACTAAGTTACTTACTACCGTAAGGTTTGTGAACGTGTTGGGAACAACCATACCTAAATCATACCCAGAGGAGTCTTTACGTAAGCAGCCCCTAAATACAATACCTTAGCCAATGTCAGGTGTTTTTTTTTAAATTCCTTCTTAGAGGAAGACAGGGTTCCCCTGACGTGATCAGAGTCGTTTTTATTTAATCTTTATTTTTTGTTTTTGTCGTTTTTATTTTATTTGTATTTTTTAAGAAGGAATAAAACCAGGAGCGTCTATAATAATTATAAATCTTTATATTCAATTATACAAATTATATAACTATCTTTACTGTACTGGTTTTATTCCTTCTTAAATGTCAGGTGTTCGTTAAAGGTTCGTGAAACAAAATTGATAAAAAGCGTCACCTAACTTGGGTGGCCAGTTAGGAAACGTTTGTGAGAACGGGCTTAGTGCTATTTCGATATGATTTTATAAAAATTTTGTATTTTGATCTTGGAAATAAATGTGATATTTGCGCATAACCTGGTTTATTCAAAGAATTAGCAATATGTTTCTCTTTATTTATCTCTTTTAGGCAGATTTACCAGCAGTCTGAGCATGGAGCCAAAGAACTCTTCAAATATAGGCACAATTGATATACTTACCTACTTTGTAGTGGCGTTTGAAGTAGGTTTTGTAAATTTTTACGTTTATATTGGATCATAGCTCGAAATATGGTCTTGTTAGTTAACGACGTTATATCTTGAAGAAGGGGTAACGACCCTCAGTAATGGGGAACACGACGCAGAGAGAGAGCTTGAGGACGGCACGAATAGCCTACTGGCGGCAAATGTGTGAATTCGCCACTTTCGTAGAGGTACGTCCATTACACGTGCCATTAAGATGGTGCGGAGCCAAATTGTCTCAATTTATACACGTTAAGCAAAGGGGCCGTGTGATTGTTTCGCCCGATACAAGCAAGCGTGCGCAAGCTAATGGAGTAGAAAATTGAAAAGTAAATTGTTCTTTATAGGCAATTTCTCGAAATACGATAAACTGGGGCTTAAAAGAAATCTGAATAAATTTTTCTATATGCCGCTTACAGTTGCTAAAAAACTGACGCAAATAAACACATTCTGGGAAAATTTCAACTTCCGTTGGCACTAGGGTTGCCAGATTTTTCTTCAGCCTATAAGGGACAGATGGTTAAATGGGCAAAAAAATACGGGATTTCAGTTTTTTACCCGGGACAAATAAAAATTACAAATTGTTTATTATAATTGACAAATTATTTTTTATAGTTTTCCGAGGATCGAGTCAGTTTTAACATTGTCATTCTGACACTAACACTGTCATTGGTCGATGCGGGCTGCGAGTGCAAGTTAGTAGCGAGACGAGTACGTTTTACGAACGTTGCGTGTGTGAATACGTAGATCGATTTCATAATGAAAAACGACGTACGGTTCAAATACGGGACAGAGTCAGTCCCGCCGGGACATTTTAAACTATGCCTAAAATACGGGATGTCCCGGGAAATACGGGACGTCTGGCAACCCTAGTTGGCACACTTTGAGTACGGAACCTTAAAAGTCCCTAAGGTCGTTGCGCCCCTTAGTGAAATGATTATTTCACTACATCTGTCTAGTAAGATAGTTACGTAACCGCTTCCGTATATCTATCTTACGGTACATAGCTATATCCCTAGGAATATAACTAAGAACTATATCACGACTACAACCATCTTGCTGCGACATAGATACGAAAAGATAAATATGAATTTAGTGAAGTTTTTCAGGTTTTAATGCGCTCTTCCACCGTTTTGAGCTGTCGATGCACAAATTATGATTGATTCACTAGATTACCGTCACCCCGCCTCGAAGATGAGTTTCAGCAGTATTGTCAATAAAGAGTAGCTGACGTATGACGTCATCTATCACTCTATCACCACCATTGTATCTAAGTATCTAGATTCTAGACCATACTACCTCGTTGGTCTAGCGGTTACCATGTTCTAGAATAGAATATAATGGAATTGTATAATTTTTATTCAAATAAATTTTTACAAAGTGCTTTCGAATCTTATCTTTCGGTCTTATAACTGGGAGGTCTCGGGTTCGATTCCCGGCGGGGACAATTTAGGAATTTATAATTTCTAAATTATCTCTGGTCTGGTCTGGTGGGAGGCTTTGGCCGTGACTAGTTACCACCCTACCGTCAAAGACGTGCCGCCAAGCGATTTAGCGTTCCGGCACGATGGCGTGTAGGAACCGATTAGGGGTATGGGTTGAATTTACACTGCTATACCCCTTCCAAGTTAGCCCGCTACCATCTTAGACTGCATCGTCACTTACCATCAGGTGAGATCGCAGTCAAGGGCTATCTTGTCATCGAAAAAAAAAAAAAAGAATTCGGTTGCAGAAATCTCCTAGCTTAGCTCTCTCCATTGCCCGCTAAGTGATCCTGAGCCTTCTTGTGAGGCCCATAGTTAGCGACCATGTTTCATATCCATAAGTCATCACACGCACTGTTCGAAGACTTTAGTCTTCAGGCACTGAGGAATTTTGGACGAGAAGACATCTCGAAGCTCCCCGAACGCTGTCCAGCCGAGTTGGATTCGGCGGTCGATTTCTTTTCCGACATTGGACCTACCTAGCTGGACTGCGTGTCGTTAGCGATCATGGAAAGAGTATAGATTCGACCCGTTTGTAATATGACTAGGGCGGCAGCTGGTTCAATTTCCGGGTCGAACCAAAAGATGTATGTAAGGGATTTACTATCAACTAATTCTCACTACTAGCCTGGAGTTAGAAAGAGTACGTAACCATGTGCTCTTCCTAACTCCAGGCTATTAGTGAGAAAGTGTCACCCCCGTGCCTCGGAGAGCAAGTAAAGCTGTTGGTCCTGCGCCTGATCTCTCTCCGGTCTGTCGGATATACGTCCCATGATCCCATGACTACGAGAGAGAGAGAACTAATACTGTCACAAGTTTCTTCTTTTTCTATCGTTACTTATAAAAATACTTTTGATAGAAGAAGATAGATATTAATACTGCCCTCGAAATTGAAAACACAGTAAGTTAAGTGTTTTACTGTTAGTAGTTAGTTTACTGTGTTTTCAATTACGAGGGCAGAATAATAGACAGTAATTTCTGTTTATAACAGAAAGCCGTCTTCCCTCGCTATCGCCGGTATCCCCTTTTGGACAAAAAATGTAATAACAAGCCGTCAGAAATATTATTTCTCGTCACGATAGACATTTTTATTACATTGCCAGTAATTGAGAGAGTGGACGATGAAATTTTGCAAATATTTTATGAATCCCGATCCCCCAAGGAAAAGGGGAATTTATATACGAGATTATTTAAACGAATATTGTTACTCAATTTCGTCTGAAAATACGAAGTTAGTGAGACGGCCGCTCATTTTGTTAAGTTTTTACTTTTTACGAAAACGTAGAAAGTAAAAACTTAACTTACGTAGGTTTCCATACGTAAGTTAAGTTTTTAATGACGTATCAGAAAATCCTTTATTGACGTATCAGAAAATTTTCTGGGTTAAAATATAGCCTATGTCTTAATCCTGGGTATGAGCTATTCCCATCCCAAATTTCAGCCAAATCGGTTCAATCGTTGTGGCACATACATACAAAATTTCGCCTTTATAATGTTAGGGTCAGTTCACACCGAGACGCGACGATGCTCGTACTTTTGTCGAAAGCGATATCAATATAGAACCTCTTTGCTACACAATAGGTTACTTTCAGTGAGAGCACGAAAGTGATCTAGACGTGTCGAAGTATGGCTCTTTACACCGCCTCGCGTATAATAAAACTCCTTGCAAAATCTCTGTTAATCATCAACACCTCAATTCAACTCTTTACTTACGTAGCACGGTCTCTCGTGCTTCTTCAAACAACTGCGCGTCTCGTCGCGTCACATCGCGCCTCGGTGTGAGTTGACCCTCAGTGTGATGTGATATGAAACATTGTAGCTAATTCTGTTTTACACAATCTCTGAACTAAACTTATTTGACAGGTGTTAATCTCGTGCTATCTCTTTCATAATGCTCTCTGCGGAAAAGGATAGCACTAGATTTAGGGACGCCAATTTAATTTAGTTTAGATACCTACTTAATATTGTGTACAAGCTGATGCCGCGACTTCGACCTTCATCCGCGTTCATTTAGGTTTTATGCGAGTGACTTGCTGCTATCCGTGAAGAGTTTCATAAACTATCATCTGCTTTATTTATTAGATTTTCACCAAAATTGGGCAAAACTTACCTTATTATACTCACTTTCCAATAAAGAAAGATTTATCAAAATCGGTTCAGGTTTAATGTGAGTTATGGGTGAGCAAAAGTGGCCAAAACGATCATCCCCTGTTTCACCCCCTTCAAGTAAACTTTTTGTTACAAGAATTAAAATTCTTGTAACAAAAAGTAGCCGATGTCCTTAACCAAGGTCCAATCTATCTCTATACCGAAATTCAACAAAATTAGCTCAGCGGTGTAGGCGTGAAAGCGTACAAACACACAGAATTACTTTCGCATTTAAATTTTAATTTAAAAATTAAAAAAATTAGTTTGAAAGTTAGGATAACTGATTAGTCACATTGGCGAGCAAGTTTTACCTAATTAAAAACTTTATCGCTAAGATAAGTACACCTGTTTGATAAATCTCAACAAAATAACTATATATTGGGCCAGTGATAATTTATCGATTAAGTCGAGAATCGGACATGATGTACAAAGTTATTGTTGTGTTCTGTGCGCTGCTGGTGCTCGCTAAGGGGCAGACCACCAATGTTAATCGATGTAAGTTTTCATTCAGACTTTCTTCTTCTTTCTCAACTAATGGACGTCCACTGCTGGACATAAGTCTCTTGCATGGACCTCCACAGGCTTCAGTCTTGCGCCGCTTGAATGCAGCGGCTCCCTGCGACTCGCTTGATATCGTCGGTCCACTTAGTGGGGGGGGTCTGCCAACACTGCGCTTCCCGGTGCGGGGTCGCCACTCCAGCACCTTGGGACCCCATCGACCATCAGCTCTTTTAACTATGTACCCGCCCATTTCCACTTCAGTTTCGCAACTCGCTGAGCTATGTCGGTGACTTTGGTTCTCCTACGGATCTCCGCATTTCTGATTTGATCTCGCAGGGATACTCCGAGCATAGCTCTCTCCATCGCCCGCTGAGTGATTCTGAACTTTCTTATGAGGCCCATTAAGGCTTTAAGCCTGTAAATTAGCCGTCAAGCTGATCCACGCTTCTTAGGCTGAAATCTATAGACCGCACTCTCACTCTGCTCAGGCTCAAGACAGAGTTAAAACGAGACAGATTTATGTCAGAGCATATTTGGGCACTTAGGTTCTGTTGGGATCGTAAACCTACCTAAAACTAAAAAAAAAAGTATAGCGTGTTTATGTGTTTGTTTACGTTAGGCCTGCTGAGCCCGGTCGATCTGCCACTCAACGCCTACGTGCACGGCTGCAACAACCCGCCCTGCCTGCTGCCGCAGCTGGAAGATGTAGTTATTGACGTCATATTCAAAGCACGTAAGAAATCCATACATATTTAAAAATATATATAAGTAAAAAAAATAAGAAAAAAAAATTGAACAATGCAGCAATGGCAGAGATTAGCAAAAGTAGATTGCTAAAGTCGCACCTACATAGGAACAAAGCTCGTGTAAATCTTTGTCTTTCAGACGTTACGCCATCTACTGGACGACAATACAACTTCGCGAAGAACACTATAAAACACTTTACTCGCTAACACAAGAGATTTTTTGTGAGAAACCACTTTTCTATCTATACAAATACTTAATAAATTTGAAGTGTCTGTTTATAATATCAAAATAACAGCTTACAAGGGGGTACTAGTTACTACACCCTTAAACTGTAGGAATTTAGGAACTGTCGATTATGAATAGTTATTGTAGGTACCAAGTAAAGACTACATCGTTGAACTCCAGAACCCAACTCCTCAATCCTGATGCTGCAGGGGTTCTGCCCACTTAAACTTTCCGGATTTACAGTCGATTGTGAATTGAAGAAGCGGGCGAAGTCACGAGAGTCCGCTATTAAAAAGTAAATAATTCATTTTGTTACCAGCCCGTACCACACGCAACATGACGACTCTGGCGACAGCCATCCTCAACTTCATCATCGAGGTCAACATCCCCTACGACCTGGGCGTCCACGCCAGGACCTGCAACTTCTTCACCAACACCTACTGCCCCATCCTCGAGGGAGAGGTCGTGCAATACCGCCTCAGGATGTTCATTGAGCCCTTCTTTCCCGTGGTAAGTTGACTCCTCAGTGTAAAAATCAAATCTTCAGATGCAGATTTGATTTTTACACCAGTAGATCAAGATTTAAATATCCGAAAAAAAAAAGCAGGCAAAAATTACATCATATTTCCAATTTACGATACCGAGTAGAAATATAAAATAGTGAAAATTTTTCGACAAAGAAAAAATGGCGAAGTTAGGTCTAATTTTTAACCAATTTGCAATGAATATCTTACGAGTTATTAGAATACATGATGTATTCTACACTACTACACGCTAGCAGCTGTCGCGTTTCACACGAGGTTTCGGTAGGTTTTATTTCATATTTCGCGGGTTTTTTTTCTGGCATCCTGCGCACTTTTAAGAACCTCTCCACATTTCGGTTTGCCTCAGAATCACCCCGAGCTATGAATGTCACTCACAATACGACTGTAAGTTGTTCTCGCACGCTACGCCAAAACTTCGGCCTATTTTGCCCGAAGCCGAAAGTTTGGCAGGAGTTGGTATGGTATGGTATATGGATGGTGGTTGGCCGAAGGTGGCCGAAGTCAAAGGTTCCGTCGGACACTAGTTATAAGCCGTGGCCCAATGTAAATTGGCAGACTTCACAACCAATTTAATTATTCGATTGGGAGGACACATTTCTTATTATGCATCTAGTGTACCACATAAAAGGATTCGTCCATTGATATTTTCAGGGTACAGTAGCTACTGTGGAGTTCAGGATAGTAGACAACGATAGGAACAATGAAGTTATCTGGTGCATCCGGCTACCCATCCAGATTCTACCGCCGCGATCCGGGCGGGCCGGATCGGACCGGGCGATCGCTGACGCGAATAAGGAAGAAAAGCCTACACCGATACTAGTTGTGAATTAAAAATATGACATGTAAAAATGAATGTTTATGCAAGGAAATTAAAGTCATTAACAAAATTAAGTCATCTTTATAATTGTTTACTTTCCTTTACAATTACAAAAAAAGTCAAATCAATCAATATTTTTTTTTATTCTGGCCCTGGGTGAATATCTACCCAACTCACTCTATGGGGTGAAATAGGGGTTTGAAAAATCCGTGGGCAAAAGCTATTTTTATTTATTTAAACAAAATATACATTTTATGTTTACCTACATTGTGTTAATTCGATAACGGTGAATCAAAAACGCAATTAGGTTTATCCGTTCATCAGTAGGTATTCATGTGAGCGCATAAGTATACCTAATACATTATGCATACTTAATATGTTATGCATTAGGTATACACGCTACACATTAGGTACGCTTACAAGAAGACACATGCTTGGGTACATTATAGGTATAGTAATACTTAAATTCATGGGTACCTATTTTTTTTTTAATTAAAAGGAACATTAGCCAAGCTGAAGTTGACTAATATCCTCCTATCCCCAAATAAGCGGAAAGCTTGTGCTAGGAGTGGGTACGACAATAGTGCAACTGGTGGGATTTGAACCTGCGACCAGTTTTCAGTACAATATACCAAAATCGGCTTAGTAATTTATTCGTAACTAGTCACATACGTAGACTGCTAAAATCATAACCCTCGGCTTTGCTGTAGTCGGATAAAATAAGTCTTATTGTGCCAAGTCCCACTTAAAGTTGTTTTCAAACAATCTAAAGTTCAGTTTTGTTATGCATGGCTTCTTGTATCAAATAACATCCGGATCCCATGTCCGGATCTAACTAACAAAGGGTGTTCTAATCCGAAAACACGAGATATCGAGTTTTCAGGGACTGCACAGGTGCCAGAGATTAATAAAAAGAAACAGATTGCCAACCCTTTGTTTAATAACATGACTCTAGATGGCGTCACTAGGCCCAAGCCCTAGGGATTGCCGACCCTTTCGCTCGGGTATTAAATTATTATGGTTTTAACAAAATCCTGAAAAAATACGTAATTAAAATTCTGTAATTATCATTATTTGTAATAATTAAAGAAATTAAAGAAGAGTTAATGAAACAAAATGTATTCGTTCGTAACTGGTTTCGTAGGAAGACTAAAATATTCTTTATACGAAACTGGTTCCGAAACGTCGGTTTCGTACGCGGCCGAAGGGAATATAAACTTTATTATTCTGTTCTATTCTATTCCCCCTCTCCCCCCCTCATTGGGACTTGAGGCAGTTGGCAGCGGCTCCAAGATACGGATGGGCAGTCGGATGCACCATATTACAGCGTCGTTGAAGTCGTTGTCCACTGTTCTGATCTCGAGGCTCGGCTGCGTGTCCTGGAAAACTTCTTATCTTACTTTATCTATATATATATATAAGAAAGTCGTGTTAGTTACACTATTTATAACTCAAGAACGGCTCAACCGATTTGACTGAAAATTGGTGGGGATGTAGCTTAGAACCTGGAGACGGATATAGGATACTTTTTATCCCGATCCCGTAAGACGTGACGTAAAACGTGGTTTAACAACGTTTGTATGGAACGGCTTTCTTGGTGATATCTCGAGTACGGATTGTCTGATTTCGATGAACTTTTTATATACGTCACAGCATAGTTGAGGGCAAGAAGAGCCTTTTACCCCAGAAAAACAGTAACCTAACTCACGCGGACGAAGTCGCGGGCAAAAGCTAGTATATTATATACTTTCCAACTTCGTTGATCTAGTGGTTAGCATATTCGACTGCGGATGACAAGGTCCCGGGTTCGATACCCGAATCGAGCCATTAAATGTATTGGGGTTTTCTGATAAGAAATTCTCAGAAGCTACTAGCCCGGAGAAAGGAAATAAAGCGGTCGGTCCTGCGCCTGATCTCTCTCCGGTCGTTTTCCATTTCCGTCTCATCGGACTATGAGAGTGAGGGAATAGAGAGTGCATACCGCCTCACAAACCGCTCCCAAAATATCATTCTTCTTTGAGTATCTAATTAATTCTAAGCCTCATTTATAGCCCAACGGTTAAAGGTGCGGACTGAAAACTGTAAGGTCGCAGGTTCGAATCCCACTCGTTGCACTATTCTCGTACCCACTCCTAACATAAGCTTTCCGCTTATTTGGAGGGGATAGGAGGATTAGTCAACTTCAGGTTGGCTAATATTCCTACAAAAAGAGATCCATATTGGAGTTTTCGATGATTTACCACGGCGAAAAACTGTTGAATGAGCATTCTGAAGCGATACTGCACGATCTCTGTACCCTGGATCGGGCAGGAGGAAGGCAGGGTGAGGAAGTCACAGGTCCTTGCTACCTCCCCAAGGTCGAGAGGAAGGTTGAGCTGGATATTTCCAACGTTGAACGAGGCAGTCGCTTGCGTCGTCATTTGACTGATATTCCGAGCTGTAAACAATAAAGATTAAACACCTTTTCAAATTCAAAATCGATTTCATACTAGCTGAGCCTTCGACCATTTAGCCGGGACGAGCCTTTACACAGATTTAGTACTGAATATATTCTGCCACTTTCTGCGGTGAGGTGGGGTAATCACGTACAGCCTACGTACAGCACACATTTACTCACTTCCGCACACTCTTGTAAAAAACTTAATGTCTCTATGAACGCACACTAACTCAAAAGCTGTCACACTTACAAACTAACACGTACGTTTGTACATGTACTTCGGCAGAGGGGAATGCGAGGGGACTTGCTAAGTCCTGGCTAAATGGTCGAATAGCTGAGCCCACGACTTCGTACGTGGATTGAGGTTATTTATTTCCGGGATGAATAGAAGCCTATGTGTTATTCCAGACTATAATATAATCTATCTCTGTGCCATTTCAGCCAGATTGGTTCAGTCGTTGCGGCGGGATTAAAGCATAGTTTACACGGAGCCAACACTGGCTGCCAATAAGACTGGCAGCCAGTGCTGGCTTGGTATTGGCCTTGTGTAAACAGTTTTTCAAGCCAAGCCAGCGCTGGCTGCCAACGCTGGCAAGAATAGAGCGACCGTCTATTTTTCTAGCCAGTGACCTCCGCCCGCATACCCTTCGACCCCCGCACCAGCGTTGCGGACACGTGTAGACGAGTCTCGCCAGTCACTGGCGAACGTCCGTACGGTGTGTGTTCTTTGTTGTTTTATTTGGAAAGTTTTCAGCAGTAACCCGCAACGCCAACCAGTACTCAGAAGGATCTTCTAATCTTAGTTGTTTCAGCAACAAGGCAGAAGCTCCAGTTACAGGTCTATCGCTTAACCATTTTCTTATCCAAAGTCGTTTCGCTCCCTTTTTTTGTAATATATCAGTCAACTCTTCTCTTAATAGTGCAGAGATATTCCTTAAACATTTCTTTTTCAACAGCCTTTGCCGCGTATTCATTATTTTTTCCAAACGTGTGCACACCAGAAGAAAAAATCCGTGAATGATTGGCCGCGTCTAAACAACAAGGGCCAGGCCAACGCTGGCTTGTCTGCGGACTGGCGCCAGCATTACTGGCTTCGTGTAAACTCTACTTTAGTCCATCTATCCAAACTTTCGCATGTATCACATTACACAAGGATATTGGATAGGCTTCTATAAGAAAAAAACGCACTTAAAGAGACAACAGAATCTCTTGCCTTAAAAGAAGTTTAAAAAAAATTACTAATGTTCTTCACTTCATTGTATAATAATCTTACGTGCTAGGAAAATGACATCGATAACAAGTTCTTGCAGTGGCAGTTTCACACAGGGCGCGTCGAAGCATCCGTGCACGATCGCGCTTAGAGGGAGCTGCCCTCCACTGTGAACACCTGAAAATATTACAATTTATTACTGTTATACCGCGTCCGCATGCTTGTGGCAAACGGCAAACGCCAAACCTCTACAAACGTTTGCCTTGAATTTGGGAATCATCCGCACGCTTGCGAGGGCGTTTGTATGTTCTGAACAGGCAAGCATGACAGACGTCGAATTTGTGTCGGCTTTATTATTTGGATTAAGTTATTTTTACAAATGTTTTAAGCTCAGTATCGATCAATAATCCTACTAAAATGGAATATGGATGGATGGATGGATGGATAGATGGATGTTTGTTACTCTTTCAGCCACAACTAATGAACCGATTTGAATGAAATGTGGAATAGCGATAGCTCATACCTACATTTTAGCCCGGAAAATTAAGGACTTTCCGCGGGAATTAAAAAACCTTAATCTGCGAGGACGAAGTCGCGGACGTCATCTAGTTGATAGTAAAGCGTCCTCTAATTAAAATTTTCAAAACATATTTCATGTGCACAATTTGTCCAGTTACAGTTTTAGTATAATATTATAGATTAGTAGTAGTAGCTAGTAGTATGTTCGAAAACACTTGGTACCTACCTAGTTTATTTATTTGAATAAAAAAATATTCTACTCTATTCTAGTATGTACCCACTCAATAGATATTTTGTTTTTTTTCTTTATCAACCCATAGACGTCCACTGCTGGACTGTTTATTGCATGGACTTCCTCAGGCTTCGGTCTTGCGCCACCTGTACCCAGTGGCTCCCTGAGGGTCGCCTGATGGTGTCGGTCCACCTATTACCATACCATTATATACCATTTTCGGGTGCGGAGTCGCCACTTATTATTATTATTTATTAATATATAAAACTAATTAATTAATTAAATTATATAAACAAATCGTCTTCAAAAGTCTTCAGTCGACCAGTCATTCATTTTACGTTTTTACCCACTCACAAAATGAAGATTTCTAAAGGTGCGATACGTAAATCGTAATACAATAACACGTCTAATCGCCGCCAGTGCACAAACGAGACTGAGTGCCAGGGTTGCCAACTCCTAAAAAAAATTAGCCCTAACATCAACATGAAATACCCCTAAATAACCCTAAATGCAATATTCAAAAGCCCCAAAAAAATCCCTGTATCTTGTTACCATTCAAGGCTAATGTTTAAATGAGTTTCCCGTTTTATTGAGGTAAATTTTTATTTATTATTATTATATTATTTTTATAATATAACTTAATTTTAATTACATTATTCGGCAGAGGCGTAAAACTATACCGTTTGAGGCCCGTGGCAAATTCATCGGATGGGGCCCTCCCTCCCCCAATATAAAGAAGCTCAACCAATGAGATAACATTTTTTTATTTTATAATAAATCACTACGTGAAGTAGGTACATACAATTGCAACGTAAAAGCGACATTTTCCCGAGCGAAGTGAGCGCGAAATTTTTTATGATTGCATTACGGCACTTAGTAGTCCATACTTGGTACCTACAATAGAAATGTAAAAGTGACATTGTCGCGAGCGAAGCGAGCGCGAAATTTTTTATAATTACATTATGGCACTTAGTAGTCCATTCTTGGCATCTACAATAGCAACGTAAAAGCGACATTTTCGCGAGTGAAGTGCACTCACTTCACTCGCGAAAATGTCACACTTGAAAATTTCACACTTGAAATTTTTTATGATTGCATTACGGCACTTAGTAGTCCATACTTGGCACCTACAATAGAAAAGTAAAAGTGACATTTTCGCGAGCGAAGCAAGCGCGAAATTTTTTATGATTGCATTACGGCACTTAGTAATCAATACTTGGCATCTGTAGATGCCAAGAATTTTAATAAAAATGTTATAGGTCGCTTCGCTCGCAAAAATGTCGCTTTTACGTTGTTATTACAATAGCAACGTAAAAGCGACATTTTGGCGAGCGAAGCGAGCATGAAATTTTATATGATTGCTTTACGGCACTTAGTAGTCTATACTTGACACCTACAATAGAAAAGTAAAAGTGATATTTTCGCGAGCGAAGCGAGCGCAAAATTTTTTATAATTGCATTACGGTACTTAGTAGTCCATTATTGGCATCTAAAATAGCAACGTAAAAGCGACATTTTCGCGAGTGAAGTGAGTGTGAAATTTTTTATGATTGCATTACGGCACTTAGTAGTCCATACTTGGCACCTACAATAGAAAAGTAAAAGTGACATTTTCGCGAGCGAAGCAAGCGCGAAATTTTTTATGATTGCATTACGGCACTTAGTAATCAATACTTGGCATCTGTAGATGCCAAGAATTTTAATAAAAATGTTATAGGTCGCTTCGCTCGCAAAAATGTCGCTTTTACGTTGTTATTACAATAGCAACGTAAAAGCGACATTTTGGCGAGCGAAGCGAGCATGAAATTTTATATGATTGCTTTACGGCACTTAGTAGTCCATACTTGGCACTTACGAGTACAATCGAAACGTAAAAGCGACATTTTCGAGAGCGAAGCGAGCTTGAAATTTTTTATGATTGCATTACGGCACTTAGTAGTCCATACTTGGCACCTACAATAGCAACGTTTTTTTATTTTGCACTACGCCATATCTACTACATAGTCCTGTACTTTTGGCGCTTGAGACCCTGCGCTTGTATGCGCCGCACACCCGGCAAAGTAGGTAAAGTCGGCCCTTCAAACTATTTAGCTATTGTTATTGGGGTACCTATATTCGGTAATGAATTAGATATTTTATAAAATTTTAAAATATGTGTTTATGGACCTAATGACATTTAGGTACCTATACAAATATGTATCTTTTTAATTTCTGTAAGACAAATAAAAATTTTGGCCCCAAATCTACCGCCCCTAAAATCTGCTGCCCTAGGCTCCAGTCAACTCAGCCTTTTGGTAAATCAATTTACTGTGCGTAACCTTTCTTGTCCCAAAGCATTTAGTTTATATCAATTTTAATTTTGAAAATGATCGCTCGGCACTAGTGCCGACTACAGCTAGCCGTAGCCACAGGAATGGCTATAAATGTTAGGATCATCTTGTGCTTCTGGCTCTCTCTGACCGGGGCCCCTTCCGGCTGGGGCCCGTAGCATTTTGCCGAAATGCCACTCTATAGTTACGCCTCTGTTATTCGGAATTCTTATAGTCATACAATATGTTTACATTATAACTGTAACATTTTTTGGAGATGGAGTAAAAGTAACGCAAGATCCACCATCACGTTTTAAAATGAAAAGGGAAATCGGTTTCGTAATTTGTTTTTCACTATATTATATATCAAAAAAGCGTGTTCAACGCCAATGTATTGAAATATTTTCAAAATGCTTTAGCTAAAACGATTTTAAGCATATTATTCCGAAATATCATAGGCATTTTGCTTTATTTACTCGTTTTGGTCAGTCAATTATGTGACGCTTGAAAATTTATTTATGCCCCTAAAAATAGCCCTAAATTTTTTTGGGCCCTAAAAAAATCCCAACAAGCAAAATTCCGCCCTAAATTTGGGGCTAAAAGCCCTAAGTTGGGAACCCTGCTGAGTGCGCGCAAACGTGTGGACGGAGACGCAAGCGCTTGTGGCAAATTCCCTTTGGTTTGCGATCAAAAGACCGACACTCGATGGATCGGCCACAAACGCTCGCAAGCGTAGGCAAACCATGGCAAACGCTCTATCCGCACGTTTGCGTTTGTGAAGGTTTGCCGAGGTTTGCCAAGCGTGCGGATGCAGCTTTACGTTCCCTCAAATATGGTCGAGCGAAGCAACGGCTCGATCATGCGTCATACGCGT
Organism: Hipparchia sbordonii; assembly: GCA_038048805.1. Taxonomy (NCBI): domain Eukaryota; kingdom Metazoa; phylum Arthropoda; class Insecta; order Lepidoptera; family Nymphalidae; genus Hipparchia; species Hipparchia sbordonii. Next base: position 2,109,819 of record CM076107.1, on the reverse strand, counting down.
GAACGGGTGCCACCAACGGGAATGGGTCTGCTTTCTGTCTACTCGTCTTAATATGCATTGGATTGTATTTATTTGTATTTGTATTGTACTGGACTTAGGAAACTGCAACGTGGAAGCACTGTATACATATTATATAGTTTCATTATCTATTGTAAAAAAAAATTTTTTTGAAACGAGCAACCGCCGAGTTTATTCCTGGCTCTTCTAGACAGGAAAGGCATTCCAAACCAGTGCAGTGGTAGATTCATCGTCGATTCAAAAGAACTTGTAAAAGTTTATTTGAATAAAAAGTATTTCTATTCTATTACTTTTACAAAAAAAATTACCGACGATAGAAGCAACTAAAAAGGAAAAATCACGATATTTTCCTTCACCATTGAAGCATGCATATACATGCATATGCATGCATATGCACGCATAGACGCACATAACTCCGAAAAGTCTACAGCACGAACGCAATGTCTATCGGTCTTCTATCGGATATACTTTGGAGAGTGCGCTCAGGAACTTCACAACCTCTAGTGCCTCCTTCACCTTTTCACCACAGAACTACGAGAAGTCGTGAGCGTTGGCATCCTTATGTGGTAGAACGAAACTATTCGAACGAAACGCTTTAATTCAAAATTCTGATAAGAACCGCTAAGGTGTGGAACACTCTTCCAGCTTTGTTTCCTGCCACCTATAATTTGAGTACCTTCAAGGCAAGAGTGAATAGGCATCGTCTAGGCAAGCACGCTCCAACCTAGACCTCATCAGTGCTATCCAGCATTGATTATCGTCAAGCGCAAGCCTATTTCGGATTAAAAAAAAGTCAGAGGTGCGTGCGCGGGGTCGAACCCGCGACCCCCTCCGCGATTTAAAAATGCTAATGTTTTCAATAACTCACATCTATTGATAATATTGGTCGACTGCGCCCAACCTCCATTGCCAAGAAGCAAATAAAAAACTGCAATCACTAATCGTCGCATCCTTTCCAAATGGCGTTCCAATTAACACATTTTATCATTCCGCCGGCTAAATGTTATAACTTACTGTTATTTTTTGGAAATTATCATTATCAACCACGTGCACTATCTTAGCGATAAAAATATCTTACACTAGCTGATGCTCGCGACTTCGTTCGCGTGGAATTAGATTTCAAGATCCCGCGGGAACTATAATTTTTTTCGGGATAAAAAGTAGCCTATGTTTTAATCCAAGGTATAATCTATCTTCGTTTTAAATTTCAGCCAAATCTGTCCAGTAGTTTTTGAGTTTATTCATTACAAACATACACACAAAAATACAAATCTTTCCTCTTTATTATAGTAGTGTAGACTAGACCATGCCCGCGACTTCGTCCGCGTGGATTAAGGTTTCTTAATTCCCGCGGGAACTCTTTAATTATCTAAATAACACATACACACACACACAAACACACATACACAACACACACACATACACAACACACACACACATAGTTGGTGAGATAGGTTCTCAATTCTATTATCCTATTAATATTATAAATGCGTAAGTTTGGAAGAATGGATGTTTGTTACTCAATCACGCCGCAACGACAGAACTGATTTGGCTGAAATTTGGCAAATAGGCTACTTTTTATCCCGGAAAACAAGAGAGTTCCCGCGGGAATAAAAAACCTTAATCCACGCGAACGAAGTCGCGGGCATCAACTTGTTCGTGGGTAATAATTTTACGAGGATAATTATTATAATATTTGGTGGGTTTGTTTAGCGCAGGGCTCTCGACTCCAACGCAGCGCTGAAACAGAACCCACTCCGGAGGAGGGCTTTTAGCGCGCTATTCTCGGCGATTTATAAGTGTTCCACCGCGGGGGAAATGTGGCGGGAGCACACTTTTAAAACGCGACGCGGATAAACGCTTAGTGGTCTAGTTTCACAGATCATAACAGTCGTTTGTGCTGGTCACTGATGGAGACCAGGGCCCCGAGTCTGCTATTTTACATGTCATTGTCATTGATCCGCAATGCCATTACAATTCAATTATCATTGGTCCAAAATTTCGTAATCTACTAAATTCACAATGGTCGTTCGATATCTTATAATTGGATCGTAATTCAATGATACCTCGGTATTGGCATTAGCTTAAAAAGCGTTTGCCGAAGTGAGTTTAAAAAAAAAACTACATATTAAAAACGTTTATTTAAGCTAGATTCAAAGCTAGATGTGTCAGTGGCAAATCATCGGAAAACAATTGTGACGCCATTGAATTAGTAGACTACCAAAATTGCTAAAAGTAGCAATTGGGATGTCATTGATAGACAATTGAACTACAATTGCAATAGCAGACTTGGGCCCCTGTATTTAATTAACGTTAAAGTAGGTAAGTCAGTAACTTGATGGGGGACCGATTTTGGTTTTGATTTGGTTCGGTTATTTTTATTTATTTATAGGTGAAGATTATCTCAAAAAAAAGAAATACCATACCATAGCTCTCGAACCCAGCGAGCGTGACATACGTGTGTCTACGGTGAGATAGACACCAATAAATTATATTTAAAGTGTAACGATCTGATTTTTTAAATGATAAATGTGAGTATTTATTATTTTTAAAAATCAGAAAGTTACCTTCAAAATATGCTCTTATACCTACAAAATATGCTCTTGTAGGTGTGTTTGCAATTAATGAGTTCAAGACCAAATTTTTTTCTCCACCAGTATACAATGTATATCTTTTTTATTTCTTTTTATCTATTTTTATAATATACCTAGGTACTAACAAATACTAAGTGGTCCATGGCATAAAAAAAAATTATGTGTTAACTAGTCTAGACAAATGAGTCAGGGAAGATATTATGTCTGTGGTGTAATCACGTGGCGTTTGAAAAGTGTGTTTCCACCTTTATGTAGAACTTTTAAATGTAACAAACGAAGCTGGAAGCTTTTATGAGCGGTAAGTGATATGTACATATTGACCTGACCTGGGCGCTGTATCAACAACCTGAACTGATATTCGTAGTTATAAAACAATATTTCAATATTTGAACTTATGAACGAATGAATGAATGAACGGAAGAACGAACGGATGAGAATATCGGTCATTCAGAGGCAATTGCGATCATTTTTTTTTTAATTAGTCCACAAAACTGACTACAACTGCTTGAATTACATTAATGAGGCAAGTTTATGAATGTACATCTTCCGCAATTGAGTCTACTCGATGTGGACATGACATGCGTGATAGAGGGTACATACAGTAACAAAAAAAAAGAAACAACAGATAAACAAACAATCATCATACTGTAGCTGTCATTTTAGACATTCAGTGTGGCGATTCTCTTAAATAATTGCATCAGTGTGACGATCGCAATGGCCTCTGATTGGCTGAATTTATGGCGTTCTTGCTGCATCAATTCATTTTAACCAATAGCGGTAGGGTACTAGCTAGGGAATGCAAATCTCGCGAGATTGGGGCTCAAGCGAGATCTCGCGAGATTGGCAGTTTTGTGTGTTTTTTTTTGCAAATAATCACAATATTTGAATAAATTAGAAAAAAAATAATAAAAATTATAAGTATTAAAAGATAACATTTATTTTCACGAATTTTTTCAATAGACTTTTATGAATCAAATTGTCTATAATTTTTTAATAAACTTCTAAGTAGTAAACTTTGACGTACGTATCAATCAAATCACTGTGGAAGCACTGTACTGCCCTCGTAATTGAAAACAAAGTAAGTTAAATAGAAGTTACCTTTAAGTTACTGTGTTTTCAATTACGAGGGCAGTGTATACATAGCACAGTTTGGTTACCTATTGTAAAAAAAAACATTTTTTATTTTTTGAAAAGCAACTGCTGAGTTTCTTGCCGGTTTTTCTCAACAGAATCTGCATTCCGAACGGGTGGGTGGTAGATTTATAAGAGCTACAAGTTGGCCTACATGAAATAAATAAATTTTGAATTTGAAATAACAAATGAAAAAAAAAAACAACCAGTCTTCTCTTCTAATATCAAACGCAAATCTTTTAGTAATTTAAAAATTAATTCGCGCACCGAACGAAACCGACAGGTCGCAACTCCGTCCGTGTCAGTCCGCGCTTCGAATAAGACTTTTTTATGCTCGAGTGCAATCTCGTTAATCTCGCGAGATCTCGCCCTTTTTTCGGCCGAGATCAATCTCGCTAAAAAAGGCCGAGATCTCGCGAAAACGAGATCTCGCGAGATCGAGATTGCATTCCCTAGTACTAGCCAATCAGAGGTCATTGCGATCATGCATTTGTCTGGTGGGAGGCTTTAGCCGTTACCATTCTACCGTCAAAGACGTGCCGCCAAGCGATTTAGCGTTCCGGCACGTTGGCATGTAGAGAAACCGATTAGGGGTATTGGGTTGAATCTACACTGCCATACCCCTTTCAAGTTAGCCCGCTACCATCTTAGGGTAAAAACATGCCAAAGATGCCTCACTGCGATATCTCGCGGTCGCGGTTTAGCTCGCTACCTCTAACCTCGATGTCACCTCCATGTAAAACAAATGTATGCGAACAGATAAGCGCGAGCATATCGAAGGATATCTCACTGCGATACATCGCGGTACAGCGAGGTATCTTCGACATGTTCGTGCTCGTCTGTTTGCATACATTTGTTTTACATGGAAGTGGCATCGAGGTAGCGAGCTAAACCGCGACCGCGAGGTATCGCAGTGAGGCATCCTTGGCTTGTTCCCACCCTTAGACTGCAGCGTCACTTACCATCAGGAGAGATCGCAGCCAAGGACGATCTTGTCATCGTAACCGTAACTTGTAACCGTAGTTATTACGGTGCACGGTGGGGGTCGCACCACATGGCTATTCATGTTCAGTTTAATAGTGGAATAAAAATAACACCTGGGGTGTAAAAATAACACCAGCACCCTGGCTCCATTGCACTGCACTGTTCCTTTGTAAACTTTTTTTAATAGATGAAAAAATAATTTTCGGACAGCAGGAACTCAAAATTTGCCAAAATTTTTTTTAATTGATCTAACCGCTCTGGGTTCATTTTAGCCCTTTTAAGCTTGCCAAAAAATATTTCTCGCGTATCCATAAAGTCGAATGGACACTCTTTTAAGACTTAGGTAACTTTCCTTTCATTCGATGACAAGATGGTTCTTGACTGCAATCTCACCTGATGGTAAGTGACGATGCAGTATAAGATGGTAGGGGGCTAGCTTGGAAGGGGTATGGCAGTGTACTCACCCCTAATCGGTTTCTACACGTCATCGTGCCGGAACGCTGCCGGGAATCGAACCCGAGACCACCCATTTATAAGACCACAGCGCTCACCACTGCGCCATGGAGGTCTTCAAATCTACTCTATGAACGGACGTAAAAAGCAAGTAATAAGTTTCCTGGTTGACACTTTATCTCGAAGCAAGGAGGCGTTCACCTCTAGTTGTTCAAGCGATAAGGCTCCTCACAAACAGTTATTCTATTTTTTTAATTTATTTATTAAATAAATTTATTAAATAAATTAAAAAAAGCTCAGCGGGCTATGGAGAGAGCTCGGAGTATCCCTGCGAGATCAAATCAGAAATGAGGAGATCCGTAGGAGAACCAAAGTCACCGACATTGCTCAGCGAGTTGCGAAACTGAAGTGGAAATGGGCGGAGTACATAGTTAATAGGGGTATTTTTTAATTACTAAAATATATTGTGTTTTTCTGGCTGAATAAATGTTTATTATTATTATTACACCGAGAAGCTGAATATTGGCAGACTCCCCACTAGGTACACCGACGACATCAAACGAGTCGCAGGGAACCGCTGGATTCAGGCGGCACAATACCGAGGCCTGTGGAGGTCCATGCAAGAGACCTATGTCCAGCTGTGGACGTCTATCAGTTGATTAAGAATAAGAATTTATTTATTTATTATAACATTAATTTACACATATTAACTAATCGGTGTAAGCATATTTTAAAAAGAGCAACCGTGCCGAGTTTCCACCACTGGTTCGGAATGCAGTTTTTTTTTTTCAGAAAACTCTAGTCGTTAACTTGTAATATTATATTACTGCCTCTGGTGACTGGTCCAAATAATTTTATCTGCAACATTGTTCCATTATTTCACACTTCCTTTATTATACTCAGAGCGAAATGACGAATGATTAGATAAAAACTTTGGATGGGCAGTCTTACTAAGGTACACATATATATGTGTACTATTTCCATATGGAAATGTTAGTTATATACTTTTAGTATACATACTCCTTCATGAGTTGACAATAGAATTATACTTAAATCTAAAAATATGTTTTTTTTTAAATATTTGGACTGCAGCAATCCTTTTTTTATGCAATATATAGCAATAATTTTTAGGCAGTTAATTTTTTTAAATCGCACACTGATTTCCATCAGTCTGTAGTTATCCTACAGTAAAAATGAGGAACACAGGTCTGGGAGCTTTTCTGAATTCCCGTTCCCTTTGCCAGTCGTACCTCGCGCGTCGCGACGTCTGTACGCGTTTCGCCTCCCCGGAAAGTACGATACCGTTCGGTGTATGACATAGTGACGTAAGTTTATTGCATTTTTTTACCTGTGAAATTATTTACGTGCGTAAGTTTTAGAACGGACGTTTTATTTATTTTTAATCTGTGCGAGTTTGTAGGCCCCCTTAATTTTAGAATTTGTAAATTGAAAATAAGTTATGATTTTTTGCGAGAATTTGAATTTGGAACATTTTCTACGGTGGATTGTAGAAGTTGTAATTTAATTTTATAAGAATTTAAGAACATTTTTTGTGCTGGATTAAGAAGAAAGTTTTGATAATTATTGCTGGATTTTTTATTCTGTCAAATAAGTACAGACTTTAGAAGATATAATTTAACTAAGGAATTCGATAAAAAGTATACCTCTTTTAGAAGCTAAGCTTATAGTTTAAAGTCATTATAAGTTTCTGGGTTGATTTCGTTTGGCAATAATTTTTTTTTATTCCCGTAAAAGTTTGGACTTTGGTGGGAGCAAAGGAAAATCCTTTCAAGCCAAATATAATATTTTTTCGTAAGATTAAGATACAAAATGTCAAAAAAATAAGTGGATTCTGTTAAAAAATGGTTTCTTAAAACTCCGTACCGATACAATATAAAAGGGCCAAAACGAGAACAATGAACAAATAATTTATCCTTGATAAAGGATAAAGGCTATCCACAAGATGCATATCTCGAAAGTGACCGGACCCAGCAGTTATTTTTTCCAGTTTCAAGTAGGTAGATATATTCATTTTTTAACCGATTTTCAAAAAAGGAGGTTCTCAATTCGTCGGAATCTTTTTTTTATGCATGTTCCCCGATTACTCGAAGACGCCTGGACCGATTTGGAAAATTCTTTTTTTGTTTGAAAGGGTATACTTCCCAGGTGGTCCCATTGTCATCAAGTCAGGATCTGATGATGAGATCCTGGACAAAATCGAGGGAACTCTTCACAATTTATAGGCACAATTGATAAACTTTGTAGTGGCGTTTGAAGTCGGTTTTGTAAAAAGAATTTTTACGTTTATATTATTAGACAATTCCACAGCTAATGTCACACGCGACGGGGGATTTCGTGGAAATACCTACTTGAAAAAAAAAATTGCCGCCTTTTTTTTTGGCTCAATCATAATATTTCCTTTACGCACAAGGTAAATAGAGCTACAGGTAATTGGATCGTTCGCTGAAGGTACACGAAGGTACACACGGCCACAAATTGGATGAAATGATTGAATTCTAATGAAAAACTCAGTTTGTGTCAATATTCCTCCCGGGTGCAGTGGTGAGCGCTGTGGTCTTAAAACTGGGAGGTCACGGGTTCGATTCCCGGCGGGGGCAATTTAGGAATTCATAATTTCTGAATTGTCTCTGGTCTGGTCTGGTGACTAGGCTAGTTACCACCCTACCGTCAAAAACGTGCCGCCAAGTGATTTAGCATTCCGGTACGATGGCGTGTAGAAACCGATTGGGTGTGTATGGGTTGAATGTACACTGCTATAACCCTTCCAAGTTAGTCCGCTACCATCTTAGACTGCATCATCACTTACCATCAGGTGAGATCGCAGTCAAGGACTATCTTGCCATCAAATCAAAAAAGAAAATTATATTATTTTTTCTCAGTTAGCTCAAGTTTATTATTCAGTTATTCAAGTGGGTGGACTTTATTGTGGCCACTAGAAGGAACAATAATACAATATGGCTTTTTTTTATGATTACTATTTTATTATTGAATTTATATTGTATATTTCATTTTAATTTTCTCTATGTATTATATTATGTATGTCATGTTATGTAATGTTTGTATTACCTATATAATCTTCTTCTTCTTCGACTGAGCGTTATCCCACTAGGTGGGGTCCGCTTTCCGGCATGCTTTTGCCCACTTTGCCCGTCTTGTGCATCCAATTTTCTTAATTTATTGGCTCTCATATCGGCGCCTACGAGGTCCAGCCAACGCTTTCTTGGACGGCCGCGAGATTTAGCTCCAGGGACGGCGATGTTAAGATATCTATTATCGACGTAGCTTTGTGGTTTCCGTGCTACATGACCATACCATCTTTGACCGGCTTGTATTACCTATTTAATATAGTTAAGTAAATCTATATTATTGTAATATATTTAAGTAATATTCTATTTTTTTTCTCTACTTGCACATCTACACTAAAATTATCGCACGTCAAAAGGTAGACGTGCGACAACAAGGTGCTTAAAAATCCCGTGCGAATTCTTTGATTGTCTGGGATAAAAAGTAACCTAGGTATGTCATTCTCCCGGTCTTCAACTGTACCCATGCAAAAAATCACGTCGACCCGTTGCTTAGTTGCGGCGTGATTGAAGGACAAACCAACAAACAAACACACTTTCCCATTTATAATATAAGTGAGGATTAGTAAGTATAAGGATGTCAGGTATATCCGTAAATAGTCTGTAGTATATATATTCACAGGGTGTTTTAAATTTTCAATTTGCACAAGTTAAAAATAAAGTATTGTGCTCGTACGTTAAATTATTAAACTTCAATGACCTCGCACAGGCCCTGCCTATCTCAATGTCCCCTTTGACAAGCTCGTATCGAGCTGACCTCAAATACAGCCCAGCGCTCGCAAGCCAGAACCCGTTGAGCCAGAAACTCTGATATTTCAATTAAAAATGTGAAATTACCCCGCACTCACCTGACTTTACAAATTTTTATGATGAGCATGGATTCTTACTGATATCTAAATACAAAAGGCAAAGGTGACTGATTGACTGACTGGCTGACTGACTGATCTATCAACGCACAGCCCTAACCACTGGACGGATCGGGCTGAAATTTGGCATCCAGACAGCTATTATGACGTAGGCATCCGCTAAGAAAGGATTTTTGAAAATTCAACCCCTAAGGGGGTAAAATAGGGGTTTAAAGAATCTAATTTAACGTGAGCGAAGCCTCGAGCAAAAGCTAGTTTATAAATAAACGTAATTTTTTTTTACAAAACCGACTTCAAACACCACTACAAAGTATTTCAATTGTGCCTATAAAATTTGAAGAGTTTCCTTAATTTCTCCAGGATCCCACTATCAGATCCTGACCTAATAACTATGGGACCACCTGGGAAGTATAACCCTTTCAAACAAAAAAGAATTTTCCAAATCGGTTCACGCGTCTTCGAGTAATCGGGGAACATACCTACATTAAAAAATTATAAAAAAAAAAGATTCCGACGAATTGAGAACCTCCTCTTTTTTGGAAGTCAGTTAATGAAGAAAGTGTGTTTGCTTGATGGTGTGTCCTTCAATCACTGCAACACGGATTGACTTGATTTTTCGCATTTAGTATAGTTAATATCAAACCGTATCTTATAATATCCATCGAGTCCCTTCCATATTATCATAAAAGCATAAGGAATAAACCTTCAATAAATGTAGTTACCATGATACATCGAGCAATAAGCGATGCATGATAACTTGGTGATGCGAACTCTCTTTCAAGACATGTAGATTGTAGGTTTATTGGAAACTTATTGGAGCAAAAAAATAAAGATAGTTACTCTCCTCCAACATGCGCTATCAAGCGTAGATATGGAAAGTTTTTGAAAAACCTTTTCGTAAGTGTAGTTTAAGAAACAATATTGAACGTAGTTACATTAACTTTGGCTATGAACTATGATGATATTGCCTATGTTAAATTCATCATCACCATCATCATTTCAGCCTGCAGACGTTCACTGCTGAACATATGCCTTTCCCAAACAGCGCCACCACACCCGGTCCTCAGCCCTTCTCATCCAGCCACTTCCCGCCACTCTCTTTATGTCGTCGGTCCATCTTGCTGGAGGGCGCCCCACACTACGCTTTTTTGGTCGCGGTCTCCACTCCAGAACTTTCCGGCTCCATCGGCCATCGCTCCTGCGACAAGCATGGCCTGCACACTGCCACTTCAGCTTACTGATGGTTTGGGCTATGTCAGTGACCCTGGTTCTCCTACGGATCTCTTCATTGCGAATTTTATCCTGTTAAATTATTTCTTACTAATTATTATCCAAAAAATATAGAGATTACTACCTGATGCCAGCGAAGTCGTACCCGTGGATTTAGTTTCTAGAAATACCGCGGGAACTCTTTGATTTTCCGGGATAAAACTAGCCTATGTCACTCTCCAGGTCCTCAACTATACCCATACAAAAAAAACACGTTGATCCGTAGCTCTCTGTTGTGGCGTGATTAAAGGAATAATTAAAACTAAGGGTAACTGAGGGTTCCCAACGCGCCCTCTTAAAATGCATTAGATTTAAAAAAATTAATGCAAGCGTTTCATAAAATGTGAAAGGCCGAAATTTCAGAGAGGTTTCGGTGGCGGGGTGCATTGAAATTCAAAAGCATACCAACTTCAAAGGAGGCCGCTAACAAGATTTGCCATATTTGAAAAGTTGCATTCAAAATGTTATAATGAATCCTTTAAAGGGTACCTACCTACCTACTGAGAAATAAATGAGTAATTACTTTGGACGAGTTATTCGATGCAGGTATCTAAGGCCTTCTAAACATTACAAGAGATTGTTTTAAAAATCTATTTAGTGAGCAAGAAATTTTTCTCTGTATCAGATAACGTCCCTCCTGGCACATTGGTGCGCCGTTTGTTCCAATGGATATGAGGTCGCAGGTTCGATTCTCGAAATGGGTAATTTGGGGATAAATCAAAATTATCCTGGTCTATCAAGGACTAATTCCCGGATAGGGCCAAAAAAAAAAGTCTTCTTTGTCAAGAAATTTTCAGTACTAGCTCGGAGTTAACAATATGGAGGTGTGTTGACCCCCGTGCCTCGGAGAGCACGTAAAGCCGTCCTGCGTCATATTATCTCACTCCAGTCGTCCCATCAGAGTATGAGAGTGAGGGAATAGACAGCACTTGTGTTGGCGCAGACACTTGTGCACTATAGTATCTCCTGCGCAGATGACTAATGACAAACGATTATTACGAGAAAATATATTAGTACTTTAGGAATATTAATAAATATCGTATGATATTAAATAAGTTGAATGAACCCGTTCAACTTTATCAGAGGAAGTGTTTTTATCGAGTAAATTCGGATGTTTGTGTAAAAAATACTCTACTGTTTACATTATTATTATTTAAAGGAAGTGTACTGAGAGTTCAATGTTTTTAACTGACTTCAATAAAGGAGAAATAATTTTGAAGCTCATTTTTTATATTACCTACCTAATAATATTTTTTTTGCGATTTTACTTCATAACTACATCAAAGAAGCAATTACAATAATTATTTATTATAGTTTCCACTTAGTTTCCAGTTAAAACACCATCAGGTCCTATATTTACATTTTGTAAAGGTCTGCATCTGTAAGTTTAAGAAGATAAAGGATTACCTAACTTTTTGAAAGAAAAGTGTAAATCGCTCGTGATTCTTTAGTGTTTACATTTATTTATTTGATTTATTCGATGACAAGATAGCCCTTGACTGCGATCCTGATGGTAAGTGACGATGCAGTCTAAGATCGTAGCGGGCTAACTTGGAAAGGGTATAGTAGTGTACATTCAACCCATACCCCTAATCTGTTTCTACACGCCATCGTGCCGGAACGCTAAATCGCTTGGCGGCACGTTTTTGACGTGTAGGGTGGTAACTAGCCACGGCCAAAGACCAGACCAGAGATAATTCAGAAATTATAAATTCCCAAATTGTTCCCGCCGGGAATCGAACCCGAGACCTCCCAGTTATAAGACCACAGCGCTCACCATTGCGCCAGGGAGGTCGTCCAAAAATGTGAACTTTAAGATAATTATTATTTTGCTCCGGGTCTCGACACCCGACCAACCTTATCAAACCATTATTTGACCCATAATCTAATAACCCTATAAAGCTTGGGGCACTAAATCAAGCAACAGGCTATCGCTATCTCGGCGAGTGTCATAAAACTTAAATACGCTATCATAACCCTTATATTATAAAGCCTGTATAAAGCTCATAAAGGCATATCTACCTAAACTAGTATTGTGCAGTACATGTACTAAGTACTATTAGGAATTAATTCCTGACACTGAACTAGAACGAACTATTTCGTATGCTTATAATTGTACATAGTTCTTTTAGAACTTCTTCGTTCCTTGAGAACCTAGTCTGAACTAGTACTGTATTTGCGGTCTTTTGAATACACCTGCTAGTGCGGTATTTTGAATGTGCTCCTTCAATATAGCCTCAATAGTCTAACGGACTGAAAACTGAAAGGTCGCAGATTCAAACCCCACCCTTTGCACTATTGTCTTACCCACTCCCAGCACAAGTTTTTCGCTTATTTGGAGGGAAGAGGACAATCTAATCACTTAACACTGTAACATTAGGTGACCCGCCTGCTCGTTTGCTCGCTAATCATCAAAAAAACTTAGAAAAGTCGGAAAAGTGAACCTATGACCTAGTACTATATATTTATACCTACTTAATATCTATTTTGAGTCAGTGACATAGCATTAACATAATATTATACGGTTATCGTCCGGTGGCAAAGGTTGTACGTTGACACAATCTATTGTTACAATTTCTTATTTCGTTTTACTTATTACCTACTTATTACTCTTTCCGCATTCATATTGCTATCTTTTAACCTACCTAAAAGTGATGCCTGCCAATGAACTAGGCAGTTAATATACATTACGGGAATGGGGACCCACCAACGGGAATGGGTCTGCTTTGGCTGCCCGTCTTGACATGCGTTGGATTGGTGTACCTACGTATGCATTTTTGCATTTTTGAAGCTTTATTGTGGAAGCACTGTACACATAGCATAGCTTTGTAAAAAAAAAAAAAAATTTTTTTTGAAAAGAGCAAAGTCTGCTGAGTTTCTTGCCGGCTTTTCTCAACAGAATCTGCATTCCGAACCGGTGGTAGATTTATGAGGTGTCATAATAGCTACAAGTTAGCCTACATGAAATAAATAAATTTTAAATTTGAATTTGAATTTGAATTGCTAAAATTAATTAGTTATCAAATAAAACTAGCATATCTGTTTATATAACAATCTGTAATCCGCCATTTTGTGGTGGATTATATAATTTTCATCAAAACATAGCTAAGAACACCCAAAAAAATAAAATCAAAATCGGTTAATCCGTTCGGCTGCTACGATGCCGCAGACAGACACACACACAGACAAGGCTAACTTATAACACCCCGACGTTTTTGCGTCGGGGTTAAAAATGGAATAAATCAAAATTGTTAATTTTGTATAGGCCATTATTGACACAGTCACGTTTGTTTTATTTCTAGTGAAAAACTAAAATTCGGAATCTATAGCAAGTAGCAACCTTAATAAAAAAGTTGCGCTCGGAAACTTTGTCATAATGAAGTTAGCTCTCAATTAATATGTAAATCGGGCATGTGTTTAAGACGTCAAGAATTTTAGGGATAACTTTGTTCGTTCCAAATTGGATTACTTACTTAATAATTTATTCAGATTTGAGAACCCTTCATTTTATCTGATTAATTAGAATATAATAAAACTTAAAAGATATTGCGTTTAACTTTTTTTTAGTAAGCAAGCAGGCGGGTCACCTGATGTTAAGTGATTACCGCTGCCCATGAACATTTGAAGCACCTGAGGCACCACCAATGCGTTGCCGGCTTTTCAGCAATTTGTTGGCCCGTCCCTTGAATAACCCCATGTTGTAATTTGGTGGGAACACCGTCGCAGGAAGTTGGTTCCACAGTTTTAAAGTACCTACCTACACTTTACACACATTGGCTCCAACGTTGGTCCCTGTTCGTGGTCTGTGAGCTGGAAAATAAAATTTAATTCAAGTAATGGTAAATCTTCAGATGCAGATTAAGTTTTTACAGCAGTAGATCAAGGTTTAAAACTATCAAAAAAAAAAATGTTTGTTCGACAAAAAAAAAATCGCGAAGTTAGGTCTTACTTACCACTTTGCATGTATTTTCAATGTGTTGCATATTACTGAGCCAAAATTTTTATATAAAATTTTCATACATATTACTGAGAGAGATACAGCCATTTTTTTTAAATTAATATCTTACGAGTTATTAGAATGTATGATGTATTGGGCGCTTACTGCGCTCCTATTCGGCGCAATACTCTAGCATCTGTCGCGCTTCACACGAGGTTTCGGGCATGTTTTCTTTCATCGCTTAGTCACGATCTCGGAAGTGAAATCTAATTTTTTAACCGACTTCAAAAACAAAGAGGAGGTTCTCAATTCGACGCGTATTTTTTCTGGTATTCTGCGCGGTCTTTAGAAGCGAAGTTCGCATGAGCAATTATAGTACTTTTGAACATTTTTAATACTTAAAGAGTAGCACACCAAGAATGTACACGTATCTAATCCAAAATTTACAGATTGAGTATCGATTTAATCCAGATTTGTAGTAGAGTATGAAATGTTTACTAACTGGTGAAACTGATTGCAATCTGAATACGCGGATTGATTATTTATTTATTATTTATTGACAAGCTTTAGATGGATTAAATTTTTATTTGGTTAAACCATTACAATATGAAATATTACATAGATTTTAAAAGCATAAAAGCTTCACTAAAAGGCGTACAAATATTTAAAATTCAAGTGCAATATAAAAAAAAAGTGAAGTTTGATGGCCTCCCTGGCGCAGTGGTGAGCGCTGTGGTCTTATAACTGGGAGGACTCAGGTTCGATTCCCGGCGGGGTCAGTTAGGGAATTTATAATTTCTGAATTGTCTCTGGTCTGGTCTGGTGGGAGGCTTTGGCCGTGGCTAGTTACCACCCTACCGTCAAAGACATGCCGCCAAGCGATTTAGCGTTCCGGCACGATGGCGTGTAGAAACAGATTAGGGGTATGGATTGAATGTACACTGCTATACCCCTTCCAAGTTAGCCCGCTACCATCTTAGACTGCATCGTCAATTACCATCAGGTGAGATCGCAGTCAAGGACAGTCTTGTCATCAAATAAAAAAAAGTTGCTATTGTATATTCAATCCTTAATCTATAGCTACTCTACTTCAAAGTCTTAATGCATAACCGCGTAGCCATACATATTTAATTATAATAGTCAGTCACAATATAGTTCCCTGACATATAAAATTCTCCGGAGAGCCTCAAAGTAGTAAACGACGTGATTGTTTAATGAACTATAACACACTTTGCATCCACTTGTTATCACGATGGCGGATTAGGGTTGTCGATCGGAAGAAAAAATATTATTATATTATTTAAAAATACATTTTTTGGAACGAACAAAATTAAAACCCATCGCATCAAAGCCATATCATAAATAACGGTATTATATTACTAACTAGCTGATGTCCGCGACTTCATTCGCGTGTCACGCGTCTTTGATTTTCCGGAATATATATCTACTTTTTAACCCCGAAAATTAAAGAGTTCCTGAGGGATTTAAAAAAATAAATCCACGCAGACGAAATCGCAGGCACCAGCTAGTAAGGATTAAAAATAAAGATGGGCAAGAGCAATGCGTCTCCAATATAGTTCACACATAATTAGTTCCAATAGTATTTGAGTTAAACCGCGAACAGACAGACAGACGGACAGAGTTGGCGAAACTATGGGTCTCTCGTTGTTTCACTACGGAACCCTCAAAAGAAGGAGAGATTACCTTAACAATTGGGTTTCTTTAAGCCGTCTCCAAAAAATTGAAATAAGGTAAGGAGAAAGGCAAAGGTCAAATTGGTAAAAAATAAAACCGACCAAGTGCGAGTTGGACTCACAAACATAGGGTTCCGTATCATTGTAACAGCGATTGTTAAGGTCGAGCAAAAAACGCCGAAAAAATCACGTTTGTTGTATGGAAACCCCGTTTATTGTTTATTTTTTTATTACGTATATTTCCTGTTATAGCGGCAATATATACACACTAGCTTTTGCCCCCGCGACTTCGTCCGCGTGGAATTAGATTTTAGAGTGGAATTTTCAAAAACTGTGACACACGTACTTCTTTATTTTTAACTGAAAGCTCTAATACCAACTTTGATGGCAACAGCTTGAAAAATGACGGAATTTCATATAAACTTCCATCCCCTATTGAAACCCCTTAGGGGTGGAATTTCCAATAATCCTTTCTTAGTGTGCGCCTACATCATAAAAGGAACCAACTGTAAAAATTTCAAGTTTCTAACTTCAGTAGTTTAGGCTGTGCGTTGATATCTCAGTCAGTCAGTCAGGACTTTGAATTTTATATATATACATAAATATTCTGGGAAAATTTCAAGTATCTACCTATTATGGTTTGTGAGATTTGAGATACAGCCCGACGTAGGGACGGACGGACGGCGGAGACTTACTAATAGGGTCCCGTTGGCACCCTTTCTACGGAACCCTAAAAAGACGTAGTTTCCATACAAAAGCAAATACCAGTAGGTACTTATTTGTAAGTCAAATTGACGCATTGTTGTCCCTAATCCCTATTTGAATACCTCGGGCCCTGGACACGGCCCGATAGCCTCCGTAAGCCTGCCGGCTTATAAGTTAAAGCTACAGCCCTTGATGTTTACCCAATAAAGAAGTCATGTATTGAGAAACATTGTTTCGGATACAAAGTTTCTGAAACATCACATCAGATGTTTCCAGTCCAGGAACAATGTTTCGGAAACTTTGCCGTTAGAAGCCTTCACTGAGCAACAATGTTTCGGATTTTTTGACGACCTCCCTGGCGCAGTGGCGAGCGCTGTGGTCTTATGACTGGGAGTCTTCGGTTCCATTCCCGGCGGGGGCAATTTGGTAATTTATAATTTCTAAATTGTCTCTGGTCTGGTCTGGTGGAAGGCTTTGGCCGTGGCTAGTTACCACCCTACCGTCAAAGACGTGCCGCCAAGCGATTTCGCGTTCCGGCACGATGGCGTGTAGAAACCGATTAGAGGTATGGATTTTAAATCTACACAGCTATACCCGTTCCAAATTAGCCCGCTACCATCTTAGACTGCATCGTCACTTACCATCAAGTGAGACCGCAGTTAAGGACTCTCTTGTCATCGAATAAAAATAAAAAGTTTGTACAATCGGAACATATGTCCAAAGAACATTCCAAAGTAACTTCGTATCTACTTACGGCGTCTTAATTCTTAAGAAGGAATTTGTACGTGAAACAAACGCATTGTTGTCCATAATCCCTTTTATGTATAAACGCATGAAAGAAAGAGCTTTGTGACTAATCCCTCAGGATTTGTTGTTTTTCCTAGTATTTTGCAGTGAACTTTTCATTTCACGAGACCTCCTATATGTATTTTAAATATTTTTTTCACATTCTGTGACAAGTTGACAACACTATCTACCTACGATAGATAGATAGATAGAAAACTCTTTATTACTACCGAAGATTTTTTTTATTGTATGTTTAATTTATTGTATTTTTTTTAATTTAATTTATTGATAATTTTATATGATTAATTATAATTATTTGATATAACTTGCAACGCCCTGACGGGGCTTCATGTAATCTTGCTCACAATTAAACATGTAGTATTAGACATGTAAGTATATACATGAATGCAAAATAAATGAATAAATGAATAAATAAATAAATGAAGTTTACAATAATATCACAATGTGTGCGCGTGTGTCCGTGTGCGTGTGCGCGTCTGTGTGTGTTGATTTTTGTTTTTATTCTTTGAAAGGTGAGTTAGTCGGGAGTGTTCTTAGCTATGTTTGATGAAAATCGGTCCAAGATGGCCGCCGCCACAAAATGGCGGACGACATATTTTTTCACATTTCCCTCAATATGGGTATCAAATCAAACGGCTTGACTAATAGAATACTATGATACATTTCAAATCCAAGATGGCCGCCACCACAAAATGGCGAATTACTTTCTTTTTTAAATATACATTTCGGGGGTGTTTTAAATTTTCATTTTACACTTGTAGTGTGTTCTCCGTACAGAAAATAATAAAAAGCAACCTTAATTGAATCCCTCTCATGATCTCTTCGCATCCTTTCGGAGGATGTTTAACAAGTTTTGAACCTATTGTTAAGGCGGAAGGGCCCTTGAAATAGCTTTGTCATTCGCTATAGGTACCCAAAACATTCATGCTGTATTGTTTGGTTCGAAGCTTATTTGCATTTAATAATTTGTTCTTATACATACTTATTGTTAGGTACTTGAAGTATTCTTGAACCATTCGAACTTTATCGGGTCGATTTTTGAAGGCGTTATGTTTACAACAAGTATAAATTGAAAATTTAATACACCCCACCCCACACACAAGTAAAATTTAAAAAATATGTGATTCGCCATTTTGTGGTCGCGGCCATCTTGGATTTGAAATTTGTCCTAGTGAATAGTATTCGCTCTTTCATTTGATACTCATATTGAGTTGTGAAAAAATATTATGTAATCAGGCATTTTGTGGCGGCGGCCATCTTGGACCGATTTTCATCAAACATAGCTACACTCTCTCACTCCCGACTAATTCACCTTTCAAACAAAAAAAAAAAAACAAAATCAAAATCGGTTCATCCGTTCGGCTGCTACGATGCCACAGACAGACACACACACACACATACACAGACACGTCAAACTTATAACACCCCGTTTGTCGAACTACTATCCTTACTAATATTATAAATGCGAAACTGTGTTTGTTTGTTAGTATATTTTTTGTTTGTTAGTATGTAGGTTTGTCCTTCAATCACGCTACAACAGAGCTACGGATCGACGTGATTTTCGACATGGGTGGGTATCGTTGAGGACCTGAAGAGTGACATTCACATAAGCTACCTTTCATCCCGAAAAATCAAAATGTTCCCGCGAGATTTTTAAAACTAAAGCCACGCAGCCAAAGTCGCGGGCATCAACCAACAGAATAACAAAAGGACCTCAAAATGTGGCAGAAAATATTTTTCACGCAACCATAGGTACTTTTAGCTCAAAATGGTGACGCTTTTATCTAACAACCATAGTGTACTATGCATCTAGATAGACGCAGTTTGTCAATGCTCGTGTCATAAAGATAAACATCAAAGGCATCCCGCGAGATACACGTACAGGCGATAATTATCACACGTGCTCGTTAGCAGCTAGGAATTCTAGCAGCTAGGTCTTGCATTGACTCCTAATGGTTGGTGGTACAAGTAGACTCAGGGCTTTTCAGTTAAATCTATACTTAATATAATAAAGCGGAAGTGTTTGTTTGTTTGAACGCGCTAATCTCTGGAACTACCCGTCGGATTTGAAAAATTATTTTTGCATTTGTTAACCCAATTCTTGAGGAGGGTTTTAGTCTATTTAACATCACGGTATGACCCTTAAAAGCCGAGTAAAAAGAGAGAAAGTAAGAAAAACGCTATGCGAGAATGAATTACTAAAAGGGAAATAAGAGACGATGGCCGAGAGCGGTCAACCGACGAGAGCCGAACCGAAGACTACTTTTCATTCTGGACAATCAAAGATTTTTAAATACACGTAGGATTGTTAAAAACTAGACCTACGCGGACGAAGTCCCGGGCAGCAGCTAGTATTGAATAAATATTACGCACAATGATACCACCAAGCAAGAAATCTTCCACCAAAGGAAGGAAACAAAACATGGCAATAAAAAAGCAAATTAAAAACGACTCTGACCAAGTCAGAGGAGCACTGTCTTCCTTTAATAAGGAATTAAAAAAAAACCAAAGGAAGGAATTAACGTTTCAGCCATATTAGCTGGTATAGAAAAACATCAAAGAAATACCGTGTCTTGACGTTCGTTAATTAATTTATCGGCAAAATCGGCAACATGGCGGTATAGATACCTACTTAGTTCGTTCAGTGAATCCCCCTTTGAAGTCTACCAATGCTTTGTTACAACGTGTAAGACTGTAGGTACAGTATTCTGCATTTTACCTAGATATACTCTATCACTTTTATAAGTTCCACCCACAGTTTCATAGCATAACTGACTACTGTTACTTTTTTAAGTATACTACTAAGTTTGTTTGTGTGTCTTTTTTGTGCGATGTAAGCTAATGATTCCTTTTTTAAAAAGAGGTTTAGATAGGTGAAATATATCAGGTGAAATATACTTGAGAGTGCGGTCTATAGATTTCAGCTTAAGTGAAGCAATGGTACAGTAATTTCAGCCTCACCGCCACAAGCCTCTTTAGCTCAGTGGTAGAGCACTGGTCTCGTAAACCAGGGGTCGTGAGTTCAAACCTCACAGGAGGCAGATGGCTTATCGGCTTTTTTACATTTTTTACTAACTTTATACATATTTAATATGTTATTTTTGCGAAAATTATAACAAAATTAAAAATTAAAATAGATGCCATAAAAGGCGTTGCGCAAATCATTATTATTAATTAGGCAATTACGAGTAAGTACCTTACAAACGTTGTTAATAAATTTATTTTTTTCAGTCATTAGCGATTCAAGAAAAAATTAAGTACCCACCTATTGAAAACATTGACATAGTAATAAAATTATTGTAATCTTGACTGTTGTACTTGACGACCTCCTTGGCGCAGTGGTGAGCGCTGTGTTCTTATAACTGGGAGGTCTCGGGTTCGATTCTCGGCGGGGCAATTTAGGAATTTATTATTTCTAAATTGTCTCTGGTCTGGTCTGGTGGGAGGCTTTGGCCGTGGCTAGTTACCACCCTACCGTCAAAGACGTGCCGCCAAGCGATTTAGCGTTCCGGCACGATGGCGTGTAGAAACCGATTAGGGGTATGGGTTGAATTTACACTGCTATAGCCCTTCCAAGTTAGCCCGCTACCATCTTAGACTGCATCGTCACTTACCATCAGGTGAGATCTCAGTCAAGGGCTATCTTGTCATCGAATAAAAAAAAAATCTTACCTACTGCGTTATTTATTGTTGTAACTGCCTCGTTGGTCTAGTAGTTAGCAAGTTCCACTGCGGATGACGAGTTCCCGGGTTCGGTTCTCGGGTCGGGCCAAAAATGTATTGGGGTTTTCTGATAAGAAATTCTCAGTGCTAGCCCGAAGTTAGGAATTTGGCGGTTAGTCAACTATGAGAGTGAGGGAATTTTGCACTATAATATCTTCCGCGCAGATGGCTAATCTCTGTGGAGATTGGCCGCAGTGGCCGGATTCGGTCGGGAGGACATTATTATTATTACTGTAAGAAATTATTGTTCTACAGTTATTCCACTGTATTATCACTGGGTGTAATCAATGGGGTGATTGGATACAAGTGCCACAAGATCATAACGATCGTATTCCGTGGCGATTCATGCAAAAGTCTACTGCTATTTTACGTAATAAGATTTATGATATGATGATTATCCGATGGATTATTTTAAATTAAATGAAAATTGTTTAAGTACTTACATACTTATTTCTTTTTGTTCTAGGATCGTGAGGTCGGCATAAAAAAATCCGCATCCGTCATAATTTCAGTCACATAAATTCGAAAATAGAACCTGCATTTTCAGTCTCATCAAGATAAAAAATTAAAAAAAAACTGCGCACCGTTCGGAAATACGACATAAATAAAAAAGTGTGTGGCATTTTTGACGATAAATACCTAATAAAAATTTAAAAATCTATCTTGCATACATATTCAGCAACTATAAATCATAGATTAAAAATTTGTATAGTGATAAAATATAACCAATTAAAAAAAAAAACGTCAGAAATATCTGTCAACAATGCTCCGCTACTGGCTGTGCTTCGCTAGTGCTGTGTGCCTGGCGGGACAGTGCGGCGCGAACTATTGCCGGGACGCCAGCCTGTGCTGTCCCGGGCGGGACAGCTCGTGCGTGGTGCAGAAGGCGCACCAGAACGCGATCATAGAGGACCTGACTGACAAGCCGTGCTACTGCGATCACGCCTGCCTGAAGCTGGGGGACTGCTGTCCCGATTTCAGAGAAACATGTGGAGGTACGTACTATAATTTGTAAGCTATTGCATAGCTTCTATCGCGGGCCTTGAGCGTGGAGACCGAATCCAGAAATTCCGTAACGAAAATAACTTGACACGGGACTCCTCTCACCGCTAGATGGCGTTGATAAAAAATGCTATGCAATAGCTTTACCGCGGCAGTCCCCGAGTGCCACACGTCTTTTTTTTTTTAATAAAGGCTATTAGCCAAGCTGAAGTTGACTAATATTCTCCTAACCCCTCCAAATAAGCGGAAAGCTTGTGCTAGGAGTGGGTACGACAATAGTGCAACGGGTGGGATTCGAACCTGCGACCTTTCAGTTTTCAGTCCGCACCTTTACCGTTGAGCTATTGAGGCTATTAAACTAGCTTTGTTTGCGGTCACGTTATTTTCAAACTTCTGTTTTACCCCCTTAGGGGTTGAATTTTTAAAAATCCTTTCTTAGCGGAAGCTTACGTCATAATAGCTATCTGTATACTGAATTTCAGCCCGATCTGTCCAGTGGTTTGAGCTGTGCGTTCATAGATCAGTCAGTCAGTCAGTCAATCACCTTTTCTTTTTATACTGTTTAAATATTTTACTTAGAGAGTGATCAGACCTGGGCTGGTACACCGCATACTTCCAAACTTGGGCTAGTATCTACTGAGAAAAACCCCGCGGAAAAACCCAATAAGTACATTTATTTTAAGTTTTTTTTATGTTTTCCTTGTAATGTGGTGTACAATAAAGTGTATTCATCCCATGATAGGGTTGCCAGGTCTTCAAACCGAAAAGTCGGACAGGCCAGCCAGTTTAGCCGGACATTTGGGTACAAAGGCCGGACACTCTTATTTTTTAGATCTAACACAAAATGGCAATTTTTTTAAAAGCTCGTTTGCGCAAGCGTAGCGATACAAGATGAGGCGAGTGGAGCGGAAACCAACACAATATGACAAACATGTAAAAAAATGGTTAAACTTAAAAAGCTTAGCAAAAGTCGGATAGGCCGGACACTGTCTAATTTGGCCGGACACTCAACCAAAAAGCCTGACTGTGTCCGGCTTTATCCGAACGCCTGGCAACGCTATCCCATGATATACACATACAATATCATAGTATTCATCATTTCATTTTCTAGCCCGGGGATTGAACCCAGGATCTCGTCATCCACAGTCGAACATGCCAACCCCTAGATCAACGAGGCAGTAAAGGCGCGTTATAATACCCGTATTATGACAGTGCGGTTTTAGATTTTACATTTATTTTACTAGATACTAGGTCTTTACTAGGTACACCCGTCCGAGCGCTGCGGGGGTATACAAAATGTATAATTTGATGAAATATTCATATTCCCACCTGGCGGTAATCTCTTATATTAAATTTGGCACGTCAGCGGCGCGCCGCAATAGGATACACTTTTTTTTATTATTAATGTTGTGAAAACAAAAATCGAAAGCAAAAACTTAAGCTCCAAAAAGCTGAATTATTCTTTATTTTTTTTTCGAATCACCAAAAAGGTCGACTTATCATACCTTAGCAAAGGACATCAGTTATTAGGTTAGGTAACCCAACCCCTCAGAATTAAAACTTAGTTGTACCCACTGACTTCTATATTTAATCTATGATTAGCACTGGACTTGCTGTCCCTGTACAATAGACAAATAATAAATGACAGCATAATTATGGTTCAATTTAAAGCGCATCTTTTGACATTGTTTTTTTTGATATTTTGTCTCTGGAACTAATAATATTGCAAATGGCGCACCGACCTTTATCTTCTTCTCTATTTATTGAAATCATAGATTAATTATATAGATATTCTCCATCATCTTATGTTTCTAAAATTCGAAGCTTTCTATCGAATACACTGTAAATTGTAATCCATGACGGTAAAACATTTTTGCATTAAAGTTTTTTTTAAACATTTTTTCTGCTTTTTTAAATTAACGCATATCAAGCTTATTTTGTTCATCTAATTTTTAAAAATATGAAAAAAAAATTTTTACCTCCCATAGTAAATCAATCAGCAGATTGTCAATTTTGTATGGGAGGTCCACATTTTTTTTTTTTACATTTCGACCTACGTTCCTCGGGGAAAGTTGTTCAGTTTCATGAGCACATTCACGTCCTTCAGTATTATTTCGGAGTTTCATTACACGTTGTATAAATGTTGTGCGAAACAGTATTCTCTTGAGCACGAGAGCACCTGATACTGAAAAAGGCCCCTTAAAAAGGATTGAAAAAGATATTGCATAATAAACAGAATTCATCACCCTTGACGGTAAGTAGGTCATAAAACTTCCCTTGAGGTTACCATTTGTCGTATAAAGCCGGTGTATCACTGGTTATAAAACGTCTAATCCCCACATAATACCGCCCACCCATTATTCTCTGAGCATTTGTTTCCATTGTAATACGAAGACAAAAAAAACTTTTTAAAAAACTGACTTCAAACGCGACTACAAAGTGTAAAATAATTTTAATTGATACACGTACGTTGAAATCGGGCGGGCCTAAATAGAAGCGATGAAACCGATGTGCGACGTTAACCCGTACGAATGTCCCGAATCCGGCTACGGCGGCCAATCTCCACAGAGATTAGCCATCTGCGCGGGAGATATTATAGTGCACAAGTGTTTGCGCAAACACAGGTGCACCGACTTTCTAACTCTAGGCTAGTATACTGAAAATTTCGTAACAGAAAATCCAATACATTTTTGGCCTCACTTTACTTAATCTTTGGCTTACGCCCAGTACTAGGCGGTGAGTTTTAGGCAATAGGGATGTTAACACTAATCACAAATTAATGTTTAGTGTTAATTTTATGATAGATTATAACTTAATACATTCATTAAAAATGATTTTAAATGCTATAATCTGATGTCACGTGACTGCAAACGCCAAGAAGAGCTTGTGACGTCACTAATCGCGAAACAAGCTGACGACTGTATGTACGCCATGAATCGCGACCAATGTTTGTTTGACGATTGACGTCATGTCAGTCACGTGACAGTTGTGGAGTGTTTTAGCGGAAAGATTCAAAATTACTCTATTTTTGTATATTTTGTCAACGATTTTTAAATTTTTTTTTTATGGTAAACAAGAGTCAATCTTCAAAATAAAAGCAATTCCGAAAAATTGTTAACATCCCTATTAAAAGACCACTTGCTAAACATCGCGAGGAAATCCACATGCCTGAGATCTCTCCATAATGTTCGCAAAGTTTTGTGTAATCTATTTATGCTTATTTTGCCAGCGTAGTGGTCTAAATTCTTCTCATTCCTTCTCTCTCACACTCTCTTCCCCAGAACTCTTCTCCTTCTTCGTCTCAACTCTTACTTAGTTGTGGGCTAGCAATTGATTGAGATGATAATGATTAATTATTTATTATTTGTTGCTAGGTATATTTTCTTATTCAGTTATAGTTTATTTGGTATAAGGTTTTTGTTGTATTTAGGTTTGAATGTTGTCATTGTTACGTTTATGACTACGTTTTATTTGACGGATCGACTAAACCTGCATCGCAATGGAAACGCTCTAAATCCCGTTTCATATTTTACCATCATATTATGCATACGCCTACAAGTTACAACCTTTCTGTAATTTTTAATACCCGTAATTTTGGAGACTGTGACAAAAGATATTAAATATCCAAAACGTTTACTCTCTAGGGGTATTAGTTATTACGGTAGATTTTTGACGTTTCATAAGAGCTACAAGTTGGCCTACATGAAATAAATAAATTTTGATTTTTTTTTTTTGAGTTATTTTTATGGAGCTTTTTAGCGGACTTCCAAAAAAGGAGGAGGTTCTCAATTCGTCGAAATCTTTTTAATTTTTATATTATTTTAAAGCGTTCTAAAACGAAGCGCTAGCGAACTTTTTCCTCGTCTCAAAGTAATTGTCGCCCCGCAATATGTATGTATCATTATACATACAATACAATGGTACTACGTAAATGCGCGACTGCTCGCTGCGCGGTTGCCTGCCATTGCTGCGAGTACGAACACTAATGATGCCTGAGAGGGTCGGTTTTGAAAACGCTTATTGTATTCTCATGAAGTGTAACCTCTTTTGGAATTACCTACTCTTTTGATACATATTCAAAAAGGGGCGTGTGTCTATCTGATTAAAACTGGATTTGCTGTCCCTAGACAAATAACATAAATTATGGATCAATTTGAAGCGCCACTTTAGACATATGAGTGTCTTAGTTCCACTAATAAAATTGCAAATGGCGCATTGACCTCTAAAATTAATTTATCTAGAAATCATACAACAGCAACAACAAAATCATAGATTAATTATAGAGGTTGACGCGCCATTTGCAATATTACCTATTAGTTCCAGAGACACTCGTATCTGCTTACAGCGCCAAAATGGCGTCAATCAAGTAGATCCAAAAAGAAATCACAGCAGCAAGTCCAGTGTTAATATATCCAATCATAGATTAAGTAGGTATAGAGTTCAGTGCATGCAGTGTAACCTATTTTGGAATTACCTACTCTTAGTTGTTCTTGTAATTCACGCTGCGCGTGACTAATGGTTGTGTGTGTGTCGTATCTGTATAAGTGTGAGCGACAGCTTGCTCGCGCCTGACCGCTCCCACCTAGGCTCCTGACAGGCACGCGCACTTACGCAATGTGCATGTACACGACGTAACTACAAGTAAAGCTCACGCGCCCTCGTGAATTGCAAGAACTATACTTGGTTTATGCCAGGATGCATTGTCTTACATGGTCTATGTATAGCATCTAAAATAGATGCTAAAATCTAGATTTTAAAAGCCTAAACTTAAACCGATTAAATCACCGCCATATGATAGTTGTTTGCCACTAACATGATAAAGAGTGTACAATGTATTTTGTATAAGTTTCCATATACGAGCCTTCCTCTTAGGGTTGTCATCTTTTCATACTAAGAAAGAATAAACGTGAAAATTCTTTTAACAAAACTGATTTGAAACCGCGCCACTACAAAGTATATCAATTGTGCCGATAAAATTTGAAGAGTTCCCTCGATTTCTCCAGGATACTTAATGACTGACTTAATGACAATGGGACCACCTGGGAAGTATACCCTTTCAAACAAAAAAAGATTTTTCCAAATTGATCCAGGCCTTCGAGTAATCGTGAAACATACATAAAAAATATAACACATAACAACATAAGGTAACATAATAGATAAGGTTGCCTGGTAGAGATCGCTACTAAGCGATAAGGCCGCCTTTTGTGTCATACCTTTGGTCTCTTTTAAATATATATTTTTTTAAGCTATTTCATAGCTTCTATCGCGGGCCTTGAGCGTGGAGACCGAATCCAAAAATTCCGTTACGAAAATAACCTGACACGGGACTCCTCTCACCTCTAGATGGCGTTGATAAAAAATGTTAATTTAGCTTTACCGCGGCAGTCCCCGAGTGCCACGCGTCTTTTTTTTGTTGTTGTTTTGGGTGTTGCAAATAAAGGGTATAATAAATAAATAAAAAAGAAAAAAAAAGATTCCGACGAATCGAGAACCTCCACTCTTTTGGAAGTCGTTTAAAAAAGTTTAAGGTCAACTTGCACCAAACTATTGATATACTTTGTAGTGGTGTTTGCAGTCGGTTTTTGTAAAAATATTTTTTACGTTTACATTATCTTGTTAACCCTATTTCCACCCTATCCTTGTATTAAATTTAATAAAGGGTGTCAAGCGCCGCCCACGCTCCATTATATTCGAGCGCAGTTTCACACAAAGAATAAACAATTCGCTGAACAATTTTTCATACGTCTATTTATACTTAGTCATTTTTAGGGTTCCGTTTCCGAAGGGTAACCAACGGGACCCTCTTACTGAACCTCCACTGTCCGTCTGTCCGTCTGTCTTTCAGTGGACTGTATCTCACGATCCGTAATAGGTAGAGAGTTGAAATTTTCAGAGAATGTGTATTTCTGTTGCCGCTGTAACAACTAATAATAAAAATAAAAAAATAAAAAATTAAAGGGTGCTCTCCTATTAGAAACGTGTTTTTTCGGCGTTTTTTGGTACGGAACCCTTCCTATGCAAGTCCGACTCGCTTTTGGACAGTTTTTTTCTAACATTAGCATGAGTAAAGCAGGAGCACGTCTTTTCAAGGGACCTTCCTACGAGTATGATAAGGCATTTTTTAGGAGACAAGCTTTTGCCCGCGCCTTCGCTCCCACCATTTAGTAAAAGTACTTGATCCGAAGTGAGGATTCCTAAACAAAATTACGAATTTTGATTTTTTCGTAACAAACTTTAAACTAAACTAAAACAGAGGAAGTAGTTTTTTGGCTTTTTTGCGTCTTAAAGTGTTTCTGCGACAAATACTTTTTAAAGTAAGCCAAAACAGAGTATACAGTAGAATCCCGATTATCCGGATCAAATAAAACCAAGGGTATTCCGTATAATCGAAAATCCGGATAATCGATTTCAAAGCAAATGAATTACAAAGTACCTATGTTATTTAAAATTTTGGTTGGAAATAACTTGTTATTGATCTTTGACGTAATCAATCGCATCTTTTGAGTGATCACGAATGAGTTCGGATAATCGGATGTTCGGATAATCGATGTTCGGATAATCGGGATTCTACTGTAGTAGGTATTTTTAATTCGATGACAAGATAGTCCTTGACTGCGATCTTACCTGATGGTAAGTGACGATGCAGTCTAAGATGATAGGGCTAATTTGGAAGGGGTATGGTAGTCTAGATTCAACCTATACCCCTAATCAGTGGCGTGCACACAGGGTAGGCATATGCGGAAAAATGATATAAAATGGAGAAAATCGCCAGTACGAGTTATAAAAACTTAACCCGGCGGGAGTGTGGTGACAAAATATTTCATCGAGTATGTGGCGGGGTATGACATGCCCGTAAATTAAACTGCCTGTATATGATTATAATAATCAAATTTAATTGAAATTTTAATTTTATTTATTAAAACATAATCCCTATACTTATATTTAAATGAAAAACTTAGTCATATTAATATATTTTAAAAGTTTTTATTACCAAAGTTAAGGCACTAATTTTTGGTTACAAATCAAAACAGTCTTCCATAAGAAGCATCAATTCTTTTTAACTAAATTAATATTACCAAATTAAACAACAAAACATAAAGAACATGAGATCTTGAATAAAAAAACTTAAAAAAATCTAACATTATCATTATAAACTAGATTCAGAATTAGCACAGTCTTTGCAGGAAAAAATTGCATGTTCAAGACAAATGGCCTTTCCACAGCTTACACATACGTGTTTTGTTTTATGATATCTATCGCGTGTACAGTCAAAACATCGAACATAACATTCCGGAGCATTCTGGACAACTGGTTGCAATGTTTCATTGAGTTGGGAAGATATTATGAGGTGCGTATATTTATGAGGTGCGTGACCTTGAGTAGATGGACGACGAGTTCTGAGAATTGAAAGAAGTACATTATCGTCGGAATCTTGATCACTACCACTCTCAACATTTAGCTCCTGTTCCCTATCGGATGCTATATTGTGTTCACTGCAATAATCATCATCATCATCATCACATCCGACGGGCTCGATTCATCTGAAGAATTTTCTAATATGTCGTATAACATAGACCTAAGTCTATTTTACCTACTGTTTTCACGTATGTTTGTCAAAAGCTTAAAAAGGACAAGAAATAATAAAATTAAATGTAAATAATGTTATGATTAAATGCACACGTAAACTATGTGGCGGGGTGTCACTTACCCCACGCAAGTTTACTCGTGTGTATCTCGAACACCGGCTGACGCCACATTGGAATCATACCACTGTGCCCTCCCGCATTACCTCAGCTCCAGCTACTCAAAGCCGCTACCACGTAACTTACAATTATAAAAATGCACGCCAGTAAAAAGAATTGGTGGGGTATGCTACACCCCGCCACACTCCCGCCGGGTTAAGGGTAAGCTTTTTATATTTTGTACAATGCTTACCCTTAAGTTTTTTTTAATTCGCACCGAAAATTTTTTCCATTTTGTATCATCTGCCTACCCTGTAGTACATCCTGTGCACGCCACTGCCCCTAATCGGTTTCTACACGCCATCGTGCCGGGACGCTAAATCGCTTGACGGCACGTCTTTGTCGGTAGGGTGGTAACTAGCCACGGCCAAAGCCTCCCGCCAAAACACACGATACACGATAGACTAGGTACAGGGTATACTCACCTACCCCTTGTTCCTCGCGTCTTTAACAAACGGTGTCGACGCCTACATTTTATTTTATTCAAGCTCGATTTAACTCAGGGCACGGAACAATTTTATGTACAATTTTTCCCGAGTCGCCTCTTTATAAAAACTGCCCTGGTAGCACGGGCGGGAGAAATTTTATCCCCGGGAAAAGGATAAAACGTTTATCCCCTCACTTAGCTTTATCCACCCGTCGAGCATGGGCGCAGCGGTGGAAATAACACTCAGTGGATATACTTATAGAAATATACATCGCCATCTCCTCTGTCGCCATGCTTTAGCATATGGAAAAGATAATTTTATCCCCTGTCAGTGGATAAAATCGGGGGATAAAACTTTTATCTCCTGCCCATGCTACCAGTATAGGGCGTTTTTCTTGCTACGCGAGTCGCTAAATAAAATATTGCTAAGCCACGGCTAAGCCTGAGTTATTTTTGGCACTTTGAAATGATAACCGTGTTACGTGGAAGACATTTTGCTGGCGCAAAATATATACAGGGTAAAAGGGACAGTCTAACGAAAACTGTGGGATTAGTATAAGATTTAATTCGATAATCGAATTAAATCTTATACTAACCCCACTACCTAACTAACTAACTAATGATTGATCACGAATTCAGAAGTATCATATTATGACTCACTCAGTATTGGAATGTTTCAGCGATCCTTTCGTGATTTTAACAATTTTTAAGCTATTGCATAGCTTCTATCGCGGGCCAGCGCGGAGACCGAATCCAGAAATTCCGTAACGAAAATAACCTGACACGGGACTCCTCTCACGCTAGATGGTGTTGACAAAAAATGCTATGCAATAGCTTTACCGCGGCAGTCCCCGAGTGCCACACGTCTTTTTTCTTTTTTTTAATTAATTACAACACGGAATCGCGTATGTCACATTTGTCAACTTGATTTCAAACTAAAAAACAAGAAATGACAATATTTATAACACAACAGACAAAAATTTTAACAATCATTTTGGCGTGGGTAATTGTACCACTTTACCGCAGACGTGTTCATAATAAATATGGGTCTCTCATTGCAAAGGTCAAATTACTAATGAGTAATGTTGCCGGTGGCATAATTTACGGCGCGTATAATAATTTATGCAGCGCTTTTACCCCGCCGAGTTCAGTCTTAATTACTGTAAGGACTGCCTTCATTAAAAAATAATAGATATCACTAAAAGGTCTAAGGTAAAGGTAAAAGTTAAATAATGTTAGTTTAGAGTACTGAAGATAGTATTAATTGCTATACATGCCCGCGACTTTGTTCGCGTGGTTTAAGATTTTTAATTACTTACCGCGGAAATTCTTTAATTTTCCGGGATAAAATGTATGCCTATGTGTTAATCCTTTATTCGAAATTTCAGCCAAATCGGTTCATTAATTGTTGCGTGAATGAGTAACAAATATCCATCTATCTATCCTTACAAACTTTCGCAATCTTTTTCGCAAGTTTTGTTTGCGTGGGGATAGGTTTTAAAAAACCCTAGGGAACCCTTCGTTTTTCGGGGATAAAAAGTAGCCTATGTCACTCTCTAGGTCCTCAACTATACCCATGCAAATAATCACTTCAATCCGTTATTAATAATTAGTAAGTAACTAGCTTTTGCCCCCGCGACTTCGTCCGCGTGGAATTAGGTATTGGGGTGGAATTTTCAAAAACTGTGACACACGTATCTACTTCTTTATTTTTAGCTGAAAGCTCAAATACGAACTTTGATGGAAACAGCTTGAAAAATGACGGAGTTTCATATAAACTTCCATCCCCTATTTAAACCCCTTAGTCAGTCAGTCAGGACTTTGAATTTTATATATAATATAGATTAAAAAAAAGGTATAGTTGATTTAGTAAATCTCAGCGCGGTGTCGGTGTTCTGATGTTCGTGTATCTACAATGTCAATGAATATTATCATTTTAATTTGATTTGTTGCTCACAACGCAGCTTAATTGCATTATTAGGATTTTTTCCTCGGCATACGACAAAGAATAAATTCTAAGGAATAAATCTATCCTTCAATCGTTTTCGTTAAAAATCTTTTTCGTCTAAGCCCCTTACAGTTCTACTTCCCAGGTCTTATTATTTCGTAGGTACCCATGCAATACTTCAAAGCGCAAAAAAAGGTAAAAGGCTTCCAAGAGTTGACATGAAAAGAACTGTTTCTAGCGACTAATTAAAGGAAAGTCTTTGTCTAACGAGACCTAAGGAGGCTTGCAGCTTACCTGACCCCAATATTGCGTAGCATGAGCCAAGTACCTGCTTGGCTTCTACATACGACCCAGTAACTACTGACGCCTGTAGCTGTACTACGGGTTATGACGTAATGAGCTTTTTGTGGTATGATGCTTTACTGCTATTAATGCACTGACCTCTATATTTAATCTGTGATTAACTCTGGACTTGCTGCTGTGATTTCTTTTTTGGGCCTACCTGATTTTTTTAAATAATTATCACAACAAGTGTAAATTGAAAATTTAAAACACTCCCGACATGTGAAATTAAAAAAATATATATATGTAATTCGCCATTTGTGGTGGCGGCCATCTTGGATTTGAAATTTATCATAGTGTATACCTAGTATTCAACCAGTCAAGCGCACTTTTATTTGATACCCATATTGAGGAAGTTGTGAAAAAATATGTAATCCGCCATTTGTAGCGGCGGCCATCTTGGACAGAGTTTCATCAAACATAGCTAAGAACACTCCCGACTAATTCATCTTTCAAACAAAAAGTCAAAATCGGGTTATCTGTCCAACAGACAGACACACACACACACACACAGAGAGAGACACACACACACACAAACACACACATGCGTGAAACTTATACGTTGTTTTTGCTTCAGGTGTTAAAAGTTTATAAACTCGACTTAAAAAAATTATAATGTCCGTCATATTGATCTTGTTATAAAATATAACTTATAACCATTTCACAATCACGTAAAAACTATAGCCAAAATTATTCAGATATCTACACAGAAACTCACTTCAGAAGTTTAATAAGAAGAGAGGATTCAAATCAGAAAGCGATCCCGTATAGCTAGCGTGAAACTTTTCAGTACCTACTCACTGAACTTGTTCGGATAAAATGCAAGTAGGTGTTCTGAATATCAAACAAAATATCTGAATTGATTTATCGAACTTTCGTCCGGCATTGCTATAAGTTTCTATGCGAACAAAATATGAAATACATAGTTTGCGGGCTTTCGAAATATGATTTTATTGTTTGACTAGATGGTGCATTCTTTTACGCTGTTTTTATTATACGACTGCCTGAAAAATAAGAGCATATTGTTTTCAGGGTTCATGTATGTATATTGTGATTTTGTATATTCCGCACATAACTTCTATACGCCTGAACCGATTTTGATGAATGAGGTATAGTTAGAATCCTTAGCTTTTTCTGGGTGACATAGGCTAGTAAAATTAAAAAACAAATGGATGGGGTGACCATGGTCCCGCATTAAAGACTAAAGTTGAAAAAAATTCCAGTCCAAATGAAAAATCAAGGTCCTTATTTTTCTACCCACAAATAGAAATAAAATATGAAAATGTTAACGAATGTACTTCCATATATGTATATGTTAATGCCACGTGGCAACCGTGTTAACCGTCCGAATAAATGTCCCTCATCAATCCCGGATACCCTCTTCATGAGGGTAGAATGTATAAACGAGGAGGTTGGGGTCAAACTTTATTTTTAGGAATCTCTGCGCGATAATAGATTCTTAGTACGTGTCTATATGGTAACTAGTTTCTCTTATCTCTTATGGGGATTTATCACTAGGTTTTATATGGAGATTTGGCAATTGCATTGGGTTTAACTTAGGCAATTAACTTAATAGATGACTCAGGTTCCATATAAAGTCGTAAGTAGTCTTGACTTGTCATAAACTTCGCGACTCGTTATAGTTAATTATATTTTAAAGCCAGTATTTTCGATTTATATGAATTTCTTTCCTTGAATTTTCTTCTAGGATTTATTTATTTTAAAAGTTCCTCAATGCTTTTCAAGAATAAGGAGGTTAATTTAACCCTTAATTTTTAATATTTAACTTTCAAAGTAAAATGTTTCAGTACTGAATCGAACAAAACTGTGAAAAGAATGTGGAATAAGGCCAGGGATAACATCATGTATCTATCTATCTACTCGTTATTGCTTTTCCTTAAATAATATTAAAATACACAAACTCACTGAAGTATTTTTATATTAAAATGAAAATAATCCTCGTTGCCAAAGACCCCGCTTGTTTGGGTAAATAAAGTGGGGGCTGAATAAATACAAGATAGGAAAAAGTTTGACTTTAGCGGCGGCGGCAGCTACTTGCGAACTGCGGTTAAACGTTTGATGTTTGTTTCAGTTTACTTACACTCCATTCGATTGCTTTATAGACATTCATAATATATATAAGCGCGGAAAATTGAATAATAAGTAAGTACTTTATTTTTTTCCAAGCACACCTGACTGAGACAACGTACCGATTTCAATACAAATGGCTTCAAATCAGCTGTTCCACATGGCAGCCATGTTGGTTTGAATCATAGATAATAAAATCATAAAATATGAAGTTTGTGATGTTGGTTTTGCCTAGGTCTGTGGTTTTGCCCAACGATATTTATCAGATATTGATATTTTGGATGAATATAAATTTGGTTGACACGATTATTACATTTCGTGAGCCTTTTTTTATATAGAAAAAAAAGAATATTAGCCAAGCAGAAGTGAGTAATATCCTCCTTTCCCCTCCAAAAAAGTAAGCTTGTGCTAGGAGTGGGTTCGACAATAGTGCAACGGTTGGGGCTTGAACCTGCGAACTTTCAGTTTTCAGTCCTTTAACCGTTGGGCTTGGCCACACGGCTTTTTGTTAATGACCAACTATGTGAATTACCACACACAATTTCGGATTCTTAATCCATCATACTGGCAACTCACACTGGTCGAAAACTTTTCTTCAAGTACTGGGGTATTAAAGACATCTCAAAGTTTCCGGAACGCTGAATTACGAAGTAAATCCAGGTAACACCTTCATTCACTGTAAATCGAGGTCTTAAATAATTTATACTATCCAATGGCGTACGTGAGGCTTCTACTGTGCTTTTACTGAGCATTATATAAATGGGTGCCATCGTGTGTGCCGTCTTTATGAGGGTTAGAAGTAGGTATTATAATAAGACTTACATCTAGGTACAAACTTTATACAACTGGAGAACTTATTTTATTCACTGTCTTATCTGCGAGTAATAGGTACTAGTTAACCAACCTACTTTACCCCATTCAGAACCCATTTAATTACAACATGGGGTTATTCAAGGGGCGGACCAACAAATTCCTGAAAAACCGGCGACGCATTGGTGGTTCCTCTGGTACTACAAGTGTTCATGGGCGGTGGTAATCACTTAACATCAGGTGACCTGCCTGCTTTTTTGCTCGCTATTCATATAAAAAAAGACGTGTGGCACTCGGGGACTGCCGCGGTAAAGCTATTGCATAGCATTTTTTATCAACGCCATCTAGCGGTGAGAGGAGTCCCGTGTCAGGTTATTTTCGTTACGGAATTTCTGGATTCGGTCTCCACGCTCAAGACCCGCGATAGAAGCTATGCAATAGCTTACAAATAGTAACGTACTAGATTGTAGGTAAAAATAGCTCGTAAAAATATAGTTAAAGCCTTTGGTTAAAACTGTGCAGAGAATATTACATTTGGTATGTATTTGAGTTTAAAATGTTTCCATTGGGGTTTTACATCTGCAATAGAAGCATTTTTGGATACTAATACTTTCCTTTTTTATGTTGTGTGTGTATGTGTGTGTTTTGATTTGGCTGAGGAATGGAGATAGCTCATACTCAGGATGCACATAGGCTACATTTTATCCCGGAAAATTAAAAAATTCCCGCGGGAATTAAAAATCCACGCGGCCATCATCTAGTTTTGTATATCTATACTAATATAATAAAGTGCAAGAGTTTGTTTGTTTGAACGCGCTAATCTCTGGAACTTCCAGTCGGATTTGAAAAATTATTTTTGTATCTGATAACCCAATTCTTGAGGAAGGTTATAGGCTATTCAACACCTCGGTACGACTCTTAGAAACCGAGCAAAACGAAAGAATAGCGCGGGCGAACAATGCGATGTGGTGAGTCGGTGGTCGAGGGCGGTCACCCGACGAGAACCGAACAAGAACCGAACCGAAGGCTATTTATTAATCCGGAGGATCAAAGCGTTCCCACGGGATTATTAAAAACTAAACGCGGACGAAGTCGCGGGCAACAGTTAGTAGAAGATAATATTATATTGATACTTAGTCTGATTGTATGCCTGAATAGTGAATATCAGATAGTAGGTATATCAAACAAAGGGTATCTGATCCGAATCTATCCGCATCTAATCCGCATATAGATACACGCACATGGATTGTCCGGGTTCATACAACGTGTTGAGATGCTAGATATGTATTAACTATTGTTTTGATTCTAGGTAAGGAGTAGGTACCGTTTGATTTTTGTCACTAATTTTACTCCCTTAATATGGGTATCAAATGAAAGGGCTTGACTAGTAGAATATTATACACTATTATAAATTTCAAATCCAAGATGGCCGCCACCACAAAATGGCGAATTACATATATTTTTTTAATTTTACATCATTGGAAATTCATCAATAGCTCACTATTGAGCATAGGTGTCCTCTATGATTAAAATCTATAGACGCACTCTCTCTCAGCTCAGACTCAAGACAGAGTTAAAACGAGACAGATTTATGTCAGAGCATATTTGTGTCTCGTTTTAACCTCTATCCTGAGTCTGAGCTGAGTCAGAGCACGCTCCATAGAATTGAGCATTAGAGGTTTTGAACATTTAACCCTTAAGAATTAAAATAGGGGTAGAAGAAAGAATGTCGTATAGGTTCTAGGCGATACCACAGAATATCTAATACTATATAATAGTATCTAACAAAGGTACAGAAACTTCACTCTGCAAAATGATTTAAATAAATAGCGACTCTTGTTATCACACAAAAGAGTACAATTCAAGTTCAAACAGCGCTGCATACCTACCGTCTTATTCACGTAGACTTTTCTCTCTTTCTATCACGTAACTCTTATCTCGCACAGCTCAAATCACTGAACGGGCTGATATTTGCCAAACAGATAGCTATTATGACGTAAGCCTCCGGTAAGAAGATTTTTAAAAATTGAACTCCTAAGAAATAAAATAGACTTTTGAAAAATCGAACTCAACGTGAGCGGGGTCGCGGGCTAAAGCTAGTTAATTTAATATAAGAGTAAGTTAGCGCCTGTAACCTAAATACATTTGAGCAAATAACAAACGTTGCTATTACATTGCCACAGGCTGTACAGTTACAAAATCATAACATGAAAGTTCACCCGCTCTTAGACTATAGCGGAACACTGGACTGACAATTTAATTAAAACGGAGCATCCATCTTAATCAGGAACAAATCATGATATAATAATAAGTCTGTGAGGTACAGACGTTCAGTCTGTTTTGGTTTATCCGATTGTAACTAATACATTATGATTATGAAATGAATATGATTTTAATTAATTAATACATCCTACTTCCTACTAATCCAACTAATATTATAAAGTGTGTGTGTGTGTGTGTGTGTGTGTGTGTGTGTCTGTCTGTGTGTCTCTCTGTGTGTGTATGTGTGTGCGTGTGTGTGTGTGTGTGTGGGTGTGTGTGTGTCTGTCTGTGTCTCTCTCTCTCTCGGTGTGTGTGTGTGTGTGTGTGTGTGCGTGTGTGTGTGTGTGTGTGCGTGTGTGCGTGTGTGTGCGTGCGTGCGAGCGTGCGTGCGTGCGTGCGTGTGTTTGTGTGGCATCGTAGCAGCCGAACGGATGCAATTTTGATTTTGTTTTTTGTTAACCCTGAAAACTCCTTCACTTCTTTTTTCAGGCAGTCGTATAATAAAAAATACTCTTTTTTGAAAGCGGCTAAAAATAAAACGAAACATATTCAAATAAATGCTTTTCGTGAGGTGTTCGTGTGGTTAACAAAAGGAAAAGAAAGCTACCAATTTCGCATCGCCTTTGACAGTGGTTTTCCCGTGTGCGCCTTTATTACGTCTCTAACATTTTTCTCACGTTTTGGTTTCATTCATTAGCTATGCCTGGTGGGAGTTACCACCCTACCGTCAAAGACGTGCCGCCAAGCGATTTAGCGTTCCGGCACGATAGCATGTAGAAACCGATTAGGGCTATGGGTTTAATGTACGCTGCCGTACTCCTTCCAAGTTAGCCCGTTACCATCTTAGACTGCATCGTCACTTACCATCAGGTGATATCGCAGTGGACTAAAATGTAAAAAACAAAAAATTACAAATCAAAAAATATATTAGAAGA
Organism: Hipparchia sbordonii; assembly: GCA_038048805.1. Lineage (NCBI taxonomy): Eukaryota > Metazoa > Arthropoda > Insecta > Lepidoptera > Nymphalidae > Hipparchia > Hipparchia sbordonii. The sequence continues at coordinate 2,070,978 of CM076107.1, read as the reverse complement.
AGTGGACATAGGACATAAAATTATCTTCTTTTAAACAGTAGGAAACAAACAAGACGATAATATTTTCCGAACACAAAACCATTTTCCGCAAAGAACAGAGGGATTCATTTATATTAATGCTGTTGTAGGATGGCTGTCAGTGATTTTCATGTTTCCGTTTTGAATCACTGGGCGGAAGAACAACATTAGAATTTCTAATATTAACTTACCTATTATAAATAGTATTATTTATGCAGTTTGTTATCAAGTAAATGATAATAATTTAATTCGCCCTCTTTTGTTTTTTTATGCACCGTTTATCGTTTCTTTTTGCGATGAACGATTCGAAAACACTTTGTAAAAGTTTATTTGAACAAAAAAGTATTCTATTTTATTCTATTCTAAAAGATTTATACTTAAAACGTTTCTGAAACGAACCGCTAAGGTGTGGAACGCACTTCCAGCATCTGTGCTTCCGACGACGTATAATTTGAGTACCTAGGAGACAAGAGTGAATAGGCGTTATTTAGGCAAGCGCGCTCCAACCTAGACCAATGCTTACAATCATTCATCGGCGTTAAGCCAAGCCTATCTCATAATAAAAAAATGACCAATCATCGTGATCCTGTGGTGGAAGACGTCCCTAATCAAAAATTTTCATCGAATTTTTTTTCGTTATTTATATAAAGAATATTAGCCAAGCTGAAGTTGACTAATATCCTCCTATCCCCTCCAAATAAGCGGAAAGCTTAGAGTGGGTAGGTAATGCAATGGGTGGGATTCAAATCTGCGACCTTTCAGTATTGAGTCTGCACTTTTAACCGTTGGGCTATTGAGGCATATTATTCTTCTTGTTCCAGTGACAGACTGCGTGGTATCAGGCTGGGGTGAGTGGTCAGAGTGCGACACGACATGCGGGTCAGGCAGCATGGTTCGAAGCAGAAGCGTGGTGCAAGCGGCAGCGCACGGCGGCCATCACTGCCCGTCGTTGGTGCAGCGCAGAGCTTGCCAAGCGCATCACGGCTGCACGGCGGACAGCGATGTGCCTTTGCGAGGTCTGTGGATCCATTTTACACCTCTTTTTATATTTATTTATTCTGTACATAAAACAGGGACGTGTGCAAGGGCATCTTATCGCTACAAAATGTGGATTTCTTCCAGATTCACAAGTTGGCCTACATGAAATAAATAATTTTGAATAAAAAAAATATATGCCCTAGGTGTGAGAACAATTGATTACAAGAGATGTTTTTAGTAGGTACAGTGGTACAATGCCAGTCAATAGCAAAAAGACATCTACAAACTATAAAACTTTGTATATATACAGTTTCTACAAATAAATATTAATGTCGGTACGTTGAAAATCCAATAATGTAGTCTTTGTAGTGGCTAGCCCCAACCACCTAGATTACTAGGTTAGAATTCTTAATTTTTTTCGGTCGCATAGATACAATATTGCTACACTTTACCACAAAAGCAGGTGAGGTGATAGACTACTTACAAAATTGAAAAACCAGATAAAAGCAACGTTGAACGATCCCACATTTAGGTAAATGTCACCCAAAAACCATTCACAGTGGCCTGAAGATGTTGGATTCAAATGCAAAACAGCTGTCAGACCTCTTTTCAAAGCGCCTTCATGAATTCAAGAGCAATTGCGCAAGATAGATTAGTGCTATAATAAATGACCAGGCGCATAAATTTAACTATTTTTCGGAAAAAAGAAGTTCACACAGTTGATATCCTACGGAATAAGTCTGAATACAGCTGCAATCTAGAAAGTTAGTACTTGTTCAATCTATGTAATAGCCAGTCCACACGATACAAACAAAAACTTGTACAAAATGAATGTTAAATGTGTATAATGGGGTTGATCATCTGCAGAGCACAAATAACTCATTTATAGTTTGTATTTTAGTATGTTCTGTATTAAGAACGAAACTTATCGACGTAGTTTGTTATTATTTGCATGTGTTACAACATCTGTCACAAAAAAAAAACAACTAAGTAATTTTTTTTCTAATATCGTTCTTATATGTTGTTATAATATTATTAATTTTATAAATATTAATTTTGCGCTCAAACTAGTCTATCACCTAAAAACTACATAGCAAAAGGTATGTTTGCAACTATATTTTGATGCAAAATACAAATTAGCACGTCAACATTCGCGCAAACTTACAATTTTATATCTACACGTTCCGTTCGCACAAAATTTTGTGCGCACAAACACTTTGCACAAACTTTTGTTTGTACTTGTGGAGCGGCTATAACACACGCCATTCTGTAGATAGATAAACTTTATACTGTTGACAATGTCTTGCTAATCGGCGAAACTGTTTGGTCAGTTCATACCGCTGTGTAAACTTGATACGACACGCTCAGGATTCTATGTTACGTAATTCAGCGCTAACGCTTTTGGACAGAAGCTAATTCGCTGCTTTGAACGGGGTAACATTAATAAAGTTATATTTGCACAAACAACAAAACTACACTCTTGTGCAGAATGGCTAGTGCATTCAATGTGTGTACGATTCGGTAAATCTATTGTTTTAACTATTCGTGATTCAGTTAAAAGAGGGCCGTTTTGCTTTTAGCTGCCACATTAGTTGTACATTTTGCTTTTCTATCCATAAAATCTCTATTCAGATATTTTTAACGGTCGTTAAAATTGCACTGCGTCATTGTGATAGTTTTTCATATTCCTGGGTGCCTGGAGCACTTCGACCATCCAATGTGCCAGATTTTTTTTCCACGTACTTTGAAACTGTGGAACCGACTTCCTGCGACGGTGTTCCCACTAAATTACAACATGGGGTTATTCAAGGGGCGGACCAACAAATTCCTAACAAGCCGGCAACGCAATGGTGGTGCCTCGGGTGCTACAAATGATCATGAGCGGCGGTAATCACTTAACATCAGGTGACCCGCCTGCTCGTTTGCTCGCTAAAAATAAAAATAAAACATGTTTAACTATTTACACGAAGCAATTTTTGAAATCACATTTTGTTTAACACAATATGTCACATGTGAGGAAGCCTTAAAACACAGCCATCTTTGATATTTGTCACAAGAATTTATTTGGCGTGCTTGGAAAGATTCCTCCGGCTTTTGATGTATTAGTTCGTAATAATTATTGTTTTCTTACCGCAGAGGAATCTGCAATGATCCTGCCCGGAGCGTTGTCTGTGAGTCGACACTCAAATGAAACGGTGGATATTAGAAAGAACTTACGTTTGCGTAACCCGGATGACCCAGAATCCAATTCACATCGAGAGTAAGTATCTACATAGTATAAAAAAAAGTCGCTTTCTCTGTCCCCATATCCCTATGTACGCTTAAATCTTTAAAACTACGGATACGCAACGGATTTTGAAGCTGTTTTTTTAATAGATAGAGTGATTGAAGAGCAAGGTTTATATGTATAATACATGCATAATATAGTACAGAAACACCGATAATTTTAAAGGTTTCTAATGTGATGGCGTAAATAAACACATTTTTTGCGCTTACATTGCAAACGCTGGCTGTGAACCCTACGAGATTGATCAAAATAATGTACTACAGTATTGTACACCTTAAAAAGGTCTACAAAAAAGCTCACGATGGTATATGCCTATCTCTTAGGGATAACCCACAATAACCATTTTTTAACCTTTACTTATTAGAGAGCCAGAGAATCGTCTGTATACTATATTTTTATGTTAATTTCTTATTTTACACAGCGAAAGGATAAAAATATTAATTATGCCATTTCAATTTAATTTTACTTAGGCAACACACGCACAAATCTTATACTAACTAAGGCTGAAATGTATAGATCGTACACTAGTAGGCTTAAATCTATAGAGGGGGTTCTGATTTGGCTTGGACTTGAGACAAAGTTATAACGACGCATAATTATGTGTCTCTGTCTTGAAAAGTCATATATGCTTCTCGTTTTAACTCTGTCTCAAGTCCAAGTCAAATCAGTGCACGCTCTATAGATCTCAGATTAAGACTAACTTCTGTCTATGTTAAATTATTTAATCAATAGAGGCACTTAGACTTCTTACTAAAAAGTCTATGTGGCAAACACATATCACACGTGGTATAGATAGATAGATCATTTATTCACCAAAATGCAGGTACAATGTGATGTAATATGAAGAAAACGAGCCTTATACATTTTACCAGGATAATGTGCTCCGGCCCTGCAATACATCATAAAATTCGAATCATGAATCCGTCACGACTTTTTGGAAAATTGCAAAATGTGATGAATTCATTATCCATGCACTTAAAATGCTTAAAAAGTTGAATCATTACCGGTTTTTGTTTCCATCAAAAAATAGTGACTTAACCCTTTTACCTTTTGTACAACCCGGAAACTTTTAAATACCCATATGAGCACAGGAACTCGTTAGTGAAAGTTAGCTTCGAAAATCCTGCTCTGTTCACATAAACCAGGATAAATTGGCAACAGAGGCCAAGCAGAGGCCGATTTTAGTATTAATGTGTTTAGGATGCGATATAAATCTTCATTGAAATGACATTGGTAATTGTTTCAGATATTGCGTTCAGTTCGAAGTGACAAAGGTTTCGAAAGCGTGCCATACCGATTCTGACTACAAGCCTTTACGGGAAGGTACGTATAATATTGCACAATATTTCACTTGATATATTCTCTTCTTCTAGTGGCATCTTCTAATGGAGGTTCGCAGCCATTAACTTGATAGGTACAGTTCTTTCAATTCACGACGGTACGCGGCGCATGGTTGTGTGTGTGTCGTATCTGTATAAGTGTGACGCTCCCACTTAGGCTCCGGACAGGCACGCACACTTACGCAAGGTGCATGTACACGACGTAATCACAAGTAAAGCGCCCGTAACTTCGTCAGATAAACGTACTATACGGAGGATAATTTCATATAGTGTCTGTAACCCATCTGTAACCACATTAAAAAATACATATTCTTTATACTCTACGTATTTTAGAATGTCACACCAGGCTTTCCCATTAAAAAATCTGTCTGATACTATTTAGTTTTTTTGAATTCCATATTTTGTCGACAGGCAACACAGTATGTGTGATGTGCGAGACGGCAGCCCTTCGCCGGGATCTAAAATGGCGGTGCGGCGGACACGGTGTGTCCGGTCACACGACGCGCTTCTTCGCCCTCGTCGCGCCGCACTGCCACGGGAAGTGGGTCCGCGGGGCGGACACGCCGGACAAGAAGAGCGACTGCTGTTCCAACCCGGACTTTATTTTCGTATAACTTACTCTAGCTACAAGTACTCGTATCTAGAATTTAGCCGCCAAAGAAGCTAGTGGTATTGACAGCGAGTGACGTCAACAGCATCTGACGGGCCCTAATGACGTCATCAAGCAACTGATGCCACCGAATATTGCGGATGACGTTATTCTGAATAAAAAAAGCGGCCCGTCAGGACGGGACGACGCTTTTGGTACTTAATACCTAAAACTAGCTGATGCCCACGACTTCGCGTGGATTTAGTTTTTAAAATCCCGCGAAAACTCTTTGATTTTCCGGGATAAAAAGTAGCCTATGTCACTCTCCAGGTCCTCAACTATACCCATGCAAATCCGTCGATCCGTAGCTCTGTTGCAGCGTTATTCAAGGACAAACCAACAAAACAACAAACAAATACACTTTCGCATTTATAATATTAGTAAGGAATAGTTAGGATGCGGAGTGGGTGTGACCTGGTACTAACAATGTTTGCCTTGTTATGATAATTATATCGGCATGCTGTTCCATTAAATTGCAATGTGTATTTGATTGGGTAATTAGTTAATCAATTAGTTAAAACACATGACTCAGCTAATTATGTTTGATCATATTCAGGCATTATGCAAGACCTACAGCTGATTTAGGTTTTTTAAATGGATAAATGAATGTAGGTAGGTAATTACTTACATAGTTATTTTAATTCACGAAGGTACGCGGCTCATGGTTGTGTGTGTGTTGTATCTATATAAGTGGGAGCGAGAGCTTGCTCGCGCCTGACCGTTCCCACCTAAGCTTCTGACAGGCACACACACTTACGCAATGTGCATGTACACGACGTAACCACAAGTAAAGCGCCCGTAACTTCGTGAGATAAACGTACTATACTTTTATCGAGCATCACACACCACAAAAAATACAAATATTCTTGAGAAAATCCTACCTCACTAGAATGCAGTCTATCTCTGTGCCAAACTACAATAACATCGTACAGACAAGGGCAAACAACAACATCGAACCATAACGCTTAGAATCGCAATGGTCGACGCGGTAATAAGCTTTTTTAAGTAAGCCTTTAAAGGCCGACTTCACAGTATCGTCACTTTAGTACGACGAGCTCGCAGATAATTAAAAGACGTACTATGCTGAAAAGAGTTTCATAATTCATCACAATAACCATCAAAAAAGTAAATTATCAGTTGGCACTCACACATTCATTGGTTATTTTGAGTTTACTTTTAGAGCGAAATTTTATTAGAAACTTCTGTTCTAAGCGTTATAGTTCGATACTGATACTGGTGGTTTAAATATAAAATCGATAAAGGAAACGTAATAATAGTAATACAATTGTAAATATCAACCAAATCAGTAATTTGCATAATAAAGGATTAATATTGTAAAATTAGTTTGACAATTTTTAATAATATAATTAAGTAATTATAACATAATTGCATTATTCTTTGTTTAGATGTAACATATTCATGTTTGTAAAACATGAAAAATTACTTTTTTTTATATAAAAAAAGACGTGTAGCACTCGGGGACTGCCGCGGTAAAGCTATTGCATAGAATTTTTTGTCAACGCCATCTAGCGGCTCACCGTAGAGGAGTCCCGTGTCAGGTTATTTTCGTTACGGAATTTCTGGATTCGGTCTCCACGCTGGCCCGCGATAGAAGCTATGCAATAGCTTAAAAATAAATAAAAGGAACATTAGGTATGTTATAAACTATTTCTTTTTATATCATTACGTATGAACTAAAACTAGCTCTAACAATTATTATTAACATAGTTATTTAGTTTGGTTTTAATAGTAATAATATAGTACCTAGAACAAATAATTATTTCATAAGACTTTGATTAGATACTTGAGTAAGAAAATGATAAAAATGTCGAATAAATAAACATATCTCCGACGAACAATGTAAATAATTATAAATAAATGCACTGAATTTAAAGGTTTAAGCTTTTTTATTTTTAAACAATTCATAATTGAGTTGAGTTCATGCGTTCAAAATTAGAAAACTATTTCTGTCTTGCTTAGACAAGATACGAATGAATGAAAGAGAAAAATAAATTTTAAATATTTTTTTTTTTCATTTATTTTGTTGTTACCGTCCCCACCTTGAATAAAATTATCGATATATTTATTATTATAATTAGATAGTTTAATAAAGATTCCAGATATCAGCTACCGTGGTGCATATCGCCGATTAAATTGAAAAAATAAGACGTGTGGCATTCGGGGACTGCCGCGGTAAAGCTATTGCATAGCATTTTTTATCAACGCCATCTAGCGGTGAGAGGAGTCCCGTGTCAGGTTATTTTCGTTACGGAATTTCTGGATTCGGTCTTCACGCTGGCCCACGATAGAAGCTATGCAATAGCTTAAAAGCTTTTGCATAGAAAAAAAAAAGAAACTTTACATAGAAAAGATTACTTATTAATTTGTTCAGGACGCAAAAAATATTGATATTACCGTTCGCCATCGTGAATTCCCATCACGGCCGTTCTAACTCCATTTTACTTCGCTCCGAAGCCCATTCTTTACTTCTCGTTAACGATAATCGTTCGCAATAACAATATTTCGAGAGAGAAACACCAAAACGCCCTTCTTTTCGTAATCGCACCGACGTCGTGACGGTGATCCAATATCGATGCAAATTTATACAGAAATTGTGTTCGGCGGAAAATCGTTTGTTACAGTACAATCGCTGCTTAGCAAGCGTACAGTGGGACGTCGAATGTGAGTGCTGAGCAATGGTGGGAGAATCGAGCCAAGTTTGATAAAAACCGTATGGTTGACGGTTCAAAACTTCAAGACTCACCCGTAGCATTATTGTCTTGCCTATTTTTTTTTTTTAAATATATAGACTAGCGCTTGGCTGCGATCACACCTGATGGTAAGTGAAGATGCGGCCTAAGATGGAACGCGCTTGCCTAGAAGATGCCTATTCACTCTTGATTTGAAGATACCCAAATCAGAAGTAAAGTTCTAACAGAAGTAGACACTAGCTGATGCCCGCGACTTTGTACGCGTGAATTAAGGTTTATTTATTTTCTCTCATTTTCCGAGATAAAAAGTAGACTATGTGTTATTCTAGACTATAATCTATCTGTGTGCGAAATTTCAACCAAATCGGTTCAGTTGTTGCGGCGTAATCGAGTAACAAACTCCATCCATTCATCCATCCATACATCCAAACTTTAAGATGGTTCCTGTCCTGAGGTAGAGGCGTAGTACGAAGGGCATGATGGCTGACAGTTGACGTAAAAGCACAGAATACCTAATAGTACCAGGTCTTTCAATTCATGAGAGCGCATGAGTTTTACTTGTGGTTACGTCTTGTGCATGCACATTGTGTAAGTGTGTGTGCCTGTCAGGAGCCTTGGTGGGAGCGGTCGGGTGTGAGCTCGCTCGCTCCCACTTATACGACACACACACAACCATAAGCCACGCGCCCTCGTGAATTGCAAGAACTATAGTAAAAGTTAAGTCCGTCCCCCCTCCCGCGCCGCGCAGTTACCTCAGGAAACGTCTCGCTAAACGGTAAGTATAGCTATACTGTGGTCTGTGACTAGGGGTACTGGAGCGAGAATGTGTTTGAGCCTTTAAAATAAATATAGTGTGGATACGCCCCAACAATGTGGAGACAATAACACTGAGACATTGTTTTTTTTGGTACGAATAATATTTTGTTTCAATTTATAGAAGAATAAAACACAATAATTTAAACGTATGAATTCTGTTTACAAAACGACTTCAAACGGCACTACAAAGTATAAGTATCAATTGTTCCCTCGATTTCTCCGGGATCCCATCATCAGATCCTGCCCTGATGACAATTTAACCACCTGGGAGTACACCCTTTCAAACAAAAAAAGGATTTTCCAAATCGGTCTAGACAAAAAAAATTCGTCCGACGAATTGAGAACCTCCTCCTTTTTTAAAATCGGTTAAAAAATATTTTTATTATAATAATTTATCAGCAACCAACGGCTCGCTACCTTCCTTTCCTTTTCCGTTGAAGCATGTGATATTTTAATTAAACGCACTTAACTCTAAAAGGTCAGAGGTACGTCCCCGGAATCGAACCAGCGACCCCCCACTAGGCTATCATTTGCTTATTTTTATAACCAGTGTGATGTAAGACCTCACAACTGCAAGTGAGTCTAGTGGTTAGACTTCAGCCTTTCGGGAGTCCATAGTTCGAATCCCTGAAAACTTCTCTAACTTTTTGGAGCGAATGTAGGTATGTTTTAAGCAATTGAATATCACTTGCTTGCTCACGAGCTAAACAAAGTTTGTTGAGATTTTTTTTTAAAGAATATAAGCCAAGCTGAAGTTAACTAATATCCTCCTATCCCCTCCAAATAAGCGGAAAGCTTGTGCTAGGAGTGGGTACGACAATAGTGCAACGGGTGGGGTTTTAACCTGCGAACTTTCAGTTTTCAGTCCGCACCTTTAACCGTTGGGCTATCAGCAATGTATGGATACCTGTCTCCTAACTACCTTTTGTTTGAAAGCCGTAAAAAATAACGTTCCCGAACCGACTGAACTTTGCATCGGAACAAAGTTGGCGGAAAATAGAAGGGCGCAAAAAACTCATACGCGAGCCAAAAGGTGAAATATCAGCAATCTGAATATAGTGTAAGAGACTAATGAAAAATATTCACAAGGAATAAAAAATTAAAATTATTCACTTTATTTAGGCCATCTGTATAATATCCTCAAATTTGTTATACTTCAAGATTCTACCACATGTTCGAAAAGTACATTGCGCTGAGAAGAAGAGTTGGCTATATAACGGGGAGTGTTCTGAAGAGCTGTTTGATCTTATTCCGCCCTCTAATTTCTGCAACCGCACCGCACGTCACCGAACGCAATTTCACCCTCACCACCTGGGTGCCTGGAGCACTTCCGACCATCCGTTGCTCCAAATCTTTTTTTCCACGTACTACCAAATCGTGGAATCATCTCCCTTCGACAGTGTTCCCACTTAATTACAATATGGGGTTATTCAAGGGGCGGACCAATAAACAGAAAAGCCGGCAACGCATTGGTGGTGCCTCTGGTACTACAAGTGTTCATGGGCGGTAATCAATTTACATCAGGTGACCCGCCAGCTCGTTTGCCAGCTATTCATGTATAAACATAACCCAGTATGAAAATCATTAGTATCTTTTTGGCAGCTGAAAGCAAAATCGACAGCCAAAATATTTTCCATAGTCAAATTGCTTTAAGGGTGAAGAAAGATCTAGTGAGGAAACCTATACACCTGCTCTCCATAATGTACTCAAAGTTGTGTAAAGTCTGCCAAGCCACATTTGCTTTGATAAGTTGAGTTGAATGGTATTTATTAAGCTATTGCATAGCTTCTATCACGGGCCTTGAGCGTGGAGACCGAAGCCAGAGATTCCGAACGAAAATAACCTGACACAGGACTCCTCTCACCGCTAGATGGCGTTGATAAAAAATGCTATGCAATAGCTTTACCGCGGCAGTCCCCGAGTGCCACACGTCTTTTTTTATTTATTTTGTATCAAAACTCAAAACTAAAATTTAAACATATAACAAAAGACGTACAATAAACTTATACCTTAGGAGGACATTTCCCCCAGATACCCTCGACTGTGAGAACAGTGAATTCAAGATATTGCAGAGGTATGTTGTACTTATCAAAATTTTCCAGCTGGCTCTTCGACTACTGCAAATATTCGTGTGCAAATAATAAAACAATGCCGAACTGTTTTTGACAGTGGATTGCTTGACGGGCATTTCGCACGTGGAAATGTTCGGGCGAAATTGCTGGAATTTTCTTTGACTTGTGCCGCAAAAAGGGGTTCGTTACAGCTGTTAGTTTCCTGTCTGTCAGTTTGCTTTACGTAATCACTAGTTTTTGCCCGTGACCTCGTCTGTATGGGGTTAGTTTTTTTTTAAATCCTGCGTTTTCCTTGGATAAAAGATAGCCTACGTCACTCTCTAAGTCCTCAACTAGACCCATGCAAAAAATTACGTATTTCCGCAGTTTTGTTGTTCATTGAAGGAACAGCCAAAAGTTGAAGATTACATAGCTTTCCGGAATAAAAATATTTTATAGGGGTTCCAACTTTTCTATTTAATGTGGTATAATAATATTATACCTACATATTGTATTGTCCTTAACGGATTTTATTATTTTACTCAGGCTCCCTTAATAATTCTTACTAATCTTACTGATATTATAAATGCGAACATATGTTTTTTGTTGGTTTGTTAGTTTATTTGTCCTTCAATCACGCTGCAAAAAGCTACGGATCGACGTGATTTTTCGCATGGATATAGCTGAAAACCTGGAGAGTGACATAGGTTACTTTTTATCCCGGAAAATCAAAGAAAAAGCGGTGATACATGACCGATGATAGGTAATTAGGTTAGGTGAAGGGTGATGGGCGACGGGCGGTAGGTGATAAGTGATAGGTGATAGTAGTTAACTCTCTGGCCTCGTTTTTAGATGCGCCGGGGCTGGCGCTACGGAACCCTAAAAATGGTGGAAATGAAAAAGTGGACGTTTTAAAAGCGCGAAATATAGCGGAGTATTCAGTAACACTTTAAAAATTAAGTTAAACAGTTAGGGCGCTTTTCACCGGGGTCATTAGAAGGCGCGCACTTCCCGGCGCCATTTGCAAAGCTTTTTACACGCTGTGAAAAATTTTCTTTTAATTAAAAATGAATCCTTCTAAATGGAGTGTAGAGTTGGCGCGCGGAAAGATAAATAGACCGAGTTTTGTGAAATATACCGGCGGAATAGCAATAACAAGACTTCAGCCGGACATTTTTAACTGCGGACTTATCCTACTAACCTGGACTATGGGAAATCACAAAAAGGATGATTTTTAAATGTATTTAGATGAGGTAGTTCTTGGGAAAGGTTTAGGCTGATAGACTTCGCACACCCTTCAGAAACATTATGAGGCCTTTGAGAACATAAGATTTGCAGGGCCTTTTCCAAAGATTCTTCCAACTGATTCTATATTATGGAGAGCCATATTCATTCGCTGTGGAGAGCGAATTAGCATTTACTAGACAAGTTCTTTCTACCGAAGGTTACTGACAATGCAGAATAGTACGGTAAGTAAGTATTTTAAAGTATATATAACTAGCTGATGCCCGCGTCTTCGTCCATGTGGATTTAGTTTTTTAATTCCCGCAGGAACTCTTTGATTTTCCGGGATGAAAAGTAGCCTATGTCACTCTCAAGGTCCTTAACTATATCCAAAATCACCTCGATCTGTAGCTCTGTTGCAGCGTGATTGAAACACCAACCAACAAACCAATAAAACAACAAACAAACACACTTTCGCATTTATAACATTAGTACGGAAGTAAGGGTTATCAACTTATCATATTACAGAGAAATATAATTGATAATTCCATGTCATACCACAGAGTGATTATATCCTCTTGGTGTCATACTTTATGTCATACCACCCGTCAGTCAGTCAGTCAGTTGTCATTATTTACAAGTTTAGCTCCATACCAAAATAAATAATGCAAAATTCACCACGAAACAACAAAAGCCTCAATGATACAGCAACTAATCCTTTCGTCGAATCAAAATGTGCTTTAAACACTTGCGATAGAGCTCATTGTTCCATACCCTGGCACAGACCATGCAGGTTCACTTGCGTGTTGGTGAACAGGCTGTTGGTGCTTGTTGGCGCCGTGGAAATAGCCGTTGGTGTTGTACTATTGGTGATGATGCTGCTATTTGGCCAGGAATATGAGGAGCTATATCCCACAGAGAATAATAAAGGTAACATCTTGGTAACTACTTACATGTCGGTAATATTAGGCCCTTAGCGTATTATTTACTAGTTGATGCCCGCGGCTTCGTTCGCGTGGATTCAGGTTTTTTAATTCCCGCGGGAATTCTAAATTAAAAAGTAGCTTATGTGTTATTCCAGACTATAGTCTATCTCTGTGCCAAATTTCCAAATCAACATCCATACATCCATTCATTTAAAAGGAAATAAAAGGATATACAGAGTGTAAGATCGGGTTCGATTCCCGGCGGGAGCAAATTGGGAATTTATAATTTCTGAATTGTCTCTGGTCTGGTCTGGTGGAGGCTTTGGCCGTGGAAATTTTTCGTGGAAAATCACGAGGGCTCGTGGCTCATGGTTGTGTGTGTGTCGTATCTGTATAAGTGTGAACGAGAGCTTGCTCGCGCCTCACCGCTCCCACCTAGGCTCCTGACAGGCACACTTACGCAATGTGCATGTAGGTACACGAAGTAACCACAAGTAAAGCTCACGCGCCCTCGTGAGTTGAAAGAACTATAGGAAGGTACGTCTTTAGTCGTCGACCGCAACCTTAAATTAATTTAACAACCTTTATTTATTTAAAATCCATGCTCAAGTGTAAAGATAATAAAACAAAATGGTGGTGTAATTTTAAAAAGCACCCAATTTAAATGCGAAGCACGTCTCGACATAATGGGTCCCAGTTATCCAGTGGAACCATTTTATAATGCATAATTTTGCTGAAATCTGAAATTTAAAAATCCATTGATATGCCAAAAACCTGAACAGCGCAACGGACTAGTGCACGGACTGAATATCGAAAGGTCAACGTTTTAACAAGTGTAGATAATTTATACAACGTGTAACAAGAGTGTGAGTCAACCCTGAAGGAAGTGAATGTGCTCATGAAACTGAACAACTTTCCCCAAGGAACATAGTAACATGTAGTACTTAGTACATGCACTCATCAAAATACTCACACATTTTTTCACATAAACACTCACACACTCACTCACTTGCATGCTCATATTCTTATAATCATCAATTTTAGTTATAAATAGTTAAACTGTTTTGTAAACTGTATTGTTAGCACTTAAGGATAATGTAAGGGGAGAGAACTGTTGCCTATATTACGAGTTCTGAACTTATTTTAGGCAGCTGTGTCTCAACCTAACAAAATATGGATCATTGTACATAACTAATGACCTTATTTAATAAATTTCATTTCATTTCATTTCATTTCATTTCATAGGTCGAAATGTGAAAAAAAATTTTTACCTCCCATAATAAATCAATCAGCTGATCGTCAATTTTGTATGGGAGGTCCACATTTTTTTTCACATTTCGACCTATGTTCCTTCGGGAAAGTTGTTCAGTCTCATGAGCACATTCACCTCTTTCGGGGTTAACTCACATTTTTGTTACACCTCGTATATTAAAAATTGAAAACAGCCCCAACATGTTACAACATCCTAGTCGCTTGTTAGTAATCGTTCAAATAAATATTAGACCAGGGTAGAAGCCTTTAAAAATAATAAAAAGTGAAAAAAAAATAGTAGTAGGATGAAACCCATTAGAAAAGGAGGGGAATATTATAAAGATGAAAGGAAAAATAATTTACGGGCGATCTGAGGTCGGGAAGGGGTGGGGGTGAGTTTTTAAGGGGAAAAAACGATTTTTCTCGATTTCCGGCAAAACTAAAAGTCCTATCGAAAAAAGTCAAATGGCAAAGTTGTAGGTAATAAAAAGATCTAAAACTTTTGTATTTACACTTTTTTCACATAACCTCAAAATTTATGTGAAAAATTCAAAAAACCAAGTTTTTGGTTTTTTATTTTTATCTTTTACAAATTTTTTTTTTAACGAAATTTGGTGAAAACTTACCTTTTTATGGGTTTCATCCTACTACTATTTTTTTTGGTTTTAAAAATTATCTACCCTGGTCTATATATGTAATCCGCCATTTTGTTGCGGCGGCCATCTTGGACCGACTTGGATTTTCATCAAACATAGCTAAAACACTCCCGACTAATTCACCTTTCAAACAAAATAAACAAAATCAAAATCTATTCATCCGTTCGGGAGCTACGATGCCACAGACAGACACTTCAAACTTATAACACCCTGTTGTCTTTGCGTCGGGGATTAAAAAATTAAATAAGAATTTCTTCTTTGGTTTGTTTTGACGTCTATCGGTTGATAAAGAAAAAAAAGAAGTAGGGATAATAAAATTGAAACATTATTTTGTTTCAGTGATAAGTTCCTCTACATTTGGAGTTTTGGTGACTGTAGCTGTAAGTGGCATTTTGCTACTCATTTCACTGATGCTGGAAAGAAGACGTCTTATGTTGGTTTGTAAAGCTCGTTATAGGTACATTCTTCTTCTTTTTTTTTTCTTTTAAAAGAATATTAGCCAACTGATTATCTCGGCTATGTTTGATGAAAATCGGTCCAAGATGGCCGCCGCCACAAAATGGCGAATTACATATTTTTATTTTAACGATTACTGAACAGATTAGGATGTTGTAACATGTCGGGGGTGTTTTTAATTTTTAATTTACACTTGTTCTATAAATTGGCATTACTAACTAATTTTTTCAGATTTACATACTACTGTCTATCATTGTTTGTATGTACATATTCACTTTGGCAGCGTTCATGATACATTTTGGAATCCTGGATCTGAGGAAAGGTAATCTTTAGTCTAATCTAATTCAACTGACCTTGAAAAAGAAGGTTCTTAAAACGACGAACGACGAGATAAGATTAATGTTTCAGAGATGGAAGACGGAACCCTTCAAAAGATAGGAGTTAATCGATCGCGACCTGCAGTTGTTCAGTAAACAGTAACTTTAACCAATATAATATTTAAAAAGTAAAAATTCTTTTCACAAAACCGGCTTCAAACGCCACTACAAAGTATATCAATTGTACCCATAAAATTTGAAGTTCCCTCGATTTCTCCAGGATCCCATCATCAGATCCTGACCTGATGATAATGGGACCATCTACGAAGTAACTTTTCAAACAAAAAAAGAATTTTCCAAATCGATCCAGGCGTCTTCGAGTAACCGCGGAACATACATAAAAAAAAAAAGATTCCGACGAATTGAGAACCTCCTCCTTTTTTGGAAGTCCGTTAACAAAAGTAGACGAACTTTGTTCCAACGAAAATCCTATCTATCTTTGGTTATACCAATCATTACAAAGATACATTAAATATACAAATTACAGTTTGTTATTTTTTAAGAATGATTTTCTCTTTGCTAGATACATACAAAACAGATGGACAAAGTCCATTACTCAACACGGGCAGTCTACTAGGAATACTGACTTTACTTGCATCAGGTAAGAAAACAAATCATTCAGACATAATCCCACTAATATTATAAATACGAAAGTGTGTTTGTTTGTTGACTAATATTTGTTGGTTTATTGGTTTGTCCTTCAATCACGCTGCAACAGAGCTACGGATCGACGTGATTTTGCATGGGTATAGTTGAGAACCTGCCCCCCGATTCAGACCCTTCTGATAACTTATTTATCGATCGATTCGGTTTGTTACCGTACGATAACATATATTTTCAATTCGTAAATGCTCTTGTAATCGAATGTATCTTGTCGGTGTCGATAACGTAGTCGATACCGAATCGTATCCTCAAACCAAACGCTCTGAATCACACGACAAATTTTTTTTATACGAGATCGATATTTAACCGTGTCGACACGGTATGTTATCGAACAGGTCTGAATCGCCCCCCTGGAGAGCCACATAGGCTATTTTTATCCCGGAAAATAAAAAAGTTCCCGCGGGATTTTTAAAACGAAATGTACGCGGACGAAGTCGAGGGTATCAGCTGGTATTTTAGACAAAATAGACGTTACTTGCGGAAATCGTTACACACGGAACAATAGGCTTTAAAAAGCTTCATTTATTTCTGTCCACGAAACTACTCTTCGCTGGCATGGATGTAAACACAAAAATATATCGAGGTAGAACGGTTATCACCTGCTTTTTTATTCAATGAAAAGATAGTCTTGACTGCGATCTCACCTGATGGTAAGTGATGATGCAGTCTAAGATGGTAGCGGACTAACTTGGAAGGGATATGGCAGTGTACAATTGTATATTCAATCCATACCCCTAATCTGTTCCTACACGCCATCGTGCCGGAACGCTAAATCGCTTGGCGCTTGGCGCTTGGTAAACACTACCTTGTGAAAACAATGTCTCCTTTCTCAAAATTAATTTCAAAACTTTTAAGCTATTGCATAGCTTCTAACGCGGGCCTTGAGCGTGGAGACCGAATCCAGAAATTCCGTAACGAAAATAGCCTGACACGGGACTCCTCTCACCGCTAGATGGCGTTGATAAAAAATGCTATGCAATAGCTTTACCGCGGCAGTCCCCGAGTGCAACACGTCTTTTTTATTATTAGAAATAGTAATATAAGTATTGTATTTTAATAGGTTTTAATTTTATTTGAAAACTGTTTATAACTGTGTTGGAAATTGTTAGCAAGTTTGCCCCGCCCAGTTTATCGTTCTATCTTGATACAATTCTGTGGTTATAGCGTAGCAACAATGGCAACAGTAGGAACAATACATGTACATAACACGTAAGATCGTAGCTTGTCATTTCGTGAGCTGCTATTGCCTTGCTACGTGATACCTACACGTAGCTACGAAACGTGCTTGCAGCTACGTATATGCTACGTACATTTCCACAGCGTAGCAATAACAGAGTAAGGAGTAGAGTTGCCAGATTTTTTTTCACCCTATAAGGGACAAATGGTTAAATGGGCAAAAAAATACGGGATTTCAGTTTTTTACCCGGGACAAATAAAAAACAAAATTATTTAGTATCATTTTTTATTATTTTTTATATTTTTCCGAGGATCGAGTCAGTTTTAACGTTGTCATTCTGACACTAACACTGTCATTGGTCGATGCGGGCTGCGAGTGCAAGTTAGTAGCGAGACGAGTACGTTTTACGAACGTTGCGTGTGTGAATACGTAGATCGATTTAATAATGAAAAACGACGTACGGTTCAAATACGGGACAGAGTTAGTCCCGCCGGGACATTTTAAACTATGCCTAAAATACGGGATGTCCCGGGAAATACGGGACGTCTGGCAACCCTAGTAAGGAGCTATCGCTGTTAGTTTCCTGAAAAAAAGTTGTATCCTTTTTTTTCTGGCTTTTTGTTTTTTATTTTTTGTGGACGAGCTTGACGCCTAATTTACGGGTCAGCACACTCGCGAATTTTAGTTGAATTTCGGGAAAAAATTACTTTACACGAGTGTAATACGGAGTAAAAATAAAATTCTCAATTTAAAAATAAATATTTTGAAGACCTTTTTTGTGTGCAAGAACTAAGTAAAAAGCTTGTGCTCTGTTGAGATATTTTAAAAATTATGACAAAAATAGGTACTCTTTAGGATTTTTTTTATAAGAGGGGGTTGGCAAGAATGCAATTTTGTTGAATTAAAAACATTTATTGAATCTTTTTCTTACATTCCATATTTTTTCTTTACGGCTTAAATCAACAATTGTGTTGATATTTTTAGTTATCTGTCCAAGAATTTAGGCATTTTACGCCTCTTAGCGCCTTAACGTATAATTGTTTTTTTTCAGTGGTACACTTTATTGGCAACATAGTGGTCGTGTCTTATTATAATTTCAAGTTCATTCAGCCGAAAGTGTTTTCATATGAAATGACTTGACATTTATAAATATGTATAAGAATACCTAGACTAAAGCCTTTTATTGTTTCATGCTTTGTAATGCGCGCGGCTAATGTACCTAATCCGCTGCTTGCGGTGCGCCGTACCTAATGCGAGTGTAGGTCGATACCTAATAGGGATAGGGCGTTCGCTGTTCGCGATGCAGCGCGTGCTCAAAAATTACAATATTGGTAACCCATTACTTCCGAGATAAGTGGCATTTGTAGTTTCATTATATATAAATTTTTTTTTATTCTATGACAAGATAGCCCTTGACTACGATCTCACCTGATTGTAAGTGACGATGCAGTCTAAGATGGTAGCGGGCTAACTTGGAAGGGGTATAGCAGTGTAAATTAAACCCATACCCCTAATCGGTTTCTACACGCCATCGTGCCGGAACGCTAAATCGCTTGGCGGCACGTTTTTGACGGTAGGGTGGTAACTAGCCACGGCCAAAGTCTCTCACCAGACTAGACCAGAGATAATTTAGAAATAATAATTACTAAATTGCCCCCGCCGGGAATCGAACCCGAGACCTCCCAGGTATAAGACCACAGCTCTCACCACTGCACCAGGGAGGTCGTCATTATAGCCATTAAGTGTAACCTTTTCAGAAAGTATTCGATATATTATGGTGATAACGAGGGCAATGCTCTCGCTATCACGTGGACTACTCCCTTACCTCAATTTCTTATAAATTGCTTCGGTCTTTTCTTTAATAAAACTGAAGCCATTGGAATCTTATTTGCTGCTCCTTATACAACGGGCAATATCAGAAAGGATGGACTCGCATTACCGACATTGCGTTCACTATCCCTTATATTATAAACGTAAATATTCTTTTTACAAAACAGACTTCAAACGCCACTACAAAGTATATCAATTGTGCCTATAAAATTTGAAGAGTTCCCTCGATTTCTCGAGGATCCCATCATCAGATGCTGACCTGATTATAAAGGGACCACCTGGAATGTATACCCTTTCAAACAAAATAAGAACTTTCTAAATCGTTCTAGACGTGTTCAAGTAATCAGGGAACATACATAAAAACAAATCCAACGAATTGAGAACCTCCTCCTTTTTTGGAAGTCGGATAAAAATAGATACTTTCAAAATAAGAAACACTTATATTTACATCTTAAATCAAGATTTTTCTTACAAACAAACGCGTTCGTAAGGCTTGACCGATTCTATATAGCTAATTTATACTGCCCTCACTGACAGAGAATTTGATATCAAACAGTCTACTAGTAAAGACAGCAACAGTAGTTTTGTATTGTGTCACGGTGCGCGTCTGGTTGTATCATGTTATACATTATGTTAGTTGTGGTTACTAACATAATGAAAGGTCGCGTGATCTGCGTGGGGTTGTGACAGCAATTATCCTCGCGGCCCTCAGATGCAAGTAATTATTTTGCCGTTGTTGACCAAACACTTTGTCAGTAACGGTAGTAACGGTAATTTTTGCTCGCTCATGGGACGCTCGGTCTGCGTGCGGCTGCGGCCCGAAGCAATTACCCATTGACTTGCGACCCTCAGACCTCATATTTGATATCAAACACTCTGAAAGTTGTGTTTACTGACAGCGTGACGGGTCGTTTAATCTACATGCGGCTATGAGAACAATTACCCGCTCGTGTTGACTTATGGCCCTCAGACGCAAGTAAATTATTATGCAGTTATTGACCAATCAGTTTGTCAGTTACTGTGGTAATAGTAATTTTCTTCTTGTACAAACTTAATATTTATTTCTTGCTCCACCGCCTCTTGTCGAGACACGCAAGAGACGCGATGCACAAGCGACCAACACGGCGAGTCGCGCGATACTAGTAGCGTAGTGTGCGAGCCTGCATTCAAATGTATGTGAGATACTTGGCGGCGACTAGTATCCGAGACTTGCAGGATACTTGAATCGCCTGTGCGTATCGTAATGGTAGAAGGGCCTAATGCTTGTTCTGCGTGCGCTATGGGTCGAAGCAATTACCCATTAACTTGCGACCCTCAGACCTCATATTTGATATCAAACACTCTGAAAGTCGTGTTTACTGACAGCGTGACGGGTCGTTTAATCTACATGCGGCTATGAGAACAATTATCCGCTCGTGTTGACTCGCGGCCCTCAGATGCAAGTAAATTATTGCGCCGTTACTGACCAAACACTTTGTCAGTAACAGCAGTAACAGTAATTTTTCTACGCCCATGGGACGCTTGATTTCTCCGAGACTCAAGCCCTATTTGATATCAAACCTAACCTAACTCTGTGCTAGTCGGCTGCCCCATTTCAAAACCTAGTAAGTGTGATTGACAAAATTTTAAAGGAGACCAAAAACATATTTGTGGTAGCCCTTCTGAACTCTGAACTCTTCAGTATCTGTTGGTGAATTGATGTTTCGTAAATAAACTACTTTGAAAATAAACTACTTTGATAGCTTTTATTGGATATATTTATTACTTAGCTAAGCCATCTACAAAATATGTTTTTTTGCCTCGTGTAAAATTTTGTCAATCACACTTACTATGTTTTGAAATGGGGCAGCCGAAGTATATACTGAGTATTTCTTGACAGAAAACCTCCAATACCACTTTTTGGCCTGACCCGAGTATCGAATCCGTGACCTCGGCATCCTCAGACGCACATGCTAACCCCTAGACAATAGAGCCTCGAGGCTTTTATCTTACTGAGTAGATATCTAGTGCTCGAGGCCTTTTAAACTAACCCCCCACCCCTATATTTAGATAAAGGGTACTGATTGGCTTCGTATTGTACAATATAAAAGATATTTATGGAATATTTAAGAAGAAATCCCGGTTGTATACAATAGATGGAATACATTTTCTTGAAATAAGCTGTATTTTCTACCGTTATTAATAAAACATAATGGAGTTCGAGAGGCTTTTATTTTATTTAATACTATCCGCCCGCGACTTTGTCCGCGTGAGTTAGGTTACTGCTTTTCTGGGGTAAAAGGGTAAGGGTAAGGGTATAGATGAGGGCATTTTTAAGAGCATTATGGAGTATTCTTAGGTGTGCAGGTTTCCTCGAAATGTTTAAATGCACATAATTCCAAAAAGCAAGACATGCCCAGGATTGAACCGGCGACCCCCGAACCACAGTCCTAAGCACTGGGCTATCACTACTCTGCTGCCGGAAAATTTAGTCAAGTCAAAAAAGTTCTTATGATTCTAATATTTTTTTAGGGCGACCGCATACCTGTGGTGCGATTCTCTATAATTACTTATTAATTTTTATTGACAAATTTTTTTTGAGGCATTATATTATTCAATAAAAAAAGAAACATAGATAACGGATAACCCTGTACAAAGTTATGCGTGATAGAATCCATTAACAGGTAAACCATCTGTAGCTAGCTACCCTTAGGTGTAGAATTTTTTTTTTAAGTGGGACCAACTTTGAGGTAAATTCTATTCAATAAGAAAAAGTCACCAAGATGTGGTTGATTCATTATAATTATGATGCATCGATATTCTGCTAGTTTCATTTTAAAATCTCTTTTTACAGGCGTGGCGCGGTCCATTCTTTCAACAGGTGTGCGGTCACCTTTATGCTGGCCATGTAAAAGTTACAGAGTCTCTAGGTTATACAATTTATGGCGTAAACAAAGTTTATACAGCGTTATGCTTTTAAAGTTATTAACATAAAATATTTTAAGTAGCTCGAAGAGAATTTTCTCGCGTTTTAGTCCAGTAGATATTACGAACTTGAGTTCACTTGAACTAAGTCCATTTTTTTCCCGTTAATCTTTTTTTAGGTAACATCAGCACCGCTATTCAGTATAAAAGTAAAAATTCTTTTCACAAAACCGACTTCAAACGCCACTACAAAGTATATCAATTGTGCCTATAAAATTTGAAGAGTTACCTTGATTTCTCCAGGATCCCATCATCCGATCCTGACCTGATGGCAATGGGATCACCTAGGAAGTATACCCTTTCAAACAAAGAAAGGATTTTCCAAATCGGCCCAGGCATCTTCGAGTAATCGGGGACCAACATAAAAAAAAGATTCTGACGAATTGAGAACCTCCTCTTTTTTTGGTTAATAAAAAGCAGGAAAAGTTTTTTTAAAGAATATTAGCCACGCTGAAGTTGACTAATATCCTCCCATCCTCTCCAAATAAGCGGAAAGCTTGTGCTAGGAGTGGGTACGACAATAGTGCAACGGGTGGGGTTTGAACCTGCGACTTTTCAGTTTTCAGTCCGCACCTTTATCCGTTGGGCTATCAGCAATGGATATCTATCTCCTAACTACCTTTTGTTTGAAAGCCGTAAAAAATAACATTCCCGAACCGACTGAAGTTTGCATCGGAACAAAGTTGGCGGAAAATAGAAGGGCGCAAAAAACTCATACGTGAGCCAAAAGGTGAAATATCAGCAATCTGAATATAGTGTAAGAGACTAATCTATACTAATATATAAAGCTGAAGAGTTTGTTTGTTTGAACGCGCTAATCTCAGGAACTACTGGTTCGAATTGAAAAATTCTTTTTGTGTTGGATAGTCCATTTATCGAAGAAGGCTTTAGGCTATATAACATCACGCTGCGACCAATAGGAGCGAAGCATCAGTGAAAAATGTTGCAAAAACGGGGAAAATTAGCCATATTTAAAATATATTCTTTTAAAAACTTCTCAATTGCGATCATAATAACAGAAATTGACGCGTGAAACAGCTAGTGAAACATATTCAAAAAGAGATGGGCTATTGAGGTTTTACCGGGAAGCAAGGAATAAATGAAACACAACACCGTCCGAAGAGTTAATTAGAACACCGGCTACACGGCGCGGTTACGTCGGCATAGTTAATGGCAACATGGGAACAAGCTAGAAATAAGTTTTTGTTTATATAATATATATATAAATAGCGGGCAAACTAGCTGGCGGGTCACCTGATGTAAAGTGATTACCGCCGCCTATGAACACTTGTAGTACCAGAGGCACCACCAATGCGTTGCCGGTTTTTCAGGGACTTATTGGTTCGCCCCTTGAATAACCCCATATTGCAAATAAGTGGGAATACTGTCGAAGGGAGATGATTCCACAATTTGGTAGTACCTACGTGGAAAAAAGATCTGGAGCAACGGTTGGTCGAAGTGCTCCAGGCACCCAGGTGGTGAGGGTGAAATTGCGTTCGGTGGCGTGCGGTGCGGTTGTAGAAGTTAGAAGGCGGAATAAGATCAAACAGCTCTTCAGAACACTCCCCGCTGTATAGCCGATAGAACACGCTAAGAGAGCTTACGTCTCTGCGGTGTTCAAGGCTTTCCAGCGAGCAAGTTAATCCACCACATATCTACTTAGTGATTAACACTTACTTACTTACAGTGAAAATGCGACAATATTATAAAGAGCCTTATTGCTCTGGAAAGTCTCAGCTCTAAGTCTAGAAACTTAGATCGATATTAATTATTATTGAATGGAAGGGAGCGGAAACTATGGCGGGAGCTCCGGAACAAATAACACTGCAAATTGACAGAGCGCGGCTTGCAGTAGCGGCGGCTGAATTGAGTCATAAAAGATCTGCGGTAGTGTCTTTATTTGTAGGTACTTATCTTTCGAATTTTTCATTAGCTTTAATGGATAGTTGTTGAAAGTTTTCATGTAGTTGTGTTCATGTTTTGACGACCTCCCTGGCGCAGTGGTCTTATAACTGGGAGGTCTCGGGTTCGATTCCCGGCGGGGGCAATTTAGTAATTTATAATTTCTAAATTGTCTCTGATCTGGTCTGGTGGGAGGCTTTGGCCGTGGCTAGTTACCACCCTACCGTCAAAAACGTGCCGCCAAGCGATTTAGCGTTCCGGCACGATGAAGTGTAGAAACCGATTAGGGGTATGGGTTGAATTTACACTGCTATACCCCTTTCCAAGTTAGCCCGCTACCATCTTAGACTGCATCGTCACTTACCATCAGGTGAGATCGCAGTCAAGGGCTATCTTGTCATAGAATAAAAAAAAAGGTATATTTGGATGTATGTTTGTTATTCAATCACGCCGCAACGAGTGCACCGATCTGGCTGACACAGATTATAGACTCGAATAAACTTTTTATCCCGTAAAATAAGAGAGTTCCCGCGGGAATCCAAAAAACCTCAACGCGAACGAAGTCGCGGGTATCATCTAATATTATGAATGTGAAAGTTTGGATGGATGGATGTATGGATGGATGGATGTTTGTAACTCAATCACGCCACAACTACGGAACTGATTTGGCTGTTTGGCACAGAGATAGATTATAGTCTGGAATAACACATAGGCTACCATTTATCACGGAGACTAAGAGAGTTTCCACGGGAATTGAAAACCTAGATCCATGCGTACGAAGTCGCGGGCATCAGCTAGTAGCTTATAAATAAGAATAACACATAGACTATAATGTAGTCTAAAATATTGTTTTACCCGTAAAATTAAAAAAATCCCGCGGGATCAAAAACCGTTAATCCATATGGACGAAGTCGCAGGCATTAGGTAGTCTTATGCCTACTACGTTTATTTAAAAATTTTTTTTGAAAAAAAAGTTTAAAGTGCTGAGTTTCTTGCCGGCTCTTCTCAACAGAATCTGCATTCCGAACCGGTGGTAGATTTATGACGTGTCATAAGAGCTACAAATTGGCCTACATGATATAAATAAATTTACAAAAAGAGAAAGAAAATCAATGCGGGCAAAGTCGCAGGCATCAGGTAGTCATAAATTAATGAGATATCTAACAAACGATTAGCAATTCGCGTGACAAATAGTTCCAACCGCCTCGGTTTTGACACAGCACTTAGCAATCAGATGTCTCTGGAGGTCATAATTAACCAACCTTCCATGTACTTATATAACGCATTAGGGTGAATTTTGATGGCTAATTAATATTAAACCTACGTGAAAGTAATTATAACCTTACCCCATAACAGAATATTATATTCCATGACTGATTTCAGTCATTTTAATACGTGATAAAATCTCAACTAAACTTAATTGACAGGTCTAATAATAATATAAACCGGTATTCTCTAAAATATCTATAAGTACTAATATTATAAAGATGAAGAGTTTGTTTGTTTGAACACGCTAATCTCAGGAACTACAGGATTTTTTTCCTGTAGTTGTGTTGGATAGTCCATTTATCGAGGAAGGCTTTCTAGGCTATATAACATCACGCTGCGATCAATAGGAGCGAAGCATCAGTGAAAAATGTGGCAAAAACGGGGAAAATTGTCCATATTTAAAATATATTCTTTTAAAAACTTCTTAATCGCGACCATAATAACAGAAATTGACGCGGACGAAGTCGCGGGCAACAACTAGTATATATATTAATATTTAGACCTTGCCCACGAGATTACCGCCATGTGGAATGTTGATTCAACGATTGTTGTTCCGATTGTCGTTTCGGTCAGTGGTCTTATCGCGAAAAGTTTCGATCAACACCATAAGAAACTTTCGCTTAGTACCTACTTGGATCAAGGGCAGGATACAGAAGGCGGTAATCCTTGAGTAATGGCTCCAGATTTGACGTAGTTATGGAGACACGTCGTCAAAAATAAAATAAAAACACGCGTCGATTTGAGAACCTCCTCCTTTTTTGAAGTCGGTTAAAATAACCATAAAAACAAACTTAAGGGCTCAGTCTCCTAAAAATCCGAATTTTTGCAAAAAATAACAGCAAAGAAAGATTATTTTTTTTTGTAATGACAATCTTTCATCTTTTTTAATGAAAAGAACAATAAATTAAATACATTTTACGTTTTAATTTGTTTTATTAATTAACGTACAATTTAATTGCTCTTTTCATGACAAAGAAAAAATCTTTCTTTGCTGTTGATTTTGCAAAAATTCGGATTTTTAGGAGACTGGGTCCATAAGAATGTCTTTAGCTACGATCGTCCGGGTGTTTGTTTGTTTATCTTTTAAGAGACCTAATAAAAATAGAGTAGTTTTACCTACCACAGCACAGTAGGAAAATTCATAGGCGGCTTAAACTCAGCCGTGGATGGTGGCTTAACGGACAGATGCAGTATCACATCGACAATCCATTGTTCCATTATCCAGAGGCAGAAACACATATTTAACACGCAACGCGACCCTAGAAAACGCAGTGTCACATCGCGTATGCCCCTTAAAGTCGCTGCCATAAATTGTCCAATGTATCCGAAATTGCAAGCGAAACACATACGAAAATGCCAGTTTTAACACAGAGGTTTATGACCAAACTTTTTTTTTATTCGTTGATAAGATAGCCCTTGACTGCGATCTCGCCTGATGGTAAGTGAGATGGTAGCGGGCTAACTTGGAACGGGTATTTTTTTTTAAATATATAGACTAGCGCTTGGCTGCGATCACACCTGATGGTAAGTGAGGATGCGGCCTAAGATGGAACGCGCTTGCCTAGAAGATGCCTATTCACTCTTGATTTGAAGGTACCCAAATTATAGTTAGAGGGAAAAACGGAAGCCGGAAGGGCATTCCAAATCCTAGCGGTGCGTATCAGGAACGAAGAAGCAAAGCGCTTAGTGCGCGTTTTTGGAATTTCAACTACGTAGGGGTGCAGATCTTTTCTGTGCCTTGCGTTTCGATGGTAGAATGGTGAGGGCGGAACCAAGTTGAAAAGTTCCTGAGCACACTCTTCGAAATATATTCTGTAGAATACCGACAGACAGGCAACTTTTCGCCGATGCTCCAAGCTTTGAAGTCTGGAGTTGACCAGCGTTTCGTCACCAATGAGTCTTCCGGCGCGACGATCCACTGAATCCAATGCAGCAAGCAAAGGTATGGCAGCTTCAATCCATACCCCCTAATCGATTTCTGCATGCCATCGCGCCGGAACGCTAAATCGCTTGGCGGCACGTCTTTGACGGTAGTTGGTAGCTAGCCACGGCCAAAGTCTTCCACCAGACAAAAATGCCAGTTTTAACGCTGAGGTTTATGAGCGTTTTGACGAACCACACCTAAATCCGTTCCGTAAATAAGAGTCTCTTTACGTAGGTACTAGGCAGTCCCTAAATACAATCCCTTAGTCGTTGCTTTATTACTTTATTATATTGGAGAGCAACACAACTCATTTTAAAAGTATGATTCCACTCGATCGCACGTATCCAGGGTGGGTGCCAGGGTGGGTGCCGTGGGGGGTGGCCGGGGGGTAAAATATTAAACTTATATAACGGTCACGGTTAGCGAGTGCTTTGTGTGCGATATTTACGACGCCCTAA
Organism: Hipparchia sbordonii; assembly: GCA_038048805.1. NCBI lineage: Eukaryota > Metazoa > Arthropoda > Insecta > Lepidoptera > Nymphalidae > Hipparchia > Hipparchia sbordonii. The sequence continues at coordinate 2,043,051 of CM076107.1, read as the reverse complement.
ACCTGACCGCGACGCGTCATATAAACTTTATAGCATTTTTTCACACATGAAAACTTTCATTTTTTCGCCACTTTTCTTTACTTCCATCCATAGAATTAGGAAGCACTTAATTCTTACGTCTTTAGTATGATCAGCAACCCATCTATGCGTTACTCTAGACTTATAATTAATCTATCTCTGTGCATTTCAGCCAAATCGGTTCAGTCGTTTCGGCGTGATTGAGTAACAAACATCCATCCATCCATACATCCGTACATCCAAACGTTCGCATTGATAATATTAGTAGGTTTTAGGAAAACTCTCTCGGGGGGGATGTTGATACATTAGCCCCAAAATTAAAGCGTAATAATTTATCGGCCGGGGCAACGTAACTAAGTAATACCGCGCGAGCAGTTTCACACACAAAGGGATGTTTGTATCGTGTACCCTGCAGTAATTGAACGAATTTATTGTGCTAGGTGCCAAGGTCAGCAACTGTGGGGCCACAGCGTCAGCGACGAAACAAATCTAATCGAATAAATGATGAATGAAAGAAATGAATGAATGAGTAAGTACTCATTCATTCATTTCTTTCATTCATTATTTACAAAACAAAAAAAAATACAGAGCACAATACGCGACCTTATCGTTCAGAACCTAAGAAATCTGATCCAGGCAATGAACGTAAAAAACTTAAAACTAATTTAACAAACAGGTACCTCTTCGTTTCTCCGAAGAAACTATTATTCTTCGCTATTGAATATGCATCTTCGCGATGTTTGACTAAAAAAATTACGATCCGTAGCTCAACAGATTGCAGCGTTAGCGGACAAACCAACAAACAAACACACTTTCGTATTTATGCACACACACACACGCGCGCGCACACACACACACACACCACACACACACACACACACACACACACACAAACACACACACGCACACGCACACACACATACGCACACACCACATGCAGGCACAGATGCTATTTATTGTATTAAGTTTAAATATTAAATAATTTTTATTTATTATTAATATACTTATGGAAGAGCGGAGTCTTCTAACACAGGTATTTCATACTTAAAAGACGACTCCGGCCACTGTTCTTGTTTGTATGTATTAATTAAATAAATAATTTTAGTAATGAGTAAGGAAGTAAGGATTAGCGTTTTTTAAATGGCAATTGATGCAGCAATAATGCCATAAATTCATTCAATCGGAGGTGATTGCGAGCGTCAATCATTTTTAGACAATCCCACAGCAGAGCTGACAGGTCGCAGGTTAGAATTCCACCCGTTGCACTATTGTCGTACCAAGCATTAGCTAGTATTGTCCTAGCACAAGCTTTCCGCTTATTTGGAGGGGATAGGAGGATATTAGTCAACTTCAGCTTGCCTAATATCTACTATATAAAAATAAGTCGGGTTTTCCTTCCTGACGCTATAACTCCAGAACGCACGAACCGATTTCCACGGTTTTGCATTCGTTGAAAAGGTCTCGGACTCCGTGAGGTTTATAGCAAAGAAAATTCAGGAAAAATTGGAACCTAATTCTTCGCGGACGAAGTCGCGGGGGCGAAAGCTAGTTCCTTATAAAAAAAAAGAAAAGAAAGAGCTTATTCTGCTGTTACTCGAGGCACGCCTCGGAATCAGCACACAAGCGCTCGGTATTCTCTAATTAGGCTGAAATAACGAGTTAATTCAACATCGCCCGATACAAGCCGTGTCAATTTTAATTAACTTAATTAACTGAGAGGAGAATGTCCCTGGAGTTGAATTCGCGAGAGCTCTCGAAGTTTCAACATGTTTACTGAGTGAACGCGATCTTGTGTGACGGGAATCGATAATGGAGTTTATTGTTTAGAAGACTTCATAAAAAACTGCGAAAAGTTGTTTGATTGGTGTTTGATGTTGGTATAGCTTCTTGTGGTGATATTCTTTTGCTGAAAAAAAGCGATTTTCAGCGATGATTTTAATATGTAATGTGCATGTACAATGATGACGTAGCCACAGAACACTAGACGATAACAGGAAATTTTTTTATTTTTGGTTGAAAAGTTTGTTGAAGCCTCAATAAACAGTTAAACTGAAAATACTGAAAACTGAAAGGGCTTACCTTTTGTTTCTAATATGAATAGCGAGCAATGGTAAGTGATTACCACCGCCCATGAACACTTGTAGTACCAGAGGCTCCACCAATGCGTTGCCGGCTTTTCAGGAATTTGGTGGTCCGCGCCTTGAATAACCCCCTGTTATGGGAATACCGTCGAAGGAAGTTGGTTCCACAATATGATAGTGTGTCGAAAAAAGTCTTGCACAGTGGTTGGTCGAAATGCTCCAGGTATCCAGGTGATGAAAGCGAGTATCAGCTAGTATATTATATGTAGGCCAATAGGGCGTGTGGTTTGTCATGTTATCCCACGTACAGAGTGGACATATTGCGAACATTTTTTTTAGTTACTAGTTGATGCCCGCAACTTCGTTCGCGTGGATTAAGGTTTTGTAATTCCCGCGGAAACTCTCTCATTTTCCGGGATAAAACGTAGCCTATATTCCACACTATAATCTATCGCTATGTCAAATTTCAGCCAAATCGGTTCAGTAATTTTTACGTGAAAGAGTAACAAACTTCCACCATCCATGCTTACAAACTTTCGCGTTTATAATATTAGTAGGATTTACTAGCTTTTCCTCCCTAGTTCTGACCTCTAATAAGATTAAATAAAGAGTTGATTCCTCGTCGTTCGACATAAGCCGTATCAATTTTAATAATCTTAATCAACTGAGAGGGAAATGTCCCCAGAGCGGAATTCGCTCGAGCTTTCAATAACATTATGTTTACTTTGGTTTGTTTACTGAGTGAATATTATACAAGTATGTTATGATGAAAATTACTTACTAGCTTTTACCCGCTTCGCTCCCACCATTATAAGAATAGAAAAGAATAATTTTTTATTCAAATAAACATTTACAAAGTGCTTTCGAATCGTCAAATGAATCCACCACTGGTTCGGAATGCCGTTCCAACCGAGAAGAACCAGCAAGAAACCCGACAGTTGCTCTTTTAAAAAAACAAAATATGTAAGTAGATAATATGCTCTTTTAAAAAATAATAATAATAATTAATAATGTGTAATAACAATATCATGTTGTGTACAATTTGCAGTTAATATTCCCATTACATGTATTGCTGGAGCGAGTTATTTCCACGCTTTTTTATCATTTATACAAATCTTCAATTATTGTATAATAGGTATGCCTTCTTCAATAGTATGCCCTTAGTTGATTTCTTAAACTAAATTAAAAGTAATCCAAAGTGGTGGTATCCATATAAAACTAGTAGGGCGCGTGGGTGCGCGGCTCGCTAAAGCGAACCGCGGTTTTTCTGTCCACCAAGTAGACCTTCGGGTCTTGATCATCTTTTTCTAAGGAACTACTCTTCCATCTTTCATAGTCTCTGAGATATACATCGACGAAATTTGTATGACCGCCACCTTGAATCCGCCATTTTGGTATTTTTTTAGTTCATTGCCAATTGGATGAGGTTTCGAATGATTTTTGTTTGGGCACCCTCAATCTATCTTCAATACCCTGACCGTGCTCCTCACCCGTCTTCGAAATCCTCAATCATCAGCTCCCTCCATATTTTTCATCCAAATGAATTTTTGTCCTCTATACGAAACCATCAGTGGAAAGAAACGTATCAGTCTTGCATACATTTTATATGAAAAAAAAAATCCGCCATCTTGAATTTTTTTCTATTTATCACGTAGACCATCGGGTCCTGATCATCTTTTTCCAAGAAACCACTCTGCCATCTTTCATAGTCTCCGAGATAGACACCGACGAAAATGTATGGCCGCCATCTTGAATCCGCCATTTTGAATTTTTTTCAGCTCCCTGCCAATTGGATGAGGTTTCCAGTGACTTTTGTTCGAGTACCACCCACCTATTTTCGAAACCCTGGCCGGTGCTCCTCACCAGTCTCCGAAATCCTCAACCATCAGCTCTCTCCATATTTTTCCTTCAAATGAATTTTTGTCCTCTATACGAAACCATGAGAAATTTGGAAAAGGAACCTTATTAAAGTCTTGCATATATTTTGTATGAAATAAAAAAAAATCCGCCATCTTGAATTTTTTTTCTATTCATCAAGTAGACCTTCGGGTCCTGATCACCTTTTTCCAAGAAACCACTCTTCCATCTCTTATAGTCTCCGAGATAGACACCGACGAAATTTGTATGGCCGCCATCTTGAATCCGCCATTTTGGAGTTTTTTTTCGGCTCTTTGCCAATTGGATGAGGTTTCGAGTGACATTTGGTTGAACACCCCCCACCTATCTTCGATACCCTAGCCGGTGCTCCTCACCCGTCTCCGAAATCCTCAATCATCAGCTCTCTCCATATTTTTGTTCCGAATGAATTTTTCTCCTCTATACGAAACCGTGAGTGAAAAAAAATTTTTCCATACAAAATTTTACAGGAGAGGTGATCAATGAGTCAGTGAGTCAGTCAGTCAATCAGTGAATCAGCACGAGTAGCTATATATATAGTAATTACCAATTTGGATTTCGTCGATTTTTCAGCTGTTATTTTTGGTTTTACCATTTTTTTTTACTTTTTAGAGAAGGTTTATCCTATTTACTATCATAAATGCGAAACTTTGGTTGTTTGGATAGACGGCTGGATGTTTGTTACTCAATCACCCCGCAACGACTGAATCGATTTGGCTGAAATTTGGCATAGAGATAGATTAATAGTCCGGAACAACACATAGGCCTCTAGGTCGATAGTCGGCCTTTTAAGGCTTACTAAAAGTGGCATACACCGCGTCGACTATTGCACTTCTAAAGGTTATAGTTGGATGAATATCACCTAAGAAATCGGTTTAATTAATTATTAAATTAAGTACAAAACAGACAAACTGTGGCACATAAATTTTGTTTTTATGTAAGTTTTTTGACCAACCTTAATTACTCGTACAAGAAAAACCATAGACAAGCGGCTAATTAATAAGAAAACCATTAATCAGCGAGCGTGAAGCAAAAAACATGGCGGCCGAGCACTGTGGGCCTTCGCAAAGTTCGAACTACCGCTATTTATCGCTTATTCATTTTCATAAACGTGGGTAAGGGCAGGCCTGGCGCACTTCGCAGTTGAATAGATATTCAACTGCGTAACTGCGTTCGGGGGTAGTGCAAATCCGCGTAACTAGAATTAGTACATTAAAATCCATTTTCATACGTTTGTGGTCAAATTATAACCGCGTAAGTGTCGTAGCGACTAAATTAATCACTTTAAAAGATATCTATTTTTATCAAAACATAGAACACATGAATTAATACTCTGCGGTAGAAATAAATAAAGTTTTAACCGTCCCCTCACCTTCCCCTATAAAACTTGGACTAGTGTAGATCCGCGGTTTTTACCAATGGTACATACGCGGTTTTGCACTATCCCCGACGATATGGAATTTAAATTAGTTTAGAATTCTCGTTATACGAAGCTACAAGTACCTAATAAGTAATGTCCTGGCGACCGAATCCGGCCACGGCGGCCAATCTCCACAGGGATCAGCCATCTGCGCGGGAGATATTATAGTGCACAAGTCTATACGCAAACACAGGTGCACTCTCTATTCCCTCACTCTCATATCCCGATGGGGAGGAAAATCTGACACGACCGGAAAGAGATCAGGCGCAGGACCGACGGCTTTACGTGCTCTCCGAGGCACGGGGGTGACTCACCACCGACTATTATGACGATATTGAAGCTTTAAAAATTCAATTTTTACATCTTCTGACTTGGTGAAAAGGCGGCCTTATCGAACAAAAGCCAACCTATTTGAACTAATGAAATTTTAATCCGGAAATAACATTTAAGCGTTGAAGAAATAAGGGCTTTGAGGCACATAAATCACGTTGTCAATAAAGATTTGTTGAAACACAGCCGAGACCGTTGGATTTCGGCTTATCTACAAGGAAAAACCACGATAACTGTGAGGAAATCCATTATTTTCCTCCCTTTACGTTTCTACTCAAGATAATTATGTCAAACTTGACATGGCGACAATCTGTTTCAAAGCTTTCTCTCTAGTAGGTAGCCAATAGCCATAGCATAGACCAATTGGGTATTTCACAATTTTTTTTTTATATACTTAAAATAAAGTTTTTTAATATTAAAACATAATGTCATTTTTGTTTTTTTAATATCTTAACTAGTCTTGAAAATATAGAGCTTTAAAGTATCCTGCTAGACAGAGAGAGTGCTACTGACATGTGGCGTCACAAATTCAGTAGCTCCATACACTGTACATACAAAATATCGTTTTAAGAAAGAGACGGATACAGTCGCAGTAAGACAGCTTATAACTTATTTGTTTTGTGACCGATTTATTTTCTGTTTTTACAAATGTTATTCTTACATGTTATATTTTCGATTGTAATTAATGAATATCCACATTTCGACAACAGTATAATACCCAATTGATATAGTTCTTTCAAATCACGAAGGCGCGTGAGCTTTACTTGTGGTTACGTCGTGTACATGCACATTGCGTAAGTGTGTGTGCCTGTCCGGAGCGTAGGTGGGAGCGGTCAGGCGCGAGCAAGCTCTCGCTCACACTTATTATAGATACGACACACACACACAACCATGAGCCACGCGCCCTCGTGAATTGCAAGAACTATAACAACTGTTTAAATTGAAAAACTTCCAAAAAAAAAATAGATTAAAAAAAAAATTGAAAAACTGCCTCGTCGGTCTAGTGGTTAGCAAGTACGACTGCGACTGACGAGGTCCCGGGTTCGGCCAAAAAAAATGTATTGGGTTTTTCTGTCAAGAAATTCTTAGTATTAGCCCGGAGTGAGGAATTTGGCGGTGAATCACCCCCGTGCCTCGAAGAGCACATAAAGCCGTCGGTCCTGCTCCTAATCTCTCTCCGGTCGTATCGGATTTTCCGTCCCATCGGACTCTGAGAGTGAGGGAATAGAGGGTGAACCTGTGTTTGCGCAATAAGCTTTTTCACTGATCAAATAGAGTGGGTAGTCGCTTCTTATTAATATATAAGAAGAAAAGTTCACAGGAAACTATATTAGCTTGGAACTTTTAAACTTTGTAACTTTTCCATCCTATTTAAACATTGTTAAAAGAAACGTAAGTATATTACCCTCTAGAATTAATTACTTTCAAGGGAAGCTGGAAGAAATTTCTTCTTTTAGAGATAAGCTTTACCTATGTCTACTTCTTCTAAATATATGTTATCTTTTAATTCTTTATATTATAAAAAATAAAAATAAATAGGTACAGAAAATTGATGCGACGAATTCAAGAAAAATTCTCGATTTATACCAGCGTTTATTAATTTTTTTTTATTCGGTGACAAGACAGAAAAGTAAATAAAAATTATTCGGTATTTTATTATAAATTTTCTCCGCCAGTGTAGATATTATATTATACAGCATTTATTACCCGCGACTTCGTCCGCGTTCTTAAATTGTTGAAATTTTTCCTGAATTTTCTTTGCTATAAACCTCACGGAACCCGAGACCTTTCCAACGAATGCAAAACCGTGGAAATCGGTTCGTGCGTTCTGGAGTTATAGCGTCAGGAAGGAAAACCCGACTTATTTTTATATAGTAGATTTATTATTAAATATATATTTAAATTTTTAGCATTTATTAATTTAAATTTTTTTTTTATTCGACGACAAGATAGAAAAGTAAATAAAAAATATTAGGTATTTAATTATCAATTTTCTCCGCCAGCGTGGGTATTATAATTAGAAGTTCTCTGAAATGGTTCCTTCAAACCCTCCTTGGATACTGTTCTGGTATAAATAATGGTATTATTCGCTCGGACTATTTGTGGACTATTCACACTCCGCTTCGTGCATCAAGATGGCGCGTCGGACGTACCGGAAGTGGTAGAAACTGAACACTACCATGAACGAGAAGAAATAAACAACTGCAACAAGAAAAAAATGATGGGTGCCACCAACGGAAATGGGTCTGCTTTGTGTCTATCCATCTTAACATGTGTTAGGTTGTGGTAGGTGTGCATTTTTGAAACTTCTTTGTGGAAACACTGTGTGAATAGCATAGTTTTGTTAACCATTGTACAAATATTTTTTTTTTTGAAAAGAGCAACTGCTGAGTTTCTTGCCAGCTCTTTTCAGCAGAATCTGCATTCCGAACCGGTGGTAGATTTATGACGTGTCATAAGAGCTATAAGTTGGCCTACATGAAATAATTAAATTTTAATTTTTTTTTTTTTTTTGTAATACGTGTGTATATTCAGAGCAGTCATAAAGTTTGGCGCTTGCTATAGGTACGTACCAGCTGCAATGAATGTACAGAGCCCACTAACGCAGGCCAAGTTCGCCAATCGGTGCTGTTCATCTTTGATCTTCGGCGCTGAAACATAACAACAAAAAAAATGAGAATGTCTTCAACATTAGGAAATAGAGATCCAAACTTTCGCATTTATAATACACGGTGAAATTTCATTGGTTGTACTCCCTGAAAGAGGTGAATGTGCTCATGAAACTGAACAACTTTCCCCAAGGAACATCGGTCGAAATATGAAAAAAAAAATTTGGACCTCCCATAGTAGGTAAATCAATCAGCTGATCGTCAAGTTTGTATGGAGGGTCCAATTTTTTTTTTTCATATTTTGACCTATGTTCCCTGGGGAAAGTTGTTCAGTTTCATGAGCACATTCAACTCTTTCAGGGAGTACAACCATTAAAATTTCAACCGGTATATACTAGATGATACCCGCGACTTCATTCGCGTTTTTTTATTCCCGCGGGAACTCTCTTATTTCCCGGGATAAAAAGTAGTCTATGTCCTATTCCAGACCATGATCTATTTCTGTCCCAAGTTTCAGCCAAATCGGTTCTGTCGTTGCGACGTGATTGAGTAATAAACATACAAACTTTCGCATTTATAATATTATATAAAATAGGATTAATTAAGTAATAGAAATAGGATAGGATTACCCTTGTACCTCCCTCATCGTTTTACCACAGAACTTCGAGAAATCGTGAGCGATGGCACCCATACGTGGTTGAAATTCAACCAACTCGCACGAAACGCTTCAATTCAACGTTTCTGACACGAACGGCTAAGGTATGGAACGCACTTACAGCGTCTGTATTTCCGGCCACGTATAATCTGAGTACCTTCAAGACAAGAGTGAATAGGCATTTTGTAGGCAAGTGCGCTACGACCTAGACGCTTTCCATCATTGATATTCATCAAACGCAAGCCTATGTCACAATAATAAAAAAAAAAATTAATGTCGAAATCGTATTTTAGTGGAGTTGTATCCATGATGAAGGATCTGGAAATATACCGTATTATATCACCTCGTGAAAGCCTCTACCATTATAGAAAAGGGTCACTACCCTCAAAAATCAGGGACGAAACGGATTTTTTTTTTGCAGGTGCTCCAATACACCAACGAAACGAAGTTAGCCAGCTTACTTTCAAATTAAGAGTGAATAGCTATTTTCTAGGCAAGCGCGTTCCATCTTAGGCTACATCTTCACTTACCATCAGGTGTGATCGCAGTCTAGCGCTTGGCTGAGATCGTATATAAAAGAAAAAGACGTGTGGCACTCGGGGACTACCACGGTAAAGCTATTGCATAGCATTTCTTATCAACGTCATCTAGCGGTGAGAGGAGCCCGTGTCCCTGGGGTGTCAGGTTATTTTCGTTACGGAATTTCTGGATTCGGTCTCCACGCTCAAGGCCCGCGATAGAAGCTATGCAATAGCTTAACAGACTGTGTACTAAGTTACCGTCCTGGAAGCGCACACAGGCTCTACTTATTTTAGTGACTGCGAGAGAAATAATCGCCACCCAGACCAGCGACGCGACCAGAAGATACACCTGAAACACAAAAATAATGTATATACAAACATACATACATACATACCTATGTAATTTTTTGCATTTGGTTGGAAGCGCTAATACTCGTAGATTACCATGGCAATATTTTGTAGTTATAATCCTTACTGTCCTTACTAACATTATAAATGCGAAAGTGTGTTTGTTTATTGGTTGGTTTGTCCTTCAATAACGCTGCAACAGAGCTACGGATCGACGTGATTTTTTGCATGGAAATCACGTCCCACCGATGCAAAAAATCACGTCAAAATGTTCATTTCACGACCTGGAGAGTGATATAGGCTACTTTTTATCCCGGAAAATTAAAAAATATGTATACGTGCCGAATTGATAACCTCCTTTTTTCGAGTCGGTTAAAAATTCATACAAGACTTTCATTTGGGTTCCCGGCATGGTAATAAAATTTGTCTCTGCACTGTGTTTACATTTGAAATTCTCAGTAAAGATAACAAACGGTATTTGCAGTTAACATCCAAACCAAATATGTAGTATGGATTTTGTTCATATACGAATATTGAATATTCTATTCAAATTGTTGATATTCCATATCAGAACGACGCACATACCATTGATACAATAATGCACGAGATACTAAGATATGGCGCTACGTACACTCATCTTGTTCCAGTGAACTGCACTGTAGTCCGTACACCTTAAGATGTGGCTATGGCTAGGCAATACCGATGTACGGATGAGCGCTATTTATCTTATTAAAACTTTTTAGGCACTTAATTATGAATCAAACAATACCTATTATTCAAGTACATAAGAAACAAAAGAGTAATATAGTGGATGTAGTGAATAGATTGTAGGTGCACGGACTACAGTGCAGTTGAGTGGAATAAAGTAAGTGTTCGGACCACCATATCTAGAACCTATAGTAAATAATATATCGATGACGTGTACGAATTTATTAATTTAATTACTTAATAACTGGCAGGGTTAATTTGTTTTGTCAGTCAAAACTAAAATTTCACTGGATCCGTACGGTTTTATAAAATAGAGTATAGTTAGATAAAATTGATGCCTGAGGGGTGTCAATGCGAGTATACAAGGGGGGTTGGGTGTGTTTAACCCCCCTTTAAAGTTTTATTTGAGGATACCCAAAAGAGCATAAATGGGGTGCAAAAATAATGTTTTAGCTTCGTGTAAGCCTGTGGGGTGTCGTTTTATTGATTTTGTTCGTATATAATGTAGTCTATGTCACCCGGACTATAATAACGAAGCGTTAGACACCTCATCAAAATCGGCCTAGTAGTTTAGCCACCCCACGGTGGAACATTCGTAGGCAAGCACGCACGCACGCACGCACGCACGCACGCACGCACGCACGCACGCATGGCCGTACGCACGTAAGCACGTAAGCACATAAGCACGCACGCACGCGGTTACACACACATACATACGAGTATATACGAGTACGTAGACTCCTAAAATCATAACCCTTCATTTTGGCTTTACCTTAGTCGACCAAAACTTACTGGCTATTCCCCCGAAATTGGAAAAAATACGAGCAAGATAGTTTTGTATCCCATTTTTTTCGAGTTCTCCCCGAAGCAATGGAGTATATAAAAATGAACTTGTGCGTAAAAATTCACTTTTTACTTCATTTTACCACAGCAACGTATTTTCATATCGTGCGATATTTTTTTACATACTTTTTGTATTTCCAAACTTTTATTCTGGTATCGTTTCAACTATTACTCTTTTAGAGTCATATTTATGGTTTGCAAAACCAATTTATCCTATGATTACGCTAATTTAAAGCACATTCGATTTATGTACCTTTATGTTGCACCATACTACCCTCACAGGCTCACACCTAATTTCACTCCTATCACCAATGGCTGCCTGGTAGAGATTGCTCTGTTAGCAATAAGGCCGCCTTTGCTTGCGTAGTTTTAAGGTGTATTCAATTTTGTTTCTTTCTTGAGTGCAGTAAAGTTTTTATTTATCTATCTATATTCCTACTTTTAAGCAATTAGGTATCTACATATCACATCGGAAACCTGTAAAGCCTGGGAGTTCTGTATAATGTTCTTCAAGGTGTATGAAGTCTGCCAATAGGGAATTCGATAATGATGATGCAGCAACCAACATAGCTACATACCAACATGGCTCTGCAGTTCTCTGTGAGAGCGACGACAATCAGCAATAGTCCAGCCCCAGTAACTCCGCTTAGTATGGCACCAGTGGCCATGCTCATAACTTTGAAAGAAAACATCTTTTAACAGGCTTAAATTTAAAATTTAACCGACTTCAATATCCTACTTCCTACTAATCCAAGTAATATCCTTTCTCTTTTTCTTCTTTATCAACTAATGGACGTCCACTGCTGGACATAAATCTCCTGCACCTCCACAAGCCTCGGTCTTGCGCCGCGCCGCCTGAATCCAGCGACTCCCTGCGACTCGTTTGATGTCGTCTGTCCACCTAGTGGGGGGTCTGCCAACACTGCGCTTCCCGGTGCGAGGTCGCCACTCCAGCACCTTGGAACCCCATCGACCATCAGCTCTTCGTACTATGTGCCCCGCCCATTTCTACTTCAGTTTCGCCACTCGCAGAGCTATGTCGCTAAGTAATATCCTACTTCCTACTAATTCTACTAACATTAATAATATAAAAGTAAAAATTATTTTTACAAATCCGACTTCAAATGCCACGACAAAGTATATCAATTGTGCCTATAAAATTTGAAAAAAAAAAAAAAAAGATTCCGACGAATTGAGGACGTGCTCCTTTTTTGGAAGTCGATTAAAAATCCGGAAAGTAAGGATGGATGGATGTTTGTTACTTTTTCACGCCACAAGGAACGAACCGATTTGGCTGAAATTTGGAATGCAGGTACCTAACTAACACCCAGGATAAACTATGTGTTTATCCTACTCCAAACTACGCTAAATCATACGCGTGGATTGAGGTTTTTAAATCCCGCGGGAACTCTTTTATTTTCCGGGATAAAAAGGAGCCTATGTGTTATTACAGACTATAATCGGTTCAGTCGTTGCACTGTGATTGAGTAACATCCATCCAACCAAACTTTCGCATTTATAATATTAGTAAATTTTAGGTTTGTAGGATTTTCCGTTATCCATTTTCTTACAAACTCACATTGCGAGGTGGGTGTCTGATGCATTTCGTCATATTGCTTCCCGTGGGTAAGTATCAGGGTCAGTAGAACAGACCCCACCAGGACTTGACAGAAAGCTATCAGGAGGACCCCGGGGAACAAATTGCAGACTCCGCAGCAACTCTCCACGTGACACCCTGGTTTATGGACGGTGAAGTGTAGGGGGACATTGGTAGTCCTGCTAGTGCTTCGTGCACGCTTCTCGCTCGACCTGGTGACGTCTTCTGTGGTACTTTTGGCCATGCTTCCCGGATTCCAGCTTGGTTATTCCAATTTTTTGGCGATGTTACAGGTGACAGAAGTTTGGCAGAAGTAATGGTGACAGATGTTGAATTGTTTTTAAAGAAAGAGGGATTTGACGAACCTCTTTACTAGCGAAATGGCGAAATAGCGATTATTATCTAAACTTGTGATATTATAAAGCTGAAGAGTTTGTTTGTTTGAACGCGCTAATCTCAGGAACTACTGGTTCGAATTGAAAAATTCTTTTTGTGTTGGATAGTCCATTTATCGTGGAAGGCTTTAGGCTATATAACATCACGCTGATGATAATAACAGAAATTGACGCGGACGAAGTCGCGGGCAACAGCTAGTTAATCAATAAATTGATATACTGTGTAGTGGCGTTTGAAGTCGGGTTTGTAAAAAGAATTTTTACGTTTATATATTATTTCATTTTCTCATTTCATTTTATTATTAAAATGTACTGTTCTATGGCAGTAGGCCAAGAAAGCAGTCTAACACAAGATATTGCGAATGCCTAACCATTCTAGATATCATTTTATTCTGAGTTAGATAACAATTATGTCGAATATTCCCATACTTGACATAATTGAGTGAGTTCGCTTTCGAAGTACTGTAAATTATTTTTAGCCGACTTCTAAAAAAGGAGGAGGTTCTCAATTCATCGGAATCTTTTTTTAATTTTTTATGTATGTTCACCGATTACTTGAAGACGCCTGGACCGATTTTGCAAATTCTTTTTTTGTTTGAAATGGTATGCTACTTTCTTGGTAGTCCCATTGTCATCAAGTCAGGATCTGATGATGGGATCCCGGAGAAATCGAGGGAACTCTTCTTTTATAGACACAATTGATATACTTTGTAGTGGCGTTTGAAGTCGGTTTTGTAAAAAGAATTTTTACGTTTATATTATAGTGACAACCTAGTACCTACGCTACTGAATGTGACGCAAATTCGTTAGAATCCCTCTGTTCCTTACACGTGCCTATCTCCGATCCAACTGCAATCCCAGAGTTGAGAGGCTTTGGATTGGAAATTTCGATTACGGATTCGTGTGCTGACACGAGGCTGCAATCCTGATTGAGAGTTGAGACACGTGAAACATTGCGCCGAATAAAACACAACTCTCACTTGTAGAACACAGGCACCGTTGCAGAACCAGAAATTGTGTATATATGAAAATTTTTTTAAATGCTTAAATTAAAGGATTTTAATATTACTAGCTTTTGCCCGCGGTTTCGCTCATGTCTATATATTAAAAAAAAAATGGGCTACCTATCTATATATATAAAATTCAAAGTCCTGGCTGATTGACTGACTGAGATATCAACGCACAGCCTAAACTACTGAAGTTAGAAACTTGAAATTTTTACAATTGGTTCCTTTTATGACGTAGGCGCACACTAAGAAAGGATTATTGGAAATTCCACCCCTAAGGGGTTTAAATAGGGGATGGAAGTTTATATGAAAGTCCGTCATTTTTCAAGCTGTTTCCATCAAAGTTGGTATTAGAGCTTTCAGTTAAAAATAAAGAAGTACCTACGTGTGTCACAGTTTTTGAAAATTCCACCCCAAAATCTAATTTCACGCGGACGAAGTCGCGGGAGCAAAAGCTAGTAAGTTAGATGACAGGAGACACTTCCTGTTAATTTTGTTTTCACAAACCTTTAGAGAACACCTATACAGGTGGAAATGACATTGGGTAAGGGATTGTATTTAGGGGATAACTACGTAAAGAGACTCTGGTATGATTTTCGGTATGTTTAATGGCATTCAACTCAGTTCTATTAACCTATATACGCCAATTACTAGCACCATTAGAAGTAACACAACCAGAAATACAGAGCTATATAGTGTCTGCGAACGTTCAAATAAGCGGATCGACGAGTCGAGGCAAATTTGTAAATTGTACAACCGTATTACACTAATGAACTAGATCCGCTGTCGAGTAAATATGAAACTGAATTTGGATCGATAGGTATCTACGGAGTGTGCTGTACATACACGGTGGAACTTCAGTGGTTGTATTCCCGAAAGCGAAATGATTTGATCATGGTGTTACAATCGATTAGAATCAAAAATGGCAATTTTATAATCGAGAAAAACAAAACTCGAAAAAGCAACGAACCAATAGTAATAGGTACTTCGCACTACCGTCCGAGGTCGCATAGCGCGGCCGCGTGGTCGTTGACCCTCGTACGCGCTTAGTCTATGATCAGCTGATTAACTACATCTAAAGTACTGAAATCTCAAACACAATTACGAACGTACGGAATGCTGATTCTTGTGAGAAGAGCCGGCAAGAAACTCAGCAGTTGCTCTTTTAAAAACAAAAAATGTAACTTATCTATCTTGTCGACAGCTGAAGCAAAGCAGATTGGTTCCAAGCAACTTTGTCATTAAGAAATTCATTAACTGTGCAATACGATCCGTTGCTTTGAGATTGAAGGACATACCAACAAACAAACACACTTTCGCATTCATAACATTAGTAAGGATACAAGATACAAGTCTGATAGATGTATTTCCATTTCTGTAATCGCAATTCGGTCCAGAATGCAGCGTCCGATAGCTGCAATGATTGTGGATTAGGACCGCAATCGATTGAGCAGAAACTACGTTTGCAATCTGCTTAGGATGGTGTAGGATGGTATTAATTGAATGCAGCGCTCAAAGCGTGCGTGATCGAATTCGGAATTTGGAATTCCAGTCGTTTTTATTAAGCTTTAAAAGCTACTTACGGGTCATTAGTCTTAACTAGTTAGAGTTAAAGCGAGACAGATTTATGTCAGGGACATAAATGGGTCTCGCTTTAACTTTATCTCAAGTCTGAGCCAAGTCAGAGCACGCTTTATAGATCTCAGCCTAAGGGCTAGTCTAAGGTTCGAATCTAAAGATCGCACGCAGACTCAAGACATTAATAAAACAACACGACATTTAAAGGTCATACTAGTTGATGCCCGCGACCTCATTCGAGTGGATTAAGGTTTTGTAATTCTCGCGGGAACTCTCTTATTTTCCGGGATAAAAAGTAGCCTATGTCTTATTCCACACTACAATCTATCTCTATGCCAAATTTCAGCTAAATCGGTTCAGTAGTTTTTACGTGAAAGAGTAAAAAACATCCATCCATCCATACTTACAAACTTTCACGTTTATAATATTAGTAGGATTTACTTTAACAAAAGGCAAAATAAATAGCACTCCTACATAGGGTTGCCAGATTTTTTTTCAGCCAATAAGGGACAAATGGTTAAAAAATACGGGATTTCAGTTTTTTACCCGGGACAAATAAAAAACAAAATTATTTAGTGTCATTTTTTTTTATATTTTTCCGAGGATCGAGTCAGTTTAAACATATTTTTATTCGTTTAACATATCTTCAAAAATCAATACAGCTATAATCGTAATTAGGTAGGTATAAACGGTCATCAACTCGCTTTTTTACGAATGTTGCGTGTGTGAATACTTGAATCGATTTCATAATGAAAAACGAAATACAGTTCAAATACGGGACATAGCCTGTCCCGCCGGGACATTTTAAATTATGCCTAAAATGCGGGACGTCCCGGGAAATACGGGACGTCTGGCAACGCTACTCCTACACCTCATCAGCGCGAGGCGCGTGGCGACGATACGCTCTTATTCCATTACACTCGTGATACATCCAAGTCATCAGCATTAGCGCCGCTTTCAAAATGGCCGCCCCTTTTCCCGAAACAATTATTAATATTGTTTCCGAGTGACATGAGTAGGTATTACATAATGGGGATTAATTTTCTCGCGTCGCCCTTTGTAGATGAATTGTATAATCTACTCCCTGTGCCTATCTTCCATACACGCGACTTCGACTGGATTTACACTTTGCGGACTTATTTTTAACCGACTTCAAAAAAGGAGGAGGTTCTCAACTCGTCGGAATCTTTTTTATGTATGTTCCCCGATTACTCGAAGAAGCCTGGGTCGATTTGGAAAATTCTTTTAAGGGTATAGGTACTTGCCAGATGATCCCATAGTTATCAGGTCGGGATCTGATGATGGGATCATCATCATCATCATCATCAGCCCACATGCATCCACTGTTGGACATAGGCCTCTTTTAAGCAGAGCCAACGTTGCCTATCCTCGGCCTTTCGCATCCAATCGATGCCTGCCACTTTTCGCATGTCATCGCTCCATCTAGCTGGGGGGCGCTCTATACTCTGTTTGATGGGAATCATGGGATCACTAGCTGATAACTAGCTACGGCCAAAGCCTCCCACCAGACAAATAACTAATTCACGAACTTTGTCTCGTAGAAACGCGCCCGTTCCCCGCATGCTAGTGTTATAATGACATTTGTGGGTCGGACACTAGCGATGTGGACATATTCCACGATACTTTACCAAAATTAAAAAAAAAAATTAGCTGGTAAAAGTTAATTTATTTATACTAGACTTGCTGTTTACTTCTTTATCGTCTTCTTTTTGTCTATACTATAAGTTTTTGTCTTTGTTTTATAGAAGTAATGCATGTTTAGTTAGTGCCGTCTTTTTTCTCTTGTCATTTTTTATTTAAAGTAGTGCATGTTTAGCTTATAATTTTCTTTCTTTTACGCCTGTAATTGACAACCATACTGTATTGTGTAATAGAATTTGTTTGTCTTCCTTGTATGGAAGTTGTTGGTGTAAATAAATAAATAAATAAATATTACCTTTATTATAATCAGATACATTTAAACAAAACAACAACATAATTTAACCGACAAAGATGGTAAGATGCCACCAAACGGAATCGGAAATTAGGAAACTTTGTTACAGCCCTTTCATCGATAAGAAACTTTCGGAAAGTACAAAATAACTTAGCTTTTATATAAACAACAGCCTTTAGTTAAAGGTAAAAGGCTTTTACACGGAACTTTTTAACTTGTTTAGATAACTTTTGATGTGTTTTATAGGCATATCCTATTCATTCTTGTTAATATTATAAATGCGAAAGTTTGGATATGTATATGGATGGATGGATGAATCTTTATTTGTTACTCAATCATGTCGCCAAGACTGAGCCGATTTAGCTGAAATTTGACACAGTTGTATTGTACAGTTGTATATTTGATAGATTATAGTTGGGAATACATAGGCTACTTTTTATCCCGGAAAATAAAAGAATTCTCGAGGGAATGGGTACATTAATCCACGCAAACGAAGTCATGGGCATCAACTAGTAACTTTTTTATAATAGTAGATTCCATCAAAAATAATTTCTTGTGACATAGCTACAATAAATAATAAAACTATTTTTAAGCTACTTCCAAAAAAGAGGAGGTTATCAATTCAGCCGGTATCTTTCTTTTTCTATGCATGTCCACCGATTACTCCGGGATTTCTGGACCGATTCGCCTCATTTTTTCTAATCGACTAAGAAGCTTGCGAAGAAGTCCCATAATTTTTTTTACCTTCAACTCCTCAAGCCTGATGCTGCAGGAGTACTTTCCCTCAAAATTATGGGGATTTAGGAATTGTCGACTACAAATTGGTATGCTTGGCCAATACTAGATCATAGAGCTCCGTTTATAATTTCCGTAATATAATTTCTAAGAGCTATGTAAAAAGATCATCGAGTCCACCGGGGATCCAAGAGCTGGCAGCTACCTTGGCCAAAGAATTAGTTTGGCCATTCAAAGGGGCAATGCTGCCAGCATCTTGGGTACTATGCCGCGCTGCGGTGACATCGATGAGGTTTTAGGTTTATATTAGTTTTAATTTTAGAAATAGTTATAGATATAATACCTAATAATTTAGAGTTTAATTTTATATTATTTTAAGTTTGTTGATTATATTATACTTTATTTTCGTAAAATAAATCGAATATTTAGGCTTAATTTAGGTGGCATCTAAGAGATCTTACTTAGGGAATTGTTTACTTACCATTGTACATTTCTAAGAATAAAATGCATAGAATTATAAACCGGTGGCCATTCACCAATCAGACTTTTTAACATATTATTATATGTCAATGCTTTTTCATTATTTTCTTTGATATTCAGATAACCTTTGCTTCCCATTGATTCTTGAATAATACGAATCAAAAAAGGGAGAAGTCAACGTCTGGAAATAACATGCTTTTCCTTTTAGCCGGAGAACCAGTGGAAAATTCTGTTGAGATGCTTGATCAAAAAATAGTATAGGACATAAATATTATAGTATAGGTCTATTATAAGGTAGCGGTTCAGTGCGGGATTTGATGGCTAAATTCAGCGGTTGACAGTTGAAGTAAAAGTATGCCAGTTACCACAAAAACCCCAGGAATTGTCTCAATTAAACTTTCTGGCTATACATTTGATAGCCAGAACAAATTTTAATAATTAGTTTCAAAGACCATTTTTCTTTGTTATTAAAATGATTAACACCAATAATAACCTCAGTCATGTTAAATCATACAAAGAAATAATATTGAGATCTA
Source organism: Hipparchia sbordonii (assembly GCA_038048805.1). Taxonomy (NCBI): domain Eukaryota; kingdom Metazoa; phylum Arthropoda; class Insecta; order Lepidoptera; family Nymphalidae; genus Hipparchia; species Hipparchia sbordonii. Next base: position 2,023,340 of record CM076107.1, on the reverse strand, counting down.
TATCTCTTTTGTAGTATTTAAACCTCGGATATACATATAAGACAACAGCAGCAGCGCTTACCACTTCGCCAAAGAGTTCATCAAAAACCCTTTTCCTAAGGGAGCAGGAGAACCATTATAACAACTTTGAAAATTTATCAAGCACCTCCTCCAAATCGCCTACGGGCTCTCAGACTATAACACGCTATATTGCCCTTTGTCTGTTGTGTCACGTCCACGCAAAGTTCCAATACAATTTGAGCGTGATTAATGATCAGTAAATATAAAACGAACGACTTGCAAATGATTAATGTTTTTTGCAATCCTTTTGTCAAGTGGAACGGTAAAAATTTAGCTTTCATCATAACTAAGTATTCTCTTAATGTTTCAGGAAATTAACCGATTCCGTTTAGATCCAATGGTAGCTAATGTGTATTTTTGACAGTTTTTGTATTTATTTATTTATTTATTTAACATACTTAAATTTATCTTTACAGGTAAGCCTAAAACGATAGAAAGAAGTTAACATAACTTACAAACTATTATTTTCCTAAATTAATTAATTTTAATAATAAAAAACCTTATAATTAAAGAATAAAATTTGTCAAAATATATTTACGCTCTACGCTCGGATACGTTTTTCCTTTTTTTTATTGGATGACAAGATAGTCCTTGACTGCGATCTCACCTGATGGTAGGTGACGTTGCAGTCTAAGATGGTAGCGGACTAACTTGGAAGGGGTATGGCAGTGTACATTCAACCTATACCCCTAATCTGTTTCTACACGCCATCGTGCCGGAACGCTAAATCGCTTGGCGGTACGTCTTTCACGGTAGGTTGGTAACTAGCCACGGCCAAAGCCTCCCACCCGACCAGACCAGAGATAATTCAGAAATTATAAATCCCCAAATTGACCGCGCCGGGAATCGAACCCGAGACCTCCCACTTATAAGACCACAGCGCTCACCTCTGCGTTAGGGAGGTCGTCATAAAATATTACAACGTGTGCGTTTTTTAAAGAAACTGAAAAGTATGTTCATTTTTCAGCTTCTAGACAACCAACCATCTTTCTGACATCACAATGTCGACTTTTCTTGTAAGAATATCATCGTAACAAAAGGCTTTAGAACACATTAATCATCTGAGAATCCTTCAGTTAGTCATTAATCACGTGCAAATGGAAAAAATTGAGGATTTCGGAAAAAGTTTGCATTGGTGTTAAACGAAAGGAAATACCTGCTCAATGGTGTTTTACCAGGCCTGGCGCACTCCGCAGTTTATCGCGGAGTGCGCCATGCGCTACAAGTAGGTACATAACGTACTTCTTCTTTCGAGCCTAAATTCAGAGAGTGCAAAGGGATAAGAGTTACGGGATAGAAAGAGAGAAAAGTCTAGGTGAATAAGACGGTGGGTAAGTAGCGCTGTGTCAACCTGAATTGCACTTTATTGCGTGGTAACAAGAGTCGCTATTTATTTAAATCATTTTGCGGAGTGAATCTTCTGTACCTTTAGGTACTATTGGGTATTCTGTGGTTCTACTGAAAGCGAGATGCGAGATGCTCTCATAAAAACTTCAGTTTCCAACTCCTCAATCCTGATGCTGCAAGGGTACTGCCCAACTAAACTGTGGGGATTTAGGAACTGTCGATTGTGAATTGAAGAACGAAACGAGGTCGCGGGCGTCCGCTAGTCGAATAAAAAACTCATATCATAAGTAGTAGGAACACTAAAAATTGCTAAGAACTTACAAAGGTTTCATCTTTACCCAGCCCATGTTACTTACAGACTCATATCCATTACTCCACCACCTCAGGTATTGTCTGGTACTGTAATACCGTAAGGTAAGTGCGCCTACTATCGATACATTGTAAACTTTCCAACACGATTTGTGTTTATATTAAATCCAATTAATGCGTTTGTAATTTACACTCGTAGTAAGTATTCAATCACGTTAATTAAATTCACATACGGTAAACGGATAATAAAAAGTGTGTGATTTCGTATTATTCAGTAGGTTACTACTAACACTGAAATACATATCACAAATAAATAATAGTTAAGATAGCTAATCCTTGATCTTGAAACATAACAATGTAACCAGTAGGAGATCAAACCCAATAAAGTTACAGTAAATGATTTATTTATTTTGATATTTTCCGATCGCCCAAGACTAGTTATAATCATCACTATTTAAAATATGTTTTTGTCTGTTTAATCTTTTAGTATGTTTACGTTTTCACTGATTTTGTTCTTGATTTGCTTCAGCTGCCCAGAAGTATTCACAAAAATTACTTTGATTTTAATTGACGGCGCACAGTATCGTCCATTTGATGAGTATATTCCATTACAGCACTCAGTACTTACTATATTTCATATTGCTATAAACTATAAGTATATGCGTTCGAGCACACAATGAAACTTATATAGCATGCAAAGCTAATCCAAACAGCGACTCAGTCAAACCAAAAAAATCTATTTTAAAACCTAAACAGGTTCGGTAACTGGAACAATAGCCCTATTTTATAACCCTTGAACATAGCTCTATCTAACGCAGGATGCGTGCCTTTTAGCTTTGGCGCGATCTAAGGTTTCCTTTTTAGATATCCAACTCTTACTATTTGTTTTCGAAATTATACTTAATTCTAGAAAAAGTCGAATACTTCCATCGTACGTCGTACTTTGACGACCTCCCTGACGCAGTGGTCAGCGCTGTGGTCTTATAACTGGGAGGTCTCGGGTTCGATTCCCGGCGGCGGGGTACATACTCTTGTTTGAATTTTTTAAATTATTATTGACGGTTTTAAATATTACATAATCGACCAGTCGAATTTTAACCTGATTCAGATAACGACCAAAAATATTTATTATAGCTATAAATAAAACTACCTAGGTACAAAGTTCAGAACTTTCAAATATAAATTGTTTTTACTTCTCCCACAAGTAACGGGCGGTGTAAAATGTACTCGTACATTTAAATCTTACACTTTGCAGGCCCTATATATCACTGTCAAACGTAAAACTACTTGATCGATTAAAAGTCTAAGAGCTGACGGAAAACTGCAGAGATAAAAATTCACAGCTCCCTTTAATACAGTCCACCAGACACAATAACGTCCAAAATATGGATCAGTAAATGAATGATGAAAACCTATGTGACCAATAGCCCAAGGGTTAAAGGTGCGGACTGAAAACTGAAGGTCAACGGTTCGATCCTCATCCGTTGCGTTATTGTCGTACCTACCCCAGTGGATATGGGTACGACAATAACGTAGCTGCTGCAGTAGCAGCTTACCACTTATTTGGAGGGGAGGAGAAAATTAGTCAATTTCAGCGTCTCGTTTCGAGGGGTGACCCCAGTACCTAGTCGGCCAACGATGGTTAGTTCTTCAATCACGCAGCAACGGAACACCAGACCGACGAGATTTTTTGCATGGGTAGATATAGTTTATAACTTAGAGACTACTCTCTTTTGCCTATATTACCTACGTAATATAGGCAACGCGGAAAAGCTTAAGGTTCATGCAGGATTTTTAAAAACCTACTCGTAACTCCACGCGGACGAAGTCACGCGCAAAAGCTTAGTATTAAGATAAAGATTAAAAAATAAATATTTTGCTCCTATTATCCCCGGGGTGACGTAACATAGGTATTTTTGTTTCAATGCAATTCTTCCGCTAGCTCTTACACCTAAACAAAAAGTTTCCCGTTTTAGGAGACACTACGTTAGTAGGGGACAGTTTACTATTATGGGATATAGCGGGGGGAGGGGGGGATGCCGGAAGGTGTAGTGAGTAAATTACTCCAATCTATTTACGCGAGTGAAACAGGCGGGCCAACTCCACCTCAGCGTATATTGAATGGTATCTTAGGATAACCATAAGTTTTCTTTTTTAATTCTAAGTTATTTATTTCTCTTTTTCTATTTTTATGTATTTATGTAATATTATATGTATTATTTATATATTATATCTACTTACGTATGTACTTATTATATATTATTGTTATTTATCTATTTTTAATTAAGTTCTTATCATTCTTTTAAATTTTGTAAGTTTATTGATTAGTTTTGTTTATAGTCCCTTGTCGTTTCTGTGCCTACTAAAAGCATCTCCGAACCGGTGGTAGATTTATGACGTGTCATAAGAGCTACAAGTTGGCCTACATGAAATAAATAAATTTTGAATTTCAATATAATGATGCCACATGGGGCGCATGGTTACCTTATTCGGATCTCATTTCGAACATTCGCTACATTAACCAGCCTATTGTTAAGCGACTCAAACGCTTAGCTCGCTTACCGTAGCGGTTAATATCGATTTCGCTTAATATTCGCTTATACCTGTAGCGTTAGTATAAGATTTAATTAGATTAATCGTATTCGTATTCGTTGACATTTGCGTTGAAGGAAAATCTATAAAAATAAATAAAATAAAAATAGCTTTAATTTCTTTTTACATTTATTTAAGGAAAGTCTTTACTTAATAAAGTGCAATTGTTTGAACGCGCTAATATCTGGAACTATCAGTCGGATTTGAAAAATTCTTTTTGTTTCTAACAGCGCAATTCTCGAGGAGGGTTTTAGCGTATTCAACATCTCGGTACGCCTCTTAGAAGCCGAGCAAAAAGAAAGAATAGCGCGGGCGAACAACGCGATGCGGTGAGTCGGTGGTCGAGGGCGGTCACCCGAACAAGAGCCAAACCGAAGGCTATTTATTAATCCGAAAGATCAAAGCGTTTCTATGGGATTATAAAACAAAAACTAAGTCCACGCGGACAAAGTCGCGGCAATAGCTAGTTAACTATAAAAGCATTGCATTTGAGCTCAATTTTGAACATGCATTCTGATACGTTTACGTATACGGATACGCTCCAAATTAAAATCGGTTGTACTGAATTTGTGACTTTAAGTTGATATAGTTAAGGTTCATTTTACTTTGACGCTAATGGCATCAAATAAGATTACGATCAACCGAATTAAATCTTATACTAACCCTAGTTAACTGCATTGATTTAAAGTCACAAATTCAATCCGACCGATTTTAATTTAACGAGTATCCGTACAAGTAAACGTTTAAGAATCCATACACGAAATTGAGCTCTAATTCAATATCGTAATGGTTTAATTTACTTAGACATTCGACCATTTAGCCAGGAATTGGCAAGCGCACGCATTTCCTCTGCCGAAGTACATGTACAAACGTACGTGTTAGCTTGTAAGTGTGACAGCTTTTGAGTTAGTGTGCGTTCATAGAGACATTAAGTTTTTTTACAAGAGTGTGCGGAAGTGTGTAAATGTGTGCTGTACGTAGGTTGTACGTGATTACCCCACCTCACCGCAGAAAGTGGCAGAATATATTCAGTACTAAATCTGCGTAAAGGCTCGTCCCGGCTAAATGGTCGAAGATTTAGACACTAATGTCATCGAATACGAATACGATCGATCGAATTAATCTTATACTAACCCTACAGGTAATAGGCGTCTCTACCTAAAGGTTTTACCGCGTCATCGTGTGAAGGTATCATAAGCTTATGAAACATGTATTTTACATACGTTATACGTTTTGGGTTAAACAGAAACTTTGTAAGTTACACCTACCTATTACACCCCTTCACTTATAATTAATATTAGTCTATGCCATTACCACTGATATGCGAAAGCTTAGATAATCTTTTTCGATGTTCTTTTAATCAATTATTTGAAAAAATTATGCCTTTTGCACATTGCATGTTTGAGACATTTTAAGATCAGTTGAAAAATTATGCGATTCTGTTCTTATTGTATTAGGAGGTTAGATAGTGAAAATATACATAGCTTAGTTTGGTTACTTACTGTAAAATTATTTTATTTTTTGAAAAGAGCAACTGCTGAGTTTCTTGCCGGTTCTTCTCAGCAGAATCTGCATTCTGAACTGGTGGTAGATTTGTGACGTGTCATAAGAGCTACAAGGTAGCCTACATGAAATAAATAAATTTTGAATTTGAATTAAATAAAAATACCAATGATATACGAAAAAAAAAATTTATTAGACACAGCACACATTTTACCCAGTACCTAATAAAAACAACACTTTTAAATAGATTTTTTAAAAAACAATTACTAATTGAGCAAAGTATTCATAATATTAAATTAATAAAATAACACCGTTCCAAAAAATCACTATAAATAAAAATCATTACCTCGTAATTAATAATATAAACGTAAAAATTATTTTTACAAAACCGACTTCAAATGCCAACAAAGTATATCAATTGTGCCTATAAAACTTGAAGAGTTCCCTCGATTTCTCCAGGATCCCATCATCAGATCCTGACCTGATGACTATGGGACCACCTGGGAAGTAAACCCTTTCAAATAAAATTCCAAATCGGTCCAGGCGACTTCGAGTAATCGGGGAATATACGTAAAAAATTAAAAAAAAAGATTCCAACGAATTGAGAACCTCCTCCTTTTTTGAAGTCGGTTAAAAATCCATAAAAATTAGGTGTACTTTTTAAAATTAATGAATATTTTACTTCGGTACTGGTTTTTCGTTTATTATATAGTCTTATAATATTATATCACTTAAATAACTTAAAAAGAATCATTCACGCTAAGGGTCCGCTTAAAACAACTAAGAAAAAAAATCAAAAACCTAATCTTACAAGTACAGATTCAATAAATATTAAATAATAATGTATTGAATAAAATAACAAAGTAATATTACGACTCGCATTGAACATATCCTAAAACTAAAAGAAATACAAAAACTATTTATTTCAATATTAATAATAAAATTAATATTAACTATGACGATACTGATTTGGAGGTTGTAAACTTGCTACAAAATATTTCTATAAAGTATTTTTTGAAAAAAAAAAAAATCTGACGTTGCAAAAATACAATTTTCATCAAGGAATATAGTACTCTCTACCGAGAGATCTTGATAATAGTGAAGGTTACACTGGGATACAAAATTACAATAACTTTTCAATAAAATCAGATCAATTTTGATTTAGGACCTATTTGCCTATTACGCCATTTCGTGACGACTTACACCTGAACAGTACGCTGTTTTTCAACCATTTTAGTAATAACATTTTGTGAAACTTTACCTCGCCCATCCTGTTCGGCCAGTAGTTTGTTTATAATATTAGCACAATCCTTATTCTCAATTATACTAACATGGTTGCCTTCTAAATGGTGCACGATAACCGGTCCTTCAGTGATTTTATCCAATCCATAATTATCTTCAATAACTATATACGGCGGAGTCTCTTTGGGACGCAATAGTACGATAGGTGCTCTAATTTTCTTAATATCACTTTCGGTATAGTTTGTAACCATTTTCAGCCGATCGTATGAAGACATTGCCATGGAACTGATGAATTTGTGAGAATATTTCTGCTGAACGGGACAAACTTTCAAAGCGTACTGGATTCTGTCTTCGTACGAATCTATTTCACTGAGTTTTTCCATCAACGTGTCAGAAATTTCGTTCTTAGGACTGACCATGTCTATAGTGTGTTTAATGAGGCTATTTTGCAGTAGTTTGTCGTTTTTGGAACTACTTAATTTCGAAGAGAGCAGCGCGTAAAGGAACTCGGGAGCGCCGTCGATGCAGAATATCGATCCTTTGTGACCTAGAATTTAGGTGTAAGAATATTTTAACCGTCTTGGATGCTGGGTGCATGTTTGTTACTATTGGTTGAAAAAGAAACTCAAACTTCTCTACAGCAGCTATTAAATGATCAGATAGTTGGCCCAGAATCAGCCTAAAGATCTCAATAGAATACCAAGCTCTTAAAAGTCTGGGCGATAACAGTCAATAAGCATAAGTATAAATAGCTATGTTAAGATAGCAGCTACTTGTTAATATCGATAATAATAAGAATGCTACAAAGAATAAGGAGCAATATGAAAAAACAATACAGAAGAAATCAAGGTTACAAGAAATATAATAAAACTGTAAAAAGAAGATGATAATGCAAAAATTACCTTCATTTTCCAAAATGCTAGCTAACTTCAACATAGGAAGGGTTCCAAAACTGTAACCCAGAAGAATGTAAGGCATTCCAGGAATCAATCTTGATCGCATAATCTGTAAAAATAAGTTTTAATATCAGTTTTAATATACAGAATGCACGAGCGTATGAAAAAGTAATGATTTAAAACAACCAATATCATGCGTATGAATTGTACAGTAATTGTAGTTAAGTTTTATTTTATTTTATACCAGCTTATGCCCGCGGCTTCGCTCACGTTAAGGTCGATCTTTCAAATCCTTATTTTACCCCCTTAGGGGTTCAATTTTCAAAAATCCTTTCTTAGCGGATGCCTACGTCATAATAGCTATATGTATGCCCAGCCCGATCGGTCCAGTGATTTGAGCTGTGCGTTGATAGATCAGTCAGTCAATCAGTCAGTCAGTTCTACAGTTCAAAATTTGATTAAAATATTTGCGGTCTCGGTCAGTTTTATCTTTAAAATAAGATTTCATTACCTGGTGCAACCTGTTCACCATCTTCTCTAACGTGTCTTCCTTGTATTCGATTCCTAATTGAAGCACGCAAATCTTGATCTTAAGTCTTCGACATAAGGGCGCCATTCCTGCAGCACAACCTTCTAAGCCAGGCAACACGAACATCACCAATTCGTTTTCGTGAACCGATACATCGGTCTGAAATAAAATTTTCTCATAAAATATTTGCTGAGAAATATTTAACTTAATTTAAAATTTTGCGGACTTTTTTATAACGGAATAAAATAGAAAAGTTTATAACTATTTAAATACAATTTGATAATATGCTTTTGAATCGTCAAATAAATCTAACCCTAGCTCAGAAAACCCAAATTCTGACACTATTTCATCATTTTGTACAAGTGAGACTTTCGCTGAGTTAAATTTATTTAAAGAAATCAGGAACAATTCATATCATCTGAGCTAGGATATGAAGGTGAGAAATGAAATTGAACAGCTGAATTCTTCTTGGAACACAAAATAATACTCTCCCAAACAAATCAAATCCAATCACAACAATATAACTCCTCAAATAGATGAATTCACTCGAGCAGAAATTCCTCAAATCAGGATATTAAAACAACGATTCTTGGTAACTAGAGGATCCTAGTGGATTGCGAGTACATAATACAAATTTTTATACCTCAGATCCATCGCTGACCATTGTAGGCATATAGATGAAGGGTTCCGTGGCGAGATTCTCATCCCCAAAGTTCCTTATAAGGACTTTGAAACCGGCTGCTTCATCAGAAATTTCGGGTCTGGCTGTAACTGACGTTGATGCAGCTGCTTCTTTTTGAGCTGTTAGTTCTACAAGTCTGAGAACAGAAGAGTTTTTGAAACTTAAAAATAAATCAAGTTTAAGAAAATGAATACCAATATTTTTAATTTTGAATATTAACCTTTAAATTGCTGCGTTTCCCTCAAAACTATTGTGAAAAGAGGAGTACTTTTAATTTTTAATAAAACTGATAAATTCAAAATTTATTTATTTCATGAAGGCCAACTTGTAGCTCTTATGACACGTCATAAATCTACCACCGCACAGTGGTCTGGCGCTCTAACTAACGCGGTCATAAGTCCGTTTATCACTAAAATGTTTATTAAATCATTATAAAAGTCCTTGTTTTGATAAAAATAATAATATATTGTATGAATAGACTAGTTACTTTAACAAAATATGTATTATTTATATTAAAAATCTTAAATTCTAAAAAAAAAAAAGAAAAATTTACTTGACACAGTTAAATAAAACATTCTACATATTCTAAAACATTATATATCTGTCAAAAATGTTGTTTTATAATTTATAACTTATTTATTTACATATTATAATGACTTAGGTACATTAGATATTGAAAAAAAAATACAATGTTGAAGTATTATAAAAATAAAATATAACACAAGACATGAACTAAAAATAATTTTTAAAAATATATAGTCTTGATAAGACATGACCTAATAAAAATTTACATCTTAAATCTAATATTCTCCGTTGACTCCGTTTGTTACAATCACTAAATTCCTTTCTGGGTTCTTCCAATATTCGAAACTCCCTTCTTGTGGCACTTTCTCTGTGGACGAGGACGCGCTGGGGGTGGCACTCCTCGGCAAATCTCCAGTTTCAACCATTGCCTAACCATTCTAGCATGCGTTTGCACTAAATTTTCCTTGCATCTGTTAGCTATTTTCCAATATTCCAATAACTTCTTATTAATATACTTCACACGGCTACGGAGATTTTTAATATCAACATTTTCTGAATCCGGCACCATTTCCAGTAAGTTTTCCAACATATGATTTGCCCTTTCATTCTGAAAACCACTAATTGTGAGCCAAATCTCCATAAAATCCATCTGTAAAGAAGTTACTGGTAAAAAGTACCTTAAACCAATTAAACAAATATTTTTCATTTCCTTGCTCTTCGCGTTATAATATTATTAAAAAAAAACGGGCAAAAACGGGCAGACAAATGATATTGTTCCTTAAACTACACTACTTTAGCTGTGTAACCATATGAAAATCATTAGGGGCTGATCGGGGTAACATAGTCAAATCTCTATGTGAAAATACAAATTGCTAAAATAATAACTCAAAAAACACGCATGGCTTTACACCTAAATTTACCTGAATTTAAGGTCTTTATATAGCAAAAATAGAATAACATAACAGTACATACCCTTATCAGTTAATTTCATAATGTTTTATCAGGTTAAATAATCATCAGTTCTGAGAAATTTCTAAAAAACAAAATCACTTTCAAGTCGCGTTAAGCAGCTAATTTACTGGTTGCACAAAATGTGTTCACTTCGTAGGTCGAAAAATTAATGATAACGTTAACTTATGCGTTATCTATTTACAGTTTTGTATTGTTTGGGAACTTGAGAGTGATTAAACAAGCAGAAATTGTAAATAGGTTGTGGTCAATATTTCGGACTTATGACCGCTCTCAGACGACTGTGCACCGGTTCGGAATGCAGATTCTGCTGAAAAGAGCCGGCAAGAAACTGAGCAGTTGCTAAAACTATGCTATGTATACAGTGCTTCCACAATGAAGCTTCAAAAATGCATACGTAGGTGCATATAATCCAACACATGTTAAGACGGGCAGACAAAGCAGACCCATTCCCGTTGGTGGCACCCGTTTACGAGCATGAAACATAATCCAGCCGTTGCTTCGCTCAACCATATTTGAGGGAACGTAACAATATTTTACATTTTATTTTATTACTTAATAACCTTTTTCATCATTTTAACTAGGTTAGTTTAATCTATTTTCTTCTCTTATTTCCTTATTTCTAATATTGTCTAATCGACATTTTTTCAAACGAAAAATTTAAATTATTTATCATCACAAGTTACTTACCTTGCGAACGTCAGTGTTCTGATGTCCTGAGCAGTGAGGAATATCTCAAATTCTCTCTCAAGAGTCTGTTTGATCTCCACTGCCATCATGCTGTCCATTCCTAATTCAGCTAATGACACTTGCTGTGACACTGTCTTCAGGTCCTTAATACCTGCGGTGAAGAAAAATGATAGTTTTACTCTTGTAGCTCTCGTATTGTTCTACGTTGACGGGATGAGGTTTACAAGATTCAACTGTATCTTTACTGACCGTCTTTCTTAAGGTTTTTAAATTTTTTAAGTAAAGTAATATATATATAGTATTAAATATAAAGTTAATTTTTATGTGATCTTCAAAGTCCTGTTCTTTATTATTGATCTTTATTTATTTCTTTTAATTAAAATTATATCTTGCATAGTGTCCGTATAGAAAATGTTTAGTTGCTACCATAAACAGTGTTACTTTCTACCGGTAGCTACTATTTTGATATAACCACATTATCTAAACTTACTAATTTATCAAAAAAAATGTTCAAAACGCCAATCGCGTAACACTCCTATTTGAGGGAAGTGCCTAGATTTAACTGATAAGCATATGCGTGTATCACATTCTTGTAACAAAATTAACATGCAATAAGTAGAGCGAGTCACATCAATATTCATTAAAGTATTTCTGTACACACCTATCAAAAAAATATAATATTTTTTTAGATGACTAGACCTGAAATATATGTAATCACAAAGCGTATACCCATGATCTGCGCAACAGCATCCACCATGCTGCCACAACCAGATCCGCCAGCCTTCTTCTCCGCCACGACAATGGAAGATACAATCACGGCGTCCTGCTTGAGGAATTTATCCAGCGCTAGGAGACAAGAGGAGATCCTCTGTTGGAGAGTACCGCCGATCTCCAGTTGGACATCTTCGTCTTGCATGTCTGCTACTAGACCAACCTGGTGAATTTTTGAGTAAGGTAAGAGCCGAAATACAAAAGTGCGACCCAATGCGATGCGAGCTTGCAGCGAGTAAAAATGCGTCGCGTGATTTCGGACTGCGTTTGAGACTTGCTGGTTGAGTCGTCTTACATCTTACATCCTACTAATTAGCGTTGCCAGACGTCCCGTATTTCCCGGGACATCCTGTATTTTAGGCATCGTTTAAAATGTCCCGGCGGGACTGATTCTGTCCCGTATTTGAACCGTACTTCGTTTTTATTATGAAATCGATATAAGTATTTACACATGCAACGTTCGTAAAACGTACGCTTCACATTGTCTGACTCGGCTTGGCTCGAGCGACTGTGTAGTGTAAAGTAACTTGCACTTACCGGCCGGATCGACCAACGATAGTGTTAATGTTAGAATGGCAATCTTAAAACTTACTCGATCCTTGGAAAAATGACACTAAATAATTTTGTTTTTTATTTGTCCCGGGTAAAAAACTGAAATCCCTTATTTTTTTGCCCATTTAACCATTTGTCCCTTATAGGCTGAAAAAAAATCTGGCAACCCTACTACTAATATTACAAATGCGAAAGTTTGGATGGATGGATGAATGTACCTATGGATGTTTGACTCAACCACGCCGGAACGACTGAAACAATTTGGCTGAAATTTGGCGTAGAGATAGATTAGTCTGGAATAACACAAAGGCTACTTTTTGACGCGGCAATTAAAAATCTCAATCCACACGAACAAAGTCGCGGGCATCTAGTATGTTATTAATACGAAAGTTTGGAAGTATGGATGGATGGCTGAACCAATTTGGCTGAAATTTGGCATAGTTCCGCAGTAACATATAGGTTAGGTACTTTTTATCGAAGAAAATAATTTTCTTCAGAACTCATTAGATTATATCAATACTAGTAAAAGTTTCATCGCACCGTAATCAATATATCCATAATTATTGTGTGATGAAATCAATTCACAATGATAACTTTTGGTTAAATGTTTCAGCGTTGATTAATTCATTCAATTAATCAACGCTGAACTCCTTTAGACTTGTGTCGTTAATTTAATTGCTATGCTAATGTATTTGATACCTACATAGTGCTATCAATTTGTAGGTAAGTGTATCTACTTTCGATAATAGAATCTAAATAATCCCTACTATCATTTTTTTTTATAAAAAGAGTATTAGCTAAGCTGAACTTGACGTTTATTCTCCTCTCCCCTCCAAATAAGCGAAAAGCTTGTGCTAGGAGTGGGCACGACAATAGTGCAACGGGTGGGACTCAAACCTGCAACCTTTCAGTCCGTAATCCGCACCTTTAACCATTGGGCTATTGAGGCTTTTTATATTTAGAAGAAGAAGTAGACTTGTGGGTGATAAAGGCTAATTTCTAGATCAAGAAATCAAGGAGTTCCCGCGGAATTTTTCATCACGCAGACAAAGTAGTGGGTTTTAAGTATTACTATAAGAATCAAACTTAGTTTGTAAGAATGATACAAACGTAAAAATTCTTTTTACAAAACCGACTTCAAATGTCACTACAAAGTATATCAATTTTGCTTATAAAATTCGAAGAGTTCCCTCGATTTTTCCAAGATCCCATCATCAGATCCTAACCTAATGACAATGGGACTACATGTGGAAGTCTACCCTTCAAACAACAAAAGGATTTTCAAAATCGGTCCAGGGCCCAGGCGTCTTCGACTAATCGGGGAACATACAAAAAAAAAGATCCTGACGAATTGATAACCTCCTCCTTTTTTGAAAGTCGGTTAAAAACCTATTAACTTACATCACCAACAGCTCCCCACTGCACCGCCAAGGCGGGCAAGCCGAGCTTCTTCCTCCACTCACAGATCCTCTCCATCACGGAGTTAGAGAAGCCGTAATTGGCCTGGCCCGCGTTACCGCGGCCGCACGACACCGACGAGAATATGACGAAGTCTCTGTGTAGGTAAGTAGAAATTAACTTTGAAAGAAAGAAACGTTTATTTTCTGAATTGTGCCACACACCACCCAATAGGTATACCTAAGGTTGTCCCGGCGCCACCACTTGAGCATTAAAGACAAAAGGCGTCAAGCGGAAGAAGCGCCGGAACAACTGAGTCATGTGTGGCACAACCCGGAAAAAAGGTCCCAACTCAGCAAAATGCTGTATGCTTTTTACATACACAAGAGCATACAGCGCTGATTTTCAGCCAGAACCCTGATTCGTAAATACTTTCAAACTGATATGTGGTGGAGTACTCCCCCAACGCTGCAAATCATCGATTTACGAATCTAAAGATTCAGCATCACCTACAAATTCATTCGCAAAAAGTGTACATTGTGTTCCGAATTTCCGATGTGGAGTTCCGATTTTTTTATAGGTATTTCTTTTTAATATTATAAGAAAGATATTGCCCAAAAACATTTTCCACACCACAAACATTTTCATATAAATGTTGCCAAGACGAGACCATATTATGACTCGCCCTATCAAAAAGTTATCAGATTTCATGTAGAGCCAAGCTTCTAACTCTACGATACAAGGCCTAACTTCATAAGCTCTACACCTTAGTCAAAATATGTGGCTTGGTCGTTACACTGGATTCACCTAAATTGGCAATTATGCACGAAATTATAATGTAAATTCTAGTTTTTAATACTTACTTGAGCGCTGGACACAATGTCCTCGAAATCTTGTCCAGGTTCATCGTTGCTAATGCTTTCGGTGCAAACGATGTCTTGAAGGATTCAGGGGTTTGGTTCTGGAAGATGCTATCCTTTAAGATGACGGCCAAATTGAATATGGCTTCAACTGGCCCCATGCTATTAGCCATTTTCAGCATTTCCTCACAGCCTGATTCGGTTGTGACATCGTGGGTGGAGATTCTTACATCGGCGCCATAGCTTGCCCATGCCCTAAAGGAAAAAGCAGCTTTAGTAATATCGGGCAATTTTCTGAGCTGACGAGCTAGAAAACTAAAGAGACTTGAAAGGAACCAATGAAAGTTTTTTATTTGTACACCTGATAAACAATAAATAATAAAAAAAAAATTGAAATCGGTTCAGATTTGACGGAGTTATGGAGTAACATCGCCAAAACAGAAAAATTAAAAATAAACTAACCATCATAGTTCCAAGCAAGCAACGGAAAGAAGATATCAATTCAGATTGGACAAGTTTGTTTGGGATTTTTTTTTCAAAAATAATGTGATTTAGTCAAAAAAATTTGAAGGACTACTAAGTGTGATTTAGTCACAGTCAAAGTATTTAAAAGACTAATATTCCTACATAACATTGAAGCAAAAGAGAACAGTAGAGAATAGTGTTGGGAGCGAGGGCGGCCTTATATTGTAAATAAGGTGATCTCTTACAGGCAACCCTCATGTAAGGGCTAGTAGTACTAATATAAGGACAGTGATTATGTGTTCCGTTTGACGTTCGAAGTCCTAGAGTGTATCGCCTTTTCCACGTCTTTTCCGCTAGATGTCGCTAAATTCCGTCACGTGACTCGTGCCGCTAGCGCCGCTAACGACTGTTCTGAGAACTAAGCACCACAAGCCGCGAAAGTCAATCCGTTTCGCCATTGTTGTTGTCTTTCGACCATGCAGTCTGTTAGATTTTTAAAAAACTGTGATTATTATTTAGCAGCTAATTGTCGATTTTCGATTACGTACCTTAACCTCGAAGCCTGGTAACCATTGCTGACGCCTCGCCTGGAGGTGAGCACCACCTTTCTAGCGCCTCTCATGATCAGCCAGTCCGCCAGCTCAAGACCAAAGCCTCCGAGACCTCCCACCACAACGTACACTTGCTCTTCATCGCACATGTATCTGGGTGTGAAAAAAATTTTAATGTTTTACTCTAATTCTTTCATCTAGAACCTATGATATAGTATATACACATGTATGAAAAGAGGTGGATATGTTACAAGCGTGCGGTAAATGAAGCGCGTAATGGCAGATATTTGTCGTAATTTGTCATATCATTTAACAATGAAGTACTTTATTATACTCTTCGTCGTTCGGCACAATTTGTTCGCTTGTTTTGTGAGTATATAGCTCATCCCTAGTAGAAATCTGGAACTTCTTCTTTTCTTCTTTGTCAACCAACAGACGTCCACTTCTATCAATAGGACTCTTACACAGGTTTCTACATGCCAGCGGCTTTCTGCAACTCGTCTGGTGTCGTCAGTCCACTTAGTTGAGGGGAGAGGGGTCTATCAACACTGTGCTTTCCAGTACGAGTACTCTATCACCTTAGAGCTCCAACAACATTGAGATTGATAAAGTTTCAGAGAAACTTTACCATTGCATAGGTCTCAAACTATCTTCTCGAAAACGGGAAACCTGCTACAATATGGGGTATCTAATAGGTTTTGATATATAGTATAGTTCTTGCAATTCAAGGGCGCGTGAAATTTACTTGTGGTTACGGCGTGTACAAGCACATCGTGTCAGTGCGTATGCCTATCAATAGCCTAGGTGGGAGCGGTCAGGCAAGAGCAAGTGCTTCCTCACACTTAGACAGATAGGACACACACACAACCATGAGCCACGCGCCCTCTTGAATTGCAAGAACTACGAAAGTCGCTGGGCATGACTTTAACTTACCTCGGAAGAGCCTTAATATTAAAGCTTTTCGGTTTAACTGGACGGTTTGTTCGTTCTTCATCTCGAATCTTGATGATAACCTACGGAAAATTAATGTAGCTTTCAACATTTTAATCAACGATAAAGGAATCATCATCACAATTGGTACGTCGTGAGACAAAAAATATATAAAAATGAAGTACTTTTTATTGTACACCTTTAAACAGAAAAAAACAACAAATAAACTTTTTATTAAGTAAAAAAATAAGGTAGTAAGAATTAAAAAACAAGTAATATAGGAGCCGTTAAAACGAAAGTTTTTAATAGCGAAAGTGATGCTTAAATCGATACTCCTACGTAAATTGTCGTATCCCATAAAATTGGCATTTTAGGATTGTTGCACTTATCATTTGTTTTTAACTATTTTATGCGTTCGTTTAAAAAAAAATTAAAACAGCATTCTTTAACATACTTTCAAAATGCATAAAGTTGTATCGAATGACGGCCTAAGCCATTGTATGTAAGTACTAGCGGACCCGACAGACGTTGTCCTGTCTTAAGTTTTTTACATCCTCTTTGACGATATTGGCAGCACGCATTCTGTCAATGTTATGTCAAACGCCATAAGGTTACATCAAAAAAGTTTGAATTGTAAAAGCGGTTACATAAGAAATAATTTAATATGGTGCTTAAGTTTTCTTAAATTTTCTAATTTTTCGCGCAATTTTCTTAATTTATTCTTTTATAAGAACCTTCTCCTAACAATAACAAACAGAACAAAAAAAGAATTAGCGAAATCGGTCCAGCCGTTCACGCGTGATGCGATGACCAAGGAAATAGGGATTCATTTTTATATATATATATATAGATTGACCTTCACAACAATTAACGCGTCACGTAAGCGTTTTGGGGATACAACAACTTACGTAGGACGTATCGAAATATATAACAAATTAATAAAAAAAAGAAGAAAAAAGAAATAGATACAGTGTTCATGTTTACCTTTCCAATATGTTTTCCGGCGGCCATGTAGCGGAAGGCAGCTTCGACTTCGTTCTTGTTGAAAGTGCAATATGTGAGAGGACGGATGGCACCACTTTCCATGCCAGACAGGAGAAGATCTTGCAAACTCTACGTTAGTAAGAGATAAAAAATATACTAAATAGTAAAAAAGAAAAAAAATAAATATTTATGTTATAAGAAATATAAATCTTATAACGTATGTACGGTCGGGGACTAAATATGTTTACCACTTTTCAAATTAGATTCTTCGTAACCCTGCGTTCAGTAAGGTCTATAATGCTATATCAAGGCATTTGTTACGTTATAAAAATTTCATGCATCGTTTTATCAAAAAAAGTTTATAATGACTTTTCTATACAAATATTAGTAATAAAACTCATTTCGTAAATTCAAGTTTGACACATTAGATCATTGCACTTGTAAAAGTGTCAATGAATTATCAAAAATATTAGTTTTGTTATTTGAAATTTAAATATACAAAATAAATACAAAATGGAAGCTTAATCATAATTCTAATGGTGAAGTTCATATTGTGCATTGAATCATAATGATGCTGGTAGCATCCACAGTCAAAAACAGTCAAAAGGAGGTGGATGAGCTATGGTGATGCGTGGTGTTTCTGCAGCATTTTACATTGATGTTCTGCAGCAAAATTCCGACAACCTAAGTTCAAGATAATGCGCTGAGCTACTATTCCATGGTTCAATCTGCACCGTGGCAGTCATCTCGTTCAATAGCCCGCTCGATCTGCTGATTTGAAACTGAAAATTTATGGGGCTTAGTGATTCAAAGGTGGGACTGTCAGAATCAAAGAAATCCTCAAAGTCTTAGATCACATTGCACTGGGGTATGGGATGATATGAACTGACTTATCGTCTTGTCGCGTCTATGCGAGAGAGTCTACGTGCTGTCATTGCAGCGAATGGAAGCTAATTAAGCTAATTATTTATTTATACTAATATTGTTTAGTTTCTCAATAATAAAATTAAGAAATAAAGATTCTTTGAAATTTCATTAGATTATTACTTCCGTTTTCTCATTTTGGTAACTCGTGTCCTGTGCTCGTGTCTATATGAGATGATATCTATTTATTAAAATTACTAGCTTTTGCCCGTGACTTCGTCCACGTGAAGTTAGGATTCTAAAATTTCCATGGGAACCCTCTTATTTTTCCGGGATAAATGTCGCTATCCAAATCCTCAACTATATCCATGCAAAAAATCATGTGGATCTATTGCTCCGTAGCTGTATGATGGAAGGACAAACCAACAACGAACAAACAAACACTTACATTATTTTATAACATTAGTAAGGATTTTTTGTTCCAAAAAAGGTTTTCTACATCTAACCTATTTAGCAGTCACCTACTAAAGAGACCGCTAAAGGACTGTCTAAGCACCGCTACATGTTAAAAAGTCTATGATCTATGGCTAATCAAAGCACATATCGACCTTCTGACACAGATGTGTGCATGCAATTATGAATCTTAAGGTGGTAAACATTTTCTGTCCGCGACTGTACCTAACAGTGCGCTATTAGGACTTAAGATTTTAGCTTTCGATGCAAGAACGTTTAATCATCATCTTAGACTGCATCGTCATTTACCATCACGTGAAATTGCAGTCAAGGACTATGTTCTTATCGAATAAAAAAAAAATGTTTGCAATAAAAACATTTCTACAATTTTTTTATTTGTGGTACTATACTTTTGAATTGAAGCAGCGATATTTAAAAATGAATACAATGTAACCTTTCTAAATTCGTATCCCTGCTCGAAGATGTAATCCAACATGATGCCATGGAAGGAGAGTTCTTTGAGGAAGCAGTACATTCCGATGGGCGTATTGTTGCTGATGTCGAACTTCCCGATCTCGAGGAATCGACCGCGATAGCCGAGACAGCGGACAGATGCCTAACACAACAGAGAGATAAGGTAGAGATCATTAAAACGTCCCAGAAGCAATCACAATTTATGTAAGTCTATCAATGCCTAGTTGTGGCCAAGGCTTGAATAGTACTTTTCTCAAATAATGCGAGGAAATTAAAATACAATTTACTTTTCAAAATTAATGACGAACAACAAAAACAATAATTTTTCCCGCGATGAAGTGTTCATTTGTTTTTTTTTTTCAATAAAAGAAAGCTGTTTACAGCTTTCTTTTTGCAAGCCTTTCGAAATTTAAATAAAACCTTTGATAAGTTACCTCCTTGGTTGCCATGTTTCGGAGAAAAAGATCGTTCCATTTTTAAATTACACAACAGATATGAGTTTACTATGTAACTTATTTGGCCGCTAAACCACGACAGATATGGATTTACATACAACTTTTGCCGGCCGCTGCGCGCATGTACTTGGCCAGTACAGCAATTTCGATTTATTTCGAAGAAGATTGTCAAAATAACGCTCAAATTTCCAAGCATGTTTGAGAAAAAAACCTTTATTGGAACACTATACGATACAGGCTTCTTAGTGTATGGTTTACTGAAAATTAATATTTATAAAAGAAAAGTACACCAATATCCAAATATTAAAGACTATTAAACAAATGTGATTTAAACTCAACTTTATAAGGATTTAAAAAATCTCCTAGGACTAAATCCTTTTTTATAGTCATTTTATTTATGAAAGACATATCTTGAAGATAGATTGAGAAAATAATACATGCACATTGCACTTATTAAATCTCAAGGTCTTTGACAGTATAGTTCTTAATAAATAAAAATTTTAATCATTAGAAATTATAATATTATGTAAGTACCTGTAGTTTTTCATCTGATAGTGAGTTAAGGACCATGTCTACTCCCTTGCCGTTAGTTTGGTTTCGGATCATGTCTTCGAAGGATGTATCACGCGAGTTACCAATATTGCTGTCTGTTAAAAAAGATTTGAAAATTTTGTACCACTCAACTCTTTCTAATTCTTCAAAACTTGAATAAGCTTTCGGAAGTAACACGGGATTATTCAGGTTCCAATTTCATACTGGAACTATGCAATTGATTTCAATGTAAGTTATAGAGCGAGATCCCAGGCCTCCCAGACCTTACTGATTTTCTAATTGTGTTCGATTGAGTAATTCACCAAATGTGTTCTTATTTCTTTTTAAGCTATTGCATAGCTTCTATCG
Organism: Hipparchia sbordonii; assembly: GCA_038048805.1. Lineage (NCBI taxonomy): Eukaryota > Metazoa > Arthropoda > Insecta > Lepidoptera > Nymphalidae > Hipparchia > Hipparchia sbordonii. The sequence goes on along the minus strand of CM076107.1, from coordinate 2,002,339 downwards.
CGGGCCAGCGTGGAGACCGAATCCAGAAATTCCGTAACGAAAATAACCTGACACGGGACTCCTCTACGGTGAGCCGCTAGATGGCGCATTTTTTATCAACGCCATCTAGCGGTGAGCCACTAGATGGCGTTGATAAAAAAATGCTATGCAATAGCTTTACCGTGGCAGTCCCCGAGTGCCACACGTCTTTTTTTTTTTTATTTATTGTTTTTAGGTAGGTACACAAATAAGCTTAAAAATACTGTCTCGCCAAAATTCGATTGAGTAGTAGGTACTAGTATTTACTTTGAAGGTGTATACTGTATATACCTGCTAGCTTGGGCAGCCGGCCTGTTTATAGATAGCAGATACATTAGTAACTTTTCTTAAATTCTAAGTGCTGATTTTTATGTATGTTTGAGAGAACATCATAATCGATGTCGATAGACACTTTCCGTGGGCGGTTATTTAAACATGCAAGTATAGAATAAATTTTGTGAAACTTGTTATGATACATATGAAATTGCTTAATGATCCAAAGAAAAAAAAAAGTTTACCTTTAAGTTGCGGGAACAGTTTCTTTATAAAAGCCCGTTTCTCCGCAGTACCGACTGTCGTGAACACTTCGCAGCCGTAGTGGAAAGCGACGTTGATGGCCGCTTGACCCACTCCCCCGGATCCCGCGTGGATCAGGATTGACTCACCACGTTTAAGTTGACCTACCATTACCTGCGGGAAAGGTCAAAGTTGATGTGAAAATGCAACTTTGTGTTTGTTGATTGCCTTAAGTCTTCAACCCTGCCCTTCCGGCTTCTGTTTTTCCAACTAATTATAATGTGGGTGTCTTTAATTAAGAGTGAATAGGCATCTTCTAGGCAAGCGCGTACCATCTTAGGCTGCATCTTCACTTACCATCGCAGTCAAGCGCTAGTCTATATATTAAAAAAAAAAACTTTTCTTCAAACTTTTGAAGACCTCCCTGGCGCAGTGATGAGTACTGTGGCCTTATAATTGGGAGGTCTCGGGTTCAATTCTCAGCGGGGGCAATTTGAGAATTTATAATTTCTGAATTGCTAACCATAGCATAGTAGACGGTTCCATAAGTGACAGGCACTGTGGCGGCTTCTTCGAACGTCCACTCATCGGGGATGTTCCACATCAGCGCCTTGTCCGCCTCCACCAGGTTGGCACAACCGGAGTTCTTCACCATGGCCATTACCCGGGCACCACTGTACAAAGTTATACCCTTAATTGATTCTTTACTTATCATCAATCGCTAATCTTTATATTAAAAAAAGGAATCTTAGTTAAAAATAAATAACCTAATAGATTTATAAATACATATAAAAAATTCCGAGGCCGGCGGGATTCGAACCCACGTCTCTCTGGGAATCGCGCCCGAGTGTGTTAACCGCTACACCACGGCCGAACCATACGTCAGCCACGAAATTAGTGATATGAATCTACTTTTTACAATCAGTTTTATAGCAACTGTTAGCGACATCTAGTAGCTTAGTCTTAGCCCGTTTCTAGTCTTAGACCTAATAAAAATAAATGCACAAACACTTATATTATTAGGATCAGAACTGGCTATCCTTGCTAGATTCTGTCAATCTGTGTTTAGGTCAGCCAGCCCTCTCCCTCATAATTAAAATTAATGACGGTTACTTTACAAAACTGGACATTCCAATTCAAAAGTTTCTGGTGATAATCATGATGTAAAAAGGGTTAATATTGATACAAAGGATAGTCCTACTAATACTGATATTATAGATGCGAAAGTGTATTTGTTCAGTGTGATAAGGGAGTAACGAGTTGAGGGTATTGATAGGGAACTGGAAACTTACAGTAAATTCTTTTGGCAGTCTTACTTACTTGTTAGTTCTGCCAACGACTTCGAAACCTTGCACACATTCTTGCGCCAGCCTGCCTCGAGCCACAGCATCGACTGTGACGCGACCAGTAGCGGTCATGACATCGCGGAAATTCATTGCAGAGCAATATACCTATAAACATAAAATTGTTAACGAACTCAATACAGACAAATCTGTGAAAATGGATCCAAAAATAATATAGATATCGGAACATATAACTTTGGCGACAAAGGATATTAAAATCCGGTGAAATAACATTATATCAACTTCTTCAGTATGTTATGTAATAAATAAAGAAGATGGCTTATTAGATATTGGAACATACATATAACTTTGGTGACGTAGACGATACAAAGGATATTAAAATCCAGTGAAAAAACATTATATCAACTTCTTCAGGAAGTATAATTATGTAATAAATAAAGATGGCTTAATACTTAAAAAAATATGTAGAAATAACAGAGCTCCACGTAGGGATGCAACATCACAAAAAAAGAAATCGACTGACTTACATATCAACGTATAGTTTAAAAACTACTGGGTCTCCAAAGTTGAAATGTTGCATCTAGATTGTTTCTATAACTAAGATGCTCTTTAACAAAGATTTTGTAAAGGGACGTGGCCATGCCAAGGATCATGATTTAAGAAAATCGAATTCGGTGAAAATGATAAAATTAAAATCCATGCGGAACACATTAAAGCTATGGAGATATATTTCTATGATGCACAATAACATTATAAAATACTGACATGTACTAGTACGCTGTCAGGATTCTTGAAAACTTGGTTTTCTCTGATTGGTCCTTCAAGCCATTTGAGTGTAGACAGGTCTCCGATAGTTACGGTGTTGACAAAGGCGTGGTGGGCATCAACAGTTTCTAAATCTCCTAAAAGTAAGTGACGATATGTGCCCCATTGACCCTAAAAGAAATAATCAGTATTCTTATCCAATAAAATAAATTCTGCTACTACAATTTAATTAGTATCATAAAAGATTAAAACTTTTCTTTATTTATTTCTTCGACCAAATGTTTAATATGTACTTGAGTTGTTAGCATCTAGGAGACAACAAGCTTTCTTTCAAACATTTCGAAACACAATTTCTCCTTTAATTTTCATAAAGTAGTGCTAGCTTCGGCACAATATTTAGGTGGTATCTGGCATATTTTTGCCACTAGATAATTTTGTTTTTATCTATTTTATTTTATATCAAAAAAAAATTCTGTTAATTCACAAACAACATTGAACTTTTGTCCAGCTAAAGTATAACTTAATAGTAATAACAACGATGTTAGCAAACCTAAAAAATCTAATGTTATTTCTTACCTCTTGGTATACATTGATAGCTAAATCCTTATCCAACTGCTCTTCATAGAACTCCAAATCTGGATTAAAAGGTGGCGCAGAAGGATCAGAAATAAGTAGACCATGCACTATTTCACCACCAGGTTCCCTCCTAAGGCAATTAATAAGGCCTAACAGCCCATTTATATGTTCATCTTGACTGTAAATTACAAGCTTTTGTCCTGCTTTGAGCTCTTCCTTGACTTTGTCAACCCATGCGTAAGTCTGATCTGATGTTGTAACTTTGACGAATTTTGCAGGTTTTGCACCAACTCTTTTTCTGAAGAGTACTAAATATTCCACCCCTGTATCTTGAACAGTAATTATATCGTATTTATCAGAATAGTCCTTGGGGTTAATGCGATCTTTTTCGCGGCTTATGAGGAAACATTTATCGCGGAGGGTTGACACTGCTAATTTAAGTACCTACAAGATTTAAATTATTATTTTATGGAATCTAAAAATTGGCTTAGAAAGAATTCAATCTATTAAAGAATAGATTATGTAATCTAATTTTATCTTTTTAGAGTAATTTGTTACTTACATCTGGCCTCCTTAGCAAATTGGCACCAATAAATATAACTGTATTAGTTTCTCCTACTAACTTTTTATTTTCAACAGTAATGTTTGACGGCATTTCTATAGGTTCTTCAGAAAAAACGGATAATTCGGCTTGTACTAGAGGTAGATCACCAAGAATATCGCCCACTGTTTCTATAATAGGTAGCAAATTATTGTTTTTATATTCTTCATCGGCAAGTTCAATACTTTTGACTTTGTAGGTTTGAACGTTTTCTAGAACGAGTTGGACATTTGCACGGAGAATGTCTTCAATCTAAAGCAAAATTTTTAATTAATTAATTACTTCCAAAATGTAACAAAATATCTATATATATAAAAATGAATCGCTTAATGTGTTGGTAAGCGCATCACGCGTGAACGGCTGGACCGATTTCGCTAATTCTTTTTTTATTGTGTTTGTTATTGTTAGGAGAAGGTTCTTATGAAAGAAAAAATTAAGAAAATTGCGCGGAAAATTAGAAAATTTAAGGAATATTAACCACCATATTAAATTATTTCTAATGTAACCGCTTTTACAATTCAAACTTTTTTGATGTAACCTTATGGCGTTTGACATAACATTGACAGAATGCGTGCTGCCAATTTCGTCAAAGAGGATGTAAAAAAACTTAAGACAGGACAACGTCTGTCGGGTCCGCTAGTATACAATAAAAATAGAAATTTAAAAAAAATTTATAGTCACCAACTCATGGTACATTATATTACTTCACTAACCTTTATTTTCGATTTTCCAATGTTGGGGATGAAAACGTTCTTTTCAAGTACTGGCACGCCCAGAGGAATTCTTTTTGAAATAGGCGTTGCATGTAATCCCCGAATTTCTACACCACCGGCTCTAGATTTGGAAATACATAATAATTTAATTTTTTCTAACGGAGGTACTTACAAACAATTAATTGCAACTAGCAGTAGTAATACTAACCTTATAACATCAACGTGAGGATAAACTCGAATTTCAAAGGACTGTCGAGTAGAATCCGGGTTCATTTTGGAAATGGCGTCGTAGTGCATGTTGGCATCGATGCAGAGCTTTTGGATCCTAGTAGGGACGAAAAGGCCACGAGTATCTTGGCTGATGATTCTCATTTGGAGCATACAATCCATGAAGGCGACCCAGTTATTGGACCAAGCAAGGCGGCCTCGAGTGCCTTCAATGTTACAGCCAATGATGCTTCGGAAGATGCCACTGATAAAAAACCAAATGTTAATCTATATCGATCAATAAAACATAATGAGATGTGTTCGTTGTTAGTGGATGCAGACTGCAGAGTTTAAACCACAAAAACATGTAAACGCTTTTTAGTGTAAGAAGATAATATTCCATTGATTATAATTAAGTTATTCACTTTCGGTTTGCATAATTTACTGTAATCTTGGTGGTAACCATTTTGAAGAATCACACATATAGGTAATGCGATAAAGACAAGAATAGAACTGCCAGGCCATCATTTTCAATGTCTAGGAAATAGAAAATGGTGGTTTGATATTCCTATTCATTCTTGCTTACGTTATGAATCCATAAAAAATGTGATATCAGTTTTCAAGTGTCACAGTAAGATGGGACAACCGCCTATGCTTTCGAAAGTCAATAAAAGAATCCCTAACATTATAATAACATGAGACTTTTATTATCTTACCCATATTGGTAACCTCGCAAACGTAGCTCCTTATAGAAATCTTTGGTAAGCATGTGTTTAACATTGGGACCAGTAGCCTCTGGCGCTGGTTGCAGAACTCTGTAATCTTGGCCGACGTTCTTCTTAGCGTATATGCGACCGGTTACGATCGATGCTCCACTTTCCACAATCTAGACCAGACCATATTTAATTTGATCAAGCCAATGTTGTATAGTTCTTGTCAGTAAAAAACGTATTCCTCGAAAGCGAAATTTGTTAAGGCTCTTATTTCATTTAACTTTTACAAAAGAATCATTATCAACAATCAATTCATAATGGTGAGATGTTATAATATTATACTTCTAAAATAGGGATATATTTTATCTTTGTACATATTTTTGTTACGATTAGGCAATCGCTTAAAGATATTTCACTATTTTACTTAAAAATTCTTAGAAATCAGCGATCTACTCAATTCTATTGTAATCATTATTTTTACTTCACTTTGTATTGCTGACTGCAGACTTACCTCAAACTGTCCACTGCCCTTCTGTATCATAACAATGAATTCCAGATTTCCATCTTTCGGGATATTCGTCGCTCTCTGGAATCGAACGTTCTCGAACACTACCGACACTTCGGTGTAAAGCTCTCCCAACATCATTCCCAGCGTTTCCCAAACCATTACGAGGTATCCAGTTGCGGGATATAAGTTACGACCTATGATAAAAATAAACACAAAATATTATGGCTATTAATTTGTTTCAGCTCTATCAACAAGTTTAAATTTCAGATTGTCGTACATACTCCGTAGTAAGATATAGTTTTTGTAATTCACGAGGGCACGTACTTAGAATCCTGAGTGTAGTAAGGGATTCAAAGGCACAAGAAACAAAAACTTTGCTATCATGTGATACATACAACTTTTCACCTCATTAGTTCAAAAAGAGCGCCTTTGCTGTCTAAAACCAGTGAGCAAAGATCGTTTTTGCTCACTCAGTAAGAAAAAGTGTTGAACTTTTCTTGAGACAACACTTTTTCTCTTTTTGAGATCGTTTGAGACAGCAAAGACGCCCTTTTTGAGCTAGTGTGGTGAAAACTCAAATTTTTTTACAATACTGTACCATCTACAACGTGTCCAGCCATAAATTCACTGTCTTCATCTGCTATGGACATTCGCACAGTCCTCTCTCCAGACTTCATCTTCTCTTGAGCCTTGTATGAAGTTACATACCTGATGATGGAATTTATTTACTTACTTAATATCCACTTGAACTTACTGTATACTAAATTCTCAATCTTAAGTTGATACTTCATCATCAACATATTATAGCCAGCAAGTTTTGTTTCTCTGAGAGAGAAAGGGACCATAACCTCTTGAAACTTCTCACACCTTTGAGAACATTATGAAGAACTCCAAGGCTGAAATCTATAGACCGCACTCAGCTCAGACTCAAGACAGAGTTAAAATGAGACAGATCTATGTCAAATCATATTTGTGTCTCGTTTTAACCTCTATCTTGAGGCTGAGCTGAGTCAGAGCATGCTCTTTAGAACTCAGCATCAGACATGCAGGTTTCCTCACAATGTTTTCCCTCGCCGTTATTCAAGTGTCATATAATGACGTATCAGAGAATTGGAATTGGAATCCGAAAAATATTCAAAAAAAAATGTTTAAGTGCATTACTTTGAAGTGGTTCCATGTTTACGAAACGCTTTAATTCAACATTTCTGATACGTATAAGAACCGCTAAGGTGTGGAACACTCTTCCAGCATCTGTGTTTCCTGCCACCTATGATTTGAGTACCTTCAAGGCAAGAGTGAATAGGCATCTTCTAGGCAAGCGTGCTCCAACCTAGACCTCATCGGTGCTATCCAGTACTAATTGTGGTCAAGCGCAAACCTATTACGGGTAAAAAAATAAATTATTTTACCATATTATCCAAGAGTGAGAGGTCCGTTTAAAATTGCTGAGTTCAAATGAAATCTGCTCGATCACTTTCAATACTGTTCATATTTTTTTTTTTTGTGTTGGGAAAAAAAATGTGAACAGTGAGAATGTGTGAATTATTCACACATTCTCTCTCCCAACACGAAATATGAACAGTGTTGAAAGTGAGTAAAATATCGAACAAGATAATAATATATTTTCAAATGTACAGAACAAAGCGATTTGTTAGCGGTCGCCTGATGAATGGAGTGCTATTAACATTTGTACGACTTATTGCGGCGATTCACTTGCAGGAACATACGCAAAAACCGGGGTAAAGAAAAATGTACCGTATAAATCGGTACCTCCTACGTAAGTTTGTAGTATCCCACAATAATGGCATTTTAGGTTTTTTGCACTATATCATTTGTTTTTATCTATTTTATGTGTTCGTTTAAAAAAAAAATTAAAAACAGCATTCTTTTACATACTTTCAAGACGTATAAAGTTTTCACGTGTAAACTTCTAATTTCATGCATGAAATTGTTGATGAAATTAATGTCATGAAACTAATTTCATGCCACTAATATCGCAGTGTAAATTCGGCTTAAACTGTGATGGACACGATAACTCTGAATTTTTCTAGAAATATTCCCTGTAAAGGTTCCAATAAGGTTTTTGAAATTAATCGTGCGGCTATATTTCTATGAAGAAATGTTTTTAACGCTTACCAATCTTCACTGTGTTCCCATTCGACCAGGTGCGAAATCATGGGGGTGCCCTGTGACACGGGGAACTGGACGTGTGGATAGATGTTCGCCAGGTGCGGGTTCAGACCGGCCTCGTATAATCTGTATAAGAGTAGATTTTCTTTAGTAAAATGTTACATTTTTTTTTTTTTGAAAAATGCATAAATTAAAAAAAAACTTTATTGTCAATCTTTTATTGTACTATCAGTTTAATCTAGACTAAGTACGAACAAACGAACGTTGTAAAGTTATTGATGAAGACATTAAAGTCAACAACTTTGTTAATGTAGAGTAAAACTCTATTGCCAATAATTGTAAAAATTCTAAAAAACGGTACAACAACAATAATTAATTATAGATAATTGAATTCTATAAGATATGGATCGGAACAGTAAGTAGATCCAGTTAACGGTTGAAGAATATTGAATATTCGTAAGTACTCACTTTCCCAAAGCAGTAAAGAGAACTTGAACATTGTCTTGATGCTTCCTTTCTGTAAGTGGAATGTTGATGACATCCTTCTTCAAGGAGCGACGCAAGATGGCTTGAAGCAATCCATGTGGGGCGATTTCTATGGTGATTGCATTGGCTGGGATAAGACGAGCTGTTTCTTCAAAGAGTACTGCACTCTAAAAAAAAAATTATAACTCCAAAAAATTAAATTAAAAAATAACACTCAAATTAAAAGACAAAAGTGTTATGAAAGTGAATTGTTTAGACAAAATCAAATGAAAACTTTATATAATATTTCGAAGATAATGATACCTTACCTGATGATTTCTTTAAACTGAAAGAAATAGAAATGACATCTTACCAACAGATTATTAGTATGGTATTCAGCAGATGACATTTCAGCTTTAGGATCCTTCCACAACGCTTGCGGCACCGATGTAGAAAGCCACCTCTCTGAACGTTGCTTCGGGATAGGGATGACTTCTCTTAAATATTTCAGGAGTTTTGGACCTACAAAATTAAAGCAAGCTCAGAAAAATTTCATTTGAATTATAGAGGACATTTAATCTACAAAAGTACTTATTCTGTTGTTGGACAAGGCAGTCAATTTGGACCCTTTTTTCTTCATAATTATACTACTGACACATATAGCCATTTCTATTTTCCTCCTCTCCTCATTTATTTATATTTTTTAGGTACATAATAATATTTAATAGTAAGGAAAGTCAAAGATTCTATGGGTCCTCTTACTTACCAGCTTCAGAAATATACCGGGAGTGGTAGGCGATGTTCGAGCAAGGGACTTCCTTAGCAAAAACGCCTTGTGCAACGAGCTTAGCAACGAAGGTCTTCATGATTTCAGCTGGTCCCGATATGGTGCTGGAGTCAGGGCCATTGTGGCAGGCCACTTCGATCTCAGGCGGAATTATAGATTTAATCTACACAAGGAATAAAAATCCAATTATATACGTGTAAATAGGAGTCTTTTACATAAGCTACACGCATTGCTGTGCGTAATTTTAACAGAAGTTATTGAAAAAATTGTAAATAAAAAGTCGGTTAAATAGTTTAGGTTGAAATTATTGAATACTAAGCTTCGAACCTGTGACTTCATCACCATGGATTTAGGATTTTAAAAAATCTGAGGAAGCTCTTTAATTTTAAGTAGGTAATAAAACTAGTCTATGTCGATGTACAGGATAAAAACTACACCTGATAAGTTTTGTCAAGATCAATTCAGCGGTTCGATGCAAGAATAAAAGTCAGACAGCTAGATACTTTCACATTTATGATATTTAGTAGGTATAAAAAACAAAGAAAAATATCACTCGGATGAAGACAAATAAAACGTGTAATGGACTATGTATAAGAAAATTATATAAATACAAATGCCACATGTTCAAGTGGACTTCATTGTTTCTGTTCGATACTTACTTCGCTATAACCAAGTCCTACAGCAGCCATTGACCCCTTGATGAAAGGTGTCTCAATGGAAGCAAGACCTCGACTGTACGCAGAGAGAATCATTTGTTCGGCAGTAAAGCAACCATCTGCGTATGCGCAGCCAAGTTCTCCTACGCTGTGACCTAAAACAAATGTTACTTCAATGCAAACTATTCTATTCTTCGAATTGCATTCAAGGTCATTCAAGGTCATTGACCCTTAGTTAATATGAGTCTCAACGATTGAAAAACTTGTAACCACTGTATATGTATGGTTCATAATGAAAAGACTATTCAATGTAGACCTAAAACCAGCTTGATGTTTCTAAATTAGTTATAAACTTTACGTTGAATTAATTATTTATTTCTTCTGAAGAATGAGAAATCCAGCTCTTTGGCTATCACATTTGATTTTGGTGGATTAATTTTCGTCCTAGAAGATCTTTTTAAAGATTATATCAGTGAAAGATAAAGTAACCAGTGAACCAATTTATTAGCTGATGGTGTCTTGATATGAAAAAGAAAATATAACATTTAAGAGTTTGCATCTACTTACCAATAATGTAGTCAGGCTCAATACCGAGAGCTTTCAGGACGTCTGTGAGACCGATCTGAACAGCCGCGATACCGATGAAGGAGTTGAGGATATTATCGTATATCTTCGGATCCGGTTCCGTGATTATTTTCGTCAAGTTGATACCTTTTGGCTCGAGAGCTTTGTGGCATCTGATAGGAATTCACAAACGAATGAACTATAAATCTATTTATAATCTATTTAAGCTTATTACGACTACGGCCCTCCTTTTCCGGGAGACGGTAAGAAGAAGGAAAACTGCCACCATTTTCCAAGGTACCCTGCTACCATGTTGAACTGCATTGTTACTTGCCATCGGGTGGCAACGCACTCAAGCCTACTTATCATCGAATTACAAAACACATCGTGATGAGACCAGAGAATAAGACTCCTGAAAGTTCTTTATAATATTCAGAAAGAAGTGTGAAGTTAAGTTTTCGACGACCTCCCTGGCGTAGTGGAGAGCGGTGTGGTCTTATAACTGGGAGGTCTCGGGTTCGATTCCTGGCGGACACAATTTGGGAATTTATAATTTCTGAACTGTCTCTGGTCTGGTGTGAGGTTTTGGCCGTGACTAGTTACCACCCTGCCGTCAAAGACGTGCCGCCAAGCGATTGAGCTTTCCGAGGCACGATGGCGTGTAGAAACCGATTAGGGGTATGGGTTGAATGCACACTGCGATACCCCTTCCAAGTTAGCACGCTACCTTAGACTGTCATCAAATAAAAAAAAAAAGTTAGCCAATCGTGAAACCTCATTCGATAAGAGTGGACTGGCAATGGGTTGAGATGAATGAATGATGATTGAATAATGAATGAATGATGAATGATTAAGTCATACTGTTCAAGAAGTTTGGCTACCAGGACCACATAATGACTTACTTCTTAATAGCAGCAGCAAAGATAGGGATCCTCATAAGCTGTGTGGCCATGCCAGCCCATTGCGAGCCCATGCCAGAGTACACGAACCAGACTGGGCGACGGACACCCGAGAAGTATTGGATATCACGAGCCAGTGAGATGCTCTTTGTTGGTGTAGACTCTATAAATAAAAAGAAAAAAAAAGTTCTGTAAAAGATAAATAATTAATTAATTAAATTATTTATTTTTATTTTTATGTACATATAAAGAATTACAAGAAAAATAATCTTAGAAGAAGTGGACATAGATGAAGCTTATCTCTAAAAAAAAGAAACTTCCAGCTTCCCTTGAAAGTGAGTAAGTACGTCTTGTAACTTTTTAAAAGTTATCTCGCAGCCATGCTTAAAAATACAGCTCGTAGTTAAGCAATCTGCTATGTTTAAAAAAATAATGCTAGCTTTTAAAAAAGTTTGTCGCCGACTCAAAATTAGTTACTTACATTAGTTTAGGAGCTTAGTTAGTAAGACTAAAAAGATTTCTATTTAATTTTTTACAAGCTTTTATTTAACTTGCAATATGTAACTATGTTTGTTCGGGTGGAATCTTGCTACTCAATTTTGAAGCAGATGTCCTCAACCGATTGAACTGAAATTTTGTATACACGTTTAGTTTTGATGACAATGCATGGTTAGCTGTGTGACGTTCTACGTCACCCAATATGGCGGAATACCCAAGATGGCGGACTAGTTATTTTTAATGCACTCCTACAATATGGGTATCAAATGAAAGGGCTTGCTGAGAATAACTCTAAAAATAATGTGACGTCACTCTAAATCCAATAATCTTTAGAAGTCGGCCAGACTTCTAAAGATTTCCTACAATATGGGTATCAAATGAAAGAACTTTTTTTAGCGCAATAAAAGCTTGTTTTAAAAAAAGTATTTTTAAAATTATTTATCTTTTATCGCTTTTGAGTTCCTTCTATTGTCGGTTCAATTTTTTGTAAAAAGTTATTATATGCCGCTTAAAATGTTCGGTCAGTCCAAAATACTTACCCAATAAAGTGTATCCTCTAACAACATGACCCGTTATGTCTTCATCGTGAATCGCATGCAACAGTCTGATCAATTCTGCATCTACCGTCTTTGATTCCAGATCATTGAGGATCCTCGCTACGGCTGACTCCGTGCGTCCTGATGCGCACACCAAACGAGGAAGATCGTCTGTTGGTATACCGTTGTTGATCTGAGGAAGAGTTTATTTTTCAAATTCTTGATACAATATGAATGAATCAAATGTAAATATGTTTAATCTACACCAAATAAACAAAAAACAATAAGTAAAATGAGGTAATCTTTTTTTAGGCTTTTTTTTTACGAAAACTGAAACAGAAACTAATGTAAGTATTCTGATTTTAGAATAGCCTAAGGAAATGCTTAAGAATAAAATTGTTGACTTAAATATTATATACTGATACCCACTTTTTAATCCCGCGGGAACTCTTTGATTTTCCGGGATAACAAGTAGCCCATGTGTTATTTCAAATTATAAATAATATATCTCTGGGCCAAATTATAGCAAAATCGTTGCGGCGTGATTGAGTAACAAAGATACAAACTCTCCCATTTATAATATTAAAAGGATAATAGGATTACAAATATTATAAATGCGAAAGTGTGTTTGTTCGTTGGTTTGTCCTTCAATAACGCGGCAACAGAACTACGGATTGACGCGATTTTTTCATGGGTAGGTATAGTTGAGGACCTGGAGAGTGACATAGGCTATCCACGTATACATAGCACGTTTTATCCCGGATAATCAAAGAGTTCCCGATTTTAAAAACTAAATCCACGCGGACGAAGTCGCGGGCATCAGCTTTCTTTACTTATCTTTATTTTTAAAAAAGAACATTAGCCAAGCTGAAGTTGACTAATATCCTCCTATCCCCTCCAAATAAGCGGAAAGCTTGTGTCAGGAGTGGGTACGACAATAGTGCAACGGGTGGGATTCGAACCTGCGACCTTTCAGTTTTCAGTCCGCACCTTTAACCGTTGGGCTATTGAGGCTTGAATTAAGGCAGCTAGTGCTTTAATAAATGACAAACCTTTTCTCTCGCAAAGTTCTTCAGCAAGGTATGGGCGTTAGCTCCGCCGAAACCAAAGCTGTTGATCCCCGACATGCCACGGTTCCACGGCGTCTTTTCCGTTATGACGGTCAGTTTTCCATCAGTAAGCGCTGGCACTCCCTCTCTTGGGATAGAGTAGTTCAAATTCGGTGGAATGTAACCAGTAGTGTATGCGATACAAAGCTACAAAGGTAAAAAATTTAAAATGGTTAAAAAAAAAAAGTTTTTAGTTTTTTAGGTATAGTACGTTTATCTCACGAAGTTACGGGCGCTTTACTTGTGGTCGTGTATATGCACATTGCGTAAGTGTGCGTGCCTGTCAGGAGCCTAGGTGGGACTGTACAGGGGCGCAAGGCAAGCTCTCGCTCACACTCATACAGATACGACACGCACACAACCATGAGCCACATGCCCTCGTGAATTGAAAGAACTATACATGTATGTATAAATTCATCACAGTTTCAGTTGGAACCCTATAGCTGTAAAGACCCTGACCCTGTCCCTGGAAGTCTATATAGACTTTTCCGTTGAATTTATGGTCAAGTAATTCAGCAGATTCTTTGTCATGGACAGTATTCCAATTCTACCCATTACTGATGGGCAGTACGGCATTCCAAACCAGTGGTAGATTCAGTTGACGATTCGGAACCACTTTGTAAAAGTTTATTTGAACAAAAAATTTCTATTTTTATTTAGTATCCCTGCAGCATAGAGTTTAAGGCGTTGAAATTCGGTAAAGTTATAGGACTGAAATTCGTGTGAAAAGTTCAATAAATGGACGCCCATCAAACGCTCTGAAGACATGCCATTTGCACCAAAAAATCATATCAAAATCGGTTCAGTTAAAATAAATAATAGTTCCGTTCACTAATACCACAGACTAATACTAATGAAACGCCAGGTAGAATAAGCTAAACTGACAAGAGTTATTCAAACAAAACGATCTTACCTTAGCTACAGAACAAAGTCCAGACGCAGGTTCGCTGTGACCCAAATTGGACTTAATTGATCCAATCATAAGCGGCTCAGAGCGACCCGTACAAAACACTGCGTCTATCGCTTTCAGTTCTTCAGGATCCCCTACTCTGGTACCTAATAAAAAAATGGAGGTAGTCTATAAAAATTTTTTGGCATTAGAATAGGATTGGAACACCTAATATAATAAATCATTTATTTCAAGTAAGTGTGTTTCTGCAATATAAAGAAATTGTACGAAAGGACTTTGTAAAAGTTTATTTGAATAAAAAACTATTCTATTCTAAACCTATCTATTTCTATGGCCAAAGGATTAGTTTGGCCAACCAAAGGGGCAATCTGCCAGCATCTTGGGTACTATTTACCAAAGGACTTTGTAAAAGTTTATTTGAATAAAAAACTATTCTATTTCTATATCTATTTCTATGGCCAAAGGATTAGTTTGGCCATCCAAAGGGGCAAACTGCCAGCATCTTGGGTACTATACCGCGCTGCGGTGACATCGATATGGTTTTAGATTTATATATTAGTTTTAGAAGTAATTTAATAGGTATTACTTGTTCATTATTTTAAGATCCGACTAAAAAACTTATTTCTTGTATATCTTTTTGTCCCGGAAAAAACAGGGTTCCCGGAGGACGAAGTTGCAGACAAAACTTAAAATTATTTTCAAAAAACCGACTTCAAACGCCACTACAAAGTATAAAAATAATTTTAGTTTGTACACGTTTGTTGAAGTTGGGCGGCTTAAATAGAAACAATGAAACCGATACGCGATGCTCGCCCATCTTCAATAATGTGTCTCTTATTATGTCACCATAAGATGAGCATCGCGCATCGATTTCATCGTTTCTAGCACTTTAAAATCTTCTATACCTATATATAAAAATCAATAGTTGTTCGTTAGCCTGGCTAAAACTTAAAAACGGCTTGACTGATTTGATTTTTTTTTTAATACAGACGTGGCTTAAAAACAAAATAGAGAAAACATAAAAGAACAGCTGAAAAACGTATGAGTGATAGACAAAATAAAATTAGCGTATTAAATAACTTCCGTTCTAAGCGTTATAGTTCGATGGCACCGTCTCAAAATAATATAAATATTATTGCTCTAAATAAAACGACACAAAACAATACTACAAAAGAGCATAAAAATGGAACAGCTAATGGATAACACTGAAAGAGATAGGAAAACTTATCCGGCGTTTACTTGAGAGAGCTCTCGGACATAAAATTAAAAAGCTCTTTCATCCCACTATTGTTCACAACACAAAGGGCGAAGATAAATTTCCGTTTAAAGTTAAACGCGCATTGTGGTTTCGTTACCTCGGCGTTTAGGATGATTTAATTTTGATCAATTTAGAAAGCCAAAATTTTTTTTTTTATTCGATGACAAGATAGCCCTTGACTGCGATCTCACCTGATGGTAAGTGACGATGCAGTCTAAGTTGGTAGCGGGCTAACTTGGAAGGGGTATAGCAGTGTAAATTCAACCCATACCCATTATCGGTTTCTACACGTCATCGTGCTGGAACGCTAAATCGCTTAGCGGCACGTCTTTCACGGTAGGGTGGTAACTAGTCACGGCCAAAGCCTCCCACCAGACACAATTTAGAAATTATAAATTCCTAAACTGCCCCCGCCGGGAATCGAACCCGAGACCTCCCAGTTATAAGACCGCAGCGCTCACCACTTCGCCAGGGAGGTCGTCAAATCCATACTAACCTTAATAATGCGAAAGTGTGTTTGTTTGTTGGATTGTCCTTCAATCATACAGCAAATATGACGACGATCTGATTCGACGTCGTGATTTTTTGCGTAGGTATAGTTGAAGATATGGAGAGTATCTAAGTAGGTATACTAGAGGCTACATTTAATTCCCGAAAAATTCGAACCACGCGTTAGTAATACTTCGAAAATAAGGAGGAAGCTTTATTATCGAAATAGAGACCACAATAATATTTCTTTTTTAATTCTAATAATAACTTCCTGCGACAGTGTTCCCACTGAATTCCAACATGGGGTTATTCAAGGGGCGGACCAACAAATTCCTAAAAAGCCGGCAACGCATTGATGTTGCCGATGCTACAAATGTTCATGGGCGGCGGTAATCACTTAACATCAGGTGACCCGCCTGCTCGTTTGCTCACTAAAAATATCAAAAAAAAAATTTTAGTTTGTCTGTAAATTGTTTTCATAAAGATAATGTGTTTTTAACTTTGCTAGAAAAATAATTTATCTTAATGACATGAATCAAAAAACATCATGAAATTCAATAATACTTAGATAAGTTTTTTTATACATAGAGAGTTATTCAAATAGAGAAACATTTCTTTTTTTTCTTTTAATTAAAATTAGTATATGGTAAAATAATCTAAAACTATAGCATTTCATATGTTTGAGTAATTTTCTATCCTCTATTTGCATAACATTTTGGAGAGTCCAAAATTTTTAAATGTCAAGATAAATAAAAAACGAGCAAGAGAAAAGAGACAATGATAATACAAGACTCCAAATACATTATGCAAATGGGAATCACTCGGTTTTTATTTTCCCTACAACATAATAAAGAATATAAAGAAGATAGTAATGACGTAATTTACTTAAAATATAATTTATCTGCTAGTAGATAAGTCCGTTGAAAAATAAAATGCCCGCTCAGCTTAATGCAAAAAAAATTCGACGAGTGTCTAATAAAAAGTTGGTATGTAAATAATTTTGTTGGTTGGCTTTATATCGAGTGAGCTTCGAAATTGCTTCCCACAAAGATTTCTTACCGATTTAATTAAAATCAGACGCAGGCGCTGTGAAATAGGACTTGGAATACAGTTAGTACTTTGTTAACTATTTGTTTACTTTAAGATGTTAACGAGCAAAGTTCTTCTGATATTCTGAAATAAAATCTAGGATGATAAGCCTCAATGGCCCAACGGTTAAAGGTGCGGACTGAAAACTGAAAGGTCGCAAAAAAAAACTATTTTATTCGATCAATACAACTGAAATGTTTAAAAATATGTTACATAATTTTCACCTTCATTAGTTAAATGAAGAGATAAAGAACCTTTAATAATAATATAACAAAAAAAAGACGTGTGGCACTCGGGGACTGCCGCGGTAAAGCTATTGCATAGCATTTTTTATCAACTACATCTAGCGGTGAGAGGAGTCCCGTGTCAGGTTATTTTCGTTACGGAATTTTTGGATTCGGTGTCCACGCTGAAAGCCCGCGATAGAAGCTATGCAATAGCTTAATATAAAAAAAAATCCGACTTCAAACACCACTACAATGTATAAAAATAATTTTAGTTTGTACACGTTTGTTGAAGTCGGGCGAGCTTAAGCATTAGTGCTTAGTATAACAACTCTAAATTTAGATTCACCAGTTTCACTCACCAGTTCCGTGAGCCTCTACAAACTCAAGCTTGTTGGGTGGGATAGAACACTCTTCGTAAAACTCATCCAGAAGAAGCTGTTGAATATGTCCTGCGGGATACGTGATGCCTTGCTCCTTGTAGCCATCGCAGTTGGTCTTAGCGTGTAGAACTTGCGCGTACACCCTAAAAAATTATTATTTCTTGTAGGCCAACTTGTGACTCTTATGACAAGCAGAGAATCTACCACCGGTTCTGAAAGCTGATTCTGCTGAGAAGAACCGCCAAAAAACTCAGCAGTTGATTTCTTGATGACGGGCTAACTTCGCGTATCGGTTTTATCTCTTCTATTTAGGTCTGCTCGACTTCAAGAAAGCACGTGCTGAGTTTTTTCCCGGTCCTTTGTTCAAACTAAAATTGTTTTTATAAGAGTACTTTACTTTTAGTGACGTTTGAAGTTGAATTTTTAAAAATAAATTTTTGTAAATAAAAAAATATGTATCATAATATTTTTTACAAATAATTCTTGATCGAACATGCTAAATGTTAAAGGATATAAAGCTAAAATGGCAACATTACGTCCGAGGAAATCCGGGTTAAATCCCTAAAATAGGGGACTCATCTGGATTGAAAAACTTCATCACAAAAAATTTGGTATTTAACCAAAAAATATATATATATACTTAAATTGAAGGCTTTTAATATTATAAAACAATGTCATTTTTTTTTTATATTTTTACTAGTGTAGAAAATATAGAGCTTTTAAGTTTTCTGTCAGAAAAACAGAGCGCTAGTGCTTGTGGCTAGTGCAACATAACGTCACGATTCAGTAGCTCCATGCACTCTCCATACAAAATTTTGTTCTAGAAAGAGACGGACATAGTCGCAGTAAAACAGCTCATAACTTATTTGTGTTTTGACCGATTTATTTTCTGATTTTATGAATGTTATTCTTATTATACATGTTATATTTTCGATTGAAATCTCCAAGATTGGAATAGATGAATGTCCACATTTTGACAGCAGTCAAATACCGAATTATTATGCATTTATAGCCAAGATTTATAGGATTTTAAGCTGGCAGCTCACAAACAAAAAACTTGATTCCTCCATGTTGGCAGCGCAGCCATGTAATTTGACATCATCTGTCAATCGTCATTTGTCAATGTCTATCGTTGATACTTGGCAGTTGATGATTATGGGTTTACCTTCTTGCATCTTTAGCCTTCTGCAGCAAGATTACTACGATGGCCTCCGAACGAGCGTACCCGTTGGCTCTGTTGTCGAAACTCTTGCATTTACCGTCGGGCGACAGCACTCCTAATCTGTGAATGTAATATTAATTACTAGATGATCTTCATCCGTGTCAATTAAAGGTTTTTAATTCCACGCGGGGAATTTTAATTTTCCGGGATGAAATGTTGATGTGTACTAATCCTGGGTATGAGCTATCTCCATTCTAAAATTCAGCCAAATCGGTACATTCGTTGTAGCGTGAAGGAGGTACAAAGTTCCATCCAACCTACTACTAAACTAATAGGTATTAGGTACTACTACTGAACTAAGGCCTAACTCTTTATTCGAGTGAAGACTTGCTCAGAAGTGGGACGAAAGACCTGAGATATGTACCTGGAGAACTGCAAGGACACATAAGGATGCAGACACAGGTTGGAGCCCCCGACGATGGCGGAGTCGCAGTGTCCGTCTCGAATTGCCCTGAACGCATGCTCCAGAGCGTAGAGAGAACTAGAGCAAGCCGAGTCCACGGTGTAGGATGGGCCGGTCACTCCCAGCCAGTAGGAGATGCGGTTGGCCAGCATGGCTCGAGAACATCTGTGGGCAATAATTTATTGGGTATACTATAGCTTCGTCCACGTGAGGGTACGTTTTAAAAAATCCTGCGGCAACCTTCAGGGATAAGAGGTATCTTATGTTTCTTTCCAAGTCTTCAACTACTGCTGGTCCAATGCTTTGCTGCGTGATTTTTTTTGATTGAGGTTCAACTAATAAACTAACAAACCAACCGCATTTATTAGTAACGATTAATTCAATTTTAGCGGCTATTCAAGGGTTGATGTTCTCGGAAACAGTTGTATGAAATGTACTTCATTTATATTCGCTGTCCTATAAGAACATTTAGTTGGTTAAATGCTCGAAGTCGCTGTTAGATTTCACTGACAAATTGTTAACTCGCGAAGTTAAAACATTCTTTAAGTTTTCTAAAATTATTCAATTTTCTGAGCAATTAATTTTAATTTTCTCAGATTAGAAATAAACAGTGGCCAAGCATATAACATTTATGGATTTGTGTCAGTATTTTCAGGAAATTATGCGATCAAAGAAGAGTTAGATCAAGAATTCTTAGTTAAAACCTTTAAGCACGGAGACTTTTAAAGCGATTAAAGTTTCCCATTGTAACGCGATTCATTACAGAGTTTACTGTTGAAGATTAACAAGTCTCAAAGTTAAGAAAGGCTCTTTGAAACACTTGCGAACTCTTTCAGAGTTAACTCTATAGGTGGATGATGTAATTTAACTTTCGGAAATTGATATTTTAAAGAAAAATGTGCCATAATCGCCAACAAACGTTTAGAAGTAATGTTTAGTTGTCTGATGAGAGGCTTTAGCCGTGGCTAGTTACCACCCTACAACGAATTAAAAAAAAATAGAAGTTCACAGCTGAGTATGCGCTTGATGATCTGATTGGTGCTCTGTGGATCTATGGGAGGTCTCTGATTCAATTCCCGGTGAAGATAATTTAGAAAATGATTTCTGAAATATCTCTGGTCTGGTCTGGCGGGAGGCTTCGGTCGTGGTTTGTTACTATCGTACCGTCAAAGACGTGCTGCCAACTGATTTAGCGCTCCGGAACGATGGCTTGTAGTAACCGACTAGGAGTACCTATGCTATAATATACCTACTGAGTTAAATTAAAACTGCCGTACCCCTTTGCAAGTTAAAAATGTCAGTCAAATGTTAGAAAAATAACAAACACAAACAGCATTTTTAAAGATGGTTAGGTAGGTAAGTATAAATTTAAAAAATATCTAGTAATTTTTAAAAAATTACGAGCGCAGCGAGCACGTTGTACAATGAATTTTTATATTGTTATGAGATAAGATTTCGCTTTTATTTATTAGTACAATAACCAATCTTGGTCTTTCACAATATGTAGGTACTTATACTACCTACTCACCCAGTCACACCGAATCCGTTAACCTGCATTTTTTCGTAGAACCATGTTTTTTCCGACTCGGAAAAGCAAGCTCCTATAAACACTCCGGTTTTGGTGTTGCGGAGCTCCTTTGGATTTAGACCTGTGAATAGAGATACAAGATTTTAATAATATTTTTAACGGCCGCCAAAAAAGAGGGGTATGTTTATTCAATGACAAGATAGTCCTTGACTACCATCTCACTTGATGGTAAGTGACGATGCAGTCTAAAATGGTAGCGGACTAACTTGGAAGGGGTTTGGCAGTGTGCAACCCCTAATCTGTTTCTACACGCCATCGTGCCGGAACACTTAATCGCTTGGCGGCTCGTCTTTGACGGTAGGGTGGTAACTAGCCACGGCCAAAGCCTCCCATCAGACAAAAGTTATAAGTTCGTATAAGTTTGACGTGTGTATTTCAAATCAATCGCGCCAGTGAAAGTGTGTAAAACCCTTTAGTCAAGTAGGAAATGAGCTGATCTTCAAACGCCTGAGCAGATCTTCACAAACTGTAGCTAGGATCCACCTCGATTACATCAGCATTCAAACAGAGTAAACCGCATCAAAATCGATTCATACGTTAGGGAGCTACGAGGGAATAGACAGACACACAGATACACCCACAGACAGATACACAGACAGGGTCAAAAAAAATAATTTGTATGTCATGTTTAACGCAGACAGAAGACCATCTCTACGGTACCTCCTTATGATATGTTCAAATTCGAATTCAAAATTTATTTATTTCATGTAGGCCAACTTGCAGCTCTTATGATTATGACACGTCATAAATCTACCACCGGTTCGGAATGCAGATTCTGCTGAGAAGAGCCGGTAAGAAACTCAGCAGTTGCTCTTTTCAAAAAAAAAATGTTATATGTTGAAATAAGTAGCTACGTCAAGCATAACTGAAAGTTAACTCCAACAAATTATATTGAAAACTTCAGTTAATTTTGAGCTTTTCAGTAAAACGAGGCCCGGAAATCTTTATTGAACAAGTGAGTACCGACTCTTATCTTGAAAACCATTAAAACTTTTCAGTAATTGCTATAACTCAATAATGTCTTTGACCGTTTCAAGGGAATATCAAGTGTTTCTGAAAACGGTCATTCAATATTCGAAGTTTGAAAGGGCATCTTGTTTTTCATTGTGAATACATGAATACGTACTTTACGTTTACTCGTAAAATTGTGTCAGATATCTGAATAAGGGCGCTTTCAATTTATGCGTTTCTTGACGGCCTGCTGCGGTGCCGAAGCGGTGCGTTAGTCGTACTGCGCACGGACGTTCGTTTTTTTTCATACAAAGTGCTCGGTGCCGTTGCCGTCTTGTTGTCGAGCGATCGCGGTACCGGCGCCGCGCTATAGCCGCACCGCGCACTTTGTATGAAAAAAAACGAACGTCCGTGCGCAGTACGACTAACGCACCGCTTCGGCACCGCAGCAGGCCGTCAAGAAACGCATAAATTGAAAGCGCCCTAAGAAATTAGTAAAGTTCATTATCCATTTACGCGAGAAAGTCAATCATCTTGACTGCTTTTTCATAGTAAGTCCTTTTATTATAAAAACTCGCTGAGATTTGGTGAAAATTTTAAACTAAAAATTAAGGACACGATCACAAACCTCTGAAAAGCTTATCTTTAACCTAAAAGCTTTTTTAAACAAAGTTGCTTGGAAGCAATCTGCTTTGCTTCAGCTATCAAGCTGCTGATAAGTTGTTAAGCTACAAGTTGTAACACTGAAAAGAGCAACTGCTGAGTTTCTTGTCGGCTCTACTCAGCAGAATCAGCATTCCGAACTGGTGGTAGATTCTCGACTTGTCATAAGAGCCACAAGTTGGCCTACATGAAATAAATAATTTTTTAATTTTTTAGAACTTTTTAATAAAGCAAACTTAAAACAATACCGACTTATGTTAGTTTTTAAACTATGAATTTACTGTCATATGTCACAGAATTAGCAATGTTTCGTTCATAACACGCACATTAGTATTATGTACATAAACAAACAAACAACGCACAGAATAGACCCCGGGGAAGCGACCCGGCTTCGACACAACAAAGATAATAGATCATTATCATCCAAAAGCTGAATTCAGGACGGCCGGTGCGAACCATTTCGCTCGAGATATTTCCATTTTACAAACGTGAAACATTCGGTCGAAATAACGAATTGGAAAATTTAATTTTCGACCTAGATATTAATGTCTTGTTTAATATTGAGTGACTAGCGTAATGCATTTATAATATTAAGAATCGTATTAATATAATGTATTTATAGTATTAAGTATCCTACCGACTGCGCCACTTGTAATATTAAGGGCTCTTATCTCATTAGAATGCCAGGGCAGAGACGACGGCAGCACCATCAGTCAGAACGTGTCAAATTGTATTACAACTTACCTAACCCTGTCTCACTTGGCAACGGCTTGGCGTCAACGCCAGTGCATAATGCATATAAAATCAATAATATGACGGATATGTTATATCCAATTTTTGGAACGAAGTTCCTTATCGCGCGTTGTGAAAGGGGGCTAGACGGAAAAAATTCTTACGAAAAGTTGTCACGACACTTTTTGCTATAGTAAGCTATTGTAAGCTGTGCGGCGTCGCATGTTTCTCTGTCTGTCTCTCTCTCTCTTATAGAAAGCAAGCCAGATATTTTCATTTCTATTTCGCATTGAACTTCGTTCCATCCGGGTGTCCCTTGACACCTCTCAAGTTTTTTAGTTGTAGTCGTAATTTTTAAACTATTTTCTTGTTCGCTTAGGCCACTCTTCAAAATTCATCAAAACTCTATCTCCGACCTCCAATATACCAAAGCCAGTTTCGCGAATGACAATTATTATCTTACTTAAAAAAAATTAAAGGCTTATCAAATAGGTAGTACCTACGTAGATAAATAGAATAGAAATTCTTTATTGCTACACAAAAGAGATGATTTGTTTACAATTTATTTAATCTTATAGTCAATTACTGTGGTATATACCTATATATTGCTTACAGCTCATGGGAAAAAACTTTCTCATTCAATCCACATAAAATAGCATCCAATTAGCAAGGGAAACTAAAACAAAATGGCGGGCAAAAGCCATCGACAATTGATGGCTCCAATGATCACGGCGAAATTAATCTCCGACCACCGAATTTACGGATCAAATAAATTGATCTCATTACAGAAGGAGGTACGTAATTCGTATTTTTTGAAAGCTCCCGGGATCTAACACCGTAGTGTAACATTAGAGAAAGGGGTGACAGTGTTTTTACGCAAAAACGACAGGTTGGTATAAGTTATTATAACCTAAAAGCCTTTAAACAGAGTTGCTTGGGAGCAATATGTTTTGCTTCAGCTATCAAGCTGCTGATAAGCTGATAAGCTACATGTTGTAACAGTGAAAAGAGCAACCGCTGAATTTCTTGCCGGCTCGAATTCTCACCAGAATCAGCATTCCGAACCAGTGATAGCTTCTCGACGTTCGTTATATACTCAAAGGAGCAAACAACTTTAAATGACGTTCCTCCGAAAAGACCAAGAAGGCGAGTAGATAAATTCTACCCATGACAGCTTCAACTTGACGTCTCACAACACCACAGTCACGTCGTGACCACTGTCCATGCAACTTGACCGAAATATCGACAAACCCAACTAAAACAATTACCGTGGTACGTACTCGTATTACTTTATAACAATTATAGAGCAAACGAATAATAGAAAGAAAAAACTTGAGAGGTGTCAAGGGACACCCGGATGGAACGAAGTTCAATGCGAAATAGAAATGAAAATATCTGGCTTGCTTTCTATAAGAGAGAGAGAGACAGACAGAGAAACATGCGACGCCGATAGCAAAAAGTGTCGTGACAACTTTTCGTAAGAATTTTTTCCGTCTAGCCCCCTTTCACAACGCGCGATAAGGAACTTCGTTCCAAAAGAATAATATTTTAACGGTGTATCACGAGGACTTTTACCGTAAAGTAATTTGTAGGTTTAAAGGGATGGAGCACAAAACATTTCAAGGTTTTCGGCGACTTAATCACTGAACATAATACTTAACATTTTGTTCCCGAGCTAAAGTTAATTTGTTTACTTCAGTTTAATAAACATTTACATTGACGTTTACAAAGGAGCTGAAATTTAATCGATATGGCTGTAGGTAGAGTTCTTTCATTTCACGAGGGCGCGTGGCTCATGGTTGTGTGTGTTTCGTATTTAAATAAGTGGGAGCGAGAGCTTGCTCGCACCTGACCGCTCCCACCTAGGCTCTTGACAGGCACGTCAAAAAATAAAAATGTTTTTGTTTTGAAATAATTAAACAAATAATCAACTACTCGAAAGTATCAGAAACAATAGTTTTGGACATAACATAACGAACGTACGTAATTGTGTTTCAGACTTCAGTAAGATCTAGTTAATCAGCTGATCATAGACTAAGCGCGCCCAAGTGACCTCGCGCGGTAGTGCAAAGTACCTATTACTATTGGTTCGTTGTTGTTATCGAGTTTTGTTTTTCTCGATTGTAAAATTGCCATTTTTGATTCTAATCATTTTTTAAATTTAAAAATCGATTGTAATACCATGATCAAATCATAATTGTTATAAATACTACGAGTACGTACCACGGTAATTATTTTAGTTGGGATTGTCGATTGTTGTTGGGTTTGTTGTTGGGAGTCTCGTCGTGACCACGGTCCATGCAATTGGATCGAAATATCGACAATCCCAACTAAAATAATTACCGTGGTACGTACTCGTAGTATTTATAACAATTATGTCAGTAAACCACGAATCAAGTCTAAAATCTTTATGATCAAATCATTTCGCTTCAGGATTATTATTATAATGATTAATGAACCATTAAGGTTAGCCAAACTATACTCGGTTAGCGTGTTGGTCAAAGCCTTCTCGTTTAAGAATTGAGATGATGAAGTCTTACCGGCGTCAACGACAGCTTCATACGCCTTCTCGAGCAGGATCCGGCACATGGGGTCCATGGTGTGCGCCTGTTTGAAGTGCACCCCAAAGAAGGAGGCGTCGAACTTGTTCACGTTGTTGATCTTGCCCGTCCGTTGGGGAATCTCCGGGTGAGCGAGCTTCCATCGTCGGCCGTCCCCCGAGATCAGATCGACCTGGGGGACAAGAAAAAGTTTATAAACTACGAAGGAACATCTGTTATTAGGCTTCCAAAAAGAAAACCGCAACCCTTATAGGATCACTTTTATGTCTCTCTGTCTGTGTGTCAAAGCCCTTTTTTCAGAAACGGCTTGAGGGACTAAGTTGAGATTTATTATAAAAACAAATATCAATAATCTCTTAAAGCTGTAAAAATTTCAAATTCAAAATCCTTTATTTCATTTAGTCCAGCTTGTGGCACTTATAAGTTATAACAAGTCGAGAATCTACCACAGGTTCTCTGGAACTAATAGGTAATATTGCAAATGGCGCACCGACCTCTTTAGTGAATTATGGTTTCATTTTTGTCGTTGTATGATTTCATAGATTAATTTTATTATAGACTACGGTGCACCATTTGCAATATTATTAGTTCCAGAGACACTCGTGTGTCAAATTGTTCCATAATTTAGGCTGTCATTCGTATGGGTACAGCAAGTCCAGTGTTAATCATAGATTAAATATAGAGATCAGTGCTTTTAGTAGTTTACAGCTACTCTACTTATGCTGAGATCTATAGAGCGTGCTCTGACTCAGCTCAGACTCAAGATAGAGTTAAAACGAGACAGATTTATGTCAAAGCATATTTGTGGCCCGTTTTATCTCTAGTCCGAGCAACGTCAGAACACGCACTATAGATCCCAGCATTAGTATACTCACCTTATTGAACCGATGTCAGCCTGTCTTCTGTCACGGTCACTGGTGCCATGTAGTAGTTCACTCTACTTAGTACTCACCCTATTGAACAGGTTCTCCTGCAGGTGTAGGACCGAGTCGGAGTCAGGGAAGTAGCCAGAGACGCCGGTGATGAGCACCTCGTCGCCGGGCGGCGGGTGCGACAGCCGGTGACCCGACGTCAGCCTGTCTTCTGTCACGGTTACTGGTGCCATCTTGTAGCAAACAAATAACGTTGAAAGTTATATAACGTTATTGAAATGTATCGAAATGCCACCGATGATGATGAATGAACTATTGAAAATATTATTAGTTCCAGAACACTCGTATCTATGCTTACAACGCCAAGATGGTGTTACTGAAATCCAAGATGGCGTCAATGAAATCCAAAATGGCGTCAAACAAATAAAAAGGAAAATACAGCATAATTGTTTAGTCATAGATTAAAGATAACATAAGCTTTCCTCTTATTTGCAAGAGAGAGGGGAACATTATTCAAGATTAGTTTGACAGTCAAACTAAAATATTAAGTATTTTATTTTTAAACGTTAGCCAAAAACTAAAAGAAAAACAAGCGATATTATAATTTCATAGAAAACAATGTATGTACGCATGTATAATTACGTACATATTATGTGTACATAATACTTTTTGACTTGTAAATGTATTGCACTATTGGCCTCAGTGGTCGGTATTACGCGTGGGACATAAATTAATTTAAATGTATAATTTATTATGGAATTCAAATTATAAGTTGAATTCAATTATTAGATAATGTTACGTGTACGATCTAACGCAGGTTTTCGGTATTCCATAGATTTTAGACAACACGTAAATCCAATTATGTCAAACTTAACAAAGACTTAGTTTTTATCCATGTTTAAGGGACACCTAAGCATTACTGATATCTAGGTTTAGGTGATTTCTTACACTGAGGGAGGATTGTATAGAATTATTTAGGGAATTTGTTAGGCAGATAGAATGGAATAATTCGGTACTACTGGTGGAATCTAACTATATCTGAAGGCGACTGACTGACTGACTGATCTATAAACGTACAGCTCAAACCACTGAACGGATCAGGCCGAAATTTGTCATACAGACAGCTATTATGACTTAGGCATCCGCTAAGAAAGGATATTTGAAAATTCAACCCCTAAAGAGGAAACCTCTAGTTTCAAAAATCGGAAAAAAACTTGAGCGATGCCGCGAGCAATGGCTAGTAAGGCATAAGACTCTTAGGAAGGTATTTAAAGAAAAAAAAGTGTTTTAATCTCTATCTTGAGTTGGAAATTATAGTCTTAGTTGAATGATGTGAAAAGATATGGTATTCTAATGCATTATTATTCGAAGGAAAATCTTACCATTATTATAGTTAACAGGAGGGGTCACAACCCACGGAAATGAGATTGACGATGTAAAGAGAGAGACATCTCTTCTTTATATCGTTTTGTGCTGAGAATACAATACGTGAAAATTATACAATTTTCACGTATTGTTCCAGTAGGTATTTATTTAAAAGCAAAATCCTTACAAACTATCTAGTTGGCGAAACACTATCCGAAGTTTTAAGTTACTTTGAAGTCTCAACTAAAGTTTTAGGTAAAAAATAAGAACTTTGTGCTTAAAAGTCTGAACAAAATTTCTCATAAAAAGCTGCGACTGAAAAGTTTCAAGTTTCAAGGAGGATTTAAATAGGAAAATACCGTAAACTATTATAGGTACGTTAGTATCTGATATTATTTAGAAAATGTAAAATGAATTTAAATGATTGTACCTGCGAAGTATAATTTTTTTTTAAAGCATAATAGCCAAGCTGAATTTGACTTATGTTCTCGTCTCCCCTCCAAATAAGCGAAAAGCTTGTGCTAGAGATGGGTACGACAATAGTGCAATGGTTAGGGCTCGAACCTGCGACCTATCAGTTTTCAGTCCGCACCTTTAACCGTTGGGCTATTGAGGCTTCAAATTCAATTATTTATTAAAATCAAAATCAAAATTTATTTATTTCATGTAGGCCAACTTGTAGTTCTTTTGACACGTCATAAATCTACCACCCGGTTCGAAATGCAGATTCTGCTGAGATTAAAATAAAATACCTATGCACGAATTGTAATAATACGAAATTTAAATAGCTACTACCTATTTTGAATATTTTTCTATATCAAAACCTAGAGTATATGTCAAAAAAATTTCTAAAATATTGAGATTTCTACAATAATTGAAAATATTAGAATGTGCGAGAGAGAGGGAATGATCATCTCAAACTGGTTCTTAAATGATATTAAAATGTGACGTGTTATATAAAACTTACCGTTATATTTTAACACTAAATGACTTTGAGTCAATAATTATGTTGATAAATCCTGAAAATGGACCTGTAGCGCGGACACCGGCCACTCAACGTCTGGACGCAACCGATTTCCGAACGATGCTTTTAAAACGCATTATTTAAAAAATCTTATACAGGGTGCGCTAAATATTACTTACATAGGGTCAAGTGGGGTAAATGGAGGGACACAATATAGAACAGAGTGTGTTTATTGGCAAAGTGGACGGAAAGAGATCTCGGGGACGTAGCCCGATGCGTTGGTCAGACCAAATCCGAACTACGCTGGATAGTAAGGTCAACGAAGCCTTGCATGTCGCAAAAAACCGAGGCGCATGGTGCGACATCATTTACAAAAGAGTCCTTGGTGGAAAGGGTCACGACCCTCAGTAATGGGGAACACGACGAAGGGAGAGAGATTGTGAATTTTTTTTAAACATTAGCCAAACTGAAGTTGACTAATATCCTCCTATCCCCAAATAAGCGGAAAGCTTGTGCTAGGAGTGGGTGCGACAATAGTGCAACGGGTAGGGCTCGAACCTGCGAACCTTTCAGTTTTCAGTCCGCACCTTTAACCATTGGGCTCGAGGCTTATTATTATTATAATTAGGTAGGAAACCTACACCTGATAGATATGTAGAGAGATATATAGAGAGACAAGATGATGCCCGCGACTTCGTTCGCGTGGATTAAGATTTAATTCCCGCGGGCACTCTTTGATTTCCCGGGATAAAATGTAGCCTATGTTTTAATCCAGGCTATGAACTATCTCCATTCCAAATTTCAGCCAAATCCGCCCAGTAGTTTTTGCGTGAAAGAGTAACAAACATACATACACACATACATATACAAACTTTAGCCTTTATAATATTAAGTGTGTAATAATATAGTGTGATTAGTGTGATGTGATGTGATATATAGAGAGATATATAAAGATACATACAGTTGGACAGTACGAAAGGCCTGTAACGCCGTAATCTGTACCTACGTAGAGTTTTCTTGATGTTTGACTCTTCGGAGTTAGCGTCGTGAGCAGATGTTTGGAAATTCAAAGTTTGTGATCCTCGCCGTGGTTGGCTGAACACGTAGCGATAAGCTTGTAATGCAAAATTTATGGAATTAGTTAATTGGAATTTACTTAGCAAAAAGTAGGCATTTTTGATGTGAAAAATCTATCATATGCCGAGCCAGTTCTTCGCATTCCTCATCTAGTGAAAGGAAGGACTGGCTCATGTTTTGCGCATATAATCAGCCTGGCTGCTCCACGCGTGGACATGATTTATAAAGATATTTCAACTTCGTACGCTTAGATTGAAATTTTTTAATTCCCGCGGAAATTCTTTTATTTTCCAGGATAAAAATAGCCTAGATGTGTTATCCAGACTATAAATCTATCGCTGTGCCTTTCAGCCAAATCGGTTTAGTCGTTGCGGCGTGATTGAGTAACAAAAATCCATCCATCCATACATCCAAATTTTCACACTTATAATATTAGCAGGTTAGGTACAAATTAATTTTAATTAGAAAGAAGGAAATTGGAAATGCACCAAAAACTTCATTTCATTTATTCTAATGACTTTTTTCTCGAATTCAACCATCCTGTATAAAATATTATGTTCATGGAAATGTTACAGTGTAACAAAACTTCAGTGACTTTACAAAAGTCAATTATAATAATATTAATAAACTTGCTTTTGCCCGCGGCTTCGCTCTCGTTAAGTTCGAATTTTAAAACCCTGATTTTACCCCTTTAGAGGTTGAATTTGACAACCTCCCTGGCATCAGCGCTTCCGAACGGATGATCCGATTTTGATTTTGTTTTTTTTTGTTTGAAAGGCGAATTAATCGGGAGTGTTCTTAGCTATATTTGATGAAAATCGGCCCAAGATGGCCGCCGCCACAAAATGGCGGATAAGATATTTTTATTTTAACAATTACTGAAAGCTGACTATCAATTAGGATGTTGTAACATGTCAGGGGTGTTTTAAATTTTTAATTTACACTTGTAGTAATTTTTTTTTAATAATAAAAAAAATTTCCTCGTTTCATCACTTTGCCTGTAACGATAAAGGTACATTGTTTGTAAATGAAGTGTTTTCAGTACATTTCGATGGAATCCCGTGACCCCAGCTCAGGTCGACTATATTACCCTAATATAATATGCAATACTAATGTCGATCGAACTACGGTAATACATGCTTGAAAATTATAATAACATCTTGCATACATAAGGAACAAAAAGCTTTTCTTGCTGTAAATCCTTTGTGAGGTCGATTATGTTTTTATAACTTGATTCCGAAAGAACTGAAAGAATTGATCATTAGTACATTTACTATTACACAAAAAATAGTGTGTTTTACGGGAGTTAGGCACTTGTAACAGTGTTCTAGCTTGCCCGTTTTCGAGGGAGGCTAGAACACTGTACGAGATATACAAATTACATGTAAAACGTAGGCAGTAGGTCCGTAAGATGAAGTCCGATGAGGGTGGAATGTTCATAGAACAAACCCTCTATAAATGTTTCAGATTTAAAAAAAATAGTGTGTACTTAAAGATTTATGAAGAATGACTTCACTAGAATTTTTGTACAGTAAAAGCTCCTTACTCGCGCTTCCTTCATTCGCGTTTTCACTATTCGCGGATTAAAAAATTGTGACCCAATTCCTATATTCGCGGCTAGATTTCTCTATTCGCGGATCTAATCGGTACATCGGTACATACATAAAAAGGATTCCAATAGGTATCAAGCCCAATATTCTTTGTAAACGCGTCGTCAAATGGACTAATATTTGAAAAATCTCAGTGAAGGTTTAAGAATAGCAAATGAGCTTTGTGATTTTTTTTATGAAAACTGATCCGTCTATAGAACATATATATATAGGCAAATTGCTAATGCCACTGCTGAATATCAGTCTGAATTAAAGGAGCTTTTAAAAAGCTTCAATCAAGAAAAAATTACAAAATTCTTTAAACCATTGCCTAAACCTGAAAATAATAATTAATAAAATATACTTAGTCAAAAACTTAAATTTTTTTTTTTTAATATATTTGTTTTTTATTTTGTCATCTAGGAACGTGTCCCCTATAATCCCATACAAATTACCATTCTATATTCACGGTTTCTGTATTCGCGGCATATTTACGGAACGTATCCCCCGCGAATAAAGAGCTTTTACTGTAAGTATTATATTTTTAATAGACGAAAAAAAGGTATTTCGCAGCCATGCTAAAATTTTTTCATTTAGTCATGCGTTTTAAAAAGTTTGTCGTCGACTCACAATAGGAGCTAGTTAGTAAGACAAAAAAGATGATTTTAAATTTTATTTTTCCCTTTTTAGTTTCTTCTATCGTCGGTTCAATTTTTTGTAAAATGTAATTTTATCATACGAAAATTCCAGTGCCGTCATCTTGCCGATATATCTTTCCATTTGGCACGAAGGGAGGTCTTGTAGCACAAGTAAAGGAATAATTTTCAGGATCGTTATTTCTAATCCAAAAGCTTTGCTTTGAAGCAAATACTTTACTTTAATGCTTGTTTTATTTTATCCGGTGGCGGTCGGCACCTATAGACTTCCAATCAACTAAATGCTTCTATGTGTAACGTTGGACTAAGCACACTTCACTTTAACTTCAAGTGAAGTGTACCTTTCTAGCTTAGAGCTTTCATACTTGAAGCTACAATACAATCACACTGGTATACCTATATCCTTTAATAGAAAGGATGAAATGTCTGAATGTTGAGGTAGGAAGGTAAATGTTCACAAGATTTATTTAAAAACTAGCTTTTGCGCGTGGCTTCGGTCTTTACCCTCTTAGAATAGAATAAGTTTTTATTCAAATAAACTTTTACAAAGTGCTTTCGAATCCCTAAAATCGAAAATCGATATCGAACACATAAAAAAAAAATATTCCGACGAATTTATTTATTTATTTATCGAATTGAGAACCTCCTTATTTTTTTGGAAGACGGTTAAAAAAGCAAAAATAAGTTACTCATAGAAACTATAACAAGTAAACCAATGTCAATTAAATATTCACACTATTCTGGTAATATGTACGTACATGTAAGAAGGTTAAATTTTTTGTAACATCTACGATTTTGTAATTAAATTATTTATTATTCACTAGCTGATGACGCGGCTTCTCTCGCTTGGATTTAGTTTTTAAAATCCCGCGGGAATCTCTTTGATTTTCCGTTCTTTATAAATAGTAGCCTATGTTACTCTCCCTATCCTCAACTGTACCCATGCAAAAAATCACGTCGATCCATTGCCTTGTTGCAGTGTGATTGAAGGACAAACCAACAAACAAACACACTTTCGCATTTATAATATTAGTAATGATTCATCCAAAGGTGTTTGCCAAAACTAGACATAGATTGTACCTATACTGTACCTATACAACACGGCAATAGACTACATAACACCTAAAACGAAATTACTATAGTTACTAGTATCGAATACTCGAATATGGATGTAGCCTTAGGACGTCTTCACATTCGTACCGTTTGCACTTGCGGTTCACTGTGGGCCGTCAGTTCCTTAGTTAGTGCTCATTTTGCTTTGCTAAAATTCTTAAAAGACATCGTACCTACTACAAACTCTTATGCAGTCGCATTTTTAACCCCCGACGTATCTGTGTGTTTGAATATCTATGTATATATGTCTGTTTGTCCTCTCGTAGCTCCCTACCGAATGGACCGATTTTGATGCGGTCTTGTTTTGTTTGAAATATAATATAATCGAGGTGGATCTAAGCTATACTTTATGAAGATCTGGTGGGCGATTCAGACCTGTTCGATAACATACCGTGTCGATACGGTTAGATATCGATCTAGTATAAAAAAAATTTGTCGTGTGATTCAGAGCATTACTATAGTTCCTAGTGAAAATATCGATGTTTAAACGCGATAGATTTATGTCAGAGCGTATTTGTGTCTCGTTTTAACCTCTATCTTAAGTCTGAGCTGAGTCAGAGCACGCTCTATAGATCTCAGCATAATTCCCTAGAGTAAGATAGCCTTATTTTTTGTGATCGAAGAAGATTAGCATACCCGGAGGTGGCCACTTGACGATGAACATCCCGCTCAAGAAGATGCTGCTGTTCCTGGCTACCAGTACTTTTGAAATAGAAATAGAAATAGAAATAGAAATATTTTTTATTGAAATAAACTTTTACAAGCACTTTTGAATCGTCAATGAATCTACCACTGGTTCGGAATGCCTTTCCTGCCGAGAAGAGCCAGCAAGAAACTCGGCGGTTGCTCTTTTCAAAAAAATCAAAATTTTACAATTGTTATTGAAACTATGCTATGTATTCAGTGCTTCCACGATGAATTTTCCTGAGTACAATACAAGTAAAAATAAATACAATACAAATACAAATAAATACAATTCAATACATGTTAACACAGGCAG
Source organism: Hipparchia sbordonii (assembly GCA_038048805.1). Lineage (NCBI taxonomy): Eukaryota > Metazoa > Arthropoda > Insecta > Lepidoptera > Nymphalidae > Hipparchia > Hipparchia sbordonii. The sequence continues at coordinate 1,967,665 of CM076107.1, read as the reverse complement.
GCAAAAGCAGACCCATTCCCGTTGGTGGCACCCGTTCACGAGCATGACGCATGATCCAGCCATTGCTTCGCTCAACCATATTTGAGGGAACGTAACAACCCGCACCACACGACACCACCACAGAAACTTTAAAGAGAGCATGACATACTTAGGCTACCCATGCTAAGGCATCGAATTGAATACTAATATTAAACTACTCATTTTAAGACATGACTGAGACAAATAAAGTGGAAACACCGTGGAACAGAATACAATAAAATCATGTTACACAGGATAGTTATTACTGTCTTATGAATCACTGGAGCGAATTATATCCACGCTTTTTTATCATTTACATAGTCTTCAATTGTATAATATGCTTTTTTCATGAGAGCAGATTTAATTGATTTCTTAAACTTGTGTAGAGGCAAGTCTAAGATTGACTGTGGAATTTTATTGTAAAACGTCACGCCCATTCTCACAAATGTCTTTTGGACCCTCTTGAGGCGCAGCCCAGGAAACATGAGCCTATTTGGATTTCTACTTGGTCTATCGGACAAATCACTCTTTTTTTTGTAACTCAAAATGTTTTGTCTGACAAATATTATGTTGTTATAAATATATTGTGAAGCTACTGTAAGAATGCCTATCTCTTTAAATCTTTCTCGAAGGGAATCCCGCGGCCTCAAATTATAGATTGCGCGGATTGCCCTCTTCTGCAAAACAAAAATTTTTCCAATATCGGCTGCCTTACCCCATAGTAAGATTCCGTATGACATAATACTATGGAAATATGAAAAATAAACAATTTTTGCAGTTTCTATGTCAGTCAACTGTCGAATCTTCCTAACAGCGTAAGCAGCAGAGCTAAGTTTGCCAGCAAGCGTTGCTATATGGGTGCCCCATTGTAGCTTTGAATCCAGGGTTAACCCCAAAAACACTGTGGAGTCCTCAGTTTTCAAAGGTTCATTATTTATCTTTAAATTTTTACTGACAGTTCTCGTGTTAGGCAATAAAAACTCAACACACTTTGTTTTTTTAGCATTTAAGAGGAGATTATTTGCCGTAAACCATTCAGAAACTTGAGATAACGCATTATTTACATCGTCAAAATTGTCTTTCATCCTATCGACTTTAAAAATTAAAGACGTATCATCAGCAAATAGTACAATATCGCAAGTATTTTGGACAAAATGTGGTAAATCATTTATGTAAACCAAAAACATGAATGGACCTAGAATAGAACCCTGGGGTACACCCATTACTGAGGCTGATCCGGATGATTTTACATCATTGACACATACTCTTTGGACTCGGTTGCTGAGATAAGACGCAATGAGACTAAGTGCAAAATCTTTAATGCCATAGTGGCTCAGTTTAAGCAAAAGAGTCTCGTGATCAACGCAGTCGAATGCCTTTGACAAATCACAGAAAATACCAATGGCATTCTGTGAGTTCTCCCACGCATCGAATATGTGTTGTAATAGCCTTGCGGCTGCATCGGTTGTTGATCGACCCTTTGTAAAACCATACTGCTCAGTGTGTAAGAGTTTATTTAAATTAAAGTGTAAAAGCAGTTGGTTGAGCATTATTTTTTCGAATACCTTGCTGAGAGTTGGCAAAATAGAAATTGGCCTGTAGTTATTCGGGTCACTTTTGCTGCCCGATTTAAAAAGCGGTATTAGCTTACTACATTTCATAAGATCTGGAAAAGATCCAGAATCTACTGATTTATTAAAAATTAAAGCAAGATACGGCGCAATAATATCAATTACATTATGAATTATTTTAACTGATATCCCCCATAGATCTGCTGTTTTCTTATTTTGTAAAGATTTAAATGTTTTGACTATGTCATATGGGGTAACGTGTTCAAACCTAAATAACTTATTGCACTCAGAGACATTGCTTCTTAGGAGACGATAGGCTTCTGCCGGCGAGGAATTTAGAGAACTAGTTGTGGTAATTGGAATATTTTTGAAAAAGTTCTCAAATGTATTTACAACTTCTATATCGGAGTTAATTACATGATTATCAATTTTAAGCTCCAATTTATTATTATTATGCACCTTATGTTTATTCGTTTCATCGCTAATGATGTCCCATGCTGTTTTAATTTTATTATCAGAATTGACAATTTTTTGTTTTATGTGAAGTGACTTTGCTTGTATGCATACATTTCTAAACAATTTAGAATAATTTCTTACATATTCAATAAACGCGGGGGAATAATTATATTGTTTTTCTGCATACAAGTCAAACAGCTTATTTCTACTTTTATAGATGTTTTTTTGTTTTATTTATCACAAGATACGACGAGCTCGCAGAAAATTATATATTACAAATAACGTACCTACCTAATCTGCTGTCAAAGGGTATCATAATTCACCACAATCACACATCCACACATCATTCGCCGCTGAATTCGACCGCCGAGTTTATTGCTGGCTCTTCTCGGCAGGAAAGGCATTCCGAACCAGTGGTAGATTCATTGACGATTCAAAAGCGCTTGTAAAAGTTTATTTGAATAAAAAATATTTCTATTTCTATTTCTATTCATTGGTTGTTTTGAGCCTTAGCTACGTTTAGAGCGGAACATTGTTAGAAATTTATTTTTGACGCCTGAAAGCAACGACGATGCCGTCATCAAAGTCGACGCGCAGACAGCACGCCGCTGCCGAAATTGAGTTTGTGTGAACACGCCTTAATAGCGAAGCTCAATCTGCGTTTGTCGGAGCGTATAACTAATGGTCCGCCATTCATCGTATAATCGCTGTTATCGAGCCCGTAACTCCGCACTGGAACTATTATCCGGCAAAAGTTAGCTAAAACGAAAAATTTTACAGCTTTTACGGTACATTTTTATCCGGATGCCGAAATGTAGGATTTTAACAGTCTATGGATGTATGGATATACATAAACACACGTAAAGTGGCCCATATTTCATAACCAAATCGACATCATCTCCCTTCGACAGTGTTCCTTGCAATATGGGGTTATTCAAGGGGCGAACCAATAAGTTCCTGAAAAGCCGGCAATGCATTGGTGGTGCCTCTGGTACTACAAGTGTTCATGGGCGGTGGTAATCACTTTACATCAGGTGACCCGCCAGCTCGTTTGCCCGCTATTCATATTAAAAAAAAAAAAAAGTAAATTCCAATTGTAAGGATGCGCTCTAAGCGCTTTGCTTCCTCGTTCCTGATACGCGCTGCTAAAATTTGGAATGCCCTTCCGGCTTCCGTTTTTCCCTATAACTGCATTTGGGTACCTTCAAATCAAGAGTAAATAGACATTTTCTAGGCAAGAGCGTTCCATCTTAGGCTGCATCCTCACTTACCATCAGGTGTGATCGCAGCCAAGCTCTAGTCTATATATACTCACATACATACATAAATACATACATCCATACATGAACCTTGAAAACAACATACGCCTTTTTTCAGGCAGTCGTATAAAAAAGGTTTATCACCGCATAGTCTACTGCACTTCTACGCGTAATATTTCGATGACAGAATATATGTATAATATTCTCCAAAATCCAAATGGCAAAGATGTATTTCCGCGCTCATTAAATAAAATATTCTATTCATAAAACACAAAAGCGACTTGTACTGGGAGCTCGGAGGCTGATAGTTTATTCAACTGCACCGCTAGGGCATAAACAAAGGCTCTTTCAGACGTAACGCGTTAAAACCGCAACGATTTTTTATTTTTATTTTTTTTCATCACATTACACATAATATTACTATTTTTCTAGGATAGTTAATGTGATAGTGTGTAAAAGTGTTGTCTCAAAACAAGTTCAACACTTTTACTCACTGAGTGAGCTAAAGGACTTTTACTCACTGAATGAGCAAAAGGACTTTTGCTCACTGGTTTTAGACTAGTGAGCAAAAGTCCTTTTGTGAGGTGAAAGTTGTATGTATCACAGGATAGCAAAGTTTTTGTTTCTTGTGCCTTTAATCCCTCACTACACTCAGGATTCTAACTTAGAATCCTTCGCCTGGAGTTCAAACTAGGCACTCGCAACAAAAATGAACTTTGCTGTCTTGTTGAACAAATGACTATTATTCAAATAAATTTTTACAAAGTCTTTTGGAATAGTCAAGATTGAATCTACCGCTGGTTTTTTGAACCTATTTTATGTTGATCATCTCCATCAGCCGCAGCGTTCAAATAACTTCATGTGAAACCTCCCTACTTCGCACGAATAATTCAGAGGTGCGGAGTGAATTTGCGGTATCATTTCGTATGTCCACTAATGCAAGCCAAAATGCGCAGTCAAAATATAAACCGACACACGTGTGGATTAAATTACATATTTGCTTACATAGAGCCTCAATAGCCCAACGGTTAAAGGTGCGGACTGAAAACTGAAAGGTCGCAGGTTTGAACCACCCCACCCGTTGCACTATTATCGTACCCACTCCTATCACAAGCTTTCCGCTTATTTGGAGGGGATAGGAGAATATTAGTCAACTTCATCTTGGCTAATATTCTTTATTAAAATTAAAAAAAAAAAAAAAGATACGATGATTGCTCGCTAACAACTGTACCTACTTAAAGATATTCACTAAATTATGCCTATTTAACAAGCTTTTATTCCCGACAACGTTCACATTGAGTTAAGAGCGCGTGTGATGGAAATTTTCAGATGCAGATTTGATTTTTACAGCAGTAGATCAAGTTTTAAGTATCCAAAAAAAAAACAGGCAAAAATTACATCACCTTAATATATAAAAATATTTTTTATTCAAATAAACCTTTACAAGTACTTTTGAATCGTCGATGAATCTACCACTGGTTCTGAATGCCCTTCCTGCTGATTGCTGGTTACCAATTGTACCTTCTTGAAGATATTCACTAAATTCAAAAAGCCTGTACAGTTAAGTCTTCAAAAAGCTTGCATAGTACCAGAGGCGTAACTATACCGTTTGAGGCCCGTGGCAAATTCATCGGACGGGGCCCTCTCTCCCCCAATATAAAGAAGCTCAACCAATGAGATAATATTTTTTTGCTTTATAATAAATCACTAGGTGAAGTAAGTACATACAAACGCGAACACAATTACTTGATTTTCTAATAACCTTTAATTCAGAGCGTATGTCACAATTTTTGTACCTATTAGTACCAAATTTCAAAGATTAAAATTCCTTTTTTCGGGCTTTTTGTTCAGCAAAAGTGTTAATGACATAAGAACCAAAAATGTCATTATCGCGAGCGAAGCGAGCGCGAAATTTTTTACGATTGTATTCTGCCACTACTCCACTAGTCCATATACTTGATGCTTAACTACCTGCAATACCAATGCGCAACCGATGGTTTCTAAATCGTCACAATTTAGGTGAGCCTCACCAAACAGCATCAGGATTAAGGAGTTGGTACCTGAAGTTCAATGATGTAGCCCAGTATTAACGGCTGTACCGCGCAGTTATGTATCCCATACTTGTTACTCCGAAAATGTTGCGAGCGAAGCGAGTGCGAAATTTTTTATGATTGCATTACGGCACTTAGTAGTCCATACTTGGCACCTACAATAGCAAAGTAAAAGCGACATTTTCGCGAGCGAAGCGAGCGCAAAATTTTTTATAATTGCATTACGGCACTTAGTAGTCCATTCTTGGCATCTACAATAGCAACTTAAAAGCGACATTTTCGCGAGCGAAGCGAGCGCGAAATTTTTTATTTTGCACTACGCCATATTTAGTCCTGTACTTTTGACGCTTGAGACCCTGCGCTTGTATGCGCCGCACACCTGGCATCGTAGGTAAAGTCGGCTCTACCAACTATTTAGTTATTGTTTGGGGTACCTATATTCAGTAATTAATTAGATATTTTATAAAATTTTAAAATATGTGTTTATGGACCTAATGACATTTAGGTACATACTTATACAAATATGTATCTTTATCATTTCTGTAAGTCATAAATAAAAATTTTGGCCCCAAATTTACCGCCCCTAAAATCTGCTGCCCTAGGCTCCAGTCAACTCAGCCTTTTGGTAAATCCGACACTGTGCGAAACCTTTCTTGTCCAAAAGAATTTAGTTTATATCAATTTTAATTTTGAAAATGATCGCTCGGCACTAGCCGTAATCACAGGAATGGCTATAAATGTTAGGATCATCTTGTGCTTCTGGCCCTCTCTGATCGGGGGCCCCTTCCAGCAAGGGCCCGTGGCATTTTGCCGTCATGCCACCCTGTAGTTACGCCTCTGCATAGTACTAACCTACTCATTAAAAATACCAACAGTATCTAATATGGATTATTAAAAATATTAGAAAAACGCCTGATCAGATCAATTAGCAACTTTATGTCGATCGTTCAACCAATGGAATATCTACTTTATTGACTCTTGTATAAGACACAATTTCAGTTAGTCTCGGTAATTAATCCTGCAGCAAGCCTGGTGAACGATTTATTTTGAATCTTATAGCTCTTATAATAAGGATGAGAGTTGAAAGGCGCAGTGGAACTGTTAATTTTCTAATAAATTTTCTTTTAAAAAGAAGTAATTGACTTCCAGCGCTGATAATTTCCACATAAATGAGGTGGGGAGCGAATGAAAAATGATTAAACTGATATCCCGGTGTTATTACGGGATTATATTGGGGGATGCTTTTAGAAAGATTAATTAAAAATGAATATCGCTTCTAAGATTTGACCTAATTTTCCTTGAGATTTTCCCAGGGAGTTCGTTAAGATGCTCTTTCGCTAAATCAATCAACGAAAATCCACACTATGAAGTACTAGACGATGCCCGCGACTTCGTACGCGTGGATAAAGGTTTTTTGATTCCCGCGGAAACTCTGTAATTTTCCGGGATAAAAAGTAGCCTATGTTTTAATCCTGGGTGTGAGCTATCTCCATTTCAAATTTCAGCCAAATCGGTATATTCGTTGTGGCGTGAAGGAGTAACAAACATACACACACACACACACATACAAACTTTCGGCTTTATAATATTAGTGTGAAGTGTGATAGTGTGATGTGATTAGTGTGAAGTGTGATGTGAAGTGTGATGTGATGTGATAATATTAGTGTGAAGTGTGATAGTATGTGTTTGTGTTTGTTACTCACTTCACGCCACAACGAATGATTTGGCTGAAAGGAGTGGAGATAGCTCATACCCAGGATGAATACATAGGCTACAGTATATTCCGGAAAATTAAAGAGTTCCCGCGGGAATTAAAAACCTTTATCCACGCGGACGAAGTCGCGAGCATTACCTAGTATTATATACGAATTAGATAGTAAAGATGTATCAACGCAGATTGCATCGTATGCAATGGTAGTAAGGTATTCAATCCCGCAACTGCGGGGTTCCACTTTTGCGGGCTCGCCAAGCGATTTAGCGTTCCGGCACGAGGGCGTGTAAAAACTGATTAGGGGCATGGGTTGAATCTACATTGCCATACTCCTTCCAAGTTAGCCCGCTACCATCTTAGACTGCATCGTTACTTACTCGTATCAGGGGCCCAAGTCTGCTATTGCAATTGTAGTTCAATTGTCTATCAATGACATCCCAATTGCTACTTTTAGCAATTTTGGTAGTCTACTAATTCAATGACGTCACAATTGTTTTCCGACGGTTTGCCACTGACACATCTAGCTTTGAATCTAGCTCAAATAAACGTTTTTAATATGTAGTTTTTTTTGAAACTCATTTCGGCAAACGCTTTTTAAGCTAATGGCAATACCGAGGTATTATTGAATTAAAATCCAATTACAAGAAATCGAACGACCATTGTGAATTTAGTAGACTACGAAATTTTGGACCAATGATAATTGAATTGTAATTGTACTGCGTTTCAATGACAATGACATGTAAAATAGCAGACTTGGGGCCCTGGTGAGATCGCAGTCAAGGCCTATCTTGTCGTCGAATAAAAAAACCCTTCTGGTACAGAACCCCTAAGAAACTATACTGCCGTCATAAGGAAAAAATACGTATCTGACTTCAAATTTCTCAATTTATCTGAAATCAAAATTTAAAAATACTGGTAAGTATCTACTGGTAGATATGCGTCTTTTTGTTCTGACGCCGAATATGTGTATTTTCGAATTCAATTTCGAAAAAAATATTACGTCTTTTTTCCTTATAACGGCAGTATAGTTGAGGTAGCTTAAATATTACAATGTAGTAGTCAAAGCTTGTGTTGTGGCACGTTTTAATTATGCCCAAGGGACGGCATGGAATGTGTGTAACGGACGTGTTAATAGTTTTGCGGGCGGCCGACGCCGTTTCATTTCATTACATGGGCCTTGATGGAATTCACGTTTTGACCGCCGCAAGGGATGGGGTTTCCGTGGGTTTTCGTGAAATCCATTCTTAAATAATAATTGTAAAAGCGAAAGTGGGTCTTTCATTCTGTCTGTGGGCTTTTCAGTTTTCACAAAGCCGCCGCTTAATCTATCTTAACGCGTCATAAATAATAAATAATCCTACTAATATTATCACATCACACTATCAAACTCGAAAGTTCGTGTGTGTGTGTGTGTGTGTGTGTGTGTGTGTGTGTGTGTGTGTGTGTGTGTGTGTGTGTGTGTGTGTGTGTGTGTGTGTGTGTGTCTACACACACACACACACACACGGTATGCACGGTATTGACGTTATTTTAACGTTTAACGTGGTAAAAGAGAATTCCGAAAAACCTGCCTATTGTGTTAGACAGGTTTTTACTTTTTCGGTATTCTCTTTAACGAACGTTAAAATAACGCTTAATTTGATTTATAATTACTAAAACATACCTTTTCCTTTTTAACCAACCAAAAAAGGAAGAGGTTCTTAATACGTCAGAATCTTTTTTTTTATAAATAAATTTTTTTATGTTCCTCGATTACTCGAAGACGCCTGGACCAATTTGGAAAACGCCTGGACCTTTTTTTGCTTGAAAACGTATACTTCCCAGGGCCCCAAGTCTGCTATTTTACATGTCATTATCATTGAACCGCAATACAATTACAATTCAATTATCATTGGTCCAAAATTTCGTAGTCTACTAAATTCACAATGGTCGTTCGATTTCTTATAATTGGATTGTAATTCAATGATACCTCGGTATTGCCATTAGCTTAAAAAGCGTTTGCCGAAATGAGTTTCAAAAAAAACTACATATTAAAAACGTTTATTTAAGCTAGATTCAAAGCTAGATGTGTCAGTGGCAAACCATCGGAAAACAATTGTGACGCCATTGAATTAGTAGACTACCAAAATTGCTAAAAGTAGCAATTGGGATGTCATTGATAGACAATTGAACTACAATTGCAATAGCAGACTTGGGCCCCAGGTGGTCTCATTGTCATCAAGTTAGGATCTGATCATGGGATCCTGGAGAAATCGAGGGAACACTTCAAATTTTATAGGCACAATTGATGATATATACTTTGTAGTGGCGTTTGAAGTCGGTTTTGTAAAAAGAATTTTTACGTCTATATTTAGAAGATTAGGTACGGGCGTTGACCCAGCCTAAATGTATAAATAACTGAGATGGATAAATAAAGAAAAAAAAACTCCCACTACCAGGGATTTTCCATCAGTGCATATTTACCTCAGTAATTAGATCAAGGCATGCAAGTAGGTACAGAAGCTGTGGTATAAAAATAGCAGCATAAAGCAGTTTTGCAACGTTAAGGGCGTCGACCGGAGCCAGTTGAAAAGCCTGTTTATACAATAACTTGCTTTTGCCCGTGGCTTCGTTCACGTTAAGTTCGATTTTTCAAACCCCTATTTTACCTCCTTGGGGGATGAATTTTCAAAAATCCATTCTTAGTGGATGGCTACGTTATAATAACCACCCAAAGACCACCAGCTAGCTCTTCGGCCCATATTACACTATACTATTTATAGGATACTATTTCATATTATATTCTATGTAGATCATCATATATATTTCTAGGATGATAATCTATGGTACGAAATAGGATCCTACAAATACAGTGTATTGTGGGCCTTCGAACTATATATGCCTGCACATTACAATCTCCTTCTTCTTGGTTTGGTCTCGCAGGGAAACTCCGTGCATAACTCTCTCCATCGATCACTAAACGAGTCTTGAGCTTCTTATGAAATCCATAGTAATTAGCGAACATCTTTCGGTTCTATGCAAGACCTTTTACCTAAATAAAAATTAAAAGTTTCCATCAGAAACAGTTACTCGTATATCCGCATGTAGACAACTCAAACTTCAAAGATGGCTAATCTATAGTTAATTGATAACAAAAAGTCCCTTTCCCAATCTATTCGAGCCTTATTATTAGTATTCTAGAAGTAACAAAAACGGAAAAAATCCCACCCAACAAAATATTTATATCACAATAGAGTAGATAGATACTTTAATCGCTTCTACCATCAATGTTAACCAGTTTGCGCGTACGCATAACCTCAACTTGGGAAAAACTCTGGCACATACTTTTATCTCCCTCTTTTATACCGTAATTAATTGTCCATCTCTGTCTTTGCGGTTGATAATCTTGACCTTTAGATCGATATTTCTATATACAAGACTTTATTCTAAAAAGTTATACCGCGCAAGACGCTTGTTGCGTCTCGAAAGAAATTAAAAAAATTAATATTGTTTAGTTTTGTTCGATTGATGCACAACAAAAAATGGTAAGGCGTTAATCGTTTAATCGGTTTTGTGGCTTTGTGGTTTTGTGTTTTTGGTGTTTTTCAAGTGACAACCGGTTTGTATCATTGACATTTGGTGGAGGAAAACACAACACATGAACAGGATGCAAATTATATAAGCAATTATATATCGTATTAATTATATTTATTAAAATAATACGTCGGACGTCAGACTTTAACGGTATAAATCACTAATATCAAGATCATGGATATTATGTAAACAAAAATAGCCCTAAAAAGCTAAATAGTTAGCTTCTAATCAATGTAGAAGTTAAAAAAGAGTTAATTATATAGGTATTTTAATTACTAACATATTATCATATAAAACAGAGTAAATGTTAAGAAAGATAAGTAGGTATATAAGATGTTTATACGTTAGACACTAGACGCTATTGCAATTGCAAAAAAAAAAAAAACAATTGAGAATAATGTTTTTATGCACGACTGAACAAGAATAGCATGTGTGGGACATGAGTAAATGAATAAAGACCAGTTAGGTACACGTCAGGCGATTAAAGTAGGTAAAGTTACCGTTTAAGTTTTTACCCTACTAACAACTAGTAAAGCAAGATACTTCAGTACTCATAATATGCTCTTTATGTACGGTTAAAATTCAACCCAAAATGGTATACCTATATTTTTAAATGGCTTCCGAATATCAACGGAATCTGTCGAAAGGTCAACGTTTTAAACGTCATCCGTTGCCACTGACCTCTATATTTAATATGTGATTAACACTGGACCTGCTGTCCCAATACAAATGACACCATAATTTGAAGCGCCACATTTAATATTCGAGTGTCTCTGGAACTAATAATATTGCAAATGGCGCACCAACCTCTATAATTATTATAATATCATAGGATTTCATTAACCTAACCTCTATAATTAATATATTATAGGATTTCATTGATGATTTCATAGATTAGAGAGGACATTTGCAATACATATTATTAGTTCCAGGTACAATCTGGTCTTTGGATGCACCTCCTTCAGTTTACACACACAAATGCGCCTGTCTGTACAGGTCACTACTACATTTCAAGGCAAACCTTCCAAAAAATATGACAGCAGCCACTCCAGTGGCAGTTTAGCTGAATTCACGGCTCTGGGATCTAGCCCTTTTAAAAAAAAAACAACTAGACAACAGCTGTATCTAGGTTCCACAGATAATAGACATCTAGGTTCATTCATTCGCTTAAAAATAACAGAAATAACGTTTTCTATAATGACGTGTTTTGTTTACTCGAAAACCCAATGCCCTAAGCATCTCAAATTATAGGTATACTTAATATCTGCACACCGCCAAGATGAGGTATCTACCGAATGTTAACAAAAAAAATGAGTTTTTGTTGCTTTATTCATTTAAACGTAACTTCAAAATTTAAAAACATACCTAACGCTTCACTGTTTATCTTCTCTGAATGGTGTAAAAAAGTGGTCATTTTTGATCAGTCACAGCAGAAAGAATCCATAATTACAGTGCCAGCCAATTTTATCGTTGATCATAAGCATAGAGTAATAAAATATAACCAAATTCCATCAAAATCCGTGCAGCCATTTTGACTATAAACAACTTTATCGTTTTATATGAATAACAGATTATTACGCGTAAATTACGACTTAACTAAATGGGGGTCTCTGTGTGCGTCAAATTCTTAGTACTTGCCTATAATGTGCGTCAATTTCTTAACACCTACCTTATATAATTAACTAGCTTTTGCCCGCGGCTTTGCTCGGGTTAGTTCGATTTTTCAAACCTCTATTTTAGTTAGGGGTTTAATTTTCAAAAATCCCCGAATATTTCAAAAATTCTTAGCGGATGCCTACGTCACAATAGCTACTACATATCTATCTGTATGCCAAACAGCCAAATCCGTCCAGTGGTCTGAGCTCAACGTTGATAGATCATTCAGTCAGTCACCTTTTTCTTTGGAATAATGTTTACCAGAAAAATATAAACTTGGGAATTTGATCCTTTGCGGATTTCTCGCGAAATGGTTGCTTATGTATGGAAATTCCAACTTCCTGGCTGTTATCAATTCACCGATTGGTATTTTATTATTTTGCTATGACGATTCTCAGGTCTAAGAATATGCTCAGGGCTTACAATTGTCATTATAAAATAACTAGCTTTTGCGCGCGGCTTCGCCCACATTAAATTCGATTTTTAAAACCCCTATTTTACCCCCTTAGGAGTTGAATTTTCAAAAAACTTTTCTTAGCGGATGGCTAAGTTATACCTAGCTATCTGTATGACAAGCAACCCTATTGGGTTGGACGTATTCGTCCAGTGGTTTGAGTCCAGGTGCGTTGATAGATCGGTCGGTCAGTCAGTCACGTTTTCCTTTAATAAATTTAGACCAGCTTTTACCCATTAGGAGATCATAAGAGTGAGAGAACAAAGCGTGCGCCAGTGTTTGCGCAAACAAATCTGCACTATATTATCCCCCACGCAGACGACTAATCTCTGTGTGATTGTCCGCCGGGACTGAATTCCGTAGAGAGGACATAATTATACTTACTTTCGGATACGCAGTTTTTTAAGTCTACTTAAAATAAACACATAAAAAAAAAAAAAAAAAAATAAAAAAAAAAAACATAATTAATCTTATTGTATCAAACAACCAGCTCCCTACATTTTTGCCAATTAGTCTGCACAATGTTAGCATGCACTGTCTTTTAGTTTATTTATATGTAGTAGATAAAATTACTGTAGTACTGGAAAGCCTTATTAAAGAGTAGGGCATGTTGCAAGTTGAAATGTACAAGTATCAACCCTAATTTTTTTTTTTTAATTCTCATCATTTTATCAAAGGTGACCTTTATGTCAGTCCCATCGGTAAACACAAAATATTACAATTAACCATATACAAAATCAATTATCTATATATCTATCCCAATTTGAGAGAATCACTAACAAAAGAGATCAATATTAATTATGTTAACAATTCCGTGAATTACGCTTCTATTTATAAAGTTTCTGAGAAAACATATTTTTTCCGTGATTTAATGATTGTTCTTCAAACTATACTGTTGCGTACGTATCTATAATCTATGTTATGTTGAACTTTATATATTCACGTATAAATTAATAGCCTTTGCCTTCAACTTTATCCGCGTGGAGTTAGTTTTTTTTAAATTAATTTTGCGGAAGCCTTTGTTTTCGCGATATGAATAGTAACATTTTTTTTTTTAATTCATACATTCCTATAAATGCCTATATTATATTTATTTATTATTTCAATTTGGACTTACAGTTAAACCAAAAAGTGTAAATGCTTAGTTATTAAAATCTAATCTTAAAAATCTAATTATACACACAATATATTTAAACTTAATAATTATTTTAATAAAATTGAAAAAAAAAGACAAAAACACTTTAACTCTGTAATAATTTAATTATTTAAATCACATTAATTAAATACAAAATAATATTTTTATGAAAGCTGCTTACTTTTTATTAAGTACGTTTTTAGTGCAAAAAGTAGATTAAACGTAAAAAAAAACATCAAAAGTAGATAAAAATGTACCTATCTAGTGTAGGTATTTGAAATATGAAAAGTAACATTCTGTTAAATTCATATTGTAAGTTTGTATGTTAGAAGTATCTAACATACAAAGTTTTTTTTTAACCATAGTAATGTTATTAATGTTACTATGTTATCATTGACTGATCTTGTTCTATAATTGTAACGCCTCATGATCTACACGTGTTCGGAATTTACGCAATTCGATTGTGAGAATTCCTATTGGTATTACGGAACAATGATACCATCAAGGCAATCATCGCAATAGGATATTTTTTTTATCACTATCTCTAAATATTTAAAAGGAAAAGGACGGATCGGGCTGGGCAAACAGAGAGCTATTAGGACGTAGGCAGATGCCTACGTGTTATTAGAAAACATTTTTGAAAATTCAACCCCTAAGGGGATAAAATGGGGGTTCGAAAAACCGAACTTAACGTAAGCAATGCTAGACAAAATCCTTTCTCAATAATATGTCCCATTAATAAATCATACTAACAAGCAGAGATTAATCAATTGTTAGATTCTCTCCTTCAAATGCAACAACATAGGTACCAAGTTATGAATTAGACTCGAGGGAAGCCGTGCCAACTAATTAGAGATCCTACACACTAGCGTCTTTGCAGCGTTATAAAGCTAATGCGCGATCATCGCGCGAATAAGCGATGCGAGCGGCCGCGGGTTCCACAGCGCTTCGTTCCATCGCGCGAATGCCTATTAGGACACCTATTCGAGATTAGTATGTTTGATCGCGCGTTCGTACGAGTAAAATTCACGCGAACTTGCGATGATCGCGCATTCGCGTTGTATTAGAACAACGCATATGCGTTCGGCGAAAGTATGAAGTCAAACCGACGCGACTTTAGCACATCAAATATATATAAGTATCACTTTTAAGTTATAAATGTCGAAACTTAGTGGACGAGTCATTGGAAACAATTACTTTTTACACAAAATTGTATCGACGTTAGAAGCAACTAAAAAGGGAAAAATAAAATATAAATCATTTTAGTCTTACTAACTAAGCTCCTAAACTAGTGTATGTAACTAATTTTGAGTTAGCGACAAACTTTTTTAAAAGCATCGGGAAAACCGTGTCCCTACGTAAGAAATTCCACCCCTAAGGGTACTTAGAGGTGGAATTTATTTTTCAAATTTAAATGGTAACTTCAAGGTAGCCGCTATTCATTAAAAAGAGAAACATCAAAATCGGATGACTCTGCGAAAAGAAATGCGTGGTCATACAAAAACAAAAAAATACGCGACGAATTGAGAACCTCCTGTTTCTTAGTCGGTTAAAAATACAAACGCTAGTGTGTAGAGGCTCTCCGTCACATGACAGATGTAATTGATCGTCAGTATACAATAACGCCTTCGCTAATCACTCGCTACTACTGATTTTGGATCCTAATCACTTAGTAGTTAGCACTATTCATTAATCAAACGGTGTTGGAACTCACGGCTTATAATACCAACGCTTAAACAGTGTGTGTGTGTGTGTGTGTTTGTGTGTGTGTGTGTGTGTGTGCGCATGCGCGTGTGTGTGTGCGTGTGCGTGTGCGTGTGCGTGTGCGTGTGTGTGGCAGAAGCCGAACGGATGAACCGATTTTGATTTTATTACAATGAATTATAAGTTATAACGAATTTAAGGACACTTAATCTTCTAAATATATAAAAGGAAAAGGTGACTGATTGACTGACTGATCTATCAACGCACAGCTCTAAACGCAAAACGGATCGGCATTAAAATTTGGCATACAGATATGACGTAGGCAGAAAGAATTCTTGAAATTGGGGTTTACAAAATCAAATTTAAAGTGAGCGAAGCCGCAGGCAAAATCTAGTATTATATTAACCGTTGAGACTAAAGAGCTCAGCTTACCGATAAAATAGACATAATATTTACTTACATCATCTAAGTAATTAATTTGAGTACCTTCAAGACAAGAGTGAACAGGCATTTTCTAGGCAAGCGCGCTCCAACCTAGACCTCATCAATGCTTTCCATCGATATCGATAGGGGTATGGGTTGACACTGCTATATCCCTTCCAAGTTAGCCCGCTACCATCTTAGACTGCATCGTCACTTACCATCAGGTGAGATCGCAGTCAAGGGCTACCTTGTCATCGAATAAATAAAAAAAATTCTTTCCATTGATTGTCGTCAAGCGCAAGCCTATCTCATAATAAAAGAAGTCGGTTAAAAAACATACATGTACAATAGAAAAACATTGCCCTGCTTAGGCAGTCCGGTAAACAAGCTACCATGGCTAAATTATTACGAACTGATTGACTGGCGAAACGAAAAGCTTTCTAAGAAGCCATACTTGCAAAAATCAAACGTACCTTTCATATTAGCATACTTGAATTTCCTGTATTACCGTAAGCAGATCGTGTGCAAAGAAACTTTGGCTGTCAATGTGAGCCCATAAATTAACTATGTCACGTTAGAAAACTTTCCTTTTTTACCCACTCTATGTATGTTCACTCTATGTATGTTTTTTTATGACGAGATAAGCTTGCGCTTAGCCAAATCGGTTGATTCGTTGAGGCGCAGCAAACATCCATCTTCACAAACTTTCGCCTTATAATATTAGTAGGATATGTCGGTAAACAAAGAAGAAATCAGTTGATAAAAAAATTAAAAAAACCCGCGACGAATTTAAAAGAGAGTAGAGTACTTCAATTCATCGCGGGTGTTTTATTTATTGTATGCACTTGTCGCAACTGTAAATTTGTCCCCAGATTGGAGCGCTGCTACTTCTAGTCATAGGTCTATTGGTGCCCACGCACGAGCAGTCCACGCCGATCTCGCCCTGCCCCAACGTGTTCTCGTACGAGCCCTCGGGCACCGAGCAGGGGCGCTGGTATGGCGTCGTGAACCTGTCCACCGACAGCACCCTGCACTCGCTGTGGCTCAACGTGGTACTGGATAGCAAGGCAGACATTTTGGGGGTGAGAATCAATGTCCAATAGTATAGTTCGCACGCCTACTTGCGGAGAAGATTCCCAGGAAATGATGTAATTTCCAAGTTGCTCCCGCTGGAATCAAACCCGAGATCTCCCAGTAGTGAGAACACAGCGCTCACCACTGTGCCAAAGAGGTCGTCAAAAGTAAAGGTTATTACACAGTTAATTGCCGTTGCTGCACTGTAGACATTTTTCGTATGGCAACTATCGTACATTGCAGTATGTAAAACAAAATAACATTTTCCAGAATTGGGTTGGAGATGTCACAACCACAGACAACATAGACTTCAAAATCGAGAACACAAAAATGAAAATTCACCCCGGCCCAGCGGTGGCAGTTCGCTTCTTCGTCCAGTACAACGTACTTAACAAAGTACCAAGATTACGAGCTATAAGACTGAATGGCAGGGAGATATGCAATGCCGATCATCCACAACCGGCAGCTGACAGAGTTGATGCCGTAAGGCCCGATCCAACTTCGATCTCGTCCAGACCACAATCTCGACCAGAATCAAGACCAACCCAAAGACCGGAGAGTAGGCCAAACGATAGACCCTCAGAGTCTAGACCAGCTCAGAGACCGACGGACAAAAGGCAGGAAACTCAGACCAGGCCCACCACCATTATCAGGCCAGAAGATAAGCCTCAAACGAAACCTGTTTACGGAAGGCCATCGGGTGACGGACCTGTGTATGTACCCACCTCTAATCCCCCGATAGAACAGAGCAACGTTAACCCATACAGCATGTAAGTGCACACAACTTCTAATACAATAATACTTTAGACTGACGGCAAATTTGGCTGCTCTCGTTTAAGCAATTTGACTGTACGCTATCTATTGCTCAATTTGGGTTCACCAGTCTCCACCAAACACGAGCAAACTTTTTCTCGGAAAAGCTGGCGTCAAGGGCCTCTTCTTAATGGAATGCAATAATAAATAATAATTATTCAATGTGATCATCAGCTCTTGTCGTGCAATTATCGATCGTTGCACGGCTTCACCTCCTTGAACCCTCTAAGTTTGAATGCAGGTTCGCAGGAAGAATATTCGTACTAGGCTGTGATATTCACGCAATCGTTTTCTATTAAGACGAGGTCGATGCGCTTGTTCCATTGCAAAACTGAATAAAACAAGGACCAATGCGATATCAGCCAAAACACAGCCAGCCTATCGCTCTAACAAGTTGACCTTCAAGCAAGTGATCTTGAATCATAAATTATTATCTTGCATGACAATATGTATTTGACCTATAAATTACTCGTCAACTTTTATGGCCCCTCTGAACATAACTCTTGATGTTCTGGACGCAAGTTCAGGAATCGTTGGGACTAGTAAAACATGGAGTCGGCAGATTTCCTGCATGCGAGCTACTACGCATGGTTCATTCGCAAGACCTAACTGTTTAATTGGTATTGAAATTCTTCGTGTATTCAGGCCATAAAATTTGGCGAGGATTGTAAGTTTACTAAGTAACTGTTCAGCTAGCAACTGTCCGAACTAGCATGTGCGAATGCGTATAATACCTTTTTAATTTAGTCTTGTCAGTACTTTCTTAATAGTTTCCTTAACTTTCTATACTTTTTGAATGCTCTCCAGTAATTTAATTTTTGTTTCAGACGTATTTTAGTTTCTAAAGTTGTGTAGGAGCACACTAATTGTATGTTTTCTCTTTCTCTATCGTTGATTCAAGTGCAATACAGTAGGCGTCAGGTAAATAGAACTCTGAACTAAAACAAGAGCCGTGGATGCCTTACTGCCGTCAAATATATCGGAAATATATTTAACGGGATGTCATGTTCCGCCGCGCAATGCCTTCCTCAGTCAACGTTTCGATTCCGTGATTGTGGAATCTCTGTGACTCCAGTCAGCTCCACTCAGCTTCACTCCATACCACTCCAATCCAGTGTCATTCAGAGATCTTTTGCCTGACAGCATCTGTAACTTGGGTTTTGGATATCGACTTCTTTGGATTCTTCCAAGTAGTGTCTTGTAGCTAACCAATAGCTTCTCACTCAGCGGTGGTGGGCAGGTCTCGGCTCAGAACGTGAACGACCGGCGGACGACCTCCAGCTACCAGCAGCAGTTCACCCCGCGGCCCTCCTATCCCACCAGGCCGAAGGACGATGATGATGACGACAGGTAGGTAGCGTCCCGGCACGATGGCGTGTCCAAGTAGATTAGGGGTATGGGTTGAATGTACAGTGCCATACCCGTTCCTAGTTAGCCCGCTACTGTCTTAGCCTGCATCGTGACTTACCATTAGTTGAGATCGCGGTCACTATCTTGTCATTGAATATAATTTAAACGTAATAATTCTATTAACAAATCCGACTTTAAACGCCACTACAAAGTATATCAATTGTGCCTCTAAGATTTGAAAAGTTCCCTCGATTTCTCCGGTATCATCAGATTCCTTATCTCAAAACTTCTATATTGGTTTTTTTTCACTACGCTCTTTAGACTTTTTCCATATCTATAAATAATTCAGCGCCCTTAACGTAACTTTGTACGTTAACTTGACATAGATCGTTGAGCATATTCTGGTCCATAATTATTTATGTCGAATTATGTAACTGACGTCGTGATTTAATAGGTATTATCTCCATTTAGCATCTCCATAAAAAGTACTTATAGTATTGTTAACTCGGGTGTTATATTTTCTAAGATTGAACTTACACTCATGGCACTGGCAATTTCAAATAGAAAACATGTTTTAGTATGTTCAAAAGAAAATCAAAAATATTTTTAAGATATAATATTATAATTTATCAGGGTAGATCCGGATGAGTACTGGTCACCAGGTCCGGCAACCTTACCTTCCGTTGGAAATTTTGGAACTGGCAATAAGAAGACTTCCGTAAGTATATACACGGTGAAATTTCATTGGTTGTAAGTACTCCCTGAAAGAGGTGAATGTGCTCATGAAACTGAACAACTTTCCCCAAGGAATATAGGTCGAAATATGAAAAAAAAATTTGGACCTCCCATAGTAAATCAATCAGCTGATCGTCAAGGTTGTATGGAGGGAGGAGAGGTTGTACAACTTCTAAAGTGCAGTGCTGCTGTCCTTTAGCAGTAAGGTAAATACCGGCTAGACGGATCGATAGAGTTTTTTTTTTCTAAGTAAGACGGGATTAAAAAATCGTATTTGGCCAAATATTGGTTAAAAACTTTATAGCTTTTCTTTCTGTTTTTCTTTTTATTACTTGAGGCGTAACGACAAACAAACAGATAAACTTAAAAGAACACACAGAATTTCGGGTCAATAATATTAAGATGGATATTTACCATAACGAACGGAAATATTCCACCATCCAATAATAACCGATAGAGGCTGTGAATAATTTAATTAATTACATCAAAAATTAATACCAGGTAAAAAGTGATTCCCCGCGCGATCTTAATGGCATGCCGGTAGAAAAACTTGTTTTAACAACCGAGTCTACCGGATTTAATTAAATTATGTATGTAGAAACCAATCAGGGCAATGGGGGGTTTGAGGAATAGCCTATATACTAGTGGCAAAACTGTGTTTGTTCGCTGTTTTGTCCATCAATCACGGACGGAAGCAACGTCTCCTATAATTCAGGGTCTAGAGAGTGATATTAGGTTTTTAACAGAAACCCGTTTTTCCCTCTAACTACAAAATCAAAAATCAAAATCAAAATTTATTTATTTCATGTAGGCTACCCTGTAGCACTTATGATATGTCACAAATCTACCACCGGTTCGGGTACAATTTGGGTACCTTCAAATCAAGAGTGAATAGGCATCTTCTAGGCAAGCGCGTTCCGTCTTAGACTGCATCTTCACTTAGGTATGATCGCAATTCGCAGCTAAGTGCTAGTTTATATTTAAAAAAAAAAATTGCACGTAGTAAATGAGGCAAATGGTATTAACAAAAGCAAAAAATTACACGTATTACTGCTGTTACTAAAACTGAAATCTATAGACCCACACTCTCAATCAGCTTAGACGCAAGTCTGTATTAAAACGAGACAGATTTATGTCAGAATATATTTGTATCTCGTTTTAACCTCTATCTTAAGTCAGAGCACGCTCTATAGATCTTAGCATAAGAGTGGTAGTAACACAGGTGACGAATGCTAGGCAAATGCCTAGCCATTCTGGAAAAAAATAAGACCACATGAGCAAAAGCTTCCCGCGACTTTATCCGCTTGGATTAAGGTTTTTTGATTCCCGCGGGCACTCTTTAACTTTCCGGGATAAAATGTAGCCTATAAATATTAACCCTGGGTATGAGCTATCTGCATTCCACAGCCAAATCGGTTTATTCGTTGTCGCGAAAAGGAGTAACAAACATACACACACACATAGAAACTTTCGCCTTTATAATATTAATGTGATAATGTTGTGGATTCTGAAGGGATCAATTAATAGTCTGCGGTCTGATAGAGTTATGATTTAAGTCATTTTATACAGTCGCCAGTCGTCACCCGCGATAAGGAAGTGGAATGAGTAAACGATGTTACTCTACTTTATGTAGTAGATTTACTACGCATATTAATGGCACTTGGCAGTTCCGTATTTTATTTTATCTATTAAAATATTATTGAGAAATAGTTGAGATTCAAAGAATTATTGATAAATAAGTAGGTATTTAACGGACGATCTTTTAATAATCCCGGCCGATCGCAGCTAAGATTTTGCAAGAAATTCCACTTCTCAACGGCATAACTTTATAAGCAGCAGATACTTGGGCGTAACTTCCAGGAAATGTGTATTATGTATACGGTTGCCAGATTTTTTTTCAGCCTATAAGGGATAAATGATTAAATGGGCAAAAAATACGGGATTTCAGTTTTTTACCCGGGACAAATAAAAAACAAAATTATTTAGTGTCATTTTTTTTGATACTTTTCCGAGGATCGAGTCAGTTTTAATATATTTTTATTCGTTCTAACATAACTGTAAAAATCAATACAATTATAATCATAAGTAATTAAAAACGGTCATCAACTCGCTATTTTACGAACGTTGCTTGTGTGAATACTTGGATCGATTTCATAATGAAAAACGAAATACCGTTCAAATACGGGACAGAGTCAGTCCCGCCGGGAAATTTTAAACTATACCTAAAATATGGGATGTCCCGGGAAATAGGGGACGTCTGGCAACGCTAATTATGTATCAAACTAAAACACTTAAATGCTGAGATCTACTAAAGCTTGGACTTAGCTCGGACTTAATATTGTTACAATGTATGAGAGGCTTAATTGCAATAACATGTGTTATTGCAATTTAAGCCTCTCTGTGTGGCTTAAACTCTCTGGTTATTTCGTTTTGACGTGTATTAGTTCGAATGTTATTACAGGATCAATGTATGAGAGGCTTAATTGCAATAACATGTGTAAGAGGCTTATAAACTCGCTGGTTATTTCGTTTTGACGTTTATTTGTTCGAATGTTATTACAGGATCAATGTATGAGTGGCTTAATTGCAATAACATATGTAAGAGGCTTATAAACTCGCTGGTTATTTCGTTTTGACGTGTATTAGTTCGAATGTTATTACAGGGTCAATGTATGAGTGGCTTAATTGCAATAACATGTGTAAGAGGCTTATAAACTCGCTGGTTATTTCGTTTTGACGTGTATTAGTTCGAATGTTATTACAGGGTCAATGCGGTATCGTGGTACGAAACAACCCGAACCCCCTGGTGGTGAACGGCAAGCCTACTTTGGAAGGACAATGGCCGTGGCAGATAGCCCTCTACCAAATCCAGGTATGGATCAATTTAATTTCTTCTTCTCATCAACCGATAGACGTCTACGTGTATATAGGTCTCTTGCATAGACTTCCACATGCCTCGGTCTTGCGGCGCCTGTATCCAGCGACTCCCTTTGACTCGTCTGATGTGGTCGGTCAAGCTAGTGGAGGGGTCTGCCAACACTCCGTTTTCCGGTGCGGGGTCGCCACTCCACATAGGTAGGTAGGAACTTAATACCTGTTAAGTAAGTGGAGAAATCTAGGGAACTCTTCTTTTATAGGCACAATTGATAACTTTATAGCGTTTAAAGTCGATTTTGTAAAAATAATTTTTATGTTTAGGTATATTATATCGATGTTATGTCACCTGCTCATTAGCCAGCTAAATCAAAATCAAAAAAATCAAAATTTATTTATTTCATGTAGGCCAACTTGTAGCTCTTATGACACGTCATAAATCTATCACCGGTTCGGAATGCAGATTCTGCTGACAAGAGCCGGCAAGACACTCAGCAGTTGCTCTTTAAAAAAAAAAGATTTTTTTTACAATAGAAAACAAAACTATGCTATACGTATACCAGTGTTTCCGCAATGAAGTTTCAAAAATGCAAACGTAGGTACATAGTACATACTTCAATACATGTTAAGACGGGCAGACAAAGCAGACCCATTCCCGTTGGTGGCTGGAGCATGACGCATGATCCAGCCGTGCAAAGCATATAAAGTGCAGTGAACATAAGCGCTGATACTCCCTAAAGAAGAAGGCCATAACTTCTACCCCTTTTTTAAGAATATTAGCCAAGCTGAACTTCCTTTTTTTCATTTCTAAAATCTTTCTATACGCAGTTTCTTATTTCAACATTTATTATTACGTGGCGTAATAAAAATGTTTAATTATACCCAAACTTAAAGGTCACTCATAAGAATATAAGATGATCCAAAATACTTGATTTGATGAACAAACCTGTTTGGAATGTAATAAATCGGGTAAACAATTCCAAGTCGATTTACTTAAAAAGAAAACTAAACTAACTAATAATAACATATTATACTTAGAATTTGGAATCAATGATTTTCTTTTTAAATAAAATTAATTAGAAGAAAAATTAATTGATGCTAGCGTGTAGAAAGAGCCAAATATGTATAAATACGTCATATATTCTAATAATAACTGCAATAACTCATAAGATATTATTTTTTTTTAATGACTGATTCGTCTTTTGGTTAATATGTACTTAAAAAGTTTGGCTCTGTATAATATGCACCACATTGAAAATAAATGCAAATTGGTTAAAAATTAGACCTAACTTCGCGAATTTTTTATGTTTCTACTCAGTATCGTCCCTGGGAAATATGATGTAATTTTTGTCTGTTTTTTCCGGATAGTTAAAACTTGATCTCCTGCTGTAAAAATCAAATCTACATCTGAAGATTTACCATTACACGCGCTCTTAATTTTTTTTGATTAGTATGAAACTTACGAATTCTAAACGAACTATTCGAAAGCACTTTGAAAAAGTTTATTTGAATAAAAAACTATTCTATTCTACGAGATTACCTAAATATTAGTGATGAGGCTTGAAACCGATTCCAGACGGTAGACAGCAAGTACATCTGCGGCGGCACGCTGGTGTCGCACAAACACGTCATCACGGCGGCGCACTGCGTCACGCGCAAGAACTCCTCCAAGCCCGTCAACAAGAACACGCTCACCATCTACCTGGGCAAGCACAACCTGCGGACCTCCGTGGAGGGCGTGGAGATCAGATTCGTGAGTCCGCTTGTCTACTTTCCGTCTGTTGTTCCGTCCGTGACGTTATTGTGGGGTCACGCCTGAAAACCAGCGGTATAGTCGATCTTGGCTGTGGCATCAAACTGAGGCAGCGCCCTGTTCAGTGGCGTTATGCAATATGATGGACGTTTGGTAGTCGCTTGGCTTTTCAGAGAACCGATGGTTTTGTTATCTTTTCCTCGGTTCTTTGAAAATCTTTAGGGGGCCTACAATGTTTTTTTTTATTACTAAAATGTATTGTGTTTTGCTGGCTGAATAAATGTTTATTATTATTTTTAGGGTTCTGAAAAAACGGAACCCTTACAGCCTCACTCGTTTTTCCGTCTGTCTGTCAGTGTATCGAGAGCCTTTCTTTCGGAAACGGCTTGAGATACTAAGTTGAAATTTATTCTGAATACGAAGTTCAATGGTCTCTTAATGCTCTGAAAATTTGAAGTTTCTAGCTTAACTCAGGGAAAAGTTACAGCTTTCAAAGCGCGGCGACCCCGTTATCAAAACGTAGTAAGTGACAGTTTTAAAAAAATCGGATATAAACTTTGTAGTGGCGTTTGAAGTCGGTTTTGTAAAAATAATTTTTACGTTTATATTATGACAAACCCCCTTTTCTCACCAGGTGGATGAAATTATCGTTTACCCAGACTACAACAAGACTCCCTTCGCCAGGGATCTGAGCATTCTCAGGATGCGCAAGACAGTTGAATATACTGAGTTCGTGAGGGCCGCCTGTCTCTGGCCTGATAACCAGATCCCCTTGAACAATGTTATCGGCAAGAAGGGTTCTGTAAGTAACATATTTTTTTATTTTATTTTATTTTTTATATTTATTTGGACAACCAAAAATTATTACATTCCATAAAGTACTTAAAAACTTAAAACTACACAAACAAAGATAAATTAATTTAAAATTCAAAACTGAAGGTGTCACAACATTTTAAGCCTCGATAGCCCAACGGTTACAGGTGCGGACTGAAAACTGAAAGGTCGCAGAATCGAGCTCCACCCGTTGCACTATTGTCGCACCCAGTCCTAGCACAAGCTTTTCACTTATTTGGAGGGGAGAGGAGAATATAAGTCGAGTTCAGCTTGGCTAATATTCTCCATGAAAAAAAAATTATACATGTTGAAATCTTAACTAAACTCCTCGTCTTTAAACCAACTTTTACCGAGGCACTGTAGGATTTCGTCGTCCCTCATTTTTTGGGCCCAATTGGGCCTTTGCAATTGCGAATAAGTTAACTTATTCGCAGCATTCTTCCGTAGCAACACATTTCTACCTTTGTACAAGTTTAATATGCTTTATTTATCTCCTCGTATCTCAGCAAATATTGATTTTGCGGGTATCACAGTCGGCCGTGCCACCGCATCCCGAAGTAATTAATATTTTTTTTAATTAACAACAAAATAATAAGTGCATGAAGTTATTGGGTTAATTGATTGCGCCAGTCATATTGCGAGAACGTGGATGCAGGTTTTAACGGATCTTAATAAATAAAAATTATAACGGTTATTTTATAGCAAACATTAACTTTAATGAAATGTCCGCCAGTTATTGAGCATCGTCAATAATATTATAAATGCGAAAGTGTGTTTATTTGTTGGTTTGTCCTTCAAACACACAGTAACAGAGAGAGTAGAATAGGAATGTCTTAGAACACGTAGCTAGTCTTTACCACTTTACTTTAAGTAACTACCCAACTGTCCCATTGTGTGCATCCAGGTGGTGGGGTGGGGCTTCGACGACACGGGCGTGGCCACCGAGGAGCTGTCGCTGGTGGAGATGCCGGTGGTGGACCAGGAGACCTGCATCCGCTCCTACAGCGCCTTCTTCGACAAATTCACCGACCGCGACTACACCTACTGCGCGGGCTATAGGGACGGTGAGTGTTGCAGCTTCTTTATTACGATTGTGTAGAAATATTTAGTAGGATTATGAAGGAATATTTAGTAAGATTATGAAGGAATGTTTAGTAAGATTGTGAAGGAATATTTAGTAAGATTATGAAGGAATGTTTGTAAGATTGTGAAGGAATATTTAGTAAGATTATGAAGGAATGTTTAGTAAGATTATGAAGGAATATTTAGTAGGATTATGGAGGAAAATTTAGCAGGATTATAAAGAAATATTTAGTAGGATTATGAAGGAATATTTAGTAAGATTATGAAGGAATGTTTAGTAAGAATATGAAGAAATATTTAGAAAGATTATAAAGGAATATTTAGTAGGACTATAAACACGTAGGTATTTAATAGAATTATTAAGAAATATTTAGTACCTATCAAGAATTAGGAAGAAATACATATTAATTAGTGCCAATTTCACCATCGCCAAGTAACGTTTAACCAAGGAATAGTTTGAATGTTCTGACAGTTTTTGTATTGAAAATCTGTTCTTTTTTGTGTTGAAAATTTCGATTAAACGTTACACGGCTCGAATGGTGACATTGGCACTAAGTAGGATTATGAATAAATACGATTTAGTTATTTTAGTTAATACTATTATTTTGAAGAAATATTTGGTTAGTGAAGAAAATAATGAAATATTAAGTAAAAGTTTGAAAATAAAGAGAGATCGAGAGAGTCGACGTGTGTAAGCGACAATTTTTTTAATAAAAATAATATGACTTTATTTGGATAGACTTTTTATTGAATATGTAAACTAAGTCATGTTGGGGTAGTTACGTATTCATCAAAATATATTGTGCACTCTTTTTCTAGTAGTGTAGGAAACCTCCTACACTACTAGAAAAAGAGTGCACAATTTATTTTCTTAAACCTATTTGACTAGACTTCGAGGTAATAGGTATTATATAGTATGCTTTTGCTTAGTTCACTTAAATCCTCTATTAGTTAGTCCATATTGCTTTAAATGGGTTCCAATTTGTAATTGTTAGATATACGTTTGCGTATTCATAAAATGGCATCCACACGATACAATTGCCTGCCAATCAGATCTGCCAATCGAATTGGCTACAATCTCATTGTCCGTCCACACGTATAAAAGAAGATCGCCAATTATAGTTTTATTTGGTTGCCCCTGCTGAACGGACTTGTTTCAAGCAAGATGTCTATTAACAAGAAGCAAAAATTTGGGTTGCTTTTGGCTCTAACTATAAATGTAGATGAAAAAAAAGAAATAGAAGACTATGGACAAATTTTATTCGTTATTTGGCGTTCGGTACAAATAGGAACATCGTTGCCGTTATCCTTGTCGTCCATCTTAAAACCATAAATAAAACACAAAATACACAACGCACTGCACACACGAGCTCTGCACCAATAATAATTGACCAACTAGGGTCCTCACTACCTGATTTGATTGGACACAATCGAGTCGAGCGATCCCAACCAACCAATTACCATGGATTTCATATTTCTATTCAATTGTCAATCTATTCAAATTGTTCGTAAAATTGTATCGTGTGGAAGCCATTTAATATACCTATAATTAAGTTACCTAGACCCGCACTAAAGTAATATTTATCTAAGCGTTACTAAAGCGCGGGTTAAAGTAACAATATAACAAAATAGTGCTTGTACCATACTAGTGACTTAAGTAAAGTTCATTATGTATTAAATTTTATTAGGTACTTATATAGTAGGGGCAATCCTGATTATCCTGATACAATTGGGTAGTGCCGGACTCTTACCGGCTAAAATCCTTACTGTCACCCTTTTGACCGTGTACCCGTGTTTCAGCCTACAACACGTCAACACGGTATTTTCACGGTCTTTTTTACGCCCTTTCCTTCCTTTTACGTCTTCTTTTCTTCTTCTTCAATGGATTGTGCGACAGCCTTCCAGTTTTCCTCCGTTTCTAGCATTTTATTTACTAAGTTTTCAGTGGGTATACCTACATTATGTCATTAGTTAACTTGCATACAGTGTTATTCCTTATGTTAGAATATGAACTGACCACTAACCCTCCCAATCCCTATATAGCAACGGCCATCCCTAGCACGGCGTTATTTAGCGCCCTCGCAACATTCGGGCGCTAAATAACGCCGTGCATTAATAGATTGCTTAAGCCACACGTATCGTAATTTACTCTTAAATAGAGCGGGTGTTGTGTTTCTACTTTTTACTACGGGCATACATCACTTGTTATTGCAGTGTACCCTCAAGCTTAAATCATATTGTCTATAGCCATAGCACAATGGTTGTCGGAAACTATTTTTAGTCGGTACTGCAATTGCTTTTTTCTGACGAAATCATAAAGCCCACGTTACACTCGCGCTCAAGTCGCATCCGTATTCCGCGCGATATCTCTGCGCGACCGATTTTAATTGTCGCGCATAACTGCTGATTGACTACAACTGACTGATGACCCTCTAATAATACAAGTAGTACGCTGGACTTCCTATTGACGTGATAATATAATTAATCACTTTGGTAATCGCAATTACGGCACTGATTGCTAAGACGGAATCAACGTGAATTCTAATAGACTCTATGTCAAGTACTCAGTTGCTTCGGTGCGCTTTAAATCAGCTTTCATTTCGCATGACAGCCAGCCTACAATGCGACAAGGATCCTTTGACACTAATAGATCCTTGTCGTACTTATACTTGTATTAATAGATCTGCCCTCTAAATTAGCAAACCAGCTTTTGCCCGCGGCTTCGCTCACGTTAATTTCAATTCTGTAAAAGCCTATTTTACTCCTTTATTTTGCATTCTTGGTTGCATAATATGTTGCAAAAAAAAAAACCGACATTGATCATAAAAAGCATGCAAGCTGCATGTGAAGCTGCGTAACTCTTTACGCGATAATTTTGTCGCAGCAGTAGCGAGCTTTCTCAGCGCGAGTGTAGAGTGAGCTTAACGAATTTTTGTATAATTTCTAGGTGAAGTGTCCATAAATTGTGGAAATTTAGGACGTATTTTATTTGTTTTTAGAAAAATTCACCTACCGACATATTTTACGTGACATAAAGTAAACCTATGTCTATTTATTTATTACAGGAGCAACCGATGAATTAACCGGCACAAGAAAAAGTATGTTTTCATAACGTTGTGCTTGTTATGCAAAGATTTTCACTTTGATTCTACCGGGATCTCTCTAATCTTTAACAAAATGGCGCTTTCTAACTGGGAAACTATTTTTCCTTTTTTTTTTTCGTGTCTAGGGAGCTAAATTCTTTTACGGGTTGATAAATAAAAGCTGTATTTTCGAATATAAAATTAATAATAAACCTATTTAAAAGTCAGTGAACTTTTAAATAAAGTTAAGACTTTTATAGAACCATCAGAATTTCAATATTTTTATTTTGAATTAACGAAGTAACAACTTTTATTTATAAGACCACTAGGTAATAATTTAATTAATACCACTTTAAACTTATTTTCACATTTACAGCGTAGTGTGTTTATTAATTACACAAAATACATTTTTCAAAAATCAAAATTTCTACAAATTATAATATTTTATTTTAAATGGATCCTAGATAACACTTGGCACTTGAATAGCAAAGTAGTTACTAACAATTATGCAACACACCACAATTCATTAAATTAAGAGCACGCTTAAACTTCAACCGCACTTACCAAATATTTTTTCCAACTACCTTAAGCATAAGTAGCTGGAACTTTTTTGGAAGTAGGTAATTATTATATTCGGGAAAATTAATAGAATATTTTTAGATTTACAGACACAAAAATTATCTTATTGGAATGTTTTTTCTTTAGCATGTTATTTACTCATAGCACAACCTTTTTAGCTTAGATTTTCCTTGCTTGGTACCTATTTGCTTTTTGCTATCTCTAAAACTGATTAAATCGCATGAAAAGAGAACTTTTTTAACTACCTAATTTAATGAAAAAATATCGTATCAAATTAATTAAGTAAATTATCAATTTCATTAAGTAAATTAATCAAGTGGCATAAGTATAATTCAGCGGTGGCTGTTTGCAGAACTCAAAGAATTTTGCTTAGTTATCGAGTTTCTTTTTTGTATTCTTAACTATTTGTTATATACCTACGAGTTTGTATTTAGTTATTTGTTATATACCTACGAGTATGTGTTTAGTTAGTACTTAGTATAAAAGTTTCAAACAGCGTTATAGCCAGCTCGAATTACGCTTATTTTGCTATATATTTACAACAGCTACTAAATTATTTATAATTAAAAAAAAAATTATACACTTAAGTCTCCCGTAAGTTCAAGTACCTACTATGAGTGTAGTTTTGCTTTCATAAACTTCATATCGCATTGACATCAAACTTTGCATGAAGCAATTAACGGGTGTCTAATAAGGAAAGCAAAAAAATTTTTTCTTTACAAAACAGTTTCAAAACTCGATGTGTCTTACCCCATTCTATTTACCAAGTTTTGATATCACTTGGTATGGAAACTTGAATTTACTTGAGCTTTCGAACTTAAAATATTAAGGACCTGTTTCACCACCTTCAAGATAACTTTAACCGACGTTTTGACAGTTTTTGCATGGGCAATCTGTCAAAAAGTTTAGTTGGAGAATACTTGAAAGTGGCGAAACAGGCCCTAATAATAATGAAATATGACAGGTACATCCGTGTGCAACGGCGATAGCGGCGGTGGGATGGTGTTCGAGATGCAAGGGGTCTGGTATCTTCGAGGTCTCGTCTCCTTGTCTGTGGCCAGACACAACGAGTACCGGTGCGACCCGACCCATTACGTCGTGTTCACCGACTTGGCCAAATTCTTGCCTTGGATTAGAGATTATATCAGTGGTAGCCTTTAGAATAGCATTACCTATTGATAAAATATAAATGACGTGTAATAGGGATGTTGCCGACTAATTAAATCAGCAACTCTTTTTCAAACGTCAAAGCGTATAGGATTTTGTATATAAACATAAGAAATATTTTTAAATAAACCGATTTCAAACGCCACTACAAAGTGTATCAAGTGCCTATAGAGTTCCCTCGATTTCTCCAGGATCCCATCATCATATCCTGACCTAATGACCATGGGACCATCTGGGAATACCCTTTCAAACAAAAAAAGAATTTTCCAAATCGATCCAGGCGTCTTCGAGTAATCGGGGAACATATATAAAATATAAAAATAGTTTGAAGTCGGTCAAAAATAGTTAACTTTCGACGTCTTTTTGTAGTTTAATCGATAATTTATCAAAAAACTAACAGAGGTCGTAAATTTTACGTATTTTGGAAGACCCTTTCTTTGATGCTCAATACGAAATAATTTCTTTTTTATACAGGCAATATCCCTAGATACTATATAAAATATTTCACAATTATTTTGTAATTTATCGAAGAAGGGTTTAGAAATATGATTCGAATTATGTTTAAAAAATCATGTTGGAATTGTGCCTACCTATTTTTATATGTGCATTTTAATTTGTAAGTTAGTAAACATATTCCGAATTAAAGAAAAGTTGTCCGGGAAAACCCGGAATGATGGCAACACTAATGTTATAAATTTTATATTCTACTTATGAGCGATGCAACAAGGTGCATTGCGCATTCGTTGCGACGTCCTATTACTACATCGATTAGTTAGTCTTAAGTTTTAATTAGATTTATCGTACCTATAAGAATTGACATAAGCGTCAAAGTAAATGTAGAATTCAGTTGTACTGAATTTGCGACTTTATTTACATACAGATAAGGTTCATTTTACTTTGAGTTTAATGTTATCGAATTCTTATCCGATCAATCGAATTAAAATTTAGACTAACCCTATTGTGGTCGCCCGATCGCGTAAGAGACGACCGGTGGATCCCGTGAGAGCCGTACTAAGAGATTTTCACTTCTTATCTCGTTTTAATGCCTAGTGTAGGTATTGAAAATAGAGTTTCGTACGGTCTTAGCAGGTTTTGCAGTGTCTTATGCGATCACCTTTATAAAACTAATTATTTCCGTCCAATTGGTACCTATGTAGTAACCACAGTATGATAAGAAGCACATTATATAAACCTTAGGACTTCAATGACATTTTGTTAGACTGAAAATACATCTCTCTGCCGAATCACACACAGCAATAGTTCCTACATTTTCTTGGATATAAAATGCTGCCAACAGAAAATGCTACTGTCTTAAATTAGAAATCAAGTGAACTTAAGGCTTGGACAGACGCAAAGCGTGATGAGACAAGTGCCATGACAATATAGTATTGTCATGGCACGGCAGCGTGAATTTGTAGGTATGAGATTTGACGAGTAAATGGGTAGACAAAATCTTCTCGTGGCGCGCATGTTAGCCCTACTGGATCTAACAATATACTCCTTTTTTCAAGCAGTCGTATAAAAAACAAGCATTTTCAGAAATCGCGATTTTCTATTTTTTTTTTTACCATTATGTTTTACGAGACAGGGATTTCAATTTGAAGTTTCTTAGTATTCTTAAGACTTAATTGAAATATTTAAATGCCATTATATGTGAACTTGTGTGAGGAACTCATTTATCGCTGTTACGATAAAACACTGTATCTGAAGATACAGTGTATTATCTTAGCACGGCAGCGCAGCGCTCGTACATATACCTTGTTAGAGTCTGTTCAAACAGAACCGTCGCTATTTACAAACTACTTAACGCTATATTTATTGCGCCATTGTACTGTCCACTAAACAAAAAAAAGGCGTGTGGCACTCGGGGACTGCCGCGGTAAAGCTATTGCATAGCATTTTTTATCAACGCCATCTAGCGGTGAGAGGAGTCCCGTGTCAGGTTATTTTCGTTACGGAATTTCTTGATTCGGTCTCCACGTTCTCTTTTTGAACTGACTCTACTCACAGTTCGACAGATGCTAATTGCTTGGTCTGCCGAAAGTTAGGTTCTTCAAGATGCTCACGCCAATCCAATGTAGGGGAAGGTCGGGAAAAGTGGCCACCTTAAGTTTTGAATGATTGTTATTACATAGATATTGTTTATATTTTACATTATTTTGCAAATTTATACACTGAAACTAGTATTGTTTTGATATCATGTTGCTATTTTTGCTTAAATCAAGACTTTGAATAGTATTTTTAAGTTTAAAACTAAAATGGGATATTGGCCACTTTACCTACCCAGGTCAGGTAAAGTGGCCAGGCCAGTTCACTTTACCCGTTTCATGCATTTATGAATCGCGTAAAGTTGCATAGTCACAATATAAATGAAATTATTCTTAGTTTAAATCACTTTATTTAAATTTTAATGATTCACACACATTATGTAATGAATAATTATTCATTACAAAATTCGCAAATAAAGTAATCATCTTCATCATTAGATCCCGAGCACGCTTCATGTGCCCATTTTTTACACACAGAACACTGTATCCAGCCATCTTCATGTTTGGACTTGGACCAAAGTTCCTGGCAGTAAAAACATTCAGGGTTGTCATTGCAATCATCATCACCTGCAGTGATGGTGGTGTTTTTTTTTGTTTTAGTTTTTTTTGCAATTTTCGTGGCAGCAATGTCAAGCTTAGATACCCTCTTTGGTGCTTTCTTTTGTTCTTGTTGTTTTTTTTCTTCTTGCAACTCTGCTTTATATGGACTGCTAGTTAAGATTGCTGTGCGACCCTTCTTTCTGTATTGTTTTTTTGTTTTAGGCAATGCCTTGGGAATCGGAAACAAGTCTCTAGGTGTTACAGAGAATGATGGTGATGTTGATGGGCTCGATTGGGGATCCAACATTGTTGGTGGCGTTGGCGTGGCAAGATTGTCTGTTGTATCAGCAGCAACAAAATCGTTATCTTTGAATACAGGGCGATCCATTGGCTCTAACATTGTTGGTGGCGTTGGCGTGGCAAGATTGTCTGTTGTATCAGCAGCAACAAAATCGTAGTCTTTGAATACATGGCGATCCATTGGCTCTATTCCACATTTACGAAAACCATTGATTGCAATAGATTGCTGTGCTGCTTCACTGTAGGCTTCACCAAAGAGTTTGCTGAACTGGAACACAGTAATCGCTCTGCCAGGGTTATTGCGAAGATACTTCTCAACCGCGCGAATGTAATACTTGTTTACAGGCCCCATAAAAGACACGTCAAGAGGTTGAAGTCTGTGGCTGCAATGTGGAGGAAGACATAAGACGGTCGTGTGGTTTTTTCTTGCAAGTTCAATAAACTCTAAATTTTTTGTATGTGTGTTATGTCCATCAAGGATCAAGAGAGCTGGATCTTCTTCAGTCGGCTTAGCAAATTTGAGGAAATGCTTGAACCACTCTGTAAAAATGTCTAATTGCATCCACCCTGATGGATGACAAGCAAATCCTGTGCCCGGTGGTGCACTATCTTGTAATTCTACTTTCATCCTTTGTCGAGGAAATATAATGAAAGGTGGAATGAAATTTCCACCAGCGGCCATACAAATCACAACGGTGCTTAAAATTCCCCTCTCAGCGGAAGTGATGGCTCCCACCTGCTTCTTTCCCTTTAGAGCCAGTATTTTAGAGCTTTTGCTCTGAACTGTAGTAAATCCAGACTCATCCACATTAAAAATACGGTGAGCTGGATAGTTGGTTTTAGACCTTACCTCTTCTAAAAGATCGAAAAATTTCATGACGCTTACTTTATTAAAGCCTTGTGCTCGAGCAAGAGAGGTTGCCTCTGGGCTTCTCAGTGTAAGCTCCGGATGACGCTTTCTAAAGGCACACGTCCAAGCTTTTCCGGCCATTTGAAGTTCTTTATTAAAATTGTGTGGCAAATTATTGAGTTCAGCCAACTGGTATGCTAATTTTCTTATGTCCTGCAAAGTTAACCCATAAAATCGGTTTTCCATGTCCAAGATGTGTCGTACCAATTCTTCTTCTTGCTCTGGATTAAACGTTGGACGGCGAGACCCCAATACCTTTTTATTTTCAACAGCTTCTTTATTGACGCCTTTTACTCGTCGTTTGAGTGTCGATCGAGGTACTCTGAATTCTTTACTAGCCCTAAGAAAGCCCATTTCCTTATTCCTTACTGCTCTTATAGCTTTTGCCATAGCATCGGGATCCCATGTCTGCTGCTGCGACGTCCGTTTATATGAAGATGGCATAATATCTAAAACAAAAAAAAACTGCCAAATATAGTACTAAGATGGGTAAAGTGGCCTACTAGATCACTTTACCTACGTACTGAGGGGGCCACTTTACCTGAAACGGAACGCGACTAAAAATAAAAGACTTAAAGTTGTCAAATGAGGTTATAAAGTCTTTGTTTGTCGTGAAATAAACAGTTCGGTAGAGGGTCTATACCGATAGAATATTGAATTATTTTGATTTCATATTGAATAAAGAAATTTATTTCAAAGTTTAAACCACTCACCTTAGATCATAGACCACAAAAACTATCTTTTTACTATTAAATTATTGTCGCGTGAACTGAGCGCGTCCGTGTTTACTGGAGCAATATGGCGTCGGTCAATAGATTATTTTCACTTGCCGTCAACAGATGGCGACTATGTATTGTTTGATAAAGAGATCATGATCACTTTACCCGCCTGGGTCACTTTAGCGATCCTTCCCCTACCTATAGTCGGTAAGAAAACTGTAATAAAACCAAATTACACGCGTCCCATACACGTACACGTTTTTTCGTCCTAGGTACACGTTTTGTATTTCCAAGCCTAGTTTTCGAATACATAGTCACTTTATCGCGACTCACATAATTTCTAAACAATGAAACCTACGTTGGCTGTGAGTTTGATACGGCATTTTGATTTTAGAATACGATCAATAAAAACCTATTAAAATAATACCTACCACGACTTTTATTTAGTACCTCTGGACTTACACCGACTTCGAAACCTCAATTATTAAGTTTATAGCTTAATATTACGGAAAAGGGCCATTGGTCTCTTTAATCTATGATCAACACTGGACAGGCTGCTGTCATTTCTTTTTGGTTCACCTACTGGATTGACGCCATTTTGGATTCGATTGACGCCATCTTGGTGTTGTAAGTATAGATATGGGTCTCTGGAACTAATAACTTTGCAAATGGCGCACTAAATTCTATAATTTCATAACGAACCTCTTTATTAAGCAATAGCGGGAGATTACCAGCCAATCAGAGCATTTGCATGGATATAGTTGAGGACCTGGAGAGTGACATAAGCTACTTCTTGTCCCGGAAAAACAAAGGATTCCCTAGGGATTTTAAAAACTAAATGCACACAGACGAAGTTGAGGGCATCAGCTAGCCGAAAAATAAAATTAAAAACAAAATAAATTGTGTACTCTTTTATTAAACCAACATGTGTTTAAGTAGTGTATAATACAGCGAAGTAAAATAAAAGTAAGTATGATGAGTAAAAACAATTTTACAAGCGGTCTACATAACGTAGAATCAGAGAAACTATAAAATACATAAAAACTAAAATTAACTCATACCTACACTCGATGAAATAATATGAAAGAACAAATACACCCAAAATAAGGGAAATGCTAAGACTAAGCAAAAAAAAAAATTAAAATAACCTCTTGAATTAATAAAAAGCGCAAAACAAAATAACTAAACTTATGAGTTAAAAAAAATTGTTGGTATTTTTTTTTCTATTCTTAATAGTGTTAGTATGAGTTTGCAGATTATGACAACGGTGATAAATTCGAGTATTGAAATACTGTAACGTCAGAATTCAGAGTGAAACCAATATGAGTTTTACTCGTTTCAAGGCTCGTCAGTTCTCAGATCAAACAAAAATCGGTAAAACTGAATCTCCTTACGATATTTAAGACATTAACCGACATTTCGATACCTACTCGAAATATATTAACGCTTTCAAGATGTCCAAACTCATATTAACTCTAGTACTAATATAGAAATTACATAATATATAAAGCGTTTTTGGTTTTTGTTAACTGACGAAACAACCTGATTTGCTGCGGGAACAGTAGCCTAAGCATGGACATTTAACTTTCGAATAGTAAAGGGGAAGTTATCGTCAGCAAGAAGAAGGAGCGCTTTTGTCGTTTTCATATAAAATTTATTGCTGGCGTTAACTTCACTTTTACTATTCGAAAGTTAAAAATATTCGTGCTTAGACTACAGATCAACCAATAACGTCGGCCGCGAAGTGGTATCGCCTGTTATAAATAATATAATTTAATTTTAACATTCATAAATCGAATCCCACACACTTCACTGACACCAGTGGTTAGTCCTTAAGTAAAAGTTTGCACATCTCGCCAACGCCAATATAATAGAAAAATGGATCCTCGATTTAAAGCCGTGCATTTTGCCGTCAAAACTGGGCCATAAACACAGATATAAGGAAAAACTTGTGCCTTAAAACATGGCAGTTTAGATCCCTTTTACCTGTACGTTATAGTTTCAATACTCGAAAAATCTATCATCGTTGCTGAGATGTAAACTCGTACTACGCTAACACACATAAAAGGGAGTTAATTATTAAACCGGCCAACCAACAGAATCCTGTCAGAAATTGCCACGAATTGACCGAATATAAATTGACCGACATCTTCAAATTCCGTTCATTTACTTCGTATGTTACAACTTCATTATTAGTCCACAATAAAAATATTATTATAAAATAATTGTCCATTATAAGAGAAAAAAAAAGAAAAAAAAAACATAAGAAAAAATTGCAAAATCACTACAAGGCTTTCTTAACGATCTCGGAAACCTATATTTACAACTTTGAGATCGAATCGCCCACATCGTTAACTTTAGCCAATTTATTATACTCCGCTCAATCAGCTATTTTCTATTTGACAGTTCTATGTCTGTTAATCTACATATTTTTGACAGCAAATTGTACACAACTGTCAACAATTCTAAGATTTAAAAGCTTACTGTTACTTTAAGAAGAAAAATATATGTAAAGTAGGTACATGGGCAACAGTGCAATTGTACGAACTTTAACATATTATATTACTAAGTTGGGCGATTTATTTATTTATTTATCATTTATGATGTATTTTTGCAGATGTCATTCTTGTAGTAGGAAATAGAAATATTTTTTTTTTTTTTATTCAAATAAACTTTTACAAGCACTTTTGAATGGTCAATGAATCTACAGTGTTTACAATCGTGTTTAATCGGCTTTAGATTAATAATATAGCTAATTCTGTTGTAAGTAGTCTCTAAACTGAACTAAATTGATAGGTCTAAAAGTGCTATCCTTTAAAGCATTATGAAAGGGACTGCACTAGATTTAAACCTATCAATTTAGTTTTTAGCTACAATGTTACACTTTTCTATTGTTTGATATAAAAAATAATTGAAAAGTTTATCACAAATACGTACCGGCGAAAAGTAAACAGTATTAAGGTGAAAACACACTATTTTATCGCGGTGTTATAACAACACAATTACAAAAACTTGCAACCTACTCCGTTATAGCGCTCTTCAATTAGTCTGTCAAGCGATTCAAGCGTCCCAAAACCATCTGTCAAATAGATAAAATTTCAATGGCCGGAGTATAATTTCATTTTACCAATACGGTGCAGGACCATTCCTCAGTCTGGGCCCCTTGAACCTCTCCTCGCCTCCATAGCCTTGACCCCAGGGGAAGTTCCTTCCGCGACCCGATCTCGGGGTGGTTTTTCCAGGGGGGAAAGCCATCCGGTTGTTGACGCAAGCACCAGGCCTGCATCCGTTTCTAGGTGTGTTCGGATGACTGCCTGGCAAGGGTGGGGATGGAAATCCGTCCCAAGCATCCGGTATCATGCAGCTGCCGCAGTTCCAGGTGTAGTCCCCTAGAGGAAATAGTTAAAAGGTATTAGACCAATGTTAGACACATTTACCACGTATTTTTATGACTCAGATGGTTAAAAAATTGGAAACGATTTTAAAGTGATTTTCTTCATTTTTCGTGAATATTTTATGACACGGATGAACTAAAAATACTCATTTACACATAACTTTAATTATACAACGTTAATGCGCAATAATCTCATATATATTTTGCAAACGTTGAGTGGCGTTTAACCGAAGAATAAAGTGGGCGTTCTGACAGTTTTTGTATTAAAAATCTGTCATAATATCAAATTTATTCCACGGTTAAACGTTGCTCAGCGTTAGTGTAATCGGCACATAATCACACTTTCCTATCTTAACCACGTGGGACAAAAGCTACTTTTAAAATTAAATTGGTAAACTAGCAATAAAATGAAATGCGTTCCACTTTAATAATAATAATATTTATTTTACAAGTCTACCGTTTGGCCAAAATTTTGGAAGAATATTACCTTTACACTTCGTTCCGTCGACACATCGTTACAGTTTATACAATTTACAAAGAATACGAATTAATATAGAATGATATCGACTAAAGCTGCAGACAGATTATTCTCGTGTTGTGTTGTAACGTAATCGGGCACATCGAGCGTCTTCGCTCCATTAGGACTATTATTCCGTAGCTGAAGTGCCAATTTCACCATGCAGCGCCGAATAAAGTTTAACCGAGGAATAAGTTTGATGTTTTGACAGATTTTCAATATAAAAACTGTCTGAGCGTCTTTATTCCTTGGATAAACGCTACTCGGCGATGGAGATATCGGCACTAAATAAATTAGTTGTAAAATCCAAATCATCAGTAATCACCACACATAAATCAAGTAAGTATCACAGAAATGCAGTACATACTTAAAAATTGGTTCGGTTGGATACCAAAGATCAAGAACAAATAAGAAGCAATTTGTGGGACTCTCACTAGTCTACAGATAAATTACATAGTCACTGATATTCGGTCTAGGCCTAGAGAAAGTGACGGTAGTCAGTTGTGCTTGTCATCAGATGAAATGCCTCCGTTTGCCGTTTGTCGCGTCACGACACTCCACAACACGTTAATGTGTCTGCACTTTTATATTGATTTAAACTAATACAGTGCACTAAAACATTAAGGGAAAGGATTACTAAACATTCTTATTTCGAAGGCAATACGTACATGGTAGATAATGATTATAAAATATTTGAGAATTTATATTGCAGGATACCTTCACTACAGCATCTGTGAGCAAAATAGAAGGAAATTCGCCAAAATCCGTTTTACTCATTCGATTCGGTGTCTAACAGGAGCGACAGAGAAAGCAATATATCTCTCGCTCACTCGCAACGTGACGTCATCAAATTCAGATACAGTTAGGTACCTCACGCACTACACACAAACTGGACTCACGCACTATACTAGACATTGCGGCTATTGGCTGTGTTCGCGTAGTGCACGAGGACCATAAAGCTGGCGGAAATACATATGACCAAGTTACTCATATTTGGCTCACAGATTAACAATGACAACTAAATACTTAAACAGTGCTTCTTAATAAGATTTTACTTTAGAAGGTATTAGGTAACTGAAGCACATATTAACGGATCGCAACGTAACGCGCATCTAATACTAAAATAACTGGTCATGCAGACAGACTGCAGATCATCTGCAAAATTGTAAAAATAGACGCAGTTTTATTGCAGCTGACACAGTATTGCACTGACTGATCTATCTTTTTTAGAAATCCACGCTTAATTGGCATGTAATTGTGTAAACTGCATACAAACTGCATTTTTTCAGTCGGCTTGCAGTACAAACGCAGTCCACCCTGTTTAAACGCAAAATGCGGTTATAATCTATGCATACGGTATTTATGGATCGGAAATAATCTATATATATAAAATTCAAAGTCCTGACTGACTGACTGACTGATATATCAACGCACAGCCTAAACTACTGAAGTTAGAAACTTGAAATTTTTACAGTTGGTTCCTTTAATGACGTAGGCGCACACTAAGAAAGGATTATTGGAAATTCCACCCCTAAGGGGTTTAAATAGGGGATGGAAGTTTATATGAAAGTCCGTCATTTTTCAAGCTGTTTCCATCAAAGTTGGTATTTGAGCTTTCAGTTAAAAATAAAGAAGTACGTGTGTCACAGTTTTTGAAAATTCCACCCCAAAATCTAATTCCACGCGGACGAAGTCGCGGGGGCAAAAGCTAGTACTAATATATAACGTTTAAAGCAGTATTACTTCAAAATTGTTTTGACATAACATGCCTACCTTAACGTTATCATTAACTCAAAACAAAATTGAAATAATACTGCTATAAGTAGGCTGTACAGATATTAACAACATAACGATATTAAGAACAAATATCTCACTATAAAATCTTAAATACATTCAATTAAGACTAATAACTAGTCAGTTAAAGTAGCGTTCTACGTTCCGGTGCGACCCGTCCTGTGCTAGTTAATCATTAAAAATTAATATGGTTATCTAACTTCAATATTTATTTGATAAAAAAATTCTAAGGACAAAAAGTTCACCATGGAGCTAACTAATTAATGACTTGATCATCGTTTAAAGCCGGAAACACACTTAAAACACACCAACACGAACCAACAAGTTTTGGCTTGAAATCGGATCTGATTTGGTCTGACACGATCCGGTCGGGAGGAGTGTTATAAATATGTTCCCGGCCAAAACGACCGATATTTCTATTTCTAAATGACTATTACATAATTTTATCGAAAATCCAAGGGGACTAAGGAAAGCAATTAAAAAATATAATCTACAATTATTACTTATTGTTACTCTTTAGGAAAAATATATGAAGTTTTTAAACAAATATGAAATACAAGTACATTAAATCTGAAAATAATTTTTAAATACATTTAACAAAATATATTATTATGTATCTGTAAAATTATTGTGGAATCACTAGATATTTCGTTAATCTAAACATTAGGAGACTAAGCACAACTACTTGAAAAATAAGTGCCCATTAAAATAAGTTATTTCCAAGCATTGATCTTTGCGTCTTATAGCAGGACGAAAATAGCGCAGTGAAATAATAATAATTAAATTA
The DNA here is from genome assembly GCA_038048805.1 of Hipparchia sbordonii. Classification (NCBI taxonomy): domain Eukaryota; kingdom Metazoa; phylum Arthropoda; class Insecta; order Lepidoptera; family Nymphalidae; genus Hipparchia; species Hipparchia sbordonii. The sequence continues at coordinate 1,925,300 of CM076107.1, read as the reverse complement.
ATAGTTTTAATTAATAGTGAAATAGTAATTAAATTATTGTCCATGGTATTAGAAGACAAGTCCACAAAACCATAATTTTTTGACGTTTTTGCAACCATTTTTTTTGATGACAGTAGCCAAGAATTAATGATATTATGAATTTTTCTCATGTAATAGGATTCATAGATTATAAAAAACCTATTTATTTTTTTATTTGAGCGAGATTGATATTTATTTTGATAAAATAAAACTATAAGATACAGCTATCCGCCATATTGGATTGAACACTAATCAGAGCGATACGTCACATCTATCTTCAACTTTGACAGCTACTATAAAAACATACAAGTGACGTCACGAACGTGGCCATGACACCGTCGAGCGTTGTTGCGTGAATTTTAAAAGTTATAAAATTGCAATGGCCTTTTTCAAAATCGGTCACGATGCGTATTATTTTAATTTTAATAAAAAAATATTTGAATAAACATTTTCATATAAAATAACACACACGAACTACAGCTGATCTGGGACAACTGAAAGTCCCAAAACAACATCCTTGAGTTAATTGCATCTCCTTCTCCTCAATGCCGTAAGAAAAGGACAGAATATTCTAGTCGAATAACACGACAAAGCCTGCCTGATTTCATCTATCTTATTTTAATAGACACTTGGATTTTAATGAAAATATTTATTTTCTTAAATATACATTTGGAAATTTTGAAACTTCTCTAGAACATTAATATCAGAATTGTATGTTTACTAGAAATACATTAACTTAGTAAAAGAAACGGCATTAAATTTTTATAGTTATTATAAAGTTTTTGTGATACACAAAACGTTTTTTTAACAAAACCAATCGTTATCGTTTTCAACTTTTTTCGCGCTCGATCGAATATCCGTCAAATAGGCACCACAAAAATAACGGTGCAAAAGGCATCGTGTGCTTATTTCGAACACTTAATAAACCAGTAATAAACTGTTTCCTATATTTTTCTCGGCCATGTTAAGCTAATTTGATATATTATGATGAGCAAACAAAACCAGAGACTAACGGAAAAAGATGGCGATCATCAAAAAAAAAAAAAGTAATCATAAATTAAAATTATACCCATTGATAACGTATCATTAGTGGTAGCGTTGAGCTAAAGGTATTGAGACGGTAAAATTACGTAGACAGAGAAGTACTATAGACTTAATGATATCACCTTTTCACTCCCACACAAAAGAGATGCAGTATAGCGATGTCAAACAAGATAGAATGAGACATAGTTATGTCTATATCCGTCCCTCACTGCGTGCCACGTTTTGAGTTGTTGCTCACAATACATTGTAAGGTTATTGTGAGCAACAAGACGTACAGAGTACGTACGTATTTCACAGTGTTATGCTATCCCTTTCGCCAACACGCTTGGTAGGATTCTAGAGGATACTCATTCTACGTATTATTACTATTTCGAATCGGCTTCTAAGGAACGTGGTCTCTTTTCCCGTCTTTTTCCTTTAGTCTGTTTGTGGTTTACTTTAAAAAGATTTACCATCTTCCCAATTCCAAGAAAAATGCGAACTGCTAGAAAAGTATAAATCGCACGTTAGATTCATCATAAGGCCAATTATATTCTAAAGCTAAGACATAAAAATTGTTTACAAAGCATTAACAATATTATTTTTCAACTATAATTTCTATATAAAGCTTTATCGTCGCTTTCAATAAGAAAAACCTTCATAACGTTACATTATCATCATTATTACATTATTGAATAACGTTATAAAAAAAGAGATTACGTTATTTTTATACTCCCGTTATCATTGCTATTTTATGTATTACGCTAACATAATTTTTAGTTTTAAGACGCTTTATTTATTCAAATCTAAATTAATAACGTTATAATCAAGGAACGTTATACATTGAAATGAACAATAATGAGTATTCATATGGAATTTTACATTTCTATCCAATTCTCGACAATTATTTTACAGTAAATATTAAGATATATTGGAACATTCACTATTCAAATTAAATGTGAGGAACTATCCTAAATTAAAAATCTAATATTAACCGTAAAATATTAACTAATTATAATCTAATATATTATTTAGCGAATATACAATGAATTTAATTTATATTAGAAAATGCCTATAATCTTCGTTGATTTTATTCTTCACTTATCGTACAATACCCCCATAGAATCTCGCCTTATTAAATAATTGTTTCTCATAATGCCATATATAGATAACGCTTCCACATAATACAATCTCATATCGTTACCATACCGATACAATAACAAGACAAGTAAAATACTCGTCTTGTTCGTTACTTCAAACTAAATCGGATTGACAAGAAAGGAATAAAAGAAACTTACGAGTTTTTAAGCTATTGCATAGCTTCTATCGCGGGCCTTGAGCGTGGAGACCGAATCCAGAAATTCCGTAACGAAAATAACTTGACACGGGACTCCTCTCACCGCTAGATGGCGTTGATAAAAAATGCTATGCAATAGCTTTACCGCGGCAGTCCCCGAGTGCCACACGTCTTTTTTTTTTTATCCCTTTCCTTAAGTAGGTACTCCTAGGTACGAAAAATTAAATATGTCAATCGATATGAGCGTTCAATACCTATATGGAACCGGTCTTACTTAAAGAAAGGTTCGTTGCTATACTTGATCGATGGTAAACATTTCTCATGTTGAGAACGACAACTAGTATAATGATAGAACTTTTCAAAACTAAACGCTTATTTTTAAATGTTTTACTTAACTTTAACTCTACTAAGTAGTGCGAGTACATTTTATTTGTGTAAATTTTCTATATAATATCATTTTTGTTTACACAAACAACATGAAGTAGTGGAGTTAAAGTTTAGTTTATTTTGAAACGTCGCGTGCCTCGCCTCTGAAGCAATGTGTCTTGAGCTTTTTTATGTACACCTCTCCTTGCTTTTAGATGAAATTCATTGTATATTGCATTACATAACCGAAGTAACTTTCAACAATGAGCATCGACAGTATACACTTAGATAGTACGCTTTATTAGGCACAATTCAATTTTGTTAACTAGGTCTAGCATACTATACCTACGGTCCATGTTCGGTATGAAAATCTGACAATGGTAAGTGAGCCCAATAATAAACGCGTTGCAGCGCGAGATAGTTCCAATATAATCACCCTATATAAGAATTTGCATGAACATATCGACAACGATGATGGATTTCGAGAATCAAGACTCAGCTCAGACTCAGCTCTGACTCAGCTGAGGCTCAAGATAGATGTTAAAACGAGACACAAATACACTCTGCCATAAATATTCTGTCTCGTTTTAACTCTATCTTGAGTCTGAGCTGAGTGAAAGTGCGCTCTGTAGATTTCAGCTTAAGATCGGAATGTCGGACGATGTTACCGACGTTATTAACGTCAACCAATAGACGCCTACTTTTCTGGACATATGTCTCTTGGATATCCACACGCGCGCACCGTCTTGCGCCACCTGTATCCAGCGTCTCCTTGAGATTAGTCCAAAGTCAGCGGTCCGCCAGTCTAGTTTCCGTTCCCAGCATAGCTAGCATGGGCGGGAGAAATTTTATCCTCGGGGAAAGGATAAAATGTTTATCCCCTCGCTCAGTTTTATTCACCTGTCGAGCAAGAGCAAAACGGTGGAAATAATGTCCACAGTGGATATTCTTATAGGAATATACTTTTCCTTTCCCCTTTCGCCATGCATTAGCATAGGAAGAAGATAATTTTATCCCTTGTCAATGGATAAAATCGGGGCATAAAACTTTTAGCTCCTCCCTATGCTTAACCTGCTGGTTGCCATATCTTAAAAACCTCAAGAATAGAAATTGTTGAACAACGCAAAAGTAAAATTTTGAGAAATAACGTTCTATAGATCGAATACAGAATAAATGACTGTAAAATAAGCTAAACTAAGCTAGTTTACCCAAACACTTAAGAAATACGTTACACGAAATCCAACATAGCTGTAAATTTTTGCAATCTCTGATCTCATACTAAGGGTTTCTTTTGAGATATTATAGCCATTTATTAGTTTGGCATAGACCTCTAGAGAAACATATATCGATTAAACCCCTTGCTGAAATCCGTTTATTAATGAAGGTGGTATGGTACCATTTATTATTAAACATTGCAGATTTTCACATTGAATTATCACTATGAATACGTACATTATCTACTTCCACGTCAGTTATATTAAAACTTATAATTAATTGCATCGACTTAACTAAGAAGGGATTACAGTTTTGGACGGGTGCCAGATTTGAGCAAAATTCATTTCGTTCATTATTATTATTCTAATCAAAATCTAAATTGGTATCACAAGTGGGATAACGCATCTGTGATATATTCTATTGCTTTGACATTTTTGAATGTAAGATGGATTAAGTCTTATGATCTTATATTTTAAATTGAGATAAACTTTAAATTTTTTGAATTCAAGACCTTGATCGTTATTTTTCAACTTTTATTTAACCATTTCTTAATAAACCATAGACATTGAAGGTCGTGTTAGAAGGTACAATAATAGACAAACAGGCAAGATTAACTTTTGAACCACTAAGTTACTGTTGCATTCTTATGAAGGTCTATAATAAGTAATTAATCAAAAATATAAAATTAATTTAATTATTAAAGCTCACAAATCTGGCACTATCCACAGAAGACGGAAGTTAGGAATAGTTAAGGAATAACACTCATAGACTCCGAAATACCTACTAAACAGTCGAATCACCGTTGCATATTGTCAATGTAACCGACTCGAGTCAAAGAGAACTGTACAAGGTGTTAACAAACTTACTTATAGTTGACAAACTGACGTTGATTAACTGTCTTAACAGTAGGCAAACTATCTTATTGGTCGACAAACCGTTTTATTAGTCGACAAACTGTATGGTCTGATGACGAACTATGTTGAAAGTTTGGCTAAGTTCTATTTGACTCGCGTCTTCCAAATATATGTATATGTATGATAAGAAACTAACATCAACGTATTCAATAATGAATTAAAATAGTAAAAAGTAGTAAACGCAAACACTGTACAGATTACAAAAAAAACGATAAACAATTCAAAATATGATCGATAAATGAAATATGGACCAACACAACACACAAATGTAGTCAAATAATTTGATATATTCAAGCAGGTGACTTTCAATTAAATATCGATTTTTAAATCAGTAATCCCAAAAAAAAAAACTAGAAATAAATTTTAATCACACAATAACTTTCATATCGCAAAATATTCGTCACGGTTCAGATTTATATTTTCATAGTAAAAGAAAAAACTTGTATGAAGAAATCGATCTTAAATTGAAATACTACGAAAAGAAACCAAAAAGAACCTACATAGAAATGTATCTAAAACAGTTTTTTAAAGCTGAAAATATACATAATATAGGCAGAAGACATAAATAGTATTTTAAATAAAAAAAAGCAGTTATATAATACAAGAGAACGAAACAAGCTCCAATGTATTAATGAAAAATGAAACAAAATTGGACGCAGATACGCAATAACGATTCAACCCACAAACTTTTGTCAAATTAAATACATACGTAATGGAAAAGAATAAAGTTGAATTTTCAATTTATAAGTTGTGTGGGTTGACTCATTATTGCGTGTCTGCGTCCAATTACTACTACAACCTATCGCAATTTTATTTAGCAAAGTATTTTTGTTCACATGCGATACCATAATGAGGATACAATTTATATTTATATCTACTAACTCCTGTTTTACAGACTAATACAATCTATTGAGCACATCATGTGGTTCATAAGCCAATATGACAACACCACCTGCCACATACACAAATATAAAATTAACATATATAAATAAATATATTATATAAATGTATTAATAAATAAATTTTATGATAGAAATATACGAATCAATTTTTCGGATATGTTCACATAGTATATACACATATATATGAAAGAATCAAAATTATGAGTCATACTAGTTTGTCAACAAAAAAACTAAAAAATATTGCCAAGGCTTTATGGGTTCAGTTTGAATAAAATTTGTTGTTTTTAAATGGCCGATGGTGTTGCAAATATAAAATGAACAAATTGACATTCGCACAACGTATGTTAAACTAAGAATTCGTTCGTAGCTATTTTATTTTACTAATGCACTAAAAGTTCGTTAATGTAGCTTGTTTATATGAATTTTTTTCATAATTATATAACCATATTAGACTATTACTGTTCTATAAATAATTTAACAATTTAAATATGAAGGAAATTTAATAAACACATCGTAGGTATATATATAGTTTCTACAGTAATAGGAGTGTTTCAAAACATTAACAACAGAAAATTAATTACAGTATTTAATAATGATTTGATACTGTATGAAACATAGATAATAATAAAATAGAATTTATTATTTTTTGACTGAAAAAGCTCAAGTTTTAAATAAATTATAAATCAGTATGGTTTGTTTATATTTTGAAACACCCTGCCTGACCTTTAGGGTGCATTTATTCTGCAATGCATTTTGATGAGTCTTAAAGAGTTATTATTGTTAAAGAAATTTCGAATTTTGTGCTGAGATTCGGTCCCATAGTTTAATAGTGAAAAATAGTTTCATAGTATTCGAAGGTTTAGGAGAGAAAAATATCAATATTGGTGAAATAAGATGTCCCAAAAATGCAGTTAAAATTATTATATCGAATTAAATAAAGTCATCAATTGACAAATAAATTAGCAACTCAAATTAATACATATATAAATATTTAGACTTTTCATTATTATTAAACTAATAGAAATACTCAGCATAAAATGTTAAATTATACAAAAAAAAATTACAATATAAAATACTAACGTAACGTTATAGCAAGTAACGTTGTCAAATAATAAGCTGTGGTAAATAAATACATAAAAATAAATAAGTAGTAATAATTACGTAAAAAATATATTATAACCAACAATGTTTTCCACACCAATTTTAACTTTGTAAACAGGTATAACATTTTAAGGTATTACAGAAAAAGCTCTAGGATTTCAACAGTGGAAAGGGGAATCTAAGCGCAAAATAACTTTTAATTTTTTTTTATTACAATTCTCGTATGTTATACAGAACTCTATTATATTTTGTGTCTAAAGAATTTATTTACCAACTTGTTAGTTGTTAGCTGTTAGTTTAAGGAATACATCTGGAGTTTTAGTCGAATCATTTATAAAAAAAAAAATCTAATTTTTTGAATATTAAAAGAGGACAAAATCGATTTCAAAAACTGTAAATTTCTTTCACTCTCTTGTCCTATCTGATACTACTATGATCTCTATGGTACTAGTACGCCGAGCCGGACGAGCCGCAAATGACGTCATCATGACGCAGAATTGAAAAGAATTTACACAAAGCCATACAACAGAAAAGTTTTTAAAATTATCTTTTTCACTGTTTGAGACAACACGTCATAGCTGATCTTGTCCTCGTCGCTATTGACGAATTTTCAGAAGAAAAAAACTGGATAACTTTGCAATAAATTTATTGTATTGCAAAGTTTATTCCAAGTGCGACATAAATAAATAAACATCTATTTTGCATTGTTTTGTGAAAACGCTCCTAGATTGAGACTGCAGGTCCACTGAACTAAAGTGTGAGTGAATTGGGAATGTCAAAAGGGGCATTTCAAAGGGCCATGAATCAGCTGCAATTTTATATGACACCCAGGCTAGGCCTACTAGTATCATAGAGGTCAGTATTTGACGGTCTTACTTAGGGGAACTCTACCTTGGTTATCAATTCCATAAGCGATGAAAATATCTCTCAACTGTTACTTTATGTTTTCTATTTTATGCCCCTATATTATTTTATGTACCTTGGAAATATGATGTTATTTTTGCCTATTTTTTTTCGGATAGTTAAAACTACTACTGTAAAAATCAAATCTGCATCTTAATTACACGCGCTCTTAAACACAAAATATAACGGAGTAGTATCTAAACCCTTAAACACTAGACCAGTCACATAAGATAACACATGATCATTGAAGGTCCACACGCCTATATCCTCGTGTCGGACAGGCGGAACTTTTTGCAATAGAGCCCTTTTCAAAACGGACGATGGTGGGGCATGTACGCCGGCTGGTAGAAGTCGCGTCGGTATCTGTTCTGCGGCTGGTAGATGTGGTACGTGTGGTTGTAGTCCTGTCGGTGCAGCATGTCCAGCTGGTCGAGGCTGTGGTGTCGTTGCGGCGCCATCGGCGGCACTATCCGTGCAGCGTGCGAAGGTTTTTTACGTGCATTAACTTTTTTTTATTTTTTTAATAAAACAATATTGTAACTTCAAATCGTAATGGGCGCTGTTTTGTTTTTATCTTCTAAACACGAAAAATTAAGAAATGTGTGCCTCTTTAGTAAATAAATTAAATAGTTTCAACAACATCTAAGGTTCATTAATACGTACTATCGGATGGTATCAAATACTAATAGACGCTGTTTTGTTCCTCCTTACAACTAACTTCACTCACAACTTTGTTGTTCCCAAAATTTTTATAAAAATATTTACCATTCATACCATAATACGCTTATTTAAATATTTTTTGGAGCTCTAAAAAATGTTTTTTTGTAAACTTCTTTCCCTTACCTCGATTATGATGGAAGCCCGCCGCCCAACCGGCATAGTACGCCGCCTTTTGCTTCCCATGTTCTTCCGCTACCTGAAATTACAACATTCCACTTTAACATAGCTTCATTTGATGCCTGGGTTTTGGAATCATCGATATTATATAAACTACGATGATATTAATCATGAAATAAGAAAAAATTGCATTATTTAGCACACAAGAATAATGTAAAGGGAGAACACTGATGCCTATATTACGAGTTCAAAACTTATCTTTTACAGTAGTAATTCTACCTACTCAATTATTGATTACATTTTTTTTTTAAATCAAATCACTTATTTGCTTGATTAATAAATTTTAAACTTAGCTCTTGTCCGCGACTTCACTCGCGTAGAATTAAATTTTTAAAAATCCTCTGCTTTTCTAAGTACCAACAAACCTCATTTATAATGTTAGTAAAGATAATATCATTGTTACATTTAAAGAAAGTTTTTAAATAGAAAGAGCTCATGAAATCTGGAAAGAAGAATAAGAAAGAAGAACAATTACATATACAAGTGTGAACACCACATATACAGAAACAAATTGAGTCTCAAGCAAGCCACACACATTAAGATCTACCTGGTCGGTCTGCCTGCAAGTCGCACATATTAAAAACCGACTTCAAACGCCACTACAAAGTATATATAATTTAAAAAAAAAAAGATTTACCGAGTTTCTGATGCATAGATAATGCCGTATGTCAATTCATCGACAGGCAAGTAGACCTCTCAAGTAGAAAGTACAAATATAAGCTTTCTTGTTTCTCGTTTATATAAAAGGCTATGTTCCATTGACCTCTATATTTAATCTATGATTAACACTGGACCTGCTGGTGTAATTTCTCTTTAAGACAGATAGATATGAGTATCTATGAAACTCATAGGTAATATTGCGAATGGGGCATCGACATCTATGATTAATCTATGATTTTATTATTGTTGTTGTATGATTTCATAGATTGATTATAGAGTCGGTGCGCCATTTGCAATATTATTAGTTCCAAAGACACTCGTATGTCAAATATGGCGCTTCAAATTGAGCCATTTTGCTGTCATTTGTATAGGGTCAGCAAATCCAGTGTTTATCATAGATTTGTTATAGAGACCAGTGTTATGTCCCTTTCGCACCGTTGTGTCGCTGTGCAGCCGCCGGCGCACACTGCCGCGCGGTACCGGCGTGACCCCCCAACGGGGGTGTTTAAAATGGTCCACTAAGGGCGCTGGCTAACGCGCGGTAGGGGGCAATTTAGACCCCGACCCGAGCCAATTGGTTGCATGCACAAACAAGTTCCATATGATTCACAGTTCATGGGCGAGATGATTCACAGTTCAAAGGCAGCAAGTTAAATCATAATCGGGATAAAACTACTTAATAGCGACAAGAACGAAACAAGACCGAACAGGGATTTCGAAACTGAAGAAAAGCATGTGAATGCATAGAACATAAAACATCTGTATGAGAAACTACACTACACCATTCACATTGTTGAGGGTAAACTTAAGAACTTTGTATGATTAGTTTGAATTTTAATTGGGTTCGATAAGAGCGCTGGCTAGCTGGCGGTGGGGGGCAATTTAGACCCCGACCCCGAGCCATTGGTTGCATGCACAAACAAGTTCCATATGATTCATGGGCGAGATGATTCACAGTTCAAAGGCAGCAAGTTAAATCATAATCGAAGTAAAACTACTTAATAGCGACAAGAACGAAACAAGATCGAATAGGGATTTCGAAACTGAAGAAAAGCATGTGAACGCATAGAACCGAAAACATCTGTATGAGAAACTACACTAAACCACTTCCAGCTTTGAGGGTAAACTTTTGCACGTACAAAAGTGTTTATGATTGGTTAATGATTAATAATTTGATCTGATAAAAGCGTTGGCTAACTAGGGGCGATATTGACTTCGACTTCGAGTCAATCGGTTGCATACCACGGGTGAGATAATATTACAATACGGATAAAACAAAATAATATTATGTAGCAACCAAATATAAATTTCAAAACGTACAAAAAGTTTGATAAAATTATATAGAAAAGTGTGTAAAAATCGTACAATTTTGAAAGGTATAAAAAGCTCGAAGAGACATTCAATAGAACTTAACTGTACACAAAAGTAAAATTATACTTAATAAATAAAGTAAATTGGGACTAGAACATAAGAGCATATTCTAAATGGAAATAGGAAATTATTGCATTGTACATAATATAGTTTAGTTTAACTGTCAATCTACATAACATTCTGTGTACAATTAAATTAAAACCGTCCCCAATAAGAGCGTACATAAATAGCGTGATAAAGTCTAGAAAAGTTGTGAGAAACAAAACATCTAAAAGAAATGAAAGAAGATGAAGAAACTTATTGAAAGCACAAGACGAGAAGGGGTGTAAGGCTAATGCAAAATACATTCATATTACTTAAAGATAAATAAATAGATAATAGACGGTTTCATTAGAAAACAGTTTTATTAAAGTAGTCATAAATAATGAATTGTTTAATAATAAATACAAATAGAAGATACATTTATTTCAATAGAGCAAAAAAATTATGTAAAGAAACAATTCATAGATAAGGAAGTGCAGTGATTTAAAAAGACATAGACAGAGTTAAAGTCAAGTGTAAAGTAATAATAGAGAAAAAAGAAGTGAATTGCCTGTAACAAATAATATATTTAGACAAACCTTAACGCACAGCGGTTCCGTACCGCCCTCCGGTATGACGTTGTTTAGCGCCGCTATTGCCTCCTGAGCCTCTTCCCGCTTATCAAACCTGCCAACAAAATGTACAATTTCCAAAATCAGACAACTATTTAGATTTAACAAACCAATTCTTTGAAAGCTTTTCGCTTTGAGAGAAGGATTCTAGGAAATCGTTTTAGAATAGTGTACTACAAGGTAGGCTTCTGAGTCCTAAAATTTACCTACTGTTTACTAACAATGTAAGTAAATATTTGGAGTACTGCAAGGAATTCTTCTGGCCTTGAATTGTTTATAGACAATTTAAGTTTAATATTTGGAGCTCTTCTACTTCAATATAAGTATATATTGGGATTTTTATGAGGTTTCGACAGAAAGCTGCAGATCTTCTGGGTCTTTAAAAATCATTTTAGAATGGTGTACTACAAGGTAGGCTTCTGAGTCCTAAATTTTACCTACTGTTTACTAACGATGTAAGTAAATATTTGGAGTAGTTCAAGGAAGTCTTCTGAGTCCGAAGCTTTAGCTACTGTTTACAAACAATTTAAGTAAATATTTTCTACTACTATAATAACAATATGAGTAAATATTGGAAGTTTTATAAGGTAAGTCAAACTAGGTAGTATTGGCAGTTAACCAAAAAGGTATGATTAATGAACGTACCTAACAAAGGCTACTCCTCTGGGGTTGCCGTTATTCTTATCCCTTAGTATGTGTTTCTGCACTATTCGGCCGTATTTGCCGAATATCGTCTCCAACTGCTCCTCGGTGATGCCGCGGGGCAGGTTGGTGACGTAAAGGTTCGTATCCTTTATGTCTTCGCCGGATGGACGCGCGTATGATACCTGAAAATAAAAATAACTATAATAACATGTAACTATACAGAACTATATAGAAATCCGCCGCCAATCGCTCACGAGGAATATAAGAGCGTCAATTTACCACGTTGCGATATACAAGTTAAATTAACATCATGGCGATATTAAAGTATGAGGAATTTTGCGAGCTGAATTCCGTTCCCACAATGAACCGATAAATCTGACTGAAGTTCTGCGTAATGTTGCGGATGCACGATTGGCATTTTGTCCGCTAAGATTGTTTGTTCTCCAAACATTTTCATACGATCTATTGGAGCGGAATTTACGACACGATGAGTATTGTCCCTGGGTTGTCTACCGGTCATGTAACACCGCAGTCCCGTCGTGACCACAGCCCGTGCAACTGGATCGAAATATCGTTCCGAGCAAAGCATTTGCAGTGGTACATACTCGTATAATATATGATAATTATGTCATTAAACCACAAATTAAGTCTAAAATCTTAAGGGTTCCAAGTCACCTTTAACCGCTTATTTCTGAGCTGGTAGCCGTTGAAGGTGTCGATCGCTCTCGCCGCGTCCTCCTCTCTCGTAAAGTTAACAAAACCGAAGCCGTAACTGTAACCAGTCTGAAAGTAAACAAACGTTACATTTTATAAACTGTTGCAGTTTTGTAAAGTATGTACCAGCTTTTGCCTGCAGCTTCGCTCACATAAAATTCGATTTTTCAAACCCTTATTTTACTCCCATAGGGGTCGAATTTTCGAAAAAAAAAAAAATACGGATTTCTACGTTCGTTGGGTTATTGAGGATAAAAGAATTTTCTTTGACTTTCTTATTCTTATTTCTATTAATTCGAAAACATGATCTTTTTATCCCTTGATTGCAATACCACCTAATGATAAGTGACAATGAAGGGAGCGATATGAATGAATGAATGAATGAATATACTTTTATTGTACGCCACACATAATATAAAGAATATACACAATGAGCTTAATAAATAGCATACAATTTGGCGGCCTTATCGCTACATAGCGATCTCTTCCAGGCAACCAATGGTGTTAAAGGACATAGCTACAGATACTAGCGGTATCTGTAGCGATATGGAAGAGGTATGGCAGTTTTAATTAAACCCACACCCTTAATCGGCAATCCCACTCTACGTCACATCAAATCCCACGTACCTTAAAGTCCTTCATAACTCTGCAGCTCTCGATCGGGCCTATGGTCATGAACATAGCGTACAGGTCCTTCTCGGTCATGGTCTGCGGCAGGTAGTTCACGATCAGGTTGGTGCGGCTGGAGTCGCCGCCCGCCGCCGACACGCCGCCGCCCTCCGACATGCTGCCCCAGCACCGCACGCCCGGGTGGCCGCGACCTCGATACTGCTGCTGAATTTGCTGCAAACGAGTAAAGGGTTTTTTTTTATAATTTTAGCGAGCAAAAAGGCAAGCGGGTCACCTGATGTTAAGTGGGTACCGCCGCCCATGAACATTTGTAGAATCAGAGGCACCACCAATGCGTTGCCGACTTCGATCACAGAAAAATAAGGGGATTCAGCACTTCATACTTCAACTATTATTCAAATGCATCATTGTTCCTTGACACTTAAATAACTGCTTCACGTCAATGTTCGATGACAGACTAGCTAGCGAAATGATCTGCACTCATATTTAGTGGTTACACAAATCGGACTAACATGCGATATCCACTTATTTTTCTATGATCGAAGGTTGCCGGCTTTTTAGGAATTTGTTGTTCCGCCCCTTGAATAACACCATGTTGTAATTTACTGTATTTTTGTCTGGTGGGAGGCTTTGGACGTGGCTAGTTACCACCCTACCGTCAAATAAATACCGCCAAAGCGATTTAGCGTTCCGGCATGATGGCGAGTAGAAACCGAATAGGCATATGGGTTGAATGTACACTGCCATACTTCTTCCAAGTTAGCGCGCCACCATCTTAGACTGCATCGTCACTTATCATCAGGTGAGATCGCAGTCAAGGACTATATCCAAAACCAACCAAACCACCAAGCAAATCAATATGAGAAAGACATAGGTATATACATAATCTCCATAGTCTCTCTTGGCTTTCCCGAATTGTTATAGGTCATAGGAAAGAGAGTACCAAAGCTACATCTAAAACGATGCCAAGAAATAGACACATGTAAGCAGACTGAGCGGAGTCAATTACATTTAGGTCAATATTATGCGTTGTTACAATGGCCATATATCATGCTAAGTGCTAAGTAACTTTACTACTGAGTGTAGAGACTTTAATACTTACTAGTATTATAAATGCAAAAGTGCATTCGTTAGAGCCACGAGGTAACAAACAGACACACAAAAACACATCTGTGTATCTCTTTTCGTCGGGGGTTAAAAATCTGTCATAACGCCAATTTTATCCGTCGGTTAAAAGTTATTCGGCGATCAAGAACATCGCGTATATTGACGGTTGAACACGATAATTTTATCGCGATAACGCGACACGAATTTTCGCACGATAATGTACCCGCAGTTCAAAAAATTCAAAATTCAAAATTTATTTATTTCATATAGGCTAACTTGTAGCTCTTATGACACGTCATAAATCTACCACCGGTTCGGAATGCAGATTTTGCTGAGAAGAGCCGGCAAGAAACTCAGCAGTTGCTCTTGCAGTTGCAGTATAAGAATAAATAGATTTACCATCGTAGGTTTAAACTTTTAAAGAATGGCTCAAGGCGAACCTTAAGTGATTATTCCCCTTGTGTTAATCTCAAACGAAGCATTCAAAGTCGTAGTAGGCGGAATAAAGAAACTTTATTCACCCGAATACAATATAAAAGCTGCAGCGTAATCCGCCGCATTTCCGCATAAACTCGACAAACAAAGTTTCGCATTACCGCCACAATATGTCAATTCGCGAACAGGCCATAACATTACAATCGAAAAACTAGGTTAAGACCCTGACTCATAAACTTGGAGCGGTTTCAAACTTGCGTATTTTTTGCGCGTATTAAGCTCGTATTGGCTTACGCGTTTACACGCGCGCCATATTTTGCGCTTCAAAAAACCGAACGCGCTTACACTCGTTTATTCCGGCGTGTTCGTTCGAACTGGTTGATCAGTCAGTAGCAGTATGGATTCCGACGGAGCAACATCAAATTGAAATTTATTTAATTCATATAGGCCTACGTGTAGCTCTTATGACACGTCATGATTCTACCATTGCAGGTCTACCATCGGTCTACGAGCTTATAAGAGTTGCGCGTGTGGCAAAAGATGCGCCTATTCGCAACTACAAGCGCTTCCAAAAACGAGCTAATACGCGCCAAAAAACGCTAATCTAAAACCGCCCTGTACGCTCCCACCTAGGCTCCTAACAGGCACACACACGCAATGTGCATGTACACGACGTAATCACAAGTAAAGCTCACGCGCCCTCGTGAAATGCAAGAACTATACCATGAATCAGAAAAGTTGAAATAATTTCGTGCGGGTAGGTTGGATTTCAACTACGCAAGGGTGTCATCGCTCGGTGCTTTACGACAAAGGGAGCTAATATAATCATAATAAGTTTTGAAAATCCCAACTCACCCGATCATTGGCAGTTCACCCTTTTGTTTTGGAAACAATAGCGATCATCGGCTATCGGAGGCGGAGTGGCTCAGAGGTGCTTGCCAAGTGCTTGGGACCGAGTCGCATGAAATAGTAGCGCTACAGAACTACTTGTGGGTCACGGTCTTAACCTAGTTTAGTTTTTCGTTTGTAATGTTTATCGCGAGTTCGCGTATTGGCACCACTTCCGATGTTGCGGAACTTGGTTATTACAACTACCTCCAATTTATGACACGTCATCTCTTGGACTGAGCTCCTATACAGCGTGCTCTGATTTGAGACAATAAGACACGAAACAAAAATATATCTATTTAATATATATTAAAATACATTTATTTAAGCCTTAATAGCCCAAAGGTCGCAACTGAAAGGTCGCAGGTTCAATTCGCACCCATTGCACTATCGTCGTACGCACCCTTACACAAGCTTTCCGCTTATATTTAGAGGGGAGAGGAGAATATAAGTCTAGCTCTGACTTATATTTTTTTTTATTGTAAAATATGTTCAGCTGTGCGTTCGTCAAAATCGTCTAGCCATATTAAAAACGGGTCGTATCTATTCTCTTTCCATGATCGTTATCGCTAACGCTAAAGCAGGGGCTCTCAAATTTTTTATCACACGGAAGCGTGATAAAAAAAACTTTGGGAACCCCTGCTCTAGAGCGGCGTTAACGATCATGGAAAGAGAATAATAGATGCGACACATTTTTAATACGGCTAGGGCAGCTGAAAACGCCCTAAGGAGCGGTGCCGTGTAAGCTAGCTCTTAGCTACGAGAGCTACCTTCAGAATGAACCCTAAGTTCGGGCTCCCGTCCAGTTACAGATCAAATCGTCCTCATTAGATCAAATTATAAATTCTTCATCAATTTTAATATCCACAGACAAAAAGCCGCAGATATAATGGCAAAGCAGTAAGGCAGATGCATTATTAATGAAACAAGTAACAAATGCATTAGTAACTTTATAGAGAAGCAACCTCCATTTCCATTGGATGGCTGCCAGAGCTCTTGTCGCCTGTCTTCTACAGAATGTACGCGGACCGTACTATCAAATAATGTGAGCATTTATATATTTTTTTGCGAACTGTACCCAACCTACTTAAAACTAGGTACCTATTTGCTGTCGCGATAAAGTTGATCGCACATCTATACTTATAATAAAACTGTAGCGGGCCGTCTCTCTGTGCGCGCATCACGCGAAAATTACTGAACGAATTTGAATGAAAGGCATAGTGGTAACTGATACAGTAGTTTTCGCGTGAAGCGCGCATAGACAGACAGACAAAAATTCTTAAAAAATTGTTTTGGGCTCATTATCGATATAATAAAGCATTCTCCGAATAAAATATCAAAATACATTTAATGTACAGAATTCGTCCCGTTACAGTTTTATTATAAGTATAGATAGTATTTTTAAGTGCAAAAATCTGGTTCCTTTGGATCTCTGCTATTTTTCGCTATTTTTGCCTATTAATATATCGATGGCCTGTAGAAACCGATTTTTGAATAAAATATGGGTTTAATCTACACTGCCATACCCGTTCCAAGTTAGCCCACTAGCATCTGAGACCGCATCGTCACTTAACATCAGGTGAGATCGCAGTCAAGGACTATCTTGTCATCGAATACAAAAAAAATATCGACTGTTCCGTAGAACAAAGTTACATCTGCTAAATTCACAACTTGAAATTTGAACCTTAAAATTAAAAGATCTAAGGCTCAAATCTTAAGTCATGAATTTAGCAGATGAGTCTTTGTTCTACGGAACAGTCGATATATACAATGCAAATGTTTATTGGTGTGAACGCAGCTTTATGCAGAATCTACTTTTATGCAAACTGTTTCTACTTTGAACTATTTACTTTCGCGATCCCAATTTAGTAGAAAGGTCAAGTACTTAGTAGAAAAGTATGAATACCAGTTATATTTTATAATATTTTATTTCAGTCATTTTGGCAATGTAAGTGTTGAATTAAAATAATGTACTCAATAGCTCAATGATGAAAGGGTGGATTGAAGTCCTAAAGGGCTCAGATTCAAACCTCTCTTATTCGACTTCTTTCCACAGAAATATCATGGAAAAACATAAAAACAACCCTTTCTAATTTTTAATTAAGGAGGTCAAGAGTGTTCCAACTTCATAATTGTTATCTATACTAACTCATACTTCCATACTGATAGAATAGAATAGAATAGTTTTTTATTCAAATAAACTTTTTCAAAGTGCTTTCGATATTAAAAAAATGTGAAAGAAACTCTGTCTGTCTGTTCCTTTTCAAGGCTTAACTGCTAAACTTATCTAGACAAGATGGCTTACATTTCAGAGATATAAAAAGGATACATTGTATACCAAAAAATTCAAAGTGTTCTAGCCTCAAGATTTAAAAAAAACATCCATACTGATATTATAAATGTGAAAGAAACTGTCTGTCTGTTACAGACAAAACTTAAATACTAAACTTATCTAGACGAGATGTCTTATATTATGAAGACAGAAAAATTATATTGTATGTCGAAAAATTCAGAGTGTTTTGGCCTCAAGATTTAAAAAAAAACAATATCAGGTGTGGGAAAAAACCATAACTAAATAGTGCGTAAAACCAACATGTACTTACTTTATTACAGCAATATTACACGAATCACCAGAATAGAGTAATATAATTCTAAACAAGAATAAAAGTTCTGAACAAACTAAACCAAACTGCACATAAATAAATGCAATATTGAAAAAACTTGATCATCTCGCTTCAAACAAATAACAAAAACTAAACATTTTTATGCAAAACAACCAACTGGATTAGTATGGCAATCTAGGTGGTTGATATTTTTTTATTTTTTTATTCGATGACAAGATGGCCCTTGACTGCGATCTCACCTGATGGTAAGTGACGATGCAGTCTAAGATGGTAGCGGGCTAACTTGGAAGGGGTATAGCAGTGTAAATTCAACCCATACCCCTAATGACTAATCGGTTCCTACACGCCATCGTGCCGGAACGCTAAATCGCTTGGCGTGCAAAGACGTGCCGTCTTTGACTGTAGGGTGGTAACTAGCCACGGGCAAAGCCTCCCACCAGACAAAATTGATATGATATGATATTATTAGTCAAAAAAGGTTTCAACAAATAAGTTCATAAGTAAGCTATTTTACAGTGACTGTATCGTTCTAGTGCTCTCTTTCTCTAACAGTAAACTTAAAAGCTCTATAATATATTTCGAGACTAGTTATGATATTAAAAAAAGAAAAATGACAGTTTTTAATATTATATTAAAACTATATTATCAAGTCTATGTAAGATATTAAAGAAAGAAAAATGACAGTGTTATAATATTAAAAACCCTTATTTTAAATATATAAAAAAATTGAGCAAATACCCAATTGGACTCACACACTCAATAATGAGTCAACCCACACAACTTATCAATTGAAAAGTTAACTTTATTCTTTTACATTGTGTATGTATTTTATTTGACAAAGGTTTATGGGTTGAATCGTTTTTTTTTATATGAATAGCAGGCAAACGAGCTGGCGGGTCACCTGATGTAAAGTGATTACCGCCGCCCATGAACACTTGTAGTACCAGAGGCACCGCCAATGCGTTATTGCATATCTGCATCCAATCAACAATGAGTTAAGTAATACTCACATTTTCTAATGGATTAAAGCTTCTATCCCAGCTACTGACCGGGGTCCCGCCGAACAGGTATCCTGGGTACCGGTCACACATTTATCAATCTTTCACTGACTCTCCACCCCAAAAACGCTAGCACCTCCTTAATATTGAGCAATTACTCTATAACCGCATCCTTAAAGCCATTTTAAACGATTGTGTTCATGCTTAATACTAAATTGTAGATGATATCTGTAACAAAAAGTTTAAAATCTGTAACCAAAATATGGGAAATTGGTTTTTTTTTTATATAAATATCAGGCAAATGAGCAGGCAGGTCACCTGATGTTAAGTGATTACCGCCGCTCATGAACACTTGTAGTACCAGAGGCACCACCGATGAGTTGCCAGCTTTTTAGGAATTCATTGGTCCGTCCCTTTGAATAACCCAATATTGTAATTAAGTGGGAATGCCGTCGAAGGGAGATGATTAAACAATTTGGTAGTATGTGGAAAAAAAGATCTGTCTGTGTGTTAAAACATCTGTCACATTGATTTATTTGTATAAGATGTAGCCTATGTCACCCAGACCATAATAAAGAATGTATTGACTTCACCAAAATTGGCTCAGTAGTTTAGACACTAAGGTGGAACATTTAAATAGTCATATACATACATTGACTGCTTAAGTCATAATCCTTTCTTTTCGCTTAGTCCTAGTCTGGTAAAAATTATCTTACATTAAAAAAAAATCATTTAAAATTTTAGTAGACTTGAGAATTTGCGTGATTATTTGAAAACTAGTTGATTCTGGCGAGTTTGTCCATGTGGATTCAGTTTTTAAAACCCTGCAGGAAATCTTTGATTTCCCAGGGTAAAAAGTAGCCTATACCACTCTCCAGGTCAACAACTATACCCATGCAAAAATCACATCAATTTGTAGTTCTGTTGCAGCATGCACAACCAACAAACAAACACACTTTCTCATGTAAATATTAATAAGGATTTGTAAGGATGTTGATTCTGTGAAGAAATACTAATTTTTAAATTCTTCTAGAATTTAAAAAAATCAAGTAAGCCATGCTAATATTGGGCAATGACCTCTAATGCCAAGATCTATAGAGCGTGCTCAGCCTTAACATAAGTTAGAGTTAAAACAATATGCTTTGACATAAATCTGTCTCGTTTTAACTCGGTCTTTGGCCTGAGCAGAGTGATAGTGCGGTCTATAGATTTCAGCCTAAAAGTATAATCTTTTAAATGTTTTCAGTGCCCTAACAAAGCAGCGTAGTTATTGTTGTAGTTGTAGTGTTTAAAAATGATTGCAATCAAGTAAATTTTGTATGTAAAGATTTCACATAAAAATAAATTATAGACAGACACTTCACCACAATCACACTTGATTTCAAAAATCCTTTCTTAGCATCTGCTAGGAATGCCACCCAATTATAGTGTGGGCATCTGCCCACTCCATAATTGCTATCTGTTTGCTAAAGATCAGCCTGATATGTTCAGTGATTTGAGCTGTGCCTTGATAGTTCAGTCAGTCAATCAGTCACCTTTTCCTTTTATATATTTAGAATTTAGAAGATAAAGGATTACCATATACCAAGGATACTTATATACCAATTTGTTTTACAACTTGCAACTTAATATTTTAACTAGCTTTTACCCATGACTTGGTCTGTTATGATCACCATTCTCAACAAAAGATTGAAACATTTATAAATTAGAATCTTCTTTTACCAGAATATTTAATGTATGAGTTGATTACTCCAGACTCCCAAGTCAGACTACCACATAACTGAATAATACTAGATAATTCATAAGATTTAAGTAAAATATTTTCTTTTAGCAAACTTCTTTTTGGGATGGATACCAAATATCTCATATTATCATAATTACTCCAGTTAAGACTTTAGACATAATAAATGTTACAAAATTAGGTTCTGCTTCACTTAGTTCGCGTTTAATGTAAAACCGCACTTTTCATGAATAATTATTGTCCATGACTTTACTTGTTAGCTCAGAGAAACGTTCGTAATTTTATTAATTTGTACTGACAACTGAGAACCCATACAACAAAATTTCAAACCTTTCAAAATATTGTTTGCAACAATGCCATCGATTTATTAGCACATAAATTCAAAGCATCAAACCTTAGTATGCTTAAAAATCGAAGTTTAAAAGGATTCCTTCGGCAAATAAACATGATTTACGTATTTATTTTAAAACTAACCAGAACATTTTTCAAAGTAATTTTAGTAATAGAAGACAGCACTAAGTAACTTATAAATAACACAGTTAAATTAAAGATTACTTACAATTTTTTCTTAGAAAGTGTAAGAAATATCTAAGATAGGTTTCGCAGTTTATTTTAAGGATTTCAGGTGATTTTTTAATAGCGCTTACAATTCGGAAATGTCACCCAACAATTTCTTGATTTTTGCTTTTTGCCGACTTGCCGACTCCTTCCTTTTTTGTAGTCTGTGCAGTGACAAGAAGTAGTCTTTGGTCTGTGATCTACTCTAGAATCTTTTATTTGTCTACGGCAGGTACCGACATAAAGCACGTGATACACATGCTAGTGGATGGCATGCTAGATGTTAGTAAGCTGTCATGCCAGGTCTCGGAGGAAAAAAAATTTTGTGTTGGCTTAATCCTCCTAGTGCCAGGTACTGGCAGAATGTCAGCTGGCGAGTGATATAGGTAATACATGCTAGTGAATGGTATGCCAGCTCCTAAAAAGATTCGTACCTTGCCAGTTGAAATTCACAAAATGAATACCTACCTATTTATAAAGAAATAAATAGTGTTACAATACAACTCGCAATTATGTTAGGCAAAACAACAACAAAAACAAGCACAAAAATTAAAAAGATCTTGGCAGATAGTTGAAAGTTGCGATATTTACCCATTTTAAAATGATAAGTGGATAACTTTAAAGTCGAATGTTTTCACACTCCACCAAACTTTAGCCATAACTAATTTTTTGATACAACCACAAGATGCGGTCCTGTGCTTCGTATATGTGTACGTACTGTTTACGTGTGTAGAAATTGCCACGGTATTTTTGTCATTATGATTAGTCTGCTACTTTTATATGTCTGTGAACTAGGTACCGTATAACGTTCAAAACGTCTGGCAACACTGATTTCCAATGACAAACGCCGCGCGGCACGCCATCTTGTTTTCAACTTTTCATCTTGTAGCTTGGGGTGGTTGAGTAATGAAATATTGATTTTGATCAATTATGCTTTGTGTTTTGTGATTAAACTGTGCATAAAAATGATTTATTATATTTTGTAGAGTGTTCGAAGTCAAAAATTTAGGATATTTGTAGGTGAGTTCCAAATAGGTGCTATTTTACTTTACGGCCACGTAAGTTAATCTGAAACCACTAAAATAATTTGCCTCAGGGTATGGATTAGGGCTAACTTAAATCATTTTACAGTAAGTAAAGGATATTCTTGATATCAGTATGCCTATTCGATGTCGCTTTGATATAAAAGGCCAAAATTATCCGTTTAGGGATTTGGTAGGTATATAGGTTTGCTTGTACCTTTCTCGTGCTTATCACGATACGGTTAATGTGTGCTCTATTTTTTACGTGATGTTGAATAACGTTATGATCCATTTGCTTTGCTCGCATGACGTGTTTCTGTAGAACGGAATAGACGAAATAGAAGAGAGAATACATTGAAACTTGATTATTTAAGCACACTTAATGGCAAATTAATCTTTGGTTATAAATTATAATATGAAATGGCGTCTCAGCTAGTACTCGGCTACAATTTATTATTTTGCAGCTAATAATAAAGCTGTAACCTAATGTTTGAACTAAGGAATAGTGAAAATTATTTGAATACCTACTAAATTAATAAATAATTAAAGGTATTATTACTAGTGAGTGTTTACTTAACAAGTTCATGAGTAGAATATGAATTAAGTACTAATCCATTAGGTACCCACACAATAAACATTAATTTTCATACTGAATACTATTTGTCGGAACTTCTTTCATAAAAGAGAGTTTTGTGAAGAGCTTGAACTAATTAAACTATCTAAGAGCTATAGGACGTTCAGATCTACAAAAAATGGACCCGACTTTCCCTCTGTTTTCTAGGAACTTGGCGCAAACATGAGTGTCATCATAAGACTTCAGAACCTCCCTTGGTCGGCTAATGCTCTAGACATTAGGAATTTCTTTCGAGGCCTCTCTATTCCTGAGGGGGGTGTGCACATCGTAGGCGGCGAGCTTGGAGATGCGTTCATTGCGTTCAGGTAGCTATACTACAAATAAACTACAGACTAAATGTAAAACATGGACCTAGCACTGGAAGGAAATTTTTTGGCACTAATTTGATAAAAACTGAAAGGTCTGTAATATAAAGATCTGCTTCCTGTTGTGGGATTGTCTAAAATTGATTGCTTCAGTATGATGATCGAAAACACCGTTTGGCTGAATTTATGATGTTCTTACTGCAATTAGGTAATTTAACCAATAGCAAGAAAGTACCAGCCAATCAAAGGTGACTCTGATTGCAGTGGTGTGCACAGGATGTACAACAGGGTAGGCAGATAATATATGAAAAAATCTCCAGCGTGAGTTATAAAAAACTTAAGGTTAGTCATTGTACTAATTATAAAAAACCTACCCTTAAGTTTTTATAACTCGTACTGCAGATTTTCTCCATTTTATTTCATCTGCCCGCTTAATGCCTACCCTGTATTCACACCACTGTGTGATTGTCATACCTTGGACATCAATTTAGAAAATCTCATAGCTGATTTTGGTCAAGTATGTGGCCAGTACTTAAAAAATATAGTATACCTTTGAGAATGGACACCTACCAGCAAGGTATGTTATGAATATCACTCATACTCGAAGGTGATAGAGGTGAATAATACTAATATTCAGCTTTTGTCAAGTGTTTCCTTAAAATTTCCCGCAAGCTATCCAGCTGATATACATCCAGGTGTTATGAAACTTCTAATAGGTGCAAATTTTGGTGGACTCAAAACTAAAATTAATTCTGTGAACACAAAAATAGAATAGAATAATTTTTTACTAAGTGCTTTCAAATAGTTAAGTAGTTATCCTTTTCACTATTAGCTGCAGATGACATTGTTTTAAGTTGCAACAAGTTACAAATAGCACATTCTTTTGACTTACGCATTTTAGCAAATAATGGGAGAGTGTCAGCCAATGAGAATTGATTATAATCATCACACTAGCTGTCAAACTTTGATTGTAGGCCTTTGATTATTATTTAATTTTCGTTTTGTGTACATCCAAATTAACACTGTTGATATGCAATATCTAATTTTTGTTTTTGGCTGAATTCACAGAATTCTAAATAGACTTATACCTTATTTAAATATACAAACCTTATTACTCTATTTATATACATACCTATATATAAAACCTTAATAGAAACAGTATCTTCTTTTCTTTAAATGGTAGCAGACTTTTCTTTCATACACAAATCAGAAAAGATGCATGGGTGCTGACTACTACAGTTGCCGCATTTCAAAACCTAGTAAGTGTGATTGACAAAATTTTACAGGAGACCAAAAAACATGTTTTGTGGTAGATGGATTAGAGAAAAATTAAAAATATCAAAGTAAAAGCTTTCAAAGTAGTTTATTTACGAAACATTAATTCATCAACAGATACTGAAGAGTTCAGAAGGGCTACCACAAATATGTTTTTTTGGTCTCCTGTAAAATTTTGTCAATCACACTTACTAGGTTTTGAAATGGGGCAGCCGACTAGCTCACGAATTCTTACCACTTCTATGCTTATTTTGAATTCTGTGACCAAAATAATAGTGCAACAGCTAATCAGAAGAATTGAGATTTTAGCATATCACATTGGAGTTTTTTAATAACCAAGAGGCTGATATATTTCTAAGAACACATCCTAGGCAATATTACAATAATTATTGAGATTTCAATAGCATTTAAGTAAATTAGGTTTTTTATTAGGACTTAATTAAAAATAAATGAACCATGAATAAAATTGTCTTAATACCTACAAATTCATAGTCGACTAAAAACAACATCAACATTTGAAAAAATAACAAGTTTCTTAATAATAAATTAAGCTATCTAAGGTTAAGCAATCTTAAAAGCAGTGACAGATTGAGCCCGCATACAAAATGTATGCAACACATTAGGACATCAGAAACAATCAATAGGATTTTATGAATTCATATTGATCATGTATGTGGTGTGCATAGGATGTACAACAGGGTAGGCAGATGATATAAAATGGAAAAAATCTCCAGTACGAGTTATAAAAAACTTAAGGGTAGGCATTGTACAAATTATAAAAAGCCTACCCTTAAGTTTTTATAACTCGTACTGGAGATTTTCTCCATTTTATATCATCTCCCACTTAATGCCTGTATGCACACCACTATGTGTCATGTATATATTGCATATTTAGGACTAAGCTAGCTAAGCCTTTGATCTATTCATTTGCGACATCTTTCTAACTTTATTCAATAACGCAAATAATGAATACTACAGTACCCTACCCTACTATGTCTTTCAATATATTGGAATTACGGCCTATGGGTAAGCATCAACACTGAAATTCTAAATAAATTGGATACATACCTATCACAACACTGTTTTTGTCAATATTCACGTATGCTTAAAAAACAAGTATGTAGGTATGTGTTCAAAATTTATTTACACATGTAAAAAAACTTTAATTTTTAATTCGTAGCCATGAATCTGATATAGCTAGCGTATGCTGACTTTAACTTCAGAATAAAACAGAGAGACTGAGGTTCTAACTCCTCAGAGATCAGCCATCTGTGCGGGAGATAGTATAATGCATGACACAATAGCACTCTTCTCTCAACCTCGTAATGCAATGGAACGGAAATCCGACACGACCGGAGAGATCAGGCGCAAAACCGACGGCTTTACGTGCTCTCCGAGGCGCGCGGGTGACTCACCGCCAACTTCTTATCTTCGGGCCAGTACTGAGAATTTCTTTGACAGAAACCCGGAAATCGGACCCGGGATCTCATCATCCGGAGTCGGAAATGCTAACCACTAGACCAACCTGTGTGTGTTTGTGTCTCCTTTGAATACTGTCTCAATTGCGAGCAAAGTCATCATCGCGCGCTCTTTAGATCTCAGCTAAGATATATCATGAATTTTTTTGTTTTTATTCTCTATCGATTTTTGAAAATGATCTACTTTTAGCTATGCTAGGCTTATTATAGTTTTAGAACCCCTTATCACCTTTAGGAAAATTTAAACTGAGGAATTGCATGTTTGATACGTACTGGCATCTCATTGTAATGTAAGTCGAGGTGACTTGGACTTTGGAGGATGCGGCAGTGGCGGAATAGTTTTTTTTATGCGAAATCTGGTTTACCGGTAGCTTGCTGTCAAAATCATAAACGTATCTCGCCGTCGGCATAGTACATATCTTTATGTAAACTTTACAAGCTCTTATAAATCGTCAAACATCTTTTTTTTTGGGCGTTTTTCCACTAGCCGGTTTGGCAACGGCACGGCACCGGCGCCGGCAACGGTGTGGCTGTCGAGGAAGCATAAATGTATGAAATTGTATGGCATGTTTATCCACTTACCGGCGACGGGAGCTGCCCTGGCGCCGTCGGGAGTCATCGCCGGTGCCATAAGCTTCCCGCTCGTTGCCGGCCGGCAAAACTGCATGTGTATTGTGTACTTATTGCAGCCGTGTGCGTGTTAGGACAGGAGAGACGCGATGAGACTCGAACTATGCCTTGGAGGCGATCCATTTTCAACTTTTCGAATAGGGTATAATTTGTTCTTTCTACGTATCTTACTGTTAAGTTTGGATTAACCCAAAATTCGATTTCTCTACGTTGATTCTGTCTTATTTGTAAGAGATATTCATTATCCTTACTAACAACAAATATGCGAGTGTGTTTGTTGGTTTGCCCTTCAATAACGCTGCAACAGAACTACGGGATTTACGTGCTTTTTGCATGGGTAAGTATAGTTGAGGACCTGAGAAGTGATTACTTTTTACCCTGGAAAATCAAAGAGTTCCCGCGGGATTTTAAAAACTAAATCCAAGCTGACGTCGCGGAAGCCGCCGACATTAGCTTCTTTATTTGTTACTACAACTCTTTACGTGTTGAAGACGACGACGACGACGACTGTTTACGTCTTGTAGAACTAAAGTCCGTGCCAGAACTGCCCAAAAGCCAAGCGTAGACCGTCACCGGCACCGACGCAGTGGAAAAACGGAGCAACGGCTAGTGGAAAAACGCCCTTTACCGTATCTACTTAAATGGTCTATAATAACTCATCATTCATATCAGTTTTACTAAAAAAAATAAAAAATTAAACAAGCATTAAAATGCTTATCTTAAACAATGATTTGGACAGACTTCCACTGCTAAAATTATCAAACGTCAAATTAGCTTGTTATTTTTTTTTTTTTACCCAAATGTGGTGCAGTAGTACCTACTCTACGCTATCGCTACTTAAACATTAGGAACTTCCTATTTCCATGTAATATACTACTATCTGGTGGGAAGCTTCGACTGAGACTCGCTGATTACGCTATTTCGTTAGATGCTGCAATTAAGTCATTAGGTATATGAATACCTATATAAAACCTCCATATGTAATTACTTATTACAGTATTTTTCCGTCATACATGTAAGGAATGTTGTATGATGGAATCTACAAATAAATATATTGAAGTGTCTGTCTATATGATATCGTTGGACACTGTAACCGTAGGTTAACCCAAACGTTTTAAAATTTTTGTCTCTCTGTTTGAACACACCAATGTTCGGAGCGGCTGAACTGATTTTGACGGGAATTCAACAAGAAGGTAGAGAATTATACAAGGAGTGACCAAATCCACTTTTTAATCGACTTTAAAAAAACAGGTCGTGGTGTTTTCTATGTACATACATGTATATTCACCGATATCTCCGAGATTTCTAAACAGATTTGCAGTACTTATATTTTTATTGACAGAAAGTTCGCAAGATAGTCCTCTACAAAATTCTGGTTCTAAATCCACAATCCTGATACTGCAGGGGTATTGTCCTCCTAAACAGTGGAGATTGTGGGACTGTTGATTGTGAATTGATATTGGTATTATGTCAGTATACTATATACTTCAATTCTGACGAAGCTTAAAATAAGAAAAAGAAACGAAAACAATTGCTGACTTGTCGCCTGACTCCATACCCGTGCAAAAACAAAAGTGATCATGGTATACTTTGTATCGGCTTTTGAAATGGGTATTTTAAAGAGCATTTTTTAAACCACAGAATAGAGAAAGAAATCGACAAACCCAAAACAGTTCCCATGGGACTTTTAAGAAAACTGCAATCCACGTGGATGCGGACATCTACATACTTAGAAATAAATGAAACTACCCTTACTCTACCTTCAATCTTAAAACAAAAGAAGAAAGACTATCTATTGACCGTCTGTGCAATTTGGTTAATTCAATAGACACTTGTTCTATTTAAATGCTTGCAAAATGGAAATTCTTATTCTTGCCCTTTAGGGTCTTCTTTTCTGTGTATTATGGGAATCTTTCATCCTAATTCTTTTTATGTATCTTCATTATATCCGCTCGCGCTCTCAGAAAAGTATTATTGTGATAGCTTAAAGCTATATTCACGTAACCCAGCCAGCTGTTGAACCTCCATCTATACTTAATTAATTAAGTAAACCTAAACGATTTTTAGATATTTTGAGATCAGGTTTGAGAAAAATCTTAGTTTTCTCACAGTAGGTATATCTTTTGACTAGGAACATGATTTAGTTTCACATTGATGGCTTTACTGTTATATTAAGTACCAAGTTATTTACGAACAAATTTTAGCTAAGTACCGGATACATTATGGCAAAATAATATAAAACATTATGGAAATCGTAGGATGGGCTGTGCAAGTAATAGTAGTAGTAGTAAGTTCTAGATTTAGTCATAGACGGCTTAAAACAAAATGCTACCGCCCTGGCATCTAAAAGTTTTCAAACCACACCTCTTCACCGTACTCGGAAGTGAGTGTGAGAGAGAGAAGTACTATGGTTTCGAGCTGACTACTACTGCTGCGGAGCGACATGTATATTTCTTTTTATTACCCGTCATTGTATTTTTTTTTTTGTGCGTTCATCGGTTTCCTGATGATTGCCGGGATATCAAAATCGTACGAATACCTATTTCGGCAATCATGAGCTGTATTCCTGCTATCGTAGGCTAATTTTTCGAAGTTATATGCATTTTAGGCAATTAAATACCAAACGCTTTAAAAATGAAGGAAAGCCTTGTGAGGAAGCCTGGATGGCCTGGACGCTTAAGACCCTTAAAAGCATTATGGAGAATGGCTTAGGTGGCTGTGAAGTCTACTAATGTGTACTTGGCCAGCATGGTAGACGATGGCCTAAATTCAGAGGAAATCCGTGCCAATGATGCGTTGAGATAGTGATGGAAATCTAGAACTAGATCTAAGACATAACTTATAAAGCGATAAGCGATTGCATTATGGAAGAACGATTGTCTTCTATTCACCATGTAAAGAATAGCATGTAAAAGGATTTGTAGTGAGAGTAACACGGGAAATAAACGGTTTTGACACTGGATGCTTCTGAACGAGCACTGAATACACTTCCTGGCCAACTACTTACTAATTAATTAAGATCTAAAAATATTAAATGCATATTTGCTATGTTACGCTACGGATGTCAGCAGGTTACTCCACCGCACTCCTTCGCTCCACTGGACTTAATAGGCTCGCTTCATTTAGGGCTCTCCTTATAGAAACTTCTAGGTTCACGCTTTAAAAAGAGGTAGTACGAACAAGACTAAGAGTCACGATTAGGTATCGGACTTTGGTGTGGGCTACATTTGACCATGTAATTTCATTAATTCATTGTTGTTTGACTCATCAATAATGATTTATTTATGCATAAATTTTATCATTGATAGATGATCTCTTCCACTTTAATTACTTACACAAAAATCTTTGCTCGTTAGGCTGCTGATTATTGCAGGTTAACAAGTCTATACAATTTTCGCGCTTGGACATAGCTAGATAATCTGTTGATTCAGCAGATAAAATGCACGCAATTTATATACTAAGAGCCAATTTTACCACGCCCAAGTGACGTTTAACCAAAAAAATTGATATTTTGACAGATTTTCAGTGTAAATACTGTTAGAACTTCTTTATTCCTCGGTAAAACATTACTTGACGATGGTGAAATTGGCATTTCATAGATGATGAGTGACGGCATCGAGCCTGCACAAATTTGAAAAAAAAAAAACCTTGTTATATAGAGCTAACGAGCAGGACCCTAATGTTAAGTAATTACCGTCGCCTCTGAATATTGAAGCATTATAAAAATAACGCGAGGAAGCGTCGCCGGGTCTTGGATAGCATATTGCAGTTTTAAGGGAAACAACAGTAGTTGCAGTAGGTGGAAGCTGGTTCCATAATTAGCGAATACGTGGCAGAAATTATAATAGAGGTGGAAGAATTTCAGCCATCCAGGACAGTGGTGAGGAGACTTTGAAACGTAAGGTGTTTAAAAAGAATAATTAGTCTAAAAGAGAAGAATGAAAGTAGAGAACTCTTTGGAACTACTCCCACACATCGAGGCATACAAAGGCAGCTGACATATTCTGTGTTCTGGGGATTGAAATGATATATTATTTTAGTTGAAATTAGTAAGTACCTTCTTAGGGATGTCTACTGTTTCAGCATTATTTGGCATGTTTGCGGTTCGGCTCCACAGAGTTCGTGCTCGCTTCGCTCGCATTTTTTTTACTATGTGATATCGTCTAGGGTGTGCCGATTTTGATTTGCACTAATTCAACTGGTAAGTTAAATAAGCACGCGTCCACTACCACGACTGATCGTCGACGTGGCCATTTTTTCTAGAACCCTAGAGATTTCTGATTTCAGATAATACATGATAAGTATCAGCAAAAAAGAAAGAAGGTTTTACTTTAAATTTCATTTCTGGTTGCGACAGATTTTGACGATTGTAAAGCTTGTAAAGGATATACTATCCTATACTATTGCTATCCCTCCATTGCGGGTTACCTGCGCCGGCCCGGAAGATTTTAAAATTACTAGGTAGGTCAGCTCCCATTTTTAATACATTCGTGATTTTTGCATAAAAAGGATGCGGTTTGAGCTTGGTAATAAATATCAGATAAAAATCCTTGAGTTTCACAGGAGGAGTACGAATAAAATAAGATTTGAGGCAGAAACCTAGGAAGAGCTTAAAGTAGCAAACACGCTTCTTGGTATCTTCAGAAAGGGCTCTTGATCCAGAAGTTTAGGAAGTGTAAATATTGCACTTATCTTCTTCTGGACCTGAAAACCTAGACTTTTAAAATCATCTAGAATAAATTGGTTTGGCCTACAAGAAATTTTGATATACGTGCATCGAGGATAGGGATGTCTTACGCTGGCTTTTAATATGCATAATCTTTTGGATTTTCAGTTCCAGTTAATCCACTGTGGATCTTTATACCTATTTGTTTTGCTACATGTGTCAATTGGCACTGACAGACTATTTACGTGATATTTTAAGCCTATAAGAATAGAATAGAATAGTTTTTCATGCAAATAAACTTTTAGATAGTGCTTTCGAATCGTCAAATGAATCTACCACTGATTCGGAATGCCGATGTAACAGGTAGGTAGTCGTATATTTCAAAGATAGTTTTGTAGCACGCCCCTGGAATAGGTTTTAAGAAACACGTACCTACTTACCTAATTATACTATTGTCCTAGCTTCTATCAACATCAACATATTTTGCTGTATATATTTTTAGACAACACTTAAAACCATATAGGTATCTGCAGCCTTTTGAAAGAATTGAGATGAAAACCTATGACATGCTGGGATTCGTACTTTTCTATTTTTGTATCTATTCATAAGGACCTATGACTAGTTTAGCTCATAATCTCTACGCTACCGACTGTCCTAAATCTGGTTCCGCATCGCGACGCTGTGAAGCGAATTTTCAGAGAGCGTGCTCTCAGCGATGAAGGGTGGCGCCTCGCGACGCTGCTTGAAGCAATGTCGCGTAGCATCTCGGTTTTTGGGGTGACCGGCGAGACGGTCCGGTATGCAGGTCGGAGTAACGAGCCATGCTTCAACACAATATAGATACATATAGTTCTCTTTCGCGTTGAAAAGCTTCTAGGTATATTGTTATCACTAGAGTGCGTACCTCATTGGTGTGAACTGACTTTCTGAATTACCTAGTAGATAGTTAATGACTTTTTTTTTTTCATATTCCTTGACTGCGATTTCACCTGATGGTACACCTACCATCAGGTGACATGGTAGTCTAACATGAAAGGTATGATGAAAGAAGTTAATGGGCCAAGTTGGAAGAAAGGGTATGGCAGTTTTTTAATTAAACCGATACCCGTCTTCAGTTCGTACAAGCCAACGTGGGTGACCGCATAAAAATATGTATTCCGAGGCGCAGCGCATGTCAAGTTGCCCTTTCATAGTTAAACCGCTAGGTACATCGTTTTGGACCCTTGACACTACCACTGTGCAAACCGGTAGTGCATAAGGTTGCACAAGGTGGTCCTTGCAGTGGCAAGGACCACCTTGTCATATATGCAACGTGTAATGAAACTCCGATATAATAGTGAAGGAGGTGTTGTATACTTAATAAAAAAAATCCCCCTGCACTCACTAGTGGGTGTTATAACCGGTGTGGATATACAGGCTAAGCAGTTCGTACGGTAATAGAATGTCATCGACAAACAATAAACCACCAAGTTACTTCAGAAAGAGCACTCTTCGAAAATTTTTATCTATTCTATTTTTATATTTATAACTGACTGGCGTATCAAACATCAATTGTCTTAGGTTTGACTTCATAATCTGGAGAAGGCGTAGCGGTCTCAACTATCTACACATAGTTATCTGATTTTAAAGTTGAAATTGAATGTCTGCGATCGCTCTCACTTGGAAAGGTCGTAGGTTACCTACCCACTTTTGCCCCGGTAAACAATGAGAATTTTTAAAAGAGTAACCCGTTATCTACGCGGATGAAGTTACGGGCAAAAGGCAAGACTTAGGTTTTTTCTAAATTATTTGTGCGCCACTTCGTATTCTTCATCAAGCAACGCGTTACTGCACGATGTCGCCGCGAACAAGTACCTACCTATCGGTACGGCTCAAAATGCATGACCTCGAATAAAAAGCTATTATGATAATTCTTGATTTTAGCTCCTAGCCATGAATATGGAGTCACTAGAGAACCCCAACCTATGCGTTTTTAGATACGCATTTTATCAGCCGCGGTCTTCAAAAAAGTCTTACGATTGCAATCATCTCTGATTGGCATACCCTCGCGTTTTTTACTCAAATTGCTACAGCAAGAACGTCATAAACTCAGCCATTCACCACAAAAGAGACTAGCAATGATTGATGCAGCTTTACTTTTCCACAATTTAGTCCAGCAGTTATTACTTCTGTATGACTAGAGTAGCTACACACATATAAGTGAACATAACTACTGCAATATTGTATCTTGACTTGATGCTCCAACCAGGATAGTGTGGTAGAGGCGGAAACGCAGGCTGAAATCTATAGAACGCACTCTCACTCAGCTCATACTCAAGACAGAGTTAAAACGAGACAGATTTATGTCAGGGCATATTTGTGTCTCGTTTTAACCGTTCGTTATATTTTGAGTCAGAGCACGCTCTATAGTCCTCAGCATAAGACTGAGAGCCATATCATTCTCACTCAGCTCAGACTCAAAATATAGAGATTTTTGTGTTAGGATATTTGTGTCAAAACGAGATGCAAGCACAGTGTCACGTTTTGAGTCTGAGCAGAGTGGGAGTAAGATCTCAGCCTCAATTCGGAAGCTCCTAACGGTAACACTAGATGGCAGAGTTGGTGTGTTGCCAACTAACAACACCCGACTTCCAAAAAAGGAAGAGGTTCTCAATTCGTCGGAATCTTTTTCTAATTATTTTTTTTATGTAGGTATGTTCCCCGGTTACTCGAAGACGCCTGGACCGATTTGGAAAATTCCTTTTCGTTTGAAAGGGTGTTCTTCTTCCCAGGTGGTCCCATTGTCATCAGCTCAGGATCTGATGATGGGATCCTTGATAAATCTCTTCAAATATAGGCACAATTGATATACTATTTGTAGTAGCATTTGAAGTCAGTTTTGTAAAAAAAGATTTTACGTTTATATTATTTTCAGTAGGTACTACATGCAATACCTAAGTACCTAGTGTCTATCGAACAGATGAGTTCACAGGGATTCCCTGGGGGATCGGGTCAGGGGATCCTGGTGTACTCTCCCGATTTAAGCAAATTTTTTCTGCAGAATTAAATAATAATAACTCTATATGTACTCCTGGTCATCTCAAACTCTCAACAATAGAGAATTTTCCTACGAGTTTTCCCCTTCCAACAAGAGCCGGTTTAACGGCTCTAACACATTGAGACGCCATGGCGACGTCGCTGCCTACGTAGCCATGCCTACCTCTGGCTACCTGCTGAAGCCAAATGAGGCTCCCAAATAAGTGCCTAGCTACTGACTCGTCATTCATTCTTTAGATTTCGTTCCTGGCGATTAGTTGGCCACTGCACTCAGTGCCTGCGCCTCCCTCACTAGAGAGGCGTAACTTACATATTATGTACAAAATACTGGCGACTTGGCTACGCATCCCCAGGTCGCCAGAGTATCGAGTCTCCACGTAGGGGTTGGTCGGTCGTGGCTACGCTTCCAAATTGTTGACATCGCCAGACGGTACCCAAGTGAATTAACTGTCATACAATTCAATAAGAATGGTTTGAATACGTCGCCATAGAGCCCCAGTGTGCTAGCGCTATAATAATAATGCAAAAATCCTTTGTGGGGTTGGAGCATAAGTTGGAGACTATGCTTTTACAAGTGTATAATATTATATTTACTTGCTTTTGCCCTCGACTTCATCCGCATGGAGTTAGGTTTTTAAAAATCTTGCGGAAAATGTTTTTCTGGGATAAAAGAAAATCTGAGTCACTCTCCAAGTCCTCAACTAGATATACTTACCCCTGCATACATTTTGTTTAAAAGGAACAGGTGTCTGACTGACTGATCTATCAACGCACAGCTGAAATAATTCGACAGATCACCGGACTGAAATTTGGCATACAGATAGCTATTATGACGAAGGCATCAGCTAAGAAAGAATTTTTGAACCGCTATTTGACCCCCAATACCGGTTTGAAAAATCGAAGTATTATAGTAAAGAAGTAGGTACCTAAGGACACCGAAAGAATTGTTATTCTGTCAAGAAATTCTTAGTAAGTCCGAAGATAAGAAACTGTCCGTGTTAGTAACCTTGTGCCTAGAAGAGCATGTAAAGCCGTAAGTCATGCTCCTGATCTTTTTCCGGATGGGTTGAATTGTTGCCCAGTTAAACTATGAAAATGAGGGAAGAGAGAGTGCACTATAATGTCTCCCTATGTATCTATCTAGTAAGTTGGCGTCCACCTTCAAAAATAGAAATATTTATTTTTCTGTTCTAAATTTTAAAAACTACGCGGCACGTGTCAAATGGAATGGGCGGCGCGCGGCCTTCAAAACAGGAACGAAAACCTGGTGGTAGGAACTACCAGTAGTAGTACTACCAGTACCTGGTGGTAGGTAGGTAATACCTCTCCGTTCCATTACGTCTGTCATGGCGAGAAGCTTTTTTGGTGTTCGCGATTAACGCTAGTGTAGGAAGAAATTAATTGACCTGCAAACGATAGCTCAGTCCAATGTTAGTAATACACATCACAAAGCATTTCTAAATACGAGAGAAAAGCGATAACTTCGGACGTTAATTCGCTCATTTTCGACAAGGGTGACATAATTCAAAATCGACGATGAGAGAATTCTCCCGTTAGAGAGTAATGTTTAGTGGATGCTGCGGTCTCGAAACAACACAGCGGCCAACAAAGCGACAGAGCATTAAGTCACAATCTCTCTCGCTCTTATTTTTTGTGCTTAGCGTAATGTTGTTTTTATAGCAAAAAGTATAAATTTTCGACACTAAAATTGGTGAATTTTGAATTATGTCAGCCTTGTCGCAAATGAGCGAATTGTTGCGCGGTTAGTAGTTAACGTTCCATCGTGCAAGTGTGGAAGAGGCATGACGTAAAATGACCATAGAATTAAAAAAAATGATAAGACTTTTCAACAAAAACTTAGAATTTTTTGGTGAATTTATTGAGGTATGTGAAAACTCGTTAAACAAATGTTGTTCAGTATCATACATAGAAGTTATACATGGGCGGTTGTTGGTAAATGAAAAGTAACCCTGTATATTTAGATAATATCTAAGTAGGCACGGATTAATTATATGTTCCTATATAGGTAGGTAGATACCTATCAAAATTTTATTTTATTACTAGCGGACGCCCGCAACTTCGTCCGCTTCTTCAATTCACAATCGACAGTTTCTAAATCCCCACAGTTTAGGTGGGCAGAACCCCTGCAGCAACAGGTCTGAGGAGTTGGGTCCTGGAATCCAACGATGTAGTCTTTACTTGGTACCTACAATAAATATTCATAATCGACATTTCCTAAATCCCCACAGTTTAGGGGGGTAGTACCCCTGCACCATCATGAGTGAGGAGATGGAACCCGAAGTTTTTATGGGATCTCGCAAAGTTTTTGTATCGATTAAAAAAATATTCCCACAAATCGGTTTAGAAATCACGAAGATATCGATATACATAGGAAGAAAAACGGAACTCTTTCGCCTCCTTTTTCGAAAGTCGCATAAAAAAGTAGCCTATGTTACTCCCGATAACATCAGCTATCTACTAGTCCAAGTCCCGTCAAAATCGGTCCAGCCGTTCCCAAATTAGGGGCAACAAACAAACAAACAGAAACCAACAGATGGACAAACATTAAAAAAAATGTTTTTTGTTATAAGTAGTTGCCGTATCTATTTACTAACATATGCATTTAGTAAATAGCTGTTATTTTGATATTACAAAAAGACACTTCAATTTTATTTATTTCTAATAGATTATATTTTAAGCCACAATAGCCCAACGGTTAAAGGTGCGGACTGAGAACTGAAAGGTCGCAGGTTCAAACCCCACCCGTTGCACTATTGTCGTACCCACTCCTAGTACGAGCTTTCCGCTTATTTGGAGGGGGTAGGATTCTTTTTTAAATAAATAAAAAAAAAAAAAATTTGTATGAAATAATCTTTAAATTGACCTACTTATGACGGTTGGCCCTTGGCGGGATCACTCCACCACACTTGTCTGGTTAACCTTAAAAAGATCTCTCTGTGCATCGTATTCCTCATTGTTGAGAGATGCCACCCCTTTTCATCTTTATTTATGTTCGACTATGGATGGCGAGGTCTCGGGTTTGATTCCCGAGTTTGGCAAAAAAAATTATGTACCTAAGTAAGTACTTATTAGGTATTGTCAGGAAATTCTCAGTACTAGCCCGGAGTTAGGAAGTTTCCATCTAATCGGACTATAAGAGTGAGGGAATAGAGAGTGCACCCGTGTTTGCGCACACACTTGTGCAGCCCTGATAGCATGGGCGGGAGAAATTTTATCCCCGGGAAAAGGATAAAACGTTTATCCCCTCGCTTAGCTTTATTCACCCATCGAGCATGGGCACAGCGGTGGAAATAACACTCAATGGATATACTTATAGAAATATACATCACCTTCTCCTCTGCCATGCTTTAGCATAGGGAAAAGATAATTTTATCCCCTGTCAGTAGATAAAATCGGGGGATAAAACTTTTATCTCCTGCCCATGCTACCAGTGCAGATGGTTCATTCCTGAGGAGGTCGGCCGCCGTGACCGGAGGACATTATTATAGTGGTAGGAGTTTTTTAGCGGTGATAATCCGTCAGGCTCCCAAATCGATCTGCACTCAACTCCACTCCACAGTATGACGCAGTGACTTAATCTGTCGCCTAGCTTATTACTGGCGTGCAACTTAAGGGGTATATAAACACAGTTTTAAAATCAAAGAGTCCGAAGGGTATCGCACAATTAATAGCGATAGTGCATATATAGGGACTAGGCTGGGCAAAAGTCCCACGTTCCCTTTAAATTCAAATTCAAAATTTATTTATTTCATATAGGCTAACTTGTAGCTCTTATGACACGTCACAAATCTACCACCGGTTCGGAATGCAGATTCTGCTGACTTGACTTGACTGACTGACTGCAGTTGCTCTTTTCAAAAAAAATTTTTTTTTTACAAAGCTATGCTATGTATACAGTGCTTCCACAATAAAGCTTCAAAAATGCAAAAATGCATACGTAGGTACACCAATCCAACGCATGTCAAGACGGGCAGTCAAAGCAGACCCATTCCCGTTGGTGGCACCCGTTCACGAGCATGACGCATGATCCAGCCATTGCTTCGCTCAACCATATTTGAGGGAACGTAACAACAAGGGTGTGGACTGAAATGAGTGCACAGCTCTCGGAGGGTATGCGTAAAAAGAATTTCCACCAGCGGAATACAAAAAAAATACTCCACTTAAAGAACGAGATTGACTCTTATGCTGAAATCTACCTATAGAGCGTGTTCAGACTTAGCTCGGCTCAGACTCAAGATAGAGGTTAAAACGGGACACAAATATGCTCTGACATAAATATGTCTCGTTTTAACTCTGTCTTGAGTCTGAGCTGAGTGAGAGTGCGTAATAATAATTCATCTGAACCGAAGGCCTAAATTATAT
This sequence comes from Hipparchia sbordonii, assembly GCA_038048805.1. Taxonomy (NCBI): domain Eukaryota; kingdom Metazoa; phylum Arthropoda; class Insecta; order Lepidoptera; family Nymphalidae; genus Hipparchia; species Hipparchia sbordonii. The sequence goes on along the minus strand of CM076107.1, from coordinate 1,886,211 downwards.
TAAGAATATTCGGTAGGTTGCTCTGGGTTAGCTGGTTCTTAGGCTGTATTAACACTTACCATGAGGTGAAATCCCAGTCAAGCGCTAGTCTAATATTTAAAAAAGGTAATATACTAGTAATTGATGATGCCCGCGACTTCGTCCGCGTGGATTAAGTTTTTTTTATTCCCGCGGGAACTCTTTAATTTTCCAGGATAACAAGTAGTTTATGTGTTATTCGAGACTAAAATCTATCTCTGTTACCAAACAGCCAAATCGCTTCAGTAGTTGCGGCGTGATTGAGTAACAAACATCCAACCCTCCATACATCCAAACTTTCGCATCTATACTTCTTCGAACGCGCTAATCTCTGGAACTACCCGTCGGATTTGAAAAATTCTTTTTGCATTTGTTAACCTAATCCTTGAGGAAGGTTATAGTTTATTTAACGTCACGGTACGACCCTTAGCAGCCGAGCAAAAAGAGGGAAAGTAAGAAAATACGCTAAGCTAAACGAATTACTGAACGGGCGGTCAACCAACGAGAGCCGAACCGAAGACTACTTTTCATTCTGGACAATCAAAGATATATATATACGTAGGATTATTAAAAACAAAATCTACGCGGCTGAAGTCGCGGGCAGCAGCTAGTTTATAATATTAATCGGCAGTAGGATAGTTAGAAATCTACAGAAATATATTAGACTCGCATGCCAACAATTTGCAATATAACTATATTGTTCAAATAAAATAAAAACCGGCAACAAGTGTAGGTAGATTGACAATTTAAACTCAATTTTAAATTGAAAAAAAAAAAACTCCCCCGACATGGGAATCTATGGCTGTATGTTACCCAGTTTTCTGCTGAAAGTTGAAACATCAAAACCTCCTTGATCCACGATCGTCACGTATCTAACAACTCATTCTCATTGAGACCATTCTAATAAGCCCAAACACTATATCTGGTGTAAGTCGCTGAGGAGTTGGGGATCCAGATTCTGCATACTGCTTGATGCTGCAGCAAAAGCTCAGGTTACTGTCCCTTGTCAAAGTTACCATGCCTTACAAATAATCTCAAGTAACAGTACACCAAATTTCGAATCAATCACACCATTGAAAGTTTGTAAAACCCTTTAATCAAGTAGAAAATAAGCTAATGATCTTCAAACATCTAAGCAAATCTTTATTTAACTAAAATCCATCTCGATCAAGTTAGCTATTAAATAGAAAAAACTGCATCAAAATCGGTCCGTTCGTTAAGGGGCTATGAGGGACCAGACAGATAGCTACAACTTACTACACTAACTTATAATATTTCTCCGTCCGGGGCATAGATGAAGAATAACATATATATATATTCTTTGGTCCGGGGTTAAAAATAATTTCTTAACTGCCAAAGAGTTAAGCAGTTTATCTAAAAAAAAAATGATTTGCTTTCCTTATAACTAAGTATTACAAAGAAAGAAAGAAAATTTAAGCATTTATTTAAGAAATTGTGCCACACGTCACGATACACTAAGTTACATTACACAAGTAGGTATTTAGCCAAAAACCCAAGCAATAGAAACGCCGAGTTAACATTATGTCATATTGTGTGGTACAAAGGTCCAAGATTTGTAAAAGCTGCATACCTTTAGCAAACATATTCAAGGCTGACTATTAGCCAGGACCCAAATTAGGGTCCAATTATTACCTATTACCCACTTAAGAAATTTTGAGACTAGAATTGCAGTCCGCATTTTATTAATATTTTAATTAAGACGGATGTTTCCGCCGTTATCAGAGTATAAGTTACCTTTATTATCTAAAACTAATTAATTTAAATACATGTCATTCAAATCAATTTCTCATTGTTACAGTACGGACGAAGATGCACGTCAAGCGATGATGCTGGACGGCGGGAAAATAAAAGAGATACAAGTAAAATTGCTGCTGAGCTCCCGCTCGGAGATGCACAAGGTCATAGAGGCGGCGCGGCAGAGTGTCCCCATCCTGAGTCTAAGCGCCCCCGCCCCCGCGCCCGCGCCTGCGCCCGCTCCCGCGCCCGCTCCGGTTGCCGTGCCGGTGTCCGCGCCCGCGCCCGTTCAGCCAACTGTACCCCCCGTTCCAACCATCACGCCTTTCTCCGCGGCTCTGGGCAACAACCCGCTCGCCGGTTTCGGAATCCCAGGCATCGGCAACCCGCAAGAGATCCCCCAACCTGCCGTCATCGAACCGCCGGCGCCCTTAGTCAGTCCTCCGTCAAAATCTCCCGTCGAAGAGGAAAAGGAAGAGGACGTATCCGACAGAAAACGCAACAAAGAAAAGGATAGGCGACGTACTCGATCACGCTCCAGGTCGAGGGACAGAGACCGAAAAGATAGAAAGAGAGACCGGAGGGATAGATCGCGCTCTAGAGAAAGAAGGCGACGAGACCGGAGTCGCAGTCGAGACAGACGTGATCGCAAGCGGGACAGAAAGGATCGCAGCCGATCGCGCGACAGATCACCTCGTCGCTCGCGTGACAAGCGCAGCGAGCGCAACACGCCGCAGGGCTCGCAAGAGCGATCCGTCGATAACACGGGCGGCGATGGCGCGGCCGCAGCTCTGCCACCGCCGGTGTTCGTGACCCCCAACGGACCTCGCACGCCGATGATGCCCAATCACGTGATGCCAAATGGTCCTCCGGGCCCAATGGAACCATCGCAGCCTCGCTTCAATGACCCCACTCTAGCCGAAGCGTTCAACAAATTGCAAGAGCTCGGTAAGAAACGGAATCCCAACGCATTCCAAGGCGAACAACAGAACGGAAGCAGTTTCCGAGGTCGCGGAGGCGGCAACGTCAGCTCGCGCGGAGGGTTCCGTCGCGAAGGCCGGCCGTCGAGGTTCGACGATCAACCGAGGGATTGCTGCGTCGCCATCAGGAACGCGCCGAACCACACCAGCTACGGCGACGTGCGACGCTTCTTCCCCTTCATGATCGACAAACACGGCATTAAAATGATAAACGACGCCATGGGCCGGCGGACGGGGAATATCTTTGTCCGATTTTGCGACCCCCGCTCCAAGCAACTGGCGCTGCAGCGTAAAATCAACGAGTTGAAAGGTGCACAAGTTATGGTGGAAGCGTTGGATGACGAAACATACGAGTCCGCCGTGGACTCATTTCTGCCGTATCGCGAAGACAACGACGAGGAAGACCAGAGCCTTGTCATCGCCGATGCGGAGGAAGCGCCCAAGAAATCATTTAAGATGCTTAAACTATCGGAATTGCCAAATTTCATACAAGAGCACGATATTATAAAAGCGTTCAATGAATTTTCTCTCCTGTCGATCACGCTCAGCGATGACCGAATCACTCGCACTAAAACTGCGTTAGTCCTGTTCGTAAAATCTGACGATGCTAAATTAGCTTTCAGTAGAAAAGACAGTTATCTTTTCGGAAGACGTCCGGCGGTATTCACGCCGGTCACCGACGAAGATTTCATCAGAGAAAAGCAGCACCTCGATCCTGCGGAGCAGCCGCCGCCGATCGAGCGAGCCCCTAAAGAGAAGGCTTCCGAGCCGAGCATGCCCCGCGACCCACGCCAGCGACGGCAGATGGACAACGGCCAGATGCTGCAAGGCGGCCCCGCCATGCAGGCATCGGGACAGGCACAGTTCTTCCAACCGGCGGCGCCCTTCACGCAAAACTTCGGAACCCCGTTCCCCGGCGCTCAGTTCGCAGGATACCCGGGCCCCGGCAACATGGAGCCCCGCGCCGCCGCCGCCAACTGGGCCAACCGCATGAACTTCCCCAAACAACCGGACGCGGGGCTGATCCAGGCTCCGATGCAAGTTCCTATGCAGGTGGCTCCCGGGATGAATCAGCAGATCATAACCGTCGACCTGGACGACGAGCCTCTCGACTGCGTTCTGATGAAGGGCCTGCCGCGCGACGCGACCGACCGCACCATCGTCAACTTCCTGGCCGACACGGGCGCGGTGCCGGCGCGGATACACCTCATGCTCGACATGAACGGGCTCCCCTCCGGCGACTGCTTCTGCGAGTTCCGCTCGTCGCAGGAGGCGCGCCAGGCGGCCAGCAAGCACGGCCACACGCTGGACGGGTGCCGCGTTACTGTGGACCTCGTCATGCGCAGCGTCGTCGAGGAAGCGCTGGAAGGGCCGAAGACCAACGACCCCGCTCACGAGGGGATGCCCGGCGGAGGCGGGGGGCCGCCTCAGTTCATGAAGGTACCTCGCGGAGGATTCGCGCCCCGCGGGCAGTTCCGAGGCAGAGGGGGCTTCGAAAGGGGAGGTTTCGACCGCGGCGGGTACAACCGGGGCGGGTACGAGGGTCGTGGGCGGGGCGGGCGAGGCGGCTGGAACGAGCGCGGCGGGCGCGGATTCGAGCGCGGGCGCGGACGCGGCTTCGGGCGTGGACGCGGCGGATTCGGCGCGGACGGGCCGGCGCCGCGCAACGACGAGGAGCCCGACCCCGCGCTCGAGGACTTCGGTGCGCCCGGCTGCGTCGTCTCCATGGAGAACGTGCCCTTCCGCGCGAGCGTCGAGGACATATTGGGCTTCTTCTCCGACTTCGAGTTGACCCAGGACGACGTGATCAGGCGGTACAACGAGCGCGGCCAGCCCACGGGCGACGCGCGCGTCGCGTTCCGCACGCCCTTCGACGCGCAGCGCGCCGCCAAGACGCGCAACATGGACACCATACACGACCGGAGAATCAGTCTTTCCATTCTATAGCACTGCGATCATTCAGACTCCGGAACCGATTCGGAGGACAGTGTCAAGCTAATGTGTATATAGGACGTTGAATTGAAGAGATAGGTAGGTTAGGTAGATACCCACCGTGGTACGATTGATTTTTAACGTAAGACACGTTTTATCGTAGTTGCGCTACTGGTGAAGTAGCGCTCCGTAATTAAGTAATATCCGATGTAAATTAAAATTATCTACGATTAGGTTATTTCAATAAAAACACCTTTTTTCCATTTAAAAATAGCGTTTTATTTTCAAATCAAAACACAACCTGGTAAATGTATAATAATGTCGCAGGGATTCATGCGGTGCGCCGGCCGACTTGTGATGATCGATTTCCTTTCATTTTCCTTAATCCTACAAGAATCGCAACCTATTGGCACTAGCGCTTAATAGAGCCTTTACACATACAGTATAATAACCGTTATTTCATTTTTACATTAGCCCTAGTAAAACCGCAAATAAATAGACACATACAATAAAGAATAATAGATGCAACACTTCCACATAGGTACAAATTATAACTAAGCGACTTTAACTAGTGATAATCATAATGCTCCGAATATTAGGTATATCAATAAAACCATCCCTGCGACGTCTCCTTGTAAGAGAGCATATCAGATTGTAAGCAACCAGTAGGACTAGCATGCGCGCCGCGAGAAAACTTTGTCTACCCATTTCTCTCTCTACCTCTTAGAGATTCGCAAGTAAAATGGGTAGACAAAATTATCTCGCGGCGCCTATGCTAGTTCTACAGATCTCCAGACGAACAAGAAACATTTGAGCAAACTTTGAAACTGGTTTGGGAACAAGTCCATGCGGACTACGGACTAGTGGAAGCTAGTTTAGCACTTCTATCAAAAAATCTGTGAGTTATCGCCAATCTCTTTGAATGCTCGGAACATAGCTGCGTTTCAATAGCGCTAGCGGGATGCAGACTCCTGCGTGCCCATTTTCCCAGACACAAAGAGCTCGTTTATTAATCGACGCGTGGTTCACAGCATTCAGAAAGATTAGCGATTATTCGGAAAAGCTAGCCAACGTTCCATATTCACTATTTACATATAAAATGGTTAATAGTTTAAATCATATCGAGATCCTTGTGGCTTTAGAAGACTGTGATGTTTAAAATCTAAATATCTGTTGTAAGTCTTAAGGATGTTGGGGAGAGTAAAACGTTAAAAATGAACATTTCATTATTTTTATCAGTAAGTGCCAATTTTATCATACGTAATAGGTATATTTAAGAGTCAATTTACGTTTATCATTCCCTCTCTCTCGCACATTCTAATATTTTCAATTATTATAAAAATCTCAGTATACTTTTGACCTAAGCGGTTCATTACTATACTTTGCAATAACATTACGGATATTTTAGACATATGCTTTTTATCATATATTACCTAGGTTTTGATATAGAGAAATGGCGAAAAAATTTACTAGTTGCTTCCGGAACTTTTTTAAATATAAACTAGACAAACATAAGACATTAGAAATATTTATAAAATATTCGCGATTTTATTATCAAGTATACCACCAAACATCTTTGGTTAAAAATATAATGAAACATTTACAATCATTATTAGAATGTGCGAGAGAGAGAGGGATACAAATGGGAAACTGGAGTTTGGACTGTAGGTCTAACTACGCTGGTGCATTTTCAACTTGAGTTTAAACTTGCGTATAGGACTAGAGGTATGCGTAATATTATGACGTCACAAAACATATAAACAGTTGTCAGGTGATCGTACAGGTTATTCAGGCGCGTGACGTCAGCTGCCGTTTTTGAAACCGCGGCAACATGGCGGCGTTTAAATCGTCCAAATAGAATGGCAGTTTTACACAATTTTTTTTTTTAATTAAAAACATTTTCATTGGCGAATTAGTTAAAAAATATAAAAAAATTATGCATATTCCCTATTCATGTGCATGCATCTACCCCTTCGCTTACGTGTGCCAGCCAACATGAGCTAATGCCAGCAAACATGAGGCATGCGCTCTGGCATACGTCTGGGTACTTTGCGCATTCTACTAACGTAAGTTGAAAGCTCACCAGTGTATTTAGACCAATTCTGACAGTTTTTATACTAAAAATCTATCAAAAAGTAAAATTATTCGTCAGTTAAATTTTACTATTTAAATGGTGAAATTGGCACTAAGAAATAACCAAATTATATAAGACGCATTTTCAATATAAACTTTGTAAATAGCTCAAAATATTAATAGATTTGGGGAAGAGTCTAGCTAGCGAAACACACAAACATTTAGGTTTCTAAAACATTCGTTTATACAATACATCAACAGTAATTATTTTATAATCTACAATCTCAGACCAAAGAAAAATGACAGATGGTAAATAGGGCGCCAAATTATGAGGCAACCGAAATGTGTACTCTGTTGGGACTATTCAAAGCCTACTTGTATGTCTGTGGTGTTGTCTATGGCAGTTTATTATAGTATCTATCTGTAATTAAAAAGTTGTTGAAATTCACTGACAGGACATTTTTTATTTTCTTAAAAGCCTCTTAAAATATAAAACCAGCACGTAACCATACGCTTGTTGTACAAAACGATAATTCTACATGGCCCTGGACCGAACCGAATGCTGAATCAAAGTTGTTACATTGAAAACCGACAAGAATAAATCTGTCATCTCAATCAACTAAATCGCTACGAAGCTCGTATTCCGACATCTTGTGAACAGTGAAATCAAGAAGCAACAACAGTGTTGAGTGGATGTTTCATTAAAAAACACTGTATTTCAGAACAATCATAAACCCAATTATTCGTAGTTAGGTTGTAAGTAGCTTTAAACTTTGTTTGGGAATAAGGTTAGTATTCCCAATTATTCTATAATTAGGCTTCCTCTTTCGGCGAAGCCAGATACGTGACAATTTAAGTCAGAAACGTTCTTCAGAAATAGTATGAAACGCGTCTTTCGCCAAACGCGGCAACACATTTCATCAGATTGTTCATCTATCATTTTCCTTTAGTCCACGCCTAGTGTTACACGTATAATAATGACAAAAAATATGAGATTTATATGGAAATAGGAGGTGGACGTGATATCCATTGGTTTAAAATAATATTTTTTGAAAATTTCCATCCATGTATAAATACAAAAATGCACGTAAATGTAGTACCCGGTAGTTAATATAACACAACATCGTGATCACGGTTAGACACGTGAGTTCGGGCATTTACTCTTGTGTACATTGGCTCACGCGGGTAAAATTTAATTCTTTCATATATCATAGGAATCGATATAGTTATTGCCCTCCATGCTGTTATGTATATGGCCCTTTAAACTTATTTATCGAAAAGTAGTAAACCTCGTTAAATTGACCGTTAGGAAGTTTCGACAAAACGCCGCCAGCAAACGAAAAATAACTGTAACCATATAAAATAACTTTAAAGGAGACGGTCCAGAATTGTATGGAGCCTGGGTCTGGTCTTTGTACTAGTAATAAAGTAAAATAAAATATTAAACCATTTTTGACTGATCAAAACCACGAACTAATCTTTATTTCAGTGAAGTTCAAAGATCCAAAGTACAAATAAAAACGCCAAATCGCCACAAGAAACACAAGAAACGCATTCACGAGTTCACAACACCACGGCAAAGCTCGGAAATCGGAATAAACAAAAAATATCACGTGACACGTTACTTGTCAGATAATTCAAAAATGACATTAGATGTAATGCCGCGTCTACTGCCTTCTCTATGGCGAAAGGTAGCCATCTTGTTAGTGTTGCGAGCAGTACCGAAAAACTTGAAGTTACATTTTTATTTTAGCAATTTATTTATTATGATTTTCTAATTGATTTTATTTTTATTGATCTCTTTGTATACTTCGCTTTTCACGGTATATGGTACAAAAGTAGACCCAAAATGGACCGTCTCCTTTGATATTTCATTTTTTGGGTTGATTTAACTTAATTTATATAATAAATAAGAGAACTCCATTGAATACATTAACTATAATTCAAAAATATTTTTGTCCTTAACTATGCGTTTAACTTTTTTATTTTTACAAATGTCTGACGGTAGCTTAGTTGGCCAATAACTATACCGGTTCCCCTATTACGCATATGATAAACAATCATACATATGAATAAATAAATGACAATTTTATTCGAGACTTATATACTATATCTATCATTAAGTTATTTTAATTCATACAAATATAGCAATAGTATAAACTTATCAACACCTATTTCGTATATCATGCTATTTTATTTATTAATTTTTACAACAAAATCAAATCGGATAGAACTTTCAGAAAATAGTAGATAGGATTACTTACACAGTACAAGCAGTAAATATTTACTATATCAAACGTATATTATTGTAGAAGTCTATAAATATATTTCTTTAAAAGAACTCGGTAAAAGTTTTTGCATATAATATTAATTCAAATTCTCACTAGGTACATTTTGCAATGCCTACTTATTTTATGAAATCAGTACCCAAGTTTTCGTAGAACTGTTATAAGTTGTTTAAGTTATTCTAACTTTCCAGTAGTCAATTACTATGGGTGGAAAAGAGATGGAAAATTCTCCGTCCCTTTCCAGTCCATGCTAAATGACAGACTTATGTACAGTTAACGTAAACCGTTACAGAAACAATGCAATAATGAGGGTAGATTAGAAAAAATGCAAAAACTTTTACGAACATAAATAATGTAGTAATAAATGGAATATATTTAGTATATAATAATCTCAGCCCGTTTTTGAAAAATGCATTTTTTTCATGATTAAAAACAAATCTATAACGTTTGTTACATAATGTAACAAACGTGACAGTAACTATATATAATAACAGTAAAGTAAGTCTATTCGGTGACATATCCGGTTATTCACTTACGAAAATAATTCACGACTACGTTTATATCCGGAAAAGCGAGAAGCTTTAATTTACAACAAGAAAATTGTATAAAAACTGTAACCCAACTATTGAAAATTGGATATCGTCGGGGATAGTGCAAATCCGCGTTACTAGCATTAGTACCTTAAAATCCATTTTTTACGTTTTTTGGCAAATCAAAACCGCGTAAGTGTCGTAGCGACTAAATGAATCACTTTAAAAGATATCTATTTTTATCAATACATAGAACACATGAATTAATACTCTGTGTAAAAATTAGCCCAATAGCCGTAGAAGTTAACGCCATTTTGGAATTGATTAACGCCATTTTGGCGCTGCAAGAACTAAGAGGATACGAGTGTCTCTGGAACTAATAGGTAATATTGCAAATGGCGCATCGAACTCTATAATTAATCTAAAATTTCATTGTTGATATATTATGATAGATTAATTCTCTTATTTGGAGGGGAGAGGAAAATAACAGTAATGTTCAGCTTGGCTGTTATTCTTCATTTAACAAGAAAAAGAAAAAACAAATTATAGAAGTGGGTGCGCCATTTGCAATATTATTAGTTCCAAAGACACTCATATGGCAAGTGTGGCGCTTCAAATTGATACGTACTTACGCTGTATAGAGACAGCAAATCCAGTGTTAATTATAGATTAATTATACAGATCAGTGGACAATAGGTACTGGGCGCATTGTAAGACGATAAAAAGTCATCGTGTATACCCCACAGCGTTCATCAGTGTGCCAGCTAGTCGAATAAGTTAGAAATCAAAATTCCCAATTGCACTTGACGGGTTTCGAACCGAATAGCTCCTACTTATATACCACAGTATCGTCGTAGTCGTGAATAGAAGATGACATAGAAAATCCCATCTAAATGAAGCATCCATATAAACGAAGTCGCAAAAAAATATATTATATGAATATAAAAGACTAATTTCCAACTACGTGGTCCCAGCATGAAGATACATAAATTATTAGGTACCATAAAAGATTCACGATTATTATATAAGTTATATTACATTAATATATACAACATTGTATAAATATATCTTAGTATAACATCCAACTGTATACAGACTAATATTATTAATATTATTTATTAATTGTTAAGGTGAATATTACTATTTATGTTGAATCTGCAAAATATAATAAAATACCCATAAAATTGGTAGGTACTTTAATTATAAAAACAAATGAAACTATTTAAGCATATAGAAAGAAAAGTTTCAATTTACTAACTGACTGGCTTATCAATGCCCAGCCAAATGTATAAAAAAATATTAGTTAAATATCCAATTGAACGTTCTTTAAATAATATTTAATGGCCTCTAATCATAACGCTATTTTCATTAAAATACTGTAGAAATCACTAAGGAGATATTTAGTGAAGATTCACCTTAACAAAAATAAGTATATCGTATTTTTTTTTAATTTTTAGCTAAATCTTTAAAAAAAATTTCTTTACCTACCTCATACATTCATTTTCATTTAAGCTTTTTATGTTTACATTCTTAATTATCAAAAAAAAAAATTATATATGTATTTGTAACCATTTCACATAGTTTTAATTATTAAATCCCTCGAATCCTCCCTGACGCCCATCGCAGACGACCGATTAATAATAAAGCGAAAATTAAACAGTACATTAAAAAAACGTCCTTCAAAAGTTCTCATCGGACCGTTTTTTTTTTGAATAAAATTCAGTTTCAGGAACAATATTCTCAGTTAAAAAAAACAGGGGATCTAGACAATATTCTCGGAATAATTCATCGTGCCATTGGTAAGGTTTCACTTGACTATTCGAAAAGAAATTCTAAATAATAATAATAAATCGTAAGTTGTTTTTAATGTTAAACTTTTTCGAATTAGGCTTAGTTACCTGTTAAAAAAAATATATATTGTCTATGGACTCATGTGTAAACCCCAACTCGTTTTCACACTGAATGTCTGCTGTGTTGGTATTTAATAAGTGATGTAATGGACGCCATTTGTGCTCAGTTTAATTTGTTTCTTGGTTTCTCTGCATATCCGTTCTATTTTAAGATAGATTAAAGTGAGTTTAAATAAATAAGTAAAAGCGAAACTATTCTATTCTATTCTATTGTAAAGCGGTCGTCTGCGTTACATTATATTGACATTTTAAATGTTTCGATCCGACTAAAAATGTTCGTACATCTAGGATTATAGAAATTAAAAATCGATTTCAACGCGTGATTTGATGATTTCATTTATTTCCTCTCTGGCATTATTTTGGTACAATTTTTTGGTTATCAAATTACTATTTATTAATACGGTATTCGACAGAAGAGTGTTAGTAAAATTAAAAGTAATCATTTCCTTTTTATTTTGATTTTTTTTTATAACAAAAATTCGGATGCACTCATCGCACATTAGGAGGCGAGCCGCAACGGATTTTCAGTATTGACAAGCGAGCTATATTTTAGCTAGTTCCCACTTCAACACACGACTCGTTTTAAACTCGCACTTTCAGTACGATCGATTTCATTATTGCAAATTATTTGAGTATCTACTCGAAATATTGAATGTAAAATAATTGTTACTTACTTGAATATTCTTACTTACTTACTTTTCAATTCATAATCAAGTGTTTATAAAGTTTTATCGCATAAATAGTCCCCGTCCGCACGTCGCGAATGCCTTAGCTACATTACGAGGAATACGGATAGCAGTGCAATTCAGTTGAACAAAGTGAGTGTTCGGACCGCCATATCTAATACCTAGTAGATATATATTGATGTACACAACCTCTAAACTAACTAAATTCACAGGTCTAAAAATAATGCTATCCATACACCTACACATAGTATACAACTGAATTATTATCAATATAGGTCCATTTTATGGTGACGTTATGTTATGCGACTGTATTATCTAAAAATTATTGCTTTAGCGTGACGAGCGCCATTACATCTGACACTCTCTCGCTATTGGCTAAAATGCCTTATCGCAGCAAGAGTACCATAAATTCATCCAATCACCAATTAAGACTAGCAATGATTGATTGACAAGCCTTCATTTGAGCTGCCACGAGTTGAAACGGTCTCGATTCGCAGAAGTCTAGTGAACGAAATTATTCAAAAAAATTCACCGCGTGCGGCTCGACTGTAATGTGCGATCACCTTAACACTACAATTCTACAGCAGAAATCCGACATAGGTACAAGTATATTTCCATCAAATACAACAATTACTCTAAAAATAGTACAAATTACCCGAGATCCAGCGATGTGACTGCACTTTCTAATTTGGGTTACCTCTTGTGACATTTTATTCGTGTCTGTGAAAAAGAAGGTAAATAATATTATTTACAGCACGTTGTTTGTAGCCTCATATTACAATAGTTGATGACCGCGGCTTTGCTCGCGTGGATTTAATTTTTTTTTAATACCGCGGGATCTCATTGATTTTCCGAAAAAAGTAGCCTATGTCACTCTCCAGGCCGTCAACTAGATCCATGCAAAAAATCACATCGATCCATAGCTTTGTTGCAGTGTGATTGAAGGACAAACCAACAAACAAACACACTTTCGCATTTATAATATTAGTAAGGATTACAGTCTAATACTAATATAATAACTGGCTCGTTGGTCTTCTAGTTAGCGTGCGGATAACGAGGTCCCGGTTAGATTTGGGGATTGGGGGAAACAACATGTTTTTAATTTTTATTGAAGTGTTAACCTACACTTAAAGGAAATAACCTAATAGATTTATTAAAAATTGTAACAAGCAATGTGGCATCTATAATTTCTTAAGAGCTCCATTGTAATATGGTGTCGTGGAAAAAAGTAGATCGACAACTGTAATGTGTCGCTACTAGATGTCGCTAACAGTTGCTATAAAACTGATTGAAAAAGTGGATACATATCACTAATTTCGTGGCTGACGTATGGTTCGGCCGTGGTGTAACGGTTAACATACTCGGGCGCGATTCCCAGAGATGTGGGTTCGAATCCCGCCGGCCTCGGAATTTCTGATATGTATTTATAAATCTATTAGTTTATTTCCTTTAAGTGTAGGTTAACACTTCAATAAAAAATTAAAAACACACTTTCGCATTTATAATATTAGTAAGGATTACAGTCTAATACTAATATAATAACTGGCTCGTTGGTCTTCTAGTTAGCGTGCGGATGACGAGGTCCCGGTTCGATTTCGGGATTGGGGGAAACAACATGTATTGGATTTTTCTGTTAAGAAATTCTCAGCATTAGCCCGGAGTTAGGAAATTGCAAGCTTGTCATCCCCGTGCCTCCGAAAGCACGTAAAGCCGTCCTGCACTTTATCTCTTTCCGGTAGTGCCGGATTTACGCCCCATCAGACAGCCAGTCCAGTGTTAATCATAGATTAATTATATAGGTCAGTAGCCGGAACAGTCTATGGCTGCTGTGTTTACTTTTTTGGATCTACTTAATTGACGCCATTTTGGCGCTGTAAGCACTAAACAGTTACGAGTGTCTACTGAAACTAACAGGTAATATTGCAAATGGCGTACCGATCTCTATAATTTATCTATGATTTCATCGATTAATTATAAAGGTCGGTGCGCCATTTGCAATATTATTAGTTCCAGAGACACTCGTATGTCAAAAGTGGCGCTTCAAATTGCGGAATCAACTCTCTTCGACGGTGTTCCGTAACATGGGGTTATTCAAGGGGCGTACCAACTTTCTAAAAAGCCGACAAAGCATTGGTGTTGCCTCAGGTGCTACAAGTGTTTATGGGCGGTGGTAATCACTTAACATCAGGTGGCCCACCTGCTTTTTTTCTCCTTGAGCCATAAAAAAATTGATCCCTAATATAAGCTTTCATTTGTATAGGGGCATCAAGTAGTGTTAATCATAGGTTAATACTATTTTTTTTTATTTTTTATTATGAGATAGGCTTGCGCTTGACGACAATCAATGATGGAAAGTATTGATGAGGTCTAGGTCGGAGCGCGCTTGCCTGGAAAATGCCTATTCACTCTTGTCTTGATGGTACTCAGAATTATATAGGTCAGTGGTCGGTGCAATCTCTATGTCTGCAGCCTAGTAATAGATAGATAGGTGGTTGTGGTGCGTACTTTTTGTTGTTCCTTGTGGGCGAGTTGTGGTTAGAGTGCGCGGGGCTGTCGCTGAGGTCCGAACTCGAGCTTCGCACGTCGCCGTCCATCTGAAACGTTACATACTCATTACGTACTAGTTCACGGACCTTCTGACTCGTTACATACTCATTACGTACTAGTTCACGGACCTTCTGACTCGTGAACTACGGTGGACGGCTCTCAACGAACTATAGGGCACTAATGCTGACATCTATACATGGTGAAATTTTATTCGCTGCAAACCCTGAAGGAGGTGAATGTGCTCATGAAACTGAACAACTTTCCCCAAGGAACATAGGTCGAAAAAAATTTTGGACCTCCCATGGTAAATCAATCAGCTAATCGTCAATTTTGTTTGGTGTCATTAAGGGGATGATTTAGGCATGGTTGATAAAAACAGACATAAGCAAAAATAACAAATAATTTAAAATTTGAAAGGCTTTTGAAAATCTTTCCTATTTAAGTGTTGGTTAGGTAAGCCAATAAAAAAAATTGCACTCGTTAACACAATGACAATACATATGACGTATGTATGTAAAATGTATATATAATGGAAAATAATAGGCATGCTACTTATCAAAAATTTACTAATTTATCTATCTTTTTCAAAAAAGTTTAATTAAATACATTTCATTACTAGATGCCTGCGACTTTGTACGCGTGGGTTACGGTTTTCAATTCTCGCGGGAAATCTTTAATTTTCCACGATAAAATGTAGCCTATGTGTTAATCCTGGGTATGAGCTATTCTAGGTTTCATCCAAATCGGTTCGTTCGTTGTGGCCTGAAGCACTATCCGTCCAACCATCCATCCATCCTAACCAACTTTCGCATTTATAATTTTAGTAGGATAGGATTATTTTCTCAATTCTGATTTCTGATGGTATTTATTTTTCTTCTATGTATGTACACAGATTTCTCTGAACTTCACTTGAGTGAATAAGTCTTGAGTGTATTATTTTATCGATAGAGTAAGGCTATGGGATGATTTTATGAACCTATTTGGCCCCAACCCCGCATTTATAACGCTGTAGGGGTATTTACCCCCCCTATATACATATATACTGTATACTGGGTATAAACTGTGGCGATCTGTCGATTAACATAAACTTACACTAACAAGCTTAAAATAAAAACTCTTTTCATAAAACTGACATCAAACGCCATTACAGAGTATAAAAATATTTTTTGTTTGTTTTCGTTCACTTTGTTTTCGTCGTCTCATTGTTATTAATATATATTACAATTATAATATAATATTATTATAATTATAGTCGACTTCCATCATAGGTGTACAAACAAAAATTACTTTAAGTGGCGTTTGAAATCGGTTCAGTGATAAAATTATAATTATAATATTACATATTTATGAGAATGAACCTGATAATTAATATACCTGTCTTACCATATCTATGCCCAAGGGTTAGCGCCCATTAGTTCGCCGAATCGAATTCGAATTTTAGCTGAAGATAAAGTACTTAAATATTTTTCATTTAACCAGTCCCTCTTTGGTACATATTATTTTGTACAGTGAGTAGAAAAAGGGAACTAATTTAACTTAACTTCTTGAAATAGTCAAAAATGTAGGCTTCCATAATATTAGGGCTAAAATATTTTTTTATATCCTTTTTTAACCGGGAAATTTTTTATATATAAATTCAACACAAATATAAATTATACGAAATATATCATTATAGTAAACAGAAGATGTTATCAATAAAAAACTTCAACAAAAAAAATAGTACAAAAAATAAATAAGTAATCATTAAATATTATTTTATATATTTGTATTATTTAAGATTACGAAATTTAACAAAAAATATTATTGGAGATCAATAATCCAAGAAAATAGGAAATTACTTCTCTTTTTTCGATCACTGTTTATGTATGCAGTATTACATCCATTAGCAAGCCAGATAAAATTTTTATTTACATACTTCAAAATCGATAATCTAATAATCACCTATAAAGATTTTTCCACTTAAAATAATGCACATCCATTAAAATCGATACGAAGACAAATCAAATAAACTACCATCAACGTTCAAAGCAGTATCATTTTAATATTGTTTTGACAAATCATATAATGTTAACTTTAGTGCCTTTTTCGCCACCTTCGACTAAACTTTATCTGAAGAATAAAGACGTTTTGACAGTTCTTGTATGTGCAATGTGTCAAAACGTCAAAATTCGTCTGTTAAAGTTTGCTTGAAGGTGGTGAAATGGGCTCTTTTAATTACTATCCTTTCACGAAAAGTTGGCCGCTACCAACTCAAGTCAGACCCGCTTAGTACAGATAGCAACGTACCGCTCGCGATTGTCACTACCAAATTTTTTCAAAGTTTTGATATTATTACGTTTTGAATTTTTTTTAACTTTAAATAAGTTTTTTATTTTTGTTTGGTTACTATTGTTCGCGTGTCGTTTTCTACGATTAGTAAAACAGGAAAAGTTTTGCATAGCGCAGACTATTTGTTACTTTAATTAATGACTTTCTTTCAAGTGGGAAAAAATGAGAAATTAAAAATCACGTCTTTCGGCATTCAAGATGTCATTGCCATGAAAATATTTGCCAAAGAGGAAAACTTTCATCTTAGTCGTGGTTATAGGAAAAATACAATTATTATTTTCTTGTCAACGGTACGGTATGACGTCATTTTGTAACGGTTGACGACGGCCAACTGAAATGAACGGCTAGTACTTGTGACATCTCAAAACAATATTGAAATTATACTGCCTTAAACGGCAGGCCCCTAGCGTGCAATTTAAGGCCCCCAGTTAAGGCTGCCGCACACCTTATCGATTCATCCTCACAACAACAGTTTGCATGCATGTAGGTGTCGTAAGGGCAAACACACACGCTGCTTTCAGCGATCGCGATTCGTGATTATTCGACAGCAGAGTTGCTTTAGCACGTTTTCACGAATATAGCAACAAAATCGCGCATTTTAGCGATTGCAATTATATTGCGCGTGCCACGTATAACTTGAGTACCATCCAAGGCAAGAATGAATAGGCATCTTCTAGGCAAGCGCGCTTTAACCAAGCCATCATCAGTGCTTTCCGCAATTAAAAAATCTAACTTCCAAAGAACGACCAAATCACGGATCGCAGATGTTAAAAGAAGCGTGTGCATTGGCACTAATATGTGTGACACATGCGCATGCGCAGTGAAACTGCATGTTCTGTATAAATGATACATGTTGTATAAAAGCAGGCATTATTTTGCGGAATTCCGCGATATTAAAGGAAAAATAAAATTCTTTTCCTATAATCCGCCAAAACATTTCCTTGTGTATATGATATGACATAAAGCTAACATTCCAATGCGTGATTTTGAATCGTTAATATGTGTGACGGCCTTAATTCAGTTTTAGGGGCGCCCTTAACTACGCCTGTTACTTGCAATTCACGAGGGCGCGTGAGCTTTCCTTGTGGTTACGTCGTGTACATGCACATTGTGTAAGTGTGCGTGCCTGTCAGGAGTCTAGGTGGGAGCGGTCAGGCGCGAGCAAGCTCTCGCTCATACTTATACAGATATGACACGCACACAACCATGAGCCACGCGGCCTCGTGAAATGCAAGAACTATAAAAGATGAATGATCGATGTTTTTTTATACAAAATAAAAATAAAAATATACATAACTGATTTTCATACAAGCATAATATATCAAAATAGCTACAAGTTGCTTTCTTTAGCTTAAAAAATGAAAAACATTCCTTTATGTCCGTACCCTGTTATATTGTTATTAATAAAAAGCTTATATTTAAGCTTAAAAGTAGGGTTAAATTTTTTTTATATAAATTAATAATAATCACCCAGGGATAAAAAATGAAAAAAAAAAACCAACAAAAAATATAATAAAAAAATAGTCCTTATTTAAAAAAAAAGGAGTAGGGTACTGAATAATCATAATAATAATATAACAACAATAATTTTTACTTACATAGTTTTGTAAGTCATTTGTATTACTATCATATTTGGATTTCATCTGAAATAATTAAAATCTTTATAAATATCGGGACATTAAAATGTCCCGGGGTCCAAAAATTTGGAAAAATTGCACAAAAAATAAAATAAATTGAAGATCTTATTAACATCACATTATAATTTTTGAATTGACCCTGCCGGGAATCGAACCCTGGACATCCCATAAAGGTTGTAGCTCACTTACACAATACCCACTGCTCCAGTATCTAATCATAGTGACCGCTCGCTGCTCACATGTCGACAGCTAGCAGAAAGTTTGCTGCTCATATGCCGACAGCGAGCAGAAAGTTTGCAGCTCACGCACTGTCAGCTAGCAGAAAATTAGCTGCCCACGCGCTGTCAGCTAGCAGAATGCTTGCTGTCCACGCGGCGACAACTAGCAGAAAGTCCGTTGTCCACGCGAGGTCGAAAAAGTGCCCGAGCAAAGTGGCCGTCAAGCGAATACATCTAAAACGCCCGGGCCACTAACTCGCAACTCGCGGTAAGCCAGATTTCAACCATCGCACAGTGAATCGCCTAGAACAAGCTAGGTGGACAAAACTCAACTCAAAGAATGAGTTAATTGATGGTTACATATCACTAATGACAACCCAGGGACCACTAATCCAGGTAAGAATTAAAGCACACATTCCATAACGATGAGTTATATGGAGTTAAAGTCAGGTGATAAGGTAATTACATTTACGTAAACAATTTAGTTGCAATTGTGCACTGCTTTCGACAACCCATAAAAAATTTGTGCTCAATATTACAAGTATTTACTGTGATGTATTTTACTTTAGAGGGTATGTCTTTTCTTATTTTACTTCAAATAGATGGTAATAATAGATAATGTGTGGTCTAAGAACTTTTGAACATACAGTCCAAAAAATGACGACTTTTTTCAAATATCTTTACTTTCAAGGAATGTAACTTTTTTTATCCAGAGATATCCAGTCTACTTTTTTTATATTATATAGCTATTACTCTTAACTTTAATATAACAAATATTTGATTACTACAACGAATCCATTTCCTTTTAATTAATTTTTTACAGAACACGTGCATTCTGTTTCGAAAATGAAATTTTTCGAAGAGTGGCGAAAACATGCCAAATGCTTGTCTAATGAGTTTTATTACGCAAAAATTTTCTATTGCTAATATGACTCTTGACTCACAGAAGAGTATTCAGTTACAAATAGTAAGTATTTCAGCAAAATTAGCTGAAAAGTGGGCTTCATCAAAAATGGTAGTGGATCGTTTTTTTCTCAAAAATAAAAGCTGATGCGATGGGGCATACATAAAGTTTAAAGTTTGCATACATCAGCCTTGTTCTTCCTCATCATCAAAAAGAAATAACCCTCAAGGGTGACCTTAAAAAAATTTCGAAGACTCATCCTTCAAAACAAAAAAACGCAGGGTTGACGATTTAGTGTAATCGTGCAGTGCTAGTGATTTAACCACAGCTGCAGAAGTTGCACATCGTTTGTCGAGTCACAGAAACATTGCTTTTTTAATAAGAAGTTCTGAATCTTTGGAAAAAATTAAGTCTGGTGCTGATGTTTGTATTGGTAGGCTACTATCTATATACTATTTAGTGACTTGTCACTAATCATAATAGGCTAATGCCTTGGCATTAGCTTATTATGTAGTTGCTAAGTGCACCAGTCACTCCTATAAACAGACGCGAAAGTGGTCATTGAAGGCGGGACATCAAGTTTTTGCATCTTTTCATAGTGTCCGTAAGTCTAAAAAATCATGCTATCCTTTGTAGCGTGGTAAAATTACATTTATCATAATTATTGTTTTTGTTATTGTACATTGTAAAGGTAAAATCAATACCACCAATGCCATCTAGTGGGTCGTCTGGAGTTTAAAGTTCTAGTTGTCAAAACATAAACTGTATTACCATTAAATGAACATTTAACGTAAAAATTTATATTTTTCTTCGCAGATAAGTAAAACAAGATATAACTAATTATTTAAAAGCATAATTATAAAAGTTTGGGTTTTAATATTGTGAAAGGTTGGTAATAAAAAAACATTTCAGAACGATTTCTAGGAAGTTTTCTTAGTAAATCCAGTGTTGTCGTATTTAGGTGTTTTGCGTTAAATTGGGGGAAAAATTCATTTTGGGACATAAAATTTAATATATAAGTCATTTAAACCGGCGTGACTTTCACGTTCGGCTCGAGGAAATAACCTTCTGTATTTGGGTGTTTAGAGATTTTGGGTAATTATTCATTATTTGGGATTTTTATGTGTGTAAAAGCGTTTTAGGCCTAAGGTCGTGAAATAGGGAGTTATTGACACAGAAGTGGTAACTGGATTTTATGTCAAGATTGGCACTAGGGTTTGGTTGGTAGGAGATCCGGTTTGGGAAATCAGCCTTTTCGTTGTGTGATCTAGTGGATTGCAATGAAGCTCTCCAAGAGAGAAAAATTTTGAAATGGGTTTTCACCCCTAGATTTGTAATGTAAATATTTTATAGTAAAAAATAGGAAGGTGTGAAATGAGTAAGTGTTTTGACGAATTTGGTTCGAATCATATTGTTTGTTTTGTTAGATACAACTTAGTTGACCGCCATTTTGTTGTCTCGTTTTAGCCGGTGCCGTACCGAAATGAAATAAGATACTTAACCTTTTGTAAAATGGGAGCAGGCGGGAATTGACTAGTTAAAATATTTGCTGGTAAGTTCGTATTTTTTAAATTTTAGGCGTCTTATCTAAATTTATGATAACCATTTATGCGTGGGAGCACGCGGTCTTTGATCGGGTGTTGAAATCGATTATGTTCTCAAATTCCAGGTCAATGTGGGAATAAGAACAATGTTTACAATATTAAAAATGTTTACAAGATTTAAGATTTAAAAGATTTTCAAGATTTACAAGTTTTCACAAGTTCTCCCAGGTGTTATAGAAGCTTTCCAACAAAATATCATGAATCTCAAGATTATTTAATTTAA
Organism: Hipparchia sbordonii; assembly: GCA_038048805.1. Taxonomy (NCBI): domain Eukaryota; kingdom Metazoa; phylum Arthropoda; class Insecta; order Lepidoptera; family Nymphalidae; genus Hipparchia; species Hipparchia sbordonii. The sequence goes on along the minus strand of CM076107.1, from coordinate 1,864,578 downwards.
CCAAAATGTGGTGAGAATTTAATCGCTGCGTATCCACTGAATTGTTATGTGAAACGAACAGTCAGCAGTGTGGACAGCAAAATTTAATCAGGTGAACTCTTTAAATTTTATTTAATAGGAAGTTTAAGTGAAGTGAATTCACCGCAGAACATTTGTGCGTACAGGACTTACCTTATGCCGATCTACTTAGGTATAGTAATTAAAGATTAGCTATACTGAATATAATTTAACATAACCAGATTGGAGGTATCTGTGTATACTCACCAATCTTGTTATAAAAGCTGGAAAAAAAGCATGAAAATTTTCTTGTAAGTCTGTGTAATTTTTTTTTGGTTATGTTATTAACATTTGTTTTTTTGAATACATTGAATATTGAATACATTGAATACATGAGCAACCAACTTTATAAAATTTTTATTTTTATTTACAACTCCACATCAAAGTTTTGTGGCCTGTTTCCTTACCCGACGTGGTATATGTTTCTGAACCCACGGTTTGTACCCGTCTCATGCTAATGAACCAATTTAACAGCCAGCCGTCGTATCAGGTAAGAAACAAGGTTACAAATGGCGCCCTTGGGAATTAATTTAACAGTTATTTGAGACAAATAGTTTTCTTGAATAGTTTTTTTCTTTTAGTTGCAAATATAACCCTGAGAGTAATTGAACTCATACTTATTAAGTATTAAAGTAAATAATTGGTACATACAGGTTGATTCTTATTTGTATGTTTGAAATATTGCATTTTATGTACCGTTGTTATAATTTAGGAACAAATATAGAAACATTTTGATAACAAATACACAATATTGAGTAATATAGTAATAATGCATGTTGTTCTTTACTGTACTGTACTATTTTGATATGGAGTTGAATTTAAATTAAAAAATATTTTGGAATTTTCTTGTTAACCTTTATAAATAAATAAAATTGAAATAAATTCATATTTAATATAGTTGGTTGTTATGAACACTTATACTAAGTGTAAGTGTCAGTGAATAATAATTGAAATATAAGATTAATTTAGTAATTAGTAGGAAAATTGTATTATAACTATAGACTACTTACTATATAAGGTAGAATTTGGCTTGTGAGTATTATACTAACAGTTTTGTTAAACAACATGGAAAGAGTTATACAGTTTCACTCCTTGAGGAAGGATGAACTGACTTATGAAGTTAGCATTAGGTCGGAAACACCAGCTTCCACAACCGATGGTCTTAGACGTCAACTTCGAAAACTTATGTTAGAATGTCCCTCAGACGCAATATTTGAAACGGATTTTAGTACAGAAACGGAACTTGAAATTATTTCAGAAAAATTAACCGACTTAACCACAATTTTAGAAAGATGGGAGAAAAATAAAGAAAAAACTTCACTGTCTCGAGCTAAAGCTTTAGGTTATCACCTGTTCTTTAGATTGTCACGCGTTCAAACTTTAGGAAAAGATAGTATCACAAAGAAAGCGGAACTTAGTAAAAATTTGGAAAGATTGTTAGGAAAATTTGAAAGTTTGTCGTCTCCGTCAAGTGTTAAGCAGTCAACAGAGGTGATTTCAGATACTGACCCGGTGCAACCCTTGAGTATAGAATGCTTAGGGGATAAAAACATTTCTAAGTGGAATGTAAAGTTTAATGGAACTTCTGATGTTAGATCCTTTATCGAGCGTGTCGAGGAGTTGAAATGTTGTTATGGTATTTCAGAATCAAAATTGTTTAACTCTGCAGCTCAATTGTTTTCTGAGCAGGCTCTCTTATGGTTTAGAGGTATTAGAGATCAAGTGTCATCCTGGCAGGAGCTAAAATCTTTAATTTTGACAGAATTTGATCCCGTTGATTATGACTATAGATTGAAAGGTGAAATTCGATCGAGAACTCAAGGTATTGATGAGCCAGTGCACATTTATTTTTCCATAATGTCTTGCTTGTTCGGTAGATTGAAGGAGGCATTACCTGAGGAAGAAAAGTTAAAAATTCTATTACACAACATTAGGCCGTCGTTTTCACAACAGTTAGCCCTAGTAGATATTAAAACAGTGTCAGAATTAAAAGAAAAGTGCAAGTTGTTAGAGTCCGCAGCTCAAAGAGCAAATTTATTTTCAGAGCCAATGAAACCTAACGCTAGTATACTTAGTGCAGAATTTAGTTATAAACAGAAAAGTAAACAGATTGCCGGAATAGAAAACAAAAGTAAAGACAATAACTCAGAAAATACATTGATTAGTAAAAACAAAATTGCAGAAATTAAAACAAGTAATAAACCTCAATATTCAGGGAAAAATAATTACCATTCAAATATTAAACCTCAATATTCAAGGAATAATTATTATTCAAACAATAAACCACAGTATGCAGGGAATACTTATTATTCAAATAATAGACAAAAATTCTTTCCAAATTATCAAAATCAAACATTTAACAGAAATTATAATCCAAATTATTCGAATAATCATCAATTCAATAAATTTAATAGAGGACAGGGAAATTTTTATGGGAAAAATAATTTTAATCAAAGACAAATTTATTGCTTCACTTGTCAAAATCCCGGATTTACAAAACTAACATGCCCAAAATGTAATAATGTAAAACAAAAGGAAAGTCAGCAAATAGTTGAGCCAAAAAACTAATAGAGCCGAATTGTAGCAAAAATCCAGAAGAATATGAAAAATTAAAACAAAAATTTTATAAATTAGAGTCTATAGCTACAATTCGATTTACCCCTAAAAAGGATGATATTAGGCCATATTTAAAATTCTTTATAAATAATCTGGAAATGGTAGGATTGTTAGATTCTGGTGCATGCATTTCAATTTTAGGCAACAACTGTCATAAACATTTCATAGATTGGGGTTATCAATTTAATAGTTTTGTAGATAATTCATGTAGTGTTGCAAACGGAGTAAAGTTAGAATCAATAGGCCACATGTTCATACCGGTAACATTTAATAACAAAACATGTGTTATAAAGTTTTATATCATGCCAACTATTGTGTCAGATATAATATTAGGGTGTGACTTTTGGAAATCATTTAATTTGGCTCCTGAGATATTCGAAAGCATCGATTATATAAATCCACCTGTCAGTTTTTGCGATTCAATTTCTAAAAATAAAATAAATAGTATTCAACCATTTCATTCCTTAAGTTTAGATCAGCAAGGAATAGCTCAAGCGATAATTGAAAAATTCCAGGATATTTCTTTTGAAAAAAAGGGTTTAGGCAGGACACATCTCGTAGAACATGTCATCGACACTGGTAATTCCCCTCCAATACGGGTGAAACAATATCCTCTTTCACCTGAGAAAAAATCTGCTTTACAGAGTGAATTAGATAGAATGTTGAAATTAGACGTTGTAGCTCCTAGCGAAAGCCCATGGAATAATCCTGCTATATTAGTAAAGAAATCAAACGGCGATTGGCGATTTTGTCTAGACTGTAGAAAATTAAATGCTATTACTAAGGGGGATTCGTATTCTATTCCATATATTCCTCAGATATTGGATAGTCTTAAAGAAGCTAAATTTCTCTCAACAATAGATTTGTCCTCGTCTTTTTGGCAAATTCCTTTGTCAGAAACCTCACAAGAAAAAACTAGTTTTACTGTTCCAGGTCGTGGTTTATATAAATTTAAAGTTATGCCGTTTGGATTATGTAGTGCTCCAGCCAGACAGCAACGTTTGATGGATTTGTTAATAAATCAGAATTTTTGTAATGATATAGAAAATGGAAAGGTGTTTTGCTATATAGATGATATAGTCATTTGTTCGTCAGATTTTTCCACGCATTTGCTATTGTTGAATCGTGTGCTTGAAAAACTTAGAATGGCCAACCTTACAGTATCATTTGAGAAATGTAATTTTTTTAGAAACTCTATTAAATATTTAGGCTACGTAGTTGATGAACACGGATTAAGAACAGACCCCGAAAAGATTTCAGCCATTTTAAATTTTCCAACACCTGCGTCTGCGCATGAAGTTAAAGTATTTTTAGGAACATGCTCATGGTATCGTAGGTTCATTAGGAATTTTTCCACGATAGCGGCACCCTTAAATAAATTAACGAGTCGTGGCAAAAATGCACCTAAGTTTGAATGGAGTGAGGCAGCAGAGCAAGCATTCACCACACTCAAAAATGCATTGGTTTCTGCACCCATTTTAGCTGTTCCTGATTTTGATAAACCGTTTGTTGTTCATTGTGATGCGTCAGCGTATGGTATTGGAGGTATGCTGTCACAGGAATTCGAAGGTCATGATCATCCAGTAGCGTACGTCAGTAGATCTCTAAATAAAGCAGAAAGAAATTATAGTGCGACAGAAAGGGAGGCTTTAGCAGTCATCTTTGCCGTAGAAAAGTTTCAAGCATATTTAGGCTCGCGTAAATTTAAAATTATAACAGATCATTCATCTCTTAAATGGTTTTTAAATTTAGAAAATCCATCTGGCAGATTAGCACGCTGGGGATGTAGATTGTCTCAATATAATTTCGAGATCGAGCATCGAAAAGGTTCCGAAAATGTAGTGCCGGACGCGTTATCGCGATTAATGAAAGTAGATGCAATACATGCATCTCCATTACCGACATCGAATGAGAGAGATGAATGGTATGAAAGGATATATAACGGGTGTAAGCAAAATCCAACACATTTTCCAAATTTTATGGTAAAAAACGATAAATTATATAGATATAGCAAAGGTAAATATAAACTGTTGAGTGAATTTGATTGGAAGGAAGTAGTGAAAAAAGATATGAGAGAAAATATTATTAAAGAAAATCATTGTGAACCTACAGCGGGACACTTTGGTGTATTTAAAACACATAGACGTACTTGTTTACGATATTATTGGCCAGGCATGTACAAAGATATAATGGAATTTATAAAAAATTGTGATATTTGTAAAGCGTATAAGCACTCAACGCAGGCGACTTCAGGTTTAATGGGTAAACCAAAAGTATGTTCTAGACCCTTCCAGGTAGTGTCATTGGATATAGTTGGTCCATTGCCACGATCCCGGTCAGGCTATTCTTATCTATTAGTAGTTACATGTTGTTTTTCGAAATACACTCTTATGTTCCCATTGCGTCGTGCTACAGCCGCTCTTATAGCGAAACACTTTGAGAACCATGTGATCCTAGCACACGGTGTGCCCGAGACAGTAATTCTCGATAATGCAAGTCACATGACAGGTTCAGAACTAAAGAATCTATTCTCTCGCTATAATATTCCTAAATTGCACTATTGTCCGAGGTACGCTCCTCAAATTAATTTAGTAGAGCGTTATAATAAAACAATAATGACAGCCGTCGCCTCGTATGTTCACGAAAATCATCGTTCATGGGATGAAAACCTATCAAAAATTCAGTTTGCAATTAATAGCGCTATAAATGAGTCAACAGGATTTTCCCCATTTTTCTTAGTACACGCTAGAGAACCAATCATAAATGGAAATTTTTATAAAGATACAGAGCGCGAATACGAGGTTGGAATGCCCCGCGATAATTACGCAGGAGAATTTGGGAATTTAGGTCAGATTTTTAATAAGGTCAGGGAACATTTATTGCAAGCACATGCTAAAAATGCGTCACATTATAATTTGAGACGTAGAGATGCAAGATATAAGGTGGGAGATATAGTTTGGAAAACTACGCATATTCAAAGCGATGCCCAAAAGTTTAAAATGGCTAAATTAGCCCCAAAATTTGAAAAATGTAAAGTTAGCAAAGTATTGTCTCCATTAGTGTATGAATTAGAAGCGATGGACGGACATCCTTTAGGGTCCTGGCATATTAAAGATTTAAAAGCTTAAAAGACTACTCATGAAGTATCAACTCGAATAAGTGTATAATTAAAATGTAAATAATTAATTAAACACATAAGTGTAAAGTCCGTGGTTAACATTGATATAAATGTTTACTACTCGTTTAGTTGTGGAAGAATGAATGGCATGAGTGAAAGAAGATGTCGGTATGAATTTGCATGGGTTGATCGATCTGGATTATAGTGAGATAGTTACATAAATAAGCTAAATTATATAAATGTACTTTTATAAACTTTAAAAACAATCTCATATCATATGAAACGTTAAATATATGTTTTTTTTTTTTGCCTTTTCACAGTCTAATGAGAGCTATTAGACTTATTAATTTTGGTATGTTGTCACATACAGGAAGTTATGTTGATAGGATAATGCGATGGTAGTCATTTCTATCGTTATCATTTGCGATGTTGTCTTAGTGCTATAAAGTGCACTTATTGTTTTTTTACATTCCGTAGGCCTAGACGCATTGTAACCAGTAATTTCTGATTATAATGATGCCAAGGAACTGGGTTAAAGTATTATTTTAGTATTTCATTGCATGCTGTATATTATTAGTAGTTAAGTATAGAAAATAGGTACGGGTCATTTCACACATAGATTCCTAAGATAGAATAGTTTTGTTTTGATTATTAGGTTAGGGTTGCTCATGTAGGTTAATTAGTAATATCATCTATCAGTTTGTTGTATCTGCAAGAGTAGTATTATACATATCCCTCCACATTTCTAGTTATTGTTTGGTAGTGTTGAAAATTTCTTTTTTTTGTCTTTTGGGTCGCTGAGGGCAGCGAGCGGTTCAACCTGGTTGAACCTTTTTCCGTAAGGGGAGGGTATTGTAGCGTGGTAAAATTACATTTATCATAATTATTGTTTTTGTTATTGTACATTGTAAAGGTAAAATCAATACCACCAATGCCATCTAGTGGGTCGTCTGGAGTTTAAAGTTCTAGTTGTCAAAACATAAACTGTATTACCATTAAATGAACATTTAACGTAAAAATTTATATTTTTCTTCGCAGATAAGTAAAACAAGATATAACTAATTATTTAAAAGCATAATTATAAAAGTTTGGGTTTTAATATTGTGAAAGGTTGGTAATAAAAAACATTTCAGAACGATTTCTAGGAAGTTTTCTTAGTAAATCCAGTGTTGTCGTATTTAGGTGTTTTGCGTTAAATTGGGGGAAAAATTCATTTTGGGACATAAAATTTAATATATAAGTCATTTAAACCGGCGTGACTTTCACGTTCGGCTCGAGGAAATAACCTTCTGTATTTGGGTGTTTAGAGATTTTGGGTAATTATTCATTATTTGGGATTTTTATGTGTGTAAAAGCGTTTTAGGCCTAAGGTCGTGAAATAGGGAGTTATTGACACAGAAGTGGTAACTGGATTTTATGTCAAGATTGGCACTAGGGTTTGGTTGGTAGGAGATCCGGTTTGGGAAATCAGCCTTTTCGTTGTGTGATCTAGTGGATTGCAATGAAGCTCTCCAAGAGAGAAAAATTTTGAAATGGGTTTTCACCCCTAGATTTGTAATGTAAATATTTTATAGTAAAAAATAGGAAGGTGTGAAATGAGTAAGTGTTTTGACGAATTTGGTTCGAATCATATTGTTTGTTTTGTTAGATACAACTTAGTTGACCGCCATTTTGTTGTCTCGTTTTAGCCGGTGCCGTACCGAAATGAAATAAGATACTTAACCTTTTGTAAAATGGGAGCAGGCGGGAATTGACTAGTTAAAATATTTGCTGGTAAGTTCGTATTTTTTAAATTTTAGGCGTCTTATCTAAATTTATGATAACCATTTATGCGTGGGAGCACGCGGTCTTTGATCGGGTGTTGAAATCGATTATGTTCTCAAATTCCAGGTCAATGTGGGAATAAGAACAATGTTTACAATATTAAAAATGTTTACAAGATTTAAGATTTAAAAGATTTTCAAGATTTACAAGTTTTCACAAGTTCTCCCAGGTGTTATAGAAGCTTTCCAACAAAATATCATGAATCTCAAGATTATTTAATTTAACCAAAATGTGGTGAGAATTTAATCGCTGCGTATCCACTGAATTGTTATGTGAAACGAACAGTCAGCAGTGTGGACAGCAAAATTTAATCAGGTGAACTCTTTAAATTTTATTTAATAGGAAGTTTAAGTGAAGTGAATTCACCGCAGAACATTTGTGCGTACAGGACTTACCTTATGCCGATCTACTTAGGTATAGTAATTAAAGATTAGCTATACTGAATATAATTTAACATAACCAGATTGGAGGTATCTGTGTATACTCACCAATCTTGTTATAAAAGCTGGAAAAAAAGCATGAAAATTTTCTTGTAAGTCTGTGTAATTTTTTTTTGGTTATGTTATTAACATTTGTTTTTTTGAATACATTGAATATTGAATACATTGAATACATGAGCAACCAACTTTATAAAATTTTTATTTTTATTTACAACTCCACATCAAAGTTTTGTGGCCTGTTTCCTTACCCGACGTGGTATATGTTTCTGAACCCACGGTTTGTACCCGTCTCATGCTAATGAACCAATTTAACAGCCAGCCGTCGTATCAGGTAAGAAACAAGGTTACACCTTCTGAGGAAGACATTTCTGTGACTGAAACGCACGCTGATATTATGCTTGCCTGTTACTGTACACAGAATCCTTGTACATAGTACAGAGATTATCAAAACTTCCATAGTTCCAATTGAGCAGTTCTCGGAAGAGTTTCAAGAGGCTCGAAACAAAGACTGCCGTAGATTTCGTGAGCACCACGCTAGAAAACAGTCACGTAGGTATTTCTACGAATACAGACTTGTTGAATATGCTCTTGATAACGTTCGATCCTGCAATAAACTCACTCAGAGAATTGCCGAGAAAGAAGACTGAGCAATTACCGGTAGAACTCCTGAATTTTATTGTCCCTCCTTCAATACCAATACACCAGGTAACAGATTAAAATGGTTACCTGGCCAGGTATTACCTGCTGTATTTGTGATTCGTCTGATCGTCAAGTGATGAGTCTTCTGGTGAGGGTTATTTAAGTAAAGTATTTATTAATATTAACATAGTTATTAATTATTATAGAATTGATATTCTTTTTAAGTTGTTGACATTATATTTAAGTTTTGTTTAATATAAATTAGGTTTAAGTGTTTTTAACTGGTATTTTATGTTGTCTTGTATTTTCTTCTTGAACTTTTGTAACGATATTACTGATTTTAACATATTTTTTTCATTTATATATACATATTTTTTATTTCCAATTTGACTTTTTATTTAAAAAAATCCCTGAAGGCTTTAAATAATTAATTATTGATAATTTATACAGTTTTACAACAAAATATAGCTATAAAAATTAGAATGCACAAAAAAATGTTTTTGTCCACCTAGCTTGTTCTAGGCGATTCACTGTGCATCGAGTTGTTAGCCAGCACAAAGTGTATGTACAGAGTATAGGTAAACCACTGTAAGTGCGACCCTTGTAATGGTCTGCGAGGCGCGGGGCGGGTGATGCGATCGGATATACACGGTACGACATAATTACCGTCTTAAGATCACCTTCATCCTATGATATTTTTTAAAATGAAATACATTTATTCTATTAGAAATAAATGTTAGCGTGTATTACAACTTAACTAAAATAAAATAAACAATGGTATTAATTATTTTTTATTTATTAATCGCATACATAATTGAAAGTAGACAATAGAAAATATATATTATTGATCTGAACTTTCCGCTTCACTAGATCATTTTTAATATAAAGATACGTATGATGTATCTTGCCATTGTTCAATAATAATAAAATAGTGTGTGGAGCAGTCGCTAGGCAAATACCAGCTTTTACGTCAGTCACTGCTGGCGGACAGCGGTAGACTATCTCATTGGTTGAGCGCGCTCCCGCCCTATGCCGCGCAGACCATCAGGAGGGTCGCGCTTACAGTGGTTTACCTATAGTACTACAGTGTACTACCGAGCACGATCTTAAGCCGGTACATTTTGAATGTGCATTATTTTATAGTGCACGAGCGGTGTCGCGTAAGTGAGTTACGACCTTTATTTATAAGGTATGCAGCAAACAGAGCGCGCGACGGCAGTGTATCCATGCTCCTAGAAGTGGTACTACGTTTTTGCTAGAAATTTTCTGCGATTCAAAACAGCAAAGAACAATACACATACAAGGAGCGGTATAGAGGGTGTTTTCCCACTGACCTGGCCCGCCTTAACGGCGTAGTACGCGATCTGCAGGATGAGGCAGGTCCATACGATGTGCAGCACCAGCAGCAGGCACAGCAGCGCGTTGAAGATGTAGTACGCGGGGAACATGGGCACCAGCATGGGCGCGCGGATCGACGTACTGGAACGTACATTGGATTTACTATCGACGAAGCCAGATTACCAGAGAGAGGCCAGAAGAAAGAAAGAAATCTTCAGCGACGAAACGGAAAGGCCCACATGTCAACTCGGAACTGCCTCGTAGGTCTAGTGGTTAACAAGTTCGACTGCGGATGACGAGGTTCCGGGTTCTATTCCCGGGTCGGGCCAAAAAAGGGTTTTTCTAAGAAATTCTCAGTACTAGCCCAGAGTTAGGGAGTTAGCGGTGAGTCACCCCCGTGCCTCGTAGAGCACGTAAAACCGTCGATCCTATGCCTGATCTCTCACCGGTCGTGTCAGATTTTCTGTCCCATCAGACTATGAGAATGAAGGAATAGAGAGTGTGCACAGATGGCTAATCTCTGTTTAGATTGGCCACCGTGGCCGGATTCATTCGGGGTCATCCGTTACCGCCCTAACTCAAGCTGTTTAGTATTATTTGTATGAAATAGCATCGGCTTTTAATAAAACGTAAAGCTCACCTCCAAATGATATAGAAGGGGAAGATACCGACTCTAGTGCCGATCCACATAACGATGAGGCCCAGGAACAGCGCGTCGCATAGCTTCTGATAGCGTGCATACTTCGCTGCTTTCACCGACTGTGGATGAGGATAATTTAGAATTAATTAGCACATGTAGCAGAATCAATAGGCTAAAGCGAACCACAGTGGAAGAACTGTCACTGTAAACCCAGAAAAAAATAATTAATTAATGTAGCACTAAGCGCTTTAAGTCTCCATTCCTGATCCGCACGGCTAGGGTCTGGAACGCTCTTCCAAGATCTGTGTTTCCTAACACGTACAATTTGGGTATCTTTAAAACAAGAGTGAATAGGCATCTTTTAGGTAAACGCGTTACACCTTAGACCACATCATCACTTTCCATCAGCTGTGATAGTGGTCAAGCGTGTGCCTATAATGTATTTTAAAAAAAAAATATTTTATACTAGAAAAAACCATTAATAGAGCAACTTTGTATAAAGACCATTTCTTGGATTCCGTACCAACGGGGCCATATTGCTAAGCCTCCGCTGTCCGTCTATCTGTCTGTCTGTCAGCGGGCTGTATCTCATGATCCGTAATAGGTAGATTTGAGGTGTTCAGTGAATGTATATTTCTGTTGCCACTATAACAACAAATAATAAAAATAAATCAAAAATTAAATGGGTGCCCCCTTTATTTCTAATCGAATAAATGTATTTCATTAAAAAAAAAATCATCGTATAGCCGACCGCATCACCCGCCCCGCGTCGCGCAGACCATCAGAAGGGTTGCGCTTACAGTTCGACCGTTCCGTAGAACAAAGTCTCATCTGCTAAATTCACAACTTGAAATTTTAGTCTTAAAAGTCACATCTCCAAGGCTCACATTTCAAGTTATGAATTTAGCAGAAGAGACTTTGTTCTACGGAACGGTCGAGTTGTTTACCAATAAGCCTATACCGATGACAAGGACATACCTCGACGAATATATCGGCACAGTCGTGCAGCAACAGCACCAGGGTCCCGATGCGGTGCAGGTTGCACACCCAGCTGAACGACAGCAGCGCGATGGTCGCGATGTGGTGCACGAACATCTGCCAGAAGTCCTTCCGCCGCACGTCCCAGAACTGGGATATGGTGAGCGACCAGTAGAACGCCGCCGATATCATGTAGTACCACCACACGTCGTTAGTTATACCCTGGAGCGAGGACATAAACCCAAAATTATTTATTTCATGTAGGCCAACTTGTGACTCTTATGGCAAGTCGAGAATCTACCACCGGTTCGGAATGCTGATTCTGCTGAGAAGAGCCGGCAAGAAACTCAGTAGTTGCTCTTTTCAAAAACAAAAAATAATTTTACATTAGGTTACAAAACTATGCTATGTATACAGTGCTTCCACAATGAAGCTTCAAATACGCATAGGTAGGTACACAATCCAACGCATGTCAACACGGGCAGACAAAGCAGACCCATTCCCGTTGGCGGCACCCGTTCAAGAGCATGACGCAAAATCCAGCCGCTGCTTCGCTATATACTACTAGATGATGCCCGCGACTTCATCCACGTGGATTACGTTTTTCAATTCCAGCGGGACCTCTTTAATTTTCCGGGATAAAATGTAGCCTATGTTTCAATCCAGGGTGTGAGCTATTTGCAGCGAAATTAGTTCAAGGAGTAGGAGGGAGTAACAAACACACACACACGCGCACACACAAACACGCGCATGCACGCACGAACACACACACACACGCGCACACACAAACACGCGCACGCACGCACGAACGCACGCACGCACGCACACATATATACGTACAAACTTTCGCCTTTATATTTATTTTTTTTTAAAGAATATTAGTCAAGCTGAATTTGACTTATATTCTCCTCTCCCCTCCAAATAAGCGAAAAGCGAAAATAGTGCAACGGGTGGGGCTCGAACCTGCGACCTTTCAGTTTTCAGTCCGCACCTTTAACCGTTAGACTATTGAGACTTTTTTTGGACATAGTGTGATACCTGTATAAAAGTTGAAATTAGCACATGCGAATATTTGGTAAGAAATTTTCACAGCATTAAGTGACCTGGCCTTTGTACACATTATAAACATTATGGTTAAAGGTGTGAACTGAAAATGGTAAGGTCGCAAGTTCGAATCCCACCCGTTACACTATTATCGTACCCGCTCCTAACACAAGCTTACCGCTTATGTGGAGGGGACAGGAGAATATTAGTCAACTTCAGGTTAGCTATATTCTTTAAAAAAAAAAGAAAAAAAAAAAATTTAGCACGTCCAGCCGTTTTTGAGAAAAGGGGCTTTGACAGACAGACGGACAGCAAAATGATCCTATATGGGTTCCGTTTTTTCGGAACCCTAAAAAAGAGTGCAAAAGAAGTAATGGCGAATACTGTGGCAATGACACTTGCCTTGAATCGCCCGTCGCGCTACGATGACCACGACCCACTGATTTCTATTGATACAAGGACGCCATTTCTTTTTTATCCGACTTCAAAGAAAAAGATGGTTCTAAAACCTCAATCCATCGGAATATTTTTTATTTTTTACTAGCTGATGCCTGCGACTTCGTCCGCGTGGATTTATTTAGTTTTTAAAATCCCGCGGGAACTCTTTGAGTTTCTGGGATAAAAAGTATCCTAGCTATCTAGCTAGTATGCAAAAAATCACGTCGATCCGTAGCTCTGTTGCAGTGTGATTGAAGCACAAACCAACAACCCAATTAACCAACAAATAAACACACTTTCTCATTTATTATATTCTCTAATTCTCTAATTTGTCTGGTGGGAGTCTTTAGCTGTCCCTACTGTCAAAGACGTGCCGCCAAGCGATTTAGCGGTTCGGCACGATGGCGTGTAGAAACAGAGTAGGAGGTATGGGAATCTACACTGCCATACCCATTCCAAGTTAGCCCGCTACCATCTTAGACTGCATCATCACTTACTAAATATTGGCCCCATCTGCGTAATGCCTTTATTATCGTATTAATTTACGCGTTACGGCGCAGGTGGAGCGGGGGCATGATGTTACAAGACATTTAACACAGTAAAATATTGGCCCCATCTGCGCAATGCCTTTATTATCGTGTTAATTTACGCGTTACGGCGCAGGTGGAGCAGTGAGTGCGACGTTACCTGATGAGGGTACCCCACGTAGCACTGGTCGATGTCCCACAGCCAGTCCTTGTCCCACAGCACGAGCAGGCCGAACGCGAAGTTGCACACGTAGAAGGCGCACTTGAACACGTTCTCGCAGAACTTGACGAGCGTGGACGGCTTGTGCTGCGCGCGCCGCAGCCGGAACCAGCGCTCCACCTGCCGCTCCGACATGTCCAGCTGCTTCGCCAGCGCGCATACTTGCTGCAACCACGTCATCGTCTTTAAGAGACTAGTCAAAGTCACAAAATTCAACAATTCAGCCGGGACGTGCCTTTACACAGTTTTAGTACTTTTTTTTTTTATTCGATGACAAGCTAGCCCTTGACTGCGATCTCACCTGATGGTAAGTGACGATGCAGTCTAAGATGGTAGCGGGCTAACTTGGAAGGGATATAGCAGTGTAAATTCAACCCATACCCCTAATTGGTTTCTACACGCCATCGTGGCGGAACGCTAAATCGCTTGGCGGCACGTCTTTGACGGTAGGGTGGTAACTAGCCACGGCCAAAGCCTCCCACCAGACCAGACCAGAGACAATTTAGAAATTATAAATTCCTAAATTGTCCCCGCCGGGAATCGAACCCGAGACCTCCCAGTTATAAGACCACAGCGCTCACCACTGAGCCAGGGAGGTCGTCAAACATATTCTGCCACTTTCTGCGGTTAGGTGGGGTAATCACGTACAGCACACATTTACTCACTTCCGCACACTCTTGTAAATACTTAATGTCTCTATGAACGCACACTAACTCAAAAGCTGTCACACTTACAGGCTGAACCGTACGTTTGTACATGTACTTCGGCAGAGGGGAATACGTGCGCTTGCCGCGTCCCGGCTGAATTGTCGAAGGTCACAAACATAAAGGTTACACAGTGTTAATACATTTATGAATTTATACTGGACTAGCTTTTGCCCCCGCGACTTCGTCCGCGTGGAATTAGATTTTGGGGTGGAATTTAAAAAACTGTGACACACGTACTTCTTTATTTTTAACTGAAAGCTCAAATACCCACTTTGATGGAAACAGCTTGAAAAATGACGGACTTTCATATAAACTTCCATCCCCTATTTAAACCCCTTAGGGGTGGAATTTCCAATAATCCTTTCTTAGTGTGCGCCTACGTCATAAAAGGAACCAACTGCAAAAATTTCAAGTTTCTAACTTCAGTAGTTTAGGCTGTGCGTTGATATCTCAGTCAGTCAGTCAGTCAGTTAGTCATGACTTTGAATTATATATATATAGATGATACGATGATGATCTATGGTACGATAAAAGATCCTATACATATACAGTATAGTGTAATATGGGCCTAAGGACAAAAATCGCAAGCAAATGTTAGTAGTCATATCTCATTGATATTAATAGTAGTCAAATAAATGACTGATGTCAAATGAATGCTAAATGCATGTCAAAGACGCCCAAACAAGAGAATCCGCTAAGCCTCATTAACCAAGGTCAAGGTGTTAGTGTTAAAGATTTTTTGCACTTAACGTATATTGCCGAGCTTGCATTCATTCAATGCTGTTGAATTCACCTCGGTGCCTGACCAAGCGTCTATTTAGGGTTCCGTAGTAAAACAGCGTGGAACCATTATCGCTTTGCTATATTATCTGTCGTCTGTCTGCAGTTTTATCTTAGCACCTCTTCAATTCAATTCAATTCCCAATCAGTGGCTTTCAGGCGTGCCAACTGGGCACAGATTGCTTAGCACCTCTTAGCATTGAAGAATTGAGCATCAATTTGGCATTTTTGACAGATAACATCTTAGGATTTTTTTTATGTTAAGGAATTTTTTTCGGTTGTGGGATGCATTTGCGAAATATTAAGCTGATGCCCGCGACTTCGCTCACGTGGATTGAGGTTTTTAATTTTCGCGGGAACTCTATTATTTTCTAGGATAAAAAGTAGCCTAAATGTTATTCCAGACTATAATCTATCTCTGTGCCAAATCGATCCATCCATCCATCCAAACTCCCGCATTTATATTAGAAAGATTAAAGAAGTAATTTTTGAGTGTCACATGTTCCTCTATTACCTGTTGAGGTGCTCTAGGGTTTTCTTTGTACGCCGCTTCTAGTTTAGGATTCGACGGTGGCTTCTTGGGCTTTCTGTCCTTAATGCCTAGGTACCGGCCGAACGGCGCGAAGATTGATCTGTAATATAGAAAATAATATCTGTAGAGCGGGATGTAGCTACTGACCTACTATACCTGACCAGGCCCTTAACTGAATAAGCGGCCAAGTGCGAGTCGGACTCGCCCATGAAGGGTTCCGTAGCGGTTTACGATTTATGACGTATTAAAAAAAACTACTCACTAGATCTCGTTCAAACCAATTTTCGGTGGAAGTTTGCATGGTAATGTACATCATATAATTTTTTTTAGTTTTATCATTCTCTTATTTTAGAAGTTACAGGGGGGGGACACACATTTTACCACTTTGGAAGTGTCTCTCGCGCAAACTATTCAGTTTAGAAAAAAAATGATATTAGAAACCTCAATATCATTTTTGAAGATCTATCCAAATATACCCCACACGAATGGGTTTGATGAAAAAAAATTTTTTGAGTTTCAGTTCTTAGTATGGAGAACCCCAAAATTTATTGTTTTTTTTTTCTATTCTTGTGTGAAAATCTTAATGCGGTTTACAGAATACATCTACTTACCAAGTTTCAAGTTTCAATATAGTTCTTATAGTTTCGGAAAAAAGTGGCTGTGACATACGGACGGACGAACAGACAGACAGACAGACATGACGAATCTATAAGGGTTCCGTTTTTTGCCATTTGGCTAAGGAACCCTAAAAAATAATTAAAATCAAATATCGGACGTCTATAGCCAACCCTAGTCATTTTCATGACACTGAGTCCCAGAAACTGTGAATACAGCTTTCTTCAAAAATTAGGCAACGATTATAATGGTCCCATTCTGGAAATGAGGTCAAGAGTACTCTCAACGAGTGGTTTTACAAGATTAGGAGTCATTAAAATACATTAGCATTCCGACTTCCCATATTTAGCCGTTGCCTGATGTTTTAATAATGTAACTTTTATGGCGTGACATCTTACATAATATAGTAATTTATTTCTTGTTTGTGGCCTTCAAATTATTAGTTTTCACATAGAAATGACTTACTAAACTTAAAAAACTTAATAAGTTTTAAACATTATTCAAATGTGCCGTAACTTATTTGGAACAAACAAAAGTGGGTAACGTATGGAATTACTGGCGTTACACCCGGTACTTCATTCGCGTGTTTTTAAAAATCCGGTGAGTTTTGATTTTCTGGAAAAAATACCTTATGTTTTTCTCCAGGAAAACGGTATACGAATTTCGGAAAAAAAAAAATTCAACGGATGAGGCGTTATGAACGGATGGTTACAGATACACCTTCATATTTAAAACTAGTGGACGTCCGCGACTTCGTCCGCTAGTTCTTCGCCCTTGCAGCATCAGGATTAAGGAGTTGGAGCCCGATGTTTTTATGGGAGCATCTCATAAAGTTCTTATATTGATTAAAAAAAGATTCACGCAAATCGGTTTAGAATCGGCGATATCGACATAGGTAGAAAAACACAATTCCTTCTCCTTTTCAAAAGTCGGTTAAAAAATAGCTTATGTTACTTCCGACAACACCAACTATCTACCAGTGAAAGTCCGGTCAAAATCGGTCCAGCCGTCCCGAAATTAGCGGCAACAAACAGACACTTCAATTTTGCTATAGCAAATGCTTTTCATTCCAGGCACTTCAATTTTATTTATTTATTATATAGATAGGAAATATTGCTAAGCGGAAATATTTTGATTATGTAGGTCTACAAACCTAGATTAGAAGATAGCAATTATTACATTAATCCACGCATTAGATACAGCTAAAATATAATTTGATATTTATGTAGTTTTTTGTTACCAAGTCATTTTATCTGAACATTTTATATCATCCCGAAATAATGGGGGAAGTCATATCACGTCGTGAGTCTATTTATTTCTTGGTTGATCCTTCAATCACGCTGCAACAGAGCTACGATTTCTTGCATCTGTATAGTTGAGTACTTAGAAAGTGGCGCAGGCTCCTTTTTATCGCGGAAAATCAGAGTTAACGCGGGATTTTAAAAACTAAATCCACGCGGACGAAGTCGCCGGCATCAGCTAGTGAATAATATACAAATTATAAATTTTAATTACGAATTGTAAGTACCCCAAAAAGCTATTTCTTATGCAATCAACTAAATAGTTAGGTTGTAAAAATAATCTAGGAGCTGACACAAAATTGTGGAGGTTAGTAGGGGGGGCAATATTTGAATAGCCTACTGGTGGCAAACGTGTATGTCCAGCACTGATTGCATTGTACATTGTATAACATTAAAGGTGCACTGCAGTTGAGTAATCGGATTTACAAGACACACCTTCAAACTAATCAATCTACTACAAGCAATCTACTACATCTATATTACATACAATTTACAAATATAAATAAAATTGAAATGACTTTTTTTATTAAAATACTTATACCTAGTTTAAGCAAAAAATCGGCCTCACTCCTACAGCGCCTACGCGGCAGCAACAATAGCATCCTGAGAGCTATAAGTGGTAACATAGGCTGCCCAATTGTAAAACGTTGGGTGGCAGTGGCGACGGGCAATGTTCCCTAAATAAATAAGTCTAAATACCTAATTACTACAAACAATACTAACATAAAATTAAGAAATTTTGTTACTAACACACTAACTTAGATACTAATTAAATTTAAATTATTTTTATTGTAATGATATGGAATTTATTCTGAATTAAATGATTATTTATTTATTTATTTTAAAAATAATTTTTTTTAGCACTTCTTGTGCTTATATAATATGGTCCTGAAGGAATTACTGCATTTCCCATTGCACAGATTTAAACAATGTGTAAAGACACATTTGTTAAGTTGTGGTTATTTCAAAGTTAATGACTTTCTTAGTGACAAAGTTGCACAGAATCATTCGGCTTGGCATGGCATACATTAATATTGTAATATTTTGTTATGAAAAGAGCAACTGCTGAGTTTCTTGCTGGCTCTTCTCAGCAGAATCTGCATTCCGAACCGGTGGTAGAATCATGATGTGTCATAAGAGCTACAAGTTGGCTCTAGAAATAAATAATTTGAATTTGAATTTGAGTTTTAGCCAGACATTGATGCGTGATGTAACAATGAAGTGTGACATTGTATGAATTTGGAATTAATTGTTAGAATTTTTTTTTTAATAATATGAATAATTATGTAGATATGTACATTGGAAATTGTTGTTTTGTTATGTTCACATGCTGCTCTGTGTGGCAGATTGAAACACTATAGATTGTTTAAGACCCTGTATACATAATATCTGCGAATAAATTGATTTGTATATATGTATATTGTATATGGAGACTTTTGCCACATAAATAATCAAGCACAATCATGCTTCAATAATCAATATTAAAATATCATAAAGTTGGTAGACCTACAGAACTATAAAAAGTTTTACTACCACAAGTTATAGTCCTTGGATACTAAAATTGTTTAGATAATCATAGGTACATAATAAATCTTGGTCAGATAACACTGCAAGTAACTTTGTATTTGCATACATTTTCTTCAGCTTAACAATTTTTTTTTTTAAATAAAATATAAAAATAAATTGCTTTTTGTTAGTCTGGCTGTTAATATTTAAGTTGTTATAATTTTTGTGAGAACTAAATATTAATGTGTGAATTGAAAACTTATAAAGTAAATTGTGTAGAGTCACACATTATATCTTATGAAGATAAATAATTATTATTATCCTTTGAAACTATGTTTGAACAAATGTATTAATACTTAATGTTATCTAAGGTGATGTGGTCATTTAACATATTAATTATTTTATATCAATAATAAATACCAGCAGTTCAGCACCTTTTGATTAAAGTTAAAGTAACTTGACGTGTGGTATTTTTCTCACTTCATATGAAATCATATTTTATTTTACTGTTGCTGGTACCTTAACACAATAAATATTTTTAGCATGCATAATGTTTCTATTATAAGATTAGTTTTATCTACAGGCCTTATGACCTTATATATCAAGATATGGAAATATCTTTTCCATTTCTTTTCAATACATAATAATGGTGATAAGAACAATAAAACATGTAAAAGATATATAGGAAATACTTTGTAGTACAAAGTGTATTCTATATACTGATATGATTTTTTACTAACAGAAATTTCTGATAATATGCAGCCAGCCTAATATTTACACCATCAAACTATTATATTATACATCAATAAATAAATTCTTATTCTTCTTATTAACACAATAGATTACAAACCAAAGAGGCATATATATGCACCCAGGTGAATGACAACCCCATGCATGTGCCATCACTATCACCATGCAGCCAGGCAACCTGTAAGGCTTCTGAAGTGAGCTTGGATGGCTGGAGTGACAATATTAGAAGTAGTTGTGATACAACAGATCTTATCATTTATCTGTAGAGACCAGTTCAGCAAGAAGAGGCTACATATTATAATCAAGTGAGCTGCACCAGTGAATTCATACAAAACCAACAAACATTGAGGAAAATCCTAAGATAGAAGAGGAAAAGTATCCCAAATCAATGTTTTTCTTATACTGGAAAGCACTGATTAGGTCTACGTTGATAACTTGCCTAAAAGATGCCTATTCACTCTTGTCTTTTTATTTATTAGGTATACTTTCAATATGCATATACATATAATAAGCAAACACAACATTCAAAAAATATAAAAGCATTGGATAGAAATCTTTCCTTGGAAACCTGGGCAGCCTGTTAGGTTTCTGGAGATCTGGGATGGTTGGAGTAAAGAATATTGGAAGGATTGGTGCATCACACACAAGAAACCATGACTGGTTCAAGTGTGGAAACCAGCCCAGCAAGAAGAAAGAAAGAAGACTAAATCTTAAAAGCAAAACTTCCAAATAAATTGTCTTGAAGGTAATCAAATTGCAGGTGGCTCTAAACACAGATGCTGGCAGGGCCTGATTAACCCTTAGGCTAATTAGGCTGCAGCCTAGGGCGCGAGGATCAGGGGGGCGCGTGCTGAAATCGTATCTTCGCATGCACTAATCTAGCATCATTGCTATGATCAATGAGCGTGAGAGTCCCTAATTTTAACAATAAATTTTGAAATTTTAAAAAGCGTGCGTTAAAATTAGCCTAGGGCGGTCAGAACTCTTGATCAGTCGCTGGATGCTGGAAAGATGCCTACACCTTAGCGGACTTTATGTGTTGCAAAGGAGCAACTACAGTTCAACAGAGGCAAGCTTTCTAGTGATAACAGATAAAGTCATCTGAATGATAACCAGCCCCCTGATCCTGCAACTCAGTGCCTATCAACGATGATAGGCTCCTACTTAGGGGATGATTTAGGTATGGTTGGTGCAAATGGGACCAACAAACCTTTCAATATGGGACATTGTTATTGTTATGTTTATGAAAACTACAGTTAGATTTCAGAAGCCAGGCTGCCTGGTCACCAGTAACCTGTATCCAAACACTGTGTATCTATCTGTCTGTTTGTCAAGTTCCTCTGTAAAATGACTGACACAATTTGACAGGGCAGTAGAGGACTATGCAAGGAGTCCTCTTATTTCAGTCTAGCTACTTTATATCTCGCAAAATCAGTGTTCCCACAGGATTTTTAAAAAGTTATCATACTACTAACTGAGTTCCTAGTTACTTTTTACTTTTCTTCAGCTTTTGTTAGCAAACCCCTTTTAAGACCTATGTGCTATTTTTCTGGCTCACTTAAGTGGAGTTCAATAATATCATATGAAGGCCTCCTTGCAGTCTTAAATTAAGAGCTAAAGAATTGTGATATTTGTATTCAACACACTGGTTGACACTAAACTGGCTAAAGCTACAGTTGCGTTGTTATTACTTAATATTCGCATTAATGATAAGCTTCAATGTTGATAGTAAAAAAATTGGAATGATTCAAAAATACCGTACACGCCCCCAAAACTTAGATGCGTGACGGTCCCACAGTACATTCAGAGGTTAATAGTTCGCCTTACCGTTCTAGCAAGTAGCGTAGGGTTATGAAGACCAGCGCTAACGGTATCGGCACGAACACATGCCGATGGTCCGTATAAACTACGGCCTTTTCCGGCCCTGGTGCTAAATCGGCCCATGTTGTGTTAGGCGGCAACCACACGTCCTGGTTCCAAAAACCATCTACGAGTCGCTGCAGCATTTCACTATTTTACTTTCACACCACTAATATAGCAGGCTTACCGCCGCCAATGTCGGAATTGCGATAGCTAGAATTTAATATTTAATTTGATTTTTAAAACACCAACCGAGTTCTAATTTGATTTAATGACGGGAGGGGGACAGGCGAGGAGTGCGGGACGCGGGTTGACATATGCCTGCCATAGACAATTTGACAACCATCTAGATCTATGGACCATCTATGAATTGGACTAGAGTTGTTCAAAAATGCTATTAAATCAATATCATGTTACTGACTATAAACTATAAAAGGAGGTGGGTTGATAACGCCCAAAATCCGCCCCTCATACACTCGAAAAAAAAAGTTCCAGATTCCGACAAATTGTAAATGTATTTATGTACTTGAAGATATAAACTTTATTTTAATATAAAGTTTAGGTGATAAAAAAAATAGTAAGTTACAGAAAATATTACCCAAAAAGAGAGTGTTTCTTTTACTTTTCTTACATTTTCATACATTTTAGTCGTTTTTTAAGCTTTGATTTAATATTTTAGAATGAGGCGCTCCATGAACCAAAATAAATTAATACTCATATAAAAGCTTATAAAAAGGAGCATCATTATCATTTACGTTTACCATGGTTCACCGCGTTCATTCTACCGCCTACAGCGCGTGATATTTATAGCATCGTAGCACCACCGCGCCTACGTATGTAGCACTTGCTATGTGCTATGGAAAGATAGCATGCTGTAATATGTTGCTAAGTGCTAATTAACCATCTCTAAATTGGACCATGGAATTAGTATGTCGGTATCTACCTAATTCTTAGGTTGGCTAACCTCAGCGGACAACTATGAACAAAACCGATTTATTTACTGACTAGCTTTACCCGCGGCTTCTCTCACGTTAGGTTCGATTTTTTAAACCTCTATTTTACCTCAGCCACAGATACAGACTCAGAGCCGCTGGATACAGATAGTATAAGACCGAGACATGTAGTAATATCTATACAAGAGACCTACGTCTGGCAGTGGATGTCTATCGGTCGGTCGGAGAAGAGTTTGGGTAATGATAACGTTAAAAATAGTCTTTGAACTGAGAGGCAGTTATTTAGAAATGATAGACAGACATTTCCATTTTATTTGTATAAAATATCGAATAAAATCAATAAAACCAAAGAATTTGTATATGTAATGCTTTTTTTTATTTTTCATTCATCATTTTGATCGCATACAAAAAAGAAAGTACATATTATTGTGCATAACGAAGCTCACTCGTCCCTGGGCTTGCGTACAACCCTATCGCATTATTTGTGCACATCGTTGCAGTGCGATACCCCTCCCGCTTTCCCCTTCACCTTATTTTAAAACAATACAAAAGCCTAAAATCAACAAAATTAAATTAAGTATAAAAAAAACAATTGGATGGAAAATTAGGTGGAAATTGACCTGTAACATGTTACAAAATGAGTAGGCAAGCAAGTACTATAATTTTATTTAGAGCAGCGAACCGAACCGAACCGAATGGAGCCGAGCCGCTTGCTGGTGCAATAAACTTAGTAATTTTAGCCAATCAGATGATAGCGATAGTAGCACTGAATAATCATTTTCAGTCAGTCCCGTAAATTCACAGCTACGAATGCTATCTATCAACGAATTTGTAATCGTTACGGTCAACCCCTACCATAATATGGTAAACTTCGAACTTTTTGGATTATATGTCAACACATCAGTTATGACACTTATTTGGGCCGTCAGAAGCGAGAGAGCTTTTGTAATCTGTATCCAAATACACAAACCACTATGTGGTTAATCGAGTTGTACACAACCTCATCTAAATAGACGCTATCTATTGCTGTCTTTTTCCGCAGGCATCATTATGAAAGGGATAGCACAAGATTTAGACCTGTCAATTTAGTTTAGAGATTATATACCAGGAGCTGGTAACATTGAAGGCCCCGTCATACGTGATGTTTTTTTTAATGTGAATTGAGAGTTAAAAATAAGACGCACAAAATAAGCTTTGTATGCGTATATTTTAGAAGCCGAAAAAAGGTTGAAAAATATTTAATGCAAAAATATTTTACCGTTATCGTCATTTTAACTATAAATTCAGTTTTCACAAAAAAAAAAAAATTCATCGTGCTTGACAAGCTTTCAATGTTGCCAGCTCCCGAACTATTATGTGCAACTTAATTAACCACATGTGCGTTTAAATTTAAACAGCTTTTTTAAAACTAAGGTAACGATTCTATAAAGGAAATAAAAAATAGAACATTTCTAAAATTTTTTCTATCAAAAAAGAAAAATTAAACTTTAACTTTTAATACTAAAGACACCGAAAAACAATAAGATTTTAAAACTAATCTAAACCCAATTGGAAAACCCATTAAAGTAATGTACTTGTGCGTGTACTTATGTTATGAAGCCATAAAACATACCTATACACAGACTAAATAAAATAAATGGATGGAACTTTCGTGAACAAACGTGTTCATAAGTGAAGCCAGTTCATAAGATCGCTCGAACGCGTGGGTAATCGGCTTCTTTTAACTATTTTAATTTAGTGTGTGTACATTATATTAAAACAAGAGATCAAATCGCTTTCATTCCTTTATAAACAATTTAATTTGTAGAATTAGCTATAATCTCATTTAAATGTGCACTAGGTTTTAGGTTCAAAAAGTTAAAAAAATAAAATATTAAATTGAATGATGTACCTATTATAGTTTATGTTAACCAACAACAATAAGACTCATTTCAGAAAAATGAGGTTTTATTTAAATTATGATTGAGAACCATAATATTAAGAATGTTATTGGAAGTATCTTTTAAACGTAGTACATAGTAATTTTAATATAAAATGATAAAATTACTAAGTATTTACAATTAACTAGGTTATCTTTTATTTGAATTAATTACTGCTGAACCTAAAGCCTTGATGCCTATTTCTTATCGCAATTATAAGACTCAAAAAGGCACAAAATTATCAGGTATTCCTGATTGTACTGTAGTATTTTTTCATCAATTATTGCGAGAACTTTTAAATGGAATTTCTTAATTTTAATTATTTATTTATTATGGAGGGCCCTACATTTTTTACACTCAAAAGAATAGAAAAGACAGATGGAATTCTAGTGAACAAATGCATTTATCAAATTAAAGCCAGTTGTGTACGCACACGTCAGGCATAAGTATTGTGGCCAGTTAATCAGCTTCTTTTGTTGATGTCATCGTATTATTTCGGCCCGTATTTCGAACGTCACTTCAACCATCTACCTTATTCATTTTATCTGATATACTACATTGTTATTTATTAAACAGCACGCAAGATCGAAATGTTTATACTTTGGTTCACATTTTTTTTTACAAAACAAGGGTTAATAGTTTCACAAAGCAGTTTACAATTTAAAATGTTCGACGTGTGGTCTTTTCCTTAAAGGCGGTGGGTTTATCTAGACTGTAATCTAATCTAAGGTGACGCATAGTTTTAAAATTTACTCGCCCAACTAGCCTAAAATAAAAATCTATAAATATAAAAAAAACATAGCCTTCAAATGTAATTTGGAATATTTTTACTTACTTAAAAACTTAATATTATACTAATAGCCAATAGCGAAAAAATTACGTAAGTAAAAAATCTAAATTAAAGAACAAAAACACAAATAATTGTTAACACAAAACATAACATAAGTATCGCTTACTTCTTGTATTTTGAAACAATAAAGCTATGCGTTAATTAGTTATTAAGTAATTAAGATTGTTTTTTAAAATGTTTTGGAATATGGTTGGAACCAATTTTTACCGCAGCACTTACCTAATATTAAAATTAAGTAAGTATATAAATAAAATAAACATTAAAAAAACCTCGCAAATTTTAGTTTACTTGATTCGATCCTTGTTCAAAACAGCCGAAATTGACCTGTTCTTTGAAAAATTCCTGAAAATCGGTTCTTTGAACTAACAAACAATTTTTGTATATATTTAAAGGGGTTATGTGATTAAGTAAGTGACACAAAATCGAATCGCGTATAATGAGGCGTTAAACTATGCAAATGAAAGTTCAAAATATCGATAAGATATTGATTATTGCCAATAGGGCCATAAATAATCGGTTCTTCTTAAAATCAATCATACGTAAAGACCGATATCGGCTTTTAAGTGTCACAAAATATGATATACCAGTCACAAAGGACCTGTTATTATAGTTCTTTCAATTCAGGAGGGCGCGTGAGCTTTACTTGTGGTTACGCCGTGTACATGCACATTGCATAAGTGTGCGTGTTGGTCGGAGCCTAGGTGCGAGCGGTCAGGCGCGAGCAAGCTCTCGCTCACACTTGTACAGATACGATACACACACAATCACAAGTCACGTACCCTCGTGAGTTGCAAGAAGTATATCTACAATGAAGTATTTATTCTAGCTATAACATTATTAATATAAAAGCGTCATTGGGTGTTTATTTTATGCATTGTTATCTTAAGTGTGCGAAAAACGTACAATATGTCAAATGATATGGACCTTTCACTTGGTTAAGTTCTAATTTTTGTTTATCTAATATCACCATACCAAACAACAGAGTGCACGAAACACTTGCACGACGATACAAAGTGAAAGAAATTATAATAATATGTATAAACAACAAACCATTGCTTCTATTCAAATGCTAATATAGGCACGATTTGACAACCCTTGCTGTAGTTCTCGCAATTCACGATGGCGCGTGAGCTTTACTTGTGGTTACGTCGTGTACATGCACATTGCGTAAGTGTGCGTGCCAGTCAAGAGCCTCACACTTATACAGATACGACACACACACAACCATGGACCACGCGCCTTCGTGAATTGAAAGAACTATAACTTCACACACAACTTGACACACACAACTTTCACACAGTCAAGCTTTTGATATTTGTTACAATCTAGTATTTCACAGAGTTGGTCAAATCCTACAAATATTATAAACGCGAAAGTTTGTCAGGATGCATGGATGATTCACACAAAAACTACTGGACGGATTTTGATGAAACTTCACAATGTTAAAGCATTTATACACCAGAATAGCACACAGGCTATATTTTTTTTTTTGTAAAATTAAAGAATTCCCGAGGGCATCAAAAACCCTTAATCCGGACGAAGTCGCGGGTATTAACGAGTAATTCGCGGTGTAAGAATCAGATGAACGTATCTACATTTTCAATTTTACAGGAGAACAAAAAATAGGATGATTTGCCTCTTCAATCTTGACCAGGTTTTTCTTTCTTTTTTTTTTTAATTCGAAATAGGCTTGCGCTTGACGACAATCAATACTAAATAGCACTGATGAGGTCTAGGTTGGAGCGCGCTTGCCTAGAAAATGCCTATTCACTCTTGCCTTGAAGGTACTCAAATTATAAGTGGCAGGAAACACGTTATTATTTAAAAGAAATAATTATAATTTATGAGTAATGGATAATATTTTTTTGGAATCCGTGATATATTGAATATATTGCCGTTTTGGTAGTCTGTGACCAGTTTTATGAAAAAAAAAAAACGATTTTTGAATTTTTTGTAGATACATTCATCTGGCTTTTACACCGCGAATTAATACTTAAATAAGCATATACAGTTAAGGCAGTTACAGCCGATTTCATTTAAATTCAGTCTCTCGCAAATCGGTTACATGCTAAAAACTTCCCGCCATGCAAGTGTTCATATGTATATCACTAAATATAATCCTTAATAAAGAATATTATCAATATGGAACTATCTAATTTAACTACATATATTATAACAACTTTATATGTGATGAGGCTAGTTAAAATTTTCAAATAATTACTTTGGTTTATGAGGAATCTCATATTAACTCGAGCGTTCAAAAGTTTATCATACGCTTTATTAGCCGAAATCATTTAACCTTTTTTTTTTAACAAATTATTATCAACCAAACCGAGACCAAAATATAAGCTAAATCCGCTAAACGCTAAAAATTTAGATCACTATACATAATATGGACGCACATATGCAATAACGTTTCAACCCACAAAACTTTGTCAAATTAAATACACACATAATGTAAAGGAATAAAGTTAACTTTTCAATTGACAAGTTGTGTGGGTTGACACTTTATTGCATATGTGCGTCCATATATACTTAAATGAAAAGTGTGTCTTTGTTTACAAAATTTTGCAGATTACAGTGTGAAGCTGTAAAATAAGTGAGTTTCTCCTCCAAACTCAGAAAACCATTTTTGGGACCAAAAATTTTTTTATAATTTTGGCACAATTTTAATTGGTTTTATATAGCCTTATAAGCTTTATATTCCAATGTAGCGACTTTATTTTATTTTTTAGTCTCTTTCGGTTGAGGACAGTCTTATTTTACCTTGTGTATCTGAACACATGAAAACCATTTTTTTCTTCTCTTTACTTATTACCAGCTTGTGATCCGCGTAGATAAAGAGTAGTAATATAATTATATTTGCCTCTCACTCACACACTATGACTGTCCTGACTGACTACATTAAGGTAGCATGTGAGAGACACATTTGAATATAATCGAAGGTCGTATTATATTTTTCAGTGATACTAGGTGACCCGGCAAACGTTGTTTTAAAAATTAAAAAAAAAAATTTAGGGTGGACCACCCTTATCACTTAGGAGTATGAAAAATAGTTTACGTCCTCAGACCTACTGAATATACAGACAAAATTACATAAGAATCGGTCAAGCCGTTTCGGAGGAGTTTTGTTAGAAACACTGTGACACGAGAATTTAATATATTAGAAGATTACAAACTCGCCTGAGTTTGTTATTTTGTTTAAGTTTAATAAGTACTTTGGTTAGCTAAGCGCATTAAAACTTATATATTTAAACTTATAATTTGTATGTTTAAAGTGGCAAAGAGAAATTGCATGTGCAATAATGACAGCATTGCTTAAGAAATTAATGATAGTTTTGAAGAACTTCTTATTTGATAGTATGCGATCTGGTGCAAACGGAATTTTGACTTAGTACAACTTTCACTCCTTTTATGAGGTAAATTATAATAAAACTATATAATATTGTTATTACTTACACACACGTAAGTCAACCGTTCACACCAATAAGCATCGCTTGTAAAACGTAAGGCGTTTAATTTCGCACACAAATGTTTTTTAAGTAAAGACGTCCGTATATGTCAAATAATGTTTCGACACAATAGTTCGCGAATTTTGACTGGTGTGGACGCGTCTTTAAATGAATACATATATTAAAAAAAAGTTATTTTCGTACATAAGAAATCTCAAAATAATAATACCGAAATGGTAGAAAAAACTACTAAAATGGCAAATTATTAGAATTAGGAATCAATTTTTTATAAACTAGGAATGTGGTCCCAAGCTGTTTAGTTTATGAAAAGCTTACCAGCGACCATCAAGTTTTTTTTTTAATTTTAATTAAATGCAAAAATGGCAAAGGAACACTCTTTTTTTTATTTTCTAACTAGATTATTAAATTTTTTAATAATCAATTTCGTTATTTTTAACGCCTAATTTTGTTAACCTAATTATATCCATATAAGATAAAATTTTTTTTTTTTTTTGGGAATATTACTCATATTTGTGACAAAATTAAATTAAGTCAATTTGGTATGTTTCACTGGTACAGAAATAAGGAACGATTTTTCGTAAGTATATTATTTAGCATCTATTAAATAAAGGAACGTTTTAAATATAAAATAGCATCACCTGGCATTCTCTAGCAAGTCGGTAAAATTAATTAATACTTTGGCTTTATTTAAGGACCATAATAAGTATATTAAGTATATCACACAATTTTCGAGGCTTTTTGACCCCATATAGTTAATATTTGCTACAATAACTTTATCGTTTTCAAAAATGAAATTAGATGTCACTTTCTTCCATACATCTAGAGCGAAAACTTTGTTAAATAAAAGACGGTAGTTGAAAATATGTGCGACTTCAAAACGAGGTCCTATCATCATGATCGTAGAACACCGACAGATCTGCATTTTACAGTACAACCATTTGAAATAATTTAAGTTTTTTTACCATAACTTTTAAAAAAATAAATCTGTAGCAATGAAGTTTCACATATACCCATTAAAATGGTTCTGTTTTAAAATAGTAAACAAAAAACTTAATATATGTTAATTAAATGTCCAAATATGCCAAAAGGTAATTTTTGGACTTTTTGCAAATCCGTCATTGTTCTTCAAACATGGCGCTATATCAATACCAACGATAGCGATCTAAGTTTAAAGTCGAAATTATTAAATCTACTAGGAGTAGGTATTATCCTTCCATCTCGAGTTGGCCGTCGTCGACCGTTACAAAATGACGTCATACCGTACCGTTGACAAGAAAATAATATGTAGTTGTATTTTTTACTGTAACCACAACTATGACAGAAGTTTTCGTTTCTGGCAATACTTTTCATGGCAATGACATCTTGAAAGTCTGAAGGCGTAATTTTTAATTTCTTATTTTTTTCCCACTTAAAAAAGTCATTAATTAAACTAATTAACACGTTAACTGTCCAGACAACAGACACAATAGTTAAACAATAACCATGCTCACATGTGATCCATGGGACAGGGAAATGGTTAATATTCTGAGCTATTCAAAACTTTTCCTTTTTTATTAATCGTAGAAGACGATACGCTAACAATAGTAACGAAACAAAAATAAATAACTAATTTAAAGTTAAAAAAAATATTCAAAATGTAACAATAACAAAAAAATTTGGTAGTGACAATTGCGAGCGTTACGTTGCTATCTGTACTAAGCGGGTCTGACTTGAGGCGCGGTGCGGGGAAGCGCGGGGCGAGGTAGCGGTCAATTTGAGATGGAAGGGTAGTACACGTCACATACAGTGATTTAAATGTACTGATTTTTACTTTGGTAATAAATTGCAATTAATAATAGCTTTAGTTTGAAACTTTAGGCTAAGACTAGAAAAAGGTATCTATTTGCCACTCAGGGCCTATGTCACCAAAGCCAAGTAGGCTTTAACCGCAGAATAAAGGATATAATGGGCAATTTTGTATGGGCCCTGTACCCAAGACTGTAGTATTATGAACTATGTCGGCTTTTTTGTTGACCTAATGGAATAGTTTAATCTAAGACAGCTCATTTGCGACAAGAGTGACATAATTCAAAATCGACGATGAGAAAATTCTCTCGTTGGAGAGTAATGTTTAGTGGATGCTGCGATCTCGAAACAACACAGCGGCCAACAAAGCGACAGAGCATTAAGTCACAATCTCTCTCGCTCTTATTTTTTTGGTGAATTTTGAGTTCTGTCACCCTTGTCGCAAATGAGCGATATCTGAACTCTCTTGTGGAAAAAAAGATATGTTCGTTAGAGGAACTGTTGTTTTCTTAGTGTAAACTATTAGGGCCCTATTTCATTAGGCTGCCATGGCAGCGACGCCAGTCAAAACGTGTCAAATTGTATTACAAGGTACCTAACCCAATCTCAATTGGGGACGCCTTGGCGTCGACGCCAGTGCATATACGTCAACGGAAGCGCTGCTGGTGTCACTGCCATGGCATCATAATGAGATATGGCTCTAAAATCTAAGAGTCAAATATCTTTAATTTAGATATTTGTTAAACTACTCTATAAGACCAACAAATGCCGATATAGTTCAATAATAATACAATTAACTTTTCCTCTAAGTCCTCTTACCTATCTTCCCTGTTTTCCATACAGAATGTGGTAATAGCGACATTTTTATCAATATAATAACTATAATATATATATAATAATAATATATATGATAATACAGTGATAACTCGTTAACGTTGTCTTCATCCGTTGTATAAAACAGTGTTAAGTGTGCTTGCAGCGTAACGTCAGTTCAAAGATATGGATAAGATATAATGTAAGTTCACCATACTCCAAGCCAGCTCTTATTGCACTATCACCCCTACGTGTCTCTGTAAAGAAAATAATCAAAATTAAAATTTGAATATGGAACATCTTGCAAAAGATGGTATTATTTACAGTTTTATTTTCTTACTAGCTTTTGCTTGCGGCTTTGCTCACGTTAAGTTCGATTTTTCAAACCCCTATTTTACCCCCTTAGGGGTTAAATTTTCAAAAATCCTTCCTTAGCGGATGCCTACGTCGTAATAGCCAATCTGTATGTCTAATTTCAGCCCGATCCATTCAGTTGGTTAGAACTGTGCGCTGATAAATCAGTCAGTCAGTCAGTAAGTCTTTCACCTTTGCCTTTTATATATTTAAGAAGAAAGAAGATTAATAACAGGGTAATTTATTTATTTATTCTTTATTGCACCACAAACAGCAAAAAAAGCAAACTTAACAGAATACATTATGTCAGTACGAAAAGGCGGTCTTATCGCTAAAAAGCGATCTCTTCCAGACAACCTTACTCTAAACCTTAATTTACTCTTAGTGAGAAACAGTCTAAGAATAATATCATATCATAATCATAGTATAAATAAAATAGTTTAAGCAATACGAAATCGGAAAACGTAGGTTTTTTTACATTTTATATCAATGTTTTCACTTATTTTGCGGAACGCTCGAAACTGCATGACCCTACGTCATCATGTCAGTAGTTTATAGTTCATCCGCTCAAATAGTTTGCAGTGTACAGATACCTAAATTCAAATTATTTTGAATATATATAAATACATTACTTATTTAACACCTGGGATATTCACCTTGTGGTGGCAATATCTGATTGGGTCCTGGAGAAATCGAGGGAACCTTTCAAATTTTATAGGCACAATTGATATACTTTGTAGTGGCGTTTTGTAAAAAGAATTTTTACGTTTATATTATATACTTACTTTTTGTGAAGTCTGTTGGGTGTACTGTTATTGGACTGATGCGAACTGTCACTGAAGTCCGAACTTGAGCTCCTTATGTCACCTTCCATCTGAAACATTTTTAAAATAACCTCATTTATTTTAAAAAAATATCCCTACCTGATTCACTTCTTTAAAGAAAAGATAAGTAAATATTTACGATTAAACTTTGATTGACAGTACATTGACACTTCAACAATGACAATGTCAATTTTCAACTTAATATAGTGTTTTCATTAAAGAAAAGAATACGTTCAGTTTCTTGACTTTATTTGCCAAACTATAACTTAATGTGTGCCAAAAGCTGCTAAAAGGCTGACATTTTAATCTATAAGTACTTATAAATAAAATCTTATCCTGACTGACTGAACTATTGAAGCAATAAATAATCTAAGCCACTGTAGTCAGAAATTTGATATTTTTATAGTAGGATCCTTTTAAAATGTAGGCATTTAAGAAAGGATTTTTTGAAAATTTCACCCTCAAGGGGGTTAAATAGAAGGTGAATGTTTGTATGGAATTTTTATAAGTAATATCCATGAAACTTGGTGTTTTACTTTCAATTAAAAATAAAGAATTACCTTTTCCAAACTTTTTAAAAATTCCGCCTCTAAACTTATTTACACGCGGACGAAGTTGCGGGGGCAAATGCTAGTATATTAAATAGAAAATACCATTTCTTAGTCTTGAAACATCTAAAAAGTGGAAAAACTATGATATTCGTCATAAAAAAACAGTCCTGAAACGAACTTACCTTGCCAGCGTTGATGGATTTGTAAACAACTTGCAGTATGAGCCACGTCCATAACATATGGAGTGCAAGAAGCAGACATAGTAAGAAGTTGAAGATATAGTACGCCGCAAACATCGGCAGTAGCATGGGCGCTCGGATTGAGGTACTGTGGAGATAAATATAATGGTAAATATAAGTTTTTACGATTTTTTTGAATATATTTTTGGGGATTTTTCACCATCTGGCATATCAACCCCATCATACAATACGCACTACAAATCTCCAATACATAGGTTGGAGAATGTTTAACAAGCTATAGTTAAAAAAATTTAAAAAAAAAAATACGACTGCCTAGCCAAAAAACGAACTAAAAAGTTAAAATACCACAGTCATTTACCTTTGGAATCTTAGTCACATTTTAAATGATATTTTTTTGTGAATCACTGGATATTGAACTATAGTGTTATATATTTTTGGAATCTACTCATCATTTTCTAGATGATGATTGCATACTTAATCTTATTTTGGATTTTTTTTTTCAACTTTAGTCTTTAATGCGCGGCCATGGTCACCCTATTTTTTTTTTTAATTTTATCTATTCTCTATAGATTTCAGCCTTAGACACTTCCACTTATGTCGATGTTGTGTGTTTGTGGGGAAGGGAAGACTGGCATAAGTTTGGCACAACATCGAAAGGCACATTTGAAGCGGTACATACCTCCAAATAATATAAAACGGATATATGCCAAGCCTCGTGACAATCCACAGTACGGTGAACACGGTGAATATTGCGTCGCACAACTTCTGGTAATTTGCGTACTTTGCAGCTTTTGCAGCCTGCAATACAAAACAATCAAGAAAAAAAAATTAAGAACTGCAAGTCGACTGCGGAAAATTGAATTTTGAAGACCTCCCTGGCTCAGTGGTGAGCGCTGTGGTCTCATAACTGGGAGGTCCCGGGTTCGATTCCCGGCGGGGGCAATTTGGAAATTTATAATTTCTAAATTGTTTCTGGTCTGGTCTGGCGGGAGGCTTTAGCCGTGGCTAGTTACCACCCTACCGTCAAAGACGTGCCGCCAAGCGATTTAGCGTTCATGACGTGTAGAAACCGATTAGGGGGTATGGATTGAATCTACACTCTAAACTCCGTCGTATATATTTATGATTTTGTTCGTGTAAAATGTAGCCTACGTCACCCAGACCATAATAACGTATCCCTTTGCCACAGAGATAGATTATATTCTGAAATAACACATGACCTTTTATTCCGGAAAATAATAGAGTTCCCGCGGAAATTAAAAACCTCAATCCATGCGAACAAAGTCGCGGACATCAGCTAGTGTTACCATAAAATTGGAGGAGGAGCTTATAATTGCTCCTCCTCCAATTTGTTGCTACTAGCTTTGTTGGAGTATAGTCCAGTCAAAAAACCTCAAAAAATGACCCAACCTCTGGAAAATTGCGAAAGTTTTGAAACTTTGCACATCGAATTATGGGTACCTAGGGATGAATATACCAAAAGTCCTCATGCGTACGAGGCGAGCTCTAGCGGCAATTAGCGGAAACAGGACCCTTTTTTTGGTTTTTTGTAAATATCTCGAGAACCTTTGGTCAAAGGTAAAAGTTTACTACTACATAATTAAAGCTTATTAAATTTGCAACAATAATGATTATATACATTTTTCTTAAATTCCTAATAATTATCGAGTTTTAGGCCACTAAAAGATAGCTTTTTCGAAAAATCACGCTAGCGGCACCCGGTACAATATGGCATTTGTAATAATATTTGACAATCATGGTTTATCATTTTTTTTTGGGTACCAAGGGTGATTCAGAAAATAAACTTCACAGTTCTGTACAAAAAAAAAGACATATTGTTTATTAAACAACTAGCTTTTGCCCGCGGCTTCGCTCACGTTAAGTTAAATTTTTCAAACCCCTATTTTACCCGTTGTACCCCCTTAGGGGTCGAATTTTCAAAAATCCTTTCGTAGAGGATAACTACGGCCTAATAGCTACCTGTATGCCAAATTTCAACCTGATCGGTCCAGTGGTTTAAGCTGTGCGTTGATAGCATTTTTTATTGTTACTGTATTTCATCTAAATATATAAAACGCAAAGGTGACAGACTTACTGACTGATCTATCCACGCACAGCTTAAACCACTGGACCGATCAGGTTGAAATTTGGCATACAGGTAGCTATTAGGCCGTAGTTATCCTCTACGAAAGGATTTTTGAAAATTCGACCCCTAAGGGGGTACAACGGGTAAAATAGGGGTTTGAAAAATTTAACTTAACGTGTGCGAAGCCGCGGGCAAAAGCTAGTTGTTTAATAAACAATATGTCTTTTTTTTGTACAGAACTGTGAAGTTTATTTTCTGAATCACCCTTGGTACCCAAAAAAAAATAATAAACCATGATTGTCAAATATTATTACAAATGCCATATTGTACCGGGCGCCGCTATCGTGATTTTTCGAAAAATCTATCTTTTAGTGGCCTAAAACTCGGTAATTATTAGGAATTCAAGAAAAATGTATATAAACATTATTGTTGCAAATTTAATAAGCTTTAATTATGTAGTAGTAAACTTTTACCTCTGACCAAAGGTTCTCGAGATATTAACAAAAAACCAAAAAAAGGGTCCTGTTTCCGCTAATTGCCGCTAGAGCTCGCCTCGTACGCATGAGGACTTTTGGTATATTCATCCCTAGGTACCCATAATTCGATGTGCAAAGTTTCAAAACTTTCGCAATTTTCCAGAGGTTAAACCTTGTTTTGACTGGACTAGTAGGTAAATTTTTTTTAAAGAATTTTATCAGACAATAGACCTTTCGATTAATTGTAGACTTCGATTTGGGAAATGGGTGAGGTTTGAACCATAAGGGCGCCTTCAAATTAGAGGCATAATGAAACGCTACAGTGGCGCCAATGTGGTGCGCTACATTAATAAATAAATAATCTAGAAGCGCAGTCGCAGCGCTAGATGATAACGATAGTGGCGCAGCGACCACGCGGCGCTTCATTGCGCCTCTAATCTGAAGGCGCCCAATCTTTCGCTTTGGTTGAGCGAAGCAATGGCTGGATCATGCGTCATGCTCGTAAACGGGTGCCACCAACGGGAATGGGTCTGCTTTGACTGCCCGTCTTGACATGCATTGGATTGGTGTACCTACGTATGCATTTTTGCACTTTTGCATTTTTGAAGCTTTATTGTGGAAGCACTGTATACATAGCATAGCTTTGTAAAAAAAAAATTTTTTTTTTGGAAAGAGCAACTGCTGAGTTTCTTACCGGCTCTTCTCAGCAGAATCTGCATTCCGAACCGGTGGTAGATTTATGACGTGTCATAAGAGCTACAAGTTAGAAATAAATTAATTTTGATTTTGAATTTATAGAGGCTTCAAAACGACAAAAACTAGAAGTATCCTGACCTCTAAAAATATATCAGTACAGTCGTGCAGCAACAGCACCAGGGTCCCGATGCGGTGCAGGTTGCACACCCAGCTGAACGACAGCAGCGCGATGGTCGCGATGTGGTGCACGAACATCTGCCAGAAGTCCTTCCGCCGCACGTCCCAGAACTGGGATATGGTGAGCGACCAGTAGAACGCCGCTGACACCATGTAGTACCACCAGATGTCGCTCGTGATACCCTAGAATGAGACTGGATGAAAATTTTAAATCATGCTTTCTCCACCAACCAATAAAAATAGATATAATCCTAATATAACTGTTGAACCTATATACGCGAGCAATATATAAATTTAACAAAAAATTATATACTTAAAGTTTTTAATGTTATAACACAATTTTTTATTTGGTGAATTTATTGAGTTATGTTAAATAATATCTAAATATATAAAAGGCAAACGTGACTGACTGACTGATCTATCAACGCACAGCCCAAACCACTGGACGGATCGGGCTGAAACTTGCCATACAGATAGCTATGCATATATGATACGTATATGATATATATGTACATATATGATACGTATGCATCCGCTAAGAAAGAATTTTTGAAAATTCAACCCCTAAGGGAATAGGGAAGGGGGAGGGAAAAATAAGGGTTGGAAAAATCGAACTTAACGTGAGCGAAGCCGCGGGAAAAAGCTAGTATATAATAAATGTTAACTGTTCAGAAATCCCTATTGAATGTTTTCGAAGATGCAAATGGACAATTTGATAATTTTTCTCAATCCCACTCATGATCACAGATGTCCCGTTCCTCCTATCTGCAAATGCCTTCTTGCTGAAAGCATTGATCGTACAACTTTCGTGACAAGCCTCTTGTTAATGGACGCTCATTACCAGGAAACCAAAAAACCTATTTCATTATGAACTTTTCTACCTACCGCAGTTAATAGCTAACTTTAACGTTTCTATCCTAATTGCTATACTAAACTATGAATTTTCGGTCACGATGCTACGTTAGGAACCAAGTTAAAACTTCCAATTTTATAGTACATCAGCCCACCACAGACTATCCAGTAAGATCATAGACAAACCTTTGAATTAAATATTCTTCAACAATTTATACCCTACTAATATTATAAATGCGAAATTTTGTGAAGATTGTCAGATGGAAGTTTGTTACTCCTTCACGCCACAACGGATGAACCGATTTTGCTGAAATTTGGAATGTATAATAGCTCATATCCAGAATTAAATAGGCTACACTTTAATTCAAAAACCTTATCTGCACGGGCGAAGTCGTGAGCATCATCTAATCAGTAATACTTTGATATTACTGCAAAATGAGTCACTACAACGACTATCAGTGAGTCAGTGATCAGATAAGAATTTAATCATACAAACGCACTACAGATAACTAGCAAATAGACATTTTTGATGGAACTTACTTGATGAGGATATCCAATATAACACTGGTCGATATCCCATAGCCAGTCTTTATCCCACAGTATGAACAACCCGTAGGAGAAGTTATAGAAGTAGAAGGTACACCTCCACGCGTTCTCGCAGAACTTCGTGAGCTTGGAAGGCTTATCCTGGCTTCTTCGGAGCCTCCACCAGCGCTCCACCTGCCTCTCGGACATATCTAACTGCTTTGCTAGCGCGCATATCTAGAAGGAATAAGGTCTCTTCTGTTATTAGTGCACTGCATCATTAGAACTGTGATCCAGGTCTTCTACAGCGGGATAGAAGCAGGCTGTGTTTTGCGGAAGTCTATCGTCGGTGTAGAATGATAACCTCGTATTTCCAGAGATCCAGAAACTTTACAGAAAAAAAAAAGAAATGGTTCGTTTCGTCAAATTTATTTTATTTCATTCCATAGATGGCTCTAGTAGTCATATTTGGTTTCACAGTTTCGCTATATTATAAAACTAGCTGATGCCCGCGACTTCGTCCGCGTGGATTTAGTTCTTAAAATCCCGCGGGAACTCTTTGATTTTCCGGGATACAAAGTAGCCTAGGTCACCCTCCAGGTCCTCAACTATACCCACGCAAAAATCACGTCGATACGTAGCTCTGTTGCAGCGTTATTGTAGGACAAACCAACAAACAAACACACTTTCGCATTTATAATATTAATAAGGATTTTAGGTTTTCATTCGAATTTTACAAAGCAAAAATATGCTTTTTTACATACGAGATATTCATTCTACAGCGACGCTACAAGGATCGACAGGTCTACACACTTGCGCTTTCAGCATTTGCTTATGCGTACAAGCATATTATCACATGTTCGCTGGCTCATTATTGCTGGCACACGTTAGCGCATGGGTAGACGCATGCGCTAATTGCATGAATTGCTTCGGCAGCTTACATCGTACATACCTTTACAGCGTATTTAGACCGATCAAGGTATTTTATTTACAAAAAGTCAACATGTTCTGAGGGTGCTTTGGTGTAGGAGTGAAATGTGAAAATATATCTTGGAAGCAGTGTGGTCAACAAAATCAATATGACGGATGATATTATATCGTCGGGGATAGTGCAAATCCGCTAGCATTAGTACCTTAAAATCCATTTTCATACGTTTGTGGCGAAATCAAAACCGCGTAAATGTCGTAGCGACTAAATTAATCACTTTAAAAGATATCTATTTTTATCAATACATAGAACACATGAATTAATAATCTCTGTGTAAAAATTAGCCCAATAGCCGTAGAAATAAGAAATTTATAAAGTTTTAAACTTCCCCTGTAAAACTGTGAATAGTGTAGATCCGCGGTTTTTACCAAATGTACATAGTGTCATGATTTTATAAAAATAACAATGTGGACTGGATTCTGAATTGATTTATAGAATCGGTAAATTGTGAAAAGTAGTGTTATAGATACAGTTATTTTAGTGAATAGGATGGCAACATTTCAAAGATGGCCACCCTGAGGTTGTTGCTATGGGAATAATTACGTTCGGGCGGTGGCGCTAGTTGTACGTGACGACGGGCAGTATATAATGCTCGGTTATAACAAATAACGGATTAGATTCTTGCACCTCAAGCAACAGTACAGACGAAAGAGCAGAGTATATTGTTATAGCGTTAGTTAGCGAGTTATCTTGACAATAGGTACGCGGTTTTGCACTATCCCCGACGATATATCCAATTTTCCGAACGAATTACAGTTTTTAAACTTTTATCCTTTTCATCATGAGCTAACCATTAACATCTCACTACTGAACGCAGGTTTCCTCCCAGAAAAGGGTTATAGACCATAGTGCACCACGCTAGCCCTTTTTTTTATAGACAGGAAATGCCTAGCATACCCCTCCGTCAGGGGAAACAGAGGGTTATGTGGGACTTGCACCCACTAAAACCTGTCTGTGTTCCTTCACAGCCCCTGGCAGTAGCGTGGGTTACACTTGGCGGAGTATTCTCCACACCAACCACGCTAGCCCTATGCAAATTGGTAGACTTCATACACCTTCGAAGAACACTATGCAGTACTCTCAGACGTGCAGGTTTCCTCATGATATTTTCCTTCACCGTTGAAGCATGTAATATTTTAACCTTTTATTTCATACTAGCTGATGCCTGCGACTTCGTTCGTTTTTAAAATCCTTCGAGAACTCCGGGGATGTTAATTTT
Organism: Hipparchia sbordonii; assembly: GCA_038048805.1. Classification (NCBI taxonomy): domain Eukaryota; kingdom Metazoa; phylum Arthropoda; class Insecta; order Lepidoptera; family Nymphalidae; genus Hipparchia; species Hipparchia sbordonii. The sequence goes on along the minus strand of CM076107.1, from coordinate 1,823,907 downwards.
CCGGGATAAAGTAGCCTATACTCTATGGGAAGTGCTCCAGGTCCTCAACTATACCCATGCAAAAAATCACGTCAATCCGTACCTCTGTTGCAGCGTGACTGAAGGACAAACCAACAAACAAGCACACTTTCGCATCTATAATATTATAGTACGGATTTTATTTATAATTACAGTCGTGGTATAAGAAATATGAGCTACAATAAAGGAATCAAAAATGAGGGAAAAAATTATGGTTTCCATCCGCATTAAATCAAAATGAGGACTTTAACGATGAACTAGTTATGTTATGCTTTTAGGTTAATTACATATGAAATGGAATACAAAGCCGAACTATTATATTCACATCGCCACTGATCAAAGGGCGACCGCCAGGCGTCCGCGCTATAATGTCATTCCATTTTTATAGGCTTCCTTCTTTGAGTAGATACATAACCAACGCTTCCTTGCATCAGCGAGTTATGTTTTCAGTTTTTAAACGTCTTCAAAAAAGGAGGAGGTTCTCAATTCGTCGGAATCTTTTTTTTTAGTATGTGCCCCGATTACTCGAAGACGCCTGGACTGATTTGGAAAATTCTGTTTTTTTTTTTTTTTGAAAGGGTAGGGTTTGAAAGAGTATACTTCCCAGGTAGTCCCATAGTCATCAGGTCAGGATCTGATGACTATGGGACTACCTGGATGATAGAGAAATCGAGGAAACTCTTCAAGTTTTATAGGCACAATTGATATATTTTGTAGTGGCGCTTGAAGTTGGCTTTGTAAAAAGAATTTTTACGTTTAAATTAAGATATGTTTTTAAGATGTTTTTTTTTGTTTTGACCGTGTTTCTCTATAATTCCATTACTTCTGAACCGAGTTTGACAGTTTTTCTTGTTTAGGTTTAGTATCCTCGTTCGAGAGAAAGATAGAGAGAGAGAGGAGAGAGTGCTCAGTTTGTGGGCCGGTTATGGGCTGTGATGAATGAATGAATAAGGTACTTATTCTCTACATTAATAAGTAGTTATGTACCTACTTATTTGCCTCGAACTACTAGTATTATTAAATGCTCGAAGACTATATGCGAGTATCACATATAAATACATAGAAACTATTGTAAAATTACTTAGAAGTATTATCGATATCAACTCATTGCGGATGCAGCTCGTAAGGAAACCGCAATTACTTTGTTACAATCTATATATAAATTAAATATATATATAAAAATGAATCCTATTTTCCTTGGTGACGGCATCACGCGTGAATGGCTGGACCAATTTCGCTAATTCTTTTTTTGTCGTAATTGTTATTGTAAGAAGGTTCTTACAGAAAGAAAATTGCTCAGAAAATTGAATAATTTTAGAAAACTTAATTTTACCGTATGGGTCCCTACCGTCAGACGTCAAGCCAAGCTATTTAGCGATCCAGCAAGATGGCGGGTAGAAACCGATTGTTGAATAAAATATGGGTTGAATCTACACTGCCATCCCCTACCAAGTTAGTCCGCTACCATCTTAGACTGCATCGTCACGTACCATCAGGTGAGATCGTAGTAAAAGAGTATCTTGTCATAGAATAAAAAAAGGGTGCAGCGTCGTGTAAGTGAGCTACGAACTTTAGGTACATCTACCTATAGGATATCAGGTAGCTACTGTTAAATCAGGCCATTCCACAGGTGACCATGTTGATAAGAGCCCTCTATCAGATGATTCGCTATTTGGCTCTGATAACGTACCTACTTATTATTACTGAAAGGAATTAATACTTGTTAACCCTAGAGATAAATACTAGCTCCAAATCCGAATTAGTGAATCATATAATTTGATATTTTCAATTTTGAAGCTGTTACTTTGGTTTTTCTTATTTTTTTTTAAATATTTTAAAACCATCTGAACTAACGCGAACAAAACAAAAAAAAAGTTATTCAAATCGATCAAGACGTTTATAAGTTTTAGCCAGACTAATGAGCAGCAATTGATTTTTATATACTATTGTAGTATCAGAGGCACCACCAATGCCGTTGCCGGCTCTTGAATGTCGAATAACCCCATATATTCTTTTTATAGTAGAGAGACATTCTTCATAATTTAGTCTACTTGACTCCTTGATCTCCGTCTCAGAGCACGCGTCAAACAAATCAGGCCAACATTTAGTACAATGAGCGACCACTGAGCATCCAATTATCGCCCGCGAACTAAAGCAGGCCTTGACTGCGGCGACCCAGTTTCGCAAGCCCCTACAATTCCACCTCCGCTTTTCAGGTGTTCTTTTCACACTTTTTTTAACGAACTCTATGGTGCGCTGTTCAAAAGTTTGTTTATGTCCCACGTACTTCGACTTAGGTCTCGGATATTTTATATATATATATATAAAATTCAAAATCCTGACTGACTGACTGACTGAGATATCAACGCACAGCCTAAACTACTGAAGTGAGAAACTTGAAATTTTTAAAGTTGGTTCCTTTTATGACGTAGGCGCACACTAAGAAAGGATTATTGGAAATTCCACCCCTAAGGGGTTGAAATAGGGGATGGAAGTTTATATGAAAGTCCGTCATTTTTCAAGCTGTTTCCATCAAAGTTAGTTTAGAGCTTTCAGTTAAAAATAAAAAAGTACGTGTGTCACAGTTTTTGAAAATTCCACCCCAAAATCTAATTCCACGCGGACGAAGTCGCGGGGGCAAAAGCTAGTTTGCCTATATATCTGTTAAACAAGTAGCTGTGAACTGTATCTAAGGGTGCAAAAGAGGATGATGTCGATTTAAACAGATCCTGCATGATCCAAGATTGATTATTATTTATTTATATTATTGTGATTGGCCTAAGCAATTTAAGCAGACTTTTGCTACAGAACCACACGTTCCTTGCTCGAATACGGGAGGCAGGGTTTGTCGATTCATCGTTTGTCTCATAATTGCTGAACTAATCACACAGTTTTGATAAATTTTCGGTTTGTAGAAAAAAATTTCTTCGTTATAAAATTACTTAAATTATACATTTATGAACATAATATTTTAAATAGAATATTATTAAGCACGTAGTAAGCATGTAGAAATATCAATATAAAACCTACATTAAAATAAAAGCTTCACTGCCGGAACATGGAAAAAAAACTGAAAGTCTAAATTGCAGGTGCTTATGAAACTAGGTCACGGCTCAAAGCTTGCAGCTAGGTAGTCTAGGTACATAGAAATGTTGCATATTGCTAAGCCAACTTAGATGATAAAGAAACAAAGCTAATGCTAACTTAAAGTTTATGCGCTACAAATTAAAAAGCTAGCTGTACACGCAAAATGTGACGTAATTTGTGCGTAACGCGTGAAAATTATTAATTTATCAACATAAAATATAAACAATTTGAAATCCACTTCCAAGTTAGTCCGCTACCATCTTAGACTGTATCATCACTTACCATCAGGTGAGATAGCAGTCAAGGACTATCTTGTTATCAAATTAAAAAAGTCTAGTTAAACAAATTAATATATAATGAAAATATTTAACGGTTGGGTGGTAAAGCCGACCAAAGTCTCCCACCCCGACTACCATTCAAATTTCCGGTGAATTTCCAAAAATTTTCTTTCATACAAACCTTGTCCTGACAATTACAAAGACAACAATAGGGAAATAGCCAAATAGTTGCAGCCGATTTGGAGTGATTACATAGGTTTTGGCAATATTGATTTTTATCCATAACGAGAAGATAGATAGAAGATAGACTAGATATACCGGGTAAACAAGTACGTTACATAACCATTCATAATTTAGAATTGCTTTCAAAGTACTAAGTCAAGACATTAATTGCTTAAGTTTAGGGGTGTAGACTATTATTATCTATTAATTATATCTAAGGGTTGAATAGGCACCGTTTCAGAAGCATGAATTATTACTGTAAAACTAATAAAGCCTTGTTGTTTCGTGGGAGGCTTTGGCCGTGGCTAGTTACCACCCTACCGTCAAAGACATGCCGTCAAGCGATTTAGTATTCCGGCACGATGGCGTGTAGATACCGATTGGGGGTATGGGTCGAATGTACAATGCCATACCCCTTCCAAGTTAGCCCGTTTCCATCTTAGACTGCATCATCACTTACCATCAGGCGAAACCGCAGTAAAGAACCATCTTGTCATCGAATAAAAAAAAACACTAAATCCCTACCTAACATCTAATTAATTAATTACACTCACCTTGGCAATATTTAATCAATTGGAGTGCTATTGCTAATATTCTTTTTATTAAAAAAATTATAATAATTAATGAACAGATTTTTTTTCGCTAAATTGTATCATATCACTGATTGTACATTGTACAAGGCTTATAAAGTAGATACATTTAAGTAATCGTGCATGATCTATTTTATCTTCTCTAGAATTAGGCCTGTCGCTAATCGCTATCTAAATACATGCTGATAAATTCAATAAAACCAAGCCAAGTTCTGTGTGTGATGTATTAAAGTTTATGGTAGTATCTTTTGTACTATTTTAAAACAGTGACACCTACTACACGTTCACTTCAAGTTGGCCGTTGTCGACCGTTACAAAGTGACGTCATACCGTACCGTTGACAAAAAAAATTGTATTTTTTACTGTAACCACGACTGTGATGGAAGTTTTCTTTACTGGCAATGCTTTTCATGGCAATGACGTCCTGAATGTCGAAGGGCATAATTTTTAACTCCTTACTTTTCTTCGATTCAAAGAAAGTCATTAATTAAAGATGTGATGTTAACAGTCTGCGCTATGCAAAACATTTCCACTTTTACTCATCATAGAAAACGCCAAGCGAAAAATAGGCACCAAATAACAATAAATAGCTAATTAAAACTTAACAAAAAAAAGACGTGTGGCACTCGGGGACTACCGCGGTAAAGCTATTGCATAGCATATTTTATCAACGCCATCTAGCGGTGAGAGGAGTCCCGTGTCAGGTTATTTTCGTTACGGAATTTCTGGATTCGGTCTCCACGCTCAAGGCCCGCGATAGAAGCTATGCAATAGCTTAACAATTAAAACGTAACGTTTGAAAAAACACAGTAAGTGACAATCGCGAGCAGTAAGTTGCTATCTGTACTAAACGGATCCGACTTGTTGTGCGGTACGGGGAATCACGACGCGAGGTAGCGGCCAACTTGCAGTGAACGGGTAGTAATGATGATGAATCGTGTAGATTACCACGCATACTTTAGTTAAAACTTCCTGTTCATATGTTCATGAAGTTTAAACGGATTTCTAGATTGTCTAGTAAACTAGTGGTTCGCCCCGAACTGAGACCTCGCGATATCCCATAATTCCCAAAAGTTTTAATTATATATTGTAATAATTAACTTTTAACATTAGACGCAATAAAAAAATAATAGTTGACATAAAACTGTTTTACTGACACAGCGCCATCTATTAGCATTATAGTGAAGATATTAGCTTCACAATAATGCTAATAGATGGCGCATTAAAATTAAATAATTTCGTTTCTTTATAACATTTATCTAATTTTAGCATTTGTTGTTCAAGTACAGGATATAACTGAATTTTCAACCAAGTTTCACGTTCTAATATTCAGTAATTCAGAAGTTATAGGGCTCTGACAGACATTTAGACGGACACACTTCTCTGTCTGGTAGGCAAGCGCCCTAGTTGACTCAGAGAACTCGCTTCGCTCGTTCAATAATATGTAACTGACGAGACTTTTTGATGAGAAACGTCTATTGGCGCGCCGTGGGGGCAAGACCGACTCGCATGCCGTGACGCCAAGCGACATGACGCTCTCATATCTCGTCCTTTTTCTATCAGGTAGGAGTCAGGATCACACAGAGCAATTTAAAAAAAAATCGTTTTAAACGAAAACGCGACCCTACTCTGGCATCTGCCATCTAGGTATCTACCTACTGCATAAATTCAAGAAACACACTTTTGTTATTATAAATACCGAATGAAATGACCAAGAACCTCGGGAATGACTTGCTCTGTGTAATAAGATTATAATCTTAATTTTGCACGCCATTTATATGGCTGATTGTAAATTACTGTACCTACCTATAATTTATAACATCGTACTTTGTATGTACAATGAAACAAATAAATCCTTTAAATATACAATGTTACCCTACTTATATCTAAAAAAAATTAGTTAGACTTTAAAACGTAAGTACTATGCACTAATGCAATTAGCTGTATCGCCGTTAACTGATCTTGCCGAGTAATTCATTACTCTCAGTATAGCACGTTTATCTCACGAAGTTACGGGCGCTTTACTTGTGGTTACGTCGTGTACTGCACATTGCCTGACAGGAGCCTAGGTGGGAGCGGTGAGGCGCGAGCAAGGTCTCGCTCACACTGTATAAGTATACAGATACGACACACACAACCATGAGTCACGAGTCCTCGTGAAATGAAAGAACTATATTAATTTCACAATCAAAGCCATAACAGAAGGCGAAGAATGCGCCGCTACACGGCATGCCCTAATGTGCCCGAGCCTTAATGAATCCAATGCATACAATAAGTTGAAAAGTCAATTGTTTTCAAGCAGACGCCATTGTACCTTCTATGATTGTACTGATTGTTTATCGTTTACCATGGCGTCAAATGTAGATTGAAACCCATACTATAATTAGAACCATTTACAAGCATTGATGATAATATAAGTCAATGTTTACAAGACTAAAGGCTTTTGTTGAATAGGAGCAGGCGTCCATGATTCTTAGGGAAAAATAAAGTTAGATTCTTATTTCTAAGTTGTATTTAAGCTAGCCTTTGTCCGCGACTTCGCACGCGTGCGCGTGGAGTTAGGTTTTAAAAATTAAACATTTAATCTGTCCAAGCCACGATCATGTGAAAGAGCAACTTCTCAATGCCAAGGAAAGTTCCTAATGACACGTACATTATACATAAAGCCGAATTGTTCGTTCGGTGTCGGCCGTGGCCTGCTTGCGTTGGCTAAATTAGGAACACTTAGCCGAATGGCCGGCCGGTTATACAAACAGTACATGGCATGTCAATATAAACAATTATACGCCTACCATAAACCCGGACCGGACCTCCTCATGCATTCCTCTTGTTCTTTATCAATCGATTGACGTCCACTGCTCAACACAGGTCTCTTGCATGGACTTCCACAGGCCTCGGTTTAGCGCCGCCTGTATTCTGCGGCTCAATGCAACTCGTCTGCTATCGTCGGTCAATCTAATGATGCATTCCTCCTGCTTAATTTAAGTGAACCATCGCAGGCTTCAAGTGTGATAAGCTGATAGCTATTAAAGGAGGCCGCCCCTTTTAGGGAATCCCAGTCACACACATAACGAACCAATGGTTAAAGGTGCGGACTGAAAACTGAAAGGTCGCAGGTTCGAGTCTCATCCGTTGCACTATTGTCGTACCCACTCTTAACGCAAACTTTCCGCTTATTTGGAGGGGAGATGAAAATATAGGTTGGCTACTATTCTTTCTTCTGAAAAGTCGAGAGATGACTTTTCAGAATTATGTGCGTTTTAATTTTCTTAAAGGTTTTGTCCGTACATAGGTGTATACATAAGTTAAATCTGTTCTCTAAATCATTTGACATTTGAATATGACATAATAAATTATGTTACACGTAACATGGTAGCAAAATTCCATACGCACAAATCCGCAAGCGATTTTCCGCTAAATGCGTCCCTAGCCTTATTCGGAAAGCTTCAACATGAACAGGGTATTTGTATGAAACTAGCTTTATCCCGCGGCTTCGCTCACGTTAATTAAGATTCATCCAACCCCTATTTTATCCCCTTAGGGGCTGAATTTTAAAAAATCTTTTCTTAGCGGATGCATACATCATAATAGCTATCTGTATGCCAAATTTCAGCCCGATCCATCCAGCGGTTTGAGCTGTGCGTTGATAGATCAGTCAGTCAGTCAGTCACCTTTGCCTTTTATATATTTAGATTTAAATCTAGGACTTCTCCTACTTTAGTTGACACTTTAAGCACTGAGTTACTGAGTCTTCTGCTTAAGATTATGTGTGTCTTTATACTACATTCACTAGATTTGTATGCCTTTAAAAATTGTCGTCTGAGTAAAAATGAAAATGTTTATATCTTGAACCGCAGTGCGACAGCAATGCGGGTATTTCCTTTTAAAAGAAAGTCGCCTACAAATAATATTGGAAATGTCGTAAGGAAATTATGCATTACATCACTAATGCAGCTTTATCGATATGAATTGGTTTTAGGAAAGCACTTATTTTTCCATAATAATATCTTGTAATTAATGTTTTACTTTATTTTTTGTATGTATGTATAAATAAATAAAATAAATAAATGCCGTACCTCCGTAATAAAGCGTGCGAGCTACAAGCCCACTGATCTTTTAAAACAAGTGTAAAATAAAAATTTATATCACTCCCGACATGTTACAACATCCTAATCGCTAGTCGGTTATGTAATCCGCCATTTTGTGGTGGCGGCCATCTTGGACCGATTTTCGTCACACATAACACCCTTTTTAATAACCTTACGTCCATTGTATAATACGTAAAATTGGTTACGAATTCAAAAAGAGTACAGTGTAGGTATCTAAATATAAATAATCTAACTTTGACTTTGTTTGCCAGTGGAGGTATTATATTTAGGTTAGGATAACTATGTAGCTCATAGTTTGCTCATTCAGCAACAAGAAAAAAGTTTACAAACTGTAACTGCAAAAAATTGTGTATGTAACATCCGTCACATTGATTTTGCTTATATAAAATATAGCCTATGTCACCCGGACTTTAATGACGATTCGATTGACGCCTCATTCATTAAAATAGGCTCATTAGTTTATGCGCTACGGCAGGACATCCATAAATCTTATGATATAGACACATACTTACGTAGACTGGTAAAATCATAACTCTTCCTTTTGTATTTGTCGTAGTTGGGTAAAAATAGCTTCAAACTCATTGTGCCTTTTTTAAAACAAAGAAAGCACAAAGCATTAGAAGCACTGACCTCTATAATTAATTTATTATTAAAACTGGACTGGCTGCTGTGATTTCTTTTTTCGACTTACTTACATGATTAAGCCTGTAAGCCGATACTTGACAGATACGAGTGTCTCTGGAACTAATAATATTGCAAATGGCGCACCAACCTCTATAATTAATTTATGTTTCATAGATTAATCAGATGGTCAGTGCGCCATTTGCAATATTATTAGTACCAGAGACATTCGTATGTCAAATTGATCTATAATTAAAATTTTAATTTATAGAAATCAGTAGTTAGAAGGCACAAAAGGTTAGGGCATAACCAACTATGATGAAAGCTTATGTACAGGAAATAAAGGATGCGTGTATATAATATGGATTCGAATGTAGCCGTACTGTATTTCGTCTGGGCTAGTGTAGTGCTCGTGGACAAATAAATTACAAATCGAATTTGGTCTTTGACCCTAACATAGCTAAGACACGTGCAGTCTTGCAAAATATATAAGTGCTAAAATGCTAAACTACTTTGAATTATTGATAATTCTCTACGTAAAACAGTGCAACATTTACCTCGTCCTTGCTCAAAAACAACTGAAAAGAAAGGAAGCACGGTTAGAGGATTAACTAGCATGGAACACACAATACTTACATAATAAAATACCTAGCGTTATTACAATATGTACAGTTTGTTCAATCCAAGAAGACTAGCCCCACTATGCTTCGTAAGGGGTTGAAACACTGACTTCTATAAATCTATGATCAACACTGGACAGGTTGCTGTCATTCTTTTTTGGACTTGCTTAACTGACGCCATTTTGGCGCTGTAAATAGTTACGAGTGTCCAAGAAACTAAAATTATGACAACTGATAGTAGTTACTTTTTGGCTCTTCCTGTATCCCTACATTATTTATTAGTTCGAGAAACTCGTATGTCAAATATGACGCTTCAAATTGATCCATAATTTAAGCTGTCATTTTGTATAAATACAGCCAGTCCAGTGTTAATCATAATCATAGATTAATTATAGAGATCAGTGGATTGAAATCAAGGGGTGCGGGCCGCCAGGAAGTTTTGCTCGAACACCAGTCGCAAGTCGACTTGGAAGGGATATGGCAGTGTATATTCAACCCATCCAGCCCTAATCGGTTTCTACACGCCATCGTGCCGGAACGCTTAATCGCTTGGCGGCACGTCTTTGACGGTAGAGTGGTAACTAGACACGGCCAAAGCCTCCCACGAGACCAGACCAGAGACAATCCAGAAATTGTAAATTCCCAAATTGCCCCCGCCGGGATCGAACCCGAGACCTCCCAGTTATAAGACCACACCACTGCAGGAGGTCGACGAAAGTTTTCGTCTTATCTCTGTGTGCGTGTGCCACATCGTTAATCGGTGCGTAGCGATAGAACTCACACTCCAGCAGTCCACACTTGCACTGCCAGTGATTGGGCCAAAGTATGAGGGTCTTCGTGGATTAAACAAACTATAACCATGTTAATTTTAATTATGGCCTTAAAAAGGCCTCCGTAAGCGATACCTCTGAAGCACTGCCACTTGACATGACATGCAAAACTGCCTATTTTAATGTACATATCTTACTAAACGACACTAAAACAGTTTAATTAAAATCTTTATACCCTAAAAATAGTGATTTATTAAAATAAAAAATTACAGCAGTCCATGAAAATCTTGATCGAACTATTTTTAGGGTATTTAATTTGTTTTTATTGTAAGCAAATTCATTAAGTATAAATTAGCCTTAGTTATTTATTTCATATTAAGCCTGTCAAACATGAACTCTGTGGCCATACAATTAAGAACTACAACACACACACGGGGCGACCAAAATGAGACCAACTACAGGTGTGGAATTGTCTAAAATTGATTGCTACAAAATGATTGTCGCAATCGCCTCTGATTGACTGCTACTTTATTGGTTCAAATCACTGATCTCTATAGTTACGAGTATGATTAGCACTGGATTTGCTAACCCTATAGAAATGAGAGATTGAATAGATCAATCAATAGATCATTTTTTATTTTTTTCAATTTGAAGCTCCACGTATTTGACAGATGAGTATCTTTGGAACTATGTAATAATATTACAAATGACGCGCCGACATCTATAATTGATCTATAAAATCATAGATTAATTATAAAGCTCAGTGGTACAAAGCCTCAATAGCCCAACGGTTAAAGGTGCGGACTGAAAACTGAAAGATCGCAGGTTTTAACCCCACCCATTGTACTATCGTACCTACTCCTAGCACAAGCTTTTCGCTTATTTGGAGGGGATAGGAGAGTATAAGTCAAGTTCAGCTTGGCTAATATTTAAAAAAAATGCATTGATACAGCAAGAACACCGTAAATTCAGTCAATGAGAGGTGATAGCGATTGTCACATTGTAACAATCATTTTTGGATGATCCCGCGGCATCCTGGCATCATCTTACATTTTCATACGGCAGACCTATTCCGTATTTCATTGGCAATGTTATTTAGGCGTACGCTATAAATATGTCAACCAAATAACTATGGTTTATCCATGACCGTCTTCCGAAAGGTAAGCGCACATTATGCCGGGGCGCAGCGGAGCGAACCTGCCGGCCGATTATGTAGAAGCCTCATCAATCATTGCTACTATCTCAATTGCTATGATTGAGATTTATCGCGTTCGTTCTGCAACAATGCATATCAGCCAATAGCGTGTGAGTATCGCCCAATCAGAGGCGACTTACATCGTCACACTGTAGCGATCATATTTAATTTTAGAGAATCGCACAGGGTATGCCAGATTTTTAGCTCAGCCTTAAAACTGCCAGCGTAAAACTTAACTAATAATAACGTAGAGAAAAAGTAGTTTGTCTTTTTTACTTATTATATTTCAAAAACTAAGCGTGAAGAGAGAGGGCCTCGAAACATCGAATTTAGGCCAAAGAAAGTATTTCGATGAATACCATGGCCTTTAACACGATTATAGGTTGTCAAATTTCATTGTAATACACCGATACATATGTATTTAATTATATGATAATATGCTATTGGAGTAGTCTCGGCTTCGCTTGGGTCGCAATATCCTTTCTTCTTTGTCAACTGCAAGATCACAATTTGACTGCAATTCTACTACAGTTGAAATTACTAAGTACATTGAAACTGCCGATCGATTACTTAGCGCGTTTGCCAGTTCGCAGTCTGTTAGCTTTGACTTTAATAATTATAGCATCGTGGCCGTACCAAGAACCTCTATGAATCCTACTTCCTACTGTCCTACTTCCTCCTAATATTATAAATGCGGAAGTTTCTGACAATGGGTTACTACTGGACGGATTTTGATGAAACTTTACGATGTAATAGCTTATGTATCAGAATAGCACATAGGCCACATTTTATCACGGAAAATTAAAGAATTCCGCCGGTAATCAAAAACACTTAATCCGCGCGGAAGAACTGGCGGGCATCATGTAGTTTTCTAATAAAACTTTCAAACAAAAACTTTGGGCGGAAAAGCGCAGCTACTCTGGTCATAAAGATGAAAATAAGATCATTTGGATGTCCCGAACTACCGTTGATGGCTGAGCCTATTTTATTTCAGAACATTTCACCGTAATGACTTAAATCCTAAATAAGGTAAATACAAAATGGCGATGCGAAATCAGCTTATAAGAAAACTATTGTTAAGTACTGCACACACGTAAATGGCACATCAATGACTAAATACTCAAATCACACACACAGCACACATGCACATTCATAGCAGATTTGTATAGTTCTCACAAAAACAGAATACTATTACGCGACATCGCACGTGAGGAATTACTATTTTTCTGTAAAAAGAAAGCGTCAAATTCGCCAATGCGTTTTTCATCAATTTCATCAAATTACAGCGATAGTGAACTCTAGTAGGCCGTAATTTGAAAATAGAATATCACAAATGATATTTGCGATTATAGCAATGTGTTACTTAAAACATACAAAACTAAAGGGTTCACTTTGGATCATTTTATTTAGAACGACGCGTCAGCGTATTGCTGCAATCTGTCTTGAGCCTAACTCTCTCTTCAGAATCCTACGCTTTTTCATCGTAGTCATTTCACAGAGCCGTGAAAGGTATTAAACAGACGGATAAAACATACACTTCCGCATTTATAATTTCACGGCTGTTCCGCGCATAGTTGCGCTACTTTGTGCTTAGCACCATTAGATGCGTGTTTGCACACATCTTTCAGTCTTAACTGTATTGTTACAGTTGAATGCAGAAATTATGCTCTCAATTCTAATTGCTCTGCGCTCGGTTTGTTTGGTAGCAGGGCTGCGAAAACTTCGTAATTCGTAGTTACTTGTGTTTTTTTTTTAAATATAGAAGCCATCAGAGCCAAAGTGGCCTATTTACATGAACAATCGTTTCTCTAGAATTCACATAAGCTACTATGGCGCTACCAAAGGTATTAAATTTCTGATAGGAAAAGGTGGTTATATGCTGCCATCTACGGAAACAATGACTCATTAATTTTAGGCTAGTGTGATGCTATCAGTTTTACCTTTTACACCAATTTTATGAAATAAACTCAAATTTGAAAAAAAAACAGTTAGGCAGCTCTGGCTCTCATTGCCTCTTATTATTTAAACTCTTGTTTGTTGAATTCTCCTTAATAAAATCTTTAGATTTTGTATTAAGTGTTTTATGTTTATTTACTCCATTATTTAATGAGCTAGCTTTTCCAAAAACAAATTATTTAATGTTCTAACAATTTCATTTTTTTGTTTACTTAAATTGTTAATTAAAATAAAATTAAACAAAAAATTTAACAACCCTATAGCATAGAAAATTGATAACCAATAATCGTGTTCTCTTATAAGTAGCGTTAATTGTAATCACAAATAGCACACACTGTAAGAATGTATTGAATCCTCTTACCTGTTTATGTTTAATCTTAGGGCAGTTCACAAAAGCTGACTCTAACAATAAATTATTTGGTACTTTCTTTGGTCTTGTGTTCTTAATACCTAATGACTTGCCAAATGGTGCAAATATATATCTGTAACAATAAAAAAAATTCTTTGATAAATAGAGTTCTGTGCTGAAATCTATAGACCGCACTCTCACTTGGCTCAGACTCAAGACAGAGTTAAAACGAGACAGATTCATGTCAGAGCATATTTGTGTCTTGTTTTAACCTCTGTCTTGAGTCTGAGATAAGTCAGAGCACGCTCTATAGATCTCAGCATAAGAGTATTGGAGGAAACTAGCTTCCTCTTCATAGCTGAGTGCCTTATGTACACATTTACTGCGAAGTGAGGATAGCATAAGAAAACCAAACAAATGTTTGTATAGGAGGCATTGTTAGGTTTACAAATGCTACAGGTAGGCTGCCTGGTCACTAGTAACATGTGTCCAAACATGAGGATTTTGATGGAATAGTCCTGACATAGGACTGCTAACCTGCCTGGTGATGGCAGAGCCCCCATCCCTGTGTCCCCTCTTTAAATGCAATACAATGCAGCTTTCAGCAGAAAGAATTTTAAAAACATTGCTGCAACCTTTTGCTGAATAAGGATGTGATGATCTATTTATAAATATTATAATAGATCATTTTTCCTACAACAGTACAGTGCTGCTTTTGTATTAAATATTATTAAAAAGGATAATTAAATTATTTAATGAATATAATTCCTCAAATTTTTGTATATATTTTATAGTGCATTCTTTATTGCATTTAGATATTTTCTAAAGATACTACAAATTAGATAGTGTGGAAGTTATTTCATTTAATCAATACAGACAAAATACCATTCATATTATCAGTGATTTAGCCGATAATAATTGAATTGAGTCACAGATCGCAGGAATTTGAGTAAAAAGTTATCAGCTTTCGATAGAGATGTTTACTTACTTCTCTAACGTATGTCGTAAAACTATAAGCACGATCGCCAACGGTATAGGATAGAGAAGGTGCCTGTAGTCAGCGTAAACCACATCTTTGTCTGGTCCTGGAGCAATATCATCCCAAGTCGTGTTCGGCGGCAGCCAAACATCTTCGTTCCAAAATGTATCCAACAAAACACGCAACATGGTCCACACGAATCGCCTTCAAACGCACTATATTCCCAACCACACGCACTATTTTTTAGTCATTTATATCCCTATTTAAATACAAATTGCACTTTTAATGTAACCAAACGAATCCAATCACTACAAAGTTACAAACCACAGCAAACCAAACTGCTTTTACCTACTGCAAAACCCGAAAAAAATTTGACTGCACTTGACAGTTGACTGACACCTGACACATGGTAGCAGGTAGGTACATAGGAAATATATGGAGCTGCCCTAACTACGAGAATAGGGTGCATACCTACAGAATGCTGTCACACAAAATGGCCGCCCATTAGGGAGTGTGCTTCAAAAGTATCGACATCGATAAGAAGTGAAACAGTAATCAAGCATTTATGAATACACTGATATATGCCCCCGAATTCGTTCGCGTAGATTAAGCTTTTTTAATTCTCGCGGGAACTCTCTCTATAGCTTCATTCCTGTGACAGATATCATGTAAATGACGCTTATGAAGTTCAATATTTTGTAATGGTAAAACTGTATGAAGAATATGCATGAAAAATATCATAGAATAGAATAGAAATATTTTTTATTCAAATAAACATTTACAAGACTTTTGAATCCTCGATGAATCTACCACTGGTTCGGAATGCCCTTCCTGCTGAGAAAAGCCAACAAACTCGGCGGTTGCTCTTTAAAAAAAAATTTACAATAGGTAACAAAACTATGCATATCATACTTTATTGGTTCATGCACATTAATAATGACGTTCCTTTTGTTATCACAACCAAAATCTATAATTACACTATAAATACGTTAAATTGAAATAAGTTGTTACTTTTTAAAGTAAAAATCCTCCTCCTGCTCTCCTCTAGCGACTCTGAATGTGATGATATTGACGATGATTTAGGTTGTGCACCACTACATAATTAAAATAAATACAATATGAAACCTTCATCCGTTTTGTTTAATTTCATTATAATTAGTAGTTATAAATTATTATCCTGATAAAGTTTCATTGAAAATATAATAAATAAAATCGACATTTGCAGCTAGTAATAATAATATCGATATCATTATGATGGATTTCAACATTGTCTCAACCCTATTTATGTCAATCTGACAACTGTCACAGGAACTATAAGTCAAAGTTCAAAGATCTAAGTTTAAAAAAAAAGAAGCTGCGTGTGCGTGTTGTGATCGTGAAGTGTGAACCATGTGATTTATTTATTCCTATTCAAATTGTATTCGAAGAATAAATGTAGGAATATAAAAAGGGAAGCAAATAGAATTAGAAACAATCTTAAATAATTTTATTACATTATCTACTGATTAAATGGATTACCATTAAGAATGAATAGTGCCTCTAGAGGTTTGTGATGAACTATGTTATTTTGCCCAACTTGTGCTAACATCCTTGTGGTGGAAGAAGGTCCAGAGGCAGGACTCCGGTACGCTTGCAACACGTGCCCCTACGTGTATAACATAAAGAAGAAAGTGTCATCCCGCACTTTCCCTAAGTTAAAGGTTAGATTAATGCACTTGATATATTGCACATCAAATAATTATTTACTAACGTGTATTGCATCATCTGATGGTCAAACTCATTCATAGGTTTATTGAATAAGGCTGCATAGACTTAGTAACTATTAATTAAACAAAAACAAACAATTTGATACTAAATTGCTATAATTACTGCAACACACAAGAATTGAAATTTAACAAAATATATATTTATTCACAAGTCAGCAAGTCAGAACTAATTAAATCAATCACCAATGAGATTGTCTAAAAATGATCACTAATGTGATAATCGTTATCACCTCTGATTGGCTTTTATCTCACCATTAAAAGACATTGATTGGTGGTGAGAACACCATAATTATATTCAGCTAATCAAAGGTAATTGTAATCTTCACATAGTAGCAATCTTTTGACAATCCCACAGCTGTTGTTTTGAAATAACCCGTCTTAATTTTGAAATCAGCTACACGAAGAAAATAAGAAGTCCAGTGTGTAGCATCGCCACAAGGCTAGATTGTTTAGGTACAATTTATAACAGCACCACAGATGATGTGTTAAGATTTCAAAATTAAGATGGGTTGAGTGCAACATGCCTGGCGTATACAAGCAGCATAATTATTAAACACAATGTGTGTGTTTCCCACAGAAAAACTGTTAAGAATTTTTTTTTTTTTTCAGGAACTGGATTATATTATGGGTGGTGCAGCCGCATGGGAGAATGTAGATTCAACAGATGCAGTTTGCCCTAAATGCAGCCACGGACGAGCTTTCTTCATGCAGTTACAAACACGCTCTGCTGACGAACCAATGACTACATTTTATCGTTGCTGCAACCACAAGTGTGCCCATAACTGGAGAGATTAAACTTGTCGATGCAGTTTCTAAAACTACTATAAATGTTATTGTTCTTTAATTTAATTGATATGAAATTTCTGGGTTTGTGACAAAATCGTGAAGTTTTAAGTGTAGTGTTCTGTGTAGACACTCATTAATTGTGTGTGAAAAATACCATAGTTATCATTTGACTACTCAATTTATAAGCCTAAGTATTCAGTTCGAATATGAACATTATAAAGAAGTTAAACTTTCAAAGTAGTTATCTAGTAAGAAAGAAAAGTGTGTCACCAAAGATGATTTACAAAATGGATTCCATAATTCCTTGTGAGCAAGAAAAATCATATGTCAAAGCTGCTGATTTATTATCAAAAGGACATGTTATAGCTGTACCTACTGATACCATATATGGTTTGGCCTGTAGTGCTAACTGTCCTGATGCAATTAAAAAACTGTATACCATCAAAGGAAGGGACTCTGCTAAGCCTGTAGCCATATGTGTTACATACATAACAGATATAAGGAAATGGGGTGAAGCGTCGCATCTAAGTGATGAAATACTCTACAGCTTATTACCTGGCCCCGTCACAGTAGTGTTAGAAAAAACGAAACATCTCGATAATCCATATTTAAACCCACATACAACCAAAATCGGTATACGCATACCAAATCATAACTTTATAAACAATGTTACAAAAATGTTTGATAAGCCATTGGCTTTGACTAGTGCCAATTTTAGTAATGAACCTTCAACCCTAAGTGTGAAGGAATTTGAGCATTTGTATCAATACTTGGGTGCTGTTTTTGATGGTGGTGTCCTTAGCCAAGGTTTAGAACAAAATAGAACTGGATCCACTGTTATAGATTTGTCTGTCCAAGGTACTTATAAAATTATAAGAAAGGGGACATCTTATGATAAAATCGTTGAGGTAGTTGAAAAATATGGTTTAACCAGAACTGTAAATTAAGTTGTACAAAATGTGTAATAAATTATTTTATTCTGATTTTATGTCATATTTTTTTCAAAACCTTCTGATCACATAAGACATTTTAAAATTACTTTTTTTGAATACATAGTGTGAAGCATTTGTTTTGCTACTAATAAATTACTAATTGTAATTTTTTTATTACAAGAGTTATTAAACAGGATAAGAATCAGTAATGTACTTAAACTAAAGGAACAGGGAACAATATTTAGTTAATTTAAAAGAAATTAAAAGATTGATATTGGGTTAACTCAACAAATTATCTATGGGAAGTTACATTTTGAAATTTTTTAAAATGAGATTCAAAGAAACTAAAATGTATTACAGATGCACCAATGAGCATTTTTAAGATTCTAAAGTTATAAAGGCAATACCATATTTAACAAAACTTTATTATTTGTACATTACATAAATATTGTAAATAATTTAAAATTTTCACTGTAGAACCCAAGGCTAAATTGGTTAAATGACAACAACAAGAAAAAAAAATTAATTGCATCCCATTTACACAAACTCATCTAACATAAGAAAATATTAATTTATCTACATAATATTCAATACACTGAAGGACATATGTTGATCTTAGCATTTTGACCATTATTTTATTATACACTAGTTTTCATATCATAAAACTCTGTCATATAGACACACTAAGAGGTTTTCTATTTTCTGGCAGTTTTGCTTCTAAACTCTGCCACCTGTCCGGAGGCCACACTATACACACAGCTTTTGCATTCACCAAGCCAAGCGATACTGGACCAAATGTATTGCTATCCAATGTATGACCGGTATGGTCACCTTCAACCCAACAATGGCCTTCAGGTACTTTCACATACTGGTTTTGGTAGCCGAGCGTGTTCACAACATCACCCGCTAGGGCTATCACTCTCTTGATAATTTTTTGGTTAGGATCCTTTGGTGATACTAATGATATTATATCACCCCTGCTCACTTCGTAGTCGCTCACTGCCCAGCGCGACAGAAACACGTAGTCAGTATTCTTTGACTCGGGATTGAGCACAGGCTGCATAGAGATCCCTTCTACTCTGGCAACATATCCCACAGTGTCCAGAAAAGTTATCCCGACTGGTACGCCGAAGAGGACAGATTTGAGAAAGCTTTTAAACCACATCAAAAGGCCGGCGAGTATTTCTGACCGATAAAAATTAAATACATAGTTGGTTGTTACCAATTTTTTTATGGATCATATAATGAGCATAATCATTATTTTATTTTTTTTCACTTTTGTTTTGAACATGAAAGTAATAAGTTAATTTTTCAGCGAACGAAAGATGACAGATTGACATTGACATTGAAGTCATTGACTGACGGCAAAAGTCAAACTTGTCATTTATTGGACGTTTGACTCACAGACTATCCTAAAAAGTAGATAGATAGAAGTATTAAATAATGCATATCAATGTTATTCACAAAAAAACTTCACATATTATAAAGTACCTACCTAACTACAACAATTTAAAATAAACCTAATTATAATAGGTAGGCACCTATAGGTATCAAAATATTTCAGAACACCTATTAGGTATATACAAATCGGGATTCGGGATCATTCGAATAGGTACCTACCTACTTTTATTATTAAGTTAGGTAGGTACCTACGTGGTACCTACCTACCTACCTAGGTATATTTTTTTGTACTAAAATATTTAGTTACCCGGAGCTTGTACACATAGCTTTACATTGTCACGTCACTAGCAAATGAATGACCATAGATTAAAGCTCGCTGCATACATAACGTGCACGGGACGTGGACGGGACGTGGCCCGGACGTGGCCCGGACGTGGTTAGTAAACACGGACGGGAATTTTTAATGCATACGCAACGTGGCAATAACTCAGAACTAACGTGCTAGTGATGTGAACAAGGAAAGATGGATTTTTCTAAGATTGTAGCGAGCTAACTTGGAAGGGGTATAGCAGTGTAAATACAACCCATACCCCTAATCGGTTTTTACACGCCATCGTGTCGAAACGTTAAATCGCTTGGCGGCACGTCTTTGACGGTAGGGTGGTAACTAGCCACGGCCAAAGCCTCCCACCAGGCCAGACCAGAGACAATTTAGAAATTATAAATTCCTAAATTGCCCCCGCCGGGAATCGAACCCGAGACCTCTCAGTTATAAGACCACAGCGCTCACCACTGCGCCAGGGAGGTCGTCAAAGGTTGATACTATATACCTATTGATTTGAGCATAAAAAGTTCAACTGTAATTATTATTACATATTAAAATATAAGTAGAGATACGAATGCAATAAATTAATAAAATAAATCTGACCGTTTTCAGTGAGTGATAGTTCGACTGCAATTTTACGCCACAGATAATTTTTATATTTGGTGTCTAAATACTTTCAATGATCGTACACACTCAATTAGTTTTTCCATTCGTCCATTTTTGCTTCGTAGGTAAATACACAAACATCACTACTTAGCTCTCCGGAGCGAACGGGGCGACTGTGCATACGCAGCGGAATCACGTACGGGACGGGGCACGTGCGGGACGGGACGTGCTAAACATCGTCGCCGACGATATTTTTCCCGTTCCGCGCGTGGCACGTTCCCGTCCCGTCCGTGCTCCGTGACGTATGCACAGTCGCTTACATTTTCTATGAAACGATGTTTCCAAAACTCCACGTCCCGTCCCGTCCCGTCCCGTGCACGTTATGTATGCAGCGGCCTTAAAACATTTTGATTTCTGTCTCTGTCTCTATTACAATTTACAACTCAAAAAAGTGTTGATGCTTTCTGTAGTAAATCACAACCACCACCAACCAAA
The DNA here is from genome assembly GCA_038048805.1 of Hipparchia sbordonii. Classification (NCBI taxonomy): domain Eukaryota; kingdom Metazoa; phylum Arthropoda; class Insecta; order Lepidoptera; family Nymphalidae; genus Hipparchia; species Hipparchia sbordonii. Next base: position 1,802,802 of record CM076107.1, on the reverse strand, counting down.
CAGAAATTTTAGACAATTTATTTGTGTGTATCAATTATAGTATCAATTAAAATTAAGTTAATAAATCAAAGTTTCTACAAATTGCGATCGAAAAATCATTTAGAAAGGGCTGCCTACGGATGGAAGTGTTCCGTGGTCGAGAAAAACTTACAACCTGCATAATCAGCTGTCAGTGAGATAGATCATCTGTCCCTGTAAATATAAAAGCTAAAACAATCAAAACACAGTGCCGTTTCGCGCGTGTAAATAATGAAGTGAGCAATGAACAAAGATGTGACTCCAACGCTGCCCTCGACGGGACCCAACTCCGACACAGATATGGGATAATAACCTATCAGACAGCGAGTCAATCGCTATGGCTGGAGCCCCTTGAGGTCACGAGGGGAGTTTCTCTATCGGAAGGTCAGTAAATGCCAAAACATGTCCGGCGAGTTCCCCTTCGCGGCGAAGATAGTCAGTCCTCAGAAGTGCAACGAGAAGCCTTGGGATCTCTGGGTCAGTGAGATCGGGCACCCGTCACCGCGGCGCGACGACGATGGCGCGACGTTTACGGCGCCGGCGGCCGTGGACGGCAAGGCGGGCGGAAGGCGCGACAAGCGGCCGCGCTACCGGCGCGCGGGCGTCAGCCGCCTGCGCTACGACAGCATGAGCCTGCACGGCCTGTTCCCGCAGATGGACGAGCTCAACGCCGCCGTGTGCCACATGTGTGGTGTGCTCGTCAAGTGCAGCGCCGCCTACCGCCACCTGCGCGACTCGCACCCGCAGAGCGAGCCGCTGCTGCCGCCGCCACCGCCCACCGTCAAGCTCAAAGTCGCGCCCGGCCGCAGCCGCCACAAGAAGGAGCCGCAGCCACCCGCGCCCATGGAGACCTCGCCCGTGCACGCGGCGGCGCCCGTGACGCGCGCGCCGCCGCCCGACCTCGCCTACCTCGAGGAGGCCGGCACGTCCGCGCTGCCCGCGGAGGTGCAGGTGAGCCTGGAGAGCGGCGAGCTGCCAGTCGTCAGCATACAGGACCCCGAGGAGCTGCCGCTCGGCGACAACCTCACCGATGACATCTTCGCGATCATGAACTCCGAAGGCATACAGAGTGCAGACGACATCACCAACGTAGCAGACTGGAAAAACATCATACAAGACATAGGCAACATGCAGGAGATCAACTTCCCATCCACCACCGACACAGTACAATCACAAGATCTATATCCCACAGTAGATGCATCGCTGGCCGGATACACGATAACGGACACCGATTTATCAAATTTACAATTCGCAACCACCACATCTTCTATGCTGCCATCTGTGATAGATAATAGTTTAATCAGTGCTCAAGCTTTAAAACCCGCGCCTACGACGCCCTCGACGAAAGCGTCGACGCGCAGATCCAGCAAGACGAAGTTCAACCTCCGAGAGTACGATCCCAACAAGCACTGCGGGGTGGTGACAGCGGAGAACCCCAAACCGTGCACGCGCTCGCTGACGTGCAAGGCGCATGCGCTGTCGCTGCGGCGCACGGTGGAGGGGCGCGCCAAGCCGTTTGACACGCTGCTGGCCGAGCACCGCGCGGCGCGTGACGCCGCCGCCGCGCAGCTGGCGGTCGCGCCCGCGCCTCTGCTGGCGGGTGCGCCGCTCGACCTGGCGGCGTTCAGCGCGCTGGCGACCGAGCAGCAGGTGCACGACATCTACGCCAGCCTGCTGAGCGCCGACGACGCCGTGCTGCCCGACACCACGAGCATCACGTCGCTGCTCAGCCCGCCGCTGCCCGCCGAGCCCGCGCCGCCCGCGCCGGCCGCGCCGCCCGAGCAGCCGCCGCCGCCGCTGCCGGGCGACGTGTGCTGGTACGCGGCGAGCCCGCGCCCGCTCGCGCTGTGCACGTTCAACGCGTCGCACGCGGGCGGCGCCGTCACCTTAGGTAAGAAGTTCGCGACCGTGCGGAGCAACATCAAGTCGTCGCTCTCGCGATCGAGTAAAACTACCAGTGCAGTGAACAGTTACTACGGTCAGAGTCTGTCGTTGTCCAAAACTATGCACATGAACAGTGCGAGTAAGACGAACAAGCCGGAAGTGCGCAAACTGATAGTGACGTGTAGTGCGGGCGGGCGGCAGACGGCGCACGCGCTCAGCGAGCTGTTCGGCGCGGACGTGCGGCACGCGCTCAACGGGCACGCGCCGCACGCGCCGCACGCGCTGGAGCGCAAGGCGCGCCCGCTGAAGAGCAAGCGCGCCGGCCCGCTGGAGCTGGGCTTCTCGCTGGACCCGCTGCTGGCGGACGAGAAGTGCTGAGCGGTCCGAGCGGGCACCGGTTGTGTAGTCACATCATAATAATAATTATTGTATATTTATTTTTCTGTAAAGAATCGAATCGGACTCGCATTGTAAATGTTATTAATCACGAATTTTGTCCCAGACGGAATTTAAATGTTACAATAATGTTAAATCTCATTTTTTGTCGAGAAGCGAACTAATGTTTGTATTATTTTGTATATTATTTATAAGATTTTTTTATCGCCGACGCGTCGCCGTCGTGCAGTCGACAAATTAATAAATTATGCAGAATCCATCGAACTATAACGCTTAGAACCTTAGTGCCTAACGAAGTTCCTCTCCAATCACAGACTCAAAACAACCAATAAATGTGTGAATGCCGTGTAATTAATTTCTGTACTGGTACTGATTATTACGTTTTTCATGGTTATTGTGAAGAACTATGGCACCCTTTCGTAGCACATTAGGTCATTTTTAATAATTTTCTGCGAGCTCGTCGCACTAACGCGATGATACTGCGTAGTCGGCCTTTAAAGGCTTATTAAAAACGGCTTATCACCGCGTTGACCATTACGCTTCTATGCGTTATTGTTCGATGGCAGAATGGTTGTATTTTTCGAATGACGTAACTCATTGTTGATACTGAAATGAATACTGAAAATGGCCTAGGAATAATGTTTAATGTGATGAAAATTTCCATGTAAAAATATAAATACTATTAAATAAGTCTATCCGTAATAGTAAATCGCCTCCTTTTGAAAATACCTCAATAACTAAAATGTCTTGTTTTAATTCTCGCAGACCTTACAAACTGGTTTGAATATGAATTGAATTCCCACGGCTGGTGAAAGTCGCGGGGCGTATCGTACTGAATCACTTGTTACCAATTGTTTTTAATTTTTACAATTCATAATTTTAATTAAAACTCTATTAAGCTTTAAAACAAAACGGTAAACTTTTTATTATTATTTTATAAATTAATGTTATCCATAGACAAGGCATCAGAAACTATGCAGGACCTGCAATTATTTTTTTATACCAACTCAAATTGTATGGTACTTAAATTATGTAACCAGTATAACTCCTGAAAAATTTACATGCTAAAAAATTAAAATCAATGCAAAATAAATTATCAAATTAGGTCCAGCTGTTTTCTAATTACTACCTGTTATTCTAAACTAGATGATTCCCGCGACTTCGTTCGCGTGGATTAAGGTTTTTTTATTCCCGCGGCAACTCTTATTTCCCGGGATAAAAAGTAGCCTATGTGCTATTCCAGACTATAATCTATCTCTGTGCCAAATTTCAGCCAAATCGGTTCAGTCAAGTCAAGTAGTAACGTTACCTTAGTATATTTCAGAGTATTCACATCTTTTTCTCATCGCATCGTAGTTAAAGGCGCGAATTAGACCAACGAAGTGGCGCCAATTCGCAGTGTTTTAATGATACCAGCTTAAACTCGTCTTCCCTTGCTTTGGCCTATCGATAATATGAAGATTTTCAACACGATTCACGTCCCGGCTAACACGGGGGCGCCGGAGTACAAATAGTTTTTATTTTCATTAGTATAAATTCAAGCTGTTATCAATAAAAGAAGTTGCGCCTTGGCGCCACTATATGCGCTTGCACTGCTTTCAGGTTTCAGTCCGCACCTTTATTGGGTTATTGAGATTTCTAATAATGTCTGATGATGGAGCAGGGAGGTGATGGGTAACGGGATGTAAATGGCACATAGACCGACTGTTAATTCCACGTGTCAGGGATGATTTAAATTAGGTTTCCGTACCCAGAATGCCAACGGGACCCTATCATCCTTCCGTCTGTCTGTCAGCAGGCTGTATCTCACGAACCGTAATAGGTATATACTTGAAACTTCTACACTTTGTAGTGTGTAAGTATTTCTATTGCTGCTATAACAAAAAAAAAAGACGTGTGGCACTCGGGGACTGCCGCGGTAAAGCTATTGCATAGCATTTTTTATCAACGCCATCTAGCGGCTCACCGTAGAGGAGTCCCGTGTCAGATTATTTTCGTTACGGAGTTTCTGGATTCGGACTCTACGCTGGCCCGCGATAGAAGCTATGCAATAGCTTAAAAAATTCAAAATAAAAGAGGTGTGGAGACACCTATTTTGATTTTTTTTTTATAGGTAGGTATTTGTTTTTGCAGGTGTTGAATCTTGCGATGTTACGGAACCCACTGATTATGTTATAATCACAAAGAACCCTTCGTGTGCAAATCCGACTCGCACTTGGCCGGTTTTTAGGGTTTCGAAGGATAACCAACGGGGCCTAGGGGACCTAAGGTCTCCGCTGTCAGCGCTCTGCATCTCATGCAATATGTCACACACATAATGTCATTTTCCCTTTTTAATATGTTAACTAGTCTCGAACATTTGTGACAGCTTTTAGTTTCATGTTAAACAAAGAGAGCGCTACTTAATCATGACGTCACCAGCAGCTCCCTAACACTCCATAGAAACTTTCGTTTTAGAAAGAGATATAGTCGCAGTAAACAGTTTATAACTTATTAGTTTTTTTAACAATTTATTTTATTTTTACAAACATTATTCTCACGTATGTATTACATTTTCGATAAGTGCCTCGTTGGTCTAGTGGTTACCAAGTTCGACTACGGATGACGAGGTCCCGGGTTCGATTCCTGGGTCGGGCAAAAAATGTATTGATTTTTTTGTTACGAGATTTTCAGTACTAGCCCGGAGTTAGGACGTCGGTGGTGAGTCAACCCCGTGCCTCGGAGTACGTAAAGCTGTCGGTCCTGCGCCTGATCTCTCTTCGGTCGTGTCGCATTTTCCGTCCCATCGGGATATGAGAGTGAGGGAATAGTGTGCACCTGTGTTTGCGCATACACTTGTGCACTATAATTATAATATCTCCCCGTGATCTCTGTGGAGATTGGCCGCCGTGGCCGGATAATATGGTCGAGAGGACATTATTATTATTTTTTATTATTACATTTCAATTTTACAATTCAATTACAAGTCAAATACCAAATTTGCAAAGTATAGACTTGACAGAGACTTTGACAGTGAATATAGTGGGCACAAAATAAAACTGCAATGGTAAATTAAGTGTTTCTTTTAATTAAATCTGAATTATAACTTAACAATAACAAGAATACATCAGACCAATGCAATTATTATAATTTCGTAAGTGGCAACTACTTACGAAATAGACTGTCGTTAAGGCCATCTTTTTAATAACTTAGGTATAGTTCTTTCAACTCACAAGGGCGTGTGGCTCATGGTTGTATGCGTGTCGTATCTGTAGGAGTGTGAGCGAGAGCTTGCTCGCGCCTGACCGCTCCCACCTAGGCTCCTGACAGGCACGCACGCTTATGCAATGTGCATGTACACGACGTAACCACAAGTAAAGCTCACGCGCCCTCGTGAATTGCAAGAAAAGTCCTGGCAATATTTTTGAACACTCTGAACATAACAGCGTATCTCGCATATTATTCTCGCTTCTTTAACAATAATCTATTTATTTTTCCTATTAAATTTGCCTTTCGTTTTCGCTTTCACGACTCCCTTGAATTGGTTCGACGTCACGGACTTTTTCCTGAAACGAGACAAAATATAAGTAAGACAGTAATATAATTGTTTTTTTTTTTTTTTAGTGAGCAAACGAGCAGGCGGGTCACCTGATGTTAAGTGATTACCGCCGCTCATGAACATTGTAGCACCTGACGCACCACCAATGCGTTGCCGGCTTTTTAGGAAAGTGTTGGTCCGCCCCTTGAATAACCCAATTTAGTGGGAAGTGGGAACAGCGTGTTAGTGTCAGTTTAGTGGTGTCAAAAACCTATTCTTGAATTATTTCTTGTTGCCTGCGTTCCCGGGATAAAATGTAGACTAAATTACTCCTGGTACAGTCCTCTGTCTGTCTGTGAAAACCTGCCAAAATCGGTTCAGCCGTTCAGAAGCTTAGTCCAAATAAATCGATAACTTAACGGACACTTTTAAGTTCTCTTTTAAGTTTTTTTTTAACAGGCTTGTGCTTGAGGACAATCAGTTCTGGATAACACTGATGAGGTCTAGCTTGGAGCGCGCTTGCCTAGAAGATGCTTATTCACTCTTGCCTTGAAGGTACTCAAATTATACGTGGCCGGGAACACAGACGCTGGAAGTGCTGGGACATACGATTACAACACGGGTAAGTTTTTTTGTCTTGTGGGAGGCTTTGGCCGTGGCCAGTTACCACCCTACCGTCAAGACGTGTAGAAACCGATTAGGGGTATGCCCTTTCCAAGTTAGCCCGCTACCATCTTAGACTGCATCGTCACCTACCGTCAGGTGAGATCGCAGTTAAGGACTAACTAGTCATCGAATAAAAAAAAGCTACTCGAATTATACGTGGCCGAAAACACAGACGCTGGAAGTGTTGGAAGACATAAGATTATACCAGGGCAATGATTTCTACTAGGGATGATACTTACAAAACAAGCGAAAAATATGTGCCGAACGACGAAGAGTATAATAGAGTACTTCATTGTCAAATGACATGACAAATTGCGACAAATATCTGCCATTACGCACTTAATTTTTTTTTTTTTTTAATATGAATAGCGGGCAAACGAGCTGGCGGGTCACCTGATGTAAAGTGATTACCGCCGCCCATGAACACTTGTAGTACCAGAGGCACCACATACTAGTAACATATCCACCTCTTTTTATACATATACAATATCATAGTACAAGGGTAAACCTTTTGTTCAAGTTGTTCCTGGACAGCGGCAGGTACGCGTACGGGTCGGGCTTGCCGCGCTTCTTGATGTCGCCTTTCGCCCTCTTGGAGCGGTACTCCGAGCCCATCGCTGAACCCACGGACGCCGCTGAGCTCAAGGGTCTGGAAATATAATAATACTATAGTCTGATTTTTAATTACGTGGAATTCTGACGTATCTTAATGTTACCAGAGATTTAAAAAATCCCACAAAAAAGATAATAAATTGAAACTTATACAAATAAAAATCAATGGCCGCACACAGATATATGACAAATGCCTGACAGATAGTTTGGGGTAAAATGGAACTACAGGTGGTAATACTGTTTTTCATACAAATAACTCGCTCTATTTATAAAATGACATCTGTCAGAATTCCACCGAATTAAAAATCAGACTATAGCTGATACCCGCGACTTCGTTCGCGTGGATTGAGGTTTTTTTGGATTCCCGCGGGAACTCTCTTATTTCCGGGATAAAAAGTAGTATAATCTAACTCTGTGCCTTTCAAATATACGTTGTGTACTCGTTTATTTTCTTTTTGACAGTTCAAGAAAATTTGAAATTAGTGACGCCTTCACACGTTACCGATTCGATTTGAAATAATAATCGATTTTATTTAAGAAGAACTTTCAATCGATTAATTGAAATATTTTTTAATTTTGATTCAAAGTATATTTTATTTATTATATATTTTTAATCACTTAGATAAATTTTTGAAGAAGAAATTAATTGAGAAACTAATTAAGAATTAGTAATTTTATTGAAGCCTCAATAGCCCAACAGAATAGAATAGAAATATTTTTTATTCAAATAAACTTTTACCAGTGCTTTTGAACTTTCAATGAATCTACCACTGGTTCAGAATGCCCTTCCTGCCGAGAAGAGCCAGCAATAAACTCGGCGGTTGCTCTTTTAAAAAAAAATTGTTTTACAATAGTTAACAAAACTATGCTATGTATACAGTGTTTCCACAATGAAATTTCAAAAATGCAAACAATCCAATACATGTTAAGACGGGCAGTCAAAGCAGACCCATTCCCATTCACGAGCATGACGTATGATCCAGCCGTTGCTTCACTCAACCATATCAACCCCTCCGTAGAACAAAGTCTCATCTGCTAAATTCATAACTTGAGATTTGAGCCTTGCAGATGTGACTTTTAAGGTTCAAACTTCAAGTTGTGAATTTAACAGATGAGACTTTGTTCTACGGAGGAGTCGATATTTGAGTTAGAGATAGAAAATAGCTTACCTGTGTATTCCCTTCCCACCAGCTTTGTATTTGGAGCCAACAGTGACAGTGGAAGCGCGGCTCCTGTTGGTTTTACCGCTCTTTATGCTCAGGATATCGTCGTAGCGCCGTTTGACTCCCGGCTTGAGCAATTTGGAAGGTTTCGGGTTTCCCGCTTCGTTATCTGTGAAGTGGAATATTATGCTCTCAACAGTATTTTTTTTTATTCGATGACAAGATAGTCCTTGACTGCAATCTCACCTGATGGTAAGTGACGACGCAGTCTAATGCTGAGATTTATAAAGCGTGCTGTCTTAGCTCGGACTCAAAATAAGAGTTAAAACGAGACACAAATATGCTCCGACATCAATCTGTCTCGTTTTATCTCTGTCTTGAGTCTGAGCAGAGTGAGAGTGCCGTCTACAGATTTCAGCCTAAGATGGTAACTTGGAAGGCGGGGTAACTTGGAAGGGGTATGGCAGTGTAGATTCAATCCATACCCCTAATCGGTTTCTACACGCCATCGTGCCGGAATGCTAAATCGCTTGGCGGCACGTCTTTAACGGTAGGGTTGTAACTAGCCACGGCCAAAGCTTTCCACCACATCAGACGAGAGACCAGTCAGAATTTATAAATTTCCAAATTGCCTCCGCTGGGAATCGAACCCGAGATCTTCCAGTTCTAAGACCACTGCGCCAGGGAGGTCGTCAATTTGCATGTACTTGCGGCGTCTGTGTTTGCGTCTTGCCACGTATAATTTGAATTCCTTCGAGGCAAGAATCAATAGGTATTTTCTAGGTAAGCGCACTTCAACCTAGACCTCATCAATGCTTCCCATAAGCCCATGACCATTTGCTGGTTTTACAGAAAATTGGGCCACCCTTGTAAAAAAGTTGGTTGTTAAAAATTCTATAGGAGTACATATTTCTTTGCATTACTTTACACTAGACATTTATCAAGGTTTTCTTTGAAACTATTTTCCATGATGTAATATTACATCAGTAACTATAATTTTTTACCCTTTGTATCCGACTCCCATTTGACTGGTTATTCTTCTATATATATATAAAATTCAAAGTCCTGACTGACTGACTGACTGAGATATCAACGCACAGCCTAAACTACTGAAGTTAGAAACTTGAAATTTTTACAGTTGGTTCCTTTTATGACCTAGGCGCACAATAAGGAAGGATTTTTGAAAATTCAACCCCTAAGGGGGTAAAATAGGGGTTTGAAAAATCAAACTTAATGTGAGCAAGGCCGCGAGCAAAAGCTAGTATTATTATATTCCACATCACGTCACGTACCTGTATCATCAGTGTCGCTGTCTACATCACCGCTGGGTCGCGGGTCATCATTGCCGTCATCACCATCACCATCGAACATGTCATCACTGATGATGAGTCGACCGTCCGGTGCGGTCTTGAAGCCTCCGTCTTTCTTCTGTTTCTTTTCTTCGGGTAACCGTTTCTTTTGTGTTGGGTTTGTTGCTACAAATTAATAATAATAAAAGTTTAATAAAAAGTTAAATCAGGCTTTCTAGTTTTAAGTAGAAAAGTTCTTCAATCTGATTTAAAAATTTTTTTAGTTGTCTAATATCGATAAAATGTTTGTGAAAAGTGCAGAAATCGTTAGTGAGATTGTGTATATTACGCTTTTTAACCGACTTCCAAAAAAGGAGGAGGTTCTTAATTCGATTGGAATCTTTTTTAATTCTATTTATGTTCCCCGATTAGTCCAAGACACCTGGACCGATTTGGGAACTTCTTTTTTTGAGTTTGAAAGGGTATATTTCCCAGGTGGTCCCATTGTCATCAGGTCAGGATCCAATGATGGGATCCTGGAGAAATCGAGAGAACTCTTCAAATTTTATAGGCACAATTGATATATGTTGTAGTGGCGTTTGAGTCGGTTTTGTAAAAAGAATTTTTACAAAATAAGCTTTAAAAAAATTGCTTGAATTATTGAAAATACACCTGTAATCTTCCTAGCGGAAGATACGTCAGCCAGATCCACGATATTCTCTGGATCGTCCTGAATCCAGGCCTGGTTCCTCTTCTTGCTTTTCACCTTGGCTTTTGGATGCTCCTCCTCTTCCAGGAACTCCATCTCGGAGTCCGAGTCCTTGAGGATGTCCTCCAGGGTCTTGGAGGTGCCTTTGACGTCCATGTCAGATCCTGAATCATCTTGGTCCCTACAAGGAAGAATGGTTTAGTCTGGTGGGAGGCTTTGGCCTTGGCTAGTTACCACCCTACTGTCAAAGACGTGCCGCCAAGCGATTTAGCGTTCCAGCATGATGGCGTGTAGAAACCGATTAGGGGTATGGGTTGAATGTACACTGCCATAACCCTTCCAAGTTAGCCCGCTACCATCTTAGACTGCATCGTCAATTACCATCAGGTGAGATCGCAGTCAAGGACAGTATCTTGTAAGAAAATAAAAAATAAAAAAAACCTTTGTCCCTCTTTCATCCTTTTCCGTCTATTGTCCATCTTCCGTATGTTCCTCAGTCTACGCAGCATCACTTCATCTTGCTCCGGGATGAGCTTCTCGACTATTTCCGCGCCGAATTTCCGCGTCATTTTAGTGAGGAAATACCCTATTTCCAGTCTCGAATGCCGCTTGCAGTCGTCAGACATCGTTGATAACGTTTTGAAGATAATAGGCAAGCTGCCAGCCAGAGCGTCCGTTGGTATTACTTTCGTGTAGACCTAAAAGAGGTTTGCCGAAATAAAAACATATATTTCATAGGGAATCATTTCAGCATGATCGTTAAGTATAATTTTATTTGAAGTAATTATGTATCCTACCGACTGCGCCACACACATTTTAATGGTAATGCTAGATAACTATGTAAAGGACACGCGCTTGAGGAATGCCGTCGTCTGTTATCACAGATCAAGGTACCCGGTATGGATTTTTGAAATTCCACCCCCAAGGAGGTTAAATGGACGCACATACGCAATAACGTTTCAACCCACAATCTTTTGTCAAATAAACATGCATTGGTACCCAGATCCTTCCGCATCAGAGACGAGCGTCAAACACTAACCTTCAAAAAACTTAAAGCGGCGGCCACAATTTCCCTATTGTTGGTCAACATTTGCTCCGTGACCTTCTCCAGGAGACTCTGGACTGTCTCCAAGCCCATGTCCTCGGAGAAAGTGAACAGCGCGGACGCGAGAGCGCGCAGCGTGGCGCTAACTACGCGAGGAAGCGGCGCCGACAAGCCCGATAGCAGCATCGCTATGAAGGATTGGATACCTGCGGGATATTTCTTGAATCAAATGCTTAGACTTTGCTCAGCAATTCAGAAACCTACTAATATACCTAATAAATGCAAAAGTTTGAGAGAGTAGATGACTGAATGTTTGTTACTCCTTCACACATTAACGGATGAACTGATTTATCTGAAATATGAAATGGAGATAGCTCGTACCCTGGAAAATTAAAGAGAACGTGTATAGAGTCTATGGAGCTACTGAATCGTGACGTTATGATGCAATAGCGCTCCCTTTTTCTAACAGGAAACTTAAAAGCTTTATATTTTCAAGACTAGTTCAGATATTAAAAAAAGACAGTGTGTTATTAAAAACCCTTATTTTAAATGTATAAAAACATTCCCAGTGGCCACTGCCACCCAATGTTTCACATCTGGGTAACCTATATTACTCTTTATTGCTTTCAAAATGCTATTGTTACTGCCGCTTTAACAGTACAAGAAAACATCGTGAGTAGTATCTGCATGCCAAAGAAGTCCGGCCGGATCGGCTAAGAGTTGAGACCATAAGAGTACCAAATTACCTCCATCCTGATTTTTCAGTACATTCCCAACTGTATTGATAAGGTTGAACGCGCATTGTCGACATTTCGAGTTAATGTCCCGCGTACATATCACAGACTCTGCTATTGCACTCTTTAGTAATTTGCTCTCTGCGTTCAGGTATGGTGATGAGTTGATTAGGTGTTCTATGCATCTGGAAGTAGAGTTCAATATCCATCAACAACCCTTGTTAGAGGATTATGAAATGTATCTTAAATCACAGTGTTGCCTGACAGGTCTACAAATAATAATGCTATCCTTTATACAACGTACTTAGCCGAAAAGGACAGCATTATATTTAGTGCTGCCAATTTTTAACGTGTTTAGTTTGTTATAGTTGTACGGTTGGTCAAAAATATTCTCTTTTATTTAATGTTCCGCTTAAAAAACGATAACATTTTTAGCGCTGTCAATTTTGTTTAGTTTTGAGATTATGTAGAAAAGAATAAGGACCACTTTGACAGCAAAACAAACACACATTTATTATACTAATTTTAATTTCAGTTCTCACACACACACGCACGAACGCGCGCGGACATACACACGCGCGCACACACACACACACAACATAATGTATTGAGCATTATCTGAGTAATGAAGTATATGACAGGAAAAAATTCTTACAAGTTTGGATCTCTGACTTTAAGCGGACTTGTTGTGCTTTAATTATTACAAAATTAGGATCAAAATTTTAATGTATTTTGAAATTTTTCTAGGGTACGGCAAAAAAAGACAAACATTTGTTCAAAGTAGGTAACAATTACACTTTTTGAAATGAAGGAACCTACCTTAACCTCGCAGCCTTGCTGCTGTCAGCTACTTTGTTCAGCGAAGACATCAGCAACTTTTTGATCTTCTTATAGTTAGTATTCATAAACTCCTTGCAGCTCTCTTTGTCACTCTTAAATATCTCTTCAAGAATCCTGTACGCCTTCTTGTGTTCCATTTCTAATAGTTTCGCTTTATCTTTGTACCTAATTAAAAAAAAAAAGAAAAATAATCTATGGTGGTCTGAGATTTATTACCTGTGGTCTCATAGTCTGATAAATATTTCTTGGTATAGTTCTTCGTGAATTCACGAGGGCGCTTGAGCATTACTTGTGTTTACGTCGTGTACATGCACATTGCGTAAGTGTGCGCGCCTGTCGGGAGCCTAGGTGGGAGCGGTCAGGCGCGAGCAAGCTCTCGAGCACACTTATACAGATACGACACGCACAACTAGGAGCCACGGGCCCTCGTGAAATGAAAGAACTATAACATTTCTTTTTCGCTTAAATTTTTACCTTAAGTCATTCTTCTTTTCTCCATTCTGCTGTTGAGTTTCGTCCGTGTCCATTTTTTCCTTTTTATTCTTCTTATTAAACGTCTTCGGATCTTCTAAAACGGTATCGCAAAGTGGGTACACCCATTTCTCGAAGAGATTTGCTATTTGTTCTGCGCTTTGGTATAGGACTAGCAAGCGAATGACGTCCAAGATGGATTCCCTTTGGAAATGGTTGTCTTTTGATGTTTCTAGTTGTTGTAAGGCATTTGTGAACAGCTCTTCCCGAAGTGTTTGGTCGCTTATCGTCAGATACACCTGGTACAAATTACCATGGACATTAGGAACACTATGGGCAACATCGGAGGAGCTACAAAAATGCGGATGACGTCATCAGCAAGTTCCAGTTTGAATATGACGCAAGCATAACATAGGGTTTACGATAAATCTAACGGAAAAACAACTATCTTCGGTATTTCATCTGCGCACATATGGCGCCGTTTCTTAATATCAACATAATATTGTATCCCTGACCTATAATTCCAGCGTCAGACCATCGATTCTTCGAACTATGTATACCGTAAATTGCTAATTTAGCGATTCGATAAGCAACGTTGATAACTCTGGTTCTAAAAATTATGTACTTCTATTTTCAACGCTCTTATCGTACTCCTTATTATTAGAGCCTAGATTATTATTAATATAAAAATCTTTAACTCTTATTTAATTCTTCATAAAAAAAGTACTAGCTGATTAAGGCGAGCTGTTTAATTTTCGGGATAAAAAGTAGCCTATGTCCTTCAAGTTCTCAACTATACCTAGCAAAGAATCACTCCGTTGCTGCGTGATTTAAGGAAAAACCAACAAATATACACACTTTCACGTCCTACTTAAAATTATAAATGCGAAAGTTTGTGAAGATGGATGTATGGATGGATGTTTGTTACTCAATCACGCCGCAACGATTGAATCAATTTAACTGAAATTACACACAGAGATAGATTATAGTCTGGAATAACACATAGGCTACTTTTTATCCCGGAAAATAAGAGAGTTCCAGCGGGAATTACAAAACCTCAATCCACGCGTACGAAATCGCGGGCATCAACTAGTTAATAATATTTTTTAAGGATTTCAAGGATTCTTGGACGTAGTTGGCACATACCTGTATGGTTTCCAAAGCGGCTAACCTCTGCCCCTCTGCAGCGCTGCCCTTAGCGGGCGACATGTAAATGTTCAACAAAATCGGCACATAGTTCTTCGCGAAACGTGCCAATTCGCTCTTATCCTCCAAATTGTCCTCCGAGCACGCTATAAGCTTCCTCAAGCCTTGCATTATGGATAACCTAAATTCTGGATTGTCCTTTAGAACATTTCCTAACACCCGAGCTATAACCTTAAAGTTATCCTTAATATCCTTTGGGTAGTTACAAAAACTTGGAAATAAAGACCAGAATTGATTGCAGAGTAGATCGTAAGTATGAGATCCGGGGGTGTCTTTCGCTTCCGCGAACTCCCGGGATCTTTTACGGCAGAATGTAGCCATTTCCAAAATTTCTGTTCCGAAAAATTTTAGGTTCGAATTCGTGATTTTTTCTTTGAAAACGGGTAACAACCAACTTCTGTCCAAGTTTATGTTATTTCCGTCTCTGAGAGGGATTATTTTCAGTACGAAGTCGGGACCTAGAGATTTAATGGCGCATCCCGTAGCGTATTCTGCCTCTTTTTCATTGTTAAAGTTGTGACTTTCACGACGTTCGTTTAGCTTTTTTAGTAACGGTGCGAGAATGTATTCGATCCTTTCGTTGCCTATCTGCGAAAGAAGAATACCATTTTGTGGCTTACAGAAAATCGTTTTTTATCTAAGGAATACGTAGACAGACGTTATTGGGCAAAATTGCAGGGATTCGATGGACTCCTGTATTGAAGATTGACTAAATCAAGACCGAAAAGTGATTTTTATCACTGCTAAATCGTCGATCAGATTCGATTCTCATTACTAGCAATTAGTTTCTTTATTTACATAAATAATTATTTTACTAGGATACTTGATTTCCTTATTACCTGTTCATAGGTATTTAGGCTATTTTTATTGGTAAAAAGTTTATTTTGTTTTGTTTTATAATTATCAGATAATGACCTAATTAGCTATAGTAAATTAATAAATTGATATTGTATAAACGTAATGTTAAGAGAGTAATTGTATCTCGCTCACACGCCTTATGCATCATAATGCTATGCTGTTTTATAACCTGTCTCACTCACATTATAATGCTATGCTGTTTTATAACCTGTCTCGCTCACATTATAATGTCATACTGTTTTATAACCTGTCTCGCTCACATTATAATGTCATACTGTTTTATAACCTGTCTCGCTCATATCATAATGCTATACTGTTTTATAGCTCTGTCTCACTTATATCCATTGTTTTGTATTGCTGTACTATTCTAACATATTAAATAAACGGTTGCGAGATACCGAGTTGCGAGCGCTCCCAAGCAAATAAAAATAGCCCACTTTGGGGTCCAGTCACGCACTTCACTCGCTGACTTGAGAGCGATCACATCTCCGCGCTTCAAAGAAGAACCAAGGTGTTTCATTTCACCTCGCCGCTCCCCGCATCCCTTCGCTGTGGTTTGGACCCTCCAAACTCCACCACAGTGCATGGTCCTTCGAGCCGGATCCAGCGAGCCAGCCAACCAGGGAGACCAGCTACCAGTCAGCGAGGATCAACGGGCAGTTTTGAAGAATCAACCTGCAGCTTCGGAACGAGTTCCGCGGGCCGGGAAGAGGCTTCGAGTGAAGAACTGCATTCCGAAGATCGCGTCAAGAGGGCTGCCAAGCGGACGAAAAGGACATCGACCATCGCTGCGGGTGCATTGAGGTGGCGCTCTGCGTCGCTGAAGACCGCGAGGCTGTTGGGAAGATCGTTTCGCCGCGCCGCAGAAGACTCCAGAGGGTCTACGGCACCACGAAAAGGACATCGACCATCGCTGCGGGTGCATTGAGGTGACGCTCTGCGTTGCTGAAGACCGCGAGGCTGTTGGGAAGATCGTTTCGTCACGCCGCAGAAGACTCCAGAGGGTCTACAACACCACGAAGAGGACATCGACCATCGCTGCGGGTGCATTGAGGCGACGCTCTGCGTGGCTGAAGACCGCGAGGCTGTTGGGAAGATCGCTTCGTCGCGTTGAAGAACTCTAAGCGGTTTACCGCTGCTCTTCTGTTCACCACCTAACGGTGCCAAACGGTGAACAGGGAGTTAAACGCCTAACGGCGGGAGCAGTATACCAGACGGTACTGCCAGCTTGCCTTCATTGGCTATAAGTCTGTAACAGTCTGATCGCGCCAGTACGGTGCAAGCAAGAAGGTGGCCTCCTGGAAGGCACGCTGACGGTGCGAGCATTTCCCCCTCGTACCCGAGCAACACCTTTGAACTTGTGCTCTCTGCCGGGCGATTCCCACCTACCTTACCCTATTTCCATCCCTGGGAGAGCGTGTCTTTCGGGACCCTCAAACAGGACTGCTAGGGCTGCTAGGGAGGTAGGGCCGTAGGGCTGTAGGGAAGTTAGGACCAAGAAGAGTAAGGACCTAAACGACAGGATGAGCACCGTCGAAACCCGAAGCAAGAAGGCGCAGCCTAAGGAGAAGGAGTCCAGTGAAGAATCCACGAGCACGGACACAGAAGCAACCACTAGCACAGAGCAAACTACAAGCTCGGAGAACACAGATGACACGGAGAGCACAGCAAAAGCCAAGACAAGCTCTACGAGTCAAACAAAGAAAGCCACGGGGTCACGCGCCTCTCAAACTAAACGCGCCGAGCTAGAAGCGCGATTGGAATTAGAAAAGAAAACGATAGAAAAAGCGAACGCTGAAGCCGCCGCTGCTCGTACTCGACTAGAGCTAGCGCAACTCGCCGACCACTCCGACGCCGAAGATGAAGTCGAGCAAGTCGAGACAGAGGACCCAGCGCCAGCACCTTCCAAGCAAGATACTGAGCTGAATCAAGGCATTGACATGCTAACAAAGTTATTATCGAAAGCTATGAAGCAGTCGAATCAAGACACCAAGCCAAAGAAACCGCCCGCTTACATGAGCGACCTTCCAATTTTCGAAGGAGATCCCATCAATTGGATACCTTTCATAAAGCACTACGAGAGCACCTCGTCGTACTTCATTGATATTGAAAATATTTCAAGGTTAAGAAAAGCTCTTAAGGGACAAGGCAAAGAAGCTGTCAAATCACTGCTGTATACAAGTGCAACCCCAGAAAGTATACTCACAGAACTAGAAAGAAGATTCGGTCAACCAACATATATCATCAAAGGACTGATAGCAGAACTTCATAAACTACCTCGTATGTCAGAAGATCTGAAAGGCATAGGCGCATTCGCTAGCGCAGTATTTAACACGGTAGACACCATCAAGCAACTGGACCAACTGGAATACTTATATTCGACAGAGATATCAGATAAGATCGTTGACAAGATGAATACTTTGGTCAGATTCCGGTGGCAGGAATTCAAAGCAAATAGAAAGAGAGAACCAATGCTAAACGTGTTGGCTGAGTTTCTAACAAAAATATCAAACGACTTTGACGAACCAAACTTGACCGAAAGAACTCGAGTCAAAACAGAGAACTCAAAACATCAATCGTTCCGTAAGGCGAGAGTCCACGTAGCCCAGCACGATGATAGCGACTCGGATTCAAGTTATGAACGTGAGTTTGAAGAAGAGATGAGGATAGTACTCGCAACTTCAACCGCATCAATAAACGAAAAATGCCCTGTATGTGAACAAGCTCACGAAATCACAAAATGCAGTAAATTTAATAACGAAACAGTAAAAGACAGATGGGACACAGTCAAGAAGCTCAACATGTGCTTCATGTGCTTAAAAAAGAACCACAGACATCTCGTCTGCAAAGCCAAGCCATGCGGAAAAGAGGGCTGTGTAAGGAAACATCACGAACTCCTGCACCAAGATAACCCCAAACCGGTAGTAAACCAGATAGTCTCAGTGAACCACATAGGCACTGCCAGAGCATATTTAAAGATCGTACCAGTGGAACTAACTGGACCAAAAGGATCAACCACAATAATGGCTCTATTAGATGAAGGTTCTACAGTGACGCTTTTACTAGACGAAATAGCTGACCAAATAGGAGCCACGGGTCCAAGCAGAAGCTTACTAATAGAAGGGATCGGAGGCCATCAAGTAGAAACAGAACAATCAAAGCATATCAAATTAAGAATAAAAGGTTTGTTGTCAAGGAGTTACGAAAATATACAAGCGCATACTATAGACAAACTTAACTTGAAATCACAATCCGTGAGGGAAGAAGATATAGAGGACTGCCCTCATTTGAAAGACATAGAGGATCAACTCATATATAATGGATCTCCACCCAAGCTACTCATAGGCCAAGATAATTGGCACCTCATAGTAACAAGGAACCTTAAGGCTGGTAATCCATCGAAACCAGTAGCGTCCCTAACGAGCCTCGGATGGATTCTACATGGGTTCAAAACTCAAACTACGAAACCTGTGCTATTCATTAATCATGTTTTCGAAAAGAAGAATGAAGACATAGACGAATTAATAAAGAATTATTTCAGCTTGGATTCATTGGGAATAACACCGAAGAAACCAGTGAACGATCCAGAGCAACGAGCCTTGGCAATCTTAGAAAAAACGACTCAAAGATTACCTGAGGGAAGATTTGAATGTGGATTGTTATGGCGAACCGAAAGCGAAACTATGCCGCCCAATAGAAACAACGCTTTACGCCGATTGCAAGGCATAGAAAACAAATTCAAGAAAAATTATGAATTCAAAATTAAATACAGCGAGCAGATAAAGAATTTATTATCAAGTGGGTACGCTGAACCAGTCACCAACGAACCTGCCACGCCTAGAACTTTATACTTACCACCTTTTGCCGTGATACACCCTCAGAAACAAGAGATAAGAATTGTATTCGACGAAAATTTAAAGAACTTCACTACCACTGAAAAGACAACGAAAAACCTTCAGAAAAGCAATAAATTTAAACTTCAAAAATCGCCTTCAAATCAAACTCCAAGAGCTGATATTCAAAGACTGCCAATTAAATACTTCGAAAGGGCTGAGAAAATAAAAATAAAAATGAAAATACAGAACGACAGCTTCAGAAAGGAACTTCAGAATCTACGAGAAAATAAACGATTCAACCGAGATTCCCGCTTAAAGAGACTCACCGCCGTGTTGCAAGATGACGTCATGCATCGGGGAACTACATTATTTGTCGCCAGTAATATAAGCTCATCCTACAAAAAGCCGATGATAATCGATGGAAAACATCCAATCACTCAATTGTTCTTGAAACACTACCATCAAGAATACGGTAACCTCTATACGGACTTACCCTGGCACAGACGGGCGAATACGAATAGTCGACGTTCGCACTATCGCCGCCATCCTGGAAAGACCCGTTTCACGTCTAATAAGAATAACGCAATCTTCTGCCTCAAAGTAAAGTGCTCCAGATCTGCATCTCCGCACGAGGGGGAGAATATTGAAGATTGACTAAATCAAGACCGAAAAGTGATTTTTATCACTGCTAAATCGTCGATCAGATTCGATTCTCATTACTAGCAATTAGTTTCTTTATTTACATAAATAATTATTTTACTAGGATACTTGATTTCCTTATTACCTGTTCATAGGTATTTAGGCTATTTTTATTGGTAAAAAGTTTATTTTGTTTAGCTATATTAGCTATAGTAAATTAATAAATTGATATTGTATAAACGTAATGTTAAGAGAGTAATTGTATCTCGCTCACACGCCTTATGCATCATAATGCTATGCTGTTTTATAACCTGTCTCACTCACATTATAATGCTATGCTGTTTTATAACCTGTCTCGCTCACATTATAATGTCATACTGTTTTATAACCTGTCTCGCTCACATTATAATGTCATACTGTTTTATAACCTGTCTCGCTCATATCATAATGCTATACTGTTTTATAGCTCTGTCTCACTTATATCCATTGTTTTGTATTGCTGTACTATTCTAACATATTAAATAAACGGTTGCGAGATACCGAGTTGCGAGCGCTCCCAAGCAAATAAAAATAGCCCACTTTGGGGTCCAGTCACGCACTTCACTCGCTGACTTGAGAGCGATCACATCTCCGCGCTTCAAAGAAGAACCAAGGTGTTTCATTTCACCTCGCCGCTCCCCGCATCCCTTCGCTGTGGTTTGGACCCTCCAAACTCCACCACATCCTGCGCTATTAGACAGTGAAGTGAGGAAATTTCCAAGCCTAAATATCAGCAGTAGATTGTCCGTTGTTTAAGACAATAGATGTTGGCAATCGCTACAGAATTCCTAAAAACTCAATTTCAATAAAAAATAAAAATATCTTTTTTCTACGTCAACCGATAGATTTCTACTGCTGGATAAAGGTCACTTCTAGGGACTTCAACACATCACCGAAAGCCATGCGGTTTGGTCATCAGATAGGTAACATTCGAGGGCGTGCGTGTTTCTTGCTGATTTTTCTCGATTCAAACAGTATTCCGAATCATGCAGTGCTTAATTCACTTTCAAAATTCACAAATTTAATTTCAATAAAAAGACTTTTCCATTCAAAATGGCTAAAGTGTATGAAGAAAGTTTGTTATCTTACCTCGAAACAAACCGCAATAGTGAGTACAACGTGTTTGATCGCCTGATTGAAGGGATTGTCAAGTCCAGTACCAATAGTCTTGAATACTGTATCGATGTGAGTCTTGTGCTTGAGCAAACTCTCGTCTGACTCTATTGCTGGCTTCACACAGTCGAGGAGTACGGCCTATACGAATAGATAAAAAAAACAGTTGTGATAGGTATTACCCTTCCATCTCAAGTTGGCCGTTGTTACAAAATGACGTCATACCGTACCGTTGACAAGAAAATAATAATTGTATATTTCACTACAACCACAACTATGAACGAAGTTTTCGTCTCTGGCATTTTTTTCATGGCAATGAAATCTTGAAAGTCTAAAGGCGTAATTTTTAATTTCTTATTTTTTCCGCTTGAAAGTCATGAATTAAAGTAATTAATTGTCTGCGCTATTTAAAACTTTTCCTTTTTTACTCGTCGTAGAAAACGATACGGTAACAATAGTAACCAAACAAAAATATATAACTAACTTAAAGTTAACGAAAACATTCAAAGCGTAACAATAACAAAACTATGATTTGTGCAACTATTTGTACTTGCCACAAGTTGGTCTACATGAAATATACGGTTTGACCGTTCCGTAGAACAAAGTCTCATCTGCTAAATTCACAACTTGAAATTTGAGTCTTAAAAGTCACAACTGCAAGGCTCAAATCTCAAGTTAGGAATTTAGCAGATGAGACTTTGTTCTACGGAACAGTCGAGTTTTTTATTACAGTATATGTATATTTAAGTGAATATTTACTTTCAAGGCGTTGGTGGATGCTGAGTTGACATCTGCAACGTCTGAGAGCCACAGCTCCGACACACAGATGTTCACAAACGACGGTAGATTTGGTATGCACAAGTTTAAGTCCAAGCTGAAATAAAACATCTATTAACTAGAGGTAAAACGTTTAAGGCATATGAGTCAAAATTATAGATGTAAAAATACCGTATAATACCAAATGGCTATGAATTTTTCCGGTATAATTCAATAGATTACCGTATTTTTGGTATTTTATTTTTCATACAAAATTATTGTTAGATTTTTTTGTAATTTTGTTTTTGACGTGTTTTTGAATGAATATTTATTGCTTCGTGATCATTAATCAGATTAATAAAGAATTGGCCCGCCGCTTGCTGCTGGTGCTGATGCGGGT
Source organism: Hipparchia sbordonii (assembly GCA_038048805.1). Taxonomy (NCBI): domain Eukaryota; kingdom Metazoa; phylum Arthropoda; class Insecta; order Lepidoptera; family Nymphalidae; genus Hipparchia; species Hipparchia sbordonii. The sequence continues at coordinate 1,780,611 of CM076107.1, read as the reverse complement.
GGATGAATACTTTGTCATACAATGTAATAAAATGTATAATAGGTATATTTTGAATAACTAGTGAGTAGGTGAGTGGTGGTGAGTGGTGGTGAGTGGTGGTGAGTGGGTGGTGATGGGTGGTGATGAGTGGTGATGAATGGGTGGTGGTGAGTGGTGGTGAGGGGTGGTGAGTGGGTGTGAGTGGTGGTGGGTGGGTGATGATGGGTGGTGATGGGCGGTGATGAGTGGTGATGAGTGGTGGTGGGTGGTGATGGGTGGTGATGAGTGGTGGTGATGGGTGGTGATGAGTGGGTGGTGATGAGTGGGTGGTGATAAATGGGTGGTGATGAGTGGTGGTGATGGGTGGTAATGAGTGGTGATGAGTGGGTGGTGATGAGTGGTGATGAGTGGGGATGGGTGGGGATGGGTGGTGATGAGTGGGTGGTGATGAGTGGGTGGTGATAAGTGGGTGGTGATGAATGGGTGGTGATGAGTGGGTGGTGATGGGTGGTGATGAGTGGTGATGAGTGGTGGTGAGTGGTGGTGAGTGGTGGTGAGCTCGCACGCTCTATGATTATAATTAAATCATTGAAATTTTAAGTCAAAGGTTTTTTAATAATTTATGTTTGAATCATTATGTTCTAATTTGTTTATAAATCATTTTAATGAAATAAAATTAAACGCAGAACCACGTTTTTTATATTCCTTGCTGATTTTTTTACAAACAAAACGTATCTACATTGAAAAACATAAGATAATCGTTAAATACGAAAAATACCATGAGAAATGGAATAATACCGAAAAATACGGTATTTTTCGTATTATACCGTTTTGCATTTTTGGTAAAATACCGGCTTTACATTTATAGTCAAAATATCGACATTCCCAACCAAAAAAATATATATTTCGTTGTTTATGCCATTTTTGTAGTTTATGAAGCTAATTCTATTGAACATAATCTTTTAAAACTAAAGTGGTCTAAATCTGGTATTACCTTTTTCCGCGGGGAACATTATGAAAGGAATAACATGAGATTTGAAAAGAATCCTAAAATGGGATTTTTTAAGTTGTCGAGTTGTCGAGAAATAAGTGTGTTTTGGGCCAGGTCTGACCGCCATATTGTTATGTGTACGTAACTGCAAGTTTTCACCTACTCAAATAATATTATGTAATCTCATTAGTTCCCCGAGAGTAATAGATATATCATAAAGCCTCAATAGCCCAACGGTTAAAGGTGCGGACTTAAAACTGAAAGGTCGCAGGTTCGAATCCCACCCGTTGCACTATTGTCGTACCCACTCCTAGCACAAGCTTTCCGCTTATTTGGAGGGGAGAGGAGGATATTAGTCAACTTCAGCTTGGCTAGTATTCTTTATAAAAAAAACAAAAAAAAAATATAGGCCAATATTCCTGTTGCAAGGCTAATATTTGTCCAGTGCAGGTCCAGTTTCATTGGCGGGGGGCCTGGCCGCTATTAAGGCCCTCATCAATTGAGCGCCAAGGTTGACTGTCAAATAGCAAACATCTCAATTTTCTGTAGGTATATATATATTTACCCAGCAAGACAGCCATATCCCTGCTGTAACACGGCAGCTCAGGCCAATATTTGTCCAGTGTCATTGGAGGGGGCCTGGCCGCCATTAAGGCCCTCGTCAATTGGACGCCAAGGTTGGCTGTCAAGTAGCAATTACTCAATTTTTCTGTAGCTATATTTACTTACCCAGCAAGACAGCCATATCCCTGCTGCAATACGGCAGCCCAGACCAGTATTTTTCCAGTGTCCTTGGCGGGGGGCCTGGCCGCCATTAAGGCCCTCGTCAATTGGACGCCAAGGTTGGCTGTCAAGTAGCAATTACTCATTTTTTCTGTAGCTATATTTACTTACCCAGCAAGACAGCCATATCCCTGCTGCAACACGGCAGCCCAGGCCAATATTTGTCCAGTGTCATTGGCGGGGGGCCTGGCCGCCATTAAGGCCCTCGTCAATTGGACGCCAAGGTTAGCCGTCAAGTTACATATATCTCGAGGCGCGGAGAACAAAGCGTGTAGAGTGTGGAGGCAGCAGGTTTTGATGTAAACATTGTTGTGGGTCATGAGGGAGAGAATCGCTTCACATATTGTCTGAGGGGATACAAAAGAACGGGAAGTTGTTAATTGGTTCGTAATATTTCCTCAGCTCTTGGTTTATCATATTTTGTTATGTTGCACCACACTACCCTCACACCTAATTTCACTCCTATCACCAATGGTTGCCTGGTAGAGATTGCTCTGTAAGCAATAAGGCCGCCATTGCATGCGTAGTTTTAAGACATAAAATTTTGTTTCTTTCTTGTGTGCAATAAAGTTTTTATCTATCTATCTATTTTTGAAACTATAATTTGCTTAGTCTCCACCTACCTAATTGGGCAAATAAAAAATAATATAGGTACGAGTACCATGTTGTCTAAAAAATCAAAATCCTACATAATATTTAGTTATCAAGAAATGTTTTTAAGCATTTTCAAAATCTTTTGAATTGTATCGTATTGATTCTTCCTTACCTTAATATACTCCTTGCTGAACACAGGTAGAACGTCGCGTAGCATGGTAAGGGTGTGGAGTACCGTGCGATGGCCCGACAAAAGGGCTTCAGGTTTGATTTGAGCCAGGCAGTACTCTGCTGTACGGTTACACGCTGGGTGGAGTTTTGGGACCTAAAATCAATCATTTCTCTATATTATAGGAAAGGAAAAACAATCGAACAATGCACATTCGCAGTCTCACGATGCTTGGAAATCTCACTTTGTCTAGAACATGCCTATTAATGCTGAGATCTATAGAGCATGCTTATATATATCTTGAAAAACGACGGACTTTCAAACAAACTTTACTTTAGCTTACCTTAGCTTTCTGATCTTCAGTTGGTACCATGAAACAACTTCCCCTCAGAATTGCTGTCACAGCGTGTTGGGCGGCTTTACGAACCTACAACATGAACATAGATGAATAACTGTGGTCTTATAACTGGGAGGTCTCAGGTTCAATTCCCTGCGGGGGCAATTTAGTAATTTATAATTTTAAATTGTCTTTGGTCTGGTCTGGTGGGGGGCTTTGGCCGTGGCTAATTATCACCCTACTGTCAAAAATGTGCCACCAAGCGATTTATGTTCAGAGAGGTTTTGCGGAAGAGCGAGAGACTCGATTGAAAGAATGTCTCGATTGCAATTTTAGATTGTTGAATCATCTCAGTATTGTGTATCACTAATTTTTTTTAACAAGTGGTACGAAACCATACTAACCTTAGGTTTAGAATGCAGCGCGAACGCCAATACACACTCAAAAATCCTCATAGTAGAGGAGTCCCCCCACAGGGCATACTCCTGCGCTCGCAACAACACAGACAAACAGCCTATAGCACTCCTCAACAGCGTCCCATTCTCCGACTGTGAATTCTTCTCCAAAATGTCTGTGAATATTGTCGCACAGTCGGAGAACTGTTTCCTCAGTACCGCTTGAGGTACCGATTTGATGCCCATGGATAGAAGGGACAGTGTGGCAACGAGGCTCTCATCGCCTTCTGAAGCTTTCAGTGTTTGCATCTAAAAAATAATCCAATTTTCAATAAAAGAGGTGCTCTACATTTATACTTTGAGAGAAATGCAAAGCAATATATATTCTTACACAGTTAGCTCCTCAATATACTTTTTTTTTTCTTTTTTTTTATATTTTTACCTGAGGCACCACCAATGCATTGCCTGCTTTTTAGAAACCCCATGTTATAATTTAATGGGAAACTTGAAAACATTCAGATTTCTGAGTCACAAAAAATCAAATTACGAGAGGCAAATGAGAAATCTAAATAGGGTTATGGTTCCTCAATTACACCTCAAGAGAGTCAGACGAGAAAGGGCATGATGTTTATTAATAAAATTCCACAGTTCCACAAAATTTTAACTCTCTTTTACATAAGTTGAGAAAATCTATTAAAAGTATGAGGAAATGAATGTCATTGAAGATTATATAACAAGAGAGACTCTTCTCTTAAGAGTGCTTTGAACAAGATACCTTTATAGACACTTCTGATTGTTCATGGCATTCATATTTTTAAGCCTGCTTCATATAATTGTATGCTTACCAATGCAGCAAAATACTCAGTGGTGGACTCCTTGCCACCCTGTTCCTTGATCACTTCAGCCACAGCCGCCAGTACCGCCAGCATCTCCTTATGTACTGCATTGTTGGAGTCAAATCTTGTGAGCAACCTGACGAACATAGGAATATGTTTACAATGGTTCTGAGCCCCACACATCATATGTGGTGTGGCCCACACCACATTAAATGTGGTTTGGGCTAAATGTGGTGTGAACCACAGGTGTGGTGATCGCAATAGTTGAATTATGTATGCATCATGTAAAAATAGATGGTTTAAATATGATTTAGTTGGTAAAAAATTTTTGAACTTTAATTGGGTCCAGGATTCTCAAAAATGAAAAAAATAATTAAACTCACTTGCTAAAACTGACATTAGAGCACTGACTCCAATCTGAAGCGAAAGTCTGAAATGTCTTATAAGTGCCAGATTTCATGGATCCAGAAAACTCTGTGTCCGATCCCTCATCGCCTGTTCTCACCGACATGTTCTCAAATTCCTTTGCAATTGTCAACTCATTGTCTGCAGGCTTTTGTTTACTGTGTCCATATGTCATCATTGCATCATGTTTTAGTACTGCTTGTTGAGTGAGACCGGAATTGGCTACAAATATTAAGTTTTTTAATAATAATTTGTCATTTAATTTTTTTTTTAATTTAATGACCCGTCAGCCCTTGATTGTCTTAGGTGGAAGAACGCTACAAGAATTTTATTATATGGCAATTTATTTAACAAGTTTATAGTTGTATATCTTTGCCAGTAGGTTGGTAACTAATTATATGGGTGGTAACAAATGGAAACAATTAAGAAATTATAAAATGCCTCTACAGGGAATTGAACCTGGGACCCCCTCTTATATGACCACAGTGCTCAGCTCTACGTTTACCTATTGCATCCAATTACTATGGGTTTAGACCTATAATAAGAGATGGTATGGTATCTGAAATAACAAGTCCCAATAGTCTCAACAGTTTAATATCTTTTGAACTTGACCCATAATAATTCATGATTACTTCTATAAAACCTCTTAGGTATTACTTTTTAGATTTTACTCAGTTAATAAGCTGCAGCTTCAAAAGCTACCCAAATTATATTACATTGTATGTTGTGTTGGATTTCTGAGTTTGTTATTGAACAGGTTATAGTTTAAGTTTCTCTTTTTGTATCGTTTTAATCGGTCAAAATAAAATTTAAAATGATGGCAAATATATTTTAAAGCACGTTCCATGATTTAAAAGAAAAAGAAAAGGCAACTTACTCAAATTTTCTTGAAAAAACCGGGACTTCGCCATCTCCCTGTACTTTTGGGTTTTGGGATTTGAATTCGATGACTGACCCTTCTGCCATCTTTTTCCTTTTGATTGTCCCTTAATTTTCGACCTGAATTTTCCCATATTATTATTTCTTTTCAATTAAATTACATAAAAACACACCACACGTGGTTTGGGTTTAATTTTTTTATTTTCATAAAATGCAAAGCAAACTGAAGTTAGTTCTAAGTCGTCAAAAATGTCACTGTCAGTGTCAAAAATACCATCATAATCGTAGACAGAGAAGGCAATAGACGAAGGTACTGTGTAACCGCGACTGAAATAGAGATAACATGACGTCACATGACAAGTTTGAGTTTAATGTTGCCACAATAACTGCACTCCCCTGTTACCCCAAATTAGATGGAAAATTCTTTCCAGGATTTTTAAATAAAACGACAAAACACATGCTGAACTGTTTTATTTTTTAAATAACATACCTACACATAAAAGGTTGTCTGGGAGAGACATACCTATTAGGGTAAGCTTCTATTTTTTACATATATCTTAATATTGTGTGCAATAAAGAATTTATTATTCTTTATTGCACACAATATTAACTTCAACCACCACTTAAAAGTATAAAATAATTTTAGTTTGTACACGTAAGTCGGTTTTTTAAAAATATTTTTTTTTTATATTAAAGTTTTTTAATGTAGTTTCATAGGACCAATTCACTAGATAATTATTTGCTCCTTAAAAAAAATATTGAAATGCCGAATAGCAGCCATATCGGTTTAGTGTGGCGTGATTGAGTAACAAACATATGGATGTTTGTTACTCAATCACGCCACACTAAACCGATATGGCTGAAATTTGGATGTATGTATGGATGGCCATACATACATTCAAACTTTCACATTTATAATATTAGTAGGATAGGGAAAATCGGGACATTGTATAGGTACCTAAAACTGGCAACACACATAGATACTAAATTTTCTTATTAACTGTCAGTTTGTTTCGCACAAAAGTGTGGCGACCTTGAAAAAAACTGGTTACACGATGAGGGACAAAAAATTGGGTAGCTGCGTCTCTGTTTATCACATTAATAACTTTATTTCTGCTCTCTTTTTAGTGTGAGTGAGAAAGAAATCGTCACTGGGTCTATGTCTTCTCTGTCTACGATCATAATACAGCCATGGTAGGTAGGAAAAATAGCGAGCACTGTACCAAACTCAGAAAAAAAATAGGTAGGTAACTATGAAAAACAAGACGCGCGTTTAGCTTTGCATTTGTCAATCAACAAAACAAAACAAATCCATAACTAATATAGAACGCAAGTAAAACGGAACGGTGGAGTCGAATTTCTGATTAATTTTCTTCATTCAATTATTTTTGGTTACACATCCTTGTTTCATTGACGTTCCCCTTGTTTGTAAATAATGACCACTGGAAATATCAAATAGTACGCAATGTGAAATTACGTGCATTTCTCAATCGAGTGCGTATTACGTAAACTGCACATCGGAGTTAATTAACTATGTTACATTAAGTTCCTAACCTATGTCGATAGTTGTGTTGTTTGATAAACAAATGAGAGATAATGCCGCCGTTTAGGAGAAAGAAGGCTGCCAAGTCGTTCCCAGTTAAAGTGTGCACCCTAGACGCGGAATTAGAGTTCAACCTTGAGGTAAAATACTATGTAATGAAACAGTGGTGTATTTTCGTAGTGTTGTTTATAGTTTGTCGTTCATTTCGCTGGAATGTTAGCACATATTAACACAATGGACCTGTTGTGAGTCACCCGTGACCCCAGGGTCTTTATGCACTTAATTCTCACATAACTTAGCACTTATTAGGGCTATTTATTGCAAGAATATACCTACAATAGTTAACTTATAGGTAGTTTAGAGAGTTAACCAATAAAGGAATTTGAATTCCAAATAGCTAACAGATTTAGCAGTAATAAAATTAATGTTATATTATAAATGTGAATGTATGATTGATTTTGGTTTGTCCTTCGATTATGGAGAAATATATCAACTTTTGTATTATCATTTAAAAAATCATTAGAACTAGCCACATCTCGCAGGCTGAAATCTATATACAGCACTCACACTCAGCTCAGACTCAAGACAGAGTTAAAACGAGACAGATTTATGTCAGAGCATATTGGTGTCTCATTTTAACCTCCATCTTGAGTCTGAGCGGAGTCCGAGCACGCTCTAAGCATCAGAATGAGAAGGGGGTAAGTCATAGTCACCACACTGCCCAAGTGCAGATTGCCAGACTTCACACAACTTTGAAAACATGGAAAACTATCAAGCAGGCAGGTTTTTCCATCACCGATAAAGCAAGTGATACTTCTGTAATAATTCCAAAAAATCTGTGGTGTGTATACCTGGGATTTAACTTCAGACCCTCAAAAAAGGAGGAAGACATCTTAACCACTGAGCTATCACTTGATCATTAATCTGATAAAATGCAAGAAGGCTTCTTTTTTTCTTAAATATTTCTCTTCTCACACAGTTACATGTAATGTTGCACATTGAAAGGTAGATTGGGAGGAAATTCTAAGTATTAAGTCCACTTTTTGTGTAATAAAGTCTGCCAATTTGCATTTTGGACTATGGCCTATAACCCTTCTCTGGAAGGAGACTGGCACTTAGTAGTGATCTGTTGATAGGTATCTGATGATGTGCAATAATGTGAAAAAACAAGGCTTATGATGGCTAATGCATTACATTATTTACTTGTTTTGTTTTCAGTGGAGAGCAACTGGTAGGGATTTGTTTGACCTGGTGTGTAGAACAATAGGGTTGAGGGAAACATGGTTTTTTGGACTGCAATTTGAGGACACAAAACATTTTATAAGCTGGCTTAAGTTGGATAAAAGAGGTAAGTAATAAATAATTTTTCATCTCATCAGAAAGAAACGAAAAAATTTCAATTTATTTAAGAGATTGTTCACAACAGAATTAGTACCCCTATACAAGTTAAAATACAATTTACAAATACAAATGTACAATTTATGGCAATTCTATGCAAAGTTCAAACTCATTTCAATACAAGATCAATGTTCAAACTTATTTCAGTACATGACCAATGTTCAAACTTACTTCAGTACATGACCAATGTTCAAACTTACTTCAGTACATGACCAATGTCAAACTTATTTCAGTACATGGCCAATATTCATCAAACTTACTTCAGTAAATAACCAGTGTTCAAATTTATTTCAGTATAAGACCAATGTTCAAACTTATTTCAGTACATGACCAATGTTCAAAATTATTTCAATACATGACCAATGTTCAAAATTATTTCAGTACATGACCAATGTTCAAAATTATTTCAGTACAAGACCAATGTGTGTCTCAAATGCCTGGAACCCCATTCATGCTGCTCTGCAAGTTGTATCCCGAGGATGTGGCGGAGGAGTTGATCCAGGAGGTGACGCAGCATCTGCTATTCCTGCAGGTCAAGCAGGCCATCCTCAGCATGGACATCTACTGTCCTCCAGAGGCATCTGTTCTACTCGCCAGCTATGCTGTTCAAGCCAAGGTGAGGTGTTTAGTTACAAAATAAAATAAATTAAACATAAATAAATGTATTTATGAAGTCCCTTGTCGGATAGCAATACGCGTTTAAACAATTTAACACTAGGAGTTATTAATTTTCTTTGTTATTAGGTTATTATCGCTAGCCTGTGTGCCCTTTTCACAAAGGCCTCCAATGCTTTCCAATCCTTTCTTATGGCTGCTCGTCTCGTCCATGTTTTCACAGCTATCGATTATATTTTGTCTTACCATCTCTTGGTTTTTGACCCTCGAAATGAAATAAAATTGAAGCCTTAATAGCCCAACGGTTAAAGGTGTGGACTGAAAACTGAAAGGTTGCAGGTTCGAACCCTACCCGTTGCATTATTGTCGTACCCACTCTTAGCACAAGCTTTCCGCTTATTTGGAGGGGATAGGAGGATATTAGTCAACTTCAGCTTGGCTGATATTCTTTATAAAAAAAATATTAATACAGCTGAAATTTTTTTAATTTTCCTACATTTATTTCCAGTACGGCGATTATGACGAAAGCGCCTACAAGCCGGGCATGTTGGCCAGTGAAGACTTGTTACCTCAACGGGTCATAGACCAGTACCAGATGACCCCCGAGATGTGGGAGGAAAGGATAAAGATCTGGTAAGAATTGATCTAGGTCTCAATAGTAGTAGTAGACTGCTGCTACTACTACTACTACTAAGTAGTATTAGCAGCAGTAATTGCAATAAGGCCAAAAAATTGTATGTATGCGTGAGGACGTGCGTAAATACGTGCGTAAGATTGCGTGCATGCGTGCGTATGTATGTTTTAGATATTTTTGTGCCACAATAACTTTTCAAAATACAGCTACGATTTAATTTGTAAATTTCAATACTAATATATTTTTTCAATAAAAAAAAAATGTGGACTTAAAATAAAAATAGGTCTATATTATTAGAGCGAAAAAAAGTGATTTATTGATCTGCTAGAAAAATAATAATACTAATTAGTAATTTTGTAGCAAATTACATACTTATTTTGAATTTGAATGCGAGCGGCAAGAAATAGTTTGAGATTATCCTATGCGAAAACATTCCACACAATTTTCGCCTGCGATTATACATTACATTATACGAGAAAAAACTCGTATCAGTTAAGCGATGCCCGAATATGAGTGCAGATGCTCACATTCGAGAAACTTTCCTTGTTTAACTGAGCCATAAGGGTCGATTTCACTAAAGCAAAATAAGTCTTACTGAGCCATAAGAAAGATTTCAATAGTCGTATTGTTAAAAAGGTACGCGGACCACAAGGGCATGTCGCGTGACGAAGCGGAAATGGAGTACCTCAAGATAGCCCAGGACCTGGACATGTACGGCGTCAATTACTTCGCTATTAATGTGAGTTATCATCAGTTATATATCAGTCGGAACCTTTCCGGTTCCGGTAAGAGAACAGTGAATACGTACGATTGTGACGCTCGCGAATTTTAATCGAAATAATTTGTAAAACTTTCGAACAGTGCACAAAAACATATGTAAAACAAAGAAGAACGTGTCAAATATCCGCTTCGTTAAAAAAAAACAGTGTTTGACGAGAATTATTAACTAAAAGTTGAACTATAAAGTGTAAAAATAAAAACGGTCAAAACATTTATCTAAGTTAAATGTCAAATAATACAATAGTGCCAACCAAACGAACTTGTTAACGCTAACTTCAGATCGCGAAACCAAAGACAATATAACTTAGACTCTAGCATATTGAATCAAAAAGTGTTGCCATATACAAAATTTTTCCCCAAAAATGGACATGAAAATTTTGCTGGAAAAAATCGATGAAAAAATGATTATACAAACAACTACAATAACTAATGCTGTAACCAAAAATGTCATGGAAGCACTTGATGAAAAGATGAAATACCTTATGGAGGAGAACAAACATCTAAAAGATAAAGTGGAAAAACTTGAATTAAAAATAAGCTCCATGGAAAAAGAAAAGAGGAATAACAATATTGTTATATTTGGAGTGGAAGAAAATGAAAAAAATGAATGGGAACTAGTAGATCGAGCGAAGGAGATTATCGAAGAGACTGGCGTTAATATAGAAAGTCAGGAAATCAACAAAGCGTACAGGATCGGCTTTAAATCAGACAGAACGCGACCGGTAGTGGTGTGCCTTACTACTAGATGGAAGAAACATCTTATTTTGAAAAACAAACGGCATCTCCCCAAATCCTATAATATTAAAGAAGATCTACCTAAGGAAGTACAGGCCATTAGGAAAAAGTTGCAACCTAAACTAGAGGAAGAAAGGAAAAAGGGAAATATTGCGTATATAAAATATGATCAGCTGATAGTCAAAAGTGCTAAAGATAATATACGCGAAAAAAGGAAGCGCGAAACCTCGGACCCTCCTAAAACGCCAAAGATACGAAATACAAAAGAAGATGCTAGAACAGAAGAAGAAAAGAGAGCAAACAAAACGAGTATGGCAGACTACCTGTCTCGATACGTATCACATTCAACAACAACCCCAAAAAACTAATAAAGAACCTCGGCAACCGGAAAATCGATTTAAAAACAACCATAAAAATTGATAAATCAAACCAAATTCCTCCATACCGGCCGGTCACCGAGGGGGAAATATTAGACCAACACCCTCCATCCACATTTAAGAATTATAAACAGAAAATTAGAACCAAATCAAAATATCTATATATAAATGCACTAAACACGCTCACACTGAGAACCGAGGAGAACCTTAAAGAGTTATTAATGGCTTTAGAGAAAGTAAAATGGGATATAATCGGACTCAGTGAGGTGAGAAGAATGGGAGATCAGATAGAAGAGTATGACGAATTTCTTCTCTACTACAAAGGGGAAACAAAAGGAAGACATGGTGTAGGTTTTATTATTAAGAAACACTTAAAGATTTATATAGAGGAAATAGTGGGAATTTCTGAAAGAATTGCAGTTTTAAATATAAACTTACCTTCCTTCAAAGACAAATGGACTATCATCCAGATCTACTCGCCAACAGAACAGGCAAAAAAGGACGAAATAGATAACTTCTACCAACAAATAAATAAAACAATAAATGAATATGGATCCAAAAATTTAATATTAATGGGTGATTTCAATGCCCAAGTCGGAAGCTGTCTCCAGAGCGAAAAGAATATCATAGGACCATACACAGCCGGTAAAAGAAACAGAAATGGTGGTAAATTAGTAAATCTTTGCCTCGAAAATAACCTTACCATTCTAAACAGTGTATTCAAAAAGAGGAAAAATAAAATCTGGACTTGGTGTTCTCCTGATGGTAAATACAAAAACCAAATAGACTTCATTCTCTCGAATAAGTATAAAGCATTTGACGACTGTGGCGTGGTATGCAATTTAAATTTCAATACAAACCATCGAATGGTAAGGGCCAAACTTAGAATAAATCCACACAAAACCTCCAGAAAACATATAAAAATCGTACAGCGCCCAACAAAAGGAATTCTACCACAACTAAACATAAACTTAAAAGATAAACTTACAAATTATAGCACTGAAACTAAAAATTTAGGCCTCCAAGAGAAGTACGACTATTTACAAAACATATTTAATAAAGTGCTGGCTGAACAAAGAAATAAAACAGAAAGGAAAACTGAAGTATCGGACCAGATTTCTAAACTACGGGAAGAAAGAGCGCAACTCATAAAGATACCTAATAAAACCAAAGCCATTAGACAGGAAATTACAAGTCTGTCGAAGAAATTAAGAACGCAGATGAGGAAAGAACGAATAAATCAGCGACAAAAATTATTGGAAGATAACATCATTAGAACTGGAGGTATTAAAAAAGCAATCAAAAGTCTAACAAGCAAGAAAGACTGGATCCCAAGAATTAAAAGTAAAACAGGAGTACTAATGAGCAGTAGACCAGACATAATCAACGTAGCCACGGAGTTCTACAAGGAACTTTATTCGAAACAAACAGAAGCAGACAGTTCAATAACCATTGAGGACGAAACCGTAGTTGCACCAATACTCACAAGGGAGGTAGAGAAAGCAATAACAAGCCAGAAATTAGATAAAGCCCCAGGGTCTGATAATATTACTAATGAGTTTCTGATTGGAACAAGAAGTGCACTAATTCCAACTCTCACCTCCATATTTAACGACGTGTTGACATCTGAAATAGTCCCCACTCAATGGACAGTGTCCACTATAGTACTAATACATAAAAAAGGAGACAGAACCGATGTGGGAAACTACCGACCGATAAGCCTGATGTCCAATTTGTATAAGATATTTGCTAAAGTACTTCTAAATCGTATAGAGAAAGTTTTGGACGAAAACCAGCCTAGGGAACAAGCAGGATTTAGAAGCAAATATTCGGTTGTTGATCACGTTCACGTTGTCAAACAGGTGCTGGAAAAATATGAAGAATATGGTCTGCCATTTTACTGTTGCTTTGTAGACTATTACAAAGCCTTTGACTCCTTGGAACACGACAAAATATGGAACGCATTAAAAAAGCAAGGAGTAGAAGGTAAATACATCAGAATAATAAAGAATATTTACACCGGCAGCACAGCAACGGTAAAATTAGAAAGAGAAGGAGAAAGGATACATATAGAAAGAGGTGTACGCCAGGGAGACCCCTTGTCGCCTAAGCTTTTTACGGCAGTATTAGAAGAAGTATTCAGACAAATCAAGTGGGAGCAGCATGGTCTAAAAATCAACGGAGAATACTTAACAAATTTAAGATTCGCTGATGACATTATTCTCTTTGCTAAATCCTCACAGGAATTACAAGAAATGCTCACAGATCTAGACACCCAAAGTAAGAAAGTTGGTTTAAAAATGAACATACTAAAAACTAAAGCCATGACCAATAGAGAGGAAGAAACAATTACAGTAAATAATAACGAAATAGAATATGTGAATGAATATGTATACCTTGGCCAATTGATTACAACTAAGAAAATATCAACCAAAGAAATAGATATAAGAATAGGGAATGCCTGGAAACAATATTGGTCATTCAGGGAAATAATGAAAGATCCCAAAATGAGTGCAATAATAAAGGGAAAATTGTTTAATGCCTGCATTCTTCCCATACTCACATACGGCTGCCAAACCTGGGCGCTCACCAAGGCTCATATATCTAAACTCCGAACCTGCCAGCGAAGCATGGAAAGGAGCATGTTGGGGAAGCGCAAATTAGACAAAACACCTCATGTAAAAATAAGGAAAGTTACACGAACCCAAGATGTGACGCTTAAGGTTAAGCTGCTTAAATGGCGATGGGCTGGCCACACCATTCGGGGTGGGGATAAATGGAGCAAAGCAATCAGCGTTTGGTATCCTAGGGAAGGAAAGAGAAGACAAGGGCGTCAAATCAAGAGATGGCAAGATGAAATAGAAGCGATAGCCGGGAAAACATGGACGAGACGAGCAGCCATAAGAAAGGATTGGAAAGGATTGGAGGAGGCCTTTGCCAAAGGGCACACAGGCTAGCATTATAAACTAGGAAAACAATAACAACTATGAAAAACTGTTACCTATAAACTTATATTGCTGTCTGACAAATAGGCTTAATAAATAAATAAATAAATATATCAGTCAGTTAGTTAGTGAGTTATTGAACCTATGGCTTTAGCCAAAATAGGCCGAAGTTTTGGCTGAAGCCGAAGGTTTCTAGTATGTACCGAAATTGAACGATCTGTTATAAATGTGACCTCCCTGGTGAGCGCTGTGGTCTTATAACTGGGAGGTCTCGGGTTCAATTCTCGGCGCGGTCAATTCGGGAATTTATAATTTCTGAATTGTCTCTGGTTTTGTCTGGTCTGGTGGAAGGCTTTGGCCATGTAACCACTTAGTTACTTACAACTCTAACGTCAAAGACATGCCGCCAATCGATTTAGCGTTCCGGCAAGATACCGATTAGGGGTATGGGTTGAATGTACACTGCCATACCCCTTCCAAGTTAGTCCGCTACCATATTAGACTGTATCGTCATTTACCATCAGGTGATATCGTAGTCAAGATAGTCCATTTTTGAAAATTCAACCCCTGAGATTGTAAAATAAGGGTTTGAAAGTGAGCAAAGCCATGGGCAAGAGCTAGTAACTGAATATGTATCGCTTTTCTTTTCAGAATAAGAAAGAAACAGACCTATATCTGGGAGTGACAGCGTTAGGTCTCAACATATACGAAAAAGATAACAAGCTGACCCCGAAAACGACCTTTCCGTGGTCTGAGATCAAGCACATATCGTTTGATGACAAAAAGTTTGTCATCAAGTTTGTGGAGAAGACTGTCACTAACTTCATATTCTTCTCGCCAAAGGGGATGAATAAATTGGTAAGTTTGATGAATGTTTGCTATGAATCTCGCTGTTGCAGTTAGTATTTAGTTAGATAAGTTTATTGTTAATTTATTAACCGACGAAAAAAAGGAGGTTCTCAATTCGTCGCGTATTTTTTTTTAATGTATGACCCCGCATAACTTTTCGCAGTCGTCCGATTTTGATGATTCTTTTTTTAATTGATGGCGTCTACCTCCTAGTTGGTCCCATTTAAATTTGAAAAAGAAATTCCACCTTTAAGGGTTTCACGCACACGGTTTTCAC
This sequence comes from Hipparchia sbordonii, assembly GCA_038048805.1. Classification (NCBI taxonomy): domain Eukaryota; kingdom Metazoa; phylum Arthropoda; class Insecta; order Lepidoptera; family Nymphalidae; genus Hipparchia; species Hipparchia sbordonii. The sequence continues at coordinate 1,765,090 of CM076107.1, read as the reverse complement.
GATTCTATCACGCACAACTTTGTACCGGGTTATCCGTAAAAATATTTTACAAAAAATTGAACCGACGATAGAAGCAACTAAAAAGGGTAAAATAAAATATAAATCTGTTTTTAGTCTTACAAAGTAAGCTCCTAAACTAATGTAAGTAACTAATTTTGAGTAAAGGAGAAACTTTTTAAAAGGTATCTCACAGCCATGCTTAAAAAGCTGTGTTATGCTTTTAAAAAAGTTAAACAGGGACGGGATAAACATTAATTTATCCTTTCCTTGTGGATAATATGTCTCCTGGCCATGCTCGACTTGCTGTAAAATGCATATTTGTAGATTAATATAGTTTACATGTAACGAGGTTTTCCGCCTTACTAGAAAATAAGACGAGAGAACTCCTTCCCGAATCCTTCATAAGAAGCGACAAAAGCAGTGAAAAGGAACTATACTATATTACTGAATATAAATATGAACATGCATAAAAACCGCTCGTGTATTGTTCCTAAGCACTGCAGATGAAAAATCTATATATATAAAATTCAAAGTCCTGACTGACTGACTGAGACATCAACGTACAGTCTAAACTACTGAAGTTAGAAACTTGAAATTTTTACAGTTGGTTCCTTTTATGACGTAGGCGCACACTAAGAAAGGATTATTCGAAATTCCACCCCTAAGGGGTTTAAATAGGGGATGGAAGTTTATATGAAAGTCCGTCATTTTTCAAGCTGTTTCCATCAAAGTTGATATTTGAGCCTCTCAGTTAAAAATAAAGAAGTACGTGTGTCACAGTTTTTGAAAATTCCACCCCAAAATCTAATTCCATGCGGACGAAGTCGCGGGGGCAAAAGCTAGTATAACATAAAACTATATTATATGACACGCAACAAAAACTAAAAAAATAATAATAGTAATATAAAAACCTAACAATAACTCCGACATATATTGGAGCACAATGGCGTTTTACTAAAAAAAAAAAATAACGAGGTGTTCTCCGCTGAAATGTGCAGTAGATACTTCTGGTTGCAGATACTGGACCTATGCATCGGCAACCACGACCTGTACATGCGCAGGCGAAAGCCCGACACCATGGAGGTGCAGCAGATGAAGGCGCAGGCCAAGGAAGAGAAACAGGTATAGCTAAACCACTGTCAAATAATTCTAAATTCAAAATCCATTTATTTCATGTAGGCCAACTTGTCGCTCTTATGACACGTCACAAATCTACCACCGGTTCGGAATGCAGATTCTGCTGAGAAGAGCCGATAAGAAACTTAGCAGTTGCTCTTTTCTAACAACAAAATCAAATGACCGTTCGAATGTTTTCAAACCCATCTATAGCATCGTTTGACCGTGAGCATTGTAGCCGTGAGCAGTGCGGCAGATAGCAAACAAACGAGATAGAAAGAGATAGACTATATTTTGTTTGTTCCGTCGTCGCTACGAGTAAATAACTGGCGATGTTTACGTCTTGAATCTGCTTTCGTTGGTCGCACTTGTACTCTTTCTTTTTTTTTCTTTTTTTTTTTTTAAATAAATTAAGAAGTTAGTTTATTGGATCGTTGGTGGCACTTGTACTTTTTTTTTCTTTTTTTAAAATCAATTAAGAATTTAGTTTATTGGATCGTTGGTGGGACTTGTACTTTTTTTTTTCTTTTTTTAAAATCAATTAAGAAGTTAGTTTATTGGAATGAATATTGCGTCATCGACACGATTTGCTCCCAGCGTCGTCAGATAGAGCGCAACAAGCTGGCGCGCGAGAAGCAGCTGCGCGAGGCGGCGGAGAGAGAGAGAGCAGCCATGGAGCAGCGCCTGCTGCAGTACCAGGAGGAAATCCGGCTCGCCAACGAGGCGCTCGTGAGTACCGCCGCCGTCCGTCCGTCCGTCCGAACAGACAGATTGCCAATACAAAAACTTTTTTTTTTTTTAATCAAATCAAAACTTATTTATTTCATGTAGACCAACTTGTAGCTCTTATGACACGTCATAAATCTACCACCGGTTCTGAATGCAGATTCTGCTGAGAAGAGCCGGCAAGAAACTCAGCAGGTGCTCTTTTCAAAAAAAAAATTTTTTTTTACAATAGGTAGGTACGAAACTATGCTATGTATACAGTGTTTCCGCACTGAAGTTTCAAAAATGCATTCCCGTTTGTGGCACCCGTTCACGAGCATGACGCATGATCCCAAAGCCAAAGCCTGGGAGGCTTACATACCATTACATACCAGATCAGAGACAATTCAGAAATTGTAAATTCCCAAATTGCCCCAGCCGGTAATCGAACCCGAGACCTCCCAGTTATAAGCCACAGCGAATGTCAACTTTCTCATTCAGAGATTGTGAAATAAATGTAAAAAATTATTAACCCCCACTATTTTAGTTACTAGCTAGTTAACTACTTTATAGCTACACATGAAAACACGTACATAATACTAGAACCTAGTATTATGAAAACATGTACATAACACTAGAGTTGTACATAATACTAGAGTCTAGTATTATGAAAACATACATAATACTAGCGTCTAGTATTATGTACGTGTTTTCATGTGTACTTGTACATGTTTCTCATTAAGTTTAATTATATCGTTTGCAGCGTCGTTCGGAAGAAACGGCGGAATTATTAGCGGAAAAGGGGCGTGTTGCCGAAGAAGAAGCGTCCCTCTTGGCGCAGAAGGCTGCCGACGCGGAGAGAGAGAACGCGCGGTTACGACTCTCCGCCATTAGGACGGAAGAAGAAAAGGTGAATCTTGAGTAGGTTCTTAAGGAGAACTGGTTTTAGGTACCACTTAAAAATTAGTTTTTTTGGAATTTGATTACATTTAAGATTCCATTTTTAGGGTTCCTGAAGGGTAACCAATGGGACCCTATTACTTAGCTTCCGCTGTCTGTCTGTCTGTCTGTCAGCGGGCTATATCTCACGATGTTCAGTAGTTTTCGCGTGATGCGCGTACAGACAGACAGACAGACAAAGAATTCTAAAAAAATTGTTTTGGGCTCAGTATCGATTAAAATTTTCAAAATATAATGTACAGAATTCGTCCCGTTACAGTTTTATTATAAGTATAGATAGATAACTTGAAACTGAACCTGCAAGAGTTACCCACCCTATTCTGAAAAGAACGAGACAAAAACTCAGCCAGGTATTCGTAAATACCATGGCCGTAATAAATACAATTATTTTATTATCTTTAAACTTTTTGTTTCACTAATATCGATTTTTTTATTATAGAAATAGAAATAGAAATAGAAATAGAAATATTTTTTATTCAAATAAACTTTTACAAGCACTTTTGAATCGTCAATGAATCTACCACTGGTTCGGAATGCCTTTCCTGCCGAGAAGAGCCAGTAAGAAACTCGGCGGTTGCTCTTTTCAAAAAAAAATAAAAAATTTACAATTGTTATTGAACACAGGATAGTTATTACTGTCTTATGAATCACTGGAGCGAATTATATCCACGCTTTTTTATCATTTACATAGTCTTCAATTGTATAATATGCTTTTTTCATGAGAGCAGATTTAATTGATTTCTTAAACTTGTGTAGAGGCAAGTCTAAGATTGACTGTGGAATTTTATTGTAAAACGTCACGCCCATTCTCACAAATGTCTTTTGGACCCTCTTGAGGCGCAGCCCAGGAAACATGAGCCTATTTGGATTTCTACTTGGTCTATCGGACAAATCACTCTTTTTTTTGTAACTCAAAATGTTTTGTCTGACAAATATTATGTTGTTATAAATATATTGTGAAGCTACTGTAAGAATGCCTATCTCTTTAAATCTTTCTCGAAGGGAATCCCGCGGCCTCAAATTATAGATTGCGCGGATTGCCCTCTTCTGCAAAACAAAAATTTTTCCAATATCGGCTGCCTTACCCCATACTAAGATTCCGTATGACATAATACTATGGAAATATGCAAAATAAACAATTTTTGCAGTTTCTATGTCAGTCAACTGTCGAATCTTCCTAACAGCGTAAGCAGCAGAGCTAAGTTTGCCAGCAAGCGTTGCTATATGGGTGCCCCATTGTAGCTTTGAATCCAGGGTTAACCCCAAAAACACTGTGGAGTCCTCAGTTTTCAAAGGTTCATTATTTATCTTTAAATTTTTACTGACAGTTCTCGTGTTAGGCAATAAAAACTCAACACACTTTGTTTTTTTAGCATTTAAAAGGAGATTATTTGCCGTAAACCATTCAGAAACTTGAGATAATGCATTATTTACATCGTCAAAATTGTCTTTCATCCTATCGACTTTTTTAAAAATTAAAGACGTATCATCAGCAAATAGTACAATATCGCAAGTATAGTATTTTTTAATCATTAATATTATTTTTTGTAAGCTAATTTGTGTATTTGTCAAGTTTTGTGGTAGGTAGCTGTAGTTAAAGTTTATTTAATGTACTTTATTTAATTAGTTTACGGAATCACGTCTGTGGACACTTGGGTTCTCCCTGAAAACCAGCGCTGCAGCTTGCTCTGGCTTTGTGCTGAGTGGGGTGCCTTATTTTTACATGGCCGCTTATAATTTCTTGAATTTTTTAGATTTACTTACTTGATAAGCGAATTTCTGTAATTGTTTCGTGGAAAAATAAAAGATATTATCTATCTATAAATAAATAATATTCCAGGTACATTTAGAACGTAAAACGCGAGATTAAAATTAAAAATTAAAATTAAAAAAAAATTAAATAATGTTCCAGGTACATTTAGAACGTAAAACGCGAGAAGCAGAGTTCCTAACGGCGCGGTTAGTGGAGGAGTCGGAGAAGCGCGCGGCCGAAGCGGAGAGGCTGAAGGCGGAACTGGTGTCGGCCCGGGTCGCGGAGAAGCAGGCCAAGGAGAAGCTTCTCAACTTCCTCAGCAGGACGTCTAACGGCTCTCTACCCCCCGTGAGTACTGAATAACCTAATGACGTCCATATGTATGTACTAACTAGCTGTGCCCGCGACTTCGTTCGCGTGGAATAGTGACTTTTCGGGCAGCATATTTTGAATTACATATACCGTCGACGCTCAGGCGCGAGGCGTGTAGTACGTACTCTGTACGTTAAAAATGTTCGCCGTGATTCTTCAAATTGACATAACTTTTTTATTTATGAACCGATTGACATGAAATAAACACTAAATGTTAAGTGAAGCTTACTACAATATATTAGTGAAAACCGTATCTAAATCGAATAAGCCGTTTCTGATATTAGCGTGCACAAACACACAGACAAACAGACAAAAAAAAATTAATTACAATTTCGAGTTCGGCATCGATATAATAACAACCCCTGCTACTTTTTTTTTATATATTTCCATTGTACAGACACCACTTTTCTACAATTTTATTATATGTATAGATTACTAGACATGGTGGTCCTAGACTACGAATAAATAATAAGTAAGGAAGTCTAATTCAGAACAAAATCCACTCAAAAAATGGCCCTACTTCAAACCAAAACGACGTATGATTCAAAATACGAATCGTACGAATCACTTCTGAGGTTACAGGTAGCCATGCTTGGTGATCGGTTCAAATTCAGAACGAAAGCAGGGATTGGTTCGCGCGCGTGCTGCTATGTTTGCTATGACAGCTGAGTCATTGGACGATGTTATGAAAATTTGACATGCAAGAAAAATGACCGACTGTTGATGTGCTATTTTTGTTTTTAATCCCCGCCTCAGGGCTTAATTTTAATCTCCACCCACTTTGGCGCAATTTTTGTTGGGGTCATTTTTTTAACGCAGTTACACTTCCTTACTTATTATTCGTTCGTTGAGTTGCTTTGTTCTTAAAAAAGTTTCTATACAAAAAAGGTCGTGTTCAATAGTACAAATAAATTAATGTACCTATTGCTTGCTCATTTCATACAACTTCATATTTAATATAATTTGAACTTGTACGTATTTTTTAATAAATAAAACTTTCACTCAAACATAACTTTTATTTTTTCTGTAATAAAGAAAATTTGAAATTCCCCATTTTGTACGTGGCTAAAACGCTATCCGAGAAAAGCCAAAAAAAAAACCTCATTCTTTTAGTCTATGACCGATCGCCATTAAAGGTGCGCGCGCATTCCGGAAAACTGATTAATTTTTTCCGCCATTGTGAAAAAACTTTCACAACTCGTTTTCACTGTTTTGTAGCATAATGTACTATTTTAGTATTATTGTTTTCAGAAGTGTGTTGCAAAACGTCGTATGATACACGTGTGTATTGATGATTACCGTCCTCGGCTATCTTAAGACCCTCACCTAACGGCTCGGGTCTCAATAGCGCCTCTGCGGTAATCACCAATGTTCCACACTTGTACCATAATGTACTATTATTTATTTATCATCACTTGCACTCACGGCACTGTGTCGTCAGCCCCCGCCGGTGCCCATGTCGCTGTTCCCGTCGACGTGCTCGCTGCCCGCGGAGCTGGGCGAGGCGGCGGGCGCGGCGTGCGGCGCGGCCAGCGACGGCGAGCTCAACTCCTACCAGCTGGTGCCCGACGACTCCGACCCGCACATACACCGCCTCTCGCTCGAGATCGAGAAGGAGAGGTAACCTGTCACTTGCACACACGGCACTGTATCGTCAGCCCCCGCCGGTGCCCATGTCGCTGTTCCCGTCGACGTTCTCTCTATCGGCGGCTGACAATACGTTTGGTATGAACCGTAGACAGAGAAGTACTATACCAAAGGAAAGAGATGCAGTATAGCGATGTCAAAAAAGATAGAATGAGACACAGCTATGCCCATCCCTCACTGCGTGCCACGTTTTGAGTCGTTGCTCGCAATACATTGTATGGTGATTGTGAGCAACAAGACGTACAAGACAGTATTATACTATCCCTTTCGGCGACACGCTTGGTAGGATTCTAGAGGATACTCATTCTACGGTTTGAACATAGCGTATATACAGCGTGTAATGAAACTCCGAAATAATACTGAAGGAGGTGAATGTGCTCATGAAACTGAACAACTTTCCCCAAGGAACATAGGTCGAAATTTAAAAAAAATTTTACCTCCCATAGTACTCGTAAATCAATCAGCTGATCGTCAATTTTGTATGGGAGGTTCACATTTTTTTTTTTTTCACATTTTGACCTATGTTCATAACAATGTGAAATATACACGTTGTATAATACCCGCTATAACAGTGTTTTCTATACCTTTCAATAGATGGCGTTGTATTAAGTTTACATTGCGCTATAATTCTGGCCGTGAACGAAACATAAAATCTATTGACATCGTTGTTTCAGGTGCTCAACTGTGGATAGTTGAGTCACTTCTGACTTTTAATTAATTTTTGAAATTCGCACAGTTTTGTGAATACGATAAACTTCCAAAAATATAAAAAAGAAAGTCAAATTCGAGTCAGACCCGCACAGAAGGGTTCCGTACCATCGTACAAGATTTTAGCCTCAGCTATTATTAAGATCGAGCTGACTTTTCTCAGCAGAAGCAGATTTCCGAACCTGTGGTAGAATCTCGACTTATCATAAGAGTCTTCATGAGGTCTGCTTAAAATAATTTTGAATTTTCGAGCAAAAACAAGATTTTTGCATGGAATCCTTAATTTTTAACTTTACATATATTTTTTTATTATTTTAATAATAATTTTTTTTAAATTTTGAATTCATGATTTCAAAATATAAAAAAAAATCAAATTTATTTCATTTAGGCCAACTTGTGCCTTTCACGACAAGCGCACAAAGTGTGAGAATCTACCACAGGTTTTTTAAATTTTGACAACTGGTTTTATTGTTTTATTTTTTAATTAAGTATTTTATTTTATTTTCTCGCTATCGAAGTGAAAAGTAGAGTGTTTAACTCGGGAGTCGGAACTGAAACTCATTCATACTGTGTAGTACCCTCCACTTGTTTTCACTCCAGAGCTAGACATCTCGATATAATTGTTATAAAATAATACGAGTACGTACCACGGTAATTATTCTACAGCCAGGAACAAAACACTGGATCGAACTCCTAGGTTGGTGCGCGAAGTGATTGAAATTCGTAAACACTAGAATTTCAATCGGAAAGACGGTTTTAAACTAGCTAGCACGTGGAATCCAGTCGTAGAATTATGGAAACCAGAGAAGCGTCGTACAGCACCTTTAAAAAGTGACGTTAGATGAAGTTCCTCCAAAAAGATCATGAAGGCGGGTAGATAGATTCTACCCATGACAGCTTCAACTTGACGTCTCGCAACACCGCAGTCCCGTCGTGACCACGATCCATATAATTGGATCGAAATATCGACAATCCCAACTAAAATAATTATCGTGGTACATACTCGTAATATTTTATAACAATTATGTCATTAAACCACGAATCAAGTCTAAAATCTTTAGTTACTCGGTGTTATGGGCTAGGGGCTCGTTTATTCCCTTGATGGACAATTGAGTGTTTCTAAACCTTTCGATAGATGTCGTTGTATTAGTTAACATTGCGCTATAATCTGTGCTATGAAGGAAACGTAAAAGCTATATCGGTTGAGTCAGGCATGCTTTTATACATTTACAATTGTGCCACCGCATTGTAAAAATTTTTGAAATTCGCACTGTTTTGTGCGATTGCAATTATGACTAAAACGTCCGTCAGTCAACCGTCAAAATCGGTCCAGCCGTTCCAGAGATTTTGAGAAGTTCTTTCTAAAAACCGACCTTAAAAGGCCACTACGCCTACTGCAAAGTATTTCAGTGTATTTATAAAATTTGAAGAATTCCCTCGAGTTCTCCTGGAACCCATCATCAGATCCTGACCTCCACGATAGTTGGAACCACCTGCACTGGTAGCATGGGCGGGAGAAATTTTATCCCCGGGAAAAGGATAAAATGTTCATCCCCTAGCTTAGCTTTATCCACCCGTCGAGCATGGGCACAGCGGTGGAAGAATATTGACAGTGGATAAAATGGGAGAAAATTTATCCCCGCAATTATAGTCATTATAAGAAAATCATGGAAGTAGGAGGTACAAATACCACAATACTTCAAAATTTATGTCAATTCTTTAATTATTGAATGACCCTCGTATAGTATATGTGAATGGTTTATGTCCGTCGTCCAGGGTGGAGTACCTGGCCAAGTCGAAGCACCTGCAGCAGCAGCTGGACGAGCTGCGCTGCGAGTTCTCGGTGCTGCGCGTGGAGGCGGGCGGCGCCACGCTGGACCGGCTGCACGAGGCGCAGGCGCGCGCCGGCGACGACAAGTACAGCACGCTGCGCCGCCTCAAGCAGGGCTCCACGCGCACGCGCGTCGCCTTCTACGAGGAGCTGTGAGGTGGGTGCACTCACCTCCATGAAGAGGTCCGTCGTGCAGGGTGGAGTACCTGGCCAAGTCGAAGCACCTGCAGCAGCAGCTGGACGAGCTGCGCTGCGAGTTCTCGGTGCTGCGCGTGGAGGCGGGCGGCGCCACGCTGGACCGGCTGCACGAGGCGCAGGCGCGCGCCGGCGACGACAAGTACAGCACGCTGCGCCGCCTCAAGCAGGGCTCCACGCGCACGCGCGTCGCCTTCTACGAGGAGCTGTGAGGTGGGTGCACTCACCTACATAATTAGTCTATGATTTACACTGCACATGCTTTTTTTGAACCTACTTGACGACAGACACACACACACACACACACGTATTCATTACGTTCCCTCAAATATGGATGAGCGAAGCAACGGCTGGATCATGCGTCATGCTCGTGAACGGGTGTCACCAACGGGAATTGGTCTGCTTTCTGTCTACCCGTCTTAAAATGTATTGGATTGAATGTACGACGTAGGTATGCATTTTTGAAACTTCATTGTGAAAACACTGTATACATATCATAGTTTTGTTACTTGTTATTGTAAAAAAATTTTGGAAAACAGAAAACTGCCGAGTTTATGCCGAGAAGAGCCAGCAGGCTCTTCTCGGCAGGAAGGGCATTCCGAACCAGTGGTAGATTCATTGACGATTCAAAAGCAATTAAAAAAAAAAATTATAATTTCTAAATTGTCTCTGGTCTGGTCTGGTCTGGTGGGAGGCTTTGGCCGTGGCTAGTTACCACCCTACCGTCAAACACGTGCCGCCAAGCGATTTAGCGTTCCGGCACGATGGCGTGTATAAACCGATTAGGGGTATGGGTTGAATTTACACTGCTATACCCCTTCCAAGTTAGCCCGCTACCATCTTAGACTGCATCGTCACTTACCATCAGGTGAGATCGCAGTCAAGGGCTATCTTGTCATCGAATAAAAAAATATAAAAAAATTGTAAAAGTTTATAAAACCCCGTCCTTTTTGCGTGGGGGGTTAATGATGTTTTAACGACATAATCGTCTTTTGCAGACGCCGAGCAGCTATAAGGCGCGCATGTACTAGCAAGTGTGCTACCAGCTTTACGTACCTATGTTCAAAGTGTTATAGATATTAACAGTGAATAAGTATCCTATGAAATACAATTTTTTGATATATTATGTATGTATTGTATGTACAGTCGCGGACAAAAAATGTTTACCACCTTAAGATTCATAATTGCATGCACACATCTGTGTCAGAAGGTCGATATGTGATTTGATTAGCCATAGATCACAGACTTTTTAACATGTAGCGGTGCTTAGACAGTCCTTTAGCGGTCTCTTTAGTAGGTGACTGCTAAATAGGTTAGATGTAGAAAACCTTTTTTACAACAAAAATCCTTAATAATGTTATAAAATAATGTGAGTGTTTGTTTGTTCAATGTTGGTTTGTCCTTCCATCACACAGCTACGGAGCAATAGATCCACATGATTTTTTGCATGGATATAGTTGAGGATTTGGATAGCGACATTTATCCCGGAAAATAGAAGGTTCCCATGGAAATTTTAGAATCCTAACTTCACGCGGACGAAGTCACGGGCAAAAGCTAGTAATTTTAATAAATAGATATTATCTCATATAGACACGAGCACAGGACACGAGTTACCAAAATATGAAAACGGAAGTAATAATCTAATGAAATTTCAAAGAATCTTTATTTCTTAATTTTATTATTGAGAAACTAAACAATATTAGTATAAATAAATAATTAGCTTCCATTCGCTGCTATGACAACAAGTAGACTCTCTCGCATAAACGCGACAAGGCGATAAGTCAGTTCATATCATCTGTGATATCATCTCCTACCCCAGTGCAATGTGATCTAAGAGTTTTTTGATTCTGACAGTCCCAGCTTTGAATCATTAAGCCCCATAAATTTTCAGTTTCAAATCAGCAGAGCGAGCGGGCTATTGAACGAGATGACTGCCACGGTGCAGATTGAACCATGGAATAGTAGCTCGGCGCATTATCTTGAACTTAGGTTGTCGGAATTTTGCTGCAGAACATCGATGTAAAATGCTGCAGAAACACCACGCATCACCGTAGCTCATCCACCTCCTTTTGACTGTTTTTGACTGTGGATGCTAACAGCATCATTATGATTCAATGCACAATATGAACTTCACCATTAGAATTATGATTAAGCTTGCCATTTATTTTGTATATTTAAATTTCAAATAACAAATGTAATATTTTTGATAATTAATTGTCACATTTACAAGGGCCCAAGAGAATGTAATCAGAGCAATGATGCTAAAGTGTCAAACTTGAATTTAGGAAATGAGTTATATTACTAATATTTGTATAGAAAAGTCATTAATACTTTTTTTGATAAAACGATGCATGAAATTTTTATAACGTAACAAATGCCTTGATATAGCATTATAGACCTTACTGAACGCAGGGTTACGAAGAATCTAATTTGAAAAGTGGTAAACATTTTCTGTCCCCGACCGTATATGTTAAACTTTTTCCTGGTCAAAAATACTGTACATAAAACAGTCAAATTTTCGCTTTTGCCCAACTTTTTGTTAGTTTTGCCCAAGAAAAAGTTCTGACAGTGCCATATAATACATTGTTTACAATTATTTCTAGTGCCTTATTAAAATGTCGATATTTTAATACAAAACAAGAATTTGAAATTGCTATACTTGTAATCTCTATTAGGTAAGCATAATATTTCATTATTTGATATTTTATAAATATTTTTTTAATTTCATACTACGATCTCTTTATGAAATACGGTATAATGTAAACATCGAACATAAGAAAATGTTTGTTCATGTATAGTTCTTTCAATTCACGAGGGCGCGTGGCTCATGGTGTGCGTGCGAGAGCTTGCTCGCGCCTGACCGCTCCCACCTAGGCTCCTGACAGGCACGCACACTTACGCAATGTGCATGTACACGACGTAACGACAAGTACAGCTCACGCGCCCTCGTTGGTTGAAAGAACTATATTATTTAAGAATTGTTTTTACATATACTATATTTATTTTTGGCTATAAAACATACTATGTAGTTAATTTTATTTTCAACTAGCTGATGCCCGCGACTTCGTCCGCGTGGATTTAGTTTTTTAATTCCCGCGGGAACTCTTTGATTTTTCGGGATAAAAAGTAGCCTATGTCACTCTCCGGCCCGTAAATTACCCCTATGCAAAAAATCACAGCAAGCCGTTGCTCTGTTGCTGCGTGATTGAAGGACAAACCAACAAACCAACAAACACACTTTCGCATTTATAATATTAGTAGGGATTTGCTTATGAAATAAATTTATTTTTGTAATTATAAACCTAACCGCATACTACTTTTGATCTTATCGTAGTGCAATACGTTTTCTCTCTGCATATTATATGATTATTGACAATACACAATACTTTAGCAAGTACATTCAGTTCATTAGTAAGGTCATAACTAACGGACCGCGCCCTGATTCTTTTCGATTACAAAAGGTTTTATTTTCAATTCTACCATCACCAAGTAATAACCGAAGAATAAAGACATTTTTCGCGTATTTTCAATACAAAACTATCAGAACGTTACTTTATTCCTCAATTAAAAATAACTCGGCGACGATGAAATTGGCACTGTTTTTACGCCTATATTAAATAAAATTGGTTCAAAAGTTTTTTTATTGCAATAGATTGCAGCCCGTCTTAATAGGTGCCTTAATTTCATTTATTACAGGGAACATAATATAAAACGGAATAAATCAGATAATAGCGGCCGATTCCTACATTCAATCTATCTGTATTATTTATGCCTGGTTTTATCAACGTTCCAAATTCAAATTCAAAATTTATTTATTTGCTACTTGTAGCTCTTATGACACGTCATAAATCTACTATAACTTTTACGGGTTACTTAAGTTAAGCTAGGTGACCCGTTCTATCAATTTCGTTTTCACAAACCTTTAGGGAGTACATAAAGGTGGAAATGACATCTTTTTTTATTCGTTGACAAAATAGTCCTTGACTGCGATCTCACCGGATTGTAAGTGACGATGCAGTCTAAGATGGTAGCGGGTTAACTTGGAACTGATATGGTAGTGTAGATTCAACCCATACCCCCTAATCGGTTTCTACCCGCCATACGGTAGGGATACCACCCTAAATTTTTTATTTTGTTAAACATTTTATATGTTGTTTAGTAGCCACGGCTAAAGCCTCCCACCAGATCAGACCAGAGACAATTTAGAGCAAAGTTGTTACTTGTCACAAATTGTTCAACAGGCTTCATGTTTATATGAATTTTTTTTTTATAATTATGGTAGCAAATAAAGAATTTAAAAAAATATATAGGGTGACCAACCCAATTGCTAGCACTGCACCAGTTTATTCGCACTTTAGCAAAAAAGATTAAAATATAAGTTTCTGATTGTAGTTTTTAAATTTTCAGATTAAAAAATATTTAGGGGAATTCATATTTTTCACAATCGAAACCTTTCTAATCTGGAAAGTTTTAAAATGACGTCAGTATTGTAGTTGAAAGATATTGTTCTGGAGTTCCTGAAGTTTTCGGCCATTTTGACTGGTCGACTTACCAGTCAGTACTTACCAGTAGTTAATCCCGTATGTGCGAATAATTGGGGACTGGGTCATTTTTCAATTTTATTTCAAATTCTTGTTGATTTAAGAAAAAAATCCTTAAAAAGTTCTTTAATTATATATATTATTAAACAAGTAACCTTATGAACACAATTATTTAAAGAATTTGGTTAGATTTTAATTTAAAAAACATATTTGAAATTGGATAAACTCTTAAAGTGCTAATAATTGGGTCGGTCACCCTATATGGACATTTTTGACAAATAACAATGTTGCTACGTAACTCATCTTCGTATTACAGATAGCTTGAATATAGAAGCCGGACATAGAATGTTACCATAATGCGCGCTTAGCTTAGATCTAAGGATATCCGAATCATAGTATACGTCACAAAAGTTGTTAAAAGAAAGGCTTCTACTACGAATAAACTATTTTTAAAGATTTTAGTCTTGATTCGTGGTTTAATGACATAATTGTAATAAAACTATACGAGTACGTACCACGGTAATTGTTTTAGTTGGAATTGTCGATATTTCGATCCAGTTGCATGGACCGTGGTCACGACGGGACTGCGGTGTTGCGAGACGTCAAGTTGAAGCTGTCATGGGTAGAATCTATCTACCCGCCTTCTTGGTCTTTTCGAAGGAACGTCATTTAAACAAACACCGTGGTATGTACTCGTATAATATTATCACAAATGAACTATTTTTAACTTATTCATGAGATAAACTGCGAAAACTCTGAAAAACTATAAGCGACTCGTTTAGTCCCGTGCCTTAAATCTTTTGAAGTTTGTATTAAATGTGTACACTGTACAGTACCCGGAAGAAAACATTGGTTTCGTATAGCGTCGTCTTTGTCACTTATGCTAACGTTTTGTTGAGATGACGCTTTGTTAAGCCGCGGACAGACCGTTTGTATTTTTTAAGCTATTGCATAGCTTCTATCGTGGGCCAGCGTGGAGACCGAATCCAGCAATTCCGTAACGAAAATAACCTGACACGGAACTCCTCTACGGTGACCCGCTAGATGGCGCATTTTTTATCAACGCCATCTAGCGGTGAGCCGCTAGATGGCGTTGATAAAAAATGCTATGCAATAGCTTTACCGCGGCAGTCCCCGAGTGCCACACGTCTTTTTTTTTTGCCGGGGATTTTACCTTCAGCTGTTCCATGTGTATTGTGACGTGAACTTTTTGTTAAAAAAAAAGAATGTTATCACATAAACATAATTTAATCTAGTTACGCTATATTTCTACGCTTGACTGATATTTATATTTTTTTTTAAATAATAATATTTATTCATAATAATTTTAGATATTACGTCGGTTTTATAAGAATTAAGTAACGTGTAGGTAGAAATATTAAATGTTAGGATGTAAGATCTGATTTTTTTAATTAGTCCATAAAATATGTGAAGCTAAAGCTCATTAAAGTGAAGCCAACAAAAGTCGCGATGAAACATTGGCTGGGCAGCGCGTATATGACAGCAAACAGCAAAAAACAAACGAATCCATTTTTTAGAAACCCTCTGTACACACGAAATATTTACGACTCTGCAATAATTACATTAGCAAGAAAAGGTTTGAGTTATTTTGCTATAATCCGCCAACAGAAAAAATCTGTATGGTCAAACATGCATTTAAAAACTAAGCACCGCTTACCTTCCCAACCTATTGCCAAAATATTGTAAACAATACAGCATTGTAAAGTCGATATCTCCTGAGGATGCTCCGGTGTCGGGGCGAAACGTGCGTCGAGAATAGTATAAAAGTCTTGTGTGGTGGTACATGTGAGTGGTGGTGGCATTGCTTGCTTGGGAACTTGGCTTTTTGTCTTGGTTGGGAAGGTAAGCGGTGCTTAGCTTTTAACTGCATGTTTGACCATACAGATTTTTCTGTTGGCGGATTATAGCAAAATAACTTTAACCTTGCTAATTATGAACTTCCGGAAAGTAACGCCTGATTCTATCCAATAATAATTACGCTGTCATTTGTACAGAGACAGCCAGTGCAGTGTTAAACATAGAGTATTTATAGAGGTCAGTGGTCTTTGGTGTGGCGCCACACCGCGCCATGTGGCATCGCTTTCACACTATTACAATAGGGTTATTGGCGTGACCTGAAAACGCGCACAATTCATATAATAAGTAGTTTCCTTTGTTCAATTATTGTGATGTACAAATAGTTGTAATAATGTCACGGCCACGAGGTTTAACGCAAAGCGAATTCGCTCTCTAATGCAGAATAATATTTTTATTTAAGTATTTAACTACCTAAATCGCTTTTGTTCGCCGTTTCGCTCACGTTGTTCGATTTTTCAAACCCCTATTTTACCCTCTTTTGGGTTGAATCCCTTTGCGGATGCCTTTGTCTTAATAGATGTCAGTATGCCGAATTTCAGCCCGATCCGTCCAGTCAGTCACCTTTTCCTTTTATATATTTAGAAGATTAAAAAGAAATGTTTTCGCATCATGTAAGTGTAAAGACTTCAAATAAATAATTTCAATTTAAAATTAAAATTTTATAGCTCTCTAACACCATTAAACAACACAAACGACGGTTGAAGCGCTTTTTTGTGTTCTAAGTATGTGTTCACAATTAGTTTAGCGTTGACGCTGACGCTTGAGTTTTATTATTTTATTTATTTACAGACTTAAAAAAGTTAACACAATTTACACCATAGTTTATATACCAAAGCATTAGACTAAAATTTTTAAGCGTTGCGGAGCGAATTCGGTTTTATTGTTGTGGCTCGTGGCCTTCGAGTAATTTTTATTCTTGAGGCCAGCGCAGACAGTATTGACAAATGCGGGTAGTGTGCTGGATAATGCCTGGTATAGATAGTTCAACTCATCTTGGCGCGCGGCGTTATGTGTGCGTGTGCTTGTAAACATGCAGTTTTACTTTGTGTGGTAATGACGCGGCGGTCGCCTAGTCGTCCTTTTGTCACGCACACACAGTTACCGACTCTATACACACGCTTTACGCACACATGGCGCCGCGCGCCAAGATGAGTTGAACTATCTATACGCCTTAACGCACTTGCCGCATTTGCAGTTCTATCTGTCCTGGACTATAGGGTCTATAGGCATACCATAACAGAATCCATTTGTACCAGAACATTCTGATACGTACCTTAATTTTGATTATAATTGTAAGTTCCTTTAAGTTATAAGTTATTAGGGCCTGTACACACAGTTAGATTTACATCGCATTAAGAACTGCGGACTATTACCACTAACGATCATATTGTATTATTCAATCTATCTATAAAATCTGTCTGTAAGTTAGATAGCAACATTGTTAGATTTCGAAAATATGTGGACTCTTACAAAGACAATAACAACGATTCTAAGGCATACATTGTTTAGATTTTTATTATAGATAGACTGAATACAAAATGGACGTATGATAATATGTAATTTGGTTCCACACATATTTTAAAACGGTTTAAGTATTACAAAATATCACACATTTATAAATTATTATATAACTTTATGCAGCGAATATAAAATGTAATATTTTCAATAATATACAAGGTATGCATTTCCGTACAAAATCTCGTAAATGTGTCCATGAAAAATAAGTTCTCACGACAAATAAGCAATAATAAGTGAAAACTAGTTTTATTTACAAATGAATACACTATTACATAGTAGCTTTTTATATATCTTCTGAAGCTGAAAAACAAAGTGGCCCTGTGTTTCATTTTCAGTATAATTTTAGTAATTAATTTTGCTTTCAAGTTCTTTTGACTATATTATTGACACACTTTATTTTATTCATTTTTTTTTTTACTTGACTGAATACTTCAATTAACTTGTAAAATACCAATATGGCATCTTGAGACGTATTCACATTCGGTTTCTTACAGAAAATAAATATACTGAATATAAAATTCGTCGAGAATTTATTCTTCATTGACACATTTGGGAACTTATTCTTTACTGATATTTTGGACAGCATATCTAATACTTTATTGATAGAAGGTAGAGGTAGAATATCATCAATGATTCAAAAAGTCATGGGCTTCCACCACCATAAATAAATAATTTGATTACCTAGTTATTTGTTTGTTTGTTCTGATTTCGAGCTTAGGGTTTCTAGAGTTCATGTGCCAAGGCTTTAATGTAGATATTTTTGTAATATTTAGTGTATATTCATAATTCAGTTTTCCATGAAATATAGTAAATACCTATATAATAATAAAATGGTTAATTTCCACAGTTAAATACTCAATAGGTAAAACTAGAATTCCACCTAAACAGGTATTAACGTTAATACAGTTTTGGGTGTTTAGAGCCCACTTGAACCAGTCTGATAAGATAGATTTTGTAATGCTGTAACTCTTTGATAAGGTTATTTGACGTTCACATGATAAGGACAGATTTAGAAAATTTATCGGACGGCTGTGGGATGGTCCAAAAATGCATGATCGCAACCACCTCTGATTGGCTTAATTTATGGCGTTCTTGCTACGTCACAAGCTAATCAGAGGCGATTTCGATGTAATGTAGCAATATTTTTATTGAATCGACAAATTCACATTTAAACGGGTTGATGCAAGTGGACCTAAATTAGCAGTATCATGTAAAATGGCTACAATTTTAGTTACTTACTTTTCAAAAATACAGCGTCGATTTACCTACCATACCTTTAGGGCTGATATACACCGGAATGGCAGCGGCGCGACGAGCACTTTCAGTGTGAAATAATTTTAAACTTTATCTACATAATAGCTAAAGACTAGTATCGAATGACGCACGGTGCCGCTCGCATTTGCCATTCCTGTGTAGATCGGCCCTTAAATGTTGTTAAGTTGATCATGTATTGACAAAACATTCAGTTATTAAAAATAGAAATGGAATAGAATGGTGCCATTTTTACTTGTTTGTCAAAAAAAGGGGTTAGAAATTGGTGCTAATTCGGTTGTACACAATCTTTGAACTAAACTTTAACGAGTGTAAGGGTAACTCTTGCAGCATTACTTTTATGTCGGGATATAAATCTCTCTCATAAATAAACTGACAAAATTTGTTTGATAGACAATTTTCCTCTTTAGATTTGTGTTAAAGTGAATTAGCACCTCTGTATAATTGTTATCGTTTATAAAGATACCAAGCCATCGCAGTTATTTTTTGTAAAAAAAAAACAGAAAATAAAATTATTTGATAATAAAAAATGTTTTCTTTTATTTATTACGTCATAAAGTAAATAGTACGTAGGTACATAATATTCGACCGTAGCAATTAACAGTGTCGGATCTACATTTTGGCGATTTTCGTTTTGTTGCATTAAGGGTCTTAGAATGGGGATAGCAATGCCCCCACCAATTGTGAAACTTTTGGAATCAACCAACAATCTTTGGTTTTTGCAAGTGCAAGGGTTGGATATGTTGACTGTTTTTCACTTTTCACATATTTGAAGCTTTGAGCGGCCGTGCCCTGGAGTAGTGGTTTTTCACATGCGACTATGTTAATTGCTACGGTCGATATATTTTATTGTAGCTCGGGGATTTATTATAGGTATATACCAAGTCCGTGTATACTTCATCACTGAAATTCAGGTCGCACTCGTCTTAAATACTAAAAATAAAATATAACGAAAAAAAATATATGTACTTAGTTACTTTGTACTAGCCTTTGTAAGAGTTCCCACGGGATTTCATAGAAGATCGAAATAAGACAAAATATTTATTCAACATACGATTGTTTTATTTAAAAAATATAATACACCACAATCTTAACAAACTGGATTTTCATGTACCATACAAATAATATTATGTACAATTTAATAAAATAATAGTCATTTATTATTGAAATTGTTTTTAGTTATTGTATTTTTATTTGTTGAAATATTCCATTTTATCGAATTACTTTATAATAATAGGTATGTAGCAATTTTAGGGCATTAAAACTAAATTCTAGGTACTATTTTTCTTGTTTGATAAACTTAATAACATATTATGTGTTCCGTTTGACTTCCGAAGTCCATTATATGAAGAGTACATCGCCTTTTCCACGTCTCGTCGCGCTAGATGTCGCTAAATTCCGTCACGTTTCCGGTGCCACCCGCGCCGCCAACGGCCGCTCTGTGAACTAAACAATATAAAAGCCGCGAGAGCCACCGCGTTTCGCCATTGTTGCGTTGTCTTTCGACCACGCAGGTCCGTTAGATTTTTTTAAAAACTTTTGAGATAGAAGTAAAAAGTTTTATAAAAAAATAGTAAAATAGTAGATATCTACTTTTGTTTTTTACAAAGTGATTATTCCGTGTGTTCGCGATTCCGGTGCCCTAGGAGAACCCTCTTGGAGATCGGCAGTTGGACCCTACAAACGGCGCAATGCCTTTTAGGGTATTCCAATTTTGCAACCTTCATCACCCTCCGGGGAAGGTTGCACTGCCAGGTACCGCGTCGCTCCGGTCAGCCGGAGCGCACGCGAGTCGCTTCATCTCCGTCGTGTGCGCGAAACGTGCGTGGCGTATACACGCAGGACGACGCGCTGCCGCCTCCGTGACGGCGGGGCAAAGTCCAAGGAAGTGCACACGGAGGGGTGATTACGATTCGTCAGAAGAGGATTGACCCTGGAAAGTCAACACGCAGCGATTTGGAACAAAGGTTGAGACTTCAGCCATCGGTGAGTCATTTTAACTACTTTATGTGCTCAGTTGCCAATTCCAGAACTGAATTTATAAAACTGAGGAAACTATTAGTGTTCGGTTCCATTTCGTAAAATCAACTATTTGTACATAACCGTGCACGAAATCCCTTAGAATGAACCGCTAAGGTATGGAGCGCCCTTTCGGCGTCCGGATTTCCTGCCACGTGTAATTCGAGTGCCTTCACGGCAGCCGTGCATATAGGCGTTTACTGCGCGGAGGCGCTCCAACATTATCCTTGTCGGTTCTTTCCGATATTGGTTGGCATCAAGCGCAAGCCTATTTACATCAGTTCATGTTAATAAAATCTTTGGTTTTCACCGAGTTAAAAGAATGGGAAGTAAAAGCGTTTCGTAGAATAACCATTCCCAGTCCCGTAGTTAGATAGTCGGCGTATGATACAACAAGGATGCAGCTGCGAGTGACTCCTAATTCCCTTTAATCCAGTTAGTTTGTTCCAAATGTAATGATGTTGTTTATTTGTTAAAAACTTTCCGGGCTCAACACGTGTTGCTAAATGAATATTTAGAAAAACACCCTCTTTTCAATATTTATTTTCAATTCTTAGAATTTGTCATAATACTTATAAATAAATTTACCTACCTCCAAGGTATTGCATTTAGCAGGCATTCCAGCCTTTTTAAATCCCTGGAGATCGAATTTCTGGAAAGCGACTTCTTTTCTCAACGAACTAAGATTATTTCTCCTCTGATAAAAAGGGGGGTGCAAAAAGGAAACCGTGTTTCGTTATTTTAAAAATATTTCGGTCACAAACGATTTAAGCTAAATATCATGTGACTTAATTGCTCTCAGTCAATCTCCATAAGTTCTTTCGATGCTCTAACAGAGTATCGAACGCCGAACGAATTTCGGCGGATGATTCAAAATCAGGTTTTAGGATCGGCTCAGCCATCCGTATAATTTATTTCCCCAATTTTCATAACACCTAACACGGGAAAATTCTAAGTTCGGAACGAAGTTTTTGTCACTTCCAAGGCTATTGCAACCTCACAACTGGATGATCAAACTTCACTTAATTTTACATGTCAGTTATAAAGTTCAGACTACAAATAACTTGACTAGCATCTTCTGGAGCCGCAGTAAGAATCTTGATGACAAATCCAAGAGCTATTGTATTAGGATGACTTTCACCACTACCCATCCGTCCATCGGCCCAGTCTAATAAAATTGTAAGAGCTCACGTCTTACTGGCTAACAAATTCTTAACTAGCCCAGGTTGGTGGCTCATTTTCGGGCATTCGATCACACAGCCAAGGGATCACTACGCTCGAGTATTTGGGAGTGAAAAGGGACATACACCACAACATCAAGTCTCTACCTACTCCCAGGTATAAAATAAGAAAAGTTCGTCAGACTGTGTCTCGCCTAGCAACCGACAGTTGAACCCTTAATTACGGCGCAACGCCTTTTAGGGTATTTCGATTTTGCAGACTTTGTCACCCCCCGGGGAAGTCTACATTGCCGTTGCATTGGCGAAAGATTACCAGTCTGTTGTTCCTCATGGAGATCGGCAGTTGGACCCTAAAACGGCGCAACGCCTTTTAGGGTGTTCCAATTTTGCAACCTTCATCACCCTCCGGGGAAGCTTGCATTGCCAGGCCCACGTCGCTCCGGTCAGCCGGAGCGCACGCGAGTGGCTTCGATCTCCGTCGTGTGCGCGTAACGTGCGTGAGCGTGCACACGCGGGACGACGCGCTGCCGCCACCGCACGCGTCGAAAGATTACTAGTTTGTTGTGTTTTTTCATAGAGAGAACAGTTGGCCCCTAAAACAGGTGCACAGCCCGTTGGGGTATCAAAATTTTTCAACCTTCATGACTCATCGGGGAAGGTTGCATTGCCGGACGATTCAGTTTCTCAGCAATAATCTTCGTCAGTATTGCACCGAACTTCTGTCAAAAGAGGTGTGTGACTAAACAAGAGAATGATGGTAAGAAGAACCATGACACAGATAGTATCAGTTTTTCAGTGTTCATCAGATGCAATGGAAAGCTCCAATGAATTTAACAGTTGAGTAAATTATACTGCATCATAAAAGATACACTGTGATTGCCACCATCTCAACTAAGGCCTAATATTTAAGAACTGAACAGTGGTTTTGTAGAGCGAAGAAAGTGTTAAATTTTTTTTGGGAAAGGAACTTTGGTCGGACAGCCAAAATATTGCACTCCTTTTCACCTTTTTCCGAGAGTGAACAATACCGAAGCCAAGATCCTATCGTGCATCGTAGCATCTACTAGAAGGATTTATGTTCATGTTCAAGTTAACAAGGAACACAGGATAGATATACCCAAGTTCTGTTTGCATTTCAAAGGGTTCATCTGGTTCCGAGTTATTCTTTCTCGACTTGCCCATCTTGAAGGAATGTTTTTACGAGCTCAGCAAACGTGTGAATATACGTATGAATATGTCGGGAAGTTCACCACCGCGACCACCTGGTCTATCTTCCCGAGCCCTGCAACACCTAAGCTCAGCAGTAGAAATGTACATAATACATATAAGCATCCGAATGAATGAAACCTTTTTGGCGCCTGTATCTGAAGAGCTTATGCGCGCATAATGCGTCATGTCAAGTTACGAGATATTGTCAATATACAAACTCGACGCGCGTCCACAAACTTGCGTTCGGGTGTTCAATAACCCATGCTATTGAAAGCTTTACTCTTTGACAGGGATCTTTTCACATATCCTTTGTCTGTTTCAGGTTGGATGGCATGGCTATCCTAAGCTTTTTAGTCTTTAGACATATTTCCCTACTTTGGAGAAAGTGGCGCTTAAGTAACATTGATTTTTGCCCTCTTTTACTTGATAATCTAGCTAAAAATAGTGTGATTTTTAGCAGCATGTAAAAAATGAAAGCTTCGTATGGCTAAATTTACTATACCATACGTACTTACATTTATATACTAGCTATCAGTGTAGTTTTTAATAAGTGTGAGCAAAATTTCAATTATTACTAGAATTTCATCAAATTATGAATAAATGTCCTGAGCGGTCTCGTTAGACAAGTTTTGCAGTGTATCGTAGGACTGCGATATAAGTCTCGAATCTAAACGCAGTGCCTTTAGCTAGACTGTTGCTTCCTAAATATTCTTGAAATGCGACATGCATTTCAAGTTCTCATTAAGTACTCCTTATAACCTATGGAAGGTATTTTTAATTCTCAAGTAACCTCAAAATTTGCGATACCTTATTCATATTAGTGTAGTATATTCATTAGCGGATGTGAGCTCCTGAGTTAGATTATTAAAAATCTCAGCGCCAGCTCGAAATCGGGAGGTTGATGTTGGGTCGTCCCGTGCTGCGTGACACGCGAGCGAGTCAAGATCGCAGATGATTTAATCGTTGTAGATGTAGGATACCGTGGCCGAATTTGGTCAAATATTATTTTCACCGTTCAGAATTCCTGTTCTGAATTGTTTCGGTACCAACTCATTGACTTATATGCTATACTATATACTTTTGCTGATTATGGGCCGCCCCTTCCATTCTAACAAAATAGTGTCGACTCATTGTTATGATTTTTTCTTAAAAACACTTTTCTTTTCCAGAAATAATGAAAGGTTTCTGGGAGGTTGCTAAGCTATGGCTGCCATTGGATTTTTGGTAGATCTGTGAACATGTAGTTCGGGCGCGCTTTTTTCTAGCTATTTACTACAATGTACCTGCCCATATTAATTGATTGCCCAATCGATAAACTTAAATTTTTAATTATTTCTATTATTAGTAATAGACCTATCCACCAACCTATCGTATGGTTATAGTTGATTTAATTGGATATTTCTATTAATTAAATTTCACAATTTACTATTTAAATCAAGTAAAATGTATCTATCACATTGTTGCATTTTCTTGTCTACAAGCCACAAGCCACCAGGAGATAACAAACAGATCTCTTCATATAATGGACTTCGGAAGTCAAACGGAACACATAATATAAAAATTTTACCTTGAAATAAAATTTGTATTATGTTTCCTAAGACTTCCGAAGTCCAGATAATGTCTTCCTGGTGCTACTAATTTTCATTAACATATTATTATATGAATCGAACAATGGCGAAACGCGGTGGCTCTCGCGGCTTTTATATTGTTTAGTTCACAGAGCGGCCGTTGGCGGCGCGGGTGGCACCGGAAACGTGACGGAATTTAGCGACATCTAGCGCGACGAGACGTGGAAAAGGCGATGTACTCTTCATATAATGGACTTCGGAAGTCTTAGGAAACATAATACAAATTTTATTTCAAGGTAAAATTTTTATATTATTCTAGTTTTAGAAGGAGCTAGAGATCAAGCTAGAAGTATCATTTTAACAATATTTACATACATACTGGTTGATATCACAACTTTCATGGGTATATTTTACTTATATAACAATAATAAAATTACAGCATATTTTCATATTATCAGTTGCAATATTATCATGATGTGCGATAAGATACGATGAACAACTAAGAAAAATGCAGCACAATTATACATATTTTTGAATATTTATATACAAGGTAGCTAGGTCAGTTTATTAATTTTGAAAGTCGTTAAAACAGACTATCTGTTATTAATTGAGCTTTCGACTAAAATAAAAACATACTGTTGACGAAAACGTAAAGACGCCGATCGCGGGCTACGGGGTAGTCAAACGAAGCCAGTGACCATAACTGGCTTCGTTTTACTTTGTAAGGACTACGTCTATGTTTTTCCCTTCATCTTTGGACAAAGTTATTCCTATTCCATATTATTTTTTTGTGATGATGATACTTAATAATAAATAATAGAAACTTCAGACAGTTTATACAGTTTTCAACTCACATTATCGCAGAAAAAATTCTTACTAATATTATAAATGTGAAAGTGAGTTTGCTTGTTGGTTTGTCATTCAATAACGCTGCAACACAGCTACGGATCGACGGGATTTTTTGCATGGATATAGTTGAGGACCTGGAGAGTGTCATAGGCTACGTATGTATGCCGGATAATCAAAGAGTTCTCGCGGGATTTTAAAAACTAAATCCACGCGGACAAAATTCTTGAATATATTTTAATATAAATATAAGATTGTCACCTACTAAAAATATTGATTACCTTTTGCCTTTCATTTAGATTGTTGGCACTTATCTATCTTTTTCATTTAGTCTGTGCCTCAAAGTATGTGGTGCTAAACTGATAAAAATGCTTAGTGAAAAAGATGACTGCATCATTATTTCCTATACACAATTTAAATGAAATTAAAAACAGCAGTGAATAAGTAGAGAATATAATTACAAATAATTGTTTAAAATTGGTACCATTAATTAATTACATATTATTTGATCAAATATTGTAAATTTATTAGTCTGAAACTGATTGGCTACAAATTTTTGTGAATTAATTTTTTACTTTTACAAAAAATAAACCTAAATTATTTACGTAGGTAAAACGTGGCAGTGTATATCATAAGCCAATGTTTATATTCCAAGACCTAAAACGGCAAAATATTCAAAACGGAATACTGAAGCTTGCAACAATTGACTTTTAAGAAGTATTTTAAATCACAAATACTTCTTAGGCCTTGTTATATAATCTCTTGTAACTAATGTTTGCACCGCTATCACAAAACTCATTCATAATTATCCTACAGAGGAACAAATGAAACATTACTATTAAAACTAAAATGGAAACCCAAAACAGTGGATTGAGTCCACCCAAACTGTGGCCGTGTCTATGCAATGCTATGACGTGGTTCTCGTGAGCAGGTGCTTCCACCACTTCCCTGACATGAATAGCATGTCTCAAATCTTCCATATGCTGTTTATCGGCAGTTATATACAATATAGCCGTCAAAGGCTCCGTAAGTTTTACCGGAAAGTATTTCCTGTAAGGCCCGAGTTGGACCGGAGAATCGAGGCACCCAGCGTCGCATGCGTAATAAGTTTTGTCGGAGCGATCTAGAGCTACAAATATTGCAGCCTTATTGTCCTCTTGGAGAATCACACTTACGTTCACATGAGTCATGTTACCATAATTGACTCGACGGAATAAAAAATCTCTATGCAGTTTCGACGGATGGATGTTATATTCGAGATGCTGGTTGCTAAATCTGAAACTACCAAAACTGAGGATCATAGCTTGGTTGACCCCACTGGCCCCTGCTTTCAAAAGATTGTGACAACCCTGTTTTTCTAACGTCAACAGCCATACACTCGCGACAGAGTCCAAATTTGATAGAGAATTTAGTGGCTTCCACAAATTGAATGCATCCAACGTTGAATGTCCTTCGTAGCAACCTTCAGAATAAGTTAAAGTTCTGAGTATCTCTGATTTTCTTGCAGGTTTAATATGTTCCTCGTGTTCATAGCTCCTTACTTGTGAAAGTATAGCATATATTGTAGCATTTATTCTGTCTCCGTTTATGACGCCTTCGGCTTTCGAGTCTGAAATATAGAAGCCTGTGTACCACAGACCTTGCCACACTCTAGCGTGATTCTCTCTCAGATTTCTGACAGCGACTCTATCTCCCGTCAACGCTATAACCTTTTCCATCTCATCTATTGCTTGTTTCTCTACTAGGTCTTTATGCTTAGCATAATCTGTCCTCTTAATGGGCTTGCTGTATTGAACTGTTGTAAATATTAATAGATCTAAGCCATCTCTAGCTTCGACTTGTATAGTGTTACCCATCTTCCTGCATACAACAGACACTGCAAGAACATTCTCACTCTCAGGTAACGCAATCATGCCAGTGACAACTTCATATTCCTTTTTATCAACACCTTGGTGAATTTTTATGGTCTGTTTAACAGATGTTGGCCAGTCCGATAACCTTGGTGTGGTGACATGGAAAGATTTTGCAGCGTTTAATGGGTTGTTAATCAAAATTTCTTGAACAAATAACGATGGAATGGTTCTATGTGCATAGTATTTATATGCAATGTGTATACCTGTACTACTGCACTGAAATCTGTGCACAATACCATTTTTGTAGTCGACTAAAGTTGATTCCTTCATTTCCAAATCATCTATTATGTACAGAGGGTGGTAGTTAAGGGGCAGGGATAGTGTCCTACCATGTTTTATGTTCAAATGGGAATCGTGTTCTAAAGCCATACCTAGATAACCGTTCCCCACATAAGGCACATAGTTGTGGCTCAACGTAGACAGCGTGGCTGAAGATTCCAGCCTTAAATACGCGTCGTACTCACTAATAGCGTTTTGAAAAGGGTTCAAGAAGTTCCGATGACATACATTTTGGTTACTCGTCAACGAACCTTCAGAGTTGAAGAGAGAGTTCAAAATAGTAGGTCCGATGTATAATAACAGAAATATTAACACTAGGACTAAGATAACCAGTTTCTTTCTCGTCAGTGGACCGTCGAATATTCTGTTTATTCGCCTACAAATCTCTCCGGCACGACGACTCATATCGCTGAAGTTACCGTTTGTTCTTTCCATAACCGCACAACTATCAGGCTGATTTATCAAAAGATTCGGTTAAACGACTTATACCTTACGTGAAATTGAAAATTATCATGGTAAAAACGCGAAAAACTGTTGAATTATTTATTTTATCAGTTCACAAAATAAATAACATGACATGGAATTAAAATCCATAGATAAAATAAAAACGTCAAATGGGACAACTTGACAATATCTGTCATTGTTAGTGTTGTACCCAGAATCTTTTCCCCGCAATTTCTTCAATTGGAATCGATTCCGTATCGATCGGGCAAAATCGATATTGCCATGAATGTTTTAATCATTCTTTTAAACAAAATACGACCATTGAAAATGCCAGGGGGGTAAATGATTGCTCCGAGGTTCTAAATATTCAAAATGTTCTGGGTGGACTGTAGCCACAAGGGTATGCTTGAGTATTTTACCCGCATGGATGTTTTTAAAAATTCCTTCTCCATAAAAATTCGGGATAAGAATACCCTGTTTTTCCTCAAAATACCCCCTTTGTAAAATATCAAAATAGGTTCAGGTATTGGCGTGAAAGGTAATCGACAGTCACTGTCAACATTCATTTAAGAACTTATGAAGGTTCTAGGTTTTATAAGAAAGGTAATCTAGAATTCTTGAATAATAAACCAGGCCGATTGGATACCTTTTCTTATAGTGTTAATTTCAATAAGAGGATTGGTGAAAGGGTGAAGCGAATAATAACAATTCAACTGAAGTCTTAATAAATAAATTTATTTATTCATTTAATCTAATAAAACTACTTATCACAAAATTGCATTTAATAACATACCAAAAATACAAATAAGTATAAATGTAAGGCAATAGAGCACCAATAAATAAATTTTTTGGAATATGTATGATAAATAGATTTAAAATATATCTAAAATTTTATAGTAATATCATTAATTGACGAATAAATTCGTTATATTTTTTAATATACATACCTAGTAATGCTAAATCTATTTGTAAATAAGTATTTTTAACTGTCAATAATTAGCAATAAAAATGTTTGTAAATCTTTAGAACGCAGTAACAAATTAGCTTACGCTATCATTGCTTAAAATATATTTATTTGCTTTATTCGCGAGATTCATACAGTAAATTCTTTATCTCCGGAATGTACTACGGATTTTTAATTACAGAAATAAGAAGAAAGGAATCCCATGTTATCGTTAATGTTTGTATTCTAAATATAAAAAATAAGTTATTTACTAAAATAATAATAATAAGTATTAAGTAGTATTAGGTATATAAGTAGAATGCTATAAAATGGAAATAGGCTAATAAGAGGTACTTTCAGAATAATAAAGTTATTCCCATGATATAGTATGCTATGGTATAAGATATTATTCCCATGATATTATGGTCCCATATTTTTAAAGAATCATTAGGTAAGTATACAAAATTGTTTATGTAAAATATGATTTGCATCTAAATGAAAATATGTTTAGATACATTAACTATAAAAAATATTAAAATTGAAAATATAAATTAAAGATTTTTATAACATATAATTTAAAAAAAAAACATTAAATGCGATTATTTAAATGTGTACTTCATAACGTTTTGCAATTGCGAATGGAACGATAAATTAAGTTTTTTTTGTTGTAAGTAAATAATTTCAAAATAATACCAATTGATACAATAAATTAATACTGACAAAAATAAAAATTTAACGAAGAGATCGAATTACATAAAAAATGTCTTTAAAGTTTTTTAATCACTAACCTATTCATTCATGAGTAAATCAGAGATAATAAGAAGTTTGTCATTCATGAACTATTAAGAATGGATTCCCGACACTGAACGAGCACAAACTATTCTGTATGTCATATTCCTACCTATTCAGTACATCGTTTTTATTCATTCAGTAATTCGTTCGCTCGGCTCGAACGAGCGGGAAATAAGGAATCAAACAATTATAGTACATAGTTCATTTAGTACTTCGTTCCTTGTGGACATATTTAGTCTGCGACTCTGCCGTTTGGTTCGGAACTACCGTACTGATGTAGGAATGGAACTAAGTATAGGTCGCTAGCAACGCGGAGGCCCGATCGCATTCGCGAAACAATGAGGACTAAGTATATTAAAATTGGCAAATCGCAAGGCACCGAGCAGCCGCGCAGCGAGCGCTGACGTCACACGGACCGGTTTCCATCGGCAGGTGATAATGCTCGGCACACACTGGAGAGCGGCGCGCTGATGGGTGTGTGTCTGTGTGTTTGTTCCGATATTGTGTTTTATTATGTATAGTATGCGTAGGTGTGTGTGTATGTGAAAGTGATTCCCACATCACTCCCCCCCGGAGGCCGTACTTACGGACGATAGAAATCCGGGAATTTGACCCGTCTGCCGGACCTTGTTGTTTTAGGCACCTCCGAGTCGCTGTTGGTGGCTTTGGGAGCGGGGCTAGGTTCTCTGCGTAGAGTGATGTTAGGCGGGTCGGTGTTTAATATATAGGCCGGTTTTAAGCGGTCTATAGAAACGCTCACCTCTTTACCGTTTACCCTTACCTTAAACACCTTATCGCCTCTTTCAGTCACTTCGTGTGGACCGGAGTATGCAGGATGGAATGTACTCTTCAGTGCGTCTTCTCTGATAAAAACGTGACTAGAAGTAGTAAGATCCTTATAAACAAATGTTTTGTTTTTACTGTGGCGTGAAGCGGGGCAAGGTTGAAGTCGTTCGCAAAATGAACGTATTCTAGCGGCGAAGTCCGTAACGTCAGTTGTGGTATGGGTGTTTGCTTCAAAGAACTCACCTGGAAGTCTTAAAGGCTCACCATATACGAGTTCTGCTGAAGAACACTGCAGATCGGCTTTGAAGGCGCTCCGAATGCCCAATAGCACTAGTGGTAAGGATTCCGTCCAATTACTATCAGCGTGGCAAGTAATAGCTGTTTTTAGCTGCCGATGGAATCTTTCCACTAGGCCGTTGCAGGCGGGGTGATAAGCCGTGGTTTGGCGGTGTTTGAATCCAGCCATCTTGGACAAGTAGCTGAATAATCCCGATTGAAATTGACCGCCTCTGTCCGTTATGATGTCAGCAGGGGTTCCGTAGCGAGAAATCCAGCCAGACAGCAATGCTTTGGCTACGGTTTCTGCTGTAATATCCGCTATAGGTATTACCTCTGGCCATCTTGTAAAACGGTCTACTGCTGTTAAGCAGTAGCGGAAACCGTTCGAGTATGGCAGTGGTCCAATGAGGTCGATATGCACGAAGGAAAACCTGGCTCGAGGTAATTCGAATGTGCCTAGAGGTGATGACACATGGCGATGTACCTTGGAGCGCTGACAAGATAAGCACGTGCGTGACCATTCTCGGCAGTCTTTTCTGATGGCGGGCCATACGAAACGCTGCGCGATGAGTTTAGCAGTGGCGTTGGCGCCGGGATGACTTAGACCATGAAGACTGTCGAAGACCTGCTTGCGTAAGGGTGTTGGGACAAAGGGTCTAGCAGTACCAGTACTTACGTCGCAAAATAATTCGACGCCGCTGCTCGGATCCTTCAGTTTTTTGAAACGGAGTGAGGATTCATCGCCAAGGAGCTGCAAAAGTTCAGAATCTTCTGATTGAGCTTTAGCAAGCACTTCGAGCTCAACCGGGTTCTGTATACTGTCTACGCGAGACAACGTATCTGCGACAACGTTATCTTTGCCAGAAATATGTTGAATGTCACTCGTGAACTGTGATATAAAATCTAAATGTCTAAACTGACGCGGCGAACAGTTACTCTTCTGTGTGCGGAAGGCATAACATAAAGGTTTGTGGTCAGTGTAGACTGTGAAATGCCGCGCTTCGAGCATATAACGCCCCGATCCCGATCGCACTAACTATATTAAAAATATATTAATTATTGTGGGAATCACTTTCACATACACACACACCTACGCATACTATACATAATAAAACACAATATCGGAACAAACACACAGACACACACCCATCAGCGCGCCGCTCTCCAGTGTGCGCCGAGCATTATCACCTGCCGATGGAAACCGGTCCGTGTGACGTCAGCGCTCGCTGCGCGGCTGCTCGGTGCCTTGCGATTTGCCAATTTTAATATACTTAGTCCTCATTGTTTCGCGGGGAGCCTGCTACACCAAATACTCTTTATAAAGTCTGAGGGTACGGAAGACCCAGCCAGTCCTTGCAAATGCCGCAAAAATTGCGATGGCTTCCGTGAACCCAGCTCTTCATGCTTCAGCAGCTGCTGGATTTTGCGATCCCGCGAAGCAGATAGGCGCTTGATTAACTCCTCCTTCAGCTTGGTATAACGATTTGTTTCTGGAGGTGATGTGATAAGGTCCTTAACCTCAACAGAGTACCTGCTATCCAAGTTACTGATAATATAATAGAACTTGGTGTTTTCTGATACCACTCCGGCTATCTCGAACTGACCTTCGATTTGGGCAAACCAAAGTTCCGGGTCCTCCGGCCAGAAGGGTGGTATTCGAATCTTCATACGATCCGCTCGGGCTCGTCTCCTTTGCCGCCGCACTGTAATATGCTCGCCCTGCTCAGCCTCCGACTTCACGGTAGCATCCGAAGCGTCGCTACTACTGTGCTCCTCCATCCTGTCTTTTTTTTTTGCGGGGTCACCAGTGTAGGAATGGAACTAAGTATAGGTCGCTAGCAACGCGGAGGCCCGATCGCATTCGCGAAACAATGAGGACTAAGTATATTAAAATTGGCAAATCGCAAGGCACCGAGCAGCCGCGCAGCGAGCGCTGACGTCACACGGACCGGTTTCCATCGGCAGGTGATAATGCTCGGCGCACACTGGAGAGCGGCGCGCTGATGGGTGTGTGTCTGTGTGTTTGTTCCGATATTGTGTTTTATTATGTATAGTATGCGTAGGTGTGTGTGTATGTGAAAGTGATTCCCACACTGATACTATAAGTTCAAAGTCTTTTGAATGTACCTGTAGAGCAATTTATACTTCGCTTATCTCTGGTTAAATGTATAATTTCATAATAACTATACAAAAAAGTTAGAATTTCACTATATTAGATACATAGATACTTATTGTCAGTTGTTAGTTCAGAGTTACTTAGCAATGGCTGTAAGTAGTGTCACACAAATATGCTGAACTAGCTGATGCCCGCGACTTCGTCCGCGTGAATTTAGCTTTTAAAATCCCGCGGGAACTCTTTGATTTTCTGGGATAAAAAGTAGCCTATGTTTTAATCCAAGTTATAATCTATCTTCATTTTAAATTTCAGCCAAATCGGTCCAGTAGTTTTTGCGTGAAAGAGTAACAAACATACACACACACACACACACATACAAACATTCGGATTTATAATATTAGTGTGATGTGATAGTGTGATGATGACAGAGTTTAATCCTAAAGGCGTTGGTAAACATTTGTTTTGACAAGTTTTGGTTGCAATTAGGAATACGAGGCTTTAATACTTTTTTTTTTTGTAATCTCCAATAATATTTATTCTCAAAGTTTGGATGCATCGCGAGCACCGATCTCTATAGTTAATCTATGATTAAAACTGGAGAGGCTACTGTCCTACCTACTTCATTGACGCCATTTTGGATTTGGAGGACGCCATTTTGAATTTGGTTGACGCCATTTTGGCGCTATAAGCACTATGCAGATGCGAGTGTCTCTGAAACTAATAGGTAAAATTGCAAATGGCACACTGAACTCTACAATTAATGTTAATTAATAATTAATCATAGATATAACCATAGAGATTAGTGCTCACGAGTATTGGCGCAGGTTTTCTTAACTCCCAAGTCAATATTTTGTCGCAAAATTAGTTTGTTATTCCTTATGTGGAATTCCGCAAAGTAATGACTT
This sequence comes from Hipparchia sbordonii, assembly GCA_038048805.1. Classification (NCBI taxonomy): domain Eukaryota; kingdom Metazoa; phylum Arthropoda; class Insecta; order Lepidoptera; family Nymphalidae; genus Hipparchia; species Hipparchia sbordonii. The sequence continues at coordinate 1,731,314 of CM076107.1, read as the reverse complement.
AGAATATATCCAATCTTTAATGGGCCGAGTCAACTTTAGTCGCCGCTTGTGTTTGACCAGCGCTACTCGTCTTCATGTTTCCAGTTGTTCTCTGACCTCAGCAGCACGATGTCTTCTTCAGAGTCCGTTTCTGTGGGAGGAAGCTCTTCTTCATCGTAGTATGGTTTTCGGACTATATCTGCGACATAAAATTATTAGTGTCAAAATTTCTCGATTTAAAACAAAATTATAATTATATATAGACTAGTTAATGCCCTGGGATTAATGGGATTGAGGTTTTTTATTCCCGCGGGAACTCTCTTATTTCCCGGGATAAAAAGTAGCCTATGTGTTATCCCAGACTATAAAATCTATCTCTGTGCCAAATTTCAGCCATTTGGCTGAACCTTCGCAACGACTGAACCGATTTCGCTTCATTCCTTGCGACGTGATTGAGTAACAATCATACAAACTTTCGCATTTATAATATTAATAGGCTAAATAGATAATATAAATATATAAAGGCAAAAGGTGACTGACTAACTTATCTATCAAAGCACAGTTCAAATCACTGGACAATCCGTCCAATGTGCTGACACTTGGCAAACCTATAGCTAAGTATGCCAATAATGTAGGCAACATTTTTTTGAAAATTCAGCCCGTGTCAGCGCTCACCGAAGGCGGCGTCCTCGCACAGCGGGCGCTTGTCGTCGGAGGGTATCTGCGTGAACAGGTACTCGCGCCGCGCCTCGCGCGTGCCCTGCCGGCAGCTGAAGCACCAGCCGCCCAGCGCCACCAGCGCCACCCCCACCACGCCTGCAAACACGTGCATATTTTGTTTTGCATTATTGAAACTTCATTGTGGAAACACTGTATACATAGCATAGTTTTGTTACCTATTGGAAAATATTTTTTTCTCAAACATGCATGGAAATATTGTCATTATTTTCGAAAAAAGAACACGCGAAGTATCGAATTGTCGGACAAAGAAAATCAAATCCATTGCAGGAGCGTTTTTTTGAATTTGGAACATTACAACGCTCCGCGAAACAGTTTTTGTTTTTTTTTTTTTAAATATTGCAGGAGCTTTGCCATCATTACAAAGCTCCTGCAATATTTAAAAAAAAACAATAATGCCGTTTCATACAACAGTATGAAATGGCGTGCTGGGGTTACTAAATACTCTTTGATCAGATCTCTTTTCTCATTCTTGGCATACCATAGTCTCTTTGCTTAGTACAAATTGCGTTTACGTGGCTGTATAGCCATAAATGCGTTTGCCTGTCGGCACAGATAATAAAAAAAAAATTGGCGGTAAAGCTGAAAATTCGTCTTGATTTGTTATTTACATACCTACTTAATAAATATAAATTTAATAATAATCAAAATGAGTTCCCACGGTTCAGAGAGTGAAATGGAGATTGATTACCTACTCCACCAGATTTAAACCAAAATGGCGGATGGATTTGGATGTATAATATAAAAAGTGTTTTATTTCCCTGCATTCTTTTGAGAAAAGCACTATATATGCCTCGGCGGGAAATGGCAATTGCCTGTCTCGTATTTAGTAAAGTCCTCGCCTACGGCTCAGCCTTCAAACTCATACTCGACCTGCAATTGCCTACTTCCCTGCCTTTGCAATAATGTACTATTTTTTTTTTTAAAAGAGCAACTGCCGAGTTTATTGCTGGCTCTTCTAAGCAGGAAGGGCATTCCGAACCAGTGTGGTAGATTCATCGAAGATTCAAAAGTACTTGTAAAAGTTTATTTGAATAATAAAATATTTCTATTCTGTTCTAAAAAATATTTCTATTTCTATTCTATTCTATATTCATCGTAGACAGAGAAGTACCAGGGATTTTTTGAAGCTCCGTAACCGTACCCGAAACTATCGAATATCCGAAATAAAAATATAACCGTAACCGCTTCACAAGTTTCGGATAGTTTCGTATAAGTCCAAGTAAAAAAGTCTTATCTTGAAAAACTAATGAACACACACACACATTTAAGTAGTTTTTATTAAGTAGGAATCAAATATTGAATACTGAAGCCTCAATAGTCCAACGGTTAAAGGTGAAAACTGACAGGTCGCAGGTTCGACCCGTTGCACTGTTGTTGTACCCACTCCTAACATAAGCTTTCCGTTTATTTGGAGGGGAGAGGAGAGAATATACGAGAAAATCAAATTCAGCTTGGTTAATATTAAAAAAAAATACAACATACCTGCCAACATAACGAAAACGAGACGGGGCATTCCCAATATGTAGTCATCTTCCTCTAACTTCAGCAGCACGTTAGGAGTTTCATTCCCGTTGGGGTTTAGCTGTCACAAAATTTGCTCATTAGTATTTTTTTTTTGCTATTTACTTATATGAGTAATAAATATATCAAATTTCATCAAATCAGGTTCTAATAGTGCGTAAATAAAACAACTTTTCAGAAGAGCAAAAAATATGTCTCTTGCATGTCGTCGGGACTAGTGCAAATCCGCGTAGTACATTAGTACATTAAACTTTCATACGTTTGTGGTCAAATCAAAATCGCGTAAGTGTCGTAGCGACTAATATGAATAAAATGTATACCTACATAGCATAGCTTTGTAAAAAAAAATTTTTTTTTGACAAGAGCAACTGCTGAGTTTCTTGCCGGCTCTTCCCAGCAGAATCTGCATTCCGAACCGGTGGTAGATTTATGACGTGTCATAAGAGCTACAAGTTAGCCTATATGAAATAAATAAATTTTAAATTTGAATTAATCACTTTAAAAGATATCTATTTGTATCAATACACATGAATCAATAGTGTCTTTGTAAAAATTAGTCCAATAGCTGTAGAAATAAGAATTATATAAAGTTTCAACCTTCCCCTTTAAAACTTGGTCAAGTGTAGATTCGCGGTTTTTACCTAGGGTACATTCGCGGTTTTGCACTATCCCCGACGATTTGCATTTAAGGCCCAAGACACGGAGCTGCCCGCGAAATTCAAATTTAATTTGGTTTTTCGTTATTTATAAACGAATACGACAAAGTAGGCTTATGGTATTCAAATTGCGCCAATAGTAGTATCATCTTCACAGGTTTATATACTAATCTTTACGTAAAAGTATCCAGTTTAAGAAATTAGTCAAAATAATTACTAATTTGTGAGTAGCTCACGTCAAACTCATTATTTTGACTAATTTCTTAAACTGGATACTTTCACGTTAAGATTAGTATATAAACCTGTGAAGATGATACTGCCATTGGCGCAATTTGAATACCATAAGCCTACTTTGTCGTATTAGTTTACAAATTGCGAAAAACCAAATTAAATTTGAATTTCGCGGACAGACCCGTCTCTTGGGCCTTAATCAGCAAATAGAAAAAAAGTGATGTTATGACAAAAAATATAATCAAAAATTGTAAACTACCTTTATAAGCCTATCCTTCGCGATGAATCCGTCACTCGAAGCAGAGATCATCACGTTTTTGCCCATGTACGTGTTGGGCAGCGTGACCACGAAGCGACCGTACTCGTCGCTCACGTTAAACGATAACCACTTGGTGCTGTCCTGAGGGTACACTTTGATCTTAACGTCCTTCAACGGATTGCTGTCGTGGTCTAACGTTAAACCTGGAATAAAAGTTGGCACTGTAGTTTACTTTGTACTAAGTTAGACCTGCTACCATCTTAGACTGAAATCTAGAAATAGACCGCACTTTCACTCAGCTCAGACTCAAGACAGAGTTAAAACGAAATTCCCACTAAATTACAACATGGGGTTATTCAAGGGGCGGACCAACAAATTCCTAAAAAGCCGGCAACGCATTGGTGGTGCCTCTGGTGATACAAATGTTCATGGGCGGTAATCACTTAACATCAGGTGACCCGTCTGCTCGATTGCTCGCTAAAAATATTTAAAAAAAAGTTGTTATTGTTAATTGTAATTGTTAACTGGCAAACCCGCATTTGCACTTTTGCTCATACGCATGTCGGTTTGCCTGTTTTTTTTTAATATATAGACTAGCGCATGGCTGCGATTACACCTGATGGTAAGTGAAGATGCGGCTTAAGCTGGAACGCGCTTGCCTAGAAGATGCCTATTCACTCTTGATTTGAAGGTACCCAAATTGGGTGCACACCTGAAATGTTTCTCCAGATGTAGCTTAGTTTTTTATAATTCTTGTGTGAGTGCCTGTTGGCAAGCTGATAAAAAAAAATACATTTATTTCAGAGCATATTTGTGTCTCGTTTTAACTCTATCTTAAGTCCGAGCTAAGTCAGAGCACACTCTATCTATATATATAAAATTCAAAGTCCTGACTGACTGATTGACTGACTGAGATATCAACGCACAGCCTAAACTACTGAAGTTAGAAACTTGAAATTTTTACAGTTGGTTCCTTTTATGACGTAGGCGCACAATAAGGAAGGATTATTGGAAATTCCACCCCTAAGGGGTTTAAATAGGGGATGGAAGTTTATATGAAACTCCGTCATTTTTCAAGCTGTTTCCATCAAAGTTGGTATTAGAGCTTTCAGTTAAAAATAAAGCAGTACGTGTGTCACAATTTTTGAAAATTCCACCCCAAAATCTAATTCCACGCGGACGAAGTCGCGGGGGCAAAAGCTAGTAGTCTATGGATTTCACACTCAGACAAGCATACATACCTTGAACGTAAATGGTGTCGGGGTCTACTTGCACCTCAAGTTTGTCGAACTGCGCGTGGGGCACTTGCTCCGCGTTGAGTCGACGCATAGTCACATTCTTCTGTTTGATGACGTCCTGCACCACGCGCCAGTTGAGCATCTGTGGAAATAAGACTTGAGAGACAAGCGAGCAAACGAGCAGGCTGGTCACCTGATGTTAAGTGATTACCGCCGCCCATGAACAATTGTACTACCAGAGGCACTTTTCAGGAATTTGTTGGTCCGCTCCTTGAATATCCCCATGTTGTGATTAAGTGGGAACACCGTCGAAGGGGAATGATTCCACAATTTTGTGGTACGTGGAAATAAAGATCTAGACATCATATCGGCTTCTACTACTGTCTTAAGAGTGCATCGTAATTTACTACAAGTAAATTTACAGTAAAGGGATGTCGTGTCCTGTTTAAAAAAAAATAGTGCAGTGGTGATGGTAAAAAAAAAACAGTAAATTGAGGGTAGTCTATCTTATCGTTACTTACCATTAGGTAAGATCCCAGTCAAGGGCTATATTGGCATGATTAAAAAACATTATGCAATGGTGGTGGTGGTATAGTTACCGGCAAACTTCTTGGGTAAATGACCTTCACTGCGCACAAGCGAATTTTAGGTCTCATTTGAAGCAAGTAAGCGGGGTGCATAGTATCGAGCGCGTGATTGGTAGATCCGTCAACCTTTGTTTCCCGCGCCGTGTCCAAATGCGCCAACCTTGCGCCAACTTACCCCCACTACGTCACCTTATGCTCAAGAAGTTTGCCGGCACCTACAAAAACAATCAGGAAATTGAGGGTAGTCCATTACTTGATCTCGGTATCCATGACAACGCACGATGACGCGGTAGTCGCCCGGCGGCAGCAGCGCGCGGTAGTGCGCCAGGTTGGGCGACACGCGGTACTGGCGCGCCGAGCCCGCGATGGCCACTACCGCGCTCCGCATCGGACCCCCCTGCTCGTTCATCACGTAACCCACCACACCTACGACCAACGATAATCTAAATATATAAAAGGAAAAGGTAACTAACTGACTGACTGATCTATCAACGCACTGCTCAAACCTGGTGGGCGGATCGGAATATAGGGCTGATAAATCGAAGTTAAGTGAGCGAAGCCGCGAGAAAAAGCTAGTTTCTGATAAAATACAGGCCTCTTAAGACCTCCCTGGAATAGTGGTGAACGCTGTGGTCTTATAACTGGGAGGTCTCAGGTTCGATTCCCGACGGAGGCAATTTATAATTTCTGAATTGACTCTGGTCTGGTGGGAGGCTTTGGCCGTGGCTAGTTACCATCCTACGGTCAAAGACGTGCCGCTAAGCGATTTAGCGTTCCGGCAAGATGGCGAGTAGAAACCGATTAGGGTTGAATGTACACTGCCATTCCAAGTTAGCCCGCTACCAGCAAAGACTGCATCGTTTCTTACCACAGTTGAAATCGCAGTCAAGGACTATCTTTCGGCATCCATATTTGATAAAAATTCAACCTACTGGAACGAAACGTTTTAATTGAACGTTTCTGATAAAAACCTCTAACCTTCTAAGGTGTGGAACACTCGTCCAGGATCCGTTTCCTGCCAAGACAAGAGTGAATAGGCATCTTCTAGGCAAGCGCGTTGCAACCTAGACCTCATGCTATCCAATATTGATTGTCATCAAGCACAAGCCTATCTCAGATAAAAAAAAATTGTTATCGAATAAAAAAAAATTACCAGTCGAAGCCTGCTCGATTATCTTCATGATGCCATGCAAGTTGTTCCTCCACACCCAGCCGATGTCACTTTCCAGTGGCATCTTGCAACAGCTCAGCCCGAGGGAAATTATCGGAATATTGAACCTTTCGAACACCAAATCCAGCAAATTCTCGTGTGCGACGCCGTTAGTCTGTTTGCATTTGTACTGACCGCTTGGAGTTCTGTTATCCTGGTACCTTAAGGCGATCTTTTCATAGATATCTTTGGAAAAGTTTGGAATAGTGACGTCTTCGGTTCCGGATGCAAGTTCGAGGACTAAATCGAACTTCTCCGCCTCCAGCAGTCCAACGAACGCTTTCTCCCTGGTATAGTTGGACAGTGGGTTCTGATCCTTTTTAGTTAAATAACTGTATAGACTGTCGCCGAATTCTTCTTCTAATGCGTCGAAATCGCATTTTTCTGAGTGGTCATACTGAAAAAAAATTATATTGTTTCCTCGTATTTTACTTCTTCAATTAAGGTCAATTGCTTTTATGATATTTTTATGAATAAATTGGGTTTGAAAATTTCGACTATTAGACATTTTTTAAACCTTTAAGAAGTTAATACACCTTGATGGTAGAAATTTATATTATTTCTTCGTATTTTACTTCTTCAATTAAGGTCGATGCTTTTATGATATTTTTATGAATAATTAATTGGGTTTGACAAATTCAAGTATTAGACATTTTTTAAGAAGTTAATACACCTTGGTGGTAGAAAGTGGTCACTGCCCTCTACGATGCAGACTATATACATGAAATTAAGGGCAATTGAGATAGGTAGTTAGGTTGGGATCCCAAGGCGACCCTAAACCGGATAGCGCTGTATTGAAAAGGGACCCCCCGCTTTAGGCGGACCGACCGGAGCCACTGGATGCAGGCGGCACAAGACCGCCATCTGTGGAAGTTCATACAGGAGACAATGTCCAGCAGAAGACGTCTATCGATTGAAAAAGAAGAAGAAGTAAGGCAATTGAAAAATCTTACCTGATTCAGCATTTTTCCAAACAGCGGGTCAAGATTTGGTATGAAATGTAGGACAGCGTTCTGCAAAAGCTTCTTGTGCCTGGGCTCGCCTATTGAATACGCAGTGGAGATGTGGCGCGCGAAGTTCAGGAGTATCTCTTGGCCTACGGGTTGCGACCCGTAGAGGTTGCTTATGAGTGCAATGTGGAACTTGGTTTCTTCTGGTGCGCCGCTCTAGAAAACGTAATACCATCGCGTAAATCGTCATGACTGGACTGGTGGAAACGGGCAGAGCCTAGAGTTCGAAAAGCTGATGGTCGATGGGAGATTAGACAGTGGTAGATTCATTTGACGACTCGAAAGCACTTTGTAAAAGTTTATTTGAATAAAAAATTATTCTATTCTATTCAGGCGGAACATGTCCATCAGTAGTGACGATCGCAATTATCTCTGATTGGCTGGTACTCTTCGCTGTTGGTTAAAATGCATTGATGCAACTTGATTGCGATCGTCACACTGATGCAATCATTTTGGACAATCCCACAGCAGATATAATTTGTCTGGTGGGAGGCTTTGGCGGTGGCTCGTTACCACCCTACCGTCAAAGACGTGCCGTCAAGCGATTAAGCGAGTAGTAACCGATTAGAGGTATGGGTTGAATGCACACCGTACCTCTTCCAAGTTAGCCCGCTACCGTCCGTGGAAGTCCATGCAAGAGACCTATGTCCAGCAATGAAGATCTATCGTTTGACAAATGAAATGAAATATCTTTCAAATGTGAGTTCAAAGAAGAAGAAGAGGAAGATGGATGTTGCCATAAAATTTAGAGTCTGGAGACTTTACTCACGTCGGTTGTAAGCTTGAGCTCATGCAGCGTGGTGGTCTTCATGCTGTCCCCGGCGCGGAACTCCGCGATGTCAGGATACTTGTTCTCCAGCTCGGCCAACTCCGCGTACATGTCCAGCGGGGAATGGTACCGGGTATTTACTATGTTGTCTAACACGCTACAGGCACAAAAACAATACACTGAGTACAGCGACACACTAACGACACACCTGCCGAAACTACGTCGCAGCCACTTCGGCGGCTGAACTGGGTTTTTGACAAATTATTTGTATATGCTTAAAATAAAGGTTTTTAATATTATTGTTACACAATGACACTTTTTAATATCTTAACTAATCTCTGAGATATAGAACTTTTAAGTTTCCTGTTGGAAAAACAGAGCGCTATTGCAACATGACGTCACGATTCAGTAGCTCCAAACATTCCCAATACAAAATTTCCTTTCAGAAAGAGACGGATACAATTGCAGTAAATAGGGTATTTTACTCTTTTTTGAAAAGTGCCTCTAGAAAATGTACTAAAATTTTATTAAATCGATAAGTACCAGTAAAGTGCATTAAATTGACAAAAACGCTAGACGCCATATTGTGATGACGTCAGCTGGACGGTAAGTTCGTACGCTCAAATGGTTGGCGCGCTTTGTAAAGCTGTCACAAAGCGGCCGCTGGTTCATGTCGAAAGCCCGTGCTACATCTGGCTTGTGACGCCATTAATGGCTCACTAGTGACCGAATATTTCCTTTTCAGAGAAGAGTTACAGGCCACCACGCTAGCCCAATTCAGATTGGCAGACTTCACACACTTTTAAAAACATTATGAAGAACTCTCCATATTATATTCAGCAAATGATCACGATTGAGACTGTAGTAATGATTGATACAACTATTTAAATCGAAGTAGGGTTCCATCATTGTCAAAAAAGTCTTACCATACCAACAAAATATCAAAATAATCTTTACTAATATTATAAATGCCAAAGTGTGTTTGTTTGTTGGTTTGTCCTTCAATCACGCCGCAACAGAGCTACACATCGACGTGATTTTTTGCATGGGTATATTTGAGGACCGGGGAGAGTGACATAGGCTACTTATTATCCCGGAAAATCAGAGTTCCCGCGGGATTTTAAAATCTAAATCCACGCGAGCGAAGCTGCGGACATCAACTAGTTGCAAATATTTTTATATTTAAAGAATTTTTCTATCAGTGTGCTGTTTGTTTTAAATTTACACTGGAGCGTTACACTATCTTGGTCAACCATGATTGTTATTATTAGTCCCACAATACTCGCTATTTTTGTTAGGTTTTCAATAATCCCGTACTACTTAATATTTTGGGACAAAAAGTATCCTATCTGCCTCTCTCGGATGAAAACGATCCCCTTGCTAAAGTGACACTTTAAGAGCATGAGAGGTGAAAAATAATATTAGTAAAGCAGACAGTTAGTTTCAAACAATACACAAAAGCCGATACATACATAATTATATTTTTAACGAAGAATATTATTTTTATTTATACATAAATACATAATAACATTCATTAGAAAATCAATTATTTAAGTAGATAATGGAGAATTTTTTCGACTGATTTAAATAAAAATATAACCAGAATGAAACATAACAGTGAAAGTAATATTGAATTATTTGTATAAACAAAAAAGTTATAGGCCTAAATATGCACTGCAATGCTTTATGATTGACAAAAGGTTCTTGATTTAACTTGCCTACGTAGGTATAGTTCTTTCAACTCACGAGGGCGCGTGGCTCATGGTTGTGTGTGTGCCGTATCTGTATAAGTGTAAGAGCGAGAGCTTGCTCGCGCCAGACCGCTCCCACAGACACGCACACTTACGCAAGTGCATGTACACCACGTAACCACAAGTAAAGCTCACGCGCCCTCGTGAATTGCAATAATTATACTCGAATGCTAAAATTTTATTCCATGCTAAAATTTTCAACATTGATGATCTCGATCTATTTAATGTTATTTCTTGTCAAATTTCAAAAATTTTTGCCTTGCTATTTGGGTCTATATTTTATTTGTATATTATTATAACTCAATATTCAAATGTCTACGAATCTTCTCCATTCATAAAAAGACAAAAGCGTGTATGTTAAGGCGAATAGGCTTCGAAGTAACAATCAACTATCGTTTGGTTAGCAATATATAAACATTTTAGGTATTTTTTATTGATTAGTTACTGAGATACTTCGCCTTAACACGATATTGAATGAAATATCTTTTATGCTATTAAATACTCGTATAATTATGAAAGAAAAACAAACAGCGAGAGTACAGAAAAATAAGAATAAAAGTTCATAGAATATAATAACATTCATAAAACAAGGAAACAAAGCCAGTAAAGTTAATGATTATACTATCGATTTGAAAGTAATTTGTGATTCGAAAGTTCAGTATTATAATGTGGAGTTATGGAACATCTGAAGCTTGCTATTGAAATATTAACTCAATTTTCACAGCAGTACGGTTGATTTCTCCATGCACTTACCGGAAGTCGTATGCTGAAGACCAGTGCTGCGGGTCGTCTGGCATGAGGGTGAAGTTGAGGCTCACTGAACCATTCTCTGGCACTGTCACTTGCTCCGTTATACTCTCGTAACTAGGATGAGAAAAATTTTACTAATTAATTAAAAAAACCTACTCATTAAGACTAAATACTAATTTAAAAAAAATTAATTAATAACAGATTTTTTTGTTCTCACTCCTAACTGGAAGATGTCATTACAACCCTATTTTAACTAGACATTTAATTGTTATGGGTCAGAAATAACTACTAGAATTTGCAGTTGTATTTTCTACCGCAGGACAAAAGGGTATTAAGAAGAGAACAAAAAATATCACTTTTTAGGTGCCAGAAGCGAGTAAACACAAAGGTTCTCTTCAACAAAGCGTAAAGTGTGGTGAACGCCGAATATGGATATGTTCGTGGAAGTCACTTGGGTTTTCTGGCGGTGATGTTGAAAATGCCAGAACAGAGTGAACGCCAGTAGTATAGTGTGTTAAATGGTAGATAGATAGACACCCTGGCCGATGTGACCATACTTGAGTTTGCTGGCAGTGACGTTGTAGGTTACAGGAGTGAGTAGCAGTCTTTTTGCGGAGCATATAGTGTAGTGAATGCCGTGTCTAAAATGACTATGAAACTCACTTGGTTTTACTTGCAGACACAAAGTGTCCGTCAATCCTACTCAAAACTTCTTAAATGTCAGGAATGAGTAAACTCAAGTAGTTTCTGTCTTAGTGGTGAAATCCGGATATGAATATGTTCGTGAAACTCACTTGGGTTTGCTGGCAGTGATGTTGTAAGTGCCAGGGGTGAGTAAACGCCAGTAGTCACCGTCTTTAGCGGAGCGTATAGTGTGGTGAATGCCAGATACGGATATGGTGGAGTTAGCCAGACCGTGGCCAATGTGACTGTGGACGAAACCGTGGACGCCTTTGTGGACCTGTAGACAATTTTTCTTATAAAGTTTTTCTATCATATAATAACACGTATTTAGTGTAGTGATCAGGCCGTGCAGGCAGGCTCACTTAGACTTAGCAAAAGGCTCATATCTTGAAACAAATTTCATTTTTTGCCAACGTTGCCTATCTTCGGCCTTTCGCATCCAGATTTATCTTGTTAGATATCAAACAAATTTATCTTGTTTTAACTCCAAAGTAAAGTTCCAGAAAAGTCAAATTACACCTCTTACAAGGGCTGAGCAAACCTGGGCATGGGGGATTTGTATAAACATTTCGACTATTCCGTAGAACAAAGTCTCATCTGCTAAATTCATAACTTGAGATTTGAGCTTTAGAAGATTTAGTAAACTATAAACATTTTATATGTAGTTTACAAAAACTTTTAAGGCTCGAATTTCAAGTCGTGAATTTAGCAGATATGACTTTGTTCTACGGAACAGTCGATTTATTTGGAAAGAATAAAAATAAACGTGATTTTAGCCCCATCGCTGTAGTGAAAGGAACATACCTCTTCGATGAACTGCAGCAAGGCCTCCCGGTTGTCCTCCCAGTAGGTGGGCAGATCTGTGGCGGGCGGGAACTTGTAGCAGCCAAGCTCGAGCGTTAGTTCCAGGTCGTTGGAGTGCAGGTAGTTCCAGTCCTGCATGCCGCCTGCTAGCACGTACCTGGCAATATGGAAGACATTTGGATTAAGAGCTGTCAATCATTTTTTTGTAACCCGGGTCGAACGTGACCAATTGACAAGGTGATCGGTTCAAAACGACTCCAGTGATCGATCATTTCATCCAAATTGCTAAGGACATATAAACAAAACACAGGAAATACTGAGAAGAAATTTGGTACTTGTAATAAATTAGCTTTTACAAATGAAACAGCGAAAAAAACAGTAAACTAGAGATCTCAGCTCGTAACTCGCAAACGCGGGTCACGTCCCCTTTACAATATAATAATATAAAATGTTCCACAGTGTTAAACATGGAAAAGGCACTTTATCTTACCATTTAGCACCGTTGGTGATGCCTTCGGGGAATCTGTCGTCCAGCCTGTCGTTGCCTTGGCAAGGCTGTCCGAGATGCATCTTATGGTGAGCCTAGAAGAATAACACCATGATACTAACATAACTATATAGTAATACTAAAGACTGAGGGCCTAGGTCTATTTAAGACATATCTCGAAGAAGTGATGGGCTTTGGGGTCCCAAGTGCTGGAATAGCAACCCAACAACGCAACTGTAAGCGCAGCGTTCGTAGACCCCTCACTAGATGAACCGACGATCTCAGGCAAGTCGCTGGCAGTCGTTGTATACAGGTGGCACAATATCGTGTTCTGTGGCCATCGTACACGTAGTTGGCCACCAGCGCGCCGCCGTGCAAGTTGGCTGACAGCACGAACGGTACAGAGAGACACCAATACTTACATCAGAGTACACATGAGCCAGATGCACGAACACAGAGTTATCAGGCGCGGGGTTCTCTACCCCAGTCTCCATCTGAGCGTTGCCATCGTAAGGGTAGTTGGCCACCAGCGCGCCACCGTGCAAGTTGGCTGACAGCACGAACGGTACAGAGAGACACCAATACTTACATCAGAGTACACATGAGCCAGATGAACGAACACAGAGTTATCAGGCGCGGGGTTCTCTACCCCAGTCTCCATCTGAGCGTTGCCATCGTAAGGGTAGTTGGCCACCAGCGCGCCACCGTGCAAGTTGGCTGACAGCACGAACGGTACAGAGAGACACCAATACTTACATCAGAGTACACATGAGCCAGATGAACGAACACAGAGTTATCAGGCGCGGGGTTCTCTACCCCAGTCTCCATCTGAGCGTTGCCATCGTAAGGGTAGTTGGCCACCAGCGCGCCACCGTGCAAGTTGGCTGACAGCACGAACGGTACAGAGAGACACCAATACTTACATCAGAGTACACATGAGCCAGATGAACGAACACAGAGTTATCAGGCGCGGGGTTCTCTACCCCAGTCTCCATCTGAGCGTTGCCATCGTAAGGGTAGTTGGCCACCAGCGCGCCACCGTGCAAGTTGGCTGACAGCACGAACGGTACAGAGAGACACCAATACTTACATCAGAGTACACATGAGCCAGATGCACGAACACCGAGTTATCAGGCGCGGGATTCTCTACCCCAGTCTCCATCCGAGCGTTGCCATCGTAGGGGTAGTTGGCCACCAGCGCGTCACCATGCAAGTTGGATGACAACAAGAACGGCACGGAGAAACACCAATACTTACATCAGAGTACACATGAGCCAGATGCACGAACACCGAGTTATCAGGCGCGGGGTTCTCTAGCCCAGTCTCCATCTGAGCGTTGCCATCGTAGGGGTAGTTGGCCACCAGCGCGCCGCCGTGCAAGTTGGCTGACAGCACGAACGGTACGGAGAGACACCAATACTTACATCAGAGTACACATGAGCCAGATGCACGAACACCGAGTTATCAGGCGCGGGGTTTTCTACCCCAGTCTCCATCCGAGGATTTCCATCGTAGGGGTAGTTGGCCACCAGCGCGCCGCCGTGCAAGTTGGCTGACAGCACGAACGGTATGGATAGAGACCAGTTCATTACCGCTGCAGTTTCTGGTTCCGGTATTTTGTTATCCTGGAAGAGATGTTTTATTGGACGCGATGATAAAAACTTAAACCCGGCTGTTATACTCGTGATCTTCGACCATTTAGCCGGGACGCGCCTTTACGTAGATTTAGTACTGAATATATTCTGCCACTTTCTGCGGTGAGGTGGGGTAATCACGTACATCACACATTTACTCACTTCCGCACACTCTTGTAAATACTTAATGTCTCTATGAACACACACTAGCTCAAAAGCTGTCACACTTACAAGCTGAACCGTACGTTTGTACATGTGCTTCGGCAGAGGGGAATGCGTGCACTTGCCACGTCCCGGCTAAATGGTCGAAGCTGGTGATCATAAAAATATTGTACTCGTATTTTAGGTACAAAATTAATTTTAATTTCAGAACATCCACAAAGAGACCTTTACTTTAAAATACCTGATATTTGTCGTAGTCGCCATATTGAATTTGCCATGACGTCATAATATGATAGTCTATGACACCGAAGACCGCTAAGACAGCAAGCACAGGCACGCATATACACACACATACACGCTCATTAACACACACACACACACTAACACGGGTAATTTTATGTAATTAGTCTTTACCTCTGTGAGCCCATATTGATCTGGGAAGTTCCTATTCAGGTCAATGTCGTGAGCATTTGTTCTGCCTTTCTTGTTGTAATGACCTTGAGAAACAGATATAAAGTATTCATATACGGTACTTATACACATACAAACCAAATTTTGAAAACGAGTTTCAGGGACAAAAAAGGCATAATACTTCATTTTATACCGGAAAACAATTTTAATCCAGCGGGATTTCTATAACTTAACTTCGCGCGAACGAATTCGCAAAAGCTAGTACAAAATAAGCCACTTACCGACCCTCGCACGCTCGTACCCGTCAGGGTTCATACTCGGCAGCAGATGAATTCTGGTGCTGTTGAGAATGTTCTGGACTCTATGGTCTCCCCTCTTATACTCCTGGCAGAGGTACTTAGCTAGGAGCAGCAGCAACTCTCTTCCTATTACCTCGTCGCCATGCATGTTGGCGACGTATTTAAATTCGGGTTTTCCTGTTAAAATAAATTGAATGTATATGATATTTTTTATTTTCGTGACAGTAGCATGGAAAAAAAGAAAATGACATTAGAAAATATTTATTTGATACTTAAATTAGATATGCATGATTTGAAAACCACCATTTTGCATTGTATAATCTGTACGCTGCTGACGTCATACATCAAAATCGAACGCTCCTTATTGGCCTAAAACTTTACATGCATGTTAACGTCACGTTTCTTTCTGGTGTGCGTTGAACATTTTTTTCTAACCTAATTTGGACGTTTTTTTATCATTTTATGTAATTATTTATTAATTAAAATACTTAATAGGTAATTAGATAGTCAAATTGTATCAATTAGATACCTATATAATTTTCGCGTCGAAAAAATTTTTTATATATTTCTTTGACAGTTTTCTCGCGCGGAAAGCATATAGGCTTCAGTAATCATCACTGAGCATTTAGCATTACTATCCTGAGAAAACCCCACCAATCAAATGGACTAATGGAACGAGTCTGAACCCTCATCAATGAGGAAAACAACGCAGTTAAATGTTACACGAAAGCGACTTACCAGGTATATGTCTCCCAGGATGCTCCGTAATCTCCAATACATAAAGTTCGCGACCCTCAACAGATTTCCCAATGCTGGTCAACATGGTTATATCCGGGTAAGACGCCGCCAAGTCCTGGAGGAACTTTTCCATCTTCACATAGTCGTGGTGAGTGAAGTCTTCTGCGGATAGACCGTCGATTTGGTGACGAGCGATCCTGTTACGCACTGATTTGCCCCCGATTGGTAAACCTAGATGGTAGGATTTGTTGAAGAAGTTCTACCTTTTGGTAGAAAATTATAATAAGTTCTACTATACACTACTGGTAGTTAACTTTAATAGTTGAAACTGAATAACTTGAACCGATGGAACTATTTAATAAAAGCTTACTATATTTTTAAGGTATTAATTTTAAAATTCTACTATATATTACTAATTTTAATTAGAAAAAATAATTACTTTTTGCATGTACATAAATGTGATTGGAAATATTATATTATGTACTTACTTTACTATTAATAATAAAATCGGCGTAATAGTAAGCTGCTATTGCCCTAATTTATTTTTATATTACGTTTTATGTGAAGTGATTTAATGTACATTTAATTACCTTATTAATCCAATAAAAGAATACACAAATTTTACACATTTTAATACTTAATTACAATCTACAATTAATAACAATCTACATTTTGAGGTTTAGTTGTTAAAGGTGGTGGAAATTATTTCATTCCAAAACTAAATTTTAGTGACTCAAGAAGAAATGTTAGGGAAGGTTGAGTTTATACAAAGAAACGGGCAACGTATAGGGGGCAAATAAACAGTGTGTAACATAAGAGATAAAACCAACCCAACTAATGAAGCAAAAGCTCTTTATAACGGAAAAATTCGACTGCGTAAAAGGAATATAGAAACAGTCAAAATGGAGGACGAAACTCTAGTCTTTATGGTTGCTGTGAATTAATTACCCAGCGACCATAAAGATGAACTCCCCGCTATTTAATGTGCTAGCAATATATAAATACGCCATTTTACGCAGTTATTTCTTACTAATAAAGGTGATTTTTCGAAAGCAAATAATTCTTTTTAGTTAGTATACCACCACCACACCACCAAATCAATTGATTTATGAACATGTAATAACACTTATTAAATTATTATTATTATATAGGTATAAAACAATGTAACAAAAGAAACGACAAAAAAACCAGAAAAATTAAAACTGCCAGTAATTCTTTGGATTTATTTTATTTTAATATTTTCAAATTCATTATAAATTATTTATTGTTAACAATTAGATAAGTACATTTATCAATTTTAAAATTTTCACTGACAACCGACTTTAATTTATTATTTACTTAAAGTACAATAATTAATTATTAAATAAGTAATATTAATTTTAATTAACATTCGATTGGAATATGGCAGTGTAATTATTATTATATTAATTTTTAACTTTGGCAGTTATTACTTACCTATACTAATAATACCGATGAAAAAATCACATTACAATTATATTGCTTTTTATATAATATGTACATAGTTCTTTTAGTTCTATTAATATAAAGTAGTTCTGTTATTAATTAATGAGGTTTTAAGATTACTAAGAAATTTTGCACATCAGTGGCGAGAAATTCAAGAATTTAAAATTAAAGTAGAATTTATGCTATTCCAGGCTATAATCTATCTCTGTGCCAAATTTCAGCCATATCGGTTCAGTCGTTGCGACATGATTGAGTAACAAACATAAAAACTTTCGCATTTATAAATAGGATAATAGGATTTCACGTACAGTTTTGTACATCTTCTGGTTTTTATAACCAGTTTTAAGACAGATTTTGCTGTAAAATATTTTCTCTCACAAAGACTATATTATTATTAAAAGTATACTGCGAATCTCTTTTAAACTATCTATTCAGGAAAGCATTCGCGCTTAAATTTATAAATTGTAAACATGTACAAATTGGGAATCTTTAAAAAACAAGAGTGAATAGGCATCTTCTAGGCAAACGCGTTACACCTTACCTACATCATCACTTTCCATCAGGTATGATAGCGGCCTTTATATATTTAAAAAAAAATTGGAATGAATCTATCATCAGCAATATATGTATACATATTATGTTCTTTTATCCCTCGCCATAAATGTGGGAGAACCCTTACGCTGTTAGGAACAAATACCTATAAGTCATTTAATATTACTTTTACTTAAATATCGTTATATACATACTATGTGTTATAATTACAGTAACATTAGTCTGTTAATTGACTTACTACAGCAAAGAACATTATAAATATTATGTATTAAGATAAAAAATTATAATGGATATTGGAGATTGATCAATTTTATTCAAGTTTTACTTTTTAATATTCTTATAGTCTTCTCAATAAATAATCTAATGAATCTCCGATATCAGAGGTAGGATTTTCATTGATTAATACACGTTATGATGAATATCAACCTTATTCCCATGAGTTGAATGTACATTAGTTCGTTCGCAATATTAGAACGATTACAGACAACAACAGCATTTGTGATTGTCAAAGCCGAATTATCAAGGTAATACACACATCGCCGCATAGTGTACAATAACGGAAAATGAACCTTAAACCTTTGTATTAAAGTGCATATTAGTTCACCCATATAATTAGTACGAGGAAAAATGCTTACAGGTATGTTACTATGCTAAAGAAAAATTGATTGAAACTGCATAAAATTGAAATTATTGCAAAAATCAGTCTACGATAGTCGATAAAGGAAATTGGACTATATTATCTATTTTACCTTAGCTGGCTTAAAAGGTAAACAAGTAGTTTCTCGCAGAAAGGCGTAAGCGACGCACTACATAGATCATTTCGACGACCTCCCTGGCTCAGTGCTGAGTGCTGTGGTCCTATAACTGGGAGGTTTCGGGTTCGATTTCCGGCGAGGGCAATTTGGAAATTTATAATTTCTAAATTGCCTCTGGTCTGGTCTGGTGGGAGGCTTTAGCCATTGCTAGTTACCACCTTACCGTCAAAGATGTGCCACCAAGCGATTTAGCGTGCCGGCACGATGGCGTGTAGAAAGCGATTAGGAGGTATGGGTTGAATCTACACTGCCATACCCGTTCCAAGTTAGCCCGCTACCATCTTAGACTGCATCGCCAATTACCATCAGGTGAGATCGTAGTCAAGGACTATCTTATCAACGAATAAAAAAAAAGCATAGGACCCTTACGATTTGTTTATCTCTTAACACAGCTAAGAAAAAATAGACTCTATACGCTTGCGTTAGAGTGCACATTAGTTTGCCCTTAATATGAGCACGAGAACGAATTGCAACAGCAGCCAACAGTGGGTGATGGTGACGGCGGCGTTGCCATGGTAACGCAGGTACTTACCGTCGGTCAGCGTGCGCGGGTGACGGTGTACTGTGAAGTTCAGGGTGGTAGGTACTTCGGAAGTTACCGTAACAGTTACCGGTGGGGGGGTGGAGTACCTGAGATGATATTTTAATATTATTATTATTTTTAAGAATATTAACCAAGCTGAATTTGACCTATATTCTCCTCTCTCATCCAAATAAGCGAAAAGCTTGTGCTAGGAGTGGGTACGACAATAGTGCAACAGGTGGGGCATAAACCTGCAACCTGTCAGTTGAGTCTGTACTTTTAACCGTTGGGCTATTGAGGCTACAATCCTACTATTATAAACTAGATGATGCCGCGACTTCGTCCGTGTGGATTAAGGTTTTTGATTCGTGGGACTCACCACCTATTTCCTAACTCCGGCTTAGTACTGAGAATTTCTTGACAGAAAGACCCAATAAATTTTTTGGGCCGACCCGGGAATCGAACCCGGGTCATCCGCAGTCAAACTTGCTACCAACGCTTGCTATATCACTAATTTCGTGGCTGACGTGTGGTTCGGCCGTGGTGTAACGGATAACACACTCGGGCGCGATTCCCAGAGAGATATGGGTTCGAATCCTGCCGGCCTCGGAATTTTTGATATGTATTTATAAATCTATTTTGCTACCAACGAGACAGTTAAGAGTGTACTACATACCCTGCCGCCAGTGCAGTAACGTTGTACTGTCCCGGTAACAGCATTCTCCAATAGGCGCCGTGCTCTGTAGTCCTCACTGAATGGTTGATGCCCTCTACTGTGATCTGGGCATTCTGGAGAAGTAAAAACTCTTTTAACAAAACCGACTTCAAACGCCACTACTAAGAATATAAATTGTGCCTACAAAATCTGAAAAGTACCTTCGATTTCTCCAGGATCCCATCATCCTGACCTGCCCCCTGATTCTGTAACTCAGTCCCTATCAATTACGATAGGCATTTTTTATCCATTGCAGGTTTGAAGAGAAATATCATTTCCTATTGCATAGTAAACCTTCAATGGATAAAAAATATGTCAGTGGCTTTCATTTTTTGATAGACACTGAGTTACAGAATCAGGGAGCTGATGACAATGGGACCGCCTGGGAAGTATATCCTTTCAAACATGAAAACAATTTTCCAAATCGGTCCAGGCGTCTTCGAGTAACTGGAGAACATACTTACATAAAAAAAAAGATTCAGACGAATTGAGAACCTCCTCCTTTTTTGGAAGTCGGTTAAAAATATCATGCTCTATCTAAAAATGACTACCATCGGGAATGGGTGTGCTTTGTGTCTACCCATCTTAACACGTGTTAGGTTGTGGTAGGTGTGCATTTTTGAAACTTCTTTGTGGAAACACTGTGTGCATAGCATAGTTTTGTTAACCATTGTAAAAAATTTTTTTTGAAAAGAGCAACTGCTGAGTTTCTTGCCGGCTCTTCTCAGCAGAATCTGCATTCCGAACCGGTGGTAGATTTATGACGTGTCATAAGAGCCACAAGTTGGCCTACATGAAATAAATAAATTTTGATTTTGATTTGATTAAAAGTTTTTGAAATATTTTTTAATAATTCGGAATAACATAGCACACAAGCAAGGATAGACCTTTCTAGTAAAAAGCATCTTTGAGTAATCGGGGAACATACATAAATCAGACCTCAGCCTATGTGAAATAAATAATTTGAACTTTTTTTGAATATAAAAAGAACTCACTTTAACAGGCACTCCAGCCTCATCCACCACAAATCCCCGCACGCCGATATGAATCTGTTCAATGAAAGCCAGCAGAGGCTCCTTGTTAGTGTTCCAGAACTTAGGCAGCTTGTCAGCAGTCGGGTACTTGCAGCATGACAGTTCAAACGTCACTTCGAAGCAATTCGAATGTAGGTAGTTGAAGTCTTGCATACCACCTAGAAGTAAATATTCAAATTCAAAATTTATTTATTTCATGTAGGCCAACTTGTTGCTCTAATGACACGTCATAAATCTACCACCGGTTCGGAATGCAGATTCTGCTGGGAGGAGCCGGTAAGAAACTCAGCAGTTGCTCTTTTCAAAAAAATTTTTTTACAATAGGTAACAAAACTATGCTATGTATACAGTGCTTCCACAATGAAGCTTCAAAAATGCGTACGTAGGTACACACAATCCAATGCATGTCAAGACGGGCAGACAAAGCAGACCCATTCCCGTTGGTGGCACCCATTCACGAGCATGACGCATGATCCAGCCGTTGCTTCGCTCAACCATATTTGAGGGAACATATATAAAAATAAAATGTACTACCCGTCCACGTAAAGTTTACCTCACTTCACGCTTCCCCGCACCGCACCTCAAGTTAGACCCACTTAATACCAATAGCAATGTACCCCTCGCGATTGTCACTACCAAAATTTTTGTTTGAAAAAATTTTGGTAGTGACAACAAAAGTATAATTAGATGTTTATTTTTGTTTGGTGCCTATTTTTAGCCTATGAGGAAAAAAGGTAAAGTTTTGCATAGCGCAGACTTTAATTAATGACTTATTTCAAGCGGAAAAAATAAGAAATTAAAAATTACGCCTTTAGACTTTCAAGTTGTCAATGCCATGAAATGCATTGCCAGATAACAAAACTGCCGTCATAGTGGTGGTTACAGTAGAAAATACAATTATTTTTGCATGGGTATAGGAAATTAATACTCGTTATTTGCATGTATCTTTATAACATCTGTTTTTTTGTACAATGTTTCTTGCAAATAAACAATTTATTAATTACTAAATGATACCCGGGACTAAGGTTTTTTGTCCCCGCGGGAACTCTGTTATTTTCCGGGATAAAAAGTAGCCCATGTGCTATTCCGACATATTATAATCTATCCCTGTACCAAATTTCAGCCAAATCGGTTCAGTCGTTGCGACGTGATTGAGTAACAAATATACAAACTTTCGCATTTACAATATTAATAGGATTATTATAGTTGAGGACCTGGAGAACAAAGAAAAACAAAGAGTTCCCACGGGATTCTTAAAACTAAATTCACATTCAATAAAATAAAAAAATAGCACCGACCTTGCACAGAGTACCAGAAGGCGCCGTTGGTGACCCCCTTGTTGAACTTCTCCGGCAGGCACACGTCCCCGCGCCGCATGTCCTCATTCCGCGACGCGTACACGTCCGCCAAATGTTTAAACAACGCGTCGTCCGGCGTCCGACTCTCGATGCAACAGTCTTGTTTACCGCTGGAATTAATTAACCAATTTCGTCGTATAGAATAGAATAGAATAGATATATTTTTTATTCAAATAAACTTACAAGTGCTTTTGAATCGTCGATGAATCTACCACTGGTTCGGAATGCCCTAATATTGATTACCCAACTCGCAAAGTAGCCCTATGCATTATACAAGTCTATCAATACTAATAAAGCAATAGCCTAAATCCTATAAAGGCGTTGTATTGCACTCTTTTATAGTTCTTTCAACTAACGAAGGCGCGTGGCTCATGGTTGTGTGCGTGTCATATTTTTATAAGTGTTAGCGAGAGCTTGCTCGCGCCTGACCGCTCCCACCTAGGCTCCTGACAGGCACGCACACTCACGCAATGTGCATGTACACGACGTAACCACAAGTAAAACTCACGCGCCCTCGTGAATTGCAAGAACTATACTTATATGTAATAGCATTTCACAAGCACAAGCACGCATGCACACATTCATCTTTATAATATTAGTGTGATATGTGTGATGTACTGATATAATATAGATCAAAACGAATAAAAAAATTTTTGATATAAACTACATAACTTTATGATGAAGTTAAAAAATTGCTGAATGATGGTTGTGGAGGATGCTGTGATGTCACAAGCACATTATCCCATCCTGTCCTATGTGTAAGGAACCTGTACAAGTTAGAAGAGATTTGAAAAGGCTCACCTATTGTCATCATAAGGGTAGCTAGCAACGATCGCCCCACCATGTAGGTTCCCAGACAAAGTAAACTGCTTCGACATAACCCATCGCATCAGCGCCGCGGTCTCCGGCTGCCGACCACCAAACAGATACTCGTCGTCATTTGCCTTGTTTTTGTCAAACTGGTCTGGGAAGTCTCTGTTTAAGTCCTTTTTGTTTGCATTGTTCCTGCCTACGTAATCCTTGAGAGACTCGCAGGAACCTTCCTGAAACAATGTTTTAATATTCAGTTAGGATTTGACAACTGTTCTGGATTATTCTTAATATTCAGTTATGACTGGCCAACTGTTCTGGATTGTTCTGAATATTCAGTTATGATTGGCCAACTGTTCTGGATTGTTCTGAATATTCAGTTATGATTGGCCAACTGTTTTGGATTGTTTAAAATATTCACTTAGGATTTGCCAACTGTTTTGGATTGTTCACAATATTCAGTTAGAGATTGTCAAAAATAACACAGGCCTGCGATGGTTTTCCCCTTTAAAAACTAATTAGCAATTTGGGTAGGTATTAGTTACTAAGCTACGAAAAAAATAATAAAAAAATTCCATCACGTAAGTTTTCTGAGAAAATGAATTTTCATTTTTCTTAGTATTACCGCGCATTACTAGCGTTAACTTCCAATTTCTTTAATAATAGTGCATGCTTGGAGAATTGATGACATTTAAATATTCACCTACCCTCATAAGTCATTGTTTGTCGTGATTGAAATCATATTACAGTACATATGTATCAACTACTAGATGATTCCCGCGACTTCGTTCGCGTGGATTAAGGTTTGTTATTCCCGCGGGAACTCTCTTATTTCCCAGAATAAAAAGTAGCCTATGTGTTATTCCAGACTATTATCTATCTCTGTGCCAAATTTCAGCCAAATCGATTCAGTCGTTGCGACGTGATTGAGTAACAAACTTACATAGGTAAATAGGATGATACGATAGTTTCGTGATTTAATTCTGCTACCTCCACTTCATATTAACTTAGGTATTATAAAGCCATTTTTAAACGCACTAGTTAAAGATGGTATCTGTGTTAATTACCGGATTCCAAGATCAAAGAAGGCATTTTTCTTGGGTCTGAAATAGGGAAGCTCATGCAAGACGCTACCTTTGAAAAAATCTTGAATAAAATCAAAGATAATGCTTGGAATTCACTTAAAGATGTAGTAAATTTTTTTTAGAAAACAGTAAAAGCCCAAATTATGACAATATAGTGAGTATTTTAATCAGCAACTGTTATAAAGTGAGTTGCAATATGAGTACCTATAAAGTTACATTTTCTGCATTCTCAAATTGACCCCTTTCCTGAGAATCTTGGGGCTGTAAGTAAAGAAAAAGGTGAAAGCTTCTACTAAGATATTAAGGTCATGTAGAGCAGATAACAAGGAAGGTGGAACCCAAACATGATGGCAGACTACTGCCAGATATTGAAGAGAAATAAACCTGATAGAAAGCATAAGAGAAAAAGATGAAATAGGAGTTTTGAAAGAAGTAGAAAAAGAAATAATAAGTCTTTTTGATTTATTTAGTCTCTTTAGCGTTATTTTTAAATAATTCTGTCGGTTTTTTAAATTTTTAATTCGTTAATTTTTGTTTTTTTCCTAAAGTTTGTTAAAATAACCTAAAATATGCATGTCATCTGATGTCATCAATAAAAAAAAATCTCGACGTGCTAGAAAAAAATCAAAGATGTATTTTAGTTTACCATGCCTGTATATTTAAAAAAATAACATAATTATTGAAAGGGGAAAAAAAAAGTTAAATTTCGCAGGCCTGTGTAATCAGAGGATTTTCTGTTTGCCAGTGGTTGTCAAAAAAGCTTTATAATTTACTAAATAGCCAAAAATCATTTTATTCTGACGATATTTTGTTTAAGGTGATTCAGTAGTAGATAAGGGAATTCCTTTTTCTCTTATGTAAATAAAAAATAACTGTACAATTAAACTGTAATCTTACTAGTACATAAGTTTTTTTTACTAAGGCATTCATTCATATTATCTTATCTTATTCATAAAATAGGTTAATGTGGTACTAAACAAGTTTTTAAGATGTGTCGATTTTGTTTTTATTTAATATCTATCTTGGCTCAGGGTTGTCCCAGTCTGTGGGAAAAGATTACTTTTATCAGCTTATCGTGACACTGAGTTTCTATTTAGTAACTGACTCACGAAAAGTAAATAAAAACAGTTCCATTTTAGTTATAGCTTTTTATATACACTTCTTATAAAACTGAAAGTTAATGAGTGGGTTTGTCTCAATCTAATCTAAATAATATATAAAATGTCAGATCAGCAGGGCGATTCAGACTTGTTCGATAACATACCGTGTCGATATGGTTAGATATCGATCTCTTTTTGTCGTGTGAATTCAGAGCGAGCGAAATATATGTTAACAAAGCGAATCGTTCGACAAATAAGTTATCGGAAGGGTCTGAATCGGGGGGCAGGCTGAAATTTGGCATACAGATAACTATTATGAATAGGCATCTGCTAAGAAAGGATTTTTGAATCCCCTAAAGCCAAGTGGACCAAGCCAGATTCAATTGAAAAATTGAAAGTTGTCAATTTTATTTATAGTACCCAATGTGTATGTAGTTCATACATATATTAAAAATCAATACAAATACTTATTGATACTCCAATCGCTTTTACCAATTGCTAAGAATTTTCCACTTAACTTTGGGGTAAAGCTATTTCTTAGAAACACCTATTTAAATAAAGTATTTATACCAAATGTAATTAAGTGTATTAAGTATTATAAATGTAATTCCAAGATGAACATTTAGCAGTCATTATTTTTACATTTTTGTTATCATCTAAGTAGTTAACTGCAATGTCTGGGAAGTGATCAATAAAGTAATTAATGGCAAGTGAATAAACATTGCAATGACCCCGTTATCAATGCATGTTGCATTGATAACGACATACAAGTTGCACAAGTTAGCAAAACTTTCCAATAATAATTGTATAGCTTTGATCAAATACTTAAAATTTCAAGTTTATTATTTGCATGCTATGTACATGCAAATAATAATATGCACAGCTTTACATGCTCTCTTAGGCACAGGGGTAACCCACTGCCAACTTCCTAGCTCTGGGCTAGTACTGAGAATTTTTTGTCAGAAAAATCCAATACATTTTATGGACTATAGTTACATATTGATTGACACCTCATTCGTCAATAGATATAAGGTTTTACAGTGGAACATATGTAAAAATACATTGAATTGTATTTAGGAAAGGGACTCCTTCATAGTCAGGCCAGACAAGTGATCAGGCCAATGTCAGGGCTATACCGCCCAATTGCCTGTTTGGACACAGGTTACTGATGTCCCATACATACAACTGGTAAGAAATAAGGGATAGTTCAGAGGCAGACACTCTGTTATAAATTAGATTGTCTTTTTCTTTATTTCCCTAGGCTGGACAGTTTATGCAGTGTTGTAGGTAGTAACAAGTATGTTATCATTCTTGATATTAAAATTTATTGAAATAAGACATTATAATTTATAAAGAAAACCCTTGAATCAAATGTGGATTATTTACCCCAGATAAGAGACAAAAAAGTAAGTATATAATAAAAAAATATAAAACAAATATGTAATCTGAGTAGTAAATAAAAATATTACTTTGCTCTTATCTTGGCATATCAATAAAAATTTAATTATTAACACCTACTTTTAAATAAATAGCATCTTTTTATTGCTCTTATAAACCTTGATAAAACAATAAGTTACTAAGTAAGTAAGTACCTATGTAAGTTTTAAGTTCAAAAAAAGCATACTTACTTTACTAGCCTCAAACCCATCAGGGTTTAAAGACGGCATCAAATGAATGTCTGTTGTGTTCACCAGTTTCGTGACCCTGTCGTCTTTTCCATAATTGAAGATCAAATATTGGGCCAAATATATCATCAATTCACGGCCAACAGATTCATCCCCATGCATGTTGGCCACATATTTGAAGGACGGCCGGTCTGGGTGCACCTGTTTCACACCTTCACTGATCTGTATAACAAGCAGTTGACGTCCTTCTACCGATTTCCCTATCGAATATACTTTCGCTAGTTCCGGGTAGGAGCTCTCCAACTTGTCAAATAGTGTGACTAAATCGTCATACTTGGTATACCTAGGATTTTGTATAAAGGACTCGTCATCTTCGATGGAGCGGGGCACGCATTCACTTACTAATAAACTAAATATCACAAATAAAAACTTGTCGCACGAAATCATGTTCACGACAACCGTCCATACGATTGCACTTTTATACTTGATTATTGTTTTGTAAGTAAACAATTCACACAATTTGCAATGCACACATTATGCACGATTGATATGATATGTATGCAATGATATTAAGTAAAATTGAAGTTCAAGCAATAAGACGAACACAGTGTTGATTCACAAGTTCACAACGAGTGACATTTGACAACGAGCAACAACGGGGGGTCGGGGTCCGGGGAGAGAACCATAGGAGAGAACGACGATGACAGGCATAGACAATGACAGGCGATCTCGTATTCGATACTTTTATTTCGATTATTGTATCGATAGGTAACTACTTAGTAACCATCGAAATATCTTCTTCTTTTCTTTGGTGAATGGCTTTTTCCATCGAAATACCTATATCGCGCTCATTCGCCTATTGCAATTTGTAACAAGGGTGACATAATTCAAATTCGACAATAGAATTCTCTCGTTAAAGTGTTATGTTCTTTTTGTATGGTGTTGGTGAATTTTGAATAATAATTATACTACTATGTCACCCTTGGTCGCAAATGGGTCATTCTACCGACATGCTATTTTTGTGTTCGCATGAAATATATCGTAGCTCTGTAAATTTTAAGTAGCTTTGATGCCTAACTTTAAAAATTCTTGACCTTATCTATTATCTCGAATAACAATTTTTATAATTAATTATTAAATTGTACTTTGTTTTTGTGGTACAGTATGTGAGTGATCACGTCCTGTAGAACGTTCGCGACATGGGACTTTATAATAACGTGTCTGTAAAAAATATTTCAAAATATTCTGCATGTATATTTATTTAAATAATATGTAATATAAATGACTAAGAATCATCCAGTAAAATTACAAAAAATATCACTTAATATTTCAAAAGTTTTTTAAGATTATACAGAGTTCGTAAAAAATAATCACACCTGTAGAAAGAAATTGCCAAAAATGGTGTAATTTTTATTTTGTAAATTGCATCATTATTTTCTATTTGTAGCAACCTTAACACTGTACCAGCACGTTAGTATCGGCCATATTTTCGCAGGTGATTTATATTCAGAGAATTAAAAAGTTGTTTAGGCGTTCAACACCAGTGTCAAAGTTAGTTCCTCATTTCTGTACTCAGCAAAAAAACGTAAGTAAACAATTTAAAAATATAATAATTACATAGCATCTTCCATTAGCTGGTTTTTTAGCGAAATCAAGTGAATCATCTTTTCATAATCTACAATTTCACGTAGAGGACGTATTTTTTGTTGAAATGTCAATTCTGTAGAACTCACTCCTGTTGATGAATTTTTCTACAGAAGTGATCTATTTCTACAGAAATGATGATTTGCTTAGCAAGCATATCAAATTTTATATTTTATCTTTGTAAAAAAGATTTACTTGGATTCTAATTTTATTTAATTAAACTAACGTACACGTATGCTGCCTTTTGTCGTTATTGAATGTTTTTATTAACTGTACCTACTGCTTTTTTTTCTCCTAAAGAACTGCATTGCATGGCTACATTTTTTTACAGGTATGGCATATAAAAGGCGATCGGAAAAAGAAAAAAAAAGATCGTTTAAAAGAACAAAAAAAGGCATGGATACGAAAGAAGAGAGAAAAGATGTCTCAAGCTGAAATAGAAGAAAGACTGAGAAAGGATAGAGAAAGATACAAAAAAAATAAAGAAAATGGGAAAATAAAATCGATAAGAGACTGCACCCCTAGATCTCAATAAGCAATCAGAAAAAATTGGCGCGAGCGTGCAAGAACTAATCCTGAAAAATTAAAACGATTAAAAGCTACGGAGCAGAAAATTAAGGATGATGACACTCCTCTTTTAAGTCCAGTCTCGGCAGGTTTTGCAGTTACAAAACTTATTGGCAACAAAAGAATGAAATTGTTACGTTCAAGAAATCATAAAGGTAAAATTATAGTAACTGATAAACCACCAGAAAAAATATAAGAGTAACCAAACGTAAAACAAAACAAGCAAAAGTAAAGGAAGCTGTTCGCAAGTTCTTCGAAAAAGATGAGTCGAGTCGAATAACATCTGGAAAAAAAAGAAACTATTACCAAATATAAACAAAAGAAACAAATAAGACTACTTAATGATACTATGCTCAATCTTTATGCAAAGTTTAAAGAAGAAACACAAATTAAAATTTCTTATGCTCTCTCTCACAACCAATTGATGATGATGATGAAATACTCGTATACAGAAACCCAATAGCATCTACATCAAGTCACCCTGTTGATTTTTATAAAGTATGCTACGGATCTGATAATACTTCTGATGACGAAGAGATTTTTCCAATAAAAAAACGAAAACCTTTCAAAGAAAATATGACACGCCCAATTGATGGAAAACTTTCAGAGAATACTCAGAAATATGGTTCACCAAATAATTTGTTTTCGTCAGACAAAGAAAATGATATATTTTAATATTCCTAGTGTCCAGGTTTTATTCTACAGGGTATGTTGCATTTAGATCGTCATTTCTGTAGAATTTTTTTTCCTTTTTTTTATAGAATTTTTTACTTTTGTTTTCTACTTAAAATTGACATTTTTAGATTGTTGACACCAAATATGATTAGAACTTATAATCCTGTTTTGTTTGCTTACTTTAATTAGTAGTTTAAGAAAATTCCTGTCACTCATGTCGAAATTCTTATCACTCCTGTCGATATGACAATACCTAAATGTGTAATTATTTCTTGAAATTATAGTGATTGATCTCTGATTTTATTTTTAAGATAGTTATTAAGTTAAATCCTATTATAATAAGCTAATAAAAAGTTTAAATTGTGAATTAAGAAAAATATTTTATTTTTTACCATTCGGTAGAATGACCCAAATGAGCTATTTATTTGGATAGCAAGTCCAGTATTAATCAAGGATTTAATGAGGATTTAGACATCAGTGACAGGATTGGACTGATGTGAAGTCTGTCAAACATCAAGTTTGAATGCTTCAGTTGAATTGTTCACCTCAAACTTTGTCAAAGTTCAGTTCAGTTGTCAAACATTTCGATATAGAGGTGGTTGGGATTTTCGTGATGCTTTAAAATAAATACGAACGAATACGAAACAAATCAATTTATCGGGATAATCTAATACATTATCGCTATCTTATCTTGCGTTGACAATAAATGTAACATGCGATATCACTAGCGGTACCTTAAAACTAACGTGTTTATAATGTGCTACTTTTAAGCTTTATTAATAAACAGTGTTTACCGTTTCAATTTATTGGGTTTTTTGGTGAAGAACAATGCCGTCGGGACGAGAAACTACGGTGTCCATACCCCTAACACCAACAAGATCTGATCTCTACTGGAGAAGGATTTTCACTAAGGTATTTGGGTATTTGTTAAATTACAGTGTCCTACATAAAATGTTTGACTGCTCGTAAACTGAATAGTTTACCTTTAGCTACGTATTGTTTACACCACAGGTTTACACTGTTGCTGTAGTGTTTGTAAGTGAAAGTCTGTCTGAATTTTTATGAATATTGTGTGTAACTACCAATTAGGTAGGTACCTGTAACTTAATTGATATAGTTTGGTAGGTAATTAATAGTAAATGAACCTGTAATAACCCTGTGGTTCTCCAGGATTAAAATTATGCTGTATTATTAATAACTAGCTTTTGCCCATGTGGAGTTAGTTTTTGCGTCTATTTTTCTGCGATAAGAAGTAGCTATATTACTGTCTTAATCCTCAACCATACCAATGCAAAAAATCACGTAGAGCCATTGCTAGATTGATGCGTGATTGCAAGACAAACAAACTCACCAACAAACTAACACACTTTATAATGAGTAAGTGTTGTATGTCAATTATATGAAGCTCCTAATTATTAGCTTAATATTAAAGCAGTTTATCTTAAAACATACATTTAAATTGATAATATTTGATAATATTCTCATCTTCGCTCCATATAAGTTGAAAGCTTGTGTTAAGAGTGGGTACGACAATAGTACAACATGTGGGGATATTACCCGCAACTGTTCAGTTTTCAATCTGCATCCTTTACCATTGGGCTAATGAGGCTATAAAACAAATTATTATAACACAACAATGACAGATTTAGAAAGATCTGAAACTTGACTTAAGTAAAAAAATATAAAAACATAATTATTACAAACATGAGATGTTGTCAGTCACTTAAATGTTTGTTGAACCATTTTTATGACTAAGAAATTGGTAAATCACACCTTCCCTGATTATATCACTTTAGTCAACATTGTATCTTATCAACATAACTATAAACTCAGTGTTTGTTTCACACATACACACATGACACACATACTAAAATCCAAATTAGACAGTTCACTTTTTGGGATTTTTGCTTTCATTTTTGTTGCTTCACTGATGAATCATGGAAAATTAACCATCTAAACACAGACTGTTCTCCGTTCACAGGCGATTTTGCCTGTGCAACGAAAGGTTCACTGGTACACTGCATAGTTCATAGCAAAAATGAACGATGAACGGTGCACTGTCTAATTTGGGCTGTCTGTTTCAATCCACTGCAGGACTAAAGCCTCTTCATTTAGGAACCATTATGCTGTTGTTGTTTTGATGAGTCTACTCTTTTCAATGTTTGTCTTAGCCTGTACTTGTCATCTGGATCAGGGGGCCTATTCTTTATTTTTGACATTTCCAGTGGCCAGTTGAGAACTACAGAAAGTTCCCAACAAAGAACTGTCAAACCTGCATTTTGTCATACAAACCTATGCAATCTTTGACAATTTTAGTGGTCATCTGAACGATAGCCACAGAGATAGTAAATATGTTATTTTATTCTGTGGAGACACTACTCCTTTAGCACCACCCAGGGATAAATCTAGGGTAGGTAGTGTGAGGTATCTAAGGGATGAATGTTACCAAGCCTCTCATTTATTTAGTTAACAATTTTAATTTATTAACCGATAGATGTCTACTGTTGAACAAAGGTCTCTTGCATGGTCTTCTATAGGTCTCGGTCTTGCGCCGCCTGTTTCCAGCGGCTCTCTGCGATGATGTCGTTGGTTCACCTAGTGAGGGGTCACCACTGCGGTTCCGTACATACGCTGCAGGATTTTTAAAGACCGCGAAAAACGAACGAAGTCGCGGGTAAAAGCCATTTATTAAATAAATTGGTCTGTAAATACAAAGTACACTAGTACAAGCCATAGTTAATCATAATTGGATTTATGATTATTAGTATTGGTTTACGTAAATATTAAGTGCATTCTACACGTTATCATTCCACAATCACTCATGTGGTTGTACTTGTATTTTAGCGTAATGTAATGTGGATCACTGCCAAACTCTCTTTTTTTTAAATAAAAATAGCATTGTAGATTTTTAAAATTTTATAGATAAATAGTAAGAACGGAATTTAAAATACCTACAAACACTGCGCTTAAAGCCATTTAATACCTACCAGTTTTTAGGCTCCTATTCTCAAAGGGTGCCAACAGGCAACCAGTCGTTATGGTGCTTACTAGCCACGGCCGAAGCCATTCACCAGACTAGGAAAGTAAGAATTTAGTAGGTGTAAATTTCCAAAATAGCCTCGCCGGGAATTAAACCCAGGATCTCCATTGCGTCGGACAAGTCGTTATGCGTCATATCTGGTTACCACAGCCTACTAAGAACTAAAGCATGTCACAGGATGTCTATTGACTTCCTGGAGAGCTATTTGATGACTAATCCATCATCCCTTCATTTAAAGCTAGGATATGGTATACCCACTCATATTATATTGTCTCAACATATGACTCACAACAATTGGTAATTCAACATAAATTACGTGTGATTGTTTCTACATACTACAATCTATTTTTACTTAGCTGTCTTCAGTGCCGATTTGATTTCACTATCCAGTGACGCCTAACCGAGGAATAAATTGGGCGTTCTGACAGGTTTTGTATTGAAAATCTGTTAATAAGTAGAGGTTATTACACAGTTAATGAATTCATTAATGACAAAGTTGCTTGGAACCAATCTGCTTTGCTTCAGCTGTCCACAAGATAGATAAGCTACATATTCTAACATTTTTTGTTTTGAAAAGAGCAACTGCTGTGTTTCTTACCGGCTCTTCTCAGCAGAACCAGCATTCCGAACCAGTGGTAGATTCTTTCTCGACTTGCCATAAGAGCCACAAGTTGGCCTACATGAAATATATAATTTAGAGTTTGAGTTTAATGGTACAGAAACCTTTGATCAATAATGTATGTTACACGACTTTAAATACGATGTCCCATAAAACAGCCATGATTAACAGTGCGCAGAATGCCACAAAAGAATCCCCGCAATAGATGAAATAAAACATCTAAGTGCAGTAAGCGCCAAATACATAATGTATTCTAATAACTCGTAAGATATTCATTTTTTAAATCAAATAGCTGATCCGTCTCTTGGTAATATGTATAGGAATTTTATATAAAAATCTTGGCTCTGCAATATGCAACCCATTGAAAATAAATGCAAATTTGGTTTAAAATTAAACCTAAATTCGCGACTTTTTTTGTCAAATTTCAATATTTTGTTTCTACTCAGTATCGTCCCTTGGAAATATGATGTAATTTTTGTCTGTATTTTTTCGTATAGTTAAAACTTGATCTACTGCTGTGAAAACTAAATCTATATCTGAAGATTTACCATCACACGCGCTCTTCAACACCCAGTCACTTCACACCATCTTACGCCGCACTGGTATATAAATTATTGACGTTTATTGAGAGCACTCACCAAAATTCATTACGTCAACGTGTAATGAATCATTGAATCAAGTCTAGTCTAGTCAGCGGCGTCAAATTCATTAATAAAAGTGGTTTGATCGTTCTCGATCACGCGTATTGGGTGGGCGTCATAAAAATAATCATGACTGGTTTTCGGGGGAAACCGCGAATACATAATATTTTCTCGTAGTATGAACAACTTGCGTGATGTTGTGGAATGTTATTTAAATTTTAAGCACGTACCTACTTACCTACCTACCTACCTGTTTTTAGTAACATTTCCCTTGTGTACAAAACGGAATATACAATGTACCCAGTCGTAAAGTGCACAAACGAAGGGATGTAAAACTAGGCTTAAATTTTTTAAAAATAAATCAGTAAAAAAATCGTAAATATTTTTTTAAAGCTTTTTTAACCCTCGACGTAAAAAGAGGATTGTACGACGAAAGAAGTTTGACGCGTGAATCTGTCTCACCCTAACGAATGGACCAATTTGGTTCCATACCAAAACAAAAAACGCCGAAAAAATAGGGGAGCCCCGTTTAATTTTTAATTTATTACACATTCTCTGAAAATTACCACTGTGTACTTATCATGAGATACAGTCCGCTGACAGACAGATGGACAGACGGATAGCGGAGGCTTACTAATAGGGTCATGTTGGTTACCCTTCGGGTACGGAACCCTAAACAGCAGAATGTCACGCGTAATGTCCGCGTCGTTGATAACGGTAACCGCATGCGATAGGCAATAGGCTTGGAGGCATGTGCAGCTCAAATATTAGCTTTAAACTGAGTTAGCAGGTAACTCATCCGTGTTTGCGCTGACCTAACTCCCGATAAAGGCCGATAACGCATTGTGTGCACAGCGGCACGATTCATGCACGCTTTGTGTATTTATTGCCTAACATTCTTTGATTTGAATGTTGACTGTGTTAAAATAAATTATTTCTTCAAACCATCATGTCTGGTGGGAGGCGTTGGCCGTGGCTAGTTACCACCCTACCGTCAAAGACGTGCCGCCAAGCGATTTAGCGGTCCGGCACGATGGCGTGTAGAAACCGATTAGGGGTATGGGTTGAATGTACACTGCCATACCCCTTCCAAGTTAGCCCGCTACCATCTTATCTGCTTCGTCACTTACCATCAGGTGAGATCACAGTCAAGGACTAATTTGTCATGAAATAAAAAAAAATCATCAATCATCCTCAGCAACCCATCAACAACTCGCTACTGAACGCAAGTCTCCTTTCAGAGAAGTTATACGCGGGTCCAATGAAAAGTGGCAGACTTCACACACCTTTGAGAATTATTTAGATCTCTCTGTAGTATAGGGGTATTTTTCTTTTTATCTATGGTATAGGTACCTCACGATTGCTTTCCTTGACCGTTAAATCATGTGGTAGGTATAAGTGATGACCCCCCGAACAGGATATCGTAATAAGCCATCACTGCTCCATTTATTTCTTACCGATTAAACATAACCCGGCGTTAGTTTTGAGTGTAATATCCAATTTAAAGTAGGTAGGTACCTATAAGTCAAACTACAAAAATTGCGTCAAATGTTTAAATACACAGTTTATTTATTTACTCCCGAATCTCTAAGATATATCAAAAGAAAACGAGTAGATAAACTTTTATCGTGCGATCATACTAGCCCTACTGAACCTTTCATTTATAAACTCGGAGGAAAAAAAATTTTGTGTTTGTGTTTACAAATGAACCCTACTGAACCTCATTTATAAATGAAAGGTTCAGTAGGGCTTCTTTGCGACCTTATATGCGACAGTCCAAGCGCTAGTGCCTTATAAATAGGGCGACAGCGTTTGGGAGGTCGCAAACAAAGCTAGGAGGATTAAGCTCTGGAGTGGCCATAGGATGCGTACCCCTCTGTAAGTTTTTATTTGACGGGTATGCCCAGCGGTCATACCCGTTATATAAAACTGTTTGACTCGCGTCACGCGCCTGTCAACAACGTATGGTTAGCGGAGGATGAGCTCCGGTATAATATGCCGACTATGAGTGATTTTCCTTCTAAAAAAAATACCAAAAATATCCAGTTTATGAAAGGATAACATTACTTTTCTCCTGATATATTCTTTTATCCAATTAATGCACTATTTAAGGAGAAAACTTAAAAATACTGTTGATCCGAAAATGTTGCTACGGAATCGTACAAGAAATAATTTCGGGAAATTTAAAAAAATTAACCAATCTACTTATTACTCGATTGGAGCCCTTTATCATGAACTGCATAATGATTTGATTACATACAATTAAAATTACGATCGAATAGGAAAGGTTGGGGGTTTATGTTTATATTAATTTATAAACTTTAGGCAAACAATTTAATCGGTTATTTTGAAAAGGACGAGTCACACATTTCGTCAAAACTGAGTTAAGTAGAATATTCGTTAACATTTTATAATATTTTCTTGTCGTGTGACTGAGATTTTGTTGGTCTTGCATAGTAAAAATATATCATTATCTGTATGTAGTAAACTCTTACTAGTAAACTGAGCTACTATTGTAGCTATGTCACTATAACTACTTTTTAACATTTTAAAAAATAGAAATCCGACCAAAATCAGATCAAGTTATTTATACCTTTGCCTTAATCCTTACCAAAATAAATGTTTTTTCAAGCAAGGCTGTTTAAATACCTGCAAATTACTTTTTAGTTTATTAAAATCGGACATTCCATTCGAAAGATATTACGAGTTCATTGATGTAATTTATTCTGTTATCATTTTGTTTTCAATCATCAAGTCCCATACCCAAAGGGAGCCAGCGATACACTATTGCTAAATATATTATTATTTAGGTAAGTATGTCCTGCATTTACTGTGCGTTTATGCCAAAATGTTTAAAAAATAAATATCCACCCTTGCGAAGCCGGGACGGGCCGCTAGTATAATATAAGTAACCGATATAATTGCATGCGCAAAAATCATTACAAACATACACAGATTTGTGATTAAAAAGCCTTATTAATATTCAATCGCCACAATTAAATGCCCTCGTGCCACCTCGGTTTATGAAAAATTAAATTGTAATAGGTATTGTACCCATTCATAAAGTTGGATAAGCTTATCATTAACAGTATTTTTAAGGTAGTTTTTTGTTCAAATAATAATGAGGATTTTATTTTAAAGAAGTTGGTCACACTGCAAGAAAATTAGGGCTGGAAGCAGAAATTATATCGATATTGATATTTTCGGTGAGTATGGTATAGGTACATCATGTATTTTTTAATTTTCTTATAGAACCAGTTAGTGTTCCAACAAATGTCTACTATCCATTGATAAAACATGGATAAAAGTTTAAAAACTATAAACTCGACTACAAAATTGTATGTGGCATTTCTTAAATTTATTTATTTACTAGCTGATTTCCGTGACTTCGTCCGCGTGGCGTAGTTTAGAGTAACTTGCTACTATCCGCGAGAAGGTATGTCCTCTATCTCCGATAATATTTATTAGATCTTCACCAAAATTGAATAAAATAGTATTTTTCATAAACTTTCATCCCCTATCGCGGATGAACCTTATTGTTTATTAGGATAAAAAGTATCCTATATATTAGATTCAGAATATTCGATTTAGATTTATATTCTCATTTTATACAATTCATTAAAAACTTTTTAAGTCTTAGCCAGACCAACGAACAGTAATTGATTGCTAAATTGATTTAA
Source organism: Hipparchia sbordonii (assembly GCA_038048805.1). Lineage (NCBI taxonomy): Eukaryota > Metazoa > Arthropoda > Insecta > Lepidoptera > Nymphalidae > Hipparchia > Hipparchia sbordonii. Next base: position 1,693,446 of record CM076107.1, on the reverse strand, counting down.
CAATATTTTAATTTATACTATTAGTTGAACTTCATTCATTCATTAATTCATTTAGAACTTATCGAAAGTCGATAATCGATAGTGTCGCAGCCCAAAATTGCTTACATAAATGACATGATTGTTTCGTGTAAGGATAGAACGTCCCTGTGTGTGAATTTGGTTGTGTGCGTATACTTTAAGGTTGTGTTTGGTAGTTTTGTCGTGTGCGTGCATAGCAACGTGATTGAAAAATGCACCTGTAGTAAGAAATTGTTTATGTGTGCTACCTCGCCCCGCACCGTAATTGACAGATTTTTTTGCAAAGAAATTAGACGTCAAGGCGTCTCCATCTAAAACACAAAATTTTTTTTCCTCCGAGCAAACAAAGACACATTTATGACACCTGTCAATTTGTCGTTATTTTCAGTACGACCGTGATCACGACGGCCAGATATCGTACGTGGAGCTCAAGGAAATAATAGAGTCCCGGGAGTACGACCACGACCTACCAGACAATGTGGTGGAGAAGATCATGGCTCTGGCGGACCGGGACAACTCCGGGTACCTGGACTTCGCGGAGTTCGTGGAGATGATGCACAATCCGGACTTGAAGGCGGTGTTCGGACATTTCGTCGCGAGATACGTCCACTGTATTATACCGCATCGAGACCCTGTCGATACGATCGGTGAGTTCCCTTCGATGGCACTTATCGAACACTTTAATTGTACACAATTTTATTTATCGAACCAAAAAGACGGAGAGCCAGTGGGATATTTTAGTGCGGCACTTAATAAACCGTACGTTATGTGGCTAAAATCCCATAAATGTTAGAGCAAATTGAACCTAAGTGAGCGTGTTTTAAGGTCGTAGTTAAGTATAGTCTGATTTTTAATTCGGTGGAATTCTGACAGATGTCATTTTATAAATAGAGCGAGTTATTTGTATGAAAAACAGTATTACCACCTGTAGTTCGATTTTACCCCAAACTATCTGTCAGGCATTTGTCATATATCTATGTTTGGCCATTGATTTTTATTTGTATAAGTTTCATTTTATTATCTTTTTTGTGGGATTTTTTAAATCTCTGGTAACATTAAGATACGTCAGAATTCCACGCAATTAAAAATCAGACTATAGTAAGCGTGTTTTTGGAACTACCCACACTTGTTTCGCATAGTCACCGCGTCGGGGCATCGGCGGTTAGGCGTACATACCGAAGCCACTGCGCCACGCCCGTGCTCTTAAAAAGCATTTAGTACTACTGATTTTCAGTTTCAGCACGTACTTTTAAATCTACATACTTGTATGTTTAGTTTCAATTGTATTGAGTAATTTAAGGCATTTTAGTTATTTCTTTTGTATGAAAACTTGATGCAGCTTGGATCTTTCGCATGTGTATCTACTTGTGATACATTATAAAACTATCTCTTGAATAAGATCACACTAGATAAATATTATAGACCTCTCAATTAAGTACCGAGATTTATGTACAGTCGAATGATGTTAATTCGGTTTTATACACAGCTTAAATTAAACTAAATTGACCAGGGCCCCAAGTCTGCTATTTTACATGTCATTGTCAGTGAACCGCAATGCCATTACAATTCAATTATCATTGGTCCAAAATTTCGTAGTCTACTAAATTCACAATGGTCGTTCGATGTTCTTGTAATTGGATTGTAATTCAATGATCCTCGTTATTGCCATTAGCTAAAAAGCGTTCGCCGAAACGAGTTTATCGTTATCAAAAACGTTATACGCTATCAATTTATGTTTTTAAAATTGTCAGTGGCAAACCATCGGAAAACAATTGTGACGCCATTAGTAGACTACCAAAATTGCTAAAAGTAGCAATTGGAATGTCATTGATGGACAATTGATCTACAATTGCAATAGCAGACTTGGGCCCCAGGCTATCACATTCCAATATGTATCTCGTACAAAAATTTACCGAACAAAAAAGACGGAGAGCCAGTGGGATATTTTACTGCGGCACTTAAACCATACGTTATGAGGCTAAAATCCCTAGTTTGGTCTTTGATCAAGTGTTTCAGCACGAAGCACGCTAATAGAGTTAATAAAGCATTTTGTATCTATAGCACATCTATATAAACACTAATTTTGTTTGGTAGACGGGTGGACAGGATTCCGCGCGGTGTCCTCTACAGATGGCGGTACTTTATTTTTTTTTTTTCTAAATTTTATTTGTGTCGTTGGTTTGTTTTCATTCATGTTTTATTTCGAATCATAGACCACCAATTAAAATCATATCATATACCACCTTTTTGGATATCGATCTTTGATTAAATTGATGTTGTGTCTAGTTCTACTATGCACAGTCTAAACTTAACTAAATTGACTGGTCTAAATGTTGTTCTATCCTTTTCCGCAGGGAGGTTTATGAAAGGGATAGCATGAGATTTAGACAGTCAATGTAATTACTCTTATAAATTGAGTACACATTTTGCAAGTGTCCCTTGCAATCCTATATTATTAAGTGGTTATGTCATCATCATCAAAAATATTCTTTTTTTGGTTCCCTTGTTTGTTATATTGCTCCGTACTGTCATCTCGGTGTTGCTATATTTTGTTACTAACTGCTATTTAAGTGCATGTTTAGGAATACGTCATCTCAAATCTCATCTGTTTGCTTATCTCATCTCAGTTTCATAAGACATTTAAGCCTTTTTTATGTATAATTATAATATGTTATAGAAGAGCTAGAAAAAGAGATAGAACATCGTTGAGCTATATTTACATGTGTACTTAGATTTCAAAACAATAGATACTAATAATTAAGATAAGATAATATACATAAAAGCTATTTCTATCCGTAATCGGATTACAATGCAAACTTATGCAACTTAATTACTAGTTAATTTGGATAGATTGTTGATACACATATTTAATAATATGTTTTTGTTACTAAATGAACGTTATAGCAAAAGGCTAAGCTTTTATTTTGACGGAGGCATCTTACTAGTGTGTTCGTGTTTCCTTATAATAAGGTAGATTTATATATTTTTCCTCGTGTTTTCCCAACGAATAATCATTGTGTATTAAACAAGATACATAAAGGCATATTTTGAAAATTGAAACCACAGACTACGAAAAATTTAATTTAACGTCGGTTATAGTGATATTTTTCGCAATCACCTTACTCATCCAAATCGGTTCAGTAGTTTATTTGCTACGGTAGAACATTCGTATATAGTCACAATAGACTGCTAAAGTCATAACGCTTTTGGCTTTGCGATAGTCGTTTAAAAATGAAAAACAATAATGTAAGTATCTTTTATTATAATTTATATGTATCTAATTTTATTTTAGTATATACGCGCAAAAAACGGTCGCTCAGACGAATATACCCAGTCCCAATCAAAGATGTCACCAACCAATTAATCATAATCCAAGAGCTAGTGGCACGAAACCGAGCGCAAGTTACAAGATCGACTCAAACAGATTCACCGAGACGTGGGTAATGAGGCTGGTTTCCTCATTCTGCTAGTTAAAAACAAAATGTTTAAATGTAAATTAGTATCCATTATTCATAGTATCAGTGGGGTTAGTATAAGATTTAATTCGATTGATCGTATTCGTATTCGATGACATTTGCGTCAACGTAAAATGAATCATGACAGTATTGTATTAGTGCTCGATTTCGTGCATGCATTCTTATAATTTTACGTATACGGATACGCTCCAAATTAAAATTGGTTGTACTGAATTTGTGACTTTAAACCGATACAATTAAGGTTCATTTTACTTTGACGCTAATGTCATCGAATACGAATACTATCAATCGAATATTAAATGTTATACTAGACCCACTGGTTGTAGCGCCAGACGATAAGTCTATGCAGTTTTATGTGCGGTAAAGCATAGTCACGTTTCGTTAGTTAGTTATTATCTCCTCTATTGCTCAAGCGTAGTGAATAAGGAATTCAAAACAAAAAGTATTGCTCGTAAACATTACGTAGATAGCTTAGGAGCTGACGTAGATATAAACATTCGTATATTTTATATTCATATTAATGTCCTCCCAACCGAAGCCGGAAAGTTAGGCCAATCTCATAGAGGTTAGCTGTCTGCGCGGGAGATATTATAGTGCAGATGTATGTAAGCTCAGTCTCATAGTCCGACATTACCTATTCAGTGGTCCGATGTAACGAAAATCCGACTCGATAAGTGAGATTATATGCAGGGCATAACCCTACTTCCTAATTCCGGGCTATTACTGAGAATTTCTTGACAGAAAACCCCAATACATGTGTTTTTGGCCTGACCCGGAAAGTCTAACCCAGAATCTCGTCATCAATAATCGAACATTTTAACCACTAAACTAACGGCACAGTTAGGTTATTATTCTAGACATATAGTTAAAGAAATCATTTTTTCAGTGAATGACATAGGCTATATATTTTATACCCGTGCGAAGCCGGAGCGGGCCGCTAGTATTGTACCTATATTTTATTAATTATTATTCCTTATGTTTCACGCGCGTTTATTTAGAATTTTAAACCACGTTTTTGAATATTCTTTTATGTGCATTATTATTCAGAAGAAATTAAAAAGTGCAACCGCAGGCTTTTTAGTGTATACTTAACCAAACAGTTTTTTAGGTTCGTTTTTAAATCAGAAAAGTTTAAATGAACGGGAAATTTTGTAACCCATATTCTAAGGTCGCGCTAGGTCGTTACACCTGATGTTTTTATCTCAAAGTTAGTCTTACGTCTTAGATACTCAATTTAAGGCTTATTATATTAACTGAATAATTGGAGGTCGGCCTTATGCGAGATGCCATCTGAAAGGGAAAATCTTATTGGTCAAGGCTACACTTTTTGTCAATTTAGAAGAGTCAGTTACAAGTAATTTATAGTTTCTTTTATAGAGTTTGATATCATCATCTTTTTTATAGCTAAGCGGCATCTAACTAAATGGCTTTTGTTTCTGGCATACTCTTGCCCACTTTGCCTGATCTTGTACATCCGATTTGATCGATTTGTTGGCTTTCATATCGGCGTTTATGAGATCTAGCCAGCATTTTCTTAGACCGCTGCGAGTTTTGAGAGTTTGATATTATCATCATAATCTATTATAGGTACTATAGTTTCATCACATGCTGGTACTAGGCCTTTTTAGGGTCTCTTGAGGGACCAAACCGAATTAAATAAACCACAAAAACTTTTGTTCAATCATCAATTGTTCAATCTGTTTTGTAATAGTGACGTCACATAATTCAAGTTGAGAAAAGAAATCTAACAAAAAAGAGAGGGTTGAGTTGTGCTCAACTCTGTTTAACTTGTGCATTCCTACTTTACGAATGTATGTATTCGAGAAAATGCAATTACGCTTGCAACTAAACGCATTAGAGGTCCGCTGGCGCCAATCGTCACAAATCCTTGCATTTGATCGCGTTGACTCGCCGTTAACCATAGTATTTTGCAATATTTGTTGTCGAATGGACGTATATAGCGTCCCTTCACTGATCCCGGCCGTGGAAAAAAAAAACAAATTACAGAATAACCAATATTTGTGGAATTACTGTTAAATATGAAACAGTTCTGAAAATTCTTTGATTAAGATTGTCTATTAAAGAGTCGAAAGTAAAAGACCTTACGTCACAAACGCATGCAATGATTACTTTTGGAAATGTGTTTTTAATCGTTACTCTAAATGTGTTATTTATCTAATTCCAAGAAACATGTGGTTAAAGACGTGCAAACGGACTGATAGTTGTGCTGTATATAAAACTTTAAGTGATAACATAAACGGGTATACGGTGATCAAATTATACGTGAAGAAAGTTTTGGAATACGTGAAAAAGCTCGTTGAATGTTTCGGTATGTCACATTATCTGTATTTAGAAACACATCATTGATGCTACTGCATCGGTACTTAGATAAATGTATACCGATTATATTTATTAGAAACAGTGCTTATTCTTCCTTAACTTCGTTAAAAGAGATATCATGTAGTACTTAGCATTATATTAACAGTAGGAAGTCCTTGAGCTAAGGTAGGTAGTTTTTATTCCGCCAACTGACTCGTTGCCATCCATATTATTGCATTATTACGTACACAATGATGTCCTTAACCTAAGTCATTATCTTTCACATCATATATATCATCATTATGTGTATATCATAAACATAAAATGCTATAGTTGAGTCATTATATATCGTATTTTTTCAATTATATTATTTGTAGAACCTCAGGTTAAAGGTGATGGGTTAATTATTTATTAATGAGCTTATCTAATTAGGCATGATGTTGTTATGTACACATCAACTAATATAACGCTTGTGTTGTTTATGGTTTTAAAATGGAATCCTTGCTTTTCCATATGGAGTATATTCTTGTTAGAAAAATTAGTATTCTAAAAAAAGTTTACAATAGTTCTATGCAATCGTAACGTATTGTATGGAAAATATTGCCGAAATACACATAAATCATAAATATGTATAACTGTTTTAAAAGTTATACTGTTTTTTGTTATTATTTGAATTATAAGCAGATATTTTAAGCCACTAACATAGATGTTAAGGTCAAGAGCATGCAGTACTAACGATATTTTTTCTTTTTTTTTCTCCTCTCCTTGTCCTATTGTTGTTTTGTTTACCTACTTTATGTGTTGCCAATTTCCTACCAAAATAATAAACTTACCAAACAAAAATTAATAACGTGGAAAAATTTGCAAAAAAATAAAAAATGTGTTTGCTAAAATTTCTAAAACAAAAAAATCACGTTTTTGCTACTTGAAAATGCCTACAAACCTATGCGTAAGATTGAAATTCGCTACAACATTATCTTGTTAACGTCAATGTGCCCTTTCCACACGCGGCGACTTAATTGATTTAAAACGTCCTGTATGCCGTAATGCCACGTTTATGTCGCGTGCTCTATTTTGTATTGTTGCCATCTATTTTTGAAACGACTCGAAACGGCAATCAAAACCAATGTCAATTGAGAATGGAATCTTTCATATTTGGGCTCTTATATTTTGAAAAACTAAAATTGTGTTAACTAAAACTAAAATATTCTTATGTGGAAATGTAATGAAAAAAAATTAATTATTGGTGATAAAATGTAAACTTTTAATAACCAACCAATACTTTGACTATGCCGTGTTTTTCGCCTTGTTTTAAATATTCGACAATCTCTTTATTTATACGAAAATTTAATAAAAAAAAAATTAAATTCCTGATCAAATGTTAAATTAATTAACCAACTCTTTGACTATTCTCATTGTTCGTTTATTGATTCGACTATTCCTTTTTTTAAATGTAAATAATAAAATAAAAAAAATGAAAAAAAATATAATATTTTTTATCATTTGTGTGGTCAAATGCCACTTAAAATTACAAACCAACTCTTTGACTATGACGTATAATTAACATTACAATTATTGCTCAAAAAAAAAACTTTTCTTCAATAAAAATAAACATTACTTAAACTTATTTATCGAAAAAAAAAAAAATACATGCCGGTGTCACACATAAAAAAATACGCAAAAAAAATTGGTGTTACGTAAAAAAAAAACAACCCCTTCCCATTCCGAGGTTCCCTCCTCTTGTGTTGCGTTAAACAGTCCGAAGCCGTAGCAGCACGATATTTACGTACACAGACGGCACGTATGAAGAGGAGTACTCCTGCTGGCCGCCGGCCATCTGCATGATCATCATTTCCATCGCGGAGATCGTGCTGTTCTGCTACGACGCCGCACAGGGCAAGACCGACGCGACGGGCCCCATCGCGCAGATATTCATATACAACCCCCACAAGAGGCAGGAGGCGTGGCGGTTCCTGACCTACATGCTCGTCCATGTTGGGTGAGTTACTTTTGTCATTAAAGATTTTAGACTTGATTCGTGGTTTACTGACCTAATTGTTATTAAATATCACGAGTACGTACCACGGTAATTATTTTAGTTGGGATTGTCGATATTTCGATCCAATTGCATAGACCGTGGTCACGACGAGACTGCGGTGTTGCAAGCGTCGTACAGCACCTTTAAAAAGTGACGTTGTTAGTGTTTTTTGCCGAACTTTAAATGACGTTCCTCCGAAAAGATCAAGAAGGCGGGTAGATAGATTCTACTCAGGACAGCTTCAATTTGACGTCTCGCAACACCGCAGTCTCGTCGTGACCACGGTCCATGCAATTGGATCGAAATATCGACAATCCCAACTAAAATATTTACCGTGGTGCGTACTCGTGAATTCGTGATATTTAATAACAATTACTTTTGTCATTGTACCAAAGCCTCAATAGCCAACGGTTAAAGGTGCGGACAGAAAACTGAAAGGTTCGGACCCCACCCGTTGCACTATTGTTATACCCACCCCTAGCAAGCTTTTCGCTTATTTGGAATAGGAGAATATTAGTCGAATTCAGCTCGGCTAATATTCTTTTTATAAAAAAGTTAAGCACCCAGACCGTAGAAGTATATACCGATATAGGTCATTGAGTCACTGAGCTATAGCAACCGGGAAATATCATTTAATATCATTTTATATCATCAATTATTGTATGATATGCTGTTTTCATGAGCATATTTAACTTCTAAATGAGCTCGCTACTATTTTAAACCGACTTCCAAAAAAAGAATTGTTGTTTTTGTATGTTTTCCGATTACTCGAAGACGCCTGGACCGATTTGGAATATTCGTTTTTTGTTGGAAAGGATATACTTCCTAAGTGGTCCCATAGTCATCAGGTCAAGATCTGATTATGGTATCCTGGAGAAATCGAGGGAACTCTTCAAATTTTATAGGCACAATTGATATACTTTGTAGTGGCGTTTGAAGTCGGTTTTGTAAAAATAATTTTCACGTATAAATTATACACTACATCGTCACTTACCATCAGGTGAGATCGCAAACGATGGCTAACTTGTCATTGAATAAAAAAAATTCTTTTGAAAGATTGCTTAAACTGTTTGTGGAATTTAATTGTAGGATGTCAACTACTTTAAACTTTTATCAGGCGTACTTGAAAAATCACGGAGAAATTTCGATATTTCTTATTTGCCCATGGAGTAAATCGTTAGTTTCAGTATTGAAGTACCGTCAAAGACGCAAGCGATTTAGCGTTCCGGCACGATGGTGTGTCGAAACCGATTAGTGTTGAATTTACACTGCTGTACCCTTTCCAAGTTAGCCCGCTACGATCTTAGCGTCATTTACCATCCGGTGAGATCGCAGTCAAGGGCTATCTTGTCATCGGATAAAAAAAAATGTTTTCCGATCATAGTTCTCCTTCCTTTCAGCGTAGTCCACCTCCTAGTTAATCTGCTGGTGCAGTTGTTCCTCGGCGTGCCGCTGGAGATGGTGCACCGCTGGTGGCGAGTGATCCTCGTGTACCTGGCGGGGGTCGCGGCCGGGTCGCTGGCCACGAGCCTGACCGACCCCAAGGTGTACCTGGCGGGAGCGTCCGGGGGCGTGTACGCTCTGATCGCCGCTCACATCGCTACGATTATAATGGTGCGAGATTTGCTTCCCTCGTTATTTATGATCACACTAGTTAGGGCTATGACTACACTACCATACCCCTTCCAAGTTAGCCCGCTACATCTTAGACTGCATCGTCATTTACCATCAGGTGAGATCGCAGTCAAGGACTATCTGTCATTAAAAAAACACTAATATTACAAAGGCTTTTTTGTTACTTCTTAACGCGACAAGAAATGAACCAATTTGGCTGAAATTTAGGATGGAGATAGCTCATACCCAGGACCAACAATTAGGCTACATTGTCTCCAGAGTTCCCGCGGGAATTAAAAAAAAAACGTTAATCCATGAGGACGAAGTCACGGACATTGTTATAACTAGTGATAAATATATACAAGCAGAAGTTTAGTTATTATTGCACTTGTAGGTTTTTTTTAATAATTTTAATGGCCTGCTACCGTATTATGTATTTTTGACATTTCCAGGCAGTGGCTAACTGGAAATGTCAAAAATACATATCACTTGGTAGCAACTGAACGATAGCAACTACTACTGAGATCTATAGAATGTGCTTTGACTCAGCTCTGACTCAAGATAGAGTTAAAACGAGACATACATATGCTCTGACATAAATCTGTCTCGTTTTAACTCTGTCTTGAGTCTAAGCAGCGTGAGAGTGCGGTCTATAGAGTTCAGCTTAAGATAGAGAATAAATATCCTATGGGCCTTTGGCAAGGAAAACTCATATACAATGATCATAAACGTATGTATTGGAGTATGTGTGAATTGTTTATATAAAATAAAAAATCAAAATTTATTTATTTCATGTAGGCCAACTTGCAGCTCCTATGAAACGTCACAAATCTACCACCGGTTCGGAATGCAGATTCTGCTGAGAAGAGCCGGCAAGAAACTCAGCAGTTGCTCTTTTCAAAAAAAAATTTTTTTTTTACAATTGTTAAAAAAACTAGGCTATGCACACAATGTTTCCACACAGAAGTTTCAAAAATGCACACCTACCGCAACCTAACACATGTAAACATGGATAGACACAAAGCAGACCCATTCCCGTTGGCGGCACCCGTTCACGAGCATGACGCATGATCCAGCCATTGCTTCGCTCAACCATATTTGAGAGAACGTAACAACCCGCACCACACGACACCACTAATAATCGCTACAAACGCAGTAAAAATGGTACATAAATTCCAGAACTGGGCGGAGATGGAGTTCGCGATAATCCAGCTGCTGGTGTTCCTGCTGCTGGCGGGCGTGGACGTGGGCACGGCGGTGTACGACCGCTACTGGCGCCACCTGCAGCAGAACATCGGCTACGTGGCGCATCTGGCCGGGGCTATAGCCGGTGAGTGGTTACACCTGTATGATGATGGAGTTCGCGATAATCCAGCTGCTGGTGTTCCTGCTGCTGGCGGGCGTGGACGTGGGCACGGCGGTGTACGACCGCTACTGGCGCCACCTGCAGCAGAACATCGGCTACGTGGCGCATCTGGCCGGGGCTATAGCCGGTGAGTGGTTACACCTGTATGATGATGGAGTTCGCGATAATCCAGCTGCTGGTGTTCCTGCTGCTGGCGGGCGTGGACGTGGGCACGGCGGTGTACGACCGCTACTGGCGCCACCTGCAGCAGAACATCGGCTACGTGGCGCATCTGGCCGGGGCTATAGCCGGTGAGTGGTTACACCTGTATGATGATGGAGTTCGCGATAATCCAGCTGCTGGTGTTCCTGCTGCTGGCGGGCGTGGACGTGGGCACGGCGGTGTACGACCGCTACTGGCGCCACCTGCAGCAGAACATCGGCTACGTGGCGCATCTGGCCGGGGCTATAGCCGGTGAGTGGTTACACCTGTATGATGATGGAGTTCGCGATAATCCAGCTGCTGGTGTTCCTGCTGCTGGCGGGCGTGGACGTGGGCACGGCGGTGTACGACCGCTACTGGCGCCACCTGCAGCAGAACATCGGCTACGTGGCGCATCTGGCCGGGGCTATAGCCGGTGAGTGGTTACACCTGTATGATGATGGAGTTCGCGATAATCCAGCTGCTGGTGTTCCTGCTGCTGGCGGGCGTGGACGTGGGCACGGCGGTGTACGACCGCTACTGGCGCCACCTGCAGCAGAACATCGGCTACGTGGCGCATCTGGCCGGGGCTATAGCCGGTGAGTGGTTACACCTGTATGATGATGGAGTTCGCGATAATCCAGCTGCTGGTGTTCCTGCTGCTGGCGGGCGTGGACGTGGGCACGGCGGTGTACGACCGCTACTGGCGCCACCTGCAGCAGAACATCGGCTACGTGGCGCATCTGGCCGGGGCTATAGCCGGTGAGTGGTTACACCTGTATGATGATGGAGTTCGCGATAATCCAGCTGCTGGTGTTCCTGCTGCTGGCGGGCGTGGACGTGGGCACGGCGGTGTACGACCGCTACTGGCGCCACCTGCAGCAGAACATCGGCTACGTGGCGCATCTGGCCGGGGCTATAGCCGGTGAGTGGTTACACCTGTATGATGATGGAGTTCGCGATAATCCAGCTGCTGGTGTTCCTGCTGCTGGCGGGCGTGGACGTGGGCACGGCGGTGTACGACCGCTACTGGCGCCACCTGCAGCAGAACATCGGCTACGTGGCGCATCTGGCCGGGGCTATAGCCGGTGAGTGGTTACACCTGTATGATGATGGAGTTCGCGATAATCCAGCTGCTGGTGTTCCTGCTGCTGGCGGGCGTGGACGTGGGCACGGCGGTGTACGACCGCTACTGGCGCCACCTGCAGCAGAACATCGGCTACGTGGCGCATCTGGCCGGGGCTATAGCCGGTGAGTGGTTACACCTGGAACTATCTCTTTGGTCTCGTACTGGCTACGAGGCATTGGCCGTTGCTAGTTATTAGCCTACCGTCAAAAACGTGCGATTGACTTGACTGCGATCTCACCTGACGGTAAGTGGCGATGCAGTCTAAAGGTCGTAGCCCATTTACACGACACCGCTCCCACCCAACCAAAGTATGAGCATTCAAATATGGACTTAATATCGTGCTCTGGAGGTGCACTTTACAGTAACAACACCGCGGTACGGTAACGGTACCGCGCGCTGTTTTCTATTTAGTGTTGTTACTGTAAAGTGCACCTCCAGAGCACGATATTAAGTCCATATTTGAATGCTCATACTTTGGTTGGGTGGGAGCGGTGTCGTGTAAATCGGCTACGACCTTAAGATGGAAGCGGACTAACTTGAAAGGGGTATGGCAGTGTTCAACCCATACCCATTATCGGTTTCTACACGCCATCGTGCGGAACGCTAATCGCTTGGCAGCACGTCTTGGACGGAACTAGCCACGGCCAAAGCCTCCCACCAGGCCAGACCAGAGACAATTCAGAAATTATAAATTTCCAAATTGTACAACCGGGACAACTTTCGTAGTCGGGTAGAAAGTACATGCAACTTCCAATGTTTTCAGGTCTCCTCGTAGGTATAGGAGTGCTCCGTAATCTAGAGAAGAGGAAATGGGAGAGGCGGCTGTGGTGGGCGGCAGTGGTGCTGTACTTCTCGCTCATGATAGGCGGGGTGCTAGCCAACATCTTCTGGACGTCACATTTCGAAACTACATAGGGCAGAAGGCGATATTTTCTGGAGGACTCTCGTAGAGCAAAAGTCAATATTTTAAATCCGGTGTGCCAGATCTTTTTTTCCACGTACTTCGAAACTGTGGAACCACGGCGACGGTGTTCCCACTGAATTACAACATGGGGTTAGTCAAGGGGCAGACCAACAAATTCCTAAAAAGCCGGCAACGCATTGGTGGTGCCTCTGGTGCTACAAATTTTCATGGGCAGCTGCAATCACTTAACATCAGGTGCGGGTCACCTGCTCGTTGCTCGCTAAAAATATATTAAAAAAAAAAAAACTGGAGTCGGTTCACTTTTTTTGTAAAAGATTTCTGAAAATGGCGTCTCCGGAGCAAAGACTCTTATTTTTTTTAATCTTTTTGTTAAATACCTCTGAAAATGGCAGTTTCTAGAACAGAAGGTAATGTTTTGCAGAATCTTCTGGAGTTGTTACAATTTTTTTTAAAAGAGCTCTGAAAATGGCAGCTTCAAGAGCAAAATTGCTTGGCTATTGCCAGCAGTATTTTGAGGGTATACCCAGAAATACATATTTAACATTCGTTTAAGAGGAAATAATAATGTATTAATAAATTTTTGGCTATCCTTGCGAAATTATGATGCCTTATCTAAAATTGATAAAAGTTTTTGAAATATTTTTTAGTACTTTCAGAATAACATAGTATATAAGCAAGGATAGACCTTTCTAGCAAATTATACTGCGTAAGCATCAAAGTATGTTAAAGAAGATCGCAAGATTCACAAAATCCTTTAAAGCTTTAGAGTTTTTCAGTATTGAAATTTTTTTTTTTTTAATAAGTGAAGTTTACACCTACGATGAAAATGCGTAGTATTAGTTTGCGATCATCTTTATGTGGTAATTTTTTCTTGTCTTGCATTTGAATATTTTGCCGTATATGCCTAGTTGTTATTTATGTACATGTAAGATGTCTATAGTTATAATTGTGTTAGTTCAAGTATTTATTTTTGTGTCATATTTTCCTAACTCGCTGTAAATGCTCAATTGTTACTTTAGGACTTTAACCTCTATGATTTAATCTTTCGTCGTCTCAACCAGTGGACGGCATTTGCTGCAACCTTAGTACGAGTTTGCACATCTCGACAACGTTGATACAATTTCGAATAACGTCAGACTAAAATGGAACTAAACTTCTTAGGTATATTAAAGTCGTTCATCCATTGCTACACATATAATTTAACTCGCAAAAATTCCACTGCTACACTGGCTAAACTGTATAAACTTGAGCCTTAAAACGAGATGGTTAAGGTACATTTTACTTTGGCAATACTCGAAATCTATCAACGTTTGCGAGTTGTCTAATCTCGTATTAAACTTCGTCGATCTCGTTTGAGGATCACTTCAAAATACATCAAAGCTGGCGCCGCACAGTTTAGGCGACGATATAACAGCAATTTCGTAAAAAAAAACGTCTATAAATATGTGGTAATGTCAGCATCAGCTAAACGAATGTGAGGATTTATTTGTAAGTGCCAATCATAGAATAAAGTAATACGCTGGAATGTACTAATTTCACCATCGCTGAACAACTTTAAACAAGGAATAAATTTCACGTTCTGACAGTTTTTGTATTGAAAATCTGTCAAAACATATTTGTCGGTTGCTCTGAGATGGTGAAGTTAACATTTAATCGTTCGCTATCTTCCTTGTCTTTGTTCCTTTTGCTTTTGTGTATACTTATTTTTAATAGCGCTGTATGCATCATATCGTATGGCATAGTATTAAAAAACCATGACCAATTAATTATAGAACACAGTGATTTGTGATTGAGAAACAAATCGATGTTTGTGTATTGTTTGCGCTAAATAAGTATTAATAATAACCGTCCTTCTATTTAGTCAAAATTTGGTTGCTATTCAGTGTTGTAAAATAGTTTCTAGTGATAAGGCAGCTTTTTAATTATGCTGTTTATGTGTATAGAAATGCATGCCAGTTCCTACCGTATTTAATCTATCTGTAATTTGTTACTTAGCAACCTTGTAAATTGTATGGATTTTTTCGGCCGTTGCTAAGTAAATTATCGACAAATCGGAGAAAGATTAAATATAAGAATCGGGCATTAACCATCATTAGCAGTCGATCAAGCGGCACTTGTCGCGTATCGCAGTCGAATAGCTTAGTACATTTAACATGTCGCAATGCTCGAAATCTATCAACGTTATCGAGATGTGTAAACTCGCACTAACCCTGCTGCACATTTTTCCGTAGAAAGATTAAGGGCTGCACGCTTCAAAGCAACAGACAATAAGAATATGCTACAGACGTATTTGTATATTACGCAGTTGGCATAAAGTTCAATTTACTTTGAAACATTACAATATTGGGACGCGTTGCGTCGACTTGTCTCCGCTTTATGTGGCTCGAGCCTTATTATAAAATGATTCTATAAAGATTATAACAGAGGCCAGGGCTTCGTTACTTCGTTACCTACAGTCAAAAACGTGCCGCCAAGCGATTTAGCGTTCCGGCACGATAGCGTTTAGAAACCGATTAGGGGTTTGGGTTGAATTTACACTGCCATAGGTACCCCTTCCAAGTTAGCCCGCTACTATCATAGACTGCATAGTCACTTACCATCAGGTGAGCTGCAGTCAAGGACTAACTTGTCATCGAATAATTAGCAAAAAAATCTAATAAGTACGAGTCAGTACTTACAGCTTTAAGTGTGCCTTACATTTGGATGAATTTTACATTTAAATTTTGGTAGCGTATTAAAATTTCAGTATTTTGTAACAATTTTTCAGTAACTTAAGCTATCTTGTTTATAAATTAATATATGACTGAAACATTCTTAAGTCAATGTTTAATGGAAAAAAAAAACACTGCCCATAGTTAAATTGATTGTTACAAATGGAATGATGTTTTTTATCGTACTATTGGTATAAGTATTTTGTTTGCTATCCAATTTTATAACATGGTAAAGTAAAATAAATTAGATTTTATTGCTTATACAATTAAGGCTCTGTACAGATGACAGACATTTTGTGGGATCTAGTTCTGTCTGCAAGTGTAAAATTTTTTCTTGTGTTTTACGGCCTATAATTCTGTATTCCATTTTGTCGGATAAAAAGTGCGCCATCGAATATCTGTCGTCTGTGCGGAGCCTAAAAATTTGTTAGGTACCAATTTTAAGTTAAAAATATAGCTTTAACGTAATCAATCCATAATCCACTGATATAATATAAAATAACTGGTCTCTTAAAATTGATTTAAATTCTTTTTCAAAATATTTTCAAGTTAAAAGATGAGTATTAAATACTATGAAGAGTTTCTCAAACGCTTTTTTTGATATTTGGTTGTATGACAGAATGTCAAAAATCAAGCACAGTCAATTCTATAATCGAGCGATATGTTAAGCTCGATTTCTATATATGTATTTCGAAGATCGATTCGATGAAGTAGTACTAGACTCGATCGATATAACTTTTCGAAAAAATTCAAAATTCAAAATTTATTTATTTCATGTAGGCTACCCTGTAGCACTTATGATAAGTCAAAAATCTACCACCGGTTCGGAATGCAGATTCTGCTGAGAAGAACCGGCAAGAAACTCAGCAGTTGCTCTTTTCAAAAAATAAAATAAACTAATTTTACAATAAGTAATAAAACTAAGCTAAGTATACAGTGCTTCCACAGTGAAGCTGTTTTAATCTTCAATTAAAAGGCCTGAACGGAATGGAAAATGTATTAGTCCCTTTCTCCCCTTTTTACGGATTCAGAGAGACTAGAGTCTAGTGACTAGACCCACCGATCTTATTCCACTATGGCAACAATCGCCGTCGATCGGATTTGGTCATCGATGTATATGGATAGGCTTCTAGAGGAAAAAAAAAGCGCTCAAAAAGACAACAGAATTTGCAACATTCTCTTCTCCTAAAAGAAGTTTTGAAAAATGTACTAATGTTGGCTTCATTCAATTTTTTGTTCTGGTTAATAGGGAGTGGCTTCTTCTCGAACGTGATTGGTTGACACTCCCGTCAAAGCGAACCGCGGGGAACGCGCGGTGTTCATTGAAGTAATATTCAAGTGCATTGTCGTAGACGCAATTATATGGGACAGGCATATCCATACATATCGATGGATTTGGTGAAACTTTACACCATTGACTAATGGTGTAAGGTGTTGCCAATTATTAATAAGTTTAAAGAGTCGAGTGAAATTATTATAGTTTTTATTTATACTTAATCAATAAACTCTCAATACCTACTTCGTCTTTACAACCATAAGTCGATTGTTTTTTAAGCTTTAATTGAAATAATATAATTTATAAATAATATGAGCAGGTCATTGATAATATGGTATTACCCTACGAATAAATAATTTATTCCTAATGGAATTTTAAAATATATTTTTTTAACGAAATAAATTACTTTCCAATGTGTTTTATGATTCAACTAAGATTATATAATAATAGATTAATAAATTATTTAAATATTATTTTATTGTTTAAGTGTTGTTTGATTAGTTTAATTTCTTGTATGTAATAATTATTAATTTAAATGTTTATACGCACATTTCAATGTGAGGTTGAAATAAAAGCCATTTTTTTAGTAAAACATGATTTTTAATTTTTTTATTACATTAAACACCTAGAAAAATAAAACTAAAATTGAGATTTCGAATTTAAAAACTTATGAAATACTTTGATATAGTGGATACCAAAAATGGGTGGGCGTGCGTGTTTCTTAGTTTCTCCGTACATTTGCAGCAACTAGTGAAATTAATATGCCAAAAAAAAAGTATTATTAAAGTATTATTATTATAAAAAAAAAGCCATTGACTCCCACTAAAACTATTAAAGCTTTCGAAATGAGCAAACTTGTACTTGGGGTACATTATAAAACTCAATTTACAACTGAGGTATAATTATAATTTAGTTTTAAAACTCAGTCTATTTATTTACAAAAGTATAATGAGTATTATTTATTTACAATAGTAGGTAAGTATAAGTAAAAAAAAAAAGAAAAGATAATACGTTAATAAAATATTAAACTTTTCTTGGCATGATTGCAGATAAAATTATACTCTCTTATGTGCCGCAATTAGTTGTTGTATATTGCTCATCATTGCAAAACAAATCGCTCATTTGCGACAAGGGTGACATAACTCAAAATTCACCAATTTTTGTGTCGAATACTTTTTGCTATAAAAACAACATTACGCTAAGCACAAAAAAATAAGAGCGAGAGAGATTGTGACTGATGAATGCTCTGTCGGTTAGTTGGCCGCTGTGTTATTTCGAGACCGCAGCATCCACAAAACATTACTCTCTAACGAGAGAATTCTCTCATCGTCGGTTTTGAATTATGTCACTCTTATCGCAAATGAGCGAAACGTAGGAAGAAATAGCTGCTTAAATTTTCAGTCGTGCTTCTGGCATGTATTTATCTCTAACTTGATCAAAATTTGTTAAGGCGTTTACACTCTAATTGAATTCAATCCTCGCAGTGAATATTTTCCGTATCTAAGCGTGACCCGCTTCGCGAAGCTTTTGTCGCTTAGGTCGCACGAGCGGGGCTTTTCGCCCGTGTGTGTTCGGATGTGTTTCTGCGCGTTTCTTAATGGACAACTTTTGAAAATTTAATGCAATTAAGGCAATGAAGTATACCGCGTAAGTGTTGGCGTTTACGCCCTAATTGCAGTCATCCCACACTGTATGTTTTCCTTGTGGTTCTCGAGCGTGTTTTTTCGCGCGCTGCGCGAAGCTCTACTTGCACGCATAGGAATTCTCTGCCTCCAGTATGTGTTCTGTCTGGTGGGAGGTTTTGGCCGTGGCTAGTTACCACCCTACCGTCACAGACGTGCCGCTAAGCGATTTAGCGTTCCGGTATGACGTGTGGAAACCGATTCGGGGTATGGGTTGAATGTACACTGCCATACCCCTTCCAAGTTAGCCCGCTACCATCTTAGATTGCCCTGTCACTTACCATCAGGTGAGATCGCAGACAAGGGCTATCTTGTCTTGGAAAAAAAGATGTTTTTCTGCATGACTACCTTAGTGGAGAATTGTTTGGAACTAATTGCAGATAAGCCAGTCAAAATACTATTCCTTGTGCAGCTATAATTGCTGTATATTGGTCAGTCATTCTTGCTACACATATGTAGGAATTTTGATAGCTGCTTCAATTTTTTAGTCTCTTGGCACGAATTCATCTCTTGAGTGAGTGCGTGAGTGTTAAGGCGTTTACGCCCTAATTGCATTCAATCATCGATGTGTATGTTTTCCTTATGGTATCTGAGCGTGACCCGCTGCGCGAACTTCTTGTCGCACAAGTCGCATGCAAAAGGCTTCTCTCCGGTGTGTGTCCGGACGTGTTTCTGCATGTCGCCCTTGGTGGAGAATTTCTTCTCGCACTCGCCTATGGGACAGCAGTAGTTCTTGTTGTGTTGTCGCTGGTGCAGGTACAGCTTCTTGGACGTGTTGAACTTTTTTGAACATACCTGAAACAGTTAGTTAGTCCTGATTGGCTGACTGATCTGTCAAAGCACAGCCTAAACGGCTTTAGTTAGAAACTTTAAATTTTGACAATAGATTCTTTTTGTGACATATCTAAATTCCATCTCAAGGAGGAATATTAGGTATTTTTTTTAATGTTTTTTATTGATACACTAAAAAAATGTAGTCGGAGTGACTATACCCCCTTGGTGTCATAAGAGCTAAAATTTGGCCTAGGTTCATGAAATATATTAATTTGAATTATAAACTTACATCACACTCGTGTTCGTTCATGTTGACATCTTTGTTCTTGATGATTCTCTTTTGGTCCACTGGTTTCTGTGAGCTGTCAGACTGAGATGTTTCACTGGCTACCGAGTCGGAGAAGATGTAATAAGTTTCACAGATTTCGTATTCAGCGTCGCTGTCCTCATTTCCTTTTCTTTTTTGCCTTGCTTGTTTTCTTTCGCTTTTAGGTCGCATTACTCTACTTTTACTTGAGTTCTGAGTGCCATAAAAAAGAATTATGCAGGCTGGTTCAATAAAATTGTGGTATAGTACTTTGATCTCACGAAGGTACGGGCGTTTGTGGTTACGTCGTGTTCATGCACATTGCGTAAGTGTGCGTGCACATCAATCTTCCTATAAAGGATATCGTTAGGTTTGCGAAAGCTACAGGTAGGTTTGAGGGGGGTAGGCTGCCTGGGCACCAGTTACCTGTGTCCAAACATGGGGAATTGGTTGGAAAAGTCCTGACACAGGACTGATCACCCGCCTGGTGGACTTAAATACAAGTGTGCGTGCAGGTGGGAGGGGAGCCTAGGTGGGAACGGTCAAGTGCAAGCAAATTCGCTCACACTTATACAGATACGACACACACACAACCATGAGCCACATACCATCGTGAATTGAAAGAACTATATTATCTTAAAGTCTTTGTTACAATGTGACAATTGCATTCAACTTTGGTTGATGCTCTCTCGCTATTTGCTCAAATATATTGTAACAAGAACGCCATAAATTCAGCCAATCACATCAATTGTATTTAAGTAGTAATAGCATTATTTAATTTATTTAATTAAACGAATGAAAAAGCATCAGAGAGAGAGAGATACAGAGATTTTTAATTATTAATTTTTATTTAGAGTTCATACCCCTGCTAACGAAGAGTTCAGCAGGTTCCTTTTCGCTTTAATGAACTTTTCAATTGCAAAGTTTTTCTCTTGAACGGGCCTATTGTTTTTATCGAAATATGGGCTGGTTACAGTTTCCATTGGATCCTCTGTATCCACCGTTGTTTCCTTGACAAAGTGAAAGCATAATACTCTGGTTGTAATTATAATATTTATAAATGGACATGTATTTTGTACTAGACGATGCCCGCGACTTCGTACGCGTAGATAAAGGTTTTTTGATTCCCGCGGGAACTCTGTAATTTTCCGGGATAAAAAGTAGCCTATGTTTTAATCCTGGGTATGAGCAATCTCCATTTCAAATTTCAGCCAAATCGGTTCATTCGTTGTGGCGTGAAGGAGTAACAAACATACACACACACATACAAACTTTCGGCTTTATAATATTAGTGTGATTAGTGAAGAGAAGTGTAGTATTTAAGGCATGATTTGAGTTGCCATTTGAAAGAAAAGAAAGAAAAAGCATTTATTTAAGATACACACATGCACATTTAAAGACAGACAAAATGTTAGACAAAACAAAAAATAAATAAATATGTGTGGACAAAATGGACTCCACTCAGCATATGCTAATTGCTATCCCTGTGCCAACTTTTCCACACCCAATGCAGTCAGGCAAATGAAGCAAATTACCTTCTCTTTTTCCTCTTCACCAAAAAGTGCCTTGAGATGGCATTCGTTTCTCTTTGCTTCTAAGCGGAGTTCTGTTGCCTTGGTTACGATTTCAAGACAATTTTTGCATATCTTTTGAGGCAAGTTATCTGCAGGTAACACCTGAAATTGAATGGTAAAAGTCAGCTATCCAAGTCTTATGGATCGGAACATTTATGGCTCTTATTTAGTCAACTTTATGAGGGTAGTTTTTTAACATTATACCCTCATAAAGTTGGGTAAATAAGTCACATGCGTAATATGTAAAACAAGAGTTGTTGGGTTTTAGTATAGAAATTGATAAATAAATTTTTTATTTGCATTTCTCTAATAGTTTTATTTAAGCTTCGCCCATCAAAAATATTTGTAAATAAACTTTAGAGTGTACTAAAGCATAGCAATTTTGTTTTATTTCCTGATCTTTAGATGTTACTGGTCACATCAATTTGAGAAAAAGTCAATGCCTGACAATTTGTTAATATCTTCTCGATTATCCAAGATAGTTCATATAATTATCACTTTGGGTGATAATTATACACCACGCTTGTTCATGCAAGTCCAAACCATCCTCCTTCACCTTTTCACCACAGAACTGCGAGAAGTCGTGAGCGTTGGCATCCTTATGTGGTAGAAATCCAACGTACCTACTCGAACGAAACGCTTCAATTCAACGTTTCTGATAAGACCCGCTAAGGTGTGGAACATTCTTCCAGCATCCGTGTTTCCTGACACTTATAATGTACGAGTACCTTCAAGGCAAGAGTGAATAGGCATTTTCTAGACAAGCGCGCTCCAACCTAGACCTCATCAGTACTATCCAGTATTGATTTTTGTCAAGCGCACGCCAATATCGGTTAAAAAAAAACTTGAGCTGCCCTGAATTGTTACATTACCTTTACTCCTGTACACTTGTAAATATCCACCGATAAACCGTCTCTGTCATAAATAGCACAGTGTCCATGTTCATCCAGACATAACCTACATATTTCGTAAAACATTATACTTTTCTTAGTCTGCTCCATTTCGGCTTATAAAGGATTTCTTCTTCGATTACATTTGATATCAAAGAAATACTATATATTACTTTTTAAGCTTGATTTATGTTAATTAAAAAAGTAAACAATATTTATACTTTAAAACACCACAAAAAAAAAAAGAAAAAAGTGACAAGTCTTTGGACAAGTCATGAAGACGTGGTGGCAACTGACAACAGCTGTGACTGTAGATAATAAATCTATATTGGATAATTATACCAATTTATACTATACAGTCTTTTCTGGTCTGTGGTAACAGTGACGATCTTGTGACGATGTACGACTAAAGAAAAGAAGTTTGACTATTATACCTATTGCTTTTATATATACTCAAATAGTCCAGTCAAAAAACCTCAAAAAATGACCCAACCTCTGGAAAATTGCGAAAGTTTTGAAACTTTGCACATCGAATTATGGGTACCTAAGGATGAATATACCAAAAGTCCTCATGCGTACGAGGCGAGCTCTAGCGGCAATTAGCGGAAACAAGAACCTTTTTTTGGTTTTTTGTAAATATCTCGAGAACCTTTGGTCAGAGGTAAAAGTTTACTACTACATAATTGAAGCTTATTAAATTTGCAACAATAATGATTATATACATTTTTCCTGAATTCCTAATAATTACCGAGTTTTAGGCCACTAAAAGATAGCTTTTTCGAAAAATCACGCTAGCGGCGCCCGGTACAATATGGCATTTGTAATAATATTTGACAATCATGGTTTATCATTTTTTTTTGGATACCAAGGGTGATTCAGAAAATAAACTTCACAGTTATGTACAAAAAAGAGACATATTGTTTATTAAACAACTAGCTTTTGCCCACGGCTTCGCTTACGTTAAGTTAAATTTTTCAAACCCCTATTTTACCCGTTGTACCCCCTTAGGGGTCGAATTTTGAAAAATCCTTTCGTAGAGGATAAATACGGCCTAATAGCTACCTGTATGCCAAATTTCAGCCTGATCCGTCCAGTGGTTTAAGCTGTGCGTGGATAGATCAGTCAGTAAGTCTGTCACCTTTGCGTTTTAAATATTTAGATGAAATACAGTAACAATAAAAAATGCTATCAATATGCTATTATAGCAAGGAACATATATACTCTAACGAGTATTATAGGTACCGACCGTAGACCACAAACATATAAGAGTAAGTATATGTTTGTGCCGTAGACAGAGGTCTACGCGTAGAGAGAGAAGACATAGAGTCAGTGACGATTTCTTTCTCACTCACACTAAAAAGAGAGCAGAGATAAAGTTATTAATGTGATAAACAGAGACGCAGCTACCCAATTTTTTGTCCCTCATCGTGTAACCAGTTTTTTTCAAGGTCGACACACTTTTGTGCCCAACAAACTGACAGTTAATAAGAAAATTTAGTATCTATGTGTGTTGCCAGCTTTAGGTACCTATACAATGTCCCGATTTTCCCTATCCTACTTATATTATAAATGTGAAAGTTTGAATGTATGTAGGGCCATCCATACATACATCCAAATTTCAGCCATATCGGTTTAGTGTGGCGTGATTGAGTAACAAACATATGGATGTTTGTTACTCAATACGCCACACTAAACCGATATGGCTGAAATTTGGCACGGAGATAGGTTTTTTTTAGTAATGTCCTCTGACATACCGTAACGGCGGGTTACTTTGGCTACTTTTTCAATTTTTTTTTTAATTTTTGTTGAAACAAAATAAAGTCGTGATGGAAGAAATGAATATTATGAGAAAAGAAAAGAAAGATGATGGATACTAGAATATAATATATGTCGGCGATGATTAAAGTGTATTCAGTTAGATAGTGTCGGTTACTGTTCTGAATCATCCTGAAGTTTCGTTCGAATGTCCAACAACCAGTCGAGAACTGTTGGCGATCTTAAGAATTATTTTATTTACAAAGTTCTTAATTTTTAAAGCCATTTTTAAATAGCTAGAGGCAGACTTTTAATGTTTTTTTTAAATAATTATTAACTTAAACTATGAAGAGTTGCAGTTTTATACGACTGCCTGAAAAAAGGAATATACTGTTAATTTCATTAATGATGATTTTGATGACTAAATATACAATTTTTGTTGCTTTTAATTCAATAGCATTACTCGATCGAAGGAAAATTTTAACTGTTCATTACAAATTATTTTGTGTAACATTCTTACTAGTAACGAAAAAAAATTTTCCTTTGTGTTACATACATCTTTTTTCAAAGTGACTCACATATGCTAAATTTCTATTCGGCATTTCAATATTTTTTTTAAGGAGCAAATAATTATCTAGTGAATTGGTCCTATGAAAGTACATTAAAAAACTTTAGTAAAAAAAAAATATTTTTAAAAAACCGACTTACGTGTACAAACTAAAATTATTTTATACTTTTAAGTGGTGGTTGAAGTTAATATTGTGTGCAATAAAGAATAATAAATTCTTTATTGCACACAATATTAAGATATATGTAAAAAATAGAAGCTTACCCTAATAGGTATGTCTCTCCCAGACAACCTTATATGTGTAGGTATGTTATTTAAAAAATAAAACAGTTCAGCATCTGTTTTGTCGTTTTATTTAAAAATCCTGGGAAGAATTTTCCATCTAATTTGGGGTACTAGGGGAGTGCAGTTATTGTGGCAACATTAAACTCGAACTTGTCATGTGACGTCATCGTTACGTCATGTTATCTCTATTTCAGTCGCGGTTACACAGTACCTTGGTCTATTGCCTTCTCTGTCTACGGGTCTACGGCACTACCGACAGACGAGAGTTTGTGACAAATGACAACAAACAATAAACATTCAAAACCAAAACATAATTTTATCTTTTTTGTGCTCACTTTTTACTGATTTTATAAATTAAGTTGAATAGGAAATTTTACTGTATGGTAGAATATTAGTGTAGTAGGTACAATGAGCAAATATATTAAGTGCAACAAGCTTGCTGGTATTCATTGGCCCCAGCAACCCTTAGAGGAACTATCTATTAGGTAAGCTTCAAACTCTAAAGCGAAATATTACCCACTTTATCTCTGCTTTAAGCATGAAAAATTCCCTCCCTGTCGCAGTGGTGACGGATGTAATCTTGGCGTTGAAAGGCCTGGATTTGTTCCCTGGGTTCCTGTTTTATACCTTTTGGCTCTTGGCTGTTTAGAAGCTTTAGCCGTGCTATGAAACAGTGCAATATAGCTGCAAATCAATTATATTTTGTATTTGTATGTTTGAGAACTTGAAGAGTGACATAGGCTAGTTTTTATCCAGGAAAAACAAAGGGTTCCAGTTTATTTTTACAGAAACCTAGTTAGGTTTAGGTTCATGGAGTTCCATGTGAATGTGATTATGGGCAAAAGCTTGTATAATATTCATTGGCTGGCATTAGCTTGGAGACAATTCATCATGTGAAATTATTGAGAATCTGGTTCTATTACCCAGTTGATGAATTTTTCAATGTGAGTACTAATATGCTTAAATTATTTTCAGAATTAAGCTTAAGTCAAAAGAAAACATTTTAACTTTGCCAAAATTTGAAGACTACAAAGTTAAATCAAACGAAGAAAACCTAAACATACTAGAGACTGATAAAATTGAAAAATTCACTTTTCCTTGGCAAGGAAAAACTTTCAGTAATTGGGAATTTCAGAAATATTCTGATATTTACAACTGTAATACAGAAACAGAGCTAAAGTATCATGATATGATAAAAGACATTAATTATGAACATAAAAAAGTTTTCACTTATATCCATGGAGATTATTATTTGCCTTTGCCTATGGGAGCTAAAAAAATAGACAAACAATCTATGATTTGTTTGAACGATTGTTTCAATCGTTTGAATTTAGAAGGAGTTGGAAGCTATGGTGATGTTTCCAGTTCAATGGGGCATTTGTTTAGAAGTGAGGACAATTTACTCACAGATGAAGAGCAATGGATGGCTATGCATGTTGTACTGGACAACTCGGAGTATACTGAGTATGTATTAGTAATTTTTTACATAGCTATTATACAGGAGGAGAATATTTGCCAGTTGTATGTGTTTGATTGTCAATTCCTGTATTTAATAAATTCAATATTCAGTACCTAGATGCTGATAATTTGTTTGCTTTCTGTACAAGTACTTCCAAGTATTGTTCTTCCTACAAAATTAGAAAAAAAAATGAACACTTGCTTTATCACATTTAAAATTTATAATATCCATATTACATATATTATGATAAATGGGAAAGTTTGTGAGGATGGATATATAGATGGTGAATTGTTTGTTACTCCTTCAAGCCTTAATGAGTGAACCGATTTGGCTGAAATTCAGAATGGAGATAGCTCATAATCAGGATTAATACACAGGCTACATTTTATTCCTACCTGCAGGAATTGAAACGTCTTAATTAACGTGGATGAAGTCACGGTCATCATCTAATAAGATTATTACAAAAGAAAATCTTTTCAGAGACTCTCAACTTTTGTATAAAGATGAACATATATTAGTCTCCCTGTATCACAATGTTACACACAACTACCTCATAGTGACCCCTGACATCAATGACATAGAGTACAATGCGTACCATGTGGAGCATCTGCCGGATATTGAGTATGCGGTTGAAATTGAGTTTGGAGAAGAGAGCGACAATGAGTTAGTGGACTTTGTAAGTTATTTTTAACCAAAAGCAGGGGCTCACAAAGTTTTTTTATCGTTTTTTCCTATCCTTTCAGAAAGGGAGCATGATGAAAAAAACTTTGGGAACCCCTGCTCTATAGCATTAGTGATCATGAAAAGAGGACAAGTTTGTTATTACAAATTGGCAAAAATTATTAGCCATTAGCTGATGCCCACGACTTCATTCACGTGGATTAAGTTTTTAAAATCCCGCAGGAACTCTTTGATTTCCGGGATAAAAAGTCTATGTCACTCTCCAGGTCTTCAACGATATCTATGCAAAAAATCAAGTTGATCCGTAGCTATGTTGGAGCTTTATTGAAAGACTAGCTTTACCCCGCGGCTTCGCTCACGTTAAGTTCGATTATTCCAACCCCTATTTTATCCTATTAGGGATTGAATTTTCAAAAATCCTTTCTTAGCGGACACCTACGTTATAATAGCTATCTACATGCAAAATTTCAGCCTGATCCATCCAGTGGTTTCAGCTGTGCGTTGATAGATCAGTCAGTCAGTCAGTTAGTCAGTCAGTCACCTTTGCCTTTTATATATTTAGACAAACAAACACACTTCGCATTTATAATATAAGTTAGGATATTTGAATAGGTCGCCTGGTTTGAACAAACTATAGATACTATTTTTATTTATTACAGTTAAACACTCTTATGGGAAAATGGGAAAAGAAGTATAAAAAGTTACTGAGCTTTGTGATGCCGCCCCTTGGAAGGAAAAAATTCTTTGTGAACTTCGAGATAGTTTCTGCTATAGATTTTGACATGGACAACTTGTATATAGAATTTCATATAAAGGTACAATGATCTAAACTTCATTTCAGACTGAAAATAATTCGTCTGGTGGGAGGCTTTGGCCGTGGCTAGTTACCACCCTACCGTCAAGGACGTGCCACCGAGCGATTTAGCGTTCAGGCACGATGGCGTGTAGAATCCGATTAGGGGTATGAGTATTTAGTATACTGCCATACCACTTCCAAGTTAGCCCACTATCATCTTAGACTACATCTAATAGATTTATAAACACATATCAAAAATTCCGAGGCCAGCGGGATTCGAACCCACATCTCTCTGGGAATCGCGCCCGAGTGTGTTAACCCGTTACACCACGGCGAACACACGTCAGCTACGAAATTAGTGATATGTATCTACTTTTTCAATCAGTTTTATAGCAACTGTTAGCGACATCTAGTAGCGACACATTACAGTTGTCGATCTACTTTTTTCCAAGACACCATATTACAATGGAGCTCTTAAGAAATTATAGATGCCACATTGCTTGTTACAATTTTTAATTTTTTATTGAAGGGTTAACACACTCGGGCGCGATTCCCAGAGAGATGTGGGTTCGAATCCCGCCGGCCTCGGAATTTTTGATATGTGTTTATAAATCTATTAGGTTATTTCCTTTAAGTGTAGGTTAACACTTCAATAAAAAATTAAAAATTTAGACTACATCGTCACTTATCAGGTGAAATAAGTGACGATAGTAAGTAAGACTGAAAATAATAACCACACACACACACTGCACAGTTAGTACAAAATTTAATTCGATTGATCGTATTCGTATTCAATGACGTTAGCGTCAAAGTAAAAAGATCCTTAACGTTATTGATTTAAAGTCGCAAATTCAGTACAACCAACAGTCTGATGTCGTCGCTCTAACTAGATCCAGCTACACTGTGCAACAGTGTGTGGTCACCATTCCAGTACCTTGGGATTCCAAACCAGATTATGATGAAGGCCTAAATAGATTCCAGATGACCTAAAATGCGCTGGAGACCTGCATGGACGCACCCACACCAGCAAGTGTACGAGTACTGAAGAACACTACGAGTGGAGATACGGACATGCACTGGAGTTAGAGATAGAGTGTGCTACAGGCATTGGTAAGTGAATTTCGTTTTTTTTTTATTCTGTGACAAGATAGTCCTTGACTGCAGTCTCACCTGATGGTAAGTGACGATGCAGTCTAAGATGGCAGCGGACTAACTATGGCAGTGTTTCAACCCAAACCTCTAATGTGTTAATTGTGTCATCGTGCCGGAACGCTAAATCGCTTGGCGGCACTACTTAGGTCGGTAGGGTGGTAGCTAGCCACGGCCAAAGTTTCCCATCAGACCAGAGACAATGCAGAAATTATAAATTCCCAAATTGTCCCCTCCGAGAATCGAACCCGAGACCTCCCTGTATAAGACTACAGCGCTCACCACTGCGCCAGGGAGGTCATCGTGTAAATCAAAATAATAAAGATAAACGTAACAATTCTTTATACAAAACCGACTTCAAACACCACTACAAAGTATATCACTTGTGCCCATAAAATTTGAAGATTTCCCTCGATTTCTCCAGGATCCCCTCATTAGATCCTGACCTAATGACAATGGGACCACCCTGTATACCCTTTCAAACAAAAAAAGAATATTCCAAATCGGTCCAGGCGTCTTCGAGTAATCGGGGAACATACATAACAAAAAAATCCGACAAATTGAGAACGTCTTCCCTTTTCGAAGTCTATTAAAAAAGAATTGCGCTCTCCTCAATTACAATTTTGTTCTAAAATACCTATTTCAGATCCTCTTCCCCTGAAGGTCTACTTAGAAGCGATATCAGTGGACTGGTGGGGGCGCCACCGCACAGAAGGCTACAGCTATCTCCCTCTCTCCCTGGAGCCCGGGGAACATGAGCGGCATCTGTCCTGCTCTCGCCCTGAAGAGTTGGACTCAGTCGCAGCAAATAATAGACGCTTTTTTGTTGGAGGATGTCATCTAATCAAAGATTTGGATGTATTGGCCAACCCTCAGTTGCATGTAAGTTGACTCTCATAATAAGTTACTTTATGGCATAAATCTAAATATATAAAAGGCAAAGGTGACTGATTGACTGACTGACTGACTGACTAACTGACTGATCTATCAACGCACAGCCCTAACCACTGGACGGATCGGGCTGAATTTTTTCATCCAGACAGCTATTATGACGTAGGCATCCGCTAAGAAAGGATTTTTGAAAATTCAACCCCTAAGGGGGTAAAATAGGGGTTTAAAAAATCGAATTTCACGTGAGCGAAGCCGCGAGCAAAAGCTAGTAATTTATAAGACGAGTTCACGCGGTGCGATGTGCGTCATATTTGGCAAATAGCAGTCTCAATGGAGACTAGCTCACTAAGCAGGTGATATTATAGTGCACAAGTTATGTGAATGGTAATCCGGTTTTCGGTTTACAGTTCGCACCCTAAACTGTTGTACTATAGAGGCGTTTGTCTTTCAATCAAGTAGCAACGGAGCAATATTTAAGGACCTGAAGAGTGTTGGAGAGTGCTTCGCGCAGGGTGATCACGCGTCGTCACAGAAGAAATCGAAATAAAAGTGTGTGATACTTGAGATGCTTGTTTATTTCTTCATGAAATATATAACATAACATCAGCGTCGTAAATTAATATGATTAAGCTTGATTAAAGCATTACAATAGTTATATTTTAATAAAAGTCAAATTGGGACAACACAAAATGAACACACACAGGTTCAAGTTAAATTAAGGAATGACAGAAATGTCAATGTCAAAAACAAGTGAAATTTGATGTAGAGCATAGAAAAAATAATATAGTTTTCACCTCTCTAGCTCAAAAAGGGCGCCTTTGCTGCCCAAAACCAGTGAGCAAAAGTCGTTTTTGCTCACTCAGTGAGAAAAAGTGTTTTGAATATAGAACGCATTGGATTGGCGTTTCTTCAACTCACCGTCTCAAGAAACGTTCAGAAATTTTGTATATAATATTGCATACCCCATACATTTTATTTCGACAAAATTTTTTAACTCTCTATTTTATTATTTAAACTATTTACTTTTCGTAAATGTGTTTTAGACTTTATAATTCTGTAACACACATGAAACAAAAGAAAATTAAAATTAATTAATTAATATATTTTATTTTATGAATGACACAATTCCGAACGCAGACAAAAGAGTAATATAAAATGGCGGCAAAAAAAAATAATTAACTCTATTCTATATCTTAATTAGGTACTAATTTCTTAGAAGTTATTTGTTGTAAGAATTTTAAAATAACAAAATGAGTGAATCTACTTATAATTCAGAATTAAAAGAATTAGTGTCTAACGCGAATTAAACTTTCTTCCGGAATAGTCTCGTGAAAAATACTTGAAAGCCTATGAATTATTTAATGATTGGAGACTTTCTAAGGATGCGAAGTCCTATTCAGAGACTGTGATTTTATCATATTTCATGGAATTGTCTAAAACAAGGTAACCATCTACATTATGGAGTATTTACTCTATGTTAAAAGCTACAATCAAATCGAAATGCGACGTTCACATTGAAACTTATCCTAAACTTATTGTATTTTTGAAAAGACAGTCGGAGGGGCACAAATCCAAAAAATCTAAAGTTTTCACCGCTCATGATATTGAAAAGTTTTTAAATAAATAAACTTAATTTTTAAAATTTTAAAATATCCTTTATGTTTTAATAAATATTTCTCTTACATCTTGTACTTTTTCGCTATTGAGGTGAAAAATTGTATGTATCACACGATAGCAAAGTTTTTGTTTCTTGTGCCTTTGAATCCCTCACTACTCTCAGGATTCTAACTTAGAATCACTCGCTACGCTCGTGATTCTATATTAGAATCCTTCGTTCGCTCGGGATTCAAACTAGGCACTCGCAACAAAAATGAACTTTGCTATCTTGTTGAACAAATAACTATTTCTAACAAAGAGTAACTTGGGCTTTGATTGCGAAAAAACAAAAGGTTTTTTTTTTTTTGGATTTTTGAAAAAACCTACCTCCCCGTGGATAAAGTTTATGACAAAAGCTAGTCCTTACTATCCCTACTAATATTATAAATGCGAAAGTGTTATTTGTCCTTCAATCACGCTGCAACAGAGCTACGGATCGACGTGATTTTCGCCTATGTGAGGGACTGGGAGAGTGATATAGGCTACTTTTTATCCCAGAAAATTGAAGACTTTCGGTGGGATTTTAAAAACTAAATCCATGCAGACAGTCGTGGGCATCAGCTAGTTCCAAATAAATCGAATTTGATTTATTTGGAACTAGCTTTGGAACTATAACTTTATCTTCATGTCTCGTTCCATTTCAGAACGCCAACTTTAGATACGTTTCTGCGGGCTCCCTCAAAGTTCGTTGGCGAACGATAACCCAGTCGCAATCACCCGGAGACCACATATACCCTTCTACTCCGGAGCCATCCTCTTCAGCATTGCTGACTGGAGCGGAAGCCGTGCTGCGTCAGTACAAGAAAGCCAAGGCTACCCTCGCGGCCGCCACCAGCAGCTTGCCGGACAGCTGATCGAGCCAGGAGATGACAGACTACTGGTAGCTGCCTTACTGACGGATGCGGAAGCCGTGCTGCGTCAGTACAAGAAGGCCAAGGCTACCCTCGCGGCCGCCACCAGCAGCTTGCCGGACAGCTGAACGAGCCAGGAGATGAGACTACTGGTAGCTGCCTTACTGACGGAAACGCAAACCAGATGCTGTTGAATCAGCAGAACGCCAAGGCTACACTTGCGGTTGCCACCAGGTTGCGGGCTAAACGACCCGGGAGATGTGAAACTACCCGCCGGTCGCATCTTTACTGATGAGAGCGTATATATCTATAATTTGAATACCTTGGAACACATATGATCCAAATGACATTTCGAGATACTGACCTGACTAAACTTTTTTTTTCATGCAAATCTCATGTGCACACATGTGTGTTTTCATTAGGTTACAATGGAGTTAGTATGGTAGAACGTTCTTCGAAAACCTACATGTTGAACCAGAAACAAATTTCACACAAAACATCACTTGTGCATCGAAGTATATTAGATATTTGTGATGTATAAATGAATGTAAAATAAAGTACTTTTTTGAAAATGGTTTTAGTTTCTCTTATTATTCCAATCTGCTTACAAGACCAAAACAAAGGAAAGAAACTAGTGAATGACAGAAATAAAACAAAATTCAGTGTAGGTAAATCCAACAAAAATACTTTTTATATTTATCATTTATGGTATGAGTTATGAGGTATTCGCCATGATGTACAAATTATTATAATTAACTAAAACAGATTCTTTATTAATATTCTTTGCATATATTAAATTTGTAGTACGAGTACATTGCATTTCGACCGTAGCAATTAACATTGTCGGATCTACATTTTAGCGATTTTCATTTTATTGCATTAAAGGTCTTAGAATAAGAATAAAAAATATGCTCCCACCAATTATTTTAAAATCAACCATCCATCTTTGGTTTTTGCAAGTGCAAAATGTAGGTACACTGACGATTCTTCACTTTATACATATGTATTTGAAACTTTGAACGGCCGTACCCTA
This sequence comes from Hipparchia sbordonii, assembly GCA_038048805.1. Taxonomy (NCBI): domain Eukaryota; kingdom Metazoa; phylum Arthropoda; class Insecta; order Lepidoptera; family Nymphalidae; genus Hipparchia; species Hipparchia sbordonii. The sequence goes on along the minus strand of CM076107.1, from coordinate 1,660,043 downwards.
AAGTAGTGATTTTTCACATACGACTATGTTAATTGCTGCGGTCGATTTGTTAGTTAACAAAAACGCTACTATAATAACTTGTCGTCAAGTACATAAAAGGAGTTCTGACCTTGAACCTGTGGGTGACTTATCGATATATTTGATGGTATGAAGTAAAGCGCAACTGCGGCGTTGTACCGCCGCGTATTGGTTCGTCAATCAATCTTTCGCTAACTGCACTTTAGGAAAACACTCTGTCGTCCAGTAGGTACCTACTTTACGAGTTTTCATTTCTCGACAACTATTATAGATTTCGAAACACTAATAGGTAATGCTTTGAGTATAATGTAAAAGCAAAATGGACCTAAATTACTTGGCTAGCGCTCCAAGCGGTCATTTCAAAACGAGGGTTTAGGTAGGTCTAGAATCTATATAGATAGAATAAAATTATGACGCTGTCTATAATAGTTTGATACAATTCGAAACCTATGAACGTTTTCGAGATGTAGGTACAAAATACTTATGTACTATGAGTAACTTTTACAGAGCCCTTTTTACCCGACGACAACTTACGCCGTTTTCGAATAAATAAACAATAATATATTAATAATAATAAATGATTATATTAAATTAATTTTGGTATTGTATCCGCAATTATCTGCCCATGCGCACAGCCTCCCTCATCTGCGCCGTGATCGCCGCCAGCCGGCGCGCGCGCATTTTGCGCGTGTCCTTAATCTTGGAAATGCGCACACTGCGCGCGTCTTTGATCGCGTTGTGCGTGGCGAAACGCGCGCGCTTTGCCGCCTCCATGGCTTCGACTTCTCGGCGTATGAGCGAAGTTTCCCAGGAAGTTAGGGCGTTGGTGATCGCTAGCCGCTGAAACAACGTGTTAAAAACTACAAGCTTTTGCCGGCGAATTCGTCGAATTTGGTTTTGTATACGGTGTTCCTACACAGATACAGATCCTTCTTTAGGCGAGACCGACCATGAGAGGAGCGGACTCCTACCTCCTTTTACCTCAGAGGAAAACTGCATGCAACAATTAACCGATTAGAAAAGGACTGAGCAAGTAAAAAGAGTTCAAAAAGAGTCATTTGATGAGCAGAGGAAGTCAAAACTTTTTGTCAGCGGAAGTCTACACAAGATCCGTTCTGCTAAGCCATATGCTATTACCATTAGCCATAGGCATGTAAACTATTAATTCAAAATTTATTTATTTCATGTAGGCTAACTTGTAACTCTTATGACACGTCATAAATCTACCACCGGTTCGGAATGCAGATTCTGCTTAGAAGAGCCGGTAAGAAACTCAGCAGTTGCTCTTTTCAAAAAAATTTTTTTTACAAAGCTATGCAATTAGAGTTGCCAGGTCTTCAAATCGAAAAGTCGGACAGGCCAGCCAGTTTAGCCGGACATTTGGGTACAAAGGCCGGACAACCTTATTTTTTAGACCTAGCACCAAATGGCAAATTTTTTAAAAGCTCGTTTGCGCAAGTATAGCGATACAAGATGAGGCGAGCGGAACGGAAACCAACACATGACAAATATGTAAAAAAAATGGTTAAACTTAAAAAGCTTAGCAAAAGTCGAATAGGCCGGACACCGTTTAATTTGGCCGGACACTTAACCAAAAAGCCTGACTGTGTCCGGCTTTATCCGGACGCCTGGCAACGCTATATGCAATGTATATAGTGCTTCCACAATAAAGCTTCAAAAATACAAAAATGCATAGGTAGGTACACCAATCCAACAAATCAAAGGGTCAAATACCCTTTTGCAGTGGAAACTGCGCTTCAAGATAAGAGTGAGATAACACTCACCTGTGAAGCATCCCTCAGCATGGCGCCCCTCCGCTGGGCGGCCTCGTCCGCGCGGTGCAGCGCGTGCAGCAGCTCCAGCTGCTTCCGCCCGCGCTCGGCCGCGCCGCGCCGCCGCCGCTTCTCCGCCGCCAGCTGCGCGCGGGCCTCTTCCTCCACCGCTTTGCCGATTATTTCCGTGATCTGCTCAACAAAACAACCGTCTATTTCATCATCATCATCAAGGCAACCTATCAAGGGCTTGAAAAAAAGGGTCGAACAGAGCTCTTGGAGGTCTAGCTTTTGCAGATTTTCAGCTGCGACTCGAGTGACGTCACACGAATCATAATTCATAGTTCAATGTGCTGAAGTAACGAGCCCGCAGCGGAAAGCACAGTGTTGACAGAACCTCCACTTAGTGGACGAACGACATCGGACGAGTTGCTGGGAGACGCTGGATACAGGCGGCGCAAGACCGGGACCTGTGAAAGTCCGTGCAAGAGATCTCTGTCCAGTAGCAGACGTCTGTCAGTTGATAAAGGAGAAGAATCTTCTTCAGTTCATAAGTAGGTAGTTGATACCTCACCTTCTTGTCGTCCCTCCAAGCCAGCAGGTCTGCCGCCTTCTGCTCCTTGTGCTGGATGCAGCTGAGCAGCTGGCCGGTGCGCGCGCGCTGCTCCGCGCTCCGCAGCAGACGCCGGTACTCGTGGTAGGTCCGCTCCTCGCACCGCTTGCGCTGGAGGTACTTCTTGTACTGCTCCGTTGTTTCGGCTTCCACCTGGAATATAAGTAGGTGCAATACGGTTAATTTTTGTGGTGCTGACACTTTTTGTACTAGATCTCGCACACTATGCTGGATCGTATGTGGGAAGGTAGGTACAACAATTTGTGAAGCTCGCCGTATGCATGAAATATAACTTTTTTTGAAATAAAACCAATGAGTCGTTATCATCCTCATCAAGGTAAATATTCTCTTTTAGGGACTCTATACTTAACTATCTTGAGCCGATTGTATTTATTCAGAGACTCACTACGACTTGCTTGATGTCATTGGTCCATCTAGTGAGGGCCCCCTGAACATATGTGGCCGTCTATTCGACATAGAGCTTCACGACTCGATGCTCGCTCAGAGATCTCCTCGTTTCTTCATTTCCATCTGCTGCCGTATACTTTATTTTTGACATAATATCTAGGGGCTATGGAAAGCAGTGGAAAGTTGACAATGAAGAACTGTAAAATCCGCATTTCTTCATACAAATGCGGGTTTGACAGTTCTAGTTAGTACCTAACTGAATAGTTACTGATAAAGAGAACAGCCCCCTGGTGGTAGGTACTAAGTAATGCTGAAACCTGAAGCGCTTGGCGGGACGACATTGCCGGATTGTAAGTAGCCACAGCTGAAACCTCCCAGCAGGCCAATAGATAGAAGTTTACGCAGGAGGCTGCAGTTTACCATTTCCCGTTCCTCCTTCTCCTTGAGCCACATCTTCTGGAACTGGTCGGCGAGTCTCTCTCGCTCGCTGTCCTCCTCGCGCTTCCTCGCGAGCGCGGCCAGCAGCCGCCAGTCGCGCTCGGGAATCGAATCCCAGACATCGCCCGACTCCTTCTCGTAGTCGAACGAGGCCACGAGACTTGATACGGTGTTACGTGCTGAAAAACGTACGTTAGTAGCTTTTAAAGATTCGGTGTTACTATGGTCCTGGATAGAAATATCGACAATTATCGTGATACGTACTCGTTTAATCCTTACTAACTAATCCTTAACAATAGATATTATTTGTGAGGATGGATGGATGTTTGTTACTCCTTTACGCTACAACGACTGAACCGATTTGGAAAGGAGATAGCTCACACCCGGAATCACCACATAGGCTACCTATTATCTCGAAAAATTAAATAGTTCCAGCGGGAATCAATAAAAACTTTAATTTATACGGTCGAAGTCATCAGCATCATCCACTTCATTAATACATTTGTAAGACTTAAGCTCAGCTTAAGCTCGTAACTTCATCAATCTATCTCAAAGAATCTTCCTCTATCTAGTCTTAAATAATAAAAAAAAACTTACCAGGAACTCTCCCAAGCGGAGAGCCTTTTCTCGGCGAGGCGCATCGGGAGCGGCGCGGCGACTCTGTTATAATTTTATAACAAAACACCATTATCTCCACACATCCGTACACTAACACCACAACCACAAACACAATGGTGGGAACTGGAAACACTTCTGCCGCCTATGATTTAGTATGCGTTTATGATGATGACTATTAAGTTGACAAGTTTATAAGAGTTTAGTTTTAAGATTATAAGATTGATGATTAGGTTAACAAGTTAACATTGTCTAAGTAAATGCACAATTAGTTCTAGTGTCTAGACACCAAACCTCTGGTGCAATGCGTTAATTCAATGCTTCTGATTGGTTGAAACTTTTCAGCTATTGACTAATATACACCGTCCACTATGTTCGTTTTAAACACATCATCAACAATACCTACTGTATTACTAGGTAGGTACTTAGATACATCTAAAAAAATATATGTAAGTACACATGTTATTTCACTTATTTTTATTTGAATAACATGTAAAATTAGTAGGTAACTAATTCGTTTAAATGCAATTACTAACAATAACTTAAAAAAATTAAATGTTACTTGAAAATCTAACACTACAAAATCGTGTATCGGAATTTGGAGTCAATGTTGCGACGGAGTTATTGATCAAATATTTTATCGCGTTTGGTTTCTGTTTTGTATTGTATATTTTGTGTATCATAGCAATGTAAAATATGATTTTATTAAAAACCGGCTAAGTGCGAGTCGGACTCACTCATCAAGGGTTCCGTACCATCGTAAAGAAAAGCCTAAAAATCACTTTTCTTCATATGGAGGAGACTCTATATTATGAAATTTAAAAACAACCTTTTTATTATTTTTGTTATAGCGGCAATAGAAATGCACATTCTGTGAAAATTTCAAGTAGGAATCTACCTATTACGGTTCATGAGATATATTCCGCTGACAAACAGATGGACGGACAGCGAAGGCTACGGAGCTCTCAAGGAGGGCCAATAAACTTGAAATGGGTTAGAGTTGATCCAGAAAATGGACCACACATAATATGAGATAACGCTCAATCGAAGAAGAATTATTTCTGATTAGGTACTGGGAATAGACTCTTACAAAAATGTATTTTACATAAAATTGATATTATTAATCTCGACAGCTATTTCAGCCAGACTCGATTCAAGGTTATTTTTCTAGGTAGATAATATTATAAGATCTGTATGTAGAATTTAGATAGACTAAACGAAATAGAGAGATTATTGTTTCAAAGAAAAACAAAAAAAAATAACATCTTGATAGAAGTCGAGTTTATTCGCACAGCATAGATATCTCCATATCTACTTATGATTGAACAAAAATGGAAACAAACTTGTCGAGAAACTGTTATCGTCGCTTATCAGCTGAGATATCACGACATGCGATATGCCAGTCAAAAGCGCACCACGGGCCGGTTATGACGTAGCCATGGATAAGGAGAGGAAACCCATTGTCAGGAGGCCCGACGTCTTGAGGAAGCTAAACGCAGAAAACCTGCACTTCATAGAACGAGGGCTGCTCGGAGATCTCCCTGACAGGTTCAAACCTACTCCAAACTACCCTGTCAGAGGCCAGTCCAACGAACTAGTTGTGGCAAAACCATCTGGCCTCTTATCAGCCTGTTTACCAGTCCTCCCTGATTATCCGTCGCCTACCTCCGAGAATCCCTTTTCATCAGACGACGAGGAAAAGTCGCCGCTCAAGAAATCATTCAGCTTCCGGGATAAATTCCGCATAAGCTTCTTCAACAAAGAAAGAAGGGAAAGCACCGACCAAAACACCAAATGGAAGACAATCGAAGAAGAAGAAAAGGCCAAAGAATTAAAACCCCGTCTATCTAGCCCGAAGCACAGCCCGTCAATTGAACATGAGCACAAACACCACAGTCGCTTCTGGTTTTTCCGAAACAAAGCAGCTGGGGATAGAAAGAGTCATTCACCGATATACACTAGAAGCAAAAGTTTCGAATTTCTCCCACGAGCGATAGAAGAGGGACAGGAAAAAGTACGGCAGAAATTGACAAAGAACAGCTTATCCTATGCGTTCGGGAGCAGTGATTCGGTGGTCGACAAAGTTTCAGTGGAGAGTCTTGAATACATCGCTGATGTTTACTCTGATAAAGTTAACAATGTGTGCTTGAAGAGCTTCAAGGGACTGCAAGATGAAGACCACTATTCGTCCTCGACGTCCTCATCCATCTCTGTTTCTGAATCAAGCGGAATATCGATTAATATCCTCAAAACAGAATCAGTACAGGACTTGTTAGACCAATTCCACAAGACAGTGGATATGTTCAGTGAGAACTACCTAAGCGACTGTGAACCTTACACGAAAACACCAAAGGAGCTCACAGTCAAGGAGAAGACGAAGAGTTCCTCGTTCACCACGTTGCCTTCACCGAAGTTAGTGCAAGTGGCGAAAGTGAATAGAGTGAGTGAAGATTTCAAAGTGGAGTTGTCGAAAATTTTAGAAGTGAAACGTGATATTCCAATGCCCAGAAGTCCTCGAAGGGGTTCAGTGACGGACTGTTTCTTATTGGAGGATAAAAAGCTTCCTGCACCAGTTCAGCCCCACTTACAGCCACACGCTTACAGTCACAATGTGGCTGTAAGCGATCAGAATAAGTACCAGAGAGCGCAGAAGAAGGAAACCGGTCGCGTGAGGAGAATAAGTTCTACTAAATACGTAAGTAGCCTTTTAATTTTCCACTACACATTAACTGGCAAGTCTATTTACAGGATTTTTCTACTCTAATAACTGCACAAATATCGAATACGAGAACTGCTTATATGTCTGACTTACATCTCCTATTCAAATGCTAAAAGCGAAATGATTACGAGATACGCTAGAAATTCTGCACAAATCTCTACATTTTCACCAGAGTTAGTTATATCAGCGTTTTGAACAATCATCAACAAAGTAGCTAGTTACAACTTTTAACTAGCACAATAATATCAGTTCAAATATTATTAGGTATTTGGGCGTTATCTACATTTAATCAGCGTTTCAACTGCGATTCTAAACCTTGTACGATATAGATAATTAGGAGAGTAGGTATATATTGCTAATAAGCTAATAGGCTAAATACGCATATTTTGCATTTAGATTTGTATATTATTTGCCTTTTCATGTTTTAACTGTTCAAATTCATCACTATGAATTTCATGTAAGAATGTGGTTCGTATGATAAGGAAAGCGGATTCTGCTGAGGAGAGCCGACGATAAATGAAGCAGTTGCTCTTTTCAAAATAATAGATAGCTATTGAAATGTAACAAGTTATCTTATGGGCAGTTGTAAAATCCGACTACCAAATATTTCAGCCCGGAAAAGGAGGATAGGTAAAAGTGGGCTCAGAAACAAAGTTTATTGTATTATTATTAAACTATGTCGTCGATGTCGGTATTTCTTGCTCTTATAAAGTTGTTTAATAAATCCTAAGACAGCATGTCTGAATTCACTTGTAAGAAAAAAGATATTTGACCCTGAGATTAATAATTTACACTAATTAATGAATTAATTGTTAGGAAAAATTAGTTGTTCTTGCGAATTAACTTCTTTCTCCAAGTAAATTTGCACATGCTGTCTTAGGATTAATGTAATTATACTCCATTAGGGCAGCAAAACCAAAAATTTTTCATAATGCTACAGTACACGGGTACGGCCATACAAAATACCCATTTATCCTTTGGGATGGTTCGCTAACATAGTTGGGTACATCCTAGAGTGGGGACATGCGGTCCTTGACATTTTCAGCCGCAATTTAAATCGCTCCTCTAGTCCGGCCTTATTACATTAAACGTGGGTAGGAACTGACATTTGGTTGTAAATGGTCTGCCACATTCAGCTGAAGTTATTTGGATATAAAATATAGGATGGAAGAAGACAGAAGTTATTGTAATGATAAGATATGATTATAACATACCACATACGATAAAAGCGTTGTTGGTTTAGTGTTTAGTATGTTCGACTGCGGATAATTAGGTCCTGAACTTTCTCCGGTTGTGTCAGATTTGCGTCCCATCGGACTATGAGAGTGAGGGAATAGAGAGTACACTTCTATTATTTCACTCCCATAGTCCGATGTTGTTTGCGCACACACTTGTGCACACAGATTTTGTGGAAAATGACTTCAACTTCCCAACACTTACAAATATCTAACCAAACTAATGCTCAGTCAATAAAGGCTTGTTCATACGAGTATTTGATCGCCTAATGTACTTATACCTACCTATTATTTTTATCAATTTCTAATCAATTCTTTTTATTATTATTATCAACCATTTATCAAGTTATCTAAACCATATCATTAGCACGTATTTTTCAGTTAAACTAATAATATAAACGTAAAATTCTTTTTACAAAACCGACTTCAAACGCCACTACAACGTACCTATAACCTATATCAATTGTGCCTATAAAATTTGAAGACAAACAAAAAAAAATTTCCAAATCGGTCCAGGCGTAAAAAATAAAATCCGACGAATTGAGAACCTCCTCTTTTTTGAAAGTCGTTTAATAAACTTTGATTTACTTAAGTACCTACCACCATACTAGGAGAAAATATGGAGAAAATGCTAAAAGTAATATAAGTACCTACATATAGGTAGATATAATATTCCTACACGAGATGATGTATTGTTGTTATCTGTCGTTGAACGAGATTAGAATGCGATATGCTACTTACGACAGCGACGGCAGATCTCACGTCCGATTGTCCGATAGAGTTATTTCTATTTGAGAGAATTATATCTACACCTCTAGCCATATTACAAACGTGTTGTCTCTTTCTACGACCGATTACGCTAAAGCAGGGGCTCCCAAAGTTTCTTTATTCGATGACAAGATAGTCCTTGATTGCGATTTCACCTGATCGTAAGTGACGATGCAGTCTAAGATGTAGCGAGCTAACTTGGAAGGAGTATGGCAGTGTACAATCGAGGAGCGTCGGAACAAAAACCGATAAAGCACATTTTGACTTTTTTCTTTGTTTTTTTTTTTTATCTCAACATATACCGAACTAACTACTGTGACATTTAGGTTTCGAAACAGTGCTGCCAACACCAATATATTAATAAATATTGTACATCTTTAAATTAAAAAGCCATAGACTTAGACACATTTTTTCAATTTCCCAAAACAAAAATTCTGAAGTGATTTATCGGTTTTTGTTCCGACGCTCCTCAATCAACCTATACCCCCTAATCAGTTTCTACACGCCATAGTGCCGGAACGCTAAATCGCTTGGCGGCACGTCTTTGACGGTAGGGTGGTAACTAACCACGGCCAAAGCCTCCCACCAGACAAAAGTGATTGTTTTTTCGTGTTTTTTACTAAGTCTAATACCTACTATGGGGTTATTCAAGGGGCGGACCAACAAATTCCTAAAAAGCCGGCAACGCATTGGTGGTGCCTCAGGTGCTACAAATGTTCATGGGCAGCGGTAATCACTTAATATCAGGTGAGCCTCCTGCTCGTTTTCTCGCTAAAAAAAAAAGACTATGATCCGCCATGTGACACAGTTGTTTACGGAGTTTGACACTTGCCCGCGAACGTGACACAGTTAGTGGTTAGTGTAATTAGTGGAAAAGTGTCAATTGCGTACTTGCCGTCACAATGATAGCTACACTCTGTACTGAAACATAGTGCAGTTAGCTTGATAAGTGACATGAAACTGATGCATGTAGACCGGAAAGCCATTATGTAGATAAAGGAAAATAAAAACCTAGCCTAGATAGATCTGGGCTAGAGGATCTTGAGATTAGCCTACTGTTTCGATAGTAGGTTTGGTCTATCGAGATTATAATGTCTGAATGGCTGAAATGCTCAGAATCGAGACAGAGTTAAAACGAGACACATTTATGTGAGAGCGTAACTGTGTCTTGTGTCTCGTTTTAACTCAATCTTAAGTCCAAGCTAAGTCAGAGCACGCTCTATTGATCTCAGCATAAAATCCATAGATCGCATTGAGAATCAATGAGGCAGATTTATAATCAAGGACATATTATTATATTCGTGTCTTACTTGAACTTTGTCTCAAGTCCGAGTCAAGTCAAAGAACACTATATATCTCAAGTGAGGTGAGGAGTCTCTCCAGGTCTTCACATAGGCTACTCTTCACATAGAATATACTTTTATCCCGAAAAAACGTTAAAAGTTTGGATGGATGTATCCAATGTAATCGCGCAGCAACGACTGAACCGATTTGGCACAAAGATAAACTATAGTCTGGAATAACACATAAGTAGGCTAATTTTTATCCCGGAAACCTCAATCCACGCGAACGAAGTCGCTGGCATGAGCTAGTTACACAATAATAATTTAGTATGTACCCATGCGGCTTGCTCCATAGACACCATAGTTCTTATTCTTGCCTTACCTTCAGTGGTAACGCAAGAGTTTCATTGGTTTAAATTACATTAACTCACGTAAGTCCTACTTATTGCTTATTGTTACGCAATAAGTTTCCATTATGCATTTCCGGTACCATTATAACACTGGTAGCATTATAGTTTGTACGAGTATTTATTTTGATTCTCACACTGACGCGCCAATATTAAATCATCATTAAAATCGCATAAGGCGGCCAGTGAAAGTCTGCGATCGTGAGACCGCTGCACGGCCGGTAATGAATTGACATCACGAGCGATTGTCTTTCCGCACGCGCCCGAGGCGTAAGCGATGAGCGGTTAACGCGACGAAATTGGGTATTTTACTTTTTTTTAGATACTTAAAATAAAGTTTTAAGCTATTGCATAGCTTCTATCGCGGGCCAGCGTGGAGACCGAATCCAGAAGTTCCGTGACGAAAATAACCTGACACTGGACTCCTCTACCGTGAGCCGCTAGAGGCTGCATGTTTAATCAACGCCATCTAGCGGTGAGCCGCTAGATGGCGTTGATAAAAAATGCTCTGCAATAGCTTTACCGCGGCAGTCCCCGAGTGCCACACGTCTTTTTTTTTATATTAAAAAACAATGTCATTCTGGTTTTTTTAATATTTTAACTAGTCTCGAAAATATAGAGCTTTAAAGTATCCTGTTAGACAGAGAGAGCTTTACTGACATGTGGTGTCACAAATTCCGTAGCTCCATACACTGTCCATACAAAATATCGTTTTAGAAAGAGACGGATACAGTCGCAGTAAAACAGCGTACTTATAACTAATTTGTTTTTTGGTCGATTTATTTTCTGTTTTTACAAATGTTATTCTTAAATGTTACATTTTCGATTGTAATTAATGAATATCCACATTTCGGTCACTGCTGTGCGATTCTCTAAAAATGATTGTGATCAGTGTGACTCACTCTCTATTGGCTAAAATGCATTGTTTCAGAAAGAACGCCATAAATCCAGTCAATCAACACAAATGAAACTGAAGCAATGTTTGATGCAGCTGCATTAGATTAGAGTTGATTGCGATCGTCGCATTGTAGCAATCATTTTTAGACATTCCCACAGCATACTGCTGCTGTAGCTGCCCTGATATTTAAAAACGCTAATTTCGTATAAATTACACCCTACCAATATAATTTATAATATCGTTTGTCCCTGTTGCAACTACGCGGCAGTCGAGAGGCGTGGCGTTAGGGCTATGTCATATGACGCGTTTGCACCCATAGTTCAAATTATATCAGTCATAAAAATTTTATCCGCCGATTTTATCCACTGAAAGGGGATAAAATTATCTTTTCCCTATGCTAAAGCATGGCGACAGAGAAGAAGGCAAAGTATATTCCTATAAGTATATCCACTGAATGTTATTTCCACCGCTGTGCCCATGCTCGACGGGTGGATAAAACTAAGCGAGGAGATAAACATTTTATCCTTTTCCCGGGGATAAAATTTCTCCCGCCTATGCTAGCCCTGCAGCAGTGGATAAAGAAGCAGTAGAACATAGATAATTCGATCAAGATAGAGACAGAATTTCAGAAATGTTAAACCGCCACAGAAATAGGAAATGGCGGCGTAACATTTCTATTCGTGATTACTGATTACATTTTGTTATGTTTTCATTTTACCGTAATGATGAGAGGAGTGGGTATACACTGTATACTATACAGTATACTATACAGTATACTATACAGTAGCTACCTATAAATGTTTAATATCTTGGGGGGATCCTCATACATATGTGTGGATCAATATTGTTAAAATTCTTTACAAAAGTATATTTAAGTGAGTATAAGGACGCACGTGCGTCCGGGACGCACGTGTGTTGCGGATGGTGAGGACATTGTGACAGACGGAGCGGACAGGCGGGCAATGTTAATTAAACTAAAAATCTATGAAGATTATAAGTACAACTGTTTTTACAGTAAAGTGAGTAAAACACTTCCTAATTCAAAAGTATTTATTGCCCTTACAGCACAAAAGCGCCAATTCCCGGAACGTCCAGTATGTCTGTATCCCGGAACGTCCAATCTACCCATTAGTCCAATTCCCCGAATTTCTACAATTTAAAAATGATTTGTGTTGATTTTACCTATAGTCTATACCAATCAGTGAAAAAAAATTAGCCTAGTACGAGTCATACCTACTCGCGCTCTAAGGGTTCCGAACGAAATTTTTTTAAGCTATTGCATAGCTTCTATCGCGGGCCTTGAGCGTGGAGACCGAATCCAGAAATTCCGTAACGAAAATAACCTGACACGGGACTCCTCTCACCGCTAGATGGCGTTGATAAAAAATGCTATGCAATAGCTTTACCGCGGCAGTCCCCGAGTGCCACACGTCTTTTTTTTCGTTTCTTTTGGTTTAGTAGTAGTACCTAGTTTGTTTCTAGTTGTCCACCAACTTAATCATTAGGTCCTATAACCAGAGTTCTAGGTAGGTACTAGTCAAGACGAATCTCCAGTCATCCAAACTCGATGGGGTTTTATTATTTCTCACATTGGCTATTTTTTTTATTACATTATTTCTAACCGTCCTTCTTATATTAATATGTCATCCACCTTATCTAATAATTTAATTTGTCAGTCGCGGAGCGTGCAAGAACTTAACGAAGCGGTCGTTTATGTTCTTTCTAATAGGTATGTACTTAAAAGATAAATACTTTAGACCCTGTTTAGACCCAATACAGTCATGTAATACTGTCCCGTTGGCACCCTTTGGGTAAAAAGTAGGTATGTATGAACATGCAGTATGCAATCTGTACTGTCTATAGTAAATCTGTTTTGTTCTTTGGCCTTTAATATATTTTTTGTGTTCACCGGATGGGTACCGTTAGAAGACGAGAGGAGTTAATATACAGATAGGTACACTGGTTCAGAGTAGGGTGACTATAATAATGTCCTCCCGACCAAATCCGGCCACGGCGGCCAATCTCTACAGAGGTTAGCCATCTGCGCGGGAGATATTATAGTGCACAAGTGTGTGCGCAAACACAGGTGCACTCTCTATTCCCTCACTGGAAGTGAGCACTGGAAGCACTGAGGCACGGGAGTTACTCACCACCGGCTTCCTAACTCCGGGCTAGTACTGAAAATTTCTTAACAGGAAACCCAATACATTTTTTTTGGCCCGACCCGGGAAACGAACCCGGAACCTCTTCGTCCGTAGTCGAACTTGGTAACCACTAGACCAACAAGGCAGTTAAAGGTGACCATATCGTATATCATACAACATTCTGGGCGCAAACGATGACTACCATAGCAATTTCATTCGTTACCCGTGTTACTACCAGTCTTACTATGTTCTTTTAATTCACGAGGGCGCGTGAGCTTTACTTGTGGTTACGTCGTATACATGCACATTGCGTAAGTGTGTGTGCTTGTCAGGAGCCTAGGTGGGAGCGGTCAGGCGCGAGCAAGCTCTCGCTCACACTTATACAGATACTACACACACAGCCATGAGCCACGAGCCCTCGTGAAATATACCAGTACATAGGTAATTTTTAGGGTTCCGAAAAAAAAATGGAACCCTTACAGGCTCGCTCCGTTGGCACCTCACACATTAAAAGAGATAATAAAACCATGAGCTTAACAAAGTAAGTATACAATAAAATATAAATGAATAAATCCAGGACCAAAACCAATCCAAGCCTCAAGAACGCAAAAAAAAAATCTCGTGACTCGGTCCAAAAACCTCGGAGTAATCGGTGGACATACATAGAAAAAAAAAAGATACCGGCCGAATTGATAACCTCCTCCTTTTTGGAAGTCGGTTAAAAATAGTACTGAATGCTTGAAATATCTTGAAAGTAGGACAAAAATTATAAAAAAAATGCCGGCTTTGGTTACCCTACTACATAGTGACCTTAGAAAGCAGACACTTCACACTTGTATGGATTCTGCGATGCGACGTTGGTATTTCTAACAATTAATTTTAAATTGAGCTGGAGAGAAAAATATCCTTTATGAAGAGTTACAATACTAGAATAGAATAGAATAATTTTCTATTCAAATAAACTTTTACAAAGCGCTTCCAAATCGTCAAATGAATCTACCATTGCTGGTTCGGAATGCCATTCCAACCGAGAAGAACAAGCAAGAAACTTGGCGGTTGCTCTTTTAAAAAAAATATATGAATAACAATATTATGTTGTGTACAATTTACAATTATTATTCCCATTACGTGTTCATGTATTGCTGGAGTGAGTTATATCCATCCCCTAAATACCTACAGAGCTACAAACCCCTAAATACAATCCTTTTTTGTGTCATTTCATGCTTCAGGTTTTCCCTTAAGGTTCGTGAAAATGAAATTGATAGAAAGCATCACCTAACTTAGCTTGGGTAGTCCTCCTCTGTTCGTCCGTCCGTCCGTCCGTCTGTCCGTTTGTTTGTCAGCGAGCTGTATCTCATGAACCATAATAGGTAGAGAGTTGAAATTTTTAGAGATTATGTATTTCTGTCGCCGCTATAACAACAAATAAAAATTAACTAAAAATTAAAGGGGGTCCCCTACTAGAAACGTGTATTTTTCGGCGTGTTTTGGTACGGAATCCTTCTATGCGAGTCCGACTCGCATTTGACTGCTTATTATAAACTCAAAAACTTACTTGAGACTTTGAACAATATGAACGTTGGTTACTTTTTTTTTATTGTAATCAACAGCGTCACACATAATATAGTTTACAATCATTAATATACTTAGCACAAAAATAAGGCCAAATAGGATTACAATTTGTAAATGAATTCATAAATATTTATAACAATAGGTTTGAGGACACCAAACAAAATATGCAAGCTATACAGGATAATTATGAGTATACAACAGTCGATAATAAATCTCTTGCAATTATTTTATCGAGCCCAAGAGCTATGTAAGCCATAAAAATAATTTATCTAATAGTTTATAACGGTATTGTAATTACTGTTTTTAATTGGCGCTACAAACATAGAAAGCTAACAGGTTCTAAGCGATCGTAGGAAATCCATTTCATACCTACTGGTAAAATGCAGAAGTAACGATGGCGTGTAGAAACCGATTAGGGTATGGGTTGAATCTACACTGCTTTACCTCTCTAAGTTAGCCCACTACCGTCTTAGACTGCACCGTCACTTACCATCAAGTGAGATCGCAGTCACGGTCTATCTTGTCATTGAATTAAAAAATAGTTTTTGTCTGGTGGGAGGCTTTGGCCGTGGTTAGTTAGTAGTTACCACCCTAACGCCAAAGACGTGCCGCCAAGCGTTTAGCATTCCGGAACGATGGCGTGTAGAAACTATATATCGATGGTAGAAACCGATTGAAGCAATGGCTGGATCATGCGTCATGCTCGTGAACGGGTGCCACCAACGGGAATGGGTCTGCTTTTGCCTGCCTGTGTTAACATGTATTGAATTGTATTTATTTGTATTTGTATTGTATTCATTTTTACTTGTATTGTACTCAGGAAAATTCATCGTGGAAGCACTGAATACATAGCATAGTTTCAATAACAATTGTAAGATTTTTATTTTTTTTTGAAAAGAGCAACCGCCGAGTTTCTTACTGGCTCTTCTCGGCAGGAAAGGCATTCCGAACCAGTGGTAGATTCATTGACCATTCAAAAGTGCTTGTAAAAGTTTATTTGAATAAAAAAATATTTCTATTTCTATTTCTATTTCTATTAGGGGTATGCCCTTTCCAAGTTAGCCCGCTACCATATCAGACTGCATCGTCACTTTTTTTTTATTTATTTTTTTTATACAGGTTGTCCCCTTTCATAAAAAGGGGATTTTAAGGGGATTTTGTTATGCTATTTTATTATTTACTTACTTATTTTTAATTTTTATCGATTTTTAAAAAGTTTCAATTTTGCAATTTGCGTCGTCACTTACAATCAGGTGAGATCGCTGTCAAGGACTATCTTGTCATCGAATAAAAAAATCCCCTTTCATAAAAAGGGGACTTTGTTGTTATTTTTAACCGACTTCCAAAAAGGAGGAGGTTATCAATTCGGCCGGTATCTTTTTTTTTTTTTCTATGTATGTCCACCGATTACTCCGAGGTTTCTGGACCGATTCACGAGATTTTTTTTTTAATCGACAGAGGAAGCTTGCGAAATGGTCCCATAAAAATTTTTACCTTCAACTCCTCAAGCCTGATGCTGCAGGGTTATTTCCCCCCTAAATTATGGGACTTTAGGAACCGTCGTTTACGAATTGGTATGCTTGGCCTGAGCATATACTAGATCATAGAGCTCCAGGTCCTACTCTTCAATCCTGATGCTGCAGGGTACTGCCCACCTAAATTATAGGGATGTAGGAACTGCTAATCATGAATTGTTATTGTATGTAATAAGCATATACTACACCATCAAGGTCTAGGTTCTAGCTCCTCAATCCTGATGCTGCAGGGTACTGCCCACCTAAATTGTAGAGATTTAGGAACTGCTAATCATGAATTGTTATTGTATGTAATAAGCATATACTACTCCATCGAGGTCTAGGTTCTAGCTCCTCAATCCTGATGCTGCAGGGTACTGCCCACTTAAACTGTGAGGATTCAGGAACTTTCGCTTGCGAATTGATATTGTTAGTATCAAACATATTCTACATCGTGGAATTCAAGGTCCTCGCTCTTCAATACTGATGCTGCATGGGTACTGCTTACCTAAACTGTGAGGATTTAGGAACTGTCGTTTACGAATTGATATTGTTGGTACCAAGCATATACTAGCATATACTACATTATAATTCTCAAGGTTCTAGCTCCTCAATCCTGATTTTGCAGAGTTGGAGGAATTACGAACTGACGCTTTCGAATTGATATTGTTGGTACCAACCATGGACTACATCATGAAGCTCCTAGCCCTAGCTCTTGTGTATTGTTAATAAGTACTGTAGGTACCAAGTGTAGAACTACATTAGTACCGTAGCGTTGGAGGGAGGGGAGAAAGAGAGCAGGAACAAGCTACACTAAAAAGCTTAAAATAAAAATTCTTTTCAAAAAACCGACTTCACACGCCACTACAAAGTATAAAAATAATTTTATTTTGTACACGTTTGTTGAAGTCGGGCGGGCTTAACTAGAAACGATGAAATCGATGCGCGACGCTTATCTTATGGTGACATATAAGAGACACGTTTATTGAAATCGGGCGAGCATCGCGTATCAGTTTCATCGTTTCTATTTAAGCCGCCCGACTTCAACAAACGTGTACAAAATAAAATTATTTTTATACTTTGTAGTGGCGTTTGAAGTCGGTTTTTTGAAAAGAATTTTTATATTATTTACTTATTTTTAATTTTTATCGATTTTTAAAAAGTTTCAATTTTGCAATTTGCGTCGTCACTTACCATCAGGTGAGATCGCTGTCAAGGACTATCTTGTCATTGAGTAAAATAAGATAGCATTAAAAAGTCGTATTTGGCTAAATAGCTTGAGGAGGGCAGACTGGCGGTGTTCCTGCGGTTTCTCTCACTATGTATGTAGCTAGGAATTCATATCATATTCCAAGCGGTGGTAACATTCTCAGGGTGTCACCTTACACTAACACCGGCTTTCCTACTTGTTTTATTAACCGACT
The DNA here is from genome assembly GCA_038048805.1 of Hipparchia sbordonii. NCBI lineage: Eukaryota > Metazoa > Arthropoda > Insecta > Lepidoptera > Nymphalidae > Hipparchia > Hipparchia sbordonii. The sequence continues at coordinate 1,642,215 of CM076107.1, read as the reverse complement.
TCAAAAGAAGGAAAAAGGAAAAATTCGACACATATGTGATTCACAATATGATGATCAATCTATTAGCTTTTATAGATTTATGTATGTATGTAAGTATGTATGTTTGTCCACGCATATCTCCGAAACTATTAATCGGATTGTGAAAATTTTTTAGGATGCCGTACCCGATGGGAATAACCGGAAAAGAGAAAAGAATCTACATCGTGAAAACTATCAAACATTTGGATGAAATCTATTTCCGATCTAGTTTGGCAATAGTCCATCACTAGAGGTCATGTCAAAACGAAGTCACGTGATCAGTACGGCCATATTTGTTTGCCTTTTAGCTCAACTCGATTGGAACGGACTATATTATACTGTTCCCAAGTTGAAATAAATGTAAACAAATAAAAATAAATAACCGGTCAAACGTCGAAAAAACACGTTTGTAGTGGGGGAGCCCCCTTTAATTTTTAATTTATTTTTATTTTTATTATTTGTTGTTGTAGCGGCAACAGAAATACACATTCTCTATTCTTCTTCTTCTTCTTTATTAACTAATGGACGTCCACTGCTGGACATAAGTCTCTTGCATGGACCTCCACAGGCCTCAGTCTTGCGCCGCCTGAATCAAGCGGCTCCCTGCGACCCGTTTGATGTCGCCATTCTCTATTACTGATCATGAAATACAGTCCGCTGACAGACAGACGGACAGACGGACGGCGGAGGCTTAGCAATAGGGTTCCGTCGGCACCCTTTGGATACGGAACCCTAAAAGTTTCTATTTCTACCGGCAAAGTAGAACATAGCATTATTACTGAGCTATAAGTTATTGCGTTAGATATAATAACACTCGTTAAATCTCACTACCAGATGCATTGAGATCCGAATCGCACGCGCGCTGACGTAACTATTGTAATCTATATCTATAACTACTATAGCAAAGAGAAACTGGAGATGTTTGTCTGTATGTACCTACTAGCTTTTGCCCCAGAATTTATCCATGTGGAGTTAGCGTTTTTAAAATTCTCGCGGGAGCCCTTTGTTTCTACAGGATAAAGTACCTATAGTATATGTCAAAATCAGGTCGATTGACGATTCATTACTCCGTTGCAGAGTACCTATGTAAATACTACGTTCTAACTCCGTTGCTGCGTAAATCAGCGTGATTGAAGGACAAACAAACTACACTTTCGCATTTATAATATTAGTAAAGACAAGCAGAATTTTAGGTATTTGATAGAATTAGAATTCCCGCACAGGGAAGCGTAGTGTAGGCAGATCCCCCACTAGGTGGACCTACGACATCAAACGAGTCGCAGGGAGTCGCTGGATTCAGGCGGCGCAAGACCGAGGTTTGTGGAGGTCCACGCAAGAGACTTATTTATGTCCAGCAGTGGACGTCCATAAGTTGAAGAAGAAGATAGAATTAGGATCTTTTTCTTATTCGATGACAAGATAGTCCATGACTGCGATCTCACCTGATGGTGAATAACGATGCAGTCTAAGATGGTAGCGGGTTAACTTGGAAAGGGTATGTATGGCAGTGTAGTTTTAACCCATACCCCCTAATCGGTATCTACGCCCATTTTCATGCATGAAATTATTGCATGCATCAAGAAATTACACGTGAAATTTTTGATGAAATCAATGTCATGAAACTAATTTAATGCGACTAATCTCGCAGTGTAAATTCGGCTTTAGAATAGGGTCCTGTTGGCACCCTTTGGGTACGAAACTAAAAATAAAATAAATTAAATAGCCTTTTATTACTGAAAAGAAGAACAATACAAATTATTATTATATCCTTATCAATTACTTAAAATATACTTAAAAATAAGTGATACAGTATAGTGAGATTATGTTTGTAGTACGGAGTAGTGGGTACGGAACTGCGGAACCCCAAAAAAAGACCGCAGTCTAGCATTGACCTGTCAATCCCAGTCAAGTACAAATCTGTTCTGATAAGCGAGCAAAGTCGCGGGCGTAGAGCCAGTTTGGAAAAACACGTGCCGCTTTTATAATGGCAGTGAAAGCGAACGGAAACAAAGATGGTGGCCGGAATTCATTGTATGGTAACACGTATCTATCTTGATATCTAGTGGCATGTGTTCTCGGTAGTTAATCAGTCTAGTTTACTAATATGTACCTTGGAGTTAGGTGAGAATAGTGAAAAGGCAGTTCATGATTAAGGGAAAAATAGTTGGGAGAAGAACACCTTAGTTTAAGAACCAGTAAGTAGGTCGTTTCTCTAAAAATCGTAATATTTAAAGTCGCATACTTTTTTTTTAAAAAGAATATTAGGCAACTTGAAGTTGACAAATATCCTCCTATCCCCTCCGAATAAGCAGGAAGCTTGTGTTAGAAATGGGTACGACAATAGTGTAACGGGTGGGATTCGAATCTGCGACCTTACAGTTTTCAGTTCGCACCTTTAACCGTTGGGCTATTGAGGCTATTAATAACTAAGAATTTATTCTTAAGGATCGTGATCGTTACAGTTGACAAAACTGGATGCCTCAACATCTCACACAATCGCATTTTTATAGCCTATTTTTTTTTTTGAGATGATTTTATGAAAATTTTGTATTTTAAATATTAAAAAAATATATTAAACCTTTCTCTATTCAGTGGAGCCGATCAATAAAATATGTACATTTTGGTAATTTCAACAAAAAAAAAAAAATTGCGCTCTAGAAATCGATAGCAACGCTGTCTCGGATAACTTTAAACATAATCTATCTATAATTATATAAAAAGGCTTGTCCTGACTGACTGACTGACTGACTGACGATCAACGCACAGCCTAAACCACTGAAGTTAGAAACTTGAAATTTTGACAGTAGGTTCCTTTTATGACGTAGGCGAGCACTAAGAAAGGATTTTTCGAAATTCGCCCCCCAAGGGGGTAAAAAGGGGGGTTAAAGTTTGTATGAAACTCCGTCATTTTTCGAGTTATACTCATGAAATTCGGTATTTAGGCTTTAAATTGAAAACAAAAAAGTACGTGTTTCACAGTTTTTAAAAATTCTACCCCCTAAGGGGTTAAATAGGGGTTGAATGTTTGTATAATAGTCCTTCGTTCTTCAAGTTATTTTTCAAGTTACGTTTATGAAACTTGATATTTTGGCTCTTGATTAAAAATAAAGAATTACGTATTTTACATTTTTTTTAAATTCTCCCCCCAAGGGGGTAAAAAGGGGGGTTAAAGTTTGTATGAAACTCCGTCATTTTTCAAGCTATACCCATAAAATTCGGTATTTAGGCTTTAAATTGAAAACAAAAAAGTAAGTGTTTCACACTTTTAAAAAATTCTACCCCCTAAGGGGTTAAATAGGGGTTGAATGTTTGTATGATAGTCCTTCGTTCTTCAAGTTATTTTTCAAGTTATGTTTATGAAACTTGATATTTTGGCTCTTGATCAAAAATAAAGAATTACGTATTTTACATATTTCGAAAATTCTCCCCCCAAGGGGGTAAAAAGGGGGGTTAAAGTTTGTATGAAACTCCGTTATTTTTCAAGCTATACCCATAAAATTCGGTACTTAGGCTTTAAATTGAAAACAAAAAAGTAGGTGTTTCACAGTTTTTAAAAATTCTACCCCCTAAGGGATTAAATAGGGGTTGAATGTTTGTATTATAGTCCTTCGTTCTTCAAGTTATTTTTCAAGTTATGTTTATGAAACTTGATATTTTGGCTCTTGATCAAAAATAAAGAATTACGTATTTTACATTTTTTGAAAATTCTCTCCCCAAGGGGGTAAAAAGGGGAGTTTCAATATTCATAGTTAAGACAGGACAACGTCTGTCGGGTCCGCTAGTTAAATTATGTTTATAGTTATGATAATTTATTTAAATTACAAAGAGTTACGAGTTCTATGTCGACTAAGCCCCTGGCGGAACTGTGCTAAAGGTCTGAAAACAGCACTACAAAATGGTCACATACATTGAAATGTAGTAGTAGCAAAGAAGTGCAGGTTTCCCAGCTAACCTACTTACTTAGCGATTGACATTATCAAAAGTTACGGTTTGCGAAAGAAACACATTACTTTCAGCGGTAATTCTACTTATAGATTTACTTTGTGGTAATGTTTAGTTGCATAACACGATCTAGAAGATCGATGATGTGCAATTTGATCGTCTGTAATGACTAGGTTTTTGATCGGGTGTGATGAACAAACTGTTTTTGAGCAATTGAGAAGGAAAAGTTTTGCAAAATAGTTTTACATGGACATTGACTAATGGTCCAACAAATACCTAAGTATATATTTTTCAACACACTTGCTCATAAAGTGGCTCCCGGTTTACCGCAACTAGGCACACAATGACACCTTTAACTCAAACTGTGGCTTTTTATTACCATTATTCACAATGTGAGTTATAGAATTTTTTTTTTTAATTTTATTGGTTGAGTTGCTTTGTTCTTAAAAAAGTTTCTATTACAAAAAAAATCCTACCTATTGCCAAGATACCTATTGCTTGCTCATTTCATACAACTTCGTATTTAAATAGATAATTTCAACTTGTACATGTTTAATAAATACAACTGTCACTCAAATATAACTTTTGTTTTTTCTGTAATAAAGAAAACTTAAAATTCCCCATTTTGTACGTGGCTATCCGAGAAAAGCCAAAAAAAAAGAAACCTCATTCTTTAAGTCTATGGCCATTAAAGGTGCGCGCGCATTCCGAAAACCGATTAATTTTTCCCGCCATTGTGAAAAAAATTTCACAACTCGTTTTCACTGTTTTGTACCATAATGTACTATTTCAGTATTATTTTCTTCACAAGTGTGTTGAAAAACGTCGTATGATACACGTGTGTATTGATGATTACCGTCCTCGGCTACCTTAAGACCCTCACCTAACGGCTCGGGTCTCAATAGCGCCTCAGCGGCAATCACCAATGTTTCACACTTGTACCATAATGTACTTACAAGTGTGGTGGACAATGCCCTAAAACTAAGCCTGAGATCTATAGAGCGTGCTTTGACTCAGCCCAGACTCAAGATAGAGGTTAAAACGAGACACAAATATGCTCTGACATAAATATGTCTCGTTTTAACTCTGTCTTGAGTCTGAGTTGAGTGAGAGTGCGGTCTATAGATTTCAGCCTAAACACTCATTCTCTTCTGAGAGGAGATCCGTACCCAGTAGAAAAATACCAATAGATACTTTCATAGATTATTCTTTTCCTTACATAAGTATTGATATGTTTTCCACACTTAAGTATCTATTGTTTCACTCGGTGTTACATTATTTCCTTCGTCGTTGGTGCGATAACGGGAAGCGTTTGGAAATTAACGGATGCGGACGAATTCTAATTGCTCGAAAGTTTTTAGCCAACCTTTTTTTATTTTTTTACAAAAAAGAGTACTCCTGAACATGGTCTTCAAATTCCACCTGTTTATTCAAAAGCTATTTTTTTAAGTTAACTTTGAATGAGAATTTACTACTTAAATTTCTTATTGGTGGAGGAATATCGCTAATATTGCTAATTAATCGAACCAGTAAATCTTTATGGTATGGTACACTCTGTCTGCACTTGGCAGACGTAGATTTTACCTACTGTTTGTGGAAGAGTATAATTTGAGAATCACTAAGCCTGGAAATACACGTCAGGTTTTTTCATCCGATAGTCTGATCCGGTAGCCTGATCAGGCTACCGAAAGGCATTGAAGCCATTACTTTGTATGAACAGTCAATACACGTCCGATCCGGTGGCCGGATCGGACGTCCGAGTCGGAAACGGGCGCGAGGCGTTTCCGATTTTACTGCCGGTCCGATTGTCTGAAGGCGCGGTCTACATACTTTTAGTATGAGACAAAATAGACATCCGGTTACTCCTTCCGATTTTGCCAGTCAGGGTTCCCAACTTAGGGCTTTTAGCCCCAAATTTAGGGCGGAATTTTGCTTATTGGGATTTTTTAGGGCCCAAAAAATCTAGCGCTGACACTGTGTGGACGCATCGTTGTGGTTCGAATATTATGACAAAAAAATAAAAAAAAAATAATAAAATAAAATAATTCATAATAATAAAATTATTTTTATTATGAATTATTTTGGATGTTTTAAATAGAAATGACTCTCAGTAAGTCTTGTCAAATTGATTGGATGAATCCAATAGCGACGTTTTTTCTTCTTTCTCTTTCCTGTCTTTAAAATTTCTGTGGTGGAGTCGTGTGGTGCGGGTTGTTACGTTCCCTCAAATATGGTTGAGCGAAGCAATGGCTGGATCCTGCGGTGCCACCAACGGGAAAGGGTCTGCTTTTGCCTGCCTGTCTTAACATGCATTGGATTGTTTTGCATTTTTGAAACTTTATTGTGGAAACACTGTATACATAGCATAGTTTTGTTACCTATTGTAAAAAAATTTTTTTTTTGAAAAGAGCGTCCGCCGAGTTTATTGCTGGCTCTTCTCGGCAGGAACAGCATTCCGAACCAGTGGTAGATTCATAGACGATTCAAAAGTACTTGTAAAAGTTTATTTGAATAAAAAATATTTCTATTTCTATTAACTCGTCATCCATCTTCTTTTCTTCTGCTTTGCTCCAAACGCAAGCACTCGGGATGATAGCTCGGGAACGACTGAGTTCAGAAAAAGCCTGACGGAAAAATCGGATGTGTATCGAGTAAATACGATCCGGTTGCCTGATCAGACAATCGGAAACAAAATCGGACGTCTATTGCCAGGCTTAGAAATAATTTATTTTTGACATAGGCACATCCCAATTTTCAAAAATTATAACGCCTGAAAATAGTGCCTACCGACTTGCCTACTTATATTTTGCGCAAACACATTAAAAAATATTTTCAACTAAATAGTTTACAACATGGTATTGCACAATTCATTATCATAATTCAATGTCGAATCACGCTTGTCACTGGATATCTACTTCCGCTTTGATTGGATACCACGACATGAACGAGCATAAAAAACAAACGGTAGGTATCTACCAACTTGCGCATAAGGGTTCCTTATCACCACGCATTATTCAACTGAAATAACTATAGCATTTTTGCTTACTACGTATTTCTTCAACAGTATACATATAGTTCGTAGACCCGAAATATGGTAGGTACAAAACTATACAGTACAATACAGTATATATCACTAGCTGAAGTAGCTGATGCCCCAGTATATATCACTAGCTGATGGCCGCGACTTCACATGGATTTAATCCCGCGGGATTTCTTTGATTTATTCCAGCATTAATGCCTATGTCACTCTTCAAATCCTCAACTATAGATAGCTACCCATGCAAAATTGCGTCGATCCGTAGCTCTGTTGCAGCGTGATTGAAGTAGTATAGAATAGAAATATTTTTTATTCAAATAAACTTTTACAAGCACTTTTGAATCGTCAATGAATATACCACTGGTTCGGAATGCCTTTCCTGCCGAGAAGAGCCAGCAAGAAACTCGGCGGTTGCTCTTTTCAAAAAAATAAAAATTTTACAATTGTTATTGAAACTATGCTATGTATTCAGTGCTTCCACGATGAATTTTCCTGAGTACAATACAAGTAAAAATAAATACAATACAAATACAAATAAATACAATCCAATACATGTTAACACAGGCAGGCAAAAGCAGACCCATTCCCGTTGGTGGCACCCGTTCACGAGCATGACGCATAATCCAGCCATGATCCAGTACAAACAAGCGAACCAATAAACAAAATAATACACTATCACATTTATGATACTAGCTGATGCCCGCCGTTTCGTCCGCGCAGAGTAAGGTTTTTAAAATCCCTCGGGAACCTATGTCACTTTCCAAGTAATCAACTACCTATATCCAAAAAATCACGTCAATCTATTGCTCTATTGCTGCGTAATTGTAAGGTTTTTAAAATCCCTCGGAAACCTATGTCACTTTCCAGGAAATCAACTATATCCACCCAGAAAATCACTTCAACCCGTTGCGTCGTGATTGAAGGACAAAATTATAATATTAATCTAACCCTAAAGTTGAAGATCCCTAAAGTGCCTATTCTACTACCACCTGCTACTAATGCTACCACCTTACAGTGTGTCTGTGCAGATGTGCTAACAGCCACAAAGCCACAAAATAAAAGACGCGACATAACAGTTTGAACTCATTCCATTGTTTACGCAACTGCAGCGTCAGGGAAATGCAACGCGGTGACGAGTGAAGACCAGGCGCAACTTTACGTGAATAGCTGATACAATAGTTCGAACTGGCTACTTGACAAATATTAGGAAATAGTTGCTGAAGACTTCCACTACTTTGGTAATCCTCTCTAAATATATAAAAGGCAAAGGTGACTGACTGACTGATCTATCAGCGCACAGCTCTAACCACTGGATGGATCAGGCTGAAATTTGGCATACAGATAGCTATTACGACGTAGGCATCCGCTAAGGAAGGATTTTTGAAAATTCAACCCCTAAAGGGGTAAATAGGGGTTTGAAAAATTGAATTTGACGTGAGCAAAGCCGCGAGCAAAAGCTAGTTAAGTACATATAAAAATTATTTTTAAATAAAAAACCGACTTCAAACGCCAATTAAGTACAAAGTATAAAAAGTCCTCACTCCTCATCAAAAGTTTTACTGAAGGGAACCACCACAAACCAAAACGGCATATTTGTTGTTTTTCTTTTCAATTTTTTCAAGTCGATTTTGAAAACTTCGCAAGCTTTTATGCCGGAAAATTAAAGAATTTGCAGTTAGCCCTATGTAGGTCTTTCGATGATTTTCCACAGAAATACACATTCGGTAAAAATTTCAAGTATCTACCTACTTATTACAGTTCATTAACTACAGCTCGCTGACATGACCAGAAAGAAAGAAAGAAGAAAGAAAGAAACGTTTATTTTATGAATTGTGAATTTTCGACCACTGATATTAGATTTCTTTTAATACTCGTATCATTGGACATGACGGACGGACGGACAGCGGAGGCTTAGTAAGAGGGTCCCGTTGGCACCCAATGGGTACGGAACCCTAAAAAAGGTCCTGAAAACTTTTTTGAAATCTCTTTTCTTATATTAATAGTGGGCAAACGAGCTCACCTAATGTAAAGTAATTACCGCCGCTCATGAACACTTGTAGTACCAGAGGCCAGAGGCGTAACTATACCGTTTGAGGCCCGTGGCAAATTCATCGGATGGGGCCCTCCCTCCCCCAATATAAAGAAGCTCACCCAATGAGATAGTATTTTTTATTTTTTCATAAATCACTACGTGAAGTAGGTACATACAAACGCAATTACAATTACTTGATTTTCTAATAATCTTGGGGATGGAAGTTTATATGAAATTCCGTCATTTTTCAAGCTGTTTCCATCAAAGTTGGTATTTGAGCTTTCAGTTAAAAATAAAAAAGTACATGTGTCACAGTTTTTGAAAATTCCACCCCAAAATCTAATTCCACGCGGACGAAGTCGCGGGGGCAAAAGCTAGTAGCAACATAAAAATGACATTTTCGCGAGCGAAGCGAGCGTGAAATTTTTTATGATTGCATTACGGCACTTAGTAGTCCATTCGTGGCACCTACAATAGCAACGTAAAAGCGACATTTTCGAGAGCGAAGCGAGCGCGAAATTTTTTATGATTACATTACGCCACTTAGTAACTCATTCTTGGTACCTACAATAGCAACGTTAAAGCGACATTTTCGCAAGCGGAGCGGGCGCAAAGTTTTTTATGGTTGCATTACGGCAACTAGTAGTCTATACTTGGCACCTACAATAGCAACGTAAAAGCGACATTTTCACGAAAGAAGTGAGCGCGAATTTTTTTATTCTGCACTTCGCCATATCTAGTCCTGTACTTTTGGCGCTTGAGACCCTGCGCTTGTATGCGCTGCACACTCGGCATCGTAGGTAAAGTCGGCCCTACCAACTATTTAGTTATTGTTATTGGGGTTATTTTAAAATGTGTTTGTGGACCTAATGACATTTAGGTATTACAAATATGTATCTTATTATCTGTATAAAAATTTTGGCCCCAAATTCGCCACCCCTAAAATCTGCTGCCCTAGGCTCCAGTCAAATCAACCATTTGGTAAATCTACCACTGCGCATAACCTTTCTTGCCCCAAAGAGTTTAGTTTATATCAATTTTTATTTTGAAAATGATCGCTCGGCACTAGCCGTAGTCACAGGAATGGCTATAAATGTTATGATCATCTTGTGCTTCCGGCCCGCTCTGACCGGGGGCCCCTGCCGGCTGGGGGCCCGTGGCATTTTGCCGTCATGCCACCCTATAGTTACGCCTCTGCCAGAGGCACCACCAATGCGTTGCAAGCTTTTCATGAATTTATTGGTCCGCCCCATGAATAACCCCATATTGTAATTAAGTGGGAACAAGATGCTTCCACAATTTAGTAGTTAGTAGGAAAAAAGATCTGGAGCAACGGATGGTTGAAGTGCTCCAGCACTGGTAGCATGGGCGGGAGAAATTTTATCCCTGGGGAACGGATAAAATGTTTATCCCCTCGCTCTCTTTTATTCACCTGTCGAGCATGAGCAAAACGGTGGAAATTATATCCACAGTGGATATTCTTATAGGAATATACTTTTCCTTTCTCCTGTCGCCATGCTTTAGCATAGGAAAAGATAATTTTATCCCCTGTCAGTGGATAAATTCGGGGGATAAAACTTTTATCTCCTGCCCATGCTACCAGTGCAGGTAGTGAGGAATCTTTATCGATTCCGAGATAGCTTACTAGTTATACTTACCTACGATAAAGGTATTCTAGGTAGGTAGGTACGTCTACGAACTACGGTATCTACGGTTTACGTGCAAGAAATGGCTGACTACAGATGCAATTGACAAAGAGTTTGCACTGAATATCAATAGAGAGTAGATATGGCAATAAAAATAAATGTTTACGACAAGTTTCTTTTCATTTCAGATTTTAATGCACAAATATTTTTATATGGCTTATGAATTATGTATCTTATGATCGCACTGCTTTTTAGTGGCTCTACTTTCACCTACGTGAAGTACTTATTTTCAGTTAAAGTTAGTTAGTAGGTATAGTTCCATTATTTCTTTCGAAGCCTAAGTATTTCTTACAAAGCCATTAGGTATCACTCCAATATTATAAAGGCGAAAGTTCGTATGTGTGTGTGTTTGTTACTCTTTCACGCAAAAACTACTGGACGGATTTGGCTGAAATTTGGAACGGAGATAGCTCATACTCAGGATTAACGCTAGGCTATATTTTATCCCGATAATCTTGTACGATGGTACGGAACTCTGCGTATGGGTGCGACTCGCACTTGGCCGGTTTTTTACAAGTAGTTTTTCAATTTCATGCATAAAATAAGAGTTCACGAATAGCCTATAACCCTATAACTATGAAATACTAAATTTTAAAGCGTTTACTGTACGTATCAATTTATTTATTTGGGTGATTAGGCAAGCTATTCTTATGTATTTTGGATAAAAAGTAGGTATATGCCTAACCTATGTATTTAAATAATCTTTGACCTCGCAAAGCAATTCGTATTTCGTGCAAGCCATGTCGGCAGTTGCGCGCCAGCTATGGATGTGAGTGGACGTGTACATTTGTGCAGTGGAAAAATTGTTTACGTGATCCCGTGAAAGGTTTCCCTTTGTAATCATTGACAATCGTGCGACCAAATGATCTTGTAGCATAACAGTGATTGTGTAAAATGGCCAATTTAACGTTGAGATACCTGGATGAGCTTTCCTATGTGCTGAATAGGAGGCACTTGGCGAGCCAGGCAAAGGCATCTTCGGTGGGAGACCTTCTCAATGCAGAGGAAGAAAGGTTCACTCCGGTATGTACCAACTACCAAATTAACACTATTATAAACAAAAGCGCACCATAGTTATTATTTTAATTCGTTTTTAAGCGTTCAACGCATAATTTTCAGTGAAAGATTGTGGTTAGAGAAAAACTATTAATTTTTAAGACCATTGGCGAAAACGCGTGAAAATGTGTTTCTAATTTTGACAGGCGCGGAAGTTAGCGGAATGAAAGTTGTCTTGTCAAAGCTGTCAAAGGTTGTTATTGTTATTTTTAGAGTTCCGTAACCAAAGACTATTACTAAACGCTGCTGTCCGCCCGTCTGTCTGTCAGCGAACTCTAATCTCATGAACCGTAACAGATAGATACGTGATTTCAATGTGTATTTCTATTGCCTCTATAATAACAAGTAATAAAAACAAATAAAGTTAGGCTCTCAATACAATAAACTTTTGTTTTTGCTCAATCTTAATAGATTAGCTGGTGTTAAATCTGGTACGATGGTACGGAACCCTTCGTGTGCGTTCTCGACTCGTACTTGGCCAAAGTTTTTTGGTAGATATTGTTATTTTTTTTTTTTAATCGATTAGTCAGCAAAGGTTTTGTGTACACGGAAGTAGGTAAGTAGGGCAGCCTGAGTAGATCTTGATAAATTATAGCCAAGATTCAATTCGATCACGTTAGTTTTCAAACAGAAAAAATGGCATCAAAATCGGTCTATTCTCTAGGGAGTTACGAAGGTACAGGCAGACAGATACACGCGTCAAACTAATAACACCCTTGTGTTTTCGTCGGGCGTTAAAAAAAACCGGTATAGTAGATACTGTGATCGATATCGTTAAAGAATTTTACTTAACTATGAAATGTACCTACATAGGCCTAGTAGGTACATTTCATAGGATGAATAGGTACGTATTAGGTACATATTTCGATGTACGTGGGTAGCTTCCCAGATCCTCGGAGATCCCGCTGAATCGCAGGTCATGTCGACGTGACTGCTATCATTAATCACAAAATTGTGTAGATTTTTTTGAATAGATATTCGTGTATTTTAATATTTTTTATCCTTTTAACTCAAAGCGTACAGAAACAGATTTTTTTAGCTTTTACTGAAAAAATTCATGTTTTCTTTTAGGCTCTATCTATGTTAGGAAAGGTCACAACAGGTAAATAGGTAGGTAGGTACTAATTCTTACTATCCTTACTCCTTACTAATATTATAAATGCAAAAGTATGTTTGTTTGTTGGTTTGTCTTTCAATCACGCCGCAACAAAGCAAAGGATCGACGCGATTTTTTGCATGGGTATATTTGAGGAGCGGGAGAGTGATATAAGCTACTTTTTATCCTGAAAAATTAATTCCACGCGAGCGAAGCCGCGGACATCAACTAGTATCTAATAATTGAATTTTAAATTATCGAAGATAGATATTGCATTGAATTCAGTTGTACCTTCTTATTCTATACAAACTACTCCTACTAGGGAAATGCTACATGTAATACAAGTAGCGTTTTCCTGAATAGTTTTTGTTAGTTATTTTACGATCTATTGTGAATGTTAATAGCTACGTAGGTAAATGGATTCGGACTTCTTAAATACACATTCATGTAGGTTAGTAGTGCCAAATAAGTACTTACTTACTATTCAATAGAGTGTAGTGTTACACGGTTACACTTCAAATTCACCATTCATTGGTAGCTCTGTGCATTTTTAACCGACTTTCAAAAAAGGAAGTATACTTCCCAGGTGTGCTACCACCAGTTGTGATCAGGTCAGGATGTGATGATGGGATCCTGGAGAAATCGAGGGAACTCTTCAAATTTTATGGGCACAATTGATATGCTTTGTAGTGGTGATGGCGTTTGTTACGTTAATTAATTAATAACAAATAATAATTTTTACGTTTATATTATTTCATTCACCCACGAGTTCACTCATGTTAACCGACGTAACTTGATTTGAAAACTCTACCGTTTACGTGTAACAAAAGTGTGGGTCAACCCTGAAGGAGGTCAATGTGCTCATGAAACTGAACAACTTTCCCCAAGGAACATAGATCGAAACATGCAAAAAAAAATGTGGACCTCCCATACAAAATTGATGATCCGCTGATTGATTTACTATGGGAGGTAAAAAATTTTTTTTCATATTTCGACCTATGTTCCTTGGGGAAAGTTGTTCAGTTTCATGAGCACATTGACCTCCTTCAAGGTTAACCCACACTTTTGTTACACGTTGTATAATATCCGTGATGACAGTAAGCTACGCTGCAGCAAACATTTTTAGACAATCCTACAGCTTATACGGGTTTTCTCATGCATCAGTAGGAGATGTCAGATGTGTAGCAACTGGTTTGTAATGTAAAGCACACAATGGCCGCGGCGTTTCTGCTGGACCGTGACGTTCCGGTTCACTGCCGCCTCATCTGATCTACCTACATAAAGGCTTTCGCTCACTTACCAACCCGACTACCGAACTGCATGGTCTCAGTTGCTTGGGAGCAATCGGCTTGGCATACAGCTGCCCACACGATAGTATAGTTATAGTAACTTACTACATTGTAATAACTACATAAAAACTTGAGAGGTGTCAAGGGACACCCGGATGGAACGAAGTTCCTTTTTATTATTTATTATTTACAAAAAACCTGTATACACTCAACAAAAATAATCGTCGCGACACCACACTGTTCAATGCGAAATAGAAATGAAAATATCTGGCTTGCTTTCTATAAGAGAGAGAGAGACAGACAGAGAAACATGCGACGCCGCACAGCTTACAGTAGCTTACTATAGCAAAAAGTGTCGTGACAACTTTTCGTAAGAATTTTTTCCGTCTAGCCCCCTTTCACAACGCGCGATAAGGAACTTCGTTCCAATAAAATTGTAACAGCGATTACGCTGTGGTTCAAAGAAAAAGAACCGCTAAGGTGTAAGGAACACCCTTCCATCATCCGCGTTTCCTGCCATCTATAATTGGAGCACCTTCAAGGCAAGAGTTAATAGGCATCTTCTAGGCAAGCGCGCTCCAACCTAGACCTCATCAGTGCTTTTCAGTATTGATTGTCGCCAAGCACAAACCTATCTAGTAAAATGGGTGGCCTTCGCGGTGATATAACGCAACCGGCGTGCGGCCGCCTAGTGGCCGACGGGTGGTCAATGGACATTGAGTGGTCCAACTGTTGACCACGAGTGAACAGCTCCCGAGTAAACCGCGTGCCACTACCATGAACCTGAGCATGAGCCTCGCACGGTAAGCGGGCGAGCAGCGAGTGGTCACCGAGATGTCCATATAAGAAATCTCAAACGCACAAGCCGAGGCGGTGCTGGTTGGGTGGGTTAATAAGTGAGCGATGACCTTTACTTACCTAGCATTCATATATTATGTTTTACATTAATGGAAACGGTTCTTTTTTGCTAGAGTTTCTTGCATCGACTCCACTGGTGTTGCGCACGGAAAAGATAACTTGAAAAGCTTTAATAGCGTAACGGTTAAAGATGTGATGAACTAAAAAGTCGAGGGTTCAATCCCAACCCGTTGCACTATTGTCCTACCCACTCCTAGCAAGCTTTACGCTTATTTGGAGGGGCGAGGGGGATATTATTCATTGAACATAAGTAATAATATTTGGCACGGCTGTTCTTTTTTGTCCCCCGACAAAAAAAGAAGGCTGTTATACGTTTGACATGTGCATGTTTGTCTGTTCCCTCGTAGCTTATCGAAGCGAAATATTTTGATGAGGATTTTTTAAAAGTTTCGTTTCAATTAGCGCTAAAGACCTAAAAAAATCGATAATCCGACGCGAAGCAAAAACAATTTTTTTTTTCGATCTGCAATATTGTGTCTGCGGCTTGCGCGTGCGCACGTAACAATGATCGATAAAATGCTAGCGCCATCGAGATAATTATACCGATAGAGCAACAGATCTCGTATCATTTCATGTAAAATTATGACTAGCTTTTGCCCGCGACTTCATCCACGTGGAATTTTTAATAAGTTCCTAAAATTTCGGTTTTCCGATTATTTCCAGGTTTCTCCAGGTCCCCAACTATACACATGCAAAAATGTCGATCCGTTGCTACGTGATAAAAGATAAGACAACAAACAAACACACTTTTGCATTTATAACATTGTGTATTAGTACTATTAGTAGGACTAGATTAACACATTTTCCTTATTTAATTTCCTGGTTTATATTCAATGTATCTGTAATAACGATCTCTTAATTTTTTTAAAACACAGCTATGATAGGTAACGATATCTAATGATATCGTTATTTTGTACAGCTGTGCAACGCAAAAGGTCAGTCACTCGGCTTGTGTTGATTTGTCTTGATTGTCTGATTCTGATTCTAATAATATGACATCTCTCTGGCTAGAGCATTGAAAGTTGTTGGCCTTTCTGACGGTTTTTTGTGCGGCGTATGTTTGAAAGTTAACATTGTTGTGCTTCGGAGATCATATTGTTGTTAATGGTTTAAAATTATCATTTTTATTGCTGATGTCTTGTTATGGAGATTGATTTCGTAAATTCACATTCATTATTAATTATATTAGCTGATGACCGCGACATCGTTCGCGTGGATTGAGGTTTTTTAATTCCCGCGGGAACTCTCTTATTTCCGGGGTAAAAAGTAGCCTATGTGTTTTTCTAGATCCAGACTATAATCTATCCCTGTGCCAAATTTCAGCCAAATCGGTTTAGTCGTTGCGGCGTGATTGAGTAATAAACATCCATCCATACATACATTCGGGTTACCGTTTTTAAACTTTTATCCAAACTGTCTGTATGTTACAGCAATTTATTCAGAAATTATTAAATTTGAAAAGTTTTAAGTTGCAGTTAAATCTCATTAATTTCATTAACAGGTCTAAAATTAGTGCCGTCCTGTTCTCAATATTCCGCGGAAAACCGCACGTAACATTGTATAGAGCGACACTATTATTGTGTATGTACCTTTACGTATTTTTTTTAGTAAATGTCCAAATATGCCAAAGGGCCATTTTTGGAATTTTGCAAATCCGCCACTCTTGTACGATCATGACGATGCATCGATGTGTATTTATTTTATCTAGAAATATTTCGCCACCCTACATTTTATATCCAATTTGTGGAATTATTAGTTTAGACATTGTGTACAACACAAACTCACAACGTGCTGGAATGGCGTGGAACCTGGCCGTTATCAACACAAAAACAATAGGTAGGTAGTTGAAATTCTAGGAATATGTGTGGAAATATTTCGCCACCCTTCATTCTATGTCCAATTTGTGGAATTATTTGAGCAACACGTGTTTCAAGTCAAGGTTGATTCCAATTACGACATTGCGATTCGAATTAAAATATTATTTTGATAGCCATACGCACGTAGGTTTAATTTTAATTTTAAGGCCTGTAGCAGACTTCCGCTGCGTATTAAATGTAGCGTGACCGCAAAAGTCATATTTGACCATAAAAATTTTCGCATGCTGAACTCTCGGTTATTACTTATGAAAACCATAAATAAATAAACGAATAAGGTACTAAAGCACAAAATACTTTCGAACTCGAGAATCACTTAAGTTCAAAAGTATTTTTCGATAGATCTAAATCAAAAATTTCACGCTCGCTGCGCTCACGCCCCTGCTTATTAATTTCGTGAAGTGCTTTCAAATCTAAACGCATCTACAATGTAAATACAGCGAAATATAAAAATTTCAAGTGTTTTTTATTTCATTGAACTATTTATTATTAATTTTGGTGATATGTAGTACCTACCAGAAGTTCAATAGGCTCAATTTATCGACTCCTGCACTGGTAGCATGGGCAGGAGATAAAAGTTTTATCCCTTGATTTTATTCACTGACAGGGGATAAAATTATCTTTTTCCTATGCTAAAGCATGGGGACAGAGGAGAAGGCGCTGTATATTTCTATAAGTATATTCACTGAGTGTTGTTCCACCGCTGTGCCCATGCTCGACGGGTGGATAAAGCTAAGCGAGGGGATAAACGTTTTATCCTTTTCCCGGGGATAAAATTTCTCCCGCCCATGCTACCAGGGCTGAAGCGATGAACTTATGAATCATGCTCAGTGGAAAAACAGTCCCTAAATATAAAGCAAGCAAAAAATCTCCTAAAAATACCTAAACCATATTATTGACGTTTGGTACAGTCGGCAATTTCGCCGTTCCAGCTGACATGATGAGTCGGCAATTCCCTCAAATATCACTCAATGTCGAAACCAAGTTATTTTCGCGAAGCCCAAATTGCTCCGAAACACAATAAACTTGGCATCCCGCTCAAGGTCACCCGATAAAAGCGCACACTACACTAATTTTACGTTTTATCACTGAATAATGTTTGACGCTACCATTAGCGCGTTTTAACCGGATAACTACATAATATTTGTTTGGACTCTACCATTAGTGATGATAAGTGCAAATGAGTTAGGTTATTAGGCGCTGAGAGTGTCCAATGAAATATCAATAGATTTAAGTAAGGGTGCTTCAAATAACTATGTAGCAATAGCAATAAAAATAAAAAAAGACGTGTGGCACTCGGGGACTGCCGCAGTAAAGCTATTGCATAGCATTTTTTATCAACGCCATCGAGCGGCTCACCGCTAGACATCGTTGATAAAAAATGCGCCATCTAGCGGCTCACCGTAGAGGAGTCCCGTGTCAGGTTATTTTCGTTACGGAATTTCTGGATTCGGTCTCCACGCTGGCCCGCGATAGAAGCTATGCAATAGCTTAAAAATCCCTCGCTTCACTCGTGTTAATTTTCAGTGGAAAGAAGATCGCAGGTTACTCGAATAGCGATTACGGGAAGTCATATTTGGAATTTGGAAACTCCCTAATATTAGATAGACGATTGCAGTGAGTCAAGTTGCAGAGGCTGGACTCTATGTATAAGCGGTACAAGTTCGTGTTCTGTGGCGAGCCTTGCGAGAGATTGTGACGATGACGTCGATTGCAATCACGTCCAATCGGCTGACAGTGATGCAATTTTTTTTTTAGTTTTCTACAAAATTTCTTATCATCATCATTTCGACCAATGGACTTCCACTGCTGGACAGAGGTATCTTGACAAGATTGTCGCAGAACGCGGCCTTGTGCCGCCTGTATCCACCGCCTGCCATTAATATTAATTGCCGGGTATTGTACTTACTCAATTTGCCGGAATTGTGCTTTTCTCTCAACACCGTTCACACCTTTTTTCATCTTCAAAAAAAAAAAAAAAGAAATTCTTTCACAAAGAGAAAAAGCCGCTTACATACTTAATCTAAATTTAGACCGAACCTCTGTCAAATCGATGCGGTTACGCTGCATCCGCACCCAGATTGATTTATTTCAAACCAATCGAAAATAAACCTTGTAATTTAATAGTTAAAGTTCTTTTTTATATAATGAAAAATAAATATTTCAACTTTCAAAGGAGTAAAGTAATTTTAACTTTATTTCGAGTGGTTTAGAGTTGAAAATGCTTGTTTCAGTGACGCAGGAAGTTAGGGTAGTGACAGGAAGATGGCAATTCACAATTGTCTGCATTGCCCTTGCGGTGAAGATCATCCTGTGGATTTAATGTTATTTTTGTTTACGGATTAGTTATAGAGGCGAAGGTTCGGTGTCATTGTCGAGGCACGATTTGAAGGATGCTTCAAGGCTTATCACACGTTCCATCATTATAAAATCCATAAGTAACAGCTGTGGGATTCTCTAAAACTGGTTGTTTATAAAAGGCAAACGTGACTGACTGACTGTCTGACGTCTGACTGACTGACTGATATCACCGATAGGCTCTAAACACTGGATGGATCGAGCTGAAATTTGGCATACAGGGGCCCAAGTCTGCTATTGCAATGCTATTGCAATTGTAGTTCAATTGTCTATCAATGACATCCCAATTGCTACTTTTAGCAATTTGACTTGGGGCCCAGGGGTTCAATTGTCTATCAATGACATGACAAAATTGCTAAAAATAACAATTGTCATGTCATTGATAGACAATAAAACTATAATTGCAATAGCAGACTTGGGCCCCAGATAGCTATGACGATTAAATTAGGTCCCTTAGAGGGTAAAATAGGGGTTTGAAAAATCGAACTTAAAATGAGCGAAACTGCGGGCAAAAGCTAGTATCAGTATAAAATTCACAAATATCAACTGTGGAATTGTCTAATAATGATTGCATCAGTGTTACGATCGTAATGACTAATGACCTCTGATTGGATGGTACCCTCACGCTATTGGTTAAAAAGCATTGATGCAGAGGAAAACAATAAATTCAGCCAATTAGGGACCATTGCGATCGTTACTCTGATGCGATGCAATCATTTTTAGAGAATCGACAATGATTTATTTATGGATTTATGGCGTTAAATTCAGCTGGTTAATCAGCTATATGCTAGTAATATATATCAGTAGTGTATGCTAGGTACTTTTTATTCCGAAAAAAACAAGATTCCCGCGGGATATTTAAAAACTCCACGCGGATGAAATAAAAAGTTGTCAATTATTTATGAGAACTTGGTTTAGTTTGGATCGACATAATGCAGCATTCATTTAAAAAAACACGGCTAAAATCTAGGTCGTTATTATCAGTAATAACAAGTACAAATAGCATTAGCTTGTCCGTCGGGCTTCGATATTATTTGCATGCGGTCGACCGCCTTTGTTTAATATAATTTGTATTTGTATTAAAACCGCAATTTGGTTTGGCATCGGCTATCTTACATTGCGTATCGTGTTCTAGGCTTTCCAGTAATATATATTTTTATGTATTTGATTGAAATTAAAATTAATAGGTGCCTAGTGTTAACTCTAAAAGAATAGCGGATTTCTTTTTCTGTGTGATAGTGTGTTTGTTTGTTGGTTCGTTGGTTTGTCCTTAAGCAGTAATGAACAAATGTACATCTTTAATTAAAATTTATTTTTAAAAAACCGACTTCAAACGCCACTACAAAGTATAAAATAATATTAGTTTGTATGTTAAAGTCAAACGGGCCTAAATAGAAAGGATGAAACCGATGCGCTATGCCAGCCCGTCTTAAAATTACGTGTAAGTACAAAATAAAATTATTTTATGCTTTGTCGTGGCGTTTGAAGTCGGTTTAAAAAAAACTTTAAAGAGGTACATACATTTATAAAGTCATAGAGCATAAACATCGAGCATGGAAATAATAATTAATTATTATGTTCAATATCTGCTATGATTTATTTGCGCTCTACATTCTTCGCATTGGTAATTCTGATAAATTGATTCTGATCCTAATAGCTATTCAATCAACCGTAAACTACCAACAAAAAATCCGAAAGCTCGTTCTAACTGTAATCTACGTATGCCTGGTCATACCATAACGCACCAATATAACGCGAAGAACTATTTTTTATACAATTTGCATGCGCAAGTTTTTGCGTTGCATAACTGCGCGCAACGGCAATTCTCGTGTGTAGAGCGCATAAGGCAAGACTCTACGTGTTTATGGTCTTACTGTGGTGATTTACCATAAAAATAATGTGCATATAAAGTGAACGTGTGGTCCAGTGGCATAACAGAACGTCATAATTCAGCGTCCAAGATAATATTGTACCTATTTCGTTTTTAAGGCACGCTATACATACGAAAGCATCTAGAATAGAATAGAATGGAATAGGTAGAATAGTTTTTTATTCAAATAACCTTTTATACAAAGTGCTTTTGAATCGTTAAATGAATTTACCACTGGTCTACCAATAAATCTACCATCTGGGAACCCACCACATTTATAATCCCAAGAAACCTTCTACCATTAACCCCTATTTTACCCCCTCGGCGGTTGAATTTTCAAAAATCCTTTCTTAGCGGCTGCCTACATCCTTATAGCTATCTGTTTGCCGAATTTCAGCCTGATCTGTCCAGTGGTTTGAGCTGGGCGTTGACAGATCACTCAGCCTGTCAGTCAGTCACCTTTTATACATTTAAATAAGCTTTTGCCCGCGGCTTCACTCACATTAAGTTCGACTAGAATCCGCCCCGGCTTCGCTCGAGTTAAATGTTTGAAAATGGGCGAGGGGGTGGAACTTCCAAAAATCCTGAAATCCAAGCCCAATTTTCATGAATTTAAAGAATGATGGACTGTCATATAAACTTTTACCCCCTTACCTTCTTATTAGTGGGTGCCTATGTCATAAAAGGGAACCTACTGTCAAAATTTCATTTGTAAAGATAAAACAGTGCTCAAAAAGTTTCAAACATAAAAGTCAATCTTCGTTTGTATGGATAATGGGATGCGCTTGAGTATATACCTACTCGTAGGTACCGAATCGCCATCGGTTGTTATTAAAATAAAAACCGAATGATGTCCAATATTGGAAAGTGCACCAATTAACATTATGCAAGCATGTCTCTGTATGAAATGCCCGGCGAATTCTCTCACGTCTTGCTAATGTAAACTATTATCACCTTTAACACGATGAGTATAGAGGTTAGAACGGCTTGGTATTATGTGTTGTAACAGCTAGTTCGTATATGGTAGGAAATGATACTCTTCCTATGTTTGTATCCTCATTACCTGGAAGCTATTGGCTGTACTTTTTTTTTTTTTTCAGAACACCTTACTTTTTGTCTCACCTGAACGTTGGTAAACCAAATTAGACCAGCTTGGAGGACTGGCTTCCTTCGAGGCGGATGATTTAATTTATTGGCTGTACTTAGGGTACTTTACCTATGTGAAAAACCTAAGTCTTCAGTGGACCCAAGCCCGTTCTCTATCTCAGTGGTTATCGAAACTTGCTAACTTAGTACTGTCAAATCCGCATATTGTAATATTAGGATTATGTACCAGCATCAATCATTGCTACAGTCTCAATTGTTAGCATTTTCCAATTGGTTTCCATTGTCACTGATTTAAACCACCCAAAATCGGTCCGGGCGCCTTCGAGTAATCGGAGGAACATACATAAAAAAAACCATTCCGACGAATTGATAACCTTCTCCATTTTTAAAATCGGTTAACAAGCAAGTTTCATAAGAAACGAACCTACTGCTTATTTATATAAATAATGTAATAATACGAATATACAGGGCGTCCCACGGCCATGCCACATGGAGGGGAAGTACCTTAAATATTGTAGATGGAACATTTTACTGAAAGAAGACTTCATTTTAATTTAAAAAACAATTTAAACTGCATTCATAGATTTTTAAATAATTGCCTGGTTGAACCGGGACTCGAACCCGCTATACGAGAAAAAAATTAACCTGTATCTTTATCATACCGATCGGAAGGCTTCATCATAAGGATTTTTTTTTGTTAAATAACATAGCATGAGATATAAAAGGAAGACCATGAATTTTAGCCTTTGATGTAAAATTTTGTTCAGAAAAATGAAAAGCTGACATTGGCGTATCGACGTACAACTGACATGAGAAGTACGCATCATTTCCCGATCCTTACTATCCTTACTAATCCTTACTTATATTACCTATAAATGCGAAAGTGTGTTTGTTTGTTGATTTATTGGTTTGTCCTTCAATCCCGCTGCAACAGAGCTACGAATTGCATACTCATTAGTAATAGTTCATGTCAGTTGTATGTCGATACGCCAATGTCAGCTTTTCATTTTTCTGAACAAAATTTTACATCAAAGGCTAAAATTCATGGTCTTCCTTTTATATCTCATGCTATGTTATTTAACAAAAAATAATCCTTATGATGAAGCCTTCCGATCGGTATGATAAAGATACAGGTTAATTTTTTTTCTCGTATAGCGGGTTCGAGTCCCGGTTCAACCAGGCAATTATTTAAAAATCTATGAATGCAGTTTAAATTGTTTTTTAATTTAAAATGAAGTCTTCTTTCAGTAAAATGTTCCATCTACAATATTTAAGGTACTTCCCCTCCATGTGGCATGGCCGTGGGACACCCTGTATATATTTATAATAATACGAATTATTGAAATTCTTGTTATTAACATTATTATATTTTTTATATTCAATATATATGTTCATATTTTTGTATAAAGAGTCATTATAGAAAGTTTATTGCAATTATGTAATGTCACATAATATTATGTCATGTTATGTAGCTTTTAATCACTGTTACAACTTGCAAGATTATAATTTAGGTTTATTTATTTCACTTCCGATCCTCTTACTTTTATTTAGTCCAGTCATTTCGTCCGAAAAAAAGGCAAATAAAAGAAAATGAATTTGCGCTTCTAATTTTTTAATATGTTGTAGGGGATACCTAGAAAAGCTTAACTTGAGATTGTCGACCAAGCTTTCCTAGGAGCTTTCGCCGCCATGTTGAAAAAAGGGGTAAAATTTGTTTTTCGGCAATAACTCGGCTATCCGATGAGATTTCGAAAATTTTTGTAGGACACTTTTTGTAGCTTTCTTTGTGCTCTACAATAACGCCTGAATCATTTTTAGCGTATCATGCATCGTTATCGAGATATCGATCGATAAAGTCAAAAATTTAGGACACAATTTTTGTTTTTTGCTTTTTTTTTCTTTGGGTCTTAATAAATATGAAAAATTGCGGAATTCAAACTTGTAGAGCATATTCAGACCTACAATTTCCTTCTTGGATTTTTTTATGTTGGACAAAAATTACGATCTCCAGCGCGCCGCAAAGTCGGTGAATCCACGCTCAGCGTCGAGCGCGCTCAAGTTAGTATATCGTATCGTGTTGAGTTTTTGCTGTGCGTAGTGTAAATCGAGGGTTCCGATATTCTGGGCAAAAATTTCGATATCTAGTTGGCTGTAAACTCTTTATAACGATATAAATATTTTGCGATTCCATCTCTTCGCAAAATCAATGACAGCGAATAAAGTGAATCACCTCTCACTACTCCCGCCAACCAAAAGCGCTGTGCGTCAACACATTTTCCGGACGTATCTCCAAGTTCAAACCTGGCTCGGATTTTTCAAGGATCCACAAGGATGGGGTTGGCGACAGACCAATCGAGGGCTCGAACCAATCACCAGCACCGCCGAACCCGCTCCGCCTGAACTATTAAAGCTCATTTCCTGTAAGTGTAAAGGAAATTGTGAGGCCGCCTGTGGGTGCAGAAAAGCGGGAATCAGTTGCTCCGTTATTTGCATGCACTGCAGTGGACAAACATGCAGTAACGTCGCCAGAGTCGACATTTTGCTTGACGACGACGACGATGTCTGTAACGATGATGATGACGATGCTCTCATCGAATCAGCATCATTTCCAACGTTTCAACAGACACAACAACTCGAAGAGTTTACGGAGGACAAAGATCATCAGCCTGGACCATCCAAGCGAAAAAAGACATGAAAAAAGTCCATCGTTCGTGTCTCGAGTGCAGAAAAAAATATTTTTCTTTCCGTTTATTTTGTTTTCTTTATTTTGTATTGTAAAAAAATAATATTTTTTACTGCACAAACAAATTATTTGTTTAATAAATTACTATTGTGTGATCCTTAATTTGTTGCTCTATGTACTTATTTTTTATTCCAATTTCCTGAACAATTTCCCATTCGATTCGACATCCAGACACAACCGAGCGAGCAGCTCGCTCGACGCTGAGTGATTCACCGACTTTGCGGCGCGCTGGAGATCGTAATTTTTGTCCAACATAAAAAAATCCAAGAAGGAAATTGTAGGTCTGAATATGCTCTACAAGTTTGAATTCCACAATTTTTCATATTTATTAAGACCCAAAGAAAAAAAAAGCAAAAAACAAAAATTGTGTCCTAAATTTTTGACTTTATCGATCGATATCTCGATAACGATGCATGATACGCTAAAAATGATTCAGGCGTTATTGTAGAGCACAAAGAAAGCTACAAAAAGTGTCCTACAAAAATTTTCGAAATCTCATCGGATAGCCGAGTTATTGCCGAAAAACAAATTTTACCCCTTTTTTCAACATGGCGGCGAAAGCTCCTAGGAAAGCTTGGTCGACAATCTCAAGTTAAGCTTTTCTAGGTATCCCCTACAACATATTAAAAAATTAGAAGCGCAAATTCATTTTCTTTTTTGAATGTACGTAATGACTGGACTAATTAGAGTTTATTTATACTTATTACTTTATTCAATGTTATTTACAATTATTTATTTTAAGATCAATAGTAGGTATGTTGTAATACTGTAATAGGTCTAAGATTTAAGATTGATTTCATTTATTTACTAGCTTTTACCCGCGACTTCGTTTCCGCCCATTTAATGAAAGTAATCTGAGGTGGTGATTTTTTTCGATTTTTCAGCTGTTCTTTTAGGTTTTCCCTATTTTTTAAACCACTCGACACCGTATTAAGGCAAACAAAACAAAAAATAGATTATTCAAATCGGTTAAGCAGTTCTGAAGAACAGCAACACATGGATTTTCGTGTCTGATAATATAAGATATTGAATTTAATAAATAATTTAATTAAAAAACAACTTTCATTTTCAGGTTTAGATTATACGCATGTTTAGTTTCTACACGCATGTGTATCCACATTAATATATTATGAAACGTAATAATAATAAATAAAGAAAATGGGAAAAATACATTTGTTAAGTATACATATGGACTTTTAATCACTTGCGTACAGATTTTTTTTTAATATGTGCGACCTACTCTATCATACGTGTCTCTTTCTGGAAAAATCCGTGTTTTTAACCGACTTCAAATAAGATGGAGGTTCTCAATTCTTCGGAATCTTTTTTTTCTAATTTTTTCAATTTTGTATATGAACAGCTGAAAAATCGAAAAGAATCACCACTTCAGATTGCTTTTAATAGATGGGCGGAAACGAAGTCGCGGGAAAAAGCTAGGTTCATATTTATTTAGATTACATGGGCTTTGGCAGAATGATTGCACTATAATATTTGCACATTGTTGACACGGGGTATAATTTTTCTGCGGTTATAGATGCTTAATTACTTATAGCCATAATTTCTCTGACAGAATAATATATAGGGTGTGCATTTTTAATTTAGAACTGTATATTTTCTACGAGACATCGAGCCTAGCTAACGGATTTCTAGAAAACGATAGTAATAGTGGTAATTGTATAGTATTTTGTAGTAAAATTATACGGTTTTCGCCATTACTGGCGTGGGAACAGAAGTCGGATACAATGGTGGCGAAGAAATTGATTGCGCTATTCTATTGATACCTTAGACTAGAGCAACTGATACTAAATACTTAGTTTATGGCTGCAACTCGTAAAATACCGTAACTTATGGCCGGTAATTACCTATCTCATCCAGAAGCTACAGATTATGATAATTGCAGGTACCTACGAGTAACTTGTCTTAAAATACATATATATATATTTAAGCCTCAATAGCCCAACGGTTAAAGGTGCGGACTGAAAACTGAAAAGTCGCAGGTTCGAATCCAACCCGTTGCACTATTGTCGTACCCACTCCTAGCACAAGCTTTCCGCTTATTTGGAGGGGATAGGAGGATATTAGGCAACTTCAGCTTGGCTAATATTTAAAAAAAAAAATATATATATGTATATATTTATCTATAAACCGCACTCACTCAGCTCGTTAAAACGAGACAGATTTATGTCGGAGCATATTTGTGTCTCGTTTTAATCTCTATCTTAAGTCTGAGCTGAGTCAGAGCAAGTTCTATAGATTTCAGCAATAGATTCACATGTCGGGGTGTTTTAAGTTTTTTACGCTTAGATTTCAGCATAAGATTCTTTTTTTTTTTTTAGAACGCTTCAATGTTTTGGATTGGATAGCCGTTAGAGATTTCGTTCTGGTTTTAAATTCCAAGGAACAGTTCTTGAAAAATATGTATCTTCAAATGAGAAATGTTATATAATTAACTATTTTTCGTAAGTTATCAGAAATATTGTAACCTGATGCTATGCCTCTGTCAGAAATTATCGCACCATTTGTAGAGGCGTTATAATATGATGTATGTCTATGTTGTAGAATTGTAGATTTTAACGATTCCCATTTCGTTCCACTTTCGAACTCTTTTTGCGTTCTCTTTATTTGAAGTTGGTCAAAAACGTCGAGAGCGCCCTCGAGCGTCGCTCCGGTGGGCGGAAATGGGTCAAAGAGTTGAGTTGAGGTACAGTGGAATGGTTAGGGCTTGGGCACACATCACGCGTGGCGGAAAAGCGTTCAATGCAGCCCCGTAAAAGTTATATTACAAAGAACTTCCACGTTCCACATTATTCCACGTTAATTAATATTAAAAGAATAACTAATATTTTACTGTAATCCGCCAAACCAGAAAAAATCTGTATGGCAACACACGCCGTCCACGCTACTATTTACGATTTATCTACGCTATTACTTTTTCTTTTAATATTAAGGAACTGCCTATTTATGGGTACAGCCGCCGTAGCCATATTACAAACATGTTGTCTCTTTCTACGATCGCTAACGCTAAAGCAGGGGCTCCCAAAGTTTTTTTCATCGTTCTATCCTTTCGGCGGCTCGTGTTATACGCTCAAACGTAAGACCAACCTAAATACTTACGTGTGAATACGTCCCGCCGCGAGTATAGGTGTCATTTTCGCTGACGCATTTTCTTTAAAAGATCTACACAAAATTTTTCCAACTCGCATCATCATTCTTATTTCATCAAACGTAATGAAAAATATTGACATGAACGTGTTGAGCCCGAGTAGTATAGTACGTTTATCTCACGAAGTTACGGGCGCTTTACTTGTGGTTACGTCGTGTACATGCACATTGCGTAAGTCTGCGTGCCTGTCAGGAGCATAGGTGGGAGCGGTCAGGCGCGAGCAAGCTCTCGCTCACACTTATACAGAAACGACACACACACAATAATGAGCCATGAGCCCTCGTGAAATGAAAAGATCTATGCCTGCCTTGCCTTATGCCTGCGTCGCTCTTTGAGTGTCTATGCCTTTGCTAGTCGAGAACTCCAGTGGCTTACCTTTTACTCGGCAAATAGTTCGACTTTACGTAAGTCCGACTCTATAATTCTGTATTCTGTACCGATTTAAGTGAAATGAATATTTTGAGATTTATTTCGTGAGTTGCGGACTGAAAACTGAAAGGTCGCAGGTTCGAACCCCACCCGTTGCACTATTGTCGTACTCACTCCTAGCACAGGCTTTCCGCTTAATTGGAGGGGATAGGAGGATATTAGTCAACTTCAGCTTGGTTAATATTCTTTAAAAAAAAATTATGAAGATTGTATACGAGTTGTATATACCACTATAAATGTTATAGTTGGAACTGCCGATATTTCCATACTTTAACATTTATCGTGGTACGTACTACGTACTCGTATAATAAATACGTCATAATTCAAGTGAAACGTTAATTAAAACTGAGTTCGGATTTGTAGCAAGTAATGTTAACAATTCTCCAAAACTTCATAAACTACATCAATTCAGTTATAAAACTCTCTTCATTGAAGCAGGTACCTAATTTTATTATAATTTTATCTAAAATACAGATTTCCAAAAAGATTCTATTAATAGGTATGTTGAACTTGTATTTTCATAAACATAAAATACTTATTTGATTTGACTAATACCTATTTCAACATGTTTTCTAATTTTCACAACAATCACATGATAGTTAAGTTGCACTCACAGCAGCTGTTTCGGATTAATTTACCTCTGTAGGTACGTAATACTTAATTATATTGAAAATTAAATTAATTAAAAACAATGGAAATTAAAATATAATTATAGACGCGCATAACTCTACTGAATTGAATTCAATTGCGTAATGTAAGTAATGGAATCATGAATCTTAAATCGGGGTCAACTTATACCTAAATAAAACATCTTTCTTGGCTACGGAATTAGATATTACTAGACTGCCCGCGACTTCGTTCGCGTGGATCAAGGTTTTTCAATTCCCATGGGAACTCTGTCATTTTCCAGGATAAAATGTAGCCTATGTTTTAATCCTGGGTATGAGCTGTCTCCATTCCAAATTTCAGCCAAACCGATTCATTCGTTGTGGCGTGAAAGAGTAACAAACATACACACACACAAACACATACAAACTTTCACCTTTATAATATTAGTGTGATAGTGTGATGTGAAGTGTGATGTGATAATATTAGTGTGACTAGCTCTTGCCCTCGACTCTCTTTAGTAGAGCTCTTTAGCCGCGTGAAGTTACCTTTTTTCGGTATAAAAGGTAGCCTATGTCACTCTCAAAGTCTTCAAGCTTAACCCATGCAAAAAATCACGACGCTTGTTCGCTCCGTTGCTGCGTGATATACGGACAAACCAACGAACTAACTCGCATCCATCCTACTTCCTATTAATATTTTAAATGCGTATGTTTGGATGGATGCTGTAACTCTATCACGCCGCAACGAATGAATTGGCACAGAGATAGCTCATATCCAGGATTAACACATTTTATTCCGGAAAATAAGACGGTTCCCGCGGTAGTTAAAAAACTTGAGAGGTGTCAAGGGACACCCGGATGGAACGAAGTTCAATGCGAAATAGAAATGAAAATATCTGGCTTGCTTTCTATAAGAAAGAGAGAGACAGACAGAGAAACATGCGACGCCTATAGCAAAAAGTGTCGTGACAACTTTTCGTAAGAATTTTTTCCGTCTAGCCCCCTTTCACAACGCGCGATAAGGAACTTCGTTCCAAAACCTCAATCCACGCGAACGAAGTCCCGGGAAGTCATCTAGTGATATAGGTATAATTTTATCTTATTAATCCGTCGTCAAAGATTGGCTTATGTCTCAAAAACATTCACATTGTTTAATGTGCTCTTACCCACGCTTTCCACTTCTTGACATGATAATATTATAATAATAATTAATAGCTGCATAACTCAACGGAATACGAAGAAGTAAGCGATTGTTGGGGTCATTAGATGAAAAGTAATAGTTATTTGTTCAACAAGATAGCAAAGTTCATTTTTGTTGCGAGTGCCTAGTTTGAATCCCGAGCGAACGAAGGATTCTAATATAGAATCACGAGCGTAGCGAGTGATTCTAAGTTAGAATCCTGAGAGTAGTGAGGGATTCAAAGGCACAAGAAGCAAAAACTTTGCTATCGTGTGATACATACAATTTTTCACCTCAATAGCGAAAAAGTACAAGATGTAAGAGAAATATTTATTAAAACATAAAGGATATTTTAAAATTTTAAAAATTAGGTTTATTTATTTAAAAACTTTTCAATATCATGAGCGGTGAAAACTTTAGATTTTTTGGATTTGTGCCCCTCCGACTGTCTTTTCAAAAATACAATAAGTTTAGGATAAGTTTCAATGTGAACGTCGCATTTCGATTTGATTGTAGCTTTTAACATGGAGTAAATACTCCATAATGTAGATGGTTACCTTGTTTTAGACAATTCCATGAAATATGATAAAATCACAGTCTCTGAATAGGACTTCGCATCCTTAGAAAGTCTCCAATCATTAAATAATTCATAGGCTTTCAAGTATTTTTCACGAGACTATTCCGGAAGAAAGTTTAATTCGCGTTAGACACTAATTCTTTTAATTCTGAATTATAAGTAGATTCACTC
This sequence comes from Hipparchia sbordonii, assembly GCA_038048805.1. Taxonomy (NCBI): domain Eukaryota; kingdom Metazoa; phylum Arthropoda; class Insecta; order Lepidoptera; family Nymphalidae; genus Hipparchia; species Hipparchia sbordonii. The sequence goes on along the minus strand of CM076107.1, from coordinate 1,611,041 downwards.
ATTTTGTTATTTTAAAATTCTTACAACAAATAACTACTAAGAAATTAGTACCTAATTAAGATATAGAATAGAGTTAATTATTTTTTTTTTTGCCGCCATTTTATATTACTCTTTTGTCTGCGTTCGGAATTGTGTCATTCATAAAATAAAATATATTAATTAATTAATTTTAATTTTCTTTTATGTTTCATGTGTGTTACAGAATTATAAAGTCTAAAACACATTTACGAAAAGTAAATAGTTTAAATAATAAAATAGAGAGTTAAAAAATTTTGTCGAAATAAAATGTATGGGGTATGCAATATTATATACAAAATTTCTGAACGTTTCTTGAGACGGTGAGTTGAAGAAACGCCAATCCAATGCGTTCTATATTCAAAACACTTTTTCTCACTGAGTGAGCAAAAACGACTTTTGCTCACTGGTTTTGGGCAGCAAAGGCGCCCTTTTTGAGCTAGAGAGGTGAAAACTCTTTTATTTAGGAAATGATTACTAAATAAAAGAGTTTACTTTTCATCTAATGTAGTTTTTACTTTTTATAGAGCATGAGATGACGATTTTTCTACATTACTAGCTTATTTAGGCGTGCAGAGGTGTCATAAGTTCATAACAGTCCTATAAATAAATAATCTGTATCAAAATTACGAAAATTACTCATTTAATCAATTCTCAAATTCAAAATTATTCATCTACTATTTTTAAGCGTCGATGCCTTTACTAGGTTAGTAAACTTGGCAACAAAAAATAAAATACAAGGAGCAAAAATAACAGAAATTAAAAAGTAAAACAAAATTATCATTTAATCTATTCTCAATAATCAAATAAGACTTATGGATTCAGAATTATTCATCTACGTTTTTAAAGCCGCGTCGATGCCTTTACTAGGTTAGTAAACTTGGCAACAAAAAATAAAATACAAGGAGCAAAAAATAATAAAGCGATCCACGTCGAGCGATATTCGAAGGTCATCCACTTTTAAATTACCAGTAAGTAAGTGCTCTATCAGTTCAGGCAGTGTATTTGTATTCATATATGTACGATTTATGAATGTGTTTTCAGCGGCGCATAATTTATTAATTATACTAACTTTTGCCCCGACTTCGTTTTAAAAATACTGCGGGAACTAGTGCGTGCGTGCGTGCGTGCGTGTGCGTGTGCGTGTGTGTGTGTGTGTGTGTGCGTGTGTGTGTGTGTGTGTGTATGTGTGTGTGTGTGTCCGCCTGTGGCATTGTAGCAAGCGGACGGATCAACCGATTTTGATTTTGTTTTTTTTGCTGTGAGTGTTCCTAGCTATGTTTGATGAAAATCGGTCCAAGTTGGCCGCTGCCACAAAATGGCCGTTTACATATTTTTTCACAACTCCCTCAATATGGGTATCAAATGAAAGGGCTTGACTAGTAGAATACTATGCACTATGATTTTCAAACCCAAGATGGCCGCCACGACAAAACGGCGGATTACATTTTTTTTTTTTAATTTCGCATGTCGGGGGTGTTTTAAAACAGTGACAAGAAACACTCCTACATTGTAGAGTACTCGTATTTATGTACAATACCACATAAGTTGCAAGCCGTGGTGAAATCCGAGCAGGCAGGTGAACGGCGACCTCGCACCGTGGCAAATGCTAACCGCTCTCCGCTCTTGGAAACTGTTCTTATTATAACACCATCGTATAATACTCGTATGTAGCTACTACAGTACATATCGATGATCGACAAAAGCCTCTTAGTCTTCTAGTCTCCTAGTATCCATGATGGGCAATTTTTTAGGGGCAAGTTTGACAAGTTGCCATTAAAGATATTGTTTGTTTACCGCGTGGAATTAGGAAGTGCCTACTTCATGGTTAACCTTTATTTATGGCCGCAACTTCGTCCGCGAGTTAGGTTTACAAAAACATCCCAGGAAACCCTCTGTTTTTCCTGGTTAAAAAGTAACTGTACCCGCGTAAAAGAACACGTAGATTCCTTGCTCCATTGTTGCGCGATTGAAGGACAAACCAACACACAAGCACACTTTCGCATTTATAATATTAGTAAGAACTTTCGTAATTAAATAAATACTGCCGCTATATGATGTGGTGCCTAGAAACTACGTTACTCTCGCGAATTGTAATAATTTCGAAACATTATGCGTTCTGTGTAATTACTGCTTGTCGTAACCATTTTGGTGGTGATGAAAAATAACTAATTTCATGTTTAAAGCAAGTCAGGGTCTAGATTACCCAGTTACTTGCAATAATAATTAATTTTATTTTTTGCTAACACTAATACAGGTGAAAACCAAAACATTCTGCCAATTTAGAACCTACCTTTACCATTTTTCATTGTTTGTTTTCCGCTTTATACTGTTCTTCCTTTTGCATAAATTTCAAGATTAATTTTATTTTATGTAAGCCAAGTTGTGGCTCTTATGACAACTTAAAATCTTAACAACGGAATCGGAATCAGATTCTGATGAGAAGAACCGGCAGAAAATTCAGCAGTTACTCGTTTAAAAACAGATAGGTATAAATACTGACTAACTAAATAATTATATAATGGTAAGCATGCGAAAATTTGGATGTATGGATGGATGGATCGGTTGGATGGATGTTTGTTGATGTGTTGTCATTCACGCCGCAACAACTGATTTGGAGATAGACTCTAGTCTCGATTAACACATAGCCATTTTATCCCGGAAAATAAGAGAGTTCCCGCGGGAATAAAAACCTCAACACACGCGTACGAAGTCGCGGACATCAGCTTGCATTTTCATAAGTCTCCATTTACCATTTCAAGTGTGCATAAGTTATTTGTGGCTTTGTTATCCAATTAACTGGATTTCCACGGCTTCAGCTCTGTTGTTATGTAACGCGATCACGAGCCACAGGCGGCGGATTTGAACGGATGAATTCGGAACCATGGAGTGTATATAAATAGGGATAAATGGAGTCTAGACAAAGCATTATTAGCGAACTGGTTTAACAGTGCGTAGAATGCCATGAAAAAATCCCCGCGGTAGATGTAATAAAACATACCCGAGACCTCGTGTAGTAAGAATTAGTAAGGATTATTATTCTTTACTTCATCGTGGCATAGAAAAAAAGACGTGTGGCACTCGGGGACTGCCGCGGTAAAGCTATTGCATAGCATTTTTTATCAACACCATCTAGCGGTGAGAGGAGTCCCGTGTCAGGTTATTTTCGTTACGGAATTTCTGAATTCGGTCTCGACGCTCAAGGCCCGCGATAGAAGCTATGCAATAGCTTAAAAAATTGTATCGCTAGTGAAAATGTTTTAATGAAAAATAATTGTTTTTGACGCGCTTTCAAACACGGTAAGCTGACGACACGCGCTCGAATCGCTTTGTATGTTTTGTGACGTCATATTTCGTTCTAACCAACAATGGTTGAATCAATAATTCGACTTTATTCTGATTGTGAATTAACTTTTAACTTAATTGTTATAAATGCTACGAGTACGTACCACGGTAATTATTTTAGTTGGGATTGTCGATATTGTCCGAAAAGATCAAGAAGGCGGGTAGATAGATTCTACCTATGACAGCTTCAACTTGACGTCTCGCAACACCGCAGTCTCGTCGTGACCACGGTCCATGCAATTGGATCGAAATATCGACAATCCCAACTAAAATAATTACCGTGGTACGTACTCGTAGCATTTATAACAATTATGTCAGTAAACCACGAATTAAGTCTAAAATCTTTAACTTTTAACTTTTTACGGCATTGTACAATTGTTATTGACCTTAAAATGATCGTGTCTTTATAAACATATCAAGTCGAGACCTACCGTTTACAAGACCATTTATTTAGATACTATTACCAGTTATTACGTCCCTGGCGGGTGAAGGTCGACCTATGATAAGAATATAACCCACATCAGTTTCAAGTTCAGACTCGATCTACGTATTATGTCGTCATATTGTTTTTTTTTTTTTTTTTTAAAAGAATATTAGCCAACCTGAAGTTGACTAATATCCTCCTATCCCCTCCAAATAAGCGGAAAGCTTGTGTTAGGAGTGGGTACGACAATAGTGCAACGGGTGGGATTCGAACCTGCGACCTTACAGTTTTCAATCCGCACCTTTAACCGTTGGGCTATTGAGGTATTATCACTACTAGTTAGCATGTCATAATTGACTCATTACAATAAATAATGGATATTAAGGGAATGATAAGGTGTGGTTATTGATATTAAAATACAGAGGTTACTAGCGACACTTCATCGTCATTTCCAGTAGGTATGGTTATGATTGATATAAAATACAGCATTTCTAGTCCCTTTTATCTTGCGGGAGGCTTTGGCCGTGGCTAGTTACCACCCTTTACCACCCTACCAAACCTTGGTCAAAGACGTGCCGCCAAGCGATTTAGGGTTCCGGCACGATGGCGTGTAGAAACCGATTACAGGTATGGGTTGAATTTACACTGCTATACCCCTTCCAATTTAGCCCGTCACTTACCTTCAGGTGAGATCGCAGTAAAGGGCTAACTTGTCATCGAATAAAAAACTACCTCATTTGAAACATCACATTGTGTTATATTTAATATTAAAAACCTTTATTTTAAGTAACTTATAAAAAACAAAATTGACGAAAACCCACAAATTGATATTTAAGTAATTACCTAGGGTGATTTCGGGGGTTACGCGACCGGGGTCAGTTAGCCGACCACTAACAGGTCCTACGGCATTAAAACGAAAATAATAAGAATTCTATTCTTCTTTTCCAAATGAAATTCACTTAAGTAAAGAGGGGGATAGACCTATTAGTTTTACCTACAATAGTTGGCAGCTTTGTGTTTACCCGAAAGCAAACAAATCTTAGTTCAATCCGCCGCTCATACTTTCGGCGCGTACACGTTCCCAAAACAACGAAAAAAATAGTGAGTAAGTGAAGCGTTCGAGGTAAGTAGATCGTGATGTATTTATTTGAGTCAATTTTTTAATGTTCTATTAAGTGGATATATATATGTTTTACGTTATTTGTACATTTATTACATGTAATATACAAAATCAGGTAAAAAAATTGAATGGTCGCTAACTGAAATTGGAATTATCCAATAACTTCAGTTGGCGACCACCTGGCCGCCAATAGACATTTAGAAAAAAAAACATTTATTTTTATTTTTTATAGACTACAAATCTAATTCGGAATTTAATCACTTTCAATTTAATTTGTTTATTTTTATCCGTGTATCTTTTAGTTTACGACCACCAAATTATTATTATAAAACATCTTAAAATGTATGGGTATCAAGGGGTCGCCAACTAAAAATTAGCAAATTAATATGTGGGTTTACGACCATTTGCAATCACTACTTACAATCTTATCTGTTTTTTGCATAATGTAGGTGTTAAATATATAAAATTTTCATTACAGATGTCCTCCACAAACCGTATTAGAAAATAACACCGGCTTATTCCCAAAGAGATCTGGAATGTGCTTTGAAAATATAAGAGAAGGAGGACACGGTATTAGAAAAAAATGTAAAATGTATAACATCCCGAGATCTGATGATCTGATGATTTGATTCTAAACTTTTGTAATTGTTGTTTAAAGTGATATTTTTAATTTTGCACTTGTGTAGGAAAATGTATTATACTTGCTAAGATTCATTTAAGCTTAAGCTTGAATATTAAAGTGTACCTTTGATCTCATGAAAAAATGTGTTTTAATAATTTATTAAATGTATGAATAATAAAGCATGAATAATAATTATTTTTTAAACATTAACACGTTCATATTTTTTATTTTTAATTAATCAAATTTAGTTTTCCCTAGCAAATCGAGAGGTCGCCAACTAGATAAGGGGGCAGTCGTCAACTAGCAAAAGTGGTCGCCAACTAGCATTTCACATAGTTTTTAAGATTTATTCAATTTAAAATGTTTTCACAACTGTAATTCTTATTTTTTTACTTTTAAATATAACTTGACAATATCTAGGACCCCGTCATATAACTTTAATACATGTGCTATGGGTGCAACATACTTAAATATTGACGTAAAGTTGAATATCCCGCTAATCGGTCGCCAACCGGCGAAATCACCCTACCTACCTATGTAATCTTGACGTAAAATCAATGAAAGCTACGTAATGTACTATGATATAGTATATGTATGTAATGTGGTAATGTTATCGGCAACAACGTATTATCGCAGAGTAGTGGCGTATACTCATAGATGTGTAGAGTTCCCTAGGGACGGGCGAGGGGCGAAGCTGGGACTGTAGGTTCACCAGGGTTTTACATTTCTCAGTACAAATCACATTACAGACACCGAATAGGCGTATGGATTGAATCTACACTGCCATACCCCTTCCAAGTTAGTCCGCTACCATATTAGACTGCATCGTCACTTACTATCAGGTGAGATTGCAGTCAAGGACTACCTTGTCATCGTATAAAATAAACATTATTTTGGGTAAACAAGGCACATCATTTTGGTTACAATTTGAACTCGTCATTGCTATCGGGTCGTAGCCAGAGATTCAGTTTTCTTATAATTATATATTAACTAGCTGATGCCCGCGACTTCGTATGCGTGGATTGAGGATTTTTTAATTCCCGCAGGAACTCTCATATCTCTATAATCTATCTCTGTGCCAAATTACAGCCAAATCGGTTCAGTCGTTGCGGCGTGATTGAGTAACAAACATCCATCCATACATCCCAAATTGAATTCTTATATTAATTATTGTTCTACAGACTTAAGTATTTTCATTTGGAAAATATTGAAAATGTTTGTTATCGTTATGATAAAAAAATTCAAACAATTGTTGATACATTTGTCGGTGCCCATACTACCTACTGTTACGTCCTGTATCACTGTTTCATATCTTACCATAATAAATATACTTAATTCAGTTGTTTTTTTATGCGATTCGTTAAATTTTAACGCCCGTATCCCAAAGCTGTATGCCTGTTAGCTTGATCTGTCAAGTGATATAGGAGCTGTGCGTTGATAGATCAGTCAGTCAGTTAGTCAGTCACTCACCTTTTCCTTTTATATATTTAGATAAATAATTATCCTATTATATTATAATACTAGCTTTTTCCCGCGGCTTCCCTCACGTTAGGTTCGATTTTTCAAACAACTATTTTACCCCCTTAGGGGTTGAATTATCAAAAAAAATTAGCGGATGCCTACGTCGTAATAGCTGTCTGGATACCAAATTTCAGCCCGATCGGTCCATTGGTTAGGGCTGTGCGTTGATAGATCAGTCAGTCAGTCAGTCACCTTTGCCTTTTATATATTTAGATTACTAGCTTTAACCCGCGGCTTCGCTCACGTTAGGTTCGATTTTTTAACCCCCTATTTAACCCTCTTGGGGTTGAAATTTTCCAAAATCCTTTCTTAGCGGATGTCTACGTCCTAACAGCTACCTGTATACCAAATTTCAGCTCGATCGGTCCAGTGGTTAGAACTGTGCGTTGATAGATCAGTCAGTCAGTCAGTCACCTTTGCCTTTTATATATTCAGACAAATGCGAAAGTTTGTATGTTTGTTACTCAATCACGTCGCAACGACTGAACCGATTTGGCTGTTTGGCACAGAGATGGATTATAGTCTAGAATAGCACATAGGCTACTTTTTATCCCGGGAAATAAGAAAGTTCCCGCGCGAACGAAGTCGCGGGAATCATCTAGTGTGAAAATAAATTATCTGGTCTAGTATGGTGGAAGATACGAAATGGTCACTATGGTGGTGGGACAGTCCCTCCGAAGCCCGCCAGCCTGGCGATGCTAGCGCCGGATGCTGCAGTACGCGCCAAGGTTGCGTAACTCGACCTTGACCTTTGCCAGGGAGATTGGAGAGCTTTCAGCAGATGTAGCTCTCGAGTGCACCGCCACCCAGCTTTGATTGTGCAAATTGGTCTGCGAGATTTTGTCTTTCTTTTGCATTTTTTTTTAACAGAGGTACTTACTTACTTACACCTTCGTACATAACCTAATAGATTCTTTGACACAATAAGATAGTGGACATCTGAACATATAAAAGGAAAAGGTGACTGACTGACTGACTGATCTATCAACGCACAGTTCAAACTACTGGATGGATCGGGTTGAAATTCGGCATACGGATAGTAATTATGACGTAGGCGTCCACTAAGAAAGGATTAGTGAAAATTCATCTCCTCATGGGGTAAAATAGGGGTTTGAGAAAATCGAGAAGTCGCGAGCAAAATCTAGTCAGTCTATAACTGAACTGAGAAATTATCTTACTAGTATTGAGGTAACTCGAAATTATAATTTACAAGCTACTGGTTAGTTTATCGGTCTTTAACTGAAAAAATTAACTATCTTACTAATATTATGTGCTAAAATTGAGACAGCTTGTAAATTGTGCACACACACGCACACGCACACAGACACACACTTCTTCGTCTATACTTATCGTGATTGTAATGTGATTGTCCAAATAAAGCAGGAAGTCACTCGTATAAAATCTGATGATGTTAATACGCAGACGAAGTCGCGGGCATCAGCTAGTTATCTAAATCTAAATATAGAAAAGGAAAAGATGACTGACTGTTTGACTGACTGACTGACTGACTGACTGACTGACTGACTGACTGACTGACTGACTGACTGACTGACTGATCTATCAACGCACAGCTCAAACCACTGAACGGATCGGGCTGTTTGGCATACGGATAGCTATTAGGATGTAGGCATTCGCTAAGAAACGATTTTTGAAAATTCAACCACTAAGGGGGTAAAGTAGCGCGAAGCAGCGGGCAAAAGCTAGAAAGTAGGTACATAAAAGCACAATGCTGTCCGTCTGTATAAGGTATAGGAGCGCTAAGTGGTCTAATAAGGTCGCTGGGTTGATCGACCGGTCGACCGTTATTCGGATTCTGTGTATCTTATAAAGGTCACGTTATTTTTATACGTGCAACGCTATTCAAAGGGACCTCGCGCACTACCCGGCCTTGAATACGGCCAGTGGACGCAGCCATTCACACAACACAATAGGGAATATTGTTGACTCAACGTTTCAAAATCAAAAATCAAAATTTATTTATTTCATGTAGGCCAACTGGTAGCTCTTATGACACGTCATAAATCTACCACCGGTTCGGAATGCAGATTCTGCTGAGAAGAGCCGGCAAGAAACTCAGCAGTTGCAAAAAAAATTTTTTACAATAGGTAACAAAACCATATTTGTGGGAACGTAACAACCCGCACCACACGACACCACCACAGAAATGTTTCTTGTGGATGCTCAGGTGTCAGAGCAAAAAACATACGTAGAGTATATTTCGAAGGTTTTGTGTGGTGTTACGTTGTTCCTGCACTTCCTGCATTTATTCTATTTCTGGTAGAGCGGCAGGGTACAGCGCGAGCGACGCGTTGCGCGTTGTACCAACAAGAATGTCTCTGGTTTGGCGGATTATAGCAAAAGAACTTTTGCTTTTCCTTAAAATACCTTTTCCTTTTAAAATTCGAATCTTAACGCGCTTGGCTGTAACGACTAAAGGTCGTAACTTACACGACACCACTTCCGCACTTACTCTCGGTTCTGCCCCAATTCAAAGAGACCAAAGCATCGACAGCTATCAGAAAACTTGCTACACGCGGCGCGGTTTCGATTCAGTTTTGAGAGTATTTTCTGGAGCTTACGAGCTTATACGACCACTACGCCGATACGTAATGTCGTGACCACGTAGTGCGCGTGGATCCTTATGGATTTGAAAGTGTGACATCTCAGGCTCTAGCACTAGCTTCTGGCTTGTATGTTATTGCTATACTGGATAGTCTGCTATCTGTATCGCCATTTTTAAGCTGATGAATCCTACTAATACCTATTATAAAGGCGAAAATTTGGTTGCAGTATGGATGGATGGATGGATGTTTGTTACTCAATCACGCCGCAACGACTGAACCGATTTAGCTGAAATTTGGCACTGAGATAGGTTATAGTCTGGAATATTACATAGGCTCTTTTTAACCCGGAAAATGAGAGAGCTAGTAAGTATACAAAGTTAACATCAATATATATACTTACTCTAGCAATACCTTAGATTGTAGGTTATGCTTTTTTCCTATAGAATACCATACCCTTTCTCGGAAGTAAAAGCACCTTGTCAGTATAGCAGCTGTTTGAAATATCACAAACGAGTTTGTCGCGTTCACCTGTGGCGCCTGCGCAGTGTACCGTTGACTCGTGGAATGTATGTAAATTTTTGTATTTACAAAAATGTGATTACAATTTACAACGATACATCTGCATGAATTTATAATAAATGCCTATATAAATGTAGAAGACTAAAGTTACTTACCGACGTTGCGCGAAACTGAAGTGGAAATCGGTGGGGCACATACCTATTATAGTTCAAAGAGCTCGTTGGCGCTTTGATTTACTTGTACGTGCGTATAAAATAAGAAAACTCTTGCGTGATTTCGTTTTAATTTTGTAATACAGGTATATTAGGTAGGTTTTTTTTAGGTAAAAACGTGCATATACATATATAATTTTCACATTGAACAAAGTAGTTCGATGACGGTTGCGCATGTATTGACCAATAGGATTCGTCTCCAGCTATCCTTTAATTATATTTATTGCTGAAACAGAGCTAATGGTCGTTGGGGTATCGAAATCCTGAAGGACAAATAAACAGACTTTCGTATGTATCTGAATATATTATCATTTAACTATTATGGTACTACGGAATATACAAATAAAAAAAAGGTGACTAATTCTTCATATTATGTACATAAAAAAATAAAAAAATAAAATACGGAATAATATAAAAGCCTATTATTGGCATTGTACAAGCGAGCCACGAAAGGGAAGTCTGAAAAACAGGTGCTAATAACCTTTTCATGTATTCAAAGTCACTCGAGTTATGCACAAATACGTATACTAATAACTAATACATAATGTATTGTTAGCATTCGTGCGACGAACAAAACTGGTTTAAACACCGTTACGGTCAAGGTATGTAAATAAACGTGGAATTGGTCTGTCTTTCCGATTTACTGCGATTTTTAAGCTATTGCATAGCTTCTATCGCGGGCCTTGAGCGTGGAGACCGAATCCAGAAATTCCGTAACGAAAATAACCTGACACGGGCCTCCTCTCACCGCTAGATGGCGTTGATAAAAAATGCTATGCAATAGCTTTACCGCGGCAGTCCCCGAGTGCCACACGTCTTTTTTAAGTTGGGGAGAAATAATGTTTCAAGGGAAGCTTTTCTTTTTGGAGATAGGCTTCACCTGTGTCCACTTCTTTAACAATATTTTCTTGTACCTAACTGTTTACATATATTACTAGTTGATTGATGCCCGCGGCTTCGCTCGCGTGGATTTAGTTTTTAAAATTCCGCGGGAACTCTTTGATTTTCCGGGATAAATGTCCTTAACTATACCTATGCAAAAAATCACCTCGATCCGTTGCTTTGTTGTGGCGTGATTGAAGGACAAACTAACAAACCAACAAACAAACACACTTTTATAATATTAGTAAGGATAAGGAAAGTAAGTATGTGCATAAATAATAAAAATAAAATAAATGTCCTTCATAACTTTGTCAATTTTCAGGCAATCTCCCAAGTAGGCTCGACCATACGTAGGTATTTAGTCATAATGTATTATAGTCAATAGGTATGTAATTGCTCCTAATATCAAAAATCATGCCCGTGTACATCTTTGTGTGTGTCCCAAACATCCTTTCCAAACGCCTCACTAAAATTGGTTCAACACTATTTAAAAACACAAATTTCATGAGAATTAGCGTAACACCTAATTACATATTATGCACAAAATTACTACTACGACTAGTTCAGACTAATTAAAAAATAAGGAAGCAATAAACCGTCATGATAAACAAAATGAAATTAATAACAAAAAAATAACTGTCGGTATACGTTTACGAAAAGAATAAACCGCAAGACGTTATTAAAGTTAACCTATTTATGAGAAGGCGTCTTGAGATTTAGTATTCAGTCTAGAACCAAATTTCTTCCTAGGAACACTGACCGTAACAACTTGTGTAGGTACGGACAGCAAAAAAATTAAACAAGATTTTTTTTTCTTTAACCTGTAACCCGTTTAATTATGTAACCCAATTATGGTAAATTGGCTTTAATAGGCAATAATAATATGCAATAATAATATTGAAAAATTTTCTCTTTCAAGTTTTTTTTTTTTTAAATCTTTATTAATAAGCCGGGGTTTTATCACTTGGTGATTATGTCACCCCCATAAAAAAAGAAACTTATAAAGTTAAAAAGCACTTCGTTGGACAGTGGTTGGACCGTGGTTGGACAGGTACGATGCTTGCATGATGTAAGAGTCGGTGAGTCAAAGCGTGCCTCAACCTGAGGCATGCCGCTCTTTGAGGCAAACGTAAACTCAATTGGAGCCGTGCATTTAAAATTATGCAAGACTACCTGTCGTCGGTACCTCTTTAAAGTCAAATTGAAATGGATACATACGAAGATGATGAATATAACTTTTTTTTTAATCGATGACAAGATAACCCTTGACTGCGATCTCATCTGACGGTGAGTGACGATGCAGTCTATGATGGTAGCGGGCTAACTTGGAAGGGGTCTGGGGGATACATCAACCCATACCCCTAGTCGTTTTCTACACGCCATCATGCCGGAACACTAAATCGTTTGGCGGCACGTCTTTGACAGTAGGGTGGTAGCTAGCAGCCAAAGCCTTCCACCAGACAAACTTAAGACCAACTTCAGTTTTAACGGATGAGTAGTTAAAATAAATCATGTTTTTTGTGCTTTTTTGCTGTCGCTACACATTCCTTTGGTTGTTGGTCAGACGCCAAACTGTCTGTCCCACTTTGTCGGCTATTTATAACTGCGTAACTAAGCTTTGTCTTCCTATGTTAATTTATCTACTAGCTGTTTATTCAAGTATCTTAAAAACATCTGAGATAGGTAATAGAATAGAAATAACTGTTCAAGTCAGTGTCAAAACAAGCAAAGGGTTCCGTAGTAAAAATACCATAATATTATCCGAAATAGGTTTGCGCTTGACGAAAATCAGTACTGCATAGCACTGGTGAGGTCTAGGTTGGAGCGCGCTTGCTTAGAAGATGCCTATTCACTCTTGCCTTGAAGGTGGCAGAAAACACGGATGCTGGAAGAGTGTTCCACACCTCAGCGGTTCTTGTCTAATTTTGCAAATTCATAAGTTTACTGTAGATTGTGATGATATAACATTCGGTCTTTCATGTAAGTTGTAACCTATGGTATCACAGGGTATTACTTCACTATCTCTAGGAATTAAGTTTATGTTTGCTGAAAGGCTTTGGTTGTGGCTAGTTAACAGTAGGTACACCGTCAAAGACGTGCCGCCAAGCCATTTAGCGTTCCGGTACAAGCGCGTGTAAAATCCTATGTAAATTAAGTTACCTATTTCATTAATTAATGCGTACACAGGTTCAAAGTCCGGAAGATCCTCGAGGACTTGGCAAGGTCAAAGAAGGTTCGTTAGGCTTTATATAAAGCCTTTCATGAAGGGTTTCGGTCTTTCGATAAAATCGCTGTAAATTGCGCCCAGTATGAGTCACTAATTGGTAGGCTGTAGGCAGGCAGTTTTTATGATCCATTAATTGTAAGCTCTTATAAAAAAATTGAGAAATTAAGCCTTATTTATAAATTATACTAGCCGATGCCCGCAACTTCTTCCGCGTGGATATAGGTGACCCGCGGGAACTTTTTGTTTTTCCGGAATTTTTAGGGAAGTTTGTAAAATATTTAAATGGTCACTCTATGTCAATCTGAAGAAAAGGTGGGATAAAATTAGTGAGGAAAACAAATTAGGTACATATTATCAAGTTATTTATTCATCCAAAACAAAACTATGCAAAAGTTTTTTCTTTCTTCCTACTAGCATCTTAATTGGGTTGTAGATTAAATTAATAGTCTTATGTGGGCGAATTACATCCTACATGCTTATTAATAAGCTAATCATTAATTATTTATTTATTTTTATTATTTAAAATACACAAAATTAAACTTGAAGATTGTGAACCTCAATGTAAATAATCTAAATATATAAAAGGGAAAGGTAACTAAATGACTGACTGACCGACTGTCCAACTGACTTACTGACTGATCTATCAATGCACAGCAAGCAATGCAATCTTGTAGAGTTCAATGGTTGACAACGCCACCTGTTGAGGATTCGACAAAATATTTTATTTTCCAAAAAAAAACTACTTTAATTTTATATTATATCCATCTTAAAATATTTTTTTTTATCATAATATTATTCTTATCCTATTTTGGAATCGATTTTTAAAACTGATGGTACTGACCAAAACAAAAAGGAATGTAAGCGACATCTAGCGTAGCATATGGAATACACGACGAAATTGTACGTGCTAGTTATGTAGTACTCACTGAGATGGCGGTAGTAGGCTTTTGTTAGATTGATCAATATTGATCTACGAGTTTCATTCATAAAATTGTACGTACCTAGATTATTATTTTTATTGAAGAGATGTAATTTATTTATTTTAGTGGAAAAATTATCATTTTAATTTATTTCATAACTAAATTGTCTAATTCTTCCTATAAATTATTGTTGTGTACAGTTGTGTACCTACTTACTTTTATTAAGAAGTAATGGGCTGATATCACGCATTTCGACCGTTCCGTAGAACATAGTCTCATCTGCTAAATTCACAACTTGAAATTTGAGCCTTAAAAGTCACATCTGCAAGGCTCAAAGCTCAAGTTATGGATTTAGCCGATGAGACTTTATTCTACGGAACGGTCGATTTATGCATTAGCTACCTAATACGCACGCAAAGGTTTCTCATGTGCTAAATACATATTAATTTAAATTTGCATTAGGTTTCTCAAAAGAAACAGTTCATAAAATAATAAACTAAGAATGTACCTAGAACATTGTTACATAATGGCTAATAAGCTTTAGAATTTAGACAAGAGTGAATAGGCATTTTTCTAGGCAAGCGCGCTCCACCCTAGATCTCATCAATGCTTTCCATCATTTAGTCGTAATCGTAAAATTAAAAATTCATATATCTATCAGTCTTATAAAAATATAAGTTCAGACACAACAAAGTTACAATAAAATTCACACTTACACCTAAGCCATTAAAAATTAATTACTTCCTACAACTATTAAGGTTCGGTGATCAGCTAAATAGAGCCGAAAGAAGATCATTTTATTCAAAATCTATTGGTCATAATACTATGAAAAAAAAGGGAGTTACAATTGATCATATTTCTGGCCTGATGCCTGTTTCCAAAACACAATGACGTAAACTTTTTTCAATAGAAAAAAATTGCAAAGTTGCCTCTGCAAATACATGAATTCCAATTTTTCTCAGTTACCATACATTAATTTTTGAAAAATTTAAGTACAATTTGTTTGTCATATTTTACTACAAAAAATGGCAGTTTTAGATTTTTTTTACAGCGACTATTATAATTTAATCTTTTTTTATCACAATTTGTGTCTTGGCCGTTTTATTTCCAGTAGCGGCTTCTTTGTCACTCGTACTCAATTAGACAGTGATCGCTAAGGCGTGCTGCTAGGTGGACCTGCGCGGCGCTGCTCTCGCTCGGCTATCAAATAACATCGCGAAATATAATAATTGAAAATTGTTTTTGTTTTATGTTGAAGAGTATTTTGTATATTTTAGTGAAGTCAAATAGAGTGTACCTAGTTATAAGTTTGTATACAATATATTGTTAATAAATAAACCATAATATAGTTGTAAATAAATAAGTACTAAGGTACTAAGTAGTAGAAATTTTGAAAATGGGTCCGAAAAAGAAAATGAACAAAATAAAAACAACAAAAGCAGATGGTGATAGTTATAAGAGTGTCTACCTACCTATTTTTAATTTTATCGTACAGTACGTCAATGTGACGTAAATCGGCTAATCAAACTGTAGTGTGATACTTTACTATAATGTACCTTATTTTCGTCATTCTTTCTAGTAGAAATTTGGCTCAGTTAGTTTGGTCGCGATTTGATAATTAGAAATTGCAGGTTCGAATCTCAACTACGTTAATTTTGCATTTTCTAAAAAAAGGTTTTATGTTTTTTTTTTAGGACAAGTGTTTTTTTTTTTTTTTTCAAAATTAATTATAATAAGTAAAATTGTTTTTGTTTTATGTTGAAGACTATTTTGTATATTTTAGTGAAGTTAAATAGAGTTTACCTATTATTTTGTAAAGGTTTTGCATTATGTAAGGGATCATGAAATATCAATTTCATCATCAATTTTCAATTACTTGAAAAAACGTAATAATTGTGAAGAAATTACGTAAGTTACGTAATTTCTTCACAATTATTAGGTTTTTTCAAATTACCTGCGAGATCAAATCAGAAATGAGGAGATCCGTAGGAGAACCAAGTTACCGACATAGCTCTGCGAGTCGCGAAACTAAAGTGGAAATGGGCGGGGCACATAGTTCGAAGAGCTGAAGGTCGTTGGGGTTCCAAGGTGCTGGACTAGCGACCTCACACAGGGAAGCTCAATGTTGGCAGATCCCCCACTAGGTGGACCGACGACATCAAACGAGTCGCATGGAGCCGCTGGATTCAGGCGGCGCAAGAACGAGATCTGTGGAAGTCCACGTAAGAGACCTTTGTTCAGCAGTAGACGTCTATGGGTTGACGAAGAAGAAGGTAAGTATCTAATAATAATGGTGTAATACCCCAGTTCGTCGTACAGTTCGGCTTATCAAACTGTAGTTAGCTTGTTAGGTATATCTATAGTTAGGTAGTTAGGTATAGCTATACTAGACCTTATTTTCGTCGTTTATAGTATTAGACGTTGGGCTTAGTCAGTGTAGGAAAGAGTTGATAGCTAGAAGTTACGGGTTCGGTTCTTCTACCGTGTTTGTTTTGCATTTTCTAAGCGCATTTTTTTAGGACAATAGTATTTTTTTTTTTTCAAAATTAATTATAATAAGTTATATTTAATTTTCAGTCGGAAAAAACGTTTGAAGCTCAGTTCTGAGGAACCATCAACATTGCAAGAGTGAGTAAAGCCTTTGCTCCGAATCTTGCGGGCAGCGGTGCGGCGACGGCGCACTATGGGACGAAATCATATAAACCGTCTCGAAAATCAATAACTTTTTTGTTTCTTGACATTTTGATTTGAAAATTTGTACACGTATTATTGAATGTATAAGCTACTAGAAAAATGAAACACCAGTATTTTAAAGATAATATTTATTTCGTGAGAGCATGTCAAAAATCAAATTATTTAATTTTTCATAAGTACTAAAAATTGAATTATAATACTTAAAATTATTTCATTATTAATAATTATTGTCATTTTAGTTATTTCATTAAAAATAAGTACTAGTTAAATAATAAGAATGATCTTATTTACATAATAAAAAATTTTTTTCACCCATGGTTTCGTGTAGAGGACAAAAATTCATTCGGAGGAAAAATATGGAGAGAGCTGATGATTGAGGATTTCGGAGACGGTTGAGGAGCACCGGCCAGGGTATCGAAGATAGGTAGGGGGTGTTCAACCAAATGTCACTCGAAACCTCATCCAATTGGCAGAGAGCCGAACAAAAACTCCAAAATGGCAAATTCAAGATGGCGGCCATACAAATTTCGTCGGTGCCTATCTCGGAGACTATAAAAGATGGAAGAGTGGTTTCTTGGAAAAAGATGATCAGTACTTGAAGGTCTACTTGATGAATAGAAAAAAAATTCAAGATGGCGAAATTAATTTTTTTCATATACAAAATATATGCAAGACTGTTAGGATTCTTTTTCAGAATTACCGATGATTTCAAATAGGACAAAAATTCATTCTTAGAAAAAATATGGAAGAAGCTGATGATTCAGGATTTCGAAGACGGGTGAGGAGAACGGCCAGGGTATTGAAGATAGGTGGAGGTTGCTCAAACAAAAATCACGCGAAACCTCATCCAATTGGCAGAGAGCTGAACAAAAACTCCAAAATGGCAAATTCAAGATGGCGGCCATACAAATTTCGTCGGTGCCTATCTCGGAGACTATAAAAGATGGAAGAGTGGTTTCTTGGAAAAAGATGATCAGTACTTGAAGGTCTACTTGATGAATAGAAAAAAATTCAAGATGGCGAAATTAATTTTTCTCATATACAAAATATATGCAAGACTGTTAGGATTCTTTTTCAGAATTACCGATGATTTCAAATAGGACAAAAATTCATTCTTAGAAAAAATATGGAAGAAGCTGATGATTCAGGATTTCGAAGACGGGTGAGGAGAACGGCCAGGGTATTGAAGATAGGTGGAGGTTGCTCAAACAAAAATCACGCGAAACCTCATCCAATTGGCAGGGAGCTAAAAAAAAACCAAAATAGCGGAATCAAGATGGCGGCCATATAAATTTCGTCGGTGCCTATTTGACAAAGAATAAAAATCGAAGAGTGGTTTTTTAGTAGAAAATGATCAAGCCCTGAAAGTCTAAGAGCAGAAAAACGGCGGTCCACTGCAGCGGGCCACGCACCCACGCGCTCTACTAGTTAATATATATATAGCTACTCGTGCTGATTCACTGATTCACTCACTCAGTCACTGACTCATTGATCACCTCTCCTGTAAAATTTTGTATGGAAAAAAAATTTTTCACGCATGGTTTCGTATAGAGGACAAAAATTCATTCGGAGGAAAAATATGGAGAGAGCTGATGATTGAGGATTTCGGAGACGGCTGAGGAGCACCGGCCAGGGTATCGAAGATAGGTGGGGGGTGTTCAACCAAATGTCACTCAAAACCTCATCCAATTGGCAGAGAGCCGAAAAAAAAAACCCAAAATGGCGGATTCAAGATGGCGGCCATACAAACTTCGTCGGTGTCTATCTCGAAAACTATAAAAGATGGAAGAGTGGTTTCTTGGCAAAGGATGATCAGGACTCAAAGGTCTACTTGATGAATAGAAAAAAAATTCAAGATGGCGGAATTAATTTTTTCCATACAAAATATATGCAAGACTTTATGCGGCGCCTTTTCAAAATTTCTGATGGTTTCGTATAGAGGACAAAAATTTATTTGGAGGAAAAATATGGAGAGAGCTGATGGTTGAGGTTTTCGGAGACGGGTGAGGAGCACGGCCAGGGTATCGAAGATAGGTGGGGAGTGTTCAAACAAAAGTCACTCGAAACCTCATCCAATTGGCAGGGAGCTGAAAAAAATCTCCAAAATGGCGGATTCAAGATGGCGGCCATACAAATTTCGTCGGTGTCTATCTCGGAGACTATAAAAGATGGAAGAGTGATTTCTTGGAAAAACGTGATCAGGACCCTAAGGTCTACTTGATGAATAGAAAA
This sequence comes from Hipparchia sbordonii, assembly GCA_038048805.1. Classification (NCBI taxonomy): domain Eukaryota; kingdom Metazoa; phylum Arthropoda; class Insecta; order Lepidoptera; family Nymphalidae; genus Hipparchia; species Hipparchia sbordonii. The sequence goes on along the minus strand of CM076107.1, from coordinate 1,591,744 downwards.
AAAATTCAAGATGGCGGAATTAATTTTTTCCATACAAAATATATGCAAGACTTTATGCGGCGCCTTTTCAAAATTTCTGATGGTTTCGTATAGAGGACAATTTATTTGGAGGAAAAATATGGAGAGAGCTGATGGTTGAGGTTTTCGGAGACGGGTGAGGAGCACGGCCAGGGTATCGAAGATAGGTGGGGGGTGTTCAACCAAATGTCACTCAAAACCTCATCCAATTGGCAGAGAGCCGAAAAAAAAACCCAAAATGGCGGATTCAAGATGGCGGCCATACAAACTTCGTCGGTGTCTATCTCGAAAACTATAAAAGATGGAAGAGTGGTTTCTTGGCAAAGGATGATCAGGACTCAAAGGTCTACTTGATGAATAGAAAAAAAATTCAAGATGGCGGAATTAATTTTTTCCATACAAAATATATGCAAGACTTTATGCGGCGCCTTTTCAAAATTTCTGATGGTTTCGTATAGAGGACAAAAATTTATTTGGAGGAAAAATATGGAGAGAGCTGATGGTTGAGGTTTTCGGAGACGGGTGAGGAGCACGGCCAGGGTATCGAAGATAGGTGGGGAGTGTTCAAACAAAAGTCACTCGAAACCTCATCCAATTGGCAGGGAGCTGAAAACAATCTCCAAAATGGCGGATTCAAGATGGCGGCCGTACAAATTTCGTCGGTGTCTATTTCGGAGACTATAATAGATGGAAGAGTGGTTTCTTGGAAAAAGATGATCGAGACCCGAAGGTCTACTTGGTGGACAGAAAAACCGCGGTTCGCTTTAGCGAGCCGCGCACCCACGCGCCCTACTAGTTACTATATATATAGCTACTCGTGCTGATTCACTGATTCACTGACTGACTGATTGACTCATTGATCACCTCTCCTGTAAAATTTTGTATGGAAAAATTTTTTTTTACTCATGGTTTCGTATAGAGGGCAAAAATTCATTCGGAACAAAAATATGGAGATAGCTGATGATTGAGGATTTCGCGACGGGTGAGGAGCACGGCCAGGATATTGAAGATAGGTGGGGGGGTGTTCAACCAAATGTCACTCGAAACCTCATCCAATTGGCAAAGAGCCGAAAAAAAACTCCAAAATGGCGGATTCAAGATGGCGACCATACAAACTTCGTCGGTGTCTATCTTGGAGACTATAAATGGTGGAAGAGTGGTTGCTTGGAAAAAGATGATCAAGACCCAAAGGTCTATTTGATGAATAGAAAAAAAATTCAAGATGGCGGAATTTATTTTTTCCATACAAAATATATGCAAGACTTTATGTGGCTCTTTTTCAAAATTTCTGATGGTTTCGTAGAGAGGACAAAAATTCATTTGGAGAAAAAATACGGAGAGAGCTGATGGTTGAGGATTTCTGAGACGGGTGAGGAGCACGGCCAGGGTTTCGAAGATAGGTGGAGAGTTCTCGAACAAAAGTCACTCGAAACCTCATCCAATTGGCAAGGAGCTGAAAAAAAATCCAAAATGGCGGATTCAAGATGGCGGTCATATTAATTTCGTCGGTGCCTATCTTGGAGAGTATAAAAAGTGGAAGAGTGGTTTTTTAGAAAAAGATGATCAGTACTCGAAAGTCTACTTAATGAATAGAAAAAAACTCAAAATGGCGGAATTTATTTTTTTCATACAAAATATATGCAAGTCTAAGATAAGGTTTCTTTTCCAAACTGATGGTTTCGCATAGAAGATAAAAATTCATTTGTATGAAAAATATGGAGGGAGTTGATGATTGAGGATTTCGCAGACGGGTGAGGAGCACGGTCAGGGTATTGAAGATAGGTTGAGGGTGCCCAAACAAAAATCACTCGAAACCTTATCCAATTGCCAATGAGCTGAAAAAAACTACCAAAATGGCGGATTCAAGATGTTGGCCATACAAATTTCGTCGATGTCTATCTTAGAGAATGTACAAGATGAAATAGTGGTTTTGGAAAAAGATGATCAAGATCCGAAGATCTACTTGGGGAACAGAAAACACGCGGTTCGCTTTAGCGAGCCGCGCACCCACGCGCCCTACTAGTAATTTTATATACCTAGAACTAAAATATTTTTATTTTTCAACATTATTCATAAAGGTCCTATTATCTGAGGATATTAATCCATGGAAAAATCTTTGGAATCATAACATTCGTCCCAACCATTTATGAGACGGTTTATATTATTTCGTCCCATAGTGCGGCGGCGGCACTATGGGACGAAATAAAAATTTTCTCTAAAATTGATAGTTTGCCCGAAATAGTTATTTGTTCAACAAGATAGCAAAGTTTTTTTGTTGCGAGTGCCTAGTTTGAATCCCGAGCGAGAGAAGGATTCTAAGTTAGAATCATAAGAGTAGTGAGGGATTCAAAGGCACAAGAAGCAAAAACTTTGCTATCGTGTGATACTTACAACTTTTCACCTCAAAAGCGAAAAAATACAACATGTAAGAAAAATATTTATTAGAACATTTTATTTATTTTTTATTCGATAACAAGATAGCCCTTGACTGCGATCTCACCTGATGGTAAGTGACGATGCAGTCTAAGATGGTAGCGGGCTAACTTGGAAGGGGTATAGCAGTGTAAATTCAACCCATAACCCTAGTCGGTTTCTACACGCCATCGTGCCGGAACGCTATATCGCTTGGAGGCACGTCTTTGATGGTAGGGTGGTAATTAGCTACGGCCAAAGCCTCCCACCAGACCAGACCAGAGACAATTTAGAAATTATAAATTCCTAAATTGCCCCCGCCGGGAATCGAACCCGAGACTTCCCGAGACCTTTTTTGAAAATCGGTTAAAAAAGTAGCCTATATTACTCCTACCATCAGCTATCTGCCAGTGAAAGTCCCATCAAAATCGGTCCAGCCGTTCAAGCGTGATGTTTCGACGAGGGAAATAGGGATTCATTTTAAAAACTAATCCACGCGAACGAAGCCACGGGCATCAACTAGTAATTTATCAATATATCAATATATAGAATATAGATTAAAAAATTAGGTAATAAATTAAAAAATACAACACCTAACTTAAAACACTATTTATTCAAATTATGTACTTAAGAAAATGTAAGTAATATTGAAATACATACTATGGTAAAAAAAAAAGCTAAAAATGAATAAGGAAATTAAAAAAACAATGTTACATTACTGGCTAGGAATCGAACCTGTACTCTGTCTCTGAATATAAACTGTAGCCATACCAACCGAGCCATATACGTTACAATATGATTGACGAAAATAAGTTACAGTACAGACCTAATATAGTTTTGTCAGCCGGACTGAGTCATTTCTTGCCGCCACCTTGTCGCTATCAAAGCTAATATTCCGCGCTCGCCCTAAATTCGTCCGGGGGCCCCCCGCGGTTGGCGGGACTAAAACCGCGCGCTTTCCTCTGCCGCACCCCCTCAAATACCTAAAATTCGTCCAGAACCTCGTCTTAAGTTACATTGAAGCAGCTGTAGACCACCCAAAAATACACTTACCTGTTCAAATTGCTTAGCCAAGATCATTTTTATAGCGTTTTCTATAGAAATAAATAAAATTGAAGTGTCTGTTTGTACCTAATATCAAAATAACAGCTTTTTACTTAATGCAAGTTAAATGCATAATATGTAAGTAAACAGGTAAACAGGTAGGTACGATATTTATAACAAAAAACAGTTTTTAAAATTTTTGTCTGTCTGTTTGTTTGTTTGTTGCCGCTAATCTCGGGAACGGCTGGACCGATTTTAACGGGACTTTCACTGGTAGATAGCTGATGTTATCGGGAGTAACATAGGCTACTTTTTTAACCGACTTTCCAAAAGATGTACATATATCGATATCTCCGTGATTTCTGATTTGCGTGAATCTTTTTTTAATTGATACAAAAACTTCTTCTTCGATTTTGGCTAACTCTTATTTTAACGCCACATCCTTCGAACAGTATTGGTAATAAACCACTTCTGCACCCTCAGTACAAAACCATAGGTTATTTATAAAAATTCTATTACAACTCCGTGTTGTTTATTATGTTTTTACGATTTTTTGGTGGTTATTGATAGATCGATTCTTCGCCTTATTTTGGTTTATGATTTTCAGGTGCTCCTAACCAAGAGCGTTTATTTTTAAGTGTAAAACTTTAAAACGTTTCAAAATCTCTATATGTATATGTATAGGTGGTAATTATTTAACATCAGGAGACCCGCCTGCTCTCTTGCTCGCTAAAAACATAACATTACAAAAAATCTGTCTATCTGGCTTCTAAGTTCTAACTTTGATGACAGTCATTCTTGTCAACACGTCGTTAGGGTTCCGTAGTAAAACTAAATTAATTTAAGTGTAGTCTTAGAGTACCCGCAGACCACAAACTTTTTATCGGCCGATAGTTTGGTCGGTTTCTTAATCAGTATGAAGATATATGTATATGCAAGTGCGCAAATTATAATGATTCGGTATCGGCCGATAAAAAGTTTGAATGTCGGCCAACTATCGGTCGACTGCTAAACAGTATGGCGTTCTGGTTAGTTGGCCCAGTGTGCGCACTAGTAGCCCAATCCGATCAAACTATAGGCCGATAAAAAGTCTGTGGTCTGTGGGGACTCTTGGCAGTTATCGCAAAATTCAAGCGCCGCGGGTCTCACACCGTCCGACAACAAGATGCGAACCTACAACAGAAAAAACATGTAAGCATAATATGCTCTACTACCCGTGCGAAGCCGGGGCGGGTCGCTAGTATTACTATATACGTACCATTCCCGGCACGCCTCGATAGCTGTCATGTTCCATTTCGTAACAAGACGAATGATTGAACTGTTTTGAATGAATGATTAATCATTCGTGGCCGAATTCACGAGGTATACCTCGATATATCTAGACGAGAATTTCAATAGCGGATGTGTTCGACTTGTTGTTTCCACGGATGGTAATTGGTATCGATTTTTAAGTTTTTTGTTGGTAGCTGTATAGCAGAGTGTGGTTCAGCTACCAATACCCAATATATTTATAAGAAAAAACTCCAGTTTTATTAAGTTGACACGATAGGAATAACAAAAGAGAATTGACACATTCTTAGTTCAAAAAAAGACGTATGGCACTCGGGGACTGCCGCGGTAAAGCTATTGCATAGCATTCTTTATCAACGCCATCTAGCGGTGAGAGGAGTCCCGTGTCAGGTTATTTTCGTTACGGAATTTTTGGATTCGGTCTCCACGCTCAAGGCCCGCGATAGAAGCTATGCAATAGCTTAATAATTAATAGCAAAGTTTATGAATACGCAAATAAATATTGAGGTAGGTACTTCAACATTTTTCGAATGGTATTATAGGTTTAATTCACGTTGCCGCTACTATCTGTCATCGAAAAGGCATAAGTACATCTCTGATATTCTTACTTAAATAAGAAAAACATATAAAAAATGCTTTAGGATTTTGTTTGTGTTGAGTGTATCCAATCACAGTACAATCCATAATATCTAACAACGCAGGGGAAATAAAATATTCATTAATTCATTCAGAATAAGAACTTACTAGTTAGAATAAAAATAACCCGAAAACATTTCTGATTCATCTGTATAAGGCAAAAATGCCATTGGGTTTACACCATGGAGCAGCAAATATCACACACTATTTCGGGACCCAAGACTGACGGCATGTCCATTTCGAAGATAAGCCCGTAACTACAAACAGACAGGCAGACTGACAGAAATTTTAAAAACGTTTTTTTGGTTTATGTTAATGTTCAAATAACTCGATGATTTACCTGTGTTGCTTTTTGTGTAATTTTCTACTTTTCTGAAAAAGTTCCGTCAAAGTCGTTTCAGCCGTTCTAAAGATTAGCCTATCCACAGACAGACAGCAGACAGACAGACAAAGGCAGATAGACAAAATTTTTAAAACGATTTTTTGGGCTCTCTTAATGTTTCAACAAACCCTATAAGTGATAATAACCCTAATAATTACAGGCAGTTATTGTGAAATGACATGCAGTTGCAGCAGTAGACACTTCAATTTTATTTATTAGAATAGAAGTATAAATTAATGTACCGAATATCAATTAGTACCCGTGGTGAACATCAGTCAATCAGGTTAGGTCCATGTTGCGGGGCATTGCTGCTCTAGTAGAATAGCAACTCTGCATGGGCCCATGGCGTAAAATATTAACGATCATCAGCTATTGATATGTTGATGGCAATATGGCCGCCAATATGGCGCTGCGTCCGGTGAATAAAAGAGTTTATTATAATGTGCTGCGTCTGTAAGGGAGACGGATAGAGTCTTGACGTATCTATTTGATTCATATAAATTACAAAGCTATTAATTATAAGTAATTAATAATAATTATTATTATCTTTGAGCATTTTTAGAAGGTTGTAGTTTGTAGTTTATGATTTGAAAAACCACAGACATAATAGAGTCTCGCCCGTCGGGGCAGATTCTTTTTAATCTGTGCTGAAAAGTCGCCACAGAGTACATTTTAAACCTGAAAGTTTTCTTGTCTGTTTTCAAACTGTATGATTATACCTGTGATTGTTGAATTAGTAATATTTTATTTTGATAAAAAAATAACAACTTTGTTTCTAACTTCAAGTAATACTGTTTATAGTTGATATTAATCATAATAATAAATAAATATCAATGCCATAGATAGATTTACATGACTTTATTATAACAGAGGTGATTGCAATCGTCACATTGTAGCAACAATTTTAAGACAATCCTACAGCAAGTCCTTGTTGCATGATTGGAGGAAAAACCAATACCTTTTAGGGGATAACATAGAGTGAACTTTTTATTAATCAATTTTTTTGGTCACTCTAACTGTGAAGTAGGTAAACTCGATAGCACTTAGAACCGGGCGTTATCTGTTAGATTTGATGCGGGCGCAGCTGTGACCTCTTAATGAATGCATGTGTGCAGTCACCTCACTTAATATTTAATACTCGTTATTATTGATAAAATTCAATTCGGTACGGTTATAGTTAAAAAAATACACGTTTTTACCATGCGGAGTATGCGTGCCGATTAATTTGCAATATACCAGTGCAAGTTTTCAAAAAAAAATGAAGAAAATGCGACAGACGTCCATTGCTGGACATGGATCGCCACGGAGCACGACCTTGTGCTGTTTGTATTCAGGGGCTGTTGGGGGTATACTCTTATTCAACGAAAGTTTTTTCCGGCTGTGTCAGATTTCGGTCCATCAGAGTATATGAGTGAAACCATAGAGAGTTCATTACTGTTTGCACATTAACTTGAGCACTATAATATCTCCTGCGTAGTTGGTTATTCTCCGCTCCCGTAATCCGTGAGAGGACATTTCTCAGTGCAGCTGTTCCCTGCACAAAATATGGGGACACATAAAGAGACAATAGACTGCCATCGACTTTGTAGAGCATCGTCTCTATCACTCGACACTAGATTAGTGTCGATGATATAAATCATGATGCTGATTGGCTGACCAGTCCAAAATGGCGGAAATAACAAATGCCATTTTTTCATTCACAAGTGTAGTACGTTTATCTCACGAAGTTACGGGCGCTTTACTTGTGGTTACGTCGTGTACATGCACATTGCGTAAGTGTGTGTGCCTGTCAGGAGTCTAGGTGGGAGTGGTCAGGCGCGAACAAGCTCTTGCTCCCAAGTTACGTCCATATAGATACGACACACACAACTACGAGCCGCGTATCCTCGTGAATTAAAAGAAATATATCTGTATGTTATGTATATTGTACAGTGTATGTGTCACCTCTAGGTCTCGGTCCTCGCACAGCTGCTGTGAGCCAATTCAGACAATCAACAGTCCTAATTACTAATTGCTCCCAATGGACGCCCAATTTAGAATACGCTTTTTATTATTTTTTTTATCGTTGGTCTCATTCATTCAACCATTCGTTCCTATAACATTTTAAGCTTGCCCTCACTATTTTTGTCCTATTTCTATTTAACCTGTCAAATGTCAATGCTGAAGTGAAATTTTTGTTTCATTCAAATTTTTTAAATATCAGAGGATTAATTAAATAATACTTTGTTATTTTTGATGTCTACTCTCACGTTCAGATGGTGGTTTGTCTGTCGTGTTGTGGTTAAATTGATTAGATGAGAGGTCAGGGGCTGCTAGAAGGGGTGATTGGAGGCGGCTGGAGGTTGGGTTTCAGCGTTTTAAGAGATGATTTCTCTTAAGGCGTGATTAATTTTAGAGTAATAATTTCCGTTTCTGGTCTGTATAATGCGATTCAAATGACAATAGGAATGAGAAGCCGCCATTTTCTGTTTCTATCTCACTCAGTGTAAAGCGCATATGAGCAGGACAGAAATACAAAATGGCTGTTTGACAGTCCTGATTTCATTTGAATCGCATTATATCTCGCACAAGTGTGAGTGTGGGACAATGTAATGAAAATGCAGTAAGTACCAATTTCCTCGTAAATATCATAAATAGTAATGCTAAACGCTCCACTAGCGACCCCTGTGAGCGACCCCGTCACCTGAATAGCTAAGTTGGTGGCCCTGTACCTACTTATGTACTAGATACCTACCTATGTGTGTAGGAGTAGTAAAAGCAATAAAATAGATAGCAATTTGCAAAGGAAATACGCTAGCTTAATGGAAACGCGATATTTTCACATGTGTAAAACACAACAGCAAGCATTGATTTCAATCCAGTTTCGAAAAGTCTTGAATCAATGCGCGAAAATGAATTTTGAGTTCTAGCACATATTAATAAAGTCTATATTAGAACTGTCAGACGTTTCCTGTGTTCTCATGAATGAATTCACTTGATATTAGCTACTGAGTTCAGAGGTTCCTTGTTTCTTCATTAGCAGAAAGTTTCAATCTAAGGGCCGCCTTGTGGAATATCAAAGAAAGTGGGTTATAATTAGGTGTCCATTCGTAACTCTTTTGTATCTAAAGGCGAGGCTACATTGAGCGGAACTACACTGCGGCGTAGCGGAGCGGCGGGACGCGACGTGGTTTTAATTATTTTGTTTATCATCACTACATAGTATAAAACAAAGTCGCTTTCTCTGTCCCTATGTATGCTTAAATCTTTAAAACTACGCAACAGATTTTGATGCGGTTTTTAAGCTAATACATAGCTTCTATAGCGGGCCAGCGTGGAGACCGAATCCAGAAATTCCGTAACGAAAATAACCTGACACGAGACTCCTCTACGGTGAGCCACTAGATGGCGTTGATAAAAAATGCTATGCAATAGCTTTACCGCGGCAGTCCCCGAGTGCCACACGTCTTTTTTTTTTAATAGATAGAGTGATTGAAGAGGAAGGTTTATATGTATAATAACATCCATTAACAGTGAATGACATAGGCTATATATTTTATACCCGTGCGAAGCCGGAGCGGGCCGCTAGTTAAAGTATAGTTTATTAGGTCCTTAGTTCTGACTTCTGGACTAGTCTGAATAAAGTCAAAATATGCCAATAGAGCAGCAATAGAGTGATTACAGAATTAAAAAAAAAACACAAATTACACAGAGGGTACATAGATAACAGATGTTCCTAAACTGCAACAAATTAGTATCCCATCAACACAAAACGCAGGCCAGGCAGACCGCACGATCGCTGAGATGGCATCGCAAAAGTAGCAAACTCTACGTGGAATAGATTCTGGAGATAGACATTTGTAGAAAAGGTTGGAGAAGGCTATCATCGCTGAAAATTTCAGTCCTTTTACAAACTCAATATGAGAACAAAATCTAGTTATAAATCTAAAATAACTACCAAAATATTGTGAAATTATAGTAAAGGTTTATTGCACAGCTCAAAAACACACGGGAATAACACTTAGGAAATCAAGAATAATGCGGAATCGAGTGTACGCAAGAGTTGTTACAAGAGATACTTCGCCTAGTTCTGCAGCCGCGTAGTACTTTCTATTGTTTTATTCCTTTGTTTTATTTCATTTGAAATAAACCGCTTCACGTCTATACGCTGTAGAGTGCAGTGCGGTTCAGCTCAATGTGGTGTTGCCTTTAGTACGTATATTCGTAACTCTTTTGTTCCTTTATATCTGTGTGGAATGTAAGCATGCTAATTTGATGTTATGGTTATTTTTGTTACGTTTTTCTAGCAGATAGGTATTTTAGTGGCCCAAATGAAAAAATTGTGGCGCCACCGACCACGATTTCGTCGTATTCTCATCTGTTCTTTTCTCATATATGCATTTCGTCTAATAAAATGTCATGTAGGTATGTAAATCACATGGTGATGAGGAATAGGTAACTAGCAACATGTCATGTTGCTAGTTATTACAACTTACTACGCATAGTATAAGGATGTTTGTTACTTAATCACGCAACAGCGGCTGAACGGATTTGGATGAAATTTGACAGAAGTAGATTATGGTCGGGAATAACACATAGGCTACTTTTTATTCCGGAAAATAAGAGAGTTCCCGCGGGAATTAAAAAACCTCAATCCACGCGTACGACGTCGCAGGCATCAACTAGTGGTAAATAAACCTACGATTTATTCAATGTACATGTTGCTTATTATTACAACTTTCTACGCATAGTATACCTGTAATAACCACATAATCACATATTATACATAAGAAGTAGATTATGGTCGGGAATAACACATAGGCTACTTTTTATTCCGGAAAATAAGAGAGTTCCCGCGGGAATTAAAAAACCTCAATCCACGCGTACGACGTCGCAGGCATCAACTAGTGGTAAATAAACCTACGATTAATTCAATGTACATGTTGCTTATTATTACAACTTTCTACGCATAGTATACCTGTAATAACCACATAATCACATATTATACATAAGATAAGTTTTCTCTATCTCGAATTCCAAAAACTTATTTTGAAAGGTTTTTCCTCTAACTTCTCGAAGTTATGTGCTATTTAAGTAGGTACTTACCTAATTTTAAATATCAAGGAAAACATCGTGAGGAAAGTTGAGGTCTCTATAATGGTCTTGAGGAAGCGTGAAGTCTACCAATCCGTACTCAGCCAGTGTGGTGACTTTGGCCTAAAGTTTAGGCCCTACACTCGTCTCTTTCTGAGAGAAACCCGTGCCCAGAAGTGGGCTGGTAGGGGATGATAATGATGATTTTTTGTAAAATTGTTGATTTTCGTCATTTTGGTTTTTATACAAATTCATAAGATAAAATATAGGATAAAAAAAAATTACTCATAATATTTGTGAATAATTGTGTAGAAGAGATGGTTTAAGAAATTGTATACCGACTAAATTTTTGCGAATAGATTGAATTAAATTGTTATACATATTAGAATTTGTGTTTTGTATTTGTTGTTTACTTATTTGAACTGTGCCTATTTGCTATTATGTAATTAAGTACATAATATAAATTTAGGTATAATTACTGATGAAAGTTCATTAAACTTTGACTAAGTAAATACTTAATTAAGAAATAGGTACGATACAAGGTAAAAATACAATCGACTACTTAATTTACTTAATTATGTAAATACATTACTAATAATGTTTACTTAATGATAAGAGTTTTTGAATGAACTTAACTTAACGTGATTAGGTAACTTTAAATACTTTTTGGAGTGAGTCTTTTTGGAGTTATGTGCGTTAATTAAGCAATTAAATATCACTTGCTTCAGCGGAGAAGAAAAACATCGATAGGAATCCTATATGTCTGGAATTTCTCGAGATTCTTCTCAAAGGTCTGCCATTGGAGTCTGCCATTACCTACCAATAATAATTTTGACATAAAAGCTGTATTTATGTCGTAAAATATTTACCAATATATTTTTGTATAAAAATTACAATACGAGTCACTCATACATGTGACTTTTGTCCGTGCGACAAAGACGACGCTCCACGAACCCGATGCCAGCCGACTTGTAATATTTACTATCGGGTACCGTGGCTCTATATCAATGATAATAATATTTGTGTACAGATAAGCAACGTTGCCGTAATTTTCCTTCCTCGTATTCATTGCAATAATACTAAGCGCTATGTAAACCCACTATTTACTTATAAAGTATCGTTTTACAGCTGTGTAGGGTAGAATTTACAATGCCATTGTTTAACGCCCTTAGGGTCGGTACCTATTGGCGCAGAGTCGAAGCGATTTGACGCGAAAATCTAGAATTTAACGTAGCAGATTGACATAATATATCCCCACAACATACCTAATGCACAAGTTTCCGAGATAACAAATAGAGACATCGCGCGGTATGTTTTTTATGTTACAGTATCAATTGGTGCGTATTTTGTTGTGGAATTCTACCTTTGTAAAGTTGGAGGGGTTTGCCAATCCGTGCTTAACCAGCTTTGAGGACTTTGGCCTAAACTAAGTCAGTCAGCTCAGGTCTTTAGAGAGAAGACTTGGCTAGGTAGTAGGTTGGACTTGGCGATGACATGAGATAAACGAATAGGTTTTTCCTAACGTGGGATCCACCTATAACATGTACTAGGGAAAGCGACATAAATACCGAGAAAGGGACTCCAAATTGTATTAAGCTTAGTGACACAGATATTTTTGAGCTGTGTGTTAATAGATCAGTCAGTCAGTCAATCAGTCAGTCGGTCACCTTTTTCTTTTATATATTTAGATAAAAGATAAGTGTTGTGGAGATCAAGGTTTATGTGTTACGTAAACATTTCAAATTACGCTTCTATGCGCTTCAAATTGTGCTTCGGCTCTCCGGCAGTGTGAATCGACCCTTCTTCTTCTTCATTCTCTGTCTTCTTGCTTCCACACATAAACAGTTAGGTCTATTATGTTTACAGCCCGGGATAAAAAGTATCCCGTAATCACTTTATAGGTAACTCTATCATATCTAATATCCATGCAAGAAGTTATAGTCGATTCGTTACTCCAGGGAAAAATCAACTAACAAACTGGCATTTATATTAGGTATGTATTAATATGATGTATTATTTACTTAGTAATAGTGAGTGTCATGTCAACAAAGATAACAGAGTTCAAACAAATAAGCATTAGTTCCGTGGAATGTGGAGAAGCAAAGCGGGCCGCGATTTGGCACACATGGCTTTATAATGTACTCGTTCACGCACGCATAAGTTACGGGCGAAATGGTTTTTGGCAATATAAATAATGCCCGGGAATAATTTTATTTATTTATTTATATTTATTTTGTACATTTTAACCTTAAAAACGGAACTTAAATACAGAAAAAACGAAACTTAAATATAGACTGGTAAAGGACATCTTATCGCTAAAAAATGTTTTTACAAAATTTAATTGAAGTGAAATGGCGACCGATTTTTGATAGAGCAAAATGTCACAGGGTCGCAACACCGAGATGCTAATGTTGACAGTATACCTATCTGTACTCTATGACTATGACATGTTTCCACTTCTTTTGGAGGTCTCTATGACTGCAGTGCCCATGTTTTTTTAATTGCTGGCTGAGGTCGAGAAGACTAAAGCCACCGCATTCACGGTATAGCAATCGCAAACTATCATTCGAATTAATTTTATTATCAAAAACTTAAAGTAAATATTCACTTATGTTCTATTTTCAACATCACCCCAGCTCTAGTTATGTCATTTTGTCAGCTGTACCGTGAATGATGCTATTTTTTATTGACTGTTTAGTTATTTGCGCAAATTATGTACCTAGTCTTGCGCTTGATGCGCCTGTCAAAAGCCATCTATAAAGATTCTTTTGAACGCGTTTGCCTAGAAGTGAAGTGTTTTTCCACTTTCTTGGGCGATACAATATGTGGCAGATTTCCATTGGCCGGCTATTATTCATAATGCCTTCATAATTAACTTGGGCTCGAGCTCATGTAATAATGTAGTCGGTACGTCCCGGCGCCCGATCTGCTTCATTTATCTAATGCAATGTGCATTTGCTTTTAGTTTTTAGTGCGGTTACGCCACGCTCCGCCTCGCGGCAGAAATAACGCGGAATATCGGTCACAGACTCCGTTCAGAACGAACGAATCTTGTTAATTGCTGGACGGTACACCACTAGCACTATCGCGGTGGACGGGGCGCGCGCGGACGTTTCCGTTCGATATTCGAATTTCGTAAAAAGCGCGCGAACGTAGATACGAGCTGCTTTGTACGACCCACTGACGTTTATTATTTTTTTAATCACGCGCGCAAAGGCTGACCTTTATTCTGCCCAATAAAAAAATAATTAAATAAAATTATTGAAACAAAGCGAATCGCATATCAGTAAGGTCAGCATGGGTCTCGCGCGATGTTTTCGTAACGTTTATATTAGGAAGAAATATCACGATAAGTAATCGGTCGAGTGCAAATGTCGTTCGTATCGGCGAAACGGACGATTTCATTTGACAGTTGACACGCAACGGTGTTGTTATGTTCGAGTGGTTTAAGTTTAATAAAGACGCGGTTAAGGGACAAGCATTCGCGGAATCCCACGGTTGATTCATACACCGGTTATCGTGTTTTGCAGCGAGCGGCAAAATGTGTGAGGTCACAAGTTGGATACCGCACGCCGTCGTGGAAACACTGCGCGATCGCTCCGCGCAGCCAGTCATCGCGTGGCTGACGACCATCCGAGCCTCCATAGAGGAGTACGACCCGCTCATAATCGTGCGACCACCGTCAGCCTCCTCAGAAAACTCAGAGTCAGACGGCGCGTTCGACGAGATCCTCTCCCAACTGGGCAAGGAGATCTTCAAGCTAGATGAATACCAAAGAAACCTCACACCATCAGAAAAACGAAACGTCTCCCTCAGCATCCTCAACATATTCGACGAGTGTCTAGAAGGGATGAGCCGCCAAACAGAAACCGAGACCAAAGTGATAAGCGAACCCAAACCAAAACATGTGTCGAATGAAAACATTGTGCACGCGGATTGCAGTGATTCTAGTGTATCGGACGTCCCTCTCGTTGCGAGCACACCGACCAAGAGTGTGAAAGTGAAAACAAACACACCCCCACCAGTTCCTCCGCGAAAATTTCCCGTAAAATCCCCCGTGTACGATAACATGGAGTTCGACAGCCACAGCAGATTAGAATCGGATAAGTTAGAATCTGATACGGATTCGGCTAGCACGTGCTGGAGTTACCAAGACTGTAACATCGAGAACCCCGAAGTGGACAATAAGGATGCGTACGCACCGGTGTGGATCCATTCGACAGGCTACCACAACTCCGACGAGATATTGCGGCGGGTATTGTCGCAGGCGCAGCAAAGGGCGACGATATCGCGTCTGTCGTTCGACACGGCCAGCGACTTCTCGCCGCAGCCGTTCTCCGTGTACGCACTCCACGAGGTGGGAGAAATACACAGGTGCGACCCAACGCAGACGTCAGTTGTCGAAATGACGCCGGACAAACCGTGCGACGACGGTTACGAACCAGTCCGCGACGCCCTCAACTTGACTGACGAGAATATTTACGAGGAGATCGAATACGGGTACAGTTACACGGACGAGGGATGCTCCTGCGGGGGCAGTGTGGAAGTTGAGAGTTGTTCGATAAGCAATAGTTCCGAAGGTGTCGGTCGGGAGAGCCCGTTGTACGCGAACCTGCGGGATCACGACGCGTACGCGATCCCACCTGATGTGATTTTCTGGAAGAATCATCTGTTGTTGGATCCCTTTTATAACGACGATGAAGAGGATGAGGTGAGTGGGTGTAATTGTTTTATTGCTATTATTGGGTACCTATCTTTAAAACAAGAGTGAATAGGCATCTTCTAGGCAAACGCGTTACACCACATCATCACTTTCCATCGGGTGTGATAGTGGTCAAGCGTGTACCTATTCATGTATAAAAAAATTATACAAAATAGGCATCACTTAGAAGGAGGAGCGTGATGGTAGCGAATAAAACTTGACAGGTTATAATGAGGGGTATAGTGAAATGGAATCTGTGATTGGGTTGATAGAATGAAATATGTCTAATTTGAGTGTTTAAAAAGGCTTAAAATGAAGAAAGCCTGTGCAAAATGTGCAAAAAATCAGAATCGTAAGCTCCTAGTTATGCTGAGCCAAGTCGGAATGAATTTTTTACTGAAAAATTTTAATGATAGAGTCATCAAGCTGATCTCTATCCTTAAAATTTTTCAGTAGTAGTTGTGGAACCAAAATAAACACAAAAACGTGTTGCCATATTCGTATTTAAGCTTCTAACTGTGCCAAAACTTATTTTTATAGTAAATATATTGTTACGTTTTATTTTTTGCCCCATTGACTACATCTATTGCGATTGCAAACGGGAAAAATAATTTAGATCAAAATTTTCCTCAATTTATTTTAGTCCAATATCCGCTGATAGTAGGAAGGAGTCGATGAATTAGACTATTAACTTGCGGTTACGTCAGGCGCACCCGCGTGAAGTTAGGTTTTAAAAATTCCGGGAAACCCTGGGTTTCTCCGGGATAATAGTTAGCCTATGCCACTTTCCAATTTCTGAACTATATCCATATGCCAGACCAACTAAAAATCACGTCGACCCGTTGCTCCGTTAATGCATGATTGACGGACAAACTAGTAAACAAACACCTTCGCATTTATTATTCTAGCTGATGGCCGCGACTTCGTACGCGTGGATTGAGGTATTTAGTTCGGCAACTCTTTTATTGTCCGGCATAAAAAGTAGCCTATGTTTTATTCCAGACTATAATCTATTTCTGTGCCAATTTTCAGCCAAATCGATTCACTAGTTGCAGCGTAATTAAGTAACAAACATCCGTCCGTCGACCTGTCCATCCATCCAAACTTTCGCATTTATAGGATTAGGAAGTTTTATGGTTTTAGTCTTATAAACTTCTAAGTGCCGATTTTACCAACATCAAGAAACGTTTAACCGATGAACAAATTGAAAGAAAGAAAGGAGAAGAAAATAGATTTTATTTGATCAACACAATTCAAGTAAAATAAAGAAAAAAAATATATATATTTGAATATGATCAAATAGGGTCCCCACTCAGCATTAGGTATGCTGCAGCAAGCTGCAGCGCTGGTTTTCAGTGGGAACCTTATTTTATTAATTGGGGGTTCTGACAGTTGTTGTATTGTCTGTCAAAATATGTTTACGTTGACAAAATTGGCCCTGAGTTATACCTACCTTTTTGAACAAAAAATTACTGTCAACCTACCTAATTAGACAGATGTCCAAGTACCATAAAGCCTTGGTATTAATAAAACACGCTCGTCATTAACCGATCGGCCATTATAGGAAATCATTTGCGATGAGCGTAATGGCGGCCGATTAATATTCATGGACATAATCGCGCCAAAACCATTGTACAGACCTTACAGACGTATATTGTATTCATTAATAGTAACACACTTGCAACTTTGACTGCAAAATAAAATGAATACACTTTACTGTATGTACACTGAAACTATAAACAAAAAAAAAGCTGGCCCCAAAAACAAGACTTCTAGTCCTCAACTTGCAAAAATCAAGTCGGGTCATACCGCTATTGATTGAAGGACAAACCAACAAGAAAAAAAACTTTCGCATTTAGATAATTTATCCCGGATAAAACAAGCGTAATTGTCGATCAAAAACGACCCTTACTAATATTATAAATGCGTAAAATAAGAACACACTTTGTATTTGTTTATTGGTTTTTCCTTCAATCACGCTGCAACTGAGCTACGAATCGACGTGATTTTTTTGCATGGGCACAATTGAGGATCTGGAGAGTGACATAGGCTGTTTTTTATCCCGGAAAATCAAAGAATTAATAATTAAATCCACGCGGCTGAAGCCTACATGAACTAACTTAGTAACTAGCTAAACGAAAGTTTTGTTCAATTCTCAGCTAAAATAATATAATAATAATAAAATAAAATTAATATGAATCATGATCGTTAAGAAAATGCGTTATTAATGTCGCCTAGTTCTCAGTGACTTCATTGTGATTGTGATTTGTGACTAATTTTGTTTGTAAACTCAGAAATTCGCTGACGTAAACGTATTGTATGATATACTTACCTCTCAAATCTACATACCAAGAACTGATACGATACAGCTGTTGTAATGTCATGCAGTGAAAAGATAAAAAGAAGCGTCATATTTTGTGGTTAGATATGTCCCCCAACCGAAACCGGCCACGATGACCAATCTCCACAGAGATGAGCCATCTGCGCGGGAGATATTATAGTGCACAAGTGTGTGCGGAAACACAGGTGCACTGTCTATTCCCTCACTTTCATAGTCCGATGGGACGGAAATCCGACACGACCGGAGAGAGTTTAGCTTTACGTGCTCTCCGAGGCACGGGGGTAACTCACTGCCAACTTCTTAACTGCAGGTTAATTACTATTGAGAATTTCTTGACAGAAAACCCAATACATTTTTTGACCCGACCAGGGAATCAAACCCCTAGTCTTCCGCAGTCGAACTTGCTAACCACTAGATCAACAAGGCAGTAAGGTTAAGGTTTAAAGAATTTATTCTCAAAGAACAGTTTGCTCACTTACAGAGAAATAAGACTAAAAAAATACAAGCATAAGGTGAAGGTGGCAAAGTGCGCCTAGCGGGCAAGTGCACCTACCACAAATATCTCGAAAACTACAGATTTGATACTAGTAGTGACACCTTATATCGATGGTACAAACTAAATCATAGTTCTTGGTGAAACTCATAGATGGCTCTAGTCATGTGAGTTTGAGATACGCGCCATTTTATTTTCACTGATATTCAAAGTGGTGAGGAGAGATGACTATGGCGTGATCATCGTCGTAAATCTCAAGAAATCGAGTTTTTACCGATAAACGAGTGAGGTAAGGGCACAATTTAAATATTTTGCTTTAAGATTCTGACTTTATTTCACTTCTATCTAGTAAAATATATATACTTCTCGCAAGTTAAATATTCTGACCTCAAATTTATATAGTTGGGGAAGCGCGCCATACTGACTTTTTATATGGCGCACTTCGCCGCAATCCAGAGGTTACAAACTTTTTAAAATGTGTCTTTTTTACAAGCTTTTATTTAACTTGCAATGTTTCCATACTTGTTTGTTTGTATGTTCGGGCGAAATCTTGCAAATGAATTGTAAAGCAGTTATCTTAAACCGATTAAGATGTAATTTGCATATCATCGGCCTAATTATCAAACTTCGTATCTCCGTTTGGTCAAACTTTACAGGAGGAAGAAAAAACTTTTTTATTTTTTTAAGTATTTTTATTTTTTGTAAATAGCAAGAAAACTAAAATCAAGTAGGAGATACGAGTGATTCCATCGTTTTCGTTACGGATTTTTACGCTAGATGGCATCAAAACAAAAAAATTCGGAAATTTTGGAGTTACGAAGTTTGATAATTAAGCCGACTATATACGTTTATTAGTGAAATACATTTACACAAGTTTAAGATCGCGACAATTTTTTTTTAATTTAAATTTTGTAGGCATTGGTGGTTTTGTCTAATAGGGGAAAGGAAGGTAAAACGGACCACTTAACTTATTTCAGTCCCTTTATAATACTGATACCAAATAAGTAGTTCCAAATCATGGTATTCCCATCGTAAATAAAAGAAAAAATATACTTGACACTCGATTATCAATATTTAGAAAAAAGGTTCATAGCCTCTGACTGAAGATTGTATGGCGCATTTAGCCGAAATTCGGTTTTAAGTACATAGATTCTTCTAGAATGTGGCTATGAAAAAAAACAAAATGGCATGCGTTTTGTTGCTTGTTTTCTTAAAATAATATAGGACTGTTTTTATTCTGATGCTTTATTATTGCGTTTTATTAATACATGGCGCACTTCCCCGATTTGTCGGCAAAGTGCGCCGGGTCAGACTGTTTTCAAATTTTATGCTAAAATTCATTAATTTACCGTCAGATTCCAATGACACGACATTAGTTGTTGTTGCAAAACATCACAGATCCTTATGGTACCATGATTTAGTGTCACTCGTGAACTTAAGCACAAGTAATATTGCACCAAAGTCAACTATGAAAAAAGTATGGCGCACTTTGCCCCGTTCACCTTATATAAGACTATAAAATTACAAGCATATGAAAAAACAAAAATGGTGTCTCCTAATACATAATGAAAAGACTAATTCCTAGACACAAGTAATTTGAAAATGAATTCTAATTTTCTTTTTAAAAGTTACAAATAGCTTTTCAGTAGCAATCTCTTGAGGCAGACTATTATACATATAAACTAAAACTAAAAAACGCTAAAACTATCGTTATCGTATAGTTAACTCTATCTACATTAGATACTTACGACAAAAATCAAACCTTTATTATATTTTGTTGTGATAGTTATCATTTCTGCATTCTGGGAATCCCTAATGATCTCAGTAAATGAGTGCACTCATTGAAAAGAGAAAAAAAGTTCTTGGGTATTTATACCTGATGCTTTTGTTATTTACCTAGAATTATGTTGTTGCCTGTGAAATACCCACCGCTTTATATTAATAAAAGGATTTTTTTAGTGTCAATACGTTACTCTTCTATAATCTACTGTATAGCTTATAAACTTCTTGGTAAATTTGCGGTTTACAATGTTATCATTTAGAAAATTCTTGATATTCGCGACGTTGTATGCGTGAAACTTCGGTGTGATCGAAGGTGAAATTAGGTTTTTAAATCCCGTAGGTTAGGAACCCTTGGATTTTACTGGATAAAAACCCCGTAGGAAACCTGGAGGAGGATTTTGTGGGATACAAAACCCTAGGAACCCTTGCATTTTGCGGGATAAAAATCTAATAACAACTAAGTAGGTAGTATCTGTGGAATTTTAACGTTCTACGTTACAGTTTTTTATTCATCGGTTAAAACTTCTTTCAAAAGTGACCTATTAAATGGCTCTACATTAAATTATGTATTCAAATTTTTTATAAACTAACCTCCCTACCTAATGTACTAACTTGTTTTGAATGTATGTCGTAACGTAAAGACGGTTTCGCATCATTAGCTCGAGTCCATAAATAATAATCGATTACTGCTACCCATTACAACATTAGTACCTGAACCGAAATAGGTGCCTACCTTCGAAATATTACGCTTAGAAGCGCAATAGTCCACGTGGTGATAAGTCAGTTTTAGTAAGCCTTTTCAATAAAGGCCGACTACGCAGCATCGCAGTATCCAACCTACTCGAACGAAACGCTATAATTCAACGTTTCTGTTAAGAACCGCTAAGGTGTGGAACACGTCTCTTCCAGCATTCGTGTTTCTTGCCACCTATAATTTTAGTACCTTCGAGGCAAGAGTGAATAGGCATCTTCTAGGCAAGCACGCTCCAACCTAGACCTCATCAGTGCTATCCAGTATTCATTGTCGTCAAGCGCAAGCCTATTTCGGATTAAAAAATTTCGGAAAAATTACGTACTGTGCTGTGAAAGAATTTCATACATAATTCATCACAATAATCATCAAAAACTGTACCTACCAAAAACATCACAATCAAATATTCATTGGTTGTTTGGAGTGGAACTTTGTTAGAAACTTCTGTTCTAAGCGCTATAGTTGGATGATGCGTAGGTTATTTGACAATACCAGTTATTTTGCTTATACTGCTGTATAGTTACGCAACTATAAAACCTCAATAGCCCAACGGTTAAGGTGCGGACTGAAAACTGATAGGTCGCAGGTTCGAGCCCCACCCGTTGCACTATTGTCGTACCCACTCCTAGCACAAGCTTTTCGCTTATTTGTAGAGGAGAGGAGAATATTAGTCAAGTTTAGCTTAGGTAATATTCTTGATAAAAAAAGAACATGGAAGTAGTACTAAAGGTAACCTATCACAAAAAAGCCAGTCAATGACAATAGTAGAAATAGAAAAAATTAATGCAACAACATTACTATTTGACCTAACACTAATAAATTTTAAACTTATCTCCAAGTAATGAAGAATGATAACGATAACATTAGAATAAGTGTAATTAATGTCTTAGTCGGATGATTTATTATTAAAATTGTAATAAGAGAATTGTTGATAAAAAATCATTAGTAGTAAACTAGTAACCCTTCTTGTTCTTCCTATTACTAGTCGAAAACCATTTGTCTACGTAGACATATTGTATATTTTTTCTATCTCTATGCCAAACAGCCCGATTCATCCAGTGATTGGAACTGTACGTTGATAGATCAGGCAGTCAGTCACTTTTTTCTTTTTTATGATTTAATTACACGTATAAAATCACACTAATATTATAAAGGCGAAATTTTGTGTGTGTGTGTATGTGTATATTTGTTACTCCTTCACGCCACAACCAATCAACCGATTTGGCTGAAATTTGGAATGGAGATAGCTCATACCGAGAATTAACACACAGGTTACATTTTATCCCGGGAAATTAAAGAGTTCTCGCGGGAATCAAAAAACGTTAATCGTCTGCTAATTTGTTAAAATTTAATAGATAACAAATAAAAATATAATAGTTTGCAGAGAAAATAATTGTCGTAGCAAAAAAAATTAATTGTGGGCCCGCTCATTATTAAAACAGTAATATGAGGTTATGGACTGACGGACAGACTAAACTCATTTGCAATGTTGATCGTAGAAAACTCACAGTTGATTGAACTTGCACTTGCACAGATAAAAAACGCACAAAGTGATTCTTGTACAGTTTAAGTGTTAAGACGCTCACATAAATTATGTCGAATTAGTGAATTAATATTTATCACTGCTGCTTACCTAAAAAAATAATCGATTTTTAATTACGACTACAATTACAAAGCGAGTTAAGTAAATGTGCATTTCAATAAGATCGTCGCTGCCATCCGATGACTAAAAGGTTTTAATTTTAAGGTTTTAATTTTAAGGTTTTAATTTTAAGGTTTTAATTCAACGATCTCGCACTAAACGCCCCCCAAAAATTTGGAATGCCCTTCCGGCTTCCGTTTTTCCAACTAACTATAATGTAGGTGGCTTTAAATCAAGAGTGAATAGGCATCTTCTAGGCAAGCGCGCAGCATCTTAGGCTGCATCTTCACTTACCATCAGGTGAGATCGCAGTCAAGCGCTAGTCCATATTATATAAAAAAAAAAAACTATAAAAATATTTGAAAAAATTATGAAAAAATTTCATTTTCTCATACATTTTGTACTGAACTGAACAGGTTTTTCGATGGCAAGGAAAGTGACCTTTTACCCCAGAAAAACAGTAACCGAAGTCGCGGGCAAAAGCTAGTATAAATCATGATACCTATGTTTAAAAATAAATTAATTTGAATCTAAAACCCTTGGCAAACATAAAATTAATCATTTTCGACATTAATTGATGTTTCGTTACATTTGCGTACCACATGCTGTCTGGATCGCAGATTGCATCTTAAAAGTCATATTTACTCTTTTTCCTTCTTAAACTTTTGAAGTTTACTTCCTGCGAATTTTAACCCATATGTTTAATCTAAATATATTACAGGAAAAGATGACTGACTGACTGATTTATCAACGCACAGCTCAATGTGTTGTAATATTAAAAACCTTTATTTTAAGGAAAAAAATTGTCAAATACTTAATTTCTCCCATACTTTGCACCTATCATTTTTATCCCTTCCGACCATTAAATTGTAATTAGGGGCATATATTTAACCTCTACTAAGCAACTAATTATAAATGCAATATCAAACAATGCATGAAACCATGCACCCAGTCACGTACTCAGATGTACAGACAGACAGACGCCCAGAAAAGCAGTAATTTCTAACCTCCAGGCCATGTAGATTCTATTAGGTAGGCATTGTATTTAAAATCTAGGGTCCTTTTGAAGGTGCGTGCACGATACGATAAGTTTCATTCAATAAATTCACATCTAGATATCCTTTTGCGCCGTGCATTGATTGCCTGGAAGGGATCCTTAGGTGGCGATAAGGCTGCCAAGCAAACAAACACACTTTCGTATCTACTATATAAATGAAAATTAATTGCCACATATGAAATATCTCTTGAGAAAGGCTCGTGACTCGACCAATTTGGCTGTTTTTTTTTATGTTGTTGTTCTTCACTCGTCCGGCGTCCCTCTTCGGGAAAGGCAAAGATCCATGGCCATACAGCCTAGTTTTTTTTTGTTGCGTTCCTGAGGGTAAGTGAAGAAGAATGCCCATTAACTTTTGATTTAAAGATACCCAAGCTATAGTTAGTTGGAAAAACGGATGCAGGAAGAGCATTCCTTTTTGCGGTTAATTGTCGGGACAAGAATAGTATGAAAAAAGTTTTTTGGAAAATTTAACTGAAAACTCGGAAATTCCGACGCGACGCTATGTTTTTGTATGAAAAGGGAAAGAAGTAGCGCCAACTCTTTAAAAGAAGTGGCATCAATTAGTTTTTTTTTTTCAATATTGCGAAAAGTAGCGCCTCATTGTCTGGTTGTTTTTAGGCCTTGCAAGATAATTCGCTATATCGTAGCATCTTACAAAGTAAATGAACATGTACACAGCTGTAGCACCTGCCTAGCTTGCATGATTAGTTTGAATACTAAGTAGAGCCGGCAAGTGTATGTAAATTCATTAGACGTTTGTTTATTTGTCACCAGCTACCACCTTTCATTACACTCAAGCGATTATATCGGTTTATTGTTTTGTGTTTTCGACGAACTAGTCAAGAATCAAGCAGAGGTAATTTTCTCATGAAGATATATCACGAAAAAATGGGTAGACAAATGTTCTTTGTGGAAACATTGTGTGCATAGCCTAGTTTTGTTAACAATTGTAAAAAAAAAAAAAAATTTTTTTGAAAAGAGCAACTGCTGAGTTTCTTGCCGGCTCTTCTCAGCAGAATCTGCATTCCGAACCGGTGGTAGATTTATGACGTGTCATAAGAGCTACAAGTTGGCCTACATGAAATAAATAAATTTTGATTTGATTTGTTCTCGTGGCGCGCATGTTAGCTCTATAGGTCCTCAAGTATACCTATGTGAAACATCACGTCGATCCGTAGCTCTGTTGCAGTGGGATTGAAGGACAAACCAACAAACAAACACACTTTCGCATTTATATATCAGTAAGGATAAGGATTACTAATTTAAAAAAAAAATTACACTCGTGTACTTAATGAATTTTTTTCCTGAAATCCAACTAAACCCACGCGAGCGTCTGCTCCGCGTACATATGTTATGTAAACATGTTTTTATTTATATAAGTGTAAGTATACGTATTAATCATCAGGTTTTTTCATTCAGTTTTGTGTGAGTTTTGAATTATTAATTTCAATTTCTCATCCTATCATCATATGATGATAGAATTGAATCCACCATGCATCACGGTTGCCTGGAAGAGATCGCTTCTTAGTGATAAGGCCGCCATTTGTACTCTCATTTATAATTCGACGGGGGGAAGGCTAATTATTGATCTAAGCGATATTTTGTAAAACTTGCAGGAAGACTGATCAAAGTGTTTTTTTTTGGAAAAAAAAAAACAACTACTGGATAGTCTTTCATTTATTTAATACAGTACTGTATTAAATAAATAAAAATAGTTGTTATTTTTTCCCAAAAAAAAAACTTTGATCAGTCTTCCTGCAAGTTTTACAAAATGTCGCGATCAATTAGCCTTTCACCCGTCGATATGATTTATTTTAAGTTAATTCATAATGTGGTGTACATTTCATTTTCATTTCATTTCTCCTTCGCACTGTAATCAATCACTCATTGCGAATCGTTCGCTGACGAGACGGACGATGTATTCGCGACGGACGATGCGGACGGCATTGTGTGGTTGTGTGTCGCGAGGTCGTGCGACCGCGTCACAACAATGGGGGTCTAGTTATTAGATTAGAAACACTCTTTCTCCGTTGCGCAACGATACTTTTCATTTCATTGTTTCGACTTTCGGGCAGCGAACGTCGGGCTTTATTACACGCCTTCGAAAATGCTTAATCAGTTTAATAAAGCGCACTATTAAGCTATATAAAGCGCTGTGGTCTTATAACTGGCAATCGAACCCGAGACGGCGGGGGCAATTTTGAAAATAATTTCTGAATAGAGAGACTTCGATCACGTAGGTTGAGCTTTTTTAATTCCCGCGGTAACTCTCTTATTTTCCAGGATAAAAAGTAGCCTAGGTGTTTTTCCAGACTATAATCCAGACTATAATTCAAGACTATAAATATTATATAAGTAGCACACAATTGTGGAATCTTCTCCCTCCGACAGTGTTCCCACTTAATTACAATATGGGGTTATTCAAGGGGCGCACCAATAAGTTCCTGAAATGCCGGCAACGCATCGGTGGTGCCTCTGCTACTACAAGTGTTCATGGGCGGCGGTAATCACTTTACATCAGGTGACCCGCCAGCTCGTTTGCCCGCTATTCATATAAAAAAAAAATACAAGGAGATTGTGTGCACCTAAGTAGGCACCATTATATATTATAGTACAGGATCTTTAGATCTCTTTTATCTAGTTATATATGTTGTATATGGAGTACGAGTTAATAATAAACTGTTTCATTTAACGGGCCCCCAACAAAACTGACCCGAATCTTTCAACTGAATGATCTTTTTACGTCTCGGTTTTATAGATGTTCCGACGGACCGTTGCATTAAATTTTTTATAGTTTCCCATAGAGTATGAACTGTATAGTGTATGATTAGATAGATAAAAAGTGACGTTGTTAGTGTTTTTTGCCGAACTTTAAATGACGTTCCTCCGAAAAGATCAAGAAGGCGGGTAGATAGATTCTACCCATGACAGCTTCAACTTGACGTCTCGCAACACCGCAGTCTCGTCGTGACCACGGTCCATGCAATTGGATCGAAATATCGACAATCCCAACTAAAATAATTACCGTGGTACGTACTCGTGATATTTAATAACAATTATGTCAGTAAACCACGAATCAAGTCTAAAATCTTTATGATTAGATTGATTAGTAGGAAGTGTGTTTATTTGATTAGGAAGGTTTGTGAAATTAGGGCCAACGCACATCTGACGAGGTGCAGCGCTTGCGTTTTTCACTGCCAAATCATTATCGACTTTGTTAACGTTGAAATCGAATAACTGCACACTACTTTTCTCCTTGTATCACTCCGATGCTCTCGAGGAACAGCTGCTGTATCAGTCGATTTTCAATATTATTTCATCGCTAGCAAGATTTATAATTGTTTGACAGTGAAAAATGCTCCACGGTGCGCCTCTCCTGATTTAAGCCGGTCCTTAGTCGTATTACTAGCCTAGAGGCTGGTCCATGGAGGTTTTGAGATGTGTTTGTTTGTTGGTTTGTCCTTCGCTCACGCTGCAACAGAGACATGGATCAACATAATTTTTTGCTTGGGTAAACTTGAGGATCTAGAGATTGTCAAAGGTTTTTTAAAATCATCGGGATTTTTGAAAATTATATCGCGAGCATCAGCTAGTATAATAATATGGCAGCTTGGGCTAATTATACCTATTAATATAAAACAGACGAAATTCTACTCTCTTGTCTTTTCCTCTACCAAAATCTGTCTGTTATAATTTATTTATTAATTTATTGAAAAAGGAAACATGAATATGGCACAGATAAATATGAATTTTATGGTACAACAAAACATTTTCTCTATTGTTATCATCCAGGGAGAAAACAGAAGAATACGTTTGTGTTTGTTTCCACCCATGTTTCCTCTTGATCGTACGGTTTATGCGCGTGCGCAGGTGTGCACTGTGCATTAACCCTAAGTTTTTTCAAGCAAAGTTGAGGGATGTTTAATCTATGCCTGACGTGTAAATATTATCTGTGTTACGCGTCACGCGCCATGCGTAGTAAAAATAGTACTTCCTGCATTGTAACACTAAACAAATATGGCTGCTACTATTGTTTCTCGATGTGTTTACAAACTCGCTTCTCAGTCACGTCACGATTTTGATGATCCTTTTTAGAATGTCTTGAGATCAGAACTAATGAAATCAGCTGTCCTAGCTCTTTTTTGGTTATAAATAATAGTTATATTATGCATAAAAATATGTGTGTTATAATTATATACTTTTTTTATAGATCATATTGTAATGTGTTCAAAAACTTTATGCCGATTGTTCTGAGAAAAATATTTACCTATTAGTACTGTTCTACGCCTCGGCTAGTCTTAGCGTTTCTGATGTTGGTTTAGCACCATCCTTAGTTACCATTCTTCATTAAAAGCTCTTGCAATCAAAAGAATCTCTACTTTACCTTTCTTTCTCTAGGTAATAATAAATGTTTATTTATTTTATATGTATTTCTCTACCAGTTATCTCAAAGTGGTTAAACCAGGGATTTCAAAAAAAAAGACCCGTGGCACTCGGGGACTGCCGCGGTAAAGCTATTACATAGCATTTTTTATCAACGCCATCTAGCGGTGAGAGGAGTCCCGTGTCAGGTTATTTTCGTAACGGAATTTCTGGATTCGCTCTCCACGCTCAAGACCCGCGATAGAAGCTATGCAATAGCTTAAAATCGAACTTAACGTGAGCGAAGCGGCGGACAAAAGCTAGTTCTTGGTATAAAGAGCATTTCAATAGCGTATTGTATTCGTAATAGATGCGAGTTCAAGTGGTAATCCAAAGGTCGATGAAATCTAGGCAGTTGCTTGTTGGGCATCACTAGGTTGTGAGTCACATCACTCACGCCAGATAACGGGAATCTGATAACAATGATTCCGGCTAATTACATCGTGTAAGCTAAGTAGATCTACTTTGAATGAATGAATGAATACAACGGAACCGTTGAACTCTATTAATATTAATAACTAGTTGATGCCCGCGACTTCGTACGCGTGGATTGAGGTTTTGTAATTCCCGGGGGAACTCTCTTATTTTCCGGGATAGCCTATGTGTTATTCCAGACCATAATCTATCTGTGTGCCAAATTTCAGCCAAATCGGTTCACTCGTTGCGGCGTGATTGAGTAACAAACATCCATCCATCATTCAATACATATACTTACAAAAAAGCTTACAAACTTTCGCGTTTATAATATTAGTGACGTAGGATAGAGTTCTTCGCTATGTTTGCTGAAAATCGGTCCAAGATGGCCGCCGCCAGAAAATGGCGGATTGATAGATAGATATTTTTTCACAATTCGCTCAATATGGGTATCAAATGAAAGATCTTTATTAGTAGAATACTATACTAATAATATTGATAAATTTCAAATCCAAGATGGCCGCCACCACAAAATGGCGAATTACATATTTTTTTTAATTTCAATGTCGGGGGTATTTTAAATTTTAAATTTACATTTGTCCTTACAGAACCTCTTAAAAGGTCTATAAACCAAGAAGTGTTAAAAGAAAACGAAATTAACAAGTAACAGACACTCGTGAATCACTGGTTAGTGGCAAGTATGCGGTACTTGTCCTTACAATAATTATTATTAATCCTGCTAATATGATGTCAACGCTGAGGTCACGTGGCGCCCGCCAGGCGCACCGCGCCGATAGCAAACGTACTGATACGACATTAATCATTTGAATTTTTTTGATTATAATTCTCACCAAGTAATCAAATCACGGTGCGTGTAGGAACTCGAACTTTTGTATGTCATTTGTATGGAGACAGCCAGTCCAGTGTTAATCATCCTTATCAATATAAATTCAATATTATTTAAAGCAACGGATCGACGAAATATTTTGCATAGATATAGTTGAGGACCGGGAAAGTGACATAGGCTATCTTTTATCTCGGAAAATTCAAGAGATCCCACGGGATTTTTTAATACTAAATCCACGCGAGCGAAGCGAGCGAGCGGTCCATACAATCGCAGTAAAACTGCTTTTAGCGTATTTATTTTTTGAACGATTATTGTATGTTTTCACAAATGTTATTCTTACATGTGTATAGATTTAGTTTAGCTTGTAGTTTCTACACATTGCAGTGTAGTAATACCCCTAATCGGTTTCTACACGCCATCGTGCCGGAACGCTAAATCGCTTGGCGGCACGTCTTTGACGGTAAGGTGGTTCTTTGGTCTGTACAAACTTCAACCTAGCTACGTATATATACTTGGTCTCCGAATCCTAATCGAAATTCGAAACTTCGCAAAATCTACGTAAAAATGCGTAGAAATATAATTTTACTTGTTGATAAGGTTTGTGTTTTGAACACATGACCGTGTTTGCTAGCGAGTAGATCTTCACAATCCATAAAACATAATGTTATAACACGTGCGCAATCGATTTACATTATTACGCCAGATGGTGAACCGCGTATGTATGTTGTTTTAGCTACATAAATAACTTACATAATGCTTAATTGTAACGCAATATTACTTAGGTACCTACAGTTTTAATTAAAATTAACTTAGGCAGACCCGATTTCAGCAAAACAGAATAAGTCTTACTCGAGAGTAAAATAGTTTCTGGTATAGTATTATTATACTCGAGCATAATTTACGTGTTATTGGCTCTTAATAATATAGAAATGAATGATTAACCAACTAAAGTTGTGATAATTCTGGAGCCTTGGAGTTAATTTTAACTGTGAGTAAATCTATTATAAATCAGCCAGCGTTGAAAAACCTGACATAGGCTATTTTTTGTCCCGGAAAAACAAGGGGTTCCGCGGGATTTCAAAAATCAAATCCACGCGGATGAAGTCGCGGACATCAGCTGGTATTATCTAAATGTAAACCTATACATGGACGAAGTTGCGGGTAACAGCTAGTAGGAAAAGAAGTCAAGAGAACTAATCGTTCTATTAAGATCAATCTATCAACCACCTTAAGCACAAAATATGGCCGGGGCGGCAGTGAAATGTTATGACATGGAGTTTGTTTGTTCAGCGTCCCGCTCAGTTAAGTGCTTATTGTTAATGGCTTGTTAGACAAATTATCGTGGGTACTTTGAGATTTTGTTTAGACAATTTAAATATCGTTCACTAGCTTCTGCCTGTGACTTCGTCCGCTTGGAGTTAGGTTTATGAATCTCGCGGGAATCTTTGTTATTCGGATAAAAATACCTAGTAGCCCATGCCACTCTACGTCCCATGCAAAAATCACGTCAACACGTAGATCCGTTGCAACGAGATTGAAGGACAAACCAAGAAAGAAATACACTTTTACATCTATATATATAAAATTCAAAGTCCTGACTGACTGACTGACTGAGATATCAACGCACAGCCTAAACTACTGAAGTTAGAAACTTGAAATTTTTACAGTTGGTTCCTTTTATAACGTAGGCGCACACTAAGAAAGGATTATTGGAAATTCCACCCCTAAGAGGTTTAAATAGGGGATGGAAGTTGATATGAAACTCCGTCATTTTTCAAGCTGTTTCCATCAAAGTTGGTATTTGAGCTTTCAGTTAAAAATAAAAAAGTACGTGTGTCACAGTTTTTGAAAATTCCACCCCAAAATCTAATTCCACGCAGACGAAGTCGCGGGGGCAAAAGCTAGTTTAACTATATGTCAGTATAAGTAATAATAGATGTTTATAAGAGTGCCAATCAGAGGCCATTGCGATCATTACACTGATGCAATCATTTTTGGAGAAATGTAATGTAAGAGCTATAACAATCTCAGCGTACGAAGTCACGGGCATCAGTTAGTTCTACTAGAAGTACTTAAGTGCATGTGTGTAAGTGTCGGGATAATTACCTAATTTGCTTAACAAAACCGCGCAAATTGTTGCTCAATTAAAATTGAAACGTCAACGCAAGTTCGTGATAAGCCAGCGATTTGAAATTAAAATGGCCATTGTCGTAACCGTTCACTCGACACGCGTCATTGCACGCCGTTACATGGTAAATAGGTTTCCAATCGCTTTATTAGGATAATTCTGTACTTACGGAAGCTGACGTGAAGTCATGATTGCGACAGAAGAGTCCTAGAATCTAGATTTTATCAGCTGATATAAAAATATTTAGTCCTGTCGACCGAATCCGGCCGCGGCTGCCAATCTTCATTGGTCATGTGAAAGACAAAATACCAAAATTAATTTGCTATAATCCGCCAGCCAGCAAAATCTTTATGGTACTTCCAACAATGTATATGGATAACCCTGTCCCATAAAATTGCGTCTACGAAAATGCACTTGAATATTACGCCATTGAACACGACACTAGAGCATCTTTAAAAGACATGACATGACTCCTCAATGCACAGTTGCAATCACTTTGTATCAGATACATTTTTTTGGTTTGGCGAATTATAGCAAAGAAAAAATTTTGTGTTTCCTTGAGCATCATAGAATTCCGCAAAGTAACGCCTGCTTCTATGCAATACTATGCTAATATGCAACGTGTTGTTCGAATGAGTGCGGTTCGTTTCTGGAACCTTTCGGAGTTAAGTGCGTTTTAAGCAATTAAATATCACTCGCTTAAACGGCGTGGGAAAACATCGTGAGGAATCCTGAAAGTTTGAGAGTCCTCTACACACCTCTACATAGCGTGTGAGCTGTGAAGTCTGTACTGAATCCGCACTTTGCCATCAGCGTGGTCAAAGAATATAGAAAGACCGATGATAGATGTATTTTCTCTTTTTATCTATGGCGTGGTGTATTACTGCCTAAATTCTTCTCATTCTAAGGAGACTTGTTCCCAGTGGTGAACTGGCGATAGATTGAGATGATAAAGTGGTTTTATAGACTTGTCAGCAACTATTAGTGTTCATTGGTTGTAAATTGAAGACAAGGCCGGTGCTATAACGTGGGATGTAGCATTGCTAATGCTTGCATGCATCATGCACTCGCTTCCTACACGTTTTGAACACACATAAAAAAGTAGGTATTCCCACGATTGACGTTTATAGTTTTGACCTCATGGTTGTATTGTAGCCTGCATTTGCCTCGTAACTCTTATTGTTGAGGGTTGTGATTCTTTCCGTTAATTACATAATGTTGAGGGGTTCAGGTGAGGGGTTTCCCTGTAAGATCAAATGAGGAGCATTGATGGAAAACCAAATTCACCGACACAGCTCGAAACTTCTGTCCTTAGCGTTATAGTTCGATGAATAAATCGTTGCAAAACTTCGACTCACCAAACAAACTTAACCGTCTACCGTTCAAATTAAAACAATTAACGTCTTGTCCATATCCATTCTTTAATTTATCTCTCATTGCGCCCACTTCCGCCGCTTCGGCCCTCTCCCTCACTCGCCATCATCGGCCAGTGTGTTAGAGGGAGTCGGATAGAATGAATGAACGCTTCGTTCATTCACACTGACTCTGAGGTCAATCAGGAATCAAGTATGGCTGTGATAAATTAAGGCCAAGTGCTGGGAAATAGCATTTGTTTGATACTGAATAAATAATTATGAATGATCCATGATGTAATCTATGCTTGGTACCTACAATATCAAATCGTAATCGACAGCCTCTAAATCCCCATAGTTTAGGTGGGCAGTACCCTGTAGCATCAGGTTTGAGGAGCTAGAACCTAGAGTTCCATGAATCATGACGCAGTTTATTGGTACTTACAATATTCGCATGCGATACTTCCTAATTCCTAGTTTAGGTGTGCAGCACCCTGCAACAGCAGGTTTGAGGAGCTAGAACCTAGAGTTCCATGAATCATGGGGTATTTTTTTTGGTATTTACAATATTCGCAAGCGATACTTCCTAAATCCTCCTGGTTTCGGTGGGCAGTACCCTGCAACAGCAGGTTTGAGGAGTTGAATGTAAAAATTTTCATGGGACAATATAGCAAGCTTTCTCTCTTCCGGCCGAATTGAGAAACTCCTCCTTTTTGGAAGTCGTTTGAAAACGATTTCACTGTCTTTTTTAATTACTGAATATGGCGGCTGATGGTCGCCATATTGAATTTTGATTACTGTCGTGTCTTTAGTGACATTCCCAAGATTAACACTTAATCGATTGACCTAAGAATCATCAGAACCGACGGCTTTGGTCTCCAGAGCGCCACATACATACAAACATAGACTGATAAACACATTACCCCCCTTTGCATGCGGCAGTCGGGTAAAAAATACAACTTCAAGGCGTAATAGTATCGTCTCGAGACAATCAATGAGTCTACAATCTACGTCACGCGATCGCCGATCAAATACCTACCTAC
Organism: Hipparchia sbordonii; assembly: GCA_038048805.1. Taxonomy (NCBI): domain Eukaryota; kingdom Metazoa; phylum Arthropoda; class Insecta; order Lepidoptera; family Nymphalidae; genus Hipparchia; species Hipparchia sbordonii. The sequence continues at coordinate 1,557,915 of CM076107.1, read as the reverse complement.
CTTCAACCGGTTTTCTAATTGTGACTGCAGTGGGGGGACCTTGACCTGATGCGGCTGGTCTGAGACTCCCCCGGATGTAGGCGTTAACGAAACGGAATTCAGCCGTCATCATACATGACTAATCTTGGTTTTATTGCTTTTCATTTTGTTTCTCTTTTTAACAGACTTCGAAAAAAGGAGGTTCTCAATTCGTCTGAATCTTTTTTTTGAAACCGATCCGGGGTATGGGGTGAATGTACACTGCCATACCCCTTCCAAGTTGACACAATGAGAAGATAGTCCTTGACTGCGATCTCACCTCATGGTAAGTGGCGATGCAGTCTAACTTGGAAGGGGAATGGCAGTGCACATTCAAACTATCCCTAATCTGTTAATTCTACACGCCATCGTGCCGGAACGCTAAATCGCTTGGCAGCACATCTTTGACGGTAGGGTGGTAACTAGCTACGGCCAAAGCCTCCCACCAGACGAATTTATATCCGAGTAACCAAACTATAATTATCTATCTCTGTACCAAATGATTAATCCATCCATCCATACATACATCCAAACTTTCACATTTAGGTATAATATTAATAGGATTGCTGACAAAAACATCTATATTATATAAAATTCAAAGTCCTGACTGACTGACTGAGATATCAACGCACAGCCTAAACTACTGAAGTTAGAAACTTGAAATTTTTACAGTTGGTTCCTTTTATGACGTAGGCGCACACTAAGAAAGGATTATTAGAAATTCCACCCCTAAGGGGTTTAAATAGGGGATGGAAGTTTATATGAAACTCCGTCATTTTTCAAGCTGTTTCCATCAAAGTTGGTATTTGAGCTTTCAGTTAAAAATAAAGAAGTACGTGTGTCACAGTTTTTGAAAATTCCACCCCAATACCTAATTCCACGCGGACGAAGTCGCGGGGGCAAAAGCTAGTAGTAAATAAATGTTGTCCAAATCATTAAACTGCAGTTAAATCCTGCCAGCTGAATATTTATTATTTATATTGCGAACATTTTAATAACTTCCCATTTAGAAGTCAGCGCGGCCACTCGGACAGGTTCCGGTGACGTCGTCTGCTTATTAAAATGTGAGTTCCGGGTTCGATTCTCAAGCGCGATAATGATTTCATTGGGTGTAGTAACCTATTATAATTTTTGCCCACACATCTTATGGTTATTATGTAGGTGTTAATTTGTAAGTTTTAATAAAAACGCTGCGTTCATCGTTGAGTTCAACGACGAGATATTTCGTCATATACCTAAGCTAACTTAACTCAGTTTAAAAATATAGATCGGGTTGAATCCTTCCAATAATGGGTCCCGACTGTTAAAATAGGACGGACTTGTTTTTTCCCTTTCAGTCTTTATTAAAAATTCAATTTTTATGCAGTCGGGTTTCTGATTTTTTAAATTTTTTTATTAGTTTAGTAGTTTAGTAGATTAGTATTAAATCTGTATAAAGCATATGTGTGTGTGTGTGTGCGTGCGTGTAAAAATGGGCATAAGGCTTACAAAGTGTTGTACCTACCTCTGCAAGCGCGTCAGACTCTACGTCGCCTGTTTCGATTCTCAACAGCTGTGCCCATACAAGGTACACGACCCTACCAACTGGTTAGTCGAGTATCTGCGATCGGTTGCCATCGATTTCTTTTCACGGCCGATCGGGTTGGTGTGTGCAAGAAATCTGTTTACGTTTCGAAATATTATAGCTGCGAACTTTAATACTTACTTCGAAGCCTCAATAACCCAACGGTTGAAGGTGTGGACCGAAAACTGAAAGGTCGCAGGTTCGAACCCTACTATTATTGTCGTGCCCAATCCTAGTATCAGCGTTCAGCTTATTTGGAGGTGATATTAGTCAAGTTCAGCTTGGCTATATTCTTAAAAAAAAGGGCTCTAAAACTTACTTTTAACTAGCTTTTGCCCGCAGCTTAACTCACGTTAAGTTCGATTCTTCAAACCCCTATTCTATCCTCTTAGGTGTGGAATTTTCAAAAATCCTTTCTTAGCGGAGACCTACGTCATAATAGCTGTCTGTATGATACCCCTCCCAAGTTAGTCCGCTATCATCGTAGACTGCATCGTCACTTATCACCAGGTGAGATCGCAGTCGAGGACTATCTTGTCATCGAATAAAAAAAAATGGTCACTTGCCATCAAGTGATATCGCTGTACTAAAGACGTTATTGTGTATTGTTGCAGTGGATCACGCCGGAGGAGTGCGAGCTGTACAGCCGCGAGCGGCGCCCCCCGCTGGTCATCCCCCGTATCACGCACTACCGCCCGCCGCCGCGGCGGGATCCGCGCCCGCAAATACCTTCATATACCGAGGTAAGTTGACAGACGACATAGAATAGGTACCTAATAGTACCTAAAGGTACAGAAGATTCACTCTGCAAAATGATTTAAATAAATAGCGACTCTTGCTACCACACAATAAAGTGCAATTCAGGTTGACACAGCGCTACTTGCCTACCGTCTTATTCACCTAGATTTTTTTTTCTTTCTGTCACGTAACTCTTATCCCTGTGCATTCTCTGAATTTAGGCCTTTTCGAAGAGGTACGCGATGTACTTCTAGCTTCGGAGTTTACTGCGGAGTGCGCCAGGCCTGCCTATGATTTAGTAACGCTTGAAATGCCCGCGAAAAAATAAAATATACCCGAAACCTCGTGTGTAAATTGAATAGTTTATTTCCTATCCCTTTAATTAGAGAATTTAAATTTAAAATTTGCTAGGGGAACCTCGGCACCGAACGTTAAATTTAATCATAGGCGACAAGCTGTCCCGATATTAAATAGAACTCTGTGCACATATTATAAATACAATTAATGTGGATATAAATAACAACTTTATGTACTGTATAAATGTTCCCGATAAGGTATTATTGTATCCTGTTTTCCTGTCGAGCTCCCAATTTATTAAATGCTATAAGTAGGTACATATTTACTCAAGTAGGTAATGGACAAAATATAATTTTCCTTGGTTTATTTTTGTATAAAACATCTTTGCTATCTTTGTTATATGTTGTTGTTTAATATTTTGTTAAAGACTATCAAACATAAATTATATGAATGTATATTTTAAATTTTTTTCTTACAAAAATTTTTTAACCAACTTTCAAAAAAGGAGGAGGTTCTCAATTCGCTGGATTTTTCAAGTAATCGGGGAACATATTCCCCGATTACTCGAAGACGCCGGGACCGATTTGGAAAATTCTTTTTTTGTTTGAAATAGACCCTCTATTTCCGAGGTGGTCCCATTGTCAGGTCAGGTCAGGTTCTGATGATGGGATGGAGAAATCGAGGGATCTCTTCATATAGATTTTTATAGGCACAATTGGTACCTATACTTTGTAGTGGCGTTTGAATTCGGTTTTGTAAAAAGAATTTTTACGTTTATATTATTTATGGCAAGATTCGAAGAATACCTACAAACTCCTAGAAAACTCCTTAAAAGATCCACAGTTAATGGTTAACTCGGAGATTTCAACTTCTTTAAGCTCTTCTAGACTCAGTTGATCTGTGGCAAGTACGTAAAATCGAAAAGTAAATTAATATGATTCAATCATTTTCATAAACTAATCAACCAAGGTTTGAAAAGAGACGGAACATAAAATTAAACTAGCCTGAAAGGGACAGCAGATAATAATTTGCAAACAGTTCAGCGTGAGTCAAATAGGTATTCTTTGACAAACAAATATGGAAGATTGCTTAGTAAGGACCCCCGCAGACCACTGACGACGACAATGCAGTCGATTCAGTCAGATGCGATTTTGTAAGAATACCGTATTCATTTGACAGCTTGAAAAGCTGTCAAAAAAAAGCCTCAATAGCCCAATGGTTACAGATGCGAACTGAAAACTCAAAGGTTTCGGGTTCGATTCTCGCCCGTTGCACTGTTGTCGTACCCACTCATAACACAAGTTTTCACTTATTTGGAGGGGAGAGGAGAACATCAGTCAAGTTCAGCTTGGCTGATATTCTTTATAAAAAAAGAAAGAAAGAAAGAAATGAATACAATTTTCTTAGACCTTAGATTTATTCATTTATATCAAACATTAAATTCGGAAAATTTGTTTTCGGGTTGCTACATTTTAATTGTTGTTACTCTTTGGTAAATATAGTAATAGTGGCGCCCTTATTTTTCGCACACACTTGTGCACTGATACTTTTCACTTGTGATCTCGCGCCCAGATAGCTAATCTCTGTGGAGATTGGCCGCCGTGGGCGGATTCGGTCGGAAGGACATTATTACAGTGATAGCTCAGTTTTAAAGAAGTACTCTGTCATAATAGTATAGTATATAATAGTAATGTAGGTAGCAGTCGCACAGTAACTGCACTACCTTCATATTTTCCACCCTCGTGTTGCAATGCGTAGGTAGTTTTTGAAGTCTGTGGGGGGCTTTAATCGTATTAAATTTATTCGTACATTACAATGTGGTTTGAAAATGGAATTCGCGCCAATGCTCGCATCCGGTCTTGAATGAATTGATGCGAATTTTAATAGCGTCGTTCATGAAGTTCGTTCCGTTCGAAATATGAATTTGTAATGCCCTAATGAAGTTTTTCGTCTGCGTTGGTCTTGGTACCACAGAATATTTACATACTTGTATAATAGTAATTATATTGTACTTGTGTTGTATTCTGATACTTACTGTACTTCTGACTTATACTCTTTTGTTGTTCTCAATAATTAATTAACAAGTAGGTACCTATCGACAGAGGCTTTACATTCTACGAATGCCCCTTGCCAATAACTAAAGGATACTTTATTGTTCTGTACAAAAAAAATGTGAAAATGGTGAAAATATATGTAACTAGCGCCATCTATTTTACGCGCACTGTTTAGGCTGTTTGAATTAATCGTTACTATATGGCGCTACTTGTTATTTTCATCTTTATGTTTCAAAGGTTTCAATATTTCAGAATAACATACAATATTTTAAGAATATTAGAATTACTATACACTTTGAATGAAGTGGTGTAGACGTAATAACTAGGTTATGGGATGAAAATTAAGATAACTGACGTTAAGACATTACAATACCTGGCAAATTGAAATTACGACAGGAGGTCGCTTATAAGATTCCCCGCAAAAAAGCTGAAGAATAAAACGAATAGGTAGGTATTACATATTATGATTTACGTAAGAAAACAATGTACCGTACCATAAACGGAACAAAACGCTTCACCTACCAAATGCGTAAATACCTATGATATGATTTAATTAATTTGTTTTTTCCCTATACATTTATAAGCTCTACTGTTACTACACTACACCAACGGGAATGGGTCTGCTTTTGCCTGCCTGTTTTGACATGTATTGAATTGTATTTATTTGTATTTGTATTGTATTTATTTTTACTTGTATTGTACTCGGGAAAATTAATCGTGGAAGCACTGTATACATAGCATAGTTTCATTAACTATTGTAAAATTTATTTTTTATTTTTGAAAAGAGCAACCGCCGAGTTTCTTGCTGGTTCTTCTCGGCAGGAAAGGCATTCCGAACCAGTGGTAGATTCATTGACGATTCAAAAGTGCTTGTAAAAGTTTATTTGAATAAAAAATATTTCTATTCTATTCTATTCTATTCTATTGTTGGCTATTTTCATTACAGTGAAATAATATTAGTTAAGTTGAATTAAAAAGCGATAAAAGTCTAGGGCATCAGCTAGTGAATGATTAAAATTAAAAAAATCAAAAAACTGCTTTTTTCAAGGTGTATTTACGCAGTCGGGTTTATGATTTTTTTAAATTTAATTTATTTCATACTTTTTAGTTACGATTATAAGACGGTGAATTTCGCAATCTTAAAAAACTTTAAGCGCTTTAGTGACACTCCCAAGATTAACACAAATCCAGTTTGGTCTCCACATACATACATAGACTGATAAATACACTACCCTCTTTTGCGTCGCGCAGTCGGAACTGTGCCATCTAGGTACTACGACTTAGATTGCTTTCTTCCCATATGCATAGATATCCGTGTTTCCTACCAACGATTGCATGAATATTTGCTCCATTGAGCGCGAATGTAATCAGTGAGCGTAATAAACTAAGATAAGGAGAAAGGCGAGCGTTTTCTAACGTCGAATCGTCGACCGCCTACCACTGATAACAGCATTTGGTGATGTCCATGGGGATGCTAATCGATATCGATTAAATCGAAATTGAAAATTGAAAATTATCCTTACTAATATTGTAAATGCGAAAGTGTGTTTGTTTGTTGGTATGTCCTTCAATCTCGCGGCAACAGAGCTATGGATCGATGTGATTTTTTGCATGGGTATAGTTGAAAACCGGGAGAGCCACATAGGCTACTTTTTATCCCGGAAAATCAATGAGATCCCGATGGATTTTTAAAAACTAAATCCACGCGTTCAGTCAGTCAGTCAGTGGGTTAGCTTTTCGCTTTTAGCTTTCAAAAATCCTACGGGAACTCATTGATTCTCAGGGGTAAAAGAAGCCTATGCCTTCAGGTCCTCAAATAAACCAATGCAAAAAATCACGTCAATCAATAACTAACAAACTAACACTTACATTTCTAATATTTATCAGTAAGAATGTAAACCAACTTGTGGCTCTTATGACTCTACCATCGGTTCGGAAAGTAGGTTCTCCTGAGAAGAACCGGCAAGAAACTCAGCAGTTGCTGATTGTCTAATGTAGCTTATCTATCTTGGTGACAGCCGAAGCAAAGCCGATTGCTTCCAAGCAACTTTTTACTTTGTCAACACATACCTACTACGTATATTATAGTTTGTCATTCAGAAATTCACTCATCGATATTCCCTGGAGTTTGGAAAAAAACGCGCCAAATGAATACCGTAATATTATGTGCAATGACTAATGAGTGTTACATCGATAGACCGATAGTTATTGAATAGTGCGGCCCTTCACGCTTATTTAGCACCAATGGGCTATTGTACTTAGCTATTTGAAATGCTAAAGAGCTCTGTGGTAGGGCTTTACATTTGTCACTATCACTAGCTTTTGCCCGCGGCTTCGGTCACGTTAAGTTCAATTTTTCAAACCCTAATGCCCAGAGATTAGAGCTGGGCATTGGCAGATCAGTCAGTCAGTCAGTCACCTTGTGGTGTGTATTTAGATCTCATTTCACTTAACTTTTATAAAGAATACACCCACTGAAGTCAAGCATCAACAATTACATTGTGGGTGCAAGTACATATATCAAATTTTAAATTAGTTTGTAGAAAGGCTATTTAAAAATTCACCAGTGCAGCAAATCCAGGAGGTTCATGTATAAATTATGCAACTTTGAAACATACAGGTCAAGCTGTTCTTATTGCTAATGAATTTCGTTACAGATGCACCTATTAAATAGGCAATAACTCATTTTGTAACCGCGCGTACGCTTCATAATTACATTCGCTTGTAACCACTATAAAATATCGATGACGAAAATCGGTAATACGTTACAACACTACGGAATATCAGTGCCCGCTAGTTGTTCTACTGGGAACGTTGTTTTAGTGCGTCATATATGAATTTTACTGTATAATATAATTAATTTATTATTTTCCCTTTGAAATTTCATGTGCAGTTTAGTGCGGTGTAACAAAATGGTGAACCGGACATATTTGGGTGTATAGTGTTTAAAATGTTTCATCTTAAACGGACTAAGACGTGGTTTCGTGAGGTATATATATTATATATGTATTAAATAATGTTTATTGCACATATATATCGTTGTATTAGTAATGACAGTGTGTATTGGGAACCAACGTGTAACTTTGAGGGCGTTGCAAGTTCTTATCGCGGATTTTAAACGTTTTTTAGTGTATTTACACTAAAATTACGCCTAAAGATTAGTAAAAGGACTATTTGAGCCAGTAACATTAATCTAACTTCCAATGTGACACAAAACACATGAGAAAAAAGTTTAAAACTGTAACCCGAAAACAGGAAGTTGGATGTAACAATTTTCACATTAATTTTGTTCGTATAAAATGTAGGTAGTACACCATGTCACCGGGCCCATAATAACAGACTGATTGGCACCTTATCCATCAAAATCGGCTCAGTAATTTAGGCGCTACGGTGGAACATACGTAAATACAAACACTATAGGCTACTACAATATTATAACCTTTCCGACTTTGTCGTACTCGGGTAAAAAGTACTTGCTAATAATAATAGAAAGCTTGAAAAGCTGTTTTCTGGGAACTGTGGTCTCTTCTATGGAGAAGAGTATATTATTACTTTTAGAGCCGATTTCATCAACGTAAAATAAGTCCTATCCGAGCGTAAAGATATTTTGACAGATTTTCAATACAAAAACTGTCAGAACGCCCAATTTATTCTTCTGTTAAACGTCACTCGACGTTGGTGAAATCGGCACTAGTCAGTAAAAAATAATCGGTTTGAATCGATTAAAAATTATATGAAGAAGTTTACCTCTTCTTTACGATCAAATTGCAGAGTTAATTTGAGTATTGTATGTATCGTCGCCATTTTGAATAGGTTTTATCCAAGGAGTTTGGTTTATTATTGCCTGAAAAAGTCCCTTTAAGGCCACAAACTCGTTGGTAGTTTGTAGTTATAATAGTTATGTGTGAATTACAATATTATTCACACAATTTTTTGCAGTTTGGGAATGAGTAATTTGCAAAATCGCGCACACAAGGGGAAATATCTTGTAGTTACAAGGAAAACGCTTGAACGCCATGTTTTGTATTTATTTTGTAACCTAATTGCTAGCTTATGCCTGCGACTTCGTCAATGTCTAGTTAAGTTTTTACAAATCACGCGGGAATCTTTTGTTTTTCCTTTTAGAGTATGTCACTCTCCGGCCCTCAACTACAAACACGCAAAAAATCACGTCAATTCCTATCGGCGTGATTGAAGGCCAAACCAACATTTTAAACAAAAAACATAACTACTTTCAACTATGTTTTATAACTATCTTAATTCTGATATCCGCGCAGATTAAAAGTAGCCTATGTTACTCCCGATAACATCAGCTTTCTACCAGTGTCGAAATCGGTTCAGCCGTTACCGTGATAAGCAGCAACAAACAGACACTTCAATTTTAATATATGTGACACGTAAGGTCACAAGTTAAAATAGATGGCGCTAGCTGTAGGTTGGCACGCGCGATGTGGATTACGCAGCTGTAGCCAATATTTTTTCATTCCAGGCATTTCAATTTTATTTATAAGTATGGATATGGATTACTTACTGACAAGGATACTTTTAGTTATAAAATATTTTGTTTGTCGCCAGGACCGGCTGCAAGATGTTCCGGACAAGTCGTGGAACTGGTCGCCGACATCGGAGCGCAGTCGCGTGGACATCGCGCGCAGCTACAGCAAGGCGTACTGCGAGAGCCCGCCGTTCGGGGCGCACAAACGACTGGGTAAGGAGCTACTCCCTTTAACTTTTCTTACCATAGACCCATCTGTGGTATTGTTGGACAAGTGACCTACCACTTACCATACACAAACGACTGAGTATGTATTCTCCCTTTAACTAGACTCTCCATAAAGTCGCATACAGGATGTGCCGAACAAGTCGCCGACATCAGAGCCTAGTCGTTTTGGCATTGCGCGAAGCTTCAACTAGGCCTGCTGTTAGAGCTCGCCGTTTGGGGCACACAAACTCTCCCTTTACTAGATAGTCTCCTCATAGAGCCGTATGCAAGATGTGTCGGACAAGTTGAAAACTGGCCACCGACATCGGTGTGCAATCACATCGACATCGCGCGAAGCTTCAGTAAAGCTTGCGAGAGCCCGCCGTTCGGGGCACACAATCGGCTCCGTTAACTCGTCTATCCGTAGAACCGTCTGCAGGATGTACCGGACAAGTGGTAAACTGGTCGTCGACGTTGGAGCGAAGTCGTATTGACATTGCGCGAAGCTTCAGCAAGGCCTACTGAGAGAGCTCGCCGTTTGGGGCGCACAGACGACTGGGTACATATTCCATAGACCTGTCTGTAGGATGTTCCCGACAAGTCATAAACTGGTCACTGACATCGGTGTTCAATCACAGCATATTGACATCGCATTACATTGGGTATATATTCTCTCTTTAACTACAGCTACATCGCACGAAGCTTCAGCAAGGCCTAGGTAGTAGGTTCTTATCGGTTAAAATTAGGGCATAATATGTTCAGATACAATAAAACATGTAGGTAACCTACATGTTTTATTATATCTGAACAATTGCAATATGATGACAATAAGTAATAAATATAATTATTGCATCCGATATGCATCAATACCACGCAGTCATGCGGAATTTCCCAAACTCTTGCATTCCGTCTAAAGTGAACAAACGTTATTTATTGCCGAAACATTTACCTACATTCCGACTGAAATATTGAAAAATATTCCTCATAAACCTCAAATACCTGAAAACCTAAATTTATTTAAAACTAGCTTTTGCCCCCGCGACTTCGTCCGCGTGGAATTAGATTTTGGGGTGGAATTTTCAAAAACTGTGACACACGTACTTTTTTATTTTTAACTGAAAGCTCAAATACCAACTTTGACGGAAACAGCTTGAAAAATGACGGAGTTTCATATAAACTTCCATCCCCTATTTGAACCCCTAATTGTAATTGTGGTGGGGTGTAATTTCCAATAATCCTTTCTTAGTGTGCGCCTACGTCATAAAAGGAACCAACTGTAAAAATTTCAAGTTTCTCACTTCAGTAGTTTAGGCTGTGCGTTGATATCTCAGTCAGTCAGTCAGTCAGGACTTTGAATTTTATATATATATAGATTAACGCTATTCTGAAAGAAAAAAGTGCCAAGTATAAAATAATAAGTTAGAACGAGGTTGCAAAACTTTTAAATCTGTATAGTGTCAATCTCTAAAATTGATCTGATGGTATGTGACGATGCAGTCTAAGATGATAGTGGACTAACTTGGAAGTGGTATGGTAGTGAACATTCAACCCATACCTATCCCTAATCACGCCGTCGTGCCGGAACGCGAAATCGCTTGGCGGCACGTCTTTGACGGTAGGGTGGTAACTAGCGACGGTGAAAACCTCTCACCAGACAAAAAAGAAAGAAAGGTTTCTGTTTATTTATTGCTGAATGGTGAAAACATCCGCCATATTCAACACTTTCAATTGTCCAGGTGGTTCAACAGAAAACCTCCTCATGGCTGCCCGCCGCCCCAACCACCTGCAGCTACCGCCCTCCTCATCAGGCGACAGCCTCGATGTGGAGGTCAGAGAGCGAGAGCCGGGCGCCAAGAAGGAGAGGAAGTCCAGGTCGATGGTCACGCCCCAGCAGAAGCCGAGGCCGCCAGTGGTGGCTCCTAGAGTGTTGATGCACCCTCCTATAGAAGTAAGTCAAGGTTTTAGTGAGGGACGTGTGGCCTAGCTGTGAGAGCTCCTATCAACGATCTCGCTGGTTAAACCAACTTTGAACTCGGTCGGTGTCAGTACGGGTGACCGAAGTCGGGTGTCCAAACAATGTAGTTAAAAGGAAAACTATCACAACTAAGTACAAGTTAACCAGTGATGGTCGACTAATTTTCGTAGTATTTCCATAGGAAATGACTTAGATGGCCTTTGCCAATAAGTTAGAACTAGGGGCATTATGGTAATGTTATTGTAAATGTAAAGTGTATAATAACAAATAATCATTAATCGACGACCGACTAGGTAAATCAACGAAACTCAAAAATGACGATTTTTTTATTAGCCTAATTGGCTGCTATTATGTTAAATTTTACATTAAAAAATCGACATTTTTGAGCTTTGATGATTAACATAGGGGCCGTCAAAATACGTATATTGTTTGGCCGCACTTGGCCTTTTATTAACTAAAGCTGAAATGTATAGACCGCACTCTCACTCTGCTCAGACTCAAGACAGAGATAAAACGAGACAGATTTATATCGGAGCATATTTGTGTCTCGTTTTAACTCTTATCTTGAGTCCGAGATAAGTCAAAGCACGCTCTAGATCTCAGCATAAGAGTGTAATTTTTTTAAAAGAACTTTAGACAAGCTTAAGGTGACTAATATCCTCCTATCCCCCCAAATAAGCGGAAAGCTTGTGCTAGGAGTGGGTACGACAACAGTGCAATGGATGGGGCTCGAACCTGCGACCTTTCAGTTTTCAGTCTGCATCTTTAACCGTTTGGCTATTGAGGATTTTATTTTTTAACTAGCTGTAGCCTGCGACTTCGTCCGTGTCAATTTCTGTTATTATGATAGCCATTAAGAAGTTTTTAAAAGAATATATTTTAAATATGGATAATTTTCCCCGTTTTTGTAACATTTTTCACTGATGCTTCGCTCCTATTGGTCGCAGCGTGATGTTATATAGCCTAAAGCCTTCCTCGATTAATGGACTATTCAGCATTAAAAGAATTTTTAAATTCGAACCAGTGGTTCCTGAGATTAGCGCGTTCAAATAAACAAACTCTTCAGTTTTATAATATTAATAGTATAGATTTAATTTTAATCTACCCTGTTCCAGGCGCCCGTGATCTTCGAAGGGCCCCTGAAGCGCACCAAGTTCATGGAGGGCGGCAAGAAGAGCAAGAAGCACTGGACCGACTGCTATGCCCTGCTCACGCCCACCAAGCTCGTGTTCTACAAGGACCAACGCAGCGCAGACGCTCTGGTATGCAGCTTTTTTTTTTAAAGCTCGATAACCCTTTGCCACCTCTGCATAACTTAAGAAGCTTTTATTCGCGGCTGAGCTCCCACCATCTATTAAAATTTAAAAGTAGTCCGAAGTGGTGATTCCTATAAAAAATTACCAATTTTGATTTTTCGACTGTTCTTTTGAGGTTTCCCTATTTTTTTTAAACTACTAACTATTAGAGCGAAAAAAAAAATAAAAATGTATGTATTCAAATCGGTCAAACCCTTTTGAATTTTGCCATAGTAACAGATTAAATCAGTACTTATTACGATAAAATTCAAAATTAATTGATTCATATAGGCCAAACTGTGACTTTTAATGACTCTACCATTGATAAATGTTTAAGTTGGAACCACAGATTAATTCTTGTTATACTCCTATAATTAATCTGTGGTTGGAACTTCAACATAAAACATACAACACAACAACAAGTAAAACAACAAGTAAAACATTTATAGATGTACTTGTACGTGGGAACTCGTATAACACATCGTAATCGTAATATTATGTCTATAGTCTAATTTTTAATTCCGTGGAATTCTGACAGTTGTCATTTTATGACGTTTCAGTTAGCACAAACCTTTTTTTGGGATTTTTTTATTTGATACAGATTTATTAAAGTAAAAATTTAAGTACATTTTTTTTGTTCTCCCATTACAAGGAACTCTCAATACTGATCGCCAAATGGATGAATGGAGAAATTGGACCAAACATTCGTGCCAATATTGGCACCTTGGCCCTTTGCCCTTTTTCAGTTGGATGGATCACTTTCATTTTTCAAACTAATAACAACCAATTTCCAGACTTTTTCAAAACTTTTTTTTACTCTTTCCATAAAATACCTACTACATTTTTTATAGTTTATTCTGAAAAGATGTTGGCAAGCCTAGGTGTTGGGATATAAGGATTAATAAATTATTAAATATCGTTGGTCCGCAGAGACTGCCCAAAGGGACCAACACGCCGCCGAGCCCAACGGCGCCACGCGCTGAGCTCGAGCTGCCGTTGCTGAACGCGCACGTCGTACAGTGCATACAACAGCACACCAGGAGGTAGGTCATCATTCACCATCCTCACTATACACCTCTTCGTCGAACCTTTACAAATCTTATGCTGAGATCTATAGAGTGTGCTTGGACTCAACTCAGACTTAAGATATAGGTTTAAACGAGACACAAATATGTTCTGACATAAATGTGTCTCGTTTTAACTCTGTCTTAAGTCTGAGCAGAGTGAGAGTGAGGTCTATAGATTTCAGCCTTAATCCAAGTTGACCACGCTGCTGGCCCAATGCAAATTGGCAAAATTCACACTTTTGGTAGCGTTGCACTGCTGTAAAGTAACGATATCATAACGTATTTTTAAAGGAGGTGGGTTGATAAGGCCCAAAATCCGCCCCTCATACACTCGAAAAAAAAAGTTCCAGATTCCGACAAATTGTAAATGTATTTATATACTTGAAGATATAAACTTTATTTTAATATAAAGTTTAGGTGATAAAAAAAATAGTAAGTTACAGAAAATATTACCCAAAAAGAGAGTGTTTCGGCTTTTTCATACATTTTAGTAGTTTTTTGAAGCTTTGATTTAATATTTTAGAATGAAGCGTTCACGGAACCCAAATAAATTAATACTCATATAAAAGCTTATAAAAAGGAGCATCATTATCAGTCACGTTTACCATGGTTCATGAAATTTTGTGTGTTTATAGCTGCCAATAAAGATTTTTCTGATTCTGAAGTCTGCCAATTTGCACCGGGTACTCTTATACATAGCTATAACTCTTTTCTAAGAGGAGACCTGCACTCAGTGGTGTGCTGTCGATGGGTTTCTGTTGATGATGTATATTTCCACAGGTTCATGCGCTCCCTGCTGCTGACCGTGGAACACGACCAGTACTTGCTGCAAGAATTCACTGAAGAAGGTGCCATACGACTGCTCAAGTGCATACAGAATGTCATATACAAACTTGTAAGTTAATTCTCGATTTTTAACCGACTTGCAAAAAAGGAGGAGGTTCTCAATTCGTCGGAATCTTTTTTTTTAATGTATGTTCCCCGATTACTCGAAGATGCCTGGACCGAGATTTAGAAACTTCTTTTTTTTTGTTTGAAAGGGTATACTTCCCAGGTGGTCTCATTTTCGTCAGATTAGGGGGTCCTGGAGAAATCGAGGGAATTCTTCAAATTTTATAGGCATAATTGATATACTTTGTAGTGGCGTTTGAAGTCGGTTTTGTAAAAGAATTTTTACGTTTATATTATTAGACTGCTTTCAAAGAGAATACTTGTAGGCTAATATGAAACAATAAAATGCAAGGCCTGACTGACTGATCTATCAACGCACAGCTCAACACCTGAACGGGTCGGGCTGAAAGGCATACAGATAGCTTTTATGACGTAGGAATTCGCTAAGAAAGAAGTGTTGAAAATATAAGCCCTAATTGAACGAGCGAAGCGAGTTCTCTGAGTCAACTAGGGCGCTTGCCTACTAGACAGAGAAGTGTGTACGTCCAAATGTCTGTCAGAGCCCTATAACTTCTGAATTACTGAATATTAGAACGTGAAACTTGATTGAAAATTCAGTTATATTCTGTACTTGAACAACAAATACTAAAATTAGATAAATGTTATAAAGAAACGAAATTATTTAATTTTAAATGCTAATAGCTTCACAATAATGCTAATAGATGGCGCTGTATCAGTAAAACAGTTTTATGTCAACTATTATTTTTTTTATTGCGTCTAATGTTAAAATTTAATTATTACAATATATAATTAAAACTTGGGAATTATGGGATATCGCGAGGTCTCAGTTCGGGGCGAACCACTAGTTAAAAGAGTAAATAGGGCTTTTTTTATTCGATGACAAGATAGTCCTTAACTGCGATCTCATCTAATGGTATATGACGATGCAGTCTAAGATGATAGCGGGCTTACTTGGAACGGGTATGGCAGTGTACATTCAACCCATACCCCGAATCAGTTTCTACACGCCATCGTGCCGGAACGCTAAACCACTTGGCGGCACGTCTTTGGCGGGAGGATGGTAACCGACCACGGCCAAAGCGTCCCACCAGACCAGAACAGAGACAATTCAGAAATTATAACTTTCCAAATTTCCCCCGTTGTTAATCGAACCCGAGACCTCCCAGTTATAAGACTACAGCGCTCACCACTGCGCCAGGGAGGTCATCAAAACGTGACGTAATACACATAAATACATATTGTATTATGCTTCACTAGGGTCCACCGCCACTGGACGATCGACCCAGCCCCTACCAGAGCAGCAACACAGATCTCGAAAGTCTCGGCAGAACCCCGCCAGTATCGCGGCACGCCACACGGAACAAGCAAAAAGGTTCGTTCTACCCCCACTTAGCCTATAAATTATATTTATGAAAAACATTAGCCAAGCTGAACCAGACTTCCATCCCCCCCAAATAAGTGGGGAAAGCTTGTGTTAGGAGTGGGTCCGACAATAGTGCAAACGGGTACACAGTCATTCAAACTTTATGACGTCTCGGAATTTAGCCGCGAGTGTAGCTTCGCAGATAGTTCAACTGAACCGTCCGGCTGATATCTAATATTATATTCTGCGCATCGAAACGCACGATGTTCCGAGAAGCCATATAGTTTGAATCTAGGTATAAGAATCGAACCGTCGAACGTTCAGTTTTCAGTCTGCCTACATGTTACATTTTCGATTGTAAATAATGAATATCCGCATTTTGACAACTGTCACATACCGAATTGTTAATAAAAAATATTTAAGCTATTGCATAGCTTCTATCGTGGGCCAGCGTGGAGACCGAATCCAGAAATTCCGTAACGAAAATAACCTCTACGGTGAGCCGCTAGATGGCGCATTTTTTATCAACGCCATCTAGCGGTGAGCCGCTAGATGGCGTTGATAAAAAATGCTATGCAACAGCTTTACCGCGGCAGTCCCCGAGTGCCACACGTCTTTTTGTTTACTCCTTGGCGAAGACAGATTGTTAGACACTAAAAATGAAGATAATTTTTAAAAACTGACGTCATACAATCTACCATACTACATACATACTACAAATGAAACGAATAATATTTGGTTATACAACGTAAGTTTTACCTAATGTTTATATATTTTGAGACACTATGTTCTTCGAAGTTTTATATTATTGTAGAACCGAATTCGGAAAACATCAACATACCAAAATATTTTGGCAGCAGGGTTCGATTGCAAGTAGATTAAAACACGTCTAACAAATTATATCCTTTGATTATGTACTCTCATTATATCATTCAATTTATTAGCTCGATTATTATGATTCACAAAACCATAGTTCACCTTTGTCATATTTAACCATTTATTATACCTATTAATTGAAATGTATAGTATGTAAATAAGCAGTTTTCCCAGTTTTTGTGAGATACATCAATGACGAATATGGTTCCCGGTAAAATGTTCAATTAATTCATGTTTTCCTCATTCAGTTACCGCTGAGAACTCATAGCAATACAATGAGTTATAGTTAACTGAAGATTAAATGAGTGGTTAATAAGTTTTACATCGCCATCCAGTGCCAAAATTTTTTCATAAAAATAAACTAGATACTTAAACTTTTTAACTAATGTAATTTTTAGTTTTTTGTTTTTTTTTTTAAGTAGACAACCCACGTTGTAGGAATATTTATTTGGTGACAAAAAAGTAAAAAAAAATGGCGTGTAGGTTTAAGTTTTAATCAAGTGATGTTAAGCTGTGGTTGCATGAACGGATTTGGTCGTCTGGATTCCTGTAAGATTAAAAATAATAATTAAGTACTATAATTTTTTTTAAGTGTTATTTTAAGGGAGAATTTATCAATTCGGTTTATTATATCGATACCTCCTGCGTAAGTTGTGGTATCCCACAAAATTGGCATTTAAGGTTTTGTGCACTATATCATTCGTTTTTATTTAAGTATTTTTTCTGTTCGTTTAAAAAAAACAGCCTCCTTTTTACACACTTTCAAAGTTGTATCGTTATTAAAACGACGGCCTAAACCATTGTATTGAGCCTCAGAACAATTAACGCGTCACATAAGCGTTTTGGGGATACTTACGTAGGAGGATAGGATATACATCGATGATTATACCCAAAAAAAATTTTTTATTTTTTAAATAAGGAATACCCTTATTATATAATTGGCATACGCTATCTCTTGATGAATACTTTAATAATCCGTTCATCGCTTTAAGATATGTCCTCTTCCGGATAATCAGGAGCGGTTCTTTATGGTGTCAAAAGTGATGATTATTTAAACTACGTTTGGCCTTGTTTTTATGCCGCTAATTGCTATTATCGACAAGTGTTTGATATTACTCACGTCGACGTTTTTGTCACTTATCTGATAACACGTTTTACTGATATAATTTCGATTAAAATTTAGTAACACTGAAACCTTTGATGAATATATGTACTAGATTAAATGTGCCTAAATTTTTTTTTTATAAATCATTTTCTTTTTCAATCCTCTCAATTTGTGAAAATGTGCCTGTGATAACACCTATTTTTTCACTTAAGCACTTTTAACAGTGCGTGTTTTCGAAAAAATTGAAATTATTATTATAGAAACATTGTTTTCAAAAAAACTTGTTACAAAAAAATTAATTTTTAGTATTCTATGTGAAAAGTCAATATATGTATGTTCAGATTTGGATTTAGTTTCGTAATGTGACAAATTATTTAAAAAAAAAATTGACTGTGATAGTAAATTCTTATCTAATTAAAATGAAATCAGTGATGACATATGAAATGGATTTTGTCACAAAAATTAAAGTTCAATGTGAATATGAAGAGCAAAAGAAGTCCAAAGGAGAAGAATCATTCTTCCTCACCGTCGAAACTGAGAAGCTTTTTTGGATCTCAACATTTTACTTTCATTAAAAGTATGAATTAGGCCAAACTTTATGATACTTTTTTAAAAATTTCTTTTTTTGTATTGATTATAAGATTAATATTAAAGTCAGAGGATCTAGAACGAAAGAAAAAACTTATTTTAATGATTTCCTTATGACATTATTTTATAAAACTGATCACTATCTTATCGATAAGATATATTATGTTATATGTAACAACCATCCACACGCACACCGTAAAACTCGTGTATCTTGAATCCTTTCCAGGATTTCCATTGTTTCTAAAACTCTTGTTGTTAAACCATACCACGTAAAAGCGTAAAATTTTGAAAATTTTAGCTCGTATTTAGATATTTAAAATAAACGTAGGTAGCTCTTATCTGTCCGTATCATTTCTTTGATACGGCATAGATATCTTAAATTATCTAGACGAAATATCACCTAAATACTGACTTCAATCTAAACGAAAGCCGTAACTGCAGAATACAAATCATTTAGACTTATTTTTTATAAAAGATTTTTATCATAATTAAACAATGGTAATAATTTATTTACAAAAATACCGGATAAAGTGATTAGATTTAAAAGGGTCACCAAAATTGTAAGGTAATAAAGTTTTAGTTGATTCCAAATTGTGTACGTCTGAGTCATTAAGTCAAAATAGTAAATAAATAATTGTGCCTCCATTGTAAAATAAATGTTTCTCGCTATTTAATCTAAATACTCGGTGGTTTTTCATTGAATTGTCATGTCATATTTCCAAAACATGGTGTATGGGTATCTATTCCTATTATCAGACTTTATGCCTTTAAATTATTTTTGTTTCTAGCAATAGTAAATAACACTATATTTTCAACCTCTGCCCTTTCTACTTTATTAATGGAATGTATTTTATCTATTACTTCTTCCCTTCTACTTTTGGGTAGGAACCTATCATGAATCTGTTTAAATGAGTTATTTATTCGTATTTTCTTTAATACATAGTCAAACCTGCTTGAACAAGAATATTAATCAATTATTATATTTATAATTTTTCATTAATATACTATGATTTCAATTTTTTTGTCGTTTTACAATGATTCAAAAAATACCGAAAGATTTTTAGACTCTTTGTTTTGGATCAATATAAGTTTTATTCGTTTTATCAGGTTTGACAGTAGGTTAATTTTTACAACTTTCGCTTCTCCTATCTCTTAATTTTAATTGTTGTGCTAATTTCTTCCGTGATTGTATTTTTGAAATTTCAGCCGGCGGTAGTAGCAACGAGGATTTAAGCGATTCCACCGAAGTTTCCATACAGAGGTCGCACGTTAGAAGTAGGCTTAGAAAATTCTTCGCAAAACGTCCGGCCATGGATGTCCTAGTGAACAAAGGAATTTATAAAGGTTTGGCTATCAATACTTAAGTTAATTGGCAGAGCTTGCACCAAAAATATACGATTGTAGATTATTAGATTGCACAGTTTAATCGAGTGCACATTTAAATGCTTATATTTTTTTAGACTATACAGCACGTAAAGGTTAAAGTAAGTATGCGTGTCCTTAGTTGGATTTTGCTTTTGCTAGTTTTTTTTTTAAATAATATTATAAAAAGAATCCTCCGATATTGTGTTCGGAGACCTGATTTGCTTTTTTACAACGTTTTACACAACATATTATTTTTTATTAAATTTTTAAAAGGTAGTTATCCACGTTATTGCTGGTATTCGGTAACTTTGTTGAGATGCATGTGTGTGGGATAAATAAATAAAGCTTAATAATAACTGTGGATCTTAAATTGTATTAATTTTATGCTAGTTTAATTGGAATGAGATTAAGACTTCGCGTGTTTAAGATTTTCATGCAGTTTTCGTCTAATTTTAAAGTGGGTGGTTTTTCTCTCACAGTTATATGCGTTATTTAAATTTGAACTTGGCGTTGCACTGCCGTACATTTTAATAATTAAAACAAAAATAAAATTTGGTCTGAAAAATATCTTATGAATCTTATGAATTTACCTTTTGCATTTACTAAAACATTTATTAATATTGAGCCATTTTTTTAAATTTTTAAATAGGTACTTATTGATTTTAGTCTTTTATATGGTTTGTAATTTTATTTAGATTTTGCTACCGTGATTTTGTAGCTTTTAATAAAGTTGTCGATTGCATGGGTTTTTCAAAATTTTTGTGTGGATTTAGAATTTTCTAACATTTTCTGTATTAGATTAAAAAAATTCATATTAACATTTTGAAGTTTTTATATTTGAATTTCTGTAGTAAGTAACGGATAGTTCAAAAACTATGAAATAATGGTGAGTATTGTAAATATGGATTTCAGTGAGTTTGTGCTTTTTTGATTACTTAGTTTTATTTAGAATAGAATTAGTGCAAATTAGTTGGTGTTTTATTTTGTCTTCGATACCTGGTTGTTTTGTAGAATCCTGTTCCCTTAGCGGTGGATGGTTGTTTTTTTTTTAACAATGATTAATTAATATAGTGGTTTTGGAAAATTTATGAATTATTACGGTGTGAGTAAAACTTAAATTAGGTAGGTATTAGAAACATTCAAAACAATGTATATAAGATTTGTGCTAAAACAAAAGGTAGGTAAAATAATTCGAAAATTTTAAACTTGAAATTAAGTTTTATACTAAAAATCAGCGTGATATTATCAATATATTTTTTAACGGTCACGGCCAAAGCCTCCTACTAGACCAGACCAAAGACAATTCAGAAATTATAAATTCCCAAACTTCCCCTGCCGGGAATCGAACCCGAAGCCTCCCAGTTATAAAGACTATAGCGCTTACCACTGCGCCAGGGAGGTCGTCAAGTTTGTGCGTATTGTAATTTTGTGACGGGTTGCGACGTCAGGCTAAAGTTTGTGCCGCGTCAGGGTGTCACATTCGAACCTAATGTTATTGTGTCATTAACATATTTGTAATGTGTTTACATGTTTGTAATTGGTATTTACAATAATTTTATTCGTCACGATTCTTTGAAGGAAACGTAACTACCTATACAAATCTAATGGTAGAACAAGCTGTTTGTTTACTTGCAGGAGAACTTAAAATACTTAGGCGACCATTAATAATACTAAAAATGATATAGTAACGGTTTAAAGATTAACAAAGTTAGCAAGAAAAGATTAGAATTATTTTGCTATAAACCGCCAACAGAAAAAATCTGTATGGTCAAACATGCAGTTACAAGCTAAGCACCGCTTACCTCCCCAACCAAGCAAGAAAGCAAAGTTCCCAAGAAAGCAATGCCACCACCATACGAGACTTTTATACTACTCTCGACGCACGTTTCGTCCCGACCGGAGCATCCTCAGGAGATATCGACTTTACAATGCTGTATTGTCTAGTGGTGTGAGCGGTGATGGCATTGCTTGCTTGGAAACTTTGCTTTCTTGCTTGGTTGGGGAGATAAGCGGTGCTTAGCTTGTTGCATGTTTGACCAGACAGTTTTTTTTTTGTTGGCGGATTATAGCAAAATAATTCTAATCTTTTCTTGCTAATCATGAACTTTCGCAAAGTAACGCCTAATATTAACAAAGTTGTTAAAATATCGCTCATTTGCGACAAGAGTGAGATAATCCAAAATTCACCAATATTAGTGTCGAAAATTTATATTTTTTGCTATAAAAACAATATTACGCTAAGCACAAAAAAATAAGAGCGAGAGAGGTTGTGAGCTTATGCTCTATCGCACTCTGGCCACTGCGTTGTTTCGAGAAATCGAGACCGTTAGCATCCACAGAGCATTACTCTCTAGCGAGAGAATTCTCTCGTCGTCGAATTGGAATTATGTCACTCTTGTTGCAAATGAACGATATTTCATGCTCACCTGTTCATTACAGATGAGCCCGTGTTTGGTCGCAAGCTGGAGGAGGTATGTCCGCCGACGAGTCCGCGTGTTCCGGAATTCGTCAAGGCCTGCGTGAAAGTTATCGAGAAAAAGGAGAACATGTGCACTGATGGCTTGTACCGAGCCAGTGGCAACTTGAGCCAGGTGCAGAAGATACGATTAGAGGTGAGAATAGGGTATTCGACTGATATATTTTTACATGTAGGTACACTATATAATATTATAAAGGCGAAAGTTTGTGTGTCTGTCTGTCTGTGTGTGTGTGAGTGTGTGTGAGTGTGTGTGTGTGTGTGTGTGTGTGTGAGTGTGTGTGTGTGTGTGTGTGTGTGTGTGTGTGTGTGTGTGTGTGTGTGTGTGTTTGTGTTTGTTTGTTTGTTACTCTTTCACGCCCCAACAAGTGAAGCGATATGGCTAAATAGCTCATACCCAGGATTAACACATTTTATCTCCGAAAATTAAAGAATTCCCGCGGGAATTCCTTAATTTTAAGTGCCCTTTTTCTTTTTTACTATCTTAACTAGTCTCACAAATATAGAGGTTGAATGTTCACTTGCGTGTGACGTCACAAGCAAGTAGCGCCATACACTCTCCATAGGAAATTTCGTTTCAGGAAGAAGCAGATACAGTCGCAGTAAAACAGCTTGTAACTTATTTGTTTTTTGACCGATTTATCTTCTGTTTTTACAAATGTTATTCTTAAATATTACATTTTCGATTGTAATTAATGAATATCAAAATTTTGAAAACTAATCAGTCAAATACCCAATTAGAGTGAAAAAGGACATCCATGAATGTGATTTAACAATAGAACCGTTTATAACAAGTTTTAGCGGGTTCATACCTTGCAGAGGTTTATTGTTTGATTTCTACACTGATAATGGCAAAAAGTCTACATGGTGCTAAGTGATATTTCACTTGAAGCAATTCAGTGTTTAAACAAAATTAATTGTTTTTTACAGATCGATCAAAACAATCTATCAGTCATCGAAAACAACACAGACATCCACGTGCTAACGGGTTCACTGAAGCTGTTTTTCAGGGAACTGAAAGAGCCTCTTATCCCCTGTACCATGTTTGACAGAGTACTAGCAGCTTGTTGTAAGTAAACATAATTATCTCCGTTATAATTAGGTAGTAACTATAGTGCTCGAGTCTATTTTCATAGACAAGCATAATATTTCTATTGTCAGTGGTAGGTTCGAAATTTCGA
Organism: Hipparchia sbordonii; assembly: GCA_038048805.1. NCBI lineage: Eukaryota > Metazoa > Arthropoda > Insecta > Lepidoptera > Nymphalidae > Hipparchia > Hipparchia sbordonii. Next base: position 1,534,339 of record CM076107.1, on the reverse strand, counting down.
TTCAACAGAAATTGTCTAAAATAAAACTCCAATATCTTAGTAATCCTGCTTGATGCAGTTTAAAATTCTGTTTTTTAATAATATCTATACTTGCAAGAGCCGATTTCACCAATGTAATCTAAATCAAGCAAAAAAATTGATATTTTTGGCAGAATTTTTAATACAAAAACTGTCAGAACGCCCAATTTATTCCTCGGATAAGAGTCATTTGACGTTAGTGAAATCGGCACTTAATCATAAAGAACTAGACCCATTTCCTTACAACTAAGCTTGTACTATTAGATTATCTTCATAAAATTTTTCCAAAAAAAATTCCTATGAAAAAAATGTTGCTATTTGTTGCAATGTATGTAAGAGACTTAACTATGCACTATCTGCAATGTTTGTAAGAGGCTTAAACTATGCACTATGCTATGTCTAATTGTCTATGGTTTGATAATAAAATCCTTGTTCTTGTCTGCGCCACCGACACTATTAACTATTATTGTGTACTTATTGTTTGTGTACCAAATATTTTAATTTTTAATTACAGCAATAAAGCCTAGAGAAGCAAGGGTAAAAGAGTTCCAAAGCATCGTTCAGGCATTACCGCAATGCAATAGGGATACACTGAAATTTCTACTGGAGCATCTTCTGAAGTAAGTACCTGTACCTACCTAATATAGTCAATCATTAGGTAACGGCCGATGACGACGAACTTGAAGTGAAAGGGCAGTAAATAATATAAAATATTAAATTTAAAAATCAAAAACCCGACTGCCTAAATAAAAACTGAAAAGGAAAAAACAGGTCTAGTAATCTAGAATTCTGCTATATAATAAATTAAGTCATTATATAGCAGAAATAATATCATCATTGGGAAGATTTGAACCGATCTACATATATTTTTAATGGGTCCCGACTGTTTAAGTCAATATTATTTAACAGATTACTAGACTTGTTTTTTCCTTTTCAGTTTTGGTTTTTGATTTTTTTAATTTAATATTTTATTTTACACTTTTTTGTAGTAAATCGTTAACGGTCATTCAAACGAAAAATCATAAGAGAAACATTACACTTATTTTCAAATACCTATTCAATGATAACCCACAGACATACATATATAGTTCATCGACTTTCATTTTTTCTTTTTCACAATATGGCGACCACCAGACGGTCGCCATATTGAATTTTGATTACTGTCAAGTATTTAGTGACACTCTCAAGATTAACACAAATCGATCGTGTCAAACATATTAGAATAGAATACAAATATTTTTTATTCAAATAAACTTTTACAAGTGCTTTTCAATCGTCAATAAATCTACCACTGGTTTGGAATGCCGTTCCTGCCGAGAAGAGCCAGCAATAAACTCGGCGGTTGCTCTTTTCAAAAAAAATATTTTACAATAGGTAACAAAACTATGCTATGTTTCCACAATGAAGATTCACAAATGCAAAACAATCCAATACATGTTAAGACAGGCAGACAAAAGCAGGCCCATTCCCGATGGTGGCACCCGTTCACGAGCATGACGCATGATCCAGCCATTGCTTCGCTCAACCACATTTGAGGGAACATTACCCTCCTTTGCGTCGCGCAGTCGTGTAAAAAATATGTGTTGTTTATCAGAGTGACGCAGCACAGCGAACACAACAGGATGCACACCGCCAACCTGGCCATCGTGTTCGGGCCCACGCTGCTGTGGGCGCCGGCGGAACAGGCGCACAACATCGCCGTCGACTACATCCAGCAGAACAACGTCGTCGACATCCTGCTCAACGACTTCCGGGACATCTTCGCCGACGACCCCGCGCCCAAGAAGAAGGCGTGAGCCCGGCTTAAACACTTGTACATGAGCTAAGACTATTTGAAACAAAGAAAGAAAGGAAATACATTTATTCTTGTTTAGTGTTACGAACAGTATCTTCTTAATCTTATAGACGTCCACTGCTGGACATAGGTCTCCTGCATTGACCTCCACAGGTCTCGGTCTTGCGCCGCCTGAATCCAGCGGCTCCCTGCGACTCGTTTGATGTCATCGGTCCACCTCGTGGGGGGTCTTTCAACACTGCGCTTCCCGGGAGGGGGTTACTATAATATTAATACAGAAGAACAATATAGTGCGTTTCAAATGAGAATAGGACTGTCAAACGGCCATTTTATATTTCTTTCCTGCTCATATGAGGTTTACACTGAGTGGGATAGAAATAGAAAATGGCGGCTTCTCATTCCTATTGTAGAATAATAACAATGGCTGTCTGTAACACCACTCTGTGCAAATCGACTGAGTTTGGATTTTATAGTCATTTGCTTATTTTGGGCTTCAATAGTTAATTTAAAAAAAACCTATCCATATCACGTATACAAAAACAAGGTCACAAAAATATGTATGGCATTAAACTCTTCTAGAATATTAACAATCTGTACGGTTGTCTTTTAGACCATAGACAAGATTGACAATATTTATTCGAGTCACTTGCAAAAGAAACTATTGTCTATGGTAATACCTAATTAAAAGCAGATTACAATAGAGTAGTTTTTAATTGCTCTTCTAAATACATACTTGTAAATGCTTGTAAAAATAATTTTAATGATTGGTGCAATGCAAGGATCAAGGAGATCACGAAATGCCTATGTATGATCTCTTATACTTAATTGTTTAAAAGACATATTATTGTATTTACTTTAATTATAATAAATTGTCTATAACTGTTAACTAGACGGCATAATAAAATTATATGCTATGTTAAGTGCAAAAGCGTCATAAGTGCGAAAATACATTTATTAATAAATGCGTAAAAAGCATTTGATATTATTTTAAAAAAATTTGGGTAACTACAATTGAAACTACTTCTATAGCTAAACTTTAGTGTAGTTAAATTTACCTTATTTGCAGGAAAAGAAGGGAATATTGGTCGAGTTATTCTTTAAAACAATGGATACGGATTTAACATAAATCATAATGCTTATGCGTATTTGATTAAATTAACTATAATGTCAAGCATACATTCAAACCTTCATAATTTCAAATAACCTACCCTAACTGTAACATTTTTCGATTGTACGTACCTATTTAAAATTGTGACGTTTTTGCACTGAACGAGTGATTTATGTGAACTTCGTTTGTTACTCGTCCAAAAATATATCGAAATTATATTTTGTGTGCGTTGTGATTGTAAGCAATATTGTTATGGAAAGACTGCACGAGGCTCTAGGGGTAATATATAATATATTTAAATAAATAATAATGTAATAAATAGAAGAATAAAAATAAAATACATATATTTACGCGTAATTCTAATAAATGTCGGTAAAGAATATATTGATTGTCGTAAGGGATAACAATGTCAACGATTACTTACTGTCTCTTTTATTTATGAATGTTTTACGGTTTGTTATTATTTTTTTAATAAAAAAAATAATTTAAGACTTTTTTTTTATTAAAATCAATAGTGCTTTTAAAAAGTATAACGTCTTTTAAAGAACTTGGCTTTACACTGCCATGCACCCTAAAACCTGTAAGTAATTTAATTTCTACATTTTTTAATTTAGTTAAAGAAAAAATAAAGTCAAAATGTCCCTTACGCCAATTTAAGCTTCCAGTGTCGACGTTATATTTTCGTGTAATAAAATAATTAATTAAGAAAAATTATGAACTCCCGATTTAAATAAAACACCATTGTTTTGGGGCCAAATCTGTATATAATCGTGTCCTACTGTATAGAGAAGTACCCTTTTTTATGACTTTGAAATCGTAACTTTCTACGTGCGAAATGTATTTTGAGATGTTTTAGCAGAGTACGCTGCCTTTTGAATCCCGCTGGGTCAATTTATAAATTGACTCAGCCATGATTCTGTAAGAAAAAAAGAAGAAGAAATTATTCATTTGATAGCTAACAACGCATGTATATATGAGTTGATAAATATAACCTCACGTCTTAAACTAATCGCATGGCAGATGGTCTAGGAGAAAACCTTTAGGGAGATTAAAAGACAAAGTGAAAAAATGTTACGATTTAAATGTCATAGCGAACTAGGGTCTAGGCTTAAAGCCAACTTATTTTTGTGCCTTATGCGAAAAGGCCTTGTACATAGTCATCATAGATGATTTATCAGTTTGTGATAATAACTATTCGTTGTTGTGTTCTTAGTTTCTCGTTTTTATTTTAAGGTGAATACACAAACCGTTTCATACATTTTTGTCCCCAATTTTGGGGACATGCTTTACTTTTTAGCATAAAGTTAATGAAATAGATCTACTACTTGTATTAAATTACTAATGAATCTTCAATAAAGTAGATTTTACGTATTAATATTTATTAAGGAACCTTCTCTGGGATAAAATTTTAATTAGGTAAAAACTTAAATGCTCATCAATCTTTAGATATTTTACGAGTAGAACCAGCAACAAAATAACAAATAAGTTGAACAACCTCATATTTTGGGGACAAAAATGTATGAAGTGTCTAATGTAAATTAATTGATTATTATCAAATTGCTTGCAAGTAAACATCTAGTCCTGTTTCTTGGTTACTGGACTGCTGTGAGTCGAAATATATCTTTTCGAAGGTTAAAATAAAACATGTTGATTTAAAAGTTATTGTTATAATCAATCACTGCTATGGTATAGTGGTTTCCATTTATTAGTGTGGGTAGCTTGTCTGTATAAGATTTGACAGAATGTTTAACCATAGACTCATAGAATTCTTTAACTGTGGTTACGTCATTTCATAAGTTGCTTGAGAATGAAGCAATTTAATTATCGTCATTTTGGCGTTGATTGCTGATTATATTTGATTGTATTTTTAGAGGGCGGAGATGTAATCAAACTAAATACATTCATGTCCCCACACACACTAATAAATGTATCTTGGGTACACTTGTGTAACGTTGTTTAAGCTAGGAACCAAAGTTTTGTATTTCGGCTGATAGTTAACTAAACTATATCAATGTATAGTTATTGTGTATAATTATTATTGAATAATAAATAATATTTTAACGCCAATAATGCTTGGAAATAGAGAAAAATGACACGAAATAAAATAAACAATTACTTATTCTATGTTTGAACGTTTTATTTTAGCTTACCATTCTTCCTCTAAAGTAATCTACTGTTAGCTCTAGTTATTTGATGGAAGTTGAAATTGTCTGGTCATTTTGCCGTTGCGCTTTCCGTGATCGTGGGCCGTATCGGCTGTGACTTGATTTCTGGTCCTTCGAACCGGACATCGTAATTTTGTTGGATGGTACGCCATATGCCTCCTGCGTCATGGTCCGCTGCCGCCGTCATGCTATTCCTGACGGTGTAGGCCGGATACCGTCTAGTTTGACCGCACAGGCAACCAAAAAGCCTGACCGTGTCCGGCTTTATCCGGACGCCTGGCAACGCTAGCTGCATGTGATATGAATCGTATTTTATTTAGATTTTAGATTAGAAACTGACAACAAAACCTATCATCTAATGGCCCAACAAAACCGTCTACGTAAACCTAACTAAAACGATAATATTAGTTAGCATTAAGTAGTTAATTCAGCTAATGGTATCCAGAGACGTTCCCAGCTGCGTCAATGCCAGACCACTCTAAATAATGAGGGAAGTTTACTGGCCGAATTACGGCAGGTAAACACTTCTATATTATGTGGCTAATTATAACCTAATTAATTTATTTCTAACGACCTTGCCTTCTACAAACGTTTACTAGCGCCTTTACAAAATTGAATAGAATGTAAAATTATTTATTGCACACCAAGGAAAACAAAAAAATTGAATAAAATTAACAAGAAAAATAATTAGTTAAAAGATGCAAAGGCGGCTTTATTGCAGAGAAAATCTCTTCCAGGCAACTCTTGTCAAGCAAATAAAATAAATAATAATAAATATTTATCGTTTTCGTAACTCGCAGTTACGAAAACGATACATATTTATTTACATATTTATACTTCCTTTGTAACTCTAGAGGCTAAAGCTACAAATGAAGTGTTCCTTTGTAGCTTTAGCCTCTAAGGTCCTTTCGATTTCGATGTATTTCATATTAGTTCTTCTTCTTCTTGATGAACCGATAGACGTCCACAGCTGGACAAAGGTCTCTTGCATGGACTTTTACATGGCTCGGTCTTGCGCTGCCTGTTTCCAGCGGCTCCCTGCGACTCTTCTGATATAAGTCCTCCTATTGAGGTGTCGACCAACAACGTGCTTTTTTTGACATAGTAGAGCTGCGCTACTAGGTTGCTCCCCTCCCCTCCAATTTCCCCTCTCAGATCAGGTACTATATGATTGTTGAAGAATATCGTATTCATATAAGCCGATGTGACGATTTCATTCACAGAACAAATAACTATGGAATAAATTACTAACTGAATGTAGTTTTTTTTTAAAGAGTATTAGCCAAGCTAAACTTGACTTATATTCTCCTCTCCCCTCCAAATAAACGGAAAGCTTGTGCTAGGAGTGGGTACGACAATAGTGCAACGAGTGAGGCTCGAACCTGCGAACTTTCAGTTTTCAGTCTACACCGTTAACCGTTGGGCTATTGAGGCTTACTTACTTTTTTATCTATATTTTTTTTTGGAGGTAGTTACTTGATTAAGTTGTCGAATAAATACAATTTTCTTACACAATCGCATGACAGGAAAATGAAAAGCATTTCTTTGGTAATAAAAACAAATTTATTCATGTCGGTATGTAATTAACGAGCTGATTTTTTTTTACATAGGTAGTTATGATGAATAGGTATTTTTCTGCTATTTTTTTATAATAATTATTACGCAGTCTTATTTTTTTACTAAATTCTTTGCGGACAGTGTTTTAAATATCAAATACTTTTAGGAATGTAAGTATCCAGTAATCCAGGGTCACATCTGACCAAATTCCGCGAGTGAAAAACGCGGACAAATGTATAATTACTGCACCATTTTGTCCTTACATAGTTCACGTACCTACGACACAACTAGAGCAAATTCCGCGCTTGTTTTTCCACTCTAGTTTTTCCCTAGCCTTATCCAATATCCATATTTTTATTCAAAATTAATGTTAAAATTTTAAAATAACATGAAAAACAATATACGAATAGGCGTGACCAGATCATGTAACTTGTTATAAAACTTTTATTATGTTATTCGTAATAATTATTTCATTTATTAACTGGGTAGGTCTGCATATTAACTGCTAACCTGTATTTATGTTACATTTTATCAATGAAAAAGTAATTAATGTTACATAACACTACGAGTCGCAGTCGGGATGCATGCGGCGTAAGACCAAAACCTGTGGAAGTTTACGCGATCAGCAGTTAACGTCTATCGATTAATAAAGAAAAAGAAGAAAAAGTTGTGGGTTTATAACATGTTATACTTAAACCCATGAAACCAGAATTTATTCTTAACAATTTATTATGTTATTTGATCTGGACGCACCATTACAGAGTATTAACAACTTAATTCTATTTCTACGTAACATGCAACAGTTGAAGAACAGTAGGGCTAGTATAAGATTTAATTCAATTAATCGTATTAGTGTTCGATGTTATTTGCGTCAAAGTAAAATGAACCTTAATCGCATTAACTTAAGACTCTATTTCGTGAATGCATTCTTATACGTTTACGTATACGGATACTCTCCAAATTAGAATCGGTTGTACTGAATTTGTGACTTTTCATTTTACTTTGCGCTAACATCATCGAATACGAATACATTCATTCGAATTCAATCTTATACTAACCCCATATGACCCAACAGTTGTCATTTCGGACATACGAAACTAAACCTTATTTTAGCTTAATGATTTCTATTAACAAAGAACAGCTGCGCGATTGTCTAGAAATGATTGCTACAGTATCTTGCTATTGGCTGAAATCTAGCTGAAATGCATTCTTGTAGCAACGCCATAAATTCAGCCAGACAATACAATTATGTGACTGTAGCAATGATTTATGCAGCTTTTTCGCGATCGACCTGGGCCTAAACTATCAACGCTTAAAGCAATATTAGGAATATTTTTTTTTGAGATGTCATATAATGAGAACCTTACAGTTAATTGCCTTAATTTAACGTTGATAGTATAGGCCCCGACTACAACTATTTTAAGGTCTAAAGCACATTGCCGGAGAGTCGAAGCGAAGTGTTTTTTTCTAAAATGATGCAAAGTAAGTATGTCAAGTATAATCTAAAAGCGTCGTCCTTCATATACATCGTGGAAATCAAATCATTACTTCGTATCTGTAAGTCATTAGGTACTTCACCATACTAGAAGTTAATATTAGTTAAAAAATCAATTACTGGTATGTATACCAGTACCTAAAACTAAATACCAACCAAACACCAGGCTTGCACTGATAACTTTGCTTTTATAAGCATACATCTGACTAGCTACCTCATCAAGAAGTAATCATATAAACTTCTCAGTCACATACATCGTCGGAACCGCACCGTGAACCATCATTTTATAATCATTTTAACTCACGCCTTGGCTCATCTTTATCATTTCGCTTTAAACTACGTACCTATTACGTTTTGAGACAATTTAGTTTATCTGAGATATCATTTTAGAAAAAACAAGTCGTCGCGTCTCTTCGCTTGGCTAATCGTTGCCGCGATGTGGCTTGAACCTTAGTTTAATCAATTTTTAAATATTTTTATTTTGTCACAAAAGAAAAAACTTATACAAAATAAAAATAATATATTTATCGTCAAAGTTTGACAAAACTTAACTAAAGTATCTAAGTAGGTACCTAATTACAAAAGAAAAATAAAATTAATTTAAAATAATTGGTTTACTTTTTGCACATTCCAAAAATAAAAATATTATAATAGTAATAACTTGTAATTAGGCTAAATTACGTATAAGTAAATATTAGCATAAGTTTTAGTACTGGAAATATTGTAACATAAAATGAATTCTAAAACCTATTCTAATAATAAAACACGAAGCTCGTTTTTATAGTTTGGATATAATCGTGTATGAATTACGAAAACTTTTAGTTATTGGTCGGTACAAATATTTTTTAATTAATATTTTATATTTTATTTAGAATTCAATAAAAAATGCCGTACGTAAATATTTTTTTAACAAAAAAAAAATTGTTTTTACTTCCAGACAATTTATAAATTTCAAAATAAATATACTTAGTTGTTTATTTATGGTTTAACTTGAGTTCCTTTGTTTCAGAAGCTCTATATCTACTAGGTAAGATACGTATATTATGAATGTGTATTAAGCTAAAAGAAAAAAAAACCTTAGAATTAATTATTTTAGCGTATAAAAGCAACATAATTTATTTTTCATATTAAGTATTTATACCTATTTTACAACAGCATAATATACAAAAACTTCAGATGTACAAATATATAAAAGTGCATAAAACGTTCCAAAAATCCATCTTTCATGTTTTAATACATTAGATTTCATATTATATTTATAAATCTTTGCAAAATAAGTATTAAATCTACTTAAAAAATTATTCATTCACTTTTTACATTTAGCAACAAAATATTCAAATCTTTTAAACTTGTAAGTAGTCCACAGAGCGATGGCTAAACAAAGTAAAAAAAGAAAAAATATAATTTCGCATAAGAAATATTTTGAAGATCTAGTACATACAAAAAAAAATAATATATTGACTAGCCTAATGAATAGTCTAGTCAAAATATTTTTAATGAAAAATTCTACGTTGCTTTATGTAAAAACTAAATAACGAATACGTGTATATTAAAACTATGTTTTCTAAGCTCTATATTCGTTTTTTTATTACAAATAGCATCACGATTAACAAACATTACTTATCATCAATAAAAAAGCCCATTATATGAAATTAGGATAAAATGCTACTAAAATTCCACCTTTGAAAGAATAATGCAAAATTTACAGCAAATAATTTTTTTAGTGCAAGTAAGTCGAATGTAATTATAACTATACTTATCGCAAAAATTTTAATGTGCAATATCAAATAAACCAAAATGATAATAGGCTGAATATTTTCTTGACTGCAGTTCTCTGCACAAAAGAAAAATAAGACCTACACTTAGTTATTATAAAAAAATATTACAGTTCGAAAAAAAAGAGTTGCGATATGCTTAAAAATTATTTACTGTAGGCTGCCTTCAAATTAGAGTACCTAAGTACGCGCTTACTACGCGATTCTAATTTGTTTGCACCCTAAGAACCTACCTTTACAGAAAAACATTATTTCGTCTTCGTTAATTAAAAAAATTAAAAGTTTAAGACCAAATTAAAATTAATGTCTGTACTCTGTACTTATAAGTATATTTATAATAATACAAATATACTAACAAACTAATTAATGCAATAATTATTTTCAGATTTGAACGAGTTGATTTTAGTCAGAATTCAATTTAGTTCAGTTAATTTTACAAAGTTTTCAAAATTAGGGTTGACTATTGAATCGGTCATTTCAAAAACCTCTTAAGTCACATTTTTTTTCAAAATGCTTTTTTTAGATTCTGGGTAAAAACCACGAAAGTCAATACATTCCTTCCTCTTCAAGTAATACCGTGTGAAAAATTAGACGATTTGAAGCAAGTTCAGGACAGCATTATGGAGGAGCATATGCCATTTTATAACAACAGTTTCAACTGGCTAAGTCAAAAACAGGTTTTTAAGTTTTTTTTTTCAGTATTTTTATTAATAAACTGTAAAGGTTATTCACTATTAAAATTTTTTACCACTCAAATGCTAAATTAAGCATAAAAAAGTCATTTAAAACTCATTTTTTTGTGCATGAAATTGGCATGAAACAATTTTATTGATTCCTGAAAAACTCTAATTGAATGACTTATGAGCATCGATGTATATTCATTCGCAGCTTATGAGGTTTTTGAAATTACCGATTCAATTATTGTAACTCTTTTTAAACGTGCCGAGGAGAATTTTTTTATCATTAATCAATTATTGTAAGTCAAGGCAATCAGTAATCACCAATCAGGAACATGCGCCCTTGAGCCTTGACACGCGATACAGTAATAGAAAACAAATCTCAATCATTAAATACCCACGGTATGGTAACTCGAAATACTTTACATGAATTTTTTTGTTTATCGTTACCCTTATACCTATATTTGTAATATGTTTATTCTTCTTTTTCATAAATAAAATCCTCTCAAAATGTTAACTGGTAAACTGAAGAGAGTTAACAGTTCTTACGCCTGGTTTGTAATCATCTCATGAGGTATTTGGCACACAATAATATGTTTCTGTAATGGTACAACACATAACAACCATGTCGATGTGATACTTAATGTACTCCCTAGTGTCTACTGAATACGGATAATAACAGACAGGTTGTATAAGCGGGTCATGATAACAATAAAAACCTCGTCCAAACCAATAATTAGGAACATTTTAATATAAAACAAGAATCGTTTATTACAAATTACTAAACCTAATAACATTTGTTTGTTATAAATTTTAAAAAGCACATTCGCAGTCTGAGGTATCACTACCGAATTACAAAAACGATCACTACGCCTTACGACCGCTAAATCTCATCTGACTCCGATCTAATGGAGTCGTAATTGGACGTTTTGCTTCGAAGCATTCTAAGGAAAGAGCCCACTGCGAAAATTGTCCGTCTATGTCTGTGGAATATACCCTGGTACAAGGCCTCCCTGAGAGCCTTCCTGTCGTCCGCCATCACGGGCTGCGTGCTCAGGGTCACGTCGGAATGTGCTCCGATCGACTTCTGATGCCGGAGGCTCCCGTGCTTCTTTTCCAACGACTTCTGGTTCGGCAAACTCATCGTCGACTCGATCGACGAATTCTTTGTCTTTCTCAAGTTCAGCATTTTCTTGCTCGAAGACGACTCCGATGACGACCGTACCGGCGCTAGCTTGGACCTGTGCAGAGGGTTGTTGGAGTTCTCGGGGTGGACCACCAGGTCGACCGACTTCTGGCTCACGGCGCTCGACCGCGTGAGAGTTCTCTGCGAGCTAGCCGGCTCAACTTTTGCCACTCTTTCCTCGTTCGGCATCGATTGCTCTGATTCTATAGCTATCATCGTGGTCCACTAGATTCAACAAATAATAAAACTCGTTCCGATATCGCAACAATTGGTCCGGACGGCACAATGTAGTCACATCATCGGCGGGCGCGCCTCATCGGGGCTCTCAATAGAGGGCACGGCTAGATGAATAACGACGTCGCTATTGTCGGGCTTGTCAGCCTGAGCGCGGCCTTCGCAACAATTGCTGAACGTTATCGTGGGCACCTTCGCATCGCACTCGATCTGAACCGTGTTCAAGCCCTGCGCGAGGCAATCGATACTGGCATTGTTTCGTGATTGTCGATCATCGGAGTTCGCACTCATAATCGGGGAGAGCCATTCCTTGTCGTCGCCGCCGTCGACTTTCTCCACTTCGGGGGACGCGCCGAGGTCGTCGCGGAAGGTCGGGGACACGCCCTCGCCGTTCACGTGCAAACTAATTAGTCCGGCCAAATTAACACTAAAGTTGCTGCGTGTAGTCGCCGCCCCGCCCTCCGTCTGGGCCGCTTCGGTTATTATGCGATCGGTGATCGTTTCGATCTCCTTTTGCAGAGTCGGATCGTCGTCGTAAAACTCGGTGAGACCCTGGAGATCCTCGAACCAGTCGCTGTCTAGTAAGCTCGCGGGGGATTGCTTGGTTTGGTCGGCCGCCTCCTGGCGGTAGCGGTCGACGAGTTGCTGCACGGACTCCTCGTGCTGGCGGAACAGCGTGTGGTAGGCGTGGCTGACGGCGCGCAGCGAGTACGTGGAGCGCGGGCGCGGCAGCAGCGAGGCGGAGGGCGCGTGCGGCGCTAGGCTGCCGCGCCACACGTGCCGGCGGGCGCGCTCCCGGAGTATCGCATTAGAATTAAGAATCCTTTCAAAGTCCGACACTTGCTCGGCTTCGCTGATCTGCAACAGCAGCTTGTTCTCCGTCTCCCTCCCGCACGCGGCGTGGCACAGCTTCCTCTCGATGGCCTGTTGGAGATTAGACTTAGTTCTATTATCGATTCTCCTCGAGCTACTTACGTGAGTGCGCTTGGAGGTTGGATGCCTGTAGCCGTCCGCGTAGGTCACGGGTATCGATAACGTTTGGACGGAGATCGCACACGGTACTTTTTCGACGACTTTTCTTTTGACCTCTTTAACGATTACGTTGGTTTTGGGCTGCCGTTTGGTTTGGCCTGCCGAAGGTTGCCTATGAACATAATTTTTATCAGAAAATCGCGATCGGAGTGCGTCAGCGCTACGTATATTTCGGCCATATTCGGATTTTGGGCGTTCTGCCAGGCAAGCACTCCTTGCCCTCAGCGAGATTTCGGGTTTATCTTTTGCAGCCAGTTTGCTGAAGGTATCAGAATGGAAATCGATGGAACCGTCTCGAGCGAGCAGCGGTTGAAATCTGACTGTTTGCAAATCATGCAGTGCTTTCTTCGAAAATTGTATGGAGTGAGCGTAAAAAGTAGGCAATTTATCGTGTAGCGTGCTGTGGTCGATCGATTGTATTGTCAGTAATGGCTGTCTCGCGGAGATCGGCATAAAATTCGCCAAATGTACGAGGCGCGGAGTTGCGGTCGCGAGGCTCGCTAGGTCGATACATCAGTTTACGATGTCACAGGTTTCCGTGAGACTTTACGGTTTCTTTTTATCTAAAGCCCTGCCTTTGACATGACATTTGAGTCACGACATGATTCAATCGAGATAATAAAAAGTTTGCTATCGTTTGTTTGCTTAGAATTTAGTTATTTGTTTGTTTCCACTAGATATTTACATATCTAGTGGAAACAAACTCCTACTCCTAGGTAAGTACTTACTTTTTCGCCTTATAACCTCTTTTTTTTTTTAATAATACTTGATTTTCTCTAAGGAATATTCAAATTCTGATAGTTTTGATTTTTTCATTTTTACCTACGTTTAGTAAGTAGGTATACCTACTAATAGTAAAAAAAATTTATATGATAATTTTTTATGTTAGTTAAAGTTTTAGTTCATTATGAAAATGGCTCCATCAAACCTACGTAGAAATAGGTATTATGGTATTCTCTACCAAGGTAGAGATTACCTATTAAATCCTTATAATAAAGGCGAAAACGCGTTTGTCCTTTAAACACACAGCAACGCATGTGAATGGGTATAACTGAAGACTTAGAGAGTGACAGGTGTGACAGAAGCTTCTATCCTCAGAAAAACAGATGGTTCCCGAGGATTTCAAAACCTAGCTCCACGCGAAGTCGCGGGCAAATAGCTAGTAGATATTATAATAATATTATGTTCTTTATCAACAACGTTTAAGATAGAGTTACGCACGAACATATTGTTCCGAATGACTATGACGTCATGAATAATAACAACATGGTTGACATTTTGACACGAAAAACAAAAATACGCAATAAAAGATATTATCACCAATCGCTGTTACTTATTTCTATTCACTGTAAGTATGTATATCTAAGTATTGGTTTTTGATAAACATCGTTTGAGTCTGGTAAGTAAGTAAGTACCTATTAGCTTTATGAGTTAGATAAGGTGAAAAAAATTACATTAATTTATCCTGCGACTATCAATTTGATTTCCTCTCTCTTCAAAATAAGCGTAAAGCTTGTGTTAGGAGTGGGTACGACAATAATGTTTGTTGGTTTTTCCTTCAATCACGCCGCAACAAAGCATCGGATCGCCGTGGTTTTCTGCATGGCTATAGTTGAGGACCGGGAGACTGACATACTGTTTATCGCGGAAAATTAAAAATTCCCGCGGGCCTTCAAAAACTAAACTAAATATAAAAAATATCTAAATCACTATTAACCACTATTTGATAATTCTTTCTTTATTATAAATTGAGTACTATTAGAAATATTTCTAATAGTACTCAATTTATATTTATAATAATTTAATAATAATTTTGTTAAAAATCTACTTAATATTAACGGTGATAGAGGACATACAATTTTTAATACATACAATTTTCCGGCCTCGAAATTTTTGATATGTATTTATAAACCTATTAAACCTATTAGAGGATATACCTTCTCGCGGATAGCAGCAAGTCACTCTAAACTTTTACCACGCGGACGAAGTCGCGGGAATTAGCTAGGGTACAATAAAAAAAAAACTCTTCCGTTTTGAAATTCACTCAAAAATCGCAAAATTAAAGCAATTAAAATCAATCTATGTCAGTTGGCTGCAGTTTTTAGTTTCACGGCAATTCTGCAACTTGGCTGCTGGCCAACAAATCGTAACTCAAACACACAGGGTGCTCTCTATTAGTTTGTGACATTATGGGGGTAGTCTTTCCATATTATAAAACAAGAAAAAAAAAGACGTGTGGCACTCGGGGACTACCGCGGTAAAGCTATTGCATAGCATTTTTTATCAACGCCATCTAGCGGTGAGAGGAGTCCCGTGTCAGGTTATTTTCGTTACGGAATTTCTGGATTCGGTCTCCACGCTCAAGGCCCGCGATAGAAGCTATGCAATAGCTTAAAAGCTTCAAACTGTAACCCGGCTACGGAAAACTGAATATAAAATCTGTCTTATTGATTTAGTTCGTATAAATGTAACGTAAACCATCCGAACCCTAATAGGAATAACGAACCTCATCCATCAAAATCGGCTCAGTAGTTTAGAGGCTAGGGTGGAACATTCTAATCTCAGAAAAATTATTACTCAGTATGAAACAAATAGAACTACGCCAAAATATTATTTTTTTATAAGAATTACTTTACTTAGAACTAAACAAAAGCCAGTTCTGGTCAATATGAATTTTTGTTACTTATATTTTAAAGGCAATGCTGTATTTAGAATTTTAAAACAAAGCAGCCTGTATATACGAAGAAAAAGTATTTTCGATTCACTTAAATCTATCAATAAGGCATTCGCTATTTAAAGTCGATTATTAATTAATTATAGATTTTGATGACCTCAATATTTGTTAAGGCCTGTAAGAACTTAATTATTATTTTCCTTATGACTTGACAGTTTATAGGGAAAACATTTATTAGGTAAAGGAAAATTTTAAAGATGGTCTTATTCCAAATCGCCCATAATAAGGTCGAGGGCCACGACCTAGTCGCATAAGCGGTAGCGTATTTCAGTGGGATAATTCCTTGTATTTCTACTTAATTTTTACTAGCTGATACCCGCAAATTCGTACGCGTGGAATGAGATATTTTTTGGATTCCCGCGGGAACTCTCTACCGGGATCAAGTAGCCTATGTGCTATTCCAATCTATAATCTATCTCTCTGCTAATTTTCAGCCAAATCGGTTCAGTCGTTGCGGCGTGATTGAGTAACAAACATAAAAACTTTCACATAAACAAATGATATGGTGCAACAATCCTAAAATGCCAATTTTGTGGGATATAACAACTTACGTAGGAGGTATCCCGTATCGAAATATAAATGTCTCGTTTTAACTCTGTCTTGAGCTACGAATAAATAATAAGTAAGGAAGTCTAACTGCGTTAAAAAATGACCCCAACAAAAATTGCGCCGAAATGGGTGGACATTAAAATTAAGCCGTTAGAGGCGGGGATTAAAAACAAAAAAAGCGCGTCAACAGTTGGTCATTTTTCTTGCACGTCAAATTTTCATAACATCGTCCAATGACTCAGTTGTCATAGCAAACATAGCAGCACGCGCTAACCAATCATTGCTTTCGTTCTGAATTTGAATCGATCACCAAGCATGTCTACCTGTAACCTCGGAAGAGATTCGTACGATTCGTATTTTGAATCATTCGTCGTTTTGGTTTGAAGTAGGGCCATTTTTTGAGTGGATTTTGTTCTGAATTGGACTTCCTTACTTATTATTTATTCGCTTAGACAATCGCACAGCTGGGTAAACGCGCGGAAGTTATGATGTGTATGTAATGTAGTCGCTGTATGATTCTTATTTTTGTCTGCGCCTGCGTCCCACATTAATATCAATAAAAATATTCCACATTCCGGCGCGGGGTCGTGTGTCTTACGTGCGATCGTTTTTATACGACGGACTAGGGGTTACCTCCTGCTTTACCCGCCTGCCAAAAATGTAGAGTAAGTGTCAGACCAAAAAAATCGTGAGGAAACTCGCTAGCCTGAGAAGTTTCCATATTGTTCTCAGAAGTGAAAAATTTAAAATGTGAATATCATTGTTATAAAAACTTAAGGATTTAGAACCAAGGTTTTGAAAACTGAATTAGACCAAAAGTCCCCGTTATATAAATGCGAAAGTGTGTTTGTTTGTTTGTCCTTCAACCACGCCGCAACGGAGCAATGAATCGACATTTTTTGAATGGGTATAGGGTGACCGACCCAATTATTAGCACTTTAAGAGTTTATCCAATTTCAAATATGTTTTTTAAATTAAAATCTAACCAAATTCTTTAAATAATTGTGTTCATAAGGTTACTTGTTTAATAATTTATATAATTAAAGAACTTTTTAAGGATTTCTTTCTTAAATCAACAAGAATTTGAAATAAAATTGAAAAATGACCCAGTCTCCAATTATTAGCACATACGGGATTAAGTACTGGTTAGTACTGACGGGTAAGTCGATCAGTCAAAATGGCCGAAAACTTCAGGAACTCCAGAACAATATCTTTCAACTACAATACTGACGTCATTTTAAAACTTTCCAGATTAGAAAGGTTTCGATTGTGAAAAATATGAATTCCCCTAAATATTTTTTAATCTGAAAATTTAAAAACTACAATCAGAAACTTATATTTTAATCTTTTTTGCTAAAGTGCGAATAAACTGGTGCAGTGCTAGCAATTGGGTTGGTCACCCTAGTTGAGGACCTGAAGAGTGACATAGACTACTTTTTATTACGAGAAATCAAAGAGTTCCCGCGGGATTTTTAAAACTAAATCCGGACAGGAAATGGCGCACCAACCTCTATAATTAATCTATGATTTCATTGTTGTTGCTGTATGATCTCATAGATTTTTAATTTTTTTTAATGCTAAAAATTAGCACACGGATGAATAATATAAAAAAAACTTAAATAAATTAAAACTACTACTTACTAGGTAATTATATTTAGATTAATTTAATAGAGGTCGGTGCGGTGTGCGTTAGTTCTATAGACATTCGTATATCAAAAGGGGTGCTTCAAGTTGATTCTTAATTTAGATTTTAGGCTGTCATTTGCGTCATTTGTATGTTTGAGGGAATAAAGATCGCATTTGTGTATGCGCACACACTTGAACCGCCATAATAATATCTCTTGCGCAGTTGGCTTATCTTTTGTTTGTATCTACACATATTCTGAAGTCATAAAAAGAAACTACGGAAAACTTCAAACAACATCAACAACAAAGATTTTCACCTGCGTTAAATATAAGTATAGACTATAGAGTTTGTTCAAAAAGAGAACCGTCGTGGCCAAACAGTGAACAAACGCTTTTTATTGCATAATTGTGTATTTTGAATTCATGGTGATGATGAAGAAAGACATGAAAAGTGACACAGGCTACGTTCTATCGCGGAAAACAAATAATTCCCGCGCCATTTTGAATACCTAACTCTACGCAGCACTGGTTGGCATAACTTTTTTTTTATTCGATGACAAGATAGCCCTTGACTGCGATCTCACCTGATGGTAAGTGACGATGCAATCAAAGATGGTAGCGGGCTAACTTGGAAAGGGTATAGCAGTGTAAATTCAACCCATACCCCTAATCGATTTCTACACGCCATCGTGCCGGAACGCTAAATCGCTTGGCGGCACGTCTTTGACGGTAGGGTGGTAACTAGCCACGGCGAAAGCCTCCCACCAGATCAGACCAGCCCCCCGATTCAGACCCTTCCGATAACTTATTTGTCGGTCGATTCGGTTTATTAACACATATTTCGCTCGCTCTGAATCCACACGACAAAAAGAGATCGATATCTAACCGTATCGACACGGTATGTTATCGAACAGGTCTGAATCGCCCTGCAGATACAATTTAGAAATTATAAATTCCTAAATTGCCACCGCCGAGAATCGAACCCGAGACCTCCAAGTTATAAGACCACAGCGCTCACCACTGCGCCAGGGAGTTCGTCAAACGTTAAACATAGTAGTAAAATAAACTTGTTATTCCTTATACCCACGTATTATCAAGTTTATTATTCACATCTTGGGAGCATTAGCGCGACCCATTTGTCAAGGCGTTTCACTTGCAGGCTGACAGCTGCATCGCTAGTTATTACCTACGTTTGTATCGGCAATTAGTTTTCACTTCGACATCCAATGCAATATGCATTTATATACACGCTAGCAGCTAGCTAATGCCCGCATCTCGGGCCGGAAAAATCATCATCATCAATCATCATATCAATTCATCGCCAGCTGCTTCTGGCAACTTAATTGGGCACAGGTCTTCCTCTCAAAATGAGAAGGCCATCATCGTGTCCAAGTATTGATAGACAATACATAATAATTCCACCAACGGGAATGGGTCTGCTTTGTCTGCCCATCTTGACATGCATTGGATTGTGTGTACCTACATATGCATTTTTGAAGCTTCATTGTGGAAGCACTGTATACATAGCATAGTTTTGTTACCTATTGTAAATTTTTTTTTTAAAAGAGCAACTGCTGAGTTTCTTGCCGGCTCTTCTCAGCAGAATCGCATGCATGGGGGGGGGGGGGGGTCGAACCTGCGATTTTTCTTTTTTCAGTCCGTACCTTTAACCGTTGGGATATTCAGGCTTAAACCTTTGAGAACATTATAAAGAACTCTCGGGCATGCAGGTTTTAAGCTATCAATTAAGCTTAATTTGTATGGATAGGTATTTATCAGTTAATCACTCGATCAATGCTATAATTTAGTACCTAAATATTGTAATTAGACGTTGCAGCCATTCGCAATATTATAATCGTAGATAGGAACATAAATATATTCTCAAGAGATATGTTTTTCCG
This sequence comes from Hipparchia sbordonii, assembly GCA_038048805.1. Classification (NCBI taxonomy): domain Eukaryota; kingdom Metazoa; phylum Arthropoda; class Insecta; order Lepidoptera; family Nymphalidae; genus Hipparchia; species Hipparchia sbordonii. Next base: position 1,514,487 of record CM076107.1, on the reverse strand, counting down.
AGTGAGAAAAAAAAGTTTTTTATATTCGAGACTAAGTTAGAGACGTAACTACGTATTCACTCATCACAATGTTAATATAGTTTACATTAAATGTAAAAAAAATTGTGATTATAAGTAGGTATAGTCTGTAAAGCAAATTCCTTATCTGCGTAAATTAGGTTAGGTAGGTACCTACTTAGGTACCTACCTACTTATATGTTACGCAGAAAAAACACGCTACGGGTCGTTAACGTCCGTAGTCCGTAGGTACGTGACGTATTTTGCTCGTCCCGTCTGAAATAACCTTACTCAATGACAATCATTTATAGAAGAATTAATAACATCTTGATATGTATCTAAAAAAATGTACCTAGGTACCTACTATTCCTTTTAAACAAACCTATGGAAATATGAAAAGAAAAATTACCTAAATTATATTGCGATGTATTGCACATTTTTATTTTTATTATTTACCTACATTTAATTTCTACTTCACTGTCTTTTATAATTTTATCCAGTTAGTTAAATAGTTACCTAGTAATTCTAATAATATTAAAAAAATATATATTATAATCATTATTAGATAACTACTTATTGAGGTATACATATTTAGGAATGTCAATCATAAATCTTCGACCGATTCAGACCTTTTTCTTTGTCAGAGGCAAGTTGAAGTATAGAAGGAAAATGTTGAAGGAATGATGTGCGAAATATTTGGTTCCATAGGTGTATTTAAGAATAGGTACCTAGGTACACAATGAATATGCAAAAATAATATCGCTCCAGGCACTGCTTCTATTTTTCCATCAATAAACTTCTTCCGTAAACAAAAACATTGTGACATCCAACCTCCACGCAAAAACAACCCATTTTTTTAAATTTCTGAACAGATTTTAATTCACCGCAACTAAAATATAACGAATTTAAATATGTACGTACCGCATAACTACTTATTATAATAAAAAAAAGCTTATAATTTAATTTGTCAGAGTTACCTGACCTACTTACTTGGGATCGATGTAGATTTAAATTGTCGGTTTTACATTAGGTTCTTTTACATCAACACTTTACAAGGCACTGTTTTTTTTTTATAAATCACACGACACGCATAATCGCTTTTACATATTTAGCACAGAAAATCAATAAGTCCGCCAAAGAGGACTGTTGGTAATAGAAAATCGCTACCAACTAGCTTGTCCATTCAATACTGAGAGGAGACATGCGTAGTGCACGAGGTGCGGGATCACTGAGTGGCGGAGGATTGGGGAGTGAGGACACTCGGCGACGAGGAGCGCGCGAAAATTTATATGTACGACTACTTATATGCGTTTGGCGTAGGAGGTTGTAGGTTTGTACATTTTTTTTTTTCACAAAAAATACTGCAACGATCGATTATTTGTTATTTGCTAGCTGATGCCCGCCACTTCGTCCGCGTGGATTTAGTTTTTAAAATCCCGCGAGAACTCTTTAATTTTTCGGGATAAAATGTAACCTACGTCACTCTCCAGTTCCCCAACTATACCCATGCAAAAAATAACGTCGAGCCGTAGCTCTGTTGCAGCGTGATTGAACGACAAACCAACAAACAAAGAAACAAACACACTTTCGCATTTATACTATTAGTAAGAATTAATAGCTGAAACCCGCGACTTCGTACGCGCAGATTAAAGGTTTTGCATTCCCGTGGGAACTCTATAATTTTCCAGGATATACATTTTATCCTGGAAATATGTGTTAGTCCTGGATATGAGCTACCTCCATTCAAAATTTCATTCAAATCGATTCATTCGTTGTGGCGTGAAGAAGTAACAAACATCCATCCTCACAAACATTCGCATTTATAATACATAAACATACTTAGTAGGATACAACTTAGTAGGTACAGAACTTAGTAGGATTTATTACTTGCTTGTAAGTATGAAAAATGTATAATTTCTGGGCAGAATTTTAGATATTTACTAGGAACTCTAGTGCAGGTGCGCTACGAAAGAGTTGGTGAAAACTGCAACCCTAAACGGGTTCAAAAGGGTAGTTGAAAATTTTATGAGAGAACATTTTTTAAAACCTAATTTCACGCGGACGAAGCCGTGTGACGAGGCAGCGGGTGATAAATTGTTTACGTTAGATAGCAATAAGCTTTTGCCTGATAAAATAGTTAATACTGTAAATATTTAATTAGTAAATATGAACTTTATAAAATTGTGATAAATCTTACGCAACGCAACGAATATTACCTCCTGGTATGTATGTAAGTATTTACTTAATTTAATTACATGTGTACGTAAGTAACGTAACGCAAAGAAGTTGACCGTATGACAGTGCGTGCGTGCGTGCGTGGGTGTGTGCATGCGTGCGTGCGTGCGTGCGTGTCTGCCTACCTATTTTTCCCTTGGCTATCATGGTGGACTATAACCCAAAACGTTCCCATTCTGAAAGGAGACTTGTGGTTACAGTTTCAATTGTGGTGATTGGCTGAATTTGTCGCGTTCTTTCTGCAACATTGCATTTAAGCCAATAGCGAGTGAGTATCAGCCAATAGGAAGCGATTACAATCGTCATATTGCAACAATCATTTTTAACCCCCTACGCAAAATCTACGGGGTCTTATAAGTTTGACGTGTCTGTGTGTGTGTGTATGTCTCTGTGGCATCGTAGCAGCTGATCGGATGAACTGATTTTGATTTTGTTTTTATTGTTTGAAGGTGAATTAGTTGGGAGTGTTCTTAGCAATGTTTGATGAAAATCGGATCAAGATGGCCGCTGCCACAAAATGGCGGATTACATATTTTTATTTTAACGATTACTGACTAACGATTAGGATGTAATAACATGTCGGGGGTCTTTTAAATTTTTAAAGTTGAGACGATAATGAATATTGAAATGCTCTTGCCAATTTAAATTTAAAAAAAAAAACATTTATTTATAGCTACTTACTCTGAGCATTTAACTACGCTCTTTGTGGTACTATAATCAAATGTCCTTGATAATAATTATTTGCACTCTATTGTATGATAATTCGATTCGATTTGTTTATTTAGCCTAAAATTACAGGAAAATCTAAATATACATTATAATATGTAAAAGGAAAAGATGACTGACTGACTGATCTATCAACGCACAGCTCAATTGACTGGATAGATTAGGCTGTTTGGCATACACATAGCTAATAATATAGCTAATAATAATAAATAATACGAATTATGACGTTAAGAAAGGATTTTTGAAATTTCAATACCTACTTAAGGGGGTAAAATAGGGGTTTGGAAAATCGAAATTATATGATCGAAACGACGGGTAAAAGCTAGTAATATGCTTTTTATAGACATTATTCAAACTGATAGGTAACTTATAGGACTCAGGATGCTCAACGCGAACCGATGGTAGAGTCTTAACTTGTCATAAGAGCTCTTATATAATAAGACGATAACGCTTCATTTCGATGTTAGTCATCTTAGATATTTTTTGCTATAGTGCTCATATTTCTTAGTACTTTTTGTTTTTGGGAATACATAATGGTAACAAAAAACTTTTTCATTACTCATACACGGAAAGTAGGTCTGAAGTTGCCTGAGAAGCGGGTTGAAAGTAATACTTTTCAGCCCTAGGGAGAATCGTTTTCAACTGACAGCTGTCAAATAATTAAAAAAAACTAGTTGTCACATTTTTATTGGAATTCAAATGAAACACGACATACCCGAGTGCATCCATAGACAAGAAGAAAGATAGACTTTATTCATAAAGTAAAGACAACTGATTCATAGACTAATTAATTAATTTAATTAATTATTAATTTCTTTAGCTAATTTCTATTTTTATTTTGACTTTCCTTATATTCGTAATGAAAAGTACAGTGTTTACCTCGGGATAAAGACTTATTTAGTCCCTCGAACTATAGGCCCCCTCGCTACGCTCGGGCGCCAAACCCCGTCTCGGGACTAAATAAGTTACTTTCATCCCTAAGGTAACAATGTACTATTTTATACAAACGCATGTAGATTGCTTGTTGCTTGGGTTGGGAGATATCGCTTCTTAGCTTTGATTTTCTTAGCTATAAAGCCGCCTATTGTATCTAGGTACTTTTTGTGTACTTGAAGAATATTTTATTCGTCCATTCATTAAGGGTAAAAAGGGAACCCCAGAATGCGCGTGTTTGTACCTATAAAAGCGTTAACCTAAAAACTAAAAATAGAGAATATATATACTACCTAAATATAGAAATTACTATCCGTATCCATCATAGGAAAGCCACGGCAATCTTTCCAAGTGGTAGTTATTTATATTGCATTCCATTAGGGCTGACAGGAGGCCGGAAAATTTGCAAACGTCCTAAGCAAGGAATATACTACTCTACCGAGAGATCGCAAGTCTTGTTTCATGTAGGTACAACTAATTTGATTCTAAAATCAAAATACTTATTTCAAAATGCTCAAGAAGAATAGAATAGAAAAGTTTCTTATTCTAATAAACTTTTACAAAGTGCTTTTGAATCGTCAAATGAATCTATCACTGATCTAACTAATCAATATCCCACGGTAGATATTATAGTGGACAAGTGTATACGCAAACACAAGTGCACTCTCTATTCCCTCACTCTCATAATCCAATGGGATGGAATCCGGAGAGAGATCAGACTTTTCGTGATCTACGAGGCACAGAGGTAACACACCGCAAACTTCCGAACTCCGGGCTAATACTGAGAATTTCTTGACAATTCAATACCACAATTCAAGACCCAAGGCAATTTTTGCCTGACCCGGGAATCGAACTGGGCAACTCGTCATTGCAGTTGAACAAGCTTACCAGTGGACCAATAAGTTTACAACCTACTGTATCTGACAACCCTACCTTCAACCCCATAAACACAAAACATCACCGCGCCAACCAGGTCAACACCCTCAGTACACCCCGACAAATGAAAAAGAACCCCTCTTTCATACCTACTCATAAGACTCGACTCTAGTATTCGACGAAGTTGTGACCTATCCAATTGTCAGGGTTTTACGTACAACCTGACCTATCTTAGAATTCCTTAGTCACGTAGGTACTATGAACGCGGAATGGAAAATAATGTAGGGGTTTATATAACCGATGTGGCCTAGTTGTAGGAATAAATTTTTTTAGCCCGAGATTCAATTCCAAAGCCAAACTAGAACCTTAAACTTATACATCTATAGGTACATACATACTTACATATGTTTATATAAAAATAAAAATTGAAGTGTCTGTTTGAAATATCAAAATAACGGCTTTTTACTAATCGCATAATACGTAAGTAAATACGGTAGGTACTTATAACAAAAAAAAATATTATAAATTTTTGACTGTCTGTCTGTTTGTTTGTTGCCGCTTATCTCTTTTTTCACTGGTAGATAGCTGATTTTACCAGGAGTAACATAGGCTACTTTTTTAACAGACTTTCGAAAAAGGAGGCGAAGGAGTTGTGTTTTCCTGCGCATATCGATATCTCCGTGATTTCTAAACCGATTTGCGTGAATCTTTTTTTAATCGATACAAAAACTTTACGGCTAGGGACTTCACAATCTACCTAGGAATCTTCTGGGCAAGTGCGCTCCAACATAGACCTAATCATTGCTTTCCATCTGAGATGACTGTCATCAAGAGCAAGCAAGAAAGCAAGAGCAATGGTGGGCGTGTACCTATCGATTAATGAGTGATCATATATAAACTATGCATACGTAATGGGTGACCAAAGAGCTGGCGCTTATTTAGCCCAACGGCTAAGCCTCGCTCTGCAACGAGGGAATAGCGCCAGTGTTTTGGGCACCATGCCCATAAACGACCACTTGGACGGCGTGTATTTTTTGTAAATAGGTATAAGTAGTGATAGTTTTAATTTATTTAAGTTATTTATTTGAGTTTTATTTCGTTGTATGTTCTGTATTTATACATATACGTAATAATGTAAATAAGTATATTTGATGGGTAGGTACAGGTAGGTACTCATTGACACATTTAATTATTATTTACCCTTCGTTGATTGAACTCGTACCACGTCGATTGCTGTGCAAACACCGGCCGAGCTGTTATTTCTGTTATTTATTTAGTTGTTTATTTGGGATTTTCTGTCAGATTGAGTACCTACCTACCCATACCTACCTATTTTAATGGTGGAAAATTTTTAGGGTAAACGGTCATTTTTAACTCCCAATGCAAAAACGACGGGGTGTTATAAGTTTGACGTATCTGTGTGTATGTGTGTCTGTGACATCGCAGCTCCCGAAAGGATGAACCGATTTTGATTTTGTTTTTTTGTTTGAAAGGTGAATTAATCGGGAGTCGGGAGTGTTCTTAGCTATGTTTGATGAAAATCGGTCCAAGGTGGCCGCCGCCACAAAATGGCGGATTACATATTTTTTCACAACTCCCTCAATATGGGTATCAAATGAAAGGGCTTGACTAGTTGAATACTAGACACTATAATAAATTTCAAATCAAAGATGGCCGCCACTACAAAATGGCGAATTACATATATTTTTTAATTTCATATGACGGGGGTGTTTTAAATTTTCAACTATGGCATCCTTCTTTGTAGTTCAAAAGACAAATTCTTTTGTTCAGTTTTTTTAATGTAAGCAGATCGTAAAAAAGATTATCAACGCGCACATAAGTTATATATATAAGTATCTTAATTAATTCACAACCAAAATGAAATTAATACAACCGAAGATCAAATCTGTGGATAATTTGTGTTCACTGCTTCCAAGGTGATTCTCACGCCAAGCCGGGGCGGTTCGCTAGTGATACAGTATGAAAGGAACCAAGATATAACTAATCTCTTGAAGGTTCATACCTGTGTTATTATAACAAAATAACTACCTACCTATCTGCAAGAGGTACCTGCCTAAATATTGACACAACTGAAATGCAAACGTTTATTTTAACTTGCTTTATCTATTTTCTATTTGGCAACTAAAACATCTGAGCTGAGTGGGAAATAAATAAACACAAGGTATACAAATATGACAAGATGTCTAAATATGCATACTGATATTAAAATATAGTGCATCTTTTTTCAAATTTATACTAACGGTGATGGCTACGACTTCTTCCGCGCGATTCAGGTGTTTTTATTCTTGCGGGAATACTTTAATTTTCCTTGATAAAATATAGCATATGTGCTATTCTGATGTACTAGCTATTATATGGTGAACTTTTATCAAAATCTGTCCAGTAGTTTTTGCGTGAAAGATCATCAATCAATCATCCTCACAAACTTTTGCATTTATAATATAAGAAAATTTTGCGCTCGCTTCGCTCGTCGGTTATGTCTTTAACTAGAAAGACTACTAATTGGAGATGGATTGAAATGATAATGATGATGATAATAAATAATTAATGGCCCATAATAGATTTAGAGACTTATTTCAACACGATAAGATTTATTTTCGACAATCGCTTATCAACTCTTATGATCGTCTTGAGTCAACGTAAAAGGAGGTAGGTAAGTATGTGTATGATAATTTGCTCTAATAAAAAATCAATTGAAGCAATGAAAATGTTTGGCTTCCGTTAAAAGGATCATAAAACAATGTGTGGCAATTGGTCTATCACGCAATTCGCTGATAATTATTTTGTTATGGTGTAGGTATACCTATTCTGTATTGAATTCTATGGAATTTTTTTAAGCCAACGGAATCGAAATTCTCCATATTATAATTTCAATTAATTGTAGTGGTTAGCTCGAACCAAAAATATCTATTATCTTTTTCCCTACCATATAGATTACGCGAAGTCGCGAAATCGCGAGAACTCATTCATTTTCCGGGATAAAAGTAGCCTATATCACTCTCCTGGTCCTCAACTAGTTATACCCATGCAATAAATCACATCGACCCGTATTCTGTTGACCCGATCTGTTGCAGCGTTATTGAAGGACAAACCAACAAACAAACAAACACACATTCGTATTTTTAACATTAGTAAGGAAATATATAGTCCATCTTTACGATATTACCACAGAAATACTGTTCATTTTGAAGACCACCGATAATATTGCAGACGGTCTCAAGCGAGTCGATGGCAGCCGGTGGATACAGGTGGCACAAGGTCGTGTTCTGTGGCGATGCTTTCAAGAGACCTTTGTCCAGCAGTAGAGATCTTGGAGTTTAATATACAAGATATGTAATAATAATACTTAATATAATATAAAACTAAAAGATCTTGGAATAGAACTTTTAAAAATCTTCGCCATAAGCAGGCCAAGCGCACTCCGCATTTTCAGTATAAAGAAATACCTGGCCGGGCTCGATTAGTCGCGCCAATTCTATGGGCTAACTTAGTCTGAAGGGATAAGAGTTACGCAATAGAAAGAGAGGCAACTTATAGGTGAATATAACTTTAGGTAATTTAGCGCTGTACGATCTGAATTGCACTTTATTGTGTGGTAGCAAGAGTCGCTATTCATTGAAATGATTTTGAAGAGTTTATCTTCTGTGCATGTACTATTATGTATTCTTGCCATAAGCAATCATACACCGATTAAACTATTGCAGCGATGTATTCAAGCAAGCGCGTGCAAGCGATTATCCAATATAACAGGCAAGCTTGAAATGCACTCAAGTATCATATTATTCATATAGTATAATCCCTGCAGTCCTTACTTTATTGCGTTCTATTTCAAGACTTCTTTGTTCGAGTAGGTCGAAAGGTTATAGAGGTCAGGACGATATTTTACTGATCCGATGAAGAATTGCCCAGAAAGTAAGTTATCTACTTACTAGCCGTTCAATTCAAAGCCGCCGTTTAGCCTTTATACGTAATCTAAGGGAGAGACTATAGGGGGCATTAGAAATAAACCGAAAACCAAGAATATTAAATATTAGTGCATTTATTTGGCAAGATATAGGTACATACTTATGTATCACAATATTATTATCATAATTTAAATAAATAATTAAATACTGTTTAGTACGTCAAAAAAATATATAAAAAATTGGTACAGTCTTTGGAAATTATTATTATACTTTGAGATTTACCTACCTTGAAAAATGAAAATTTTTATTCTTCCAATTATTGATATGAAACATTTCATTAAATTAAAAATAATGCTTATTTCATAAAAAGGATGTGCAACTTAACTCATAAAACTTACAATCTAATAATATAATGACTATTTACAAACTTAAGCTAAAAAAATCAAAAACAAATTCAAAATTATCAAATAAAATAATAAATAATAATGATCCACAGAAATATCTATCCTTCAGTGATCCATACGAAAGCTATAAAGAAAGAAGAGTTACATATTTTGCTGAATAAACTTTCTCTCGTTAATACAGTTTTCTAGTTCATCGTGATATTTATCGATTTTTGAATCAAAACCAGGACTTTGAATATCAAGATCAAAGCTATTCCCAGTAATAATCTTCTCTCTATTTAAAGTTGAGTCGAACCTAACTTTTTTGCCCGGCGTATAACTTTTGTTAGAAACGTCAAAATTATCGACAACCCTCTCTTTTAGTGGTGTAACATTAGTATTCAAACGCGTATTTCTAATAGTTTTTATCGTTTCGTATTCATGTTCATCGTCTATTTCTTCGATTTCAATTTCGTCCGAATTATCCAGCTTTAGTCCAGGATTTTCTATTCCAGAAGAATCCTTTTTTTCAATCTTTTCCTTAGGTACCTTTCGCGGTACTTCGTAGGGATTTAAAGTTACATTATGTTCTACCTTCTCAGTTTTAAATTTCTTTTTCAAAGTTTTAAAAACTTTCTTCGAAAATTTATTACCCGCTTTTAGCAATGAGTGTTTCAAATCTTTTTTGCTATCGTTCGATTCGTTCGAGTTATTGATTTGACTGTTTCTGTTCAGATTCATGATATCTACAGCACTGAATTGTGATACATCACAGCCTAGGATTTTACTTTGCTTATTGTAAAACGCGTCTGGAAAATCGTCGCCTATATTTTCGTATATGGGACTTTCGGATCTATAGCTATCTATGTTTTCATATTCAGGGTTCATATTTGTAATTGATTCATTAACGGTCGATATTGTACTGTTTGTTTCATTAGTAAACAACTTCCTTGGTATTAAATTTGTAGTTGGGCCAATGTTGATCGGTACATGCGGTCTATTCAAAGCTTCAATATTATATTCCAACTCAGGTTTCGATAAGTCTTGATCTTCGAGAAATGGATTTTCCGTTACTGGTACATCTTCAATATTAATGTTAGGATTCAGAAACGGATTCGTGCTTTTCTTATTGGAAACAATTTTCTTTTTGGTGATAATTGTTATAGTTTTTATTTCCATTATGTTACTTTCGTTTAAGTCATCGTCGAAATATAAGGATTGGTTCGAGGTTCCTGGTGATTCAATAGCGAGTCTGTCTATGAAGCTTAGATTACTATTATTCATAAATATTTGGTTTGTTACGTTTGTCTGTATGTTAGTTGTGTTTGTTATAGCGGAAATGTCGTTTGTATCTAGTCCACTATTGTGTGTGTTCAAAGATTTTTGATCAATACCAGAAATTCCAGAGTCCATTTCTATATCACTATCATGCAATAGAAATTTATCATTCACATCCATTGTATCAATTGTGTTTCCATTGAAACTTTCAATATTATCTTCTCTTGGACAGACTGGTGTAGGATTTGAAATATCTTGTTCATTTAAACAGACAGCATTTTCGTGTAAATTAGTAGTTTGATTAGTTAAATCGGTTAAATTAGCATAAACAGGTTCTGTGTGAGATTGTATAGCTTCAGTACCTTCAGGTATAATAGGAGTTTCATAATTTTTTATATTCTTCCGTACATTTTCAAGTTCCCGTTGCAGAAACTCATTGACTGCTGCTCTGCTGATACCTAGAAACAAAACAATTGGATTTGTAAATTCTGAAAATACATTTATTAAAGCTTTCAGTCATATTACCTATCAGAAATTGTTAATTAAAAAACTTTTTTTGCATCTGGCGAACATCAAAAGAAAACATCAGAAAATTTTATGAGGCCGTCTAAGAAACTTTTGCTATCCATAAAACAAATAGCAAAAATCAGTTCACAAATATTTGAGAGAGACAGAGACACTACTTCAAATAAACAAATAGCAAAAATCAGTTCACAAATATTGGAGAGAGACAGAGACATTACTTCAAATAAAAAATGAGAAGAGAGGTTAAATAAAGTAGGTACCTAGATCTAACGCAGTGTTTTCGAATGCAGCAATATCACTTTTGGTCCGTTTGCGACGCTTGTTGGGTGTTATTTCCATTGCTGTGTTGCACATAGGATCTTCATTGGCGAGGAGGTCCAGCGCTGGATTGAGGTACACGTTTGGTCCTGTCTCTATTTTTCTTTTAGACGACTTCACTTCAAATTTGTTGTTGTCTACTGATTCCATAGCATACTGAAATAAGAAGAAATTAAAATTAACGAAGATAAATGATAATTCAGGTTCTTTGGGTATATCTAACTTTGGTGCCAAAAAGCATCAATATACTAGGTGCAGTTTAGTGGTAGATGGACAGGTATCAATTACTCAGTGTAAAAAATTATGCCATTTTATAATTGTTATTTTTATAGCCTGAGGATAAAAGAAAAACCATTTGAAGACTTTAGCCCAATGGTTAAAGGTACTGAAAACATCTAAGGTTCAATCCTCACTTATTGCACTATTATTGTCGCACCTACTCTTGAGCACCTACTCTTGATGCGCTTATTTGGAGGGGAGAAGAAAATATTAGTCAAGGCCAGCTTGGCTATTATTCTTAAAAAAATGTTCTGAAATATCTCCCCAGGTATTATAGAGTAATAGTCTGCCAAATCTGGGTTTATAGTACAGGCAAGACCCTGTTAAGTAAGTCAACCGTGATTTTCAGGGGCTTGCTAGACTTAGTTATAGTTATATTATACTGTAGAAAACAAGTTGCCCAATTTGTCAAATTTCATATTCAACTACGCTATTAAGCACCCTGATTGATTCTGGTAGCTAAGATCTTTTGTTTTACGAGTTAGAAAAGGTATTTCATAAAATATCAAAAACGAACTTCGTACACACAATACCTTTTTTTATAAACGCTGGGGTGCAGGCCCCCATAACTTACCTATTTAAGACGATGTTAACACTTTTACACCGGAAATTTTAACACACAATAATTGGTAATAGATGTTTTGACCACTTGCAGCAAGAATTTGTGATTAATTTCACAATTTTCATTCAATATTTTATTTCACAAAAGATCGCATAAAAACACGGCAGGTGCAAAACGACGGTTATTTTTGTTTGACAGTTGACAGACAGTGACAGCATTTACTCGCAGCTAGTGACTGACGTATTAGTGTTTCCGGTATATGTACGGTATATTTTATCGATTAGTTTTAATCGATTTTATTGACAGTTTAAATAGGTACCTACCGCTGCGATCACCAATGAAAACATTTGATGAAACCAATAATCATAATATTCTTTTCATTTCAGTCATTTGTCATTTTGACTCGGCTGAGCGAATGTCACAATCAAAAACGTCACAATCATCATTGGCGGAGTGATTACATTCTCTTTGATCATTGGCAAACACTCTTTCGCCATTGAAAAGGTTAAACTATGGGTTAAAACTGTTAAATATGCACTGTTACTACAATTATTGAGAATGTAACAATGATTGATGCAGCTTTTCAACACTGAGGCATGCCAGATAGGTACTAAAAAGAGCAGACCTGCCATACTTTATAATCGAGTTTTAAATACATACCTATACATCAAAAATTGCGGCGCCCGGCCTATTGTTCCACTGGATCGAAACCTTATCTCTCGGGAATCGCGCTTGCTACGGCCACGCTCGAACTACCCATCAGCGCCGAAAATACAATGGTATGCTAGTACTTTCAATCATGGTGCCAGTATTAGGCACTCATGGTGCCTCAACTATGTCATTATTATTATGGCGATATTATTTATTTTTAATTTAAAATGAATTTTTAAGAAAAAAAAAGAAAACATGGTTACAAGAAAAAACAATATAACAGCAAATAAATCTTTATTTTCGCTAAGTAACCCCCTAAATGTCATGTGGTTCTAACAACCAAAAAATATACTATTTTTATTTTACTATCACATTAAAAAGTAAATACATATACACTATAGTTACTCTTAAGATTAATGTCCGAAGAGTTAAATTAGATTTACATAAAAGAATTTTACTCAAAAACTACTCAGAAAGAGAACATTATTTAAATTACTAATTGAAATTATTGTTACCATCACCTTTTAATTCAATCTAAACTTGAAGTGTATGTAGTTTTTTTTTTCATTGGAATATAATATAAAAATAAACTCAAAAATACGTGAAAGATCACCGTTACAACAGTGCACGTTGTCACTAGTTAATGAATCCTATAAGAAATTATCACAAAAAGGACTTATTACACACATGCTATTACATAAAATCAACGTTATTATTATAGAATACCATAATAATTCTTACACAGTTTCAAAAATATACAGATATTATTAATTTTACTTAACCAGAGGTATCTTTTATTATAAGTAACATTAAATGCTGCTAGCTGTACTCTGCGCCAAATAAAGAAAAATCGGTATTGAATACCCCTTTTTATCACATTATCGTCGCTTTTTTACTAATTTAGTGTTCTCTCATTCACATTTAGGAGCTATACGGAATACATATACATGCTAAGCTTTACTTGGTACGCAGACTAATTTTATTATGGAAAAGACTTTCACTTAAGTATTAGTTTTTTATACTTCATTAAAGGCGAACTATCACCGGTGCAGAAATACAGTTGTGCAATCTTAATTTTAAAAGTTAATATCTTCAAAATTAAGCATTTATTTAAAAGATTTATCACTAAAAATAATTACTGACGTTATAATAACATACTGAAAATTGAGATTCAGTAGCAGTTCTTAAAATTTATTGTTTCCAAAAATATTGATATAAATAATATTATTATGTAGCATTAAAAATTGGTTGACTACTAGCAAATTTACATTTTTTTCATATAAGTACCTACCAAAAATAAACCATTTGTTAAAATAATCATATTCATTAATATTGTTTTACATTTAAATTGTACATTTATTTTGTACTTAGTACTACAGACGTATATTTTGGTGTGTAGTCTCTTTTAAAATTTAAATAGTCAAAGACATTAAAAAAACGCGAGGAAAACACAATCACTAACACAACCAGGAAATTTTACTACAGGTAAGCATCTAATAACAACTTTTAAATAAACCAAATTAGTGTCACGTTTTTAAATTAATTTGAATTTTAAATAAATGTGAAGCAATTCCACGTCGTATCTACGTCAATACTTTTTATATGAAAAATAAACTTTAATGAAAAGACATCATTACAATTGACTTGTATTAAGATCGAGGCAGTGTATTTCTAACGCACAGCGTGATTTGGCTTCTAAACCCTAATTTTCTAAAGCCTATTTTAAATTACCAATGAAATAAAATGATTGTACTTTATCAATTGCATTGCTTTCCATTTTACTTAGGTACTTTGCATCTGCATGCCATCAATATCACAGACTATTTATCGATTAATACACTTAAAATAAATTGTAAATTGAATCGGAAACCGAATATAACTAACGATAGATTGATATCGATAATTGAATCGCTAATCCATTATGTGGAATTTGGATTTTGGACATCACTAATCTGTCATGGAGGTATCATCGATGGCAAATATCGTTAAAATCAAAATTATATTTATTCAGATAATTTATGTACAAAAAAGGGAAATATTTAGTAGAAATATTGTTTCGAAAACTAAGAAAAAAATCACAAGTGGCTTTGACGTTTTACGTCGAACTTTGACTGCAGTCAACGGGAAAAGGAGTTTACATATTTGTTGACTTTAAGTACAAAATCCTGAAATAAATGACTTCATTTCAAAAACCGTACATTTCACCCGCATAGTCAACTTACGCATCGCGCAGTATATTTCACGGCTGTTAGTACATAGATAACTATCAGAAAAAAGAAAACCAATAAGTACCTATTCTTTTGGCTGTCAAAATTAAATTGCCTAGATATTGGCGAGTTCCCATTAAACTTGGCTGTGCTTCTCGAATTAATTAAATTATTAATAATCATTTATTTAGAATGATTAATTTTTATTCGATGACAAATTTGTTCTCAACTCGGTCTCAACCCGCGGTAACTGGTAATTGGTCTAAGACGGAAAGCAGGCTAACTTGGAAGTAGATGGGAGTGTTTTATAAGTCGTACCCCTTGTCGGTTTATACGACGTGGCATCGTACTGTAACGGTAAATCCCTTGGCGACATATTACTGGCAACTAGCCATCAACCGTTACTGGAGCGGGAGTTGCTGGATACGAGTGGCAAAAAATGTTGTTCTGTGGCAATCATTGCAAGAGATTTACGGACGTAAATCAGTTGAGATGACAACGATCCGCTACCAAAACGGATGAAATAATCCATAATAACTAGATATATCCAAATTTTCATTTACCTGAAAAGCATAGTTTAGAAAGTCTGGGAAGATACCCGACTTAGTGGGAACTCGCCGTAATAGTACCGATGAGCACACATCGAGCCCGAGAAATTTCATAGAGCGTCGCCTCTGTCACTCATACTTATGTTACGTCGTCTCGCTTCACGCGACAGAGACGACACTAAATACAGCCAAAGCCAGCCGACCAGCCCTTTGGGCCTTCGATGTGTGTGAATATTTACTGACGGTTAACAGTGGTGTGCACAGGATGTACAACAGGGTAGAGAGATGATATAAAATGAAAAAAAAATCTCCAGTACCAGTTATAAAAAACTTAAGGGTAGGCATTGTACAAATTATAATAAGCTTACCCTTAATTTTTATCTCGTACTGGAGATTTTCCCCATTTTATAACATCTGTCCGCTTAAGGCCCAAGACACGGGTCTGCCCGCGAAATTCAAATTTAATTTGGTTTTTCGCAATTTGTAAACTAATACAACAAACTAGGCTTATGGTATTCAAATTGCGCCAATTTCAGTATCATCTTCACAGGTTTATATACTAATCTTTACGTGAAAGTTGGCGACACGGCTCGCTAATGAGTTTGATGTGAGCTACTCACAAATTAGTTATTATTTTGGCTAATTTCTTAAACTGGATACTTTAACGTAAAGATTAGTACATAAAGCTGTGAAGATAATACTGCCATTGGCGCAATTTGAATACCATAAACCTACTTTGTCGTATTCGTTTATAAATGGCGAAAAACCAAATTAAATTTGAATTTCGCGGGCAGCTCCGTGTCTTGGGCCTTAATGCCTACCCTGTATGCACGCCACTCCGGTATGGTATGGTGTCGGTGTAAAATTAATCTATCTCCAAGTTTTTAAAAGCCTTCTCCATAGCTTTATCCTTCTTCTTGTCGGGTAGAGCGTTGATCCTCTGCTCCTCCTCGGACCGGAAGTACGGCTCCATGGCCTTGAGGGTCTGCATGCACTTCTTGTGCAGGGTCTGGGTGTCGGGGAGGGTCCCGCCGTGGTCGGGCGGCAGCGCTGAGCGCGGGACGACATTCTCGTAGAACGTCTCCAGGTCCTCATTTTTATGGTGGAATTTTATCTGAACACATAAAAATTTATCAAGTGAATCGAGACATTCATTTATCTTCTAAATCTCATTCTACGGAAGAAATAGATACCTAGATATGTTTTAGACAGATACTTTTTATTAGTTAGGCCCATATTACACTATACTATTTATAGGATCCTATTTCGTACCATAGATTATCACTCCTAGAAATATATATGATGATCTATATAGAATGATCTATTTAGAATATAATCGAAATTCTGGCGGTGATAATTTGGGAATTTATAATTTCTAAATTGTCTCTGGTCTGGTCTGGTGGGAGGCTTTGGCCGTAGCTAGTTACCACCCTACCGTCAAACGATTTAGCGTTCCGGTATGATGACGTGTAGAAACAGATTAGGGGTATGGGTTGAATGTATACTGGCATACCCCTTCCAAGTTAGCTCGCTACCATCTTAGGCTGCATCGTCACTTACCATCATTCCATCAGGCGAAATCGCAGTCAAGGTCTATCTTGTCATTCAATTTAAAAAAAAAATGATAAGGCTAACTTATATCGAGCAAATCGTTTGTTTTAGTAGGAATAATAATAATAATATTTATATATAATTTATTTATTCACCAAAATGCAGGTACAATATGATGGAATAGAGAAAATCGAGCCTTATACATTTCCCATGATAGGTGTGTGATTAAAAATATTAAACATAATGTCATTATTAAAAATAAATTAAAAGTTAATAATTTTGAATGTCAATTTTGAATTTTGTAGGAACTCGTGTTGACGTCAATTTATCTTAATCTATTAACGATCGATATTTATCGGGACAGTGCCTATGTTCCTTACCATGTCGAAGAACTTCCTGTCCATGAAGGGGCGGATGAGCAGCAGCACTTTGTCGAGTATGGGCTCCACGTTGAACACGTGTATCTCGCGCATGCGCACCGGCATCGCCTCCTGCACGTACTGGAAGAACTTGCGCAGGGTCCTGCAACGACAGGTCAACACCATCTGTAGTGTTTAGATGTGGGTAGAATAGTCCAGTCAAAACAAGGTTTAACCTCTGGAAAATTGCGAAAGTTTTGAAACTTTGCACATCGAATTATGGGTCCCTGGGGATGAATATACCAAAAGTCCTCATGCGTACGAGGCGAGCTCTAGCGGCAATTAGCGGAAACAGGACTCTTTTTTTGGTTTTTTGTTAATATCTCGAGAACCTTTGGTCAGAGGTGCGTGGATAGATCAGTCAGTAAGTCTGTCACCTTTGCGTTTTAAATATTTAGATAAAATACAGAAACAATAAAAAATGTTATCAATGCACAGCTTAAACCACTGGACGGATCAGGCTGAAATTTGGCATACAGGTAGCTATTAGGCCATAGGCATCCTCTGCGAAAGGATTTTTGAAAATTCGACCCCTAAGGGGGTACAACGGGTAAAATAGGGGTTTGAAAAATTTAACTTAACGTGTGCGAAGCCGAGGGCAAAAGCTAGTTGTTTAATAAACAATATGTCTTTTTTTTGTACATAACTGTGAAGTTTATTTTCTGAATCACCCTTGGTACCCAAAAAAAAAATGATAAACCATGATTGTCAAATATTATTACAAATGCCATATTGCACCGGGCGCCGCTAGCGTGATTTTTCGAAAAAGCTATCTTTTAGTGGCCTTAAACTCGGTAATTATTAGGAATTCAAGAAAAATGCATATAATCATTATTGTTGCAAATTTAATAAGCTTCAATTATGTCCTAGTAAACTTTTACCTTTGACCAAAGGTTCTCGAGATATTAACAAAAAACCAAAAAAAGGGTCCTGTTTCCGCTAATTGCCGCTAGAGCTCGCCTCGTACGCATGAGGACTTTTGGTATATTCATCCCCAGGCACCCATAATTCGATGTGCAAAGTTTCAAAACTTTCGCAATTTTCCAGAGGTTGGGCCATTTTTTGAGGTTTTTTGACTGGACTAGAAGCGAAAAAATAATATAGACGCCACTGTGTAGTAAGAGCCAGTCGTGTATAGCTCTTGGACGGAGTAGCACGCGAATGAAATGTGCATTGTTATGTATGTATATTATGTTATGTAATATGTTATTTACTAGATGATACCCGCGACGTCGTCCGTGTGGATTAAGGTTTTGTGATCCCGCGGGAACTCTCTCATTTCCCGGGATAAAAAGTAGCCTATGCGCTATTCCAGATTGTAATTTACCTCTGTGCCAAACAGCCAAATCGGTGCAGTCGTTGCGATGTGATTGAGTAACAAACATACAAACTTTCGCGTTTATAATATTAATAGGATAATAGGATTGGTACTAAACGATCCAGTACGCCATCCTTCACCGATCAATCACTCAATTCCTTCAGAAAATTCCTTCTTCCTTCTTTTTGTGTACAATATAATAACTATAAGAGGGAGTCCTGAAGCAAGGTTATAAAACACCTCCCCACTCTTCCACCTTTGTTCCAAAGGAACGTTATTATTAGAGTTTTGCCGCAATTAGGATACAGGTATTGCATAAAAACTAAGACAGATTACAGGTCTACCATAAATATTGTCAAGGTCTTCTAAAACCAGGGTTTAAAGTGGAAAAGTATGTAGTAGATAATACAAGCAAAAATAAATAAAAATCTAATTGGGAAGCGAACACAAATAGCGGGCACTGAATCAGTAAGATTTCTAATGATGACACTAAAATGGTTTGTAATAAAAAAAGAATGGAAGGACCGGAAGGACTATAATAAACAGAAATACAATTCCACCAACATAGGAACTTAAATTGGAATAACGAACTACTACTTTTGAGTACGACTTATCTCCTGTTAGTGAAATTGCCCCTTAATACAATAACATACAAATTATATGCAATATTATTTTGTACCTAGGTACAAAATAATAGGTACCTACTTGTTGGTAATTAAAATGTTTAATGGATTATTCAAGAGGAGGTTTTTAAAATAACACAATGATTTATAAAGAGTAAAGAGCAAGCACGACAGTAAATTATTATAATATAAAATAAAATAAATTATAATAATTATTCAGCGCATTCTTTACCTTTGTCTGTCCTTTTGGAAGCTATTCAAATAATACGTACAAATATAAATAAATATATTTATTCAAGCGAAACACATATAAATGTAATTTGCTAACGTATATATATATTTACCTATGTATATTTGATTTCAAAATATCTAGGTAGGTATTCAAACCTTTCAAAAATAATTCTTTTAAGATTTTTTTTTTACATATTACAAACTGGTAATAATATGTAAAAATAAATAAATAAACTAAGCCTCAAACATATGAGATATAGTTTTTATTCAAACTTAATTAAATGAAAATCGTTATTGCCATCAGGAAAAGATAGAGTAACTATTCTCGTAGACAATAATTACTGATCTATAAAAACTAGAAACTAGTATAATCAGAATATAAATTTTAATATACCTATAAAAAGACTTGTTATGAGTATATAACTAGGTGACTAGGTTGTTTTCGTGGATTTACTTTTTGATTTTCCGGGAATATAAAGTTAATAATTTTGAATTTGATATTCAATTGTATTTAGAAGAGCGACACTCGAAATCTATCAAACGTTGTAGGTAAATACAACGTAAATGTGCCCTAATCAACAAGATTTTTAGTACTTACGATAAACTAACTCTAGTGAGATGACCCAACTTCACTCCCCGCATGTCGAATAGGAAGATGTATCCGGGCTGCGGACCCCTTTTGTTAAGACACGCATCTGAAATTAAACAAATATGACATTATTATTACAAGAAAACAAAATATGACATTATTATTACAAGAAAACAAAATATGACATTATTATTACAAGAAAACAAAATATGACATTATTATTACAAGAAAACAAAATATGACATTATTATTAAAAGAAAACAAAATATGACATTATTATTACAAGAAAACAAAATATGACATTATTATTACAAGAAAACAAAATATGACATTATTATTAAAAGAAAACAAAATATGACATTATTATTAAAAGAAAACAAAATATGACATTATTATTAAAAGAAAACAAAAAAAAATTATGGGACCACCTCGCAACTTTTTTTTTAACTCGCCTTTTTTTTTAATCGACAGAGGAAGCTCCTCTGTCGATTAAAAAAAAAAATCAGGCGAATCGGTCCAGAAATCCCGGGGTAATCGGTGGACATACATAGAAAAAAAACCGGCCGAATTGATAACCTCCTCCTTTTTGGATGTCGGTTAAAAATATGACATTATTATTAATATTAATGACGCTATTTTAAAATATCATTCCGTTCAATTCCGCTGTCCAAGTGTTCATGGTCTTTGCTGCTGTCAGTTTTTTCTAGTGCGAGTGTCTTACGATTTTTTTAAGCTATTGCATAGCTTCTATCGCGGGCCTTGAGCGTAGAGACCGAATCCAGAAATTCCGTAACGAAAATAACCTGACACGGGACTCCTCTCACCGCTAGATGGCGTTGATAAAAAATGCTATGCAATAGCTTTACCGCGGCAGCCCCCGAGTGCCACACGTCTTTTTATTTAACTGTTGCAATATATTGCAAATTATGGGCACTCGTTCCCCAACCACTTTTGACATAATCAATATATCCTTTTTATATTATAAATGCAAGAGTGTGTTTGTTTATTGGTTTGTCCATTAATCACGCTATTAAGAATAGTGGATCGACGTGAAATTATGCAGGCCTTAGTTGGATTTGGAGAGTGACATGACTTTTTATCCCGACAAGATAAACGTAAAAATTCAACCGACTTCAAACGCGACTACAAAGTATATCAATTGTGCCTATAAAATTTGAAGAGTTCCCTCGATTTCTCCAGAATCCCACCTCCAGATCTTGACCTGATGACAATGGGACTACCTGGGAAGTATACCCTTTCAAACAAAAAAAGGATTTTCCGAATCGGTCCAGGCGTCTTCGAGTAATCGAGGAACATACGTAAAAAAAAAGATTCCGACGAATTGAGAACCTCCTCTTTTATTGGAAGTCGTTTAAAAACTATTATTAATTTTATATTTTATTATATGTAATATTATTAAATTATAAATTATTTTTGAAAATATATATTTTAAAAACCTTAGTCTTAATTACATTTCTGTAGCCGCTACGCTCACCGCACCGTTAAAACATCGTATAGGTAGGTACAATCGCGATTCAAGGCTTGGTTACCACACAAAATGTCAATAAAAAATTCCATGCAAAATGTTTTAGTGATCATTGTCGACAGATATGTATAGCTATAATTGTATCGTCTACTATCTTCGGATTGCCTGCGTCATTTATAATATGATAGGCCATAACTCCCCGATTCGACATCTTCTATGTAATATAAAATAATAATAATTGTGATGGGTCATAAATTGATACCTATTATGACACTAATGTCAAACATGCTCTGATAAGATCAGTGATAGTCTCCTGTAGGCTGTACGGGATACGGTATCGATCAAATTCAAAATTCAAATTCAAAATCCGTTTATTTCATGTAGGCCAACTTGTAGCTCTTTAGACATCATAAATCTACCACCGGTAATGCAGGTTCTGCTGAGAAGAGCCGGCAAGAAACTCAGCAGTTGCTCTTTTAAAAAAAAAATTACAATAGATAACAAAACATACAGTGCTTTCACAATGAAGCTTCAAAAATGCATACGTAGGTACACAATCCAACGCATATCAACATAGGCAGACAAAGTAGACCCATTCCCGTTGGTGGCACCCGTTCACGAGCATGACGCAAGATTCTTCGCTCAACCATATTTGAGATCCCGGGCACGCACCTCAACTTTTCGGAGTTGTGTGCACTAATTTAAAATATCACTTGCCCGACCCGGAGTGACATAGGACTTTTATCCCGGAAAATTGAAGAATTCCCGCGAGATTTTAAAAACGAATTGTAATAGAATTATACGAGTACGTACCACGGTGATTATTTTTGTTGTAATTGTCGATATTTCGATCCAGTGGACTCGTATAGTCATTAAACCACGAATCAAGTCTAAAATCTTTAGTTTAAAAACTAAATCCAGGCGGACGAAGTAGCGGGCATCAGCTATAGTGCCGCATATATGTATGCATAAGCGTAAAAAATCTACCGAATTAGGTACATTTTAATTTTAATATTCAGTTGATTTTTTTTAACGCAGTCGGGGTTTTTATTTAATACCTAATTTACTTATTTTGTTTCGAGTTACGTGTACATTAATTATAATATACAATTATAATATGCATTCCAATTATTCCATTGTTTTTTTTGCACTTAACGCGTATCACTTCTGGAGCATCGACATACGCTACCCGTTGACCTCTATAATATTTAATCTATGATTAACACATAACACAAGATCATAGGATTAACACTAGAGTTGCTACTGCGATATCTTTTTTGGATCTATTTGATTGACGCCATTTTGGGTTTGATTGATACCGTTTTGGCATTGTTAGCAGTAAGCAGATACAAGTGATAATAATAATTAATCTATAAAAAAATCATTTATTTCGTTTCTTACATAGTAATTCGTATCTATAGGGTCAACATATCCAGTGTTAAACATAGATTAACTTAAGAGATCAGTGCGCTGACCTTAAAAAAACAGCGTCAATTTGTTTTATTCGTTTACATTGTAAAGATCACGCTCTCTGGTCCTGCGCGAGATATACTAAGAGATACAATAATATGCGACATCAAAACATAACATAGTACCTACAAAAATCACAAAATGGTATTTAATATTTACCTACCTATACCTACTATCTGCAAAGAAGTCAGTCTCTGTTACGATCTATTTATTTTATCTTTCGTTTTCCTTATTAAACAGGTCTGCGATTTCAACTATAGCGTAATATTAATGTTGTTTTAATTGAATATCTGACGTAATTTGAAAAAAGTTTTTTCTTACTAAACCGTGTAGTTAAATTTGAAATAGAAACCCTGTATAAATATAGAAAATATTCGCATCATAGAATTTTGGATAAATTATAAAAACAAAAAACACATATAAATAAAACTAGCTTTTGCACGAAGCTTTGCTCACGTTAAATTCGATTTTTCAAAACCCTATTTTACCCCCTTAGGGGTAAATCGTCCTACGTCATAATAGCATCTGTATGCACAATTTCAGCCCGATCCCTTAAGTGGCTTGAGCTGTGCATTGGTAGATCATTCAGACAGTCTGTCAGTCAGTCGGTCACCTTTTCCTTTTATATACATACTTAGATGACAAAATTAAACTGTCCGTGTGTGGTTTCGAAATAATACGACTGTATAACTGCCTCAACCTAAGCTCATGATTATTTGAAAGATAGCATAACCCATACAAAAGTATATTCACGTTTTCATTTTCTTTTTGCACAGCTCTTTTGGCACGACCATCGACGTAAGTGTCGATAAGGTGTCGATTTAAGGACGAGTGTCCTAATTGATCCCGCGTCATCGCGCGGTCACGTCGTCGTCAGTGGAAACGGCTCTTTTATTTATCAATGCTATAGTTCTTTCAATTCACGAGGGTACGCGTCTCATGGTTGTGTGTGTGTTGTATCTACATAAGTGGGAGCGAGAGCTTGCTCGCGCCTGACCGCTCCCACCTAGGTTCCTGACAGGCACGCACACTTACATGTACACTACGTAACCATAAGAAAGCGCCCGTTCCGTTGATGCGATATGGCATCGAGCAATCGATTCGTAAATAAGTACAAATAAGGATACTTGTTTGTTCGCACATCCATTTCCAAAATCGCATGACTTAATCGTACCGTTACAAAAACCACCGAAATTAGTAAACGTTGTGTCCAATTTACAAAAAGATGGTATATATTTCTTATACGTCGATACCTCATTATCTACGCAATGCAGTGAAATACAACCAAATTGTTGACCTTCAGCCAGAAAGAGGCTATTGGAGCCATGAGCCGGCATTTTCAATGTAGGTCGCGAATTTTACTTACCCACCTTTAAATACAAAGGACAAAGACTTCTATACATCTAGGGAGTGATGCCAGTTTTCACCAACGTTATACCCTAACTTTTACGGACTACTACTGAGATCTATAGCTTGCTCTGACTCAGCTCAGACTCAACATAGAGGTTAAAACGAGACACAAATATGCTCTGACATAAATCTGTCTCGTTTTCGTCACGTTTGCCGGGTCAGCTAGTTCTTTAAAAAAAGACGTGAGGCACTCGGAGACTGCCGCGGTAAAGCTATTGCATAGCATTTTTATCAACGCCATCTAGCGGTGAGAGGAGTCCCGTGTCAGGTTATTTTCGTTACGGAATTTCTGGATTCGGTCTCCACGCTCAAGGCCCGCGATAGAAGCTGTGCAATAGCTTAAAAAATCATTTTAGACAATCCAACAGGCGGATAACACCTAGTGAATTTTACTAACTCTTATCAAAGCAGATACAGTGATCAAGAAGGTACCTATTCTGTTTTTCGCAACGTCGTCGCTGTTCACGAACCGGCTCACCTTGTCTTTAATACTTGATCTTGGGACTTGGGAGGCCTTGAAACGGGCTTTTACTTCGACTTATCAATTTTTAACCGACGAAAAAAGGAAGTTCTCAATTCGTCGCGCATATTTTTTTTATTTTTGTATTGACGATAGATATTCGATCATGTTACCAAAAAATTCTGAGCTACTTTTCGTCATATTTCCCGATTAACCAGTAGGGTTAATATGCGCGCCACGAGAAAATTTTGTCTACTCATTTACTCGTGATTTTGTATGAGATTTAATGAGTAAATGGGTAGACAAAATTTTGTCCCGGCGCGCATGTTAGCCCTACTGGAAAAACTTATAGTTGTAAACAAGGTGGAGAGACCTAAAAATGGGAGGGAAAGAAGAACACTTGGCCAATAACCTAGCCGCTGGTTTGCCCGGCAGGCTTGAGGTGTTAAAGGTGCGTCAATCATTGCTACAACCTCAATTGTAGTAATTAGCTGAATTTATCGCGTTCTCTCTTCAACAATGCATTTTAGCCAAAAGCAAGTGAGTATTGGCCAATCAGAAATGAGGCAATCGTCACATATGTAGCAATCATTTTTAGAGAATCGCACCACAGTTCAAGACACTCACTGGCCTTCCACTTACGGGTACAACCGCATTTAGAAAAGCCGAAGACCGGACAGAGTGGAAGGCTATAATATAGTTAGCAACGCCGTGTAGCCACTTACATATGGACACGATGTTCATTTTTAGAGAATCGCTCCACAAGTCCAAACACTCACTGGCCTTCTACTTCCAACGGCATTAGGAAAGCCGACGACCAGACAGTGTGGAAGGCTATAATATAGTTAGCAACGATGTGAAGGCACATACATATGGAGACGACCTTCATTTTTAGAGAATCCCACCACAGGTCAAGATACTCACTGGCCTTCCACATACGGGTACAAACGCATTTAGTAAAGCCGAGAACCGCAGGGTTATTACGTATCTCGCGACAGGTTCGCGACAGGCGTAAATTGCGCAATCGTTGCTGTCAAACGTCACTTCTGCTGTCAAACGTCACTTCTCAAACGTCAAATTTCACTAGTGACAGTAGTAGCAACACGACAGCAATCACTACGCGATCGGTTGCAAAATGTCACTAAAATTCGTATTACGCAAGCCAATCGCGCGCCTATCGCAAAATGTACTTTTCTTCTTTAGAGATGCTTGATGGAGAAGAAAGGAAGTCAAATACTTCGAGAGGGTTTTACCACAGACCACAACACAAAACAAATAAAAAATATAACAATTCAACCGCTGACGACGATAAAAACTGTGTATTTTGTTTACATCTATTGCCGTCCTATCGCGAGTGGCGCTAGTATCGACACGTGAGCAATAGATGTGCGATTGGCTTCCGTAATACGATTTTTAGTGACATTTTGCGACCGATCGCTGTCGCGTTGCTATTGCTGTTGCTGTTGCAAATTTTTACGTAATCAGGGTGCCGGACAGAGTGGAAGACTATAATATAGTTAGCAACGCCGTGAAACCACTTATATATGGACACGACCTTCAGCAATTAAGTGTGCAACCAAGAAGGAGATTAATTACACTATTAAGATGCGATTTCGCCACTTTCTCACTCGAGCTATAATCCCGACCTTATCTCGAAACTATGTAGGTATATACTATAGGAATTTAGGTCGTAGCCGATTTATACGACTCCGCTCCCACCCAACCAAAGTATGAGCATTCAAATATGGACTTAATATCGTGCTCTGGAGATACATTTTACAGTAACAACACAAAATAGCAAACAGTGCGCTGTGCGTACCGCACAATTCAACAGAGCGGGCCGCGCGCTGTGAGCACGGCGTCTGTTCGCTTGAAGCGTGCTAACGGTCGGCGTACGTGCGCGGGTGGAGAGACGCCGGCCGCCGCCGCCGGAATGATAGATGTAGGCGCGAAAACAGCGCGTAGCCTGTTATAGCTGGTAGGCGCGGGTGCAGCGAGTAGCCTGCTAGCTGTAAGCGCGGGGGCAGCGAGTAGCCTGCTAGCTTTAGGCAGGATTTGTGTTGCAGCGGTGTCGTGTAAGTGGGCTACGACCTTTTAGCCACCCTGTATACAGCATGTATAAACTTTAGTAACTTGCCAAAACAACTGATGCAAACAGTGGTATGTAAACAAGTAAGTTAGTCATTAGGTGAGCCAGACAAATATTTTGTATCACACGCCTAAAGTTGCAAAACGGTTTCTGTTTGCAACAGACAGGTTTTCCGTTTAGATATTTTAATAAAGCCATAATTACCTTGAGTTACCTAGAGTCTCTCAGGGCCGTTTTAAATTTGTAATGACTTTGTTTTAGTATCGTTTATTTCACATTCATGACCATCTCACATCAGCAACTCCTCAACGTCTCACTACTGAGTAGGTCTGCTTTCAGAGAAGTTTTATAGGCCATAGTCGACCACGCTGGCCCAATTGGCAGACTAGATTCACATTAATCCTATTAGTATTATAAATGCGAAAGTTTGGATGTAGGGATGGATGGATGGATGTTTGTTACTCAATCACGCCGCAACAATTGAACCTATTTTTGTGGTATAATCTGGAATATCACATAGGCTAGAATCTCAGCGGGGATTAAAAAACCTCAATCCACGCGAGCGAAGTCCCGGCCATCAACCAGTCACAACTAATTTTTCAACACACTTGCTCATAAAGTGGCTCCCGGTTCACCGCAATTAGGCACACAATGACACCTTTAACTCAAACTGTGACTTTTGATTACTATTATTCACAATGTGAGTTATAGAATTTTTTTTTTTAATTTTTTTGGTTGAGTTGCTTTGTTCTTAAAAAAGTTTCTACTACAAAAAAGATCCTACCTATTGCCAAGATACCTATTGCTTGCTCATTTCATACAACTCTGCAACTTCGTATTTAAATAGATAATTTCAACGTGTTTAATAAATAAAACTGTCACTCAAATATAACTTTTGTTTTTTCTGTAATAAAGAAAACTGGAAATTCCCCATTTTGTACGTGGCTATAAGAGAAAAGCCAAAAAAAAGAAACCTCATTCTTTTAGTCTATGGCCATTAAAGGTGCGCGCGCATTCCGGAAAACTCATTAAATCAAATAAACACCTGAATAGGCTGTATGGTCGTCGATCTTTGCCTGCCCTCAAAAGCATCTCAAGAGGGCGAACAAAAAAACAACATTAATTTTTCCCGCCATTGCGAAAAAATTTTCACAACTCGTTTTCACTGTTTTGTACCATAATGTACTATTTTAGTATTATTTTCTTCACAAGTGTGTTGAAAAACGTCGTATGATACACGTGTATATTGATGATTACCGTCCTCGGCTACCTTAAGACCCTCACCTAACGGCTCGGGTCTCAATAGCGCCTCAGCGGTAATCACCAACTTTTACACTTGTACCATAATGAACTATTATTTATTATAGCCTGGTATCTAGCCGCAACAAAAGCATACCTTCCTGACAAGAAGAAAGATTTCAAGATAACTTACCAACCGTCATATAGAGCAGTTTGCAACCAGGCTCTGAGCTGTACCTACTTGGATAGCTCCAAGTTCTATAAACGGTGATAGATCAATAGGGCGTGAATCGTGAATCTCTACAGAAATTCAAATTTCAAAAAAAAATTAAAATGACAAATAGAGATTACGAGTGTTTACTCGTAATCTCTATTTGTCATTTGAATTTCTGTAGACAAAATTTTCTCGTGGCGCGCATGTTAGCCCTACTGGTCATATCCTTTGCAGGAATTCTTGATATGCTAATAACTTCTATCAGATAGAGTTGAAGATAACTTACCAACCGTCATAAAGAGTAGTTTGCAACCAGGCTCTAAGTGGTACTTGGATGGCTCCGTGTCGTGAAGCCGGTGGTAGATCAGGTCGTATCCTTGACGGGACTTCTCTGGTAGGAAGGAAAACTCCCTGGAAATAGATAAATTGTAATTTAAATCTTCAGATGCAGATTTGATTTTTACAGCAGTAGATCAAGTTTTAAGTATTCGAAAAAAAAAACGGGCAAAAATTACATCGTATTTCCAAGGGTACTGTGTAGAAACATAAGATAATGAGTTCTACAAAAAAATTGCGAAGTTAACTAGGTCTAATTTTTAACCAATTTGCATTAATTTTCAATGTGTTGCTTCATACAGAGCCAAAATTTTTATATACCTTTTATAGGTGCATATTACTAAGAGATGGCCATTAAAAAAAATGAATACCCTATAAACCCAGTTACATGTTTGTTCAGCACTTTAGTCAGTAAGTTTTTAACTTAATATTATTAATAATACTGTATTATAATCTAATTGGTGGTACAAAATAAATGTTTCAAGAAAAGTAAAGTCGTCTACAAATGATTACTGCGACGATCGTAATCATCTCTGATTGGCCGATCCAACGTTTCTTTTTTATTCAATGACAAGATAGTCCTTGACTGCGATCTCACCTGATGGTAAGTGACGATGCAGTCGAAGATGGTAGTGGTCTACCATCTTCGACTTTGATGGTAGGGTGGTAACTAACCACAGCCAAAACCCCGAACAGTTCTTACAGCAAGGTCGTGAATTCAGACATTTGGCACAATTGAGAACGTAGTAGGGGGGGGGGGAAAAGAACCCATAAGCCGGTTATAAGGTATGTACGACGTCCGTCTCAAAAATATGGCGGGTTTTCCAAAAAAATAATTGAGTTAATAATACATACAGGATAATAGGTAGGTATTAGGTATACTTATTGGGTTTGGAATTTAATTATAGGTCTTGTTTATTGTATTACTTAGAATCCAATCATGTTAAGGCTACAATGTTGGGTAGGTAATTAGGTATAGGAGTTTAGTTGATGCGCAGCGTCTTTTTATATTGATTCTCGTTCCATTCAACATAAATTTAGGTTTATTCACTTTCTTTGCTTTATTTATTACTAGCTAACTAGCTGATGCCCGCGACTTCGTCCGCGTGGATTTAGTTTAGCCTATGTCACTCTCCAGGTCGCCAACTATACCCATGCAAAAAATCACGTCGATCCGTAGCTCTATTGCAACGTTATTGAAGGACAAACAAACAAACACACTTTACCATGAATAATATTGTAGTAAGGATTCGTTATAGGCAGGTAGATACAGATTTGCCCTTGACTGCAATCAATAGTTAAATCGATGCAGTTCTGTGAAAATAAATCAACAAACGACGCAATAGGTACATTAAGTAAATATAATGGTTGACTGACAGAGCAGAACTTAAGCCACGGATTTTGTTACTGTAACTAAGTTTCTACACATAAAATAAGAATAATCCTACTTATATTTTAAATGAGAAAGTTTGGATGTATGAATGGATGGATGTTTGTTACTCAATCACACTGCAACGATTGAACCAATTTGGTTGTGGCAAAGAGATAGATTATAGTCTGGAATAGCACATACACTTTCGCAATAATACTTACATATTTTTTTTTTTTTTAGAAAGAATATTAGCCAAGCTGAAGTTGACTAATATCCTCCTATCCCCTCCCAATAAGCGAAAAGCTTGTGCTAGGAGTGGGTACGACAATAGTGCAACGGGTGGGATTCGAACCTGCGACCATTCAGGTTTCAGTCCGCATCTTTAACCGTTGGGCTATTGAGGCTTAAATATTAGTAGGAAGTAGGATAGTAATAATTAAAAATACACTTTCATAAAAAACATTTATGACGTCAATAAATTGTTATTACTCTCAACATATTAATTAACATACTCATAAAGTTAGGTAGGTATATTTTTACGAAAACAACTAAATTAAAAATTTAAAAGACCCAATTACCTAGAGATTACAGATCGTGTGATACAGCCCCCTGACTGACAGACAGACGGAGTACTATAGTATATATATAGTAATAGAGTCGTGGTACAGAACTAAAAAAAGATTCCGACGAATTGAGAACCTCCTCCTTTTTTTGAAGTCGGTGAAAAACAATTAAATATGTAGGTGGCGGTTAATTCACAATTCACGATTTATGTTCATGTTCCCACTGATCTTTGCCCTATGATAAAAAGTATATAATTTATTTATTTATTTGGGTTAACAAACAACGTCACAATTTGTCTTAATTGTAACAGGTTTATATACAAGACTAGCGGACGCCCGCGACTTCGTCCGCGTTCCTCAATCACTACAGTTTAGGTTGGCAGAACCCTTTCAGCGTCAGGATCGGAAAAGATTTTCCCGCTTTTCTGTTGAAATTTTTCCTGAATTTTCTTTGCTATAAACCTCACGGAGCCCGAAACTTTTCCAACGAATGCAAAACCGTGGAAATCGGTTCGTGCGTTCTGGAGTTATAGCGTCAGGAAGGAAAACCCGACTTATTTTTATATAGTAGAATATTATTAATTGTGGCGTCAACGACGCAAACCCCGAATCACATTATATATGTATAAATACCTAGGTACAGAACGTTTTTAACATTAACAGCTAGGATGTTAATTGAACTCGATTTCTCAAGGATCCCATCATCAGATCCTGACCTGATGACAATGGGACCACCCGGGATACCCTTTCAAACAAAAAAAGAATTTTCCAAATCGGTCCAGGCGTTTTCGAGTAATCGGGGAACATACATAAAAAAAAAAAAAATTCAGACGAATTGAGAACCTCCTCCTTTTGTGGAAGTCGGTTCAAAAAGTCACGATCGATTGAAGGACAGGCCAAAAAACCATCAAACACACTTTCGCATTTATAATATTAGCAAAAAATAGTAAGGATTAAATACAATCTTTCATAGATATGATTAATAGTAATTTATATCTCCATAATTGATTGCCATATCTATTTAAAGATCTGACAGTTAGGCATGTGCAGACCAGATAAAGTTCTTATCTAGTCTATGGTTTCGGTATTAATTTTATTTTAATTGACTGATATATTAGTACATTGTTACTTGTTACTTGTTAATAATAATAATCGGTTGGAACGACATTCCATACCTGCGCGGTAGATTCATTTGACGATTCAAAATCAGTTTGTAATTTTTTTTTTATTTGAATGATAAATGGATATTCGCATGTCAGAACTCAAGCCACACGCAGTGCAGAGTTGGTAATTGCATTTCACAATATAATGCGTACTAAGAAGGAAGTACCTACTATGGAACCGTGTAAAACTACAAATAACGCAGTAAGTATATAGCAAATGGCAGTAAATGGCAGCAGTATATGGCAAATTGTATGTTGAGTTTTTGCTATTAATTTATAACTAGGCGCATTATTATTTTGTGATGTTATTGTAAAATGTAATAAAGACATTTTATATCATACTTGCTCAGTAACTAGGGATTACTATGGTGGAAAGTCTCCTTGTAAGTTGGTGTTTGCAATTCAAGGCAACATTACGTCGCACTATGCTTTAATTGTAATGTTCACTTTACAGTTCAAGCTATGCAAAACTCCTTGGTAAACAATCTCTTTTCTTATAAAATGGTAAGAAAACTTTTTACTGAAAAAAAAAAAACACTGAACATGGCGGCATTTAATTTCCATACATTTCAAACTATGCAAAACTCCTTGGAACTCAGAGCCGTAAAAAAAAAAATGGAAAACTATTTACGAAAAAAAAAATGGAAATGGCGGCATTTCATTTGATCTGAAAGTTTGTGAAGTTTGTTCGTAAAGGGATTTAAGTTATTTACAACAATGTCAAGCACTTCATCAGATGATGATAAAGGAGGAGAGCCTGATTTTTGTTTGCTTGAAGCAGAACAAATGATGCAAAACCTTTTGCCGGATAAGTCCAAAGTTACCTCGCAAGAATGATATAAAGTAGAATGCTTACCTCGGTTGCAAGTAGCTATTACACCCTCGAACTATATTCACCCTCGCTCGCTGCGCTCGCTCGTGTGACTAAATATCTCGGGTGCACGCGATCCATTAGCGCCCTATGCGAGCTGCGCTCGCACTGGCGCCAAATTGGATCTTGTTCTGTAATAGCTTACTTACGTCCCTTGTGTAACAATCTACTATTATGATTAAAAATTACATATTATGCACACCCTTCTAAGTAGGTACGCATTATATTGTGAAATGCATCTACGGAACACTGCACTGCGCGTGGCCTGACACGCGATTGGCCATTTATTTGGACAAGACGTTGCAAGGTAATTATAATGTTTAAATACAGTTAAAATAAGCTTATTTTAGTAAAAAAATTATTTTATTAACTTTTAGCCAATCTTGAACGGAATTTTTTAGGTTTATTAAACCTTTGGCTACGGCTTCGGCCACAAAGCGACCTTCGTTCGGACATTCAAATCAAGAGATTATTATAGAATAGCTGACTCCCGCGACTTCGTCCGCGTGGAAGAGTGACTTGCTACTATCCGCGAGAAGTTATGTCCTCTATCTCCGATAATATTTGGTAGATCTTCACCAAAATTGAACAAAATATTTCTAGTAGTACACAAATTATAATAAAAAAAGGATCGTCAAATTTGATTTAGATTTGACGAATTTATGGAAAAAAATCAACAAAAACTTCCATCCCCTATCCCGGATAAACCTTATTGTTTATCAGGATGAAAAGTATCCTATATATTGAGGCGGAGTATCAGCTACCACTATTCCAAATTTCATTCAAAACCGTTCAGTAGTTTTCGCGTGATGCGCGCACAGACAGACGGATAGAAAAAAAATTAAAAAAAATTGTTTTGGGCTCAGTTTCGATAATAAAGCATCCTCCAATTAAAATTTTCAAAATACATTTAATGTACAGAATTCGTCCCGTTACAGTTTTATTATAATTTATAAGTATACATGTTTGTACTGGGTGTTTACATGGAAAATTTTATTCGACCAAAATAGTAACAGTGTAACTTACTATAACCTTAAAAACCCGCTGCGATTGACGCAAAGCGAGGTAATTATTTATGCCAAACGACTAAATGGCAAACAATAACAATATAATTCAATTAATTATAGATTTATTCATGGCTTTGTATTTAACTACTATTAGTATCACGTTATGTCACGTTAGGGAGCTACGAGGGAACAGACAGACACTCAGCAGATACACACGTCAAACTAAACGAAAAGAGGGGTAGTATAACCCCAAGAACCCAATACATTTATTGACCCGACCCAGGAATCGAACCCGCGATCTTGCCATCCACAGACGAGCGTGCTAACGTACTAGCCCACCAAGGCAGTTATTTTGATATATTATATACTGCAGCCTAAAATGGAGCGCGCTTGCCTAGAAGATGCCTATTCCTTTTTGATTTACAGGTACCCATACCCAACTTATAGTTAGTCGAAGAAGCGGAAGCCGGAAGGGCATTCCAAATTTTGACTGTGCTTATTATTAGGTACAAGGAGGCAAAGCGCTAATTGCGAGATCGCGGAATTTCTTGAATTTGAAATGAACGTAGCGGTGCAGTTCCATTCGACGCCTTGCGGTTCTTTCTGCATTTATAAATAGCCTCCTTCATGTAGCTCTCTGTATTGTTTTGCCGCCATTGTTCATTGTATCGATTCCCATGGCTTTTCTGGCCGATATACAATATCTATATATCTACAACGCTTTACAGTTGATTCCTAGTGGCTTATAGGCTTTGCAATTGATTCTTAATGGCTTATGTACACTTTAAAGAACCATAAACCTAATCGGTTTCTACACGCCATCTTTCCGGAACGCTAAATCGCTTGGCGGCACGTCTTTCAAGATACGGTGGTAACTAGCCTCGGCTGAAGCCTGCAACTAGACCAGACCAAAAAAGCAACGCTTAAAGCAGTACGATTTCAATTTAGGTTCAAGACATTTGACATCTTTTCAGGGTTGGTAGTAGGTACTTAATTAAGTATAGGCCCAAGGACAATTCATTCAATCAATATTGCCAATAAGTAGGTACCCATAATTGCCCTTGCCGGGAATCGAACCCGAGACCTTTCATTTATTGTAAGACCACAGCGCTTACCACTACGCCATGGAGGTCGTCAAAATATATACTTATGTTTGAATTGTCTATGATTTCGAAACAAACTACAGACTAGCACTTGGTGTGAAGAACATATTATAACGACGTTGACATAGAAAATGCCGCATTGAGCAATGCGCCTTTATATATCCTACATAATATAGGTACATAGGTAACTACTAAGCGACTATGCGTAGTACCTACCTACATACTTGTGTGTGCTTTAAAGTGCTTTGTATCGTCAAGTTTAAGTACAACATGGGGTTATTCAAGGGGCGGACCAACAAATTCCTGAAAAGCCGGCAACGCATTGGTGGTGCCTCAGGTGCTACAAATGTTCATGGACGGCGGTAATCACTTAACGTCAGGTCACCCGCCTGCTCGTTTGCTAGCTAAAAATATCAAAAAAATATATTAACAAAAAGTGAATCTACCACTGGTTTGGAATGCCGTGCTAACCGAGAACCAGCAAAAAACTCGGCGGTTGCTGTTTTAAAAAGTACTCATTATTCTAGAAAAACTTAGAATGGACATAAGAAAACATCAACCAGCTTTTCGCTTATTTTGAGGGGAGAGGAGAATATAAGTCAAGTTCAGCTTAACTAATATTCTTAAAAAAAAAAAAAATTCGCCAGCAAAGGCTAGTAGGTGCAAAGTGCAAACAACAACAAATAGGTATTTACAAGACAGCAGCTTACTGTTGAAATCCTACATAATTATGTTGGACATCTTAATGTCCAACATAATTATGTAGGATTTCAACTTTAATACTATTCCAAGGACTACAAGTTACAAGTATATTAGTTGCTAATGAAACATAACTCATTGATTACAGATTTATTATTATCTTTTCAACTTATCTATTTTTATTTTTGATATCATCCAAAAATATCATAATTTTATAAACATTTTAAGTGCCGAATTATATCATCATTTTTAGCTATTTTTTTCCTTTTATATATTCAGATTTAAGTGCCTAATTATATCATCATTTTTAGCCATCTTTTTCCTTTTATATATTCAGATTTCTTATATTCCAAGTTCCAATCAAGTAGTTTTTATATATTAAAGTTAGGTATAAATAAACAATGAATTATTATTATAAAAATTATGGTTATGCCAATTGTAGGGGGTATAATTAATTGAAAGGAACACATTTGTAAAATATGTACCAAAGTTAATTTTTTTTAATGTAGTGTTGTTCTTTTAACTAAAGAACACTATCATAGAGCATGTTAAGCTTATCTTATCTTAGCTTGTCAATTCTCCAAAAATAATTGTATAATCTGACTATGTATTGCAATCACCTCGGATTGGCCAAATCCCACTCGCTATTGGCTAAAATGCATTGTTGCAGAATGTATGCAATGAATTCTGCCAATTACGATAGTTGAGACAGTAGCAATAATTGATGCCACATTTACATAATCAATCTGCTGGTTTATTATAATAATAATAATTTTTATTAAAGGCACAAACCCAATATACATATATAATTAATTATAATAAAAGTAAAAAATAGGATTAATATAAATGTAAAGACTTAAAACTATTTGGGAAACGCTTCCCAGTCATCACAGTTATCATGTTCAGTTATTTCTTATTACTATTTTATCAGTGTAAAGCTAAATATATAAAAGGAAAAGGTGACTGACTGACTGATCTGTCAACACACCGCTGAAACCACTGGACGGATCGGCCTGAAATTTGGCATACAGATAGCTATCATCATGTAGGCATCCCCTAAGAAAGTTCAACCCCTAAAGGCATAAAATAGGGGTTTGAAAAATATAACTTAATGCGAGTAAAACCACGGGCAAAAGCTCTTTATTTACAAGGTGAAGACAATAGACAAGTAACAGACGTTTGAGAATAGTTAAGCTAAGTTTATTCCCGCGACTTCGTCCGCATGGAGTAGGTTTTTCCGGAATAAAAGATAGCCTATGGCACTCTCCAGGTCTATACCCATGCAAAAATCACGTCAATCAATTGCTCCCTCACTGATTGAAGGACAAACCAAGAAACAAACAAGCTTTCGCATTCATAATAATATTAGTAAGGATTGTATTACTTACAGACTCTCGACTGATGACTTCATCTCGTCCGAACCCAGAATTCTATTATCAAACAATTCAGGAGAGTTCCTTCTTATGTGATAATACTTCTCAATGCACAGCTTCGTCCTCTCCAAGTCCCCGTAACAAGCATTATAGAATAATAACAATTGTTTATCCGTTAGATCTTTGGGCACATATTTTGTTTTATCTAATTTCTGACTCCACTGTTTTAAACTATCGAAATCTTGTTCCGAAAATGTGTCCAAAGACGCGATTGCCGCGTTATAGTCGTATTCTAAGTCTACAACCATTGTTCTTTATTTAAGAAAATTATTTAAATTTGAAATTATTATTAAAATGTGTTACGATAAATGCGCGACGAATTAAAAAACAAAATACACCCACTCTCTAAGCAATTATTTTGACAACTAAGTGAACCGTGAACGAGAATTGATTTTTATTTTGACTTTGACAGTAAAGTTTATGACGGAAACACGACGGAAATGATATGACCGTTGTAGGTAGGTACCTAGGTACCAATTTAGTCTATGTTTAGTTTAAGTAAAAAATGTTGCCAGACTAAAGTATTAGTATAACAAAAATCTTCATCCTTCGAAGTTCAACGTTCATGAAATAGTAATACCTGAAATAAACCAACGAGATTTTCAAGCAGAAAAAAATTAAATGCTATTGCTAATATAATTTGGAAAAATGGATTCAGATACTTCGTAAGTTAATAAACCATTTACAGCATTTTACCATTACACAATTTACTTTTTTAATTACACCATTTACCATTGCACAATTTACTTTTTTAATGTTTAATTGCTAATCTTCGTAATGAATTTTTTCCAGTGAAAGCAATCTATTCATTATTACAAACAAGGCTCGATTCCTGAGGTTTCTAAAGATTTATAAAAAAACAATATTTGTTTTTCTAACGCCTTTAATTTTTATGCCAATAGCATTTATAGGCAAAAATAATGTAAGTCTTAATTAGTACCTTTCACCACCACAACAGTTTGTCACACAGCCACAAAAGTTTGATGTCGGTGTATATTTTATCATTACCATTTTCAATAGTCAAAGATTAGTTCAATAGTTCTCAATTTAATCTAATGTTTCGTTTGCTACAAGGAAGGCCTATAAAGACTTCATATTGATCTGACATACATAATATTATGATGGTTTTGATATTTTTAGGCATACAAAAGTTTCTACATTTTCCTCGTCTCTACTACTTTTTTTACGGGGG
This sequence comes from Hipparchia sbordonii, assembly GCA_038048805.1. Classification (NCBI taxonomy): domain Eukaryota; kingdom Metazoa; phylum Arthropoda; class Insecta; order Lepidoptera; family Nymphalidae; genus Hipparchia; species Hipparchia sbordonii. The sequence continues at coordinate 1,476,205 of CM076107.1, read as the reverse complement.
GCTTTTTACACCTAGGCATCTCGTCTTTTGTCCCAATTGCACTTTTTACCGTAATGAACGCATTCAACTGGAGATTGATCAATACAGTAAGTTGATTGAAATTATTTACCCACTAACTGATGCCCACGTTCCACTAGGAAACACGTTAATTAAAATCCCATAAAAACTCCTTGAAAAGACGTACGGATGCAACTTGCCTTTTGTCAAAACAAATTGGCAAGATTATGGCAGATACTTAAAAATTTTCTGGGGTATATCGCCTTTGGGTTTATAATTGACTCTCGCCTTCAAAATAAACTCAATGGGATTTTTTTATAGAAAACAAGGGCCGTAGACTTAAATCAGAAACTCGGTACACTGACATCACTATGAAGTATCCTCCATATTTGATTTTTGATTACGTCACAATTCTAATTACCATGTAATTTGATTTTAGTTATAACTATCTTAATAATATTATTATTACCGGAGTCAAGCTATCCGCTTACAAATCAAGTTAAGTAAACGATCTGCACTTCTGTTAATTAATATTTAAATGTATAGATAAATATAAGCAACTCTGCGCTGGACTGCTTGGGTGCAATGGCTATTATCTTAGCCGTGGAGCACACCAACTTACACAAACGAGTAGCTATAAAAATACTACTAATTTTCGGATGCTCACATTTTAGGTAACTATGAATAATTGAATAAACTTATAATATTAATCCATTAATTGATTATTTGGGTCTGATTTCTTTTCTCCTTTCAAAATCCAGCGATGATTGTGTACCTAATGGTCGAAAATTTGCAGATTAAGCTTCCTATTATTTATAAGTACTTCGGTGTTGTCTATGTGGTTCAGTAACTGTATGGCGTGCGGACTCATGATGCCATTGATCAAAGCAGTTTTGCAGGAACTTGAGAAAGTCAGTAACCTACACAAAATATATTATTAAGCTATTGCATAGCTTCTATCGCGGGCCTTGAGCGTGGAGACCGAATCCAGAAATTCCGTAACGAAAATAACCTAACACGGGACTCCTCTACAGTGAGCCGCTAGATGGCGCATTTTTATCAACGCCATCTAACGGTGAGCCGCTAGATGGCGTTGATAAAAAATGCTATGCAATAGCTTTACCGCGGCAGTCCTCGAGTGCCACACGTCTTTTTTTTATTTTAACATTGATAGTAAGAAAGACTAAAATCTTATGTAACACGTTTGTATGAAGTTACCGTTACTTATTGCACAGGCACTGACATATTCAGTCATGAGAGACCCTCCAAGTGAGAGACCTTTGAGAGACCGACAAAAAAATTAAGAGTGACACCTAAATTGATGATGGTAATTAGGTAAAGGTTGTGGTAATTAGAAAATATTAATTAATATCTAACTTTTAAAGCTATACTTACTTTATATTTACTTTATTCACCATACACTTCCAATTCAAGCATAAAAGATGTGTTAGAAGCGGCTATTTTCAATCGCTGGTTAGAAGTGGATACGATACTAATGTAACTGGTAGAGCTTGGATCGTCGACTTTTCTTAGTCCGCTCTCCTTGCCCGGTAAAATATTGTGTATAAAATATATTATTGTAAAATTGAATTTACAGTTTTTGTTTTACAGATGGGAATTTTGGAAATCAACGAAATTATAGGCAAAGTGACACACGACTCGATAAATGAGAAATAGTAAGGAAATATTTTTTTTTTTATAAATCTTCTATTGCCATACTTCTTTCATTTTAATCAAAGTTAAACGTTTTTTAGTACGCCAAGACCTTCGGATTTTACAATTTTTTATTCCATTGGTATTGCCTATTCTTCATCAATAGGTAATAAGGATAATTTTATCGAAATATGTAATAATTATTCATTCGACTAGATTACTTTATTATTTTTTATTTTCTTTTAGGTGGATTGGCAACTTTTGTGGGAAATGAGACGAATCAACTTTTTATTAATTATTCTACTGCGTAAGCCGTTCTTTAGTTACCTTCAAGCGTTTGCCTTATTAAGTTTTGTAATACCATAGTTTAAGTTTAATTAATATTTGCAGAATCTTCGCAGATGGGCCCAAATTAGAGTTGCCACAGTTTTTGTTATTAACTCTACCGGGTGTCATCATACTGGAGATGTTTCTATATTTATGGCTGAACTTCTATTTTTTGGGAATGTTGAGGTACTTACTTGCATTGGGTTAAGTATTAATACGAATAATAATATTACCGGTCTATTTTTCTATGCACTCCAGTGAATGCTATAACATTTTAAATGAATATGGAAATGCCTTTCAGAGTACAAAACTACACAGCACTTCAAGCCAGTCTGACTAGTGATGAAGAGCAGTTTATCGCTGTATTGCTAACTGGCCAGTATCAGCAGATGGGGAAGATGAGATTCCCTGAAATGGTAAAACCGTTTATAGTAGGTATTTTAGACGCTTAACCCAGTTCAAGAGTCATGCCAAGAACATGGCATAAAATTGTCTTCGCACAAGAACTTCGTCATCAAGAAACGAGACCTACAAAATTTCCGAATTGCGCTGAAAATTTTCACTGAGACTACTCGAAGTTAGTCTAGTGTTCTGTTTATGGTGAGCCTACAGGTAGGCCTTAGGCCATCATAAAACTATCGTTAAGGAAAAGTTTATCTACACAAATAAGTAATGTGCAACCTAATTCAAAAAGAAAAATTTGATGTGACAATACGTAAGATCTTTCCTTTTGCAGGTTGTAAGTGCTACAGTTATTTTCGCAGCTATTCTTCAGGCATTGATCTTCGGTTCCACGTCTTATGATGGAGCTGATAAATTTAATATAAGACGGTACTTAAATTAATTGCAAAAGCTAACGTTTACAAATACTTACATACATTTAGCTTTCCTGTTTTACATTTGTGATCGTAAAATGTTTTAACCTGCTTATTTTAATTTCTTTCAGTTATGTGAATGTTTCGATACCGTGTATGATTTGTGTCCTGATATTATTCGTGACTCCAACCAATTTAGACTGTTTGAAGTTTTGGAGAAGACAAAACGGTTAATATGATATAGATAATACCCATCAATATTACTTATTTGAAACAATAAAAGTCTCAAGTATGGTTTGACTTTAAATTATATTAATCTGACGTGATGTGTAGATAAATTCGAACCTCTACCTACATCTTCGAGCAGAGGTTGTTTGACATGGGCCATGGTAAAGGATAACATTGATTGGAGTGTTATCTTCGTGACTGGTTAGTTTAATGACATCCACTTCTCCTCTACATTTCCAAACTAAGGCTGTGTCTCGAATTACCAAAGAAAATTACGTATTTTTCTAATTACCGTCTAAAAAATCTTTCATAGACCGCTCTCATCCTCCAATTCTGCGATGAAATCAAAGCCAAGAATAAGAATTTAGGTCGTCCTGGTCGCATGGAAATCCAGTTTTCAATCCCTTCAAGCTCTTATAGTTATACCAAAATTTTTACTGTTGCAAGCAAGCGCAAGCATAACTTTCGAGTCCCTTGAAGATTCCAAAATGGCGGAAGAATTTGAAAAGTTTCTATCGCTGTTCTCTAATATGCCTGCCCCAGCTCAAGCCTGCATTGTGATAGTATTCTGCAAGATTTTGACAGAATTCGCCGGTAATGCCACAGTAGGGCATTGTATGCTAGCACATATTGCTAATGTGGTAAGGATAAATACATAATTATATACCATAAATGGTAAGGACGGTAAGGATTCTTATTTTGTGTTCAGACCAAATAATATTATGGATTATGATTATATAACGATTTTAAACTTTCTTTTACGCATCAAACCTGCTAAACATTAAAAGAGTTTTTCAATAAAAGCTCCTTTTCCTCCTGGGAAGGAGGAAAAGGTAAATTTAGTCTAATTTCAGGACATTAAATCCCTATCTACCGCTTTACTGGAAGGGTAGGTAGTAACAAAAGTCTAGATAGATTTTTGTACAAGACCCATGCAGAGATCTACGTATAATTGGATACCTACATAATCTATTTTAAATTGAATGTTTTGGTTCTGCAGGGTGTAAAATCCAAGATCAGCCCGCTCTATCTGATGTTAAGTGCCACACTATCCATATCTTTACCATTCCACCTGATCACTGGAACACCAGGTTATGCGATGATATCGGCCTACGTTCACATACCACCACGGAGACTGGTAATAACTAATTTACAAAGGTACCACGTACCTTTTCTTAGTTGCATGATGACGGTAATGAGCTATGAGTTTTTCATATTCGACAAGTATTAAAGTAACAGTCTCATTACCGTGCCATCAGTCATGTAAATTAGAAAGCTATTGTGAAACTTATTTCTGTACTGTATTAGAGTCATAAGCGTAGCAAATACTTAGACTTAGACTATCAGTTATAATTATCTATTTACAGATGATTGCTGGCATAGGCCCATCAGTGTTGGCAATTCTATTGAACTTTTTTACTGTTTGTGTTTGGTCCAAAGTTATATGGCCGGACATCGACACCTATCCTACATGGGCGGAAAGGAAGAACTTTTTTGGCACTGTTTAAAAATAAATAAAATGTTGCCATACTATTTTTATTATTGTAGGCAACAATCATTGACCTATCGATCCATGGTACTTGGACGATCTGAATCGTCCAAGTACCATGGTAATAATTCATGGAATGTTTGAAACAAATGTATGTTACTCTATAGTTTACATACAAGGTAGGTGGGTACATTTTATAAAATGAAATACAATATATTTTTCATAAATTTTATTTCATTTAATAACTAACAATACAATATATCTTCGCACCGCTATTTACAAATGAGCATATTTACATTAATGGCGACAATTACTTTTTATTATTACAATAATTCTTCGAATAGGTACGAAAACGACAATGTTAGGGCTCATTTACATCATGAAAACAATCTAGGTATTAACAATTTTATTCACAGGTCTAAGAAGTTTTAATGATGTGTAGGAACCCTTAAGGTATTTTTACACCATTTGAACTCCATTTGAACAGATTTAATTCAAACATAGACCGAGATGGATACCTATTAAACGTGTTCATTAAGGTAAAGTCAGGTATACACGTATCACACAAGTCTTGTCACTTTTTTTTTAGTCTGTGGAAATGTTGCCATACTCGGAATAGCAAAACTGCCGAAATATTTGCCACGAAAAACTCTATCAACTATGTCGGTAAAAATGGCTTACAAAGTAACTAAAAAAAGTGATTTCGAGAAACAATAGCCAGTTTAGATTTAAATAACTTTAATTTATTGAATGATACAATATATATGAAGAACAATAACTTGATCTTTATTTCAACAAAATGCAATGACTGGATTTTTCTTAACAAAGTTATGTCACCAGTTGAGTTGAAAAAATACCTAACTATATTTTGACGGCAGTTTGTTAATACAAATACGCTAATGGAATTTCAGACGCATGAAAAACATCATATAATATTGCTAAAAGCTTACACCGCTTACAATATTCGCAAGTAACTAATGACAATCAATTTATTTATATAGGTAATAAGATTATTTATCACATACCTACTAAAATATTATAGTAAGTATGATGCTGAATTATGAAGTGTCAGATCTATAAAGTAGGTATCATAAATATTAAATATACAGGATGATTTCCTAATACCGACAAGCTCTTAACATTTTTTTATTTTTTATTTATTATATATATAACTATAAATCAACCAATTTACTCCCATTAACAAAACTTAAGTATTAAGTAAAATTAAAATAGCGGGAACCAGCCGAAATTAATTATAATTTATCCACATTCAATTTTCCGCAGGGCATTGGTTCTTTATTTCCCGGATAAAAGAATTTTTTGTATAATTTAAGTTTGACCCAAAATAGAATACATATTTAGATTTACAACCAATTTGCATTAAATGGTAATAAAGGCCGACTCTTCACGTGCGACACACGCCAAGATTTGTTTTAATAAATAATTATCAGAAATATTCATTACGCAACTTATTTATAAGAAAAAAACATAAAGATCTGCAATAATATATCTAGAGTATGTTGGTATTTTAAATCAAACCTTCAGTACATCTAGGAACATTTTATAATTACATAAAAGTAGTATAAAATACATTATTAAAAAATAAATTACGCTATGGCGACATTTATTTTGGTACACTTTAGTCTTGAGTTAGGCACTTAAGGACCAGAGACTTAATAATATACAGACAAGGATATCATGTATTTATTATTTAAACTTGTTTAAATCTTCATTTATGTAATTATGGTCTTTATATTTGTTTAATTCAACCAATTTACATCTTTGGCACTGGTAAACTTCAGTTTAATACAAAGTGTATATATTTTAAATAATATATTATATAAAAAAGTATATTAACAAATATAGGAATGATATAGTGTAGACATTACTTCTCTCTACCTCCTAATAATTATGAGTAAAGTTATTATTATAATTAATATGCTGGAAGTTAGTACAATATTTTATTTATGAATGTTTGAAAACATTAAATTTTTTTTAAACAAATTAAAGTAGATTAAATAAAATTGGTTAAGATTTAAATAAGTAATGGTCTTTTCTCGAAAGTTGAAATTATGCAGTGATTTTCGCATATACTATTTAACTTTTGGTAAAAAATTTATTATAAATTTTTTTTTTGTAAAAAAAACAAATATGTATGATTAAAAATTTAAATATTTTACAGATATCAACCCGCTCTAAAAGCAACCAAAATAAGCATGGCCGGTTTTATTATTTTACATTTTTCATTACCTTACATTATAATTAACTTCTAATTCCGCACATTTATCATGAAATTGTATATATATTATATTATTGTATATTATTTTGGTAATGTATAGATAATAATAATAATATATGTCTAACTTCATCTTTACCCTTTACTAACTGTATAAAGGTAGTACAAAAATATTGTAAATGCTTTATTACAAGTTTGTCTTTGAACACACCAAATGCTCTGCGCTAAGTACATTACCATACGTGTGTCTTAAGTGGTATTAATGCACGGCCCGAGTAGTATTAATTAGTATTAACACTAATGCCCGTTCTAACCAACCATACTTAAATCAGCCCCTAAGTAGGCGTCTCTTTAGGTAGGTAGCCCCTAAATACAATACCTTATACCCAATGTCATTCCCACATTTAGGCGTTCTTTTTTTAGACTAGCGCTTGACTGCGATCTCACCTGATGGCAGGTGAAGACGCAGCCTAAGATGGTGTGCGCTTGCCTAGAAGAGGCCTATTCAATCTTGATTTAAAGACAGCTACATTATAGTTAGTTGGAGAAACGAAAGCCGGAAGGGCATTCCAAATTTTGTTCCTATTTTGTTAGAATTTGACAGAAAGCCTCACTTAGCTAAGGTGGCCAGTAAAAGTTAGGGAACGTTGATGAAAACGGGCATTAGTTTGTTTTTATTCGATGACAAGATAGTCCTTGCCTGCGATTTCACCTGATGGAAAGTGACGATGCAGTCTAAGATGGTAGCGTGCTAACTTGGTTGGGGTATGGTAATGTATGTTGTACTCGTATGTTAGTTTCCTTAAGTCACAGGTATCGTATAGGCACTATTTTCCTATTTCAATGAATAAACGATAGTCTATTCTATTCTATTATAATATTACAGCACGAGTGACCTAAACCCGTAGTAAGAAATAGCGTCACCTAAACGCGGGTATACGACACGCAGTACATAAAAGATTTTACATAAATCGATAAGTATTTACATCAATCAACAATCATCCAAATAAATCTAACGAAAAAATGAAAATGATATCTAAAATACAGGTTATTTTTATTATTGTATGCCACAATTAATGTCAGTACAAAAATACAATAAGGACTTAAATTATTACGGTTGATATTTAAAAAATGTCGTTACATAAAATCGATTGACGGATCCTGTGATAAATGGACGCAGATACGCAATTAAGAGTGAACCCACACAACTTATCAATTGAAAAGTTAACTTTATTCTTTTACATTATGCATGTATTTAATTTGACAAAGACTTGTGGGTTGAATCGTTATTGCGTATCTGCGTCCAAATTGAATATCTATTCGTGCATAAACTTATGTGTTAATTATAATAAAGACATGGATTCAAAGAGTACTTTTCATTAAAAATGTAACTCACATCTTTATAATGCATATTTTGTAAATGCCTTGAAAACTAATTGTAAATTAGTTTTTTAATATTTTTGGAAACTATGGACTCGTTTGGATCTATGGCTTTGTGTATACTGTAAAAAAAAACCTCAATATCGATGAGACATTAGGACAATTTTCGACTACCTATTGTAGAAATATTTATTTAATACCACACAGATAAAAATCCACATATTACCATCGAACTATAACGCTGAGAACAGAAGTTTTTAACAAAGTAGATCTCCAAACGTGGGTTCAAAACAACCAATGAATAAGTGTGTGCCATTCTGTGCTTGGACTAATATGTTTTTGACGGTTATTTTGACACCCATTCACAGCACAGTACGTCATTTATTATTAATTTTCTGCGAGCTCATCGTACTAACGAAACGATACTATACGATACGAACGATAAACGATAAGTCAGCCTTTAAAGACTTACAAAAACTATCACCGCGTCAAATATTGCGTTTCTAAACGTTATAATTCGATGCATATTACGTTACTATCAAATAGGCTTTACAGAATCCATTTTAGCTCTTCTTAAAGGGCAAATAGCTGCAATTAAACGCACTTTTACTGATTTGCAACGCCAACGTTTGGTTCGTTAATTTGGACATCGGCGAAGTACAGTTGAACGCCGCGTTCGGATCCAGACGGTCTGGTGAAATGTTGCAGTTCAGACTGATATTGGTGTTTTGGGACAACGAGACGGTGGTGTCCAACGCTGCGATGTCTTCGGGTTTGAAGATCAGCGAACCCCATGTGGGGTAAGCGCCCCACACGACCAGCGTCGTGATTATTTTGGGGCCGATCCCACCGATTGCCTAGAGGGAAAAATGAGTTTATCATTTATGAGAAATTAAATGAAAAATGTCAGAAAATGTTTTTTAGTCACATCAGCAACCCATCAACGTACTCAACGCTGGTCATCAATGTAGGATTATAGGCCATAGTCCACCACTCTGGTCCAATGCAAATTGGCAGATTTCAAACACTTTTGGAAACGGTATGGGAAACTCCCGGGTGTGCAGGTTTCCTCACGATATTTTCCTTCACCATTGAAGCTTGTGATATTTAATCCCTTCACCGTTGAAGCATTTGCTATTTAATTGCTACACAGTTGAAACATGTGATATTTAATTGCTTCACCGTTGAAGCATGTGATATTTAATTGCTTCACCGTTGAAGCATCTGATATTTAATTGCTTCACGGTAGAAGCATGTGATATTTAATTGCTTCACCGTTGAAGTATAGACAACAGTTCAACTGATTATGCTGGTGATGATGATAACGCTGTAAAGCAACACTCACCATCTTGGAGGTGGGTATGTGCGCGACGCCGGCCACGATGGCGTTGGGCGGGGTGCCCACGGGCATGTGGAAGGCCATGGAGCAGGCCAGGGTCGCGGGGATCATCAGGTATCGCGGGTCCATGCCCAGGGTGCGCGCCTGGACAAACAAATATCATAAATATCTTACTTCCTACAATGAATAAAAGTAGAAATGCTAAACTTTGTGAGTTCGCCAGAGTCCAGACGCAAGAGAGGCAAGATTAAGTTGGCGACGGAGATATATGACGTAAACTCCATTATTACGTCACCATGAAGACGTCATACTAACTAGTAGAGACTGGCTTTTGAGGTGTTACACGATTAGAGATAGTGCACAATATTGACGTTGGACGTGAACTCCGTGATGGACTGCGTCACCACAACGAGTGCGTACCACGGTAGGTAATTGTTTTAGTTGGAACTGTCGATATTTCAATCCAGTTGCATGGGCCGTGGTCACGACGGGAGTGCGGTGTTGCGAGACGTCAAGTTGAAGCTGTCATGGGTAGAATCTATCTACCCGCCTTCTTGGTCTTTTTGGAGGAACGTCATTTAAAGTTCTGCAGAAACACTAACAGTGTCACTTTTTGGTGCTGTACGACGCTTTCCTGGTTTGTATAATTCTAATTCTAATTCAAAATTTATTTATTTCATGTAGGCCACCTTGTAGCTCTTATGACACGTCATAAATTTACCACCGGTTCGGAATGCAGATTCTGCTGAGAAAAACCGGCAAGAAACTCAGCAGTTGCTCTAATCAAAAAATAAAATAATTTTACAATAAGCTACCAAACTAAGCTACACAGTAGTATACAGTGCTTCCATAGTGAAGCTTCAAAAATGCAATACATATAATCCAACACATGTCAACACGGGAAAACAAAGCAGACCCATTCCCGTTGGTGGCACCCGTTCACGACGCATGATCCAGCCGTTGCTTCGCTCAACCACTGGATTCCACATGCGAGCTAGTTGAGAAATTACCCGATCATGGGACCACCATATTACCATACTAGCTTTAACCCGCGGCTTCGCTCACGTTAGGTTCGATTTTTTAACCCCCTATTTAACCCTCTTGGGGTTGAAATTTTCCAAAATCCTTTCTTAGCGGATGTCTACGTCCTAACAGCTACCTGTATGCCAAATTTCAGCTCAATCGGTCCAGTGGTTAGAGCTGTGCGTTGATAGATCAGTCAGTCAGTCAGTCAGTCAGTCAGTCAGTCACCTTTGCCTTTTATATATTTAGATTAGCTTACCATATTAGCCAGCACGGGCAGGATGAGGTTGGCGATGGCGACGTTGGACGTGAACTCCGTGATGAACTGCGTCACCAGCACCACCACGAGCAGCACCACGGACGGGGGCAGCCCGTTGAGCCCGTTGAGGGACGACCCGATCATTGAGGACAACTTGGTTTCCTTGCTGCCTTCAGCTAGCGCGAAACCACCACCTGGAATCGAAATGTCTATCAGCCTACGAATGTTCGCTGCTGGATTCTCAAATGAGCGCCACCCACTAATCTGTATCTTTAATTAACACTAAACAGGCTGCTGTGACTTCTTTTTTGAACCTACTTGATTTGCGCCATTTTGAATTTGATTGACGCCATCTTGGCGTTGTAATCATAAATGTGAGTGACTGAGTCTCTGGGCCTAATAATATTGCAAATGGCGCAGAAACTTCTATAAAATTTATCTATGATTTCATATGAAACCATAGATTAAACGACTGTTATTACAAATTAGGTTAAAGGTTCAGGTTAGGTTAGGTTAGATTAGGTTAGGATTAAGGTTATTTCCTTATTTCCTATAGATCTCTTAATTTCGAATCTAAATTAAAATATTAAATTCTTGGAATCCGCTTTGAGTAGTCAATTCACCATTTATAGATTGTCCAATTCTTTATTTTCTTTTTGGCAGATCAAGAAATTTTGACTTTAGTGACGCCTTCACACGTTACCGATTCGATTTGAAGTAATAATCGATTTTATTTAAGAAGAACTTTCAATCGATTTAATGAAATACTTTTTAATTTTGATTTAACGTACTTATATTTTATTATATATTTTTAATCACTTAGACAAATTAATTTGACATATGTTTGCGGTACAGACAAACAGAAAAAAATAATAAGTTGATTTGGGTTCTTTATCGATAATAATAATAATTAAGGTTTTCTTTCAAAATATGTTTAACTAGCGACCTGCCCCGACTTCGTCTGGGTTGAAATATTAAATATTTGTTTTTACGGGGCTGCGATCGCACAGAGCTTCTTATAGGAAACGATTGTTAATAAGATCACCACAGGAACCACAGGAATCTTCCGCGCCGATACCTGCCACCGTGCCCCGCCGCACCGGCTGGCACCATTTTATTATTTTATCACGCGGAAATATTCATTTTCTGATAACTCCGATATTAATTTAAATTGTATAGTGTATATAAATCAGATCAAGTTATTTATACCTTTGCCTTAATCCTTACCTAAATAAATGATTTCTCAAGCAAGGCAGTTTAAATACCTGTAAATTACTTTTTAGTTTATTAAAATCGGACATTCCATTCGAAACATATTACGAGTTTAATAAAATTGCTCAGTGAAATGTTTTTAAAAATTACGCGTTGATGTCAGTTGTCCTGCATTTACTGTACGTTTATGCCAAAATGTTTAAAAAATAAATGTCCAGCCGTGCGAAGCCAGGACGAGCCGCTAGTATTTAATAATTTTACTTGTTTCATTTGTATACCCAATTACGTAGCTAGTTTGTTAAATAAATAAGTAGGTAGGTATGTGATTTTCCAAGTATATTTGCTCATAACTCTTGATTTAAACTTGGTTTAGACGTTATTAACCACGCGTTTTGAAGTTAACTCACTTCACTAACGCGTGCATAGTTACATTTCAAGGCAGCCGTCAAAAAATAAATAAATGAAAAGAAAAATTTCTTTACTATTGGTTTGAACTTAAATTCCAAGATTTCAACTTAATTCCTTGCAAATATTCAATATTGGAGTCATAGTTACTATTTTTATTTCCTTTTTTTATTAAATTTACAGAAACAATCCTTACACAAAGTCAAATTATTTTTATCATAATCGTGAATGATTTATCGTCTTTCAAGAACTGTGTTATACTCTGTGGTTGTTTGTTATGCACAGGGCACTTCACTAAACGTCAATAAAGTACGACATTATTTTAGTACATTATTCCGAAAACAAAAAAGCGGTAATTTATAGGCGTAGGGTATTTGGCAGATGCCAAAAAGAAAATAAAGGCTTGGACAACGTATAAGCCTCAATAGTCCAATTGAAAGACTGAAAACTAGACTGAAAACTGAAAGGTCGTAGGTTCGACCCCACTATTATCGTACCTGTCCCAAACACAAGCTTTCTGCTTATTTGGAGGGGAGAGGAGAATATAAGTCAAATTCAACTTGGCTAATATTCTTAAAAAAAACATTTTAAAAACAGGAGGTAACACTTGATTTTTACTAATAACACTCACCCAGTAGGAAAAGTAGACCCCATGGGATTTTCTCCTTCAAAATATTCCACGTGACAATACTGGGGGATGGCTTGGAAGCCGACAGCTCTTCATCTGAAAATAAAAAACTAATTAACTTCTAATTTTTTTTGCTTATAATAGCCGCCAAACCATATTATACTAGCTTTTCCCGGCGGCTTCCCTCAAGTTAAGTTCGATTTTTCAAGCCCCTATTATACCCCTTTAGGGGTTGAATTTTCAAAAATCTTTTCTTGGCGGATTCCTACGTCATTATCTTTACGCCAAACAGCCCGATTCGTCCAGCGGTTTGAGCTGAGCGTTGATAGATCAGTTAGTCCGTCAATCAGCCAGTCACCTTTTCCTTTTATCATATATTTAGAATATTCAGATTCATCAATATAAATAGTTGCAACATTATCTAAATTAATTGTTAGAGAGCAAATCAATTTTGTTTATTGATTTGTCTATATGTATAATGAAATTCAAGAAAGCGCAAAAAACCTGTAATTTCAATAGTTTGTTTAAATAGTCTTTGGTTTGTCTATACATATAACGAAGTTCAAGAAAGCGCGAAAAACCTGTAATTTCAATAGTTTAAATAAATACTATATACTATAATATCGTACTCACAGGAAGCTGAAGACCAGAAGAACTTGATGAAGTCCATGGACATCGGCAGGATGAACATGAGGATGACGATGAAAATGGACACCACGCCGTCCTTTACTTTCCTGTGAATTAAAAAATAAATATATATATTTTTTATTTTCGATTCAAACAGCTGTAAACAATAAATTAGTGTTTGTTCAATTTGATTTTTAGTTTGAAGCAAGGGCTAAAGAGGTCGAATTCAATTTAAGTACATATTTATTAGCAAGTTACAATAAGACCTAAGTTATATAAATACGATATGTTGGGTTTATCGACTAATAGTTAGTTCATGATTTATCCAATACATACATGGAGGTGATGACGTCAGCCCACCCCAGCATGAAGCCAGGTTTTCTGAAGATGTACAGGAACACGGCCAAGATGAACAGCAGCCCTGAAGCCTACAACGGAAGAAAAAGTCTCAAGTTAACTTCCATACATTAAAATACTTTCGTTTAGGAACTATTGAAGATTTTATACTTTCTCAATACAAGTAAGAGGATAGATTTCAAGTTGTTTGGAAAGCAGATCATAAAAACAAATATCTACTTTTTTTATTTGATGACAAGGTAGTCCTTGATTGCGATTTCATCTGATAGCCCCTAAATACAAATCGTAAATCGCTTGGCGACACGTCTTTGATGGTAGGGTGGTAACTGGCCACGGCCAAAGCCTCCCACCACACCAAATTATAAATTCCCAAATTGCCTCCGCCGGGAATCGAACCCGAGACCTATTACCACTGCACCAGGTAGGTTGTCAAAAATTCATCCAATTAGAGGTCATTGCAATCGTTACACTGATACAATCATTTTTAGAGAATACCGTTACTACGCCCAAGAATATCGCTACTACGTTCAAGAATACCGTTACTACGCTCAAGAATACCGCCACTACGCTCAAGAATACCGTTACTACGCTCAAGAATATCGCTACTACGTTCAAAAATACCCCTACCACGTTCAAGAATGCTGCTACTACGCTCAAGAATACTGCTACTAGACGCTCAAGAATACCGCTACTGCGCTGAAGAATATCGCTACAAGAATACCGCTACTACGTTTAGTAGTGAGACGTTGCTCATGATGATAATGATGATGATGAAAAATTTGAAATACCTTTTCATGGAATGTGACAGGTCCTAACCCCTTATATTGCTGTTTGATGATCTGCATCGTGTTTTTGGAGCCGGTGGAAGCCCGGTTTACTCGCTTGGACGCTTCGCTGTTTGGTCTGGAAAGAATAAATTGTATTTAGACTCAATTATTTGATTTTCTTCTTCTTTATCAACTGATAGACATAGGTCTTTTGAATGGACTTCCACAGGCCTCGGTCTTGGGCCGCCTGAATCCAGCGGCTCCCTGCGACTCGTATGATGTCGTCGGTCCACCTAGTGGGAGGTCTACCTACACTGCACTTCCCGGTGCGGGGTCGCCACTCCAGCACCTTGGAACCTCATCGACCATCAGCTTATAACCAATAAGTTCCTGAAAAGCCGGCAACGCATTGGTGGTGCCTCTGGTACTACAAGTGTACATGGCGGTAATCACTTTACATCAGGTGACCCGCCAGCTCGTTAACCCGCTATTCATATTAAAAAAAAATGCTTACCTGAACAGCCCCATGTAAGTGACCTGCAACGAGAGCCACACAAATAGCTGCATCAGCAGCATGGGCGGCGTGCTGTACGCCATGAACCAGAAGAAGTCCACCGAGCCCGACACTTCGGGGAACTCCCTGGAACAAGCAAACAAACACACATTCAAACATTACCCTCCGACTGGGACAACTCTGGATATAATTTAATTAATTTATCGAATAGAATAATCTAAGGACTCCTTGAAAATACTGATATGTGGTGTGTGCGTAAAACACTAATTAAACCGATAGCTACTCGTGCTGATTCACTGACTGACTGACTAGCTGACTCACTGATAGGTGATCAGTGTAGTAAAATAAAATCCGCCTGTAAAATTTTGTATGAAAAAATTACTTTCACTTTTATATTAATTTAATTTTGTATTTGATGGGTTTAAAGGGATGGTGGATAATAAAATTAGGATATTGGTTTCTACACCTGTACACATACGATAGTTCCGGTGGGATTGAACCCTAAATCGCTTATGCACGTCTTTGACGGGAGGGGACTAACTAGCCACGGCCGAAGCCTCACCTGACCAGACCATAGACAATTTAAAAATTATAAATTCCCAAATTGTTCCTGCTGGGAATCGAACCCCAGACCTTCCCCACTTCACGCATATCTCTAATCTCATAATACTTACGAATCGAATATGCCTTTGAAAGCTGAATTGGTAGCGGTTCCCACGAGAGTCCCGCAGCCCCCCAGAGTGGACGCGTAAGCGATACTCAAGTAGTAGCAGATGGTGATGTCGCTGGGCATCGGTGTTCTGAAAGCAAAAGATACTTTACTACTTAGTCACTTATAGATAAACACAAGAATTTAAAATTGAAAATTATCATTAACTAGCTGATGCCCGCGACTTCGTTCACGTGGATTGACGTTTTTATTCCAGACTAGCTGTGCACGCGACTTCGTTCGCGTGGAATAGTGACTTTTCGGGCAGCATATTTTGAATTACATATACCGTCGACGCTCAGGCGCGAGGCGTGTACTACGTACTCTGTACGTTAAAAATGTTCGCCGTGATTCTTTAAATTGACATAACTTTTTTATTTATGAACCGATTGACATGAAATAAACACTAAATGTTAAGTGAATCTTACTACAATATATTAGTGAAAACCGTATCTAAATCGAATAAGCCGTTTCTGATATTAGCGTGCACAAACACACAGACAAACAGACAAAAAAAAATTAATTACAATTTCGGGTTCGGCATCGATATAATAACAACCCCTGCTACTTTTTTTTTATATATTTCCATTGTACAGACACCACTTTTCTACAATTTTATTATATGTATAGACTATAATCTATTTCTGTGGGTTTAAGCCAAATTGGTTCAATCGTTGCAGCGTGATAAAAATCCATCCATCCATACATCCATACATTCAAAAGTTCATATTTATAATTCGTATTTATACACAATATTATTTTGCGGCCTCACCAACACTTGAATAATGTGTTCAAGCATTGGTGAGTCCATCTTCCTCGCAAACATTTTCAGGATGCTGATTTTCAGAATTCCGGAAGGATTTTTAAGAATTTTTGAAACTATTTATTTACACTAATTTAATAATCAATAAGAAATAACACTGGTCAACAAAAATCGACCTTTTGTGTGTAACAAGAAAACTGTTAACTAATTATGTCTAGAGCAAGGTTGAGGATGATAGAATTGATATTAAAATGTTTCCAATACGAATAGTTTTGTTGTAATAATTTTTTTTCAAAAATACAGTTTTAATAAACTTAATTAACATACATAGGCTATTGTAGTGTCACAAATACACGTATCTTATGATTTTCTTTTGTATTTTGCTTCAGGGACCCCATCTAGCGGCTCACCGCTAGATGGCGTTGATAAAAAATGCGCCATCTAGCGGCTCACCGTAAAGGAGTCCCGTGTCAGGTTATTTTCGTTAATTTACGGAATTTCTGGATTCGGTCTCCACTATGCAATAACTTAATAATATTTATAGCACTTACTCTTCCTCGGCATTTTTATCCTGCGCCTTGACATCTTTGCCGTTTTCAGGCAGCGCCCGTTTCTTGTTCACATACACGTCGCCGAGACCTTGCTGAAATAAAATAAAATATAGATGTCACTTGTGGCAACAAGAAACGCCACTACAAAGTATACCAACTGTACTTATAAAATTTGGGACCACTTGAGAAGAATATAATAGAAATATTTTTTATTCAAATAAACTTTTACAAGTGCTTTTAAATTGTCAATGAATCTACCACTGGTTCGGAATGCCGTTCCTGCCGAGAAGAGGCAGCAATAAACTCGGCGGTTGCTCTTCGCAAAAAAAAAAATTTTTTTACAATAGGTAACAAAACATACTATACATGTATACAGTGTTTTCACAATGAAGTTTCAAAAATGCAAAACAATATCTGTATATACGTATACAAATAAAAAAAGAATTATCCAAATCGTTCTAGGCATCTTTGAGTAATCGGGGAACATACATTAAAAAGAAATCGACGAATTGAGAACCTTCTTTTTTGGAAGTCATGTACCACAATAAGTCTCTGTGTATACTATATTATGCAATAAAGTTGTTTAAATAAATATGGAAAGTAGAATACCAACCTGTTCCAAGACCTCAAGAATGGCGTCAACGATTGGCACCATCATGGTGGTAGCGGCGGCGTTGGACACCCACATCGAAATGAACATCGTCACGAAAGTCAGACCCAGGTTTAACCTAAAAAGAATACGAATATTTAATCATTATATTATTATTTCGTACAAACATGCAGTCTTTTTCATCAGGCAGTATTTGTTTTTTAATAAAGAATATTAGCAAAGCTGATGAACTTGACTGATATTCTCCTCTCCCCTCCAAATAAGCGGAAAGCTTGTGTTAGGGGTGGGTACGATAATTTTGTAACAGAATCGAACCTGCGACCTTTCAGTTTTCAGTGCAAACCTTTAACAGTTGCTATATATTGCATAATGCTATACCCCTTCCAAGTTAGCCCACTACCATCTTAGACTGCATCGTCACTTACCATCAGGTGAGATCGCATTCAAGGGCTATCTTGTCATCGAAAAAAAAAATAAAAAATGGAGCTCCTCGGAAGGATATAATCAGTCCCTATCCATTATGCCTTGTTCCAAATGAGCGTGAATATTTAATTTGAAATATTTTATCTGAGGTCGAAAAATACAATATGTCTAAATTGAAATAGAAGTATGAAGGCAAACATACAAAAACTGGCATCCTTACTAATATTATAAATGCGAAAGTTCGTTTTTTTGTTGGTTTGTCCTTCAATTTCGCGGCGCAGTCGTGATCGCTGTGGTCTTATAACTGGGGGGTCTCGGGTTCAATTCCCGGTGGGGACAATTTGGGAATTTACAATTTCTAAATTGTCTCTGGTCTGGTCTGGTGAGAGGCTTTGGCCGTGGCAAGTTACCACCCTACCATCAAAGACGTTCCGCCAAGCGATTTAGCGTACCGACTTGCTTGCCATGAGTGTTATTGAACCCTCAAATAGTTCTGTATGAAAAGAAAAGTAAAGGTGGTTAACTTACCGTCTATGCGAACACCCTACAACCTGCACTGTCCATAAGGCAACTCGTTTAGGCAGCTTGGAATGCTGCACCCCAGCGGCTATCATCAGCCCACCCATGAACATCATGTTAGTCTCCTTCATATATGCAGCGCAGGTCCGGTCCGAGTCCAATATACCCAGGGTAGGGAATAGCACGATAGGCAGCATGGATGTAACGGGTAGAGGAAGCAGTTCCAACACCCAGTATGTGGCCATTATTAGCACTACATACATGCATTTATAGGCCTGAAAGATGAAGAGTTTTTGTAAGGTCTTTAGCTATTTTAATAAATAACAGAACTAAACATCTATTCTTCTAACCCTCTTTACTAAATTTTGTTGCATATTCCACTGAGCTATACATAAACGCACAGAAATGATGAAATCTGTGAGAGAATCAGATTTATTAATGTAGGTTGATCCTTGGAATTGAAGTGCAATGGGCAGGGCACATAGCTAGAACTGATAGATACGCTCATGGGGTTTCAAGGTGCTCAAATGGCGACCCTTGGCAAACGTAGTATAGAATGCAATATGCAAATGTTAAACAAGTCACCGGATGCAAGCTAAGTAATGCTTATATTGCTTGATATCACAAGGGTACACACACATAAAATGCATGCAACGTTGCTAATGGTCAAAATAATCAATTATATACTCGTACACAATTATATATTTGAACAAATAGATAGCTCCTGGTACAATGCCTTTTAAAAATGCATTAAATATGTGCCTTATTTAAGTTGGTTAAAAATTGAAACTTACACTAGCATTATGTGCCGATGCATTCATAATAGGTATCGGTAGTAGAACCAATGGTGTGATCACCACTAAAATAGATTTCCAATAGATAGAGAAGAATAAGTTAAGTCTTTGCCATATTGTTGCGCTGGATCTTCCATGGTTGAAGTAATATGT
Organism: Hipparchia sbordonii; assembly: GCA_038048805.1. Classification (NCBI taxonomy): domain Eukaryota; kingdom Metazoa; phylum Arthropoda; class Insecta; order Lepidoptera; family Nymphalidae; genus Hipparchia; species Hipparchia sbordonii. The sequence goes on along the minus strand of CM076107.1, from coordinate 1,456,427 downwards.
TGTGCCTCTGTAAAAGAAGAGTGGAATTGAAATATTTATTTATAATAGACATTGAATTAAATTAACAGGAAGCGAAAAATTGTGCCTCTTGACATTTGATTTCCGAATAGGGAACCAATAATTGAATTCTACAGCCAGATACACAAATAGTAAGTAGGTACCTACTAAACTATATCCAAATACGTAATAAGTCGCTTTGCCTAAGCTCTGAACTGTCTATAATGTATTTAATAGTATGTAGCAATATAATTATTGTGGATTATTTATATGTGGATAGTAGGTACTTGCGAAATCCTTTAGGTGTAAGATTAATTCTAGGAACAATACAAGTTAATTGAAATATTAAATTACCTTCCGCCTTCTGGCATGATACCATTTTCACCAGCTGAGGCCATTTTAGAAGATTTTATGAATACTTCAAGAAATTTTTTCTTTGATCTATCTCATCCTCAACTGCACCTGAAAGAGACATTGTGAATTAAATGATAATTTCAACAATAAAATAATAAGTAATAAATAAAATATTACATAAAATAGGTAATAAATTACTTTGAACTTGAAAATATTTAAAAATTGAGCGAAAGTTTTGAATTAAACGTTCTTAAAATCGAATCCGTCAAGTTGACCTCACAATTCATTTGACGCAACGACTATAGTATTTTTAAAAGAAAAACAACAGTAAAACGTAATTGTTTAAACGATTTGTTCTTTTACTGAGTAGAATTATTATTAAAAAAGTCTCTAACCCTGATATTTGGTAAAATAAATACCTACCTAACAAAACTACAAAAATAATAATTTTGGTTTCATTTACGCTTATAAATATGTACATGTTAAACGAAACGTTTTTCTGTCGAACATCATTGTCAAAGTGAGTAGTGACAACTGACAATCAAATTGTCAATGTCATTTAAGTTTAACGCGAAGTGCGAACGTAAAAATTAAAAATAATAACAACAAACTTTATTAATTAATTTTGCTAAATGTTATCAAAAATGAAAGTTTAACGAAAGAATAGATCGTTAAATATTTCTAAGTTATATTTGAATTACATAAGAAAAGTGTTTTATGTTTCGAAATGCACAAACAAGTCTCAAAATCCGATCCGGAAGGTAAGTTTAGTTCTTCGATTATAAGTCGAATACTCTCTGTAATTATAACGTTTTACTGGAAGATATGTTTAATATTGAGTTTAATTGCTTTATTTCGTAAACCTTTAAATAGAACAATTTACTAATTAATCGTGTCTTATCGATAATCGACGATGTAAATTATAACCTCCAAACGTATTAGTTAACTCATTATTTATGAATTAAGATTAATCACTTAAGTCTTTATATTGTAAAATTAAGCGTTAAATCCTTAATATTATGAATGCAAAAGCGTTTTTGTTTATTGTTTGTGCTTTAATCACAAAGCAACAATGATTTGATTTTTGCACTGATATTGTTGGGGACCTGGAGAGTGACAAAGACTATCTTTGTGGGGTCGAGTATACGCTTTTATAACTTAATTCCGAAAAAATTGATAGATATACACCATAACCAAGTCTAAACAGTGTGTAAAGACATTTGATAAGTAGAGGTTATTATAAATATACCTATAGTTAGTCACTTTCTTAATGAAAAAGTTGATTGGAAGCAACCAGTTAAGTTTAAGCTGTAAGTTGTCCATAAGATGGATGAGCTACACTGCTAAATATTTGGCAGGCCCGTAAAGCAACTACTTGGGAATTAAATATGCTCTGACATAAATCTGTCTCGTTTTATCCTCTGTCTTGAGTCTAAGCAGAGTGAAAGTGCAGTCTATAGATTAGCCTATAAGAGTTGCTATTCATAAATGGCAGAAGATTGTGTTCTATCAAGATCATTGAAAAAACCTAAATCCAGCTGTGATAATCTATTAGGTTAAACAATGATCAAAATTATTTATAATAAAAGGGACAGTCTCTTTACTTCATTTTCTTTGCTTAATGCAATGCTCTAGTAAAATTAAAGGACCACAGGATCTCTTATTTTAGATTTAGGATAAACACATTATCCTTACCTAGCAGAGTTGATTATCTTAGATTGTTAAATTTACCCTTTGCATAAGACATTCTGCAAAAGTTAAATTATATTCGTCAGTTATACCAAAATATGGACTTCAGCTTGAAACTCCTTTGCTCACGTTTGCCTAGTCATTAGGTTAATGTTAAAATACATACATAAATACAATTGCTATTAAGCAAAGAATACAACAGAACATAAGAGTATATAACTATAACATTTACATAAAAGTCTATTCTAATTGGTCAAGAAAAACTTTGTACCCATTGCAGTATGCATTGTAAATAATATTAATTGATTGAATAATTTTCCACGATTTACTTATTGGCTAGTTTTACGTAAACACTTCAACTATCAACATTGTATGTGAATAAACAGATCATGTTTATTGTTTACAAAGCTATGCGATTATACTAAGTATGTATATTGTTACATAATCCACTAGAGAATTTACTCCATCTAGAATGTTTAATTAATTAATTTAGTCGAAGTAACTTTTGATCCCAGACACCCCCAATCATAATTTTAATCATTCAAATGATAATTCTGCAGTTCTCACAATAATTGGCTAGTTTCTAGCAACATCTGTGTATTCTGAGTAATATATTGCATATACACGGTGCTATTTTATACCCCGTAAACCCTGAAGGAGGTGAATGTGCTCATGAAACTGAACAACTTTCCCCAAGGAGCACAGCACGAAATATGAAAAAAAAATTGGACCCTCCATACAAAATTGACGATTAGCTGATTGATTTACTATGGGAGGTCCAAATTTTTTTTTCATATTTCGACCTATGTTCCTTGGGGAAAGTTGTTCAGTTCCATCAGCACATTCACCTCCTTCAGGGTTTACGGGGAATAAAAACACACCATGTATATTCTGTATAATATATTCAGAATATTTGCCTGTTGCACAGAATTCACTGAACGTATACAAAATCAATATTTTATCCTGTTATAATTGCGAAAATTTGTGAGGATGGATGGATGTATGTTTGTTACTCTTTCACGCAAAAACTACTGGATGAATCTTGATGAAACTTCACAACATCGTCATTTCATCAAAATCCATCTAGAGGCCGCTTTTTTTTTTTTTTTATTCCATGACAAGATAGCCCTTGACCGCGATCTCACCTCATGGTAAGTGACGATGCAAATAGAAAAGTTTTAAATAGAAAAGTTTTTGCGTGATGACTGCCAAACTTCCATTTGAGGAAGGCACATGATGATGATGCAATAGCAACCAGAAAAATAAAACTACTAACTTTGATCTTCTATGTTGTCTGCCTGTCAATGGACGATTGATTCAATACAAATGTTTTGATATACCAACCATTGAACTCGTAACAAGTTTTAATAGTAGAGTGACGTACACGCAGGCATAAGAATTGATTGCCGTTAAATTATTTCCTGATGCTCAATAAAATTGAATGAATGTTTAAACGGTTGAGTGCAGATGTTGAAAAAAATAATGGTAGGTATAAATATATATCTCTCTCACTCTCTGAATCGTCATGGCTGAGGGTTGTGACCCCTTTCCGTTTCGTATAATGGATGGAGCTTTCTTAGGATGCGGTGAATATTGCGGTGGGTTCCCAGATGCTTCCGTAAATGGTAGGTATATAATATGACGTTTTGAAATGGAGCCAAGCCTTATAGTTTTTTCATTCATTCGTCGCAAACTGTCGCCCTTTTAGCCTCAGTAGCCAAACTGTTAAAGGTTTGCACTGAAATCTGAATGGTCGCAGATTCGATTCTGTTACACTATTATCGTACCCACCCCTAACACAAGCTTTATGCTTATTTGGAGGGGAGAGGAGTATAAGGTTCGGTTCATTGGACTAAAAAACCAAAACCAAAATAAAAAACCAAATTTTTTAGTCAATTTCAAGTGTGGATAAGCAGACTTCTAAAACCTTTGAAAATGTTATGGAGAACTCTCAGGCATGCAGATTTCCTCACTACGTTTTCTTCCGCCGTATAGTTATTAAAAATATATTCCTACAGAACTTTGTTCCCGTATCTATAATGCCAAGTTAAATTAAAATGCAGATAGAGTCTCGAATGCCACGTATTCGTATTGTAATTCACACCGCCTGGGTCTTCACATCGTATATTAACTGTGAAAACAAAAGAAATACGAATAATACGTTTGTATGATATTCTCTCGTGATTCCGAGATTTATTACGTTTTATTTAGCAGTCGCTACGCATTAACTGAATGATATCAAAATAGATGGAATGCCTCGATATTTAATTCAAGATTTGAGGTTGATAGCTACGTATACTTACTACGTAATTTCTGATACTATTGTGAAAGAGCTTTTCCGGAATATCAAAGTAAAAAAGTGAGGTCACTGTCGATATTTATTTTATTTCCTTCTAACAAAATATATTATAGAATTGATAAATTTCTTGATAGCAAAGTTGTATGGAAGGCGCTTTTGCATTTAGGTGCCCACTTAGGTCATATTTTCGCATTTATATAATTTTTTTTAATTTTTAAGATTTTCTGGACCAGTCATAACTAAGGTTTTCTTGTTAACTCTGAACTAACCTTGCCAATAAGAGTATAAACGTAAAAATTCTTTTTACAAAACCGACTACAAACGCCACTACGAAGTACGAGTATATCAACTGTGCCAATAAAATTTGAAGAGTTCCTTCGATTTCTCCAGGCTCCTATTGTCAAATCCTGATCTGATAACAATGGGACCTCCAGGAAAGTACCTATACCCTTTCAAATAAAAAAAGAATTTTCCAAATTGGCCCAGGCGTCTTCGAGTAATCGGAGAACAAACATAAAAAAAAACAATTCCGACGAATTGAGAACCTCCTCCTTTTTTTGGAAATCGGTTAAAAAGTGAGAGCATTATAAAATTTAACTAAACATGATAGAGATTGGTGCAAGACGGCCTAAGTAGACTTGGTAAACGATTTCCAACTCTATACCAATAATACGCCAATGTAAAGAAATGGGTGGGGGTGGATTCCAAACGACAAAATAAGCAAACAAAACTATAAATTCCACTGCGTATAACCTACCACCGAGCTACTTAACTTCAATAGCAGTAAGCATGTAAACATCGAGAAATCTTAGGCTAAACTCGCAGTCGTAAGAATTTACTGTTCCGAAGTCCAAGGAAAACATAATGACGTTATTGCGTGGTCGGTTACATGGGGGGCGTGACTGGTTTGCGTCAGTTTACCGGTCAATGTTTATATTCCTCCTATCATGAACGAGAATAGACTTATAGCACACTTATAATAAGTTTACCAAGCAGTTATGCTACTTGTAGCTTCGCTCAACCATATTTGAGGGAACGTAACAACCCGCACCATACGACACCATACAGAGATGTTTAAAGAGAGCATGACATACTTACTTTGCCTTTCCCACGCGATTTCAGCGACACATGTCCAGCTGTGGACGTCTAGCGATTGAAGACGGTAAGGACTTGCCTACTTTAAAATATACGAATGCCAATTGCGTGAAGGAAATACCTTTTGTATAAAAAATAATAATTACCTAGCTATCTTGTAAATTACTTGAATGTAAAACCTTGGTTTATTTATCAGACAGTGAAATTAGCACGAATACCTTTTTGCATTTTTTATGAACTACGATAAATACCAGACGAGGTTTTTCTACATTGAAATTGAGACTTCGTTTGAGCCAGAACTTTTAGTCTGATTGTCTTTGTGATTTATTGCAATAATACCCTTTCCAAGTTAGCCCGTTTCTATCTTAAATTGCATCGTCACTGACCACCAAGTGAAATCACAGGTCAGGTTTAGTTACCCATTGCCGTCAATTTTAAAATCCCATGACATTTAGATATTATGTCAATTTAGTTTAAAGTTTTATTTGTATAGAACTCACTTTTATAAAAACTTCATTGGGGCAACTCGTAATTTGAGATTCAAATTAACAGCAACGTATTATAGTGAGTTTGATACATTTTGACTTGCCGTACCTACCTAGTACCTACCAACAAGTCAATGACTCGGACGTGCAAGTGATGTGAATGTTACTATACGAGTTTTCGGGCCAGGTTCAATAAACAGTCATTGCTCTATATTCATTAAGTTAAAGGTGTGTTTAGGACAGGTACATGACCGGTATGAATAAATATTTGGATATGAATATTTCATTTACCGCCATAAATACATACAGTATAATAGGTGCCATACTTAATACATTATACTTCATTCAACATACTTCTCTGCACGAGTGAGTAGTGTAACTTCTAACGCGGGATCGGGTGCTATCGCAAGTTTCGACTCTGCCACGCTATATTATGTCCATTTGATCACACTTGATGTCAAACTACATTATCGATATTTGCGTAAACTGTTGACGTGCTATTGGATTTTGCGTAGTCTCGATAATATTTACTGTCCCGCGTTGGTCTTGGGACCTCAATTTTTTTATTTTACTTAATGACGACAAAAGACAATGGCGCCCCCGAAGCCTTATACATACTTAGGTATAAATGTCACAGAATATGGTATCCCACCAAAAACATTTTCATGTAAAATGTTGTCAAGACGAGACCATATGACGAGCACTGTCAAAAAGTTATCAAATCTCATGTAGAGCCAAGCTTCTAACTCTACACGGCCTAACTTCACAAACTATACACCTTACTCAAAGTATGCTGCCCTCGTAATTGAAAACACAGTAAGTTAAATAGAAGTTACCTTTAAGTTACTGTGTTTTCAATTACGAGGGCAGTATGGTGCTTGGCCGTTTCGTTACTAAGAGAACTATTGTACTATAACAGAAAAATAATGAACAGTGGATAAATTAATGCGAAATGGCCAAGGCACATATTTTGACTAAGGTGTAGAGTTTGTACAACTAGGCCTTGTAAATGTTTGTTTGTTACTCCTTCACGCCACAACGAATGAACCAATTTGGCTGAAATTTGGAATAGAGATAGCTCAAACCAAGGATTAACATATCCTGGAAAATTAAAGAGTTCCCGTAGGAATAGAAAAATCTTTATCTACGCGAACGAAATCTCAGGCGTTATCTAGTGGACCATACCTAGTCCAATAAATAAATAATCTACTTATTATTGTATCCGTATCTGCGTAGGTACTAGGTATATTATCAAATCACATTCGATTGCCCACGGGTCTTCGGATCCATATATGTATTTCCTGCCATCGCGGACGGTTCTTTTATGGCGATAACTATGAGTTTAAAAGTGCGTATGTCCATTATGTTACCAGTATGTCCTAAGCGGTCGAGCTGTTAATTGGACTCCATTGCCGAAACAATTTGTTGACTTTAAGAGTTGGCGGAGTGCGTCAAATCTGTAATGTATCACGGTTGTTGATCTAAATGATCATATTCAAAATTTCCATAATATCTTTATGACGATTTCTCAAATATGTAATTTAAATTTTTTTTTTTAGAATATGTCTATTCACTCTTGATTTGAAGGTAGGAAATTGTAGTTATAGGGAAAAACGGAAGCCGGAAGGGCATTCCAAATTTTAGCAGTGCGTTTAGTGCGCGTCCTTGAGATTTCAACCACGTAGGGGTGCAGACTTATTCTGTACCTTGCATTTCGATGTATTTAATTGTTTAAAATGCACACATCTCCGAAAAGAAATGAAATACACACAAATAGAAATGTGTGTCTGGGACTCGAAATCTGGACCCCGAAAAGGAGACCGAAGTTATAAACACAAGACTATCATCACTTTCCCAAGCATGTGAGAAATGCACTTGGCGAAGAATTATTTCAAACGGTATTCGCAACATTTCACTGACTCATGCCACGCTGGGCAATCACTGCATATCCAAGAGCTCGATACCGTTGTTGGCGGCGGATTGCGCCGGCGCACCCGAAATAAACTGTTGATATCAAGGTTAATGTTTTCGTGATTATTTTGGCTTTTCCGACAAGGTCCGCAGTTTATTGTTACCTCTTGTAACTCCTCTAATTGTGCCACACATCACGATACACTAAGGTACATTATGCTGACACTTCTATCCCTCAAGCATTTGGAAAAAAACCAAGCAATAGAAGCGCCGGGCTAACATAATAAATATGTCATGTGTGGCACAACCCGGAAACAGGACCGAGCTCAGCAAAAAAGCTGAATACCTTTGAGAAAGTTATTCAGCGCTGATTTTCAGCCAGGACCCAAATTATGGTAACGCCACGGAAAAAAAAACATGTCGTCTTAACATTTACAATGGCATTTTGTCATTCCTTTTTTTTCTTTAATTCGATGACAAGATAGTCCTTGGCTGCAATCTCACCTGATAGCAAGTGACGATGCAGTCTAAGATGGTAGCGGGCTAACTTGGAAAGGATATGGCAGTGTACCCATACTCCTAATCGGCTTCTACACGCCATCGTGCCGGAACCCTAAATCGCTAGGCGGCACGTCCTTAACGGTAGGGTGGTAACTAACCACGGCCAAAGCCTCCCACCAGACAAAAAAAAACATGGAATTGCAGCAGTAATATTCCATGCCCATCTTTGACTACTGCCTTTACATGGTTCCATAAAATAAAATTCAAAGTCCTGACTGACTGAATGACTGACTGACTGAAATATCAACGCACAGCCTAAACTACTGAAGTTAGAAACTTGAAATTTTTACAGTTGGTTCCTTTTATGGCGTAGGCGCACACTAAGAAAGGTTAATTGGAAATTCCACCCCTAAGGGATTTAAATAGGGGATGGAAGTTTATATGAAACTCCGTCAATTTTCAAGCTGTTTCCATCAAAGTTGGTATTTGAGCTTTCAGTTAAAAATAAAAAAGTACGTGTGTCACAGTTTTTGAAAATTCCACCCCAAAATCTAATTTAACGCGGACGAAGTCGCGGGGGGAAAAGCTAGTGGTTCCATAAATACCTCAATAGCCAAACGATGCGGACTGTAGTTTTCTGTAGTACATGTACTAAAAAAAAATCATTTTCTCCTACATTTTGTATTGAACGGGTTTTTTTATGGCAAGGAAAGTGACCTTTTACCCCGGAAAAACAGTAACCTAAGTCACGCGGACGAAGTCACGGGCAAAAGCTAGTTATGCATAAAAGCAAGCGGAATATCCCCTTCCAAAGCTCAATGTGCATTCACTTCCTGTAACTGTACTCTACAGATTCAAACTTCTTAGGAGGTACAATGGAAAGCGAGAGTAAATATAAACACGTCTTGGAATATTCATCATGATCGGGCATTGACCCGGTATGTCACACCCCCCCCTATGCAGGCACGATGCCATATATTTTATTACTAGCATAATTCGTTAGTCATGTTTGGATAAAAAGATCTATGTGACTAAACTCTAAATTAATAAATGAAGGAATGAATGAATATACTTTAATTGTACGTAAAAAATTCTTCCTCATCATCATCGTCAGTCAATGTGTATCCACTTTTAAATATACATAGGTATTGTATTATTTTGTTTCGAAATAATATACTTTTCAACACACTTGCTCATAAAATGGCTCCTGGTTCACCGCAATTAGGCACACAATGACACCTTTAACTCAAACTGTGACTTTTTATTACTATTATTCACAATGTGAGTTATAGAATTTTTTTTTTTAATTTTATTGGTTGAGTTGCTTTGTTTTTAAAAAAGTTTCTATTACAAAAAAGATCCTACCTATTGCCAAGATACCTATTGCTTGCTCATTTCATACAACTTCGTATTTAAATAGATAATTTCAACTTGTACGTGTTTAATAAATAAAACTGTCACTCAAATATAACTTTTGTTTTTTCTGTAATAAAGAAAACTGGAAATTCCCCATTTTGTACGTGGCTATAAGAGAAAAGCCAAAAAAAAGAAACCTCATTCTTTTAGTCTATGGCCATTAAAGGTGCGCGCTCATTCCGGAAAACTCATTAAATCAAATAAACACCTGAATAGGCTGTATGGTCGTCGATCTTTGCCTGCCCTCAAAAGCATCTCAAGAGGGCGAACAAAAGAACAACATTAATTTTTCCCGCCATTGCGAAAAAATTTTCACAACTCGTTTTCACTGTTTTGTACCATAATGTACTATTTTAGTATTATTTTCTTCACAAGTGTGTTGAAAAACGTCGTATGATACACGTGTATATTGATGATTACCGTCCTCGGCTACCTTAAGACCCTCACTTAACGGCTCGGGTCTCAATAGCGCCTCAGCGGTAATCACCAACTTTTACACTTGTACCATAATGTACTATAAACGTAAAAATTCTTTTTACAAAACCGACTTCAAACGCCACTACAAAGTTTATCAATTCGCACCTTTATAATTAAAGTGACCTAACTCAAAAATAGCAATTTGTGGGAAATGAGCAAAAAGACTTCAAAAAAGTTTAGTGTTGAGTAAATTTAAATGAATCTCTGTCGCGTTTTATTGGAAAAGTTGATTTTATGCAGATTTATATATTGTATCTTTTATGTATGGATTGGTAATATTATATTAATTTTAAATGTATTTACACAGAAAGTACAGGAATTTTGAGTTAGGTCACTTTAATTCTAAAGGTGCGAATTGTGCCGAAGGTATTACATAAAAAATAATAGAAGCAAATCAAAAAAAAGATTCCGACAAATTGAGAACCTCCTCCTTTTTTGGAAGGCCGTTAAAAATATCTTAAAACTCAAAGTTTTAAAATAACCACGCTTAGGTTTATTTAAAGTTTTTCTTAAAATATCCGTAAATTCTACGACATAGAGAAAACCTAAGTTCCAATACTTAAGTTAAGTATCTATACTCAAATTAAGGAGTCCTCTAGCTCTAATGGAGACTTTCTCTCCAGCCGAAATACCGAAGAAGTGAATCACGGAAACCTATGGATTGGTTCGTGTTACGTCATTTTAATCTGTTGGCTAAATATGAAAAGATGTTTAACTAATGCCTGCGAATTTCATCTGCGTAATGTTTTCTTTAATCCCGTGGAAACTTTCATTTCCCAGAATTAAAAGTAAAGGAAAGCCTAGATTATTCCTTGTTTATTCCTCAACCTCCATGTGAAAGTCCCGTCGAAATCGGTTCAGGAGGTTCCCAAAGATTAACCCCGGTTCGGTTTATTAGGTTCCCGAAGATTAATCCGGATAAACCGATAAGCCGGCAAACTGAGAATTTTTAAGATTATTAGATTTGCGTTATACTCGTACGGGCTTATGACTTCATCCAACTATTTGTAGCAGCATAGAATATTAAATTAGAATTCTGATTTGATTTTCGTCAAACTAATTCTAAGTCTAAACTTCCTTCGTGAAAGTCAAGGTCCTTTCGCGACTTGAAACAGGTTTCGTTTTGGTCATGAAGTATGAATTTAAAGTGTGACTTAATTTACGTAGTTTAATTTAAAGTGTGATTCCACAGTTTTGGTTCACGGTAGTTCACAGTTCACACCCTTTTCCAGCTGATACTTAATAGTATTTTTCAGAATTATTAAAAATATGGTTTAGCTAAAAATATAGTTTTTTCATGCGTTTTGCGTGCAAGGACAAACAGTCACACTTTCGCATTTCGCATTGGTAGGAATTATCATCAAAACTGTAACATTAAATTTCTTCATAGGTACTTCTACATACGCTTGTGAAAGTGACACCATCGAAAGATCGTCTTATTTCCTTGTGTGCTACACAGCTCACACACACGACACACAGGGAAAGCGCAGGAATATATGAAGGGAAGAAGATGTAGACATGATGCTTTCGCGATTCCGCAATTTCACCAATCTCTTGCAGCAGATTATCTATTTATATCTGTTTAATAGTTGTTACTAGGTAACTACTGCTCTGAAAATAGCTCTTTTGGTATGCAGCCAACGTCTATTGATCGTTGCACTATATCTGAGGCATAAATCTTCTTGAAATACGATAAAAGTTTTTTTATAATGATTGCGAGCAAACAAGCAGGTGTGTTGTGAGAACCACCTTAGAGATTCATTTTTATATATAGTTGTAGGTAATAAATAATAAGCTACAAATCACACTAGAAATGGCCATGAAGTAGCCAACCAATATAACTAATGCGTTATCGTTTTACTATTTTATTTCCTTACAATACAGCGATAAGGTTTCGGTTGCGCCATTTTATTTGCTCAGAACGGGTCGTTCGACCTCCATACCTGTCTAAAACCTTTCTTTCCGGGTTATTAAGGCTTACACCCACAAACTGTAACTGTATGACAGGACGTCCCACTAATAGCAGGGTCCCAATTGTCTTCTCATCGTCTCAACCTTAGAATACTTAAATAACCTTTAGGTATTCAGGCTTTTGGCTTTTTTTGCCCTTCTCTCTTGTCTACTGCCTTCACTTAGTTCAACGAAAGCCCTACGTGGGCTTGCTTGCGTCTTCTAAATAGCTGATACCCGCGTTTTTTATAATATTAGTATTTTTTATAAGAATAGCAAGAATTAATATCTTATATTAGTAAGATTCGACGACGAAACGTCCCAAAAACTAAAAGTGGAAACACTTCCTCGTTTTAGATTAGGAGCGCGTCGCACCCGAAACAAGTTCTGTGTGTCCAAGATTTTATCACTAAAGTATTTTTACTAGCTATATTTGCTTAGTTTGACGGAAGTATGACGTCATCTGATTGGAAAGATTGATGATTATCATTATGTATGACGTTTGCTATTTTAGGCTGGCCTTTCATCTAAATTAAGACTATTCCAAACAGATGCGAACACATATATTATGTTTTAAAATTCAGGGTTAGTAGGTATAGTGCGTACTATACGGGAGCCTGCGTTGCAGATGGAAATATTTTTGCTATAGGCAAATAATAATATTAATCAAGTGGAGGGTGGGGATAGTAGAGAGAAGATTCCTTAAGATTTATTAACTCGGTGTTATTGATTTTTAAATTTAGAGCTCGAGGGTATCTTTTAGATTTTTAACCGACTTCCAAAAAAGGAAGAGGTTCTCAATTCGTTGGAATCTTTATTTTTTTTAATGTATGTTACCCGCGTGGACCGATTTGGAAAATTATTTTTTTGTTTGAAAGGGTATACTTCCCAGGTGGTCCCTGGTCATCAGGTCAGGATCTGATGTTGGGGTCCTGATCTCTTCAAATTTTGTAGTGTGCCTATTGATAAACTTTGTAGTGGCGTTTGAAGTCGATTTTGTAAAGAGAATTTTTACGTTTAAGTATATTGTTATTCTTCCAATACTAATTATTGCATTTGGCATAGAATGATAACTTTTTGTAAAATATTATGGGTTTTTTTGGTTAAACATTTGAGTCAATTAATGTCAAAAGTGGTCTATTGAATTGACTCTATATCGGTAGCATGTAAACAATATTCGACAAATGATATACAAATAGATAACTAGATTTAGTTTATGCATAGATTATGTCTAGAAATCCAGTGTAATTCTAGATAATCTAACACAGTTGCCAAGTAGACCATGGGTAAGAGCTGGAGCTTTCACGTCAATTAGCCTAATTACGCGGACAAGGTGTAATTAACGTAATTAAATGAACTTGATTTATTAGAGTGAAGACAGTAAAGCCCGAAACAAACAAAACGAACGACTAGCGGTCTCCCCACGTGGAATTGGTTCGTGCCTGTATTAACAACATATATATTTCCGACTAATATTATAAATGCGAAAGTTTGGATGTATGGTGAGAGGCTTTAGCCGTGGCTAGTCAACACCCTACCGTCAAAGACCTGCCGCCAAGCGATTTAGCGTTCCGGCACGATGGCGTGTAGAAACCGATTAGGGGGTATGGGTTGAATCTACACTGCCATACTCGTTCCAAATTAGGCCGCTACCATGTTTGACTGCATCGTCACTTACCATCAGGTGAGATCGCAGTCAAGGACTATCTTGTGTAATAAAAAATGGATGGATGGATGTTACTCAATCACGCCATAAGTTAGTATACTAGTATAAATGTAGCGACCAGTGGAACATGCGACGACAACAATTAAATCGGCTTTTTTACTGTGTTTATTTGCAATCAGCTCAAGTATATCTAAATATATAAAAGGCAAAGGTGACTGACTGACTGACTGACTGACTGACTGATCTATCAATGCACAGCTCTAATCACTGGACCGATCTTTTAAAATCTTTTAAAATACGGACAATAAACTCTGGAAATACCTACTCGCTTCAAAAAGCAGCGTTTACATAAATTAGCAAATTCGATATTAGGTACATCTCCGGGCAGCTGAATGCAAAGCCGGATGCCTACCGTTTCATAGACAAGTAGACCTTTTCAATTATTCACATTTTATCTATGGTTATGTAACATAATATTACCTATCTAGTCGTAAAGGGACCGCTGCTTCGCATCATAAGTTACGAGTCTGTGCCAGTGAGGTATTACATACTAGAGGTGATGATGTCTCACACACTCAACCTGACTGGTGACAAAGAGGAAAAGGTGTCGTTTAGTAACTTGGGGCCGTGGAAGTAGGAAATCCATATTATAGTGGTGCTTGTTACTCATATAATGGTTTCTAGATGAATCACACATTCACATTCTCACATTTCTCACACACATTTCAGTCACATTTCTGAAAGTTTCTAAAAATGCCTATTTTCACGTCATCACCCGCGCTTCGAGCTATTGTTTTTTAATGTTCATTTATCTAATGTTCAATATCTATGCATTAAAGCGCTGCCTAGCAAAAATATCGCTATCTCTACCGCATTGTTATTGTACTGTAATGGCATTTTAAGTAGAATATAAGCCATAAATATTTTTGCTATTGTATTTATTTGAAATTCTTTTATTATTTGGGGGCGATTGTAGCCTTGTATGCCCTCCGAGTTCCGATTGCCTACGACGCACATTGTGTTATTTTATTTCAAAATCGGACATCCCTTTTTTATGATACTAATCGAAACTTTAAGCTTTTTTTAATGCTAGAGTAGAACACCCAGAAGTTAATTCTGTTTAGAACCGGAGTTATAAATTTTTTTATGGTTACCAGAAAAAAACTAAGAAATGCTGTAACTTTCTATGTAACGAAAGTTTTTAAGTTTCAATTATAGCATGCTATAAAATCAATTAAGTGCTATTTTTGGAAACATATAATTAATTTCTAAGTGAACAATAAAGGAAGATATGTTTTTTTTAACTAATTTTGAAATTAATTTTTTTCTCATCTTTGTATAGATATTAGCATCTAATTTTCACATATTGTATTTATTAGTGCTATGTTAATCCGCCTGTATAATATCAGATACGTAACACTTAGGACCTCGGAGTAATTGAATTTTAAAAATTTCATTTTATGCAACTCAATAATAATCCCTGAAAAACATAACCCTCCGTTTCCACAGTCGGATAAAAATTCTTTCTTTCAGCCACTTTTTTAGAATTTTCTCTCGTACATTTGTAATTAAGATCTTTGTGACAACCCTAATATCATTGAAATTGTAAAATCTCATATCTCCAATGTCCTCATAGATTTCTGTGTGATTTTTTTTACTAGTAACAATAGAGTTACGAGGTATGTTTTCAGATAGATATCTACTGCTAATCGTAAATGGTTTATGAGAAAAAAAATAAAATGTAAAAATCACAAAATTAAGAATATTAACTTTATTATTAATACTAAAATTATTTTGTTTAGCTTATAAAATGCCCTGTATATAATGCCACTTTGACCTATAAATAATTGTATAAAT
The DNA here is from genome assembly GCA_038048805.1 of Hipparchia sbordonii. Lineage (NCBI taxonomy): Eukaryota > Metazoa > Arthropoda > Insecta > Lepidoptera > Nymphalidae > Hipparchia > Hipparchia sbordonii. Next base: position 1,440,730 of record CM076107.1, on the reverse strand, counting down.
ATCATATGCAATTCTTTTATTTCGCCTTTTTCTGAAAATACAGAATTTTCTAAAAAAAAATATTACTCCGAAGTCCTAAGTGTTACGTATCTGATATTATACAGGCGGGTTAACATAGCACTAATAAATACAATATGTGAAAATTAGATGCTAATATCTATACAAAGATGAGAAAAAAATTAATTTCAAAATTAGTTAAAAAAAACATATCTTCCTTTATTGTTCACTTAGAAATTAATTATATGTTTCCAAAAATAGCACTTAATTGATTTTATAGCATGCTATAATTGAAACTTAAAAACTTTCGTTACATAGAAAGTTACAGCATTTCTTAGTTTTTTTCTGGTAACCATAAAAAAATTTATAACTCCGGTTCTAAACAGAATTAACTTCTGGGTGTTCTACTCTAGCATTAAAAAAAGCTTAAAGTTTCGATTAGTATCATAAAAAAGGGATGTCCGATTTTGAGGTAAAATAACACAATGTGCGACGCGACACCAGTGCTACGTAATCGGTTTCGTGCGCGGCAGTGTCTTCATTTCTGTGGTCTACAACTCAATGGTTTATGTTATCAAATGTCGCACATTATAATATGTACTATTAAATGTGGTGTCAATATCAAAGGTTAAAAGGCTCCGGTACTCAATATATGTGCAATATTATTATTTATAATGTTTAATTATTTTAACTATTTGCGGTTCACTTACCATCAGGTGTAATCGCAGTCAAACGCTAGTAAAAACAAGCTATAATTTTAAAAAAATTAAATCGACTTCAATATACCGAAATAATGAATGATTGAAAAGGGAAAACTGTCCATATCTTGAAAACTACTGAACCAATTTTGATGACATCTTTACTGTTCCCTAAGTTTATGTAAGTGTAGTCAAATAAAAAAAGAATGATCATAATTCGATTAAAAGTTTCGGGGAAATGCGTATAAATCATACACCTATAAATATTTGTTTATTTGTTTGGAAAGCCCTAATGTGAATATATCATTTATGTGAATATTTTACAGTTCTAATATATGTATACGTATGCATAATGGATAACCTCCTTTTTTTGAAGTCGGTTAAAGAGTATCCTTCATGTTTACATCTACAAAATCTTCACCAATGAACTCGTGAAAAAATACTGCCATTGTAATTTAAATTGTTGGGTTCAATTGTTTAACCCTTCTCAGAAATATACAAACGATTGCATTGCATTGATGTTGGATGTTGAGTGACGACATCACACGCGATGCTCTATTTACTCAATTGGTACACAAAGGTCTTTTTCTTTGGACTGTGGACATACTTTAGGTATTAACCCACACAAATAAATAATGCTATATTAATATTATAAATGCGAAAGTTTGGATGGATGGATGGATGTATGTTTGTTTGTTACTCAATCACGCCGCAACGACTGAACTGGTTTTGGTACAGACATAGATTATAGTCTGGAATAACGCATAGGCTACTTATCTTACTTTATCCCGGAAAACAAGAGAGTTCCCGTAGGAATCAAAAAACCTTGTTTCACGCGAATGAAATCAAGAGCGTCAACTAATGCTATTGTTTTAAAAAAAATCATTTTCAAGCGCATGAAATTCGTTAAAGAAAATCCTTTTCATCATTTCCCACCCGGAGGCGGAATATTTTCTTCAACTCGTAACAATAGAAGTAAAGGAAAGCTATAAGATAACATTATGCATAAACAAGGTTACAATAACAGGTCTTAGTTTAATATAACAAGCACTCATTATAGCCTGTGCGCGACAGACAAAGGGTTGTATTTGTAAGTATTCGAGGCGGCCTGTAGCGGAAATGAAGTGCAATGAGGTATTCCCTGTTCCGACTAACGTGACTCATTCAACGATCCTTTGTCAGCTAATAATATAATAGGTCAGAGATAATATCGATCCGCAAAATTGGGTATTTGCAAGGTATTGGACTAAATTTTTATTTACCTAAAATAAGTTTTTTTGACTGATTTATTTTCCGTTTTTACAAATGTTATTCTTACGTGTTACATTTTCGATTGTAATTTATGAATTTGTGCACATTGCACATTTTGACAACAGTCAAATACTGTGTTTGAATTTTTGCATTTTTGAAGCTTTATTGTGGAAGCACTGTATACATAGCATAGCTTTGTAAAAAAAAAAAATTTTTTTTTGAAAAGAGCAACTGCTGAGTTTCTTACCGGCTCTTCTCAGCAGAATCTGCATTCCGAACCGGTGGTAGATTTATGACGTGTCATAAGACCTACAAGTTAGCCTACATGAAATAAATTAATTTTGAATTTGAATTTGAAGTCGGAAGTGTTCTTAGCTATGGCGGATTACGTATTTTTTTCACAACTCCCTCATGGGTATCAAATGAAAGGGCTTGACCTAAGGGCTTGACTAGTAGAATACTATACACATATACATTTTAATTCCAAGATGGCCGCCACCACAAAATGGCGAATCACATATTATATATTTTTTTATTTTCACATGTCGAGGGTATTTTCAATTTACATTTGTGAGTAATTAAATTATCACCTGCTTTTTACAGTGAAGGAAAACATAGTAAGGAAACCTGCTTGTCTAAGAGTTCCCAACGTGGTGGATTATATCCTAAACCCTAAGCTATCGCCACAAACCTCTTCACATAGAAGAGGCCCGTGGCGATGGCTTGAACAATGAAACGATGCAATCGACCGTTCCGTAGAACAAAATCTCATCTTCTAAATTCACAACTTGAAATTTGAGCCTTAAAAGTTACATCTGCAAGGCTCAAATCTCAAGTTATGAATTTAGCAGATGAGACTTTGTTCTACGGAGGGGTCGCAATGATCTATTGATAAACACAGATTAATATAATTAATCTATGATGATAAAGTGCCTTTGTTCGCATAAGACTTTCGCAGTTGTAAAGCATGTGGCGAAGTATATATTGTAATTGCATGCGTTTGAAACCGGAAAGAAACATTACATAATGTAAAAATTTATGAATATTGGGTATTTTTATGAACACTATTTTTAGTAGGTTCTTGGCTCTGAAAGCACACAGATTTGTTAATGATCTGATTGATGATTGCTTATTTTAGTCTTTTAAAATATATTGCTCAACATGACTAATATTCCGTTTTCCCGACTTTTCTCCAACTAAGAAGAAAAGCAGGGTAGTTGCTATAGGAGCATAAACAATAAACATAGTATTGGTTAGGATTAGATACTACACTATACAAGTATACAGCGTGAAAACAACTATGAACATTTCAACCTGTTTAATACAACGGGTGGGGATTGAACCTTCGACCTTTCGGTTTTCAGTCTGCGCCCCGAAAGTTGCGCTATTAAGGCTTCAGGACTTAAGGTTCTCTGATCAGCTAAATAGAGCCGAAAGAAGATCGTTTTATTCAAAATCTATTGGTCATAATACTATGAAAAAAAAGGGAGTTACAATTGATCATATTTCTGGCCTGATGCCTGTTTCCAAAACACAATGACGTAAACTTTTTTCAATAGAAAAAAATTGCAAAGTTGCCTCTGCAAATACATGAATTCCCATTTTTCTCAGTTACCATACATTAATTTTTGTAAAATTTAAGTACAATTTATTTGTCATATTTTACTACAAAAAATGGCAGTTTTAGATTTTTTTTACAGCGACTATTATAATTTAATCTTTTTTTATCACAATTTGTGTCTTGGCCGTTTTATTTCCAGTAGCGGCTTCTTTGTCACTCGTACTCAATTAGACAGTGATCGCTGAGGCGTGCTGCTAGCTGGACCTGCGCTGCGCTGCTCTCGCTCGGCTATCAAATAACATCGCGAAATATAATAATTGAAAATTGTTTTTGCTTTATGTTGAAGAGTATTTTGTATATTTTAGTGAAGTCAAATAGAGTGTACCTAGTTATAAGTTTGTATACAATATATTGTTAATAAATAAACCTTAATATAGTTGTAAATAAATAAGTACTAAGTAGTAAAAATTTTGAAAATGGGTCCGAAAAAGAAAATGAACAAAATAAAAACAACAAAAGCAGATGGTGATAGTTATAAGTGTCTACCTACCTACCTATTTTTAATTTTATCGTACAGTACGTAAATGTGACGTAAATCGGCTAATCAAACTTTACTATAATGTACCTTATTTTCGTCATTCTTTCTAATAGAAATTTGGCTCAGTTAGTTTGGTCGCGATTTGATAATTAGAAATTGCGGGTTCGAACCTCAACTACGTTCATTTTGCATTTTCTAAAAAAAGGTTTTGTTTTTTTTTAGGACAAGTGTTTTTTTTTTTCAAAATTAATTATAGTAAGTAAAATTGTTTTTGTTTTATGTTGAAGACTATTTTGTGAAGTTATATTTTAGTGAAGTTAAATAGAGTTTACCTAGTTATAAGTTTGTTTATAGTCAATTGTAAATAAATAATCCATAAAATGAAGTTTTAAATAAATAAGTACTAGGTAGTAGAGGCTAATTTTGAAAATGGGTCCTAAAGAAAAGCAAAATCCAAGAATTCACTATATAAAAAATATCAAAAGCAGATGATGGAAATTGTAAAGTACGTCTCTACTTATTTTTAATTTTCTCAATATTTTGTAAAGGTTTTGCATTATGTAAGGGATCATGAAATATCAATTTCATCATCAATTTTCAATTACTTGGTAACTTACGTAATTTCTTCACAATTATTACGTTTTTTCAAATTACCTGCGAGATCAAATCAGAAATGAGGAGATCCGTAGGAGAACCAAGTTACCGACATAGCTCTGCGAGTCGCGAAACTAAAGTGGAAATGGGCGGGGCACATAGTTCGAAGAGCTGAAGGTCGTTGGGGTTCCAAGGTGCTGGACTAGCGACCTCACACAGGGAAGCTCAATGTTGGCAGATCCCCCACTAGGTGGACCGACGACATCAAACGAGTCGCATGGAGCCGCTGGATTCAGGCGGCGCAAGAACGAGGTCTGTGGAAGTCCACGTAAGAGACCTTTGTTCAGCAGTAGACGTCTATGGGTTGACGAAGAAGAAGGTAAGTATCTAATAATAATGGTGTAATACCCCAGTGGTGTAATAGTCAGTGTAGGAGAGAGTTGATAGCTAGAAGTTACGGGTTCGGTTCTTCTACCGTGTTTGTTTTGCATTTTCTAAGCGCATTTTTTTAGGACAATAGTATTTATAATTAATTTTGAAAAAAAAAAAAAATATTTATATAATAAATTTTTTTTTTTTTCAAAATTAATTATAATAAGTTATATTTAATTTTCAGTCGGAAAAAACGTTTGAAGCTCAATTCTGAGGAACCATCAACATTGCAAGAGTGAGTAAAGCCTTTGCTCCGAATCTTGCGGGCAGCGGTGCGGCGACGGCGCACTATGGGACGAAATCATATAAACCGTCTCGAAAATCAATAACTTTTTTGTTTCTTGACATTTTGATTTGAAAATTTGTACACGTATTATTGAATGTATAAGCTACTAGAAAAATGAAACGCCAGTATTTTAAAGATAATATTTATTTCGTGAGAGCATGTCAAAAATCAAATTATTTAATTTTCCATAAGTACTAAAAATTTAATTATAATACTTAAAATTATTTCATTATTAATAAATAATTATTGTCATTTTAGTTATTTCATTAAAAATAAGTACTAGTTAAATAATAAGAATGATCTTATTTACATAATAAAAAAATTTTTTCACTCATGGTTTCGTGTAGAGGACAAAAATTCATTCGGAGGAAAAATATTGAGAGAGCTGATGATTGAGGATTTCGGAGACGGTTGAGGAGCACCGGCCAGGATATTGAAGATAGGTGGGGGGGTGTTCAACCAAATGTCACTCGAAACCTCATCCAATTGGCAAAGAGCCGAAAAAAAACTCCAAAATGGTGGATTCAAGATGGCGACCATACAAACTTCGTCGGTGTCTATCTCGGAGACTATAAATGGTGGAAGAGTGGTTGCTTGGAAAAAGATGATCAGGACCCAAAAGTCTATTTGATGAATAGAAAAAAAATTCAAGATGGCGGAATTTATTTTTTTCCATACAAAATATATGCAAAAATACGGGTCCTTTTCAAAATTTTTGATGGTTTCGTATAGAGACAAAGGACAAAAATAGAACCAATTGGCAGGGAGCTAAAAAAAAAACCAAAATAGCGGAATCAAGATGGCGGCCATATAAATTTCGTCGGTGCCTATTTGACAAAGAATAAAAAATCGAAGAGTGGTTTTTTAGTAGAAAATGATCAAGCCCTGAAAGTCTAAGAGCAGAAAAACCGCGGTCCACTGCAGCGGGCCGCGCACCCACGCGCTCTACTAGTTACTATATATATAGCTATTCGTGCTGATTCACTGATTCACTGACTGACTGATTGATTCATTGATCACCTTTCCTGTAAAATTTTGTATGGAAAAATTTTTTTTACTCATGGTTTCGTATAGACGGCAAAAATTCATTCGAAACAAAAATATGGAGATAGCTGATGATTGAGGATTTCGCAGACGGGTGACGAGCACGGCCAGGATATTGAAGATAGGTGGGGGGGTGTTCAACCAAATGTCACTCGAAACCTCATCCAATTGGCAAAGAGCCGAAAAAAAACTCCAAAATGGTGGATTCAAGATGGCGACCATACAAACTTCGTCGGTGTCTATCTCGGAGACTATAAATGGTGGAAGAGTGGTTGCTTGGAAAAAGATGATCAGGACCCAAAGGTCTATTTGATGAATAGAAAAAAAATTCAAGATGGCGGAATTTATTTTTTTCCATACAAAATATATGCAAAAATACGGGTCCTTTTCAAAATTTTTGATGGTTTCGTATAGAGACAAAGGACAAAAATAGGATAGGACAAAAATTCGTTTGGAGGAAAAATATGGAGAGAGCTGATGGTTGAGGATTTCGGAGACGGGTGAGGAGCACGGCCGGGGTATCGAAGATAGGTGAGGAGTGTTCAAACAAAAGTCACTCGAAACCTCATCCAATTGGCAGGGAGCTGAAAAAAAATCCAAAATGGAGGATTCAAGATGATGGCCATACAAATTTCGTCAGTGTCTATCTCGGAGACTATAAAAGATGGAGGACTGGTTTTTTTGATAAAGATAATCAGTTCCCATTAGTCTACGTGATGAATAGAAAAAAATTCAAGATGGCGGATTTTTTTTTTATATACAAAATATATGCAAGACTTTGATACGTTCCTTTCCGCTGATGGTTTCGCATAGAGGACAAAAATTAATTTGGATGAAAAATATGGAGGGAGCTGATGATTGAGGATTTCGGAGACGGGTGAGGAGCACGGTCAGGGTATTGAAGATAGGTTGAGGGTGCCCAAACAAAAATCACTCGAAACCTCATCCAATTGGCAATAAGCTAAAAAAAATACCAAAATGGCGGATGCAAGGTGCGCTCATACAAATTTCGTCGATGTACATCTCAGAGACTATGAAAGATGGAAGAGTAGTTCCTTGGAAAAAGATGATCAAGACCCGAAGGTCTACTTGGTGGACAGAAAAACCGCGGTTCGCTTTAGCGAGCTGCGCACCCACGCACCCTACTAGTTAATATATATATAGCTACTCGTGCTGATTCACTGACTCATTGATCACCTCTCCTATAAATTTTGTATGGAAAAATTTTTTTTTACTCATGGTTTCGTATAGAGGCCAAAAATTCATTCGGAACAAAAATATGGAGATAGCTGATGATTGAGGATTTCGCAGACGAGTGAGGAGCACGGCCAGGATATTGAAGATAGGTGGGGGGGTGTTCAACCAAATGTCACTCGAAACCTCATCCAATTGGCAAAGAGCCGAAAAAAACTCCAAAATGGTGGATTCAAGATGGCGACCATACAAACTTCGTCGGTGTCTATCTCGGAGACTATAAATGGTGGAAGAGTGGTTGCTTGGAAAAAGATGATCAAGACCCAAAGGTCTATTTGATGAATAGAAAAAAAATTCAAGATGGCGGAATTTATTTTTTCCATACAAAATATATGCAAGACTTTATGTGGATCTTTTTCAAAATTTCTGATGGTTTCGTAGAGAGGACAAAAATTCATTTGGAGAAAAAATACGGAGAGAGCTGATGGTTGAGGATTTCTGACGGGTGAGGAGCACGGCCAGGGTTTGAAGATAGGTGGAGGGTTCTCGAACAAAAGTCACTCGAAACCTCATCCAATTGGCAAGGAGCTGAAAAAAAATCCAAAATGGTGGATTCAAGATGGCGGTCATATAAATTTCGTCGGTGCCTATCTTGGAGTATAAAAAGTGGAAGAGTGGTTTTTTAGAAAAAGATGATCAGTACTCGAAAGTCTACTTAATGAATAGAAAAAAATTCAAAATGGCGGAATTTATTTTTTTCATACAAAATATATGCAAGACTAAGATAAGGTTTCTTTTCCAAACTGATGGTTTCGTATAGAAGATAAAAATTCATTTGTATGAAAAATATGGAGGGAGTTGATGATTGAGGATTTCGCAGACGGGTGAGGAGCACGGTCAGGGTATTGAAGATAGGTTGAGGGTGCCCAAACAAAAATCACTCAAAACCTTATCCAATTGGCAATGAGCTGAAAAAAACTACCAAAATGGCGGATTCAAGATGGTGGCCATACAAATTTCGTCGATGTCTATCTTAGAAAATGTACAAGATGAAATAGTGGTTTTGGAAAAAGATGATCAAGATCCGAAGATCTACTTGGGGAACAGAAAACACGCGGTTCGCTTTAGCGAGCCGCGCACCCACGCGCCCTACTAGTAATTTTATATACCTAGAACTAAAATATTTTTATTTTTCAACATTATTCATAAAGGTCCTATTATCTGAGAATATTAATCCATGGAAAAATCTTTGGAATCATAACATTCGTCCCAACCATTTATGAGACGGTTTATATTATTTCGTCCCATAGTGCGGTGGCGGCACTATGGGACGAAATAAAAATTTTCTCTAAAATTGATAGTTTGCCCGAAATAGTTATTTGTTCAACAAGATAGCAAAGTTTTTTTGTTGCGAGTGCCTAGTTTGAATCCCGAGCGAGAGAAGGATTCTAAGTTAGAATCATAAGAGTAGTGAGGGATTCATACAACATGTAAGAAAAATATTTATTAGAACATTTTATTTATTTTTTATTCGATAACAAGATAGCCCTTGACTGCGATCTCACCTGATGGTAAGTGACGATGCAGTCTAAGATGGTAGCGGGCTAACTTGGAAGGGGTATAGCAGTGTAAATTCAACCCATAACCCTAGTCGGTTTCTACACGCCATCGTGCCGGAACGCTATATCGCTTGGCGGCACGTCTTTGAAGGTAGGGTGGTAATTAGCCACGGCCAAAGCCTCCCACCAGACCATACCAGAGACAATTTAGAAATTATAAATTCCTAAATTGCCCCCGCCGGGAATCGAACCCGAGACCTCCCAGTTATAAGACCACAGCGCTCACCACTGCGCCAGGGACGTCGTCAAAAAAAATAAAGGATATTAATTAATTAATTTTAAATCTTGCATGGTTTTTGTTTCAATTAAAAAAAGATTCACGCAAATCGGTTAAGAAATCACGGAGATATCGATATACAGAAGTAGAAAAACAAAACTCCTTCTTCTCCTTTTTCAAAAGTCGGTTAAAAAAGTAGCCTATACTATGCCCGATGATATCAGCTATCTACCAGTGAAAGTCCCGTTAAAATCGGTTTAGAAATCACGGAGATATTGATATAGTAGGTACATAGGTAAAAACATAACTCCTTTAGAATATAGATTAAAAAATTACGTAATAAATTAAAAAATACAACACCTAACTTAAAACACCATTTATTCAAATTATGTACTTAAAAAAAATGTAAGTAATATTGAAATACATACTATGGTAAAAAAAGGCTAAAAATGAATAAGGAAATAAAAAAAACAATATAACATTACTGGCTAGGAATCGAACCTGTACTCTCTCTCTGAAAATAAACTGTAGCCATACCAACCGAGCCATATAAGTTACAATATGAGTGACGAAAATAAGTTACAGTACAGACCTAATATAGTTTTGTCAGCCGGACTGAGTCGTTTCTTGCCGCTATCAAGCTAATATTTCGCGCTCGCGCTACATTCCCTCCGCGGTGAGCGGGACTAATACCCCGCGCTCACCTCTGTCGCACCCCCTCAAATACCTAAAACTCGTCCAGAACCTCGTCTTAAAGAAACGCGAAACCGGATATTTCTTTAAATCCTACTTTGGAGACGACTTCAAACTAAAGTAGGTATTACAGTTTGACGAAGATTAACGCCGACTCTATTTAGTTTAAGGTTAATATAGCTTATAACTTAACTAAATAATGAGGAAAACTAGACATACCTAATTCAAATCGCGTATTTAACTATGTTTAAGGAAAAATAAGAAGTTTTACATAATTATATGGATTTATGGTTGATTGTTTTCCCTTATACCTAAAATTGGCTGATGCCCTACATGATACTGATGCATTACTTCGTCGGCGTGGATTTAGTTTTTTAAAATCCCGCGGAAACTTTGATTTTCCGGAATAAAAAGTAGCCTATGTCACTCTCCAGGTCCTCAACTACATACCTATAACTCGTCGATCCGTAGCTGTGTTGCAGCGTTATTGAAGGACAAACCAACAAACCAAGAAACAAACACACTTTCGCATTTATAATATCAGTAAGGTGCCCCGCCCATTGCCACTTCAGCTTCACGACTCGATCGCTTATGTTAAGAATCCGTTTAATATCAAATTTATCACACTATCACACTAATATTATAAAGGCGAAAGTTTGTACGTGTATGTTATGTTTGTTACTCTTTCACGGAATCGATTTGGCTCAAAGGAGGTAGGTTGATAAGGCCCAAAATCCGCCCCTCATACACTCGAAAAAAAAAGTTCCAGATTCCGACAAATTGTAAATGTATTTATATACTTGAAGATATAAACTTTATTGTAATATAAAGTTTAGGTGATAAAAAAAATAGTAAGTTACAGAAAATATTACCCAAAAAGAGAGTGTTTCTTTTACTTTTCTTACATTTTCATACATTTTAGTCGTTTTTTAAGCTTTGATTTAATATTTTAGAATGAAGCGCTCCATGAACCAAAATAAATTAATACTCATATAAAAGCTTATAAAAAGGAGCATCATTATCAGTTACGTTTACCATGGTTCATGGAGCGCTTCATTCTAAAATATTAAATCAAAGCTTAAAAAACGACTAAAATGTATGAAAATGTAAGAAAAGTAAAAGAAACACCCTCTTTTTGGGTAATATTTTCTGTAACTTACTATTTTTTTTATCACCTAAACTTTATATTACAATAAAGTTTATATCTTCAAGTATATAAATACATTTACAATTTGTCGAAATCTGGAACTTTTTTTTTCGAGTGTATGAGGGGCGGATTTTGTTGCCTTATCAACCCACCTCCTTTGGCACAGAGGTAGATTATGGTCAGGAATAACACATAGGCTACCTTTTAACCCGGAAAATAAGAGAGTTCCTGCGGGAATTAAAAAGCCTTTATCCACGCGAACGAAGTATCCAATAAAATATTGCTTATTAATAGTTGATGCCTGATCAACTATTATATTTTATTGGAACTAGTTAAATAAGTGGATTCTTATAATGAATTCGCGTGGAAATTTTTCAACACTCGTAAACTGTACAGCTGCCTATGACGTATATAATATGCCATTTATGGAACCAAGTAGGTACTAAAGCAACATTGCAATTTGCAACAATATCTGTGGTTCCATCACTATTAAAATTCTTTTTATAGTAATCATAAAAACCTGCTATAGTATTCGTGCACATTAATTTACTACTTGTAGTAAGTAAGACTTATTTCTGTAAATAGTTTTTGTCATTCAAAAAATAGAGTCTCTTACACTGTTTTAATAAAAAAATATATTAGTGAACATCTGCCTTTTGTGAGTTTAATGAATAGTTCAGTTTTATTTTGCTACAAAAACAAAAAATTCCAAACTTCTCCATTCACAACGATTTATCCACCCCGGTTTTTTAATAAAGATTAAAAAAAAACAACGATTTATCCATTTTCATCACAACATGTTGGATCCAAATGTTAACTACTAAAGGTCTAAAGGGGGCGTGAAACCTCTCTTAGAGTATTCTAAGATAAGACTTGAAGATATTCAAGTCTCATCTTCTGAAGAGATACTTGAAGTAATGCCGCCTTCCCTATACTCTTTACGCACAGTACTCGCAGAAACAAATATCAACAGTCAACACCATCTGAATACCTGGCATTGTGCCACCTCCCGTTACTTAACGAAACGATTTTTTTTGTAATATAAATATTTTATTTTCTCCGTGTCATATCATAATATCCCGATCCGTTCATATTTATTTTATTCTATTCGTTTGCCAACAGGCACTTGCAAGAATTTCAAATAGGTAAAATAAAATAAATATTTCAGGTATGCACCCAATTACAGGCAAACCGACATGCATATGAGCAAAAGTGCAAATGCGGGTTTGCCAGTTAACAATATCTACTGTTGAACTTCAAGAAGCATTATGATGCAGTTACAATACAATAATCTTTTATACTGTTGCAAAGAGAGTGAATGTAAATCGATAACGACATTTGAGTTTGTAAAAAACTTGTTATGCTCGCGACAAATTCTAAGCAACACATTGTTAGCTCCCGTTTATGTTCTGCAACCATTAATGGCAATGGTTTGTACCTGGTAACCTGTATATTTTTAACCGACTTCCAAAAAAGGAGGAGATCAATCAATTAGTCGGAATCTTTTCTTTTTTATGTATGTTCCCTGATTACTCGAAGACGCCTGGACCGATTTGGATAATTATTTTATTTGAAAGGGTTTATACTTCCCAGGTGGTCCCATCAGGTCCCAGGATCTGATGATGGGATCCTGGAGGAATCGAGGGAACTCTTCAAATTTTATAGGCACAATTAATATACTTTGTAGTGGCGTTTGAAGTCGGTTTTGTAAAAACAATTTTTACGTTTATATTATTGATAACTCGATTATCCAATTAAATATTATTAATCAGGTCACTCCTATGAATTAAAATTCCACTTCCCTTTATTATTTCGTTAAATCGTTTCTTGCGATCTAATTTTTCTGGGAATCCTTCTTACAATGGTCTTGTTTACTGAGGATATAGGGCAATGTTCTGACCTACTTTGTGATTGTTTGCGATTATTTTCGGTGGGTGTATATTTGTAACCTTGCTCTTTCGTACACGTTTGAATTAAGACCGGGAAAGTTCATACAGTTTCGTTCTTTGTTCTAGCATATCTGTATATTAGTTAAGTCATCACCATCAGTGAACCTGATAAAATTTTAATCCATCTTTGCTCTTCTTTCTTCTTGCTCTAAGATGCCAATCTTTGTTCTAAGGCTGAAATCTATAGACCGCGCTCTCACTTAGCATAGACTCAAGACAGAGTTAAAACGAGACAGATTTATGTCAGGGCATATTTGTGTCTCGTTTTAATCTCTATCCTGAGTCTGAGTTGAGTCGAAGCACGCTCTATAGATCTCAGCATTAGATATCAATATGCGAAATTTAAGCTGTTCGTTGCTATGCGAAATTTAATCTGTTCGTTGGCCTGTGAACTTGTTTCATCGCTAAGGGAATCTTGATGATCTAATATTGGTTTGGAATATTATTTCAGCAAATAAAACCTCCAAATTATTTACTTTTTATTTACCCATTCGTTGATTTTAATATTAAAGTCAAGTTTACATCAGGATTGCTGCGGATGGACTGCAAGCTAGCAGTTGTAATGTAAATAGGCCAACTGCAATCTTAATTGCATTTTGACTGCATCCAGACTGCAAATCCTCGATCAGTCAGTCTCTCAGAAGCATAAGAGACCCTTTTACGAGTACCACTGAAGGGAGATAATATATACATATAGACAAAATATATTTTGTTCCGTTGAGGATTGCCTTATCAGAGCATAGTACTGACCCTTGATAAACAAACCAAATATTTGAAACCGTAATAATTTGTTGGTAGATCTAACGTGATTATAGATCCAGTACATGGTCCCTTGAAGTAGGTTAAGCAAATGTAACTAAATACTTAAAAAACCCTTTTGATCACAATAAATAAAATATAGTCTCTGTCTTCTGATCTAAAAGGAACACGTCTACCATGAATTTAAGTTTCTTATGGGGACATATTACTTCAATTACTTAGAGTTTATGCAATTTTCTGTAAGCCACATTTTGAAAACTGTATACACTGACTTACTATTTGAGTTGGATTACATTTTCTCGTTAAAAAGTTGTTCCAATCATTCCTTTAATTGAACACGATTTTTTTTGTGAATCATCGCGATTAAAAACTATAAGTCTCGTTAGCTTTTTTGATCGTACGTGCGTGCATGCATTTGTGTGTGTGTGTGTGTGTGTGTAAGGGTTCTTCAAATGTTGCCAGGAATGTTGTGGTCTTCATAGTTAAAGACGTATTCTAGTTATAGTAAAGGAAAATGAGTTTGTTATTCGCGTATCAGTTTCCTGTTGGGATATTAGTTGGGAACCAAATGTCGGACGTCATTTCTCATCTTCAGTGGGATTTCTTTAAGGAAATAAATATCAGAGCTCCTGACGTCAATGTGTACTATTCTTAGGCTGCCTATCCACCAGGGTTTTGCAAATATATTTAGCGTAGAATGTTCGAAAAAACAACCAATTTGATGGCTTGAAAATACAGCTTTTTAATTAAAAACATACCCTAAAGATTTCAGCATGCCAAAAAAGATACCGGCTGGATTGAGAACCTCCTCATGAGAAATCGTTTAAAAATCGATTGACACTATTAACTGTTTATGTGATTTGGTATTTGTCACTTCTAAATTGGTTTTACACTAGCTAACCAACTATTTTGTCCTTATGAAGTCATCATTCAGAACACCATTCTTCACAAATACCATAACAATAAGATTTATTTATTGTGGTTTTGTAATAATGATCTCAAGGCGTTTATCTGCTTACTTGGTTTTACCCTTGATTTATTTCCATCGGAACTACTTACTCCCGTAAAGGACCATGGGCGGAATCGTCCCCACCTATCAACAAGAATGAAATGTAGCGCAATTGATAGATCTTGGCAAGACGATATTTTTTTATTATGGCGACGATGCCCAAATGCATGGGGTTCTCATTGTATCTTACGTTTCAAAAAATACTTCGATGACGTAGTATTGATGACTAATTCCAAAATACCTGCTCATTTATATCTATTTATTGCACACCGGCGGGCGGAGCATGCACATAAAGATAACCAGCTACAAAATAACCCCCTCCCCCCGCTCACCGACCCATTTTTTTTTTTTAAAAAAGAACATTAGCCAAGCTGAAGTTGACTAATATCCTCCTATCCCCTTCAAATAAGCGGAAAGCTTGTGCTAGGACTGGGTACGACAATAGTGCAACGGGTGGGATTCGAACCTGCGACCTTTTCAGTTTTCAGTCCGCACCTTTAACCGTTGGGCTATTGAGGCTTGTTAGTTAAATATATTTCACAAAATGCGCTGATACAGGTAACTAATATCTTTTTTATATAATATTCTCATTTTTTTATGACGTGTATTAACAGTAGTTAATAATTGTACATAATGCGTCATATTCGTTACACAAATACTTGTGCCCTACGATATTTGACCCCGCGACCCTTGCTTCAGAAGGCAGATTCTAATACTCTTCGAGTTTTCTTCTTTTTCCTGGTTGTGTTCAATAACACGATGACAGTGTGCCATAGATGCTGGCAAAGAGCCGTAGCAATGCTACGCGACAAGGTCGCATCGGAAACGCAGACTATGACGCCCAGGGTCCAGAAATTAAAAGAAACGCGGATGATGTCAATGTACAAAATGTTGTCTGTAACAGAGTAGAAGTAGTTATTTTTATTGTTATGTGATTTTTGTACGATAAAATATAGAAAAAATAACAAAAATAAATCAAATTCAAACAAAAAGTTTTTTTTTTTTTTTATTAAAAACCCCATCGATTTTGAAGCTGAAACCAACTATTTACGTCTATTTGGATCCAAATGAACATATTAACATAAGTCCGGTGACTGTTGGAGGGTGGGGACGGGGTCCATACAAAATTGCCCATGGTCCTTTTAGCCCCGCTCTCCTCTTGTAGAAAATTATTTTCGGTTTTATTTCGTATCATCATCATCTCAACCGATAGACATAGCATAGGCTACATCTCGTGGAAATATCGCCACAGAATACGATCTTGTGGCATCTGTATCCAGCGACACGCTCGTGATCTTCTTTCCACCTAGTCGGCGGTCGTTATGCTTCCCAGCACAAAGTCGCCATTCCATTTTTTTTTTATTCGATGCGATCTCACCTGATGGTAAGTGACGATGCAGTCTAAGATGGTAGCGGGCCAACTTGGAAGGGGTATAGCAGTGTAAATTCAACCCATACCCCTAATCGGTTTCTACACGCCATCATGCCGGAACGCTAAATCACTTGGCGGCACGTCTTTGACGGTAGGGTGGTAACTAGCCACGGCCTAAGCCTCCCACCAGACCAGACCAGAAACAATTTAGAAATAAATTCCTAAATTGCCCCCGCCGGGAATCGAACCCGAGACCTCCCAACTATAAGACCACAGCGCTCACCACTGCGCCAGGGAGGTCGTCGATCGTCCATTACTATCTTTTCCTACCAACTCGATTGTCGCTCGTTACAATTGGGTTTTTTTGTCATATACCCAATATGACAAAAAAAACCATACTTAAAATAAAGGTTTTTAATATAATACCTAACACAATGCCATTTTTCTTTTTTTTTATATCTTAACTAGTCTCAAAAATTTAGAGCTTTAAAGTTTCCTGTTAGACAAAGAGAGCGCTATATAATCATGACGTCATAAGTGAGTAGATCTATACACTCTCCATAGAAAATTTCGTTCTAGAAAGAGACGAATACAGTCGCGGTAAAACAGCCTATAACTTATTTATTTTTTGACCGATTTTTTGGTACGAAGTTCCTTATCGCGCGTTGTGAAAGGGGGCTAGACGGAAAAAATTCTTACGAAAAGTTGTCACGACACTTTTTGCTATCGGCGTCGCATGTTTCTCTGTCTGTCTGTCTCTCTCTTATAGAAAGCAAGCCAGATATTTTCATTTCTATTTCGCATTGAACTTCGTTCCATCCGGGTGTCCCTTGACACCTCTCAAGTTTTTTTTCTGTTTTTACAAATGTTATTCTTACATAATCCATTTGACAATAGTCAAATACCCCTAATAATCCTAATCTGATTATCCTCGATTAAATATGGGTTAAAATACGTGCTAAAACTGATTTTTTAAATAATTTTTCCGAATAGTAGTTAGCGCTAAGGCAAGGTGATCTCAAGTATTTATTGTCATACTGGTTACCCTTGACATTGTCCGCACTACCGCTGTAGCCATGATGTAATGGGCTATACGCTATCTACTACTAACCATTATTAAGAGTTAATGCAAGCCCTACTATAATCTTCTAAATGTATAAAAGGCAAAGATGACAGGGTGACTGAAGCTGACATCTATAGACCGCAGTCTCGCTCAGCTCAGACTCAAGACAGAGTTAAAACGAGACAGATTTATGTCAGAGCATATTTGTGTCTCGTTTTAACTCTATCTTAAGTCAGAGCACGCTCTGTAGATATCAGGCTGACTGACTGATCTATCAACGCACAGCTTCAACCACTAGACGGATCTGGCTGAAAGGCATACTGATAGTTATTATGACGTAGGCATCACCTAAGATTCATCAGAGATTTCGAAAATACTACCCCTAAGAGGGTAAAATAAGGGTTTAAAAAAACGAACTTAACGTGAGCGAAGCCACAGTCAAAAGCTAGTAAAACTATAAAACTTAAAAAAACTACTAAAAATCAAGCCTAAAAAGTAATTATGTCAAGTTTCAGTTATTTTTCTTGATTTGATATTGTATGACATCCCAAAATTAAATTGAGATAACTGCTTAGTATAGGTTCATTAACGAGTAAAGCTAATTAACGAGTTTGATTGAATTCTGGCGCACACAATCTCTAAATAATAAATCTGTTTTCATATTTTTAACCGACTTCCAAAATGGGAGGAGGTTCTCAATTCAGGCGGTATCTTTTGTTATTATATCTACTCAGAAAAATAGGTTAAAAGTATGTTATATATTTTAATTTTAATATAATAATATTTTGGACGTATCGCATAGTCATCGCTTCCGCTGAGCTGTCGGATGCACGTGTAGATAACAAATGTTTACACCATAGAATAGTGGAAACATTCCTCTACCATTGCAGTTTGTACTATACGGGTGCGTGTGCCTATTAAGAAAAGCGAGAATATACAATAGTGGCTGCAAATGGAGCTATAAAATGCATCCCGTTGCAAATATTTTAGCACAGTATTTCACATTTTGCCCATCATTTAAACTGTAAGCAGAATATTCAGATTTACGAAAAATACGAAATTAGTCAGCAAACTAAATAAATTTTTCGGTCGGCTGTAATTTTTTTTTTTTTACCTAATTAAATATGTACATAGTTTCGCAGAAAAATAGTTACTGAAGCTCTAAATTAAAGTCTCCTAGCGCAATCGTCAGGGCAACGGACCGGACACCGAAAGGTCGACAGACCCCACCTGTTTCACTATGGTCGTACCCAGGTCGTAACTCGTACCTAAGTACAGCTAGCACAAACTTGAACTGCTTATTTGAAGAAGAGATGGGAATTTCAGTCAAAAACATGGCTAATATAATTATTTTGTAAAATATTTCGACCCAAAACAGGACGATTCCGGGGCAATTCGAACGGATGGTGACCCTAGTTTTACTATTATTCATTTATTATACATTTTATCAAATTTTATTAGCTTGCATTCGAGCTCTACGATTGATACTAAAAATATATATTGAAGTGGTTTTCGTATAGCACACCTGAGCATTACTTACTATTGCATAGATTATTATTATTGCATACGGGTGGGGTTTGAATCTTCGGTTTTTTTGGAAATATTTTATTTTAAGAACATCACGCTAAAAATTAACACAATTATGATTATATATTATGCATAGTTTGATATAAATTGCAACAATATATAGATTATTATTAAACTACGTTGTCGTGTAAATAATGTATTAATAGTATTATGTATTCAAGTGATTTCAATGTAGGTATGACGTTTACGAGGAAATTACTAAGCCGTTTTTTTACTTTTAAATAAGTAGGTAGGTAGTTATGTATGGCTTTGTATTTCCGTAATAGTTAAGCCTACAAGACAATGATTAGCATTTTTTCGTAGAATCTAATAATCGAGCCGAGTAATAAGGAAACTAGAGAGATCAATGGATCAACCAACAATTCAACATAAAAATCCAGTTAGGTAAATGAATAGCAGTAATTTTTTTTTACTAGTAACTAGTAGTTTTCATAGAAAAATAAAGATTCATACTTAATATTTTATATTTTTTACTCCGTTATGTTATGATTTACTTTTAAAATCATTTCCTTATTACATATATGTATCAATTATAATTTGTATGGTCATTTATATTTTAAAAACGCTTACTTAAAGTATTTTATTTTAAAATGTAAAAAACCTCATGATTTTAAATCACCCAATTAAAATTCTAATTCTATTCCAACCTATTTAACGATGTCGTGGGTACACATTTTAATTATATGCATTTAGTCAACTTTAAAAAATAACACGCGTACTCCTAAACCAACCTGCTCAAAATCTATAAAAATAACATAATAATATGTGAAACTAACCAGTTTTTGAGGAATCCGCTTCGGATTTTGAAGATGTCGGTGTTTTATTAGACGAAAAATGACACGAACACCAAACTTTATAATGTTATGCACATAAGTTTTAACTTTTTACGGATATTGTTAACGACCGCGTACGTACGTGCCACGCGCGACGCGGTCACAGACTGCCGACTGGACTGGCTGGGCATTGTTTTTTCGCCCAGTATTCCCGCGCTTGCAGTAGGGACGCGTTGACTTTTTTTTTTTTTTTCATTCGTGCGTGAACCCTGGTCGATAAATCCACGTGATGCAAGGAGGTTGGTGTAATATTTTGCTGTGCATGCCGCGTGCTTTTCGATAAGTAGCTGAATGTTTATAAACGTGATTGATGAAATTGCGCGAACTTGTACCTACACCTGTTATAAAACCAGCTGGATATAGGGGTTAATTGGTTTGGTTTGCAGTGATGAATGTTACCGTTACATAAATCAGTACATACGGTAACAGTAAAGTTAAAAACCTAGCCAAGTAGTTTTTAGTTGAATTTTAACATAAATAACACGTATAGGTATGGTACAGTTTTATGGCTTTTGTATGATAAAAATGTTGATTATGTAAAAATTTACATGTGTTTTTGCAATTTTTATTTGCATAAATTCTGAGTTTTGCATACAACTGCATAATGTAAATCTTAAATTTACATTATGCAGTTGTATTACCTTGCAAAATGCAGCATAGTTCATTGACCCTTTGAAACTATGTAGGTAGGTATAATTTATAACACCTTTCAATAAAGAAACGAATTTAAAATGGCGTCACACTCAGTCATCAATTCCTCTCAGTCGCACACTGGCCTTCTGTATGGATAAAGAATAGGCAGAATTTGCATTCATACTGGTTTTTTTAACGTTTCCTTTGTTTTATTAGATTTTTTAATGTATTTGTTATAGTTTTTGTTTAATAGTTTTATTCTGTTCTTATTGACTTTTTTATTCAAGTAATTACATAATGTTGTGTAAGTTTGTCATTTAATAAATATATTTTCATATACAAGTATGGCTTTTATACCTTACCTACACAATAAAAAAAAAGAATAACTATAACGCTATAAGAATAATATATTAATAAAAAAATCATACAAGACCCCATTTTAGATTCGTTTCTTTATTGGAGCGGTTGATATTATGTTTAATTTCGAAAGTTAAGTATTAAACAGAGATATTATATTAAATGAGCTTGTTAAGCTACCTAATTATTGATAAAACTAAATTCTAGCTATAATGTTACGTTCGTGATATCCTCATAACAAATTAAATTAACCACAGTCCACAAAGAACAAAATGTCCACGTCATGATAGCGCCATAATTTGGACCAATCACAACGCACTATTTCTGACGCGCCCATTTTATTATGCACATACGCACGAGGACAGATAAGAAGTCTACTCGAGAACTTTGAAATCCAAACTTTTCGTGATTACTTAACTTGTACTTGCGTACTAATTTTATATCGTCGAATAAACTATACTTTTAATAACTCATTTAAAGGCCAAAGGCTGTGTGTATTCATATAATGCTTGTATTTCTTTTATATAAAGACTAGCACTTGACTGCGAGTCTGCGATCTCACCAGATGGTAAGTAAAGATGCAGCCTAAAATGGTGCGCGCTTGCCTTTAAGATGCCTATTCACTCTTGATTTAAAGACACCCATTATATCATAGATAAAATAATATTTTTTATTCGTCACAGTTTACCTTCAGACGTTTGAATGTAGGGCTTATTTAAAGAGGAGCGGAGGAGTTTATTTAAAGAATTTGGTTTTGTTACGCAAAGACATGGTAACCGAGAAATAGTTTTTTTATAAATAAATATATAAAACTGCGGAAGGCTGGCAAGTCGTTGGCATTGGACGTTCAACTTGTTTACAACGCGTCCATTATTCTAATGCGTTGTGATGTGACGCAAATACCTACAGACCTGGAACAAAATTAATTTCACATTAGACTATCACGATTAGTAGTAGGTATATTGTAAACTACGCTAATATATAGATAGATAGATAAAAAAGACGTGTGGCACTCGGAGACTGCCGTAGTAAAGCCATTGCATAGCATTTTTTATCAACGCCATCTAGCGGTGAGAGGAGTCCGTGTTCCCGTCGAGCCTTAGGTTTTTTCGTTACGGTATCCACGCTCAAGGCCCGCGATTGAAGCTATGCAACAGCTTAAAACTTTATTGCACACAAGAAAGAAACAAAAATTAATAAAACTTAAAACTACGCATGCAAAGGCGGTATAATTTATATGAAACCTAAAGATTTCTTTTGCTCTATTAAAAGTTGTTTAAAAATATTCAATTTTAAAATAATCAGGTGGTTCATACAACCCATAATCTTAAAACACGATTTAAAACCAAACCTCGAGTACAACATTTTTTTTTTCAAATATACATTAGGCATCGAATTCAATATATTTTTATAATTCTGTTATGCCCAATTCGCTAATCTCAAAGAGTCGGAAACAATCTGGGGAAACTAAAACTCATGGTTACCCTATGCCTCAAAGTATAGATTTATGGGGCTTGCGTAGCACCCTCTAATCTTTGATACTCGCCCCTACTTTTCACCCCCTTTAAGATAAATAGTTTTCGAAAACGCGTTCCACAAATATTAAACCTACTAAAACAGTGCCCCTAAAAGATGCTTAATACTGAGATCTACACAGCGTACTCTGTTTCAGTTCAAGCTTAAGATAGAGGTAAAACGAGACATAAATATGCTCTGACATAAATACGTCTCTTTTTAACTCTGTCTTGAGTCTGAGCTGAGTGAAAGTGTGGTCTATAGATTTCAACCTTAGGCTGAAATCTAACTTTGCTAAGAAGTACCGGCAAGAAAGTCAGCAGTTGCTATGTTTAACCTCCTACCTACATTTGTCCTACACAAAGAACATAACATTTAAAAAAATCTATTGCCGGTTTCTTAAATGGCATCCCCAAAACATTTTACTAGTTACATCGTTCGACTATCTAGGCTTGTAAATAAAAAATAAAAGTATCAATTCTCCTTGTCAATTTTGTGAAAATGGCGACGGAAGGCAGACAAGTGGAGGTGTGCTCGCACAGGGGTAAGTTAATCGAATGAAATCTTATTCAAATCATCGAAATGATTAGATTTATCATAATTAGTAAGTAATTAAAACTATGAAATGTTGATATACAGTTTTATCTTCGCAAAATAATAAATAGAATTTTCACAAGCTTGTTGTCATTTTCTATGTCCTATGCAGAGGACAAAAGTAGGCAATAAAGTTTTGATAGTTTAACTACCTTTGTACTTTGTATAGTACATTGTAAGTTTTTGTCAATTATTTATCTATTTTCTAGCATTTACAGATAATGATATATTACTAGAAGCATTAGAAGACTCAGTGTTTGACTTTTCGGGCGAAAATTCAGATCGTAATCTAGAGTTTATCCCTTCAGAGCCTAGTCGAAGATCCAATGACCACTAGACTAGAGATTCAGACAGCATTTCAAACCAAGATGATCTCCAGTAATTTGGAATTAGCATCTTCATCATTGTTTCGCTCAAGAGGATGTGGAAGAAGTGTTTTGCGTGGACGTGGACGTGGGCATGAACGTAGACATGATTCTGGTTTGGCAAGCAACTTCAATGAACGCAATCTTTGTCCTAATTTACTCGATAGATTGCAAACAGGAATCGCCAAAACAACGGCTACTTTCAAGATACATGGACGAAAGATACCTGAAATTAATGATTTGACGCAGCTAGAATAATTGTTAGGTATATTTTACGCCTAACAGGAATTATTATTCCAATTTTCATCAATATTTATAGTAATTTTAATTAATAACAATCTATGAGTTATCTATCGATAAATTCTTAAAAACAATATTATTTGTCAGAAACCGTCATGTTTCTTTTCTGACAAACACAAACTTGGCTAAGTAACTTATCGACAGGTTACAGAAACAGTAGAGGGCAATCTTTTCTAAATCATCAATGTAAATGTACTATTGCAAACTTATTGATCTCCAAAATTACTGACTGATCACTACATAATGTTTATTATATGCTCAGTTTTGTTTTGTTATTACAAGAAATATATTATTACACGACTACAGCAAAGGCAAAAGGAAGGATTATGATTTTAGCAGTCTATTTATGTATGTTTATATGTATAATCGTATGTATGTATGTGGTATATTTACGTATGCTACGGTGTAGCGCCTAAATTACTGAGCCAATTTGGATAAATCAGGGGTGAATCGATTCTTTCTTATATTCGGGATGATATTAGTCACATATTATTCAATATGACGGATTTTATATCCAATTTTCCATAGTCTGGTTACAGTTTTTAAACATTTTTCTTATCTTGATAATTTTGTTTGGAGCAACGTTTTATTTTTGTATTTTTTTCTGAAAATTTATTATGTATATAACATAAGGCAATAAATGTTTGTTATATTTTGATTCTTATCCAATTATAATTGCATTTAATTTCCTGAAACTATTCTATGTCCTATACAAATCACATAGTAATATCGTACTTTTGTCCTACGTATAGGACATAGTGAAAAACAGATTTTCCTAATGTAGGAATTTTTTTACTATTTTTCCAGTATATCGTAATCTATTAGCAATATTATACTAAAGTTTCAAAAACATATTCTAAAAAAAGTGTCTCTGGTAGGCAGGAGGTTATGACAAAATGTTACAATGTATTGTAACTACTCGTACATATTATAATTTTTTAACAAGTTATTTCACTATCTTGTGGGCAGCCAAATGCTCCCAATAAACTTTGTCTGATTACTAGAGACCTATGTGTTTCCAAATCACAGCTTTAACCTTCGCAAGTAATTTAAAATTATAGGTAAATACACACGTAAATAATGTGTT
Organism: Hipparchia sbordonii; assembly: GCA_038048805.1. Taxonomy (NCBI): domain Eukaryota; kingdom Metazoa; phylum Arthropoda; class Insecta; order Lepidoptera; family Nymphalidae; genus Hipparchia; species Hipparchia sbordonii. The sequence continues at coordinate 1,416,036 of CM076107.1, read as the reverse complement.
AAAAAAATATAACCACTTGCACAAATCACGTTTATCTTATTAACGCTCCTTGCGAGATATCTAAATAGTAAATTCTACTTTATTTTCACGACTTTGCGCGAAAGTGATGAAGTAAACGGATAACAAATTGCTGTGTGCTGTATTTTTTTTTCAAGTACTTTTCTTTTTTATTGCCACGAACTCCAAACTTTGGAACCAACTTCCTGCGACGGTGTTCCCATTTAAGGGTTTATCAAGATCGACCATCAAATTCCTGAAAAGCAGGCAACGCATTGGTGCCTGGTGGTGCCTCTGGTGCTACTAATGTTCATGGGCGGCTGCAAGTTTGCACGCTATACATATAAAAAAAAGAATATTAGCCAAGCTGAACTTGACAATATTTCACTTCGTCGAATCTCGAGTCCTTTCTCGTACTAGGGGAGTTTACTAAGGGAGAAGACAGACTGGCAACTTTTAGCGGCAGCGATTGGCGTTTTATGCCTTTTTGCGTCTGCATCGCGTTTTCGTGATTTTTGAACGCTGATTTCTACTATTTTCAGGTGCTGATTTTTGCGTTTGATCTATAGTAGAGGAGTGGCAGCGATCGGCGTATTTATGGCTTCTTGCGTCGTCACAAAAACGCCGATCGCTATGCTATAAGTAGCCAATTTGTCCTTTCCCTCATGTAGTCAAGTCGTTGATCGTGCGAGCAGTCACGTGCGCCCGAAAGCCCGTCTACCACACAATGCATGCCCTGCAGACTTTCAACGAACACAATTATTATAGGAAAGCATTTAACCAACTAAGGGCCAGTTTCACCTTTCAATTTTGACATATCTACTGACAGTTTTTGTATTCAAGGTCTGTCAGAACGTCCAACTTCGTCGGTAAAACGTTAATCATCATAGGTGAAATTGCCTCTAAATGTTGAAAGTAGGGAATATGTGAGAATATCGAATGAGAAGGGTTTAGGACATAGTCCACCACCCTGGCCGGTTCCACCACGATGTTTTTCTTCACGATTGAGTACCAATTGCACTATACTTAGCGGAAACTGAAGCAGCCAAAATTGCCAGAACAAGAAACACTAGAGAGAATAATGAATTAAATACAACAGAGATTAGAAACAAGGACATAAGTTTACATTATAGTTAGTAGATTACAGTTTTAAAAGGGATAACGAATCTCCTAATTATGCGTATCTTTATTTAATACAGCTTGTTTGTGTTTGATCTTAGCTGTTATAATAGATAGTATAAGATAACTTATCTTTTTAATTCACATTAGGTAATTCCTTCCTCATTACGAAATTCTGGTTAAAGCCCACTTTGTTTGTGTATCATATCTTTAATCACATTCAGTTAATCATCATCAATCTATTTATGGCTTGCTGCTAATAATGCTCTAATCAATAGCCCCAAGTCTTGCGAGACTTTAAAGAATATTACGTTAAAAAAAAAAATTAATAGTATTCTTCCGAATAAGCTTGTGGTAAGAGTGAATAGGAAGAAAAAAGAAGGCTTGGCTTAGAAACATAAGGGAGTTGGTTGGCATCAAGACAGTCCAAGAACTATTCCGTCTAGCCATGAACAAGGAGAAATTTAAAAAACTGACTGCTGACCTTCAGTAATGGAGAGGCACGTGAAGAAGAAGAGGAGTGAGTACGATAATAGTTCAACGGAAATTGGTCTCATACTCCAAACCAGTGACAGAGTCCTAACTGTCATAAGACCACGGATTGGTCTACCTGAAATAAATTCTTTTAGTTTTTTTTTTAATTCGGAATGAAATACCCTACCGAACCCTACCCTCTTCGCTATCGTGCTGCCCACACTTAAGTCAGGCTCTACGATTATTTAGAGGGGAAAGGGGAAAATTTGTCATGGCTCATAATAGTCTTTGTTTGCGACAAGAGTACCATAAATTCAGCTTTTCATCGTCGTTATTACCACAGTTCACAACCGATAGACGACCTTCTAACTTTTTTTTACTGTCTCAATTTTTAAGGGACCGTCGTCCAACGGACGGACACGCCAGCCCCGTGGTAACTTACAAACTATACCTACTAGCAGTGGCGTAACTACAGCGTTTGAGGCCCGTGGCAAATTCATCGTATGGGGCCCTCAATCCCCCAATATAAAGAAGCTCAACCAATGAGATACCTGACCGGGGGCCCCTTCAGGCTGGGGCCCGTGGCATTTTGCTGACTTGCCACCCTATAGTTACGCCCCTGCCTACTAGTGGAATGTAACAGAAACAACTGAAACCAAATTCATTCTAACTTCATCCATTATCCATCACGATTATTCCCCGGTTTTTCCCCAAATTAGCTTTTGCTCACAACTTCATGCGCGTGGAGTTAGGTTTTTAAAACTCCCACGGGAACCCTTTTTTCCGGGAAAAAAGGTGGCCTATGTCACTCTACAATTCCTCAACTATACCCATGCATAAAATCCTTTCCTCTGTAGTTCTGTGGAAGAACAAAACGAACAAATAAATACACTTTCGCTTTTACAATATTTTTTTTAATTCGATGACAAGATAGGCCATGACTGCGATCTCACCTGATGGTAAGTGACGATGCAGTCTAAGATGGGAGCGGGCTAACTTGGAAGGGGTATAGCAGTGTAAATTCAACCCATACCCCTAATCGGTTTCTACACGCCATCCTGCCGGAACGCTAAATCGCTTGGCGGCACGTCTTTGACGGTAGGGTGGTAACTAGCCACGGCCAAAGCCTCCCACCAGAGTAAGGATTTATCTTAAAGAAAGCATATGGTAGGTATATCTCCTTAAAATAGTAACATTTTAAAACAATAATTCTCACTCAACCGCATCTATCTGTCCTCCAACAACACGTGAGCATGAATGTTTATAAATACATCAAATATGGCGACCAATTTTAATTGTATCGCAATTTTTATGTTTCGATAAATTCGACCTACGATCCTAATTTTCATGAAGATGACGCAATAGTGAATAAAGTTGGACTGATTTAATTTTGATGATGATTTAATTTTTAAGGCCCGGCAGAACAGCCGCCATCCATAAATACCTAACTGATTCTATAAATGCGGTTTTGATTAAAAAGGGGGGTTTAGGTAACTGGTATGATTTTTAGCTGTGTTTCACGAAAATCTGTTCAGTTGTTTTTATCAGTTCGTTCCATAGCACGTGTAGAGCCAACTACTCATCAGGCCAAAATTCATAAACCCAAAAACGATACAATTTAAGTTGTTGAGGAGTTGGACAGTTCGAGAACTACCCTCGCTGTAGGTTATAAACTTAGTATAGAATAGCTTGCATTCAGTCTTGAAGTGACCAACTTGTAATAACTGCCCCAGGTGGTAACCTTAATATTAGGTCACCTCTATATAAAGCCTACAATAAACAATCGAACAATAAATATAGCTAACTAGTTGATTACCGCGACTTCGTCCCCGTGGATTTATGTTGTTAAATTTTTTTTGGGAACTTGGGAAAAGAAGTTCCCTGTGTCATTCCTCAGGATGTGCCATTGCAAGAATGATCTTCTAAGTCACTTCCCATGTTGACATGTGTTAGATTATAATATATGTAGTGTATTTTTGAAGCTTCACTGTGGAAGCACTGTATACTTAGCCTAGTTTTGTTACTTATTGTAAAATTAGTTATTTTTTTTTTTGAAAAGAGCAACTGCTGAGTTTCTTGCCGGTTCTTCTCAGCAGAATCTGCATTCCGAACCGGTGGTAGATTTATGACGTGTCATAAGTGCTACAAGGTAGCCAACATGAAATAAATGAATTCTGAATTTGAATTTGAATTTAAGTAATTTTGCGTCAGTGTAATATCGATAAAGTTACATATTGTAAGTTGTAATTCTTTTTATTTCGAAAAAAGCAACTGCACCTTACTCGGTTTCTTGCTGACTTTTCTTTACAGAAATTAGTTTCAGAACCGGCGGTAGAGTCTTTACATGACCTTAGAGCCTACATGAACATATTGGGCTACATGAAATAAATAATTTTGAATTTTGAATTGTTTGCCTGTCAAAATTACTCCAAGGATTTAGGCGAGATAAGATTATAGGCAGACAGTTACTTTCGCATTTACAATATTAGTAAAGATAATTATTCTAGAAAGGTCAAGCAATACTACGTCGGTAAGTATATATAATTTAGGTCAGAAACATGGTTCAAATCATACATTCATTGCAAACCTGTTTACATTGTTAGTTGCAACTTGCAAGTGGATGAATTATGGATTTTCAATGTTACAAGCATAAATATAACAACTGCAAGGTTTCATTTTATTGATTAGGGTCAGGCGGGGTAAATATGGGACGAAAACGGATCTTTACTTTTCTAATGCTGTTAAAAATATTATAAGTGTAAGAAAAACTGATTATATTATACTTATAATTGGTATCTTTCACATGATACCAATTCAATTCAAAATAGTCAAGCGAAATGTATATTTTTCATACAAAGTATATGTCTCATTTTTTTCCTCTATAAAGGGGAAAATATAAGACATATAAGGTTAAAAATGAAACATGTTTGAACTTCTATGCCTTCAGTGTTTTATAGAGATGGTGGTAATAATAAAATAGAACTGGGAGATATGATATAAAAAAATCATTAAAATTAACAAAACAAAAAATTGGTTTACTTTTTTGGTAATAATTACAGTAGTTGCTACTTAATGTTTCAATATTAACCTTAAATAGCTACAAAATATGATAGGGAAGTCTGATACTATCTGTATCTAATCTAAATATGAGCCTTGACACTCCTCTGTTATATATAAAAGCTTTTATGTAACTTGCAATGTATGCAACTATATTTGTTCGGATCGAATCTTGCAACTCAATTTTGAAGCAGATAGCTTCAACCGATTGAGCTGAAATTTTGTATACACGGTAATTTTGGATGACTAGCTGAGTGACGTCATTGTAAATCCAAAATGGCGGAACACTCACGGTGGCAGGTAGTTATTTTTAATGCACTCCTACAATATGGGTATCAAATGAAAGGGCTTGCTGAGAATAACTCGAAAAATAAAGTGACGTCACCCTAAATCCAATATGGCGGACTCCTAAAGAAGGCGGACTAAGTTTTTATTGCTTTCCAAAAAATATCAACTGTCTTAATATTACCCCATACACTGTCTCATTTTTTCCCACTTACGTGTCTCATTTTTTACCCTACAAACAACTTGAGTTTTCCTATCAACGACTGGATGCAGAATAAAACCACCGCTCTCCCCCGCAAGCACATCTCGCCCGGAATGCCGGGAGCGGGAGATGCGGCCGCGCTTGCATGAACGGGTTAACGCAAACGAAAAGTTCCTAGATCCCAATGTAAAGTTTTCGCGGCAATATTTTCGGTACTTTATAAAATGTGTTATAAAGTATACATGCAATAAGTTATCAATTTAGTATTTTGAGTTCTAAGACATTACAAATGAAGTATACCTTTTAGTTTAATAAACTTCTTTTTTGGTCTTTTTCTACGGAATTACAATCATGTCTTATTTTTATACGAAACTAGCGGACGCCCGCGACTTCGTCCGCGTCAATTTCTATTATTATGATCGCGATTAAGAAGTTTTTAAAAGATTTTAAATATGGATAATTTTCCCCGTTTTTGCGACATTTTTCACCGATGCTTCGCTTTTTGTTTGACTGATGTAATGACGTGGAAACTGATGCATTTTATCTCGCGTGCCGAAACTAATACAAAAGAAACGCGAGTTTCGGAACGCGACATTAAACTCCTCCAACTATGTATTCTGTGCTCCAACGCACACACGCACATTGTTTTGATAGATATGATCTTTGACGTTAGGAACACACCTACATTGCTTAGACAACAGTGAGTGCTTGTAATTTAATATGAACTTTATACCATAGCAATAAAGCTCAAATTGACTACGTTTTAGTTTCAAATCATTTGTATGGGAAAAAGAAAAGGGCTATTTTTAGGGTTTTTCAAGCAATAATTCTAATTTTTCTCGCCGTAAAAACCATCCTTGAACTTCAACGAACATTTTAAAAAAAGATTTGGCCAAATTGGTCCAGGCGTTGTTGAGTTATGCGCTTACCAACACATTTTGCGATTCATTTTTATATTATAGACTAGCGGACGCCCGCGACTTCGTCCGCGTCAATTTCTATTATTATGATCGCGATTAAGAAGTTTTTAAAAGATTTTAAATATGGATAATTTTCCCCGTTTTTGCGACATTTTTCACCGATGCTTCGCTTTTTGTTTGACTGATGTAATGACGTGGAAACTGATGCATTTTATCTCGCGTGCCGAAACTAATACAAAAGAAACGCAAGTTTCGGAACGCGACATTAAACTCCTCCAACTATGTATTCTGTGCTCCAACGCACACAAGCACATTGTTTTGATAGATATGATCTTTGACGTTAGGAACACACCTACATTGCTTAGACAACAGTGAGTGCTTGTAATTTAATATGAACTTTATACCATAGCAATAAAGCTCAAATTGACTACGTTTTAGTTTCAAATCATTTGTAGGGGAAAAAGAAAAGGGCTATTTTTAGGGTTTTTCAAGCAATAATTCTAATTTTTCTCGCCGTAAAAACCATCCTTGAACTTCAACGAACATTTTAAAAAAAGATTTGGCCAAATTGGTCCAGGCGTTGTTGAGTTATGCGCTTACCAACACATTTTGCGATTCATTTTTATATTATAGATTTGGGTGTCTTATATTTACCCCGCCTGACCCTACCCTTTTATTAAGTTTGTAATATCGTTACGTCAATTCTCCTATTCTCGTCAGATCCTGTTCGAAATTTAATAAAATCCAAATGAATTAAAATGTCAACTCTTTTAATTCTTAACCCCCAACACAAAAACGACGGGGTGTTATAAATTTGACGTGTCTGTGTGTGTGTCTGTCTGTGGCATCGTAGCTCCCGAACGATGAACCGAATTTGATTTTGTTTTTTTTTTGTTTGAAAATCGGTCCAAGATGGCCGCCGCCACAAAACGGCGGTTTACATAATTTTATTTTAACGATTACTGACTAGCGATTAGGATGTTGTAACATAACGGGGTGTTTTAAATTTTTAATTAACACTCACTCTGCCGATGTATCTACCTGCTAATTTAAAAAATTATCATCGCTAAAGGCTGTCACAAAATCCTAATAACTTGTATGGTTTACGATAATAATAGTATTTTTTATTTATGGCAGCATAAATTATGATTAATACGAAGTGTCTATATCCATGGGTATCGTACACACGTGTACGAGGAGATATACAGGGTGTAGGCACACTTCCTTACTCTTTTACCAATATTGCATTTTTTGAGCACGCAATGTATCGCGAACAGCGAACGCCGATACCTAAACACGAAGTAGCTACTGGGCAAGTCCTGTTTGTAGGTACTTAGGCCGAGTGCTTTGAAGTTCTGATAAACAGCTGATCGCTTTAAAATTGCTGTTTTGTACTAAATATTGACATTTGTTATTTTTTCAATTAAAATCAAAAGGTAGGTTACATACACGATTCCATGTTATAATTAATTAATTAAATATCTGAACAAAAAAAAAACAGCTGTCAAAGTCAAAGATCGATGAAAAATAATAACGCTGAGCAACTCAGAATCACGTAGGTATCTACTGAATCCTTGGTATTAGTTTTCGTTAGCACGTTCCGTACACCCTGTATAGCACGTAAGTGAGAATTGATCTCAATTACAACTCCCTCTACTGATTAACACCAATAACTCTTGACCCATCAAAGTGGTATCAAGAACGCGATACGACATCTAAGCTTCGACATACTTACATCACTGAATACTAATTTATCTTATTACATCAACTGGACTATACCCCATAGGACGTAACAGACATACTTACTGGAACTAGCGATCACATAATTGTGATAAAATTATACGAGGACGTACAACGATTATTGATTTAGTTGGAATTATCGATATTTCGATCCAGTTGCATGGACCGTGGTCACGACGGGACTGCGGTGTTGCGCGACGTCAAGTTGAAGCTGTCATGGGTAGACTCTATCTACCCGCCTTCTTGGTCGTTTTGGAGGAACGTCATTTAAAGTCGGGCAAAAAACGCTAACTATTACCGTGGTACGTACTCGTATAATTTTATCACAAATAAGACATACTGGAAGTCCGGCGAATTGGACTTTCCGGACCAAGGCATGAATGGGACATCTGAGATCTCTTACTTATCTCGATCTATCTATTCCTTATGCTGCGGCCACATTAATGGGATATGCCAGTGAACATGGCGTATATCACCATTAACCGTAGGTGTAGCCACGATCTACGGGAAATGGCATTGACAATGCCGTAGAAGTTTGGCATTAAGTCGGGTGGCGGTAAATTTGGCAGATCAAAGAGGTTCAACGGCAGAATTATAGCATTATTTAGACATTTACCGTATGTGTGGCCACTCAGTTCTACGCGTAGTTTACCAGTGAAAAAATATGGCATAGTTAAAGGCATTGTTGGGCATTGACATTAACCTTAATGTAGCCGCAGCATTAGACATAAGTTGACTAAATTGTCCTTATGCAGTGACTATCTGATGCCAGAGACTTCGTCCGAATGGATTCAGGTTTGAAATCCCTCGGGAAATCTTTGATTTTCCGGAATAAAAAGTAGGCTATACCACTCTCCAAATCCTCAACTATACCTATGCAAAAAATAACGTCCACCCGCAGCTCTGTTGCAGCGTAATTGAAGGACAAACCAACAAACAAACACACTCTTGTACTCTGTTTTTAAAGTTCTGTGTTGTTTCCTTATTTGGTGTACAATAAAGAATATTTTCATTTTCGTTTAATTTCATTTCATTCATTTCATACTTTCGCATTTATAAGTAACTAACTTTTGCCCCCGCGACTTCGTCCGCGTGGAATTAGATTTTGGGGTGGAATTTTCAAAAACTGTGACACACGTACTTTTTTATTTTTAACTGAAAGTTCAAATACCAACTTTGATGGAAACAGCTTGAAAAATGACGGAGTTTCATATAAACTTCCATCCCCTATTTAAACCCCTTAGAGATGGAATTTCCAATAATCCTTTCTTAGTGTGCGCCTACGTCATAAAAGGAACCAACTGTAAAAATTTCAAGTTTCTAACTTCAGTAGTTTAGGCTGTGCGTTGATATCTCAGTCAGTCAGTCAGTCAGGACTTTGAATTTTATATATATAGATTAGTAAGAATTTTCACTTCAAATTACGCTCGTTCGTTGGTTTGCCTCCAAGAGAAATTCTCTCAATTCGTCGAAACGTTGCCGTATCGAATACGATCTCACAGATCTCCGCGATATGGTAGAAACGAGAATCAAGAACGCAGTTCCAACGTAAGCGAAATCCGAACCGATATTGTAAGGGACACTTGTTTAATGTGCGCGCGTTCTGGTATTGAGTTAGCGCCTAATAAGGACTGCGGTGAACAATGAGTTATGTTTATTAAACTGTCCATGCGCGTCTGTAATCCAAGACGTGGCGACAGCCTGTGACGAGTTTCAGACATATATATTTACCTACTTGACGAGAACTCGGTAATGAAAAGAAACTACGTTTCATAGTCTAATGATGCAATCACTCTTGTTTCAGAGGCTCACCGCATGTGGGCAAGCGCCTCGTTCGTTGGCGTACTCATCATCATCGGCCTGCCTCTGTGGTGGAAGACTACAGAAGTATACAGGTACAGGTTATGACAGGACTAGCTTTTGCCCCCACAACTTCTTCTGCGTGGAATTAGATTTTGGGGTGGAATTTTCAAAAACTGTGACACACGTACTTTTTTATTTTTAACTGAAAGCTCAAATACCAACTTTGATGGAAACAGCTTGAAAAATGACAGAGTTTCATATAAACTTCCATCCCCTATTTAAACCCCTTAGGGGTGGAATTTCCAATAATCCTTCCTTAGTGTGCGCCTACGTCATAAAAGGAACCGACTGTAAAAATTTCAAGTTTCTAACTTCAGTAGTTTAGGCTGTGCGTTGATATCTCAGTCATCAATTTTATATACAGTCAATTTTATATGACAGGACTAGCTTTTGCCCCCGCAACTTCTTCCGCGTGGAATTAGATTTTGGGGTGGAATTTTCAAAAACTGTGACACACGTACTTTTTTATTTTTAACTGAAAGCTCAAATACCAACTTTGATGGAAACAGCTTGAAAAATGACGGAGTTTCATATAAACTTCCATCCCCTATTTAAACCCCTTAGGGGTGGAATTTCCAATAATCCTTCCTTAGTGTGCGCCTACGTCATAAAAGGAACCGACTGTAAAAATTTCTAGGTTTCTAACTTTAGTAGTTTAGGCTGTGCGTTGATATCTCAGTCAGTCAGTCAGTCAGGACTTTGAATTTTATATATATCATATATAAAATTGACTGAGATATCAACGCACAGCCTAAACTACTGAAGTTAGAAACTTGAAATTTTTACAGTAGGTTCCTTTTATGACGTAGGCGCACACTAAGGAAGGATTTTTGAAAATTCAACCCCTAAAGGGGGTTAAATAGGGGTTTGAAAAATCGAACTTAACGTGAGCAAAGGCAAAAGCTAGTCCAGACTATAATCTGATAGATTTCCAAATGTGTGCCAAATTTCAGCCAACTCAGTTGTTGCGGCGTGATTGAGTAACAAACATCCATCCATACATCCAAATTTTCGCATTTAAAATATTGGTAAGATAAGGCCAATGTCAAGATCTATAAGTACTTAAAAATTTTGTTATTAAGTCGTTAATTTTATAATAAGTAAACGAGCAGATGTTTAATAAATACGTTTTATTTCTGGGCTTATCTTCAGACATAACTCTGCATTGTCAAAGGGTACCCACGTGAGAGCTGATAGTGACCTCTCAGTGATAACCTATCACAAAATTGGGGACATAAAGGATTATCGCTGTGCGTCGTTTGTTAACCGACTTCAAAAAAAGGAGGAGGTTCTCAATTTTTTTATGGTGATGTTACTCCACAACTCCTTCAAATCTGGACCGATTTCAATTTTTTTTTTTTAATTTGAGAGGATGTATCGTAAGATTCCCAATGGTCCTATTTAAAGGTGAAGATCTAATGAACAACTTCGCCGATGGCGGACGGAACTCATTGCGACGTGTTTGAAGGACAAACCAAAAGACACACTTTTGCATTAATAATTTTAGTAAAAACTAGTAGGGTGCGTGGGTGCGCGGCCCGCTGCAGCGGACCGCGGTTTTTCTGCTCTTAGACTTTCAGGGCCTGATCATTTTCTACCACAAAACCACTAATCCAACTTGTACACTCTTTAAGATAGACATCGACGAAATTTGTGTGGCCGCCATCTTGAATCCACCATTTTGGTGGGTTTTTTTTTCAGCTCATTGGCAATTGGATGAGGTTTCGAGTGATTTTTGTTTGGGCACCCTCAACCTATCTTCAATACCCTGACCGTGCTCCTCACCCGTCTCCGAAATCCTCAATCATCAGCTCTCTCCATATTTCTCCTTCAAATGAATTTATGTCTTCTATACGAAACCAGTAGACCATCTAGTCCTGATCATCTTTTTCCAGAAAACCACTCTTCCATCTTTCATAGTCACCGAGATAGACACTGACGAAATTTGTATGGCCGCCATCTTGAATGCGCCATTGTGAAGTTTTTTTCAGCTCCCTGCCAACTGGATGAGGTTTTGAGTGACTTTTGTTTGAACACTCCCCACCTATCTTCGATACCTTAGCCGTGCTCCTCACCCGTCTCCGAAATCCTCAATCATCAGCTCTCTCCATATTTTTCCTCCAAATTATCAGAAATTTTGCAAAGGAAACCGTATGAAATTCTTGCATAGTTCCCAATTCGCCATTATTATTGTATAAAAAAAAATTCGCCATCTTGAATTTTTTTTCTATTCATCAAGTAGACCTTCAGGCCCTGATTATCTTTTTCCAAGAAACCACTCTTCCATCTTTCATAGTCTCCGAGATAGACACCGACGAAATTTGTATGGCCGCCATCTTAAATCCACCATTTTCAATTTTTTTTCAGCTCCCTGCCAATTGGATGAGGTTTCGAGTGACTTTTGTTTGAACACACCCCACCCATCTTCGATATACTGGCCGTGCTCCTTACCCATCTCCGAAATCCTCAACCATCAGCTCTCTCCATATTTTTCCTACAAATAAATTTTTGTCCTCTATACGAAACCATCATAAATTTTGAAAAGGCGCCGCATAAAGTCTTGCATATATATTTTGTATGGAAAAAAAATAATTCCGCCATCTTGAATTTTTTTTCTATTCATCAAGTAGACCTTCGAGTCCTGATCATCCTTTTCCAAGAAATCACTCTTCCATGTTTTATAGTTTCCGAGATAGACACCGACGAAATTTGTATGGCCGCCATCTTGAATCTGCCATTTTGGAGTTTTTTTTCGGCTCTCTGCCAATTGGATGAGGTTTCGAGTGACATTTGGTTGAACACCCCCTACCTATCTTCGATACCCTGGCCGGTGCTCCTCAGCCGTCTCCGAAATCCTCAATCATCAGCTCTCTCCATATTTTTCCTCCGAATGAATTTTTGTCCTCTATACGAAACCATGCGTGAAAAAATTTTTTTCCATACAAAATTTTACAGGAGAGGTGATCAATGAGTGAGTGAGTGAGTGAGTGAGTGTGTCAGTGAATCAGCACGAGCAGCTATATATATAGTAACTAGTAGGGCGCGTGGGTGCGCGGCTCGCTAAAGCGAACCGCGGTTTTTCTGTTCACCAAGTAGATCTTTGGGTCTTGATCATCTTTTTAGAAATTTGTATGGCCGCCATCTTGAATCTGCCATTTTGGATTTTTTTTCAGCTCCCTGCCAATTAGATGAAGTTTCAAGTGACTTTTGTTTGAACACTCCCTACCTATCTTCGATACCTTGGCCGTGCTCCTCACCCGTCTCCGAAATCCTCAATCATCAGCTCTCTCCATATTTTTCCTCCAAATCATCAAAAATTTTGCAAAGGAACCATATGAAATTCTTGCATAGTTACCAATTCGCCATTATTTTTGTATAAAAAAAAATTCGCCATCTTGAATTTTTTTTCTATTCATCAAGTAGACCTTCAGGCCCTGATTATCTTTTTCCAAGAAACCACTCTACCATCTTTCATAGTCTGAATCATTCATTTTGGATTTTTTTTTTGGCTCTCTGCCAATTGGATGAGGTTTTGAGTGACTTTTGTTCGAGTACCACTCACCTATCTTCGATATCCAGGCCGTGCTCCTCACCCGTCTCCGAATTCCTCAACCATCAGATCTCTCCATATTTTTCCTTCAAATGAATTTTTGTTCTCTATACGAAACCATCAGAAATTTTGAAAAGGAACCGTATAAAGTCTTGCATATATTTTGTATGCAAAGAAATAAAATCCGCCATCTTGAATTTTTTTTTCTATTCATCAAGTAGATCGTCGGATCCTGATTATCTTTTTCCAAGAAATCACTCTTCCATCTCTTATAGTCTCCGAGATAGACACCGACGAACTTTGTATGGCCGCCATCTTGAATCCACCATTTTGGAGTTTTTTTTCAGCTTTCTGCCAATTGGGTGAGGTTTCGAGTGACATTTGGTCGAACACACCCCACCTATCTTCGATACCCTGGCCGGTGCTCCTCACCCGTCTCCGAAATCCTCAATCATCAGCTCTCTCCATATTTTTCCTCCGAATGAATTTTTGTCCTCTATATGAAACCATGGGTGAAAAAAATTTTTTTCATACAAAATTTTACAGGAGAGGTGATCAATGAGTGAGTGAGTGAGTCAGTGAATCAGCACGAGTAGCTATATATATATTAAAGAAGCAAGGATTTTGACTGTGTCAAACTACTAAATACTTTATTAAATGTTCTTCTCACCCTTAAGTTGTTTGGGTAACCCTGGCCGTGATACAGTATGTCCTTCATACGGCTCGTCGGTCAAAGATAAAGCGAACATGAATGAGAAATATCTTGTTCGAACTAGAAAAAATACTAACTTAGGCCCACATTAGGTACACTATACTATTTATAGGACCCTATTTTCCATAGATTATCATCCTACGAATATATATGATGAATGATGATCTATATAGAATACTAGAAGCCCGCGCCGACTTCGTTCGGGTTGAAAATTTAAATATTTGTTTTTACGGGTCCTGATCGCACAGAGCTTCTAATAGGAGCCGATTGTAAATAAGATCACCACAGGAATCATAGGAATCTCCCGCGCCGAAACCCGCCACCGTGCACCGCCCGCGCCGGCCGGCACCATTTTATTATTTTGTCGCGCGGAAATATTAATTTTCCGATAACTCCTAAGATATTTATTTAAATTGTATAGTGTAAAGGGCAAATATGGGCCTTACACAGGGTGGAATAAGGGGTGGAAACAATAAGTGTGCTTAGGTGATTCGTTTCTCAATATCTACTAGTAAAACTAAGGGTGATAGCGTGTTTTTAGGTGCAGGGGTGTGCATAGTCCTAGAGTGAGTCTAATCGCCGCATGCGGGGAAGGCAGACAGTCCTCCCGCATGCCATACGTCACCCGAACCTTCTGCCCCGATAGTCACTAATGTGGGAATAAGCTCAATCATAATCAACTTATTTTTTTACCATCTTAAGCACGTCCAAACTACGCTCACACACGACTCGCCATCTTCCACTCTCTCTCTGTCTCCTCTCTTTCTGCCCAATACATCTATCTCTTTCACACACACTTACATTCCGCTTCGCACACCAATATTCGAGAAAATAAAGCTATGTCAAACATTGTACTGCTTCCCAGGGTGGCGTTGCCATATGACAGGATCAACGCGTTCGACACGGAGTCGCACTACGTCACAGCCGAGCTGACGGTGCTGGCCAACGATGAGCGCACCGCCGCACACATCGCTGAGCTGGTGAAGAAGGAGTTTGAAGAGTCTGGTAAAGACAAGTTCCTTACCATATATCCTTTGACGACCTCCCTGGCGCAATGGTGAGCGCTATGGTCTTATAACTGGGAGGTCTTAGGTCCGATTCCCGGCGGGAGCAATTTGGGAATTTATAATTTCTGAATTGTCTCTGGTCTGGTCTGCTGGGAGTCTTAAGCCGTGACAAGTTACCATCCTACCGTCAAAGACGTGCCACCAAACGATTTAGCGTTCCGGCACGATGGCGTGTAGAAACTGATTAGGGGTATGGGTTAAATTTACACTACTATACCTCTTCCAAGTTAGCCCGCTACCATCTTAGACTGTATCGTCACTTACCATCAGACGAGATCGCAGTCAAGGGCTATCTTGTCATTGAATAAAAAAAAGGTAGAGGTGTCTGATAAGATTGCATGGCATATCCTTAGTAATTGTAAATGTGTTTTGCTGTCTTCTCCACTGGCCGTGAAGCCAGGCTGTGGGCAATGAGGCAAGGCCTCTTTACCCGGGTGGGGCGAGGGGAAGTTTCCCCACTAATCCTATCTTATTAATCCTATTATCCTATTAATATTATAAATGCGAAAGTTTAAATGTTTGTTACTCAATCACGTCGCAACAACTGAACCGATTTGGCTGAAATTTGGCACAGAGATAGATTAGTCTAGAAGCTCACATAGGCTACTTTTTTCCGGGAAATAAGAGAGGTCCCGCGGGAATAAAAAACCTTAATCCACGTGTACGAAGTCGCGGGAATCATCTAGTGTGGATATCACACTTCACATCACACTAATATTATAAAGGCGAAAGTTTGTATGTGTGTGTGTGTGTGTGTGTGTGTGTGTGTGTGTGTGTGTGTGTGTATGTGTATGTTTGTTACTCCTTCACGCCACAACGCATGAACCGATTTGGCTGAAATTTGGAATGGAGATAACTCATTCCCAGGATTAAAACATAGGCTATTTTTATCCCGGAAAATTAAAGAGTTCTCGCGGGAATTAAAAAACCTTAATCCACGCGGACGAAGTCGCGGGTATCATCTAGTAAGCCAATAATTTCTATGATTAACACTGGATTGACTCTCCCTATATACAAATGACAGCTTAAATTATGGATCAATTTGAAGCGCCACAACTTTGACGTACAACTGGCAACACCGGCGCCAGCGGTGGTAATCACTTAACGTCGAGTAGCCTGCTCATTTGCTCGCTAGTTATCTAAATATATAAAAGGCAAAGGTGACTGACTGACTGACTGACTGACTGACTGATCTATCAACGCACAGCTCTAACCACTGGACCGATCGAGCTGAAATTTGGTATACAGGTAGCTGTTAGGACGTAGACATCCGCTAAGAAAGGATTTTGGAAAATTTCCATCCTAAGAGGGTTAAATAGGGGGTTAAAAAATCGAACCTAATGTGAGCGAAGCCGCGGGTTAAAGCTAGTATAAATAATTGCGCGAGTGACGCCGCACTAACGAACACATTGTGCTATTGCAGATGTAATAAAACTCAATATAAGAAAGCAAGTTCTGCCGGATGACCTTCACCACACCCTGGACGCGGTGGCAGATGAACAGGAGGCGCTGGAGGAAGTGGGTGCCGTGGTCGACACCGGGCTCCACAACAGCTTCTACGTGGTGCAGAGGGCGCCGCTCTTCCAGGACGTCTGGGTTGGAGGGGAAAGGGTCGCTTTCTTCAGGGATTCCAGAGGTGACTATCAAATGCTGAACACTAGCCTAGAGTTAGGAAGTTGGAGGTCAGTCACCCCCATATCTCGGAGAGCACTTAAAGCTGTCGGTCCTGCGCCTGATCTCTCTCCGTATCGGATTTCCGTCCCATCGGACTATGAGAGTGAAGGAACAGAGAGTGCACCTATGTCTGTGCACGTACTTGTGCACTATAATATCTAACTTCTGAGGAGGTTGACCGCCGTGACCGGATTCGGTCAGGAGGACATTATCCAACGAGACGTGGATCTGCAGGGCGATTCAGACCTGTTCGATAACATACCGTGTCGATACGGTTAGATATCGATCTCTTTTTGTCGTGTGGATTCAGAGCGAGCGAAATATATATTAACAAACCCAATCGATCGACAAATAAGTTATCGGAAGGGTCTGAATCGGGGGGCAGGCTAGACACGCAGCTCTGCGTGTTCATGCATTTGTTCTGATCTGCCGTGTGCTGCGTGGACTGCGTGGCTTGCGTGTGACCTTACGCTTGGCCTAGTTGTAGCATTAAACAAATGCCGATAGGAGGCGGAAGTTCTATTTTTGGTTTAACCCGCAATAAAAGATAACGCTCAAAGTTTGTACAATTTGCAACATTATAATTATTGTGTTATATATTTCTATTAACCTTTGACATAATTCGTAGAATCATTCTTCTTTCTTAGAATAGATATGATTATAATTAATTACGAACTTTACTCTCACGTTTTTTATACAAAGATAAGTAGCTCAATCAATATTTTGTTAACCATACCTCAACGGTAATACTTACTTTATTAATTGACCAAGCGAAGTTTGCTCTGAACTGTCTACTTGAACTTTTCTCTCCGTCCGTATGTCTGCCTGTCAGAGCCTTATAACTCCTCAAAATGAACTATAATTACGTCAAACTTACAAATAATATGTAAACATATAACTTGAAAATTAACGGACTTTAATACAAACATTCATCTCCTATTCATCCCTTTTGGGGGTGGAATTTTCAAAAACTGTGAAATACGTTTTTCTTCGGTTTTAATTGAAAGTCCAAATACCAAGTTTCATGAATATAACTTGAAAAATGACAGAGTTTCATTCAAACTTTAAACCCTTGTTTAACCTCCTTGAGGGTGGAATTTCAAAAAATCCTTTTTTAGTGGATGCCTATGTTTTTTTTTTCTTTTTTATTCGATGACAAGATAGTCCTTGACTGCGATCTCACCTGATGGTGATGATACAGCCTAAAATGGTAGCGGTCTAACTTGGAAGGGGTATGACAGTTTATATTCAACCCATAACCTGGATCGGTTTCTACACGTCATCGTGCCGGAACACTATATTGCTTGGTGGCACGTCTTTGACGGTAGGGTGGTAACTAGCCACGGCCAAAGCCGCTGTGTGCGTTGAAGTCAATCAGTCAGTCAGTCAGGACTTTGAATTTTATAAATTAAGATTTCTTTTCGTTTCTCTATAGCTGCCCCAACTCTCATCAAAGCTCTAAAGAGTTGGATATTTGAGCCATCAGTGCTGCTCGGCGCTAGGTCGGAGACGGCGGACGCGGCTCGCCAGGTTCGATTCCCGAGCGGGGAAGGGTTCCACGTGGTGCTGTCTGTGGTGCATCCAAAACCGCAGGCACTCACCGTGGACTTTAAAGCTGGAGAGGCAGTTGAAGGTAACCATTTTTAACCAAGTTCCAAAAAAGGAGGAGGTTCTCAATTCGTCGGAATCTTTTTTTTTTTTTTATGTATGTTCCCCGATTACTCGAAAACGCCTGGACCGATTTGGAAAATTCTTTTTTTGTTTGAAAGGGTATACTTCTCAAGTGGTCCCATAGTCATCAGGTCAGGATCTGATGATGGGATCCTGAAGAAATCGAGGGAACTCTGCAAATTTTATAGGCACAATTGATATACTTTATAGTTGCGTTTCAAGTCGGTTTCGTAAAAAGAATTTTGAGGTTTTGTGAAACACGGATGCTGGAAGAGTGTTCCACACCTTAGTGGTTCTTATCAAAAATGTTCCTTCAAAATAAACTCTTTGTGGTCCCGCATCACCGCACCGTTGCCCGAGCCATGGCACCTATACCGTGTTCATTGGCAACCTTTAACGCACTCTTGGATATGAATGCTCAATGGGATCCATTCAATGATGGGTGGACTTCCTTAGTTGCTGAACTACTTAGGTACGCTGTAAGCATTGAACCTGTTTAATTCATCCAAGTATTCTTTAATATTTATTTTTTAATCTCTCTTTTGTTTGTATTTTTTCCTTTTATGTTTCGTCTAATTAGTGTAGGTGGCACTGCCGTAAATATAATAAATAAATAAATATTGCAGATTACATCGGCTCTTTTGTGGATGAACTGTCAGATCTCCACAACTTCACCTTGAAGTCGCAGTGGCTCCATCTGCTGGACTTCAATTTTCAAGCCAAAGAGGTGAGTATGCGTTTTCGCTAAAAATAATGTTTAAAAGTTTTACTTTCCTTATTTTTTTTTATATTCATAGCGAGCAAACGAGAAAGCGGGTCACCTGATGTTTAGTGATTACCGCAACCCATGAGCATTTGTAGCACCTGAGGCACCACCAATGCGTTGCCGACTTTTCAGGTCCAGGCATTTGTTGGTCCGCACCTTGAATAACTCCATGTTTTAATTGGGTATTTCACTGTTGTCAAAATGTGGATATTCATTAATTACAATCGAACCCGAGACCTCTCAGTTATAAGATCACATCTTACTCACAACATATTACATTTAGTCCAGTCAAAAAACCTCAAAAAATGACCCAACCTCTGGAAAATTCCGAAAGTTTTGAAACTTTGCACATTGATTTATAGTTACCTAAGAATGAATATACCAAAAGTCCTCATGAATCCGAGGCGAGCTCTAGCGGCAAGGCGAAAACAGGGTACTTTTTTGGTTTTTCGTTAATATCTCGAAAACCGTTGGCCTGAGGTAAAAGTTTATTATTATATACATAATTGAAGCTTATTAAATGTTAAAGCGCACTAAAAGATAGAGTTTATTGAAAAATCATGTACAGCATTTCTAATTGGTGTACCTACGTATGCATTTTTGCATTTTTGAAGCTTTATTGTGGAAGCACTGTATACATAGCATAGCTTTGTAAAAAAAAAAATTTTTTTGAAAAGAGCAACTGCTGAGTTTCTTGCCGGCTCTTCTCAGCAGAATCCGCATTCCGAACCGGTGGTAGATTTATGACGTGTCATAGGAGCTGCAAGTTAGCCTATATGAAATAAATAAATTTTGAATTTGAATTTGAATTTAATAATATTTGCAGAGGTGAAACCTTTGACTGGACTACCAAATCCTCTCTTTTTCTCGCCTCCCCCCTACTCCCGTTCCTCGCTCGTGTTTGCTAGGTGGCGGATGTGTCGTCGTGGCGGCGCCACTTCGCGGTGCGGCAGGAGCGGCTGCCGCTGCTGCTGACGCGGCTGGAGGAGCGCGCCGCAACGCACGTGTCCGACAAGCCCGCCATCAACCTCGCGCTCTACGTCGTGCCGTGCGACGTAGCGCCGCTCGCGATCTACGACATGAACAGTGAGTTCATATCGACCCGCCACCACCCATGGCCCCTCCAACCTCGCGGTTATATTTATTTATTTATTGGTTTGCCAACAGGAATCACATAACAATTACATAAAATTATACTACATCTATAGAAACATTTCAGATGTGCACCCATTTACAGGCAAACCGACATGCGTATAAGCAAAAGTGCAAATGCGGGTTTGCCAGTTAACAATTTCACAAGGTTAATTTAATGTCTACAATTGAACTAAAGAGTAAATATATACATAGGGCAAATTGAACTATGAGAAGCATATGAGGCTATGATGCGGTTACAATATATTGATACAATAATCTTTTATACTGTGTTTTTATATGGGTCGAAGCAATGGGAGAGCGCCCGGTACTTGCTCGAGGCGTGTTTCCCGGGGCGCTTTCTTGACTTTTTTTTTATTCAATGACAAGTAAGTCCTTGTCTGCGATCTCACCTGATAGTGAGTGACGATGCAGTCTAAGATGGTAGCGGACGAACTTGGAAGGGGTATGGAAATGTAAATTCAAACCAAACCCCTAATTTGTTTCTACATGCCATCGTGCCGGAACGCTAAATCGCTTTGCAGCACGTCTTTAATGGTAGGGTAGTAACGAACTACAGCCAAAGCCTCCCAACAGACAAACTCCCCACACTACAAAGTATTTGTCTCTCCTTTACCTCCGTGTCCCTGCGTCACTCTCCCCATTCTGGGGCTGGATGCCTACTACTGAACACTGGATCTCTATCGTTAATCTAGAGGTTAAAGAGAGGCTCAAGAGAGTGATCACCATATTTTTATTCAATTTTTTGTGTCCAGATAACAGAGTAAAGTCGCCGGTGGTCGCGTTCATGTCGCCGAAGTGGGGCGGCGTGGTGTTCGCCAACCCCACCCAGCAGCAGTGCGCCGAGCAACGCCACGCGCCCGACACTAGGCTCGTCATGGGCACCTTCGTGTCGCAGCTGCGCAAGCTGCTGGGGATCACGGATAAGGTGCTGCAACACACTGGAATCCACTAACTTAAAAAAAAAAAAAAAAGAATATCGGCCAAGCTGAACTTGGCTGAT
Source organism: Hipparchia sbordonii (assembly GCA_038048805.1). NCBI lineage: Eukaryota > Metazoa > Arthropoda > Insecta > Lepidoptera > Nymphalidae > Hipparchia > Hipparchia sbordonii. The sequence continues at coordinate 1,394,784 of CM076107.1, read as the reverse complement.
ATTCTCCTCTCCCCTCCAAATAAGTGAAAACTTGTGTTAGGTGGGATCAAACCTGCGACTTTTCAGTTTTCGGTCTACACCTATAACCGTTGGGCTATTGAGGCTTTTTTTAAATATCGTTTGTCAAATTCATTAGTGGAACATTCCCAAAATTAGGTGCTTTGATTTAAATATGCAAAATGATTGGAAATTGAATAATGTTACGGAAGCACTAACGGTACAAGTCAAACTATGGTTCTAATTGACAGAAAACCACATAATCTGCTTGAGAAATATTGATTTTAGCTGTCGACTGAAAAGTGAAAACTGACTCTAAATTACTCAAAATTGTATATTTTGAATTGTACCATTAATTTATTGGTGCAGGAAGAGATTCCCGGCGCTCACCTGGAGCCGCTGCGCTCCGTGAGCCCGCGGCGCTGGGAGCTGGACGCGCTGCTCCGCATCAGGACCCTCGAGCAGATCACTTCCGCCGAGAGGAGCCTCAAATCCCTTGCCAAGTTACTGGGTAAGCGACTTTACTTATGGTCAATCAATACTGATTTAGCGTTCCGGCACGATGGCTGTAGAAACAGATTAGGGGTATGTGTTGAAGTACACCGCCATACTCGTTCCAAGTTAGTCCGCTACCATCTTAGACTGCATCGACACTTCCATCAGGTGAGATCGCAGTCAAAGACTATCTTGTCATCCTTACTAATATTATAAATGCGAAAGTGTGTTTGTTTGTTAATTTATTGGTTTGTTGATTATTCCTTCAATCACACAGCAACGGTGCAACGGATTGACGTGAAATTTTGTATGGGTATAGCGGAGGACCTGTAGAGTGATAGGCTACTTTTTATACTGGAAAATCAAAGAGTTTAAAACTAAATCCACGCGGACGAAGTCGCGGGCATCTGCTAGTCGAATAATAAAAGAAAATCTTGTTAACAGGCGAGATCTCCAACATAGTCATCAACGACGAAGTGGGCGCGTCGATCAACCAGGCCGTGGGCAGCATCCACCGGGCGACTGGCCTCATGAGGCTGGGCGACCTGCTCACCGCCCACCACTACGCTCAACAAGCTTTCCTGGCGGCCGAAACGGCTTTCATGGAACCCAGTCTACTTGCCTTACTGTACTTCCCTGATGACCAGAAGTGAGTGGAAAACTTGGGTATTAGACTGTAAGAATAACATTTGTAAAAACAGAAAATAAAACTGTTTTACTGCGACTTTAACCGTTCTCTTTCTAAAACGGTTATTTTTTTTATTCAACTAGCTTTAACCCGCGGCTTCGCTCACGTTAGGTTTATTTTTAATCGAAAGCCCAAATACAAAGTTTATACAACTTTAGAAATGAAAAACTTTCATACTAACATTCATCCCCTATTTGATGTCTTTGGGGGTGGATTTTTCAAAATCTGCGAAACACGTATTTCTTTATTTTTATTCGAAAGCCTAAATACAAAGTTTCATAGATATAACTTGAAAAATGACGGACTTTCATACAAATTTTAACCCCCTATTTAACCCTCTTGGGGTTGAAATTTTCCAAAATCCTTTCTTAGCGGATGCCTACGTCCTAACAGCTACCTGTATGCCAAATTTCAGCTTGATCGGTCCAGTAGTTAGAGCTGTGCGTTGATAGACCAGTCAGTCAGTCAGTCAGTCAGTCAGTCACCTTTGCCTTTTATATGTTTAGATAACAAAACATCCTAATCGCTAATCAGTAATCGTTAAAATAAAAATATGTAATCCGCCATCTTGTGGTGGCGGCCATCTTGGACTGATTTTCATCAAACATAGCACACTCCCGACTAATTCACCTTTCAAACAAAAATAACACCCCGTCTTTGGGGTTAAAAACATTAAAAAAAAATAAAAAGTCATATTTTTTTTTCAGATACGCAATCTACATTCCATTGTTCCTGCCAATAATGTTCCCGGTGGTTCTGTCCCTCAAGAACTTGATACTTTGGCTCCGGGGCAAGCCCGTTCATAAGGAGAAGACTGACTAGCAGTATTGATATAACATTCTTTACTAAAGTATAGTTCTTGCAATTCACATGCACATTGCGTGCCTGTCAGGAGCCTAGGTGGGAGCGGTCAGGCGCGAGCAAGCTCTCGCTCACACTTATATAGATACGACACACACAACCATGAGCCACGCGTCCAAATTGCAAGAACTATAACAGTGCATGACTAAATGTACCTTTTCCAAAATAGAATATAGGCATTCTATTTTTCCTCATATAAGAGGGATAGTTTTTGGGGTGAAGAGATAATATTATGAATACAAATCATATATAAATATGTAGTATTTTCGCTCGTGGTAAAAAAATTTTTGAAAGAAATTATGTAATGTACATTACATAATTTCTTTCAAAAATACACATTAGTCAAGCACCCAAATCAACAGTGGTATTTATTGTATTAAACGATTACTAATAAAAAATAAATTTTTGTTTCCTTTTTTTGCTCCATTGACCTTTAAATCAATATGCGAGTATATTATAGCTTCTGCTCGCGTGTACTTAGGTTTCAAAAAATCCTGCGAGAACCTGTTTTTCAGGGACAAATAAATCGCCTTTGTCACTCTCCAGGTCCTCAGTTTTCGATCACGCTAAAAATTCTGAGGTTATACATATTTGCTGAAAGACTGAGCTTTCATAAGAAGCCTATACTGTCGTCTTTTTCTTCTGATGCCGAATATGTGCATAGATAATACACTAAAAAAAATGTTAGATACGTTTTTTTCCTTATAACGGCAGTATAGTTAGCGATCATGTCTCGAAGCCATAAAAAAAGTATTTATAATCAATTCAGTCAATAATGATTGCGACCGAAGACTGTAGGCACGATCGTTCTATATATTTCATGGATATATTATTTCCGTGATGGAAATTGACTCGCCATATTTCTACTGAACTTCCAGGGCAATGAATAATAAGTAGCTATAATGAGTTCGATGGAAATTGGATTTTCAAATAAAACTTCTATTTTTGCTTTACATAATATAATAGTATTATACTGAGGTACTTCGTCAAAATCGATATTCTTTTAAATATGATATTTTATTATTTAAATATTTCAATACGATGACGACCACGTAAAAGATGTCGCCGTTATAATGCACGTGCAAAATGTCACTACTAGTGAAAATTATTCTACGATAATTTATTATTACGTAAGATTTTTCTTAATTAATACTTATTCACAAGAAACAACTAGGTTATTTTGCAATAATCCACTAATAAATCAAATAACACGGACATAGCATAGCGAGTTGCGAAGCTGAATTGAAAGGTGCTGGATAGGAAAGCCTTAGTGTTGGCAGACCCACCACCAGGTTGACCGGCGCCATCAGAAATCTCAAGAAGTTAATGAAAGAGACCTTTGTCCAGTAATAGACGTATATTCGGTTGATAAAGTAGAAGAAATCAAACAAAAAATCTGTGTAATACAAAGTATGCACTGCCGTGCCATGACAATATATTGTATCTAAAAACAAGCAAACAGAAATTGTGATTGTGTTTTTTTTTCCATTATGTTTTACTAGATACAGTGTATTATCTTAGTACGGCAGTGCAGTCCTCAGGAGTTATTCAATTCAATTGAATTTAAAAGATTTTGCCGTTCAAAATTTATACATAGTGGATTATAGCAAAATATACTTTTGTTTCTTGTATATATCATAAACTTCCACAACGTAACTTCTATCCAGCTTCTATATAACCGATGTATCCCAACATTTTAAATACTTATATAAAGTAACTTTTGGAGAGCCTAGGGCAGGTGATATGTCTTGAGAGAAAAGGGGCAAGCGTATTTTACCATAGAGCCTTAGGTTATTTTAATAGCAAATACTCGTACTAATAACAATACAAACCAAAGCCGCCGGTTAGAGCCGCTAGGCTCAGTATTTAGGGTTTCGTACCCGAAGGGTAACCAACGGGACTCTATTACTAAGCCTCTGCTTTCCGTCCGTCTGTCTGTCAGCGGGTTATATCTCACGAACCGTAATAGGTAGACAGTTGAAATTTTCACAAAATGTGTATTACTGTTGCCGCTAGGACAACAAATACATAGGTAATAAATTAAAAATTAAAGGGAACTTCCCTACTAGAAACGTATTTTTTTTAGTACGGAACCCTTCTTATGCAAGTCCGACTCACATTTGACCCGCTATTAATTATTTGCACACAACTATAGGATGGGCTTTTAATTTCGACGATCGAAATCCAATGGATTAACATTTCTTGCACATGTCAGGAGTGAATAGAATTTTACAACTATATAATTCTTGTGATACATTTACAATAATTATTACAATAAAATACAATCTTAACTAACTCCAATAACTCTGTCAAATGTGTATTATGACTCAACCCAATCAGTTTCAGTTATCATGGCAGCGTTATCACCAGCCCCGGGTAAATACTCCATCTCCCACAGCGAGTTGCCCAAAACCAAGGTCTCACCTTCATTCAACTGAATATTCAGGGTGTAACACACATCTTCGCATGGAGACCTGGGTTTGAGCTGAATGAATGTCTTGCCTTTCAACTGGGACATGATAATCAGCCCTATATCCAGTTCTAAGTACTTAAATCTATGTGTATCGTAATTTTTCGATAGCAACAACCAGTTGAAATGGGAAGGTGGGATGTGTGACGATAGGAAATACGGCCGAGGAGCGAGTATCCTGAAAGATTTGACAGCTCGCAAGTCGCAGTTTTGGAAATGCACAAACCAGCTAGGTATGTCCGTGTTGGTGATTCTCGAGACGATTTCTTCTAAGTCCATCGGCTGTTTACCTAGTCGTATGTTCGTGAGGGTACGACACGGCACGGAGTCGCGCAGCCTGTTGTCTGTGGATATGATATTGGTAAGGTTCAGCTCGGATACCGACCAATCGTAGTACGCGTCTGTGACGATGACGGGAGCGCCTCTCAGCAGGTGATGGTTGAAAACTTCATTGTAGTTCGTGTCTGATAGTCGGGCGATGGTTTCTGAAAAAAAAAACAATTATGTAAATAAGTTTGAATAATCTAAATATATAAAAGGCAAAGGTGACTGATTGACTGACTGACTGACTGACTGATCTATCAACGCACAGCTCTGACCACTGGACCGATCGAGCTGATATTTGGCATACAGGTAGCTATGATGACGTAGTCATCCGCTAAGAAAGGATTTTTCAAAATTCAACCCCGAAGGAGATAAACTAGGAGTTTAAAAAATCGAACCTAACGTGAGCGAAGCCGCGGGTTAAAGCTAGTAACATATATTTTAATGACCAAGGCCAGTCTTAATGGAGTCTAACCAACAACGCAAGAGATGTTATAGTGCTCCAGTGTGTGCACACCGCACAAACACAGACTTAGTGCAGGGAGATAAACCGTATCATCAACGGCTTTACGTACGAGAAACAGAAATCATGGGTATTATACCACAAACTTCCCAATTCCGGGATAAACTAAGGATTTCCTTTTTGACCCGATCCAGGAATCGAACCCAACATCTCATGATTCGTAGCCGAACAAACTAGCCAAAAAAGTTTTACGAGGCAGGAAGAATATATTTCACATTTTATTTTTAACAGATTGTCTATCATAATACTGTCAAAACATCAAAATTCGTTGGTCACAGTTTACTCGGCGAGATGGTGATATAGGGCCCTAAATAAGTATAATATGTATTAAACTTACTGATAGCCTCACAAGTAATGCAATCCGTGGGCGAGACCAAATCATTGTCCACATTCTGCGGCTGGGAGCGTTCGATCAAGCACTTGTTGTAGTACAAAGGTGTCCAGTCCCACATCGGCAACAGTTTAATCAACGCGATCCTCGCCATCGCCGTGGCATGCCACTGGAACGCCTCCGTTTGACTCACAGTGTAACCAATCGCCAGTACCATCACAACCAGAAGCAATCCTCGGGTCCACCGCTTAATAGTCGCCTTGCGTACAGCATTCGTCAAAGGGCGACAAATTAAATCCATCTCCTCATCACTCATGCCCGCCTCTTTGCAATATTCATAAAAAGAACGCACTTCTGAATTAATCAACTCGAATTTCTCGCGCTGGGACATGTTTGGCGCGTTTTTATCACTCATTTTTGTGTGATTTATTTATTAATTGTGAATTGTTTTTAGTGCCACGTTATGCGAAACCTCGGGAGCGATCAATATCTTGGGATGAGCTCGCGGAGGCTTTATCGATGCAGTAGGTACGAATTTCGCGCGCGCGCGCCAACTTTTTTCAGCTACAGATTAAATACAAGTTGGAGTTTACCACAGAGTATTTAAGCTTAATAGAAATCGACTTTCCAACTGTGCTTTCCAAAACCTAGGTTTTTTACGTTATCAAACTTGATATAATACTTTTAATAATATTAAACATTTTTTTTAACTTACGAAATATAAAAGAGAAGGAAATTCTCAAAATAATCACAAATCAATAAATTCAATTTGTGATAAAATTATTTTGAATGGTAGTTTTTTTAATTCGTTCCGAAAACCTAGCAACATTTTACAAAGAATTTTATCCGCCATATTGAAAGTTCTGAAGTGGAAGTGGGTCAATCATAAATCTTAATTATCATTGATTCTCTATGTCAAATATTAATTAAAAGAAAAGTGTTTTAAATATTATAAAAACATTAAATAAATTTTTAATTGTGTCTATAATTAGTGACAAAGGACATTTGGATTTTTTTGCAATACTTTTGACGAATACGTCACAGCGCCATGTTGTATTCCTGCGCTGATTGCAGGCACGAGAAATCTGCCAACCCGTTTATTTTTTGGGATTAGAGCCCGAGAATAAATCGAACTGCGATTTTGTACTCAAATATATTTTAATTTATATTTGTTGGCAAATGTCAAACAACTTTAGTGAAATCGATGCATCCCTGTTGTCGCATTTCGAGTGCTAACTCCTAATTCAACTGCAGTTTTGTGCATCCGCGAAAGTTGAAAGGACTGTGTTGTAAAAGAAAGAAGTGATAATTAGCCAAAATTCCGGTCCCTACGCGCAGACGAGAAGGTGCCTACCCGCCAGGGCAGTCGGGCGAAGGAGATATGAACAACAAACGAAAAAATCGCCAAGGGCCGCCGAGGTAATGCCAGTTTATGTACACCAACTTTCAGTAAAGATGACATGTCTTTGTTATTCGGGCACCGTCTCGCACATTGCGAATTTTCAGCATTAGTATTGTCACGCTGACATCGTTCCGATGGCGTGATCACAAAGGATTTGTAAACAATGTTTAGGATCGGTTGTGATTTGGTGCGGCGTACGGTACGGCCGCGGGCCGCCGCGCGCCGTTCGCCGTGTACGCTCTAATCTAGATGTTTGGCCTACTTTGCAGTGTACTCATGACGATTAATATAGCCGCGTGCGAACAGCTGATCCCCGTGCTTGGACCGATACCAGCACATAGTAGTTCATCTTTACTCCTAGCTCATTGATCTCCATACGTTTGACAGTTTAATCTTTAGACATTCAACGCTTTGAGGTTCTGTTTCCTTGATTGTTTTATTATTCATATTAGCATGCGTGAACTCAAGTCCATTACTGGGCAGTAAATTAGCAGATTGACTAGTTTAATTTTTTAAATATATTTTTTCTCATTAAATATTGCTAAAAACTTGTTAAAATTATTTACCCAATAGTAATCCAGCGATGCAATTGTTAAGTATCTTGTCATATCTTTTTCATTACTTGATTTGTTAAGTTTTACTATGGTAGGTGGCTAATGTGTACTGGTAATAAATTACAATTATTTAAGAATTTATGGTATTGAAAAGAAGAGAGAGAAGAATTTATGGTGCCCCTTATGATCTATACTTATAAAAAAGACTTGTCCTGATTATCAATGCTTGAAATTTTAACAGTAGACTCTTTTCATGACGTAGACACTCACTAAGAAAGGATTTTTTTAAATTCAAGGGTTTAAATATGGGGTGAAAGGTTGTACAAAAGTCCTTCAATTTTCAAGATACATCCATGAAACTTGGTATTTTAACTTTCAATTAAAAATTAATAATACATATTTCATAGGTTTTGACAATTCCATCCCAAAACATAGTTGTACACAGGCGAAGTCACGAGGACCAAAGATAATTATAAGACTTCAATAAAATATATGAACAGCAGGGATTGTCTAAAAATGATTGGTACAGTGTGGCAATTGCAATCACCTCTCAATTGGCTGAATTTGTTATTCTTGTTGCATCAATGCATTTTAACTAATAATTGAAGTTAAAGGTGATGGCTTAAAACTGAAAGCTTGTAAGTTTGATCCCCAGCCGTTGCACTATTGTCATATCCACTCCTAACACATCTTCGGCTTATTTGGAGGGGCGAGGAGAATATAAGTCAAGTTCTACTTGGCTATTAAAAAAAAATGAAAGTGTACAAGCCAGAGGCGATTGCAATCGTTACAATATAGCAATAATTTTTAGACAATACCACTTTTTTAATGATATGTGGTATTGGCGGAATAATTTTGAAATTTTGACAGATAGCCCATAAAACTAATTATAGTTTATTTTGTTTTAAGCCACATTAGCACAATATTAATTTGTATTTGAATTTTTTTTTTTAAGAATATTAGCCAGCTGAAGTTGACTAACATCCTTCTATCCCCAAATAACCAGGAAGCTTGTGCTAGGAGTGGTTAAGACAATAGTGCAACGGGTGGGGTTTGAATCTGCAACCTTTCAGTTTTCAGTCCACACCTTCAACCGTTGGGCTATTGAGGATTTTATTTTTAATTAAATGGGAGAAACTTGCTGATCTGTTAAATATTGTAATTATTGTTTGTAAATGTAAAAATGTAAACATTCATTCATTATCTTTATGGACTTACACTTGCTGGGTGCATAACATTTCCTCCATTCACTTAACACTTTGATTACCTAACCTATGGTAGGTACTTTCGATTGCTTTCGATTTTCGGAACTTGATGCAATTTAGTTTTCATAACAATCTATACAAATAAATAAAACTAATGTGTCAGTTTGTTATTAGGAAATAACTACCTCTTATTATTTTATCATACTAGCTTTTCCCCTCGACTTCGTCCGCGTGACTTAGATTATTCTTTTTCCAGGGTAAAATGCCACTTTCCTTACATTAAAAAATCTGTTCAATACAAAATGTATGAGAAAATGGAATTTTTTCATAAATTTTTTACATCAATTTTCCAATGTTTTTAATGGTTAGTCTGCTATTCAGGACGAAGGCAACAAATACAACAAATCAAAAACCATGTAAATCGGTCCAGCCGTTCTAGAGTTAGAAGTGTTTGAATAAATCCTCTTCGCTGTATATGTATATTAAGATAACTATAACTGGTGAATGGTACGAGTGAAATGTATTTTTGAAAATCTAAGGCTAAAATTTATAGTGTACTCAGACTTGAGACAGAGTCAAAACACAAATATTTTTAATGTTTACTCTTTTTTGAGGCAATTTTTTTTTTTATAATATCTTCCTTTCCCCTTCAACAACAGCTAATGTTAGTGGGTACAACAATAGTCCAGTGGGTGGGATTTGAACCGTTGACCATTTGGTTTTCAGTCCATTGCACTAGTGAACCTTTTACCAGACTCTGGGAATGGCAAAAGGAACAGTTATCATTTTAGGAGTCTATGTATGTGACTATTTACAAATGTTCCACTGTAGCTGCTAAATTACTACGCTGATTTTGGTGAATAAGGTGTCAATCGATTCTTTAGTATCGTCCGGATGACATAGGCTACATTTTATAATATGTATAATGTATAATATAATATAAAATGTAGCTTATGTCATATATATAATTTTTTTTAGGATAATGTACAATAATTAGTGTGTAATGTGAAAGTGAGTGTGTTAAGGCACTAAGGTTTTTTTTTTTTTTGAAAATTCTAGTGTTCACCTGCAAAATCTGTGTGGCTTTTGATTTACTTAAACCTTAGAGAATCCATTTTTTTTAATTGATAACGAGATAGCCCTTTACTGCATCTCATCAAATGTAAAGTGACAATGTTATGTTATCTAAGTGTTGATAGTGTGAATTTAACCTTAACTTGTATCGTATTTGAGCTCTAGAGCACATGTTGTACAGATCGGGCCTTGACCCATTAGAAAAAATTAAATATTCACGAATTCCTAATGAGCATTATTTTCCATCGAAGCGCAAACTTCTCGGGCCTCGCGCCTCGATGCCACTTCGCCACTGCGCGTATTATAATTATTTATGGTCTATTTCCACCACTGTACGAGAACTTCGTTGGTACTTGAAACGAACTGTAACTTCCGCCACTGACCTCTATAGTTAATCTATGATTAACGCTGGACTTGCTGATCCTATACAATTGACATCTTAGTAATGGAGCAATTTGAAGCACCACATTTGACATGCGAGTGTCTCTAGAACTAATAATATTGCAAATGGCGCACCGACCTCTATAATTAATCTCATTTCTTTGTATGTGTCTACGTATGTACCACTGTAGCGCCTAAATTACCTAATGTGCCGATTTTGATAAGGTTTCAATCGATTCGTCATTACGGTCCCGGTGACGCAGACTACATTTTATATAAACAAAATCAATATTTATTTATTCAACACCCTTAAATCTATCTTTACAGGTACTTACTTAGCCTAATATGACAATATGTAGTCGGTTTAAGGTTTGGCAACAGTTTTCTTGTCTACAAAAACATTAAACCACATTAATACCTTATCAATTATGTAAAACAGTTTGAAACGAAAGCATAACCAATTAGTTTCCAAATACATTTTGCCATATAGATTGGTTTTTTCAATGAATATTGAATATAGGTAGGTACATGTACTTAATCTACCATCCTACTAATATTATAAATTAGTTGATGCCCACGCGATCTCTTTGAGTTTCCGGGATAAAAAGTAGCCTATGTCACTCTCCTGGTCCTCAACTATACCTATGCAAATAATAAAGTCAATTCGTTATTTTCTTTCGGCGTAATTGAAGGACAAACCAACAAACACACTTTCGCATTTATAATATTCGTCAGGATGCTATTTGTGAGGGTGGATGTTGTTATCTACTCTTTCATAGATGAGAACTGGACGGATTTCGAGGAAACTTTACAATGTAATAGCTTATACATCAGAATAATACATAGGATATATTTTATCCCGGAAAATTAAAGAATTGCCGCGGGAATCAAAAACCCTTAATCCGCACGGATGAAGTCGCGGGCATCAGCTAGTACCTTATTAAAAATATTGAAAACCGAAATCAATTTTTAAATCGGTATAAAAATCTTCCGTCCGAAGTTTTTATGATACTTAGCTTAGGTGAAGATTATGTGCAACGTCACTGCTAAACAGGATTGCAAATAAACACACTTTGCTACCATAGGTACCACATCCATTCATCTATGTTATCACATAATGGCGCTAATTCGGTTATACAATGATTGGTTTAAAAGTTATGATTTCTCATCTTAAGAATTAAAGTGAAAATTGCAATCTGCGGGCAATGAGCAAAAAAGAATTTAAAAAGGTATATTGTTGAGTAAATTTAAATGTATCTCTACCGTGTTTCATTCCTCCACTCCTAACGCTTTCTTGGTGAGAGGAGAATATTAGTCAAGTTCCAGTTTGGCTAATATGTTTCTTGAAGATGGTGATAATCTCGAAGAGGTTATCACCGAAATCACCGCAGTGCATACACGATCGCCGTTGTCTTTCGAAATTATCTTGGTTTTTTCGATGACAGCAGGAATACTTCGCCGGATGGGGCTTGAACTGTCTCCGGATTTCGGATTTCAGTCCGCTCCTTCCCTTACCCTCTCTCTGCATCGTATACCTCAATGCTGAGGGTTGTGACCCCTATCCATTATTGTTGTACCATATAATGGTTGAAGTTTTCTCGGGATAATGCTGTGGGTGCCCAGATCCTTGAGAGTGAAGTTTGGTCATCATCAGCAAACCATCAATTTACATACTGATTGCAGGTCTCCTCTCAAAATGGTTATAGGCTATAGATAGGCTATAGCCTAAAAAGCTGGTCCCTGTCAAAAAGTGTAGTGATCTTCTTTATCAACCGATTGACGTCCACTGTTGAACACAGGTCTCTTACAGGCATTGGTCTTGCGCTGCCCATGTCCAGCCACTTCCTGCGACTCGTTTGATGTCGTCGGTCCATCTAATGGGGGGTCTGCCAACACTCCAACACCTTGGGACCTCACCGACCATCAGCTTTTCGAACTATGTGCCCCGCCCAGTGTTAGTGGTATACTGAAGTAAATGTGTCGTTCCACAGATCTCCCCGAGGCCGCGTGGTGGCGGAGGGGGTGTACAACAACGCGCACTTCATGCACGCGGCGACCGCGCACGTCGGTGACATTGTGCAGGTGCTCACGCAGTCGGGCAACCTGTGGGAAGGCGTCTTTAAGACGTTCAGTGCTCAGTTCGAGGTGAGGCCCGCCTTTAAGGCACGATGCCTGCAAAAAAAACGGGCAGGACTTGGCGTCCAGTGTGAGCGAACTCAAAGCTAATGCCACGCGGCGGTGGTGCGGCGCGGAGCTTTCAATCATTGCTAGTCTTGATTGGCTAAATGTATCGCGTTCTTTCTGCATTTTAGCCAATAGCGAGTGAATATCGGCCCGTCAGGCGTCGTCCCACTGCTGTAGCAATCATTTTTAGAGATTCGCACAGCAGAGTCTGCTAATCCCCTTGATGTTAGCTGCAAAAGCATGCAATTACTGCAATAAGGATTAGGACGAAGCGGACGAAGTCAGTTGGTGTAATATTTTTGCGCGACTTAAATGTGGTTTTCGTATTGTTTGAAGTTATATTACGTCTGATATGTTTATACCACCAAAATCCTTCTGTCAGCCAAAGTAAGTAGGAAAGTTGCCCAAATATGTATAAGAACATTACGTTCCTTAACAATTCGTATAGATGACGAAACTCATCACGATATTAAATATGAATACAAAATTCACTACAACTTCGTGTAGAAATCTTCCGTGAATTCAGTTATGTCAAACCATATCAAACTTTAATTTTGCAATTTGCTAATATTCGTGCGACCGCCGCCGCTCCGCAACGCTTTTCCATCGAGTTCGCTCACGTAGGACGAAATCTCAACGCGCGAATAGTATATTTATGTGTACGAACTACAACTCAAACCCCCTAAAACACATTAGAGTATATAAAAAATAAACATTTAGAAAATTACCCACATTTTTTGCAGTCCAAAACTCATCGTGCCCACTTTGTGAATGTGGCCTGTCGGCAAAAACCACTTTTTCTTTCTATAAAGTTATGATTTCTGCTGCGTTACTTTCCTAAAAAATAACAAATGTACACAGCCGAATTAGCGCTAATTTTCTACAAAGCAATTAAAACACTTCGCAGAATGTGTATCGTTCATAACACAACCTTCTGTCTGGCAATGCAATGCTATCCCAAAGAATTACTACAACGCGATGCTACCGCCGCCGGTAGCAGGCAATTCAGTGTCATTCGAATTATACGCGGCGTGACTCACGTATGAGCTCGCTGATATCATATATGAAGGCACTTCGCATATCGCCGCTTTTTAGGGTTCCGTACCCAAAGGTAGATGCTTAAAATTGAGCGTCGTTAATCAGAAAACGACCAGCGCCGAAAAACCAGTTTCGAGATACGAGCAGATTTAGGTTTTATCACTGCTTCAAATGTATACGGAAATTGTTAAAAAATTAATGAAAGTGTAAGTATAGTTTATTAGCAAATATAGTTACATACTTTTTGTCGCCAAAATATCAAAATTAACTCATTTTTGCAAAAAAAAGACGTTGGTCGTTTTCTGCTTAACGACGCTCAATTATTATTATAACATGAAATGATGAAATTGACCAGAAAATTGGATGTAACATCCGCCATATTGATTTTGTTTGTGTAAAATGTAGTCCATGTCACCTCGACCGTATGAACGAAATCAATTGACACCTCGGTCATCAAAATCGGCTCAGTAGTTTAGCCACTACGGTACGTACATAATACAAACATACATATACATATCTATACATATAATAAAATTGTAGAAAAGTGGTGTCTGTACAATGGAAATATATAAAAAAAAAGTAGCAGGGGTTGTTATTATATCGATGCCGAACCCGAAATTGTAATTAATTTTTTTTTTGTCTGTTTGTCTGTGTGTTTGTGTGTTTGTGCACGCTAATATCAGAAACGGCTTATTCGATTTAGATACGGTTTTCACTAATATATTGTAGTAAGCTTCACTTAACATTTAGAGTTTATTTCATGTCAATCGGTTCATAAATAAAAAAGTTATGTCAATTTAAAGAATCACGGCGAACATTTTTAACGTACAGAGTACGTACTACACGCCTCGCGCCTGAGCGTCGACGGTATATGTAATTCAAAATATGCTGCCCGAAAAGTCACTATTCCACGCGAATGAAATCGCGGGCACAGCTAGTACATAATAAAATCATAATCCTTCCTCTAGAATAGTTGGGTAAACAGTAGGCAGCGGTTACTCGTGTGAAGTGAACTTGGATGCAGTCGACTGGCCTCATCCGCGATGCCTCTGCTGCCAAAAGTGGGTCGGATCAATACACGCATTTTGATTCCCGCTCTTTTCCTATTTCTTGACGTCAACCCAAAAATATAGGGGACACATTCCAGCCCCCTGATTCTGTAACTCGGTGCCTATTAAAAAATGAAAGCCACTGACATATATTTTTTATCCATTGAAGGTTTACTATGAAATAGTAAATGACATTTCTCTTCAAACCTTCAATGGATAAAAAATGCCTATCGTCGTTGATAGGCACTGAGATACAGAATCAGCCCCCAGAACAGTACAAGTGTAAATTTAAAACACCTCTGACTTGTGAAATTAAAAAAAATATTTAATAAATAAATAAATAAAAAAAATATGTAGTTCGCCATTTTGTGGTGACGGCCATCTTAGATTTGAAATTTATCATAGTGTATTCTACTAGTCAAGACTTTTCATTTGATACCCATATTGAGGGAGTTGTGAAAAAATATGTAATCCGCCATTTTGTGGCGGCGGCCATCTTGGACCGATTTTCATATAAACATAGCTAAGAACACTCCCGACTAATTCACCTTTCAAACAAAATCAAAATCGTTCCATCCGTTCGACTGTTACGTTGCCACAGACAAATGAAAAATTTCAAAAACATTTTCATTTCAAAAAGGGCCAAAATGGGAGGTCAAACTTTTAAAGTGCTGTTACTAGATCAAGTTGAAAACAGCTTCACTTTCACATAGCGGCTGCCCCATTTCAAAACTTAGTAAGTGTGATTGACAAAATTTTACAGGAGACCAAAAAGACATGTTTTGTAGTAGATGACATAGCGAAGTAATAAATATATCAAATGAAAGCTTTCAAAGTAGTTTAATTACGAAACATTTTAATTCATCAACAGATACTGAAGACTTCAGATTGGGCTGCCACAAATATGTTTTTTGGTCTCCTGTAAAATTCCTCAGACCAGTTGTAGATTCACTCACGTGACAATGAAATTGTAAAAGTTCTGCTTTTCTATTCCTCTTGACCCTCGATATAGTAAGATGATAATCACAAATTCTCTGCAGGACTTCATTCAGTGTCGCCTTAAAAAAAATCGATTCCCCAGAATTTTTTACGAGTTATCGAGCAGCGAGTTGAAAAAGCGCGTATCGCATGATCCCCAACCTCGCCGGTCGACGCTTCTCAATGAACGATAAACTCCGCTACAATCGTTTCAACATACCCGACATTATAATAATTTTTCATCGATAACAGTTATCTGAGCAATGCCGCTGTTCAGGAAGTATTATATATGTATCTAGCTATTCATAATGCTACAAGATTAATAAACAAAAAAAAAAAAAAACTACACAGCGGCGAAAACGATCTATTTTTTTTTTTTGTTTTTACAAGGTTGTTAATGTGTAATGTTAGTCTATCAGGTAACAATTTTTAATTAACTCGAGTTATTTTTAACCGACTTTCAAAAAAGAGGAGGTTCTCAATTCGTCGGAATCTTTTTTTATTTTTCATACGTATGTTCGATTACTCGAAGACGCCTGGACTGATTTGGAAAATTTTGTTTTTTATTTGAAAGGGTATACTTCCCAGGTGGTCCCATTGTCATCAGATTAGGATCTGATGATGGGATCCTGGAGAAATCGAGGGAACTCTTCAAATTTTATAGACACAATTGATTTACTTTGTAGTGGCATTTGAAGTCGGTTTTGTAAAAAGAATTTTTACGTCTATATTATTGTACTAGCTTTTGCATGCGACTTTGTCTACGTTAGGTTATTAAAATCCCGCAGAAAGCCTCTTTTTTTCCGGGGTGATGTACCTATGCTATATTATTATAGAGTAGGCTTATTATAATAACTTTCTTGTTTTGGTGCAATAACAAGAATATTAGCCAAGCTGAACTTGACTTTTATTTTCCTCCCCCCTCCAAATAAGCGGAAAGCTTGCGCTAGGAGTGGGTTCGTCAATAGTGCAACTGGTGAGGCTCGAACCTGCGACCTTTCAGTTTTCAGCCCATTGTTATCTATTCTACCAGGTCTATTATATATCGACATATCGGTCTCACAAAATGCATCCAAGCTAATTCTAGGTACTTCGGAAAACAGTTCATTACATTGTAGATGCATTCGAGTAATTATCGAAATTGTTACGGTAATTTGGACCATATGCTACTAGTTGGAACGTTGTATATAGTTGTTGGTATATTCCGTGCGATTCCTAGAACAGTGATATTTAACCTACGACTGAAAGCGAGTACAACCACAAAATACCTAATAGTACGTATAATTAGGGGTTAGTTGGACCGCTGATGAAGTAGGATTTTATTCATCTTGACCCGTCGCCATTCCACTACTGGGCACAGAAGGGTTGGGTCTAAGAAGGGTTATAGGTAGAGTTGCCAGATTTTTTTTCAGCCTATAAGGGACAAATGGTTAAATGGGTAAAAAATACGGGATTTCAGTTTTTTACCCGGGACAAATAAAAAACAAAATTATTTAGTGTCATTCTTTTTTATATTTTTCTGGCAACGCTAAATATAGGCCAAGTGCCGTTAATAGACTTCATCTTTTTAGAACATAATATAAAAATTGACCTGATGACCACACATTTATTTATTTTTTGTTTTGTCTAACATGTATCTGTCTTTAGCTGTGCAATGTGCATGTGTGTCTCAAATAAAACTTTTTCTGTCTTTTCTATGACAATGGGACCACCTGGGACACTGTCAAACAAAAAAAGAATTTTCCAAATCGGTCCAGACGTCTTCGAGTAATCGGGGAACATGCATCCTATTATCCTATTATATATATTTTTTTTAAGTTATAAATGCGAAAGTTTGGATGTATGGATGTTTGTTACTCAATCACACCGCAACGACTGAACTGATTTGGCTGAAATTTGGCCCAGAGATAGATTTTAATCTGGAATAACACATAGGCTACTTTTTATCCCGGAAAATTAAAGAGTTCCCGCGGGATCAAAAATCTTTAATCCGCGCGCGCGTGTAAAAAATAAAAAAACAGATTCCGACGAATTGAGAACCTCCTCATTTTTGAAGTTACATAGTTAAAAAAGCCCGTGTCGCCCTAACATACTTACGAGAACTTTGTAATTTGTTATTATTATAAGAAACGTATACTTTGAGTGGTATAAGTTATTGGTCCTTCGAAGGTTAAGTTTACGATTGGTGAACAAAAAAACGTCAAGGGGATGTGGTTATTATAATTACAGAGACCACTTTTGTTTGACTTTTATTACGATGTTTGTGATTGCATTTTTCAACTAAAGGTATGTTCTTGCTTTAAGAGATTTATCGGTACAGAATTTTTTTTAACTGATTCAAGTGAAGTAGTTGAGTCTACTTGGGTGAATTTGAACTCGTCCGTCTTAGTATATTACATAATTTCTTATGTTTGTGGGACAACGTTTAAAAAAACTTTTTGTATTTGAATATTTTGGTTTTTAATCGTGACTGCATTGTTACCTATTTTATAAAGTGTTGCAGGCTAAATAGGGGTGTTGTTTTATTAATTTACTAATGACATAAAAAGTCAATAATTATCTAATGCGTTTTAAACTTCATTTACAACATTAGCAATTAGGAAAAATCTAATTACCTGATTATAGTGCTTTATTATTAGTTATTATCTAGAACTATAATTAGCATAAATCGTTCATGTTATATGTCTTGTTACGACAACCGCTATTAATCGCTTGGGAAATTGAAAGTCTAGACTAAGATTAATATTTATTACACTTTTAATCTGTGCATGTAACATATTCTAAATGTAACTTATTTGTAAATAAATTATAAATATATAAAATTAAAAGGTGACTGACTAACTGATCTATCAATGCACAGCTCAAACCACTGTTTGGTAGATAGATAACAAGTAGGTATAATAACGAAGGCATTAAGAAAGGATTTTTGGAAATTCGACGAAACAAAATAAACGAAAATTGATGGAAAATTCCTCGTCCCTCCCCGGTTGAAATTTTGAAAAGTACCTAACAGTTTTTTTTTTCGATGACAAGATAGTTTTTAACTGCGATCTCACCTGATGGTAAGTGACGTGCAGTCTAAGGTGGTAGCGGGCTAACTTGAAAGGGGTATGGCAGTGTAGATTCAACCCATACCCCTAATCGGTTCTCGATCTACACACCATCGTGTCGTAACGCTGAATCGCTTAGCACGTCTTTGACGGTAGGGTGGTAACCAGCCACGGCCAAAGCCTCCCACCAGACCAGACCAGAGACAATTTAGAAATTGTAAATTCCCAAATTGCCCCCGCCGGGAATCGCACCCGAGACCTCCCAGTTGTTAGACCACTGCGCCAGGGAGGTCGTCAAAGTTGGGTCTATTGTAACTTTTCAAGTTTACCTTTAAAGTTGACTGTGTCTGAATCGTGTTTCACAAGTTTCAGTGTGCGTCACAGTATCTAGACGTTATTATCGTTACGAGTCAATAACCTTTCTTTGTTAATCGTTTGAAGTTTCGTAATTCGTTACCTGCATTTTATCTAGAATCAAGGTAATCAATAAATTATTGTCTGTCTAGTGTGTAACCAATGAAACCACTATTTACGGGAACAGAATCGTTACAAATATTATCAACGCGGATGTGGGTTTGTCCTTCAATCACGCTGCAACAGAGCTACGGATTCTCAATTCGACTGTATGTTTGTTACGCGATTATTCTGTTAATTATGAATTGATTATGATGATTATTTTTTTGTTTCGTAGGGCATACTTCAGAGGAGGTCCAATAAATTTTTTATCGAAATTGATTCAGAGCTTTTTGAAAAAATCAACAAAAACTAAAAAATATATAATATACAGAAATGACGTTTTGGTTTGTGATTCCCTTCAGCGAAAGTTTTTATACTTTGTAGTGGAGTTTGAAGTAGGTCTTTTTTTTTTTTAATTTTGATTCAATTTATGGGTAAAGCTAAGGATCTGGGGAGTGACATAGGCTACTTTTTATCCCGGAAAATCAAAGAGTACCCACGGGACTAAATCACGCGGACAAAGTCGCGGGAATCAGCAATTATCTATCTATTAAGCACGATTCAAAATTTGATCCGCTGTTAATGTGACCATGCCCTTAACAAACGTCCTAAGGCGCCACAGAGCAACGCACTCATTACTCGCTAGACGTTTTAGGGAACTTTTTGTGTAACATGTCTGGGATACGTTTTTACGTGTATTAGTTCAGTAAACTAATGTAAAAAGGTCTGAAGCTATGTATTCTCAAGTCGAGAAGATCAGATTTTTCGTTGTTTGTTCTGAATAAGGCGTCAGTTACACGAGAAGAGTTTTTCGAATGCGAGCGGCAAGAAATAGTATGCGAAAAATTTCCATACAATTTTCTCCCGTGATTATACAATTACATTAGTATTATGTATTTTGATAAAAACTCGTATTAGTTAAGCAATCCTCGATGGCGTTTAGCTGCAGCAAAAGTCTCTAACCAGAGAAAGTTAAAATATGTGCATCATTTTACAAATTGGCTCAATTACAAGTTGAACCCAAAACCTCGATTCCAAAACTAATAAAGCGTATGACTGAACTTATTTATTTGAAAAAATGTTTCAAGTGGATGCAAAGTTTTATTTTTTGATGATATAAGACTCTTAAACTTTCAGTCCCTTTTTGAACCAGTTGAACCAACAAACACTTTAAAATTAACTATGAGTAAATTGACATATGTAAGTTTAAAAACTGTACAAAAAATTGGATGGAACATCTGTCATATTAATTTTCTTCGTATAAAATGCAGCATATGTCATTCGGACCACAATAACACCACATTCATAAAAATCAGCTCAGTAGTTTAGGCACTAAGGTGGAACATTTGTAAAAAGTCACATACACATTGACTGCTAAAATCATAACTCTCCCTTTTGGCTATACCGTAGTCGGTTAAGAACGAATGCAAAAAAACGGTTCAAGGTATGGGCTGAAAACCGAAACGTCGTCGGTTCAGACGTCCCGTTGTACTATTGTCGTACCTACTCCTATGTCAAGATTTATACTTACGGCCAAGTGTGCGAGTTGGACTCGCACATGAAGGGTTCCGTACCATCGTAACACCGATTGTTAAGGTCGAGCAAAAAACCTCGAAAAAAGTCATGTTTCTTGTTAACCGACTTCCAAAAAAGAGGAGATTATATTTTTATTATTTGAAATTCTATTATTTTGTGAAAATTTCAAGTATCTATCTATTACAGTTGATGAGATACAAACAGACGGACGGACGGACGGACTGTGGAGGCTTAGTAATATGGTCCCGTTAACACCTTTTGGATACCGAACTCTAAAACAAAACAGTTATTACTATGTAGTATCAAAAAATTACTTTTCATCATACCTATTCGAAAAACGAATATTGGCTTCAGAGGATAGCGGGAGCAAAATTTAATTTTTAGCCCCATAGGAGTTTTCATTTCTCTCTTCTGATTGGTCCGCGTTCGTGCTTTAGTAAGTGTTTATTACTACTGCGATCGTTGCAGAAATTCAAAAAACTCGAAATTCAAAAATGTTTGAGCAGCTGTTGTCTTCGATAAGTCACGTGATCATAGAAGGTTGATACTCCTAGCTTTTCTCATAGGTAATGATGAAAAATAGTGTGTGTCACTCGGGGCCAAATTTTTTGCTCTCGGGCGGCTTATATGGAATTTCTCGCTGCGCTCAGGATTCTACTATAGAATCCTTCAGTTCGCTCTGAATTCAAAATAGCGCCCTCGGGGAACAAAATTTTCTTTGGCCCCACATAACATAAATAACTATTTCTTAATAAAAAGTTTGTTCACAGGTTGTATTAGAAGTGGCGCACCGCGTCGACCAAGAGGGCGTAGTGGCGGTTGACTCAGTGGTTGAGAAGTTGATCTTCAAACCCCAAGATGTAGTCTCCATCCGAGCCAAGGATTCGGACCTGGAGTACGCGACACACGACGTGTTCCAGACTGATAGCGCTATATCTAACAAGTTTAACGGTGAGACTTGCACGAAACACTTCAGTTAGGCTCAAAGGTTGATCTTCTTTATCAACCGATAGACGTCCACTGCTAGACAAAGGTCTCTTGCATGAACTTCCACAGGCCTCGGCCTTATGCCGACTGAATCCCGGCCTGATGTCGTTGGTCCACCTAGTGAATGGTCTGCCAACACTGCGCTTCCCGGTTCGGGGTCGTCACACCAGCACCTTGGGACTCCAAAGCTCATCAGCTCTTCGAACTATGTGCATCACCCACTTCCACTTCAGTTTCGCAACTCGCTTCAAGAATTGATCGTCATGCCTCAAAATATAGTCTTTATCAGAGCCAAAGGATTTCGACCCGGAGTACAATACACATGACTTGTTACAGAATTATACCGCTATATGATATGGAAATATTGATCAAACTCAAACTTATTTATTTCATGTAGGCCAACTTGTGGCTCTTATGCAAGTCGAAAACCTACCACCAGTTCAGAATGCTGATTCTGCTGAGAAGAGCCGGCAAGAAACTCAGCAGTTGCTCTTTTCAAAATAAAAAATGTTACAATATGTAGCTTATCTATCTTGTGGACAGCTGAAGCAAAGCAGATTGGTTCCAAGCAATCTTATTATATTATGTAGCCTATATTTCGACCAAAATGGCCGAAACCGGCTGAAAATTATTATTATTTAAGCTTCGGGATATCCAAGCGAAAGACACCAGCACAGCTAGCATGGGCAGGAGATAAAAATTTTATCCCCGACACACACTGGGGATAAAATTATCTTATCTGTATGCCATGGCGACAGAGGAGAAGGCGATGTATATTCTTATAAGTATATCCACTGAGTGTTATTTCCACCGGGATAAAATTTCTCCCGCCTATGCTAGCCCTGCTGGGCTTGAGAAAAGTAACGCCACCTTTTATCTTCCTGTATGTTTGTGTTGCAGGTAACGGCAGGTCAGCGGAGGAGAGGCACCTGGAGCCGTGGGACGGCTGCGAGGCGGAGGCGGGCGACACGCCGTCGCTGAACGGCGACGCGCGGCTCGACGAGCTGGAGCTCGACCACCGCGCCAACGGCTGGGACGCCAACGACATGTTCCGCAGGAACGAGGAGGTGTACGGCGTGCACAGCACCTACGACCACTCGCTGGCCGGCTACACGCTGCCGCTGCAGAGGAAGGACACTCAGGACTACAGGTGACTGTTCATCCCTGTGGCGGTCTGGTGGGAGGCGTTGGCCGTGGCTAGTCACCACCCTACCGTCAAAGACGTGCCGCCGCCAACAAAAAAACCCACTTCTGATGGTTCCCACTTCTGATGAATCCCACCTATGATAAATTTTCCAATAGTCTTTCTATTTTTCAAAAATTTGGCATGAGTTCGTTATTCCAACAACATGAAACCATCGTTCAACGTCCATCATCCATATTCGTACCTTTTGCGACTCGATAAGCTACATGAGAATAGATATTTTCTCCTTTAAACAATTTTTAACTGATTTCCAAAAAACGAGGAGGTTCTCAATTTGTCAGAATTTTTTTTTTTTTATGTTCCCCGATTACTCGAAGACATGGAAAATTCTTTTTTTGTTAGAAAGGGTAGAGGTACTTTCCAGGTGGTCCCATGGGATGGGATCCTGGAAATCGAGGGAACTCTTCAAATTTTATAGGCTTTGTAGTGGCGTTTGAAGTCAGTTTTGTAAGAATTCCTTTTCACGTTTAAATTTTCGAATGTCAACTCGCATCGCAGGGACGCAGAAGCCAAAGCAGAAGAGATCGCCGCCGAGATAGAGAGCACGCCGTCGTACAAGGCTCGCATCGAGCTCGAGAACGGCGACGAGGAGGAGAGGTTCGCGGCCGTCGTGCGGCCCGCAGCCGCGGCCGACTCCGGGAAATACGTCATTCCTAACAAGAGGAAGAACATGCAGGTGCGCCTGCACTTAACATTCCTCAACCCGTCCAATTAAAACGTTTTTATGACAGTCGCTTCGCAGTGTTAATAAAAACAAGTGTAAATTAAAAAGAAAAGGTTAAAAAAATAAGCTTTTAATAGGTGGCTAACATCATCGTACCTTGAATACTATCTAGGACTAGAGAACTTGTCAAGACGAATGAAATGAGCCCAAACTTGATTGGGTTACATCGTTTTATTACAAAGTTTGTATAGCCATATCCAGCTCCATCATCAGATTAGCTCTATGTCACAATAAGTTTTAAGCTATTTTATTGTGGTATCTGTCTCTTTTTAAAACGAAATTTTCTATGTAGTGTATGGAGCTGCTCAATGGTGACATCAGGATGTAGTAGCGCTCTCTTTGTCCAACGGCAAAACTTAAAAGCTCTATATTTTCGAGACTAGATTAGATATAAAAAAAAATACATTGTGTTATAAGATTAAAAACCTTTATTTTAAGTAAATACGTTAAAAATAATAGTATATGGTACAAGTAAGTGTGGAACATTGGTGATTACCGCTGAGGCGCCATTGAGACCCGAGCTATTATACTCTTTGCCCGAGCTGTTAGGTGAGGGTCTTAAGATAGCCGAGGACGGTAATCATCAATACACACGTGTATCATACGACGTTTTTCAACACACTTGTGAAGAAAATAATACTAAAATAGTATATTATGGTACAAAACAGTGAAAATGAGTTGTGAAAATTTGTTTCTGTGCGCAGACTGGTAAACTAGTGAAGCCGACGAACAACAACGGCGGGGGAACGTCGCCGAGCGTGGGCGGAGGCGGGGGCGGCGGGGCCAAGCCGCCCGCCTTCGCGCACGCGCCGCCCAAAGACAAGGACCACCGCCCGCCCCGCCACCACCTCACACCGCCCTCCGACAGGAGGCCCGACGAACAGCCGGTAACACGCCACAGAAATATTTCAATATACTAGTGGATGCCCGCGGCTTTGCTCGCGCGGACTTAGTTTTAAAAATCCCGCGGGATTTGATTTTCTGGGATAAAAGTAGCCTATGTCACTCTCCGGTCCTCAACTATACCCATGAATAATCAGTTACTTTGTTGCGACGTAATTGAAGGAGAAACCAAAAAACAAACACACTTTCGCATTTATAATATTAGTAAGAAAAGAATTTATAATATTAAAAAGGATTTCAAAAAATTGGGCACGTGTGTCAACAATAATTTGCAACATAGTGCAATAATTTGATATGTTACACTGTTCCTGATTACGGTAGATTCACTTGAAGATTCTAAAATACTGTATAAAAGTTTATTTGAATTACAAACTTTTCTATTCTATTCTATAGACATGTAAGCTTTAAAGGTGCGGACTGTAAACTGAAAGTTCGCAGGTTCGAACCCCACTTGTTGCACTATTATTATACCTACTCCTTTTTTTTTTTTAACGTTGGGAAATGCCTTTACGCATCCCGCCCATCTATGACAACAGGCGGGTATGTGGGACTCGTTGGCACTGCCAAAATACCCACTAAAACCCAACGGGCCCGTCCTCGCTTTTATAGGGAAGCCACAGGATCGCTGCTCGCATTCAACTGTTAGCACAACCTTTCCGCTTATTAGGAGGGGATAGGATTAGACAATTTCAATTTTTTTTTTTTGATTTTTGGTCTTCGAGTTCTTACACAAACATGGTATATTCATCGTCCCCAGGTGCCTAGTCCAGTATCAGCCAACGCGACCCCACCGAGCGCGCCCAACCCGGGCCCGCCCAGCAACCCGAGCCCCGCGGGCGCCGGCGCGGGGCCCGCCAGCGGCGCCAAGAGCTACGCGGCGCAGGCGGCCGGCTACCACGCGCCGCACGCGCCGCCCTTCCCGCACCACCCGCACCCGCACGCGCAGCACGCGCCGCACGCCGCACACGCCGCGCACGCGCCGTGAGTCACACACACTCTCGTTTCATTGCCAACCCATAAACGCGTCGCTATTTAGCGCAGGTCTCGGAGAAGGGTGTATAGCCATGTTATAGCTATCGAGATAAAATAGCGATTGTGAATGCTAGTAACTATAATAGTACACTTAAGTACATATTATAAACTATTAAGAATTAATGATCATTCTATTATGCTGCAACTGTATTGCCTTGGGTGCGATTTCATCTGATGGTAGCAGGCTTACTTGGTCTTTGTGTGTGCAAAGTGTAAATTCGGAAATTCATAATTTCTGAAATGTCTCTGGTTGGATCTGGATGGAGATTTCGGTTGTGGCTAATTACCACCCTACCGTCAAAGACGTGTTGCCAAGCGATTTAGTGTTCCGGCACGATGGCGTGTAGAAACCGATTAGAGGTACGGGTTGAATTTACACTGCTGTACCCCTTCCAATTTAGCGCGCTACCACCTTAGACTGCATCGTCTCTTACCATCAGGTGAGATTGCAGTCAGGGACTAGCTTGTCATTGAATAAAAAAAAATATCTTATAAATGGTTTCCTCAACAGAGTGCCGAGTGGGAAGCTGAACGGGGAGCCGCGGGCGGCGCCACTGCCGCGGCAGGGGTTTCCCCCCCACCACCACCACGTCAGTAGCATTTGTATTTTTTAGGGTTCTGTAAACAAAGGGTAACTAATGAGATCCTATCACTAAATCAAAAATCAAAATTTATTTATTTCATGTAGGCCAACTGTAGCTCTTATGGCACGTCACAAATCTACCACCGGTTCGGAATGCAGTGCAGATTCTGCTGAGAAGAGCCGGTAAGAAACTCAGCAGTTGCTCTTTTCAAAACAAAAGTTTTTTGTTTTTTACAATAAGTAACAAAACTATGCTATGTATACTGTATACATAGTTTTGTTACCTATGTTTCCGCAATGAAGTTTCAAAAATGCAAGCCTCCGCTGTCCGTCTGTCTGTCTGTTAGGAGCCTGTATCTCATGAACCGTAATAGGTAGAGACTTTCACAGAATGTATATCTATTGTCGCCATAACACAAATAAATAAAATATAAAGGGATATCCTCATACAAGAACGTGATTTCTTTCGGTGTATTTTCCTCGACCTTTTCAATCGCTAACCGAAATCGAAACCGAAAAAACCGAACCGAAAAATTTTCCTCGAACTTTTCAATCGCTAACCGAAATCAAAACCGAAAAAACCGAACCGAAAAATTTTCCTCGAACTTTTCAATCGCTAACCGAAATCAAAACCGAAAAAACCGAACCGAAAAATAAAGATATCGAATTCGGTTTCCTTTCAGTAAATAGACAAGTGAATGTGTTTTGTGGGTTCACAGAATCCGCCGCCAGGCGTGGAGCACGCGCGGCCGCCGCGACATCACGCGCCGCCGCCGGAGCCGCGCCGACAGGACGAGGTTCAGGTCAGTCCACACTTGCGCATGTTGCTGCTGCTGCTGCTGTTGCTGCTGCTGATGCTGTTATTTAGACGATTCCCGCGGCTTCGTCTGCCTACATAAAAGTTTATTTATCTAGTAGGAAGCCCACGTTGTATACAATGTGTTGCCTTATGGTAAATTTTACACATTAATTTCATTTATATTATCTAACATCGTGTACCCCATTTAAGGGCTAACTCGACATGCAATTAATTAAATTAAAAGTGCCTAAGTAAGTAGTAGTAAGTTTTTTAATTCCCGCGGGAACTCTTTAATTTCTGGGATAAAATGTAGCCCATGTGTTAATCCTGAGTACGAGCTACCTCCATTTCAAACATGCGTGTATATCATTAGTGTAAAAGTGTGATGTGCTGTGATAGTGTGACAGTGTCATGTAAGGAGTTTCCTCTGGAATAAAAAAACTTCAATCCACAAGTACGTTGTCGCGGGTTGTAGCTGTCGGCTAGTACGCACATAAACAAGGAATGTTTTTTTTAAATCTAATATTCTATTATAGGAGCTACGAAAATTCGGGCAGGAGTTCAAACTAGTGTCGTCGCCGGCGCCGTCCGCCCCGCCGCAGGCGCCGCCCCCGCAGCCGCAACCGCAGCCGCAGCCGCAGCCACAGCCACCCGTCGTCTCGGTGCCGCCGGTAAGTTGCATGGAATCTTCAACAATTTTAATATACAACGTGTATTGAAACTCCGAAATAATACTGAAGGAGGTGAATGTGCTCATAAAACTGAACAACTTTCCCCAAGAAACCTAGGTCGAAATATTAAAAAAAAATGTTTACCTCCCATAGTACACCAATCAGCTGATAGTCAATTTTGTATGGGAGGTCCAAATTTTTTTTTCACATTTCGACCTATGTTCCTTGGGGAAAGTTGTTCAGTTTTATGAGCACATTGACCTTCTTCAGTATTATTTCGGAGTTTCAATACACGTTGTATACAGGTCAGAAGATTGATGGCATTCTTTATTCGAAGAACCGATAGAATTTTAGGGAACTCGAAGGTGTATCAACCGATTGATGTCCACGATAACTTCTACTGGGCTCGATCTTGCGCCGCCTATACCCAGTGGCTCCCTCGCTCCTTAGCGGGGGATCTGACAACACCACGCTATCCGGTGCGAGGTCGCGACGCCAACACCTTGTAATCCCAACAAATGCAGGCAGAAAATGAACCATAAACATATTGAATTAGAGCTCAATTTCGTGCATGCTTTTACGTATACGGATACGCTCCAAACTAAAATCGGTTGTACCGAATTTGTGACTTTAATTAATACTTTTAAGGTTCATTTTACTTTGACGCCTAATGACATAGTATACAAATACCCATAATCGTGTTAAATCTTATATGTACTAACTCATACAGGATATTACAACAGTTGAACTAATATTTCGTTTATATCAACAGCAACAGACGTCCGGGACGTCGAGTCCGCCCGAAGTGTCCGCGAACGTGGGTGCGCCCTCGTCCCCGCCCAAGCGCGAGCGCGCGCACAAGCCGCACCCGCACGCGCCACACCCGCACGCGCCGCACGAGCCCGCGCCGCCGCCCGCGCCCGCGCCGCTCGCTACGCCCGCCCCGCCGGTGCCGCCCGCACACCATAAGGTAAACTCTAAGATCCAAAACAGAGTTAAAACGAGACATTTATGTCAGAGCATATTTGTGTCTCGTTTTATCTCTTGAGTCAGAGTCTTGACGCTCTATAGTTACAACTCATAGTGACAAATATTACTTGTGACCAATTGTAATAAAAATGTACGAGTATGTACCACGGTAATTGTTTACCGTGGTACATACTTGTATAATTTTATCACAGTTATGTCATTAAGCCACGAATCTAGTCTAAAATCTTGAGAGATCAATTATTTAAAAAAAATTGTCTCCACAGCCTCCCCCAGTACCAAAGCCAGAGGAGCCTCCAGTGGAAGAGCGGTCTCCCGCGTCCAGCTCCCCTCCATCGTCAGCGTCGCCCGGAGTGGAGCGCGTCTCCGTGACCCTCAAGAAGAGCACCCTCAACCCCAACGCGAAGGAGTTCAACCCCAGCGCGAAACCCTTCACGCCCAGAAGCCCTACCACACCTAGTCATAGCAGGTACCTAGACAAGGATAAAAGTAAAAAAAAAGAATTGAAAACCTCCTCCTTCTTTTGATGTCGGTTAAAAAGTGGATGCAACATCTGGCATACTGATTTTGATAGTATAAAATGTGGCCTGTGTCACCCAAACCATCATAGCGACTCGATTGACCGTTCCGTAGAACAAAGTCTCATCTGCTAAATTCACAACTTGAAATTTGAGCCTTAAAAGTCACATCTGCAAGGCTCAAATCTCAAGTTATGAATTTAGCAGATGAGATGTTCTACGAAACGTCGATGTCGTCAAAATCGGTTCAACAATTTATTTCCTAAAGTAGAACATTCGTAAAACCAGAGTAAAGAACATTGTGATTTTTCAGTTTCACTTCGCTAGATTATAATCTACCGAAAAATAATGCGTTAAATTGTAAGCAGTATGTTATGGTTCACAATCTTTTGACAGTTCACAATCTCGCGAGATAGATTATAATCTAAAGGTATTTACAATTTTACGGTGGCATATACACAACAAGGTCGTAAACATTTACAATTTCCAAATTAATTCTCAAAAAAAAAAAAACGAGGGCTTCTGGAAGAAATCTCTTCCTTAAAGATAAGCTGTCCTTGTGCACGTCCTTTATATGTTTGTTTCTTTTTATATTACTGGTACTAAATAAATAAATAAATTGTGGTAGGCCACACACGCCAGGCACTCCCGTCGGCGTGGGCGCCGGTGGCGTGGGCGTGGGCGGCATGGGCATGGGCGTCGGCCTGGGCGGCGTCAACGTCGTGGGCGCCGGCGTCAGCTACGTGCCCGCGCCGCCACCACCTCCTCATATGGTAAATATGACTACTTACTCTAGCTGTGTAGAATTTCACCTTACTCTCGACGGAAGTTCGCTTCTATTTTAGAAATAAACTTCACTTTTGTCCACTTCATTTAACTAGTGGTTCGCCCCGAACTGAGACCTCGCGATATCCCATAATTCCCAAAAGTTTTAATTATTTATTGTAATAATTAATTATTACAATAAATAATTAAAACTTTTAACATTAGACGCAATAAAAAAAATAATAGTTGACATAAAACTGTTTTACTGACACAGCGCCATCTATTAGCATTATTGTGAAGCTATTAGCATTTAAAATTAAATAAATTCGTTTCTTTATAACATTTATCTAATTTTAGTATTTGTTGTTCAAGTACAGGATATAACTGAATTTTCAACCAAGTTTCACGTTCTAATATTCAGTAATTCTGAAGTTATAGGGCTCTGACAGACATTTGGACGTACACACTTCTCTGTCTAGTAGGCAAGCGCATTAGTTGACTCAGAGAACTCGCTTCGCTCGTTCAATAATGGAATGTTTTTAAATACAAAAAAAAATTAAATAGAAATTAATTCATTTAACACACGTTCATCGTAATTTGAATAAGGAGATTTAAAACGTTTTTGGCCATAAAACGTAGTTAATTAGTTTAGATTTGATGAATAAATGTTTATTGTTAAATTCAGAGTTTTGTATTTTGTCTTACATATCACGTATTACCTATGTTCACTTCATCTAATATTTTTTTCTAGTAATTGTTTATATGTACATTAAAAAAAAAAACACAAAACGATCATTTTGTTTAGATATAGTTTCAATACGTGTTAACTTATTGTACCTACTTACTTATTTGACTCGTTAAACTAACTTGTGAAAAACATTCGATAGTCTTTAAGTCGTATGTGTGACGGTTCATTTTCGCTTGGCAGATGACAGCTGTTCCGTACGCAATGCTGACAGCAGCTGCAGCGGCGGCGCAGCAGCCCCCCGCATACCTTCCGCATCCACATCCCGTGAGTACTATTTGTTTTAACAATAATTATTTGTTCAACAAGATAGCAAAGTTCATTTTTGCTGCGAGTGCCTAGTTTGAACTTAAGTTAGAATCCTGAGTGTAGTGAGAGATTCGAAGGCACAAGAAACAAAAACTTTACTATCGTGTGATACATACAACTTTTCACCTCACTAGTAGTATAGGAGTAGTTTGTTTTTAAGATTTTATAATGTACAGAATAAATAAGTAGTTCAAAAAGGGCGCCTTTGCTGTCTAAAACCAGTGAGCAAAAGTCGTTTTTACTCACTCATTGAGAAGTGATGAACTTTTCTTGAGACAAAGAAAAGGACGCCCCTTTTTGAGCTAGTGAGGTGAAAAAAATATGAACTACTGAAATTACAGGTTTGTGAGTAGTGGCCATCTTTACCACAGTAACAACAAAATTGTGAGAACTGTACAATTTAGTTTTTTTAAGCCCAAGTGATAGATATCGGCTATACTGGCATTCGGTTTAAACATGAAGTTTTCTCAGATCCTTTGGCATTAAATAAAAATCAACATTACTTTCGACAATTTTTTAAAGTGTTCTACAATAATTTTAAAATGCAAAAAAAATGTCCTAACGTCGTTGCTGGATATTATCATCGAGTGAACCGATTTTGATAAAACTTTGGGCGGTCAGATGGAGGTGGGGTGCGAGTGCCGACAGTACGCGCCGCCATTCCTTGTGCTGGACAAGCGCGAACGTGACGCGGTGAGCGAACGGGCTGCTGGAACGATATTGATGCTACTTTTTATATACAATTTTTAAAGTTTTAAATTATTATTTTATCAGTTAGTTTACATTAACTTTGAGCCAGAAATCTCGCAAATGCCGAGATCTCGCGGGATATAAAATCATCAATCCTGCAAGTTGCGGGATTACATAAATATCCTGCGGGATTGGATGGCCTAATCTTATTGTTGTCTTCTCGTAGGAACGATATAAATATATATATATATCTATACAGTGATGTTTCGAGACTGTCAACACACGCCACTTATGTTTAATTTATCTAAATCTGTCGATAACTTACTAGCATCGCTGCAATTTATGAAAAATTAGCGAAGAAACGGCGAAAAATAAGTTAATCCATAGATATCAGATAGACTGGATATAAGAATCGTCAGTTTAGAAATTTTGTGCAACCGAATTCGCACAAATTCTCTTTATTTAAGTGACAAGATATAAATATTATAATGTTTCACTTGTAGCATTCAGTATCGTGTATCCCGCAGCCCTGAGTGTATTTGTTTCCACCAATATCCCCATAATACAACCTTTGCGTTTGGGTGCGCTTGTCTCTAAAACCAGCCTTTGATTACGCTATTTAATATACGTCTTCGGATCGCCGTCCCTTTAAACCTTACATTACCTATAAGTATACCGGAAATTATACTATTTTCGAGATACCATGGTATGGGTGACGGTTTATGATTTTCCGTTTCACTTATACTATTTTTCTAGAAAATGAAAATAATAGGTTATAAGACTTATAAGTAATGGATAAACATTACAAAACATAAATAGATAAAGCCTCTAGAAATCGAAAAAAATTCTGTTTCTTAGTTAAACTTGATAAAAATTAAAAAGAGATTGAAAAAAAAAAATTATATCCTTTAGCTACTTAGTGCGTGGATCGGAACGTTCACGCATAGAGATTGAAACTACACCATAGACAATACAACGATGAACCGGTGCGGCCATCTTGTGGAAATCTAACGATAAAGAAAACGATTTCGTAGTCCTTGTTAAATCTCGACACTAAAAAATATCGACTAGATTTGCTTAGGGCGCATTACTATAATTGTCATGAAATGTCACCGATAAATATCATGGTATTTCGAAAATAGGATAAATTTGACAGTTTACATTAGTTCCAAGTATGCCTCTCACGTCAATAGATCACGTACAGCGTACGTGTTTATATTGAGGTCATTAATGTTAGCCAACCAATATAGGATAGGGTTAATATGGTTTTCGTTAAACTGCTGCTTCGTAGACTACACCTTCACTTACCATCAAGTGATATTTCCAGGCAATGATCTTCAATCAATCAACTAAAAAAAAAATAAAAAAAGTTCAATTTTCCTTCGTACAATTTATGTGTTTATAACCTAAGTATATTTGTACAGTTTAAGATTATAACATCTATCTTAATTAATATTATTTTTAAGACTAATCTGTTCTTTTGTGAGACTAATATACTGTAAAGTTTTTGCATTAAATTTTGCTAGACCCTGTTGTTTTTAGTGTGCCTAGAAATAACCAAGCCCTAACCAATTAGTTAAGAGTGATGTTGCTATAAGTACCTAAGATACAATTTTTACGTTTTCCTACAAGTTTGTGAAAAGTTTTCTTCCAATTGCATATTATAGTCCACGCAATGAAGTACCAATTTAAATAGACTCAATACACCAACTGTTGAACGTGCGGATTGGAGACAGGTCAATCCCTACTCGTTGTACTATTGTCGTACCCACTCCTAATATATTTTTTTTATGGAAACATACAGTATTGTAAAAAATGAAAGGTAATATAGGTATACATATAATACTTAAACCTTAATTGTCTCCAATGAAACTAGCACTTATTGCATAATTATATTCCTACAACTAAACAATTGGGTATAGCAGCATACGAAAACAAGAAAGATAGGTAGTTTATAGAGATAAAAACATACCCAAACCGACTAATAGCTAGGCAGTTTTTGACAAGATATGCGTACAAGCTTTACGCTTATTTTGAGAGGAGAAAGGCATATTAGTCATGTAAAAAAGTAACAGGGGCAAAATAATTAAAATATGCCAAGCAGCAATTAAAATGTCTTATCACATATCATATGTAAAACGTTTATCGCATCACATCACATGAACGCAAGGTCACAGACATTACAGGAAATACTGAGCAAAAGTTGATATGGGTCAAGGGTCAATTACAAAATAATGTTTCAATAAATTATAATAAAAAAAAATATTGCGCCCCGTCGGCCTAACCTACACTAAACCGCCCATTTTTCTACTGTAACCGACTTTGCAAAGATAAACCGTTCAATTTCGGTAAATGGCGCGAATTACGAATAGTTTGAACCGGTTAAAACCGGTTTGAATTTTTTCCAGTTTCCAAGTCGTGCCAGTCAGATTTAGAATTTGAAACTCCCTTGATATAGAAAGTATTTATTTATGTATAAGCATTCCTGGATACACGCTGTCTCTGAGGCATATTTCTTCAAAATGTTTGAGCCGTGAAAAGATATCAGGTACAGACGAACACACTTTCACATTTAACATATGTAGTGGTTAGATGTTCCTGTGGGCATAAAATTCCTAAATGCTGCCATATTTCACATAAATTACGACACCTCGCCAAAGCATCTGTTCATCTCATTCGGTGTCAATTTGACCAGTTCCTGCGAAACCAACCATAATTTTGTCGCTGCTTCCTCATCATCTGCTTTATAAGACGCCCTCACTTCTTGACAGTCTTCGAAGTACTTGCCACTTATCTGATCACATTCATACGACACCGCCAAGTAGACGGACGTCTGTGCGCCTTCCGCCGGTGTCTTAAAGAAAGCATAGAGCAGGAGACTTCGAATTTTCTCCAAAACTGTGGAACTTCTGTACAGAGACGTGTTAACTTGTCCCGGATTTAGACTGTTCACGTCCACTCCACTTCCCTCTAATCGTCTAGCCAACTCCTTGCTAAATACCACATTACATAGTTTACTATTAGCATACGATTGAATGTACCCGTATTTTTCACTATTAATATCCACAGTAGTTCCAAACTTATGCCATGAGGATGAAACTACTACAACCCGACTGGGCGCCGCTTTCTTGAGCATAGGAACCAAAAGTACCGTCAACAGAAACGGTCCCAAATAATTGATCTGCAGATCCTTTAAAATTCCGTCTTCCGTTTTTTCTCTAGCTGTACAAATTGCTCCAGCGTTGTTTATGAGAACGTCCAATTTGGCTTCTGAGGATTCGAGGTCGGTGACGAACTTTCGGACAGATGCTAGAGATGTCAGATCTAAATGTATGAAGCGTACACGTTTGTTATTCGTTTTTCTGATGATTCTCCTCACAGCTTTCTCGCCTTTCTCGTGACTCCGACAAGCGATTATGAGCTTTGCGCCCCTTCTAGCCAGTTCTAACGCGGTCTCGAATCCTATGCCACCGCTTGCGCCTGTGACCACAACTACTTTGCCACTCATCACTGTGTCCGCATAGCATTTTCCAGTTGAAAGCTTGTTGAAAAGCTTTATTGAAAATAGAGCCACCACAGTCCATATTATTAGGAACAACCACATATTCAGATTAGGTCTTAAAATCCAGTATTGGTTATGTAGTCATACAGCCTTACAAGTGATACCTGAAAAATATTGAAAATTCCTTTATATTCAAATAAACTTTTACTAGCGTCGCGCATCGGTTTCATCGTTTCTATTTAGGCCCGCCCGACTTCAACATACGTGTACAAACTAAAATTATTTTATACTTTAAGTGGCGTTTGAAGTCGGTTATTTAAAAATATTTTTTATATTATTAATTAAATACATCGGTATAAATTAATGAGGCAGTTCGACATAATTTACTAATTTAATATTCAATTATGCTATGTCCGAAGCAAAATTCCGGCTTTACGCATTCACAAGAAATTATCATAAACACTGTTCAACATACCGGAATTAAGGCGTCCTAAAAACAAATCAAAAGCGCGATAGTGAAACGGTATTCGCACTGATAACTCCCCAAATCTTTAATATTATAATTATTACAAAAACTCGCTGACTCTAGTCACTCGTAAAGTAGCCGGCTCTACGAATTTTATACGACTGCCTAACGATATAATAATATGAAAGGTTGTTACGCAACTATATATTTGTTTTCGACTTTGCACGTCGATTTTTTTATTAAGGAATTATTTTACATGGATGTATTACAATTATTTGAACTTTCTAATTGTATGATTTATTAATATCTTATCTCGTCATAACGGTCCAGTATTTTAATTTTCTGTAAGAAGATAATTTTTTATCTATCTACGTATTTAACTTCGTAGCGCCTAAACTACTAAGCCAATTTTGATGAACGAGGTGTCAATCCATTCGTTATTATGGTTCAGGTGGCATAGGCCGGATGCTATAACCAATTGAGTAATTAACTTTTGTCAAAATGTGGATATTCATTAAAAACAATCGCAAATGTAACATGTAAAAATAACATTTGTAAAAACAGAAAATAAATCGGTCAAAAAACAAATAAGTTATGGAAAAACTATTTTAAAAACCTAACTCTGTGCGGATTAATTCGCGAACTAAAGCAGGTTTAAAAATAGCTTGAAGACCATGATCACTGACCAATTTCTTGTAAATGATAGAAGTTTCAACTTTAGAAAAAAGTTAGATTTCACCACAACCACTGAATTCGAAGCCAACTCGCGATATAAAAATCCCCGATTACGAATAGTTATTACTATACGATTGGTTTATTAAAAAACAAGTCTTCGTTAATATTATCTACGAATAGATAAGGATTATCTTGTCATCAAATAGATATTTATAAATCCTTTGAGTTCAATTTTTTTACTAAAGATTGTTTTATATAATTTGATACGATAAGTGATTAATTTTATTGGGAGTATAAAGTGAAGGTTCAGGGTTTAATTTGAACAATTGTGACGTAAAACTAAACTTCCAGTAAAAACTTGTATTCGGTCAAACCATTTTTGAATAATAAAAGTAATAAGTGTTCTCGAGAGTCAGGGGAAACTCGCGAGAGGTGTAGGTTCTATCCCCACGGGCTACGGATTTTTAATACGTATTAAAAAAATATATAAATTTATTAAAATTACTATAAATTATTCGCAATCGCGCAAAACGACAGACGAATAAGCTTTTTTGCCACTGATGCTAATTATACCGTGTTATCAATAAAGTCAAACAATCATGGTAAAAGTTATCATATTGCTGACATAAACACGGTCGTTTAATCGTCTCGACACTCGGATGTCGGATTTGCGTGTGTTACAGTCAGAGCTCGTATCACAGGCTCAACTAGATTTGTCTAGGCACCCCTAGGAATGACTTAGGTACTTGAACAGTCAAAAAAATTTACTGATCTGTGCTGACTACCTCCAACTCAAGGGTGCTCTATTAGGGGGGCCACATACGATCAAGTTTGCCGTCAAATTTGTATGATGCTTAGGGATTCGAAAAAAGGATCCATACCTGAGTAGTATCGATAATAATATACACACGGGCGCGTCGCCAGTTCCTTTCTTTTAGCTCGAACTTGGCTTGACACGGTACCACCTGTCTTGATACTTTTGGTTCGATGAGAGAGAGATAACGTTATATATGCAGAAAGAGAATAGTATATAGTATGGATTATAGTCTGCTCACTTGTGGTACTTTCCCAATTATTCGATACTTCACTCACTAGATTTCACACGTCAGACAGCTGCAGACTATATATCTATACTATTCGCTTTCTGATGTATAGTGTTATCTCTCTTCATGGAGGGGTACATCTTTCGGACGCTTTCCTAGGTATTAAACCAAAAGAATCGAGACTATTCAGGTATCGATCCTTTTTTCGATTTCCAAAGCATCATGCAAACTTGATCGTATATGGCCTCCCTTAGAGGCTGCAAAATGCAATTCGACTCTTATGCTGAGATCTATAGAGCGTGCTCTGACTCAGCTCAGACTTAAGATAGAGGTTAAAACGTAACACAAATCGACCGTTCCGTAGAACAAAGTCTCATTTGTTAAATTCATAACTTGAGATTTGAACCTTGCAGATGTGACTTTTAAGGCTCAAATTTCAAGTTGTGAATTTAGCAGATGAGACTTTGTTCTACGGAACGGTCGAAATATGCTCTTACATAAGGTCGCCATTGGAAACCAGTTAGCTCTTTCATGATTACCTAGGCAAACTAAAGTTCGCCGGTGTTGCATATTTGACTATAGGTGTATCACATGCACTGATCTCGAGAACCGCATGCGGTGTTCAGGTGTTTAAACCAATAAATAATATAATAATTATAAACAAATATAAACTTGTCTAATGAGATACTTAATATACAAACCAAGTATTAATATATTGATGGATATGAAATAGTACTGACTACGCTAGTCGCATTTAAGTTGGAAATTACGTAAGCGAAGGCCTATAAGTATGACCCATATCTTCTTAGTTTACATACTTTTAAAGTAGCTAAGCCAAGATAAGAAAATATAGGTGCGGTGGCTAGTGGTGGTTTTTGCCATGGTTTCGAAATTTGTGGTGATAACTAATAATGAATTACATTTTATTATGACATATACATATAGCCACATTAATGGAAATAAAGAGTTGAATTCGTTCACACTTCGGCCTTCTTTTTGGGTAGTCCGGGGTTCAATCCCGGGCACGCGACTCTGACTTAATTTAATATCACCTGCTTTATCACAACATCGTGAGGGAACCTGCAGGCTTCCCCGCCTAAGAGTTCCCCATAATATTCTGATAGGCTGCAGTCGAGGACTATCTTGTCATTAATCTATGATTAACACTGGACTTGCTGCTGCTGTTGATTTCTTTTTAACCTACTTGATTGACGTCATTTTGGATTTTTGGATGCCATTTTGGCGCTGTAAGCACTAAACAGCTATACGACTGTCTCTGGAACTAAAAGGTAATATTGCAAATGGCGCACCTTTATAATGGCGTCCTCTATAATTAATCTATGATTTCATAGATTAATTGTTTATAGAGATCAATGCCGCGATTTGCAATATTACTAGTTCCAGTGACACTCGCATGTCAAAAGTGGCGCTTCAAATTGATCCATGATTTTGGCTGTCATTTGTATTGTGACAGCAATCGTAGATTAAAATATAAAGGTCGGTGTATAGGAGCCACAAGTTGGCCACATGCAATAAATGTAAGCAATGTTTATATTTTATAGTTGTACGGAGCGGCGATGAGCGGCGGCGCGGGCGTGGCGGGCGGCGCGGCGCAGCACGCGCCCATGCAGGCGCAGCAGCAGCGGAACTTCCGGAAAGGTAACTGTCTGTACCCTTCCGTTTACTTATTTTACCTAATTAAGAACGCTTTTGTATCCCCCCCCTTTTCTGCCGTGCCATAACAATATACTGTATCTAACAAGCTGTAATTAGAAAAATTAAAAAACACGACTGTCCAGAGAAAAAACGAACTCAAAAGTTAAATACCAAAGCCATTTCCTTTGGAATCTTATTGACATTTTTAAATGATATTTTTTTGTGACTCACTGGATATTGAACTATAGTGTTATATATTTTTGATGATTTATTATTGTATGATTATATACTCAATCTTATTTTCGAATTTTTTTTTTCAACTTTAATCTTTAATGCAGTTCAGGCGTATAGAAATTATGGTGGAATATAGAAACTCACATACATACATGAAACCTGAAGACAATATACATACTCCTTTCTTCAGGCAGTCGTATAAAAAACAAGCATTTTTCAGAAATCGCGATTTTGTTTTTTTTACCATCATGTTTTACGAAATAGTGTATTTCCATTTGAAGCTTTTTAGTATTTTTAAGACTTAATTGAAATATTTAAATGCCATTATATGTGAACTTGTGGTAGGAACTCATTTATCGCTGTTACGATAAAACACTGTATCTAAAGTTACAGTGTATTGTCTTAGCATGGCAGTTTTATGACCCCGTGGAGTTATAAAATATCCCCACGGGGTCACAGGGTTGACGTAATTGCGCATGGTACTGCTTAAATAAATGTGATCCTTACTAATATTATACATGTGAAAGTGTGTTTGTTTGTTGGTTTTTCTTTCAATCACTGAGCAACGCATAACGTAATTTTTGCATGGGTAATAAATACCTATAATTATATGTATATAGGGATAGGACCTGGAGAATAACATAGGCTGTCATTTATCCCGGTAAAACAGAGAGGTAAAACAGGATTTCGAAAAAATTAACGGGCAAAAGCTAGGTAATAATATAAATGTCGACATTGCTTTATACATATGTGCTTTTTTAATTTCGTCTCAGCATGATTATTTATAATGTTATTAATAAAATTTAAAAAAAAAAGATTGGCTGTACTTATGGCTTCCTTGTTGCAACGGTTCATTTTAGCCAATAGCCAGAGAGTATTGGGCAATAATTTTAAGACAATCCCTCTGTTGGTGAATACTAGACAATAATTAAACAAATGTTTTCGACTCAAGTCTGTCACTTACAGTCAGGTGAGATTACAGTCAAGGACATCCAATAATTTAAAAAAAAACGCAAAAATAATCACTTTCGCGAGGAAATATTCGTGAATGTTAGATGGGCTCTTGTAGCAGCTAGTCAACAACAGTGCGTCCTCAACAGATCGTTCGTGGTCGGGGTCGGGCGTGCAGGTGGCGGCGGCGACGGGGCAGCCGCTGCTGGCGCCCGCGCCCATGCAGCCCTTCATGCCCTACCCGCACCCGCACCCCGGGCACCCCGCGCCGCAGCCCGCCATACAGTACCAGCACATGGTGAGTACAGCAGCCGCCCACACATAGTGTAATAACTATTTAATAATTATTTTTTAAGCTATGCAATAGCTATTGCATAGCTTAAAAAATAATTATTAAATAGACCGAATCCAGAAATTCCGTAACGAAAATAACCTGACACGGGATTCCTCTCACTGCTAGATGGCGTTGATAAAAAATGTTATGCAATAAATAGCTTTACCGTGGCAGTCTCCGAGTGCCACACGTCTTTTTTTTGTATGTTCCGCTGATATATCTAAGACATGATTATCGGAGACTTTATATAGCTCAACACGGCCTTCTTTTTTTTTATAGCCTTTCTCTTTTAGTTTGTCATGAAACAGGTTCTTTTTTTTTTAAACTGTGATCATGATTACTTTGCTACATTTAATAATATTACAACATATTGTTTTGAAAAGAGCAATTGCCGAGTTTCTCG
Source organism: Hipparchia sbordonii (assembly GCA_038048805.1). Classification (NCBI taxonomy): domain Eukaryota; kingdom Metazoa; phylum Arthropoda; class Insecta; order Lepidoptera; family Nymphalidae; genus Hipparchia; species Hipparchia sbordonii. The sequence continues at coordinate 1,354,007 of CM076107.1, read as the reverse complement.
CGGGCTCTTTCAAAATCTGCGTTCCGAACAGCTCATGAAAACGATGTTTCACTGTGATTTGTTCATTTAAAATACAGGTGCGAATGTATCACGGCGGCGGCGTGGGCGGTGTCGGCGGGATGGGCGTAGGTGTTGGCGGAGGCGTGGGCGTAGGAGTCGGTGGCGGGGTGGGGGTGGGCAGCGGCGTGGGCGAGTACGCGCCGCCCGCGCAGTCGCCCGCCGCGCCGTCCCCCGCGCTGTACCCTCCCCCGTCGCCCGCGCACACGCCGCACCCGCACCCGCATCCACACCCGCACCCGCACCACCACTACCAGCAGCCACCTTTCCAGGTATGTGTAATGGCCAAACAAAATAACAGTCTTTTTTTAATGCGACATGGGCTTACGTTTCACGATTACTGAAAGCACTGATAGGACTAAGACTTGGTTGTTTGCTTGCTAAGAAGTTTCCTATTCACTCCTTAAAAGTACTCAAACGTAAGAAACATTGAACTAAAACGTTTCCTGCGTTTAGGTTGATTTCAACCACATAAGGATGCCAAAACGCTCATGTCTTCCCGTAGTTCTATCACATGAAGAACAAGGTCGTAAGCATAAGTTAGTCGGGTAATAAAACCTTGTTTTGTGTCCACAGGTGCTGTGCCCACTTATGGGCCCGGGCGGCGCCCACCATCACCACCACCACCCACACGTGGCGTACCTCAACCACGCGCCGCCCACCGCCAGCCCGCCGCACCACCCACACCAGGTGCAGGTTAGTTGCGTACGCTGAACTTCTTTAGCTTCAATTTCTAAAACTACTATGTTATTATAAGTATTTGTATCCAGGAGAGGCAGCCATAAAGACGTGCATGGCCGATGATGCAGTCAACCTTTGTCCCGCTTCAGTTTTCTTCACAAAGTTCGAAACACATCATTTTACTAGGCAGCAGCCGTTTACGTGATTTCGAAGGTTTTAGAGGGCACGCCACTTGGTAGAACCGACGAGCAAATGAGTTTTGGGTTGGAGTTTTGCAATCGGCCCTCATTGCGAACGAGCACTAATTGCGAAGTACTAATGTCTGACGCCTCCGTTGACGGACGAATAATCGAACAAGTGCGGGTAGTTCATTAAAGTTATTCAATGTTTCCGTTGCAGCAAGTGCTGCTGCCCCCGCAGCACGGCGCGGGCGGCGCCAGCACGCCGGGCGTCCACTCCTCGCACCCCTAACCCGCGCGCCGCCTCCGCGCCTACCCGAGATACTGAACCACTACCGGCACCGAGTGACGTCACACAACACTGCATTTAGAATGACGCAACTACCCGCAGTTATTGTGTACAAGTAACGTATAAACAAAAACTATTCCAACTACATATTTCCATTTGGGAAAATGCAATAAAACGTCATTAATTTTGTTGATAGAGGATCTACCCTCAAATAAAAAATAACTACAATGTTACAAATTTACTACCCTCAAATATAAAACATACTAGTGCCTACTTTTCTATCTAAATATATGTTTTACTTACTGTAACCCACATAAAATCAAGTGGTGAATTCGAATAAACGACTCTTGGTTAGGGAGATCACGTAATTGTTAAAAACAACTTATATCTGCACTCAAAATTAAAACAAGTAAAAATTGGAGAATTCAGAAATGCATGGAGACGGTAGTACCCTCAAATTAACTATTCGACAAAGTTTTTCGAATTGGAAAGCTACACACATTTTTTTAAATCAAATTTGTAATCATACAAATTATTCTTGCGAAAGACGTTGAAAATCAACTTCTTTTAAAAAGTCTATGTTTGCGCGAAGTTATATTTAAGTATGTAGATTCCAAGTCTTACTAAACTAACCAATTATTTATTAATTGTATGGGCTGTCTTTTAAATTAACAAAATTGATTCAAATGATCATAACTTCATAACTACTGCAAATGATTACAATAAATATGTTTTCTATTTCCATTTTATTTGAGGGAAGGTTCCTTATCATGTTGATTATTTTAAGGAGAATAATTCAAAATAAGTATATCTTAAAATAAATGTAATTTACTTGACGTTACTTGTACACGATTGAATTTAAAACAATAAAATGGCATTAAGTGAAAAACGGTCTTCACTAACGTCAAACTATTCTAAATGCAGTCGCACGTCGCGATATAACATTCTAGGTGTTTTTCAAATGTAAATATTTATAGAGGTAGAGCTAATATATTGAAAACCTTCATATTATTTATTACGTATACCAAAACCTAATAATATTCTATGAGTTTGAGAAAACAAAACTTAAAATAATATCACGTTATATCTGTAAACTCTAAATGCTAAATCTATTCGCGATGAGAGGAACGCAAAAAGACCACATAAAATATAATTCTATCAAGAATTTTAAATCGCCATTTTCTGTTGATTCCCCATGTCTTATACAGAGCAAGACTAAAAATAGAAAATGACGGTTAAACATTACGAATCTTGATGGCATTCTGTCAAGAGTCTGTAATTAAAATATGTGGTTTATTTTAAAGCATTTATGAAATAACCCAATTTCCATAATATGTACTTTCGTATTTTCAATGAAATTAAAAAAAAAAACAACGTAAAATGTATTAGCTCTGTCTTAAAAAGAAATACTTACACTCGATATGTGTGTAAACATTTGAACGAAAAGTAATAATATAAATGCCTTACCGTAGTTTATACGTGTAAAGCAAGTTATTGGTAGATCTTATATTCGTAATTCCGAGTATTTTCTTCAAATGAAATTAGGTTGGCAACACTGATTTGTACTTACGCGGTTACAGCCCACGCTATCAGAACTGCGTAATACGATATTTTTAAGGCGCCAAATAAGAGTCTGAATTATGGCCACAAACAGTAACTACTTTTCCATTATCTGTGTATTATTATACTTATAAATCGTAATTTATAATTGTCGTTTCTCGTCGATCGGCTTAGTGTTTTTAGACGATTTTATTAAATAAAATAATTGAAAATTGTATCTTTATTTGAATTCGTATTCTGTACGAACGACACCTAAATCTGTCAAATGTAAAATATAAAATAATCGTTTTTTTTTTTAATCTGTACAAGAGTCAGTGTTGCCAGCGTCAGTTTATGTTTATTACCAGTGTAAGAAATGGTCGGTTTTATTGAGAGTGGCGGCGAATGATGCATTATGTAAGTATATTTGTGTGAATGGTGTGGAGTTTGCGAGGATGTCTGTCTGTCTGATTGTCGGTCTGTCCTTGACTCCAACGAAAGACATTGTCAAGGAAAGATGTGTATTATAGGTAGATAATTTTTTTCCTTGGGGTGGCTGGCGGAATTTGTAGGTTACAGAAAGTGTTCTTTTGTTTCATACAATTTTGCAAAGTATCTATATTTTTAGTTCATAATTATGTAGTTGTTGAATAGTAAACGCAATTAGTTTATTGAAACAATAGCGTATAATAATATATTTATGTAAGAGTCATTCCTTTCATAATGTTATTTGCGAAGAAAGAAAGCATGATTTTAAGTATTGCCAGATTAGGTAAACAAGAAAAAAACATTTTTCAATACAGGATTTGGGTAAAGATTTTAGACTTGATTCGTGGTTTACTGACATAATTGTTATTAAATATCACGAGTACGTACCACGGTAATTATTTTAGTTGGGATTGTCGATATTTCGATCCAATTGCATGGACCGTGGTCACGACGAGACTGCGGTGTTGCGAGACGTCAAGTTGAAGCTGTCATGGGTAGAATCTATCTACCCGCCTTCTTGATCTTTTCGGAGGAACGTCATTCAAAGTTCGGCAAAAAACACTAACAACGTCACTTTTTAAAGGTGCTGTACGACGCTTCTCTGGTTTGCATAATTCTACGACTGGATTCCACGTACTAGCGAGTTTAAAACAATCTTCCCGATTGAAATTCTGGTGTTTACGAATTTCAATCGCTTCGCGCACCAACCTAGGTATATAGTGGCGGTCTGTGGAGTAAAATTGAATTAATTATTTCGTGTAATAAGCAGTAAATAAACAATAAATTGCAATAATTTAGAAAATAATAATCTACGTAAAAGTTTTCGAAGTAAAGTTGGTTTCAAATAATATATATTTGTAACATCTTATCTACGAAGTGATCTTCAAATCCCGTCAGCCATCTTGTTTCCTGGAACGTTACCTAAATGGTTGCGTTTGTATTTATTTAGCTATACGTTAGTGTTAAAGAGTTTCCCGCGCGATCTTACGCGAGAACGGTCAATTATGCACTGTCAAGTGATGTCGCGATTTATTGTTATCTGTGGACTTATGTTTAACTATTTTTTTTATTTTATCTGTGAATGGTTCAGTGTTGCCAGTTTAACTGAGAATTTTTACTGACAAGTAGTAGCTTTTTCCTACCAAATGTCAAACTTCATTGTACAAGAAGTTCGCAAAGTAAATTAATTGTGTGCGTGGGCAAAACTAAGCCATTAATCAAACAAGGGAGCAGATGTTTTCAAACTTTTTTGATGTAAGAAAGTTATCGATGTTAATTATAAAGAAAAATGTTTTCAAACGAAAAGCTATACATTCAATTTTCATCGACACAGTAGCGTCAGCAGAAAATACTTATCACAAAAAGTATAGGTTTAATAATTATTTTAAACTGCATGAAGCGTATTATAGTACTAGGTTTTTCTGACCTTACAACATTTATTAGTCAGTTTTAAGTGCTCAGTTAAACTGGGAACAATATAGGTCTCTAATTTGTTATCAAGAGAAATAGGCAAAAAGTAATATACCTACATTCATAGAACTATAAAGTATAGTATAATAATAATTATAATATATTTATTACATATTTATTTCTACTCATACTGCCTTTGAGATATGCTAATGCGTTTTCTGAGGGACTATCTAAGCGGTTAGTGCAAGTAGATTTGACAATAAAGAGAAATTGATAGGTATAAGGTACGCGAGTGATCGGGAATTACTGCACCATGACGGGATTTTGGGCCTTTTTACAGCACATGCGATAAGCGAAAGGTATTTAACCAGATTAAAACTCGTGTGACGTAACAGCGTCCATAAACGCGTGACGTCATCCGTATTTCTGCGTGACGGATGCGGTCATCGCCTACAGCTAAGGTCGGTAACAAAACAGCCGCAGGGTAACATTGTAAAGCGAATTCCCACCTGAAGAACAAAACACATAGCCGGGCCGATTCCTATTAATTACGTCGCTTAACAATGTTACCATGCGACTCTAATGTTACCCACCTAACTGTACACGCAAGCCGCTTTCTTCGCATTGAAGAATGACGTTAATGAATACGGCAGGTTCTATGACATCATCCGTATTCCTGGCGCGTCCGATGCGACCGACTCGTCCTGATAGCGACATACGCAGTACTGAAAATTACGTTGCGCGAAGCGCTAGCTGTAATTTGCGTTCAAAATTCCATTTATAGGTCATGGCAATTACAATTAAGTACATAAAATTAATGTGTACATAATCATAGGTCGTCATATTTTTATCGCACGCTTACGTTTTTAATCAATTATATTTGTGCCCGGTTCCTATATCATATATATTTTTTTAATGAAAAATTAACCCTTGTCTGTTTTATTGATGGTAGCTTGTTTTAAGGCAATTCTAAGATCGACTGTGGAATTTTATTATAGAACGTCACGCCCATTCCCACAAACTAATTATACCATCGTTCGACTGCTATTTGTTTATACAAATTCCGTGGTGTTCAACTAAATCATAGCATCTGAGATACAGAGTAGACCTATTGGCGTATACTGCGTAAACGAAGGTTGTAAAATATAAGAACAATGAATAAAATTAGTCTTAGATTGGCAATAACCGAAAATATAACTATGCATACCTTGTATTTTCCGTTCGAAACGTGTATAGATCGTAGATCTACAATCCTCTGGTATAGATGTTCGATGAGTCAATTTTAAAAGCTAAACAAACTAACTGGCCAATAGGAACCGGGCCCGTAGATAACAAACGAATCCTTTTTTTCCGATGCGTACAATTTATACCCATTGTTTTTTTTGTTTTTTTAATTAATCCGTTTAATGAGTACGCGAAGCTTCCTTTACTAAGAGATTTATAGTATATTTAATATATAAACAAGATTATAAATATTGGTGGCTAAACGCCATTTCTACGCTTTCCATTGAACTATTTTCCGTTTGAAGTTTCCACCAATCAAACTTCTGGATTGTAAGGTCTTCCTGAAACTAGCAAATGGTACTACTTAGGTCCAAAAATAAGAGAAGTGTCATCTATGCCATAATATATCGATGTTACACATACGTTGTACGATAACGATTATCGGATTGAAAATCGATTGCAATTCAGGGTTCGAATTGAATTCCTATACTACCAAGTACCAACACTTAAAGTAATATTATTTCAATTCTGTAAAGTAATTCGTTTAACGTTGTCATTATAATATGACATCACAAAAATAGGCCCAGAAAAAGATTCGCGTCTTCAAAAAAAAATCGTTTTAGGGCTTCACGTGAAATTAGTACGAGCGTTTTGATATTTTGACAGTTGTATTGAAAATATGTCCTCTTCTCGAATAAGACTTATTTTACTGTGAAAACGATTTTTAGACCTTCAAATAGAAAATAGTTTATTGGGTGGAATATAATAAACTTCTCATCAGAAAATTGAAACTGAGTCCTGTTTTTTTTATAGAAAATAATGCAAACACATGGATGAGATTGGTTTTAAAGTCATTTGTTATACATTGTCTCTTCGGGCGTCCAACAGAAGTACAAAACAATGTTTTCAAAATTTATAAAAAACAGGAAAATATAAATCAATTATCAAAATGATTATCAATGTCTGAATTAGGAGTCGCAATACCGAGCTATTTTTTTCAACAAAACATCAAAATGTATTGAAATTTTTAATCCATTCAAAAATGTTTCAGTTTATCTATTGTATCATAACAATGGAAACATAAGTGTTTTCAGCTTATTATTTTATTGCTTTGGTTAAAATTTTTAGATAATTAAATTTTACTTACTACTAAAACTAAACTAGTGTTTGCATCATTTTGTGTGAAAAAACAGAGCCTGTTTTAGATTTTTATGATGAAAAGTGATAATAAGATTACTGGAACCCTCAAATACCTATATGGTGCCTAAAGTACCGCATCCTAGTCGCTTCCAATCGGCAGGATAACCTGCAGGCCTATTCCATAATTCAGTAGATTTGTAATTTAATTGTACACTACCAAATGTTTCAAGAAAATTATCTATAAATCTTCATTTGTTATTGGGTTTCAGTAACCAACTGGTTCAGTTCAGGTTCAGTAAACGATAGGAATGAGATGACAATAGTACATTATGGTACAAGTGTCAAAGTTGGTGATTACCGCTGAGGCGCTATTGAGACCCGAGCCGTTAGGTGAGGGTCTTAAGGTAGCCGAGGGCGGTAATCATCAATATACACGTGTATCATACGACGTTTTTCAACACACTTGTGAAGAAAATAATACTAAAATAGTACATTATGGTACAAAACAGTGCAAACGAGTTGTGAAATTTTTTTCGCAATGGCGGGAAAAATTAATGTTGTTCTTTTGTTCGCCCTCTTGAGATGCTCTTGAGGGCAGGCAAAGATCGACGACCATACAGCCTATTCAGGTGTTTATTTGATTTAATCAGTTTTCCGGAATGCGCGCGCACCTTTAATGGCCATAGATTAAAAGAATGAGGTTTCTTTTTTTTTGGCTTTTCTCTTATAGCCGTATTTACGTACAAAATGGGGAATTTCCAGTTTTCTTTATTACAGAAAAAACAAAAGTTATATTTGAGTGACAGTTTTATTTATTAAACACGTACAAGTTGAAATTATCTATTTAAATACGAAGTTGTATGAAATGAGCAAGCAATAGGTATCTTGGCAATAGGTAGGATTTTTTTTGTAATAGAAACTTTTTTAAGAACAAAGCAACTCAACCAATAAAATTAAAAAAAATAATTCTATAACTCACATTGTGAATAATGGTAATAAAAAGTAACAGTTTGAGTTAAAGGTGTCATTGTGTGCCTAATTGCGGTGAACCGGGAGCCATTTTATGAGCAAGTGTGTTGAAAAATTCTTTATTTAAAGTGTCTAGTTTAATATCACTATTAAAGTATTGTTATAGTACTATGGGACTTTAAATAGTGAAACAGTGCTTTAAAATGAAGGAAAAACTCTTGAGGAAACGTCTGAAAATTCTCCATAATGTGTGTGTAAAGCTGCCAATCGTGGCCAGCGTGGCCTAAAACCTTCCCAATCTCAAAGGAGGCCCAGTTTTAGGCCAGTGATGGGTCGAGATAATGCCGAATATCGTTATGTAAGTGGGATATAACGTTGGCAATTAATACCGAATTTAAAACTAAAGCCGTGAGGGTTCCAAACCCACAACAAACCAGGCGTGTAGTGTGGCTTCCATAACGCACTGCTTTGGTAACATTTCGTAGTGTACAATCAAATTACATAGTCACCGAGTGTACGCCTGGCGGTGTGGGGCGAGGCGCGTCTGTGAATGTTTGTTTGTTTGTTTATAAAGGGGGGCTAAGTCCATGACCTCCGCGCGGTGCTCCCTGGGTAGCGCCAAATGTGGACATCACATTCACATTTCTTCCAAATTCGTCTACGGCACGCGCAGAAACATTGTGAGGCTGGCAATATTGAAACTGTTATCAAACACTTCAAATGGGCACACGTTGTTTATAATACCCCCAAACTTAAAAAAATCTTCAATCAAAGGTCGCACATTATGTTGATAATTATTTATTTATGACAACTTAAAGTAAAAAGCTTCTAAGGCTCTAAACGCGCTCTGGTCTGTGAAGAGGCCACAACAGACTCAGCTGGGTATATCTCCATTGTATGTCAGTTATTGTCATCGTCAAATACTTAATATAACTTTTAAATAGACTTCTAGGGAACAATTAATAATAATAATAATTCATTTGAAACAGACAAAATATAAAGAACTCAAATAAAAATTATTCGTATATAAATATGCAGCGAAGTGCAAAAAAATATTCGGTTATTTAAAACAATAATTCACGTAGGTAACATATATTTATTTGTGTTGCTTGTAAGTTTATTTATCATCTATCTGGAAAAGAGTCTCCAACCTAATATGTACCTAATTTTTACAAAGTGTTTGATAAAAGTCTTAATATTCCTTTGTGAAAAGCCAATTTTAAAAACCCACTTGAACCAAGGGATATTGTGCCCTAGTTAAATGAAAACTCATTGCCCGGTACCTATAAATAAAAAAAAAACATGAAATTCCTCATATCAAGCTGTACTAGTCTTTTAAAATAATGTGGGAATTTTTGGTATGGACTAGGTAGTAACTGTTTACGATTTAATGAAATCGAAAGAAAAACGATTCGTTTTTTTTTATATAGGGACGGGGAGAAATATTGTTGAATGAGCTATTAATATTTATCACGGCATTCGAGACTTGAGATTACAATACTCAATAAAGATTTAATGATTAAGTTATGCTCATTGGGTTCTACTATCGCTAGTTCGAGGTTTTATAGTTTTCGTAAACTATATGCGAGTTCCTCCTACAGAAAACGCTCGAAACTCACAAGAACCATCGAAGTTTTCGAGGTACTCGTGACTAGTGGTACTTTTTACGATTATTTAAAATTCGTAACGAGAAGTAACGCGTATAAAAATGTAAACTAGTGTACTTACGTGTATAATAAACGCACTAGTGTACACAATTGTTTGGTGATATATTACCAAGAGATTGACGAAGTATCTATAAATTTTTCCTAAGTCCATGGATAGGCTAAGATAGTTGTAAATATTATTGTATATATAAGTAACATTAAAAGGGGAATAGCCCGAGTCCTTTCACGAAACGGCTTCTATTCGTGTATAATTTGTGATGTATATGATATAACATTCAAAAAAAATTCACAAAAAAAATATATTGAAAGGGCCTATATGACCCCTACCGCGGTTCACGTGTTAGACGTCAAGTTACTTCGCTCGAAGACGTGGTACGGGTCGTGCGTATATTATTGTTTTTTTTTTTCCTTTGTTTTTTTTTTATTAAATTTTATTATCGCGTGCATGCGTTCAGCGCGAGTGTTTGTTGCTAGTGACGTGAGTGAGAGAAATTCTAAGTGCGTTTGTTCTTTGTTGTGCGCCATACAAATTAATATGAAATATTAAATCGATATGATTTCGTGTCCCACCACTACTTTGGGGAGCGGTCTTGCATTACGGTAGAGATAAAGAGGACACTATAGGATACTGTATAATTTATGTAGGGATGTTCTCTTCTTTTTCGGATAAAAAAAAAATGTATCGCGGAGGTGTTTTCACCGGTTTTGTTACACGGTTGACGTAATTTTGTATAAATAAATAATAATAATCGACCACATTTGCTTCTGAAAATTTTCGAGAAATTATTTGATAAAGGCGGGGTCACATCGAGGTTGTTTAAAATATTATTGTAGTGTTAGCATATAAATATTATATAATATAAGTTACAAAAGTACTCTAAATATATTGTATTTGCGAGAATATTAAAACTAATTTCCTCCGAATCGTTACTTTACTTGCGACAATCGTGAACGTTTTCGCAAGAAATTTTTTATACGATGATTTTTCAGTGTACGGAAAGATCGTTTTTAGATTTAATGTACTGTTCGGGTTGAAGATTTTTGACTATATTATATATTGTGAGCCCGCCACAAAAATTTTGCAACGAACCTCTAAAGCTCTCAGATTTTTGCTTGTAACTAGAATTAAAGCGGCGACATACTTTCGAAACGTGACGTGTTAACAGTACGTTGCCGTCTTTAAGTGAAGATTAAAAAACAAACTGTTATCTCGTGCAGCTCATTATAAATATGTATAATACTGTATATAGTATGTATCATAAGCATTTTGTTTACTTTAACACACATAAATACAGATGAATTTATAAATTCCTAAAATTAAAAGTATGTTACAGATGCCAAATATTATATAATATATATAATATGTGCGTTTTTATATATACCATATATATTAATATAAAAATAGTATATAACATTTGGCTCTTAAGATGAAAATAATAACAATTGTTTAAAACTTTAAAAAAAAATGTTTATTGTCATAATGTGCGATAAACGACTTGTTCTTATGTATCCCAAAAAGAGGTTATCTATTGTAAACTTTTCTTTTATCAAAAAGAAAAAGGAAAGAAAGTATCTTGCAATGTATGTAAAAGGTCATGTAATCGTGACATAATGAGCGGCTAATTTACATGTTATCCACAAACGGTATGAAAATTAATACTTAATTGAAGATTTGAAAATTAATGAATGATTCAATTAATAAAAAAATATCACGTGCCTTGATCGAAACTTTCGCGATTGATTTGATGTTTATAAATCAATATCATATACACCTTTCGCAGATTGTGTTAACATGATAAGTGTATTTTGTTTCATTTCAACGCTTTTTTTAAAGCGTGTTAAAAAAAATCTAGTTATTTTGTACGCAAATACTATTATTTAATTTAAAAAGGCGCACGATTACGAAGAGAAGATTAAATATTTTCATCATTCTTGGGTATGTTTATAAACAACAAAAAAAAACTTTTTTTTTTTTTTTTTTCATTTTTTGTACGTTTATTTTAAAAAAGTACTCTTATCATGAGAACGCGACAATAAAAATTAAAGTCACGAAAGGACCGTTGAATTTATACAATTAACAAAACGAAGAAATCACAATTCGATTGTAAATTAAAGAAATATGATCACAATATTGTTTGCAGACGAACTAACTTTTTTTAATGTGTTTGTACCTGAAAATGGCACTTTGCAAAACGAATGTAAATATTCCTAGACTGTACCAGGGCCCTTATTCGATACGACATTGAAACCCTTACCACACATGAAGCGCATTTTTGACAATTTTTGTATGAAGAGCTGTCAAATTTTACAGTTATTATGCGACTACATACGCAGAGGTATCTCTAACCATTTTTGTATTCAATGAGAAGCTGTCAAATTTGCCAGTTATTGTATTTATGTGTCAAATTCGACAGTTTTTGTGTGGAAAGCTGTCAACTTTGACCGTCATGAAATGCGTTTGATGACTAATGTCAATGCCCAGACGATGAATTGTAATGTACAGTCGACAACACAGCTCTGTGAGATATCCATTGCACTTTTCGATGATTGTATCTAGTTGCTATGACATTAAATCGTGGCATGTAACTGTAATTTGTGGCTGGGAATTTGACAGTTCTTGTGTGAAGAGGTGTCAAATCTGGCGTCGTAGTTATAGCCATAATGTCATAGTGACTTAGGGCTCAGAAGGGCTGCGTTGTTTATGTTAGATTATTCTTAATGCCTTATTGATTTGTAGCCCAAGGGCTGTTTGAAGGTATTACTAGCTCGGTCCAAACCTCCAGTTCTTTGTGGCACCGTGGCGCTGCGAAATAACTTTTAATCTATGTAGTCGGAGTCTAATGAAGGGCCATATGTAACGATTTGGCGCAAATATTTGTACCAACTTGCATGAGCAAGTAGTGACATGAATTGCATATGTTAACCATTTTTTTTACTCAATGCAACTGCAATATAACCTAACTAGTTCATTTATAAGAAATTTTTATTAGCCTAAACATAGTATATCTTACATTATCACATTTGAATATTTCTTGATTTCTTGATCAATAATTGTGAACAAACATAATTATCAATATCGATTATGAGAACTAGTACAAAAAACTTTACTAACACGACTCCCACATTTACTTGGGGATAAGGAGAAACTATAGAAAATGCTTATCGGATACATACCGCAATAATTATTTTTTGGATAATAGAGAAATAATTTGTCGATATTTCGACCCAGTTGTATCTCATCGACTTGGCTCGTATTATGTCGTTAAACCATGGAACAAGTCTTAACTTATGAAGGAATAGTCTTTTAAAAAATGAGGTTCGGACAAATATTTGCGCAAGTTGTAATTTTGGCCCCTAGGCGACAAAGTGCCACATCGAGCGGCAGGAGCGTGTAAAGACTGAAAGAGATTGGAGGTTTTATATGAAGCGATGTATAAAGAATGTAATGTATGCTTGGCTTGGAGACGTTATCATTTGGAGTGTGAAGCTTGCGAGCCAGTGCCGCGCCGAGGCGGGCACCGTTTTACTACTTGTCGAGTGACGCGTACAGCTGTGTCGATGGATATTTTTCAATAAAAAAATGATTAAAAAATGTGTTTTAAACACAACACTTGGGTCTTTTATTTCTCTGCCCTCGCTAACGGTGCTAAAAAAACACAGACATAACTCGCTCCAGAAATACAGAGGTAAGCATCACATCACACTTCACACTATCACACTAATATTATAAAGGCGAAAGTTTGTGTGTGTGTATGTTTGTTACTCCTTTACGCCACAACGCATAAACCGATTTGGCTGGAATTTTGAATGGAGATGGCTCATTCCCAGGGTTAAAACATAGGCTACTTTTTATCCCGGAAAATTTAAGAGTTCCCGGGGGAATCAAAAAACCTTTATCCAAGCGGACGAAGTCGCGGGCATCTAGTAATTAATATTTTTAAAAGAGCAACCGCCGAATTTCTTACTGGTTCTTCTCGGTTGGAACGGCATTCCGTGCCAGTGGTAGAAAAAATTATTCTATTCTATTCTTTGAGCTGAGTCAAAGCATGCTCTATAGAGCATCTGAATCTCTCAGTTTAGATAAATGTGTAGAACCGAATTTAGCTCTATAAATGAATAAATAAAAAGCTCCAATGTAGTATGGTTAATAAATTATTATTTATTTATTAGGTATATAGGTATAATAAATTACAATAAAGTATAGCTTAGCCTACATAAACAAGGACATCACAGAAACAATATTTGCATAACAGTTATTATACAATAAAATTATATTCATTTATAAACTCAAGTTTTTATAATGCACTGTCAAAATCCTAATAGATGTTACTTGACATTTGCTGTTTTATCTCTATGAAACAAAATAGATGCAAAGTAAACTACTATAAAACTAAATAGAAGACTATTTTAAGGAAACAGATTGAAAATTTAAAAACTTTTGCACAATTTTTGAAAAATCGGAATTTTTTAAATAAAACAATGTTGAAGAAAACGAGCGATATATCCAACACTCATGTTAGTGAAGACTTTTCATGGTGATGATATGACAACACTGCAATCTCACCTGATGGTAAGTGACGATACGGTCGTGGGCTAACTTCGAAGGGATATAGCAGTGCACAACTCAACCCATACCCCAGATAGGTTTCTACATGCCATTGTACCGGAATGCTAAATCGCTGGGCAGCACATCTTACTACACTACTACTTACTTGGATCAAACGTAAGATACTTAGATCAAAACATAAGTGCAAAAATTTATGTAATCCATCAAGAGTTAACTACAGGCAAAGTAAAAATACCTATGCGGAATGTTGGTTATGGAGCGAGGCTTGTGACATGACATATTTCTATTGTATATTAACTTTATATTCTATTGATAAATAGATAGGAGGTCTAGGATTTGGATTATATTTTAATTAGTTCCGTTGAGAAACAGTTTATTGGCAATGTGACGAGTTGGTTTTTATTGACTCGAGTTCCATATCAACCACTTACTCGAGTCGGAATGAAGAACGCGTATTCAGAGTTCGAAGAAAGGGTATGCATGTACTTAAAATATGTCAGTGTCTTTTCTTCTCATTTTCCAAATAGCACCTATTGCTTTCCTTAGCGGTTCTTTGCTATACTCATAAATTACACACCCACTGTTCTGTGGTAACGTTTCAAGGGAAAATCGCCCTTCTGTACAAGGTGATAGAGTCACAATTACAAGTTCCGGATGTGCCTGGTGTGTGTCCGGTGCACGCCCTGCATGGCGGCCTGCACCTCCTGCAGGAAGGAGGCGGAGTTGTGCACGGTGCTGCCGCCCAGCACCAGCCGCACCCCCGGCCACGCCTGGTTCAGCTGCCGCACGCACAGCGACTCCTCGTACGTGACCCCGCCCACCATGAACACTATGACGTCCTGGGGCCGCCTCCCGGAGGCCAGGTCCTCGCCGCCGCAGACGGGGTACAGGTTCTCGCGCAGTTTGCCCTTGATCAGGTCCTCGAGGGTGTCTTTGAGGAGAGGTGTGTGCTGGGTGTAGATGTTCTCCACGCCGCTCAGACCCTGGAATATTGGTTATTTTATTTATTTATTTAATACCTTAAAAGCTACTTTTAAACTTAGTTGTTTAAAAGACCAGCTTATAATTACCAGTTCTAAAGAAGCCATTTATTCAAATGTGAGGAAAGTGAGATACAGCCATTATGTCAGAGCATATACCTCACCCTCAAACTCATATTAATACACTAGCTTAAACGCTCACGTTATGTTCGATTTTTTTTAAACCCCTATTTAACCCCCTTAGGGGTTGAATTTTCAAAAATCCTTTCCTAGCGGATGCCTGCGTCATAACAGCTATCTCTATGCCAAATTTCAGACCGATCCGTCCAGTGGTTTGAGCTGTGCGTTGATAGATCAGTCAGTCAGTTACCTTTGGCTTTTATATTATATTCAAATTATTATGCATCTTGCAGTCTGTTCTACTCTACTACTCGAGACTGCGCCAACTTCAAACCAGAGAAACCGTTTGGCGCAGTCGGGAGCACGCTTCAGGCTGTCAACGAGCGCTGGTGAGCAAGATACTTACTCTAAACAGTCTCTTGGTGATCTTCTCGGCGTCCTGCAAGCCGAACAGGTCGCTCTGCCTGTTGTGCGCGCCGCCGTACTCCAGCACGAGCACGGGAATGTTGGCGCAGTCGGGAGCACGCTTCAGACTGTCAACCAGCGCTGGTGAGCAAGATACTTACCCTAAACAGTCTCTTGGTGATCTTCTCGGCGTCTTGCAGACCGAACAGGTCGCTCTGCCTGTTGTGCGCGCCGCCGTACTCCAGCACGAGCACGGGAATGTTGGCGCAGTCGGGGGCGCGCTTCTTCAGGCTGTCTATGAGGGCCGGGAGCGCGTTGCCCGCATGCTTCTCGTACCGCAGGCCGTACAGAGACACCAGTTTGATGAGGTCCTCGTTGCGGATCGACTCGTTGGCGAGCATCGATTTTAATCGCTACGGGAATATCAAGAGGAAATCATTGGCCAAAGTTCAGGCAAAAACAAGTACAGCAGGACCTCTTTAATTCGAACTCCGAAAATTTACCCCCCCGTTCAGATTCGTGGAGCGTTCGGATTACAATACAGAGAATTTATAGGGTATATTTTATGAGAAAAAACAAATAATATTGTGAAATTCTAAATGTATTTTTGGCGGACGAGTAACAATAACAAATGTGCATAGCACCTATTTGACATTCGATAAGTAACTGGTGAGATGGTGAGTGAAAAAAGGGTGGCGCAGGGAGTTCGAATTAGAAGGGTTCGGATTAAAGAGGTCCTGTATTGAGAAGGTAAGGCGTTTTGAAGAAATGCTATATAGTTGGGTACTAGATATATAATGAAAAATTTTTCATTGTGTTAATATTATAAATGAAAAGGCAAATGGCATCATTCCCACCCGCCTAACATTACATTGAATATACATTTTAACATATTTTTCACTAATGAAATGAATTTATTTTGCCCAATGTGAGTACAGCATGAGCATGATTTTGCTTAAAATTCACAAATTGGTGAACTTCGCCGTTTTTTTTTTTTTTGGTGCAAACATTAATCCAAGTTCCCACCGACCTGCAAGTGCTTGGCGTGGTCCGAGTGGCACACCAGCTCCTGCTCCAGCTCCGACACGTCCAGCAGCTTGTGTCGGGACACGCAGTTGGAGAGCTCGCCCACCACCGTGATGTGCTTGGTCACTGTGCCGGACATTTTCTGCAAACCATACAGGAAGTAGTTTGAAACCTGTTGCATTATTTCCAGAACTTAAGTCCCATTTGATGTAATAGATTTATAAGTACATATCAAAAATTCCGAGGCCGGCGGGATTCGAATCCACGTCTCTCTGGGAATCGCGCCCGAGTGTGTTAACCGCTACACCACGGCCGAACCATACGTCAGCCACGAAATTAGTGATATGTATCTACTTTTTCAATCAGTTTTATAGCAACTGTTAGCGACATCTAGAAGCGACACATTACAGTTGTCGATCTACTATTTGATGTATGTTCTTTTCAGATATGGTCGTTTTGGTCGCTAACTGTAATAATAATAATATAATAAATCTATATTTATTTATCAATAAACGTAAATATAACATTTCGTGTCTCCTGTGGAAGTAAAAACTGTGTTACAGGAGACATTGTCGTCCCTATATTTATGAATTATGAACAAAATTTCACGTTTGACAAATAAAATTAGTAACTATCTAAAGTGTGTGTGTGTGTGTGTGTGTGTGTTTGTGTGACTGTTTATGTGCCTGTATATATATGTATGAGTGTGTGTGAGTGTAGAAGCGTGTGAACTGAAAACTGACTTGAGTCATCAATGCTTACCCTGAGCAATCGACACATACATGCTCGCAAATAGGTCTTTTCATCACTGTAAGTATTAACGTAAATTAAACGCAGTAATTTTCAATCCACCTTTTATTTTACTTCTTTAGCACGTCTTTATTCTCACAGCGGCACACCCATTCGCCATCTTACATACTATCCCCCCTCTCTTTCCCTCCCATACATTTATCCCTTTCACTCACTCTTACATTCCATTTCCACACATCACTGTCTTAATAGGCATATAATAATTACCTACCTTGAATAGCGGGTATGTTTCAACGAAATTCTTCATATCGGCGATGCTCTCCACTTTCTGATGGCTTTTGGCTTTCTTCTGGAACTCGTCCATTAGAGACTTCATCGTTTGACCGATCTCACCAAAGTTCGAATACAAATTCTGTGAAAGAATATCAAACATTATGTGTTGTTTTCTTAGAACGGTGAAAGCTTGTGAGGTGTAACTTTTTACAGTTGTGTGGGTTTTTTTAACGGTGAAGGAATAAATCACAAGTAAACCTGCATGCCTGAGAATTCTCTGCAACGTTCTCGTTGGTGTATGAAGTCTGCCAATCCGGACTAGACCATTTGGTGGACTATTGTATTTGTATTTAAGGAGGGGATGCCCGTCAACACCAGGCAGGTGATCAGTCCTGTTCTCAGCCATCAGTTCTGTGTCAGGACTATTCCACCCGATACCCAGTGTATGAACACGGGTTACTAGTGCCCAGTCTTTACCACCTCCCCCAAGTAGTGAGGGTGCAATTGTGTTCGGTGGTGTGCAGGGTGGGTTGAAATGATAATGACTAAAATGCTATGAATGATACCTTAGCATAGAACTCGTCCTGTTCAGAAGACAGTACGACTTCCTTAAAGTCCTTATGCACGTCCGGCACGTGGGCCAGGCTGACGCGGTTGTTGTTGATCGTGAGCAGCTCGTGCACCATCGCCTGGTATGTCCACTGTCAACCAATACGTCAATATCAATAAAAAAAAAATTCAACCAACTAAGATCATAAGTGTATTAGTAATAAATTAAAACAAATACTTAAACCAAGTACGTTAGATTAGTAAAACTAAAATCTAAAACTTAACCTAAAACGGGACCGATTTATTAGCACACAAATCATATTGCAGTGGTGGTTCAGGTATTTTTTTTTTTTTTTTTTTTTATCCTCTCTGTTCTATCTGCGATCAGTCCGTGAACTATGAGCAGATCTGGGGGCTCATTAATCGAACGTTAGGCTTTGCACATCCATTGACGTGACATCCCATGATAGTAGAGCACATTATGGTTTATGCTATGTTAGCCAGTGTGGCCCTTTTAAGGCGAAACGTGTTGCCACTAGCATCCAGGAGTTGGACGGCTAGGCTGTTTTTATGACGCTCTAGCCTCTGCTTGTAGGCGTCCAGGTGGCTGTCTATTTCTTGTTTCACAGTTGGGATTTCAGTATACTCATGTACTTCGGAATTTTTTGTGTACCATGGTGCATTACACAGAACTTTTAATACACTATTTTGGAAGCGCTGGAGTATCTCTATGTTAGAGTGGCTCGCTGAACCCCAGAGCTGTATGCCGTATGTCCACACAGGCTTGATGATGGTTTTGTAAATAAGAAGCTTATTTTCAAAGCTTAATGAGGATTGTCTGCCTATAAGCCAATATAGTTCACGGAACTTCCAGTTGGCCTGATCTCTTTTTGCTTTAATATGATCTCTCCAGGTCAGCCTTCTATCCAGATGTATACCCAGGTATTTAACTGTTGTTTGCTGAGGTAGTACAGTTTCATTCAGTTTCACGGGTGGACAATCTCCTTTTTTTAATGTGAATGTTATATGACTCGATTTCGCTGCACTAGCTCTTATTCTCCATTTTTTTAGCCAGGAACTTATTTTGTCAAGATGTTCTTGTAGTCTAAGCGATGCAATGTTGGCGTCTTTGTTACAGGCAAGTAGGGCAGTGTCATCGGCATATGTCGCTGTGATCACATCTTCTGTCACGGGTAAGTCAGCAGTGTAGATAGTGTACAAGACGGGACCCAGGACAGATCCCTGAGGTACTCCCGCTTCAATATTGTGGAAGGTAGATAGGCTGTCATCACATTTGACTTGAAATATCCTTTGAGACAAATATGACTTCATGAGCATATACGCTGTATTTGGTAAACAAAGTTTTAGTTTGTACAGAAGCCCTTTATGCCAGACACGGTCAAAGGCCTGCTGAATATCTAGAAATACTGCGGAGCAATATTCTTTCCTTTCCAGTGTTTGACGGACAGTATGTGCTACTCGGTGAATTTG
This sequence comes from Hipparchia sbordonii, assembly GCA_038048805.1. Taxonomy (NCBI): domain Eukaryota; kingdom Metazoa; phylum Arthropoda; class Insecta; order Lepidoptera; family Nymphalidae; genus Hipparchia; species Hipparchia sbordonii. The sequence continues at coordinate 1,334,202 of CM076107.1, read as the reverse complement.
CTCAGTCGTTCCATGGTGGGCACGAAAACCAAATTGATGGTCTGGTATTATTTTTTGTTTTTCTAGGGCTGGCAGAATACGTTGGAGGATTATCCAATGTCGGATACCATGTTTATGACCGAAACTTTCCAAAGTAAGGGAAAATATTGTAAGCGTAATACTGCATTGAAAATGATTACTAGCAGTACGACTCCTTTTTTTGGCAATTCTTTCAGAACTTCTGCTGTTATGAGATCATATCCCGGTGCCTTTTTCAATTTTAAGTTGTTGATATGTTTACAGACTTCCCTTGGGGATACCGGCCGCAATGGGAGCGCCATTTGTTGGTCACTTTCAACAATTCTATCGATCTCTTCCTCTGAATGCGTGACATCTGGATCATTCGGTTTAAATACGCCTTGTAGGAATTGAGCAAATAAATCCGCCTTTTCAGAAGGATGTCTAGTCCAGTTACCGTCAGGCTTCTTAAGTGGAGGCACATGTTCCTTTGATCTCTTGAGAGTTTTAGTGATTTTGTACAAGGAGTAGTCTTCAGCTTTATGGGGGGACAAACTTTTCAACCGTTCTTGGAGAGTGATATTTTCGTTTTCTACTAGCATCTCTTTTAGTTCTTTTTGCGCTTTATTTAGAAGTCTTTTATCGTGTTCGTTCCTACTAGTGTGCCATTTTCTTCTAAGGCTCCTTTTTTCAGCGATTTTGTTTCGGATTGCTACAGTATAGTCCCGAGCTTGTGACCTCGATTCAATGTACGGAGTAGATAACCATGCAGCCTCTTGAATTAGGTTAGTAGTATACCAGACAGCATTTTCAATTTCTTCTTCTGTTTTGAGAGACATACGCAGATTAATTTTGTCCTCTATATAGCTTCGAAAGGCTTCCCAGTCAGTTTTCTTATTGTAGAGGGTGTCTCGTGGTTCCTTTAAGATTATTGTAGTACTCAAAGTGCATATGACTGGTGTATGGTCAGAGGGTCCATCTAAGCATGATTCGACTTTAGTATATAGTCCCGATAGTCCCTTACTAACAAAAAAGTCAATAAGGTCAGGGATTTTGTTACGATCAGTTGGCCAATGAGTTGGTTCTCCAGTTGACAAGACACTAAGATTGTTGTCATCTACTGCCTTTTTTAGCTCTCTCCCTCTAGTGGTAGTTAATCTCGAACCCCATATGATATTTTTTGCGTTCCAATCGCCCCCAGCAATGTATTTTGTTCCAAGTGTCTGAAAGAATTCACTAAACATCTTTTCACAGATACTGTGTCGGGGAGGACAATACACTGCAGCTACATTTAACGTTCCTTGCCAGTCTTCTATGGATACTATAGAAGCTTGAAGATATTCATGTCTGAATTTGGGTAGGACGTGTTGTTTGATATTTTCTTTTATTATTATGGCAGCTCCCGCGTGCGATGTACCATCTGGGTGGTTAGTAAAATATATATTATACCCTTTAATCTTGACTGTTCTTTCGTCTATCATATGAGTTTCTGTCAACAGTAGGATATCTATTTTGTTAAAATTGATAAAGACCTCAACTTCATGCTTATTCGGAGATAAGCCATTTATATTCCATGTAGCAATTTTTAAGGATTTCTCTGATTACACTGGGCTATTAGAGTCGTTAAGAGTCCCATGAGAGTACCTAATTGTTGTATGAGGATATCAATCTTTTCAGATTGTTTCAATATAATTTGTTCTAACAAATTTGTTGGCTGAGCTTGTGTGCTCTGTGTTCTTTTTCCCCAGTATCCTGTGTTTCTCACGTCAGGCGTATAAGGGGGATGTTTTGATTCATTGTTTTGCTTATTGGCTGTTGATTGCTGTCTATCATGTGTCTTGTTGGGCTTTAGTGGCGGAAAATCTTCAGGACAAAAAGGCTTGTCCTGAGCTTTCCTATTGTGTGCTTTCCTATTTTCCTGTTGATTCACGTCTATCTTTTTGGCGCCAAGTTTTCGTGCACGAATTTCTTTGTATACCTGACATCCTTTATAATTGGCTGGATGATTGCCAAGACAAAGGGTGCAAGTGGCCGGTGAGTTTCTGTCCTTTTTTGGACAATCAGTGGTTCTGTGTCCTTGAGCACATTTAACGCATCTAAATGGGCGCATACAATTATTTTTTGTGTGCCCATATTGTTGACATCGAGTACACTGTGGGATCTCATTTGTCTTTTTTGGATCTTCAATCTTGACTTTAGTGTTAAATATAAATTCAATGTCTTTCACTTTTTTGTTGTTCTCGCTGGGTTCTAGGTTCACAAAGAACATATTCAATGGCATTTTATTTTTCATAGATTTTGCGCAGATCACTTCGCCTCTTACTTTGTTACCTGATTTTTCAATTTCCTCTATGATCGCCTCCACTGGTGTAGTATGATGGAGGTTTTTCACCACTATTCTATAGCACTTATTCTGTTTCTGAGTAAAAGTGTGGCCAATGAGATTATATTTACGCATTAGTTCAATTATATTTTTATATACTTCAGTTGTCTTTGTAGTGATCCTAAGTTGGTTTCTGTTAATTACTTTGTAAGTATAGCTATCACTAGGAATTGCACTATTTAATAATTCTGTTAATTTTGAAACGTCTTCTATTCCATAGAGGATGATAGGTGGCGGCTTAATCACTTTTTTGGGATATTCTTCCATTGGTTCATCGGTTAGGTCTATAGGTAGTCCACTGAAGCTGTTTGAGGTACTAATTCCCTCATTTGTGGTAGAATCTTGACTAGTTGGTGGGCTGTTTGACACCTTTTTCCTTTTTGGGTTTCGTTCAGCCGGTAATTTTCTTTGCCAAGAGGGAGGAAGTTGGCCTTCAGTTTTCTCGCCATCTACGGTTTCCACTGTGGCAGTAGGACTCGTATTTGTTGGATTTTTAGCTGTGGGGATGTGCCCCACTGAGGCAGACCTAGGTCTTATGAAGAGGCTCGGATGGAAGGCCTGCTGAATAAGCTTTTTGGTGGTTCAGGTATTGACAATCAATTCTGTCAGCCTTCAGGACGCTATTGGCGCTGGCCCAGACTATCATGAAATGGATAAACACGCTTTAACGACTTGATGCAGGGCATTCCGATTCGCTGCGGCCAAAATTTGGAACGATCTTCCGCCTCTCCTTTGATGCCGAAAGGAACATCTAAGTGAGATTAGTTTAGAATTAAAACTTAAAAAATATAGTCTTAAGGTAATTCGAAGACATAGAATAGAATAGAATAGAATAGAAATATTTTTTATTCAAATAAACTTTTTACAAGCACTTTTGAATCGTCAATGAATCTACCACTGGTTCGGAATGCCTTTCCTGCCGAGAAGAGCCAGCAAGAAACTCGGCGGTTGCTCTTTTCAAAAAAATAAAAATTTTACAATTGTTATTGTAACTATGCTATGTATTCAGTGCTTCCACGATGAATTATCCTGAGTACAATACAAGTAAAAATAAAAACAATACAAATACAAATAAATACATGTCAACACAGGCAGGCAAAAGCAGACCCATTCCCGTTGGTGGCACCCGTTCACGAGCATGACGCATGATCCAGCCATTGCTTCGCTCAACCATATTTGAGGGAACGTAACAACCCGCACCACACATATTTATGGAAACTAGATTTTTTTTATTTCTTTGCAGGTGCCCACTTCTAACACAAGCTTTACGTTTATTTGGAGGGGCGAGGGAGGCACATTAGTCAAGTTTCAGTATTTCGTTCCCCTTCCTCTTTCGTTTAAAAAAAAATAATATTGTTGCAATCTATCAGCAACAAGTTCGCGCACACATAACGTTTCGATCGCGTAACACTAGCACAGCTCTGCCCCAGTAACACAATACCTGATTAAGTAAAGGAGTGACCGGGTCATCCCTCCTGTCCAGTATCAGCAACTGAGGCGGCGGTATGTCCCCGTTAAAGGGGATGTTGTTGTCCATCAACACGGCCTCCCGCCGAACAAGCTCGCGAACACGCTCGGCCAGCCGCGCGCTCGCCTCCGATCCGGCCTCGTACCGGATGACCGGGCGGCGTTTTAACGACAAAAGCAAGGCTAGCAAGCCTTGTGAACAACGCTGCAAGTGTTGCTGGTTCCATGAACGACCTTAAAATGAGGGAATAACTTATACAGGATTGTCAGGACATGCCGTATAGACAATTAAGAAATGAATTATTGAGGGTGATTATAAAAACTCTGCGCTTTAGCTCAGTCTGTGATCGGTCGTTCAAGCATAAACGTGATTATCTTGATTTTTGTAATAATTACAATTGAATTTTGTAAAGGTATCCATGAGTCTCATACCATGCAGGCAGCCGACGATGTTGAAGGAGAACAGATGCCTATCCACTGCCAAGTAGTCTGCAAACACCTCTTGCACTTCCCGCACTGTCTCCTGCTCATCGCACTCGGCCAATGTCTTGATGTCAGCTTTTGACACTACATTGCTGAAATCTGAAAAATTAAACATTTATAGATAGATGCATATTCATTTATAGTTAGGGATGGCAAAAAAAATTAAATCAGCTTGCATGACAGAAAATGATAGCTTTCTTCGTCACATGCTTAGTGGCCTTGAGCCTTCTAATTAGGTTGATAGGTATGTTTTACATCCATAGAAGATATATCATGAGATAGGCAACGTGCACATTTGGTTCATAAATTACAACTCCAACTGCATATTCAATCCATGCGGTTCACTGAACACTGAAGTTGTGGGAGACTTTATTTTTTTATTCTTTGATATTCTTTGACAAGATAGTCCTCAACTGTAATCTCAGCTGATGGTAAATGACTATGGAGTCTAAGATTTACTTACAAATGAAATAAACCCCATATTTAGGACACCGCAGCTCCCTGGACAGCAGGGCAATGTTCTCGGTGGTGGGGCGCAGGAACACAATACACTTCATGTGCTTCAGGTTGTCCCACTTTGCGTGACTGTCTATTCGCTCAAACAGATACACTTCCTTCTGGAGGATTTCTGACTGGCTGAACACCATACTGACTATACTTGTCTGAAAAGTAAGTTTGTCACACCAAGTTACATCTAATTGCTTCAATTTGATCTTAAAATTACTTAGCCCATCAGAAACTTAATCATAACACCTGAACTACATTGACAAGCCTACTCACAACCCTTAGTGCCAATTTCGCCATGGCCAAACAATGTTTAACAAAAGATTGAATTTGATGTTTTAGCAGATTTTCAATAAAAAAACTGTCAGCGTCCAAATTATACCTCAGTTAAAAGTTAGCGTTGGTGAAATTGGCACTTAATGAAAGACTTTTTTAATTTTTAAATTTAAAAAGGCCATGTTGCCACCCAATAAGAATTTTTTTGGGCATTGATTTAGATTTGAAAAAGATTATGGAGCTGAGTTTATAAATCTTTGTTTATCTATTGTAAGCACAAAATAATAAAATTATTTTTTTTATACTTGAGAAGAATATTTTAATTAAATACAATAAAAAAGAACTTACAGTATCTTTATCCATTAGAATAACTTTCATTCCGGGGCCACTTTCCTCGGTCATTTTGGTTATATACATTTTAACAGCCTGTACGACATTCATTTTGTATTTTCTCTAATTTATTTGCAAATATAATTTTGTAATTTATTTTCAAAACACATACAAATCAGAGACTGTCAGAGACTCCCTAAAAAAAGTTACGACCAGTGTTGTTCCTGACAAATTTAGAGTTGCCGTATTCTAACTCTAAATTTGCCGTATTTTCAGGGAAAATTAAGAAAATTGCCGTATTGTACAAAATATAATTATTCAGAAGGTTAAAATTAAAAAAAAAGCATGAAATACGTGTAGTTTACAAATATTGTAACTTGTGGTTTGCGTGGTTGACGCCACAATTAATAATATTTAGTTTATAATTTTTTTAGTAATAATATAATATTGTGATGTTGTTTGTAAACCCAAATAAAATAAATAAATAAATAAATAAATAAATTGCACTAATTTTCAATTAAAACTTTAAAAATATTCGTAAATTAGCTTTCACTGATAGATCGTACCAGAGACCACGAATACTAGGTACTGGATCGTATATAAAGCAAAACAAATCATTAATGATTAAATGACAGAACCACAAAAGTTTACCTATTATAATATTATATTATCTAGTGCACAGTAACAATTATTCCGGGGATTCCCCATATATCCTAGAACATACCCGAGTAAAGTTGAAGAACCTACTAGAATGAAGAACTAAAGATTTTAGACATTAATTTCTCAGGGATAAGGTTGAATTTATCTGAATACTGTTAAAGTTTGACGTTTCTGATCGTGGCGCTTCTACTTTATCTGTGGCGAAAGTACTCGTCGATCTATTCACAAGTTGGTGCGTTCCATTATACGAAATTTTTTTTTTTTTGTTTACTTAAGTCAATTGCCGTATATTTCAATACGGTAATCAAGTAGCTGCCGTATACCGTATTTTTGCTGCCCAAGAGACCTGATTGCCGTATCAAGAACAACACTGGTTACGACATTATCTATGTCAATTAATATTTAATGTCAAACATTGACTTTGGCAGTCAATGTCGACAACATAACAAATAATTCTGACCACAGACTATATTTTCATCAATAAATCGATCAAACGAAATTCGATGTTCCGATCTTTATAAATGAGAATTTTATTTTTGTCACAAAACTAGTACTTTACTCAATAGCTTAATCGTTATAATATCGTTTACCTTGTTGTGCTGTAAAATAGAATCTAACTAATAGTTAAAAATTAGACAGTTTCAAAAACCGTAAAAATGAAAAATCGGTGAAGTAGTCGATACTCGATGTCGATAATTCGCATCACTAGTTATCTTTCAAAGGTCGGCAGGGTCGTCGTGTTAAATTGTCTTATTATATTAAACTTCCATTGAAATAAACGTGTAAATATGTTTTCTCGCACGTTAAAACCTATAGCCTCAGTGGCCGCACAGAATGGCGTTAAAAACTTCAGTACCTCATCCCAGGTAAACTATCAGTTCAGACTTTTATAGAAAACATGCTCAAAATTCTTCAAATTTGGCTGAAAATATTATAAATTGATGATGATTTTGGTAGAAAAACTTCAAAGTTGTGGTGGCTGGGGCTGCTGGCGGCATCGGTCAACCATTGGGCTTGCTATTGAAGCAGAATGCTCTTGTAACACGACTGGCTCTATACGACATCGCTCCTGTGACCCCAGGGGTCGCTGCCGATCTGTCCCACATGGACACTCCGGCAAAGGTCAGCGGACACAAAGGCCCCGAGCAGCTGGACGACGCTATCAAAGGTACATAGGTTACAATGTAGTACTGTAATTTCATAATGTGTTACATAACTTATCTCTGTGAACATAACCTAGGTTACCTAATTTGTGTAGGTAGAATTTCAGGGTCAAGAGCAGATTCTGGATAACCAGTAGTTTAGATTAACTTGAAGTTCATTTGATGAAAATTTATTTCATTACAACTATAGAATTATACTTTTATATCTGATTTTGAAAGAACATAATGAGAATTATTGTATCACAATCAATTAAAAGTCAATAAATATAAATGAGTTTTGCACTGCATTCAGATAACAATTAGTGACGTTTGAACAGTTTCAACTTGGTTGATTGTTTCAATAACAGTTTATAAATTACAATCTTTGTTCATTAAATTAGCTGATGCCTGTGACTTTGCCTGTGTGAATAAAGATTTTTAAACTTTTGATTTCCTAGGATAAAAAGAATCCCATGTTTGTTTTCAGGGTTCTAGCTATCGATTCTGCTTTCTTTTCAGATTCTGCTAAGATGAGTCAGCAAGAAACTCAGCAGTTGCTCTTTTCAAAACAAAATGTTAGGATATGCAGCTATTACAATGTATTAAGTTATTATACTGTCTTATGGCCAGCTATGTACCTAGCCTATTGCCCCAATGCAACTTTGCCATTCAAAAAGTCGTTAAACTTGTAATAACCATGACTTAGTGTGTTTTTTCTCATTGTTTTTGTGCAATAATAATTCCTCTGGAATCTAAATATATAAAAGGCAAAGGTGACTGACTGACTGACTGATCTATCAACGCACAGCTCTAACCACTGGACCGATCGAGCTGAAATTTGGCATACAGGTAGCTGTTAGGACGTAGACATCCGCTAAGCAAGGATTTTGTAAAATTTCCACCCCAAGAGGGTTAAATAGGGGGTTAAAAATCGAACCTAACGTGAGCGAAGCCACGGGTTAAAGCTAGTCAATAATATTAGTATGCATATTATGGATAGCATAACCTCTTTAAAAAAAATTTAGGTTGCACTTATTAGAGGTATTATGTATGTGTGTGTTTCAGGCGCCGATGTTGTGGTGATCCCGGCGGGCGTGCCGCGCAAGCCGGGCATGACGCGCGACGACCTGTTCAACGTGAACGCGTCGATCGTGCGCGACCTCGCCGTCTGCATCGCCAAGAACGCGCCCAAGGCTGTCGTGGCCATCATCACCAACCCCGTCAACTCCATGGTGCCCATCGCCTCGGAGGTGCTTAAGTCGGTATGTACGATGAAATCCATAATTATTTATTTCATATAGGCCAACTTGTGTTTCTTAGGACAAGTCAAGACTTTATCACGTTGCTTGCATTGTTAATTTGGCTTGGCTAAAACCGGAACCTCATCAGCTAAGTTTAGTATAATTCACAATTGATTATTCCAGCCACATATTAACAGACATTGTCTGCCAGTTAACTATCTTGTGTCTTCCTTGTTCTTGCAAGTTCAAGTTTACATCACTGATAAAATATTATAATTATACCAGCGTTTGCCCACAACTTTGCTCACATTGAGTTCAATTTTTCAAACCCCTTTTTTACCCACTTAGGGGTTGAATTTTCATAAATACTTTCATAGTGGATGCCTACGTCATAATAGCTATCTGTATGCAATAACCTAATCCATCCAATGGTTTTAGCTGTGCTTTGATAGATCAGTCAGTCAACTTTTCCTTTTATATAATTAGATATTATGAAATGTTATATTGTCCTAGCTCATACACAAACTAATAAGTCTTTAATTGAGTAATTATTCATTTATTTTCAATCATTAGGTTCGGTAACAATTATTATAGACGCGGGTCGTAGGTTATGTCACTTGACATTGACCTTGACATTTTTACTTACCTACTTCGGATAACCTTATTGCTAACAAAGTAACCAAGTAGCTTACAATAATAATTCCCTATGTATATAACACAAACCTTCATTGTGTTCAGGCGGGCGTGTACGACCCCAAGCGCGTGCTGGGCGTGACGACGCTGGACGTGGTCCGCGCGGCCGCGTTCATCGGCGAGATCAACGGCGTGGACCCGCGCACCGTCAGCATCCCCGTCATCGGCGGCCACTCCGGCGTCACCATCATCCCGCTGCTGAGCCAGAGCAAGCCCGCCGTCAAGCTCAGCGACCAGGGCAAGATCGACGCGCTCACCAAGAGGATACAGGAGGCCGGCACTGAGGTGCGGAACCGCTCCCACCGGAGCTACTTTACTCTACATCTATTCTAGACAGTCTTGCACTAATATGTACGTGTGTTTGTAACTGCAGGTGGTGAAGGCAAAGGCGGGCGGCGGCTCGGCCACGCTGTCGATGGCATACGCCGGCGCCAGGCTCGTGGGCTCCGTGCTGCGTGGACTCAAGGTACGCGCCCGGGTCGCATGTTTCATATTTGTGACTGCAGGTGGTGAAGCCGAAGAAATTTCTAGAATCACCGCGGCTGCTAATGAATAGGCGTGATGACCGATTTTAACAAAACCTGTTTGGATAATGTTCGGAAGTATATACTTTCAACTTTCTTTATTGCATGGCCGCTGCAGTCATACACCGTCAGGTCTGAATCGTACTTTACAAAACTCAAACCTTTTGGGAAATGCAAATCTTACACTATTTGGTTTTGAATATTAAAAATGTTCACAACATTGAATCTAATAGACCGAACGTTTTTACTGAGACAGTGTCCTGAGGCAGGATCATCATGTAATGGTTAGGTCCGTATCTATGTTAGTATAAATATATGTAATTTGAATGTATTAATTGTGTTTTTAGGGAGAATCCAACGTGGTAGAATGCGCCTACATCAAATCTGACCTAACGGAGGCCGCCTACTTCGCGAACCCCGTAGTGCTGGGCAAGAACGGAGTCGAGAAGAATCTCGGCTACGGAAACCTTAACGACTACGAAAAGCAACTCCTGAAAGCGGCCATCCCGGAACTACTGAAGAACATCAAAACCGGCGAAGACTTTGTCAAGAAGTAAACAAGACTACAAGACTTGAGTCTGACCAGGGGACTACGAAAGTAAAATCGAAATACCCAACGTTTTTTATAGTAGACAATTTTAGCCCAATTTTGTAGTATGAGCTGTTAAGTGCGTTTTAAAGTATTTCAGAACGTATTTTTGTGAATATGACGTGTTGTTTATATGAAAAACAACTTGTATTTTAGACGTCATAAACTAAGATTTATCAGTATCGATGTCGTAACCTCTTTGATAAAGTAATGGATAGTTGAAAATTAAATAAGAATAAACAGTAATAAGTGGCAGCTTTGTCTTCTGAGTAACTGAAGTAACGTTAGTCAATCGTATCGGTATATCGATTTAAAGGCTGGCTACTTTTTTTTTATGAACTTAAAAATAACATTCTATTTTTTAAGAGAAACTTTACCAGTAGTAGGAGAGATTTGTGATTATGTATCCGATACCAAACACTCGCCATGATGATTATTATTAAAACATTATTTAGGTACTAGATGTAACATATTATGTAACGGATGTGACGTCATAAAGCTTCTCCCAAAAAAATGCTCCAATTATCTCACTTTCTTTTGAGGCACATCGAATTATCTGTCGAGTACCACAGTTTTGTTATTATTTTATTTAAGACTCTTCTATTCTAAGCACGTATCTAAAGTATTTTTTGTTTGTAATACCTAAGCTAAAATTGTTATAGGAATCCTGGTCACAACTCTAGATTAAAATAAAAGTAAAGTGTGAATGCCACTGTTCAATATTTTTTGTTACTAAGGTATTTTTGTTTCGTTATTGCATTTTATCGAATATTTATTATGATTTCAGTTATATGTGGTTATACAAATGAGTATTTTGAAAAAGTACGAATACACCTTGTGGATATCATGTGACACTGCTAAGTAATGTACGTTAATAATATAAAATATTATTATTATTTTAAAATTGTTTTATTATTCTTCACTCCTCCCACCCGAGTCCTGATTATAGAATTCTTGTTTCAAAATAAACAAGTAGACAACATTTTCTCGGGTCTTAGCTCTACCGGCCATCTATAATTGGTGGTAATGACAATGACGCCCTACGGATCAGTTTTATACATGAACTTTAAAATATCACGTAGTTTCTGGATAACTCGGAGATGCGATTGTTTTTCATAGAACTCGATGTATATTTCCATCATGAGCAGCACCAGGTACGCGGAAAACACGGTCACTCCAGTCCAAGAACGATTTTTCGGGTTACCATAGCTTATCCGAGCACTTTCACTCATAATCTCAAAACTTTAAATGCACTATTCGTTACTGTAAGTACTTATAACATTTTAAGTAGCTAAAGTGCGTGCTGTTAATAAGTCCAACTTGTGAAGATGGTAATGTTTGCAATAAAATCATCCTGAATTTGTTGTTGTTTCAACTTGGCATGAAATCAATATTTATTTTAAGAACTCGTTTGCTATTTCGTACTACTTGTCAATCTACTGGTTTCATATTGAATTGGACCGGGCATTAGTAGGCGATGAAGATGCGACAAAATAAACTTCTAAGGTGGTGCCACGTACATGCTATTTATTTAAATCTTTCGTTATACCTATTCAATTTTATTCAGCCTAATGAAAGGCTTTTTTTAAAAAACTTGTTATTTATTTATTTATATTTAAGTAACTATACAAACGTAGTTTTATTTTAATTTTGAAACTTAAATAAACTTTGGCAATAAATTACCTATTATTTAGGTACGAAGTATCGAGGTTTGAAATAATTGGTTTTTGATGAGAAAAATCGTAAAATACAATATAAATAATACATTGGTAGTCAGAAAACTTTTAAGTAACTAAGTAAGTTTAGTAAGTATAATTTTTTTTGTTTTATTTTTTCACAGCAACAGCCCAACATTTCAAACCAAAAGGGGTATGATAAAAGATATTTTGCATAAGTTGATCAATCTTCTGATGTAGATTTCAATTTGTCAATTTTACGAAATGTACATTACTACAACGGCGGTCCCGATGTTGACGGCAACACTTCTCGAGGGCGCTGTAAAATGAAAGAAAATAAAACACATCGTAGATTTGCATCTTATTTATTGATCTGTCCTCCCAAAACTTTGTTTTCGCTTATGATCGGACTTACAAGGATTATCTTTTTCTTTCGACTACTTACAATACGTTACAGTTTTATTTTATAAAGAAATCACAATTAGTGGTGCGCCGCCGCCCGCCTCCACGCAGACAAATTAATTTAATCAGTCGTTTTACACAATGTTTCACAGTTCACCACATTACATGTACTCCCGCTTGCGCGTCCAACGTGTACCAGCTCTCAGTGATTACAAAATTAAATACTGTCGTTTATGTTATTTGTATTATATTTAGCATGTATTAATTTATCAAATATTGTAGTATTTAATGTAATAAGCGTTTTGGCGTGTATAAAGATTTAGTCAAGATAGGCATAGAGTAAATGTTTTTTTTTTTATACCAGGCATTTTCAACATGTATTGTAATGTATAAATAACTATTTAAAAAGTGTAGTTAACAAAAATACAATAATTATAATATAATAAAAGACTAAATTATTATTACAAATTACTTTCTAATAAAAGATGAATATGATAAAAATGTAATAAGTAATAAGTAAATTTTAATAAAATTATTTCATTTAATGTCAAGGGGTGATCAAAAATAATACAAAAAAAGAGTGAATGTGGTAAGCACTCCTTTATAATAATATAAGAAATCACTATAATTACAATCTTGATAACAAAATATAAAAAACGTGCAAATTATGTATATAATAAAACTGTAATAATATACATACTAAATAATTATTGTATCGTATTGATTTTTATGTATGTGATTAAGTATATAAGAATGGTTATACACAGTCAGATACAGTTCGAGACGCAAGAAGTCTTTTGAGATATTCCACAGAACAGAAGTGGAGCCAGCGGCGGCGCGCGAGCACGGCGCCCGCGCGCACTCTCGCGCGCACGTACGTACGCACGCACGCACGCACGTGCCCACGACCACGCAATATTTATACCCCCGGTCCAACGGACCGACCTAACTAGAAAATGAAAATCTCTATCGTAATTAAACTAACCTGTATAATTACAAATGCACAGTATGTATACATAATAACCATACACTTTTACATTACAATATGTATATAATTTACCATTTTAATTCATAATACGTTAACCGTGTTTACACTATGTATAATTGTATATGTATACGGGCGTCCGGACTCGGCGCGCGGGCTGTACAGACGGGATGCGCTATTTACAATACGACACGATCAAATGAACGATTCAACTACGCGTTTACTAACTCGAGTGAAGAGGCGACGCCGGAGTCCGAAGCGAAGCTATACAACGAAATTAACTTAAACATCAGACGAGTGTAACTCTAGCGCGGTGCGACCGCGTCGCGTGCGACTGACGCGCGTCGGTCGCGCGACAGTCGCAAGCGAGCGACGACGCCCGCGGGAGCGAGGAATCTGCGAAATGCCCGGGCGAGGTTTATACAAACTATACACAATTTACAAATACTTAGGTGTAGATATGGACGAAGTCGCGCGACGATCCTATGCTACCGGTGTTGAGATGGAAGACTGGGTACATATTACAGTTCGCTGTGTGGCTGCCACTTAGAGCTACTGAGGAATGCAGCGGCAGTGTTGCGTGCGGGGTGCGACGCGCACGGGACCAACAAACGAACTTCATATAAAAAACGATTTAATTCTTCTAAAAAAAGACTAACAAATTCTTTGAATAGATAACGTATTAAATTGCTCATGTTCGCTTTTCGCTCCCGTACGTATGACACTTTACAATGAATATATTATCCATCTCAAATACATATAACACTGAATAATGTGCAATTTACAAGCAATATTTTATTATTATTATATTAATACAGAAATTCGTAAATAATTTTACATTTAAATAAACGTAAAAATATTGTATTGCATTTCACTTTTCCTACAATATTGTTACAGTTTCTAACCAATGGTAACCAACCATAATGGTAAAAATGAAACCCTTATGGTACTCCATTGTTTGTTTACGTCACAGCTACATATTTGTTAAACAACGACATTATTCAGTGTTACGCAGACTACAACATTTAAAGACAAAACAAGTGGAAAAATAAACAACAAATAAATACCGACTCAATATTCACACAGGCTCACTCTGGTTCAACGACCAACAAATATCACTTAACTATGCAACGTCAGCGGTCGCTTGCGGCTGCGGGCAGATTCCTCTTGCGCATGCTCGGTCCTTACTAATTATTAATTACGGTAGAGTGTAGATACACACTTACAACAATCTAACCGACCCAATAACAAACACAAATGTTTACTAAGAACAACTCTTAAAAGGTTTTTAAAACCAAAATCATATTACAACAATGACTATGGTCCTAGTTCGTAGGAATTTGTACTCACCCAACACTAATCGCGTGTCGATGGTTCGATTTGATTGTTATAAGTGTGTTACAACCTTTACTCAATCTAAATTCATCTCATCAACTTTAATTTACACAAAAATACACATAAATCGCTCAGTTCCAAAAAAAAAAAATATAACAGCAAATGTGGCTTACAGAAATATCAGTTATAAAAATCTGTGCATAAATTGGATCACATCGAATGTCACTCGGTTAAAGCTTCTCGTAACACAAAACCATCCCTGCTCCGTAACATAAGAAAATTGCATCTTTACATACACACATACGGAACAGTTCTCGTGATAACGACACACTGAGATCACACTTTGCACCCTGTCACTTTCATGAAACATAAATTGTTTAATGTCACTTTATTAAAGCGTTTACACGTTTGGTTCAATGTACACACTTACAGTCTGTGCCACTTTGTATCTTCATTTTTATATTGTATTCGTTGTAACAGCATTAACTTATCCGTTCACATAGTCTCTTGCCTGTACTTCGACTCTGAAGAAAAGGCTTTAAACAAGCATCAAGATTCATGGTAATGTTATTGTGAAGCCATTAATTCGAATATCGCCTAGAAAATGAACACTGATGCTTAGTAGAGCCTGAAGAAATCTTATAGATTTTTGTTACATACTCCATGAGTTGCAGATGTCATTACTCAGATCCAGTGTACTACATTCGAGCCTCATGTATGTTGCAGTAATCTTCATTGGAGCAGTGTTCTTCAATGTAACCTATCAGGTCGGTATTCTTCAATGCTTGTATATGGATACATGGAAGTATTCATCACTGTCTAGGCACAGTGCACCGCCCCGGGGCAGTAGCTACTGTCGGCGTGTGGTGGCGGTGCTCGTCATCGGCCGGGCGCGGCGTGTCGTATGACGGAGCAGCGCGCGGTCCCCCCCCGCGGGGGGTGTGCGCGCTAGGGGCGCGGCGCGGGGGGCGGGCGGCGCGCGGGCGGCGCGGCGCGCTCGGGGCGTCAGTCCTCGTCCGACAGCGGCTCGTACTGGGCGGACATTAGCGGCGCGGGCTCGGGCTGCACGGGCGCGGGCAGCGGCGCCGCCGGGCTCGCGCCGCCGCTCACCGTCGTCACTGTGAGGAGAAACATTGTCACGTCAATGGATGTAGAACAGCGGTATGTCGAGGGACGAATACTAAAATGGATAACATATAACACATCGATCTTTAGATTAGAACGGCGTCTCTTAGCAACAAAACGTTGCAACTCGTAACAAGTTTGTATAATTCGTAATTTTATGAATGCAACTCGTCCAGTTTCAACTGACCGTCAGTGGCGGGCGTGGCCACGTTGAGCGCGGAGTAGGGGTACGCGTACGAAGTGGGGGGGTGGAAGGGCGGCTTGCTGCGCTCCTCGTCGCTGCGCATGACCTCCACGATGCGCGTCGTGACGTAGTCGTAGGCCGTCAGCACGCTGCCGCCGCCCACGTGCGCCGCGCTGTAGCGCCGGCCGCCGGTGCTGCCGCGGCTGCAATACAACGAATGACGTCAGTGAATCGTCAAGAAGCCAATAAAGCTGAATATAACAGAGTTCAAAAATGCGATATCCCACAGATTTCATAAATACAGATATTACCCACATATGTATCAATTCGAAATTGTAATGCACAATTAAAGGATCCTGTAGTATCCAAAACTACGAATAACTTGTAGTTGCAACAGCCTCGGAGCGGATTTGTTCCTTGTAACACTCACCCGGTGTGATGGTTGTCGGGCGGTGACACGGGCTCCAGATAGGGCGCGTGTTTGGGCGCGTCGCGTCGCCACTCGTCGCCCGCCGCGCCGCTCGCCGCGCCGCCCGCGCCCGCGCTGCCGCCCGCGCCTCCCGCCGCCCCGCCGCCCGCCCCGCTCCCCGCGCCGCTCGATGAGTATGTATCCGCACTCGAAACGGCGAAACGATTGCTGAAATACATTTTAAGGATAAGCGACAAACAATAAAATCTGTGAACTAAAAATCGCTTGGTGGAACGTCTTTACAAAAACAACAAACACGTCAGGTGTAAAACTGACAAAATGAAATGAACTCACTTGTGGTGTAATAACGAGTTGGTGTTCGGACTACTGAAGTCCCTGACGATGATGTTGGACGCCAGATCTCCCAGCTTCATACTCGTGGTGTGGCCCGTGAGTTGCGGGGGGCCGTCGTTCTCGCGATCGCGATCACGCTCCGACTCGCGATCACGTTGGTGATCGATGAGCATGCGATCGGCCTGTGATTGCACTGCGTCGCTTTCGCGTATGATCTTCTGAAACCAATGGTAGAAAGGTATGAGTTTGTTGTATGTGTTTAGATTTTTATTGGTGATGTCTGAACAACCTGAACAACAAATCGCGATAATTTCCGGAATGGCGGTCGAACACAATCGAACTTTAACTGTGATCATGTTACGAGTTACAATCATGACCACATGGTTGGCCTTGACAATATACTTACTAGTTATTTTATTATTGCTTTAATGAACATTCATTAAAGCTACTACATTCGTGATGATTTTTTTACACAATAACGTTACAAGTTTTGAAATATTAATAAAATAATTATACTTAGTAATCTGCTAAAAAAAAAAAAATGCTGTGTAATTTCATGCTGTTCCGAATTCCGATCAATATTTTGTTACGAGTACTGATCATGACCACGTTCCGAATATTAATCATGATGAAATGAATGATTATTAGTTTCCTCACGCGGAGTACTCACCGACGGGAACCGCTGGTTGCTGGTCTGGCTGATCTTCTGCGTGATGATTGCGTTGATGAGCGAAGCGGCCGACAGTTCCGCTCCAGACGCCGCGCTCACGCTCGCTGGCGCCGCCACCGTGGTCACGCCCGCTCCGCTCACGCTCGTCACGCTAGCCACGCTTACTGCCGTCCGACTGTGAGCAAGAAAACTATATAAATTAATAACTTATTTTACAACTACAAATAATTACTAATTCTATAGTTCTACTTCTACCATTTAACATTAGAAGCTAGTAGAAAATATTTACTACATTTTCGTATAAATTAAGTAGGAAAGTACCAACGACCACCAAAGACCAACTATGACGACATACCCATCTTTCCTGTCAAGTGTATGTATCGGTCGCTTGCCGGGCGCACCGTAAGCTCCGCCACCCGCGCCTCCGGTTGATCCTCGACGCTCGTCCGCACTCGATATGTTCTAGAAAACCAATAAACAATTAGCAACCCTATTTTTAATATTATAAATGCGTTTTTTGTTTGTATGGATGGATGAAGGTTTGTTACTCAATCACGCCGCAAAGACTGAACCGATTTGGCTGACATTTGGCACAAAGATAGATTATCGTTGGGAGTAACACAAAGGCTACTTTTTATCCCGGTAAATAAGAGAGTTCCCGCGGGCATCAGCTAGTTACTAATAAAACATTTCGCACGAATGGTGGACCATTATCTGCTGTCAAATATTTAGGGACTCCATTGCTTCATATTTCTGAAACCGCTGCAATTTCTTTCTACAGGGGTTGGAGGAAGTTGAGAGGAAATGGCTTTAAAACTAAATAGAAAGATCGATGTTTACAGAAATCTCGGAAATCGTCCCATTAAAACGACAAAAAAAAATTGATGTTTCCTGTGTTGTGTGAACCTTTTTCAAAATGAAAAGTCTTTATATACTAAGTATTCAATCAGTACCTGCGAGTGTGTCGGTATGAGATGGCGATCGATCAGCAACTGCTGCGTGTGCTGCGGGTGCTGACTGTGTTGATGCTGCTGGTGCTGTTGGTGCGGTTGGTGCTGCTCGATCACATAGTGTCGCTCTTGGATTGGCACCATTCTTTCTCGGCTGCGCGCAAGATTTACATTTTAAGTATGTACTGAATAATTAAGAGTATAATTTTTGAACAATTTTATTTACACATTAAATTTTTTCAAGAATAAAAGAAATAAATGTTCTAAAAGATAAAGACCACCAACCAAAGACCAGAGGCGTCATGAAATTTTACATTTACAACTTATTTATAACCATTATAAGTAAAATATAATAGCAGTCGAGGGTAGGTCAGAGATAAAAATATAGATACTGATGTATTGTTACCCGTCTCGCACGTCGCGTTGCTGCGGCGGTGGCGGTCGCCTGTCCGCCGGCGGGTACTGCGGGTGGTATTTCTGCGACATGGTGAATTCTCGAGAACCTCTGCGGCAGAATAAGATTTTTTTTATTTGTGTACCCCATCATGCTGCTACAAATCCGGCTCGAAGGACCATTATTACCGGGGGTAGAAAATATTCATTTTCATTCAATGCTATCGGCTATCACTTTCTGTAAGTTTATTATAGGGTTGACAAGGGGCAAGGTAAGGGATTTCTCCTTATCGTCTATTCCCTCGATGGAAGAACGGAAGACGCCTACCTGATGTCATGATGCATGTGCTGCGGATGCTGCTGGTGCTGCTGGTGCTGCGCGTGGTGCAGCGGCGAGGAGGCCGGCGGCTCGGGCGCGGGCTCGTCGCGCCGCGGCACGGGCAGCGCCGGCGCGATCGACGCCGCGTTCACCAGCTGCGCGAATGCCTCGTGACCTAGACATAAATACGCTTTCTTGTACTACCATCTCCTAAGCACGCGCGCATCAGTGACGTCTAGTTTGGACTTTCGTCAATCTAGTTTCGGTCGTCCCTTTCATGTCCCTTTCCGACATATGGCAATCGCTACCATTCTTAGATCATTTTTTTTTGAACATATTTATAGATATTTGGTAACGCAACATTTTTGTAAAAAAAAATTGCTGAAATAATTCAATATACGCAACCATCGTTTTAATATTATACGGAAATAAGAAAAATTTCTTTGAAGTGTATTCATAACGTGCTCATTAATATGTTTTATCAACAAATACAATGCATGGCCGTTATTTTTGATTAGAAAATGGGTGTCAATTTCGTAATAAGGACTTCAAACAACCTCGGAAGTTATAGTTGTTAAAGTTGATCATCTGAGCCTAATATTTCTAACATAATGTGGATAAAGAAGTTTCACTTCAATAAAAATGTTAACTCACCAGGCGGGGGGTGGGGATGCGAGTAAGTGTGCGTATGCTTTTGTATTACGGACACCGTATCGCGATCCCTCCTGATCGCCTGATGCTGGTGCTGGTGCTGCTGTTGCAGCTGTTGTTGAAGGTGTTGTTGTTGCTGCTGGTGTTGCTGCTGCTGCTGGTGTTGCTGTTGTTGTTGCTGCTGTTGGTGCTGCTGCTGCTGCTGTTGGTGTTGTTGCTGCTGCTGTTGTTGCTGCTGCTGATGTTGGTGTTGCTGCTGCTGATGATGATGGGAAGGCTCTCTTTCTCTTCGCACGACGCCATGCATCTGTTGCGAGGTGATGTAGTCGGTGAGCATGATCTGCCGTCGCTCCAGGCCGTACGTGCCCCGGGACACTGCCGTTGCTGTCGCCTACAATGTGGAAATATAATATACTAGCGGACCCGACAGACGTTGTCCTGTCTTAACTATGAATATTGAAACTCCCCTTTTACCCCCTTGGGGAGAGAATTTTCAAAAAATGTAAAATACGTAATTCTTTATTTTTGATCAAGAGCCAAAATATCAAGTTTCATAAACATAACTTGAAAAATAACTTGAAGAACGAAGGACTATCATACAAACATTCAACCCCTATTTAATCCCTTAGGGGGTAGAATTTTTAAAAACTGTGAAACACCTACTTTTTTGTTTTCAATTTAAAGCCTAAGTACCGAATTTTATGGGTATAGCTTGAAAAATAACGGAGTTTCATACAAACTTTAACCCCCCTTTTTACCCCCTTGGGGGGAGAATTTTCGAAATATGTAAAATACGTAATTCTTTATTTTTGATCAAGAGCCAAAATATCAAGTTTCATAAACATAACTTGAAAAATAACTTGAAGAACGAAGGACTATCATACAAACATTCAACCCCTATTTAACCCCTTAGGGGGTAGAATTTTTTAAAAGTGTGAAACACTTACTTTTTTGTTTTCAATTTAAAGCCTAAATACCGAATTTTATGGGTATAGCTTGAAAAATGACGGAGTTTCATACAAACTTTAACCCCCCTTTTTACCCCCTTGGGGGGAGAATTTAAAAAAAATGTAAAATACGTAATTCTTTATTTTTAATCAAGAGCCAAAATATCAAGTTTCATAAACGTAACTTGAAAAATAACTTGAAGAACGAAGGACTATCATACAAACATTCAACCCCTATTTAATCCCTTAGGGGGTAGAATTTTTAAAAACTGTGAAACACGTACTTTTTTGTTTTCAATTTAAAGCCTAAATACCGAATTTCATGAGTATAACTCGAAAAATGACGGAGTTTCATACAAACTTTAACCCCCCTTTTTACCCCCTTGGGGGGCGAATTTCGAAAAATCCTTTCTTAGTGCTCGCCTACGTCATAAAAGGAACCTACTGTCAAAATTTCAAGTTTCTAACTTCAGTGGTTTAGGCTGTGCGTTGATCGTCAGTCAGTCAGTCAGTCAGTCAGTCAGTCAGTCAGTCAGTCAGTCAGGACAAGCCTTTTTATATAATTATAGATTACATTAGTTCAAAACTATCACGCGTTTTATAATTAGCCAAAAAAGATAAAAGAGAAGTAAGTAGTGTAAAAGCTTACATTCTGAAACGATGAAGGGGACTGCGGCCGCGGCTGGGTGCCCGCGCCCGCGTAGTAGGCGCCGCCCGGGCTGCGCCGCCGGTACTCCAGGTTCCTCTTGTCCGGCAGGTGGTGCGGACCGTGCACCGGCGTGCCGGCAGTGATGGACCCCGTCTTCGGGTCCGAGGGTATCCTCTGGGGCTCGTAGCGCGTCTCCACGGGTGTCCCCAGGGTGATGGAGCCCTTGGGGTTGGCGGGCAGCTTGAGCGTCGGGCGGGGGGACGCGACCGGTTTGGGCTTGTTGTTGTACTGGGTCGGGGACTGTCTCTCCGCCGCTCTGTACGCTGCGTATTCCGCGTTGCGGTGTTGCTGGGGACAAGCACGGGATATCAAATGATCGTTCTTTGTTAACACTTTTCTTTATAATTTATATGATCAAGGTTATTTAAAAATAATTATATTAGGAACGCAGAACAATTCGTCTGCAGCTAAGTTAATCTGAGATGCACGGGACGGCAACTCACAGGTTTGGGCGGCAGGTCGTGGCGCGGCCTCTTCTCGCTGAGGTCGAGCGGGTCCGCGGGCGGGTGGTGCGGCGCGTGCGGCGGGTGCTGCGCGTGCGAGTGCGGCAGGTGGTGCGGCGGCGCGGCGCGCGGCTCGATGTGCAGCAGCATGACGTCCTTGCCGCCGTCGGGCGGCAGCGGCGTGATGGTGGCGCCGCGGTGCGGCGAGCGCGGCGAGTGCGGCGAGCTGCCGTGCGCCGCGTGCGCCGCGTGCCCGCCGTGCCCCGCGCCGCTCACCACCGTCAGCGTCGCGAGCGGCTCGTGCGTCGACACCTTCATACGGAACATGAAGCGTTCACATTTCACTTTGACATTTATACTGACATTTAACATGTATCTTTGAAACAGAAAACTTATCGAAGTTGAATAGCCAGGTTGATTTTTTGCACAAGAACAAACCAGCCCAGTGTCTTCAACTATGCTTAAATCATCAAAAAAAAAAGCAACAGAACAGCTTGAATTATCATTTAGGGAATTTTTTCTGGCAGGTTTCCATCGCATAATACCTACAAGCGAGTAGTAGAGTAGAGAGTCCTCACCTTGGGCGGCTGCGCGTGTGGATGGTTGCCGGGCTGCGCGTTGGGGTGCGGCGGCAGCGGGCGCGAGTTGCGCATGAGGCTCACTTCGATCATGTTCAGCACCACGTCGCGCACCGTCAGCGGCGCGCCCACGCCCGCGCCTATCACCGCGCCCGTGCCCTGCGTGCTCACCGCCGCCCCCACCCCCGTCCCCGCCGCCGGCGCCGGCGCCGCGCTCGGGATCGAGCACGGCACGCCGGTCGCGCCCGTGCCCGCCCCCGCCCCCGACCCCGTCCCGGTGCTTGCCCCTGCCGCCGCCGTAGGCGCTGGCGCGGGCGCGATTGTCTGAAAACAAATAAAAAATATTTAATTCATGTGGCTCTTAAAAGAAGTTGAGGCTTTACAATTACAACTCAGTAGTTGCTCTTTTCAAAACACAAAAGTTTTCAATTTTTTTTTTTTTGATTATTTGCTCCACCACTAAGACCATCACCACCACCACTAACAGCCCCTCAGAATTCACAACTGCGAGAAGGCGTAATCGACGCTTCCTCCTTCCGCCAAACATATGTTTGGCTTGCACGCTTTCATTTTAAAGTCTCTAATGTTGATCGAGCTCGAGTTGCCGCCTCACCTTGGCACTAGGGGCGTCGTTCTCCTCGTCCGCCGTCTCCGTGGCGGAGGAGTCGTACTCGTCCCGGCGGTGCCGGCGCGGCGCCACCGCGTCCGTGCGCGGCCCCGGCAGCGGCGGGGGGCGCGGCGACTCCGCGCTCGCCGTGTCCGTGTCCCCGGAACTGAGTATGCTGTCGTCCGTGTCGCTCCCTCTCGAGGGTTGTCTTTCACTCAGTAAAACGTCCAGTTGAAGTTTTTTTCTATACGTGAAGTAAAACGCTTTCAGGCTAGCCGGGGTCCTCCCGCTCGCGGCCGACATTCGCTCCCAAGCGGTCCCGTGTTCCCTCAGTAAGGTTCTGAAGCCCGCCGCTTCGTCCTCGCTCGGTTCCGGCGCGGAGCCGCCTTCGCCTATGGTGTCTAGCCGCCGAGTTATTCTCTTGAAACACGTTAGGCAGCACTTGCTGAGGTCGCCTGGGATTTCTGTAGGACAAACATTTAAATGCCATTTTTTTTTGTTTTTAACTTGGTTTTTTTACCACCTGCAGAACTCATGTATGATTTTTTCCCATCAGTTAATCTAATTTTATTATTCGCCAGCGATTTGGCTCAGGGATCCAAAATGGATATTGGGCTCCGATACTAGAAACTCAAGACTCCAAAACTTTTGAGTTTTAAATACCACATGCGTTTGAATGAATTTGCGTGTGAACGCAATTGCGTTCACACGCAAATTAAATTTTCTCATCTTTATCCATTTTAAAAATAATCAATGAAGAGACATAAAAGAAAGAGAAACTCACGAAACTCCTCCATTAGCGGCCTCTTCAGGTCTTGCGGCAGGTCGTGCCACCGCGGCGGCAAGTGCCTCAGCCGCTTAGCCCTCGGCCCGGCGCACGATGGAACGGTACACCTGCTTCTTCTCGCTCGCACGAATCTGCAGTGGCACGCCTCGCACACCCTGGCCCCCGCCACGGACGGGTCGAGGCCGTACTGCGCCGCTCTCGACGGCGCCACGGATCTGGTGGCGCCGTTCGCCGAACAAACCGCGCAGGAGCTGCTGCCGGTCGTTACCGTGGTGGTGGTCGTACTCGATGGTGGAATGATTGAGGAAGGCGTACTCGTTCTTTCCGTCATCGCTGTAAAGAAAAAAGTGTTGTAGAAGGCCGGTCTGCTTAACGTTTCATTGTCCACAAGATGGCGTACAATGTTACATTGATATACCCAAAAATCGGAACACTCTAGAGTTTTGAAAAAAGCAAGTGCTGAGTTTCTTGTTAGCTTTACTCAACAGAATTTGCTTATCGAATTGGTACACGATATACGGTAGAATTTTGGAAAGTCAAAGCATAGAGATGAATAAGATTAAAAAATTTAAAATCTAGAAAGAAGGGAGATGAAGATTATAATCTTAAAAACTATTGCTTATGATAGTGACTACAACATGATCCTCACAATTCTGAGACGTCTTGTCTGGAGAGAGAAAATACCAATTGGTGGAACATTTTAAATAAGCGAAATACCCTCTCAGCATAGGATATAGCTTATATATAAGCTAAGGCAAAACTAAAACTTCCAATATGGGACGAGAACGAAAGTTAAAGATGTTAGTTACGGTATCCCCTATAAAGACAATGCTCATTTAATCTCCAATAATAATAACATAAAAACCTCTTAAATACAAACACGTTCAACTATATCATCGTGTACACAACAATACCCGGCCGTAAATAAATTAATCCGGCAATGCAATTAGGCTTTCAAAACCAAATTGCGCTAAACAATTAAACATTTAATGTGAAATCAGAGCGGGATAACGCCGGGCTCGGGCACCAGACGGACGTGCAATATTCACGGCCCAGGTTGGGCGCCAATTTGCGCGGAGCGGATTAGCGAGGGGGTGGCGGAGGTGAATAATCCCTAAATACATTATTTAACGGATTGAGCTCTGTAAAATACAGTATACACCGTCAAAGATTCAATCCTTTTTTTAATATTTCTAGCTGTTGTGCGCGACTTCGTCCGCGTCAATTTCTGTTATTATGACCGCGATTAAGAAGTTTTTAAAAGAATATATTTTAAACTATCGGCTAACTATTTCGGCCCGCTCCGGCTTCGCACGGGTATAATAAAATATATAGCCTATGTCATTCACTGTTAATGGATGTTATTATACATATAAACCTTCCTCTTCAATCACTCTATCTATTAAAAAAAACCGCATCAAAATCCGTAGTTTTAAAGATTTAAGCGTACATAGAGACAGAGAAAGCGACTTTGTTTTATACTATGTAGTGATATGGATAATTTTTCCCGTTTTTTCAACATTTTTCACTGATGCTTCGCTTCTATTGGTCGCAGCGTGATGTTATATAGCCTAAAGCCTTCCTCAATAAATGGACTATCCAACACAAAAAGAACTTTTCAATTCGAACCAGTAGTTCCTGAGATTAGCGCGTTCAAACAAACAAACTCTTCAGCTTTATAATATTAGTATAGATTATAAATGCGATAGTGTGCGTGTGATTTGTCCGTCAACCACGCAGCAACGGAGCAATGAATCGATGTGATCTTTTGCACGGATATAATTGAATACGTAGAGAGTGATAGAGGCTACTTATATCCCGGAAAAAAGAGAGTTCCTGAGGGATATACGAAAACCAACCTCACGTGAACGAAGTTGACGTCAAAAGCTAGTTAAAGAATACTGTACATTTTCTAAAACACCTTATCGCTCTTTTTAGGAGTTCTACATATCGAACGCCCTGATCACTGCAGCTGTCAGGTACACTAAAACCATTCGCGGAAAACGGATCCCGCCTCGATTGCTGTACATTATTTTCATCTCCTTCTATAGTAGAGATTTCCATACAACCCAGTCCATCTGTGAATCCAGTGTATCCCTGCCTGATGCCATCGGTTCACCTAGTTAGGTGTCGCCACTCCAGCACCCCAACGACATTTTTATACATGCATATAAAATTCGACCCCCGAATTGTGCAAACTCAGAGCTACCTCTCCACGTGAAGGAAGATTCTTCAAACGTATCACATAGAAGTATTGAAATTCGTTTAAGCTGCGAGATTAAAGCATCAGTATCAAGCATCAGATGGACATTCATATTCACAGCCTCTGGTTGGGCGCCAATTTGCACGGGAAGGATTAGTGAGGGGGGCGGGAGGGGAGGTGGTGTATTGTCCCCATTTACATTATTTAACGAATTGTGCAAACCGTTTTCTGTAAACAATTATTATGTATGAACGAGTATTTGATTAAATTAAAGGATTTTGGTATCCTTCATTGAATGTAATCCCTTCATTAATCTTGATGAATTTTAATTTGGTTCGTTGCTTTAATGTATGATTAATAAGTAATTATTTGATAAGAAGCACATCATACTAATATTATAAAGGCGAAAGTTTGTTTGTGTGAGAGTGTGTGTGTATGTTACTCCTTCGCGCTACAACGAAAAAACCCAATTTGGCTGAAATTTTAATTGGAGATAACTCATACCCAAGACTAAACACATAGGCTACATTCTAGCCCGGTAAATTAAAGAATTTCAAGAAATCATCTAGTACAAAGCTAAATTAACCTCACCTCACTTAATATTCTCTAACACAACTTTCAATCAGTAGAAAAAAAGAGTAAACCTATTACTGCTAGTAAAAACTAACTATACGGTTTTCCTACATACAATTTAACCTCTGGGATTGCACTTCCGAATGCCGCCAAAGTTTACTGTTTCACTCATTGTTTAACTGTTGGTGCAGTTTCACTGTCTGTTTATCATATTGAGGAATAGCCACGTAGCGTTTATGGGCTACATGACTTTGTTTAGAATTATTAGGATGCACTTAGGAAAATTCAGACAAAGATAAGCCGGTTTACGAGATATTTCTCTCAGGTCAGGTGTAAATATCTATCTTACTTTTTTTTAAACCACTTAATTCGTTTAGCTTTATAATATCATCTTGAGAATTTGAGAATGTCGGTACGTTTCCTAATTTCATGAAAAGTGACACCGCTACAAATGCGACGGTTGTATTTGCAAAGCTATTTTGAAGATAAAATCCTACGATTTCTAAAAATGTACCTACCTACTCAATAACTATTATAGGAAAATAGCATGGAAACGAAGTTTTCGCGGAGAAATTATATTAGTGAGTTTGTCTATCGTTTCGTAACGTCGACAAAATCGCTCTTTCCATCGAATCGAACCAACTATGTTTAACCAACCACATTTGGTTTACGCTGTGTACAATCAAAAGAGTGTATTAAACATACAACCACAGCCAAATCCGAGTACGGCTCGGTCAATTAATCTCCCAATTACTGATATTTGCACGAGCACTAATTGGATCCAACTGCGGCGCGCTTTGTTTAGTTAATCTCGGTATGATTCCTCGATTCTCAGCGTTACTGAGAACTACCCCCCAACTGGCGCCCAACGAGGGAATTCACGCTTGTGTATTTTCCTTCAAAATTGATTTTACACGGCAAAAGCCGTAAGATAAGAAGCGGAAAAAACACATTAACAAATATCATATCATCAGTATCTCAGTGATACTTATGCGGGCAAATTCTGCTACTGGCAACAAAGAAATTTTCATTATTGAAAATAAATACGTGTGTATGTAATTAAAATACTTATTTAATAATTGAAAAATATTTAATTTTCTTGCAGGCCATTATCGTGGCCGCTTTAAAAAAAACTAGAATTCAAATATTAGTGAGGTAAGGTATGTGTTGCAAGTTGCAACAGTGATTATTATTAATGTTAATAGTTTTTTTATTGTCTCGGTTAAAGTTTGTTAGGCGACGTTGCAATAGACCCGAGATTATCATCAGGTCTTTTTATTAAATAATTGAATCGCCATGCAATACCCGCACTCACTCCACACGGCTGGCGAAATGTCCACACCGAGGGATTTGTGTGTTTGCGTGTCGCATGTTTGCCGGCGTGACGCCGAGCGTGACATTTTAACGAGCCGCTGCCGGCGTGTGTGCTCGCCGACACGGCAAACACGGGGGAGACATCTTGCGGATTAAACGCTCAAAGCTCGGCGCTCGGACGGCGCTGTGGGTTTACATTGCTGCTGTTGCCGGGATTATTCAGCGAATGGACTATTGGCTACATAGGCAAAATATTAAAAAACTAAAAAAATATTAGTAGGCCAACCTGTGGCTCTTATCCTATTAATATTATAAATGCGAATGTTTGTATGTTTGTTACTCAATCACGTCGCAACGACTGAACCGATTTGGCTGAAAGGCACAGAGATAGATTATAGTCTGGAATAGGACAAGGCTACTTTTTATCTCGGGATATACAGGGTGTCCCGCGGCTATGCCACATGGAGGGGAAGTACCTTAAATATTGTAGATAGAACATTTTACTGAAAGAAGACTTCATTTTAATTTAAAAAACAATTTAAACTGCATTCATAGATTTTTAAATAATTGCCTGGTTGAACCGGGACTCGAACTCGCTATACGAGAAAAAAAAATTAACCTTTATCTTTATCATACCGATCGAAAGGCTTCATCATAAGGATTATTTTTTGTTAAATAACATAGCATGAGAAATAAAAGGAAGACTATGAATTTTAGCCTTTGATGTAAAATTTTGTTCAGAAAAATGAAAAGCTGACATTGGCGTATCGACATACAACTGACATGAACTATTACTAATGAGTATCCACTTGAGAAGTACGCATCATTTCCCGATCCTTACTATCCTTACTTATATTACCTATAAATGCGAAAGTGTGTTTGTTTGTTGATTTATTGGTTTGTCTTTCAATCCCGCTGCAATTCGTAGCTCTGTCTGTCGATACGCCAATGTCAGCTTTTCATTTTTCTGAACAAAATTTTACATCAAAGGCTAAAATTCATAGTCTTCCTTTTATTTCTCATGCTATGTTATTTAACAAAAAATAATCCTTATGATGAAGCCTTTCGATCGGTATGATAAAGATAAAGGTTAATTTTTTTTCTCGTATAGCGGGTTCGAGTCCCGGTTCAACCAGGCAATTATTTAAAAATCTATGAATGCACTTTAAATTGTTTTTTAAATTAAAATGAAGTCTTCTTTCAGTAAAATGTTCTATCTACAATATTTAAGGTACTTCCCCTCCATGTGGCATAGCCGTGGGACACCCTGTATATTATAAGAGAGTTCCCGCGGGAATAGAAAAACTCAATCCACGCGAACGAAGTCGCGGATATCATCTAGTAAAATCAATAAAAGGAAAAAATCGACTAAGAGGTGTTTTGGAGCAATAAGAATTCAACAACCGAAGCGTTTCTCAAATTCATTGAAAAAGAGTTAAAAATAACTACACTAACCTGGATGACTTTCCTCGAAGAATAAAAAACCACAAGTTAAGGACTTCTTTATTGCAAGATAGGCTTGCGCTTGACGACAAGTACGCCCGATGAAGTCTAAATTGGAACGCCCAAAAGATCAAATCAAGAAGAAATCGAGTTCCATTCATAGTCGTTAATGAACTCCAAATTATACAGAGTTTAATTGTACTGAACAAACAGCAGTCGGATCCAATTAGCATCTGTCCAAATAGATACAATAATTGGGCGACTTCAACAGTGGCCTACGGTATGGTAAGATAAAAAAGCTCTTTCGAATAGAATGGCGCCAATTTCGAATTAAATAATTGTGAACCCTCTTCCGACTGCTGTGTTATTATGTAACTCAAGTTCGTGTGCCCATAGAGTTAGTTTCAAATCAAATGGGCTACGCCAGAAAACTCGCTCCAAAGTCCCTTCCTTCAGCTCCACATCCTTGGTCCTTGCTCTTAACTTAGAATTAAAAAATATTCACATTGGTTAATATAAAAACTTAAGCGTCCGCCATCGCGCTCGTGCTCACTTTTGAAGTGAACGAATCCTACGAAATCAACAGTGTGGTTTTACCGATAAAGGCGCTACGATTCGATGAGGTTTTTTGTGGCCTCAAAATTCAAAATCAACTCTAACGAGTGTGGCTGACGATTGGTAATCCATTAAAATGTTGTGTACAATTGAATTGTGTTCAGTGTTCACTGTGATCGCTGCAATTTGTGAAGTAGTGAACAAAGCGTGTGTCGGCGACGCTGATTTGTAATTCCGTGTGTGCACGTCGCAGGCCGGATTACCGCTGACGGGATAAGCGCTGCAGGTATTACGGGGGGCGTGTTTATTTGATGCCTTGATGGGATTGTTGGGTAAAACCCATTTAAATATCTACTCGTGTAGAGTGTGAAAGGTTATTTCAAGAAATTCCAGTGCCTGGTACTAATCCTGTTATACAAAATATCCATACTTACTAAAAATAATATAGTTGCAAAAGTAACTGTGTTCTATTACTTTATATATTCGTTTTTCTTGTTTGTAGGTATTCACTTTTCTGGACACGGACATAATTCATTCTTATGTCACAAAGGAGGTGGGTTGATAAGGCAACAAAATCCGCCCCTCATACACTCGAAAAAAAAAGTTCCAGATTTCGACAAATTGTAAATGTATTTATATACTTGAAGATATAAACTTTATTTTAATATAAAGTTTAGGTGATAAAAAAAATAGTAAGTTACAGAAAATATTAACCAAAAAGAGAGTGTTTCTTTTACTTTTCTTACATTTTCATACATTTTAGTCGTTTTTTAAGCTTTGATTTAATATTTTAGAATGAGGCGCTCCATGAACCAAAATAAATTAATACTCATATAAAAGCTTATAAAAAGGAGCATCATTATCAGTTACGTTTACCATGGTTCATGGAGCGCCTCATTCTAAAATATTAAATCAAAGCTTAAAAAACGACTAAAATGTATGAAAATGTAAGAAAAGTAAAAGAAACACTCTCTTTTTGGGTAATATTTTCTGTAACTTACTATTTTTTTTATCACCTAAACTTTATATTAAAATAAAGTTTATATCTTCAAGTATATAAATACATTTACAATTTGTCGGAATCTGGAACTTTTTTTTTCGAGTGTATGAGGGGCGGATTTTGGGCCTTATCAACCCACCTCCTTTATAGAATACTCACGCATTTTTATAGTTACTATAAATCAACGCGGACAAAACCGGGCGCTTCAGTTAGTAATAGCAAATAATTTCTCATAAATTCAAACCCAGAGTTACAAAACTTAGTAAGTAGCTCTTTTTATACATATACAATATTATAGGTAAATAGGCTATTATTTTGATACTTAAATCTAAAACCCATAAGAATATTAGATGGTAGTCGCAAGGAAAATAATTTTGCCTTTGAACAAATTCTTTGGGGGGTCTCAAAATAATATAATTGATGTTTGGCTCCTCAGATTTATACAAAAAAATAGAATCAACTTGACAACCGCAGTAATACAGTAATTGAATATAAAAAATGAAAGAACTACCCTGGGGGAAATAATAGCGATGAATAATAAAGTGGGAGCGTTCAAGAGAAATTCTTGGATTTTTACGACGGCTATTATTGTGGGCCGTGTTATGTTATAATGTATAATTATTATGTCCTAATATTTTTTTTACAGAATATTTTAGCCAAGCTGAGCTTAACTTACATATATTCTCCTCTCCCCTCCAAATAAGCGAAAAGCTTGTGCTAGGAGTGGGTACGACAATAGTGCAAACGGGTGAGGCTCGAACCTTCGACCTTTTAGTTCAGTTCAGTTCAATCTGCACCTTTTTAGCATTGGGCTATTGAGGCTTAAATATCACTTAATAATTATCACTAACAACCAATTCGATAATGACGATGATGAATATAAAAAAGTACAACAAGCGCAAATCACCGATAAACGCTATAACCACCGGAGTTGACACTAAACCACTCAAATAACGCATTAATTACAATATTATACTTCCATTATAAATCACAGAGGCATAAAAGCGGAGGCGCTCAGTCAATTAATTTCCTAATTAGTGGAGTTTGCACAGACACTAATTGGAGCCGAGTCCTGACTGCGATTTGTTCTGTGTAATTAAATTCAGCATAATTTGGTGCTCGTTGCAGGTTTGAGTTTGGCGCCCGATGTGGGTCTAACTTAGATCTAACAGAACTCGAGGAGGAGTCTATAGGAAATAGAATAGAATAGAAATATTTTTTACTAGCTGATTCCCGCGACTTCGTCCGCGTGGAGAAGGTTTAGAGTGACTTGCTACTATCCGCGAGAAGTTATGTCCTCTATCTCCGAAAATATTTAGTTATTTTGTGGGTAATTTGAACCGTTTACGCAGCGCACGCAACGGAAGCCCTCAAATATGGGTAATTTTCCCCGTTTTTGCAACATTTTTCACTGATGCTTCTCTCCTATTGGTCGCAGCGTGATGTTGTATAACCTAAAACCTTCCTCGATAAATGGACTATCCAACACAAAAAGAATTTTTCAATTCGAAGCCGTAATTCCTGAGATTAGCACGTTCAAACGAACAAACTCTTCAGCTAAACTATAATATTAGTATAGATTCAAATAAACTTTTACAAGTGCTTTTAAATCGTCGACGAATCTACCACTGGTTCCGAATGCCCTTCCTGCCGAGAAGAGCCAGCAAATGCAAACACAATTTTGTCATTTTGGATACAATGTCACCAACTTATCTGTTCAAGTGGACTCTGGAGCTAAGGCCGCTATTTTAAAATATCATTCCGCTCAATTCCGTTGTCCAAGTTCATAGTCATATTTGCTGCTACCAGAAATGTTTTTCTTAGAGATATAAGCTATGTGTGTACGTCTATTATGTTGGTATGAAATCCTTACTTGTAAATATTATAAACCCTTTTATAACATTGATGATGGAAGTGTGTGGTATCTGTTGGTTTGTCCATTAATCACACGCACGCAGCATGGAGCAACGTATCGATGTGATTTTTTGCATGGGTATAGTTGAGGACCTAGAGAGTGACATAGGCTACATTTTATCCCGGAAAATCGAAAACTAAATATGGTATTTATTATAACAGCTAAATAATGTTTCGTACCTATACCTAACTAACCAAATATAATTACAATTGAATGCGCTAGGCAATTTTAATTGGTTTGATCGATGGTGTGCCGATATACATATGTACCTAGGTTTGTTTTTAGAATGTGCGAAAATATTATGATGAATTGCGAAAATAAAATTCAACCATCACAGCATATTACACTCCTGCAATACAACATTAACAAATTCGCAGTTTTCCAAGTCGAGGACTATCAGAAGCTTGTGTACAGCTTTGGGGTCTTCACTGTAAAGAGAGACAAACTCAAACGAAAGTTGCCTAATTTCCTTAAAGCCTCAAGCAGGTGTAACGAAGTAACGAAACCCGCGACCGCAAGCACGAGAGCTAGTTAGATCCGGTGTTTAACCCTCGATGGGGCGGCGCCGCGAGTCCGCCGCGGCCCGAGGGACCTCTAAGTGAATTAAGTGTTTGCCGACTCACAGACACTCGTCGGTTATTACGCCGAGAGGAATATTTTATACGCCGCCGTGAATCGAGATTCACAAAAAAAACGCAAGCTCTTTGTCGAGATGTCGCATTTGCATTTTTAAAAAATTCGCAAATGTCACGAATTAAAATATTGGAGTGGTTTTTGTATGTATTGAATGGACCTACTTCTTTATAATGGAACCTCCTTTCATCGCTGCCCGTACACTATTATACATTAATTTTCAATGGGTTAAACGGAATCGCAGTGTAAACTTTTCGGGGAAGTTGTTACGCTCGGTATATAAGGCGGGGGATGAAGATCGCGCGGCCAGTCTGCGGTGGGCGGCTGCTCGGAGATGTTGTCTCTGTACCGCGCGTGGCTCGGGCCGAGTCCTTGCGTGGCTCGTCCCGCGCCGCCCCCGGGAGCGCACAGGCCCGTCCCGCGACGGGCCAGGGCTCCTTCGCCGCCTTCGTCCCCGCCCCCGCCCTCGCCGTCGTCGACCACTTCGAGCGAACTCGACGTCGAGCGAATCGAGGAGTCCCCGCCGACGCGTCAGAGCAACACGGTTCTGGACGTGGCGTCCTGCGACGGGCCCGTCCGCTTCAGCCGCGTCCTGAACGTGGCCTGGCAGGAGCCGAACCAGGAGCGGGAGTGGCCGTGCCGCCACCGGAAGACCCCGGCGCGCTCCACGCTGCACTACTACCCGTGCAAGACCTGCGGCTCTAAGTTCCCTTCGTACTACTTCGTTCATAAGCACAGGAAGAGTTGCCACGCGGAGGAAACCACCACCAGTCAGGGGTCGCCCGAACCGTCGACGTCCAGTGCGTGAACGACGAACGTGATGTGTAAATTGTGGGGTAAACAACCCTATTTTGTGGGATAAATAGCCATCTATAAGGGGGTAAATTTTAATAACCTAAAATAAGTTAGGTAGGTAATTCACCATAATGTGTGAAGTAAATAGCCGTAACATGTGGAGTATCAATGACCATATCAGTATTAGGGTATCGAGTGATCGGGCGAGCTTACCGCGCTGTAGGTTAAATTAATTTAGTTACATTGTTGAAATAAAAGTTTTATCAACAAATGGCGTTTCAATTATAAACCTACTTTAGAATAGAATATAGTAGAAATTGAATTTTTATTCAAATAAATCTAATTATTTATCGATAATATTATGTTTAAGATGTACAATTAATTTCTAAATCATACAATTGAACAAGTTAATTTTATTAATTTTAAGATTTGGTTGATTAAATTATACTTTAATTATTACTCATTATTTTAAACAAAACCTTATATTAATTAATTATCTCACTGTAGAGCAAGTTACTTTTTTTTTTTTCATTTTACATCTTTGATTGACTACAATGTGATAATGCAGTCTGAAATGGAATTACGTAATTTCAATGCAATATGACATGAATCTAAATGCACTAATCTAATTTACATAGGGTAAAATTTTAATTAATATCAAATCCTGGGAATTTACAATAATAGCTCATTAAAAAATCCCTAAATTCGATAAGCACTTAAATAAAAAATAATTAAAATTACCATTCTAATCATAAAGTTCAATATGAAATATCATTCATATTGAACAAGTCTATTATCATCATGACCAAGTCTATTAAGAAATCTCATCAATAGATGAGATTTCTTAATAGACTTGCTCGTCTAGTACACTATCTGACATAACACTTTATGTCAGATAGTGTACTTACTCATTCCTGGCGTAAGGAAATTGATACTAATAGGATAAAATACTCACCGGGCTCCGGTGTGGGCGGCGGATGCGTGGGCGTGGGCGGGTGTTCTGGCTGCGGCGTGGGCGGCGCACTGCCCGATAGACACGTCGACACCGCGCCGCCGCTTGGCGCTGATGTCGTCTGTCATATATAATTTTTAAGATTAACTTAAAAAATTGGGCTCACATTAAAGGCCTATTAAAAGAACTTCTTATCTCGGACATGCCTTGTGTTTTACATTGTCATGGCATATATTTGATAGCTGAGAACCTTTCCACCACGCTGATAGAAAACATTGAAAGGTACTTTCTTATCTTAGATATAAACATCAAAAACCTGATACGTAATAAATATCAATAATGTATGGGTTGATTTGTATGTAAAGTATTGTATGAAAAGGTGTGGACTGCGACCAAGCACACTTGCTCTAGTCTGGGCAACTGTGTAACTTAATTCAATGTAAACTAAACAATAACAAAATAGTAAGTAATCATAGTACTTACTAGTAGCCATTGCAGTACTTAGTAAGATTTATACAATGTAGGTCGTGCAAAATTATATAGGTATTTAATAAATCATAAACTTAAAAACATACTCACAGTAATAACCGTTGCAGTAGTAGCCGCAACTGTGACAGGCGGCAACTCCGACAAGGTCGGAACCGTCGCCTCGGAGGCCGGCGGCGTCGGCGCCGACACGGTCGGACTGCCGACCGGGCCGGACGCGCTGGTCACAACACTCACATTCAAACTATTCACAGCACTGCTAGTACTCGTCAACGCATTGGGCACACTTAAACTTGCACTAGAAGTACTTCCACTTGGTATAAGTCCACTTGTATTGCTGAGTCCGTCTAGGCCTGAACTGTTTGAACTCAGGCCAGTTAAACCTGTCGAACCGCAGCCAGTGGGTCCACTTGAACCGCTCATATCGCTCGGACTCCCACTTGTTGTGTTCGCGACCGGGGCTGGAGGTGCCGAAGACGCAGGTGGCGGTGAAGGGGGTAGGGGAGGCGTTCGGGTCATTTCTGACCTGTGGACAAGTTTAAAAAGGTTACTATTGACAAATACGCAAATAAACCTGTAAAACATAATTTTGTTTAAAATGCACACTTATTTAATACAAAAACTGGCATTCGTAATTTTTTTAATAACTGCAATAGTATGCAAAATTTGCAATAGATGCCTTCTGGTTTTCATAAAGATATAACTTAATCCCACTTTAGAGTAAGGGAAGCCGTCAATCGAATTTTCTATTGGCTTAAAAATATCAATTTTATCGTTATGATGAATAAAATACAACGTATTTCTGAGTTTATAATTTTATTACTATCATCAAGGCAAGTTAAGGTAAGCATTAATTACATTTGGAGCTGTTTATTAATTCTGCGTCCCGGGGTAAGGGGTAAGCGGACACCCGCGGGGTAAACCGGTTAATATAAAGAGTGGCGAATTGCGCTAATTATGTTTACCCTCCGCCCCCGCCGCGCGGCCCGCGCGTCGCCGCTGTTTACCCGCGCAGATATCGCATTAATCAGTTCAAATGTATGAAATGTTAATTTTCATATTTTAACAAGGACGCGCAGATTGTTTGTTAAGTTTCACAATACAATATTATAAGGTCGTATTATCCGTGTTTAAAGTGTTAATTAATTATTTCCCGAAGCTGTTACGCGTCACTTTATTGTGATAGTATAAAGTATTTTAGTAGCTCAGTTTCTAAATTCCAGAATTAAATTATGGTCTATCTATGTCTCATGCATAACTTATGTAGGTATATAAAATTTCAGACATTTTTTCCCTTAACTTATAGTCTTCTAATAGTCTCTTTTGCCCACCAAATAAGCGTCAAGCTTGTGCTAGGAATGGGCACAACTATAGTGCAGCAGGTGTTGTTAGAAGTACGGCTTTTCAATTTTCAGTACGAACCCTGACCGTTGAGTTATTGAGGTTTTTTTTTTCATTTAAATCATTTAGTTAATATGTTACCTGACATCTTCATTAGGAAGATTCAAAAATATTTTTTTATTGAGTTACACTTTTAATCGCAACAAACTTAAGCACGCTTTTGACGTTTTACGCATTTTTATTTTTTTCAAATTAAAAATCAATTATTGATTTCGTAAAATGAATGTCGAATGACCTTTAAATTTATTTTATTATATTGTAAGTGATTGTTCATAGTCGAATTGGAGTCAAATAAAAATAACTTGAACATTGAATAAAAATACATTAAAAAAAAATTCTATGCCAGTTATGGAGAGGATTAAATCCTCTCCATAACTGGCATAGAATAAACACAGTTACAATATTTATTTTCGGCCAATCAAAACCGTTCGGAACAGTGACTATTTGATGATGATTAAAAATTGGCAATGAATCCGTCCGGGCCGTTAATTACCAGCGGCGAGGCGCGAGCGGGCGGTCGGGCTTGCCGCCACAACGCACCCCCTGCCGCAAGGTCGAATGTATAGTTTACTTGCACACGTTTCAAATAACCAAGCAAGCCAACCAGCAAATCGACCAGCTATACTTCGTTACTATCAAGCTTGTACCCCCAGCGACAAATAAACTCCGCTTGATTTGAATTTTTTTTTTTTTTTATTCGATGACAAAGATAGCCCTTGACTGCGATCTCACCTGATGGTAAGTGACGATGCAGTCTAAGATGGTAGCGGGCTAACTTGGAAGGGGTATAGCAGTGTAAATTCGACCCATACCCCTTATCGGTTTCTACACGCCATCGTGCCGGAACGCTAAACCGCTTGGCGGCACGTCTTTGACGGTAGGGTGGTAACTAGCCACGGCCAAAGCCTCCCACCAGACCAGACCAGAGACAATTTATAAATTATAAATTCCTAAACTGCCCCCGCCGGGAATCGAACCCGAGACCTCCCAGTTAAATGACCACAGCGCTCACCACTGCGCCAGGGAGGTCGTCATATTTTACTATTTTCAGCGGAATACGAGTATTTAATTATTTTGTAAGCAACTAACGATATTTTTTAAAAAAGACAAAATTAGAACTTCTCTGATGATTTAGAAAAAAAAAATCATTGGGTCGCCGGAGCGCTAATCTTTGACTGTAGAGCTCAGCCAAAGTCCCCACCAGACCCAATCAGAGACCATTCAAAAATTATAAAATTTCAAATTGCCGCTGTCGGGAATCGAACCCGAGATCTCCCATTCATAAGGCCACAGCGGTCAACCCTATGTCACATTAGGCTGTTGAAATGTAGAACTATTTTCAAAGTTAGTCCGGAGAAAGAAGATAAACTAATTGAAACCTGGCTAAAATCGATATCAATACGATATTACAAAAAGAAAGAAAAACCGAATCGAGTAAAAAAAACTTGTACTTTTTCATCGTCCCCCGCGTTTCGTTTTCTCGATTGGCGGCCGCTTTTAATTAAGGCAATTAGAAAGATGGCGGCCGGTGTTTGCGTAAAAATCTAAACAAGCCGTCACCGAGGAGCGCGCAGGGCTGGGATTGTATCGATAAACGAAACGTGGGCAGACTATAGCTGGGCTTGGGGAGACATGGATGACTTCAATATAGGCACAAGAATTGAGAGAAGCTGGCGGATGACAGGAACGGAAACAGAAGAAACGTGGATAAGGAGTATAGATTAGGTGAGGGGTATAGAGTGGACGACGCCTGTTTCAAAGGATGAGTGCGTCTGTGGTTGACACTGGCGATAAAGAAGACCAGAGTCCATTTTTCGGCTAGAATAATCCAGGAAAATCTTCTTAAAAACTTAAAATTTTCATTTTAAACTAGTATTTCTCTAAAGTGTAACAAATAAAATTTTTTAACCGACTTCTTACAATTTGATATGCTATTATTGATAGGACTTCTGAAAATCGTGGAGATCAATACCTTAAGCACGAACATTTTAACTTTCGAAAAGTAAAGGTGAAAGTAACGCCAGCAAGAAACTTTATATGAAAAAAATTTCTTTACAATTTCCACCTTTACTATTCCAAAGTTAAAATGTTCATTCTTAGGCTACAGAAGCCTCAATCGCCAGAGAATCATCTTAATTTGAAGTCAATGTCCTAGCCCAATTTTATGATCCCACATCATAAAGCCCACTAGTAATGGCAATGTAATTTAAATCAATCGTCAACTGGATTATTCGCGTTTGTTAGTAGACCATATCGATAAACGATTTCTTAATTTGTATTAATTTGTAGGCCAAAGCGTGTCCAAACGCAGTAACAACTTACACCGTGTAATATATTTTTACCCGACTGCGCGACGCAAAGAAGGGTAATGTAAAGTCTATCTATGTATGTATGTATGTCGAATGAAAAGTAAAAACTAAGATCGATTCAAATCTCCCCAACCATGAGTCCCGACTGTTTAAGTCAATATTATTTAACAGAATTCTAGATAACTAGACTTGATTTTCCTTTTCATGTTTTATTTACGCAATTTTTTTTTAATTTTTAAATTTAATATTTTATTATGAAATGTGGGTAATTCTACGATCGGGCGCCTACAGCGACATTCCTATTTTATCGATAGTCGATTAACTTTCGACAATTGTGACCGGATCGTGAATCAAAACAAAAGTTAATTTGCTGTCATCGACAGTCGATAAGCCGAGCGCGGTTCGCAGCGCGGGACCGATCCCGCGGGATCCTGTGCAAATAATAACGGGAGTGATTGTCAACACACGCACGAATATCGCGCCATTATTATTCTATATTTCTTTATTGACAAGCCCCCCTTCCCCCCCTCTAACTCCCCACCCGTCCTGAGGGGGTCCGGAACGAAATAGGATTTTTTATTTGATCCATTGATGTAAATATACATTCCATTGAGGTAAAAAAATATGTCTTTATTAAGGTAAATAAATGTAAACTGTTTGATGAATGTTTTTTTTTTGAAAACAGGTACCAGTGGTTAAACATTTCTGATGATATATTTGGATTAAATATGTAATGTACAGGCAAATACTAAGATACCAGGATAAATTTTTTAAACACAACTTAATACTAATAACAGTAATAATCCTATTAATATTATAAATACGAAAGTTTGGATGTTTGTTACTCAATCACGTCGCAATGACTGAACCGATTTGGCTGAAATATGGCACAGAGTAGATTATAGTCTGGAATAACACATAGGCTACTTTTTAACCCGGGAAATAAGAGAGTTCCCGCGGGAATAAAAAACCTCAATCCACGCGAACGAAGTCGCGGGAATCAACTAGTAATGATTATAACGCTAATTACTAAACCGATATTAACTAATTAACTAATCAAGTTATCAACAATAGATAGAGTCTCACTTGAACACAGTCCCACACCCCAGTAGAGGTCCGGAGGAGTCAGACAATAAATTAAAAACTATCCACGTTAAAATAAAACAATTTAATTTTCTGAGAAAAGTTAAGTGGATTGAGTAGAAATATGAATTTTAAACGATTAATGCAAAGAAAAATCGCGATCTGAATCTCATAACCCGGAGTGGAGGGCAAACAGTTGTCAGAAAGAAGTTAGGTACGAAAAAACCCCTTTTTCGGTTGCCTTTTCAACGTTTTATGGAGATTAGATTCGCATATTCATTCCCTAAAAAGAATATTTCAGTAGAATGTTCACTTTTTTCTTTAAATTCAATATAATAATCCCTTTTAATAAGAATTTTGATTGCGAAAATGTGTTTGCGTTTGAATCACGCCGCAATATCATTAAGGATCGATGTGACTTTATGCTTGGGAATAGTTGATGACCTGAACAATGGCATATTAAGGCTACTTTATGCCGGAAAAACAATATTCCAGCGGGATTTTTAAAAATCTAACTCCACGAGGCAAAAGATCTGTTATTTATTCATTTATTGGTAATCAACAGCGTTCACAAGATTATTTTAGTTCTTAAATAAAGCCAAAAATTATTACATTATTGAATTAAAAAAATGCAAAGTAAGTTAGTATAGATATAAGTTTCGGCAGAAAAATTCAATACCTGAAGAAGAACATCGTATTTATGCCGGGCTAACAACGGGAACTGAGAAAAAAAATTATCCACAGGAGTAAAAGCTATATTTTTTAAAAATATGTAAAACTTTTGAGAAGAAAACTTCAACAACAAGTAAGACGAATTCCAAATTCTGAAATAAAAATTTGAATGGTCGAAATCAAGTATCAAAGGTATTGTTTCTCCTGCAATGATAACCACAATATCAAATCGTGGTCAGAATCGTCTGGCGGTTTTCATTTTCTATCCACTTGGCAAGTTATAACCAATGATAGATTAGCTTATGAATCTGTGGGTTCCGTGCGTGTTATTTTTCAAATATAATACATATTTGAAAAAAATATCTACTTTGATAGGGTATCAGCTAGTCAATCATTGCATCATTATTTATTGTTACAATCTCAATTGTGGTAATTGGATGCATTTGTGTTATACTAGCTGCAACAATGGTGTTTAGTCAATTGGTTATTTTTAAAAATGTTATTTACAGTCGAAATGTAAATGTGTCTAGAAAGATATTTTCTATGGAGTGAATGGAGCTACTCGCTTGTAACGTCATTATTTAGTAGCGCGCTCTTTGTCTAACAGGAAACTTAAAAGCTTTACATTTTTGAGACTATTTGTTAACAATTTTTTTTAAATACTACTTAAAACAAATAAAGATTTTTAATATGACAACGCAATGCCATTTTCCTTTTTTTAAGATTTTACTTAGTCACGAAAATATAGAGCTTTGAAGTGTTCTGTTAAACATATAGAGCGCTACTAAATAATGACGTCACGAGCGAGTAACTCAATGCACTCTCCATAGGTAATTTCGTTTTAGAAAGAGACTGATACAGTCGCAATAAAACAACTTATAATTTATTTGTTTTTGACCGATTTATTTTCTGTTTTTACAAAATGTTATTCTTACATGTTACATGTTCGATTGTAATTAATGAATATCCCGCATTTTGACAAAACAATCAAATACCCAATTGCAATCATCGAGTTCCCACGGATCCCCAAAACCCCGGCTCATCCCGTCCATACTGAATTATTCATTGCGGCCGCGAGTCGTGTTGACACGGCGTAATTAAAAAGCCCTCTCGCAGTTCTCTCTGTATTGAACTGTTATACCACTGTTCTTGTGCGGATTTTATTATTGCACTTCGTTATAGATTGACTACGGTATTGGCAGTATTGTTTGTGTTTAGCTTTTATTTCATTTTTCTTATGTAACAATGCATTATACAAAGTTTGGTCGTTTGTTGGAGGGTAGATCGATTTTTTCATGGTTTTGGCATCGTAATCACATTGCAAGCCATAGCTTATATTTTTATGGTTTTGGGCGATATTAAGCGAGCACGCTTTTAAAAGTTTTTCAATGAGTTAATTCCCTAAAGCATGTTATATGTTTGAAAAGAAAGGTAAATAAATTCAGGAAATATGTTCTAAATCAAAATACTCTCCTGAAATCTAAAAATCTTTACATGAAGATTATCGGCACATATTGACAATAGTAATTATTATTATTTATAAATAAAACTATTGTGGGTTGACACTTTAGCCGTTAGAACTTTCCAACATCTACAAGCCACAAACTTCAGAATGGTTTGAAGAATTGAAGAACATAGTGAACGTTATCATTCAGCACCATCAAACCAAGGGATTTGGAAGTATCAAAATTTTGGTTGCTCAATACGTATATAAACAGCTCTTGAACGCCTCACGTAATTTCACGGAGTTATAATCGCGCAGTTTTATCACAATGATAAAAGAGGGCGGAGGCTCGAAGGACCAAAAACAAACCCTCGACACGCAGTTCATTCAAGCGCAAGTAGATGGCGCATCCATCCCGAGGTAGCTTGTTAATTTTGGTTACTTTTGTTAGATGGCGCTGTTCTGTAATGCATCGCATTATTCTCAACAATTTTAGATCCTTCGAGCCGGATTTCGACCACTACATAATTTATATAAATA
Source organism: Hipparchia sbordonii (assembly GCA_038048805.1). NCBI lineage: Eukaryota > Metazoa > Arthropoda > Insecta > Lepidoptera > Nymphalidae > Hipparchia > Hipparchia sbordonii. Next base: position 1,291,071 of record CM076107.1, on the reverse strand, counting down.
TTTTTAAATAAAACAATGCTCTAACTAGCAATTGGCCGTAAACTCAGCATTGGTAACAATACCCTTCGCGCACTGGTTTTAACTTTGCCCCGTATTTACATCTAAGCTCTCAAATCGCACCGTCCTTTGCGTCCAACTAGTTGAACGAACGATCACTAGCGAGTCGTTGGCAAACACTGAATCGATGATGATGATGATGACGACGAAATACTTTTTGACGTATGATTACAATAATGATAGCCTATTAGATAGGACTCCTATTAGGGGGGTCGAAGGTGCGATTTCGGGTACGTACCTTTGAATTTTCGGAGTTTTGTGCAGTGCAATTTTGTACATGCATAAACGGTGAAAGAAAACATCGGAGAAACCTGCACGCCTGAACGTTCTCCACAAAGTATCTCCATAAACAACAAAAGTGTGTGAAGTGTGCCAAACCGCCAGTTTGGTGGCCAGTGTGGTGGTCTAGAACCTTTCGTTGTGAATAGACCTGCGCTCAGTAGTGAGCCGTTGACGGATTACTGATGATGATGTATGATTAGATTATGAAGCCCTATGTTCCATGTGTTCGGCACTGACCTGGCGGGATGCGCGGGCGCGGCGGGCGGCACGGGGATGAGGTCGACGGGCGTGGGCTCCGCGGCCGGCGGCAGCTCCTCCATGTTCGCGTCCTTGTCCGCCACGCGCGCCGAGCCTGCGCACATCAGCATGGTTGAAACAACTGAAAAAACGTAGCGGTAGAGATGGAATTCTCACATATGCGCTGAGGAACTGAAGCCGCAATATCGCTAATATCTATTGCTGCGTCGGAACCTAGGTAGTACGTGAGTTATATAAATAACCAACAAAAAAGCTAACACTCTCAGCTTTTTGCTCTTCCACGTTAGAACGATGAACGGGACAGATGGATGAGAAAACCTGTATATACTGTTCGAAACCTAAACAGAATTAACTACTGTTCAATTTATTTCCAATAGAGAGCAAAGAGAGCAATTTCGCCCGCTATTATAAGATTATCAATAAATAATTCTTTGGGTGCGGCAATACACCGAATCTCATGCACGAGTTAAGGTAAAGTATGTCAAGGTAAGACTACTCGTAGTAGAATAGTACTTGTACTTGGCACATCTGCGCACGATGCTTTTCACAACACCGAGGATAGTTCAAAAATATACGAGAGGATGCGCTGCAGAGGGGTACGCACCCTGTATCCGCTGCAGCCTGGTGGTGACGCCAGCGGGTAGTTCGGGCTCGGGCGCGGGGCGCGGCCGCGCGTGTCTCCGCGGCCGCGGCTTGCGCAGCAGCTGCTTGTAGTTCTGCGCCTTCTTGGACAAGTAATAGAACCTGCCGACGAACAACACATTACCGAAAGAACACAGTTTACATACAGGCGACTAGCTGGTGACCACAGCTTTACTGAATGGATTTAGATTTTCACGTTTTTTTTTTGGGATAAAAGTATCCTTTGTCTGTCTCCAGGAAGAAAATTTTATTAGGGCCCACTTTCATTTTTATAGTGACAGAATCAGAAAACAGGAGATCCATAGGGCAACCAGAGTAACATTCCTGGTTCCCCTATAGATAACACTGCGCTTTCTAGTTCGAGGTTGCCAAGGACTCCTCCTTGGCAACCTTGAACTAGAAAGCGCAGTGTTGTCAGCCCTCCTACTAGGTGCACTGACGACACCAGGCGAGTCGCAAGAAGCCGCTGGATATAAACAGAGCAAGACCGAGGCAGGTGGAAGTCTACGCAAGAGATCAATAGACCAGAGTATAGAGAGGACGTCTACAGATTGATAAAGAAGTAGAGAAGCAAATCACTGTACCTGACGCAGTCCCTCACGCTCTTCCGCGGCAGGAAGGAGGCGATCTGGCCGAAGTTCTTGGGGTGCTGCAGGTACTTCTCGCGGAACACCTCCTGCTCGGTGCAGGTCCACATGTTGCGCAGCTGCAGCTCCTTGTGCTCCGTCTCCATGTCCATACACAGCTCTGGAAATTACGACGCGTGTTTACAATTTACATCATCACCATCAGTAACTCATCAACAACTTGCTACTGAGCACAGGTCTCCTCTCAGAGAAGGGTTATAAGTCATAGTCCACCACGCTGGTACAATGAAAATTTGGCGTTGAGAACATACACACATTTGAGAACATTATGGAAAACTCTCAGGTTTCAGGTTTCCTCACGATGATTTCCTTCACTTTGAAGCATTTGATATTTAATTGCATAAACGCACATAAAATTATTTAGATTTATTTTATTATTTATGCACATATAAACATGTTACAAGAATATATTATTAGAAGAAATGAATCCCTTCATGTTCATGAACGTCGGTCGTTAAATCGTCACATCTTCGACCAACTTACGAATTGGCAATAGATGCATTTTATAGGGGAGCGGTTTGAAAGCATAGAATTTTTTTATTCTTGTTTTATAATTCCGCCATTTGTGCTGTGGTACATTAATTAGGTTTTCAAAATGCAACTTTTGCAGATTCGCAAGTTTGTTAGTTGTTTCGTGGTTGGTTGGATGTGACTGAGGCTGTGCGGTGTTGTGTGGGGTGCTGTACGGGGTGGGGTGCTCACTGTTGGTGTCGAGCGCGCGCGGCTGGCGCGGGTCGCGCAGCAGCGGCGGCACGACGGTGAGCGAGCGCATCTTCTTGTCCTCGTGCTCCTGCTCGTGCAGCCCGTCCGCGATCTCCTCCAGCTCGGCCTCGGACTTGACGCGCGCGCCCAGCCGATTGAACCGCTCGCGCTCCTCGCGCGCCTTGCGCAGCTCGGGGAACACCTGCACAGCCAAAGACAATCTTATTAATATCAAAGCAATATAGAGTAATATAGAGGTTTAGAGAATGTATTAACAGTTTCTGATGAAATCAAAAAAAGATACCGGCCGAATTGATAACCTCCTCCTTTTTGGAAGTCGGTTAAAAATAGAGCTGTGACAAAAGGATTCACATCAACCACTCACTCATTAACATATATATATATTTTTCATTATGTAATGTAACAACATTTCTTTACATGTATCCTTTAGTTACAATTACGATTAAATAAATTTCAATGAACAAAGTACGACTGTCATTTTGGATATAAATACAGGTAATTTTCAAGGCGATAAAAACCTTTATATGTATTGCGTTAATTATGCTTGTGTTATACATCGCAAACCACAAAAAAGTTGTACATTATTGTCATATTCTTACGGCCAGCGATCACATATTGATATCAACTCTGACTATCTTTAGCTGGCCATCACTCTAGTGACATCACAGTGTGGTGATGGTTTTGTTTTGAAATCGGCGCATGAATCCTATGTAAATAAAACATTTGTGATAACAGTTCTATTTCGATTTATTTCTATACTAGGATTAACACTCACTTTCTCGAAGAACTCTCTATTTCTGGCGTCTTTCGCTTTCCTCTTCTGGCCCTGCTCGATCCTCTCCACGCGCCGCATCCATTCCGACGCCCGTCTGCTGTATTCCTCCGTTAACGCATCTTCCCGCTGCAAAATAATATATAACATACATTACTTATATACAGAAACAGTTAATATTCAAGACGCCAACGTGCGTGTAAACTTTTGGAACGAAGTTCCTTATCACGCGTTGTCAAAGGGGGCTAGACGGAAAAAATTCTTACGAAAAGTTGTCACGACACTTTTTGCTATAGGCGTCGCATGTTTCTCTGTCTGTCTCTCTCTCTCTTATAGAAAGCAAGCCAGATATTTTCATTTCTATTTCGCATTGAACTTCGTTCCATCCGGATGTCCCTTGACACCTCTTAAGTTTTTTATTATTATTAAGGCCTTTTGATGACTTAATCGTTTACAGATCACATACATAATTTCATGTAATTTATAAATGCAGTATTCATCATTACCCTGAACCGGTATAAGCCTGGATTTGAGGTTTTTTAATCTCGAGTACTTCATGGCTAAAGTACGATTAAGTAATCAAAGGTTCTCTTTGATTTTATTATTCGAAAAGCAATGAAATCAGTTATTGGTTTACGCTATGTTGGCAGGGGACATTTCATCCACGGGCAAAGGATAAAATGTTTATCCCCACGCTCAGTTTTATCCACCCGTCGAGGATGGACACAGTGGTGGAAGTAATATCCACAGTGTAATATCAAGACGGATATACCCTTTCCCCTCTTGCCAAGCTTTAGCATAGGGAGAATTTTATTCCTTGTCAGATAATTTTTTTGTCTCCTGCCAACGCTAACACTGCTGACATCTCTTCTGTAACTGGTTGCGATGTACATACCTTCTCAGTCTCCAGCCGCACCCTCTTCAAATGTTCAGCGAGCCGCTTCCGGAACGCGCGATGCCTGCGGATGTTCTCGTGGTAAACCAGAGTGTCCTGCGGCTGGTTGTACAGCGGGTACAGCACCGGCGGGCCCAGCTGCGCCAGCACCGCGTGCGCCGCCGCCGCCTGCATAAACAACACGTCATCATCAGCAACCCATGAATGGCTCACTACTGAGCACAGCTTTCAACACGCTGGCCCAATGCAAGTCGACAGACTTCGCACACCTATAATAATGCTAGGTTTACACGCTTGCCGAGGTTTGACAAGCGTCCGCAATCTCCAAGCTTTACAAACGCCCGACAATAGCCCGGATCGGCGACAAGCTCACACAAGCCAAGCCAAACGGGGTGTTTATACGCTTGTGTTTGTGGACGTTTGTCGAGACTTGCCAAGCGTGTAAATGTAGTATAACATAATGATTTCACTTGATGGTAAGTGACGATGCACTCTAAGATGGTAGCACGCTAACTTGGAAGGGGTATAAATAGCAGTGTACATTCCCATGCCCTTAACCTCTTTCTCCACGCCATCGTAACGGAACGCTAAATCGCTTGGCGGCACATCTGTGACGCTAGGGTGGTAACTAGCTACGGCCAAAGTCTTCCACTTCGAGCATTCTTAGAATATTCCATAGAATCTTTGCGAACGTAGACAGAACAACGAAAGAATGCTCTAAGTCTGTTTACACTAAAAGAATTTAATAGATTAGGGATAGAATGAGCATTCGTTCGTCTAGTGTAAGTTGGCCTTTAGAAGTCCGCACGTTCGGCAACGCACCCTCTTCCTGTTGTCGGCGTAGATGCACTGCGCCAGGCTGCGGTGGCGCGGCGGCGCCTCCTCGGGCTCCTCCGTCAGCGCCGGTTTGGACGCGGACTGTTCCAGCTCCTCCTGCTTCTTCTTCAGCTTCTGGAGCGTCGTTTCCGACAGCGCCATCTCTCGATCCACCTGGAATTAAAAGAAAAGTTTATGTATTTGCATAATTATTCACTTATTCTTTTCATTTATCTATATGTTACCCCTTGCGGGCTACATTCAAAAATTATAAGGCTCTGGCGGACGCTCGGACAGACCACATACCCAGAGTCTTAGAGAACTCGCTTCGCTCTGGCAATAATGTACATATTGCTTTTCAAACATCCTAGGCTAGGCTTAGCGAGTCGCGAGCTTAGAGTGGAAATGAGCGGGGCACATAGTTCGAAGAGCTGATGATCGATGTGGTGAGACCCCATCGACCGTCCCCAGGTACTAGAATGGCGACCCCACACCGGGAAACGCAGTATTGGCAGACCATCCACTAGGTGGACCTACATCAAACGACTCGCTTAGAGCCGCTGGATTCAGGCAAGCGCAGGATCGAGGCTTGCGGAAGTCCATGCAAGAAACCTTTGTCCAGCAGTGGACGTCTATCGGTTGATAAAGAAGAAAAATCTAGGCTGGGACTGCATGACATATCGCTATAAATGTGCGCGAATGATTACACCATGTACAATGTACCTACATAGGTTTAAGAGTTACTGACTGCATTACAGTTTTCACCTGGGATTTAATCAAAACGTAATGCTTTACCGACGCTTAATATATATTTGGAAAGTTCGCCATTATAACGTATATTAGAGGCTATAAATTCCCAACGACTTTATTACACGTAGTTTTTGCTCTACAATCTCCGTGGGTGGAGTTATTAAAAGTTGTTCTTGTTGTTTATGGCCCCCCGAGGTCCGCGCTATGTAAATAATATTAGAATGGGCTAACATTTACATCTTAAGTAGGTACAGTATCCGAGACAGTAAATGTTACACACATCGACCAACCTCGGTGTGACACAGACGATGCTATCTTTCTGGGGCTCGGTGTATTATGTACGTACTCTATCCTCTAATCTGAACTAGCCTTGAACTAGCCCAAAATATACCAAGACTGAGCAAAGTTCTGTTCCAATTTAATCTACGCGAAGTAGGGAAAAAATTAAAATTCACGCAAACGAAGTCACGAGGATCAGCTACTATTCACTAGATAAATAAAACGCTTGTAAAACGTAATGAATAACATGTTTTTCCCAATAAAACGGTTACATTCATAAAAATAACACGATAAGCATTATCAATTCGCGTGCATTACGAATACGAGCCGCGTGATGTCACCCCCTGCATATTTAGCAAATATCAAATTTCGCTCAATCGGATCATTTTACTTTATTTCTTTGCGTGTTCCAATTAATGAACTGTCAACAAAAAAAAACATGTTGTAAGCTAACATCATAACTAATAACGATGTTACTGAACCATATAACATGCCATAATTTTGAATTTTGCCTTCAGTCCACGCTGGGCGAGGGCGGATTAGCAGACTTTTTTCTAAAATTTTAGCCAAGCTGAAGTTGACTAATATTCTCCTGTCCCCTCCAAATAAGCGGAAAGCTTGTGCTAGGAATGGGTACGACAATAGTGCAACAGAGGGGATTCGAACCTGCGACCTTTCAGTTTTCAGTCTTTAACCGTTGGGCTATTGAGGCTTCAGACTGAGAAGATTACGTAAGGAGCTTAAGCATGCAGGTTTCCTCAAGATGTTTTCTTTCGCCATTGAAACAAGGGATCTTCAATCGTTTAAAATGCACATAACTCTGAAAAGTTACAGATCAAGGCCCAAGCTACTATTTAAACCAGTATTATTTCAATATTTAGAAACTAGTTGAAGCCCGCTGCTTCACTCGCGTAGAATTATCTTTTGAAATCCCGCGGGAGCTCTTCGATTTTCGGGGATAAAAAGTAGCCTGTGTCATTCTCCCAGTCCTCATTTATATCCATATTATAATATTAGTGAGGAATAGTGAGGATATCATATAATGATCATAGGTTTCGACATAGACCGTACAGATATGACCAAGCTTCAAAACTACAAATTCGATGTCGACTGCCGAACTAAATTGGAGGTGGGAGTACGTATGTCTTTATGACGTAAACAAATGTGATTTCGGAGAAGTTTTATTTAAAAGCGATCGCATTATGAGTAAGTACACAGACGATTGCATTACGATTTCGACACGTGTCGGTAATCTGATACGTGACCTGATTATGGCTAATCAAATTTTCATGCCCGTTGCAGTAAACCTTGCTATGCATGCCGCCAACGCCGCCAACGCATGAACGCAGGAAAAACAAGCAAGCAACTAAGCAAGGAACACGCACAACCAGTACTCAACAAACAAATAAATTTTGACTCTACTAATATGCACTATTGCAAGGGACTAATTCTGAGATCTATAGTGCAGTCCGAGCTAAATCAGACATTATATAGATCTCAACATAAGTCAACAGCTGCTCCTGAAGATCTGAGAGAAGTTTTTGCCTGTTTGTTGCATGCGTTCTTCCTGTGTTTCCAAACTTCGGGAGGACAGGCGATTTCGACAGGTTTTACAATCCAGAATTTTCTAGTTGAACTGATTATTGGGCAGAACAAGTAGGTTATTTATTTTGCTTGTGTATTCAATGGATTTCACATGGTAACGCCTGCTTGTATCCAATATTTGGATACCTTGGTGCACATTGTGAAGAATGTGACATTTACATACATTTCCGCTTTCTTGGGATTATTATACAGGTTTCGTAGAACGTCCATCATTCTAACTGCACTGTAACTTGGTACAAACTCCAATGACGGTATGATTAGTTGTAGTAGAAAGATTTGTGTGAACTGTGAACAGTTTGGCGTATTTACGTCGATATCTCGAAACTTATACAACGTCACTTGGATCACTTGTACACCAAGTAGTGTGTGTGTGCAAGGTACTCAGTAATTGTCGTACCTTAGATATTTGCTGTAGGAGATCATCCTTGGTGGTGCGAAAGCTCTGGTCCTCGAGAGTGGGTTCAGAAGGCGGGTTGGGCGACAACACCTCCACCGTGTTGTTGTACGAGTTCATAACCGGCTCCTGGAAGACACAACACCATCATTTAGAATATATTATAAAACATAATAAAAAAGTTTTCTTACATATGCAAATAGAATCGTCCACTGCCACATAAATTGAATAACACTGTTTTGGGATACCCTTCCAACAAAGCTTCCAACCGAGAACAAAAAGCAAAACTTGGCGGTTGCTCTTTAAAAAAAACATGACAATGTTATGTTGCGTACTGTGTGTTATTGCTGAATTGCTGGAGCGTGTTAAATCCATGCATTTTTTTAATTCTAAAATCTTCAAAATTTTAGAATTTATTCAATTTTAATAGGTATATAGGTACAAAACATTTAAATGAACTATGTGTATTTAATGACTAAATGTGTTAGTGCAAGAGTCGGAGCCTTAAGGCTCCGACTCTTGCACTAACACAAACAGACGGACATGGAAATTCATCCAACAAACTATTCACTATTAAAAGTTATGTATTTACACTTTTCAAAAGGATTTTATCCCTATTTATTAAAACTGTATCCTAACCTAACCTTTATCGAAAAGCTTATTTTATCCTCAATACGAGGCAATTGAAAATGAAAAATTCCGAATGACCAAAACGTTTCGACAAGTGTTTTTTTGTCCTTCGTCGTGGTCTAATACCCAGCTACAAGCAATGATTTTCTTATTAATAATAATAATAATAATAATAATAATAATAATAATGTTTTATTTTCAGGTAACAGGACCCATAGTTCTACATACATATTATGTTTCATTATATAATATATAATAAAACAAGTTAAAAATAATAAAAGTACAAATAAGAATAATTACTAACACAAATTAAAAATAAACTAAGAAATCTTTTGAGCCTATACTTTCAAGTAAAAGTATTGTTCTCGTATCGGTGCAGGTTGGACCAATACCTTGCAAACGGGTTAGTTAGGTCATCGTTTACAGCACACAAGATTGAATTGGGACTATGTCTTAGCCTGTCCCAGAAGGAAGCTGTTCTCGCACGGAGAATGGCGAAGAAGTCAGGAACTCTCGCGGCGGCAAACATAGATTTGGCACTGCAGAAACGAGGCTGCTTCATTAGGATGCGAAAGGCGTTATTATATTGAATCCTAAGCGTATTGTAACTTCGCTTGGTAAACCTTGTCCACAGCTGAGAAGTGTAAAAGCATTGGCAAAATGCTCTAAACAAGGTCACCTTTACCTCATCAGAGCAGCGCACGAATCTACGCGCAATCATGTTAGCTCGCACCGAGAGAGCCCTGCGCTCCCTCTCCATATCTCTGTCGTCCTTCAAATCTTCTGTTAGGATGTGCCCAAGGTACTTAAAACTTTTTACAACCCGAACTGACGATCCATTTAAAAATACTGGCGGAATCGTCTCCGGACCCTTACCAGCTCTAAAGACGAGTACTTCAGTTTTTGCTACATTATATTTGAGACCATGTTCTTTAGAAAACTGGTCACAAATATTGAGTAGTTTTCTAAGACCGTTAATTGAGGGACTGAGAAGAACCATATCATCCGCGTAGCTCAAATTGTTAACGCAAACGTTACCAATATGGCAACCGACCCCGGATCTTCTCAGCTCCTCAATTAGACCGTTGACGTAAAGGTTAAACAGGTCCGGAGACGTCAGCCCTCCTTGACGTACACCACATTCCAGCCTGTATTCACTAGAATGTGCGTCGCCCCACTTTACATAGTTGGTTTGATTTTCGTACCAAAATCTCCACAGATTCACCAATTCTCTGGGTGCATGCCTCGCAAGTATTCGCCATAGGATTTTGTAGTTTACGAGGTCAAACGCCCGGCTTAAATCAAGAAAACATGCATATACTGATGTTTCTCTATTAACATAATAGTTTACAGTATATTTCAGACTCAAGATGGCCGAGTCTGTGGAGAGTCCGGCACGAAAACCAAATTGTGCGTCATCAATTTTAAAATTCCTGGTCAGTTCGGGTTGCAAAAGTCTCTCCAGAATTTTGCCAACAATAGTACCTAACGATATAGGTCTATAGTTGGAAAGGTTAGACAGGTCGCCGGTTCTGTTTTTAACAATAGGGGCAACTACTGTTTTTAAGAGTCCCCTGGGCAAGTAACTATGTTTTAAACATAATCTAAACATAATGGACAGGATCCGATATACTTCATCGCTGGCATAGAGTATATGCTCAATGCTGAGTCCATCATGGCCTGGAGATTTGCCACGTTTTATGCCTCTTACAACTTGCGCGATGTGATCAGGAGTGAAAATATGACTTAGATCGACAGATTGCTCTTGATGCAAGGGCTTATTATCAATGGTGGCCTCAGCATTTTGCTCACCATATGCATCCATAGGTTGGATTTTAAAGTGCTTAGCAAACATGTCAGCGATGCGTATCGGGTCCTGTTCATTATTAACTGTTACTGGCAGTACATCTTTGTGCTGAAGACTTTTCGTCGCTTTCCAGAATTTGGGAAAATTCTTTTTGTCTCTATTCTCGGCAAGTAAGTTCATTTTAATCATCTCTTCATTTTTCTGGCACCACTTTAATTTGGTTTTAAAAATTTTTCTGAATTTTAACATATTTTCATAGATATATCCACTGTTGGGCTTACCAGAATCAAGCCACCAAGTAAAGTATAATCTAGCTTGCTCATGACTTGATTTCACATGATAATTCCAGCCGGCGACCCGTCTACCCCTTTTGTCAGCACCGATACGAGAACAACTTAAAGCGGCTCCGTCCTGTAAAATACTTACCATTTCATTATACATACTATCAATAACTAACTTACAATTTAAAATATCACAGTTCTCTCCAGCTTTATCACAGCTATCGTAATGACTAGAATAGTTGACAAGTTTTAATTTCTTCGAGCAATATTCTCCATATTGGTTTATCTGGTCAATATTTCTGTTATTCCAAATAATTTTATTATAATTACTGGAAGTACTATCCTTACATTCTACTTTTTTAACAATGACGTCTATATTAATATCTATCAATAAAGGATAGTGGTCTGACCATTTTACGCCATAGTCAACTCTTACATCCTTAATAATTTTACAAGCCGCCACCGTACCTAGACAGTGGTCGAGCCATCTTCTCGATCCACTTGATTCACATACAAATGTAAAAGTATCAGAGTGTAAGCCTAGGAAGTTTACATCAGCGCAAACCCACGACTCAGCCGAGCAAAACTCAAAAAGTTCCCGCCCAAAACGGGCACAAGGATGCGCATTAAAATCCCCCAATGCAAATACAACCTCTATGTTATTATCACTCACGATAGCATTAAGTTGCGAAAGACAGCTAGTAAATTCAATTAAGTCATCTATTTTATCACTGTCACAGGGCATATAAATACTAAAAATTAACATTTCACAGTTACTGCTCTTAATTTTAATAGCAATTAGTCTGTCATTATGACAGTCAACTATTGTCACATTCGGAAACATCGATCTGCGCCACATTAACGCAAGCCCGCCGTATGGTCTGCCACGCAACATGCCGCTAGACGTATCTACGGAAGATTTCGAATAGCAACTGAAATCTTTATCAATTTCATTTACAAAATTAATATCATGTGGCAGCAGCCATGTTTATTTTACATATTTATTGCACAATCAGTAGGTATTATGGTATCCGTGCATAAGAAACAAAAGCATAATGGTTACGACCAGAAATGCGATAAAGTTAAAGAAAAACCGATCTTAATCCAAAAAACTATGTTCTTCAACACAACGAATGTATCGTAAAAGACTACCATTAAATTAATTCACCGAACTAGATAACATTGTACCAAATCGCAACATTCAGTTCAAACAGATTTGGCATTTCAGCATCAATGTTTTTCGAGGCTCTTGTTGCTTATACAAGGAGGAATCCTTAGCAAGGTATACTTCATCGCTTGCCAAACTTCAGGATTGTAACGGTTCTGTTTTGAAAGGAACAGCTGGTGAGTTTCGAACCGGTGATAGACTTGACTTGTCATAAGAGTCACGACCACGTCCACCTGGCCTGGCTCGTCAGGTCCGGACCTTGTGTTAGTTAGGTTGTGTGGTGTGACGCACTGACCCGGGTGTCGACGCGCAGCTGCTGGTGCGGCTTGGCGGCGGGGCGCTCGGCGGCGAGGCGGATCTTCTTGAAGGGCGGCGGGTCGGCGGGCGGCGGGTGGTGCGCGGGCGGCGCGGGCGGCGGCAGGTACGCCGAGCCCAGCAGCGACATGCGCGCGCCCGCGCGGTACTCGCCCACTGCGCCGCCGCCGCTGCCGCGCGCGTAGCTGTCCCTGCAACGAACGGGCACACCATTAGCGTGTACCGGGCACCGGGAGACACGCGGATACCCGCTGGTGCCTGCATGCAGCGGTACTGCTCCTGTACGGAATGACTACCCCGCACTTTCCCTAGCTACGCCGCGAAGTGGCTTATAAAACTACAGCATAATATGCGTGCTCTACCGCGAGCAAATCTATAGCAGAACACACCACCCGTGTCTCCCTCAACGAGGCCGTACGATGCTTCCTCTAGCAGTGCCGCAGCATCAGTATTGACTCGTTCGAATGAAAATAGGATGAACTCGTCATTGGTCGTCTTCTGGTAACTTTACTGATAATAAAATTAATGAAAATAATTTAGGTAGCATTAGGAACTGAATATCTACTATGATAACAGTATCTCTTCCGTGGTGAAGTTAGCAGGAGTTAGCATCTTCGTCGTCGTCAGCCGATAGACGTCCATTGCTGAACTGGGTTATACAAAAAGATATTAATTTCTCGCTGATATACGAGTATATCAGGGAGAAATAATGTATCTCTATTTTAATTATTCTTTCTTGCTTTTATAACTAGCATCGATTCTGGAAAATATTTCGCTCGCTACGCTCTTAGGTACTCGTAAAAATAATAAATACTACATTACAACTCCTTTTTGATCCGAACTCATCAAAGTAAGTAACTTTGATCATTCATTCATTTACTCTACGGACTAAAACCACCTCCCATTTCTGATCGTCCATTCCATTTGCATGAGCAAACAGCAGTACTGGAATGGACCCCCCCGGTCTCGACCCTGAAGTCATCTTCAGGGCTGTGTCCACCCTGAAGACCTTCAGACTGTATGATAAGATCGCGTTCGTTTCATCATTCGTCAAAGTACCTCGGTATCTCCAACCTACAAGTAGGCAATTTTCCGACGGCGCCGATAAACAATTAAATTGTATAATCAAATCACCCCGTTCCCATACCTACTCTACATTGATAAGTCAATGCAGATAATATTGTTTTGTTGCGAAGTAGGTACTCACAAAGTACTCACTCCATGACGTGGCAATCAACAAGTTACGACGCAATAGTAATACCTTATCAGACAGGTGCAAGTAGGTATATCATTGCAACGACCCAGTATCCACATTGGCATTTTATCACTTATCTCCACGATAACCTTTCGATAACAGTAGTGTTATTCACGAGAAATCCATAACACATACCTACTACCTATTTACCTAATGTAATTATTATTAAAGTTTAGTAACAGGAAAAACTGCGCGATATATCCATGATGTACATTTAAGCACTTTTTAATGGTCTTCTTCTGGCAATGGATCTTTGGTCTTTTCAAAACCCTGAACCCGAATGAGTGCATGGATGTGGAGACATGGAGAGGAATAGTAATAGTAAATTGAATAGCAAGTCTCAACAATGTAATGTACCATTGATGCTCCAAAACTGTACCGTGTTCACTGTTCACCGAAGTGCGGAACACGTGTCTGCGGCGCGAGGCACTGGGCGCGGGGCGCGCGGGACGGCCCTCAACTGTGTGTATTTTTATTATTATTCAGCGCTCGTCGCGATCTGCGCCCTGCGACCACGTGGCCGACAATTTTTGACGCGTCATTCGACACTAGGTTAAAAATATGGAGCAATATTATATTCGTACTTTGGAATGTAACACCAACGAGGCCCTAAGTCTCCGCTGTCCGTTCGTCCGTCCGTCTGTCAGCTGGCTGTATCTCATGATCCTTAATAAGTAGAGAGTTGAAATTTTCAGATAATGTTTTTCCTGTTGCCGCTATAAGAACAAATAAATTAAAAATTAAAGGCTTCGCTATCAGAAACGTGTTTTTTCTGGCGTTTTTTGGTACGCAACCCTTCGTATGCGAGTTCTAATCGCATTTGATGGGCTATTTTTCCAACATTATTGTCATTTAGAATAGACGAAAGGACGTTATGCAGGTCCCTTGAACGAATCGCAATAGAACAGTGCCGCCTCGTCTGTATCGATCGACTCGCTCGAGATCGTTCATCGATCTAAAGGTGGGGCCTGGGGACAACATTTTCCATCGGCTCCATGAGACCAGCTCATTACCACTTCAACTTCGCGAATCGATTAGCCATGTCGGTAATCAATGAATGGCTGACTTTGACAGGCAGATAGAAAATCATGCCAGAACGTAAACACTCGATCAATAGGTTTAGGCGATGTTATGTATTGTATATGTATAAAAAATCATTGTGTTATGTCATTTCTTTAGGTCTAGTGTTCTCGGTAGGTAGGTACGGTACAATTAGGCAAAATTAAATCCAAATCTATTTTAATATTTTAGTCTCATATTTTAAGTAATCTAATTAATTTAGATCTCATATTAATTGACGCAAATTTTATCTCACTCCTTGTGAAACATGACGCAATCTAACAAATCCGATTCCAATTAAAAATAAACATGTCGAGCCAACGGTAAACTGCGAAACAGCTATCCGACAAGTCTCGTGTATTCTTAATTACCTAGTGTTTCCACCGTGAATTCTACGCAGTATTTTTCCATTTAGCTTATACACACTGCTTACTTTCACTTTAAGAGATTATGCAAGAGATTATTGTTTTCCAAATCTCAAAATATATTCACAGTTAACATGTAGATACACTAGTACAGCTACAGAATGTAGCATAGCTGGCCTTACCCCCTTCATTCTTCCACCTTAGTTACCAAAAATTTTTTTTACTGAAAAACTATTTCAATTTTTTTTCCAGCAATAAGTAGAATTGCATAATTTCTAATAATTTGTAAAGAAAACGTTTCAGCGTGAATTTTAGAAAGTTTTGCCAAAAATAATCTATGAAAAGTGAAAATGCATCCTTAATAATCTTTTTAAATAAGTAGAAAACCCTTTTTTTGGATTAGGTTAAAAGCCTTTTTTTCCACTTTTCCCTACCACTACCAGTAGGGATACCTTGGCAGAGACAGGTGTACCAGCCTAATAAAATTATTTACTACCTTTTTAACAATATTAATCACTTAGTACCTACTTATACTTAATATACCTACAACTCCCGTTTTATAATAGAACTCTAGAACAGATTCGTAATATTGCTATCTACTTAAACAATATTATGCCTACTACGTTACGAAAACAAGTTTAGTGCATTCGTAACCTCATTTAACTACTTTAGATTATCTCAACCCGACATCAGTAAACAGAAATCTCTAGAATATCCCACAGCCACATATTATTCAACATTTTCTCAGTAATTCCCGTTCCATTATGCAGTAAAAATAGTGGATATACGAGTTTCACTATAAAATGCTAAAAGATACCTCATCAAGCATTATGGTAAAGTTATAGGCTTTTTTGAGTTCAAGGGTTCACTTAATATACATATTTATAACAATTTTGGCTCTCTCCTAAGATACTCGTAAGTTAGGAGATAAATTCGGAGTTTCTCTACATAAATTGAGGAGATTCGTAGAAGAGCCAGAATCATCGATATTATAAATCAACGCATTGCGACTATGATGCGATTATCTTAGAATGACTGCTTCATTGTGACGATTGCAATCATCTGAATTAAGACTGTAGCAATGTTCGATGCATCTTCTACAGAATACGGCAACTGAAGTAGCAAAAGTTTGAAGAACCGATAGATTCTGGAGTTCCAACTCTACGTGCCAAGCCAAGCGTAGTGTTGGCACCCCCCTCCCCTCACTAAGTTGTATAACATCAGACAAGTCGGAAGATACAAACAGGGCAAGGCCATGACATTTCTTAGTTCCTAAGATCCCTATATGTCTATCGGTGGTTGTACGAGTGTATCGCGATCGCAACTGTAAAGTGTGGACGCCTTCATACAGTTTTTGCTGCTAGAAGTCATGCTGGTTGTGTGTGACTACGGCTTAAGGAAAGCTTATGGCACAGAAACTGAACTGCGAGGTCAAACAAAAAGGCGATTGGAGTGTCGCAACTCCCTTGACTTTGCCAAAACATAAATAGACGGACGGACAAACTAGACAATCGAGTGAAAGAGTGGAAACGAAATATAAATAAAAACAATAAAAACAAGTCGCTGGCGGCCGGCCAACCGGGGCAGTTATGAAACGCGGGCGGCATTAACGGCCCGAAACTAACGTGTTTGGACTAAGGCTTTCCGAAAACTTGGCTTCTAGCTTGCACTGCCACAACTCAGAACTGTTTACGCAACGGAAAGCTTTCTTATAAACTCAAACCGCAAAACATGCTTTAACCTATAACCTAAGGCACCTAATTTTAGAACCATATTTTAGAAGCTCGTAAGTGATACCTATTCAACTCTCATAGCTTAATTTTAATATCTCTAGTAAGGTTATCATTATTAATAATAACCTCACTTGCATTCCATTGCAAAAGTATTAAATTGTTTGACATTCAAAGCACTTTGTATGATAAATGTTTTTAGTCATTATTTGTATACGATATCAAATAAAGATTAAAAATAATATAAACGTAAAAATTCTTTTTACAAAACCGACTTCAAACGCCATTACAAAGTATATCAATTGTGCCCATAAAATTAGAAGAGTTCCCTCGATTTCTCCAGGATCCCATCATCAGATTCTGACCTGATTACAATGGGGCCACCTGGAAAGTAGGTATATCCTTTCAAACCATTAAAAATAAAAATAAAGATTCCAATGAATTGAGAACCTCCTACTTTTTGGAAGTTGGTTAAAAAGAATAAAGATTTGCTACTCTATAAAATTATTGAGGTGGAAAACTGAGTAACATTACGAAATAGGTAGTAAGTTCCTTATAACGGTCCGGTGTTGAATCTCAAACAAAAAAAAAGCCCGAGTAGGTATTGAACATCATCGTGTCGCAAAAGAGAAAAGCTTTCCGAAGTCCGGCCGCATCACGTTTCGCACGCGGCGCGCAGGTGGCAGGTGGCAGGTGGCAAGTGGCTGGAGACACGGTGTTATTTTAAAAACAACGTGTCGAATTTCCCAGTTTTATTTTACGATCGAAAACAACGGTACCATATTATGACAAGACCAACGAAGTTTAAAAACCTAGTACACTACCTTCTCTGTTGAATAATAATAGATAAGTAGTAAATTTTAAAAATGAAGGAGTTAGCTTGAGCCGGAGATTACTAATTACGAATTAATTTTTAACTATAATTTGTTTTAATTTGTCGCTCATCTTTCAATTATTCGGGATTCCCCAGACACAAAATTTTTGCACTTTTTGACAACCTCTTCCGGACGACCCCAGAACGCCCTTTAAACTAGGACAAATCGGTGGAAACCCGGACACATGGAGGCGGTGGTGGGTGATGGGTACCTGTAGGAGAGCGCGGCGGAGCCATAGGGCTGGTGTAGGCGCAGCGCGGACGGGTAGCTGGGCGCGTAGGGCGCCGCGGGCCTCGCCGGCGCCACGCCCGCCTGCTTGCCGCCGTACGCCAGCGCCCCGTGCCCGTGCTCCGTCTGCCCGGGCCTGGGGACAAGGGAGAACGTTCCTTTAGCACAGATAATTCCGGCACATGGCACTCTTGCCAGTCAGCCCGCTGCATCACTCACTTTTAGGTGAGACCGTGAGATTGCAATCGAGGGCTATCTTGCTTTCGAATAAAATTAAAAAAAAAATATTATGCACCTACCTATCTCACTCAGAATTTGAATTTATCAAATAATCGAAACTGATACATTTCTTCCCTATAGAAAATAATGCAATATTTACCATCTGCAACTAGTCTTTAATAAATTATTCATATTTGTATTCTTGACATTGGAATTATGAATAGAAAAGTTAATACATAATCTCAATAATAAAATTAATAATGGATATTTCCGAAAGCCATAAATAACACTATAAAGAACTTTTACTATTACAATCGTTGTATGAATCAGACGCGCAAACAAAAACGTAATTAGGCTCGCAATAACATACCAGCTTCAATTATCCACTCGAGGTCAAGCTCATAAACCAATGATTAGTCCAAGAGATAAACGTAAGTTTTAATAGGTTTTGAAATCTTTTTTTTTATAGCAAACGAGAAGGTACTTTGGAATTTGCAAATTTAACAAAGAGAAAAGAGATAATAGTAAGTATTTTATTATTCAACTAAGATTTAAGCTAAGCTAAGATTTTATTATTCACACTTATTATTGAGTAAGTATGAAAAAGGCCTGACTGACTACTATGCATAATATCATCGTCAAATAAATTGTATATTTGTACTTTTGTACTAGGTATTATATTATGTACCTACTGTACATCTTATTTTCCTCTTCTTAATTTCCAAGCACTTATTTTTTTTGAGATTGAAAAGGGTTAAGGCCAACCACCAAGTGCGAATTGGCGAGTTCCTTGACAAACAGAAAAGAAGGAAAACAGTTAAATAAAAACTGTGTTAATACCGCGAAATTTTTAATGCGGCCATTGAGGCCACATAAAGTATTTTACGGCATAAAGAAGAGAGGAATAAATAAATGATTCTTTTATTAACATTTAAACACATAGGGACAAATTAAGGTGGTCTCTCGGCGCACTATTACGGAGCTAATGGGCTCGATAATTTAGCGGCTAAAAATACCTCGCGGTAACGAACTGTAGGTATAATACCTACCGATTTGCGCCTTATCGCTAATCAGTGCCTCGTCTTTATCGCAGACAGTGAAATGCGATGTGACCATTTGCAGGACAGCTATCGTATGTGAGAAATCGATAATGGTTTTCTTTTGTTAAAAATATATCTTTCGGATATCAAATGGG
This sequence comes from Hipparchia sbordonii, assembly GCA_038048805.1. NCBI lineage: Eukaryota > Metazoa > Arthropoda > Insecta > Lepidoptera > Nymphalidae > Hipparchia > Hipparchia sbordonii. The sequence continues at coordinate 1,271,824 of CM076107.1, read as the reverse complement.
GAATATAAGAACTTAAGTTTTCTCCATCAAACTATAACGTGGGTACATACTTTCATATCAATAGTGAATTGACATTTTGTAGGCGAACGCGCTCAATTGTAGGCTGCAGCATCGCTTACCAGGTATGATTGTAGTCAAGCGCTGAAAGCTTTTTTTTAATTTGTTTTCCCGGTATGAAAGTGTCTTATGTCACTATACAGGTCCTTAACTACACCCACGCACGTCAATCGTGCTTTCGTATTTAGGTATAGGGTAAAAGTTCCATTTACGATACATTGTACATGAAACATTATATTATTATCTAACTACCTTTGTTTTGATATTATCATCTAAGGCATCTAAAGGCAAACCTTCTCATATTTCTATTTATAAGAGCGTGTTTTCTTTCATAGCTTACAGTAATAACAAAAGAGGATAAAACACATCGCCACCCCAACCGAATAAAGGCGTAATCGAAAAAAGTCAATTTTACAGGAGAGCCAAAAAACCGTAGAAATGATCTACCTTCTTTGCTATTTACACCTGATTAAAGTTATATATATAGAAAGGCGAGTAAAAAAATAACGCGTCTTTTACTCTATTTGCTAAATTTTTAGCCTTATTTGCAAAAGAGATATTCAAGAAAAATCATCTTAAATTTTTATTCGTCTATGAACTTCGGCATTTATTTTTTGTAAAAAACAGTACGCCTTTATTCGCCTACAAATGCTCTAGTGAGCGAAACGCATCATTTTTGTGCATAACTTATTGAGTCAAATTTTGTATCGTAATCTGGCGCGCAATTATTTGTAACGCCGTTATTCTTGTACTTTTTGAATGATGCTCGAATCGTATTATAGATTCACTTCTATATTCGTTAGTCAATGCGAAAAATATAGATTCGTAATAAATGTTAACGCTAAACATGAAAAATATTTTTTAATTTAAAAAAAGTCGTTAAAAATAACAAAAACTTTAATATTTTTTTAAATTAACAAGGAAATAATACAAAAAAATTATGTAAAACTTCATTAGTCCTTAATTAATATGGCAGTCTCAAAATGGTAAGTACATTCTTACCACCATCGATATTATTCACAAATAAGTGAGCCAATTACTTAGAATTTCTTTGGAGATCAAAAATCGGAAATATAATCATTTATATCTTAATTAAAACAAATATGACTGATTTATGATAATTCTTAATGACAAAGCTGAATAGAAAATGCCACTGTACCGGTTCTTTTTAGTTAATTTAATTATGAAATCTATCTTATACTTTGCGCTTAAAACCAAACATACGCGTTTGATGATGTTGGTATTTTATTAGGAACTTAAGTTCTAATACAATTAACAATAACATAAATATGACATTAGTTATTGTGTTAATAGTTTAAAATGCAGTTTTATGCAGTTTCTACTTCTGGCAAAAAAAAAAAAACAGAAAATAGTAAAATCTTCTCAAATGTTCATTAAAAAATAAAAAATCAAAAGATAATAATGTAATAAAGTATCAACTACTAATAAAACTCCTTTAGGAACAGGATTTCTTTTAAAAGCTTTTATTTAACTTGCAATGTATGTATGCAGCTATGTTTGTTCGGGTGGAATCTTGCAACTCAATTTTGAAGCAGATATCTTAACCGATTGAGCTGAAATTTTGTATACACGTTTAGTTTGGATGACAATGCATGGTTAGTTGTGTGACGTCATTCTAAATCCAATATGGCGGAACATCCAAGATGGCGGACTAGTTATTTTTAATGCATTCCTACAATATGGGTATCAAATGAAATGGCTTGCTAAGAATAACTTGAAAAATAAAGTGACATCACTCTAAATTCAATATGGCGGACTAAGTTTTTTATGCTTTCCTACAATATGGGTATCAAATGAAAGGACTTGCTGAGAATACGAATGCGAGTTAAATTCCGTTGCTCCAATCAGTTTGAAATTTTGGTGTACTGGGGGTTTTAGTTATCATTCGAAATAAATTTGTAGACGAAAAAAGACGTAAACGTTATTCACTCCCGACAACAGATCCGGCAAATTTAGGTAAGATTTTATAACACCTTTCTTCTTCTAGAAAATGTGCAGTAAATTTCGATAGAATAAAGCCGCCTTCCTTCATATTTTTGTCATTTTCAGAGATAAAATTCTAAAAAAAAATTAGCCTATGTAACACGATTTCCATCATCAGATAATGAAATAAAAAAAAATTCGCGTAAATGATCTTACGCCTTTATTCGGTTGGGGTGGCGACATGTCAACTAACTGCGAGTCATTATGTACGTGTCCATTATGAGTAATTAACAATCAGTTAGTCTATTTACGTGACACCTGACTCACACACCAAGAGAATATACACTGACTCATAGTTTTAAGCATTATAACCGGTAGTGTTCGGTTTTCCTCCTCACAGCACGACACAACATACGTAGCTGTATGCTAGATCCTTTGGTTTTTATGACAAGTCAAGATTCTTTCTGAACCGGTGGTAAAGTCTTAACTTATGAGAACCACAGATTGGCCTACGCCAGGGATGGCGAACCAATGGCACTCGTGCCATTAATGGCACGCGATATAACATTTTGGGCACGTCACCGATCAGAAAATTCATTATGCAGTAAGAAAAAAAAAAGTGTGAAGTAAAATAGGTGCGGCGCGCGGAGTGGAGGCGGCACCAGAGCGGCTCGTTTGTTTCCCAAATCACAAAGTCAAAATTATTGGATGGCACGTCTATGATCTCATTAAACATTTCTTTAGAAAAAATGCTACGTTGATACATAAAGGTTCGCCTACCCTGGCCAACGCGGAATAAAAGTTTTTAATTTGAATTATGTAACTAAAAGACAGACGAAGGCCTGGTCGAAGAAGAAAATATCCCGGCTTAAAAACCTTCACCAACAAGAGCTCTATGTCACTGCCGCTACTTCAGCCGCAAAATACAACTAGCCCTACCTTCGACAGATGTTCCTAGATGTAAATAATGTAAGTGCCTAGTTGCCTACTATCTATAGTAAGTAGTGGTACGCCCCGAACTACTTTTTTTGTTTATTATCAAGAACTTGACTAATATTCTCCAAATAAGCGGAAATTTCGTGTTAGGATTGGGTACGACAATAGTGCAACGGGTCGGCATCGAACCTGCGACCTTTCAGTTTTAAATCTGCACCTTTGACCGTCTTTTTTTAAATACACTATGTCCTGACTCCTAACATAAAATGTATTTTATTTTAACTTTGTCCTGATTCTGATACTGAGAGATCTATAGAGCGTGCTCTGACTTAGCTCAGACTTAAGATAGAGTTAAAACGAGACCCAAATATGCTTTGACATAAATCTGTCTCGTTTTAACTCCATCTTGAGTCTGAGTAGAGTGAGAGATGAGTGCAGATTTCAACCTGAGTGTTCACAGGTCTATAGAATGATTCAGTTCAGACGTGTATCGAATTTTTTTGAGTTCACAGCGCTGGTTGGCTGTCATCACAAACAACAAACTTAGTTTCGCTAATTAGCAACTTGTGTGATTGTGTTCGAGCGCCGAGCTCGCAGTTGGCACAGTGAGACGTCATTGTTTCTGAGTTCCTTTTAAAAACTTTGACTTGTTTCTCGATATATGCGCGAGATATATGCAAGGTACTCGTACTGTGTATAGTTTTTACTCAATATGCTTTAGTATGTGTAGTATTATGTGTTATGTATAGTTAAATATGACTTAGAACCTGCTCTGAAGTGGAAGGAAATGGCAATAACAGAAAAGACTTAAAAGGGATGCCCCCTTGTGGAAGTAGCCGTAGTACTAATTAATGAAAAAGATTGGCTCAGTACTTTTATTCGTGAAAATGAAAACTAGATTAAGAATAAGAATAGAGACCTATATACCTATGTCCTACTCGTACATAATATTTAAAAGTATACCTTAGTATTACAGAAGTCACTATTCACCACACATACCTACCACTTCATAGTGAGAAGATTCTATCAAAAGAAATAAGTAAGCGAAAAAGATTTCATAAATAAATAGGTACTTAGATGATAAAAGGACCTCAGTGGACTAATTTGAGGCTTTGGCCGTGGCTAGTTACCACCCTACCGTCAAAGACGTGCCGCCAAGCGATTTAGCGTTCCGGCACGATGGTGTGTAGAAACCGATTAGGGAAGAAGGCACGAAGGTGTGTAGAAACCGAGCGGCAAAATTCGACCCAATAATGGTACAGGTTCTGACGGGCCACGGCGGATTTTCATACTACCTACACAGGTTCAAAATCAAAGATAGCCCAGCATGCAAATGTAACCCGGAAGCTGAAGAACACACTGCACACTTATTAATACACTGCCCACGTTTTGAAAAGATAAGAAATGATTTAGAAATAGAAGTAGGAATAAATGTTAAAGTTGAAAATTTAAACAAACTCATAAGTGAAACAGAAACAAGACCTAAATTTATCAAATTTTGCACACGTATAGCAAAAGTAATAATAAAAGAAAATAAAACATAACATAATTAAAATACACTTACAAATATAATTTATCCTGAGAAATAAATGAGACGTAAATAGACTACATATTAATATTAAATATTATGTACTCTTTTTAAGATTTTACTGTTTAATAAGCTAGTTTGAGGGATGTTACACAGAGTATGGAAAAGATGTTTAGAATTAATGCCTTAGAATAAAATATTGCATATACAACATTTAAAATATTAAATTTGCTTTGCAAAGTTTGATAAATAGACTAATTAAAAAAAAAAAAAAAAAATACATGTAATCGTGCCAATACATTTTTATAATATAAAGTAATAACATGTAAGTTAAAAAAAAAATAAAAAGGATGGAAAAAAAAAAAAAGAAAATTTTTAAAACGGAAATTGACATAAGTACATGGAAAAAAAAAGTAATAAAAAAAAAAAAAAAAAAAAAGTTCACAAAAAAGATAAAAAAAAAAAAGTACTTTACTAACATTTAAGTTATTTAAGTTTTAACCTCTGAATAGGTATTTTATTAGTCTTTGTTAAATTTGTTAATATACGAACTGCACCCATGTGTAGTAAGTTAACCAGAAAGTATAGCAAAAAAGAAAATATGTCAAAAAAAAAAAAAGCCATATTCAGTACCGACCTAGAACAGTCTCCGATTACCTTGTCTGAGGAAAAAAGGGAGGAACACATAAAAAAAAAAAAAAAAAAGAAACCGATTAGGGGTATGGGTTGAATGTATACTACCATGCCCCTTCCAAATTAGCCTGCTACCATCTTAGACTGCATCGTCACTTACCATCAGGTGAGATCGCAGTCAAGGGCTATCTTGTCTTCGAATAAAAAATAATCAAAAAAAAGACGTGTGGCACTCGGGGACTGCGGCGGTAAAGCTATTGCATAGCATTTTTTATCAACGCCATCTAACGGCTCACCGCTAGATGGCGTTGATAATAAATGCGCCATCTAGCGGCTCACCGTAGAGGAGTCCCGTGTCAGGTTATTTTCGTTACGGAATTTCTGGATTCGGTCTCCACGCTGGCCCGCGATAGAAGCTATGCAATAGCTTAAAAATTAATGTACCCATTTGGCCGTATCTTTGCTCAGGTGAGACCTGAGACGCACTACTCTACTTTGCGCTCACAATAATAATATCTCTGTGCGAATCTCGGCGCAGGTAAAACCGTTTCGACACAATACCACAATACATTAACGATTTATGTTATACCTGCTGAAATTCTCAGGCATTGTTGTTCATCGAACAAAACGACGGATGTGAAATGTTACGAGTGACATGTACCTGCATAATGTATGACTACCAAACCAAAGATATAAAGAAATTAATTATAAGGTTTCAATATATTTAAGAATGTTTGACTAGTGTGAATGGTATCGCAAAATAAATAGCGATAGTTAGTTAGGGACCGCTGGTGGTTTTAGTGGGTAGGCTGGAAAATCAGGAGTCCCACATATCCTTTCGAGAGCCGTGGACTCATCTTATATGGCTGCACGACTCTCGAAAGGAATGCATAAAAAGCATTTCTACCAGCGGAATATAAAAAAAAGACGTGTGGCACTCGGGGACTGCCGCGGTAAAGCTATTGCAGAGCATTTTTTATCAACGCCATCTAGCGGTGAGAGGAGTCCCGTGTCAGGTTATTTTCGTTACGGAATTTCTGGGTTCGGTCTCCACGCTCAAGGCCCGCGATAGAAGCTATGCAATAGCTTAAAAAAAATATTGCCAGTCCCCGAACTACGCGTGCACTAGTCTGTGGCATTAGCGAGTGGCAGGTAAGTGAGATCACCGCGATGGATGCAGCGTATCTGGTAAGATTAATTGTAAACACGGAGTGAACAACCGGACGGGACGGGCCGATTGTAGCTATATATAGCCTAGCGAGGAGCGTTTCACGGTCAAACCGACCACACTGCGCCTTTATCTCTCACCGCTCTACTTGTAACTATAAGTACCCGCCTATAGCACGGTCAATACTAGTATCTGTATGAAACAGATGTTATTGATGTGGGGGGTATTTATTGACTAACTAGTTGATACCCGCGATTTCGGTCGCGTAGATAGAGGTTTTGTATTCCCGCGGGAACTCTCTTATGTCCCGGGTTAAAAAGTAACTAGTAGATTAAATCTCCACTTTGAAAGCCCCCCCATTTCGTCAATCGTCGACGGACTGACGGACAGACGGACAAGTGCAAATTCACTCAAGTAGACTAAGAGACCTCGCGTCTCTCGTTCAAATAGGATAATAGGATTTCTTTTAAGCGAAAAGAATGCGCAGAACTGGCATTTTGTAGACACATAAATTAAAAGTAAAAAAACTTTTATTTAAATGCGCTAAAAAGAATAAAATAAACTTTTCTTTTAAAACTTTTATTATCAACTTATAACATCATTACATTGCAAGTTAAATAAAAGCTTTTAAAAAACCGATAAATGCAGGCGGGGATTGAATATTTACAGTAGACATACACCCACTGCCCGCTTTTATCTTAAGCTGAGATCAAGCTCACACTTAGCTCAGACAGAGAAAAGTGAATACGACAAATCTAAATACATATATAAAAGGCAAAGGTGACTGACTGACTGACTGACTGACTGACTGACTGACTGACTGACTGACTGACTGATCTATCAACGCACAGCTCTAACCACTGGACCGATCGAGCTGAAATTTGGTATACAGGTAGCTGTTAGGACGTAGACATCCGCTAAGAAAGGATTTTGGATAATTTCAACCCCAAGAGGGTTAAATATGGGGTTAAAAAATCGAACCTAACGTGAGCGAAGCCGCGGGTTAAAGCTAGTTAAGATATAAGACTGAGTAAAATCGAGACAGATTCATGTCAGAACTCAGAACATAACATTTGTGCCTCATTTTTCAGAGTGTGTGCCTCACCATGCCTCAAGAGGCAAGTTACTGTCTCAAATTCGATGCAAGTTAAAGCATGCTAGATATAGATCTAGGTCATCGTCTGCATCGTTGCTTATTATTAAAGTTAACACAAAGTTAATAAATCATAGTCAGGGCTAACTTTTAACAAAACGTTTCAACTTTCCTGTGTTAGAGTTTTAGATCAACTTAAAAGATTTTGAAAGAGCTTGCACAAAGAAGCAAAGAATATTTTATGTTAAAAATATAAGATGAGAGATAAGTACCTACCTAGATAGGCAAAGGCTTTTTTTATACATATATTATACATTCGTACGTATAAATGTAGCTCCAATCTATATATCCTGCCTAATATAGCTGCCTATAAAGCTTAAGTGTCGTTAGCTACCAAACCTATATTTCGAGCTATGATTCAAAAACAGCAACTTATAAAAAAATTACGCCATTTGATAACCAATAAACAACGTTTTTCATATTGCTATATCAAAAACTACAGCAGTAAGGAGAACACCGATTAGTTGGATCGATAGAGAATTGTAAGATAGCATTAAAATCGCATTTAGTTAACGACGTTTAGCTTGAGGAGGGGAGTATCTATAATACAACCGATGTAGCTATGACAGTACAGTAGGTACCAATCCCAAGTCCCAACCCATGCCCTGCCCGTAACGTTCGATTCTGAAACGACATCGCAAAACATCCAAATGACCGACGATAACCCGCACGACCGGCGACCGGGGAACCGAACCCAGCACCCGCTGAAGGTCACCGCTCACCGCACACACCCGTGACTCACCCTGTGCGATAACAACAACTTCAATGTCAAACTAATCCAGTGAAAAGCGAATCGGTTATTGGGACCTCGGGAGTCGGGATACAGATTTGAGATTGGCAGCCGCATTTTATATAGTTACAGAATCCTTGAAGGACATCTGCCACCCTAGCCATATAACAAAAGTGTGATCGTTTTCTTAGATAACGCTATGGCAGGGGCTCCCAAATTTTTTTTATCTCCTACTCTTTCAGAAGGGTGATAAAAAATGAAATGAAATACTTTGGGAACCCTTTCTCTACAGTGTTAGCGATCATGGAAAGAGAATAGATACGACACGGTTGTGATATGGCTAAGGCCAATTGCGACATCGCACATCGGTCGATTGCGCTGGTTAAGCAACGTTGACCCGTCCATAATTGCATGGGTGACCGACTTCGAAGGTCCGAATTAGGCTTCCTTCGTGCCTCGGTGTTCGGGACACTGCGTGCACCCGAACACTGCACCGTCAGCAGTTTACGCCATCGTCGGGCCGCGCGTTAGTTATTAACAGTTAGTGCACCGCGGGCTGCCCTACGACGCGCTCAATATATCATATCAATAATTATCATATTATCAATATCATTAACAATATCATATTAACATCATTAAATTATACAGTCCATTAAAATCTATCAATTATAGTATCATCTATCAATTATCAGTAGGGATAACACCCTACATTTTGGTCCTTCGAACCGGATACACCGGATAACCGAGCACATATCTCTAACATCCTCAATTCCTGATACTCGAAATACCATACTTTATCTTACGACCGGTATTTTTAAAAGACAAAATCAAATTCTAGCCCCCTACCATCTTAGACTGCATCGTCACTTACCATCAGGTGAAATTGTAGACATCTTGTCATCGAATAAAAAAAGACACTAAATTTGCTGTAAGTACATCAAAATCGGTCCATTCGGTTCGGTCGGGAGTTACGAGAGAACACACATCAAACTTATAACTCTCCACTTTTTCCGTCGGTGTCAATAAAATAAAAGAAAGGGATAAAAATATTGGAATTAACCCAATCAATATTTGATTCATTATAAAGGGTCACGGACCCTTATCACTGAGGAATACGACGCAGAAAGAGTGACTCGCAGGTAGGTACGTGGAGGAGATAACAGTTTAAGCTTAGCACAACCCGCTCAAGTATTTGCATATGCACGGACGGTCATCGACCGAGCCATTATGCATCTTAAATACCACTTTGTTTATAAAGCATATTCGCACACTGCGCGAGTTGTGACTGTGTGACGCATGCTAATAGAAATTAATAATGGATCTGCTGTCAAGAATTTTTCAAGGAAACCGGTCTGTGGAATTTCCAAGAAATCAATACTATTTTGCCATTTTCGGTTTCCCGGCGAATCAATCCGATAGATAAGAAATTAAATTCCAAAAATGCGAAAGTTTCGCGATCTCGAGAAAGCAACTCGAAAGACCTGCTCGGTAGTTTCATTTCATATAGCTCAAATGAAATTCAAATTATACTGTAAACTAAATGATCAGCTATCACTTTCCTTATCATTTCGACAATCATCTAGTCGGGTAAAACCACGCCGAGACGTGCTCAAACTAGTTTCGAAGTGTATCAGCGATCCGTGTCCGTAAACAAAGTCATAAAATTTTCTTTATGCGTAACGCTGTGACCCGGTTATGATGTGCACGGGGAACGAGGCGTGAGCCCGCACTGCGGAATATCACCCACTCGAACTTATTTCACGTCTGTAGTATCTCCCATAACCTCGACTTTCGTACGTATTTGGATAGATAGATAAATAGTAATTCTTTACTGTTACACACAATAATTATTTATTGATGTTTACGAATTGAAAGTGAAGTGGTGTACTTAGTTGTATTATTATTGTAGTATCTTCAATTTAGAATCAATGTGACAGATGTGGCTAATTCTGTTGTACACAATCTGAACTAAACTAAATTGACAGGTTAAAATCGCTACGAAAAGGATATAGCACTAGAATATTTTACTTCTCAATTCAGTTTAGTCTAGAGATTGTTTTTAGAACAAGAATTAGCCACATCGTCAAACTTTGCTCATTTAAAAATGGGGCATTTAGGAAAGATCGCAGGAGGAATCTATTTACTATGACTAACATTATTCTCATTAAAAATTATACAAGTACATTTGGGGTCCTAAGGCGCTAGAGTGGCGACCTCGGACCGGAAAGCACAGTGTTGGCAGACCCCCAGCTGGCCCGATGACATCAGACGTGTCGCAGGTAAGCGTTGGATGCAAGCAGCGCAAGACCGAGTTATGTGGAAGTCTACGAAACTATGTCTAGCAGTGGACGTCTATCGACTGATAGAGAAGATGAAAAAAAAACGTAAGACTTAATTTTCAAATACCATTAAAACATTCTCTACAGAATAGAAATCGATTCATTTGCATGAAGCGAGCGCCAGGGAACAGTTTTAAGCGGCGCAAATAAAAACGTATTTGGCATGCATCCGCGGACCGTTAGTGACCCGAAAAATAAAAACTGACAAAACACAAAGCAATTGAATTTCAAATCCACCCGCTTTCAGGATGGTGAATACTAAAGGTCTGTTCATATAGACCTGTGACGTGCGGGCGACGTGGCTGCGCCGTGATCTGTCTCGAATAAGTGTCGCATCATGAACCAATCATCGGCCCACTAGTCGACGCAGGTCTGAGAAGGGTTCAGGACACAGTCCACAACGTTGGCCAAGTAAACTGATTGGCAGACTTTTTTGCTCATGAATAAGGCATACCTTTGAAAACATAATGAAGAAATGTCAGGCATGCAGGTTTCCTCACAATGTTTATTCATCTTGTTTCCTTCATAAAGCAACTATCGTATGATCAGTCATAAAATATTTCATTCAATTCTGAAGCACCCCAAACGAGAAAAAATGTGTATTAGAGCGTTTTTTTTTAATTCCGTTAATTTTAATTTAGACTTAAAATTATGTACAGTTTTCTAAATTTTTTTATGAAAACTAGCTCAAGATTATATTTACTGGACAGAATGCTTTTATATTTTTTTAAATGCTTATTCTTATTAATGTTTGGGATACTTTAGAACTGGATAGACGATTTATCTTTCTTTTCATTCGATGACAAGATCGCCGTTGACTCACCCGGTCTTAAGTGATGATACAGTAAGATGAAAGCGAGATCCCTTTGATAAGGATATGGTAGTTTTAAACATACCCATGTACCCTTTAATTGGTTTCTACCACGTACCAGTATGGGTAACAGGACGCTAAATGAGGCTGGGAGTTAGCCAGACCAGAGACAATTTAGAGGCCTGAGGCCTCCCTTTTGTTTCTTCCTTCCTCCACAAAGCGCTATCCATTGCGTCAGGTAGGTTATCCATTATTGTAATTGTTTCATAAGGGACGTGGCGTGAACGTGATCGCCACGCTGAAGGTCTGTACCCCGGCAGCGCTGGGTGTCAATGTAAACACGGCCTAACTAAATGGTAATACGGGAATTTTTCCACTAATAAGAACCGTTCCATTTTGCTCACAAAATACACCTTAACTGAAAGTTTTTTCAGGAATTCAATCGAAAGAAAGAAAGTACAAAGAAACGCTAACTATTTTAGATTGGACGGAAATCTTCGGTTTTTATTTGATTGTTAGTTCTAGTTGAGTTTTTTATGTAGATTTTTAAACAATTTCCCAGTTGAGTTGGAAAGTCCAAAAAAAAAGTGGAAAGTTCTGGCAATACATTCAACAAGACGCCCTGACATTGTCATTCCTACTATGAAGAATTCTCCATTAAGAACTGATTAAACTGGAAAATACAACAGATATGTTGGGATGTGGGTAAGTGATGGTTCAACGGCACACAGGTTGCGAAAGCCAAAGAGAATTTTGGTTTCAATTTCCACAGGTCCCTACCGTGTGTGCCTAAAACGGTGTAGTTTGCTCTACATCCCAAAATCCTAAAGTTTAGTATTGGGATTATATTTACGTGTGCCCACACATTGTAGTTGAGCGTACACATAAACTGAACGTAGTGGTTAGGGTTATGTATGTCACGCCACAGTAATTAAGTTACACAATACAACCACAGCCACAGGCCACCGCGCCAGGGCCACTCACGCCCCCCGCTTAGCACTGACGCGGCAATCTGCATACATTGCAGAGTCTGCATAGATAACTGTAATGTATCTAATTACAGAGAGGTCACACAATGGCACACGGAAAGTACAATGTTTCAATATCTCTTGGAACATCCTAGAATACCTACAACTTAACAGTGCGCAGAATGCCAGAAAAAAATCAGATGCATAAAATAAAACATACCCGAAACTTCGTATGAAACGCGACAGATAGCTAGCGTGCTGTAAGCCCCAAATACATCATGTAATTGTATTCTAATAACTCATTAAGATATTCATTAAAAAAAATGTCTGGTCCGTCTCTTGGTAATATGTATAGGAATTTATATAAAATCTTGTCTTTGTAATATGCAACAGAATGAAAACAAATGCAAATTGGTCAAAAATTAGACCTAACTTCACGATTTTTTTTTTCGAACAAACATTATTTTATGTTTTTACTCAGTATCGTCACTTGGTAATATGTATGATGTAATTTTTGCCTGTTGTTTTTTTTTTCGGATAATTATACGTAAAACTAGATCTAGGAGGAAAATATAAGTCTCTATCGATGAGAGAGCTCAAATCCACATCACAAAAAGCTATTACCTTATTGTTTCTTACTACTGATTTAACTAGATTTCCAACTTAATAAAAACGAGTGGCATAACTGTTAACCTTACTTTTTCAGCAAATCTATTTTAATCTAGTTTCGTTGAAAACGAACAAGCTATTGAAATGCCTTTTCTTATAAGCGTTTATTTGAATTTACAATCTCTACTAGCCTTTACAGTTACGACTTCCTTTACAAGTTTGGCCTGTTTCAGTATCACTGCGGTACTCTCTAGTCTCTACACACGGGACCAACTTCCGCTTCAGCTGAAGTTACAAATACAACCTAGTTATAGCGTGAACTAAGAAACGAAATAGTTGTCTTCAAGACCGCTCTTACGAGCTTCTCCATAAAATGTAATACTAGTTGAGAAATTGATTACACTTGGGCAATTATTCAAGGAAATGTCAGCAAAACTTGACCTTCATCTTAAAGGTGTGGTCATTTGTCATAATTCTCGAACATAAATCTCAACAAGTAGAAAAACGTGCGAAGCTGGCGCCGATATCGAGGCCAACAACGTTAGCACCAAGTTCTTTATTATTATTATCACTACCTTGGAACTAAACCGACATATATCGTCTTTTAACGACAGAATTATAATGCACTGCGGGGTTGCGAGACGTCAGTTTGAAGATGTCGTGACTCGTGACCACGGTCTATGCAACTGGACCGAATTATCCTCAATTTTATTCCAATGGAAACATTTATCGTGGTCGGTTTACAATTACATTATAATAATACTTTGGAATTGGAAACGTCAGTTGGAGTTGGTTCCGTGTGTAGACCGTTTGAGGCGTGACATCAAAGAACGTGAAACCGCCGAAAATAGCAAGACAGAAAGTCTGTTTCGACTTTTCCATGGCATGTAAATCAAGTTTGTTTTTTCCGCTCTGTAATCGAGTGTTTAACTTTTCTAAACTAAAGCAGATAAAAATAGACGTGTCGGAATTGAGAAGCTGCCCGTAGAGTTATTATTACGATTTATGTAACGATCTAGCACTGATAAATCTGATAGAAATAGATGATCTATTGTGCGCGTCGGATCAAATGGAGGGTGATACTAGAGCGAGTGAGTTGTAGTGAAAAACGAAAATGATTAAGTATATTAGTATTCATCGCCAAAGCAGCACTCATCATGTCAATCTCAATCCACTAAAGAGACTAACTACACTACAAGACACGAATTTCCTCTCACAATGAGAGTTCAGAGATAAATAAAGAAGGTTTAGGTCATAGTCAATTGCAAATTGGTAGACCTAAGCTCACACAACTTTGAGAATAAAATGAAAAATTCTCAGGTAAACAGGTTTACGATGTTTTCCTCCAACGTTAAATAGGCAGTGAAATAATAATATAAAGCTCCGAAAGGTTAGTTGAAAAGTAACAAATAAAAGTTAGGCTTTAGTGACAGCTTAATGATATTGGGGTCAGGGGTTCGAATTCCAGATCTCATAACCTCATTCTGTATTTTCATTTTAGGGCAGTGGCAGTAAATATATAAATACGGAATGAAAGCTAAAATAGAAGATGAAAATATGAGTAAATCCTTCATTTAGGATGCTTCATCGAAACATCGAAATCATTACAATAAAAATTGTTACCTACTAACAATCATCTAAACGACTATCTCTTATCAATGATGATTCATTAGATAAATGACCAAGGCAATTCAAGAATAAGAGCAAAATTAAAATTGTAATTTGGAGACTATCATTACATAAGCTCAGTCGGTTGCGAAGCTGAAGTGGCAATGGAAGGCCACATACTGCTGAATATAAGCGGCACAAAACCACGGACTGGGAAAATGGTGAATAGCTAAACCCTATAGGTATGTCCAGAAATGGACGTGTATCGGTTGACAACGACGACGCTGATTCAAGTCAAGATTGCAACATCACACTACGGACAACACATGCAGATATATAGCAGAATGAATGTAGTCAATAGTTAAATAAATAATAGAGTTCCGAATGGCGTTGTTCAATGTTCATAAAGAAGCCTTTCACTATGCAGTCGGGCGTCAGCCCTTCACAGGCGACTAGCGTACAATACACGAACGGGCAGGACCTAGTGAATAAACCAGCTTGCAGTAATATGCAGTCTGTTTCACTCACTTCTCGGAACACTTGTAGACGAACAAAAATAAATACAACACTTTCTCGTCCACGGCTGAAGTGCGCGCCACTCATAACTACGCGACCCTCGAGGGAAATCATATTCCAATTTTTACATCATAAGGTTGAAAATAGATTGTAACGGATGTAGAGTTGGGTCGTTTCTCATTCGCCGATGCGTCACATAGAATGGCGGATCGGGTCATCGTGCTAGCTGCGAGGCGCTGCGCGCTGTATCGCTGTATAGACGGGTATGTACTATATAGCGTATAGTATAGCTATAGGTTGTATTGTAGTAATGGTTGTACACTGTTGCCGCCTGCCGGCCGCGCGGCCTGTCGCTCGCGAAGGTCACTCACTCTACACGATATCTATAACCGGTTTGGTATAGGCTACGGTATTTGTAGGTGGGATTCGCTTTGGAGTTTCATTTTGTTACGAGCTGCGTAACTAACTTTTACCATGGTTCCAATGGAATATTTGTTTTTGATTTTCACGTTCTCTTCGACTGTGACGTCAATTTGGTTTATCTAAACACAGTAGAAGTAAATAAAATTTAATTGTCTGTCTTCGATTTCGAAATAGCTTCATGGTTTCCAATTTTCATATAGGTACCTATATGGATATGGTTATTTGAATAACAGGTTTTTAACATTTTTGTCTCGCTGCGTGTCTGTACATTTTGTACGGGTTAATCTTCGACGATCTTGACGACAGGCACAGAGATAGCTGGCTTTTTTCCCAAGAAATCAATGAGTTCGCACGAGATTTAAAAATAAAATCTAAATCCGCGAGGATGAACTCGCGGGTGGCGTCATCCTGCTAGGTAGACACTAATAAATGTTTGATAACAATGTAAACATTCGCTTTATCGGTACATTAAGGCTCTTCTACTGAAAATTCACACATTGCTAATAGTCAGGCAGGTAGGTACCACGGCTTATGGCTTACACACGCTAAATCTATGAGACAGAAATGTGAATAAGTCACGATTCACGGACGCACGACGTACTTACGTATAAGCAGTTTGTTAATTTTTATTTAAGGCCTTAAATCACATAATACAACTACCTACTACGCTTTGAGTAGTTAGTTGGTTACGTACTCAAAGCTAGTACGCCTTTTTCACAATTGGTTATTCCTTATCTATATGTCATTAAGAGGGATATTTCGTTGAATTTGAAGACCTCTCAAAAGTTTCTTTAGAAGCTATTTTATGATTGATCATTTCATTGTCTGTACAGGGCTAGGAGGATTAAGCTCTGGAGTGGCCATAGGATGCGTACCCCTCTGTAAGTTTTTATTTGACGGGTATGCCCAGCGGTCATACCCGTTATATAAAACTGTTTGACTCGCGTCACGCGCCTGTCAACAACGTATGGTTAGCGGAGGATGAGCTCCGGTATAATATGCCGACTATGAGTGATTTTCCTTCTAAAAAAAATACCAAAAATATCCAGTTTATGAAAGGATAACATTACTTTTCTCCTGATATATTCTTTTATCCAATTAATGCACTATTTAAGGAGAAAACTTAAAAATACTGTTGATCCGAAAATGTTGCTACGGAATCGTACAAGAAATAATTTCGGGAAATTTAAAAAAATTAACCAATCTACTTATTACTCGATTGGAGCCCTTTATCATGAACTGCATAATGATTTGATTACATACAATTAAAATTACGATCGAATAGGAAAGGTTGGGGGTTTATGTTTATATTAATTTATAAACTTTAGGCAAACAATTTAATCGGTTATTTTGAAAAGGACGAGTCACACATTTCGTCAAAACTGAGTTAAGTAGAATATTCGTTAACATTTTATAATATTTTCTTGTCGTGTGACTGAGATTTTGTTGGTCTTGCATAGTAAAAATATATCATTATCTGTAGTAAACTCTTACTAGTAAACTGAGCTACTATTGTAGCTATGTCACTATAACTATGGTTGAGCGAAGCAATGGCTGGATCATGCGTCATGCTCGTGAACGGGTGCCACCAACGGGAATGGGTCTGCTTTTGCCTGCCTGTGTTAACATGTGTTGGATTGTATTTATTTGTATTTGTATTGTATTTATTTTTACCTGTATTGTACTCAGGAAAATTCATCGTGGAAGCACTGAATACATAGCATAGTTACAATAACAATTGTAAAATCTTTATTTTTTTTGAAAAGAGCAACCGCCGAGTTTCTTGCTGGCTCTTCTCGGCAGGAAAGGCATTCCGAACCAGTGGTAGATTCATTGACGATTCAAAAGTGCTTGTAAAAGTTTATTTGAATAAAAAATATTTCTATTTCTATTTCTATTTCTATAACTACTTTTTAACATTTTAAAATTTAATAGAAATCCGACCAAAATCAGACCAAGTTATTTATACCTTTGCCTTAATCCTTACCAAAATAAATGTTTTTTCAAGCAAGGCTGTTTAAATACCTGCAAATTACTTTTTAGTTTATTAAAATCGGACATTCCATTCGAAAGATATTACGAGTTCATTGATGTAATTTATTCTGTTATCATTTTGTTTTCAATCATCAAGTCCCATACCCAAAGGGAGCCAGCGATACACTATTGCTAAATATATTATTATTTAGGTAAGTATGTCCTGCATTTACTGTGCGTTTATGCCAAAATGTTTAAAAAATAAATATCCACCCTTGCGAAGCCGGGACGGGCCGCTAGTATAATATAAGTAACCGATATAATTGCATGCGCAAAAATCATTACAAACATACACAGATTTGTGATTAAAAAGCCTTATTAATATTCAATCGCCACAATTAAATGCCCTCGTGCCACCTCGGTTTATGAAAAATTAAATTGTAATAGGTATTGTACCCATTCATAAAGTTGGATAAGCTTATCATTAACAGTATTTTTAAGGTAGTTTTTTATTCAAAAATGAGGATTTTATTTTAAAGAAGTTGGTCACACTGCAAGAAAATTAGGGCTGGAAGCAGAAATTATATCGATATTGATATTTTCGGTGTGTATGGTATAGGTACATCATGTATTTTTTAATTTTCTTATAGAACCAGTTAGTGTTCCAACAAATGTCTACTATCCATTGATAAAACATGGATTAAAAGTTTAAAAACTATAAACTCGACTACAAAATTGTATGTGGCATTTCTTAAATTTATTTATTTACTAGCTGATTTCCGTGACTTCGTCCGCGTGGCGTAGTTTAGAGTAACTTGCTACTATCCGCGAGAAGGTATGTCCTCTATCTCCGATAATATTTATTAGATCTTCACCAAAATTGAATAAAATAGTATTTTTCAAAAACTTTCATCCCCTATCGCGGATGAACCTTATTGTTTATTAGGATAAAAAGTATCCTATATATTAGATTCAGAACATTCGATTTAGATTTATATTCTCATTTTATACAATTCATTAAAAACTTTTTAAGTCTTAGCCAGACCAACGAACAATAATTGATTGCTAAATTGATTTAACAATATTTTAATTTATACTATTAGTTGAACTTCATTCATTCATTAATTCATTTAGAACTTATCGAAAGTCGATAATCGATAGTGTCGCAGCCCAAAATTGCTTACATAAATGACATGATTGTTTCGTGTAAGGATAGAACGTCCCTGTGTGTGAATTTGGTTGTGTGCGTATACTTTAAGGTTGTGTTTGGTAGTTTTGTCGTGTGCGTGCATAGCGACGTGATTGAAAAATGCACCTGTAGTAAGAAATTGTTTATGTGTGCTACCTCGCCCCGCACCGTAATTGACAGATTTTTTTGCAAAGAAATTAGACGTCAAGGCGTCTCCATCTAAAACACAAAATTTTTTTTCCTCCGAGGTACAGGGTGTAATAGACATAATATCAAATATTATGTTAACAAAATTTTTTTTGAAATTAGGTTACACTTAATGCGTAACAGCTGATCGTGGCGTACCATACATTACTGTTTGGTCTTAAATACTGTCATTTGTTGTTTTTTCAATTAAATTCAAGTTGAGATGGGTTACATACAAAATATCATGTAGTAATTAATTAAAAAACTGAAAAAAAAAAAAAATACATAGTCAAGTTCACGAAAAGAAAAATGAAAAATTCGAACACTGAGCAAATCAGAATCGTGTACCTTACAGCGAAGAACTTTCAAGAAGTTCTAAAGAATTTATGGATTTGAACGCGCTGCGTGATTGAGGGACAAACTATCAAACACTGTCACTGGACTTTCATCTGGACTCTCATCTGGATTTATAAAATAAGGCATGACGATAATGAAGTACGATTTAACAAAATGAGCGTCCAAATTCAGCATTTCAATTCTCTTTTATAATAAAGAGATTTTAAAGACTTCACGAAAACTCGGTACGGGTGCAAAAAAAACGATAGTCGTTAGGTAGGTACTTAGATCTGCATTTTGAAAACTGAAATAACCGCAGAGCGGCGCCGAGCTTTCTATTCCGAGCTGAAATTACGAGCAGTGCGCTAATGAAGCCGTACTAAATGGAAAGTAGGTAGGTACAATGCGAGCTACAGCGAATTCACGCCGATCCGCTTGTCAGTTGTCACTCCAATAATAGCCCGGCTAAGCTATAAACCCCGAAGCGCTGTATCGATAAGTTTTCATGCGGTTAGTACATGTAATACACTTAGTACTCAAAGCCTCGATAGCCCAACGGTTAAAGGACTGCGGACTGAAAGGTCGCAGGTTCGAGCCCCACTCGTCAGCCTAGAGGGGAGCGGAGAATATAGGTCAAATTCAGCTTGGCTAATACTCTTATTAATATAAAAAAAAGTACAGGTACTTTAAAAATGTAAAATAACTTCTATTCGTCAGTCTGTAACCTTTTCACGCCACTTGTCTTGCATTCTGAGAAAGGACAACATTTATCCGGTAAGATATTGTAACTACATATCAAGATTTTTTTGTATTTTAAATACATAAAGTTAACTGTAGAGTCACTTTTCAAGTTGATACAAAACAAATGAATGTGATTTCTAAAATCCTCCACCCTAAACCCATAACCCAGATTTGTCCCAAAGTAAGAGTAGGTATATCTAATATGTAGTTGCGGAAATCGATTTTCGTAAATATCAAGTCCATTACCTATATGAACATACCTAGTCCTATCTAGCACTGATAGGTACCTACACGGTACCTAGTTATATCGTTGAGATCATTGAAGTGCGCAGCACATAGGTAATAACAATAATAATTACAGATCGCAGAGGTCGTTGGGTTAGGTATTTTAATGGTCTATTCTCTGCATTGGCATGAAGGCAATAGGTATTCCCATTTGGCATGAACTATGAGTTATCTAGCAATAATGTCGAAGTATTTCTGTCGGCGCACCGGGAATCTGGGGCAGGATGAACGAACTGTGAACTGCTTAAACTGGATTTAAGAACGCCGACCGATAGATTCGCAGTCGTAACTTAAAATGCTATTTTGGAATGAATGAGCGAAACGTGTTACGCGGCTCGTATTCGGGTGCCCGAATGGCTTGACCCGAATTTGGGCTCCAGAATAGGGTACCAGCCACACTTACGGTAACGTTATAATTGTAGGTCAATCTAATAAAAGAGTGTTATGTAAAAATAGATTTTATTTATTGGAGTCATTAGTCAATAAACTGTATTGCCCCAAATAGCTCAGTGGGCAAAGTACGGACCTAAATCCAAAAGGTTGACAATTCAAAAACCACTTGTTGCAATAGCACAAGCTTTGTACTTTTAATTTTGAGGGGTAAAGGGGAGTATGTTTAACATGGCCTAGTATTTTTTTTAATTAACGGTCCTTGTCCTGCTTATGTACCTAAAGTCCTAGACCTAGTAGGTATACAAATGGAAAAGAATCGTTAATGCTTTGGTAGGTACTTCAAACATCTTTTCCAGAAAATTTTCATTAAGTATAACATTGTCTTACAAAATTATGAGTACTGATTACGCACTTATATAGTATCTTAATAAACTCTCTAGGCATAATATGTACTTACAGAAACTTTATTATTATTACAAGTTATGAAAGCGTCTGTGATAAAATAATTCTAATGAATATTATAATTAAACATGTTATGGCTAGTGCTTAAAACTCTACTATAAATTTTATTATTACACTTTACTTTTAATTAAGAAGAAAATATTCCCAATGAAGTTTCACAAGCTTAGAAAATATAGGCATGTAATTAAACGAGCTTCTATTTAATACCATTATTGGCTTCTAAATTACTAAGTCAGCTTCAACTAGTGAGCCTCTAAAAAATATAATTTTAGCATCTATATTTATAACTTAGCTTCAAACCGTGAACTCCTAAAATACTTAAATATTAGCATCAAATAATACACCAAATCTTCAACCACATTTTTAATTTTTTTTTTGTGAGAAAAATGAAATAAAAAAAGTTTCTAACTAAATAAAAAAAGGTTTTTTTTTTTGATAAAATGAAATTAAAAAAATGATTGTTTTTAAATTTAACTCAAGATAAATACCTACACATAACATTATAACATTTTTGAAAAAAAAAAATCAAATTTTTTTTCAACTTTTTTTTTAATTTTAGGTAGGTTTACGATCCCAACAGAACCTAAGTGCCCGGCCTTCGGCCGGGCACCTGAATATTCATGTATAACCCTAACCTAACCTAACTTTACTTTAAAGAAAAAATTATACAAAAATAATTGCAATATTAACACACTAACAACAGAACAACAAAAAAAACAAATGCATGTTTTGAATGGCGCTCTCTGATTGGTGCAAATAGCCATAACCAACGAGATCGTGCAAATTGCCAGTCGCATCCGTCTCACTCGCACCAACGAGATCGTGCAAATGGCCAGTCGTATCCATCTCACTCGCACCAAATCGTGCAGTGGCAGTGGACAATATAAAAATAGTGGCTCTTTATTTGATGCTTTCTTTGGAATATTTTGTGGCCATTGTGAAGAAGCCGAGTTAGTATATTAGAAGCTTCATCATTTTCCCGTTGCTGAGTTATTAAATTAGAAGCTAGGTTTTGATGCCAAAAAATAAATTTTGTTGGTCGACTTATTATATTCCGAAAATATATAGTAATGAAAATAATTTTTATACCTCAATATTTATTAAAGATGCAAAAAATATGATAAAAAGACTGTTTCTGTTTCTGATATTAATGCACTTGATCATGAGATTTAGATTAGCGAATTTTGAATCGATGACGATGATGAAATCATGATTTCATTATTATTACTGAAATGGGATTAGATTTGAAAGAATGACCAACCCAAAACCTAGTGAGGTCTAGCTAGATACTGAAGCACAGCCCATTCGGAACTACATAGTATCGTAAGTTTCCATAGTTACTGTCATCTTTTTTAATTCTACAACAAAGTTCCATTTTCCCATATTATCAGCTAGAAGCCCACTTTAAAAATTCGTCCTGTTTCTAGAGATATGTAGTAACTTCTAGAGAAAACTAGAAAAAACTAGACAAAACTTCACTCAAAGCTGAGAGCCCGTATGTAATAATATCAGAGGATGTGGGTTTATTATTTCGCAATAACATTTTAATATCTTTGGGCTTTTGAACGTCACCACAATATACAGGTTTTAAACTGCAAGTACACTACAGACATTAATCATTTAAAAAAATTAAATCAACAACAAACTAACAAGTAATCTAATAACACAAATAACTGGCGTTGCACACTGAGAAAAAAAAGCTACTTAAATGAGCTACTTACGTAAGGAGCTTGCCATTTACTACTTACCACTGGTGCAGCATACGTAACAAAGATGCCGCATACTTAGTAATGTTGCAGCTTACTGTGACGTTTAGGAGCAACACCATGTTCCATAAGGACATTGTATATAATGTAGTTGCATACTTAAAAATGATATTCCCCCATTACATTAAGTAGCCATTACGGAAATACGTACGTAAGTAGACAACAACATTACGTGTACTTGTCCGGATTTCATAATTACGGACTTAACAGTAAGTGTCCTACTTTTTTAATGTCTCTTGACACGTAATATACGTAGCTTTACGAAATATATCTATGAAGATATGTCGCAACATTATAAGTACGATACAACATGCAACCTAAGTATACAGCACCGTTGTGTAAGGGCAAGGCATACGTATATATAAGTTTACTAAATACCATCACGGAAATACGTACGTAAGTAGACAACAACATTACACGTACTTGTCCGGATTACATAATTACGGACTACACAGTAAGTGTCCTACTTTTTTTAACGTCTCTTGACACGTGATATCCGTAGCTTTACGAAATATATCTATGAAGATATGTCGCAACATTATAAGTACGATACAACATGCAACCTAAGTATACAGCACCGTTGTGTAATGGCAAGGCATACGTATATATAAGTTTACTAAATACCATCACGGAAATACGTACGTAAGTAGACAACAACATTACGTGTACTTGTCCGGATTTCATAATTACGGACTTAACAGTAAGTGTCCTACTTTTTTAATGTCTCTTGACACGTAATATACGTAGCTTTACGAAATATATCTATGAAGATATGTCGCAACATTATAAGTACGATACAACATGCAACCTAAGTATACAGCACCGTTGTGTAAGGGCAAGGCATACGTATATATAAGTTTACTAAATACCATCACGGAAATACGTACATAAGTAGACAACAACATTACACGTACTTGTCCGGATTACATAATTACGGACTACACAGTAAGTGTCCTACTTTTTTTAACGTCTCTTGACACGTGATATCCGTAGCTTTACGAAATATATCTATGAAGATATGTCGCAACATTATAAGTACGATACAACATGCAACCTAAGTATACAGCACCGTTGTGTAATGGCAAGGCATACGTATATATAAGTTTACTAAATACCATCACGGAAATACGTACGTAAGTAGACAGCAACATTACACGTACTTGTCCGGATTACATAATTACGGACTACACAGTAAGTGTCCTACTTTTTTTAACGTCTCTTGACACGTGATATCCGTAGCTTTACTAAATATATCTATGAAGATATGTCGCAACATTATAAGTACGATACAACATGCAACCTAAGTACACAGCACCGTTGTGTAAGGGCAAGGCATACGTATACAGGGTGTCCCACGGCTATGCCACATGGAGGGGAAGTACCTTAAATATTGTAGATGGAACATTTTACTGAAAGAAGACTTCATTTTAATTTAAAAAACAATTTAAACTGCATTCATAGATTTTTAAATAATTGCCTGGTTGAACCGGGACTCGAACCCGCTATACGAGAAAAAAAATTAACCTGTATCTTTATCATACCGATCGGAAGGCTTCATCATAAGGATTACTTTTTGTTAAATAACATAGCATGAGAAATAAAAGGGAGACCATGAATTTTAGCCTTTGATGTAAAATTTTGTTCAGAAAAATGAAAAGCTGACATTGGCGTATCGACATACAACTGACATGAACTATTACTAATGAGTATGCAATTCGTAGCTCTGTTGCAGCGGGATTGAAGGACAAACCAATAAATCAACAAACAAACACACTTTCGCATTTATAGGTAATATAAGTAAGGATTAGTAAGGATAGTAAGGATCGGGAAATGATGCGTACTTCTCAAGTGGGTACTCATTAGTAATAGTTCATGTCAGTTGTATGTCGATAAGCCAATGTCAGCTTTTCATTTTTCTGAACAAAATTTTACATCAAAGGCTAAAATTCATGGTCTCCCTTTTATTTCTCATGCTATGTTATTTAACAAAAAATAATCCTTGTGATGAAGCCTTCCGATCGGTATGATAAAGATACAGGTTAATTTTTTTTCTTGTATAGCGGGTTCGAGTCCCGGTTCAACCAGGCAATTATTTAAAAATCTATGAATGCAGTTTAAATTGTTTTTTAAATTAAAATGAAGTCTTCTTTCAGTAAAATGTTCCATCTACAATATTTAAGGTACTTCCCCTCCATGTGGCATAGCCGTGGGACACCCTGTATATAAGTTTACTAAATACCATCACGGAAATACGTACGTAAGTAGACAGCAACATTACACGTACTTGTCCGGATTACATAATTACGGACTACACAGTAAGTGTCCTACTTTTTTAATGCCTCTTGACACGTGATATCTGTAGCTTCATCATCACTACATAGTATATAATATAAATTGAAAATTTAAAAGGATAAATAATCAAAGCTCCCGACATGTGAATCTATGGCTGGAATTATGTATGGTATATAAAATCCTGTTACCAGTTTTATATAAAACTAGCTGATGCCCGCGACTTCGTTCGCGTTGATTTAGTGTTGAAAATCCTCGGAAACTCTTTCATCACGCACCCTTTAAACATTTCTGTGGTGGTTTCGTGTGATGCAGGTTGTTACGTTCCCTTAAATATGGTCGAGCGAAGCAACGGCTGGGTCATGAGTCATGCTCGTGAACAGGTGCCAACGGCGGGAATGAAGTTACTTTATGTCTACCCATGAGATTTATTGCATTGTTAGAAGTTTTGCGTATTTAGACCTTCCCCTCATTATGGAAACACTGCATACATAGCACATTATATTGTAAACTTGTTTTGAAAAGAGGAACCACTGAGGTTCTTACTGATTTTTCTCGGCAGGAAGGGCATTCTGAACCAGTGACAGAATCAGTTATCAGACGATACAAAAGTATCTGTTTGTAAAAAGTTTATTTGAATAAAAAAAAATTGTATTCTATTCTATTCTAAACAGTGATAGCCTAAGGGCCTCTTTCACGATCTTCAAGTAAAGTCTTGATTAGTTACTTCCTAATTAGCGCTAACCAGCAAGTAAAGGTTACAAGTAAATTTTATCAGTTTCACATTACAAAACCAAGTCCTGAGTAATAACTCGAGGGTTAATTGAATGATCTTCAAAATGCATTCAAAGGACATGTCCCAGTTTAGTATGGAGGGTGGTTTTTTATTCTAAGTGTCTATTAACCAGAACCAAACTGCTATCACATGAAAGAGAAAAAAATATAAAATTAAACGCCATTTAAATAATAATTTTAGAAACCCCCATTTTTTTTAATTAATAAAGAAAAATATTGTTTGTAGAAAATATTTTTCGATGGATGGCAACATTAAAAACATTTTCTTATCTAGAAATAATTGAATCTGACACCTGTTACTGTCACTTTAATGTCATTTAAATGCCAAAAATTCCAAAACGTCATTATAATTGTCACTTTTGACAGTCCTGACAATCACCTGACATACGCCTGACATTGACAAGTTACCTAGACAAATAATATTTTTGAAGTTTTTTTTTTAATCGGTGCGTAATCACAAGCAAAGGTCCATAAATGCATCAAAACAAAAAAAAATATTTTCTCCAAATTGGGGTCTTTAAAAAATCGGTAAATTATTTAGATAGAAGCTTTTTTGGATCTCTATCGAACTATATTAAAATCATTCCGGTTAATTACACTCAATAATAAAAAACCATTTTGGGACAACTCCTTTTTTCGTTCAATATCGCTGTCAATAACGTCAAATGTCACTTTGGCATGTTGTCATCTGTCACTCTTGTCAAATGTCAGTTTTGTTGTTTATTGCGTCCTTCGCTTTTCGTGGTAATTTTGATTATTTTGTACGGATTTCTTAATAGTATTCTAAAATATGGATAAAACTAAAAGAGAAAGAAGTGCTAACTTCACTTTAAGGGAAAGGGATATGTTAATATCTCTAATTAAAGACCATAAAAATGTGATAGAAAATAAAGAAAGTGACGCTTCTTCCTGGAAAAAGAAAGATGCTGCCTGGGCGAATATTGAAAAAGAGTTCAATGCTCGTATTGGTGGAGTTTTTAGATCGAGCAAAACGTTGCGGATCAAGTACGAGGGTCTTAAACGCTCGGTTCGGAAAAAAGCTGCATTAATAAGAGCCGAACTGTATCGCACTGGAGGTGGAAGTAATGCAGCAGTTCCACTCGATAGTGTGGAAGAGCAAATAAAAGATTTAATATCTTTAACAACCGATGGATTGGAAAGTGTTTATGACTCTGATGTTTAACCTATTCCCTCAACCCAGCCACAACCAAGCCAAGGTAAATTGTATTATCATACCTTGATTATGTATCTATATTCAGACTGCCTCCTCCAATAGTTAATATTAAGTGGAATTTACTTTATTGCAGATGAACTTAATGTTACAACGATGGAAGAGCTCATTATATTACCATCAACCTCCACAGACACTATGGAGCTTATGGAAACTGCAAGTCTTGACATCAGTAAGTTTCTACCTAATGTGCTGATCTATTTCATAAAGAATTGATTAAATTTGTCTGAATCAACTAATAAAATCCAAAATATAGTATTATAAAAGTGTTGCTGTTTGTCTAGTATGTTTAAATGACCTATCTTTTTACGCTATTATTATGAACCTTGGTACCTACAAGGATGAGTTTAGGTAATGGGAAAGGACATCATGCTACTTTTTATCTGGGAAAATTAAGGAGTTCCCCAGGAATAAAAAACTAAATACTTACAGCCAAAGTTGTGGAAATCATCTGGTCTATAATATATGTATGTATAAATTTTTGAAGTATATTTATATAGTTCTTATATTTTCTACTTGACAGAAGTACCTGTTGAAGAAAAAGTGGTCAAAGATGATGACTCGAACGCTTCTTATCTTGCAACTTTGACGGCAGAAGGAGCAACAGTAGTGAATCATTTACTTGGTATGTATTAATTATTATTTAATATATTATAAAACATACATTTTTTAAAATCTTTATATATCCTACTAATATTATAAATGTGAAAGTGTGGATGTTTGGATGTTTGGATGTTTGGATGTTTGTTACTCAATCACGCAAAAACGGCTGAACGGATTTGGATGAAATTTGGCATGCATGTAGCCTTTGACATGGAAAAGAACATAGGCTACCTTTTATCCCAATTCCTTAAGGAGTTCCCGAGGGAAAATTGAAAATTGTTTACGTGCTAAGCCGCAGGCAGACTGCTTCAAAATTTGGTATGCATGTAGCCTTTGACATGGAAAAGAACATAGGCTACGTTTTATCCCGATTCCTTAAGAAGTTCCCGAGGGAAAATTGAAAATTACACCAATAATTTGTTAATAATATTATAAACGGGAAAATGTATGTCTGTTACTCAGTCACGTCGCAACGACTGAACCGATTTGGCTTAAATTTGGCACAGAGATAGATTATGGTCTGGAATAGGACATAGGCTACTTTTTATCCCGGGTAATAAGAATGTTCCCGCGGGAATAAAAAACCTTAATCCACGCGGACGAAGTCGCGGGTATCAGCTAGTATTTATATATATTATCCATTTTATTGTTACAGATAACAGGTTGGACAACTCTCAAAGTGGAAAGTATGTCTCTACTCCATCTACAACATATAAAAAATGGGATGTTACCAGTAGAAACCATTTGAAATCTAGAAGGCATCCTGCATTAATTGGTAGGTCTTTTTATCTAGTAAAAGTTACCAGTCAAAAGTTGTAATTGATTAAACTCTTTAGCGCTGAGGCAAGATATTAATTATTATTCTCATTTACTAGTTGTATATGAGTACTATGCAAGATTGTTTGTTGGTAATAAATAAATAGACGTTAGAAATCTAAACAGAACTAAAGATTCAAGTATTTTCTATAATCATAATTACAGTCTCATAAATCAAGGCAAGATTTATTTGTATGTTTAATGTAAATTTTAATTTTTACAGCTACTAGGAAACCACATATTGATGAATTAGCTCAAGCAAAACTGGAGTTGGTTCAGCTCCAAAAAAGCCTTTTAGAAGCTGAAATAAAAGAAAAAAAGAAGGAATGGGAATTTAAAGATATGGAGCGCAAATGGAAAGAAGAGGAGTACAAATTAAAAATAGAAAAGTTAAGAAGGGAATTAAAAATTGAGTTTTGATTACGATTTGTTTTATTTGTGAGTTATCTAATTGTATGTGTTGAGATTCCTGTTTATTAAGGGTAAAAAATATTCTTGCACTAGTCTGCTTCTTGGATTGTTATCAAATTGTGAACTTGGTGTCACAGCTTCCTCGTTAATATGTAAATCATCATCTGAGTCATACTCCTTATTACTATCTCCAAAGTTTCTTTCTTTGGTGTCAATGGCGATGTTGTGAAGTACAAAGCAGGCAACTATTATAGGTTGAACTTTATTTAATTTTAATGTTATCTGTCGCCTCAGGACAGGAAACCTATTTTTGCACACACCAAAACATCTTTCTATAGTATTCCTTGTGCGAATGTGCGACTCATTGTACAAGTTTTCTGCGGCTGACGATGGGTTCAGAAAGGGTGTTAAAAGGTATTCCTTTAACTCATACCCACTATCACCAAGAAGAAAGCCATTTTCAAACTCTCCACTTTCAAATTTCTGCTTGAGCGATGAGTTATTAAAAATAGTTTGGTCATGAACAGATCCCGGCCATCTTGCAACAATATTAAGGCACCTCAATTGACTGTCACAAGCTACCTGGACATTAAAAGAAAAATTTGATTTTCTGTTCCTATAGTTTTCAGCTGAATCACCACCTGAAATAAAAGGTAACAGATTGTTCTTAATTAATTAAATATTAATTACTTAGTACTAGATTAGTAGGTAGATATGATGATGAGAAACCAACCTGGTGATTTTATGGTAACATGGGTGCAATCAATAGCTGCTATTACTCTAGGGAACCTTGCGATCTTATAAAAGTCTTCTTTGAGTGATGTAAGGCTATCCGGAAACTTTATAATAACTGGAGCTAGCTCTGCAATAGCTGCAGTAACTGTTGCCACAATGCGACTTGCAGTTGGTGTGCTGACACCACAGAAATCAGCCACACATGTCAGAAAGGATCCAGTGGCTAGATATCTTAATGTTAATAATAAACTTGTTTTTGAGGAAACTGCTTGATTCCTGTAATAAAGAGTATATTTGCATTAGATACTATGATCAAACATACCTATACTGTGGGCAAGATTCAAGCATAGGTAGACACTTGTATGTACAATGCTTTTATAGAGATGCTTGATAGTTAATATTAAATGGAGTGTTATATACTAAACTTTTTGATATAGGTACCAAGACGTTAGAGTTACATAAGTATTTCATTATTACTATTTCAATATTTCATACCCAAATAAATAGGAGTGCTTGCTGTAGGTAAAGGCTGCCTTTATTAAACTATTTTGTAGGTTAAGCAAGTTCGTTATGTAATTTACAATTAATTAAAAGTAAAACTCACTCACCTTTGCGTTTTAGGCATAATTTTATGTTTAATCAAATTATGCACATGGTTAACGGCATTTTTAGATAGACGAAATCTAGCAAAAAAGTCACTTTCATCCAGATTTTCAAAATAATCAACACGGACCTTAAACACACGAATTTTCGGAATTCTCCTTACTACTAGTGCTGAAGAATTTTCTAATTCCTCTAGTTGATCATCGATCAATTCAAATAAATCCATTTTAAACAACAATTTCGATTATAACTAGTTACGTACTTGGATGTCAAGTTCGTGAATAACTTTACTCGTCAATTAAACAAGCTTATTGGGCAGATGAAGCTGGAAGTAAGTTGTAGGCTACTTTACTCGTCGGTTAGTGCTACTCAGCAATTATGAAATCCACATTCACGCTTACTCGTGACTTTAACCAGCAATTAGCCTACTCGAGACTTTACTTGAAGATCGTGAAAGAGGCCCTAAGCATCGATAACCTAGTGTACTGTGTAGTATAGTAGGCCTGTGGTCTCCTATTCGGGGGGTCGCAGGTTCGATCCCGGGTCGCACCTCTGACTTTTCTGAGTCAAGTGCGTTTAAGCAATTAAATATCACTTACTTCAACGGTGAAGGAAAACATCGTGAGGAAACCTGCACATCTGAGAGTTCTTCATAATGTTCTTGAAGATGTGTGAAGTCCACCAATTCGCATTGGGTCAGCGTGGTGGACTATGGCCTTATAACCTTTCTCTGAGAGGAGACCTGTGCTCAGTAGTAAGCCGTTGATGGGTTGCTAATGATGATGATGATGATAATTCTATTCTACGTGAAGAAGTAACAAACATAATTTATGTATTATGTATCTCAACATACAATACTAACACAAAGTTTCACTATTATACTCATGATAAATTTTACGACACAAAAGCTGCTATTGTGAGATAACTATGATACTTAGACATATTCCCTCGTGGACTTGTTTGTAGGTAATAATGAGTACTTTAATCATGTAGTACATCATTTTTATGTATCATCAATAGTTTTCTCAGCGTACAAATAATGAATTTTATAGGCAAAAATTTTCTACCTTGGGTTACATTATTGCAATTTTCTTAAGGATCTCTAATTTTTTTGGAAATAAATTATAGCCTATCTTACTCAATGATAATGTAGCTTTCTAATGAAAAAAGAATTATTAAAATAGGTCCAGTACTTTTTGAGTTTATTCGTTACATACAAAAATACAAAAATACAAATCTTTCCTCTTTATAATATTAGTGTAGATGTAGATGTGTAGATAGTGTAGATTAGTGTAGATTACTATTAAAGAGCTGATGATCTTCAAACAGCAGATCAGGTCATGGTTACCTTACCATATATACTTTCAATATCATTGAAGTACACGGTACCAAATTTCGAATCGATCGGACATCAGGAAGTCAGTCAGATCCCCTCATCAACTATCAAAGAGCTGATTAGTTTTAAACGGCTGATGAGGTCATGGTTATCCTACCATATACTTTCAATATCATTGAAGTAACACGGTACCAAATTTTGTATCGCTCGGACATCAGGAAGTCAGCCAGATCCCCTCATCAACTAATAAAGAGCTGATTAGCTTTAAACGGCTGATCAGGTCATGGTTACCTTACTATATACTTTCAATATCATTGAGGTAACACGGTACCAAATTTCGAATCGATCGGACATAAGGAAGTTAGTCATATCCCCTCATATGCTGTTTTGCTGTTTAATATAACTTATGGAACATTTCAAGGAGTTTGCAAAGCATAGGCGTATGGTAATAGTAATATGCTCTTCTACCCTTGCGAAGCCGGGGCTTGTCGCTAGTTACGAAATATATTTATGAAGATATGTCGCAACTTTATAAGTACGATATAACATGCAAACACAAGTATACAGCACCGTTGTGTTAGTACAAAATGCTTAAGAACTAAGAACCAATAAGGAATCAGAGAGAAAAGTTATGACCTGTTGGCCAATCAGAGAGCTTTAAAGAAACAGAATACCATTTGATACCATATAAGGTAATAGACTGGCACTCGAGCTTTGCAGGCATACTGACGCTTCACGAAGGGATGTTCTTGCAAGATATCGATACCTACTCATATCCCCTATGAAAATGTAAGAAAATATTGAAGTGATTTTTTAACATGAAACTACTGGACGGATTTAAATGAAATGTATAATGGTAGCCGATACTCCGGTTCAATATAAAGGATAGTTTTCATCCTTATAAACAACACCCAGATGGTGGTGAAAGTATTTTTGTCTATTTTACTCCATTAATCCGTCAAATCTAAACCGATGTTAATAATTCGCATAAGAGATCTAATTAAATGCATATCACACTATTCACATCACACGAATATTATAAAGGCGAAAGTTTGCATGTATGTTTGTGTGTGTATATTTGTTACTCTTTCACGCAAAAACTACTGAATGGATTTTGCTGAAATTTAAAATAGAGATAGACACTAATAATATAATCAGAAACTTGATTGTTAATTGAAATTGTATAGATACCAAGCGCTCGATTCGCTCACGTAAATCTCAGTTCTACATTACTATTGTAGGTACTAACTATATACATATTTACACAGTGGCACAGTGCAATCGTAAAAATTTTCACGCTCGCTTCGCTCGTGAAATTGTCGGTTGTCCATTGCTATTATGACTATCAAGTATGGACTTCATAACTGCATAGTGGAGCCATCCACCACTGGGCTACATCATTGAACTCCAGGTACCTACCAAGTCTTCAAGTATGGATCGCGAAAAGTCGATTAAAATTTGCTGCATTTTGTATGATATGTATGAACAGCAAATTATGTATGATATGTATGAAACTATGTAAGGATTGCGTAGTACAGCCCTAAAAAGCCCTTTTCCATGCGGACGAATTCGCAGGTATCAGCTAGAAGACAAATAAAACGGATGTGTCTGTTGTTAATGTTAATGTTAACAGATGTTTATTAAATGCATGAAATAATATACATTACTTATACAAAACCCATATAATTTTGTCTGTCTGTTTGTAAGTTCCGAGAAATTACCGAAACGGCTGGACTGTTTTTCGTTTTATATTTTCATATTATGCATTTAGTAAAAAGCTGGAAAGTGTTAAGCTATTTAAATATTAAGCCACTCCAATTTTATTTATTTGTATAGAAGCTATTAGACAATTCGTTGAGAATTTATCGTGACCTTTTTCTGAGGTACAACCCTTTACTCTATGCTATCTATACGCTCGCCATGCCGGGCGCGCTCAGTTTGCAGCAAAGTCGTCTCGTTAGCGCATGTCAAGCCCCTATAATCTGTACTAGTTATTATACTTTATAAAAAGTGAAGTGAATAAAAATAAAATTGTTTCTGACACACACGTACATCATCATCATCATGTCAAAAATGAACGATGACCTGCGCACCTTAGGCCTCGATGAATATATATCAGTGTTTCAAGGTAAGGTAAAATTTATACAGTCTTACTAATAAAAAGATAGTAAGCTTTTTGTTATTATTTAAGTGCAAATTCACCCAAGTAGACTCAGAGACCTTCGCTTCGCTCGGTCAATACAGAGGTTTATTATCATGACTTTTTCGGCCTTTTTTCTGTTTTAGAAAATAAAATTGATGAGGAAGCACTTTTATTGCTAGGTGCAAATGAATTAAAGGAGCTAATTCCGAAAATAGGGCCTCGCTTGAAATTAAAAAAACTAATTGATGGAATGAAAATGAACAGACAGACATCAAACAAGATTTTAACAGAAGTAAGGTTTGAACTGAACAGATTTAAATTTCAATTTGATGTGTCAAAGGGATTTATCTCAATGACTCAGCCAATTTTGAACCGATTTTCTCAATTCTTTCTTTATTCCATCAGCTTAGGTTAGGTTTCATTTCATGTAGATAAATAGTTCGGAGATAAAGACCGGAACTCCGGTACCGAAATGTTTAAAAATCTAAGTCCACTATCATTTTTTTTTATATCATTGAATTTTCAACTATCAAGAAAAAGTATTCATACCTCTAATTAACGAATTTTGCCAACCCAAAACCTTTATATAAAGTTTCCACCAATAATATAACTCTTAATCTTATAATGTGATTCATGTCTCGACATGTTTCGACACGCTTTTGTTTGTAAAGTAATCATTGTTGTTCGTTAATCAGAAGTTGTTCGCTATAACAAGATAAGTACGTAATATTGAGGTGAATAAAACTATTCTTTTACCTCTTTATAACGAATTTTAGACCAATCTAACCTCAACATAACAAACCTCAGTTCAATGAATTACTTGATATTACGAATATTTTCTTGTTCCCCTCCGATTTGTTATATCGAGGTTGCACTGTATAATTATTATATCCAGCTTGTCGAATCAAATGGAGGACTAATAAAAATTTTTATACATCATCAGGAATTGAATACATCAGGATCTGAAGATTATAACACTGTAGAAAACACACCTGATTGTATGTCTAACCTGAAATCTGTTCAAGAAGATCAAGACACTGTAAGTACTAAGATACCTAACTTGAACGTGATTTATTTTAATTTGTCCTTAGTTTGTGTTTCTAACAGAGCTAGCTGTAGAGAGAGTGAAGTTTTCATATTTGAAAGATCTGCAAAATTCATTTGTTTCACTAGTTTTGTCAAATGTATTATTAACCGACTTCAAAAAAAGGAAGTTAAAAATTAAATCCTTATGTATGTTTTATTGTTGCAAACCAGTGTTATCGGTAGTTCTGCACTAATCAAATGAAATCCCTTAAATATTTTATTTTTTGTGTAACTAGTTAGGTATAACTGCATAAAATTTAAAAAAAATAACCTCCTTTTTTGGAGTCGGTTAATAAGAGAATTCCTTTCATTTAGGCCTCACTTCTATACACTAAGGACTATATAATTTTATATGTATGTTTGTCGAATTGCAATAATTCTTTTAATTAGATTAGGAATCTTTCAACTTAGGGAACAGTGCAAAGGAGGTTGACGAATTTTGACCCAGCATTTTTAAAAACCGTTCAGAATTCAGATTCAGAAATAATTTCTTGTTTTTCTTGGCTTAATAATTTCTTGGCTTTCGATGTCTATAATTTCTAAACTACTAAACCGAAGAGATACCGAATTACTGTAACTTGAAATAATTACAGAACAATCTTTAGTATCCTTTCTAACAAAAAAAGATTGAATGAAATCGGAGTACGCTTTAATAAATTATAATTAAACTAGATGATGAACGCGACTTCGTCCGCGTGGATATAGGTTTTTGATTCCCGCGGGAACTTTATAATTTTTCAAATCGGTCCAGACGTCTTCGAGTAATCGGTGAACATACATACATACATACATACATACATTAAAAAAAAAGATTCCGACGAATTGATAACCTCCTTTTTGAAGCCGGTTGAAAATGTAATATTATAAAGTCTGTTTAATTTGTAACTTTTTTTTCTTCAAGTTGTATCTAATTTATACAATTTCTAAACTACTAAACCGAAGAGATACCGAATTACTGTAACTTGAAATAATTACAGAACAATCTTTAGTATCCTTTCTAACAAAAAAAGATTGAATGAAATCGGAGTACGCTTTAATAAATTATAATTAAACTAGATGATGAACGCGACTTCGTCCGCGTGGATATAGGTTTTTGATTCCCGCGGGAACTTTATAATTTTTCAAATCGGTCCTGACGTCTTCGAGTAATCGGTGAACATACATACATACATACATACATACATTAAAAAAAAAGATTCCGACGAATTGATAACCTCCTTTTTGAAGCCGGTTGAAAATGTAATATTATAAAGTCTGTTTAATTTGTAACTTTTTTTTCTTCAAGTTGTATCTAATTTATACTTGTTTGTTTCAGGTGAAAAAAATTCTCACTGTAATTTTTTTTTTATTATTTGTAGTGTTATCATTTTTCTGTAGCAATCTGTAGTTCTGTAACTTTTGTAGTTTATAGTCCTGGAAAAATACCATTTGACCCCAACATAATTTCTCCGAGTTATCACTAGATCATTGCATTGCATGTACTTGGAAAAATTACATTACTTATTCTCATGAAAATAATTGAGATTTCGTTTATTAAGTTAGGTTAGCTGCCATCTTAACTCCTTATTTATTAGAGTTACTCTTAGTTTGTAGTTAGTATCATAATTAGGCACTCTATGTACCATTTTGAAATGATTTTTTTTTTTTTTTTTTTTAAAAGAATATTAGCCAACCTGAAGTTGACTAATATTCTCCTGTCCCCTCCAAATAAGCGGAAAGCTTGTGTTAGGAGTGGGTACGACAATAGTGCAACGGGTGGGATTCGAACCTACGACCTTACAGTGTTCAGTCCGCACCTTTAACCGTTGGGCTATTGAAGCTTCAATATTATTATTTTTATTTTAGGAAAGTTTAGATGGGAGAGCACTTATAAGGGAAGGCCAGACAGATGGAGGGCTTTTAAAGGAAGGATCGAGAAGAAAATTAAGCCAGATTGTAATTAATCATTATTTGGAAAATAAACCCAATTTCAAAATCTCTACAGAAGAATTCTACAGACTGGCTTCAGATATAGTCACGCTATTTCCAAGGGAATCAATAGTCGTATATTATTCAGCTTACCTTTCTGGAAAAGATGGAACAGCTAAAAAGAATGCAAGCGGCAAGCTCTATGAAAGTTATATAAATAGAAGAAGAAAGCTACGACAGAGTGGCGATCTCGCCGATACACGGAGACCATCTTCAACATCGTCCTGTTCTTTAAGAAGCAATGATACTGCTACTGCCAGTGATATCAGTGGTAAGTAGCACTTTTGATTGGTTATTTTATAAGTGGCGTATTTGGTGTTTTAGCCTTGTTTTTTATTTATAGAACCTGAAGAGTACGACGACAACCTATCTTTCTTAAAAAACAATGTGGAGCCATGGGGAAAAGTAGCAGAGTGTTGGAAAGTAACAAGTACGCACAGGTTGAAAAATTTATACAATGGACAACAAGGTGGAATACACTTACAGTACCCATCTTTAAAACAACCTGAAGGATATACCCTGGTAAGTACGACGAATATAACTGTTCACCTGTTTGTCTTAGCGACTCAAAAAGAGTCATACATTGCTTCCATGACATGACAAATTCAATGACAGAATTCCAAAAATGTGTGACTTTATTTATAAACATCTTTTTTGCAGCTTTTGAGCGACTTCAACCAGTTGTTTCCGCAAAAGGAAAACAGTTTGTTTTCCTCTATAGAAATACACAAAGAGAACATCATTAATTACGCAAAACTCAAAGCCCACAACAGCCGTGACACAAATTTAAAGACAAATATACATTGCCTATTAACTCTGATAAATGGTGAGTACCTATACCCACACAAATCTTCTTAAGTTCATGCACTCAATTTGTGGCATTCACTGACTGGCGAGAGACTAGTAAGAAAGTGAAGCAGTAAAGGATGATTTATTATTTTATTGAAGATCATATAATCATTTATAACGTTGCCTTATAGCCTGTTCGTATTCCTTTTCAGAAGAACCGGAATCCATAAAGAACGTGTGCCTAGTGTTGCTACCCTACATCATCAACATTTCGCCAGCGAGGAAGAGGAAAGGTAGAGGTATCGTTAAATTTTCACGCTCTGAGATTACCTATGCTTTTATACATCAAGTGGCATCAGAAGCTGAAGTGACGCCGTCAATCATAGAACGCAGGGAATTATTGGCGAAACAGCAACGGTCGGTGCAACCCTATGTCATATATGTAGGGGAAGACTGTACTAAAATAAGAGCATCGTATGTTGTTATTAACGACACGATATATAGTTTTTCGCGACTCATTACTGCTGTAGACTGCGCGTTCAAAATATTCCACTCAACCGGGGCGTGCTATCCGGAGGAGTGCGAGAATGTTTGGCTATTTATTCAATTAGGGTTTTATAACATTCATACCAAATACGATAGGAACATCCAAGTTGTTAACAGTCTTATGAGTGACCTGGGACTTATTTGTGACAAAAATTAATTTTATTTAAAAAGATGGTATTCGTTTGTTACTACTGTAAAGATGCTAAATCTTCTCCATCTCTATTAATTAAACATATAAGATATTTTTGCAAATCAACTGGAACAAATTCTAATTTTTACTGCGGTGAACAAGGGTGTTTGCGCCATTATCTATCTTTAGATTCATTCAAAAAACATATAACACGAGATCACCAGCATAATCGACAAAATAATTATGTAGTTGCTCCTATCGATATTTTGGAATCATCATCATTGTCAGCAACAGTACCTGAACCAGTTCCAGTTATAATTATTAGATCAGAAAATGAAAGTCATATACTTCATGCATTGAATTTAATTTCTTCCTTGTATGCTAGTGCTACAGTACCGCGTAAAATTGTGCAAGAGGTCATAGAAAACATACAAGTTTTTTTGTCTAAATCAGAATACCTTTTGGTGCACCAGTTACATGAATTGATACTATCGCACGAAACAACACCGAACTTACGTGAGGCTATTAATAACACTGTTCGTAATTATTGCCATACGTTTGAAAATTTTGACACAGAATTTAAACGTTTAAATCATTTTAAAGTATTAGGAACCTACTCCGAGCCCCAAGAAGTGGTCATAGGGCAGCGAAGTGATACTAAGAAAAATTCTATTGGACGTGTGTTGGTTTCAAAACCGTGTACTGCACAAATAATGCCACTAAAAAATAATTTGAAATCTTTTTTTTCACTTGGTAATGTATTGACGGATACTTTAGATTACTTGCAAAATTTGCGAAAACATTCCTTTGGTATTGAAAATATTATTCAGGGTTCAGCATGGAAAAATATTATACAAAATGTAAGGGATGGAGAACTGAATTTTCCTTTGATAATATACTATGATGATTTTGAGATTGGAAACCCTTTAGGCAGTCACGCCGGGGTTCACAAATTAGGAGGATTATACGTATCTATACCATGTCTTCCTCCTAATTATGTTTCACTCTTGAAAAATATTTTCATTTTGGCTCTATTTCACTCATCGGATAGGACAAGTTTTGGAAATAACATCATGTTTCAAAAAGTTTTTGATTTGCTAAATGATTTAAAGCGGAATGGTATTTATGTTGAGAGTAAACAATACAAAGGAGTTATAAAATTTCACGTGTCAGTTATCACTGGGGATAATTTAGGACTCAATGGCATGCTGGGTTTTGTCGAGAGTTTTTCAGCAAATCGACCATGCAGAATTTGTACTGCTAACAAGGATCAAATTCGATCAATGTTGTACGAAAACGTAGATTTGTTAAGAAATGGGAACAACTACTTAAACGATTTACAGCTAAACAATGTTTATGAGACAGGTATTAAAGAAAAATGTGTGTGGCTTGCTCTCGATGGTTTCAATTTGTTTGAAAATGTTGCAGTAGACGTTATGCATGACTACCTTGAGGGTGCTTGTCGGTATGTTATGCAATACATAATAACAGATTTAGTTAAAAGACAAAATTTAATCTCTTTGGAAAATTTGGCATCGAGAATACGGCATTTTGATTATGGGCCAGATTCAAGTTCAACACCATCCAATGCGATATCATCAGAAGGTCCTACAATAAATTTAAAATGTTCTGCTTCTGAAATGCTAACGTTAGTTAGATATTTCGGCCTCATTGTCGGATATAACGTCCCAGATGGAAATACCGTGTGGCTGTTATACAAAAAATTGAGACAATTATTAGACAAACTTTTAAGTCATCGAATACACGATGACTCCATCGATCAAGTAAAATTTTTAGTAGCTGAACTAAATGAACTCTATTGCCAGTTGAGTAATACTAATTTAAAACCAAAATTCCATTTTTTAACACATTACCCACAAATGCTAAAAAAATTTGGTCCACTATCTCAAATCTGGACTATGAGATTTGAAGCAAAACACTATACATCTAAATTAATAGCTAGAGCATCGCAGAATAGAGTGAATATTTGTAAAACTATAGCTTTAAAACATCAGTTAATATTAAATGACATATTTCTGAAGAATATACCATTATCTTCATTGACAACTGGCAAGCTGAAAAGGGTGACACCATCTGAAATTCTCGATGTTGGACAGAATTTCCAATCTCAAGACATTAACACAGATAATTGTTATTCGTCATCATGGGTGATGATTAACAGTATAAAATTTAAGTTATTTTCAATATTAGTATTGGATATTTCGGAGTCTACATATTTGCCAGTGTTCGCTGAAGTTACAAAAATATATGTAACAAAAAACGGCCAAGTTATATTTCGCTGCCTATCCTTGGAATGTATTGATTTCGATGATCATTTTTTTGCCTACGAGGTCCGAAAGTCGAATAACAGTGTGTTACATTCATACGATGCTCTTATTTCACCTTTACCTGCTACAATGACCTTATTATCCAACTTGAAACGTTATATCACATTGCGTTGGACTTTAGACTAATATGTAGAGACAACATACTAGTCTAAAGTCCTAAACTTTTAAAACTAAAGATATTTAAGTCAAGTGGGGCTTGTTTAACGATACAAAAAGGATTTTACTTGTTGCGTACAAAATATTATGACAAAGAATTGATATCATTTAATGTTAGGCGCCACTTTGTAGGAGCATTGCCGGCCTATATGGTGTTAATTTTTGGGCTACAATTTAAATGTTCGCCAAAACAGATTTAAGAAAGTGTATTTTTATCTACCTACTTGGTGAGCAATTAAATTGTAAGCCATTTTTATTGCAGAATCGCTCCGACGCAGTGGCTACCACCCTTAGAGTCATAGTGTATTTCATATACCATTATATATATTTTTGCATCTCAGTGCCTTAGAGCATAAACAATTTGCCTAACATGGCTTTTTATGTTGCATCTCATTGGTGTCGTGATTAGATCACAAAGATAATTTATCTTTTAATGTTAGGCGCCACTTTGTAGGAGCATTGCCGGCCTATATGGTGTTAATTTTTGGGCTACAATTTAAATGTTCGCCAAAACAGATTTAAGAAAGTGTATTTTTATCTACCTACTTGGTGAGCAATTAAATTTTAAGCCATTTTTATTGCAGAATCGCTCCGACGCAGTGGCTACCACCCTTAGAGTCATAGTGTATTTCACATACCATTATATATATTTTTGCATCTCAGTGCCTTAGAGCATAAACAATTTGCCTAACATGGCTTTTTATGTTGCATCTCATTGGTGTCGTGATTAGATCACAAAGATAATTTATCTTTTAATGTTAGGCGCCACTTTGTAGGAGCATTGCCGGCCTATATGGTGTTAATTTTTGGGCTACAATTTAAATGTTCGCCAAAACAGATTTAAGAAAGTGTATTTTTATCTACCTACTTGGTGAGCAATTAAATTTTAAGCCATTTTTATTGCAGAATCGCTCCGACGCAGTGGCTACCACCCTTAGAGTCATAGTGTATTTCACATACCATTATATATATTTTTGCATCTCAGTGCCTTAGAGCATAAACAATTTGCCTAACATGGCTTTTTATGTTGCATCTCATTGGTGTCGTGATTAGATCACAAAGATAATTTATCTTTTAATGTTAGGCGCCACTTTGTAGGAGCATTGCCGGCCTATATGGTGTTAATTTTTGGGCTACAATTTAAATGTTCGCCAAAACAGATTTAAGAAAGTGTATTTTTATCTACCTACTTGGTGAGCAATTAAATTGTAAGCCATTTTTATTGCAGAATCGCTCCGACGAAGTGGCTACCACCCTTAGAGTCATAGTGTATTTCACATACCATTATATATATTTTTGCATCTCAGTGCCTTAGAGCATAAACAATTTGCCTAACATGGCTTTTTATGTTGCATCTCATTGGTGTCGTGATTAGATCACAAAGATAATTTATCTTTTAATATTAGGCGCCACTTTGTAGGAGCATTGCCGGCCTATATGGTGTTAATTTTTGGGCTACAATTTAAATGTTCGCCAAAACAGATTTAAGAAAGTGTATTTTTATCTACCTACTTGGTGAGCAATTAAATTGTAAGCCATTTTTATTGCAGAATCGCTCCGACGCGGTGGCTACCACCCCTAGAGTCATAGTGTATTTCACATACCATTATACAGGGTGTCCCACGGCTATGCCACATGGAGGGGAAGTACCTTAAATATTGTAGATGGAACATTTTACTGAAAGAAGACTTCATTTTAATTTTAAAAACAATTTAAACTGCATTCATAGATTTTTAAATAATTGCCTGGTTGAACCGGGACTCGAACCCGCTATACGAGAAAAAAAAATTAACCTGTAACTTTATCATACCGATCGGAAGGCTTCATCGTAAGGATTATTTTTTGTTAAATAACATAGCATGAGAAAGAAAGAATGAATTTTAGCCTTTGATGTAAAATTTTGTTCAGAAAAATGAAAAGCTGACATTCGTAGCTTTGTTGCAGCGGGACTGAAGGACAAACCAATAAATCAACAAACAAACACACTTTCGCATTTATAGGTAATATAAGTAAGGATTAGTAAGGATAGTAAGGATCGGGAAATGATGCGTACTTCTCAAGTGGGTACTCAGTAGTAATAGTTCATGTCAGTTGTATGTCGATACGCCAATGTTTTGATGTAAAATTTTTCTGAACAAAATTTTACATCAAAGGCTAAAATTCATGGTCTTCCTTTTATTTCTCATGCTATGTTATTTAACAAAAAATAATCCTTGTAATGAAGCCTTCCGATCGGTATGATAAAGATACAGGTTAATTTTTTTTCTCGTATAGCGGGTTCGAGTCCCGGTTCAACCAGGCAATTATTTAAAAATCTTTGAATGCAGTTTAAATTGTTTTTTAAATTAAAATGAAGTCTTCTTTCAGTAAAATGTTCCATCTACAATATTTAAGGTACTTCCCCTCCATGTGGCATAGCCGTGGGACACCCTGTATATATTTTTGCATCTCAGTGCCTTAGAGCATAAACAATTTGCCTAACATGGCTTTTTATGTTGCATCTCATTGGTGTCGTGATTAGATTACTACGGCCGAAATTAATAAGCTATCTATCCACGATTTGCCCTACTAGTTATGACGTAGCTAGTGTGGAGTTTATGTCAAATTAGTATCTCTAATAGGGCAAATCGTAAATTGATACCTTATTAATTTCGGCCCTTAGAAAAGCTTTATGGAAGTGAATCACTTCCACACTGTATGTAATATGACTTCTTATGTAACATCTCGTAGGTGTTTAGATTAAGATTAATAACAATGTGATAATTTACATAGATAGATAAATCTGAATTTTTATCATGTAACTTTTATGTAACATCTCGTTGGTGGTTTTAGATTAAGATTACTAATAAATAAAACCATTAATAAAGTTAATGAGAGTTTTATTGAGTACGAGTAGACATGTATTAACATAAATAACATAATATATACATACTGTACAGTTCAGGTCTTGTAAACTATTTATGGTGAATTCTGTTAAATAGAGAGAGCTGAGAGCTCTCCCTATTTAACAGCTGTTGCACACGTAGCGTATTGGCTCGGTTCTATTATAAACATTATTGATACTTGTAAGCTATTTTGTAGTAGTATAAGTACTTTGCGTCCTACACATGTGAACGTTTGTTGTACATTTATTCTAATTCTGTATTGATATGGATAGTAAAGAATGATGTATCTATCCTACAGAAGCTGCTGACAGCTTCACATAATATGTAGATATTATGTTGCACAGGTAGCGTACTGGCTGGGTTTAGTAAAAACATGGTGTATTTTACGTACGTAGGTATGTTGCACTGGTACTGTTCTGGCTCGGGTCTAGTAAAACATGGAAAATTCTTGCACTATCACTGTTGTGCACCGTCATCTATTCAGATAGATAAGATCACGGTGCACTACAGTGACAGTGCAAGAATAATTGCCATGATTTTACTAAACCCGAGCCAGTACGCTACCTGTGCAACATACCTACGTACGTAAGATACACCATGCTTTTACTAGATCCGAGCTGGTACGCTACGTGTGCACCATACTTACGTACGTAGGATGCACAATGCTTTTACGATACCCGAGCCAGTACGCTACCTGTGTAACATACTTACGTACGTAAGATACACCATGCTTCTACTAGATCTGAGCTCGTACGCTACGTGTGCATCATATTTACGTACGTAGGATGCACAATGCTTTTACGAGACCCGAGCCAGTA
Source organism: Hipparchia sbordonii (assembly GCA_038048805.1). NCBI lineage: Eukaryota > Metazoa > Arthropoda > Insecta > Lepidoptera > Nymphalidae > Hipparchia > Hipparchia sbordonii. Next base: position 1,227,381 of record CM076107.1, on the reverse strand, counting down.
CGCTACCTGTGTAACATACTTACGTACGTAAGATACACCATGCTTTTACTAGATCTGAGCTCGTACGCTACGTGTGCACCATATTTACGTACGTAGGATGCACAATGCTTTTACGAGACCCGAGCCAGTACGCTACCTGTGCAACATACCTACGTACGTAAGATACACCATGCTTTTACCAGATCCGAGCTGGTACGCTACGTGTGCACCATACTTACGTACGTAGGATGCACAATGCTTTTACGATACCCGAGCCAGTACGCTACCTGTGTAACATACTTACGTACGTAAGATACACCATGCTTCTACTAGATCTGAGCTCGTACGCTACGTGTGCATCATATTTACGTACGTAGGATGCACAATGCTTTTACGAGACCCAAGCCAGTACGCTACCTGTGTAACATACTTACGTACGTAAGATACACCATGCTTTTACTAGATCTGAGCTCGTACGCTACGTGTGCACCATATTTACGTACGTAGGATGCACAATGCTTTTACGAGACCCGAGCCAGTACGCTACCTGTGCAACATACCTACGTACGTAAGATACACCATGCTTTTACCAGATCCGAGCTGGTACGCTACGTGTGCACCATACTTACGTACGTAGGATGCACAATGCTTTTACGATACCCGAGCCAGTACGCTACCTGTGTAACATACTTACGTACGTAAGATACACCATGCTTTTACTAGATCTGAGCTGGTACGCTACGTGTGCACCATATTTACGTACGTAGGATGCACAATGCTTTTACGAGATCCGAGACAGTACGCTACCTGTGTAACATACTTACGTACGTAAGATACACCATGCATTTACTAGATCTGAGCTGGTACGCTACGTGTGCACCATACTTACGTACGTAGGATGCACAATGCTTTTACGATACCCGAGCCAGTACGCTACCTGTGCAACATATCTACGTACGTAAGATGCACAATGCTTTAAAAGCCTGATAGCTACTTATGTACGTAGTAAACTCAGGTAAATTACGTAGCTCTATGTAAGTATTTCCGCTACTTAATTGAAGCTACGTAATCAACATGTACCGAGTCAGGTAAATTACGTAGCTCGATGTAAGTATGCCGGCTACTTAATGAAAGCTACGTAATCAACATGTACCGAGTCAAGCAAATTACGTAGCTCGATGTAAGTATGCCGGCTACTTAATCAAAGCTACGTAATCAACATGTACCGAATCAGGCAAATTACGTAGCTCGATATAAGTATGCCGACTACTTAATGAAAGCTACGTAAGCAACATGGTGCCGGCTACAAACGTAATAGTATCCTGTTTTGCTACGTAAAATAAGTATGGCGGTCCAGGAAATTTTTCTCAGTGCACAAACAATCCGATTACACTGAAGCAAAGCAATTGGATCAGCGACTCACGATGCATACCACATTAGCAAGAATGGAAGCCTGCGTATGACCTACCGCACGCATAAAGATCTCGAATTCTTGGAGGGACCTGTGATCTAGATCTGTACAGATACTGCAACTCATCTTGGCGCGCGGAGTCACGTGCGTGTAAAGCTTGTATAGAGATAGTAACTGTGTGTGCGTGACAAACGACTGCCACGTCACTGCCTCTCAAATAAGCTGCATATTTATATACAAGCATAAGCACACTGCGCCGCGCGCCAAGATATGTTGAACTATCTATACGACTAATCATCGGTACGGTAATCGTCGCCCATAACCACAATGCCTGAAGACAAAAGTTCTCGAAAGAAAGAAGTGCCGAAACGTTGACACCGAGGATGACATCTATAAGTTCTCAGTTCTGACTCTGCTCAGACTGAAGACAGAGATAACGAGACAGAATATATTTTTTATGTCTCGTTTTTAACTCTATTACAAGTCCCCTTAAAGCCATAGGATATTCCATAGGTGGGTAAATCTGTTGAAAGTCAAATCTACTCTTGCGGCGCTATGCAAGTGTTTTGTCAATGCTGACTACTACATGTTTATTGCTAATTGACACAACACCTACACAAGAGTCGCAAATCGAACACAGTAGAGTCGTAGAAGGATCTAGAAGTCCATCGCATTATTTGCTGTGATAAATGAAAAAGAGTCATGTATTGACCCACAGCGCGAGGAATATAACTTTTATCATTGAGACGTAGTTATAAACTATCTTTACCCCCGTTGCATAAATTAGCACTTTACAAAAACAAACAAACCACGAAAAGTAGAATACGAGTAAACATTGAACAAATGGAATAGCTAACACAAACATGCCGAGTAACTAGAGTAGATATGCAATGAAGTGAAGCCAAACAGTTACATCAGCGGGGCAGATAGTCTGAGCTATATCTGACTGCCAGTCAACATAAGAACTATTATAAGTACAAGTAACATATATATGTACTTATCTACAGAAGTAAACGTATGCCGCTTGAATACAGTCTATTTAATACTCAAAGCAGACTACAGACTGTAGTGTAAACTGAAAGGTGGCTAGTTCTAAAACATAACCTTTTAACCATTAGAAATTGTCAATCACTCTCTATAGTGTATACCCTGATGTTTATACTTATAGTATACCGATGAAACGGCAATCCGACACAACTGGAAAGATCAGCGCAGGACCAACATCTTACATACACCTCACACCGGAAAGCGTAGTGTTGGCATACTTCCCTCGAGGTGGACCGACGACATCAGATACGTTGCAGGGAGGTGCAGTATACAGATAACGTGAGAACTATGTCCAGCATTGGGCCTGTATCGATTGATAAAGAAGAAGATATGGCAGTGTAACATCGTCAACTACCCAACTCTAGGTTGTTGCCTGTTACTAAGAATTTCTTGACAGAAAACTCAATACTTTCAAAAACGCGACCCAACCAACAAACGAGGCAGCCAATTTTAGCAGACTATTTGAATACTAAAATAATCTGCTAAAATCAAATAAGTAGTCGTGCAAAAGAATAAATTGAGAAGCTAACGTTAAAATCAATCAAAAAATCAGTTAAAATCAAGGCATCGTTTTCAAAATTTTCCCCGTCTGAATTCGAATATGGAAACTTGAAACATAAAACTTCGCTCTGGCACTGAGTCGAGGATCATGAGAAATGTAGGTACGTTGTCGTCTCATTACACTTCAGTTCTTACTCCTGACACTGTGACTTACAGCCGTACATTTGTCGCGTGCGATAAATCAGTGCTGTCTTGTCGTGTCGTCTAATTTTAAAGCTGTTATTTTCGTATCTTCTTGTGATTTAAGATTACATTTAAGTATGTGCGTTTAATTATCTATCACAAGTACTTAATACTATGTTAATGTTATAGCTATACGAAAATCTTAAGTTATAGAAATAGCCATTGGTTCATTAAATGAGGTAACGAGGTCTCAGATGATAAGTCATCTGAGACATAGAGAAAGAGATATAGAGCTAAAGTACACTTAAAATGAACGTAGACGAAATTACCAACTATAGGTAATTGCGGCCCAAAATCACCATCCAGAGAATACAAAAGTAATGCTACAGCAAAAAGAACTTGCAGGCATAAAGTTGGTTTTTCTGGCATACCCCACTTTCATAATATTGAAAGCATTATACCTATCAATATTTGCTGTCAAAAAACAACGCATTTTGGCTTGACTTTAGATTCACTATGCAGCTAAATTCCCGTGTAATACATTCAAACTACTTCAGAACTTCTCCCGTAGTCTCTGTTTCTTCACAAAGTTAATCCATTCTTATAATCGCTTTCATTATAATCAGGTTTAACGCGAAAAGGCGATTAAAGAGAAATCTTCATAAACAAACTTAGCCAAGAAAAAACAGACTACCACCTCCTACTATCATTGACACAACGTTAATGTAATTAAAACGAAACGAAACGACGGTCCCACTAATCTTATGATCCAGTTACAATCCCATTAGAATTAAGAGACCTAGATTAACAAGGCGAGGGGCCTAGAAACCTAGGATTTCCTATTAGTCCGACTGCCTCGGAGGAATAAGACTTGCGATTTGAGACGGACAGACGACGCAAACTAATTAGTTAGCGTAGGAGTACCTACGCTAAAGATATCCTAGATAGCTATTTGGATTCCACTTTGTACTGGATGCAGGAAGATAGATGGATTTGTGAGACAGGGAATCTTAAAGTGGAGTTCGCTCTTAGTTAACGGATGTTGTACCAACTCCTAGGTACCTAGGCATAGAAACATAAGTCTTGATTTTACCAAACAAATTAAAGTTGCAGAGTAAAAAGTGCTTACAGTGAATTTAAACAAGTATTTTCTAGTAGAAATGCGTAAGCGACGCGCTAAGCATAGGACATTCTTACCGCATACGGAGAATGAACCCGTGCTACAAGTGAAGAACCAAACTCTAAAATGCATAAGCGCCCGGCAAAAGGCGCCGGTTACGCGTTTCGCCAAAACGTTTTCTACCATTTGTTTACCTTCTCAGACAGAGGCAGAGAAAAAATAGACTGTAATATAAACAACTCGAGACGTCTCTATTCGATGCTCCAGGGACTCTAACGGGCCTCGAGCAAGTCAATTTGAAATTGCCCGAAGTCGAAATGCTCGCTTTTGTATCCGATCAAATAGAACGTGTTGGTAATGGGATGTTCCACTTCCGGTCTTGCCGAAAATTTTAGCTGGAATCTATTTCGAGGTGTAAGAGCCAGGTGAACGTATCTCCAAAAACTTCAAATTTTTTTTTTTTTCATAAAACGTGTGTGGTCACAGTGTGGACCGTTAGGAACTACCAAAACGACGTAACGGTATATTCAATATCGTAGCGTGCCTATTTGCAAAAACAATATTTTTAATCGTAAGAATTTTATGCCAATAGTATGCCAATATATCGATATATATTTTATTTTTCAATTGTACATTATCTCTATTAAATAACTGGTAAAGATTGAAGAGGCAATCATCCTATTTTTTGCTCTCCTGTAAAATTGAGAAAATGTAGATACGTTCATCTGACTCTTGCACCGCGATTTGCATTCGAGCTCAAAACAGGTGGACAAGCGACTCAAAAAGATTTTATTTTTAACATCCGCAACAAAATAAACTTTGAAATGCGCAGCACATTATTACCTACAAAGTGTTACAAGTGTTACAACCCAACTATATATACTATATCAGCGCAGTGAGCGCTCGCTCGTACATCGTACGTGTCGAATTTTCAAACTTGATCTTGAAAAAGTCACGTCAAAAAATGTAAACATAGCAACTCGCAACACTTCTTGAGCGCCGTTCAGTACATTTTTTCATCACCCCATGGCACCAATAACCCCATAAAGTTGTAACACGTGCTTCGCCCACACGCGGCGTCCTTGACTGCGCCCGCGCACGCTGTACGCCAGGAGCAGGTCGGGAATTATAGTAAGTACCTATACTAGGGCAACTGCTATTTAAATTACATCGAAAATATGTAGCACACGAAGGCTTGTTAAAAATGGCTAAATACCGGCCTTGTTGCTTTAAATTGAAATTATAGTAAGTACCTATACTAGGGAAACTGCTATAAATTGCATCGAAAATATATAGTACATGAAGGATGAATCTATTGACGACCTCCCTGGTGGTGAGCGCTGTAGTCTTATAACTGGGAGATATAAGTATGTACCTATTATGAGATAGGTACAGCCCGCTGTCCTTATGTCTGTCAGAGGGCTGTATCTCCGTTGTGCGTTAAACTTGCTATGTATCAAGCCTAGAATTTATAGGATTTCATTCTTAGATCATCATCATCTAGATCTTTGAGTATATTCTAGGCAGATTCTAGACGAATTACGCATTACATTGTCACAAAGGTATTTCCTCTGGCAACTCTAGAGAACAGGAACGACATCCTAACTACAACAAAAGCCGACGTCGGCTTCTTCGCGGGAGTTGTTTTATAAACAGACTAGTTGATGCCCGCAGCTTCGCTTGCGTGGATTTAGTTTTTAAAAATCCCGCGGGGACTCTTTGATTTACCGGGATAAAAAGTAGCCTATGTCAGTCTTCCGATCCTCAACTATACCCAAGCAAAAAAATCACGTCGATCCGTTGCTTTGCTGCGACGTGATTGAAGGACAAACCAACAAACAAACACACTTGCATTTACAATAATATTAGTAAGGATTTTGTCAAGCACCTCCTGAATACCATCCACCGGCTGCCAGGCTAGCGAGGCTGTGGACGCGCCACGTCGCGTCGCGCGATTTGTCGCGCTGGCTATTTCTGATTGGGACTCCTGCCGGACCTGCGGCCTTCTATTTATAGGTTTTTTTCTGACGCCCGCGATGCTCAATACAATTTGTCGGAATGTCGTCTTCTTATTGGTTTTGGGAAAAATATATTGCCAAGATTTTGTTGATTGCATGCGTCGTATAAAAGGAACCATTTGGTACAGAAGTTCCAAGCCTTTGCCCAATTTAAGACCGTAACTACACCAAAATTGTGTTGAGAAAAATAGAATGAACGTGGAACCTGCCTAAAGCAAATTTTTAGAAATAGGCATCAAAACTATTTTACAAATGCAATTTGTGGAGTTCAAAATAGTAGTCTATTCGATTTGTATATATTATGAAGCCAATTTTGTCACAACACAGTGTTGGTTTACATTTAAATATGTATTAATTTTTATTTACACTTTTCGATGGGAGGCGAATAAATGAATAAATTTGAATTATTTACTTAAATTCGATTTTAATTACTCGAAATTTTATTTAAATTTTTATGCAGATGTGGACGGAATATTTTATTAACGAATCGCGTGAACTTTCCAACAGGTAGGTATGTCTATTTAACATAATATTACCATACTAAATTCTGTAACAAAAAGAATGAAACTCTTGCAAATAATAAGACTTGCATAGAAGGTTTCGAAAATCATTGTAGTAGAGTTGTGTTGTTGCGCGTGTGTGCGTATTGCTTGATTTTCCTATGCATATGCAGCAAACCGCATGTATGAAAAACCATCACTTAGGAACCGCTCGACCGATTTCCCCCAGAAATCCACCGGAAAAGTTGGTAATTAGGATGTTATTTTTGAATGAAAATCTCGATTTCTTCATTAGAAATAGCACCCGGAAGCGTGCTAAAGCCGGAGTGAGTCACTAGTTTAAAAATAAATTCCACGATTTTGGAAAATGCAGGCAAACATTTTGCAATACCTACTATAGGTCGCTTTAGTACCTACCTAGTATGTCTGGTCATAATATCTGAATGCACAATAAATAATAAATAACAAACTCTCTCACCTTATCGTAATACGTTATCAGTCACAATACACATGGTGGGAGCATAAGCCAACGCGTAATTATTATCTATGCTCCATATGTAGAAGGTATAATAGTATAGCAATAGCTATGATGTGTGCATATAGTCGTACAGACGCGAACGCAGGTGTGGCGTTCAAACGGTCGTGGTGACTCACCGGACCGGACACGAGTGTCCCTGTGTGTGGCATCAGCATGGCATCAGACATGCCACTGGCGGTGAATGTTTCTATTGTCTATTGTCGTTCAGTTTGGTAACCCGTGCGAGATAACTTGAGACCTGTGTGTCTAGTATAACTTAAAAAGTTTACGTTTTTAAAAGGGCCATACTGAATCTTTGTTGGGCCAAAACCATTAACTAATTTTAAAACTGGAAAATCTAAACACACTGAAGTAATATAGGAATTATAATAGAATTATGTAGATAGGTCGCCTTCGCCAGCGTTCGTGATCCGGCAAATGCCCTGATTAAGGCAATTACCCAGCAATGTACCCATGTACATATTCTACAACACCTATAACACTAACACAGGGCTGTCTTAAAATAGTATAGATGTTAGATAGTATGTCTACTTGTCAGGAGTCCAAAATGTTCCATAACATTTGCAGCAAAATTTGGATACGGTAGCCAGTAGCCACGTGATGGTACATTAGTGTTCAGAACATCAAAGCTCCAATACAAATTAGGAGCTCTTGACAACCAATCGCCCTGGCCGAAAGTGGCCAAGGGGATAATATAAAATTTTTCTCCGGTTTCTATACTGAATCTATATGTAATCTGGCTATAAGTAACCTAGCAAATTACTTATATTTTGTCATAAAATCCATAAAGCTTTGACAAGTAACAAAGTTATATGCTAGGAAACTTATCGAACAGGAACCGTGCTCTAGAAGGTAGATTTATACAAGTCAGATAAGGAAAACTATATTATAGAGTTCGGCGGGTCTTAGGTTAGGTTAAGGATGGATTACGGGGGCGTGCTATTATTCCAGACGAGCGCCTTTAATTTGGGTAGACGTCTATTTAAATCCAAGGAGCTTTTATATGATTGCGCCATTGGGTCTAATAAAGACGCTTTACCCTAGCTTGTGTAGTGCAAAGAGCTGCCAATATATATACTATGTATCTACATATTATAGTCTCTTACTGCTGTGAAGTCTCAGTTCCTAAAGAACCTATTACACGTTGGCCCGACGCACTCGGCGGCCAATGCACTCTTGGCTAACATTAGCCGAGTCATGTAGTAGAAGAGTAAGTAACATTTTTCCCCCAGTAAAAATCCTTTTAAAATTTTGCATAACAAAATAAACCCCCAATTCCTTTCATACGAATCTATTATCACGTCTTGCTTCTTGAAAACCTAAAAGCCGAAATAAAAAATATAAAAATAACATTAAGAAGAGTCTTTCAACAAAAACATATTCACAAATGTTGACAACAATGGCATCATCTGTATTCGGCATTCGGTGTTCGGAGCACGGCCTTGGTATTCAACGATTTCCTTCTGCGAACTTCGAATATCGACTCTACGCCCCATTGTTCGTTTAACTTTACTTTGTATGTGAGATAAAACGACTTGTGTACCTACCTACTACGCAAGGCACAATCTGTCTGGTGTTTAACAGAAATAGATTTTATACTTTCCATATTTTGCCATAAAAATATTTTATATGAAATTCATTTTTAAATTCTTAGTTTTAGAACTTTGCCTTACTTAATATCAGATAAATAAGTAATTGTTTAATGGCCAATACAAATTATGAAATAAGGGCGTACTCATAGAAGAAATAACGGGAGAATATCGTTCAAAAAATAACTTCGAATGAACAAAGGTTGTACTAGTAGGTTTTTGTACTTTTTAAAAATTTAACAATGTACTTCAGAAAGTGACGATCAAAGTCACTGTTACTTTTTAAGACGTTGATAATAAATTGTATTACATGGATAAAGGAAATGTACTGAAAATAACATACTAATACTGAGCCAATAGAGACAAAGTTTCAGCATATCAGAAGTGATTGCAATCAAAGTTTGGTACTAGACGGTTTGCCTGTCGATGCCAATGATGCTAAAACTGTACATGCGGGTCGAGTAGGGGGTACTGATGTAAGCTGGCGGCGGCTGGGGGTGGGGGAGAGTTATAACACTGTTTTTCTCGTCGTTGGTAGCGCGCCAGGGACGAGGACGATAAATCGCAACTGATCTATTATTGTCGTGACGATGAAGGGGTTATGTTACCAGCTCCGACTGGCTGATGAATAAATCTCAAGAGCGAGCGACAGGGCAAAAAAATATATTCAAAACTGTCTGTTAACGAACTACGAAGTGACAAGACGCAAACAAACGCTTTGTGAAAACGTGTTTTTTTTTTTTACATTTGCTAGCGAAATAGATTGTGAATCGTGAATTTGTCTCCCATGCCGGAAATTCTGAGAGGTACATACTATATATATATATCTGCTGTTGCCAGTGATGACTTATGGATTCGAAACATAATCGCTAACTATGGACCTCATACAAAGGCTCTGGATCACTCAGCGGATGATGGAGAGAGTGATACTATGCTCGGAGTATCCCCGAAATGAGGAGATCCGTAGGAGAACCCAAGTTACCAACATAGTGAGTTGCAAAACTGAAGTGGAAATGGATGGGGCAGTTAGTTCGAAGAACTGATGGTCGTTGGGGACGCAAGGTGCTGGAGTGGCGACCCCGCATAGAGAAGCGCAGTGTTGACAGACCCCGCACTAGGTGAACCGACGACATCAAGCGAACCGTAGGGAGCCACTGGATTCAGGCGGCGCAAGACCGAGACCTGTGGAAGTCCATGCAAGAGACCTTTGTCCAGCAGTGGACGCCTATCAGTTCGCATATCTGTTGCGCTACTCTCTAAAAATGATTGCATCAGTGGGACGATTGCAATCGTCTCTGATTGGCCGATACTCACTCACTACTGGCTAAAATGTATTGTTGCAGAAAGAACGCGATGAATCCAGCCAATCACCACAGTTGAGACTGTAGCAATGATTGATGTAGCTACAGAGTCAGGCCACAGTATACAAATACAAATACAAATAGTAACAATATACCTACAGTTTCCTTTATCACACTCGTAATAATATCACTCCGTTTGATATATTACGATTTCCTAGTAAGTAAGCTATTTCCGATATTTTTGAAATCAACCTACGTCATCAGTCGTCGCCAGCAATCAATCGGGCCGAGTGAGTCATCGAACCCGGAGACTTTGCACCTATTTGTCATTTGTGTGGACTGCAGTCCGCGGCGCGCGTGATAAGCGCGTCCTAATAACATTGTGAACGGTTCGTATCAATTAGTGAGTCGTTAACGAATGTCGCCCACTTAGCGTAATAAGTTCGGTGTAATGATATTATTGTTACATTAACGTATAACTTATTAGTCACTAGATAATTCTCGTGACTTGGTCCGCGTTGAGCCTAGCTAGACTATTCAAAATTCCTGTGGGCACTCCTACGGGAAATAAAAATTTATGGAACCAACGGGTCCAAATGTCGGATATATCCTTACTACTCCTTATAAATGCGAAAGTGTTTTTTTTTGTTGGTTTGTCCTTCAATAACGCTGCAACAGAGCTATGGACCGATGTGACTTTTTGCATGAGTATAGTTGAGGACCTGGGGAGTGACATAGGCTACTTTTTATCCCAGAAAATTAAAGATTTCACGCGGGATTTTAAAAACTAAATCCTCGCGGACGAAGTCGCGGCCATCAGCTAGTCGTCCATAGTGTTTTAAATCTTTAATTTTCACTTGTATTGACACACATTCGATATACCTACGTAGGTATTTTCGATTCATTCGATATACCTACGTAGGTATATCGAATGTGTGGCGACCTCAACACGACATCCTGTCTGTATCTACATCAATTATTATTATGTATTGTATAAAGGTAGTAGGTATGTAAGTAGGTATGTAAGTAGGTATGTAATTATGTATATGTCTAAAGACCGATGTAGTCACGTCTCGTCGCCCGAACAAACAAACAAACTCATTATAAACAATCGTAATTGTTTAGCCGTGATTCACTTATGAGATTCAAGAGTCCATTGATTTTTGATGATCACTGTGTACAATCTTTGCTATGGCGCCAGTACACATTGGCCTAATGCGTTCGACGATCGTCGGCCAATGTGTAAATATTGTGTTTTTAATGACGCCAAAATCCTATACTGTTTAAACGGATAGCCGAACCAGTAACCTAACCTAAGAAATTAATGTCTCATCGAATGAACAGAAACTAGCTCATGCCGGTGATTTCGTTCATGTAGGTTGAGATTTTTTGGTTCCCGCACGAACTCTCTTCTTTTCCGGGATAAAAGCAACCTATGTGTTATTCCAGTCTATAATCTATCTCTGTGCAAAATTTCAGCCAAATCGTTTCAGTTGTTGCGGCGTGATTGTTAATGTTCTACAACATTTATATATTACGTAAATATATAGAAATATTGAAACGAAACCTGTTGGAACAAAGAAAAAATATCCAATAGTTAATTTAGATTCAAGAACAATATTCGCATCGGTCAAGGTCGAGCGGTATCGTTCGCGAATTTATTTTATCTCTCTGCCAATAAAATAATCTACCTACATACTTCTTATCGTTAATAGTAGGTATTCGTCATTTATTTAGGTCTTGCTGTATTGGTCGTTCGTGTTGCCATGGCAATGAAATTGCACAAAAAATCTGGCATTGAAATTGAAAAAAAATAAAAATAGATTTCACAGTGCTCTTGCAATCGAGAGATTTTGCGCTTGGAAAATCTAAACTCATGGTAGAGAATCCTACTAATATTATAAATACGAAAGTTTGGATGGATGGAATTTTTTTTTTAATTCGATGACAAGATAGCCCTAGACTGCGATCTCACCTGATGGTAAGTGACGATGCGAAGCTGGTAGCGGGCCAACTTGGAAGGGGCATGGCAATGTAAATTCAACCCATACCCCTAATCTGTTCCACACGCCATCGTGCCGGAACGCTAAATCGCTTGGCGGCACGTCTTTGACGGTAGGGTGGTAACTAGCCACGGCCAAAGCCTCACACCAGACAAAGAAATTCTTTAAAAGTAAGCGAGTAGCGACTATGCGTGGAACATATATTAGTTTGTACCTATTTCAATACATACATATACAACTAACTATACCTGTTATCAAGAGCTAAACTTCGTGACCTTATTAGAAAGTCGTACCTACCTACCACAGGGTCGTGGGTAAGTCATGGGTAAAGTACCTACAAGGTATGGGTAGGCTTGGGTTTTCAACTTCACACGTAGGTGAATAGGTAGGTAAGGTAGGTAGATGCATGTTATTCAATGGTTCGTTATAATCGCGCATGGCAGCGTAGCTGGAAGTCGGAACCAGTATCCAGAACACGTTGTGAAACGCTATCTGCCATGTAGGTGGTACCTACCTACCTAGTCTACCTCCTCGCAGCTATGTAAGCATATAGGTACATAGTAGTGGAAAGTTCCCACCTGCCCCCACCCACGGCTTTGATACTCGTTTATTTAACTGAGGAGATAGTAGGTATACGGTAGGTAGATAGATAGATAGCTTACCTAAGCTATAATTTTATATAGCTTAAGTTAGGTGTAAAGTAGCTGTCAAGTTAGGCAGGTCGTCTAGTCTGGTCAGGTATTAATTTATTTATTTTTATTATTTATTACAAGAAGGTATTATTAGAAGTGGACAAAGGTGAAGCTTTAAATCTCTACGAAAAAAAATTTCTTCCAGCTTCCCTTGTAAGTAAGGTGAAATTAGTGTCGCATAGGTCTAAATGTACCTATATCACTAACATATTATACTAAAATACTACATAATATAAATAAATAATATAAAATAACATAATACATAAAAAATATACATAATATAACTACATATCTATACAGTATGTACCTACCTATTTGTGTCAACATTAAAAATTTGGCAGTCATGCACCTACTACCTACCTACCTACTTGATCTCCTAAAGATAGCTTGTATTCGAGAAACGGACATAGTTAGGTACCTACAAGGATACTTTCAGGACCCACGGGATGGAAAATATACATACCTTCGCGGACAAAGTCGCGGCAACCAGCTAGTAAGTAACCAGGTAGATAGGCAGGGACTGGCATTTCGAATTTCTTTACAGAGGTAAGCCGGCCTACCAGCTCTACTTGTACCTAGTCAGGTAGAGTTAAAGTACCTAACCTACCTACTCAATTAGGTTGCACCTACCTAGTTAATTACCTACACGTAAGACTCAGAAACTTTAAACTTCATATCAAAATCAAAATTTATTTATTTCATGAAGGCCCAACTTGTAGCTCTTATGACACGTCATAAATCTACCTATATAATAATAATAATATGTGTTATGTATGCAATAGGTAGGTAGGTAAAGTGCAGTTGTTGAATAATGCCTACCTACTTAAAACTATCATGTTAGAGCAAATTGAAGGTTTTAGCTAATAGTTATATAAGTCAGCACTTATAGAAAATTAAAGCATTACAATTCATGAAAGCTCCACCAGACCTTCACGTAAATGAATGTAGAGCATTTTATAGAGCTAGCTAGAGTCAGTTGCATCTTATGCTAGGACTAGAACAGAAGTAGTTACTGTGCAATGTAGTAGAGGTATATACTCTGTAGAATTTCAACATAGATACGTACAGCAAAGTAAACTAAACTTTCGACTTACCAATCCGCCGTAAGAGAGCCTATAAGCAATCCAGTGCTATTAAAATGTGTTCTATGTGCACGGGGTATGTATAATTATCAATGGTTTTAGCTACAAACTATGACAGTAAGACAGGATGTACAGTGGACTGTACTGTCGCACTGTCACCGGCCTCAGCGCGTCATCGAACACGAGGTGAACACCGCCACGTCACATGACACTATCAACAAGAGCAAAATATACCTTGAAACGATGTCGATCAACACTTCCCCCGAAGGCGCCGACCAAACCATAATACACTAGAGCACTGCACTAAAAGTCCACCTATAGCAGTTATAGCACCTATAGAACACCATCACTCGGATAAGGGTTACACACACTACGTGTTCCCGAATGATAACGCGGCCAAACATTCAAAAAAAAAAACGAGGGTCCTAAGAAGGTCGAATCTGGTATTTTTTTGTCGAGAGCTGGCAACGTCGCGCCGGTCGCCGGACGGACGCGCGTTCGGTCCGCGCGCCGCTCATTGGCCGAGTGAGCCGGCGGCCATCACTGCGCGCCGCGTGTTCGCCCAATGATGCCGCGTCCCGCACGCCCCGCCCACATCCTTTTAGCCTGTTGAATGGAGCGCCCGGCAGTCGCGTTGGAGACGTCGTGTGAACACGACGTGCCAACTGAACTTAGTTCTAACATCGAGCGATGATCTGACTGACAAGATGCTGTGTTATGTGGATTCCTAAAATATCAGTATTACCCCAGACGACGTTAGTAAATATAACAAAACTTGTTTTATGGTTACATTAAGTGACGTTTAACGAGGCACTTGAGTAGAATAAAAATAAAGAAGTAGCACACGATACAATAACGCTTCTACATCATTTTAAACAAGATTCAAAGTGATAGCGTTCACTAGAGTGAAACTTACTAGCATGGGACGGTAAGATCTGAAAATTCTGAAAGTTATAGAAAGTGTTAGAAATGAAAATAGAATTAAATAAAAGTTAGTTACTTATCACTGTACCCCATCCTTTTACTCCTTTTGCCTTATCTTAATCTGATCTGCAATTGAAGTTGCAGTACCTGGAAAAGAACGAAAAATATTTTTTAGAAATAATTAGGAAAAAATACTTGGATAATTTAGTTTTTTTACGTATTGTGTAAAGTAGGACTGTTTTAATAAATAAAAAAATGTCGAAAAGTCAATTGGTTTATTTTCTGAAATTAATAACTCTGCCTATAATATAGTAATGTCGGTGATATATTAAATTATAGTAAATCAGTCTAGGCATTGACATATTTTGAGACCATCCATGACAACGGACCTTGACTTTAATACTTAAATGTAATAGTGAAAGCCAGTTCAAAACTGTTTCGACACATGATTTATACTGAGACATTTTATTTTTCAATAGGTACTCTATTATATCATTAATTACATTAAATTGCATATTAAGAATTAATTTAATTATGAGAATTAATTTAGATTAAGAAAGGCTGATTAACTAAATTGTTAGTAATATCAGTTTAAACATAATTACAATATCATCCCTAGACTTGCAGGATTTGCAAATTTTTCTGAGTTCATTAGGAAACAATTTTTTACTTTTCACGAGTAATGTACTGTATCGTCCTCGTCAGAATCATTATATGAATCAGTCATTTGATAATTTATAGTGTAGAGAACGTTTTGATGTTCTAAAAGTAACAAAATTACTACCTACATTAAATAAGTAGATAGATACAGCATAAATCATCACGTAGAAATCTTATAGACGATAAGAAAAATAATGCTTTACAGCATGATATATTATGACGAGTGGACTGTAATTATCTCCATAACTACGAGATTCATTGTAGAATCCCAGCGCGGGCGGAAACGTAAACGTGTAAAAAAAACGATTTACTGCATGTGTGTGGGTGTACAATGTGGTGTAATGGTGGAATGCGCCACGTTTTTATGCGCTAAACACGTCATCGAGCAGGGTGACAATGTAGTTTTCTTAAATTGTTAGTGCTTCTTCTTTTCATAGTGCGCGTTTTGGAATACTATAAATAATGTTAATTTTTCCAATTTTACAAATTCAACGTTTCATATTTTGATTTTAATTTAAATATTGACAAACAAGAAAATGATAAATACAAAATAATGTTATGTTAACTAAAATAATTATTCATGTCAATTAGGTGGGTAATAATTTATTTCTCCGTGATCATTTTTTGTCTTCGTTTTGATGAATATATAATATGATATATCATATTTTTTGGGCATGGCCTCCCCCAATCTTTTCCATCCTTCCCTATCTCTCACCAGCCTCGTCCAGGTGGTTATATTAATTAAGATGTTTTTGAGAAACGACCTCCATATTTTGAAAACTTTTACCCAAAAAATGGTACATACAGGTTATAGCGCTCTATGGTCACAAAAGAGACAATATATGACTTTTGTGTTACCTTTTGTCAAACACATTGTTTTTATTAAACCTAATTATGTTTCTGACCCGAATTCTGTCTGCATTTCCAATGATTTCCAAAAATCTACAAAGAAGACGAATACATTAGTCAAGGCAACATGGCAAGATTTTTCGATCTTTCAACCCATAAAATTTTAACATTTCCAAAAGTTATTGGCAATCTTTTAACTGACGAGGATTATTCTTATGAACCATTTCAATGCGTGGGTTTCAGTTTTGAATATGTATTAAGAACACTTGATCCTCTTCAAAATGGCGTTTCGACTGCAAATTCCATACTTCAACTCCTGATAATTCGTAAAACAATAGTTCAAACTTATCTCGTAATAATTATTAAGGCCTTAAAAGAGATTTCACATCCAATTCATGACATAGTTCAGGAAGATTGCCCAGGGGTAGGTAATAATTTCGGAACGTCCCAGCGGTCGGTTGGCGGTTCCCATATTATTATTGCTGCCCAAATCTTAATTAATTCTCTCAGCGTCTTTGACCGGGTAGTGACAAGTTTCATAATTAAGGGGAAAGGGCCGAATTTAGCACCGTGGACTTATATGCTTGAATCTAGCATCTAACTGTGACTCTTTGATGTTAGCTATAAATTTAATGGTGTCTGAACTTGAACGATATAACCAACTATATCTTTCAAGGGTCTGAAAGACTAGGCTTTCTGGTTTGAGATCGCCACTATAACACAACGCGGACAGTGGCAATCACCAACAAGCGGCACAACAGTGGCGTGGAAGTTCCTACATTAGACATAATATATTCAACAGTGGATTTCTATCGGTGGACGATGACACCGAAAACTTCAGCATAGAAAGATTTTGTTTCCGTCCAACCATACTCAGCCTAAGATCGTGTGAGATGTCAATGCGGGTCGCGGTTCTCATTCTCAAACCGGATGAAATATGGGGACTTATATTTCATTCTGGACTCTACTCGATCTAATCTTCTCCATATTTATTAGTAAAGTAGTGAGTAGGCAACTATATCTTTTGATATTATTGGGTAAACCATATTTTGAAGAGCATAATAGCCAAATGTAATTTTAGAAAAAGTACTTTATGTCAGATATGTAGATATAAATATGTTTATAATATGCTGAATCGTTGCCAACGCGGTTTGTATTTTCAAGCGTGTAGTATTTACACTGCGCAAAGCAAACACCGGCAGAGCTGCCCGAGCGGACAGTAAACACATCGAATTTGAAGCTCAATTTATCTCATTGTTGGCCGACCTATGTGTAACACTACTGGGTAGGTATAGGAAATACTCACAAGTACATACTAAGCGGTGATAGCCTAGTTGTTTAAACTTCAACCCCCTTTTCGGGGGAACCCAGGGTTCGATCCAAGGCACGCAACTCGGACTTTTCGGAGTGATGCGCGTCTTAAGATTTATATATCACTAGCTTTAAGGGAGCTTTCCAGTGTGAATTTTTAAAAAATAGATTATTTTTTTTTTGCTTTTTCGAAGAAGCAGAAGGGATATTGTATGGACCTGGCATCGCTGATTGACCGTAAGTAAACGATTTACCTAAAATTTCCTCACTTGAAACTTTGAACGCATTTTTATCGAAACTTCATTTTTCAAAACGGTGTCCAACTTGGAGGGCAGAGTTTTAAAGCTATCGAGTTGAATTTTTTTACACAATATTCTTAACGTCATTGTTTATCGTGCTATGGAAGCTTTTTTTTTTTTTTTGACATCTTCCTATTTTTTTGTAAAAAAAACTGCAAAAAAAAAATGCTAAAATCGATACTTTTTGTTCAAACCGGCGCCATTTTTGCAAAAAAAATAATAAAAAAAAAAGCCTCCATAGCACGAAAGCCAATTATATGCCGATCAATAATCTTTCTGTGTTTTTTGTTTCAGATCGAAATTGTGACCCCCAACGTGGACACCACATCCAAGTGCATTTTCTGCAACAATTGTTTCATCATTTTTATAGATATTAATTAATAAATAAATCGATCTTTAAAAAATTGTTTTGTATTCTTCAATACCCAATTAATATACAAAAAAAAAACCAGACCGATTAGATTATTTTTTCTTTTAAAAAAAAAATCGCGAAAAACAGCGATTTTTCGGGCTGTCACACTGGAAAGCTCCCTTAACGGTGAAGGGAAACATATATACACAGATTTAGTAAAATAGTGAAACCGTACCGAAAATAATATGAATTATTGCAATAATTTTGCTACATATATAAACAAACCTAGCAGAATCTTATTTACCAAATTAATAATAGTAGAAAATATTTTTCTACCCTCAATTGTATTTGCCAGGGTTTATTAATAAAAGAGCCAACAATTGCTGTGGGCGTAATAAATGCTTTTCTTCATATTGCAATTAATTTGAGCCAATTTTATCCTCCTGTCTTCTGTTTCTTTATCAACATCTCCCAGGCAGAAGTTTATTTTTCGTCGAAAATTTCTAGAATAGTCGACAATGGGAACAGCTGATTCGCTCATCCGGGCTCAAGGTCCCCTAGGCCGAGGTTGTCCCCCTCTCGCCCCGCCCGCCTCCACGGCGGGGGCAGGGGGACGCAGCTCGCCATTTACCACCCTTAGGTTGGGGATCGGGGGAAGGAAGCGAAAATTTGATATAGGTATTTTGATTAAAAGCCACACGCGTCAAAATCGAGAAGAGGTATTTTTTGTCACCGCACCGCAGAATATTTAAGCCACAGGCAAAAATACGATTAGGTATGACAAAATAACCAGAACGAATATATCCTACTCATGTAGCATAATTAATGATTAAACGAACTTACCTGTACGTGAAGTTCTATCATAATTATACGAGCGCCGAGTCCGAAGAGATTAGTAATGTAGTTATTATTTACATATGTAGTAACGCATAGTAGCCACCACTCTTCACTAAGTTGAGAAAAAATATTAATTTGACCAACCCACATTTTATTACTTTTTTTTTTTTTTTTTCTTTTTGTGGGTAGGTATCGTCCAGTTCGGATCTCAGATAATTGTCGCCAGTCATTTAGTTTAGAGTAAGAGATCCTGATATTCATTGATGTATTTCCAAGACACCTGGGGGGTGTACACTGTACAGCACTGGGCGGGTGGGATTACTAATCTCTTCGGACTCGGCGCTCGTATAATTATGATAGAACTTCACGTACAGGTAAGTTCGTTTAATCATTAATTATACGAGCGCCTCGTCCTCGAGATTAGTAATGTAGTTATTATTTACATATGTAGACATTGAGAGTATTGCGGAAATATCATCAATGAGAAATAACAGTCGTATCTAAATATGAATATAATTTTATTATTATACATATATCTTTTGGTGCAATCAATAAACAACCTGTACTTCTAGGATTATTAACAATAATTCTAATATAACTATACCCTAAGGATTAATTAATCATATAACAGTAAACATTATGTATTAGGTATAATATACAATGCTTTGCGAATGATTTTGCTGAACATAATTGATTGACTATAATTGTAATAAATTTTGGTTAATTATTGATTCTGCTAAAGTAGTATCATCATGATTTACAATATTTCTTTGATAAAATTTAGCAAATGTTGTGGAATTTCTACTCCAGCCTGCCGTTTTACGGATAGTATCTAGGCTAACTCCAAGTGAGTGCGCACGCGAAGATGCGGCATGTCTCGTGCTGTGAGCACTGAACACACTCGTGTCGACCCCACACTCACTGAGTGTTTGCTTTATCCAGCGGCTAAGGGTTTGCGTTCCTACTGGTTTATGGGGTTTCCTAATTCCAACAAATAATTCATCAGATGTTCTTATAGATGAGGTGCGTTCTATATAACATAGCAATGTATTGGCTGGGCAAATGGCTGGTTTTTCTATAAAAAAGGGTAAATGAATGATGGGTTGCTGAAACCCAGGTCTAGAAGTTTTTATAATGTCAGGAATTTTAATTGTGATACGCTGAGAGAGATTTTGAACATTACAAACTTTTATCTTCGAGAGAGTTTGCACTCTTTGTGCGGTTGACAGAGCTAATAAAGTAATGGTTTTACTTGTAAGTTTATCTAAGGTTAAATCCTCATTGGGATGCCATAAACTCAGTTTATCTAATACTAGGTTGGCATCCCAGGTAACATCATATTTAGGCGTTGGTGGTTTTAGTCGAAAAACCCCTTTTAGAAATCTTTTAATGCTAACATCATTAACTACTTCTGGGGTCAGTATCAATGAAAGAGCAGATTTACATGAATTGAGTGTACCATATTGACAACCATCATTAAAAAGTTGGGTTAAAAAATAAATTACTGTGGGTACAGATGCATCATAAATGTTAATTGAATTAGTTTGACAGAAAGACCACCATTTCTTCAAATAAACGTCGTATTGCTTCACAGAGTTAGGTGATAATGATGCCAACATTATTTCTAGAGATGCTTCTGGTATGTTTTTTCTTGAAAATGCATCCCGGATAATAAGCCTGCCACCAGGGTAATCGAGTCGTGTATTCGACGGGAGCTGGAATGAGACAATAAAGCATGGCTTTTAGGCGAGAATGTTATAGTATCCGATATAAGGAGAGACCTAAACAAGGGGTACCAAGGCTGTGTAGGCCAAAAGGGTACAACCATGATACCTCGTGCCTTGTCTGTTATTATTTTTCTAAGCGTTTTAAGTATGACTGAGAAAGGCGGGAATGCGTAGAAATCATAATTTGACCATGAAACTGTAAATGAGTCTATGGCGAATGCGTCTGGGTCTCGGTGCCAGGATATGTATATGGCGCATTTTTTGTTGATGCGACTGGCAAACAAATCAATATTTGGATAACCAAATGTGTTGGTGAGACTGTCAAAAGCCCAATCAGACAGCTCCCATTCTATGTCTGGGTGAGTTCTTCGTGATTCATAGTCTGCAATTATGTTGTCGCTAGATTTTATGTACGAGGCAAAAACGAAGAGTCGTTTGCTTTCGCACCACTCCCATATATCACGAGTAATTTTTGTGAGGTGAGGGTACTGTACACCTCCCATTTTATTTATATATGCTACTGCCGTTGAATTATCCACTCGTAACAATATTTGACAGTTAAAAAAGTTTTTTGCAAAAATTTTTAAGGCAATAAATGCAGCAAGCAACTCTAAATAATTTATATGTCGTTCTCGTTCGGTATTCGACCACTGCCCACTTGCAGAACTACCATCACACGCGGCCCCCCACCCCGTCGTTGAGGCGTCAGAAAATATCTCAACTTGGTAAATATCAATCTTTATTCGATGGACAGAACTTTCTATTTTATTTAACCACCAGTCAAAATCGGGTTGAAGTGATTCAGGTAAATTCATATATTTGTTGTAATCATCATGAAATTTCAAGTTGAGATATTTACATCTTTCCATTTCTTTAGTGTGCAGCCATCCATATTCGATGGCTGGACAAGAAGATACTAATAAGCCCAATAGCTGAGCGAAGGTCCTAATTTTGCAACGCTTTAATTTTGAGAACATTTGAAGTTGTGTTTTAATTCTTAACCTTTTATCTGTTGGTAAACTAATTTGAAACTTGTGTGAATCTATGACCATACCTAAGAATTTACATTTAGTTGAAGGAAAGAGTACGCTTTTTACTTCATTAATAATGAAACCAAGTGATACTAAGAGTCCTTTAGTTAGATCGATGTTAGTTAGACATTCTGAACGGGAATAACCAAACAATAGCCAATCGTCTAAATAGACGGTGGACAATAGGTCCGCGGAGCGTAAAAGTCTAGCTATAGGTTTACATATTTTCGTAAAAACATATGGGGCCGTGCTCAGCCCGAAGGGCAAGACCTTAAATTCAAATAATTTACCCTCAAAAAAGAATCTTAAATATTTTCGTGATTCTTTATGTATTTTAATTAAAAAATAAGCGTCTTTTAGGTCAATTGACGCCATTTGACAATCATGTGTTACAATTTTTAGTGCTGTTCTTAAATCTTCTAATTTAAAATGATCCGTTTTAACAAATTTATTAAGATTTTTTAAATTCAAAATAAAGCGCATCTTGCCACATGGTTTTGGGACCAGGAAAATGCTTGAAATAAATTGATTTTTACAAGGAGAACATTCTGATATGGCTCCTATATCGAGTAGATTATTAATAGCTTCTAAGTAATGAACTCTCTCATTAGCCGAGTAAGTTGGTCTAGCAGGAAGTATCCGTTGTACAACAGTTGATGTAAATGGTATCTTATAACCTTTTATCCACGATAGTATAGTATTATCACTTGTAATCGCAGCCCAATGATGAAAAAATTTAGATAAACGACCTGCATACTTAACTGTATTTAATAGCGGCGACGTGGATACGTCGCCTGATGGCCCCGCGATGATGTCTTCGATGAGTGCGCGGGCGGCGGTGGCGGGTAGTTCGCCGGCGGCGGGTGATACCGAACGCGTGGCGCAGCTGGCTCGCGGCTCCTCGGTGGCCCCGCAGGCGGCCTGCGCGCCTGGGGTGGAGCCTTGGAGTTTAAATTACTCGATGTCGGTCGTTTATAATTGGTGTTTGCAGTCCTGTTACTGGACTCGGCTTTCAGTTCTATCCCTGATTTATTTACAGCCTTAGCTGATTTCAATGTATCGGATAAATTTTCACCAAACAGAAAAGTATCTATGTTTGTGTTTTTAAGATGCTCCTTCATGTCATTTTTGAGGGCAAATAAAATGAAATTTCTACGCGTGATAGAATCTGCATGTTGTAAATCGCATAACATTCTGCTTATATCCATTAATTTTTGTAACGTGTCATTGTTTATTGATTTCGAATTCAATTGAGAATTTATGATATCGGCTAAACTAACTCGACGAGGATATTGGTGCAGGTATTTACATATTATTTATTTTAAAGTGATAATCTATGTCTAGTGCTAGCTATAGCACTAGACATTTGTTTCTGTTTGTTCTCTATGCCTTTATCGCGTTTGACAGCGGTATCAGCAATTGCCGCTTTAATTTCCAGATTAATTTTAGGAGCATCTAGTTGAACACAATTTTTTGGCAATAGGTATTTTGTGATTAAGTTTTTACGGTTTTCCTTACTGAGACCGTTTTTGACAATGTATAGTAAACGATTTGCAAGTTCGTTGCGTATTTCCGGCCCATATTTGTCATTAGAAGTAGGATCATCGCCTAAAATTTCTAGAATTTCTGTATCTAGATCATTAACATTTGTAGCCTGAGCAATAGGCTCTTCGGGGGGCACATCTGTATCAGTGCTAGGCCCTGGCTGAGGTTCACGAGTGTTATTCAAATTATGAACTGTATCGTCCTCAGTTGGCCATTCTAATAGCCAATCATCTGGCCGTAATGCGGGTGTATCTAAAAAATATCATAGATATGATAATTTCAGAATTCGTAAGCTAAATAACTTACATAAAAGCTGGACCTCAATAAGTCCCTGACTAATTTTAGTAATTTATTTTTCTTTAAACAAAGAAGATTTACAGTACATCAGCTAGTTAGGTAGTAAATTAGTCATAGTAATATTAGGTTAGGTTACAATCCCCAGCGGAAGGAACGCCAACCGTATTTGTAATGCGTTGAAACAGTCCCAGTGACTATACAAGTTGCATTTGAAAATAATTAAGTCTACTACGTGGACACGTACAGGTAAGAGAGATTATCACTTTAAAATAAATAATATGTAAATACCTGCACCAATATCCTCGTCGAGTACAGCGACAGCTTCTTCCGAGTCCGATGCACTTTCCGAAGCACTAATTTGCCGCTTACGAATTTTACTTTCTAACTTTCTTATTTTATTTTTATAATGGTTTATATCGTCTTCACGAGACCTAGATCCCTTACGTTTCGGCATTTTTAATAACGAACAGTGCGAAAACGCTTAAAAGGTGTTGAGTGGTTGAGCACTAGAATGCGAATGACTGGCGACAATTATCTGAGATCCGAACTGGACGATACCTACCCACAAAAAGAAAAAAAAAAAAAAAAAGTAATAAAATGTGGGTTGGTCAAATTAATATTTTTTCTCAACTTAGTGAAGAGTGGTGGCTACTATGCGTTACTACATATGTAAATAATAACTACATTACTAATCTCGAGGACGAGGCGCTCGTATAATCAAGCATAATGGCTATTTTAAGTAACTTTTTTACTGAATGCTGCAATTAGAGTATAATATGTTTTACTTAACGACAAAGTTGCATAGAAAGCCTCGCTTCAGCTGCCCACACTATTATAATATTCTTTAGCAGAATCTGCTTTCCGAACCGGTGGGTCTTGATTGATTGTAAGAGCCACAGGTTGGTCTATATGAAATAAATAATTATGAATTTGAATTTAATTTTTCATTTGATATCCAGTACCTTAACCGCATATCAAATAGAGATAAGTACCTACGTGATCTAAATATGGGTTTCAGTTATGCAACTCCAGTAGGTGTCTGTTCCAGTGGGCTGTGAAGGAGTTATTTAAATCCATTACGATTATTATTTATCATTGGATAACCGAGTCACGACGCGGTCAACTCGTCGACCTTCGCGCACAAATCAAATGAATTTGTAGCTGTTATTGCTATTCTAGAAGCTGCTACAATATTATCTGTGTATCTCAAATGGCTTATTTCTCCTTACAGACGCGACGTAGAAGGCTTATTCCACTACTTGATACTAATTTTTACGAGTACCTAAGAATTAGGTGCTTACTACTTTTTAAGATTGTAATCGTCTGTAAAGCCCTTAACAAAATTCGAGCGTAGTGCGGGACAACGCCCGTTGAAATAGGAACATCTTTTCGTTAGCTCGTCTTAATTTACGTTTAACATAACCGAAATTGTGCAAAACCTTCCGCCTTTTCCGTGTTTTTGATACGGACTACGGAACATCAATTTCGATGTCGACGGTTCTTGTAACTTTGTAAGATGTCTCTTATAGATAGGTCCTTGATAGAAGCAGACTAAGGAAAGAGACAATAACGGCCGATATAATTATATATACTCTAACATTATGCTGATTTCAAAATAGTTAAGTACATATATCGCTTCGTGTGTGAGTAGGCACACTAATTTTAGGTGGACTTAATTTACCTAATTCTTTCATTTACAAAAATACGAGTCTTGTTTGCGAGCACTTCATCTAGCTTTTACCTTAGTCTATGCCTGAAAGTCTCATTTCTTTTTGATAACAGATATCTCAGAGACGTAGATAAAATTACGCGAGCGACGTTGCCGCTCTTCGCTAACGGTAGGCAACTTGCTACTGTTATTCTATAATGATCTCTAAAGACAACGAAATAAGGATTGTGTACAAATTGTATTGACACGAAAGTACTGCGAGCGGGTGGACGCGACGTTGCCGCTCAGTGCAACACCATTTGCAACTGGACAGTGGATGGTTCGGCGAGGGTCGGCGGTTAGTGGTTACGCCATAGGTAGGGTAACATTAGTTATCTAGTCTCTCAAAATAAAAACAATGCACATTTTAATCCTCAATGATTCTTTTTAATAAGTAGGTATAGGTTATTCATTGCTTGGGTAGGATATTCACTTGTCCAGACGGAGCGAATAGAATGCGGAATCTTAGCTATGTTGCTAATAAAATAGGTAGGTAGGACCTGAAGTATTATAACGTCGCGTATGTACGTATACATAATACCTACATTTACATCGAAGATTATGAACAATCCTATTAAAAATCCTAATTTAGGTAGGCAGCTATACAATATACATAGCCTACATAGGTAAGTGACCCTATTATAACACGTGTATTCGATCTGGGTTCCTCCTCATAGACCCTCTCAGGTCTGGGGGTAACTGTACACGCGTATTCATTAAATCTAGAAACTTTTATAGCATTTCTAAAGATTAAACTTGTCGCCTACCTATTACAAATCGACGCGACGTCGCGTCGTAAAGCGCTTTCGAATATTTCTCAGAAATGCTCAGAAGTTTGTAGAATGGATAGGTAGCTAGAGATAGTCGATTGAGTCAGCGTGCACGAATGTCCGGGTATCAATTCATGAAACTTCGCTATAAAAATTAATTAGGTAGGTATAATAGATTCCTCAGTTGAACGATAGTGTTACGAAGACGAAGTAAACTACATAGTTTGAAGCCTCAATAGCCCAACTGTTAACTGAAAGCTGAAAAAGGTCGACGGTTCGATTCCAACAACATGCACTATTGTTAGTTCGTAGCATCAACTCCTGAACTTACGTTAGGAATGGGTACCGCATAGCTTTCTTTCCACCTATTTGAAGGGGAGAGGATAGGATAGAATAGAATAGAAATATTTTTTATTCAAATAAACTTTTACAAGTGCTTTTGAATGGTCTACGAATCTACCACTGGTTCGGAATGCCGTTCCTGCCGAGAAGAGCCAGCAATAAACTCGGCGGTTGCTCTTTAAAAAAAAAAAAATTATTAGGTACAATAGGTAACAAAACTATGCTAGATGTACCTATACGGTGTTTCCACAATGAAGTTTCAAAAATGCAAAACAATTCAATACATGTTAAGAACAGGCAAACAAAAGCAGATCCATTCCCGTTAGTGATAAAATTATCCCGATTAGTATTCCGATAATATTGATAAAATTCTGATTGGCTAAAATGCCCTAACTTGGCACGGTACCTACCAATTATCAAAAGGTTCCCACTGGAGCCCCAGGTTCCTAAGATAGCCGCAGTCGGCCGGGGCTCGGATTACTGCCGCCCTGGCGCAGGCCGGAGCCGCGCAATGCCGGACGTATCGACTTTCACGAAGCCAACCAACGAGCCGCAATGTTACTTTACCTTGTTCGCATTTTATGGCTAAGTGTACCTATCTACCTATATTATATCGTAAGTCCTTATAATATTAATTTTTCTTACAATAATAACGGATGTTCGCAACTTTGGTACCTGCCTATGTTAAGCCGTTATGGGCAGTAGGTATTCAAAGATTTAAGATGCCTTAAATGGCTCAACATAATATCATAATTCATAACTAATATGTTATGATCGATGATGTTATGCTATCTTAAGAATAAGTTTTGCAGAATTTAAGACTATCAGCGAATAAACCATGTTTGATTTCGGCTGTTAATGTTGTAATTTTTGTTATGGTATACTACTCCGTGCCGATTTCAGCAACGTTTAACCGTGGAATTTGGCAGATTTTCAATAAGTAGGACTGTCAAAAAGCCCAATTTATTCCTCGGTAAAACGTCACATGACGTTGGTAAAATCGGCACTTAGTCACACTATCACACTATCACACTAATATTTTAAAGCCGAAAGTTAGTATGTGCATGTGTGTGTGTGTGTGTGTGTGTGTGTGTGTATGTTTGTTACTCCTTCACGCCACAACGAATGAACCGATTTGGCTGAAATTTGAAATGGAGATAGCTTATACCCAGGATTAAAACATAGGCTACATTTTATCCCTGAAAATTACATAGTTCCCATGAGAATTGAAAACCTTGATCCACGCGGACGAAGTCGCGGGCATCATCTAGTAGGTAATAAAAAAGGCCTACTCTACCACTCGCTGTACAAATCGCGAGAAGCACCTACAGCGCGTGATAACTCGGGGTTGTCGCGGCAACCCTGACTAAGGGTGGAAACATAGCAAAGATGCCTCGCGGTCGCGGTCGCTGCTCGATACCTCGATGTCGATATCTGGATGTTTTACATAGATGTCGGTGCGAACATGCCGGTTCAGTCGCACCTGGATGCTTAGTTCAAATGCTCACTAAACGCTAAAGTAATATTCTTCCATTCCTTGGCTAAAATATATTTTTTTTTTATTCGATGACAAGATAGCCCTTGACTGCCATCTCACCTGATGGTAAGTGACGATGCAGTCTAAGATGGTAGCGGACTAACTTGGAAGGGTTATAGCAGTGCAAATTCAACCCTAATCGGTTTCTATACGCCATCGTGCCGGAACGCTAAATCGCTTGGCGGCACGTCTTTGACGTTAGGGTGGTAACTAGCCACGGCCAAAGCCTCCCACCAGGCTGGCCTGGTCTGGATCAGAGACAATTTAGAAATTATAAATTCCTAAATTGCCCCCGCCGGTAATCGAACCCGAGTCCTCCCAGTTATAAGACAACTGCGCCAGGGAGGTCGTAAATCTGTTGTGGTGGTTTTTGTGCCGCTTATCCCACAGGGCAGGAATATTAAAAATTAAATCTTTTAGCGCCTCCTTTTCCATTATTTAATTAAAATAAAAAATGAACCATAATGAATAATAATATTATAATAATATGTACCAATTTTACGAGTAGTTTAGTTATAAAAGAGTTGTGTAAATATAATATAATATTTATTTTAATGAATAATTTTCTAAACAAGTACCTAAGTCTATTATAATAATTCTTATTCTAAGTTTATTGGCACAAATCTTATAGAGCTTTGAAAACCATAATTTATAAAAATTCATAAAATAAAACATCATATAGGGTGATTTCGCCGGTTGGCGACCGATTAGCGGGATATTCAACTTTACGTCAATATTTAAGTATGTTGCACCCATAGCACATGTATTAAAGTTATATGACGAGGTCCTAGATATTGTCAAGTTATATTTAAAAGTAAAAAAATAAGAATTACAGTTGTGAAAACATTTTAAATTGAATAAATCTTAAAAACTATGTGAAATGCTAGTTGGCGACCACTTTTGCTAGTTGACGACTGCCCCCTTATCTAGTTGGCGACCTCTCGATTTGCTAGGGAAAACTAAATTTGATTAATTAAAAATAAAAAATATGAACGTGTTAATGTTTAAAAAATAATTATTATTCATGCTTTATTATTCATACATTTAATAAATTATTAAAACACATTTTTTCATGAGATCAAAGGTACACTTTAATATTCAAGCTTAAGCTTAAATGAATCTTAGCAAGTATAATACATTTTCCTACACAAGTACAAAATTAAAAATAGGGTGATTTCGCCGGTTGGCGACCGATTAGCGGGATATTCAACTTTACGTCAATATTTAAGTATGTTGCACCCATAGCACATGTATTAAAGTTATATGACGGGGTCCTAGATATTGTCAAGTTATATTTAAAAGTAAAAAAATAAGAATTACAGTTATGAAAACATTTTAAATTGAATAAATCTTAAAAACTATGTGAAATGCTAGTTGGCGACCACTTTTGCTAGTTGACGACTGCCCCCTTATCTAGTTGGCGACCTCTCGATTTGCTAGGGAAAACTAAATTTGATTAATTAAAAATAAAAAAATATGAACGTGTTAATGTTTAAAAAATAATTATTATTCATGCTTTATTATTCATACATTTAATAAATTATTATAACACATTTTTTCATGAGATCGAAGGTACACTTTAATATTCAAGCTTAAGCTTAAATGAATCTTAGCAAGTATAATACATTTTCCTACACAAGTACAAAATTAAAAATATCACTTTAAACAACAATTACAAATGTTTAGAATCAAATCATCAGATCATCAGATCTCGGGATGTTATACTTTTTACATTTTTTTCTAATACCGTGTCCTCCTTCTCTTATATTTTTAAAGCACATTCCAGATCTCTTTGGGAATAAGCCGGTGTTATTTTCTAATACGGTTTGTGGAGGACATCTGTAATGAAAATATTACACCTACATTATGCAAAAAACAGATAAGATTATAAGTAGTGATTGCAAATGGTCGTAAACCCACATATTAATTTGCCCATTTTTAGTTGGCGGCCACTTGATACCCATACATTTTAAGATGTTTTATAATGTTGGTGGTCGTAAACTAAAAGATACACGGATAAAAATAAACAAATTAAATTGAAAGTGATTAAATTCCGAATTAGATTTGTAGTCTATAAAAAATAAAAATAAAATCACGATCTACTTACCTCGAACGCATCATTTACTCACTATTTTTTCCGTTGTTTTGGGAACATGTACGCGCCAAAATTATGAGCGGCGGAGTGAACTAAGATTTGTTTGCTTTCGGGTAAACACAAAGCTGCCAACTATTATAGGTAAAACTAATAGATCTATCCCCCTCTTTACTTAAGTGATTTTCATTTGGAAAAGAAGGATAGAATTCTTATTTTTTTCGTTTTAATGCAGTAGGTCCTGTTAGTGGTCGCGTAACTGACCCTGGTCGCGTAACCGGCGAAGTCACCCTATCACTTTAAACAACAATTACAAAAGTTTAGAATCAAATCATCAGATCATCAGATCTCGGGATGTTATACATTTTACATTTTTTTCTAATACCGTGTCCTCCTTCTCTTATATTTTTAAAGCACATTCCAGATCTCTTTGGGAATAAGGCGGTGTTATTTTCTAATACGGTTTGTGGAGGACATCTGTAATGAAAATTTTATATATTAAACACCTACATTATGCAAAAAACAGATAAGATTATAAGTAGTGATTGCAAATGGTCGTAAACCCACATATTAATTTGCTCATTTTTAGTTGGCGACCACTTGATACCCATACATTTTAAGATGTTTTATAATAATAATTTGGTGGTCATAAACTAAAAGATACACGGATAAAAATAAACAAATTAAATTGAAAGTGATTAAATTCCGAATTAGATTTGTAGTCTATAAAAAATAAAAATAAATGTTTTTCTTTCTAAATGTCTATTGGCGGCCAGGTGGTCGCCAACTGAAGTTATTGGATAATTCCAATTTCAGTTAGCGACCATTCAATTTTTTTACCTGATTTTGTATATTACATGTAATAAATGTACAAATAACGTAAAACATATATATATCCACTTAATAGAACATTAAAAAATTGACTCAAATAAATACATCACGATCTACTTACCTCGAACGCTTCACTTACTCACTATTTTTTTCGTTGTTTTGGGAACGTGTACGCGCCGAAAGTATGAGCGGCGGATTGAACTAAGATTTGTTTGCTTTCGGGTAAACACAAAGCTGCCAACTATTGTAGGTAAAACTAATAGGTCTATCCCCCTCTTTACTTAAGTGAATTTCATTTGGAAAAGAAGAATAGAATTCTTATTATTTTCGTTTTAATGCCCTAGGACCTGTTAGTGGTCGGCTAACTGACCCCGGTCGCGTAACCCCCGAAATCACCCTAATTAATATTTGAAACCGTATATCTACATTGTATTTATTTTATTAAATTAAAATGTATTCGAGGCCTAAAGTAAACGACGGCGGGAGTCCTTGAGAGGGCGAACCGATTCGACCAATCACAAGCCATAGCACATCGATGCTTGCAGTCGACCGCGATGTAAAAACAAAATATTTTGTTTTCGCGGAGGCATCGAGGTAAACATCGATGTGAACCGCGATGTATCGCAGTGAGGTATCCTTCGGCATGTTCGCGCTCGTCTGTTTGCATACATTTGTTTTACATGGAGGTGGCATCGAGGTAGCGAGCTAAACCGCGACCGCGAGGTATCGCAGTGAGGCATCCTTGGCTTGTTCTCACCCTAAGAAGTCAGGGTTGCCGCGTGCTTGCATTCACGTGCTAATCTCGCTATACACTCGATTGTCTGAAATTGAAACAAAAATCACAACGCGTAGGTATTTTGTTTTTCTTGTGTGATGTTTTATTGATTTTAATTTTTTGGTCTAATATCACTGCACTTTTTTATAATACAGAATACCTACTAATAATAATTTTATTGTTGCGTGGACGACTGTCTCAATAAACAGAAGAATACCTACCTACCTAATTCAAAGTTGTAGATTTTTAAATATAAGAGACCTACTTACCGTAAGATTCTGGAAGGTGATACATAATTATTTCCTCCTGATCAAGAAAATGAAGTTTGTATAGGTAGGTACTTTATCTACTTATTTCTGCACGGAACTAGTTACGTAGCACTGGTTTCGTCCCAAAGAAAACCCCAGGAAGGTTTCCTTGGTTTCCTGCTACGAGTGTCAGATTGCCATTCATCAGCTGTGCGATTCTTTAAAAATGATTACTACAGTGTGCCGATTGCTATCGCCTCTGACTGGCTGATGTTGCAGAAAGAACGCGATAAATTCGTTCAATCACCACAATTTAGCTTTGAGACTGTAGCAATGATAGAAACAGATTTCACATAATCGACCTGCAGACTTTACAGCAGATCTGCGTTACTCCCCTATGTGCCTATAGTCTATAGTCTATACCTATCGCGATAAGCAACTACAACAGCGCGCGCCGCGAGATATAACCCGGGGTTATCTATTAGTCGGGGCCGCCAAGCGCTTGCGAGCACACGCTAGTCAATACTCGATTGTCTCGGAAAGAAAATATTTCGATGTCTATGTGATGTTTGCTTATGAGCTTTATTTATTGTTCTAATATAACTCTTGCAGCACATAATGGCGAATCGTAATAATAATAACTGTTGCGTGGACGGCTGTCGCAATAAACAGAGGGATTCAGCGTTGTCGTTTTTTAAATTACCGCAGGATTCTACAAGGTAAGAAATATTTATAGGTTTGTATTTCGTTTATATTGACAAGGTGTTTTAATCGATATTCTTAATAGCCAGTTGCTATAGGCAGGCCCGACGCACTCCGCAGCAATGTCCTATATCTAATCCAAATCTTTGACTTACATCAAAACACGTTCTGTCTTAAAAATTTTTTTTGGTGTTCTTAGTAGGTACCTAGGTAGGTAAAAGTTACTGCCCAGTGCCTACTACGTCAGTAATCCATTAAGAAACACGTTATTTTTTTTCTCAGTTTTTTTCATGTAGGTAGAATTATTCTGGCGATAGCAATAAAAATATGCATAATCCCCGGCCAAACCTGTACGCACCATCAAGCCTTAAGATCCAAGGCCGACAATCTTCATATGGAAACTGTTAGAATTCTTGCTATGGGTGTTGCTACTTTAAAAGGCTGTGTATACCACTACGGCTTACCTCCCTAAGAATTTATTTTGCTCTCCGAGGCACGTAGGAAGCGAACAGAGAGTAGCCAACTGTAAAATAGTGTCATTATTAAAAATAGTAAAATATTTTAACTTTCAGGTGCAACAAATGGCTAGAGGTTATCGGGAGATCGGATTTATTAAAAAGACCCAACTTGAAGCCCGACAGTTACAAAGTGTGTTCAGAACATTTTGATAATTCAATGGTAACAGTTGTCATTAAAAGAAAATTACATCCTGATGCAATACCGACGGTCAAAATTCCATTCCATTCGCAGGCTCGACTGACCACATTAAAATGTGAAAAAGGTGAAAACCTTCAGACGACTTCCGACGTAGGGACACAAACCGAGATCACAAAACTAAAAGTAGATAAAGACGAAAAGTCTGCAGATTGCACACAAACTGATACTCGCGTCAATGAAATGACAGCTCCAACTTCAGCAGCGCCTTCGTCAACTACGTCAAGGAAAAGGGAGCTTCGTTCTCAATTAAAAGTTTCTCGAAGTAACAAAAGGCTAGTACACGAACTAGACCGAATAACAAATCAATTTGAAGTCTCAAGTTCATGTTCATCCAGCAATGAGCGTGACGATTTACTGGAAAAACTGTTACTGGAATATTTTCCAAACAAAAAAAGTAGCAGAAGAGCAGATTCATGTTCATCCAGCAATGAGCGCGACGATTTACTGGAAAAATTGTTACTAGAATACTTTCCACACAAAAGGAGTTGTGGAAGAGCAGAAGAGCGAGAATAATAAATTCGAGGGATAAAATTCTGAATTCGAAATATCTTGTTAACACTAAAAAAAACATAAGTTCAAAAAGGGAATTCTGCTAAGAGCTGGCAAAAACTCAGCAAAATAATACTCCTTTCAAAAAACTATTACACGATCTTGTGGGCAGCAGAATTCGGAACAGTCTTTCATAGTCGTTTCCACCACAATCCGACATAACTGGAAAGAAATCGGGCGAATAACCGACGCTTTATGTGTTCTACAAGGTACGAGAGTGTATCACAAATCACAAACAACTTCTCAACTGATGATTTCCTCAGCGAAAAACCGAATACATTTTTCTGTCTCGACCGGGAACTTTACTCAGAATCGCGACAATTATGACCCGCAGCCTAAAAGCTAGTCACTACACCAACGAGGCAGTTGTAGGAATGATAGTTTATATATTATGTTATGTATATAACAAACGGGTTGACTCTATTGTGGCTTCAGAGAAAACTGCTGATGTTATTTTTTCAATATGGCGCCACCATATGCATTATTCAGTAGGTTCGCTGATACACGACGAAAATATGCGACTGAACTTTGAAGAGAACATAATAAAGGCTTCGACACACAAGCCTTCGTTTCTCTCATATATTAGCCTGGCAGATTGCGGAAAAGCTGCATCAATCATTGTTACAGTCCCAACTGTGGTGATGAAAAATTTATCGCATTCTTGTAGTAACAATGCATTTTAGCCAACAGCGAGAGAGCAGCCAAGTGGAGGTGATTGCGATCGTCATATTGTAACAAATAACAATCATCTTTAAACAATCACACTGGATAAACTACTAGAGCAAGCAATACGCGCACCACACACATACGTGTGAGGAGTGCCTAGTGCTTTTGAGAAGCCCAGAGTTGTTACGTGTAACAACTTTAGGCTCCTCCATGTCGGCTTACCGTTTGTGCGGTCAAAGGTTTTGCGTCTTAGATGGACGGCGCGGCGGTGCATGTTTATAGTTTTCCTGCATTTTGTGGCATGCTTTCTTTCTCGTTGTCTCATGCACTCTGTTCGATTATTCACTCACTTGGCTAGGTAAATTGATACAGCTGTGGATATCTTTATTATGACCTCTATTTGAAACGATGTAGGTAGGTAGATACTTACCTATAAGATCCTCTTTGGAATGGCACAGTAGCGCGGAGGAAATTGGCCAATCATGGCGCTTTATTGCACGGAGAATGGACACCCGGTCCGG
Organism: Hipparchia sbordonii; assembly: GCA_038048805.1. Classification (NCBI taxonomy): domain Eukaryota; kingdom Metazoa; phylum Arthropoda; class Insecta; order Lepidoptera; family Nymphalidae; genus Hipparchia; species Hipparchia sbordonii. The sequence continues at coordinate 1,192,127 of CM076107.1, read as the reverse complement.
ACCGGCGAAGGGCGGAAGAGTAAGTAGGTAGGTAACTATTAACTATAGCCGCTGTATAACTTAATCACAGAGAATCGTTAGGTAATAGAACGCCTGTGGAGTGTAATGCAAGGTTAGGTTAGGTTTACGCTTTGAAAGCATCAAACTTAGACAATTCTTAAAAAACAAAGAATCTTCCAAAAATCGTTACAGAAACTTCTTCAAACGATCGCAAACCTAGTTCCGGATTAATCAATAAGTAGGTACTTACCTGTAGGTACATACATGCATAGTATATAGGTACTATACCTACTTAGGTAGAAAGTAAAAACTTAAAACCAATATCAAACGCGTGATAATTATTCACATGACGCTTTGACAGGTCACCTAGAAATTAGAATCTAAGAAAAAGCTACGACTACTTACCTATACCCTTATGAAATGAAATGAAATGTCTTTATTTGCCAAATGTGAGTTCAGTGCACAGGTTTACCTTACCTTAGGACCTTTATCTAAACGAGACTAAACGCTAAGAAGATTCAAATGGTAAGTAGGTAGGTATAATAGTTGGTAGGTAATTCGTAGATTAATGAAGATTCGATAAAATAAGAGTCATTAATCTTGAAACATCTAAAGCTTATAAGGTATGTTGGGGTAAGAGCAGACGGTTTTGTGCTGTTCTTGAAAAGACTATCAAAAATAAATTTTATTTTAATATTCTGATTGCGTAGCTAACTTACGAAATATTTTTTATGAAAAAAGAAAGATCATGCTTTGTGTATATATTTGATTGAACCCATTATCAAGAGTATTTTTTTATCAAAATGAGTTCGAATTGGGTAGTAGCTTTTTTGTTTACCAGGTAAAGTGCGGACCATACCGGGGTAAGATCAGACTATGTCCTAAAACCAACTATATTCATTGTATTGATAAGGTTCATAAAGAACTTTATTCCGCTCTAACCCCGGTCAAATTATTCTCTTGCACCAGTCCCGTTTTATCGTATCTTGGCCGATAATGCCATATTTTTATTTTTTAAGCACAGTACGTCCGCTCTTCCCCCTTTCAAAAATGAGACAAATAAGTGTTTCTCAAACTTTATTTAAAAATTTATATTCGTTTTAAAAGCCACAAACTGACATCGGTGGAGATGAAATGACATCAATTACTTCCTCTCTGGATAAACCAAAGCCCCATTTCTCTAATTTCCGCAAGCAATTAGCTAGCCTTGTTTCTGCTTCCATCGGCAATGCAGGTGGTCTACCCATGGTATCACTTTTCAAGCCTTTTTTAGCTAGGACTCGATCGTTAAGTGTTGATCGTGGAATATTGTATATTTTTGAAGCGGCATAATTTGTTAGTTCCTTATTTTTTACCTTTTCAATTGCGATTTCTAAGTCTTTCTGCGAATATTTAGTTGCTCTTTCAGATTTTCTTTTATAGTTCCGTGGCATTTTGAACCTAAAAAATTTAATATAATGAAATAGCCATCTTGATAAGAATTTGAGTAGATACTTACTACCTATGTGTATAACTATACAAATAGCTTGGGCGAAAAACACAGATAATTTTATTTGTACCTATAATTCGTATCTTTCAAGAAAATTAGCAAACGGTATATCATTATGGGATAAGTATTCGAAAGTAGAAAGTAAGTAAAGTATAGGTATTCTTTAATTTACCTAAAAACTAAAAGTTTGAGAACCATTGTTTTCTTCTATACATTTTAAAACCGGTAAAGTGCGGATGAGTTTAATACACTCTTCCCCCACAGGGGATAGATCGGATTTAAATATAGCAACTCAACTATACGTTGTTTATTATTCTAACCTAGAAAAAATTATTAAAACAAGGTCAATAAGCACAAAAAACTCACCATATTAAGAATAATCCTCTTAGATGCTGAGATATGCTGCCCGGGGGAAGAGCGTATTTCACAAAATCAGGCCCAAATTGCGCACTTTTAAATTTTGTTCAACAGCACACGTGTTTTTGCTTAGAACTAACACTGAAGAGTGAAGACTAAATTTTGAGGCAATATAAAATGGCGTCATTGCCTGTGTTGCCAGTTATAAAAAAGAGTCATTCGTTTGGGAGTTAATTGAATTATCCGCTCTTGCTCCGATTCGCTCTTACCCCCAACATACCTTACAGGTAGGCACCTACTTATACTTTTACTTAATAAAAATGGTGAAAACAAAAAATCAGTAGGATTATCATATCACATCACATCACACATGTAGGCATTATTATATGCATAATTCCTCAGATAGGTAGGTAATAATAAACTTGTAATTGTATGAATGGTATCGGAGCGGAGGGCAGGGGGTTCGGGAGCGGGGCGGTGTGCACGGCGTGGCAACGCGGCGCCTGCACGGAGCGGCAACATGGCGCCACGGCATCCGACCCGCTGCGTGCTCCGGCCACAGGCCGCGCGGAGCGGCAACGTCGCGCACTGATTCAGCACATCGCATTCAAAGAGGATTTGTACCTAACTATACCTTAATTGCACTTTACACCTTCTTGTATACATATAGTAGGTAGTTTTAAAACCCCACGTGTGGGTTGTAGCTATTATACCGTTTTTTAACTTATAAAACTTCTAAACCTAAGAGTTGCGGACATTACTTAGTACATAACACATTTATTGAAAGCCTCAATAGTCCAACAGCTAAACACGCGTACTGAAATCTGAAAGATTGCAGGTTCGAACCCCACCCATTGCACTATTGTCGTACCTACTCTTAGCACAAGCTTTCCGCTTATTATGAGGGGAGAGGAGGATATTAGTCAACTTTAGCTTGGCTAATATTCTTTAAAAAAAATTGCAAGTTTTTCAATTGGATTCCAGACCAGACAGCCCATGAGTAGGTAGGTACATTAACAAAGGCACATTAGCAGATTAGCAGACAGTTACGTTTTTAAACAGAAAACTTTACGTACCGACCTAGCCACCTAATTCTGGAAACCAATTGAAACAATTCCAAGTGTTTTTAATTGGATTCCAGATAGCCTGAGTAGCAATAACAGCTCGCCAGTGTGGAATCATAGCGGGTCAAAACGGTGTCAGTGGGTTGCTTTGCGTAGCTTATGGTGGCCACTGACTGATGCCATAACCGAATGTGCATGGTGACTCACCACTCACCAACAGTCGTTAGTTCTGATGTGCTTTATTTAGGTTTGTCTCTACTCGGCGTTTCCATTAAGGGAGAGGGCAGACTGGCATCTTTTAGCGGCGGCGATCGGCGGTTTCGTGTCTGCATCGCGTTTTCGCGACTCGAAAAACGTTCGATATGCAACTTCAAGACGAGAAGGTCAGCGTTTTTGGGATTTCATCGTATTTCGGCATCTTTTGAACGCGGCAACTAAAATACGCGGAATGCGGCAGCTAAAAAACGCAATTTAGCATTTGCGTGTGTGCCCAGTGAAGCGTTCGGATGAGGAATCACAACTAAAATACACGGAAAACGCCGATCGCTGCTGCTAAAAGAAGCCAGTCTGCCCTCTCCTTTGGAAGAGAACCGCCGTACCTTCCATATGTTTTTAATATAAGGTGTCGGCCAATTAAAGGTGATGCTCAATGTACCAAACATCTTAGAAAAAACGAAATGCACAGCGACTGAAAATGATAATTTGGAAGCAACCTTCCATATGTTTTTAATATAAGGTGCGCTGGCCGATTGTAGCAAAGCTGCATCAATCATTTCTACAGCCTCAATTGTGGTGATTGGCTGAATTAAATGGCGTTCTTGCTGCAACAATGCATTTAACGACAGAGTGTCGGCCAAATAGTAGGTACCAACCTATGTGTGAGACTTAGATGTTTGTTAATACCTACGTTGAAGTTGAGACACGCAAAATAGGAAGGTTTTTTTATATGTCTGCGTAAGCTTTAGACCCTATAGAATGAAATTAGGATTCCGCTTGGGTACGGAAGTACGGAACTCCCCTAACGTAATATGAAGAAGTATTTGCGGCACGTCTCTGTTTCCCGGGTCGCGGGATCGCCACGCCCGGCCCAGGTAGGCAGGCAATGCAGGCATAGATGTGATAGCTACATATCTACGTATTCCTGCTATCCCATGCTGTGCGCGTCATGCATAACTCGGATTCCGTTGGTACCCTTAGGTACTTACCTTTTCCTCTGGATAGCCTCGTGAATCTTAGCTAGAAGGGTATCTACCTACCTGTAAACGTAGATATTAATGATATCTCGATCGAATTTCGACTGTGGCTAATCAAAACGGAAACCAACCAGCTTACAGAGAAAATCCTATTGCCTAACAGCGTTACTGTAAGATTTTGCAATTTTTGTAAGTACTGTTTAAGTAACAGTTTTTGAGATAGAGTGCAGAACGCTTAGCCATTATACCTCCATAGAGTTAATCCATATTATGTGTTAGCCATACACGTCATAACTTATATAGCAAAGTTAATCATAGATCCCACTTCATAATACGGTTTTTAAACTCAACTATCAGATTTAAATATGTTGGTGGGAATTATTTCTTAACTATTTAGTAAGTATACCTACGATAGGTATTTATATGTAAATCAAATAGGTACTTACTCGTTTTAATACTGATTCATCATCTTTATCTTCGATGTTGGTTTCCAAATTTTGCAAAATTTCCGAGTTGTACATGAATCACTATCAAAATCTTGATGGAATCGTTTGAATCATGCTTGTCGGTTGCACTGGCCACAAGCTAAAAACATTGCAGCTCAGATATTCTGCATTCGCAGCGTGAACCGCAACCATTTTCAGATGCAAAGTAGCAATAAGGTACATTTTACAACGACTGAATGCATTCAGGGCTTACGCAAGAGAGCATGAAGATGCAGATCTGACAAAGCCCGGATGTGCATTGTGCTGGCGGTTGGGAGACTGAATTGTAACGCAAACCAGTGTACTTAACAACCAACTGGAACATCTCTCGGCAAGTTCTAGTGATCTGCAAGTGCCCTGTTGCAACTCTGCAGCGCAGCGTTCAGATCGCGAACGACATCAATGGATCAGATCAAATCGAAATGAAATAAGTATAAAACCTACAAACATTTTTAGATCCTTGTCTACAAGAACTTCATGAATCGCATCACATTGCAGAGAGCGATTGCAACGGTGCGTGAGACACCTAGTAGGTACCTACCTACCTTATTTTATCTTTGCTAATAGGTTAGGTATAATGTTATAATGGTATTTAGATAGTAGGTGGGGTTACCTTATTAACACAAATAAGTACCGACGTCCTATATTGACGTCACGTCTTTATGATTACACCAGCTGATTGGCTGTCCTTTCCTTATTTGAACGTTAAAATGGGTTACTTATCAATTGAACGGACTTTAACAGATTAAGTTTAGTTTAAAATTAGTGAATGTCAATGGCTAGAAAGCTTAATGATAATAATTATCTGAAAATCGACACCAAATTAAGCCGTAAACAAACTCAGTAATTTAGCAAAGTGAAAAAAGCGCGCGCCAGCCCCTGTTGCCGGTTGGAAGTGGGTCGAAACGGCAACGTCGCATAGCGGTACCGGCGCGGCAACGCCGCTGCGACGTTGCCGCTCTTAAACACCTACTGCATCAATACCCCGACGCACGATAGTCCCACAAGAGCCTCTACATTGTTGCTGAAATATAACCCATATATCTATACACCATAAGACCTATACATTTGTAGTTCGTAAAGTTTACGTGGGTACACGACGCCCACCCGACCGTACGCGACGAGACTGTTTTGAAATTGGAATTTAGAACGCGTGCACAATATTATTCTTTTAAAACTAATTTTATTATCTGTTGTTTTCGGACTATTTTCGAACGTGTATTTTCAATGCCAATGGCGTAATTTGATTAATGATTAAATCATACTGTTACATTACATGTTGTGGCTGATGGAACTAATTTGTAGGTTCACAATCACGCGTTATAGGAAGGTATAAACCTTTTAAGATTATTTACGCTAAAAGATTAGACGGTCCGCGGCGTAGCAATTGCGCATATTTAATCGCAGGTCACAAGGGGACGTGGCAGATCGCCAATGAGATGGACGGACCTAGTGAGGGCTGCGGTGGATGTCCCGTGGCACGAATGCTCAAGAAAAGCAGCTGTTAGAGAGCTGAGAGAGAGACACAAGCACAACACCGAAATGACGACCACGACCACTCTGACAAGAGTGTAACGACTGAGAAGAAGAAGAAGAATCGCAGGTCTTAAGCAGGTGATATTATTGACATTGTCAATTATACAGTTCTAACTTTCATTTATATATGTATAGCCAAACTAACCTTTTATACCTTCCCAACTTGATGAGTAGAACCCAGATAGATATTACTTACTTACCTACCTTCCTAATTTTTGCCAGAGTGAACCAAGAAAACCTGCTAAGTCGATTGGAGCGAGGGATGGCGAACAAAGCAAGCCGGGCGGTTGGTATCAGTAAAGATACTATAACAGCTGCTAACAGCAATATCTTATTGATTGAAACTGAAAATTCGATGCGATCATAATAAAAACATTTTTTTTACATTTTATATTTATGAAGAAAATTGAATTATCTATTACTAGCTTTTCCCCGCGGCTTCGCTCACGTTAAGTTCCATTTTTCAAACCCCTATTTTATCCCTTTAGGGGTTGAATTTTCAAAAACCCTTTCTTAGCGGACACCTACGTTATAATAGCTACATGCAAAATTTCAGCCTGATCCGTCCAGTGGTTTGAGCTGTGCGTTGATAGATCAGTCAGTCAGTCAGTCACCTTTGCCTTTTATATATTTAGATGAATGTTTGTTGGTTTGTACTACTCCAATCAAGCAGCAATGGAGCAACAGATCATCTTTGCAAGGATAAAAAAAAGATTACGACCAATTAAGAGCCTCCTCCTTTTTTAGAAGTCGGTTAGTAACAAATAAAAGAGGTAGAGATAGGTACCACCTACCTATCCCAGCAGCATTAAAATAAAGAACACCTAATTTCACGCATACGAAGTCGCGGACACAAAAGTGGTTAAGTACTAAATAAGTGGGTAAATAAAACAAATCGAAGGTAGGTAGCTAATCCATATCTTAGAATCTAGATCAAATAAGTCAATCCGTTATAACTAAGTACAAATCCTTGAGAAGTTCGACATTCACTTGGATAACAATTTGAATAGGTAACCTATTTGCCTTTCTATACATATACCTACTTACCTACCTATACATACTAAATTCATATTATTATGTAGGTAGGTAGGTACTATGTATAATAAATGCAACATGACCGCATTAATGCATACCTATAGGCGATCATTCATATAGTACATATATACATAATGCTGTAAGTGCATACATATACGAGGTGGTAGGTACCTAATTAACTACTTAGTCAAGTAATAAATACCTTATTAATTAATTTCTAAAATATAATCACAAGGAATTTATTGATTTACCTCTCCCATTTAATATGGCGTTCTTGTATGTACCTGTAACAAAGTATAATATAATTATATATGTATAAGTGGTATTTAAACGAGTATTTCGCAATGTGAAGGGCAAAAGTTTGAAGGACTGACTCTCGCAAGTCTCATGTCTTGTGGCAATTCTATTTATTTATTTTATTTATTTATTTAAACTAATTTATTCTAAACCTAACTCTACCTTTTTAAACCTACTTCTAAGCCTTTGCCAGTCTGTCGTGTCTAAAAACCAAACTAGGTAGGTAGGTATATTGGATGATTCGATGGTTGGATGGGTTCTTGGTTATCCTATTGTCTTAAACCTACCTACTTTCGTAATAGCTAGACAAGAAGCCATTTTTAATATTCTTAATTACATAATTATTTATTATTCCTTTATGTATTTTGCTTCTAAGTTATCTAATAGTTTATATAAACAAGGGCAATAAGATAGTAGGAACCAGGTAGGTATACCTATAAAAATGTAAATTTTTTATTAATGTAAATTATTATTTTAATAATTCATACCTACTTAAAAATTAACATTTTCAAATAAATGAGCCCAAAAAATTAAGTATAACAAAATTAAAATTCCACTAGGTAATTTTTGTATGGAACGAAATGGTGTTTCAAGGGTGTTTCTTAGGCCGTAGCGGAACGCCCGGCGACAGCGCGGTTCGGTTCGACGACTCACGATTGCGGTTTGCGACGTTGCCGCTCCGCCCTGCAGCGGCCTGCGGCATTGAGCATGGCATTTATTGCGACGGCATAAAGACCAAATTCATTTACGCTACGGCGGGACACATCCAATCGCACGGCGCACCCAGCGCAGCGTCATTCCGCGCGGTTTCCTTGCTTCAGTTTGACGCGTACGTAAAAGGGTTTTCGTTTAACATTACGGCGTGTTAAAAACGTTTGGAAAGTGTTAAAAGGGGTGTTTATCGATCAGGTTTTGACGTCGGTTACAATAGTCACGTTAAGTGGTTGATTCTACTAAAAGTTCGCATTCTGTAGTGATTAACTTTTGTGCGTATCGACCGCGCGTTTTATGAATACATAGATACGTGCGATCGAAAGTAAAACTTACCCGATGTGGTCGGATCAGTCGGATGGGTGATAGTCAGCAGGAACCAATCTGAATCTGAAAAAAATTAGGAAATAGGAACTCTGTCTGTGGTAGGCAAACCTAAATTTAAAAAAAAGTAATCAATTTATTGTTTAAATTACTTAGTAGTTCTATCATTACAAACAAAACTAAAGAAACTTTACTTTTTATAAGTCTTACTCTTGTACCTACCAACTTAATTATTATAAGTTCGACCTTGACTGTAATAATAATACATAAATACCTACTAGATGTTTTGTTAATAAAAATAACTTACATGTATTAGGTATGCTGTTATTAAAAACTTCTGACGTTAATAAACTAATGGAGAGGAAATAATTAAGTATTTTGAAAAAGCCTAAAAGTTATTCTCATCCTCAACAGTTGTCGAAGGTCAAATAACAATCACTGGATCAACTAGCGTTGCTAAATTGAATCTGTGTGTCTATAGAAAATTTACACAGAATCTAGCGGCTATGTGAACTTGGCTTGTCAAAAATATCATCTTTTTTTATAATTCTCATTTTTTAATAAGGGACTTTTGAAGGTGACCTTCATGTCAGCCCCATCGGTACTCACAAAATATTACAATACCTTATGGGATACTTAATCTTTTCGCTATTTTTTTCACTTTCACACAGTGCAGTCTTCAATTAGTATAAATCACGTTCTAGCCACGACCCGAACTAGTCATGGTTAAGTATGTCTAAAAATATGCATTGCATTAACATTTTAGTCAGCAATTAGACGGTCACAATTTGGTATCAGGTCCGAATCAAATGAATCGGGACCTCGATCAGATAATCTCATCATCATTTCAACCAATAGACGTTCACTGCTGGACCTAGGCCCTCCATTGAAAGCATCGCCACAGCTGACGATCTTGTGCTTCCTATATTCAGGGGGTGCCTCGCCCGAGATCGTCCTTCATCGTTAATCATGTCAAGGTCGAAGTCCTGAAAAACATACAATTGTATGATGAAAACCATTTTAACATATGAAAAGAATCTATTTCTTCCAAATAATAAAATTACTTATCAATTAAATTTCTGTTACAGTGTAAAAGCGCAAGATGTCCACATATTCGATGGATGCGGAGAAATTCATCAGCGAGATTAAGAAGCACCACGAACTGTGGGCCCTGGACTTGGACGGCAAGCCGTACAGGAACAACGCCAAGGAGAAGGCGTGGTGTGAAGTGGCACGGGTATTCATACAAGACTTCGACTCGCTCACCAACCTCGAACAGGCTGAAGTTCGTGAGTATCCCACGGAATTCAAAAAACTACGATGGTGGTCTGGCACTTTAATTAACGGGTTGTAGACCCGTTAGTCTAAATAGTGAATAGAAATTTAACGTTTTTCTGAGTATAATAATAGTCAGTATTTTGAGTAAGATTTAATTTCTGTAATGAAACAGGTTCGACTGACCCTATACGATAAGACAAAGTTCTGATTCATCGCAATACAAAGGTGACGTATTTTCCGACAGATCGCAAACTATACAACAAATGGCGCAACATCCGCGACGCCTACGTACGAAACGTTCGAAGCACTCGCGTCAACAAATCCGGTAGCTACGTCTTTATGAAGCAACTCACATTCCTCGACTCCCGGTACAAACCAAACGGAACCAGCAAATCCGACGACCAGTCCAACGATCAGTCCAGCGACGATGACAACGCCAGAAACGATAATTCTTGTGAAAGCGACGAACCATCGATCATTGAAAATCTCAAACGACGAAGAGTATCGTGCAAAAACAAGAAAATAAAAATCTTCAACCCACACGCGGGAGAAACAACAGAGGAAAACGAACAGGATGAGAAACAACGGAAAAACTGGCAAACCATAGAAATAGTAGACCCAGCCATGAGTGCGAGTCAATTCTCGGAATTTGAAAACCCAATTGCCACGTCTCGATGCAACGATGAAATGAGCACCGATGGGATATCGGTAGCTACTTTCGATGACGACCGTTCGTTCTTCGACTCCTTGCTGCCGGCGGTGCGAGAATTTGACATGGATCAGAAGCTCAAGTTCCGGTTCGAAGTGCTGAGAATATTAAAAGACATACGGTCCAGCAATCAGCCTACTTGTAAACCTGAACCGTCGTCTGCGTATTATGTAGAATAGAGATGGAGTATTGTGGTGACTTTTATGAGCCCTTTGATGTACCGCCACTCGGGCGATAAGTGCTACGCAGCCCAAACTATCAGGACGATAGCCGATAATGTCTGGGCACTTCATACTTATTGCACGACAGTTCGTCACGATAGACGCAAGTGCGGCCGGAGCATTATGTACAGGTCTTATACATAAAAAAAGCTTTAGGACACTGTTATAATATAGGATTCTTAGATAAAGAAGTACAATATAGTCAAGTAAGATAAATTACCTAATACGCATGCCTGCGTAGGGAGGGCTTGAATGGCAGTTTATAACGATCACTACAAATTGCCAAGTTAGTTGTAATGTATCGTTACTCTGCTAAATTAGGCACGTATGTCTAGTTAATATAAATAGAATAATAAAATAAATCTAATAAATAGAAAAAACTATAGGTGCCTACTTAATATTTGTTATTTTATTGAAACTTCCTATTTTTTTTTAATCCAAAAAAATCATAATTTCTGTGAAAAATTGTAAGTAGGTATTTACTTTTATTGGTTTAATTAAGTAATTATTATAATTACTTATTAGCTTTGCCATCTAATAGTTTTTTACCAAATAGTGAATATGAAATTCACTATTTGGTAAAATTCATAATATAGCTACCACAGATTTAGAGTAATAGCTACATCGATATATAAGGATAGGCCCTTAGAAGAAAAAAAACGCGCTCAAAAAGACAATAGAATTTGCAAAAGTCTCTTGTCTTTGTTATCAGTCGGCCGCACGCGCTTCAACGTATCGCTCGTGTTTTTGATCGTTAAAAAAGCCGTCGTGTGCAGTCAAATCATGCAAAAAACGTTCGGAAATCCATCAAAAAAGAGATGGAATAACATTTCACTTGTAAGTATATCGTTTTCTTATTTAATTTACAGCATAAGCTGGGTATTGTTTAATTTTGCTATGATAAAAAACTTGCTACAAAAATATCGTATAACTGCATTACAAAAAGAATGGAGTCGTGTTATTTTTTTCGAAGTAAAACTTTTTATCCGCGTATGAATTATGATTATGTATGTATTTTACTATGTATATATGTTTGTATGTATTTAGCTATATAATTATGTTTGTATGTATACGTCGTACGTATTACGTACCTATAGATTAGGTAAGTTGCGGATATTCCGCATTGAGTTGGACATCCGTATCTGCATCCGCAATAATCAATGCGGATGGTCATGCGGATGCGGATGTCGCTAGTTGCGAAAACTATGTACTGTACCTATGTTTGTTTGTATGTATTTAACTATGTATGTATGTTTGTATGTATACGTCGTATGTATTACGTACATACAGATTAGGGATGCTGCGGATATACGTTAATAAAGGTGCGGATGCATCCGCATCCGCAACTTTAAAAAAAACTGCATCCGCAACATCCCTACTATAGATATTATAAACACTGAAAAAGTTATAAAAATAAAAATTGTACTTAATCGAAAAGAATTACAATCCATTAAGTTTTTGTACAAACTGTAATATTCAGCTTTCTCATAAACAAAAAATAAATGCCATATAATATCTTTGCGGTGACTTTTACCAAGTCTTTATTCTGTGGCCTATACTAATAAATAAATACATTATATTTTTAAATTTTGTTTTATTTTAATTTAAGTGATTCAATTAAATATGGCAAAAATATGTTTGTACGTGTATCCGTTGCGTACATGCATAATAAGTGAATATTCTTTGATTTATATTCATTACACGCTCAACCGCAATTATATTATTTTATATAAATGCAAAAGTCTGGTTTTCACGTCCCATGCGTATAAAATTTTGATGAGATTTTATACGAAAATAGTACTAACGCCACTCCATTCCATCTTTGTTATGAACGGCGGTTTGTCCTCGAACGTGATTGGTTGACACTCGCGTCAAAGGAACCGCCGGCGACGCGCGAAGTTCACTGACGTAATATTCGAGCGCATTTTTGTAGACGGAATTATATAGGAAAGGCATATGGTTGAATAGCTACATCAAAACACAACAATAATTACATATTATTGATGATGATGAGGGTTAAATAAATTAAAAAAAGGTTGAAATTATTCATTCCATATAATTTTAGAATAACCTGTAAATAGAATCTTTTTTGAACAGATAAATAAGACGGACCGTGGTCGAGCGAGCTGGCAACGCCGCGTTTTTTATTGAATAAAAAACATTTTTCACTCGGAGCGCGTGGCAGTTCCATATTTCTGAATTTTAAATGACGTTTGAATACCATTTATTTATATTTATACCTACCTACTGGACGCCGCATTTTATAATCGTTGAGATTATTTGAAAATAAGTTTTGCAGCAATGCGCCGCATTGCGTCAAACTGAGCATCAGAGAAAATAATTAAGTATATTAAGTACCTACCTAAGTATATAACTAGCTTGGGTAACGGGAATGGGTCTGCTTTTGCCTGCCTGTGTTGACATGTATTGAATTGTATTTATTTGTATTTGTATTGTATTTATTTTTACTTGTATTGTACTCAGGAAAATTCATCGTGGAAGCACTGAATACATAGCATAGTTTCAATAACAATTGTAAAAAAATTTATTTTTTTTGAAAAGAGCAACCGCCGAGTTTCTTGCTGGCTCTTCTCGGCAGGAAAGGCATTCCGAACCAGTGGTAGATTCATTGACGATTCAAAAGTGCTTGTAAAAAGTTTATTTGAATAAAAAATATTTCTATTTCTATTTCTATTTCTATTTCTTGTCGCACTTTAGTTATCAATTGTATTTGTATAAGTGACTGTCACCTATACTGCGCTGCCTGGAAAAATGAAAAGTAAATAAGTAAGTAGGTACCTACCTACTTATTTTTTATAGAGATTTCCATAAAGCATAGTAGCAAGAAACATCCTATTCTACAGCGGGTGCTCTCAAAAAAGGAAAATCGAATCCAAATCGGTTCATTCGTCACAGCTTGGTTGTATAGTGCTACGCTCTCACAAACAGACGATAGATCCTCTAGATCTATACAAAGCTGTCAAACATATAACACCCCTTCTCTTAGCGTCAGGGGGTTAAATGCCTACCCCTAACCTATAAACCATTTTCATAAAGCGAAAACCTAAACTAAGCCAGAACTTCAACATTAATGGCGCGCGCAAAAAGAAGACCTGACATCGACAATCGACATGCGACCAGTCGCGGGGGGCGTGCCGACTGTCGCAGCAGCCAATCCCCGGCGACCATCGCGCGCAGCCACGGCAGTCGCAACCCGCGGGCCGCGCCGAGCGAGCGTGCGTCAGTTTTGTCGCAACATCAAACGTCATTGTAAACAAACTCTCTTGGCTTTGGTTATTGTATTTACTTACACGTGGTGGATTCAAAGCGTTGGTGTCTGAACGCAGCGAAGGATTTTATACTGTGAAGTGTGCACTAATCTTTGTAAGTATGTAATGTATGTTGAAATTGAGTAAATTTTTTACGGATAATCGATAAGGGTAAGTTTCCAAACTAGGCAAAGTTTTTGTTGTTTTGTGGACTGTCATTCAACGATTTTTCTTGCAAATACATACATAATATAGGTATATAACTATCTAATCACTGCGGCTGAGATCTGAAGACTGCGTTCTGCTCAGACTCAAGACAGAGTTAAAACGGGAAGGATTGAATACGTCAGGGCTTAGGATAACCTTATGTCTCGTATTAATTCTTGTCTTATGTCTGAGCTAAGTAAAAGTAGTTGCCTACGCTCTGTAAATCTCAGCCAAGTTTACTAAGCCACAGTGTACTGTATTCTAAAAGGCAATATATTCCTATAACCTCTAAAATACCTCCAGAAAAATCACAAAATTTTTAAACTTCACTAAATTGACAGATCTAAGACCCTTTCATAATGCTCCCAGCGGAAAAGGATGGCTAGATTTTTACGCTACTCAATTTAGTTTAGAGATTGTGTACCTGCAACAGCTGTGGGATTGTCTAAAAACGATCCCAAAAACCTTGGATTGTCTGAATTTATGGCATTTGTATAGCAATCATTTCGACCGTAGCAATTAACATAGTCGCATGTGAAAAACCACTACTCCAGGGCACGGCCGCTCAAAGCTTCAAATATGTGAAAAGTGAAAAACAGTCAACATATCCAACCCTTGCACTTGCAAAAACCAAAGATGGTTGGTTGATTCCAAAAGTTTCACAATTGGTGGGGGCATTGCTATCCCCATTCTAAGACCCTTAATGCAACAAAACGAAAATCGCCAAAATGTAGATCCGACACTGTTAATTGCTACGGTCGATTTCTAGACAATACCACAGTTGGACAACAGAATTTAACCACACTTTACGTAAGTCTGCGTAATCTAAGGATAGATTTTTTTTCATATATTAAGCACAAGAGATTGTGATAAGGTACATTGTCTCTGTACAGAAATCTGGAGGACATGATAAAGACGACCATGTACCAGCTGAACCCGATCCGGCTGATCGAGGAGATCAAGAAGCGGCCGGGTCTGTACCGGACCGAGCAGCCGGCCGACCGGGAGGAGAAGCTGCAGCTGTGGAAGGAGGTCGGCGCCGCTATCTACGAGGATTGGGACAGCTTCAACAAGGCCACCGCCTACGACCGGGGTGTGTGTTGCCGGCTTTATGTTACTGGCGGTGCCGTTTATAGGGTACCGTCCGGCTAGTCGTGGATTGAACATTTCACCATTGAAAGTTGAATAGTTGATAAAAAAATTAGTACCCTCTCGAGTATATGTAGGTAACGACCTTACAGCATAAGTAATAATGCCAATGTCAGTTACTTCTCTTTTAAACTATTTTGTAAAATCTGAAAACTCGAAAGTATCATTAAATAACTAGAGACATCGATTTAGCGCAAACCTGTCTGCTTAGTAAGAAGAAACAAAAACTATCATGACTATTGTAAAGACAAAAATCTAAATGCTTGGAACAAATACCATAGCGATACTTACAGATAATAATAAAGCATAGCATATTTTTGTTTCATAAAAATTATTGCGATTTCAAAAAGGTTTTTTTACTGATCGACGTGATTTATTTGCATGCGTACTTACATAAAGTTAAGGAACCGGAGAAGATATAATGAGAAGTTTAACCCGGAAAACCAGAAACTTTCGCGGAATTGTTAAACACCTGACTCCACGCGGACGAAGGCGCGGGCAAAAACTAGTATATATACAAATATATAATTTTGTAAGTCTATCCGAGGAGTGTCTGAACTGGAGCAACTTACTAACCTCACCCTTTTGTTCGTGGAACAATAAATAAGGTGAAAAGAAGTGTCCAGTCAAAAATGACCTTAAACGTGTTAGTTCTGCAGTTGCAAAGGAAATGGCGCAGTCTGCGCGACGCGTACAACCGCGAGCTGCGCGCGAGGCGACAGACGCCGCGAGGCAACCGCCGCGTGTACATCTACTTCAAGAGGATGAGCTTCCTCGGCGGCTTCGAGGGCACCGTCAGTGACGAGTGAGTACCAGTCGGAGCTCATCGACGCGTACAACCAACAGCTGCGTGTTGATCTACTTCAAGAGGGTGAGCTTCCTCAGCGGCCTCAAGGGCACCGTCACTGACGAGTATCACTATGGAACTCATCGATGCGAACAGCCACGAGTAAAAAAGGACCTAAACTGCCTCGTTTTAAGACTTAAGTTAGAGTGCCTGTCCACTAAAGCTAAATCAGTCGATCTCCCGATAAGCTTACTGTTTCTTCCGCTCCCTCAAATCTTTAACTCCAACTTTCATCTTGTCTTGATATTTTCTGTGGCGGACCCTTTTTCTAAGAGGGTCAGACTTATTAAACCGGAACTTTTAAATGAGGACTTTACGAAGAGAATAGAATTTTTTTATTCTATTACTTAACCTTTTACGAGATCCTTTCGAATTGTCAAGTGCCGGGTTGAACCCTAAACCTTTCACTTATAACAGCACAGCGCTCACCACTACGCCAGGAACTTTTAATACCTAGTTAGGTTTTCAAATAAAACGAAAAATTAGCGAAATAATTAAACTTCCTGCGAGTCCATCTTACAATATTTATGGTTTAATGCTCCAAGGAGCCCACTATAACAAAAAAGGAATGTCTATTGTTATCAAAACAAACATTGCAAATCATTACAAAATTATTCATTAGTCCCTAATAAGATAATTAGTAACGGGTATTTAATTACCGATTCTTGTAAAAACCTCTCATAGTTATATTAATTAACTAAACCTGAAACAATGAACTTTTAAATAACACGCAAAATACGGTCGACTCAATACACCAAGGTTGCTAAAGGTTGCTATACAAATATCTACG
Organism: Hipparchia sbordonii; assembly: GCA_038048805.1. Lineage (NCBI taxonomy): Eukaryota > Metazoa > Arthropoda > Insecta > Lepidoptera > Nymphalidae > Hipparchia > Hipparchia sbordonii. Next base: position 1,175,166 of record CM076107.1, on the reverse strand, counting down.
CAAATGAATAATACTGAAGTCTGGCTTCAAACTAGGAGCCAGTCCTGCGCAGTATTTATGTACTGCCAGCTAAAACAAGCGTCATTAGCCCAACGGTTAAAGGTCTGAAAAATGAAAGGTCGCAGGCACTATGTCGTACCCATTTCTAATATAAGTTCTCCGTTTATTTGGAGGTGAGAGGAGAATATTAGTTAAATGCAGCTAAGCCAAAAGAAAAGGTAATTATTTTAGCAGTCTGGACGAGTAGGTATGTGACTATTTACAAATGCTCCACCTTGGCGCCGAACTATTGAGCCGATTATGATAAATGAGGAGTCAATCGGTTCGTCATTGTGGTCCGTGTGACGTAGGCTACATTTTACGTAGGATCGAAGATTTTAAAAGAAAAACGAAACAAAAAAAGAAACAATCTTTTCCTAATCCAGAACTCATGTGTTGCAGTGACGACGACGCGAACGAAATAATATTCGCCAATCCGCCGTCAGAGGACCCGCTGTACCCCGCCCAGACGAAACCCTCGCACAAAGCGAAATGGAAACGGCGGAAAAAATCCATTTCCTCCGACGAAGACCATCACCAGGAGGAGTTGGAAATGCCCGTGTTCCCCATGGAAGTCGCGGACGACAGCGACAGCGACAAGCTGTTTCTGATGTCGTTCCTGCCGGAGATGAAGCAACTACCCGCAAACGTGAAGATGTGGGCGCGGGCGCAGATAGCCAACGTGATGCAGGAGGCGGTCAGCTGCCACTTCAACAACTCGTTCCCGAGCAGCAGCATGGACAGGAGCAGCATCGGCATCGACAGAGGCAGCATGGGCGTAGACAGAAACAGCCCCATGGTCAAACAAAGGAGGAACAGCTCGGAGCAGTTCGGAGATAATATAGTATAAAAAATAATTTGGTGGTTTTATTTTACCTTGGTTTTTTTACGCTGGGTCAGAAAAATTCTAAATTATTTATTTCACATAGGCCATGCAGATTCTGCTGAGTCCTTAGTCCGAATTATCATTGAAATTTTGAAAATTAAATTTTTATTCAAGACCCTGAAAGCGCGAAACCCGTTCTATATTGAAAAAGTAGGTACGGAATACGGATAGAAGCGTTGAATGGGTCTCCTCGCAGAATGAGAACGGTTAAAGGTAAAGACTTCGAACACCTTTGAGAACATTATGAAGAACTATCAAGCGTTTCCTCACCTCTAAAGCAAGTGTTGTTTTTGACGATCTCCCTGGCGCAGTGATGAGCGCTGTGGTCTTATAACTGGGAGGTCTCGGGTTCGATTCCCGGCGATGGCAATTTAGGAATTTATAATTTCTAAATTGCCTCTGGTCTGGTCTGGTGGGAGGCTTTGGCCGTGGCTAGTTACCACCCTACCGTCAAAGACGTGCCGCCAAGCGATTTAGCGTTCCGGCACGATGGCGTGTAGAAACCGATTAGGGGTATGGGTTGAATTTACACTGCTATATATATGCCCTTCCAAGTTAGCTCGCCATCCATCTTAGATTGCATCGTCACTTACCATCAGGTGAGATCGCAGTCAAGGGCTATCTTGTCATCGAATTAAAAAAAAAAAAAAGTGTCAACCATTTATATTAATGGTGTCAACTGATTTCTTAAAACGCACTTATCATTGAAAAGTAAGGAATGCGTGCTAGGATTCGAAGCTCGGACTCCCCCGCAAAGGAGACTAAAGTCACACTTTCAATAAACAAAAGACACGTGTTCGAGATCGACTACTATGTAATGTATATCTATCCCTATAGTATGTATAGGTAAAGTATATTACGTGATATTCAAGTCGGGTCGAATCAACGTGATACTGTATATTCGCGTAGGGTCAGCCACTCTCGGCCGGCCTCGTATCGACCGCGCGCTGTTGCCGTTCCGCGCCACTTTCCCCGCGACGTTGCCGCTCCGCGCAGCCGACTGACTGCGACGCGACTGTTGTTATGACTTGTTGCTATCAGATGGGCTTCTTAGAAAACCGCACACATTTACTACCGACTAGCTTTTGCCCGCGATTTCGTCCGTACCTCCCTACATTTATTTGATTTCTGCTAACGAAACTCGATATTTACTTACAGAATTTTAAATATCTGTAAAATCATAACTAGGGTGACTTCGCTGGTTACGCGACCAGGGTCAGTTACGCGACCACTAACAGGACCTACTGCATTAAAACGAAAAAAATAAGAATTCTATCCTTCTTTTCCAAATGAAATTCACTTAAGTAAAAAGGGGGATAGATCTATTAGTTTTACCTACAATAGTTGGCAGCTTTGTGTTTACCCGAAAGCAAACAAATCTTAATTCAATCCGCCGCTCATACTTTCGGCGCGCACACGTTCCCAAAACAACGGAAAAAATAGTGAGTAAGTGATGCGTTCGAGGTAAGTAGATCGGGATGTATTTATTTGAGATAATTTTTTAATGTTCTATTAAGTGGATATATACATATTTTACGTAATTTTTACAGTTATTACATATAATTTACAAAATCTTGAAAAAAATTGAATGGTCGCGAACTAAAATTGAAATAATCTAATAACTTCAATTTGCGACCACCTGGCCGCCAATAGACATTTAGAAAGAAAAATATTTAAATTTATTTTTTGTAGACTACAAACCTAGTTCGGAATTTAATCACTTTTAATTGAATTTGTTTACTTTTATCTGTATATCTTTTAGTTTACGACCACCAAATTATTATTATAAAATATCTTAAAATGTATGGGTATCAAGTGGTCGCCAACTAAAAGTGGCAAATTAACATGTGGTTTGGCGACCATTTGCAATCACTACTTTTAATCTTATCTGTTTTTTGCATAATGTAGGTGTTTAATATGTTATATTTTCATTACAGATGTCCTCCACAAACCGTATTAGAAAAAAAACACCGGCTTATTCTCAAAGAGATCTGGAATGTGCCTTAAAAAATATAAGAGAAGGGGGACACGGTATTAGAAAAAAATGTAAAAATTATAACATCCCGAAATCTGATGATCTGATGATTTGATACTAAACTTATGTAATTGTTGTTTAAAGTGATATTTTTAATTTTCTACTTGTGTAAGAAAATATGTTATACCTACTTACTAAGATTCATTTAAACTTAAGCTTGAATATTAAAAGATAAAGTGTACCTTTGATCTCATGAAAATATGTGTTATAATAATTATTAAATGTATGAATAATAAAGCATTAATAACAATTATTTTTTTAAACATTAACACGTTCATATTTTTTAATTTTTAATTAATCAAATTTAGTTTTGCCTAGCAGATTGAGTGGCCGCCAACTAGATAAGGGGGCAGTCGCCAACTAGCAAAAGTGGTCGCCAACTAGCATTTCATGTAGTTTTTAAGATTTATTCAATTTAAAATGTTCTCACAACTGTAATTCTCATTTTTTTACTTTTAAATATAACTTGACAATATCTAGGACCCCGTCAAATAACTTTAATACATATACTATGAATGCATACTTAAATATTGACGTAAAGTTGAATATCCCGCTAAGTGGTCGCCAACTAGCGAAGTCACCCTACTTGCCTACTTGGTTTTTTGAATGAAACAAAAACTAGTGGATTTGCATACATTTATATGTCATAGAGCTTATGCTCTACTTTGACTTTTCAACTTGGAGTATACCCCAAGCTTTTCATGCTATTTTGCATACCTAGTAACATTCTCCATTATAGATATTTCGATCCAGTTGCATAGACTGTGGTCACGATTCACGATGGGACTGCGGTGATGCGAGACGTCAAGTACTGTCATGGCTAGAAACTATCTACTCGACTTCTTGGTCTTTGTGAAAGTTCGGCAAGAATACTAACGTCAATTTTCAATTTTGGTGCTGTACTATGACGCTTTACCGCGTGCTGTACCGCGAACGCTAAATCGCTTGGCGGCACGTTTTTGACGGTAGGGTGGTAACTAGCCACCTATTTAAATATGTACTTAAAATACAGATTGCGAAATATACTATAGGGCCATTTTATCATGAGGAATATTAAATACGATCTCCTTCGAAATAAGAGTCCAAAATTCCAGGAAAAATATCAACTTCGGGAGATGCTGCGTTAGTTGATCTAGTAGACCTAGACATAGTAGGCGTAGCTATGCCCGACGTCTACGATTGAGATGTACCTAGGTGATGAGATGATAATGATGAATTGATGAGGCTGATATTTGTTGGAAGTACAAAATTGCTACGCCGAGGTGAGGTCTCCGCGCGATCCGACCACTGCGCCATCACGGTTCACGCCCGCGCCGCGCGGGAAACTCAGATGATCGGCTCCGCTGCTGCAGTGCGGAGCGGCAACGTCGCAATTCGTAACCGCATTAGGTCCTACAGCCGACTCAAGTTTCTTTGCTTCGCTTGGTTTACTAGTATGGTAAACTTGCAAAACTTTTTGTAGGCACCTATCTAGTTGGTAGGTTTAAAAAACACAGGATTTAAAAAAAAAATCCTTAATAAATAGAGGTGAATGAAGACGCGGGCAGAACCTAGATTAAAACAAATTTTAGAAATTTATTGAAGTAAATATAGGTACCTAAGTAAGTAAGTAGATTCCTACCTATTTATTGTAAAAATAAACGTAATAGGTAAGTAGGTAGGTATATGGGGTTACAATTATTTGTTGGGAGACAGTGTATTGCCATGTATAGCGTGCAATAGCGGGTAAAACACGATTTAAAGCATAGATAAGCTTTACGTAGGTATTATTTTTTTCTCGAACTTTGACTTTGAAGCAATTGCGACAAGATCCGAGCATTGTACCGTGCACGCCGCACGGCACGGGTGACGCAAGCCCAGCGGCAAGCCGGCATGCACACACAGTGCAGGCTACAATACAATAAATAAATAATAGCAATAATAGCAACAGCCCCGTGCGGAGCGGCAACGTCGCGGGGAAGCCGGCCGCGCACGGGCTGGCAACCCCGCATCTCGCCGATCGATGCGGATGAAATCAATTTGATGTTACGTGCAAAGTGCTTGCTCCTGCTTTTTGTGAAATGTTTCTCTATGTTTAAATGCATCGCTTCAAATGATTGTAACATAGTTTTCACTGACGTATGCGCTATTTTTACAAAGAGATAACTCACTGCATTACGAATTACGACTTCAACTGCGTAGGTAGATAAATATAACAGACTAGGACTAGGAAAATGCAAGTAACTTTTGTATAAATACATACAATCCTATACATAGGTAGGCTATTTAATAAACCAGTTTTATTTTTCTATTTTAAATTAGAATGTCATACCTTCCTAGGTATCGGTTTTTTAACGGGTTTTTAAGAGACGGGCGGTAGGGATGTCCAATATAATGTTGCGTTAAAATTACAAAAAAATTAATTCAATGGGTCAGATAAAACAGTCACACCGTTTCTAGATAAGCTAGCTTCCATTTTAAACTGTACAGTCCAACAAATATTCAGACCGCAGTTAAGGCTAACAATTATGAGAAGAAGAAACGATTTATCTGATCTGTTGATAATACCTACTAAGTTATTGTTGTCAATACAAACTTCAAAGAATTAATAATAACTATCAACATAATTACAGTTACATTGAAACGACGCCACGACGCCTTTACCCGTTAAGCGATTAATTGCTTATCGAAGTTATCATTATTACGTTAATTCAACTTGAATAAAATGTTTTTGTTTCACAAGTCTGAATAACGAGTTTCTTATGCTTAACACTATAAGCTTAGTGAAGTGAGTAACTACAAGAAATAGGTTTACAAGTACGGAGGTATAAATATGTACCTACTATTAGGTTTACATAGTAGTTTTATATATATAAATTGAAATAATACGCATGAAACCTGTTTTTCAGCTGTTACTTATTATGTATTACCTATATATAAAACATTACCGACTACTTGAAAACTATAAAAGCAATTTACATGCAACAGTAATTATAATTACAATACATATCGACCGTAGCAATTAACAGTGTCGGATCTACATTTTAACGATTTTCATTTTATTGCATTAAAGGTCTTAGAATAAAAATAGCAATGCCCCCACCAATTATGAAACTTTTAAAATCAACCAACCATCTTTGGTTTTTGCAAGCAAAAATTAGGTAAGGTCAGGGGGAGTAAGTGAAACATACTTTTCTGTTTTTTCTACAAAATGGCCTCTAAGTCAATAAAAAAAATGTCAATTTAAATAACGATCAATGCAAAGTACTCTTCCTTAAATGGGCTTTCTATGACATGATCTTTGAGTCCTCTATTAGTGCTAATAACGATAAAATTACTAATTAAAAGTAGACCATGGTTTCGTTTCACTTACCCTCAAAATGGGGTAAGTGAAACAATGATCAGTACGCTGCTAATATAAGGTCTACAGAACTATTTCAAGGACTAAAATGGCATCTTTAATTGTTTCAATCGAATACGAGTCTCAGTGCATGGCTAAATGGTCTAGTTTCTTAAATAAAAGGAAAAAACTGAAAATGGGGTAAGAGAAACATAGTCAAGCAGTCAGGGGTAGTAAACCATAACAATAAATGGTACGTTATAAATTTTTATTAATTAGCTAACACCATGTTTACAATATTTTTACGTCTTCTTCTATTCTTGCTTTCTTAATAGATGCCTACGTCATAATAGCTAACTGTAGGCAAAATTTCAACCCGATCCGTACAGTAGTTTGAGCTGTACGTTGATATATCAGTCGGCCAGTGTTAGTCACCTTTTCTTTATATATATTTAATAGATTAACTTTTTTTATAGCTAGCAGCTCCCTCAAATTTTATCAAAATAATTATGGGAATCAAATGAAATATACTAAGTCTTACTGTCAATAAAAACATAAATTTATTCTATACAACGAATATAATATTATGTATAGTTGATTCTATATGTGTGATAAGTTTCATCAAAATCAGTCCAGTTGTTTTTGAATGACGCTCGAACAAACAGAATGACTGGTGTGTCAGACACAGGACGGCCTATAATCAAATATTAGTTTTTTTAAATAAGATATAATTTAAAAAAGGTTGGTAATCTCTGACATGGGGTAAGTGAAACATATGTTTCTCTTACCCCGCTCATCTCTGTTTCACTTTTCCACTCGAAACTTTTAGTGACTAGAATCTTTACCATGTCTTAAATTAATAATCTGAACGTTTTAGACAAAAAATACAATTGGAACATTAAATCTATACATTATTCAAGGTACTTACCGCAAAAAACTTTTGAAAACTCTATAAAATCACTTTAAAACAAGCAATAAATATAACCGCGTCTAACTCGTGTTTTGAGTTTTGAAAAATGTCAAATTTCTTTCTTAAATATTACCTTGTAGAATTATCACAGCAACATCTATGTTAAAAAATTGATACCACTTCGTCAATACTCTTTTATCGACTGAGAGCAAATATCGATAAACTGCATAGTTTGTTAGATATGACTTTGTGTTTCTCTTACCCCACCGTTTCTCTTACTCCCCCTGACCTTATATTGACTATTCTTCACTTTTCACATTTATTTGAAACTTTGAACGGCCGTACCCTAAAGTAGTGATTTTTCACATACGACTATGTTAATTGCTACGGTCGATATACAACACATATACGAATAGGTTAATACATTTTAATTTGCGAAGCTCTAGCTCCTAGAGCAACTCCTACAGACCGATACGAAAATAGCTTTGCGATTAAAAAAAATGACATGCAAATTAACTGCAAGTCATCAATCATAATTCATCAATGTTGGAGGAAAAAAACAGTGAATGAATACATTGTTATAAACCATAGAACCAAAAATATATACAGAACAAGATTAATAGAGCAAGGAACATCGAAGAAGTTAAAAGAGTGCACCCTTATCGCTGCCAAGTGATCTCTTCCGGGCAACCAAATAAAATACATTAATGGAATCTCTATATAATTATATTAGAACTAGATTTTACTCACGACTTCGCTCCCGCCATCTATTTTAACAGTAATACGTAGTGGTGGTTGTATAAAAAATTACCATTTTGATTTTTGATTTTTTCAATTATTCTTTTGGGTTTTCATATTTCTTTTTTTAATATTTTTAAACCACTCCTGAATTGATTTTTATACTGTATAAGAAGAAGGAGATCAAAATAACATTTACCAAAATAATCCAAAAAGTTGTAGTAATATTTGTAAAAGATGCTTTAGACTGGGCCTAATTTCCTAAATCCATTAAAAGGGAGTAATTTTAAACTAAAATATAAAAACATGATTACCCAAAAAGCCTATCTAACCGTTGGACTTTTACATAAAATTGAGTAGGTAGGTACAAAATAACAAAAGTTAAGCATTTACACATGTGCCAACCTGCACTACAAGGTAAAGGAGCGGCTGAGTTGGACTGACCTGTTATCGAACTTCCATGAAACTTGGAACAGGGCTAGAGACATTCTATTTACGCAGTTCATTAAAATAATAATGTCAAAATTGAAAGAAAAAGAAGTTTTTATTAAAAATTAACTTTTAAAAAGTGAGGAACTTTCCGAACCATCGAATGATTCCAGCACCTCTGCTGGTTTTGATAAAAAACTAGCATTATCTATATATATAAAATTCAAAGTCCTGACTGACTGACTGAGATATCAACGCACAGCCTAAACTACTGAAGTTAGAAACTTGAAATTTTTACAGTTGGTTCCTTTTATGACGTAGGCGCACACTAAGAAAGGATTATTGGAAATTCCACCCCTAAGGGATTTAAATAGGGGATGGAAGTTTATATGAAACTCCGTCATTTTTCAAGCTGTTTCCATCAAAGTTGGTATTTGAGCTTTCAGTTAAAAATAAAGAAGTACGTGTGTCACAGTTTTTGAAAATTCCACCCCAAAATCTAATTCCACGCGGACGAAGTCGCGGGGGCAAAAGCTAGTTATTAGTATAAACACGGTCGACCAAGTTGGAATTGAAAGTTGGCAGTTCGCATGTCTACAGTTGCTGTAATCTCGCGGGCGGCCAATTAACTGCAAAATCCAAATTACGGGAACCCGTTTCGCCATATTTAATTGGTTGAGAACTGGAAACCGTTATAACACGCCGCATTTTGGCGAACGGGTAAAAGTAACAGCCTTTTATAGGTAGTATCAGAGTACAAAAACCTTCTCGCGCATTCTTTTGACTGGTTATTCAATCTTTTCCTGCCACAATTAATAAGATTATTGTATCGCCACTGCCCACTGGCCAACTGGGGACCTGTGTTGTAATGAATTTTTAATTTTGGATTTCTAATGGAAAAGTTCTCACCCACGATGGCGAACCTTTTTTCCCGTGAGAAAATCGAAGACATCTCACGTTGCCGCTATATGACTAAACCAAACTGAAACAAAGCTTAATATATATTCGTACTGTGGTACATACTTAGTACAACCGCTAGAAATACCTATAGGGCGCCTGTGTGCATGCCAAGGAACATTTAAGTACACTAGTCCCTTCAATTTCTGAACAGAATCTGCTTTTCGAACCGAAGGTTGAGTTTTGACTTGTCGTATAAGAACCACAGGTTTGTCTACATGAAATTTTAAATTTAAGGGACGTTTGATGGCAAACAATTTTTCGTAGGTGAGAACTGATAACCTATTTTTCTCTCTCTCACTGCAAATCTTGTTGTAGGTGCAACTGATCGAGGAATCAGGCGTTATTTTGCTAGTAAATAATTGGACTTTGAAGTCCATAGAAAACGAAAAGCAAGCTCATTTAACTAAATCATTAATCAGCTAAAATTAAAGCTAAATCATTAGTTGGATTTATAAGTTAGTGACATGTAAAAAAAACTGCCTTCAAAGAAATTAAGTAGGGGTAGGTACCTACTTAATGACCATTTAGCACGCCCTACGCTATATTACAGTACATTACTAAAAACAGCTGCTGATGATAAAATTATGAAGTTCAATAGGTAAGTACTAAGTACATAGGTACCTATGTACTCTTATGTACTACACCTAAAAATAATATCTTCGCGACCGAATCATGCCACGGCGGCCAATCTCTACCGAGATTAGCCATTTGCGCGGGAGATATTATAGTGCACAAATATGTGCGCAAACCAGGTGCACTCTCAATTCCCTCAGTCTTATGGCCCGATGGGACGGAAAATCCGAAACGACCGGAAAGAGATCAGGCGCAGGACCGACGGCTTTACGTGCTCTCCGAGGCACGGGGGTGACTCACCATCGACTTCCTAACTCCGGGCAAGTACTGAAAATTTCTAAAAGAAAAACCAATACATTTTTGGCCCGACCCGAGAATCGAACCCGGGACCTCGTCATCCGCAGTCGAACTTGCTAACCACTAGACCAACGAGGCAGTTATGTACTACGCCTACAATAGATATAGGATTTACAAAATAAGATTATTAAATCACAGATCTGTGTTTTCAAAACATAAGTCAAAATAAAAATCTTGTAGGTAGGTATCTACAAAAGAAAGAAAAACAATAAAAACTTAAAAGGAAACTTAAAAAAAAAAGCAAATTACAACTTGAACTGAAACATGACGCGCACCACCTATTAAAATTATTACTTACTTGTTTAATTTTTTTTTAAAGAAGTTTAATGACAGAAATATCTCGGTAGTCGGTCCTACGTATCTCTCGTATCTAAAACATTTTATTTTAGGTGCCCGACCCATATAAAACCACTCATAAGTACAATAGTAGGTAGAGATCATCCGACAAAATAATCAAAAAAAAAATTACCCACAATAATTGAACCCAACACCTAAGTAGGTACCTACTCACTGCGCCTATGCGAAAACAAATGCACTTTACACAAGAAAGAGGTCACTCATCATCAAGATTATCTTGATAGCCAGCTGATCGCAAAAATGTTTCGCGAATTCGTAATATACGCGACGTTGCCACTTCGCAGCGATCACCAAAGTTGCGTGCGACGTTGCCGCTTCGCGCAGTTAGGTATATTGCTATATTGCTTGTTTTGCGAATGTGATCTTTACGAAGGCAATTCGAATTGGATAAGTTCGCGTAAAGGACGAGGTAGATATTATACCTATGTGTTCTTGTAGGTACTTATATACCTAATTAGGGCGTTCAAATGATCGATTTCTGAATGTGCGGTATATTCAGTAGGACCATTCAGTAGGTAGATCTATTGAGTTAAATACCTATGTAGGTAATTGCAAAGCAAAAAAGGTATGTAATAGGCCTACCTATACATATAATGGTATATGTACCTATTTATACCAAATTGCTCAAATTACAATTAGGTTTAGTAGGTTTGGGCCGTGGGTATACAATACATCATATTACTCAGCCTACTGGAAAGATATTAAGTACGAAGGAAGCTTCCACGATGTTCTAGAAGGCATAGCTTTAGGTTAGGTTTGCTGTATTTCTCAATTTCGCGAATTTGATCTTTGCGAAGGCAATTCAAATCACTTATGATTTCGATCTTATCGCTTGCGTAAAGGATCATCTGTGGATAGTTAAGCGGACTTCGGTTTATGAAGGTGCGGTACCTACCTACCAAGTACCAGCGTTGCCAGACGTCCCGATTTTTAAATCAAAATTAAATGTCCCGCGCGGGACAAGCTCAGTCCCGGTTTTATTAAAGAGAAAAATGAAACTTTAAAAGAAGTTAAATCTTCAAAGAAATATCATGAATGAATACGAATTCTTATACTTAAATAAAATTATTCTCTTATTGTAAGTTGCAATTTGTAGCTCACTCCACAGACTATTGTTTGAAACGCCATATTTTTCTAATGTTCCAAAATCCCGACTTGGCAAAAAAAAAACTGGCAACACTGCTAACTACCCAAATTCTACCCCACGGAACAATAAGTTGGCTTGACAATTCAAATATAGATACATAATAGGTATTTTATTAAGCATAAAGAATAAAGATGTTTATGGTACTAGGTAGGTACCTACCTGAGTAGATAGGTCTCTACTTACTTTATAAAAGTTTACTTTAGTAAAAATTCAAAAAACTTTCAATTCTAAAAGTAAACTGTACTTAGGTAGGTTTTTCCTACTAAGTATGTATTTCCTTTCCCTTTCAAGTTCCCTTCTAGAACTCAGTTTACAGTTCACCTTTTTACCTACCTCTAAACACTTAAATAGCAGAAAGTTCAAGTTTCAGTCTGCGTTTAGGTGGCGGTAGAAACCTAACTAAGTAGATATACCTATTTTAAAAGTTCAAGTTGAATTTATTAAAAGTTCAAGGTCAAAGAACTGCTCTTGGCTTCCGCTTTGTTCATTTTAAGAAAATTCACTAGATGTTAAGATTCTGATAAAATTAATCGAACCCGGGTATCTTTGGCCGCAAGGCAATAACTCTGTGGCGCGCAGTACTGCGCTAGGGAGGCCGTCACAACTCAGCTGATCGAAGTTCGTGAGATAAACGCGACGTTGCCACTCCGAACTCCGCGTGCGACGTTGCCGCTCCGCATTCAAATATTCCCGACTTGTTTGCGAACGCGATGTGAATTGGTAAACTTTTCTGAAAGGACCTTTAGGTATACCTACGCTCGGATAGGTAAGTAGGTACAATCTATAAGTGGGTAATGTAATTCTCTGATCTGAACTTTATTGCCTCAAGATATTTAGAATGCCTACAATTGGTACGTACGAACAACGAATAGTACGTAGTACTACTACGTAGTTGAGTAGAACAATATAGTGATAAGACAGCGCCAAAAAACACCAGCTGTGGGATTGTTGATTGTGACCAATGACTAAAAATAATTGTAAGTACCTATATTATTTTCAGAGTGACGATTGTAATCACCTCTGATGTATTTTAGCCACTAGCGAGCGAGTAGAGTAGCCTACTAGGCAATCAAGGGTGATCAGTAATTTTATGAGGTCGTAGCTTCTTAGAAAATCCCACAGCCGGTCTCTATCCAAAAAAAGTCATGTTCTTCATCAAAATTGACGACCTAATGCATCAAATCAATACTATACCCTTTTGCTCAGTCGGAGTAGGTGTCTCTGCGATATTAAATCAGGGTTAAAGAGTTCCGTACAAGAACCAAGGTTACCGACATAGCTCAGCGAGTCACGAAGCTGAACTCTGCAGCGCAGATAACCAGGGTAGTTCTAAGAGCTGATGGTTGTTGGAGTAACAACTAACAAGGTGCTCTGGAGTGGTGACCCCGCATCGGGAATAGCAGTATAAGCATCCCCCTCTAGGTGGATCGACGACATCTGACGAGTCGCAAGGTTTCGCTGGATATACGCGGCGCAAGATCGAGGCTTGTGGAAGTCCATGTTAGGGACTTTTGTTCAGCAATGGTTGTCTTACTAATATTATAAATTCAAAAGTAAATTTGTTTGTCGGTTTGTCCTTCAATCACACTGCAACAGAGCTACGGATCGACGTGGTTTTTTGTATGGATATAGTTGAGGACTTGGAAGTGGGAATTGTTGTATTATAGGGTCTATAATACAATATCATTCATTTTGTTTGGTTTAATAAGAGTTATTGTATATTCTTGATAATCTATTAAATAAATAAACATAAAATAAATTACCTATCCCGGAACATAAAAGAGTTCCTGCAGTATTTTAAAAACTAAATCCACGAGGTCGGCGGATTCGCGAGAATCAGCTAGTCGGTTGTTAAGAAGAAGAAGAGTACAATACAATAGGTACAATACCTAGAATATAGCGCAGGTTAGATAAACAGGTAGGTACACAAAGTTGCCAAACAGTTGCATGCATGGCTGCGATTCAACGACTCGAGTCCCGCCACCTTCCATTTCATATTAAATTAATAATAAACCAGGAATGCAGTAGGTGCATACAAATATAAACTAAAGCGTATCGAGTATAAGTAGGCATGTACGACGTATTTATAACTAGGTCACTGTGGAAATCGATAATTACGTAGGTATTAAAGAATTTTTCTTTATGCCGGTTTTGCATCTGGCCAATGTTAGACTTTTGCTCTTAGCTAAATTGATAGCTCTATATGTAATGCTACCCTTAAGGAAACACTGTGAAAATTGGAATGGCCTTCCCCTGCTTCCGTTTTTCCAACTAACTACAATGTTGGTGTCTTTAAATCAAGAGTGAATATCCAGCTTCTGTTTCCGGCCACGTAAAATCTGAATAACTTCAAGACAAGAGTGAAGAAGCATTTTCTGGGCGGGCGCTCTCCAACCTAGACTTCATCAATGCTTTCCATCATTGACTGTCGTCAAGCGCAAGCCTATCTCATAAAAATAAAGAATAGGCATCTTCTAGGCAAGCGCGCAGCATCTTAGGAACAATCTTCACCTACCATTAGGTGAGAGGTCAAGCGCTAGTCTAAAACATTAGTACTATTTTTAGACCTGTAAATTAAGAACGAAACTAAGGAGCATTACCATTAGATAAATCCACCTTCATTTAGACAAACAAAGCAAAGATCGCAATGGAATCCTATAGGAGAAGTGCGTTTGTTGATTGGTTTGTCCTTCAAACACGCCGCATCCGCTCGCTACGAGAACATTCTAGCCATTCACTCGTGAATCTCCCACAGATACCATTATAACGTCTGGCATTCAGAAATCGTAATTTCGAGCAATTAGCGAAAACGCCCAACGCAATACCTACTTGAATGCCTAATTGCGGCTATTAAATAAGGAATTAGGTCAAAAATATAATTTGGCCGCTCCGAAAGGCGTAGAAGTGTCCCGTAATAGCCTGGGGAACCGGTTTAACCGGTCCCTTAGAGCACTCGGGTTGAACCATTTATATTATAGCACCAGATGGACGCATCGTTCATGCAGCCCCAACGTATCTTTTATTTTATTTTATTCGGTGACAAGATAGCCCTTGACTACGATCTCACCTGATGTTAAGTGACGATGCAGTCTAGGATGGTAGCGGGCTAACTTTGAAGGGTTATAGCAGTGTAAATTCATCCCATACTCCTAATCTGTTTCTACACGCCATCGTGCCGGTACGCTAAATCGCTTGGCGGCAGGTCTTTTGACTGTAGGGTGGTAACTAGTCACGGCCAAAGCCTACCACCACACCAGACCAGAGACAATCCAGAAATTATAAATTCAAAAGTAAGTTTGTCGGTTTGTCCTTCAATCACTCTGCAACAAAGTAATGGATCGACGTGATTTTTGCATGGATATAATTGAGGACCGGGAGAGTGACATAGGCTACTTTTTATCCCGGCAAAAAAGAGTTCCCACGGGATTTTAAAATAAAATATAAGCTATAATAATTCCGCTCATAACAACCTATCTTAGGTTAATTAATAACCTAATTGCGCAGACAATATTCTGCTATTTTGATTCACCCACGAAGACAATCGATATGTTCAGATCCAGAAATACCTACTCGGCTATTTCTGCATTGCAGTTTAGAATCTAGGCTGAACTTGGCTGGCCTGGCTCTTTTGACGGGAAAAATAAACTGCATACCTACTAAGCTATTTCTATTTTGTAAAAAAGGTTATTTTGGTTACTTTTGCCTTCCGAAATATGGGCGACTTCGTCTACCCCAAATCCAAAGTTAAATCTAAGCTTCGACCGCGCAAGCAAACGTAAAACTTTCTATAAAGTCTCAAGCGGATGCAAAATAGCAAAACTCCTGCAAGTATTTACAAACTTTTCGTTTTCTTTGCAACGGTGAAAAAACCTGAAAAAAGGTAAAAAATACTTCGTAGAGGCTTTGAACTTGTTTTTACAAGAAACCGCCGAGTGACGGCCGGTTCACATTATGCCAGTCGCTGCTGGATCCAATTTCACTCTGGCAAGACGGCAAATATACGAGGGGCGTTCAAAAAGTGATGAGAATAGCTAGGTGTTAAGATATGTTTAGGTTTAATATAAAAAAAAATTCTACCCAATCATCTTTTAGGTTAATAAATACATTTAACATTTCTTTTTCTAAAGCCAAAATGCCCCTTTAAAAAATTAAAACTCTGGATTAGCCATTCCCCAGTCATTAGTTTATTGAGTACCGTTTTGGAGTGAAACTCCGCTTTAAGTAAGTATACCTCAGTCATTTCTATTTTCAATTCTACTCACAATCCGAGAAAAACTTCAATATTTTATCGATGTACGCTAAACACTGAATAATATTATATTCAGTGTTTGGGTATACATACTAGTTACACCAAAACACTACATTTCCATTTTGTGTGTTGTTTTATAACACTATTCAAATATAAGTGCTGCAAAAGCAGTGACAATTGCAAGGTTCATTTTGAAAATGAAAAAAGATAGCAGATAACCGGAATTTGTTTTGTTTGTTGGGCCGCGGCAGCTTTCTCGAGATAGTTCACGGGGCAAGAGACCTCCCCATCTAACATAATTATAATAGATAGCCCTTACCAACGCAATAACGCGAACGGTTAGAAACGCTAATGCTACTCGAATAATGTGAACTAGCCATAAATAAACAACAATTCTTTTGAATGCTGGGAGATGAATTTTTCTTAACAAGATAAATGTCGGAACTTCGAAACGGGGAGTGTAATTTTGAAGTTGAACTGAATTTTTCATGTCTTGTAACAAGTAGGGTGGCCATCTTAAAATATCACTTTAGGCCAGGACACGTCAGTAGAATTTTGTCAAGGGAAAGTGTACATTTTACTTTGCAAAAATTCAATATTATAAGGGAAAATAGAGATTTTCAACAAAAAATTTTGCTTGTAGTTTAGATGCCGCATAAAAAAGGCGCCGATCGCTGTCGCTAAAAATTCCAGTCTACCCTCTCTCTAAGAAAGTAGTAGGTATGCAGATGTGTCTAGATTAATAAGTCGCACTATACCACCATGTAGGTATTAACAGTCTCGAGAACCTTGACAGCAAGCGAGTCACGGTCACCGGCGTCGAATAGAAAACACGGCGATTGCGTCACCTCTCAGTCGAACCTCGTAAAAATTGATTGACTGTTGCAATTTACCAATTAATTAATTGTTTATTTATGACAACAAATCTATAATATATTCTTCATCGTCATCATCACATCATCAGAGAGACTTTACCATTACATGTGATTCATACTTACAGAACTTATGAAAAAAAAAAAAAAGAAAACCTAAGTTTCAGTTTAGTATGAAAAATCTAAAATAGGGAGGTTCATATTCTAAAGATCATGTCGCGACGTACAAAAATACTAAAAAAAAAAAAAACCACCAGCGGAAAGCTTGTGTTAGGCGTGGGTACGACAATAGTGCAACGGATGGGGATCGAACCCACAACCTTTGCAATTTTCAGTCCACACCTGTAACCTTTGGGCTATTGAGGCTTTATTACGATTCATAATATTGATTGTTCGCGAAATGTACGCTTCCCGTAAACACGGGATGATGTAATTGTTTATAGCGAGATCCTGATAACGGAGGTCATTGAACTCTTTTTGTTTGGCCGCATCGTTATCACGAGCCGCGGCTCGCAAGGGATTAGTGGGACGTTGCGGACATCAAGGTCAATGCATGTTAAACTATAATGCATGTTAAATTCATTGCGCATGTAGATTGCTTCTACACCACCAGGAGCAAACATGCACATCCCTGGTCCGCAGGGATAGTTCCAATGACATCCTGAGGGCATTTGCTGACAGGTTTGATTGATTGTCAGTACCTGAACCATTGTCATATGGTGCACATGCTGACTAATCTAGCCTGTCTTAGATATAGTTTTAGGATTAGATAGTTTTTAAGATTAGGCACTAACATTAGTATGGTCGAATTAAATAATTTGTTTCTTTTTTTTAAGAGATGCAATTGATTTTTAAAGAGATAAAATTGATTCCGAGAGAGATACTTCTATCATAATATGAAAACGAAAGGAGTTAAAAAACTGTAACCCCAATCCCCACAGCTGAATTGATGTAACATCCGTCACTTGACGTTGACTTTAACACTTCATTCATCAAAATCGGCTCAGTAACTTAGCCGTTACGATGGAACATTCGTAAATAGTCACGTACATAATTCGCATACCTAGATCAAAAGAGAGTCACTTCAAAAAAGGCCTCTGTTCCCTAGACGAATAAAAAAGTATTTCTGAATATTTTGCTATTAAAATTAGACCACTCAATTTTATTTTATGTCGCGAATTATGTTGTGAAATGTGACTTAAAATAAAATTGAGTCTTTTTTTATTCGATGTCAAGATAGTCCTTGACTGTGATCTCACCTGATGGTAGTCCACCACCAATCCATTAGTTGTTTCTGCTTCTAGTTATATTGCCTTTAATTTTATTTTCAATCAAAATACATAACTAACTGAAATCTGTATCAATTAATTTATATTATAATAGTTATCATATGATTTTTTGTTTTTCGGGACAGCTTTTTTTTTTCAGAATTTTTGTCAAGTTTTTAGCCTCATTATTTAAAGATGTTGCGTTTGTAAAAAAAAAGATGCAAACCATGGGCTTTTTGGTTTCATGATTATAATGTGTCCGACCCATTCCCACTCACTCCCGTGTATGTGTGAGTGAAGCTTGTTCGATGCAGAACTCCTTGCACATAGGATTCTGCGGTGTGACTTCAAATCGTCAAGGTTCTCAACTCCTCTGATAGTAGTAGTCTATGTAAACTTAGGGGATACTACCGCATCCCAGTACCTACGTATGGTTAAAGAAGTTGTGTTTCTAATGTATTTTACGGTTAAAGTTTATACCTCTGCAAAATAGCAAACGAAAAAGTAGGACTATAACATCATAAGAAAGGTTGAAAGGAAGGTTATTCTGCAAGGGCAGAGAGCGATGGAAAAGGTTGGGGGCAGGCCCTTACCCTCAGTGGCGTGCATACAGGGTAGGCATTAAGCTGGCAGATGATATAAATTGGAGAAAATCTCCAGTACGAGTTATAAAAACTTAAGGGTAGACTTTTTATAATTTGTACAATGCCTACACTTAAGTTTTTTATAACTCGTACTGGAGATTTTTTTCCATTTCATATCATCTGCCCACCCTGTAGTACATCCTGAGCACGCCACTGCAAGTTACCCTAGCTGGGGACCATAATTTAAACCGCATTTCTGACGTAAACACATAACCAACAACTCGATTTAATATGTCCCAACCAGCAACACCAACAACACTGGAAAAGTAACGTCAGACGGCAGGCAGCTTGTTATATTTGAATAAGTTACCTGTGCATGGGCTGAGTCCTCTGAGTGTACTGCGCCATGGGACCGCAGCCGGCATGGCTAGCGGGCGCGCATGCCGCCGGCGCGCCGCGCTAGCTGATCGCCATGCCGCGCCGACGCACTCACACACTGCACCAACACCACACACACACCGGTCACCTGCCAACACCAAATAACACTTTCATAAATCAAATAATGTAATCATTTTTGGCTTTATTTAAGGACTACAATAATCTTGTAAAATTGTGTTGTAAACGCTGTTGATTACCAATAAATAAATAAATAAATAAATAAATTGACATTATCTACACTAATATTATAAAGCTGAAGAGTTTGTTTGTTTGAACGCGCTAATCTCGGGAACTACTGGTTCGAATTGAAAAATTATTTTTGTGTTGGATAGTCCATTTATCGAGGAAGGCTTTAGGCTATATAACATCACGCTGCGACCAATAGAAGCGAAGTATCCGTGAAAAATAATGCAAAAACGGGGAAAATAATCAATATTTGAGGGCTTCCGTTGCGTGCGCTGTGTAAACGGTTCAAGTTACCCAAAAAATAAGTATGAAAAAATTATTACTCTTTAAATGATCTAAAAAAAATGTCCGCGACAGTATATGTCTATTTTTTAAGATTGACTCATTATAACCTTTTTTATGGTAATCAAATTTCGTCGAAATTAATGCGTTATTGCCAATTATTTGCCAAAGAGTTTTATTAACATAACTTAATCGCGATAATAATAACAGAAATTGACGCGGACGAAGTCGCGGACAACAGCTAGTAATGTTATGTAGACAGGTAAAGAAAAGGGATTCACCAAGTCACAACCTGCGGTCGAAATCTACGGTTCTTTTTCTTTTCCACTTGTGTAACTACATATTTTTACTAAAGTTTTCCTTCCTGCACTGCGTAATAAATTATTATTTACCTACGGTTATGTTTCATTGGTTCATATTGAAACTCATCCTTTATGAAGGCGAAATTGTTGTAATGCATTTTCGTGGCCAATACTTAAATGGTTTAATAGAACAGTTTAATGGCAGACATGTTTTGCATTATGGGCTGTGGCGTGTTACAATGCAGTCTGCCGTGACGATCGACCAATCTGAGCGCGTATCCAGTGTCACGACACGACACACACCGACACATTAAGTAGAGTGTCGTTTTAAGCCTGCAGTCTGGGCGCGTGAGAAGTTGCGATTGAACACCCACATTGATAATTTCTATTCACACAGACATATCATACAATATTAGTATACGCACCCTGGAAAGTAACAATCTTAACAATCTACGTTTGGCGCTTCCCTCAAGTTAAATGTACATCACGCGTTCGTCTTAGTAGGATATTAATGAATTTCACAGAAAATACGCAATGTATTTAACCATTAGATTGTCGTTTTGTTAAGTTCGCGGGCGGCGACGTACGGTAGTGAGTAGCCGGTGGCATAGGGTGGGGTCACAGTGCACGCTTTTTGTCATGTAACTTTTGCGTGAATGAATAACTTCTAAATAAGAGGTCCGATTCGAATTATTTAAAGAGGAATTTCCAAATACATAGTCAATTATAGTTACAAAAATATTTAATTGGATAAAGATTACTAAATAATCATGATGAGAACGTCAACATTTTTCATCGTACTCATGTTTCAACAAACTAATTTGAATAAAAAAGGGGTTATAGTTGCTCAACTATAATAGTTCAATATATAGCCCCGCGGACGTGCTTGTAGGTAATTATGAGTATTGCAAACATGTATAGTACGTATATCTCACGAAGTTACGGTTAATTTTTTTTAAATAAAATATAGCTCATGTTACTTAGGAATAATAGCTTTCCATGAGTGTAAGAATTTTTAAAATCGGTTAAGTAGTAGTTTTTGAGTTTATCCATTACAAACAATTTTACAAACTTACAAATAAGCAAATATTTCATCTTTATGATATTAGTTTAGACAAAACAAGTGTCACTAAATAATTCAAACTCAAACTCAAAATTATTTATTTCATGTAGAATGCTGATTCTGCTGAGAATAGCCGGCAAGAAACTCAGCAGTTGCTCTTTTCAAAACAAAAAATGTTACAATATGTAGCTTATGTATCTTGTGGCAGTTGAAGCAAGCAGATTGGTTCCAAGTAACTTTGTCATTTACAATTATATTTTGCATGTTTTGTATTTCCTGAAATAGAACTCTCGTTGCTTTTTCAACATCAGTGCACGCATCATCCTTCAAGCTTTTGTTTTCCAGAATTGACACTTTGTTTCCTGAAACAATATAGTTAATAAGGTATTTATTAGAAATTAGGATATAATTAATTAAATTAGATTTTTTGCAAACCCCAATTAGATTTTAAAGGTTTAAAAGGTAGCCTATATGTTAATCCAGGGTATAAGCTATCTGAATTCCAAAATATGTATCAGCCAAATCAGTTTAGTGTTTGTAGGGTTATAAAGACAGCTAGTCCATTTTAAAGTAATTTTTTAATACGGCTGCTCACAGAGCTTTTTGTAGCTGTATCTCGTGCGGAAAGTTCGATTTTCCGCATTTGTATCAAAATATACTATTGAAGGTTAACAAACATTCAGCCAGAAAACATAACAATGTTTTGGGCTTCGCCACAGTCGAAGTCGAAGCTTTGTCTGGGGGGAGGCTTTAGCCGTGACTAGTTACCACCCTACGTCAAAGACGTGCCGCCAAGCGATTTAGCGTTTCGGCACGATGGCGTGTAGAAACCGATTAGGCTTAGGTTGAATTTACACTGCCGTACCCATTCCAAGTTAGTCCGCTATCATCTAAGACAGGCATCGTCACTTACCATCAGGTGAGATCGCAGTCAAAGACTATCTTGTCAACGATAAAAATAAAAAAGTCGGGTAAAAAGATGAGTACATTATAAGTACTTACAGCTTTATGTTAAATCTTCCTTTGTTTTTTTTTTTGTGTTTTTAGTAATTTCCTTTACGCTTTTTCATATCTACCTGAAATGAGAAGAAAAATAAGTTACGATATTAATGAGTACATTAGTATTTGCTAATTAATGAAGTGTTTGATGATTAAAAAAATACATGATAAAACTCACATACTTACTACGTACTCGAAGAATACAAATAAAATTAGCAGTCGTTTCCGACACTCGCGACCCACCCTAATGCTCGTCGAAACAATTATATCGCGGACGCCGGAGTTGCGGTGCTCTACGAAAACGAGCGTGCTATCACCTTGAATATTGGGACGGGATTGAATTTATTTGTGGTTGAACACTGTAATATAAAGCGAATTACGGGCGGCTACTACTTCATACTAAAATGTATGAGCAACGGGGAACGATTTTCGCTACAAAATTAATGAGTTTTTAGTCTTATATTATTGCTTTTTGGTTTGAATTAATATAAAATTTTAATGGTGAAAATTTTCTCTATACTTCCTTCTCACGATTTAACCAAAAATTATTCCAAATAAAACATCGGAATAGCATAAGATGTATTCAATAGAAAAGGTCGATTTCGGTGATTTTGATAATGTTGCTGATTTTTTTTCTCAAAAACTGAGATTTATTTTAGATATATTTCGCGGCGTACTTATAGCCTCATCTATTAAGCAATTGAGGTTTTTTTGTGGTGTCATTCAATTCAATGAGTTTTTTAATTTGGGTTAAACCGTAAGTGTCTATTTGCGCATTTCTTCCAGACTTGCCCCTTAATGGTTGTGGCTAACTGACTGACGTCTGCTGTGGGACACAAGTCTAGCCCAAGCCCCAATCTTGAAAGGCTTCTAGAGCGACAGTGGTCCACCTAGAGAAGGTCAGCCATCATTTCGCTTTCCGATACGAGGTCGCCATTCCAACATCTGGGGCTCCTAAAGTCTGTCCGTACATGCATGAATTATGTACCCCAACCATTGCAACTTCGCAATCCGTTAAGTTATGTTGGACCAAACAGACCTCTTATTGGCTGGTACCCTCCCGCTAGTGGTTAAAATGCATTGATGCAGCAAGAACGCCATAAATTCCAATCAGAGGCCATTGCGATCGTTACACTGATGCAATCATTTTTAGAGAATCGACACGCTGCGCGCTGGTCCTTTTACGGATTTTTTCATTTCTGATTTTATCACATAGAGAAACAGCATAACTTTCTTCGTCAGCTGTGGAGTGACACTGAGCTTTCTAATGACGGATAAGGCTGGCTGGTGAGTAATGGGTATGCGCTTTCTTTCAAAAAATTTGGGACTATCCGAAATATTTTAATAATGTTTAACCCTAACATGTTTAGTGTAACTCTAAACATAGAAATGTTGATCAAATAATACCATTCGCGCACTAGATAATTAGTGCAAGTCGACAACTCGTGTTTACAATAGCTATGATAAGCAAAACATATTGTATGCGACATAGTCATTTGATAACAATGAGTCAGCGTTTTACAATGCATAGGTAGGATTACATTCACTAGTAGATAGTAGGTACTAGATAAATATGGCAGTTTAGCCTTAAGTTAAGATCTGTGTTTCCTAACACGTACAATTTGGATATCTTTAAAACAAGAGTGAATAGACATCTTTTAGGCAAACGCGTTACACCTTAGACCACAGTATCACTTTTCATCAGGTGTAATAGTGGTCAAGCGTGTGCCTATAATGTATAAAAAAAAGTATAAGAATAGTTGTATAATACAGACTACTTTGCACTGCAAGTCAATTGCAAAATTCCAGTTTAAATAATAGTGCTATTGCAGTTGGCAATCGACTAAGACGACATGCATTTCTACCTTCTGTCTTCTTTTGGTTAACGGCTTTTCTTAGTGCCAAAACAGGACAAAGCACTTCGCCAGTGTTAAGTAACTATGCATTTCTAGAATGACGCAATTGGTTGGCAATATTGCGATGCAGTCATGTCAACAAAGATGCACCCTCTATTTCGTCTCTCCCAGTACGATGAGATCACAATTCTAACTTTGAGTTGCTACTACTGAAAATTTCTTTACAGGTATACCGCTCGCTCAATACTCGCAGAAAGTCGTAAGCGACGCGTTACGCACAGCGTTCTTACCGCACTGACAGTGAAATCGTGCTGCACGTGAAAAACCAAACGTAAGAATGACACAAGCGCCCGGCTACGTTCGTCGGTTACGCGTTTTCTGCGATTTGTTTACCTTTTAAGACAACTAAAAAAATAGATCATACCGTAATGAGGGAACACAAAGAATAGGGAACGCCGAGTAGAGGAATGCTGTACAATTCATAGAAGCAAAGACAATAAATAACGTTTTTGTCCCGCGATGAGGTTTCTCATGGACATTCTAAAAGAAATTACCTCTAAAAAATAAGGAGGACAGATACCTATACAAGTCTACTTAGAACTTACCTATTGTTTAGAAGAAGTCTAGTTATTTTCAGTGAAATGTTAAGGTAATAACTCTAGTTTGGAACTACTTCTTCTAGTCTGTCTCTTGTAATGTGAATGATTAAACCTACCAATGTAACTACGTAAATAGCTCCTTTATTTAATTTACCTAATAAGGTAAACTTATTTTACCTACGAAGTACCTTTTTGAAGGATCTTTTCCATTGAAAGGTTTCCATTTTCGCTTTTCAAAAATATATATAGGTATGTATTTTTGAAAAGCGAAATAGGAACCTACCTACCTACTATACTACAAATTCTATTTTGGTAATAAAATATTGTAAGTTGTAACGGATATGACTGATAACTTGATAAATGAAACCTGATAAGTGATAAGACATAAGACAATTACATATATGTAATATATAGATAGGTAGATACTGAGTTCCTTTGTGTGGATTTTTTGTACTGTTTACTTACCGACTGATTTAAAGCTGAAACCATTCTGGTAACTATTTTCTAGCCTACTCTTACTCACGGTTTATTTATTACCTATTGAATATCGGCTGCCACATTTCAAAACCTACAAAGTGTCTACGAAGTGTTTTCTGCTCCATCATCAGATCTTGCTCCTCGATCTTCGATCATTATCTATCTAACACGGACCCAGTCATTGAGACCATTCAAAGGAGTCCAAACACGCTAATACGTAGGTACCTACATCTGTTGTAAGTTGTTGAAAGATTCGTTTTTTTTTAAACTAAGAATATTAGCCAAGTGGAACTTGACTTATATTCTCCTCTCCCTTCCAAATAAGCGAAAGCTAGTAGGTACATACTTATTTTATTTTGTTTTTTTTTTTTTGACATTGATAAGCACTTTTGTAAGTCAGAATCGAAGAAATAAATAATACAATACAATACAATAAAAAAAAGTCGTATGGCACTCGGGAACTGCCGCGGTAAAGCTATTGCATAGAATTTCTTATCAACGCCATCTAGCGGTGAGAGGAGTCCGTGTCCGTGGGGTGTCAGGTTATTTTCGTTACGGAATTTCTGGATTCGGTCTCCACGCTCAAGGCCCGCGATAGAAGCTATGCAATAGCTTAAAAAAAGCTTGTGCTAGGAGTGGGTAGGTAAGAACGGCAACGGCTGAGGCTCGAACCTACGACCTTTCAGCATTCAATCCGCACCTTTAACCGTTGGGCTATTGAGGCTTCATAGTGAGGGAACAACTTGATCCTGCAGCAGAATAAGCAATTTTGAAAGGGACGTCATCTTATATTTTATTGTTATAGCACCGATTCTTCTTAGGTATGTATGTTTCTATTTAGGTTTCTATAAAAATAAATCTGTGAATAGGTACCTATTTCGAATTTATTTTTGTACATGTATCAAAATGTTGGGTACGTATGTATTTTTTAATTTAAAATTGTTCAAGCAATCACATTTATGAAACTGAATAGCTGTTAAATAGGTAGGTACCTACCTATTTAGGTACTTTTTCGAAATTGCAAAAAAGAAACCTGCAACGTTTGCGACCTTTGCAACAACATTAACAACCCTGATTAGATTCCAGCTTTGAACCAGTGAGACTTTTTGTTCCAGTAGAAAAGAAAAAAAATGTCTTCAAAAAATTTATATGCAGCATACAAAAGTAACATAGAATTACATAATAAATAATAGGAAGCCACTTTGGTAACAGTTAACGCTAACTTCGAAATTTATTTGAGTGCGAAATCAAGAGCTGAGAATTTTATACAAAGCATGGCTGTAGATATCTACTAAGTAGGTAGGTATACAGCGAGTGACAGTGAGGTCAAGAATTTAAAACACCCACCTAGTTACTCTTTATTAGAATTTTATTGTTCACTCAAGTCTTAAACTGCTTTTGCTCTAATTACTACTATGTTAGGTTAGTAATATAGGTACTACTTATTATTATATGACGTTAAATGAAACTTGTGACTTTCAGTGGCCACGCACAACCTTGTAGGCCTAAACGATGACCGCCAAGAATTTATGTCCCTTCACGGCAGGTAGGTAGGTAGGTACGTTAATCTACCAGATTTACAGGAATTGTAAGCTATTACCCCACAACTACCATTGAGCCATTGGTTTATGATAGTACACGTAATCTAAACTTTCTTGATACTATTTATCTTGTTTTACATCTTACATAGTTTAAATAAGTTCCTTTTTAATATTAATTATATTTAATAAGGATTTTTCGTAAATTCCCATAGATTCCGCAGCACTACGACCTCTAGCTATACATTAATTTAATAATAATCGACACTCGAGAATGTTAATTCTTCTACGCAGTTAGTCATTCTGACAGTGATGAAGGGAAAGTTTATGATGAAATACGAAAGTTTGTGAGATATATAAGTAACTGGTTTTCCTGTCGGTTCCATGTTATAAAGTAATCAAGATCGGCACTAACCTTTAATGCTAAATCCGCAAATCCCTCCAACGGGACTCTACCAACTCTAGTTAAACGATTTCACTCGCGCGGACACGAATACGCACTCTGAGAACACAAATACTTTACGGAACCAATTGTGCAACACAACATCCTTCAATTTTCTTATTTAGCACGAGACTTTTCACGTTACAAAACACGTTTAATGTTTTCGAAAAGTCCATTGAACCGTTTCGTATGAAATTTACGTCCAACGAAATTATAAGTACGAAGTGGCATCGGTGTACATAGACGACGTAGTCATTTTCGCGGCGCTGCCGCCAGGCGGCGCTGCGCGGGGGGCGGGGCCGGCGCGGGGGAGCGGCGCCTCGGGCGAGCGGGATGGAGATATTACGAGGCTCCGCAGGACGCGGGCCACGTCGCCGCGCGAATTATCACGGTGTACTTATGGAATCCATGTGAAAACAGCGACTGTTTAGATGGCGAAGACATATTTAGCATGTATTTAGCGGATGGTGGATAGCGCGGTATGGTGACCTTTTCGATATCGCGTCACCGAGAGCGACGATAATGCGAGGTCGTCGGTCGCGCGGCGTTGCCAGCGCGAAGCGGAATTCGAACGCACATTTCGTGGCTTTGTTACGAAAACATCGGCGGATCCAGCGAGGATGCAACCTAGGATATTCGATATACATCGATGCATCGAATTCACTCGATGTTTATAATACGATGCATCGAATCGATCCGATGTTTTGAAAGATTGTTATATATAGATATGTTATACTCGATGTATCGATGTATTTTCATAAAACATCGAATGAATGATAATTTAATGACTATACCTACTTACCTTTTTAAATACTGTTTCGGTTGTTCGATGAAAAAAAAAACTTTTGTTAACTTCGACAAGTTGCGACCTTGTTTTTTTTCGCTAGCAACTAGATGTAGTGTTAAAAAAAGTACTCGATGTTGAGAAAACATCGACTAGTTGACCTTTTTTGTTCGCTACCATCTGATGCAGTGTTAAAAAAATACTCGATGTTAAGAGAAAAAATCGTCCAAGTAGCCTTTTTTCCGCTAGCAACCATGATACCCTGATGTATCATCAGATACAGTTTTCAAAAAGTATTCGATGCATCGAAAAACATTGATGCATAGTCTCGATGCATTGCATCGAAAAAAAAACTTCGATGTATTTTCTAAATGGACATCCCTAAGTACCAGATTCCGCGCCAACAAAGCGAATACAAAATGAAAAGCAAATACAATTCTCGATTAGTTGGATGCGACGCATCGAGAAGTTTTAACGTAGGTAATCTGTGTGTAAACAATTTTCTCAAAATAATGCCGTCTTGTGTCTTGAAACACTGTAAAAATTGTTCACAAAAATTGAAAAAGGAAGATGGTGTTTCGTTTCATAGGTAAGAATTTATATGTTCATTCTGTTCACAGATTTAGAGTTCAGATAACGCGCTAGAAACACGGCAGACGCGCCACCAAAGCGGATACAAAACGAAAAGCAAATACGATTCTCGATTAGTTGGATGCGACGCGTCGAGAAGTTTGAACGTTATTTCTGTAAAATCAATTTTCTCAAAATTATGCCATCTTGTGTCTTGAAACACTGTAAAAATAGTTCCCAAAAATTTAAAATGAAAAATGGTGTTTCGTTTCATAAGTAAGTATTTATATTTAGTTTATTTTTCCCACTTTTTCCATGTTATTTAATTGCTGATGACTAGAAACACAAAACCTCAACGATAATCGATCTGTGATGCAAGTTAACGTTGAAATATTTTCCCTTAAATTAAGGAAGTTGTAAACGAGGTCTTAGTAGATAGTTTTTTTTGTGTGAAACTGCTACGCCACCGGCTTATTTCGAGGTGCGCCAGCTGCTTTTGAGGTACGTCAGCTTCTTTGGAGGTACGCAGGCAACTTTTGTGGTACGTAGGCTACTTTGGTGGTACGCTTGTTACATTTAAGGTACGACAGCTATTTTGGATATACGTAGGCTACTTTGGTGGTACGCAGGCTACTTTGGTGGTACGCAGGCTACTTTGGTGGTACGCAGGCTACTTTTAAGGTACCTAGCTACTTTTGAGGTACGCAATCTACTTTGGGGGTACGCAGGCTACTTTTATAGTACGCTAGCTACTTTTGAGGTACGCAATCTACTTTGGTGGTACGTAGGCTACTTTTAAGGTACGCCAGCTACTTTCCAGGTACGTAGGCTACTTTGGGTGCACACAGGCTACATTTAAGGTACGCCAGCTACTTTGGAGGTACGTCAGCTACTATGGGGGTACACAGGCTATATTTAAGGTACGCCAGCTACTTTGGAGGTACCCAGGATACTTTGGTGGTACGCAGGCTACTGTGGTGGTACGCAGGCTACTTTTAAGGTACGCTAGCTACTTTAGAGGTACGCAGGTTACTCTAGTAGTACGCAGGCTAATTTAGAGGTACGCCAGCTACTTTTGAGGTACGCAGTCTACTTTGGTGGTACGTAGGCTACTTTTAAGGTAAGCCAGCTACTTTGGAGGCACGCAGGCAACTTTTGTGGTAGGTAGGCTACTTTGGTGGAACGCAGGATACATTTTAGGGTCGCCAGCTACTTTGGAGGTACGTAGGCTACGTCAGTGGTACGCAGGCTACTTTGGTGGTACGAAGGCTACTTTTAAGGTACGCCGGCTACTTTAGAGGTACACAGGCTACTTTGGTGGTAGGTGCGACAGTAACTTTTGAGGTACGCAGGCTAGAAACGAACTAAGAACAAAGCATACTTTGAAGGTAAACAACTACTAGAAAAGCTCGTTTGCAATTTTATCGGTTTACTTTATAGGTACGCCGATTACATTAGAGTGTTATAAAATGTTACTTACAATTACAATTTATTAATGAATGAATATACTTTTATTGTACACCACACATAATATAAGAATAGACACAATGAGCTTAATAAATAGTAGTAATTTAATGTATTTAATATTTTGGTAAATCAATATTTTAGTTTAAGAAAGGCTTAAAGACAAATTTAAATAAAGGTCCAGGACTAGACACAAATCATCATACCATACCATATAAATATCTAAATATATAAAAGGCTAAGGTGACTGACTGACTGACTGACTGACTGATCTATCAACGTACAGCTCTAACCACTGAACCGATCAAGCTGAAATTTGGTATACAGGTAGCTGTTAGGACGTAGACATCCGCTAAGAAAGGATTTTGGAAAATTTCAACCCCAAGAGGGTTAAATAGGGGGTTAAAAAATCGAACCTAACGTGAGCGAAGCCGCGGGTTAAAGCTAGTTAATACATAATTCGTTTTAATTACAGATTTCCATCAGACCCGGTTGTACGTGACGAATGGATTTCCATTGTACGTGAGAGCAGACAAGACGATAATTGGCTCCCATCGAAGTTTTGTGTTGTCTGCTCAGCGCACTTTAAAGAGGACGATATGTATTTTACAAAGAAAGAGCGTCGACTAATAAAAAAAATTGCTAAACCAACACAGAACTTAAGTAATTTGCAACCATCATCTATATGCAAAGTTGAAAAAGTTGATTCTGAAATACCGACGGAACCGACAGAACCGACGGAACCGACGGAACCGACTGAACCGACGGAAGACGATCCTCTTGACATTAAAGATTCAGATTTGGACTCTTCTATATTTGATACTCCCCGGGAAAGCTATTTACGAAAGGAACTAGAAAAACATAAATTATTGAAAACTTTAACCAATCGAAAGCTGAAAACGTTACGAGGAAAAGTTCAGCGTCTTAAAAAAAGGAATACTTCACTGAAGAATATCTTAAAGCAGATAAAAGAGAAAAGATTTATAAATTGTGATACTCATAATCAGTTAGGTGAAAATTTAATAGCTACTGAGCTTTTTCATAACCTCTATTTAAGTAGAGAAAGAGGTAAGAAAATAATAAAATTTTCCCCTGCAATGAGAAAGTTTTGTTTAACATTAAATTATTACTCTCCCAAAGGCTATGAGTACATCAGAAAAGCTTTTAATAGTTGTCTGCC
This sequence comes from Hipparchia sbordonii, assembly GCA_038048805.1. Lineage (NCBI taxonomy): Eukaryota > Metazoa > Arthropoda > Insecta > Lepidoptera > Nymphalidae > Hipparchia > Hipparchia sbordonii. The sequence continues at coordinate 1,144,263 of CM076107.1, read as the reverse complement.
TCATCCCAAAACATTAGCAAAGTGGTACACTCACGTTAAAAATGAACCAGGATTCACACAAGAAGCTATATAGGCGTTGTCGATATGGGGGATGAAATAAGAGAATCTACTGCTTTGGCATCTCAAGCATTTGTATTTATGTTGGTTGGAATAAACCGGAATTTCAAAATTCCTTTAGGATATTTTTTGAAAGAACCAATAAATAGATTTTCTTGCATTAATTTGGCATTATTTTCATTAATCGGGCAACATTTCACGCACAATGATGCATGTGTTCAGACAGTGCTGCCACGCACACTCGAGTAAAAGTTGGCCGCACTTTCCTGTTCCGAGCGCGCTATCTGTATGTTCTAAAATCTGTGACAGGGACCTTCATATCCTACCCTGCCAGAGTTGCCTAATGAACTAGCCCTCTGTCCTAGGCATATTGCATACCTATAGCCCGTGCGCGAGCTCCGAGGAATCGGGGGCTGACGAAGCGGGCGGGTATGCATTCGTCACTTACCATCAGGTGAGATCGCAGTCAAGACCTAAAAACAATTGTCATCGAATAAAAAAAAAATGAACTTGGGACCGCCCATTTTCCCTGAAACCTGCAGGGCTCACCCGTGCACTGAGGGGGTTGACAAGACTAGACTCTAGAGGGGGTTTTGAGTAAACATAGTAGGTTCAAGTAGGTAGGTAGGTGGCTGGTTGGGGGCCGGGGCGACCTTCACGGAAGCTCCGTTATTGCCTCTCCCCTCCCCGCACCATCGCTCCCTTCTCATTTTACTTCGCACGCTTCATTTGACGCAAACGCGTGTAGATGCGTGTAAAACTATAGGCTTATACGTGCGACTCTGCCCTTGTGGTTAGTTAAACCGGTTTTACATATTCTTGTAATACTATACCTACCAAATCTGTGATACCTGCCAACCTACCTTTTTTTGTTCGATGGTAATTTAGTCCCTTGACTGCTATATCAGGGAACCGTCAAATGTCAATGCCTTAGAGTATTTACTGTCCGATGTAACCCAAGATGGTAACGGGCTAACTTGGAAGGAATATGGTCTTATAATGTAAATTAGAGTTAAGCTGTCCCTAATCAGTTTCTACACGCATCGTACTGCTAAATTTACCGCACCGCGGTGTGTCTTTGGAGGTAACGTGTTAATCAGCCAAAACTTCCTCCAAACCAGATCAGAGACAAAAAATTATAAAATCTTAATGGCCCCCGCCGCATATAATAAGAATAACAACTTATAAGGGCTCTTGCAACAACTTGCAATTTGTCGTGCGACAAACGCTTTTAAAACGCTCCTCCTATGTCTTTGTCTTTCAGATGTTACTAGTTACTACATCTATCGGCTCAATACGATGACGAATTATAGGTAAAACTAGCTTTTGCTCGTGGCTTTGCTCACGTTAAGTTCGATTTTTCAAATCCCTATTTTACCCCCTTAGGGGTTGAATTTTCAAAAATCCTTCCTTAGTGTGCGCCTACGTTATAAAAGGAACCAACTGTAAAAATTTCAAGTTTCTACCTTCAGTAGTTTAGGCTGTACGTTGATATCTCAGTCAGTCAGTCAGTCAGTCAGTCAGGACTTTGAATTTTATATACATATATAGATAACCAAACTAGGTAGCTCAGAAGATTAATTCATTTACATAAATTAATTACTTAATAATATGAAAAATAAAACCGGCCAAGTGCGAGTCGGACCCGCACACGAAAGGTTCCGCAATTCCGTTCCAACTTTCATCGTACAAGATTTATCACCAGCTATTATTAAGATCGAGCAAAAGCAAAAGTTTATTGTATAGAGACCATCGAACACGTAGGCTTATTGCTTGTTTTGTGTGAGTAGTGAGCACGTGTGTGAGTGCCATGTAATTTTTTTCTGTTCGGGTACTGGCAATAGAAATACAGTCTGTGAAAATTTCAAGTAGGTACATCTGCCTATAGAGGACAGGGGAGGCTAAGTAATAAGGTTCCGCTGGCAACCTTTAGGTACGGAACCCTAATAAGTAACTAGTATACAATATATTATAGGTAGGTATTTATAACTATATTTTGCTACTTGTGGATGGATATCTTTATGTTCAGGTTTGGAAGTTATAAAATCAAAGTCATAAGAGAAATCTCATGTTTTATTTATGTAGATAGGTAGGTAGGTACCTAATGTAGATGTTCGAATATAGCTGTGTCATCAAAATATCATTAGGGAAGTGACGTATTACAGCCTTTATTGTTTTGGCCATGTTTTGGCCATTTCGGGAAACTTCTTTCCAAATTATATCTACCTAGCTATGCATTTGTGGTCTGTACTTAAACTTGCCTACAGAGTAAGTAGGTAGGTATATGTAGTTGTTTACGCTGTTAGAATAATTATTATGTATTATTAGGTTGGAGTTTTTACATAAAGGTAAAATACCTATTTAATACCTACAATGACTCAAAAATAATTTTTTGCACACTTACTTAAGCAATGTGTAAAAACACAAGTTTAGGTTATTAAGTAAGTACCCTGTGTAAGTACCTATCTACGATGCCTATCTACAGTAAAGTAAGTAGGTAAGTAGGTACAGTTTTTTTTTAATGTCTAGGTCGGTACTCGGTACTGAATATGACTTTTTTTTTGTCATAAGTATTTCCTTTTTTTGGTACAGTTTTGATGAATTTCTTAATAAGTACCAAAGTTCATCACCCTCACCATCATCATTAGCTACCCATCATCGGCTAACTACTGAGCGCAGGTCTTCTCTCACCTTATTAGAATATTGGACCTGGACCATAGTCCAAAATGCTGGCATGCAAAGCAGACTTCATACACCTTTGACAACTCTCAAGCATTCAGGTTTCCTCACGATATTTTCCTTCACCGTTGAAGCATTTGTTATTTTATTGCTTAACTTAACTCCGAAAAGTTACAGGTCAGAGGAACCCGGAATCGAAACCGCGACCACAGAATCGAACGACAAAGTTTTGGTTGCATAGGAGCATACCTACGACATTTTAGTACCTACGGGTGGGATTGAACCCTCGGCCTATTGGATTTCATTCCGCTCGGTGCTTCTCTTCGTCGCATTCGGTCAAAGCGGTAGGTAGGTACTTAGTAGGTACCCCAATACTGTGCGCTTTGGCTCGAGTTCGAGCGCCCGAAGCAAGCTCGAAGTGAACGCCGCGCGGTGACAGCGCGCGGCGCCCGTTAGTGCACGGAGCGGCAACGTCGCAGAAACATAACCCGAATCGCCATGCCAACTTTTCGTGGAGGTTTCAAATTTTAAATCATTTTTGAAATAAGCAATGTTATGTGCATATTATATTTTTGCTTTTAGCTCCATTTTACTTAAAAACATCCAGGTTTGAAAAGTTACCTAAGTAGATACCTACCTATCTAAAGAATAGTTGGGGAACACGGGGGAATTGGTGTCACTTAAGAAAAAACTCATACTTACTGTACTTACTTAAACTTACCTACTTGGGAACCTTTTGACGACCTCCCTGGCGCAGTGGTGACTGGTGAGTGCCGTGCTAATAACTGGAAGTTCTCGGGTTCGATTCCCGGCGGGGGCAATTTGGAAATATATAATTTCTGAATTGTCTCTGGTCGTCTGGTGGGAGGCTTTAGCCGTGGCTAATTACCATCCTACCGTCAAAGACGTGCCGCCAAGCGATTTAGCGTTCTGGCATGATGGCGTGTAGAAACTGATTAGGGGGTGTGGGTTGAAGTTAAGTTAGCCCGCTACCATCTTAGACTGCATCGACACTTACCATCGGGTGAGATCGCAGTAAAGGCTAGCTTGTCACCGAATTAACAAAAAAGTGTTTCCCTATGTGCCTACCTATTTTAAGATTTATAAGTATCTATTTGGTATTTAATTAGGTACACAGTACAGTCTACTTCGTAGCTACAATATTTAGTTATTTAATATTTACCCATTTTCAAAGACTAATATTACAAAAGTAACACAACATTTTGTGTTATCGTCACAAAAATGTAACCCAAGTGTAACATATTTATTGCGTTAAGGTGGTTTCATAATGGTAATAATTAATAGTGTCAGATATTTTTATAAAATTGATTAGATTTTTTACGAATGTGATATTAATTCTTAATTTGCTGGGCTAGCAGAGCTGCTAACTCCAATCCAGGTTATATGTACATAGTTATAATTAAAAATAATTCTCTCCAGACCGAAATTCGCCCACGGCAGCCGCCACATAATTTGCAGCCGTATAACTTACGAGTAGCAAGTAGACAGAAAAAAACTACGAATGGACAAATAGTCTGTAACCAATTCAGGGTAAGGGCCAAATTTTTATCCTGTCTCACTGTGGAAATTACTACAGGAAGTATCACAAAAGAAAATATGTTGCACAACAGATTATTTTGACTTTGACGCTTCTATGAGAACTCCCCTGAAATAAATCTTTTTATATTTTTTTATGCAATATTCGGCTGAAGGCCATCAGTTTACATATTATATTTAAATTTGAAGTAGGTAATTATGTTCAGTAATTCAGAAGTTATAAGGCTCTGACAGACGGACGGACGGACAAGTGCAAATTCACTCAAGTAGACTCAGAGACATCGCTTCGCTTGGTCAGCAAACCAGTAGCGTCATCTTTTAATTTATCGAAGAAATTGCTTTTTCTCTACCGGTATATATTAGATATTACTACTAGCTAGGAGTATCACAACGGGCGTAATATTCAAACGATGTAATTACCCCGCTGACGTAATTGCCCGCTCGACTTTATTAGGTCCATGTTTTTGAACTGAAAATAAATAAAAAATGTTTTGTGCTCTGTTGAAAAAGTTCTTTTCATCGGAAGATATAATTTCTACCTACCACACAAACCTTTTTAATCCGACCCATGTCAACGAACCTAGGACCTAGGACCTCAAGCCGAGTGGTTTACCCACCACTAAACCAACGAGGCAATCCTATACAAACTTTTATACATGCAGCGGTGTAGCCTGTAGGTATAATAACGAAGAGCCTCAGCGGGTTTCAGAGGCAACTCTGCAAGTAGACCCAAGTAAAGTAAAACTTTTTAAGAGTGCGTTTCCGCATATCGGGTGACTTTCGGTACATATTGTGACTAAGTTAAACCAAATAAGATGGAAATAAAAATTGCTACACATAGATTGGTCCTTAATCTCCAAATCTTGGGAGTTGATTTTGTTCAAAATCTCAATTTTTAGTACTATAAAAATTATTTCCCGTCACCTCTTCACACAAAATTCACGATTTTGGGGCGACTTTAGGTACATTTCTTGTATATAATATACCGGTTTTATGTAATTAAAAAATACTATCTGTTAGCCGATATGTTCAACTCAAAATCTTGGAGAGAAAAATATCAAAAATAGTACAAATAGTATTAAAAAAAAAATATAGCACCGCGTGTAATTTTTTCACATATTTTGGTTTAAACCGAATCTTAAAATAATGTGCAATAAGGCTTATTTTGATTTTACTCGGTCACTGGTTTGATTTATTTTCAAAATTCAAAATTCAAATATCAATCAGTCGGCGTTTGACCGCCTTTCTGAGTGGTAGCTGCGCTGGTTGCAAGCAGATGCTGGTATCGAAAAACATCGCTGTACGAACACGAAATAGTTCATAGCAAACCAAATTGATACTTTATATATTTTGAAAAGAAAGGTAAGAAACTAAGTACTAGGTACCTATGGTACCTTCAATATAATAGCATTATTTTATTATTTGATAGAATTTCGAAATTTCTTGTAAAGTTATATTCCCCGAATGTAGTACTGACCTGCATGTATACCTCGAAAACTTCTATTGGAACTCCTAGATCTTTAGAGTTAGTTGTATTGAGTTTGGGCTCGTTTTGTAAGTTATGATGAGATCTTACCACTGGACTTGTTAGAGTGACCTGATGGTATACTTCGAAGACTACTACTGGATCTTCTAGACGGCTACAGCTAGTTATATCGAGTTTGGGCTCGTTTTGTAAGTAATGATGAGATCTTACCACTGGACTTGTTGGAGTGACTTGGTGGTATACCTCGAAGACTTCTATTGGAACTCCTAGATCTTTACAGCTAGTTATATCGAGTTTGGGCTCGTTTTGTAAGTAATAATGATATCTTACCACTGGACTTGTTGGAGTGACTTGGTGGTATACCTCGAAGACTTCTATTGGAACTCCTAGATCTTTAGAGTTAGTTATATCGAGTTTGGGCTCGTTTTGTAAGTTATGATGAGATCTTACCACTGAACTTGTTGGAGTGACCTGATGGTATACTTCGAAGACTACTACTGGATCTTCTAGACGGCTACAGCTAGTTATATCGAGTTTGGGCTCGTTTTGTAAGTAATGATGAGATCTTACCACTGGACTTGTTGGAGTGACTTGGTGGTATACCTCGAAGACTTCTATTGGAACTCCTAGATCTTTACAGCTAGTTATATCGAATTTGGGCTCGTTTTGTAAGTTATGATGAGATCTTACCACTGGACTTGTTGGAGTGACCTGATGGTATACTTCGAAGACTACTACTGGATCTTCTAGACGGCTACAGCTAGTTATATCGAGTTTGGGCTCGTTTTGTAAGTTATGATGAGATCTTACCACTGGACTTGTTGGAGTGACCTGATGGTATACTTCGAAGACTACTACTGGATCTTCTAGACGGCTACAGCTAGTTATATCGAGTTTGGGCTCGTTTTGTAAGTAATGATGAGATCTTACCACTGGACTTGTTGGAGTGACTTGGTGGTATACCTCGAAGACTACTACTGGATCTTCTAGACGGCTACAGCTAGTTATATCGAGTTTGGGCTCGTTTTGTAAGTTAGGATGAGATCTTACCACTGGACTTGTTGGAGTGACCTGATGGTATACTTCGAAGACTACTACTGGATCTTCTAGACGGCTACAGCTAGTTATATCGAATTTGGGCTCGTTTTGTAAGTAACGATGAGATCTTACCACTGGACTTGTTGGAGTGACTTGGTGGTATACCTCGAAGACTTCTATTGGAACTCCTAGATCTTTACAGCTAGTTATATCGAGTTTGGGCTCGTTTTGTAAGTAATGATGAGATCTTACCACTGGACTTGTTGGAGTGACTTGGTGGTATACCTCGAAGACTTCTATTGGAACTCCTAGATCTTTACAGCTAGTTATATCGAGTTTGGGCTCGTTTTGTAAGTTATGATGAGATCTTACCACTGGACTTGTTGGAGTGACCTGATGGTATACTTCAAAGACTACTACTGGATCTTCTAGACGGCTACAGCTAGTTATATCGAATTTGGGCTCATTTTGTAAGTAACGATGAGATCTTACCACTGGACTTGTTGGAGTGACTTGGTGGTATACCTCGAAGACTTCTATTGGAACTCCTAGATCTTTACAGCTAGTTATATCGAGTTTGGGCTCGTTTTGTAAGTTACGATGAGATCTTACCACTGGACTTGTTGGAGTGACCTGATGGTATACTTCGAAGACTACTACTGGATCTTCTAGACGGCTACAGCTAGTTATATCGAGTTTGGGCTCGTTTTGTAAGTAATGATGAGATCTTACCACTGGACTTGTTGGAGTGACCTGATGGTATACTTCGAAGACTACTACTGGATCTTCTAGACGGCTACAGCTAGTTATATCGAGTTTGGGCTCGTTTTGTAAGTAATGATGAGATCTTACTACTGGACTTGTTGGAGTGACCTGATGGTATACTTCGAAGACTACTACTGGATCTTCTAGACGGCTACAGCTAGTTATAGCGAGATTGGGCTCGTTTTGTAAGTAATGATGAGATCTTACCACTGAACTTGTTGGAGTGACCTGATGGTATACTTCGAAGACTATACTACTGGATCTTCTAGACAGCTACAGCTAGTTATATCGAGTTTGGGCTCGTTTTGTAAGTAATGATGAGATCTTACCACTGGACTTGTTGGAGTGACTTGGTGGTATACCTCGAAGACTTCTATTGGAACTCCTAGATCTTTACAGCTAGTTATATCGAGTTTGGGCTCGTTTTGTAAGTTATGATGAGATCTTACCACTGAACTTGTGTGACCTGATGGTATACTTCGAAGACTATACTACTGGATCTTCTAGACAGCTACAGCTAGTTATATCGAGTTTGGGCTCGTTTTGTAAGTAATGATGAGATCTTACCACTGGACTTGTTGGAGTGACTTGGTGGTATACCTCGAAGACTTCTATTGGAACTCCTAGATCTTTACAGCTAGTTATATCGAGTTTGGGCTCGTTTTGTAAGTAATGATGAGATCTTACCACTGGACTTGTTGGAGTGACTTGGTGGTATACCTCGAAGACTTCTATTGGAACTCCTAGATCTTTACAGCTAGTTATATCGAATTTGGGCTCGTTTTGTAAGTTATGATGAGATCTTACCACTGGACTTGTTGGAGTGACCTGATGGTATACTTCGAAGACTACTACTGGATCTTCTAGACGGCTACAGCTAGTTATATCGAGTTTGGGCTCGTTTTGTAAGTTATGATGAGATCTTACCACTGGACTTGTTGGAGTGACCTGATGGTATACCTCGAAGAGTTCTATTGGAACTCCTAGATCTTTAGAGTTAGTTGTATTGAGTTTGGGCTCGTTTTGTAAGTTATGATGATTAGATCTAGGAGTTCCAATAGAAGTCTTCGAGGTATACCATCAGGTCACTCCAACAAGTCCAGTGGTAAGATCTCATCATTACTTACAAAACGAGCCCAAACTCGATATCACTAGCTGTAGCTGTCTAGAAGATCCAGTAGTAGTCTTCGAAGTATACGATCAGGTCACTCCAACAAGTCCAGTGGTAAGATCTCATCATTACTTACAAAACGAGCCCAAACTCGATATAACTAGCTGTAGCCGTCTAGAAGATCCAGTAGTAGTCTTTAAAGTATACCATCAGGTCACTCCAACAAGTCCAGTGGTAAGATCTCATCATAACTTACAAAACGAGCCCAAACTCGATATAACTAGCTGTAAAGATCTAGGAGTTCCAATAGAAGTCTTCGAGGTATACCACCAAGTCACTCCAACAAGTCCAGTGGTAAGATCTCATCATTACTTACAAAACGAGCCCAAATTCGATATAACTAGCTGTAAAGATCTAGGAGTTCCAATAGAAGTCTTCGAGGTATACCACCAAGTCACTCCAACAAGTCCAGTGGTAATATCTCATCATTACTTACAAAACGAGCCCAAACTCGATATAACTAGCTGTAGCCGTCTAGAAGATCCAGTAGTAGTCTTCGAAGTATACCACCAGGTCACTCCAACAAGCTCAGTGGTAAGATCTCATCATAACTTACAAAACGAGCCCAAACTCGATATAACTAACTCTAAAGATCTAGGAGTTCCAATAGAAGTCTTCGAGGTATACCACCAAGTCACTCCAACAAGTCCAGTGGTAAGATATCATCATTACTCACAAAACGAGCCCAAACTCGATATAACTAGCTGTAAAGATCTAGGAGTTCCAATAGAAGTCTTCGAGGTATACCATCAGGTCACTCCAACAAGTCCAGTGGTAAGATCTCATCATTACTTACAAAACGAGCCCAAACTCGATACGACTAGCTGTAAAGATCTAGGAGTTCCAATAGAAGTCTTCGAGGTGTACCATCAGGTCACTCCAACAAGTCCAGTGGTAAGATCTCATCATTACTTACAAAACGAGCCCAAACTCGATATAACTAGCTGTAGCCGTCTAGAAGATCCAGTAGTAGTCTTCGAAGTATACCATCAGGTCACTCCAACAAGTCCAGTGGTAAGATCTCATCATTACTTACAAAACGAGCCCAAACTCGATATAACTAGCTGTAAAGATCTAGGAGTTCCAATAGAAGTCTTCGAAGTATACCACCAAGTCACTCCAACAAGTCCAGTGGTAAGATCTCATCATTACTTACAAAACGAGCCCAAACTCGATATAACTAGCTGTAGCTGTCTAGAAGATCCAGTAGTATAGTCTTCGAAGTATACCATCAGGTCACTCCAACAAGTCCAGTGGTAAGATCTCATCATTACTTACAAAACGAGCCCAAACTCGATATAACTAGCTGTAGCCGTCTAGAAGATCCAGTAGTAGTCTTCGAAGTATACCATCAGGTCACTCCAACAAGTCCAGTGGTAAGATCTCATCCTAACTTACAAAACGAGCCCAAACTCGATATAACTAGCTGTAAAGATCTAGGAGTTCCAATAGAAGTCTTCGAGGTATACCACCAAGTCACTCCAACAAGTCCAGTGGTAAGATCTCATCATAACTTACAAAACGAGCCCAAACTCGATATAACTAGCTGCAGCCGTCTAGAAGATCCAGAAGTAGTCTTCGAAGTATACCATCAGGTCACTCCAACAAGTCCAGTGGTAAGATCTCATCATAACTTACAAAACGAGCCCAAACTCGATATAACTAGCTGTAAAGATCTAGGAGTTCCAATAGAAGTCTTCGAGGTATACCACCAATCACTCCAACAATTCCAGTGGTAAGATCTTATCATTACTTACAAAACGAGCCCAAACTCGATATAACTAGCTGTAGCCGTCTAGAAGATCCAGTAGTAGTCTTTGAAGTATACCATCAGGTCACTCCAACAAGTCCAGTGGTAAGATCTCATCATAACTTACAAAACAAGCCCAAACTCGATATAACTAGCTGTAAAGATCTAGGAGTTCCAATAGAAGTCTTCGAGGTATACCACCAAGTCACTCCAACAAGTCCAGTGGTAAGATCTCATCATTACTTACAAAACGAGCCCAAACTCGATATAACTAGCTGTAGCTGTCTAGAAGATCCAGTAGTAGTCTTCGAAGTATACCATCAGGTCACTCCAATAAGGCCAGTGGTAAGATCTCATCATAACTTACAAAACGAGCCCAAACTCAATACAACTTACTCTAAAGATCTAGGAGTTCCAATAGAAGTTTTCGAGGTATACATGCAGGTCAGTACTACATTCGGGGAATGTAACTTTGCAAGAAATTTCGAAATTCTATCAAATAATAAAATAATGCTATTATATTGAAGGTACCATAGGTACCTAGTACTTAGTTTCTTCTTTTCAAAATATATTATCAATTTGGTTTGCTCAACTTAGACTTAGATTTAGAATTAAACTTAGACTTAGACTAAGTCTGAGTTCAAATCTAAGCCTAAGTCTAACACTAAGACTAAGTCTAAGTCTTAGTCTTAGTCTTAGACTTAGGCTTAGACTTAAAGAGACTTAGTCTTAGTCTAATGCATTTCCCAGTGGCTTAAAAAAGTCTAAATCGAAGTCTAAGACTAAGACTAAATCTAAGTCTAACTTAGTGTACAGCAAGTCCGGACGAAAATAAAAAATAAAAAAATAAAACATAAACAATTTATATCCAAGTATCAAAACAAGTTAATTCACTCATTTTTAACGCAGCTTGCCCGCGCCTGTGTGTGCGTGTGAACGGTGCATGTGTAGAAGTGCGTTTTTATACCTACTCTTTGCGAAATCCCGTCCTTAATGTTGCTTTCACGCAACGGGTTGGCACGGCTGATGGCGCGGCGATCGATCGCGCGACGTTGCCGCTCTGTGCGCCGCCACTTGCTTACTTGCGAGTTGCGGCCCGTGTTTATTTTTACTGTTTGTTGCCAATCAATTAGTTATATACGAGGGAATAATGACACCTGCCTGTACATAGCTCCATTTAGAACACTCTGAAGCTCTAGGTCTAATGCATTTTACGGTGGAAGTTGCAGGTATTTATAATGCAACACAGAGACAGGACGATGTTTGTTATCAACATCATAGACTAATAACACCGTAATTGTTATTATACCTACCATAATCTGTTGTAAAGAAACAAGGAAACAAGTTATTTAATAAAAATAATACCTAGGCCTTACCTAGGCAAATACTTACAAAACCAAAAAAATGTCCAAACATCAAAACATCAAATTTTTCGTGATTCATCGACTGTGCAGTAGACACTGGGCCTAAGATTTCTCAATCGTCAAATGAAAATAAAAGTTTTGAAACTTTTTTATAGAAACTGCCAAAACGTCAAAACCTCAATACTCCAACGCTATGGTTCAACGGTTAATTAATGGTGCGGACTGAAAATTGAAGGGTCGCAAGTTCGAACCCATCCGTGGCGCTATTGTCGCACCCACTCCTAGCACAAGCTTTCCGCCTATTTAGAGGGAACAGGAGGATATTTGTCCACTTCAGCTTAGCTAATATTCTTTATTAAAAAGAAAAATAAATTAAATTGGTAATTTTGTACCTATTACATAAACCTGCTCTTTGGATTACTTTTAAAACATGGCGAGAGCGAAGACGGTGGTAAAAACTAGTTTTTAAATAAAATAACTGAGTAGGTACTTTTTATTATTAAATAATGAAAATAAACAAATTTTGTTTAAACCAAGTTTAAACTGTGATTTTTCAAATTCGACGTAAGGGGAAAAGAAAGCGTTATTAAAAGGCTCGACGACTCGACGTAAAGGGAACATATTGACGATGGAGAATGTTACTAGGTATACATAGCTTTATTTGCCATGTAATAAATAGGTAGCTTATGTTATGTAGGTACCTATACAAATAAGTACTCTAGTTTTTGATTTATTCAAAAAAGCCTAAAGTTATGATTTTACAGACATTTCAAATTTTCTAAATATCGAGTCCCGCTAACACAAGTGACCAACCACAGCGTGGCGTCATTTTCCGAAAGCGCTCACTCGAATTATCCGCCAGCGCTCATTTTCAGCGCGTATCAAAATAATTTTTTCACGTCCTTACCCTACTTAGATTTTTTATTTTTTTTTACAAAAAATGCGAAAAGCAATAAGTCAAAATTAGTGAACATTCTCCATTATGCCTAACTTTTCACAATTTAGACACGAATAAAGGTAAGTAATTTATTTATGCTTTGTGGACATTTATTTTTAACTGAAATAAAATAAAATTTATAATTTCAAGTAAGTATAGTTAATTAACAGCTGTCTTACAATAATATCTATATCAGCTTACCTACCTATTTTACTATTTACATAACTTAGGCTAGTTTTAAAAATTCTTAAATCATAAAATAACAATTAATAAATACTTAATTCGTTTCTTAATTATCTATAATATAATCTTACTAAAATCATTTGCAAACTGGAAATCACTGTTGAATGTTAGGATACTTAAGCGAATTAAGCTCAATTTGATAGGCGATTTCGAAAAGGGGACATAAAAGCGATTGAACTACATTCTCGCATCTATTATTTACAGAAAATATATATTAACTGTATTAAAATCTTCACCAGCAAGTATGTACTCATAGCAAAAATTTCGAAAAGAAACGGCACAGTCAAAATATTCAACATGTGCTCTTTTCGAAATTGCTTATTCAATTATTCCTGATAAGAACGAAAAAGTTACCCACTTGTACTGCTACAGCCATGTTGCTGCCACACGACATATCGCTCATTTGCGACAAGGGTGACATAATTCAAAATCGACGACGAGAGAATTCTCTCGTTAGAGAGTAATGTTTTGTGGATGCTGCGGTCTCGAAACAACACAGCGGTCAACAAAGCGACAGAATATTAAGTCACAATCTCTCTCGCTCTTATTTTTTTGTTTTCTCAAAAAGTAGGTATAAATTTTCGACATTAAAATTGGTGAATTATGTCATCCTTGTCGCAAATGAGAGATATTATACTTACCTAACTTATTAGAAATTGCCCAAATAAATAGGGAACAAGGGCAGGCGCAGTGAACGCTATATTGTATTTGATAGCTATGCCATGCGTGGGCTCCATATACGAGTAGCATTTGCGAATTTTAGTTAAGGTCAGGGGGAGTAAGAGAAACGGTGGGGTAAGAGAAACACAAAGCCATATCTAACAAACTATGCAGTTTATCGATATTTGCTCTCAGTCGATAAAAGAGTATTGACGAAATGGTATCAATTTTTTAACATAGATGTTGCTGCGATAATTCTACAAGGTAATATTTAGGAAAGAAATTTGACATTCTTCAAAACTCAAAACACGAGTTAGACGCGGTTATATTTATTGCTTGTTTTAAAGTGACTTTATAGAGTTTTCAAAAGTTTTTTGCCGTAAGTACCTTGAATAACGTATAGATTTAATGTTCCAATTGTATTTTTTGTCTAAAATGTTCAGATTATTAATTTAAGACATGGTAAAGATTCTAGTCACTAAAAGTTTCGAGTGGGAAAGTGAAACAGAGATGAGCGGGGTAAGAGAAACATATGTTTCACTTACCCCATGTCAGAGATTACCAACCTTTGTTAAATTATATCTTATTTAAAAAACTAATATTTGATTATAGGCCATCTTGTGTCTGACACATCAGTCATTCTGTTTGTTCGAGCGTCATTCAAAAACAACTCGACTGATTTTGATGAAACTTATCACACATATAGAATCATCTGTACATAATATTATATTCGTTGTATAGAATAAATTTATGTTTTTATTGACAGTAAGACTTAGTATATTTCCCATTATTCCCATAATTATTCCCATATTCCCATAATTATTCCCATAATTATTTTGATAAAATTTGAGGGAGCTGCTAGTTATAAAAAAGTTAATCTATTAAATATATATATAAGGAAAAGGTGACTGACACTGGCTGATTGATCCATCAACGCACAGCTCAAACTACTGTAGGGATCGGGTTGAAATTTTGCCTATAGATAGCTATTATGACGTAGGCATCCACTAAGAAAGCAAGAATAGAAGAAGACGTAAAAATATTGTAAACATGGTGTTAGCTAACTAATAAAAAGGAGATGGCCCATCTCCAATACATTGTTTGCCCCAGAAAAAAAAGTTTATGCGTCACGATGAAAGTTTTACCTTTGGGTTGGTTTTCCTGTGTAAATTACAAATAAATAGTATTTTTGACCCTAGATAGTGGGGTTATTGCGTATTGAGTACCCTAACATCTCACTAAAAATACCTACCGAAAAGGTTGTGTTAGTAAATATACCCACCTCCATAGGAGAAATCCATGCCAGCAAAAGATCACGCAGTGGTGAGTCTAATCCAAGCACTCTTCGAGATATTATGCGAGGATTATCGAAAGTTATGGTACAGTTAACACAACGATTATGAAACGCCATTGCCGCCCAGCCGAGATATCACAACACAACAAGAGTCAAAATCGCTAATTCACGTTTCACTCACGAATGTTCCGATGCAAACTTACAAGCACTGCGGAGCATCAACTTGATGCAGACTTGAAGAATTATTACTCAAAGCCGAGTAAAATCACATAAGCGCAAACATGCAACTCAACGAAGTTCCTTGTATAGGCACAGATTAAGAATGTTGTATAGGGATTTTCGTCCCGATCCGATACTTAATATGTAGATCGATACAATGGTAAACGATTCAGTTGCTAATTGTATCGATACAATATCATTCGGACGGTTTGGTGGAATGATACCTACCCTACACATTGTACAAAAAAATCGTGCCAAAAATATAGTTCGATCACCGTCAGTTCACTGACAAACGTTAAAGATATAAAATAATGACATAACCTAAAAGTAGTATCGTCATTTTATTTGAGATGCAGACCACACCGCATGTGGCCAGTTTTTTTAGTGAACTCGTATCTGCATGTTGATTCGAATTGATACTTTTCTTCCGATACCAAGTAAGACTCGAAAGTAGTGATTCGATACCAAAAGTACCTACTCGGTATCGAAACAAAAGTATCGAGTACTTGCTTGTATTGTATCGAATCATCACTAGCTGTAAATAAAATGCCAGTAAACAATAACAGGAAATGAAAATACTTATTTTTAGAATGATTTTAAAACCCCGCTAGTTCGTAGGTTTCTATTTATGTCTTTCAAAATAATAATTGAAAAGTAATTTTATTAGATTTATATAGTTAGGTCTCTTGGTATTTTTCAATTTACAAACTTGAAACGACTCTGGGGCAATTTTGGGACATCTCCTTTATAACGTACCAATTTTTGTTTTGGTTTACTACCCCTGACTGCTTGACTATGTTTCTCTTACCCCATTTTCAGTTTTTTCCTTTTATTTAAGAAACTAGACCACATAGCCATGCACTGAGACTCGTATTCGATTGAAGCAATTAAATATGTCATTTTAGTCCTTGAAATAGTTCTGTAGACCTTATATTAGCAGCGTACTGATCAAAGTTTCACTTACCCCATTTTGAGGGTAAGTGAAACGAAACCATGGTCTACTTTTACTTAGTTATTTTATCGTTATTTGCACTAATAGAGGACCTAAAGATCATGTCATAGAAAGCCCATTTAAGGAAGAGTACTTTGCATTGATCGTTATTTAAATTGACATTTTTTTTATTGACTTAGAGGTCATTTTGTAGAAAAAACAGAAAAGTATGTTTCACTTACTCCCCCTGACCTTATACGTATCTTAACAAAATATTTGTTATTACAATATATGTATTTCTAAGTTCTCCTGGCATTGTTATTGGTCGGCCGCGTGTACACCGCGGCACGCTCGGTCGGGCGCATGTTGGATTGCTCGATGTACACGGCGGGGTGGTCGTGCGGCGGGCGCTGCAGGCGGCCCGGGGGCGGAGGGGGCGGCGGTCTGGACGCCTGGACCTGCACACACTCCACCTGGATCACAAGGTCTTGACGAGGCGGCATCGCTGGAAATTAGAACATTAAACTTATAAATTACTAGTTGATGCCCGCGACTTCGTCGACAGACTATAATCTATCTCTGTGCCAAATCGGTTTAGTCGTTGCAGCGTGATTTAGTAACAAACAACCAAACATCCACACTTTTACTTTACATATAGGTACGGTACCTACCTAGTAGGATAGTAGGACTAGATTACTTTGTAATTTGCCTAAAGCCTTATTCGATGTAAGGGGAATAGGATGCGTAAACATTACGATATTTTCGAACAATTATAGGAGTTTCGTACTAAAGGGAATATAAGTAATATTTTCTTTTTAGAATAGAAGATGATTACACGACGATGCAAGTTTCGTCTCAACCAAATCGACCTTCCTTTTTTTATTACTAGGTGAGCACTGATGAGATTGGAGCGAGCTTGCCTAGAAGATGCTTATCCACTCTTGCCTTGAAGGTAATCAAATTTTATGGGTGGCAAGAAATAAATGCTGGAAGGGTGTTCCACATCTTAGCGGTCCGATTGAGAAACGTTGAACTAAAACGTATCGTGCCAGTCAGTTGAATTTCTACCTCGTAAGGATGCCAACGCTGACGACGTCTCGCAATTCTGTGGTAGAAAGGTGAGGAGGCACAAAGTTGTGAAGTTTCTGAGCGCACTGATAAGTTAAATTTTTACTTATATGTAAGTATATGCGTAAGTCGAACACTCACCTTTTCGTTAAATTAAATCACTAAAACTATTGTATGTCCTTATAACAAACTTCGTCGCGAATTACTGATGAATTCAAAACTGTGAAAATTATAAAAAAATAGCGAAGTTCTAGAACACTGAAGAATAATGTAACGTAAAAAACAAATTGCTTTCCGCTTGATCTCAAAACGAAAACATGTTTGAAGGTTTCATGGTGTTATCACTGATGTGATAAGGTATCGAGTGTGTTACTTATCACTTTATCAGATGGATTACACTGAAATACCGTTCTCCTCTCGATGTGGGGATTTCAGTTTGTTATTGCTGTCATTATAATATTTTAGTATAATATTATGATATTTTTTTGATCTGAAGCGGAATCTCATTTAAACCGATAAAGATATAGCTATAGTTAGGTATAATAAGGACCATATAAGTGTGTGCACAAAAATAGGGACACACTTTTTACTCCAACAAGAAAAAAGTTTAAACTACGGAAAATTGGATGTAACATCTTATAATGCCTACTTAATTGATTATTTTCGCATGAAATGGTCTATGTCACTAGTACCAATCGTAATTACCATATTATCAAACCAATTGAGGAGCTGGCGAACAAAAGGGCGTAATTACGTAATTTTCTCAAACAACTTTTTTCATGAAATCGTGTTCTTATCATACCTCTCCATCTATTACGTGCAAAAAAGTCTGTGAAAACGGCCTAAAAGTTGCATCAAAATGGGCTCAAAGTTGACGATTCCGTTCAAAACGTGGTAATTGTAAAATAAAAATCCCGTCTCTCAAATATATTTTTGAATACCAATCAAAAGGGGGTAAATTTCATATTATTCAAGATTACGGAACATGGATTTCAATCAAAACGAAGTAATTAGCATAATTTTGTGGGGAAATTCTTTTATATTACTCTGGCATCCCCGATTTAAATATGGCAATATTTTAGTTTGTTACTTTGTGTATCTTTGAAGCCAGTTCCACGCCAAAAAAAGTTTTAAAATGTCATCTGGAAGTCCTAGCACTGTTTCTGGGCTGAATTCGGGGACTAAAACTACTGAGTAAGCAGTTTGATGAAAACTGGCTTGAAAACCCTGACTTAGTATGGTACGGCGAGGTTTTGGGTGACGTAGAAAACAGTGGTAAAAGTGACGCTAATGAGGGCATTGAAGATTGTTGAAAAAGATTCGCATCTTTCTCCACAATCTTCAATGTTGAAGTAGATGTAGAACTAAACGTGTACTATTTTAATAATAATTATCAGTTTCTATAATTTTTTCATAAAACAAATTTTTTTTAAATTACTAATGTAACAATAAAAAATTCTTAAGTTGATTAAATTTTTTTTATTCTAGAACAGACTATTTTTTATTTTTACTTAATCGATGATCAAAATGTGGTAATTGCACATCAGTTTCAATCAAAACGTAATAAGTGAACCGATGGCTAACAAAATGGGTTAATTGAAAACTTGTCTCGTCTGTATTTCGTTAAATATTGAGTTCTGAAAATTAGCCAAAACGTATATAGACTTGAAATTTGAGAGTCATATGAATCCAAAAATCACAACTGTATAGGTGGTCTAGAACCTAGTGTTTTAGTATTTTGCCTCTACTGTAAAATTTAATATCTTGCAATTACCCCTTTTTGTTCGCCAGCTCCTCAATTGAAATTTCATTCATCAAAATCGGTTTAGTAGTACATATAAGCATGCGTACAAATACTTATAACATACACATATAGTCATAAGTCAGTCAGTTTTTGTAATAAAATAGGACGATAAGTGGACAGTAACCGAGAAGGACTTAGGCGCAGCGCAGGGCCAACGGCTTTAAAATAGATCCTCTACGAAACCTCTACGGTCTATGATCAGCTCCGAGGCACTGGGATGTAACACCGCCATATTCCAAACCTTGGACTGCTTTTGTTTGCATTTGATTGCAATCTTAACATTTTAGCGACATGCTAGTTAGCGACCTACCATAACTAAAACGTAAAAGAGGGGAACCTCTTGTAAAAAAAATGAAAAATCAAGATGAGTTATTTTCTAATGATTTCGTATGGAATCATCACTTCGAATTACTTTTAATAGATGGCTGAAGTAAAGCTCGGGTAGATTAATTTTTTTAATCCATTCAAGTATTAAAATGAACGCACCTAAAAGCTAGTTAGTATTGATCGCATTCATTTCGAACCTTAAATAATGTTGCTAGCAACTTTAATTTTTCTACATTTGATGGTAAATTTTTATATTTCTACAAACTATTCCATGATTTTGATTATTTTTTCAAAATAGCAATCACTTGTAAAATCTGTATAATTCAATAGCTGGTGTCAACACAAACAAGTATTAATATTATTCAAAATCTTCTATAGCGTCAGATTTCCAAGATCACTCTTGATTCACCATCAGTGAGTAAAGTTTAAACTAAAATTTTTCCTACAACGAAGATAAAACAAGAAGTTGGATACTATAACTTTTTCATTTCTCTTTTCCGACATAATTTGTTTTAATTGCTCCACAATTCGTATAAAATAATGATCCAAATTCCAAATCAAACTATTCTAGATGTATCGAGAAGTGGTAATTTCTTAGTTAGAAATCTAGAAACACTAGAAGCAACTGTCAAGTGTCATTTGTCAAAATCATAAATCTGTGGTCTCATTTTGGTCTATTGAAGTCTATTCTGAATTCTCAGAAACATATTTACATTATTCTGCTGTTCGAAAGTTTCAATAAAATTACCAACATATTTAAATTTTGAAAGTCACGTTTCTAAATTACTTTTTAAAATTACAGTTACCAATTTGGCGTGTAATTTTGATTAATATCTGGTGGAAAAATACTGTGGAAATCGTTTGAAAACTTATGAATCAACATGGGTTCTAACAATGAAGATAACCGCATTGCCGGCGCGTTAACGTTTCCTGCTCGAAATGAGGAACCTGTGCCGCTTCAGCCCCGACAACCGAGGAATTTACAGGTACATTATTTAGTGTATTTTTATTTTAGGGTTAGGTCCTGCTTAGGCATCGCATACGCAGAACACATTAAATACAAATTAAAATTTCCCGCAAAACGCTTACAAATTAAAATTTCTACCAAGACAGACCCGTCTAACGATAAGATCCTTCTTAAAAAGGCGAGGGAATAATTATAATACACCTACAAGTAAACAGTCTTCTAACCTTCTGCCGTCAAAGATATTTTTTTTTCTCTTAGAATGCCGTACCAGTCCAGAGATAATTTTAACAATTATGAATCCGCAAATTATCCTTTCCTGGGTTCAAAACCGAGACACTTGCAAAATCGCAGCGCTTGTCACTGCGCCAGTGGGGTTGTCAAAAATTAATTACTGTAAATATTTGTTTTTTAGGGACTTCTCCGATTTGCCATGGAGGCTACAGCAGCTGAAGATGCACCAGGAAACTCTGAACTAGGTCCTATGGATGAAGAGGTATTATCAGAATGTATTGAATCTGCTTGCTGTATCAGTATTAGTTGCATGTAGATTTGGTTTTATCTAAATATATGGTGTTTTTGCATAATATTACCTGATTAATTTTGTGTTGTATAAATGTTTAATAGATAGATCTTCTTAGAACATAGAATAGAATAATTTTTTATTCAAATTAATTTTTACAAAGTGCTTTCGAATCTTAATCAGAACATTAAGGTTCCCAAGTTTTTGATATTTTTTCTTTCATTTAAAAGGAAACATTTTTAGTTTTGGCTAATAGAAGAATTTTTTTATTGCGGGGTAACTAAATATTTTTTTGAAATTTTCAAAAGCTTTTTTCTGATTTCTCGATAAATACCTATTTTGTTTTTGCACGAAGTATGTTATCATTTTCCAGAGACGTAAATTCCTCGAAGAAGCCCTTAAGAGTCTAACAGTGAACATAGCACAGGTACTACAGAACGCTATCAAGGTACTAACCGATTCAGAGAAGATGAGCAGCATAAGAATAAGAGACGCTCCACCGCCAGACGTTGAGAAAGCATTCGGTGACATCATGGAGTACATTGATGATATTGATAACGCTAATGGTTTGTTAAACTCTCTTACTCTCAGTGGCGTGCATACAGGGTAGGCATTAAGTGGGCAGATGATATAAAATGGAGAAAATCTCCAGTACCAGTTATAAAAACTTAAGGGTAGGCTTTTTATAATTTGTACAATGCCTACCCTTAAGTTTTTAATAACTTGTATAGTGGAGATTTTTTCCATTTTACATGATCTGCCTACCCTACATGGTATTCCTGTTTACTGAAGGTTGTGATCTTTTTTCATGACTCATATTCATATCTTGTAAATAAAAACGAGTTTGTCTGTCTTTTTATCATCAATGATGAGTTCTCACACAACTCACAGAAAACACAAATTGTATATAGTTCAAAAGATCACATTTGTCTATGTTTAAACCATATCATTTTTATTACAAGAGTGTCGGTCTGCCATCAACTTTGACATCTTGTTTAAGCTAGATTAACCATGTTGCATGCTTGTTTTGATTATAGAGATTGACATAAACTACTATTTACTGCACAAAAGTCATAGTAACATGTAAAAGAAAAAAGTTGTTTACAATTGCCTAACTATAACATTGTATATGATTTTCAGATTTCCAGAAACTAGGCGGTTTTGCTATCTTCCCCATATGCTACGGCAGTGAGAATGAAATTGTTCGCACCAAAGCCAGCCAGGTATTGGCAGAGTTGTGCCAGAACAACCCACAGTGCCAGGCTTTGGCGCTCGAGACTGGTGTGCTTAATGTGTTACTGCATTTGGCCACTACTGAGACGGACGATACGCTGGCTAAATGCATAATGGCTATTTCTTGTAAGTATTATAAAGTACAATTTTTACATCAGTGGAGTTTCAGCACCAGACTCTTTAGATAGCTCTCACCAGCTATTCTCTGAAACATGTCTCCCTGATTCCACATGTCATTCACTGAGTGAAGTGCGCCTGATGAAAACTAACCCAACTGAAGAAAATTGGTTAAAACATCTGTCATATTATTGCATTTGTATATAAAATATTTAATAAATATTTAAGTAATATTTAAATAAATTTAAAAAATCATAAATCTGACTGCATAAATAAAAACTTAAAAGGAAAAAACAAGCCTAGTAACCTAGAATTCTGTTAAATAAACATTCAGACTTAAGCAGCAAGAGTCCATTATTGAGAGCATTTGAACCAATTTAGAATTGTAATGGGTGTATCTCACCATAAGTTTCAAGTATTCTTGCATTATTCTTCCACCAGGTGCAGTTCGAGAGTATGAACCAGCTTGCAAGGAGCTGATAGCTCAGGGTGGGTGTGAGATCCTCGCCAATGTGCTGAAGTCGCAATACCCGGCCGTTAGGATCAAAGCTGCTTTCCTGATAAGATACCTGTGTCATAACCATGCGGAGGCTAAAGGTGAGGCTCTACGTTCATTACCACCACCACCACCACCACCCCCCATTGTGTGGAACCTTTCAGCATCCGTGTTTGCTGTCACCTTAATTTTGAGTACCATCAAGGCAAGTGAATAGGCATCTTCTAGGCAAGCGCGCTCCAACCTAGGCATCATTAGTGGTATCCGGAATTGATTGTTATCAATCACAAGCCTATTTCAGATTAAAAAAATTCTTATCTCAATGTATAGTTAAATAAAAGACTAACAATTCTATATTTTTTCCAATTCTTTCAGAAAAGTTCATCCAACAGAACCTAGTTAAAGAAATCGCAGAACTTATTAAATCAGGGCGAGATGACAACTCTGAGCATTTATTGAGCATACTTGAAAGTTTATTGGAAGGTCTCGACCCTACAATAATCCAGCAGTGCCTCGACCCCAGCTTGGATCTCAGGAATGTTCTACAAAATCACTTAAAACATCCGGATTTACAAGATGACACATTTATGGAGGAAAAGGAATATTGCCAAGCGATACTTAAAGTCTGTGAGGATTACCCACAGAGGGAAGTTGAGAATAATGAAGTTGAAAGATAAGGGAAGTTGACAGATCTGTTTTTCTGAGCATTTAAATGGAGCTTGAGCAATGAACATTTTTCACTTAGGGCTGTCATATTGTATTTGTATTTGTAAAATAATTAATATAAATTTGTATGTAATACTACTGTCTTTTTATTTGATTTAGATCCCTATTGACGATTACATCACTCACATATGATTAGTCGGTTTTGAATAGTCTTCAAAGAGAATGTAATCACTCCGTGTGGTCTTGAGAGACCTATTACAATGCTCAATGAAGGTTTATCAATAAGGTGGGTTTAGGTAGATAAAACGAACTGGAGTTGTGTACCAGGGTTGCCAAACCCTTCACTAGTTGGGCCGACGACAATAGACGAGTCTCTGGAAGCCGTTGGATACAGGCGGCACTAGACCTAGACCAAAATGGTTTCAATGAACTACCTACATCCAAAAATGAAATCACAGCAGCAAGTCCAGTATTAATCATAGATCCAAGATAGAGGTCAGTGCTGTGATTGTCAACATTGACAAGTGATTGACAGATATGTACTAACTGTCAAAAACTGCTGATTTTGGTTTTGGTGAATCGCTGAATCGAGAGTGATCGAATTTTTCTTATTTTATTATAATGTTGTATTGATTAAATTTTCATTGGAATTTATGGAATACCTGTTCCTTTGTTTGATTGGCGCACTTTTGCAATAAAGTTTTTAGTAAAATTAAATTTGTTTTCTGAATTATCAACAAGTAAATTGGACCACATACTGGAATATGTATTTAAGTGTTAATCAAAGATCTAAATGAAGCGCGCATTCTGCATCTTGGTCCCGCTGCTCCAGGAAAACAAAGTCGCGGTGCCGACCATGGCAAGGTTAACCGATTTCAAAGAGTGGAAGTTTCGATCGCCGCCTAGCTATGCCGAGCTGCCGATTGATGAGAACCCACAGTACAATGAGCCAGTTGCTGTCAAAAATGCAATTTTTTCAAAGGTACAAATTGTTTTTTACTATTATATTATGAATTTAAACAATGTGTAAAAAGAAAAACTCATTTAATAAGTAAAGGTTATTACACAGTAAATGAATTTCTAAGGACAAAGTTACATGGAAGCAATTAGCTTATAATATTATTATATTGACA
This sequence comes from Hipparchia sbordonii, assembly GCA_038048805.1. NCBI lineage: Eukaryota > Metazoa > Arthropoda > Insecta > Lepidoptera > Nymphalidae > Hipparchia > Hipparchia sbordonii. The sequence continues at coordinate 1,119,781 of CM076107.1, read as the reverse complement.
AGCTGCTTAAACATAATATTTAAATATTCCCGTTTTGAAAATGCCTAGTTTTTTTCAAACTCTTCAGAAGAAGAAGCAGAATCTCCTTTCCGAACCAGTGGTAGAGTCTTGACTTGTCATAAGAGCTACAAGAAGTAAATACTTTGATTACATTACTTGATTCTTTTTGATTAGTAGCTATCTCATCGTCGATAGTTCAACATACTTGTATTGAAATAGGTCAGGGCTTAAATATGTGTTTAAAATATATTGTATTAATATAGGTCAAGGCTTAAATATGTGTTTCAACATTACAGGTACCCACAGAACCCCTTACAGGTAAGCTACGTCTAGTATGTGTGTCTGAGGAAGCCCTGTTGGATATACTGGACTTGGATCCCAAGGTGTCAGACACAGAAGAGTTTGTAGACTTCCTAGCTGGGAAGTATTTACCTGAAGGGGGATTGAGTGTTTCACACAGGTAAATATTGAAATTCAGCTATAAAACTTTATTTGTTACGAAATATAAAAATTTGCAGTGGAAACCTTATCAAATTTAAATATTTTTGTCAAAAAGAAAAAATGCTGATTGGGCATGGGTTTAATTAAAACTGCTATACCCTCTTACAAGCTAGCCTCTACCAACTGCATTGTTACTTACCATCCAGTGATTTAACAGACTATACTTGTCAGTAAAAAAATATCTTCAGTTACAGCTAGTAATTAATTGGATAAAAATGTTTTTCAGTATTTATTCATATACCCTGGAATTTAATTTTAGATATGGGGGCTATCAATTTGGTTTCTGGGCTGACCAGTTGGGTGATGGAAGAGCCCATATACTTGGTGAATATGTTAACAGGTAAGTACGCTCACAATTCACAAATTAAAAATAGATTATTTACATTAACAACATTGGATCAGGCGTATCATACAAATAAAACTTAAATGTATAATAATTTTATTATAATATTACATTATTGAATGTACTGCAACAGATACTAAATTAATTTATTGTAATTGTTTTTTTTTTAAAGTAGGTCATTATGTTGCTAACTCTTGCTAAATGTACACATTGAACTATAACCAATATGTCAGTGGTTTTGTGAAATTAGAGAGAATGAATCAAAAGATCATAATTAAGTAAATTATGATTTCTTGAGTTATAGCTGATAGGTTTAGCAATTAATTACCTACATTTCTGTAAATCCAGTAAAGGCGAGTCCTGGCAGCTTCAGCTGAAAGGTTCAGGTGAGACGCCGTACTCAAGGTTCGGAGATGGTCGGGCGGTGCTACGTTCATCCATCAGAGAGATGATCGCCAGTGAAGCATGCCACCACTTGGGGATCCCGACCACGAGGGCTGCTGGTTTGGTGGGTAAGATGGAAGCTTTTTTAGATACTGTCAAAACTTTAAAGTACAACCTAATCTAACCTAAAAGTAAAACTTAACCTTACTTATGTACTTACATATTTAAAAATTACTCAATTAATTTCAAAAATCCTTAAGGACTGAGTGCCTCTTGACAAAAGTCTCCTCAAGTTCAAATACTTTACATTATTATAGTATAGTAAAGTTGTTTGGAGTCGGTTAAGTTAATTTTCGACTGAATTAATTGACAAAGTAAGTTGTGAAACTTTTTGAAGCCTCAATAATAAAAAAAAAACTGTCTAAACTGTTAGTGAGCGACGATCACAAAGTGTGGCGCGACAAGACATACAGCGGCCTGGCGCGACAAGAACGGGCTGCCGTGGTACTGCGCGTGGCGCGCGCTTGGTACCGCCTTGGCTCCTTCGAGATACTGTTCAAAAGGAAGGAGCCACAACTCGCCAGGACCCTGGCTGACTTCATCATTAAGGTGTGTGTGTGTGTGACTGTGATGAATTGATAACTGTTCCGACTGTGCGCTCGCGGCAGGTAATGCTATCCTGAGGGTGGGTTCCCAACAAGTCCAAACCCTGTCATACCACTGATCTCTATTATAATTAATCTATGATTAACACTGGATTGGCTGTCCATAGACAAATGACAGCTTAGTTATGGATCAATTTTAAGCGCCACATTTGTCATACGACTGTCTCTGGAACTAATAATATTACAAATGGCGCACCGACCTCTTATTTACTTCTGTGAAATAAAATGAACAAGTATAAAATATTTTGGTTTCAATAATTTATAATTTTCCAATTTATTTCAGCACCATTTTCCTCACATTGACGTTAATGATGCTGACAAGTATGTCAAGTGGTATATGGAGGTGGCTCACACGAACTTGGACATGGTGGCTACTTGGCAAGGTGAATATTGAGTATATAATGATCCAAAATAAAAAAAAAACCTTTGGTCCTGCGCAAGCCGTTTATTCCATCATAGGGAGTAATCCAAATCTAAAACAAGTATAGTTTAGTAATCCCGTCTGTATTACGACATCTTATCTTATCTATCCTATGTCCATACCATACATACGTCCATATGCCCCTAATATGTAGTCTGTATAGATAGAAACGAACTATTCTCACACAATAGGTAGGTATTTTGTGAAATAGCAAGTAGTTTAGCTATGTACATCGTTGAACTCGTCCTAAAAAATAATTTCAAACATTTCAGTCAAATACACTTTATGTATTTACTGAACCCCTCTCGATTAATTACTTGAGTCCTTCAGATTTTAATACTGATCCACTTTTTTTGTTTTTTTTTTTAAAACTCAGGATTAGGTTTCACGCACGGCGTTCTGAACACAGACAACGTAAGCATCCTGGGCGTGACCATAGACTACGGGCCCTATGGGTTCATGGACCACTACTATGAGCATTATGTGCCCAATTCCTCCGACGATATGGGCAGATACGCGTTCAACAAGCAGCCTGACGTGAGTCGCATTAGTTTAGTTCTTGACCTCCTTTTTCCCCCTTCTCCTTCTTGATACAAGCAGCACAAGATCGAGCGGAGGTCTATCAAGCCATACAAAACCTAAAGATTATTTTTTAATTCCATTCCTAAATATAAAGGGTAAATTTAACTGCTGCTATCAAAACAATTTGTTTATAATGTAAACAATTATATTTTTTTTTTAACAAGTTAAATATAATTTATATGTTTATTAGAAAAATCGTAAAACTGCACCTTAAAACTCAATATTTATACCCAATCTAATTTTATATTATTTTAGACCAGCGAAAGTCCCGTTAAAATCGGTCTAGCCGTTCCCAAGATTAGCGGCAACAAACAGACAGATAATTTTAAAAATTGTTTTCTTGTTATAAGTACCGTATTTACTTTCGTATGCAGTTAGTAAAAAGCTGTTCTTTTGATATTACAGACACTTCAATTTTATTTATTTGTATAGATACTCGTCTGGAACTTGGCGAAATTCGCGGAGGCTTTGGATCCGATACTGACTGAAGAGGACAAAGTAAAGATCAAAGCAATTATCGCCACGCTTCCCGAATATGTACAGAACAAAATATTGTGAGTATACGCAGGTATTCTATAAATGTTATAAATGCGAAAGTGTGTGTGTTTATTAGTTTGTCTTTCAGTCACGCCACAACAGAGCTCTGGATGCACGTGATTTTTTTCACGGGTATAGTTGAAGCCTTGGAGTGTGACATTATTCTGGAAAATCAAAAAGTTCCCACAGGATTTTTAAAAAACTACACTTCTATGTCGACGAAGCCGCGTGCATCAGCTAGTCTTCTATAGGTTTATTATATGTAACTGTGTTCTATAACAAATACAATAAATAGCATTGAAATCTACTTATAACTTTTTTTAACCAACTTCGATTATTTAGAACATTATTAGGAAAAATTGTTATATTATTTTTTATATTTAGTAATTTTATAGCAGTTAGTGTACTTTTCAGTTTTTCAATTTTTATTACAGAAAAACATATCTCGCAAAACTTGGTCTCCAAGAAATCCAAGATGGCGACGAGTCGCTAGTAAAGGATTTGCTCGACATGATGCAGAGCACTTCATCAGACTTCACAAGCACATTCCGACAACTATCTGAGGTAGTGTTATACATATTATACAGAACAAGGTAGACCTATACATAAATGACAACATAGCGTAGACAGAGAAGTACTATAGACTTATAAATCTCCTTTTACTCCCACATGAAAGAGATTCAGTATAGCGATGTTAAACAAGATAGAATGAGACACAGCTATGTCTAAATCCATCCCTCACTGCGTGCCACGTTTTGAGTTGTTGCTCATTGTGAGGTGATTTGAACCAACAAAACGTACAAGAGTAGGTATTTCACAGTGTTATGATAATTTTAGTGTTAATTAGTCTTTAACCCGAAATATGAACAATGGTGCGTTGTAGCGTTTTAATATTGTATGTACTTTATTAGCTATCCCTTTCGACGTCACACTTGGTAGGATTCTAGAGGGTACTCATTCTACGCGACGTAGTCCCCAAGTGTACCCATACAATAGTTTTTTTTTAAATTAGTATGCATTTATTTACAGGTAGATGTAAAAAAACTACAAGACATTGACGCGTTGGAGTTGAAATGGTCCCTGGGCAAAGTGAGCAAAGCGAAGGACTGGCTCAAATGGGTTCACAAATACACAAACAGGCTGCAGAAAGAAAACGGTGGGTACTTTGGGCTCAGTCCACTTGGACCATTCAGCTCTTTAATTAATCTATGATTAATGACAAAATAATAAACATAAATCTTATGACAAGTTAAGAATCTACCACCGGTTCAGAAAGCTGATTCTGCTGAGAAGAGCCGGCAGAAAACTCAGTAGTTGCACTTTTCAAAACAAAAATATTACATTTTTTTTAAATATTTTTAGCGAGCAAACGTGCAGGGGGGTCACTTGGTGTTAAGTGATTACCGCCGCCCATGAACATTTGTAGCCCCTGAGGCACCACCAACGCGTTGCAGACTTTTCAGGAATTTGTTGGTCCGCCCCTTGAATAACCTCATGTTGTAATTTAGCGGGAACACTGTCGCAGGAAGTTGGTTCCCAGTTTTAAAGTACATGGAAAAAAAGATATGGCACAACGGATGTTCGAAGTGTTCCATTAAGGCCCAAGACACGGAGCTGCCCGCGAAATTCAAATTTAATTTGGTTTTTCGCCATTTATAAACGAATACGACAAAGTAGGCTCATGGTATTCAAATTGCGATAATGGCAGTATCATCTTCACAGGTTTATATACTAATCTTTACGTAAAAGTATCCAGTTTAAGAAATTAATCAAAATAATGACTACTTTGTGAGTAGCTCACGTCAAACTCATTATTTTGACTAATTTCTTAAACTGGATACTTTCACGTTAAGATTAGTATATAAACCTGTGAAGATGATACTGCCATTATCGCAATTTGAATACCATAAGCCTACTTTGTCGTATTAGTTTACAAATTGCGAAAAACCAAATTAAATTTGAATTTCGCGGGCAGACCCGTCTCTTGGGCCTTAAGTAATTTATGCCGCAGCCCTGTAGATATCTTAAATATCGCTACACTGGCGTTAATTGTATTATAGAGTACTTTATAATAGTTATGTTAACAGTGAATGAAGACATCCGTCGTCAACGCATGTTGAGAGTGAACCCTCTGTACGTGCCCAGGAATTGGATCCTGCAGGAGGCTATCGCTGATGCAGAAAACAATGACTTCCACAAGGTCTGTGCATTTTTTTTTACTTTCAACTCACATTTTCATATTTCCTATTCCTCATTTACCTAAAGAATTTCATTTAAAACCTATTAATTTCACGTAAGACAGTTAATTGTAGTTCATTAGAAATAATCTATTTTTAAAATCCTAAAAAATAATATGATCGCAGTTAGAAAGCCCTTTCCTCGGTGAGTGCGTAAAGCCGTCGGTCTTACGCCTGATCTCTCCGATCGTGTCGGATTTTCCGTCCCATCGGAATACGAGAGTGAGGGAATAGAGAGTGCACCTGTTTGCGTACTATAATATCTCCCGCGTAGAAGGCTAATCTCTGTGGAGATTGACCGCCGTGACCGGATTCGGTCGGGAGGACATTAATTGTATGTAAATTCAAATAATACCGTTTTGTTCAGGTTCGTCTGCTACTGAAGATCTTCAAGGAGCCGTACTCCATTAATGAAGAGGCGGAGTCGCTCGGTTACTCATCACAGCCGCCGAGCTGGTCCTACGGGCTCAAACTGAGTTGTTCTAGTTGAGGAGCTTCATGTTTCATTTCTGGAACATACCACTGGTTCGGAGTATACCAAAGTGATCCCGCATTCTCTTTTGTTGACATTTCAGTGGCTAAACAAAGCCAGCAACGCATTTGTGGTGCCTCAGGTGCTACAATGTTCATGAGCGGCGGTAATCACCTAACATCAGGTGACCCGCCTGCTCGTTTGCTTGCTAAAAATATAAAATAAATATATTAAAAAAAAACAATGGAGAGTGTAGTGATGCTTATATATGTCACTCATTTTTGCGACAAGAGTGACATAATTCAAAATCGATGATGAGAGAATTCTCTTATTAGAGAGTAATGTTTTGTGTATGCTGCAGTCTCAAAACAACACAGCGGCCAAAAAAGCGACAGAGCATTAAGTCACAATCTCTCTCGTTCTTATTTTTTGTGCTTAGCGTAATGTTGTTTTTATAGCAAAAAGTATAAATGTTCGACACTAAAATTGATGAATTTTGAGTTATGTCACCCTTGTCGCAAATGAGCTATGTGTTGCTGGGTCAAATCTGTTGGTACGACTAAATATATTAAAGGGATTAAATATCGCTAAAAACTGATGTGTTGGTTATTTTGGGTTTTATGTAATAGTGTATATACAGTGGCGTGCACAGGATGTACTACAGGGTAGGCAGATGATACAAAATGGAAAAATCTTCAGTGCGAATTATAAAAAACTTAAGGGTAGGCATTGTACAAATTATAAAAAGCCTACCCTTAAGTTTTTATAACTCGTACTGGCGAGTTTCTCCATTTTATATCATTTTACCGCGTTATGCCTACCCTGTGTGCACGCCACTGTGTATATAATATGTATGTTCATGTAATTCTTTGTTGTTGTTTATATATCTTGATTTTGTTTATACATAATGTTTCATTATTAATAGTAAGTACAATATATTTTTTATGATACTGAGTTGTTTCATTATTTAAGCTTACAAATGAAAGAGTTTTTTCATGTAGTTCATGAACCAATATAATGTTGAATTTTTATCACAATTACAAAATAATATTCTGAGAAAACTGAACATAAAATCATTTAAATAAAGTAAAATTACAGCTTCCTTCATGAAGAATAATCACAGTGGACCTTCATTAACTTTTTACATTAATAGAAAATATTTACAATCATGTTTTGGTATCAACCCCTAATTATATTTTATAATAAAAGTAATAATATCAATATTAACATAATTTGCAATTAAATCGGTATAATCTTTGTAAGGTACATGAAAATTAACCATCCTCAATTTAACAAACAAACCATTTTAGACCAAATTATATAACTGTTAAATATTATATAAACAACTGATATTTCACTTCATAATACAGTAACTTTAACATGAACTTTGCATGCATTTTGTATTAACTTCAAAACTTGTTAACTCTAAAGCTTTCTCTAGAAATTCGAGTTAGAGGCCTTACTGTGTAACAAAATTCACTGCCAAGGGTGTTACTGATAGATATTAAAAACTGAAGTATTTCTCATAATAAAATATAAACAACATGATTATTGGTAATCCTCATCAGCACTGTCGTCAGGTTCTGAATAATCCTCATCAATTTCAATCTTCCTTCGCTTACATTCTTGAATATTCTCTTTCTCTTCTTCTTCATCTTTCTTCTGTGCTTCTGTCTTAGCTGATCTATGATGGAATACAAAGGATATGCTTTTAGCTAGATCCCAACATTGTTTCAGAACTAGATCGGCTAAATTTTTCTTATCAGCACAGTGGTACCAGTTTGATAAATCTGACGTACAATCAGAATTCTCAGGTGGTAGTGTAACCTGTATATTATTCACACATCTTTTACACCTGAATTTGCCGTGCGTATCAGATAAAGTGTTTTCTTCCAATCTAAACAAGTCTTTCAAGTCGTCAGATGTGAAGTGTCGCAAAGATTCCTCATTCTGATCAACAACTGTATCACTTAACGCCTTTTTGTGTGCTTGTCTTTGGAATATCTTCTCTTCAATTGTACCAGTTGCTAGAAGTCTGTAAATGAAACATGGTTTCTTCTGTCCGTCACGCCATACTCTAGCCATGGCTTGGTCATCATTCGCAGGATTCCAATCTGGGTCAAACATGATCAAACGATTAGCACCAATGAGATTCAGTCCACATCCTCCTGCTTTTGAACTCAGCATGAATATCCATTCTTTAGAGTCCTTATTGTTAAAGCTTTCTACAACCTTGGCTCTCTTCTTAATCGTCATAGATCCATCCAGCCTCACGTATTGATACGATCTTTTACGACACAATTTTTCAAACAAGTCGAGAGTTTGGGTGTAGTTTGATACAAGCACAATCTTGTCATCTGTATTCATTTTCAAATTTGCCAATATGCAATCTAGAATCATTAGTTTCCCAGAATATTCAGGTCTCACATCCTTGATGTCGTAATTACTTGGTAATAAGTCTCTTGCCTTTTCAAAGCCTTCGGATCTTTCAATAATTTTGTCATACACCAAGTCTGGATGGTTACACAGTTTCTTCAGCATAGTGATACTAGACAGAGCACTCAAGGTGTTCTTCTCACCGTTTCCTGCAAATTTATTTCTTATAGCATCTGAATTAATAAAGTTCTTGTACAACTGTGTTTGCAGTGGAGTCATTTTCACACAAATGACTTGTTCAAACTTGACCGGCAAGTATTTAGTGAGCAGGCTGCTGGTTCTACGTATCATGCACTTATTTACTATCGATGTGAGAGTTTGTAGGCATTCCTGTGCTCGTTCTCTCTCTTGGCTTGTAGCTAGAGCGTCTTGACCTTTAAGTATGGGATTTTCATATCTCTTCTTGAATTCCTGTGCAGTACCAAGGATCCCTTCATTTACGAAGTGAACAAGACTGAAGTATTCGGTCAAATCATTCTGTATTGGAGTACCAGATATTAAAATTCTCCTTTTAGCCTTAAGGCCCATTAATGCTTGGTAAGTTTGATTCTCACTGTTCTTTAATCTATGCCCTTCATCACATAGAACTAATCCCACTTCTGATGAATGCAAAATGTTTGAATATATTCTAAACGTTTCGTAGGAAATGATTAACACTGGTGTAGCAACTCTTATTGATGCAAATGTGTTCATAAACTGCTGCAGTTTTAAAGTGATCTCAGCTTTCGTACCCCCATCCATTGGTAAAGCATTTATTCTTTGGCCCAGCCATTTCTGTATTTCATTATACCAATTCTTGACTAAACTGCTGGGGCATACAATGATAGCTTTACTAATTGTTGGTTTACAGTTAGGTCCTTGCCTTAATAGGGTCCACAGGAGTGTTATACATTGTAGTGTTTTGCCTAGACCCATTTCATCAGCCATAATACAACCATATGCATTCTCAATCTGTTTTCCTGTGACACAGTCGTACATAAATTTGACTCCATCTCTCTGATGTGGCCGTAGAATGTTACCCAACACTGGATCGACAACTACTGCAACCTCTATGTCATTGGGGTTCATTTTCATTCTCTCATGTTCTGGGATGCTCTTCGGAAGGAATAACACCAGTGCGTTTGGCTCATCGGGATCGTGTAAGGGTCGCCTTACTTGAGTTCTCTTTAACCCTAGACTCTTGCTACAGTAAGATGACACGTAGTTAGGAATAGGTACTTTGAAAGGCTTACTCAATATTTGCTTGATGAGATTTTCATGGTCGGAAGTCGAGAGTGTCTGCGAAGCAGATTTTTGCGCCAGCGGTATTCTTGCACATTCTCGTTTCTTTCGTTTGGTCGAATGTAGTAGAGGACTTTTGAACACACTGTCGCTGGCGCCAACCTGACTGGGAGCTAAGCTGCGCCTCATTCTGAATTCGATGTCATCACGTAACTATATAAGCAACTCCGGAAAATAATAAATGTTACAACAAAAGTTATTTACACGATTTCCTTTTATTAATATCCACTTCGGCGGGTGAAGAGTTCAAAACAAGAAAGTAGTCAAAGTACCTACAAACAAACCATAACATGTCAAATCTTGCTCTACAAAGTTGACAGTGATAAATCAATGTTGCAAAAGAAAAACATGAGTATTTTTGGTAGATAACTTCCCCGTTGTTTGCAAAAAATAATAACAACACTCAAACCGTAGACAGAGAAGGCAATAGACCAAGGTACTGTGTAACCGCGACTGAAATAGAGATAACATGACGTAACGATGACGTCACATGACAAGTTCGAGTTTAATGTTGCCACAATAACTGCACTCCCCTAGTACCCCAAATTAGATGGAAAATTCTTCCCAGGATTTTTAAATAAAACGACAAGACAGATGCTGAACTGTTTTATTTTTTAAATAACATACCTACACATATAAGGTTGTCTGGGAGAGACATACCTATTAGGGTAAGCTTCTATTTTTTATATATATCTTAATATTGTGTGCAATAAAGAATTTATTATTCTTTATTGCACACAATATTAACTTCAACCACCATTTAAAAGTATAAAATAATTTTAGTTTGTACACGTAAGTCGGTTTTTTAAAAATATTTTTTTTTTACTAAAGTTTTTTAATGTAGTTTCATAGGACCAATTCACTAGATAATTATTTGCTCCTTAAAAAAAATATTGAAATGCCGAATAGAAATTTAGCATATGTGAGTCACTTTGAAAAAAGATGTATGTAACACAAAGGAAAATTTTTTTTCGTTACTAGTAAGAATGTTACACAAAATAATTTTTAATGAACAGTTAAAATTTTCCTTCGATCGAGTAATGCTATTGAATTAAAAGCAACAAAAATTGTATATTTAGTCATCAAAATCATCATTAATGAAATTAACAGTATATTCCTTTTTTCAGGCAGTCGTATAAAACTGCAACTCTTCATAGTTTAAGTTAATAATTATTTAAAAAAAACATTAAAAATCTGCCTCGAGCTATTTAAAAATGGCTTTAAAAATTAAGAACTTTGTAAATAAAATAATTCTTAAGATCGCCAACAGTTCTCGACTGGTCGTTGGACATTCGAACGAAACTTCAGGATGATTCAGAACAGTAACCGACACTATCTAACTGAATACACTTTAATCATCGCCGACATATATTATATTCTAGTATCCATCATCTTTCTTTTCTTTTCTCATAATATTCATTTCTTCCATCACGACTTTATTTTGTTTCAACAAAAATTAAAAAAAAAAAAAACGGTGGTGACACACTGACAGACAGACGGACAACGAAGTGATCCTATAAGGGTTCCGAAGTTTTTTTCGGAACCCTAAAATTGAAAAAGTAGCCAAAGTAACCCACCGTTACGGTATGTCAGAGGACATTACTAAAAAAAACCTATCTCCGTGCCAAATTTCAGCCATATCGGTTTAGTGTGGCGTATTGAGTAACAAACATCCATATGTTTGTTACTCAATCACGCCACACTAAACCGATATGGCTGAAATTTGGATGTATGTATGGATGGCCATACATACATTCAAACTTTCACATTTATAATATAAGTAGGATAGGGAAAATCGGGACATTGTATAGGTACCTAAAGCTGGCAACACACATAGATACTAAATTTTCTTATTAACTGTCAGTTTGTTTGGCACAAAAGTGTGTCGACCTTGAAAAAAACTGGTTACACGATGAGGGACAAAAAATTGGGTAGCTGCGTCTCTGTTTATCACATTAATAACTTTATTTCTGCTCTCTTTTTAGTGTGAGTGAGAAAGAAATCGTCACTGACTCTATGTCTTCTCTCTCTACGACTCAAACGCTCAAACGACATCCATGCTTGAACAATAACTATAGGTAGTATGTATGGTTGATAACTTGATAGTCATTGTAACACTATTACTCCTGCTTGTAGCGTCTAATTCTTGAATAAAATAAACGGCTTGACTCATGATTACGTCGGATTTGTGAGTATGCCTCTGTAGTCTGGATTAAAACCCATTCATATATTATAAGAAAAAAGAATTATAGGAGATTATTATTGGGGAATTTGGACGATACCTTGCAACACTGGATTTGTAGTCTATACTCTGTACCCAAGACATATTGTTCTGTGACGTTTTATTCATTCCGTCCACGAGTCCAGATTCCGTCCTTGAATTCCTTGATTCCGTCTGTGGTTTTCAGTGTTGCTATTTATACAGATTTTTGGAATAAAAAAAAATTAAGAAACTTATTCATGAAAAAGATGGGTTTTATCCACAAACATATAAGAGTATGTTTGTGGTTTTATCCACAAACATTGTGGTTTTATCCGACCCGAAAAAAAAATAATTAATTGGTTCCCGCTTTGATATGCCTTTCGCACTCTAGCTGTAAAAAGAATCTTTTACTTCCTTTAAAATAAGCAGAACTTAGACTTAATTTTTACAGATTGCATATATTATTTTTAGTAGTACTTACAGATTTTGACTATACAATAAAGATTTTTAGGTTTGAGACGCACTGGCAGTGAACGAAAAAAGCATGCTTTATTCGTTGGCTGCGCACTGGTATTGGAATTTCTGCCTAACAGTAAACTCAAACCAGTCTTATCTAAATCATAATCATATAACGGCGCATAGGTAGATACATATCTTTAATATTCTTTAAAGACTTAGGTAAGTACTAAAATGATTGAAACAATAATGATGATTGTTCTTTTTGATAGTATGATGAAATCTGCATAAAACAGGAAGAAATCTTGAAAGAAACAAAAAATATTTCAAATAATATTTTATTTTTTCAATCTTACAATAAAAACCACTAAAGCAGAACAAACCTTTTTTTGATGTGTTTATATCAAAATCACAGACAAAAACATTGGGTTAGCAAGTTGGCAATGAGTTGGTGGGCCAACCTGTACTTGCAAATACAAAATATTATTTTTTCTTAAAGCTGTTAAAATGAAGTATAGGCGCGTTGTCTTGCGTATAACTCCTCTTATTTGTAAAAAAAAACTTAAGCGGTTCTTTGCCACTGTTCGTAAACATAAAATTAACTTAGATACATAAAAATTATTTCACAAAAAATATTGATTTCTCTTTCTTCAAAAGGTTTATATTATGGCATAATGCAACATGGTTTTTAAAAAATGGCCGTTAATTTTTTTATTAATACATAAGTACATACTTATTAATTTATTTTTAGTGTACCTAAATTGTTATATTAAAGTAAACGTTCGTTGTTGGTATTTCGCGATACATAAATAATAAGTAATATGTTACACTATCAAAAATATATTTCATATCCCACACTGGAATAAGTGTATTACAGATCGACCACGAAGTTACAAAAATCGATATACCCGCGCAGATTAGATTTTTTTTAGAAAGCGAGAAAATGTCATAAACAGTATTGTTCCTACCTACCATGATTGGTTACTTCTATCGTCTTTATCCGTTGTAATAAGTGAGATAGCATGAGTCTAATGAAAAGTAACTAATATATAATCCTTTTAATATTCTAAAGATTTTAGACTTAATTCGTGGTTTACTGACATAATTGTTATAAATACTACGAGTACGTACCACGGTAATTATTTTAGTTGGGATTGTCGATATTTCGATCCAATTGCATGGACCGTGGTCACGACGAGACTGCGGTGTTGCGAGACGTCAAGTTGAAGCTGTCATGGGTAGAATCTATCTACCCGCCTTCTTGATCTTTTCGGAGGAACGTCATTTAAAGTTCGGCAAAAAACACTAACAACGTCACTTTTAATATTCTGTTGTCTGCTTGTTTATATTTTATATTTGTGCATGAATATTGTTGGCTTATCAAATAAAATAAAAATTAAATAAACCGCTGCAACGCGTGTGATAATCGCTCCATGAGGCCTTGCTCTAAGAGTGAAAAACCATTATGTGATTAATGGAAAGAAGCCACGACTGTCATCGATGAGGAAATACGACTACAGGTTCAATGTTACATAAAATACGAAATATAAGACCGACAGTCAGTGAGTTGCTATCCCTTTCAGAATACTTGTTGCGGTAAAGGATAGATACTAGATTTAGACTGTCAATTTTTTTAAAGAATCTAAGCCAAGCTGAACTTGACTTATAGTCTCCTTTCCCCTCCAAATAAACGGACAGCTTGTGCTACGAGTGGGTATGACAATAGTGGAACGGGTGGGGCTCGAACCTGCGACCTTTCAGTTTTCAGACCTTTAACTGTTTAGCTATTGAGGCTTAAATTTTTGATTATGTATAACAAAATTAGGTTCAATATCCAGATTTAAATGTTACTTAAAGTACCGAGCGGTTTCACAAATAAATAAAATGGCAAATACAAAAAAAAAAAAACAAAAAAATCATAAAAACTGCCTATTTTTTAGGCAGCCTCAGCACTTTGACGCTGTTGTCGAACACGCAGTCGGTGCGAGACGGATACACGCTCTTCAAGTTGCCTTCAGTGTCAACCACTTTCACCTGGAACAAATCCAATCAAAATCGGTCAAGCAAATCAGTTCAGCACAGTACCAGCAATATAAAATTTTACAATAGATAACAAAACTTTGCTATGTATACAGTGTTTCCACAATGAAGTTTCAAAAATGCATACTTAAATACAATCCAATACATGTTAAGACGGGCAGACAGAAAGCAGACCCATTCCCGTTGGTGGCACCCGTTCATGAGCCTGACGCATGATCCAGCCGTTGCTTCGCTCAACCATATTTGAGGGAACGTAACAACCCGCACCACACGACACCACCACAGAAATGTTTAAAGAGAGCATGACTTAGGACTTATACTAGCTGATAATAGGATTAACAGGATACCTGCTGCACGGTGAGCGTGTGGTAGTCGTCGTCGTCGCCGTCGCCCACGCCCAGCAGCAGGCATTCGTGCAGCAGCTTGTCCATCACCGCCTTGCACGCGCCCAGCGACGAGTGCGACGTCACCTCCGCCAGCATCGACTTGCTGTCCGCCGACATCTGCCGACATCGCGATAGTGAGAACCGTTCGATTACAAGATAGTCTTCTACTTTCAAGATGTCATTTGCCATAAAAAGTATTGCCAGAGAAGAAAACTTCACATTAAAAAATACAATTATTATTTTCTTGTCTATGGTACGATGTGACGTCATTTTGTAATGGTTGATGACGGCCATCTTGACGTGGACGGGTAGTAGAGGGCGCTACTTTGCTATAGACAACAAAATCCCAATAAATTCTGACAGCTATTTTTTTTTCTATTTTTTAACATTTATTAACAGCTTTTAACATACTTTTAAAAAGACAAGTCTGTTGATTCGCTAGTAAAGCGAGATCCTAATCACTCACTTTGGTATCCTCGGAGTTGGTGATAGGTGGGAAGCTAATCACTCTGCCTGATGCGTCCTGCAGGCATGGATACTTAGGCTTGCCTTCCAACAAGTACAAATACCTTTAAATAATAAATATTATGGTTTAAATAGAATAAGTTTTAAAGTATTTAAATCAAATTTTACTTAGTGCTTACGAATCATCAAGTGAATCTAACACTTATTTGGAATGCTATTCCAACTGAAGAATCACCAAGAAACTCAATGGTTACTCTTTTAAAAAATAACAATAATATTATTTTATATAAAACTAGATGATGCAGCGACTTCATATGCGTGGATTGAGGTTTTATTTCTGACGGGAACTCTTCTTATTTATTTTATTTTTTTAAATAAAGAATATAAGCCAAGCCGAACTTGACTTATATTCTCCTATTCCCTCCAAATAAGCGAAAAGCTTGTGCTAGGAGTGGGTACGACAACAGTGCAACGGGTGGGGTTCGAACTTGCGACTTTTCAGTTTTCAGTCTGCACCTTTAGCCGTTGAGCTATTGAGGCTTTATTTTCTGGGATAAAAAATAGCCTATGTGCTATTCCAGACTATAATCTATCTCTGTGCCAAATCGGTTGTCGTTGCGATGTGAAAGTAACAAACATACAAACTTTCGTATTTATAATATTAATAGGATAATAGGATACAAGAATGCTGATACATCTATCTTCTTTATCAAAATCAGAAATAACTCCTACTTGTGAATGCCTGAGTACACGTTCCTCTTCTTTTCTTTCCTCAAAGCTTCAGCCTCTGCTGTGAGCTGCTGGAACAGCTGCTCGCCGGTGTAGGGCTTCGCGCGCGACAGCGGCGTGAGCTTCAACTTGGATGGGGCTTTGGCTGTGTACATGAGGTCACCTACAAACAGTGGAAATAGAATAGAATTTATATGCAGAATGTGGTACAACTATTTGGTCTTAAAACTATTTTGTCCTGACACATTCAACTAACAAATTAGTGTGCAAATTATGAGTTCCTTACAACATTACATTTACAACGTAAAATCACAAGAATAACAAAAATTTTATTAATAATGCCACTAATATAGCAATAACGCCTACAAGTTCATTGAAATGAGATTAATTAATAATTAAATAATTAAAATTCATGCATTTCTAATTAATAAATAATTAAAAAATAAAAGTATGATTTCCTTAATTTAAATTATAGATGGCAATAATGATGACTAGACTAAAAGGTCATAACTCATATCCATGGTTCATTATATTACCAAAATCTCTCCAAATTAGTGTCTTGTGACCAGTGTTCAATACACTTTAATGGTGGAGAAAAACACTGTGAACAATTCTGCACACCTGAGAATTATAATGTTCTCGTATGTGTGTGAGGTCCGACAAGCAGTCTGGCGGACACTCAGTAGTGAGCCGTTTATTAGTAGCTCATGATTCAGTATCCTATATTCTCAGTGGCTATTAAAATTTGCTAACTAGAACTTTCTGTTTTAAAACAAAATGAGGTTTGTAATTGGAAACTTTCCATTGATTTCCATCGATACTGTAAATGTCAAAAATAGAGAATATGGGGGCAGAATATCAATCTAACAACTCATCTTTGTATAAAAAGATATAAAACTGACCTGGTGGTATTTTCCCAAAGTCGTGTGTTGCAATGGTTGCTACGTTTCTCTTGTCACACACAGTGTCGTGCAACTTTGTCTGCAGTTGGATGAACTTCTTGAACAGAGCGTCGTCAAACTTCAGCTCATTGATGACACAGCACAGGATGTACGGACGTATGTTCCACACTTCGTTCTCAACAATTTTCACCCTCACAGTATCATCTTCTACGTGTAGGATTTTCATGGAGTGGCACAAGTCACATACTTCGTCGGGTGGGGGTTCTTCCTGTTTCTTACCTTGAAATTATATTCAAATTTCATTATTATGATTAGATTTTATATTATGACGTTGTCCCAAACATAGATACCGATCGCCGCTGTTAGTTCTACTCCATACTGCGCAAAAAAATCGTGCGAATTTTTGCGTGCGGTAAAAAAAATCGGTAGTTTGATACACATTTTACGCGGTTTATAAATCGTAAGTGCGGGTATCTCCATATGATTGCAAGTGTTACAGAATTGCAAAAAAAATATCTCACAGATTTTATTTGCAGTGTGGGCTAGGGCTTAAAGTATTTGTTTGCCCAGGCCGTTAGGATAGATGAGAGAATATTACTCAAGTTCATCTAAGTTACTTTTCTTAAAAAAAAAAACTTTTATTAATTTTATCCCTTTCTTTCCATTTACCTTTCTTGCCTTTCGCTTTGCCAGTAGTTGGAGTGTTGTCTTCCTTTGGGCAGTGTTCCCGTATGTAGTCTATCACTTGCTTGGTCCTGCACTGGTCCACAAGTTTCATTAGACGCTTGTCCGATAACTTGTTGCCTTTAAAGTTTAATTCTGTGGAAAAGGGTTACATACATAAAGTTTACTTTATTCATAAATAATAAATGCAAAAATCCTAAATATATCTAATCAATTGTTATTATAGAAAGATGATCTAAAAAGTATTATTGCATCGTTATTTCACTAGTTTAGCAATTTTTATTGTAAGGTATTTAAAGTTATTGAAAATTTGTGTAGTATAAAAATACTGCATATAATTACTAATTCAGCTAAACCTGGAGGTACTTACCCTTTAATTTGGACATACTAGCTATTTCCCCAGGCACTACCTTGATTTTATTATCACCAATATCAAAATTTTTCAGTGATGGTATTGTGCGAACAATGTGGCTCGGAATAGACTCAATTTCGTTACCCTTTATCTTCAAGTCGGTTAAATGTGGCAAATTAGCGTTCTCAGTATCCAAGAAGGAAGTTAATTTGTTGTTAGAAAGATCGATTATGATTAAATTGGGAAAATCGCCTAGCTTTGGCATTTCAGTTATTTGATTAGAACTGAAGTTGATACTAGTTAACTCCTTCATCTTGTTCAGGCTTTCTGGTATCTTTGCGAGTTGATTTCGAGACAAATCCAGCACCTTTAACTTCGGTAAAGAGGTTATGTTTTCATTGAATTCAGTCAACTTATTCCCGTACAACAAAAGCGATTGTAGGTTCACTAGTAGTTTTATATCGTCGGGAATCGACGAGAGACATGTGTCGCTGATATTCAAGAGATTTATATTAGTTACTGTGAACAGAGTCTTGTCTAAACCCTCTTCTGAAATACGCTTCGAAATTGCGGCACCCGCCAACTTGATTTCGTGTCGATTTTCAGACTTTGCAGTCAGAACTTCTGGCCACGGACTCATTTTTGATTAAACTGTATAACTATGAGTACTAAACAATTTTATTTTTATGAGATAAAGTGCAATTAATGAAAAAATTAAAATAAATCACAACACGTCGTTTTTTCTTAAATTAAAAAGTGACATTTGACATTTGATTTGAGTTAACTGTAACAATGTTGCTATAAATAAAATTATAACATAAAATAAGGCTCTATCTACATTAATTTCGGTCCTAACTCCGGATCTTGTCCGGGTCAGATCAGGAACTCGAACTGTCGAATTCTTTTATCTGTCTGTTCATCCAGGCAAGGTACTTTTCGGAAGGGTTAAATCGATCTTCGGGACTTTCACGTCACAGGCAGATGCAGGATTATACAGGGAATAATCTAGGTCTTGAGTCTGATCAGAGTGTGAGTGCGGTCTATAAATTCAGCATAAGTATCATCTATTCCTTTCGTTTAGCTGCTGCTGTGAGGCAGAAAACTTGTTGGTTCGTTGAGATTGCTTCATAACTTATCTTGGCGACTTGCAAGAAATTAGAGAAATTAAAGAAAAACAGGCATTTTAATCTTTTTAATTACAAACATGAAAAAACCGCAAATAAATTGAATATGTAGTACACGATGAGGTAATTGCGTTATTTGGAACCTTCATCTTCTTCGCCTTCTTCTTCAGCGGAGGGTGATTCTTCTTCAGATGAGGAAGAATCTTCTTCAGACGAGGAATCTTCTGGTTTGGCTGCAGATGGGTCCCAGTCGAAGTCGACGCCGGTCACTTCTTTCAGCCATTCGTGATATGGCGCTGGGCGGATAAAACCTGGAAAGCATACTTAGATAAAGTACCTATACAGTAGATATTGCGATTGCTTATTCACGAAAGGGATAGACAACAGCTCATTACGGCTACAAGCTGTTCAATACGGATTTTATAGCCGTATAGTCTTCTCAGACCAGGGCGCGTTCGGAACTCTTGTACTTAGGTAACTTTGGTTTTACCTTTCATAAATGATTATCTCCATTACTTTGCGTTTACTTAGTTGTAAAATTGTTGAAATAAATTGATTAATTTATTATGTTTTTAAACTACGAAATAAGTCTATGAGTTTGAGTGTCATTTGAGTTATTTGATAAAATATTGAGTTTAAATTAAACATTCTCACCAGCAGGGAAGCCGGTGTGGCAGCCGGTGCCGGACACGAACGATGTCACGCCCACTTCAGTGGGCAGGCCGTCCACGTCAACGACCACAAGTGGACCACCGCTGTCACCCTGGACAAGATATTGCATTTTTATAGGTTTTTAGGGGCTTTGATATTCAAATCTTGAGCATTGAACATACTTACTTGAATTTGGATGAAAAAAAAGAACACCGCAGGAGCTTTCATACGACATGTTCAGAATTGGATTCAGAATAGTGCATGCTTGGTTTACCTTTCTATCAGAATAGTTTCAGTGCCCAAAGCTTCTGACCAGTGCAGGATCGCACCGGGGATGGGCTATGGAGAAAGAGGATAGGGCCACACCCTCTTTCTCTTCAATAAATAGACCTCAAGCGGATTGCTGGCAGCCGCTAGATGTAGAAGGCACAAGATTCTGCGGCGTTTCTTTCCTAAGTCTAGCTATAGACGCTATTGTTTAACAATAACTGATATATTTGAAACCTGGCAAGTGGATTGGCTGGTGACGTTGTAGTTGCCAGCGCAGATGGTGGAGTCGACGACGATATCACTTCCGCCGAAGGCAGCTCTGCATCGTTCGTTGCTGGTGCCGCGGAGGTACACCCAGTTCAGAATCTCGGGCGATTCGCCTGTCAAATCAAAAAGCAAAAACTATCAGCTCTGGCATTGTCTGATAACCCACACATTAAGTTCCGTGCCATTGTACAAGATTTAACACCAGCTCTCAACTGGGTGGCTGAACATATGGCTGTCTCATTACATGCAGCTTTTCCGAATACTTTTCCGCAATTGACCAAAGACCTTCTAGCGGTGCACTGTGACATACGTACACATTTTATAGAGTTCCAGTGGTTTTAAGGGGAAGAAAAGTAAAATTACTTGAGTCTAATGGCTCAGTTATTCAAGGAAAGTTTCTTGAATGCGAGCGAAACTTTCGGCACTCACATTCGAGCATTGCTTAACTGATGCGAGTTTTTGTCATAATGTAATGCTGTGTATTATTATCGCAAACTATTTCTTGTCGCTTGCGTTCGGGAAACTCTTCTTGTGTGACTGACGCCTTAGTTTAGTACCATTGGTCCACGTGCGTCCCCAACCGCTGGTTTGCAGCTTGACGTTATCGTAGTTCTTATCCTTGTCTGCAGACGCTTGGAGCCTGATGGGTTGAATAACGTCTGGAAAAAGGAATAAGTTGTTAGATATTGAAATCTAAATATATAAGCCTTTTATACAGGGTGTCGCACGGCTATGCCACATGGAGGGGAAGTACCTTAAATATTGTAGATGGAACATTTTACTGAAAGAAGACTTCATTTTAATTTAAAAAACAATTTAAACTGCATTCATAGATTTTTAAATAATTGCCTGGTTGAACCGGGACTCGAACCCGCTATACGAGAAAAAAAATTAACCTGTATCTTTATCATACCGATCGGAAGGCTTCATCGTAAGGATTATTTTTTGTTAAATAACATAGCATGAGAAATAAAAGGAAGACCATGAATTTTAGCCTTTGATGTAAAATTTTGTTCAGAAAAATGAAAAGCTGACATTCGTAGCTCTGTTGCAGCGGGACTGAAGGACAAACCAATAAATCAACAAACAAACACACTTTCGCATTTATAGGTAGGTTCATTTTTCTGAACAAAATTTTACATCAAAGGCTAAAATTCATGGTCTTCCTTTTATTTCTCATGCTATGTTATTTAACAAAAAATAATCCTCATGATGAAGCCTTCCGATCGGTATGATAAAGATACAGATTAATTTTATTTCTCGTATAGCGGGTTCGAGTCCCGGTTCAACCAGGCAATTATTTAAAAATCTATGAATGCAGTTTAAATTGTTTGTTAAATTAAAATGAAGTCTTCTTTCAGTAAAATGTTCCATCTACAATATTTAAGGTACTTCCCCTCCATGTGGCATAGCCGTGGGACACCCTATATATTTAGATTTCAAGGTGACTGACTGACTGATTTATCAACTTACAGCTCTAACCGCTGGACGGGTCGGGCTGTTTGGCATACAGATACCTAGCTATTATGATGTAGGCATCCACTAAGAAAACCTATGGGGATTAAAAAGCGGGTTGATGAAAAAGATAAAAAAATCGAAATTTAGCGTGAGCGGAGCCGCGGGCAAAAGCTAGTAGGAAATAAACG
The DNA here is from genome assembly GCA_038048805.1 of Hipparchia sbordonii. NCBI lineage: Eukaryota > Metazoa > Arthropoda > Insecta > Lepidoptera > Nymphalidae > Hipparchia > Hipparchia sbordonii. The sequence continues at coordinate 1,097,747 of CM076107.1, read as the reverse complement.
TTTCATATTATTTTCGTTCTAGCAAAGTGTGACCATTAAATTCTATTGAAATTATTCTTTTTCAAAAAATCTTTTTTCCTTATTTGCACCTTATGGCTACTGTAATATGGTATAATAGTACATTATGGTACAAGTGTAAAAGTTGGTGATTACCGCTGAGGCGCTATTGAGACCCGAGCCGTTAGGTGAGGGTCTTAAGGTAGCCGAGGACGGTAATCATCAATATACACGTGTATCATACGACGTTTTTCAACATACTTGTGAAGAAAATAATACTAAAATAGTACATTATGGTACAAAACAGTGAAAACTAGTTGTGAAAATTTTTTCGCAATGGCGGGAAAAATTAATGTTCTTTTGTTCGCCCTCTTGAGATGCTCTTGAGGGCAGGCAAAGATCGACGACCATACAGTCTATTCAGGTGTTTATTTGATTTAATCAGTTTTCCGGAATGCGCGCGCACCTTTAATAGCCATAGACTAAAAGAATGAGGTTTCTTTTTTTTGGCTTTTTTCTTATAGCCACGTACAAAATGGGGAATTTCCAGTTTTCTTTATTACAGAAAAAACAAAAGTTATATTTGAGTGACAGTTTTATTTATTAAACACGTACAAGTTGAAATTTTCTATTTAAATACGAAGTTGTATGAAATGAGCAAGCAATAGGTATCTTGGCAATAGGTAGGATCTTTTTTGTAATAGAAACTTTTTTAAGAACAAAGCAACTCAACCAATAAAATTAAAAAAAAAAATTCTATAACTCACATTGTGAATAATAGTAATCAAAAGTCACAGTTTGAGTTAAAGGTGTCATTGTGTGCCTAATTGCGGTGAACCGGGAGCCACTTTATGAGCAAGTGTGTTGAAAAGTAAGATACTGGTATTGACCTGTCACCCGCACCATGCTACAACGAAAAAAGCATTTTTTAATTTAAACAAATTTTTTTTATTTACTGTAGGTATGACATCCTCTCTGGCGCTGGGAGGGCTAGGGTTCGATCCCCGGCGGGGTGAATTTGGAAATTTATAATTTCTAAATTCTCTCTGGTCTGGTCTGGTGAGAGGCTTTAGCCGTGGCCACTTACAACCCTACCGTCAAAGACGTGCCGGCAAGCGATTTAGCGTTCCGGTACGATGGCGTGTAGAAACCGACTAGGGGGTATGGGTTGAATCTGTACTGTCATGCCCGTTCCAATTTAGCCCATCACCATCTTAGACTGCATCGTCACTTACCACGAGGTGAGATCGCAGTCAAAGACTATCTTATAATAATATCAAAAAGTTACCATTGAACTCCAGCACGCGGTTAAACTTGAGGACACCGATGTCGTGGGGCTGTACTCTGGTGAGGGACTCGTCGAATTCAGGGTAGTTGTAGTACTCCGTCGTCTCGAACAGCATCTGAGGGTTGGTTAGGCCGAGGGCACCGGCGCGAATCACGAAGGTCACACGGCTGAAAAAAGGAGATAATACTAATAAAAAATAAATGAGTCGCATGCCCCAAGCGAGCGAAGTGAGCGTGAATTTTTTTTTGAAAATTTTGAAAAAAATGTTAGGCAAAAAGCGAAAAAGCCGTTTAATATCCGCGGCAACGTTACCAAACGTCCAACGTTAACAAGCGCGGCGATAGTGAAATATATATTTAACATTCCACAGAACAGATGTCTTTTTATAAAGAAATGACGCCAATGACGCAATTTTTCATATTGCTATATCGAAAACTACAGCAGGAAGGAGAATACCGATTAGATAGATCGATAGAGAATTTTTTTCTAAGTAAGATAGCATTAAAAAAATCGTATTTGGCCAAATGTGAGTTATCGACGTTATAGCTTGAGGGTGCCCTGAGCAATGGGACTAACTTAGCGGTGCAGTGAGCGGCGGTGAGCCCCCACTCGCTGTGGATGATGGAGGCGCCGCAGCTGCTGACCCTGCCTTCGCGCGACACCATGCGGACGGACAGCTGGTACGGGAACTGGCCCTCCTCCGCCTCCCAGCCCGAGACTATCCTGGTCATACCCGCTGCAAGCAAATATCAGAAAACATTTTCTTAATCAAAATCAATAAATAAATAAATAAATAAACATTTATTCAGCTCACACAAAAAATTCAACTTAGGTACAGAGTTTGAGTAATACTAAGTGAGATCTATAGACTGCACCCCCACTCCGCCCAGACCCAGGACAGAGCCAAAACGAGACAGATTTATGTCAGAGCACATTTCTGTGGCTCGCTTCAACTCTAACCCAAGTCCGAGCCGAGCCAGAGTACACTACTCTATAGATCTCAGCATTAATCTATGTCCTTAGATATGTTTTTATACATAGAAAATTTAAAAAAAAAACATGCATTTCATGTATAAATGTAAATCAATTTATTTCATGTAGGCCAACTTTTAGCTCTTATGACACGTCATAAATCTACCACCGGTTCGGAATGCAGATTCTGCTGAGAAGAGCCGGCAAGAAACTAAGCAGTTGCTCTTTGCAAAAAAAAAATTTTACAATAGGTAACAAAACTATGCTATGTATACAGTGTTTCCGCAATGAAGTTTCAAAAATGCATACGTGAGTACAAACAATCCAATACATGTTAAGACGGGCAAATAAAGTAGACCTGTAGACCCATTCCCGTTGGTGGCACCCGTTCACGAGCATGACGCATGATCCAGCCGTTGTTTCGCTCAACCATAATCGCTATAATAATCGCATACCTATGCGTAAGCCTGCAGCTGGATCATCTAAAAACCATTATAAGCTGGATTTGACGACCTCCCTGGTGCAGTGGTGAACGCTGTGGTCTTAAAACTGGGAGATCTCGGGTTCGATTCCCGGCGGGGGATATGCGAAACTTTTACACATTTTTATTGGAAATATCGGGGGGATTTTTGAGATAAATCAATATTGTAGAAAATGAGAAATTGTTTTGGCCTAGCCCGGCGTTTATATTCCGCAGCGGTATAAGCTAACTCTACTAGACCCATGAGGTCAAAAGAGATATCCAGCTAGAAAGGGTTTAATATCATTTAAAAATCATACCGTCTCGAACATTTTCGACGAAATCTAGAGCATCAGAGGTGGGCAAGGCGTTTCCCTGAAAGAAAAAATAAGAAAATTAAGAAGCTTCCTTTCAGAAAAAATGTCTTATTTCAGCAAAAAAAAAAAGGTTTGGTAGATAAAATTGTCATTTCAATTTTAAGTTTTAAAAACGCAAAAATGCTCAACGGTGTAATGGCGTCGCTCGTGACGTCACTTCTATGTGATTATCTTTAACAAAGTGCTTTTGAATTTATTACATGGCCACCTGTGGCTCCTATAGCTAGACGAGACTCTTCCACCAGGACATAAGACAGTCTTTTCAATGAATTTTTCAAAAATTACATAAATCGCTGCTTCAGAACTAAAGGGCCACGAAACAAAATTTTCCAAATTCACTTTTATTTCAAAAAGATACCGGCCGAATTGATAACCTCCTCCTTTTTGGAAGTCGGTTAAAAATAGGTCCATAACGCGAAGACATTCGTCAAAATTGGCCTTTAAATCACAATAATTTACGCGTACGCCCTTTTAGCATTTTCATACATTGTAAGTTGGAGAGCCAAAAAAGCAAAAAAACTAAATAAAAATTTTCAATCTGCTCTCGTGAAAAAACTTAAATTTTGAGATGTGGCTCTTTAGTTTAGAAGCAGCGAAATGTTGAATTTGTGTAATGGCAAATCACAAAATCAGTCTGAGTCATGTGTTAAAAGCATTATCATAATCAATTGCTCAACGGATTTATGATAGCGTTAAACTTTTTTTAACTAAAACTACTTTATGACATCCATTTAACAAGAATATTTGTATTGAAATGAGGTAATGGTAAAATATTTTGTCAAAGAACTGCATTCATGTTACATCAAAGCTATGACGAACATAGTTATGCCTAAGATTGGAAGATGGTGTAAAATAGTTCAACAAGTTGTAGCTGACTTCTTAATGGTAGGTTAGGGTTCCTAAGTGCTTGGATGGCGACCGTTTTCCGGAAAGTTCAGTATTGGAAAAACCAGTAAGTACTATGTTTAATGGATGAGTAGGTATGACATCTTTCGGTTGACGCACTTAACGGTCGTTTTATTTTTTAATTAGGTGTTATCGATTTGTAGGATAACATCGTATCCGTTTCAATTCTAATCGAGCGATGACATACAAACATTTTAATATTATCAGCCGTATTAGGACTTATCGCTTACGTTTCTCTATTTTATCATATAATATAGCATATAAAACTTTGATAAGCAAGCCTAAGCAAGTAATTGTATTACTTTTTATTTAATTTTTAAATTCCCCGATAGGTAGGTAATAGATGGAAAATTGTTCAGCCGTGCTTTGTCACTTATGAAAATCTAAAAAAAAAATTTAAAAACTCTTCAAACTATAAAAAAACTAGGTTTTGTCCCGCGACTTCGCCCTCGTGAAGTTTGGGTTCTAACAATCTCGCGGGAATCCTCTGTTTTTCCGGGACAATAGGTAGCCTATGTCAATCTCCTAATCCTCAACTGAACCCATGCAAAAAATCACCTTAGCTCCGTAGCAGCGTGATTGAAAGACAAACCAACGAACAAACACAATTTTGCTTTTATAAGAATATTGTATGAACGAATATTTCTACTTACAGTTATAATAAGTAAGTCAATAGGGTGATGCAGGGTAGGGTAGGTTTAATCACATAAGTCCAGCCAATTAGCTCAAACATTCACGATATTACGGCTAGATTTATGGTAAGATTATAGATATCGTAATTTTTTTATTATTATATTAGCTTTAGCTCTTTGATTTTCCGAGATAAAATGTAGCCTATATCACTCTCCTATACCCTTGCAAAAACTCACGGCATTCCGTACCTCTGTTGCTGTGTGATTGACAAATCAACAAGTCAACAAACAAACACACTTTCATATTTATTTTATTTTATAAAACTAACGCACTCCTCACAATAACTTGTCGGTGCCGTGTATATTTTTCGTAGCATTAGCGTAGACCGCTACGCACTACGGGACTGCTACAAAAAGCTATGGTCATTATGAAACGAGGTGGCAGAGAAATGGCCTACTTTTCAGAATGCATGGTCATGGATAATAGAGGGTTGAATTTCTTTCTGGTTCTTCTCGGTTGGAACGGCATTCTGAAAACCGGTGGTACGGGTTTCAATTGGTTGATTTGGAAGCACTTAGTAATATGAAAAACTTGTCTATTTTATTATATTCTAAAAAAATTATACCGAAATCGGTTCAGATAAGTTGGAATTATGTATAGCCTGCGCAAAAAAATATGCTTTTAATCGAGTGCTGAACTTTTATGCACTCACGAATAAATAAACAGAAAAACTCTTAACTTTTTTATTATAGTCATTAAAATTAAAAAAAATAAGTAGATTTTTTTTATTTACCCAACTTAACGCCAATATAAACACAAGAGCACGCGCCACCGCCATATTTGAAATAATTAGATTAACGAGTAAAATCATATCGAAATCTCGTATTTAAATCAATATCCATTACTCATTTATGAAATTAGTGATGTTACGCTGTTTTTTATCGGAGTCGAATTCAAATTATATTTTGGTGGAGTCGAGTCGAGTTTCATCTCACGTCAGTAGTACGATTCTATTTTCTATGGTTTTATCAAATCAATATATTATTATGTATTTATGTTCAGTTAGTAATATTGAGTTGATAATTGCTGTAGCTCATATTAATCAATAGTACTGGTTAAGTAACGTTTAACAAAGTTCTCAATGTCGATCAATTTTACAAGTAATTGAGGTAATGACGTCAATTTATTTAAGACTAGCTAATGCCCAAATTTCAGTCAAATCAGTTCATTCGTTATGGCATGAAGGTGTAATTAACATCTATTCCATTCATCCACACAAACTTTCACATTTATAATTTTATAATATTGGTAGCATAACTTAAAACTACGAAGGTTCCAAGTGTATACATTCAACGCTCTGAGAATTAATAAAAAAAAAAAGATACCGGCCGTGATAACCTCCTTCTTTTTGAGAGTCGGTTAATACATTTTGAATTCAAGTCGAAAACACGCGTAACATCCCTATTAGCGTAAATTACTAATCAAATCAGATTGATTGATATTTTATCGCATTATTTGAAGCATGAATTTTGTACCCATGTCTTGCCATATCTGCTAAATATCTAATTAAATTGAATTTAGGTTTATGTTTTGGTAATTAAATTTTAAATATTCACATCATAGTTAGAGAGCCGGAGCAATTTGTTGAATAGAAATTTAATAAATTAATGCTGTACTTTAAAAGCTTCAATAGCTAAATGGTTAAAGGTGAAAACTGAAAGGTCGCAGGTTCTAACCCTACCCGTTGCACTACCTGTCGTACCCACTCCTACAATCACAAGCTTTCCGCTTTTTTGGATGGAATAGTCCTCCTATTAGTCAACTTCAGGTTGTCTAATATTCTTTAAAAAAAAAACATCTGGTCAAATAACTTCTTACATTTTTCCACGAATAGCTTGGCCGAGTAGAGTGGAAAAAAATATTTTTTGTCGAGGCCTTTGCTTATTTGAGGGAAAGTATAGATAAGATAAGATATGAAAGGATTATCTGCTTACAGAACACATAAAAAATCATTGAACCGAGAAATATACAAGAGATTCATTTAAATATATTGAAAAAAAAAAAAGAATTGTTCTTAGCCCCAAGATTTTCAGTTAAATATCCACTTTAATGAGTCTGAATAGTTGAGTCCTTGAGATTTAAGTGAAGATTTAAAGACCTACGAGATCTTGGAAAACAGATGTTAGGGTTTTCGTAGAAAAATATACCTCCCTGGGGCAGTAGCGAGCGGTCGTCTTATAAGTTTGCGCGGGTTCGACTTCCGTTAGGGGCAATTTAGAGATTTAATTTATTACTGTTTTGCCTGATGGTAGGCTTAGATTGTATTGTATTGTATTGTTTATTTCTTCGATTTAGACTTACAAAAGCGCTTACGAATGTCAACAAATTTTACATCAATAAGTACAAAATACTTAATAAAAATAAAAATAAATAAATTAAATGTCAAAAGAAAAAATTATGTACTACTTATGTCAAGGGATTGTGGCTAGTAATGACTCTAGCGGTAAAAAAATTGCCTCTTTCGCAAAAGGAACCGATTTTAGGAGATTCAACTAAAGTTGATGGTAGAGGGTGATAGAGTCTGGACATTTATAAGAACCACAGGTTGGCTCACAATTTTGAATTTGGGAAAAAGAAAATGGCCTTAATTCTTCCGAGTTACCCCATTTTTTTTAATTCGATGACAAGATAGTCCTTCACTGCGATCTGACCTGATGGTAAGTGACGATGCAGTCTAAGATGGTAGCTGGCTAACTTGGAAGGGGTATGGTAGTAGATTCAACCCATACCCATGATTCGTTTCTGCACGCCGGGACGTTAAATCGCTTGGCGGCACGTCTTTGACGGTAGGGTGGTAACTAGCCACGGCCAAAGCCTCCCACCAGACCAGATCAGATACAAATCGAACCCGAGACCTCCTAGTTATAAGACCACAGCGCTCACCACTGCGCTAGGGAGGTCGTTAAAACGTCGCCACTTCCCGAATCGTAATTAACAAATACTTGATTAACTAAATTAGTAAGGTTATTAGTAAAAATTTTCTTTTCCCATCAAAATGAGTATGAGTATATAAAACAACAATATATATTATTAAAATCTAGCCTAATAATCTGGCTAATAAGCAATTTTACTTTAACCTAAACTTATAAAATATCTTGTATACTAAGAAGTAGTCCACTCTTTCTTTATCGATTGAAGATACTTTGTCCTGTGTTCTTTGTATAGTATTAGTGAAGATGTACCAATAAATAATTAAATATTACGTATCAAGTGTTTAAGAAGGCTTAAGAAACAGGCTGTTAGAGACTCTCACACAATAGTAGTTGAAGAGCGCTCAGCCTGTGAGTTTGACTTGTACTCATAACTTCTTAACACATATAAAAGTGTTAAGACCAACATTTTATTCCTTCAGATTTTCCACAAAAGGCGTTTACGACGAAAAATAAAGAAAAAAACGCACATCCGAATTGTGTCAAGCGTGCGCTCACAAAGGCAGGTATAAATAGGTCCGCGTAGCTCGTAGCTGTCACACGCGCCGTATTGCAGTGGTCGCCGGCCGCGCATGCGTGCCGGGGTTGTCAGGGGAAATACATTATATTATTACCTCGGAAAATTATGATCTTCTTCATCCTTATCATAAACCGATAGACGTTCACAGGTTCTAGTAAAAGTCAGGTTTGCCGCCAGGAGTAAATATGGGGAGTAAAATAGTTCCTAGTAGGGTAAGGATGCCGAATATGAGATGGTTGCCAAATATGAGATAGTTAGGTTTTGGCGAAACTAATCGCCGCAGCTATTTGGCGATACTGTCACCAGAAGCCGCGTGGCAACAGACCGAAACATGTGTTGGTGCTTCCCAGTTCGAGGCGAAGTCAGGTTGTGTACGTGCGGATTTTTACGAAACCACAAAACCCGATTTTTGACACCAAATATTAACGAGGTATGTTACAACTTTATAGTCACACTAAATGATTTAAATTTACAGTCATTGTATCAGTTATATGATTAATTTTACAATGCATTTGCAGTTTAGTTGTATTTTCTTCGTCAAGAAATAATAGGCAGCCTAGTTTTTAAATTTGGGTGTTTTCCTAATATGAGACACGTGGGGGCTCCTTAAATGAGATATCTCATATTAGGATGTATAGAAATACGACTATTTAAAAACCTCTTTTTCTAGATGCCGTCGATCAAGGAAGTCCTAGGACCACGATGCCATAATACGGGCCGTGAGTGCAGTGCGAAGCAAACAAATATGTTACCAAATAGCGTCAAAACTTTCGATGTTCCTAAGAGTATCCTAGAACGTTATGTCAAAAAAGATGCTAATGCAGAAGTATTTGTCAAGGTTCATGGGAAGACCTCCAGCTTTTTCTGACTATTTAGAAGCAAAAATAGAAAAATATTGTAAAGTTGGACTAACGATTTTATGGGTTACATCTACATCTGAAGAACATCAAGCACTTGGCACAAGCACATGATAATATATTATTGGAACGAAGTTCCTTATTAAGTTGTTACTAAAACCTTTTTATTTAGTAGTACGATGTTGTAGATTAATAAATATCGCCAATAAAAAGTTTTTTTGAATTGATTTCTTTCCTTTTTCTCTAAATCTATACTATCTCATATTAAAAACCCTTGGTATCTCATAATAGGAGACCATTTCCCTGAGACGTAATTTCTGACTTTTCTAATATTATTTGATATAACAAAAAATCTATTATACCTAGCACTAAACGGTCTTTTAAGGATAAACTTCATTAAATACTTATCGAATATAAGTGATTTTCATAGTTATTAGTGCAATAATTTATTTTTTATGGCCGAATATGTAAATGGTATCTCATATTCGGCATCTTTACCCTATAGTTCTTCCTGAGAATAAGAAAGTTTGGTGAAATCTTATTGTATAATTAAGAATAATCTAAATATATAAAAGGAAAAGATGACTGACTGACTGATCTATCAACGCACAGTTCAAATCACTGGACGGATCGGGCTGTTTGGCATATAGATAGTCATTATGACGTAGGCATCCGCTAAGAAAGGATTTTTAAAATTGAAACCCATAAGGCGCTAAGATAGGGGTTTGAATATCGAACTTAACGTGAGTGAAGCCGCGAGTGAAAGCTAGAGCCAGCGGTTAGATAGATAGATTTTTTTTTGCCTTTTATATATTTAGATGAGTGTAGAAGTTTATTATTTTATATTTTATTATCCTTTGTTCCTTAGCGGGTTTTAAAAAAAATTAATCACAGAAAAATTCTCCGAGAAACGCGTAAGGAACGCGCTTTCCGTTCTTTGTCCTTCTAAAGATTGCAGGTTTTTTATTTGTATCACATAAGTGTTTTCCGTATATATGATTCTTTTATTTTCCGTACCTTTTCCGAAATTCTAGCTACAAATTGGTCTACAACAAATAAATAATGTTGATTTTTTTAGAATCTTTTAATTTACCCTAAATCAGAGGAAATTATTTTCGTCTTGCAACACTGCTTTTCAGTTTGGCGCGCGCGCGAAACACTCCCTCAAACCATGATGGCGGTCGCTCGCGTAGCGCGCCTCGCGTACTGACTCCCCATTGTTTAACGCGGTTTTGTGAAATAAATGTTTAGTGTCAATAATGTTATAGTGTAGTGTCAAATCGTAGGTCGATAGGTTTTCCGTGTGCCAGTGTGTTACCGCTGTGTTGCATGAGTGATCCTAATGGCGGGGTGGGAAGTGCGCGGGACGCTGGACGCCTGTCACCGGCCAGCACCGAACAGCTAACGTTAGTAATTTACCTTTAAGAAGGAAAAAACCGTATTAATATACACTAGTACACTCTTATAGTCATTAGTCTCAAAAGAGCTAAAAATGAGCCGTATCTGAGCCGTAAAAGGTCTAGGTGTTACTGCGATCGATGAATGAAAAAAAAAAAACGAAGAGCTCAAAGCACCGGTACAGTAGGTACCCTGAAAAAGAAAATCGTATTAGTGTACATTTTAATATAATTATATAGTCTCAAAGAGGCTAGAAATCGTAAAAATGTCTAGTGGTGACGCGATCGATAAATAAAAAAAAGAAAATCTCAAAGTATCATTACAGTAGGTACTTACCCTGAAAAAGAAAAATCGTACTAGTATACTAGTATATTCGTATACTTATTTGTTACAAAAAGCCTAGACCTGGGGAGCCGTAAAAATTCTAGTTGTTACTGCGATCGATGAATGAAAAAACCGAAGAGCTCAAAGTACCGGTACAGTACCCTGAAAAAGAAAATCGTACTAGTATCCATTTGAATATAATTATATGGTTATTAGTCTCAAAAAGGCTAGAAATCGGAGCCGTAAAATGATCTAGTGGTTCCTGCGATCGATGATTAAAAAAAAAGGAAAGTCAAAGTCTCATTACAGTACTTACCCCGAAAAAGAAAAATCGGACTAGCATCCTCGTAGGTATATTCGTATATTTATTTGTAACAAAAAGCCTAGCCCAAAACCTGGGGAGCCGTAAAAATTCTAGTTGTTACTGCGATCGGTGCATGAAAAAAAGAACAGTTTGAAGTATCGTTACAGTAACCTGAAAAATAAATCTGTATTAGTACATACGCCTATACTAGTATAGCTCATATTAGGCTCAAACACAGGGCTCAAAAGTCTAGAATGAACGAATCGAAAAATAAAATAAAGAAAGCTCACTGTATCGTTACAGCTAACTTTAGTGTATTACCATAAAAATGTTAAATTATACCTATGTAATATCTTGATGTTATGTACTATAGTTACATTACTAATTTACCCGTTCCACTATTATTATCGACCCCCTTCTTAGCACGAGCTTTGCGCGTCTTTGGAGGAGAGAGGGGGTCAAATATGGTCAATATTCTAAAAAAAAAAAATGTTTTATAACTTTGGAAGCCAAATTTGGCTTTTTACATTTAATGTCGATAGTTACCGGTTATTAACATCAACGGTGTTACCCCTCATGAGCCAGAACTTGCTTCAGAAGTTTCCTCCATCCATCTATATCATTCGCGTTCATTCTCCAACTTCTTGTAGCAATACTCTATAATAACATAATTAAAGTTTTGGCCGACCGATATTTCTACGACCGTCTGGGTAGTTACCAGTATTATCCTCAAAAGGGCTAGAAATTAATAGAACGTTGAGCCAGTTATAAAAAAAATATTAGGTAGGTACAACCGCTGAATGAGTTCAAAGTAAAAAAGCTCTAATACAACATACCTATTAAATAGGTAATTTTTTTCTTCAGAAAGAAAAAAATACAGGAAAAAAATATTATTAACGCCTAGAGTAAAATTAAATTATATTAGCACATAATATACATATTTTTTATAGAACCGCGAATAAGTTATTTTTCTTCTGAAAAGTGATTTATTGGCTTTTTAAAAACCTCTTTGGAATCTTTATTTGAACGGCATCAAAGCAAAGGGAATAAAGTGTTCGTATATTTAGGATACAAGCTATCGTATTGTGTGAAACTGAAAGTGCCAAATTACGTCAAATTCGCTTTAGCGCTTGAGTCATGAAATGGGGTGCTGATGGACACATTTTCTTGTTTATTGTTTTAGTATGCATTGTATAGGTAGTTCTTTAAGCTCACGAGGGCGCGTGGCTCATGATTGTGTGCGTGGCGTATCTGTATAAGTGTGAGCGAGAGCTTGCTCGTGCCTGACCGCTCACACCTAGGCTCCTGACAGTCACGCACACTTACGCAATGTGCATGTACACGAAGTAACCACAAGTAAAGCTCACGTGCCCTCGTGAATTGCAAAAAGTAGTATGAGATTGTGGAAGATCGAAGTTGAGGTTTTTAAAATCAGATTATTACTTCACCTTCCCTTGCACTCAACCAAGCATGCGTTAATGCATGCATATGCTAGGCGGGCGCAATAACTAGACACAACAAGTGTAAATTAATAATTTAAAACACCCCGACATGTGAATCAATATTGGGCCGGACTATGTTACGCAGTTTTCTGTTAAATCATCAGATCCTCTTTCTCGATCCTCGATCATCATCTATTTAACACCTACTCACTGAGACCATTCTAATGAGCTAAAAGATTTATAAATACATATCAAAAATTCCGAGGCCGGCGGGATTCGAACCCACATCTCTCTGGATGTCGACTACTAGATGTCACTAACAGTTGCTATAAAACTGATTGAATAAAGTAGATACATATCACTAATTTCGTGGCTGACGTGTGATTCGGCCGTGGTGTAACGGTGAACACACTCGGGCGCGATTCCCAGAAAGATGTGGGTTTGAATCCCGCCGGCCTCGGAATTTTTGATATTTATTTATATATAAATAAATCTATTAGGTTATTTCCTTTAAGTGTAGGTTTACACTTCAATAAAAAATTAAAAACATTTTAATGAGCTTCAGCACACTTTATCTGCTGTAAGTTGCTGAGGAGTTGGGTATCCCGCAGACCATTGATGCTGCAGCATCAGCTCAAGTTTACCATACCTTGGAAATATTCCGAAGTAACAGCATACCAAACAAATCAATTGCATCAGTCAAAGTTTGAATGACGCTTTAATCAAATAGGAAATGAGCCGATCCTCTTCACCTCAGCAAATCATAAATTACAGCTAAAATCCACTTCAATTGCGTTGGCTTTCAAACAGAAATACCGAAACAAAATCGCCCCATTCGTTAGGGAGCCACGAGGGAACAGACAAACACACAGATACATAGATACACACGTCAATCTTATAATACCCCTCTTTTCCATCGGGGGTTAAAAACCTAAATGGATTTGAGTTATAGACTAAAAATTTCAATTAGACACTACTGGGAAAATCCAAGCTCAAATTAAAACGCCATTAATTTTATATCAGCAAAGTAAAATATTTCAATGTAGAGACATGATATTTATTCCGAAGCTTATTACGATGAAAAATCGTTGAAACTTGAAGGGGAAAATTTTTAAATTATACTGCAACGGATTTTAAATCACGACGAATGTGTAACAAACACTGATACAGTTTATACCTGCTCATTTATTAAGAACTAGTTGACTAGTCGATGCCCACGGCTTCGCTCGCGTGGATTTAGTTTTTAAAATCCCGCGGGAACTCTTTAATTCTCTGGGATAAAAAGTAGCCTATGTCACTATCCAGGTCCTCAACTATACCCATGCAAAAAATCAAGTCGATCCGTTGCTATTTTGCGGCGTGTTTGATGGACAGAACAAACCAACAAACAAACACACTTTCGCATTTATAATATTACTAAGGATTAGTAAGGATTTAAGAATCATATGAACTTTTCCAATAACACGACAGATCGTTCCTTGCATGGTAGGTAGGTACTTTACTTTTTGCGAAAGTATTGTCAATAGAAGTTCAGCCGTTTTGAAAATTCGCCTTAAATTAAATATCTAGATGTTATAATAGATCTTGTATATTAGATAGAGATAGAGAGATATGTATTTAATTCAGTTTTTCTTGTATGAAATATTCTATGAATTGAATGACAAAAATAGGTATAGTAAAAAATAGGTGTTTGAGTTTTGTTTAGATCGTGAGAAAGCCTACATGCTGTAAGCTGTAAAGGGTGCTTGTACTAACCTACCATTTTTTTTTTTAATTTAGAATTTCATTTTAAAGTTTTTTCGATTTTTTTTGGACAGACACTTTAATTTTTTTTTCACGGTTTCTGCCTATAATTTATTTATTTGACGAAACAAATGGGACGTCAACAAAAAGAAAAAAAGTCTGAAAAAGTGTAGACTAAATTGCAAATGGCGGAACGCGATCTAAAGTGAAGTCTAAAGTACATTGGAATAAATTGCATACACATCAATGAGATCGAATGAAGAAGCCCTGACAATTCCTTTATCCAATTATATGTATACGGGCCTCCAATTAAACGTTTATTTATACGGCATCAGTCAATTCTAAGTAATTCTTTTCTAAACTTAAACTAATACCCATGTTAGTAGGTATTATTGACATGTTTTATATTGCAAGAATAATATGGGATATTGGATATACAGGGTTAATAAAATTGTAAAATGCCAACAACTTTCTATAATAGGATTCTATATCTTTCTTCTACGCAAAGTAAATAAACTTTGTTCCACGACTTTTTAAAATTCCTAAAGAAAATATATTAGCTGTATAATATAGGACATACCTATGAAGATCTCGAAAATGTTATTAGGGTTACAAAAGCAATTGAGAAATAGGATCAAGGACTTGTGAAGTTGCTGAGACGTACATATCAAATTGAATGAAATGGATCCCAAATTGCAACCTTCTCAGCGGAGGATTAAATTTATATATCGATGATTAAATTGAATCTTTTTAACTTTTAAAGTGCTCGTATGAAGATCAGCTGACGGCAATCCCTTTGAATCATTGAAACAATATGATCCAGCCATTCAACCCTTCAGAAAGAAACTTGTTATAAGTGAGGATTTATCAAAGGTTTAAATACTTGCCAAGGTATGAGGTGAACCAGATTTAAAGGAAGGGAGACCTTCTTAAGACGGATTAAATTGTTTATTGTTCTCTTTATAACTTGTAATCTATACTATTCTTACAAGTTACTAATACCTACTATAAATGCGAATCATCGAATGTATTTGTTTGGTGGTTCCTTGGTTTGCTATGCAATAACGGAGCAACAAATCGACTTATTTTTAAGCTATTGCATAGCTTCTATCGCGGGCCAGCGTGGATACCGAATCCAGAAATTCCGTAACGAAAATAACCCGACACGGGACTCCTCTACGGTGAGCCGCTAGATGGCGTTGATAAAAAATGCTATGCAATAGCTTTACCGCGGCAGTCGCCGAGTGCCACACTTCTTTTTTTTAATGTACAGTTGAGGACCTGGATACTTTCCGGAAAAGAAAGCTATTTTTCTATTTTCATAGTAATAATAATAATTATAATATTAATATGCATGAAGTATGGATATCGATAGTATGGGTTTGCTATTTTATTCAAATTTATGGAGAGGTACATAATTAAGTATGTACCTAATAGTTGACTACGATGTTTCTAGTAAAAGCAAGCTTTGCTAGTACAATACGTATTGACAACAACAATATCACGTTGCTTCTTTGTAATGTACCTACTGCAATGCAATTAGGGATTGGATGCTCCAGCCAATACAATGGTACTGTATCGACCATGGGTTCCGCTTAACTGAGCAACGTGTGATAAACATCTACTTGCATCTAAATAATCCTCACTAGTATTATAAACTAGACGATGCCCGCGACTTCGTCCGCGTGGATCAAGGTTTTTTCAATTCCCATGGGAACTCTGTAATTTTCCGGGATAAAATGTAGCCTATGTTTTAATCCTGGGTATGAGCTATCTCCATCAGCCAAATCGGTTCATTCGTTGTTGCCTGAAGGAGTAACAAACATACACACACACACACACATACATACACACACACACATACACATACAAACTTTCGGCTTTATAATATTAGTGTGAGAGAGTGAAATATTAGTGTAATGTGATGTGTGCGAAAGTGTGTTTGTTTGTTATTTTCATTCGCTGTTTGTTGGTTTGTCCTTCAATCACGCCGCAAAAGAGCAACGGATCGACGAGATATTTTGCATGGGTATAGTTGAAGACCGGGAGAGTGGCATAAACATTCTTTTTACAAAACCGACTTCAAACTCCACTACAATAAACTCTATACTTATATCAATTGTGCCTGTAAAATTTGTAGAGCTACCTCTATTTCTCCAGGATCCCATCATCAGACCCTGACCTGACGACAATGGGACCACCTGGGAATTGAGTACCTCCTCCTTTTTTGGAAGTCAATTAAAAAGGTCCAAGACTCAATGTTCACGTAACTTACGTTCTTTCACACGCTCAAAGCTAATGACGTCATCGAATTTTCCATTTGGTACAAATGGAAAGAGTCTAGAAAGATCTTTCGATAAAGCTTCTAGACTGATGTGTGTTGATAATGTACGGTCTGTAAACACACAAAAACTGAGCAAACCATAAACTAATCATAACAGGCATTCCAGAGATGTTTTATTTGTTGTCTGTACTCTGTCTACATATAGCCGTTGCCTCGTTGGCTTAGTGGTTAGTATGTTCGACTGCAGATGACGGGGTCCCGGGTTCATTCCCGGTACGGGCCAAAAAGCGTTTTAGGTTTTCCTGTCAAGAAATTCGCAATACTAGAATCAGAATGTAGGCTGTGTAGCCGTCGGTCCTATGCCCTGGATCTTTATCCAGTCGTGTCGGATTACCGCCCCATTGAACTATGAGAGTGGGGGAATAGAGAGTGCACCTTTGTTTGCGAACACACCTGTAAGTACGTTAAAGGTGAAGGAAAACATCGTGCTGTTGTGTTGTTGTTCGTGTTCCAAAATTTAAGTCAACTGGATAAGTGGGAGCAATAATTCAAGATCCCTCCCTATACCTACCTACCGACATGGAAAAGTAGCTGATAGTCCTTAAACGGCTGAACATATTTTTTTTCTTCAAACAGCTCAGAAATCAGAATCATTTATTTATTTAATTATTCTGTACAACTAAACTTAAATATAGAAAGGACGTGTACAAGGACATCTTATCGCTACAAAATGAAAATCATCCTAGTTAGGGAAAGTTTCCTATCTTAGGTAGGCGAAAGTATGTGCGTGTGTGGGTGTGTGTGTGTGTGCTTGCGTCCGTTGCGTGTTTGTTACTCTTTACCGATTTGTCTGAAAGGAACGTAGATAGCTCACACTCAGGATTAACACACAGGCTTATTTTATCTCCGAAAATTAAAGTTCTCGCTGGAGTTGATAAACATTAATCCACGCGGACGAAATCGCGGGCATCTACTAGTAACTTATAGTTTTTTTTTTTAAAAGAATATTAGCCAACCTGAAGTTAACTAACATCCTCCTATCCCCTCCAAATAAGCGGAAAGCTTGTGCTAGGAGTGGGTACGACAATAGTGGGTGCGACTGAATGGTCGCAGGTTCAAATCCCACCCGTTTTCAGTCCGCACCTTTAAGCGTTGGGCATAGTTAGTTGAAAAGAACGGAAGCCGGAAGGGCATTCCGAGTGTTAGCGATGCGTATTATTTGTGTTATTTGTTTGTTGGTGGCTGAGTGGCTGAGGGTATTAGGTCTGTCTCAGCCCGCGCTGGCCAAGCGCCAAGCTAGCTGTGCTGACGTGTTCCTACGTCATAATATTATGTAGGTAAGTAGTAATACCTAGGGCACCTACGTTGCTGTTGTATGGATTTTATCGTGGACCGACGCGTTCGTTCTGTAGATACTAGATAGGAAAGTAAAGTTCTCCTTCATGAGCCTTAGCTGGTTTAGCTTTCCATCCTCGATTGTTGCCAAGCGCCCGTAGATAGGAAAGTAAACTTCTCCGTCATGTGCCTTAGCTGATTTAGCTTTTCATCCTCGATTGTTGCCAAGCGCAAGCCGATAA
Source organism: Hipparchia sbordonii (assembly GCA_038048805.1). NCBI lineage: Eukaryota > Metazoa > Arthropoda > Insecta > Lepidoptera > Nymphalidae > Hipparchia > Hipparchia sbordonii. The sequence continues at coordinate 1,079,675 of CM076107.1, read as the reverse complement.
AAGAACTAGCTTAAGTCCGCGACTTCACTCGGGTAGAGGGTTTTACCGTAATTCCACGGAAGACCAGCGCTATGCCTGTGCTTTCACTGCATATGCTGAGTGCAGTCCATTTTGGGACCACACATATAAATTTTTTGTTTTGTCTAACATATTTCTCTTTGTCTTTAACGGTGCATGTGTGTGTTTCAAATAAATGCTTTTTCTTTCTTTTTAATTAAAAGTACGTTTACGTTCTCCAGGTCCTCAATTATAAAAAGCCTCGATGGGTTTTCACGAGACGGGTTGAGCCGTCATACTTCTACTCCAAGTTTTTATAGAAGAACTAAGCGCACAAGTGTTGGCTCAATGCTAGGTACAAACATACAGAGACGACTTTGATAGCTTTAGACTTTATCTTGTTTTTTCAAGTTTAGAAAAAACACAAAGGGTTACTTTTTTTTATATGAATAGCGGGCGAATGAGCTGGCGGGTTACCTGATGTAGAGTGATTACCGCCGCCCATGAACACTTGTAATACCAGAAGGCCAGAGGCACCATCAATGCGTTGCCGGCTTTTCAGGAACTTACTGGTTCGCCCCTTGAATAACCCCATATTGTACTTAAGTGGGAACACTGTGGAAGGGAGATGATTCCACAATTTGTCAAAAAACAAAAAATACTTAGTCTTTTCAAGAAAACTTAAAGAGTCCGTAACACGAGTGCACTGTAAATAATACCCACATCTCATATAGTATGTAATGAAGCCTGCAGGAGTCATAAAACGCCCGCACTGGGTTGGTGCGGGCCGCGTGCCAATACTTATTTGTTCAGACCCAGTTCTTAGACGCCGCCATGTCTGGCTTTTTAAGGTCACGCTGTGCAGCCTTTAGCTGGGAAATGTTTTTCGTGTCACTTGGTTAGGATTAGGTATGTTTTCCACAACGACAAGCTTTTATATCATATAAATTGTGTAATGACGTTACAAGAATAATATTTTATTCAAATAAACTTTTATGTATTGCTGGAGCGCGTTACATCCACGTTTTTTTATCATTTTATATTGTATAATATGCCTTCTTCAATAGTATACCCTTAATTGATTTCTTAAACTTCCAAAGCTCTTATATAACACACAAACAAAACATTCAGGCCAAAGTCAAAAAGTTTCTAACTACAAAGGTCGTCCCGCTGTAAGCGTCGGGAACAAATCCAAAGGCTTCTGTAATAAAGCTCACAAAATATTCCTCAGAGCAGTGGGAATAATCACAAGAGATTTTAGACGGGATTTGTTCTACAAAGAACTTTTATTTTAACATCGGCTTTTCTTTGACAGGAAGTGACTGCGAATCTCGTCTTAGCAAACAGCTTCCGACTCCCTAGAGGATGTAATACCCATTATATCTCTTTCTTTTGTTCCCTCCACAAAAGTATAAACTTACTAATATTATAAATACAATGCTTTTTTGCCGATTTGTCGGTTTGTCTTTGAATCACGCAGCAACGGAGCAACGGATAGATGTGATTTTTTCGTATTGGAGACTAGCTGATGCCCGCGAATTTTTTCGTGTGGATTGAAGTTTTTTAATTCCTGCTGGAGCTTTCTTATTTTCCGGGATAAGAAGTAGCGTATGTGTTATTCCAGACTATAATCTATCTCTTTGCCTTTGAGACAAATCGGTTCAGTCGTAATAGCGTGATTGAGTAACAAACATCAAGGAAGAATATTAGCCAAGCTGAAATTGATTTATATTTTCCTCTCCCGTCCAGATAAGCGAAAAGCTTGCTAGGAGTAGTAAGACTATAGTGCAACGGGTGGGGCTCGAACCTGCGACCTTTCAGTTTCCAGTCCGCACCTTTAACCGTTGGACTATTGAGGCTTATTGAGGCTTAGTTTAATTATTCAACCCGGTTATTAGCGGTTAATACCGTAAAACGTGTTTGGAGCCCCTTAATACCGTTAAGTTATTGAGGCTTAAAATTAACCAGTTACTAATGCGGTTAATCGATATCCCCGCAGTTCCATTGATTCAGACATTGTAATGGATTCGTAAGCTGGGGCAGAGCGTGGCACCAGCGGCGCCGGTCGACACCAGCGCTGGCTGTTGCGTAACCGTGTAATTTTCTCCAAACGGCTCGCTTTTTCGCAATCTGGCTTTATTTATTTAATCAAACACCGTTTTCAATAATGAAAGATTCAGAACTGACGGGGATAAATATCGGTAACAATTGGATAAAGTTTCAAGTGATTTTTGTTTGAGAACTCCCCACTTATCTTCAATATTCTGGTCGTGCTCCTCACCCGTCTCCGAAATCCTCAATCATCAGCTCTCTCCATATTTTTTCTCTGAATGAATTTTTTTCCTCTATACGAAACCATCAGTGAAAAAAAATTTTTTTCATACAAAATTTTACAGGAGAGGTGATCAATGAGTCAATGAGACAGTGAATCAGCACGAACAGCTATTTATATATTCAAGAATTTGGTTTTTCCTCGTTTGTATTGGTTTGCGACTAGTTAGTTAGTAGAGTTAACTATGTCCATTAGAACGCCGCGCTGTAGCGAAGAAGAATTTGTCACCAAAAAGGGACATGTAGTGCAAGACGAACAGACGATTTGTCCCAAATTACCCATGTACTGACATCGTTCGTATCACTTTTTAACCGACTTCCAAAAAGGAGGAGGTTATCAATTCGGCCGGTATATTTTTTTTTTTTTTTTTTTTTTTTTCTATGTATGTCCACCGATTACTCCGAGGTTTCTGGACCGATTCACGAGATTTTTTTTTTAATCGACAGAGGAAGCTCGCGAAATGGTCCCATAAAATTTTTTATCTTCAACTCCTCAAGCCTGATGCTGCAGGGGTATTTCCCCCCTAAATTATGGGATTTTAGGAACTGTCGTTTACGAATTGGTATGTTTGGCCTAAGCATATACTAGATCATAGAGCTCCAGGTCCTACTCTTCAATCCTGATGCTGCAGGGTACTGCCCACCTAAATTATAGGGATGTAGGAACTGCTAATCATGAATTGTTATTGTATGTAATAAGCATATACTACACCATCGAGGTTTAGGTTCTAGCTCCTCAATCCTGATGCTGCAGGGTACTGCCCACCTAAATTGTAGAGATTTAGGAACTGCTAATCATGAATTGTTATTGTATGTAATAAGCATATACTACTCCATCGAGGTCTAGGTTCTAGCTCCTCAATCCTGATGCTGCAGGGTACTGCCCACTTAAACTGTGAAGATTTAGGAACTTTCGCTTGTGAATTGATATTGTTAGTATCAAGCATATTCTACATCGTGGAATTCAAGGTCCTCGCTCTTCAATACTGATGCTGCAGGGGTACTGCCTACCTAAACTGTGAGGATTAAGGAACTGTCGTTTACGAATTGATATTGTTGGTACCAAGCATATACTACATCATAATGCTCAAGGTTCTAGCTCCTCAATCCTGATGCTGCAGAGTTGGAGGAATTACGAACTGACGCTTACGAATTGATATTGTTGGTACCAACCATGGACTACATCATGGAGCTCCTAGTCCCAGCTCTTGTGTATTGTTAATAAGTACTGTAGGTACCAAGTGTAGAACTACATTAGTACCGTAGCGTTGGAGGGAGGGGAGAAAGAGGGCAGGAACAAGCTACACTAAAAAGCTTAAAATAAAAATTCTTTTCAAAAAACCGACTTCAAACGCCACTACAAAGTATAAAAATAATTTTATTTTGTACACGTTTGTTGAAGTCGGGCGGGCTTAACTAGAAACGATGAAATCGATGCGCGACGCTTACCTTATGGTGACATATTATGAAAGACACGCTTATTGAAATCAGGCGAGCATAGCGTATCGGATTCATCGTTTCTATTTAAGCCGCCCGACTTCAACAAACGTGTACAAAATAAAATTATTTTTATACTTTGTAGTGGCGTTTGAAGTCGGTTTTTTGAAAAGAATTTTTATACGATTACGACTAGCTCGGCGCCCCGCCCTCGCCCGTGTCATTAACCGTACACCATTTCCCTTTATTACTATTAGCTTATGGCAACAACCCCTCAGGGTGAACGCTCGTAAATTATAAATGGACGCCGACCCCTGGTTGCGGGGATGCTTGAGGATTCATTTGTTTTCAATGGGACACGAGTGATTATCTGCAATAATCGTTTATTTATGAACTCGTGATAGCACTGAGAGCAGAGGTTAAGATTTTGGCCTCCATTTTGGAGGGTTCGATTCCAGGCGCGCATCAGAAATCTGAATTTTCAAAATTGTGTGTTTTAAACCAATAATAGCCATCATGTTTCACGGCATTCCAAACCAGCGGTAGATTCATGTGACGAAAAGCACTTCGTAAAAGTTTATTTTTCTATTCTATTCTATTCTTCGACGGCGAAGGAAAACATCATGAGCGTGAAGTCTGCTAATTTGAAATTTTTTTGAAAACCTTACTCCACGCAGGCAAAAGCTAGTACTGAAAATAAATAAAATATCGAGAAAAATCTGAAACCTACTAAGTAGCTAGCCTTGAAAGCGTGGCGTAGAATAACTTCAGTTAATTACTGGCGGGGTGTAACAAATCGTGTCGCGATTGGTCGACCTTCAAACTTCAGAAAGCAGTAAACGCGTCCTTGGTATTTGCCTCGAGGGATCCTACAATGCGGATACAACTGCCTTTTGTCGCGCCATATTGTTGCAGACGTGACGTCACACGCGGTCATTAGGGATGGCCCTCAGGTTACAACTTACAAATCAGGGCCAACAACAACTGAACATTTGTGTTAATTTTAACAGTTTAGTAACAAAACATGCACACGCACACGCACACAAATCGCGCTCACTTACACACACTCACACATGCATGCCGTTGCATTTGTTGACATTATGTCAGCGTGGTATGAAAATTGAAAATACGCCTAAGTAGAAAAGTTTATGTAACTTTATACTGAATTAACCAAGAAACTTGAAATTTTTACAGCGATTAGAGCTGATTGCTTCTGTTATTCTGTATAATTTTCAACTTTGCTGAAGCCTTGACACTTGGACATTCTTAGATAGGTATAGATTACACACGACGGCAAACCGGTAACAAAGTGTATCTTTTTTTTTTTTTTTTAAATATATAGACTAGCGCTAATATAATATAAGTGCTAAATTCCATTATGAATTGAGTTACAGAACCCTAAAAAAAAGGAAGATAAATTGCTTCGTTTTGCTTAAAATTGTGACAGTGTTTTAGTTGTGACATTTTTACCAAATTATGAAGGAATCCTCACGTTCGCGCGTTCTTTCGAAGTTACTTCTTACCTTTTCGGTGGGTTTAATTTATTCCTATACAAGAACTTAAAAATCTCGAGTGGTCTGCCGTTGCGGTAATTGCCTGGTGTTGCATAGATGTAAATAACATCATGAAAACGTGACACAAAGTTTGAGCGCGTGCCAGCGCCTACGCGTGCATGTTGCAGAGACTGATGGTACCAGCTGTAAGGGACGTTTACTACGCCACAATGACTGTGCAAACTAGTGTGCACTCCATGTATGGGTCAAGGCACTATTCCATTGTTTTCCATTAATTAGTGCTCGACCGAACCCTCGGCTTGGGTCACCTTTGCCCAAACCTTCGGCTTTGGCCACGTTCGGCCAAACCTGCGTTTCGGCCAAAATGGCTCGACGTTTTTGTGTCGAAGCTGAAAGTTTCTAACATTTACCAAAACTTAATGAACTGCTACGAATGTAAGAGAACGATGGAAGTGGCGACGCGCCGGGGACAGGGCATCGCCGTTAAACAACGATTATGAAGATGATGATGATGAACTGTCAGGCATTCACGATGTTTTCCTTCCCATAACTTCGAGAAGGTATGTGCTTGGGATGCATTAAGCGTATTTAAGTCAAGAACTTAGTTGGGGTCTCAAGGTGCTGGAGTTGCGACCTGAAAGCGCAGTGCTGGCAGACTGCCGTTTGCCACCACCGACGGACTACACCAAACGAGTTGCAGGGAGCCTAGATTCAGGTGGCGCAAGACCGAGCCTTGTGGAAGTCCGCGCAAAGGACTTTTCTCCAGCCGTGGACGTCTATCGGTCGACAAAGAAGTAGCCATAAAACCCTGTGCATGCCACTGACTTTTCCGTGGTGAAATATGTTCCTTTCCCTCACTTTTCTCTCGCATTCATCTCTCGCTCGCTCGCATTGTGACGTCATTATGCTTAGGTGTAGATACAGCTATGTGGCGGATGAACACGTTTTGGCGACGTCTAGATGTTATATAGTATGCTCATGTTAATAAGACTTGATCAGGATTACTCCGCTCGGGCCAAGTGAAAAATTGCTACAATTTAGCAGCTACTCAGGAATTTTGTAGACACGTTTCACCTCTAGAGTCTGGACCAATTCATTTGATCAACTGACCTTGTTCAAAATTAAACTGGAAAACATTTTTGACAATTTCTTATTATTGTTAATTTATTTCATTTTATTAATATGACATTTTTTTTGTTCTATTTTGATAATATTGTTATAACTGATTGACATCGTTTTTAAGTTAATTATTATTTTTTTGTTTTACTATGACATTTAAAATTATTAACTTTTAATACTGACATTTTGTTTCATATTTCATTGTACAATATTCACACACCAGCCCTGGTAAAATGTATAAGGCTCGATTTTCCATATTACATCACATTGTACCTACCTGCATTTTGGGAAATAAATGATCTATCTATTGTATCTATCTAAAAATTTCATATTATTGTTAAAAATAAAAAGTTTTATTGTCATACGTCGCGGACAAAAAATGTTTACCACCTTAAGATTCATAATTGCATGCACACATCTGTGTCAGAAGGTCGATATGTGATTTGATTAGCCATAGATCATAGACTTTTTAACATGTAGCGGTGCTTAGACAGTCCTTTAGCGGTCTCTTTAGTAGGTGACTGCTAAATAGGTTAGATGTAGAAAACCTTTTTTGGAACAAAAAATCCTTACTAATGTTATAAAATAATGTGAGTGTTTGTTTGTTCGTTGTTGGTTTGTACTTCCATCACACAGCTACGGAGCAATAGATCCACATGATTTTTTGCATGGATATAGTTGAGGATTTGGATAGCGACATTTATCCCGGAAAAATAGAAGGTTCCCATGGAAATTTTAGAATCCTAACTTCACGCGGACGAAGTCACGGGCAAAAGCTAGTAATTTTAATACATAAATATTATCTCATATAGACACGAGCACAGGACACGAATTACCAAAATATGAAAACGGAAGTAATAATCTAATGAAATTTCAAAGAATCTTTATTTCTTAATTTTATTATTGAGAAACTAAACAATATTAATATAAATAAATAATTAGCTTAATTAGCTTCCATTCGCTGCTATGACAACACGTAGACTCTCTCGCATAGACGCGACAAGGCGATAAGTCAGTTCATATCATCCCATACCCCAGTGCAATGTGATCTAAGAGTTTGAGGATTTCTTTGATTCTGACAGTCCCAGCTTTGAATCACTAAGCCCCATAAATTTTCAGTTTCAAATCAGCAGATCTAGCGGGCTATTGAACGAGATGACTGCCACGGTGCAGATTGAACCGTGATTAATTGATAGTAGCTCAGCGCATTATCTTGAACTTAGGTTGTCGGAATTTTGCTGCAGAACATCAATGTAAAATGCTGCAGAAACACCACGCATCACCGTAGCTCATCCACCTCCTTTTGACTGTTTTTGACTGTGGATGCTATCAGCATCATTATGATTCAATGCACAATATGAACTTCACCATTAGAATTATGATTAAGCTTCCATTTTGTATTTATTTTGTATATTTAAATTTCAAATAACAAATCTAATATTTTTGATAATTAATTGACACTTTTACAAGTGCAATGATCTAATGTGTCAAACTTGAATTTACGAAATGAGTTTTATTACTAATATTTGTATAGAAAAGTCATTAATACTTTTTTTGATAAAACGATGCATGAAATTTTTATAACGTAACAAATGCCTTGATATAGCATTATAGACCTTACTGAACGCAGGGTTACGAAGAATCTAATTTGAAAAGTGGTAAACATTTTTAGTCCCCGACCGTACATGACAACCTACCTACAGTAGGTAGTTAGGTACAATACCTACTATTATTATGTTTGACATTGATTTAATTTAATAATATTAGATAATTTTACATCTGATATTCCAATTCCTATGTTTAATGAATTAATGTGCAATTTGAATTCCAATTTATTGTTTTGGAACCTGCACACCTGAGACGTGCTGGACAGGTTGGCATGGCAACCTGAGCGGCTTCCATTGAGTTTTAGGCATAGTGTTTACGTCAATAAATTTTGTGAATAAAAGTTAAAGTTCTCCATAATGTTGGGTGAAGTCTGCCACTTCGCTTTGGGCCAGTGTGGTCGCCTAAAACCCTTTCCTGAAAGATCTTCACTTAGTAGTGAGCCGCTGATAGGGCTGCAAAAATGTCGCGAGGCACAGTCTTTGTAGCTTCCCACCCAAATTAGAATAGATGATTTCTTCTTGTCACCGTCAAATATTTAAGCGCATCATTTAATGGCTAATTTTAGAGCGACATGTGCAACAAGCGCGTGTCCGGAAACAAAAATATACATGCCCAACGTCACTAGCTGACTCGTGTCGCCATAAATAAACTAAATCATATCACTTGTAGCGGTTTAATTAAATCAAATTAGGTGTAAAGATAATCTCCGCACGTCCGTATAGGCGGCCGATGTCCATCAAGATTGTGTCATACTTCCTATAAACCTACTATAAATGCAGTAATGCGTTTGCTTGTTGGTTTGTCCTTCAATCACGCAGCAACGGAGCAACTGATCGACGAGATTTTTTGCATGGGTATACTTGAGGATTTGGAGAGTGAGATAGGTTACCGGGAAAATTAGAGGTGGGATTTTTAAAATCTATTCCTACGTGGACGCTGTCGCGTGCCAAAGTTAGTAAGAAATATCTACATAAACTAAGACATTTTAATGAGTCAGGTCCGAGACAGGTCTCAGAGAGATACTTATAAAAATAACAGGTACGGAGACACTGAACAGTCCTTGAACCATCAATATCTTCAACTTCAATTAGTTTAAAATAAAAGTCGATTTTAATTTTTGTCAACCTAAAAACAATTATGCATACAGTTATCATTACCTACGTAAAATCAAAGAATTCCCGCGGGATTTTCAAAAACTAAATCCATGAGAGCGAAGCCGCGGCCATCACCTAGTTATTGTATAATTGCAGTAATCCAGTAATTAGTCAATTATGAAACAAAAGTAAAACGAATTCTCTTTGTTCTTGCTCATATTGTTCTATGCCCTTTACCATAGACAATTAATATTTATACCACTAACTACTATTAGGAGTATTAGGTATGTTTTAAAAAGGTTTTAATGCATCAAACGTTAATTTTGTCTCGTCAATTCAAGCTCGTCAAATTAGAAAAGCGGTAACACGGGGGAAAGGCGAAAGGCAATGCAGGGTGCGTCCGGAAGTTACGCCCCAAGAGAATATAATCACTCCGTTGTTACGCCAGGTGCGAGGCGCCAGGGGGGCTGCGTTATGTAATTTGATGGGGAAAGTTTTGGAGTAATGCAGGTTACATCGGCCGTTTGAATTGACCACTTAATACATACAGGTGAAAACGATAAGTAGGCTCAGGCGATTATTTTCTCATGATAATCCAAGATATAGGTGAAAACTATCGCTTGGTGAACAGAATGACATGAAAAACTTAAACTTAACTCAATATCCCAATGGCTATAAAGTGCCGACTGATAACTGGAAGGTCAATGGTTCAATCTTCATCCGTTGCACTATTATCGAACCCACTCCTAGCATAAGCTTTCCGGTTATTTGGAGGGAATTTTAGGATATTTGTCAAGGTCAGCATCCATTCTTACATACTTTCATTTTATAAATGCGAAAGTAACTATTTTCACGAATTAACTGCTATTTCTTAATTGATGAAACTTTTCACAGAGATAGATCGCATCGTGGAGACGGTCATAGGATACTTTTATGGTGGAAAACGTAAAACTACCCATCTTCAGCTAGTAGTTAATATTGTTGCTTGTTACAGAAAATGCGAGAAGGAACCAGACTGCTTGGCGATAGGTAGCAGGCTGCGGGGGGCCATGGGCACCCGGCCGCCCGCGTCCTTCTGGCCACAGCTGTGGGCGACCGTGGTGCGCAACCTGCTGCTGAAGAAGCGTGACACCAGGAAAACCCTCGCCGTGAGTAACACCACTGAAATCTAAGTGCCACGCTCAATAGATCCGCAACGGTCGTCGTTTCACAGGGATTGGGATCACAGGGATTTCACCGGTCTGGTCTGGTGGGAGGCTTTGGCCGTGGCTAGTTACCACCCTACCGTCAAAGACGTGCCGCCAAGCAATTTAGCGTTCCGGCACGATGGCGTGTAGAAACCGATTAGGGGTATGGGTTGAATTTACACTGCTATACCCCTTCCAAGTTAGTCCGATACTTATCTCATATTACTCATCTTAGACTATATCGTCACTTTACCATCAAGTGAGATCGCAGTCAAGGGCTATCTTGTCATCGAATAAAAATAAATAAAAAAAAATTTTCGGACCTGCAAATCCGCAGCTCTGCATACTGTGGATTCTCCGTGCACTCTACATTCACAAGGAAGAAGAGCACGGAGCACCCCATATTGTCCGTTTTAAAATTTGCAAATTTTTTTGCTGCTTGAATCTACGATAAGTTGGAAAGTTAGGTGAGACGAGAAACTGAATAGCCCCAACAATCAACCATTTTTCAGCCACCCACTGAAGTAGTCAAATGTTGTCCGTAATTTTAAGTTACCTAATTTTTTGATGCTTGAATCTAAGTCAAGTTATTGGAAAGAAAGGTGGGACGTGGTGCCAAAAATCAAGTATTTTTAGCACTATACAGCCTGACCTTGGGACCCCAATGCTTTGAATCCGTTTGGAAAGCTTCGAGATGTCTCCTCGTCAAAAAAACCTCAGCACCTCATTGAAGACCAAGTCAAGAAATTTTTGTGCCATTTTCAGGAAGTTCTGGTTCCTCTGTATTCCCTCGGCGTGCTGATATTCCTCAAGATGCTGGTGCCAAACCCCAACTTTCCTGAAGTGAGCAAGCCCGGCCGACTGCTGCGCATCCATCATGATGCGATCTCGGAGAACCACTCCGTCGCAGTCGTCGCTGATTGGGCCACAGCTAATGGGACTTTGGTAAGAAATTAAAAAAGAAATCAAAAGTCATAATTATTTCTTTTATGTGGGTTGAAAGCGACCCTACTACCTAGTTTGGAAAGCAGATGCTGCTAGCCGACGCCCGACAAGTAACATAGATCCATATCCTTATTAATATTATAAATGCAAAAGTGATTTTGTTTGTCGCTTTGTTGGCTTGTCCTTCATACAGGCAGCAACGGTCGTAATTTTTTTTTCATGTCAAATAATCATCGTGAAGACTGTTTTATCCAGGAAAAGCAAAAGTTACTTCCTGATTTTTAAAAATATAACAATTAGCTACAACTCCAAACGAACGAAATTATTGATCTTCCAGAAGCTATAACTTTTGGATCCAAGAAATCAATCACTAACGTTTCCAACGATTATTATTATTATGATAAGATTTTTCTTCCAGGGCTTCCTAGAAGACATCAACTCGATGTTAACGGACTCAGGCCAGCATCCCATCAACTGGATCCGGTACAACACCACGGAAGAGCTAAACGACGCCTACCACAGTGACGCCAAAAGATTCCCCCTCGCTGTCATCTTCCATACGGATCCTGGCATCTATGGAGAAACTCTGAGGTCTATAAACTTAATTTCGTAGCACCTTAGTCTTGATAAAAATAATTATATAAATGTTTTAATTGGTTACCTTTCTTGAGATACCTAATACTTTTATCCTGGAGAAAACTTGAGTCCCGCAAAAAAACAGAAGGGTGAATTCATGGTTCCACTTTATCATTAATTTTTTTCACTCATCTCAACCCTTCGCCAGCCCACTATGCACAAGTCTCTTCTCGAAGGTGAAGGGTTTAGGCTATAGTCCACTACTCGAGCCACGTGCAGATCGGCAGATTTTACACACCTTCAAGTACATTATTGAGATCTTACAGACAGGTTAACCACTGGGCTACCACCGCTTCTCACTTTATCCATATCATAAAATTTTATCCCTGTGCAGGTACACAATTCGCACGAACCCCTCACGCGATGGCGGCACACCTTCCACCAGGACCTTAACAACGTCTCCCGCCAAATGTCGAGAGAGGACCGGGTACAAGGACTGGTCCTCCGACTGGTCTCGTGGAGGACAGCTTATACCACTGTCGGAAATGCACAGAGAAGACCAGTGTCCTGCCCTTCAGTACTATTATACCGGATTTCTCGCCCTCCAAACGTTGATCGATTATGTTAAAATCAAGGTAAATATGATTTATACTGATACTCGTAGATAAGATATCTGATAATGAAATATCTGTAGTGTACTTTGTTATTCTAATGACCTACAAGAAAAACATCACGAAAAAAAAGGCACGAGTTGTCTTCTTGGAAATCTTCTCAATCAGGGTACGGGCTTCAAGGCAGAGTCTTCTTACCATATCCTCACAGGTAGCATTATGCTACCTCGGCATTTTCTTTCAGTTCTTTTCTGTCAACTCCAGTCCCGTCCAAAAAAAGTTTCTGCAGGGATTTTTAAGGTTTATCATCATGTTCACCAGATGGACACCGGCAACAGCTTTTTCCCGCCACGCGTAGATCTTCGTCAGTTCCCCAAACGCCAGCACACTGGTGACTGGCTGGTCATCTTCAGAGTTATCATGCCCATGTATATGGTGATGACGCTATCACAATTCATCACGTATCTCCTAATGTTTGTGGTGGGTGAAAAGGAGAAGAAGATTAGAGAAGGGATGAGGATAATGGGATTAAAGGATAGTGTTTACTGGTGAGTGATTAAGAGATATTTGATACAAAATTGACAATTTAAAGTAAACTAAAATCAAATCCTTCATCAAATCAAAAAGGAAATCCTTTTCATTTTTGTTAATTGCTTCTAGTTTAGAAACGGTTTTCTTGTTGTTGTATGAAACATCTTTTTTATTTTCAGGGGTTCCTGGTTTTTGATCTACGCCGTTTTTGTTACTATTTTATCTCTCGTCAGTACTGTATTACTTTTCACTTTAAAGGTAATCAATATCATTGTATCTATGTATTTTTAATATATAAGATATGTAATAATAATACTTAATATAATATAAAACTAAATACTAAATTAAAACTAAAACGTAAAAAATATCAAAAATAAAAGCTAAATATAAAAAATATCATCTAAACCACTGGAACGAGGAAAAGTGCCCAGAACGCTGGCTGCGTTACCCCGCTGAATGGCCAGACTTATATGCTGGCCGAGGTAACTTCCAGCCTTCCGGTCACCAGTGGACTCTATGAGACTATCTATCTATCTATTTTAAATTTTATATAAATTGTATATCAAGTTAAACATGCTTATTCTTTTCAGGTTTTTCAACATTCATCGTATATCCTAATTTTTCTACTGATGTTGTTGTTTGGATTTACAATCATTACCTTCGCTTTCATGTTGACTCCTTTCTTCGATAAGGCTAGGGTAAGTGAAAAAGATTATATTTCGTCGCTGAACGCGAAGATTTTATAGCTTTGTAAACATGTCTTTAAATTACCTATCAATAAAAAATAAGATACTGGAATGTATCAAAAAGATCCCAAACTGTATCGTTTGTTTAAAAACAATCAAGCTTCTTTTAATCTGCTATATGGTAAATAAGGCTACTAAGCTATAGTTGTGATACTTCTATCTGTTGTCTCTGTTCTTTCTGTTCTTTTTTCCTTTATGACTGATGTATTAATTTTTCACATTATTTGAGTTCTTTGATATGGATTATTATTATATTCAGGTATTAATTTGATTACCTATGTAATTTGTTCCAAACTTTTTACGAAAGCTTGTTAACAAGTATTATTTAACTATCAACGTAAATTATTAAACTTTGTTGTGTCTTTCAGACTGCGGGTATTCTAGGCAGTTTTGCAGTGAACTTAATGAGTGGCCTGTATTTCATTCAAGTATTCGTCTCCAACGCGGACTCCTTGGCCTTCTGGTTCGTCTCACTAATTAGTTCCAGCTGTTACGCTCTAGCCATGGATAAGGTATTTACATAATTTTTTTTAAACCTAATCTAAACATACGAAGGCGTTTGTGTCATATATAACGTAAGATATCCTTATCTAAATTTATAAAAGGAAAAGGTGACTGATTTTCCGACTGATCTATCTGGGCAGATCAGGCTGGATTTGACATACAGATAGCTATTAAGACGTAGACATCCACCAAGAAAGGATTTTGTAAAAGTACCTCTAATGGGTTAAATAGGGGTTTGAGAACTTGAAAAGTCGAACTTAACGTGAGCGAAGCCGCGGGTATAAGCTAGTTAATATTATAAATGCGAAAGTATGTTTCTTTGCTGTTTTTTCCTTTGAACACACATGAATAGAGCATCCGATCTATGTGATTTTTGGCATGGGTATAGTTGAGGACTTGAAAACACAGGGTGCCGTCGGGATTTTTAAAAACAAAAAATCCACACGGATGAAGTATAAAATAATTAAGTAAAACAAGATGTAGCCTAAACTTGGAAGCTCTTGCAGGCTTTAGTGCTAGACATGGCTGGAGTGGGCGTAACATGGGAGAATCTCTGGAGCGGTCCCGGCGTCCCGTTTGGCGGCAGCCTCATCATGATGGCAGTTGACACAGTGCTGTACGGCCTTGCTGCCTACTGGCTTGATGCTGTCATACCTAGTACGTTCACCTTCACTTATTTCCACTGAGAGAGATAGGTCTTTTTATCATCATCATTATTCATCATCATTTTCTATCCTATGAAATTTTCTAGGTGAATACGGCATAAAGCAGAAGCCATGGTTTTGCCTGCTACCTTCCTTCTGGCTGGGCAGTCGCCGAGGCCGCGTCTCTGCGGTACACTTCCACTCCAATGGCGACACTGCGCACAATAAGGACATTGAACCGGTACCTAAGTGAGTTTCAACCTTATTAAGTAGAACAGAAGCAAAAAATATCAAAGTCCATAAAGCAAATTTTAATATCAATATAAATTAGATTGAAGCTTAAATAACTGGATCTTGTACTCAACACTTGTCCATACGAAAGATCCCCTTTTGAAGATGGCAAACAAAAAGTTATTTAGAACATGATGTTGTGGAAAATAATGTTGGCCAACTTTACTTGAAGATTTTATGTTATTTACCCTCAGAGAGCTGCTAGACAAAGAAGCAATCAGGATTGTGGGACTTCAGAAGAGTTTCCGTCACTGTAGACGACCGGAAATTAAGGCTATCGATGGTATCGATCTGAGCATCTACGAGGGACAGATAACAGCTGTACTGGGCCACAATGGAGCTGGGAAGTCCACCCTGTTCAATATTCTTACGGGTCTTACAGCGCCTACTGCTGGAACTGCTTATGTTTACGGATTGGATGTTAGGTGAGTTGGATAGCATGTATTTCAGAATTGTGTATTGTTTTCACCTGAATATCATAATCTGAGCAGATAAAAACTCTGAATTTGAAGATATATCCATTCAATGAAATTAACAAAATGTATTCAATTTTGAAAAATCGTGAACGTTTTAAACTTGGCTTGCCTTGATAATTCATTGGCACAATATGTCTATATCATTGGCATAGTAATGTATCATCTGATAGGTGATTTTTGTAACTCTTAAAATCTATGTTCAAGAAAGACACTTAAATTACAGAGACCCAAACGACATGCACGAGATTCGGCAAATGATCGGCGTCTGTCCTCAACAGGATGTTCTCTTTGATCTGCTCTCTGTTAAGGAGCATCTGCAATTCTTTGCTGCTGTTAAAGTAAGTATTAAAGACTTTCACATCAATCTGAAAGATAGTCCAAAAGATATTCTTTTAGACTCTCTTTCAGATTGATGTGTAATT
The DNA here is from genome assembly GCA_038048805.1 of Hipparchia sbordonii. NCBI lineage: Eukaryota > Metazoa > Arthropoda > Insecta > Lepidoptera > Nymphalidae > Hipparchia > Hipparchia sbordonii. Next base: position 1,063,642 of record CM076107.1, on the reverse strand, counting down.
CTTGAAAAGTTGACAAGATTTATATCTATGATCTATCCCATTCAATGTTTGTGTTTCCTCACGGTTTTTCCTTCATCGTTAAAGCAATGACTCAAAAATAGTCAAGCCTGCGCTGCGTCTGAACCCCGTACCCCCTGAAAAAGAGGCTGAAGACTCAACCACTAGGCTATCACTGCTCAATATATACCATTATTATAAAACTATAACGATATAGAGTGAGTCTCCTCTCTTCCCGTATAAGACGAATTATGAATTTGTATAGCATGAAAAAAGAGAAATACTAGGTGCAAAGGAGAATGGGCGGTTTCGTCCCCAGAGTGTATCAAGTTGTGATATATGTCATTTTAAAGGTCATGATAATAGCTTCATTTTATTGTATGACACCAACTATGAGACACGTGCAGGGAAAGAACTATGATTTTTTTAATTTTTTTATAATAGAACGTATTTATTTTTGTTTTTCTGTTTTTTTTTTTAATACAAAATGTATGCGTTATTTTAGGGGTTTCATTTATTTAGTATAAACTCAAAAAAACGCTTAAACCCTACCTAAAGCCGTCTCCAACCGCCCCTATAACGGCCCCTGACCTCACATCTAATCTATTATACGCGCGTCCTTTGTACAGGCCGTAGTTGGTAACTATTAACTACGCGGCGCGCACATATGTTTTACTCTTTAGGATTGGTACTATTTTGAGTTTTTGACCTCTGTCCTCTGCACGTTTAACGGACTTGATTTTTCTGTTTTTGTACGTGTAGTTTGTGAGGGGATCTTTTAGCCCTTGACTAGCAAGCGGCTGTATTAAGGTCCTTAATACCTGCTTAATCTATTGTCTAGTTACAACATACAGCAGGGTCGTCTCCTCTATCCGTGAGGCCTGAGGGGGTACGCGCTTCGAGGCATGGCCTCATTACCCGGGCGGGGCACGGGGAAGAGCATTTCCCCGGTGTTGAGTTTCGGCCTTATGGCCGAGGCTCACTGGCGTTGGTTAGGAGCCTGTGGTCCGTCGTATCCGTGGGGCTCCACCCCGCGGGCGGGTATTCCGCCGCCGTGTGCGGAGCAATGTCAAATCCGGTGGGTGGCTCCGCACTATGGGCGAGTGAATCGTCCGGTGGATCTCGCATCGTTTTCGTCGTCGCTGGAGTCACTTGCGTGCCTCCTCGGTGTTGGCGACCGCAGGAGCTCTCGAGGTACGGGACGTCCGGTCGTGGGTCGGCTGGTTAGCGGTGCGATGCCGTTGAGGTGCTGGTACGGTCCGCAATCGGCGCGCTAACATCCGCCCAACTGAGCGGACGTACTCTTCCACGGTGGGCATTTTGAGGTCGCGATGGATGACGTCGTTCCTCACGTACCTTGGAGCTCCAACGATCAGACGGAGGCACTTATTCTGGAGGACCTGTAGGCGGCACCTCTGACTTGCCGAGTAGAGCGCATACCAGGCAGGTGCCGCGTGCGTCAGCCTGGAGCGGATATAGGCTCCGTAGATGAGTAGCTTGGTCTTCGGTGATAGGCTTGAATTGAAGACTTGGTGAAGCATCGACCCTGTCGCCTTGGCCTGGTTCACAACTTGGTTGACCAACGGAATCAGGTTTAGGCTGAGGTCGATGCGGCACCCCAAGTAGCACACCGAAGTTCGTCACACTATGTCCTGCCCTCGGAAGCGGAGCTTCCGGTCTCCGGATGTCGAACAGGATAGCGGCCGTCTTTCCCACGTTGACGGCCATCGTCCATTTGACCATCCATTCCGGAAGTAGGTCCAGCAGGCGCTGCATCTTGTTGCAGACGACGATCTGGTGGTACGAGGAAGCGAGATACGCGCTGTCGTCGGCGTAGAGCGACAACAGCACGTCTTCCTCCCCCTCGCGTAGATGTCCGGCGAGGGTAGGGATGTTGTTAGTGTACAATGCGTACAGGCACGGCGATAGGCAGCGGCCCTGGGGTACTCCTGCACGTATGGGGTGCGGCTGGGAATCCGCGCCCTCCACGGAGACGTGGAAGGATCTGCCTTCCAGGAAAGAAGCCACCAGCCGCACGATCGTTGGTGGTAGGTCGGTCGAGAGGTCGCCGGTATGCCACACGCGATCGAAGGCCTTCTCGATATCGAGAAAGACCCCGACGGTGCAGTACCCCCTGTTCTTCTCACTGGCGATGTGGTGAAGTCCTCTCGCCAGCTGGAGCGTCGTCGAGTGGTTGCTGCGAAAGCCGAACTTCTCGTCCCGTAGTTGGATGTACGGGGCAACCCTTCGCAGCAATAAACGCTCAAACAGCTTGGTGATGTGCGGCAGTAGGGTGATGGGGCGGTAGCTCCCTGGATGGTGGCGATCCTTGCCCGGTTTGGGAATGGTGATGACCTTCCCCCTTATCCAGGTCTCCGGGAAGTGTGCGGTGTGGAGTACCTCATTGAAGAGTCTCGTTAGGGCAACGAGACCTCTTCTGGGCAACTGCTGAAGTGTGGCGATCGGAATTCCGTCGTAGCCTGGCGCCTTCCGCTTGGGGAGTCGGAATACGGCCTTCCTCAGCTCAGACGGGGAGATGAACTCGCCTTCTCGGAGCTGGGGAGTCGGGGCCGACAGGAATTCCCGCACTTGTTGGTCGATCTCTTCGTGGTGCCTGTACGCATTGTCACTGGCCGGTGGGTTTGGAGTAAATTGTATCTCCATATACTCCGCCATGATCTCAGCACGATCCTGGACGGAGTATTTTTGCCTACCCTGGCTGTCTAGTACAGCGTAGACGAGTGAGTCGGTTCCGGTGAGTTTCTTGCACAGGTGGTACAGCGTCGTTTCTCCCAGGCAGGCAGGGGTACTGCGCAGATATGCAAGCACGGAGGTGAAGGTGCAACACAGACAAGCGACCACACCACACTATATAAAATAAAACTAATTACCGTCGTACAAACTAGCCACAATCAAAGCAAAAACAGAAAAATCAAGTCCGTTAAACGTGCAGAGGACAGAGGTCAAAAACTCAAAATAGTACCGATCCTAAAGAGCAAAAGATATGTGCGCGCCGCGTAGTTAATAGTTACCAACTACGGCCTGTACAAAGGACGCGCGTATAATAGATTAGATGTGAGGTCAGGGGCCGTTATAGGGGCGGTTGGAGACGGCTTTAGGTAGGGTTTAAGCGTTTTTTTTGAGTTTATACTAAATAAATGAAACCCCTAAAATAACGCATACATTTTGTATTAAAAAAAAAACAGAAAAACAAAAATAAATACGTTCTATTATAAAAAAATTAAAAAAATCATAGTTCTTTCCCTGCACGTGTCTCATAGTTGGTGTCATACAATAAAATGAAGCTATTATCATGACCTTTAAAATGACATATATCACAACTTGATACAGTCTGGGGACGCAACTCATACAAAAGTGCCCATTGTCCTTTGATCATCGTTCACCGAGTAATGTTTTTAATGTTATTCGTGAAGAAATAAGACAATTGTAAGATCAATGAAGTACTTTATTGTGTTTTTATTGCAGGGAATACCTCGAAACAGGATAACTGATGAAGTCCACAAAGCGGTATCAGAAGTAGGGTTGCTTGACCAGATGATGGTGTTTTCCAAGCACCTGTCTGGAGGACAGAAGAGGAAACTAAGTATAGCAATAGCGTTTATAGGAGATCCTAAGGTAATAAACAATATTGATTATTCAAATAAGCCATGTACATTTTTTGTTCTTTAGAAGTGGAACCGCCTTAATTACCACCAAATTAATTACAAAAATGGTACAGAAATGGGCAATTCCATTAGGTTTGTTTCATTAACAGTTTCAATTCTACACTAAACCTTAGACGTTCTAGCATTTCAGCCACCTCTTTTAAAGGTTCCTTGCTTTATAGAATTAGAATCATTCTGTTTAAAGGGCAGTTTTTTCATAAATACAAGAAAATTTAGATCATTCCCACAAATACAACTGATATATTTCAGATAATAATATTAGACGAGCCAACGGCAGGCGTAGATCCAGTATCTCGCAGACAAACCTGGAGAATTCTACAACGCGCCCGTCGTGGAAGGGTGTTACTGTTGACCACACATTTCATGGATGAAGCGGATATTCTGGGGGATAGGAAAGCCGTTATAAGTAAAGGAAGGGTAAGTAATATAAACCAAGCTGTTTTACATACTAATCTGGAAGACAAAAGATTCATAAGAACAAAATAAATTAGACCAACGTGATCAACTAGAAATATACTCAGATTTCTGTGAATGTTTTTCGTGGAGATGTGGCTGGATTTGATCGGGAGGACATAATTATTAATATATTTATAAGCTAAAATATCTCGGTCGAGGTAGCACACTGCACAGGGACACGTCTACATCTACCTTGCTGCCGGATAAAGCATAGCATTCCGAAGCTGTCAAACTTGTCCCGGAGGATCTTGCTAAAGAATAAATGAAAATTAGCCTGGGCGTTTACTGTCCTTATGAATAATTTGAAGAATTTGAAGAATTTTGTTTGATTGGTCTATGATTTGTTGCAGGTTCGTTGTGCTGGGACATCGTTGTTTTTGAAGAATAAATTCGGTATAGGATATCATTTAACACTAGTTTTAGATGGTAAGTTACAAAAAATCTTTCTAGGAATAAAAATGAAATCAACATTGTTATCTATTTAATTTCGTAGAAGTTCGAAATTTTTTGCTGGTCTCACTGGCTTCTTGCCAGTTTTGTTTCGCCACTAGGTAGATACGGGTGCAATTAAAAAGGTTTTGCCAATTTATTTCTCCCAAAATATTACTGTAACTGTTTTAAATTATTTTGATACTTTAATTGTCGGTCTTGTCAGATGTAGGGCAAAAATTAAAATTCCTGCTAAAGCCAATTTAGGTATTCATCATTTTAAAACTCAGTAATTTAGCGTACCAGAGCGTATCCACGTGTGCAGAAACGGTTTCTACAGAATTTGTTGTAGACTTACTAACTTGTTTAGAAGGCCGGCGGCAACGGGTTCAGATCTATGAAAAAAAATTTATGTGATTTGAGCCTTGAGAGAGATTTTGAAAATTTGAGTCTCAATAGCCCAACGGTTAAAGGTGGGGACTGAAAATTGAAAGGTTTAATGTGTGGGCTATTGCATTACTGCTGTACGCACTCCTAACACAAGCTTTTTGCTTATTTGAAAGAGGAAAGGGGAATAAAAGTTAAGTTCAGCGTGGCTAACATTCTCAAAAAAAATGTGCAGGTGTGTGCCGCGAGCACCAAATCACGCGGCTGGTGCGCGGGCACGTGCCGCGCGCAGAGAAAGCGCGCCGTCACGGCCGGGAGCTGTCGTACATCCTGCCGCACTACGCCGTGCACCTGTTCCCGCCGCTCTTTCAGGCCATCGAGCAGGAGATACGCGAGAAGAGCAATCGGCTTGGTGAGTGTGCAGCTTAATAACGTCCATTTAAACACCTTTTTATTTTGGGATCAACGACATCCCTCTATGCATGGCGTACATGGACGGCGGCGAGACACCGGAACACGTATGTACTGCTTAATGCAGGGGTGTATCTGACCAACGAAAAACAGACATTGGCTCTGCAGAACCACTTCCTGAATTCTGGAATTACCTCAGACGTCTGTTTGTCGTCTGTCTGTCCGTAGCCGTTGATGTGGTGACTACAATCAGGTCAGGTTATATAACTACAATATATTTTGTGTAATTCTGTCAGTTAAAATAATATGAATTAAAGTTGGTTATTAATCCTATTCCTGTATTTTGTATTAATTTTCTAATCAAGACTTATTCTATTTAAAGGTATTACAAGCTATGGAGTATCCATGACAACGCTTGAGGAAGTGTTTTTGAGTTTGGAAGGTGAAAATGCAGAAGAGACTGAGGCTGTGGAAGGAGTGTCCTCTGTAAAGTTGGTGCGAGCCAGAGCTCTGTCCAGAAGTTTATCCCTTCAGAGCAAGACTTTGAGCTATCAGGTATTATTGAATATTTTATCATAGTTCTTTTTAAGTAACATTTCTTTTAAAAATTTATTTTGTAACAGTTTTGCGTTTAATTGCGATGTGTTATAGAGTGATTTAAACCCTTAGGACTCTATTAATTGACTTTAAATAAAATCTATTCTTTATCCGATATTACAGGTAAATTCTTTTCTCATGCTATATTGATTTGGGTAAAGATGTAACTTCAGTAGTTTAGATCTGAGAATGAATTTAAAAAAATATCATTTAGCAGATTGATCCAAAGGTAGTGTATCCAAGTTTATTAAGACAACCCAAATGGTCTTTCAATTAAAGTCTTCCTTGTTCTTCTTCTTTTTCTTCTTTATCACAAACGTCTCTTGCATAGATTTCCACGCCGTGCCGTTTGAATCCAGCAGCTCCTTCCTCGTTTGTTTTCTCTTTTTTTGATAACTTATTTATTACTATCAGGAATTGAACGATAAAGACCAGCAGAAAACTACGTCACTCCCTACACCCCCAGCGTCACACGCCCTGCACTCCACCACTCATGGTGTGGAACATGTTAAGGTAAATAAGGTAAATGATCCAAGGAAAATATTTCACATGTAATACAGTTTAACGAATTGGACAACATTTGAAATGATTTCTTTTGGAGTATCTAAATTAATTACCAAAGTAACTAGTATTATTAGACGAGACTAAATTAAGTAAGGCTAAGGTAGATTAATGTAAAAGATAAAAGAAACAGAAATAATATTGCTAATGAAAGTGAGAGTTTTTAGAACTAAATTCATTGCAACGTTTAATTTTAAAAAGTATGACTATACTTCTGCATTTATTAAGGATTAAAACAAAACAGACTATGATTTTATGATTATGATTTCAGACTATAATTTTGAAGAAAATTAGAAATCAATTTTTATTGGGGTACAAATTTTGCAGCATACTCGTACAAAGCTGCATGACCATCCAAGGATGTATTTTAATTACGTATTGATATTATCTTTACAGATAATAGTTACAGACTTGCCTGTGTCCTTGAGTGCAAAATTTGTAACTAAGCCATTTATTTTAAGTTTGCAAAAACAGAAATGGTTTTAGTAAGAGTAAGGTGTTCTATCATGAAGTCTTTCCAGGTCACTCCCGAAGCGCCAGTGTCAGTAGACGCATTAGGAGAAATAGTTAAAACAAATCAGTCGTGTTGGCGGACGTTCTGCGCGCTCGTCTACATTCGCACCGTGCGCATGATCCGGGACCCTTACAAGCTTTATGTTATGATTTTCATGCCTATCAGTAAGTGCCATCTTGTAATCATCTACGAACTATGTTATATCATTGCTTAAATATTGTTACGTGCTAGGGTTCGCTGGATTTGGAAAGAAAGACCTGCTGACTCCTTGAAAGACTTTATTCACTAGCACTACAAAGCACTAGGTCCAAACACTAAGCACTCACAATGTCCTAGGTCGTAGCCAAGTCGTAGGTTTCACTGGTAGCACTTTTGATCACTAGGTTTCGCTTCGAAGTCGCCTCGACGGTTGCTCGAACTGAACTCAACTCCGGCGCCTCTCTACGGCTATTTATATGAGCCGAGACGTTCCAGAACGTTCCTTTCTCGAACCTTCCCAACGTGCGCGGAAGTGATCAGCCGGGTCGGATAGTTCTGGTAAGTTCGCGTACCCGGTTTTCGCGACTAACGCCATCTAGTGTCGAGTGAGTTGAGTTGAGTGTGGTCGTAACGCTTTCGAGACTAACGCCATCTAGTGTTGAGTGGTCGTAACACTACTCCCCTCTTAGAGATGCTCGTCCCGAGCATCGTTGTTACTGCCATGGTAACGCGCCAGGCGGTCTATGTGTACCACTTTGAATGTCCCCCTTGGATGCTTTTGAATCCTATAAGTCACATCATTCAGTCGGGTCACCACTTTGTATGGACCGTCCCACTTGGTCTGCAACTTTGGAGATTTCCCTTTCCGGCGAGTTGGGTTATGCAGCCACACCAGTGATCCTTCCTCGAAGCCGCTCGTGTTCGATTTCCGGTCGTATCTGGTTTTCATGTTCTCACTTGATTGTAATCCATTTTCCCGAACCAAGGCGTGTATATAGCGCATTTTTTCCTTTAAATCACAGACATAGTCTTGTACGGTCTCTGGTTCCTCTGGTGACCCTCCTGTCAATAAGTCTACTGGTATTCGTAGTTCTCTACCGTAATTGACATACGCCGGGGTAGCTTTTATGCTCTCATGCTCGGCGGTTCGGTACGACAGAAGGAAGAGTGGTATATACTTGTCCCAATCCTTTTGTTTGTCGTCTACCACTTTCGCCAAATGCCTCTCAAGGGTCTGGTTAAATCTCTCCACCATTCCATCAGACTGTGGATGGTACGCAGTGGTCCTCGTCTTATGCATGCCCAAAATTCTGCACACTTCCTGGAATACTTGCGATTCGAAGTTCCTGCCCTGATCTGAATGGATTTCTAGAGGCACACCAAAGCGACATATCACTTCTTCGACTAACTTAGAAGCGACTGTTGTAGCTTCTTGGTTTGGTATGGCGAACACTTCCGGCCATTTGGTGAAGTAGTCCATGACGACCATAAAATACTTGTTTCCCGATTCCGTTACAGGAAATGGCCCAGCTACGTCAACTGCAATTCGTTCCCACGGTGCACCGACGTTATACAACCGCAGGTTCCCACGGCTCCTGGTCTGTGGTCCTTTTACAGCAGCGCAAGTGGTACATTTGCGGCACCAATTTTGTACATCATCTCGACAATGCAACCAGTAGAATCGTTCTCGCACTTTTGTTAACGTCCTCTTGACACCTAGATGACCTCCTGATACGCCATCATGTATTTCACGGAGAACATCTGGTACTCTCGTTCTTGGGACAATTATCTGAAGATGGAACTCTCTGCCGTTAGTCTTCTCCCATTTCCGGTAGAGTATTCCGTTTTGGAGTATCAGACTGTCCCATTGCGCCCAGTACGCCTTAGTGACAGCGCCAGTGGGTGCAACCTCACTCCAGATTGGTTTTACATCACCCCGTTTCTTCCATGTGATGATGTGCCGAAGGTCGTCATCTCTTTCTTGAGCCTCCCTCATAGCATCATTCTCCCAGGGACCCAAAGGACTTGTTCTCGTTAGCTTTAATGCTTCTTCATTGGATTCCTGCTTAACACAATGTTTGCAGTCTTCTGAACACGGCCTTCGTGAGAGTGCGTCGGCATTCCCATGCGTCTTTCCGCTGCGGTGTTCAGTCTTGAAGTCATACTCCTGGAGCTGTTCAATCCATCGAGCTACTTGACCTTCTGGGTTCTTGAATTGCAGTAGCCACTTCAAGGCTGCGTGATCAGTTCGCAGTAAAAACTGTCTGCCGATGAGATATTTGTTGAAATGTTGTAGCGTCTTTACAACAGCCAAGAGTTCTCTTCTTGTCACACAGTAGTTTCTCTCTGGCTTGGATAAAGATTTGCTGAAATATGCAATAACAACTTCTCTTTCACCCTGTTTTTGGGATAACACTCCTCCAATGGCCGTGTTGCTTGCGTCCGTGTCGACTATAAACTGACCTTCAGCTTGTGGATACCCCAGGATTGGTGTTTCACACAGATGTTTCTTCAGTTTCTGGAAAGATTCTTCGCAAGTCCCATCCCAACTAAATTGTCGTTTATCTTCTGTCAGCCGATGTAATGGCTTGGCTATCTCTGAGAATCCCTTGACAAAACGCCTATAGTATGAGCATAGGCCGAGGAATGCCCGCACTTCGGTTTTGTCCTTAGGGGTAGGCCATTTCTGAACTGCCTCCAGTTTCTCCGGGTCTGTCTGGATTCCATCACTGGAGATAACATGGCCGAGATAATTGACCTCTCTCCTGAATAAACGACACTTTTTCGGGTTCAACTTTAATTTGGCTCCCTCTATTTTGGCGAAAACTTGCTCCAAGTTTCGCAAATGGTCCTCGAAGTCACGGCCGACAATGATGACGTCATCTAAATAGACTAAGCAAGCCTCTCCAACTAAGCCTGCCAGTACACACTCCATGAGTCGCTCAAATGTGGCAGGTGCGTTGCACAATCCGAAGGGCATGACGTTAAATTGCCATAAACCTTTGCCGGTCGAGAAAGCTGTCTTCTCCTTGTCTTTTGGATGAATTTCCACCTGCCAGTATCCAGATTTCAGGTCTAGGGTCGAGAACCATTTCATGCCACTCAAGGTATCCAAAGTGTCGTCGATTCTAGGTAACGGGTAACTGTCCTTCTTAGTGACATCATTCAGACGCCTATAGTCCACACAAAATCTCGTGCTACCATCTTTCTTCTTCACTAATACAACAGGTGAACCCCACGGACTTGCAGACGGTTCAATAATCTTATTCCTTCTCATGTCCTCCAAAAGGCCTTCAACTTCTTTTTCCTTTGCAATCGGTATCCGTCTTGCTCGTTGACGAATTGGTCTCTCGCTTCCGGTATCTATCCTATGCTGAACCATCGACGTTCTTCCAAGGTCCCCTTCTTGACTGGAGAAGATATTCGCGTAGCGCTGTAGAAACTTCTTAGCTTTCATGCCCTGCGAATAAGTCAGATTACTCTTGCAGTCATCGAGTAACTCAGTCACTAATCCGTAGTTGTTGCTGTTTGCTGAGTCTGCGCCTGTCATCGAACTACACTTTTTCATCCAGATAACTTCCTCGCACTTTCCAATGACGTCACCTTTGTTCAAGCAGATCTCGCGATCACCAAGATTCAAAACCTTGACTACAGCGTTACTGCTTCCACTAACAAGGGTTCTCGCCGTCATCAGTTTCTGCGCCGATGTCTTGGTAGGTGTGTCTTCGATCAACACGCATCTGTTTGCCTTTTTCTTTCCAGCTGGCGGCAGTTTCACCAGCACCTGAGCTTCCGTTCGTCCAGGTATAATCACTTTCTTTACACATGCGACTTTCCCGCAGGCACCTCCAAGAATGAAGATTTCTTCTTCACCACACTTGAAGACTCCGTCAGCGACATTAATTCTGCAGTTGTGTTTCTTCATAAAATCCAAACCCAAGATGCAATCATCCATAATCTCAGCCACGATAACGTCATGAGAGTATGAGGACTCCCCTACATACATCGTAACTGACACTTCTCCCAGGACGGGTATTGGCTGGCCGGAGGCAGTAAGAAGCCGACAGTTAATTCTCCTTTTGTGTCCCCTTGCGGCTTTTACCAGGTTTGGGTTCACTATTGTTCTAGAGGCTCCTGTGTCTAGGGTCATTTTGCAATCCGTCCCGTTAATAGTCCCCTGAATCGCCAGACTATTCCCGCTGCAAGCCTGGGAGATAACAGTTGTCAGGGCTCCCTCCGCGTCAGCCAGTACTCGCCCCTTAGTCCTGGCTCTTATTCGTTTCCCTGATCCCGGGCAGGGGACGGAACCCCCTTGTTTCTTCAGCTCCTCTATTTGTTCCTCGATCCTTTTCATCCTTGTCATCTGGGTCTCCTTCTGCGGGCAGTTGAGCTGAAGATGGCCCCTCTCGCCGCACTTGTAGCACATGACTCCAAAACGTTTCTTCATAGGAGCCTTAACCTCCTTGACTTCCTCAGAGACCTCGCGGATCTTATGGGCCTGCCGTATGTCATGGCGAACAGCCTCGACCTCCAAAGCATGCGCCAATGCTTCCTTTAGCGAGGTATGGTGACGAAGCCTCACTGCAGCCCTGACCTCCAGGTCTTTGATTCCGTCGACAAATGCTTGAACAACATTCGTGTCTACCATCTTGGAGTCGGCTCCTGGATGTGCCTTCCTGACGAGTTTTTCAATTTCCAACGCCCATTGTTGTAGTCCTTCTCCTGAGCGTTGAACTCTGTCACGAAGTTGAGCACGGAACACGTGCTCCAAGTGTCGCTCCCCGTATCTGGATTCAAGTGCCTCCATCAGGTTTTGAAACCCATTCCCTGTATGTGGCAGTACTTCCAGGACTGACAAAGCTTGCCCTCTGAGCGCAACAGTGAGAGCAGTCAGGCACTGTTCTTCCGTCCATCCGTTGGCAGTAGCAACAGTCTGAAATTGCTGACGATAAGCGCTCCAAGAAGTAGTGCCGTCGTATGGCGGCACTTTCACTCTTGGTCCTTGCGCCACTCCGGTAGTTCCACTGGACATCGCAACTCCCGTGGTTTCGAGGCGCACTACTTTCTTCTGTAGTTCAGTAAGGCCGGTTTTCACATTTTCAACATCCAGTCCTAACCCGGTAACTCGTTCTTCCACTACGTCGACATCTTTTCGAAGCTTAGTCACCGTGTCACTAACATCATTTATAGCCCAAAGCGCTTTTTCTTGGAGGTCTTTTTGTTGCTCTTGTGATTCTCGAATCGCTCTGATTTCAGCCTTTTGAAACTCTTGAATCGTAGTCAGCTTGCGTTCCTGTGTTTCCTTCATTGCCTGAATTTCAGCCCTTTGCAGCTCCATTAATTCAATTAAACTTCCTAATTGAAGGGCCACTTGAGGGGCTGTAGAAGCTGCGGTGCCGATGGTGGGCGTGGCCTGTCTAGTAGGCAGAGCCCGGTGGGCGTGGCCAGAGGGCGTGGCTTGACACAAAGTGGGCGGGGCTTGAACTGAAGTGGGCGGAGCCTGAACCGGAGTGGGCGGAGCCTGAGGGGCGTGGTCGGTGGGTGGGGCCTGGTGGGTGGGTCCGGTGGGCGGGGCTTGGGCCAAAGTGGGCGGAGCCTGACCTTGAGTGGGCGGGGCCTGAGGGGCGTGGTCGGTGGGCGGAGCCTGGTGGGCGGGTCCAGTGGGTGGAGCTTGGTCCCCATGGGGTGTGGCCTCCGCAGCTCGTTGTGCCCTTGTCCTGACGCCCTCCTTGAAGTCCTCTCTCGGAGTCAATGGCATCTCCAAATCGCACTTCTGACACCAGTTGTTACGTGCTAGGGTTCGCTGGATTTGGAAAGAAAGACCTGCTGACTCCTTGAAAGACTTTATTCACTAGCACTACAAAGCACTAGGTCCAAACACTAAGCACTCACAATGTCCTAGGTCGTAGCCAAGTCGTAGGTTTCACTGGTAGCACTTTTGATCACTAGGTTTCGCTTCGAAGTCGCCTCGACGGTTGCTCGAACTGAACTCAACTCCGGCGCCTCTCTACGGCTATTTATATGAGCCGAGACGTTCCAGAACGTTCCTTTCTCGAACCTTCCCAACGTGCGCGGAAGTGATCAGCCGGGTCGGATAGTTCTGGTAAGTTCGCGTACCCGGTTTTCGCGACTAACGCCATCTAGTGTCGAGTGAGTTGAGTTGAGTGTGGTCGTAACGCTTTCGAGACTAACGCCATCTAGTGTTGAGTGGTCGTAACAATATATATCTACATTTAATCTTTCTAAAAGATTTTTTATATTAACTTTATCTATATTGTTTCTAATATATTTACTGATATTGCGTACTGTTGCAGTAAAAATAATATAAACTCGGCTCATAATTGAGATTGTAGCAGTTTTTAGAATTTTGATGTCAGCGTCTTGACACTTGACCATATTACATATATAATTTTGTAAAAGCCAAATGTTTCGTATTTAATATAAAATTTTGTCCTACATTTCAAAAATGTGTGGCAGTCATTAAAAATCATTGTATCTAAGTATATTTGTGGACAAAATTAACTTATGAGGGATTTCTTTTCAGTTTCCTGCGCATTAGGTCTCTACATGAAATCGAGGCAAATAGTGTTTTTTCGCATGCAGCCACTTAAACTGGACCCCAATGCTTATTTTAATAAAACTCCAATTGCCTTGTACAGTGAACAAGCAAATTCGAAAGAAATAGAGGATCTTCAAGATTCGTTAGAAACTTTGGGAGCGTACCCGATAGACTTTTTTGATGGAAACTTTTCTAGTCTCTTAAGTATGGAGAACTTTGGCGCTTTCAGCCTAAAAGACACCCTCGTTCCCTATGGGAAAGTAATGGCCTATTACAATAGTACTTATACACACAGTCTGCCTATTATAGTAAATTTATTGGACAATAGCATTTACAGGTAAGCTTTCTAAACCACCTTATAATTTAGTTCTAGTATCACTAGAAAGCAAAGAATTTTTCATATGGTAAAATGAACAGCGCTTCTAAAGGCCAATTTTAAAACTTCTGGTTTGCTATACAAGACAACATATTAACGTCTATTGCAGTGATAAGTTCCGTTTTCTCAAAAAAATTCAGGCTTTGAATATATAGGACTATAATTTACTAAAAGACTTGCAGATTTTATTATGTCTGATATATTTTTATTTGAAATATAAATTTTTAGGGTACTAATGTCAGCATCAGGTCAAATAGACAGCTTTAAACCGATAGAAGTGCTTACTCATCCTTTTCAACAAACCGAGCAACAAGAGGAATTCAACCTCGGCAATGTTGTGTGCGCCATCTTTATGGGCATGATCTTCGCTTTGGTTCCAGTAACACTCGCTGTGGATATTGTTTATGATAGAGAGGTAAGATACATATTGTTTGACTCTAGTTGTTACAACTAGTATGCTAATAAAGACGTTTATGTATAGTATGAGAAGTGGAGGTCCTAGATCTCTTCCTTGAAGGACCCTAAAATTGCTCCAGCCCCTTTATAGTATTTCTACATGTTAGAATATTTTTATCGAATACATTTGTGGTATTTGTTCATAATAATTTAATTATTTTATTTTACTTTCAGATTAAAGCCAAAAACCAGTTAAGAGTCAATGGATTGTCAATGAGCATGTACTTTTTAACTTACTTTACCATCCTTATTTTTATTATGATCGTTACCAGCGTTGGCGTTCTTTGTCTTGTAAGTGTTTTTTTTTTATTAATTGTAAAGTTCCATTTTTTATTTTTCATAAAAGTTAAATACTATTTAAGTGATTACCACTTCAAATATTATAATATTTATTCAATGTTTGTGTCGAGACTATTCTTTTATTTTGTGTTTGTCACGGATTTTATAAAAACGATTTACTAATATTTGCGAAAGATTTATGTTGTGTCATCCTGATATTATTATTCGTCTTCTTAAAAGTGAGCGTAAGATACTACTAGGGAGCCTTCTTTCCGGCATGCTCTAAGCCCAATTTGCCGGTCTAAAATTTTAATTCATATTTTTCCTTGTGTCCAGGTACTCCTGAACGATATACCCAGTTTAACCAATGGTTCAGCGATCACTATGCTATCTTGTCTCCTTATCCTGTACAGTCCATCTGCCATCTTGTTCAACACCTGTCTCTCATACATCTTCGACAAAATGGATTCCGCGCAAAGTATCATGCCTAATATTACAACTTGGGTTGGAGTTATACCTTTTATTTTAGTCGCTGTTTTAGATACTTTTAAATGGGGTAAGTACCATCTATTGAAATTTGGAAAAGATTGCTTTCCAAATTTTTACAATTTCGTCACACATAAATTATGGATACTTCTGATTCTTGTTTCTATTAATTGCAAGGAATTATTCTTTTCCTTTGCGATAAATTTTAAAACTTTAATTTGGTTTGTGATTATTTGTGGTTTACATAAATAAATTTTTTCTGTCTTATCTGTTTCAGGTAGCAACATTGCATTTTATCTTCATCTAGTTTTCAGTTTCCTGGATGTTATGTATATACCGTATGCCATCATATATTATGTTGATAGGTAAGTACTAAGTATGCTAGATTTAAAAATAGGCAATTTACATGTATAGATTAATATTCCTCACAAATGTGGCAAGAACATTTCCAGAGAAAGCTCTATTTCAAAGAGTTCTCTTTATCTGTAGGGTGTACTTAACTTGCAACCTGCGAGGGTTGTGCACAGTGCCGGATCTGTCGACGTACTTCACAGCAGAGATCATTGTGCTCATCGTTGCCATGGTGGTACACGTGCCCATCTGTGGAGGCGTGCTGTTGGCTGCAGACCGGCTGAAGTCCGGCGGCAGGATATGCCCTGTAAGTACAAGAATGAGAATGGATTCAGATTTTGACCTAAGCTATTGAGGTTTTTTAAATGTATAGGAATCCTAAGGTTCAGAAAACGAAGTTCTAGAATTATCTGGACCTTTTTTTAACTTGTGAAAATTATTCTGAGAATACAGATCTAAATGTCAATTTTCAGATGATCTCTAGTACGAGAATGTTTGTAATCGTAATTTTGTTCTTGGCTTTATAACTTGTGAAGCGATAACTGCTTCCTTTATGATTACTGCTTTTACCAAGAAAACAGAATGTCAATTTTCATTATGATGATGTATGAAACTTTTATGTCATATGAGCAGAATTTTAGACCAATACAATATTATAAGCATATTATAAGTTACTCTTCTCTCAAAGGAGAACAGCAATCAGTAATGAGCTGTTAATGGGTTGCCGATGATGTTAATGATGATATTATTATTAATTACGTATCGATATTAAGAGATCTCTATGTTTCAGCATAAAACCACCACTCCAGAGAAGTCAGATGTGGAGGGTGATATAGGAGGCGAGCTGGGCGAAGATGAAGATGTTAGACGTGAGCGGCGCCGCGTGGCGTCACTGCTTCACTCGCCGCCAGAGAACTCTCAACAAGCGCCTGCCTTGCTTGTACATGTAAGTTTAGCCGAAGATTTTACATCTTCTTCACCTTAAACTGCCAGTCTAACTGCCACGTAGTCAGAAAACAATTCACTTTCTGTCTTTCCTGACTGATCTTACAACGCTGAGCCTAAAGCTCAAATGGCTCGTATTATTTATCAATCTGAAGAATTTGACTGTAAAGAGTAATTTTTAACCTTTCAATAAATCAAAGCCACTCTCAAACTCCACTCCAACGTTAACTCCACGTTCAGAAAGCGGAATTAAGTCCGAAAGGTCAGTGGGTCATATTGCTTTACACTTACGCATAATTAAGATACAGGAGAAAAGAAAATTAGCCTGTTTACTGTGGCTAGAATAACAAGAATCCACGCCATGAGACTCGTCAAAGAAAGAGAGCGCATTTATTCTAATTTTAGTTAAATTAAAATCTGTTTGATATAAAACAAAAATATTATTGTCTTTTACCAGAATCTCCGCAAAGAGTATAAGCTTCGCGGTTCTCGCAGCGGCAACGCTTGCTGCGGTGGCGGCGAGCCGCTCAAACGGGCGGCGTTAGCGCGCCTGTCGCTGGCAGTCCACGGCGGAGAAGTGTTCGGTCTGCTGGGACACAATGGTGCTGGGAAGACCACTACCATGAAGATCATTACTGCAGAGGAACGGCTTACTTATGGCACAGTAAGTGTTCTGAGTTTCTGATCAAGTGCCATGATGTGAAATAACTGTCTGTAATTTGACTACCATGAATGCGACTTCCTTATGCTGGCCGGCACAGAAGTATTCCAAACTATGAAATGTTTTTCTTCTTCCTAGAGATGTGATTGCATTAACCTGGGTCTATGGGCAGGATTTATCAAGAGAGTTTTCGAAACAAAAAAGGCGTATCGAACTCCAAAATCTGGTCTACGTACACTAAAATATTATAGTCTCTCAACCATCGTACTAATAAATAATCCAGAAGGTTTTACCACGGAGTCAATATTTGTCCACTATCAACAAATACATAGACATTTTTAGGATGAAGATTCCGAGTTTTTTAGTGGCAAGGATAGAAGAACTCAGTGGTCAAAGTGTATTTCACCAAATTATAGATGTAAGGTTTTCTTAATCACAAGGACGACTCCTTCGTTCCAGGTAATGCTCGGAGGACAGAACATCGACGACGCGCAGTCAGGCTCGTTCCAGATGCTCGGCTACTGTCCGCAGCACGACGCGCTGTGGAAGAACGTGACGCTCCGAGAGCACATCGAGTGCTACGCGGCCATCCGCGGCATCAGCAAGGCTGACACGCCGAGGTATTCTTTTCTTTAATTTGAAAAGAAACATGCTGAACTTGACTAATATCCTCCTTTCTCCTCCATATAAGCGAAAAGCTTGTTAGGAGGTTATAGTATAGGCCACAGTCCACTAGTTTGGCTCAATGCAAATTGGCAGACTTCACACACCTTTGAGAAAATTATATCTCAGTTCTGCAAGTTTTCAAACGATGTTTTCTTTCATCGTTGAAGCATATAATATTTAATTGCTTAAATGCACAAAGCTTCGAAATGAATCGAATAGGTATCGTATCCCCGAAAATGAAGGCCGGAGTCTGCCACTAGATTTTAATTGGTCTCACTTGCACTGGTAAATTCATTGAGGACATAGCTTACTATTAACTAAAGTCAAAGGTTTTGTATCAAAATTTTGACCAACTTGCCTTGTACTTTATGTTAATTTCAGGATAGTAGATGCGTACCTGAACGGGCTGCAAATAATGGAGCATGCCAGTAAAAACGCGGAGGAGTGTTCCGGCGGGACGCGGCGCAAGCTGTCGTTCGCGCTGGCGATGGTGGGCAGCCCGCGCGTGGTGCTGCTGGACGAGCCCTCCACCGGCATGGACCCGCGGAGCAAGCGGTTCCTTTGGGACACTATCCTGGCTAGCTTCCAGGTAACTCGCATCGTATAGCAGGGGAATTAAAACGCGGAGGAGCGCTCCGGCGTAAGTTGTCGTTGGCGTAAGTTATAAAGGTCGTGAGGTTATTTTCTCCATTTTGCTGAATAGAATAATGTTTGATTTCATTCTGCAGGGTAGAAAAGGTGCTATTTTGACAACACATTCCATGGAAGAGGCTGATGCATTATGTTCTAGGGTTGGAATTATGGTTAAAGGAGGTTTAAGGTGAGAATGTTTTACTTGTATTGACTTTACCATCCAAACTTTGCTCCTTTCTATACCTATGTTCATATTTTTTACTGATTCTATTTTAAACCCAGGTGTATTGGTTCAACGCAACATTTGAAGAATTTGTATGGTGCAGGATATACGCTGGAAATGAAAATAGGTCAACATAATCAGAAGCCTGTAAGTTGACAATGCTTATAACCTAACGTAACTGCAGGCTTAGATCTTTAAAACATTACAGCATGTCTGAATTCACTTGTAGAAAAAATATATGTTCGTTAGAAGAACTGATTTTAATTAACAAACTTTATGATATTTGTATAATATGTGTGTAAGTAAACTATTAATCAGGGTCGAATATGTTTTTTCTCCAAATGAATTCAGAAGTCTTAGGATTCATTAAACTAGGTACTCTATAAGAGCACCGGCACAGTTCAATAATAACACAATGAAGGTAAGGAATGGACCTAGACAGTTGTCTGGGTCCATTCCTTACCCATCCTTCTTGAATTTCTCTTCGTTTTCAGATGCTAGAAACTGACTTGTCAATGACTCCGTCACCGTTGTCTCCCGACAAGTCGCCGTCATTGGGAGAGGCAGATGAAGGTAAGACGTTGCTCACGGGACAGTGTTCTGTTGGATACAGTCTCTAACTTTACTAAATCGACAAGTCTGATAAATTCAGACTTCTATCCTATCCTTCTTCACAGAGAGCATTATGAAAAGGATAGCTGTCTGTCAATTTAGTTTAATAACCAACTTCAAAAAAGAAGGAGATTCTGAAATTGAGGGAACTCTTCAAATTTTATAAGCACACTTGATACACTTTGTTGTGGCGTTTGAAGTCGGTTTCGGAATTTATTTAATCGTATGGCAAAAATTTAGACTATAAGCGTTGATTATAATAATATTGTTATACCTCCCTGCACGTGTTCCCCGGGTGGTACTAAACGAGCGACGAACCAGAACGGCAAGACAATAAGCGTTTTTTCTTCTTTTCATATATAGCTACTAAAAGGTTTCGGAATAATCAAGGAATTTTCCGCTTTTCTTTTGCTGCAGTTTCTGCAGGGGGCTCCCCCGCTGTGGAGGGCGAGGGTGAGGGCGAGGGCGAGGTGGAGGCGGAGGGGGATACGGTAGACGTGAGCATACATACGCCGCTGGTCGGCAACACGCCGTCTGTCCGTCTGCACCATCAGCGGTGAGCCTTGCCTTAATATAATTTGTGTATACCATCCAAGGACATCTTCTTCCTCTTCTATATCAACCGATAGACGTCCACTGCTGGACAAAGATCTCTCGTATGGACGACCACAGGTTTCAGTCTTGCGCCGCCAAAATCCACGAGCTCCCTAGGACTCGTTTGATGTCGTCAGTCCACCTTGTGGGGGTCTGCCAACACTGCGCTTCCCGGGCGGAGTCGCCACTCAAGCACCTTGGGATGCCAACGACCATTAGCTCTTCGAAGGATATACCTACTCAGAATGAATTTTAAAAATACCTAATTATACCAAAAATAGCAGAACTGGCGTCCCCTCGAAAATAAGGCATTAAAAACTAAAAAGTCTTAAAATATTTGATATAGGTCAACGTGTGGTTTTTATGACAAGTGAAGACTTCTTCCAAGCAGATTCTGCTGAAAGAGCCGGAAAGGAACTCGACTCGACACTTGTTTTTTCAATACGAAAAGTTATAAATGGTGCTAATTGTTGACAACCTCTGAACAGCTGTTAATGTAGTGCTAGTGGTATGGTTATGGAGGCGCTATTTTTTTATTGCTTGCACTTGACGACAATCAGTGTTGGAGAGCACTGATGAGTTTTAGGTTGGAGCGTGCTTATATAGAAGATGCCCATTCACTATTTATTACCTTGAAGATACTCAAATTATAGGTGACAGGAAACACGGATGCTGAAGGCGTTCCACACCACGATTCATTGAGAAATGTTGGACTAAAGCGTTTCGTGCGATGTGGGCATAGTGCCAAATAAATGATTATTTATTAATTCAGCACGGAGTCGTCAGGCGGCGCGAGCGCGGAGGCGGCCATCGCGCTGGTGGCGCAGCTGTTCCCCGCCGCCACGCTGGAGGAGAGCTTCGCGGAGCGGCTCGTGTTCTCCGTGCCGCAGTGCTCGGTGTCCAGCCTCGCCAGGTGCTTCCAGCAGATCGAGGACGGTGAGCATACGGAGGGATTACAGCTGGAAATCCAGATCCACTATCTGTATTTCGCATTCGCTCTTAAACACAACCAATCGTCTGAACACATAAAAAGAAAACTGATTGACTGACTGATCTTTCAATGCTCAGCTCAAACTACTATGATCTAGGCATGCGCTAAGAAAGGATTTTTTAAAAATTCAATCCCTAAGGTAAGGTATACGAGGGCATCCCCGTATTCAGGGTTGATAAACCGAATTTAACGTGAGCGAAGTCGCGGGCAAAAGCTAGAACTATTTAATCGCTGTAGCTACTCCGAAGCTTGAAGCTTAGTTAGAGCAGAAAGGGGAATACTTGTCGACAACAGAACGCAGGTCTCTCCTCTCACAGAAAGGTTAAAGACACGCCACACTGGCGCAATTGCAAATTGGCAGACTTCTCACACCTTTGAGAATATTGCGGAAAACTTGCAGGCATGCAAGTGCCTTACGAAGTTTTCCTTCATCGTTGAGACATGTGATATTCAATTGCTTAAACGCACATCACTCCGAAATGTCCGAGGTGCCAGACCGCCTGACCACAAGGCTGTAACTGTTCTTGTATGTACGATGTATCTATAGTGTATACGGTCGTGATAATTTATTTAATCTTTTTGTTTGGTGTTCAGCAAAGGAGAAGCTGAACATCGTGGAATACAGCTTCAGCCAGACGACGCTGGAGCAGGTGTTCCTGAAGTTCGCGCAGACCGACCACCAGGAGTCTTCGGACCAAGAGCATTAGCGGATCCCTCGTAGTGTACGGCGTCGTGACTCGTCGACTTTGCGATTTTAAATGTTTGAAGCCGGCCTCAAACATCCGGAATCAGACGGTGACATGTGCTCGATTTGCCTCGAAATTTGGCTTTGCCACTGTACATTTCTGCCGTCTTAACGCTAGTGTCGTTAACTACCAAAACCGTATTTCGAGCTATGATCCAAAATGCGGCAATTTATAAAAAACGATGTTTTTCATATTATTATGATTGAATCCGTTCAAAAAGAGAACCTTCGTGGCCAAACAGTGGAGTAAGTAACTAACGCTATTTATGGCGTTATTGTATTGTCCGCTAAAGAAAAAAGGTGAGAAATTAAACACAGCCGTGCTTTCCAATTATTCCACGACGGTTTTTTTGGACAGAGCTAGAGATTCTAGAGCCTTTTTTGCAAAATTAAATTGTTGGATGGCAACGCCCAATATAATATGGCAATTGGCAACCTACATAGTGTTTGGAATGTACCAAGAAGCTTATAGCTTCTTCGGACGCATTTGCCTCACACTTTGCTAAGTTTTGTCATGTCAAAACTATCAGGAAAAGTTCTAGAAAAATTTAGAATACGTTTGGCACAATCGGAACAATTGCGTCAGAATTTGAATTAATGTGAAGAATGTAATAAGAATTCAAATAAATCAATGTATCAAAATATATCAAAATTTATCTTGAATTGATTAGTAAATCTAAGGAAATATTGAAAGTGTCTTCATTTGAAAGTAACTTTTTTAGTTGCGGACTGCGGTAGAGAAAAAAATTTTGTCATAGTTTTTCTGCAAAATCCATCTATAAACCTTGCACATCGAATTAGGTAACTTTGCAAGAGTTTGATACTTGCAAAGACACGTGTCTTTACAAGTATTGCGTAGTTTTGCAAAGTGAGTGATATTTTTATAATAAATCTAAATAAAATATTTTTCTTTTATTGGAGAATATTTGTGTCATATTTTTTGAGTAAATATGTGATGTAAAAAATCGTGAAGTCGACGTCAATCGGGTTAGTAATTTTGTGCTTTTTGAAAAAAAAAAACTGTAAAATAATGATTACGCTTCTGGTATATTATATTTTGTAGTTTATTTCTTTAGGTTTCCTTGAGCTTTTTGTATGAAGTTTCGAATTGGAAGAGAGAAAATAATTAGGTGTTGTAGTAAGTAATAATTATTAAGATAGAAACATACTATTAAAAGTCACAACATTTTGCATTGTTTGCGCTGTTTGGATGTTGCTGTTATGTTTAGTATGGAAAAGTTTAATTTAAAATGTTTGGAAGGTAAAAAGGGCAATAAATGGCGGGACTTGTTAATAGTGTGGTTCTGCCTTACTGTAACTTTCATCAAATTTAAATTTTCGTCTATATACAGGTTGTTTATACAAACAACTTGGGAGATTTTGTAATGTAATACTCCAAACTTCAACAGAAAAGCTACAAACAGACAGTCTTTTTTGACCTGTTGAAGGGTGGCGGTATTTTACAGTTTTTCTTTATTTGTAAAATAATTCTCCATTTAATATAGTGCGTGTTTAATTAATTCGAAAATTATTTTCAAAGATAATAAAAAAAAGATAGATAGTAATTAGGATTTTTATTGGAACTGCTTTAATTTTTTTCTGTTCATGAACATAAATATTACCTGACACTACTTATTTAAAAAATTAAGACTGAATTTTTTATGCTTATTTTAAGTATTTCTTAGGATCTTAATTGTAATTTGTTTTTCTTCTAATTATTTAATTGTAGGACAAATTATTCAAAAATAGTATGAAAATACCATGTATTACAAAAAATAAACAACCTGTATATAGAAATAGTATTGGCGTTATGATGAATGTATGTGGATACTAGGTCATGTTGATACTTTGTAAATTTTTTTATAATTTCATATTTTAGTAGCAACTTTTATATACCGAGTAGAATCAGACAGCACTATGTTTGTGATGATATTAGTAGTGGCTATTAAAAATTAATAGATTTCATATTAGATTATTAGATCATATTTTATAATTACAAATCTTAAAATTAAAATAGTATAAAATATAAAGAGCATTCGTTTAGATTAGTTATCATATTCATATGCATATACTAGCTTTTTTTCTGCGGCTTTGCTCCCGTCTATAAATTCAAGAACAATTCGAAGTGTTACAAAATTACTAATTTTGATTTTTTCAATTTTTCAGCTGTTCTTTGGGATTTTCCTATTTTTTTAAACTGCCCTTGTATTAAAGCGAACAAAAAACAGCCAACATTGTTTATATTTGTGTAATAGCAAATCTTTTCTTCAGAATCATCATATCATAAGAGCATACACACAACTTAACAAATAATTTTTGTACTTTGCGCAGGTGAAAGAGATTCGCGCGTATCGAAATTATAAATTGATATCAATTCCCAATGCACCCAGTAGCACCCAGTAATATACCAAAAATCAATAAATTTTACGTGAGAAAAATACTATTTATAAATATATTTTCTTATACTTACGTGTGTTCAAAAGCCACTTAATGTAACAAACATAGTGCTAATGTAAATAATAATTATAATAATATAACAATGTAATCAAATGTACACGTTCAGTCATAGATTCAGGCCCAGCCTGAATCTTCGCTGTAACCAATTAACTACCTAACCATCTGAAAGTTTTGTCAATAAATAATTCGTTTAAGGGTCAATTTTTCAACTGCCAAATAACTTTTAACTGAATGATATTTTGATAGTTTTTTTCAAATGTCGAACCTTTAATTTATTCCTCATTTTAACTAAGTTATTTGACGATTGAAATAATATATGCCCTAATATTTATTGGTATGTATTTTTCAGGCAAATATCTACAAAAGTTACATTCTTTAATATCACCATTTTTAAAATGCTATCAATTATTTATTTATATATTATTCATATCGTAAATAAATTAATAGCTTAAAACTAAAAGGTTCACTAAGTATTGGAAAGTGATGACCGCTTTGCAATATTCCGTAATAACTACTTGCAAATTTAATCGAATGGCCTTTTTAAGCTATGAAGGGTCTAAGCTGTTAATGTACAGAATAGAATAGAAAGTTTTTAATTTAAATAAACTTTTACAAAAAGCTTTTGAATAGCCTAACGCAATTACCGCTGGTTTGTAATGCTGTTCCTACGTATATACTCGTTTGTACCTCTATATTACTTTGCAATAATCCGCCTAGTAAATAAGGCTGCTTTCAACTTTACTTGATACATTGGAATACTTGCAACAGAGTTCGACATTTTAAAGGTGGTAATGATATAGGTAACTTAATATTCTTTGCACTCATTTTCATTAAGTTTAGATTATTATTAATAAGTTAAAGTATTAAAAATATGGTCGGTTAGAAAATGAGTAACTAGAAGACTCGGAAATATTTTTCAAAGTTTATTCCTAAAAAAATTATTTATTTATTAGTAAACATTATTTCTCATTTAGATGTAAATTAAAATGTGCTATTTTCAATAACAAAAATATTAAACATTAATTTTGTTCTTAGAAATATGCGTGTTGTTTTTAAAAGTAAAATAATTAAAGCAATAATTTTGAAAAATATTTCCAGACGTCTCCATGTATAGTTTTAGGTATTAGGTAACGAAAAATATACAGTATTTAGTTCGATTTATGATCAATTTTGTGATTTTTTTCTAGTCACCAATTTTTATCGTGATTTTATATTATAACATTGAACAGTTTATTTTTTCGAAACTTATTTTAAAATTTTTAATTTTCCATTATCGTCGATTTATTGAGTACATATTAGTCGAATATTTTTTTTGCTATCACCTGGGTGTTATATTTGCAATATTCCGTAAATTGATTTTAGATGATTTACAACAGTATTGTATCTTTAGTATGTTTTGCTATATATCAAAAATCTGACATATTTGTATTGCGACATTGTTGAAATGTGTCTGAATTAGTAGAATTGTTATAAGAAATAAATGACATAAAATTAACTTTGCCTTTTTATTTCTTCAGTTCAGGAGCTGCCCTATGTTGTAGTACTAATTTTAACTTTAATTATTCGTTTTGATTACATATTTACTTAATTACAATTTGGGGTTATTCAAGGGGCGGACCAATAGTTCCTGAAAGGCCGGCAACGCGTTCATGGGCGGCGGTAATCGCTTAACATCAGTGGGGTTACTATAAGATTAATTCGATTTATCGTATTCGTATATTATGAGTTATGACATTAGCGTCAAAGTAAAATGAACCTTAAATTTATTATTTTAAAGTCACAAATTCAGTACACCCGATTTTAGTTTGGAGCCGTTAATGGCCGAGGATGACGATGATGTATTTTTTTTAGTTTTCTTTTATTATCTGAAAAATGACACTTTGGAAGCAGAAGGTTGGTACTACGGCAATATTGTGATCATAAAACATGTCTATTCAGTGGCTTTTTAAACAGATGGCAGCTATTATCTTGTCAGTTTGTTTGTGCTAGATGTTACTGTTATTTAAACTAGGATTCAATTTGACACGAAAATACGAAAGAAGCATATGGGTGAGGCCGTAGATTTTGCCACTTTGTAACATAGAGTAACATAGACACTTCTATGTTACGGTAACGTAGAAGTAACGTGAAAGTAACACACTGTTTATAAGGCTGATTACATAACGTACTTATTTTAACCGACTTGAAAAAAGGAGGAGATTTTTGTAATAAACTTGTAAGTATAGCATTTTTTATAATCGCCGATCATTTAGAGATAAGAGAGAGAATTCAGTAATAGGAAAAATATATTTTTTTAAACTATCATCAATGGAATTTAGTAACCAAAACTCTCTGGCTGTTTATCAAATAAAGGTACATTATTCTGATTATTACGAAGATGAGTTTCAATTAACTCATCTTCTTTTAAACTCATTCTTTATTTAAAATAACTATTTGAAAAATCCGCTTCTGGCAGAATATGTACACTAACCTTTACAACACTTCAACGTTACTAAATAACAATCAACGTTACCAGTAACATAGAAGTCACATAAAAGTAACGTCGAAGCGTAATTTTTGAGGTTTTAAACAGGAATAATTACTAAATGCGAGCCGATTTTAGTCAAATACACATTGTCATGTTTTTATAAATCACTTTAGCTTAGTATAACACATACATGTGTGCAATAAAAACTGTTATTTACCTTTAAAATCACCAAAATTCACAAAAAAAATCTCCTGACGAAACACACGCGCACACCTTTGATAAAATTCCACAGACCAGAAAATGGCGGTTTCTTTTTTTTTATTTCGTTGCCGGAATCTTTAGTGTGGCACGTGCCATTATAAAATACTACCCTAAAGTTATTGAATATTTAGATGCCCAATTTTGGTAACATACAAAATAGTAACGTAATAAGTGAAAATAAGGAGACAACATTTTGAATTGCGATAAAACATTTAAAAACGCATATTTAAATACATGGAACCCAGGATGTAATTGCTTAATCTATTCACATTTCAGATATTTATAGTAAATTAGGGCTTTAAATAGAAATAATGTAGTTATAACAAGCCAAATATTTGACTGGATCAAAAAGACAGCTTATTTTGGGCAAAATTTCGGGGTACGGTCGGTTTTAAGTCATTGTATTTTTTTAAATATACGACATACATTCAATTTAAGAATGCACTATAGGAGTTTAGGAACTACCTAACCTAATTAGGATATTTGCATAACAATTTACGCAGTACTTCGATTTTAAATACGCAGGGACATTTTTTTTTTACAAAAAGTGGCAAAATCTACGGCCTTACCCATATGTCTTTCTTATTTATTTACAGCTTACAAGATAGTCTCGACTCTGGGAAATATATGATGTCTTATTAAAGTTAAGCAACCAGTTTTTAGTTTTATGACTAACTATTACGTCGCGTTGTATCCTTAACTGACCCAGTTTCAGTGGAGTAGATACACTTCATGAAAGCCTAAAAGCACTGCCTTCTTTAAATTACACATTTCGAGCTATGTCCGCCGAATTATCGTAAGCGACATTTTCATCTAAATTGAGTTTTTTATTACAAAGGACCGGGACATATCAACATTTTGTAGGAAAATAACATATATTTGAAGTTAACACTCTAACACTCACACATAAGTAAAACCGTACGAACATAACAAAGAGGAAAAAATTCAAAACATCTTATAAAACAGTTAACTGAAACTATTATTTACATTGCGAATTTCATAACATTGAATATTTTATTAGAAAGAAAGCCTACTAGTGACCGAATAGCTAACGGGTTAAAATTAGAGATTCCTTGTCGCTGGGATCGGGACTTGAATTCGAGACACGCACTAACTAGTTAGTAGGTGTAGTACCTACCTACTATTTCTTACTTTACGGGAGTTATGTACTTTAACGACCTCCCTGGTGGTGTGCGCTGTGGTCGTATAACTGGGAGGTCTCGGGTTCGATTCCCGGCGGTGGCAATTTAGGAATTTATAATTTCTAAATTGTATCTGGTCTGGTCTGGTGGGAAACTTTGGCCGTGGCTAGTTACCACCCTACCGTCAAAGACGTGCCGCCAAGTGATTTAGCGTTCCGGCACGATGGCGTGTAGAAACCGATAAGGGGTATGGGTTGAATTTACACTGCTATACCCCTTCCAAGTTAGCCCGCTACCATCTTAGACTGCATCGTCACTTACCATCAGGTGAGATCGCAGTCAAGGGCTATCTTGTCATCGAAAAAAAAAAAATGTGCATTTAAATATACCTGCTTTAATTGTGAAGGAAAATATCGTGAGGAAACCTGCATGCCTGAAGTTGGCGTACCTACTATAAAACACAACTATTTTGACAAAGAAATGATGGACGATTTAGTTGAATAAGATGTGCGGGCTAATAAGTACTTAACTATGCCTATTAGTTCACGCACCGATGGCACAAGAGGCGGAACAGCCTGGCACCATGATTGTGGACCGAAGTGTTGTTTGCTGTATACGTCTGCCCCAGAAAGGGGAGAAAGACAAAAGGGACAAGGAGGATAAGAAAAAGAATTTGTAGGGAGTCAAGAAAGCGCTCCGAGAAACACGCCAAGAGCAAGTACCGGGCGCTCTCCCAAAGCTTCGGCCCATGTAACCGTGAGGTTGGAGGGGCCATGGGAAGTGGCGGGTCCTGTATGCCTATTAGTAGGTATACTCTGCGATTTAGTTGTCCAACATGAAATTGTAAGTAATGAAATATAAATAATATGGATCCTTGATGCATATAGATAAGTTAAGTAAATCCAATGTTTTGAAACAATGCGGGATTAACGCGTCGTTTGTTTCAAGGTTCAACTTATACCTATCTGTGTCCCACTCGAAGAGATTAATATACAAGTATAATAGTTCGGCCCTCATAGCTCTAGAGCCCATAGCCAATTTAGAGGAGGCTTTTTAATTTGTCGTTAAGGTAAGTTCAATTTGAACTGCGAAGGAAAACTGTCCTTTTTTGGGTCTTAGGCAACAAAACCCAGTGATTAGGTATATAATAAGTGGGCAGCACTTACATCAACGTGGCACGAAAGAACTATATTTTTAGGGTTCCGAAAAAAACTTCGGAACCCTTATAGGATCACTTCGTTGTCCGTCTGTCTGTCAGTGTGTCACCACCATTTTTCTCGAAAACGGCTTATGATCCGAAGTCGAAATTTATACTGAATATAAAGTTCAATGGTCTCGTAGTGTTTTAAGAATATCAAGCTTATAGCTTAACTCAGTAAAAAGTTACAGCTTGAAAACCACGGCTTTCTCATTATTAAAACAAATTAAGGCACATCTTCAAAAATCGTTTTTTTTCCATACCGAATTCTTAGTTTCATAGTAAGTCCCTTTATATTTTACAAACACCAGCCTTAAAATCTTACAAATTACGGAGATTTTGATACCTCTAAACCTTATAATAGTACCTAAAACAGCCAAAAAAACCAAAAAAAACCGATATCTTACTGTGAATTACAACTATTGCAACGCTTCTTTAGTGACGCGTCACGTAGACAGATTATAATGGTGCGGCCACACTATGGTAAACGTCAATGTCGATCATTTCAACTATTATCGCGGTTATTTCCGCCGATATTAAACGCGACAAACTGAGTGCTCACACTTCGTCAACGTCAACGCAAATTTAATTGGCGATAACGCAATAATTCTGTATTAATTTTTTAATGATGTATTTATTAATCCTGTATTAATTCATTGGCGATAACGCAATGTGAATGCAGCAGCGTCAGGGTCCATCTTGAATCAAGACATTTTATCGTCATTATCGGGCATTGACGTTGACCGTTCAAGTGTAGCCGCTCAATTTTTCACATTAAATATTGGGGGAAGCTGCCGTGTTAATAGTGCCCAACGTTAACCGTCTAATGTGGCTAGCTCATAAAGCTAAAACGTCTAAAGTGAGAAGACATTATGTCAAAATATGTATGTAGGAGCAAGACAAGGCATTGTGTTTCTATTTGGTACCTATCCATTGACGTGTAGAGCCGTCTCTATCTAGAGAGCCATTAAGTAGAAGCATAGAGAAGGATGTATATATAGACTCAAGACTGTAGAAGTTTGGCAACGTCGCAAGCATATTTATGTTCCTTGGTCGCAAGGTAGTGCGTCGTGTTATTTTGTATATAAATCATAATTATTTAATAAAAGTTACAATAAATTTAATGTACGGTTTCAGTCAAGGTGGATAGAAACCTAAAAATACATCAGTTACGACGAGATAAATCCATGTTTCGTACCTACCTATATGTATATCGACTGCGAAGTGCAAACAAAATTGCAAAGGTAAAAAAAGCTATGTTTATTACTAACTGGCTAATACTGTCAATATATTTTGGTGCAACAAATGAAGATATTATAGTAACAAGGTACATAGTAACTTACAATTAAGTGCCAGACTCATAATTTAAATAAGTAAGTAATAAGTATCTAGGTTTGAAAACATAACCTACAAAACAAATATTTCATTTTGTTTATGATAATAAAAGTTATTTTAACTGTTTTAGATGCCAAGAAAATGCTGTGTACCCGAATGCAAATCAAATTACGACAATGTTATCAGCATTGAAGGAGCTAAAAGTACATTTTCTTTCCCGAAAGATGCTCATATCTCTCAAGCGTAGCAACCATTTTTCAAGAAGAAATAATCATTGGACGTGATGGACAGAACAGCAATTGATAAATTTTTAGAGTGACATAATAACATCATTCGCAGACTTAGTGTATAAATTCCAAGAAAATTTAAGAGACTAAATGGTTGTATCAAGTGATACCTAATAAGAGGCTATATTTCTATTTGTTAAATCTTGATATTGAAAGTGATAATGGTGACAGCAATGTAATAATAGTGTGTTAATAGTGTGTTGGTGGATGAAAATCTAAGCATTCAGGTATATGTAAAAGGACATTTAATGCATCATGAAGATTTGAGCTGGATATTACCTAGTGAACTTAAGCTTAGCAGATGGTCACAGCTTGAAAATATACTATCTTGTTATTATAACAATAGTTGTGAACCAACAAAGTCATTTGACTATTGTCTTGATAGGTCTATTGAGTACTTGAATGAAGCAGTTAATCTTGAAAATGGTAATTTTGCTGCAGAGTTTGTTCTAGACCAAATGAAATTGCTAAAAAATAAGCAACGTAGATGTAGTGTTGAGACATCTCTATGAGACGGCTATGTGTATAGTATGTTAATGTTGGTATCGGATTTTTGTAGTGCTGCCAGGGATCGCAACTTATGGGGGTTTCTCCCCAAATTAAGGGAGTAAACAAGTGAAATGGGATTATTTAGGGGCTTTATATTTTAAGAGGTAGGTAGGAACGAAATTGCCGAATGAAATCAACCAAAAAAACGAGAGCATACAATCAAAGAAAAAAACCTTTCATGGGTAGGTAGCTAGTAAAACAACTAGTTTTATTTACTCGCATAAAGTATGTTAACCCATTTGCGCCCTCTGTACTAAATAAACGACACCTCTTCGAATCCTCATTTCAAGAAATCTATTTAATTTTTTGATGAATAAATGCATGGAATCACTAATAGATGGCACTATTTGTAATATTTTGTGAAAAAAATGAGAATTGACAGTAAAATAACCGCCATTTTGTATCATTTGTTAGATAATTGTTTTCGGGTGAAGAGGTAAGTGCAATTATTTAGTTTTTTTTCATTACTTTCTAAATATTTTGGCATAAATTTATATTGAGTGATGAGATTATATACATACGTAAATTAAATAGTCAAGTCTCATACATTTTATTGCCATTTGCAAGATTTATGAAATGGTTTAGATGAATGTCGCTTTTTTAGTACAGTGGGCACAAGTGATATTGAAACTTCCTATTTTTATCTTTTTGCAGTTTTATGATAAAATGGCAGTGTTTCGAGGTTTTAAGGATTATCTCGCCCTTGAAGAAGCTGTTAACGCTATAATAGCAGAAGACACAGACGACGAGTATGATGTTGTCATCATACCACCTGATCCAGGTGTCGTTACCGACGAAGAAGAAGGTGAAGACGACTTGCAGACATCAGATTTACCGAGAGATGTACCCGGAACGTTAGAGGTGACACGTCGACGTTATGATTCTTCTGAATGGGAAGACAGTGATGATGAGCCTTTGTCCAATAAGAGGAGTCGCCAAGATTCACGTGACTTAGACCCTAAATGGAGAAAATGTACACCATCTTACTCAACTTCATCTCAATTATATGATAATATGTGTTCGTCGCGCAAAACCCAGGTAATAAATCAACTAAAAGACCTTTCTCCTTCAGAAGTGTTCGAAAAAATATTTGATGAAGAGGTCTATAATCTGATCATATATAATTCGTTATTATATGCGGGACAAAATAATCGACATGGATTTGAAATGGACAAAGATGATTTACGCCGATTCCTAGGCATACTAATACTATCTGGATATCATAAACTACCTAGAGAACGCCAGTATTGGAGCTACGACGAAGATATTGGGGTACCTCTTGTGGCAAACTGTATGTCGCGAAACCGATTTTTGGAAATAAAAAGAAATCTGCATTTAGTAGACAACAGTTCAGCTAGTGCTTCACGAGATAAAATGTTTAAAGTGAGACCCTTATGTGATATTCTAATCCAAAAATTCTGCCAGTATGATGTTTTACATGAAGATATATCAATCGATGAATCTATGATCAAGTATTATGGCCACCACCCAACAAAACAGTTCATAAGAGGCAAACCTATACGATTTGGGTATAAAAACTGGGTCGCTGCCAGTTCAGATGGATACTGCTACTCATTCGATTTATATTGTGGAAAAACAACCGAAAATACAAAAGAACCTCTAGGTACCCGGGTTGTGAAACTTCTACTGTCAAAAATACCAGCGATACCAGAAGAGCACACAGTGTATTTCGACAACTTTTTTACAAGTTGCGATTTATTGATTGCCTTGAAGAAAACTGGATATAAAGCTACTGGTACTATCCGTGAGAATCGGACAAAAAAATGCCCTTTACGCCCCGTGAATAGCATGAAGAAGTCCGCAAGAGCAGAGTATGACTATAGGTTTGATACCAAAAATGAACTGCTGCTTGTAAGGTGGAAAGATAATAGCGTATGCACCATAGGTACTAATTTTGACACAATTGAACCTATTGGCAAAGTAAAACGCTGGTGTTCACAGAGTAGACAAAAAGTGGATGTCAGTATTCCACACTTATTTCAGAATTATAATAGAGGGATGGGTGGTGTAGATGAGCTAGATGGATCGATATCTTTATATCGTGTGAGTGTCCGAGGCAAAAAATGGTGGTGGTGTATTTTCACATACTTGCTCGATATGAGTATAGCTAACGCTTGGCGCTTGCATAATTTGGCAGGCGGTGAGCGCTTCGATCAATTGGCTTTTAGAAGACATATAGCACGAAATTACCTTCAACTTCGTAGCACCAACAAAAGCCGCCCGTCTGGAACTGCCATAGCGGGCCTAAATCCAAGTAACAATGGACATAACCCAGGGAAGCTGCCTAAACAGTTACGCTGTGTTTTGTGCCACACTCGTATAAAATGGCAGTGTGTACGTTGCCTAAAAACCTTATGCATCGATAAAAATTGTTTTGCTAATTATCACTCATAAGTGCCCACTGTACTAAATAAAGTACACCCCAAAAAACAACTTGATATTGTGTTTTAATTATTTTTACCTACTAAATATTTCTATTATAGGCCTAAGCAATCCATAAATATAGTTATTTAAAAAAAAATACAAATAAGTTACATTTGGGCGTAAATGGGTTAATCAAAGATTTATATAATAAACGTCTCATTCTATACTATACCGGTGAAACACCAGAGAAAAACCGATGTTTTACCGGTTATTATTGAATCATAACTCAAGTAATTTTATTTAAATAAAAAGAAGTTTGATGATCAACATTGTTCATTATTTAATAACATTTTTTCAAATACAATTACTTTATCATTATTTAAATTCAAGATCAGTCAAATTTTATTTTATTTTGTAAAAGAAATATTATAATAATTTATGACCATATTGTATACTTACTAGTGCTTAGATTCGTTATAAGATGTCATTCTGTATTGGTTAACTTAAGATGTATTAAGTATGTATGAAAGCTGTATTGTTTAACTTAGGTGTATTAGTGTTGAGAAGGTATGCGAGGAAGTATGAATATGGTAAAGATGTATAAACAGAGAAGGTATGTCTGTGCAGGATGACAGAATGTGGGAAACGGAATGTAAGTGTATGACAGGGATGGATGTATGCGATAGAGAGAGTGGGAAGATATGGAGATAAAAAAGATTGGCAAGATGGCATATGGAGTTAAGACATGCTAAGAAGTGCTAAAAGTAGTTTAAATAAAAGAAGTTAATATATTATATTTAGTGTTTTTACTTTGAGCTATTCCCACATTTATTAGAACATACAAACTATTACTTGCTTGTTTAGACATGAAAAGGGTCACAAAGAAAATTCTATCAAACATAGAGAACCTTTTGATTGACTATCTCTAATTCTTTAAAGACAGCTTAGACTTAGTTTTACAAGTTATACATTGTCTTATGGAAGTAACTCAAAGAAACAAATAATGGGATGAAAGATGGATAGTGGGAACTGTGAGAAAACTACACAACCCCATTGAGTTTGGGCTTGTTTGATTCATCTTGACAGTATTCTAGTTCTAGATGATATGCAGGGTCTGATGATGAGACCGGAAGGCTATAGGAACTGCAATAACACTGCGCACTTAAGTTTTCATCTAGTAGGTACCTGATTAATCCTAATTAATACATTGGTCAAGAGTTTCGGAACCCTCAGTGCGCGAGTATGACTCGCACTTGACCGGTTATTTTCGTATTTCATGCCAAAATCTAAAACTATTGATAAAAACTATAATAATATAAATGTAAAAATTCTTATTACAAAACCGACTTCAAACGCCACTACAAATTATATCAATTGTGCCTATAAAATTTAAAGAGTTTCCTCGATTTCTCCAGTATTCCATAATAAGATCCTGACCTGATGACAATGGGGCCACTTGGGAAGTGTATTCTTTCAAACAAAAAAAGAATTTAACAAATCGGTAAAGGCGTCTTCGAGTAATCGGGGAACATACATAAGAAAAAAATAGAATAAAAGAATTATGTGCGTGACATTCATTTTAGATGAAGATCTTCCTCAAAATCATCTGCGGGCTCTCGGGCTATACTTTTCATCAGACAGAGATAAATATCAAAGTAAACTATGATGATACGAGATAAGTGTGATGCATCGTAACCCTGATAATAACACTAGTTCGTGGCACGTGAGGCAACCCTGGGACAAGGCTATTATTATTATTGAAGCTGCTACGTGTCCCACACATTGTAGTTCGGAGAACTGGTCGTTGGGGTCCCAAGGTGCTGGAGTGACGACCCCTCATTGGAAAGCGTAGTTTTGGCAGACCCCCCACTAGGTAGACCGACGAAATCAGACGATCAGCCGTTGGATACAAGACCGAGCTCTGCGTGATGTTAAATCTTCAGATGCTTTGATTTTTACAGCAGTAGATCAAGTTTTAACTATCCTAAGAAAAAAAAAACGTCAAAAATTACATCATATTTCCAAGGGACGATATTGAGTAAAAAAATATAATATAATGGTTCAATAAAAAACAATTGCGAAGTTTTTATGTAAAATTCCTATACATATTGCTAAGAGACTATACAGCCATTAAAAAAGTGAATATCATACTAGTTATTAGAATACATGATGTATTTTCCGCTTACTACACTCCTATTCCGCACAATACGCTAGCATCCATCGCGCTTTACACGAGGTTTCGCTTTCGGGCATGTTTTATTTCATCGCTTAGGCCATGCAAGAGACCTTTGTCCAGCAGTGGACGCAAAAGTGAACAAATGCATATACTATAATTATGCTATATAAAGGATTCATAGTAGGTATTATATTTTTATTATTTTACTTGAAAACTGGCTATTTTTTTTAATTTACTTGAAAACTGTCGTCCACTTTACAGAAATATTCATAGTAGCTATGGTAAAACTGACAGTTTGATCTAATTATCGTCTAATGGAAGCTTAACTAGGATTTTTTTTTATCAACTACTATCAGCTAATGGCGGTCGTTAAAAAATATTTAGGCGGAATGTGGATATTATCTTCGTAGCTTCCAGTTCTTGGATCCCCGGTAGATTTTTGAAAGCTCTTCAAAAAGAGCTTTCATCAAAAACCCCCACTAGCGTCTTTTCTTGCTTCCATGAGACAAGTGTCATACCATCACGTCCCTACATATGAAAAATCACAGTTACATCAAAATTGTAACTTCCTGTTTTTTTTCTCGTCAAAATATTTTTTTATTTCCTACTTACACATACCTGTTTTATACCAATACTGACAAGTATTTTGTGGTCCTTGGCACGACAAAAATGTGTTAAGTGGTCTCATAAAAGTATTAATAATGAAAAGGTTAAGAAACCCTGTTCTAGGCTAATCAGTTTAATATTTTATTTATCTATTTCATAACAATCGGCCTCAATAATAACAATAAATTAATAAATAAAGTCAACAATCATTAAACATTGATTATACAAAGGTATATACTATAAATTTTAATCACAAATTTCGCAAAGCGTATGGATAGTTCAAGGATACAATATAACAGTTTGTATCCTGTCGCTGGCATTGTGTGTTATTCGACGTTCTTTGAAATGACTGGATGAAATGATCCAGTTTTAGTGCTCATACATTTTGCTTTACTGCTAAGTATGGCTGATGGAGAAGCTACCGTCTAATGCGACGATTGAACTAGATTAATTTTCTCCTCTCCCCTCAAAATAAGCGGAAAGTTTGTGTTAGGAGTGGGTACGGCAGTAATGTAACAGGCAGGGATCGAATCGTCGACCTTTCAGTTTCCAGTTAGGGTACTGACTTGGCTGCATTATGTGTACATCTGGTAAATTTTCAGCCTCATTCATTAAGCGTTGAAGAAGATATATCTTTTGTTGCGGTTGAACGTGGTAGATTTTGTATTTTGTACGTGATTTTGTATTTTTGTATTTTGTGGAACTTTTTCTATTTTAATTTATGTAACATTTTGACATTCGTAGAAGAAAATACACAATACAATACAATACAACGGATTCCTCTGCTCACCGTACAAATCTACATAGCTATCATTTCAAACAGTAATTTTATAAAATGATTCTTTCTACACTGGGCAGTAGCAGAATATGAAAGGATTATTACGCAACGTAGCAGAGCATACTGCAGTCACGTCCCAGCTCTTCAGGCCTATAATTATATTATACAGTAAAATCAACATGGACGTTTATTTGTTGGCGAAGGAGTAATCGCGCAGTTAAAAGTTATTGTTGTAATTTGTAAACACCAATGAAGAACGGAGTCTTGCTGTTGTCTAGATTTATGGATTGATATTATGTAGTTATATTGGCTAACTAGCTTTTGCCCGCGGCTTCGCTTACGTTAAGTTTGATTTTTCAAACCCCTATTTTACCCCCTTAGCAGTTGAATTTTCAAAAATCGTTTCTTAGCGGATGCCTACGTCTTAAGACGGTACTCTAGTCCCAAGGAATTTGAAAAATAGGTATTTGAAGAAAATATCGCCGTCGCGCTGCGCCCGACCAACAGGAGTTATCCATGTGTACGAGTAGTGTATTTGTGTGCGCGAGCCCTCGCCCCTCCCATGCCCGTAACATTCACCCGCCGGCCGCCTGCGGGTGAATAAATATATTTTGAAACTTTGAATCGGATGATGCTTTACTATTGATACTGAGCCCAAAACAATTTTTTTTTTAATTTTTCGTCTGTCTGTATCTTGGCCGCGCATCACACTGAAACTACTGGACGGATTTAAATGAAACGTAACATGATTTAAGTTTATACTACGAGGTAAAATATAGGATACTTTTTATCCCGAAATTCAGCACGGTTCCCTTGGGAGAGGGGATGAAATTGAAAATGTGTATTTCATTGTAATTCATTAACGTGTACTCCGATTTCATTCATTCATTTTTTATTAGAAAGAACATACTGCAATAATTGTTCTGTAATTATTTCAAGGTCGTCAGTTTAGTAGTTCAGAAATTATA
Organism: Hipparchia sbordonii; assembly: GCA_038048805.1. Taxonomy (NCBI): domain Eukaryota; kingdom Metazoa; phylum Arthropoda; class Insecta; order Lepidoptera; family Nymphalidae; genus Hipparchia; species Hipparchia sbordonii. The sequence continues at coordinate 1,025,439 of CM076107.1, read as the reverse complement.
GACTTCACAATGCTCAGTAATAGGTCCAAATAACTTGAACCCCGTTACGTACAGGAAACTTTGAATGTACGGCTCATTTTAAGCTGGCATAACACACTATCGTAAACCGTAATGGATAGCCCTATTTTGAACCGACCATCAAAAAGGAGGAGGTTATCAATTCGGTCGATATCTTTTTTTTCTATGTAGGTATGTCCACCGATTACTCCGGGGTTTCTGGACCGATTCACGCGATTTTTTTTAATGGGCCCTTAAAAATTTTTACCTTCAACTCCTCAAACCTGATGCTGCAGGGGTACTTTCTCCCTAAAAGCTTTAGGAACTGTCGTTTACGAATTGGTATGCTTGCTACTAGATCATAGAGCTCCTGTAGGGTGATATCATTTTTTTCTGAACTGAATAGTTTGCGCGAGAGACACCTCCAAAGTGGTAAAATGTGTGCCCCCCCCCCCTGTAACTTCTAAAATAAGAGAATGATAAAAGTAAAAAAAATATATGATGTAAGTACATTACCTTGCATGGTAATGTACTTACATCATATTATACTTACATGTAAGTAGTTTTTTTTAATACGTCATAAATCGTAAACCGCAATTGCTGCTACGGAACCCTTCATGGACGAGTCCGACTCGCACTTGGCCGCTTTTTACTAACTGCATACGAAAGTAAATACGGTACTTATACCAAGACAACAATTTTTAAAATTGTTGTCTGTCTGTCTGTTTGTTGCCACTAATCTCGAGCCTGGCTGAACTGATTTTGACGGAACTTTCACTGGTAGATAGCTGATATTATCGGGCATCGTATAGGCTACTTTTTTAACCGACTTTCGAAAAAGGAGGAGGAGTTGTGTTTTTCTACCTCTGTATATCGATATCTCCGTGATTTCTTAACCGATTTGCTTGAATCTTTTTTTAATCGACACAAAAACTTTGCGAGATGGTCCCATAAGAACTTCGGGTTCCAACTCTTCAATCCTAATACTGTAGGGGTACTGCTTCCCTAAACTGTGGGGATTTAGGAATTGTTAATTATTATGAATATATGATCAAACGAACTTGCAAAGTGAAGTTCGATCGATATTATATGAGTACGCTTCATTCGAAGATATAAAAACTCGCAGTTAACCCCCAGGAAAGCCTACTAGACACTTTACACACATCAAAGAATCACACACTGTAACGTATTGCTAAAGTGCTTACCCACATTTTCTTCGGAATCCGACGATGAGTGCGTGACGACGCATGATTATGCGTCGATGATTTTCTCATTTATTTATTTATTTAATTTTTTATTTTTTATTTTTTCACTGTAATATTTTATTTTTCCTCAGCACTTCGAGCTTCGTTTAGAAGCGTGCGCTCGTTGCCTCGCATTATTGTAGGGACGAAGTAAAGACATCGTTAAATTCCAGGATCCAACTCCTTAATTCTGATGCTGAAGGGGTTCTGCCAACCTAAACTGTGGTGATTTAGGAACGCGGATGAAGTCACGGGTGTCCGCTAGTAATAAATAAAATAATCATTGTATAGTGTAAATATCGACATCAGAGTACATCACTAGAGTATCGATAAAAATATCGACAATTGTCACTTCCCTATTAGTGTACATGTAAGCCTTACCCTCCCTCACCTCCACCCTACCCCCGTAAAGTACGAAAGGGACAACTGCAGCTCGGGCTGATTTTTACCTACAAAAACCTTGACCAAAAGACGTTTCGTATTCTGCTGTTTCCTTCTTCAAAACTGGACAAATCTCAAATATTCTTATATCAAAATTTAGAGGAAGAATATATCTATGCTTCTATGTTTTTCTTTTTTGTTAAAAACTTATCAAATTTGTCTGATAGTCGTTTGAACATGGCGGTAAAATCGAGGGTTTTTTCGGGTTTTTGGATTGTCATATTTTTTTTAATGATAATGTTTTGGAAAAAAGAAAAACATAGAGGCACGTATTAATTAGACTTAGATTTTTTGGAAAAAAATCATTGCTCTAGAGGCATTATCCACGAAGAAAACAGCAGAATACGTTTGTATGGAGAAAGGCCCACTAGAGTACCCTCTTAATAGCTATCTGTATGCCCAGCCCGATACGTTTTTTTTTTATTCTATGACAAGATAGCCCTTGACTGCGATCTCACCTGATGGTAAGTGACGATGCAGTCTAAGATGGTAGCGGGCTAACTTGGAAGGGGTATAGCAGTGTAAATTCAACCCATACCCCTAATCGGTTTCTACACGTCATCGTGGCGGAACGCTAAATCGCTTGGCGGCACGTTTTTGACGGTAGGGTGGTAACTAGCCACGGCCAAAGCCTCCCACCAGACCAGACCAGAGACAATTTAGAAATAGTAAATTACTAAATCCAGCGGTTGGAGCTGAAAAAAATTTGGACCTCCCATAGTAAATCAATCAGCTGATCGTCAAGTTTGTATGGAGGGTCCAATTTTTTTTTCATATTTTGACCTATGTTCCCTGGGGAAAGTTGTTCAGTTTCATGAGCACATTCACCTCTTTCAGGGAGTACAACCATTAAAATTTCAACCGGCATATTCAGATACTACAACGAAAGGCTCAAATGCTAAATGGGCGCCACAATGACGCGTAGGAAACAACGACAAGATGAAGACTTATTTTCGCTCTAACCAAACAAGTTTTATCTGCGCAGGTACTTATATAGGTACATTGTGCATCGTTGTATCTTATTAAACTGATGGCGGGTCACAAAAAAAGGTTATTACGATAGGTACTGGTTTCTTAACAAGAAATTCTCAGTAAAGTCTCGGATTTTAACTCCGTGCTCCGAAGAGCATGCAAAACAGGCGGGTGTGGGATTATATAAAAATTGTTGCCTCAGTGCAGCGATCGTATTCACCTGTGTTACAGTTCTTTCATTTTACGAGGGCTCGTGGCTCATGGTTGTGTGTGTCGTATCTGTATAAGTGTGAGCTCCCACCTATGCTCCTGACAGGCACGCACACTTACGCAATGTGCATGTACACGACGTAACCACAAGTAAAGCAACTGTAACTTCGTGAGATAAACGTACTCTACGATTCTGAAAAGCTGCATCAATAACTCAGTCTCAATTACGGTGATTGGCTAAAATCGCGTTCTTTCTGCAACAATGCATTTCAGCCAATAGCGAGTGAGTATCGGCCATTCAGAGGCGATTGCAATCATTTTCAGGGTTCCGTACCCGAAAGGTAACCAACGGGACCCTATTACTAAGCCTCCGCTGTCAGTCTGTCCGTTCGTTTATCTGTCATCGGGCTGTATCTCATGATCCGTTATAGGTAGAGAGTTGAAATTTTCAGAGAATGTGTATTTCTGTTGCCGCTATAACATCAAATAATAAAGTAAATTAAAAAATAAAGGGGGCTCTCCCTCACTACAAACGTATTTTTTTTCGGCGTTTTTTGGTACGGAACCTTTAGTATACGAGTCCGACTCGCATTTGACCGATTATTAGACAATCTTCAGATCACATTCCGCCTGTCCGTTCGCGGCGAATTCAAATTCAAATTCAAAATCCATTTATTTCATGTAGGCCAACTTGTGGCTCTTATGACACGTCATAAATCTACCACCGGTTCGGAATGCAGATTCTGCTGAGAAGAGCCGGTAAGAAACTCAGCAGAGTAGCTCTTTTGAAAAAAAAAACAATAGGTAACAAAACTATGCTATGTATACACATACATTGCTTCCACAATGAAGCTTCAAAAATGCATACGTAGGTACACACAATCCAACGCATGTCAAGACGGGCAGACAAAGCAGACCCATTCCCGTTGGTGGCACCCGTTCAAGAGCATGACGCATGATCCAGCCGTTGCTCCGCTCAACCAAATTTGAGGGAACCTACCGCCGTAAGTGCCGCCCCATCGGACTATGAGATTGAGGGAAGAGAAAGTCCACCGCTTTTGCGATGTTTTTATCTCTTGCATGGCTGAAAGGTCACGAGAAGAATATCATTATCACAACCGGTCTGTTAAAAACAGCATTCAAAAGACTTATGGCCGGTTCTTCAAGTGAAACCCGATACTGTAACCCGATACTGTACGAGTAATAAATATATTTTGATCCAATATTCAAAAACGCTAACAATTTGCATTTGTACTGGGATGAGAAAACCAGTTATATTGAACACACGCACCCGTCGCGACACCGGAGGGTAACTGAACTTAACGCTGTGGCACAAGGCATAGCGGGAAGCGGTGATTCCGGGTGAATCACCCACACATACGTCACAGCCACGTGGCTCCATAAGTCGGTAGTAGTGATATTAGTAGACAGTAATGATCTTTAGTATCCATTCATCTCGGAAAACCTAGCCTTTCAAGTTTCTGAAATATCAGGCACGTAATTCTAACTTTTCGTACCTATGTGCTTTTTAAATAATTATAAATATTACTTGCTTTAATTTTGAATTTAAAACTAAACCTGCTTCTTGAAAGTTAACAAGTACAAGAACAAGTGAACTTGCATCAAAGTCTGAGAGTTTTCCGTAATGTTCTCAACAGTGTGTGAAGTCTGCTCATCCGCAGATAGTGGACTATAGTCGAAATATGAGCAATAGCTTCTCATTCTGAGAGGAGGATCCTCATGCAGAAATGCTGTCTTTTAGACATCGCTTACCATCTAACCTAGTGCTAAGACGATGCAGTATAATGTCCCTGCTCCACCTGCGCCGTAACGCGTAAATTAATACGATAATAAAGGCATTACGCAGATGGGGCCATTATTTTACTGCGTTAAATGTGTTGTAAATTCCTAATTCGCTAATCCATTTGAGCACAGTTTTAACACTAACATTAATGCAGATGGAGTAGTAGCATAAGGTGGAAGCGGTCTAACTTGGCAGTTTATTAAAGCCTCATTGGTTTACTCTCGTACCGGAATACTTGCCGGCCTTATTTAGTCTTGGCTAGTTTTTATTAATCATACTTCTATGTCTGTCGTTCTTCCTTCCCCACACATTGCACTCTTATCATACCCACTCCTAACACAAGCTATTCGCTTATTTGGAGAGGAGGGAGAATATTAGTCAAGTTCAGCTTAGCTTGAAGCAACTTTGTATGGAGCTTGCTAGGGAGAAATTCCACTTGTAATCGCTATCGCTTATCACTTATGACTCCCTTAGCTAGTATCAGTTGTTAGAAATATCACAATAATTACACGCTCAGTGTAGGCTTTCCGCGGTTAAGTGAAACACGCTCGCCACTAGAATGGCTGGCTAAGTCAGTCAAGTTGCTCAAAGCAAAACTTTACTAGAGCGAAATCGATCGAAAATAATATAAAATTTTGTAAAGTGAGTGTTAATAATTTAGAATCATCTGTACCGAAGGTAGGTACCTACTTTAATTTAATATTATTTATCTGTTTAAAAATTGCTCAGGATAGGTACTAATATCAAATTATTATTTGAGGGATTTCGAAAGGAGATAGACCGTATTAGACGATATTTCATATTTAAGGACTTGATCTTGAGTTGAATTGAGGCAAAAGTAAAATAGTTCGAAATAGAAAATTGGTTTAACGGAGAAAAGTTTAAATTTTAGCAATTGTATCAACAGTCGTTAGATACTTCTACCTTAAGGTTTTGGTGGACAGTACCCCTTCAGCATCAGGATTGAGAAGAGATAAGTTAAAACCAGAAATTCAATGAGAGTCTTTATTTTCTACCCTCAATTTACAATCTGTGAATCCGCCCTCACGGATTAGGTTGTTTTGACGCCCCCGGGTCTAGCCTGGGGGATCTCAGCTTTGAAGGTCACTCCCACTGCCACTACAGATTCATGATCGAAACTAGTTTAACTATTATCCTATGCAACTACCAACTATGCAAGTGGACTGCGGTGCCCTATATCAATCGAACTTGCGGAGCGTTACGCATTCAATCTTAAATTCTAAAGGTTTTTTAAGTTTATCTATGACAAGTTATCAGTGACTGTGATTTCACCTGACGGTAAGTAACGATGCAGTCTAAAATCGTAGTGGGATTACTTGGAAGTGGTACCTGTGGCAGTACCCCTAATCGGTTGCCAGATGACATCGTACCGAAACGGTAAATCGCTTGCAGAGTGCAGACATGTCATTGTCGATAGTGCAGATCGTTTAAAGACAAGTTCAGCGTTCTGGCACGATAGAAACCGATCATAGGTATGGGTTTTATTAAAACTTCTATACTCCCTTCCAAGCTATAATTCTTACTTGACATCTTAGCCTGCATCACCACTTACCATCAGATGAGATCACTGTCAAGGGCTATGTTGTCATGAATTGAAATAAAAATTCTTTTTCATTGGAAAATCAGTATTTACCGACTTCAAACGCCAGTACTAAGTATAAAATAATTTTATTTTGTACATGTATGTCGAAGTCGAGAAACGTTGAAACCGATGTGCGACCCTAGTTCGACTATAATATTATAGTCAATCTGGGAAGTGAGTTTTGTATACTATTAGATTACGTTACATTAATTTAGACAGGTAACGTAAGCGAGAAGTAAATAAGGAAATGATTTACGGCTTTCCATAGAAATATTTTCCCGTAGTTTATTCATTCATATGAACACATCGACAGCCATTTTTTAGTCTATCACAAGATAGTCCTTGACTGCGATCTCACCTGATGGTGAGTGACGATGCAGTCTAAGATGGTAGCGGGCTAACTTGGAAGGGGTATGGCAGTTTACATTCAACCCATACCCCTAATCGGTATCAACACTCCATTGGGTCGGCATCAACTTGTCTAATATATATAAAATTCAAAGTCCTGACTGACTGACTGAGATATCAACGCACAGCCTAAACTACTGAAGTTAGAAACTTGAAATTTTTACCGTTGGTTCCTTTTGACGTAGGCGCACACTAAGGAAGGACTTTTGAAAATTCAACCCCTAAGGGGGTAAAATAGTGGTTTGAAAAATCGAACATAACGTGAGCAAAGCTGCGAGCAAAAGCTAGTCTAAATATATAAAAGGAAAAGGTGACTGACTGACTGATCTATCAACGCACAGTTCAGATCACTGGAAGGATCGGGCTGAAATTCGGCATATAGATAGCTATTATGATGTGGTCATCCGGTAAGAAACGATTTTTAAAAATTCAACCCCTAAGGGGTTTGAAAAATCGAACTTAACGTGAGTGAAGGCTTGATGAACCAAACAAAAAATGCAACGATAAATAAGAATAAAGGTTAAAATTCTCGTAATAGGTAGGTACTTGTAGGTACAGATTGGTCGATTATGTATGCCATGATTGATGCCATGCAATAACAATTATAATATTTCTTAGAAAAAATGACAATTCTTGTTCAATATTAAGGGCACGATCTTCGGCCGCAGTAACTTGCAAGCAATTGAAGTGAGGTGCACGAGCCACTTTGTTATAAAAAAAGTAAAACAGTCATCATAAAAAAAAGAAAACTTTTTAGAGAAAAATAAACTATCACTATTAGTGATAAGGTCACCTTTTGTGTTACACTGTTTATTTACGTATGTATTTTGTTCTTTTTTTCATGCAATAAAGCTGTATAAATAAATAAATAAATAAATAAACGGTAAAATATTCTTCTAAAAGCTTTTGCCTATTTTTTGACTTTTTTTTTAGTTTAACTTTGATATACTATAAATACAACCTGAAAAACAATTAAAAACTACACTGTTTTCGGAATATTATTTGATCGAGTGAAGTTCAAAATATGGACTTTTGATTGTAAAATAATTTAGAACGTGTATTAAATTACAACATATATTTTTAACCTATCAAAACAAAGAATATTTGATTGTTTACTATTGAATCAAAAACAGGCTGTTTTCGGAGATCCTGCCGTTAAGATAAGATTTAAAAATTAAATAAGGTCTCAATGGCGTAAAGGTTAAAGGTGCGGAATGAAAACTGAAAGGTCGACAGTTCGAACTAATGCCGTACCCCGTCGTAACCACTCCTAACACAAGCTATACATAAATGCTATATAGTAGATAAAATAATTTATATAAGATTTATCTTATCTTCTCACCTGAATGAATGTTGAAATATAAATTAAATTACGTCACATATCACCTAATGTAAACTAGGGAAGAAACCAAGTGCTACGTAATTGATATATGTACAATCTGTTTTTCTGAAATAGAAATAGAAATAGAAATATTTTTTATTCAAATAAACTTTTACAAGCACTTTTGAATGGTCAATGAATCTACCACACTGGTTCGGAATGCCTTTCCTGCCGAGAAGAGCCAGTAAGAAACTCGGCGGTTACTATTTTCAAAAAAAAAATAAAAAATTTACAATTGTTATTGAAACTATGCTATGTATTCAGTGCTTCCACGATGAATTTTCCTGAGTACAATACAAGTAAAAATAAATACAATACAAATACAAATAAATACAATTCAATACATGTTAACACAGGCAGGCAAAAGCAGACCCATTCCCGTTGGTGGCACCCGTTCACGAGCATGACGCATGATCCAGCCATTGCTTCGCTCAACCATATTTGAGGGAACGTAACAACCCGCACCACACGACACCACCACAGAAACTTTAAAGAGAGCATGACATACTCAGGCTACCCATGTTAAGGCATCGAATTGAATACTAATATTAAACTACTCATTTTAAGACATTTCCTTTATGTTTCCTCTTCTTTTCCTGTTTATTTAGTTAAAATTAAATACCTATCTTAACTAAATATCTATAATCTACATACTAGTTGATGCCTGCGGCTTCGGTCGCGTGGATTTAATTTTTAACAATCCCACGGGAACTCCTTGATTTTCAGGGATAAAAAGTAGCCTATGTCATTCTCTCGGTCTTCAACTATACCCATGCAAAAAATCACGTCGATCCGTTGCTTTGCAGCGGCGTCATTGAAGGACAAACCAACGAGTAAATACCGCACGGATATTTGCTTATAGTAACTTTTTGATTTCACGGGATAAAAGTGGTCTATTACGTATCCATCTCTACCGTGAGAAACTTAGGAAGAATACGCAATCGAACAAGGAACATGGCCAACCAACACGCAACACCACACAAATTCATTAAAATTAACTCTGTAAAGTATACCTACACCGAGATTGTGTGGTGTTGCGAGTCTCTTGTGCAGATTTTTTAATTTCTAGTGACGAGAGGTTAGGTGGTGACCAACTTTTTTCAGGAAAACGGTAACAAAGAAAACACAACTACCGCCAAAATATGGCTAAACGTCAAAAAATTAAAACCCAAATTTTTATCAACAGTATTATATTTGTTTATTAAGGAACAAGTATGTATAATATTAAAATAACATAACGATAATCACATAACAACTAGGTTCTACAATAAAAATATCTATACAATACAAAGGAATAGGTACAGAATTTGACTTCTTTCTGACTAAGATAATATATGTATTTGATCGTTCATTTAGAAAACAAGTAGGTAGCCGAAACGTTACTACATACCTAAATTGCAGTATTTATACATTCATTTCATAAATCAGCTCATGAATCCAATTTTCATGTTACATACATATTTTCATATAAAGTAATTTAACTTAATATACCTACAATTACATAGATTTATGATAGGTAGTCGCTACGCGGAGGAGTATAGTAACTACCTACCTTGCCCAAATCTATGTATCTAATAAAAAATTTTGCAAATAATTTTCTATAATAAAAAAAAAGATACGGCCGAATTGATAACCTCCTCCTTATTGGAAGTCGGTTAATAAAGCACTTGCAAGGCAAGTTCACACTAATAGATTATGGCACTATGTTACTACGTAGTTCAGCGAGATTCCACTAGGTGGCGCTACTTAATCGATAGTATTAATGAGTATACCTTTTTTAATTCTAATGTCTTTTTTTAATACTAAATCACAAAATATTAATATTATAAACATAAAAAATTGAGAAAGTCATTTAATTTCCAAAAATAATTTGGCGTAAAAGAATAGAAGTTTTTTTGTACATTTTAGTGTAGATTAACGTACATATTAGATAAATTTTATAAAAATACGTTTTTTTTTTTCAATTAAATAAAAAAGATTCAGGAAAATAGGAATGACTCGAATGTCACAGAGTCGTATTAAATCATCAACAATGATGGTGGAATTACATTTGGACCGTTTTCAAGTACCCATAGGTATTTGGGAACCAAAATAATAATAATAATATCACATTAAACACTCGTATTATCTCAGATTATTTAATTTGTGCAATTTTATGCCACTTTCAAGCAAACTATCAATATAGGTATAGTTTTTTCAATTCAAGAGGGCGCGTGGCTCATGGTTGTGTGTGTGTCGTCTCTGTATGAGCGAGAGCTTGCTCGCGCCTGACCGCTCCCACCTAGGCTCCTGATAGGCACGCACACTTACGCAATGTGCATGTACACGACGTAACCACAAGTAAAGCTCACGCGCCCTTGTGAAATGCAAGAACTATAAAACTCCAGAAATCTATCAGCTCTAATCGGTATTACATTACTATTCGCCCGAATCAATACTTCAAGATACACAACCCTCTTAATTTCTAGAGGTCTTCCCTATTTTTACTAATATTGCAAGTGTTTGTTTGTTCGTTTGTCCTTCAAGCACTCAGGTAAAGTCAACGCCAGCAAGTTTATATATATTAAAGAAAGACGTGTTAGTTACACTATTTATAACTCAAGAACGGCTGAACCGATTTGGCTGAAAATTGATATTGGAGTAGCTTAGAACCAGGAGATGGACATACTTTTTATTCCATTCCCGTGGGAGGTGACACAAAATCTTTAATATATAAAATAAAGTCGGATTTGTTCGAACACTAGAACAGCTGGACCGATTTTCATAATTTTTGATTCGTTGTATTTGTCTCCGTCCTGAATAGCAGAATAACAATTAAAAACATTGGAAAATTGACGAAACAAAATTATGAAAAAAATTTCATTTTCTCATACGTTTTGTATTGAACGGGTTTTTTAACGGCCAGCAAAGTGACCTTTTACCCCGGAAAAACAGTAACCTTGACGCGGACGAAGTCGCGGGCAAAAGCTAGTTTTGTATGAAAACAACAGGAGCACTGCATTCGTTTTCATACATTTCTTGCTGGCGTTAATTCTACCTTTACTGTTCAAAAGTTGAAAATGTTCGTGCTTAGGCTATTGATTTGAACCTAAGACCCATCGTTACGTGTGGAACCACCTCCGATAAGTGACATCCATTAGCAGCGACACCCCCTTGTCGATGGGGTGCACGATGATCGGTATGGAGGCCAAGCCGACCGCTACTGCCGCCATTTTCCTCGGCCCGTGGGGAATTTTTGGCGCTTTCTTCTCTAAGTACCTTAGTGTGTAATGGCATATTCTGAAAAAAAAAAACATACTATATATTGTTATATATCTACACTACATGTTATATACTTGGAATATTATTCTTGGAATAGTAGATGACGCCTGCGACTTCGTCCGCGCCGATAATCACTTTTTTGAATTAGAATACTATTGTAAAAGCATTTGTTACGAAAAAAATTAGGTAGATGTATATTGTGGTTTGCAGACCTCAAAAAAAAAAATACTTATATCGAATCGTCGAATTGAGAACCTATTTTTTTTAAAGTCAGTTAAAAATGGTAATCATAAAATCATGGTAATGTCGATTACTACTTTTATTCTCCGGGGATGGCGATATGTACTAATAAATGACAAAAAGTTTCCGAATTCCGTCGTATTTAAAATAAAATAATTCATCAGCTTGTATTTTAATGAGTAATTATTTTATTGTACAAATAAATAATAGATTTTTAACTTGGCAATTTGACATGAATTCAAATTGAGTTTGCAACTAAAAATTGTGAAGGGCATAGTACACATTGATCCAATTCGCTCGGCCAGACTACTTGGCATAAGTGTTGAGGTAATAACCTCACTAGCCGGCTACCCGACTTTTTTGGATTTTCGTGTAAACATCTCATGATCACAAGGGCGTTTACATATTCACTTTGAACATATTGACCCAATGTGTACTGGAACCATTAAGAGCCATATAAAATAACCTACCTGTTTATAACTAAGCCTGGTATCGCCACGGAAGCCAACGTTTGCCATATCAGTGCATCACCCGTTTCTAGAAAAATTTTCTTTGGACCACCACCTTTCTGAAATAATAGAACTTGTTGATAACTCTTTATTCCTTAGCTCAGCATTATTGCTGCTTATGCAGAAGTATGAGAGCTAAGGTTCTTTCCCTCCATTCTTAGGTTGAGAATTTATACCATAAATTCTCAAATAGCACTACTGTTATGGTTCTTGCATTTCATAAGGGTGCGTGAACTTTACTTGTGGATACATTGTGTGCATGCACATTGCGTTAGTGTGCGTGCCTGTCAGGAGTCTAGGTGGGAGCGGTTAGGCGCAAGGATTCCTATGTCAGTCTCTATAATTAATTATTATTGGTCTCTAACTATATCTATACTAATATTATAAAGAGGAAAGATTTGTATGTAAGTAAGTATGTTTGTAAAGAATTGGCTCAAAAAGTATTGGACCAATTTGGCTGAAATTTAAAATGGAAATAGACTATACCTTAGATTATAACATAGGCTACTTTTTATCCCGAAAAAAATTATACTCCACAATCCACGCGTACGAATTCGCGGATATCAGCTAGTCTATGTACATAAAATTAGGTTACACTTCTTAATTAATTAAGACTCTATATTATAAGTAATTTAATGTGACAGAAGTATGTCACATTAAATTAATTATAAGATAACCAGTGAAACAGTTTTCATTTTATTTTCAAATTCGGAACAATTTAGGCTACATGTATTAGATTATAACTTATTTATAGTGTTTTTAATGTTTTGCAAATTATTTTGGGTTAGAAAAGTTTTTGAAAAATCAAATTTTAATAATAGGATAAAGTTTTACTGTAATATAACCAGCAGATTGTATTAAGGGATAAACTTGTCATTAACTAAGAAAAAATACAGACAGTCTATTTAACATGTCCCTGTGCGATGTCACTATTTGAACTCTTTAAGCTCCTTGGTTCTTCAAGCTTCACTGATATATGACAATGAGCGATGTCTTCATTGATTCATTCATCCACCAGCTCATCACTGGCTTAATAAAGGATACACATCTGTCGTCCTGAAGCTATAACATTGTTAACTAACATTTGGCTCTATAGATCCATCGTAGCGGTATTCTCCTTAATACTGTAGTTTTTGATATAACAATATAAACAATATTGTTTTTTAGTTATCAAATGGTGTCATTTCTTTATAAATTGCTGCTTTTTGGATCATCCGTCGAAATATGGTCTTGGTAGTTAACAACATTATAGCTTGAAAACAATTAGGTCCATAATATAATAGAACTAATTTAGAAACTTTTTCAATTATATTTTATCAGAGGACAGCTTATCTTGTATACGATTAAGTGAAGGTTTTAAGTAAGTGAAAAAATAAATAGATTATTCTCTCACCCTGAACATCTTCCAACTCTTGTCCACAGTGTCTGCCAGGACGTATGCGAAGGCCACTCCGTAGGTAGCTCGCACCACCTTCACTGGCACGACTGGACGGAAAGACTCGCCCACCTCATTGGAGTACCCTGGAACCATGGACTTGTTTAGCGACCACTACATTATTAGGGATGAGGGGTGAGTGATGCTTAAGTTTTATTTCTTCTTTCTTGTAGATATAGTAACATTTCCTTTTCTTTCTTGTACCTTAGGCTGCATTTTCACTTGCCTTGGTGAGATTGCAGTCAAGTGTTAGTCTATTTATTACAAAAAGAAGGGATTTGTTTCCGATATGTTTGCCGATTTGCTTAGTTATGTGTACGATGCGGCAGATCCTTGAGTCCCGTTGGCTGTTGTAGATTTATCGTCGTCATTACCGTAAGTTTTTCGACCAATACTCATGATGGCCAGGCACAACACAATCTTTAGCATCTATAGGTATAACACAAAAATGTTCCTTACCAATAAATCGTACCCAAGTGTCACGAAATAAATCCTTTCCATTTTCAGCCGTCATCTCGTTAGAGGTCACTTTTGCGACAATTAGTGCGACGATAAAATTCGCAGATTTTTGTCTCGTAAGAGATAAAAGCAGCTTCCGTACACACAATTAACTCACATTACAGTTAAAACTAGATTAAGAGCTAGATTATTGCTCGTATTTACCGAAAATTTTCAAAGAGGGTTAGGCACGTTAGGTAACATTTCTATGTTCGAATAGCCTACGGACAGCGCAAACAGTTTTTAAAACTTCGTGTCAGCCCTTGAAGAACTTTAGCACATATGCGATGGTTTATTTTTAATACATATTTTATCAATGAATACATATAATTAAATTTAAAGTTACCTATAAATAATTATCGCGCTCAATTTTAAATTTTTTTTATTGATTTGACTTTGAAGTTTTGAGAAATGTCAATCACATGACAATCGACCTTGACCAATTTGACAATCGAATTTTAGACTAAAATGTTGCTGTGCTCTATGAATTCCTACCAAAATAGAAGTTTTTGTACGACATAATGTAATGTTTTTTTTAAACTATGTACTTAAAGTAGTTAAAAAAACATAGAACGTTAAACACCTAAGATACCACAATTTATTTATTTTAATTAATTTTAATTGCAAAACTTGAGGTAGATTCATCGACGATTCAAATATATTTATTTGAATAAAAAATATTTCAATTCTATGCTATTCTATTCAAATATGGTTGAGCGAAGCAATGGCTGGATCATGCGTCGTGCTCGTGAACGGGTGCCGCCAACGGGAATGGGTCTGCTTTGACTTCCCATGCTGACATGTGTTAGATTGTATTATGTATTGTATTTTTGAAGCTTCACTGTGGAAGCACTGTATACTTAGCTTAGTTTTATTACTTATTGTAAAATTAGTTTATTTTATTTTTTGAAAAGAGCAACTGCTGAGTTTCTTGCCGGTTCTTCTCAGCAGAATCTGCATTCCGAACCGGTGGTATATTTGTGACTTATCATAAGTGCTACAGGGTAGCCTACATGAAATAAATAAATTTTGAATTTGAATTTGAAAAAAACGGGTTATACAAAGCTTGACTTGTATAAAATTTTACTTTTAAAATGTATTGACATATTTCAATAAGTCCTACTTTCACATTATAGTACTAGCTTTTGCCCGTGGTTTCACTCATATTAAGTTCGATTTTTTAAACCCCTATTTCACCCCCTTAGGGGATATATTTTCAAAAATCCTTTCTTACCGGATGCCTACGTCATAATAACTATTTGTATGCTAAATTTCAGCCCAATCCATTCAGTAGGTTCTGATCTGTGCGCGATAGATCAGTTAATCAGTCAGTCACTTTTCCTTTTATATATTTACATAACAGTAAGAGGAAACCTTCACTAAAAATTCCTTCGTAGTGATACATAATATTTATTTATTTATTAGTGTGTGTAATTTGAGTTTTGTGGGTGGCGAGCGGGGTGGTCTTTAAAATTTGGCAGATAATATATTTTTCTGGTGTATCCATAATATGCCTAAAAATACAAAAATTAATAAAAATACATACCAATGGTAGAATTTATATGACTATATCATGTGATTTTGGTAGGAATTTTACTCGATCAGCTGTTTCTTGTTTACATTCATCTTTCATTGTCATTATTTTGACTTTCGACAAGATGTTTGACAGTTGAGTCTTACTGTGATACCTATACTCTGTTTTTTAATCCCGGAGACTAAAATGACGTTTCATGTGTTGCCTGTTTTTTACTGCTCTTTAATAGTGATGTGGTCCAATCGATACTTACCGATAATATAAACCATAAAACTTTGTCTTTTCTCACACTGTGGAAACTTATGCAAAATAGCGTCCTTACGCGAATTATTATAACGGGCACATAACACTTGTACTATATTTCAATAAATTGAAATAATAATTGTTATTCTGGTACAGAAATATAAAAAAATTAAACTAAAATAACCAAATACAATGGCGTTGATTGGGCGTCAGCCATCAGGAGAATCATAGATTACTGTAGATCTAAAATACTTCATACTACATAAAGGTACCTAATGTAGATATGAGATGTCTGTAAAAATTGTCATGCATCATAATGGAAAAGATTTTGTAAGGCTATGGAAAGTATGGGACTGAACTGGCCGTGATCGAATGCGAACAACGAAACAAAATGGCTTAGAGATTAGGTATTAGCTGTTATGACGTGACGTAATCGTTATTGTTTTAAAATTCTTCCAGCAAATTTCTTTCGGCAAAGAGATAGAGTAGATAGACATACCGTTATTACTAAGGTGATTTTTGTATTTTATCTAACTAACTAGAGACCCGCCCCCCGACTTCGTCTGGGTTGAAAAATTAAATATTTGTTTTTACGGGACTGATCGTACAGAGCTTCTTATAGAAGAGTTAATAAGATCACCACAGGTACCACAGGAATCTCCCGCTACCATAGCCGCTACCGTACACCCGCCGCGCCAGCCGGCACCATTTTATTATTTTGTCACGCGAAAATATTCATTTTCCGATAACTCCTAAAGTATTCATTTAAATTGTATAGTATAAAGGGCAAATAAAGTAAATTAAATACTTAAGATAATAAACATATTTATTTAGATATAGATTGACATCACATCGGTTAAAAAAGCATCGAAAATAATTCATTACTTTTAATCAACCATTTTTATGCAATAATAGTATATGACCCAGCGCACGCCTTGAAAACGTTTAAGAGTCAAAAAATTTTCCGACTTCTTTAACAAATTTGCAATTATTATCTAGCCATAATATATTTATCTGAATATTATATAGCCTATAACCATCTGGAATAATGTACCTTTGAAATGGTGAAAGAATTTTTGAAATAGATGCTGTGGTTCCAAAGTTTGCTCCGGACATACATACAAACTCACAAAATTCGCGCTCTCTCTATATTATAAGAGTATAGATAATTCTTTAATTAGTCTTTCAAATTATGTGACTAGGGCGACTTTTTAATTTCGTAATAACATATTTCGTATAAGTACATATTTATTCTACTTATCATTATTTTTTACCGACTTTAATCTGAACCGGAATCTTGAGGACAACACTACTCTTGTAAAGCTGGTATCATTATTTCTAAGTTTGACATTTCTACCTGTCATTTTAGTCTCTGGGATTAAAAAACAGAGTATAGTGATTTTTTTAGGTTATGTTTATAATTTTATTTCAATTTAAAATGTTAATAACGATATGTATTTGTGAAACACACAGTTGTTGTTACGTGAAAATTACACAGAAGTAATTTTAACAGTTGAAAGTGAACCATGTAAAAGTTTCGTTTGTAAGTTACACTGAACTTCATTGTTTAAACAACCAATATCAAATAATTTTTTTATAAATAATATAAGTACTACTTTTTGTAAATATATTAGGGAATTCCATAAATTGTTTATAAGGTTACCATTTTAGTGATTTGCGAATGTTTTGTCGAAATCGATATAGAACCTACTTATTTTT
Organism: Hipparchia sbordonii; assembly: GCA_038048805.1. Taxonomy (NCBI): domain Eukaryota; kingdom Metazoa; phylum Arthropoda; class Insecta; order Lepidoptera; family Nymphalidae; genus Hipparchia; species Hipparchia sbordonii. Next base: position 1,007,940 of record CM076107.1, on the reverse strand, counting down.
TTTTTATATTAGTTGTAAATATAACATCTTTGTAAGTACCTAGTGGAGAACCTTGGTTCTTTACTATTGACTTTTACTTTTTGATAGGTACATACTAATGCTACCTTCCTATACTTATGTAATTATGTTAAATATTTGTACCTATTGCGTTGATATGCTCAACTAGCTTTTGCCCACGGCTTTGCTCATGTTAAGCTCGAATTTTCAAACCCCTATTTTATCCCCTTAGGGATTGAATTTTGAAAAATCCTTTCTTAGTGGGCGTCAGTGTCATAATAGCTATCTGCATGCCAAATTTTAACCTAATCCATCTATTGGTTTGAGCTGTGCGTTGATAGATCAGTCAGTCAGTCACCTTTTCATTTTATATATTTGGATTACATACAATTTTACTAACCGACTTACGTCTAAACTTCTGGATTGATTGTTATGAATGAGATGTCAATTGATTCATTATCAAGGTCTGGATGACATAGACTGATTTTATATGAAAAATCAATTACATCTAATTTTATGTTGTTGGGCATTATAGTTGAACAAGTTGTTTCAGTTTTTGCTCCTTGTTGTTTCTGGTGGTGATGTCATAAAACAAGATGTTGCTAGTCTATACAGTATATGTTTCAAAAAAATGTCTACATATTATATTGTAAATGTGATGTAGTAGCAAAAACAAATTTGTATTACTTATCACTTTTTGCTATTGCACTGCTGATGACCTGTTTTACATAATATCTACGACATACGTAGATACATATTTACATATGTACATAAATACATTTGAAACAACCTACTTAACTGAATTTGGTAGGTAATTTACTAAGCAACTGCTTAGTTTGCCTAATTTTTTGTTCACGAAATAATTGTCTAATGACATAATTTAGGTACTCACTGTAGGTACCTAGTACCTACTTATAGTTTTCTATAGAGTTGGTATTAAAGCGTCTGCTTTACAAAGAAGGAATTTGTATTTCCCCTTTAGGTTTCTGTGAAGGTTCCTTGGTTAAGGATAAACACCTTTTGCAAATAACGAAATACTAGCTGATGCCCGCGACTGTGTTCGCGTGGAGTGAGGTTTGTTTTGGTTCCCGCGGGAACGTGTTATTTCAGACTATAAGCTATCTCTGTGCCAAATTTCAGTCAAATCGGTTCCGTCGTTGATTGAGTAACAAACATCCATCCATACATCCATACTTTCGCATTTATAATATTAACTAGCGGACGCCCGCGACTTCGTCCGCGTTCCTAAATCCCCACAGTTTATGAGGGCAGTACCCCTGCAGCATCAGGATTGAAGAGTTGGAACCCGAAATTTTTATGGGAGCATCTTGCAAAGTTTTTGTTTCAATTATAAAAAGATTCACGCAAATCGGTTAAGAATTCATGGAGATATCGATATACAGAGGTAGAAAAAAACCAACTCATTCTCCTCCTTCTTCAAAAGTCGGTTAAAAAAGTAGCCTATACTATGCCCGATAATATCAGCTATCTACCAGTGAAAGTCCCGTCAAAATCGGTCCAGCCGTTCCCGAGATTAGCGGCAACAAACAAACAGAAATGTTATAATTTAAAATAGATGGCACTGGCTGTAGGTTGGCTCGCGAAGTTACTTGATTGACGGGCGTTGCATAAGAGGTTGCTATACAAAACTGCTTTTTGTTCCAGACACTTCAATTTTATTTATTTGTATAGATATAGATAGGAAATAGTATAATAGGATTAATAGAATAGCTCAGTGGCTCAGTGCTTAGGTTTGCAGTTTCCTAATAGGAGGTCGCGAGTTCGATTTCGGGTGTACATACCCCTGACTCTTCAGAGTTATGTGTGTTTAGGCAATTAAATATCACTTGCTTCAACGCTGAAGAAAAATACCGTGAGGAAACTTGCATGTTTGAGAGTTCTCCATAATGTGCTCAAAGGTGTCAAATTCAAGTAAGTTTTTTTTTTCATTTTTATTCGATGACAAGATAGTTCTTGACTGCGATCTCACCTAATGGTAAGTGATGATGCTGTTTAAGATGGTAGCGAGCTAACTTGGAAGGGGTATGGCAGTGTAGATTCAATCCATACCCCTAATCGGCTTCTACAGTCGGTTAGGAACACTGATTTTTGTTTAAAAAAATGCTTTAATGTAACGAGAAGCCTGTTGGATGATAACTACTTTACGACTCTCACTGTACCTATCTAATCATACAGGTCGTTTCCATTTGACCTAATAAACATTGCATTATTTATCTACTATATAAAAATAAGTCGGGTTTTCCTTCCTGACGCTATAACTCCAGAACGCACGAACCGATTTCCACGGTTTTGCATTCGTTGGAAAGGTCTCGGGCTCCGTGAGGTTTATAGCAAAGAAAATTCAGGAAAAATTCCACGCGGACGAAGTCGCGGGGGCAAAAGCTAGTTTATTATAATTAGTAGAGTCACATGAAACCATGCGATTTCTAATTACTATTACTTTATTTTTTCGAAGCTCTTGATTTTTTCAAGGATACCGACAGTTGAATGCAACAAACAGATAAACACTTCTCTTTTTTTAAATTATTATAATTTGGACTAGCCAGTGTCCACAACTTCGAAAGTCTGAATTAAATCCTCTACCTGCCTGAAGTCCCGTCTAAGTCTGTTCAACCGTTCTGAAGATTAGCCTCGAAATATACACATACAAACAAAAATAATAAGAACAAACCTTTAGTTTATGAATATGCTGTTGAAATAATTTTATATACATTATACATAATATGAGTTTGATAAGACGCAGTTATTTCGCAATCGCATTTAGACGCTTCAATTTTATTAATTTGTTTATATTATAGATCTAGATTCTAGAGAGTCAGACGAAGATATCATCGATGTATCGTAACTCTCGCATGATTTCAAAGATTGCTATCATATCATCAATACTTCATGATCAAGTCAAACAAGTGGCGAAGTTGCAACATTTGACCACTTATCATAATATACACACGTCTATCAAAACGTGATCACGCACATTGCATGCGATAACTCATAGAGTACCTACTACATTAAATGGAGTTTTTCAGGGAGGGTTGTTAGGCCCATACCCCTTCAATGTATATAAAATTAATATTTCTTAATTTATATCTTAATTTATAGTAGACTTCTCTGTATATGAAGATGATTCGTATTTCAATCATGCAGCAAAAGTCGAAAGTCACAGTCTATTACATGGTGTAGTATGGTGTAAGCATGGTGATTGGGGACTTATAAAGTGACATTAGCTTTTTTTGGACCTTTTATTCCAAAAAAGGGGATTTTTAAAAACCTAACTCCACGAGGGGGAATTGCAGGCAAAAACTAGTCGAATGATAATATAATAGGTGACTAGAGTTTGTTCTATCTGATGTAAAGAAAATTGATATGACAATAAAAATAAACGGAGAAACACTTACACCTTGGATAGTGGGCTTAAATAAAATAGGCTTTCAGCATTAAATTGATAGGTTTCACGAATGTTTCACGTCATAGGATTGATATTTTTCACGCCAATCAACGAGATCTTCGAACTTTAAACCGCAGCGAAGACGGTTTTTGTTCGCACAATACAGAACTGCGAAAAATCACAAGTTTGCTAGTCACTGCTGTTGATTTATCACTTTGCGCAACATATTGTAGTGATTATAGAGATTTACCTAAAAGATAGAGCGCATTTATAATAATTTTTGTTTAGGAATGGTACCAATTTTGTTGTACACAATCTTTAGATCAAATTAAAACGACAGGTCTAAAAATAGTGTCATCCTTTTTGGATTGTTCCTAGCTGAAAGCGTTAGCATTATTTTTAGATTCTTAGAAACCTTTTTTGATTCTTAGAAACCTTCGTTTTTCTTGGGTAAAAAATAGCCTATGTAATTCTCGTAGTCTTGAACCATACTTATTGCTGCGTGATTAAAGGGTAAGGGGCAGACTGGCATCTTTTAGCGGCAGCGATCGGCGTTTTCTTCACGCGGCGTCTAAAAACACGGAACGCGGCAGCTAAAAACGCACCTCAATCAATGCAATTGGCGTTTGCACATTTTTTTAAATCGATGACAAGATAGTCCTTGTCTGCGATCTCACATGATGGTATGTGACGATGAGTCCAAGATGGTAGCGGGCTAACTTGGGAGGGTTATGGTAGTGTAAATTCCAACCATAACCCTAATCTGTTTCTACACGCCATCGTGCCAGAACCACACCGGAACGCTAAATTTTTGTGGTAACTAGCCACGGCTAAAGTCTCCCAAGAAATTATAAATGACCAAATTGTCCCCGCTGGGAATTGAATCCAAGACCTCCCAGATATAAGACCACAGCGCTCACCACTGCGCCAGGGAGGTCGTCAAGCGAAGCGAATATGTGGCCCGTGAAGCGAACAGCGACTAAAATACGCGAAAACGCAAAACGCTGCTGCTAAAAGAAGCCAGTCTGTCCTTCCCCTATAACAACAATCAGTACACTTTTGCATTTACAGCAGGGATTTTTTATAATTTGTTTAATTGGTTATCTTATGTATTTTGTACATCAGTACGCTTTGTGATGAAAATGATTTCGTTACGAGATTAAGAGCTTGCTATTACTATCAGTGTTGATGGTTAATCTCTTACATGTCTCGGCAATACTTCAGTGTCTATTCGTCAGTATTATCGCCCAGTCTTATTTGAGTGCAATCTCAAGTACTTTGAGTGCTTTGAGTAATATACTCAAACTTTGTGTGTGTTGCAATTTATTTTTTTAATAACTAGTATATTTATCAGTTAAAGCGTAGTTGAACGGTTTGTGACCTTAAGGCGCTGTCAGTTCATGAAATGGGTAAAACAGGAGATTTTTAGAGCAGTGAATCCTGCTTGCTTGGTTCATTGCTGAGGGTCGTGTCTATAAGAAAGTGCCTTGGCGTTGGTAACTGCAGCCTTCACTCTGTTCGGTCATCATTTCCTAATTGCGGTTGTAAGCGGAAGGTCAGTCTGTTACTTGACCTGGTCAGACCAGCGGCTAGGTAATCGGCCACGTGGTGACCACTTTTCTCCTCCGCCTTGCTTAAAACTAAAAGTTTCAAGTTTACGCGTAAATATGTCGTTTGGTATGGAAGTAAAAGGGTCGGAGAATTTTCCCATATTTCCCCTTTCTATTTTGACAACACGCACAGTTAACGTTACTGCCATCTCACCTGATGGCAAGTGATTACGTAGTCTAATATGGTAGTGGGTTAACTTGGATCCTTAAACCAGGCCTTTTAATTGCTAAGTTTGCATTTGACCTTCATCTCATACTCACGGTCAAGGTAATAAAATAAATAGATGCGTCTGAGGTTAAAACTTAGCCAGTAAAAAATTGAAAACCTTGGTCATATTTTTTACTTAGGTGCACAAAGTAAGCATCATGTCCGCGACTTTGTCCGCATGGATTAATGTTTTTTAATTCCTGTGGGAACTCTTTTATTTTTGCGGAATGAAATGTAGCCTATGTGTTAATCTTGGGTAGCTCACTATCTCCATTCCAAATTTCATCCAAATCCGTTCATTAGTTGTTGCTTACATCCATTCTCACAAACTTTCGCATTTATAATATTATACTAGCTGATGCCCGCGATTTCGTCTGCGTGGATTTAGTTTTTAAAACCCTACGGGAACTCTATGATTTTCCTGGATAAAAAGTAGTCTATATCACTCCAGGTCCTCAAGTATACCCATGCAAAAAATCACGTCGATTCATTGCTCCGTGGCTGCGTGATTGAAGGACAAACCAACAAAGAAACACACATTCGCATTTATAATATTAGTAAGGAAGTAGGATAGGATAAGCAAGAATCACAGACAATCTTTTCAATTTATATTTATTTCTTACCTAGTCTCGTCACTGCTTGGTGTTTGTTTTAACAATTCTGCGTTTTGAAAAGCGGTTTTCGTTTCCCAGTACGAGTACCTACTCAGGCACTTGGTATTTGTCATTGTACGAGTATGATTATAGTCATATTAGTAGATCTTGAAGCCTTGTGATCGACAGCCGTGTACACAAACGTTTTGCAAAGTTTTATCCTTAAACGTATCATATGACTTGTTCTGTATTGTATTTTTCAGTGTTATTTCCATAGCGTGTGATGTATCTATAATTTGAAGGTTTTCTAAAGTGTTTGAAGGTACAGTGGACTAAAGTTAGACATTATTATGAAGATTTCTTCACTTTAAAAGTGCTGTTTTGCGTATCACGTAATTTTGCGTGGTGGTCTTCTGCAGGGCTAGCATGCGCGCAACGAGAAAATTTTGTCCACCCATTTTCTCGTGTTATCTCTATATGTATATCCACGCTAACATGGTTACACATATGATTCGTCTCGCTACGTCAAAAGGAGAGATAAAAGTAACTTTTACATATCTTTTTAGTTTTATTATTTACTCGAATTTTGAAAGATAAAGGAGAGATATTTGTCGTCGTACAATCTTGTAGACGAGTTATTTTATCGGTGATAGACTAACGGAATAGAGATATGAATACCTTATGACGGCGATTAATTTTTACAATTATATATTTTATCGGTCTACGAAGAGCGAGAGGTGCGCAAAATCCAACGCAGACGAATTGGGGATGTGTGTGAACTGTTTGATTTAGGCGATAGAGAGTTCCAATCGCTTTGACGGATCTCCAAGTCGATGGCTTTGGCCGTGGCTAGTTACTACTCTACCGTCAAAGACGTGCCGCCAAGCGATTTAGCGTTTAGTCAAGTTCAATGTGGCTAGGGTTGCCAGGTCTTCAAACCGAAAAGTCGGACAGGCCAGCCAGTTTAGCCGGACATTTGGGTACAAAGGCCGGACATCCTTATTTTTTAGACCTAGCACAAAATGGCAATTTTTTTAAAAGCTCGTTTGCGCAAGCGTAGCGATAAAAGATGAGGCGAGCGGAGCGGAAACCAACACATGACAAATATGTAAAAAAAATGGTTAAACTTAAAAAGCTTAGCAAAAGTCGGATAGGCCGGACACCGTCTAATTTGGCCGGACACTCAACCAAAAAGCCTGACTGTGTCCGGCTTTATCCGGACGCCTGGCAACGCTAAATGTGGCTAATATTCTTTAAAAAAGTACCTAGTCGTTAAACTAAAACTCGTGCCGTAATGTCAGATTGCATTACTATTTTTAGATTAAAGGAGGTATTTGCCTTAAAAGATTATGTAAAATTTCCATAAGTAGAGATTATTGTCTTAACTATGTTAACACTATTCTTTATGACCACTATCCGCGATTTCAGTGTTGTTTCAAGTACAGAATGTTTAGTTCTGGCTAATATGGAAAATTGTCTTAAAAAATATTTATAAGGCCCAAAGCAAAGGAACAGAGAGATCGCGCAAATAAAGACACAAAGATTTTTTTTAGAATTTTCTGTTCCATTATTAAGTTCGTCTGCGGACATTATTGTGACAATATTTGACAGGTGTAAAAGTTTTCACAAAAGATAGCAAAAGAGTAATAATAGAAGCGAATGCATTAGTTCGTTCGCTCTAATTTTGATAGCTAGTTCTTCTTACTATTTTGTTTCATAAATGTAAATAAGTTTGTTTACTCTTTATTGCACAATTATACAATAACACTGCACAAAAACGAACTTGACACCTCGAGGGCTAAAATAGAATTATAAAAAAAAAGACGTGTGGCACTCGGGGACTGCCGCGGTAAAGCTATTGCATAGCATTTTTTATCAACGCCATCTAGCGGCTCCCCCCTAGATGGCGTTGATAAAAAATGCGCTATCTAGCGGCTCACCGTAGAGGAGTCCCGTGTCAGGTTATTTTCGTTACGGAATTTCTGGATTAGGTCTCCACGCTGGCCCGCGATAGAAGCTATGCAATAGCTTAAAAATCCGATTGAAAGCAATACCAAGCGAAAACGAAACTATGCAACGTCCCATGTTTAGAGATGTCTATTTAGCTGAAGTAGCGCCAATGTCGTCCATCTGCTTCAGGCCTGACGACTAAGGCTACTGTTGGTCAAAGAATAACATCAAGCAGTGTAAACACAGGAAAACCTTTATAAAACTCGGATGACTTTCAAACTTATTTAATGGAAAGTTAGTTCTCTAGGACCTGCGCCCGAATATGGCTTTTAATTAGATAAATTATTCGGTTAAAGTGAATCTAAATTATTCGACTTTCAAGGCAGTACTTATTGATAAAAGCAGCATAGCAGAATTTCGTGATAATATGTAAGAAATATATAATAGTTATTTTGAAATAATACTTAGCAATACAAAATGGTCTAAAGGCTCATTTTCATTTAACGATAAAAAATAGGTATATTATATTTTGAAGTGCAGGAGATTTCTAAAACGCATCAACGCGACGGATGACCAATGAATATGAGCTTTTACACTTGTCACTATATGTTTAGGTTTTTAAAACATCCTATTAGAGCAAGAGCCCAGGATAGCCAGACCTTCGTCATTTTATAAAAGCTGAAAGTTTTTCTGTGCATGTCCCCTATACAGGTAAGAACAACCAGCGACTATGGAGTTTGGGTTGTGGTTACTTTGGCAGATAACAGATAGTAAAGGTATACAAAATAGTACCTAAAATTCGTTAAAGTATAAAGCTCAATTTTTTTATATTTTCTTCGGGATAACTTTAGAAATCTCGTCATCCATTGCCGGACACTTATGACAGTTACTTCCCCCTGCCGGACACCCCTAAACTTTAATAAATTATAATTATACTTTCGTTATAGTATAAAAGCTAAATTTTATTTATGTTACTTGGGGACCTATAAAAAAATGTTACCTCAATCTAAATTTAATCAATTTAAATCTTTCTCGAAGGGAATCCCGCGGTTGAACAGTTATAACCTCGCGCTCGCACCTAGAGCGGACTTTCAATGTGTCTGGCAAGGTGTAAAAACCATCAAAACTGTCCGGATTTTGAGGTAACATTTTTTTATAGGTCCCCAAGTAACATATATAAAATTTAGCTTTTATACTATAACGAAAGTATAATTATAATTTACTAAAGTTTAGGGGTGTCCGGCAGGGGAAAGCAACTGTTATAAGTGTCCGGCAATGGATGACGAGATTTCTAAAGTTATCCCGAAGAAAATATAAAAAAATTGAGCTTTATACTTTAACGAATTTTAGGTACTATTTTGTATACCTTTACTATCTGTTATCTGCCAAAGTAACCACAACCCAAACTCCATAGTCGCTGGTTGTTCTTACCTGTATAGGGGACATGCACAGAAAAACTTTCAGCTTTTATAAAATGACGAAGGTCTGGCTATCCTGGGCTCTTGGGCCATATGAGAACTCTTAGATTTTACGGAGTAAATTAGTAGTAGTAGATAATCCCTAAAATAGACTTTATTTATTCATCTCAACCTACTGTCAGCCTTCACCGTTCTATCACACCGAGAAATCGTGAGCGATGCCACCTTTTATGTGGTTGAAATCCAACCTACTCGCACACTTTAGTTCGACGTTTCTGAAACGACCCGCGGTATGTAACGCACTTCCGGCGTCTGTGTTTCCAGCCACTTATAAATAATTTGATTACCTGCAGGCAAGAGTGAATAGGCATTTTCTTGGCAAGCGCGCTCCAATTTAGGTCTCATCAGTGCTTTCCGTCATTGATTGTCGTCAAGCGCACGCCTATTTCGTAAAAAACCTACTATTGATCCTACATCCTACGTAATCTCTATGTGAATCTCTATAGAGATTCACGAGTAAAGTGTAGACAAAATTTTCTCGTGGCGCGCATCTTAGCCCTATAGGTCTCCTCTCAATCATTGTATGGCTCTCTATAAATCAGGGGATCCTAGCACGGCATTTTCTAAGCAATACTGTCGGTTTACTTTCATATATATTTTTTGTGTACAATTTATTTTATTACAAAGAAAGATTATGATTATGATTAGTATTAGTAAGGATATATTCTGCGCATCTTGATACGCTTTTATACAAAATTTTGCCGTACCCTAGCTAGTACACGGCCAGTGGAGGTGTACTTGCGTTTACATTATTCTATGAGAAAAAGGATGAAATAGATAGAGAGGATAGGCAACCCAAGATAAGATAATATACAAAAGAAATTAGAAATGAAAATGTAAACATTTTCACTTTCAGAACAAATCTACAAAGCCCAGTGACTTATTACCTATTAAGCTACATTATTATAAGTAATATACAATACAATATAAATTATACTATAACAAATCTTAAAGATTGAAGTGAGTTAGGCAATACCAGTGATAATGTTGTAACTGAAGTGAAGTAAAGTGAACCAAGTTAAGTGAATAGTGAAAATGCGGACCGGTAGCGAGGAGAAGGATTCGGAAAAGGAGAAATTAAATCCCAATGGATGGTGAGTATTGACTGAGACCACACAAAATATCTACCAAGAGTTATATTTAGACGATATCCTCGCCAATTATAGATCCGAAACATGGTCGCTAACTATAAGCCTCATAAGTACTCAGGGTCACCCAACGGGAGCTATGGTCTCTGCGAGTTGAAATCAGCAATAAGGAGATCCGTTGGAGAACTAAAGTTACCGACATAGCGCAGCCAGTCATGAAGCTGAAGTGGAAATGGGCGGGGCACATAGTTCCAAAAACTGAAGGTGTTGAACGCCAGCCCCGCATTAGAAAGCGCAGTATTGGCAGACCCTCCCACTAAGTGGACCGATAAGGCGATGAAATCAGAGTTGCAAGGAGCCACTGGATATAGGTGTCGCAAGACCTGTGGAAGTCCGTGCAAGAGAACTTTGTCCAGCAATGGACGTCTATCGACTGACTAACAAGCAAATTATGAACCCGAATTATATTTTCATATGACAAGTTATTGATATTGACTCTGTACTTAGACTGCCCAACATACTTGTATTTTGCCTGCCTTGACCGTGAACCAATTACGCGACCGGCATTGTTCAGTACTCCATACAAATTATTCTAATCTATACTAATATATAAAGCTGAAGAGTTTGTTTGTTTGAACGCGCTAATCTCAGGAACTCCTGGTTCGAATTGAAAAATTATTTTTGTGTTGGATTTAATGAGGAAGGCTTTAGGCTATATAACATCACGCTGCGACCAATAGGAGCGAAGCATCAGTGAAAAATGTTACAAAAACGGGGAAAATTATCCATATTTGAGAGCTTCCGTTGGGTGCGCTGCGTAAACGGTTCAAGTTACCCCAAAAATAACTAAATATTTTCGGAGATAGAGAACATAACTTCTCGCGGATAGTAGCAAGTCACTCTAAACCTTTTACACGCGGACGAAGTCGCGGGAATCAGCTAGTACTTAATAATACTAAAGATTTTAGACTTGATTCGATGGTTTAACATAGATAAATTATATGCAATTGTATAAAATTATTCTTTTGTGTGTTTTAATGACATAATTGTAATGGAATTTTACGAGTACGTACTTAATAATACTTACTAAATGCGAAAGTGTGTTTGTTTGTTGGTTAGTCCTTCAATAACGCCGCAACAGAGCTACGGATCGACGTGATTTTTTGCATGGGTATAGTTGAGGACTTGGAGGGTGACATAGGCTACTTTTTATCCCGGAAAAACAAAGAGTTACCGAGGGATTTTAAAAACTAAATCAACGCGGACGAAATTGCGGGCATCAGCTAGTACTCAAAAAATAATAAGAACAAAGATATATTATACAGAGACTTATCTAAAAAAATTGTACGTTTTGCTGTGTGTGGTGACCTGAGGTTACTGGTCCGGTAAACTTATAATTGACGCGATAATGTGAAAATTGTTACAAGATTGTTTAGTGCCGTTGATAAAAATAGAGTTGTTTCAAACATTTGGTCATGTGAATGTTTAATTTTTTTTTTTTTATATTGGATAGAATCAGGTGTTACTTTGCGGAAGTTCATGGTTAGCAAGAAAAGGTTAGAGTTATTTTACTATAATCCGCCAACAGAAAAAATCTGTATGGTCAAACATGCAGTAAATAGCTAAGCACCGCTTACCTCCCAACCAAGCAAAAAAGCCAAGTTCCCAAGCAAGCAATGCCACCACCGCTCACATGCACCACCACACACGACTTTTATACTACTTTCGACACACGTGTCGCCCCGACACCGGAGCATCCTCAGGAGATATCGGCTTTACAATGCTGTATTGTCTAGTGACGTTCGTGGTTGGAAAGGGGTTACAATATCACAACCCTCAGCCTCAGCAATGAAGAGTACGGTGCAAAGAGATAGAGACAAAAAAAGAGGGGTGTTATAACGTGTGCATCTGTGTGTCTGTTTGTTCCCTCGTAGCTCCTTAAAGAATAGATCGATTTTTATGCAGTTTTTTCCGTTTGAAAGCTGACATGATCGTCGATCGAGATCAATTTATAGGCGTTTGAAGTTAATGCTCTCATTTCTAACTTAATTAAAGGGTCTTACAAACTTTCACAGGTGTGATTGACTTGAAATTCAGAGTACTGTTACTTCGAATTATTTTCAAGGCACAACCTTGAGCTGATGCTGCAGCATCAAATAGTCTGCGGGATCCCAACTCCTTAGCAACTTACAGCAGATATAGTGTGTTTGGGCTCATTAGAATGGTCTCAATGAGTAGGTGACACATAATTGATGATTGAGGATCGAGAAGGAGGATCCAATGATGTAGCAGCAAACTGGGTTTTAGGATGTTGGGTATATCCTTAGGGCTTAGTTCGGTCACAGATTCACATGTCGGGGGGTGTTTTTTTAAATTTTTAATTTGCACTTGTGTTGTAATTGGGTATTTGACAATTTTTTTTTTATATACTTAACATAAAGGTTTTTAATATCATACCACAATGTCATTTTTCTTTTTTTAATATCTTTACTAGTCTCGAAAATATAGAGCTTTTAAGTATCCTGTTACATAGAGAGAGCGCGACTAACATATGACGTCACAATTCAGTAGCTCCATACACTGTCCATACAAAATTTTGTTTTAAAAAGAGACGCATACAGTCGCAGTAAAACAACTTATAACTTATTTGTTTTTTGACTGATTTATATTCTGTTTTTTTACAAATGTTTTTCTTACATGTTACATGTTCGATTGTAATTAATGAATACATTTCGACAACAGTAAAATACCCAATTGCTTCTGTTTGATCAAGTTTCATGCAATAATTGTCCGTGAAACTTGAAAGAGATTTTAAACGAACTGCTCGCGAAATTTTTTTGCAACACACCTAGTGTTGCCTAAAATATGTTACCAATTGTTGACCATCCATCCGTTACATCTTCCATCAATTTGATTATATTTCACTTGTACTAAGTAGTAACTAAATAATCGATCATAGTTCAAGACGTGATTATTTGGTTCAAAATTAATAAACAGCTAAAATCGATATATAACCGGTTTGTTAATTATTAATTAATTGATTCGTAAAAATAGAATATAATAAGTTTATCTATGCGATAACTATCACGGATTCGGGTCGGGTTGGGTGAAATATTATATTTATAATTTACAACGTGACTGTGAAAAAAATTTTTAAATAAAATCTCTGAAAATAATATTTGTTTCGAAAAATCGCGGAAATCACGTTTGAAGTGCAAGTGCTATCAAGAAAGTGTTATACTAGATATAATTAATTTTTGTTTTCATTTCAAGTAAACTTTAGTGTCTCTTAAAATTAATTTACGAATGCTCCTTGATAAAGTTTGATTTTTTACGAATACGGTATAAAATAACGTTTTTATACGATGCGTATGAAGAAAACGTTGTTATATTTCGAAAAGGATTTCCGGCGAAATACTAGAAACGTCGATGGTGAAAATGCACCTTTATTGCAGGACGAATCTGAGAGTGATGGCGATGAGGACTGGCGAGTATAATCCTGATTTATAAGTAGAGGCAAAGAAACAATCCTTATAATAATTTAAGGAAAAAGAATCTGTGGTTTAACGGGGGGGAGGGAACCTCTAAATGAAATAACTGGATCGCGTGAATAATAAAAAAGACGTGTGGCACTCGGGGACTGCCGCGGTAAAGCTATTGTATAGCATTTTTTATCAACGCCATCTAGCGGTGAGAGGAGTCCCGTGTCAGGTTTTTTTCGTTACAGAATTTCTGGATTCGGTCTCCACGCTCAAGGCCCGCGATAGAAGCTATGCAATAGCTTTAAAAATTATCGTGTATTCGTATTTCAATGGGACACTTCAACTTGTAACTAAAACCACTGTGAACATACATAAAAACTGAATAATTGGAAACAGTTCCGAAATCTATGAGGGAGATTCCCTAACCCTTTTATTAGTGATAGCTATTAAGGCCATTTAATGCGTTTTGAACCGACTTCACAAAAGGAGAAGGTTCTCAATTCGTCGGAATCGGTTTGTGAAAATAATTTTACGTTTAAATTTTCATTAGCATTCGAGAGTACGTTAGAGTTAGCGTCAAATATTGTCATTAAGGTCGTATTGTAATGCTTGCACAAGGCTTGCACCAAATATATTAAACTATATAATGTTATCACTTTTTGGCTAGGTTAGTTCAGAGTTAACAAGAAAAAGACATATGGAAAATGTTGCTTAAATATATTTAGTGGATTGGTGCAAGTGTACCTTGATATTTGAATTACCACTGCACTTTTAAGAATTAGAAGCCGAATATATCATAGCCGTTATTAGGCCCTTTTACTATTGTCGTATCCATTCTTTTCTCTGCATCGTATTCCTCGTAGCTGAGGGTCGCGACCTCTTTCATATAATGGTAGGAGTTTTCTTGGGATAATAATGTGGTGGGTTCACAGATGCTTCCACATACTAATCTACTAAGAGAACGAGATTTCGAGTCTTAGGTCGAAGGATATAAAAAAAGAGATTAATTAAAAAATCGGGTAATTAATTAACCAGGTGGGACCGACCGCTTAACGTGTACTCCGAGACACGGAGGGAGCAAAAAGGTCAAACTTGGATACCCAACATCGGTCACCCATCCAGTTACTGACCGGAGTCAGCGTTGCTTAACCAGCGTGATCATCTAACTTAACGCAAGCATTAAGCTACATGGTGGGGAAAGGATGGCTATATGGCTAATATTTTTTTAAAAACCATTACTAGGCCTACTAGCATTCGGAAATTAGGGAATTCTGTTTACTGTATAATAGAGAAAAGAAATTGTGGGTGTGGTAGTAAAGTAGTTAAGTTTTGATAGGCATTTTTTAGACTAGCTTTTAAAATTTACTTAGGTATAAAATTCTTAATTTGTTTGGCTTTGAAATGTAAAATTCTTATCAAAAAAATAAATTATTATAAAAATTTTGTGAAGAACAATTTATTGATAAGGAGTTGAATTACGGAAACTAGGTAACCAATTTCTTGACATTATCATTTGCTACTGTTTATCATACTACTCGCATACAAAAAAGACGTCGGTTAATAACCTACTTACTGTTACTAAGTCAGGCCAGAGACAAAAATATGCTCGAATTCCGCGGATGCGACATTTTTTCTTCGGCGTCTTGTCGGCGCTAATATTGAGCTCCCCCAATAATTTTAATATGACGAAAGTGTGTTTGTTTGTTGGTTTGTCCTTCAATCACGCCGCAACAAAGCAACGGATCGACTTAATTTTTTGCATGGGTGGGTAATGGGTAGGTATAGTTGAAGACCGGGTGAGTGACATAGGCTACTTTTTATCCCGAAAATTAAAGAGTTCCCGCGGGGTTTTTAAAAACTAAATCCACGGGACTCGGGAGCGATGCTGCAAGTATCAACTAGTATTACACAATTATAGAGTAGTCTTAAGTTTGGGTTGCAGGAAAAGTTGAAAGAAACTTTATAGATTTAAACTGATAAAAATATCTTCTCACTGTAGGTCGTCTGAAGCCTGATTATTCTGATCTCATTATCCTATTTGTCTATTCTTTAATTAATCTTACTCTACGGGAAATGTCCAAAATAATACATGAAACTCTTATTTATTGATCATTTATACTCAGATGAAAAACAACCAAACAATCGTGTAAGGAATCATACATTTCCAGATTCATTCGAGAAATACATCGTAAGAAGATGGCCCATTAAATGGGAGCCGCTAGTCACAAGAGGCACAAGGCTTTGTTGCGATTCTTGCAAGAGACCCTTTCCCAGTTGTGGACGTCTGATCTGATGAGTGAGAAGATGAAGCTGTAACCCTGTTTATTCCTTGTCGCAGGCTCCAGGCGCGACCCAGTCAGCAGTTCAACGTGATACGGCGCGTGTACCAACAGGACGCGCTGAACAAAGATGCTGACTACCAAGTTCCGGAGAAGCCATGTGAGTAACTTTTTTGGATTACATACCCAAAAAGTCTCAAACAGGACTCTATTGATAAACCTCTACTGTCTGTCTATGCGTCTGTCAATCCCATGGATAATTTGCCAGTTAAAATTTACAGATAGGAAAAATTTAAAATTAAAAGCTCGTTTTTAAGATTCCGTATCCAAAGGGTGTCTGAATGTCCTATGTTATTGATTTCTAGTGAGCTACAGATGCAAGCAAGCAGTTAAAAGCTGTGGCTTCGGCGAGTGCCTTCTGAATTCACTGCCGATCGCAAGATGGCTGCCGCGGTACAGCTTCAAGAAATACCTCGTAGGAGATCTAGTCGCGGGCGCTACAACCGCCGTCATGCATATACCACAAGGTTAGTAATGAAGCTGCTCTTCCCATTACTACTGATAGATGTCGCTGTCAAAAGTTAAATTGCGCTAGTAAAGTTTTAATTCAATAAATTAATTAACTAAATCCCGTATTGCGAAAAGAAATGTGGGTGTTTGTATTCAAGGATTAAGGATTGTATTTAATTAATATACTATTTTTTTACACACTTCCCTTCTTGCACACCTACACTTTTTGTCGCACGTCTAAAGGTATACTGGCAGGAAGTACTAAAGCATTAAGTCTGCCTTTTATACTATTTTTGTGCATAAAGTGAATAAAAAAAGGATATACCTATATACATCCCAGATTTAATACAAAGCGCGTTATAATTTACAGTCTCACAGTTGTCGGGGTTTCAGGAATGTGTAGAGCTTTATTATTTCCAGGTATGGCCTATGCGTTACTCGCCGAAGTGCCTCCCATAGTTGGTCTTTACATGGCGTTCTTCCCAGTGCTCATCTATGTGATATTCGGTACCTCACCTCATGTTTCCATGGGTACCTTCGCCGTCGCTTGCCTTATGGCAGGAAAGGTGAGGAAATTATTTATTAATTCTTATCAGTTTAGTTGTTTAGAGCAGTTTCAATTACAGTGAAATGGGCCCGAGTGGTAAGCCTTGAGATACCCCTGATGTTTTCTTTACACAGTCAGATATGTTCTTCACTTATGACTTTTTAACTTAGCTGCTTATGACTTCTTAACTTAGCTACTTATGACTTCTAAACTTAGCTACTTAGCTGCAATTATTAAAATATAGTTGGAAATATAGCACGATTGATACGACCAAAAGCTTTTTAAAGGTCAATAAGGAAGCATTTCCGAGATAGTCACTAACTTTAATTCGTAAAAATCAAATTAAGTATCTATCTAGAATAGTAATATTTGCTGAAACTCAACTTTAACTTTTTTTAGGTGGTGACACAACATTCAACGCGTCCTGAAATAATTAGTGTAGTGAATGCAACAACAACAGAAAGTAAGTTTGCGATACTAAAAGCACACTGATTACTAAAAAAATCCGTCAATACTTTAAAATGAGTCAAACGCTATTTCTTCAAGTTGCTCCATCTCATCAAACAGTCACGTACCGTATACCCAATAATTATTTTACTAAATTTAAAGAGATTTAAATAATTACTTTGTTTAAATGCTTGTTTTTATAGTTTAAATGTTTTTTTTTAGATCCAATTAATATGTCTATGGCAGTTGGATATTCACCGCTTCAAGTTCTTAGTGTAGTTTCGCTTACGGTTGGTCTGATTCAGGTATGTTGTTTTAAATCATTTCAACTTTAATTAAAACTACCTGTATCCATACTTATAATACTTTTGTGAAAGAAGTTCTGTTTGTCAGTTTTTTTTAATCTTTTTATTCATATAACCCATTTGGACATTTGGCAAATCTTTAAAATTGGAATTTCATAGTGTTCCCTCGGAATTAAAAAAATCTAAATTCACGCGGGCGTCAGCTACGTTGTTGTTGATTTGTTATTCAATCACGCAAAAACGGAGCAACGTGATATTATTTTGCGTGGGTATAGTCGACAACTGGAGAGTCTACTTTTTATCTTGGAAAAACAAACAGTTTCGGTGAAATTTATTTAAACCAAACTTCACGCGGGTGAAGTTGCCAAAGTTAATAAGTATGTATAAATTTATTTTGTCCCCAGGTAGCAATGTGGATGCTTAGACTAGGTGCGGTATCGACGTTGCTATCAGAAACTTTAGTTTCTGGATTCACCACGGCTGCTTCGTTCCATGTATTGGCGTCCCAATTGAAAGATCTGTTTGGAATTAAACTGCCTAAGCTGGGGTCTAACTATAAAGTTGTATTTGTAAGTGCTCACTAGATTTTTAATTGTAAAAACCCGCGTCGGACAATTTCTATGCAGTTTTTCTGTTTTTTCTTTTTCTTTACAAGTGTGTGTCAGCTTCGCATATAAACGGGATTCTAGTTAAGGAAAACATCGCGAAGAAAGTTGCATGCCGAAAGTTTTGTATAAAATTCTCGTGCAAATTCTGTCAACACTTTGGAACCCCAATGGCTATCAACCTTTTTCGAACTGTATGCCAACTGGACCGTATATTTGGCCATCATTTCGAGTGCCTAAAAATCAGTTAAAGATAAACTTCTGTACTGTGTGTTGTTTCAGACAGTGATAGAAATAGTGAAGAACATCCCAAACGCAAATTGGACTGCGTTCGCGATATCTGTCGTCGCTTGCGTCGTGATTTCATTGAACAATGAAGTCTTAAAGGTAAGCCTCTCTCTTTGCGTCATATTTCTAATTACTGATAGTCAGGATCAGGCCATAGATCACGATGGATTTTTCTTGCTGTTGCTAAGAAAAATTTAGTTTAAATTCGTTTCTAAAATAATGAAATAGGTTAAAATTCGGACCTATTGACGAAAGGTCTCGATCGGGAGTTAGTTAAAAATCGCCATAACATGGTGCCTACGTGATCTGTTGGGTATTGTTAGCATACTTTTTTTAAACAACATTTTTTTCCTCAAAACCTTGCCTGATTTTGGTAGCAAAATTTGATTAAGTTCAGACAGAAATTCATATTTTGGATGGTTTTGATTATTTCCAGCCGTGGGTAAGCAAGCGGAGTCGGGTTCCCGTGCCTATAGAGTTGTTAGCGATCGTCATCGGTACCCTCGCGTCGAGCCTCGGCAATCTTAAACTGAACTACGGAATTTCTCTAGTTGGAACTATTCCCACTGGGTGAGCTCTTTTTCTTATTGCGGCTTTATGTGGTCCATCGGGGCTTGTACTTGACAACAATCGTGCCTGTTGATGAGCCCTAGGTAAGTTGTACGTAGCAGAAAACATGGACGCCGTCAGGGCGTCCAAACCTTAGCAGTTCGTTTCAGAACCTACCACCGGTTCGGAATGCTGATTTTGCTGAGAAGAGCCGGCAAGAAACTCAGCAGTTGCTCTTTTCAAAACAAAAAATGTTACAATATGTAGCTTATCTATCTTGTGGACAGCTGAAGCAAAGCAGATTGGCTCCAAGCAATTTTGTCATTAAGGAATTCCTTAACTGTGTAACTTACCTCTACTTATTAAATGTGTTCTGCACACTTGAGAGTTCCTCATAATGTTTTCAAAGGTGTGTGAAGTCTGCCAATTTGCATTGGGCCAGCGTTGGAGACTATGACTTCCTTCTCTGAGGGGAGACTTGCACTGATTAGTGAGCTGTTAATTGTTGCTGCAGATGGTGATGATAATAATATTGTGTTCAGGCTACCAGCGGCAAACGTGCCGCCCATAGAGCTGATGCCGCGGATCGCACTCGACGCGTTTACCATCACGATGGTGACGTACACCATCTCCATGTCCATGGCGCTCATCTTCGCCGCCAAGGACAAGTACGAGGTGGACGCCAACCAGGAACTGCTGGCGCTGGTGAGAACCTCTTCTTCCTTAGCATATTCCGCCCAGCCGCCCTAACCATATTACAAACGTGTCGTTCCATTCTTTTTCCATGATCGTTATCGCTAACGCTAAAGCAGGGGCTCCCAAAGTTTTTTATCACGCATCCTATCCTTTCAGCAAGGTGAGCATGGGCGAGCGACGTTTTATCCACGGGGAAAGGATAGAATGTATATCTCCTCGCTCAGTTTTATCCACCCGTTGAGCATGGGCACAGCGGTGGAAATGATATCCACAGTTTAATGTCAAATACGAATATACTTCTCCATGAATATGGATTCCAACGAGGAAATTAAATTGTTGGCTTTGCTGTCAAAATTATATACTTCTTTCTCCTTTCCCCTTTTGCCATAGGGAGGAATTTTATCCTTGGTCAGGGGATAAATTTGGGGGATAACATTTTTGTCTCCTGCCCATGCTAACCCTGCAGGATCATAGAACTCGTGCTATGAATCGCTTTTTTAAGTTGGTCCTAAGTAATTATATGAATGTCTGTTTGTCTCAGGGCGGTAGCAACGTGTTTGGCTCGTTCTTTTGCTGCGCGCCACTGTGTGCCAGCTTGTCCCGCTCTTACATACAATATCAGGTAAGTTTTTTCAGTTGACAGATCTTAACCTTGTGTAATCCTTTTTAAAAGCAAAGCTTTTAAGTTTCGTATTAGAAAAAGAGAGAGCTATTGCAACATGACGTCACGATTCAGTAACTCCAGACACTTGTAAACCTCAATAGCCCAACGGTTAAAGGTGCAGACTGAAAACTGAATGGTCGGTTCGAGTCCCACCCGTTGCACTATTGTCACACCCATCTCCTAGCACAAGCTTTTCGCATATTTATAGGGGAGAGGAATATAAGTTCAGCTTGGCTAATATTCTTTAAAAAAACCACTCCATATAAAATTCAAAAAACAAAATTCAAAATTTATTACAAAATTGCGTTTGAAAAGAGACGGATACAGGTGCAGTAAAACTTCTATCTTATTAATTATTTTGTGTTTTTACAAATGTTATTCTACCATGTTGCATTGCCGATTGTAATTATTGAATATCTATATTTTAGAATAGAATAGAAATATTTTTTATTCAAATAAACTTTTACAAGTGCTTTTGAATCGTCGATGAATCTACTACTGGTTCGGAATGCCCTTCCTGCCGAGAAGAGCCAGCAGTAAACTCGGCGGTTGCTCTTTTCAAAAAAAAAAATTTTACAATAGGTAACAAAACTATGCTATGTATACAGTGTTTCCACAATGAAGTTTCAAAAATGCAAAATAATCCAATACATGTTAAGACGGGCAGACAGAAAGCAGACCCATTCCCGTTGGTGGCACCCGTTCACGAGCCTGACGGGTGATCCAGCCATTGCTTTGCTCAACCATTTTGATAATAGCAAATACTTATTTTCTTTGTAGGCTGGCAGTAAAACTGGTATAACTTCAGTGGTGAGCGCGGTGTTAATTCTGTGCGTGCTGCTTTGGGTAGGGCCGTTCTTCGAGCAGCTGCCGCGCTGCGTGCTGGCCTCCATCATCGTGGTATCCCTCAAGGGCATGTTCATGCAAGTCAAGGATCTTAACAAGTGAGTATGTTAAGTTAGTGTCATGTTACGAGACGCTCCGAAACGCCTCGTTTCTCGACATAAGGGATCTCTGTCTATAAAAATAACCCTTTGTAACAATCACTCGAGCAGCATGTATAAAATTAATTTATACTTTCTATATTTTTTATTTTTTTTATTCGAAGAAAATATAGTCCTTGATTGCTATCTCAACTGATGGTAAGTGACGATGGTAGCGGGCTAACTTGGAACGGATATGGCAATATACTCATACCCCTAATCGGTTTCTACTCGCCATCGGGCCGGAACGCTAAATCGCTTGGCGGCACGTCTGACGGTAGGGTGGTAACTTACCACGGCCAAAGCCTCCCATCAGACAAAATATATACTACTAATAAGTATTTATTTTTATTATGTAGGTACATAATGTAAAATTTAGTTTCAGAAAATACTCGTATATTATTTTATTCTTTTTTTATATAATTTTGTTCCTGTCACAATTTTACCTGTGGTAAAGGATACTGACTATAAATAATTCTATCTAAGTTAAGATTATTTATTTAGATTTTATGTACAACTGAATTCGTACCAATTATAGTATTATAATATGTTACAGATTCTGGAAGCTGAGCAAGTTAGATGCTGTGGTGTGGCTGGTGACCTTCCTAGTTACAATGTTGGTGAACATCGACATTGGGTGCGTTTCTTTTGGGCTTTCCCTGCTTTTCCAGAACTACTTTTAATAGATGGTGGCAGCGAAAAAAAAGCTATTACACTACTAAAATCATAACCCTTTCTTTTGCTTTGCCGTAGTCTAAATATATAAAAGGAAAAAAACTGACTGACTGATTAGTCAGAGTTAATAGATCAGTCAATCTATTAACGCACAGCTCAAACCACTGGACGGATTGGATTGAAATTTGGCATACAGATAGTTGTTAAAAAGTAGGCATCCGCTAAGAAAGAATCTTAATGGAGTAAAATAGGGGTTTAAAAAAACGAACTTAACGAGAGTGAAGCAGTGGGCAAAAGCTAGTGGTTAAATAAAAGTTTTTCTGTGAAATTTATAATTTCTAAACTGTCTCTGGTCTGGTCTGGTGGGAGGCTTTGGCCGTGGTTAGTTACCACCCTACCGTCAAAGTCGTGCCGCCAAGCGATTTAGCGTTCCGGCCCCATGGCGTGTAGAAACCGATTAGGGGTATGGGTTGAATTTACACTGCTATAACCCTTCCAAGTTAGCCCGCTACCATCTTAGACTGCATCGTCACTTACCATCAGGTGAGATCGCAGTCAAGGGCTATCTTGTCATCGAATAATAAAAATAAATAAATTATTTAATTGGTTTGGTAGTCTGGGCGCGGGTCTGCTGGCGAGCGTGGGCGCGCTGTTCTGCCGCTCGCAGAAGCCCTACACGTGCCTGCTGGGCCGCGTGCTCGACACCGACCTGTATCTGGACATCAAGAGATACCGCGCCGTGAGTGCTTTTTTATTCAAAATTCAAATTCAAAATTATTTATTTCATGTAGGCCATCTTGTGGCTGGCTCTTATGACAAGTCGAGAATCTACTACTGGTTCGGTCGTAATGCTGTTGAGAAAAGCCGGCAAGAAACTCAGCAGTTGCTCTTTTAAAAAAAAAAAAATTACAATAGGTAACAAAGCTTTGCTTCCACAATGAAGCTTCAAAAATGCATACGTAGGTACACACAATCCAGTGCATGTCAAGACGGGCAGACAAAGCAGATCCATTCCCGTTGGTGGCACCCGTTCACGAGCATGACGCATGATCCAGCCGTTGCTTTGCTCAAATGAGGAGATTCGTACGTTACCGTTAATCAAAGTTACTGACATAGCTCAGCGAGCCGCACTGGCACATAGTTCGAACAACTGATTGTCGTTGGGGTCCCAACCTGCTGGAATGGCGACCCCGCTCCGGACCGCGCATGGTTCAACTATAGATATCTGGTACTG
Source organism: Hipparchia sbordonii (assembly GCA_038048805.1). Classification (NCBI taxonomy): domain Eukaryota; kingdom Metazoa; phylum Arthropoda; class Insecta; order Lepidoptera; family Nymphalidae; genus Hipparchia; species Hipparchia sbordonii. Next base: position 984,346 of record CM076107.1, on the reverse strand, counting down.
TATGAGGATGGGTGTGGAGGGAGAGGTAGGGGGGAGTCCAATCCTCCCCCTACCCCCAAATGTCGAAAACGTATAGTTTTTAGTAAAATCATGACCTCCCTTCTTTCGGCTGACCTTTATTATTGTTAATACGTTGGAAGGGATTGGTTGGTGAGGGAGGGCGGAAAAAAGTAGGGGTGACCCCCCCCCCCCTGCAAGGAAAACTTGTCAATTTTAAGTAGTTTACGAGATATGATTATCTTTTAAGTTTAATTTTCCATTATTCAGGCAAACAGTAGGTGCCGGTAAGGATTTCCTCTTATTAGTAGAGGATTTTTTCTTATAGAAGCAAGCAAGCATAGAAATCGGGCACTTTCGACTCCATAAACATACCCGAAATAAAAATAAAATTTCAATTTTACAAAATTTTATTATATATTCCTTACCAATAATACACCAATATTGTTATTCTGATACAAGTACACCGCGACTCATCCACTCCATTTCGGTGTTATCGTGTACAGACAGTATCAAGAACTGCACGCTGCATATTATAAAAAAATTTAGCAACATGAAAATCCACCATTTCACGACGTCGCAAAACCCAACCTCGTAGTTCAAAGCGTATGGATACCTTTTGTCCGCGAAAAAACGCATTTTTGTAGCAAACTAGATAGTATCGTTTGGGAAATCTTGCATATTGTTCCTTGGATAACCTATTGGAAGTTGTTCTTTGAAAAAATTTTGCAAAACACTCATATACTTGTTGATAAAACGGATTTTTGGGTATGTAATTATAGAAGAGTTAGCCCGTTGAATGTATCTTCTTGGATATATAACTTGTAATAAAAATTGTATGCATAACTTTAAACAATATTTAGAATTGTACTTCGAGGAAATGGTTGGTGATTCTGTCAGAGATTCTGGCCATTTTTGCACATAGAAATTGGGTGAAATTCCATTTTATTTTATTTTCATTATCGTTTTTGTAATTAAGTTATTTTAATATTTATATTGGTTTCGATTGGTTTTGATTTGATGACAGAATATTGATTGACACTAGAATTGACAAATGTTTAATAGTATAAAAAAATATTGTCATCTAGTGCATAGAATTAGAAAGTAGCTACTTTTTATCTCGCCAAATAAGAAAGTTTCCGCAGGAGTTACAAAATCTTAATAAACCCGAACAAAGTCGCGGGCATCGGCTAGTCTAAGTTAAGATTTTGTTTCTAGGCGGAAGAAATCCCTGGAATCAAGATCTTCCACTACTGCGGTGGGCTGAACTTCGCCAGTAAGAACCTGTTCCGCGCAACGCTGTTCCGAAGAATCGGCTACCTGAAGAAACGGGATCAGCACGCGGACGAAGACAGCAATTACAGCAAGACTGACTTCGAGTGGGACTCCAGCATTGGGAATAGGGTGGGCAAAATTCCGCTTAGTTCTATTGCTTCAAAATCAAAATCAAAAATTTCTTATTTCATCTAGGCCAACCTGAAAAAGGCTGTTATAACAAGTCAAGGCTCTACCAACATTTCGGAGTACAGATTCTGCTGAGAAGAACCGGCACGGAACTTGGTTTTTAGTTTGACGTGTAGATAATTTTTGGCTTTCTGATCACTGCTTGTCATTTGTCTTGACTAAATAATATAAACGTAAACATTCTTTTTTATAAAACCGACCTCAAACGCCACTACGAACTATATCAATTGTGCCTATAAAATTTGAATAGTTCCCTCGATTTCTCCAGGATTCCATCGTCAAATCCTGACGTGATTCAATGGGACCACCTGGATAGTACCCTTTCAAACAAAAAAAGTGGGACCACCTGGGAAGTATACCCTTTCTGACAAAAAAAGAATTTTTCAAATCGGTCCAGGCGTCTTTGAGTAAACGGGGAACATACATAAAAAAAAACGACCTTTACCTTCAGGGAATGTTGGTGCAAACGGTCATTAGACTTACAGGGATTTATTGCAGGTGTACTGCGTAATAATAGACGCGACGGCGTTATCGTACGTGGACGCGCCGGGGGTGAAGAGCCTGGTGGCGGCGCAGCGGGAGCTGGCCGCCAACAACATTACCGTGCTGCTGGCGGGCGCCAACGGTGAGTCAATTCGTCTTAGATCAGTAGCCTCAACTTTTCAACTTTTTTTTTTTTTTTTTTGGTTTTCAGTCCATTGCTTTGATCGTTGCACTATTGAGACTTTTTTATCCGATTTTTTCGTTTATATGATAAGTGACGATGCAGTCTAAGATGACAGCGGGCTAACTTGGAACAGGTGTGGCAGTGTAGATTCAATCCATACCCCCTAATCGGTTTCTACACGCCATCGTGCCGGAACGCTGAATCGCTTGGCGGCACGGCTTTGACGGTAGGGTGGTAACTAGTCACGGCCAAAACCTCCCATCGGACAAATAGGCTTGCGCTTGACGACAATTAGTCCTGGATGGCACTGATGAGGTCTAGGTTGGTGCGCGCTCGCCTAGAAGATGCCTATTCATTCTTGCCTTGAAGGTACTCAAATTATAGGTGGCAGGAAACACGGATGCTGGAAGGGTGTTCCACACCTTAGCGGTTCTTATCAGAAACGTTGAATTTGAAGAAAATAAAACTGGTTTTGCTGCTGTTCCGAATATGCTTTTTTTATTAATAATCTCTTCCAGGGCCCGTGCTAGAAATGATAGAGAGGTACAACTCGCTGGAATCCGAGCGGCTGCAACTAGACACCTTCCCGACTGTCCATGACGCGGTGGTGTACTACAAGATGTTGGAGGCCAGGAAGGAACCCCCTATCACTATATCTACGTGACCGCAACTCTCACCAACGAGCTAGTAGACCAATGGTGCTTATGAGGCGTTGTCTATGCCAAAAATAATATTTGAAATGTTTCTTTAAAGCCGATTTCATGTTAAACGGAATTTTCTTAAAAAATTTCGACTACCCTCAAGATTTTAGAATTTACTTTTTAATGCCATAACAACAAAAAATACAACTACAAATAACGGTGGTGTACTTACTACAAGATGTTGCAAGCCAAGAAAAACCTCCAAGTATCACAAATGGGAATGTTTTCAAGTTTATTTGGAACTACCCTCGACATTTTAGAATTTACGTTTTATTGCCATAACAACAAAAAGAAAAATACACAGTATGGTAGTTTACTATAAGATGTTGGAAGCCAAGAAGGAACCCCCTATCACTATATCTACGTGATTGACACTCTCACCAACGAGCTAGTAGACCAATGGTGCTTATGAAGTGTTTCCTAAGCCAAAAATAATATTTAAAATGTTTCTTTATGAAAGAGATAGCATAAGAATCATAAGTCATTTTATTTTTTCTCGAATTAAATTAAAATGCAAAAATCGAATATTAATTTGGAATGAATTTATTATATCTTAAACAAGTGTTCTATATAGACCGGTTTGAGAACTTATTTGGTACAATATTAAGATAATTTTACGTGCAATGTTTTTTTTACAAAAATCTCGAATCAGTACAAAAATGTAATCGAATACTTAACACTTTTGAATCAACAGTAGCTATCTACTTAAATATTTTTTAAAGATACCGACACAGTAATCTATGCAGACATAGTCAGTAACTGCATATGGACCTTTTGAATTTAAATAATATGGCTAAATTTTTAATCCAGTTGAATCAACCGCAAAACAACTGTCTACCGACTGGCCAACTTTATTCTTCATTTCAATTTCCTCAACAAATGTGATAAAGTACAATAGTAATTATATGTAAAATAATATTTCGACTGTTCCGTAGAACAAAGTTTCATCTGCTAAATTCATAACTTGAGATTTGAGTCTTAGAAGTTTTAGTAAACTATAAACATTTCATACGTAGTTTACAAAAACTTTTAAGGCAGTGGATTTAAGGCAGACTACGGAACAGTGGATTTGAACTATAGCCTTTGATAGGTTTTTCAAAATATTTAAGTACAAAGTGCCGTTTTGAGGCTACAGATTTCTAATTTAAATTTATACGAGGCCTTTTTCGATGTAAAACTAAATTAATGTTGGTAATTCTGGTGGCACATTCTGATTGACAGGTCTAAATCTATAGTCCGCGCGTAACTCGATCCGCGCCTTAAGTGTGGCCAGGGGGAGAGGGGGGAATGCAATGCGTACGAAAATCACAGTATAAGGAGATACAGTAGCGTATAGGCCTTTGATCTCGTGGTAAATGCCGACGAAGTCTAGGCAACATGGCGACTGTGTATGGAGGCTAGGGTTGTTACAATGGAACAATATCTATTAATTTATATTTTGTTTATTTTATTTTATCGCAATAAACAATACTATTTTAATGAATAATAATAATTAGAAAATGAAATTTGAAATTAAAATTATTAGTTGAATCAATAGTAACCAGTAGGTCTAACATGCGCGCCACGAGAAAATTTTGTCTACACCTTTACTTGTCGATCTCTTTAGAGATTCACATAGAGATTACGAGTAAACGTGTAGACAAAATTTTCTCGTGGCGCGTATGTTAGCCCTACTGGATTGAGATCGAGATCAAAGGCGTCGCCATTTTGTATCTCCTTATACTGTGTCTGAACTTGGCTCCCCCGTTTCCCCTCGCACATACCTAAGGCACGGTTAACGAGTTGCGCGCAGACTATAGTGCTATCCTTTTCTGCAGGGAGCATTATGAAAGGGATAGCATAAGATTTGTCAGTTTAGACCAGTCAGTTTAGTCTAGAGATTGTGTATAACAGAATTTTTAGTAGTAGTTTTTGAGAGTATTAATTGTTGAATTATTTTTAAGGCAATATCAGAAATACGCCAGCGAATTCGGCACGCGAAAATTATTGCAATGTTTTGTCCACGGAGATATATGGCGAGATATACAAGTCGATACCTCCAAAATTGGCATTTTAGGTTTTTTGCACTATATCATTTGTTTTTATCTTTTATATGTGTTCGTTTTAAAAAAAAATTAAAAACAGCATTCTTTAACATACTCTGAAGACATATAAAGTTGTGTCGTTATTAAAACGACGGCCTAAACCATTTTATTAACCTTCACGACAATTAACGCGTCACGTAAGCGTTTTGGGGATACAACAACTTACGTAGGGGGTATCGAAGTATGTTTTTACTGTTGTAGACTGTAGTAGTGTAATAATTAAACTACAACGGAATTAAATTTATCCCTGGCCTTGGTCCATTTTAGAGACAACAAATAATTTTTATCGTTTTTTTATCCCATTGTAAGTAGCAAAAAGTGTTATTATTATTTTTAGATAGGTTCCTATTTAAAATCCTACTTAATTTTATTAGAACCTACTACCTAGTTATTTTATAGGATAATTTATAATTTACTTGCTTGTTTTTTATTTATTAGTGCCAATTTCACTAACGTCGAGTGACGTTTATCCGAGGATTAAATTGGGCGTTCTGACAGTTTTTGTTCTGAAAATTTGTCAAAATATAATTTACGTTCGATAAAAAGTCATTTTTCGTTGGTGGAATCGGCCCTTACTTAGTCAAAACATCTGTTAACGAATATAGATGAAGGCTGTACAACACTTAAATAATACATATATATATTTTGTCATTGTGATATTTTGTACCTTAAATAATGAAGTGTTTGTACTTATTTGTTTAATGTGAATAAGAGTATTTTATTACAAATCAATTTGCATTTTTATTCAAAAATTGTTTATTACTGAATCTTTTTTTTTAAATTCTAAATAGGCTTACGCTTGACGACAATCAATATTGGATAGCACTGCAGATGATGTCTAGGTTAGAGTGCGCTTGCCTAGAAGATACCTATTCACTCTTGCCTTGAAGGTACCTACTCACTCACTTCTACCACATAAATATGTGTGTGTGTGCGTGTACAGGTGCGTGTGTGTGCGTGGCATCGTAGCTACCGAACGGATGAAACGATTTTGATTTTGTTTTTTTTTGTTTGAAAGGTGAATTAGTCGGGAGTGTTCTTAGCTATGTTTGAGGAAAATCGGTCCAAGATGGCCGCTGTCACAGAATGGCGGATTACATATTTTTATTTTAACGATTACTGACTATTAGTGATTACGATGTTGTAATATGTCAGGGGTGTTTTAAATTTTTTATTTACAACTGGTAAGCCACTATTCATCTAGACCGATGGCCGCTGAAATAGGTCTCTTGCAGTGACCGCCACAGAATACGATCTGTTACCATTATATCCAGCAGCTCCTAGTGATGCGTTTCATTCGTTTTGTGGGGGTCTTCCAACGCTGCAATTCCCGGTGCGGGGTCGCCATTCGAGCACCTTCGAACCCCTACGTCTATCGTTTCTTGGACTAAAATAACACTGGATAATTTTCCTCGTTGCTTCGCAGTTAGAACGTCTAAAGCGCCGTGCTTAGCGCGACTTAAGAGTTTTTGCGAAAGCATCATAATATTTTCCTTTGTTAGCTAAAAACAATTACATTGTGTTTGACGTGACGTAAGCAGATATTACGATAAAAAATTGTACCTAAATTTTACGCACGAATTGTAAAATCTTAAGATATTAATAATATATTATTTATTGCACCTATTTATTTATCATTTAATCTCATTGACTTGTTCTTAAACTATAAATTATATCGATAGGTAAAGCTGCATAGAAACCTACTAGGTAAATGGCATGAAAGTTTTATCAATTAGTCTTTAACTGTCTACCATGCAAGGAATATTCTTTTTGGGGCTTCTAGTATTGGGTATAAAGTTAAGTAAATAAAAATATTTTATTCTCAACTAGCTGATTCCCGCGACTTCGTCCGCGTGGAAAAAGTTTAGAGTGATCCGCGAGAACCTATGTCCTCTATCTCCAATAATATTTAATAGATCTTCACCAAAATTAGAGAAAATATTTCTAATAGATATTTTTTGTTATTCAAGTACTTACGTGAACAAAAATTACAGGTATAAACGCGGGGTTAGGTAGTAATTTTAAGTCCTGATCGATTTCGATTTTTTAATAAATAATAATTTCAGGCGCTTGAGTATCCTTCTGTAAGGGAGAAAGCTGTATACATTGAAGACATTCAACCAACTAGTAAGTATCAACCATATTTGAGGGAACGTAACAACCCGCACCACACGACACCACCACAGAAATGTTTAAAGAGAGAAAGAGAGCATGAGATACTTTATCTTTAGCTATGTAATCTATCCTACCTATGTTCTATAGATGGCGCACGCATCACAGGAGGCTCGGAGGCCGCGGAAGGTCAAATCCCCCACCAGGTCAACCTGCGCATGATCAACATCTGGGCCGGCGTGTCCTCCTGCGGTGGCTCCATCATACACCACAATTGGATCGTCACAGCTGCACATTGTTTGGGAAAGTACGTTCTTGTCGTACGGCGCGTGTTGCCATACACAATTCTTTTGTTTTGGCGGATTACAGCGAAATATTACCTTTTCTCAAACATGCTTGGAAAGAGCATTATTTTGACAACCTTCTTCGACATAAATCGAAATTGCTGTACTGGCCAAATACATGCGAGCAGCGGCCAGAAAAACTTGTCGTGGATTAGCGGCCAAATAAATTATATGTACAATACATAGTAAACTCATATCTGTCGTGTAATTTAAAAATGGAACCATTTTTTACTCCGAAACATGGCTACCAAGGAGGTAACTTATTAAAGGTTTTATTTACTGGCTTGCAAATAGAAAGCTGTTTATTAAAAAAAAACAAAAGAACACTTTAACGCGGGAAAAATTATTGTTGTTCGTCATTAATTTTGAAAAGAAAATTGTATTTTAATTTCCGCGCATTATTTGAGTAAAGTACTATACAAGCCTTGGCCACAATTGATGCCTCTTTTGCTGGCCGAAACAGTAATGAACTATTTCTTTTAGTATGTAAACATAGTAGACTGAAATAAAAGGTTGCCTATTTTTTTTCCTTCTAGCCGTGTTACATACATAGTGCGCCTCGGTGCTCGCCACCTGACTCAGCCGACCATGCTCATTGAGGAGTCGGTCTCCAGTCGCTTCCTGCACCCCAACTACAGCGAAACTATGGGTTTCGTGCAACCGGACGACATAGCGCTGCTCAAGCTGACCACCGCCATCCCTTGGGGCCGTGAGTGTTACCACTGAATACCTAATAGTACCTAAAGGAAGATTCACTCTGCAAAATGATTTAAATAAATAGCGACTCTTGTTACCATACAATAAAGTACAACACACACACACAGCGCTACTTACCTACCGTCTTATTCACCTAGACTTTTCTCTCTTTCTATCATTTAACTCTTTCCCTTTCTTTAATCCCTTTGCACTCTCTGAATTTAGGCTTTTAGTAAAGGTAGCCATGTACTTGTAGCTCCGGGTTTTACTGCGGAGTGCGCCAGGCCTGGCGTTACCTACAAAATCTATCGGCGGTAGAATTGTAACATATTATGGACTAGCTGATGCCCGCGACTCCGTCCGCGCGTATTTAGGTTTTAAAATCCCGCGGGAACTCTTTGATAAAAAGTAGCCTATGTCACTCTCCAGGTCCTCAACTATACTCATGAAAAAAATGACGTCTTGTTCGTATAAAATGTAGCCTATGTCATCCAGACCATAATACTCGTATTGGTTAATATAATTATTAGAAGTATTCCTCACGATGTTTTCCTTCACAGTTAACAGAATATTCCGTTCACAGGTACAATCCAGCCAGTTCGGCTTCAGAGCTCGAGGCAGATGGACCTCAACTATGCCGACGTACTGCTCACAGCAAGCGGTTACGGAATGACCAACGATTCGGCGCTGGGTAACCACATCCAACCTCCATAATTCACGTCTTTGGGAATGCTAAAGTTTGAAATCAAATCCAATAATTTACACCTACCTTCAAGCTTATTGAGATTTGAGACATATTCTCAATCCTAACTTCCCTACAAATAATAAAAATAATGATTTATTTTCCATAAATGAATGTACATGAAATCACATCACATCACACGAAACGCTTTAGTTCAACGTCTTTGAAACGAACTGCTAAGGTGTGGAACGCACTTCCAGCGTCTCTGTTTCAGGCCACGCTTGAGTACCTTCAAGACAAGAGCGAACAGGCATTTTCTAGGCATGCGCGTTCCAACCTAGACCTCATCAGTGCTTTCCATCATAGGTGGTCGTCAAGCGCATGCCTATCTCGTAATAAAAAAATTTTATCCAGGTGGAAAATCCTCAGAAGCGCTCATGTTTGTGAACCTCCGTGGCGTCAGCAACGAGGAATGTCACAACTGGTATCTCATTGTGGACCCGCAGACGCTGTGCGCTCAGTATTTTAACAACACCGTACAGTCTACTTGTTCAGTAAGTATTCTCGTGGGATGAAAAGTATCTTGTCTGCGGGATACAGATAGATAGGGAAGTAGTGCTATTACCAACTTAACGGCTCTTCTTCTACAACCGAATAGCTTGCCACCGAACACAATTTCACCCTCACCACCTGGCTGCCTGGAGCACTTCAACCATCCGTTGTGCCAGATCTTTATTTTCAGCTACTACGAAACTGTGGAACCAACTTCCTGCAACGGTGTACCCATTAAATTGCAACATGGGGTTATTCAAGGGGCGGACCAAGAAATTCCTGAAAAGCAAGCAACAATATCCGGTAACGCATTGGTGGTGCCTCAGGTGCTACATAGTGTTCATGGGCTGTGGTAATCACTTAACATCAGGAGACCCGCTTGCCCTATATTCCTGACATGACATCCTAAGGTACTGTTACCCAGTTTTCAGCTCCATCATCAGATCCTCCTCCTCGGTCCTCGTTCTCGGCCAAACTCCCAAAGGGAAGTAAGTGTATTTGAATGTTGACCGCAGGGTGATAGCGGTGGTCCTGTGACGCGGGTGGACGAGGACGGGCAGCTCACGTTGGTTGGCATCGTCAGCTTCGGCCATCGGCGCGGCTGCACCCAAGGAATACCGACAGGTAACGGCTGTTCTTTTTAAATCCCTTATCAGTGCTGGTTATCCTTTATGTCTTTATTGATTGCATCAGTGTAACGGTCGCAATTACCTCTGATTAGCTGATACCATTCCGCTATTGGTTAAAATGCTTTGATGCAGCAAGAATGACATGAATTCAGCCAATCAAAGGGCATTGCGATTGTTGCACTAATGCATTCATTGTTAGAAATTCGACACGCTGGTAGTCGGGGTTGAGTCGACTATATGAGTTGAATGTACACTGCCATACCTAGTTAGCACGATACCATCTTAGACTGCAGTCTACATCATCACATTACCATCAGGTGAGATCGCAGACAAGGACAACCTTGTCATTGAATAAAAAAACTATACTTCCCAGGTCACGTACGCCCGGGCTACTACCACTCCTGGATCCGAGAGACCACGGGCATCGACTTCGATTGGGAGAGGCCAGAACCAGAACAGGCTTCGCTGGAGTCAGGCCTCGAGATCAAAGTTGTGGATCAATAGATGAAGAGTGACGTTGCAAACATGATGAATAAAATAAAACTATCAGCTTTTTATTTCTTTGTAGATTTTCCCTAAACTGTTAAGTTATCACAGAATAAAATAGCCCTAAATAGTAAAGCAGTGATAGCTTAGTGGTCTCCTGTTCGGGGGGTCGCAAGTTTGATTCTGGGCACGCATCTCTGACCAATTAAATATCACGGTTCACCGTGAACCTATTTACCCTCAGGTAAACATCGTGCCGAAATCTGCACGCCTGAGATTTCCTGAGAAAAAAGTATGAATTTAAAAAAAAATTAACTGTAAAATAAGTACCTATTTCGACAATCATTTTGATAGCTAATCGTACCTAAAGTTAACGCAAGGATTTTAAAATCTACTCTTTATCTGTACCTGACATAATTGATTATTTATCTTTTAATCCTGTCGTGAGGTAAAACTTATGAAGATATCTGTTGGAATTTAGTTTTCAGTTGTGAATTAGCAACCATGCAGGGAATATACGTTTTAGGACTTCTTCTAATCTTCGGATTTGTTCAGGTACTTACTGCATACTAATATTAATTAATATAATTAACTTCAGGAAGGTCCACCGATTGTTTCTGTACGTGACTATTATAATTATTATAAAGGTAACACAGACAGGCGAATAGACTGACATTTATTCACAGGTCTATCTGAGTTAGGCACTTTTTCACGGCTTAACCGCTAAACAGATCTTAAAGGCAAGAGACAGCTAGCATCTTTGAGATCTGGTGAAGGGTTGTCACAGTGATGATGATGATGATGGCATTTTCAGGCCTACGAGTTCAAGTTTGGGAGCTACGAGGAACCTGTTTACATTGAGGATATTAAGCCAAGTAGTAAGTTTATTACCTGCCTATTTATTTTCTAAAACACCCTTTAAATTAACTACCTTGTTCGTTTAGCAACTTTCTCATTCAGTCACATAGAGTCAGTTCATTATTGGGTATTTCTTGCCATCAATGTGTTCATTGACGTCTAAGTCTCAGTTTTAAACTACCAAAAAGAAAAAATATCTTGAACCAGCTGGTTAGTGGTAATGACTGTTCCACAATGGTATTGGTTCGTCAGTCAACCTTTCGCTTCCCGCCCTGTGAGAATTACACAGTTACATCCCGCCCCCTTCCCACTGACATCTAGAACCTGGCAACATCCACAGTACCTACCTTAGTTTTTTGACTTTTCTCTCGTCAGATGGCGAACGCATCACGGGAGGCTGGGAAGCTCGGGAGGCTCAGATCCCCTACCAGATCAGCCTGCGCTCGATCAACGCTGCCGGGACCGTGAGTTCCTGCGGCGGATCCATCATAAGCCCTGAATGGGTCATCACAGCTGCCCACTGTTTATCTAAGTAGGTATTCGCTTTATGCATTTCCATTGCTGGCCGACCTATACGGTCCACTCGCAATATTCTCTATCCATCTATCTAGACCCCTCACTCCCCCATAGTGCTTACGTAATACTTGAACGGCCCCTAATGGATGAATTCATGTATCGCAAACTTTGATGTTTTTATAGCCGCCTCATATACGTCATTCGACTAGGAGCGCAGAACCTCACTCGGCCGACGCTGATGATCGAGGAAACCATCGACAACCGCATCATGCATCCCGGCTACAGCGAGACGCTGGGGACCGTGCAACGCGACGACATTGCTCTTATTAGGTTGAGAGAGACCGTTCCTTGGGGACGTAAGTTTCACCGTACAACTTTAAAACCTTTGAACTTAAACTTGAGAATCTTTAAAGAAGACTCTCAAGTTCTCATAATTACTTTTCACCTGATATTTTATTTTCGTCAAGCGCATGCGCGAATCTATCTTGACTTTTTTGAAATCCTCCTGAACCTCCTAGCCGCTCGTGAATTGAAAGAACAAGTTATATCCATGTGAAATGGAGCCCAAAATACTGGCCCCATTTCTGAGCTGAACAGATAGGCTGATTTTTTTCTTTCGTGATTGCAATTTTACCCTCACCACCTGGGTACCTGGAGCACTTCGACCAACCGCTGTTCCAGGTCTTTTTTCCACGTATGTACTGCTAAATCGTGGAACCAACTCCCGTCGACAGAATTCCCATTTAATTATAACATGTGGCGGACCGACAAATTCCTGAAAAGCCGGCAACGCATTGGTGATACCTCTGGTGCTACAAGTGGTCATGGGCGGCAGAAATCGCTTAACATCAGGTGACCCATTTCACTATTCATATAAAAAAAATACAAAACATTCCGTCCACAGAAACCATCCAGCCAATCCGTCTCCAGAGCTCAAAGCAAAAGGACACGAACTACGAAGGCGAGTTCCTCACCGTCAGCGGCTACGGACTCACCGATGATCGCGCCCAGGGTAACTGGTTTATTGATAGATTTTATCATCATCTCGACAGATACATCCAGTGTAGTAAAAGGAAAGGATCTTTCTTCTATCTAGCGCCGCCAGCGATTCACTTGCGATCGTCCGTCCACCTAACAATCAAGTCTTAATAATCGCTTTTCCCGCTATGGGGTCACCATTTGAGCACTTCGGGATCTCAAGGACCCCATAATCGGGTTTTCTGCCCATTACCACTACAGTTTTGCAACTGATCTTTCTTCTGATTTCATCGTATCATAATATCATATACCATAATGTTGTCAAAGGTGTGTGAAGTCTACCAATTTGCATTTGGCCAGTGTGGTAGACTATAAACCTCTGAAAGGAGACTTGTGCTTAGTTGTTGATGGATTTCTGATGATGAAATACATATGTATGTTTTGTTCAGGCGGAACAACGTCAGAAGTGCTCATGTTCGTGAATCTCCGCGGCATCAGCAACCAGGAGTGTCGCCGGTCGTTCCTCTCCATCCACCCGCAGACCGTCTGCGCGCAGTACTTCAACGACACCAGGCAGTCCTCTTGTTCTGTTAGTTTTATGCTACTTATAATTATTACTTAGATATAGTATCGAACTCGATTTCGTCTTTTTGGGACTCAGAAGTGGGCTGCGATCCGTCCATGTATGCCATTGCGAAATGTGTTGTGACTAACTTCTCAGCCGCCAAAACTATTCTATCAGAATGTTATCCCATGTTGCCTAGAATTCATCAAAGTCAAGGTGTAATTCTGCACATGCTTAAAGCGATTCTTTTAATTTAAAGAAAACTAATTAGAATAATGTTTACCCACGAAACAAAGATCGAAGACTGCAAGAAGAAGAAGCCTAGGTGATTCGAGAAAGGTTTTTACGAGGAGGTTTTTCCCTAAAGCGATTTCTGTTGGTAAATTACATCCCTACTTCTCCCTAACTAACTGTAAGCAAGTAAAAATTCTAAGTTGCGAAATTACTTAAGTATGATGTTCAGCCGGTTTTGTGAATGTGAAGTCATTTGGATGAGTCGGATTGTTGTTTTCGCGATGCCAAGCTGATCTGGCGGCTTGATCTTCAAGGTGACGATCTAGAAATACTTGGTAATCTCACCAGGCTACCGTAGGAGTATCTAACTGACAAAAGTATCTGTTCTAATATATCATTTTGTATGCAGGGTGATAGCGGCGGACCATTGACCCTTGTCGACGCGGATGGTCAGCCCACGATGATAGGCATCGTTAGCTTCGGTTCATCTCGGGGCTGCACCCACGGAATGCCGACAGGTATTATCGTAACCATTACGCATTCGAGTACGTACCACGATGAATGTTTTGAAATGCCATTATTTTGATTCCCAGTTTATTTCCCATTTCCAGTTTGGGAGAGGGCAGACCGGCTACTTACAGCGGCAGCGATCGACGTTTTAATGGCTTATTGCGCCTGCATCGCGTTTTCGCGATTTTTGAACGCTAAATTCTGCGATTTTCGGTCGCTGATTTCTGCGTTTGTTGTATGCCCACGTTAGCGTTATCACATCAAACTAATATTAAAAGGCGAAAGTTTGTATGTGTGTGTTTGTTACTCCTTCACGCCACTTGGTATGGGGACAGCTCCTACCCAGGATTTACATTTGGGTCACATTTTATCCTGAAAAATCAAAGAGTTCCCGCGGGAATTGAAAAACCTTAATCCATGGACGAAGTCGCGGGCATTATCTAGTAAGCCATAAAAAAGCCGATCGCTGCCGCTAAATACTTTTTAGGTACTCCCAATCTGCCCTCTCCCTTTTTCAATTTAAACCGCCAAGATGGAGAGTAGCTATAGATTCTACCCATGATATTCATGGGTTGCTGATGATGATGATGACGATATATTTGTCTGTATTTTTCAGCGTACGTGCGTCCGGGTCATTACCACACCTGGATCCGTGAGACCACCGGCATTGACTTTGACTGGGACAGTCCCGACCCGGCTGAGCCAGAATCAGGATCCGAAGTGCAAGTTGTAGATAAGTAGGAAAGTAATGAAATTCAAAATGTCATCCGAACCATAAAATAAGTTTTTATCAAACCATGCAGTTTATTTTCTCAAGATAAAGAAAATCGTAATTATTTCGACTAGCAATTGCAATTTGGGAATTCATAATTTTTGAATTGTCTCTGGTCTGGTCTTGTGAGAGGTTTTGGCCGTGGCTAGTTACCACCCTACCATCAAAGACGTGCCACCAAGCAATTAAGCGTTCCGGCACGATGGCGAGTAGAAGCCGATTAGGGGTATAGGTTGAAACTACACTGCCCCTTCCAAATTAGCCCACTGCCATCTTTGACTGCATCGTCACGTATCATCAGTGGATATCGCAGTCAAGGACTATCTTGTTATTGAATAAAAAAAAGCAACTTTCGCTTGATTTCCATAGCCACTGAACAGTGTCCTGTGCACAGGATGTACAAGAGGGTAGGCAGATGATATAAAAAGGAAAAAATCTCCAGTACGAGTTATAAAAAACTTAAGGGTAAACATTGTACAAATTATAGAAAGCCTACCCTTAAGTTTTTATAACTGGTACTGGAGATTCTCTCCATTTTATATCATCTGCCTGCTTAATGCCTACCTTGTATGCACGCCACTTCCACTGAGATCGAAATATCCCTACTAGAGTAGTGCAGGAGCAGGAGTAAATAAGACGCACAAGCTATAAGAATAGGGCTATTTTAATTATTGTAGTTAACATATTATCACAACAGTCGGGTGGCTCACTGCTTGGTGGCGGCCTCGTGCAACTTCTTCTGGACCTGCTCAGCCTGCTTCACGAAGTCGTCGTACGCGGACTTGATCTGCGGGGCCAACTTCTGGTTGGTCTGTTCGACGTTGGACGCGACTTCCTTGGCTAACTTCTGGCTCTCCTGTAGATAAAGGAAATCGTTTCATTAGTTTGATGATGATGTCATGATGAGCAGGCTTATTAGCAGTCCTAACGCCTTAACAGCACATTGGCCGCTAAGATGGACAGCCCTCTTTGGACGAACTGGAATAGTGTGCACACCAGCACTAGGGCCTAGCGCATTCGATGGTGGCCCTGAATAAGTTAAGGTAGTTTATAAGGAGTCTACCGTGAGAATGTTTAAAATGGCAGCTAGGGGTCAAGCGGGTAGGGTACTTGAACTGAAAGGTCGATGGTTGAAACCTCTAACCTTAACAAAGATATTACTTTCTTGAGTTATAGTGTTTATTTTACGATGACTTCACAATGAAGCCTCAATATCCCAAAGGTTAAAGGTGCGGACTGAAAACTGAAAGGTGACAGGTTCGAGCCCCACCCGTTGCACTATTTCAACCCACTCTTAGCACAAGAAACGCTTATTTGGTAAGATAAAGGTGACACACAGTCGAGGCATGTCCAATTGTCCATACAAGAGACTTGTCCAGCAGTCTATTGGTTAATAAGGAAGAAGAGGTCAGCAACGGATGGTGCAATGAACTTACAGCAACAGCCGACTTGACAGCGGTCTCCAGCTTCTCGCGCAGCTGGGTGGCTTGCTGCTCCACCTCGGGATGGGCTTTGCGGAGCTCTTCAGCGGCTTTCTGGATGTTGGCGCGTGACTGTTCCAGGGCCTCCTTCGCTTTGCCAGTTGCGTCGTTCACCTGGACACGGAATTAATGATCATATGGTTTAAACTGTCACTGGGAAGGTTGGGACCCCTTCAATATCTCTTGATCGTATCACGCATGATGTTGCAGCCTAAAATGGTGCCTGGAAAAGGTCTAGTCACTCTTGTTTTGAAGATACCCAAGTTACAGATACCCAATCACAATGAACTTTGATTGGTTGAACTTGTGGGGTTCTTATTGGTGTTGAATTAACAGCGAGAGAGTACCAACCCATCAAAGATGATTGCGAGCGATTGACAATTTTTTTAGTTCTGTTGCCAGTTGATATTCCTACTCGAAATTAACTGGCTTAAAATAAAATATGCAATTTTGCATTGAGTTCAGTCCTTCTCTCAATTCCGCTGTCCAAGTGTTCACGGTCTTTGCTGCTATCAAGTGCAAGTGCTGTAAATTGTTATGAAAATACAGTATCAATTTCTCGTCTTAATCGTAAGTAGCAATACTAAACTCTCTATAAGCGAATAGTAGAGTAGAGTAAGAGAGTAGTAGTAGAGCCTAGTATAAGTTTATATAACTTAAAAACTAAACAGATAAGTTGTAGGATCTGTAAGAGTGAGTCATGACTTGAAAATCCGTAGCTCGATAGATAGTATAGTACATCAATATCAGTACAATGCATGACTTGACAAAAGTAACTCATATTGGTGGCAATACTACACTTGATATGTAATTGCAAATCGTTGCTATCGGACATTGCGCTAACCTTGACATTTGGGGGCAGCATCGATAACAATTATCACTTTTATATGCTGGAGATAGTTAAACCAACTGAGGTTACGAGAAAATCATTTTAAATTTTTTACTTAGTTCCACAAAGTTTGATTCCAGTTCAAATAGGTACCATATTTTATTTTGTAAATCAGAAATCAGATCCATGAAACCTTAGTGAAATGGGTTCATTCGTTTGGGAACTAACCAATAAAAAATAATATTAGGTGAGCTGCAGTCCATATTTTTGAGTTGGAGCTTAAAAAACCTCTGAAAATAGCCAACAATCTTAAAGATCTGCAGGTAACGAAGGGTCTATTGAGGTTTTAGAGTGTACAAGCACTTACCGCGGCCTGAAGAGAGCTCGAGAAAGCAGATAGCTGCTTCAACACTGAGTCGGAGCCTTCCTTCAGCGCTTTGTTGAACTCCTGGGTGTTCTTGGAGTTGGCGAGGGAGTTGATCTGTTCGGTGAAGGTCTTGGAGAACTCGGTGGCATGTTTCTCGATCTCTTGCAAAGGCGATGGTGGCGGGGCGTCGCGGCGAACTTGTCTCGCGGCAGCCTAGCAGTAGATTAACAATTATTTTAACACATTATTTTACTGATCTGCTGACAGTCACAGTCACCAGTGACAGGAGTTTCATTCGATCCAGCGCTGGTAGACATCACCAAACTGGTAAGAAGACGTTTGTACCATCAGCGCAGATCAGCGTTGCTGTCGACAATCGAGACCTTGTCTCTACACACATTTAAAACTTAACTATCGCAAATCAGAAGAGTTGTGAATATTAGTCCGTGGCTTTAACACCGTCCGTCCGTTAAGTGTCATGGAAAAAGCTCTGATTTTGCTTGGTGAATGGAACCGCCAAAATCTGAGCTATCTATTTTTATCAGGGATTTATTCAAACGGGAAGAATTATTTTAACATTAAAGTTAATGTTCTAATTTAAACAAAAGTACATTACTTTTGTACATATTTTTGAGGCTCCTTCTTATCACTCCAAATCTTAAGACAAGTGCTGTCTAATCGCAGATCTGATACGGAGAAAAAAATCTTTCTGAATTTCTTCAACAACAAGCTGTAATAGGTATAGTTATTCAAAGGTCGGATAATAAACCTTCGCACGCTTTAAGACACTTAAAGCTGCGTTGGTTCCACTGGTGCTGCAGATGTTTAATAACGGCGGTAATCGCTTTAAATAAAGAGGAACTTTTAGAGGAGGAATAAGAGTAAAAACTTACCAAGGCCAAGCAGGCGAGGAACAGGACGACGAATCTGGCCATTTTGTTTTAGTACTGGTTATGTGGTGATGCTGACGATCAGAGAGCCCAGAACGTTATGCCAGCTTTGGGGCGTTTCGAGGTATTTATGAGGCCGGTTAGAGCGCGGGGCCGCTGGAGGGGAGAGGGGTAGATAGCACGGCTCCGGGGGAAACTTTCCTGCGGACAGTAAACACGCCCTGTGCTGTTTACAGAGTGCAAAGTTACAAACACATTAGTAATTAGGTAAACTGCACTAAGTGCTTAATGAGTCGAAGATTATCGTTTGCTGCAGATAAAGCCGGCCCTGAACCTTACATCCTACTGGAGAGTCATGTGAACGTCGCTTGATCATTTACAGAGACATTTCCATAAACTATAGAGCGGTTATTTAGAATGCATTCACAAAAATGTGTATTCTTATCCTTCAGCATGGGCACCAGCGTTTTTTTAAGTAATAGCACTAGGTTTTGCCCGCGGGAACTTTCTAATTTTCCGGGATAAAAGTTAGCCTACATACCTCTCCAAGTCCTTACACTCATGTATAAAATACAGATCGATCGATACAGTTGCTGGATGAAGGAGAAACCAACAAACCAAGACACTTTCGTATTTTTAATATTAGTAAGGATTTTAAATCTCAGTTCCAGGCTTTTCAGTAAAATGAAAATAAATAATTCAAATTTACAATTAATCATTTATGTAGGCTAAATTGTTGCTTTTATGAAAATTCAAGATTCTAGCTCCGTTTCAGAAAGTTAATTTTTCTGAGAAGAGCCGGCAAGAAGCTCAGCAGTTGCTCTGAATCCGCAGCAGCTGAAGTGAAGCCGATTGCTTCCATTTCAAGTTTTATCGAGCCGATTTATTTTTCAGATGACAATAAACAATTAGATCAGACGAGATTTTATTTTTGGCTTAATTATATTATTACATATCTCATGTGTTTATGTTGTCCTTTCTATCACTAATCGAATTATTACATATCTTTGTCCATTTCTAATTGTACCGATCTGGATGTAATTTCTTAATGGCATTAGTGTACCTAGGCTAAATCGAACAGGATGGACGGAATGATTGTGTTAAAGACTAAAGGTTACTTTACCAAAGTGAATTCTACGTTTTGGAATTTTTGAATTTAAAGTCTGAAAGTTCACAAATTATAGCTTAGATCCCTCTCGATTACTTTAGCTTTCAAACAGAAAAAATCCACATCAAAATCGGTCTACAACAACTTAGTACCTCAAGCCGTTTCTGAGAAAAAGGGCGTTGACACACAGAGAGACTGAAAAAAAAAAAGTTTTACCTATAAGGGTTTGGAAAAAACGGGTAACACTTCTTGTTTTTTTCAGAATCCTAAAACACAATTATTGATATTATCAAATTCAAAATTTATTTATTTCATGTAGGCCCCCTTGCTCTTATGACACGTCATAAATCTACCACCGGTTCGGAATACAGATTCTGCTGAGAAGAACCGGCAAGAAACTCAGCAGTTGCTCTTTTCAAAAAATAAAATAATTTTACAATAAGTAACCAAACTAAGCTATACAGTGCTTCCACAGTGAAGCTTAAAAATGCAATACATATATAATCCAACACATGTCAACATGGGAAGACAAAGCAGACCCATTCCCGTTGGTGCTATTTTTATTCGATGACAAGATAGTCCTTGATAGCGATCTCATGTGATGGTAAGTGACGATGCAGTCTAAGATGGCAGTGGGCTAACTTAGAAGGGGTATGGCAGTGTACATTCAACCCATAGCTCTAATCGGTTTCAACATGCCATCGTGAAGGAACGCTAAATCGCCAAGATTTAGTGTGGTGTAATAGTGTGGTGTAATTACCACCACACTAAGATTTAGTGTGGTGGTAACTAGCCACGGCCAAAGCCTACGTAGTACTTGCTAATTGTTTACTTTAGGTAAGTAATCGTGGAAATGTGCAGTTATGTTGTGCTCCGGGGACAGCGATAAGGCCAGGATCATGACCTCTTTACGGTTATACCTTTGTATCGATACCTACTACCTACTTAATGCCAGTTACCGGAACTGATTGACACGACTAGCGGACGCCCCTGACTTCGTCCGCGTCTTCAATTCATAATCGACAGTTCTTAAATCC
The DNA here is from genome assembly GCA_038048805.1 of Hipparchia sbordonii. Lineage (NCBI taxonomy): Eukaryota > Metazoa > Arthropoda > Insecta > Lepidoptera > Nymphalidae > Hipparchia > Hipparchia sbordonii. The sequence continues at coordinate 963,787 of CM076107.1, read as the reverse complement.
CCACAGTTTAGGTGGGCAGAACCCCTGCAGCATCAGGATTGAGGGATAATGTCCTCCCGACCGAATCCGACCACGGCGGCCAATCTCCACAGAGATTAGCCATCTGCGCGGGAGATATTATAGTGCACAAGTGTGCGCGCAAACACTGATGCACTCTCTATTCCCTCACTCTCATAGTCAGATAGGACGGTAAAATCCAACACGACCGGAGAGAAATCAGACGCAGGACCGACGGCTTTACGTGCTCTCCGAGGCACGAGGGTGACTCACCGCCATCTTCCTAACTCCGGGCTAGTTCTGAAAATTTCATGACAGTCCGACCCGGGAATCAAGCCCGGGTCCTCGTCATCAGCAGTCGAACTTGCTAACCACTAGACTAACAAGGCGGATTCATTGTAACAAGTACTCGTATGTTGTACTTTGGGGGCACTTTGAGATAACTCTAATCTGTATCGGAGTGACACATCCACGACACTCGATCCTCTAGCATTAAACAAGTAGGTAGGTAATTTCGTCAAGTTCATTATCAAATGGTCAAAGACACTAACATTGTGAATTTAAGATTTCCATCATCTTCGACATGTGGAATCAATGTTTGGTCTTTGTATGATATACCTGACAATTGACATTCTGTTACCCACCACCTTATTACTCTATCAGCAGCATTATATTATAACCAATTTATCTACTAAGACCTAACTTAATAGGATCATTTAAATCCTTACATCCTTACTAAGTTTGTCCTTCAATCACGCCGCAACTAAGCAACGAATCGACGTGATTTTTTGCATGGATTATGGGTATAGTTGAGGGCCGGGAGAGTGACATAGACTACTTTTTAACTTTTTATCCCGGAAAATTAAAGAGATCCCGCGGGATTTTTAAAATAAAAACTAAATACACACGGACGAAGTCGCGGGCATCAGCTAGTCCATAATATGTTACAGTTCTATTGCGCCGATAGATTTTGCAAAGCCGCGGGCATCAACTTTATATAATTTCATAATTAATTGAAGCGTGTCCCAAATTGTGCGCGGGATATTTTAAAATTATAAAACGCGCACCAGTTGGTATTATTTATCATTTTATTATGGAACAATAAAATATTTTTGAAAAAGTAAGAAATTTAAAAATAAACGGTCAATTGCGCGTCAGACTACGCGCAGTGTAGGGTTCGGTAGATGTCACAATATTACATGTATTTAAAAGGGAGTAAGTAGAGTTACTTATATGTAAATGATAAAATGTATTTTAAATTAATGGCAAAAACATCACTGGACATTTTGTAATAAGTACTATAATTATGTTATGGAAATACGCTTTTCTAATAATAATAACTTTTCTTTAAATTAAATTAGAAACTTGAAATTTTCACAGCATTAAGAGATCATTGAACTCTGTATATATCTCAGGCCGTTTCTGAGAAAAAGGGCCTTGACAAACGGACAGACAGATGGACAAAGGAACGTTCCGGAGAATATTTAGAGATTTTGAACTTTATCCCATCCCTCATTTCCTCTTTAGATAACGTCACGCGCATCTCATTATAGATAATAATCAAAACTAATAAGAAATGAGTAAATAACGCGTTAATTAATAGGCTGGTAAGTATAATTGCTTATAAACAGTGGTACAATTCGATATTTATTTGATTAAAGAACTCTCTGACGTACCCGTTATGTGTAGGAATAGATATTTAAATTGATTTCTTTTTGAAAGTTTTTTAAGACGTTCTTTGTATTGTCATAGGTTTCTCCGGTGGAACGGCTATTGAATTATAGGAATGTTAGTTCAATTATCAAACAGACTTTTACTTGTAAGATCTATGTATCTACTTACCAAAAAGAACTAGCTTTATCTGACCACCACTATAAATAATTCAACACTCAACAGCCACTGCGCAACGTCGCGGGATCTCTGCAAGTTGCGACCGCGATGTACCGCTCATGATGTACCAGCTTCCTTATTGTTTAGCCGCACCTTACCTGGACCCTGGCCGCGCCCAAACAATACAACATATATACCTACCTTCATGTACAGAGTTTATGTTAGGGTTATCAAATAAAAAATCATAATTATTAATTTTGATGTGAATCTTACGACAAGTCAAAACTCTACCACCGAGCCGGTTTGGAAAGCAGAATCTGCTGAGAAGAGCTTCAAAATTAATATTAGGCATGGGACATGTCTAATGCCCGATTCAGCTCTTTTTAGTGCTAATAGTTTTTACTTTATAAAACTGAGAAACCCACTGTGTTCTTGGCAATAACCTTGGATTCAAAGTTGCAATGGGGCACCCATATAGTAGGTCTCGCTGCCAAGCTTAGCTCTGCTGCTTACGATGTTAGGAAGATTCGTCAGTGCAAAAGAGGGCAATTTTGCTGGTTCTTCTCGGTTGGAACGGCATTCCGACCCAGTGGTAGATTAATTTGACAATTCGAAAACACTTTGTAAAATTATGTTTGAATAAAAAATTATTCTATTCTATTCTATTTTGAGCTAGGCCGCAGGCAGACCCACAGACGGATGAACTTGGAAAAACTATAAGAGTTTTATTTTTTTTTAAAAAAAGAACATTAGCCAAGCTAAAGTTGACTAATATCATCCTATCCCCTCCAAATAAGCGGACAGTTTGTGTTAGGAGTGAGTACGACAAAGGGTGGGATTCGAACCTGCGACCTTTCAGTTTTCAGTTCGCATCTAGTTGTGCTATTGAGGCTTTACTTTTTTACTTTTTTTATAGTTACTTGTCGTTTCACTACGGAACCCTAAAAATCTAAAAACGGACGAAGTGGCTAAAGTTTATGAAAGAATTACACACGAAAGAACAAAAAGCCCTTTCCATTTGTTAAACAATAAATTTGTAATTAAATTAGACCTCGTACTATGATATTTGCATTGGTAAAATATTCCACCAAATGTGGGTTATCTTAATTTGGAAGCGGATTTAAAATAATTAGAAATTGTTACATTCAATATTGACTCTACATTGTTATCAGTTGGCAGCTACGTTGGTTTAATCGTTGGCTTGGTCGGCTGCGGATAGTAAGGTCTATAAGTTCAAGTCCCGTGTCAAAATTTTTTTTTTTATATGAATAGCGGGCAAACGTGCAGGCGGGTCACCTGATGTTAAGTGATTACCGCCGCTCATGAACATTTGTAGCACCAGAGCCACCACCAATGCGTTACCGGCTTTTCAGGAGTTTATTGGTGCGGCCCTTGAATAACCCCATATTGTAATTAAGTGTGAACACCGTTGAAGGGAGATGATTCCATAATTTGGTAGTACGTGGAAAGAAAGATCTGGAGCAACTGTAACGTTGTGGTTTTTTGATATTTAGGTTACTACTAACGCCATCTGTGGGGTCATAGTGGCATCTTTACATATTTACTAGTTTTGGTAGTAATTATTCGTTGGAAATGGATTGTCAAGAAGTTTTTAATATTTTCAGGTTGAATCGTAAAAATAGGTAAATTAAATAGTGTCGATTAGTTATATTTTTTTATCCTTTTGGTAATGTGTTGTAATCTGTATTTAATCTGTGTTAATCTGTGGCTTGATTGGTATTCATTTTTATTCTGTTACAGATGCATTCAAGTTGTGTTCTGTGGGATACCATTGTAATAATTTTTTTGTCTATGGTCAGGATAAACTAGGATTTTTCGTCCTTAATTTTGACAGATCTGTTGCCTCCTAGGAGGATAAATATTACTCTGTTTGAATCTTAATTTATTTTTTTGCGTATAGTCCTGGATATCGTATTTTTATTGCAAAAATGTTCGACTAGGTTTTCCTGATGATGTTAACCCTGAATTCTGGGTGTGTGTCACGATATATAAACCACGTCACAAAGTGATTAGTTCTTTTTTCCTGGATTTGTCTTGAGGGCTGTGCACCGCGTTGGCTCGTGTTGAAGGCTGATGGAAGCCATGGAGTAATGGCGTAGGAGGTGCAATAAATGTGTTTACGTTCGACCTTGGAAATGGTGAGTGGTGAATTTTCTCAAGGGTTATTTAGTGTCGTGCGTGATCGATTCCGTAGGATTGGTGTTAAAACAGTTTCCGTATCTTGTTCCAGCCGTAGAAACTTAAATGTAACGTGGAGGGTCGTGGTGTGCATCTCGAAAATACGGTATTTATATCCACAATATGTAGTGAGATTTGTTTTCGCTTTTTGTACATCATAACATGGGTTCCTTTTCTCTTTTCAGGGAGCACATGGGTTTTTTTTTTTTTTTCTTTCTCTTTAGTTTTTGTTCTCTTATAATGATTATGTTATAATGAATATTACTTTTATTTTTTTATTATCATGAGAACATGAATTAGTGGGGTTTAGTTCCTTCATGTAAATATCATGGCATAACCTTTAAATACCAACGATTTAGTTTGGATTTCATTGCCCTTCAGGCTTAACCTAATGTAGTAATTTAAATTTAACGAGGGAGGAAATATGGACTCGGTTCCTCACTTGAACCTAAGTACAAAGGGGACATCTTCCTAGCGACGTGGGGTAGAAGCGGACTGCGTGCCTAGTTCAGCGGCCACCACCTGGGACCAGGGGATATTTGGTACGAGATGACTCCTCAGTGAAGACATGCGGTTCCGTCTGCGTCGGGTACGCGTCCACACCAAATAATCAGGTGGCTTTCTTCCTTGTTACTTTTATTTTCATAACAACTTAGCATCATTTTGATATTTATCCTTCTTTTCAATGTAGTATGATGGTATACACAAGTTGATAGCTTAATTTAATATGAATAGGAAAATTTAATTTTGTAGGAAACTTTTGGTACCGCAGGTACGCTTATCTCATTAATTGTACATGTTTATTCAGGGTTGTGGGTTCGGTTAAATCTTTAAGTGCGTTGTTCTGGCAAGGACTCATGCTCTGAGGTCCGAGAGCTGGTCGGGGCATTTAACCGAAGCCTCAATTGGGAATCAAACTACAGTTAATTCATTTTGTTTTTTTCTTTATTTTTTTTTTATGTAACCTGTACAAACATTATCAATAAATCTTTGCAAATAAATAGAATTAAGTATTTTTTCTATCAGGTTATCTTTTATTTAGACGCAAGTCACCAACCCCTGTGTACAGGAGCAATTCTGTTAACAATCCGGGTTCTTCAACGCACAACTAGATATTCTGAACCTAGGAATGTTACAGTGGCGCCCAACGTAAATGAATTTTAACCCCTTATCGTGTTTTTTTAAACAATTTATTAATATTTAACTTTTGTTTCAGTTTAAAAAAAAAAAATTTTTTTTCTCTTTTCTTATATTGTTCCATGTGCACAGGACTTAGATTTTTTAGGCTTGTGTTACCATCATGAAGTTTAATGCTTATTTGGAAATATTTTATGTAAATGCAACAGTGAGGTTATAGGAAATTGTTATTAGTGTTACCAAATATTTTTTTTGTAAAATAACTTTAACAATTGGGTTTTGAAAGTATTGATGTAAGCGTATAAGCTTAATCTAGACTTATATTAGCTAAAAATTTTATTATTTAGCATACCTAAATTAATATAGTTCATTTATAACTTATTAGTTTAATCTTTATAGTTTTGTAATTGTGTACACCACCAGTTACTAAAATGGAAAAGTCTAGAATCATACAATTTCACTCCCTTAGGAAGGATGAGTTAGTATATGAAGTTTCCATTCGGTCGGAAACTCCGGGTAACACTGTAGATGAACTCAGACGACAAATGAGAAAACTTACTTTAGAGTGTCCATCTGAGGCCATTTTAGAAACAAATTTGACAGCTGACTCGGAATTGTCAGTTATTAATGAAAAATATACTGAACTTGCTTCGTTGATAGGGAAATGGGAGAAATCTAAGGAGAAAGTTTCTTTTGCTAGAGCTGAAGCCCTAGCTTATCACCTCTTTCATAGGTTAAATAGAATCTCGGAGGATGAATCGGAAAAAATTCTCACAAAAACAGCTGACCTAAAACGCAAACTAGGGAAACTTATAGCGGTTATTGAATCCCCTACCACTATCGTTTCAGGAACCTCTTCGTCAAACATTGAACCTTCTTCGGTCGAGTGTTCCAGCGATAAGAACGTAGCGAAGTGGAACGTTAAATTCAACGGGAACACAGATCCTCGCTCGTTCATAGAAAGGATAGAGGAGTTGCAGTGTTGCTATGGGGTATCAGATGCAAAACTTTTCAAGTCTGCGGCACAGCTGTTCAGCGAGCAAGCGCTTTTGTGGTTCCGAGGAATCAAAAATCAGGTATGTACTTGGTCCAAGCTTAAGAACCTGTTACTGGAAGAGTTTGACCCGGTGGACTATGATTATCGTCTTTTGGGTGAAATTCGTGCCAGAACTCAAGGGGTGGATGAGCCTATACATATATATTTCTCTGTTATGGCCTGTCTATTCGGTAGGTTAAGAACGGAGTTGTCAGAGGCTGTTAAACTTGAAATACTCTTACACAATATACGCCCAAATCTCTCACAACAGTTAGCTTTAGTTCAAATAGAGTCAATTAGTCAGCTGAAAGAGTGTTGTAAAAAGATTGAAGCAGCCAGCCAGCGAGCTATATACTTCGCGGAACCTGGCAAGTCAAACAATGTCATTACCCCAGAGTTTTCATATAAATCTAAAAGTAAATCAGTAGCTTATGTTGACAGTAAGGGCAACAATAAACAAAGCACATCAGAGCCAAATTCTCATCAAAATTCGGTTACTGATAAGCGACCTTTCATCAAGACCGGTTTCAAAAATAAAAATCATAGTGGTAGTAGTACTAACCCTCAGTTTCAAGGTCCATCAGGTAGCTGTTGTCATTGTAAAACAAACAATGCATCTAAACAGCCCATAAAGCGTAAGGTTCATTGCTTTACTTGTAAAACCCCAGGTTATACAAAGTTAACTTGCCCAAATTGTAAGAAAACTAACTCCAATCCAAAAAACTGATTAACTCGAATTGTAGCAGTGTAAATAATAGTGTTTCAAAATTCAAAAGTTTCGATTCTTTGGCTGCAGTTCGTTTTTGTCCAAAAAAAGATGATATTAGGCCATATTTAAAATTTAATATTGGAGACTTAGAAGCTTATGGTTTACTAGACTCAGGTGCGTGTATGTCTATATTAGGCAACAATGCTCACAAATATTTTATTCAACTGGGGTATAACTTCAATTCTTTCTTTGACAATTCTTGTACAGTTGCAAATGGCGTTCAATTGGAATCATTGGGTCATATATATTTACCTATAACCTTCAATAAAATCACTTGTGCCATAAAGTTTTATATAGTTCCTGCAGTAGTTTCAGATATTATATTAGGATGCGATTTTTGGAAAGCATTCAAAGTAGCACCAGAAATTTTTGATCATATTGATTATAGATGTTCACCAACAAGCTTTTGCGATTCTCTAACTACGAAGAATGTACACTCTATTCAACCGTTCGACAATTTAACCTCAGATCAACGAGAAGTAGCCAAGGCCATAATAGAGAAGTATATTGACATCTCTTTTGATAAAAAAGGCTTAGGTAGGACGTCGTTGATGGAACATGTGATTGACACTGGGAATGCATCACCAATTAGGGTTAAGCAATATCCTCTGTCTCCGGAGAAGAAGATAGCGTTACAGGCTGAGTTAGATAGGATGCTAGCCTTAGATGTGGTTACTACTAGTGAAAGTCCCTGGAATAATCCAGCCATTCTAGTGAAAAAATCGAATGGCGATTGGAGGTTTTGTTTAGATTGCAGAAAGCTAAATGCGGTAACAAAAGGTGACTCTTATGCAATTCCTTACATTCCACAGATCCTTGACAGTCTAAAGGAGGCTAAATTTTTATCAACTATAGACTTATCATCCTCATTCTGGCAGATTCCGCTGTCAGAAAGTTCTCAGGAGAAGACTAGCTTCACTGTCCCAGGTCGAGGACTTTTTAAATTCAAGGTTATGCCTTTTGGCTTATGTAATGCGCCTGCACGTCAACAACGATTAATGGACATGTTGATAAATCAAAACTTTTGTAGAGATATTGAAAATGGTTTTGTCTTCTGCTACATTGACGACATAGTTATTTGTTCGTCTGATTTTTCTACTCATTTATTATTACTTAATCGAGTACTGGATAAATTAAAAACGGCAAATCTGACCGTTTCTTTTGAAAAATGTAAATTCTTTAGAGAGTCCATTAAGTACCTTGGATATGTTGTTGATGAGTTTGGTTTACGCACAGACCCAGAGAAAATAGCAGCGATACTGAATTTTCCTACTCCAACATCAGCCCATGAAGTAAAGGTGTTTCTAGGAACTTGTTCTTGGTACAGACGATTTATTAGAAATTTTTCTACAATTGCAGCCCCGTTGAACAAGCTCACAAGCAAAGGGAAAAATGCGCCGAAGTTCCAGTGGAGTGACGCAGCCGACGAAGCTTTCACGGTGTTAAAGAATGCACTTGTGTCCGCGCCTGTACTTGCAGTTCCAGATTTCAGTAAACCATTCATAGTACACTGCGATGCTTCATCGTATGGTTTAGGAGGTATGTTGTCGCAAGAGATCGATGGTCACGAACATCCGATTGCGTATGTAAGCAGGTCCTTGAATAAAAGTGAGAGGAATTATAGCGCTACTGAGAGAGAGGCTTTAGCTGTAATTTTCGCAGTGGAGAAATTTCAGGCATACCTAGGTTCTCGAACTTTCAAAATCGTTACGGATCATTCATCATTAAAATGGTTCTTAAATTTGGAAAACCCTTCGGGTAGACTAGCTCGTTGGGGTTGTCGATTGTCTCAGTTCAATTTTGAGATTGAACACCGTAAGGGCTCGGATAATGTAGTACCCGATGCCTTGTCACGATTACTTAAAGTAGAGGCAATCCATACATCTCATTTAACTCCTACTATGAGAACGAAAGATGAATGGTATGATAGATTATATAATGGTTGCAGATCTTATCCAGCTAATTTTCCAAATTTCATGATCAAAGATAACACCCTGTTCCGCTTGAGTAAAAGTAAATATAATCTCACTAGTGAGTTCGATTGGAAAGAGGTTGTTCCTAAACAGCTGAGATCTGGAATCATTCGCGAGAATCATTGCGAGGCAACTGCAGGGCATCTTGGTATTTTTAAAACTCACAGACGTTTATGTCTTAGGTATTATTGGCCAGGGATGCATAAAGATGTTTTATAATTTGTGAATGCATGTGATGTATGCAAAGCTTATAAACACTCTACTCAAGCAACCCCAGGTTTAATGGGAAAACCGAAGGTTTGTTCGCGACCGTTTCAGGTAGTGTCGGTGGATTTGGTTGGTCCGCTACCACGATCCCGATCTGGTTACACTTTCCTTCTGGTAATTACTTGTTGCTTCTCTAAGTATACCCTTCTTTTTCCTTTGCGACGTGCAACTTCGGCACTAGTGGCGAAACATTTTGAAAATGGTGTAGTCCTGGTACATGGTACGCCCGAGACCGTGATTCTGGACAATGGTTCTCAAATGACTGGTTCAGAATTCAGGAACGTTATTACACGCTACAACATACCAAGATTACACTATTCTCCAAAATATACCCCTCAAGTAAATCTCGTAGAGCGATACAATAAAACGATTGTGACAGCTATCGCGTCTTACGTAGAAGATAATCATCGTTCGTGGGATCAAAACTTGAATAAGATTCAATTCGCGATAAATAGCGCGATAAATGAATCTACGGGATTTTCTCCATTTTTTTTAGTCCACGCACGTGAACCGGTAATAAACGGGAGCTTCTATCGTGATACAGACAATGAGTATATGGTGGGTATGCCGCGTGACGAGTATGCAGGGAAATTTGGAAGTTTGGAAGAGATTTTTGATAGTGTACGTGAAAAGCTACATCAAGCTCATGCTAAAAATGCAACTCATTATAATTTAAGGCGTAGAAATGCTAAATTTTCAGTTGGAGATTGGGTTTGGAAATCTACATACACTCAGAGTGATGCAGATAAATTTAAAATGTCTAAACTAGCCCCAAAGTATGAAAAGTGCAAGGTAATCAGAGTGCTGTCTCCATTAGTGTATGAGTTGGAGAGATTGGATGGTACGAAAATTGGTTCCTGGCATATTAAGGATTTAAAGGCTTAAGTTGTTACTCAGTTCTAATTCAATTCAGAAATCAGTGTCTGAATATAATATGATATTCACACACAAAAGTGAAAGAGAGTGGTACACCTAAGAAAATAGGTTACTATGAATATAAATGCGTGAAGTATGAGAGTTAGTATGAAGATGATGTAAATGTATGTTGGAGTGAATTGACGACTCATGATTGAACTGAGACAATCAGACAAGCTGTCAACCACTGCACTTATTTATGTGCGGATTTTTTTTACACGAATTTTTATTCGTTATCACCCTTGCTGTGTTTCACACAGTGACGTTTCTATTCCAGTGTCTAGTTAGCTCTTGTAAGGCTAGGAATTTTTTCCGAGATGCTAGGATTAGACGGTTATTATAACCGATATTCTCATGAGACTTAGTCTCTTATATTATAACAGTTATTTGGCTGTTTTGTTTATTTAAACAAGATTAGGCTGCAAGGGTCGTAGGCCTAGATGCGCTGCTCTTGTGCTACTTCACTTGAGGCAGTGATGCCAAGATACCAAGCAACTTCTAATCAAGCATACAATAAATACTGTCATTGTAGTTGTAAATAATTGGTTAGGTATTAACTAATTCAATAATTTAAGTTTAAGTTTTTTCTTTAGGGCATTTCTAAGGTCGACGGTTAGGTTAATTAAATTTACATAGGTTTAATAGTTCATATGATTTTGTTTGTATGGGTTAATTTGTTTTGAAACGTGTTAGTGCAGTTGTAGTCGATATCGTTTATTTATTTACAGTCATCGCTGAGGGCAGCGAACGGTTCGCCTTCGTGGAACCTTTTCCTCTGGACGAGGGGTACTGTAACGTTGTGGTTTTTTGATATTTAGGTTACTACTAACGCCATCTGTGGGGTCATAGTGGCATCTTTACATATTTACTAGTTTTGGTAGTAATTATTCGTTGGAAATGGATTGTCAAGAAGTTTTTAATATTTTCAGGTTGAATCGTAAAAATAGGTAAATTAAATAGTGTCGATTAGTTATATTTTTTTATCCTTTTGGTAATGTGTTGTAATCTGTATTTAATCTGTGTTAATCTGTGGCTTGATTGGTATTCATTTTTATTCTGTTACAGATGCATTCAAGTTGTGTTCTGTGGGATACCATTGTAATAATTTTTTTGTCTATGGTCAGGATAAACTAGGATTTTTCGTCCTTAATTTTGACAGATCTGTTGCCTCCTAGGAGGATAAATATTACTCTGTTTGAATCTTAATTTATTTTTTTGCGTATAGTCCTGGATATCGTATTTTTATTGCAAAAATGTTCGACTAGGTTTTCCTGATGATGTTAACCCTGAATTCTGGGTGTGTGTCACGATATATAAACCACGTCACAAAGTGATTAGTTCTTTTTTCCTGGATTTGTCTTGAGGGCTGTGCACCGCGTTGGCTCGTGTTGAAGGCTGATGGAAGCCATGGAGTAATGGCGTAGGAGGTGCAATAAATGTGTTTACGTTCGACCTTGGAAATGGTGAGTGGTGAATTTTCTCAAGGGTTATTTAGTGTCGTGCGTGATCGATTCCGTAGGATTGGTGTTAAAACAGTTTCCGTATCTTGTTCCAGCCGTAGAAACTTAAATGTAACGTGGAGGGTCGTGGTGTGCATCTCGAAAATACGGTATTTATATCCACAATATGTAGTGAGATTTGTTTTCGCTTTTTGTACATCATAACATGGGTTCCTTTTCTCTTTTCAGGGAGCACATGGGTTTTTTTTTTTTTTCTTTCTCTTTAGTTTTTGTTCTCTTATAATGATTATGTTATAATGAATATTACTTTTATTTTTTTATTATCATGAGAACATGAATTAGTGGGGTTTAGTTCCTTCATGTAAATATCATGGCATAACCTTTAAATACCAACGATTTAGTTTGGATTTCATTGCCCTTCAGGCTTAACCTAATGTAGTAATTTAAATTTAACGAGGGAGGAAATATGGACTCGGTTCCTCACTTGAACCTAAGTACAAAGGGGACATCTTCCTAGCGACGTGGGGTAGAAGCGGACTGCGTGCCTAGTTCAGCGGCCACCACCTGGGACCAGGGGATATTTGGTACGAGATGACTCCTCAGTGAAGACATGCGGTTCCGTCTGCGTCGGGTACGCGTCCACACCAAATAATCAGGTGGCTTTCTTCCTTGTTACTTTTATTTTCATAACAACTTAGCATCATTTTGATATTTATCCTTCTTTTCAATGTAGTATGATGGTATACACAAGTTGATAGCTTAATTTAATATGAATAGGAAAATTTAATTTTGTAGGAAACTTTTGGTACCGCAGGTACGCTTATCTCATTAATTGTACATGTTTATTCAGGGTTGTGGGTTCGGTTAAATCTTTAAGTGCGTTGTTCTGGCAAGGACTCATGCTCTGAGGTCCGAGAGCTGGTCGGGGCATTTAACCGAAGCCTCAATTGGGAATCAAACTACAGTTAATTCATTTTGTTTTTTTCTTTATTTTTTTTTTATGTAACCTGTACAAACATTATCAATAAATCTTTGCAAATAAATAGAATTAAGTATTTTTTCTATCAGGTTATCTTTTATTTAGACGCAAGTCACCAACCCCTGTGTACAGGAGCAATTCTGTTAACAATCCGGGTTCTTCAACGCACAACTAGATATTCTGAACCTAGGAATGTTACACAACGGGTGGTCGAAGTGCTCCAGGCAACCAGGTGGTGAGGGTGAAATTGCGTTCGGTGGGGTGCGGTAATCGAGGTTAAATAAAATGTTATCAAGGTTTTCCGTAAGAAATTCTTAGTAGCAATCCCGAATTGGGAAAGCTTTGGTAAGGTCCACCCACATGCCTCGGAGAGCACGTAAAGCTGTCGTTTCGACACCATCTCTTTCCGGTCGAAGCGGATTGCTGTCCCACCGGACTATAAGAGTGAAGGAAGAGACGGTGCACTTCTGTTTGTGCACGTTCTTGTGCACTGTAATATCTCCTGCATAATTATCTAGTCTCGCCACCGATAAGTTGGCGCGCGAAAGAGAACAAACATACACACACTCACACACAAACTTTCGCCTTTATAACATTAGTGTGATTAATGCAGTTAAGAAATAAGAACACTATAAAAAAATAAAGACTTAGCGTTCTGGTACGACACAGTCGACATCCCTGCAGTCCATCAGACCCTGTCGAGCCTAATTCGACAACGCTTCACGTACCAAATACTAATGATTACATCATCCCTATTCGGACCTTTGTATAGTCTGTTGAATGAGCACTTGTAATGACAATTCAATTACCTACCAGTACAAGTAGTAGGCCGCGACTTCGCCTTCTATAACATTTTTTTTTGGTATTAGTGCATTACTCTTTTCTTTAATAACTGATAGACGTCCACAGCTGGACAAAGGTGTCTTGCATGGACTGCCACAGGCTTCGGTCTTGCGCTGCCTTTTTTCCCTGCGACTCGTTTGTTGTCGTCGATCCACCTAGAGGGGGGCTGTTAATATTGCGCTCCCCGGTGCGGGGTTACCAGCACCTTGGGACCTCAACGACCACCAGCAGCTCTTCGTAATGTGCGCCGCCCATTTTCTCTACACTAGGTACCTACGTTTCACGATTCGCTGAGCTGTTGTCGGTGACTTTGGTTCTTCTACGGATCTTCTCTCTCCGTCGCCCGCTCGCCCGCTGAGTAGTAAACCTTTCTTATGAGGTCTCTAGTTAGCAACCATGTTACGAATCCATAAGTCATCACTGGCAATATGCACTGTTCGAAAACTTTAGTCTTCAGGCACTGAGGGTTTTTGGACAAGAAGACATTTTTCGAGTTACTTTCTGCTCTTATTGCTGAGAACTCGGAATATTAATCACAGTTTGGGATTTACTCTTGAGAGGAGTTCACCCTCGCAGATTATTATTATTTACTACACGTATACCTAACTGTTTCGATTTACGATTAGGCACTATCAAAGAGCCAGTGATAGTCCAGAGATTAGGACTGCAGTCTTCTATTCGGGAGGTCGGAGCTTTCGATCGAATCGAACCCAAGACCTCCCAGTTATAAGTCCACAGCGCTCACCACTGCGCCAGGGAGGGCATCACAAGGAGTTTGCTGATAATGATGAAATTGTTTAACATTTTAAAAAGATCACTTTTGCCTTTGATTTTATAATAGCAATGTCCTTACAGTGATCATTTGCGGTATGCAGTTGCACTGTAGCCTGCTGTTTTTATTATAGCAACTCCTCAAAACATTCACATTGACATCAGCATAATGAGTCGATTAACCAGTATATTTTATTAGTAAACGGGCCCCACAATATTGGCTTGATAAAAACCGCCTAACTCTTTTTAATTTAGCCTGATTCCATCTAAAATCTCTTACTAGTATTACAAATGCAGAAGTGTGTTTGTTTGTGTGTTTGTCCTTTAATCACCCTGCAACAGAGCTTTGGACGTGATTTTGTAGGGTATAATCGAGGATCTGGAGAATGACATAGGCTACTTTTTTATCCTGAAATTCAGAAAATTCCCGTGGAATTTTAAAAATTTCTAGCATTAGGCATCAGCTTGAAGTTATATAAATACTTTATGCAATCAAAAGCTTAATATCTGTGGCGTCAAAGAAAAAGGGGATGAATCATAAAATATAACGTTTCACTGTGTACCGATGTTTACCGAAGGGGAAATCCCTTTGTTAACTCTATTACCCACTTAAAAGTTACTTCAGAGCATTGATTTTTTTTTTAAGAATATTAGCCATGCCGAACCTAACTTTATTGCCCTCTCCTCTCCAAAGAAACATAAGCTTGTGTTAGGAGTGGGTACGACAATAATGCAAAATGGAGTTTGAACTGACAACGTTTTCAGTACCTTTAACCGTTGGATTAAAGAGGCTTAAATGGTATGTAGCACTCATTTTGCCAAAAATGCTTGGTGGCTTTAACCAAAAAACAGTTTTTGTTCTCCTTATTAGATGTGCTTTATATGACTTATCCTCTTTTTCCTCACCAACTTAAAAATAATTTGTATTAAGAAAACACAGGTAATTAAATAAATACAAAGGGGTATTTCACTTATATTTACAATTTTATTTGTTCAAACAACACTTGTTATTTACATAAAAATTATGTATGTATATCAAATGCAAATAGTCTTTTGATTATAAAATTTTCATTAATCGATATATTTTTACTAAAATTATTCGTCTCTACAGACTGTTTAAGTTTTTGAAAATACTGAAGGGTACGTTTATGCATCTATTAATAGAAACACCAGTAAAAATATTGAATAGAAAGAACCATAATAATATATGTTTTCGTACAAAATTTTAAATTTTCATAAAAATTTATAAAGCGCTTACTTTTGATGTGACAATAATATCAACCCCATACAAACCCAAACATATCGTAATAGGTACCTACGTAGGGGTTAGATTGTTTTTGGTGAAAACTATGGGTATAATTTACTCAAAAACTGTAATGGCTTCGGTTCCCAACACCTATGCTCAAGGATTCTATATTCTATGCATATACCCTTCAGTATTTTCAATGACTTTCATTACACGTTGTATGTATAGACTTTACCTAATACAACTAGGATTCGACCAGCAAGTGACGCGTACCGGCATGATATAGAAACCCAAAAAAGGTACGGTACAAAAACCATATCTCTTTCGGGTCAGCGTATACCGTCTTAAACTGCATGATCAGTTAGTGTCAGCGGCTGGTCAATTGCGGAAAAGCTGCAAGTCATTGCAATACAATACTGGTGATTGGCTGGATTTATGGCGTTGTTGCTGCAACAATGTGTTTTAGCCAATAGTGAGGGAGTATTTGGCAATAGTGAGACAGTATCGGCCAATCAGAGAGATTGCAGTCGTCAACGTTCGAGGATCTACCTATAGCAATCAATTTTAGACAATCCAACTGCTGTTCTAACTTCAAAATAACGTGATAAATTTTATTATGGTATAGGAATATAGTGATACTTTTTATCAATATCAAGTACTGACACACTCGCAATTGGCTTAAATGCTGTTACAGCAAGAATACCATAAAGTTAGTAATCAAAAAAAACAGTAATGCAATGGTAATGACTTCCATGCTATTGTCTGGTAATATTGCAAATGATACCTAATCTTTTTCAAAATAAATAATTGAGAGTACAATCATAATAATTATAATAAAAACTGATAAAACCCAGACGATACCTATTTATAATATTTCTAGATTACGTCCGTATCCACCAAAGCGGAAATGGTCGGAGAGGGCAGGAGAAGAGAGCGTAGGTAGCAGGTGTTTCCACAAAAGCGGAGAGATGTGTGCTAGCTAGAGCGGACTTAACTGTCGGCGTAGGTACACGAAATTTTTACACACACAAAGACGAAAAATCCGTCTACTACACGCACTGCACCCCTCACATCTCTTGTCTTAGCATAAACATTGACCTGTGCCCACTAAATCTACTAACGGAGAGATGTGGGAATAACGATCAACGGGGACAACGCGAACGGGACTACACGTTTCTTTTTAGTTCTTTACAAAATATCTCCGCCCATTATCTCTGGGCTCCATGCCCGCTTTGGTAAATACCAGAACTATACTAATTATAGTAGGATTGGATACCCTTGAGTCATCAAATAAAATAAAATCGTGACAAATTTTCGCTAACGTTTCGTTATTTTGAGCAAGATATTTTACATTTTTATTGTTTCTTATAACACTGTATAATAATTCTGATCGCACATTATAACCCGCGCAAGCAACATTCAATGCCTAACATAGAATAGACGGTAATAAACCTTTATCTTCAGCCACTTAAATTGTCTAGTACAATAGTAAATAGTAAATTGTCTAGAGTAAGTACAATTTAAGTTACCGTCTATTTTAGTGCGTGCTAAAATGTACGATTAGCATTAAACTCATATTTATTTCATGCTGTGTAATAAACTATTTTATAGCACTTAGTGTGATCTAAGCCTGCATTTAAGTAATATTACGATCGTGCCAGTTATCCGTGTAAAAAGTAATTTTTTTACACGAATAAGTGTTACTTAAGTGCGGATTAAGATCGCATAGTGTAATAAAGAATATTAATCTATCCATATTCCAAGTCCACGACTTAAATTCACTAGGCCTTTAAAATAAAAACTCGAGGGAACTATAAAAATAATTTTAATACTAGCATTTAATAGGTTACAAGAACTAAGCGTATATGCAGGGAACGCGCACGATTTTGGTCACCGATGAGGGGGGAGGAAACCTAGCGCCGTCAGCGCTGCATCCGCTGCTTGTATGAGAGGAGCTCGCCAGCGCCACAGCGCTGTATCGCGCACGGGCTGCTGGCGTAGCTCCGCGCACGTTTTGCTCAGCGCTGTTACGCAGTCCGCACGATAATGCTGCAAGCGAGCATGCTTCGTCTCGATCGCGTACGACGAACACGCTCCTCCGAGGCAAGCCAGCGGAAAATGATTATGAAGAGCAAGCACACGCTCCGTCTCGTGGAAAGCCTTGACGTACTGTCCTGGCTTCGTAAAATTCCGCGTCCGATAAACATGCTGCAACATGTGGAGATAGCGAGGTATGCCATCTTCCCAACTATGCTCATGCTGTAACGAATCGAGATAATACAAGTTTGAAGCGTGGTAGGACGAGCGCGGAGGCTTCCCAGCCGCTGGCACAGAAAGGGGTAGAATTCGCTTCATTAATGAACTCCAATCATTGTCTTCTAGAGGAACGATTACCTCGTCGATGTCAAGTAGCGCCAACCATTTGTATTGGTACATATGTCGGTATAAGCAATCGTTGTAAGGAATTAATTCCATCTGTCGTTTATGAGTCGTTTTCTTCTTCAGATACATGTGTTGGAGACCTGGCAAATTGGGTTGTCCTCCAGGTAGAGTAATAGGTGTTAGTTCAGTTACTCCAAGATCGTTGTAGTAGTTCAGGACTTTTGTAATATTTGGGTGTATTTGTAGTTCGTAGAAGAAGATTTTGTCGGCTCCGAGAAGTCGTATTATTTCAATCCACTCGACAAGTCTGACCGATAGGTCCTCGTGAAGAAAATCCAAGCCTTTCACGCAAACGGCAAATTCTTTCTGAACTGCTGGTGGTTTGGGTCGATCGTAATGTACTCGAAGATTATTCGTAGCTCGATCGCAAGGATCGGAAACGATAGACACTGAAGCGGGAACTAAATGACGTACTTCAGCGGGTAGAACGCAAGCTAGTAAGTAAGGCTGGAGTACTCCATCCCTGTAGTTACCCCATTTGCTGTTCCACACGTATTTGTATTCGAGATTTCTCACTACAACTGGCGCCTCGCGTTCTTCGAACCACAATTGACAGTGGGTTGTGATGGTAGGTTTGATTCTATCGTGAACTGCGAGAACTCTCACTGCTGGGCCGATACGGGACGTATTTCGAGCATCAAGGTACGCTCCATAGAAATGGAATACGTCGGTTTTCGCTCGCAAAGTTTGCCAGTAAGTGTTGTGGAACTCAAGGTCGTATATGGATGGGAAAGGAGCGCAGTCCTTCTTCTTGTAGAATTTGTTCTTGTCATTTTTATGTTTGTGCCAGTACGCGAGGGGTAGAGAAGGGAGTCGCCGTTCTGCGTCGGCTCGCAGCTCGTCTTCAGTGAGGACTCGCGTGTCTGTCGCGGGTTTCGGCGGGGTCTGTGTGGAGGGGAAGGGGGCGGGGGTCGACGCGGCTTCCGACTGGAGCAGCAGGCGGGCGGGGGGTGCGGGGCGCGTGCGAGGGGGTGTCGGCTGGAGGCGGGGTAGGGCCAGGGCGACGAGTGCGCCCCAGCAGACGAGCGCGGCCAGCCAGCGCAGTCGAGCGCGCCCCGAACCGCTCCACCGCGCGCACCATCCTCGCATGGCCTGGAACAACCAAGAAAAAGATATTGTTAATAAACGCAGATCTTCTTTTTAATGAGGGTATATTATTTTTATCTATTATGCTAGGTGCTTTGTGGCCCGAAATCAATCATCGTTGGCGAGTTGTTCAATCTTTAGCTAAGGGTTGCTACAGTAAAAGTTTGTCTATCTCTTTATTCTCTACAGCGAGCATTGAAGAATTTCGAGTTGCGAAATGGTGCTTACAGCGATTCTGATAATTGATATTGTATCAATACGATAATCATATATTATTATTATCTTCCGTGCCGGACCTAAAGCCTATCATAAAATGTTATTAATTACTAGAGGTTCAAAACTTAATAAGTTTTGACCCTCTTGTAGCAGCCTAAAGATTTTATTATGCTACTACCTACTGTGCTACTGGTCATCTACTGCTTCTACTGCTACAACAGGTGGTAGAAGACTTACATCGTGAAAGGGAAAGCGCTGATTGATACGCGAAAAGAACGCCACAACCACAAAGCAGTGCCGTTCATATCAAAGGTTCATATCAGGGGTTCATATCAGAGTTGAGGCGCAATTATGGCTGGTCCATATAATCCTCTCTTCTCTTGATCACAGTCCTCCCATTTGATTCCATAACGTAAGTAATTTTGTTGGGGTGAATCCAAACAGTTCTGTTATGATAAATAAACCATCCAAATCTTAAACCTAGATAAGATATCTAAAATAAATAATATTAAAAAAATATATATTATTCACATCCTTGCTTTATTATAATACTTGACTGAAACTGACATTCGTCATTTTTACTGTCACTATTTTAATGACTAACTTTTGACAATTAATAAGACAATATTCTTTGTTATATAAGCCCAGGTGCGGACTGAAAACTGAAAGGTCGCAGGTTTTATTCCCACCCGTTGCATTATTTTAACATTTATAACACAAGCTTTCTGCTTATTTGGAGGGGAGATGAGAATATTGGTCAAGTTCATTTTGGCTGATATTCTTTTTAAAAAATGGAACCAACTTAAGTTATTATGTGGTCCGTCGGCATGGACACTATTTTAATTTGTAGGTATAACTATTATAGGCAATTACGTGTTCGAAATAACCCGTTCTGTGCACGGTCCAGCCCACAAGTCCAGCCACAAACAAACGAACAACTAACCATTCGCCATTGCTTATTAGTCACGAAACGCGGAACACTTTCCACGAAATGCTGTTATTATCGAATTACCGAGAACTTCAATAGCCTACCAGGTAATTCAAATTGTCAGGTGTAAAGGTGAACCAACACTGTCGCAAGTCATCATCAAGACAAAACAGCAGCCAAAAAACTTGGTAGCCTGAGCCACGCCTGACTCTCTATCAGGCTCATCAGGTGCGCTCAGCCATGCAAATAGAATAATTTTTTATTCAAATAAACTTTTACTGCTGCCACCTCTGGAAAGGCTCTGCCAAGTACCAACTCGATGCATTAAACTCGATAGATCGCCGCGCCCGCCGTATTATTTAAAAGAAAGAAAGAAAAACTGTAGGACGACAAGCCAATTTTTCAGTTTGTTCTTGAATATCCTATTAATAATATAAATGCGAAAGTTTGTAGGGTTATTGCCTACTCAATCACGTCGCAATGACTGAACCGATTTGGCTGAAATTTGGCACAGAGATAGATTATAGTCTGGAATAGGACACAGGCTACTTTTTATCCCGGAAAATAAGAGAGTTCCCGCGAGAGTAAAAAACTTTAATCCACGCGAACGAAGTCGCGGGTATCATCTAGTAATTTATATTTTTAACATTTCATAATCATTTTTCATTCACCTTTGGGAGATTCTCTTAATTATTTCTGGACCGATTTCTGTAACAGTTTTTGAGGTTTTCTTTAGTAGGTACGATTTTGGCACTAGCCTATTTTATCATCGTTTCAATCCCCAATTGCACCCATAGAAATATTTTGAAACTTTACAACTTAGATCGATATGCTACAACAGTTGCATAAATTCAAATAACTATTAGATATTTATATAAAACTGCTTTATAAATATTGATTTTATGGATCGAAAAAATAGAGCAGATTGCGTTTATTACACCATTATGGTAATTTATTGTTATTTAAGCGGCATTTCTTACGCTATTGAACGTGAGGTGAGGCCTTTCGTAAGTAGGCCGGACTGTAGAGGGCGCCACAGTTTAACAAATACAGTGGGGGATTGTCCATCAAAATGGAGTTAAAGGGGTCATAAAACTAGTGGTTCGCCCCAAACTGAGACCTCGCGATATCCCATAATTCCCAAAAGTTTTAATTATATATTGTAATAATTAACTTTTAACATTAGACGCAATAAAAAAAAATAGTTGACATAAAACTGTTTTACTGACACAGCGCCATCTATTAGCATTATAGTGAAGCTATTAGCTTCACAATAATGCTAATAGATGGCGCATTAAAATTAAATAATTTCGTTTCTTTATAACATTTATCTAATTTTAGTATTTGTTGTTCAAGTACAGGATATAACTGAATTTTCAACCAAGTTTCACGTTCTAATATTCAGTAATTCAGAAGTTATAGGGCTCTGACAGACATTTAGGCGGACACACTTCTCTGTCTAGTAGGCAAGCGCCCTAGTTGACTCAGAGAACTCGCTTCGCTCGTTCAATAAATAATAATAAAATAATAGCAAAAGTTATGTGCGTTTTACGCAATTAAATATCACTTGTTGTAACGGTGAAGGAAAACAACCTGAGGAAACCTGCTTGCCTGAGAATTTGCATAATACGCTCAAAAATATATGAAGTCTGCCAATCTGCACTTGTGTGTATAAACACAGGTGCAGTCTCTACTCCCTCCCTCTCATAGTCCGATGGGATGGACATCCGACACGACCGGAGAGAGATATAGACGCAGGACCGATGCGATGGACTGATTTGTTTTACATGCTTGACCACTATCGTAGCATGGAAAGATTTCTCAATCTTGATTGATCATGAAAATGTTCATTTTGATGGACACGAAAGATGAAATATCGGCATTTAAAATTAATATAAAATTACCTACTCCATTTAAAATGGGTACAATTTAAATGCTTGCCAAAATATTTTTTTAGACCCTAAGACTAAGCACCAAATAAAATATGTTAACCTCTTTGTATTCTTTTGGCCTACCAAAATGTATAAATACTCACCAAATCTTGTTTCCCTGAAATAGTAACATTAATACCCAAAATGATAGTTCTAAATAGCTTCTCTATATATAAAATTCAAAGTCCTGACTGACTGACTGAGATATCAACGCACAGCCTAAACTACTGAAGTTAGAAACTTGAAATTTTTACATTTGGTTCCTTTTATGACGTAGGCACACACTAAGAAAGGATTATTGGAAATTCCACCCCTAAGGGGGTTAAATAGGGGATGGAAGTTTATATGAAAGTCCGTCATTTTTCAAGCTGTTTCCATCTAAGTTGGTATTAGAGCTTTCAGTTAAAAATAAAGAAGTACGTGTGTCACAGTTTTTGAAAATTCCACCCCAAAATCTAATTCCACGCGGACGAAGTCGCGGGGGCAAAAGCTAGTTACACTAAAATTACAGTCGTTTCCCTTTATTTATTCCCGCGATCCCCCGCGCCTCTCCACGCAGTTTTGTCTGTCCTACCCTTTGAGTGTTTTTTTAAGCGCGTAGACAGAAGCTCGCGAAGGAGGTCCTGAATGAAGCGAGCCTACGAGGCCGAAGGGGGAGGTGGCGAGCGAAGCGAGCCGGCGACCTCCTTAGCGAGTTTGGATTCATTTAGTTTTGTCTCAAGCACTTGCAAAATTATTCGTAATCATGTTAGGTTGGCAGTTATTTGATAAAAGATTGCCTTTCAAAAATATTTTCAAGTTTAATTACTGTTAATTGTGCTAGTAAAATTCAATGCGCAGCGTCGATAATATTAGCTACCTATAACAATATATACCTATTGTATCGGATACGAAATAACATATCATTTTATTGTTAGTGCGATGCGTCTTCCATAAGTGATTATTAGAAGATGGTAAGGTGGCCTTTTGCCGAATAACTCAAATGGAACGGTCACGGTCGACGTACCTACGTAGTAAAAAGTGCTAAAACAACGCACGCTAATTTACGTCATAAAGTAAACAGGATAGTCGTTAAAATTGAATGTCAATCTTGGGATTTTAATAGACTGCTGCAGGTTGTACCGGTTCTACGTAACTACCCATATAGCAACGCTTGCTGGCAAACTTAGCTCTGCTGCTTACGCTGTTAGGAAGATTCGACAGTTGACTGACATAGAAACTGCAAAAATTGTTTATTTTGCATATTTCCATAGTATTATGTCATACGGTATCTTAGTATGGGGTAAGGCAGCCGATATTGGAAAAATTTTTGTTTTGCAGAAGAGGGCAATCCGCGCAATCTATAATTTGAGGCCGCGGGATTCCCTTCGAGAAAGATTTAAAGAGATAGGCATTCTTACAGTAGCTTCACAATATATTTATAACAACATAATATTTGTCAGACAAAACATTTTGAGTTACAAAAAAAAGAGTGATTTGTCCGATAGACCAAGTAGAAATCCAAATAGGCTCATGTTTCCTGGGCTGCGTCTCAAGAGGGTCCAAAAGACATTTGTGAGAATGGGCGTGACGTTTTACAATAAAATTCCACAGTCAATCTTAGACTTGCCTCTACACAAGTTTAAGAAATCAATTAAATCTGCTCTCATGAAAAAAGCATATTATACAATTGAAGACTATGTAAATGATAAAAAAGCGTGGATATAATTCGCTCCAGTGATTCATAAGACAGTAATAACTATCCTGTGTTCAATAACAATTGTAAATTTTTTATTTTTTTTGAAAAGAGCAACCGCCGAGTTTCTTACTGGCTCTTCTCGGCAGGAAAGGCATTCCGAACCAGTGGTAGATTCATTGACGATTCAAAAGTGCTTGTAAAAGTTTATTTGAATAAAAAATATTTCTATTTCTAAAAAAAAAAAAATATTTCTATTTCTATTTCTATCAAGAAACGCATAACAGCGCACGCTAATTTATGTCATGCATATAAAACTTTAGAGGTCATAATTGCACGTTAGTTTTAATATTTTAGTAAGCTGCTGTAGGTTGTTTTGAGTTGGCTGAGAGTTGTGACGGCTGCATAAATATGGAATTTCTAAATTAATTGCATACTTTTCTGTGAGTCAAACTCAAAGCATATCCGAAGTTCGAACTTTGTGATTTTTGCTAAAAATCTCGTGGGAACTCTGATTTTCCTTACAAAGGCTTTACGTTTATTTGGCTCCTCCAAATAAACGTAAAAAAAGGGAATTTTAGCCAAGTTCAGCATGGCTAAAGTTCCTTTTAGGGTTCCGTACCCAAAGCGTGCCAACGGGACCCTATTATTAAGCCTCTGCTGTCTGTTCGTCTGTCTGTCAGCAGGCTATATCGCATAAATCACAAAAGGTTGGAGGTCTCGGGTTCAATCCTCAGAGGAGACAATTTGGGAAATTTATAATTTCTGAATTGTCTCTGGTCTGGTAGGTGGTTTTGGCCACCCTACCGTCAAAGACGTGCCGCCAAACGATTTAGCGTTCCGGCACGATGGCGAGAAGAAACTAGAATTAGGGGTATAGATTGAATGTACACTACCATACCCCTTATAAGTTAGTCCGCTACCATCTACCACTTTATCGTCACTTACCATCAGGTGAGATCGTAATCAAGGACTATCTTGTCATCGCATAAACAAAAAAATTTACTTACCTATTGATAAGCCAGAAAGGACATCAAGAAAAGATAAATCATGCACAATGTAACATTGAATCGTTTTATTTACGTGACAAAAGGATGCTTCTTGAATTTAAACGAGAGAACCATCAGTGGGGTTAGTATAAGATTTACTTCGATTGATCGTATTCATATACTATGACATTAACGTAAAACTAAAATGAACCATAACCACATTGTGTTAGAGCTCAATTGCGTGCATGCATTCTTATACTTTTACGTATACGGATAAGCTCCAAACTAAAATCGGTTGTACTGAATTTGTGACTTTAAATCAATACCGTTAAGGTCCATTTTACTTTGACGCTAATGTCATAGTGTACGAATACGATCAATCGTGTTAAATCTTATACTAAACCCATCAGATACTACGACGTTTGATATGACTTCAAGCGGAAAATTGATTTCCGGAAAACTAAGATGACCTCCCTGGCTTAGCGGTGTCTCTGGTTATCAAGTGGGAGGACTTCGGTTCGATTCCGGGGGAAAAAATTTAGAAATTTCATCACCATCGTCAGCATCAGCAATCTATCAACGGATAACCACTGGACTCCTCTCTGAGAGGGTTAAGAATTTTTACGTTTATATTATAACTAGCTGTTGCCTGCGACTTCGTCCGCGTGGATTAAGTTTTTAATAATCCCGTCAGAACGCTTTGATCTTCCGAATTAATAAATAGCCTTCGGTTCGGTTCTTGTTCGGTTCTCGTCGGGTGACCGCCCTCGGCCACCGACTTACCGCATCGCATTGTTCGCCCGCGCTATTTTTTCTTTTTGCTCGGCTTCTAAGAGTCGTACCGAGATATTGAATAGCCTATAACCTTCCTCAAGAATTGGGCTATCAGATACAAAAAGAATTTTTCAAATCCGACTGATAGTTCCAGAGATGAGCGCGTTCAAACAAACTCTTCCACTTTATTATATTAGTACAGATGTTAAAAGACTATCTAGTTTGCCACACGTAAGTAGGTACGTGATATGTATAAAAACTGCCAAAACCGACCTTCAGACCGGTAAATTGTACATCGTTTATAAAGTAATTAGCGAACGATGATCACACTTATAATCGTGATGATCGTGAATCTCTGCTGGCGTCAGACGCTATTCCACGTTGGGATTAGCTTGAGGTCTTAAGACCTCACGCGTGATCAGGATGGTCTAATGACATCATCTCAACGGAATGGCGTAATATTAGCAAATTGTATCCACAAAAATAACCGGATAAATTGAATTCATAAATGGTCAATTCGTAAAGGAATTAGATTAGGTACCATAACGTCAATTAGATTTTGTTAGAGCTTTGTTTATCTAAACTCGAGTGCCTGTACCGACAACGTAGGAAATACCACAGAATACTGTCATGTATTCTGTGTGTGTGTTTTTTAGCGAATTACATTGCTAATTAATAAACTAACACACAACAAATACAAAGTTACTATGTCGTTCTCAATCTATCGCCCTTTAGTTTAGTGAATCTAAGTTGGAAGTGAAGTTTTTAATTTCAATCTTTAGTCTTACTAGTGAGGCGCCCATGAGTTGAGATGGTAATGATAATACAGGTAAGTATGACAGGTAAATATGAGAGTTCAGGGCTGGATATAGAATTCCCTCAGAAAACTCAGATCTTGGGCAAAATTGCTAGTTGGATGCAGTTCATCAGTATTTAAGCCTGCACTACAGTCCAGATGCAGTCAATCTATCTAGCCTAGCTAATATCTATCTACCTTTACTTTATATAACCTCCTCCTTTTTGGAAGTTGGTTAAAAAATACTAGCTTTTGCCCACGGCTTTGCTCATATTAAGTTCGATTTTCAAACCCCTATTTTACCCCTTTGAATTTTCAAAAATGTTTTCTTAGCGGATGCTTACGTCATAACAGCTATCTGTATGCCGAAATTCGGCCCGATCCGTCCAGTGGTTAGAGCTGTGCGTTGATAGATCAGTCAGTCAGTCACCTTTTCCTTTTATATATTTAGAAGATTATCCTGTAGGATGCGGGCAGGGTCGTCGTACTTGGCGGCGCGGACGGCGCACTTGCCATGCGGATTGCACGGTCCGCACCCGACCGCGTGCATTTCGCATGCTACACGTGTTTCTATATTACCTATATGCTTTTATTATTTATTTTTTAACTTGCAATGTATATGTGTGGACGTTCAAGTCAAATCTTGCAAGCTGAATTAGAACGACTTCCCGGTTTCCGGTTGAGCTGAAAACTGAAATGCATGTGTATGCAAATCGGATGACACTCGTGGATATCTACATATGTCGTTTGACATAGACATCCATGAGTGTCAACCGGGGAGTGGGACATTAATTGAAGTAAAAGCGATATTTTGGAAGTATTTTCAATACAAAAACTGGTAGAACGCCCGATTTATTCCTCGGTTAAACGTCACTCGACGTTGCTGGTTGCATTGGTACTCTGCTATAGATACTTTATCCCGTGTTCCCGCTTGGCAGTTAGCAGAAAACACGTCAGACTGGAAAGACGAGTAAAAAGGCGTCCCGACTCCCGCATCGGTCGGTTACCGCCGCCGGTATAGTGTTGGGTAGGACATGACTTGAAAATGAGTTTGTAAGAATAGCCTCTTTATTGTACTGAGCTAGTATGTACTGGACAATGTTGTCCCACTTCATGAGGCGAGGCGTACTGAAGCTTGGCATTACATTTGAAGTAATGAGTACAAATATGACATTTGATGTCACTACAGTCGGATTGAAGACATTGATACTGAATCGCCTCAGGTACAATAACAGGACACTGTCCACTTAACAAACACCTTTACATTCTAGGTATTACCGACAGTCCTCTGTTCAGAGCATGCATGGAGGGCGACGAGACACCGGAACACGTACTGCTTAAATGCAGGGGTGTATCCAACCAACGGCACGATTACATTGGCTCTCCAGCTACCCTTCCTGAAGTCCTTGCCGACCTGGGTGGCCTGCTCGGATTTTGGAGGGAGCTCGGCTGGCTGGAGTGATCCGGCGGGGAGCTGTACCAGTGGAACCACGCAAAACGGGCGAATCGACGCCTACTTGCGGAAAAGATTCCCAGGAAACGAAGACGAAGACGACTGAATCGCCTCAGCCTCAAAAATGTGAGTAACAAAAATGTGAAGTAGTACATTTTGAAATGTTGAGCCGCTCTTACATTTTGACGTCATGTACGGGACAAATGTACCGCTTCTTGTATGTCCAACTCAACACTACGCTGCCGCGCCGGTAGAATAGTCGTCGTTTTGTGGACTCGATGCTCGCAGCTGCACAAGTTTCCGACAAGGCACGCTAAATGGCAGGAAGGCTGACTTTACTGCGCATAAAAGATTTATTATATTCGTCTTGAGTTGCTTTCCAGTTCCCAGTAAGACGGTTCGACGGCCCCGCTTTAGTTATGTAACTCGTTTCCTAGTGATTGGATCCTTATGGCTGTACTGGTCGATGCCCACAATTCGATCGCGGGGATTTATCTATTTAGCTATACTACCTATACTATATGGCGTACCTCTTCTAAATTCAGAGAGTGTGAAGGGGTAAGAGTTACGTGAAAGAAAGAGAGAAAAATCTAGGTGAATAACACGGTTGGTAAGTAGGGTTGTGTCTTCTTATTTATTCTAATGGGACTTTTAAGGGTAACCTTTATAATATGTCAGCGCCATCGACACACAAAATTAAAAGTGACAATAGATGAAATCAACCACATATAATTCAATCTAAAAGTAGGTATTCCAATTTGAGAGATCACAAACTTTAATAGCCGATATGCTCAAAGGTACTAAAAATAGATTAAAAAAAAATACCAATAATAAGTTAAGTTGTAGAGGATAGGAGAATATTAGCCAAGTACCTAGTCATGTTGAGCCAAGTTATTAAATTAAATCAACTCAATCTAATTTTAAAACAAACACAGTAGGTACTGTTAAAGCGATGGCCTAAAAAAACTTGCCAAAAGTGCGACCCACTTCGCTGGATTTGCATAGCAATGCAATGTTACGCAAATACCTACTTGGACACGCGCACCAAAGTCTATACAAATAAATAATCTATACATCTATACAAATAAATAAAATTGAAGTGTCTGTTTGTAATATCAAAAGAACAGCTTTTTACTAACTGCATACGAAAGTAAATACGACACTTGTAACAAGAAAACAATTTTTAAGATTTTTGTTTGTCTTTCTGTCTGTTTGTTTGTTGCCGCTTATCTCGGGAACAGCTGGACCGATTTTGATGGGACTTTCACTGTTGTTATCGGGCGTAATATAGGCTACTTTTTTAACCGACTTTCTAAAAAGGAGGATTTCTTAACCGATTTGCGTGAATCTTTCTTTAATCGTCACAAAAACTATGCGAGATTTTCCCATAAAAACATCAGATTCCAACTCTTCAATCCTGAACCTCAATCCACGCGAACGAAGTCGCGGGCATCAGCAAGTAAAACATAATATCAACTTACAAATAAAACAACCCACAGATCTGTAAATCGAATGCAAGAACAATCACATCATGACATCACTGCACGCATGACAAATATGTGATGTGGGTTCCATTTCTAGCAGTACTAATTTGAAAAGTAATAAAAATAATTAATCATACGAACTGAAATGTTAAGACTTTTGCCTCCTTAAGGGAGGTCATGTCACACCTGATGGTAAGTGACGATGTAGCCGCTAAGGTGTGGAACGCCCTACTGGCATCACGGCATTTGTATTTCCTGCTACCTACGTATAATTTGAGTGCCAACATACTTTCAAGAGATAAGTGAATATTCATTTTCTAGGCAAGCGCGCTCCAACCTAGACCTCATTATTGCTTTCCACCATTGACTATCAGTCTATCAACAAGCGCAAGTCTATCTCGAAATAAAAAAAAAAAGATGAAGCGCGCTTGACTAGTAGATGCCTATTCACTCTTATCATTACCAATACACTAACACCGTGACAGTAAAACCGCGTTCACAATCTCATCTTGTATCTAACGTTTCAGTCTTTACTCTTTTTGCCTTACACTAGTGTTCTGTCACGCGCATGGACTTCCAAACCTCTTGGCCTAAAGCCAGTAGCCATTAATTACGGCTTCGATCTAACAGCTTAACTCCACTCCTTGATGGATGTGTCAAACACTTTTTTACATTTTGTAATGTGGATGACTGTCAAGCCGATGCCTGCAGAACTTTAGACGAGGATATCTCTGTTGCCAAGATTAATCTGTGTACGCTAAGTAAGAAAACTCAATCGATAAATGATACGCGATCGAATATAGCACGAACAGAAAAATACACTGGCTAGATTATATTGAAACTATATGTAGTCTCGCTGGTCTGCTAGTTACCATATTGGACTGCATATGTAGAGGTTCTTAGTTGGATTCCCGGGTACCTAGAGATAAGAAGTAAGCGAAAAACACGTAAAACCTTCTTAAAAAATCTCTTCCCGGTCGTGTTAGATTTTCCACCGGCTACGGAGTAAGGGACAAGAAAAGTGCCCCTGTGTTTGCTCACATTTGTGAACTATAATATCTCCCGCGGAGATGGCTAATAGAAATAGAAATAGATTTTTTTTTATTCAAATAAACTTTTACAAGTACTTTTGAATCGTCGATGAATCTACCACTGGTTCGGAATGCCCTTCCTGCCGAGAAGAGCCAGCAATAAACTCGGCGGTTGCTCTTTTAAAAAAAAAATTTTTACAATGGGTAACAAAACAAAGGTAATCTCTGTGGACATTGGCCGCTGTGATTCGGTCGGAAGGACATTATTATTATTATATTGAAAGAAGTTGCCGAAGACACGACACAAGCCTGACGACCTGCCTGGCGCAGTGGTGAGCGCTGTGGTCTTATAACTGGGAGGTCTTGGGTTCGATTCCCGGCGGGTTCAATTTAGGAATTTATAATTTCTAAATTGTCTCTGGTCTGGTCTGGTGGGAGGCTTTGGCCGTGGCTAGTTACCACCCTACCGTCAAAGACGTGCCGCCAAGCAATTTAGCGTTCCGGCACGATGGCGTGTAGAACCCGATTAGGGGTATGGGTTGAATTTACACTGCTATACCCCTTCCAAGTTACCCCGCTACCATCTTAGACTGCATCGTCACTTACCATCAGGTGAGATCGCAGTCAAGGGTTATCTTGTTATCGATTAAAAAAAAAAAGCAAGAGCTTTTCGCATGCCGCTTTGAAGCTCGCAGACGGAAATCTGTCTACCTAGGAAGTATATTAAGTAGGTGTGTTGTAACAGAGATACCGTAGATCTAAGCTCGGCCGAAGTGTGCCAAGTGGCAACAAATAATGCTTTCTACAGACTAGTGGTTGAGAACTCGTTTCGACGCCGCGTGGGCAGACACTCGGGCCGTACTAGCTGAGGTGAAGTGTTATGCATGTGCTGCATCCACACAAGCGATTTTAATCATTTCCTTATCTTATCTGCCCTGTCATAGCTCATTGTGTCGCGAATTAGTCATCGGTAGGTGCTGGAACAACCTTGCGCCGGAAAGCTCAATATTGGAAACATTTTTTGTTAAGCTCAATATTATCAGACCCCTCACTAGGTAGACCGACAGTATCAGGGGTTGTCGCAGGAAGCCTATAAATAAACCTATTTAATCGTATTTAACGTGCCTATGTACCGAAGAGCTAGTCACGCAGAGATACCTAAGCAGTTAGCTGAAAAACGCTAATAAATTACAACTAACGGTAGTGGAAATGTTGTGATCTGTGTGTGAATCTGGCTAACTGGAAAGGATACTATTTAGAACATTTAATTAAGCCTTGTTAGACGGTCTAGTCACAGATGTCCGCACGTGCGAATTAGACCTAACGGTAGCTGTTTAGTGTTGTACTGATATTGCTTGAGGCGCAAATCGACAGTTACATTACGATTAGAAACGTGAGGTCAAATTAGCGAGAGATATATGTAGAGTAGGTAAACTTATTTCTTAACAAAAAATTTATCTTCCCTGCGAGATGATCAGAAATGAGGAGATTCGTAGGAGAACCAAAGTTACTGACATAGTTGAGCGAGTCGCGAAGCTGAAGTGGAAATGGGCGGGGCACATTGTTCGAAGAACTGATTGTTGTTAGGGTCCCAAACTAGGTAGACCGACGAAATCATACAAGTTGCAGGAAGCCGTGGACGTCTATCGATTTAAGGAAAAGATTGAACGGTCTCTGAACGAATGGTGATTGAACGGTTGGTGAAGTCTACCGATAGACACTCAGAAAAACAGACGCAATGGGCAAGTTCAAATTCACCCAAGTTGATTGAGAGAGCTCGCTTCGCTCGCTATATGTCACCTGACTTATCACTATAAAGTTTTACAATTAATTTATAATATATTTAAATGCAAATTATAAATGAGCAATAAACAAAATTTAATCTTAATCGTCCTTCACCTGTGTAACGTTACGATTACGTTTATTTAAATAAGGCTATTAAATTAATGAGATTGTTATCATAGAGATTTTCTAGAAGCCGATGATTTGATTCCACTATTTTTTGTGTTGCATAGGAAGATTTTTAATCTAGTTTTTTATTCACAAGTTGTGGCAGTCTCTACGAGGGTCTACAATAACAATAATATGTTTTTTTCATTTTTTGTTTAGTTTTATAAGATTTATTGTAACCTGTTGTTCGCCCATTAAATAAATAAATAAGAAGATTTTAATAAGCCTTTGGGTTTACTGGGACTTCATCGAATAAAACTATTCGCACTCAACTAGGTTTCGATAATGAGATTCAATTATGATCATGATAGATTTAAGTCATGAGTTCATGACGGTTACTTTGTCGCCTCTACATTGGTAGTGTTTGTAGAGAGTTAAGAGTTTCTACTTTCCCATAATATACTATAGTTTGCTTAAAAAACTATTGTTTATGTTAAACTACATAAAAACACACTATATCTACTAGAGATGGAAGAAATAAGATGTAAGGAATTGCACTTTCTCTCATATTTGTAACGTAAAGTAAATCGAGCGCATCCACATACATGCATTACACTTGGTATTTGTTTGAGTATGTTGCCTTGTAAACTTTAATGTATTTTTAAGTTCTCACAAAATTTGTGAAAAGGTCAACCGTCGAATTTCTTAAAAAAATTGGAAAAATTTTGGTTTCGGTTAACAAACCATGTCGGAATCATTTCAGTTAACGTTTCGGTTTCTATCGCTCACAACCGGTTAAAGAGTGAAACCATTTCTAAGCCAATTTCACAGCTCTACGCTTATACCGACACTGTTTTCTTCCGTTTTTTAATTTTCTATGACTACCTTTTTGAAGGAACTTAGATTAAAAAAAAGACGTGTGGCACTCGGGGACTGCTGGGTAAAGCTATTGCATAGCATTTTTTATCAACGCTATCTAGCGGTGAGAGGAGCCCCGTGTCAGGTTATTTTCGTTACGGAATTTCTGGATTCGGTCTCCACGCTCAAGGCGCGCGATAGAAGCTATGCAATAGCTTAAAAAATCTTTGCATCTGTAGTGAGTTAATAATTGTCTTTTTGTATTTAAATCCGCTGGCAATACCCATTTTATGTTCGGGCAAAAGACTTCCCAAGGATGAGAAGCCAGATTTTTTAGTTTGGGGGAAAAAAGTTTTTAGTTTGAGGGAAGTTCTCAATGACAGAATAGACCTGGTGTCATTAGATGTTAGATTCGTGGATATGCAAGAAATATTTTATGCAAAACTTTGGCAAACTACCACGCTCCAAGAGATTAGACTCAGGACCAAAGACTGTGCTTCCATTAGCATGAGATGTAACATTCCTTCTAGCTCATAACTTCTAGACAATTTCTTGACACGGCAGGGGACCCTCGATCTCTCATAAGCTAGCTATAAAACCAACCTACCATTAGTGTCCTAACAAATAGCTTCGTCGCCATAACGGTACAGTCGTCTGGTGAGTCCAATTCGACAGCAACGGACACTCGAATTGGTCACACAATACGATACTCGCACAAAAACTAACATAATTACCCACTGTCCGGCGATGTCTGACATTGAATAGTCCTCTCTACTGTACGTGTCCGGTGCACTGCGTTTTTTCGTGAAGAAAGCTCGCTTTCAAAGGTAATAAGTACCTATATGAATTAAATATTGTATGTTTGGTGAACCGCTTTGAAACTTTACTTGTGCCCAAGTACATCAAATCAAATCAAATCAAATCCTTTATTTGCAAGTATTTTTGACGACCTCCCTGGCGCAGTGGTGAGCGCTGTGGTCTTATAACTGGGAGGTCTCGGGTTCGATTCCCGGCGGGGGCAATTTAGGAATTTATAATTTCTAAATTGTCTCTGGTCTGGTCTGGTGGGAGGCTTTGGCCGTGGCTAGTTACCACGCTACCGTCAAAGACGTGCCACCAAGCGATTTAGCGTTCCGGCACGGTGGCGTGTAGAAACTGATTAGGGGTATGGATTGAGTTTACACTGCTATATCCCTTACAAGTTAGCCCGCTACCATCTTAGACTGCATCGTCACTTAAAAAAAAAAGTTGCATTTTAGGTTGTGTAGGTTTATTGGTGTTACATTATATTATAAAGGTTCTACAATACCCAGCCCATACTCAGGACAAAAACATAGACTACATTTATGAAAATGAAAGTGTTCCTGCGGGAATCAAAAAATCTTATCTTACGCGGATGAAATCACGCATCATCTAGGCTTTTACAATAAATTAAATTATTTATTCTAAGTTTATAGGCACAAATAATCGTAAAAAGCTTACCAAACATCTCATACTAACTGTCACGTTGGTTATTTACTTTCCGTATAGTGAATAATGAAATTCCTCGAAGGGTGAGCGACTCGTGGAACGGGTTATAGAGAACTAGAGGTCAGGTGGCAACGACTCCTCTATACCGGAAACTTTTACTATGACTAAGCTTCACAGGGTGCTTACTGCTTACGTGTAAAGTTGAGACCTTTGACTTCTCGCTAGGAAAAGCACTTCCGAGACCAGTGGGGCGATTCAGACCTGTTCGATAACATAACGTGTCGATACGATTAGATATCGATCTCGTAAAAAAAATTTTTGTCGTGTGATTCAGAGCGTTTGGTTTGAGGATACGATTCGGTATCGACTACGTTATCGACATCGACAAGATACATTCGATTACAAGAGCATTTACGAATTGAAAATATATGTTATCGTACGGTAACAAACCGAATCGACCGATAAATAAGTTATCGGAAGGGTCTGAATCGGGGGGCAGCACCGGTAGCATGGTTAGGAGATAAAAGTTTTATCCCCCGATTTTATCCACTGACAGGGGATAAAATTATCTTTTCCCTATGCTAAAGCATGGCGACAGAGGAAAAGGCGATGTATATTTCTATAAGTATTATCCACTGAGTGTTATTTCCACCGCTGTGCCCATGCTCGACGGGTGGATAAATCTAAGCGAGGGGACGAACGTTTTATCCTTTTCCCGGTGATAAAATTTCTCCCGCCCATGCTACCAGTGCTGTGGTACAATACTATTTTTTTAAAGGGTATTAGCCAAGCTGAAGTTGACTAATGTCCTCCTATCACCTCCAAATAAGCGGAAAGCTTGTGCTAGGAGTGGGTACGACAATAGTGCAATGGGTGGGATTCGAACCTGCGACCTTTGAGTTTTGAGTCCGCACCTTTAACCATTGAGCTATTGATACTTTGGCTATTGAGCCGTTAATGGATCAAGATCATGCGACATTTGAAAATTCACTCACTCTCACAGTGAGTCTTCACTTTAACAGGCTAAGTTTTCTTGGTTAGTGAACTGGGTACTCGCAGATGTAGGGCTGATTGCTTCCACGCATCTAAGTCATTAAGATATTATCAACCTCTATTGTATAATAGTCAGCTCTGCTACACCTTCATTAGCCCGGAAACGAGGTCATCTGTAGCCAGCGTATAAAACAAAAGAAAACTACAAGCAGCCTCCGAAATATCGCTACACTGCCATTTTGAAATGAGCTCAGTGTTAACAAGTGCAACCTATTACTTTAAATTAGGATACTTATCGTTAAAACCCTAGCAGTACTGTTTTCACCAGTCAAAGATTTAGACTTTTTTGTTCAAGCAGCAACCTTTTCTTATAAGAATGGGCTTTTACTTTGGCATTTCAAAATAGTTAGGTAGGTAATCAACGAAAAACATAATTCTTTTGAAATAGTAATCAGCCAAACCAGACAAAATCTGTATGGTACAACGCGCCGTTTACGCTGTATACTGCCACTCTTCCGGCATAGCTAGCATGGGTGGGAGAAATTTTGTCCCCGGGGAAAGGATAAAATGTTTATCCCCTCGCTCAGTTTTATCCACCTGTCGAGCATGAGCAAAACGGTAGAAATAATATCCACAGTGGATATTCTTATAGGAATATACGTTTCCTTTCCCTGTCGCCATGCTTTAGCATAGGGAGAAGATAATTTTGTCCCTTGTCAGTGGATAAAATCTCGATTTTATCCCTCGGGATGAAACTTTAATCTCCTCACCATGCTAACCCTGCAGTAGTAGAACAAGTGTAGGAACAACACAACACCACATAAAACCCTTTGAAATACACTCTACGGATCTTTCGCTCCGACACGAACTAAGGCTGAAATCTGTAGACCGCACTCTCACTCTCCTCAGACTCAAGACAGAGTTAAAACGAGACAGGTTTATCTCAGAGCATATTTGTGTCTCGTTTTAACCTCTATCTTGAGTCTGAGCTGAGTCAGAGCACGCTCTATAGATCTCAGCATAAGAGTTTGTGACTTGTGTGGAGAGTAGAGAAGGTGGGAGTGAACCAAATAAATAAAATAAAAATACCTATTCAATTAAGTTTTGAAATAAAATAAAGTGCCTATTCAAAATATTCGTCGCTCTGGTGTTAACTGCACATGCGATGTGAGTTCGAGGAATCGCGATTAGCTGTCAAACAACAATGTCGTAACGCCCGACTTTGATTTACGATAAAACAGCGCAGCAAACAAATGACAACAGTTCACAAATATTTCATACTTATTTACTTCGCAGGTGGACTTAGGGTTGCTACAATTTGTACAAGAAATAAACTCAACTCAACTATCATTTATAACTCAACTATAATTTTTTTAATATAACCTAAAGATCTTGCCAACACCTGTCCAACCAGATGGCGAGATAATTTGTTTAGTACCTCTTTTGTATAGTTATTGCATTTAAACAAGTAAAGACAAAGATGCAAATACTCAGATTCCACGCATTCTTGTCTGTCCTAGCTTGCGAAGGAGGTCCTATAAATTAAGCAAGTCTAGGAGGCTGAGTGGAGTGAACGTGGTAGGTGATGAGCGAAGCGAGCGGGTGATCTCGGTAGCAAAGCAAAGTAAATGAAGATCATCAATCAATTTAGCTTGGAAAGCTTAGAAAATACAAACATATTTATGGCTCTAGATACTGTTGAGCTGTAAATAGTTTGTATACTTTATGTTTATTGAGCTACCTTATATCCCTTAGTATATCTTATATCTATTTACTACAGTACGGTTGGCAACCCTAGTAGTACTCATAAATGCATTACATTTTGTCATGGTGCATATAAAATGCCCTTTAAGATTAGCTTTAGTTAGGGCCCAGCTAGGGCGTATTTGCGACTCTCTCTACATCGTATTTCTCATTATTCAGAATCGTTACTCCGTTGCGTCGATCACTCTAATGTCAGTCTACTAGTGCTATTAGTTTATATCGGAACTTTACAGGATAGACGAAGTCGCGAACATTAATCTGCTTCCCGAACGCGTGGTATTTTGGTTTTGATTTTTTTTAGAACTCCCATTCTCACTTCTCACCAACATTCACTTTCTATTAATTTCTTCTTATCTCTTGAATCTTTATGGAACACCTAAAGGTGAAAATGAAATTGGGTAAGTGTTTGTATTTACGGGCTACCTGCGTAAAGAAACTCCTACTTAGGGGATGATTTAGGTCCGGTTTGTGAAAACGGAGAACAGTTTGCAGTAATATACCGTTGTCAGCAGCTTAAGATGCGAACCAGCGTGCATATCTTGCAACACACGCGAACATCTCTGCGCCAAGTGTGTCACTGGGATAAACCGGCGTTATAACACCAACACGTGCCAAACGCGCGCTGTTATACGATAACCTTGACTACTAAAAGCTTTTCTAGCTAAAACGATAATGCACGATAATCTAGAGTCTAGAATATTTCGTCATGATCGTTGAACAACGACGGATCTGCATTTTGCCAACTTTACATCAGTACAGACATTTGAAATAATTTCCGAAGTTTTGTTTTTATAACTTTTTAAATACAAAATCTATAGCAATGCAATTTCACACATACCCAATAAAAAGTTACGGGTTATAAATAGTAAACAAATCATAGTTGTTAATTAAATGTCCAAATATGCCAAGGAGTTATTTTTGAACTTTTTGCAAATCCGTCACTATTCTACGAACTCTCTTATTTTCCGGGATAAAAAGCCTATGCTATTCCAGTCTATAATCTATCTTTGTGCTAAATTTCAGCCAAATCTGTTCAGTTGTTGCAGCGTGATTGAGTACCTAACAAATATCCATCCAAACTTTCGCATTTATAATATTATAAAAATAGGAATAGAATAGTACGATCAGCCGATCAGAGAGGATTGCAATCATCACACGTATATATAAAAGGAAAATTTATAGGACTGACTGACTGACCGACTGATCTATCAACGCATAGCTCTAATCACTGGACCGATCGGGCTGAGGCATAAAAACCACAGATGTGCATTGCTTCCGTACTTATCTGTCATAATAGTAAACCAATCTCCTAAAGTTAGTCATAATAAGCGTAAAAACCTAAGGATTAATCGATAAAAAATATAACAGGAAATACCAAAGTCAAGTTAAGTGATTGTCAACTGGGCAGGTTTTTACAACACTACAACCTTATGCATAGACACTGACAGCGTAGAAATATTCATACCTAACATAAAATCAAGTTACGTTACCTAAACATCGCTAAAATAATAATTATCTAAGTGATACATGATGTTATATTGTACTAATCTGTATCGTCCTGTACTTTATCCTATTAATAATAATACTCGTAATATTATTCCTAATTAATTAATATTATAAATGCGAAAGTTTTGATGAATGGATGTTTGTTACTCAATCACGCCGCATTGACTGTATCAATTTGGCTTGGCACAGAGATAAATTAGGCTACTTTTTATCCCGGAAAATAAGAGAGTTCCCGCGGGAATTAAAAAACTTAATCCACATGAACGAAGTCGCGGGCATCAATGCATTTTAACATGATTTTAACCAATAGCGTTAGGGTACCAGCCAATCAGATGCCATTGCGATCGTTACACTGATGCAATCATTTTTAGAGTATCGACACGCTGGATACATCCTGTCACACCGAGCTTATGTTGTATAGTTCTTTGAATTCACGAGGGCACGTGGCTCATGGTTGTGTGTGTGTCGTATCTGTATAAGGGTGAGCGAGAGCTTCCGAGAGCTTCCACCTATGCTCCTGACAAGCACGCACACTCACGCAATGTGCATGTACACGACGTAACCACAAGTAAAGCGCCCGTAACTTCGTGAGATAAACGTACTACACCCATGACTATACATTTGAAAATCTGTGTAAATATGCAAATTATTGTCACCGACTCTCCGACCAACTGTACCGACCCAATTATTCATACCTAACGAACGGCCCACGTGTATCTAAAATAGATAGAAACATTGTATTGTAACCTCACGTGTAGGTGTCTCGGCTTGCACATAATATGCATGCATTAAATATCTTGTTTTATTATGTTATATTGCTTTCACTTCTATTCGTGCAAATAAAACAATTACAAAACATTATTTTGTTTTATTCATTTCTAGGTATGTATTAATGGGTATAATTACCGTATATATTGCGTCATAGAAATACTGAGAACGGGAAAGGTTCCACTAAACTTTTACAGTAGGTACAACATTAAAGATCACTTTGTAAACTTTGTTTGCTTTGATTCATTCTTATCCTTACTAATACTTACTAATAGTATAAATGGGAAACTATGTTTGTTTGTTGGTTTGTCCTTCAATCACGCTGCAACAAAGTACCGGATCAATTTGCGATTTTTCCCATGGGTATGGGTATAATGGGAACTTCTTGGTCAGGACATTTTTTATTTATTTTTTTCTCCTTAAAAAAATATAAGTCAAGCTGAACTTGACTAATCTCCATCCTCTCCCATCCAAATAAGCGAAAAGGTTGTGCTAGGAGTGGGTACGACAATAGTGCAACGGTGGGGCTCGAACCTGCGACCTTTCAGTTTTTAGTCCGCACCTTTCTACTTGGGCTACTGAGCTATTGTCCATAACAACCACCCGATAAACAAAGCTTTACCGTCTTCATCATGATGTTGTGCTGTTCATCGTAATTCGCATGGTTCTTACCTGGAATAAAAAATAAAAAAAAATCATTAATAATGTCCTCCCGACTGAATCCGGTCACGGCGGCAAGATAAACATCCCAACTAGCAAAGTACTCCTATAAAAAAGACTATAAGTCTATCAATACTAATAAAGCTCCTATAAAGGCATTGTATTACACTCTTTTACTTATAATAGCATTTTACAAGCATAAGCAGACTATAAGTAGATTATAAGATCGTTATAGAACTAAATACTCCTGTAACTACGCCCAAATCCACCTTTATAGTGGGTATGCTACAAGTATTTTTTAAGTTTAAAAAAGAAAGAGAAAGAACATTTTGCTAGTTGGGATCACTCTAATTTTATTCATTGGTGTGCTTTGCTTCTTTAGATAGATATTTGGGACGGAAGCAGCTTAAAACATCTGCTAGTGAAATACAACTTTTTAACTGTTTATTTATGTAAGCTTCAGTCGTCGACTTGCGAGAGCAAATACCTATCTAACCAAGTGTGTGACGACAGACAGACAGACAGACAGCTAGGAGGAAGCACGTGCTTAAATAGACTTATTTTAGGAAATGGTCATAAATGACGGTAATTGAACTGGTTTGACCTCACACCTTGAAAACATAATATCCTGCTATTACTGTTATTTATATTACAGGTTCTAAATTATGTTCGTTAGTCAATGGGTCTACGATAAATGAAGTCGAGCATCGGTAGATAGAGTCGTATGCGAACGTGGGGACAGCTTAAATTGAAGAACTTTCAAGAGGTCAACGGCATTTAATTTAAATTATTTGGAGCATAATTGATAATTAGGTAGAGAACCGAAAGGCCGACACAATGACTCGTAATTCAGTAAGTCAGTCAGTCATGAGAAAAACCACTTCCGCTCTTCTTAACCTTACTTTGTATGCTCACTATACACTCACGCCGCAAAAGCTCGCGAACGCGAACCGCTGTGTAGATAGATTCGCAGTTTCGCGATGTCAGTTTGAGGTCAGCTATATATGGCCAGAAACTAGCTTTTACCCAGCGAATTAATCTGCGTAGAATTCAGTTTTTGAAAATAGCGGGGAAACCATTTGTTTTTCCGGGATAAAAGTAGCCAACTTAGGTTCTCGACTACACCGATTCGAAAATCTCGTCTATTCTTAGCTCCTTTGCAGCGAAATCGAGGGACGAATCAACAAGCCAACAAATAAACACACGTTCGCAGATGTGTGGAATGTCTG
Source organism: Hipparchia sbordonii (assembly GCA_038048805.1). Lineage (NCBI taxonomy): Eukaryota > Metazoa > Arthropoda > Insecta > Lepidoptera > Nymphalidae > Hipparchia > Hipparchia sbordonii. The sequence continues at coordinate 922,422 of CM076107.1, read as the reverse complement.
TCATTTTTCTGTCTCTTGCATTCAACGAGAAAGTACGCTTAGTGTTAAAATTCCGATGGTTTGAAGATATAGTGCCTTTCGGTGCGCATCAAAATTTTTTCTGACAATAATATAGTGTTAGCGTCAATATCCGCGACAAATGGACTTATATGCGGATAAAGAATGACAGAGTTGAGTGACAGAAAAGTGGCACGGAGACGCGAATTCGCCCGGAGTGTAAAGCGGCCTTTATAAATTGCTACATTCAATGACACAATTAATTAAATAAAGTAACTTTATGCTATTGAATTTTTTTTTCATGCAATTCGAAAGGATTACATTAGGTAACTTAAGTTATTTGTTTTCATTGCATGACCCAAATATTACCGAGTTGCAAAAGTTTAAAATCTACTTCGATCGGTATTTATTTGTTCGAAAAAAACTTGCAACTTACATTGCAAATAATAGAGATAGGTATTGGAATAGATTTGGACAATTATTATCATAGATCTCTTCGTAAGCAGATAAGTAGGTACCTAGGAATCAAATGCCAGGTTCTTAATGGCTTGACTTTTGACTAGCCTAATAGCAAAGAAACAATATTCTCATATTTTTAGATAAAGCATGTTGGATAAAGTTTCTAGTAAAGTCGCAATAGTCACATAGTCAGGCGAGTAGAAATAGTGGTAGCATATAGTATAGGAGTTAGGGTTTTCAAAAATCCCCAAGAATTCTTTGTTTTTCGGAATAAAAACTACCTAGTCCATATGTCCAGGACTCCAGGTCTTCAATTTTATCCAAATAGAAAAAACATCGAACCATTGATCCAACGTTTGTTCATTATTGATGGACAAATCAATAAATCAACCAATCAACACACTTTCGACGCGTAAGCTGTACGCGCTTTCCTAGTTTAGGGGTCACGATTCCAATTAAATGTACTGAAGTTTCTCTATTGAACATAGATCTTTCTTTTGCATTAATAATAATTAATAACATATTAAAAAAATAACAAATTAACATGATAATATAGTATGTTTTTTTTATATATTATAGACACACGCTTGACCACTATCACAACTGATGGGAAGTGATGATGGGGTCTAAGGTGTAACGCGTTTGCCTAGATTCTAGAAGATGCCTATTCACTGTTGTTTTAAAGATACCCAAATTGTACGTGTTAAGAAACACAGATCTTGAAAGAGCGTTCCAGACCCTAACCTTGCGGATCAGGAGCACACTCACCTTCAATTTGATTTTATCTTCCTTTGACAACCCTATCAAAATAAGTACGAAATCGACATGATCATTATAGAAGCTTTGGATTACGGCTATTTATTGCTTATCTGCATTCTCCGATGCAGGCCACGATGACGGGCCGGGGACCGGGTGTCGCGTTGCACAAGTCGAAAGCTTAGCAAGCTCCATTGTTCAGGTATTACGTTATTCAAGTGTAACAGTTACAGGGGCTAATTATGTCGACACCGAGATGTAATGTAACGAGCGAAAAGGATAATAATAATAATAGTTATTAACAAAACGATTATTATTAGCTAATGAGCACAGTAGTGTTTTTACCTAGTAGCACTAGGTAATAATTTTTTTTAAAGAATATTAGCCAAGCAGCCCTGGTAGCATGGGCGGAAGAAATTTTATCCCCGGGAAAAGGATAAAACGTTTATCCCCTCGCTTAGCTTTATCCACCCGTCGAGCATGGGCACAGCGGTGAAAATATCACTCAGTGGATATACTTATAGAAATATACATCGCCTTCTCCTCTGTTGCCATGCTTTAGCATAGGAAAAAAATAATTTTATCCCATGTCAGTGGATAAAATCGGGGGATAAAACTTTTATCTCCTGCAAATGCTACCAGTGCTGAGCTTTTTTAGGATACTGTACCTAAAAGAATGCCAACGGGTCCTAATTACTAAGCCTCCGCTGCCATTCCGTCCGTCTGTCAGCGGGCTAGGTATATCTCATGAACCGTAATAAAATAGGTAGGTACTTACTTGAAACTTTCACAGAATTTACCTATATTTCTATTGCAAACAATCGCTTTTACGAAGGCACGACGACGTACCTAATACCTACTTCATTGAAATTATATTTAAAAAAAAAAATTTTTGAAAACATAATTTCAATGAAGGTTTTTAAGAATGCCGAAAGGAATATGAATTCATACGAGACGGTATTTATTATTTATAGGTATTTTTATCGAATTAATGATCAGCTCAAGCCGCTAATCACACAATACTCGTAATCACACTTTCCTTTGATTGCAACTGCATAGAATCATTAACCGTGATTGATATTTGTTATTATCTGTATCATCAAATAATTTTATTTAATTTTATTAATGTTTTATACATAATGAGTTTATTCCTAACAATGTTGTCAGTTGTTACTACTCGTACTTCCATGGCTTATATGCTATTTTAAATGACAGGAAAAATCTTCATCCGCTTCATATTATACCTACCTACCTACTTCACTGGTTTACTGTTTGATTTATCTATCTAACGCTATCCTTTTCCGCAGAGAGCATTATGAAAGAGATAGCACGAGATTAAAGAATGTCAATTTAGCAGAATTTGTCAGTTTAAGTTTGTCAATATAAAGTATAATAAATTTTACTTTTAGGGTTCCGTACCCGAAGGGTAATCAACGGGACCCAATAAAAGATAATGACTACGACATGATAGTGGAATTGATACAAGCTTTTATACTTTTGTCGTTTAATAAATAATAGGTGATACTGTACACAAATATCTAGGTATGTAATTTGTAGAAGGAATACAAGAATCTGTCACGAGTAGGCACTAATCTACCATTCACCATAAGCAAAATATTGACTCAGTTATTTACCTCATTCCTGACAAGCAATGAAATCGTACAACATCCAATATATTCTATAACAAGCGGTAATAATCTTTATTACGTTTTATGACATATTGACTAGAAAATAAGGTTGCTAATCAACTGGTTAAATAAACTACAGTTATCGGCACACTTTGTTCACTGCGGGCGCAGCGCAACGGTTCTCTCAGAAAACTTTTCTAATAAACAGATCTCTATATTTATTATGTATTATATTAACATTATCTGTATATTATGACTGATATAAACTAAGTTCAAGACGTAAAACAATTTGTTAGGAACATTTTTTTGATTACCTTGTTAAATAGGTACATACACAGGGTACATAATAAACATTTGAATATTATGTTGAATAGGTAAAATATTATGTAACTAATTCAATCAATCTTATATTAATAGTAGGTATAAACATCTGAATAATTTATTAAATATTTTTACGATATTATAATTCAATGAAATGAAAATAATATATATATCAAGGAGGTCTTTCTAATCGTAGATATCGTCACAATTATTTTGTCACTTTCATACATTGGTATGGAACCGAGGAGTTGTATTTAAAATTCTGTAAGTAAGTTTTAATTTACTATGTTGTAATAACACATTATTAATTATGTGGTATTACGTTCTTACATTTTGTTAACTTGATTATTTATTATTTTTTTAACTTGACCCGATGTTTTTTAATTTAATTTAACTACATTAAATTTACATGATACAAAAAACATGTTACAACTAATTTTCCGTCACATTACACGTCACTTTATCCTTGTTGTAGGTATAAAACATTAAGTACTAATTACGTAATATTATTTTTGTAATGTATTTCGATGAATAAAGGAAAACTTGACCATTTAACTTGCATGTGTTGTACCCAGATTGTACCTATTTACCTACATATTTTAATACTGCTTTATGTACACGAATAAATAATAATGAACTATTTATTTTCGTCAAGGTACATTGTCAGTGTCATTGTGATAACTTATTATCATAAAGTAATCATTAATCGAACATAACATCTAATCATATAAACATTATAATACAAGAATAAATAAGTATATTGTCTTACATACCTACATGCGATTAGATATTTCTTACATCCTTTTGTAATTATGTTTGACATCCGGTCAAAATATTTGTGGGGACGTACAGTCAGAAAAAAAAAATAGTTACCACGAATCATCCCGAATCCACGAATGATTGGCTCTTAAGGTGGTTTGATCCGGTCAGCGGTCACATCAGCGCCAATAGATGGCGTAGATTTTGTAATTAGACTTATTTTATTTTTTTTATGAATGAAAATGTGAATATTTTTTTATAATAATATGGTTCCCGGTTGTAGCGGTATATTTGTAATATATCCAACTACGTTTCAGATGTATTTTAATTTTCAAAATACTTTCATTTGTACTGATAATCACGCGGTGGTAGCAGCACTGCTGCTCAATATACTTTATTTATATCAGGACAAATGAAAGTATTTTGAAAATTAAAATACATCTGAAACGTAGTTGGATATATTACAAATATACCGCTACAACCGGGAACCATATTATTATAAAAAAATATTCACATTTTCATTCATAAAAAAAATAAAATAAGTCTAATTACAAAATCTACGCCATCTATTGGCGCTGATGTGACCGCTGACCGGATCAAACCACCTTAAGCAACGTCGATCTTTTGCTCCATTTCACCAATCAACATAAGAAATATTTCGCATTTATAATATCAGTAGGTAAAGGATAGAACAAATTGCATTAAACTGCACTGAGCACAGGATGCTGTCTATCAATTTTACGATAACCGGTTCCAGATGAGATCATAGCAAATGTGTATTAAAAAATGTATTGCTTCGATCTTCATCATCCTTTATTAAAATCCATTTAAATTCCTATGCACGTCATTGCACGACTCCATTTTGTGACGTATGATGTTAGTACCTATGCCGGTATTCCTCGAGTCATCGGTAAAAACGCAAAGTAACCGACAGTCACTTGTTTTACTGGTATAAGGCTGTTCCGAGAAAGAAAACTGACTGGTTTTACTTATTATGGAATCGAGAACTCATTCGTGTCTTATCGTTTGTTGATAGCATCTATAGAACTTTTTATACGAACATTTATGTAAACTACTCTTGAATTCCAACTCGTAAAACCTGTAGATCTTCTTAAAAGTATTTCTCAGAAATGCAAGTAACTCTCCAAACAATAGTGGATTCGAATACGTCATTAATTTTGAAGCCTAAGGGGCATTTAAATATATCTGACCTTCGGCGTTTCCTACAGTTTTTTACCCAGTTATTCATACCAATGTACAAAAGGTCTGGTGACATGAGCCCTCCTTGATGTACACTGCACTCTGAGGCAGAGTGCCACTTAACAACTTTTTAATGACTTTAAGTAGGCACCCATATCGTGACGCAATGTAGTCAAGTAAAGCATAATGATGTATAGTATAATTGGACCGTGTAGAAAAACCATTTATATACACACTTACCTAGTTATTACTATCAATAAAGAAGGCTACAAAAAAGTGCAAGAGAGTAACTGGAGCAGCTTTCGAATTAGATTATGATAATGATAAACTGTGTCAGACAGACGGATGGCCTCATAAGTGTTAGGGTCAGTGAGCAGGTGATGGAAAGAGAGCTATGCTCAGAGACTGGAGTATCCTTATATTATGATCAAATCAGAACATAGCTCATCAAGTCGCGAGGCTGAATAACGCGAGTAAACGCATCTTTAGTCCCCATCCCACAAAGTGGACGGACGAACTCAAGCGAGTCGGAATAAGCCTATACGTATAATATACCATGAGCGCAGGATGTTGAAGTCCTTGAAGCTGCTATGATATATTTGATGAAGACGACCAATGAAAAATTAAAACTTACTTCAAATATAACCCAACGTGCTTCGTACACCAATTTTCAAATACTTGTACAATCCTCAGATTTGCTACACCATTGTGTTCCTCTCTATCTGTCAATCAAACTTGAACAATGATGGCCTGAGGTCGATCGATTGCGTCACTCACATTATGTGCTGAGCTTGCGAAACTAAAGTGTATCAGGCATAGCTTTCAACCTATATTGTGTGCATTCACTTTGTTTACTTTTTATTGGTTTAGATCATGTTGATTTGGGTCGATGTTTCTACCATTCTCCAACTAGTGGCGAAAGATAAATTATTTGAACTTAATGTTGACCTTTCGTCGTCATGGTTGCTGTCACAACCGATGATCGTCCACAGCTGAACATAAATCTTCTCTCATTTCCACACTCCAAGGATTTATGTGCCCCTAATTGTCTCCAACGGCTCCATGCGACACGTTTGAAGTCATTCGACGATATATTAGGATGGGATCTGACAGAACTTCATTTCCGTGTATGGTGCCACTATGTATGGTGCTAATAGCCATAAAGATAAACTAATTAGATAATAATAATTAATTAATTTCAACAATAAGATCATTCAATATTAACAAGTGTAAAAGCAAAATGTTTTGTTGTTAGCGATTGAATGTTCAATCGCGTTATAAAATTTGCATTTAAGATAACAGATTTGCGATAGAAATTTGGGTGCAGAAAGAGAAAATACCAGCAAGCTGACAGATTTTACGAATCAAAAGAGTAAAGTGGAACTAAAATTCGTTTGTTTGTCATTAATCAGTAAGAACCATCAGTACAGTAGATCAAGGAAGTTTAGGTTTTTAAATGGAGATTTTAGTCCGTTATAGTCATGTTTCGAAATTCGAAATCTTTTAGTGATATCGAGGTGTGCAAATTCGTTCTAAGCTTATGTAGACCCATTCACTTGAAAGTTAAGAAAGGGCCCTCAATTAGATTCGCATTTACTTTACCACATTAATGTATATCTACGTAACTACCAATGCCTTTGAGTTATATACTCAGAGACCAATGCAGATGTTTACGAGTTATGACCTAACCCGTTCACTCATTATGCACATCGTGAAGGTTTGGTTCAGTGATATTATGGCTACCATTTCTCATTTCAGATTACATCACATCGTATCTCGTACCAAGTCTTAGAGTATGTTTTTGACGACCTCCCTGGCGCAGTGGTGAGCGCTGTGGTCTTAAAACTGGGAGGTCTCGGGTTCGTTTCCCGGCGGGGGCAATTTAGGAATTTATAATTTCTAAATTGTCTCTGGTCTGGTCTGGTGGGAGGCTTTGGCCGTGGCTAGTTACCACCCTACCGTCAAAGACGTGCGGCCAATCGATTTAGCGTTCCGGCACGATGGCGTGTAGAAACCGATTAGGGGTATGGGTTGAATTTATACTGCTATACCCCTTCCAAGTTAGGCCGCTACCATCTTAGACTGCATCGTCACTTACATCATCGTTGTTAAAAAAAAAATGTACGATAGAATCGCAATTGAGCGCAATCATCAAAACTTGGAATATGTCTAGTTATACGTAACCATGCTTCTTTCTTTTTACTCGTGACAAGATAGTCCTTAACTGCGATCTCACCTGATGGTAAGTGACGATGCAGTCTAAGATGGTAGCAGGTTAACTTGGAACGTGTATGGCGTGTAGATTCAACCCAAGCCCCCTAATCGGTTTCTACACGCCATCGTGCCGGAACGCTAAATCCGCTTGGCGATACTTCTTTGGTGGTAGGGACCAGAAAAATACATAGAGGTTTCTGATACATGTGTTATTTATGCTAAAAGGAAATAAGAAAAACAATTTGAACTAGCAAGTAATCGATGATTACTTACGACTTCATTGCAGCAGTTGAAAAAATATTAGACAGAAAGATTTGAATAGAGTAAATATATGTACATTTAGTACGTACTACCTAAGTATTTTGACGACCTCCCTGGCGCAGTGGTGAGCGCTGTGGTCTTATAACTGGGAGGTCTTGGGTTCGATTCCCGACGGGGGCAATTTAGGAATTTATTATTTCTAAATTGTCTCTGGTCTGGTCTGGTGGGAGGCTTTGGGCGTGGCTAGTTACCACCCTACGGTCAAAAACGTGCCGCCAAGCGATTTAGCGTTCCGGCACGATGGCATGTAGAAACCGATCGAAGGGTATGCCCCTTCCAAGTTAGCCCGCTACCATCTTAGACTGCATCGTCACTTACCATCAGGTGAGATCGCAGTCAAGGGCTACTTTGTCATCGAATAAAAAAAAAGTATATGGACAAATAGAGGTCAAGGAAATATCCACATTTTGACCTAATTCAACGAAATATTCATATTTTTTAATTATGTTAAATGTCAACCCGAAGCATTATCATCGTGCATGTATTAATTTAAAATTTGATGTTTTATTTCAAGAACGATGCTCCTCATTAGTTAGACGACATTCGCGACCTTTCGGAACAAGTTTGTCTTATTTGTACATCCGTACAACTCACTTTGGATGCGTTTGGTTTGCGCGGATCTAGATTTTCAAATAAATTATTCGTGACCGACCGTATTTGTCGACTGACATTAAAGTTACATAATAAATACATTTATTATGTTATGCAATAACATTATCGTGGTCTGTTTTTACGTTGAGGATTACTCAGCTTTAAGAATGTTTAGAACTTTATCGTAGGAGTACACAAAATAATTTATGTTACTTTTATTTATTGGTTGACTTTGGATTTCTTATTAACTTTAACATAAAGATCTTGGGTAGTAAAAGTACATATATTTACCTATTTTTGACGACCTCCCTGGCGCAGTGGTGAGCGCTGTGGTCTTATGTCTGGGAGGTCTCGGGTTCGATTCCCGGCGGGGGCAATTTAGGAATTTATAATTTCTAAATTGTTTCTGGTCTGGTCTGGTGGGAGGCTTTGGCCGTGGCTAGTTACCACCCTACCGTCAAAGACGTGCCGCCAAGCGATTTAGCGTTCCGGCACGATGGCGTGTAGAAACCGATTAGGGGTATGGGTTGAATTTACACTGCTATACCCCTTCCAAGTTAGGCCGCTACCATCTTAGACTGCATCGTCACTTACCATCAGGTGAGATCGCCGTCAAGGGCTATCTTGTCATTAAATAAAAAAAAATGCTTCTTGATGAACATATTTCGATAGAATTTATATTATAATACTAGTTGACTAGCTGATGTGTGTGATAACTTCACGTAATGTTACTGTTGAATTTAAATAATTACCAGTTGATCGCTGATTTAATATTTATTCCGGTATAGCTATCTATACCGGAATAAATATTAAATCAGCGATCAACTGTCAACAAAACGCGTATCTATATACGCGTTTTGTTTTTAATTGTATGACTTTTTTTTGCTGAAAAATTTCTTGTATCGAACCATTGTATTTTATTTTCAGCTATTTAACTTTCAAAAAGAAGGAAGTTTGGTATTCTAGTCATCGCAAATTTTTGCTTCGATAAGATAGAGCATTTGATCTACCACAGTGTTTGTTACTTGAATACTGTTGAAGTAATATTGCTTATTGGTATGTACTGTTATCTCTATCGCGGAATTGACAGATAAGTGGAATAGTTACTACGGTAATCTCCCAAGCATGAAATGATTCTTTGCTGTCTACATTTGCGATCGACTGCGATCTCAAACGTGATCACCTACCACGAGACGACGCGGATGCGCGAGAGCCGCGGCAGCGAGAGGCGGATGCAACGCAATTTTCATTTTTTTTTAAAATAATATTAGCCAAGCTGAACTTAACTTACATTCTCCTCTCCCCTCCAATTCAGTGAAAAGCTTGTGCTAGGAGTGGGTACGACAATAGTGCAACAGGTGGGCTTGAACCTGCGATCTTTCAATTTTTCAGTCTGTACCTTTAACCTATTGAGGCTCATTAAAACAGGTGTTACGACAGCAGCAAGCAGCAGCAGGTTGGCAGCCGAGATCCCGACCTCTGCTCAAACAAAAGCACGCCCGATGCTAACGACACTTGCATTTCTGTACTAGTGGGAATAACGATATATTCCGCTTACATAACCAACAGACGCAGCTGCGCGGCATGCAAATAAAACTATTTGCCTACAATCGTTCGTAAAAGGAACAAATTACTTGACAATTATTAAGTGTAATGAGCAGTGAACCACCGGACGTGACGTATCAGTTAAATGATTGCTGCAATTATTTGCCGCTTTATAAAATTGTATGGTTTTGTTTTGCACATAGCTAATATTATTGATAGTGTAAACTTTTTTTTTAAATATTAGCCAAGCTGTAGTTGACTAATATTCTCCTATACCCTCCAAATAAGCGGAAAGCTTGTGTTGTGAGTGGGTACGACAATAGTGCAACGGGTGGGGTTTGAACCTGCGACCTTTTAGTTTTCAGTCCGCACCTTTAATCGCTGGGCTATTGAGGCTTAAAACTCTACCTAATATTTGTTGTCCATGACCAGATGTCAAAAGTCTCATATCCAGAGCTGTGTCTTTGGTATAGTTCTTTTAACTCACGAGGGCGCGTGAGCTTTACTTGTGGTTACGTCGTGTACATGCACATTGCGCAAGTATGCGTGCCTGTCTGGAGCCTAAGTGGGAGCGGTCAAGCGCGAGCAAGCTCTCGCTCCCACTTATATAGGTACGACACACACACAACCATGAGCCACGTGCCCTCGTGATTCACAAGAACTATATCAAGGTATGATTCATTCATTCATCTCAACTCATCGCTAGCCATAATATTTATGTCATAGTCCATCGACCACCGCACTGATCAAGTACAGGTTGGTAGAGTTCAAATACCTTTGAGAACATTATGGAGACCTCTAATCTTGCATCAAGCGCTTTGCTTCCTCGTTCCTAATACGCGCCGCAAAAATTTGGAATGCCCTTCCGGCTTCCGTTTTTACAACTATAATGTGGGTGTCTTTAAATGAAGAGTGAAAAGGCATCTTCTAGGCAAGCGCGCACCATCTTAGGCTGCATCTTCACTTACCATCGGGTGAGCACGCAGTAAAGCGTATTAAAAAAAAAATGGTTTCCTCGCGAAGTTTTCTATCATCGTTAAAGGAAGTATTATCCGAAAAGCCAGAGAGGCTTTGGTATAGAATCTATGGGGCATATATTATAATCTGGGGGCTGCTTTGATTAATATTCAAAGGGAGCTGGGAATTGGGATATAAACTTAAAGCTCTCTCTTTGCGGCTGTCTTACAATATACTAGAGTTACTACAGTTTATATATTATGTACTGTAAGTGTTAACTTGTGTGCGCGAGCATTCCTATTAAATTCTAGATCTCTCTGCTATACGTTTATTTTCGCCAAAAACCCTTCAGGTATAACATTTAAATGTCATCAACAGTACCTAATGACTATAGAGTCCTAAGATTAGATCTTAGAAAGCATAACAATTTTGCTCATTCATATGGTTTAACCACGAAGCAGACGCTGTGAAGTGGCAATGGGCGGATCACATAGGCCGAAGAACCGACAGCTCTTGCGGTTTCTAAGATGCTCTAGCAGTCTAGTAGGACGACCTTATCGCCAGTGATACCCTAGTCTCTAGGGTCCCACTACTAGGGCCTAGTTCTTAGGACTGTAGTCTCCTATTCGAGGGGTCGCAAGTTCTTGGGCATGCACCTCTGTCTTTTTCGAGGGGTCGCAAGTTCTTGGGCACGCACCTCTGTCTTTTCGGAGTCGTAAGTGCTTTTAAACAATTAAAAATCACATATTTCAAAGATATATCACATGTTTGACTATGTTGAAGGAAAACCTGCACACCTGAGAGTTCTCTACAATGTTCTCAAAGTTGTATGAAGTCTATCAACTTGTTGACTATGTAGTGTAACCCTCTTCTAAGGGGAGACCTGTAGGGCTAACATGCGCGCCACGAGAAAATTTTGTCTATCCATTTACTCGTTAAATCTCATACAAATTCACGAGTAAATGGGTAGACAAAATTTTCTCGTGGCGCGCATGTTAGCCCTACAGGACTTAGTTGTGAGGCGTTGATGAGTTGCTGATGATGAAGATGAATAAATTTAGTAAGGTACACATAATATAGAGATGGCTTGTGAAGTTGATTCATCGGGAGTCAAAACAAGATAATAATATATCTCTTGATTAAATGATTACACGTCGTGTATCCGTACAGCGCACTAGCAGGTGCGTTTCAGGGCTGTAAATAAAACTTATTGATAAAAAGATGAAGGTACCTATTTTCGAGATAAGCAGTTTTTATTCGATAAAAAATACCAAGACTACTTAATGCGGTACCCACCGCATTTATTATCCCAACTGCTACGACGAAAAACTGTCATATTTGATTTTGGTCTTGAAAAATGTAGCCTATCTATCTATATATATAAAATTCAAAGTCCTGACTGACTGACTGACTGACTAAGATATCAACGCACAGCCTAAACTACTGAGCGGTAGGCGTACATTTTTGAAACTTCTGTGTGGAAACATTGTGTGCATAGCCTAGTTCTTTTTAACAATAATTGTAAAAAAAATTTTTTTTGAAAAGAGCAACTGCTGAGTTTCTTGCCGGCTCTTCTCAGCAGAATCTGCATTCCGAACCGGTGGTAGATTTTTGACGTTTCATAAGAGCTACAAGTTGGCCTACATGAAATAAATAAATTTTGATTTGATTTGATTTGATTTGAAGTTAGAAACTTGAAATTTTTACAGTTGGTTCCTTTTATGGCGTAGGCGCACACTAAGAAAGGATTATTGGAAATTCCACCCCTAAGGGGTTTAAATAGGGGATGGAAGTTTATATGGAACTCCGTCATTTTTCAAGCTGTTTCCATCAAAGTTGGTATTTGAGCTTTCAGTTAAAAATAAAGAAGTATGTGTGTCACAGTTTTTGAAAATTCCACCCCAAAATCTAATTCCACGCGGACGAAGTCGCGGGGGCAAAAGCTAGTGTCACCATAAAAACGAATCGGTTGACACCAAATTCATCTAAATCGGCTCAGCAGTTTAGGCATCACACACAGACACATCACATGGACTAAAATCATAACAAAACCCTTGCTTTTGGCTTGAGTCGAGTAAAAATAGTACGTACCTACTATTATTAGAGGTGCGGTAAAAAAAAACTGGTCATCGACCGACCTTTACTCAATGGGTGTTTTTCTCTTTATCATTTGTGTGTCGTCCAAAAATCTCGTACTATTATACGCTCGAGTTTTTTACTTGTCTTCGATAAAAATAACGACCACTTTTTTACCGGTTTACCTTTAACCCAGACATTTTAATCACCCCCGACACGTGGAATCAATATCCGTTCCGTTTTTTCTTTTAATATAATATCAGACTCTGAATATCACTTAGGAGCAGAGAGTACTTGTCAAAGCTCATCTTCAGATGTTAACTTGTAGACTCGCCACTTTCTTGCTCCATCATTAGATCAGGGGCCCAAGTCTGCTATTGCAATTGTAGTTCAATTTTCTATCAATGACATCCCATTTGCTACTTTTAGCAATTTTGGTAGTCTACTAATTCAATGGCGTCACAATTGTTTTCCGATGGTTTGCCACTGACACATCTAGCTTTGAATCTAGCTTAAATAAACGTTTTTAATATGTAGTTTTTTTTGAAACTCATTTCGGCAAACGCTTTTTAAGCTAATGGCATTACCGAGGTATCGTTGAATTACAATCCAATTATAAGAAATCGAACGACCATTGTGAATTTAGTAGACTACGAAATTTTGGACCAATGATAATTCAATTGTAATTGTATGGCGGTTCAATGACAATGACATGTAAAATAGCAGACTTGCGGCCCAGCTCTATGTCATAATAATAGTACTTTGTGCTCTGGTTTGGATATACCTACATGCAAAATTTCAGCTGCATCGGAAACCGGGAAACACATACAACTCACATTAAACTTGCGAGCTCTTGCAAGACTTGATTACAGACACCCGGATAAGTGTAACTAATTAACTATCCACACCTGTTGCGCGTAGTGCACCCACCCACACTCACTCCTAAAGTAACACACACACAAGCAACCTTTTGACAACCTTCCTGGCGTAGTGGTGAGCGCTGTGGACTGTGGTCTTATAACTGGGAGGTATCGGGTTCCATTCCCGGCGGGGGCAATTTGGGAATTTATAATTTTTGAATTGTCTCAGGTCAGGGGGGCGATTCAGACCTGTTCGATAACATACCGTGTCGATACGGTTAGATATCGATCTCGTATAAAAAAAATTTATCGTGTGATTCAGAGCGTTTGGTTTGAGGATAAGATTCGGTATCGACTACGTTATCGACATCGACAAGATACATTCGATTACAAGAGCATTTACGAATTGAAAATATATGTTATCGTACGGTAACAAACGTGTATGTCCCGACATAACAGAATCGATCGATAAATAAGTTATCGGAAGGGTCTGAATCGGGGGGCTGATCTGGTAGGAGGATTTGGACCGTGGCTAGTTACCACCAAGCGATTTAGAGTACTGGCACAATGGCGTGTAGAAACAGATTAGGGGTATTGGTTGAATGAACACTGCCATACCCCTTCCAAGTTAGCCTGCCACCATCTTAGACTGCATCGTCATTAAATGGTAAGGTAAATTTTACCTTTATGAGATCGCAGTCAAAGACTATCATCGAGGAGAAAAAAAGGTTTCCGCTTTTTTGGAGGACAGAGGAGAATCTTCACCTAGGTCAGCTTGGCTAATATTCTTTGAAAAAAAGTGGAAAGGACAGTTTGCGACACCCCTTGTGGTTAGCTGGCCGTGAAGCTAGGCCATAAATAGACCTCTTCCCTCCCCCGTCCTCTGCCGCGACCTCTCGACTCGGTGCCAGACCACTCACTGCAATTTCAGATGCATCTCATATAAGCTATTTTTACTACGTGTCCTCTTTGACCATGGAATTTCACAGCAGGTAGAGAACTTTTTTTTTTAAATGACAGCTACAGTGTGATTACAGTCCGCGGGGTTTCTAAAAACCTAACTGGTCTGTGATTTTTTTTTTTTCTAAAAAAGAACATTAGCCAAGCTGAAGTTGACTAATATCCTCCTCTCCCCTCCAAATAAGCGGAAAGCTTGTGCTAGGAGTGGGTACGACAATAGTGCAACGGGTGGGGTTCGAATCTGCGACCTTTCAGTTTTCAGTCCGCACCTTTAACCGTTGGGCTACTGAGGCTTATTTTGTCTGGTGGGAGGCTTTGGCCGTGGCTAAAGGTGGCTAGTTACCACCCTACCGTACAAAGACGTGCCGCCAAGCGATCTAGCGTTCCGGCACCATGGCGTGTAGAAACAATGGTAGAAACAGATTAGGGGTTTGGGTTAAATGTACACTGCCATACTCCTTCCAAGTTAGTCCGTAACCATCTTAGACTACAACGTCACTTACCATCAGGTGAGATCGCAGTCAAGGACTATGTTGTCATCGAATTAAAAAAAAAGATGAAATCGTGGACAAAATCTAATTGAAATGTATAATACATATAATATAACTTGTGTTCATTGAAATGTATAATCACGATGATCCAATTAAATATTAAAAAGGCCGTGATCGGCCGGCAAAATGCTAGGTCAGCATATATAATGAGGAAGTGGATTCCTGCATTTGACTAAATCTTTGACCGTAACTTCTGCCTTTTTCTTGAATTAGGTGGAGTGTGACGTTTAAAGGTCGTTGAAACAAAAAAAAGAGGAAGAATGATCCTGAGCAACTTTGACTAATCTACCTGATGGAATAAATATGTACTAGAGATCTTTGAATCTATGTACTACCGTCCGCACCGTACCGTTTTGGCCGAAGACCGCTACAAAATGACGTCATACTGTACCGTTGACAGTAAAATCATAATTGTATTTTTTACTTTAGCCACATCTGTGACGGAATGAAGTTTCGAATAACAAAAGGTGTGATATTTAATTTTTTCTCCTCTTCAAAGAAAGTTATTAATTAAAGTAATAAATACTCTGCGCTATGCAAAACTTTTCCTATTTTAATTCATCGCAGAAAACGACACGCGAACAATCGTAATCAAACAAAAATAGATAACCAATTGAAACTTAACCAAAACAATTAAAACGTAATAACAAAAGTGTAAAAAAATTCGGTAGGGACAATGGCGAGTGGTACGTTGCTATCTGTACCTAATACCTAATAGTACCTATTGTCTCTCATTTTTATAGTACCTATTATGTCTGTCTGACAGCGGGTCTGACTTGAGGTGGGGTGTGGCGAGGCGCGACGCGGGTTAGCGGCCAACTTGCAGTGAACGTGTAATAAATTCAAAAATGCTGCATCAATCATTGCACACTGTTGCAACTCCATTGAGCTAATCGGAAGATTGAGAAAAGAACGTAGAGACTTTTCTTGTTCTTGCCTTTATGTGGGGTCGGCACAACATGTCTTTTTCTTCCACTCGCTTCTATCATTCACTCCTCTTATTATTGAGAAAAGATTGTAAAGACTAGGTAGAGACTTAATAATAAAATATGCTCTCAGTCTTATGTTACCGTGTTCTAGTTATGTAAATACAAGAAATGTGGCTCGTCGCCGCTGACGCGTCACGACAAAACACGATATATATGATTTCTCAAAAAGAAATACTGAAGTAAAAGTAGGTTCGCATCTTCTTCTTCTATATAATGAACTCGCAATAGTAAAATTCATATCATTGATCCATCTTGATCATCGATGTAAAATTTAAGATTTCAATCCATTGCCAGCCCAAATCTATGGAAATTCGGCCTTAGTATGTAACCATGGCGACTCTGTAATGTATATCTACCTAAGGAAAAGATTAACAGTGTATTTAGAACAGACAAGCTTTTGCCCGCGGCTTCGCTCACGTTATGTTCGATTTTTAACCGACTTCCAAAAAGGAGGAGGTTATCAATTCGGCCGGTATCTTTTTTTTTTTCTATGTATGCCCACCGATTACTCCGGGGTTTCTGGACCGATTCACGCGATTTTTTTTTAATCGACAGAAGAAGCTCGCGAAATGGTCCCATAAACATTTTTACCTTCAACTCTTCAAGCCTGATGCTGCAGAGGTACTTTCCCCCTAAATTATGGGGTTTTAGGAACTGTCATTTACGAATCGGTATGCTTGGCCCAAGCATATACTAGATCTTAGAGCTTCAGGTCCTACTCCTCAATCCTGATGCTGCAGGGTACTGCCCACCTAAACTATGAGGCTTTAGGAACTTTCGCTTGCGAATTGATATTATTGGTATTAAGCATAGTCTACATCGTAGAACTCAAGGTCCTAGCTCTTCAATCCTGATGCTGCAGGGTACTGCCGACCTAAACTGTGAGAATTTAGGAACTTTCGCTTGCGAATTGATATTGTTAGTATTAAGCATAGTCTACATCGTGGAGCTCAAGGTCCTAGCTCTTCACTCCTGATGCTGCAGGGTACTGCCTACCTAAACTGTGAGGATTTAGGGACTTTCGTTTGCGAATTGATATTGTTAGTATTAAGCATAGGCTACATCGTGGAGCTCAAGGTCCTAGCTCTTCAATACTGATGCTGCAGGGGTACTGCCTACCTAATCTGTGAGGATTTAGGGACTGTCGCTTACGAATTGATATTGTTGGTACCAAGCATATACTACATATAAAATTCAAGGTTCTAGCTCCTCAATCCTGATGCTGCAGGGTTAGAGGGATTACGAACTGTCGCTTTCGAATTGATATTGTTGGTACCAAGCATGGGCTACATCATGGACCTCCTGGTCCTAGCTCTTTAGATATTGTGTGTTGTTAATAAGTACTGTAGGTACCAAGTATAGACTACTTTAGTACCGTAGTGTTGGAGGGAGGGGAGAAAGAGAGCAGGAACAAGCTACACTAAAAAGCTTAAAATAAAAATTCTTTTCAAAAAACCGACTTCAAACGCCACTAAAAAGTATAAAAATAATTTTATTTTGTACACGTTTGTTGAAGTCGGGCGGGCTTAACTAGAAACGATGAAATCGATGCGCGACGCTTACCTTATGGTGACATATAAGAGACACGCTTATTGAAATCGGGTGAGCATCGCGTATCGGTTTCATCGTTTCTATTTAAGCCGCCCGACTTCAACAAACGTGTACAAAATAAAATTATTTTTATACTTTTTAGTGGCGTTTGAAGTCGGTTTTTTGAAAAGAATTTTTATTCAAACCCCTATTTGACCCCCTTGCGTGTTAAATCAAAAATCTTTTTTAGCGGATGCTTCATATATTTTGTAATTGTAGATTTCCTTTTTTTTCTTTTTTTCCTGTAATTGTTTCTGAGAGGAAATCAGCGCTCAGTAGAGAGCGCAGGTTTCCTCTAAAGGTAATAATTTACTATTGTTAATAATTTAATTTAAATTATAATATTCAACTGCCCTGTAAATCTTTAATGATTCATCATTCATCACCCGACACCCACCCGCTCAGAATTGTATAAAATCGGGTGATCTCGAAAAAAATAAATTATTGTTTATTTTTTTTTAGTTTTATGAGTATGTAGCCCTATAAATGAATAAACCATTTTTTTATAATCAGTAAGAATCATAATATCACTAAACGTGGTATCTCCTGGTTACTTATCTTATACATAAATTGATAAATATATATATCGATTTCCCAACCAGATAAAAAAAATACAAAAAAAAATTATACTAAATACTGTACCGGTGTAGCATCTGGATTCAACATCACAAAAACATCACAAAAAAATAGTGTCCAATTTAAATGTTTATTGTTCGCTTTTTTCCGTAAAACTCACTCACACCTTTTTCTATCCGCGACTCACTGAATACTGATAGCTAGTAGTATTGTTATCAGTCTTATCAAAGTTATCGCAGATCTAATTTGGTTTGCTAATGAATAATCGATTTTTGCTAAATAACTAAACAGGACTAGATTTTTATAGATGTCACTTGCCAGGTTACCTGCTTCATAGCAACAGCCTGATCAAAATCAGGCATTCTTTACCTCAGTGGACTTTCGATCACAAAAAATAAGCAGTGGACATATCGACGATTAACCACCAAGAGCTAATCTCTGATATTTTTAGTCAAACTGCTGTTTTACTGATTTTGCAAAAAAACCTTCTATCTCACACGATAGAAAATTATCTATATATACATATAAAATTCAAAGTCCTGACTGACTGACTGAGATATCAACGCACAGCCTAAACTACTGAAGTTAGAAACTTGAAATTTTTACAGTTGGTTCCTTTTATGACGTAGGCGCACACTAAGAAAGGATTATTGGAAATTCCACCCCTAAGGGGTTTAAATAGGGGATGGAAGTTTATATGAAACTCCGTCATTTTTCAAGCTGTTTCCATCGAATTTGGTATTTGAGCTTTCAGTTAAAAATAAAGAAGTACGTGTGTCACAGTTTTTGAAAATTCCATCCCAAAATCTAATTCCACGCGGACAAAGTCGCGGAGGCAAAAGCTAGTCTTCTATAACACATGATAGAAAATTATCCTACATAAATGAATTCTTATTGTAAATATTTAAACGAACTATATTTTTGTTTTTATCATATCTGCACTCAAACAAAAAATATATCGACGCTTGAACGGCAATAATCAATAAGCGACATTTTGGGCGATATTGAGTTAAATACATCATTGAAACCAGCAGAATTTTCACAATTTTGTGATTTTGACGAAATTATTACTAACCCACACTATTTCAGAAAATATTGAGAAAATTCATAATATGTTTATTAAGCCTTTAAGCTACATTTAAAATTCGTTGGAATCGAGTTGTTCCCGGTATAGAGCTTTGAAACCTTTTGAGTATAGAACCAACTTTGAAACATAATCTTTCCTTTTGTTCTGGTGTATTCGTACAAAGCCTCTGAGAGTGACAGCTGCTACAGCGTCTGCGACGTGACCTTTTGCTTCGATTCTTTACCTCTATGACCTTAAGCTTTGACATTATAACATTGTAATGAGTGGCACAGATCAATAAATTACAATTTGCAATGAGTACTAACTGAGTAGGCAATAAAATATTATTGTTCGGGAAGATGTCTGTCTGATAGCAGTTTCGATCATTGAAAATGGTAGTGAAGATTGCCAAATCTGACTTGCCCACTGGGGTGGAGTAAGGCCTTTCTCATTCTGCGAAGAGCCTGTGTCTATGGGCCTCTAACATATTACGACTATGCCAATATCTGTTAGGTATAACAAGTGTAAATTAAAAATTTAAAACACCCCCGACATCTTATAACATCCTAATCGCTAGTCGGTAATCGTTAAAATAAAAATATGTAATCCGCCATTTTGTGGCGGCGGCCATCTTGGACCGATTTTCATCAAACGTAGCTCAGAACACTTCCGACTACACATACACAGACACACACACAGACACGTCAAATTTATAACACCCCGTCGTTTTTGCCTCGGGAGTTAAAAACGGTTAATCAAAAAAAAAAAAAAATTAAAAAAATTCAAATTAAGCTTTTCTTTAGGTAGGTACACAGTCGTCATAGTTATACATATACTTAGGCCGAATTTCCCTAGATTTCTAGCCAGGATTAGAGTCGTATAACTCAATTCTTCGGATTTTCCAAAAAACTAAATGTTGAATTTGACAAACATCTTGAAAAGCTTCCAACGAAAGTTTACAAGTCATTACCACATTTTATCAATGGCGATTAGCAATACCATTGACATTCAAGTGAGTAAGTCAATAAGTAGGTGATATAATATCTACTGGAGAGTTGATTACCTATGCGGTATTGAGAGTGTATTTTTGTTAACTTCCAGGAAGTTTTTACGCAAAAACGATGGGGTGTTATAAATTTGACGTGTGTGTGTGTGTGTGTCTGAAATTTTTTTTCTTTTGAAAGGTGAATTATTCGGACAAACGAATTGAGAACATCCTCCTTTTTTGGAAGTCGGTTAATAAAATCAGGTATACACAAATATTATTATTAGGAATAGGTACCTACCTAACTACCAATTATTGCGATTATTGAAATGACTTCGTGTATTGAGTTAAGTCTCTATCGATCTAGAAACTTCTGCCGTGATTCGTAAGTATGTACCTAGTTAGGTTCAGATGATTTCACTGTACTTTCACTGCCTACGTCCTGGCTAACCTTTGACACTTCAGATATCAGCTAAACTAGCACACAATACGAACCCTTACTGTTATTTGAAAAGAGTTGAAAATGCTGTAAATGAGTTTTATTGCGAAAGCTTCATGATAACGATATCGAGCGAACTTGCAGTTTGTATCAAGCGTATTGTATCTATTGAAACATTAATTAAAAAAGCTGTGGTAGGTAGCCTCGGGGTCGCGAATTCTATATCAATAATGGGTCACCTCTGACTTTACGGAGCTATGTGCTTTTAAGAGGAAATACAGTCGGAGAGACTTAAAAATTAGGTATTTGAAGAAACTATTGCTATCGCTCAGCGAGCGTTCGGGCGGGCGTCCGGCCGCCCTGTCCATGTGTGTGTAGTTAACAGGGTGTGCGTGTCTAGGACGCGCCCTACCTCTGCGCTAGTGTCTAGTACGAGCAGGTACTGTCTGTTCCTCGAGTCACTGTTCCATGTTCACATCGTTCGTAATCGTTACCTACGCAAAGTGAAGAAGTACGCAAAGTTACGGTAAATGTGATTTTGATCTATCAAATATCACATGCTTTATCAATGAAGGCAAACTGCACGCCTGAGGTTTCTCCATAATGTTTCAAAATGTGTGTGCATTCTGCCAATTTGCATTGGCCTAGCATGGTGGACTATGGCCTATAAGACTTTTCTGAGAGGAGACGTGCTAGTAGTAGTGAGCCATTTATAGATTGCTGAATATTATACCTACTAATAAGTAGAGGTTTTTACACAGTCAATGAATTCCTTAATGGCAAAGTTGCTTGGAAGCAATCTACTTTTTTTCAGCTGTCTACAAGATACATCATCAGATAGATATTAATATAAAATTTTTTGTTTTGGAAAGAGCAACTGATGAGTTTCTTGCCGTCTCTTCTCTTCTCAGCCGTTGGTAGATCTTGACTTGTCATATTATAAGAGCCACTAGTTGGCCTACATAAAATAAATAATCTATATCTATATATATAAAATTCAAAGTCCTGACTGACTGACTGACTGACTGACTGACTGACTGACTGACTGACTGACTGACTGACTGACTGACTGACTGAGATATCAACGCACAGCCTAAACTACTGAAGTTAGAAACTTGAAATTTTTACAGTTGGTTCCTTTTATGACGTAGGCGCACACTAAGAAAGGATTATTGGAAATTCCACCCCTAAGGGGTTTAAATAGGGGATGGAAGTTTGTATGAAACTCCGTCATTTTGCAAGCTGTTTCCATCAAATTTGGTATTTGAGCTTTCAGTTAAAAATAAAGAAGTACGTGTGTCACAGTTTTTGAAAATTCCACCCCAAAATCTAATTCCACGCGGACGAAGTCGCGGGGGCAAAAGCTAGTTTTGAATACAATAAAGCAAGTAACTATTCAAAAGTAACTTACACGTTACACATTAATCGTAGAGTTAGAAATCTACAACTAGTCTCCGTATTAAGTGGTCTAAGAGAGAGAGAGATAAATGAAAAAGCGTGCTGTTCTCAATAATTCAATTAAAGTGAGCCGCAGTGAGCGAGCGAAGTGTAACACTGTGCGAGGCAATTAAACGTCTGAAACTTGATGCTGGATACTGGATGTAGAGCGGCCCACTTACAACTAGGGCTAGCGACACCAGAGTATTAACAAGATTTCATCCGGTCGTTGAAAATATATGAAAACCTCGGTTGTAGTTTCATAATTATTGGGGCTTTTGATATGTAGAACCTGAACCTTTGCAGAACTTTCGAAAAGGGTAATGTCTACCGGGGATCAACAAGCGGGCTAATTTGGCCAAAGAATTAGTTTGGCAATCCTAAAGGGCAATGCTGCAAGCATTTTGAGTAGGTACTATGCCGCGCTGCGGTGATTTCGACGAGGTTTTATTTTACTTTAGTTCGCGTGGATTTAGTTTTAAAAATCCCGAGAAAACTCTTTGATTTTCCGGGATAAAAGTAGATTCATTCAAAATTATTAATTTCATGTAGGCCAACTTGCGGCTCTTATGACAAGTCGAGAATCGACCACCGGTTCGGAATGCTGATGCACAAACCAACAAACAAACACACTTTCGTAATTATATTAGTAAGAAAGGATTTTAGTTTTAATTTAGATTTTTTTTAGTTACCCAACGACTCCCTGTGTCTCATCTAATGTCGTCAGTCCATCTACTTGGGGGCTCTGCCAGTACTGCAATTCTAAACCCCAACGACTATCGGTTCTGAGAACTACGTGCCCCGCCCATTTTTTGAAGCCCATAATTGAAGCTTTATAGTTGTAATAAAGGGAAATGTAAACGTTGCAAGTGTCAACCCTGTCAACAACGGGGGGTCAGTACAATCGCTCTATGAAGGCCTTATTCCACGAGAAAGGCCGCCCATATCATTTTTTTAGATTAACTTGTCCAGTTACTTTTCAAATTGCATTACTCATTTTCGAATGAGATAGATATTTTTCGATTTATATCTTTTTTAATCAGAAGTGTTCTTAAAAACCATTAAACTATTAAAAATCATCCCTGTGTTCCTCAGTCTATACATTTATTTATTTAGGAACAAACAATGTTCCTTCACTTACTCTAGAAATTAAACGCGTTTAAAAGATTTTTGCATCAACAGATTTGTATGAATCTTACAATATTCATATATAGATATAAATAGGGCTTTTTCCTGAGGTGCCAATAAAGAACGGGTTTTTAAAATTACTTACACCTATTTGGTTTTCTAAACAATTTTTCGGTTAAAATACCAATTTAATATCTTTGAAACTAGTTTGCAACTTAACCTTAGGTATATAGTTATTACATTTTTTTATAAAAAAAATGTAATTGACTAATAATATCATATTTTAGAGTTGCGATCAACAACAGTATTTTTTAAGACGTTTTTATAAATAAAGTGGATATAAAGTACTTAATCACAGTGAAGTAGCAAAGCTAAAAGTTAATACCAGTGGTTTTAAGTTCAGCTAAAATATTAATTTCAAGGCAGCCTACACTAGACGACTAAAAATTACCAATTTACTATCAACTCTACGATCTCTGCGGTTAATACCCACTTATTTAGAAATACACAATCTAATCTTGTTTGGATATTTACTTACATGTTGTTTGCCATAAGGTTTAAGTGTTTAACATACTAGTAATATGAAGATCAATACAAACGCTAAACGTTTTAAGCAAAATAAAATAATAATTTAATAGATTGCAAGTTTTAAATATTGCATGAAATCGTTTGTAAAATTTGTAAGTCTTTTTTTTTATATTAATAACGGGCAAACGAGCAGGCGGGTCACCTGATGTTAAGTGATTACCGCCGCCCATGAACACTTGTAGTACCAGAGGCACCACCAATGCCTTGCCGGCTTTTCAGGAATTTATTGGCCCGCCCCTTGAATAACCCCATGTTGTAATTAAGTGCCATTAAGCCATCGAAGGGAGATGATTCCACAATTTGTCTATTATTTATGTTGTTTATTTTAATGTTTAACTACAAAAGTGGTTCTTATTACGATTAAGTTTTTTATTGTAAGACTTCAGGAGGGCTGATGGGAGTAAAGCGGACAGAGCAGGCCTGAGTGACAGAAATGTGGGAAGGCAACCATCCCGCTGGTACGACGATAATATCATCAAGTTTCTGGGGAAGACTTGGATTGGATAAGACCGGTACAATGTCGAAAGGAATGACCTTAAAAAAAGTCCAACAATGGACGAAATAAAGGGCTAACAACAAAGAAGACAGTTATCGACATAGCTCAGCGAGTTGCGAAACTGAAGTGGAAATGGGCGGGGCTCGAAGAGCTGATGGTCGACGGGGTCTCAAGGTGCTGGAGTGGTGACCCCGCACCGGGAAGCGCAGTGTTGGCAGACCGTCCACTAGGACCGACGCCATCAAACGAGTCGCAGGGAGCCGCTGGATTCAGGCGGCGCAAGGCCGAAGCCTGTGGAGATCCATGCAAGAGACCTATGTCCAGCAGTGGACGTCTATCGGTTGATGAAGAAGAAGAAGAAAGAGAAGGCACCTGCTCGTTAGAATATTTAATTGGTTAAATGCTTTAAGTACAGATAACGCCTATATAATTTTGCCAATCAATAGGTATAACGTAAGGTTTACCATAATGCTGCCATATCGCTACGCTCCGTTAAAAATTACAATTAAGGCATTTATTAGCCGTAATTCGTTATACATTATTATGATTCAATCGGTTCCACTTAGGGTATGCACAGGACTTGAATGCTCATTAGGATTTATTGACTAAAAACCATAACTGAATCGGTTTGCAATACTAAATTATAATATAAACGTAAAAATTCTTTTTAAAAAACCGACTTCAAACGCCACTACAAAGTATATCAATTGTGCCTAAAAAATTTGAAGAGTTCCCTCCATTTCTCCACGATCCTATCATCAGATCTTGACGTGATGGCCCTAGGGGCCACCCTTTTCAAAAAAAATAAATTTTTAAAATCGTTCTAGGCGTTTTCGAGTAACTGGGGAACATAATATACAAAAAATAAAAAAAAGTTTTTTCCTCCTTTTTTGGAAGTCGGTTAAAAACCATCTACAATCCCTCCTAACATTATAAATAAGAAAGTGTGTTTGTTTTTAGTTTATCCTTCAAAATAAAAATAGAAAAAAATATATTTTTAATTCCGCATGAAACAAGCAGACAATGTAGGAATCTTGAACTCTGGCACAAGTCTAAGTAATCTAAAAAAATGGGTGAGGGAAAAGAGAGCACAGCTATGTTTACGCACACAATTGTGAACTATAATATCTCCCGCGCAGATAGCTAATCTTTGAGGAGGTTGGCCGCCGTGACGACCAGATTCGGTCGGGAGGACATTATTGAACGAGCGAAGCGAGTTCTCTGAGTCAACTAGGGCGCTTGCCTACTAGACAGAGAAGTGTGTCCGTCTAAATGTCTGTCAGAGCCCTATAACTTCTGAATTACTGAATATTAGAATTTAGAACGTGAAACTTGGTTGAAAATTCAGTTATATCCTGTATTTGAACAACAAATACTAAAATTAGATAAATGTTATAAAGAAACGAAATTATTTAATTTTAAATGCTAATAGCTTCACAATAATGCTAATAGATGGCGCTGTGTCAGTAAAACAGTTTTATGTCAACTATTATTTTTTTTATTGCGTCTAATGTTAAAAGTTAATTTTTACAATATATAATTAAAACTTTTGGGAATTATGGGATATCGCGAGGTCTCAGTTCGGGGCGAACCACTAGTTATAATAGTAAGTAGTATTATTTCTATTCTGTGGTAGTAGGACGTAGTACCTACGTATCGTATATCACTAGTACTAGTAGAGTAAATAAATAGAGTATAAAGCCTCAATGTAACAAAATCGTTTGATTGAACACATTCCGCCGGGTCACGCTCTGCCGAACTCGCGCCCGCATCGACCGCTACACTGCTGTCGGAAATACGCCACCGATACTGGCTTGACTGTACATTATACACCAAGAACAAGTGGTCAATTTATAGAGCCCAATAGCCTGAATAGAAAACTGAAAGGTCGCAGGTTTAATTCCCATCAGTTGCACTATTAACGTACCCACTCCTAATACAAGCTTTCTACTTATTAGGACGGGAGAGAAAAATATAAGTCGATTTCAGCTTGGTTAACGTACTTTTTTTTAAAGTAAAAAATAAAAAAAAAACCTAAGTGATAAGACAGGTAAAAACTAAAAGACAAATTAATCTTTTCTTTTTCAAGGATAAATTAAGTGGTGTTGTGACAAACGTGGCATCCAGCTCTCCAGCTGTAGACTTATGACTAAAATGCACAGTTAAGTCAAGAATATACAGTATACATGTAGCATATTCAACCAAATCAAAAATTGTTTTTATTGATTACATCAAAAAGCTGTCACAAGATCTGTATAAAAATAGAATTGAGAGAATCCATTACAATTTACAAATCACCCAACGAGTATTACTATGGGAGCTTAACTGCGACTTATGTCAAGCATAAAACGCATGAAGTATATCAGATAAATAATTTGAACAAATCATTCGCCAGCTCTTTGGCTATTATTAAAGGTATGCATGTAAATTAGCTATAATATAGATACGCATGCCGGCTGCGAGATTTGTATTATTGTTGCCGATATGAAAAAGGTCATAAATTAACAAATCGAACATTTTTAGTAAGTATGCCAAATAGCTGTGAAATTTCGATTTCTAAATGTAGTGAAAAACGTAGTTCGAAATTTCGAATCCAATTTTAAACATATAAACATTATAATATAGCCTTCGATCATTTAGCCGGGACGCGCCTTTACGCAGATTTAGTACTGAATATATTCTGCCACTTTCTGCGGTGAGGTGGGGTAATCACGTACAGCACACATTTACTCACTTCCGAACACTCTTGTGAATATTTAATGTCTCCATGAACACACACTAACTCAAAAGCTGTCACACTTACAAGCTGAACCGTACGTTTGTACATGTACTTCGGCAGAGGGGAATGCGTGCGCTTGCCACGTCCCGGCTAAATGGTCGAAGAATATAGCCGATGTTCGCTACTTTGTTTTTATAAACCCCGAGAGAAAACATTGATCTGAGTAAAAAGTATCCCAAATCCATCTCAGGGATATAATTTTTTTTTTTATTCGATGACAAGATAGCCCTTGACTGCGATCTCACCTGATGGTAAGTGACGATGCAGTCTAAGATGGTAGCGGGCTAACTTGGAAGGGGTACAGCAGTGTAAATTCAACCCATACCCCTTATCGGTTTCTACACGCCATCGTGCCGGAACGCTAAATCGCTTGGCGGCACGTCTTTGACGGTAGGGTGGTAACTAGCCACGGCCAAAGCCTCCCACCAGACCAGACCAGAGACAATTTAGAAATTATAAATTCCTAAACTGCCCCCGCTGGGAATAGAACCCGAGACCTCCCAGTTATAAGACCACAGCGCACACCACTGCGCCAGGGAGGTCGTCAAAAACTATCTAGGAGGAGGCATATCTCCAACGATGGATGAAATGAAAGGCTCGCAAAGAAGAAGAGGCTTGCTTGAATGTGGAATAGTCACAATGCCAAAGCGATATGAATGAACATGTATTTTCACTGGAAGAATGGTCTGTCGTGACGGCAAAGGATAGCGCGCAATACACTATGTATTGTTTACCGACTGCACGGAGGAGAGATTGTTGTCAATTCATTAGCGGCCCAACGTATTGTTAATAGCACGTCATCGATGTTTAGCAATCGTACAGTTAGGTATACAGACTTGAAGCTCGAAGCTTAGATGATTTTACTGACAGAGAAATCCTCCAGTTCATAGACAAAATAGATAGTAGATAGATTCATTAAATAACTCATAATTGACTTTACTATACGTTGTACGAGGACTTAGCGCTACACATTTCTGGATCTTTTTTACATGTTTAACGCGTCTATCTCGACCTATACGCAGAATAGAGTTACTTCTGCAAAATCCTTACTTTACAGGAGAGCGATTTGAAGTTTGTCTTGCCTGTAAGTTTTTTCGTTATTTTTCTAGAGAATTGATTCTCATAGTATACTTTTGGAACATTATTATGCATTGATTACTATCAATAAACTCAATGCAAAACCCATAATTTGGAATTTAGGTGTTTCTATATGCATATGTGACGATTTTTTGCGGATGTCTCCATGTTCTATATGTATATGTAACCTTATACTTGGGAAAAGTGTTCGTACCATGTCTATATATAACTTTTTTTTATGGAAATACTAATCTTCAAACGGTCTTATTTGCTGTAAAGGATGAAATATAAATACAAAATAAACAGTGTTTCTTATTTCATAATAACACATTTATTAGTAAAAAAAATTCAACATAATTTGACTAATTTTTTTAATTACTAAGCATGTACCTACTATAAAATTGTCTTACAAAAAAATGTAAAAATTAATAATAAAATAACTGAAAGTACTTTGTATTTTATATAGGTAATACTAGCTTTTGCCCGCAACTTTGCTCACAATAAGTTCGATTTTTCAATCCCCTATTTTACCCCCTTAGGGGTTGAATTTTCAAAAATTCTTTCTTAGCGGATGCCTACGTCATAATAGCTATCTGTATGTCTTTCAGCCCGATCTATCCAGTGTTTTGAGCAATGTGATGATGATGAGTCAGTCAGTCAATTAGTCACCTTATCCTTTTATATATTTAGGAAATTAAATTTAGGAACTATTGTGTAAATATGTAAGTAGAATGTATTAATAATCCTACTATAGAAACCTCAAAATGAAACTAATAAATAAATAATATAAAACATAAACATAAATAACGTATTAGGAACTATTATTTAGCATTAATAATAATCCTATTATAGAAAACTCGAATAAAACCAACGAAATAAAATTGCTACAAGGACAATATATAAGTTCTTTCAGGAGTTTTAAAAATAGTACAACCGAATATTGGCAAACAAAAAGGTTTAAAAACATTTTCTCTATTTTCCACAATTTTTCTGTGCGATTTATTATTGGCAATCAATAAGAAATCAATCATATCTAAGTTCTTCTTCGACTGAGCGTTATCCCACTAGGTGGGGTCCGCTTTCCGGCATGCTTTTGCCCACTTTTCCCGGTCTTGTGCATCCAATTTTCTTAATTTATTGGCTCTCATATCGGCGCCTACGAGGTCCAGCCAGCGCTTTCTTGGACGGCCGCGAGATTTAGCTCCAGGGACGGCGATGTTAAGACATCTATTACCGACGTAGCTTTGTGGTTTCCGTGCTACATGACCATACCATCTTAGACGGGCTTCTTGCAGCTTATCTCCGATGTCACGGACACTGAGCCTGCCGAGGATGTGATCGTTGCGTTGCCGATCGCAACGTGTAACATATCTAAGTTATTTATGTCTATATTATTAATATTTTAATTGAATAGATATTTTAAATCACGAAGAAAATAATATTGTGGTGGCAGAGATCCACTGGGTACCGCGCAAAATGAAAATTTTAAATTAATCAAAATAATGAATTTGTAAAGAAGATGCGGCACATCATCATCTCTAGAGTCGTTAGGTGCACTGTAAGAGTTAGTTGTAGATGGTGATTGCGTCCAGTGATCATCATATGGTTAGAATACAAGGCATCACGACAATTTATGCGTATTTAACGGAGAAGGCATGGGAGTCGGTACACATTTTGGTGATGATATTCAAGACAAATTCCCAAAGCTAACAGCAGGGGAATTTTCAAAGTTGGACCGAGTTAAAAGTGTTAGGTCTAGTTGTTGCAATTGCAGGCGACGGTAGACATTATTTATTATCTTTTATAGAATTTTCAGCAACATGGTGCAGCCTTATGACTAGTTTTGTCAGTAGCAAAAACTGGTATTTATCATTATATGCCGGCTGCAGTATAGATAATCGACTGCCTCTTACAGTTCCATCTGATATATCAATCTTCCCATATATCAGGGACCTCTTGCCTAATTTTTTCAGCTCCCTGTGGTAGTGCTGTTATTGTAAAAGCTCCACTACTGACACTGCCATTTTCTGAAAACAAAAATTAACATCATTAAAACGTTAAAGCAATTAACTACAGAAAACAGGTCTAAATCGTTTTATGTAGTTTTTTTATAAATACTTAACATAAAAAAAATTATTAATTTTAGGCTTTTATGGTAGTTTTCAGTTGAATAAGGATATATATCTCAATGTCAAACCAAGAATAAAAGAACATTTACACATATACCTCATAATTTCAAAATAATTTCCCTCGAACAAAGTAACTTGTCCACATTGTCCCGATATTTTTTACATGATTTCCGAATAATAAAGTAGTATGGTAAAATAATTAATATTATTGATTACTTATTAAAATGTATGAATTAATGTTTAATAGGTGTAATGAATTGATATTTCTTTTTTTGATTGTTTTTTGTAGTAAAATCTAACATTCCGAGGTATAATGTTCTATATGAATGTGGAACCGTTTAACTTAATTATTTAGCTTTAAAAATATATATCTGTAAAAATTATTATATACAACTATCTAAGAGCAATCTATGTAATATAATTACAAAGCTGAAGAAAGAAAATTCCATTCACTTACCTGGAACATTCATTTTTCCATTTTTTTTATCTCCACGGCATTTGTCGTATTACTATATTCAATTTTTTTTGGCTTTAACGAAGGGAAGATCATATGTTTTGAGCGTGTATTTTTAAGTTTGAGCACATATAGTAAAAAATAATAACAAAATTAACACGAAAATAGCAGATAAAAGTGAGAGCGTGTGCACACTATCATTTCGGAGAACATGAATACAACTGCAGATGTGACCCTCCGATCGCGCTGATCTGGACAGTGAATACTGACACTTGTGCTGTCGGGCCCTTCTTCTTTGGAGAAATAAATTAAATGTACCTTTATTCGACTGGTATCTTTGGATCTACATAACTTTTTAAAATTTTGATTTCACTAGTAAATATTAGAGATCTTTTTAGGCTTAAAAATGCAATAAAAAAATTTTGTGCCATAATCATATATAACTCTATTCTACGTATAGGTCGATCTCACTTTTTGATCCAGTTTTATTAAACTTAGGATGTATCTCTGTCTCTCTCTTTACGAATGCCCATACTTGAACAAGAAAAAAATTTAAAAACTGCAATGAAATTAGATATAACATCCATAATATTTATTTTGTTCGTATAAAATGTCGCCTATATCACCCGGATTATAATAACGAATCAATTGACACCTCATTCATAGACTTAAAATCATGATCCTTCTTTTTGGCTTTGCCGTAGTCGGATAAAAAAGTTTCGTATAGTTTATCGTTATCGAAATGCATGGAGTTATAACGAAACTCACGGCAAACAAAAAAGTTTTCGAAATCAATGGTCAATCTGCTGGTAGAAATACTAATTTATTTAGATTTTTATTACACAAACAATCATAAGTTTGTGACACGAAAACAGTACGGACCTTTTGCGTATCAAACTGTTTGATTACTACACTGTGCCGTGATGTAGATAGCATCTTGATATGAGTTTCGCACAAGGCTTAATATTTCCTAACGTGTGACAACGGCTATAAAGCGGACATAATCCTGAATCTAGTTGCCACTTACATATATTATGAAACGGGCTACATTTTCAATCAATTTTAGCTTATCTAAATATATAAAAGGCAAAGGTGACTGACTGACTGACTGACTGATCTATCAACGCACAGCTCTAACCACTGGACCGATTGAACTGAAATCTGGCATACAGGTAGCTATGATGATGTAGTCATCCGCTAAGAAAGGATTTTTCAAAATTCAACCCCGAAGGAGGTAAAATAGGAGTTTAAAAAATCGAAACTAACGTGAGCGAAGCCGCGGGTTAAAGCTAGTTTCTAGATAAGTACATGAAAAGTAAATTAAAAAATTAAAATCTGACCACCCCTACTCCACGTAATTTCCAATTGATTTGTTAATTTCACACGAAGCCTCAATGGGTTCAAGGTGTGGACTGAAAACTGAAAGGTCGCAGGTTCGAACCCCACCCGTTGCACTATTGTCGTATCCACTCCTAGCACAAGCTTTTCGCTTATTTGGAGGGGAGAGGAGAATATAAGTCAAGTTCAGCTTGACTAATATTCTTTAAAAAAAACGAAGGAAGTCGCGGGCATCAGCTTGAATTATTATAAGAAACTATTTAAATAATAAAAATCAAAATCATTTGTTTCATGTCGGTTAACTTGTGCCTCTTACGACAAATCATGATTCTACCATCGGTTTGGAAAGTAGATTCTGCTGAGAAGAGTCGGCAAGAAACTCTGTAGTTGTTCTTTCAAAACAAAAGTGATACAATATTTATGTATAGTTGAGCTACGTGGATGTTACAACTAGCGTTGCCAGACGTCCCGTATTTCCCGGGACATCCCGTATTTTAGGCATAGTTTTAAATGTCCCGGCGGGACAGGCTATGTCCCGTACTTGAACCGTACTTCGTTTTCCATTATGAAATCGATCCAAGTAGGTATTCACACACGCAATATTCGTAAAAAAGCGAGTTGATGACCGTTTATAATTACGATTATAATTGTATTGATTTTTGCAGATATGTTAAAACGAATAAAAATATGTTTAATCTGACTTGATCCTCGGAAAAATTTCAAAAAAAAAAAAATGACACTGAATAATTTTGTTTTTTATTTGTCCCGGGTAAAAAACTGAAATTCCGTATTTTTTTGCCTATTTAAGCATTTGTCCCTTATAGGCTAAAAAAAAATCTGGCAACCCTAGTTACAACAAACAATAGGTACGTAAAGGTAGTTAAAAAAATTCTCCTTGCTATCAGCTATCTCATAGGGAATTGATTGGCAAAGATAATAGCCGTGACTTTACTGATGACGTTGATTTATTAATCTCATTTTGCACTATGACTTTAGGCTGATCTAGATACATTATTATTTGTGACCTAATAAAAATTCAGTTTGTTCGGTGATAGCCTAGAGCAGGGGTCATGAGTGATAAAATTATCTCTTCCCTATGCTAAAGATGGCGATAGTTGAAAGGAGTAGTATATTCCTATAAGTGTATCCACTGTGGATATTATTTCCAACGTTTTGCCCATGCTTGACGAGTGGATAAAACTGAGCAAGGGGCTAAACTTTTTATCCTTTCCCTGTGGATAATATGTCACCTTCCCATGCTCATCCTGTTGAACGGATAGGACGTGTGTTAAAAAACGTTGGGAGCTGCTTTAGCGAGCGATAACGATCATGGAAAGAGAATAGATACGCCAGGTTCGTAATATGGCTAGGGCCTGCGATGAGTTGAGATGAATGGCCGGTAAGATGAATGCAATCCTAAAACACATCTCTCTAAAACGAGTTTCATTTATGGAGATACTAAAAGCAATTTGCCGCCGAAGGAAAGTTATGTAGTCAATTTTCCAATAAAGCTAATGTTTGATAATTTTCAATTTCTAACGGTAGTTAGTTAACTATGATCCGCAATCTATAACCCATAACGGTTAATTAATTGATTTACGATTCTAAAGGAATTTCTTGTACTGATTTCAAAGCTAATGTATATGTGTAAATGTGAATTTCTGAGACGTTTTGAGTTAAATAAGTGATTAATTCGTCCTATTCGGTTAGAATATGTATGCAGTGAATCTAACTTATTTTACTGACTTTATATTAGGAAAAACGACGGTTTTCAATTTTAAGCATATCGTTCAGATTTCTAATATAAATATTTAAATGTTATTTTTTTATTGTTTTCCTGCTTTATGATTCTGGAGATAGACAAAAGATATTTTTTCTGGATAATCAAAAATTTCTTACCGGATTTAACAATAATCTAAATCGCAGTTATAGTAGTCAAGCTGGTAGCTACGATATATATATATATATATATAACCATAACATTCATTGACCAGTGGTAGATTCATTGACGATTCAAAAGCGCTTGTAAAAGTTTATTTGAATAAAAAATATTTCTATTCTATTCTTTTCTAACCTATCAATAAGTTATTGATCTATAGATGCTACTACAGCTGGCATTTTGTTTCATACAAAGCTATCATTATGTGAAAATATAAATTAGCAAGAATGAACTCCCGGCTGCAATAAGGCATGCCAAATCCATAGCAGCTTTTAAAAGCCGTCTTAAGAAACACTATCTTTCACTCTAAACATTCACTTGCTACTGTAATCTATCTATATTATGCTTATGTATCATACTTATTTACATTATATATTTATTTATTATATTATATATGTATATATGTGTATATATATATATGTTTATATTATGTTTTTAGTATATTTTGTATTTATTATAGTATATTTATAATTATGTAATAATATAATATTATTATCCTACGTATTTATTGCGATCCCCGTCTCTCACTTACATTAAGTTCTCTCGTACAGGTTGCCTGGAAGAGATCACTATTAGTGATAAGGTCACCTTTTGTGTTACACTGTTTAGTTACTTATGTATTTTGTTCTTTTTTTCATGCAATAAAGCTGTATAAATAAATAAAAATTAGCAAGATTATTATCTAGCTTAGGTATTTTATCATACTCATTTAAAAGTATCCAAACTTATGTGTATATTAAGTTTTTTTACAGTTTGATGTAACATCCAAAATATTTAGCTATCGAAATACCTATCTGCTGTTAATTTCAATTGTCGTAGCAAAATTCAGCAAATTTTAGGAATTCGATTACTTATCGCATCGAAATTGGGTTCATTGGAGCAGGTATGTGTACCTGACAAGCATTTTTATGTAGAATCTGATAAAGGTTACTGAACTTCTAGGAATATCAGACAGGTAGAGATTTTTTTGGCGATTGTGAATTCTTTACGAACTTAACTAGATACCAAAGTAAATTGATCGTAGATTAAATTTAATTTTACTCTAGACGTTCTTATCTTTAAAACAAAATTAGATAATTATTTTTGCGGTGCAGTTTTATTTATTTAGGATATTACACATTACACACTTAGGCTGTCTTGGACCAATCTCTTTAATCATGTTCAGTTAAATGTAATGCTGTCACTTTTTTGGCAAGTTTAGTTCAGAGTGAATAAGGAAAGGACAGGTATATAAATTTAACTTACCTAAAAGGGTTGGTGCAAGTGGACCTAAGTGTAAAAAATTTTAAGTTATGACCCAAAAACGTAGGAAGCGATGTCTCCGTTACGTGTAAGTAGAATTACACGTAACTTTTTTGAGGCTAAAATGCGAGTTTAAATACAATGTTACGATCGTTTAATCGTGTTTTAGTGTTTTTAATTAAGGTAACCGCCGTGTATGTACTTAGCCTCTGCATCTCAGTAACTATAAATGATAAAATTACGAAACTGGCATATTCGTAGAGAAAAAGATCACCTTTCGCGTAGTAATATCCTTACTAATATTCAATTCAATTCAATAAATGGAGCAATGGATGGTCGTAATTTTTTGCATGGGTAAAGTCGAAGACACGAAGAGTGATATGAGTAGCGTTGCCAGACGTCCCGTATTTCCCGGGATATCCCGTATTTTAGACATAGTTTAAAATGTCCCGGCGGGACTGACTCTGTCCCGTATTTGAACCGTACTTCGTTTTTCATTATGAAATCGATCCAAGTATTCACACACGCAATATTCGTAAAAAAGCGAGTTGATGACCGTTTTTGCTTACGATTATAATTGTATTGATTTTTACAGATATGTTAAAACGAATAAAAGTATGTTAAAACTGACATCCTCGGAAAAATATCAAAAAAAAAAAAATGACACTAAATACTTTTGTTTTTTATTTGTCCCGGGTAAAAACCTGAAATCTCGTATTTTTTGCCCATTTAACCTTTTGTCCCTTATAGGCTGAAAAAAAAATCTGGCAACCCTAGATATGAGCTACGAGTTATCCCGGAAAAATCAGGCGATTTTTAAAATCCTAGTTCCACGCGGATGATGTTTCGGGCAAAAACTAGTAATAAAATCCATGCTATCCTTATTAATATTATAAATGCGAAAGTGTGTTTGTTTATTGGTTTATCCTTCAATCACGCCGCATAAAGCAACGGATCGATGTGATTTTCTGCACGAGTATAGTTGAGGACCGGGAGAGTGACATAGACTACTTTTTGTACCGGCAAATCAAAGAGATCCCGCGGGATATTTAAAAACTAAATCCACGCGCAATTGTCACTTGGCTTGACTAAGGTATTTTAAAAATCGGGCAGCAGTATGGCCCCTTCTTATTTTGGGAAGAGACTCGTGCCCAGCTGTTGTAGACCGGCGATGGGTTCATGGTAGTGATCTTACTAACTTATCTCATTTCTTTATCAAGAACCAAATCATCGCCATTATGCGGATTGTTGTAAGTCACAAAATCAATTGCAATATTTTTTTATCTCTCTATAACATCTAACAATCGGCTGGCATCATCAGGCGTCTAAAGAATTGAACTGATGTTATTATTACTTATGCTTATTTCTTTATTGCGTCAACAACCACATCATCGCCATTGTGCGGATTGTCGTAAGTCACAAAATAAAGTGCAACATTTGTTTATAGTATATTCTCTACAACATCTAACAATCGACTGGCATCATCTAGCATCAGAACCACAACCAGATGTGATGATTTGGTTACCGATCGTAATGAGATTCATTTCTTATTTCTTTTTTGTATCAACAGCAATATAACTGCCATTGTGCCGATTGTCGTAAGTCACAAACTAAAGTGCAATATTTTTTATCTCTTTACAACATCTAACAATCGACTGGCATCTAAAGAATTAAATTTATTCTTATTTATTTATTGTGTTAAAAACCAAATGTGATGATTTGGTTACCGATCGTAATGAGATTCATTTCTTATTTCTTTATTGTATCAACAGCATATAATCACCATTGTGCGGATTGTCCTAAGTCACAAACTAAACTGCAATGTTTGTTTATCTCTCTACAACATCTAACAATCGGCTGGCATCTAAAAAAGCCTTGCCCATCACTTTCATTGCACGACGCCTAGTTACTAGTTACCTCATCACTAACGATATCATCATTCTCTGTCACTGCTAATTGTGCAAGTACCTACGGC
Source organism: Hipparchia sbordonii (assembly GCA_038048805.1). Classification (NCBI taxonomy): domain Eukaryota; kingdom Metazoa; phylum Arthropoda; class Insecta; order Lepidoptera; family Nymphalidae; genus Hipparchia; species Hipparchia sbordonii. The sequence goes on along the minus strand of CM076107.1, from coordinate 885,000 downwards.
CGATCGTAATGAGATTCATGCGAGTTTGATCTCTCCAAAGTCTATTATGCTGTGGTCATTTCAAGAAGGTTGCAGTTGCACGTACTTTTTAATTTTACTCGGCTATGGCGTTTACGGCAAAGTCAAAAGGCCTGATTTTAGCGGTCTATGTTTGTATGGTGTATGTCTGTTTACGTAATATGTTCCACCGTAGCGCCTGAACTATTGAGCCAATTTTGATGAATGAGGTGTGAACGAACAAAGTCAATAACCCCGTGGCCGGCTTATACAGTTTTAAAACTTTTTGGTTAATCCACTTTATGCTATTGTTTAAGTACTAATATTAACTTATGTCAATGTTGTAGGTATTTTGTAATTAGCTTTTGTTTTTCTGTATTGTGTAATCCTCATCATTTCCAAATGATTGCAATTATAGGATGTATTTTGTGTAACTTGTTATGATACATATAAAAATTGTGAATCGGTTTAATGATCCAAATAATTAAAAAAAAATTGTATACATGTCTCCTTTCGAATGAAAAATTTAGGACATAGTCCACTACGCTGGTCTATTGGGGATTGGCAGACTTAAAACACCTTTGAGATCAGAACTCTGGTATGCAGATTTCTCAACAATGTTTTCCAGAAAGTAGCCGCCTCTCTTATGAACGTCACATTTTATGGAACCTCAAATTCGTTTCTGTTTTATATTAAAAATGTTCTCATTCGTCTTTATCTGAACTTTTTTTTAAGATGAAGCGTTGAATTGAACTGAAGAAATAAATCTACTAATATCTACGATCTGCAAAGCCTTTCAGATTTTCCACCAATATACTGAAAAAATTGTGTTCATTTTGGCAACACCTTATGTCAGAGATCTCAACGCTGTGATATTAGTAAGGACAGGCTCTCGCTTGGCAAGAATCATACCTCGTATGTAGCAGGAAACACGGACGCCAATAGGGCATTCCACATGTTAGCGGTTTGTTCCAGAAAATTTTAACAAAAATTTCTCTGTTCTCTCATTTGGTGAACGTTCTGTTAAGAGACTCCTCTTGTTATCTATGTTCCCGCAGAAAATTTGCGTAGCTCTGTTGCACCTCTTGTTAGGTATTACAATGAGCTCTTTTATTAATACGACCTTAAGTTGAGGATAAAATTAGTAGGTCAGGTTTAGAATATTTTCTCAATTAAGGTCAACGGTTACATTATATTTAGCTTTTAATTTGATATTTAAGGTTTTGCTTTAATTTAGATTCTAGTTATGTAGCATTTGGTGTGTCATATGTTATTAATCAAGCGTTTTTAATCACGCAATAAAGAATTACTGTTACATTATATTTATCCCCATCAATACTACAGTGGAAGAAATATCTATTTTGCCTGTGTCCTTTGGAATTGGTTTAATTAAAACTGCCACACTTCCTTTCAATATAGTTCGCTAGATACCATTTAGACTGCATCGTCTTTTACCATCAGGTGACATCGCAGTCAAGAGCTATCTTATCATCAATAAAAAAACTATAGCTACGCATCCATTTAGTTTTCTATAACGTTATTCAAACAAAGTGAACCCGGCTCATAAAACCTGTTTGTTTGGTGAAGCATTTCAAATTATAGGGTGTTTATAAACTGGCTCATTTTCAATACCCCATTGGAACTTGAGAGTGCTTTGTTACACTATAAATATCCACGTTAAGTGATTATTTCCGTTTGGGGTGATAGAACATCAAGGTTCGAAGCTTTTTGGGGAATTTGTCATAAAAAGATAACTTCAAAGTTAACGATTAAAGGGTTATTTGAATTTGTTTGTACCTATTGTAAGAGATGTTTTTGATTTACTTTAAAATACTTTCTAATTACGGCCTTTCACTATAAACCACACATGCTAATGCATATTCTGCCTTAGTATGAACACAACATTTACTTCTACGTTCTTGAATGTTTCCCGTAAGTATTTAATTAGTTTATGCTTATGATTCTTGAAATGTAAAGTGATTTGACAGAATCCAATGGCCGTTCTGGTTTCTAAATTATATTACACAAGACGGTCTTGTGATACGTGTGTCGTGGAAAAGGTCTACCACTGACCACCTTACGAGCAAAACCGTGATATCATATACCAAGTGATATCGTACCGGTACGATGCCAGGCAGAAACCGACTAGAAGTACGAGTATGGGTTAGTTCAAGCTGTAACTAAGTCTCTTCTAAGTTGCAATGTTCTCATCTAAAAACTGCAGCGCCACTTAGCTACAACTAGCTCAGATTGCAATCAAGGGCCTTGTCATCCAGTTGATTCGTACGTGTATGAACCTGTATTAAAGCAGGTTTCAACGCAATATGGACAAAAGCTTGATTGAAAGTTCTGTTACAACATTGCATCTGGGTAAATACACGTTTAAAACAATAAAAAGTGCAAACAAGACGCGTGATAACGTCTCGCCTTGAGTTTTCAAGAACATCGCTCGAGCAGGACAATCTCAAAGGAGATCGTGTCTGGGACTTAATGGTGCTTTCAACAGAATTAATGGGGGTCCATCCCTGGCTTATTGGTCCATTGTGTTTGTCTACTTATGTCTGCTGACACATTCCAACCAGTTGATCAAAATAAAAGTTGAGGGTTTTTGACGTGCGAATTGCTGTTCAATGAGAAAACTCCCGAAACGTCTCTTTACAAATACCATAATTGAAAGGATCAACTCAGATTTAAGACGTACAAAATTGCTACTTTCTTAATTTGGAAGGTAAAAAGAGGCGCAAGTTGGTGTGTCTGTTGCTCAAGCCAGGAGCTATTGTGCGATTGTTGGATGAGGAAGTTACCTGGTGGGTTTCGGTCAAAGTTGTGCGAGGGCAGGCGGGCGAACATTCATGCTCGCGCGGTCGACGACCTGGCGGCTAACTGTTCAGCAACTGTTCGAACCACTACACTGTCACTAACTGGCAAACACGGGACAACACCGTTCGACGCGGGAGTGCGCGGCAGACTGGCCGCGCGTCGCCATTGCCGCCGCGTGCGCCCACGGCCTTGACCGCCCCCCGCGCACTCCCCTCCATGCCAGACCCCCTGCACTCCAGCAGAGGGACCGAGGACCGGCGCATCCGTACAAAAATTCAAAACAATGACACCTCAAATACGATAAGTAATCGACCGGCCTAAACTCCAAACACCATTGGCTTGGCTTTACCAATGTAAAGTGTAGTGGAAGATGTTTGCGCAACCTATCTAATAAGGGAGATATAAGAACCTAGTTACCTAAAAGATCATCATTTTAAGTTCTCAACCCATTAACGGCTCACTCCCTGGCACGGGCCTAGAAACGGTCGGATTTTGAAACTGTCTAATGCGGTTCTAGAGGCGTGTACACTACATGAGGTCCACAATCTCGAACACAATCCTTGAATCCTGAATCCTGATGCTAAAATAACACTATCATTAAGTATCTCATCATTGTGTTCTAAAAATTAGAAGGGATTGGCCCAGGTCTGGTCATCGCCATGCGCATATACCTAGTAGGTATGGGTTGGGCGAGTGGCAGACTTCAACATAATACTTTTGAGAATATTATTATGGAGAATCTTGTTATTATTGTCATCAAGACCGATTTTGAGTTAATATTGATCTATCACAGCAATCTATGGAGAAGTTTCGACATCTTTGCGACATTGATAGTGCAGTTTCCCTTAATAATGAAATTAATTAATAACTGTTTTTTTCCCTGTTTCAATGGGACCGACATTGGGTGCAATTAATCGGTTGGAGAAACTTATTAAACATAATATTATGATACACAATGGTGAACCGATATGGTGGAAAAAGAGCGAGAGGAGATTATGGTGGAGTGTACCCGTAGTGCTGCCAACCATCTCAAGTGGAAGAGTATCGCGCGGAAGGCGGTGCCGCCCAAAACCTCAGACCGACGATGACTGACGTCACATGACGTCATCCAGCACTTAGTACCCACGACGCCAACGACAATGGGTGATGAATGAACCGGCAACCTTTTGGATTTAGTCTGAGACCTTGTCTATGGGGTTTTCGTCTGTGGAATTAGCATGATTGGCACAGGGCTCTCTTAATGATTAACTTGTATCTGCCGTATCTATCTCAAGGAAGATCATAGTGATTATTATTTATTGTTATTTTTTACTCGTTATTCTATTAATAATAATTAATGTTCGTAAAGTTTAGAGGTGAACGTAAACCGAGGTGATAAATAACTATTTATATTCATCTCTCATATTTATAGTCATCTCTCATGTCTATCATTAAATAAATACATAATCTTTAGATATGTTTTATGCCTTAAATAGGCGAGTAGTTATGTATTGCGTTGATCTGAATGTTTTTAGAAATACATACCCCATTCAAGTTAGTCCGCTACCATCTTAGATTGCATCGTCACTTACCATCAGGTGAGATCAATCAAAAAAATATATATAGGTATTATTTCGTTTGAGTAAAACACTACGATCACATCTTGTAATGGTACCGGACTTAGATTGTTTCTTGCATAGATTTCCACATGTCTCGGTCTTGCGCCGCCGAAATACAGCGACTCCCGAGTCCCGATGACTGGTCGATGTCATCGGTCCAATAATAATTGAGAGTCTGCCAATTACAGTACTACATCGAAATTCATCAACTAAAGTTACTTAGGAATGGTGAAAGAGGCCAGTGTCAAAAAATACAATATCTTTCGCAAGATAACCAGTTATATCGCGTGTGAGATTCTGCCCAGAGGGCCGGTGAGCAAGATGGCGGTGGTAATAATAATAAGAAGTATAAATAGAAAGCTATATTCAATCGCTTAGGCCGTCGCTGTCTAGCAAACACCGTAGATGTTTGCTGAGAGACATGGGTAAATACTGTTATCTAAGGTTGCGTCTATTCAACCAGGTAAAGTATGCACAGCCGTTTAAAGAAATTCGCTAAGCAGGTTTTTATAGATGTACCGTGACTCGTGAGGTGTACCTTGTTCCAAATGAGCGTGAATAAAATTACCAACTTTGTTTATTTACCTATTTATTTTTTTCGAACTTTCGCATTTAGGTATCTATAATATTAGTAAGGATGACCAAGAACGATTCAAGTGTGCATTAAAACTAAACAAATTCTTATAATAATGGGTGTAAAATAAACTCTAAATATTAGGGTCCACATCGATGCCAGATGGTAATGTCCTCCAGAAGGCTGGCTGCATTGCCTCTTTGAATACATAACATATACTTATTTTTTGTCCAAAGTACCAGCCAGCCTTGGGGTCCTGAGTTGCAACCGACGCGCCTCTGGTCCCCACGACTATAACGTTTCCACACTAAACGGCACAAATATGTATCCCTCACCTAAGGATGCATATTTCCGCCGCTTGTTTGTTTATTTATTTAGTCTGAATCAGAACTTAAAGTAAAACTAACATATAGTTAGTAAAGGACAAACTGCACCAGGACAGTTTATCTCTAAGAGATTTCATCCAGAAGCTCTCGTTCGCACACAACACAAACAACTCCCACGACACTACATGATTTTTTCAACACGAGAAGTCCGTACTAAATTAAATAAAATAAATAAATAAACTTTAAACCACAATAATTATTTTACAGCTATATTTTACAGCTACTACGGTACTTTATTGACTTAATTCTTAAAAAAATATACCTAATGGCCGAGTGCCAAATCGTATTAGATTGCCAACTTTTAGCCCTGTAGGCGCCACAACATCGTAAAAATACACGTTTTATTTTTCTTACTTTGTGCATGTCACTGTTTCTTTTTTTAGCTTTATGAAACGTCTTACTAAATATTACGAAGTTTAAAATTAAATCCCACAAAAAATCATTAAATCTATATATATAAAATTCAAAGTCCTGACTGACTGACTGACTGAGATATCAACGCACAGACTAAACTACTTTTATGACGTAGGGCACACTAAGAAAGGATTATTGGAAATTCCACCCCTAAGGGGTTTAAATAGGGGATGAAAGTTTATATGAAACTTCGTCATTTTTCAAGCTGTTTCCATTAAAGTTGGTATTAGAGCTTTCAGTTAAAAATAAAGAAGTACGTGTGTCACAGTTTTTGAAAATTCCACCCCAAAATCTAATTCCACGTGGACGAAGTCGCGGGCGCAAAAGCTAGTAAATCATAATTTATTTGCGACTGTTCATTTTCATATCACACAAAAATGATTATCATCTAAGTTAGTGTGTTAGTCAACAGAATACCTTATAGCCATTAGCCATAAACGTCTCCTTAATGTACCTACCTCTAAAAGCCATGTACGAGTTCATCTCAACCCTCGGCCCACTTCTGAATACAGGTCTCCTTTCGATTAAGAAGGATTACCACGCTGGCCAACGACCGATTAGCCAGCCTGATGGCATTGACGCCTTTGAGAAAATTAAAGAGATCTCTCAGGTATGCAGATTTCCATACGGTGTTTTTCTCTGATTTTCCTTCATAGTTATAGAAATTGACTTTTAATCGCTTAAAACCATCGACTTTAAACGCACTTATCTAAATATATAAAAGGCAAAGGTGACTGACTGACTGACTGATTGACTGACTGACTGATCTATCAACGCACAGCTCTAACCGCTGGACGGATCGGGCTGAAATTTGGCATACAGATAGCTATTATGACGTAGGCATCCGCTAAGAAAGAATTTTTGAAAATTAAGCCCCTAAGGGGGTAAAATAGACATTTGAAAAATCGAACTTAAGTCGTGAGCGAAGCCGCAGGCAAAAGCTAGTAAATGCATAAAGTTAGAGGGATTTGATCTATCAACTTTCGAAAAGGAGGCCTTTTTTATCACGTATCTTTTATCCCTTCGCACAACTTCGGTGCGGGTACTTGTGGCTTTATATCTAATATGCCGAGTGCGCCTGGCCTGCTTTAAGGCACTCAAATTATAGGAGGCAGGAAACACGGATGCTGGATGGGCGTTCCACACTTAAGCGGTTCGTTTCAGAAACGTTGAACTAAAGCGTTTCATGCGCGTTCGACGAAGATAATATTTTATTACAGATCTGCAACGGTGTTAGAGGCTGATGCCACTATTAGACGCGGAAGTAGAACGCTCTCCCCCTTCCCCTCTCTACCGACTGACCATAACGCCACTCTTCCGGAACATCTGCGCACGAGCGTGCGCTCTATAGGTACCTACTTGCCTCCCTACAGTACATTATAAGTGTATTTTTATAGCCATTACCGGCGCGATATGTAGCCGATATGAAAGAAAATATATTTTGAATTCATTCGCAGCTAAAAACAAATGTATTTCAAATTCTTTATTTATTCAAAACTATATGATGCCCGCGACTTTGTTTGCGTGGCGTTTTGACTCCTACGGAAACTCTTTCGTATTCCGGGATTAAATGTAGTCTATGTGTAATCCTGAGTATGCGCTATCTCCATTTCAAACAGATATCGATGCAAACAGCCAAATCGGTTCATTCGTTGCGGCGTGAAAGAAAGCGTTGAAGGAATAGGTAGGTAACAAACATCCATCCAGCCATCCATACATTAATCCTCGCAAACTTTCGCATTTATAATATTCGTTCAAAATAATTTATTTCACATGGCTCTTATAGTAAATTGAGACTCTACCACCGGTTCGGAAAGCTGAATTTGTTGAGAAGGGACGGTAACATTTTTTTAGTACGATTTTCTTTCACAATCGCATGGCTGACTGCTAAGGCTCTGGTAGGTGTGTATAATTAGTGGATACGATTTTCGGTGTTCGCGTTATTCAATGATTTCATTGTTCTTTTCTTCACCGTTCCGCTTCACTTCTCTCCACTCTGCTTTGCTTCAGTGAAAACTGAAAAATACTCAATCTGCCTATTAAAGTTTCAAGTCATGACGTTTGCTTATTTACTGTCTTCGTATCCCCCCGAGCTCCGTAGGATGGCGGGATGATCGGTCGAAACCGCTGGAATGCCACACACACACTGCCACAGCAGCGATCCTGTGGCTTGCCTATAAAAGCGAGGACGGGCCCGTTGGGTTTTAGTGGGTATTTTGGCAGTGCCAACGAGTCCCACATACCCGCCTGTTGTCAAGATGGGCGGGATGCGTAAAGGCATTTCCCAACGTTAAAAAAAAAAAAAAGGTCTCCATATTGAATGATGTGAATTCATGCACTGAAAAACATAGAGTCCTTATATGGCTGAAGTATGTAACTCCACGAAGCTGGGGGCCTACCACCAATGCTTAAAGCAGTATTATTGCAATATTGTCTTGACATGTCATGGAGCTGGAGTGGCGACCCCGCACCGGGAAGCGCAGTGTTGGCAGACCCCCCACCAGGTGGACAGACGACATCAAGCGAGTCGCAGGGAGCCGCTGGATTCAGGCGGCGCAAGACCGAGACCTGTGGAGGTCCATGCAAGAGACTTATGTCCAGCAGTGGACGTCCATTAGTTGATAAAGAAGAAGAAGAAGATGTCATACAACGTCAGCATTAAAGTAATTTCTTTAAGGTTGACATTGAATGACATGTCAAAACTCAAAACAATAGTTGGTACTATAGGCTCTGAAGGCAGCTGAGGCAGAGTTATATCTACTGTCGAGTACTATATCTGTTTTGTACAGACGCAACTCCAAAGATACTTTAAAAAATTAAGATAAACACGCACTTGATCTGCCCGTAATCTTAAAATACACAGCATCCGACCCAGATGTGTATCTTGTTATCTGGTGAAATCTACACTTTATCTGAAGAACGAAGCTCTCGAGTCGGGCAGGGCTTGCACTAGCCATATAATTTTATAATATCTTTATAATAAGAGAAAAATATTTGACTAGGTACTAGTTGATTCTCGTGACTTTATTCGCGTGGATTCAGGTTTTATAATTCCCGCGGGAACTCTCTTATTTTCCGGGATAAAAATAGCCTATGTGTTATTCCAGACTATAATCTATCTCTGTGCCTTTGAGCCAAATCGGTTCAGTCGTTGCGGCGTGAAACATCCAAACTTTCGCATTTATAATATTAGTAAGATTTAATTGACTAGTGTTTTTATAATGTTAAATAACTTGAAAGCAATTGAAAGGTGTGTCATTATATTCTCAAGATCATATTGAGCATGGAAGTAGGAATAATTTATTCAAGACATTTTATTATTGGAGTTATTTGTATAAGCTTTTCACCGAAACTTCGTTCGCGTGGAGCCTAAGATTTAAAAAAAATTCGGGTTTTTTTTTGGATTTTCGTCATAAAAGGTAACTTACGTCACTTTCCAAGTCAAAGTATGAGATATTTATCCACTGTTAATTTTTAAACCTTAATAGCCCAACGGTTAAAATTTTATTTTTAAATATATAAACTAGCGCTTGGCTCCGATCACACCTGATGGTAAGTGAAGATGCAGCCTAAGATGGAACGCGCTTGCCTAGAAAATGCCTAGTCACTCTTGATTTGAAGGTGCGGACTGAAAACTGAAAGGTGGCAGGTTCGAGCTCCACCCGTTGCACTATTTACGTACCCACTCCTAGCATAAGCTTTCCGCTTATTTGAAGGGGAGAGGAGAATATAAGTCAAGTTCAGCTTGGCTAATATTAAAAAAAAAAATGTTTCAAAGACGAAAAACTCATGGCCATCACAGTAACTTGTGTTACGAATACGTGCAGTATTATGTCAACATATCACACGGTTGACATGACACTTTGATCTTTGAGTTTTGAGAACTGTGCGAGAGTGTGTAATCGGAGCGGTGAAAGGCGATTGCCGAACTCGGCAGTTATTGTTCTTGCCTAATAGAAATAGAAATAGAAATATTTTTTATTCAAATAAACTTTTACAAGCACTTTTGAATCGTCAATGAATCTACCACTGGTTCGGAATGCCTTTCCTGCCGAGAAGAGCCAGTAAGAAACTCGGCGGTTGCTCTTTTCAAAAAAAATAAAAAATTTACAATTGTTATTGAACACAGGATAGTTATTACTGTCTTATGAATCACTGGAGCGAATTATATCCACGCTTTTTTATCATTTACATAGTCTTCAATTGTATAATATGCTTTTTTCATGAGAGCAGATTTAATTGATTTCTTAAACTTGTGTAGAGGCAAGTCTAAGATTGACTGTGGAATTTTATTGTAAAACGTCACGCCCATTCTCACAAATGACTTTTGGACCCTCTTGAGGCGCAGCCCAGGAAACATGAGCCTATTTGGATTTCTACTTGGTCTATCGGACAAATCACTCTTTTTTTTGTAACTCAAAATGTGTTAAGATATCTATACACGGTGAAATTTCATTGGTTGTACTCCCTGAAAGAGGTGAATGTGCTCATGAAACTGAACAACTTTCCCCAAGGAACATAGGTCGAAATATGAAAAAAAAATTTGGACCTCCCATAGTAAATCAATCAGCTGATCGTCAAGTTTGTATGGAGGGTCCAATTTTTTTTTTCATATTTTGACCTATGTTCCCTGGGGAAAGTTGTTCAGTTTCATGAGCACCATTAAAATTTCAACCGGTATATATATAAAATTCAAAGTCCTGACTGACTGAAATATCAACGCACAGCCTAAACTACGGAAGTAGGAACCAACCAACCAAGTTGGTTCCTTTGATGACGTAGGCGCACAATAAGAAAGGATTATTGGAAATTCCACCCCTAAGGGGTTTAAATAGGGGATGGAAGTTTATATGAAACTCCGTCATTTTTCAAGCTGTTTCCATCAAAGTTGGTATTTGAGCTTTCAGTTAAAAATAAAGAAGTACGTGTGTCACTGTTTTTGAAAATTCCACCCCAAAATCTAATTCCACGCTGACGAAGTCGCGGGGGCAAAAGCTAGTTAAGAGCTTACAGTATGCCAGCGTGCCACGTTTGATCGTCCATATCAATAAAAATATTGAATCAATAATATTGAAAGAAATATATAGTAAAGTTGACGATATAGACTGAATGTTGTATTAAGTGAAAACACGATTACTAAAAATTTTCTCGATAGAAAAAATTCACAAATTTCCCTCTGAATTTTACAAATAAAACGCAGTAGTCAATGAATACTTTACCTATACTAATAAAACTTAAAATATATACTCAACTTAGTACAATAAGTGTCTTATACTATGTATTATTTAAAATTAAGTAATTTTTCGTTATTAGAAATGAAATTCTGAAAAATATTGCGTGTGGGGCTGTGGGCCGACGGGCGACTCGTGTCCACCGTATGAATTCATTCACGCTCCGGCATTCGAACGGGGAACCCGCGTCGCTTGTTCTCACGCATACCTACCAGAATACGTATATTATCTAAGAAATTATAAGTGTAGTGAAATAGGAAATAAGCGGAATAAGAAAAATAAGACGAAATTGGAGAATAGAAAATGCTAAAAACATGAATTGATTACTACAATAATAACTTTATTGGCTCTTGTCTGTGGAATAGGTACAATAGTTTCATACACCTACCATCACTAAATATTAAGGTAGTTTTCCCAGTTAGTAGCCACAGTCACATTATTTTAGTAGTATAAACAAAAGACTAGTTATAGCCTATTTTGTTACAGAATGCAAATACATAGCTTCCTAAAGGTCTTCCTTAGGCTTCCTAAGTCTAAGGCTAAGTCTAAGACTAAGACTAAGTCTAAGACTAAGTCTAAGACTAAGTCTAAGACTAAGTCTAAGACTAAGTCTAAGTCTAAGACTAATTCTAAGACTATGGTCTAAGACTAAGTCTTAGACTAAGTATAACTCTATGTCTAACACTAAGACTTAGACTTAGACTTAATCTTATACTTAGTCTTAAGTTTTGTTACAGAATGCAAATACATAGCTTCCTAAAGGTCTTCCTTAGGCTTCCTAAGTCTAAGACTAAGTCTAAGACTAAGACTAAGTCTAAGACTGAGTCTAAGACTGAGTCTAAGACTGAGTCTAAGACTGAGTCTAAGACTGAGTCTAAGACTGAGTCTAAGACTGAGTCTAAGACTGAGTCTAAGACTGAGTCTAAGACTGAGTCTAAGACTGAGTCTAAGACTGAGTCTAAGACTGAGTCTAAGACTGAGTCTAAGACTGAGTCTAAGACTGAGTCTAAGACTGAGTCTAAGTCTAAGACTAAGCCTAAGACTAAGTCTAAGACTAATTCTAAGACTATGGTCTAAGACTAAGTCTTAGACAAAGTATAACTCTATGTCTAACACTAAGACTTAGTGTGAGACTTAGACTTTGATTTAAACTTAAACTTAGTCTAAGTCTAAGACTAAGGCTAAGTCTTAGGCTAAGTCTATGACTAAGTCTTTTTAAGTCTAAGTATAAGTCTAAGCTAAGACTAAGTCTTAGACTTAGACTTAATCTTAGTGTTAGACTTAGACTTAGTCTTAGTGTTAGAGTAAGACTTAGATTTAAACTTAAACTTAAGACTAAGTATAAGATTAAGTCTAAGTCTAAGTCTAACACTAAGTCTAAGACTTAGACTTAGTCTGAGACTTAGTCTAAGGCTAAGTTCAAGACTAACTCTAAGTCTATGTCTAACACTAAGACTTAGACTTTAGCTAAGACTACGTCTAAGTCTAAGCCTTTCACTAAGACTTAGACCTAGTCTTATACTCAGTCTTAGATTTAGAATTAAACTAAGACTTAGAATTAAATTTAGACTAAGTCTAAGTCTAACACTAAGACTAAGTCTAAGACTAAGTCATAGTCTTAGTGAAAGACTTAGACTTAGACCTAGTCTTAAGCTTTGCTTAGACTTAGTCTTTGACTTAAACGTAGACTTAGTCTTAGTGTTAGACTTAGTCTAAGTCTAATGCTAAGTCTTAGTTATTAATAATATATAATAATATTACTTTCATTTTATTTCCATACCTATGTAATATGTACTAGAGGTTCGTTAAATGTATCATATACCCTATCGTACGGCGCGTGACCCCTGCCGCGTGATGAACTCGTGCGAGTGAGATAGCTGCAACTACGCGGTGCGGGCGGCTGCACGCTGGGCAGTGAGGCGGGGGCAAAATTTGGATTTCAGCTGGCATACTATAAGCTCTTAAAGCATAAAAGGAGAATTTTTTTTTTTTTAAAAAGAACATAGCCAAGCTGAAGTTGACTAATATCCTCCTATCCCCTCCAAATAAGCGGAAAACTTGCCCTAGAAGTGGGTACGACAATAGTGCAACGGGTGGGGTTCGAACCTGCGACTTTTCAGTTTTCAGTCCGCACCTTTAACCGTTGAGCTATTGAGGCTTAATCATTTCTTGCCTGCGAGTTCGTCTGCGTAGTGTCGTTTTTCTAAAACCCCACGGGAACTCTTTATTTTTCCGGGACAATAATAATACTCTCGACCTAATCCGGCCACGGCTGCCAATTTCACGGATAAAACCCAGGGTAAAAATATGTCACATCAGGTCTTCATATACATAGTTACGCAAAAAATTTCGTCGATCCATTGCTCCGTGATCAAAGGACAAACCAACAAAGAAACAAAATTTCCGATATCAAAAAAATATAAGGATTGGCTACGTCACACCTTGGATTATAAATCCAGTCACACGGATCAGGCTGCAAAGCATATAGAATACATAGCTATTATTAATGACGTAGGCATCCGTTAAGAAAGGATTTTTGAAATTCAACTCCTAAGGGGATAAAATAGGGGTTTGAAAAATTCGAAGGACGGCAGCTGCAGCCCTGAAACCCACCAATCGTTGATCTACGTGATGACTAATGACCCACTAATCTATTATTAGACGCCACGCCCGCCAACGCTGGGTTCATTAACTGACAATCTATTCTATACTTTGCGTCTATCATAAACCAACGACAGCACATCGCTTTTTTAACCCCCTTTTTGTTCTCTCGTAACTCCCAAGCCAATGGACCGATTTTGATGCAGTTTTATTTTGTTTGAAAGCTAACCTTATCGAAATGTGTTTATTATAGGGTGACGTGTAAAAGGACTGAAAATAAGTGAAACTTTATGAAATTTTCATTCACCTACTTGTATACCTAAAAATTACCTATTACGATTCAAAAAAAAAAAAAACAAATTAATACTAAGCGACTCTTGAGTGGGTTAAAGATGTTTTTGATTCAACTTTTAAATAACTATTAATACGTTTCAGCACATTTTTTAAGTTTCTTTAACATTTTGAATAGGTATCCCGTCACTTTATCAGTAACTTGTTAATCAAAGTCCCAAACAAGTTAGTGGCCTCGACATTTAAACAACCTACCTGTTCAAAATAATAATTCAACGTGATGCTTCCCCTTTTTATTTTAATAAAACGTGTCTGCTTACTGCCTTCATTAAAAAACTAAATTAATAAATCCTACTCTAGCTTTTGCCCGAGGCTTCTCTTCATACCTCTATTTTACCCCTTACGGGTTACATTTTCATAATTCTTTCTTATCAGATGCCTACGTCAGAATAGCTGCCGTGTGCCAAACCGTCCAGTGGTTTGTCAGTCTGCTTGTTTTTTTATTCGATAAGATAGTCCTTGACTGCGATGCGGGCTAACCTGGAAGGGATATGGAAGAGTGTAGATTCAACCCGTACCCCTAATCGGTTTCTACACGCCATCGTGCTAACGATGGCGTGTATAAACCGAACGTGGAACGCTAAATCGCTTGGCGGTAGGGTAATAACTAATAACGGCCAAAGCCTCTCAACAAACAAGACGTCACTTCGTGATGACCACGACCGCTCTGTCAAGAGTATCACAAAGAAGAAGAAGAACTAGACTACATGGACGGGCAATCTCAACTATTGGGTACAAGTGGCACAGGATCGTGTTCTGGTGCAATCCTTACATAAAACCTAAACTTTTGGGTTGAGATGAGACAACACAGACGACTTTCCTTAAAGTTAAAGATCTCAATTATTATCATAAACCATCTAAAACTGTATTTTTTGTTTCTGTATTTTTTATTATCATGTCGTGATCTAAGATTTACGTAACCATTAATTAACATTCCTTGTAAGTTTTTTTTTTTTTTTGTTTCTTTATTTATTTAGGGGCTTTTGTACCTTAGTACATGTCAGCCCCATTATAAGCTAATTACACAAAATACAAAATTATTATTAATAATAATACAAAATGAAATAACTAATAAATCAATCACAGAAAAAAAAAACATATTGTGGTTATAATCAAATCAGCCTTATGGATTTGAATAGAATTATAGCATTTTTGGATGCTGGACGAGCAAGTATATTTAAAAACATACCCGTGTCCAGTCTATTCAAACCCATAAGGCTTACAATTTCCTCTCGCCCCAACTGAAATCGGACACATTCCATCAACAGGTGATGAACATCCTCTATTAACTCACCTCTCTGTGGTATACATGACTCACAGAAAGGTGAGTCCGAAACTTTCATCAAAAATTTAAATTTGTTCAAAGGCATGTGTCCAGATCTCAGTCGGTGAGCAATAACAATCAAACTTCTACCAATCTTAACATTCAAAAACCATGGTATATGAGGAGGCTGAGACTGTATGGTTCTGTACCAAATTCCTTTTTCCACAGATTTACATTCAAAGTGTTGTACCCATAATTCCTGACACTTCCTTTTATACTTTGATAAGACTTCAGTGTAATCCGGTTTAATATTAATTTCTTTTCCATTCATTATTGCTTCCTTAGCCAACCTATCAGCCTCCTCATTGCCTCTTAAACCAATATGTGATGGAACCCATTGCAATTTTAGTTCCTTTTTAATTCGTTTGAAATGCAAAATCTGTGAGAGTATAACATAAGCAATCGAGACGCCTCTGCGACCAGAGGCGCATCGAGCTATATGTTGTAATGCACTCTTACTATCAGTGCAAATTAGGAGCTTTTCACAAGACAAATTTTGTGCGTAATTTAATGCTTCAGAGATTGCAATGAGTTCCAACGACATGATTGATACACTACTATTTACTTTGAAACAATTGTCACAGTAATTTCCTCCATTAGAATCATAAAACGCTGCACCATTTCCATCGTTAACTTTCTTGGATCCATCGGTAAATAAAGTGTACCATCCATGATACTTGTCCGAAATTTCTTTGATTACGTTAAATTTTAGGTATGTAGGATCATAAGACTTCTTAGACTCCTTCAGACTACTTAAATTAACACACATAATATTAGACAAATCTATACCAGTGACCCAAATATCCATTTTAAACATCTCTAACGGAAATGACGAAGCAATATCATCCGTACTTATCTCAGTCCTGGTTGTAACTAATAGTGGTATTTTTTTATTGCTCCAATATCGGTCTACACACAACTCTTTTAATTCATCCACTAAATGATTTGTGACATTGTCCGCAATTGATGCTGACTTCAAATTATACTTATAAGCCAAATATTTCCTTCTCAAATGTAAAGGCGGTAAGCTAAGCTCACTTTCCATAACATGTATTGGAGTGCTTTTAATAAAGCCTCCAATAATCCGCATCGATTGATTTTGTATCTTGTCTAATTTGTAAGCATGAGTTTTAGCGCTACTATCAAACAAAATACTTCCATAATCTAACCTACTTCTAATCATCGCTATATATATCCTACGTAGATGCGTTGGGTGCAGGCCCCAAGATGAACCAGCCAAGTTTCTTAACAGAGTTTGTAATCTTTGAACTTTTTCGACAGTCTCTTTAATATGTTTATGCCAACGAAGAGATTTATCTAGCCATATACCAAGATACTTATATGACTCTACATAATTTATCTGACTTTCATTGATCTTTAAGTCAATTCTTTGATTACGATGACCCCTACTATAAATACAGTACTTAGACTTTGTCTCTGAAAGTTTAAGACCAAGATCATTGAGAAGAATAACAAAAATATTCAAAGCCTGTTGAATTTTATCTGCACTTTCTAATATATTTTTATGAGTGGAATATAAAACGAAGTCGTCAGCGTACTGACAAATTGAAATATTACTGACACTCTGACATAATTCGTAAGTTGCAATATTAAATAGCAAAGGTGATAAAGGATCACCCTGTGCCAAACCTTTACGCGCAAATCTAATCAAAGTAGGACTATCACCAAAATCACTTTTTATCTGTAAATGCCTTTCTGTCAAAAAATTCCATAAATATAAACAGATACTTTTACCTACTTTCAAATGAATTAAAGTGCCAATTAATTTATCTACTAATATATTATTGTATGCATTTTCAATATCTAAGTAACATGCCAAAGTAGGTGTGTTCTTAGAAAAGCCAATTTGTATATTTGTAACTAAACGTGCTAAACAATCAATAGTTGACTGTCCTCGTCTAAAGCCTGAAGTAACTGTAGATAAAAATTTTTCCCTTTCAACAAACCATTCTAACCGTTTTGCAATCATAACATGAAATATTTTACAGAGGCAAGACATTAATGAAATCGGACGTAACTTAGACGGTAAGCCTGGCTGAGTGGATTTTGGAATGGATGGACAACTTTTATGTCGCGCCATTGCTTTGGTAATTTCCCAGTGGCATAAATAGAATTGTAAATTTTTAAAAGAAATATTTTCGCACACTTTGGCAAATTCCATAACATTGAATAAGTGACTCCATCACTGCCCGGGGCAGTATCTTTCTCTTTTAAGCTACTATTCATCTCAGCTAAATCAAACAAATTATCTAATTTGGTGCTTGAAAATTTACAAACCGGTATAGATGGAACGACAAAGTCAGGAGCAAGTTCACAAAGCAACTGCCGCTTTCGTTCTTCCGATACAGATAATCTTACTGTTTTAAATCCCTTCATCCATCTCATTCGCCCCCACATACTCGAAGAAGTAGTTGCTTCATCAATACTGTCACAAAATCCCCGCCAGTCTTGTGTACTTGCCTTGAGTATTGCTGACCTTGCATTTAAATGTTTTTCCTCCAAAACGTTTAAATTATTAGGTATAGGGTTCTTCCTGAATTCACGAAGTGCTAATCTACGCTGAGCTATCTTATGAGATAGTGAAGGGCTCCAATAAGATTTCGGTGTAAATTTTTTTGTCGGATGCTGTGGTATTTTAATCATTGGAATACTCGCATCAGCTGCCCTGTAAATCAAGCTTAATAACCAATCATATAAGATCTGGGGATCTTCCTCATTCTCTAAATTCTGAAAGTGATCTTCAATATATTTCCTATAGATTTGCCAGTTTGCACATTTAATATTACGCCTATTAGAAAATTTTAATTCATCGCGATAGCTAAACCTCATTTTAATACACAAATGGTCGCTTCCTAAATTTTCATTCATTACGTTCCAATCAAATTTTATTGCAATGTTAGATGAGACGAATGTTATATCAGGTGAGCCTTTCTGTAAATAATTGTTGACCAATTTTATTCTAGTATGTTCACCGTTGTTAAGTGGCATAAAACCAGTATCTATAGTGACCTCATATATTTGTGTACCACGACTATCAGTCTTATTGGACCAACTCGAGTGATGTGCGTTAAAGTCACCGGCTATTATAGAACTAGTCGTGAATTTTGAAAAAATATTTTCCCAGTCACTAATTACTGTGCGAACCGATGAAGGACAATAAACAGATACTACATTTTTGATATCATTACAATTTAACAGTTTTACACTAACTATTTCTATACCATTATTGTGTGTGTTAACATGACATTCTTGTACAATTATCGACTTATGAATTATTATAGCTACACCTCCATAAGAGTCAATTCTATCCTTTCGAAATATATTGTAACTATTTACATGTAATATGGATTCAGCTTCAAGCCATGTTTCCGAAATGAATGCTATGTGAATTTTTTCTTGTATCAATAATGATTCAAATTCTCTCAATTTAGGTCTCAAACTTTGTGCATTCCACTGTAATAAGTTCAAACAATGGACATTACTTTTTTGTCTATCCATTACTGAAATTCGAAAGAAGCCATGTACAAATGTCGTTATCCCTAAACAAAATCGATATATAGTTCATAATCTCCTTAATAATAAATCTAACAAATAATTGAATCTTATCATTAAAAGTACAATCTGACAAGTATATTTCTTTCAACTTTAACAATAATTTCATAAAAGTTATACTACTACCTTTCTTTTTCTCAGATTTCTTCTTCTCGTTACCTTTATTTTCATTATCACTTTCACCCATATACGAACATATATCACTATCTTCTGTAACAATGTCTTCATTTTCTAATCCTCGATTATTTTTATTCCGTTTAGATCTCTTTTTGTTTCGTTTTATTCGCTGTGTCTTGTCTATGACTTCGCTCTCTTGTTGACACTCTTCTTCCATGGGTTCTTGCATATCTGTATGGATGTTGGGCTGACTTTGTAACACATCTCTGTAAGATCTTCCGGTTTTTCCATTTTCATCTGTGAACCTAGTCTCAGTACAGTTTTCTTTCGTTTGTTCATTACCAGGCTTCTTTGACTCATTCTCGCTAAGATAAATTGACAGAGCTTTTTTGTAAGTGTAATTAAGGTCCCGCATTA
Source organism: Hipparchia sbordonii (assembly GCA_038048805.1). Lineage (NCBI taxonomy): Eukaryota > Metazoa > Arthropoda > Insecta > Lepidoptera > Nymphalidae > Hipparchia > Hipparchia sbordonii. The sequence continues at coordinate 865,597 of CM076107.1, read as the reverse complement.
TGATCCTTATGTTTTTTTCCTTCAAAAAAACTGGGCAAGATTTATCTAGAGCCATATGATTTCCTTTGCAATTGACGCACGTATATCTTGAACTTTCGCAATTAGCATGGTATTCTGCACATTTTGGGCAAACTATTTTCCTATTTGGACAAAATCGGACACCATGTCCGAACCTCCAACATCCAGAGCATTGAGTAACAGGATACATATATGGTTCCACTTTGAACCTACATCCATAACCACGTACGTACGGGGGTAAGACTGACCCTTTAAAGCCTATTCGCACTGTCTCACTTTCAACCCATTTTCCTGTGCTTGTTGTGCGTTTTAATCTCCGTAAAGAAATTATTTCTTGATCACTTTCTAAATTACCTTTAATCTCTTCATCTTCTATATCTAGATCCACATTTCTTATTATACCATACGATAAACTCATTTCGTTCAACATCTGACATCGAAATCCCATATCTACAAATTTTTTGCATTCTACTAATTTTTGTGCGCTTTCTTTACTGTTAAATTCAATTATTATCTTAAACGGACTCTTATACTGAATGTTAGTTATATTCAAGATACATTCCAATCGCAGTAATTTAGCCATTTTAAATTGTTTAGGCAAAACCTCGTTACTTGTGACGGTAACAATTATTTTTTCCTCGCTAGTAGGTAAATTTTCCTCTTCATTTCTAACCGAACTCGAGGCATTCATTGATTTCTTAGAAATCTTCATCATTCGCTTACTGCGTACTGTAGTAAAACTACCCTCATCTAAAATCTCATCCGAACTTGAAAGCGAACGTTTTTCCCCTACAACTACCTCTCGATTCAACACAACTGCTAACTGTTCGTCCATCCTGCAGTCTTCCTCCATTATATCACTCCCACTTGAGTCAAAAAACGTCTTCTTACTATCCTTATTTACACTCATTTTAACTTCACATAACTTAAAAGCGGGTAGGTGTAGAAAAATACCGCGCGGTGCGAAGGCAATTGTCCTTGTAAGTTGTAGGTACCTACCTACTCGCAAATGTTTAATTTCAGAGTCAAACGCATCACGTTTGTACCTACTTACCTACGTTACCTTCGGATGTTGGAAGTTTTACAGCATAACCATTAAAATTAATATTTTATCAAGAACGTTATCTGGAGTGGCAAGTCATTTGTTTGTGTTCGGGATGGCGTGTACCTACAAACCGATTAGGGGTATAGGTATGGTCGAATAAAAAAAAAATTGCGTTGCTGGCTTTTCAGAAAGTTGGTCCGCCCCTTAAATAATTAGATTAAGTAGAAACACCGTCGAAGGTTCCACAAGGGAGTTGGTTCCATAGTTTGATAGTGCGTGGAAAAAAAGATCTGGAACAGCAGATGGTCAAAGTGCTCCAGGCACCCAGGTGGTGAGGGTGAAATTGCATTCAGTGGCGTGTGATCTCATCTCGCAGTCTCTTGCATACTCAAGGCGATATAAAACATTCGCTCATCAAACATTGCGGTGATTCATAGGTTTAGAAATAGGCCAATCGTCCCACAGCCTAATATCAATAAAAGTTAATGACTCAACAATTTAGGCTAACCACGGCTCTATAAAGAGTAATATGGAACGGTTGTAAGGCTGATTGTTATTAATGAGTTTCAGAACTAGCTTTTTCCTGCGTCTTCACTAGGAATAATGCCCTGCCGACAGAATCCGGTTCGGGCAGCCAATCTCCACGGAAATTAGCCATCTGCGCGGGAGATATTTCACAAGTGTGTGCGTAAACACAGGTGCAGTCTCTATTCTCTCACTCTCGATTTTATGAGCGATCCTCCGCGCGGTGGCGACACACCGCCAACTTTCTAACTTTATGGTTATAATTAAACTAGTGCTTCGCCCCGAACTGAGACCTCGCGATATCTTTTAACATTAGACGCAATAAAAAAAATAATAGTTGACATAAAACTGTTTTACTGACACAGCGCCATCTATTAGCATTATTTCACAATAATGCTAATAGATGGCGCTGTAATAGAATAGCTTCACAGCTATTAGCATTTAAAATTAAATAATTTCGTTTCTTTATAACATTTATCTAATTTTAGTATTTGTTGTTCAAGTACAGGATATAACTGAATTTTCAACCAAGTTTCACGTTCTAATATTCAGTAATTCTTGACATATGGCTCAAATTAAAATCTCCACTTTGAAAGCCTCAATTTCCATTTCGTCAATTTTAAGGGAAAAATTAAAAAAAAAATTTTTGTACTCTGATCAAAGTCGTCTTTAAAAAAATATATCGCAAGTCTATGTAACGCAACAAACAAAATTTTACTTAAAACACGCTTCTATGACAGCCCCCCTGAAATAAAGCTTTTTATATTTTTTTATACAATGTTCGGCTGAAGGCCATCAGTTTACATATTATATTTAAATTTGAAGTAATTACGTTCAGTAATTCAGAAGTTATAGGGTTCTGACAGACATTTAGATGGACACACTTCTCTGTCTAGTAGGCAAGCGCCCTAGTTGACTCAGAGAACTCGCTTCGCTCGTTCAAAAACTACCATACTCCTCCCAAGTTAACCTATCCTACCATTTGTGATGATGTTAAGTGATTACCGCCGCCCATGAACACTAGTAGTACCAGAGGCACCACCAATGCGTTGCCGGCTTTTCAGAAATTTTTTGATCCGCCCCTTGAATAACCCCATGTTGAAATTAAGTGGGAACACCGTCGAAAGGAGATGATTCCACAATTTGGTAGTACGTGGAAAAAAGATCTGGAGCAACGGATGGTCGAAGGGTCAGGCACCCAAGTGGTGAGCGTGAAATTGCGTTCGGTGGCGTGCGGTGCGGTTGTAGAAGATAGAGCGAGGACCATTTCTCATTTGCCTTGATATTATTATAATTTAGTAAACAAGTGTAGACTCTGATGGCTTGTTTAGTCAAATAGCGGCCTGTTCACACGACACAACGCGCATCCAAATCACTACAGTTGGCACTCGAAGCTCTTTTGCATCCTCATAAATCCTCTTAACAGCCGTTGCCTGGTTAAAAGGAATAATAAACACACCTGTAAAACATTAGTCCGGTGTCGTGGTATGATCCAGTTAGGTACATTTCAATTCATTTATTTGAATCTTTTAACTGTTACAATGGATTAGGTTTTTAATTTAAACCACTGTGCAATCTAGGGAACGATTTAAACAGAGGTTTAAATCGTAGCTCGGCCTCAAGATAGAGTTAAAACGAGACACAAATATGATCTGACATAAATCTGTCTCGTTTTAACTCAGTCTTGAGTCTGTCCTTCCTGTCCTGCGAAACTGTCCTTGTAAGCCATTTGAGTTATCCCAAAATGAGCCCACCTATCGAATAGCCATATAGAAGCTAAGCAAAAACTTTAACAAGCAGTAATTACCTAAACTATGCGTCAATTAGCACAGCCTCTATCACACGCACGATCCAACCAGTTTGTATACAAATTATATACGTTCGATCCGTCAGCTATTAGCCGCAAGTGACATCACATACCCTTCTCTGCTACACGCAAATAAGTTCGACCTTCGATCGGAATTCGGATGCGTGTCAATTTTTATAAGGGGTCCCTTACGAAACCAACCAATCCAAAATTTTTCGACTGAATATAATATACCTTTGTCTTCACTTGTTCTATACAGGGTGTCCCACGGCTATGCCACATGGAGGGGAAGTGCCTTAAATATTGTAGATGGAACATTTTACTGAAAGAAGACTTCATTTTAATTTAAAAAACAATTTAAACTGCATTCATAGATTTTTAAATAAATGCCTGGTTGAACCGGGACTCGAACCCGCTATACGAGAAAAAAAATTAACCTGTATCTTTATCATACCGATCGGAAGGCTTCATCATAAGGATTATTTTTTGTTAAATAACATAGCATGAGAAATAAAAGGAAGACCATGAATTTTAGCCTTTGATGTAAAATTTTGTTCAGAAAAATGAAAAGCAATTCGTAGCTCTGTTGCAGCGGGATTGAAGGACAAACCAATAAATCAACAAACAAACACACTTTCGCATTTATAGGTAATATAAGTAAGGATTAGTAAGGATAGTAAGGATCGGGAAATGATGCGTACTTTTCAAGTGGGTACTCATTAGTAATAGTTCATGTCAGTTGTATGTTGATACGCCAATGTCAGCTTTTCATTTTTCTGAACAAAATTTTACATCAAAGGCTAAAATTCATGGTCTTCCTTTTATTTCTCATGCTATGTTATTTAACAAAAAATAATCCTTATGATGAAGCCTTCCGATCGGTATGATAAAGATACAGGTTAATTTTTTTTTCTCGTATAGCGGGTTCGAGTCCCGGTTCAACCAGGCAATTATTTAAAAATCTATGAATGCAGTTTAAATTGTTTTTTAAATTAAAATGAAGTCTTATTTCAGTAAAATGTTCCATCTACAATATTTAAGGTACTTCCCCTCCATGTGGCATGGCCGTGGGACGCCCTGTATATATAATATTAATATACCTAAATATGTTAGGGCATTTATTTTAGCTATTACTTTGGCACCAAAAATAATAAACTCGTACTACAGTGGAAGGTAAGTGCGTAAAGGAAAACAGCCTATTTTTACTTGAGCGATTTGTTCTATAGGACTAATGTGAAATGAGTACAGTAGGATCTGAAGGTATTATTTACAGAATAAGCTAATAAATAAATCCTCAAACTTGAAAAAATAAAGTACTTGTAAAAATAAAAAATCACAAGTGTATATTACGTCTTTTAACTATTTTTTATAGAATATCATAATAGTGTCGCATAATTATAATAAGTATGTAGGTACACATTCATGTTTTATTATACATAATATAAAAAAAACTTACTAAAATAGTACCTACTCTGAATAGTAGTTAGTGACTTAGTGTATATAGGTAGACTCTATATACATGTACGGAACTCTCCTTACAACAACTCGATTGCACTTGGACAGTTTCTATATTATTTTGAATTACATAGGTAAAGTAATCAAGGTTGGTAAGGCCATTAAAGTATGGTATGCCTACCTACTAGGTACTTGCTACTTTTGTAACATTATAATAAAATTTTAATAGCGTCTAAAAGAATGGCCTTTACTCTCAAGCCGGCAAATGAGTTATTTTCTGACTTTTGAAGTCCCTCTGCTTACTACATGCGCAATTTTTGATTGTGCATGTAGTAGGAAGAATCTCATCCCACATCTAGTCCACTTCTGGACACGGGTCTCCTCTCAGAGTGAGAAGGACTTAGGTATCTACGCAACCTATTTACCTACCTATAAAATATCTTTCTTATACAGTAGGTGCTTACCTACTTACAAAACATCGTCCTTTAAATAATGTCGCTATAAATTCATATACCTATTAATAATACATGATTAATTGTTGAGATTTATTGGTTGTTTGTTATAAAATATGGTACCTATAACAATTTGACAGCGCATCACCCTCGGATTGATTGATTGACCCTTGAATCAATTATCTTGGACACATCGAGGCATGCGTTTCTAAAATTGGTTATTGTATACAATGGCCTAGTTCAAGAAGTCCCTATGTCCATAATGGCCTAGTTCAAGAAATCCTTAGATTCATTTTCTAAAATAGAAACAATGAACTTTAAGACTTCTGAATTTGTACATACATTTTTGGCCATCCGTTGCTCCAGATCTTTTTTTCCACGTACTACCAAATTGTAGAATTATATTAGCCCGCTATTCATACAAAAAAAAAATTACGAAATAGAAAAAATTGACGTATGGACTCTTTGAACTGGGCCATTATGGACTTACAGACTTGTTGAACTGGGCCATTCACTAGACACAGCTATAGAGGCCTGAACCTCTGACCTAATTTTTACTAACAGCCTTTATGTCATCAGTATTAATCAAGAAATCTGGGACAGCAAAATAACATTAAATAGAATAGCGAGTTTGTTTGTTGAATTGTTGATTTGTCCTGAAATCACGCAGCAACCAATGGTATTTATTCATTGGTACTCAGCGGAATATTGAATCGATGAGAATTTTTGCATCGGTAATTCCGTTATATGTCTATGGGGTAATTGAGGACCTAGAGAATGACATAGGCTTTAGGTACATTTTATCCCTTAAAAATAAAGGATTTTTGCAAGATCTACATAACACATTTATGTAATATGCTATACTTAATATTTTAATTTTTGTTTATTTTCTATTTTTTCATATTTTGTATTTTAGTTGTAAGGCAAAGTTTAGTGTAGTTGAACGAGCGAAGCGAAGTTCTCTGAGTCAACTAGGGCGCTTGCCTACTAGACAGAGAAGTGTGTTCGTCTAAATGTCTGTCAGAGCCCTATAACTTCTGAATTACTGAACGTAATTACTTCAAATTTAAATATAATATGTAAACTGATGGCCTTCAGCCGAACATTGTATAAAAAAATATAAAAAGCTTTATTTCAGGGGGGCTCTCATAGAAGCGTATTTGAAGTAAAATCTTGTTTGTTGCTCTACATAGACTTGCGATATATCTTTTTAAAGACGACTTTGAACAGAGTACAAAAATATTTTTTTTTTAATTTTTCCCTAAAAATTGACCAAATGGGGGGGTTTCAAAGTGGAGATTTTAATTTGAGCCATATGTCAAGAATTACTGAATATTAGAACGTGAAACTTGGTTGAAAATTCAGTTATATCCTGTACTTGAACAACAAATACTAAAATTAGATAAATGTTATAAAGAAACGAAATTATTTAATTTTAATGCGCCATCTATTAGCATTATTGTGAAGCTAATAGCTTCACTATAATGCTTCACTATAGATGGCGCTGTGTCAGTAAAACAGTTTTATGTCAACTATTATTTTTTTTATTGCGTCTAATGTTAAAAGTTAATTATTACAATATATAATTAAAACTTTTGGGAATTATGGGATATCGCGAGGTCTCAGTTCGGCGCGAACCACTAGTTATAATCTTAAGTTTTTAATGGTTTTAAGAAAGTAACTAACTTGAGTGTTGCCTAAAATTGCTCAAGTAATTCTTAACAAAGAACAAGTATAAACGAAAAATTCTTTTTACAAAACTGACTTCAAACGCCACTAATACAAAGTACCTATATCTATTGTGCCTAAAAAATTTGAAGAGTTTCTTCGATTTCTTCAGGATCCCATCATCAGATCCTGACCTGATGACAAACGGGACGACCTGGGAAGGTGGACGAACAATACATTAAAAAAAAATTCGACGAATTGAGATCCTCCTCCTTTTTTGGAAGTCGGGTAAAAATGATAAGTAGCTAGCTACATAGATACCTACTTCGATCTATTAGTAGAAAATACGTAAGTAACTAGAAAGACTGAGTTAATTTCGCGTTTTGGTAGTTAGTTTGTAGCCATTTTCCAGATCACATCCAGTAAGTACGACAACAAGTAATCGATATAATTAGATTGTAGGCAATTATCAACGCTCATACGATCCCTCCCCCAATGCCATACGCCACCGGTTTCGCGTTTCACTCAATGACAGTCACCGGAGACGGTTCAACATGCGGGATGCTAATTATATCGTAGGTACTCGCTAATGCCCACTACTTCATCGGCGTAGATTTAGATTTTAAATTTATGACGATCTCCCTGGCACAGTGATGGGAGGTCTCAGGTTCGATTCCCGGCGGGGGCAATTAGGCAATTTATAATTTCTAAATTGTCTCTGGCCTGGTCTGGTGGAAGGCGCTGGCCGTGGCTAGTTACCACCCTACCGTCAAAGACGTGCCGCCAAGCGATTTAGCGTTCCGGCACGATGGCGTGTAGAAACCGATTAGGGGTGTGGGTTGAATTTACACTACTTTACCCCTTCCAAGTTAGCCCGCTACCAACGTCACTTACCATCAGGTAAGATCGTAGTCAAGGGCTATCTTGTCATCGTATAAAAAAAAAATATATATACAATCAATTTTTTTTAATTAATTTCTTTTTTATCAACTTATAGACGTCCACTGCTGGACATAGGTCTCTTGCATGGACCTCTTAATTAACTGAAATGAGTTTGTTTGCTAAATGCACACCAAATGTGAGTAATGGTTAATTATTTTTTACAAAAACAAAAACCAAACTTAAAAACATCGTAAGCGCCTTGATAAGTTCGTCAGTTACGCCTTTTTTGGCGATTTATGTAAAAAACCTTTTAATAGATAGCTAAGGAAATATTTATTTTTAGGAAAGGAAGAATCTAATTTTCACGATACAGACAAGTATGGAAAACTTTGGTTGTTTCCACATAGTGATTAAGAAACCCAACACAAGCCTACAAGATGGAACCATACAAACACGGAAGTAGGTACTGTATTAAATTAACATTTACTTATGCTCGTACGATGGATTTTCTTACAAAAACTATTTAAATCATTAATTAGCATCGAAATAATGGATAAACTTTAGGCGTCGAGTTTGCGTAGTTTTCTTTGACGTAGCAAGTTTTTTTCCAACTGATTAAAAATGTTAAATGGGCCAGTTTCATATGGGGCGGTTAAACTAAGATCATCTTTTGCTCATGTATAGTTGAAGATCAAAAAGGCATAGGCTAATATTTATTACTTACAATTAATTCCCGCAGGATTTATAAAAGCCTGACAGATGAAGTCGCAGGCAGATGCCAGTCTTAAGAAATAAGTATTTTAATCCTCACATAATAATAATAAATATCAGTATAATCAACAAACAGTGCTCAAAAAATATCTATCTACATATTTATTAAAATTATAATATGATAGTTTCCAATGCAATTCGCTTTAGCGCCGCCCATCCTAAAACATTGAGAGGAACTTTCCGTTCTTGAATTTTTTTTCCTTAGATTTTGTAATAGTTTATAAAAATAATTTAATTCCTTGGTTTTTTTCCTCCCTTTCAATTTACAAGGAAGTTTTCTAAGGTTAATAAATATACCTGCCTACATCAAAATTTCCTTAATAAGTTGCAAGAGCCCATTTAATATCGTGACTGTCTGCTGTTACTATTATTTTGTTACAAGCCTTAGTTTAGTTAGGTACCGAGTAAAAACCTTAAGCAACAAGCACTAAGTAATTTGAGATATGTAATTTTCTAAAGAGATATAGGTAAGTAATTGGATATAACGGACGAACCAGTGGTAGAGTCTCGACGTGTTATAAGATCCACTGGTTGGCCTACATGAAATAAATAATATTGAATTTTTTTAATATATTATTCTCAATTTTAAACAAAAGCTTCGTTTTTGATTTTCAGTTGGATAAAGCTGGCAAAAGCTAGTAAGTAAGAAGCTAGTAAGTTAAAAGAACTCCAAATCTGTAGTACTCAAACCAATGTCTGGTTAACCGAAGAAAATATTGGACATTCTGACAATTTTTGTATTGAAAATCTGAAAATCTATCAAAACGCTCGGATAAGCTCTATTTTACGTTGGTGACATCGGCCCTTATACATATTCAAATTCCGTGGATAAAACAATGACAAGATGTCTTAAAGGTTAGGTTATATAGTGGATACCTACCTATTTGCAAAAGTTGCATCATAACCAGGTCATTGAATGCCAGCCGGTCGCATCCTTGAAGACATTTTGTTCACCCTAACTGCACTGCTATTTGCAAGTTTATATTTATGAGGATGACACTTTATTGCCTAATCCTACCTGCTAATATTGTAAATACGAAAGTTTGGATGTATGGATGGATGTTGGTTACTCAATCAGGCTGCAACGACTGAACCGATTTAGCTGAAATTAGGCACAGAGATAGTTTAAACCTACTCCGAAATAACACATATGCTATTTTTATTCCAGAAAATACGAGAGTTCCCGTGGAAATTAAAAACCTCATACCACGCGTACGATGTTGCGGACATCAGCTAGTTTGCTATGTGTTTTGACAGAAATCTTAGAAGGCTATGTATAAAATAATATCTATAGACTAGCTTCTGCCCACGAGTCTTGCGTGGAGTTAAAAAAACGTGATAGAAATCTTTGTCTTTCCAAAAATATCTTATACTTACCTACTACATGATGCCTGCGACATTTCCGCCAAATCCATTCATCCATCTGTCCATCCATACATCCATCCATCCATATATCCAAACTTTCGCATAGGATTAGGTCGTCTCTATAAAAACGTACTTAAGGGCACGATCTTCGGCCGCAGTAACTTGCAAGCAATTGAAGTGAGGTGCACGAGCCACTTTGTTATAAAAAAAGTAAAACAGTCATGATAAAAAAAAAGTAAACTTTTTAGAGAAAAATGAACGGTAAAATATTCTTCTAAAAGCTTTTGCCTATTTTTTGACATTTTTATTTTTAGTTTAACTTTGATATACTATAAATACAACCTGAAAAACAATTAAAAACTACACTGTTTTCGGAATATTATTTGATCGAGTGAAGTTCAAAATATGGACTTTTGAACGGTAAAATAATTTAGAACGTGTATTAAACTACAACATATATTTTTAACCTATCAAAACAAAGAATATTTGATTGTTTACTATTGAATCAAAAACAGGCTGTTTTCGGAGATCCTGCCGTTAAATACCTAATTGTTCGTCCGAATGATAGGTACCTAACGCAATCAAGAGTGAACAGCACAGTGACATCCCGATCTCGACATTGCGAACAATGTGTGAAAGCGAAGCTGAGCTCGCAGCGCACACAAAAACTAACAATATAACTGTCACTAGGTAATAAGAACATTAAATACCTAAGCTATTGTGTCTATGGAACCATAAGCTGTTTACTACGTTGTTTATTGGTACTTGATAGAGAACTTGAGCGGTTATACCTACGAGTCACGACGAGTTAAGAGAAAAACAAACTAAATCGCTACTATTAAAAAGTTCGGTTTAAAGCAATGACTTCTTGAAGTCATTGCTTTAAAGACATTTATTTCTCAAAAGAACACAAATAAGTTCACTTAAATTGAGAATTATAAGATATTCACATTCAGTTTGTACCTAAGTACCTACCTACGTTATAACGTAGTTAATTGCGAGTGACCCTACTTCGACATATTATAATTTGTCGAAGTAGTAGTGTGGCAATTAATAAAGTTAATATACCTAATTACATCATTATCTTATTAATTAACTAAGCTTTTGCCCGCGTTAATTTAATTTTTTGTTTTTTTTTTTGAAACCTATTTTTACCCCTTTAGGGTTTAAATACTTTCTTAACAGATGTTTACGTCTGTAGTAGGTATGTCAAATTTCAGCCCCGATCCATCCAACGGGTTTGAGCAGTCAGTCAATCAGTCAGCTTTTCCTTTTATATATTTAGATATATGTTACTTATTATGGTTCCATGAGATTATTATTCTTATTACTAAGGGCATGTAAGTAGGTTTACCTACCTAACTGTGCCGTGTTAATAATATAATTAATATCTTGTCTCATTGGCATTATCATGCTAATACAATTCCGGTATGAAATAATACAAAATAATAATAATTATATGTAATTAGTTATGTAATTAATGTGAATGTAAAATGAAGTGACATTGTTCGAGGCCGGCGACCGCCAGCCCTGAGCGGATGTGACGTCACGAGCTCGTGTCATGTGTCACAATAAAACAAAGCATTATTGTCAGGGTTCACCGTATTGTACGCAGAGGTCTATGTGAAACTAATTACCTGCAGGTCGTTTTAACAACCTATACGTTTGCACAGACCACTGACCTCTTTAATTGATCTATGAGGCCACTGCCATATCGTCGGGTCGGGGATAGTGCGAAACCGCGTATGTACCATTGGTGAAAACCGCGGATCTACACTAGTCCAAGATTTACAGGGGAAGGTATATAAAAAAAACTTTATAAATATCTTATTTCTACGGCTATTGAGCTAATTTTTACACAGATAGTGTTAACTCATATGTTCTATGTATTGATAAAACTAGTGGTTCGCCCCGAACTGAGACCTCGCGATATCCCATAATTCCCAAAAGTTTTAATTATATATTGTAATAATTAACTTTTAACATTGGACGCAATAAAAAAAATAATAGTTGACATAAAACTGTTTTACTGACACAGCGCCATCTATAGTGAAGCATTATAGTGAAGCTATTAGCTTCACAATAATGCTAATAGATGGCGCATTAAAATTAAATAATTTGGTTTCTTTATAACATTTATCTAATTTTAGTATTTGTTGTTCAAGTACAGGATATAACTGAATTTTCAACCAAGTTTCACGTTCTAATATTCAGTAATTCTTGACATATGGCTCAAATTAAAATCTCCACTTTGAAACCCCCCCATTTGGTCAATTTTTAGGGAAAAATTAAAAAAAAAAATATTTTTGTACTCTGTTCAAAGTCGTCTTTAAAAAGATATATCGCAAGTCTATGTAGAGCAACAAACAAGATTTTACTTCAAATACGCTTCTATGAGAGCCCCCCTGAAATAAAGCTTTTTATATTTTTTTATACAATGTTCGGCTGAAGGCCATCAGTTTACATATTATATTTAAATTTGAAGTAATTACGTTCAGTAATTCAGAAGTTATAGGGCTCTGACAGACATTTAGACGAACACACTTCTCTGTCTAGTAGGCAAGCGCCCTAGTTGACTCAGAGAACTTCGCTTCGCTCGTTCAAATAGACACGCGGTTTTAATTTGATCACAAACGTATCAAAACGGATTTTAACGTACTAATGCTAGTTACGCGGTTCTGCACCATCCCCGACGATATTTTTTGGGCCTACTTGATTGGCGCCATTTTGGCGCTGTCAACAGTTACGAGTGTCCAAGGAACTAAAATTAGCGAGGGCACTAGGTGACAATCAGTTGATAGTTATACTTTTCGGCACTTTGTGATCCCTATAGTATAAGTTCCAGACACTATGCCAAATGCGGCTCTTCACATTAATCCTCAGCTTAAATAAGGCTTAAAAATAATTTAAGCCTTATTTAAGCTGTCATTTGTATAGGGTCAACCAGTCCAGTGTTCATTTTAAAGCCTCAATAGCCCAACGGTTATAGCGGGCTGAAAATTGCAGATTTGAACCTCACCCGTTGCACTATTGTCGTACCCACTCCTAGCACAAGCTTTCTACTTACTTGGAGGGGATAGAAGGATATTAATCAACTTCAGCTTGGCTAATATATAAAAAACAAACATAGGTTAATTATAGAGGTCATTGGCACAGGCTGATAAGTCTCCGCCATGCCGAGGATAGGTCGAAATGGCAGAAAATCGGCAGACAATGTCATAGTACCTACATACCTGCTACCTTTCCGCTGGTAATTTCCATTTTTTTTTCAATTAGGTACCAATTTGTATCAAAGAGCATAAAATATCCTGTAAATAACCATTTGGCCAGTAATTGCGCGGACGGCCGTTGTGCGCTAACCAGCGTAATAACACCTCTATCAGGTTACAAATAGGTAACAATGGCGCACCAGCCGTGACGGTCGAGCCGAGGTCGCTTGCGTCTGCGCATCTCTTAGGCGCTTATTGGAGATTTATCTGTAAGTTTACATGACTTCAAAACCTTATGGACTACGAGCTGATGTCTGGAACTGGATGCGTGGATGAGGTTTTCTAATTCCCGCGGGAACTCTCTTATTTTCCTGGCTCAAAAGTAGCCCAAGTGTACACACTATAATCTATCTCCGCGCCAAATTTCAACTAAATCGGTTCAGTCGTTGCAACGTGATTGAGTAACAAACATCCCTCCATCCATCCATCGATCCATCCATAATTCAAACTTTCACATTTATAATACTAGATGATGCCAGCGACTTCGTTCGCGTGGTTTGAGGTTTATTAATTCCCGCGGGCACTCTTATTTTCCGGGAGAAACATACAAACCTTCGCATTTATAATATTTATACTTCATTTATACATCATTATAATTGTTCAGTTCGATTCAGTATTTGTTCATAGAAAACTGGTGTTTTTTATGGAGATTGGAGATGCTTCTGCACCAATCAGCACTGAAACTAAATACTTTTTCGTCCATGCCTGTAACTTTGGTGGGACGGACAATTTGAATTTGAGTTGTACCCTCGATAACTTATCCAATGTCCATCGGTCCTTCGAACTAATTTTTCGAATTAATAGTGCACTGTCCTAAATCACGGAGGCTGGAGCTTACAAATTCGTGCGGTAAGGTCGAATATAACGCACGCTGCATTTCAAGCGACTCGCAAGGTCGGAATTATTTCACCGATGCATCTGAATAACGCAAAGCGATCGCGGATGAGACGTGATACAATGTTAATCGAAGATTTAAGTAGGTAGGTAGTTCAGTGGTTTGGTAATGTACCAACTTTGTGTTAACTGGACTTGAATTACGTGATTTTATTGGCTTAATAAACGCGTTCTCTTGGCCGAATTTCACACCGCGATGGTCAATCTCAACCGAGCAGATATTATAGTGTGCACCATCCATTCCATTACAAGGCAAGGAGAGAGACCGGCTAGGACCAAACGCTCTCTGTGGCACGGGAATTAACTTTTTCATTTAACTCCGGGTTGCTTTGACGAATGTTTTGGTTTTGAGAAAAACCCAAACCGTCAAAACCCTCAAAAACCTGCTGTACGGCAAATTAACTCATTAGGGCATAGGTTTAATTACACAGGCCTGCGAAATTTAACTTTTTTTTTCCCCTTTCAAAAATTATGTTATTTTTTTAAATATCCCGGCATGGTAAACTAAAATACATCTTTGATTTTTTTCTAGCACGTCGAGATTTTTTTTTATTGATGACATCAGATGACATGCATATTTTAGGTTATTTTAACAAACTTCATGAAAAAAACAAAAATTAACGAATTTAAAATTTAAAAAACCGACAGTATTATTTTAAAATAACGCTAAAGAGACTAAATAAATCAAAAAGACTTATTATTTCTTTTCTACTTCCTTCAAAACTCCTATTTCATCTTTTTCTCTTATGCTTTCTATCAGGTTTATTTCTCTTCAATATCTGGCAGTAGTCTGCTATCATGTTTGGGTTCCACCTTCCTTGGTATCTGCTCTGAATGACCTTAATATCTTAGTAGAAGCTTTCACCTTTTTTTTTTTACTTACAGCCCCAAGATTCTCAGGAAAGGGGTCAATTTGACAATGCAGAAAATGTAACTTTATACTCATATTGCAACCCACTTTATGAAAGTTGCCGAGTAAAATACTCACTATATTGTCATAATTTGGGCTTTTACTGTTTTCTAAAAAAAAATTACTAAGTACATCTTTAAGTGAATTCCAAGCGTTATCTTTGATTTTATTCAAGATTTTTTCAAAGGTAGCGTCTTGCATGAGCTTCCCTATTTCAGACCCAAGAAAAGTGCCTTCTTTGATCTTGGAATCCGATAAATGCTTAAAAACACCAAGGTAATTAACACAAGTACCATCTTTAGCTAGTGCGTTTAAAAATGGCTTTATAATACCTAAGTTAATATGAAGTGGAGGTAGCAGAATTAAATCACAAAACTATCGTATCATCCTATTTACCTATGTATGTTTGTTACTCAATCACGTCGCAACGATTGAATCGATTTGGCTGAAATTTGGCACAGAGATAGATAATAGTCTGGAATAACACATAGGCTACTTTTTATTCTGGGAAATAAGGAGTTCCCGCGGGAATAAAAACCTTCATCCACGCGAACAAAGTCGCGGGAATCATCTAGTAGTTGATACATATGTATTGTAATATGATTTCAATCACGACAAACAATGACTTATGAGGGTAGGTGAATATTTAAATGTCATCAACTCTACAAGCATGCACTATTATTAAATAAATTGGAAGTTAACGCTAGTAATGCGCGGTAATACTAAGAAAAATGAAAATTCATTTTCTCAGAAAACTTACGTGATGGAATTTTTTTATTATTTTTTTCGTAGCTTAGTAACTAATACCTACCCAAATTGCTAATTAGTTTTTAAAGGGGAAAACCATCGCAGGCCTGTGTTATTAACATTGCCATAGTAACCTTGTTTTTTTCTTTCTGGAGAGGAGATCCTCATGGATACCATTCGATTGATGGCATGTCCGACTGCACTATGCAGTGTCATACGGACTACAACCTCCTCCCATCTCAGGCCGTCCATCCCGATACTGCTGTGCGCATGACTTCAGGGTAGGGACTGTCCGATTAGGCTGTATTCAAGTATTGCCTTTCTTACTCATCCTTGAAGTGTCGTCCTATTATACACTGCCATACCCACTCCTTCCGAACTAGCCCACTGTTAACTACCTAATCTTAAACTGTTAGAGAAGATCACGTTGAGATCGCAGTCAGGGTTATCTAGTCATCGAATTTTTGGCGTAACCCGTCATGATCTGCCGTCGAATAAGCTAGCCATCAAGCGATGCCATGGATTGTGCTAACAAATTGAAAAGTTTCGCACGGTAAATTGGCAGTTTAGCTTCAGAATCCCGCAACCTGAGGTCAACATCCTGATACAGGCTTGCGTTTCCGGTGGCGTGGCGTGATGGCGTGGCGTCATGGCGCCGTTTATAATTAAACCTGTTAAGGCTGGAATAAAAAGACAGCGCGGCGGCCGCGTGGCGCCACACAACACGGCTCCTAAAAGCCTCCTAGTTTTTTTAGCTAATTTACAAGTACACTGTAGCTACACGTAAGAAAGTGTACATGTACGATCGCACCCTCACTTTGCTCATGCAGTCAATACTAAGTTAAAGAAAACAGATTTATGGCAAGACATATTTGTATCTCAATTTAGTTAAATTCACAATCACGCTCTGTAGTTTACCGCTTATCTGTCAAACACTGGTTAATTCCACACAATATTTAAACTAAATTGACGGGTCTAAATTTTGTGGTCCATTTCATAACGCTTTCTGTGGAAAAGGATTGTACCTACTGAATTTTTAAAAAGTGGACCTGATAACTTAGTTTCGAGTTTGTACACATCAAAATTAGCCGCATTATTAACTATCTATCTATCAATTTCGTTCCACTGCAGCGGAGATGTTTTGAAGCTGATATTGATGGGTACTTAACTTCGGCAACCATCACGTCGACGTCACGAGCACTGAATCTCTGGCATAGACATCGACATTGTAAGGAAATTATTTTCTAAATACTTACCTACTTTCCGTAATTTATACCGGCAGAAATTACATGCTCAATGGCTAAGTATATACGGAATAGGCCTAAATCACAACTGTCTTTCAAAAGGGGCAGTTTCCGCCCCGTGTTGCGTTTGTTCCAAGCTTTAAACGATTTGTTTCCCACACCACTTGCCTGCAGCCGGTCAATAGTCCTTACGCTTTATAATTACATACACTTGTGCCTATAGTTTTACTAGTTTGCGCTTCACTGCGGCAATAACCGATGGAAAGATTGATGGTTGGAAATGATGATACCGACATAGCTCTGTGGATCTCTGGTTATAAGGGTTATGGGCATCAAACATAGCTCGAACATCGATGTGTATGGATATGCCTGTCCCATATAATTGCATCAACGAAAATGCACTTGAATAAATCTTCAATGAACACCGCGCGTTCCCCTCGGTTCGTTTTGACGCGAGTGTCAACCAATAACGTTCGAAGAGTAGCCATTCACTATTAACTTGAAAAATGGACTGAAGCGACATTAGCACCTACATTTTTAAAAAACTTTTGAATTTGACTTTTGGAAATTCTGTTGTCTTTTTGAGCACGTTTTTTTCCCTCTAGAGGCATATCCATATACATCGATGTGTTCGAATAAACGATATGCGATACATAGCATCCTACGTTGCTGTAATGGCGACCTCATTCGTATAACCTAACGTTTGCAGTAGACAAGAAGACATCAAATCATTTACAGGAAGCCGCTGGTTATAAACGGCACAAGACCGTGCTTTGTGACGGTCCTTGCGAAACTTTTGTCTCTATATCCAGCTGCATTCCACCAGTGGACGTCAATTGTATGAGACGACTATGATTTTTGGGATGATAGAGTATTTATGAAAATAAGCAACCACTTCAAGGGAATTATCAAGGTAATCTCGAAAAATGGAATAGTAATAAAAATGCAATTTCTATTTTGGCACTTGAACATTTATTGTTTCCAATCCAGTTTATATTATGATATGCATTTTCAAAAAACATGCTATTTTTGAACACAGATCCATTTTTTTTTTCATAAACTGATTGATATCTTACATACACGTAACTAGACACATATTATGTCTGTTTTATCAAAGAAAAAAAAAATCATAATTTTACAAAAAAAAATTATCTAAGTACACTTTAAGTACTTTCTTATCATGAACATCAACATGGATTTCTGGCGATTATTATATGTTATCGTATTTTTTGTTAAACTTATATATTCACTAATTCATAATTATTATTATAACACGATAAGCTTATTCATTTAATTTTATGTGCTAAATGGAAACTGAGTTTTTTAAGAAGGATTTCTCTTTGACAGATGAATTGAGGACCTTTATCTGTAGGTATCAAGAATGGATATCCTAATTTACATAACATCAAATTACACTTTAAACAGTTTATGTTTATACTTCTCTATATTATTACATTTCAATTGAGTGTAGGTAACTGTGTAGCGCAATTTAATTTAATTTGAATTCCTTACCCACACTTTAAATATCATTAGTGATTACAACTTACGGTTATTATAATTTCAGGCTTAAGATATTTTGAAGACTACCTAGGTACTTATTTTTACATTTATTACTTTATCTCTTTTTAATTAATTTTAATACAATAAATCAGTGGTTTTGGCAATACAGTTCAGTTAAGTATACGGTGTACAATTAATTATAATCCATGAAACTAAATATTTGAAATTTGGACGCAATATATCTTTAAGTAGGTACCCTAGAGGTGCACTAATGAGGGTACTTTTGATAATCCATTTTTTAGTTTCTTTTTTAAACATAAATCTATGCTGATGAAGTTGTGGGTAGGTATAGTTATTGATATGGTTCCGAAACTTCAACAAAAAATTAGTTGGTAAATTATAAAGAAATTTTCAAAGCTTTAAAAGGCACAGATTTAAGCGTCGATAAGATTGAAAAAATTCTTAATATTTGGGGCGTCATGTTTATAATAATTTGTAATTTTACACGTAAACTATAATAAGTTTAAAAAGAATCTCAAAAATAAGTTTTAAGCGTAAGCATAAACGAAAATACAAAAATGCATGTATGTACACATCACATTTCAATCAGGCTTCCAAAAATGAAATAGTTTTTCAGTCAAATAAACTTAATTCTCTGAGGTAGATATAACATAATTATGTCGTCTAAATAAATGCAATTTTAGATGGAGGTAGTTGTGAAATAATACCTAGCCCCTAAACTTGAAATATGATTCAACTCGACAAATAACTTCCCTCTGCGGACTAATGTTAATTTAAGAAAGCCGAACGTTCTGCCTTAAGAACATATATATAACAAGGAATCTAAAAACGAAGCTAAAATAACAAGGCCCTAAAGTTGAACCAAGCCTTTCTTCGGGTATTTCAAGTTTAAGGGAAGCTATATACAGATTGAAGTTCTATCTAGATTTGGGGCTAGTTTAGCGGAATCAGGGCTTGAAATGCAAATAGAAAATCCCTTCAACCAGTGGGTAGGTAGATAAGGTAGGAATAATCTCTGCGAGGGCTTTCTTTGTCTCACAGACAGAAGAAAACAATCTGAATGATATTAAAGCCTCGTGTCATCAAACGGTTTCCAGTGAATTTAAATTTAATCTAAACCAAAACAATATAGGGTATTTTAATCTTTTTTGAAAAGTGTCGCAACGTAATCCTAAGGCGATAATTTACTAATAGAAATTTTATTCAATCGATAAGTACCAAGCATTTAAACTTTTCATTTTAAATTTTCGCGAGTAAATTGACATCATTTCGACAGTAAACACACTACATATCACAGTGACAGATGACAATAAGCTAATAACATTAACTGACGAGGTGCTAAATGGAAGATTCTTTATTTACAGACATTATGACGTAGTGTTATGGTGGGTGCCGTTTCGTATATTTGTAGCACAGATTAAAAAAAAAGTGAAAACTTTGAAATAAAATATAAAATTTATTTTAGAATTTTGTGTACTGAAACTAACACTTCCCGATTTGTAATTACCTAAGCTATCTAATTTATATACTTTTAGATTATTTCTTAGTAGGAGTAAAATACCCTATTATTATTTCAGTCTCAGATTTCGCAAAGCTATCGTGCAGCTGTTTATGATACAAATCGAAGTCGGATGATTTTCTATTCGCTCTATCTAGGTTCAGGAAAAGAGCCAGGATAAGCCTGCAACCAGTAATAGAAAAGTCCACTGCTGGGTCCCTCTTCGTCTTCCCGTAGATATTGGGCCGACACCGGTTGTCCAGCCGATTTTATATGAAATCTCGTATTTATCTGTAATAAGAAAAATAATATAAACGTAGAAATTCTTTTTACAAAACCGACTTCAAACGCCACTACAAATTAATTGTGCCTATATTTGAAGATTTCCCTCGATCTCTCCAGGATCTCATCATCAGATCCTGGCCTGATGACAATGGAACCATTTGAGAAGTATACCCTTTCGAACAAAAAAGAATTCTCCTAACGAATCACTATATCTATATATAATCGGGAACATACGTAAAAAAAAAAATCCGATGAACCTCCTTCTTTTTTGGAAGTCAGTTAATAATTTTTGACTCATTTGAAATCATTTTGTGGTAATAAAGGAGCTACCAGAGACAAGTTATCAGGTTTAGTCTGCGCTGAAAGATGCAATTATGCAATTTTGTATAAGTAACTTTGTGACATATTAGCCTGCAAGTTTTTTTTTTTTTGGAAAAATAAATATCTTAAACCCAGTCCCTGGTTGGAAATTGTAACTACAGAGTTTTTGTATAACAAACTTCTATAAATAACGAAAAAAGTCGTTTGTTCTGGAATTACAATAGTTATGATTTACGTTCGCGGACAGACGGACGGACTTGACAAAACTATAAATTAAAAATAAATTAAAAAGTTATAAACAAACACACCTGACCAATCCACCTGCAGCGAATATTCTTCAAAGACTGATGGTGACGAAGGGCATTCATATGACAATCATCAAAAATCGCATCCGAGTCGAAATCTTTAAGCGATTTAAGCTGTTTTATCAGTCCTACGAGGTGAGAGGTTGAAATCCCTGAACGCCACAGTTCGAAGCAACGTAAATTCGGTAATGTAGCCACTAAAGCGCTGCAATGCTTGCTGCCGAAGCAAGAGTAGCTCAGGTTTAGTTCCTCTATGTTTCGGGGTAAATAGTGGATGAAGTTCAGGAGAGTGTCGGTGCGTAGCTACAAATAAAATAAAATATTTATAGCATTCCGCTCATTTGCGACAAGAGTGACATAATTCAAAATCGACGATGAGAGAATTCTCTCGTTAGAGAGTAATGTTTTGTGGATGCTGCGGTCGCGAAACAACACAGCGGCCAACAAAGCGACAGAACATTAAATCACAATCTCTTTCGCTCTTATTTTTTTGTGCTTAGCGTAATGTTGATTTTATAGCAAAAAGTATAAATGTTCGACACTAAAATTGGTGAATTTTGAGTTATGTCACTCTTGTCGCAAAAGAGCGATTTAAGAAAAAGGTAGACTAGCATCAGTCAGTCATCTTTTACTTTTATATATTCAGAAGATGATCAACATTTTGAGAACAGTCAATACCTACCCAATCGGTAGTAATTTAAATAGCTTACCATCCTGGCCCCAGTGAGGTGCAGACAACGAAGTTTCGTCAGGTTCGTCAAGTGGGATGCTCCGGTTGCCGTCAGCTGGTAGCAACAGTACAGCTGGAGGGAGGTAAGTCCTTCACACAGCGATAATGTCTTGTAGCTACAAGTATAATCACACTACTATTATAAAGAGGAAAGATTTGTATTTTTGTGTGTATGTTTGTAATGAATAAACTCAAAAACTTCTGAACCGATTTGGCTGAAATTTAAAATGAAGATAGATTATACCTTGGATTAAAACATAGGCTACTTTTTATCCCGAAAAAAAAAATATAGTTCCCGCAGGATCTTGAAAACTAATTCCATACGAACGAAGTCGCGATCATCAGCTAGTGTATAATATAAACACTAAAATTCTTTTTAACAAGCGTAAAATTTTCTCGTGGCGCACATGTTAGCCCTACTGATAAGCTGAGGTGTTTTTGAGTAATCGGGGAACATTTACATGAAAAAAGTTTTCGATGAATTGAGATCCTCCTCCTTTTTTTGAAGTTGGTTGATAAAATGTCCATTTTGAAGCCTCAAAAGCTTAATGGTTTGGGGGCTAGATTGAAATCCAAAAGGTTGATGGTTCGTCGTGTTTCATTTGACAAACCTTCTTTTTTGATAAAAAAACTGTAACTTGATTTCATATTTTTTAGTTAGCAATGAAAAAAATTACTTATTTCTGAATTTCTTATTTAAAGAAATTAAAGACATTCATTTCTTAGATAAAATTCAATTGCATACAAAATAGTAATACATACTTATATTTGTTTTTGTACGGTTTTACTGGCGCTGACTAGGATTTTTTTGTATTTTTTTTTGTATTATTTTTCAAGTCCGCATCAGACGCTCATCACTACTTACTTGGCTAGGGCATAAAAAGTGAGAAGACTGAACATACCTGCTCTCCTTAAACTCAAAACACCTTAGAGTAAGCTCAGACAAATGAGCCGAATGATGTTTCAAGAACCTTTCCATCTCTTTAACCGGATAATGCGTAGATCTACCGTACATATGGAATGCCTTTATAACTCTATCCGGCTTTGTCATTTCACGCAGGAACCTTGGAGCCATGTTGTTGTTGACAACAAGTGACGTGATGTTACATGGAATAGGTGTTTTTTCTTCGAGGTTTTTTACTACAAAAATATCTAGATGGCGCAAGCTGTGGAGCTTTCCAATAATTAGGAGATTTGAATCATCTGAAACAAAAGTATGCTTAAAATAATTTCAAAAAAAAAAATACATATCAAAAATTCAGAGGCTGGCGGGGTTCAAACCCACATCTCTCGGGAATTGCGCCCTAACCTGGTGTGTTGACCAGATTACACCACAGCCAAGTCGAACTACACGTCAGCAACGAAATACGTGCAGAAACGTGAAAAGACGCCTATTTAGGTATGGTTGGTGAAAACTAGCATTAAAATGATTGCGACAGTGTATAATCGCAATAATTTCTTATTGGCTGATGGATTAAAACTTGTGAAAAAAATATATATGTATATTCGCTACGCACACAAGTAAATATAATAAATTATAATAAATAATTAATTCGCAGGACAAAAGCAGCTTAGTCAAATGATTAAAAACTTTTTTCATAGAAACTTAACATCCTTTTATGAAACTTTTAATGTAATTTAGGATAGATAATATATTTTTATCTGTTTAAAACTTATTTTTATCATACAATAGATCTAAGTAGTGAAAAGAATCCAATCAAAGATTTATAGCATAAAACTGCTATCTTCAAATATTACAAAACCTGTAATTTTCTATGCGATGACAAGATAGCCCTTGACAATGATCTCACCTGATGGTAAGTGATGATACAGTCGCAGAAGTAACCAGGTTAACCTGCACCGGCAGTGTTAATTAAAGCCATACTACTAATCAATTTCTACATGTTGCTGTGCTAAAACATTGAATCACTTCCAACATATTTTTTTTTGGTAGGGTGGTAACGACCCACAGCCAAATCCTCCCAACAGACCGACCTGAGTCTCGACTTTTTCTAAAAGCCACAAGCTGGTGTATATGAATTAAATAGTTGAATTTTATTTATGAAATATCTTGCTAATTAAAATATATTTCGACGGCCCATCTGAATAAAGTTAATTTTACACAAGAGCCAAAAAACCGTAATAAATTATTTGCGATTACGCCTTTATTCGGTTGGGCCGTCGATTTCTTACCCAAACAACCGAATAAACGATTGCTTGCCAATGGTCTCCGAAGGGCTCTTCCCTTAGCATTCTCCCTGATAGACTGTGCCAAGTGGAAGATACTTACGAAGAAAGAGGATTACGGCGTAATCCCGTAAAACACTAGGAGGAAGATTTCTTACCCAAACAATAATTGACGGAAATTGTGAGCTCCTTCAAATGAGGTATCAGTGTAGCTATTCTAAAGAGCAACGCTGAAGAGGAAGGCAAAGATGGGATGCTAATTGACACGAGCAGTGCCACCACACCTCCATGGATCTTCAGTTCGTCTCCACGACGCTTTAACTTCAGCATTATATGGGATACGAGGTGCTCCCACCGGCGACATACTTTTGACACACTCAATTTTAGTTGATGACCACTGATAAAACTAAAAATCGTCAGCAGTACTTCGTGGGGAAGAGTATTTATAGTAGAAATTTCTTGATCCATTTTGAACTTTTACACCTTTGCAACGTTTTTTAAAATAAACACAACTTCTTTTTCCATAAATTAGCTTAAATTGCAGAGTCATAACAAATGATGATTTACTAATTTCTGAATAGGGGTGAAATAAAAATAAAATTGCAAAGTAGATACAAGAAATTGAAAATGGAATGAAGATCACGATCAAAATGATGGAAATTGGAAATTATTGGGTCAAAGGTCAATGACCGAATGAGAGGAATACAAAACGAATACAAACTTACGACCACAGACACAACAACATGTAAAAATAGGTTCTTCGGTCAAATGTCAATGTCGAAATTGACATATTTTGTCAACAAAAACTTATTTTACTAATACATTTTGAGGTTAGGTCCTAATAAAATATAATCGGATTTTGAGGAAATTTGATTAATATTGTACTTGATTTCTTAGAAGAAATAGTGAAAAATGCGTATGCTAACGTTCAGTATTCTGAAAAACTGTAAATTCAAGTCGTCACTGTACAAACTCTACAAGAATTTAAGTGTTGATGTTTCGCAGACAAAATCGGAACCAGTAGCTGAAAAATTACGAGGTACTTATTTAATACTTATAATTTTTATATTTCCCGCTAGAGTTAGAGAGTATCACGCTAGTAGCGTATTAACTTGCTACCCTAACGATGAAGTACTTAAAAATGTGTCACTTTAGCCCTTGACTGCAATAAAAGCCTGGTAAAAAACTTGAGAAGTTTGGTGCAATATCAGAGGCTACTTATCTTATAGTACAGGTTACTTAACTTATTATGCAGGCTACATGTTAAATACACTAATCATTTGCCATCTTAATTCTGAAATGAGTACCAATCTACTTCCATTATAGTAGGAAACCAAGGTTATCAGATGTTACTCTGAGTGATAGTTGCTTGGAGTGATAACTTAAGATCTGCTATAGGATTGTGTAAAATTGATTGTTTGTACTCTTACTGGTTTAATTGCAGCATGGATAAAAATATAAATTTGTGGTACCATCACTAACCATCATTGTTGGGCTATCCCACAGCTGTTCTACATGCCTAATAATACAAGGGAACAGTCCATTTCAGGTGACACTAGCTATATAGAAATATTACCCTCATGGAAACCAGACGAAGCTCCTGAGCTGAGGACTGACATCCTGCGTCACATGCGAATCCTGCCAAACTTTGTGAGTGAGGAAGAGGAGACTGCCTTGCTTGCTGAGGTGGAGCCACAGTTGAAGAGGATGCGATATGAGTATGATCATTGGGATAATGTAAGCATTTTTGTTATTACCAAGGTTTTGACCTAATCTGCCATTAAAAAGCATTAGTTTCAAAATAATATCACATTTGGTTGGTTGTTTTGCTTGTAATAAACAATGTTAGGCAAACTAAACTTGACTAATATTCTCCTCTCCCCTCGAAAAAAGTGGAAAGCTTACGTTAGGAGTGGGTACAACAATAGTGAAATGGGTGGAATAGAATAGAAATATTTTTTATTCAAATAAACTTTTAGTGGGATCCAACCTCGTCCTTTCAATTTTCAGTCCGCACTCTTAACCATTGGGCTATTAAGGCTTTTGTATTTATAGTAGTGTTTAAATAATTTGACATGAGAAGAGTGAATAAAATAAATATTATGTAGGTTTTAGGTATATTTAAGTACTTCAATTCATTAATATAAAAAAAAGTGTATTACTAGAAGTATATATATTTTTTAATGTAGATATTTTTATCTTTAAATCATCTCATTAACATAGTTGTGCTTTTTTTTCTAATAAATGTTATATTTTCTCAGGCAATCGAAGGCTACCGTGAAACAGAACGTGGCAAATGGAACACCCAGAATGAGGCAGTTATAGCCCGTGTGAAGGAAGCGGCATTCGCACCCTATGCTGAGTTACTGCCCCATGTTCACGTGCTTGACCTAGCAGCAGCTGGCCATATTAAACCTCATGTGGATGCAGTCAGGGTAAGATACAGAAGAAAATCCCTAGTTTCTGACATTTGGTACCAAAATTCAAATTCAAAATTTATTTAGTATTTCATATAGGCTAACTTGTAGCTGTTATGACACGTCATAAATCTACCACCGGTTCGGAATGCAGGTTCTGCTAAGAAGAGTCGGTAAGAAACTCAGCAGTTGCTCTTTAAAAAAAAAAAAAAAATGTTTATAATAGGTAACAAAGCTATGTATACAGTGCTTCCACAATGAAGCTTCAAAAATGCATATGTAGACACACAATCCAACGCATGTCAAGATGGGCAGTCAAAGCAGACCCATTCCCGTTGGTGGCACCCGTACATAGCATGACGCATGATCCAGCCGTTGCTTCGCTCAACTATATTTGAGGGAAAAAGGGTGCAAACGCCTCCCGTGTCCGTCTATCCGTCTGTCTGTCCTTGGAATCTCATGAATTTGTAATAGGTAGATACTTGAAATTTTCACAGAACATTTTCTATTGCTGTTATAACAAATATTAAAAAAATTAAGTTAAAATTGAAGAGGGTCTCCATACGATTGGAAAGCGCTTTGTAAAAGTTTATTTGAATAAAAAATTATTCTATTTGGTTCTATACAATAAAATTTTGTTTTTGCTTAATCGTACATTAGCCCAGTCATTAAAGCCAAAACCGAAAGTAATTAGTAACTTGATAAAATTTTAAGGGGTTTTTAAAATTCAAATTCAAAATTCAAAATTCAATTTCATTGTTTTTTAATAATAAACAATGTTGCAAAACGCTGCAAATTTAATAAACGTTACAAAACGGCAAGAACAACCTTATTATAAATTTGCAGCATGTTACTAATTTTTTTGGCAAAGTTATTAACAAAAAACCCTTTTCACCCCTTTCCGTACACCCCACAACGCTGCAAAATCACACGGTAAGTTATTTTACCTTCTTTAAAAACCCCCTAAAATTTTATCAAGTTACTAATTACTTTCGGGTTTTGGCTTTAATGACTGGGCTACATAAGTAAAAACAGCTATTGGTGGTGTTTTTTGTATGATTGTATGGAATCTTTCGTGAGTCTGACTCGCATTTGGCCAGTTTTTTCGTTATAGCATGGTACAGGTTACTGTAACGTGTTTAGTATCATACGGTTGATCTGGAGGTATAGAACTGCCTCGTTGGTCTAATGCTTAACATGTTTGACTGTGGATGTCTATGTCCTGGGTTCGACTCCCAGGTTTATCTGTCAAGAAATTCTCAACACTAGTCCGGAGTTAGGAAGTTGGCAGTGTGCCCTGTACCCCTGTGCTTTTGAGAGCATTAAAAGGCGTCGATCTTGCTCCTGATCTCTGCAATCGTGTCCGATTTCCGTCTCATCGGACTGTAAACGCAAGGGAATAGAGAGTGCACTTGTTCCCTTACATTCACAGTCCGATGAGACAGAAACACTTCACTCCACTGTGGTCGGATTCTTCGGGAGGCCATTACATTACATTATCGTCGCAACCATAAGGTTCAAATTAGGATGACAGAACTGTCACAAATTGTTTGCAGTTCTGCGGCGACACTATAGCGGGTCTGTGCTTGGCATCAAGCGCGGTGATGAGATTAACGCACGACAAGACTCCGCATCTAGCTTTGGACGCTTTACTGGAGCGCAGGTGTCTTTATATCATGAGGTGACTTGATTCGTGGTTTATAATGACAATTGCGATAAAATTATACGAGTACATACCACGGTAATTAAATTAAAACGCAAAACGGGCGAATCGACGCCTACTTGCGGAAAAGATTCCCAAGAAACGAAGACGAAGACCACGGTAATTGTTTGTTGGAATTGTCGATATTTCGATCCAGTGGCATGGACCGTGGTCACGACGAAACTGCGCTTTTGCGAGATGTCAAGTTGAAGCTGTCATGGGTAGAATCTACCGGGCGCGCGGCGGGTAGATAAATTCCAACTTAAATAATTACCGTGGTACGTACTCCTATAATTTTATCGTATTGTATAGTTTTTGAGGTATCAAGTTTTTTGTTTCTTTCCACAGTGGTGTAGCTCGGTACGAATTTTCGCACGCGGTGCTAGGAGGCGAGCATAGTGTTTGGAAAGGACAAAAGTTGCCCCGAAGACGTCGTATTGCAGTCATATGCCGCGAGCAGCCGAAACCAGAAAACAGGCAATAGTATTATTAAATAGATCCATAGTCCATAGTTATTTATAAAATTATAATGTTATTTCTACTTTGTTGACCAAACAATTGTTTTATTTAAACCCGAATTTGACTCCTAAAATAGTACCATAAAGTTATTTCATCATAACAATTTAATGGTTAATCACTAACTTCTATATTTAATTTGTGATTAACACTGGACTTGATATTCCTATACAAGTGACAGCCTAAATTATGGATAAATTTAAAGCGCCACTTTTGACATACGAGTGTCTCTGGAACTAATATTGCAAATGACACACTATGGAATCAAACAACAACAATGAAATCATAGATTAATTTTAGAGGTCGGTGCGCCATTTGCAATACACATTATTTCCAGAGACATTCGTATCTGCTTATTGCTTACAGCGCCAAAATGACGCCAATCAAGGTCCAAAAAAGAAATAACAACAGCAAGTCCAGTGTTAACCATAGATTAGATGTAGAAGTCAGTGGGGTTAATATTTGAATCCAAACCAAACTCAGTTGGTACCATAGCATAGTCTTAAGACCATTAAAACACCAATCTGTTGCCCAACAAGAAGTGGAAAGACCTCCCAACTACCAAGCGGGAGGTCTTCCCACTGTGGCAGGATGAATTCAAACGGCACAAAATCGTGTTCTGTGGTGAGAGAAAAACAAAAAAAGACCTATTTTATTTCTCGTATGAATTTATTTATCTATGATTACCATTAGGATTAGAAAGAATAGAATAGAATAGATATTAGGTATGGCATGTAATTAAACGAGCTTCTATTTAATACCATTATTGGCTTCTAAATTACTAAGTCAGCTTCAACTAGTGAGCCTCTAAAAAATATAATTTTAGCATCTATATTTATAACTTAGCTTCAAACCGTGAACTCCTAAAATACTTAAATATTAGCATCAAATAATACACCAAATCTTCAACCACATTTTTAATTGTTTTTTTTTGTGAGAAAAATGAAATAAAAAAATGTTTCTAACTAAATAAAAAAACGTTTTTTTTTGATAAAATGAAATTAAAAAAATGATTGTTTTTAAATTTAACTCAAGATAAATACCTACAAATAACATAACATTTTTGAAAAAAAAAATCAATTTTTTTTTCAACTTTTTTTTTTAGTTTTAGGTAGGTTTACGATCCCAACCGAACCTAAGTGCCCGGCCTTCGGCCGGGCACCTGAGTATTCATGTATAACCCTAACCTAACCTAACTTTAGTTTAAAGAAAAAATTATACAAAAATAATTGCAATATTAACACACTAACAACAGAACAACAAAAAAAAACAAATGCATGTTTTGAATGGCGCTCTCTGATTGGTGCAAATAGCCATAACCAACGAGATCGTGCAAATGGCCAGTCGTATCCATCTCACTCGCACCAAATCGTGCAGTGGCAGTGGACAATAATAAAAATAGTGGCTCTTTATTTGATGCTTTCTTTGGAATATTTTGTGGCCATTGTGAAGAAGCCGAGTTAGTACATTAGAAGCTTCATCATTTTCCCGTTGCTGAGTTATTAAATTAGAAGCTAGGTTTTGATGCCAAAAAATAAATTTTGTTGGTCGACTTATTATATTCCATTAGGTATTATTGGGGTATTGGACGTAATTATGTTGTGTCGCCTCTTCATACGATGTATTTTATATTTTTACTAGCTGATACCCGCGACTTCGCTCGCGTGAATTGAGGTTTTTTATTCCCTCAGGAACTCTCTAATTTCCCGGGATAAAAAGCAGCCTATGTCCTGTTCCAGACTATAATCTATTTGAGTGCCAAATTGGTTCAGTCTTTGTAACGTGATTGAGTAACAAACATACAAACTTTCACATTTATAATATTAAATAGGATAAAAGGATTTATAATATTAATAGGATTAAAGTGGGAACTTGAATGAACTTTCTGAATACATATTGAAACTGCATATTGTAGGTCTGTGCCGAGATGTAAACCTGTCAACATACTCAGGGTGCGATTCTCGAAAGATGTGGGTTATTTAAGTGAGCCTTTTGTTCCTAGTTAGGGCCGCTGAAAGAATGCGTCCCTGAAGCCTGTCAGTTGGTTAGCTGTGGGATTGTTTACACTCGTATATATAGGTTTTCTCGGGACACTTTTAGTGAATTTTGCATTACTTTTTTTTTAAAATATTTTTAGCGAGCAAACGAGCAGCTAACACACCCAAGGTCCAAGTATTATTATGTCAATGACATGTACACGAAGGCTTAAAGTTACAACTTATAAAGAAACTGCAGTATCACATCTCTTCCAAGGCCTCCATCTCGAGGTACTCCACGTCACCCTCCAAGGGTTCCATACCATGCATCCTGCTCAATGCCTTCTCGATCTCGCCCCCCTCCCAATCCGCCTCCTCCTGGAAGGTATATTGATTTATTTATTTATTTATGGACGACCAACAGGTTACAAAAAATAACAAAAAACTAAAAAAACTACATGTTAAATAAATTATTAAGCAGTAATGTAGACCTACTTACTGGTTGCCACAACATTGATATTACAGTTATAATAAAGGTATATGAAAGCGGTAATAAAATTCAAAAGTATTTATTTCACGACTTAAAAAAAATTTAAGTGCGTGTTTTTGACTTTCGTACAATTTTGAAATTATTGTTAAACTATGTCTATTTTTAATTATTTTAATTAGTGTAATTGCAAATTTCCGTTCTAATTAATAAATAAATAAAAAATAAATCATTAGAATAGAATAGAATAACTGGAATGGATGACTACCTGTGGTACTTCCCGCCGGTGCACCCTTGCATGACGCTTCATTGCAGCCACTGACCCGAACCTGCAGGACGAAATATCTTCACTATTCTTACTAATATGCGATGCGTGATCATTCTTTTTTTTTTTTTTGCTTACATTTACGTCAACTTCAACTTTCATCAAAAACGGTTCAAAATATGGGCACTTTTCCCATTGGATATTAGATATGGATACTTTTCCCTTTTCAGTTATTCTTTATTTAGTTATTTATATTGAAGTATTCGACCATTTAGCCAGGACTTGGCAAGCGCACGCATTCCCCTCTGCCGAAGTACATGTACAAACGTACATGTCAGCTTGTATGAGTGACAGTTTTTGAGTTAGTGTGCATTCATAGAGACATTAAGTTTTTTACAAGAGAGTGCGGAAGTGAGTGAATGTGTGCTGTACGTGATTTACCTCATCTCCCGCAGAAAGTGGCAGAATATATTCAGTACTAAATCTCAGTAAAGGCTCGTCCCGGCTAAATGGTCGAAGATTGAAGTTGATTTAATTTTCTCAAAATATATCTTGTTAAATATAACGTGTGTGATGGTAACTCGCTAACTAACGCTATAACAATATACTCTGGCTCTCCGTCTGTACTGTAGCTTGAGGTAGAAGAGTCTAAACCGTTATTTGATATAACCGGGCATTATATACTGCTCAGTTGTCACGAGCGCTCGGCTAGCGTCCCACGTGACCGTAATTACCCCTCCCATCACGAATTCAGTGTGGCCCGCTTTTTAAATGTGGCCATGCTATTTATTACAATAATTGTATTTATAATACTACTTTTCATAATTTACCGATTCTATAAATCAATTCAGAATCTAGTTTATATCGATAGCTTTATAAAATCATGACACGTGTTCGGGCGCGGCTACGTACGTGCGTCCGCACTGTGCGCAGGCGACGGGCGCGGGCGGCGCGGGGTCGGCGGACGCGGGCGGCTCCGGCGCCTCTTCCCCGGCGTGGCACTTGCGGATGTGCGACAACAAGTCGCTCCTGGACATTTGACAGCACGTTAACTTCTAATATAACAGTAGACAAAAATGTTGGGTTTGCTATAACTAGTGTAACTATGACATAATATAAACAGTACTAGACATTTTTTATGGTGTATTCGTAAAAGGGTGTATTGGAAAAGGAGATTGATAACTTTAATGTGTCACTAAAAAATGTAAGAGCTTAAACTAATTGGAAGTAGATATACATATCTCTTAATTCAGTGTGACGGGCAGTTCGATATTGTAGAGCAACACTTAAGGGCTTAGGGAGTCAAGGTTGTAAAAGACCTTGACTCCCTATTTGTCCTCCTTTATGTGCACTTTAAGCAAATATCACTTGCTTTGACGGTGTAGGAAAACATCGTGCGGAAACCTCCACTCTATACTTAGCTCCACTCTAGTAGCTTTCCATACTGCTGTCAAAGGTTGTGACGGCTGCTGTCTCTTTGAAATCAAAATTTATTTATTTCATGTAGGCCAACTTGTAGCTCTTATGACGTCATAAATATACCACCGGTTCGGAATGCAGATTCTGCTGAGAAGAGGCAGCAAGAAACTCAGCAGTTGCTCTTTTCAAAAAAAAAAAATTTTTTACAATAGATAGAAAACCCCAGTACGGACTCAGACGAAGGTACCTAATTACCTGGTAGCAAATCTCAGTATACAGGCATCGTATCCGCACACGAAGCGGTCCGCCTGGCGGTGCGTGAGCGCGTGCGCCGCGAACAGCTCCGCGCCGGGCAGCACGAGGAAGCAGTGCGCGCACAGCAGCGGCGGCGAGCGCGCGTGCGAGCGCCGCGCGTGGGCGGCCAGCGTGCCGCGCGACCCGCACTGCATGTCGCACGCGGGGCACCGAGCCGCGCACGCGCCCTCGTGGCGGCGCATGTCTGCGCTGCTCTATAGCCATAGACAATTTAGAATATTTATTTATTTATTTAAAGACAAAAAAGTGACACAATTTACACCATAATTTATAGACCAAAGCATTAGACTAAAATTTGTGGCTGGTGATTGTAATTGGCAGCCCAATTAGACCGTAGCCTGTGCTAGGGCTGTCCAAAATACATCCTAAGCCCAATTGTATTTAATTTTTATTAAATTAAAAAAAAAAAAAAAATTTTTTTTTGATATACCTAACTAAATTTAATTATATTTAATTATTATTAGCTTGCCTTGATTATAATAATATGAATAAATGCAAAAAAAAAATATATATAATATAGAATAGAATAGGAATATTTTTTATTCAAATAAACTTTTACAAGTCCTTTTGAATCGTCGATAAATCTACCACTGGTTCGGAATGCCCTTTCTGCCGAGAAGAGCCAGCAATAAACTCGGCGGCTAGAATATAATGGAGTATTCAACTGATATTTTGTTGATACAACAAATTCCATTCTATTGTGAGTTCATCATAATATTGAACCTCAAAGTTCTGGATCACTGTTATACATTGTATGTATATCTTTTCATTAAAGTACATTAATAATGATAATAAGATATATATCCATAAAATTGTTACACAATAATAAATTAAATAATAATTAAATTTATTAAAATATAAGTTCATAAGAACATAAGTAACATTGGGGATTTTAAATCTATCTGCTCTAATTATATTTATTTAACCACTTTTCTTTTTGTTATGAACTTAAATGACCTTTTTGGTTATTTTTGAATATCCAAAAAGGGTCTGGCCACCGTTAATCCGGATTATCGCCACTCTACTGTATTGAAAATAAAGGTTTTTGATAACACAATTTCATTTTTTTTTTAATATCTCAACTGGTTTCGAAAATATAGACCTTTAAATTTTTGTGTTAAACAAAGAGAGCTACTTGCATGAGACATCTCAAGCGAGAAGCTCCATCCACCCTCCATAGACAATTCCGTTTTAGAAAGAGACAGATTAGGCAAGCCAAACTCCCTTGTACCTGGAAAGTGACATTGCACAGGTTGCAGACAAGTCCGGCCGGTGAGGCGGCGTGCAGCACGGCGTGGTCCTTCAGCGCGTCGCTGCTGCTGAACTGCGCGCCGCAAGTCCAGCACGAGTGGCGCGCGCCGGCCGGGTGGATAGCCATGTGCTCACGGTACTCACTTGCACGCTGGAAACAACATATCATCAAAACTTATTTAAACAAGGCCTTTTCAGTTGTTCATTCGATTGTAGCAAAGAAGAGTACTAACACACTGTCACATCTAGTAGAAGTAAGCCTAGAAGCTGACTTGGTTGGCAATGGTTAGTTGGCTCAAGTCATTGGTTTGGAAATTTATCTCCATTAAAAATTTAAGGAATTTTTTTATAATAAACCAATACATGAATTATCCTACTAATATTATAACTGCGAAAGTTTGGATGTATGGATGTTTGTTAATCAATCATGTTGCAATGACTGAACCAATTTGGCTGAAATTTGGCACAGAGATAGATCTGTCTGTCTGTGGTCTGGAATAACAAATAGGCTTCTTTTTATCCCAGAAAATTCAATCCACACATATGAAGTTGTGGGCATCAACTAGTGATTTATATGAATAGCAGCTATTGCTCCAATCTCTAGTACTAATGCTTACCTGGAAAGACTGTGGACAAATTGAGCACTGATAAACACTATCCCCACATGCATTCCTCGCTTTCTCCAGATCCTCATCATCAGCCGCTGCCGCTGCAGCCAGGGCATCTTTATCCACCATGATAATATCATCTTGACTGTAAACTCCCCCAGAGTTAGCGCTAGGTCCTCCCACAACAATGAATACATCAATCTTTTGAGTCAATTCATGAAGTTTACGTCTCAAAGCTCGAATTTTCTCACTGAGAGGTGGCGCTGTTCTGCTGCTTAATGCTGTGCTGAACTCGTAAGCTTCTAAGGCACGTCTTATGCAACTTACACATAGTTTACCTTCAGGTAAGACCTGAAAATTTTTAAACATTTAGAAGTTAACCAAAAGAGACTTAACATGAGAGGTATGTTGATTTGATGGCAGATTGCTGTTTGCGTGCCTGGGATCGAATCTACGGCCTCCCGAATAGGAGATCGCAGTCTTAACCGCTAGGCTACCTGCCATTCTCACATACACTCACGACGAAATTGTACCTTATTGTTATTAATGTGCAAAAGCATAGTCCGCAAAGGCACTTGCATCGGCGGCGAACCGGCGTCATGCTCCTCCGGGGTGAATAGATCTCCCCCGCCGCCACAAACTGAGCACGTCTCCGTTTCCATTTCCACCTTCATCACTGTTGAGGCCATGGTCTTTTTATTTACAGTAATTGCTATTTCATTTAGTATGGTTCATTTGCATATTTTTCTTGTTTTAAATTAATATAATTATTTTATTTTATCCACACAAATCCAAAACAAATGAACAACCACAGACCACAAAAAGAACCAAAGAGCATAGAACATGAAGATAAAGATAAGTACCTACTCACTCTGTGACGGAGACATTTGAAGTTGTTCGAAGTTCGAAGACGAAAAACGAGACAGAGAAATAGAAAGACACAGAAAGACGAACCCCAAAGATACGTTCACCTCAGAACAATAACTTTTTTCACCGATTTTAAAACTTAAAAAGTGAACGCACATGCAGAAAGCACGCAGCCATGAAAATATTATATTGAAAATATGATTAAAGGTATAAACTATGATAACATAAAATTATTAGAAAGAGATTCTTTAGGTACATAAAACATAACAGTTTACATTATTTTTTTGAATAGGTGCATACAATTTTTATTTAATTTTCTAACGTCTTTTACAATGTTTGACTCGTTTTTAAAGTTGACCTGACTGCACCTTCACCCGGCCTCCACTATACAAACGAAACGTTGATAGTGTGGACATTGCATGTTGACATGGAATTAGTATTAGGACTATTCAATCCATAGACAAGATTCTTTATATATCTGTCTGAAATTGTCTGTGGCATTATATACTCTTGGGTCTGTGCTTGGTCTGTGTTTGCCCGCCATTGTTTTCACGGCCAGGGGCCCAAGTCTGCTATTGCAATTGTAGTTACATTGCCTATCAATGACATCCCAATTGCTACTTTTAGCAATTTTGGTAGTCTACTAATTCAATGGCGTCACAATTGTTTACCGATGGTTTGCCACTGACACATCTAGCTTTAAATCTAGCTTAAATAAACGTTTTTAATATGTAGTTTTTTTTGAAACTCATTTCGGGAAACGCTTTTTAAGCTAATTCCAATACCGAGGTATCATTAAATTACAATCTAATTATAAGAAATCGAACGACCATTGTGAATTTAGTAGACTACGAAATTTTGGACCAATGATATTTGTATTGTAATTGTATTGCGGATCCATGACAATGACATGTAAAATAGCAGACTTGGGGCCCTGTTCAGTCCCATATAAATTTCCATAGCCTTACAAAATCTTTTCCACTATGATACATGACAATTTTTACAGACATCTCTATATCTACATTAGGTACCTATATGTAGTATGAAGTATTTATAGATCTACAGTAATCTATGATTCTCCTGATGGCTGACGCCCAATCGACGCCATTATTATTGTATTTGGTTTTTTTAGTTTAATTTTCATATATTTCTGTCCCAGAATAGCAATTGTTATTTCAATTTATTGAAATATAGTGCAAGTGTTATGTGCCCGTTATAATAATTCGCGTAAGGACGCTTTTTTTTTTATAAGTTTCCACAGTGTGAGAAAAGACAAAGTTTTACGGTTTATATTATAAAAGTGTTTAGGATCTTATGTGTTTACCAGTGTGTTGTAATTTGAAAAACGTTTCGTGAAACAAATTATTAAAAATATGACGTCTTAATTGGTGTAGGGTGTATCTAATAAACAAAATTAGGACATATAAGTATATATTAGACAAGATCATAAAGACTTACCTGAAATTCCAAAAATGTGTATAACAAAAGCGATAGGTATTATGTTATTTCAAAGTGAATTAAACAAATATTTTTAAAAAATTTGTTTCTTTATTTCCTATTTTTTATAAATTATAACCTATAATTATTATTATGGGCAAGGATGGCAATAGGTAGATACCTACGGTACATACCTGTGGTAGATACCTATGGTACATACCTATGGTACATACCTATGGTAGATACCTTCATAACAAAAATAAAAATCCATAGACAAAAATAGAAAAAAAAATTGTTATTACGCCATTGGTTACAGCAGATTTCCAAAATGATACATTAGCCAATCATGGGCCTTGATTTCGAGGGTTTAAAATTTGTAGGGCACTGAGCCATCTGATACGTAGTATCATGGTAATCTGTGATTGTTTTGTTTGTAATTGAAAAATTTTGGCGTCGGAGGAAATTTGATTTTTATCTTTTTGCATCTAGGGATTACCGTGTATTATTGAATTTATTTTTAAATCTCAAGCGAGATAAGTGTTTAAAATGTCTATCGGTGTGCCTATTAAAGTACTTCACGAAGCTGAAGGCCATGTAGTAACCTGTGAAACTAACACCGGCGAAGTGTACCGCGGTAAATTGATAGAAGCAGAGGATAATATGAATTGCCAGATGACCCAGGTTACCGTCACGTACCGAGACGGCCGGGTTGCTCAGCTGGAGAATGTGTACATCAGAGGGTCTAAAATCCGTTTCCTAATATTACCAGACATGTTGAAGAACGCTCCTATGTTTAAACGACAAGGGAACAAACCGAGCGCTGGTCGCGGGAAGAGTGCTATAATACGAGCGCACGGTTAGTATCCGTTGTTTAATTACTGCCTAAAATTTGTTTACAAACAAATGCCACAGGTTTTCATTTTGTTTATATCGAAGAGTACTGGCAATAAACCAGCTACTAGTTAATCAATACAGTACAGTAATAGAAATAGAAATAGAAATATTTTTTATTCAAATAAACTTTTACAAGCACTTTTGAATCGTCAATGAATCTACCACAGTAGAGACAGTAATAACTATCCTGTGTAACATGATTCTATTGTATTCTGTTCTACAGTGTTTCCACTTTATTTGTGTCTCAGTCATGTCTTAAAATAAGTATCTTAATATTAGTATTTAATTTGATGGCTTAACATGGGTAGCCTAAGTATGTCATGCTCGCTTTAAACATTTCTTGGTGTCGTGTGGTGCGGGTTGTTACGTTCCCTCAAATATGGTTGAGCGAAGCAATGGCTGGATCATGGGTCGAGCTCGTGAACGGGTGCCACCAACGGGAATGGGTCTGCTTTGTGTCTACCCATCTTAACATGTGTTAGTTTGTGGTAGGTGTGCATTTTTGAAACTTCTTTGTGGAAACACTGTGATTAGCATAGTTTTGTTAACCATTGTAAAAAAAAAAATTATTTTGAAAAGAGCAACTGCTTTCTTGCCGGCTTGGTGGTAGATTTATGACGTGTCATAAGAGCTACAAGTTGGCCTACATGAAATAAATAAATTTTGATTTTGAATCAATTGCATAAAATCTGCATCCAGTCATTGGTAAAATCTTAATATTTATCTTTAGCTTAACTGAAATAAATGTCATGTCCTCGAGGTGTTTGATTTGTTTCCTGGGATGGATGCTTTAAAGCAGGGCAGTAACAGATAATATGGAGCAGTGTTTCAAACGATTCCTGCTAAAGCCTGCATATATCTGTGCCCTAGAGCTTGAGGTTATACATTTAGAGTATGTTATGTAAATTTATTACCTTTTTTAGGATTATAATATAGACTAGTCCTTGACTGATGGTAAGTGAAGATGCCAAATAAGATAATATGCACTTACCTAGAAGGATTCACTCTATTATTAGGAATTTTGTGTATTAAAGGAAGCTAAGTTATAGTTGGAAAACATTCCAAATGAAAAGAAAAGAAGCATTCCAAATGAAAAAAATCTAAAAGATTTTACATAACAATCATTATTTTTATTTGTTACAGCGGCCGGTCGAGGCAGACCAGGAGGTCGAGGAGGAGGTCACCGTGGCGGTTGGCAGGGGGGCTCCGGGCCTTCCAGAAGATAAAAATAAATGTTCAATTTACCTTAACTACTTCTAATTTGACTGTACTCCATTTAAAATAAGTATCATTTAACAGAAGTATGTATTGCAAGAATTGCAAATGTTCTTTAAACATTTTGGTAATGTTTGATTCTATTTTTATTTAGTTTTAATACTTACTGTAGTGGTGCTAATTCTTTTTTACGCATTCTCTTCTATCTCGAATCTATCGTCGAACTTTACTTAGTACCTTGTCTAGCTCTTGAATGAGTAAGACTTGTGATTGTTTAAAACGAAAAACTTTTACATAACATTCCTTAACATAATATGCTATTGTATTTGTGTCCACGAGAGTGTCAACCAGTGACTGTACGTCCCTACTGATTAGAAACGAGATTCAATTGAGACAATGATACATTAGTACTGGTGGTTTGAGATTCGAAATAGATCACATTGAAGAAACAACTGACTTGTTTGGGTAAAGAGTTATATATGCCTATATAATAAAAGCGTTAATTAGATTAGGTAATTTAGATCTGTCAATTGAAAGTTGAAGATGGGCAACAGAATTTAACAGATTTTCTCTTCTCTTTTCAAAACGTTCCCTGTGTCTAGACTCTAAAGTTTAATTAAGAGATTGAGTATGAAAGAATTTGTACCATTACAATATTAAATGCATTGAAACTGAAAAAATATCATGTTATGACGTAAATATTAGATTGTGCTTTGCTTTTACCCAAAACTTTCACTAGAGAAATTAGGGTAAACCAAGAAAAATAAAGTCTACTACTCAAATAATAATTTTTATGTCAGCCAAAGTATCTGTATTTGCATTTCTGGAGTATTTAAGTATAGCTTGTATTGAAAGTTGTGTGCGACTGTGCGATTTGTGATAAGGTTTCAATAAATAATAGTCCTGTATAAGCTGTTTTTATTTTATTTTCCTTACATTTACTTTTCTCTTACACTACTAATTTACTTATTCCTATTATTAAAATATGTACATCGAAATTATTATTTAATATTAGTAGCACTAGTAGGTACATAAAATTATATCATGCTAATTTTGTCTCAAAAATGAGCAGATTTTGTCTTTTATTTAAGTCATTAACAATAAGTATATTTTTTGTAGCAGTGGTTTCATAAAGTTGAGTTATTTTTGTTTATCAGGTTCTTTTTCAACTTCATTATTGGTTATGACCAACATAACAGTAAGGGCCGATCTACACCGGAATGGCAGCGGCGCGATGAGCTCTTTCAGTGAGAAATAACTTTAAACTTTACATAATCGCTAAAGACCAGTATTGACGTGCGTGGCGGCGTGACCGGTGTAGATCGGCCCTAAATCGCAGATTGGCCTTTGACAGGACCTTAGTTCTGGCGCTTAATCTGGATCAAACACTATGGAAGTATCGTGTAAAATTCTTCATCTATTCAGTCTTTGTTGC
Source organism: Hipparchia sbordonii (assembly GCA_038048805.1). Classification (NCBI taxonomy): domain Eukaryota; kingdom Metazoa; phylum Arthropoda; class Insecta; order Lepidoptera; family Nymphalidae; genus Hipparchia; species Hipparchia sbordonii. The sequence continues at coordinate 824,894 of CM076107.1, read as the reverse complement.
ACAATTTTTCTGCCTGTGCAGTGTAGGTACATTAGTAGCGCTTGTGAGCAGCAGAGGGGACCCGCAAAGTTTTGGCAGAAAATGTTTAGAATTTTTACAGATTCCAATACCGGGAGTTTGGCCGTGCTGAAAGAATTCACATGGATACGATACGACACTGACTCTGTTGGTCATAATTATCATGATAGAGTGACATGACCAGGTCATGTTTGAATTTTCGCCTAACCTATTTATCTATTTCTCAAATCCAATTTCTGTTCAATCTGGGGCTTAATCGTAAATACCCCCCCTAAAAAGATTATCTATTAGCCCCATTGCACTGCGCAGGGCATAAGTCAGTCTTGTCCAGCCCCGGCTTGTTGTTGTTGAGCTCTTGCGGCTTGCTGCTCCACAGCGCGGACAGCTCCTTGTACAGGCGCTGCGCCGGCAGCTCGACGAGCAGCGCGAGCGGTAGCGCCGCCGCGTACGAGACCACTGCTACGCCAAACCACTCGAAAATCTACAAGGATCAGAACATTGAGAGATCTATTTTGAATGCCTGTATTCGTGTTTGTTGTTAAATATTTTTTAGCACGCACTTAGGGGATGTTTGTTTGACCGTGTAAAAATGGTTTTACCTGCTGAGCAATTGTCTAAAATTCATTGCGACAGCTTGGCTGAATTTGTGGCGTTTTTGCATCAATGCATTTGAACCAATGGAGAGATAGTGCCAGCAGATCAGAAGTGATTACGATCTTCTCACTTCGCAATATTTTGAGACAATAGACTAAAGGCACGCACCTACTCGACGCACTAGACCGCATAGGTACAAATATTAGAAGGATAATTTTTCGTGGCTGTGAGACAGCCATGTTCACCAGGGCACTGGCGCTGATACATCAACACTTACCGCGTTCTGTCTGTCGAGCTGCACGGGTGCCAGTCTGGCAGCCAGCAAGGACTTGTTGAGCGGCAAGTGCAGCAACAGCGCTCCGAACGATAATCGTGCTAGCACCGTGCCACTGTGAGACAGCCATGTGCGCCAGGGCGCTGAAATACGTGAGCAAAATTTGAACTGACGTTGCATTTTGCACAACTGTCTTCACGGAAATTTTTAAATTGAAAAAATCACTAAATTCTACAGACGCTATCACACACTACATTTTCCCAGACTTGCTTTTCAGGCTTCCGTACCCAAAGGGTAACCAACGGGACCCTATTACTAATTAGACTCCGCTGTCCGTCCGTCCGTCTGTGTGTGTGTGTCAGCGGGCTGCATCTCATAATCCGTAAAAAACGCCGAAAAAACATTTCTAGTAGGGGAGCCCCAACTAGAAATGTGTTTTTTCGGCGTTTTTTGGTGCGGAACCTTTCGTATGCGAGTCCGACCGCATTTGACCGGTTATTTAGATCGTTGATGAGATCCCGAATCAGATAATTTCCACACTTATAATCTGTGCTACTAATTAATTTGAATACAATGCGTGTGTGTGGGCAATTACCTAACCGATTATGTATAAGATGCTAAAATCTTACTTAGATATATATTTAAGCTAGCTGCCGACCTAAATACTTAGGTGAATGACTCACTTCAAGGATCGAAAGTCAGAGTTCTATTTACCTGACGCCAAGTATACGTACATTTGAGCCCATTCATAGCACCAAGCAACGCCAGGGCAACGAACACGATGAACACAGGTCGCTCGAGCGCTGCGAGCGAAGCCGCGGTCCCTCTGCCGGGGGGGCCCTCACCCAGCGTCAGCGGCGACAGCGCTGCCCACCACAGCGCTGCCGGCGCCGCTGCGAACGATATCCAGCGGAATAACTGTCAACAGGACATAGTCAAGTCAAATCAACGTAAAAAACTTTTTTTTTTCGGTCTACGCCAACATAAACAAAGCTTTTGTTGAAATAATAATAATAATAATATTATTTAATGTTGTTTATTCTACTAAAATTATAAATGCGAAAGTGTGTTTATTTGTGGGTTTCTTGGTTTTTCTCTCAATCCCGCCGCAACAGAGCTACGGATCGTTGTGATTTTTTGCACGGGTACTAAACCTAGTTGTAAGACCAGGAGGTGTCATAGGCTATTTTTTATCCCGGAAAATCAAGGAGTTCCTGCGGGATTTTAAAAACCAAATCCAAGCGGTCGAAGTCGCCGACCTCAGCTTTTTTTTTATATAAATGTAATTGTACAAGGGATTAATTTTTTTTTTAAATAATTATGCCTAGTGTAGACTTAAACAAGGTACCTTCGGCTTGATATACCTAAATTCTACCACAATCCTACATCCATAAATTACGTTTGTACTGAAGTCCGAGTTTATGGGGTTTCTTAACTCACTATTAAAACTATATAGCATTTTAAATGCTGTAGATTACAACACTACGACGACAGATTACAACCGCACGCGATTAACTGCGTAAAGACCATAATTTGCTCACAGATGCAATTTCGCGATACGAAACGCTATGGAATTTCCCGCTTAGAAATAATTTATTAATCTCACAAGTGTAAATTGAAAATTTAAAACACCCCCAACATGTGACATAAAAAAAATATGTAATTCGCCATTTTGTGGTGGCGGCCATCTTGGATCATAGTGTCGGGGGTTAAAAACAGATTTCTCGCGGATTTTCAAAACGTAACAAAGTGACGGGCAAAACAGCTAGTTATGACATAAAAAGTCCCCAACTATATTTACCCATGAAAAAGGTCACGTCGATCCGTTCACGTAACCAGTTAAGTACGTGATAGCCAGATAAACCAAAAACCAATACACTTTCGCATTTATACCTGATAATAACGGTATTATTAGTGAGGATTTTAATTTCGTTCCCAGCTTTATGTTAGTAATTAATTTCATTAATCGAAATTTTAATTAGATATTAAAATTAATTTAAATTTGTGTCCATAACAGATAAGTACAACAATATTACTCCTAGTATGTATCTTCTAAATAATAAACTTCGTAAGCTTAGCTACATTGCCCAATGCTTTTTGTGTTGACCTACTTTAGTTTGGTACCTAATAGATAGCTTCAAGTACTTACATTCGCTTGGGACTTAACTGAACACCAGGCTTCGTAACTAGACTTTCACTTAGTACCTATTTTAGTACCTAAGAAACTACCGGGTTATTGCGTCAGATCCCGTAGTCTAAGCAATTACTAGCGTTTATTATTAGGTATGGGGAAATATTGTCCCGAATCTTCCCGAATGGTCTAGAATAAAGGGCTCTTTTTCACTATAGATAATAAGAACTGTTTAAACGACGAAAACGTTTTGATTTTATCCGTCAATTAAAGTTTACTTAGCGATGGTCAAAAGCATGCTAACATGCTAAGCTAAAACCATGGTACCGGTTTTACAAAGTGATGATAATATTTTATTGTTTTAACCGTTTTACTTTCAGTTTCAGAAGACTCGTGAACATCGAAAAATATAGGTACCTACTACTCTCTTCTCGTATCATACCTAGCTAGGTACCTATCTTTAGTGTGTGTGTGTAACTTATACACAGTAATAATTTCTCAATCTTTACTAATACATATTATAATGAATCATAATATAGTGAATCCTTTAATCAAGCTGCAAAAGAGCAACGGATTTACGTGACATTTTGTATGGATGTAGTTGAGAATCTGGAGAGTGACATAGGCTATTTTTTATAATGGAATATCAGAGAGTTTCCGTGGGATGTATAAAAACTAAATCAACTAGTACATACCTAATACTTAAACGATGATATTTCCTTTTTTTTTTATTCTAAGACAAGATAGCCCTTGACTGCGATCTCACCCGATGGTAAGTGACGATGTAGTCTAAGATGGTAGCGGGCCAACTTGGAAGGGGTATAGCAGTGTAAATTCAACCCATACCCCTAATCGGTTTCTACACGCCATCGTGCCGGAACGCTAAATCGCTTGGCGGCACGTCTTTGACGGTAGGGTGGTAGCCACGGCCAAAGCCTCCCGCTAGAAAAAGGCGACCTATACCTTTAGCATCTGCATGGCGTAATAACGGGTGTCTAATATAATAGTAGGCACACGTTATTTATAACGGTTATATAAGATACTTTTATAAAATAGGTATGCTAATATGCATATCAGTATAGGCATTATTTTATAATAGTTATTTATGATACCAGACACCCGTTATTACGCCACGCGGACGTTAGGTCCCGTGTGATATAAGAAACTAGGTATCACCGTTTATGTATTGGGAAATTGTTACCGTGCGTAAGACACACACAGTACTATGTTTGCAGCTATAACGATGGGGAAGTAGGATTAATTACTAAAACGTCGGTTTAATTAGCTAATTGAATGCTGTAACCCGCTGTTGCAGTGTCGCGTAACCGTCGTGAGCTTCACACACTTCCTCTTTGTTTTGTCGGTTAAATGTAATAGTGATACCATCATCTCCTCTTTTGCTCACGCCGGAACGCGCTATGTGTTAGTGTGTTTTTCTTTGTTACCAAACTGAAGAACTACGTTCAATTCAATTTACAATCAACAGTTCCTAAATCCCCACAGTTTAGGTGAGCAGAATCCCTGCAGCATCATCCTGGAATTCAACGATGTAGCCTTTTCTTGGTACCTACAATAACTATTCATAATTGACGGTTCCTAAATCCCCACAGTTTTGGGGCACGGTAGCCCTGCAGCATCAGAATTGAGGAGTTAGAACCCGAAGTTATGGGAGCATCTCGCAAAATTTTTGTATCGATTAAAAAAAGCACAAAAAAAATTCACGCAAATCGGTTAAGAAATCACGGAGATATCGATATACGTAGGTAGAAAAACACAACTCCTTCTCCTCCTTTTTCGAAAGAATAAAACTTTAAAAAATAACAGCTTTTTACTAAATGCTGATGCTGATGCATTGAGTAAAAAGCTGTTATTTTGATATTACAAACAGACACTTCAATTTTATTTATTTGTATAGATAATAAGGATAAGCAAGGCCTAGGGATATCAAGAACACTCACTTTGTAGTCAGTGACGCGCACCGACGAGCTGGCGAGGGCGTGGTGCACGTGCGCCAGCAGCAGGCCGGCCAGCGCGCCCGTGGCGTTGCCCAGCGGCGACTGGTACAGCACGTTGAAGGACGCGTCCCCGCTGTAGGCGAGCCGCACCGACCTAACACATCATCATCATCATCCACCCATCAACCAGGCAAGAAGCCACGGAGGATAGAAGACTCGAGTCAAGTGTGGCTAGTGACGTCCAGCCCCAGAGTGGGGAGAGTGACGCAGGGACATGGAGGAAAATGGACACATAAATAATTTGTAGGGAGTCAAGAAAGCGCTCCGGGAAACACGGCAAGAGCAAGTACCGGGGGCTCTCCCAAAGCTTCGATAGGTTTTTAAGAATCCCGCAGGAAATTTTTCCAAGATAAAAGGTAGCACATGTCACACTCCAGGCCCTTAACTATACCTATTACCTACAGATTCAAAGTATCATGTCGATCCGTTTCTCGGTTAAGGTTGCTGTAGGTTTTTGTTTACTCAATGGCGGAGGAGCGCTTTCTAGAGTTAGTTCTTCGTAATATTCTTACAATTCTCTTCGTGATTACATGAACTACGTTCGTTTCCATCATTTCATAGTTTGAACCGTGAGTTATTCTCTCGAGTTCCTTTAAAGTACCCATAGAAAAAGGATGTTCAGTTTTCCCGAATTTAAATTTTTTTTCTTCTTTCCTCGTTCTTCGATCGGCGCATATCCAGTAGGTATAGACAGCATTGGATATCTAACAATGCGATAATAAGACAAACTCACTCGGGTCTATGCACCACATACGTTGGCACCAGATGCCACACGTAGGCCAGTGCCAGGCAGATCACAGTGAGAACCGCGAAGAGGCCGCCCAGCACTGGCACCGCGACCCGACGCCCACGCAGAGCCAGCGTCAGGGCCAACGCCAACGCGTACAGCTGCATGTCTGCTGCCAGATACCTGCCGAGAACGGAGAATAGAATAGCGACACAAAGGCATTGAATTATGGAGTCAACTTCTCCTGAAGAAGCTTTGGTATTGGAGCGAAATACGTAGCGCGTATTTCGAAGGGTGCCTTTTGACTGGTCTGGATTTGGCCAGATTTTAGTCTGTTATCGATTCGAACTGTTGTATCAGCAGGAAACGATGTAGCAATTGCAGTTCCTTGTTATGCAAAACTTCGTAATGTCGGTTGTTAAAATATCTTGTTGTTGTGTTCAGGGCAACCAGAAAGATTGGCCGCAAAACTCGTCAATTACTTCTTACAGGCTCTTATCAGTAGAATCTGTTTCCGAATTAATGATACGTGTAATTTTGTATTTGAACTAGCTTTTGTTCGCTACCTTTGCTAACTAGCAAACTACCTTCAATCCATTAAACTAATCTCTACTACTAATCTCTAATCTTCTACTACTCAATCTAATCTTTACTATTTCAATATTTCGCTTACAGTACCTACTAGATTTTGCCCGCGGCTTGGCTCACGTTAAGTTCGACTTTTCAAACCCCTATTTTACCCCCTTAGGGGTTGAATTTTCAAAAATCCTTCCTTAGCTGATGCCTCCGTCGTAATAACTATCTGTATGCCAAATTTCAGCCCGATCCGTCAAGTGGTTAGAGCTGTGCGCTGATAGATCAGTCAGTCAGTCACCTTGCCTTTTATATATTTAGATATCACCCTCACCAGGTCTGTATCAAGCACTTCTCGTCCGGGTGCACCACGTTGTTGAGGTACAGCAGATGGGTCCACCACTTGCGTCGGCACACGGCGGCCTCGGCGGCCACGAGCGGGCGCCACTGCGGCCCGCCGCCCAGCCGCTCCCACCACGACGACGCGAACCATATCACCACGAAGTAGCTCGGGCTTATCCTATGTAATACGATGACAACAATTATTCAATATCATATAACAGATGCGGCCGCAAGGCTGTGAAGACACATATTCGATGCCTGGGAGAACTCGCAGAATGCTATTGGTATTTTCTGTGATTTATCTAAGGCATTCGATTGCGTTGATCACGACACTCTTCTGCTTAAATTAGCCACTATGGTATTAAAAATTTTGCACCTAAGTGCAGAACACGGTCTCTAAGATAGGTTGCAATGAGACTAATATCATTGCATCCTATCTTAGTGACCGTGTTCAACTTCAATAATGGGTGTACCCCAAGGCTCTATTTTAGGCCCATTCATGTTTCTGATTTACATAAATGATTTACCACATTTTGTCAAAGACACTTGCGATATTGTACTATTTGCTGACGATACATCTTTGATTTTTAAAATTGATAGAACTAGTCCATTAGTTTGAATTTTGAACTTTGAATTTTGAATGTTCAACCTGAATAAAGGCTGCTAACCGAATGATCCTATTGATCATGGTGCTGAAGAAAGTGCTGACAGCGGACTCGTGTGTTCGCTGCTGCAGCAGCTTGTGGGCGAGGAGGAAGCTCGCCATGAGGAAGAAGATCTGCACCACGAGGGTGCTGTTCGTCATCAGGATCACCTCGCCCGCTCGACGCATCTATAGTATAACATTTCACATTACTTTTGTAAGTAGTTATTTTAATAAAATCTTTAGTTGTTAGGTTAGGTTACGAGTATAAACATATCAAAGTTATTTTATAGAAAGTTAAAATTAAGACTTAATTTATGCTTTCATTTACGTTGCATATTCGTGTATTCGATTTGAATTTAAAAGCTATAATTTTTTGCAACCGATAAAGTGCGAAAGATAACGTTAACTGATGTTGCACATCACATACATTAACGTTTCAATATGTTTCAAAAACAATTACTCGTAATACCATCGCGAAAGAAATTATTTTCGTGACGTAACAACAACAATTATATTCCTGTGTATTATCGACTTTATAGAATTTTGACTCTGATTTATAAGTATATGCTAGACATTGATTACCGGCGCCCATGAACATTAGTAGGCTTTTCAGGACTTTGTTGGTCCGCCCCCTGAATAACCCCATGTTGTAGTTGAGAGTGAAATTTCATTCAGTGGTTAGCGATGCTTTTGGATGGTTACTTTAAAGGCTTAGCTTAAAGCCAGATTTACACTGCGAAATTAGCTTGGCATGAAATTAGTTTCATGACATTAATTTCACCAACAATTTCACATACAAACTTCTAATTTCATGCATGAAATTAATGCATGCATCATGAAATTAGAAGTTTACACGTGAAATTGTTGATGAAATTAATATCATGAAACTAATTTCATGCCACTAATTTCGCAGTGTAAATTCGGCTTTATATTCAAAAGAAATATGTATTATAAAATGTATAAATAACAATATTAACATAAGAAGTGGGATTAACATGTCAAAGTAAACGACCTGTTCAAAAGATCGCGTGTCAGCGATGTAGGACAGCGTGCCGAGCCAGCACACGTGCTCGACGATGACGCACAGCATGCAGAACACGCGCAGCCCGTCGAACGCGCGCAGGTCCGCACCGCGCGAGGACGGCGCGGGCGCGGACAGCGCGCGCCACGAGCGCCGCACCGACCACGACAGCGCCCAGCCGTAGCCTGCACAACCACTCGCGGTTACAACCACACGTCGGAATATTATATGCATTTGCATCTTTGCATATCGTTCATTTGAGACAAGGGTGACATAATTCAAAATTCACCAATTTTAGTGTCGAAAAATACTTTTTGCTATATAAACAACATTTCGCTAAGCACAAAAAAATAACAGAAAAATAAGGTTGTGCCCATGTGCCTTTATGCTCTGTCGCACTCTGGCAGCTGCGTTGTTTCGAGACCGCAGCATCCACAGAACATTATTCTCTAATGAGAGAATTCTCTCGTCGTCGAATTTGAATTATGTCACCCTTGTAGCAAATAAGCGATATATGCAAATGCATAAAACCTTATTTTCATAACATTATTTATAGTGCAACCTTAATATAACGTACCTCAATACATATAACGACTTCCTCGATTTAACAAATTCTCCGTAATCCCCTTGAATTGTCCGTAAGAGTCAATCTAAAATATGTGGTGAAATGAAAACATATTGTGCGCTAATTATGGACTGTAATAATTGGTCGCTAAACTTATGATATTATATACATTTCGTTTTCCGCCTGACGTCTGTGTAGTCGTCGTGATTGTGACAACAGCCGGCGGACACCCCGCACCCCACCGCCCCGCCCGGCGGTTTGGTGCGTAAGTGCTAAACAATATGCCTTTACAATCTTTAACTATCCTACAGGAGAGTGACATAGGCTACTTTTTAAAGAATTCCCGTAGAATTTTTAAAAAGCTAAGTCTACGCGGACGAAATAGCGGACATCAGCTAGTCACGTAATAGGAAAAATACGTTCGTATTTATAATATTAATAAGGATTCAATGTTATTGAAAGCAAATGCGGTCAATGTATAGTCCACGTAACGTGCGAACAACACGTCACCGTGTGTAAATGTTACCGAAATGCGGTGCAACGCGTTGATGTCTTTTACTTTAACGAATGCGTTTCGATCTGACATTTTATTCGCGACGGAGTGGAGACAGTAATATTTTGCGTTTGACATTAATTTGTGCGTTTATTTTGTGAGTTTTTATGTTATTTTTTATTTTTTATTCGATGACAAGAAAGCCCTTGATTGCGATCTCACCTTAATGGTAAGTGACGATTGAGATGGTAGCGGGCTTTGGAAGGGGTATGGCAGTGTACAATCAACCCATACCCCATCTCTCACGCCTCGTCTCTACACGTCATCGCGCCGGGACGTTAAATCGCTTAGTGGCGTCTTTGACGGTAGGGTGGTAACTAGTTACGGCCAAAGTTTTTAGGAGTAATTAGGGGATGATTTAGGTATAGTTGGTGGTGGTATTTGACATGTTAATTTAGAAATTGTATCGGCATTCCGAACCAATGCGGTAGAGTTATTTGACGATTCGAAAGCACTTTCTAAAAGTTTATTAAAGTTATTCTATTCTATTAATTTAAGAATTGTGTGGGATCCTCCTAGTGTGGGATCCACAGAGAATATTATGCGGATATATGTAATTTTTGTTAAATAAATATTTTTCATATTTTTTTTTTCATATTCTATTCTACCAACAAATTTAGCCATTTTAAAACCATAAGATTGTTGATTAATTTCGCTCACGAAATCTGTGCTTTTAACCTCGTTCGAGCTAATAACTGCGTGTTATGTAACGGCAGTAGGTCATCGGCCGGCCGATACCACTTGCGGCACAGCGGGTTGCTCTTCATTCTTATTTTATACTATACTAGCTCTTGCCCGCATCTTCGCACACGGACAGCTTATCTCTAAAGAAGAGGTTTCTTCCAGGTGCCTGGAACGGCATTGCAGGCATCTCTGCTGCGTGATTGAAGGAAAAATAAAAAACAATTTTCCGCATTAGTTTTGCCCGCAACTAACTTCATAAGAATCCCGCGTGAACTTCGGGCTTTCCGGGGCAAAAAGTAGCCTATGTCCTCAATTATATCTACCTATCTATTCAAAAAATTGCGTCGATTCATTGCTCCTTGGATACAAACATTCCTGCACAGTTTGCGTCAATCTGTGCAGGCTGGTTCGCGTCAAACGCTCCGGACCACGCTTGCAGTAGTCCAGCTGTCACAGGTGCGCCGACAGTTTGTACACCGACATGGTTCAATTAAAATACCTTACCCTTCTTGGCGTGATCAGTCAAGGTCAGATCCAGCGCGGTGCTAATGGTGGCCAGGCCGAATAGCAGCGCCAGGAGGGCGGCGAATGCGCGCTGGTTCGCGTCGAGCGGCGCGGGCCGCTCCGGGCCGCGCCTGCAGTAGTCCAGCTGGTACAGGTGCGCCGACAGGTTGTGCGCCGACATGGTGCTCGCGTTCACACACGACGCGAACCTGGGCAAAAGTACGGACCAATAGGTACATCAATAGCTTAATGAATAAGGATCAGGAGCGAAAATTCAAAGGTTGGTGGTTCGATCCCCACCCGTTATGCTGCTGTCGTACCCACTCGTAACACGAGCTTTCCGATTGTTTGGAGGAAAGAGGAGATTATTAATATTTTTATTAAAAAATAAAACAAACAAGACATATGGTCGCGGACAGAAAATGTTTGTCAGTTTTCAAAGTAGATTCTATATCACATTGCGTGCAGTAAGGTCTATAACGTCATAGAATATCGAAAGCATATCGACTGTCAGGCATAGACGTGTGCATGTAATTATGAATCTTAAGGTGGTAAACATTTTCTGTCCGCTACTGTACATATATACAAAATCTAATCCTCCTCAGATTTAATTTAATATCTAAAGTCTCAATCGATTTTATAGATACAATGATAACTCAGCAGATGTTTTTAGCTCATTTTTACCAATTTCCAACAGTTTTTTAATCCAATGTTTCGAGTCTAGTTACCAAGTAGGTAAAATTCCACACCATTAACTCTTTCTCATTAATTATCACATCTCCTGCAACGCAATCGCCTAGTAGAGATCGCTTCGCAACAAGGCTGCTAATTTGTACCTCTCGAGATGTCGAGATAGGACGAGTATAATAATTAATCTTAAAAGTCTCCATGACGTAAAGGAATGACAAATTGGACATCTAGCAAAAACTTGTCTCAATTACTTACTACACATTGTTTTATTGATCATCCCGCAATCCCGCAGCTGATTCGTACCCATAAACATTGGTTAATGTAGGCCTATGTATTTTCACACACGCCGGCGAAGAAGAGGAAGAGGTAGAAATGGGTTCTATAATTACCTGAGCATGGATCCTTACCACGCTCACGGGGACGTAAGGAATATAGTCTAACCACTTCGCCTCACTCGTACCTAGTCATCCTAACGTCATCCTAAGCCGTGGTCCGAGCCTCACAAGAGGTCCCCTTGGGAAGACGTTGCCCCCGGATGTTTATTTTATATTTTCAGCGAGCAAACGAGCAGGCGGGTCACCTGATGTTAAGTGATTACCGGCACCCATTAATGAGTCCTAGAGCTCCTCTTCATTTCCGTACAGAGCCTCACGCTTGCCAACCTTTGTAGCGGCCATTAGGGCCTACGCAGCCCACTCAATCCGAAACACACGGGTACTTACCATGCCTCAAGTGCCTGTAAAGTTAACGTAGAGCCGTGGTCGATCGATGCGCAGCTGCGTTGGAGACATAGACCTCGGTGGAGGCGGGTGTGGTTGTAGTTGTCAACCCAATTGGCTGAGTAGCGCTGTAAAATATCACATTTTTTAACCCCAGACGTACAAATAAGAGGGGAGGTAAAGAGCGGTTTTAACTCTCGAAATAACATTTCGTCGTTGCAAATTCAAAGCCTCCTAAGTGTCTTTTGGTCGAAAGGTGTTTTGTAAATAAAAAAAAGCATTTTCAAAGATTTACTGACTGAAAATCTCTCATATGAATATCCTTACATTTCAATGACTTATGATTTTTTTTTAAGATACAAGTATATATTCTTTTCAGAAAATTTGTTTTTCTATGATAATTCTTTTATTACTGATGCTTTCATCACATAGGAGATATTAAATTTTCAACGACGATTTACTGTACTCAAACTGTATTCAAATAGGCAATACTAGATGTATTCAAATAAGTAACAAAGTTCGTTTGTATACGGAGCGCGCTGCAGAGAACCGTTATCAAGTTGAGCGCGAACGCATCAATATACAATACCCGTTTCTGAACGCAATTCCTATAATCGGAGCGGAACTTCACACCAAAATGTTGAAACTCTCAAAACCTAACTACAAAGTAATAAATTACAGTACTTCATTAGGTCTTGCACAAAAATATTAACCACGGCAGTATTCATGAAATCAAATGGCACGATAGTTCCGCGTGTAGATAATGTCCGCTACTAGCTGTTGCCCGCGACTTCGTCCGCGTCAATTTCTGTTATTATGATCGCTATTATGGATAAATTTTCCCGTTTTTGCAACATTTTCCACTGATGCTTCGCTCCTATTGGTTGCAGCGTGATGTTATATAGCCTTAAGCCTTCCTCGATAAATGGACTATCTAACACAAAAATAATTTTTCAATTCGAACCAAACTCTTCAGCTTATAATATTAGTATAGATACTTATTATGCTGCGGCTACATTAACGAAGGTTCGTGTAGTTAGAACGCGACACGAACCGAATAAATTAAGGGGAAATGCGGTCAGAGAGACTTTTGAAAAATAGGTATTTGAATAAAGTAGTTAAGAAAGTTTGGAGGGCGTCCGGGCGCGATAGGGACAAAATCCAGATTCAACTGTTTAGCCTTCATAAAAAGGCATAATTCGAGGTTTGGCTCTCTACTGTTTCCTCTTCCAATATTGAACCAATTTAAAAGATATTTCATATACTGAATAAGAAGGATATATGTATACTGTGCTCCTGTTTTCCTTAAAACAGAAGCACAGTATACATATATACAACAAACCTCGTTAATAGTTGTCTGTACACTAGGCCTCTATTGACAGCGTTTTAAAATAGGCAATTTTGAGCATTTTGTGTGCGTTCTAATGCGTTCTAACAGTCATCCGAAACCTTTGGATCCACGGAAGACCAGCGCTATGCCTGTTCTATTATCACAGGGATAGCATATGCTGAGTGGAGTCCATTTTGGGGCCACACATATTTATTTATTTTTTGTTTTGTATCTCTTTCTGTTATTAACTGTGCTGTGTGTCTCAAATAAATGCTTTTTCTTTCTTTCTTTCTTTCTAATGCTTAGAAAAATAATGTATCTTCAAAAAGGAAAACATAGAGACACAGAAGACGTTGATATTTATTGAATTGTAAAAATCATTTTTTTAGGGACATTAACCAATAACCAGGGAGGAAACAGGCGAGAGCGTTGGTATGGAGAAAAGACCGCTCGCATTTCTTCTTAAAACCATTGTACGCGATGTTCTTGTTTACATTAGCGTTTCGCAGTGTCGCGATAAGGATTCGTGTTCGCCCGAATACATCGCGATTCAACGAACCACACTTGTCGCGATAATGCGAATCTCGCCGAATCCCGGTAATGTAGCCGCAGTATTAAAAAGCCTTAAAACAATAATAAAAATATCACTTGCACTACCTAACGGTGAAGAAAAATGTTGTGAGGATACCTGCATACCTGAGAGTTCTCCATAATGTTCTCAACGTGTGTGTACCTAATCTAAAAAAAAGAATAGGTATTCCAAATCAGTCCAGGCGTCTTCGAGTAATCGGGGAACATACATAAAAAAAAAGATTCCGACGAATTGAGAACCTCCTCCTTTTTTGGAAGGTGGTTAATAAAATAAATAAATTCAAGCTTTAATGTGGTGGTATTTTAATTATAGTTTTATCGTTGTTTAGCGGTACACCGGCCGGCAGATCATACAGTTTGTAATTTAACGAACGCAATACCTTCAAGCTGCGTTACAAGGTATAATCAATTGATTATATCAAGTTATCTAGTCCAAGCTTAAATAGCACGCACAATACAATGTTCATTTTAGGGTTTCATACCGTCTGTCTATCAACGGGCTGTATCTCATGACCCGTAATAGGTAGAGAGTTGAAATTTTCAGAGTAAAGTAAAGTAAAATAAGTATTTATTTGGTAAAATATGGTACAAAAAAGTTGGTAAAATATTACATAAAACACGCATATTTTGTCGTTACCGACGTCCAAATATTAATTAAATTGGAGTACCTACTGGCTAAACACAAACTGAAATACACTGAACTAACATAAACTGAAATATTTAATGTTATTAATATAAAACTTCCTTAAGAATTAAGGAAATCTTTTACTGAATAAAAGCAATTTTCAAAGACGTAATTAAATAGTTTTTTCTTAAATTGTAGCATGCCAAGTTCTTTTAGTTTATTTGGTAACTTAATTATTATAGATTTTTATGACCATACAATATGAATTGTGTATTTCTATGACCGCTACTAGAAACGTGTTTTTTCGTCGTTTTTTGGTGCGGAACCCTTCTTATTCAAGTCCGACTCACATTTGACCGGTTATAAGCATTTCGATATACGCTGCTAATTTTAAAGCACAAAGGTATGTGAACACACAAAGGTGACTTGTTTCTCTGTTAACTGTTTTTACTATCTATTTTTACATTATTAAGCATACGGATGCTTCACTAGACACTAAGTACATCTACTCAGTGGCAAGCTCATGTCTCTTCATCACTTCTTTTACTATTTTTTTTAACAATACGTGATCACGCGCTTGCTTAGAAGATACCTATTGTCCGATATCTTTGACCTTAACCGTAACATATTTTAGTGTTTTCGAGATTAGTACTTTACTACAAAGAACAAAATATTAATTTAAATGCAGCAATTACTGTAATAACTGTATATTATCTATACTTGCATGCCAGTAATCATTCAGAAGCCTATTTTAGAGTTTCGTAGGAACCTTTGTATCGCAGTTTTATCTCTGTTTCAAGATAGATGAAAATTAAAAATTTGACACTTATAGAATTGGTTTCTCCCATCGATGTATACCTATTGTAGATACTAGCTTCTGCCCGCACACACGACAACAAACGAACACACTGTCGTATTTATAACATTGATAAGGGTTAATACAATTATAGCGGCTATTCAAGGGTATTCTCGCAAATAGTGTTGCATGAACCCGTTATTGTTTCGTGTTTGATTTATCACTCTCCATGAGTAATTACTTCTCAATAAGCTTATAATTTATATCACCAAATCGATTACAAACGCCTTTCGCTTTAGACATATGATATATTATTATTTTATGTCATAATAGTATGGAAGTAGGCGAATTTAAACGAGCCCACTGTTTTCTATGTCACGTCTGCAACCTAACCCCATTCAGTTGACAGTTATTCTCAATTGTGTAATTTTTTCTATTCTGAAAATAATACGTATAGGTGCCTAGTGCCTACTCAAAAACACCAATGTGTCAAAATGTTGCAAATCTTTGATTGAAATTTATCTTTATTATGGTGGTTAGATTACATAGGTGTTTATTACACCTGTAGGCCGGGTAACATAGGCTCCATTTTATATGAACAAAATCAATATATATATTGATTGCGTTGGATTGGTGTACCTACGTATGCATTTTTGCATTTTTGAAGCTTTATTATGGAAGCACTGTATACATAGCATAGCTTTGTAAAAAAAATTTTGAAAAGAGCAACTGCTGAGTTTCTTACCGGCTCTTCTCAGCAGAATCTGCATTCCGAACCAGTGGTAGATTTATGACGTATCATAAGAGCTACAAGTTAGCCTACATGAAATAAATTAATTTTGAATTTGAATTTGAATTTATAACGGATGTTCCAACCAATCTACTTTACCAGTCGGGTTACCAGTTTCACTAATTCTTTTTTTGTTATTTGTTATATTCAGGAGAAGTTTCTTACGGAAAGAAAAGTTAAGAAAATTGCTCAGAAAATTGGATAATTTCAGAAAACTTAACAACTGTTTTAATTCGCGAGTTAACATCATGATTTAGTTTTTAAAATCCCGCGGGAATTCTTTAATTTCAGGGGTAAAAAGTAGCCTGTGTCGCTCTACCGGTCCTCAACTATAGCTGTGCACAAAATCACGTCGATCCGTTGCTTTATTGCGGCGTGATTGAAGGACAAACCAACAAACAAGCACACTTTCGCATTTATAGTATTAGTAAGGATTGGTTAGGTATACAACATACAAACAAAAGCTATTATTTAGATTCACTCGAGATTATTACGAAGTGAAAGGTATTGCAACAGATATAAGGATTCTTGGCCGACTCAAGATATTTGGATTACAGAATAGGCGCAGTGACCTACTACATAATATTTGAGAAGTGCTCTAGGTATGCCCAATTTTAAGATTATAGATCAGTACCCTAAAGATTTTGATACAGACAGCCAAGGGGACTTTAGGAGTCATATAGGCTACTTTATATCCTGAAAAATAAAGGGATCCTGCAGGAATTCAAAAAACTCGTTGTTGACGACAACGTCGCGTTTGTTATTTTCAAAAATATAATAATAGGTAATCTCCACAGAGATTAGCCATCCACGCGGGAGATATTAAAGTGCGCAAACACAAGTGCACTCTCTATTCCCTCACTCTTATAGTCCGATGGGACAGAAAATCTGACACGACCGGAGAGAGATCTCGATCTCTTCGAATCGAATCTTGTCATCCGCAGTCAAAATCAAAAAATCAAAAATTTATTTCATGTAGGCCAACTTGTAGCTCTTATGACATGTCATAAATCTACCACCGGTTCGGAATGCAGATTCTGCTGAGAAGAGCCGGCAAGAAACTCAGCAGTTGCCCCTTTAAAAAAAAAAATTTACAATAGGTAACAAAATTATGCTATACGTATACAGTGTTTCCGCAATGAAGTCGAACTTGCTAATCACTAGAGGCATAGTACCTACGGAAAAGAATTAAGGGTTCACCTCACCTGCATAGTGCTGAATAGGGGGTTGTAGCCATTGGGGGTGAGCTCGAAACTGCCGAGGCAGTAGGAGCCCTGCCGCGCCAGGCAGCCCACGTACTCGTCCAGGTGGAACAGGCGCGGCATCTCGTAGTACTCCTCATCTTAAACAAGAGTTTGTTAGTTAAGTCACAGGTCCATCGTACCTAGAGTCTGTTCGAAAAGAGAACCGTGGTGACTGGAGGCTGCAGCTGTCCTTAACTTTTTTTTTTATAAAGAATATTAGGCAACCTGAAGTTGACTAATATCTTGCTATCCCCACCAAATAATCGGAAAGCTTGTGTCAGGAGTGGGTACGACAATTGTGCAACGGGTGGAATTCGAACCTGCGACCTTACAGTTTTCAGTCCGCACCTTTAACCGTTGGGCTATTGAGGCTACCACCTTTTTCGTCGGGAATAAAAGACGCCTGGACCGGACCGATTTGGAACATTATTTTTTTGTTTGAAAGGGTATACATTCCAGGTGGTCCCATAGTCATCAAGTCAGGATCTGATTATGGGATCCTGGAGAAATGGAGGGAACTCTTCAAATTATTAAGCACAATTGACATACTTTGTAGTGGCATTTGAAGTCAGTTTTGTAAAAAGAATTTTTACGTTTATATTATTGAACTATGTTTCATAGGTCTGTGTTTTGAACAGACTCTACTTCGTGCTTTCTTTCTCCTTGAGCAAAATGTTTTACATTATAAGTATTAAGTTCATGTTTACATTATATTTTCATGTTTATAAATAAAATACTAGCTTATGCCCGTGACTACAATCGCGTAGATTTACTATTCAAAATCCTGAGGATACTCCTTGATTTTCCGGGATAAGTATTCCTATGTCACTCTCCAGGTTCTCAACTACCTATTTCCATGCAAAAAATCAGGTCGATCGTTGCGGCGTGATTCAAGGACAAACTACTAAAATAACAAACAAACGCGACGTTATCGTCCGTTATTTTAGATGACAAGATGGCTCTTGACTGCGATCTAACCTTATGGTAAGTGATGATGCAGTCTTAGATGGCTGACTTTGAAGGCACAGTAAATTACCATACCCTTCATCGGCTTTATACGCCATCGTACCGGGATGCTAAATCGCTTGGTGCTACCAAATGATTTAGTATCCCGGTCTTTGAAGGTAGGGTGGTACCTAGTCACGGCCAGGGACTTGCGCAAAAGAGGCAAAGAGGTCTCAGGTTCGATTTCCAGTAGGATTTTGGGACTTTATATAAATGCCATTAGAATTAATTTGGGATATTATATTGTAATTTCCAATAGGACTAATTTAATTTCCAGTAGGACCTGCTTGGGACTTTATAATTTCCAGTAAGACCAATTTGGGCTTTTATAGTTTCCAGTAAGACCAATTTGAGACGTAATAGTTTTCAGTAGGACCAAATCAGGACTTTGACTTTTTGTTTATTATTTTTGTTATAACTGCAATAGGTATACACGTTCTGTGAAAATTTCAAGTATCTACCTATTGCAGTTCATGAGCCCGCTGATAAACAGATAGACGGACAGCTAAGGCTTAATATTATAATAGGGTCCCGTTGGCACCCTTTGGGCATGGAACCCCAAAAACAAAATTCACTTGCATACCGCTCAATCTGTAAATGATATCCCCATCCAACTCCGGACCACCGACATCCACGTTCACAACGCTCTTAGAACCACTGTTATCACTTTGGGGTGTGGTGTTAGCGACAGCGTCGCTTTTTAGTTTGTAAAAAATACTGTCTTTCCTGTCAGCACTGAAGTCGTTTTCGGGTGTGGGCCGAGTGTCGGCGTATACACAGGCGGCTAGGAGCGCTAGCGCTAGGGCCGCGAGAGCGAGCGCGCGCGGCGGCGACATAGCGTTGACTGCAGCGATGCGTCCGCTTGCATAACCCACCACTCCAACGTGCTGCGATTACATTACATCGATTTGGTATGGAAGTAGGTTTTAATTTAGGTTTTAGCTCTATTACCAAGATTTGGTTGGCCTGTGTCTATTGCAGTGTGTAAGAGCGGTGTCACACCGCGCGGTGCGGAACCGTGGCGCTTCGGCGGCAGTTTTCTGTATAGGACAGTGTGTCAGTTAGTATTCCTCGGAGTTTTCTTTGAAGAAGGCCGCAGTGACGCCGCAGGACATCGCTTGCATTCCACGGAGTTCTCTGTGTTGGATGAAGCAGTGACGCCGCAGGGCGTCGTTTGTATTCCACGGAGTTTTCTATGTAGGACGTCGCAGCGACGCCGCAGTGAGTCGTTTACATTTTCCGGAATTTTCAGTGTATGACGGCGCAATGACACCGCGGGGAATTGTTTAACATTCCACGGAATTTTCTATGTAAGAAGCCGCAGTGACACCGCAGGGCGTCGTTTACATACCACAGAGTTTCCTGTGTAGGTAAATTGACTTAACAATTCAAAACTGTGTAGAATAGTTAATTTGAATAAAACACCTTTTATTCTGATCTAGGAAACCGCAGCGGCACTGCAGAGCAACGCAGTGACAGCGGAATGTAACGTCTGAAGATGTCATAATGCTTTTACGCTAGATTTTACTAGACTCTTAGTAATTCTTACGTAAAAAGATAAAAAACCTGAATTTGCAATGAGTTCAAATATTTGGTGATAATTTTTTGATTTTCACTTATGTGAAACTACCTTACCTTTCCAAATTGACCTGGCCTTAGCTGGAAATCAAACCCGGAACCTATTGTTTATTAAATTATGCTCCTCATTGACCAACCTCAACGAAGGCTAGACAGCTACGCGGGGGATATTATAGTGCACAAGTATGTGCGCCAATGTAGGTGCATCCTCCTATTACCTCACTCTCATACTCCCATCTGACATGAAGATCTGATTGGTGCAAGACGGCCTTAGACCAGAGAGAGATCAGACGCAGGACCGAGGGCTTTACTGTTCTCCAAACTTTAAATCCGGCTTTCTACTGTAGATTTCTTACTTTATGTTGAGCTAGCGGGCTAACTTTGAAGGGGTATGTATGATAGTGTACATTTAACCCATACCCCTAATTTGTTTCTTCTACACGCCGCCGTCGCGTCGTACCAAAACGCTAAATCGTTTAGCGGTACGTCTTCGACGGTAGGGTGGTAACTAGCCACGGCCAAAGCCTCCCACCACATTTTCCTTTAAACAAGATTCAAATTACAATAAAGCACAAACAAAACAAAAATTAAAAATCAACAATTTCAAAATTGGCTTTTGTATCTATACAGTAAAAGTTAGATACGTATAGTAAGTATTATTAGGTATTACTGCAAGCAATACATTTGATGTAACATAGTAATTTATGGAACTACCTATTAAAGCATGGTGTGCAATATAATAAACGTTGCACAACTGAAGTGGAAGGGTTCCAGTATTAAACCTTATTAGAACGATTTATTTCCCTTTCTATACGATATAGGGCCACGAAGTGAACGGACAGACAAATAAATATTTTTAGGTGGATGATGCTCTGAACTATTTATTTACGCAATGAGTAAATGGTTTGCAAGACAAACTCGTTAAGTATACAATAATAGTTTGGATCTTTTAATTCAGAAATTCATTTATTTCATGTAGGCCAACTTGTAGCTCTTATGACACGTCATAAATTTACCACCGGCTTGGAATGCAGATTCTGCTGAGAAGAGCCGGTAAGAAACTCAGCAGTTGCTCTTAAAAAAAAAAAAAAAAATTTTACAATACGTATACAGGTAGGCAAAAGCAGACCCATTCCCGTTGGTGGCACCCGTTCACGAGCATGACGGATGATCCAGCCATTGCTTCGCTCAACCATATTTGAGGGAACGTAACAAACCGCACCACACGACACCACGTCTCTATATATATTTGAAATTGTTCTATTCCCAAGAAACAATGAAAATTTGTTTGTTCGAGTTAATCGAGAACGCTGTAAAGATTTATTCCGATACCCCACTCACAAAACCTCATTCTTGAACAAAAGTGTTTGTGTGATGGCGATTAAGATATACAATAAATTATTACCTGAGAAGATAAGGAAATGTAATAATCTAAATCAATTCAAAAATAAATTACGCGACTTTTTATTAGATAAGACATTTTATAATATTAATGAATTTTTTCAACTTAGATATTTTTGATTTTACATGTAACTTTAGACTTATTTAGACATTGTTAATTTATATTTTTTTTGTATTTATGTATGTTGCACGCCCGAAGAGGCAATGTATAATGCAATAAATGACTTTGACTTTGACTTTGACCACCACAGAAATTTTAAAAAGAGCATGACATACTTGATGCTTTAACGATGAAGGAAAACATCATTAGGAAACCTGCATGCCTGAGAGTTCTCAATGCTGTTCTCAAAGATGGGTAAAGTCTGCCAATTTGCATTCGGCCAGCGTGGTGGACCTATAACCTTGTCTCTGAGAGGAGACCTGGTAATTAGCCATTCATGGGTTGCTGATGATGATGAATCCAAAGAATGAAGGACCAGATCGCACCATTTACGCCAATATTTCATCACATTTCTTCCTCGAACCATAGCTGCAGATTTATAATAAGTAACACAGAAACAAAAACAAAAACGAGACTCATAAAACCAAGCACTCTGATCATTCTCTTCTACTTTCTTCGTATTGAATTTCTTCAAACAAAATGAAGATACTATTTTTTTTAAAGAATATTAGTCAAGCTGAAGTCGACTAATATCCTCCTATCCCCTCCAAATAAGCGGAAAGCTTGTGCTAGGAGTGGGTACGACAATTAGTGCAACGGGTGGGATTCGAACCTGCAACATTTCAGTTTTCAGCCTGCATGCACCTTTAACCGTTGTGTTATTGAGGCTTATATTAAATAGATTGACATTTCATTCGTCAAAATTAGTTCATTAGTTAAGGCGCTGAGGTGGAATATACGCACATACATAGAATGCTAAAATCAATATCATACCTTTTGGCTTCGCGTGAAAGTTTCGCGTTTCTTGTGGGCTCAAACCCGTTACGCGGTTGTTAGGTCAGTTTAGGTATCGCAATCTTTCGCCAGCGTCGATGCTGACGACCGGCTAACCAAACCGCAAAACATAATGTAATACATATTATTATCTATTTATTTAATGTATTTATTTTGTTTGTTTCGGAAAACCAACAGCTATACGAGTAATCGGGGAACATACATACAAAATAAAAAAAGATTCCGACGAATTGAGAATCTCCTCCTTTTCTGGAAGTCGGTTGAAAATAGTCTAGATCATTTTCACCAACCATACTTAAATCATCTCCTAAGTAGAAGCTTTTTACGTATGCCATTTGAACCTTTAGGTGTACCCGAAAGGTTGGTGAAAACGAAATCGAAGCTCGTAAAAGTTTGACATTGACAGAACAAAATAAACACAAAACACAAATAATAAACGAAGTAAGTTGCAATTTCTAGGGATGTTTCTTAATTTTATTTAATTACGGTGAAAGAAAGGAGTAACAATCAATATGACCAAGTAACCGAGTGACGAATTTGGACGTTTTGACAGTTTTGTATTGACAATCTGTACTACTACTAAGTATTTATCTTGATTACACTACAGTGAATAAAGGAGGAAGAGACGGAAGGGAATGGTAAAGCTTGGTAATATTGCCTGCTTGAGAGTTACAGCAATTTCTTAGAATATCTGCTAACATAAAGTAAAAGTAAAATATATTAGCGCCTGAGTTCTTATGAACTGCAATTTTTGTATACAACGTAACTGTACGCATGTTATTGGAAGGCACTTAAGAAATAATAATTAAAATAATATAATATAATACTCTAATAATAACCTATTATTCATTTCGATATGGTTACATCATAAACATAGTATTATGTACATGGGTTACATTGACACTCTTGAATATGGTGTGTTTGAATCTATATAGATAACTAATTATTATGAGGTTTACGATTATAATATTTTACTTGTCTTTTTTTTCTTTTCAATTACCTATACCATTACGTTATCACTTGTTAATATAATACTTTATACTTATATATAAACTTTTTACCATAAAATAAATTATTTATTACTTCAACTCGAAACTCGAATAATAAAACGAGTGTGGTAAAAAAAATAAGAAAATCAAGTTTCTAGTTTACGAAATTAGCAGCGAGATAAATAAAACCAACCAAGTTCGAACCACTCGCATTCCGAGGGTTCCGTTATTTGCAAGGGAACGTTTAAATATGAATTGATTGCTTGAAATTAGGGACTCCAATCCCGCATTGAAACCTCAACTCCGCAGACCTGCGGGACTGAGATCATTAACCCCGCGCATTTGCGGGACTGCAAACGACCATAATGTTTTTTGTATTATATTAGGTAAATAATATATTTGTTATTGTCAACAATTTATAAAAATCTTTTTGAAAAACCGACTTCAAATGCTACTACAAAGTATAAAATAATTTTAGTTTAAAGGTACACATTTGTTGAAGTCGGGCGGGCCTAAATAGTAAGGATAAAACCGATGCGCGACCCTAGCCCGACTTCAAAATACGTGTACACACTAAAATAGTTTGTTGTAATGGCGTTTGAAGTCGTTTTTTTTTTAATTATTTAGTTTTATTTTAAGCTCTTTAGTGTAGCTGTAGAGATGCAGTCGATAAATCTATACATTCTCTAATCGCGAGCGATTTGCTCTTACCTATTAATTGAGGAGTTCCGTCCTTCATCTCCGAATCTCCGAATATATTAATTGAATCTTCACCCAAAAAATGGGACCAACCTGACGTTCCGTTCTTTAAAAAAAAAAATGAAATCGAGTTATGTAATTTGCAAAATATATTTAAGTAATGTACAAAATTCGTCCCCTTACAGTTTTATTATAAGTATAGATAGATTAGTTGAAAAGTAAACTTTACTGTAAAACTTCCTAAAACTAAAATTTTGAAAATAATATTGAACCTTCAGACACATTTTTTACAAGTTCTGCATTTTTTAGACAAAATAGTGTTGCGGCGAATGAGCGAAATACATATAAAGTAAATAAAGTAAGGTTGAAAAATTTTCCCAGGCTACACGGTCAACCGGAAATATATATTAGGCGCTATATAATTCTGGCGCTAATTACATTATATTATGACTAAGTAGGTTACTAGTCCAATCACCGGAGCAAATTCACCTGACCATTCTTCAGGAAACTTCTATACACAGTTTCATCTAACTCCTCAGAGGCTGAAAATCAGTTTTCCAACAATGCTCAAAAAGCCTCAAAAGCCCAACGGCTAAAGGTGCGGACTGAAAACTGAAAGGTTGCAGGTTCAAAACCCACCCGTTGCACTATTGTCCTAACTACTCCTAGCACAAGCTTTCAGCTTATTTTGAGGGGATAGGATATAAGTCAACTTCAAGTTGAATAATATTCTTTAAAAAAAAAAGAAAAAAAAATGTAGCAGTCAATTTTAGACAATCTCTCGACTAGACAAAGTCACTTAATTTTTTTTTAAAGAATATTAGCCAAACTGAAGTTGACTAATATCCTCTCCCCTCCAAATAAGCGCAAAGCTTGTGCTAGGAGTGGGTACGACAATAGTGCAACGGGTGGGATTCGAACCTGCGACCATTCAGTTATCAGTCCACACCTTTAACCGTTGGGCTATTGAGGCTATGACGGCTATTATTTAATGGGGGCCCCGATCTTTTTTAAGGTGTGTTTGTGGTCACTTTGTTTTGATAATAATATAATTATGTGGCAGTGATTAGTCACACACACACGTAGTAGAATTAAAACCTTAGCCTATTTATAAATCATGTCTTAATATAAGGTCAAAGTCAAACATTTTATTCAAAGTAGGTAGATAATTACACTTTTTGAAAGTCAACAATTACAAAATGTCATTAATTAAATAAAAGTAAAACAAAAAAAAAACAAATATAATAATAAAGATAATATTAATAATGCAATGTCCGATAATGATAATATTAATACTTAGTAACAATAATCCTACAAATACAAAGAAAAAAAAAATTTTTTTTAGAGAAGCTGTCCAGGCGTATAATTATCCGTACCATTATTATAAATTCAAAAGTGTATCAGCTGTCTGTCTGTTTGTCTGTAACGTTCTTAAAACTCAATCGCTCAATCAGTTCAGCCTCCTGATTCTGTAACTCAGTGCCTATCAAAAAATATATTTCTCATCCATTGAAGGTTTACTATGAAATAGTAAATGACATTTCTCTTCAAACCTTCAATGGATAAAAAATGCCTATAGTGGATAGGCACTGAGTTACAGAATCAGGGGGCTGATGAAAGGCACAGAGATAGCTTTCTTCCGGCACATAGCGTACTTTCATCCCGGTAAATTATCACGCCACGTGGAGTTGCTATCCTTACGTAGTAGAAATCCAACCTACTGGCACGAAACGCTTACGTTTCTGAAACGAACTGCGAAGTTGAGAAACACCCTTCCAGCATCCGTGTCACCTGCCATCTATAATTTGAGTACCTCAAAGGCAAAAGTGAATAGGCATCTTCTAGGCAAGCGCGCTCCAACCTAGACCTCATCAGTGCTTTTCAGTATTGACTGCCGTCAAGCGCAAGCCTGTCTAGTAATCTAAAAAAAAGTTTTTAATAAAGTTATCTAAGATACTTTTTTAGCGGAATATCAAGATGTTTCTACGCTAAAAATCTACGTGGAGTCGCAGGTATCAGCTAGTAAACAAATAATTTATATTCGCAAATATATCATGGACGTCGTCAAATAACTTAACGTAGGTACCTACCTACATAAACATATGTTATACGAGTCTGATATAGTATTTTTCCCAGTAAACTACTTTAATTATTATGAATTTAATTAGAATGAATAATTCAATTTTTATGTGTGGTAACCTAACTGGTATGTGATAGAAATAGTACCTACCTAATTGATTAGTGCAGATAAAAAATTTAAATTGCCCCTGATAACTGTACAGTGTAGGCAAAATCTACGGGTCTAACTAAGAGTCGCCAGATTTTAAAAAGTTAACTGACTGTACGGCTGTACATAATAATTATGCCTAAATGACAGCTAATTAAGGGATTTTTTAATTATAACTACATCACTAACACAAGGCTTGAAAGGGTTAAAAGGCATACAGATAGCTATTATGACGTAGACCTCCGCTAAGGATTTTTAAAAATTCAACCCCTAAGGGGTAAAATGGGGATTGAAAAACGCGAGCGAAGCCGCGACGAAAGCTATTTTTTTATTTTATTCGATGGCAAGATTAGTCATTGACTGCGATCTCACCTGATGGCAAGTGACGATGCAGTCTAACTTTGCAGGGGTATGGCAGTGTACATTCAACCTGCTAGTTAAATAATAAAGATCATCTATAAGCCACTCCTCTCAACGAATTACACGACCTTTAAATTACGTTCAGTTTATATTATGATACTTACTGCGTTAATAGTTCGCACTAATTTAATGGCAAGTTGCGTAAATTCACCCGGTTTTTTTCCTTGTTTTATTTCCGGCTTTCTGAGAGGTACATAAGTACACACGTTTTATCATTTAATATTTTATTTATTTACAGAATCTTTTGTTTCAAGTTCATTTTAGCTCCTGGGGAATACCTTAATAAAACCGGCCAAGTGCGAGTTGGACTCGCACACGAAGGGTTCCGTAGCCGTCGTAACAACGGTTGCAAAAAAACGTCGAAAAAAAAGAGTTTCTAGTTTTCCTTTTATTTTTAATTTATTTTTATTTTTACTATTTGTTATTATAGCGGCAACAGAAATACATATTCTGTGAAAATTTCAACTGTCTACCTATTACGGATCATGAGATAGATGAGACGGACGGACTGTGGAGGCTTAGTAATTAGGGTCCCGTAGGTTACCCTTTGGTTAGGGAACCCTAAAGAGTAAATACCAAAGGGCTACTTTATTTACAAGAAACTAAGTTTTGCCCCGACTCGGTCCGCGTGGTTTTTTTTTCTTCTTTTTAGTTCCTGCTACTATTTATTTTGTAGCAACTTTTAATGGTTTTTTTTTCGTCCGCGTGGTGAAAGGTTTTTAGATTCGGGAATCCGCCTTTGTTCTTCTACTTCCTCAACTATACCCATGCAAAAATCACGTCGATCTGTTGCCCTTGCTCCGTGATTGAAGGACGAACCAACAGACAAACACATTTTCGCATTTATATTGCACTTGCTGGATTTATTATTTAAAATCCCAATGGAATTTTTTGATTTTACGGGATAAAAAGTAACCTATGTCGCTCTCCAGGTCCTCAACTCCTTTGCAAAAATCACGTCGATCCGTAGCTCTGTTGCAGCGTGATTGAAGGACAAACAAACACACTTTCGCATTTATAATTTCAGTAAGGATCCGAAAAAAAATAGACAAAAATTACATCACATTTCCAAAGGACGATACTGAGTAGAAACATACAATAATGAAAGTTAGGTCTAATTTTTAAACAGTTTACATTTCGACCGTTCCGTAGAACAAAGTCTCATCTGCTAAATTTACAACTTGAAATTTGAGCCTTAAAAGTCACATCTGCAAGGCTCAAATCTCAACTTATGAATTTAGCAGATGAGACTTTGTTCTACGGAACGGTCGATTTATTTTCAAATGCATATAACAGAGCCAAATTTTTTATATAAAACAATACATAGTTTATATCTAAGAGGCGGACCAGCCATTTAAAAAAACTTACTAGTTGAACGAGCGAAGCGAAGTTCTCTGAGTCAACTCGGGCGCTTGCCTACTAGACAGAGAAGTGTGTTCGTCTAAATGTCTGTCAGAGCCCTATAACTTCTGAATTACTGAACGTAATTACTTCAAATTTAAATATAATATGTAAACTGATGGCCTTCAGCCGAACATTGTATAAAAAAATATAAAAAGCTTTATTTCAGGGGGGCTCTCATAGAAGCGTATTTGAAGTAAAATCTTGTTTGTTGCTCTACATAGACTTGCGATATATCTTTTTAAAGACAACTTTGAACAGAGTACAAAAATATATTTTTTTTAATTTTTCCCTAAAAATTGACCAAATGGGGGGGTTTCAAAGTGGAGATTTTAATTTGAGCCATATGTCAAGAATTACTGAATATTAGAACGTGAAACTTGGTTGAAAATTCAGTTATATCCTGTACTTGAACAACAAATACTAAAATTAGATAAATGTTATAAAGAAACGAAATTATTTAATTTTAATGCGCCATCTATTAGCATTATTGTGAAGCTAATAGATTCACTATAATGCTTCACTATAATGCTTCACTATAGATGGCGCTGTGTCAGTAAAACAGTTTTATGTCAACTATTATTTTTTTTATTGCGTCTTATGTTAAAAGTTAATTATTACAATATATAATTAAAACTTTTGGGAATTATGGGATATCGCGAGGTCTCAGTTCGGGGCGAACCACTAGTTATTAGAATGCATGATATATTTGGCGCTTACAACACTCCTACACGCTAGCATCTGGCACGTTTCACACAAGTTTTCGGACATGTTTCATTTCCTCTATGGCGGGGATTTTTTTTCTGGCATTCTGCGCACTGAATACGCGTAGGGTGTACTTACGCGTATGTAAATAGTAGATACTATTTTACCTTGACTTGGCTGCTTCGCTTGTAAAGCTCAGAACGTTATCGCGCTGATTTCTCGTAAGGAGTCTACGTCATCGGGTGTGACGGTTTCAGGAGTTTATTTAAGGCTTGCGTTTTTCGCGGCCGCGCGTAGTATAATGATAACGACGACCCACGAGGGTTGACGCGATGTGGCGAGTGTTTTTGTGTACACTAGTTGCAGCTGCGGCTGCTAGAGAGTTTACTGGTACGTCCGAGGAATGCTCTTTACTATTTTTGCTACCCTAGTACTTTCGTGTGTGGTGTTACATTAGTTTTCAAGTGTTGACCACCCCCATCCCTTACTGGTTTGCATGCTATAAATTCAATACAATTTTAAAAAAGCAGGTTTAGTAAATACCTACTTCTTTATTTTTATTTAAGTTTCATTTAAAAAAAAAATTACCATTATATGAAGTAAGTTCATCCAGCTTCCCTCTGTTTTGAAAGTTAACTTTATTGCACTAGTGCGGTAAGTTGCAAAAAATCGCATTGACACTTTTTGCTTGCAAAAAATCGCATTGGCACTTTTTTATTATTTCTATAAAACCCACTTTCACCAATCAACCCTAAATCATCCCCTAAGTAGATGTCAACATAGGTAGCCCCTCTAATACAATCCCTTATCTAATGTAATACATTAGATAAGGGATTAGATAAGGGATGTTCCAGCGTTAGGTGTTCCCTAACACCGAAAGCGTCACAAAACTTAATCTAAGTAACCCGTAAAAGTTAGGGAACTTTAGTGAAAACAGGTATCAGTCTTGTAATTATAAGTAGAGCGTTAGCTCCTATTGTATCTAGCTATTGTAACGTTAAAAAAAGTCCTGTCTAGTTAAGAGCAAAAAAGCCAGGAACAAAAGCAAAGGACTAAATCACAGAGTTTACAAGCACTGAATTTATTATTTTGCAAAGAAGTTACAGAATTCGATTTAATTTTAAAACTGTATTTAAGTACAATATATTTCTAAAGTTTTATGTTCTGCTTCTTTGTCAAATATTTGAGAAATGTAAATCCTAGTAAATCCCTCAATTTGAATTTTATAAGTATTGACTATTGATATTCTAGATTAGGAATGTTGTCTCCAATACGGGGATAGCAGTTTTGATTCCGGGCCTCTGATCCCTGACTTCTCGGAGTTATATGCGTCAAGCATATAACATCATATGCATCAAAATCGCGAGGAAACCCGTGAGTCCTCCATAATATCCTCGAAGGTGTGTGAAGTCTGCTAATTCGCGTTGGGCAAGCGTGGTGGACTATGGCCTATAACCCTTCTCTGAGAGGAGACAGCTGCACTCAGTAGTGAGCCGCTTTAGTAATTTTTTTTTTTAATTTCTAGCGAGCAAACGAGCACGGTTATTTTATTTTTGAAATTTTTTTGTTTATTGCTTTTCTAATATGTGTGAATCAAATGAAAAATAAACTAGATTTACTCCATCCAATATTTTGAATGGACTGAATATCACACAAAACCTTTAAACAATAGTTCGGTACTCGGAAAACTGTCTTTATACATCCTACGAGTATAATAATAACTTACAGGTAGTTGTTTAGAGCACTAAAACTGAACTATACTTTATTTACAATATGTCACATGCGTTAAAAAACGTCCTGTGAAACAAATCACAAAAATAAAATTTTCCGGAATGAAATAAGATTTAATCATTAATAAACAATAACTAATTATAAGCATATAATGGCCTGGATTTATTATTAAAATAAAAAAACCTTCACAATTTCTGAATGTTTAATAAATTATGATGAATGACAAATCAAGATTATTACGTGGTTTTGAAGTTTGAAGTATGGCCATTATAGGTACATAACCTCCAAGGCAATGTATTATCACGGTCAAATCCACAGATAAAGCAGTGATCTGAACATTTTACGCAGTTGCACAGAATATATGATAGGTACAGGCGCAGAAGATTCACTGGGCAAAACCATTTAAATTGATAGTGAATCTAATCTTGCTACCACACAGTAAAGTGCAATTCAGGTTGCACAGCGTCAACTAACCTACAGTGATATGTGGTGTTGTTGATATACACTAAGAAGTTGCGTCTTTATCTATCGCGTAACTCTTATCCCTTCACAATACGGTAGCCCACCGAGTTTGCCCGTCGTTCGTCGCCGGGTACTTGTAGCTTTTAGGTATACCTTAATGGTAGCTGGCAGTGGTTGTCGCTGGTGCTAGAGTGTTTACTGGCATGATCAAGGAATGCTCTTTACTAACCATGTCATCCTAGTAGCCCCTTAGGGATTGAATTTTCAAAAATTATTTCTTTCGGATACCTACGTCGTAACAGCTACCTGTAAGCAAATCATCGGCCCCATCCGTCTAGTGGTTTGAACCTTTTCCTTTTATAACGTTTTATATATTTAAAATTTGAACTTTTGTGAGACATTTTTGACATTTGAAAAATGTCAAAAATGTCTTTATTAACAACAAATGAATTGCTAATTTTAGATATTCTAGAAGTTGGGTGTTCGTATATTATTTTTGTTTCTGGTATTTATTATGAATCACTTTTTTCTTAAATGTCTTGATGCTTTATGCAGGTAGATTTCAAACATAGATTGGTTATGCACTGCCACATATCTTAAATTTATTGACTTGCTTTTTATTTCCCAGTGATCGCATATTATAAGTAGCTATAAGGAAGGCAGGTATAAGTATACGGCAAAATCAGCCATTTTCTGCCGATCGAAAACAGATTACTTATCAGCAACAACTTGTTAACGTATTTATTATTTTCTATATATATAAAATTCAAAGTCCTGACTGACTGACTGACTGACTGAGATATCAACGCACAGCCTAAAGTACTGAAGTTAGAAACTTGAAATTTTTACAGTTGGTTCCTTTCATGACGTAGGCGCACACTAAGAAAGGATTATTGGAAATTCCACCCCTAAGGGGTTTAAATAGGGGATGGAAGTTTATATGAAAGTCCGTCATTTTTCAAGCTGTTTCCATCAAAGTTGGTATTTGAGCTTTCAGTTAAAAATAAAGAAGTACGTGTGTCACAGTTTTTGAAAATTCCACCCCAAAATCTAATTCCACGCGGACGAAGTCGCGGGGGCAAAAGCTAGTTCCTCTATTAATTCCTTATTAATTCTGGTTGGTTAGATGCTCTAAATGTTTTAGCGATAAAATAGCTCATTTATTTGAAATGACTGCATAGACAAATTTTAAATATGAATGACTGGTTAAAATGTTT
This sequence comes from Hipparchia sbordonii, assembly GCA_038048805.1. Taxonomy (NCBI): domain Eukaryota; kingdom Metazoa; phylum Arthropoda; class Insecta; order Lepidoptera; family Nymphalidae; genus Hipparchia; species Hipparchia sbordonii. The sequence continues at coordinate 792,672 of CM076107.1, read as the reverse complement.
CTCTTATTGACGTCAAACGCAAAACCTGTAAATCCAGCTCAAAATCTGTCGTGAAATAAATAGGCATATTTTCCATTCCTGCTAACGGCATTATCATTTTAATTTGATGGACATGTAGGATGCAAATAGTATTATAATATGTTTTTTTTTAAACGTTAATGGAATGTTCACTCAATGGAATTCCGGTTGTAAACTGTCCTACGCAAGCAATTGTTGAAGTGTAGAGTTGAACGCACTTGCCAATTGTACTTCTTTTTACAACAATTATATGAGAACCTTTTCATTGTAAAAATTGTTTTTCTTGCAAAAAACAACACACCTTTTTGTTTTTTTAGTATTATTTTAAATTTTAAATTTATTCAGAGGTCCATAAGATATCACTAATTTAGTTAACCATTACTTAACTGATTGAAAACAGATACTCGTATATAACATTTCTTTCGGTGTTGATAGACTGTTTAACTATAATGGCGCCTACGCTAAATTAACCCTATTTAAATGTTCAACTGACTCAGGCGCGATTTCTGAATCCTGATAGACTGATGTGCATTCGAACACAATCGGTTCAATATATACCTATTTAAAATTTTATATTTATTCGGAAATAACACATCCTCGAATCTTTTTAAGACAGATATGAAGAATGAAAACTGATATGGTGACAATAGTCATTTGTTTCAATTACAATCAAGTTGAGATAGGTTTTGAAAAACTTTTTTTTTTCCTACCATAAAGCACCATTATGTAACGGTGGCTTTATTTTATACTACCGTCTAGCCCGTGGGCTAATAAGTAATATTATTTTAACTTAAACTTCTACTTTAAAAATTAAAAAAAAAAATTGACGAAAAGTCATTCAGACTGATTCAGAATCATGTACTTACTTCCTTGGTTTCAGTTTTTTTGGAACTTCCTTGGTTTCACTTATTAAGGAAAAGTCACCAATAATTTTTAGGCAAAGAATTTGAAAACCAGCGCATTTGCAGAGGTGGCCATAAACTAAAAACAGGTTCCCTATATAAAACTGGTAAATTGTCTCACATGTTGAATATTTATTGCTAGTATGAATAACTATAGTGAGTCTTGTTTCATTCTATAGCATTTTAAGATTATGTTTGTCGGTTACCAAGGCTTTTGTGAAAAGATCTCTATCATTTTCCGCTTGCATTTTATGAATGTTGTTGGTAAAATCATTTACATGTAGAAGAAAGAAAATAGTTGCGAAAATAGTACCCTGTTGTACGCCAAATTCGTTACTTCAGTGTGGACTACTTCGGATTTTACTAAGTAGTGTTAAACAAGATATTATGCCTGCAGTGTCCTTATCAACCCTGAAAATATCTTCTCATAAAGATTATATTAAACACCCGTCCAGGTTAGAGGGTAAAACTTGGATAAAGAATAAAGATTTTCACCCAAAATCAAAATTCAAAACAAAAAATTTGAAATTCAGAATTTTATTTAATGTTGGCCAACTTGTGGCTCTTACGACTGACTCTATGTCAAGACTCTACCACCAGGTTTGGAAAGCAGATTCTTTTTTTTTTCAGAAAAGCCTGCTAGAAATTCAGCAATAGCTCTTTTTAATACAAAAGTATTATATTACAATATAATACTTTCGTTTGTATAATTATGACGACCTCCCTGGCGCAGTGGTGAGCGCTGTGGTCTTATAACTGAGAGGTCTCGGGTTCGATTCCCGGCGGGGGCAATTTAGGAATTTATTATTTCTAAATTGTCTTTGGTCTGGTCTGGTGGGAGGCTTTGGCCGTGACTAGTTACCACCCTACCGTCAAAGACGTGCCGCCAAGCGATTTAGCGTTCCGGCACGATGGCGTGTAGAAACCGATAAGGGGTATGGGTTGAATTTACACTGCTATACCCCTTCCAAGTTAGCCCGCTACCATCTTAGACTGCATCGTCACTTACCAGGTGAGATCAGGTGATATCGCAGTCAAGGGCTATCTTGTCATCGAATAAAAAATAAATAAAAAAAAAACAATAAATAGAAAACTGTACTGTACTGTACTGATTGGCCGATATCCATTCGCTATTGGCTAGAATGCATTGTTGCAGAAATAACGAGATAAATTCACCCAATCACCACAGTTGAGAGTAGACTGTTGCGATGATTGATGCATCTTTTACAGAATCGGGCGGTTGGTTGGTTCACCTTGAAAGCGCGTTTAAATTCAGGGTTGAAACTGAAATCAAAGCCTACTCGAATTATTTTAACCTTAATATTATATCCGTATTCCGTAAAATAAATATCACGAGAGTTAAACATGTGAGTATTAAAATTAATTAATTTAGAGTTATTTAACGTTAATTTGACATATTATATGTATTCGTCAAATGAAACCGTTAATATATAGGTACTTTTAAGCAGAGTTATTTAATAATCATTTATTTTAACATAAAATGAATATGGGCATATTCATATATGCCTACATTATGCCTACATTGAATAAATAAATAATGTAACTATTTACATAATTTATTATTGAAATATAATATTATGTCATTAATGTTCTTTTTTCGGTGACAGAACTAGTTGAGGTACCGCAGGTCCTACTCCAATCGGAGCAAGTCGTAATTCTCGTCGAATAATATAACATACTTTTTAACCCCCGCCGGAAAATAAGGGGTGTTATACGTTTGACGTGTGTATCTCTGTGTATGTCTGTTTCCTCGTAACTTCCAAACGAATTGACCATTTTTTATGCGATTTTCTGTTTGAAAGCTAACTTGGTCGAGATGGATCTCATGATAGCTATAATTTATGAAGATTTGCTCAGGCATTTGAAGATCATCAGCTCATTTCCTACTTTATTAAAGGGTCCTACAAACATTTACTGGTTCAATTCCTATATAATTCAAATTCAAATTCAAAATTAATTTATTTCATATAGGCTAACTTGTAGCTCTTATGACACGTCATAAATCTACCACCGGTTCGGAATGCAGACTCTGCTGAGAAGAGCCGGCAAGAAACTCAGCAGTTGCTCTTTTCAAAAAAAAAAAATTTTTTTTTAAAGCTTCAAAAAAATGCAAAAATGCCTACGTAGGTACACCAATCCAACGCATGTCAAGACGGGCAGCCAAAGCAGACCCATTCCCGTTGGTGGCACCCGTTCACGAGCATGACGCATGATCCAGCCATTGCTTCGCTCAACCATATTTGAGGGAACGTAACAACCCGCACCACACGACACCACCACAGAAATGTTTAAAGCGAGCATGACATACTTATAGGAGGTTAGCAACCATCACGGCTATCTGCTTGGATGCTGATGTACGGAACAAGGATTGCCATTGGTGCAGGTTTTTAAGAGCGCGTGTAATAGTAAATCTTTAGATGCAGATTTGATTTTTACAGCACTAGATCAAGTTTTAACTATCCAAAAATAAACAGGCAAAAATTACATAATATTTCCAAGGGACGATACTGAGTAGAGACATAAAATAATGAAACAGGTTCGACAAAAAAAAAATCGCGAATGTAGGTCTAATTTTGAACCAATTTGCATTTATTTGCAATGTGGTTGTTATTATAGAGCCAAAATTTTTATATAAAACTAGCTGTTGCGCGCGACTTCGTCCGCGTCAATTTCTGTTATTATGGTCGCGATTAAGAAGTTTAAAAAAAGAATCTATTTTAAATATGGATAATTTCCCCCATTTTTGCAACATTTTTCACTGATGCTTCGCTCCTACTGATCGTAGCGTGATGTTATATAACTTAAAGCCTTCCTCGATAAATGGACTATTCAACACAAAAATAATTTTTTAATTCGAACCAGTAGTTTCTGAGATTAGTGCGTTCAAACAAACAAACTCTTCAGCTTTATATATTAGTATAGATTCCTGTAGATACTAGATATTACTAAGAGACCATACAGCCATTTTTTTTTATGAATATCTTACGAGTTATTAAAATACATGATGTATTTGGCACTCCTATATACGCTAGCATCTGTCACGTTTCACACGAGGTTTTGGGCATGTTTTATTTCATTTATCGCAGGGATTTTTTCTGGCATTCTGCGCACTTTTAAGTGAAGATTTTCTCCAACCATGGGGTCTTTGGCCAGCCATTTTTTTCTTGAATAATGAGCTACAGGTCGCTGGTAGTATGCGTGTTTAATTACAAAAGATCAGGGTCGTGGTCGTGACGTAAATGGGAAGTGCAGTTAGACAATGGTGTTTCATAACAATCAATGAAGAGCAATTATTATCTCTGCGCGTTTAGGTATATTACATACTTTTGTTTTGTTATAAACAACGCTAATTTAAAATGTGTCACTGCTATTGCACTTAACGACTAATAAAATAAAATAATCAAACTATTAATTATAAAGATACGGTCAGTCAGTGAAGTTCTAAAAGTGCGTAATTAAATAATTTTTGCGGGTTTTAACGTTTTTTTTTTCAGTGCCATTCGATGAAGAATTGTGTCAACTGTCAAAATCTAATTCAAATGAAGGAAATGGAAAGACACATCCATGTCGAATGAAATAACAAAAAAACCTGAATTGATTTTTTGTGGATTTGATTACCTACAAAAGTCTTACAATAGGTATATCTCCCATGGTACCTATCTATCTTCATCGAATGACATAAAAATATTAAAACCCGTCAAAATGACTTTATCTTTTTATTATACGACTGCCTGAAAAAAGGAGTAGGTATATTTTTCTCAGGGTTCATGTATGTATATACATTTCTACTTATATTCAACCATAACTTCTATACGCCTGAACCGATTTCGATGAATGAGGTATCGTTAGAATATTTAGCTTATTCCAGGTAACATAGGCCACTAAAATTTAAAAAAAAATTTGTGAGTGACCATGGTCCCGCATTAAAAACTAAAGTTGAAAACAAAAATCGCAAAATAAGATTAAATATATAATCATCATCTAGAAAATGATGAGTAGATTCCAATAATATATCAAACTATAGTTTAATATCCAATGCTTCACAAAAAAAATATCATTCAAAAATATTGTGATTAAGTTTCCAAAGGTAATGACTGTGGTATTTAACTTTTTAGTTCATTTTTGGCTGGGCAGTCGTGTTTTTTTATTTTTTTTATTTTAGCTTGTTTACGCTCTGAACTAGAACTTGAACAACTTTTACGTAAATACTCGTTTTATGTTTTTGTTTCATATTTCATTGAATAATATTCACACAGCAGTCCTGGTAACTAAAGACTAACTACATACATACTAGCTGAGTGTAGTGATTACTTAAAAGTAAACACAACATGGACAAATAACAAAAACATTCATAAAGACAAAAAGAATTAAAATGAATTAAAAGTAATACCTACCTAACCTTGAAAAAAAATTTCGATACCATCGATATAAATATACTACGTACCTATCTATGTCGACTGCATCTTTCATCGGTACTTTACAGAACCTACAAATAAATCTAAACTCTACGTAATTCATAGCAAATTCTGCTTTTATTACCTACTTACTAATAGATGCGATGCCCGCGACTTCGTCCGCGTGGATTAAGGTTTTCTAATTCCCGCGGGAACTAATTTTCCGGACTAAACTGTAGCGGAAGAAGTCGAGGGCATCAGCTAGGTACTTAAAAATATATTAAGACCTTTCCTACAAGATTGCTGCCGTAGTGAACGCTCGTACAACGGTTGTTCCGGTTGTACTTTCGGTCAATGGCTTTAAAGTGTAAAGCCAAAGCTTTCGTGCTGCTTCGACCGACGCCTCAGGAAACTTGACGTTGGCTCGGATCAAGGGCGAAATACGGAATTTTTAACCGACATAAAAAAAGGAGGTAATTAATCAACGCGTACGGTGCGTGTGTCGATGTATTACACACAAGCCCATACGATGCGATGTGACGTAAAAATCCGCTTCAACGACTCCCGCGGCGTTGCGCGGTGCCGTGTGCCAATCGCCTAAACATCACAAAAACCGCCTGCTCATTTGCTAGCTATTTAAAAAAAACATAAATTAATTAAATTTATATAAAAAATAAATAGCCCCGGTCTGAGTTTACATACATAAGATTAAAAAACAGATAAACAAATATTTTGCTCCATTTATCTCAGCCTAACTTAACAGCCCTATTAAAGCATTACACGGTCTTTTAGAAGCTTCGATTCTATTCGCCGATATGTTATAATGTTCATGCGGTTAAATTTAAGCGTTGTGGTTCTAACTGTTACATTGTTTACATAAAATGCAAATATAACCGGAATAGTGGAATATTTTTAATATACATAACAATTTGCTGAATGTTTTTTTTTACAAGGCCCATTATACCCGCCCGCTTATCAATAATAATTAATATGTCCCTGCATAAATAAAGAGGCTATAAAATATGACCACGTAAATTTAATTAATTAATTTTCAAACACATAAAGCTAGAAACAGAAAAAGAAATAGAATTTTTTTTTTCAATTCAAATTGCTCATTTGTTGCAACAAAGTTATATCTTAAAAAGTAGCCATTTTAACTGCTAATATCTAACTAATAGATTTATAAATACATATCAAAAATTCCGAGGCCGGCGGGATTCGAACCCACATCTCTCTGGGAATCGCGCCCGAGTGTGTTATCCGTTACACCACGGCGAACCACACGTCAGCCACGAAATTAGTGATATGTATCTACTTTTTCAATCAGTTTTATAGCAACTGTTAGCGACATCTAGTAGCGACACATTACAGTTGTCGATCTACTTTTTTTTTTTCCAAGACACCATATTACAATGGAGCTCTTAAGAAATTATAGATAGGTTATTTATTATTTATTAATTATAGATAGGTTATTATGATTAGGTTATTTCCTTAAAGTGTAGGTTAACACTTCAATAAAAAATTAAAAATTGTAACAAGCAATGTGGCATCTATAATTTCTTAAGAGCTCCATTGTAATATGGTGTCTTGGAAAAAAAAGTAGATCGACAACTGTAATGTGTCGCTACTAGATGTCGCTAACAGTTGCTATAAAACTGATTGAAAAAGTAGATACATATCACTAATTTCGTGGCTGACGTGTGGTTCGCCGTGGTGTAACGGATAACACACTCGGGCGCGATTCCCAGAGAGATGTGGGTTCGAATCCCGCCGGCCTCGGAATTTTTGATATGTATTTATAAATCTATTAGGTTATTTCCTTAAAGTGTAGGTTAACACTTCAATAAAAAATTAAAAAAATATCTAACTAAACTAATGTAGGAAAAATCACCCTTCTATGCGATATGAAAATAGCTGAAAAGTATAAGAGAAAGAGAGAAAAAGAGAACCCTTCTATGCGATATGAAATAAGCTGAAAAGTATAAGAGAAAGAGAGAAAAAGAGAAATAAGATTTGATTCCATTTGCAACATTATGAATTCTTAAAGTCCTATTTTCGGAATGTTTTTTATAAATGACAGACTTTTTTGGAACGAAGGCAGAAATTTTTCTTAAAATATTGCCATCTTGGAAAAACTTGTTGAAAAAAATATTTCTAGGATATCACCTTCTGGCTCCGTCATTAGATCCTGGATATCATCTAGGAATTCGATGGGGTTACGTAGTTTTATTACAGAGTTCACATAGCCGCCTTCTGGCTCTAGCATCATTTACTATAATTAATAAATAAAAAAATACGATATTTTTTCAAAAATCCTGCCAATTATATAATTTGCACAATATTATCTCCAAAACATAAAATATATTAGTAGATAAAAGAACGTGAGTCAGACCAAAAAAAAAATAATTTTTTTTCTGATAATTCTATTTAAAAATCACAAAAAGGGTACAACTCGACTTAAATCACTCATCACGGGAGGCACAGATATATCGCACACAGCACACCCAGATCAATAGTGAGACAACTCAAAAAAGATCTCTGTTCGCTAAACGAAAAAAGGCTTTCTGAATCTTTTGTTAGCAAAGTTATGAAACTCAGTTTTATTTTAGGTCATAAATGATGACGTGAAATGCGACCTAAAATCAAATTGAGTTTCATAACTTTGCTAACGAAAGATTTAGAAAGACTTTTTTTCGTTTAGGGAACAGAGACCTTTTTAGAGTTGTCTCACTTTTGATCTGGGTGTGCGATTTATCCAGTCAACCAAAAATTGGATTAATCACTTTTCAACTTTTGCGAATCGCTGCCACAAACTTGTTTATGTTTGACTTTTAAATAGGCATTAGCTATGTTAATGTTATGCGACATTATCAAATGATTTAAGATTGAATGAAATCAATGTTGTTAATCTAATGGTACCTATCTTCCTTTTATTCTTCTTATTGATTGTAGATAGGAAAAAAAAATTTTTTTGTTGCCCTGTAGTATGTATGTCATATGTATGTATTGTATTAATTTTCAGTTTTTGTGTGAGTTTTGATTTATATTATTATTTTATTTTATTCTCTTCATGAATAATGGGTGCACCCGCGATTTAGATTTATATCGATTCAGTCATGCAATCAATCATGCATCATGGTTGCCTGGTAGAGATCGCTCATTAGCCATAAGGCCGTCATTTGTGCTCAAGTAATATATTTTAAGTTTATTTTTTAAGGTTTCCTTTTAATGTGGTATACAATAAAGTTTAAAAAAGCAGCTGCTGAAATTCTTACCGGCTCTTCTCAGCAGAATCAGCATTCCGAACCGGTGGTAGATTTATGACGTGTCATAAGGGCTACAAGTTGGCCTATATGAAATAAATAAATTTTGAATTTTAAATTTTTTTACAGCAGAAGACCAGTTCCGGCTGCCGCGGCTGTTTCACCTGGACAACTACGAGCGCTGCCTGGGTCCCCGCGACGGCCTCTACTGCATCGGGACCTTTCGCCTGTCCGCCGACAAGCCCAGCGCTGTCTACAATTTTATTAAGGTTCGCTTTTTATTTATAGATAGACTAGCAAACCCGGCGAACTCCGTTTCGCCACCAGATGGCATGCTATGTATCAGAGATGGCGCTGTATGTGAAAAAAGATTTTCCCGCTTTTCTGTTGAAATTTTTCCTGAATTTTCTTTGCTATAAACCTCACGGAGCCTGAGACCTTTCCAACGAATGCAAAACCGTGGAAATCGGTTCGTGCGTTCTGGAGTTATAGCGTCAGGAAGGAAAACCCGACTTATTTTTATATATAGTAGACTAGCTTTTGCCCCCGCGACTTCATCCGCGTGGAATTAGATTCCAATTTTTCCTGAATTTTCTTTGCTATAAACCTCACGGAGCCCGAGACCTTTCCAACGAATGCAAAACCGTGGAAATCGGTTCGTTCGTTCTGGAGTTACTTTATTTTTATATAGTAGATAGATAGATCATTTATTCAGCAAAATGCAGGTACGATGTGATGTAATACGAAAAATCGAGCCTTATACATTTTACCAGGACTGGTGTGTGAATATTATACAATGAAATATGAAACAAAATGTCATTATTAAAGTTAATAATTTTAAATGTCATAGTAAACAAGCTATAATTAAAAAAAATAAAAAACACGACTGCCCAGCCAAAAAAAAGAATTAAAAAGTTAAATACCACAGTCGTAATAACTTTGGAATCTTATTCACATTTTTAAATGATATTGTTTTGTTTACAAAACAATATCATTTAAACTAATAGATTTATAAATACATATCAAAAATTCCGAGGCCGGCGGGATTCGAACCCACATCTCTCTGGGAATCGCGCCCGAGTGTGTTAACCCGTTACACCACGGCGAACCACACGTCAGCTACGAAATTAGTGATATGTATCTACTTTTTCAATCAGTTTTATAGCAACTGTTATACAATAACATTTAAAAATACAAACAACAATATCATTTAAAAATGTGAATAAGATTCTCATCCAGAGATATCCAGAGATTTATCTCTGGATATTTAATTATAGTTTTATATATTTTTGGAATCTTCTCATCATTTTCTAGATGTTGATTATACACGTAATCTTATTTTATACTTCAGCTATAAATTATATTTATTGATCCCGGAAAACTAAAGAGTTCCCGCGGGAATTCTAAATCTTAGTCCAAGCAAACGCGAAGTCGTGGGCATCAACCAGTAAATAATAAGAAATAAATAAAAAATACAGGAGGTCCTCGTCCTAGAAACGTGATTTTTTCGGTGTTTTTGCTGGAGCGCTGTTACGATGGTACGGAACCCTTCATGTACGGTCCGACTTGAACTTAGCCGGTTTCGCAGTTGTGTTGATCAAATGAACAAGTTTTCTTTCTTTCTTCTCGTGCAGGACTACTCGTCAGACCCTCAGAACTTCGATCGCACGCTGGTGCATCGAGGCTACTGCCTGACATCACGATGCCCGTCGAAGGAATCCAACGCTTCGCTTCGCTTCGAGCGATGCATCCAGCAGCAGGCATTGTCGCCTGGCCTCAACGCTTCCTTGGAGACGATATCCTGCAAGACACATGAGGATCTGAGGTTCAAAGAGCGGGAAATGGACATACCACAGCGAATCTTTCTCGGAGTGGTCGCTGTGCTCCTCTTCTTCAATGTCGTTGGGACGCTATTTGACTTTGTTACTGGTGGAGAAAGCAGTAAGTATTTTGTGATCTCTATACATAGATTTTCGATGTTTTTGAAGTATTTACTAGACACCGTCATAAACTAGTATCGTTTGCGTAAAGTGCAAAAGTGCACAAGTTCGTTTGATCACAGATATTATTATGTTTGACTCTTTTAAAACTAGGTAGTAGGATATTTACTACCTAAATATTTAAATTTTAATATTCGAAGAGAAGAATAATTTAACAAGGTGTTTCCAATTGGTATTTCAATTTAAATGTTATTTTAAATACAGCAGACTATTTTTGTGTTGTAGAACGTCTGTAATTATGCAGTTAATTATATCAGAAAAGATTCGCATATGTATGACCACTTTTTATTTATCGTAAAGAACTAAACATACTATGTATACAAAATACCCATCTTAAAGTTCACCTATAAATTATATTGATCCTAAGGCGATTGGCACACGACACCGCGCAACGCAGCGGCGTGGCGGACGGTGCGGATCTTAAGTCGTATGGGCTTGTTTTAATCCATCGATACCTAACATACTGACCGCACGAACGAGCGGAGTAAGGTGTAAGGTATTAGACATCCAAATTCAAATTCAAAATTATTTATTTCATGAAGGCCAATCCGTGGCTCTTATGACATGTCGAGGCTTTACCAACGGTCCGGAATGCAGATTCTGCTGAGAAGAGCCGGCAAGAAACTCAGTAGTTGCTCTTTTCATAACAAAATCACACTAATATTATAAAGGCGAAAGTTTGTATGTGTGTGTGTATGTTTGTATTACAATACTAGCGGACCCGACAGACGTTGTCCTGTCTTAACTATGAATATTGAAACTCTTTGACGAAATTGGCAGCACGCATTCTGTCAATGTTATGTCAAACGCCATAAGGTTACATCAAAAAAGGTTGAATTGTAAAAGCGGTTACATTAGAAATAATTTAATATGGTGGTTAATATTTCTTAAATTTTCTAATTTTCCGCGCAATTTTCTTAATTTTTTCTTTCATAAGAACCTTCTCCTGACAATAACAAACACAATAAAAAAAGAATTAGCGAAATCGGTCCAGCCGTTCACGCGTGATGCGCTTACCAACACATTAAGCGATTCATTTTTATATATTAGATTAATATAAAGCTACATATTAATCTAACAAGTTTTGGGTAGCTGGAAGCCAAGTTGATCAATTCCATGCAATTTTGTCATTGAGAAAGTCACTAACTTGGTAATAACTTAAACTTAATTTAAATGTGTTTTAATTGTGTATTGCTTAAATTTGTGCAATGAGAAATCCAGTAATTCTTTCGGGATCGTATTATATAGGCATCGACGGATTTACTATTTACACTGTATACATAGCATAGTCTTGTTAAATATTGTAAAAAAAATTTTTTTTTTCTGAAAAGAGCAATCGGCGCGCGAGTTTATTGCTGGCTCTTCTCGGCAGGTACAGCATTCCGAACCAGTGGTAGATTCATTGACGATTCACAAGTATTTGTAAAAGTTTATTTGAATAAAAAATATTATTATTTCTATTTCTATTTCTATTGCAAGCCAAATCTACGTCAGAACCGCTTCACCGCCCTCTGCGGCGTTGTGCGGTGTCGTGTGCCACACGCCTAAACACAACTAGCTCTAAATTATTCTGACTGGTTTGGTATCTTGTTCTTTTGCGAATTAGCTATAATCATGGGGGAATTACTTTTTATTTGTGTTTGAAAATAAAATAATTCAATTTTCAAACTGGTAAAAACTTAATTCCATTCCAACAAACAAAATGAAAATAGCCTTTTATGGATATAGAATAATTATTTATTTGTAATGTAATTACATACTTGTTTATGGGCCATTTAAAAAACTACTGAAAAAATTACACTAATCGAAAGAAAGTATCGTATTATAAATTGTAGTACTTATTTCTTACTAATATTATAAAAGTTTGCTTGTTAGTTGATTTGACAATCAATCATGCAGAAACGAAGCAACTGATTGACATGATTTTTTGCAACGAAAAATCCGATAGACGGATGAACAGACAGACTAAAAATGACTGTCACTATTTAATGATCATCTCGGTAACTCTCATTCCTCAAGTTCAGTGAACCTGTCCGCGGAACCGGTCATTCATATCTGATAGGTATAGTTTGCTATTACACGTAGCCTCGACTACGAAAAATTCTCTTTAATTTGTATTAAAAATAAGCCTCTATTGACCAACAGTTAAAAGTGCGGACTGTAAACTGAAATGTCGCCGGTTTGATCCCACCAGTTGTACTATTATCATACCCTCTAACAGTAGATAAATATATATATTTATATAAATGCGAAAGTTTGTTTGTTTGTTTTAACCAGGAAAAGTTAAAGGCATTTAAAAAATTTTACCACGCAGACGAAATTGGGAGCAAAAACTAGTTTGTTACAAATGAGTATATGAATATAACATTAAGATATGTTGGTGATATCTTAATGGAATATAATGATGTAAGTTGTACATGCTAGATATTATGAATACTATTTACGCAGTAATATAATAAGTCTATGATATTATAATTTTTATTTGTATTAAAACATGAATGCTTGACCCTGACACCTGTCTAAAACTGTCTGTCGGTCTAGACTGGCTCTAGACCAATTATTGAGGATGTAATCCTCGCATCATAACTTAATTTTAATAGGATACAAATTAAAGACCGCATACAAATTAAGTAAAGGTTATATTATTATTTTAATTATAATCTAATGATTAATTAGGACTATAAGTTATTATTTTGCAAGTAATTTAATTGACGTCTTCGACTTCGAGTAATCGAGGAACATACATAAAAAAGGTTCCGACGAACTGAGAACCTCCTACTTTTCGCAAACGATAGTATATGGTGTTACTATAGTTTATGACGGTATCTGGTTAATATCATGTGTCACCTCTTTGTTTGTAGAGATGAATATTTTGTTTCACAAAGACTACTGTTATAAAATATACTGTGAACTTGAAGCCATTATCGCATTAATTGTAATTTAACCACGAATACATAAAATAGATATTACTAAGGGTCGTCACGTCCTCTGTCCAGACAGCAGACACAAATGATTAAACATCGACCATTCTCACATGTTCTCGGTAGAGTATATTTAGTATATTCCTTGCTCACATGTGATTCATGCGACAGGGGAAGGGTAGTTGTCTTTGGTAATAGTACATTACTGCAGCGGCCAGCAAAAGAGACATTGATGGACCCACATTTACACGTTATACGTAAGTCCATCAATACCTAGTTGTGGCCAAGGCTTGTATTGTACTTTTCATGTGCGGAAATTAAAACTTAAATACTCGACAATAATTTTTCCCGCGTCAAAGTGTTCATTTTTTTTTATTCAATAAACAGCTTTCCAAATATTTGCAAGCCAGTTCGAAATTTAAATAAAACCTTTGATAAGGTTGGTTGGCGTCCTTGGTTGCCATGTTAAATTACACGACAGATATGTTTACTGTGTAATTTATTTGGCCGCTAAACCGTGATAGATATTGGATTTTCATACAACTTTTGCCGGCCGCTGCTCGCATGTATTTGGCCATTACAGCAATTTAGATAGATTTATCTCGAAGAAGGTTGTCAAAATAATGCTCTAAATTCCAAGCATGTTTGAGAAATAAATGTTTTTCATTTTTCTTTAATTTCCTTTAATTTCACGAACAAGAGATTTTCAACGACGAATCACTTTGAGGTTGGTTTAATGTATATTTTGGAAAAGCAGTCGGCAGTACTGTTTTGACTTTCTTTCACAGAGAGCAAGCTGTTACAAGCGTGGTCACTACGGTCGAATTTATCGCGACTCACGGCCACGTACGAAGACGGGGACCCGCGGCTCTATGCCTTGAGCCCCATTCAAGGAGTGAGGTAAATCGAATACATAGATATGCTTATTGCTTACTTTGCTAAAGGAGGTTTTTTAATAAACATACAGACTAGCGCTTGATTTCAATTTCACCTGATGGCAAGTGAAGATTTTGATGATTTTTTTTTAACACTAAAGATTTTGGTTATGGTGTCCCTTACACCCTGGCTAATAAACTCTTGCTTGTCCCCAGGGTTCTCTTGTTGACGCTAGTGATCATGACGCACGCGGCGGAAATACAGTACAAAGTCCATCTCTACAACCCTGAATACTTTGAAAGGGTAAGCGTTTTTAACTCCTTCATGTTAGGCGACGATTCATTCCAAGAAGCGCGTTTGCCTGAACCACTGAACTCTAAAACATAGAGGTCAGTGTTATAATAAATATTATCTATTTTTAATCTATGATGACCACTGAACTCAGAAATGAGGAGATCCGTAGGAGAACCAAAGTCACCGACATAGCTCAGCGAGTCGCGAAACTGAAGTGGAAATGGGCGGGGCACATTGTTCGAAGAGCTGATGGTCGATGGGGTCCCAAGGTGCTGGAGTGGCGACCCCGCACCGGGAAGCGCAATTTTGGCAGACCCCCCCACTAGGTGGACCGACGACAAATCAAACGAGTCGCAGGGAGCCGCTGGGTTCATGCGGCGCAAGACCGAAGCCTGTGCAGGTTCATGCAGGAGACTTATGTCCAGCAGTGGGCGTCTATAAGTTGACAAAGAAGAAGAAGAACACTGGACTTACTGCTGTGATTTCTTTTGTAAACCTACCTACTTGATTGACGTCATGTTGACGCTGTAAGAACTAAAAGCAGCAATACGAGTGTATGTATTTGGAACTATAAATAATAGGTATATTGCAAATGGCGCACCGAGTACCAACCTCTATAATTAATCTATGATTTCATTGTTGTTGTTCATAGATTAATTATAGAGGTCGGTGCGCCATTTGCAATATTATTAGTCCCAGAGACAATCGTATGTCAAAAGTGGCGCTTCAAATTTATCCATAATTTAGGCTGTCATTTGTATAGGGACAGCAAGTCCAGTACTCACCAGTAATTATTAGAATTGATTTCGAAGAAGAAACCCTTTTTTTGTAGTTTTTTATAGATAAGTGCCTTGAATCCCTTCCAGGTTCTCCAGCAGTCAGTGACCATGTTAATAAGGAACGGATCGGCGCTAACGCAGGTGTTCATCGTGATCTCTTACTTCCTGTTCGCGTACATCCTGCTGCTGCACGCCAAGAACAGGCAGATCGGGCTGGCACAACTGCCCATGTGCTTGGCACATAGACTCGCTAGGTAAGATGTTTAAGTTGTTCTAAGCAATGGGTCCATCGTCATATATGGCGACCGTCCTAACACAGTGGTGAACGCTGTGGTCTTATAACTGGGAGGTCTTGGGTTCGATTCCAGGCGGAGGCAATTTGGGAATTTATAATTTATGAATTGTCTCTGGTTTGGTCTGGTGGGAGGCTTTGGCCGTGGCTTGTTACCATCCTATCGTCAAAGACGTCCCTTAGCCGAATTAGCAAACTACTACACCATGGTACTTGGCCTATTCAAAATATTAAAAAAATTTAAGGTTCTATTTAATTCCCGCGGGAGGTCTTTGGTTTTTCGGGATAAAATCTAACCTTTTTACTATTCAAATTTTTTAAGCTATTACATCAAAATCCGTCCAGTAGCTTTTGTGGGAAAGAGTAATAAACATCCGTCCATCATCACAAACTTTTGCATTTATAATAATATTAGTAGGATCTAACTGTGGCTCTTATGTACGTCAAGACTGTATCATGTGTTCGATATCTATTGCAGGATTGCACCAGTTCACCTGCTGTTAGTGGGTTTCGCGGCGACCTGGTGGCGTCAGATGGGCGACGGGCCGCAGTGGGCGCAGACCGTCGGCACAGAGAGCGACATCTGCCGCAAGAAGTTCTGGACGCATGCCACTTTCCTGCACAACTTGATCTACTCTGATGAACACTGTATGCTGCCGACATGGTGAGTTCTATCAGCACGATGTGTTGGCGATAGAAAGATGAGTCACAGAAGTAGAGGATCTCTGTCATCGCGGACAGAGATGTCTTTAAAGTTCTCGACGCACGCCACACTCCTGGCAGGAATGACGATTCATCGGAAATCGGTGTTATGTAGCCGACGTAGCTGCTGGATCGCTTCAATTTGCATTCAGGGTCGAGGCAGTCCTCAGTACTGTATCGCGTACGATACGACTCTTCAACATACCTAGATTACGCGTACACTTGAACTCACAGTTCATTCATGACTTCGCATAAAAAAGCATCTGGATATTTGGGGAATATCCAATAAAGTGGAGGGGAAAAATCACGTGGTTACTTAAAGCCAATAATTTATTATTAGACCTTCCACTTAGAACCGCAATTAGCAATGCCGAGGACCGGACAGAGTGGAAGGCTAAAGTTACCAACGCCACCAAGACACACACACATAAACATGACTTACTTCAGCAATGAAGTGTCCGACCACGTAGATGTCGACAAATTATGATGAATAAGCTGATTTTTTATTTGAAGGTTCTTGGCAGTCGACATGCAACTGTATGTTATCGCGGCCATACTGACACTATACCTGATGCAGAAGAAGAAACGTCAGATTCCTATCCTGGCGACACTGTTCCTCATCTCATGCCTGATAAACTTCGCACTAGCGTATGTGAACGAGTGGAAGTCACTACTTTTCATCATGGTGCCTGAGTAAGTTGACATCGAACATTTGTAACAAATTCGGCCATATTGCCTTTACGACTCTCGTTCATAGCAAACCCAGAAAACTTATTTAGACTTAACTTATCCTTATTCCCACTAGCCAAGTTCCTCATTTTTTTAAACAAATGATATAATGAAGATTTCCCTTCGGGCTACGTGATAGAAGTTCGTCTGAAGATATCTATTTTTAAAATGGGATATTTTGAATGTTTTCGTCCCAGCGTCTAGCCGTGCAATGTCACTAATAATTAATATATGTAAATGACTGCACTAGGTCATTGTCACTCATGACCTCATTACATTAATGATGCATTCATCAAATAATAATCAATCGAAGCTCGTGTTTATAGATCATTCTTTTTTTAACTTGGAAGCTACGTTTTTCCCTGAACTGAGCAGGAACGTGCGGCAGACCTTCCGCGGCATCACGTCGTTCTCGCAGTTCTACACGGCGCCGTGGGGCAGCCTGCCCGCCGCCCTGCTGGGCCTGCTCACCGCGCACGTGCACTACGAGATGCAGGAACAAGGCTACAAGCTTAGCAACCACAAGGTGCGTTTTTATCTCCATATTATTTTTCTTAATGATCCGCCCCGCCAGTTTCGCTCGAGTGGAATTTTCGAAAATTGTTGAGGGGTGAAATTTTCAAATATCCTGAAATATTTCATGAGCTCCTTCATTTTTAACAAAAAGCCCCAATACCAATTGTCATGAATTCAACTTAAAAATTGCGGATTTTCATACAAACCTTCACTCCCTATTGAATCCCCTTGGAGATGGAATTTTGAATATCCTTTCCTAAAAGGAACCTACTGTCAAAATTTCAAGTTTCTAACTTCAGAGGCTTAGGCTGTGCGTTGATCAATCAGTCAGCTACTGTTATATAACTCTGTATTTCAGGTATGGGAGTGGATGTTCCACCTGACAGTGCCTTTGTTCATGGCGTGGATCCTCACCGGCAACGTGATCCTGCCTCACACGAGTCGCGCCGCCGTCGCCGCCTACGTCGCCATCGAGCGACCCTCGTTTGCCATTCTCTCAGTGTTGGTGCTGCTTGGAATCGCCAATAACATCGACAGTAAGCCATTATCAAAAGCTGCCTCGTTGGTCTAGTGGTGGTAGTGGCAAATTCGACTGCGGATAACGAGATCCTGGGTTTGATTCCCGGGTTGGGCCAAAAAGTGTATTTCTGTTAAGCAATTCTCAGTACTAGCCCCGGAGTCAGGTAGGTGGCGTTGAGTCACCCTCGCTCCCGTGCTGGACCGCGCACCGGGAAGCAAAGTATTGGCAGACCCTCCACTAGGTGGGCCGACATCAAACAATTTGCAGAGAGCCGCTGGATTCAGGCGGCGCAAGACCGAGTCCTGTGGAAATCCATGCAAGGGACAAAGAAGGGGTGTTTTTATTGGTAATTTTCTTTAGACATGGCACGTTCGTTACTTCAGTAAGGCACATCACATTGTAGGGGAATTTCAAAAACCTCAAACTTATTGCCTGCTTTCGTTGCCAGGCTGGATGCGGCGGTTCTGGTCGTGGCGCGGTTGGCGCATATTGGGCCGCATGTCGCTGTCCATCATGATGCTGCACTGGATCGTCAACATGCACCTGGTGGGCACGCGCCGCACCCTCACCGAAGTCTCCGCCGCCTCTATCGTGAGTAGCTTTCGAGGAATAAAAATTCAAAAATTCAATATTATTTATTTTATGTAGGCCAACTAGTGGCACGAGTTGTTCGGACACGTTTTGACGTGAGAGTGAACCCATTGCGCTGTCCAGGGTAAGGTGGAGGGCATCAAAGGGCGAGGAAGGTCGATAATGCGATGGACCGCTGCTGTGAGCGGTCCATTTCACGATTGTACCAATTCTTTGAGAATCAAAGTTAGCTTAGTTAAGTTACGCTAGCTTTGCACCTCAACGGTCGTTGATTCTTGGAGCTATTGCCACTTTACCGTTGCGACTCGATGAGCTGTCGTAGTTCTTCTACGGATCTCCTCATTTTTGGGATTACTTCAAGCATAGTTCTCTTCCATCTCTGGACCTTCTTATCAAGCTCATAGTTAGATACCATATTTCGGATCCAAAGCCTACTTCATGCTTCATTTTACATTTCCAGGGTGGCGACATGCTCTCAACGATCTTTTGGACGACGCTTCTGGCGCTACCTGTCACGGTGCTTGTGGAATCACCCATCCTACGCTCCGTCACAGCGCTGGTATCCTAGTAGCAGGGTGTAGGGAGTCCCTAGTGTAAGCCTAGCCTAACCTAGCCTTCAACCAAATGTGATGGCTTTGCCGTATGGAAATTTTCAAATTTGATTGAAGCTATACTCAACATTGCGCGTAGGAACCTCGTTGTACCCGCGTTGTGTCTGTGATATTTAGTCAATTCAAAATTTGAATGCCCAAAGAATTTTCGAAATAGATGTTGTAACCACTTTTGAATAATAATATAATTATGTAATAATATTAATTCACGAGAAAAATAGGGTAGATGGTCGTTTTATTTTGATCGCTTTAGTAAGCGCACATCTCCTTTTCTGAAAGGAGCGTTGCGTTCAGTAGTAAGCCATTTATTGATTGCTGATGATTACTCTCCGTCCGGTTCTAGTCTCATCCACTTTGATATTCCCCGCACCTTAGGTTTACATCCTAAAAATAAAACCGAGTCATCTACCTTAATCTCAGTCTACCCTCCGAAAGCACGTCATAAATCTTTAGTTACCTGAGGAACATCGCAGTTGCCATGCCCACATCTCAGGCTTTACGATCGTCAATCTCTAGGCATGTGGTGCCGCCTATCAAAGCTAGGCCTTTTAGGAATTTGTTTGTATAGGTATCGCCCGGAGTACCTCTTTATTGTGATAGTTTATAGACTTTAAACTTCTTTCAATATGTACAATGATTATTATTAGATTTAGGGCCACTTTCATAGTCGCCAAACAGCTCTGTGTCGATTTTCTGAAAATGATTTTTCATTACTCATACACGGAAAGTAGGTCTGAAGTTGCCTGAGAAGCGGGTTGAAAGTAATACTTTTCAGCCCTAGGGAGAATCGTTTTCAACTGACAGCTGTCAAATAATTAAAAAAAACTAGTTGTCACATTTTTATTGGAATTCAAATGAAACACGACATACCCGAGTGCATCCATAGACAAGAAGAAAGATAGACTTTTGTTCTAATTTTAACATAAACTTTAAATAAATATCTCACCAAAGTTGTTGATTTATGTAAAATAAAGTTCACTCAATTTTCTTTAGCTAATTTCTATTTTTATTTTGACTTTCCTTATATTCGTAATGAAAAGCACAGTGTTTACCTCGGGATAAAGACTTATTTAGTCCCTCGAACTATAGGCCCCCTCGCTACGCTCGGGCGCCAAACCCCGTCTCGGGACTAAATAAGTTACTTTCATCCCTAAGGTAACAATGTACTATTATCAGTGCAACGATCGTAATGGCCTCTAATTGGCTGAATTTATGGCGTTGTTGCTGCATCAATGCATTTTAACCAATAGCGGGAGGGTACCAGCCCTCGTTACAATGATGCAATCATTTATAGAAAATCGACACGCACTGTTCAATTGTGGAAAAGCTGCATTAATCATTGCTACGATCTCAATTGTTGTGATTGGCTGAATTTATGGTATTCTTGCTGCAACAATTACAGCCAATCAATAGCAATAGAGCCAGCTGTCAGCCAAGTTGATTTTTGTCAAACTCTTGCAATCATTTTTATACAATCCCGAATCAGCGAATAGAGTTGAAGTTTTGAGTAGACAGTTTTTGTATTGTTAAATTTGTCAAAAAGTCAATCAATTTAAAGTTTACTATTGGCGATTACTATTGGCGATTGAGAAATAGGCTCTTAGTCATTAGTTTAGTTTTAAGTTACTTTAAGAACTTAACTGTCCATTATTTTTGTAAAAAATACTTACAGTAAGCTTGTGGTGCTTCTTGGAACGCATGATAACTGCACGCTTTACATTGTTAAAATAACAGATTATTATGTTCCCATAGTACCAATAAATTAATATGCAAGTGATTACTTTTGCCAGCGACTTCGTTTTTAAAAATCCCACAGGAGCTCTCTGTTTTTTTGGGGATAAAAAATTGATAAAAGGAAGACTGTGTCTCCAACATCTCCTATAGGATATAGGGGAAAAAATTACGTGGATCCTTGCTCCGTTGCTGCGTGATTGAAGGACAAAACAGCGTACAAACACTTTAGCATTTATAATATTAGTAAGGATTATAATAATACTTTTAGAGTAATAAAGTATAAGAGTTCGCGCAAATTTTAGCTGTGGTGGGCTGCAACGCAGGTATTAACCATTCACTGCAAGTTGGCCGTCGTGGACCGTTATAAAATGACATCATACTGCACCGTTGAAAATAAAATAATAATGGTATTTTTTACTATAACCACGAATGTGACGTACGTTGCTGGCTGTACTAAGTAGGTCTGACTTGAGGTGTGGCGCGGGGAAGCGCCACGCGAGGTAGCGGCCAACTTGCAGTGAACGGGCAGTATATGGGCTCTACGAGTATCTATTAAAAAAATAATCAAATCGAATCGCCCAGTTTTACTATTATCCCTATTGTGTAGCCATCCCTAATTCTTGCAAGCCTATGTAGATAAATATTTTGCAAATAATTTATAAGTGTAAATAAATACAATTATGGTGTACTTGTTTTTGTTTTTATTGATTTCAATCTCATTCCCAACTTTTATGAGACTTTTAAATTAAACAGTTTGATTTTTTAACTAGTGGCTTACCTGCTTACAGTAATTCCGAAACGATAGAACGACAATACAATACGAAATAGAGGGTCAAGTGTATGTACCTCTCAAAGTTAACTGTATGTTAATCTTCCACCACATTGAAAATTACTCTAAGGCCTATGACCTGAGGACCCATTAGAGAGTCGACTGTCTCATTGGAACCACGGGTACACGCACGGTTTGGTATGCGAAAATTCCTTCCATGCACGTTGGTAACTATTTTCGTAACCAGCTACGAAATAAGAAAAATACTTCGTCTTTTCGTAACCGGTTATTAATTAAGAATATTTTATCCGGGTTCATTATATGTTTCAAGCTGATGCCCGAGACTTCTTTCGCGTAGATTGGAGTTTTCTTTATTCACGCAGGAACTCTTTTATTTTCCGGGGTAAAAAGCTATACTCTATCTCTATGCCCAGCTAAATTGGTTCAGTCGTTGCAGCGTGATTGAGTAAGAAACATCTATCCATCCATCCATACATCCAAACTTTCGCGTTTATAATATTAATAGGATAAGTAGGAAGGATGGGAGCACTTCAAATAAAAATATCAAGAAATTATTATTAGGTACATACTTTAATTATGATATAAAAAATATGTAAGTACAAATATGCAACTGTTTTATTTTATAAAGTTAATCTGTTGTACACTTTCATTTCAATTTAAATCGTTTTATTGCGATTTTGGGTAGTATTCCCGTGGGATTTTTAGAATAACTTCAACGCGGATGAAATCGCAGGCAAAGCCCAGTATTATCTACTATAGTAGACTTTTTTACTTACTAGATTTATTTCTTGATCCTTGTATACAAGAATCAAGAAATAAATCTAGAAAATTCTTAAATTTATAACTTCGATCAATAGATTTGTTTTCAATGAATTCTTAATAAAAACCCGTTACCATAATGAAAACATGTTAACGTTAGGCCATGCCATATTTTTTGCAACTTTTTTACTAGCTGGCCACAAGGCAGAATTATCGGCACTATAAAAAACCGGGATTATATTTGTATTTTACATACGAAAAAGCTAAAAGTCATCGTTTTTGTTGCTATAAATAAAAACTAATGAGCATCATCTTTAAAAGAGATAAATAAATTATTTTCAAATACAACGTTTATTTTTTAGAGAAGTTTATCTCAAGTGTGCCCCAAACAAGCAAAGTTTGGATTCTCACTCAATTCACCTTATTTGCATTAAAAAAACAATATACAGTTCACACCCTTGTTCCTCCTTCATTGTTCCACTACAGAACTGCGAGAAGTCGTAAACGTTGGCATCCTTACGTATGTTGGGAAGGTAACATTAGATCTATTTTGTTCTCGGTCATTCAACAGTTCGTTTAACCATGTACTGAACTAATGATCGCTCTCAGATAAATCGCACAGCAGAATTCGAGAGGATCTGCATCAGCAAATCGGAATAAGCCTGTGTAGGGACTCCATCCCCGCCATTCTAGAAAATGATGGAAGTCGACAGGTGTTCCTGGAATTTTGCTTCAAAATAGCAAGAACAGCTATAAAAAGGAACAAAACAAGGTAATAAAGACGCAATGTTTATTTTATATTATTGAATATAAAATTTAACATGGGTAGAAATTGCACTTGTTTTGTTCCTTTAAAAATCGACTTACAAAAACTAACATAAAAAAGTATTAAGTATAACAAAAATCCAAATCAAAAAAACGACTCCGACCACCACGTTGGAGGAAGCCGCTTTATCCATTAAAATAATGGATAATATATAAAAAAAAAAAAAAAGATCGCTCTCTACCTTCGATCTGCCACGGTGTTAATACGTACTCGCTCCTATCTTTACAATATAATTAATTTACTGTGCCACAAACTGTTGTTTGTCCTTAAACCTATCGTCGAGCACCCAGCAATTCAGACAGTCTCCCTCAATAGGTATTAGAAATCCAACCTACTTACTCGCACGAAGTAGGTACTTCAGTGCTACGTTTCTGAAACGAACCGAAATGAAAAACGAAGGGGCATACAAGTGACCTATGTCAAGCATGGACTCTCTCAAACTAAGTTGGTAACATGCTCTAACGATGAAGAAAAATATAGTGAGGAAACCTGCTTGCCTAAGAGTTCTTCATAATATTTTAAAGGTGTTTTAAATTACCCTTCTTTGAGAGGAGTCCTGCGCTAAGGGTTGCCAGGTCTTAAAACCGAAAAGCCGGACAGACCAGCCAGTTTACAATTTGCATAATGGGTAAGATTAATTTTTAGAAGTAGAACAAGGCATTTTTATCATTTACCATAACATCCTAAATCTTGGATAGAATAGGCGTTACTTTGCGAAAGTCCATGATTAACACGAACGCCACTAGACAATACGGCATTGTAAAGTCGATATATCCTGAGGATGCTCCGTTGTCGGGGCGAAACGTGCGTCGAGAGAAGTATTTAAGTCTTGTGTGGTGGTGCATGTGAGTGGTGGTGGCATTGCTTGCTTGGGAACTTGGCTTTTTTGCTTGGTCGGGAAGGTAAGCGGTACTTAGCTTTTAACTGCATGTTTGACCATACAGATTTTTTTCTGTTGGCGGATTATAGCAAAATAACTCTAACCTTTTCTTGCTAATCCTAAATCTTAAAAAACTACAATCAAATCTTCTAAATATATAAAAGGAAAAGCTGACTGATTGAATGACTGACTCATCTATCAACGCACCGTTCAAAACACTGGAAGGATCGGGTTGAAGCTTTTATGACGCAGGCATCCGCTAAGAAAGGATTTTTGAAAATTCAACCCCTAAGAGGGTAAAATAGGGGTTTGAAAATCTAGCTTAAAGAAGCCGCGGGCAAAAGCTAGTATTATTTTACATATATATTTTAATCCATTTGCGTGATCTTATCTCAATTTGTAGCTGTACATCTTGATTATTTCCTTATTCCTTCACATTCCATTAAAAAAAAAAAAAAAATTTGTACTTCCCACCTTAATTGATGTTTGTAGAAATTATAAGATAATATTATATTTAAATGTGAGAAGAAGGAGTACCGTGAATAATAATAATATTTAATTATATTTAGCACAAAGTGATTGTGTTTTTATTTTTTCTTATTTCTGTGCTGCTTACTTGATACTAAAAATAATATAATTAATTATATCGCAGGGTGAGCCAGGCTGAGCGTCTTTATCATAACTGAAGCCTCAATAGCCTAACGGTTAAAAGTGCGGACTGAAAACTGAAAGGTCGCAGGTTCGAACTCCACCCGTTGCACTATTGTCGTACCCGCTTCCACAAGGTCCTAACACAACACTTTTCTAATAACCTAGAATAGGTAACTTATTTTTGTGCGAACGATTACGATTTTGCGTGGAAAAAAGTGAACTTTGAAAATTTTATTTTCCAAAAATAGTTTTTCAGCTACGATAGTAAGTTATACTGCGTACCTATATGTTTATGGGTTCAGCTTTTCAATTCACAAATAACGTCATAGATAGATATCTCACTAACAAATCAGGAAAATAATTTCCTTACTAATTAATGCCTTTATGTAATTTACCGAACCTGTACAGTCTATGTCAAAACCGTACAATTCGCCCAGTAATCATTCACCTTTTCATTCACGCATTATTATAAATGGGCCTCTTTTCATTCACGTATATTTCCATATACGCCTTTCGTTTACTCATACATCAGTGCACATACCATCACATTTACTATAATTAGGTTATTAGCCTAGGTAGAGGCCAATAAACTTAAACCTCTACTTCAAGCATTTTTTTTATTCAAATAAACTTTTACAAGTGCTTTTGAATCGTCGATGAATCTACCACTCTGGTTCGGAATGCCCTTTCTGCTGAGAAGAACCAGCAATAAAATCGGCGGTTGCTCTTTCCAAAAAAAAAAATTCAAATTCAAAATTTCAAATTCAAATTCAAAAATATATTTCATGTAGGCTAAGGGCGCGAACACTTCAAAGATGCCTCGCGGTCGCGGTCGCTGCTCGATACCTCGATGTCGATATCTGGATGTTTTACATAGATGTCGGTGCGAACATGCCGGTTCAGTCGCACCTGGATGCTTAGTTCAAATGCTCACTAAACGCTAAAGTAATATTCTTCCATTCCTTGGCTAAAATATATATTTTTTTATTCGATGACAAGATAGCCCTTGACTGCCATCTCACCTGATGGTAAGTGACGATGCAGTCTAAGATGGTAGCGGGCTAACTTGGAAGGGGTATAGCAGTGTAAATTCAACCCATACCCCTAATCGGTTTCTACACGCCATCGTGCTGGAACGCTAAATCGCTTGGTGGCACGTCTTTGACGTTAGGGTGGTAACTAGCCACGGCCAAAGCCTCACACCAGGCTGGTCTGGTCTGGACCAGAGACAATTTAGAAATTATAAATTCCTAAATTGCCCCCGCCGGGAATCGAACCCGAGTCCTCCCAGTTATAAGACCACAGCGCTCACCACTGCGCCAGGGAGGTCGTATATCTGTTGTGGTGGTTTTTGTGCCGCTTATCCCACAGGGCAGGAATATTAAAAAATAAATGTATTAGCGCCTCCTTTTCCATTATTTAATTAAAATAAAAAATGAACCATAATGAATAATAATATTATAATAATATGTACCAATTTTACGAGTAGTTTAGTTATAAAAGAGTTGTGCAAATATAATATAATATTTATTTTAATGAATAATTTTCTAAACAAGTACCTAAGTCTATTATAATAATTCTTATTCTAAGTTTATTGGCACAAATCTTATAGAGCTTTGAAAACCATAATTTATAAAAAAATCATAAAATAATACATCATATAATTAATATTTGAAACGCTATACCTACATTGTATTTATTTTATTTTATTAAAATGTATTCGAGGCCTAAAGTAAACGACGGCGGGAGTCCTTGAGAAGGCGAACCGATTCGACCAATCACAAGCCAGAGCACATCGATGCTTGCAGTCGACCGCGATGTAAAAACAAAATATTTTGTTTTCGCGTAGGCATCGAGGTAAACATCGATGTGAACCGCGATGTATCGCAGTGAGGTATCCTTCGGCATGTTCGCGCTCGTCTGTTTGCATACATTTGTTTTACATGGAGGTGGCATCGAGGTAGCGAGCTAAACCGCGACCGCGAGGTATCGCAGTGAGGCATCCTTGGCTTGTTCGCGCCCTAACTTGTAGCTATTATGACACGTCATAAATTTACCACCGGTTCGGAATGCAGATTCTGCTGAGAAGAGCCGGTAAGAAACTCGGCAGTTGCTCTTTTCAAAAAAAATTTTTTTACAAACCTATGCTATGTATACAGTGCTTCCACAATAAAGCTTCAAAAATGCAAAAATGCATACGTAGGTACACCAATCCTACGCATGTCAAGATGGGCAGTCAAAACAGATCCATTCCCGTTGGTGGCACCACAATACACTGTATAGTTTTGTTACAATAGGTAACAAAACTATACAATGTTTCCACAATGAAGTTTCAAAAATGCATATCTACATACATGTCTGTGAAGAAAGGAAAACAGTAGAGCCTCGAGTCTCCAAGCAAACTCATCACCTCGAAATAATTGTAGGTACACTTAGTTAAATCACTGAATCGCCCAAAATGAGATTGCCAACTGATAGGTATTGAAGGGCCTTGTAGCTACCTACACTGCTTCCTCTTAAATTGTCGCCTTTTAGGTTCCCACCAATGATAAACCCATATATTTCAAGTTGCGAGGGATTATAGTGTAAGGTTAACTTTAATCTAGATAAACTTGAGTAGACTAATATGCAAATAAGTAATTCCGAGATGATTAATTAAGTCGGAAGATGTAAAGCGGACGTAAACTATTTTGAACAAGTCATTATCATAAAAACTTTAAGCCAAAAAAATTATCCTCGTAATCGTATATATATAAAACCAACAATTAGTGTTAAGTGCTAAATCTTCAGATGCAGATTTGATTTTTACAGCAATACATCAAGTTTTATTAAAAAATTAAATTTAAATTATTATGTATTATTATTGTAATACTATGGACTTTTGTCTGAATTAAATGATTATTTATTTATTATTTAAAGGACGATATCAGTATCGTCCTTTAAATAAATAAATAAATAAAAATAAAATAAAAATTATTTATTTCGACCAACTAGGATCATAGTTGTGTTAGTAAATTATAAATGAAAAATATAAAACTTAAACCTATTTGTTAGTAAATATGAATACTAAAACCTAAAACTTAACCTAAGACGGGCCCGATTTGTCAGCATATGACCCTATTACAGTGGTTCAAATACTGACAATCGAACCTGTCAGCAAATGCCCTCAGGACGCTATTGGAACTGGCAACAACCGGACTCTGCGCAACAAGACTGACTAATGACTTTGACAAAAAAAATCTCAAAGTTAGGTATAATTTTTAACCAATTTGCATTTATTTCAACTAGACGATGTTGTGGTCTAACAAATTCGCCTCACATTTCGAAATGGCAGAAGGCGTTTAGGCCGTTTTTCAAACACCATAATGCGAATTTCGCGTTATCTTTAGTTCAATTCAAATGTGATTTTTTGCTCAGTAAGCAAATACTTGTATTAAGATACCTACTGACTTCTTTGACTACCTATACTCGTATAGGTAATGAATAACTTTTTTTAACTTCCTCGTTGGTCTAATGGTTAGCATTTTCAACTGCAGATGACGAGGTCCCGGGTTCGATACCCGGGCCCGGCCAAAATTCTCAGTGCCTACTAGCCCAGAGTTACGAAGTTTTCGGAGAGCCCGTCCTACGCCTGGTCACCCTCTGGTCATGTCGGATTTCCATCTCATCAGATTATGAGAGTGAGGGGAATAAAGAGCGTCATGCTCGTGAACGGGTGCCACCAACGGGAATGGGTCTGCTTTGGCTGCCCATCTTGACATGCGTTGGATTGGTGTACCTACGTATGCATTTTTGCATTTTTGAAGCTTTATCGTGGAAGCACTGTATACATAGCATAGCTTTGTAAAAAAAAATTTTTTGAAAAGAGCAACTGCTGAGTTTCTTACCGGCTCTTCTCAGCAGAGTCTGCATTCCGAACCGGTGGTAGATTTATGACGTGTCATAAGAGCTACAAGTTAGCCTACATGAAATAAATTAAATTTCAATTTTTTTGAAAGCTTTCCCTGAGGTCCTTTTTAGAGTTTTTTGGCTTTAATGACTGGGCTATTAGCCTACATGAAATAAAT
This sequence comes from Hipparchia sbordonii, assembly GCA_038048805.1. Classification (NCBI taxonomy): domain Eukaryota; kingdom Metazoa; phylum Arthropoda; class Insecta; order Lepidoptera; family Nymphalidae; genus Hipparchia; species Hipparchia sbordonii. Next base: position 763,536 of record CM076107.1, on the reverse strand, counting down.
TAATTTTGAACTTCGAATTTTGAATTTTTGAAGAGTTAGGAAGTTCTCGTGCGTCGTAGAGCACGTCCTGCGCCAGATCTCTCTCCGGTCGTCTCGGATTTCCATTTCATCAGATTATTATTAGAGTGAGAGAATAAAGAGTACATCTGTGTTTATTCTGACGCTTATTTTTTTAATATTTTTAGCCGGTGGGTCACCTGATGAAAACTGATTACCGCCGCCCATGAACATTTGTTGCACCGGAGGCACCACCAATGCGTTGCCGGCTTTTAGGAATTTGTTGGTTCACCCCTTGAATAACACCATGTTGTAATTTAGTGGGAACACTTGCACTAGCTGTTTGATGGCTTATGCACTATAGTATCTCCTGCGTAGATGGGTAATCCCGGTAAGTAAATTAATGCCAAATTAGATACTTACTCTACGCAATGCCACGCAGATGCCACGTCATTTTATTTAATGACGCATCAGGTTGAACACGTTACACTAGTTTGCCAAGCATTAATTACCTACGCCTTACGAATTTATTAGCTACGATTCATATTGTATTTGCATTCTTGTAGTTTCGAACCTTTTTTAATAATTGTTCATTGGGGTTTTTCAATGTTATTTCCACCCATAATAATTTTATAATATTAGGAAAAGCCTAATATGTATTATGAAAATAAAATATCTTTGTTATTAAAAATATTATTAAGTCACAAAAAAGGTGATTTACTTGATATGCAAATAAGAAATCTAAAAAAGCACGTGATTCCCCAATTACGCTTCAAGAAAATCTGAGAGTTGTAGCTATGTGGGAATGGGCGTGAAAAGAATATATACTATCCTTATACTATCACATATTACTGATTGAAACTTTGTTAGAATAATAATGATTCATCCTTCGCTTCGCTCTAAATTCAAAATAACGCCCTCGATGAACAAAATATCACTTTGGAACCAAATAACTATTAGGTATTTCCTTCGATCATTTAGCCGGGATGAGCCTTTACGCAGATTTAGTACTGAATATTCTGCCACTTTCTGCGGGAGGTGAGGTAATCACGTACAGCACACATTTACTAACTTCCGCACACTCTTGTAAAAAACTTAATGTCTCTATGAACGCATACTAACTCCAAAGCTGTCACACTTACAAACTAACACGTACGTTTGTACATGTTCTTCGGCAGAGGGGAATGCGTGCGCTTGCCAAGTCCTGGCTAAATAGTCGAATGGTATTTCCATAGACAATATAGATTCTGTGATCCCGTCGGGAACTATCGTTACGCAGAGATACTATGTCAATGATAAAAAAATATTCTAGATTGCCTTTAATGTTACATACAAGGGTATAAACTTCCAACGCGAGCGAAAACGTTTAGACGTGGCCTTGTTTCAAGTTAAGGCCGCTGTCTTGGTTAAAATTCGCGTATACACCTACGGTTCACGACATAATCATAGCAATTAATTATACGCCTGACCATAAGTATAGAATGTTGCGCAATGTTATACTCAAGGAAAAACAAAATTGTTTTGCTATAATCCGTCAAACTAGAAAAATCTGTGTGGTACAACGTGCTATCGCTTCTCCAGGTATAGAAGAAACGCAGGAACAACGCACCCATTGAACTATAGCGCTTAGAAGCCCAATTGTCGAAGCCGTGATAAGCCATATTTAGCCGATGAGCTCGCATAGTTTTTTTTTAAATATTTTTAGCGAGCAAACGAGCAGGCGGGTCACCTGATATTTAGTGATTATTAATTAAAAAATGACGTACTATGAAAGGGTGTCATAATTCATCACAAAAACCATCAAAAACTTCATTATCAGTATAGTTTTTTCGACTCACGAGGGCGCGTGGTTCATCGTTGTGTGCGTGTCGTATCTGTATGAGTGTGATCGAGAGCTTGCTCACGCCTGACCGCTACCACCTAGGCACACCTGACAGGCACGCACACTTACATAATGTGCATGCACACGACGCAACCACAAGTATAACAGTTCACGCACCCTAGTAAATTGCAAGAGCTATACCAGCGCAGAAAGTAATTGACACTTACACATTCATTGGTTGTATTAAGCCTACGTTTGGAGCGGAACTTTGTTAGAAACTATTGTTCTAATCGTTATAGTTCCATGGCAACAAGATATACGATAGATAAAATATATACCACTAGAATTCTTTTGCTGGTTGAAACTTACCACGTTAACATTCCTAATATAATATTTGTACACCACACTGTGAAAGTATAGAAATAAGTAATGTGGGTATGTATGTATTCAAGATGCTACCCATCTTGAATGTACCATATTCACAAATTAATAAATGAATTATGAATTAACAAACAAAAACACTTTCGCATTAATAATATAAGTAAGGATTTATTCGATATATATTATCTAATGTGAGATAATTATTAAAATATTTATCGGCAATGACATTATGTTAAATAGGTGTGTGCTAAATTTGCTTGATCGTAGCTTGTTCTATACGTCATAACTTCTAATCACAACGTTTGATGCAACGTTAATTAAACAAACATTTATATAAAACTAATTAATATTCTAAACAAAATTGGTATATATACATATATAGGCTATAATATATTCAAGTCTTTAGTATTGTCATTTTATTTTGACCTTTGATATAACTCGTACCATTTGCAATGAACAATTTGTCTTCGAACAGTGCGTGTTGCCAGTGATGACTTACGGATCCGAAACATGGTCGCTAACTATGGGCCTCATAAGAAGGCTCAGGATCACTCAGCGGGCGATGGAGAGAGCTATGCTCGGAGTATCCCTGCGAGATCAAATCAGAAATGAGGAGATCCGTAGGAGAACCAAAGTCACCGACATAGCTCTGCGAGTGGCGAAACTGAAGTGGAAATGGGCGGGGCACATAGTTCGAAGAGCTGATGGTCGATGGGGTCCCAAGGTGCTGGAGTGGCGACCCCGCACCGGGAAGCGCAGTGTTGGCAGACCCCCCACTAGGTGGACAGACGACATCAAACGAGTCGCAGGGAGCCGCTGGATTCAGGCGGCACAAGACCGAGGCTTGTGGAGGTCCATGCAGGAGACTTATGTCCAGCAGTGGACGTCCATTAGTTGATGAAGAAGAAGAAGATTTGCAATGAAATTAATTTACTTTTATTTTTATTATTTTGTACGTGGTAGATTTATATTTATTTATATTTTGTGTGACTCCTTTTTTATTTTATTTATGTAACATTTTTGACATTTCCCTAAACTAATACCTTACTACGATAGATACTTTGCCCTGCCAATTTTTTCAGGGTAATAGATAGGTACTTCTATATCAAGCCATACCTACAAAACATTAAGTAACGTGACCTTCCTTCAATAAGTGACAGATTAACAGACTGACATACTGACAGATTTACAAATTGTAGACTGACATACTGACAGACTGACAAACTGATGGACTGACATATTGGTAGATTGACAGACTGATAGACTGAAAGTCAATAGACAGGGCAACCAACTAGGAATTTGAAACTTGGAGGAAACATTTTCCCTATTCTACGGCGTAGAGTTGGGAAATATTTTCGTAGAGTGTTAGACTCTACGGAAAAAGTAAGTATAAAAAATTCCTCGTTAGTACGTACTTGTTTTGGAAATTTCATTCTTCAGGAAAGCACAATATATTTTTTGAATCCTAAATCTATGTGAATGAAGTGGCAGTCATCACCTGGGACTATAAAAATTAATATTTTGGTGATGTTAATAAGAAAACAAATTACAATTCCTGTTTTCTTAACACGTCTAACAACCTCATCGATCTGGGATTCCCATTAACAATTTTCCCAGCTCCCATTCTGGGGAAATCATCAACCAATCTCTTTTGCTTTAATATCAAGGTCCGTTAACAAGTCATTGATTGCTCTATCGATTACTGCAATTAAATTACGTACGATTATTTAAGAGAATCGTTAATCTTCTAAATATATAAAAGGCAAAGGTGACTGACTGACTGACTGACTGACTGACTGACTGACTGACTGACTGACTGATCTATCAACGCACAGCTCTAACCACTGGACCGATCGAGCTGAAATTTGGTATACAGGTAGCTGTTAGGACGTAGACATTCGCTAAGAAAGGATTTTGGAAAATTTCAACCCCAAGAGGGTTAAATAGGGGGTTAAAAAATCGAACCTAACGTGAGCGAAGCCGCGGGTTAAAGCTAGTTTATGATAAGTATCGATAGTTCCGGTTCTTCTACAGGTCTTCTTATTTTGGTTTTTGAGTCATGGATAGATGGAGCAATTTAATTTCTCCATCTTCTTGATCTAACAGTTGTAAAGAATCCTGAAAATTCTTATTTAAAGGATGATTAAAGGTGGTATACGACGTTAGACGTAGATCAAAACAGAAGATGACCATTCGGAAATCTGGACTATGTCGCAAGAAAAGATGATGTCAAGGAAATCTAAATACAGTAGAATCCCGATTATCCGGATCAAATAAAACCAGGGGTATTCCGTATAATCGAAAATCCGGATAATCGATTTCAAAGCAAATGAATTACAAAGTACCTATGTAATTTAAAATTTTGGTTGGAAATAACTTGTTATTGATCTTTGACGTAATCAATCACATCTTTTGAGTGATCACGAATGAGTTCGGATAATCGGATGTTCGGATAATCGATGTTCGGATAATCGGGATTCTACTGTATATAAAAGGCAAAGGTGACTGACTGACTGACTGACTGACTGACTGACTGACTGACTGATCTATCAACGCACAGCTCTAACCACTGGACCGATCGAGCTGAAATTTAGCATACAGGTAGCTATTAGGACGTAGGCATCCGCTAAGAAAGAATTTTTGAAAATTTCAACCTCAAGAGGGTTAAATAGGGGGTGAAAGTTTGTATGAAAGTCCGTCATTTTTCAAGTTATATCCATGAAACTTTGTATTTAGGCTTTCAAATAAAAATAAAGAAACACGTGTTTCACAGATTTTGAAAAATCCATCCTCAGAGGCATCAAATAGGGGATGAATGTTAGTATGAAGTAAAATAGGGGTTTAAAAAATCGAACCTAACGTGAGCGAAGCCGCGGGTTAAAGCTAGTTAATTATAAAAAGATAACCTTTATTGTACAGGGTTAGATATGTAGGCTATGAAAATAATTATGCTGATTTATTATTGTTATGAATCCAACAGTTATAAGGGAACACTTCTCGTAGGTATGATATTTTATTTTATTTTACTTGACAATTCAACAATATTCATGCACAAATGTAAAAATATCGACAAAGAGACTTACAACTAAAAGACAATTAGCAAAAATATCAATAACTGGCATGTACAAAAGATTTAGGGACATACAGATTATTTTAAGTAGTGTAACAAAAATTATAGCAATTTCTACAAATTAGCTCCCTTACGCCGGGAGTCAATGACATTACAACGAAAGCAGGTTGACGTGGAATTAAATAAATTGAGTTGCTGATAGTTTTGAAAAGCGATTGATGCCACCCTACCGTCAAAGACGTGCCGCCAAGCGATTTAGCGTTCCGGCACGATGGCGTGTAGAAACCGATAAGGGGTATGGGTTGAATTTACACTGCTATACCCCTTCCAAGTTCTTCTTCCAAGATCTTAGACTGCATCGTCACTTACCATCAGGTGAGATCGTAGTCAAGGGCTATCTTGTCATTGAATAATAAAAAAATAAAAAAAAAATAAAAAAATGCAGGAGTGGTAAGCTAGGTCAGTGCGGCTACGATTACGTCTAAATATGTTGTAGGTAAGAATATTAGCTGAACTTGACTTAAATTCTCCTTTCCCCTCCAAATAAGCGAAAAGCTTGTGCTAGGAGTGAGTACGACGATAGTACAACGGGTGGGGCTCGAACCTGCGACTTTTCAGTTTTCAGTCCGCACCTTTAGCCGTTGGGCTATTGAGGCTTTTTGAACATTGTTCGAAAACTGATTTTCAGCCTCTGAGGAGTTATCCGAAACTGATGTGTATAGGAGTTTCCTGAACAATATGGTCAAATGAATTTGCTCCGGTGATTGGACTAGTAACCTACTTAGTCATAATATAATGTAATAGTAATTAGCGCCAGAATTAAATAGCGCCTAATGTATATTTCCTGTTGACCGTGTAGCCTGGGAAAATTTTTCAACCTTACTTTATTTACTTTATACGTATTTCGCTCATTCGCCGCAACACTAGTTTGTCTAAAAAATAACTTTCAAAAAATATGTCTGAAGGTTCAATATTTTCAAAATTTTAGTTTTAGGAAGTTTTACAGTAAAGTTTACTTTTCAACTAATCTATCTATACTTATAATAAAACTGTAACGGGACGTATTTTGTACATTAAATATGTATATTTAGATGTACAAAATTCGTATCGATAAATAATTAAGCATACTCCGATTAAAATTTTCAAAATATATTTTGAAAATCTATTAGAAATATTTTGTCTAATTTTGGTGAAGACCTATTTAATAATTATCAGAGATAGACGATATAACTTCTCGCGGATAAGAGCAAATCATTCTAAACTTTTTCCACGCGGGCGAAGTTGCGGGAATCAGCTAGTTTAAAATATTTCTTAAAATAGACTTCTTATATATATTTCTTAGAATAGCATAGATAAATTGAATTAGAAATATTTCTTTTATCCTAGAAAACAAGAGAGTTTCCGCGAGAATTACAAAACCTCAATCCATGCGAATGAAGTCGCAGGCATCAGCTAGTAATATGAAAGTGTGTTTGTTTGGTGGTTTGTCCTTAATCACACAACAAGGGAATACCGGATTGACGTGATTTTATGGATGGATATAGTTGAGGATTTGGAGAGTGACATGGGATATCTTTTATCCCGGAAAAAACATAGGGTTCCCATGTTATTTTTAAAAACCTCACCAAGCGGACAAAGTCAAAGCGGTTTAGAAAGAATAGTGAGCGAGGCTTATAATCTTAGGCTGCATTTTCACTTACCATCTGGTGAAATCGCCGTCAAGCGCTAGTCTATTACTTATATTTTTATTTATGTTAAAAAATGCTACAGGTTACACAGATACTTTCATATCTTTATCGTAGGGGTTAACTTTAATTATTTTACCCATTCTTCTTCTTCTTCTTCTTCAACTTATAGACGTCCACTGCTGGACATAAGTCTCTTGCATGGACCTCCACAGAACTCGGTCTTGCGCCGCCTGAATCCAGCGACTCCCTGCGACTCGTTTAATGTCGTCGGTCCACTTAGTGGGGGGTCTGCCAACACTGCGCTTCCCGGTGCGGGGTCGCCACTCCAGCACCTTGGGACCCCATCGACCATCAGCTCTTCGAACTATGTGCGCCGCCCATTTCCACTTCAGTTTCGCGACTCGCTGAGCTATGTCGGTGACTTTGGTTCTCCTACGGATCTCCTCATTCCTGATTTGATCTCGCAGTCCCAGTCTACCCAGTTTACCCAGTCTATCACATGTGTTTTTTGTAAACAATTTTTGTCATTGAATTAATAATTGTCGCTAGACCTTTGACTCCGGTCGGCAACAATGAATAAATCTTTATTTATTTTTTAAATATTGCTCATTGAAAATATGTTCTTTATACCTTTCTATTGTTTCACTAATGGCATTGGGTCTTCGACAGCGGTCTTCGATCACAGAAAAATAAGGGGATTCAGCACTTCATACTTCAACTATTATTCAAATGCATCATTGTTCCTTGTCACTGAAATAACTGCTTCACGTCAATGTTCGATGACAGACTAGCTAGCGAAATGATCTGCACTCATATTTAGTGGTTATACAAATCGGGCTAACATGCGATATCCACTTATTTTTCTATGATCGAAGCATTGGGTACATTAAATGGTTTGCTTTTGTAAGATGATAAAAACGTCACTCTGCATGATATTCTCAGTACTGGAATAGAATACCTCTAGATAATAAGTTCACCTTTGAACGTTAACAATATATAGTGCATTAAAGAATCAGGACAAACAAAGATAGCTATACTGTTGCCAACCAGAGTCAAAGGTCCTTTAATTACAGGGACATTCCCACTAATAGGTACAACTGATAGGTTCAACCGTTGATCTGATAGGACTTTTTTCACCAGTAGTACAACTGTTAGAAGGATTTAGACGCTGACGATTATAGACAGACACTAGATATAGAGAACTCTACAGTGTTCCTGAGGGTGACCCTGGATAATAAGCTTCAATGGAGAGCTAGAGAGAGAGAGAGAGAGAGAGATAGAGACACTGTCGGGTAAACTTAGCGCGGCCGCCTTTGCTGTCAGGAAAATAAGACACTTTACCGACGTTTAAACAGCTACGCTCGTCTATTTTGCATACTTCCATAGGCTGCCTGACTGGCTTTTTGTCTGGTGGAAGGCTTTGGTCGTGGCTAGTTACCACCCTACTGTCAAAGACATGCCGCCAAGCGATTTAGTGTTCCGGCACGATGGCGAGTAGAAACCGATTAGGGGTATAGGTTGAATGCCATACCCCTTCCAAGTTAGCCCGCTACCATCTGAAACCGTATCATCACTTACCATCAGGTGAGATCGCAGTCAAGGACTATCTTGTCATCGAATAAAAAAGGCTACTCGTACATTTTATATGAACAAAATAAATATGACTAAATATGTTAAGTACATAAAATTTTTTTTAGTCGGGTACTAAGGTACCTACAGTTTTTAATATATTATTTTCTTCTGATTCTCACAGTTCACGATACTATTGCTCTAAGGAGTAAGCCACCTCATCAACGATATCGTGAAGTTGTCGTATCGTAATCGTAGTCGTCCGGTGTAAATGTGTGTTGTTCTATATAACACAGTTGGGGGCTGGTGCATGCCAGTTATATTGGTGTTGTTCATGTATCCGCCCTCACTAACGTTGTAAGTGTTGCCGCGAATGATGGTGTTTGTGTTACCAGTGTTGTGTTTGTTGTTTGTGCTCGTCGGAGCCGCGGAGATCACAGGTCGGTGTCCTTTTTATTTTATCCTGCTTCTCTTAAAGACAAATAAACTTCCAAAGACGATACATCTTCATCAGAATTTTTATCCATTCCTTCAGGAATACTCAAACCAAACGAACTCTTAAAATTTATTCTAATCACGAATTTTTAAATCTATTCCTTCAGGAACATATAAGCCAAACAGTCTTCAGATTCACCCACATCACAATTTTTTTTATCTACTTATTCCTTCAGGAATACTCGATCCAAACGAACTCTTAAATTTATCCTCATCAAGAATTTTTAATACTTTTCCTTCAGGAATACTTAAACCAGACTTCAGATTCACCCTTATCACGATATTTTTAATCTATTCCTTCAGGAATACTCAATCAAAATGAACTCTTCAAGTTTATCTCATCACCATTTTTTAAAACTATTCCTTCAGGTACTCCTGACTTACTTAAACCAGACTTCAAATTCATCCTCATCACAATTTTTTTAATCTATTCCTTCAGGAATACTCAATACAAACGAACTCTTCTTTGTCCTCATCACGATTTTTTAAAACTATTCCTTCAGGAATACTTAAACTAGGCTTCAGATTTACCCTCATCAAAATATTTTTAATCTATTCCGTCAGGAATACTCAATCCAAACGAACTTTTCAAATTTTTCCTCATCACAATTTTTTAAAACTATTCCTTTAGTAATACTTAAACCAAGCAGACTCTTTAGATTTATCTTCATTACAATGTCCAATTCCATCACTATTCAATTCAAGAGGATGGCCAAATTGTTTCCATTCATGTATTTTGTTTTACTTGAACAATAAAAAAATAAATTAAAAAAAAAACACCCTTTTAGAGAAGTCAGTCCAACGCGGATGAAGTCGCGGGCGTCATCTAGTATATTGTAAGTGTATAGAAGATAGAAGATTAGCATATTATTATGCGTCACAAACTTTTGTACAAGAACGATAACAAAAAAAATAAGTATAACGTCAAAGGTATTTGGGCTTTTCCAGTCGCAGGATTTAATTAGCCGGCGCAGAAAATAAATAAACATAAATTAGTGGGCATATTTCGATACCTCCTACGTAAGTTGTAGTAACCCACAAAATTGGCATTTTAGGTTTTGTGCACTATATCGTTTGTTTTTATCTATTTTATGTGTTCGTTTAAAAAATATTAAAAACAGCATTTTTTAACATACTCTCAAGACTTATAAAGTTGTGTCGTTATTAAAACGACGGCCTGAACCATTTTATTGACCTTCAAAACAATTAACGCGTCACGTAAGTGTTTTGGGGATACAACAACTTACGTAGGAGGTATCGATTTGGTCGTATCAGGGTGCTTATACATACCTTTAGTACTATTAGGTATTCTGTGACTATGCTCTCTTATGCGTCGTGTTATTTGCTGACTCCTTTCTACTAATTACATATTGGTTGCCTTGAAATTTGAAATGCAGTGGTCCAGTAGTGCGATTCTCTAAAAATGATTGAGAGACGATTGCTCTCTTTTTTTTATTCGATCCAATTGCATCCCGTCGTGACCACGGTCCATGCAATTGGCTCGAAATATCGACAATCCCAACTAAAATAATTACCGTGGTATACGTAATTTTTTATAACAATTAATTCAAATAAATATCTTAGGGCTGGCGCAAAAGGAGCGACAAACAACGCAAGAAACCGGTAGATTTTCTATACCCGATGCCAATAAAAAAACCCATCATGTTTTTCCAAATAATAATATTTTAATCAAAGTAATATATATTCTAGTGCGCGCCAGCTAAACAACCGTTTATGGATAAAATACTAGACCAGAATCTTAATCTATATAAATCTATCGGTTGGCTGCCGACCAGATCATTTTAAGACGTATTGGTATAATAGAAATTATATATTCCGATTCAAAAATCAAGTAATGTCCAAGTTTTGTAAATAAAATAATATAATTGTAATGTACCTATGTTTATTACAAAATAACTGGCCTCTTAATTGAGCTTATAATTGATTTTTTAACAATAAGACGTGCCGCCAAGCGTTTTACCATTATGTTACGATTGCGTGTAGAAACCGATTAGAGGTATGGGTAGTATATACTTACTGCCATACACTTCCAAGTTAGCTCACTCTATCATCTAGAGTTTTTGAATGCGAGTGAAGTTTCTTGCTAGGCAATAAATCGTATCGCCTAGTGTAAACAAATAGTGGGAGTTTCGCCACTCGAAAGCAATTATCGGCCCTCTAAACTCTCCTCGGTCACCGCGTGTGCTAAATAATCTTAGTAGATTCGCCATTCGATTTTCCATTGTCACAAATGGCAAGGTCTCATTCATAAAAACGGTATAGATTGATTTGTTAGAATTCGAATCTACGTGCGCCGCCCATTTCCACTTAAGCTTCGCGAAGGCACGACTCGCTGAGCTATACTGCCTTCATAAGGAAAACAGATGTATCTGACATTTTTTCCGAAAATGAGTTAGACACACGTTCGGCATCAAAACAAAAACACTCATCTACCAGTATTTTTAAAGTTTAAACTTATCACATTGATCAAATTGATAAGTCCACGTTATTAAGGCGTTAGTTACACAAGAAGATTTTCTCGAATGCCAGTGGCAAGAAATAGTTTGCGAAATAGTATACGAAAATTTTCCATACAATTTTCGCCCGCAATTATACATATTATACACTAGCTAATTCCCGCTATTTCGTCCGCGTGGAAAAAGTTTACAGTGACTAACTACTATCCGCAAGAAGTTATCTCCTCTATCTCCGATAGTATTTAGTAGATTTCCACCAAAATTGGAATAAATATTTCTAATAGTACATAATTCATAATAAAAAAGGAATGATCAAAAACTTTCATCCCCTATCGCGGACAAACCTTATTGTTTATCAGGATAGGATTACGTGACAAAAACTCGTATCAGTTAAACAATGTTCGAATATAAGTGCCGAAAATTTCGCTCGCATTCTCTCTCTCTCTCAAGGAGAAACTCTCCTTGTTTAATTGAGACATTATACTATATAAAGTTTTTCCGAAGTACCTAGTACCTACTTGGTCGAGGCTGGAAGTAGTCAAATCTATGAGCGAGAGGATTCGTAACGATTCTCGAAAACAACAAATAAACATGACTCAGCAGCGAGATAGGTCTGTTTTTCTTCATTAAAGTGTTATTACAGGTATTATGTGCCACGCTTCTGGTATTGTTTTGGTGTTGACGGAATTGTACAATTGCTAAGTAGTATGTACCTATATTTACCTCAATTTTTATTACTTGGTACTTGAGAGTATAACATCATATCATCATATTTTGAAGCCTCAATAGCCCAACGGAGCGGACTGAAAACTGAAAGGTTGCAGGTTCGAACTCCACCCGTTGCACTATTCTCGTACCCACTCCTAGCACAAGCTTTCCGCTTATTTGAGGGGGAGAGGAGAATATAAGTCAATTTCACCTTGGCTAATATTCTTTCTTTAAAAAAATGCTCTCAGTGGAAAAAGATAGCTTTACATTTTGACCGATCAATTTATTTAAGATCTTGTTTACAACAGAATTCGCAATATACGTACACCTTAATTTGCTACGTCTTAAATACAAGAATGCAAATGTAAACAAGATAATAATTAAAGCAAAAAAACTAAATTTTTTATATAATATGTAGATTTAAGTACTTCTTTGATTTAATTTTATCTTTTTTATCTGTACTTACTTTCAAAATAACTACTTAACTGTATTTTGTTGACCTTAGGGTTCCGTAGTAAAAGTCAAACTCCCATAAGACCATTTAATTTGGTTCGCGCTATCCTCTAAAGCCAATGTCTGCTTTTCGAATAGGTATGATGAAAATAACTAAGTATTTCTTAAAATTTTCCATTTTGCCATCGAATTTTTTTTCCGGACATACCTAATAGCATCTTACTTTTTACTAATAAATTCGAAAGTGTGTTTGTTTGTTGTTTTTTACTTTAACTGCAATAGATCCTCAAATCGACTTGATTTTTGAAGGACCTGGGAGAGTGACATAAGTTTTTTATTCAACAACAAAAAAACAAAGTTCCCGTGGGGTTTTAAAAAACAAATCCACGTGGACGAAGTCGCGATCATCAGCTAGTATACGATACACCTGTAACAATTGCAACCATTATGTTATTATCAAGAATTCTTCTCGTCTATTTATCTCATACAAAAAGTCTACGGGAAAAAATTATAACACCGGTTCTAATTGCGAAGATCCTCTATTGTTATGAGTTATGACTAAGTAGGTACTTATCAGTAACATAACTTACCATAGACCAGTGATGCGATTCTCTAAAAATGATTGCAATCTATTAAAAACTAGCTGATGCCCGCGACTTCGTTCGCGTGGATTTCCTGAATTTTCTTTGCTATAAACCTCACGGAGCCCGAGACCTTTCCAACGAATGCCAAACCGTGGAAATCGGTTTGTGCGTTCTGGAGTTATAGCGTCAGGAAGGAAAACCCGACTTATTTTTATATAGTAGATAATCGGAAATGGTGACTCTTATACCTATTTACAAAATAATTGATTTTGAATTTTTCGTTTTTCAACTGTTCTTTTTTTTATTCGAGCTGTTCAATGTTCATCCCTGTATTAGGGCGAACTAAACCATAAAAAAAATTCAACTCTGTCAAGCTGTTTTAGCGAGACTAATTAACAGCAATTGATGATGCCTCAATAGTGAAGCCTCGAAAATGAAAGCAAAAATCTCGAAAAATGAACCATCTAATTGTGCATCTAATTTGGCCTTTTAAGCACCATGCTTCCGTGGTGAACAAAGATCATTGACACAAGGAAAAAACCGAAGCGTTCCGACCTAACTGATGATCTGTGACGGCAATTAGTTATGAATACCATAATAATTCAAAATTCCGATGAGTTATTAAGTATTAGTGTCAAAAAAAAATCAAAATCAAAATTTATTTATTTCATGTAGGCCAACTTGTAGCTCTTATGACACGTCATAAATCTACCACCGGTTCGGAATGCAGATTCAGCTGACAAGAGCCGGCAAGAAACTCAGCAGTTGCTCTTTTCAAAAAAAAAAAATTTTTTACAATGGTTAACAAAACTATGCTATGCACACAGTGTTTCCACAAAGAAGTTTCAAAAATGCACACCTACCACAACCTAACACATGTTAAGATGGACAGACACAAAGCAGACCCATTTCCCATTCATTTCGTAAACAATATTTATGTTTATCACAATTAGTTATTACATAAAAGGCTAAATCAATAAAAATGCTAATATCCTATGAATTGTAGAATTATATATAGAGCTATAAACGCACTGGATTTTTATAAAAGAAAAATATCACTATAAGTACCTACCTAATTTTACTTAATGCAATATTTTCTGGCTTATTAGCTATAGGCGAAACTAAAAGGTTCCTTGTAGTTTTACCTCTTCTTCTTCTTAATTAACTGACAGTCGTCCACTGCTGGACATAAGTCTCTTGTATGGACCTCCACAGGCCTCGGTCTTACGCCGCCTGAATCCAGCGGCTCCCTGCGACTCGTTTGATGTCGTCAGTCCATCTAGTGGGGGGTCTGCCAACTCTGCGCTTCTCGGTGTGGGGTCGCCACTCCAGCGCCTTGGGACCCCATCGACCATAAGCTCTTCGAACTATGTACCCCGCCCATTTCCACTTCAGTTTCGCAACTCGCAGAGCTATATCAGTGACTTTGGTTCTCGTACGGATCTCCTCATTTCTGATTTGATCTCGCAGGGATACTTCGAGCATAGTTCTCTCCATCGCCCGCTGACTGATTGAGTTTTACATCAGAACTCTAAAAACCTTTGAACAACGCAAAGTTGCGGGCAAAATAATTTGAACACGCATAATAGCAACCTATTTAAAAAACTCAATAGTAGATTGAATTAAAAACCCCCGACTGCATGGAAAATTTTCTGACGTCAATTGGAGACGGGTTCTATATAGAATACTAGTAGGGCGCGTGGGTGCGCGGCTCGCTAAAGCGAACCGCGGTTTTTCTGTCCACCAAGTGGACCTTCGGGTCTTGATCATCTTTTCCCAAGGAAGCACTCTTCCATCTTTTATAATCTCTGAAATAAACACCGACGAAATTTGTATGGCCGCCATCTTGAATCCGCCATTTTGGAGGTTTTTTTCGGCTCTCTGCCAATTGGATGAGGTTTCGAGTGACTTTTGTTTGTACACCCCCCACCTATCTTCAATATCCTGACCGTGCTTCTCACCCGTCTCCGAAATCCTCAATCATCAGCTCCTTACATATTTTTCATCCAAGTGAATTTTTGTCCTCTATACGAAACCATCAGAAATTTCGGAAAGGAACGTATCAAAGTCTTGCATACATTTTATATGAAAAAAATATATTCCGCCATCTTGATTTTTTTCTATTCATCAAGTAGACCTGCGAGTCTTTATCATCTTTTTCTAAGGAACCGCTCTTACATCTTTCGTAGTCTCTGAGATAAACACCGACGAAATTTGTATGGCCGCCATCTTGAATCCGCCATTTTGGAGGTTTTTTTCGGCTCCCTGCCAATTGGATAAGGTTTCGAGTGACTTTTGTTTGAACAATCTCCACTTATCTTCGATACCCTGACCGTGCTCCTCACCCGTCTCCGAAATCCTCAACCATCAGGTCTCTCCATATTTTTTCTCCAAATGAATTTTTGTTCTCTATACGAAATAATCAGAAATTTTGAAAAAGAACCGTATTAAAGTCTTGCATATATTTTGTATGAAAAAATAAAAAATCCGCCATCTTGAATTTTTTTCTATTCATCAAGTAGACCTTCGGGTCTTGATCATCTTTTTCGAAAAAACCACTCTTCCATCTTTTATAGTTTCCGAGATAGACACCGACGAAATTTGTATGGCCGCCATCTTGAATCCGCCATTTTGGAGTTTTTTTTCGGCTCTCTGCCAATTGGATGAGGTTTCGAGTGACATTTGGTTGAACACCCCCCACCTATCTTCGATACCCTGGCCGGTGCTCCTCACCCGTCTCCGAAATCCTCAATCATCAGCTCTCTCCATATTTTTGTTCCGAATGAATTTTTCTCCTCTATACGAAACCGTGAGTGAAAAAAAATTTTTCCATACAAAATTTTACAGGAGAGGTGATCAATGAGTCAGTGAGTCAGTCAGTCAATCAGTGAATCAGCACGAGTAGCTATATATATATTAAAGCTTTAAGTTAATAAATTATATCTTTTGAATCTAAGCTAGTCTAAGACCTTTCATAAAAAAACTCACGAATCATTATGTATAATTCGCATTAGTTTATTCAACAAAATTATTATTTATCCATGGCTTCGTCTGATTAATTTCCTTTAGATTTACATACCATAATAATATTTTAAGCAGTGATATCCTAGTGGTTTGACTGCGGTCGCCTGTTCGGGAGGTCGCAGGTTCGACCCCGGACACTCTCCTCTGACTTTTAGGAGTTATCTGCGTTTAAGCAATCAAATATCACATGCTAAACATAGCGAGGAACCTGCACGCCTGAGGGTCCTACTTTAATGTCCAAAAAATACCAAAAAAAAACACGTTTCTACAAGGAAACGTTTTTTTTAAGCTATTGCATAGCTTCTATCGCGGGCCTTGAGCGTGGAGACCGAATCCAGAAATTCCGTAACGAAATAAACCTAAGGCTCGACGGAAATACGGACTCCTCTCACCGCTAGACGGCGTTGATAAAAAATGCTATGCAATAGCTTTACCGCGGCAGTCCCCGAGTGCCACACGTCTTTTTTTTGGAGTGGGGGAGCCCCCTTTTATTTTTAATCTTAATAAATAATTATTTATTGTTATAGCGGCAACAGAAATAAACATTCTCTGAAAATCTCAACAGTCTACCTATTACGCATTATGAGATATAGCGCGCTGACTGATAAACGGACAGAAGGACGGACAGACGGACTGACAGTAGAGGTTTAGAAACAGGGTCCCGTTGGTTACCCATTGGATACGGAAGCCTAAGAAGAACCTGAATATCATTAAAACTTAAAACAATTAATAGTGTAAATTAAAATTGAAACAAGCTTTTAAAGTAACAATCGATTATCACTGCCTCGACTATTGCGCTTCTAAGCATTACAGTACGTTGCCAATTTTTGTTTTTCAATGACATTTAAAGTTATTAACTTTTAATACTGACATTTTGTTTCATATTTCATTGTATAATATCAAAGTCAAAAGTCATTTATTGCATTATACATTGCCTCTACATTGCAACATACATAAATACAGGAAAAATATAAATTAACAATATTCGCACACCAATCCTGGTAAAATGTATAAGGCTCGATTTTCCTTATTACATCACATTGAACCTGCATTTTGGTGAATAAATAATCTATCTATCTAAATTATTTTCGAGCCTTCATAAATATTTATGTTGTTTGCCTCGAACTGACACCTCGCACCCTAAAAGTTCGTAGGCACAAGAATGGTATGTCAAGTTTTGGCATAGAGAACTTTTTGCAAGAAACAACTCTGTCAATGTTATTAATTTTGATACCCACATACCTATAAGTTTTTGTTATTTAACTACAGGATATAACTATGAACTATGTGTGTACAATTAAACATTTTTTTAATATTATTAAGCGTTTATGTTAATCATTTATTAGCTTTAGCGTTTTTGGGTTGACTCTGGATCCAAAACAAAAAAACACCTATTTAATTAAGTAATACCTACTTACTAGCACAGCTTACTAGTAAATTCTTTAAGTAATTATCTAAAATTTAAAAAAAAAAACATCGGTGTTATATTTAGAAAGTCCTTATCGAGTCTATGTAAAAAATGGCCGGTTAAGTTAAAAAATTAAAACTTTATTCAAATTAATTGTGAATTTTCTATTGATTAATTCAGTACGTTTTAATTAATTAACCTGTGTGATGATTCTTTATTTAAAAATGATTGATGAGTGTAACGATCGCAATGACCTCTGATTGGTTGGTACCCTGCCGCTATTGGTTAAAATGCATTGATGCAGCAAGAACGCCGTAAATTCAGCCAATCAGAGGCCATTGCGATAGTTACACTGATGCAATCATTTTTAGAGAATCGACACACATATATGCTAAACCTTAGTCCAGATAAGAAAATAATAAACCTTGCATATTTATTTCAGTAGACAGACAGATAGACGGATATGTGCAAATCCATCCAAGTAGACCCGGAGACCTCGCTTCGATCGGCCAAATATGACGCAATGATACATAACATGCCAAGTCGATTTTTTGCCGCACTGACCTCTATCTTTAATCTGTGATTAACTCTGGACTTGCTGTCCCTATACAAATGACAGCATAATTACGGATAAATTTGAAGCGCCTCTCTTGACGTACGAGTGTCTCTGGAACTAATAATATTGCGAATGACGCACCGACCTCTTTATTTAATCTATGATTTTATATGAAATCATAGATTAAAATTACTATTACTATTGTAGCGTATCGTCTTCTACGACAAAAGGAAAAGTTTTGCATAGCGCCTACATAGCGCAGTCTATTATTTACTTTAAATAATGACTTTTTCAAGCGGACAAAAATAAGAAATTAAAAATTACCCCTTGACTTTCAAGATGTCATTGCCATGCAAAGCATTTCCAGGATCCTATATCATTTCCGAGAGAAGAAAATTTCCGTCATAGTTGTGGTTACAGTAAAAAATAAAATTATTATTTTCTTGTCAACGGTACGGTATGACGTCATTTTGTAATGGTCGATGACGGCCAACTTGACGTGGATGGGTAGTACACTTGCGTGCTTCGGAGCACGTAAAGCCGTAGTTCTTGCACCTCATCATAGTTTTTTTATATATATTTTGAGCGAGCAAACGAGCAGGCGGGTCACCTCATGTTAAGTGATTACCGTCGCCCAAGGAACATAATACTCTAACGAACCACCGCCCATGAACATTTGTAGCACCTGAGGCACCACCAATGCGTTGCCGGCTTTTTAGGAATTTGTTGGTCCGCCCCTTGAATAACATTCAATTGTAATTCAGTGGGAATACCGTCGCAGGAAGTTGATTCCACAGTTTCAATTTCTATACGAACACGATTTGGCTAATAAAGTAATGTTTACAGCAAAGCGCTACTTGATAACTTGGTCCGCCCAGCAAGTCCAGTGTTACACATAGATGAATAAAAATAGAAGTCAGTGTTTTGCCGGCTTTTTTTTCAACTTTCCGAACCGGCCGGCATCGCCGGTAGCCGCTACGGTCGGTCATTACCATGCGCTAGACCTTGATGGATAAATATTTAAATTATTATCGAATATTAGTGAAAATTCGAGTGATTATCCTGTTTTTAGGTCAAGTTAAACGTATTGATATTAGACTGATAGTTACGTCGCTGAATTCGCAAATGACCTCGGTATTAATACGAGTAAAATTGATTGCTGTTTATACGAGCATCTCTAAAACAATAACAAACATCTCTAAAGTATTAATCACAAGATCACACTATATAAATTATAAAGTTGAGTGTGTTTGTGTGTGTATGTGTGCATGTGCGTGTGCGTGTGTGTAGCTCTTACCCAGCATTTATAGGCTACATTTTATCCTGGAAAATTAAAGAGTTTCCGTAGGAATTAAAAAGCCTTAATCCACGCGGACGAAGTTGCGGGCGTCGTCTGGTATTAAATGGCTAAGTGCGAATCGGACCAGCACACGAAGGGTTCCGTATCATCCTACAAGATTCAACACCAACATTATTAAGATGAAGAAAAATATAAAACTTTCTTGTACAGAAACCCTCTTTAAATTTTAACTTATTTCTTTTTGTTATTAAACGTTATAGCAGCAATAGAAAGCATACATAAATCTATACTAATATAATAAAGTGCAAGAGTTTGTTTGTTTGAACGCGCTAATCTCTGGAACTATCAGTCGGATTTGAAAAATTATTTTTGTATCTGATAGCCCAATTCTTGAGGAAGGTTATAGGCTATCCAATATCTCGGTACGACTCTTAGAAGCCGAGCAAAAAGAAAAAATAGCGCGGGTGAACAATGCGATGCGGTAAGTCGGTGGTCGAGGGCGGTCACCCGACGAGAACCGAACAAGAACCGAACCGCAACCGAAAGGCTATTTACCCGGAAGATTAAAAGCGTTCCCACGGGATTATTGAAAACTAAATCCACGCGGACAAAGTCGCGGACAACAGCTAGTAATGCAATATGTATCATGACATTTTAAAATAGATTTAAAACATCAATACGTATTTGTTTTGCAGATGAGCAGTACTACTCTATGCCAAGGCTGTACGAGCTCGACAACTACGAGGAGTGCCTGGCTGCCCGCGGAGCGTTCTGCCTCGGCTCCTTCCACCTCACGTCCAAGCGCTACAGCCGCCTGCTGGACGTTATACAGGTACCTCACTCAAAACCATCCTATCATTCTATCTTATCTATCTAGGATCTTTTCTATCGGTATCTTCTAGGCAAGCGTGCTCCAACCTAGACTTTATCATTGCTATCCAGCGTTCTCTAATCTATTCTCGTATCTATTCTCTTTCCATGCTCTTTTTCTAAGATCGCTAACGCTAGAGCAGGGGTTCCAGGAAAGTTTTTTTTTAATCGCACGTCCTATCCTTTCCGAAAGGAAGCGCGATAAAAAAACCCGTGCTCTAGAGCGTTAGTTATGACGGAAAGAGAACACGTTTGTAATAATATGGCTGGGGCGCAAATCTCAGTGGAGTTAGTATAAGATTTAACACGATTGATCGTTTTCGTATACTATGACATTAGCGTCAAAATAAAATGAACCTTAACTGTATTGACTTAAAATCACAAATTTAGTACAACCGATTTTACTTTGGAGCGTATCCGTATACGTGAAAGTATATGAATGCATGCACGCAATTTAGCTCTAATTCAATGTAATTATGGTTCATTTTACTTTGACGATAATGTCATAGTATACGAATACGATCAATCGAAGTAAATCTTATACTAACCCCACTGCTCTCACCTTCGGCAAAAAAAAACTGTTTGGTATTTTTCCATAACGGGTCCCTCACCTTTCTTAGCGTCACTAAATATTGCCAACGGCTTCTTTTGAAATTTTAGGTCCTTACAACTTACAACTTAGACCATTCAACCTTACAATGACTGAATTAGATTTATTTAATTTCATTTGTTGGTTGGTAAAACAAATCTCTTATTTAACCATGCGAATTTAACTTCGATGATAAGTTATCATCTTAAAACAGCTGTAAGGTTATCATTGATAACCTTATAGTTTTGATTCGTTATTAATTTTATATCTTTTTTTGGAAAAGTCAAGTAAGTAATAATAATGTAGTATTTGCCCTCACTTAAAATATATAAATAGGTAAATATATATATAAAATTCAAAGTCCTGACTGACTGATTGACTGACTGAGATATCAACGCACAGCCTAAACTACTGAAGTTAGAAACTTGAAATTTTTACGGTTGGTTCCTTTTATGACGTAGGCGCACACTAAGAAAGGATTATTGGAAATTCCACCCCTAAGGGGTTTAAATAGGGGATGGAAGTTTATATGCAACTCCGTCATTTTTCAAGCTGTTTCCATCAAAGTTGGTATTTGAGCTTTCAGTTAAAAATAAAGAAGTACGTGTGTCACAGTTTTTGAAAATTCCACCCCAAAATCTAATTCCACGCGGACGAAGTCGCGGGGGCAAAAGCTAGTAGGTAAATAAATGTAGGCTCCTACCATAAAATAAAATATGCAGGCCAAAAAAATTAAATAACCGGTCAAATTGGTGACGGATTCACACACGAAAAAACGCCGAAAAAAACACGTTTCTAGTAGAGCGGACCCCGTTTAATTTTTAATTTATTTTTATTATTTGTTATAACTAGCGGCAACAGAAATATACATTCTCTGATCAACTATCTACCTATTACGGATCATGAGATACAGCCCAATGACAGACAGACGGACGAACAGCGGAGGCTTAGTAATAGGGTCCCGTTGGTTACCCTTCGGGTACGGAACCCTAAAAACTCACGACGAAGTCAATGAACTCAGTACAAAATACAAAATTCAAAGCTATGATATGAATAAGTTCTTCCTATATAATACATACAAAACTACCTCGTTACATCGAAAAACTGGATTGTAATAGGTTTTTAATATAAATTAAGACGGAAAGTTTTGTATTTTTTAGGACGACTTATCTCTATAGAATCTTATAATAGGTATGAATAAAAGATGAGGGCATGGGAGAATCATTCATGAATGCAAGTTTAGATGTAATTACACCAACAAAGATAAACAAAAAACACCCCTGATATGTGAAATTTAAAAAAATAATATGTAATTCGCCATTTTGTGATTTCGGCCATCTTGGATTTTAAATTTATCATAGTATTCTACTAGTCAAGCCCTTTCATTTGATACCCATATAGAGGGAGTTGTGAAAAAATTATGTTGGTAATACGCCATTTTGTGGCGGCGGCCATCTTGGACCGATTTTCATCAAACATAGCTAAGAACACTTCCGACTAATTCACCTTTCATGCAAAAACACACACACGCAGACACGGGGGGTTAGGATAATGCGAGAGATCTGCAGCAGCTAGAGGTAGGTTCGCAAAGACAAGAAGAACCAAATTCGTTGTTTCAAATACAAATTCAAAATTATACCTATTATTCATTTCATGGTGGCCAAATTGTGCTCCCACTACGAGTAGGTACAAGTCGAGAATCTACCACCGCACCGGTTCGGAAAGCTGATTCTGCTGAAAAGAGCCGGCAGGACACTCGGCAGTTGCTCAGTTATTCAATGCTGAGCGGTCGGCACCGTGTTCCCTGCCACGGTGCGGGATAGAAAAGTAACTCACACAAGTTACTAATATATAACTTTACTAGCTTTTGCCCCCGCGACTTCGTCCGCGTGGAATTAGATTTTGGGGTGGAATTTTCAAAAACTGTGACACACGTACTTCTTTATTTTTAACTGAAAGCTCAAATACCAACTTTGATGGAAACAGCTTGAAAAATGACGGACTTTCATATAAACATCCATCCCCTATTTAAACCTTTTAGGGGTGGAATTTCCAATAATCTTAGTGTGCGCCTACGTCATAAAAGGAACCAACTGTAAAAATTTCAAGTTTCTAATTTCAGTAGTTTAGGCTGTGCGTTGATATCTCAGTCAGTCAGTCAGTCAGTCAGGACTTTGAATTTTATATATATAGGTATAGATTACAAAAGTTATATTCTAAAGACTAAAGAGATAATATATGGGCATAGTGGCGGGTGTAGAACAACTGGCGTGGCGTGTTTGACGCGTCATATTTAATGTGTGAAACTGCTGACGCCAGGTGCCCGCTACAGTAAGTAACGATTCAGTCTAAGATGGTAGTTGGAACTTGGGATAGAGTATGGTAGTTTTTTAATGAAAGCCATACCCGCAATGGGCTTCTAGACGCCATCTTTGTGGCAAATGAATTAATTCAAATACATATGGAAGGAGGACAGAATCTGAGGAAAAGCAAAATATATGAGGCTAATCTCTACCCATTAGACAGTTAAATTAAAGCAACCGTTACAAATAAATTGGTTTTTGATCCTACGGCATATATAAAAACAGCTATTTTTACAAGCTTTTATTTAACTTGCAATATCAATTTGTTATTAATAACTTTATCCAAAATAAAACTTTATTATTTATTTTGAGTATTATTTCTTTAAATATGTTTATTGAGTACATTAGCCAGTAAATTAAATACAATATTATTGATAATATTATGTAATCTTGTTGGTGATACAAAACAAATAAATAAAACTGTACTTTAACAACATTAAATATCGACAGCTTTCTCTAAATGACATTTACTTTTTGATAGTATAATTTGGCCTTACATTCACAGTAAGTATATTGTTTTTGTTTGGATATAATTTTACAGAATTTCCTGATTTAAACTTGACTTTAAACCTGACTTTGCTGAAATAATTTTAATTGGCGGATTTAGTTTTTTAATTCATTTCCCTATCTAAGAATACCTACAAGGCCAATTCATGTTATTTTTTAAAAAGTCGCATATTGGAACTCAATTTTGGTAAAACCAATACCCACCGCAGAACGAACTTTCCGGTTTGATGCGCGACGCGCGGCACCCGAGACACAATTTCCATAGTTATAGGTTCATATACCTATCTAATTATACATATCATATTGTACTTATATTATATTTGCGTGCGTTGTATAAAAAAGTTTGAATAAAAGATCTAATCTTGATTAATAATATCGAAGATGGTCTCTGGGGTTTTGTTGATAGTTACTCAACGAAATAGGTAACTGCCACATAATAGGGATACCTAATATTATTTCTACGCCTATTATAGGTAGTGACGATCGATGTTTTCTGGCAGCTCACTATTAAAAAGAAACACTAAGAAGCTTAAGCTTACAACTTAACGAATTAGGATATAGTTACCCAGCAAACTAGGTAACTCAAGCTGCCACATAATATTATACACGCCTATAGGTAGTGATGATCAATATTTTCTGGCATCTCACTAAGAATTAAAAGAAAGCTTACAACTTGACGCGAACCCATAAGGTTTTCGCCTACCGAAAATCACTCCATGAACCTTAAAAGTTTTCACAAAAATCTAAAAATTTAATTCTTTCCAGACATTCTCCGAAGACAAGAACCATTTCAACCACACACACATCCAGCGAGGATACTGTGTGACGCAGCGATGTGCACACATCGACGGCAACTCCCTGCCAGATATCTTCCAAGAGTGCGTCCACAACCTGACGAAATCTCACTATGGTCTCGACACCGAGATGATAGATTTGGAGTATTGCAGAACTAAGGAAACGCCACCTAAATCTGTTATAGATGTACCGGATATGATATTTGCGGTTTTCGTTGGCCTTATCGTTATGGCAAATGTCGTTGGAACAGCGTATGACTTTTTAAGAAACCCGGATACTAAACGTAAGTTTTTATATTGTGTGTTTTAAATAAGCCATCACTAATTATAGTGTTTTATTCTATACCTAATCAATCTAATACACGCATTATTAATTAATTTTTTATTAATTTAAAGTTATAATATAGATTAGCGCTTGATCGCTCATAGTAAATGGAGACGCAGCCTAAGATTAGCTAGAACATACCTAATTGCCTATTCTTATTCGTACCAAAGTCTATAAAATATCAAACAAGTCATCTATCAGTTGAAAAGAACAAGAAGTTATAGTTGTAAAAACGGAAGCCGGCTCTAGTGAATCGCCAAGATTTGAAATGCCCAAATAAGGAAGCCGAAGGAACTGAATCTAAAATAGAAAAATTATTTGGAATTGGGCATTCCAAATCTTGACGATCCTTATCAGGAAAGAGGAAGCGAAACTCTTACTGCGGTTCGATTCGGAAGGTTAATGGAAGAATTATGTCAAATACTTAGTTTCTGCTGATGACCTAATAGGTCTAGCGGCAAACTTGTTCATTGTTCACGAGATTCGTGGGTTCTACTAAGCGTTATTGTAATTTTCTGTCAAAAGTAGGCCTCGGAGCACGTAAAGCCGTAGTTCTTGCACCTCATCCCATTTGTATACGAATACGATTCGCTAAGTCTAATAATGTTTACAGCGAACCGCTACTTGATGACTTGGTCTGCCCGCGTCAACTGGGGGAAGCTGACGGCATCTTATGAGAAGGAAGACCCGAGACTCTGCGCGCTTGACCCAGTCAATGGCATGAAGTAAGTGCGCTATCGAGTTTGAAATGAATGATGAATGAATGAATAAAATGAATGATGAATGAAACATTCCTTATTGTACAACAAGTAAACAATAAACGTAAAAAACTAAAAACTCTATTTACAAAACTTTGATATTGAATATGTATAAAAATAGGTTACAAGACCGACTTCAAACGCCACTACAAAGTATATCAATTGCGCCTATTAAATTTGAAGAGTTCCCTCGATTTCTCCAGGATCCCATCAACAGATCCTGACTTGATGACAATGGGGCCATCTGGGAACCCTTTCCAATAAAAAAAGAATTTTCCAAATTTGTCCAGGCGTCTTCGAGTAGTCGGGGAACATATATGTATAAAAGAAAAGATTCCGAAGAATTGAGAACATTCTCTTTTTTTGGAAATTGGTTAAAAAGAATATAAAAATTAAACAAAACCGAGGTTCTCAGGTTTGTTTTGGCAATGCTCGGTTCACATGTATAGGTAGACTACCTCAAGTCCTCAACCATATTGTTAAAGTTTTGTCATTTTGTTTGTTACAGAGCAATTACGCTGATCGCCGTTATTGTAGCGCACTCTTCAATATCTCACTACATGACTTTTGTTCTCAATCCCAAGTTTTTGGAAAGGGTAAGTTAATGAATGATGAGCTGATGCCCGCGACTTTGTTCGCGTGGTTTTAGTTTTTAAATATCCCGTGGGAACTCTCTGATTTTCTGAGAAAACAGGAGATTAAATCACTCTCCAGGTCCTCAGATATACGCATAGCTCTATTGCGGCGTGATTGAATGACAAACCAATAATAATCAAACCAACCAACGGGGTCGTGTCTGACGTGTGAAATCTAGTAATGAGATAAAAGTATTGAGTAATTGGGAAACTATTGATACACAGTAAAATAATATGTTTGCCAATTCTAAAGCATCATGCAAACTTGACGGCAAACTTGATCGTATATGAAAACCCATAGTTATCAATCATGCAGATTGTAGACACATACATTAATCTTGACATTGAAACCTAAGTGATTAAAACCAAGTGATATATTACGGGTAATACGGGAGCTGTATTAATATTACCTGTAGATATCTATTACAATATAAATTAGCAATCTCGTATTCAAATTGTAACTGAATAACTCTTAATTATTGCTATTACAATTTTCCATGGTAAGAATTATCCATACAAATGAGTAATCGTTTTATCGATTTGCCTACTCTTAGCTATGCAACTTTGTTGGTTGCGTAAAGTACGTACCTTATACATCTTCTTCTAAATATATCTATAAAAGGAAAAGGTAACTGACTGACTGACTGATCTATCAACGCACAGCCCAAATCACTGGACAGAAATTTGGCAAACAGATAGCTTTTATGACGTAGGCATTCACTAAGAAAGGATTTTTGAAAATTCAACCCTTAAAAGGGTAAAATAGAGGTTTAAAAAATCGAACTTAACGTGAGCAAAGTGGGAAAAGCTAGTTTCATATTATTATCACCTACATGTGTGGCGACTGATGAAATTTCCTTATGATCATCAGCACATACTCAGCTTTCTTCATCTAGTCGCCTTACGCTACGCCACTCTCTTCACTGCTGTGTGTTTTATTTGTTATTTTGTTGGTTTGCCCTTCAATCACGCTGCGACGAATCGACGCGATTTTTTGCATAGACAGTGAGGGTGGCTACTTTTTGTCCCGGAAAATCAGCTAGTCAGGTTATTTATGCACCTTTCTAGCAAGAGGTTATGTCCTTGTGAAATACCGGCTATTAGAACCAGCGGCGCCCTGCGACTTGTGATGTCGTCGGTCCACCTAGCGGGGAGATCGGCCCAAACTGCGCTTTCCGGTGGGTTTTTTTTTAAATTCCGCTGGTGGAAATGCTTTTTACGCATTCCTTGTCCTTCCTTCGGAGAGTATGCAGCCATAAAAGAAGTGTTCACGGCTCTCGGAAGGATATGTGGGACTCCTAGCCTATGGTTCATTATTATCCATAAGCCATATAGTTCATCATCATCGTGTGATTTTACCTTAGACTTGTACTCGTAGGTGCACCAACACCCCCTATCAGCCATCCTGACCAACGGCACAGCGGTGGTTCAGACCTTCATCATCCTGTCCAGCTTCCTGTTGGCGTACAACGTGCTTCTGACGCTCGAGGCTAAACCTGACAAGAAGATTGGCCTTGCATTCTGGTGGCAGGTGGTTCTTCATCGGATTGTGAGGTGACTTACTTATTGTTTTTTTACACATTTCAGTTCCTAGTCACTTTGACCCGTTGGGCTATTGAGGCATTTATTAAAAAATATATTTTATACTAGCTTTTGTCCACGACTTCATTCGCGTGGAGTTAGGTTTGCAAATCCCATGCAACTCTTTATTTTTCCGGGATAAAAAGTCTCATCTAAAAAATCCTAGGACGATATAACCAACGAAAAAATCACATAAATCCGTTGCTTGGTTGTTGCGTGATTAAAGGACAAAACAACAAACAAATGCTTTCACATGTCTTTCTATTTTTAGCACACCAAGTGCAAAATAATCCGTACAAATGATACTCAACTACTAAATCGAATTTTGATTTTGGCATCACAAAAATAGCTTGCATTCTGGAAACGGAAATAGTTTACCTACTTTTAATCCCGGAAAACCAATGATTAATCATTAACCTAAAAATCTCAGAGCATGCGGTTGAAGTCGTGAGTAACGTTTTTGAATATGATAATGCAGAAGTGACGACAATTACCTAGTACAGGTGACGCAAGTTAAGAAATCTGCAAATCTATGCATTACCTTAATATTTTTAGATATCTTTACTTGGTACATTTATACAAATACCTCATGAATAAAACTTTCAAACGTCTATTTTTTGTCGGACAATATTTTTTTTCCCGAACACAATTTTATTTTTAAACGAAAATGTTTTACAAGTACATCTTGTAAAACAAAAAATTTTGTGAACCTATACATGATTTCTTAAATTTTTCAAGAAGAACCAAAATAAAATCAGAATTCCTTGTTTTTTATTTCGAAAATTCTTTATACACACGTGGGGCCCTACGACTAACGAAAGTAAAGTCTCCACCTGGTACTATTTCAATATTGGTTTGAAATGACGTCATACATTGACCTTCTTATATTACTTTCTGTAAGGTCATCATTGTATGACGTCTCAAAACAATATTCAAATATCTACTATTACCTTATATGTATTGTAGTAGGGCGGCAAATCACCACTTTTTTGCTTATACAAGAAAACTTAACATTCCTCTTAGAAGTTTCACTCATCCATTTGTTAATTAATTGATTTTCTTGTTCTTTGTAGAATAACTCCTCTATCGATGTTCGTGGTGGGTCTAACGGCGACCTGGTGGCGACACATGAGCGATGGTCCGCTCTGGTCCACTCTCGTGCAAGCTGAGAGCGATCGCTGCAGGAACAAGTGGTGGACACATGCACTCTACGTGAACAACCTGGTCATGCCTGATGAGAGATGCCTAATACAGACATGGTAAGTCACATAGTACCTACTTGCTGAATAATAGCGACGGTCCGCTCTGGTCCACTCTAGTGCATGCTAAGAGTGATCGCTGCAGGAATAAATCGTGGACCCATGCACTCTACGTGAACAACCATGTAACTCATACAGACCTGAGGGCTGATTCTGTAACTCAGTGCCTATCAACGACGATAGGCATTTTTTATCCATTGAAGGTTTGAAGAAAAATGTCATTTACTATTTCATAGTAAACCTTCAATGAATAAAAAATATATATCAGTGGCTTTAATTTTTTGATAGGCACTGAGTTACAGAATCAGCCCCCTGGTAAGTCATATTATATCCGCTGGATTATTTTCCTTCTAGAATTGTTTCTTGCACTAAACTACACTAAACCAACCACGAACATGGTGGGTGGTTCAGTGCAAGCTCCTAGTTATACTTAATGTCCTCTCGACCAAATCCGATCACGGCGGCCAAACTCCTCAGAAATTAGCCGTCTGCGCGGGAGATATTGGAGTGCACAAGTGTGTTTGAAAACACTGGTGAACTCTCTATTCCCTCACTCTCATAGTCCGATGGGACAGAAATCCGACACGACTGGAGAGAAATCAGGCGCAGGACCGTGGCTTTACTTGAAATGCCTGTTCATCACAAACCCATACACGAGGTTCTATGGAATCACATCATTAATCCTTATCTTTCGAAAATCGAAACATTTTTAAAACGCATGAAAAATCACCCATCGTCCCGGAATTCATTTTCTCAGGGTTTTTACTAAAAAGCTATAGTGCTATGACCTTCACATTGTTTACTGCGGTTTGGGCTGAATAATAAATATGCATAAATTAATTATAAATCTCTTTATTTATTACACTAATATGACGGCTATTATGTTTATGTTATTTAGCTTCTAAAAGGCTAAGTGAAAAGTCAAATCTTGAACTATGAACAAAAGACGTGGATTTTTTTTACATCATACAATATCATAAAACAGCTGTCCGAGCGGATTTATAATCTCGATATACCTATTTAAATAAAAATCAACTGCTGGAAGTCTGGCTAAAACTCAAAAACGGCTTGGGAGATTTTTTTTTAGGTTTGGTTCGCTAAGGCGAAAATCAGCACCCCAGTGGAAACTCAAAAGAACAGATGAGAAATCGAAAACTACCTGAGGGATCGTCAATCGACATGATTATAACGATTGCATGGGTATAGTTGAGGCTTAAGGGTACATTTTTCCCGGAAAATCATAGAATTCCCGCGGGATTCTTGAAAACTAAATCCACGCTTACACCCTGCAGCAGCAATTTGGGAGTTCTAAATGATCTCTGGTCTGGTCTGGTGGGAGGCTTTGGCGTGGCTAATTACCACCCTATCGTCAAAGACGTGTAGCCAAGCGATTTAAAAAATGAAAACTGATTTAGTGGTTTAAATTCACACTTTTTAACAACTTATACTTAAGTTAGCCCGCTACCATTTTAGAGTGCATTGTTACTTTCCATTTGAGATAAAATAAGTATGCTCAATTATTATTATTGTTGGTAAAGCTCAATCTGTTTTAACTTGGCTAGAGATACCAGAATGTGATTAATAACATGGAAAAACACGCATATTTACGAGCCTATTAATGCAAATTTATACATTCTCTGAACGTGCGTGCTGTTTTTGCAAAATTATATCGTCTGGAAAAGGATGAGAAAAAACTATTTAATTCTTTTTATAAACAAGAAAAATGACTTTTTTTATGAACAATATGGAGATGACAGACTTCTCACGCTTTTGAGAACATTATGGAGAACTCTCGGGCGTGCAGGTTTCCTCACGATATTTTCCTTCAGCGTTGAAGCATGTTATGTTATATTGAATTGTTTAAACGGACTAAATCGTTTGGCGATACGTCTTTGACGGTAGGGTGGTAACTAGCCACGGCCAAAGCCACCCACCAAACCAGACCAGAGACAATTCAGAAATCATAAATTCCCCAATTACCTCCTCCGGGAATCGAACCCGAGACCTCCCAGTTATAAGACCACAGCGCTCTCACCACTGCGCCAGGGATGCGCCACTAGCTGTGATTCGGAAATAATGTGATTTATGTTATTTTCCTTCGCAGGTTCCTCGCAGTAGACTTGCAGCTCTACCTGATCACATCAGTGCTGATGGTGCTGTTAATACGCCGACCTCAGCTCGCGGTGAAGGTGCTTTCCGGTCTCTTCATCCTGTCCATCCTGCTCAACTTCGCGATCGCCTACAACTGGGACCTGACGATCCTGTTCTTGGGGAACCCTGAGTAAGCAAAAGCTATATTAAGGTTTTTGCTGAATTTAAACCAGTTTTAAAAAACCACGCCCAGACCAATCTATGATCAACTAGCGGACGCCCGCGACTTCGTCCGCGTTCTTAAATTGTTGAAATTTTTCCTGAATTTTCTTTGCTATAAACCTCACGGAGCCCGAGACCTTTCCAACGAATGCAAAACCGTGGAAATCGGTTCGTGCGTTCTGGAGTTATAGCGTCAGGAAGGAAAACCCGACTTATTTTTATATAGTAGAGATCAATAAACTTTACTCAGATAAAATGCTTTCTGACAGATTGATCCGCTGGCAATACAAGGGCGTGACTTCATTCAAGTGGCAGTACGCAGCGCCGTGGAGCAGCGCACCGGCCGCCATACTGGGCCTACTGCTGGCCTTTGTCTACTACCTGATGAGGAAGAATGAATATGACCTTCACAAGAACAAGGTAAGTCCCTTTTCCCTAGATTCGCTGCCAATAAAAGGATAGCCTCGTTAAACGCGATATTGTGAAGCTTGCTAGTTGCTCTACTGGTTCTAAGCCTGGTCTTCGTCTACTACCTGATGAGGAAGAATGAATATGACCTTCACAAGAACAAGGTAAGTCCCTTTTCCCTAGATTCGCTGCCAATAAAAGGATAGCCTCGTTAAACACGACATTGTGAAGCTCACTATAGTTGCTATACTGGGTCTACTCCTGGTCTTCGCCTACTACCTGATGAGGAAGAACGAATATGACCTTCACAAGAACACCGTGAGTCCCTTTTCTCTTGATTCTCTGACGGCATACGGGCTCATTCAAGAGCGAAGCCGCGAGTCGTAAAGGCAAGTATACTGGATTTACTACTGGTCTTTGTCTACTACCTGATGAGGAAGAACGAATATGACCTTCACAAGAATACTGTGAGTCCTTTTTCTCTTGATTCTCTGACAGCGTACGGTTTGTTCAAAAGCGAAGTCGCAAGTCGCAAAGGTCAGTATACTACCTGATGAGGAAGAACGAATATGACCTTCAAAACAATGTTGTAAGTCCCTTTGAAAGACCGATAGACATTGGGACCCCGAGTACTCCCAAGGTGCTTGAATGAGGAACATTCCCATCAGGAAACGCAAAGTTCATTCTTCATTATGGTATTGGGGTTGCCCCTCGCTCTGCGCCCCAAAGACGCAGACCTCTTGCGTATGATAGTATAATACTTAGGTTAATTTATTATTTCAGTGGTTCCGCATCATCTACCGCATGTCGGTGCCCGCCATGGTGCTGTGGATCATGGGCGGCTTCCTGATGAAGGACTGCCAGTCCAAGTTCCTGGTCACTCTGTTCTCGACCCTGGAGCGGCCCGTCTTCAGCGTCATCGTCTCCACGGCTATGATCGGCTTCTTCTATAAGCTCGATCGTAAGTATTTATTTTTATTTCATGACAAGAAAGTCCTTGACTGCGATCTCACCTAATGATAAGTGACGATGCAGTCCAAGATGGTAGCGGGTTAACTTGAGCGGGATATGGCAATATACATTCAACCCATACCTACCCTTTATCGGTTTCTACACGCCATCGTGTCGGAACGCTAAATCACTTTGTCGGCACGTCTTTGACGGTATGGTGGTAACTAGTCCCACCAGAAAACCTATTTTTTTTTAATATTAGTTATCTGAACTTAACGCCATTATAAGTCAAACAACTTAAATAAGGTCCCTGTTGAAAAAAGTCTTTCTGAATATTTTGTTAGCAAAGTTATAAAATTCAATTTTATTTTGGACCATTTTTTTTTTATTATAGACTAGAAAAACACTATGGTACAGTTAGCAAGTAGATACCTACCTATGTTACACAATTATGTTAATAAGGTTAATCAATTTAACGTAATCATATTTTATGGTATGGTATTTTTTATTTACTTATTTGATGGATTGTTGAAGGAGACAAATGATTAAAATATTTATTGTATTTTAACGATTTGTCTCCTTCAACAATAAATCAATGGTCTACAACTCAACAGAATATTAGGTATATTAGATACACCATAAATCAGTTATAAAAAATTCCAGTTATTAATAACTCTGTAGGTTATATTTATATCCGGTTACTACGCCTTTATAGATATAAATAATTCTTTTTTATAATGCCATTATTAAATTATGAGATCATAGAGCCCTGACCTTGGTTATAGGAAAAATTTTAATTGCGTATTTTTATGTTTATTTATATGTGTATTTATTTGTTTATAATTGTAACATTATCAACTGTACTATTGGTACTCTAGGCAAGATCACATCATATCCATGCAATGGCAATTATTTTGTTTCTGTCTAGTTGATTGCATCATTATTATGACTTGTAGCAAGCTTGCAACTAGTTTTTTGCCGGCTCTTCTCAACAGAATCAGCTTTCCGAATCGGTGGTAGATTCTCGACTCACCGCATCGCATTGTTCGCCCGCGCTATTCTTTCTTTTTGCTCGGTTTCTAAGAGTCGTACCGAGGTGTTGAATAGCCTATAACCTTCCTCGAGAATTGGGTTATCAGATGCAAAAAGAATTTTTCAAATCCGTCTCTAAGTTCCAGAGATTAGCGCGTTCAAACAAACAAACTCTTGCACTTTATTATATTACTAGCTGATTCCGGCGACTTCGTCCGCGTGGAAAAGGTTTAAAGTGACTTGCTACTATCCGCGAGAAGTTATGTCCTCTATCTCCGAAAATATTTAGTTATTTTTTGGGTAACTTGAACCGTTTACGCAGCGCACGCAACGGAAGCCCTCAAATATGGATAATTTTCCCCGTTTTTCCAACATTTTTCACTGATGCTTCGCTCCTATTGGTCGCAGCGTGATGTTATATAGCCTAAAATCTTCCTCGATAAATGGACTATCCAACACAAAAAGAATTTTTCAATTCGAACCAGTAGTTCCTGAGATTAGCGCGTTCAAACAAACAAACTCGTCAGCTTTATAATATTAGTATTGATAAAGTATAGATAATAGACATTTTCCACTCTTTTCAGATATATGTTGGTGGATCCTCTCGTGGCGCACATGGCAGATCCTGGGGAGGATGTCGCTCTCCATCCTGCTCATACACTGGACCTACAACCTCTCTCTGCTGGCTGTCAAGACCAATCTAGCAAGAACTTCCTTCTTTGAGATTGTAAGTACATAAGCCGTCGTCGTCCTTTTTCGATAGCAACTTACGGTAAGTAAGTTTTTTTTTAATCCGAAATAGGCTTGCGCTTGACGACAATCAATACTGGATAGCACTGATGAGGTCTAGGTTGGAGCGCGCTTGCCTAGAAAATGCCTATTCACTCTTGCCTTGAAGGTACTCAAACTATAAGTGGCAGGAAACACGGATGCTGGAAGAGTGTTCCACACCTTAGCGGTTCTTATCAGAAACGTTGAATTGAAGCGTTTCGTTCGAGTAGGTTGAATTTCTACCACATAAGGATGCCAACGCTCACGACTTCTCGCAGTATTTAAAAATTGAAGTTTTAATAAGACTTCAATCTCAATAATGTGGATTGATAAAATTACTATTAACTAGCTTTTGCCCGCGACTTTGTCCGCTTGAAGTTAGATTTTCAAAAATCCCGCGGGAACGTTTTTCCAGGATAAGAGGTAGTCTATGTCACGACCTCAACTAAATATTCCCATGCAAAAAATTACGTTGCTCAGTTGCTGCGTGATTGAAGGACAAAGCAACAAACAAAAATACTTTCACATTTAAAATATTAGTAAGAAATAACACACCTTTCTTAGATATACTGTTGATATTATCCCGGGAAATAAGATGTTTCTACGGATATTAAAAAAACCTCGATCCACGCGGACTATTCTGTGGCCTGGTGCTAAAAGGGCCAATATCTAAAGTCATTATTTTAGGTGATGAGCATTTTTAACCATTAAACTAGCAGTAATAGTAACAGTAGTAGTAAGTGTAGTCAGCAAGTTACATTGGCCTTTTTTACATCGTATCTTTTGAAAGACTATCAATAAACGTACGCCCTTTCATACTTTTTCAATAATATTTTTGCTTAAAATCTCATTTCTTAAAAAAAAAAGTACTTTGGCCCTTTTAGCACCAGGTCACAGAATTATATTATGAACTGGATACTAACCGATGGTTTTTGTTTCAGGCCGGGCACGCTTTGGTATCTATATTCATGACCTACGTGACGTCATTTCCGCTGTATATTTTTATCGAACTACCCACACATAAGTTTTTACAAACCGTATTTATGTGATGTAGCATAATATTTACATTGTATTGTACAATAATGAATTTCATAAACGTGTCTCCTCCATTACACACGTCGTTGGTTAACCGCGCCCTGTGACTGCAACTACACGCCAATTAATTATAAATTGAAGTTATAGGACACACTCTCTTTTCAGTCGGTAATGTAAAATTTACCGAAAAATATGTAAAAGTGAGCGCAAACGAAATACGTAATTAAAATTAGTGGGTAGGTATATTGTGGAAAATATTTTTAGATTTTCCATTACCCAATATTGTAAATATAGTGTAGTGTACAATATCTTGACCTCCTTTTCTGGGAGTCTGGAGTTCGATCCCAGGCAGGCATCTCTGAATTTTCGGAGCTATGTGGTTTTGAGCAATATATCGCTCATTTGCGACAAGAGTGACATAATTCAAAATCGACCATGAGAGAATTCTCTCGTTAGAGAGTAATGTTTTGTGGATGCTACGGTCTCGAACAACACAGCGGCCAAAAAAGCGACAGAGCATTAAGTCACAATCTCTCTCGCTCTTATTTCTTTGTGCTTAGCGTAATGATGTTTTTATAGCAAAAAGTATACATTTTCGACACTAAAATTGGTGATTTTAAATTATGTCACCCTTATCGCAAATGAGCGATATCACTTGCTTTAACTGTGACGAAAGTCGAAACCTGCAGACTCAAGAGTTGTCAATGCATTGATCAGTGTGGAGACCTGTGGCGTGTGGACGATGGGTTATGGGTGAATTGGGAATTTTTTAATTGGGAAATGTAAAAAGTTTCCACTTGTATTTACAGAGACAGTGGTTGAGCCATAAAAGCTAACAACCAGACACACTTTCGCATTTATAATTTTAAAAATTTAAATAAGTACTTAGCATTTAATTAGTATAGTAAATATAGAATAATTTGAGGGGAATAAAATAATTTCATCAAATTATAAATTTTGTTTAATTTAGGATTTAATTTTAATAAGGACTTACCTAGTATAAACTTTCTTCGTTTTCCATTGGTATAGGTACTTGCCTATTTATAAACTGTGATATCGACTGTAGTGACTCTAATGTTAAATTAAAACTTAAAACGCTTGTATTTAAGATAAATTTATTTAATTTAAGTAATAAAATTTTGTGAAACTTACTTGCTGTTTTTCTTTCAGTAGTTACCTACTTAAAGTATATATAGGTATTCAGTAGATAAATATTGATTGCTGCTTATAAACTATTTTGTCTGTCCTATGTCTGTATTAAAACTGCAAATCATATCTACTTCATTTTATTAGTTATTAACGAATTACTATAAGTACCTAGTTACGATTAACGAATAAAAATATTATCGTTTATTATAATTAACTGCAAACGAATTATATTTAAAAAAACTTGATATTTTAAAAAGTCTTCCAAGAAGTTTAGAATAGTTTAGATGTAGAGCTCAAAACTTTTTGAAAAAGCGCGCTTTTATAATTTATACAGATAATTAATAGGTAGGTACTAATTTTATAGCTATGTGAATCGGCTTTCGTGCGAGAAAGAGCGCACATGTAAAGATGGGCGAAGGAAAAGGGAATGCACGTTCGCGCTGCCCGCTCGGGCACCCACTCATGCTTCATCCATCGTAAATCTCATACATAATAGTATAATTAGTATAAATAATTTTTAAAATCATCAGGATAATTCTCACATGACTCTTGAATCTTGAGTTGCTTATTAACAATCACTCGTGATTACGCGTGCAAGCTTTCTCGCGTTCAATCTTGCACATTCCAATCGCGAGCGAAATTTCATTCGCAGTTGCTGTTTCTAGAACATACTTATTCTATGGACATTTATATCAATCAATGACAATATTTATGTCAAACAAACAAAACAAAATGCGATACGATCGCAATCACCATAGAGCAATCACCTTCGATTAGCTGATCCTCTTTTGCTCTTTTGCTATTGACTGAAATGGACTGAAATGTATTGCTGCTACAGGAATGCCATAAATTCAGCCAATCGCCACAATTGAGATTGTAGCAAATCTTTAATCTATTGATGCTGCATTTCCATCATGATTTTCATGCGAGAGTGACGTGAAACTTGAAAGTGACATTCAACAATTTTATTTATTTATCTGTGACGTGCATGCTGATTGCTGATGATTACACAAATGCGAATTTGGAATTTTTATATGTTGACCGCAGTTTTTAAGTGTTCATTTAATAGCAACAAACTGTAGTTTAAAAGTTACTGTTAATAGTTCTAGTGTCCAAAGTGATGTTATAAAAATGGGTAACCACAGTACCCATGAAAAAGGTTTCTCTGATGGTGGTAGCGCCTCAAGTACCCCCCGAGGGTCAACGAGAGGTACTCGATCAGGGTCCAGCGGCGAACTACAAGGCAACCAGGAAAAGACTGAAAACCAAACAACCTCCTTAGTGCCCATTGAAAAACTTGGCAAGGTAAAGGTTATTTTTTTGCATTCCACATTAGACTTAAAGATTCATCAAATAAGTAGATACTTAGATTGTTTTGAATTTTGAATCGTAATATTTTCATTACTTATGTCTTTTCTGATCTCTGAATGTTGTATTTTCAAATAATTTCCAATCAACAGGTTGAATTAAAATGAAAAATTTGTTTGGCCTTGAAAGTGATAAATTTTCGTCACTGATAAGCATTAAAAATAAGAAGTAAACAGTGAAAAAAGTGTGACTTTTTGCCTTGGTCATTGAAATCTATGATAAGAATTTAGAACTTAATCTATACTAATATTATAAAGCTGAAGAGTTTGTTTGTTTGAATGCGCTAATCTCAGGAACTACTGGATTTAATTGAAAAATTCTTTTTGTGTTAGATAGTCTATTTATCGAGGAAGGCTTTAAGCTATATAACATCACGCTGCGACCAATAGGAGCGAAGCATCAGTGAAAAATATTGTAAAAATGGGGAAAATAATCCATATTTAAAATATATTCTTTTAAAAACTTCTTAATCGCGATCATAATAATAGAAATTGATGCGGACGAAGTCGCGGGCAACAGCTAGTATACTATCAATATACTTATTGCATTTACACTAGACTGGGTAATACCCACAGCTTTGTCTTTCCCTTTAGAGAGAAGGGGTTATCCCTTTAGAGGGATTGAATTAAAAAAAAATAACCCCTTCTGAGTGCTATTACTCAAATCTCTAGTTCAACAGCTAAGGCTGTGCTTAGCTTAGATTGTGTTCAACAGAATTGGCTGCACTAGCTGTAGCTACCTTTCAATTGCCTCTATAACCCAATGGTTAAAGGTGCAGATTGAAATCGAAAAGGTTGCAGGTTCAATCCCCACCTGTTGCACTATTGTTGTACCCATTCCTAAAACAAGCTTACTGCTTATTTGCAGGGGAAGGGGAATATAAGTTAAGTTCAGCTTGGTGTTAAGTTCATTTTTATTTTAATATTTCTTTATTCTTTAAATAAAAGATATTTTAATGTAGAGACAGGGTACAACAATATTAGCTACATTGTCTGTCAGTCAGCCAGTCCAACATGGTACTGTTTGTAGGTATAGAAGATTGCAAATCTAGTTTGAGTCACAGTCTAAGTTTGTTCACCCTGTATGAATGAGTTGTTTGTTGATTATGCATTAGTGTTTCTTGGTTTGAGTTTTATGCTGCGTCATTTCCAAGCATCATCAAAAGTTTTTTTATGTGCAAATAAAGTCTATAAATACAGTCATAGAGGTGCTAGAGTTAGAGCTACAGAAATAAAAATAATGTCTATGGGTTGTTTTCATTATCATGTATATTCGTGGATTGCATTTTTGCTGACTGATAGGTGGAGAAAAGACTGGGAGAATGTTGTGGATGAAATATCCGTCCATCCTGTGCAAAACTGTTAAATTTGAAGTAGCAAGGTTTCAGCCAAAAAGTGATAAAATTTTTGGCCAAAGGGGATTCGATTCTAAGGTCAATAGTATTTTATTATTCTGATCACTTTCACAGTTGTGACCACGTTAAGTATTACATTCAAGGAAGGAAAATCAACAGGTCATACAAAAGTCTTAGATTGGTCAAGTCATTGCCTTACGTCAGGCTTAAAATGGTAAGCAAAGGGCAATTCATGTCGAATCAGCACATTGAATGTACGATAAATATGTAGTTTAGTGGATTTGATTGAAATAGTTAATGTCTAGAATTATCTTACAACTAGCTGATGCTAGCGACTTGGTCCATATAGATTTAGGTTTCAAAAATCCCACTGGGATTCTTACAGAGTTATCTAACAACTAGCTGATGCTAGCGACTTGGTCTGTGTGGATTTAATTTTCAAAAATCACACTGGAATTCTTACAGAATTATCTAACAACTAGCTGATGCTAGCGGCTTGGTCCATGTGGATTTAGTTTTCAAAAATCACACTGGAATTCTTACAGAATTATGTAACAACTTGCTGATGCTAGCGACTTGGTCCGTGTGGATTTAATTTTCAAAAATCACACTGGAATTCTTACAGAATTATGTAACAACTTGCTGATGCTAGCGACTTGGTCCGTGTAGATTTAGTTTTCAAAAATCCCACTGGGATTCTTACTTGGAAAAATTGCAGCAGCTGCACCAGCAAGTAACGAAGAATGTATTTTACTTTGTAGTTGTTGTTTTCTGTCTAAAATATCTACACTTAATTGTACACTTCAACTGATAGTTAGGGAGTATTCAGGGTGGCAAATTAATTAATTAATTAATAAAATTTAATTTTTTCTCAAACTATTGGAGGTATCTTAATGAAACTGAAACTATTTATATATATGACTGTGTTTTTTTTTTAATATAGCCCTTGACTGCGATCTCACTTGATGGTAAGTGACGACAGTCTAAGATGGTAGCGGGCTAACTTGGAAGGGATGTAGCAGTGTAAATTCCCATACCCCTAATCGGTTTCTACACGCTGTCGTGCCGGAACGCTAAATCGCTTGGCGGGTATGTCTTTGACAGTAGGGTGGTAACTAGCGACGGCCAATACCTCCCACCAGACCAGACCAGAAACAATTCAGAAATTATAAATTCCCAAATTGCCCCCGCCGGGAATCGAACCCGAGACCTCCCAATTACATATTATATATTTCTTTCAGAATTTTTGCTTCTTTAAAAATGGTGAAAAACTAGAATAAAATTTTGCAGGTTTTTAATGTCTTAAGTAGTCACCATCAAGTAATAGGTTAACCAAAAGTTGAATTTCCAAAATGGATAGACGAACTATGAGAGTGAGGGAATAGAGATGTGTTTGCGCACAAACCTGTGAGATTGGCCGCCGTGGCCGGATTCAGTCAGGAGGACTAATAAATAAATAACGCCTCACGTAGGGTCATGTGTTCAACAATGAAACACAAAAAATTCAAAGTCTCGTGCACCTTTTGTTTTGACAGATAGAAGCCTAATTTTTTACAGGTGTGTAGGTAATTTTATTCGGCATCGGATTTCATTTACAAGTTTTTTAATTAATATGTAATCAATCGACAAAAAATTATAAACTAAAAAATGGGAAATGTTTCATTGTGTCCACAGGGGTGGTACACAATGAAACACCACAAATTCAACAATGAAACATTAATAGTATTGTCTCGACTTTTGTGTAATTTATGGAGTAGGTGAATAAAAAAAAATGCTTGAGTTAATAATCACAAAAGGATTTATTTTTAATTAACTTTAATCAGGTTACCAGTACTATTACTGGTATTATAAAAAATTTAATGTTAATAAGATTAATTTGTGGATTTGTAGCCACAAAAATTATTAATTTGCCCGGAAAGTACATGATATTATGTATGTACAATTATACGGTACATAATAAAACAAAATGATACACATTGAAATAGTGTTTCATTGTGTTACTGTGCAACTGTTTCATTGTGAACTACCTAAGGTTTTTTTTACTAATCTCAATTTTTTACCCACTAAATTGTAACACTTTAAGATATAATTTATTGCACATTAATCTACGAAAAGTGTGTAATGCTAATTAATCATGAAATTTATGAAATTTTCAACCATACTTTAGTAAAAAATCTATAAAGAATGCTAAAAATATTTACTTTTTGTCGAAAAAAACCAAAAGTGCTCCGCAAACACATCTTCTCGCACGCGGCGTCGATGCAAATTGGGCTAGGGCGGGGGGTTCACGAGAGTGTCCTAACGCAATATAATGCACGAAATGGCAACGCAGAATTTTAGAAATATCACAGTGTTTTATTGTGTACCACTGTTTCATTGTTGGACATCTGACCCTACTCACCTATTTCTGTTATTGTTCTTATTTCCGGCGCCATAGTATGCACCATCTACGTGTACAATATTATGTCCACTCAAAAGCAATTCCGTGCATTTCAAATCTGACTTTATCTGAGACATGACAAATTCAACGTTTTAATTTGAAATCGCTCGGGTAACAACCTTATCGCAAATCTGGAGATAAGTCTCGTTTTGAATCGTGTTCATTTGATTATTAATAGTGATAGACGTATCGTGTGGCGGGAATCAAATAATATTTTTATCTAATTAAATCTCACAGTTGCTATAAATATCTAATTTGTTTTCTTATGGAGCGAGTTAAGATTGTGGCTGAAGATTTACGTTTCTCAATAGTCGGTATTCAGAAGAGCAGAGTCAAACCCAAGCGGACCCTGAAGGTGAAAATTTGTTGCAAGGTAATTAATTATTCTTGTTATGGTTCAATAGTCAGCAAAAATACTAAACTGTCATCGATTTTTTTTTTTCATTTATCAACTTAAGTAAGTAATATGTACCTAATAAAACAAAATATTATTCCAATTTTCCGCGATCTTATTCGATTCTATTTTATAAACAGTAAATACTAAATAATAGATTTTTTCTGCGAAGTGTTTAAAATCCAAAGGAATTATTTATTCTTGTATGCCAGGATAAGAAACGCCAAAATTTCTTGCTAAGGTAATGTTTAAACTTTGTATAAAAGTAGAAGTCGGTTAAGTACCTACTTAGTTGAAACGAAAAAAGTAATAAACATACAGACAAACAATTCCAAATGTCGTAAAAGTCGCATTTGTTCAAGTGGAAAATTGATAATAACAAATCACTTCCGAGATTAATGAACGCTGTTTTGTAAATAATTACGGTAAATCAACGATAAACAAAACGCATTCTCGATAACATAAGGATAAATAGCTTTACTATAAATCAACTTTCGTTTTCGTTTAATACAATAAATCTTAGCTGTCAAGGATAATTCGACCGTTCCGTAGAAAAAAGTCTCATCTGCTAAATTCATAACTTGAGATTTGAGCCTTGCAGATGTGACTTTTAAGGCTCGAATTTCAAGTTGTGAATTTAGCAGATGAGACTTTGTTCTACGGAACAGTCGAATTTATGATAGGGTGACTCTATATATTTTGCAAATCGAAATGTTTATATGCAAAAAACTCGCTATTTTAGTATAGTTAATAGTTTTATTTAGCTTTATAGCTTGCATATAATTATTATTTTATTTAATTCTTCTGAACCCATTCTTTGGGCTGAAAGGATTAAGTTTAAACTAGCTGATTCCCGCGACTTCGTCCGCGTCGACAAAGTATAGAGTTGAAACTCCTCAATTCTAATTAAGTACATATAACATGAACATCTCCTACAATGTTCATGTAAACTGAGGATTGTAGATTAATTGTGAATTGAAATTACACGAGTAATTCAAAATAATAAACTGTTGTTTCCTTTCACAATCCGATATTGGCGAATATTCTTGGATTTTTAATAAAAATATTCATAAAAACAATGCGATTTTAAATAAGTTTCAGTCGAAAGTTTATCTTATCATTTAGCAATAAACCTATTTAGGGCATGCATTGATTCAAAAGAGAATTCCCCTAAAGACGCGATTAAACGGCGCGCTATAACACGAGCCGAGCCT
This sequence comes from Hipparchia sbordonii, assembly GCA_038048805.1. Lineage (NCBI taxonomy): Eukaryota > Metazoa > Arthropoda > Insecta > Lepidoptera > Nymphalidae > Hipparchia > Hipparchia sbordonii. Next base: position 719,894 of record CM076107.1, on the reverse strand, counting down.
AGCTCGGCGCGTGGCTCGGCGCGCCACGCGCCGTGTAAACAACTACGCTCGGTGCGGCTCGGCAAACTTTGCCCGATAAACGAGCAGGCTTGCGTCCGCATTAAGCCGAGCCGCGCCTACACGGATGGTGCGGCGCGGCGCGGCTCGTGTTATAGCGCGCCGTTTAACCGCACCATTACACTTATAAATAAGATTAAATGAGATATTAATAGAAATTACTCGTACTAATACGATTCTGTTTAAATTATAGAAGTATACATAATACTATTATGCCTACCTTAACACAAATCTATCCTTACTAATATTATAAAATATGTGACAGTCTGTGTAGTTGTCTTTCAATCACGCACAATATAGCAACAAATGACCTGATTTTTTTCATGGGATAGTTGAGGATTTGGAGAGTGGCATAGGCTACTTTATCTCGAAAAAAAAAGTTTCCAGGGATTTTTAAAACTTAACTCCACACAGTCGAATTCATTATTTTTTATTAGTTTATTTCTAAAACGATATTAAGTATAAAATCTTTCCTTCTCATTCTCTATCATCTCTTCATATTTTTGGTAAAAATTAGTTTCTCTGGTCCTCTTTTAAGACGCAGAGATATACCCAGAGCCTGGTCACCCTAATAGCTTAGTTGCAATCGGTCATAATTAATTACATTCAACTTATTTTGGTGTTAGCTAATTACTTTTATCAGTCAGATTTGGATAAATGACGATTACTTCTCCTTTCGGATTTTAAATAGACAAAGTAATATGTAAGTATAGTTCTTTTAATTCACGAGGGCGCATGGCTCATGGTTGTGTGTGTGTTGTATCTATATGTGTGAGCGAGAGTTTGCTCGCGCCTGACCGCTCCCACCTAGGCACGCACACCGCAATGTGCATGTACAAGACGTAACCACAAGTAAAGCTCACGCGCCCTCGGGAATTGCAAGAACTATATTAAGTTACACATTATATGTTTTTATCACGTAATATGTATAACATAACAGCAGCAGTGATAGCCTAGTGGTTAGGACTGCGGTCTTCTATCCGGGAGGGTCGCAGATTCGATCCCGGGCACCTCTGACTTCGGAGTTAAATGGGTTTAAGCAATAAAATGGTGAAGGAAAACATCGTGAGAAAAGGTGCTCATGTGTAAAGTCTACCAAGAGAGATCAGGCGCAGGACCGACGGATTTACGTGCTCTCCGGGGCACGGGAGTGATTCATCGCCAACTTTCAGACTCCGGGCTAACACTGAAATTTTTTGACTTTTTTTTGACAGAGAAACCTAATACATTTTTTCTCCCGACCCGGGAATCGAACCCGGAACCTCGTCATCTGTATTCGAACATGCTAACCACTAAATCGACGAGACAGTCATAATGTTAGTAGGGAGGTAGTAGGGGTTCTAGCATTTATACATATTAGTTCCTTTGGCAAATTACCTTCAAATGTCTGTAAACACTTTAATGAAAACATTTATTAGCTAATGGTTTTATTAACAACTAAAGAAGCGCCAATTAAGAAGTCCATGGGAAGTTAACCAACGCAAAAATAAAAGGAATTTTCTAGAATGGCGAAGAGTAGTACTACTACGTCAACATGAAAAATGTTTGTGAAATACTCGCTCATTAGGTGCCATTAATTAAGACAATTGTAGCTACCAATGATGAGAAAACAGTGTGATTGACCTTTCGCTCACATGCCTGATGATTTCAAGACCTATCTACTTGATACATCTACGTACTTAAGAAAACTAGCTTTTGCCTACGGCTTTGGCCATTTATTTTAGGGTACCTTAAGCTATTTCTCGGGTTCAATCGGGTAACGTAGATCAATTAGTGCGTACGAACAAAATTTGAAATCCCAACAAATTCTAAGTCAAAAAGTGAAAAAAGAGAGTTTTGTAACAACTACGTTTTTTAATTTATTATATTGTAGGCGTATTTGTACCTCCTGGATTCTGCTCATGGAATCCAGTAGTTTTTCTTTAGTTATATTATTTTTTGTAGTTTTTCCTAGCCTACTAGCCAATAGGCTGGTTCTCTCGGCTGGGAATCGAACCAAAGACCTTCTAATTATGAGACCATAGCTTTTGACCACTGAGCCAGGAAATAAGTCGCGTGATAGCTATGTAGCGCTAGGTTTCATATAATAATTAGTATAGTAGTTCCTTTATTGTATAATTGTGATAAAATTATAGGAGTACGTACCACGGTAATTGTTTTAGTTGGAATTTGGTTTTGCCGAACTTTAAATGACGTTCCTCCAAAAAGACCAAGAAGACGGGTAGATAACTTCTACCCATGATAGCTTCAACTTGATGTCTCGCAACACCGCAGTCCAGTCGTGACCACGGTCCATGCAACTGGATCGAAATATCGACAATTCTAATTAAAACAATTATCGTGGTACGTACTCCTATAGTTTTATCACAATTATGTCATTAAACTACGAATCAAATCTAAAATCCTTTATTGTTGTCCTCAGCTGCTTGCCCAACGTTCGCAAAGGGAGGATGGAATCAATGGCGTCACAGAAAACTGTTTTACCGTAAGTGAATTATTATCCTAGAAATTAGAAAAAATATTTTGAAAATCGAACCTGCGACCACTCCAAGAAACAGGCCTTCTCAAATGAACACCACCCGATCCTCAGTCTTTCTCATCCATCCACGATACCTATTAGCATCTTTGCAACAGATAATCATTTATAAAACCTCTAAATATATTTCTATTTGAAAAACAATAGGTAAGGTTGTATCGTGGTAAATTACGTAGAACAGCAATTCGTTCCGACCTCCCACAGTGAATGCTTGACTAATTTGGACTCCACCTAATAAATAACTACCTTGTTGGTTTTGTGGTTAGCTTATGCTGCTGCAAATCATAAGATCCTGATTCTACTCTCGCGTCAGGCTAATTGCATTTGTTTTTTTGATGAAAATAATCTCTAAATTGACAGATCTGATTTTAATGTTTTTTTTTATTTATTTACTAGTTGATGTCCGCGACTTCGTCCGCGTGGAACTAATTTTTAAAATCCCGTGGGAACTCTTTATTTTCCTGGATAAAAAGTAGCGTATGTCACTCTCCCGGTCCGCAACTATACTCATACAAAAAATCGCGTCGATCCGTTGCTTTATCGCGGCGTGACTGACAAACCAACAAACAAACATACTTTCGCATTTATAATATAAGTAAGGGTTTATGGCCTGAATTCTAGTCCTTTGAGGCCATTTTGATGCTAGCCTTGACGTAACATAGAGGTAAAAGAATTTATTTCTGAGTAGAGTTCGTTTTACTTTTTTGATCAATAGACAAAAAAAGTTTTTTTTTTTTTTTCAGAAATATCTATTCCCAATGTACCCGGAATTGGCCCGCCAGTTCTACAACTACATACACAAATGTGGGAAATGCAAAAACAAACACATTCCCGTGTCCACGTTTAGACAGCAGTGCGAAAGGATCCTAGCCATGCTTGACGACAACATCATTATTGACACATATGTCAGGTGAGATGTACAATCAAAAAAAAAAAAAGTGTGGCACTCGGGGACTGCCGCGGTAAAGCTATTGCATAGCATTTTTTATCAACACCATCTAGCGGTGAGAGGAGTCCCGTGTCAGGTTATTTTCGTTACGGAATTTCTGGATTCGGTCTCCACGCTCAAGGCCCGCGATAGAAGCTACGCAATAGCTTAATAACTGGTCAAATGTAAGATGGACTCGCATATGAAGGCATCCGTAGCCTAAGCACGAACATTTTAACTTTCGAATAGTAAAGGTGAAATTAACGCCAATGTATGAAAATGCCGGACCGCTCCTGTCATTTTGTATATGTAAATACGTCAATCCGTTGCTGCATGATTGAAGGACAAACCAACAAACGACCACACTTGCTATACATAATTTTAATAAGGATATAAAGCATGCTGAATTTTATTCGGCAGAATGTTCAGCTCGGATCCAGAAGAGGCTGTGATAACACCAGATGACTTGAGGAGTCTGCTGTTCATCAGCTACAAGCTGTCCATGGACCACTACCCTGAAGGGCCACAGACTTGCCTTATGGTGAGTCAATGAACCACTTTCTTACCACAAACTAGCTGATAACCACTATTTATTGCATTTGGACTTAACCTGAAATCTATAGACCACACTCTCACACAGCTCAGATTTTAGACAGATTCATGTCCGAGCATATTTTTGTCTCATTTTAATTTTATCTTAAGTCTGAGCTAAGTCAGAGCACTCTCCGATTTCTGAGTTAGTATTCCGGCACGATGGCATATAGAAATCGATTAAGGGTATGGGTTGAATATACCTACACTGCCATTCCCCTTCCAAGTTAGCCCGCTACCATCTTAGACTGCGTCGTCACTTACCGCCAGGTAAGTCAAGGATTATCTTGTCATCGAAAAAAAAACTACGGTGACAATAAATGAAATAGCAAATAGCTAGCGCAAGCGAACTTGCCACAATCAATCTAGCCACACGTGCATCGATTGAGCCTCAAAAACCCAACGGTTAGGCAGGCAATACACGTCAGGTTTTTTCATCCGATTGTCTGATCCGGTAGCCTGATCAGGCTACCGGAAGGCGTTGAAGCCATTACTTTGTATGAACAGTCAATACACGTCCGATCCGGTGGCCGGATCGGAAACGGGCGCGAGGCGTTTCCGATGTTACTGTCGGTCCGATTGTCTGAAGGCGCGGTCTACATACTTCTAGTATGAGACAAAATAGACATCCGGTTACTCCTTCCGATTTTGCCAGTCAGGGTTCCCAACTTAGGGCTTTTAGCCTCTAATTTAGGGCGGAATTTTGCTTATTGGGATTTTTTTAGGGCCTAAAAAAATTTAGGGCTATTTTTAGGGGCATAAATAAATTTTCAAGCGTCACATAATTGACTGACCAAAACGAGTAAATAAAGCTTTTGCTTCATTACCATAGACGTTTTCGTCTATGGTATTCCGGAATAATATGCTTAAAATCGTTTTATAGCTAAAGCGTTTTGAAAATATTGGGCGAAAATTATGAAAAAAATAATTAAAAAAAATAATTCATAATAATAAAATTATTATTATTATGAATTATTTATTATTTATTTTGGATGTTTTAAATAGAAATGACTCTCAGTAAGTCTTGTCAAATTGATTGGATGAATCCAATAGCAACGTTTTTTCTTCTTTCTCTTTCCTCTCTTTAAAATTTCTGTGGTGGTGTCGTGTGGTGCGGGTTGTTACGTTCCCTCAAATATGGTTGAGCGAAGCAATGGCTGGATCCTGCGTCATGCTCGTGAACGGGTGCCGCCAACGGGAATGGGTCTGCTTTTGCCTGCCTGTCAAACGCAAGCACTCGGGATGATAGCTCGGGAACGACTGAGTTCAGAAAAAGCCTGACGGAAAAATCGGATGTGTATCGAGTAAATACGATCCGGTAGCCTGATCAGACAATCGGAAACAAAATCGGACGTGTATTTCCAGGCTTAAAGGTGCGGACTGAAAGGTCGTAGGTTCGAGCCCCACCCGTTGCACTATTGTCGTGCCCACTCCTAACACAAGTTTTCAATTATTTGGAGGGGAGAGGAGAACATCAGTCAAGTTCAGCTTGGCTGATATTCTTTTTTAAGAAAAAAAAAATTCCCTTTCCATTTTTACTTTCTTTTTTTTTTTGTTTGTTTTTAATTCTGTTGTTCCTTGAATTACGTATTTATTTGCAGATCAACAAAACCCTGAACGCCGTAGTGAGAGGCTGCTTCAACAAGAAAGACTCGCACAGCGTGGGCTTCGTGGTGCGCTGGCTGGAGGAGCACTGCCACAGATTAATATTTCCTATACACAGGTGAATAGATAGAATAGAATAGAATAGAAGAGAATAAGTTTTTATTAAAATAGACTTTTATAAAGTGCTTTCGAATCGCCAAATGAATCTACCACTGGTTCGGAATGCCGTTCCAACCGAGAAGAACCAGCAAGAAACTCGGCGGTTGCTCTTTTCTATCCTTCACTTTATTAGTTTTATTAGTTTTTGTAGCTGTAAATGAGCTGTAAATTGTTAATAAGTTAAACAAGCAAAAAGTTTAAAAACTAAACTTTAATCCGACTACCCTCCTTCATATTGATTTTGTGCATAACTCTCTCCCAGTGATTTGAAAGAGGAGAATATTAGTCGAACTCCACTTTGCTAATATTTTTGTTGTTATTATTATTTTTTAACTGGCCATGACCGAAGGCACCTAGAAATAGAAATAGAAATATTTTTTATTCAAATAAACTTTTACAAGTGCTTTTGAATCGTCAATGAATCTACCACTGGTTCGGAATGCCGTTCCTGCTGAGAAGAGCCAGCAATAAACACGGAGGTTGCTCTTTAAAAAAAAAAAAAATTTTACAATAGGTACGAAACTATCCTATGTAATACAGTGTTTCCACAATGAAGTTTCAAAAATGAAAACAATCCAATACATGTTAAAACGGGCAGACAAAAGCAGACCCATTCCCGTTGGTGGCACCCGTTCACGAGCATGACGCATGATCCAGCCATTGCTTCGCTCAACCATATTTGAGGGAACGTAACAACCCGCACCACACGACACCACCACAGAAATGTTTAAAGAGAGCATGACATACTTAGATAATGCAATGAGCCTGTTTTGCACAGATACTGCGTCCACATGCTAGCGACCCGGTACCGGGAGATCGAAGCCAGGGTGGAGGCGGGTAACGGCGGCGGTGACGGCCTGGTGGAGCTGGGCACTCCGGTGCTGGAGAGGAGCGCCTGGGCCGCTTCCGGAGCCCTGCTGCCCATGTCCGCGGCCTGGCTACTAGCGGCGACAGCGCCACCCCTGTACAGCCGACCGCTGAAGCCCCCCACCCAGCCGCACCCGGGTGAGCCTTAGATGACGATTATTAGGTCTGCGTTTATTTTTTATTTTATTAAGTTTTTGTATTTCACTTCACTTTTAAGTAATCGACAGAAAAGAATAGAAAAGTTTTGTTACACGAGTAAACCTTTACAAATGTTCTCACTGGTTCGGAATGCCATTCTGATTAAAAAGAACCAGGTAGAAACTTGGCGGTAGCTTTTTAAAAACAATTTACTATGTTGAGAAGTGAATCGTATGTCAATTTTAAATAAAATTATTTTTAAGTAATGTACACATTTTCACGAGTGGTAATTTTTTCCTACGATCTTCTGACGTATGAAGAAAGAAAGAAATTAATCTATGATTGAAATTTTAGATAAATTATAGAGGTTGGTGCGCCATTTGCCCAGAGACACTCATATCTACGCTTACAATTCCAAGATGGCGTCAATCAAATCCAAAATGGCGCCAATAAAGTAGATCTAAAAAAGAAAACTGTGCAGTGTTAACCATAGATTAAAGATTAATGTTAGTGACCCTCTATAATACATCGGATATAGGTGGCACGAGCGCGTCGGCGGCGTGGCTGGCGCGGCTGGTGTGCACACTCCCGTCTCATTGGGCGCCATTATACGCGTCGCGGGAACACGGGCTCGGAACCAATCGCTTCCTGCATCATACCTTGGCTTATAGGTATGAAATCTATACTAATACTAGCTTTTGCCCCCGCGACTTCGTCCGCGTGAAAATTCCACCCCAAAATCTAAATTTTGGGGTGGAATTTTCAAAAACTGTGACACACGTACTTTTTTATTTTTAACTGAAAGCTCAAATACCAACTTTGATGGAAACAGCTTGAAAAATGACGGAGTTTCATATAAACTTCCATCCCCTATTTAAACCCCTTAGGGGTGGAATTTCCAATAATTCTTTCTTAGTGTGCGCCTACGTCATAAAAGGAACCAACTGTAAAAATTTCAAATTTCTAACTTCAGTAGTTTAGGCTGTGCGTTGATATCTCAGTCAGTCAGTCAGTCAGGACTTTGAATTTTATATATATAGATAATAAAGTTTGTTTGTTTGAACGCACTAATCTCTGGAACTATCAGTCGGATTTGAAAAATTCTTTTGTTTCTAATAGCCCAATTCACGAGGAAGGTTTTAGGGTATTCAACATCTCGGTACGACTCTTAGAAGCTGAGCAAAAAGAAAGAATAGCGTGGGCGAACAACGCGTTGCGGTGAGTCGGTGGTTGAGGGCGGTCACCCGAACAAGAGCCAAACCGAAGGCTATTTATTAATCCGAAAGATTAAAGCGTTTCCATGGGATTATAAAAATAAAAACTAAGTAATATTTATAATTATAATAAATAATCTTTTATTTTAGGTAGCAGATGTGGAATTGTCCAAAAATAATTTCATCAAAATCAGTGTGACCATCGCAATAACGTCTGATTCTCACTCGACACGTATTAAATCGTGGACAATCCTAAATTAATATGTATAAAAAATATAAATGTATAAAACGATACAAAAAATTCCAGAGGTCCCACACTAATAGTGGTGGAAGGTGCGGCGACGGGTGACGAGGGTGTAGCGGAAGGGGTGACCCTGGTGGTGGCGTCACCACAAGAATGGAAGGACACCCATCAGTACTGGGGTGGGCCCGACTGCGCACTTATACAGCTGCAACCCACGTGAGTATCTTATCTTAGGCCTCCTGGACTTCTGAAGGAATACCAGAGCCATAGGTATTACGTTTTTTCTTAGCTGTCTTAAAAGGTAAACAAATAAAAAAAGGCGTAAACGGCGCTCCAAGCACAGCACATAGGAAGTTCTCACTGTACTGATAATTATGAAACCGTGCTACAAGTGAAAAATCACTCTAAATAGTCTTAAACTTCCTGTAAGTCATCGAAACGTAAAGGGCAACAGTTACCCGTTCCGCCAAAATGTTTTTTGCAATTTTTTACCTTTTAATTTAAAATAAATTGTACAACAAATTGAGGTCCTTTGTCACTTATAAATTGTTAAGGTATGCCGTTTCTGGAAATCTCTAGAATGGATGAAAAAGATATAATTAATAATATATACCTCTAAGTACGCATTTATTCAGCTGCTTCCTACTTCAGTATTTTTCCAATATAAGCATCGCGTACACAATCCTCGGCCATTTAGGCGGCTAAGTTTCTGAACGAATTCACGTCCTTTATCAGTTATCAATATTTATGGTAAGCCACATCTGGAAAATATAAGGAAGTCCTACACTAACAGGATGAAAGACGCAACCTCGGATGAGGAGGTGGTGGGGTCTAGATGTGGCATCACCGCAAGTTTAGAAGAATACTCATAAAAACAAATGGTTAAGGTGCCCTCACATAACAGTATTACTAGAATAGTATAATTATTTATTCAATTAATCTTTTACAAAATGGTTTTGAATCGTTACGTTAATCTACCATTGGTTCAGAATGCCGTTTCAATCGAGAAGAACCAGCAAGAAACTTGTAATTATTAAGTAGTAGCCGAGATTACAAACTTCACCTTCGATTCCAGATTTGCCCTGGTGGAACATGCTCCAAAGATGCTGTACCTCAACTCATGTATCCGCGGCTACCCTAAGGGCCTTCGGGCAGGCTCCGACCCGCGCAAGCCCTTGCTGGACATCAAAGAAGGGTTCGACTCCTTCACTTTCAAGGGCGTACCTTACCCACTCAGTGCTGTTGAGGTGACTAAAAATTCAAAAATTCTACTCACTATAATTTTTTTTTTTTTCAATACAGATAAAATACTACCTTATTCTCCATAGAATAAATATGTAATAGAACCTACGACCACATATAGACGAAAGGGAGAGAGAATAATCAAATAAAAAAAGACCACTGTAAGCATTCCATACACAAGTTTATCTCGATATGTCTAATTTCCTTATTTTGTATAGTTTGATATCAATCCAATGAGTTAAAGCTTTCTTTCTTTTCGTTTCTAAAAATACTCTTGTATGAAAACTTGAGATTACAAGAGAAGGGATTAATCCCTTCTCTTGCGGTTATCAGCTCTTGCGGTTAGCAGCAGTGCGTGCACAAGAGAAGGGATTAATCCCTTCTCTTGCGGTTATCAGCTCTTGCGGTTAGCAGCAGTGCGTGCACAAGAGAAGGGATTAATCCCTTCTCTTGTGCACGCAAAATTGTGCTACCTCCAGTAACTATGTATTGTGTGTTTGTTTGTAGGTGTGGGGTTGCGGAGAACAGTCCCTTAGAGAAGCGCAGTTAGAAGTCAAAAAGTGGCAAGTGAAAGAAGCTGAAAGGCAAAGAAGCGTAAGTAACTAGTTCTTTACACATATTAATTAATTATTTTTATTATGCATTGTGACGTCATCACAAACCTAATATGGTGGATGCATATTTATTTTCTTTTTTTTTTCAATTTCATATTTGTGAATACAGTAAATATAAAAAATAAAATTATAAATAGTAACATTGTACCACAGTTTGGTGTACAAATATTATTCTTTTACTTTAAATTTATTCAAGCAGAACTCAATTAATCACAATTATATTAGGACTAGGACTTATCATTTCAAAGATTTTATGTCATTATAGCATAACTAGTAGTATGCTTGTGACAATCTATGTAAATAATAAATAAATAAACATTTATTCAGGTTAACACATTAAATAAGACAAGAGAAGCTGATAACCGCAAATTCGTCCGCCAAACGAGTCATGTTTATTTTCACCTTTTTATGCTGAACAGCCAGGTTGATTCTTTACGTTAAAAATGAGCCAGTGTTTCTGTCACCTGTCACGAACATCCTATGAAATGGTACTTACTGATGTTTTTTTTTGTTTTCTAGGTAAAAATATCAGCGGCTGACTGGATCGAGCATCCGGACAGATATTTGCTGGAGCTGGCGGGGCGGCCTCAGTACAACAACTCGTCCAAGTAGCGTGGACTCCTAGCCAATTGTATTATTATAACGCTCGTAAACCACGTTAGGACTATGAATTACTTGGCCACCATAGTTAGGGCCACGTTAGCGCTATGACCTGCCCTGCTAGAATTAAACTATCATACAATGTAGCTAAGGGGCCGTTCAAGTATTATGTAAGCACTATGGAGGGGGTGGGGGGTCTTTGTTTTGCTTATTTTGGATGACATGGGGGGGTAGGGGAGTCTAGATGATGATTACGTCATCGGTAGTTATTTTCTTTTTTACACGATTGGCAACCATCACATTGTCTATGCTTGAAAACCACACTTCGGAATTTTAAAAATTATGATTATAACATTACAATTAGAATATAAAAAAATACATTTATAAAAATACATTTATAATTGGAGAATGTTTAAGCATGGGGAGAGGGGGTAAGAGCTTTGCTTACTTTTGCTGACAAGGGGGATGTGGGGGGGGGGGGGGGGGGGTAAATAATTGTAATAAATCTGCTTACGTAATACTTGAACGGCCTCTAATTCTATTGTACACAATGTCTCAATTTGACAGATCTAAAACCCATATTACACTATACTATTTATAAGATTTAAGAATATTTATAAGATCCCATTTCGTACCATAGATTATCATCTCATATCATAATTTTTAAGATTATCTATGGTACGAAATAGGATCCTATAAATAATATAGAGTAATATGAGCCTAAATCTCGCGCTATACTTTTTTGTTTTTTTTCGTGATTATGGCAATTTACCAATAGTCCAAATTGGATGTCTAGATGGGTCACAATCATTTTCATTCAAAAATACTTTAACAAAGTGCTTTCGAATCGTCAGATGAGTTTGTGTACAACAGAGTCATGCACTTCATCGTCACTTACCATCAAGTGAGATTGCAATCAAAGGCTATCATATCATGGATTAAAAAAAACTTTTTCAACTTTCGTGGAGGTACTTAATCCACCAGATTGTTGCTAAGAAAATCAATGAAAACTGTATAATTAGTATAAATTAAAGTGGATATTGGTACTAATTCGCTTGTACACAATATATTGTTAGGTCTAAAAATAGTAATTTATAGTATCCTTTTATAATGTTATATTGATAAAATTTAAAGATGGCACGAACTTTTTATGTTTAAAATAATAGTAATGATTATTATTATTATTATTCAAATATTGAATAAACATATTTGAACTAGATTGACAAAAATGTGTAGTCAAAAGTTCCTAAAATATGTTTTTGTAAATTATAAGCCATAATAAAAAGTCATTTATTTTAAAAAGACACAACTTTAGTTTAATATTTTGACATCACTTTATAAAACTATTTAAGGTTCAGGATTAATTAATATTTTAATTTTCCTTGTAATAAAATATAATAACTAACCATAAAGTATGTTCAAATTATATAACATAACATGTTATTTTACATAGTTTTATAACATTTTTATGACTATGGGAAAATGTTCTATAGTCTGATTTTTAATTCGGTGGAATTCTGACACTTGTCATTTTATAAATAGAGCGAGTTATTTGTATGAATAACAGTATTACCACCTGTAGTTCAATTTTACCCCAAACTATCTGTCAGGCATTTGTCATAAATATGTATGTGCGGCAATTGATTTTTATTTTTATAAGTTTAAAATTATCTTTTTTGTGGGATTTTTTTAATCTCTGGTAACATTAAGATACGTCAGAATTCCACGCAATTAAAAATCAGACTTTATAGCATATTGACATGTTATGTAATAAAAAAAATTATTAACTAACTTAAAAGTTTAGATGTTTGAGCTGTAGCAGTAGATATTTATTCAGAAAATTTTTGGTATTCACGTCACAAACGCCACGAATAGTTCAGATTTAAAAATAAACTAAAATTTTAATGTAACACCCAAAGTTCTAACCGAATATGTGAATATTTAAATTTTATAATGATTAATCTTTTTATAATATAATTTATGAAAATACTTTAATTGCAGTGATAATATGTTGCAAGGACCAAATTGTTGTGAATTATTTATTTAATTTAAACGGTGCTTCTGGAGTTGTCGGGAAAATATACTTTTAATTTTTTGCTTGTGAATACAATACAAAACGCTTTTGCTTGTGAATATACTGACTTAATAGTTAATGCCTATGTACTAAACAATAAAACTTTTAAAAGCCAAATAAAATTATCTGCCAATATAACATTGTTTGTCAATAGGACGGTATTTAGCAATGTTCCATAGTCTTTAAAAACTATGCGCCTAAGACTAGTCTAGAAAACTTGGCTTCTAAAAGTAATTTGGTCTGAATAGTGATTTAAGTGTGGCCTTAATATTGAAACTAATTGAAATATGCTTTTTGTATAATATTGTAAAAATAGATGAGAATAATTATAATAGAAATATTTTAATAAATGTTTTTTCTTCATTTACTTACAACATGAAACTCGCAAATTCACGTACATTTCGTTTTTGGATTTTATCTTCATTATTATTCTCACTTTTCTACTCTTCTCCATATGAACGAGCTGTAAGTATCGAAATGTTGGCATTCGGTAATAAAAAGTTAGGGAATGAGTGTATATTATGTATGCCATTATGATGATACATAATAATATACAAAATCTTCACGCTTCAACGGTGAACGGAAGTCTGAAACTCCGTATTGGACCAGCGTGGTCGTGGTATGGTCGTGGTGGCTTATGGCCTATAACTAGCCTATAACCCTTCTCTGCTTCTCTGAGAAGATCCTGTGGAATATTATCACTGTGTTCACAGATTGGTTTTCAATATGCCATCATTACAATGTTTAACACAACTCTAAAGTTACTATGATGCCAAAAGTCATCTACATTATTAATACTGTAGTCTTTGATCCACAACATGTCATTGATAACGTAAATTAAATGTCGCTGTCAAAACTGATAAGAATTGGAAAAAAAAAATTCAAGATTGTAAACATTTGAGGAAAAATTGATTTGTAATTAATTTTTATGAGGTACTAAACGTGACATGGAAGGTATTTAAGTAACATAAATAAAGGCAACAATTGTGCAGTACGTTATAAAAACATGGCGGTGTACGCGGCACACTTAACGCGTACTTTGCAAGGCACTCCCTCGGTATTCCAAGTGACCGCACAAGAAGCCCTAGGATCCACAGTTAAACCAGCTTTGAGGAAACTCGTAGAGGTAAATTTTCAACTAGAACAACTACAAATAAGCGTATTGTATTACTGGCTAGAACTCAACTTTGTCAACTTTGTTCAAAGTTGAGTACTAGCCAGTAATACAATACGCTTATTTGTACTACGCAACACAGGGGTGTTTGATAATATCCTTACTAATGTGGAATGTGAATGTAGTAACGGATTGACATAATTTTTGGCATGGGTACAGTCTGGGTATAGTTGAGGTCTTGGAGGAGAATAACATAGGTTACCTTTTATCCTGTAAAACAGCGTTTCACGGAAATTTAAAAACTTATTCTACGAGAACAAAGACTGCCTTGGAGAGGTAACTATTAGTGATAAGACCTTTTTTTAATACATTGTTTTACCTATACTTTGTCATCATGTTTGCAATAAAATTGTTTAACACATTACTCGCGCCACTGTTATAAAACGGTAACAAACCAGCCTTGAAGCGTTGCCACACACTGGGTATCTTATTGCATTTGTGTAGCTCACTTAACAAACCATTGTATTACATACACATTCCAAAATTGTGTTTCTTCGCAGAAAAAGTGTTAAAAAAAGCTGTGGGAAAAAAACTAGTATTCTGTATTATCTGTACTATTTGCAGTATCTAGCAGCAGTGTACCCAAATAAATGTGGGTGGTGTGAGCGATGGTACCATGAGTTATACTTGCTGTTTGATCTGTGCCTGCAATACCATTACTTGAAACACTATGGTAAGATCCTCATTATTATGGAACAAGTCTCCTTCTATTATTAGCTAATTTAATAATCTTATGTGTTATGATTTTAAGTTATATTTAACCAAATCAAAACCAAATTTTATGAAGAACTATTTTAGCCTACCTTAATAAGTTTTTCCTATAAATGCAAAAGTCTGTTTGTTTCGCAGTTTGTCCTTCAATCAAATTGATTGAAGGACAAACTGCGACAACACCAGAGATGATTAGAGTTTAATAAAACCCTAATCATCTCTTACAGCCGCGTCATTTTCCGAATGCTTCTATGGCCTGCACCGAGTGCCGTTGGCACCCAGCACTGAATTCAGCTCTGGGCCACGTCTGCCTCAAGCCTTGGAGCAAGGGTCACTTGCTCTGTTGGTGCTCATACCTTATCTGAGGGATAAGGTGGAACAACTGGTCAATAGGTGGAGGGAAGATCTTGAGGATGGGAGACTAGGTAAGGTGAGAGTTAATTTGGTTTTCTTTTATTTTTGTATTGTAATATGTGATGTTTAAGTGATGATGCAGTCTATGATGGTAGCGGGCTAACTTGGAAGGGGTATGGCAGTGTACATTTAACCCATACCCCTTGTCGATTTCTACATGCCGTCACTAAATGGTTTGGCGGCTCATCTTTGATGGTAGGGTGGTAACTAGCCACGGCCAAAGCCTCCCACCAGACCAGACCTGAGACAATTCAGAAATTATAAATTCCCAAATTGCCCCTGCAGAGAATCAAACCCGAGACCTTCTAGTTATCAGACCACAGCGCTCACCACTGTGCCAGGGAGGTCGTTAATGTTGCATCACTTGTTTACATCCCCATGAGCAATCCACTATTTCAAGATTTGCAATACTCTTAATATTAAGTCTTTTTCATTACAGACCAAATCAGACCAAGCCCGTAAAGCAGCAGTAAAGCTATACTCCATAGCACACTTTGTGACAGAATCAACACGGCTGATAGTTCTAGTGCGGTACCTAACTGGCAAGGGCGAAGCTCCCTCCTTGTCGCTACATCTGCTGGGCCTAACGTTGAGGGATGCGCCTCCTGAGGAGCCAGATGATAATACTTGGGGAGACTTCTTCAGGAGTGTGTTTAGTGGACAGTTTGGGTAAGTTTTATTTTTCTGTAGTCGCTTCCGCATGAATGGTGTGATCTTGAGAATATTGTATGTTTTTGAAGTTTACCCTAATAATTTTTTTTTTGGCTAAGTACCTACCTACATCTAGAAAATTAATATTCTTCTTTGTGGTCTTCTTTATAAACCGACTAGTTGATTCCCGCGACTTCGTACGCGTGGATTGAGGTTTTGTAATTCCCGCGGGAACTCCAGACCAAAATCTATCTCTGTGCCAAATTTCAGCCAAATCGGTTCAGTCGTTGCGGCGTGATTGAGTAACAAACATCCATCCATCCATACTTACAAACTTTCGCGTTTATAATATTAACTAGGATGGACATCATAGAAGACATAGGTTTCTTGTATGGACATCTACATGCCTCGGTCTTATGGCGCCTGCGTTCAGCGGCACCCTGCTTCTGCTCTCGGTCCTTCTAGAGGGGAGTCTGCCAACACAATGCATTCCGGTACGAGGTTGTCACTGAAGCACTTTGGGTTTTGATCTCTTGCACGTGCTTGGCTATAGTTTATTTTAACGTGTAAGTGACGAATATAGCCGGGCCCTTACGACATCTTAAGTTTGGTTTTTCAGCAGGGTTTTATTGTCTGTGTGCGGTAAGAACGCCCTTTGCGCTGTGTATAGCGCGGCCCTTATGTATTTCTGCGAGCAAACGCTTGCCGATTGTTTAATGCTACTGCTCCATCTGCATTAATGTTAGTGTTAACGGCTGTGCTCAAATCGCCTTAATTAGGGCATTAAAAAATCACGCGTTAAACAGGTGGCTACATTAACATAAAAGATGCTGCCAAAAGTAATTCTTCATGAATTAGTGCGTTAACTGGAGTAATAGTGTTCTGCTCTGTCATCCGTGTTCAAAATCACATTCAAAATGGAGATAGAAGTAGTCCCTACGTACTCACAACGCATGCTCTGCACAGAATGAGAAAGCGCTAATGTAGCCATCAAAGTTTGGTGCGTTATTCAACGCGTTGAAATCCTTTGATTTGTCAAAAAGACCGCCATCCGAGTTATCGCTTAGCGTCTAAGGTCATTAGTAGTACTACACTACAACACATTTACGCATTAAAATATTGGCCCCATCTGCGTAATGCCTTTATTATCGTGTTAATTTACGCGTTACGGCGCAGGTGGAGCAGTAGCATAAGAAAAATAGATAATGCCTATTTACACGTCGACAGCAGTGCGGCGGTGACGTTTCCGATGGTGTGGCGCGCGGCCAGCGGCGCGGTGGAGTACGGCGCGTTCGCGGTGCAGCTGCTGCGCTGGTGGGACGCCCGGGCGCCGCTGGCGCTGGCCGCCCTGCCGCCGCCGCCGCCGCCCAAGGTGAAGCCTGTGCACTGAACACGTTAACAGTAATGACTATGGGGAATCACCTACACATACACATCATTACACAATACCGGAACAAACACACAAACACACACCCATCAGCGCGCCAAGCATTACCTGCAGATGGAAACCGGTCCGTGCGACGTCAGCGCTCGCAGCGCCGGGCGCCCGAGCCAATGTATTGTGCGTAGGCAATTTTAATATGATGATGTAGTGTAGTGATAATAAGTGGGGTTAGTATAAGATTAAATTCGATTGATTGTATTCGTATTAGCGTCAAAGTAAAATAAACCATAACCACATTAAATTAGAGCTCAATTTCGTGCATGAATTCTTATACTTTTACGTGTACGGTTGTACTGAATTTGTAACTTTAAATCGATACTTTTAAAGTTCATTTTACTTTAACGCTAATGTCATAGTATACAACGATCAATCGAATTAAATCTTATACTAACCCCACTTATCATCACTACACTACAAAGGCCGCCAGGTTTTGTACTCTTAGGTTATTTATTTTCAGTTTATTTTGAATGTGATGTACTTATTCATTTCATTATGCACTTTTCAGAAAGACGAGCGTGACGCCCGGTGGCGTAACGTGTGTCCCGTTTGTTTCGGGCGGTGGAGGGTGCCCACAGTGCTGCCTGTTTCGGGGTATGTATCTTGAACGTTGACTCCCGTCCAATTTGAAACACTGTGCTCTCGATTTGAAGGCTTGAGCTCTCCATCTAAGTCAATGGGACAATGTTATATCTTACCTACTCTTAAATAGAGGGTCTTCCTACATAAGTAAACCTTGGCGTGAAACTGTCTCGTGCTGTTGTTTTGATTAGTCCGCAATATCGTAAACAACCCTCCTGATGGTCTGCGGGGCGCGCGGCGGGTGATGCGATGGACTATACACGATGCGACGTAATTACCGCCTTAAGATCAATTACATCCTATGATATTTTTTTAAATGTAATACATTTATTCTATTAGAAATAAATGATAGTGATTATTACAATTCAACGGAGTATTATATTCTGATGCAGTTATCTCATAATCGACAAGCTAAAATAAAATAAACAGTGGTATTTATAATTTTTTATTGATTAATCTCGTACATAATTGAAAGTAGACAATAGAAAAATATATATTGACATTAATCTGAACTTTCTGCATCACTAGAACATTCTTAATATGAAGATACCTATGACCGTGTTGACATGCGTTGGATTGTGTACCTACGTATGCATATTTGAAGCTTCATTGTGGAAGCACTGAATTCAGCACGTAATAGTTTTGTTACCTATTGTAAAAAAAAATGTTTTTTTTGAAAAGAGCAACTGCTGAGTTTCTTGCCGGCTCTTGTCAGCAGAATCTGCATTCCGAGCTTCAAGTTGGCCTACATGAAATAAATAAATTTTGAATTTGAATTTCATGTATCTTGCGATTGATCAATACTAATAAAATACCGTGAGCAGCAGTCGCTAGGAAAATATCACGCGCAGACCAGCCTTTACGTCAGTCACTGCCTCATTTTTTCAGCGCGCTCTCGCCCTGAGTCCCACAGACCATCGAGATTCTCGCGCTTACGGTTTTTTAGCAGTTGGCTGAACTTCAAGTGTTTTTACTGTCTGTCTGTCTGTCTGTGCAGCTACGTGTTTTGCTACGCGTGCATATCGCGGCACCTGCGCGCTTCCGGCGCTTGTCCGGTGACGCGGCTGCCGGCCAGCGAGCGCTCTCTGGTGCGACTGTACCTGGACACGTAGCACTGTGTGGAACAAACTCCCTTCGACGTTCCCACCCAGGTGTTTTTCTAGGCAAGCGCGCTCCAACCTAGACCTCATCAGTGCTATTCAGTACTGATTGTCGTCAAGCGCAAGCGCAAAAAAAAGGTGGTGACAGTAACCGAGAATCAATGAAATTATGAATTTTTGTCATGAAATAGGATTCACGGATTTTCTATCTTGAGCAAGATTGTTATTTATTTTGAAAAAATAAGTTTATTGTGCCTTATACAGGCTGTGACGACCCTAGTACTTCATACTAAGGAATTATGCATGAAAATTATACATAGGTAAAATTTTTTGATTAAATCTCATCAAAATCGGTGTCTCGCGACGTCAGCGTTGGGCCTCAATCAATAGAGTCAATAGAGCAAACCGGTATTATTCATACTGGATTTTAACTATCTCTAATTATATTATAATAAAGTGGAAGAGTTTGTTTGTTTGAACGCGCTTATCTCTGGAACTATCAGTTGGATTTGAAAAATTCTTTTTGTATCTGATAGCCCAATTCTCGAGGAAGGTTATAGGCTATCCAATATCTCGGTACGACTCTTAGAAGCCGAGCAAAAAGAAAAAAGAAAATTTCTCGGGACACTTTTTTCGTGAATTTTGCATTACACACGAGGTCCAAGTACATATTATTATGTCAATGTTTGTTAGTAATAGTGATAAATAATGAGCTGTGGCAATATGTTAAAAGGTTGTGTATAAATAAAATAAATTATATAAAACGTTTACTTTTCTTAAGTTTTTTATTTGTTACAAATCATTTTAAAATACTTAATTAAATTTTAAATCTTTTAAAATTTTAACTCCATTAGAAAAACTACATAATGATACTAATTCATCTGCTCAATCTCTTAACTAAATTAGTAGGTCCCATATTAATTTAACATTATGAAAAGTTTCTCTATATAAAAATCAATTGCTGTTTGTTAGTCTGGCTAAAACTTAACTCTTTTCTACTAACAAGCTTACTAATCTAGGAATAATAAACTAGTTATTAGTAGATTTAGTTCAGAAATTGTATACAAAGAATTAGCACCACAGTATTAATTCTACAAATCGTACATACAACGTTTTTTGCTGAAACTTACAGGAAAAGAGATAATAATTTTACTTTTCAAAACTAAAAATACCTCAAAAGCATATTGAAAAGCAGAATTAAAATCTCCGCTGGACCAATTTCGATTCAGAATTCAAGTTTTAAAATTAACCTAATTTTAAAACCTAAACTCTACTTCTCAAATCTAGACTAAAAGAAATAGAAACACGTTTTTTAAAAATACTTTCAAAAATTTTCGTGCTGTAGATGAATATTTTTATTATCATCACCTGTAATTTTTAGCAAAAACGCTGTACGTACAAGTTATACGACTAATTAAGGACTAATAATAGTTATTTAAGCTGCTAGTGCGAAAAGTACAACATTAGAGTCGAAGCGCCCGAACCACAGGCGAGACTTACGCTGAGCTCTGACTCAGCTCAGACTCAAGATAGAGGTTAAAACGAGACACAAATATGCTCTAACATAAATCTGTCTCGTTTTAACTCTGTCTTGAGTCTGAGCGGAGTGAGAGTGCTATCTATCGATTTCTGCCATAGAGCGAAGATCTCACACAAAATTTTCCAATACATACCTAACTACCTACATTTGCAAATAAAAACTGATTTTATAAAGTTTGATTAGTTATATGTATACCTATCTATAATCAAAACTTTTTGATTAAATTAGTTTAGGTTAACTAATACTTATTAGTTAACTTATTTGAGGTTTCAGCAGTTTCTAACAGAATTAGTAATATGACTTTTTGTAGTAAAAAATTGAGCGCTCGGTATTGCCAATGCAAAGTACTTGTAAGTTTGGCAAATTGCCAGTTGCATTATTGTTTTGTTCCTGTTTAACCGACTTCCAAAAAGGAGGTTATCAATTCGGCCGGTATCTTTTAAAGTAAATTTTTCTATAATATAATAAAAAAATTATATAGGAATTAAAAAATACATCTATACTTCATATACATTAAAAGGTAAGTAGTTAGTTTTAACTAAAACTAAATTCCTCTTAGTCTATAAGTCTACAGATATTCAACATCATCAGTCAAAACTCCGAACAAGTAGTGATGCGACAGCTGATTGCCTTTTTCTGCCACCAGGGCGATCCTGGGAGACTTGCCCTTCAGCAGCACAGGTTTCGGAGGAGCTTCGGCGGTAACTTCGACCGGTGGAAGGTTCTTGATGTATTCAGTCAATTCCTCGCGGGTGGAGAACATTTTGTCGCCGTAGAAAAGTTTGCCTTCCTCCTGGTCTATCACTTCCCATGACTTAGTGGTTGCGAAGTAACCTCCGTCGCCCTGAAATTAGAAAGGAAAAAGGACTACAGTCTCTTATTCGGGGGTTCGCGAGTTCTATCGTGCGTGCGAAGTCAGAGGTGCGTGCCCGGGAAATCGCGTGCTTCAACGGTGAAGAAAAACGTCATGACGAAGCAGAACTTCTGTAGTTTTTTATTTTTCGAAAAATCGAGAAATTAATATTTTTCATTTATACAACACAAAGAAAAAAGTAACAAATAATTGATAAGTAATCTTTACCATCCCAAGTAATGAGTAAGTATTAAGATGCTAACCATGCCCTGAGAACCGTGGAGCAAAATGTTTTGTCTTCCATTGGCCTTCACTTCCTCGATCTGACAAGTCTGCCTTCATGGCTCGTCAATTTTTTTTACTCCAGCTGCTTTAAGTAGAATCTTTGGAAAAGGACAAGACAAACAAGGAGACTTGGCAAAGCCTTCTACAGCAGCAGAAAATTGTGACTAACGCTTATGATTTGGGAAGACCACGCGATCTTTTCATCTGGTTTAGAGCAGTCATGTCTTTAAGTGTAAATTGCCCTAATGGTATACTACCGTCCACAAGCTATAATGCCGTTAACTACCAAGACCATATTTCCTAATATAAATCCAAAACCATTTAAAATAGGGTTTATATTAGGAAATATGGTTTTGGTAGTTAACGGCGTTATAGCTTGTGGACGGCAGTATAGTCGACCATGTTTAAAGGGAATATTTGGCAGGAAGGAAAGGCTCACCTCAAAAGCGGAGACGGCGTAGTGGTTGCCCCGGCGCGCCGTGACGACGGACACGAGCGCGCCGCGCGCGTCCACCACGGGCGCGCCGGCCACGTAGCGGTTGGCGGACTCGAAGGTGGGCGCGCACCGCCACTGCGACAGCCGCCCGTCGCTCGACACCAGCAGGATGCGCTTGCTGCGGTTCACGAACACCTGCACGAGCGTTTCCGGAACTTTAGCTTGAGAATGTCTAGTCTAAACCTCCTGTGGGATTGTCTGAAAATGATTCAACATCCTAATCGCTAGTCAGTAATCGTTAAAACAAAAATATATATATTCCTTTATTTAGTGGCGGTGCGGCGGTCATCTTGGACCGTTTTTCATCAAATATACCTAAGAACACTCCCAAATTAAAATCGGTTCATCCGTTCAGGACCTACAATGCGATACACAGACACCTCACACTTATTTACACCCCGTCGTTTTTGCGTCGGGGCAGGTCGGGGCCCGGGGGTTAAAAATAGTACAACTAGCTTACCTTCTCGGCCACGCTGTCGTCGAGGCGCACGTAGGCCAGCTCGCCCAGCGGCGCCAGCACCTCGTCCGTGAACACGTCGCAGTAGTGGTGCGTCGTTGCGGCTCGCTCCGCCAACTGGGAATCGAAACACCGCTATAGTACAACTAGCTTACCTTCTCGGCCACGCTGTCGTCGAGGCGCACGTAGGCCAGCTCGCCCAGCGGCGCCAGCACCTCGTCCGTGAACACGTCGCAGTAGTGGTGCGTCGTTGCGGCTCGCTCCGCCAACTGGGAATCGAAACACCGCTATAGTACAACTAGCTTACCTTCTCGGCCACGCTGTCGTCGAGGCGCACGTAGGCCAGCTCGCCCAGCGGCGCCAGCACCTCGTCCGTGAACACGTCGCAGTAGTGGTGCGTCGTTGCGGCTCGCTCCGCCAACTGGGAATCGAAACACCGCTATAGTACAACTAGCTTACCTTCTCGGCCACGCTGTCGTCGAGGCGCACGTAGGCCAGCTCGCCCAGCGGCGCCAGCACCTCGTCCGTGAACACGTCGCAGTAGTGGTGCGTCGTTGCGGCTCGCTCCGCCAACTGGGAATCGAAACACCGCTATAGTACAACTAGCTTACCTTCTCGGCCACGCTGTCGTCGAGGCGCACGTAGGCCAGCTCGCCCAGCGGCGCCAGCACCTCGTCCGTGAACACGTCGCAGTAGTGGTGCGTCGTTGCGGCTCGCTCCGCCAACTGGGAATCGAAACACCGCTATAGTACAACTAGCTTACCTTCTCGGCCACGCTGTCGTCGAGGCGCACGTAGGCCAGCTCGCCCAGCGGCGCCAGCACCTCGTCCGTGAACACGTCGCAGTAGTGGTGCGTCGTTGCGGCTCGCTCCGCCAACTGGGAATCGAAACACCGCTATAGTACAACTAGCTTACCTTCTCGGCCACGCTGTCGTCGAGGCGCACGTAGGCCAGCTCGCCCAGCGGCGCCAGCACCTCGTCCGTGAACACGTCGCAGTAGTGGTGCGTCGTTGCGGCTCGCTCCGCCAACTGGGAATCGAAACACCGCTATAGTACAACTAGCTTACCTTCTCGGCCACGCTGTCGTCGAGGCGCACGTAGGCCAGCTCGCCCAGCGGCGCCAGCACCTCGTCCGTGAACACGTCGCAGTAGTGGTGCGTCGTTGCGGCTCGCTCCGCCAACTGGGAATCGAAACACCGCTATAGTACAACTAGCTTACCTTCTCGGCCACGCTGTCGTCGAGGCGCACGTAGGCCAGCTCGCCCAGCGGCGCCAGCACCTCGTCCGTGAACACGTCGCAGTAGTGGTGCGTCGTTGCGGCTCGCTCCGCCAACTGGGAATCCAAACACCGCTGCGTTAAGATGTACCTAGTTACGTACCACTACCTACCTATACAAACTCGCATATGACCTAAGGTCTACTGCTGCCTTAATAGGCCAAAGGTCAAAAGTGCGGACTGAAAAGTAAAAGGTGGGCGGTTCAAACTTAAAACCCCTTTCGTTTCGCTATTGTCGTACCCACTCCGGAGTCCAGACGCAAGCTAATGGTACCTACTACATTTATCCAAAAAAAAAAATAAGTTGTTCTTAAGAACAACTTAAGTTCAGCATGGCTAACAATATTCTTTAAAAAAATTGCATTGTGCGTATCGAACTGTGGCACAGTCAGAGCATTCAAAAAAGATTAGTGCAGAAATATGGCATAGTCAGAGCCTTAAAAAAAATTGTGCAGAGTTTTTTTGAACCTTCTAAGGACAGTGCACGCAGCCTTTGGTCACTTTGTTAATAATTAAAATCACCTTACAAAAATAAAGGGCAATTATTGCCCTTTATTTTTGTAAGGTGATTTTAAATAACCTATTATTCATTAATTTAGGAGGTATGTATAAAGCTCCGCCAGACATTCAGACAGATAGACGGACAAGAGCAAATTCAACTGAGTATATTCAGAGCATAGAGAAAAGACGAACAAGAGCAAATTCACCCGAGTATATTCAGAGCATAGAGAAAAGAGTATATTCTTTTCTCTATGATTCTCTAAGTCCTCACCTGTTCCGGTGTGGCGCAGTGTATGGGCATCACGGAGCCCATGCTGGCGAAGGTCTTGCCGTCTCGCTCGTGCAGCTCGGCGGGGATCGGGAACGCTTCCACCAGACCCTTGTACTCCTCGTTCAGCACCGTTCGCTTCGACATCGCGCACCGCTGCAACCGAACAACCCAGCAGGGTGAGCATAGGCAGGGGAGTATAATATGTAGAATACAATAAAATAGAATAGAATAGAAATATTTTTTATTCAAGTAAACTTTTACAAGCGCTTTTGAATCGTCAATGAATCTACCACTGGTTCGGAATGCCTTTCCTGCCGAGAAGAGCCAGCAATAAACTCGGTGGTTGCTCTTTTCAAAAAAAAATTTTTTACAATAGGCAATGAAACTATGCTATGTACTCGTACCTATAGGTACAGTGCTTCCACGATGAAGTTTCCTAAGTCTAATAAAATACAAATAAATACAATACAAATACAAATAAATACAATCCAATGACATAAAGCAGACCCATTCCCGTTGGTGGCACCCGTTCATGAGCATGACGCATGATCCAGCCGTTGCTTCGCTCAACCATATCTGAGGGAACTTAACAACCCGCACAACACGACACCACCACAGAAATGTTTAAAGAGAGCATGACATACTTAGGCTTAGGAGTGGAAACATAATATCCACGGGAAAAGGATAAAATGTTTACGCACGTTTTAAAATGGAACGCTCAGTTTTATCCACCCGTCAAGATTGGGCTAAACGGTGGAAACATTATCTGCAGTGTATAAGTATAAAGAGAAAAGACGTGGTAACATTAAAAAAGACAATTATAATTTTATTGTCAACGGTACCAGTATGACGTCATCTTGTAACTGGTCGACTTGGAGTGAACAGATAGTAGTTAGCACACACGCGCGTACAAATGCACATGCATCCACACGAGTGCAAATGTCAATTTACCAACCACCGAGTGCGTCCAACTAACTACCTAAATAAATGCCGTTCCATTGTAAAACAACAAAAAAGTAAAACTAAAGGTACCTAAGTACTTACCTAGGTATTTCAAATTCAAACGGAAATACCTACTTAGTCTCTAAAAATCTATTTTAATATAACTTACCTACTAATTAGGTTTCTAATGGGTAAAAGCACACGGTTTTTTAGGTTTTCACTCTATAACTTTATTAGGTGGTTTTTTAAAATAAGAGATTTCTACAACGCCTGAGTCGTGACTGACTCAAAAATTCTTTGTTGACTGATGGCAGGTAATAAATAATAATTTATGGTGTGAATTGAATGTGCTGTACTTACCTACCTATTCTCTCTTCGAATCTATTTATGAGATAATGGTCTACAAATCTCGTCGTGACAATGTGTAAATTCTGTAAACTACCTAATATCGTGCAAGGTTACGTCACTGACGGATGTATTAAGTAAGTAAGTAATAAGTTCTATCAATTTCTGAGGGCACGTGGCTCATGGTTGTGTGTGTCGTAGGTATTCTGTATAAGTGTGAGCGAGAGCTTGCTCGCGCCTAACCGCTCCCTCCTAGGCTCCTGACAGGCACGCACACTTATGCAATGTGCATGTACCTACACGACGTAACCGCAAGTAAAGCGCCCGTGACTTCGTGAGATGAACAAACACATAACCATAAATCTGTCTCGTTTTAATTCTGCCTTCAGTCTGAGCACAGAGTGCGATCTATAGAATTCAGCCTTAGAGAATGACAATATCATATCATATCATTATCTTACATATTATCCTGGAAAACAGAGGGTAGGTACCCGCGGGATTTTCAAAAAAATCATCCCCACGCGGACGAAGTCGCGGGCAAAAGCTATTCTTATAAATAAGTAAATAACTCAGCGCTATTATTACCTATTGTTTTACGATATTTTAATTATTATTATCGCATGTAGGTAATTTGTCATTTATGGATTCTGATGGATAATCACTTGCCTAATATCTTACACACAAACAACATTAATCACGTGCCGAGAGATAAATCATCGGTTACGCCATAGCACCTTTGCCATACCTACTTAGTTGGTACCTACCGTAAAAACGTTCGATTTTACCCACTTTTTTTAATTTCGTAGATTTTCTCCAAAAAAAAAATGTGCTTGGTAAGTAGATAGGAACTTTTTTACCGAACTATGGCAGAGCAAAAGGAAGATTTATGATTTTAGCAGTGTATGGAGTGTATGTATTTATATAACTACCTATACCCGTATATGTATTGAAGTATTTGGAAGGCCCAGTTCAAGAAATCAATACGTCCATTTTTTTTTGTTTTAGAAAAACCGACGTCAGTTTAAGAAGGTTTAAAATCCATTTTTCTATTTTGGAAAAATTGACTTAAGGTTCTCTGATCTGGGCCATTATAGACTTAGAGACCTCTTGAACTGGACCATCCATTTACGTATTACGTGTGTTCTATACCGTAGCGCTTAAATTACTGAGCCGATTTTGAAGAATGAGGTGTCAATCGATTCATTATTATAGGGGTGGCATTCCTAACGTCAACCTTTGACAACTTATAACTTTTAAGCGTTTGCAATATATTTCAAATAATTTAATTTTAAAAATATTATAATTTTGTAGATCTCAGAATGCAGGTGGGTCGTTCTACTTTTCTACCGACAATAGTCTGTCTTTCTTCTTATTATGGCATCTCGTTGGAGTATTAATATAAACGGTTTTTTATTCGGTTCGAATAAACGTCCATATTTTTCTTATCTATTAATATTATGTCATTTTTCATGTTCTCTAACCAGCATATTTTATACGTTCGTTTTCCGTATAATGCCGTGACAGAGTGGTAAACTGAAATGTGGTCTCTACAGAAAAAGACCACTTTGTCACATTATTTTTTCAAAAACCAACATTAAAAAAGAATCAATATTAGCTAGGAAGGAAACTTTAATTAGCACTAATGAAAACACAGATGCAGTTTTTTTAAAATCCCACACATAAAACACAATTATAGATAGTTCAAAAAACCAAAAAAACAGAAAAACGTCGTTTGACGTTTCATTGTCGGTAGAAAAGTAGAACGACCCAGGTATGTATTTAAAAACAAACGAAACGAAAAGCTTGGCAGTTTGGTCTAAATAATACTTTGTAATTTGTCATATTTATTTTTGAAAAAAATAAGGAAATATTTAAGTACATACAAAATGAAAAGGAAATGAAAATAATAATGTAGATATATTATATCCCTATAAGGGCACGCATAGACATAGATACCTACATAAATATCATTGAATTATTATGTTTGATAAATATCGATGCCGGAACGTGTTTCTGCTTTTCTCATAAATGAAATCAAATCAAACAATATTATATATGTATATCGGTAGGTATATAAGTACGCTATACTATAGAAGAATAATTAAATAGGTAGGTACCTACTCACCTTTTAAAAATTCACAGGCTGGTTGCAAAGGTACCTAGGTACCTATACTCACCTTTTAAAAATTCACAGACAGGTTGCAGGCAGGTAGGTACGTTTAAAGGCAAACACAAATATGAATACAATAAAATTAACTGTAGCATTAGACGTATATACCTGATAACTCTTATCACTGAAAATATACGTAAATCTTGCCTCGCGGCTCGCAATATTACCTAAAATTTTGATATACGTTTTAATTGGAAATGTTTTTGTTACAAGGAAATGGAAAGCTGAAAATTCTTTGGAAATGTCCGGCGTAAATTAACTAAGCAAGAAAAAAGTCGCAAACTACCTATAGAAAATTGGATGTACCTACCTAGTAGATAACATCCACCATACTACTTATTACTCTATTTGATATTGGTCATAATAGATTTTGTTCGTAAATATTCCGGACCACATGAGAACAATTCATGAGAAGCACAGATGAGAAGCATTTTAATCGAGTTACTTAATTACCTATTACCTCAAGCTGTTTCTGAAAGTAGGGCTTTTCCTTGTTGCTTATTTGCTGGAATGCTGTTTTATCTCAAAAATCCCGATTTTTTCAAAGTGTCTGGTTTCAAAATTTTAAAAGGTTTTTTTTTAAAATTTCATAGTAGGTAAGTACCTTTGTAAGTTTACTTTTCAACTAATGTAGTTTTCATAGACCATGAAATAGCACCTTTTTTTACTTTTTTTTTAATAAGTAGTAGGTATATAGACTAGCGCTTGACTGCGATCACACCTGATGGTAAGTGAAGATGCAGCCTAAGGTAAGCTTGCCTAGAAAATGCCTATTCACTCTTGATTTAAAGACACCCACGTTATAGTTAGTTGGAAAAACGGAAGTCGAAAGGGCATTCCAAATTTTAGCCCTGCGTATCAAGAACGAGGAAACAAAGCGCTTAGTGCGCGTCCTTGGGATTTGAACCACGTAGGCCTATTCTGTGCCTTCTTCTATATTGAACATGTAAGAACCTACCTACTAGCCGTTACAATCATAACTTTTTCGAGGTAAAACTATTGCAGCAAAGGAATGGTGTTTAACACGGACAGACAGTCAGACGACAAAGTGATATCCTATCCTTCACAAAATTAGAGCAGCCGATATGGTGTTGGTAAAACTTTCAAGAAAAATAAAACTCCTATAAGACTCCTATCCTCTTTACTTTGAACAAAAATCTCACGAATAATTTTAGCTAAGTAGGTACCTATTTAGCAAAATGCTCGTCGCCTTACTCCAAAAGACTAATCGAAACTTTTTGAAATGGATAGGTAACCCAATATTATAATTACTTTAAAGAAACCTTCGGACCTGGTTTCTATATAATTACCTTTACCTATTATAAAATTAATCAATGTTCGGGGATTCCCACGGGGTGATGAAAATGGGAAAATGACATATTCTTTTTTGTCGACTGTTGCAAAATCGGAAAATATAACGGACCTTAAAATGAAAACAGAATTTATTTCTTTATTAATATTAAACACTTACATACTTACCTACCTATTTATAAAACACCATTTTTGTGAGTTGTTTTTGAGTTAAAATTTAAATAAACCATAAAGCAATAAAATTAAACATTTTATTCATATCAATCGAAAAAAAATGGTCTAAAACTTTCAAAGTTCATTTTGGTTAACACTGGATTTTAAGGCAACTTCTTCACTAAAGAAGTCTTCACTAAACTAAAATATGAAGTGAACTGATTGAGTTGAATAAACCTTAGTCGAATTTATTTATAAATGTTGATTTTTTATCTCTTTCTCTACTATTGAAACCTTGCCTAGAATGGCAGAGCGATATAGCAATAAAGGGGCGCATTGGGAGCGAACAGCGAGAGGATTTTGAAAAATAATTGAAATAGGGTTGTTACTTTATAAGTTGTTTTTGCTTTATTTTATTTTTTGGGAAATTTCAAAAATTAAAATTGCTTAAAAATGCTTGTGACTATTCTGTACATACTTCTAACAAATCATTATATACCAATAACGCTAAAGTTAATATGGAATTTTTTCGTTCAGTAGAAGAAATTTCTGAATCAAAGGCACACTTTTACAATCCATTATTATCTTGAGGTGAATAGGCTGTGTGAATAGGTATAGATTATATATTATATAGCGAGAAAATGAAAATTGAGTTCTACAGGAATAGGTAAGTACTATATAAAAATTTTATACGGTCAAACTTTAAAATGGACTTAGTAAACGTAAAGATTTCTCATGTTGGTACTCCTAAACTAGAAAAAGAATAAGCTCAGGTGAAAAATTAAATAGTAATAGAGGAAATAGTATTTTAATTCTTAACTACCTTGTTTTAAATAAGTGTATGTGTAAAAACATATATGTACAATGTACAGACTGTAATATACGTGCCAACTAACAATTCTAATCTGTGCAATAAGGTATCATATTTAAGTAAAGTAATAACTTACCGTATCCATTTTAACGAGAATACAAAAAATAACAAAGCTTTCTAGTTTCATTGTACTTATATCTACAATGACACTTACTATACTTATTTAGCCAGAAGATTCGTAGATATTTATACTAGGAGCTCACCCCGCACAGACCTCAAACCTCACATGACGTAAGTACCTAAAATATTATAATATTATTGTCGTCAGTAATAAACACCAATCATCATCACAGTTGTAAAGTTTAGACAATGGGGAAAAATTAGATCCTGCTTAGTTTCCTATTTTTTTCCTATGATTACTTTTATTTATTCCCGCTGTAGGTGCTTTTGCTTGGAAAAATTATATAAATTTTGTTTTTACTTCCTAGCTTTTTGTTATTTAACTAGGTACGCGATATGACCGAAATTACACAAAAAATATTGGGTGATAAATTGAATTATTGTCGTCAGTAATAAACACCAATCATCATCACAGTTGTAAAGTTTGGACAACGGGGAAAAAATAAATCCTACTTATTTTCCTATTTTTTCCTATGATTAATTCTATTTATTCCTTCTGTAGGTGCTTTGGCTTGGGAAAATTATATAAATTTTGTTTTTGCTTCCTAGCTTTTTGTTATTTAACTAGGTACGCGATATGACTGAAATTACACAAAAATATTGGGTGATAAATTGAATTATTGTCGTCAGTAATAAACACCAATCATCATCACAGTTGTAAAGTTTGGACAACGGGGAAAAAATAAATCCTACTTGTTTTCCTATTTTTTCCTATGATTAATTCTATTTATTCCCGCTGTAGGTGCTTTTGCTTGGAAAAATTATATAAATTTTGCTTTTATTTCTTAACTTTTTGTTATTTAACTAGGTACGTGATATGACTGAAATTACATTACACAAAAATTATTGGGTGATAAATTGACAATCTCTCTCTGGACGTTCATCCTCCTCATTATTGAGGGTCACGATCCTTGATCGGATTATTTTATCAGGTATGATGTTAATCTAATCCTTCGGTACTATGTAGAGCAGCGTGGAAATATATATAAATACATACCGAGAGCAGTGCTGACCTGAACGGACCAAAACATAGGGCTATGTCTTCTTGGCCTCTAGCTTTCAGCCTTGCTAAAGTTCAGCAGTTTTCTATATATCCAGAGCTACGGCGGGCAATGTGTACAAAATGTTTCAAGGTGCGCCTGTGGACCATATGTTTATATGGTCCACAGCCTGGTTGAGGTGACATAATATACATATACAGAATTATACCATGAGAGCCTCCTTCAGAATATACACTTACGAGAACTTTTTATGAAATTTGCTTAGGTATCACTTGAAACTTGACATAAGCACAGTCCAGCTAGGTACGTCCAATTTTAAGAATGACGTCAACCATTGATTTCAGCTCGGCTAGGCAGCGTTTTGAAAGCTTCGGAATATCTTCTCGTCCAAAATTCCTTCGTCTCTGAAGACAGCAGTGTTCGAAAAGCTTGGCTTGCAAGTGATGAGTGATGACATATGGATTCGAAACATGGTCGTTAAGGGAATCATACGCAGGCCTAAAGCTCGCTGACCAAATGGTCACTCAGCGGGCGATGAAGAGT
The DNA here is from genome assembly GCA_038048805.1 of Hipparchia sbordonii. Lineage (NCBI taxonomy): Eukaryota > Metazoa > Arthropoda > Insecta > Lepidoptera > Nymphalidae > Hipparchia > Hipparchia sbordonii. The sequence goes on along the minus strand of CM076107.1, from coordinate 687,817 downwards.
GTTCCCAGCGGGATCAAATCAGTAATAAGTAAATCCATAGGAGCACCAGAGTCGCTTACCCACAAAGCTTTGAGCTCATTGAGTCGCGAAGCTAAATTGACGATAGATGGGGTATATAGCTCGAAGAACCGAATATAGACGTTGGGGTTCCAAGTTCTTCGAATGACCACCTCACGAGGGTAAGACGCAAGGGTTGAAAGACTGTGGTTGTATGGATTTGTCAAGCGGAGCACTGGCAGATTCTGAATACAAGTAGCACAAGATCGTGTTCGACTGGTGGCGATCATTGCGTCATTGCGCATATTATGTCCATTGGCATTACACTACGACTACAATGTAATAATCGCCTTGCCGCCATTTATTTACAAATTAGTTGTTATTGTTTAATTAATAGATAGGCATTCAAGAGCGACGTTCCGCGCACAATTTTTGATAGATAGGAGGGGATAGGAGAATATTAGTCAACTTCAGCTTGGCTAATATTCTTAAAAAAAAAAAACAAAAAAGAAAACAAAAAACAATATTTTAAAACAATATAGCTGAAGTCTGAAATACAGGAAGTATTTTTTTCCGTAAACTACGGAAAATTTATGACATGTAAACTAGGTTCTTATTATAAAGTCAATAAAAAAGAATAAATTAATATTCAACTATTTAATTCACAAAAAAACTTTTACAATTTATTGATACCTAGGTAGTTAAGTATAGATATATAGTTATATAACGGATATAACGTATATCCGTTAGTTATTCGAGTAACATTAGGTAGTAATTCCTACATCGCATTCATTAATTATTATTAACAAATATGCGTTTACGTCGACACTCATCTCACAGTGAAATAAAAAAGGCAAAATACAGTGTAATGCAAAATATGGCTGATTTTTATTTTTTACAATCTCTATTATAATATTAAGTTAAAAGAGATAACTTTTATAATAACAGCTGGTGGCGATAGGTACTTCCAGCCATTTGTTTAGCGGCGGAATTGGCTATAGGGTGGTGGTAATCGCAGTCACCTCTAAATGGCTCTCTCGATGTTAGTTTAAAAAAAATTTTAGCAATAATATTGATATCAGCTTTTCCGCAATGACAATATTCGTGCCAAGGGGGACGATAGGAGAAATTCAATCAATCGATCCTTTATTTTGCTCAAAACTTGCTAAATGTGTGTAATAATGAATATTTAAAATGTTCCTCAAGTGAACTAAGCTGAAGATACCATAATGTCACTGCTAATTGCTTCAGGTAAAGAGAGCCCAAGAAGACAGTGGAGGGGATACATCTGCGTACATAAAAAAATATAAAAGATTGTATACCAATAAGCTTTCGAATCGTCAACTGAATTTGCCTGTACCTAGCTACCTAAGATACCTACCGAGATATGTAAGATTTTTTATTGCCTAAATATACGTCTAAATATCTAGTTAACTTTTTTATTATACAAAATCCATAGCGTTGTAGATAATATTTTTCTACGTCAAATTATCAAATTCATCATTAATATTCAATCAAAAATACTTTCCTTTATTTCGGATGAGATCAAAAGAATTTGAATAACACAAACAATAAAATTATAACTAGATATAAGTATCTTATTCATACTTCTGATGTTTACGCAGCCCATGCGCAACCCTATTTTTTAATTTTTCCTATTGTCTGTTATTATTCTATGCTATCGGAAAAGCAACTCTAATGCATCGCATATCAGTAACAGGTTTTGACGTCACACTCTGGGATTCCTGGTGCATAGACAAAAAAGAAGCTAATCATGGACATTGTTGTATGCATGAACCTATTGGAAACGGGTAACTTTAGAAACGCGGTAAACATCGTGCGTCTGGTTGAGGTGAAATGGATGTCTCATAATTATTGCATGTATTGTGATTTGTAAATAAAAAAACAAGAAAGCTATCACCTTACTTATGTAGGAAACATTAGCGAATAAACTGGGAGCTGATTATTTAACTCAGTGCCTATATTTTTTATCCGATGAAGGCTGTGATTGAAGGTTTGAAGAGACATGTTATTTACTATTTCATAGTAAACCTTCAATGCATAAAAAATAAACCTTAATCCACGCGAATGAAGTCGCGGGCATGAGCCAGTGTAATCATAAATGCTTGATTACCGTTTCATTCCTTATCGATGTCGATAGTTTTGATGCACACTTCCTAATGGGCGGCCATTTTATGCGATGGCATTCTGTAGGTATACACCCTATTTTCGTAGGTAACCATGGTTTCTCTCAACATTATCTGTTTCACACACACTTCGTTTGACAAACGGAAACGGAGGTGTTTGATTGGATGCGCTGGTGTTTGATGACCTTGTTCAAAAAACCGTCACAAAAACACGTAAAATTTTTCAAACGTGTTTGACCTTGTACGGGCCCCATTAGGGAAAGAATTAGAAGATGGCGAATCGGGTTGTGAGCGTAATTATGTCATGCTAAGCAGAATTAAAATAAATAAGTTGATTGAACTGTATTTACTTTGAGCTTATTCCTACAAAAAATTATAATTATTTTTTATTAATTATATTATAATCATTATAAACTAGTATAGCGTCGTAATCAGTGGCGGGCGTTGATCTCGCGGCGTGCAGTCTGCTGGGCGAGATGGCGCAGAGTTGGTGCGTGCGTGCGGGGTCGAGGTACAGCAGCCTGCCGCCGCTCCATCCCGCCACCACTATGTAGTGGCCTCGGTAACTACCCCCGAACATACGCCTGGGAAGAAGAACGGGACCCTTACTAACTGAGCCTCGCTGTCCGTCCGTCCGACCGATTATTGAAAAACACCCGTAATCAGTTTTAAACAACAAAATTCTTATGAAAAAGAAGAAAAAGGAATGGTAGTACTGGTATGGTAATGGTGGTACTGGTAGCTGGTAAATGACGATGCAGTCTCTAGATAGTAGCGCGCTAACTTGGATGGTAGTATAGCAGTTTTAACCCATACCCCTAATCGGTTTCTACACGTCATCATGCCGGAACGCTAAATCATTCTGAGCGTAAAGGGGATTCGAAAAGAAAGTACAAAAAGATCCGGAAGCTTAAGCTTAGTGGTTAAGCACTGGTAAAAATAACAGATCAATGATCTACCTACCTTATTTCAGATTTCAGTTTATTGTGCTTGCACCAATCGCAGGATAACAGAGCAGAATCTACGAGGGCGATAGCCGGCCCCGCTGTCACCACGTGCGAGATCAGTTGCTTCGTGCAGAGGGTACCCTCCACCACAGTTATGCCGTGGTACGAGGAGTTTTTGAAGCGATTGCGCACACGATCAGCTACCTACATAATACATTCAATATTTGAACGAGCGAAGCGAGTTCTCTGAGTCAACTAGGGCGCTTGCCTACTAGACAGAGAAGTGTGTCCGTCTAAATGTCTGTCAGAGCCCTATAACTTCTGAATTACTGAATATTAGAACGCGAAACTTGGTTGAAAATTCAGTCATATCCTGTACTTGAACAACAAATACTAAAATTAGATAAATGTTATAAAGAAACGAAATTATTTAATTTTAATGCGCCATCTATTAGCATTATTGTGAAGCTAATAGCTTCACTATAATGCTAATAGATGGCGCTGTGTCAGTAAAACAGTTTTATGTCAACTATTATTTTTTTTATTGCGTCTAATGTTAAAAGTTAATTATTACAATATATAATTAAAACTTTTGGGAATTATGGGCTATCGCGAGGTCTCAGTTCGGGGCGAACCACTAGTATTGTTAACATTTCATGCATTTTGCGTAAACACATTGCATGGCCTGGCGCGGTACTAGGTTATAGATTATGATAGAGGTATTAGGTTATAGATTATCTTGGTTGGCATAGCATAGCAGTTCGAATGTGTGTGCGAAAGCAGTATTTTAGCAAGAATAAGCAATGAATAGGTGCGACAAACCTCTGCACTAGATGCTCTTTTGTTTGCCGACAGACTTGATGTGTACATACGGTGCTTTACATTGAACCTAGGAAAAAAGCAAATATTATGTAATTATTAAGTTGTTGTAAGTTGGTAAACATCGTACGGTATAATAATCTATTCATGATCTATTCCGTATCTTACAATGTTACACATATAAACGCTATGTTCAGCGTTACAAAGTTAGTTAGTGCTGCTGATGAGAACTGTACTTTTTAACTAAAGCTCGCTGCATACATAACGTGCACGGGACGTGGACGGGACGTGGCCCGGACGTGGCCCGGACGTGGTTAGTAAACACGGACGGGAATTTTTAATGCATACGCAACGTGGCAATAACTCAGAACTAACGTGCTAGTGATGTGAACAAGGAAAGATGGATTTTTCTAAGATTGTAGCGAGCTAACTTGGAAGGGGTATAGCAGTGTAAATACAACCCATACCCCTAATCGGTTTCTACACGCCATCGTGTCGAAACGCTAAATCGCTTGGCGGCACGTCTTTGACCAAGCCTCCCACCAGACCAGACCAGAGACAATTTAGAAATTATAAATTCCTAAATTGCCCCCGCCGGGAATCGAACCCGAGACCTCTCAGTTATAAGACCACAGCGCTCACCACTGCGCCAGGGAGGTCGTCAAAGGTTGATACTATATACCTATTGATTTGAGCATAAAAAGTTCAACTGTAATTATTATTACATATTAAAATATAAGTAGAGATACGAATGCAATAAATTAATAAAATAAATCTGACCGGTTTTCAGTGAGTGATAGTTCGACTGCAATTTTACGCCACAGATAATTTTTATATTTGGTGTCTAAATACTTTCATGATCGTACACACTCAATTAGTTTTTCCATTCGTCCATTTTTGCTTCGTAGGTAAATACACAAACATCACTACTTAGCTCTCCGGAGCGAACGGGGCGACTGTGCATACGCAGCGGAATCACGCACGGGACGGGGCACGTACGGGACGGGACGTGCTAAACATCGTCGCCGACGATATTTTTCCCGTTCCGCGCGTGGCACGTTCCCGTCCCGTCCGTGCTCCGTGACGTATGCACAGTCGCTTACATTTTCTATGAAACGATGTTTCCAAAACTCCACGTCCCGTCCCGTCCCGTCCCGTGCACGTTATGTATGCAGCGGCCTTAAAATGGGTGGAAGTCTTTGATCGTGGCTAGTATTTACCTTCCGTCAAAGTCGTACCGCCGAGCAATTTAGCGTTCCGTTCCATTGAAGATCTACCAAAATATTATCATATTAAAACTCGGATAAAACTAATTAATTATACGCTGGTGAAATCGGTCCTTAGATTTAGAAGAAATACCTCGGAAATACCATATACCTAGTTACTTAAAAAAAATTTTTACCGCTTTAGTAAATAACAGAGATCTATAGTCCAAGTAGTCTGTCCAAAGCCCTCTTCTAGGCATATTCGCGAGAAGTCTTTTAGAAGCTCATTCCTCTGCTCCTCTGATAATAGCATGAGGATGCAAGCTATTCCACAGTCCCAGTTGAACCGTTGTCGTACGTGGGAAATGTTGTGTTTCACGTATTTATCGGGCCTTGAAGATAAAAATATTTTTTATTAACTACTTAGATAGGAGGGGTTCCCGCTTCCTGAAAAACGGAAAGTTCTCGCGCGACATCATTTGCGCGGGAACTCTCCGTTTTTCCAGGATTAAGATAGCCTCAAGTCTTTTGCACGTTATAAGAAAATTTCTTGTGTCTTACGAGAAATTTCTTTTAGAAATTCAGTCGCATTGGTTGTTTTAAGAGACCATACATAATAAGTATAACAAGATATTCTTATGTATTAATTTTTTATGTGCAAAAGGCCTCAGCTCCAAATCCTCAACTAACTATACCTACCCATGCAAAATATTACGATGATCGTTGCTCCCTTCGTTGCTGCATGATTGAAGGACAAATCAACAGACATATCTTAGTACCTACCTACTTATAAAACGTGCATCGTATATAGACCGATAACGGAGGCTTAGTAAGTGGATCCCGTTGGCACCGAATCAGACGATTTAGATTTAGGTTCCGTGTTACATGCTCTGTTCCGACTTCTGCCTTATCTAGTATCTACCTCACATCAACTTATCGATTAAAATTCTTTTCGCCACTTAATGGAATAATCAATTCTTTATCGACATTTTGTTACTTTTATTCTCAGTAGGTAACTACTACGAGTTCCGATTGGTCACATGCAAAATTTCGATTTTTCACGGTAAATTTTCAACAAATGCAACGAACTGGTTACCCACTTACCGACTTGCTTCCATTTGAAGTCATGGTAAATAATCGTTATTTTCAGTTGTACTAGTTGTAAAAACGACGTTTACCGCTATACCAAGCCACTCCTGCAGTTAATCTATCGACATTGTTATCCTTATCAATTTTATCATTTTCTATACACATACTTGATCAATATTCAACTTGGAAAGCAGTTAGGTATTTCATTTACAATTTTTTCAGCATGTTAGCTATAATTTACAGGCTCGTATTTTTGCAAAAAGTTGTAAGTAAGTACCTATAGTATGCAGCATTGGCATGGCTTTTTTCATTTTAGTTACCTATTAATCGGTTTAGTTATCTACTGTAGGTATTTCGGTTTAGTATTACTTTATTATAAAAAAAGACTATGAATAAAGGAAGAAAATAATTTGTTAGATACATTTTGCTACTTATATCATAATTACTTAGGTAGCAAAAGTTTTGATCTATTTTTGCTTTTATCCGTCCTCGGTTCATTTGAAAACTTTTTGAAAAGTTGATAACATACTAACCACAAACATATACTTATATGTTTGTGATACTAACAAAGAAGACCACAGAAGAAGACACACAGTATACAGATTAAGATCTCTCTTTATACAGTGATGATATCTTCTGTTTGCTAAGATCATCGGGGATTCCCCATCCATAAGGTCATGTCTTCCCATTCTATCTTCATCAAACACACATTGCAAAGAACATTTTTATTTTTCATCCAAAAATCGTTAGGTAAGAATAATATTGTATTGTTTTCTACATAGGTAGTTTGTTTCTACTTGATGTTTTTGATTTTGACGTACCTGGTTAGGTACCTACTTAGGTACCTACCTGGTTGTAGGTATTTTTATTTCTTTTTTACTTTGATGTTTTTTGTTAATGTCACTGTCATCGCTGTCACTGTAGGTAGTGTTTGACGTTTGTCAATTTTCTGTTTTTAACAGCTGATGTTCGCTTGTGAAAAATTATAATTTTTAATTATTATTTTCTTCTGAAATTTTCTTAGAAATAACTTTGAAGTATTCTTAAATTATTCATTATATAATCAGTTCACATTAAAAATGGCGTTAAGAAGATCTGTTCTCACACTAATTAACACAAGAAAAGCATCTATAAGGTTAAGTGGAGGCAAGAATTTTAGTACGCAAGCTGAACCTAAAGATGAAGAGAAAAGAAAAACACATTTTGGTTTTGAAACTGTGAATGAAGATGAGAAAACGAAAAAAGGTATCATGATAACATTATTAGGACATTATCATCAACCCATGCCTTTTTGTGTCCTTTATTATCATTCATCAAAAATTGAGTTTAAAAAGTATTTATTTTGTATAAAAGTGGTCCTTACTGTTTTTTGGAGTTATTTTAATTAACAATTTACCGTAAAATTATCTACTTAATGATTAATGGTTTTTTGACTTTTGATTGGTCTCAGAATAGTTTTTTGAAAATCAAAAATAATCTTGAATTTCCTGGGCCTACAAAGTCAGTCGCCAGGTAGTAATAAATAAACTCTTATTCCAGTGCATCAAGTGTTTGAGACGGTGGCAGACAAGTATGACCTCATGAATGATGTAATGTCATTTGGAGTGCACAGGCTCTGGAAGGATATCCTCATGCTGCGGCTGGCTCCCACTCCTGGTACCAAGCTCTTGGACATGGCCGGAGGCACTGGTAGTATTTCTTAACCAACTTCACAAAAAAAATTGTTTTTTTGTTAGTGTAACATATTCACATCACACTAATATTATAAAGGTGAAAGTTTGTGTGTTTATGTTTGTTACTCCTTTCGCCACAACAAATTAACCGATTTGGCTGAAATTTGGAAAGGAGATAGATTTTATCCCAGAAAATTAAAGAGTTCCTGCAGGATTTTAAATACTAAATCCATGAGGTCAAAGTCGTGGGCATCAACTAGTAAATAAATAAATAATTCAATAGAATGTATGTCTGTTAAACAGTCATTTACAGATCCTTTTACATCCTGCCATATAATATTTAGAAATAATAGTATTATGTACTTTATTAAAATGCAATAAATAAGAACAGCAAATTGTGGATTCTCATTTTGAAAATATTTATACTATTGTTAAAATAAATCTAAAACTGAATGTGTGAATTGTTTCAGGTGACATAACATTCAGATATCTGAACTATCTGAAGAACAAAGGACTGTCTGCTACGGACAAGCGCAGCAGTGTTACTGTTTGTGATATCAACCAGCACATGTTGGACGTGGGAAAAGCTAGAGCTGAAAGGTATTTAATTTAACAAAACATGACTGTTTATCTACTTATCCAATTCAATTATGATAATGTCAATTCAAAGACTTACCATCTGCATGGGAGTTATAATGCACAAGTGTGTGCACAAACAGGTGCACTGTTATGCTGAGATCTGTAGAGTGTCCTCCGACTTAAGGTAGAGTTAAAATGAGACTCAAATATGCTCTGATATAAATCTGTCTTGAGTCTGAGCTGAGTAATGCCGAGATCTATAGTGTGCTCTGACGTAGCTGGGACTCAAGTTAAAATGAGACACAAATAAGCTCTGACATAAATTTGTCTCATTTTAACTTTGTCTTGAATTTGAGCAGAGTGAGAATGCATATCGCATTCATATAGATTTCAGCTTTATGGTGTGGTCTATAGATTTCAGCCTAAAAACTTTAAATTAACCCTCACTTTTATAGTTCAATGGATTACAAATCTGGCACTTATTATTAACTATTTACACTATTGCTTAACTATTTTCAGGCAAGGGTTCACCAGAGACACATCAGTAGACATAGACTGGCTGTGCGCAGATGCTGAGAGCCTGCCACTACCCGACGACTCCTATAGTGCCTACACTATTGCCTTTGGTATCAGAAACTGCACACATATAGATAAAGTAAGAGTACCTTATTTTGTAAATAACTGTAGCTTGTTCCTCTTTTACTTTTTTGCCACAAAAATGTAAGACGTTAGTGTTGCCATCCTTACGTTGTTGAAATCCAACCTACTTGAAGAAAATGCTTTAGTTCTGTTTCTGAAACGAACATCCTTCCAGTCTTAATTTCTTGTCACATATTATGTGTGTTTAGTCTGTATTAACAAATAGATGTTATTCCAGACTAATCTATCTCTGTGCCAAATCAGTTCAGTTGTTGCAGCGTGATTGAGTAACAAACATCCACCATCGCATTTATAATAGAATTCAGGGTTTTATCAGATGGATCTACTTTCTTTTTAACCGACTTCCAAAAAGGAGGTTATCAATTCGGCCGGTATCTTTTTTTTCAAGTTGTCAACTAACCATGTTATACTCACAGGTGTTGGAAGAAGCCTACAGAGTGCTGCAGCCGGGAGGACGCTTTCTCTGCCTGGAGTTTAGTCAACTGCCCAACACCACTATGCAATGGTAATTATCGTAATAATAGTCCTCCCGACCAAATACGGTCACGGCGGCCAGCCTCAGAGATTAGTCAATTGTGTGCGATATTACAGTGCTCGAGTGTGTGTGCAAACACAAGTTCACATTCCGTTCCGGAACCTCTACTCCAGTCGTGACGGAAATCCGACACGACCGGAGAAGCGCAGGGGTAATTCTCGTACACATCCGCTGGCGTTGGTAGGTTATTCCGGCGACTTTACATTGCGTTGCTATGAAACAAAAGAATTTGCTTTGCTTTGAACTCAGTAGATTTGCTTTCTGACCACTCCATGATCCTCTTACGTATTATACTTTCATATAAAAACAGACCAAAAAAGCAGGCGAGTGATCCGATGTCAAGTGTTTACTGCGGTCGCCCAATTTGCCAAAGAATTGTAGGTATTGTATTTGATTTCCAGGAATTTTAGATATGTGTTCAATTAAACTTTAACTTCTACTATGCTTATGAATCGTCAAGTGATCTACAACTGGCTTGGAATGCTGTCAACCTAGGTCCTAGAAGAACCAGCAAGTGCTCATTTAAAACTTGAAAACAAATACAATATATCAGATGGGAAGTAGACAGCCTTAAGGACTCTTATTATCCCTAAATGCATTGTTGTTGCAGGGTGTATGACCAATACTCGTTCCAAATGATCCCAGTTATGGGACAGCTTGTGGCTGGCCAGTGGAAACCCTACAAGTACTTAGTGGAGAGCATACGACAGTTTCCAGATCAGGTAAATATGTCTTAAATCCGTTTTTAATTTAATAGTAACAACTAAACCTAACAGGTGCTAAGCGTGCCGCTTTGTTACATCACAACTATGTCAAGGTATCAAAACGCTAACGTATTTCCTCGGTGAGCTTTGCACATTCAAGATAAGGAATAATATCTATGGATTAAAAAAAATATATATGAATTGCTATAAGTTCATGTAAGTGTTATTCATTTAGAAACAAACCAGTTTTCGAGTTAAGCTAATTACTGTGGCATTATGTGGCAAGAAAATTAGGTTCCCAATTGCGGAGGAAAAACTATTATTCACAAACTTATCTTGTACTATGTACATCTTTTGATCCGAATCGCGCCATATTGTTTCTATGATGACGTCAGCAGGTATCCATGTTTTAAATATATCTTCTTCATAATGGCATAATATTGTGGCTGTCTTCGTTACAGGAAAAATTCAAATCCATGATCGAAGAAACTGGTTTCAGACAAGTGACTTACGAAAACTTGACATTTGGAGTTTGTGCTATTCATTCCGGGTTTAAGATTTAATATTATTAATAATTAAAATAACCTCTGTGGGGTTTAGATAATAATACTTAATTTATTGCCGAGGTTAAGAATCAACGAATTGCTTTATTATGTGCCAATTTCACCAACATTCAACCATGGAATTTAGATATTTTGGCAAATTTTCAATACAAAAACTGCACACAAAATCTCTTATTTAAACGTAATCGACATTGGTGAATTCGGCACTTAATATATTTTAATCTACAAATGCAAATAAATTAATTACACACCTAACGATAACGGTAAGAATAATGGAAAATAATAATAGTTATGAGATTGTGATTTTTTGTGTACATAAAATAAAACCAAATGAAATATTTTTAAGAGTAGTTTTATTAAGTCCTTCAAACTGTGTCGGTGTTTGGAATGCAGGATCCAGTACCTAAATTTACACACACATTTACGCTATGTATTCAACATCTAAACACGATTTGACTCGATCAGTCACGATTGCCGGGCCCCCGTAGACTACACACTTCAGCCGCTCAAAATTTGTCTGTAGTCTGCGGGGGCCCTAACTAACATTTATACAAATCAATATTATGATACAACAATATATCCGATTTTAAAAAATTTTATTTTTACTTGTACATTTTGCTTTCTAAGTCTAGATTTTTTTACTCCGAAACACTCAGACTAAATTTAAACATTTAGAGGTCGATTTACATTATAGTGCCAATAAGTATGGAATTCATCGAAGAGTTTTATAGCATTTGCAATATGTATTGCAGCTGTTGTCACACTGTCCATACTGTTTATAGGTCTACTGTTGAACTGAAACTGTTCCCGAGGTAGCAGTGCGGTACCTATTATATATTTGATATTGGGTGCCTATTGGCTCTATTTTCGACCAATCGTAGCCCGTGCAGGATAAAAACTAAAGTTCTGTAAGCCGATTAACCGGAATCGAAACCGAAACCTAATTATTCCGACACCAAATTACCGAAACCGGTTTTCCAAGCTCAGTGGGGTTATGTTACTATAAGATTAAATTCGATTGATCGTATATGTATTCGATGACATTAGCGTAAATTGAACCATAACGACATTGAATTAGAGCTCAGTTTTGTGTATGCATTCTCATACTTTTATATACTACCCTACAGCTACCGTATTCTCCATGTTTGACATTCCCAGTGGCTATGGAGAAAAATTGAAGATGGCAGTTTTTAGCAACTTTTGATAGCTACTGAGAGTATGAGTCTATGGTTGGGTTGCAGGTGGGAGGGTAGTTCAAGAATGTTAAGTCCTTCACCCCACAGCTACCTCATTAACCGTCTCAGTTACACAATAGGTCTATAAAACTGCAAGCGGACCGGTTCGATACAGATAAATCAACTGCAGTAGAACCTTGCAGTTCAGTGACATCTGCAATAATGCAGTTGAAGATGGTAGCGGGCTAACTTGGAAGGGGTTGTGGCAGTTTACAATTTATATCCATAATAAAGCCCTATAATGCAAATCGTCCGCAATACACCAATGTTCGCATTCGTCCGTCACGCATTCACGCTGGCATACGTCACTCGAGCACGGGATGTGAAGCTCTGAAGCATGCTAATTACATATGACATCGACATCTGTTAGGATGTACTGATTACTTTATGCGTTAATGCAGACCGAGCGAACTGCTCGAGCAAGCGTGAGCAATTTTCAAATAGCCAACGAATCATACAAAAATCGTCCTTATCCAATACATCATAGAGTTCGCTTATTCAGATATAGTTCTTCCAATTCACAAGTGCGCGTGGTTCATGGCTGTGTGTGTCGTATCTGTATAAGTGGGAGTGAGAGCTTGCTCGCGCCTGACCGCTTCCGCCTAGGCTCCTGACAGGCACGCACACTTATGCAATGTGCATGTACGCGTCATAACCACAAGCAAAGCTCTCACTCAACAGCAGAAATAACTTGATGTATCAATATCTCCATGCCTCAGAGATTACGTACAGCAGTCGGTTTTGCAACTGTACTTTCTGCGAGTGTTGTATCGCAGATCCATCAGATTATGAGAGTGAGGGAATAAAGAGTGCACCTGTGTTCGCAATAGTCCAACGAGTGCGATTTCCGTAATACATACTAAGTTGTTGAAAATTATAAGGACCAAGTTACAATTCGTGGGCTATCTGTGTGGCATGCTCGCGCATGCTCGGTGAGCTTGCGCGGTCTGCGGACCCTACAGGAGCGCCGTCTAGGAAAATAACGCAGACATCGAAAAGCAAATAAAGTGTGAGTTAAGGGTATGGTCAAACAAACAAATTAATTTTCTGTCCGTACAGAGGCGTGCACTCAAAAAATTAATTACAAGTTATTAATTGAAAAAAAAAAAAAAGAAGTTATACTTCTTTAGGCGCGTTAGAGGTAAAGGAGTGATTTTTTTTTTTCTAAGAAATTATTGCATGCAAAAATTAAGCATTTTACGACACACAAAATCGATACTGATGTAAATTGATAGTTAAATCTTTATCGATATAATGATAGTCTGAGCTTCGACTAAGATATTCGCATATTCATTTCGAATTTACAATATTGGACCGTCAACATTTTTTTTCTTTTTTATAATTTATGGAGACAAGTTTTAAGGTAAAAAGAAGTATAACTTCTAACGCGCGTACGTAAGTACCCACTTTTTTTTTGGTTTTGTATTATTGGCAAAAATTTTCAAAATCATACCCAGGGGAATCCTTACGAAATCCTAGATCCTTTGTGATCCGAGCTCCAGAGTCCGTCCGATCCGGGAAAAAGTCCGGTCCAAAAGTTTATATTAAGAAAGACTTGAGAGTCCCGGACGTCCGGCCTCCCGGTTCCCTACATCCGTGAGTCCTATCCTAATGTCCTATGTCCTTCCCTCATCTCCCGAGTATCCTTCCCTCATATGTCCTATGTCCTTCCCTCATGTCCTATGTCCGTTCCCTCATTCAGCACACCTCCAGCCAAGCACATCCAACGATCCAATCCACAGTGGATGAAACAAAAGAAAATGCTTTTAATTATAATCGTTTACAACTGCTTAATAGTAAATACATATCTAATATCTATACTTTAATCGACTACCCTCGGTTCTGTTGGCAAAAGATGATTATTTAAATTGATATGGTTCATGCATTTGGTCATTGCTTTATTGAAAATATTCAGTTCGTTTAAACAGTACAAGCAGAAATATTGATAGTGGGGAGAAGGGGGCTTGGTGTTTACTTACAAATTTTTTGTATGTTAGTGGCAAAAATTCACAGCTACAATCGAGAATGTCATTCATTGTGGATATGTTAATGTAACTTTTGAGTCATTCAAAAGAAGTCAAAGATGAACGTTTTACATTTAAAGCAATGACCTTGAAAGTAATGGTATCTTTTTATTCACTAGTCAATGAACTTATCCTAAAAAAATTATATTAATTTGTAACTCGAAGTGTTGATCCATATTAACTTAAAATAGCATTTTATTAATATTCATTAAGTATATATATTATGTATTGTATATATTTTTGCTTAAAACGCCGCCAGTCCGAAGAGTAACAATTTATAAAATACCCACACTTACTTAGTTAAAAAAACAGAAAATACATGAAATCTTTAACAACATTATTTAATACATACTTTTTAATTAACAAGTAAAAGTGAGTGTCAAAATAAATATAACTGATTCAACTATGATTCATGTGTCAAATCTGAATTTAAATGTAACTTAAATGTGACTAGGGAATGAAAAACTTTTTCACGATGACTACACTGATCAAAGATCTATTCTAAATTGTTGTTCTGTATGAATTAGTTTATTGCTAAGACTGTGGTCTTCATCGACCATGCGGGCGTAAAAGTATTAATAGTATCATGATTCTTGACCTAATTATAGTTTTTTTTTACCTACTGAGAAAGTTCTGAGAGAGTTGAGAAAGTGCACAGGGTTCGAAGTATTCATAAACTTTTATTATTTTTGTGTTAATTTAACTTCTATTCTATTTCATATTCATACATTTTGACGTTTTCTGTCATGCATCACGTCATATTCAATTCAATTCCCAAATAGTGGTTTTTAGGTGTGCTAACTGGACACTGATTGTGTTCAAAATTGATAGGGAACAAAAATAACAAGGTATTTAGAGTGACTCACTTGTCAGAAATGACATTTGCCACATTTCGCACCTCCT
This sequence comes from Hipparchia sbordonii, assembly GCA_038048805.1. Classification (NCBI taxonomy): domain Eukaryota; kingdom Metazoa; phylum Arthropoda; class Insecta; order Lepidoptera; family Nymphalidae; genus Hipparchia; species Hipparchia sbordonii. The sequence goes on along the minus strand of CM076107.1, from coordinate 672,737 downwards.
GCCTTATCTATGGCTGAAGGGCGCCATCTTGGAAACTATCGAAAAACTTGAAATAGTTAATTTGTTTAATTTTAGTTAATAGTTTTTTTTCCGTTATGTTATTCAGTGTTATTCTTATTTACTTTATTTTTTACTAAAAATCTATGTATTTTCCTCTATTCATGATAAAGTGTACAAGACCACGCCTTAAATGGACCGATTTGTTTAATTCGGCAAATTTTATTACGGGACTTTTATCTGTATAAAATAAGATTGTCAAAGGTTTCACATTGCGGGTGTGTTGTTTTGTGTCAATACAATATGAACATGCGTGTCTTATGTCTACTGAAGCCACCGCGCGCCGCGAAGTCGCCCACGCCTCTCTCAGTCGCTAGGCGCTGTTGAAAACATCCATCCTTCAGTCCCAAGTACAATACACCACACAGCAAATACAACTCACGAGTTTATCATCCAGGTAACGTGCAGAACCAATCAACCACTGCTTGATTGACAGACCTTTGACGATTCCAAAAAGCTTATACAAGTCTGTTTCAACAAAGATTTCCTTATCCGTCCTTCCTTAAGTGTCGTGAATATACTTTCGCGTATATACTTATATCATAAAATTTTATGCACATAATATGAACAAAAACTGCAAATTTCTAAAAATAATAATGGTTCTGACCTGGGGTCACATTTTAATTTCACAAAATGCGGCGAGAATATTGATGCGTTTCAAATGAGAATAGGTATGAAACGCTCCATTTTCTCGTTCTGTCTTGTTCTTTGTAATACAAACTTGAGCAAGACAGAAATTTAGAAAATGGTGATTATGGGATTTTAAGATTTTATTTATATGGTTAGTCGTACACTGATCTGCACCAGACTTGGTTTCCGTTTGATACATGTGATGCAGAGTTGTGAACGCTTACATCACATTACATGAACTTTCCTATTCTCTTTGAAAGCATTATTAATTTTTATTTTCTGTTAGACAGAAATCTCAAAAATCATAATTTCTTGAAAGCACACTGAGGAATTATATAAAATGCATTGAATATTATTGTTATTTAAAGAATTTTTGTGATATCCTGAAAATCCTGAGTATAATCCAGAGTGTGACTTGAATGTGTAATCCGATCTATCCAAAATAACTGTGGAAGTAACTTTAGTTAATAAAATGGAACGAATAGTTATTAGAACCTTATAAAAAGTGTTCTGGTTATATATTAAAAATAATAAATAATTATTATTTCTGTATTGAACGAAGTAATAGTGATTTAGAAGGAATTTACAGATCAAAAGTTTACAATTAATTTTTTTTACTTTTGTGTACTTTATTCAGTGCCAATTTCACTGAATAACATTTAATCGAGGAATAAAAGTCCTGTCCCAGTTTATTATGGATTTTAGTCTTTATTCCTCAGTTAAACACAAAAAATAGAGGAAACTTGTACTATGAAAGACCAGGCAGTTTAAAATTGTACAAGTTTCCTCTACTTTTGTTACCCACTTCACTTGATCTGTGCCGATCTCCATTTTCTTCGTTTTCCATACGGGACAATTTATAATTGTTAAATTCTGTATTGTCTTTGTGTGGGAGGCTTCAGCCGTCACTCGAGATCACAGTCATGTGGCGTTTGTGTCTAGTATATTGTCCAAACTCTGTGGTTTATGTATGTATAATTGTGTATGTGTCATAATATCTGTTATGTATAATGTGTGAAGCCTTTAAAGGCTCAATAAGTCAAGAGTTAAGGGTACAAACTGAAAACTGAAAGGTCGACGGTTCAATAGCCACCCGTTGCTTGAGCACTCTTATTTGGAGGTAAGAGAAGAATATTAGTCAAATTCAGTTGGGCTAATGTTCTGCTTCTTTTTTTTAAAAAACCATGTTAGCATTTATAATAATAGGAAGGATTTATAATGTTAGTTGTTGGTGGTGCATGATGGAATGGAGTGGAACCATTGACCTCTAGAATTAATCTATGATTAACACTGGACTGGCACTGGAATGGACCAATTTGAAGTGCCACATTTAACATATGAGGTCGAGGTGAAACTAATGATAATAATATGTATGCAGGAAGTCCCAAAAATTATCAACTATCAATTGTCAACTAGTGTCCTCACTGATTTTAGTTCCTATGACAGTTGCAACTATGTATTTACTTTGTGCACCTATGTACATTAATTATAAAATTCAATTTTGAACATCATTTCTTGGGGGTAGCAAAACAATTTTCTATCTATCTATTCACAGCGACAATCAAGTAGGTCCAAAAAAAAAATATGGCAGCAACCTGCCCAGTGTTAACTATAGATTAATTGGACGCACATATGCAACAAAGTGTCAACCCATACAATTTATCAATTGAAAAGTTAACTTTATTCCTTTACATTATGTATTTAATTTGACATAGTTTTGTGGATTGAAACATTATTGCATATCGACCGTTCCATAGAACAAAGTCTCATCTGCTAAATTCACAACTTGAAATTTGAGTCTTGCAGTCTGACTTTTACGCCTCAAATTTCAAGAAAGTGTAAATAATAGGTAAATTTTAAGCATATTAATGTTGATTATTAAGCGTATTAATTATTGATTATTAATTGTTAAATTTGAAAGTATATGATAAAAGTACGATGGGGCTGTCATATACTTATTGTGTAAAAGCCCTATATAATAAATAAAGATTAAAAAAAAAAAAAAGTTGTGAATTTAGCAAATGAGACTTTGTTCTACGGAACGGTCGATATGTGCGTCCAATAATTATATAGAGGTGAGTGAGTGGAGCGTGTCTACCGACCTCAGCGGGCGAGTCCTCAGTAGTTGTTGCGCGAGCGGGAGCGGGAGCGCGAGCGCGAGTAGGAGCGGCGCACCGGCGAGTAGGTGGGCGAGCCGCGGCGCCGCGTGAACGACGACGAGCGCGGCGAGTACGAGCGGGACCTGCCACAGAGCAACACTGTCAGAGCGAACCATAGACAAGACAGAAGTTATGTACAGCCCTGGAGCGCCAGCCCTACGCGCTTCCAAATAGTTTTTTTTTTTCATATAAACTTTTACTAGTGCTTTTGAATCATCGATGAATCTACCACTGGTTCGGAATGCCCTTCCTGACGAGAAGAGCCAGCAATAACAGCCTCTTTTCAAAAAAATTCGGCGATAGTGCTGCGTTAGCATCGGCGTAATGAGCCCGTGAACGCAACAAAAGTGTTCCCACGATAGACTACATTCCTAACTTCGGAATATTCCGGTCGCTCTAGTTAGTAAGATTTAAATTGTAATTAGTATTATATTTAATTCTAAGCAAACCGGATTTTCATTGTGCTCTCACCTGTTGCCAACCGTAACTCAGATGTATACAAGTGAGAATTCATTCATTCATTGTAAACCAGGACAAGTCCGAAGCACAAAAGTGAAGTACCTAAAGTCTATTCAAAAAGAGAACTGTTGTGGCCAAACAGTGAACTAATGCTTTTTATCAAATTCGAATCCCTAAGCATCATGCTTTGACGGCAAATTTGATCGTATATGGCCTCCCTTACTGAACAGACTCTAGTAGCAACGAGTTATCTCACACTCACCTGTCCCTGTCGCCCCCACCACTCGCACCGCCTCCGTTGCCGTAGTCCTCCTTCACTCGGATGTATGAAACTTCACCCTGATACAAACAAACAGTTACAATAGTGCTTTTGTTTATCTGTAAAAGGAACTGACTGACTGACTGATCTATAAACGCACAGTTCAAACCACTAGACGAAATTTTGCATACAGATAGCTATTACGATATAGGCATCCTCTAAGAAAGGATTATTGAAAATTCAATCAGAGGCCATTGAGATCGTGATGCAATCATTTTTATAGAATCACATGCACACACACATGGACATGTAAAACGTTGTTCATCGGTTGTTTGTCAAAAAGTCAATGTGGACTCTGTGACACGCGTTGGTCGAATACTCCATACAGCAGTATCTATGTGTTTTTTATAATTGCCGGCAAACTTCTTGAGCATAAGGTGACGTAGTGGGGGTAAGTTGGCGCATTTGGACACGGCGCGGGAAGCAAAGGTTGACTGATCTACCAATCACGCGCTCAATACTATACACCCTGCTTACTTACCACAAATGAGACCTAAAATTCGCTTGTCAACTCAAGGTCATTTACTCAAGAAGTTTGCCGGTAACTATACTCTAGTCGGACTCAATATCTGGAATGGAAAGGTGACACCCGTCCCTGGTCACATACCTCGTGGCTGCGGAAGCGCGAGTCGTCGAGCTTCTTGACGGCGTACTTCATGTCCTCGTGGCGCAGGAACTCCACCACGCCCGTGCCGTCCTTGAACGTGTCCGCGAAGCACACGTCGCCGGCCTCGCGCATGTGGTCCTTGAGGTCCTGACAACGTGCGATATTACGTGTATTCTGGCCTTTAAATGTAGCTACTCCTACTACTAGAAGTATAAGATAAATGCGAAATTGAGTTTGTTTGTTGGTTTGTCAATTGAAAGAACCCACCAATAAACACACTTTCGCCTTTATAATACATTTCTGGATTTGTAGATACTTTCTACACGTTGTTGTTGGAAATGTCGATATTTTGACCCTGTTTCCATGGACTGTGTTGACAACATGGTCAAATCCTAAGCCCTCAGCTCTCATAATCTGTTATTCATCGGGCCACCGCGGCGCGGCGCGGGCACTACGCTGCGCACGACGTACGCAGGGGCGGGGACACGCGCGAGCCCGCTCCGCGCCGCACCCCTCCAACATGAGTTCTCATCATCGGGCAAATGGTCAAAAAGTTTGTTGACTTCAAATCTACGAATTCTTTGTAAATCTGTATATGACTTGGCACTTATAGGCGAGGAAATCTAAGATAGTGGCAAGCACAATAGATCAGTAATTGACAAACTGTAAATATTTAGTACTAGCGGCCCTTCCCGGCTTCGCATGGGTGGACATAAGATAAAAATATAGCCTATGTTAAATAAATATAGCCTGAGTAACATATTACTCAGGGTGAATGTAGCTTTCCAATGGTGAAAGAATTTTTGAAATCGGCACAGTAGTTTTTGAGTTTATCCATTACAAACATACACACAAAAATATAAATCTTTCCTCTTTATAATAGTAGTGTAGATTATCTCACCTGCCAGGAGCCAGATGGCGGCAGGCCTGTGACGAGCACCCTGTACTCGGAGCGGCGCGCGGGCGGGCCTCTGACGGCAGGCCGCGGCCCGAAGCGGTCACCTTGGGAGCGACCGCCGCGCGCGCCGCCGCCGCCTCCCCGTGGGAACTCCACCCGCAGCCTGTACCCGTCGTAGTCGTAGCCGTCGCGAGCTCGTACTGCGTCATCTGCATCCCTGGGCAAATAGAAAACTTTTTGGTGACGAGTTATAGACATCTGTGTGTCGATCCTCAAAATGATTGCATCAGTATAATGACCGCAATGGCCTCTGATTGGCTGAATTTATGGGGTTTCTGCTGCATCAATGGATTTTAACCAATAACGGGAGGGTGCCAGCCAATCAGAGGTCATCGCGATTGTTACATTGATGCAATCACATTTATATTTTTAGAGAATCGACACACTGAATCCAACGCCAATCAACTAAACTGGGTACAGGCCAAGTGTGGATTAGCAGACTTGACACACCTTTAACAACATTATGGAGAACACTAAGGCATGCAGACAAGTTCTTTATTTATTTTGAGTCTGAGGCTATTGTGGACTTGTAGCAAAACCCATACTTCTTTTACCTTACCTACTTTAAGTTTTTGACTGCATTTTCAACTAAGGTGACTTGAAATAAGTATAACAGTTCTATTATATCCATATCCCTATTGAGTTTCTATACTACATTATATTGGAACGCTAACTTGCAAGTCTTTGCTAGTAGGGTATTTAGTAAAGACCAATGAAAACAATATTAATTACCCAAATGCTTCTGGAATCTAACTTATTTAGAAGATACAGTGCCTACCACTGCACCAGAGAGGTACATCTGAGTTCAGCAATCCAGTGTTTTTAATTGTCAAATTATTTCAAAAATCTTTTAACCTCCAGAAAATTATAACAACAGGCTTCAATTTAAAAAAAAAAACTATAGCTATTTGCTAAATTTTCAAATTCAGTTTTGAATGCTTTGGCAATAAAATTATTATTCATACTGTTTTACATTATGTACTCTTGCTATTTGTTAGTTCCACTCAGAAGTATTTGCATTGTTATCACTATTTTGGCCATGAGTGGAGCAATACAGATAACTGACAGTAACTATACTCAATATACTTGCTTATATGTATAGGGTGAGATAATTATAATATTTTGATATTTATTAGTGAATTGTAATAGGTAATGGCCTTTCATTGGCATGATACATAGTAGATACCTACTAGTTGAGTTATATTTTAAGAAATTGTAATGTGTAAGTCTTAAGTGTACCTATTTCATTTGTATTTATCCATGTCAATGAATAAACGATATTCTATTCTATTCTATTCTAATGTAAACCTATAGATTAAAAATTCAATAAAGTTCAATAAAACTATGTATTCAGTAGGCAAAAATTGCCATGCAACATGTTGCTCATAATGTTGAGCCAACTACATCTACGTGCAACTACCCAACTAACAAAATGGTCATAAGATTTTAAGCTTTTATGATTATTTTGTCACATAGGTGTCGTATATTAGCAAGTTTTAAAATGTGACGTTGTACAGGCATCATGTATATTGCATTTAAGTTTCAATGCAATTAGGTAATAAAAGTCGTTGTACAGACGTCTGTATGAAATAGCTATAAAGTAATTTAATCGTAGAAAATACACAGTCATACAAACGTTTTAGGCGGGACATTTTGGCTGGTATTACAACCTTAATAACGCTGCTATAAGACTATGCATGTGAACATGACATTTTAAATATATTCGCAGTAATGTAAACCAGCCAAGCCCAATAAACGCGACAGAGAGTGATGGTTCCGTACCTATTTTTTAACCGACTTCCAAAAAGGAGGAGGTTATCAATTCGGCCGGTATCTTTTTTTTTCTGTTGAAAATCGATGTCAACACGAATGAACCGATTTGGCTGAAATTTGGAATGGAGATAGCTCATACCCAGGATTAGCACATAGACTACATTTTATCCCTGATAATTAAAGAAACCTTAATCATGTCAATCAAGTCATTATGGCCATACCTCCCATGGTTAACGACACAACACAACGGCCCCTAGTCCCCGGATAAAGTTGGGAACCGACAATTATGTCATTTTTCGACGTTGACAAAATATGTTTTTTGCCGCATTCCCAAAAAACTTATGGTCTCTAAAATGTAAAAAACTATTTTTTGGAATGACAAATAACGGTTTACTAAATTGTTTTAGGGAACTCTGATAGGTTCGTAATGAAAGAACGCCATGTTCTTTAAGAGTTTATAACTCTTAACACAGCAGTATTCATCGTATACAAGTATTTTGTAACTTATAATGGCACGATGAAAGGAGTTTTAACTCTTAACACAGCAGTATTCATGGTATATAAGTATTTTGTAAGTCATAATGGCATTATGACATATAATAATTTATTTTTTATTTAAAAAATAATAATTAAATACACAATAAATGAAGGGGGCATTTAAAATTTATTAATAAACCTAAAAAGTTGGTCCCTAAAGTAATATTCGCATTAAGTTTTCCAAACTTAAACTTAAACACATCCCATTTCAAACTTGTAAATAATTTGATTACACTTATAGTATAAAAGTATAAAAATATAGTCTGCACACATGCAGAATTTATTAATAGTTAAATTCTATTACTTATAATTGAAAGCGCTTCAATACTGCATCAAATAGATTCATTGGTCCGGTAAACGTCTGCGCTATGAATGCTATGGTAACTATACGACTAAATACTCATACCAATGATAATATTACAACACTACTATGTTCTCGCTTATGACTTTTGAATGACAGCTATACGACTTTATAGAAATAGTAACTGCGCCAAAATCGCGTTGTATAAGCGTTTGTAAGCCTTATTTTCATGCCATTCTGTTTTTCGAAAACGTTTACACAATTCTTATATGACTTATATTAAGACCATTTTGTTAGTTGGGTATGGAGAACAAGATGCTCAACATCTGACAACATAGCACAATAGCAAACATGTTGAGAATCACGTGTTGAACCTCAATTGCCTAGTGAATACAGGGCTTTATGATGATTCTTCAGATATTTTTGTAGGTACTTAATGTTAAAATTTTTGTTGTTAAGTGTGAGTGGCGATGCAAAATAATTAACGAACATGCTGCAAAAAGGCAAGACAATATTACGATCACGCAACAAATTGAGGCGTAATTATCAGCGTTAATACGCCCCAATTAAGATAAATGTACGCACTGTACGAATGGCGACAAAAATAAGTTGTTATTAAAGTATTGCAAAAATCTTACCTAGGGTCTTCAAATTCTACAAAAGCGAACGGTGGTCCCTTTCTGTTTTTCAAATCAACGAATGTAACTTTGCCGAATTTGAAGAACAAGTCTTGGATGTCCTTTGTCCTGATGTCCGGAGGCAGGTTACCGACGTATATCCTGCACTCATTCCTGCTACCGCCACTACCACCAGACATTATTTTCTGCTATTTGAACTAGTGAAAACTATAAAATATGATAAATTTCGCAATTATTAGCTAGTTACTTCTTCAAATAGTCGACGATCGACGGCGGCGGGCGATTTTTTGACAAATTTAAAGATGGCGTCAAAAATCCAAATTCTTGGCACGTTTGTCGTCTTGAAAATAGCGTGGTTCGTTCGGAAATCGAAAGTTGCTTCGGAGGTAGCTTGACTTGCCAAAGTTATCCACATCTACTGTACACTGTATAGAAGATGTGGGTAACTTTAGAATACAACAAACTTCTTTAGGTACCTCACTAAATGGTCGAAGACTTCACAAAATAATAAAATTATTATTTACAAAACGTTCTTCATTAATTCCAACGGATAATAATGCCAACGGCTTCAGGCGCTGTTTGAAAATTTTGTACAGTTTTTTTAACAATTTGAAGTTTGTTGAAAAAATATGATAAAATCTGTTGTTGGATGAAGCCAGAGTACCTAACTTTACCCTGGCCAAAAGTATATCAAAAAATACCACTCCTGTGTAATTTGGGTTTTGATTTGGATATTTGTTACATTAATAAGTATTTAGAAAGGTATTTAGAGCTTATTAAAATTTAGAGCAAGTAGAAGTTCTATTGTCTAGCCAGTTTGAAATTTTTTTTTATTTCAACTTCGATTTTCGAACTTTATTTTGAAATTAGAATGCCCTCTAGCGCAAATTGAGACAACTCGCTGAAAGAAGCCTTTGCAAGAATCCTCTAGAAAGTAGGCAAAGAATCTCCGGTATCAAAATCATTGTGTGAAAATTTGATCGAAGTCCGACATAAAAGTGAGTAAATTATTATTTTATTTTGTGATTTATTTAGTTTTAAAGGTCCCCTACCATTGCAAAATAATTTTGTTGTAATCCGCATTTTTTTAAGTCGAAAAATAGTGAACAAAAGTGTCGGCACTAAACTCATTTCGCTAACATTCGCAATAAACGTGTGCTAAAGTAGTTTTATTGATTTAATTTATGTTTCTATGGTGATAACCCCCATAGCAATGTATAACCATTATCTGGTATTAGTCCTCGTTTTATTTACGGAGTTTCTCTAGGCTTCTATTTAATTTTTTTTGATGACTGGCATAACCGCGAGTGCACGAGTTAAAATAACAACGAAAAAGTCTTCAGAGGCGGTAAACTCTGCAAGGTAATACGTAGATAATAAGTTGAAGCATTTTATTATTTATTGGGATTGGGATAATAAGATTTCCATGAGAAAAACGGGAAATTCATAAAGGGCGCGCGGGGATAGCTTCGCGCCTAGCGTTGCCAGGCGTCCGGATAAAGCCGGACATAGGTAGGCTTTTTGATTGCGTGTCCGGCCAAAATAAACGGTGTCCGTCTTGTCCGGCTTTTGTTAGGCTTTTTTTGCTATCCCAGGACATAACGCAAACGTTGAAAGAGCTTTTTCCTTGATAGGTCAGCAATGGACGAAAGAACGCAACAGATTACAGGTTGATACTGTTGCCAAAATGTTGGTTGTAGAATTTAATTTAAAACATTTGAAATGTAAGGATTTTTACAACTACATTTTGAAAGAAACTGAGCTCTTAAAGCAGGTTTCGGCAAACCAAAAATATGAATAATTATTTTTATTGTGTTACACAATTTTTGTATAACTCAAAAAGAAAAAGTTTTTTTGTTTCGTTATTTAACTTAAAGAGAAAAAGTTTTTGATTATTTTTTTTTTTTAATAAAAAAAGTCTTATTTGTGCCTTTCATTAGTATTTAAGAAAAATTCAAATATGTTGATAAATGTTTAAGTATCTAGAATTTAATTTTGACTGATGACTATTTGACTGATTAATAATAAAGTACCTATCTAAGACTGATTTGGCATTCGATTTTATTTATTATTTCACTAGAAATTAACAAGATTTATGATAATAATCAAAAAAACTTGATTTTACATACAATTTTTTTGTCGTACCTATTAATACTGAGACAAAATCCTCAATAATATAGGGTGTCCGGCTTTTGTACCCAAATGTCCGGCCAAACTGGCTGGTCTGTCCGGCTATTAGGTTTGACGACCTGGCAACCCTATTCGCGCCTGACCTTTCGGAGTTATTTATAGAGCCCGCTATTGAACATAAACAATCAATGGCGTGTTCCACGCATGTGGAAAATCATAATAATGTCATGCGATTTGATAACCTTTTCACTGTGGAAAGTGTCGCATATTATTCACGTCTACGTCCACACTCGACGTATTTGGCGCGCGTCAAGTGGACGTGAAGAAAAATAGTGCCACATGAAAATAAACCTAAAGCCTTTGAATTAAAGTCTGAATTCGTGAGCAATTTTATTGATGAATTGTGCTTAGCCTATTTTAGTTGACATGTCAAAGGTTTTGAATGTTTTTGATGACTTCTCTAACAAAGTGGTGAAGCCAACTTTCAAAATAGAAGTTCCTACTTCTGCCATTGATTTTTAGCTCAGCATGCTTAGTGTCTTACAGATATCTGCAGGTCAATGCTATCACTATTGTTGTCTAAAACAGATTGTTTTGGCGTTATCTTAGTTTGTCAAAGTAACCCAAGTAAATAAATAACAATAGAAATAGTTATTTGATAGGCACAGTGTAGTGAAACTGAATTATATGTATTCTTGATAAGAATAGGAATGTTAACATCTGTAATAACTATTTCGGCCTTACTCTCCTAGCTTTCAATAACATTCATTTCGTACAAGCAGAGCAGCAAGGCATAGTTGTGTCTGTTCGTCTCACTGCTGGCCATTTCCTTGTATTTCTTTTAATTAGGTGCATCCCAAATCGATGGTAGGTTCATTTGACAATTTGAAAGCACTTTGTATAAGTATTTGAATAAAAAAATATTCTTTTGTGACATTCTTAGCAGAGCAGGCATGATCATCACGAAGTGAATTCCTTAGCAGCAGAATGTGATTCGCCTATACCATTTTTCCTTGCTGGCCGATAGCCTGGTGCATGTACAATGGACCGCCCACTGCAAACTCAATTATGTTGGTCCATCACAAGGTCCAAGCCAGCTATAAGTACTGCTAAGCACTCATTGTCCATATTGTGTTCCAGCCATACAACTGACAAGATGTGTGACCGCAAGGCTGTGATCAAGAATGCCGACATGAGCGAGGAGATGCAGCAGGATGCTGTAGACTGCGCCACACAGGCGCTTGAGAAATTCAACATTGAAAAAGTAAGTTCATTCATATTTTTTTTGAAATGGATTTAAGTATTAATGAGAATATCAGTTTTCTGCCTCTCTATAGGTAAATTGATTTTTTTAAATTTTTTTATTTGACGACAAGATAGTTCTTGACTGTAATTGAGCGTTGTTAAGCAGAAAGCGACCAGCGCCAGAAAACCAGTTTTAGGTATGAGCTGATTTAGGTATTTTTATCACTGCTTCGAATGACCAAAATTGTTAAAAAATTAACGAAAGTTTAAGTATATTTTATTAGCTAATATAAAGCTTATAGTATATTTTAGTAGCTAACATTAGCCATTTTTTATCGCCAAAATACCGTTTACTCATTTTCGCATAAAAAAAGCCATTGGTCGTTTTCTGCTTAACGACATTCAATTGATGATGCAGTCTAAGATGGTAGCAACCTAACTTAGAAGGGTTATGGCAGTGTAGATTCAACCCATACTGGGGTATGGGTTGAATCTACACTGCGGTTTCATTTCTATACTCCATCATGGAGGAATGCTAAATTGCTTGGCGGCACTTCATTGATGGTAGGGTGGTAACTGGCCACAGCCAAAGCCTCCCACCAGACCTAACCTAACCTCCCAGTTTTAAGACCACAGCGCTCACCACTGTCCCAGGGAGGTTGTTAAAATTTAGATTAAGATTTTTAATTATCTCAAGCTTTCTATAGGTCAAAGGCCGTTCACATTGTTTAATTTCATCATCAGTAGCCCATAAACGGCTCACTACTGAGCGCAGGGCTCCTCTCAGAGAAGGGTTATAGGCCATAGGCCAACACGCTGGCCCAATACGAATTGTTTTTCATAAAGTTCATATTCATTTGTGAACATCAGGCTTGGAGGTTGATAAGCATGTAATAATTTGATTGCATTAATGCACATAACCCCGAAAATTCAGAAGTGCATGCCCAGGATCGAATCAGCAACCCTCCAAATAGGAAATAGCAGGCCTAACCATGTTGAACTTAACCTGGATTCAAATTTTTCCAGGATATAGCAGCATTTATCAAGAAGGAGTTTGACAAGAAGTACAACCCGACCTGGCATTGCATCGTGGGCCGCAACTTTGGCTCGTATGTGACGCACGAGACCCGCCACTTTATCTACTTCTACCTTGGCCAGGTTGCGATACTTCTGTTCAAGAGCGGCTAGGCTGGACCTGTCGCCATAGGGTAAGCTACCGAGTCAACAAATGTGACATTGGAGATAGCTGCAGGGTGAACGTGCATTGGTTACTTTAACTTGAGCAATAGCTTCTTTTCAGCAGCTGAGCATCTGATTTTTACAGCTGTCTATTTTCTACAGCTGTTACTTGAGCAATTGAGTCTTCAGCAGCAAATTATCAGATTTTTAGCTAGTGTAAGCTTTTCAATGGCCGAGTGTCTGATTCTTAGCAGAGCAGCTGCTTAGTCTATAGAGATACTCACAAGTAGCTCAGATGTTTCATAGCTGCTTTAAAGAGACCTTAAGCTTTTTCAGATTTGTTTGGGGTTTGACGCTCAGGCTATAGTAGGTGTTGTTGTGTTTAGCATGAATCTGTCATGAACCATCAGGGACTGAAATAAGCATTTAAAACTTTGACTGATTTTTGACATTTTAAAGCAAATGTCAAAATAGTCTCTTAGCATTTCAGATGCTGTATTTCGTAATTTCGTGATTTGACTTTGACAAGTAACAGGCAGTCATTTGGTGTAAAGTTTACAGTTTATTGCCTGCTTTAGTCACCTATCAATACTATTTTTAATACACCGCTTACGCTATAGAGCAGTGACTTGTTTAGGCAGCAGTTAATTGCAAATCTATAATTAGCTAGTAATAAATGATTTGTCAGCTATATTTGGCTGCTTCAGAATGCTAAATGCCTTAGCAGTAAACGTTAAACTACACACTTAATGAGACTGCATATCTGTCAGTTAGTCAAACTTTGTGAAGTTCATTTGACAGATTAATACATTTCCAATGTCATATTTGTGGTCTTGATAACTTACTCTCGAGGATACAAGATCAATCTAAATTTTTTGTTGTTAGTGAAGCAGAAAATCGTCAGCCGCCCCAGGCTTAAGTCTATTGTATAGAGCACTACATTCCTACCTGTAGGTAGTCCTACACACAGACTAGAGGAAAACGGTAGACGGAAAGAGGCCTTGAATTAATAATTTTAATCAAACAAGCAATCTGAAAATTTATTGCCATTGTAATAGCTAACAGTACCACATACATCCAAATCTGTTCAGGTGTTTAGAAGTTATGGTGGAATAAAGAAACATACATACTCTTTTTTTGGGCCCTCGTGTAGTATTGCAATTTCAAAACAAACAAAGTTCAGTAATGAAAGAGCATAATATAGCACAGCTTTGTAATTTATATTTCATGTTTAAAAAAATAGTTTTTTATAGATAGCTGCTTAAAATTTTGCAACTGTTGTCAGTTGTAACTGATAAATCTCCTTTGTGCCTTTTCCCTCAATGTCACATTGATGAAACAATCAGAGCCTGAAGAATTTTTAACTGATGTCTTGTGTGAATAATACTTGTAAATTAAACATAGTATATTCTACAGTTACAAACCAGTTGACACATCCACAACACATACACACAGTTGCCTTCAGTTTGACCAATTTCGAAAAAGCAGGTTTTTGTGATGGCATTTTGTTTGTTCACCTTTTCCTTTAGTCTGTGGTCCATTAGTTCTATTGTAGAATGATTCTCTGTGGGCGGACGGCGCGTGGTATGAGTGTGTGAATGACTCACGAGCCTTTAATGCTGGATATGCCGTGTTGATCTCCACACTAGAGGGAGCCAAACCTGAAATACTTAAGGCAGATTGACATTGAGCCAGCTGATTGCTGACTTTACTTCCATTGATCCCCATAACTGATTTTATGTAAACAGCGTGAGACAGCTATACTGATATGTGATATACTGTCAATGGGCTGGATTAACATTGAGACAGTTATTGACTGGATTTGGTGCTGTTATGTCAACGGTATGAGTTGGTACTGATTGTAAATCTATTATAGCTGAATTCACAACGTGCCAGTTACTGACTCTGCTCAAGATAAGTCGGCATTGATCTGGTACTCATAGTTTAAATTGGTTTTATTAGGCGCTGACGCAGCAATACTTGAGTTAGCGTTAGTAACTGACAGTCAGTACTCACAAATACTGTAGTAAATTGTTGATTTCTTATCAGTACATGTCTGCACAGTTTTTGTACTGATGAGTCACTAACTCAATGTAAATCAGCCTTAAGATTTCACTTATCAATACTGCTGTCTACAACGGAAGGGTGTTAGTGGTGATAAGTCTTGTATGTAAAGCGGTAAAGCGGCCGTCAGCATTGACTGTTATCAATACTGCTGTCTACATGTAAACTGACAGCACAGAAAAGTCACTGACTCAATGTGAATCAGCCTAGGTTTGACTGTTATGTTGATTGTCCTCCTTAAGCTCCCAGCACATGATGTATGTATGTATTGTTAGCTACTTTAAGAATATTTACTTGGGTAATCACATCTAGTGTATTTATATTAAATGGAAATTTATTTAATTATTATTCCTAGACCTAGCATAGAGTAAAGTCATATGTTAGTACTTATCTAAATTTATTGTTTAGTTTCTTTGTTAATAAACACTGGAGACCTTTCCTAACTTCTAAAATAATTAAACTTTCTTACAAACCAATTTCGTTTTTATTACTATCCCTGTACTAATTTGTTTACCTTTGCTACCTTGACTTCGTGTTGGATCAATGAAATTCGTCGGGACAAGGTCACTTAGTGTTACCTAGGCGTCAGGTTACGTCAGAAGTTCAGAATTCGTTACCTGGTACTTACTGCTTGGCAAACTTTAGTGCCTGTGGTGGAGTGACCGATCAGCGTTTTAACGACACTACTGAGCGTGTACTCTCAAGGGGTGAGTCCACCAGGATTCCCTGACCCGATCCCCCAGGGGATCCCCGTGAACTCATCTGTTCATCAGGTTCCCCTTTAAAAAAAAGTAAGTGAAGACAATATCACACTGGGTATTTTTAGGGTATATAGACGTTTTGGACCCTTGACACTACCGGTTTGCACCACTGGTGGTGTAAAAGAGACCATTGTCTACCACGCTGGCCCAATGAACCTTTGAGAAATGTGAAATCTCAGGTGTGCAGGTTGTCCTCACTGCAAACCGGTAGTGTCAAGGGTCCAAAACGTTTTTCTTCACTGTTGAAGTATGTGTAGGGATGTAAAGCGGTAATATTACTTTTGTAAAATTCGGTAATTTACCATATTTTACGTAAAATATAAATAAATTACGTAAATTACGGTAAAATTGGGTAAAATACGATTTAACTCTTACTAACAAAACTATTGTGACCCATACTTTTGCTTGATTTCGTGGCATAATTTACTAAATGCACGTATAGTGCAGTCAGTCAAAACAATTCAACTGATCGCCGATCGGCTTGCCGAATGCTTACTGTTCAGTCGGAATGGCAACAGCGCAAAATATAAAGGCAAACTGCACTAAACGGCAACGTCGCATCGTGCGAGACGCGCCGCGCGACTCGCAGTACGTAAGTATGTTTCAACTACACGTTCGTCTCACCCTCCGCTATACTTTTCAGCATACATACGTAGCCGGTAATTTTACCGTAATATATATAAATTACGGTAAAATATCCGTATTTTACTAGCTTTTTCGGTAAAATTACGTAATTTTGCAACCGTAAGTATGTGTGATATTTAATTGCTCAAACCTCATACCTACTTAACTTTTGACGAGCTCCCTGCCGCAGAGGCGAGTGCTATGGTTTTTTAACAAGAGGTCGGGTTCGTTTCCCGGCGGGGGCAATCTGGGAATTATAATTTCTGAATTGTCTCTTGGTCTGGTCTCGTGGGAGGCTTTGGCCGTGGCTAGTTGTTACAACTACCGTGAAGGACGTACCGCCAAGCGACTATGTCGAGTGGAAGCCGATTAGAGGTAGGTATAAGTTGAATGTACACTGCCATACCCCTTCCAAGTTAGCCCGTTACCATCTTAGACTGCATCGTCACTTACCTTACCATGAGATCGCAGTCAAGGACTATCTTGTCATCGAATAACAAAAAAAAAACTCCGAAAAGTCAGATGTGCGTGCCTGCAATCGATCCCACGACCCACCGTTCTTAAACATATTTCTAATAATTGTTACACTTATTACACTAGCCCTCAATGCAAAGGTTAAAGAATTAAACCTATGAGTAAGGTCGATCCTACATCCGATATTTATTGGCACTTATTGGCACGGAGTTGCAATTATATGCGATTTTATTTATACTGAAACCCTGATATGCGTAATCAGTTGGAGTGATTGACTTTAAGCCGATATCTAGTTTTAAGTCAAGATGAAGTTTTTTATTTTGGTGAGTAACTATGAAGGATACTCAATATTATACTTTTTTTAAATATTTCGCACTCAGTTATCTTCCGCGGTTTGAGTGTGAGAGAACTTTTAAATGCGAATTTAAAAGTTCTCTCACACTGTTGCACTTAATATTATTACACGGTAGTTTATAATATAGAACTTAATGCCTTTATTAATAGAATCCCTTTGGCTTGAGTCTTTAAATGTATACCGCTGGTTTGTCGTTTATAATTTTTTTTTAAAGAATATCAGCCAAGCTGAAATTGACTAATATCCTCCTATCCCCTCCAAATAAGCGGAAAGCTTGTGCTAAGAGTGGGTACGACAATAGTGCAACGAGTGGGATTCGAACCTGCGACCGTTCAGTTTTCAGTCCGCACCTTTAATCGTTGGGCTATTGAGGCTCTATAATATACCTATATTTTTTCAGGCTCTTTTCTCGTTGATCTTAGCTGTGAGTTCCGAGAGTGAAACATCGAAGACTAAAATCATCAAAGACCAGAAGACTGACAACTCCGCTTTCCTCCAAAAGTTCTTAACGCCCCTAAATCATGATGTAAACCAAAGATATGGCATGAACTATGGTACGAACTATGGTATGAACAATGGTATGGACTATGGCACGAACTATGGTATGAATGGGCAAGCCTATAGAAAAGATGGTCTGTTAAGAAATGATTACAATAGGTACTACGATTACGATGACGACCAAGAAGAAGACTATCGTGAAGATTACTTGAGGAACGATGGGGGGTCGAGAATTTCGGGCGGGCCCCTGTATAATAAACCAAATATTTGGGGATATTCTAGAAATGGAGGAGGACTAGGAGGTCTCGTCAGCCATTCATATAATGGTCAGCCGAATGTTTGGGAATATTTGAGAAACTCTGAGGGTAGAAGATACATGGACGTTTCTTCTAAAAATGGAGGCAAACAAGGTAATTTGGAACACGTTAATGTGAAATCCGGATATATGAGACATATAAATATGATGGGACCCCGAAACAAGGGATATGGAAATATGGGATATGGAAATATGGGATATGGAAATATGATGGGAAATGGAAAATCGGGAATTGGAAATATGATGGGAAATGGAAATATGGATCTTTCAAATATGTTACAAAACTTCTATTTTCAACTCGAACCTAATCATATAGGTTATGTCGGCTTGGTAGACCCAAGAGAAAGGGGTATCAAAGAAAGGTATTACTATAAACTGATCGGCCGAAGAGGTTTGGGTTTCGACCGAAGGACATCTACGTCTTACGGACTGACGGCCCCCATTACCCCGTCCCTTTTGAGAGTGGCTGGAAGGAAGTATTACAATAGAGGAAATTATTACTACGACTAAGCTGCTCCGTGATTCGATTATTAGGTATAAGCAGAAATGAACATGATGATACAACATATTTGGCAACTGTACTTGATCGTCGGTATAAACCGCTGTTTTTTGAACTTGAAATTGTACTGTCACATTTTACTGTTTTTTAGAAACTTTAAAACTTGCTTGAGCTGAATGTCTGTGAATGGTGGAGAAACGCATTTCCACCATTCGCCATCAATATAATAAAAATATAGCAATTTTGTCTTTTTATTCCTTTCCTGTATTTTTATTGAATGCCGAATAGACATGTATTCCCGTTGATCCATTTTTAATATTTACACATTCACCCACTTTTCATAAAAAAAATTGGCTTACATCTTAGCCTATATAGTTACCTAATAAGTATCTTCATGTTTACCTTTTTTTTATTCGTTAACAAGTGACGATGCAGTCTAAGATGGCATCCGGCTAACTTGGAACGGGTATGGCAGTGTAGATTCAACCCATACCCCCTAATCGGTTTCTACACGCCATCGTGCCGGAACGCTAAGTCGCTTGGCGGCACGTCTTTGACCGTAGGGTGGTAACTAGCCACGGCTAAAGCCTCCCACCAGACAAAAGGCCTTACGGTAGTAAGTGATACTGTGTTTATGGGTATTATTTCATTGGTATATCTATTATCTACTAGTGGTCTACCCCTAAATAAGACCTCGTTATAAAAGTTCCTATTTTATTTAGAATTATTTTCGCAAAGAAAAAGTGTATTAATTTTACTCCAGGATGTGACTGAAATTATAAAAAAAACTTGAGAGGTGTCAAGGGACACCCGGATGGAACGAAGTTCAATGCGAAATAGAAATGAAAATATCTGGCTTGCTTTCTATAAGAGAGAGAGAGACAGACAGAGAAACATGCGACGCCTATAGCAAAAAGTGTCGTGACAACTTTTCGTAAGAATTTTTTCCGTCTAGCCTCCTTTCACAACGCGCGATAAGGAACTTCGTTCCAATAAGTTAAGGCGAATTCGAGTAATTACCTACCTATGTTGTGATGTCTTACAGATACCAAATTACTAAGGGTGTATTTTAAGGCTCATAGTCGCTCAGCGGGCGATGGAGAGAGTAACGAGTATGTTTGGAGTATCCGTGTGGGATCAAAGCAGGGATGAAGAGATCCGTAGGAGAACTAGAGTTAGCGACGTGTCTCATCGAGTTGCTAAGCGGAAGTGGTACCTAACGGGTGGGGTAGATGGCTCAAAGAAAACCGATGAACGTTGGAGTCCCAAGGTGGTATAATTGCGACCCCGCACCGAGAAGCGCAGCGTTGGTAGGTGGGCTGAAGATGTTAGGCGAGTCGCTGGCAGCGGTTGGATGCAGGCGGCACAAGATAGAGTTCTGTGGTGATTAGGGAATGCAAATCTCGCGAGATTGGGGCTCAAGCGAGATCTCGCGAGATTGTAAATAACAATACTGCGAGATCTCGCCAATTTCGAGATCTCGCGAGATTGGCAGTTTTGTGTGTTTTTTTGCAAATAATCACAATATTTGAATAAATTAGGATAAAAATTATAAGTATTATAAGATAACATTTATTTTCACGAATTTTTTCAATAGAAAAATTATGCATCAAATTGTCTATAATTTTTTAATAAACTTCTAAGTAGTAAACTTTGACGTACATATCTATCAAATCACTGTGGAAGCACTGTATACATAGCATAGTTTGGTTACCTATTGTAAAAAAATTTATTTTTTATTTTTTGAAAAGCAACTGCTGAGTTTCTTGCCGGTTCTTCTCGGCAGAATCTGCATTCCGAACCGGTGGTAGATTTATGACGTGTCATAAGAGCTACAAGTTGGCCGTGTCAGTCCGCGCTTCGAATAAGACTTTTTTATGCTCGAGTGCAATCTCGTTAATCTCGCGAGATCTCGCCCTTTTTTCGTCCGAGATTAATCTCGCTAAAAAAGGCCGAGATCTCGCGATAACGAGATCTCGCGAGATCGAGATTGCATTCCCTAGTGGTGATAATTTTAAGGAACGTTTGTCCAGCTGTGGACGTCCATCAATTGATAATTTGAGATGATTATGAAGGAACTTTCAATCAATAAGCTATTGTTGTTTTCTGCTCTATTTATCTGATTAATAACATTATATTTTTACCTGCTACATTAAAATTGCAGTAGGTAATTATCATACAAAATGAATTGAATAATTAAAATCCAATTAACGATGATTTTTAGATCTGTGCGTGCGGTTTTTCTTATAGTAGTTATCTATTTAGATATCAGCGCACCTCATCAACATTTATACTCGCAAATATGACCTCTATTACAATACCTTTTAGACAGGTAATTAAGTATTAAGTATTATCATTTAAACAATCTAATCTAAACTTGTCAAATTTTTGTTTTGACTAGCTGTCGTCCGCGATTTCGTCCACGTTTAATTTTTCTCTTTGAAATAATACCATTTGAAAATATAATATCTAATAATAATTATTCTGTAACCGTTTCCATCTTCTTCTTCTCTTTTTATTTTATGAACTGATAGACGCGCACTGCAGGATCTCTTGCATGGGCTTCCACAGTTCTCCGCCTAGCGCTACATGTATCCAGCGGCTCCATGCGACAATTTTTTATATTATTCAATCGCAAGATAGTCCTTGACTGCGATCTCACCTGACGGTAAGTGACGATGCAGTCTAAGATGGTAGCGGGCTACCTTGGAACGGGTATGGCAGTATATTTCACCCATATCCCTAATCGGTTTCTACACGCCATCGTGCCGGAACGCGAAATCGCTTGGCGGCGCGTCTTTGGCGGTAGGCTGATAACTAGCCACGGCCATAGGACAATTTTTAATATTATTATTTACAAGCTTTTGCCCGCGGCTCCGCTCACGGTAAATTTCAATTTTTCAAACCGCTTTTTAACCCCCTTGGGGTTGAATTTTTCAAAAATTCTTTCTTAGCGGATGTCTACATCATAACAGCTACCTGTATGCCAAATTTCAGTCCGGTCCGTCCAGTGGTTAGAGCAGTGCGTTGATAGATCAGTCAGTCAGTCAGTCAGTCACTGTTGCCTTTTATATATTTAGATATATTATGCAATTGGGTAATTTGTACACCACAACACAAAGTTAAGAATAGGTACAGACTTATTTCATAATATAATATTCTTCTATATAAATAGAAGATACAAGAAGAAAGAAGTAGAATACAAATGGCGGCCTTATCACTTAGTAGCTATCTCTGCCAAGCAACTAGGATTTCTCACGAATTCAGCTGTGAAATAGATATAACCATCGATGATAAAGAAGTTGGAAAGATACAGGCCGAATAGGTAGCCTCCTCCTTTTTGGAAGTCGGTTAACAAATAGAAAGACAGACAGACACGCTTTCACATGTATTATTATTATTAAATATACTTAATAATTTACAGTAAGAATAAACAGGTTTACAATAATTAGCTGAGGTATAAATATAAATAAATGGGCTATTACAAATCGTCTTCAAATGACTATCTCATTTCTAATTTCGCTATGGCGCTGACAGCAAAGGTAAGTCAATCATTATTATTGTTTTTTTTTATTCGACGACAAGATAGTCCTTGACTACAAACTCACCTGATGGTAAGTGACGATGCAGTCTAAGATGGTAGCGGGCTATCTTGGAAGGGGTATGGCAGTGCGGATTCAACCCGTACCCCTAATCTGTTTCTATACGCCATCGTACCGGAACGCTAAATCGCTTGGCGGCACGTCTTTGACGGTAGGGTGGTAACTAGCCACGGGCAAAGCCTCCCACCAGATCAGACCAAAGACAATTCGGAAATCATAAATTCCCAAATTGCCCTCGCCGGGAATCGAACCCGAGACCTCCCAGTCTCGGGTTATAAGACCACAGCGCTCACCACTACGCCAGGGAGGTCATCGTTTTGTGGTTTATGTAAAGTTTGATCTCTTATGGCTAGGCTTTTACGACCTCCTAGGTGCAGTGATGAGCGCTGTGACCTTATATGTGTAAGGTTCGATTCTCGACATTTTTTGCTTCTTTGATAAAATGGCACTTGACTGCGATCTCACTTGATGGGATGTGACAATGCAGTCTAAGAGACAGTCAAAAGTAGTATAATGGGTATTGATCCCACTGGGATTGGGTGTAAATAAATTTACACTTGTTTTATTTAAATAAAAAAAGGTTTGCCACCAAGCATTTGGTACCGATACCGATTGTGAGAGTATGCGTTTCATTAATTATTATTAAAAAAAATGTATATATCAAAGAAAGATTTTTTTTAAAGTTGACTAATATGCTCCTATTCCCCTCCAAATAAGCGGAAATCTTGTGTTAGAAAAGGGTACGACAACAGTGCAACGGGTGGGATTCGAACCTGTGACCTTTCAGTTTTGAGTTCGCACCTTTAACCGTTGGGCTATTAGGCTTCAAGGTTACAATTTTTATAATTAATGCTCTACTTGGCACTGATAGTTACGTTGATATTACCCTATTACGGGATGGATTGTTAGCACTTTGTATTATAGCAGCCTAATTCTACCTATGTGTGAATATTATCGGTTTATCGGTTCCCTCATAATTGCTAAGCCACTCATTGGTTCTTCAACAGGATTTTTATTAGATATTAAGAAAATAAAAAACAACAATTCTTTTTTACAGATCTTCCTGCTCTTTATCGGAGTGGTGATAGTGAAGAGTCATCACCTTCACCATTTTCACGAGGCTGACCGCCCAGACCACCCAGACCACCCTCACCGTCCTCAACACCCTCAACACCGTGAACACTATGAACACCCTGAACACCCTGAACACCCTGAACACCCTGAACACCCTGAACACCCTCAACACGCTCACCACCCTCACCACCCTCACCACCCAGACCATCCTCACCACCCTCAACGCCCTCAACACCCTCAACACCCTGAACACTATGAACACCCTGAACACCCTGAACACCCTGAACTCTCTCACTACTCTTACCACCCTCAACACCCTCAACACCGTCATCAACATCATCATCATCATCATCATGGCATTCATGATTTCATACATAATTTATTCCATCCAGGGATTTATGAAGACCTCTTTGAATCTGGTTTGTTTGGAAACGGAGATTCAGCTCCGCTACAAGATGGATATCTTTACCCTATCCAAGGTATGGGACAAGACGAAAATCATACACCTGTTGATATAGGGTCAGATTATGAAGATCATGAAGGTATGGGATATAACCAACCTGATGAAAATAATGATGATTATATCATGGATATACCAGACGAGCCGATAGTTGACGAACTAGCTTCGAATAGTCACGAGACCGAAGATCCTTTGGAGTCAGATTATGAAGATCATGAAGGTGTAGGTTATAACCACCCAGATGAAAATTATGCTGATTATACCGCGGATTTACCACAAGAACCTCAAATAGCTGAAGAACACGATTCAGACAGTCACGAGACCGAAGCTCCTACAGTAATAGTTGATATAAAGCCAAATGAAGAACCTAAACCAGATGATGAAGGCAATCGAGTGGATAATAATCAACCCCGTTTAGATATAGCTTCAAATAACGCTACTACAAATATTAATGCTGGCTCAGGACTGAATACTGCTGATGGAAATGATGTTCCATCAGGTTTAACGCAACTAAATAGTCCTGAAGAAACAAACGACGATTTAACTAATCATAAGATTCCAGGATTTCTTGATGAGGATATAAAGAAGGGTATAGTAATGGTGACACCTGAGTTGAAATACAATATTAATATTAATGAAGTAGATAAACCAAAAGTTTCAGCTGATGCAGGATTGGATCCCACTGTTGGAAACAATGCTGTACAAACATTAAGTTTAAAAAATAACCCTGAAGAAAAAGAAGTTGATTCAAATCAAGATAGAAATGTAATAACGGTACCAGGATTTAATGATAATGATGTAGAAGAGGGTATAATAATGGTGGATCCTGAGTTAAAATATAATATTAACGCAGGACATGAACCAATAGTTCCAGATACGAATGTTGCGAATGAAACAATAAAAGAAAATGGCGATAACAACGTTAATATAAGTTCCTCCACGGACGAACCTAAATTGAGTCACAATATTATTGACGAATCACAGTTTTCGGAAACCTTAGAACCAGATCATAAGAAAGCGGTTTTAGGTTTTGGCGATGAAGAAATAAAGGAGGGAATATTGATGATCGATCCTGAGTCTAAAATTATCGACACTGATAAAGCGCTTGATAAATATGTAGTAGTTGATGCAATAGTTTTTCCCGACGAAGTAAAACAACAAAATAAAATTAATGTTCGACAAAATGTGCCTACTAGAGTCAACAGAAGTGATAATACTAATCAATATCCTTCAGTCACAGCATCTGTCTTAACTAGCACTGTTCAACCTTCAATCAATAATATTCAAGGTCAATGGATAGCGCCTAACAGTATTACTCAAACAATTCCAACATCAAATAATCAAGGTAATCTAAACCAACCTAGCAATCTCGTATTCGTACCAAATCCAAACCAGCAAGTGCCTGTAAATAATGGTAATGGATATGTTAACGTGGTTAGAAATCCAAACGGTCAATACACAGTTGTAAGTATTCCTAATAGCAATCCTCGCAATTCTGGAGTAAACAAACCTAGTCAAATCTATATACCGGGAAATTCTGGGGTAAACAACCCTGGCCAGGTTTACGTAACTGACAATTCCGGAGTAAACAGTCCCGGTCAAATCTACGTACCCAGTAACGTTCCATCTTCCGGAATACCCGCAGGAAATGGTGGACTTTATAACGTTATTCATTTGAACAATGGCCAAACAGTCTATGTGCCTGTTAATTCTGACCAAAATAATGGAAATGGTCAAAATGCTCAATGGAATGGTCAACCGAATAATGGTCAAATATATGTGCCAGGAAACACTAATCAAGGTCAAGGCTATCAAGTGCTAGGGAATAATCCTACAGGGACTGTAACTTTAGGAAGTACTGGGAATCAGATGAATGGCGGATATAACGTCTCGCCAAATAATGTCCCGTTGCTGATATCATACAAAGAAAAGGATGGTGCGGATAAAGAGGAGAGTGAGATTTCGGACTCACAAAGAGATAGAAAAGAAGAATAAAGTTTTTAAATAAAAACAAAATAGAAAAATTTTAGGTTAAATTTAATTTTAATTTAATTTAATTAAATACTTGTCAGTTGTGAAATGTTGTTTATGTTGTTGTCTAATGCGCCAATAAACGTGTAACTTAAAACTTTAAATTATTATTTACAAATAACATATGTAATTAATTATTTCTGAGATAAAATGTAATTTAAATAATTCTTTGTTTTTTCATGTACGTGCCTGTTTATTAAATCCTGTCAAATCCGTTCAGCCTTCACAAGAATTACCTAACTTAGGAATAAAAAGATAGACACAATTTTGAAAAACGTGTTTGGGTTATGGACGTTATGGTCACGTTAAAATAATAATCGAGAAGGATCTGAGAGTGGATCAAAAATTGAGTAACAGCTGATGTCAGGTATAGATCCACATGTCGGGGGGTTCTTTTTTTTAAATTTAAATATGTAGACTAGCACTTGACTGCGATCTCATCTGATGGTACCTAAATGAAGATGCAGCCTAAGATGGTGCGCGCTTGCCTAGAAGATGCCTATTCACTCTTGATTTAAAGACACTCACATTATAGTTAGTTAGAAAAACGGAAGCCGGAAGGGCGTCCCTATTTGCGGTGCGTATTAGGAACGAGGAAGCAAATTTTTAAATTTTCAATTTATGTTCAAAGTCACAGATGCTGCAACTTTATTTATCTGTACAGATAATAATATTAGCTATGTTGATGTAATGGTCCCACCTCCCAAGGGCGGTCTTGTCACGTTATATAGAATACTTTCGTCCCTGATTTCCCGCGGGCCCAGTGTATGCTGACCGCACATTTTCATCCCTATTGTTTTAAACATTGTTTGTCCCACTTTTATCCCTTTCAAACCGAGTTTCTCTGACCTCTAGCAATTGATTTTCAGTGTTTTTGAAAGTATTATTGGTTTTATTTTAACACATCTGCCCAGAAAAAGTTATGAGTTCAAACTGTTATTTAACAGCCAATAGCTGGACTATTCTATATCCAGACATCTTTATTACATGACTGCCCAAAAAAGGAGTTGCGTATGTGAGTTCCTTTATTCTATCATAACTTCTAAATTCCTGAACAGATTTGGATGTAAGGGGTATCATTGGAATCCTTACAATAGTGGTTTTTAAATATTTTGAAAAAAAAAATTTTTCATGGCGCCATTTTCAAATACGAAAAAAAATCTCAAAAATCAAAATTTAATTTGCTAGCTTTCAGTTTTCAATCCGCAGCTAACAGTTGGCTGTTCAGGCTATCTAATATGGATCGACTTTCCTAATAAGGATGGTCTCTTCCAATATAGGTAGACTCTCCCAATATGGATGGAATCTACAAATATGGATGGAATCTCCCAATATGAAAAATTTTTATTGGTGTGCTTTTGGATGTTGAATACTTACAATACAAATCACTGCACGATTTTTACTTCCTTTTATATTTTTTCAGGGCTTTGGTTGCTGCGATAATAAAACACATTTTGAAATTTAAATTTATTTGATTGGATTTAAAATTGGTAATAAACATAAAGAAACCTTTTTAAAATTAAGTTTTCACGTCAAGCCGGTACTTCCTATATATTGCGAAGGCATTAAGTCGCTGTTTAATTTGTGCTTAATAAAAATTTAAATTATTATTTTGTGCCAGAACAATACACTACATAATAAAGGTAAATCATAACACTTATCAAATCGCTCATTTGCAACAAGGGTGACATAATTCAAAATTCACCAATTTTAGTGTCGAAAGTTTATACTTTTTTTGCTATAAAAACAACATTACGCTAAGCACTAAAAAATAAGAGCGAGAGAGATTGTGACTTAATGCTCTGTCGCTTTGTTGGCCGCTGTGTTTCGAGACCGCAGCATCCACAAAACATTACTCTCTAACGAGAGAATTTTCTCGTCGTCGATTTTGAATTATGTCACCTTTACCTGAAGATGTAAGCAAATCTAAAGACCGCACTCTCACTCCGCTCAGACTCAAGACAGAGATAAAACGAGACAGATGTATGTCGGAGCATATCTGTGTCTCGTTTTAACTTTTGTCTTGAGTCAGAGCTAAGTCAGGGCACGCTCTATAGATCTCAGCATTAGACTTGATGCAAAGAATTCGCAAACCATGTGAAAACATTTTCCACTTGTAATTATTCAGTAACATAATATTAGATATGTATTATGGATTTGAAATGAGAAGCATAATTGTAAGTATTGATCAAATAAATACGTAGATTAGCAAGTTACATGAGTAACAACTTGACAGAACAAACACTATAGTCTGATTTTTAATTGCGTGGAATTCTGACGTATCTTAATGTTACCAGAGATTAAAAAATCCCACAAAAAAGATAATAAAACACTTATAAAAATAAAAATCAATTGTCGCACATAGGTAGATATATGACAAATGCCTGACAGATAGTTTGGGGTAAAATCGAACTACAGATGGTAATATTGTTTTTCATACAAATAACTCACTCTATTTATAAAATGACAAGTGTCAGAATTCCACCGAATTAAAAATCAGACTTTAGCTAAATTCATTGGCTTCACAAGCATAGTGAATTTCATCAAAATCGGTACATTAAGTGATATATTCAAAAACCTACCGGATCTTTATATATAATATTAATTATAATAAAAGCATTTATATCTCTAGTCACCTATCACAACATGTAAAGGCAATTTATATATTTGGACCGTTCGCTTGCCAAAGATAAAACGCGAAATTACAAAATATCTTAAAATCTAAGCTGGACTTAAGTATGTAGTTTGGAGAGGTTTTTCAATTACACGGATTTACCCAAGATGAGAATTGGAGTTTTGTACCCATCTTTAAATAGGCTTATGCCTGTTTTTTCCAACGTTCCCTAACTTTTACGAGCCACCAAAGCTAAGTTAGGAGACACTTTCTGTCAAATTCATTCACGTTCCTTTAGGGGACACCTAAAGGTGGAAATGACATTGGGTAACAGATTGTATTTAGGGGTCACCTACATAGATACTCCTACATGGATGATTTAGGTATGGTTGGAGAAAACGGACATTAGTGTAAAACAATAATGTGTCTAAGAGGATAAGAATATAATAAATAATATACTTAATATGATTTCTGTATCATTTTCAGAATAAGTATCTACCTAAAATATAATAAAAAAAACTTGAGGTACGTACCCCTTGGAACCGAATAAATCGAAACAGGGTGTGCTTTTTATATTAATGAAAATTTAAAAATCCCTCTGGAATCTTCTTTCTGGGATAGGTAGAGATTTGTATTCCGGGATAGTGTAGAAAAAATTATGTCGATTCATAGATATCTCTGCAACGTGATTGAAGGATAAATCAAGAAACCAACAAACAAACACACTTTCACATTTAGAAAACTTTGTCAGATAACTTCGGGATAGTGGAGAAAAAATTATGTCGATTCATAGATATCTCTGCGGCGTGATTGACGGATAAATCAAGAAACCAACAAACAAACACACTTTTACATTTAGAAGACAAATTTGTCAGATAACTTCGTACTACGTAGACACAAAACACTGAAATCTTGTGAGATCAAACTTCGCTGTTATTCAGGGTCGAGTAAGCTCGGGATATTACTTTCTAACTATTTGTTTAGAGACCCTGTGTTATGGCCTAAGCTTAAGGGAAAGTTGGCAGGAATTTCGACCAAGAGGTGGTTGAAGATTTTCTAGTTTAATTATGAAATTGGCATTACTTACATTTAAAAATGGTTTCAAGTTTAAATTCCGACAAAATTGGTCAATTTATAAGCAACTCACATTTATCACGCAAGTTATTCATTTTACATTCCTATTTACAGACATAATATTTGCATGCGATTTTCCATAAAATAGCGCCTGAATTAGCAATATATAAGCGCCAATTTTCAAAATTGAAATGCCTTCAGGCGTTTTAAAAATTTTAATAATATAATATGTTATTATTATGTAATATAATTTTAATTCTTATATTTACGAATAAATTTTAATAAAATTTAATAAAGCAGCCAGTAAAACCATTTTTTGTTTTTTTATTCAATTTATAATGCCTATAAATAAATTGAGTGTCTATTTCACCACCCTCAAAGTAAACTTTAATCGACATACCAATTTGACGTTCTGACAGATTGCTCATAGGTATAAAAATTGACAAAACCATCGAAAGCTAACGCTTAGAAGCGCAATAGTTGACGCGGTGAGAAGCTATTTTCATTTCGAGCTCGCAGAAAATTTAAAAAAATTTCCCTACTGTGCTGTGAAAGGGTGTCATAAATTCATCACAATAACCTTCAAAAGTGTAATCACCAGAAAATAACTACATGGCACTCACACAGTCGTTGGTTGTTTCGACCCTAAGTTCGGAGGGGAACTTTGTTAGAACCGTCCGTTCTAAGCGATAGGTTCGATGGACAAAACGTATTTATTTAAATGTTGTTGATGGTGCAATAGGCCTTAAAAGTTGATTATAGGTATCGACGGTTAATTTCCTATTTAGAATAAATCTGTATTGTTAGTTACTATTAGATCGAAAATAAAGTAATGTCGTAGAGTATGTATAGTTCTTGCAATTCATGAGGGCGCGTGAGCTTTACTTGTGATTATGTCATGTACATGTACATTGCGTAAGTGTGCGTGCCTGTCAGGAGTCTAGGTGGGAGCGGTCAGCCGCGAGCAAGCTCTGGCTCACACTTATACCTATACGAGCCCACACAACCATGAGCCACGCGCCCTCGTGATTTGAAAGAACTATATATATTGAAACCTAAAATCGATTTTAACCTGAAAATTAGCTGATTGAATTGTCAGATTTTGATAATATTCGGGCAGTGGCACATTCGATGTCACTATCAGGAACTATGGATTGGGTGTCGAGTGGACTTTACTAACGGCTGGTTCCTATATTCAATCTATCCCTAGTCTTAGTTTAGTTACCTAGCAACTTAGTCAACGGCCAAAATTGGACTTTTTAAAAAATAGCAACATTTTTAGGTAAGTTATCTTCAGATTATTACGGATAGATTGAATATAGGCACCGGGCATAATTTTTTTCTAAGTATCGCGATTCAAACACATTTTTTTCCTTCATGTACCTACCTATCTTATAAAGTTAAAAGACAAATATAATAAGTAAGTATTTTCTTACACCTAAGTAATATTTATTTACAATTTTTTTAAAGATAAAATTGTGTTTTGAGCATTTAAATTACATATTTATAATTAAGTAGGTATAAAAATAACGTAATATATTATACTCTTGAAATATATACACGTAATTTTTAATAAGATTAAGTATAATTTTTATTATATTACAGACAAAAGACAAGTATTTAAGACAAAAAATATTTTATCAAACAATACATTGTTGCAGTATTTGATAAATTTTTTTTTAGTATGGTCAAACTATCTAATACCTATTTTATCACTTATAGTAAAAACAATGGTGTTTTTTCTTAAAATACATTAATTTTAAAAAAAATTGAAAAAAATTAAGTGCATAGCTGTCGTACTTTAAGTAGAATTTATTATAAATCGTGAAAAAGTCTCAAGTTATGTACAGTTGCAAATAGAGTAGACATTTTAAAAGAGAAATATATCAAGAATTAGATAAATCACAATCTATCTACCTATACGATTCACTATAAAAATATCATTTTAGTACGTACAATACTTGAAATTTATCATTTGCCGATTTCACCAGCGCAAAATAACGCGTATCCGAGCGTGGATTTGATATTTTAACAGATTTTTAATACAAAAACTGTCAAAACGCCCAATTTATTCCTGGGTTAAACGTCATTCAACGCTGTTGAAATCGGCACTAAGGCTGACTACCACAACTATAAACAGTCACTCGTAACTGTAAGCGCGAGTTTTCATACATAGTTTTGCTTGATTTAGAAACTACATATCGGATTTGATTATTCGAAAGTACCTAAGTACCTACTTACTTTTAAAAATTTTGTTATAATATGGTAGCTAGCCTTAGCTCAAACTTTACCATTTCTCCTCATATTATCTCACCTGTCTTCATCAATACCTAGTAGGTTATTAAGTAGGTATAATATTTTAAAACCTACAATAAATTGACTTTAAAGTTTCGAAGAAAACTGCTAAGCGGACTTTAAGTTCGTACCTAATCATAATTAATCTATGATTTATATTAAAAATGCAATGTAAACTGACCTACTTAAGTACTTATTATAAGTATATAACCTTCCTGTTAATAAATGCACGAATTAGCCAGAGCTAATATAAAAATTTAAAACGAGCAAAAAACCATCGAAATATAACACTTAGAAGCGGTAGTCATCGCGGTGATAAGTCATTTTAGTAAGCCTTTAAAAGCTGATTACGCAGTATCGTTGCGTTATTTTGACGAGCTCGCAGAAAATTATTACAAAATGACGTACCTACTATGCTGTGAATAACGTTATTATCGGTACCTACCAGTACGAGAAAATAATTACATGTTTTTCAATTACATGGTACTCACACTCATTCATTGGTTGTTTTGAGCCTCGAGCAGAATTTAGTTAGAAACTTCCGTTCTTAGCGTTATAGTTCGATGCAAATTTTCAAAATAAACGTACCTATACCTATTTACTTTCTAAAATTAATTCAGATTTCGAATATGTACTAAAGTAAATGAATAAGGGCCTATTTCACTATTACCAAGTGACGATTAACTGTGGAATTTGGTTTTGACAGTTTTTGTATTGAAAATATGTCAAATATCTTTACATATTCGTCGATTAAAGTTTATTTAGCTAATGTGAAATAGGCCCAATGAATAATAAAGTGATACATAACATCAATTTATTCTTTAAAGTAGGTACCCAGTTCCCATATATCCTAATAAAATAATTGCTTATACATTATGTCAAAATTCTGTCAAATTTGTCATAAATCTGACAAGCATATTATCAATTCAGTGGGTAAGTTTTATATGTAACGTCCATAATGTAAAACTTAAATAAAATCACTAACCACAGTAACTATTGGCTACCATTTGAACGGGAAGCATAATAAAATATTTTCTGTCGTCGAAAATAATGAGTTGAGCGGCATTTTGCGGCAAATTAGGTACGTTATGCCCGCCATACGTTAAGGCCGTGTTCCAGAAGATTGCAGGCAACTGGCTGATTAAATCTACGTGTGGAATCTGATCTCCACGAAGGTTGGATGGCTGATGCATTCGAAGAGTCAACGTTATTTAAATTTAGAACGCAATTTTAAAAATCATTGTTCTAGCCATGCGCCGCAGACTCTAAAGATACTTTCTAGATTATTGAAATTTTTCGTTATGTAAAAACATCGGCACAGCAGATAAGTCTTAGATCGGCGCCGGCTGCCTGATTTTTACTTGAACGCGGCCTAAGAAATTATTTAAAAAGTGAGAGAGAGAGATCTTGCTAGAGGTCTCTCTCAATTAAAATTCTCTATCTCAATGGTTATGGAAAATACGAAATGCCGGTTTGAAAGTTCTTATTATTTAGCAACTTTCGATAGCCAATGAGATAGAGTACTGTAGTGCTACAGGTCTACCAACCATACGGTTGGTTCCTGGACGCGTTGGTCGACTGTTCGCAAAACAATAGGCATCGCTTCCTTGGTATGCGTTTGTTTATACATAATAATAGAACTTGGTTCGAGTTAGTTTAAAAGCACACACGTCACTCGACTGGTTGCTAGACACGTCGGGCAACGAGTTTCAGGGGGAAGCGCGGGGCGCGGGTGCTCGGCATCACCTCTCTTTATTCTCCTTTCTCTCTCCGTTCTGCTTATTCTCTTTGCTCTCTTTCTCCTGAGTTTTAAAGTTAGTTTGAGCTTTAGTAACATTCTGGTGACTCGATTCTGTTGATTTGGTCATTCCCCCTTCACGTTCTTTTGATTCTTGAACCGATTCCAGAGCGATATCGAATGACTGTTGTCTGTGGGAGAAAAGGAAATTTATTAATTACTTTACTTCCTTAGTACGGAATAAATAGACAATACCTATTGCCTTCCATGCCTATCTTTCCATGCCTCAATTCCATGTGTGTTATGAGACTATATTATTCATTATACGTCTCTTGCTTCTAGTATTGTTAACTGCATTGCTGGTTATTTGGATGATTTGACACTAGACACTAGACAGTCTTGTTGTGTAAGTGAATAAAACTACAGAACACTGTGAATATTAATAAAATTATAACAATATAATTCTTACTTTTCAGTGAGATAGTTCCCAGGGGCTGACAGAGATCGTCCTGAACGAGCGAGGTTAGCTCTCCGCGTGGCTCGTTCTGCTTTAGCGACCTCTCCTTCCCTCTCTTCCCCTTCTGCACCTACACCAGGCCCTGAATCCGTGGACTCTCGTCTTGCGCTGCCTTCGCGACTGCGCAGGAATGGATTCTGGAAAGAACAGTTCAGTCTGTTGGGAGGCTTAGGCCGTGGCTAATTTATTTTATTAACCCTGACGAAAATAGAGGGCTGTTGTAAGTTTGACGTGTGTATCTGCTTATCTGTGTGTTGCTGTTTCTGTGTGTGACCGAATTTCTGTGTTTGAAAGCTAACATGATTGAAGTGGATCCTTATTCCTATATATTTGTAAAGATCTGCTCAGGCGTTTGAAGATTATCAGCTCAATGCCTAAGTCATAATAGCCATCTGTATGCTAAATTTCAGCCCAATCCATCCAGTGGTTTGAACTCTGTGCTGGTAGAGTCACTCAGTCAGTCAGTCACCTATTGCTTTTATATATTTAGACTAGACGATGCCTGCCACTTCGTCCGCGTGGATAAAGGTTTTTTGATTACTTAACTTGTAACACCCCTCATTTTGCGTTGGGGGTTAAAGAGTGGATCGTCAAGAGTGAGTAGTTTACCTGGAAGCTGTGCTTCTTGAGCATGGTCTTGATGAGGATGAGCGTGGACAGGTTGGGGATGGAGGTGACGACGCGCTCCAGGTCCTCGTCCGTCACCTCCACCAGGCGGCAGTTCTCCTCCTCCGACGGCAGCGGCTGCGCGCCGCCCAGCGTCAGCCACTCGTGCTCCTGGAAACGTCGCAATCATGAGTAACAGTACGGGATCATGTGCCGCTAGTGTCCAGGGGCTGCCAGCGACTCGATAGAGATCATCTGACAGTCTCTAGTAAAGGCAAAATCAAATTCTTTAAACAAAATAATCGTTAAAAGTTGTACACATTTTATTTTCGGCAATAATTTAATGGTAGGTAAACACACCGGCACCCGCACTCGCACATGCTCCTGGAACACACACACATACACACACTTTCTGAGTGTTATTCTTAGTTGCCGAGGGTAATGATTCCTTATTTTACCATTTCATCATCATCATCAGCAACCCATAGTCTATAGGCAATAGTCCACAACGCTGGAACCTTCGAGCACATTATGGGGAATCTTAGGCGTACAGGTTTCCTCACGATGTTTTTCTTCACCTTTGAAGCATGTGATATTTAATTGCTCAAACGCTGATAACTTCGAAAAGTCACGAGGTCCGGGATTGAACCTGCGACCTCCCGAATAGGAGATCGCAGTCCTGGGCTATCACTGCTTGCCATTTTAGCATTTAATCACTGTGAAATCCAAATCTAGAGCTGCGGTCAAACGCTTCATATTCATGAGATTCATTTCAACCCTGAATATTTTGGAGATGATAATCTTGAAACCGTTTAACCCTTGACTGGATTTATGGATTTATTCATCAAATACGGCGGGAAAGGGTTTTCTTAAATATTAAAACAGTCGTATTTACACAGTGTTCTAAAGGTCACGGCCTCGTATTAATTTTATTTACCTGGAATCGCAAATACCTACTTGGTTATTAGTTTGCTCAGCCGAATGGTATTGCGTGATGTTCGAGTCAAAGATAAGCAATGGTCAGTCAATATTTGCATTGAATGTTGTGTCTGAATGATTAGCAATAATTAAATATGAATAACGTTGACGTGACTACAAATCCTTACTGGTATTATAAATGCGAAAGTATTTTTGTCGGTTTGTTCGTTTGTCCTTCATTCACGCAAAAAGCAACGGATCGACGCGATTTTTTGAGAGGTAAGTAGTTGAGGACTTTGAGAATGACATAGACTACCTTGTATCTCGGAAAAACAAAGTGCACATTGACACACTTCAAACATCTTTGAGACCTAAAGGTCTCAAAGATGTTTGAAGTGTGTGTGAAGTGTGTGATGTTGAAGTTTATAGAGAACTCCCAAACATGCAGGTTTCCTCACAATCGATATTGTATTGATTGCTTTTCCAAAATCGACCAGGAAACCAGGTCCTTGTTAAAAAGCAACCTTCTTCTTAATATTTCTATACAAAATTATAAGTTAGGTGGAGTTAGGTTATTCAAAATGCTTCGGAAACCCTTTGTTTATCCAGAACAAAACGTTTCCAATGCCACTCCCCATGTCCTTAAACTATTCCCATGCAAAAAATCGCGTCGATCCGTTGCTGTGTCGTGCGTGAGTGAAGGATAAATCAAAAAAACAAACACACTTATAGCTTTCGTAAGGATTATTACCTTAATCTCTTTCATTGTGGCTCTGGTAACGGGGTCCTTATCCAGCATCCGCGTCAGGAACCTCTTGAGTGATCTGGACAGCGGCGGTCGGGGCGGGAACGTGAGGGGCTCCGAGAGGATTCGCTTCTGCAGGTCCGTCGACGTCGCCCCTATCCACGGCACCCGGCCCGTCACCATGGCGTACAGCGTCACGCCCAGAGACCAGATATCTGCAGCCTGTGAAACAAAATTAGAAGCGGATAAAAAAACGGATGCCGTGTACACAGGGCATGTTGGCTGAGATAATGGATCTGAGGATGACATCGTTTAATGCGTGGTGAAGTGATTGCTACAAAGCGCCTGCAACTTAATGCATGGTGATTGGTGACCCTAGGCTTCCAACGTGAAACCGCAGATGTTTCGATGGGATTCGCAAATATTACAGCCGATAGGAAAGAAAGCTACTGCCACACGCAGTGAGTCGCCGTCGAGGAGAGTGGCCTAGTGGGAACAGTAGAGCGTGCATGTTCCCGACCGATTTCGATACCGCCTTCAGTCTCGCCAAATTCACTCCCGCTGCCTTACCCACAAGTTGGAGGGCCCGTAATTTTCGGCACGAGCAGCAGCAGGTTAGCGGGCTCGATGTCGCGATGTGTCTGTGACGTGTGATGTAGCTACTCACTTCGCCGTTGTACTTGTCGGTGGTGGCGACGGCCTCGGGCGCGCGGAAGGCGGGCGTGCCCACCGCGCCGCACAGCCGGCCCGCGCCCGCCAGCTCACCGCACGCGCCCAGGTCTGCCACCTGCACGCGGCCCTCGCCCAGCAGCAGGTTCGCGGGCTTGATGTCGCGGTGCGCGATGCGTTGGAAGTGCACTGAGACATACAACAATCACTATTTTAAACTGGGAAGATACTAGAAAACAAACTTGTTCCTTGGAAGACAGAAGGTCGCTTGTGTGGGATGTCACCCATGTTGTTTGGGATGTTTGCTTTTGTCTTCCAAGAAACAAGTTTGTTGACCTCCATCATGGCGGGTGCTGCGGCTACTATAGCACCTAAAGGTTAAGAAAAACAAATTGAGAAAACCTCGATTGCTGCAGCAATTTCATATTTATACCCTTTGTCAAAACTCGTACTTCCATGGTTAGCATGAAAGTTCGTGGTTTGCAAGACATAATGATTAACGAGCTCTGACTTATGCAAAGTGGGTTTTTTTGATGATCTTTACCTTTGTACGTGAAAAATCTGATACATTTTGTGCTTCAAATTGACGGATGCACATACCACAGGAATGACTACAGGTTGCGATAAAACTGATGACAAAACCTATCATTTAATGGACGCCAGACCATAGGCGTCATGCAGATTTTAGAAGTCAATAATGTGAAAGAAGAACGAGCTCGTAATGTTCAAACCACAACTGCGCCACAACGCGTTCCTGCAGCGCGATGGCGAAATACTAATTTCAAGTTAAGGTTATTTAATCAAGTTCCATCAAAATGTAATGCTTCAGCGAATATCCGGGCGCTTTAGCCCGAAGGAATATCTTTCTATTGTTCACGCGCTTTCGTATAGATAGGAGTCTCACTCAATTCAGACTCAAGACGAAGTTAAGGACACAAATAATTTCCTGACATAAATCTCTCCCGTTTTTAGTCTAGGGATCTATGATCTCAGCTTCGTAGACTTAACTTATTATGCACAATATCTACTGTTAACAACGAGACCATTCATGTCGACGTGATTCAAACGAACGTGTAATCATCGTCACGATTAAAACGAACGGGCGTGATTAAAGCGTGATTAAATACCAGAGTGATCACGAAATAAGGTGATTAGGTACCTATCTGTAGTGATGGATGATGAATTAGCAAGCGTGGGATAAAGTGTGTGGGACGTGAAATAGATGAGATCCGTCCGTTGTATGGCAGCTGGTTTAAAAGGATTTTGTCATTTCACTGAAGCGTATATCGCAATTTGCATCAGTATAAATGACATATTAATAGATAATAATTAACTAATATGTGAAAGTGTTTTTTATTGGTTTGTGGGTTTATCCGTCAATCACACAGCAATGTAACAACAAATCTCGGACTCTAGGATTCGGAGAGTGATATAGGCTACTTTTTATGCCAAAAAACAAAAAGGTTCTCACGAGTAAAAATCTAATTCCACGCGGATGTACGGAAGTTGTCGAAAAACAAATCAATAAATAATGACATATCTCGGAGAGTACATACAATAATACCAATATAACATGCTTCAATGATGACGGAAAACATAGTGGGGAAACCTGCACGCTTAGGACTAGGAGCTCTGCGTAATGTTCTCAGAGGTGTGTGAAGGATTTTAAATTGTATTAGGCCAGCGCGGCGTCGAGACTATGACCTATAATTCTTATCTGAGGAGACCTGTGCTCAGTAGTGAGCAGTTGATGGGATGATGATGATGATATTTGTCTCGGATTCTCTCGAACATCGGGCACGATGGCCCATCTCAACAGAGAGTCTGTAGCCGCCTAGTAGTAGAGATTTTTTTTTATTTTTAAAAAGAACATTAGCCAAGCTGAAGTTGGCTAATATCCTCCTATCCCCTCCAAATAAGCGGAAAGCTTGTGTTCGGAGTGGGTACGACAATAGTGCAACGGGTGGGATTCGAACCTGCGACCTTTCAGTTTTCAGTCCGCACCTTTAACCGTTGGGCTATTGAGGCTTAGATTGTAACTTAAGTTGTTGTCGACCTGACTCACAGTACTCAACGCCAAGCACCACGTCTCGGAAGTACTTCCGCGCGGTTTCCTCGCTCAGGGGGGTGTCGGTGGGCACGTCGATCACGGGCCCCCCCTCCAGCAATTGAAACACGAGGTATAACTGGTCTTCGGCTGGGTCGTCTAGCACCTGCAGCAAAAAATGCGAGTATTACAGCGAGTCTGAAGTGGAAAAGACCGTAACTGTGTTTTTTTTTAATTCGATGACAAGATAGCCCTTGACTGCGATCTCACCTGATGGTAAGTGACTATGCAGTCTAGCAGTGTCTATAAGGGTATAATCCGTGACAGTGATAAGCGTTGACAGCCTAGCAATAATTAAGGTCTCGACCTCAATTTCGTTCCGACTATGGGAGTAAGGGAATAGAGAGTGCGCCTCTGATTGTATACTATCTCGCACGCACATGGCTTATCTTTGTGGAAACTGGGCACTGAGGCCGAATTCAGTCGGGAGGACAATATTTATATGTGAAACGCGTAGCTTCATGAATGTACGACAGATTAGTAGTACCAAAAGGATTAAAACAAATGAGTGTTTGACAACGTTTCAAAAGCAGAAGTTTAGGGAGTGTAGAACTGCGCAAAACTTCGCTTCAGTGGACAACAAAGCTTTTATACGCGATGTTTTAAAGATACAAACACTTAAAATTAATTAGAACTTTGTTAGAGGTGCCTTTTGTGTAACATATCAAATAGATTTTGCGATCCAAATCCTAAAAATATTCTCGCTTCGGGTTGTGATCCCTTCCATTAAACCATGAAGGACGATTGCTTCGTTAGTTTAGTTTTCGGCTGCGAATCCTATCCAAAAGTTATTGGGATTTTGGCAAGAAATTCTCGGTAGCAGTAAAGGTAGGAAGTTTGCAGACATGCACATTAATATCTCCTGAATAGTCTGCTGGTTGAGATTGGCCGCCTGACCGAAATTCGATTGATAAAGGCATGGAACGTAAGCATTATATAAGTCATCGTCAATTAATAGTGCCGCAAAATTATTATGAATACCAGTGCCATTAATTATGCGGTTTTAGCGAATACGTCAGTAATTTATTTGTGGTCGCTGTAATATTAGATAGGCCGTTATTACACTAATGATTTATGTATCTATTGTAAATTATTATACCTATAGGCTTACAATTTAATAAGCAAATTCAATAAGAGCTTTTCTTGAAATACCTACCTACTTATTATGTGTATTTCGTCGCGGACCTTTCTGGAACGAACCGCTAAGGTGTGTGTTTTTTTTTTAATTTATTTGATCATTATAATAATACAAACATGTTTCTATGTACTATTTGGAACACCCTCCAACATCCGTGTTTCCTGACTCCTTTTATCATAGGGTGTAGTATTCTACTAGTCAAGCCCTTTCATTTAATACCCATATTGAGGGAGTTGTGAAAAAATATGTAATCCGCCATGTTGTGGCGGTGGCCATCTTGGACCAATTTTCATCAAACATGGCTGGAATACTCCCGACTAATTTTCCTTTCAACAGAAAAAAAAACAAAATCAAAATTGGTTCATCGCGCATGCACGCACGCACGCACATACACGCACGCACGTCGTTAGCGTCGGGGGTTAAAAATAAAACTTATTTTCCATAGTGGGCGGTCCAACTCGCTGTGTCAGTGTGGAGTCGTATTGCGCTATACAAATTCCCGTACCTCCACAAGCTTCACAACGTTGGGATGGTCGAGTTTCTTGAGCACTGCTATTTCCCTGTACACCCTCTGCAGCGGGTCGGGAGGGGGCCCGGGACCCGCTTTCCTCGGGGGGGCCCGCCCGAAGAGGCCCGCGCGCCGCATCAGCTTTCGTTTCGACAGGATCTTCATTGCCTGAGAACAAACAAATAGTTTAAAAACTATACAACCCGACTAAAAAATCGGCCATGGAATACAAATGCAAAAAAATTTAGCCTAAGTGCTATTCCAGACCATAATCTATCTCTGTGCCTTTCAGCCTAATCCGTTCTGTCGTTGCGACGTCATTGAGTAACAAACATACAAACTTTCGCATTTATAATATTAATAAAAGGATAGGATTAGAATTGTTTAGTTATAAGTTTTATTGTAACATTTTAATTTTAATTATTTACCAATTTCTAAATAAATACTGATAATGTCATCCGACTTTGGGAAATTGGATAAAACATCAGTCATATTAATTTTGTTCATGTAAAATGTAGCTTATGTCACCCGGACCTATAATAGGCAACAAATCAATTGATCAATCATTTATCAAAATCGACATAGTAGTTTAGGCGCAACGGTGGAACATTTATAAATAGTCACACACATTTCTTGTTTTTTCAATTGAAATCTAGTTGAAATAGGCTACATACACGATTCGGTTTTGTAATTACTTTTAAAAAGGAAAAAAAATTGTCAAAACGAAAAGACCGATGAAAATTTTTTAAGCGACTCAAAGCCATGTAGTGAATCCCTGGTTTTTTTAGTTTTCGTTACCGTGTCCCTTACACATACAAGTTCTAACAGAATATTAGGTACGTTGTTAAGTGAACTTTCCCGGACGCAACATTAGCCCGAAGGAAAATCTTCCTTTTGTTACAACCGAGACCTAATGCTCACTCCCGGAGCAGCTTTTGCTTGCAAAGTCCGCGGGGAGTTTTCAAACTCAAAATCAAAATTATTTATTTCATGTAAGCCAACTTGTGGCTCTTATGACAAGTCGAGAATCTACCACCGGTTCGGAATGCTGATTCTGCTGAGAAGAGCCGGCAAGTAACTTAGCAGTTAGCAGTTGCTCTTTTCAACACAAAAAAAAAGTTACAATATGTAGCTTATCTATCTTGTGGACAGCTGATGTAAAGCAGATTGGTTCCAAGCAACTTTGTCATTTTTATGTACTATGAACTGCGTAAAGGCAAACAATATGTTAATATTGATCTGTGCCAAAGTTCATGGCAACTCATCATTATCGCTTTAATATCGTGTTGCAATTAATTTGTTGCGCAGGACATGCAAATGGGCACCTAATTACATGCGAAACACGGGACGCTTAAAGTTAGCTACTCAAGTTAAATTATTCTTAGATATTTCATTATACAAACACATCAAGGTTAGGTAGAGATCTAATTTATAAATAATCCAAAAGCGTGTTTGATCGTTGGTTTGTCCTTCAATAACTCCGCAACAGAGCCGGAGCTACGAATTTTCAAAATCCGTGAAGTTACCACGTGTACAAAGTCGTGGGCAAAAGTTAGTTTTAGAATATTGTTATAAGACAATTAGGTAGGTATGTAGTGTTTAAATTTAGATATTATAATTGACCAACAAACATACAAACAATCAAATATTTTCTCGTTCTAATATTTTTATGATTGGTAAATATCACAAAATTGACTTATAGGCGCAGTAATATAACAAGTCTATGCTTATAGGTAATTAACCTATAGGTAAGTCAATTTAAAATATTAATATGTTTTCATAATTGTAAAATTCAATTTGGTTCAGTAATTGCCCAGTCAAAGTACACGCGATTAAAGCTTATATCCGTGTAGTATTTAATTCTCCTGGACGCGCTTTAAATTGAAAACCAATATTGAAAACGTCTATATTTTAATCATTTTGGGTGCATTTTAGGTGAATTATAGAGTATTCGAAACGTTATTTATTACTAGCTTTTGCCGGCGGCTTCGCTCACGTTCGCTTAAGTTCGATTTTAGGGGTTTAATTTTCAAAAATTCTTTCTAAGTGGATTCCTACGTCATAATAGCTATCTTTATGCCCAGCCCGATCCGTCCATTAGTGAGCTGTGCGTTGATAGATCAGTCAGTCAGTTAATCAGTCAATCAGTCAATCACTTTTAGCTTTTGTACATTTAGAAGATTATTTTTTTAATTTTCTATGTCATTTTGTTCAACAGAAAATCCTAATACTGGTATAAAGTTTTTGAATGACCTTACTTTTTACAAATATTATAAAATCTTGTCCAATAGATAACTAAAAACTTACATAATGTGTATCATCTTCTTCGCTGTAGGCTAACTTAACAATCCCATATGAACCCTGTAAACAACAAGTGTTAATTAAAAAACATTCCCGACAATAAGAATAATAAGAATAAGAATAAGAATTTATTTATTGACATAAAGATTTACATAATATTTCTATTGGTCCCTACCCTCTGCGCTAGGACAACCTGTGTTGCAGAGGATAGTTCCTTCCAGATACAAGATATATACAATCTTAATTAGGTAATCTTAAAATAGGTATAACATTATTATTACTAACACTATTTACATTATTATTATTAACACTGGGTGCATGAGTGTGTATGAGTGTGTGTGTGTGTGCGTGTGTATGTTTTAAGCTAGTACGTAATTGACATATTATTGCGCGCAAATACTATTTCAATATTTTTAAGATATTTTCGGTTTCATCATAGCCCTTTGATGTGAATACGTGGGCGGACTGTTATACCTCCTAACTTCTATACCTGACATCCTGTTACCTAGTTTTCTCCTCCATCACCGGATCCTAATCCTCGATCATCAATCATCATCTATCTAACATGTAGGTACGCATTGAGACTATTCTAATGAGCCCAAACACACCATCTGCTGAGGAGTTGGGTGTCCCGCACATTACTTGATGCACACACACATCTGTGTACACAGATACACAGATGTAAGTACACAAATACACAGACAAACATGTCTAACTAATAACACTCCTCTATTTCCAGCGGGCGTTAAAAAGTAAACATAAGTAACTATTTTTCAACCGACGACAAAAGAAGGAGGTTCTCAAGTCGTCGCGAAAGTTTTTTTCGTTGACCTTAATCGCTTAGTTTATACTCCAAAGGATTCAAATATGTATTTAGGATAATTTATTACATAACTAGCAAATGCCTGCTAGTTTAGTTTTTCAAATCCCGCGGGAACTCTTTGATTTTCCAAGATAAAAAGTAGTCATGTCACTCCAGTAGGGCTAACATGCGCGCCACGAGAAAATTTTGTCTACCCATTTACTCGTGAATTTGTATGAGATTTCACGAGTAAATGGGTA
Organism: Hipparchia sbordonii; assembly: GCA_038048805.1. NCBI lineage: Eukaryota > Metazoa > Arthropoda > Insecta > Lepidoptera > Nymphalidae > Hipparchia > Hipparchia sbordonii. The sequence continues at coordinate 628,695 of CM076107.1, read as the reverse complement.
GACTAAATTTTCTCGTAGCGCGCATGTTAGCCCTACAGGTCCTCAACTATACCCATGCAAAAAATTATGTCGGTCCGTAACTCTGCTGCAGTGTAATTGAAGGATTAACCAACAAACAAACACACTTACGCATTTATAACATTAGTAAACATGCAGAAGATACCTCAATATACCGCGATGTATCGCAGTGAGATATCCTTCGAGAGAGTTCGTGCTCGTCTGTTTGCATAAATTTGTTTTAAATGGAGGTGACATCGAGATAGCGCGCTGAACCGCGACCGCGAGGTATCGCAGTGAGGCATCCTTGGCATGTTTTTACTCTTAGAATTTCATGGTCAAGAAAAAAGAAGTAGAAGGATCCGTGAGTCTATCGCCATCCAGTCGTACCTGTCCGATGGGCTCCAGCAGGCGGTACTGGTTGAGCTGCACGTAGCCCGGCGCCTGCGCGAGCGACACGCGGCGCGACTCGCGCGGCGCGCGCCGGGCCTTGGGCGAGCCCTGCCCGCTGCACTCCGCGGACTTGGCCGCGTGCGAGCGCAGCAGCGCGCTCCGGTCGGGCGAGTACGCCGACAACCTGGGAGAAAACAACTAATGTAAATAATGCAAACAAGGATAAGGTAAGGATACAACGGTCTTATTGCATAGCTAGCATGGGCAGGACATAAAAATGTTATCCCCCGATTTTATCCACTGACAGGGTATAAAATTAGCTTTTCCCTATGCTTAAGCAAAGCCATAGAGGAGAAGGCGAAGTATATTCCTATAATAAGTATATCCACTGAGTGTTATTTCCACCGCTATGTCAATGCTCGACGGGTGGATAAAACTAAGCGAGGGGATAAACATTTTATCCTTTTTCCGGGGATAAAATTTCTACCACCTATGCTAGCCCTGCTGGGGTTTTTACCATCTGTTCTATTGTTTGTTCTAATAATTAAAACATAAAGGAAAAAAACATCTACCAATCAAACAGGTAAGACAAAAATTTTCTACTAGAACATATGGTAAAAACCCGTCTTACTGTAGGTATACTAATAAGAAACTAAACATATAAAAGGAAAAGGTGACTGACTGACTGACTGATCTATCAACGTACAGCTCGAACCATTGGACGGATACAGATATGACTTTGACATCCGCTAAGAAAGGATTTCGGAAAATTCAACCCCTATGGGGTTTAAAATAGGGGTTTGAAAAATCGAACGCGGGAAAAAGCTAGTCTCTACATATAACACTCGGTCTTTCGTCAAAGCTGTACAACGTTAACTATATTTCTGTCCATTGAGGGATACTTCTCACCCACGACTTTTTTCTTCTACCTAGGCTCCATTTGCCCTTAATTTTTCCCACCACGATGATCTGAAGGAGACGATACTAGTCTTGTGTGAGAACATTTTCCAAATAACTGACCTTTCTCTACAATAAGTTGCCCAATGACCTAATCCACTTACCTCTTTAACAATTTAAGAAAAAGATAACAGACTGGCTAACGTTCCACTAATTTTATTCAGTTCGAGATTATTTAAATTATTCATAATGCTATTTATTTAGGCTTAATGATTGTTTTTTGTTTTATTTTATTTTATTAATATGACTATTTTGATAATATTGTATAATATTCACACACCAGTCATAGTAAAATGTATAAGGCTCGATTTTCCATATTTCCATCACATTGTACCTGCATTTTTGTGAATAAATGATCTATCTATCTATCTATCTATCTATGTATCTATCTATCTATCTATCTATCTATCTATCTATCCATCTATCTATCTATCTATCTATCTATCTATCTATCTATCTGGTCAAAATTAGGTCTCTACTCTTACCGGCTCGTTGAAGAAGCCGCGAATAAGTTTAAAAGGTCTGTAACGATCGGCCTATTATCGTGAAACGCTCCCCCTTATGCTTTCAAGTCGTTTATATTTTCCGATACGGGGCACAAATCACAATGGAGTCTGATTTAGAGCCTGATACTATGAAGTCAGTGTATCGTACATTACAATAAATTGCAAGGGTACCTTTTATTCTCAGCATTGAGTAGGTAAAATAATATGACAATTTTATAGTTTGAATTTCAATTTAATTTATAATTTATCCAGCGGCTCCCCGTGACATTAAACGAACTGCTGGATGTAGCCGGCGTAAGACCGAGGTCTGTGGAAGTCCATGCAAGAGACTTTGTTCAGCAGTGGATATAGACGTCGGTTGATAAAGAAAAAGAATTTGAATTTGGTCTTGATTGCAATCTCATCTGGTGACTGATGACAGGGTCTGGAATTGTGCTGTATACAGTCTAAGATAATAATACCTATTTGCCTCGTTGGTCTAGTGGTTAGCATGTTTTTGGAGTGGATGACTAGGTACTAGGTTCAATTCCCGGGTCGGGCCAAAAAAATTGGGTTTACATTACAAAAGCTCTCAGGAATAGCCCGGAGTTAGGAAAAAGGCGTGTGTCGGATCTCCGTCCCATCTGATTATGAGAGTGAGGGAATAGAGCATGCATTTCCTTTAAATAAAAAAATAATAATTTCACCTGTCGCTATCCGACGGTTGCCATCTTTTGCTGAGATCGCGATCTCTGTTTGCTTCGGCAACCACATCCACTGCAGAGTGCCTGAAACAATGAAAAATTTTATTTTCCTCAATCGCTCGAAAAGCTTGTTTTCTAAAACCAGTGAGCAAAAGTCTAGTAGAATTTAGAACACTGAGAATTACTTCGTCGGTATCATATTATTTTATGACAAGATTGGACGAAAATAGCCATATCGTTCCTCCAGAGGTCGTAGACAGATCCACTAACACTCCCAACGGAGGTTCAAATTCCCTATTAACTAGAAAAATCGCCGATACTAGAGAGGTATCAGTAGCATCGATGTGCGGTGACCACCCTCTACGCAGTGTACAGGGCTGTCCTGAATCATCATTGTTTTCATCATCAGTTTTTTTTGTAAAGAGCAACTGCTGAGTTTCTTACCGGCTCTTCTCAGCAGAATCTGCATTCCGAACCGGTGGTAGATTTATGTTATGCTACAAGTTAGCCTACATGAAATAAATAAATTTTGAATTTGAATTTGACATAATCATCATCGACCTATCACTGACCGACTGGGCACAAGCCTCCTCTCAGAATGAGGGGGGAGTCTAGGCCATAATTTATAAAGGTATCTAAGTACGGATTAGCAGACCTTACATATCGCTGCTCCAGAACTAAAGGGCCACATCTTAAAATTTTCCAAATTCACTTTTATTTCAAAAATAGGGCCATAACGCGACGACATTCGTCAAAATCGGCATTTAAATCACAATAATTTACGCGTACGCCCTTTTAGCATTTTCATACATTGTAAGTTGGAGAGCCAAAAAAGCAAAAAAAATTAAAAAAAAATTTCAACCTGCTCTCGTGAAAAAAAATTTAATTTTGAGATGTGGCTCTTTAGTTCTCAAGCAGCGATATCTTTGAGAACGTTATGAATAACGCTCAGCCATGCAGAATTTTTTCACCATTAAAACAAGTAATGTGGATATATCTAAATATATTATTATCTATATAAAAGCGAAAGGTCACTGACTGACTGATTAAACAAGAGATCTCAAAACTATTGTACGTACAAAGCTATAATTTAACAAGTAGTTTATATTTAGGAGATGTCAGCTAAGTGAGGATATTTGGAAATTCTACCCCTAAGGGGGTAAAATAGGGGTTGGAAGTTTGTATGAAAGTCCTATGATTATGTAGTTAGAACAGTGAAATTGAGAATCACAACTTATAAGAATATATTCTTCAAGTTACGGATCAAAAAGTAGTAGTTGGTTGCAGAATTTTCAAAAACTTTTTTTAGCTGATGGCTACATCATAATAGTTATCTGTTATTATATGTCTTTCAGCTCGATATCTGTCCAGTGGTTTGCTGTGCGTTAATACATCAGTCAGTTACCATTTTAACTGACTTCCAAAAAAGGAAGAGGTTCTCAATTCGTTGGAAGCTTTTTTTTATTTTTTATGTATATTCCCCGATTACTTGAAGACGCCTGGTCCGATTTGGAAAATTCTTTTTTTATTTGAAAGGGTATGCTTCCTAGGTGGTTCCATAGTCATCAAGTCAGGATCTGATGATGGGATCCTGGAGAAATCGAGGCAACTCTTCAAATTTTATAGACACAATTGATATACTTTGTAGTGGCGTTTGAAGTCGGTTTTGTAAACAGGATTTTTACGTTTATATTATTGTCGATAAAAACCCGAGGGAGACGTGTAACAGTGATTGTGCTTGGGCTGAATTGAAGGGCGAATATAGTGGAGTATCTGATATCTCCTTGAATTATTTCCGCTTACCGGCGCGAAACTTAGTATCTGGAGTGTAATTGGAGCTTTCATCGAGTTTTAAAATATGGAACGTTTTTAATTTCAGATATTTTCTCTGAAGTGCCGTTCAATGAAGTTAATCAAATATACGTGTATCTGAATGTAATAATAAGTACCTATAGTCAGTCTGATTGGTTACTTTTTTCATTTATAATCCAGTTATCATAATATTTAAATCCTTGTCAGCCAATGTCACTGGTAGTTTATTGTATACCTACCTATTAGATACCTAATGCCCGCGATTTCATCCGCGTGGATTAAGATGTTTTGATTCCGGCGGGAACTCTTTCATTTTCCAGGATAAAATGTAACCTATGTGTTAATCCTGGGTATACCCCAGACAGCTTATAAGCTATCTCCATTACACATTTAAATCGGTTCATTAGTTGCGGCGTGAAGGATTAACTAACATACATACAATACACACACACATACAAACTTTCGCTTTTATAACAGGTACTGATATAATTTATTTTGTGCGGCCATATTAAAAATACTCTTTCTAAAGAATGTGTGGTGCAAGAAACATATTTAATCCTTCCGACGTTCGCTCCCACCGAATTTAAATTTCCACCAAATAAGCGGAAAGCTTGTAAATAAATGAGTAAACAAAATCCTTTCCCATTAAAAATGGAGCGGCCGTTGTTGGCGGTGTACGTAAACAATTTGCAACGGGTCGCCGCAAACAGAACCGCCGGGATTACGCGACTTGTTGAGGCAAGTTTGATAATTTTCATAATTTACTGCCGGGAACCAGCCCGAACACCGGAACTTGAAAAACACCGGCCAAGTGCGAGTGGAACCCGCACACGAAGGGTTCCGTACCTTACTTACGTACCGTATTTGCACCACCTACTGTAGCTCTGTCCTTTAGAGTTTAGACCATTATTGGTTGTCTGGAAGCTTCGGAAGAGACCGCTATGTATAAGGCCGTCAAATTGTATACTTACTTACTTTGATAAGCTCATTGTTTTGTTATATATTTTAATGTGTGTGGTGTGGTGTACAAAAAAAAATATAAATTCATTCATTTATTCATTCATTCATTATTTTTTAAGATTTTAACTAATTTAAGCTTTTATTTAGATCAAGCAATCGAGTATTAGAAATCGAGTAGTAGAAACTCTTTAATTGTTAACTTTATTTTTTCCAGACTATAATCTATCTCTGTGCCTCAGCGAAGTCAATTCAGTCGTTGCAACGTGATTGAGTAACAGACATCCATACATCCATACATTCGCATTTATAATATTAATAGGATTATTTATTGTTATAGCGGCAATTTAGAAATACAAATTCTGTGAAAATTACAATTTCATGAGATACAGCTTGCTGTCCGTTCGTACGTTCGTACAGAATACATAGTAATACTAAAGGTAATAGGCACCATTTAGGTAAGGAACCCTAAAAAGAGTACCACGCAAACATAAAGTTATAATTGGAACGACCGCGACATCTAGAAAACGTGAGAACTCAAAAAAAATGTTGAAACAAAATACGCGTAATGGAAAGTAAAATTAGTGTACATTTTTAACATGAACTACAATATTAAGGATTTAGTTTGAAAAATAAAAGCTTATTTATTTTAAGTTTTAATCCGCGACACAATAATAATAATGATGTTTTAGGTTTTAGGTTCAAGCGATTTAGCGTTCCGACATGATGGCGTGTGGAAAACAATCACAGGTAAGGGTTGAATCTACACTGCCATACCCCTTCCAAGTTAGCTCACTACCATCTTAGAATGCATCGTCACTTACCATCAGGTGAGACCGCAGTCAAGGACTATCTTGTCATCGATTAAAAAAAATTACTATTATCATAAGTCAGGTCGTTTAAACCAAGGCGGTTCACCATAAAAACATGTAGGCATAACATCAGTATGAAACAACCCCTGCATATTCACAACCTACATACGTTGTTGCCAAGATATTATTTCACGCCAAGAATAGACCTTCGAAGCCTTCTGTGACCTGTTTTCAGCCCGTCGTCGGTGCAATCAATTTAATATCGCTACAAAGATTTTAAATACATAGGTAGGGTGCATACTGCGCTATACTGGCGCTATAGGTATTGTTTGTTGAGGCATGCAAGTATAAAAAAACTTTATAAAAATGATTCTATTCTAGGTCAATTTAAATTTAATTTACTTATTAAATTTATAAATTACTAGATGATGCCCGCGACTTCGTTCGCGGTTTCTTATTCCCGCGGGAACTCTCTTATTTCCCGGGATAGAAAGTAGCCTATATGCTATTCCTGACTATAGTCTATCTCTATGTCAAACAGCCAAATCGGTTCAGTCGTTGCTACGTGATTGAGTAACAAACATAAAAACTTTCGCATTTATAATATTCTAATTCTAGATCAATTTATATTAATTTCTTACTCTTTTTTTTGTTATAGATTGTAATACTTATACTCTATTAATATAAATTATTATCAATTAAATTTCATATTTATATTTATTTTCCTTTTTTTAACCGACTTCCAAAAAGGAGGAGGTTATCAATTCGGCCGGTATCTTTTTTTTATGCGAAAGTTTGTGAGGATGGATGTATAAAATATAGATGAATGTTTGTTATCCCTTCACGCCACAACGAATGAACAGATTTGGCTGAAATTTTTAATGGAGATAGTTCATACCCAGGATTAATACATAGGCTACGTTTTATCTCGCAAAATGAAAGAATTTCCGCGGGAATCGAAAAAACATTAATCCACGCGAACGTAGTCGCGGCATCATCTTGAGATAAAGCGGTGTTCTCCACTCCGGAATTCATCCAGATAAGCATCTTGCTATGTTGTAAAAGTAGCGAGTTTGTGTATCGCCATATTTCTTAACTTTTACCTTGAGCCCGAACTCGTAAACTTAAGTGCTTTAAACTTGTTAAGGCAGGAACCACTTCGGACTTTCTCAAAGCTCTAGATTTATGAGATACTTTTAATAGCAAACTTGGCGAAAGAAACGTATGCGGTGTAATTAGAATCATATTTCTTGACATAGAATAGGAATAGAATAGAATAATTCTTCATTCAAATACTTTTACAAAGTGCTTTTGAATCGGCAATGAATCTACAACTGCCGTTCCAACTTCCAACCGAGAAGAACCAGCAAGAAACTGGGCGGTTACTCATTTACAATATTATGTTGTATATTTTCAATTATTAAAACAAAAATAACTGTTAATTATATTGCAATAATTTTGAGTGTTTTTTGTGATAATTCGTTCTTTTAGAAAAAAATTTCAAAACTGTCGTTTTGTTCTAAATCTAAAGTCAATTTTTACAACTTACTACATAGTAAATTCTCATAATATTGTTAAAATTTTTAGTTTAGACCGATTGAAGTCACTAGGTTTTTTTGGCATCGAATTTATCTAAGTATAACAGATTTTAGTATAATATTTTCTATATATGGTCAAATCTAATAGTTTAACCTAACAATATTAGCGGTTAAAGTTATAGATATCTTAATAAGTAAATACACGTAAATTATTATCAATCAAAGACTTCGTGATAATAGTGCAAAACTTGAATCGCTTATTCCCACAAGTTGTGATTTTTGAGTTTCATCTTTGTTTTATTAAGCGTGCAATTAAAAAAAAAGAAATTTCCAAGTGAGAAAAATATTCTTGTCCCTTATAAACTATCGCTTATCCGGGATTTACTGTAGAGTCTGTAGATACATGATCGAAATTGGATAACAATCAGGTCAACATATAAAGGTCGGGTAGTCAATTTTATGGTTCCTATATCTAGTTATTAACGACACCCATAAATATAGCGTTACTGTCATCTTCATCACGATATACCATACATTAATAATAGTAACGGGCACACGGCTAGGTAGGTAGGATACTTAAGTACCTCTTCGACTTCAGCTTTGTTCAGGGTCAGCTAGGGTTCTGTTCATGAAATCTGTAAAAACAGTGATTATCGATGTATAACGCTTAGAACGTTTTTGATGCAAGCGTGCGTGCGTGCGTATGTGCATATGTGTGTGTGTGTGTTTGTTACTCCTAAATGCTACAATGAATAAACCGATTTGGCTGAAATTTGTAATGGAGATAACTTATAACGAGGTTTAACACATAGGCCACATTATATCCCGGAAAGTTAGAGATCCCGCGGGGTTTAAAAAAAAAGACGTGTGGCACTCGGGGACTGCCGCGGTAAAGCTATTGCATAGCATTTTTTATCAACGCCATCTAGCGGTGAGAGGAGTCCCGTGTCAGGTTATTTTCGTTACGGAATTTCTGGATTCGGTCTCCAAGCTGGCCCGCGATAGAAGCTATGCAATAGCTTAAAAATCTTTTTATATCTTTTTTTCTTTCTCAATAGTGAGCAGTTGACGGGTTGCTAATCACTTAGAAATAGAATAATTGTTTTATTCAAATAAACTTTCACAAAGTGCTTTTAAATCTTATAATTAAACCTGCAGATTAATTAGGTATCTGTTTTGTGATTAAACCTAAACCATTCACTTCATAATCAGGTTCCACATAACTACACAAAGTATTACATTATTTAAATTTTAATTAGATGGGTAGTTAACCCTAGTTCGTAGATAGCCCTCGAGCGTTTGTTCTATAAATTATTATAGTTGATGCAAAGATAATAGGTAATAGTTGTACATTGTACAAGCCCTTTGCCCGTATGTAAACTGAAATTAGCTTTGTATTTACAAATGATAGAGCCATATTTTTTGATGTCTATTTACATTAGATTTACGTTCTAGCTTCTAGTTTAATAACAAATTTTGTGAATAAGTTAAAACTTCTTTAAATAATATATTAACAGACTAGTTGTTGCCCGCGACTTTATTCGCGTGGATTAGGGTTTATTAATTCTCGCGGGAATTCTCTTAGTTTTCGGGATAAAAAGTAGCCAATGTTTTATTCCAGACTATAATCTATCTCTGTGCCAATTTCAGCAAAATCGGTTCAGTTGTTGCGGCGTGATTGAGTAACAAACATCCATTAATCCAATATTAATAGGATTAATTAATAACATATTATTGTATAACTATAAATAGGTATTGGTGATAAGAAATAGGTATTCTCACAGATAGTACTGTAGTCTGTAAATAAAGAGATCCTATAAGCCTATACCTAACATAAAGTGTCCTTACAAAGTACCTAAGTCCGCCATCAAAAGAGCCATTTTGCGGGTGCAAAGAGATGAGAGGCATTCATGAAAAATAGAGTGCAAGTTGCTTACTACAGAAAAGCGTAGTAAAATAAAAATACTTTTACCGTAAAAGTTTGAGTAGTGGAATTTAGGAGACGGAAAACTTACATTTTAAGACCTAAATCCTACTGAGAACACAGGTGCATGTAGCTAGCTGTTTCAGTTTGCCACATCAAGTACTTAAATAATTCATTTTTTTTTTTAAATATGTAGACTAGCGCTTGACTGCGATCTCACCTGATGGTAAGTGAAGATGCAGCCTAATATCGAATTATAACGCATAGAAGCGTAATAGTCGACTCGTTTATAAGCCTTTTTTAGGCCTTAAGGTAGCGGCCTTAAAGACCTCTTAAAAGTACGATGACCTTGTAGAAAATAAAATTATAAATAAATGACGTACTGTTCTGTGAAAGCGTGTCCATCCAATTATCAGAAACGTAATTATCAGTACCATTACAGAAAATAATTATGCCTAATAGACGTCCAACGCTGGACAAAAGTCTCTTGCAAGGATCGCCACTGAACAGTATTTTGTACTTACCGCTTGTGGATGGAAAAATAGATGCGTGCCACGCTTCGCTTAGCAACCAAAAAAAAAACAAGTATGATTTGAGAAAAATTTGCACGATCATCCCTTTCCATCAGGAATGAATGTATATAAAAAAAGTTTAAGCTATCTTATTCGTAGAATGACGCGATCGTATAATTTGATCCGCTTTATTGCTGTACTTAGTTGTTCAGTTTTCGCCCTAGTTTAACTTAGTGATAACAATATGAACTTTTGGAGGTCAAAAGTCACCTTTGAAATAATTCGACACTAAGAAATCGCGACACTTTAATTAAAGCCTCGAGTATATTTAGCCTGACCTGGAAAAATCACGTGTTCATAAAATGGAGAATTTCCACGCTCTTGATTGCTCTTGATGTTATAATACTGAGATAAGTAGGGGAAAGGAAGGTAAAACGGACCACTTAACAAAAAAACAAATATAGAAAAGAAACTATTCATTTTATTAAACTAATTCAAAGTAAAAAATAATCGACATCATTAACTCTACATTACATATGAATCAGACTTTGATAAAATTACAAACAACGAAGATATTAGATGATTTCTAATACCTTCAATAAGTCCGTTTTACCTTCATGGTGGAGGCAAAATGGACCACACATGAAGGCAAAATGGACCAACACATTTCATCACATTTGTCACATAAAAATACTGTCTCATCATCCTCATCCTCTACTCCTGCGCAAGCGCAGTGTGCCCATAGAAGACATTTGGACATTGCACCCAACCTCCGCTTGATTCCGAGTACAATTAATAAAAACAGTACAGTCAGTGACTATGACATTGAGTGTCTGTACTGTGTCAGTGACGATGACACTGAGTGTCTGTACTGGATGATTTTTCCTAGTTTTTAATCTCTTTATATCAGATTTTTTGCTTGCCTTCCCCTTTTTTGAAATTTTTTGTTCTATTTTCACTTTCTTCCTTTTCGGTCTTCTTTTTTTTGGTCTTCTCTTTTGTTTTTCCTATTTGAAGATTTTGTGTTTCGGAACTAAGTAGGTTTTTAATCTTTTCAGCCTGTTTATTTCAACGACGTAGCTCTTGTAATCTTTTCTGTTTTCGAAAAAGGCATTATATCTTTAGGTGCAAAATGAAATACATTTTTTTTATTGGCAACGTTTATTGGCAGTCATAATTGTGGTTGATGTTGAAGGTTCCGTTTCACTTTGGTTCCAAAAAATTATGGCTTTAAAACTGTTGGTTCACCATCATTTTATGTTGATGTACCCCAGTCCGTTTTGCCTGGGTCCGTTTTGCCTTTTTGCTATAAACAACAAAAATTAAAAATTTTGAGCTAATAAGCTGAGGTATAGTCGGCATACCTGTTTATTAGCTTAATCATATGTCTGTTTATATACAGTAATCATTAGAACACACTATCACAAACCAAACCAAAATGTAGGCTAATTGAAAAATGCAAATTTTACATCAAAGTCTAAAAAAACTAACTTACCTTGCTAAATCAGTGCAGGTGCGGTCGTTGGAGTTGAGTACACTGACCGAGAGGGGGAACATGGCAGCCAATATTTTGACGTAACAAATTCATAGATGGCGCTACACGTTTCAAAATTATCAAGGTGGACCTTTTTGCCTACAGGGTCCGTTTTACCTTCCTTTCCCCTATAACAGACAGAAATAAAAGATTAAAGCAAATACAATATTAAGGAATGCATTTACCTAGAAGATGCTTGTGTCAGGAAACTCAGATCTCGGACGAGTATCAACATGCAAGAGTAGTAGCGGACTAACTTAGGTGGTAGGAAAGTTAATTAAACTTGTGCGAAGTGGTGGGTTTGTCCTCATCACGTAGCAACGGAGCAACGGATTGACGTGATTTTTCGCATGGGTATATTGGGAAAAACAGTAGGGTACCCGAAAGATTTTTAAAAACCTATTTCCACGCAGCGAAGTCCCGAGCAAAAGCTCTAGTAGTATAATAAATTCACGCAACAATAAAGAAGATAAATCACTGAAAGCAATCTAAATTGTGATGACTCCAAAGTCTTAATGCTGACGCTGAAATATCCCGAACGCAGATTAAGAGGGCATTATCTCTAAGATATTTCATTTCATAATGGGCAAGCACTTTAAACTCGGAGCCATTACATTTTTACAGCGAAGCAAGAGTAGATTGTTTTAATACACTTAGGCGATCGTCTAGAAAATCATTCGGACCCAAATAGGATAGTAATTGGCTGCTACTGGAAAATATATTTTTCCACTTTTTTTTTTATATAAATATTCTACATCACTCTATAAAATGTTTGAAGAATATATTTACCAATCTATATAGTGCCTTTGCATTGTACAAGGTGCCTAGATGACATAATAATAATGTCCTCCCGACCGAGTCCGGCCACGGCGGCCAATCTCCAAACAGATTAGCCATCTGCGCGGGAGATACTATAGCGCACAAGTGTGTGCGCAAACACAGGTGCACTCTCTATTCCCTCACTCTCATAGCCCGAGGGGACGGAAAATCCGACACAACCGGAAAGAGATCAGGGCTTTACGTGCTCTCCGAGGCACGTGAGTGACTCACTACCGACTTTCTAACTCCGGGCTAGTACCTACTGAAAATTTCTTAATAGAAAACCCAATACATTTTTGGCCCGGCCCGGGAGTCGAACCCGGAACCTCGTCATCCGCAGTCGAACTTGCCAACCACTAGACCAACGAGGCAGTTATAATGACATAATGACTTATTATGACATAACAATATAATAAGTCCAAACATGTTCCGTCAAAGATGAAATACAAATTAATAATTTTCCATTTAATCAAATTATGAGCTGATTAAAGAAGCAGAATGAAATGTGGGTAAAATGTATTTAATGTACCTATCTGTAGTGTTGTTTTTTAACCGACTTTAAAAAAAGAGGAGGTACTAAATTCGGTTTAATTAAAATACAAATAATAGTGTCTTTCAGCAGTAAATGTCCACAGTTTGGAGTATAAATCCAACCTCAAGGTCCACAGAGATTAACCGTCTGCGCGAGAGATAGAACACTCAAGTGTCAGTGCAAACAATGGTGCACTCTCTATTCCCTCACTCTAATAGCACGACCGGAGAGAGCAGACGCAGGACAGATGGCTTCACGCGCTCTCCTGGACACGGAGGTGACGTGACAACTTCTTAAAGGCTTCCTTTAAGAATCCATTAAGAAGTTTCTCTCGAAGGAAGGCTTTCGACGACCTCCCTGGCGCAGTGGTGAGTGCTGTGGTCTTATAACTGGGAGGTTTCGGGTTCAATTCCCGGCGGGGGCAATTTAGGAATTTATAATTTCTAAATTGTCTCTGGTCTGATCTGGTGGGAGGCTTTGGCCGTGGCTAGTTACCACCCTACCGTCAAAGACGTGCCAAGCGATTTAGGGTTCCGGCACGATGGCGCACATTGTGAAATTTTTCCCAAAATCGGACATCCCTTTTTTATGATACTAATCGAAACTTTAAGCTTTTTTTAATGCTAGAGTAGAACACCCAGAAGTTAATTCTGTTTAGAACCGGAGTTATAATTTTTTAAAAATTTTTTTATGGTTACCAGAAAAAAACTAAGAAATGCTGTAACTTTCTATGTAACGAAAGTTTTTAAGTTTCAATTATAGCATGCTATAAAATCAATTAAGTGCTATTTTTGGAAACATATAATCAATTTCTAAGTGAACAATAAAGGAAGATATGTTTTTTTTTAACTAATTTTGAAATTAATTTTTTTCTCATCTTTGTATAGATATTAGCATCTAATTTTCACATATTGTATTTATTAGTGCTATGTTAACCTGCCTGTATAATATCAGATACGTAACACTTAGGACCTCGGAGTTATTGAATTTTAAAAATTTCATTTTATGCAACTCAATAATAATCCCTGAAAAACATAACCCTCCGTTTTCACAGTCGGATAAAAATTCTTTCTTTCAGCCACTTTTTTAGAATTTTCTCTCGTACATTTGTAATTAAGATCTTTGTGACAACCCTAATATCATAGAAATTGTAAAATCTCATATCTCCAATGTCCTCATAGATTTCTGTGTGATTTTTTTTACTAGTAACAATACAGTTACGAGGTATGTTTTCAGATAGATATCTACTGCTAATCGTAAATGGTTTATGAGAAAAAAAATAAAATGTAAAAATCACAAAATTAAGAATAATTACTTTATTATTAATACTAAAATTATTTTGTTTAGCTTATAAAATGCCCTGTATATAATGCCACTTTGCCCTATAAATAATTGTATAAATATCATATGCAATTCTTTTATTTCACCTTTTTCTGAAAATACAGAATTTTCTAAAAAAAAATATTACTCCGAGGTCCTAAGTGTTACGTATCTGATATTATACAGGCGGGTTAACATAGCACTAATAAATACAATATGTGAAAATTAGATGCTAATATCTATACCAAGATGAGAAAAAAATTAATTTCAAAATTAGTTAAAAAAAAACATATCTTCCTTTATTGTTCACTTAGAAATTAATTATATGTTTCCAAAAATAGCACTTAATTGATTTTATAGCATGCTATAATTGAAACTTGAAAACTTTCGTTACGTAGAAAGTTACAGCATTTCTTAGTTTTTTTCTGGTAACCATAAAAAAAATTTTAAAAAATTATAACTCCGGTTCTAAACAGAATTAACTTCTGGGTGTTCTACTCTAGCATTAAAAAAAGCTTAAAGTTTCGATTAGTATCATAAAAAAGGGATGTCCGATTTTGGGAAAAATTTCACAATGTGTGGCGTGTAGAAACCGATTAGGGGTATGGGTTGAATTTACACTGCTATACCCCTTCCAAGTTAGCCCGCTACCATCTTAGACTGCATCGTCACTTACCATTAGGTGAGATTGCAGTCAAGGGCTATCTTGACATCGAATAAAAAAAAACTGAGAATTTCTTGAAAGAAAAACCCAATAATTTTTTTGACCCGACCCGGAGTTGAACTCGGTACCTCGACGTCCGCAGCTGATCACGCTCACCACTAAACCAACGAGGCGGTAAACTAATATACAAACTGTGGTACGTTTCATTCTGCACAAAGGGTAGCTCCGGCCACGGCTCTGAGTGGAATGTTTCCTCTCGGGTTGTACAAAGCTGTTTAACAATGCATACAATGGAGGCTGCAACGCGAGACGCCTCGTCTCTTATTCATCCGTTCCGCCTTGGAGGAGTGTTGTGTTCAATTACACCTTAATGCGACGTGTGTTTCGAGGTATACGTATTTCGGTAACGGCCTGGGGCCCAAGTCTGCTATTGCAATTGTAGTTCAATTGTCTATCAATGACATCCCAATTGCTACTTTTAGCAATTTTGGTAGTCTACTAATTCAATGGCGTCACAATTGTTTTCCGATGGTTTGCCACTGACACATCTAGCTTTGAATCTAGCTTAAATAAACGTTTTTAATATGTAGTTTTTTTTGAAACTCATTTCGGCAAACGCTTTTTAAGCTAATGGCAATACCGAGGTATTATTGAATTACAATCCAATTATAAGAAATCGAACGACCACTGTGAATTTAGTAGACTACCTACGAAATTTTGGACCAATGATAATTGAATTGTAATTGTATTTTTATGGTTCAATGACAATGACATGTAAAATAGCAGACTTGGGGCCCTGTTTGGTCTAGGGGTTAGCAAGTTCGACTGGAGATACCAAGGTCCTGGGTGCGACTCCCGGATCGGGCCATAAAATGTATTGGATTTTTCTGTCACGAAATTCTCTGTACCTACTTCCTTAGTTTGCGTCTGATCTCTCTCCGGTCGTGTCGGATTTCCACCCCATCGGACTATGAGAGGAGAATAGAGAATGCATCTGTGTTTGCGCACACACTTGTGCACTATAATATCTCCCCTATCTCGTAATATGAGGCCTTTGAAAAGTAGAACAACGAGTGCAATGTGTCGCTAAAAAACGGGATACCCAATGTAGCGTACATAAATAACTAATTTCGCCGCGGACAGATAAAAAAATTGTGGGATTAACTAAAAATGATTGCTACAGTATGACGATCCCAATCGTCTCTGATTGGTTGAATTTACGCTTTCTTGCTGCATCAATGAATTTTAAACAAATACCAAAGTGTACCAGCCAGTCGTGTATTTGTTAGCTGAATGTCTCAGGACACAATAGTTTTAAGACCAAATAGTTGTACCACATTCTGGCAAATAAATTCTATTCTATCCTATTCTATACAAGCCATCACTCTGAGGCAATCGCACAGCCTGTATCACAATACCACACGAGTGAAACCTTATAATATTTCCCGATACAACTTTAGTATCATTAAGCTCTAGGTAGCTGGTAGAGCTGAAGTAAAGCAATAAATTTTACTCTAGTACGTGATACAACATGTAAGATACTCCTCCACCCGAACTACCACCTTCATAAATACTTAAGTTGTTCTTGAAAATAACTTGAAGTAGGCAAGCCTCCAGCAGGGAAAGGTAACCTTAGTGGTTAGCCTGCGGTCTTATTTCGGGGTTTGCGGGTTCGTTTCTGGGCACGTATCTTAGACTTTTCGGAGTTATGTGTGTTTAAGCAATTGAATTAGATTAGATTGGAGCCGAAGACGGTTATGGAAACTCTATAATAAAACGACGTAACCCCATCGAGTTTGGGCTCGTTCGTTTCGTCTTTATAAGTATCCGATAATAACGTCAGCTAATACGTATAAAAGCTTTTTTTAAGCTATTGCATAGCTTCTATCGCGGGCCGGCGTGGAGACCGAATCCAGAAATTCCGTAACGAAAATAACCTGACACGGGACTCCTCTACGGTCAGCCGCTAGATGGCGTTTATAAAGAATGCTATGCAATAGCTTTACCGCGGCAGTCCCCGAGTGCCACACGTCTTTTTTTTAATACAATTTTTCATTTACACTTGTTAAACAATTTGTCTATGGGACGAGGATGAACATTGTCGATTCGGGCACTGAAAAAACCGGAGAAAAAAAAGAAATTGTGTGTCTTTATTGTTTCAGCTTATTGGACGACCGCTGCGGACATTTCACTACCCGCTGCGTGTGATGAAAACATTTACGCTAATTGCTATTTATTGTTCAAAAAACGATTATGCGCCGAGTTTATATTTTACTAGCGGCCCGCTCCGGCTTCGCACGGGTATAAAATATATAGCCTATATCATTCACTGAAAAAATGATTAAAATCGATCCAGTAGTTTTGATTTATTCATTACTGACCGTGGCCCGCACGCGTTTTTAGAGTAAAACAATTTATAGGCACGCTCCCGCCGCCCCGGCCGGCTGGAACCGCCGCAAACGCTATGTTCCGCAATTTTTAAATCTGTAATATCTTCGAAAATATTCATTTAAATCATATGCTGTAAAGGGCCATATAGATCTATATTAAATCAACAATGTATTTAAGGTATTTAATTAGATAAGGATTAATCCTTATCTAATGCAGCATTAATGCTGTATTGGTTAAAATCGCTTCGAAAATTAGCCATTATTTGTCGTAAAAAGTAAATGACAAAAAAATGTTATTGTGGGATATCCATAATAGATAGACATATACCATCGCGGAGTTTTCTGTAGACCTTTTCAATGTGTACAATACTTAGTACATTATTTTGATAAATCTCGTAGGGTTCAGCCTGCGTTTGCAATGTAAGCGGAAAAAATGTAATTATTTACGACATCACTTTAGAAACCTCAAAAATAACAGTGTTTCTCCACTATTTCATGGATGTTATTATACATATAAACCTTCCTCTTTAATCACTCTATCTATTAAAAAAAACCGCATCAAAATCCGTTGCTTAGTTTTAAAGATTTAAGCGTACATGGGGATATGGGGACAGAGAAAGCGACTTTGTTTTATACTATGTAGTGATACTAGCGGACGCCCGCGACTTCGTCGGCGTCTTCAATTCACAGTTCCTAAATCCCTACAGTTAAGGTGGGCCGAACCCCTGCATCATCAGGATTGAGGAGATGGGTCCTGTAATTTAACGATGTAGTCTTTACTTGGTACCTACAATAACTATTCATAATCAACAGTTCCTAAATCCTTCCCGTTTAGGTGGGCAGTACACCTGCAGCATCAGGATTGAGGAGTTGGAAACCGAAGTTTTTATGAGAGCATCTCGCAAAGTTTTTGTGTCGATTAAAAAAACATTCACGCAATCGGTTAAGAAATTACGGAGATATCGATATAGAGAGGTAGGAAAACACAACTCCTTCTTCTCTTTTTTCGAAACTCGTAAAAAGTAGCTTTTTTTTACTGACATTTTGCCCAATAATGTCAGCTATCTACCAGTGAAAGTCTCGTCAAAATTGGTCCAGCTGTTCCCGAGATTAGCGGCAACAAACAGACAGACAGACAGTCAGTGTACGGTACTGTAGTAAAATAAATAGGTCTATATTAGTCTATGCCGAAGACCGCACAGAGTAGCTATAGATGCATGAAAGGAGGCACTCAAATCAAGCAACGTACGTGGTAGGTGCCATAAGTAACGCATGAATAACCCCTCTTAAATCGGACATACAGGAAAACGGAGGAAGTTAGCTATTTCCTGAACGCATTGCACTCAGGGAGGGAAATATAGGTACCTACTGCCGAATACAGTATATACCGAATGTACAGTAAGTAGAGTATTCGGCTGCTGATCATGAGATTTTATCGTGCGATTTTGTTAGAGTACCCGCAGACTTACACATTTCAAGTTTACACACAAAATCACACACCAAAATAAATCACACAGTATATTAATAGACATAGTGATTTATGGTAACCCTCATATCTTATTACTAGCTGATTCCCGCGACTTTGTCCGCGTGGAAAAGGTTTAGAGTGACTTGCTACTATGAACTATCCGCGAGAAGTTATGTCCTCTATCTCCGAAAATGTTTAGTTATTTTTTGGGTAACTTGAACCGTTTACGCAGCGCACGCAACTCAAAACTCAAATATCCCCCGTTTTTGCAACATTTTTCACTGATGCTTCGCTCCTATTGGTCGCAGCGTGATGTTATATAACCTAAAGCCTTCCTCGATAAATGGACTATCCAACACAAAGAGAAATTTTCAATTCGAACCAGTAGATCCTGAGATTAGCGCGTTCAAACAAACAAACTCTTCAGCTTTATAATATTAGTATAGATAAGTCATTATGCCTATTATAGTATACTCTGCAATTAAGAATAGGTTTCTGATTCTTCGTTATCAAGTTCGTAAGAACCTGGAATAGAGAGAACGAATAAGTAGTTTAGTATGACACTGGGCAGCATAGATGACGTTTTTGTTTGGTGATTTTAAGAAATAAAAAATTATCTGAATGGACATACAGAATTTAAGCTATGTACCTATTGAAAGGAGGTGGGTTGATAAGGCAACAAAATCCGCCCCCCATACACTCGAAAAAAAAAGTTCCAGATTTCGACAAATTGTAAATGTATTTATATACTTGAAGATATAAACTTTATTCTAATATAAAGTTTAGGTGATAAAAAAAATAGTAAGTTACAGAAAATATTACCCAAAGAGAGAGTGTTTCTTTTACTTTTCTTACATTTTCATACATTTTAGTCGTTTTTTAAGCTTTGATTTAATATTTCAGAATGAGGCGCTCCATGAACCATGGTAAACGTAACTGATAATGATGCTCCTTTTTATAAGCTTTTATATGAGTATTAATTTATTTTGGTTCAAGGAGCGCCTCATTCTAAAATATTAAATCAAAGCTTAAAAAACGACTAAAATGTATGAAAATGTAAGAAAAGTAAAAGAAACACTCTCTTTTTGGGTAATATTTTCTGTAACTTACTATTTTTTTTATCACCTAAACTTTATATTAGAATAAAGTTTATATCTTCAAGTATATAAATACATTTACAATTTGTCGGAATCTGGAACTTTTTTTTTCGAGTGTATGAGGGGCGGATTTTGGGCCTTATCAACCCACCTCCTTAATAAAGTACAAGATCCGTAAACGATCCGCCAAAAAAGTAACGGATACGGATCTTTCTTCTCCCTCGGATATCCGCGGATTCGGATACAGATATCCGGCACATCACTAGTTGTGATCTAGTGATGTGTAGGTATGTCTGTCGCCTCATTACACTGCGTGGAAACTCATCTCAGCGGGTGTAAATCAATTTGAGTTAATTGGTTTCGACCGTCCGTGTTATGTGAGATCATGGCTTGTTCTACACACACAATAGGGCATTTGACGGTCGTTAAAGTGTTGACATTCATTAATCTATATATATATATAAAATTCAAAGTCCTGACTGACTGACTGAGATATCAACGCACAGCCTAAACTACTGAAGTTAGAAACTTGAAATTTTTACAATTGGTTCCTTTTATGACGTAAGCGCACACTAAGAAAGGATTATTGGAAATTCCACCCCTAAGGGGTTTAAATAGGGGATTGAACTTTATATGAAACATCGTCATTTTTCAAGCTGTCTCCATCAAACTTGGTATTTGAGCTTTCAGTTAAAAATAAAAAAGTACGTGTGTCACAGTTTTTCAAAATTCCACCCCAAAATCTAATTCCACGCGGACGAAGTCGCGGGGGAAAAACTAGTGTAACATGTAAGAAAAAGACGTAAGATTTGTAAAAACAGAAAACAAGTTACAAGTTATAATTATAAGCTGCTTGACTGCGTCTGTATCTGTCTCTTTCTAAAACGCAATTTTTTATTGAGAGTGTATGGATGGCTTAGCTTGGCTTGGCTTGGCTTGGCTTGACTATGGCTTGTATTAGCGTCATAAGCTAATTGCTTGTGACGCTAGTAGCGCACTTTTTGTCTAACAGGAAATTTTAAAGCTCTTTATTATCCGAGAATAATTAAGATATTAAAAAAAAATGGCATTTTGTTTTTTATAGGTACTTATAAAGACTTGATATTAAAAAATATCAGTAAAATAGGTACTCTATTGTGGCTAATTCCTGTTGTACAAAATCTCTAACTTTAACTAATTGACTGCTAAATGGGTCGATTGCAAAAAAATTGTACATTGAGTAAAACTTTTTTGTCCTCTGAAATAACATGTTTTTAAAAATATTTCAGTGAATGAATTTATTGATAATTATTTTTTCATGTTAGCTAAATATATGCTGTATATGAATAATTATAATTGGTATTTTTAAATAGGATTAATAAAAATATAAATTTAGGTTAAAACTAATCATTCAAATTCAACCATAGAAAAACTTCTTGTCCTAACCATGCCACGTTATAAATTAAAATTAAATATCTTATATAAATGTATAAAAATTGAAAAATTTTTTCATTGAGTATCTTTAAGAGTTAATACTTTTCTCTCTGAAATACTAAATGTTTGAGTTATTGATTAATTTATTTTAAAAACTGCCCGACGAAAACATGTCCCACATTTTTTTACTTTGTATGATGTTGTTTGTATGACGAAGATTTAGAAGATTTAAACACAATACAAACACATCCATATGTTTTGTATGTGTGGCAATACTTTTACTACTATCAACATAAGAGTATCAAGTGCCAGCCATCTTATTTTTCTGGCAGAGTGTGTTTTTGTAGTCGACAGTGAATTTCGTTGTAAAAAAAGTTGAATTTGTATGACGTAATATATCAGGCAAGTTTAAGTTTTTTATTACATACTCTTGATAATATAATAGCTCTATTAATGTGTTAAATAGTGAAAGTGTTTGGCCTGTGAAAATCTCTCCAACTTCTAACCTAGACCTAAAGATTAATTATGTCACAACAAAATTTGCTTCCTTTGGATGACACTGTGTGACGTCATACAGAGGAAGTGCCTTTAGGATGCATACACATTGGTACTATACGCTCTATCTCAGAACATTCACAATAAGTACACCATGCATGTCATGGTGTACTTATTGTGAAATCCTAATAATATTATAAAAGTGAAATCACGATTTAACTGAACAATTTTCCCACAAACATAACAAAATCAATTTGGACGTAGTTAACACACTCTATATGTCATTTTTAAATAAAAATAAGATTTTTGAATCACACAGTTGTTTACAAAATAGAGCGATAAACGTATTTAAACAATTGCGGGTAGATAAAAAACAAAGACCTCATATCTCAGAATTGTGACGTGCTACGAAAAATAAAAAAATATTTTTTTTATTACCGTTCATAGCCTACGTAAATAATATATGTTTCATTTCATGAACAAAAAAAATTATTTTTTTGTAAACTAGTGTAATTAATACTTTACTGTGCATAACTTATCAAACAAATAAAACTTCTTAACTTAATGATATTTGTAAGTAATTAAATTAAACTATAACAAAATATTTCCTTTACTTATCTGGGACTTTTATATCGGATTCGGTTACTGTTACGGATAGTTCTTATTTCGGATATCCAGTAGTTTCGGTTACGGTTAAGGAGCTCCATAACATCCCTAGTTCATATAAAATGTAATTTTGTTTTAAAATACCTATAATCCTTAATAAAGTTAACATGTAATGCTCAATTGTTTATTGTTTGATTCAGTTTACTGAAAGAATAATTAATATATATAAATTAGCAACATTATAAATCCTCCCTTACAAATTCCTTTTTCTAACATTACATTCCTCTGTGTGACAAAAATTTAAATTCCTTTGTGTTTCTTGTGTATGACGTACAATTTTTTTGCAATTGACCCAAATCTCGGGTTATCCCTTTTGTCTTGTCTTGAATGCCATAAACAAGAAACATCAACATGTCGCCAGCGCGAAATACAGAAATCCTTTGTTGGTTTGTGGTATCACTTAAATACATTTTTACACAATTAATTCCGAAGGAATTATTAGATTTGTCATGGCACAACAAAAAATAATGAGTAAAAAACACCAAGGTTATTACGAGGTTAATGAACTGTTGCATGGGAGCAATCGGCTTGTGCGTGCGTGCGTGAATATGCGTGTGTGTGTGTATGCGTGTGTACTGCTGCATTAGTGTGATACAGCACTGGCAGCATGGGCAGGAGATAAACATTTTATCCCCCGATTTTATCCACTGACAGGGGATACAATTGCCTTCTCCCTAAACTTGTCCTTTTTTGACTTTTGAAAGGGTCAAACGAAAACAAAAACCACAGACAAAAACCACCTACGAATCACATATTAACTGTCAAAATCACGAGTATAGATAAAAATAATGACTTTTTGAGACCGAATTGACATAAATTTTGAAGTATTGTGATATTTGTACCTCCTACTTCCATGATTTTCTTATAATGGTAATAATCGCGGGGATAAATTTTCTCCCATTTTATCCACTGTCAATATTCTTCCACCGCTGTGCCCATGCTTGATGGGTGGATAAGACTAAGCGAGGGGATAAACATTTTATCCTTTTCCCGGGGATACAATTTCTCCCGCCCATGCTACCAGTGCTGGTAAAGGTTGACGTCCATCCTATTATTATTATTGGAAACGGACGGGCAATTTCTTTCATTCAGAAAATCTGAAAGTCCAATACGTTCGCGTGGTTTTACTGAACTCTGAAACTTGTAAGCACACTCATGCATTAAAGTTTTGTGAGAAACTCATAAAGAAGTAACTTTCTTGCAAGTATCGTAGACTTCTTTTCTATAACGAGTTCACGTTTGTAGATTTTCGTGACGACATAATATATTAAAACTCGTATCATAATAATATTATTTAAAGTATTAATTAAAATATTATTATAATTTTATAGTGTTTGTGAATAAAAAACTTGGAAAAACCAGGGGCTAAAACAACGAGACGTCACCGGTATTATAGAGGTCAGCGAATAACGCCCACAGAGACCTTAGCAAGTAGCAGTGTAATAAACAATCCATCTCAATGTATGTCCCCTATCCTATGTCAAGAATTCGAACCCGTGTTCTAATAAATTAGAGCTAACTCGGATTAATCACTTCAGGCTTGGCTTCAGAGTTGCGGGATTAAATCTGACATTTCCCGGACTGTGTTGGAAAACAATTTAACTCGATTACAACTTACAACTTGTTTCACGACATAACGCAGTTATGTTCTAGCCGTGCACTTCAAGTTTCTCCTCTCGAGAATCGTGTCCTTAGTGTGTTTAAAGCCTTAGTTTGATGAAACTTTTTTATTTTCATAATAGATACTTAGGAATATAATTATTATTTTTATCCAACCCACAATACTTAAGAGAAACTCTCTTCACATTATTCAAGCGCAAATCTTTAAAAAAGCATATTTTTAAGCTATTGCATAGCTTCTATCGCGGGCCTTGAGCGTGGAGACCGAATCCAGAAATTCCGTAACGAAAATAACCTGACACGGGACTCCTCTCACCGCTAGATGGCGTTGATAAAAAATGCTATGCAATAGCTTTACCGCGGCAGTCCCCGAGTGCCACACGTCTTTTTTATTTATACGACTGCATGAAAAAAGGAGTATATTGTTTTCAGGGTTCTATGTATGTATGTATGTGAGTTTCTATATTCCACCATAACTTCTATACGCCTGAACCGATCTGGATGAATGAGGTATCGTTAGAACCCTTAGCCTATTCCGGGTGACATAGGCTAGTAAAATTAAAAAAAAAAATGATGGTGTGAGCATGGTCTGCCATAGTCTCAAAGACTAAAGTTGAAAAAAATAATTCAAAAATAAGATTAAGTATACCGGTTGAAATTTTAATGGTTGTACTCCCTGAAAGAGGTGAATGTGCTCATGAAACTGAACAACTTTCCCCAATTGGACCCTCCATACAAACTTGACGATCAGCTGATTGATTTACTATGGGAGGTCCAAATTTTTTTTTCATATTTCGACCTATGTTCCTTGGGGAAAGTTGTTCAGTTTCATGAGTACATTCACCTCTTTCAGGGAGTACAACCAATGAAATTTCACCGTGTATAATCATCATCTAGAAAATGATGAGTAGATTCCAAAAATAGAAAACAATATAGTTCAATATCCAATGATTCACAAAAAAAAATCTTACACCTAGGCTCCTGACAGGCACGCACACTTACGCAATGCGCCTGTACACGATGCCGCGATGTAACCACAATTAAAGCGCCCGTAACTTCGTGAGATAAAAGTACACAACGATTGTACATTGTATGTAGCGAACAGTGTGTACCTTAATCACTCAATGTCACACTTCATCTCGCGCAAAAACTACGAGTTTTGTCGTGCACTGCCGACATGTATCAAGTAATTTTTTTCATTCATCATTCATTCAAATGCATTGCCGGCCCATTGGCGGGTAAAGGTTTCGAATGATATGGCTTTCCTATACATTCCCATAGATGTGAATGTAGGGGAATCACATACGAGTAACGTTGTCTTTACGTCAAGTCGTCGAAACAAAGGAATAGCAAATAAAGCTGAACGTAGCAAGGAAAGACCTGCAAGACCCGGGGCCCAAGTCTGCAATTGTAGTTCAATTGTCTATCAATGACATCCCAATTGCTATTTTTAGCAATTTTGGTAGTCTACTAATTCAATGGCGTCACAATTGTTTTCCGATGGTTTGCCACTGACACATCTAGCTTTGAATCTAGCTTAAATAAACGTTTTTAATATGTAGTTTTTTTTGAAACTCATTTCGGCAAACGCTTTTAAGCTAATGGCAATACAGAGGTATCATTGAATTACAATCCAATTATAAGAAATCGAACGACCATTGTGAATTTAGTAGACTACGAAATTTTGGACCAATGATAAGTGAATTGTAATTGTATTGCGGTTCAATGACAATGATATTATGTAAAATAGCAGACTTGGGGCCCTGGTTGGTGTGAAACGGAGTAGGACAGGCATAAGTGGAAGCTCCTAGTTTTGGAGGCTTTGGTTCACTGAAATCTGAACCAGCGAAGTAAGTGTACAAGATGACTATAATAATTATATGGGTCGGTTAGACATTAAATCGTGTCGTGTTTTATATCCTTTCTTTTTTCTTTTGTTTTTTTACAAAGATGAATTATTGGTTAAGTTGAATTTGACTAATATTCTCCTCTCCATCCCAAATAAGCGGAAAGCTTGTGTTAGGAGTGGCTACGACAAAAGCGCAAGGGTGGCAATCGAACCTGCCACCTTTCACTTTTCAGTCCACACCTTTAACCGTTGGGCTATAGAGGCTTTTATCAGTACAACGCTCTATGAAGCCCAACCGGGCTATCTCTATCAAAACTTCGATGTTATTAAAGCGTACAATAACAGACGATAATTCAAAACTGAAATAATACTTGTTATCAAAACTTTAGTAGTTAATATAAATAAAACAATGTTTGGATAATAAGAACAACCCATAGAGGTTAAATAACAATGAAACGTCAACAGTGAACATTGAACCGCAGTTCAATGTTAATGCGATTCGTGATTATGACACAATAATAAAGATAACGCTCGGTGGCTAATTCCGTCCGCAATCAAAAACTAATTCGGAATTTTCCCAGCATCCTTCTCCTAAAGCCTAATAATAATAATAATTTATTTATTCACCAAAATGCAGGCACAATGTGATGGAATATTGAAAATCGAGCCTTATACATTTTACCAGGAATGTGTGTGAATATTATGCAATAATATTTTTAACAAAATGTCATTACTAAAATAATAAAAATTAAAAGTTAATAATTTTAAATGTAATAAACAAAGCCTTATAGATACACTTAACATATAATACAATACAATAAATGTTGATAAGTACTCTGGCCGGTTACACATGTATATTATGTTAAAATTACTACTTCGTTATATGTATGTTAAACACTTAAACCTGGTAGATTTACCATTACGACAAAAAACAGTTTAATAAGTATTGAATTTCTTAATGACACAGTTGTTTCGAAGCAATCGGCTTCGCTTCAGTTGTCCATAAGCTACTTTTTGAAACATTTTTGTTTTTGTTTTCTCTTCTCAGCAGAAAGAATCAGGTTTCCGAACCAGTGAAATTCTCGCCTTGTCATGACCAGAAGAGTCACAAGTTGGCCTTCATGAAATGAATAATTATTTTGAATTTGAATAAATTGGTTTTTGTGTTAAGAATTATTTCCCGGGATAAAAAGTAGCCTATGTCCTTTTCCAGACTATAATCTATATCTGTGCCTTACAGCCAAATCAGTTCAGCTAGTGTTATATACAGAAGATAGAGAAAATATAACCATATCGTAGATATATAGTAAACACGTCCTTCTAGTGGCCGCCTCCGCTACTCAAGAACCCAATAAAACGAAACCAATCTGTCGAATAGAAAATTCAATCCGTTTTGTGATCAGAAACAATAGAGATGAGACTTGGAAGATGATTCCGCGGGCAGGCTTCAGGGTAACGCAATTAAAAACTAATTCGCAATCTTCCCGCCTCCACTGAGATGCCTTTGTAATAATATCATACTCGTATTAGGGATTCCTTTCAATATAAACTTGATTTTTTTATAATGATTCTCAAGGAAAAGCCGCTAATAAATGGCCCAGGTCAAGAAGTCCCTAATCCATTGTTTCTGTTTGGGAATTTTTGCATGAACCTACTGTTTTTTAAAAACACCATAAACTCTTAGTCCAGTGGTTTGATTTCAACAAATCTCCAAGTCTGACGAATCCACTAGATCGTATAATTTTTTTTTCTAGCTTTTCAAGCTCTTGGTATAATATACACTGAGTATTGTAATCTTGTTTTATGCAAAAATTCCCAGACAGAAATAAAATTAACTTGGGGACTTTTTGCACTAGGCCATTCATTGTAGAACATCCGCCCAGCGCGGCATCCGTGTTTCCTGCCACGAACCTGCCACGTATAATTTGAACAACCTTCAAGGCAAAAGTGAATACGAATTTTCTAGGTAAGTGCATTTCCATCATTGAGTGTCAAGCGCAGTTTTGCTATAATCCACCAATTAGAAAAAATCTATATGGTATGGTATATCATGGTCTCCTCCAGTAATAGAACAAATACAGGAACCAAGCAAAACCAACAGTCACCACCACACAAACCCTCTGATATTATGTACTACTAGCTTTTGCCCCCGCGACTTCGTCCGCGTGGAATTAGATTTTGGGGAGGAATTTTCAAAAACTGTTACACACGTATTTCTTTATTTTTAACTGAAAGCTCAAATACCAACTTTAATGGAAACAGCTTGAAAAATGACGGAGTTTCATATAAACTTCCATCCTCTATTTAAACCCCTTAGGGGTGGAATTTCCAATAATCATTTCTTAGTGTGCGCCTACGTCATAAAAGGAACCAACTGTAAAAATTTCAAGTTTCTAACTTCGGTAGTTTAGGCTGTGCGTTGATATCTCAGTCAGTCAGTCAGTCAGGACTTTGAATTTTATATATATAGATACGTAGGTACAATTCGCTCCAACGACGTTGATGATTTAGATACTGAGTTTCATTGTGGATTTTCCTCAGATCAGGGCGCGTTTGGAACACCATCAGTGTAGTAAATAATGTGGTAGGTAGGCGTGGCGGCGGGTGATCGGTTTTATTGGTTTACATTCGATAGCGAAAATGTTATTTTTGTCATTTCATATTTTTTAAGTGACAATTTCACCAGCGCCGTTTAACCGACGGATAATTAAATTGGTGTTTTGACAGATTTTAAATACAAAAACTGTCACAACCACTTTATATCTCGATTAAATGTTACTCGATGATGGACAAATTGGCACTTAGAGGCTTAGTAAAAATTCATTTCAGCTTATGTTTCCATCAAAATGCTAAGTCTGTTCAGGATTATAATGAATTAGTGTCCATTTTTTTCATGATCCGGCTTTTGATCAAAGTCTTGGTACATGTCATCAAAATACTACGACATAAAATAAATAAAATACATAAAACATAAAATAGTTAATATTTGGGAGCGTTGCGTTCACGCAATAAGTATAAAATTCATTTTATACTTATTTATATTTTTTTAAGCGACTTCCAAAAAAAGAGGAGGTTCTCAATTTTTATGTATGCTCCCACTTCCCCGATTACTCGAAGACGACTGGACCGATTTGGAAAATTCTTTTTTTGTTTGAAAGGGTATACTTCCCAGGTCATCCAATGGGACCACCTAGAAGGGTCAGAAATCAAAATCACATGATGGGATTTTAAAGAACTCGAGGGAACTCTTCAAATTTTATAGGCACAATCAATGACCTTATACATGTGTATGGAAGATCATTGGGCACAATTGACATATTTTGTAGTGGCGTTTGAAGTCGGTTTAGTAAATGGAATTTTTACATTTTTTGTTTATGAACACAATTTACATCATAATTATCACATAATTATAGACAAAAAAAAACTTGAGGCTGGTGAGTGCAACTGGCAGCCCGATTAGACCGTAACCTGTGCTAGGGCTGTCGAACTTTGTCTAATTAATGATCCTCCAAAAGATATATTATTATAGGGAATCATTCCGAGTCTCTGTACCCTAGTTGTTACCAAGTTGTTAGAGCTTCGCAGCCCGCAATGTGTAATTTGGGCTCGCTCTAACGACCCGTTCGCCGCTCGGCCGTATTTATAGTGCTGTTTGTACACAAACATTGGGATTGACGAATGACGAGCTCTAACTAGAACGTGACATGGTGTATCTAGGAAGTAGGCATGATGATATTGAAAAACTGTTGGATAATGTTCGGATGTCACTACGATTTCGAAAAAATATCTTAGCAAAAAACAGGTTTGAGATATAAAATTGCCATTTCAATTTAAGCTTCGTTCGTGACGTCACTTCTATGTTTTTAGGGTTCCGTACCCGAAGGGTAACCAACGGAACCCTATTACTAAGCTTCCGCTGTCTGTCCGTCTGTCAGTCGGCGGCCTGTATCTCGTGATCTGTAATAGGTAGAGAGTTGAAATTTTCAGGGAATGTGTATTTCCCTTGCCTCTTGATTGAGTTACCAACCACCAAGTAAACCACCGGAAAGCAGGTTCTGCTGAGAAGAGCCGGCAAGAAACTCAGCATTTGCTCTTTTGTAAACAAAATGTTATGAATATTATTATGCGGCTATTATCATCTTTAGATCATAACAGGTAGCCCTGTAAATCTGCCCTCACTAAACCTAGATAGTTTAAGAGAATAGGGCACATCAATAATCCGCTGGCGATGTATGCAGCATCAGTATTCACCGTATATTGTGGAATTATTCATGCTCGGTGGCGGAATACGCTTTGAAATTTATTCTTTTGCTTGTTTTTGATGTAACGTGCCTATCTTTTATATTACATTTTTGGTAAAATATTCAAGATACCTGTGCCCTCTCATTTCTCCGCCACATTTGGTGCTAATAAGGTTATGCACCAACTTTTAAATAAATTAGCCGGTTTACAAACAGTGCTATTGGTTTCATAAAAATATTCTCTGCGTAAAAGAAAAGCGTTGACTTGACCAGTTTTTTTTTAGACTTGTGTTTAAGCGAAAGGAAGTAATTGACAATTGGCCGGCAAGATTATCATCAGCAAACTGCTAACTTTGGCTTGTTGCAGTGCAAGTTCTGAACCAACTGTATTGTACATTCCATCAGCAATATTTACAGAAAATTTACTTTTAACTAGCTTTTACCGACAACTAAACCGACAAACCAAAAAGCATTTTTTTTAAATTAAAATGTTACATTAAAACTTATAGCTAAACTAATCTAATTACTATAAAAATCATGCCCGCGTGGAATGGTGCCAAGAATACTGGCTTATTTTATTAGTAATAATTTTTAATAATAATTAGAATAGATCAATGACCTTTTATGGTCATTGGTAGAGATATTCTTCTTCCCGTTTATACAATAATAGACAGCCTAAAATCCAAATCATAACCACAATTATGTTGCAAAATCAAGTTAGTCTGCGTCTAAGTAGAATCAAAATTTAACCATTATTTACTGGGGAAAAATAATACGAAGCATAGAGACAAAGAGTACATGTATGTAATAAAACAATTTGTTTCATTCGGAGCGGGAGCGACGCTTGCTGCTGCATATTCATTTCGTTTAAACTGTCGGTCTAAATTTTCTGTTATGTAATGGTATAATTTGGTTTGCAAATATGAATATTTAACTGTACATCGGATGATGGCAGTATCGCTGTCGTGTGAGATACATCGTGGATGGATGGATGCGTAGGATAAACAAAACGCAAGCCTATCTTGAAATTGAGCCTGGATGCTTGGAGCAATTCGACCATCCGATGTGATCTTTTTTCCACGTACTTTGAAACTTCTAACCAACAAATTCCAGTGACGGTGTTCTCACTAAACTACATCATGTGGTTATTCAAGGGACGGACCAACAAATTCCTAAAAAGCCGGCAACGCATTGGTGGTGCCTCAGGTGCTACAAATGTTCATGGGCGGCGGTAATCACTTAACCTTTCACTTAACATCAGGGCCCCAAGTCTACTATTTTACATGTCATTGTCATTGAACCGCAATACAATTACAATTCAATTATCATTGGTCCAAAATTTCGTAGTCTACTAAATTCACAATGGTCGTTCGATTTCTTATAATTGGATTGTAATTCAATGATACCTCGGTATTGACATTAGCTTAAAAAGCGTTTGCCGAAATGAGTTTAAAAAAAAACTACGTAGGTATTAAAAACGTTTATTTAAGCTAGATTCAAAGCTAGATGTGTCAGTGGCAAACCATCGGAAAACAATTGTGAAGCCATTGAATTAGTAGACTACCAAAATTGCTAAAAGTAGCAATTGGGATGTCATTGAAAGACAATTGAACTACAATTGTAATAGCAGACTTGGGCCCCAGGTGACCCGCCTGTTCGTATGCTCGCTAAAAATATAAAAAATAATAATTAAAAAAAAACTTTTACTATCATAATCAGTAGCTCTGCAGTAGGAGATATATTCCTAGCATGAGCTTAGCCCCCAGATGGGTTTGGTGGTCTGCAAAAGTTCGTGCATTTGATTTACGCGTCACAGACTTAGGTCAGCACTTGAAATTAGGTCAGGAAGTTATTATAATCTACATAAAGAGCGCTCACGTAAAGCGCACTTCATGTAGATTATAAGACGTAGTATAAGTAGAAGTAAGTATAGAATAATCGCTTGAAAATCTTAATTAAGCTTTGGTAAAGTGTGTCAACGGTGGAAGGTTGTTTTGATTTTATTTCGTGAGCTTTTATTTCATTTTGTTCCACCTTTGAAATTACTTTCATGTTTTGTACACGTTTATTAAAGTCGAATTTTTTATCTCTCCCAAAAGCGTATACTATCAAGTTTCAATGGACGTTTCATTACGCCATGAAAGACTTTGGTGTCCGAATTTTAAGGTTCAATGTAAAATAAAATAAACCGGAGGCTCAGGTGTAACTTTTCGAAATAACTTCGAACAACGTAGGTAGGTACTGAAGTTTTGCCCAAAGATTTACGCACATTGAAAGTTAACTCTCTGAAAGAGATAGATCTGAAGAAAGCTTTTATTAATTGATACCAAACTATTTTGTACTTTATTTCAACTTTGGAACATTATTTTGGGACACTATTTTAAACGGAGACGGCGCAATAGGTATTTAATAAAATAAACGGGCTGCGTTTTAATAAATAAATTGAATATAAGCAGCTGTTGGATTTCATAAAAATAAAGAAGCGGTGGAATAATGAGGGCACCCAAAAAATAAACAAGCAAAAATTATAAGTGGGGTCACTCAAATAATGACTTATATTGTACTAAATGACGCCCGCGACTTCGCGTGGAACTTAATTGGAGGAGATAGGAGAATATTAGTCAACTTCAGCTTGGCTAATAGGTATTCTTTTTTAAAAAAAGATGACTTTATTAATTTTATTATTTGATCTCGTGAGTTAAAGCGAATGTAAGGTGTGGAGGCGGGGGGGTAGCACTGTCTATCCACCCCTTACCCACCCACGTTGGTGGTGAACCCTCTGCGAAACAGTAAGTATGTAGGTATCCCGCGGTTTTGCGCCGCCTGTATCCAGCAGCTGCCTATGACTCGTCTGATTGTTTTCGGTCAATCTCATAAAGTGTCTCATCTTCACTTTCCGATACAAAAAGACTTTTTCCGACCCTCACAGCAACATTTGATGTTTTATCGCATTAAGTCTATAAATAAATCTAAATGGAACGTAAGGAGGTCAAGCTTACACTATTGATCGAAGCTTTAGTTTTAGTTGAATGGACTTGAGTGGGCCGGACGCGTAAAGGAATTTGGGTACCTATGGGTTCAGTTAAATTGTACAAAGTCTTACTAGGTGTTATCCTACTTCATACCACCAATATTATAAATGCGAAACTGAGGATGGTAAGTAAAATTAAAAAAGACGTGTGGCACTCGGGGACTGCCGCGGTAAAGCTATTGCATAGCATTTTTTATCAACGCCATCTAGCGGTGAGAGGAGTCCCGTGTCAGGTTATTTTCGTTACGGAATTTCTGGATTCGGTCTCCACGCTCAAGGCCCGCGACAGAAGCTATGCAATAGCTTAAAAAAAGATGTCAGATTTTTGTAAAAATGCGAAGTAGGCAAGTTTTATCAAATCAAATCAAATGAAAAATTCTTTATTTGCACAAATTGAGCGTAGGTATATTTATGTTACATAATTAAAATGTACTTCAATCTGCTGGGTATTGGCATGCAAACATAATATTATAATCATCTTTAATCTAATCTTTATTTGTTAACTTTAAAACGAAGTGCTTAGAGGATACCAGTACGTACCTACTCGTTAGTTTTTCAAGACCGACCATTTATGGTGCTCTCATCATGCAGATAGTTATAAATGTGTGATGTGTAAGATCAAGCAATCGGCGATCGCTGTTCACTTACAGAGGGCATTGACACATCATTACCGTTGTTAGGGAGCTTTTACATCGATAACTCTGAGTTCTAGAGAAGCTCTCAGAATAAAATTTTAAAAATATAATAGACTGTTATGACACGTCAAGACTCTACTATCGGTTCGGATTGCAGATTCATATCTTTACTATATTCATGCAAATATTATAAATGTTAAACTGTGTTTCTTTGATGATTTTTCCTTCAATCACACAGCATTTTGACGTGATTATTTGCATGGGTATAGCCGTTGAGGACTTGGAACATAGGCTACTTTTTATGCAGGAAAAACAGAGGGTTCCGGCGAGATTTTAAAACACCACGCGGACAAAGTAGTGGGGAAAAAGTTAGTTTAACTAGTTAGTTAAAAACTAACGAGTTAGACAGTTAGATTGTATAAATCGTTCAATTTGAAAAATGCTTTAAGTATTACACAAGTATAAAGCATTTCCTTAAAGACGATAAATCTCGCACGCGAGTTCTCAACAATTATGCTGAGAGCGTGCTTTGACTCAGCTCAGACTCAAGATAGAGGTTAAAACGAGACACAAACATGCTCTAACATAAGTCTGTCTCGTTTTAACCCTGTCTTGAATCTGAGCTGAGTGAGAGTAGGGAGTACGGTCTGTAGATTTCAGCCTGAGAGTGGAAATGAGCAATATAGACATGATTTTCGTCTTGCTCATGTTCATTTTTAGGCTCAAATGTTTAGAAACCCTGCCAAGTAACCCTGAAAGTAGATAAGAAGTAGGTACATAGTGTATTGTAATAGCAAACAATAAAATCACTGAACGAATTAATGAGAACGGTCCCTAATAGCTTTGTTTTTTGTCACGCCGCCGGGGTCAAAGGCGTCTCGTAACTGTAACTCATAACGTGACTTTTGCCTTTTGTTTTTGTAGAGCTTTTATATTTCACAATGCTTTGGCTCCTCGTCAAAACGGTCATGTAATTTTCTTAGTTACGTATGGTAATGGGATATTTCTGATTTCTTAGTACTTTTGTTTTATTGAGAACTAGAGCATAAGCCGATCTTTGGCCCCCTTTAATCATTTACTCAACCCCTCCTTTAGCTAAATATAAAAGTAATATGTCTCTGCGCAAAAACCCTGCGTGGTTTATGTGGAGGCTTTAACTTTGTAACAAAAAAAATAAAAAAAATAGCGCTATAATGATCAAAATCACTTAGAACGGCTAAAACAGTTCTGCTTTAGCGTAGATTCAAAACAACCAATGAATTAAAATAATTGGGTACGTTTGTGATGAATGATTACACTCTTTCACAGCTCAGTACGTCATTATTTAATTATATTAATACTTTTGTCTGGTGGGAGGCTTTGGCCGTGGCTAATTACCACTCTACCGTCAAAAACGTGTTGCCAAGAGGCACGATGGCGTGTAGAAACCGACTAGGGGTATGGGTTGAATGTACACTAGCATATCCCTTCCAAGTTAGCCCGCTACCATCTTAGACTACATCGTCACTAACCATCAAGTGAGATCGCAGTAAAGGACTATCTTGTCTTCCAATAAAATGAAAAAAAATACAGCGTAGTAGACACAGTTCAAACCACTGGACGGTTCAGGCTGTTTGGCATACAGTACCTAGCTATTATGACGAAATCATCCGCTAAAAAAGCATTTTTCAAAATGACGACCTCCCTGGCGCAGTGGTGAGCGCTGTGGTCTTATAACTGGGAGGTCTCGGGTTCGATTCCCGGCGGGGGCAGTTTAGGAATTTATAATTTCTAAATTGTCTCTGGTCTGGTCTGGTGGGAGGCTTTGGCCGTGGCTAGTTACCACCCTACCGTCAAAGACGTGCCGCCAAGCGATTTAGCGTTTCGGCCCGATGGCGTGTAGAAACCGATAAGGGGTATGGGTTGAATTTACACTGCTATACCCCTTCCAAGTTAGCCCGCTACCATCTTAGACTGCATCGTCACTTACCATCAGGTGAGATCGCAGTCAAGGGCTATCTTGTCATCGAATAAAAAAAAAAAAAACCCCTAACTAGGTGAAATAGGGTTTGTTTGAAATCGAGCTTAACATGAGCAAAGCCTTAAGTAAAAGTGAGTAGGTAATTATAAAAATTCTATTTGATAAAAAAGGAAGGACAATAACTATGTCGGAAATTCGGAATGTAGTCTCTGGCAAGGTCAAAAACGAAAAAACCAGTTGACTTTCGAAGTTTCGATGCATCTTCTTTTTTAAATAATTAATTGTATGTACATACATAAGCATAATTTTATTCCTATGGACATAAAATGGGAAATGGTCGTTAAAAATTTCATTTTATTCTGTTATTTTTGCATGAGTACCTACATATTTTCCAAGCCGATAAAAATAACACGAATAAAACATCTTAATTAAAATTAAATTACATATTTGCATAATTATAATAATAACCTTACTTTATACATCAACCACTATCTTTAAATCAGTATTAGTAATTACCATGCGTATAATGATAAAATTATTTAGCAATCAGTTTTTAATAAAAACACTTTTATTTATTGAAACTGTTTGTGTCTGATTGTACTGGTTAATATCGTACCCTTATTGCAAAAACCGATTATCTGCATTTTTGTACCAAAATTAGGTTAAATATATCAATCGACTCCTCAACTCACGGCGAAGCTGTAGGTAAAACCCATTATTTGCTACGACGCTTTTTTACGGAGATAGCTAGAGTTAAAAGCAACTACCTACAGGTATGATTTAATTACCTTCTTAAAAAAAGAACTAAACTCATTTAAATAATTTAGATTTATAAATCTATACCACAAAACAATGTATTGTATTATAATACTTTTCAGATGTAGTTGCTTGATTTATCATTATGTCAATATTATTCTGTTAATACATGTTAACCTGCGTTAACAGGTTTCAGCTTTTATTAATATACCAGAAATTGCTGATGTATCTAAAAAGAAAAACGAACTAAACAACATTAGTTGCTTTTTGCAGAATAACGAACTCAATATTTTGTTAAAATTATTGCAGGTAAAAGAACTTAAGTTCACTTTTACTGTATAACTGGGCTACGAGGGTTTTTGAACATCTTCACAAATCAAAAGTTTTTGATTTGTTAAGCTCACAATATAACTCTATCTTTAAGGTGATAGAGAAAAGACTGTCTAAAGATCTTAAGTTTAGTAACTGGCCAACTGCCGGAATCTATAAAAGTAGAAATAAGCTGTTTGACTTATATGCAGAAAAAAATATAATTATTCCCCCGCGTTTATTGAATATGTAAGAAACTATTCTAAATTGTTTGAAAATGTGTGCATACAAGCAAAGTCACTTCACATAAAACAAAAAATTGCCAATTCTGCTAATAAAATTAAAACAGCATGGGACATCATCGGCGATGAAATGAGTAAACATAAGGTACATAATAATAATAAATTGGAGCTTAAAAGTGATAATCATGTAATTAACTCCGATACAGTAATTGTAAATACATTTGAGAACTTTTTCAAAAATATTCCAATTACTACAACCAATTCTCTGAATTCCTCGCCAGCAGAAGTCTATCGTCTTCTAAGGAGCAATGTCTCTGAGTGCAATAAGTTATTTAGGTTTGAACACGTTACCCCATATGACATAATCAAAACATTTAAATCTTTACAAAATAAGAAAACAGCAGATCTATGGGGGATATCAGTTAAAATAATTCATAACATAATTGATATTATTGCGCCATATCTTGCTTTAATTTTTAATAAATCAGTAGATTCTGGATCTTTTCCAGACCTTATGAAATGTAGTAAGCTAATACCGCTTTTTAAATCGGGAAGCAAAAGTGACCCGAATAATTACAGGCCAATTTCAATTTTGCCAACTCTCAGCAAGATATTCGGAAAAATAATGCTCAACAACTGCTTTTACACTTTAATTTAAATAAAATCCTACACACTGAGCAGTATGGTTTTACAAAGGGTCGATCAACAACCGATGCAGCCGCAAGGCTGTTACAACACATATTCGATGCATGGGAGAACTCACAGAGTGCCATTGGTATTTTCTGTGATTTGTCGTCAAAGGCATTCGACTGCGTTGATCACGAGACACTTTTGCTTAAACTGAGCCACTATGGCATTAAAGATTTTGCACTTAGTCTCATTGCGTCTTATCTCAGTGAACGAGTCCAAAGAGTATGTGTCAATGATGTAAAATCATCCGGATCAGCCTCAGTAATGGGTGTACCCCAGGGTTCTATTCTAGGTCCATTCATGTTTTTGGTCTACATAAATGATTTACCACATTTTGTCCACAATACTTGCGATATTGTACTATTTGCTGATGATACGTCTTTGAATTTTAAAGTCGATAGGATAAAAGACAATTTTGACGATGTAAATAATG
Source organism: Hipparchia sbordonii (assembly GCA_038048805.1). Classification (NCBI taxonomy): domain Eukaryota; kingdom Metazoa; phylum Arthropoda; class Insecta; order Lepidoptera; family Nymphalidae; genus Hipparchia; species Hipparchia sbordonii. The sequence continues at coordinate 590,440 of CM076107.1, read as the reverse complement.
CATTATCTCAAGTTTCTGAATGGTTTACGGCAAATAATCTACTTTTAAATACTAAAAAAACAAAGTGTGTTGAGTTTTATTACCTAGCCCGAGAACTGTCAGTAAAAATTTAAAGATAAATAATGAACCTTTGAAAACTGAGGACTCCAAAGTGTTCTTGGGATTAACCCTGGATTCAAAGCTACAATGGGGCACCCATATAGCAACGCTTGCGGGCAAACTTAGCTCTGCTGTATATGTTATCTTTACATAGTATAAAACAAAATCGATTCCCGCTGTCTGGCCCTCTTTATGTACGCGTAGATCTTTTAAATTACGCAACGGATTTTAATTCAGTTTTCATCAGTAGATAGAGGGATTCGAGAGGAAAGTTTACAGTTATAGTGTTTCCCTAAATTCCTACAGGAACGGGACAAATGTAGGTGAAACCGCAAGGCACAGCTAGTTATTCTAATATAATAAAACGAAATAGTTTTTTTATTTAAATGAGCTAATCTCTAGAACGGCTGGACCGATTTCAACGAAACTTTCTTTTAAAGATAGCTGAGATTATAAGAAATAATGTAGGCTTGCCCATTTCCCACGGGAACGGGAACTCCTCGGGTAAAACCATAGGGCGCTGCAGTTAGTACGTACAAAGTTAAATGAAATCTACTTTACCTTCAGCCAAAAGCGACTAAAGATATTTATTTTACACCTGTACTGGCTAAAGTTGAACTAAAACGATTTTTGTCTTGATGATTATTACTATTCAAAACAAGTGATTAAATAAAAAATGCCATTAGAGCTACCAGAACGGTAAATTTGAAAATTTGGTAGTTTTTCTACATTCAGGAAAAACTAACTAAGTGAGCTCCTTACCGGTTATTTTCTTCTTTTTTGTTGAAAAAATAGTAAGTTTTTTTCAATTATTAACCTACTTAAAATTTCTTGAATAGTTTGTTGTTTATAAAAATTATTATTGTTTAAAAATGGACATCATTATAACTGATTTTTAAGTCGTTAAAGTTTCAAATGCTTATAACTCAAAAACTTTTCGCTCAAATTTTGGTGCAGATAATCGGTTTTTGCAATAAGGGTACGATATGATTTTATACCTAATTATACAAGTATGTATAGGTGCCTATATTTTAAGATCACAGTTCAAGCAAAACACGAATTGTAGAAGATTTCTCACATAATGTATTTTTTGTTGAAGTTATTTTTTTTTGTGAATAAAAAAGAATATAAAATGTTTACAACATGGAACTTGAAAACATAACTAATGGAACAAAAAATTACAAAACAATTTTAGTAGAAAGTGAGTAAGTCAATGAGCAGAATGTGAGTGTGTGTGTGTGTCTGTGTGTATGTGTGTGTTCGTAAGTATGCATGTATGTCAGAAATTGACTAAGTGTGTGTTAATGTAATGTTATCTCGTAGAAATACATCGAAATACGTACTTACTTACGTATTATTGAAATTAATGAAAATTCAACTCTACCATCGGCTCCTTTATCAGGCTCAGATTAACTGAATCTCTTAAAACAAAACAAGTTTACACAATCCAACAAACGGGACACGTAAGTCGTAAATTGTAATTATATTTGTGCGTAATACCGTGAAGATAACGTTACTATATACAATACGATCTGATTGTTCACGACGCTAAGTGAAACAAATGGCGATTTCAGGCTGCAATGTACTTACTGCTTACCTATATGCTACCACATTAAATATTGTTATAAATAGGTATCTATGACTATTATAATAAATCAAATAAATCATGGTCGATGGGGTCTCAAGGTGCTGGAGTGGCGACCCCGCACCGGGAAGCGCAGTGTTGGGAGACCCCCCACTAGGTGGACCGACGACATCAAACGAGTCGCAGGGAGCCGCTGGATTCAGGCGGCGCAAGACCGAGACCCGTGGAGGTCCTTGCAAGAGTCCAGCAGTGGACGGCTATCGGTTGATGAAGAGAGAGAGTAGGAGAACCAAAGTCATAGCTCAGCAAATCGCGGAACTGAAGTGGAAATGAGCGGGGCACGTAGTTCGAAGGGTGGTCGTTAGCGATCATAGAATAGATACGACACGTTTGTAATATAGCTAGGGCGGTACAAAATGTTACTTGAAGGTTATAAAGGCCATACGTTACCGTTAGCTCAATGAATGTGGCCCGAACACAATTTAGCGAGCACTACACTGAATAAATATCGGTTTCCCGGCTGAAAATAAATCTCACGGGCTTCATTACCTTACAAACGTTTACGATACAAAGGTTACACTGGAGTCTGCAAACGCTTTAGAATCGACTAGACGGTGCCCGCGATTTCGTCCGCATGAAATTAGGTTTTGGGGTGGAATTTTCTGTGACACACGTTGTACGGTCTATGTCGAAACCGTACAATTCGCCCAGTCATCATTCATGCTTTATTATAAATACGCTATTCATTATATCATAAATCAGTGCACACAACATCGCATCGCGCTCACACTGCTATTAGGTTATAATTAGCCTAAGTAGAGTAGTAGTAATAAACTTAAGACTTCTACTCAGCAGTTTTATTACTGTGCGGTCCTGAACCGTACACACGTACTTCTTTATCTTTATTTAAAATAGAAAGGCAAAATACAAAAATTCGTCTCCTATTTATTCCCTTTGGAATTTTCAAAAACTGTGAAAATGTATTTCTTCATTTTTAATAGAAAGCCCAAACATCAAGTTTCATGGATATAACATGAAATATGACGGGCTTTTGCTTATAACATTCTGTGTAAAGTGTGTAAAATGTAGCCTACTTAAGGATTTATTTATTCTATATCTTTGTGCTATCGTGTCATAATAATCAGATTCATTTGCATAACCATGTAACACGAAGGTGTTAAGTCAATTCGATCAACATTGTTTGTAGTTTTCATCTAAAATGGCCTCGCAATTCGTCATAAAATGATCGTAAAGCGTGATCCGTCCAAATTAACTACGACAACAAGGTTTAAAGATCGTGACGTGATAAGTGTTTAGCTTAGCTTCAGTCTTTACAACCTATTACAGCTATTGAAAGAAACTATGCGAACTAAGAATGAAAAGACGCCGAGCTAAGCTCAGCTAAGTAAGCTTAGTTTTCGGTGTTGCTTGCGCTTTAAGGTCGTCGCTCACTTAACAACCCGGCATCCGACCAGCGCCGCATCTTTACGCAGCGTCCATTCGGTGACGACGGGTGGCCCTTGCGGTTATGTCACGCGGCCGGCGAGTAGACGCCCAGTGGTCAACGTGTCGCTAACGCATCGTTCTCTAGTTGAGTCTCAAAATATGTCATATGTAATATATGTGTGACGTATGTGTATGTATGTATATGTGTGAACAATCCACGGGCGTTGAGACCATTGGGGTCTGCGCGTGGACAACGCGCGGTATTTCAAGCGGGCGAGCAGCGGTTGGTCACTCGCCTTCACAAGATGGCGAGTGACCAACCGCTACGGATTTGATAAGTAAATGCACATATTGAATGGAAGTCCATTTAAGTAATGTAAACCGTACGTGGTGAGGCGGTGCTGTTCGTGTGCCGGGTTGATAACTGAGCGACAACCTTAAAGCACAAGCAACACCGAGAACTAAGCTACCTTAGTTTAGCTCGGCGCTACCAGGTTCGCATAGCTTCACTCACTAGCCATAGCAAGTTGTATGGCTTAAAGCTAAGTTTGTTTAGTTTGCGGTACGGCTTGCCTATCTACCCTATCTATTGATAAGTGAAAAATGACTTACACAGCTGGCACGCGGGTAAACATGCACACGTATGTTCATGCTGTTAATGCAAATATGTAAAATAAATTCCTCATCGGCGAGCGAGACAAATTAAAAGAATGTTTGTAGTACGTGACGCAGACGGCATTAGCACGGTGCGGTACGTGCGGACGGGTTCATTGAGACGTGCCTATTACTTTGATGTTGCTCATAACATTACTCGTAAACGCATGCGTCGGGGATAGCGCAAAACCGCGTAACTAGCATTATTACATTAAAATCCATTTTCATAGTTTGTGGTCAAATCAAAACCGCGTAAGTGTCGTAGGGACTAAATTCATCACTTTAAAAGATATGTATTTTTATCAATTACATAGAACACATGAATAAATACTCTCTGTGTAAAATTAGGCCAATAGCCGTTTAAATAAGTTTATAAAGTTAATTAATAAACGTTAACTTCCCCTGTAAAACTTGTTAGCTGTTTTTACTTATGGTACATTCGCGGTTTTGGACTGTCCACGACGGATATCTACCATTACCTTTGCATATTTTGAATGAATGAAGTTGGTATTCTTTTGTACAGTTGGATCTAGTTGAATAGACATAACGTATAATAATATTCTGTAAGAGCTGCACCAATCATTGCTACAGTCTCAATTGCGGTGATTGGCTGAATTTATCGCGTTCTTTCTGCAACAATTCTTTTTAGCCAAAAGCGGGTGAGTATCGACCAATTCGAAGCGATTGCAATCGTCATACTGTACCAGTCATTTTTAGACAATCGTACCACAGCTGCTAGCTGCTCTTTTGCAGAAAGGCTGCAGTAATCATTGCTACACGTCACGTTCTTTTTTTTAAATATTTATACAGAGTGTCCCCTATCGTAGACAGGGATTTTGTTTTTCAATTTTAAATTATTTTTACCATTAATTAATATTTATTTTGAGCAATTAACATAATAAGAGCAACAATTTTAACATAATATATAATAACATTATAATCAATTTTTATTAACAACGTTACGTTCTGTATTGGCGTTCGATGAAGCTTTAAATTAAAATGATTAGGAATCTTCTAGGCAAGCGCGTTCAATCTTAGATTGCATCTTCATCTACATCTGATGCATCTTATACATTCTTGATTAGGTTTGATTGCAGTTAAGCTCTTGTCCATATGGCAGATATTAAATAAAATCTAAATATATTAAAGGAAAAGGTGACTGACTGATCTATCAACCCACAGCTCAAACCACTGAAATCGTACTGAAATTTGGCATACAGATAGCAATTGTGACGTAGGCATCCGTTAGGAAACAATTTTTGAAAATTCAACCCCTTAGGGGATAAAATAGGGGTTTAAAAATCGGACTTAACGTTAAGCCGCGGTTAAAAGCTAGTAGATATAATAATAGAATTTTATTTTATTGTTCAAATCACTCCAAAATATCGAATCGATATCTGTTTTGGGCGATCTAAGTGCTACAAAGTACATTGTACCGTCTGCAGACATTGAAATATATTTTATTTTAGATTCGAATTGATAGAACAGATCAGCTGATCTAGATTTATTATAAAACGGTTTGCGTCAGAGCTTTTTGATATGAGTTTTCAAAATAACTGAAATAGGTACTTATTCCTATTGACTGAATATTAATAATCTTGTTCTCTTGTAAGAGAAAAAACCTTTTAGGGGTTCGTACTCAAAAGTGAATAACAAAATACTTGCGCTAATCCGATTTTTATAAATTACCTAAAAGCTTTTGCCCGCAGCTTCGCTCACGTTAAGTTCGATTTTCAAACCCTTATTTAACCTCCTTAGAGTTGGAATTTTCAAAAAATCTTTTATAGTGGATGCCTGCGTCATAATAGCGATCTGCGAAATCTAAATATATAAAATGCAAAGGTGACTGACTGACTGACTGACTGACTGACTGACTGACTGACTGACTGACTGACTGACTGATCTATCAACGCACAGCTCTAACCACTGGACCGATCGAGCTGAAACTTGGCATTCAGATAGCTGTTAGGACGTAGACATCCGCTAAGAAAGGATTTTGAAAAATTTCAACCCCAAGAGGGTTAAATAGGGGGTTAAAAAAACGAACCTAACGTGAGCGAAGCCGCGGGTTAAAGCTAGTTGTAGTAATAAATCTTAAACTAGGAACACTGTATGCCAAACTGTCCGATCCATTCAGTGATTTGAGCTGTCAGTCAATAGATCAGTCAGTCAGTCAGTCACCTTTTCCTTTAATATATTTATAAACAGGTCTTTTTATAAGTAACTTTACACTCTTTTTCCATCCGAGAGCCTCTGGCTACGAACATTATGTTTTCCGCACAACATTTAAAAGGGATATGTTTGTCGGCCGGGGAATTTTACGAACCTTTGATGTTAGAATAGTATAAAGTAATATGAACATTTTGGAGAAAAGGCCCTACAGTTTTCATTCTTAGATCTGAATATCTGAAATTCATTTTTCTTCAATCCGGCTTAATAAATAATCGGTCAAATGCGAGTCGAACTCGCATACTAAAGGTTCCGTACCAGAAAACGCTGAAAAAACACGTTTCTAGTAGGGGAAACTCCCTTTAATTTTAATTTTTTTTAATTTTTATTATTTGTTGTTACAGCGGCAATAGAAATACAAATTCTCTGAAAATTTCAACTCTCTACCTGTTACGGATCATGAGATACAGCCCTCTGACAGACGGACGGACGGACGGACGTAACGACGGATAGCGGAGGCTTTTCCAGCACGAAATGCTAAAAAAGCATTTAGCCTTTCTTATAAAAAACAGACAGATATACTTCTACGCAGAGGAAGGCGCGGGCAAAGCTAGTATTAATGGAACTCGTATTAATGGAAGTTACAGCTGAAACATTTCTTTTAGCCGATTACAGTCGCATGTCATTCTTAGGTGGGCTTTATGTCTTGTAAAGCCCCATAGTCGTTAAGCACCTCCCAAGTAGCACACTTACATGTTAGGAGTGTCACAAATCACTTTTATAAAGCTTATAGCTACATAGAATCTTATTTTCTTGTGAACTTTGCAGGAAATTTTAAGTCGTCTTTGAAATAAATTCGGTTCCAAAAAGATTCAGAACCGAATATTTGAATATGGATTCAAAGTAATATGTACATAGTCTAGACTCTAGAAGAAGAGAATGTAACTAAGTATGCAAAATAGCTTATATTTGTCACAGTAGAGCTTATATATATTTGTTGTTACAGCGGCAATAGAAATACAAATTCTCTGAAAATTTCAACTCTCTACCTGTTACGGATCATGAGATACAGCCCTCTGACAGACGGACGGACGGACGGACGTAACGACGGATAGCGGAGGCTTTTCCAGCACGAAATGCTAAAAAAGCATTTAGCCTTTCTTATAAAAAACAGACAGAATATACTTCTACGCAGAGGAAGGCGCGGGCAAAAGCTAGTATTAATGGAACTCGTATTAATGGAAGTTACAGCTGAAACATTTCTTTTAGCCGATTACAGTCGCATGTCATTCTTAGGTGGGCTTTATGTCTTGTAAAGCCCCATAGTCGTTAAGCACCTCCCAAGTAGCACACTTACATGTTAGGAGTGTCACAAATCACTTTTATAAAGCTTATAGCTACATAGAATCTTATTTTCTTGTGAACTTTGCAGGAAATTTTAAGTCGTCTTTGAAATAAATTCGGTTCCAAAAAGATTCAGAACCGAATATTTGAATATGGATTCAAAGTAATATGTACATAGTCTAGACTCTAGAAGAAGAGAATGTAACTAAGTATGCAAAATAGCTTATATTTGTCACAGTAGAGCTTATATATATCTATACAAATACTCTACTTTTTGTTTGATTCAAAAATCAAGAATAGAATAGAATAGAAATATTTTTTATTCAAATAAACTTTTACAACTTGTTTTTGAATCGTTGATGAATCTACCACTGGTTCGGAATGCCCTACCTACCGAGCAATAAACTCGGCGGTTGCTCTTTTCAAAAAAAAATTTTTACAATAGGTAACAAAACTCTGCTATGTGTTCAGTGCTTCCACAATGAAGTTTCAAAAATGCATACCTACATACAATCCAATGCATGTTAAGACGGGCAGACAGAAAGTAGACCCATTTCCGTTGGTGGCACCCGTTCACGAGCATGACGCATGATCCAGCCGTTGCTTCGCTCAACCATATTTGAGGGAACATAACAACCCGCACCACACGACACCACCACAGAAATGTTTAAAGAGAGCATGACATAACTTAGGCTAGGCAAGTAGGTAGTTATGATTTCACAGACATTTAAAATTCTCTAAATATCGAGTCCCGATTAGTACAGATAACAACGTACTGCTCGCGATTGTTACTATCGCGTTTTTTCAAACTTTTGTTATTGTTACGTTTTAAATGCTTTTGTTAAGTTTTAAATTAGTTATTTATTTTTGTGCAGTGGTTTATCGTTTTTTTACGATGATTAAAAAAGGAAAAATTTTACATAGCGCAGACCTATTTATTACTTTAATTAATGACTTTCTATGAAAAGGTTAAGAATAAGAAATTAAAAATCACGCCCTTGGACATTTAAGATAATAAATATCATTGCTATGAAAAGTATTGGCAGTAAAGAAACTTACCGTCACAGTCGTGGTACAATATTATTTTACTGTCAACGGTACCAGTATGACGTCATTTTACGACGGTGTAACGCTCGACGACGGTCAACTTGGTGTGAACGGATAGTATACTTAAAAGAAAATATTAAAAGGTCAATAATTTCAAACAAAGACTTGCAGGATGTCTTTGTCTTGCAAATATCGATGTAATGGAAACGAAGCTGATTAAAATTCTGTTCGCACGTCCATTCCGTTCTTCAGTTCCTTTTTCCGGTCAATCGAATCAAATGGAATGAATGCTTTTTCCCAGATATTGGATTATTGATTATTAGGATTTACGTGAATTATTTATCTGAACTAAAATCTATCTATCTTTACCAAGGAATAAATAATATCTTTAGTTTAGGCCAAGTGCGATTCGGACTCACGCACGAAAGGTTCCGTACCATTGTATATTATTAAGATCCAGTAAATTCAAAATTTTATTATTTGTTATAGCGGCAATAGAAATATAGATTCTGTGAAGATACAGCTCGCTGACGCTGACAGATGGACGGACGGATAGCGGAAGTTTATTAATAGAGGACCTTAATAATTGGGACCCTAAACCCTCAGAATTTACACTAGGCCCACAGGATAAATCCTAAATGCATGACTAATAAAAAAACCTAGCTATAACAGAATTACTAAAAAGCACACGGCAGCTGTGCAGAGAAGCGTGAAACTCTCACACTCACTAATTACAAGAATCCGTCTCGGGAAATTCAAAATTCAACAGTTGCAGCGCTGAAGCGAACTTTCCATTTTCTAAACCACACCAGAAATGGATTTTTCACCTTACACGCTAGAGCAATCTCAATATGGCTCACTTTTCGCGTGGATTAATAGAACGTATTTATTCAAGGGTTGGTGTTCCTTGCAACTACAGATATATATATAACCGACTTCCAAAAAGGAGTAGGTTATCAATTCGGATGGTAATTTTTTTCTATGTATGTCCACCGATTTCTCACCTTGGTGAGACGTAAGAGACACGTTTAATAAGTATCCAGCATCGCGTATCGGTGTCATCGTTTCTATTTAAGCCACCCTGGTACTTGTAACAAACGGTACAAACTAAAATTATTTTTATACTTTGTAGTGGCGTTTGAAGTCGGTTTTTTTGAAAATAATTTTTATTATGATTTCCAATGAGGATTCCTTGTAGTTTTACTACGGAACCCTAAAAAACTTCGTCACAAACACTAAGATAAGTCCGCTATCGTTTTGATATTTTTCCTTTTACTTTGTATTTTAATTTAAAGCGCAAAGACCGGAGCAATTCAAAAGTTATAACTTTTAAAAGCTCCGATTCGTGTTGGAATATAAAGATATTTTTTACGAGCTTTTTTGCTTTCAAACTCACTGTCGGTAGCCAGTAGCATTGAGTCACAAATTGAGTACTGTATAAAGAAATTTTGATAAAATAATATATATAACTTTGTGAATAGGTTACACTTAATGCTCGTCTTAAAAAATGATGGGTTACCAATATTGTAATTTTTGAGCACGCAATGTATCGCGAACAGCGAAGGCCGGTACCTACACTCGCTTTAGGTATGGCGCGTAACGCGTCACAAGCGACAAGCGTACCCATCAATCATATACAACGAGTATATGATTGATGGGTTGCGATAGCAATCGCGCCCTAATCGAATAAATATTGCCCTGAGGTTTAGATGAGTGTAATTGATTAAATAATATTTGGATATGTTTGATAGTTACCCTCACGTTCAGATGGTGGTTTGTCTGACGTGTTGTGGTTAAATTGATTAGATGTGAGGTCAGGGGCCGTTATAAGGGGATGGTGGAGACGGCTTTAGGAAGGGTTTCAGCGTTTTTGAGTTGTCATATAATACTAACCCTACAGGTTTGACAGAGCGTGATAAGCGTGATAAGTGTGCGCTTTTCTTTGCATTTAGAAGATGAAGAAATAAAATTCCCCGCACACCGACGACAAAATCGCGCTGACGCTCGCTGACAGCGCAGCGGCGGGCGCCTGTTGAATTATTTATAAATACGCTCAATATCTATATCTATTTTCTTTTTATCTATCTGCTAGACGATGCCCGCGACTTCGTCTGCGTGGCTTAAAGTTTTTTGGTTCCCACGGGAATTCTTTAATTTTCCGGGATAAAAAGTAGCCTATGTGTTAACCGCAAGCTGTACGTTCATCCCATGTGCAAAGTCACTAAATTAAGCCTCAATAGCCCATCGGTTAAAGGTGCGGACTGAAAACTGTAAGGTCGCAGGTTCGAATCCCACCCGTTGCACGATTGTCGAACCCACTCTTAACACAAGCTTTCCGCTTATTTGGAGGGGATAGGAGGATACTAGTCAAATTCAGGTTGCCTAATATACTTAAAAAAAAATTGCTTGTCAGATGTCTATGTCTGCTGAAGCCTGTCGTTACCTTACTAGACCGGAAACTATTTTAAATTAAATGGATGTTATCCAAACTACTTCTTCTCGGAATAGTATCCGAAACCGTTTACTTATAAGACCATATCTCTCACCACTGCGCCTTGGCAACTCCAAGTGCCATTTTATTCATATATTAGTTTATATATTTTATTCATATTTTGCCATTTCATTAGTATTTGGTATCCATGGCATGTTTTGCTAGATAATATAAACGCAAAAATTATAACAAAACATACTTCAAATGCCACTACAAAGTACATAATATATCAATTGTGCCTATAAAATTTGAAGAGCGCTCGATTTCTCCAGAATCCCATCATCAGATCCTGACCTAATCACAATGGGACCACCGTTTTAAACAAAATAGGAATTTTCCAAATTGGTCAGGGCGTCTTCGAATAATCGGGGAACATACAAACAAAAAGATTCCGAGACGAATAGAGAACCTCCTCCTTTTTTGGAAGTCGGTTAAAAAGGATAGATTTTTTTTCATTCAAATAAACTTTTGCAAACTGCTTTTGAATCGTCAAGTGAATCTACCACTGCACTGCTTTGGAATGCCGTTACAACTGAGAACCAGCAAAAATCCTGCAAATATTTATAGGTAGTTAAACTACTTACAGTAATTGCATCGAAGATAGCGAAAGGACCAATTTTAATCTGATTAAATTATACAAGATCCAACAATTTCGTAGTATTTGTTTCTTGTTTATTGAGATTTAATGAGAAATCTGCTTCTGCGAACTGTCTGCAAACTAATAAACTCCTTACAAGTTAATGAACTAAAATTAACTTTCAAAATCATTTGCAAGCTGCTCTCGTAAGTTGAATCTTGGAAATAACCCTCGATTGGAACACATTTTCATGTTTAGCACATACATATTTAAAAATAACGTAAAATTAAACTACTGTTAAAATGACCGTAACTTCATCCGATTTAGTGTTTTTTTTTTTTTTTGAAAATCCCCTGGAAACTCTATAATTTCCTATTTAAGCTCCTTTATTTTAAGGATGCAAGCTATCTCCTTGTGAAATTTTATCAAATCCGGTTCAGCGGATTAAAAGGTAACCGACCTTACTGCTGACACTTTCGTCAAATGACTCTATTAAAACCCGTTTATAAAAGAAAGTATGCACCTACACCTCGTTTCAAATCAACACTAGCAGAATAACTAAAACTGTCAAAAGAACACATAGTTCGTAGATTATAAACGTGACGTAACACGACTTTGTGTAACCAAGCCAAATCTACTGTTAGCATTTTCACGTTGTTTTTAATTAGCAAATCAAGTTAGCATCCGTGTTAACGTTGATTTGAAACAAGGTAACTATTTCAAAGCTCAGGGTCGTATAGAGGGCAATGAAGGTAGCTATGTGCTGAGTATCCCTGCAAGATGTCAGGATAAGGAGATCCTTAGGAGAATCAGAGTTACCAACGTTACTCATGGAGTCGCGAAGCTGATGTGGTAATGACCCTCCACTAGGTGGATCGATGACAGCAACACAAATCACGGGGAGTCCCTGGATACAGGCGGCCAAAGGTCGAGAAAGGAAGAGACTTACTAAATCTATCACACTTCACATCACATTAATATTATAAAGGCGAAAGTTTTTATGTGTGTGTGTGTATGTGTAGTCGCCATATTGAATTTTGATTACTGTCATGTCTTTAGTGACACTCCTACGATTAACACAAATCGATTGACGTAATTGAGTCATAAAAATCGGCCACGCGTTCGGTCTCCAGAGCGCCACATAATATACATACTTACATACATATTTATCAGTCAGAAACACATTACCCCTTTTGCGCGCCGCAGTCGGGTAAAAATAGTAACGTTGTAAGACACGTAGATTAGTACATTATGGTACAAGTGTCAAAGTTGGTGATTACCGCTGAGGCGCTATTGAGACCCGAGCCGTTAGGTGAGGGTCTTAACGTAGCCGAGGACGGTAATCATCAATGTACACGTGTATCATACGACGTTTTTCAACACACTTGTGAAGAAAATAATACTAAAATAGTACATTATGGTACAAAACAGTGAAAACGAGTTGTGAAAATTTTTTCGCAATGGCGGGAAAAATTACCTAATGTTGTTTTTTTGTTCGCCCTCTTGAGATGCTCTTGAGGGCAGGCAAAGATCGACGACCGACAGCCTATTCAGGTGTTTATTTGATTTAATTAGTTTTCCGGAATGCGCGCGCACTTTTAATGGCCATAGACTAAAAGAATGAGGTTTCTTTTTTTTTTGGCTTTTCTCTTATAGCCATGTACAAAATGGGGAATTCCCAGTTTTCTTTATTACAGAAAAAACAAAAGTTATATTTGAGTGACAGTTTTATTTATTAAACACGTACAAGTTGAAATTATCTATTTAAATACGAAGTTGTATGAAATGAGCAAGCAATAGGTATCTTGGCAATAGGTAGGATCTTTTTTGTAATAGAAACTTTTTTAAGAACAAAGCAACTCAATCAATAAAATTAAAAAAAAAAATTCTGTAACTCACATTGTGAATAATAGTAATCAAAAGTCACAGTTTGAGTTAAAGGTGTCATTGTGTGCCTAATTGCGGTGAACCGGGAGCCACTTTATGAGCAAGTGTGTTGAAAAATATGTTACATTATCTTGAGCGTGTGAATAATATTATGTTATGAGCGACGCTCGCGGGGTCACGGTTCACGCGGGTTATCGGTGTTTGTGCCGAGCGCTCCGGCAAGCGAACAATGGGGACTTTACGTACCTAGTGCTGTAATATTGTTATGCAAATTAAATATAGATCATTACTGATAATAATAATAATGTTCTCCCGACCGAATCCTGCCACGGCGGCTAATCTCCACAGAGATTAGCCATTTGCGCAGGAGCTATTACCGTGCACAATTGTGTGCGCAAACACAAGTGCACTCTCTATACGGTCACTCTCACAGTCTGACTGAAGTTGACTAATATTCTCCTATCCCCTCCAAATAAGCGGAAAGCTTGTGCTAGGAGTGGGTACGACAATAATGCAATGGGTGGGATTCGAACCTGCGACCTTTCAGTTTTCAGTCCGCATCTTTAACCGTTGGGCTATTGAGGCTTTTAAATGACCTGGAGTTCAATGACAGATATCTATATTTAACTAACTTCTCGCTCAAATCAAGTTCGATTTTTAATCCCTTAATTTACCCTTGGGGGTTGAATTTTCAAAAATCTTTTCCTAGCTGACGCCTACATTATAATAGCTATAGTTCTGTAGTTGCCTTTCAGCCTGATCCGTCCATTGAGTTGAGCTGTACGTTGATAGATCAGTCAGTCAGTCAGTCCTTTTTTAAATTTATATTAATGACTAGCTTTTGCCCCCGCGACTTCGTCCGCGTGGAATTAGATTCCAATTTTTCCTGAATTTTCTTTGCTATAAACCTCACGGAGCCCGAGACCTTTCCAACGAATGCAAAACCGTGGAAATCGGTTCGTGCGTTCTGGAGTTATAGCGTCAGGAAGGAAAACCCGACTTATTTTTATATAGTAGATTAAGGTTAAAATCAGTAAATCTTATGCGAATGACTTGCTGCTATCCGTGAGGAGTTTTGGCTTCTATCTCCGATTATTTATCAGATCGTCGCCGAAATTGAACGAAAATTACTTGAAGGTACACACACAAGGCCTACACACTGCAAAATATTATATTAATATACATATATGTACAATTACAGTTTTATTTACGTACAGATGCACCCATATCCGCACATCTGAGTACACGCGGGTGATTCCCATATTGGCATCGTTTGTGTAAATATTTCGTGTATAACAGCAAACACAGCTCGGCCAAACGAAACATGCTGAAAGCTAGCAAACACACGGATGCAGTTGTTACGACTGCAGTGGCACCAGTACGTTATAAATATCTGCTTCGAAGTACTCGTTAAATATGCAGCATACGCTATGCTATTCGCTACTACACATGCATGCAAAGTATGCACCACCAACACGTATCACCATACTCATACTGAATCTTCAACACACGAGGAATTCAAAACAACATTTAGAGGAGCCGGTACGTGTGTACCGGATTCCCTAAATGTTGTTATTTCTTCTGTATGTGAGTACACACTCAAGCAAAGTATAAGCAATACGCACCACCGACACGCAACACCATACTCGTACTGAATCTCCAAAACACGAAGAATAACAACATTTAGGAGAAACAATACACACACACACCAATACACACACACACACGAAAGCAAATTAGAAGCAATAGGCACCACCAACACACAACAACGACAAGCATCACCATACTCATACCTTATCTCCAAAATACGAAGAATAACAACATTTAGGAGAGCCGGTACACACACACGCAAGCAAAGTATAAGCAATACGCACCACCGACATGCAACACCATACTCTTAGCGTATCTCCATAATACGAGGAATAACAACATTTAGTAGAGCCGGTACACACACACGCAACACCATACTCATACTAAATCTTCAAAACGTGAGGAATAACAACATTAAAAGCATCACGCTTCAGGTATCTACCCAACTATAGGTAGAATCAGCTTCAGCGTCGTTTGCATGGACAGTTCCAATTAAAATATTTACCGTGGTATGTATCCGAATAAAACATCATAATTAATGCCAGTACCTAATTATTGTGGTTTTGTTTCCATACGATGTTTCCATGTTTTGTAAGATCACACATTTCCATAGACAAGTTTAAGAAAATTGCAACTCAATCTCATCGTAATTAAAGATCATTTTCAAATGAATACATGCAAACAAAGCTTCATGGTATCTGTAATTAGCTCATTATGATGAGCTTTAACATGGAACACTTAAGATTGATTTTGGATTAACAGTAAGCGTGGGAAAGTTTTCAGGGTTGGTAACACGTGTGAAATGAATAGTGTTGAAAGTTATAATGAAATTCAAACAACGTTTGTCATGCTGAAACTGACTAGAAAGCTATATTATATTATATCAGCTATCTATCTTCTGTTAAGTTTATAGCCCAACGGTTAAAGGTGCGGACTGAAAACTGAAAGGTCGCAGGTTCTAGCCCCACCCGTTGCACTAATGTCGTACCCACTCTTAGCACCAGTAAAAAAAAAAAAAAAATAACGCACACCTAGATCAAAAGTGAGAAAACTATTTTACTTTTACTTCATTTCTGAAAATTATCTGAAAATTATAGTACACGGCGGTGTTGATGGAGCACTGTTTAACCGACTTCAAAAAAAGTAAGTTAAGTATATCAATTCGATCAATACCTATTAAAATTACCTTTATATACATAGTTATGTATATACCTGCTTTTTTATTCACGTACATTTACTTCACCTTAGGGAACAGTAAAGATTTCATCAAAAGCAGTTCTACTGAACTCTATGTTTTCTAGTTTTTCTTTTTCAGTTATTCTGTATTCCTGTATAACGAAGTAGTAGTTTCATTTTTCTTAAATTAAAGCTTGTTGAAGCAGTAAAGTAGCTACCTACAAAAGGTCTTACTGTTAAAGATAAACATAACCTGAAAGCTGCTAGCGAGGCAACATCTTATGAGGCTTCAACTCTTGTTAGTGTTTAATACAGTGTCTAAACTTCATTACCAGACGCCTGCGTTTAACCTTTGTACTGCTAACAAGGTATTATGTATCTTAATAATAACATCGTTTAATTTTCATGTGTTCTCCAGGTCGTAATAATGCGGGTGTGTTCGTTACTAAAGCGGGATTACACTGTCTCTTTTACTACCTACTAATATTATAAAGGCGGTGGGGATGTGTGTGTGTGTGTGTGTGTGTGTGTGTGTGTGTGTGTGTGTGTGTGCGTGCGTGCGTGCGTGCGTGCGTGCGTGCGTGCGTGCGTGCGTGCGTGCGTGCGTGCGTGCGTGCGTGCGTGCGTGCGTGCGTGCGTGCTACATTTAATAGGCTACATTTTAATTTTTTTCTGGTGGGAGGCTTTGGCCGTGGCTAGTTACCACCCTACCGTCAAAGACGTGCCGCCAAGCGAATTTACATTGAATTTACACTGCTATACCTCTTCCAAGTTAGCCTGCTACCATCTTAGACTGCATCGTCACTTACCATCAGGTGAGATCGCAGTCAAGGGCTATCTTGTCATCGAATAAAAAAAATAAAAAAAAAGATATTATAGTGCACAAGTCAGTGCACAAATACAGGTGCACTCTCTATTACCTCACTCTCATTGTCCGATGGGACGGAAATCAGACTCGACCGGAGAGAGATCAGGCGCTGGACCGAGGCAGACGGCTTTACGTGCTCTCCGAGGCACGGGGGTGACTTCCTAACTCCGAGCTTTTGATGTATGTAGAGTATGGACATAAGGGGCTCTACGGTACTTTTTCTTAACTCCCGACGGGAAAAGAGGGGGTGCGAATCTATGTGTCTGTCTGTTCTTTCGTAGCTTCCTAACGAATGGACAGATTTTGATGCGGTTTTTTCTGTTCGAAAGCTAGCGTGATTAAGGTGGTTCTTAGTTATAATTTATGTAGATCTGTTCAGGCGTATGAAGATCATCAGCTCATTTACTACTTAATTGAAGGGTCTTACAAACTTTAAACATTAACCCTTCGGTTTTCAGTCTGCGTCTTAACTGTTGCACTATAGGTTATAAAAGTTACGTAAATCTGTCATTTGTTATGGAGTTGTCAAATCATGGCGTACTAAATCACAGATTTCCGCTTTGATTTTAACTTTTTGAAAAGCTGACCCATTATTTCTTTGCAGCGTGATTAAATTACAAAGCAAAAAACAAAGACACTTTTGCATTTATAATATTAGTAACTTAGTAAGGATAATAAGCATTATTTAAATAAATATTCGCACCTAAGGTTAGATTATAGTAAACCGGTTTATAGAAATAAATACTTGTTTGAAAAACTGATAGCTAGTCAGGTGTAGACAATATTATAGGCTAAAATTTTATTTTTATATTCTTTTGAATATCGATGTAGGTAAAGCTATTTTAAATTGGGTATTTGTATGTTGTCAAAATGTGAATGAATATCTAATTACAATCGAAAATGCAACAAAGAATAATATGTATATATAAATATAAAATAAATCGGTCAAGAAACAAATAAGTTATAAGCTTTTTTACGGCGACTGTAGGTATTCGTCTCTTTCTAAAACGAAAATTTGTATGGAGAGTGTATGGAGCTATTGAATCGTGACGTCATGTTGCAATAGCGCATTCTTTTTAACAGGAAACTTAAAAGCTCTATATTTTCGAGACTAATTAAGATATTAAAAAAAGTCATTATTTTATAATATTAAAAACATTTCATTTAAGTATATAAAAAAAATGTTGTCAAATACCCACTTGAAATTCCTTGCTCTACATTCAAATTTTTTAATATAAAATTTGTAGGTAGCGACTTCTTCTTTATTAACTGGTTGACCTCCAGTATAATACGATAAACCAACAGACAAATATATTTTCGCATTTATAATAAGTAAGGAGTAAAGATAAGATTGAAACTATAGGCATGGCTTCTCACGCCAATTAAGCTGTTATTTATCAATTTATTCATATCTGCTTTCTTAATTTTTAAGTAGGTAATGTAGGTAATTAAAATTGTGGAAGTTATGCAAGCAAACCAGTAAGTTACTTCACATACCTTTCCATTGAGTCATTAGGTACGAGTAAATGTTAATTGGCTATTAATTAAGTCGTGGTTGGAGATTTTTTACGCAAATGTACAAATAAAAAAAACTTAAGAATATATCTGAGACTCTGAAATAACTGCCTCTTGTTATGTTCGTTATGTTTTGAACGATAGCATAACCCAAATCAGAATGTTTTTAAAATTTTTGTCCGTTTTATTATCTCCGGAATATTTGAAATTCCTGGATAAGAAACTATGAGAATGAATGTAAAAGATGTGAGAGATAAATGGGGACAATATGTTAAAGAAAGTAAATAACATCTTGAAAATGGACATAGGCTACTTTTATGCCTAGTTAAGCTATTCGACCGCCTAAAAAGCATCTTTTGTTTGGGGCCGCTTATGATCATTGCTGATTTAATTACTTAATCAAAAAAACTGCGGAAGTTGAATTATTTTTAAACTAATTTATTAATTAATATAAATTAAACTGTTTTATTTTCCTGAAATAGGTAAATATTTACATGAACTTTTATCAATCAAACTTATTTCGGATTTTTTTGGTTTGGTTTTCGCTGTTGAAATTTTTTAAAGCCAATCTCGATACAGGAAGGAAGCTGGTTTGGTTTAAATATGTATTATACGATAGGAAGAAATAGGAAACGCAATCTCCTAATCTTATTTTTTTTATGTCTGACTCACCTGTCAACATTTCCCGCCATTTCCGCCTTACGTTCGGAATCCACCACGACTCCATTCATGTCGAAACTTTAAAACTTTCACACCGACACACACATAAACTACACTTGTAAATACGGAATAATACACACACATAAAAGGCATTAAACAGCACCAGATAGAATAGATAGTGTTATATAAAAACTTTTTGCGACGAACTTTTCTCAAAATAATTTTGTCTATGGTCTATTGTTTTTGTTTTTTCTTTTGTGTTCGGAAACGAAAGAGGTATAAAATAAAAGAGGTTGGACGTCCGATGAGGTCAAGACGCCATGCGGTTGTGTTGTGTTAATATGTTCTGCCGCGTTCGCTGGACGGAGGCTCGGCCCGACTGGCATAGAATAAAATTTAAATTAATAGTACAGCGTAGACGCGCCGTTTATAATTTACCCTATGCCTATTATTTTTATTCCTACTATGACAAATTAATATTTTAAATATTCCTTTATTTTACCTTATGCTATAAGATCGATCACATGTGACCTGCCAATAAATAATTATGGGAAAATACGTTACAGGAAAAACATAGGTCACTGATTTATAGTATTCATTGCCAATTTTCCGCGGTTTTTTATTGCGTTGTAAACCCAGACTTCTTATCTTTAACGATTATAATTTATTAGACCGACAGTAGGAGGGTACTTTGATAATTCATGTTTGTAATGTTTCTTTAACTATTGTTTAATCGATAATTGTTTAACAAGAGAAGTTATCTTAGCATTACGTATTAATTTTGTAGAGCTATTCGATTGATATTGATTTATCATATTGGTCACAGAATCTAGTGTATAACGAATGGAAAGATATAATCTACAAGTGACCAAAAGGAGTTTTGTTATAAGGTAATAATGAGTTTCCAAAATACGAAGAAATGCTAAAATTGGCTATCCATACATTTATCGACTTGGATCAATATTGCTTAACCAGCAGAATCGGATATTATACACTATCTAAATAGGCACCCAACCCATCAACATTAAAGTGAAACTAGGTATGGCATTCTAAACTATTTAGTTTCTTGCTGGCTCTTAAGAGAATGAATCATCTTTCCGAACCGGTGGTAGAGTCTTTACCTACTGGTAAGATCATAAGAGCCCTTTTAAGAGCCTTAAGTTGGTCTTCACGAATATTTTTGAAGTTTCAACTGTACATTGGTAGATCCATTAAATGAAGATACCATAGCACTTTGTAAAAGTATTTTGGAATTAAATACTTTTCAACACACTTGCTCATAAAATGGCTCCCGGTTCACCGCAATTAGGCACACAATGACACCTTTAACTCAAACTGTGACTTTTTATTACCATTATTCACAATGTGAGTTATAGAATTATTTTTTTTAATTTTATTGGTTGAGTTGCTTTGTTTTTAAAAAAGTTTCTATTACAAAAAAAATCCTACCTATTGCCAAGATACCTATTGCTTGCTCATTTCATACAACTTCGTATTTAAATAGATAATTTCAACTTGTACGTGTTTAATTAATAAAACTGTCACTCAAATATAACTTTTGTTTTTTCTGTAATAAAGAAAACTGGAAATTCCCCATTTTGTACGTGGCTATAAGAGAAAAGCCAAAAAAAAAAAACCTCATTCTTTTAGTCTATGGCCATTAAGGGTGCGGGCGCATTCCGGAAAACTGATTAAATCAAATAAACACCTGAATAGGCTGTATGGTCGTCAATCTTTGCCTGCCCTCAAGAGCATCTCAAGAGGGCGAACAAAAAAACAACATTAAGTAATTTTTCCCGCCATAGCGAAAAAATTTTCACAACTCGTTTTCACTGTTTTGTACCATAATGTACTATTTTAGTATTATTTTCTTCACAAGTGTGTTGAAAAACGTCGTATGATACACGTGTATATTGATGATTACCGTCCTCGGCTTCCTTAAGACCCTCACCTAACGGCTCGGGTCTCAATAGCGCCTCAGCGGTAATCACCAACTTTTACACTTGTACCATAATGTACTATTTCTACACAGATTTAGAGAGTATATTTTCTATTCTTTTTTAATAAAGCATTTTCTATGTAACATGTCTGCAATAAAGTTGTTTACTCTATGAACAACCAGTTGCTCTGCACGGGCTTGCGCGCGCAGACCTAAACACTACCCTCTGCTTTGTGGTAATAGAGTTGAAAATACTATGACAACCAGCTAGAGGAGCTTGAAAAAGAAAAGCTTCACCTCTTATTTATTTAAGCCTTTAGCACATCACTGGCAGAAAACTTAGCAGCGATTGATGAAGCTTTTTATTTATTTATGAATAGATCTTGTCGGACTAAATCCAATAGGATGAAGCCGGAAGACAAAAGGTGGCATATTTTTTTTTTTATAAAGAATATTAGCCAAGCTGAACTTGACTTATATTCTCCTCTCCCCTTCAAATAAGCGGAAAGCTAGGGGAAAGGAAAAGTATATTCCTATAAGAATATCCACTGTGGATATTATGTCCACCGTTTTGCTCATGCTCGACAGGTGGATAAAACTGAGCGAGGGGATAAACATTTTATCCTTTCCCCGGGGATAAAATATCTTCCGCCCATGCTAGCTATGCTGCGACCTTTCATATTTCAGTCCGCAACTTTAACCGTTGGGTTATTGAGGGTTATTATTTTATCAGGTTTATGCGGTCTCCTATTCGCGGTGTCTCAAGTTCGCTCTCAGCCTTTTACTTTGCGTAGCTGTCCTATTTGCATTTAAGCAATTAAATATCACATGCTTCAACGGTAAAGGACAATATTGTGAGGAAACCTGCATGCTTGAGAAGTCTCTATGTTCTCACAGGTCAGTGAAGGTGCCAATTACCATTGAGACAGCATGGCCTATGGCCTATAGCTAGCGTTGCCAGACGTCCCGTTTTTCCCGGGACGTCCCGTATTTTAGGCATAGTTTAAAATGCCCCGGCGGGACTGACTCTGTCCCGTATTAGAACCGTACTTCGTTTTTCATTATAAAATCGATCCAAGTTTTATCTAGATCCTCTTTTTTTACGAACGCTTTTTTACAAACGTTGCGTGTGTCTTGCGTGTGTCACACACGCAACGTTTGTAAAAAAGAGAGTTGATAACCATTTTTAATTACGATTACGAGTATAATTGTATTGATTTTTACAGATATGTTAAAACGAATAAAAATATGTTAAAACTGACTCAATCCTCGGAAAATATCAAAAAAATAACACTAAATAATTTTGTTTTTTATTTGTCCCGGATAAAAACTGGAATCCCGTATTTTGTCGCCCATTTAACTATTTGTCTCTTATAGGCTGAAAAAAAATCTGGCAACCCTACCTACTAACCCTTCTCTGAACGGACACCTGTCTCTCAGCTCAGTAGTGAGCTATTGACGGGTTGCTAACAGAATAGAATAGAATAATTTTTTATTCAAATAAACTTTTGCAAAGTGCTTGGGAATCGTCAAACGAATCTACCGCTGGTTCGGAATGCCGTTCGCATGAATTTTCATGAAATGTTTTTTCTGTATCTAACATATAATGATAATGAAATGCGAAAATTCTTTTCGTTCAAGCATAAACGTAACAGACGGATAGAGTTATTTCTGCATTAGTTTTTGTCGTTATCGTCTCGCGTCGCTTTCGTTCAAACCTTTCTTTTTAAACCCTTGTTACGCGCTAAGTTCGTCTCTACGGCTGAACTTTAATAGTACTAATTACAGCGATTGAGATCTTGTGTAGAATCCGATGAGATAAAAACGTTCGAGAGACCCACCAGAGAGTCTACTAGAACTCGAGGCTGCAATGTCTGTCACTAATAACGTTAACTTTATCATATTAACTGGCCGATGCCCGCGACTTCAATCGCGTGGATTTAGTTTAAAAAATTCACTGTCACTGTAACCGTGCAAAAAATCACGTCGATTGCGGCGTGATTGAAGGACAAGCCAACTTGCGGTGTTGCGGAAGGATTAGGGATTCTACCGCATTTTATCGCCTTATTTTCTCAACCTCGTATCTTATCCAATGTTTTGGAAAATGACTAATAAATATTTCTTGATAGGATTTTTTTATTATTTGTGAATGTATATTATGTATATAGTATCAATATGAATTTGTTAAACAAGGTTTGTAATTTCTATTTATGAAAAAACAAAAAGTTTTTTTTTCAGATACGAGGTTGAGAAAGTAAAAGCGACATTTGTACCCCCATAAAATCCTGATATGTATAATCCAAAAGGGTTACGACCTCCAGCAATGAGGAACAATATGCAGATATTATATGCTTTTAACCGACTTCCAAAAAAGGAGGAGGTTCTCAATTCGTCGGAATCTTTTTTATTACTCGAAGACGCCCACGACTTCCCAGGTGGTCCCATTGTCATCAAGACAGGATCTGATGATGTAATCCTGCAGAAATCGAGGGAACTCTTCAAATTTTATAGGCACAATTCATATAGCTACCTACCTTTTTTTTTTTTTTATATTTTTAGCGAGCAAACGAGCAGGCGGGTCACCTGATGTTAAGTGATTACCGCCGCCCATGAACACTTGTAGCACCAGAGGCACCACCAATGCGTTGCCGGCCTTTCAGGAATTTGTTGGTCCGCCCCTTGAATAACCCCATGTTGTAATTCAGTGGAAACACCGTCGCAGGAAGTTGGTTCCACAGTTTCAAAGTACGTGGAAAAAAGGATCTGGAACATCGGATGGTCGAAGTGCTCCAGGCACCCAGGTGGTGAGGGTGAAATTGTTTTCGGTGGCGAGCGGTGCGGTTGTAGAAGAGAGACGGTGGAATAAGGTCAAATAGTTCTTCAGAACACTCCCCATTATATAGTACTACTACTTTGTAGTGGCGTTTGAAGTCGGTTTTGTAAAAAGAATTTTTACGTTTATATTATGTATCGCAAATACGCTACTCTATGTTTGATCTCAACGGATCCAATGTTCAGGCTAATTCAGGGCACTTTAGTGAGTACCTAAACAAGGGCGGCGAATACAAAGGGACCGTCTGATAAGATGTTCCCGGGGCAATTTGAATTTGTGCGCCTCGGAGATGGCATTTATCAAAAGAAGTCACTTTTACAGCAAGTTTGAGGCATAATTGAATTTTTGAAGGCACGTTTTATCGGATTAATCCAAGCGAACTTCGTGCCTGATTTCACAACTGTTCCCTCAGTGCTGCGTTTCCTTCGCGTAAGACGTCACTTAAATCTACAATTTATTCGTAAAGTTTAAGTATTCCTAAAACGTGGGCGAATCGCAGTTCAGTGTCACTTAATAGGGTATTTCGAATTTTCGGGGTTATCGGTGAAAACAAACATGAGTTTTTTACAATATTAGCCAGGCTGAACTTGACTTATATTCTCTTCTCCCCTCCAAGTAAGCGAAAAGCTTGTGCTAGGAGTGGGTACGACAATACTGCAACGGGTGACGCTCAAACCTGCGACCTTTCAGTTTTCAGTCCTCACCTTTAACCGTTAGGCTATTGAGGCTTAAAGTTGCTCGTGATAAAATATCCAGGAAAAGTAAGTAAACTAGTGTAATGTATCGTCTATGGCGAACGCCCAAGACCGGATATCAATTTAGAAAATCCGGAAACTACGATTTGGTAGCTGACCAACATTTCTCGTTGCCAATATTTATGAAAGATTTTGTTCTCAATTGAGTAGGCCTTTGTGGGTACTGCGATAGGCATTCCGAGTTGGCAGTGTCGGGTAACGGGTTCCGAGTGTTGACAAAGGATAAAGGAACGTCAACACAAAGAGTAGACGTCAAACAAAAGTCTGCTGTGACGCGGCGCAGGGCGGGCAATGTCGTGCAAATACGGGTAGCGGGGGAGCCGGTGCCACTGAAAGGCCCGTCTAGTGAATTCAAATTCAAATTTTATTTATTTCATGTAGGCCAACTTGTAGCTCTTATGATACGTCATAAATCTACCACCGGTTCGGAATGCAGATTCTGCTGAGAAGAGCCGGCAAGAAACTCAGCAGTTGCTCTTTTCAAAAAAAAAAAAAAATTTACAACAGGTAACAAAACTATGCTACAATGAAGCTTCAAAATAAACATTAATGAAATAAACATTAGGTATATGAACAGGGCTTCAACTTTGTTATAAGATTCATAATAAGACAAAGGTTGGTATTATATGACATGTCAAAACAATTTTGACATCCTTACTATACAAAATTTTTTGACATCGTTACTATAACAAATGTGAAAGTGTGTTTGTTTCTTAGTTTGTCCTTGAATAACGCTGCAACAGAGCTACGGATTGAAATGATTTTTTGCTTGGGTACTATACCCACGCAAAAAATCACAGACTTGGAGCGTGACATAGGCTACTTTTTATTCCGGAAAATTAAAGAGATCCCGCAGGATTTTAACAACTAAATCCACTCGGACGAAGTCGCGGGCATCAGCTAGTAATTAGGCTTAAGCTAAGCTTTGGTAGGCCCTGAATAAGCTTGGTATGTACCTACATTAGAGAAAAACCGAAATATGTAAAAAAAAATACTGTCGTCGTGGATATTGATCATTTGCAGTAACATTCAATAGGATTACTATCTCTGAAGTACTCGCATTCTTTCAGAAAAACATAACGCAAAAAACTTTTTTTGATTGGAAGGGTCTCGCATACTTATTACCTACTCGTGTAAGTGTGGGGGATAAAATTCCTCCATTCTATCGTGCACTTATCCACCTAATGTTTTTCTGAAAGTGTACGAAGTGTATACTGTGTACCGGCTCTTGGGCTATGGTGTTATACAGTTATTAAGAAGTTCCTAAAAGTTAAGTCCTTTTCGTCATTTAAATGGTATTTGCTCAGCGAATTATAGGCTTCAGAATCATGGGAAGTACGTACAAGTTATTATGTAAATTGTCGTTTCAATTTACTGCAGTTCAGTTTGATTTATATTCATAAATTATAGCCCTGTTACGACTTCACTATGCCCTTCAAACATTTAGTTAACGTGACTAGAAAAAACTTCTATCTAGAAAGTCTCTATTAAATTAATTAATATTAAGAAATATGGGAATGCAAATACCTCGCAATGTCGGCGAGTCGCGGCGCCCGGCCGCGCCGCGCGCCGCCCAGCGGCAACACCCCCACCTGGGAAGGGTAACACTTGCATTCACTTCACTGTATATTCACTTAGGACCGCGTGTAATGGTAAATCTTCAGATGCAGGAACATTTTTACGATTTAGGGGCCCGTTTGGGAAATATTAAGCTATAAAGCGAAAATTCGTTCGAGTTGGGTGTCCCCCCTTGGATGAAAGCTTCGAGATGTGTTGTAGTCTAAAATTGCTCAGTGCCTGAAGACCTAAAGTCTTCGAACAGTGCGTGTTGCGAGTGATGACTTATGGATCCGAAGCATGGTCGCTTACTATGGGCCTTAAGAAGGCTCAGGATCACACAGCGGGCGGCAATAGAAACGATGAAACCGATGCGCGACGCTGGAAAAATACGCGTCGAAATCGGTTAAAAATCACGTTGTATTTAATCTCTTATGGTGGTATACATATATTCGTATACTACTACGAGAACGAGACTTTATATCGTAAAATCAGAGAGTTGTGATATCCAGGGAGTGGAGCACTTCTTTTTGATATGAAAGTTGCATTCACCTTGTGATTTAGTTTACTGTAATTATACTGTGTATGTAGCTAGACATAATATGTGTTAACTGTTAAACCACAGACGCTGTTAATCTTGATCAAATAATCCCAGGACACATGCAAACACTTAAACAACAATAGGCTCACAAACAGCGCTGAACAAAGACGTGTAGAGCTGAACTAATATACGTTCGGGAGGCTTCATTAAACGCCTTGTCTGGGCTTACGGACGTCACACCAACTGTTCAATTCACATCTTATTTATTTAATTGTTATAAAATAATACGAGTACGTATGTACCGTGGTACCACGGTAATTATTTTAGTTGGGATTGTCGATATTTCGATCCAATCGCATGGACACAGTGGTCACGACGCGACTGCGGTTAAACCAGGAATCAAGTCTAAAATCTTTATCTTATTTATTTGTTAAGGCTGACTACAATATGGCTTGATCTCATTGGGGTGTCCTACTAATTATTTCTTCTTCTTCTTCGTCAATTGCTAGACGTCCACTGCTGGACATAGGTCTCTTGCATGGACCTCCACAGGCCTCGGTCCCTGCTACTTATTACTTACTTCCTACTAATCCTACTAATATAAAAAATTGGATGAATGGATGGATGTTTGTTACTCAATCCCGCCGCAACGACAACCGATTTGGCTGTTTGGCACTCAGATTTTATTGGAAGACAAGATAGTCCTTGTCTGCGATCTTACCTGATGATAAGTGACGATGCAGTCTAAGATGGTAGCGCGCTAACTTGGAGGGGGCATGGCAGTGTATATTCAACCCATATCCCGCAGATATAATTATTTTTTTATTCGATGACAAGATAGTCCTTGACTGCAATCTCACCTGATGGTAAGTGGTGATGCAGTCTAAGACGGTAGCGGGCTAACTTGGACGGGGTAGGTATGGCAGTGTACTCATACCCGGTTTCTACACGCCATCGTGCCGGAACGCTAAATCGCTTGACGACATATCTTTCACGGTAGGGTGGTAACTAGCCACGGCCAAAGCCTCCCACCAGACTAGACCAGAGACAATTCAGAAATTATAAATTCCCAAATTGCCCCGTCGGGGACCGAACCCGAGACCTCCCAGTTATAAGACCACAGCGCTCACGACTGCGCCAGGGAGGTCGTCAATCCGTTTCTTAGTGGAAATCTTGGCTCATTAGGGACTAGTGAGCCGTTGGTGACTGACTGACTGAATGACCGATGATGATGATGTGAACAGAATTATGTGAATAAAACTCAAGCAATCTTTTCGGGACCAAATTAAACAATCACCAAATTCGACTAAAACAGATGAAATTTGTGAAGTATTTTATAATCAACCAATCTTTCTTGCTAATTCTATTCAACAAATAAATAGATTTTGATTTTGAGTTCGATAGGCGAAATCAAATTAGGTTAAATGCTTCGCAAACAATTCGATTAATCGCTGGCGGTGAAATGTATTCGATAGTAAAAAATAGTTCGACCAAACAGCGGGCACCCGCCAACAAGATATTTATTAGACAAAAAATATTGTGTTCTTGCCCGGAGCGTTAGCTATTAACCATTGTTGAAGACGTAGAATGCCTTTATTCGTTAAAAAAGTAAAGTTACATGTCAATGTCAGAATCAGAAAAATCTTTATTGGCAGCTGTAAAGACACAAAAGTACAAAATAAATCAAAATTTAAAAACACAGCTATAAACGGTATTAGATGTCGTTACTCTTTACCAAACTCTTGGCCAAAGACAAGACCAGACAAAGGACAAATTATAAATTACCAAATTGCCCCTGCCGGGAATCGAAACCTAGACCTTCCAGTTATAAGACCACAGCGCTCACCACTGTATCAGGGAGGTCATCAAATGCAAAATTTAAATGCTTAGGTGGAAATAAGTAAATAATAATTATTTACTACTATTACTTATCGTACACTCATCACGCTCACACAGGACCAGGAAGTCGGTTATAAAAATAAAGACGACATGAAGGGAATCCGTACTTTCATAAGTTACATAAACATTTTCACACTGCTTCTACCAGACTTGACTCTTTAACCCCTGTCACACAGCTCCAACTGTGTCTGAAAGCTCCCAGAATTACCTAACTGAAATTGAACGAATATCTATCTATCTATCTATATCTACTTATAATAAAACTGTAACGGGACGAATTCTGTCCATTAAATACATTTTGAAAATTTTAATCGGAAGATGCTTTATTATCGATACTAAGCCCAAAAATTTTTTTTAGTGATGTCTGTCTGTCTGTGCGCGCATCACACGAAAACTACTGAACAGATTTGAATGAAATTTGGTAGAGTGGTAGCTGATACTCTGGGTCAAAATATAGAATACTTTTTATCCTGATTAACAATAAGGTTTATCTATGATAGGGGATAAAATTTTTTGTTGATTTTGCTTCATAACTTAGTCAAATCTAAACCGAAATTGGTAATTCTTTTTTTATTATAAATTGTGTACTATTAGAAATATTTTGTCCAATTTTGGTGAAGATCTACTAAATATTATCGGAGATAGAGGACATAAATTCTCGCGGATAGTAGCAAGTCACTCTAAACTTTTTTCACGCGGGCGAAGTCGCGGAAATCAGATACCTAGTCTTTAAAATAAAAACATTGACTCAAATAAATAAGTTAGAACGAATTGAACGAATAAATATGTTTAAGTCATCTGTTTTTCTATGAAACACTTACAAGCCAATTTTCGTTACCTTTGAAACGCCGCTGTCAACTCGCTACCTAATTCATTCATTACAGAACACCTTAAAGGCTTCGAGTACATTCCCTTTTAGCACAAAGGAACTCTTTGAGTGTCGCCCGGTGTTGTTTCAAGAACGACTGTTTACTTGTTTACTATACTTTAAATTAGGTACATATTTTGGGAATGAGAATTGAGAACCCACCTAAGGGCCTTTACGCACCGCATTTGATCTGAATTCGAGACATTTCAAATTTACAAACTAGAGGTGCCACGAATATTCGACAACTATTCGGTATTCGGCCGAATATTGCGAACTATCCGGCTGAATACCGAACAGTAAAGCACGAAAAAAAAATGCATAATATTACTTATAAATAGGTGATTTTTTATTAAATGGTGTCATTTCGTAAAGCTTTTCGCGAACAAACGTTGCAATGCAATTTTCTCAAAATAATGACATTAAAAGTAGACAGTTTGATGTAGTTCTATACTAACTATCTATCAACAAATAAAGTGTGTTGTGATACGACTCAATCACGAATGGAATAAAATCGCCCACGGCACGTCGCCACCACACTTACTTTAGTGATGCAGGCTCAAACCTGTCACCCGCGTAAGATGGTGTTGCCGATCAGTATTCGGCTGCCTGATATTCGACGCTTCGACCAAGAGCCTAGACGAATATTCGCTATTTAGTATTCGTTCAAATCAGTATTCGTGGCATCTCTACTTGAAACCTCGGATAGAATACGATATTAGATTTTCTTTTTTTCCTTCTAAATAATGACTAAAAGCAAGCGTAAACTTGACAAATATTCTCCTCTCCCCTTCAAATAAGGGTTAGGAGTGGGTACGACAATGATGCAACGGGTGGCGATCGAACCCCAATGGGTATTGAGGCTTAGCTTTTACCTTTACCCTTACTAATCCTTACTGCGAAATGGGTATAGTTGAGGACCTGGAGAGTGACAGGTTCCTTTTAATCAAGGAAAATCAAAGAGTTCCCGCGGGATTAAACCTAAATCCAAGCGGTCGAAGTCGCGGTCATCAGCTAGTAGGTAAAATAAATGATGTATTAGGTGATATAATGCTTTCACGTATGTGGAGTCTACCGTCTCCAAAGAGTTCTTACTGCTGGCTGGCTGGCTGGTTTTAACTTCTATGTTCGAAGGCGTTAGGAATGGATGTTTTAAATTCCGAATGTTAGGGAATTGTAAGTTTGGACATGCGCTTCAATTCATTGTTTTTTTATCCACCTTCAGAGCTGGTGGTGTTTTGTGTATTGAAAAGAGTATGCTCTAGGCCTCTGTTCACGATATACATTTGCGGCGCATGTTCAATCATTTCTTACAAAGTGTATTAGAAGTTATTATTATTATTGACTGAATACAAGTGTAACTGGTGCGACATGATTTTTATTTAAATAGAACTCATTTACCCCTATACGTGAAACCCTGAGTCAGTTTGGGTAGGTGCCTATTTCCACGGGCGTTAATTCCGAGGTGGCAGCTCACTCGCTCGTCAAACTGTGGAGAGCAGGGATTAATTTATCACTCGCTTGCAGCCGCGCGCCGCGCAGCGATTAGTTTTGTTCTTTATTTTCTTATTTCATTAGGGTACCTGTCCACTGGGACGGAATGGCGTAGTCGCTTAGAGACCAAAATCATCGGATATCGAAGATTTCTCTGCTGGGAGGCTTTGGCCAGACGTGCCGCCAAGCGATTTAGCGTTCCTTCACGATGGCGTGTAGAAACCGATTAGGGGTATGGGTTGAATCTACACTGCCATACCCCTTCCAAGTTAGCCGGCTACCATCTTAGACTGCATCGTCACTCCATCGGGTGAGATCGCAGTCAGGGACTATCTTTACATCGAATAAAAAAAATTGCATAGTCTTATATACCCTTAGACTCCTTAGACGTGGTACAGTGCTAAATTAATAGCTCCGAACTATCAGCAAACTTCCTCCTATTATTTTGTCAAGGTGCAAGACCGAGGCCTGTGGAGGTTCATGCAAGAGACCTATGTCCAGCAAAGAACAGCTATCAGTTGATTAAGAAGAAGAAGAAGAAGAATAGAGAGCAAACGAGCTGGCGATCATGTCTCAAGGCCCGTAGGTACTTGGCTAAGTACAGTCTCATAATTTTACATAACATACAGTCGTAATTGGTATAGGCACCTTGGGAAATCAAAATTTAATTCCACCTGATAAGCGGGGGTCAAAGTTATCAAATACTTGGCAACATTTTGATATTCCCCGATGAAGCAGTACCTACATATGCGAGACTAATGGGCGGAAGGGGGCATAACATTGTTGTATGAAACTTTGATGTGAGGGTGGCAGTAGCACCTAACATATTACCGAAGTATTTATCAAGTTTCAAAGTGAATACTAGTCTAGTTACATAATTTATGTATTATAGATAGATACGGGTTTGATTCCCGGGTGGGGCCATAAAATGTATTGGGTTTTTCTATCAAGAAATTCTCAGTACTAGCCCGGAGTTAGGATTTCGGCGGTAAGTCAACCCCGTGCCTCGGAGAGCACGGAAAGCTCTTAACAAAGAAACCGGCCAAGTGCGAGTCTGACCCGCACACGAAGGGTTCCGTACCATATAGTACAAGATTTAACACCAGTGATTATTACGATTGAGCAAAAACAAAGGTTTATTGTATGGTATTTGTTGTTATAGCGGCAATAGAAATACACGTATTATAGAGATATTATAGTGCACAAGCATATGTGCAAATACAAGTGCACTCCCTCACTCCCACAGACGGAAGTTCGATACGACCGAAGAGAGATCAGGCGCAGGACCGACAGCTTCACGTGCTCTGCAAGGCACGGGGGTGACACACCGCTACTGTCCGTGACTTCGTACGCGCAGATTGAAAGTTTTTTAATTCCCACGGGAAAACTTATTTTCCGGGATAAAGCTTATGTGCTAATTCAGACTATAATCTATCTCTGTGTAAAATTTCACCCAAATCGATTCAGTCATTCCAGCGTGATTGAGTAATAAACATCCATCCATAGATCCAAACTTTCGCATTTATAATATTAGTCAGTTTAGTAGGAAGTAAGATTAGGTATTCTGTGCTAAGGGAAAGAAAAACCCATTGCTCAGTAACAGGGTCCCGTTAGCACCCTTTAGGGTACGGAACCCTAAAAACAGAATTACTCACACAAGAGGACAAAATTGAAAGCATTTTTCAGTTCAACATCAAAAAGTAAAGCAATGTAGCACAAAACAAATAGCGAAGTGGCAAAGCTTTGGAAAATAGGAAAGCCAATACGAACAAAGTTTTCTGTGGAACCCCACTTCTGTACTGAAAGTGGGTAAGCTGACTTCGTCGAGGGTATTTACGTCCACGAATCAATATCCTGACCTGTATCTACGAGTAATATTGTCACTCATCTATGAATACTTCATTATTTACTAGTTAAGGGCCGCAGCTTCGCTCGCCTGGATTTAGTTATTAAGAATCCCGTGGGATCTCTATGATTTTCCGGGATAAAAAGTAGCATATGTCACTCTCCCGGTCCTCGTCGATCCGTTGCTTTGTTGCGGCGTGATTGTAGGACAAACCAACAAACCAAAAAACTTTCACATTTATAATATAAGTAAGGATTGTTATTATTTTAGGCATATATTTATATATGCAGAAGCTGTGAGGCCTGTGAGTAGTATTTACTCACAGTAAAAAATTTTTTTGTTTCATTCAAGGTTGTGTTTTTTGGGTTTTCATGTAACGCAGAGCGGTTCTATGTTTGCGGTCTCGTATAATGTACTTAATTAAAACTCTATAGTAATTATAGATTCAAAAACTGCTGCGTCATCTCGTTCTATTCGTTTCCTAGATTGTATCATTATCTTAATATTAATAAAATCATCTTAAAATCTTTAAAATATATAAAAGGACAAGGTGACTGCCTGACTGACTGACTGATCTATCTAGCACAGCTCAAAGCACTGGACGGATCGGGCTGAAAGGCATACAGGTAGCTATTATGATGACGTAGGCATCTACTAGGAAAGGATTTTTGAAAATTCTAACCCCAAGGGTCTTAAAAAGTTGTTTCAAAAATCGAACTTTTAAGGTGAGCGAAGCGGCGGGCAAAAGCTAGTGTTAATATTACAGGAACAGGTCAAGTGCGAATCCAATCTTGCTCTTTCTTAAGCCAAAAGGAAGAGTTATGATTTTGGCAGTCTGTGTATGTCGTATGCACTTTTAATTTTTATGTATGTGAATATTTACGTATGTTCCACTGTAGCGCCTGAACTCTAGAGCCAATTTTGATGAATGAAGTTTCAATCGGTTCATTATTATGGTCCGCGTGACATAGGCTAGATTTACAGGCTTAGCTGTACGGTTTGGGTGATTTAGGCTAGATTTACCATCGGCTTAGCTGTACCCTTTAAGCATCCTGTCGCGCCTTTTGGCACCCTTTGGGTACGGAATCCTAAAAACATTGAGTTTGTCTGGTGGGAGGCTTTGGCCGTGGCTAGTTACCACCCTACCGTCAAAGACGTGCCGCCAAGTGATTTAGCGTTCCGGCACGATGGCGTGTAGAAACCGGGTATGAGTACACTGCCATACCTACCCCGTCCAAGTTAGCCCGCTACCGTCTTAGACTGCATCACCACTAACCATCAGGTGAGATTGCAATCAAGGACTATCTTGTCATCAAATAAAAAATATATTTATATCTGCGTCCTAAATAAGACCTTGTTTTGACGCCTGCGTCACGAGGCCCTAAGGTCGAGACCTCAAGTTCGTGTCGGGGCTATTTTGGGGAAACTTGTCACGAACTTTCCAGCGAGTCGTGGAAAAAACATTTCCAATGGTTTAAAAAAGCAGGTTTTGCATTGAAGTGAAAACTTCTTTAGGCGGGTCAAGCGATTCTTGGTAGTAGCGGAATAACTTATGGGTTCGCGTCGACGACATGCCAAGGTTACCGGTGTATCCAAGTATATCTGTAGCTATGAACATGACGTATTTTGACTTCTGTGGGCAGTCCCCATGACTTGCCAGTTTTTTTCTTTAGTAATTCATTTTATTAAGTAGTTTGCCAACAGATAATTATACATAGATTACGTTCTTTGATTACACTACACATATAGAAACATTTTAAGTGTACCTACACCCAATTACTGGCAAACCAGCTTGCATTATATGAATAAACGTGCAAGTGCAGGATTGCAACAACAATTAAAGCGTACTCATATAATATCGATCGAACTTCACTTTGCAAATTCGTTTGATCACATATTATATAGAAGAAGTAAATACTAAAATATGATATTAACATTTAGGAGAATTTCAATAATAACAATAAAAGAAATCTATTTTGCAACTGCCCATTGTCGTTGACATTATTCTTACAACAGCGCACGACTGTATCGTTGCTGCATTGCGCCTGTATCGATGCTGTATCGCGATAGTAGAGACGCAGCCGCCTGAGCCATTAAACGTGTCGTATCTATTCTCTTTCCATGATCGCTAACGCTGTAAAGCATGGGTTCCCAACATTTTTTATCATGCTTCTGTAGGGATAGGGCGTGCGATAATAAACTTTGGGATCTCCTGCTTTAAGCGTTATCGCTAAGTTGAATCCCTGTAAAATTCACCGTGGGCGACCCGCCTAAAATAGCAAACGTACATGAATAACTGCAAAAAAAGAAGAACTTCTAACAATGTTGCACTATTATACCTACTAGTATTTAATTCCGAGTATAAGTATGCTTTGTAACTCCGAAAGTTTGTTGCAATCGCTCCCAGTGGCATTTGCGTTGTAAAACACAAACAAATCAACGGATAAACTTTCACAACTTATATGAGTGGATGGAAAATTGGTTTGGGAAATGTTCCACAGCACATTTCTAAACCAATGCCCACAAAGTAAATATTTAGTCATTCGGGCTACCTATTGTGGGCGTTGTGGGAGCTATCATACAGTTGTTTTAGGATTGTATCAAATCTCTTAAATAAATGTTGACAGGAGCTTTACCTTTGCCATGAACTCTAGTTTTGATCTTCAACTAGTTTTTATTTTGAACTAGCCGATGCCCGCGACTTCATCCGCGTGGATTTAGTTTTTAATATCCCGCGGGAATTCCGCGGAATTTTAAAAACTCCGCGGGAAATTTTCCGGGATAAAAAGTAGCCTATGTCACTCTCCAGGTCCCCAACTATACCCATGCAAAAAATCACGTCGATCCGTAACTCTGTTGAAGGGTGATTGAAGAAGAAACCAACAAACAAACACACTTTCACATTTATAATACTAGCTGATACTCGCGAAGTGTGAATTGAGGTTTTTTTGGAGTCCCGTGAGAACTTTCTTATTTTCCGGGATAAAAAGTAACCTATGCGCTATTCCAATCTATAAATCTGAGACTGAGGCCTGGGAAACTCCATGCAAGTGATCTTTTTCCAGCCGTGGACGTCTATGGGTTGAAGATCAGTTGGATTTATCAAACTTATAAAGAAACTGCAAAAGTAAAGTTTTATGGATTTGAACGAACAGATTATAGAGACATTTCAAAAGTTTATCAAAAGGGTTGGTGATTGAAGAAAACTTCCAGTGTGTCTTAGAAAGAATTCAAATTAGTTAGTCCCTACTAATCGTAGTGAACACAAAGTTGCGTCTGTTCCCCAGAGTTTTGCATATACTACCCGTCCATTTCAAGATGGATCTCGTAGACCGTTACAAAATGACGTCATACTTTTTTTTACTGTAGCCACGACTGTGACGGAAGTTTTCTTCTCTGGCGATGCTTTTCATGCTTAGAGTAGCGCTCCGCAGAAGAAGAGGCCAGAGAAGAAGGCGCCAATTTGCCTTCATCCCCCCGGAGCTTCCTAGGGTGGCGGGATGATCGGTCGAAACCGCTGGAATGCCACACTTGAATGCGAGCAGTGATCCTGTGGCTTTCCTATAAAAGCGAGGACGGGCCCGTTGGGTTTTAGTGGGTATTTTGGCAGTGCCAACGAGTCCCACGTACCCGCCTGTTGTCAAGATGGGCGGGATGCGTAAAGGCCTTTCCCAACTTTAAAAAAAAAAGGTATATAACCGACTATATACTCCAAGTTTTCATGGCTATGACATGCATCATATTGAATGTTGAATAGCGTGATTTTTAATTTTTTTTTTCCGCTTGAAAGAAAATCATTAATTGAAGTAATAAATAGTCTAGCCGTGCAAAACTTTTCCTCTTTTACTCATCGTAGAAAATATTTTTGTAATTTAATCGATAATTTTAAATGGTTATCACACGTTTATTTTTCTTTTTAGAAGACTGTCTATTTAATTTTTAATAAACTAGCTGATACCCGCGACTTCGTTTGCGTGGATTGAGGGTTTTTTATTCCCGCGGAAACTCTTTAATTTTCCGTGATAAAAAGTAGCCTATGTGCTATTCCAGACTATAATCTATCTTTGTGCCAAATTTCAGCTAAATCGGTTCAGTCGTTGCGACGTGATTGAGTAACAAACATCCAAACATCCACACTTTAACATTTATAATATTAGTTTATAATAAATAATAATTTACTTTTAACATAGGCAACGTTCTAATTAGGTAGAAATAGGTACTAAGAACTCAAAATGTCGTCTTGTAATCACATAAGATTTAAATTAAGAGTGTTATTCGAATAAAGCAGTATAATAAGCCTTTACACCCAATTAGTAATTCCTTATTTGAAGCGCATGGTTAAAATCCCATTTATCAGCTAAAGGGTGTGATTTAATCCTTGTAAAGTCAAATTTCCGATGGGCTTACAAGGGATGCTTAGAAAGGATCTTTGAGATTACAAATTAGGTAGGCAGGTACAACTTAAACAGTATTCATTAGTATTATTAAGATTCCGTACCCAAAGGGTCTCCGCTGTCCGTCCGTCTGACAGCAGACGATCTGCTCTATCTCATGAACCGTAATAGGTAGATACCTGAAATTTTCACAGAATGTGTATTTCTATTGCCACTATAACAACAAATAATAAAAAAAAATTAACAATTACAGTATTTATATAATTAACGTGATTATGTCAATTTTATTTAAATTGTGTCATATACAACTGACATAAAATTCAAAGTCCTGACTGACTGACTGAGATATCAACGCACAGCCTAAACTACTGAAGTTAGAAACTTGAAATTTTTACAGTTGGTTCCTTTTATGACGTAGGCGCACACTAAGGAAGGATTTTTGAAAATTCAACCCCTAAGGGGGTAAAATAGGGGTTTGAAAAATCGAACTTAACGTGAGCAAAGCCGCGAGCAAAAGCTAGTTATAGTATAACCGGTTTTAGTAAATCATTATAGTTCAGCCAACTAACACTATAACCTATACATACAATTGGCAAGCTTTTATCGATGCAAAACTGTATGAAAATTCCTTGAATAGTTTTTGAGATTAGCGTGGATAGACAAACTCGAAGAAGGGACTTTGTAGGTACTATTAAATTAAGGGACCACTTAAGTTTTATTTCAGTGTATTTAAGTAATTGTTTTAGTACTTACTATAGTATAGAGTAGACGTTACTATAATATAGAGTTAGAGACGAGTTACAATGGTTCGGGTTGTACGGTTACAAACTAACTTGGGCAAAATAAGTAGGTATCCGAAAGTAACATTTCCATTTATTATATGAATATATAGAACAAAAAGGTTTCTTTTTACTTGGAAAGTTGTTGATGTTTTTTACTTATTTGTTATTTTATTCGGTACCTAAGTTTTTTTGACCCTGTTTTGATCAACATGTAGGTTGCTTACTTTAGCTACAGTTCTTAACAAACTTTTTTAAGTTTGTTTTTATTGGGAGTTGATTTTTCAAGGAATCATGAGCTTGTTTGATGATAAAGGTTGAAGCTAGATCCTGCTAGATGACTAACGGGTGACCTCAAACGAATTGCCGATAGCCCTTGGACATAAGCATTATACATAGCGTTATATAGGTATAGCCTATGTGTTAATCCTGGGTATGAGCTATCTCCATTCCACAGCTAAATTGGTCGATTCATTGTGGCGTGAACACAAACACACACACACACACACACACACACACACACACACACACACACACACACACACACACACACACACACACACACACACGCACGCACGCACACACTCACACACGCACATACACACACACACACGCCCAAACTTTCGCTTCTTATTAAATGAAAATTTAACTTTAATGTATATTTATAATGTTACAGGGTCTTTCAAATGTTTGATGTTTTATTTATTACAACGCTGTTACGAAGTAGTATTATTGGTAAGTATTCAAGCCATCGTCGTCAAAATTATGAGTGATAAAAATTTCAGGTGAAGTACCGCCCTTAGCGATTGTTATGGGGTTATCTCAGCAGTAATAACAACTTTTTATACTTCTCGTTTCTATTTTAGTCTCTAATATATATCGCTGTATACTTATATCTCTTCACTAGAGTTCACCATACGTCAGACAGCAGACTATAGTCTATACTATTCCCTTTCTGATGTATAGCGTTATCTCTCTCGATGGAGTGGTACAACTTTCCTAGGTATCGAAACAAAAGTATCGATACTACTCAGGTACTCGATCCTTTTTCCGATTCCCTAAGCATCATGCAAACTTGAACGTAAGTGGCCTCCCTTAGTAATAGGGTCCCATTGCGCGTTGGCACCCTTAGGGTATCCTCTAAAAGGTAAGTTTGGATATAAAAGTTATCTATCCACGTATCTAAAGAAACAAGTTCGCCCTCGATTATAGTCGAAGGTTGAAAACTTGAAGCCTTCAGGGCGATGCAAAGCCAAGGTCGAGGGTCTCTGCGGCCGCCGCGGAAGAGCTCTTCAGATGGAATCTACACAGTTGGTCTAATCAAGAGGTGCTCTAAACAACTCACCGTAGTTTTATGCTGTGATAAGAACGCTAACTCAAGCAGAATAAGTGTCGAGTTTAAACTAAAACCCGCTTGCTGCTTTTAAGAAAATACGGGCACGGAAGTTCGAATTTTAAAACAATAATCACATCACATCACATCAAAATCTATACTTATAATAAAACTGTAACGGGACGAAATCTGTACATCTAAATATATAAAAGGCAAAGGTGACTGACTGACTGACTGATCTATCAACGTACAGCTCTAACCACTGGACCGATCGAGCTGAAATTTGGCATACAGGTAGCTGTTAGGACGTAGACATCCGCTAAGAAAGGATTTTAGAAAATTTCAACTCCAGAGGGTTAAATACTGGGTTAAAAAATCGAACCTGAGGTGAGCGAAGCCGCGGGTTAAAGCTAGTAATATTATAAAGGCGAAAGTGTTTGCGCGTATGTGTGTGTATATTTGTTACTCCTTGACGCCACAACGAGCGAACCAATTTGGCTGAAATCTGGAACGGCGATAGCTCATACCCAGTATTAACACATAGGCTACATTTTATCCCGGAACATTGAATAGTTCCCGCGGGAATTAAAAAACCTTAATCCACGCGGACGAAGTCGCGGGCATTATCTAGCGCTAAATACGAGTACCTAAAATAGAATGTATCTACTTTTAAAACAATGTTATCATCAACTTTTTCTTAAGGTCTAAGAGACGGGTCTGCCCGCGAAATTCAAATTTAATTTGATTTTTCGCAATTTGTAAACTAATACGACAAAGTAGGCTTATGGTATTCAAATTGCGCCAATGGCAGTATCATCTTCACAGGTTTATATACTAATCTTAACGTGAAAGTATCCAGTTTAAGAAATTAGTCAAAATAATGAGTTTGACGTGAGATACTCACAAATAAGTCATTATTTTGATTAATTTCTTATACTGGATACTTTCACGTAAAGATTAGTGTATAAACCTGTGAAGATGATACTGCCATTGGCGCAATTTGAATACCATAAGCCTACTTTGTCGTATTCGTTTATAAATGGCGAAAAACCAAATTAAATTTGAATTTCGCGGGCAGCTCCGTGTCTTGGGCCTTAACTGTGTGATGATTGAAAGGGGTTAACCCCTTGTATGGTCGACTCTACTAGTAGAGTAGTAGCTAATCAAACTAAGTGGCTTGTTGGTCTAGTGGTGCGCATGACGAGGTCGCGGGTTCGATTCTCAGGTCGGGCCAATGCTTTTCTGTGAAGAAATTTTCATACTAGCCCTGAGTAGGAATCTCAGGAAGTTGGCGATGTGTCACCCCCGTGCCTTAGAGAGCACGTAAAGCCGTCGGGTTTCATCAGCCATCGGACTATGAGAGGGAGGGAATAGAGAGTGCATCGATTTGTTGCACACACACTTGTGCACTATAATATCTCCAGTGCAGATGGCTAATATCTGAGGATGTTGGCCCCGAGATTTAATTTAATTACCTAACCAAAAAAAAAGCCATGCTACAGCCAAAAACTTTTCAGATTCGCGATTCGCAGGGTTCAATCACTGAATGAAAAAAAAAAAATCAACACACCCACTGAATGACTGAATGTTTTTATTAGGCCTAGGAGTTTAGTTACTTATTTCGTCTATAAGCTTATATCAGCTCTTTGAGTACCTACCTATATATCAGCTTCTTAGGTTTTTTTTTATTTCTACCAATATGATGTAAGTACATCTCTTACGTCCTAACTACATCTGTACTAAAATCAAATCCCCTAAATGTACCTAGCGATAGTAAAACTCTAGTAAAACCACGAGTAAAACGCTGGCAAGGCGCCAAAAATGTGTTCAGCTTTTCACTTTCATTCCAATGAAACCGAGCGTAGGTACAAGAGCTTATATACTTACATTATGTCGTCTGTACATAATATCATCAGCAAACATTTTATTTTGAGACATGTGTTTAGGACAATTAATTATTTTTTCAAAGATTTTGTCATCGCCGGTTAGGTAACTTTGACCAAAGAATTTTCAATACAAAAACTAGCAGCATGTTGAATTTATTCCCCAGTTAAATGCTATGATCGATCAGTTACTACTAAAACGTCAATTATTATTTGAAAGGCTTTTCTCTGTGTCAGGACAAATAGCTTTAAGACCAAATAATTCTACCACATTCTGGCAAATAAATTATATTCTATTTTATTCTGTAAAAGAGCCCGTAAGATATTATCCGGCGGTTCGGGCTTATTTAACCCAACTCTAGGCTGCTACTGTGAATTTAATTTAATGATTTTTAACTTTTAAAGTGGAATTTTGAACTCAATAACCCGGGTGGTGAACTGGAACTGTAGCGCATGTCCCAAACGACAATTCTTAAAATTATATTCGAAATTTAAATAACGTCGACACAGGGACAATTCTAGCCAGTCCTCTCGACGAAATCGTCAGGCGTTAAACCTCCGTGGACGTCAGACTCTACAGAATTTTTCGCTGAAGATTTGATCTAAAAACCCGTGTTCCACAGTCGAACAAGCGGGTCACTGGCAGTACCTAGCAATAAGGCAGTCTGGACAGGAATGAGGGGAACTGGGGAAGTTACGCGAAATGGCTTAGGTACACTTAAATGTCCGGATTCGGGGTCTGGCTGCGCGCCAGACGCGATAAAGTATCCTGCTGGCAGTTATTTTTGATGGCGATGAGATTGTTTGTCGACGTTGTTCATGCCCGACTAGGATATTACTGGGTTACTTGAACTTGAACAGGGACGCTGGCAAAACAAGCAGATTATATTATACTAGCTTTTGCCCGCGGCTTCGCTCACGTTAGGTTCAATTTTTTAAACTCCTATTTTACCTCCTTCGGGGTTGAATTTTGAAAAATCCTTTCTTAGCGGATGACTACGACAGCAAAGCTACCTGTATGCCAATTTTCAGCTCGATCGGTTCAGTGGTTAGAGCTGTGCGTTGATAGATTAGTCAGTCAGTCAGTCAGTCAGTCACCTTTGCCTTTTATATATTTAGAAGACTAGCTTTTGCCCGCAGCTTCACCCATGTTAAGTGCGATTTTACAAATCCCTATTCTACCCCCTTAGGTGTTAAATTTTCAAAAATCTTCAAAAAAAGTTTCCAAAGTTTTCCTAGCACAAGCTTGACGCTTATTTGGGGATGACAAAGGAACATTACGTGGCTCTTATTCCTTTTATTATAAGAATCAATAAAATTGTGACGCTCTTCCATAGCA
The DNA here is from genome assembly GCA_038048805.1 of Hipparchia sbordonii. NCBI lineage: Eukaryota > Metazoa > Arthropoda > Insecta > Lepidoptera > Nymphalidae > Hipparchia > Hipparchia sbordonii. Next base: position 547,875 of record CM076107.1, on the reverse strand, counting down.
ATTTACTTCAAACAACTTCAATAAGCAAATTCAATTTTCATAAAGTTTTCTCCCAAGTTCACAGGTTTACGTTGAAATGGAGGGTAGGTACGACACTGGGAATTAGACTCAATCCTTGGTTCCGGTTCTTCGCTGGCATCGCTGTAATTTCCCGCAAGTCAAATAAATAATTTTAAGAAGCTTCCGGCTTTAGCTCGTTTCTTAAAACTTTGCGCATAAAAGGACACGGTGTTGGTTTAAATTGTTATCTTGTTCGAAAGGAATACTTTCTCGCTTAACCAGGAACTAAGGTTATGTTTAAAAATATTATTTGACGCTGTTTTCACTGAAATTTTATTTGATATTATGATTACATAATATTTTCTGTTTTTTAATGATTTCGAGCCTAATTTTATTCGTCGTTAAACGAAAGGACGTATAAAATTAGGCTCGAAATCATTAAAAAATAGAAAATATTTTTTTGTTTTAAGTTTTCTTTTATGCATAAGCATATTATGGAGATATACCAATAACTGACAGATACTCCATATGTCAATATCTTTATAAACTATCATTATTGAGCTGAAATAAACACAAAAATAACCGTAAATAACATATTGTGATTAAAATAAAAATATTAAAAAAAACATTTTTAATTAGGCAGATAAAATAATTAATAATTTACAATAATAAATAATATAATATTCCAATTTTTTTGCAGTGTCTATTCAATTTAAGTGGTTTTGCTCGGAAAAACGGCTCTATAACCCTAACTTTTTTATACTGTTTGTTAATGTACATTAAATTTCCCTTCAAAAAAGTTTTCATTCTGGGAATGACCACGCGATATAAAAAAATTTACTTAAGTACTCTATTTATGTATATAGAATACAGATTTTTTTTAAAGAATATCAGCCAAGCTGAACTTGACTTATATTCTCTTCTCCCCTCCAAATAAGCGAAGAACTTGTGCTACGAGTGGGTACGACAATAGTGCAATGGGTAGGGTTCGAACCTGCGACCTTTCAGTTTTCAGACCGCACCTTTAACCGTTGGGCTATTGAGGATTTTCAAAAGAGATAAAAATATAAAAGCACTCAAAGCGGCTCATTGTAAAAGTCATCACAGTAACTGACACCCCATCTCGTAGTAACTTGCCCTCAAGCGTTTGTTTTCTATCACAACAACAAAAGAAAACGCCGTAATTTTCTCATTTTCCTGTCTCATTTATATCGGAGTTTCCTTTTCTCTGCTCCTTAATAACACGGATGTTCGATGTCGCCAGTGGGCATTTCAGTTGTTTATTTGTATACTCAAAGGTATTTCATTAGCTTCAACTTGGCTTATTACCATTTTTATTGTTTTGATCGAAATTGAGAAACGACTGGCCATTGATATTAATTTTCGCTTGATTTTTAGGGTTCCGTACCCGAAGGGTGACCAACGGAACCCTAATACTAAGTCTCCACTGTCCGTTCGTCTGTCTGTCAGCGAGCTATATCTCATGATCCATAATAGGTAGAGAGTTGATATTTTCAGAAAATGTGTATTTCTGTTACCGCTATAACAACAAATAATCCTATTATCCTATTCATCCTATTTAATATTATAAATGCAAATGTTTGATACTCAATCACGTCGCAACGACTGAACCGATTTGGCTGAAATTTAGCAGAGAGATAGATTAAAGTCTGGAATAGGACACAGGGTACTTTTTATCCCGGAAAATTAAAGAGTTTCAGCGGGAACAGAAAAACCTCAATCCACGCGAACAAATTCGCGGGTATCAGCTAGTAAAACTATAAATAATAAAAAAATGACGGTTCGGATGTTTGTTGGTTTGTTGGTTTATCGCTATCGCTAAAGGACAACATCGTCGGAACTCCTGCACTGCATGCTGCTGTATGCTAAAGGAAATTGAATTTATTCAAAGGGATGCGCATTTTATAAAGTTGCAACTGTATAATAGGGGTACAAATACAAGACGATGCTACACCAGATTCAGAGTTTCTCAGAAGACAGCAATAACAATTATTTATTTATCCACACACTTGCTTTTGTTCGCGACTTCGTCCGCGTGGCGTTAGGTATTAAAAACCATTGGGAGCACCGTGGTGGTGGTTTGTATGTCTGAGATTATATTATAATTTCTAAACTCTCTCTGGCCTGGTCTGGCGGGAGGCTTTGGCCGTAGCTAGTTACTACCCTACTGTCAAAGACGATTTAGCGTACCGGCACGATGGCGTATTGAAACCGATTAGGGGTATGGGTTGAGTACACTACCATACCCCTTTCAAGTTAGCCGCTACCATCTTAGACTGCATCGTCACATACCATCAAGTAAGGTCGCAGTGAAGGACTATCTTGTCATCGAATAAAAAAAAAGCAGGAAGTAGGATAGGAAGTGTCTTTAGGTGCTCGTACCTATAGGAATGTTTGATATTTACACAATTCAATACTTGCAAATCAGTGCGATACTCTTGAGGACTACGCAATGACAGGTCTTTGCAAGCGCCGCGAAAAAGATACAGAAAAGTTGTTACCTCAAATAAACTCTTGTAAATCGCTTTTTGAATGTTCACGTAAATCTACCACTGCTTCGGAATACCCGAAAGGGCTATATTCGTATACTGCATTCCTAAACTAAGCGCTAGCCCGCACTGTGAATAAAATCCACGCCATTTTTTTTCTGTTTCACGCAATTTTGTTATACTTGCAATTGTACAGAGAGAGACCCGCATTTGCGATTTAAAATAATGTATTGTAATAAATTAATAGTAATATAATGAAATGTATAATGTATATGTAATAAATTAATAGTAATGTAATGGAATAGATTTTAAGCTAACTTTTAGGCTATGTTCACATGTAACGCGCGTTAACGCGCGTCAACGCGCGATCAAATTTGAAGAGAGTTCAGATGATGAGCGCTAATGCGCGTTGCAAGAGTACTCGTCAGTCTAGTTCGGTAGAACGTAGAGAATGGACGTGGAAGAGGCTATTATTTTGTGGTTATATTATAAAGAAAAATATAGAAAAAGAAAACGTACACATTGGGTTCATCCAATTTTGAAAAATAGAAATAAAAATAAATTATAAAAATTGTTTTTATAGGATTCCGAACCTATATTCCAAATTGCTGGCTTTTTTTCTACTTCATCGATTAGTAATTCGATGTCAATATCTTCAAATTCACTCATTTTAAATGCGAAAATAAAATATAATTACGAAAATTTACATGCGATCGCGATGAAAGCGCGCGCTCAACTGAACAGCAAACGGACATTACATTAATATCAAAGCGCGAGTCAACGCGCGATTGTCTGCGTCTTGAAACTTTTTCTCTGAGCGCCGCGTTGACGCTCGCTGTCGCGCGTTAACGCGCGCGCATGTGAACGGTTGCTAGGTATATATTAGGATGTCTAAGCGCGCGATTTGAAAACGCGCGTCGCAATTCAGCCATCTGAACATAGCCTTAGGCTATGTTCACATGTAACGCGCGTTAACGCGCGTCAACGCGCGATCAAATTTGAAGAGAGTTCAGATGATGAGCGCAACGCGTTGCGAGAGTACTCGTCAGTCTAGTTCGGTAGAACGTAGAAAATGGACGTGGAAGAGGCTATTATTTTGTGGTTATATTATAAAGAAAAATATAGAAAACAGAAAACGTACACATTGGGTTCATCCAATTTTGAAAATTCCGAACCTATATTCCAAATTGCTGGCCTTTTTTCTACTTCATCGATTAGTAAGTCGATGTCAATATCTTCAATTTCACTCATTTTAAATGCGAAAACAAAATATAATTACGAAAATTAACAAAATTACATGCGATCGCGATGAAAGCGCGCGCTCAACTGAACAGCAAACGGACATTACATTAATATCAAAGCGCGAGTCAACGCGCGATTGTCTGCGTCTAGAAACTTTTTCTCTGAGCGCCGCGTTGACGCTCGCTGACGCGCGTTAACGCGCGCGCATGTGAACGGTTGCTAGGTATATATTAGGATGTCTAAGCGCGCGATTTGAAAACGCGCGTCGCAATTCAGCCATCTGAACATAGCCTTAATGTTGCATGCTGTATTCAAGCAGAGTTTGGTTGCCCATTTATTTTATTTGTAACACCTGTATATTACCCAAATTCGCAATAAAGAAATTGATTGATTGATTGAAAAACCGCGTGAAAGTATCAAACTACAGATTTTTTTAAAATATTTACGAGATTTTTTTTCGCAGTGCGGGCTAGGTCTTAGATCCAATTAGTGCGAAATCTCTATAAGAAATGAAATAAAGACAAAAGCTCTGGAATTCAAAACAATGCGGTAAGTACATATCTAGGTCACGCCTCGCGACTAAATTCTCAGCCAAGTTGCATCTTTGGCGCAGCTACATAGGTATGTACCTACGAGCAGCGACTGTCTCTAACGAGCCTCTCAACAAAGCGAAAACTCTAAAAATCGTGTTTTTGTCGCGATTATTATAGTAAACTAGCTTATGCCCGCGACTTCGTCCGCTTGGAATTTGGTGGAACTGTGGAACCAACGACCTGCGACAGTGTTCCCACAAAATACAACATGGGGTTATTCAAGGGGCGGACCAACAAATTCCTAAAAAGCCGGCAACGCATTGGTGGTGCCTCAGGTGCTACAAATGTTCATGGGTGGCGATAATCACTTAACATGCGGTGACCCGCCTGCTCGCAAAAAAATTTAAAAAAAAGGTTTTCGATATCCTTCAAGGTTTTTCGTGATAAAAGTTAGCTACATCAATGTCCAAGTCCTCAACTATTCTTATGCAGAAAAGCTCATCGAACCTTATTGCCCGTATTTATAGGCACACTTGTCATATTGTATAGTGGCGTTTGAAATCGGTTTTTTAAAAAGATTTTTTATTTTTTCCACATAATATCTATTTTTCCTTAGCTAAAATAAGTGGTTTCTTGCAAAAAAGGCTTAAGCAGCGTGTTAACCCACAGTTCTACCCGCATTGACAATTAAACCGCCCTATAAGTGAAAACCAAACTCTGAAAGGTCGTAAGTGCCCATCAAAAAGCGTCCGTAGTGTATTGATCATTGAATGTTTATATACGTATTCCTCAAAGAAATTCCGAACATAGCTCTCTCCAAAGCACGCTGAGCAACTTGAAACCTCGCCTGTAAAGTATTAATTATTACCAAATAATACAAACAATTCGTTACTCCTTTCTTCTTTGTTGCAAGATAGAAGAAAGGCGTAAAGCATTCCCTTTGGAGCAATTCAATTCTCTCGCCCACGCCGTTTCTGTTCGCTTTTCAAGTGGTTTTGCATAAACTTAACTGGAACGTTGTTCATTCAAAGGTTTTTTTTTTGTGGAAAGCCATTAGACCACCTCAAAGTTGTAACTTATTGCCATCTTTACTATCGTATTATTAATGGGAAAGTTTGTTGGATTGTCCTTCAATCCATTATTGCTATAATTACTACAGTTGTATATTGCGAAAGTTAGTTTGTCCTTCAATCACACTGCAACAGAGCTACGGACGACGTGATTTTTTGCATGAGTAGAAGTTGCAAGTAGAGTTGAAGACTTGGAGCGTGACATAGGCCACCTTTTATCCCGTGTATTTTTTCTTTTACACATGTATCCGGTACACAATGTACTCTGTATATTTACACATGTATTCTTTTAGACATGTATCCGTCGCGTTTTGGGTGTGCCCACTTCATAATAAACGTAATCATAAATGCAAAAAAGTGAAAGTAAAAAAAAAACGATTGTGATTGGTTTACGTGTGGAAACCAGGGCAACAAGAAGAAAAAAGGGTCCCGTTGGACCTCAGGGAAAGCTTTCTCAACTTAACTTTAGCAGGTAAAAACTGTAAATAAAACCTCCCTCGAGTTTAATATTAATTTGAAACCGTAGTCTAGTCGGTCCTTTTATGTCACTTAAAAACTTTGCTATGCAAAAATGAAGTTTTAATTTTTCAAAAACTTTGCATTGTAAGCGGGAAATGACTTTAAACTACGGTCTCATTAGCCGTCGCGGAGTTTACTGGTAAAAAGAAAGGTACGACGAGTGTCGCAATGGAATAATGGGTTATTGTCATGGCTCACAGCATTCCCTCCGCGCCAGACTGCAGTCTGGACTTGCAATTAACCTTTAACTTTCAGCTGAGGGGCGACTGGCGACCGTGCATATCGTCACATTTACTGCAAACTTGCGGAATTTGCAAAAGATGCATTTAGAGGTAAACGTTTTAAAAGCACAGAAAACTTGTCTTTTTGTTTTTTTTAACTGACTTCAAAAAATGGAAGAGGTTTTCCATTAGTCGGAACCTTTTATTTTTTATTTTTTATATATTCCACGACGACTCGAGGGCCGATTTGGAAAATTCTTTTTTTGTTTGTAAGGGTATACTTTCCAGGTAGTCCCATGGTCATCAGGTTAGGATACCTACGATGATGGGATTCTGGAGAAATCGAGGGAACTCTTCAAATTCTATAGGTACACTTGATATATGTACTTCGTAGTGGCGTTTGAAATCGGTTTTTAAAAAGAATTTTTATTTTTTTAAGTTACATTTTCCTACATAATATCTATTTGTCCTTAGCTGTCAGTGGTTTCTTGCAAAAAGGCGTAAGCGACGTGCTACCCACAGTTCTTACCGCATTGACAATTAAACCGCCCTAGTGAAAACCAAACTCTAAAAGGTCGTAAGCGTCTAGCAAAGGGCGTCGATAACGCGTTTCGCGTATAGGGTCAGCAAGTCCAGAGTTAATCATAGATTAAAGACAGAGGTCAGTGATTGTACCTGTTTCTCTATTAAAAAAAAATATTATTTTCCAAAAATTTTAAAAAACTGTATACGATAAAAAATTGGATGTGCTCGTGACATTTTTTTTTTTGCACCAGAGGCACCACCAGTGCGTTGCCGGCCTTTCAGGAATTTGTTGGTCCGCCCCTTGAATAACCCCATGTTGTAATTCAGTGGAAACACCGTCGCAGGAAGTTGGACATCCGATAACTTTGTTCGTACAAAATGTTACCTATGGCACCCGAACCATAATAACAAAATGGGCTTAGTAGTCAAGGCGCTACAGTGCAACACACGTAAATACAAACATACATACATATACTGCTAAGAATTTATAAGTAAGTAAATAATTACGTAAACAGACTGCTAAAATCAGTAACAGTAACATGCAGTTCTATAAAGTTTCAGCTAATTAGTCATAATAAAAAAAAATAACAGATCTTTTTTCCATTAAAAACATTTTCTGTAAAACTATGAAAGGAAAATGAAAATATAAGAATAATACCGTTGAGTAGCTTTATTCTAACGACTTTTTAATTAAAAAGCACTGAACAGAAAATTACTGTTCAAGACGGCTTCAATACAAACTGGCTCCATAATACCTACTTGTGGCCTCCCACAGAATGCTGAGACCGATTGCTAATATCGGTTAACTACATTTCTCATTAACTCAAAAAATCTAAGGCTGAAATCTATAGACAGCAGTCTCACTCAGCTCAGACTCAAGACGGAGTTAAAACGAGATTTATGTCTCGTTTCGATCGTTCCGTAGAACAAAGTCTCATCTGCTAAATTCATAACTTGAGATTTGAGCCTTGCAGATGTGACTTTTAAGGCTCAAATTTCAAGTTGTGAATTTAGCAGATGAGACTTTGTTCTACGGAACGGTCGGTTTTAACATCTATTTTGAGTCTGAGCTGAGCACGCTCTGTATATCTCAGCATAAGAAAAGATAGTAAGTAATAGGTACTTCTCCAGGTCCAAGAAGAAGGAAAAGAAGAATGTAATTAGTAATAGACGTACCGCCAAGCGATTTAGCGTTCCGGCACGATGGCGTGTAGAAACCGATTAGGGGTATGGGTTGAATGTATACTGCCATACCCCTTCCAAGTTAGCCCGCTACCATCTTAGACTGCATCGTCACTTACCATCAGGTGAGATCGCAGTATAGGACTATCTTATCATCGAATAAATCGAAATTGTCATCGAAATTTACTTTACAGAATATGTAAAATAAACAGAAAAACCATATAAATCGTAAGCCTTTCAAAACTCGGGTAGATAAAACATAATATGTGAAATCAATAGCCGGAGTATATTACATATACTATATGTAATGTACAATATGTCGGGGTTGATTTAAATTTTTAATTTCCACTTGTGGTTTTACTCGGTGTACAAATAAAATATTCTAACCGAAAAAAGGTTACATTGTGTCACAGCCTGTCACATTAAAGTTGGGTTTTGGCCTTTTGGGCTTCATATTTTGCCCAGTCGCCGGGGCCGCTTCAGAATATTTTGGAACCCTTTTTCGGAGGGTACCTAATCGTTGAGCGGTCAACCGCCCAATCCGAAAACGCCTCTAGATCTAGTTTACGATACATTTATTGTATATGAAAGTCCTCTTTCACGCTTTTTGGTCAACTTAGCTAAAATAAATATCGTTCCGAACACATATTTCTTTTTATTAAAGCAAAATTTTTATTAGTGCTTTCTAATAATATAAATGAAAGTGTTTGTTTGTTGGTTTGTCCTTCAATCACGCTGCAACAGAGCTACAGATCGATGATTTTTCGTATGGGTATAGTTGAGGACTTAGATAGTGACTTATGCTACTTTTATGCCGGAAAATCGAAGAGTTCTTTTTCTTTTTTAAGACTAAATCACGCTAAGTCGCGGGTATCAGCTAGTATTATATATACTAGATGACGCTCGCGACTTCTTTTGATTCCCGCGGGAACTCTTTAATTTTCCCAGATAAAAGGTAGCCTATATGTTAATCCTGAGTATGAGCTATCTCCGTTCCAAATTTTAGCAAAATCGGTTCATTTGTTCTGGCGTGACGGAGTAACAAACATTCATCCATACATCAATCCTCACAAACTTTCGCATTTATTATATTAAGTAGGATGATGCTACAAGTATATAGGCTCTAGTTCCGCTACACGATAGATTCAACAGTCATTATCATATTGTGTGGTTTTGATTAAAATCTGACATGCTTTACAAGACAGTTACTGTTGACTGTGGCATTCTTACATCGAATTGCTTTGATGAAAGCGTTTAAATATGCATATATCCTACTTCCTTATTATCCTTACTAATATTGTAAATGCGAAAGTGTGTTAGTTTGTTGGTTTGTCCTTCAATCCCGGTGCAACAAAGCTACGGATCGACGTGCTTCTATACCCGTCTTTCTATATATGACGTGCTGAGTATATTCATGGAAAAAATTCCATGGATATACTTGAGGACCTGGACAGTGAAATTTTATTCCGGAAAATTAAAGAGTTCCGCGGGAATTTAAAAAAACCTTAATCCACGCGGACGAAGTCGCGAAGGCATCAGCTAGTTTGATATTATATACCTATATACTAGTGCTCGACTGCGATCAGTATCACAAATGATGGTAAGTGAAGATGAAGCCTGAAGATAGAGCGCGCTTGACTAGAAAATGCCTGTTCACTCTTGATTTATGTTAACGTTTCTGAGCGGTAAGGCCGCCAACTTCTACCTTTATGTTTATTTTATTTCTCTGATATTTTTATTCTTCGTATTTTCATATTATAATAGCCTCAATAGCCCAACGGTTAAAGGTGCGGACTGAAAACTGTAAGGTCGCAGGTTCGAATCCCACCCGTTGCACTATTGTCGTACCCACTCCTAACACAAGCTTTCCGCTTATTTGGAGGGGATAGGAGGATATTAGTCAACTTCAGGTTGGCTAATATTCTTTAAAAAAAAAATATTCATTCTTGTAACACAGGTGTACGAATAAGCGTAAAACTTGTGCTAGAAGTGGGTACGATAATAGTCCAACGTGTAGAACTTGAACCTGCGACCTTTCAGTTTTCAGTCCGCACCTTTCACCATTGGGCTATTGAAGCTTAAATGAAACTTATTTTAGGATGCCAGCTTGCCGTCATTAACGTTTTGCGCACCAGTTCGCAACACTAATGACTATAGAGGAAAAACACAAATAGGTTATTATATCTAGGCATTGTTAATGACCTATTGTATAATGACGTTTTTACCCGACTGCGGCACGCAAAGGGGGGTAATGTATTTATCAATTTATGTATGTATGTGACGCTCCGGAAGCGGCAAGTGGCTTTAAACTACGGTCTCTAGCCAATTACGCTTAGGCCGATTTTGATAATTCTTACGTCAATCGAATTGAGTTAATCTTGGGAGCGACACTAAAGACATAACAGTAATCAAAATTCAATATGGCGACCACCAGACGCTATATTGTGAAAAAAAAGTCTAACTATTTTAGTGGGGTATCATTGAAAAGTTATTTGAAAATAAAATTAATGTTAGATTTCTTTGATCATTTTTCATTTTGAATGAGCATTTACGATTATGACAATTTAGGGTTGTTTTTCAGTTGATTTCCTTTAAAGCTTGCTAGGGCTAAGGGCCCACGACTTCGTCCGCTTAGATTAAGTTTTAATTACAAATTCCGCAAAAAAATTGTTCAGGGAAAAACATATTCGAAGTCGTTTTCCAGGGTGGAAGCTATATCTGGTGAAGCGGCTGAAATATTGTGAAAAAGTAACAGAAGAATACACGTTTAGTTTTAGTAACTTAGTATAGTGTAGCCTTGGCTTAACCTTAGGGTTTACCTTAACTTAGCCTTAGGGCTTGAGCAGATTATTTTATAAGTAAGTCGACCCTAAAGAGTGACATAAACTTTTTATCCCGGATAAACAAAGGAAATTCGCGGGCTTTTGGTAGCCTCTTATAATGAAAAAATAATCACCTAATCACATTTATTTCGAAAGTCGCGTGCCAAAAGTAGTATCTTGTATTGAGAAAATAATTGCCTAACTACACTAATTTTTTCCACCATGTATTGGCATTGAACCACCATGGCCTAATGATTATAGTGCCAGGAATATATTATCCTTACCAGAGACGCAGGTTCGAGTCCATCGAGTTTGAATACTACGATGCCACAGGCAGACAAAACAAACGGTCAATTTTATAACATCCTTCTTTTTGTGTCGGCGGGTAAAAACAACTCTAAACACATTAAAAGTAGAGTCAAAAGTCACACAGAAACTTCCGCATCCCAATGGCCTGAAATAGAGTTAAAACTTAAAACTATCTATGTAGAGGTTTTTATAGTTAGAGGAAGAGGAAAAAAAAACAATTACTTACCGTCCCGCCTCCACACTTAACGTCCTCTGCCATTTAGCACTCGTGCCAGCTACCATAACACAATGGGAAACGTGCAAACACCATGAAAAGTCACCAAATACCACGTAACCAAAGCTCAAACGCAAGTTACGCCACAATTAAAACTGAAATGGCGTTCGGAAACAAATGATGCGATTCGTGATTCGAAAATGGAATGTTTACAACAAATTGTTTACATTCGGAATCGGGACGCGACTAGTCTGTCCCGGTGTTTGGTGGTGACTGGGTGCGCGCGCCGACCCGTCGCCATGGCAACGGGGGCTGATGTCTAGCTTGTCACTTGTTATGTATTCGACAAGTTGTGATTTATTACTATTATGTAAACTGGAGTGGCGACCTCCTCCAGGAAGCGCAGTTTTGGCAGATCTTCCACTAGGTTGACCGACGACGTCAGACGACAGACAGAGCCGCTGGGTACAGGCGACGCAAGATCGAAGCCTGTGGAAGTCCACGCAAGAGACCTTTGTTTAAGAGAGAACATATATCCAATGATAAAGACGAAAGAAGTTATATCTTCTTCTTTGTTCTTTATGGTTGATGTGATCTATATTGTGACAGTCTCGTGGTAAAGACAGTGGTCCTTATCTGAGAGTAATGGGTTCGATCTCGGGCACGCACCTGTGACTTATCGGAGTAAGGTATAGGACGCAAAATTAAATATCACATGCTGCAACTGTTAATTGTTTTGCTACACGGGTTTCGATATTATTGAATTAAAATCTATTTGGAAAATTGCAACGCCTTGATTCAATCATAGCAAACTCAATCGGGAAGGTAGTTGCCTATTTTCATAGGCACGTGCTATCGACATAGCTACACTGCCTACACCATAGACAGTAGAGCCGGTTGCAAACTTAATGTGCAATCAGATTCTGAACAAAAATAAAAGATGACGCCTGCGACTTTCTCTGTGCTTCTTTGGATTTTTTTAATCTAATAAAGATGCACAACTAAAACAATTGGTGTGGTACGTAATCGTATAATTTTATCACAATTATATTTGAAAAATCCCTTTCGGACTCCGGAATGAAAACTGTATCTATCTGTGCCTAACTTCGTCAAAATCGGTACAGCCCGTATAGACGCTAATATTGTCCCTGATAATCTGTATAACATTTTTATTTAATTGCGATGGTATCCGATATTTTCGCCTAGTTAGTTAAAATACATGTAAAGTTCTTGTAAGACGGCTGATCGCATGATTTTCGCCGGAAAAAAAGATGCACATACAAAGTTGCGTGTAAAAGCCGGTACCTAATTCGACCGTAGCAATTAACATAGTCGCATGTGAAAAACCACTACTCCAGGGCACGGCCGCTCAAAGCTTCAAATATGTGAAAAGTGAAAAACAGTCAACATATCCAACCCTTGCACTTGCAAAAACCAAAGATGGTTGGTTGATTCCAAAAGTTTCACAATTGTTGGGGGCATTGCTATCCCCATTCTAAGACCCTTAATGCAACAAAACGAAAATCGCCAAAATGTAGATCCGACACTGTTAATTGCTACGGTCGAATTATCTACACGGCTGTCAGTCAGCCCATAAAGCAACATAGCAACGTACCAAATTGATGGTCTCATGATGCGCCCACACGCCACGCCTTCCCTCCGCTGTTTGACGAGGGCCTAATGGGGCCTTAATGCGCAGAAACTTTCTATACGAGGGATCAGCTAAGTGCCCGTGAAAACATTATCGATTCCCCCATTTTCACATTTTTGGTTCAACTTGGCTAATATAAAAAAAAATTTAGTATTAGCCAAGTTGAACTTGACTATTGTTCTCCTCTCCCCTCCAAATGTGGGAGCGGTTACGACAATAGTACAACGAATATGGGGTGCAACGATGGGAATTGAACTGTGAGTCTTTCAGTTTTCAGTACGCACTTTTAACCGATAGGCTATTAAGGCTGTGTAAATTTAAAATTTAAAACCCCCCGACATGTCACAACATCCTAATCGCTAGTCAGTAGTCGTTAAAATAAACATATGTAATCCGCCATTTTGGGGCGGCGGCCATCTTGGACCGATTTTCATCAAACATAGCTAAGAAGAGTTCCCGACTAATTCAAACAAAATCAAAATTGGTTCATCCATTCGGGAGCTACGATGCTGACGCGTCAAATTTATAACATCTTGTTGTTTGTACGTAAACACGCGTCGACTATTTTACGCTTCCGAGCTCTACTCGTATAGTTCGATACTTGAAAAATACAAATGTAAGAAATATGCAGTACAATAATTGTATTATTAATAATAATTATAGCATGGTATGAAGGAGTGCTAAATTCACGTGAAATATTTGCCTGCATAGCATGGGCGGGGGAAATTTTATCCCCGGCGAAAGGATAAAATTTTTGTCCCCTCGCTCAGTTTTATGCACCTGTCGAGCATCAGCAAAACGGTGGTAATAATATCCACGGTGGATATTCTTTTATTCCTATAAGAATCCTGTCGCCATGCTTTAGCATAGGGAGAAGATAATTTTATCCCTTGTCAGTGTATAAAATCGGGAGATAAAACTTTTATCTCCTTCCCACGCTGACCCTGCTGTTATCCCAAAAATTCGAGAAAACCTATTCGTATATAATATACCTATCGAAGTGATATAATGACGGTAGATACCAAATGTGTTACAGCATTAGTACATGTAGACATATCTGGGAACTTTGATTTATTAAATAGTTACTCCTGCTTATTTTTATTCAGTGGGCTCTTGCCCTAGGGACACGTAATGGATTTCAAAAGTTTCCGTTTTAGCAGTGAACTCGAGCCGACAGGCTATTTTTTAGATGTGTGTTATTATTTAGTTTATTTTTTTAGATGTCGCAAAACCTTATGCAATGATAGAAGGTCAGAAGTAGGGCTTCCAATACCGGGATCCCGGTATTGGCCAATACCGGGATCCCGGACTTTTTTCAATACCGGTATTCAGGCCTTCCAATACCGGGATCCCGGTATTAGCTAATAACTGAGTGAACTGAGTCCTAGACTTTTTCTTCTTATTTCAATACCAGTAATGGAATTGAAAATGTGTACTGTACAAAGACTATATTCGTTAACGCGCAGAACGTGAATATAGCTCAGAATATCAGCTTTGTGGCGGCAAGTTGTGATTTTAGTTTAGCGGATTTGGTCTGATTCTGGCAATGTGGTCAAAGTAATCGAGTATCTTCTGGAGACAGGTGGTCGATAGCCTACTCGTGATTTTTAGCTGTTTCAGTATCGATGCGTTGGTTCTACAGAACCAGCATACATGCTGTCCACGGAATTCCCAGCATTCTCCTCCAGCACCACATCTCGAAAGCGTCAATGCGGTCAGCAGCTTTTATTGTCCATGTCTCAGCTGCATACATGAATATCGGGAAGATGAGTGTGCGGACGAGACGCATTTTTGTACTGATGGAAATGTTCTTATACCTCCAAATCTTGTGTAGCTGAGACATGGCACTTTTGCCATTCCAATCCGCCTCCTAATTTCCGGCTCGAATGACCCGGTGTTGGTTATGTTGGTACCCAGGTAAATAAAGTTCTCTACAATCTCCAGGTTCAGTGAGCCAGTGAGTTCCAACTGTTTGACGCGATCTATCACCATTATTTTCGTTTTGGACCTATTTATGGAAAGGCCCATTTCTTCGCTGATTTGTTCCATCCTGTTCAATAGAGTTATCATTTCGGCTTCAGACGCTGCTAAAAGAGTTGTGTCATCAGCGTATCGTAGGTTGGTTAGCTTTACTCCACCGATGCTGACGCCGCCTTCGCATTCATTGAGAGTCCGCCTCATGATATATTCGCCGTAGATATTGAACAGGATGGGAGAGAGCACACAACCCTGTCTAACTCCCTTGCGAAATTTGAAGGGCCGCGAGTTAACGTCATCTACCCTTACAGCTCCTTCACTGCTGTAATATAGATTCTTGAGCAGTTCTACTAAATGTTTTGGCACTCCTAATTCAATGAGGACTTTCCATAAACAGTTCCAGTTAACGCAGTCGAAGGCTTTACTGTAATCAACAAAACACATGATAATTGGCGTATTGAATTCATAGGATGTTTCTATTATTTGCCATACATTTAAGATTTGTTCACGGGTGCCTTTGCCTTTAACGAAACCCGCCTGCTTTTGCGGGATTTGCCAGTCCAGGTAGTATCGGATGCGGTTGTTAATGATGTAGAGCAGTATTTTGCTGGCATATAAGATAAGCGCTAGTGTGCGATAGTTGGCGCACTTTCTAGTAGAGCCTTTTTTATGTAGAGGGACCACGATGGACAGGGCCCAGTCTCTCGGCCATTCACTGTTACGCCAGATTAGGTCACAGATCATGTGTAACATATCGATGCCAGTATCTCCCAGAGCTGTCAGTATTTCGGATGTTATTTGATCTGGTCCTGGAGCTTTTCTAGTTTTAAGAGATTTCATGGCAGTGAGAATTTCTGATCGAAGTATACTTAGCTCCAGTTGCACTCCGCTACAATTAGCATGTGACGTTCCCAAATCATTGCAATTTTTATATAGCTCTTCGCAATAGTTGCGCCACCTTTCGGCTATTGCGTCGAGTTCATTTATGAGATGGCCTTCGGAATCTTCTATCACCCACGTTTTTGGTTTAAATGGTCTAGACAGGAGGCGGACCTTCTTGAAAAGATCTGAAATCTCAAATTTTTGAGAGTGGTGTTCGATCTCGCTGCATATGTTCTGAATGAATTGGTTCTTATCCTCTCGACATTTTCTAAGGATTTCTTTATATACCTACTTATAGTATCGATCTATAGAAATCGTAAAGAGACTGATTTATTGAATGTAGAGTAACTAATTATTTATTAAAAGTGTTGATTATTTAATTTACACTTTACAGTGAAATATTTGTACTGTAAATAAAAATAATTTTAATGAAAAATCTGCTCGTTATTTTGCTATTTTTTTCCAAAATAAATACGTATTCATTTACGGATTTAGCACTAAAATATACCACAATAAACACCATAGGATTTTGTTCCGTACAGGATTTTTTTTTTCAATACCGGGATCCCGGGATCCCGGTATTGAAAAAAAAATTTCCGGTATCAATACCGGTATTGAAAAAGTCCGGTATTCGAAAGCCCTAGTCAGAAGTCAGACCCCACAAATATTTTTTTTTATTCGATGACAAGATAGTCCTTGACTTGATCTCACCTGATGGTAAGTGACCGAGCAGTTTAAGATGGTAGTGGGCTAACTTGGAAGGAGTATGGCAGTGTAGATAGAACCCATGCCCCTAATCGGTTTCTACACGCCATCGTACCGGAACGTTAAATCGCTTGGCGGCACGTCTTTAACGATAGGGTGGTAACTAGCCACAGCCAAAGCCTCTAAACCAGACTAGAGACTATTCAGAAATTATAAATTCCCAATTTGCTGGGAATCGAACCCGAGAGCTCCCAGTTATAAGTTCACAGCGCTCACCACTGCGTCAGGGAGGTCGTCAAAAACACCGAAGGGGTTAGCTATGTGCAAGTGCAATAAGGCTTGAAACAATTGCATCGAATAACATTGAGGACCGGATCCTTAATACCCCACATCGATTGCTGTAAGCGTCGAAGCGGGAATACCTAGATCTGTTACAACTGTGTGCTCTAAGCCCGGATTACTGAGCTATAAGCCTGGCTAACAGAATCGTTAACGATGTTTTATCAGTAGGTACAGGTGTGATATGAATAAGTAACTATTTTTTTGTTTTTTTTTTTTTTTTAGTTTGTTCCACCGCCTGCCATTACATCTGCCAATTTTTTAAAAAGCTTTTTATGTTCTACATCCGGCTTGTACAATCAAAAGCCCAATATATGCCATTACATCTGCCAATTTTTCAAAAAGCTTTTTATGTTCTACATCCGCTTTGTACAATCAAAAGCCCCAATATATGCCATTACATCTGCCAATTTTTCAAAAAGCTTTTTATGTTCTAGACTCGGTTTGTACAATCAATAGCCCAATATATGCCATACATCTGCCAATTTTTCAAAAAGCTTTTTATGTTCTAGACCCGGTTTGTACAATCAATAGTCCAATATATGCCATTACATCTGCCAATTTTTCAAAAAGCTTTTTATGTTCTAGACCCGGTTTGTACAATCAATAGCCCGATATATTATAAAAACGTTGGAATTTCCACTCTCTAAATAAATGGTCAAATGCGTGTCATGCTACGCGCTGTGTAGGGTTCCGTAGTTGCCCGTTACTAATATTATGTAGTAATTATCATCATAATTTTTTTTTTCTATTTAAAATATCGTTACAAAATTAAAATGATAAAACGCCTAGATGTAAGTTAGTGGCAAAAACATCACTGGGAGTTTTGTATGAAAATACGTATTGAAAATCTGTAACTTTACATTTTGTTAAACTAGAAACTTGAAGTTTTCTTAGTATTAAGAAACCATTGCCTTTTGTATTAAGTATAGAAGTTAGTACCTCAAGCTGTTTTTGAAAAAAGGTTCTTGACACACTAACAGAGCGACAGACCACGATAAACGATCCTATAAGGGTTCCGTTTTTTCGTAACCCCAAAAAGACCTAAATAAAAGAGCAAGGAGAAAGAAAAAGAGAAGAAACGCCTTAAGAAGGGGTTTTTGGAAATTCCATCATGCTGTCACAATTATTTTATACCATTTTAATATTAGTACATTATAATCTTTATTTAATCGACGACTGTCCGTAACGGTAATGACCTTGTTATAATTAGTTGTAAAAACCCCTCATTGCCCTGACACTTTGAGCGCGCAAAAAGGATGAGCGCTGTGAGCATGACGCAAGTGATCTTGCAAGTGAGGGATCCTTGGTTTGAGATCCAGCTAAGGTACTTGAAAATGAAAAAAAATCAAAAATGATTTTTTCATAAAAAGTCTTACAAAATTTTAATCCGTTGCTGAGACATCCTTTTAAGTAAGTATTATATCAATGCCAGGATGTCCCGCTCTTCCGTAGCAAATCTTTATAATGAATTAAATCTTTATAATAATAAAATAACTTAATTAACTTTACTGAAAGGATCTTTGAAAATTCAACCCCTAAGAGGAAAAAATAGGGGTTTAAAAAATCAAACTTAACGTGAGCGAAGCCGCGGGCAAGAGCTTGTTTCTCTGTAATATGCCAAAACTTCATGCTTAAATTACGAGATACCTAAATAGGCTACAAACTTCTAGGACACGAATCTCTAGTATAAAAGATTTTGATTTGAGAAGCAGTAACTTCGATATAACTGAAACTTACTTACATATAACACTTTATTTTTATTAGTAGTAAATATTATTGTCGTATTATAATATGTATGCAGGCGAACCACATTATTTCACATCATAATAATTATCATGTCATCGTGAGCAACCCGCATTAAGGTCGCACTACTGAGGCCATTCTAGCACGCTGCTTGTCCAATGCAAATTGGTTTACACTTCACATACCTTTAATGTTTTCCTTCACCTTTGAAGCACCAAAAAGTCAAGGTGCGTGACCGGGACCGAACCTGCGACCCCCTGATTAGGAGACCGCAGTCCTAACCACTAGGCTACGACCGCTCATAATATCGTATCGTATGCATCATAATATTATTATAAGTTAATTTACCGTTCTCGTAGTCAACGCTTCAGAACTTGGCTTTCATGCACAAGAACCCAAGTTCTGTCGCCGAGGTAGGTAAGGCTAATTATAACTTAGTCTTCGAAGCCCTGCGCTCAACCAGTTCGTAATTTACTTATCGAAGTTAGTCTCAGCAGTTAACAGTAGAGTTATATGCACCTTCTGCTCGTAAGACAAAGATTTTTTTCGGGGGGACAGACTAACTTGGCGAAACTATAATTTCCTTCCTTTTAGTTTTACTACAGAACCCTAAAAATGAATGTAAGAAAATGTAATTAAATTAATGTAATGTAATTAGCCTATTTAAAATTAAGTTTACTTGTGTATTATTACATTTAGTTCAAAAAGTTGCTACTTGCTGCTAAACACACCGTATGAACTTTAATTTAAAAAAATCTCAAAGCTTCCAAATAAAGCCTTTAATTGGCATATTTCTTCAGAAAACTAGTCATCGGTCAGGTTTACACACCGTAATTTTGCATCCGCATTGCTTTAACTGCAGTCATAAGTAATTTAAAACAGCTTGAATGAATTGCTTATTTAGAGATGGTTAAATTGTCATTGTATGGAATAAAATTCTGTATCTGCTTCTTCTTATTTATCAATTGATAGACAAAGGTACTTGCATGAATACCTATCAGTCAAGCTGTGGAATACGCTTCCAGCATTCGTGTTTCCTGCCACATTTAATTTAAGTACCCACCTCCAAGGCAAGAACGAATAGGCATCCTTTAGGCAAGCGCGCTCTAACCTAAGCCTCTACTTTTCAGCATTGATTGTCGTCAAGCGCATGCCTATCTAGTAATAAAAACAAACAAGGAAATCGATATCATTTGAAGATTCATAATATTTTGTACGGCAATCGTTTGAAAGAACTAAAGTAAGAATAGCTGTAGCCATAATGACTTGGGTAGCGCAATTATTGCGCGGAATTTTAAAATCCGCCCAACGGTTATAGGTGCGAACTGAAAACTGAAAGGTCGCGGGTTCGATCCCACCCGTTGTACTTTTTGTCGTACCCACTCCTAACGCCGCGGAAAGCTTCAGCTTATTTGGAGGGGAGAAGAGAAATAATTAAGTTCATTTTTATCTGATATTCTTCAAAAAACAAATAAGGGCCTTAATTCTTTGTTCACCTGATAAGTTGGTAGCACTGAACGTCACCAAACGACACTGATGAGTCAGCTGTAGCCTATATCCCATTACCTGTATTATACGGGTACCTATTTATACCACAAATATTCGCAATTGACTCACAAGGATTATAAAAACAACAGTAGGTAACTAATTGTTCGCATTTCCTTTGCCGCCTTTGAAAGTGAAACGATTCAATTTATCACCATTGATTAAAAAAACCGCCATTTTTGTCGATACACTTTTTGTAACTGACGTTCGGCAGTTCGTCGCGGTGCCTTGTAGAATTAAGTACAGTTTAATCGTGGATTAATTAGTCAATCAATTAAATATAACATGGATTACAGGATACTAGTATACTTCGTAAGTGGATTAGTGTTATTTTTCCTTCTTTTTTACCAATCGATAGACGTCCACGGCTGAACAAAACCTCCTGCATGGAGTTCCACAGGCCTCGGTCTTGCGCCGCCTGCAACTCGATGTCATCGGTCCACTAGTGGGGGGTCCGCCAACACTGCACTTCCCGGTTGGGGGTCGTCACTCCAGCACCTCGGGACCCCAACGACCACGACAGTACTTTCCCGCGTTTTCGCAGATAACAACATTTAAGCTTTAGGGCGGCAGTTTTATTGTGTAAAAACAAAAAAAAAGATACCGGCCGAATTGATAACCTCCTCCTTTTTGGAAGTCGGTTAAAACACAAGTGTACTCCTTTAGGCTTAGCACATATTATATTCAGTCAGATGTTAACAGACACAATATTAATAAAAGAGTTACTCAAAAACTAAAGATTAAAGTTTATCTATAATTATATAAAAAGGCTTGTCCTGACTGACTGACTGACGATCAACGCACAGCCTAAACCACTGAAGTTAGAAACTTGAAATTTTGACAGTAGGTTCCTTTTATGACGTAGGCGAGCACTAAGAAAGGATTTTTCGAAATTCGCCCCCCAAGGGGGTAAAAAGGGGGGTTAAAGTTTGTATGAAACTCCGTCATTTTTCGAGTTATACTCATGAAATTCGGTATTTAGGCTTTAAATTGAAAACAAAAAAGTACGTATTTCACAGTTTTTAAAAATTCTACCCCCTAAGGGGTTAAATAGGGGTTGAATGTTTGTATAATAGTCCTTCGTTCTTCAAGTTATTTTTCAAGTTACGTTTATGAAACTTGATATTTTGGCTCTTGATTAAAAATAAAGAATTACGTATTTTACATTTTTTTTAAATTCTCCCCCCAAGGGGGTAAAAAGGGGGGTTAAAGTTTGTATGAAACTCCGTCATTTTTCAAGCTATACCCATAAAATTCGGTATTTAGGCTTTAAATTGAAAACAAAAAAGTAAGTGTTTCACACTTTTAAAAAATTCTACCCCCTAAGGGGTTAAATAGGGGTTGAATGTTTGTATGATAGTCCTTCGTTCTTCAAGTTATTTTTCAAGTTATGTTTATGAAACTTGATATTTTGGCTCTTGATCAAAAATAAAGAATTACGTATTTTACATATTTCGAAAATTCTCCCCCCAAGGGGGTAAAAAGGGGGGTTAAAGTTTGTATGAAACTCCGTTATTTTTCAAGCTATACCCATAAAATTCGGTACTTAGGCTTTAAATTGAAAACAAAAAAGTAGGTGTTTCACAGTTTTTAAAAATTCTACCCCCTAAGGGATTAAATAGGGGTTGAATGTTTGTATGATAGTCCTTCGTTCTTCAAGTTATTTTTCAACAGGGGAGTTTCAATATTCATAGTTAAGACAGGACAACGTCTGTCGGGTCCGCTAGTTTTCTATAAAATCATTGCACATTTTATATTCTTTTTACTTTTTTAGGAGAATACGTTACTTTATCATGAAAGAAAAAACGCTTTATTTAGTTACTAGCTTTAACCCGCGGCTTCGCTCACGTTAGGTTCGATTTTTTAACCCCCTATTTAACCCTCTTGGGGTTGAAATTTTCCAAAATCCTTTCTTAGCGGATGTGTACGTCCTAACAGCTCATTAACATAAATTTCAGCTCGATCGGTCCAGTGGTTAGAGCTGTGCGTTGATAGATCAGTCAGTCAGTCAGTCAGTCAGTCAGCCAGTCACCTTTGCCTTTTATATATTTAGATTAGTTTTTTTTAATTTTTATATTTTCAGATCAACTTCGTAAAGAATATATAATTATAATTATATTATTGAGTTTGTCACCAGTAGAATCGTATCGAAATTCTGACCGGAACAGATTTTTTACTAACGTCTAAACTAACGTTTTTTGTTTCATCAAATACGGTTCAGTGGGTCGCTATCAAATATAAAACGCCTTCATCCACGTTTACCAAATAATGAAGCGGTAATAATTGTAGAAGAAAAAAGCTTAAAACTGAAACATACCAAGAAAGTTTTTTAAAATTTAGATTTTTTTTTCGGGAAATTGGATGTCACACCGTCCTATTGATTTCATGCGTATAAAATGTACCTAAATCATAATCGACTCAGCAGTTAGGATGGAAGTTGGAACATGCGTAAATACAGACATACATAGACTGCTAAAATCATAAATCTTCTTTTTGGCTTTAAAGTAGTCTTGTAACAATATGTAATGTAAGAAAATGTACTTATTTTGTATCGGAGATTCAATATCACATGTAATTTAATGAAAACAGAACGATGTTAGGTTTCGTGTAAGTGCTACGAGTATCGTATCTTAGCGGAAATATAATTAAGCCGCGCAGAGCTGTAGGTGCCTACTAAAAGGCCTATATCACTTGTAATCAGTTTTATTACGGCCAAAGCCGCGTTCCTAAGTCGTGATTGATTTAATAATACATTCTTGTGCGCCTTGAGGCTGGTACCTAATTTATTAATCTTTAAAAGGAAATGCGGTCGCAGAGACTTCAAAATTAGGTATTTGAAAAAATCGCTATCGATATTCGTGCGATAAGAACAACTGCAGATTAAATAGCCTAAGTGAAAAGGCATAATTCAAGGTTTCTCTTCTATTTCTTCCTCCAATATTGGACCAATTTTAAAGATATTTCATAAACTGAATAAAGAACGCATTGGTGGTGCCTTTGGTACTACAAGTGTTTATGGACGGCGGTAATCACTTTACATCAGGTGACCCGCCAGCTCGTTTACCCACTATTCATATAAAAAAAAGGAAGATATAACTATGCCCCTATGTGTTTCTTTTTTCATTAATTGTTGTCAAAGTACACTAGACAGCGCGGCGGTCTAAATAGACTACTTTGAACAAGCTTTGAACATTTTGTAAACGTTCTAGTGCTTATAAAGATAAAGTATTATCAAAAAGGAAAACAGAGGGGCATTTTTTTTTAAAAGAGTAACCGCTGAGTTTATTGCTGGCTCTTCTCGGCAGGAAGGGCATGTCGAACCAGTGGTAAATTCATCTACGATTCAAAAGCACTTGTAAAAGTTTATTTGAATAAAAAATATTTCTATTTCTATTTCATAGAAGAAGTTAATATTTATTTATCTGTAAAAAATCATAGCTTTAAGGTCAAAAACTAGAAAGAAAATGGAAGGCGGGAGCATTTGTATGGAGAGAAGGCCGCCCGCATTTCCTCATAGTTCAGTAAAGAACACCGCATATAGACATTTTTTGTTTTGTACTAAATAAATACCTACTATGCATTAGGGCCGATTTCACCAACGTAAAGTAAGTCTAATCCGAACGTTTTGATATTTTGGCAGATTTTCAATACTAAAACCTACTAAAACTGTCAGAACCTCCTATTTATTCCTGGCTTAAGCATCACTCGAGGTTGGTCATCGGCAATGCGCGTACAGTTACGATAGTTACATATTATTTTATTTTCGTAATTATGAGTAGGTATATCTAATACAGAACGCATTTTTATTTTATTTTAAAGAATATCAGCCAAGCTCAAGTTGACTCATATCCTCCTTTCCCCTCCTAATAAGCGGAAAGCTTGTACTAGGATAAAAGCGACTTGTAGGAGCTTATACTATACGACAATAGTGCAACGGGTGGGGTTCGCACATGCGATCTTTCAGTTTTCAGTCAGCTCCTTTAGTCGTTGGGCTATTGAGCCTACATTAATTCTTTTGTAATTGTCAAAATACCGAACTAAAATGTAGAACGTTTTAACCAAATTGCATAAATGCGGTGACTTTGGATTTATTTGAAGACTATACATTTAAATGAGAAAACTCTTTTATAGTTTTTTCTGTTATTTAAAGAACGCCTAGTGTACATTTATTGCATTTTCGTCAATTTACATTTTAGCTAAGTTAAACAACTGTTGTTATAGTAAATGTCTTAAACTCATAAATCATAATACAAAATATGATTATCCTAATTATATATTACTAGCTGATACCCGCGACTTCGCTCGCGTGGATTAAAGTTTTTTATTCCCGCAGGAATTCTCTTATTTCCCAGGATAAAAAGAAGCCTATGCCCTATTCCAGACTATAATCTATCTCTGTGACTTTCAGCCAAATCGGTTTTGTCGTTACGACGTGATTGAGTAACAAACATACAAACTTTCGCACTTATAATATTATATAAATAGGATTAACAGTATGTTTGGTGATAATTATTTTATTCGACTATTCGAAAGCCGTCTGCTATTTTTAAAAGCTTTTCATGTAAAACAATGCCTACATAAAAACTTTATCCAGCGTTATTCTAACACGGAATTGTAACAATTTATTCGTTTATTGCCAACGAAGCGTGGCTTGCGTGCTCCAATTTCTACAACGGTTCAATAGTATAATTCGTTATGTTCTTGTTATGTTGTTATGTTCGATCCTACCTACTACGCATATCTTTAAGATGTCTTCCCAATCGCGAAAAGCGTAGATGTGTTTCGAGAGGTGTGAGACGAATAGAACGTCGATAACAGCTGTTAATACCTACTAGCTTTTGCCCCCGCGACTTCGTCCGCGTGGAATTAGATTTTGCGGTGGAATTTTCAAAAACTGTGACACACGTACTTTTTTATTTTTAACTGAAAGCTCAAATACCAACTTTGATGGGAACAGCTTGAAAAATGACGGAGTTTCGTATAAACTTCCATCCCCTATTTAAACCCCTCAGGGGTGGAATTTCCAATAATCCTTTCTTGGTGTGCGCCTACGTCATAAAAGGAATCAACTGTAAAAATTTCGAGTTTCTAACTTCAGTAGTTTAGGCTGTGCGTTGATATCTCAGTCAGTCAGTCAGGACTTTGAATTTTATATATTAACTAGCCTTTGCTCGCGGCTTCGCTCACGTTAAGTTCGATTTTTGAAACCCCTATTTTATCCCCTTAGGGGTTGAATTTCAAAAATCCTTTCTTAGCGGATGCCTACGTCATAATAGCTGTCTGGATGCCAAATTTCAGCCCGATCCGTCCAGTGGTTAGGGCTGTGCGTTGATAGATCAGTCAGTCAGTCAGTCAGTCAGTCAGTCAATCAGTCACCTTTGCCTTTTATATATTCAGATACCTATGTTCATTGTTGAACAAGGTCTTTTAGACAACGCACTAACCATTACAGTCTTCCATACAAAAATATATCGAAATAGATTATGTATCTCCATTATTTTACTAAGGATCAAGGACAACATTACGCCATCGGTTTTGTTTGAAAATATTTTTTCTTCAATATGATGAGTTAAATGATAGAAATAATGGCGATTCTATTGATCTTCGTTACGCATTCTTGATCATTCCCGGTACAGATGTGTTTATAGTGACAGTGAAAATAATTACCTAATTATTATTTTTGTCACTAAAGAGAATAATATTCTTCTGTTATTTTTTCAGGTACTACTCCGTTGTTCAATCAACGCTTTACCTTACGAAAAAGACTCACATGAAAGTGATGACTTTACGCTTAACTTTGAAGATGAAGACCACCTCAAAAACCTAGATGAACAACAAGCAGTCAGCTTACACGATGATGACCAAACAATATTTAAAGTAGATGAACAACAACAAGAAAAAACATTAGAGTTTGAAAAGAAAATTGTTACAGATATACCAGAACCAGCGAAATACGAAGTCACAGAGTTCATCGTTGATGTACCTGACGACAGGACGAAGGGACCTATTGTTACTGATTTCAAATTATCTAAACCTATAAATGTAGCTTCTACTCCAACCCCTTCGTCAGAAAATAACGAAAAAGACAAAAACACAGACAATAGCGAAAATAATGTAGATAATGTAAAAGAAATAGACGAAAAAGAAGATGGCACAGGTAAAAAAAATTACATAAGCATTTTACACGTCAAAGCTGAGTTTGATAATAAAAATGATAAGACAAATAAAGACAGGATAGAGACCAGTGATTTTGATTTCGGTAACGTACCTCACGTTTCAGGTATCAAAGAGTACTTCAAAGGGATCAAGCAAGGGATAGTCAACGGATTTAATAGTATCATACACAAACACAAACATAACGAAGAACACCATACACACGACGCGAACACTGGACCTTTTAGTTTTATCAACAAAATCCATAAAAAGAGCTCGGATTTCGCCCATAAGATTCATAATCACATTTTTGGTGAACCAGAAGAAGATCATTTTTAGAATAATCAGTTATAAAGATAAGTGTGAATATATTATTTATTTTAAATAGTTGTTGTTGTTTCATTTCTTTCCCATTTTTAAGAGATTTATGGGTACAAAATTATGTTGAATAAGACTAAACTTAACTGAAACTGACAGATAAATAATTTAATTAGAGCTGTTAATTCTGTCTAGTACCTACCTAATGCTTATGTTATCCTTTTCTGCAACGCATAGTGTGAATGCAGCACTATTTCTACACCTGTCAATTTATTTCAGTTTAATGATAGGGTACAACAAAACTAGTAAGTTAGTACCTTTATCACAATATTATATTCTTATATTTTTAGGGAAATACTATCACAACATCAAATATTGGCTTCACATAAAAGTGCAGGAGGTCCTAGTGTAGTTTACTAGCAACACTAGGTATTTATATTTATGTACCTATACATTTTCTCTTCTTGTATTTTTGTAACAAATAAAAGTTATGACAATTTATTACTCTCCAGATAAGTTTACGAACAAATTGTAGCTCTCCCAGTGGAGCATTTTTAAAGTTCTTTAGGACTATAAAAGTTTGTAAAAGCGTTTGCTTGAAAAATATAATAGGTAGTAGGTACAGTTATAGATGTGTGCGTTTAAACAATTAAATATCATAACAACATGAAGGAAAACATCGTGAGCCAATCAAACCTGTATACCTATGAATTGTCTATAATGTTCTGAAAGGTGTGTGAAGTCTCGAATTAGCATTGGGCCAGCACGGCTGCCCCATTTCAAAACCTAGTAAGTGTGATTGACAAAATTTTAAAGGAGACCAAAAAACATATTTGTAGTAGCCCTTCTGAACTCTGAACTCTTCAGTATCTGTTGGTGGATTAAGGTTTCGTAAGTAAACTACTTTGAAAGCTCTTATTGGATATATTTATTACTTCGCTAAGCCATCTACAAGACATGGTTTTTTGGCCCCTGTAAAATTTTGTCAATCACACTTACTAGGTTTTGAAATGGGGCAGCCGCGCATATCCCATCTCTGAGAGGATACCTGCGTTCAGGTAGTGAGACTTTAATGGATTGCTCATATTGATGATGAATAATAAAGAACAAAATTTCCGTCAAAGAACAAAAACACTTTCACGTTGTCGAACACTTTCGTATGTACGCGTTGCGAATAACAACCACGCAAAATTGGCGGCATCGTATGTGGAATAAGTAAGTAAACTTAATGCGTAGTAGATTTTTTTATTCGATGACAAGATAGTCTTTGACTGCGATCTCACCTGATGGTAAGTGACGATACAGTTACTACTACTACTACTACTAACTAATCGGTTTCTACTCGCCATCGTGTCGGAACGCTAAATCGCTTGGCGGCACGTCTTTGAGACTTAGAATGGTAACTAGCCACGGTCAAAGCTTCTAACCAGACCAGACCAGGTATATTTCAGAAGTTATTGAGTGGATATAAGCTCCTTATTATTCCGAAAAAACAACATCACACGGGTTTTGCAAAACAACAAGAGATTATTATAAACAATCATAAGCAAAAGCAAAAAGATAGAGCCATTTGATAATCCTTAATATTGTTTTGTTATTATTGATATGGCAGAAATAAGTTGCTAAATTTGACCAGTATGCTAATAAATAACTGGTCGATGAACGCCACCGCAAACTGAGAAGTGCGAACGCAGTTTGTCCAGGAACTATAATATAATTGTATAGAGTTGACTTTACCGAAATTTTGAAAGAAATACTTAATGTTTTTTTTTTTAATAAAGTGTGCCTTGAATTTTATAGATCTACAAATGATGGGATAGAAAGCAGAATATCATAGAACCTATTCAAATTAAAATTTTAGAAATTATTTAGAATGTAGACGACAATAATCACTTAACCAGTGATCACTGACACAATAACCATAGTATTTCTTACTGTTAAGTACCTACTGATTAAAAAAAATGTTCTTAACAACTGGCACTAATCATTAATAAAAAAAAAAATATTTAAGTCCAAAACATAATTGCTTCTTATTGGATTCATGCATCCTTAAACGTTAGATCTTTAAAGTTAAGTTTTAAGCCTAAACATAATTATTTCTTCATTTAAAATTTTTATTATTGTCTCTCGACTTATCTCAGATTTCCCAGAGTAGCCATCAAAAATATCTTTGGTCGTTTTATGTATCTCAATAATAAAATAATTAGGTAAGTATTCTTATTGGCAATTTTTGTCTGTTTATTAATTAATTCATTATGGTAAATTATAAGAGTTTATGTTTTGTATTTAGTTTATTGCTTCATGTTGATATTTAAACCCAAATTACGCACAGTTTCATTATTTTTATTATCACCAAAATATTAAAGGCTAGATCAAAATAAACTGTTAGCTTCTATTTCTAGAATATATTTTAAGTAGTGAGTTTATTATCAGTTGTCTTTAAGAGTTATCAATCTTCTGGAATAATGTTTTAACTTTCATGTGTATATTATTTTATAATATAACAGTATAGATTGATAAAACCACCTGAAAAATGTACTGGTTTCCGAAGCTGTGCTCTGGACTTAATCCAATTTTATTGTTGCTAAGTTATGGCGGGATAAAAAGGAGAACACGCTACAATATAAAATAAGTACTAAACAATCATCTCTTTACTATAACTTTCGTTTATTATCCATCGTTAGAAAGCTCTACTTTTCGACTTTAATTTATTAATTACTGGTATGGAAACACATACTTACTTACAATATCTGTGCTTCAATATAATAGTATTTTGTGAATTCATAAATCACAAGAGGTAGGTACTTAATGCCAAAGATAAATAATTTTCGGCTGGATACATTAATCGTACCTAAGTGGGTTGAGAAACCCTGCCAAAACATACTTATAACTCAGAAACTTGGGTTTTGCGAGCCTGTGTTACATATTTTATTATCCCTTATTTAGTAATCTCTCATATAATATCACTGAGTAATTAAGTATTCTGTTATGATACTGATAAATGAATAATATAATCTTTATTTGAGTAAGCTTTTGCAAAGCTCTTTTGCTTTGTATTCATTTACGGATGGAGCAAAGGGACGACGTGATTTTCAGCACGGGTATATTTGGGGACTTGGAGAGTGTAATAGGCTACATTTTCGTTAAAAAAATAGAGGGTTTAAAAACGTCAGACGGATGAAGTCGCGAGCGAAAATTAGTGAAATATACCCATACTCGTTCTGATAAATTACAGACCTAAAACTATAAAGAATTAATTAATACAGAACCTTTTCATTGTCGGCATCGCTTGCCCGCGACATTGCACTTGACATTCAGAACGGGTTCTGTCAACTCTAAGCAGTTCTAAGCCGGGGTCAGTATCCTGATGCTGGACAGTGCCGCGGCGCGCGCGCGAACGACGCACGCGTTATACCCGCCATCTTGGATTTATTGAAGGGTAAGTTTTTCTATTTTTTTTTTAATTTATTAACGGCCTGGATACTAGTCCTTTAAGACCTTTCATAAAATTGAAAAATGGTTTTTTGAAAAAAAAAAAAGCAAAGCTTTCTGTATCTATATTTAATTTATTTATAGATTTGACTGGGAAATTGGAATATGATGTTATTATTTAGGTATGTTATTGTCAGAGTTCATATACTTACTTTGTTAATGAATTAGATCGATAATTAATAACCGATATATAGATATTTAATTGAATTCATCCCTTAATTTTTTTTTTTGTTACTTTAATAAAAGAAAAATATAAAAGGTAAATATAGCATAAGGTAAAAGACATACAGACACACACACTCTCGCACTTATGTTATATTCGTATTAACGAATATTAGGATGAATATTAATCCATCGTATAAAAATTCAATCTCACTAAAATAATTATATTGGTAAAAATGAATTTAAAAAAAATTGAGTAAAATTGAATCTAGATCTCGAAATGTTTCTTTTTTTACTGATTTATATCACCTTAATGACGTTATTTTTTTCTAATCAAAGGTATCAGAATGCAAAGAAAACAAAACGTGCCAAAAGTTGTAATGATCTGGTTAGGTTAAAGACCTTTAGCGAGGATCTTCGTGTGTTTGTAACTCATAAATATTAGTACTGATTTGTAGCGATTGTATATTTTAAATGGATTTAAAGAAGGTATTTCATTCGTTTTTAATACATTGAATTATGTATCTACCTACGATTTTATGGTAGGGTGATAACTAGCCAGGCCTTCTATCAAGTCAGACCAGAGAAATTTTAGAAATTTTAAATTTCTTCCCCCGCCGGGAACCCGAGCGATTATTAAATTAAATCCTGGGTTCTATTCCAGATCGGGTCAATTCGGAATATTCTCTAAATTGGTTCAAATCTGGTCTAATAACTACCCTACTAACAAGGTAGTCAAGCGATTTAGCATTACAGGGTGGGTACAAAAATGCTATACCTCCTTACAGGGAAACCCGCTCCCATCTAATAGCAACACTTAGCATCAGTTGAGACACGGCACAGGCTAACTTGGGCTAATAAAAAAACCGGATACAGATATCTCGGGTTCAAATCCTGGATTTATTCAACTAGAAAGATCAGAACTATCTAGAGTTATCTCTTATAGAAACGAGAAACCGCGCATGCGTTGAAGTCATTCGTATGAGTGTAAATAATAATATGATATTACTATATAAGAAAAACAACTTTATGAGCATGCTTTTAATAGATGTGTAACTTGTATAAAAACAAGTCTAAAAATTACTGTGGAATGGTATTATAGAATAGAATGTAACGCCCATTGACACAAACAACTTTCGGGCTTTCTTGAGGCCTATCTAAAGAATCACGAGCTTATTTGTTACATATTTCATTTGCCTATCGCAGGGGTCACCAAATGGCGGACCGCGGTCCGCATCCGGACCGCCGATCTATTTTGTGCGGACCTTAAGCAGACACTAAAATCTAAAAATATTAGAATTAAAATTTTGAGTAATCTCATTTAACCCAAGCATTACCTTGCATCAACTTTACTCCAGACTTATTTGTCTAAACAGATAAAATTCAAATTAAAAAATGACATTTTTGACTTTAACATTAATTACTTACTTTATTAATTTTGATAGTTAGGTATTTATTTATTGCGTGTCACGTATTAGTGTAAAGATATGTACCTACTTGATTATTTTTTTATGCATATTTTTCTATTATTTTTCGTCTTATTTCTTGATTGATGTCTTTAAATATAGGTTGCTAGTAATCGTCTACAAACTAAACCATGACAGTCATATTATTTTTTAAATCGGACCTCCAATGAAACTAATTGGTGATCCCTGGCCTATCGTGTAAATCACCTTTTTTTGTGATCTAGAATGTTTTGTGTGTACATTGACAGGTGACAGAAAAGCAAAAGCCACAGCAAAACTATACCTTTTCATACATTATTTGAGCATTCGTAATTTTTTCTTCTTATATTTATAGCGAGCAAACGAGCAGGCGGGTCTACTGATGTTAAGTGATTACCAACGCCCACGAACATTTGTAGCACCTGAGGCCAATGCGTTACCCGCTTTACAGGAATTTGTTAGTCCGTCCCTGGGATAACCCCATATTGTAATTTAGAGGGAGGGAAATTGTAGATTCCACAGTTTTGTAGTACGTGGAAAAAAGATCTGGCACAACGTATGGTCGAAGTGCTTCAGGCATTTAGGTGGAGAGGGTGAAATTGTATTTGGAGGCGAGCGGTGTGGTTGTAGAAGAAAGAAGTAAAGTGTTGTATTTCTTTCGTTCCACTACTATATTTTTCCGACGGTAACCTAAATCAACATAAAAAAGATTATTTACTTATATCTCAAGACAAGTTAAGCAAAAAATCACGAAAAAGGGTTTTGTTATTTTCGCCGCTTCTTTTAGCAACTCCGGAAAAAACCAAACAGTAGTGTTTGACAACACTAAACCAAATATCAACTTGGTAACTTCGTTTCCCGATAAAAAGTGAATAGGCGTAGGTTTTCGCACAAAAGCCTTGTTTTTCTCTCCTCGAACAGAAAACGCGATGTATCAACATTCCTCGAGGAAACTATTGACATAAATTATTGTCTACGAACTTTCGAAGACTTCTGTGGTTCAGTGGTGAGTGCTGCGGTTATACAATTGGCAAGTCTCGAGTTCGATTCCCAGCTGGACCAATTTGGGAATTTATAATCTAAAAAATTTTAAATGGTACGATTGATTAGAAATTCGGTGTACTGTGTTATTTTGAATCATTTCCAAGAAGCCTTGAGCTGATGCTACAGGGTCAAGTGGTCTGCGAGATCCAAACTTCTCAGCAACTTACAGTAAATATATATAGGTTGATCAAAAAGGGAAGACCCCTTCAAGATCAAGATCAAAAAAGGGAAGGGAAGGGAAGAATTGCATTTGTACTTTAAAAAAAACACTACATAATTACTTTAAATGCATCAGAGAAAATTTTGTAAGTAAAATAGTTTACATCCGCGTATTTACTTAGGCGAGTTAGATTCCAACCTGGATTCTGCATTCAATTTATTAGTGTCCACAAGGAAATGTCTGATATCTAAACTATTTCTATTCCGTTAGTCGGCCCTAGAATTGGGGCCAGGCTACTTTATGTACCCTTTGTGAGTTACTTTGCTATACAAGGAGCAAATATACATTGCAAGCTAAAGGTAACGGCCAATTACTGAGAGTTTCCACTATAAAGGTCTCGGATTTATTTACAAAGTAACAGTCTTGTTACGTTTATTAAATTTTCTCTAACAGCAGCAGTGATTTACCTTTGCCTATAATCATTTATCATACTAATAGGCACACTTCGCATTTTTAACCAATTTAAAATAAAGGAAGAGGTTCTCAATTCGTTGGGATTCTTTTTGTTCCTTGATTACTCGAAGACACCTGGTCCGATTTGGAAATTTTTTTTTGTTTGAAAGAGTATACTTCCTAGGTTTTTTTTTTTAAATATGTATATAGACTAGCGCTTGACTGCGATCTCACCTGATGGTAAGTGAAGATGCAGCCTAAGATGATACGCGCTTGCCTAGAAAATGCCTATTCACTCTTGATTTAAAGACACCCACATTATAGTTAGTTGGAAAAACGGAAGCCGGAAGGGCATTCCAAATTTGGTGGTCTCTTAGCCAGGATCTGATGATGGGATCCTGGAGAATTCAAGGGAACTCTTCAAATTTTATAGACACAGTTGATTATACTTTGTAGTGGCGTTTGAAATCGGCTTTGTAAAAAGAATTTTTACAAAGCCGATACTTTTTAAAAGAATTTTTAAAAAGTACCTGGAGTTGTTTCGTTCCGACAGGCCAACTCAATAGGCTAACTTAGTGCGTAAGAGCTACGCGATAGAAAGAGAGGCAACTTTTAGTTAAATATCACTATATTGCTTTACAAATTGAATTGCAGTTTATTATGTGGTAGCAAGAGTCGCTTCGCTTCTTCGTCCACTTGCATTAAGTTTTTTTTTACTTCCGCAGGAACTCTTTAATTTTCCGGAATAAAAAGTAGCCTATGTTTCAATACAAGTTACAGTCTATCGCCATTTTAAATTTCAGCCAAACACACACACACAAACTTTCCTACGTATATAATATTAGTCGGATAATTTTATGGAGTGAATCTTCTGTACCTACACATTCACAGTCCTTTACAACGTAACCAAGCAGGTGCATTCAATAAATCGTCCCAATACCCTGAGATGTCAGTTCGGCGGCGGGGGCGGGCGGGGGTGAGCGGGGAAGGGGGGGCGGGCGGCTCGCAGGGCGCGGGCACGGCACCTCATATTTGAGATATTTATTTGCGCTCAATTTTACGACCGATAAATTTCAAGCTATCATTTGGAGCCCAACTGAGGGCGTTTTTTTTTTTTTTTATTTTTTTTATTGTGACACTAGCTCATGCCCGCGACTTCGTCCGCGTGGAATTAGGTTAGGAGTTTTCAAAAAACCCGGGAACTCTTTGTTTTTCCGGCATAAAAAATCACTCTCCAGGTCCTCTGTTTTTCCATGAAAGAAGGTATGCCAGTCGCCAAGTCCTCAACTATACTCATGCAAAAAATTACGTCTATCCGTTGCTCTGTTGCTACGTGATCGGAGGAAAAACCAACAAACCAACAAAGCTTTCGCATTTATAATATTAGTAAAGATAGGCTTGCGTATGACGACAATCAGTGATGAAAGACACTGATGAGGGGAGGAGCACGTTTGCCTAGAAGATGCCTAGAAACGTTTTTACTTTTGTTACCCAGGAATAAGCAGAGAAGGTACAAGATCTTTGCCATCAACATAAACATAATTTTTGTTGGACAAATCACTCCGAGACCTAAAAGAGGTAATTTACACAATAGGTAAATGAGAAATCCAAATAGACTCATGAGTCCTCAACTACTCCGCAAGAAAGTCGTATAGTCGTTTTTTGGAATGTCACGGACAATATTTTAGACTTGCCTTTACATAAATTTAAGAAATCTATTAAAAGTAGGTATGCTCATGATTAAAGCATATCATAAAATTAGAGATTATAATAATATAAATGATAAATGATAAATAGCGTAGATTTTTTTAGGTTTGACTTGTTGCCTATTAACGTTTATATTACTTATCGTCGGCCAAACTCACTACTGGAACATTTCCAAAATCAGGTGTTTTGAGTTAAGTATGCAAAATGGTTGGAAATTGAATAATCTTTCCGAAGCACTATCGGTACAAATCAAATTTTGGTTCTAATTGACAAGAAACCAAATAATGTGCTAGAGAAATATTGATTTCAGCTGTCAACTCAAATCTTTGACTCTCAATTACTCGAAACTGTACATTTTGAATTGTACCATTAATGAATTTGACCGACGTTATAAGAGTGAAAAGAGTAACCTTTATTGTAATGTTTTAAACGATGAAAGTAATAACGCCATCGTTATCCTATTATTATAGCACCATATTTTATCCAACACAATTTAATTAGCGCCCATTACCTTCAGCTTTGTAAAACGCTCTCAATGGGTCAGTACCCTTGCAAAGTTTAAACGGTTTACGGCTTCAGTAAAGGAAATTTCACCCCAATTTAACCCGCTTTCTGCGATCGGTAATTTAATAAGATTTCATACATAAATGCGTACGTTTTATCGAAAACTTTTCCAGCACATTTTTTTATTAAATCTAATGATATAGAACAAGTAATTTGGAAAGAAATTGTGGAACGGGCGAACATAGAATATTTATAAGTATGTTATAAGTATCTAATTTTACAAGTTTTTTTTTACAACCAATAATAGTTGTTTTTGACAAGCTCCCTGGTGATGGTGGTTAATGCCATAGCCTACAGCAGGTACACAGGGTGTAAGGGACAACCTAACGAAAACTGAAACCAAGGACTCAGTACATTATTCCGAGTCGCTCAGTATTAAAATTTTTCCTTGATCTTTTCGTGATTTTGAACTTTTAATTAATTACTACATGGAATCGTGTATGTGAAAAAAGTTATATATATATGTTCTTTCATTTCACGAGGGCTCGTGGCTCATGGTTGTGTGTGTGTGTCACTGTAGGTATATGTGCTCGCGCCTGACCGCTCCCACCTAGGCTCCTGACTGGCACGCACACTTTCGTTCGTTGTTCCCGATATATTACGTGCTCAAAAATTACAATATTATTATTAAGCCTCAATAGCCCAATGGTTACAGGTGCGGACTGACAACTGAAGGGTTGCAGGTTCGATCCCCTCCCGTTGCACTATTGTCGTACCCACTATTAACACAAGTTTTCACTTATTTGGAGGGGAGAGGAGAACATCAGTCAAGTTCAGATTGGCTGATATTCTTTAAAAAAAATTGGTTACACATCATATTTTGAGTGGCATCTGTAATAGTATCTCTATTCACAAAGTTTTGGTTAGGGTGTCCCTTACACCTGTATAACTTGAAGGCCCTGGTTCAACTTGAAGGTTGGATTCTTGATTTCGAGTTCCGAGAGGAACAAAATGTAAACTTGCGTCTGTTATTATTTTGTTGCAGGTATCAGCCATGTTTCGACAAGGTGTTCTGTTCGCATTCTTCCTGCAAATTACACAAAATGTACTGGTGAGTGTGAACACATTATATCGGCGAAGTTGTTTTTGTCTTTTAATAAATAAAAGAGGACATTGTGTCACTGACACTAAATATTCATGAATTTTCACTTTCACTTATGTTTCTGTAACAATGCTGGTCGTTAGCTCATCACTTTCGACATGTCGTAATACTAACCTACAATAATACACTAAACTTATTGTTAAACTGCCTCATTGCGCGTTGGTCTGTTCAACTACGGATGAAGATGTCCCGACATAATTGTTATTAAATATCACGAGTACGTACCACGGTAATTATTTTAGTTGGGATTGTCGATATTTCGATCCAATTGCATGGACCGTGGTCACGACGAGACTGCGGTGTTGCGAGACGTCAAGTTGAAGCTGTCATGGGTAGAATCTATCTACCCGCCTTCTTGATCTTTTCGGAGGAACGTCATTTAAAGTTCGGCAAAAAACACTAACAACGTCACTTTTTAAAGGTGCTGTACGACGCTTCTCTGGTTTGCATAATTCTACGACTGGATTCCACGTACTAGCTAGTTTAAAACCATCTTCCCGATTGAAATTCTGGTGTTTACGAATTTCAATCGCTTCGCGCACCAACCTAGGTATATAGTGGCGGTCTGTGGAGAGAACTCGTGGGTTGTGGAGTTCGATCCAGTGTTTTGTTCCTGGCTGTAGAATATGCTCCGCGATCGCA
The DNA here is from genome assembly GCA_038048805.1 of Hipparchia sbordonii. Classification (NCBI taxonomy): domain Eukaryota; kingdom Metazoa; phylum Arthropoda; class Insecta; order Lepidoptera; family Nymphalidae; genus Hipparchia; species Hipparchia sbordonii. The sequence continues at coordinate 510,641 of CM076107.1, read as the reverse complement.
GACTTCTGAGGATCGTTGTTCTTAACCGCTTTAATATGTTCTGACACCCTTGTCGCTATGGATCTCTTCGTTTGACCAATATAAGAGCTTCCACAGCTGCAGTCGATCTTATACACACCCGGACACTGGTATGGTAAGCGATCCTTTGGAGATCTCATCAAATGGGCAATCTTTTGGAAAGGAGTGAACACGGTCCTAATGTTGTATTGTTTACTCAACAATGTACCTATCTTGTCAGTCACTCCTTTCACATAAGGCAGGTATGCCATCTGTCTTTCAGCTACCAAAGGTCGTCTATCACGTAGTTTTGAAAGCAGACAAAGGGAATGCATCGGTTGTAATGAACGTCATAGACTACGAGTCAAAAATAGAGGGACTACTGAATGATGCTACCACTTATAAGAAGGTCAATTACAACCCCACTGCGCGAGTGACAAAAAAGACTACCAAACTTATCCGGGAATGTCGGGACGTTATTGGAGATGACGTGAGTAAATACCTATTAACTCCTCGCAATGTTCAACCACCAAAACTGTATGGCCTTCCGAAAATTCATAAGAAGGATGTTCCATTACGACCTATTGTAAGCCAGATAGATTCCCCGACTTATGAACTTGCAAAACATGTTGCGAGCGTTTTACAACCTCTGGTGGGCCACACGTCGTCTTTCGTCAAAGATTCTCGCGATTTCGTACGTTTCCTACAAGACATAAGAGTCCAAGAACATGAATGCATGCTGAGTTTTGACGTTGAATCCCTATTTACTAACGTACCGATTGATGACTGTTTGGAGGTAATAAAAAGTAAGCTACAAGAGAATAACATCCCTGCGGAATATATAACATTACTACGCCATTGTTTAGATTCTAGTTTTTTCTTGTATAAAGGCCAATATTATCTTCAAATTGATGGTGTAGCTATGGGGAGCCCAGTCGCGCCAGTGGTCGCCAACCTGTGGATGGAACATTTTGAAAAGCTGGCTATTTCCACTGCACCCATACACATCAAAGTTTGGAAACGGTACGTGGACGACGTCTTCGCTATACTGCATGGCGGTGAGGAACAAGTGTCACAACATCTGGCACACTTGAACAATATCCACCAGAAAATGTCCTTCACGTACGAATTGGAGAAAGATCGGTCCTTGCCATTCTTGGATGTACTCGTACATATAAGATCTGATGGTAGTTTGGGTCACTCGGTATACCGAAAGCAGACACACACGGACAGGTATTTGCACGGCTCGTCACACCACCATCCTTGCCACCTGGCGTCGGTTGCTACCAGCCTCATCAACCGCGCTCACGACCTGTGTGATGACCTTCACGTTCAGGGTGAGCTCGAACATATACGCAAGGTGCTTCGATGGAATGGTCATAAGCCACCACCGACAAAAAAGACACAACAAAGACGTGATAGACGACCTTTGGTAGCTGAAAGACAGATGGCATACCTGCCTTATGTGAAAGGAGTGACTGACAAGATAGGTACATTGTTGAGTAAACAATACAACATTAGGACCGTGTTCACTCCTTTCCAAAAGATTGCCCATTTGATGAGATCTCCAAAGGATCGCTTACCATACCAGTGTCCGGGTGTGTATAAGATCGACTGCAGCTGTGGAAGCTCTTATATTGGTCAAACGAAGAGATCCATAGCGACAAGGGTGTCAGAACATATTAAAGCGGTTAAGAACAACGATCCTCAGAAGTCTGCGATCGCGGAGCATATTCTACAGCCAGGAACAAAACACTGGATCGAACTCCACAACCCACGAGTTCTCTCCACAGACCGCCACTATATACCTAGGTTGGTGCGCGAAGCGATTGAAATTCGTAAACACCAGAATTTCAATCGGGAAGATGGTTTTAAACTAGCTAGTACGTGGAATCCAGTCGTAGAATTATGCAAACCAGAGAAGCGTCGTACAGCACCTTTAAAAAGTGACGTTGTTAGTGTTTTTTGCCGAACTTTAAATGACGTTCCTCCGAAAAGATCAAGAAGGCGGGTAGATAGATTCTACCCATGACAGCTTCAACTTGACGTCTCGCAACACCGCAGTCTCGTCGTGACCACGGTCCATGCAATTGGATCGAAATATCGACAATCCCAACTAAAATAATTACCGTGGTACGTACTCGTGATATTTAATAACAATTATGTCAGTAAACCACGAATCAAGTCTAAAATCTTAAGATGTCCCGAGTTCGATTCCCGGATTCAACTAAATAATGTACCTACTGGGTTTTTCTGTCAGGAAATTCTCAGGACCATCCCGGTTGTGTGTCAATCCCGTGCCTCAGAGAGCACGTAAAGCCGTCAGTCCTGAGCCTGATTTACCTCCGGCTGTGTAAGATTTCCGTCTCATTGGACTATGAGACTGAGGGAATAGAGAGTGCATCTGTGTTTGCGCACACACTTGTACACTATAACATATCCTGTGCAGATGGCCAATCTCTGTGGAGATTGGCTGCCGTGGCCCAATTTGATAGGGCCTTTTTTTGTGATATTTTATAAACACAAACTATTGAGTAGGTAAAGTATTGCATGTTTAGCAGTCATGAGTTTTGTTTCCAGAAAAATCATTACTATCGCTTGGAATTAATCGCAAAAGTAATTAACTTCAACTGGTTCAAAAGGCTAATTTAGAGATTAGCCTTGTTATTAGCGGCGGCTTGTTCCAATCATTTGTGCTGAATTAAATTAATCAAATCATTTAATAACCATAACGTAGGTACAATAATAAATTAATCCCTCAATGTGAACAGCAAAATCTTCGAGCAGTGCGTAATGCCAGTGATGACTTACGAATCCACAACATGGTCGCTAATAATTAATTATTATGGGTCTAATCAGGCGTCATTTATACTAGAAGAGTACTTTCTTCTTCTTCTTCATCAATCGATAGACGTCCACTGCTGGACATAGTTCTTTTGCATGGACCTCCGCAGGTCTCGGTCTTGCGCCGCCTGAATCCAGCGGCTCCCTGCGACTCGTTTGATGTCATCTGTCCACCTAGTGGACAGATGACATCAAGTGCCAACACTGCACTTCCCGGTGCGGGGTCGCTACTCCAGCACCTTGGGACCCCATCGACCAGCAGCTCTTCGAACTATGTGCCCCGCCCATTTCCACTTCAGTTTCGCAACTCGCAGAGCTATGTCGGTGACTTTGGTTCTCCTTCGGATCTCCTCATTTCTGATTTGATCTCGCAGGGATACTCCGAGCATAGCTCTCTCCATCGCCCGCTGTGATCCTGAGCCTTTTCATGAGGCCCATAGTTAGCGACCATGTCACGGGAAGAGATCTTTACTAAAAATAAAATATAGAGTTACCTACGTAATTATTTTCCAGGTGCATTCAGCCCAGCAGCAGGTCCAGCTGTCGGACTCGTACCTGCCCGTGGCGATGCAGATCATCGCCCACTTGACGGACCAGATGGCCTTCGAGGTCAAGGACGACGTTCCTCAGAGAACCACCACGACCGCCAAACCCTTGTATGTCACCTCAGATTACTACGCCAGCTTGGCGAGCAATGGCTGGTGGATGCGGTATGGTATTGCGAGGAATGCGAGGTGATGGTCTATTTCTATTCTCTTCTATTCTATTTTCTTCTCACTAGTTCAAAACACGCACATTTGTTGCAATCCAGAAAACCAAGTTCGCTCACTAAAACCGAATTTACACTGCGAAATTAGTGGCACGAAATTAGTTTCATGACATTAATTTCATCAACAATTTCACGTCTTGTAAGTTCTAATTTCATGATGCCTGCATTAATTTCATGCATGAAATTAGAAGTTTACTCGTGAAATTGTTGATGAAATTAATGTCATGAAACTAATTTCATGCTCTTTATTTCGCAGTGTAAATTCGGCTTAAGTGAAAACAGTTTTGAATTTCAGAGTGATTTCAGACACCGCTGGTGATCTTGTCTTTATTTTCTATTCTCTGCTATTTTATTTTCTTCTCTTTTCATCTCATGAGATCAAAGATCACACCTTTCCTACACATCTATAAAGTAAATTTCGCTCACTAGGTAAAAATTGATTTTATTGATTCTTGACTTATAAAAGCTAGTGAGTTGAAATTTCCTTCGCTTGCTTGGGATTTTTGCAAAAATTTTCGACACTGTAATTAGTAATATTGACATCGAAAAGTTTTTGATTAAAAAACCTTTAGAAAAACTCAAAAACTCAAATGTATGACTGCTTTTTCAAAATAGAGCACCTGCTGCTTATTTTTTTAGGTTATAGAGGCCCTGCTTTTAAATTATCAGCAATTGAGTAGATAATAATTTAGCAACATTAAGTTATAATAATGTTACATGCTTGTATTTTATAGATTAAGGTTCCCTTAATATGACTTTTCTAGCTTAATGCTTGGTTAATATATTTCTTTGAGAACAAACAATCCTTCATTACTATTACTTAACTATCGAACTACAAAAAATTATTTAACTGTAAAAATTTTCATAATCTCGATCATTGAAGCCTCAATAGCCCAACGGTTAAAGGTGCGGACTGAAAACTGAAAGGTCTGAGGTTCAAACCCAACCCGATGCACTATTGTCATACCCACTCCTTTACGCACAAGCTTTACGCTTATTTGGAGGGGATAGGAGGATATTAGTTAACTTACGCTTGGCTAATATTCACATTAAAAAAAAAGTGCCAACTCACAACTGAGCACAGATCTTCTCTGGCATGAGAAGGGTTTTAGGCCATAGTGCGCCACGCTGACCGAGGGACGATGAGCAGACTTCTAGCGCTTGGCTGCAATCACACCTGATGGTAAGTGAAGATGCGGCCTAAGATGGAACGCGCTTGCCTAGAAGATGCCTATTCACTCTTGATTTGAAGGTACCCAAATTATAGCTAAAGGGAAAAACGGAAACCGGAAGGAACGAAGAAGCAAAGCGCTCAGTGCGCGTCCTTGGGATTTCACACACATTTGGAAACACTACGGCGAACTCTCACATAAAACTCTCAGTAGTATTTAATCATACATCTAAATTTTTTTTTTAGGGACTTAACAACACCATTCCACAAACCGGGTCTCTACGCTCCGCCGTTCCCTCCGAAACCTAACAAAGGTGTTGCAAAGAACCAGGATTACGTCCTCTTACCCGTGGAGCAGAACGCCCAATACACGCTGATAGAGCCGCAGGAGAAGAGGACAGAAGAACCCTTGCTGTCTGCTCATGATGAAGAAGTGAAACCTCTGATGGAGCCCAGACCCAATCTGCAGCATCAGTTCTTGCCGTATGAACACGATGTCAAAACTTCTCGACGCACTGACGGGTACTTATTTTTTATTATAAATTTTTTCTACTTATTTTTTATTATTTTAAATACAATATTAGTTTTTGCCTTTGATTGTTTTTCCCCGATTTATCCCGATTAAAAGTAGCTTACGTCACTTCCAAGATCCTCAACTATATCCATGCAAAACATCACGTTGATCTGTAGATTTGTTGCTGCGTGATTGAAGGAAAAATTAGCAAACTAATATACAATGAAACACACTTTCGCATTTAAATTTTTTTTAACTGTTACCCAAATCGTTTTTGGTTGGCTGTTTAGGATGTTTAACGTTATCCGTCTGACGTACGTACATAAAAGATAATATCCAATTTTATTTATTTATAATATCATAAATGCGAAAATTTGGATGTATGTTTGTTACTCAATCACACCGCAACGGCTGAACTGATTTGGCTGAAATTTGGCACAGAGATAGATTATAGACTGGAATAGCACTTAGGCTACTTTTTATTGCGGAAATAAAAAAAAACCTCAATCCACGCGAACGTAGTCGCGGACCCGTGGAGCGCAAAGCTTGTGTTAGGAGTGGGCCTTTCTAGGACTATCTTGCCTGAGTTGCCATTGAATAAAATAAATTATAGGTACGAGGACATAGATGAGGAAAGCCTACAGTACCTGTCGCAGAACGTGAGGGAGATGATCAGAATGGCCAACGACCCTGATGACGACAGGATCGTGGACGTGTGGGAGGGGCTCCGCGCCAGCCCCACGGAGGTGTCCTCGCGCGGAAAACTGTCCTCGTCCAACCTAAGGCTGCTCTTGCTGTACGATCTGCTCAGCAGGGACGCGAAGAAGCAGAGGCTTTCGGATTATAGTGTAAGTATTTTTTTTATTTGCGAGAGAAGACAGACTGGCTTTTTTTAGCGGCAGCGATCGGCGGTTTTATGGCTTTCTGCGTCTGCATCGCGTTTTCGAGATTTTTGAACGCTTAATTCTGCGATTTTCAGTGTCTAAAATGTACAATTATTATATGAAAAACAAAAATGGCGACTCTTAATAATAAAAAAGACTAATTCCTAGATACCTGTGGAAGTATTTTGAAAATGCATTCTAAGTTTTTTTTAAAAGTTACAAATGACTTTTCAGTAACAATTTCTTGAGACAGACTATTCGACCGTAGCAATTAACAGTGTCGGATCTACATTTTGGCGATTTTCGTTTTGTTGCATTAAGGGTCTTAGAATGGGGATAGCAATGCCCCCACCAATTGTGAAACTTTTGGAATCAATCAACCATCTTTGGTTTTTGCAAGTGCAAGGGTTGGATATGTTGACTGTTTTTCACTTTTCACATATTTGAAGCTTTGAGCGGCCGTGCCCTGGAGTAGTGGTTTTTCACATGCGACTATGTTAATTGCTACGGTCGTATTATATAGTAGTGCTCCCTCAAATTGTACAGTTTATTATTTCTATTTATTTTATTTTTACACACATTTACATTATATTATTTTTTTAAATATTTACAATAATACATTTTTATTTATTCTATTAAAGTCATTATTATTATTACCCAATTATTCCCATAGTTATTACCTTTGTAACCCAACAAGTGATAATCTCACACATAGCGATGCCAGTATTTTCACCGTTTAAAGAAAACAGTCGTAACCTGCTGCTGAACAAACCATTTCACTGCCGTGTATATGTATTTACTGTTCCTCGTAAAGAATCACCTTCCATGAAACTCGTGAAAGTTCCTGAACCGATAGGTTTCATACAAAACAGCGAATTTTATAGCAGGTGTAAAAGTGTTATCACTCTCACGAGATAAGCACAACCATCCATGGTACATTCATGATTTATTTATTGGGGTGTAAAATCTTATGGCCTTTTGGGTTTTGGGGTATACCTACTTAAAAACATTTGAGGCGTACATCAAAATAATCTTTATTTATTTATTTATTTTTATTTTTTATGTACATATAAGGAATTACAAGACAACATATATTAGAAGAAGTAGACATAGGTGAAGCTTATCTCTAAAAAAAAAAAGAAATTTCTTCTAGCTTCCTTTAAAAGTGAGTAAAGTGAAATTATAGAGTTACAAAAATTATAGAGTTGAGTAGAATTAGAGAATGAAATTCTAGAGTTATAAAAATAATCTTACCACAGCTAAGTAGGTGTATAATAGAGGAGTTTTGAAGAAATCTCCTCCCTTTTTAAAGTCGGTTAAAAAATATATGTACCTACAAGGTAGAGGATACAATTTAATAACAATTTTACATAACCCAGTGATATGTATTTATTAGGTACCTCGTACCTTAAAACTTAATAGGCGTGGTAAGGTATATTAGGTTTCATAAAGCTTCATCAAAGTCGTCTGCCCTTCGCTAGGTCACTGTCTTTATCAACAGTTTTATTCGTGATTTTATTTTCTTCTTCTAAATATATAAAAGGCAAAGGTGCCTGACTGACTGACTGACTGATCTATTAACGCACAGTTCTAACCACTGGACCGATCGAGCTGAAATTTGGCACACAGGTATCTATTAGGACGTAGTCATCCGCTAAGAAAGGATTTTTCAAAATTCAACCCCGAAGGAGGTAAAAAAGGGGTTTAAAAAATCGAACCTAACGTGAGCGAAGCCGTGGGTGAAAGCTAGTCTTAATATAAGCAAGGTTAAGGTAGCTTTAAATCAAGAGTGAATAGGCACGTTCTAGTCAAGCACGTACCATCTTAGGCTGCATTTTCAGTTACCATCAGGTTTGATCGCAGTCAAGCTCTAGTCTAGGTATATATTTAAAAAAAGGTGAGTGACTGTCTGACTGATTGATTGCCTGACTGACTGACTGATCTATCAATGCGTAGCTCAAACCACTGGACGGATCGGCTAATTGGGCTATTATGACATAGGCATCCGCTAGAAAAGGATTTTTTAAAATTCAACCCCTAAGGGGGTAAAATAGGGGTTTGAAAAATTGAACTTAATGTAAGCGAAGCCGTGGGCAACAGCTAGTTTCTCACTATTTTTGCGCACCTTTCGGATATTAATTAGATGACTATTTTACAAGCTTTTGAACGCTTTCAACGCTTGGATGTTTTTTAAAATCTTTATTTTACCGGGATTAAAAGTGTCCTATGTCACTCTTCAGTTCCTATGCAAATGATTGCTGCGTGATTTAAGGACAAACCAACCAGGCAACAAAACAACAAACAAACACACTTTTTCGTGTATAATCTTATAAATTCTGTTATTCTAATACATTATTTTTGATAGTTAGTACAATAAAATAGTTACAAGTTAAAACTCTGAGAACTGTGAGAATTTTCAATTTTTTATCTCGAATGTAATTTTTATACTTATCTAGAAAATTTTTTCTCTGAATCAATTTTCTAGTTGAAGTAAGCAAAGATTGATATAGATTCAGTAAAACTTCACGTTTTTCTGCTATGTAAGTATATTAGTCTAAAATAAATTCAAGGAAAGATTTCAAAAATAGCCGTTCTTTAATTTACTATCCTCTTAATATCCTACTATCAATGTGAATCAAATGATATTAATTATTATGGTACTACATAATGTTGTAAATAGAATTATTTCGCAACTAACTTTGGCCTCGGCTTCGCTCACGTTAGGTTTGCCCTTCAATGCCCTATTTCTTACCCCCTTAGGGGTTGCATTTTCAAAAATCCTTTCTTAGCGGATGAAGCACCTTCACCGTTGAAGCAAATCATATTTATTTAAGTGAGACAGACTTATCTCCGAAAAATAAAAAGTACGTGCCAGGAATTCGAACGTCGGACCTCTTAAAAAGTCCGAAATACTTACTACTTAGATATCATCACTGGCTATACTAACTAGGCCAGGTTTTTGACTGCTTCGTAGGTCTAGTCTCTAGTGGTTAGCAAGTTCGACAGCGAACGACAAAGTCTGGGGTTTGATTCCCGGATAGAGCTAATATTATTGGATATTTTATCGAGAAATTCTCAGTACTAGCCCGAAGTTAAAAAGGTGGCGGTGTGTGAACCCCGTGGCTCGGAGACCGCGTAAATTCAGCATCCACATAAATCCTGCACTTGATCTTTCTCCGGTCGTGTTGGATTTTCCGTCCCTTTGGACTATGAGAGTGAGGGAATATAGAGTGCACCTGTGTTTGCGCACGCACTTGTTTTTTTTTTATTCGATGACAAGATAGCCCTTGACTGCGATCTCACCTGATGGTAAGTGACGATGCAGTCTAAGATGGTAGTGGGCTAACTTGTGCACTATAATGTCTGTAATTTAACCAGCGCAGATGGCTGATCACTGAGGAGAGAAGACGTTATACTAGGCTATCACCGCAAAACTGTTTACTGTCCATAAATCCAAGCAGATCAGTTAGCCGATCATTTAAGCAATCAAGTGAATTTCTCAGTTCTATTCCATCCCTCACCGCAAGTCAATAAATCACTGCGATCGCTATTCGTCTCTAACTGTACCTATTCATTAACTTAACGTCTATTCTACAATTTAGTAAATAAAGCAATTTATCAATGTACACCGCTGTCAGACTAAAATCCGGGCACTTATAATCTAGAATACTCGTAGAACAGAATAGAATAATTTTTTATTCAAATAAACTTTTACAAAGTGCTTTCGAATCGTCAAATGAATCTACGGTTCGGAATGCCGTTCCAACCAAAAAGAACCAGCAAGAAAATCTAACTAGCTTTTGCCTGCGGCTTCGCTCACGTTAAGTTAGATTTTTCAAACCCCTATTTTACCCCCTTAGGGGTAAAATAGGGGTTGAAATTTTCAAAAACCCTTTCTTAGCGGATGCCTAGATCACCTAAGTGCCTTTCAGCCCCATCCGTCCAGTGGTTGGAACTGTGCGTTGATAAATCACTTAGTCAGTCATATTTTCCTTTTATTTATTTAGATCATTCACTATATATTCAAATTCAAAATTCAAATTCAAAATTTATTTATTTCATGTAGGCTACCTTGTAGCTCCTATGACACGTCATAAATCTACCACCGGTTCGGAATGCAGATTCTGCTGAGAAGAACCGGAAAGAAACTCAGCAATTGCTCTATTCAAAAAATAAAATAATTTTACAATAATACAAAGTAACCAAACTAAGCTATGTATACAGTGCTTCCACAGTGAAGCTTCAAAAATGCAATACATATAATCTAACACACGTCAACATGGGAAGACAAAGCAGACAATTCCCGTTGGTGGCACCCGTTCACGAGCACGACGCATGATCCAGCCATTGCTTCGCTCAACCATACTTTTTTATAACTTATCCCCAAATCTGTGTTACCCCCATTTGTAATTCTGTATAGGGAAAGGTACAAAATAATATCCCAAAAAGGTACGACTCATATTTCTAATTTTGAAAGGTTTAGCACCACATTCACAATCAACAATAACTTTTGTTCAGGTTTTATTGCTGTTATCTTGACCTTGTTTATGGCACTTTTAATGGCTCAGCAAAGGCTCAGCTCATTGCTTCAAGGTCAAAAGGACTTTTGTGTTTGTGCCGATGTAGTTCATTGTATTCTTTTTGGCGTTCTGCCAAAATTATACTCATTAGGATACTAATGCGATTTATTTTTTCGACGTACGTATTTTCGTTGGATTTATATTTTAGAACTTCGTCCACGTAGATTTAGTTTTCAGCTCTTTGCTCGCTCTTTGATTTTCACGGATAAAAAGTAGACTATGTCACTCTCCAGGTCCGAAAAACTACACCCATGCAACAAATTTCGTCGAGCTGTTGCTCCGTTGCTGCCTGATTGAAGGACAAACCAACAAACTAACAAATAAACACACTTTCGCATTTATAATATTAGTAAGAAAGTAAGGATTATTAAAGATTAGTAAGGATTTAAACAAGCAATTAAAAGAGAATAAAAAATCCCGACTGCTTTAAAGGAAATCAAAGGAAAAATTATAAATTTAAATTGTCATAGATCGTAAATGGTCATTCAAAATGAAAAATTATTATCAAAGAAAATACCTCTTTTTTCTTTTTCACAATATGGCGTCTGGTGGTCGCCGTATTGAATTTTGATTACTGTCATGTCTTTAGTGACACTTGATTGACATAAGAATCATCAAAATCGGCTCTCGCGTTTGGCCATAAAGAGAGTAATATGTTTATCAGTCTATGTTACGTGCCGCAGTTGGGTAAAAAAAAATCACCTCTTTTCAGGGATTCTCCCCAGAAGTGATGAAAGCTTTGGTGGAGTCCTCGGACGGCGGCGCCAGGGCGCAGCTCAGCATGGCGCTGGACAGGATGGTAGAACGCCACGACTGTAGCCACGACTACGCCAACAACCGCGCCAGGGAGATGGTGGTCGAACTGGCCAAAGACGAGTCCAAGCTGTCGTCCGAGCTGCGATATTTGCAGCCCCTGGTCTACAAGTATTAGTTTTACTTTTAAGTCTGATGTAGTGTTGGGTAGTACATGACTTGCAAAAGAGTTTGTAAGAGTAGCCTCTTTTTTGTACTGAGCCAGTACATTGTCCCACTTCAAATGAGGCATTAAATTTGAAGTAATGAGTACAAATATGACATTTGATGTCACTACAGTCGGATTGAACACATTGATACTGAATCGCCTCATCCCATCGATGTATAATAAACCAATTCATTCGCTGCCTCATCCTCAAAAATATGAGTAACGCGACTACCGTGACAAAAAATGTGAAGTAGTACATTTTGAAATGTTGAGCCGCTCTTACATTTTGACGTCATGTACGGGACAAATGTACCGCCTCTTGGATGTCCTACTCAACACTAGTTTAATGTGCCTATTGATAGATAACTTAGGTAAGTGCTAATTCGTTTGTATAAAGAGCTCTCTTTCTCCATTAGTTACATTAAGGTTCACTTTTCTGACAGAACTAGATCATTTTTGGGTGTCTTCTCACTACTTTATGCAACTGATCGACTGAACTGACTTACTAACATGCAATGATATTATTATAAGGTGAAATAGATTTTTAAGGAAACAACGTATTTACTTCTAAATTTTATCTAAGAAACTCTCTTCTATCTTTATACTACAAGTCAAGGGCCTATTTTTCATCAATAGCCTAATAATTTGATATTTATTTTGACAGATTTTCAGTACAAAAACTGTCAGAAAGTCGAGTTAATATCTCGGTTAATCTTCACGAGAAATAAGATCTCAAGAGTAGTGTTTCTCATTCAAAGGATTTTCTGACGCGAACTAGACCCGTTCTGTTTGAGGATCCTTATTCATGAACTAGTTCTCGCAGATCTCGCTCCCTATAAAGTAAACTGTTGGCAGCTTGCCGGTGATGCTGAGATCTATATAGCATGCTCTGACTTAGCTCTGACTTAAGATTAGAGTTAAAAGGAGACACTATGAGTTGACATAAATCTGTCTCGTTTTAACTCTGTTTTGAGTAAGAGCCGAATGAGAGTGCGGTCTATAGATTTCAGCCTAAGATTGGGTGAAAATTTTCCGACAGTTCATGCCCTGAACTTGAATATCCTAATCCTTTACAGAAGAAACCGTATTAAAAGGATTTCACTACTTTTAGAACTGTCAATTTAGCTGAGAGATTTCTGTGCAATCGTTTTAGCACAAAACATTCAATATGTAATTACTAACAAAACTATTCCAACTTTACTACAAGATTGAAACTAACTTTAGCGCAAGACGAGTACAATGAAGTTAGACTTTAATCTATCATTTTCGTAGATATCGCTGGTCATTACTATATATATAGCTACTCGTGCTGATTCACTGATTCACTGACTGATTGACTCATTGATCACCTCTCCTGTAAAATTTTGTATGGAAAAAATTTTTTTCACTCACGGTTTCGTATGGAGGACAAAAATTCATTCGGAGGAAAAATATGGAGAGAGCTGATGATTGAGGATTTCGGAGACGGGTGAGGAGCACCGGCCAGGGTATCGAAGATAAGTGGGGGGTGTTCAACCAAATGTCAATCAAAACCTCATCCAATTGGCAAAGAGCCGAAAAAAAACTCCAAAATGGCGGATTCAAGATGGCGGCCATACAAATTTCGTCGGTGTCTATCTCGGAAACTATAAAAGATGGAAGAGTGGTTTCTTGGAAAAAGATGATCAGGACCCGAAGGTCTACTTGATGAATAGAAAAAAAATCAAGATGGCGGAATTCAATTTTTTCCATACAAAATATATGCAAGACTTTATACGGTTCCTTTTCAAAATTTCTAAAGGTTTTGTAGAGAGAACAAAAATTGATTTGAAGGAAAAATATGGAGAGAGCTGATGGTTGAGGATTTCGGAGACGGGTGAGGAGCGCGGCCAGGGTTTCGAAGATAGGTGGGGACTGTTCAAACAAAAGTCACTCGAAACCTCATCCAATTGGCAGGGAGCCGAAAAAAACCTCCAAAATGGCGGATTTAAGATGGCGGCCATACAAATTTCGTCGGTGTCTATCTCGGAGACTATAAAAGATGGAGGAGTGGTTTCTTGGAAAAAGATGATCAAAATCCGATGGTCTACGTGATGAATAGAAAAAAATTAGAGATGGCGGATTTTTATTTTCATATAAAATGTATGCAAGGATTTGATACGTTCCTTTCCGCTGATGGTTTCGTATAGAGGACAAAAATTCATTTGGATAAAAAATATGGAGGGAGCTGATGATTGAGGATTTCGAAGACGGGTGAAGAGCATGGTCAGGATATTAAAGATAGGTGGGGGTTGCTCAAACAAAAGTCACTCGAAACCTCATCCAATTAGCAGTGAGCTGAAAAAAAACTCCAAAATGGCGGATTCAAGATGGCGGCCATACAAATTTCGTCAGAGACTATAAAAGATGGAAGAGTGCTTCCTTGGAAAAAGATGATCAAGACCCGAAGGTCTACTTGGTGGACAGAAAACCGCGGTTCGCTTTAGCGAGCCGCGCACCCACGCGCCCTACTAGTTTTGTATAGAGAGCAAATATTTTAAAAAAGCTGGAATGTAAAAAACAAACGTCCATTTTAATGACAAATATTGCTAAGAAAAAATTGCAAATATATGCTAAAAATGATTCATTTACATTTTGGATTAATGACGTTGCAGTGTGATTCGTAGTCTGATTGGCTGATACTCTCTCGCTATTGGTTGAAATGTACTGATGCGGCAAGAATGCCATGAATTCAGCCAATGAGAGGTGATTGATCATCACAATGCATACTGTAGCAATCATTTTTAAATAAACCCAACTGAACATTGAATTTGCTGCAATGACTGCAAAATTAATAGTTTCCCTTTGGAACCAAATTAATAGGTAATAATCGTAGTCTGAAAAATAAAGATAAAATATACATAAGTAGTTATATATTTTATCGTATAGAATTATAAGACGGATGAAATCAAATTATATTATTAAGTTAAACAATAATAATTTTATGCCATCATGTATGTTAAACATACAAAGTATTTGTAATTATTTTAATATTATAGCAATTAAACATTAATTGTTTCATTTTGCAGTATATATCTACTATATATCCAACTTCTACGATCCTATTGATCCTATCCTATCCTATTAATATAATAAATGCGAAAGTTTGGATGTATGGATGTTTGTTACTCAATCGTGCCGTAACGACTGAACCGGTTTAGCTGAAATTTGGTACAGAGATAGATTATAGTATGGAATAACACATAGGCTACTTTTTATGCCAAGAAATAAGAGTTCCCGCTGGGATTAAGAAACCTTAATCTACGCGAACGAATGAACAATTAATGCTTTTCATCGCAATGACCTCTTGAATGTCGAAAGGCGTGATTTTTAATTTCTTATTTTTACGCGAATGGTACGTTGCTATCTGTACTAAGCCGTAAGCGGGTCTGACTTGAGGTGCAGTGCGGGGGGAAACGCGACGCGAGATAGCGGCCAACTTGACGTAAACGGGTAGTATATTATGACCTCATAACTGTTCTAAGCAGCGAAAATACCTACGTATAGTCTAAAATTCCAGCTAGGGACATTTTAAAAGCCGGGCATTCCTATAATATCTAAGTTGAGCTTTTATCTCGAACTTTCAGAGTTAAATTTCTCTACTAAACTCAAGTCTGCAGAAATATTCTAAACTTATTGTACTCGTAGAAATAAGATTTAATTTAGTTTAAAACTTCAGAGAACGTTTTATAAGACTAAAGAAGTTACTCGAACATTACTCGAATAATGATTTCTTAGGTTCTTTCTATGTCAAATACCTACAATATACCTACTAAATATGTATATGAAAAAATAACCGGAGAGATACAAAGCTCCACACAACCATGCTGTAATAGGTACACTACTACAAATACATATCTAATTATATTGTGGCGTTTGTCCACTCGCACTAGCGTACACGTGTCGGTTCAACTAGTGGACAAACGCAAGGTTTGTGCAACGCACTTTTTAGGGTCCAAAGAGTGCCAACGCGTCACGGGACCCTATTACTAGCCTCCACAGTCCACTGTCCATCAATCTGCTTAACCATCTGTCAAATAATAAAATAAAATCCCGCGGATCCCGCGTGGATAATCCCGCATCACCGATCCAGCAAAACTCTCGCGGGATTGGATTCCCTCCCAGATAACATCAACGATAATAATATAAGTACTTTTTTAATTTTTATGATATCTTAAAAGTAAATTTTCATTTCATTTACTTGCCTAGTAGGTACTTTAAAAGAAATGAGAATCACGTAAGGTGTGTGTCATAAGTCATTTGAACCTTCACTTTCCATTATAAAGGACATTTGTTTCATATCAATTTCTGATACAATTAGGGTAACCATAAAATTCAAAAAACCCGCAAATGATTCATTCGACATTTTCTGATATAAAAACTACTCTATCATATTATACTTCTTCTTAAAACGTTTTTATGGTTCCGTTCCCGAAGGGTAACCAACGGGACCCTATTACTAAGCCTCCACTGTCCGTCTTTCCGTCCGTTCGTCCGTCCGTCTGTCTGTTAACGGGCTGTATCTCACGATCCGTAATAGGTAGAGAATTGAAATTTTCAGAGAATGTATATTTCTGTTGCCGCTGTAACAACAAAGAATAAAAAAATTAAAATATTTTAATAGGGGCTCCCCTACAAGGAACGTATTTTTTTCCGGCGTTTTTGGTAAGCATTCTTCCGTATGCGATTCCGTTTATCTCAACCCATGGCTGGCCCACTGAGCATGAGACTTAACTCTTGTCACAGATGGTCTGCTCTGTGACAAGAGTTAAGGCGACAGTCCACTACGCTAGCCAAGTGTAGATTGATAGACTACACGCTTTGAGATTAAGAATACACTTTTTTTTAGAGTTCCGTACCCTTCGTATGCGAAGTCGGGCTCGCATTTGACCGGTTATAATTATAACGCTTGACTTTAAGTGAAGTTGTGTTGGGTAATACCAACAATTTAGTGGTAAACAGTGTCCGAGCAAATAACCCCTGAAGGGTTGAAGCCCTACAGGCGCCGGGGTGCTCACTTAACAAGCGTTCATGCGAAAAAGTCGAGATGATTGCGGGATTCCATTTGTACAATGAATCCTGCCCGCCGCCAAACTGCTCCACGCCTGATATTGATATAAATTATATTTGAAATGTATCTTGCTCTTGCTGAATGGAGACGTATATTGAATTATTATTTTTTACCGAAGAAATAATGCGTGAAGTCGTTATTTTCTCAACAAATGAGATTTATAATTGGTACTGAAACAATAGTCTAAAATCTTTAGTGAAACAATAGTATTCCATGGAGTAATAAATGATATAATTCTTTCACTATTGTCAAGTAATGTTTAACTGTCCTCAGTTATAGGATGTTTTGACAGATTTTCAATACAAAAACTGTCAAAAATTCTAATTTATTCCTCGGTTTAACCGAGGAATAAATTAGAATTTTTGCATTTGCATTTGCATTGAATTAGAAAAGTGCAACTGATGAGTTTCTTGCCGGCTACTCTCAACAGATGGTAGTAGACTCTACCATAAGAGGCACAGATTAGCCTACATGAAATAATTACAGATGTGAATTAGATTAGAATTAGCTAGGTAAATCCAAATATATATGAGGAGCTGGCGAACAAAAAGGGGTAATTGCAAGATATTAAATTTTACAGTAGAGGCAAAATACTAAAACACTAGGTTCTAGACCACCTATAGAGTTGTGATTTTTGGATTCATATGACTCTCAAATTTCAAGTCTATATACGTTTTGGCTAATTTTCAGAACTCAATGTTTAACGAAATACAGACTAGACAAGTTTTCAATTAACCCATTTTGTTAGCCATCGGTTCACTTATTCCGTTTTGATTGAAACTGATGTGCAATTACCACATTTTGATCATCGATTGAGTAAAAATAAAAAATAGTCTGTTCTAGAATAAAAAAAATTTAATGAACTTAAGAATTTTTTATTGTTACATTAGTAATTAAAAAAAAATTAGTTTTATGAAAAAATTATAGAAACTGATAATTATTATTAAAATAGTACACGTTTAGTTCTACATCTACTTCAACATTGAAGATTGTGGAGAAAGATGCGAATCTTTTTCAACAATCTTCAATGTCCTCATTAGCGTCACTTTTACCACTGTTTTCTACGTCACCCAAAACCTCGCCGTACCATACTAAGTCAGGGTTTTCAAGCCAGTTTTCATCAAACTGCTTACTCAGTAGTTTTAGTCCCCGAATTCAGCCCAGAAACAGTGCTAGGACTTACAGATGACATTTTAAAACTTTTTTTGACGCGGAACTGGCTTCAAAGATACACAAAATAACAAACTAAAATATTGCCATATTTAAATCGGGGATGCCAGAGTAGTATAAAAGAATTTCCCCACAAAATTATGCTAATTACTTCGTTTTGATTGAAATCCATGTTCCGTAATCTTGAATAATATGAAATTTACCCCCTTTTGATTGGTATTCAAAAATATATTTGAGAGACAGGATTTTTATTTTACAATTACCACGTTTTGAACGGAATTGTCAACTTTGAGCCCATTTTGATGCAACTTTTAGGCCGTTTTCACAGACTTTTTTGCACGTAATAGATGGAGAGGTATGATAAGAACACGATTTCATGAAAAAAGTTGTTTGAGAAAATTACGTAATTACGCCCTTTTGTTCGCCAGCTCCTCATATAAAAGGAAAATTGACTGACTGATTGACTGATCTATCAATACACAGCTCAAACCACTGGATGGATCGGGCTGAAATTTTGTATACAGATAACTATTGTGACGAAAGCATCCACTAAGAAAGGATTTTTGAAAATACAACCCCTAAGAGGATGAAATTGGGGTTTGAAAAATTGAACTTAACGTGAGCGAAGCAGCGGGCAAAAGCTAGTGTTATTATAAATTACTAGCTATTGGCCCGTGGCTGCGCTCAAGTTAAGTTAGATTTTTCAAACCCCTACATTATCCCCTGGGGATGAATTTTCAAAAATCATTTCTTAGCGGATACCTACGTCATTCTAACTACCTGAATGCCTTTCAGCCCGATCCGTGCAGTGGTTTGAGCTTTACGTTGATAGATCGGTCAATCAGTCAGTGATTCAGTCAGTTAGTCACCTTTTCTTTTTATATATGTACATGATTTAAAATATACAGCTTGGTGCGACGTCATTGATATCAGTCTGCGAATCTGTCGTATTCCGCTTCTGAAAAATGGACCTATAACACTAATGGCCTATTTTCCGGTGTCGATTTCCGCTAAAAGGGTGTCATCTAACACCGGTTCACGAACAGAATGACTTGATTTTCACTTGCTCTGAGGCCAATGGAATTCCAATCGATGCTGCGAGTACTTTTTGGTTTACGCATAAATTATTTGCTCCATCGAAAAATGGAAATGTATCCTTCCTCTGTAAATGCGAAAGTGTGTTTATGTTTTGGTTTACCCTTTTATCAACATTTTGTTGACATTCGTAAGCGCTTTTGTAAGTCTAAATCGAAGAAATAAACAATACAACAACAATACAACATCACGTCGCAACAGAGCGATGAATTGAAGTGATTTTTTGACTTACTCGTAATAAGCAAGTAAATAGGTAATTGTAAATTTTAAAAAACTTTTTAATTTTATTAATAATTCTTTCTTCCAGCAAATATACTTGGACTCAGATATAAAATAAGATTTTAAAATAAAATTTTTATTCATAATATTGCACAAATTTCAAACCACAAACTTAAACTAGAGACTGGATATTTTTGGATGAAAATAATTCTATGGCACTACAAAAATTACTAATGCAAACATTATTTTAAATTATAAACATATAATAATAAATTAATTATCAAATTTTTGTATTGTTGCCTTGCCTAATACTTACCTACCACAAAATATATGTACAGTTTATTTTAATCTTCTACAACCTTTGATTAACAACGTTCAACGGATACGACTTTTTGAAATGTTTTCTGCAATTTTTTTAAAAGTTTTTTACCTTTTGAGTGCCAATTTCACCAACGTGACGTTTAACCGTGGTTTACATTTAATAAGACTTTTTATTAGGCGACAATTTTTGTATTGACGATAATGTCAAAATATCACGCTCGCATAAGACTTATTTCACGTTGGTGTAATCGGCCCAAACAGCTAAGGAATAATAAATAAACACAAAAATTCTATTTAAAAAACCGACTTCAAATGCCACTACAAAGTATATCGAGTGATACCCATGATTTTTCATGGATTACATCATCGTATCCTGATTCCTGACCCTTTCAAACAAAAAAAGAATTTTCCAAATAGGTCCAGGCGTATATCAAAAAAAAGTTTGCGACGAATTGAGAACCTCCTCCTTTTTTGAAGTCGGTTAGAAATAGTTATAATATGATACGGTCGGTTATAAAATGAAGCTGTGCTTACATGCCACACAAGCTTTAATACATGACAGAGATCTGCAACAGCTAAATTACACAACAAACAACACACAAGTGTAGTAAAAACGACAATCCAATTTACAGTGCTGTCAAGTGAGCGAGATTTATAGTCTCTCTGTATGCATAGACTCTAAATATAAATAAAGTTGAATGAATTACTTACATACACAGTAATTTAATCTAAGCGTTCTTATTCTCTACATGGTTCAACATGTGCTCCGGATCCCTGTTCAGAACCGCAGCAAACAAATAACCATTAGTCTTAATTGTTGCCAAAACTCCGCTAGGAGATGGCACTAGAAGACGAAATAGCTTTTATTCTATTCCAATTAAAAAAGGTTCGAAACATTATCACTTGAAAGAAATTCTCTGTAAATTAAATAGCAAAAATTGAGGAACTCGTGGGAACCTACGTCTCTCCGGCAGTCGCACCCTGAGCTTGACATTACACAAACACCCTGTACTGGTTTGTACCTAACACTGGTTCAAATTTAAAAAAAAGATACCGGCCGATTTGATAACCTCCTCCTTTTTGGAAGTCGGTTAAAAATACATACAACATATCTGCCGCCCTAGCCATATTACAAACGTGTCGTGTCTATTCTCTTTCCATAATCGTTTTCTAAGATCGCTAACGGAAGGGGCTCCCAACGTTTTTTTTCGCACGTCCTATCATTTCAGAAGGTAAGCGTCATACAAAAAACTTTGGGAATGCCCGCTCTAAGCGTTAGCGATTATGGAAAGAGAATAAATACGATAGGCTAGGGCGGCAGATTCAATAGATATCTAATAATAATATGCCAGCGATTTAGTCCGCGCGAAATAAGGGTTTTTGATTCCTATAGGAATGTTTCAATTTACCCGAACAAAATATAGCTTATGTGGATTAGCTATTAGGTACATTGTGGAGTTTTATCAAAATCTGTCCAGTAGTTTTTGTGTGAAAGAGAAACAAACATCCACTAGAGAGAAGAGAGAGAAGAGACACTATGGCACGGCACGGGACAGAGCGACCAGCAATACGTACCACCTGGACCCACGTGGGTTCGAATCCCGCAAGTTCCTCAATTTTTGTGAAACACGTGTATACAAATATATGCTACGTAGCTTACACCTAATTGCTGTTTTTACTTGACGACGAGAACAAGGCAACAATACCGCCGTATATCAACTGTATGATGCTTCCCACTATCTCAAGGAAGTACACAATCGGTCCTGCCCTCTTATCGGAGTCATCGCTGCCCTCCTCCACGTCATCGAAGCCGAACGTCTCGTCGTCATCGCTGATCTCGTTTATGGTGTCATTTCCTGGAAATGAGAGCAGAGGGAAACTTTTACGTCAGACGTTAACATACCGAGATGCCATGGCGACGTCGTCGGCTATCCGGTATCCAACCAATAACTGCCTGGTTGGTCTAGTGCTTAGCAAGTTCGACTCCGGATGTCGATGTCCCGGGTCAAAAAAATTGGGTTTTTCTGTCAAGAAATTCTCAGTACTAGCCCGGAGTTAGGAAGTTGGCGGTGAGTCACCTATGTGCCTCGGATAGCACGTAAATCTCTCTCCGGTCGTGTCGGATTTTCCGTTCCATATCGGACTATGAGAGTGAGGGAATAGGTGCAGATGACTAATCTCTGTGGAGATTGGCTGCCGTGGCCGGATTCGGTTGGGAGGACATTAGATATTCTTATTTTTTTATACAAAAAACTGTGAGCTGATTGTATATGTTTTTTAATATTTACGAGTAAACTAGTGCTTAACTGTAATCCAATACTCATGATAAATTAAGATGTGGCAAAGATGGAGCGCGCTTGCCTAGAGAATGCCTATTCACTGTTAACTTGTAGGTACCCAAGTTATCGTTATTTGGAAAAAAGGTTGCCGGAAGGGCATTACAAATTAGTTTTAGTCGAAGGTTTTAGCTAATAGTTTTACTTACCATCAAGCTTCTCAATCTTTCCACTGGGCAAGTAACTGGAGTAAAGTGTAATTTTCTCTGGTTTCTTATCTATTTTCCTGAGTGCTTCGGAGGACAGCTCTTCCACATCTTTGTCGAGGGATATGTCGTTGTCTACGGGCTTCTGGTTTGCTTTCGTGATGGTCTCTGGGTCATCCAGAATCTCTATTTTGTCCCACGGTTTCTTCGTGGTAGGTGTCTTTTCTGTTTTGTTCTTCCCGAAGCCGAGGAAACTGGGAAATAGAAGATTACGATTTAGCCTATTTGATTTTTGTTTTGGAAATGTGGCGGAAAAATACTCATCCAAATATTGTTTGCAATCTTTTCAACGCTGGCACAGACTTTTCGTTCTGGAAACTAATTTAGATGATTTTTTACCAGAACATACAAATGTATGTATATGTGAAGATTTTTGCACTGAGAATCAAATGAGAATCATTTGATTCTCAGTGCAAAAATCAGAATATCTACCCAAACAAAGTTATGAGACATATCAAGTCAGATACACTACTTACCTGGACTGAATTTATGTTA
Source organism: Hipparchia sbordonii (assembly GCA_038048805.1). Taxonomy (NCBI): domain Eukaryota; kingdom Metazoa; phylum Arthropoda; class Insecta; order Lepidoptera; family Nymphalidae; genus Hipparchia; species Hipparchia sbordonii. The sequence continues at coordinate 487,990 of CM076107.1, read as the reverse complement.
GTCTCAAAAGCTTTCTTTTTCGGGTTAAAAATATTATCGGGCTATAAATCGGGTTTTGTGTCAAGAATCTCGATTTACTTGAATCTCGAAGTTACAATTTCGAGAAAGGACATCCTTCGAGTTAGGGTAAGCACTGGTTCAACGTCTGATGCCGTATATGTATTCTTTCTTTCTTTTTAACAGCGATAACTAGACCGTTCAACAGGATGTTTGAATGAGCCAAGTATGTGACAACGTTACCTGTATATGGGAGAGGTTATTTTCTCGGCGAGGTTGTTGGCGATCTGGTGGTACACGTTGTGGTCTACGTTGGCCGCCATGTTGGATTGCGTGGTGTACACGCTCACCACTGACTCCTCCGCGTCGGGTAGGCCGCGGGGAGAGCATTCCTGGGCTACCTGAAATGTGAGAATATATAACTTAGGTGTGGTACCCTGGCACCGTGGGCCCAGAGGCTCGAGCGCTATTTGTAGAACTTTCGGAAAAGTCCACCGGGGATCCAAGATCTGGCACTTGGCACAAAGTGGGGTCACAAGGAGCCGCTGGATATAGGCGGCGCAAGACCTGCTCTCACCTTTGGGCTGGAGCACCTCAATACCAACTCCTTCCATTTGACCGGATTCTTTTTGCGTATTCTATTGGCTGTATAACGGGGAGTGTTTTGAAGAGCTGTTTGACCTCATTCTTCCGTCTTTCTTCTACAACCGCACCGCTCGCCACCGAACACAATTTCACCCTCACCTTCACTTCGACCATCCGTTGTGCCAGATCTTTTTTCCCACGTACTTTGAAACTGTGGAACCAACTTCCTGCGACGATACTCCCACTAAATTACATGGGGCGGACCAACGAATTCCTAAAAAGCCGGCAACGCATTAGTGGTGCCTCAGGTGCTACAAATGTTCATGGGCGGTGGTAATCACTTAACATCAGGTCACCCGCCTGCTCGCTAAAAATATTTTAAAAAAAGACCGTGCCATGGGTGCCATGGGGACCAGTATCTATCGGTTGACAAAGACAATAACTGCTGGGTGTTTACTGACGTCAATCGCAACTGATGTTAAATAATAATTCTGTCTAAGGTGATAGCGGGCTAACTCTTAATGACAATGTAAAATACCATATCCCTATTCAGTTTCTACGTGCCATCTTACTGGAACGCTAAATCGCTGGGGGAAAGCCTTCACTTGATAAAATTCCATAGACCAATAAAACATTTCAAAAACGGCTAGGTATGCCTATTATAATACAACCTGCTAGAATAAATCAATGATAATACACACCGCCGATTAGTAATATAACAATAACAATATAATAATAGTGCAATAAACCCTAAATGTGTCATTGTTACCACCGAGTATCAAAACTACGTGTGCTGACTACACCCGTCTGACATTGACGCGAGGACCAAGGCGTCACGTCTTTTCATTTGGGTCTGCGGTGGCTGTTGAATATTAATTGTCATCTTAGACCTTTCTGACAACTGGCTATTAAACAATTGAACTTAGATCGGCGCAGTCTATGATAATAAATTCTTTTTTATCAAACGATAGACGTCCACAGCTGGACATAGGTCCCTTGTATGTAGTTCCACGTGTCTTGGCCTTGTGCCACCTGTATCCGGTGGCTTCCTGTGACTTGTCTGATGTCGTAGGTCCACCTAGTGGGGGTTCTGCCAACACTGCGCTTTCTGAAGCATCTAGGGACCCCACCGGTCATCGATTCTTCCAAATATGTGCTCACCCATAAATTGTGGAACCAACTTCTTTCGTCAGTGGCCATGTTGAAGTTTAGGGCAACCCGTAAACTTCCACATGGGGTTATTCAAGGGCCACACCAACAGATTCCTGAAAAGCCAGCAACTCATTGGTGGTGCCTCTGACGCTACACGAATTTTTATATCATGAATTGCTTTTCAAATATATTTTAACGATTTATGTGAAACTATTGGTCCTTGTATTTTTTAGGTATATGTTACAGGAAATACTCGATATATCAGGTATTCAACGAAACTTAAGTTCTTGTAAAAACATCACTTCTTTTAAAAAGAATCTTATCACAATAATTGTTTAACTGAGGAAACACTAATTGATAAAATGTTAAACTCAAGTAAGGAGTTCAGGGGTTATTGAACCTAAGTTCAAAGCCTAAATGAATTGTCTCAGATATATTTACTATCTAAATAACTGAACTCAAATAGTATAATAAAGTCGAGATTAATATTTGTTATTATGAAATAATATCCATCGCATTAAAACCTGAATAAGCGTATCTGATTGATTAGTTTTTCTAAGTGGTTATTCACGGATGAACTAGGGTCTTAATGAAATTCCTGTGAACGATATAGCCTTGATTTAATTTAACCAGCAGCTTGAATTCCCCTCACTACCAAGTATGCCATATAACTTATTTATAAGACCTGTTACTTTACCCAAATTCGCAATAAAGAAATTGAAACAGCATAGAGTATCTACCATCACAAGGAAAGTCTATATTTTTAAGAATTATGTGCCAAAAAACTTATCAGAAATCATTTGACAATATAGGTAATTTAACTATGATAAGTTTTTGCACAGTTTTTGCATCACGGCATTGACCTTTAAGCTGGATCAAGTGAAGCCTCATCTATCTTTCGGCAAGTAACGGCTAACGTGTTTTAAAAAAAGAGTAAAAGTGGACGGTAACAGGTTTCGTTTAGGTTTAATATTAGTCTCAACAGATACCTAACTGAATGATATTTATCGATAACTAAGCGCTTGACTGCGTCTTCACCTCATGGTGAATCATGATAATAGGTATATCTGCTGTATAAAGTGTGTATCACACAACACGAGGCAGAAAGATGGACAGAAAGATGCGTGCGTGCGTTAATGGGAGGATAGTTACCATTAATTCTACAATACGTACTACCAAATTGTGGAATCATCTCCCTTCGACAGTGTTCCCGCTTAATTACAATATGGGGTTATTCAAAGGGCGGACCAATAAATTCCAGAAAAGCCGGCAAGTGTTCATGGGTGGCGGTAATTACTTAACATCAGGTGACCCGCCTGCTCGTTTGCCTGCTATTCATATGTAAAAAAATGTGTTAGCTTCACTCGCTTTACAATTCGGGATTATCTGGATGCTCTTGATAATTAACTGTTCACTTTCATTATATATTACTAGTATACTTTTCTGTGAAATTGAATAATTTGCACTCGCCTCGCTCGCGCTTACATCCAAGTGACTTTGTCAAAAAAGTTTCTATTTGTACAGGACAAACTAATTAAAGACATCATCAAAATTGACAGACTTTTTTACGTCCTTATCCTCGTCCTTGTTCTAGGGCTTGATTGTCTGCGCGTCTTTATCGGCTGAGCCGCGAGGCTGCCGCGCTTGGTGTGGACCCTGCTTATATTAAACGATCCAATAAACCGATAACGATATTTAGTGAGTGATTAACTAGGTCAATGATTGACACTTTTTTCTAAATCACTTTATTTACTTTACGTCTTAGAAAAAAATTGGTTAATTAAGAATTCCTAACCCTACTAATAGGAAAGTACTTTAGAGGGTAGAGGTTCTTCTTTGTCCGAAGAAAATACCGAAACTAGCATCAGAAAGTTACTATTTACTAGTATTTCGATGGAATAACGCTATTGCCTCGAGAGAAATATGATTGTAACGTTCGGCTCTATAGGCTCTCTTTTCAAAATGACAGATTCAATTCCACCGTAAAACGCCGTCCAAAATAATTCAAAATAATAATTTTGTCTATTCAATTATTCTGAACAATCGTCAACAACAATTCGATTGCAAGCAAGTAAATGTCAAGTAGGCTCTCGAGAAATGCAAAAATAAAGTGTTGAAATAGTCGTTTTCGCGCGCTCAATCTGTTTGTTAGAAGTAAGAACTGGATTGCAACAGATTGTCAGTTTGACTGAGACTACGACGGGATTCTGTTTTTAACCGACGAAAAAAAGGAGATTCTCTTTTTTTTGTGTATGCATGCACGCATAAATTTTCGCAGAGTCGTCCGATTTTAATGATTCTTTTTTAAAACGTATCTAGATTCTGTTTTTAAACAACGAAAAAAAAGGAGGAGGTTCTCTTATTTTTTTTTTTATGTATGATCACGCATAACTTTTCGCACAGTCATCCGATTTTAATGTTTCTTTTTTAAAAGGTATTTCGCAGCCATGCTTAAAAATACAGCTCGTAGTTAAGAAATCTGCTGTGCTTAAAAAAATAAAGCTATGCTTTTAAAAAAGTTTGTCGTCGACTCAAAATTAGTTACATTAGTTTACGAACTTAGTTAGTAAGACCTAAAAAAGATTTATATTTTAATTTCCCCTTTTTAGTTCCTTCTATCGTCGGTTCAATTTTTTGTGAAAAGTAATTATTTTTAAAAGAATATTTCTTTAAAACCATGCCGAACTTGACGAATATTCTCCTTTCCCATCTAATAAGTCAAAAGTCCTTGTATTAGGAGTATAGTCGACAATAGTGCAACGGGTGCGAATCGAACCGTCGACCTTTCAGTTTTCAGTCCGCACCTTTAACCGTTGGGCTATTAAGTCAATTTTTACATAATATTTACTACTTGTTACTTGGACGGCTCTGGTTCGACTCAGCTGTATTATTATAAGAATAATAGAAAATTCTTCTAAAGACAATAGTGTTTCTTTTATAAAGTACTAATAGAGGTCGTAATATGATAAAATTATTATTCTAATAAACAATGCGTGTATAATCGACAATGGCTTATATAAATCTTTTTCTCATTAAACTGTTGTGATTCACTCCATTAAATCTGAACAAAATTAATTGGGTAGGTATATTCTCTTAATGTTATTTTTAACGATTATTATTTATTGCCATCACCTCATTACTTACGAGTCTTTGAATATATAACCAGCTATATACTCAAAGTTACGAGTACATGGAAAAAATCAGTCCTAGGTATCAAAATACGTGAACTTCCACAACTAAATATATATAAAAGGAAAAGGTCTGACTGATCTATCAACGCACAGCTCAAACCACTGGACGTATTGGACTAATAGACATACAAATATCTATTATCACATATCCACAAGCATCCGCTAAGAAAGGATTTTTGAAAATTGGATCTGATGGGAGACATGAGTAACTAATTTTCATCAGTCATATTTAGGTAAGTACATAAAAAGATTTTCAATTATCTTTTTCCAATCCGGAACAAATTACATAGATAATTTCACTGTGGATCGTACATCTATGATGGTTATGTTATTAACGATAACAATCGTAATGTAAACTGTGGTGCGATTCTCTAAAAGTGAATGCTACCGTGTGACGATTGCAATCGCCTCTGATTGGCCGATACTCACTCTCTATTGGCTGAAATGCGTTGTTGCAGAAAGAACGCGATAAATTCAGCCAATCAAGTTAAAACTGTAGCAATGATTGATGCAGCCCTTACAGAATCAGTCGGCTGGATTTTAAGATACTTTTAAAGATGAAAGTGCCTTGGTGCGGTCTGGGAAAATGACCATAAGATTCTATTTTATAAAGGCATTTTTACCAAACTACTGCAAAGCCAAGTGATTTTAGCAGTGTATGTACTTATGTATATTTATTGTTTCGTATGTGCACCGAGCCTAAACTACTAAGCCGATGATAATGAATGAGGTATATCGATTTATATATAATATCGGTTGTAGGTACATCCATTGCTTCGTTGCTATTGAAGGACAAACCAACAAACAAACAAACGCACTTTCGTATTAATAACATTAGTAGGTAAGGATTCGTCTAATCGTCTAAATATCTAAATATATAAAAGTAAAAGGTGACCTAGCTATTATGACGTAGGCATCCGCTAAGAAAGGATTTCCGAAAATACAACCCTTAAGGGGGTAAAAATAGAGGTTTGAAAAGTCGAACTTTGAGTGATTGAAGCGGCGGGCAAAAGCTAATACAAATATAAAAATACATACCAATAATCCAAAAGCAAGCAAAACCCAAACCCGTGCCATTCTCTGAACTTTACTTCTTAGTGTTTTCGCAGTACTTGATAATTTTCCGCAGAAAATGTATTTTCTTATTTTTGCCCGCCTTGCGCTTGAATTGCCACAGTCTGAAGAAGCGGCCTGCGCGCGCGCACATTGGCTTGCTTGTGCTTGCCAGATAACGAATAACAATAGGATGTGCACCGTTTCGGAAATGGCAGGATAATTTGTCAAAGGCGCGACGTGAAACGGTGACAACGGTTTTTTGTTATACTTAAATTCATAACTATTTATTTCATGCAGGCCAATTTGTAGCTCTTACGATACGAAGACTAACAAAGTCTTAGACTCAGATTCATTTTCATGTTGTAATCTATAGAGCATGCTCTAACTTAAATTGGACTTAAGATAGAGTTAAAACAAGACACAGATATGCTCAGTCATAAATCTATCTCGTTTTAATTTTGTTTTGAGCCTGAGCTAAGTGAGAATGTGGTCTATAGATTTCAGTCTCAGACTCTAAACGAGCCTTACTTATCAATTAATTTTTACTTAGACTTGCACAGTATAAATATGTAGATATCTATTCAATTATTGTTTTGAAGTAGCAGGTACCTAACCTACTCACAACCAAATTGCTTGACAGATTTAGATATTATTTAAAAAGAAGGAAGTACACCACAAGTCGAATTTTATATTTATAAAAATATCATCAGCTGTAGGTACAAGGTACAAATAAATAAAATTGAAGTGTCAGTCTGTGATTTCGTAAAAACTACCTCTTATTAACCTCATAATATTATTATAATTATTTAGTTAACAGAACAACACAATATCTTTGCTTGTCTATTTAATTTGCAAGGGCTAATCTTCCCAACCACTATCTACTTATATAGGTATGTAGAAATTTTATAGAGTAGAGTGATTGTGGCACATAAGACCTACCAGCATATTCCATACAGGTAAATGGTACCTATAGGTAAAGGTAAGTCTTATCAGTACCTGGCGATCGGACAAGCGTGGTCACCGCAGCAGGCCGCGTCCTCAGCAGCCGCACTGCGCTCGAATAATCAATTAGACACACCACTGCAGCCATTCATACCAACCATTACCTACTTGCACCGCCTTGAGACCTCAGTAGTCCAGTGGTTAAGGGTGCGGACTTAAAACTGAAGAGTCGATGGTTCAACCCCCACCCGTTGCATTATTGTCTTACTTGCTGCTGAAATTATGCCTAAAGCAGCTACTTTTTTCCTATCATAAGATCTTCTTCTTCATCTTGCGCACCTGGGTTTGATTCCTAGTCGAATCATTTTGATTTAGGTAGTGAGATTTGTACAGTACTCGGTTTGTATTTCATTAATTAATTAATTAATCGTTTCAAATTTCCTTTAGGTAGGTACAATTTTGCACAATATGGTTCTTGAAAAAGTTAAATAAAGAAACGTTTATTTTCAGCCTTATATTTTATTGAATTTTAGTATGTAGTAAGTATTGTTTTACAAAAGTTACTGATAACAGCGCCATCTGTGTAATCTTTTAGTACTACGGTGCGTTGAGGTAGTCAATGCTAGATGTGAGTAATGCTACTCAATGGATGTTGCTTAAATATAAAAAGATTTTGGAATTTATAATTTCTTGCTTGAAAATGGGAAATCATAAAATATTTTTTAAATAAATGAGGTTTACTTAATTATAATAATTCTACGTATTGTTTATTTTCATAACTCTTGGTGCATGATAACGCCATCTATTTTATACGTCTTTCATACAATATTTAACGCTACTCAACACTAGATGTCAAGAGCTTCGCGTTTGACTAAAAATAAAAAGTAAAATCGTATTTTTATTTTATTAACTTTGAATTAATCACTTTGATAACAAAAGAGCACATTTGATCAAAAATGTTTTTATCAATTTTATATTAATGTCATCATCTCAGAAAATCAATCATTTAAAACGTTGGTTCTCATACCAAGTAGGTACCTTGTTGCTATAGCAACGCATTTGTCATTTGTCAAAATACGACATGTTTGTAAATCGAATTTCGAAATGTGATTAAAATAATTCTACAAAATAAATAATAAATAAACAAATAAGTTTTATTAATTTTTCAAGGAATATGATGTCAAAAACAAGTAAAACTTCACCTAAAATATACTGTGAACGTTACAGGAAACACTTGCGAGCTTTCAATAGCTTTGACAAAAACATTTGCGGAACTGTGAAGAAAGTTATTGTTTCGAAGAAAATTTGCTGTTCCAGAGGCGATAAGTGCTTTTCTACAGGTGTTATAAGCAGCTACAGAGATAGTAAAGTTCCAACATCCAAGAAAACTGCTAAATCTGACTTAATTTTTGATCAAAGTATGGCTTGTAGTAATGAAAAAGTTGATTACTGTAAAAATTGTGGGGATGTTGTCTCTAACCCTGGAATTAACTCAAAATCAGGTACAGAATCTCAAAATCTGTTACACAGTGTGTCAATAGACAAATGTTTGAAAAGACCAAATAAAAGAAGTACAAATAAATCTTCTATGAAAAATAACAGTGAAAATAAACCAATACAACAATATTATAGAAATGAAAAGTTTTATCAATCTACTGACTCTTTTTATGGCACAGATAACATAAAAAAGGTTTCTAAATGTTCGCTTAACACTATTATTGAGCATCCAGAAAAGTTATCGGATACTGCATCAACTATTTTTGAAATATACCCTGAACATTCTGAAGGAGAAGTAGGGTTGATGGATCCAGATGATAATGAGACTGTTAAAAAATTAAAAATGTTCAGAAACAAGAATTATTTTGAATGTCATTCTGTCAAATCAAGAATCCACTCGAAGGTTAGCGTAACAAGTTTAAACGACCACAAATGTGTGTACAGATTTTATTTAAATGACAGATTATTTCCTGTGCCACTACACACAGATTATCAAGAAAACATTAGATGCATAGAATGTCATTTACCTTTAGAAAAAAATTGTGAACATTCTCAGTTAAATGGCACAATTCAAGCTAAAGTAAAATTGGACGGTGAAATACAAGATATGCTTCTAATGTTGCCAGTAAAAAACTACCTAATTGTTCAAGAAAGGAGGAAAGTGTTGCAAGGCAAAAAAGATTATGATTCCCTTTATTTTGGTATAATAAAATTGGATTTAAATGGAGATTCAAAGTTTAATAGAAACTTGCCCCAAGACTCTCTGGCTTTAAGATATCAGAAAGGATTTAAAGAACTGTCTGTTAATAAGAAGTATGAATATGATTGTGTAACGAATGATGATATTATAATTATATGATTTGTATAATTTATATTACTTTAAAATAAAATTACTTTGAATAACTTGACTATTAGATAATGTTCCACCTCTATAGGATTATTCTGTATATCAATACTTGTGTGTAATTCGATTTATAGTATGGAAAATTTCAAAGAAATAATATGCTTTAGTTATAGGCTATCTTGGGTAAATAACCAAGATGTCATTACATAAGCATTGAATTATGGTGATACTGTACCTACTTATTTACTGATAGATATGGTATAAGTCCATAGGTACTTACTATAATTATTATTCACTCTGTATAGGTAGGATATTTTAGTTGGACTTATTGCTCGATGATGATAGATGATGTGCGCGACTTCGTCCGTGTGGATTAAGGTTGTAACATTTGAAATTTTATCAAAATCCGTCCAGTAGTTTTTGCGTGAAAGTAACAAACGTTTCGCATAATATTAGTAGCATAAATAAACATTAAAAGTAGCAATTTTCGTGGAATCATTATAAAGCTCCAAAAGTTCAAATAGTGAAAAATCCTAATCAATATTTAATACACATTACATAGTTACTCATTATAATCACAAATTTCGTTCAGGCTATCGCCAACGTCCATACCATGTTGAATACACCGGTTCTCGTCCGATCACCGAAGTTAAGCAACATCAGGCGCGGTCAGTACTTGGATGGGTGACCGCCTGGGAACACCGCGTGATGTTGGCTTTTTTTTGTATTTTTTGTGCATTTTATTTTGAAAATTAATATTCATCAAAAATGTATTCAACTAAGGATTGAGTATATTAACTTTATCACAATTTCTTACAACATTTTTACATTGAGTAAAGTTAGTGCTACTAGGGGTCGCCTGAAAATCAGCGCTGGGGGAGTGTGTCTACACTGCTGCAGCATTATGCTGAGGTGATACCCTTATCAGGAATAGCTTGCGCCACATTTATATGATTTGCAGTTGGTTAAGTTTACGTTTATTTTCCTGTGCGTTTCAGACAGGAAGAGCTTTAAATACTTAGATAAACTGGTAAGAACCTGTAACAGAGTTGGTCAATACGCAGTGTGCTCTTCTTGGCTGAAACGCATAGAAATAGAAATAAAATACTAGTATTTCCCGGCGGCTTGAAAATAATTCAATAGATAGAACGTTATGTATAATTTAAGCCGCCGGGATCCATCTTTAGTCTTTATATATTATACTAGCGGACCCGACAGACGTTGTCCTGTCTTAACTATGAATATTGAAACTCCCCTTTTTACCCCCTTGGAGAGAGAATTTTCAAAAAATGTAAAATACGTAATTCTTTATTTTTGATCAAGAGCCAAAATATCAAGTTTCATAAACATAACTTGACAAATAACTTGAAGAACGAAGGACTATCATACAAACATTCAACCCCTATTTAATCCCTTAGGGGGTAGAATTTTTAAAAACTGTGAAACACCTACTTTTTTGTTTTCAATTTAAAGCCTAAGTACCGAATTTTATGGGTATAGCTTGAAAAATAACGGAGTTTCATACAAACTTTAACCCCCCTTTTTACCCCCTTGGGGGGAGAATTTTCGAAATATGTAAAATACGTAATTCTTTATATTTGATCAAGAGCCAAAATATCAAGTTTCATAAACATAACTTGAAAAATAACTTGAAGAACGAAGGACTATTATACAAACATTCAACCCCTATTTAACCCCTTAGGGGGTAGAATTTTTAAAAACTGTGAAACACGTACTTTTTTGTTTTCAATTTAAAGCCTAAATACCGAATTTCATGAGTATAACTCGAAAAATGACGGAGTTTCATACAAACTTTAACCCCCCTTTTTACCCCCTTGGGGGGCGAATTTCGAAAAATCCTTTCTTAGTGCTCGCCTACGTCATAAAAGGAACCTACTGTCAAAATTTCAAGTTTCTAACTTCAGTGGTTTAGGCTGTGCGTTGATCGTCAGTCAGTCAGTCAGTCAGTCAGTCAGTCAGGACAAGCCTTTTTATATAATTATAGATTGTATTTTTTATGTTTGTGTTCTTTTTATTGTTGATTCTCTTTGTATTTTTTCTTATGTGGCTGTTTTTTATTCTTGATTAAAAGACTATTTATTTATTTATTTATTTATTTTAGTAAAAAATTTCTAACGTACCTACAATAAACGGTCAAGCTGTGCTTATTGCATTTGAATAGCAAGTAGGTATCTAGCTTCTTCCTGCAATTCAAGAATATTTACTATTCTTGAAGATCACATTGTATTATTATAAGCAATAAACTAAGCAATAATTCATTAGAATACGATTTTATCTATTATTTAGTATCCTGTGTAGTGTGTCAATTACAATAATACCTATTATTGTAAGGTTACTCGGGTTAAACAATATGCAATATGCAAAACTTTAGTCTTATCTGTAGTCTTATTAAGTTATTACTAATGTATTATTAAGTTATTACCATTGGTAATTTCCGACTTAATTGATCATTCAGTTATCTCATACACTAGTTATAACTAAGTAGCTGACGATCATGAGGACTTGACATGAGCTTTTTGATATTTTCTCTTTTCCTGTAAATAGTTACAGGAAAAGAGAAATGTATAGTTATTAGTTAGCCCTTGAAAAGATAACAGAACTAACTGTCAGTCAAACAAATATTCGCGTTTAAAATATTAGTAATAAGTATTAAGAGCGGGTACACATTGGTCGTCTTCTGAATTTATAAAAGGAAAAGGTGACTGACTGACTGATCTAACAACGTACAGCTCAAACTACTGGACGGATCGGGCTAAAATTTGGAATACAGATACCAATTTTGATAAGAAAGGATTTTAAAAATTTAACCTCTAAGAGGTTAAACTGGGGTTTGAAAAATCGAATATATGTGAGCGAAGCCGCGGGAAAAAGCTAGTATAAAAATAAAATATATCTAGATAGACATAATAAATATGTCTGATAGACAAACATCTTCCGCTTTGCTACCGTCCTCGCCGCGCTTTACAAAATCATCACGTCATCACAACCACGCACTGGCGCAGAGGTGAGCGCTGTAAATAAGAGGTCCTACATTCAATTCCCAACAGGGGTAATTTAAGAAATCTTAATATTTAACCGCTGTATCACGGCTGTAATCATCATCAAAAGTTATCACTGCGATTTTTCCAGTACCTTCAAAAACAAATAACGAATGGTGTGTTGGTGACGAAATCCACTGTGTCTCAACTGAATGCTCAAGGTAACGTCACTATTTGCTCCCATTTTCAAGCTTTTGTTCGAACTTATAATGACGGTAGGTGTCTATTATTAGAAGCCTCAAAAGCCCAACGGTTAAAGGTGGTGTTGTAAAACTGAAAAGTCGCAAGTTCGATCCCCACCCGTTGTACTATTGTCGTACCCACTCCTAACACAGGTTTTCACTTATTTGGAGGGGAGAGGAGAATATCAGTCAAGTTCAGCTTGACTGATATTCTTTTAAAAAAAAATTAACTACGCCTACGCCTTCTAAATATTATCGGAGATAGAGGACATAATTTCTCGCGGATAGTAGCAAATCACTCTAAACTTTTTCCACGCGGACGAAGTCACGGGAATCAGCTAGTATGTAATAAATTATTCTGGGACTAAGTATTCAACCACTTAAGTTTTTTATAGCTAACTGCTATTTACTTTACAATTTTTTTGTTGATAGGCAAATAGTACTACACATCACGCATTATCTGGATTTTACCAAAGGTCAATTTTTGTAATCAGTGGAAAATTTTGGTAGTTTAAAAACCTATGCAAATACAAACATAATTTTTATTCATTAATTAAATTCGTTTATTTTTTACTAGCTGACGCCCGCAACTTCGCCTTGTGGATTTAGTTTTTAAAAATCTCGCGGGAATTATTTGATTTTCCAGGATAAAAAGTAGCCTATGTCACTCTTCAGGTCTTCAACTAATATACACATGCAAAAAATCACGTCGATCCGTAGGTACTTCGGTTGCAGCGTTATTGAAAAAAAATATTACGCAAACAGCTTTTTTTGGGTAAATGGGTAGGTACCTATCTACTTGAAGTGTGCGTTAGGAGATGAACTTCCTACGTCATCTTGTGCATTTGAGTGTTTTTCTGAAAGAGTACAAAATTTTCTATCGAGTAGGGTGGCAGACCCAATTATGGGCACTTTAAGAGTTTATCTTATTTCAAATATGTTTTTTAAGTATAAATTTAACCAAATTCTATAAATCAATGTGTTCATAAGGTTACTTGTTTAATAAAATATATAATTAAAGAAGATATTGAAATTTTTTTGTTTAAATCAACTAGAATTTTAAATAAGATTGAAAAATGACCCATTCCCCAATTATTCGCACATTTGTTACCAGTTGTGGGCACAAAATTATCCAATTATCAACACTCAGATTTTAATAGAGTTTAAGGGAAATATAACGCTAGGCTACCTACGGAAGTCTTTTAGAATATAGATTTTATTACGAAATAATATATGGAAATTCTTATAGTAACTGTAGGTGACTTAATTTTTTTATATTTATTATATTTAAAACAAACACCCTTACATATTTAATAAGAAAACGCAAACATAGTCTTTATCAAACGACAGACGTCCACAGCTGGACAAAGGTCTCTTATATGGACTTCCACAGGCCTCGGTCTTACGCTACCTGAATCCAGCGGTTCTCTGCGATTCGTTTGATTTCGTCGGTCCACCTAGCTTCCCGGTACGGGATCGCTACTCCAACACCATGGGATCCCATCGACCATCAGCTCTTCGAACTATATGCCCGCCCATTTCCACTTCAGTTTCGCTTAGCTATGTCCGTGACTTTGATTCTCTTACAGATATCCTCATTTCTGATATGATCTCGCAGGGATACTCCGAGCATAGCTCTCTCCATCGTCCGCTGAATGATTATTGTTTCGTGATAAATAACTGCCCACAGAACTTCTCAACCTCTCTCCATACCTCAGGTGGAGAAGAAACGTGACAGCCTTCGTCAGTTTTCAGCCGCGTCAGCTGTCTCTGTCCGATAGATAGATCTCTCACGGACACTTTGGAATGGAACTTCTGTTCCACTAGACACTTAATACACTTGGTATTCAAGGCCCGCAGGTCGCGAGTTCTTTTCTTAGAGATCTGCCTATTAACCTACCAGTAGGCATCCGCGTCTGCTGACGACTGAAGTCTCATCTCTTGTCTGTCTTCCATCAGTTTGAGAGTAAGGTCAGAGAACTTCTTGGTCCTTTTCGTGTGATGGGTCTTCAAAGAATTTAGACTCCAGAGTATGGACAGTTTACACACATTTGTTAAGATCGTTTACAGACTTCCAGTCTGCTAGGGAATCGAATCGCTTCGGAGTGTTAATAAACAGGAAAATCTCCAAATTTTGTAACCAGATACTGACACCCCTTGTTTTGCAATGAAATAACGGGAAAGTTTCATTTACTTTTTGAATTAGTAACTAATAATACTTAGAAAATCAATTGAAAACAATTATATTATTAAAACTCAAATAAAACCACACTTATATCATTATTAAGTAAGTACTGACCCTTAACGTCGATGAGTCAAAATGGCCGAAAAACTTTGGGAACTCTAGAAAGATATCTTTCAATTACGATACTGACGTCATTTTAAAACTTTCCAGATTAGAAAGGTTTCGATTGTGAAAAATATGAATTCCCCTAAATATTTTTTAATCTGAAAATAAAAAACCACAATCAGAAACTTATATTTTAATCTTTTTTGCCAAAGTGCGAATAAACTGGTGCAGTGCTAGCTATTGGGTTGGTCACCCTACATAAATAATAATATATGGGAAATAAGAATGACATAGACAGTTGCATCTGTAGTCAAAATATAATATGACATCAACATCAACAAGAACTAGTTTGCAGAGCACTTCCATTCTGCAATATGCGCGCGAAAAATAAATATATAATCTATGGTCGGCCGCGCGCGGTCTCAGTCCAACACGCAAGGCGCACGCGCATTCTCTTTTCAAAAATTCATAGAACCGTTCGGAAATTCCACGAAAAAGTTTTCAGTTGTGCCACCAAAGAGGTTTTCCTAAAGTGAAAAGAAATGTTTTTAATATTTTTATTCGCCCCTTTAACGATAGCGGCTGCACAGCATGCATTGCGTAAGTTGTTGTATTATGTTATTTTATGAGGTGAAGGCAGTCGTTTTGTAATATGTAAGCTGTTTAATCTCAAAAATTTTGAGTAGGCACCTACCAACATAAACTCGAGCTGTTGTGTTTTACAACTTTTTCGAGTATTTACTTAACTTTTTTTGTTAAAATAGAGCTATTTTCATCCCTTATTGTAATAGCTATTGATAGCATAGTGCGGATTTAAAGATCTTGCGTTCGAATCCCGTTAGGGCCAATAAGTCGTAAGTACTTACGACTACATTACAACGTTATATGCGTTGTAATGTAGTATATAGTAATATGTGTTGTATACAGCTAAAGTAGAAAAATTAAACAGAAGATTGCAATTTTTCCAAGGCCAGGTCAACTTATTATTCTAACCTAGATTTTAAACTGCCACCTGACCTTCGTGATTCGCAAAGCTTCGAATAACAAGTATGCTGCAATCTCCAAGATATTACCTTCCCAAAATGTAAAAATTGAAAATCTTCGTAACTTTTTTATGCTTTTATATTTATCTCTGAAAGAAGTCTAGTAGGTATAATAAAATTAATATAAATAAACAGACCAACGCGCTAATTTTTGAATAATCAATTGAAGACTTAACCAATTAATCCTACTAATATTATAAATGCGAAAGTTTGGATGTATGTATGGATGGATGGATGGATGTTTGTTACTCAATCACGCTGCAACGATTAAACTGATTTGGCTGAAAGCCACAGAGACAGAATGTAGTCTGGAATAACACATAGGCTATTTTTTATCTCAGAAAATAAGAGCGTTCCCACGGGAATTAAAAAACGAACGAAATCGCGGGCATCAGCTAGTATATCATATCTTCGACCGTTTACGAAGTAACTAACATAAAGTAACAGTTATTAAAGTACACTATCACCTATTAAATAATAGTATATATAACAGACACTAGTTACCTAGGAAATGGCTATACGCTAAGATCGCGTAACCGGCTAACAGTTATTTAGAAGTAGGTATCTAATAACAAAATTTATGCAATGCTTGTCGGTTCGTTGATTTAACATAGGTCTCCGGATATACCTACTATACTGTAAAGTAAGCACTTAAATAAGTATTTTGTATACCTATAACAAAAACTATGAATCAAATTCCCAGATCTACAATAATCAAATTTTTCTAAACTGGCATAATAGTAAGTAGGTAACGTGCAGAAAACTTAATATTCACACATACAAAGGTCATCATATTATCATACTAATATTATAAAGGGGAAAGTTTGTAGGTATGTGCGTGTGTGCATGTTTGTTTCTCCTTCACGCCACAACAAATGAAACGATTTAGCCAAAATTTGGAATGGAGATAGCCCATAGTCCCTGCGCGAACTAAAACACCTTAATACACGCGGACGAAGTCGTGGGCATCGTCTAGTAGTCTTATTATCAAACTCAAATAAAATCAATACACTTTTTGCAAGCAAAAACTTCGAAAATAGTTTTTGAGCGCAACAAATATTGATGCCCAATACAAAAGACTTCAACGTCGTCGTGATGCCTAAAGTAAATTTATCATTTAACTAGTTAACGCCTGCGACTTCGTTCGCGTGGTTTAAAATATTTTGATTGCCGCGGGAACTCTCTTATTTTCCGGGATAAAAAGTAGCCTTTGTGTCATTCCAGACTATAATCTATCTCTGTGCCAAATTTCAGCCAAATCGGTTCAGTTGTTGCGACGTGATTGAGTAAAAAACATCCATACATCCAAACTTTCGCATTTATAATTTTAATAGCAATAGGATGGCATTTAAGTCTGCGTATTTCAGTTTAATTGGAACTTGTTATGATTTTAGGTGTGTGTATAAGTATAAACTTATTGTAATTTGTACGCCAACTTCAACTGTCTATCTATCTGGGTAAAATTTTAATCGGTACCTGTATGTTAGCCCTCAGACCATTTTCTTATTAAGAAGTTTAGCCAAGCTGAACTTGACCTATATCTTAATCCTCTCCCCTCCAAATAAGCGAAAAGCTTGTGCTAGGAGTGAGTATGACAATAGACCAACGGATGGGATTCGAACCTGCGATCTTTCAGTTCTTTAACTGTTGCGCCATTGAGGCGTCTAAGCTATTTAAATGTTAGCATAGTCTAAGGTAGAGACTGCTTAGGCTGGCCGTAAACATTCGGAAAACAGATACGCAAAGGTCCTCCTCAAATAATACCTAATTACTTTTATGAATAAGATGAAATAACCTATGTCTACTTCTTCTAATATATGTTGTCTTGTAAATCCTTATATGTACATACAAAATAAAAATAAAATAAATAAAAATAAACCTTAATGTAACAGTTCACAAATTACGTCTTAGTTAAAAACGTCAAAAAAGCTTTGTACCTTCTCAAATGTTATTTATTATATTCAAATTTAAATTATGTATTTAATTTACCTTTCAAATGTGAGGGCCAACGTTTTGAAATAATAATATGACGATAATAACATGATTGAGATTACTTTTCATTTTGTCTTTTTCACTAGTTTTGGTCAGGTTAGTTTGGTGGGGATATAGTTATTTTATGCATCGTCCAAATGAGCCCATTTTTCATACAATCGCCCTTAATTTGGGGCAAAAAGCCTTTACCTAAGCAACATAGGAGAGATTCTGATTCCGGGTGTATACGGCCGGCCAATCATGCGCACATATTTACCCACTATAGCTAAGTACCTTATAGATATATAAAATATGGTAAATAATAAATAATAAAACATGTTTTAAGGAGTATACGGCCGGCCTTATGATCATATTTATATTAGGTAAATATTTATTTACCTAATATAGCTAAGTACCTCATAGAGTGCACAATATACAAAATATGGCAAACAATAAATAATAAAACATGCTTTTAAAGAAGAACATGCAAATATTAGATCACCCATTGACTCCGCGATCATAAATTAAACGGGCATCATAGTGAAGGAAAACAATGATTTACGTATTTTAAGACAAACCACAAATTGAGGAAAATTTACTTGTAAAATTACTTGTTAGTTTTATGTAAAAATTGGAATTTAAAAGCAATGTTAGCCCAATAGTTAGGGGCGTGGTCCTGTGACCTAAATTCGGGGGGGTCACAGGTTCTTTCCCAGGCATCTCGGACTTTTCAGAGTTATTGTGCGTTTAACCAATTAAATATCACATGTTTCAAGGGTGAAAGGAAACATCTTTTTTTATTAGATGACAAGATAGTCCTTGACTGCGATCTCACCTGATAGTGAGTGACGATGCAGTCTAAGAAGCGAGCTAACTTGGAAGGGTTATTACACTGTAGATTCAACCCATACCCCTAATCGGGTTCTACACACCATCGTGCCAAAACGCTGAATCGCTTGGCGGCACGTGTTTGACGGTAGGGTGGTAACTAGCCACGGCCAAAGCCTCCCACCAGACCAGACCGGAGACAATTCAGAAATTATAAATTCCCAAATTGCCCCCGCCGGGAATCGAACACGAGACCTCCCAGTAAGACCACGACGCTTTCCACTGCGCCAGGGAGGTCACCAAAACGTGATGAAACCTGCTTGCTTGCGTTCTCTATAATGTTCTTAAAGGTGTGTGAAGTCCGTCAACTCGCATTGGGCCCATGTGGTGGACTATGGCCTAAAACGTTGTCATTTGGGAGGACACCTATGGCCAGTAGTCAGAGGCGTAACTATACCGTTTGAGGCCCGTGGCAAATTCATCGGACGGGGCCCTCTCTCCCCCAATATAAAGAAGCTCAACCAATGAGATAATATTTTTTTGCTTTATAATAAATCACTAGGTGAAGTAGGTACATACAAACGCGAATACAATTACTTGATTTTCTAATAACCTTTAATTCAGAGCGTATTGAACTGTATGTCACAATTTTTGTATTAGTACCAAATTTCAAAGATTAAAATTCCTTTTTTCGGGCTTTTTGTTCAGCAAAAGTGTTAATGACATAAGAACCAAAAATGTGATTATCGCGAGCGAAGCGAGCGCGAAAATTTTTTAGGATTGTATTCTGCCACTACTCCACTGGTCCATATACTTGATGCTTAACTACCTACAATACCAATCCACAACCGATGGTTTCTAAATCGTCACAATTTAGGTGGGCCTTACCAAGCAGCATCAGGATTGAGGAGTTGGTACCTGAAGTTCAATGATGTAGCCTAGTATTAACGGCTACACCGCGCAGTTATGTTGCGAGCGAAGCGAGCGCGTAATTTTTTATGATTGCATTACGGCATTTAGTAGTCCATTCTTGGCACCTACAACAGCAACGTAAAAGCGACATTTTCACGAGCGAAGCGAGCGCAAAATTTATGATTGTGTTACGGCACTTAGTAGTCCATTCTTGGCACCTACAATAGCAACGTAAAAGTGACATTTTCGCGAGCGAAGCGAGCGCGAAATTTTTTATGATTGCATTACGGCATTTAATAGTTCATACTTAGCACCTACAATAGAAATGCAAAAGTGACATTTTCGCGAGCGGAGCGAGCGCTAAAATTTTTATGATTACATTACGGCACTTAATAGTCCACACTTGGCATCTACAATAGAAACGTAAAAGCGACATTTTCGAGAGAGAAGTGAGCGCGAAATTTTTTATGATTGCATTACGGCACTTAGTAGTCCACACTTGGCATCTACAATAGAAACGTAAAAGCGACATTTTCGAGAGAGAAGTGAACGTGAAATTTTTTATGATTGCATTACGGCATTTAATAGTTCATACTTAGCACCTACAATAGAAATGCAAAAGTGACATTTTCGCGAGCGGAACGAGCGCTAAAATTTTTATGATTACATTACGGCACTTAGTAGTCCACACTTGGCATCTACAATAGAAACGTAAAAGCGACATTTTCGAGAGAGAAGTGAGCGCGAAATTTTTTATGATTGCATTACGGCACTTAGTAGTCCATACTTGGCACCTACAATAGCAACGTAAAAGTGACATTTTCACGAGCGAAGTGGGCGCGAAATTTCTTTTTTGTTTTACGCCATATTTAGTCCTGTATTTTTGACGCTTGAGACCCTGCGCTTGTATGCACCGCACACCTGGCATCGTAGGTAAAGTCGGCTCTACCAACTATTTAGTTATTGTTTGGGGAACCTATGTACAGTATTTAATTAGATATTTTATAAAATTTTAAAATATGTGTTTATGACATTTAGGTACATACTTATACAAATATGTATCTTTTTCATTTCTGTAAGTCATTAATAAAAATGTTGGCCCCAAAACCGCCCCTAAAATCTGCTGCCCTAGGCTCCAGTCAACTCAGCCTTTTGGTAAATCCGACACTGTGCAAAACCTTTCTTGTCCAAAAGAATTTAAGTAGTTTATATCAATTTTAATTTTGAAAATGATCGCTCGGCACTAGCCGTAATCATAGGAATGGCTATAAATGTTAGGATCATCTTGTGCTTCTGGCCTTCTCTGATCGGGGGCCCCTTCCAGCTGGGGCCCGTGGCATTTTGCCGTCATGCCACCCTATAGTTACGCCTCTGCCAGTAGTGGGACGAAAATAAATTGATATGATTATGCCTACGAATTAATCCATAGAAATCGAACCCAGGACTTAAATATTCACACCGTTATGTCAAAGAGTCTGTCATAAGAATAACAATGATTGAAACGTCCCATTTCACGGAAGCCATGCGCGAGAACCTTAAGTCACCCACATTTAAGCTTCCGTATTTTAAGTAGGAACGTGGACTGTGTTAGTTAATCTTATTTACATTATTGCTCTATTAAAGGCTCTATCTCTGCATATATATTACGTTTACTTAAATATAAATACAATTTAAATGTACAAACTCTATAACGATAATGGGCCGGTGCATATGTGGTGCATGTTGATTTACATTTTTTATAATTTATTTATTAATGAGGCACACAAAACAGGTTGAAACTAAAAAGTGCACAAAATATAAATATACAGCTTATCAAGAACCAAGTAACAATCCGTAATACTCGTATGTGTACACAACATTATTGAATAATTTAACTAACGAGTCAGAAAATTATGACATAAAATTTTTATTCGATGATAATCTAAATCTGAAAATTCTTTTCAAAAAACCAGAAATGCGTATCTTGGCAGACTTCACATACCTTAGAGAACATTCTGGATAACTCTCAGGCATGCAGGTTTTCTCACGATGAAGTAGAGTCATTTTATTAATCAAATCAAGATGTCACATAACTCTGAAAAGTAAGAAAAACGTTCCCGGAATCGAACGCGCGACCCTCCAATAGGAGACCATAGTTCAACCCACTAGGCTGTAGTGATAGCCTACGAACACCTGCGAAGCCTGTTACGAAAGCGATTATATTGTTAAGTTATAACAACTTGCCTACTACATTTTTTGCATCACTTTGTCCATTGTTTAGTTAGAGCGATGTCACACAGCTCATCTTGATTGCTTCAACAAGATAGTGCAATTACTTTTACATCGTAATAACTACATGATGATCGTGTAACATTTTGTTTTGAATTTCTTGCTGGCTCTACTCAGAATCTGCTTTCCGATGGTGGAGTTATGACTTGTCATACAAACCATAAGTTTTACCAATCAGTTAATTATGTGAGTACCTACCTACGGTTCGAGAAGAAAATTCTGGGGTCTTTCCTAGCAGATTGCCTTTAATTAAATGGATGGTTGTTTAAAAAAATTTCGCAATTTTCACCGGCCGGTTGCTATGAGAATGCCGAATAAAAATTATCCTTATGCCTGTTCGTTAAGGTACATGTTTTGCGACCCAATGCATTGTTGCCTCACACTTGGTGCGTATGTGCGAAGGTCAAAACCGGTGTTATTACAAATCAGCTGTCTAGTTGTATTTACACACAACACAATCATATTTGGAAGGCATTTCTCTAGAATGCATGGGCATATTTTACTCCCAACTGGTGGGAGGCTTTGGTCTGGTGGGAGGCTTTGGTCTGGTGGGAGGCTTTGGTCTGGTGGGAGGCTTTGGCCGTGGCTAGTTACCACCCTACCGTCAAAGACGTGCCGTCAAGCGATTTAGCGTTCCGGCACGATGGCGTGTAGAAACCGATTCGGGGTATGGGTTAAATGAACACTGCCGTACCCCTTCCAAGTTAGCCCGCTACCATCTTAGACTGCATCGTCACTTACCATCAGGTGAGATCGCAGTCAAGGACTAACTTGTCATCGAATAAAAATAAAAACAACTCCAAAACCGACGTAACTTACTTCTTTAAATGAACCGGTAGATCTTGACATGTCATAAGAGCCACAGGTTAGCCACTACATGAAATATAAATTTTGAATTTAGAATATTGTTAAAAGTGATTAGGCTTATAATAATTTCCAGATATTACAGATGTAGTCCAGTCAAAAAACCTCAAAAAATGACTCAACCTCTGGAAAATTGCGAAAGTTTTGAAACTTTGCACATCGAATTATGGGTACCTAGGGATGAATATACCAAAAGTCCTCATGCGTACGAGGCGAGCTCTAGCGGCAATTAGCGGAAACAGGACCCTTTTTTTGGTTTTTTGTTAATATCTCGAGAACCTTTGGTCAGAAGTAAAAGTTTACTACTACATAATTGAAGCTTATTAAATTTGCAACACTAATGATTATATTCATTTTTCTCGAATTCCTAATAATTACCGAGTTTTTGGCCACTAAAGGATAGCTTTTTCGAAAAATCACGCTAGGGGCGCCCGGTACAATATGGCATTTGTAATAAAATTTTGACAACCATGTTTTATCATTTTTTTTTGGTACCAAAGGTAAATGAGAAAATAAACTTCACAGTTATGTACAAAAAAAAGACATATTGTTTATTAAACAACTAGCTTTTGCCCGCTGCTTCGCTCACGTTAAGTTAAATTTTTCAAACCCCTATTTTACCCGTTGTATCCCCTTAGGGGTCGAATTTTCAAAAATCCTTTCTTAAAGGATGCCTACGGCCTAATAGCTACCTATATGCCAAATTTCAACCTGATCGGTCCAGTGGTTTAAGCTGTGCGTTGATAGATCAGTCAGTAAGTCTGTTATCTTTGCGTTTTCAATATTTAGATGAAATACAGTACCAATGAAAAATGCTATCAACGCACAGCTTAAACCACTGGACCGATCGGGTTGAAATTTGGCATACAGGTAGCTATTAGGCCGTAGGCATCCTCTTAGAAAGGATTTTTGAAAATTCGACCCCTAAGGGGATACAACGGGTAAAATAGGGGTTTGAAAAATTTAACTTAACGTGAGCGAAGCTGCGGGCAAAAGCTAGTTGTTTAATAAACAATATGTATTTTTTTTGTACATAACTGTGAAGTTTATTTTCTCATTTACCTTTGGTACCAAAAAAAAAATGATAAAACATGGTTGTCAAAATTTTATTACAAATGCCATATTGTACCGGGCGCCCCTAGCGTGATTTTTCGAAAAAGCTATCTTTTAGTGGCCTAAAACTCGGTAATTATTAGGAATTCGAGAAAAATGAATATAATCATTAGTGTTGCAAATTTAATAAGCTTTAATTATGTAGTAGTAAACTTTTACCTCTGACCAAAGGTTCTCGAGATATTAACAAAAAACCAAAAAAAGGGTCCTGTTTCCGCTAATTGCCGCTAGAGCTCGCCTCGTACGCATGAGGACTTTTGGTATATTCATCCCTAGGTACCCATAATTCGATGTGCAAAGTTTCAAAACTTTCGCAATTTTCCAGAGGTTAAACCTTGTTTTGACTGGACTAATGTCATTGTTTTCAGCCCTTTCTAGTTTCTCTAGACCAGTTCCTTGAGCTATTCTTGTTTTATAAATAGTGTCTAGTATTTGAGCGGGAACTATAAACCTCAATCCACGCGAACGAAGTCGCGGGCATTAGCTAGTCGTCTTTAAGCATCATCATAGATGTACGATCTATAGTGCGATTATTATCTGTGTAATTTATAACACATTTGTAAAAAATAAAACCTTTCTAGGTAAATTAAAATAGTAAGTTTTAATTAAGAATTTTGTCAGTTTTGTCTCGTACAGAGTCAGCTGGGCCATTTGTTTCAATCGTCAAAAAGCTGACCTAGGAAAGAGTTCAACCTTAACAAACCACGCCTAAACCGATAACCTTTGAAGGTCGAGCATTTAAGGCACGACAATAGCATTCAAACAATCGACAATGCACGCATTTACATTCCGCCCGCCAGCTTGCAAGGACGAGGCACCGCCGTATAGCCTCAACCGCCTCAACGTGCCGCGTCCAACTAGACGATTTAGATGATTCAATTATAATCTAAATATATACAATTCTAAGTCCTGACTGACTGACTGATTAACTTATATATCAACGCACAGCCTAAACTAGAGTTAGAACTTAGAAGGTTGAAATTTTTTACGACGTAGGCACCCCTAAGAAAAGATTTTTTTGTAATTCCATTACATTCCTGTTCTTTGTACTTCCGCTCTATAGATCTCAGGATATGTCTAGGGCTAAGTAAAATAATTTTCGAGATAGCAAATTACAACCTCATTCAGTGCTTAGGTACTTGGACACTTACGCGCGAATCTATTCTTTACAAGATGTACCCACCTACAAAGTCGTAGTGAGTGTTTATCTAAATAGCAGCTTTACTTTAAACGTAATAAGAATGAATTTCGAACGTCATAATCGTAAGTGCAGAGTGCAATATCCCATTACACAATTCACTTTCGATGTTACGCCACAACCTCTGAGGAGTGAAGTGTTAGGCTAGGTCGTGATTCGTGAGAATACACTTTACAGTCTGAGCCTTTGAAGCCTCAATAGCACAACGGTTAAAGGTGCGGACTGAAAACTGTACGGTCGCAGGTTCAATCCCCACACGTTACACTATATTCTCGTATCCACTTCTGATACAAGCTTTCCGCTTATTTGGAAGGGAGAGAGAAATATTAGTAACTAGTTAATGCTTGCTGCTTCACTCGCGTGTATTTAGTTTTTAAAATTCCGCGGAAACTCTTTGATTTTCCGGATAAAAAGTAACTATACCCATCCAAAAAATCACGTCGATCCGTTGCATTATTGCGGCGTAATTAAAGGACAAACAAATACACTTTCGCATTTATATATTAGTAAGGTAAGCCTTACTAATATAGCATGGCTAATCTAAATATTTCTACTTTTTGGTTTTGTAACCAAGAACCCAATGGATATAAATCTGATATTTTGATTTGAATTAAGTATACAAAATTGTTTGTAATAGAGGAACAGATAATTTCAGTAGTCTTGATAATAGTTCACAATTTTACTGCCGAAACAAAAAAAATTTTTTGATACAAACAAACCTAAAGAGCTTTTAACTACATAAACTGTTCCTAACTATTTTACAATTACATACTACCGTCATTACCCGCGTTCATACCGTAATCCTTCAAATACACTAATCACCATATAACTACTGTACATACCGCCATAGCGCTATCATAAGCCATAATAAAAAACAATGGTTAGAATATCATTGACCTCAATTGAAAATGGTAGTGCTTCAAAGAATAATGAGGTATCTGTACGGAGGTATGCACCCACCAATTGACCAAGGGATATGCAAAACAAAAAAAAATACACATAAGTAGATAGTAAAAGTAGAACTTTTATAAGAAAGGGTTAAACTTACGCCTAGGCTGACATCTATAGAACGTGCTGTAGCTCAGACTTAAGGCAGCGAGAATATTGAGATCAAATATGTCTTGACATACATCTCGTTTCAGCTCTGCCTTGAGTCTAAGCAGAGTAAGTCTATGAACTCAAAATCTGTGCAAATAAAGAATTTTTATTTGATTTGATTTGATTAAGCCTCTGTACTCAAGTCGATTACCTGCTACCTATGCATACTCAGCCGCACGCTATAACATAGCAATTCGTAACAAAAGACATTAACAATACACTCGTGAAAGGCGTCTGCATTTCGTTCCTCAAACCTTGAACTGGTTCCGAGCGCTGACATTTCGTCTGTTTATCACGTGCAATATCAGTAAAACATGTTTGATTTGCATCACCATACATTTTCGAGATGCAATAGTTTGCTAAGAAAGTAAACGTCATCTCAAGCTGGTTCAGTAATCGGTCTAGTTGCAAACACTTATTATAGGAAGGCCACATACGATCGGCATGATGCTTTGGGATTTGAAAAAAGGATCGATACCTGAGTAGTATCGATACTTTTAGTTCGATACCTAGGAAAGCTGCCGAAAGCTATACCAATCCATCGAGAGGAGATAATGCTATACATCAGAAAGATGGTAGTACCTATAGTCTGCTATCTGACGCGTGAAATCTGGTAATGAGATAAAAGAATCGAGTAATTGGGAATGTACCAATTGATGCAACTTCTGAGTTTATTGCCGGCTCTTCTCAGCAGAATCAGCATTCCGAACTGGTGGTAGATTTTCGACTTGTCATAAGAGCCACAAGTTGGCCTACATGAAATAAATGAATTTGCATACCAGATAATAGTCTTTCTTTCTATACCTATGTATGTCAAAGAACCAAAAGCCTGAGCGCTGGTTCTGGTGACGTATCAGTTTGAGTGATATGCACAAGCAAGTCACAAGTTCAGTATAGATTATTGTGAGCTGTTGATTATGTCAAATGTTACAAAAATTCCGTTCCTCGGCAACACGTGCGCGGGCCGGCCGGCGGGAAAAAATTGGCGCGTTGTTTCAAAAAGTTTGCGTCAACAAATCTTCCGTGGTAGGTGGCGTGTTGCCCAACGGCCAGCGGCCTTGGCTGGCGCCGCCCGTCGTATAACTATGAAATATGGATTGCGCCGGTGCTGCCTGTTCCGTGATGAAACACCCCTTGTTATTTTCCATTGCTTTCGATTTCGGATGCTTTAGGAAAAGTTCGAATTCAAATTCAAAATTATTTACCTCATCGGAAAGAAGAGCCGGCAAGGAACTCAGCAGTTGCTCTTTTCAAAACAATAAATGTCACATTAAGTAGCTTATCTATCTTGTGGACAGCTGAAGCAAAGCAGATTGCTTCCATCAAGCAACTTGATATTCACTGTGTGATGCCTCTACTTATTTTTTTTATTCTCATTATTTAATACGGGACTTTTAAAGATGACTTAAATGTCAGCCCCATCGGTAGACACAAAATATACAATTAACTAAATACAAAATCAGCTACCTATATATATCTATACCAAGCTCTACTTATTCAATGTTTCTTTACACACTGTCTGTAATGGTCATACCTGACTACCAATTTTTTTGTAATCAATTTTATGAAAGCGTATACCCTATCCCGCAAAGGACTTCTGCACTTTAAGCAGACGACAGGATGCTATTATTAGTTTATGACGGTGTCTAGTTAATAGATCATGTGTATCACGTCTTTATTTAGCAATGAAGAATACGATAGAGAAAGGAAATCACAATTGTAAGAACTAATAAACAAAGCCTCAATAGCCCAACGGTTAAATGTGCGGACTGAAAACTGAAAGGTCGCAGGTTCGAACCCTACCCGTTGCACTATTGTCGTACCCGCTCCTAGTACAAGGAGTATTTGGAGGGGATAGGAGGATAGTAGGTAACTTTGCTAATATACTTACTTTAAAAAAATATTAGTCCTATTCGGCACCCTGTGATGTACATTTCAATGAATTTGCTTTTGTATAATTTCAGCGAGCGACTTCCTGCGGTGTCCACAGAGAGATTCCAAAATCAACGATTGTCTCAAAAAAGCCGTTCCTGACGCTCTCCGGAGGATGAAAGATGGTGAGTTAGAAAGCATTCGTTCTTTATTAGATACTAGCTTTTAACGGCGGTTTCGATTACGTTAAGTTAAATTTTTTAAAGCCCTATTTTATACATAGCCGATATCTACGTCCTAATAGCAATTTGTATGCCAAACAGCCTGATCCATTCAGTGGTTTGAGCTATGCATTGATAGATCAGTCAGTAAGTCAGTCACCTTTGCGTTTTATATATTTAACAAGACAAGCCAATTACCGGCGTTCATGATCATTTTAAGTACAAGGTTTGAATCTCAGTGGAGGCAATTTGGGTCTCTGGTCTGGTTTGGTGAGAGACTCTGATCGTGGCTAACTACCACCTTACCATCAAAGACGTGCCAAGCGATTTGATGTTCCGGTACGTGTGGAAACTGAAAGGTTTAATCTACACTGCCAAACATCTTTCAAGTCCTCTACCATCATAGGCTGCTTTTCACTTACCATCAGGTGAGACCGCAATCAAGGGCTATCTTGTCATCGAATAAGCATTAGGAGTTTTTGTTTGTCGCTTAAGAGCCGATTTCATCAATATATATATCCGAGAAGTAAATTGGGAGTTCTGACAGTTTTTGTATTGAAAATCTGCCAAAGTATCAAAACGATAAGACTTATTTTACGTTGGTATAATCGGCTCTAAAACCTTATTTCACTATCATCTTCTCGACCGATAGACGTATTCTACTCACTCTTTCGAAAATTGATCTTTCAAAAAATTTTTGGTACCTCACGTTTTTACCGACCAACTTCAATTATTTTCCTGATGAGGAATTGTCATAATCGGAAATAAACAATAAAAGGTCAAAAGCCACCATTGGCGCTTCCCGAGTCCAAGAACCCGGAAGCGCCTTATAAGGAGTAGATATAATGATGTGCAATAATATCTACACGAATCCTTGGCACGCACTTCATCTCTTGTGGTCATTATTTATTTAATCGAACCTACCTTCCTATCAAAAAGCGGAAATACTCGTACAAAAGATTGAAGGTCAAAGTTTCACCCTAATGAATTGGGTACATATTTTGTCGGAATCACTTGATTACCTACTGAAATACTTTCTTCGGCTTCGACTTAGCGCTCGCTTGTTTGTAATGACGTCATGATAAAATCAAAATGGCGGACATAGGATAACGGATTGATCTATCACCGCACAGCTTAAACCACTTTGCATACATATAGCTATGATGACGTAGTCATCCGCTAAGAAAGGATTTTTCAAAATTCAACCCCGATGGAGGTAAAATAGGAGTTTAAAAAATCGAACCTAACGTGAGCGAAGCCGCGGGTTAAAGCTAGTAGGACAATAAAATTAAAGAAATGTACTTGTACTGTTTACTGTGCGTTACGCACTGATCAATGGTTTTTTCCTCTCCAAAGAGCTATAAGAAATCTGTGCGAATTAAGTGGTTTCAAAAAAATAAATTAATTAAGTGGTTACAAAAATCAGCTTCCTTTTTGGGGGCTCCGCTGTTCAGTCCCGGGCTCCGACTTTTCAGAGTTATGATATTTTACTAGTTGATGCCCGCGACTTCGTTCGCGAGGATTGAGGTATATTAATTTTCGCGGGAACTCTCTTATTTTCCGAGATAAAAAGCCTATGTATATTCCAGACTATAATCTACCCCTGTGCCAAATTTCAGCTAAATCGGTTCACTCGTTGCGGTGTGATTCAGTCACAAATATCCATCCATCCATATATCCATTCCATTTATAATATTATTCATTTATAATATTAGTGGGATGTGCATTTTAAGCATTTAAATATCACTTGTTGCCAAGTTCAACTTGGTTAATATTTAAAAAATAACATCTACTTTAACGGTGAAGGCATAGGATAATACTCTATAAGGTGAAGGTGAAGGAAATCATCCTAAGAAAACCTGCCTGACAGTTCTCCAAAATGTTCTCAAAGGTATATGAAGTCTACCAACTCATAAAAATCATGAGAAGGTAGTGAATAGTGATCATTTGTTCGCGCTGGCATGAACAGATGACAGCAGGCAGCGCGAATGAAAGAGGTTGTCGTCCTTGACAGCGAGATATCTTTCACCGTGTCGACATAGCATAATACTGCCGACCAATGAACCATCTACTGTAGTCTAAGAGATCACAGCCACATTACTTACAAAACTTGTATCATGAAGTGCATGAAGTGTATACCTACCTACCTAACCTAGACGGTCTCCTATGACAGAAATTACATTCTGAATTTGGCATCGATTAAATTAATGACATCATGATTTAACTAGGTCAGCCAAATCCATGAAAAATAAATAAAATTTAATCATTTTCTACTTCAAGTACAAAACTTAAGCAAAGCCAACCACCAACCTTACCTAAATCAACCCCAAAGTAGGAGTCTTTTCACGTAAGTAGCCCATAAATACAATTTCACCTTTGGATGTTCCCTAAAGATTCGGAAAACGTAACTGATAGAAAGCGTCACCTAACTTAGCTCAGGGAGCACGTAAAAATAGAATAGAATAGAAATATTTTTATTCAAATAAACTTTTACAAGTGCTTTTGAATCGTCGATGATTCTACTACTGGTTCGGAATGTCCTTCTTGCCGAGAAGAACCAGTAATAAACTCGGCAGTTGCTCTTTTCAAAAAAAAATTTTTGCACAAAACTATGCTATGTATACAGTATTTCCACAACGAAGTTTCAATCAAAATGTTAGGTAACCTTGGTAAAAATCTCTTTTTAGTTGAAAAGGGATAAATAATCTAGATTCTAGATAGTTTTAACGGCTAGCTCATTGACTATAATATACATTACGATAGATCGCCTTTCTTTAAAGGAAGTTTTCGCATTACGTTATTTATATTAGCACACAACCATTTGTGTTTTTAATACGTATGTTATTTGCGTTATTGAATAGAATAGATAAGTTTTTTTACTCAAATAAAATTTTACCGTTTTAAAACCGATTACAGAATCTTTAGATTCCACTAGTCCATCGACCCCCCCCCCCCCTCTAGATTACCAGATTAATTGACTGTTAGGTTAGGTATACCTACCTACTCTCTCTTTGCATTGTATTCCTCATTGTTGAAACTCATGACCCCTTTACATAATGCGATGGGTTTCCGGATGGATTCTTCCGGATAGGTACGATATATGACTCCACCGCCGATACACCAACGTTTCCTAACGGTTGGTGAACACGGGGACTAGACTCTTAAGTTTCACGGCTATTATCATAATACCTATATTAGTGATAAAAACTGGGATCGACGACCTAATGTTCTTTCCGAGGAACGGAAGGGGCACCCAACGACCAACGTCGGTCACCCTTGTAGTTACCGACCGAGGTCAACGTTGCTTAGCCAGCGAAAGCGTTTAGCCAACGTGCCTCAAAGGGCACCTACTAAACCTTCCTTAAAATGTGACCTTCCCCCAGGTATCCCCGCACTGTCGGTGCCGCCGCTGGAGCCGCTGCTGGTGTCGGGCATGAACATCGAGTCGGGCGCGGGGCCCGTCGTCATCACGCAGACCTACAAGGCCATCAAGATCCACGGCCTCACCGACTCCGTGCTCACCACTTACAAGTGAGTTGACCTTTTAAGACCACCACCCTCTCCCGTGGTAGAGTCCAGAACCAATGGTAGATTCATTTGACGATTTGAAAGCACTTTGTAAAAGTTTATTTGATTAAAAAATTATTCTATTCTATTCTCCACCTGGCTGGAGAACTTCGACCATCCGTTGTGCCAGATCTTTTTTTCCACGTACTACGAAACTGTGGAACCAACTTCACTGGACTACGGAAATTAGATCTACATTCGTGGTAATTGACGAGTCGCAAGGAGCAACTGGATACAGGCGGCGCAAGACCGAAACCTGTGGAAGTTCATGCAAGAGCTGCTGCATGCAACAACACTATACGTATAAAGGGTACGGGCAACAGAGGCTTAGTACCCCTAAGTAGTAGTGTTAGCACCCTTTGGGTACGGAAAATGTTTTTCTATGAAATTGCAATGATTTCAGGGCTGACCTGAAGCGCTTCCGGCTGCGCACGGATTCCATCACGCCCAAGATGGAGTTCATCGCCGACTACGTGATGAAGGGCAGGATACTCGTGCTGCCCATACAAGGGAAGGGCATCGCTAACATCACAATGGGTTTGTATTGATGAAAGGCAAAGCCGAGCGTTAGCAAAATTCGAACCAGTAGCGCCATCTAGTGACGAGTAGATCGTGGAAGCTTCTCTACGAAAATTATAATTATGATTTTGAAGTTTTCCTTGTTTCTTCTCTAATGGAGCTTCTCTACGAAAATTACTAAATTAAATTATGATTTTGAAGTTTTGCTTGTATGTTCTCTAACGGATGAACTGAATGTGATTTTCTTTATTCGAGAGTTTTTTTTTTATTATTTAACACAAATCGTAGAGATACTAGGTAGATGTTTCTTGTAGAAGTTGTAGAAGATTTAGTGCCGATGTCGAATGGACCAAGGAATTTTAAAAAAGTTTGAATTGGGCGTTCTGACAGTATTATATTGAAATTATCAAAATGCTCGGATTGAACGAACGAAAAAACTAGAAGATTTCTAAAAGCATTACAGAAATGTTGGCACGGATATGTCACTTTTGATCTATATTTTATTCTTTCAAAACTCAATATTACAATATCAACACCATGAATTTCTCCGTTACAGTAAATCTCGTTGTGAAGCACGATCTGATCGGCGAGCCGGTGGTCAAAGATGGTGAGACGTACATGCACATGAAGGACTATCGAGTGAAATTCATTCCTGGCAAGGTGTACCTCCACTTCTCCAACCTGTTTAATGGTGACAAGCGACTCGGTGACCAGATGAATATGTGAGTTAATAATAATTCATCAATGATACCTCAGTTAGGGTGTGTTACATTCTAACAACTAAAGAGACAAGTGGGCGAAGTGACGGGCGCAGAGTAACTGGCGTGGCGTGATCGGCGCGTCATGTTGTGAAACTGCTGACGCCAGGTGCCCGCCACATAGGGTGATAAGGACATTGTAACGAAATTTTATGAAAAGGTTAGATGGGTACATTTAATGCAAATAATGATGAAATTACATATACCATCGTAATTTTTGAGTACGTAGGTATGTATCGTGAATAATACGATCACAATAGTTCACAACGCTTTGCGCTCAAGCGGTGATTTGCGCTTTGATGTAGATATTTAGACCGAGTCATGAATTATGAACTGCATTGAAGCAGTTAGGGGAGAAGATTTTCATTCGAATTAACTTTTACAAAGTGCTTTTGAATCATCAAGTGAATCTACCACTGGTTCAGAATGCCGTTCCGTTTTATATGAAATGCACCACATAAATCAATTTTAACATTCAAATTCATTATTAACAACTAAAGTACCATCCCTGACAACTATGGCAACCTACCTGGTGCAGTAATCAGCGCTGTGATCTTATAACAGGGAGACAAACAAGCGATTTAGCGTTCCGGCACGATCGATAGCGTAATCCGATTAGGCGTATGGGTTGAATCTAGACTGCCTTTCCAAGTTAGCCCACTACCACCTTAAACATCTTAACACTTAGACATCGTCACTTACTATCATGTGAGATCGCAATCGAGGACTAATCAAATAAAAAAAATAGAAAATAAAATTATCGTTAATTTCAGATTCTTGAACGAAAACGCCGACCTTGTATTCAATGAGTTGAAAGAATCCTACGAAAAGAGCCTGAGTTCCGTATTCCAAGACGTCACCAATAAGATATTCGACAAAGTGCCGATGAACAAGATCTTCCCCGAAGAAGAACTCTGAACTGTGATCCCAAATACTAAGTTAAGATTAACTGTAATGGTGGAAATGAGTTACCTAGAGAAAGAGACTAGATTATAAGACTAAGTATAATTACTGGGTTTAAAATGCAGTAATAACTGTATTTATTGAAACTGCTTTAATTAATTATTAATGTAAATATGTAAGGATTATAAATAAAAACAATAAAAGAAAATTGTCTTTCATTTGTGTACTTAATTCATTACAGTAATAATTTTGCTAGTGAGTTGATCTCATGATCTGTAAAATAAAATCAACAGGTCTAAAAAAAAATTTAATGAATTGTTATCCATTTCAAAAGGGATCTTTCTGAAAAGCATAAAGCTAAGACTTGTCAGTATAGTTATTGTACTATCGAATTGGTACCATTATTTTGACTATGTAATATTTACAACCGTGCCATCTAGTGGTGAGTAGTTGATGCTTTAAAATAGCGCCATCTAGTGATGAATAATTTAAACTTTGAAAGAACGACTAAATATGAAGTTTCAGTAAATTCATTACTAAATTACATAGCTAGGATTGTCACGATTAAATTTGTATGTAACTTGGTCGTTTGCCTCTGGTTTTCTAGGCTCTCTTTCATTCATTTCAATATCAGGCACCTCAGCGCCTTGAACTTGTCTCGCTTTCTTCAAACAGATTGTTTTACAGAAAGCTTCGTTTATGGTTACCACTGGAAAAAAAATTGCTTTTAGATTTTCAATAAAAGCTAACAAAGTTGGATATTAAGGTAGCCATAGGTACCCGCCAAAGCATTGGAGAGGAGAAAATTGGTGCAGCAGGTACCTACCAGATATTGTATCTTATTACGAGATTTACCTAAGTACCTATTATTTAGCTTAAAATTATCTATTTCATGTAGACCAACTTGTAGCTCTTATGACACCTCAAGACTCTACCATCGGTTTGGAATCCAAATTCTTTTGAGAAGAGCCGCCGAAAAACTCAGCAGTTGCTCTTTTCATAACAAAATATTACAACATAATATATCTACATAGCTACATAATATCCCGTTGTGGATACTTAAGTTAGCTAATAGGTTGTTAAGAACGTTACCTACTTTAGATTAAGAACTTACACAATCCGACAAGTAGCAGATACAGTATCGCACCCAAGATTATACCGTCCCACTCCATCATTCAATCTGAAAACTAAACATTTTTAAGCATCCTAAAAGCAGAAAGCTATTCCAGCATCCGTGTTTTCTGCCACCTATAATTTGAGTACTTTCAAGGCAAGAATAAATAGGCATCTTCTAGGCAAGCGCTCTCCAACCCAGACCTCAAATAGAAATAGAAATAGAAATAGAAATATTTTTTATTCAAATAAACTTTTACAAGCACTTTTGAATCGTCAATGAATCTACCACTGGTTCGGAATGCCTTTCCTGCCGAGAAGAGCCAGCAAGAAACTCGGCGGTTGCTCTTTTCAAAAAAATAAAAACTTTACAATTGTTATTGAACACAGGATAGTTATTACTGTCTTATGAATCACTGGAGCGAATTATATCCACGCTTTTTTATCATTTACATAGTCTTCAATTGTATAATATGCTTTTTTCATGAGAGTAGATTTAATTGATTTCTTAAACTTGTGTAGAGGCAAGTCTAAGATTGACTGTGGAATTTTATTGTAAAACGTCACGCCCATTCTCACAAATGTCTTTTGGACCCTCTTGAGGCGCAGCCCAGGAAACATGAGCCTATTTGGATTTCTACTTGGTCTATCGGACAAATCACTCTTTTTTTTGTAACTCAAAATGTTTTGTCTGACAAATATTATGTTGTTATAAATATATTGTGAAGCTACTGTAAGAATGCCTATCTCTTTAAATCTTTCTCGAAGGGAATCCCGCGGCCTCAAATTATAGATTGCGCGGATTGCCCTCTTCTGCAAAACAAAAATTTTTCCAATATCGGCTGCCTTACCCCATAGTAAGATTCCGTATGACATAATACTATGGAAATATGCAAAATAAACAATTTTTGCAGTTTCTATGTCAGTCAACTGTCGAATCTTCCTAACAGCGTAAGCAGCAGAGCTAAGTTTGCCAGCAAGCGTTGCTATATGGGTGCCCCATTGTAGCTTTGAATCCAGGGTTAACCCCAAAAACACTGTGGAGTCCTCAGTTTTCAAAGGTTCATTATTTATCTTTAAATTTTTACTGACAGTTCTCGTGTTAGGTAATAAAAACTCAACACACTTTGTTTTTTTAGCATTTAAAAGGAGATTATTTGCCGTAAACCATTCAGAAACTTGAGATAATGCATTATTTACATCGTCAAAATTGTCTTTCATCCTATCGACTTTAAAAATTAAGGACGTATCATCAGCAAATAGTACAATATCGCAAGTATTTTGGACAAAATGTGGTAAATCATTTATGTAGACCAAAAACATGAATGGACCTAGAATAGAACCCTGGGGTACACCCATTACTGAGGCTGATCCGGATGATTTTACATCATTGACACATACTCTTTGGACTCGGTTGCTGAGATAAGACGCAATGAGACTAAGTGCAAAATCTTTAATGCCATAGTGCCTCACAGATCAGACTTCCAGTATTGATTATCGTCAAGCGCAAGCCTAGTTAATATTAACTATTGGCACTTGGCAGATCCCGCACTAGGTAGGCCGACGACATCAGACCGCTGCTGGATACAAGCAGCGCAAGACCGAGGCCTATGGAAGCCCACACAAGAGATCTTTGTCTAGCAGTGGATATCTCTCGATCGATTGATAAAGAAAGAAGATGAAAATTGATTACAATTACTTTATTTACTGCCAAAAAGAAATTGTGCCTATAATATTGGATGGAAGGAGGTGTTACTAAAAATATTGGAAGCAGGTGTTACTTCCATTATAATACTAAAAGAATAAGTAAGTAATATTTTTCTGGAATTCGCCAAATCAGAAAAAACTGTATGGCTACAGGCTCCGCTCGCGTCTTACACCATCGTTTCTCCAGAATATAAGAAACACAGGAACAACGCAACACCAACACGTAGCGCCACACAAATTCCTTCACAACACACACACACACACACACACACACACACACACACACAAACTCGACGTAGGTACGTTTCGCTCCGACACCAGTTCATCATCCTAAATAAATGGTGCCTATATTGAGAACTTGGCTTGGGATAAATATCAACTTTGTATGGAACCTTGTATGTTGTTTTGTATAAATTTGGGTACCTTCAAATCAAGAGTGAATAGGCATTTTCTAAGCAAGCGCGTTCCATCTTAGGCTGCGTCTTCACTTACCATCAGGTGTGATTGCAGCCAAACGCTAGTCTATATATTTAAAAAAGAATATCTGCGGTCGCAGTGCTTGTAAGGTATGAATTGTAATGCTTTTGGCAGCAAATAAAGTTGAAAAAAATTACCTAGTTGCAGGAATTTTAAGTTCAAGTACCTATAATAGACATGGATCTAGTGTTTCTAGTACTGGACCTAGTGTTTCTAAGCAGTTTTTGATGTAGGTTCATACATACCACTATAATTTAAGTAGGTACCTAGCAAGGCACCCTGGATTGGCGTGTGGCTCGGAATAGTCCTCTCACAGACAGGAACGCAGCGAAGATTATCAACAGAAAGAAGATAGCCTCCCAGAAGTGTGCCACCAGCACCCGTTCACCCATCTTCTGAGACCACCACCCCCAGAAGGCTTCTACTGTGTCACTGTTTCGGATGAATCATTGTAGTGCTGGTTATTAAAGAGTTACGTAAACAGAAATCATAGGCTGGACTTCTGTTTTGACCACAGGTTCTGTCAAATTGTCAATATTCTTTCTTTTTGACACTTAACGTTACAGTTTCTATATTTCGATGAATTCTTGAGGCTCGCAGTGTTGCGTTCGCTTTAGCGACCTCAATCGAAACGTAAATGTAGAGTCTGTTCAAAAAGAGAGTCTCGTAACCAAAACTGAAGTAACGCTATTTATTGGCTGCTAAATAAAATAGACAAGCACAGCAGCGTATCTGCTCCAATCCCATGATCTCTCGGTAGAGAGTAGTATATTCCTTGCCCATGACGCTTCTCTTAGATTATCTAGATACAAAAGACGCTTCTCTTTTTGAGCAGACTCTACATTCATCTCAAAGTTGGTTATATACACAAAGATCTCAACACCTTGAGGATTCATCCCACAGGTTAATTATATAGTAGAATATCTTTGGTTCACTCATGGACATTGCTCCTTGAATGTTTTGGCCATATGGGTTTAAGCCATAGAAAGGCGCTATTATGAGAATCTGTGTAATTTCTTCAAAAAGAAAATATTGATAGCTCATTGCCTGCGCAAAATCATATTCACCCTGCGTAGAACTGCGCTATTGCTAATAATAATAGCAGGCTCCGAGACAAAATATCTATATCCATACTTCGTCGTTGATCTAGTGGGTAGCAACTAGCAAGTTTGACTACGGATGATACGTTCGATTCCCGGTTCGGGACAAAAATTGTATTCAATTTTTTGTCAAGAAATTCTCAATGCTAGGCGGTCATCCCCGTGCCTCGGAGAGTACGTAAAGCCGTCGGTCCTACCCTGATCTCTCTCCGGTCGTATCGCATTTCCATCCCATCGGACTATGAGAATGAGGGAATACAGTACACCTGTTTTGGCGCACACACTTGTACCCTATAATATATCCCACGCAGATGGCTAATCTCTGTAGAAATCTAGATCCGGTCGGGAAGATAATATTGTTATTATATCCATACTTTCACTATTGTCATTATTTCTAATATTTCTATTTTTCTATTAAGTAAGCATAAAAGAGAGGATACAACATAACCTCTTCCTTTTTGTAAGTCGGTTAAAAAGTGCATGAGGTTTGAAGTTTGAAACGTCATCCATACGTGCATTGGGACTGTCCTTACCAGCAAGTACCCACTGCCTATGTTATTAACACGGCATGTCGAGGTAAAATTGGTAAACATGGGTAAGACTTTGGAAATAAAAATAACAATGTATCCATTAATGTCTTAATGCTTTTATTCAGTGAATTAACAAATTTCTATGGCATAGTCACTGGTAACGTACGTAGAAGAAACAGTAACTTACACTAACTTAAACTTAGCCTCTAAGTTGCTAAGCGACAGCAGTTCTGTCATAACACTACCATACTTACTCGTAAGCTAAACAATACAAAATCTTCTTAAAAAAACTATAAAATAACTTAAATTATACATTTATTAATAAATATGACGTTTGGTAATATTATGACAGTGCAGCATGAGAATGTAATAATTATTTCATGACAATTTCATGATATTTCGGTTATCTACCAATACTTTTAATGCAGAGGTTAATATTTTTAGACAATAAATTGAATTATTCTTTCAACTCACGCTATCTTTAATTTTATTGTATACATGAATAAGTTTTACCTGTCGTTAACTTTGTTTCTTGCAATGCAAGTAAATGCATGATTTATTGAAACTCTTTAGAAAAATAACAAATCAATTACAAATAAAATATTGGCAAGTTTATTTTACCTCTCCACTAAAAGCACTTGTAGTAATAAAAAGGTGTTAAGTTTAACTCCCAATATCGGTACAAAATGTACTTAAAGGTCCTGAAATATTTTACCGATTGGAACTAAATATATAGTAAAATAAAATAAAGAATTTCCTTAAAATAAGTATACTGGGTA
The DNA here is from genome assembly GCA_038048805.1 of Hipparchia sbordonii. NCBI lineage: Eukaryota > Metazoa > Arthropoda > Insecta > Lepidoptera > Nymphalidae > Hipparchia > Hipparchia sbordonii. The sequence goes on along the minus strand of CM076107.1, from coordinate 448,354 downwards.
GAGCATTATAGAATGCAAATGTCTAACATCGTGATTATGAAAACAATCGCGTCAAATTTAGAGCCGTCTTATTCTGAAATCAAGCAGAAATAACAACTTAAGCTTAAGAAGAGAAGTTTTAAGCTTTACTAATTAAAAAGCTTAAAGTATTACCATTTATTCCCATTAGTCATGTAAAATAATTACCAACAGGAGTAAATGGTAATAAAAAAGGTATCGAATCACATAAAATTACGAAAAGACTGTGATATAACTTTAGATACAAGTAGGTACAGGCATAGTGAAAGGTTAATGTAGAGTAAAATTATTTTCAGCCTGATAAAAGTAATTTTATTCTACAGCAATAAATGCGTGGTCAAATTTGAAAATACACTTTTGGTCAAAAATAATCGGCTTTTACCTAAGAATCACTTTCATATCTTTCACAACCTTCATTTTCATAAAGAATTTTTAAGAAACGCCGGGTTATTTTGACCAAAAGTGTAATAAGCTACTTCATAATAATTATATCAAAGTTATAAAAATATTGATTCTGTGTCTACTATTAGGTATCATTTTATTCTACTTACTTTTTATAATAATTATGTTGAACGCAAGGTTTCGTGGTAAAATGAATTTACTTCTTTATTATAATTTAGTACATCATAAAGCAATTAGTTTTTATATTTGTCCATTTAAGTCGAATCGAGCATTAATTTAATTTGACATTAAATTATACATTTACAATGAACGAAACGACTTGGGATCAATTTGGACGGCCATTTTAAAATGGTTACGTACGATGAATTATATTGCTTCTGTAATTATTTTCGTATACCAATAATAATTATTGAGGAGTGAAGTTATATCAACACAGATTTATTTGTAAACTATTAAACAACTTAGACTTAAAATGACATCCTAGTCTTATTTTATTATTTTTAAATATTGCTAAGTTATATATTTATTTAACGATAATTATTTTTATCGTGCAGCTATAAAATAAGCTCTAACCCGTCATAACCTACTTTTAGAGAAATGAGATTACTAAAAAAATAATAATTGCCAAATCTCCCGGCGCTACTTGCTTTATAGTCCTTGAAAATGCCAATTTGTATAAAAAAGCCGGGTGTTGTTAGAAGTATAACTTAATTTTTATATTAAACTTTATCATAACTTGTCTTGCAAGTATAAGTCTAGCTATAAAACTTCTAAGCATATACTAATTAAACATTCCAAACACATTTAATTAATATATTCTTAAATACAATTACTGAATTAACATAGACAAACTTAAGTTTTATTTTTCCATTGCTATATATTGCAAAGTATAAAATAATAATCTAATTAAACAACCAACTAATAATTAGCACCATCTTGCCTTTTATCTTATCCATCTTATCATTTTCTTTTTATCTTTTTTATATAATTTTCCTTTTATCAAATAGATTAGAACCTATGAATCATCATTTCTATATTAGTGAAATCTACTTTAAATAGAATAACAATAATATAATTGAAATCTAATCTACAGAGTAATTTCTATCGTAATTCGAATTTTTTTGATGTTTTTTTTTCTTATTTTAGAAATAAACATCTAATTTTGAAAAGATATGACAGAGATATTTTCTTTTACTCTATTCAATAGGGATCTCATACATTTATTGTAAAAAGGCTGCCCTAAGAAATTCTTCAGAAATCCAACGCTGTTTCTGTAATTATTTACCAAACCACAGACTTTTTCTCACTTTCCTAAAATATTATCCACATTCACTAAATCACCTTTGATTCGAACAATCATCTGATTTGTACCAGTCTTTTTCTGCGGACCTTCATCAGGTCATTGAAATTGTGACGTAGAAGTAGACCGCCTGCATCCTATGGCCACAGGAGCTGGGATCCTGGAAGGACCGTTCCTGGGATCCTTTCTAGGAGCAGCCAATTGCCTCGTACTCGTCGATCTCTCCAACTTTCCATCAGACATCACCCAGGCGGACGTAAAATCAGCATAATCTGAATCTTTCGAGCTACTCCTCGATATAGAATCTTCTCCTTTCGAATAGGATCTGATGATCTCCTTCATTTTTTCTAAAACCGTTGCGTCATCTTTCGCAGATTCTGCGGATCTTAAAATTTGCTCTAGAAGTGGACTCAGTTGTTTCTGATGAGTCGGGGACCTTAGAGTAGCACTGCTCGCTCTGAGCGGAGAATTTCTTTGAAAAGCATTAGTTGGTGTCGGTTTTGCCTTCGCTTTGGGTGATTTGTTTGGGTTTTCAAAAGTGTCCGCTCCGATCGTGGGTCTCGCTTTTGTTTTCGCCTGGTTCGGTGCGGATCTACCTCCCCAAGTGTTGCGTGATGTGGGGGGTAGTTTAGGTGCTAATTTTGGTGAGGATTGGTTGGCTGTGTGTTTGGGGCTGGGAGTGTTGGCTCGACTGGGCGTTCTGTTTCTGACAGGGGAATGTGGGATTCTGGAGACTTGCCTACTCCTGATGGTTTTCACTGGGGACTGCGTGGGTTCCCGGACGGGTCGGAGGCTTTTGCTCGGGGAGTCGTTGCTCTCGTGGCTGACGATACACTCGGGGCTGGCGCGGTTGGACTTGTCGTCGGCGCTGTTCTTCCTGCTGCCGTAGAAGGTTTCGGAGAAGTCCGTCTTGCGCAGGCCGGTGGTGAGGCTGACGTAGTCGTCGACGCGGTCGCTTTTGTCTATGGGACAGCCGTCGTCGTGGTCGAGACGCTCTGAAATGGACAAGTTTTAATGTTATTAAATACTGTTTTAACTGTTAATCGGAGTGGAATTCAAGAAGTATTTTTTTTTACATGTCTTTATTTCCATGTCACAATGATGATACCCGGTAGTGAGATGTTCATGCTTTGTGCCCAATGACATAAATGGTACAAAGAAAGGTGTGGTGAATTGAAGATGCATGCTCGGTTCAATGACTAGTAAATAATCTAAATCTAAAGGTATCTATTTAGGACATAACAATATAATAAGTTATAGGTAATATTAACCCAATGTGCCTAATTCTGTTGAACAGAATTTTTAAACTAAACTCTATTAATAGGTCTTATTTTGATACTACCTATCTTTTTCAGGGATCCTTATGAAAAGGATAACACGACACTTAGATTTGTTTATAATATGGTTTAGTTTATATATTTCTACAATATAATTAGCTGTAATGCAAGACTTAAATACCTCCTTAAATCAAAAAGAGTCTATGCTGTTAAAAGTAATCGTTAAAAAATTACAAGTATGTGCATTATGTAAACAAAGATCTTTTAAGGCGAACGCCGTTACATCAAGTTGGTTCATACATCATCCATAAATGTAATTATAATGAGAATAATCAATATTATATTGATATGCTAATATCAGGATCGGCCAGTTGATAGTTATTGCCATTTATGTTATATTGTGGCGGATAGTGTCGTGCGCAAAGTGTTGAGAAGCTGAGAACATAAGTTCTAAGCGAGTTAATAATGGGGAATTATTGAGATGAATCAATATAGGTACAATATGCAGCTGCATAATAAGATTTATGTTCTTGTTGAATAAATTAAATAAACTGCTTATTAAATGTATTTGTTATACACTTCATACAGGGGCGGATCTTGAATTTGTGGGGCCCTGGGCTAATACTGCTTAGGGGCCCTACCTAATTACTCAACTAATTGCCATTTTAACAAGAAACTGTTTTCTGTAGTGATGTAGGTATATATAATGTAATATATGTTAAGTACAGGAGTTAAGTTCCGAACAATCATCTGTCAAATTCTCGTTCGCAACATTTATGAATTAGAGTAGGTTTAGAAAATCTAAACGTCAAACATTTTCGTTCTAACGAAGTTGCGGAACGAAAACGAACCGTGGTAGGAAATACGCGAAATTTCGATCGATATTTCGTTTTTCGTTGAATTAGAGTAGACTCCCAGTTCAGTTGGGGGCCCTCTGTATTCGCGGGGCCCTGGGCTGCAGCCCAAAAAGCCTTTAAGTAGATCCACCCCTGACTTCACAGTTCCGTGGAAACATGAGGGACATCAAAAATCCTACACTGGGCTTCTGGTGCTGCAAATATTAATGGACAGAGGAAATCACATATTTTTTAATATATTGCTTGTTTACCCATAATCCAGGTATAACTATTTATTTTGATCTCGGTCCAAACCAGAACCTAAGCCCTTTTTGTCCGGCGAGGTTCGAACACATTCTCGGAATCGTAAAAGGCAACAGCCAAGCTACAAGTTCGGTCGATACCCGCCCACGTAGTGTGTGATCGAAACGTAGTATGCTCTATTATGATTATTATGACTTATGAGGCTTTATTCCTTTACCAAATACATTTTGAGGTCGTGATGCAAGGTTGGCAGTTGGCACATGTAACTCGTGCGTCCAAAACTTGAACTAAGATTTTGGTTTTATTCTTTGCGATTATTGTTATTGAAGTTGTTTATGTACTTTATAATTATAACAACCTTAAAAATTTCAAACAAAACATGCTAGGTATATTTATGACAACACTCATGTAATAGGATTTACATATTAAAACTGTTGATAACATTGTTACCCTACCATATATTCTAAATAGACCTTTCTGCGTTTAGTGGGCAAAATTAAGGCTCTAGTTTTAGCTGTCTAAATTGACCTGCACTAAAAGTGGTCAAATATGGTTCTAGTTTTATTCGCTGCGTTTAGTGTTCAAAATTTAGGGCTCTAGTTTTAACTGTCTTAATTGACCTATGCTTAATGGTTAAAATAAATTCTCTATAATAAATTTATCTGTATAAATTGACTTGCGTTTAGGGGTCAAAATGAGAACTCCAGTTTTATCTATCTCATACCTAAATTGACTTGTGTTTAGGTGTCAAAATTATGTCTCTATTTTTATCCATCCAAGTTGGCCTGTCTACGTTTAGTGGTCAAAATTAGAGCTCTTGTTTTAAGCGCTTCTTATTTGCAACCTCAGAATTAGTCTGAGTTCACAGCTAGATGCAAATATAGCTCTGTTGCAAGCCACCTGAGTAAGCAGTAAGCACTAACACGCACTCATATTTGGTCTGCCACATTGTTCCGTGCAAAATGTTGATTCACCCTCCAACTGTTTTCAAATACTCTCACGTCTGAACGAGTTCACATTCTCAAGTATCTGAACCATATTTTGAACCCTATGTTTTAGGATGTAAGGACGATTTTGTCGGAAATGTTTGGAACACTAAATCTGTGAGGTATTGTGCCCATCAAGGACCTAAGTTTTGCTTTCAATTCGTTTAGTCCTTTCACTTGCGTCTGATTTTCGATTTCAAATACCGATTGTGTTGCTCTGAAGTATGAAATTTGTAGTTATTATAAATATTGTTTCTATGTGCACATTAAAAAGTGATAAAATTAGGGTAACCTACAAACGATTTATTTGACATTTTCTGATATAAAAACAACTCTATCTTATACTTTTTAGCATTGACGTAAATACTTTTCAGAGTTAAGCTGAAAACGTTTATAAGGGTTACGTACCCGAAGGATAACCAACGGGACCCTATTACTATAGGCCTCCGTTGTCCGCCTGTCCGTCCGTCTGTCTGTCAGCGAGCCGTATCTTATGATCCGTAATAGGTAGACCTACTAGTATTACACTATCATCGCTTCAATTCAAGTCACCGCACCGGAATCATTCACACACCTCAGACAATTTAGGCAATGTCACACACAGCCGCGTTGGCTATCCAACAATGAATCCATACATGCCCCAAACAATTCCATGCACTCCAAATTAAGGCCTCGCGTATGACACCATGTGTAGATAAATTGCGCACGGACGATCATTATATATGTATGCATAATCATATTGACGGACAGATTAACTGCTGTGATTGCGATTTGCTATAGCTCGTATAGCTTTGTTTTGAAAAATTTATAGTTATGAAAATTAGTTGACAATTCTTAAATAGGAATGTATTTAGAACACCTAGAAAGATCTGGGAACAATGAATCTATTGCATAAGCTCTTATCAAGACTATACCTTCCTTTTTTTTGAGTTTTTTTTATTTCATTCTGACAAGTAGGTATGGTATTTTCTAGCCAAATCCTTATTAAATAACGACGTTACTGAACTGCCACTGTTGTCTGTTGGTCTACTACTTGCTAGTGTTTGCATGTTCGACTGTAGATGATCAGGTTGATTCCCAAAAAAATTTTTTTTTAAAGTTTCATAATGTTAAAAATAAAACTTTTTTGACTTTTACTAGTTGACTCACAAATCACAATATTATCCACTTGAGAAAAAGTTATAGAAAATCATATTTACCGTAGATCTCTACATTTTAATGTTTACTTGCAAAATTCATGTCACATACTCCCAGCTTTCAAGTGAGTGAAACGATTGCTCAAATATGTGAATATCGTAAACAATGACAGCACGTTCACCTAATATGTTAGTTGGTCTCACACCTGCGCCGTTTCTGATATGATTTCTACTAATATGGTCAACATATTTACTTTATTACGACACTCTTGCAATGTCATTGTTTTAAAAAGTTATTCGCTTAAGAAATAGTTTCGTGTTGACTCAACCTCTCCTGAAGATGCTCTGGTGTCGGAGTGAAACGTATGTAGTTCGGTTTTGTGTGGTATTGTTATGTTCCTAAATTTTTGTTCTACTGGGAAGAGTGACAGTATGAAATGAAATGTTTAATGAAATAAGGTTGAATGAAATTAAAATGAATTAGTTAGTTTCAATTATTCATTATTTTATTATACAGCGTAAGCAGCACGTTGTATACAAAATTTTCCTGGTTTGGTGGTGGCAAAGGAGTTTTGTTTTGGTGTGAAAACTTCTTTAGGCGTAATGAGCGATTTTTGGTACAGGAATATCTTATGGGATAGCGTCATCAAGATGCAAATGTTTACTTCTGCCAGAGGTCCCCATAACTGCCCATGTTTTTTTCTTTGAAATTGTAATAAAGTGTATAAATTTGTAAGAGAATGTAAGAATACATATTTCATTTAAAAGCTGTGCCACACATCACTACATTTAGGTACATTAGCCCGGCGCTTGCACCTCCTAAAGCATAAAAAGATGAGTTAAAAACTCCCAAACAACAGAAGCGCTGGGCACGGAGGGGAGGATTCTAGATTGCCTCCTAAACATGTCGTGTGTCATTCTAGGTCGGATCTTAGATCGCCTCCTAGATCGGCCGCCAGGAGCAGATATGCATCCGATGTCTCCTACACGAGTATTCTTTCACACATCCGCGCACGCCCTGACCGCCAGCCCCATGTGTAGGGACCACCACAGATTGCTCCAATCTAGCTGCCTCCTAAATCAGCCCAACCGTAGTGTCGTGAGTAGAATGCTTCATGACACAATGTCATGTGTGACACAATGTAAAGGTCGAACCCGTAAAAGCTCAGCAAAATGTTATCATATAATATGTTACTGTGTGTGTTAACGCGTGAGCGGGAGCACAAAACGCATTCCGTTACGTATGCCAGGCAATTTGGACGCAATCTATGAAATTTCTATTTCTACAAAATAAGTACTAATTACCAGCCATTGCAGCAGACTTGTCGGCTGGAAACAATCGCTGGTCCGGCCGAACGGAACGGCTGCCGTGCGAAATCGGTTTAGAATTTCCGCCTTGCAACGCGTTAGTTAAATTATTATGAACTGCCTATTTCTACGGGAAACTCGAAACGTAAATAATTGCGATCACTAAATCTGTATTCTGTTGTTATTTCTAAAGCTGTTATTTATTACATCCATTATTTAGCATTTTGTTTTATTGACACAAACACATGTTTTGGTGGCACGCAGATCGGATAGAGTTTTAAAATAATATTTATCATGGCGAAGCAAGCGGAAACAAGAGAAAAATACGGGTAGTTTTATAAGCTCAATAGTTCTAAGTGTTTTTAGTTTGTTGGTTATAACAGAATCAGTTGCTGCTAAAACTAAATATGTCCGTGTAAATTATTGGGAAAGCTAATGCTAATTTTTTAGACAGGGAAAGGCAAGGCTGTGTTGCGTGGAGATAAGGGAGTGCTACGTGTAGAAATCGCGCGATTTTCATAGCTTTCGCAGCGATTTCTTAGCTCGTTGAACTCTTTTTCACCACCCAAATGCGTGAGGTAAGTAAATACACTGTATTTAAGTTCATTCAACCAAATACTAACATGTGGAAGCATGCTTGAGAACTGATATTCTCAACATGGAGCATGCTTGTCAAGCATTTATTTGTGAAGGAGCTGCTTATGGTACAAAAAAATTGGAACTTACCACTAAAATCAGCGTCGTCCATGGAATTCTGACTGTGCAGCGAATATCTGTTCGTAGTCTTCGTGGAAGGAGAACCTTGGGTGGAACCAGCTACTACTCCCAAGCTCCTGTACCCTTCATCGGAAACCTCTGACCCGTTATCCGAAGCACTTTCTGCAGCCGGCGCGGGAGAGACAGGTCTCGGACTCTTATTCCTAATTGAGTGAGGGGTCGGAACTAAATGATTTGACGTCACAATCTTAGTTCGCCTGTCAGGGGAGGAGGAATGCCTGGCATTTCTCCCGGGACTGTTATTCCTCGGAGCGAGATGTTTCCTGCTCGGGGACGCGGCTCTGTCTAAATCTCCCATGTATGGCAAACTAGTTGGCGCATCCAGTTTATTGCTTGACAAATATTGGCCACACCTTGGATCGTCGTTGTAGACTTTTGTGTATGGAAGCGACATCGGTTCGTATGTTTTTGGCTCCTTGTACTGCGGGGGTGTGGACTCTTTGTACGGTAGAGATGTCGGGCCAGGGTCTGGACGTTCGTAGGTGACGGTGGCACCGGCCAGGTCGTGCTTGGGGCGGGCTAGGCGTGCAGAGAGGGAGGTCCGGTGTTGGGCGCGGCAACGGCAGGGGTCGTGTTTGTCCAAGTAGTGGGCCAATGTGTCCCAACCTCCTCCAACGCGAACCATCACGTGGGAGCGGAGAATCTGAAAAAGATGAATTAATTTTAGACTAATCTTCGAATGAAGCGACTAATATAAGTACTCAATATAGATTGAACTTCATTTGAGAAGTTCGTTTGATCACATGTTATTTGATTAATTTGAATGTAGATACCACAATACAAATTATTATGCATTTTTTGCGAATGGATATGGGTAAGTTTTAAAATCCATTGCATAATTTGAAGAACTAGCCGCAAAAAAAGATTCATCAACAAACACTCACACAGATAACATGACTTTAAAACTGCACATGGTTATTAATTCACTAATGGAGACCTATAGACCTGCAAATAGACATACGTCCTAATCGGTCCTGTCTATTTTCGTCTATAAAAGCGGATACGAGGTCCATTAAAGCGTAGATGAATCATAGGCGGTTCGTTCCCTTGTATGGTCAAATCAAATCGGTCGATATTGTGTAGAGCAGTTCGTTTGGAGCTTGACCTTCATCCGTGGCCGGTGGAATCTGTCCACCAACCTGTTTTCGGTAGACTTGGATAGCATTTAAAGACTTAGGTATTTGTAATTGAACGCAACATTGAAAGTTTATTAGGGCATTTCTATTTAAAAATATTTTTATGGTTACAAAAAAAACGGAACCCTTATAGGAGCCTTGCTTGTCCTTCTCTAGGTCCATGTATCAAGACTTTTTTCCTCAGAAACAGCTTGAGATTAGTATCTTATTTTATATTCAGTCAACTGCTAAGTTACAAATTATTCTGCTAAGAATACAAAATGTTAATAGGGGCGATTGATATATTCCTAACAAGGTATGAAATCGAGAACCTCCTCCTTTTTTTGAAATCGGGTAAAAAATAAGATTCGGGAGCTGTGGTTCAGGCTAATCTTCGAAACAGCTGAACCGATTTTGACGGGACTTTCAGAGGTCAGTAGAGGATTTGGTATCAACTTTTTATCCCAGAAAATTAGAGTTCTCACAGGATTCGAAATTAATCTAAATTCAAGCGGACAAAGGCCTACGCCTTTTTAAAATTATGAGCTTAAATTGTCTAATAGTTTTATCTTTACCAAAAAATTATTAATTATTTTTAGATACCGTATGAACCAATTAATAGACCTTTTTCTAAAGATAGACTCTTCAATGGTACAGATCTCATTATACTGGCACATAGGTTCCTGTCAATCACTCCTTATTGAGGGTCGCAAGGTTCAGGCCTTTTGGTGAAACGAGGACAAACAAACATTACAATGAACTAATTTAGACTTTATTTTCTAAAGAGTTGGGTTCAAAATTCAAAGGATTTAAATGGATAAATTAATAGTGTTGTATGTACATAATATGTGACATCGAAACATGCACGTCTCAGTAATTTTCCCACGATGTCAATGATATTATGTGATGTTAGCAAACTTTTGCTGTTAGGAATCTCATAGCATGTTTACTTGTTTTATCGTATTCTCCACGATTGCAGTAATTATATTTTCATCATACGAAAAACGAATATTGGCTTCAGAGGATAGCGGGAGCAAAATTAAATTTTTAGGCCCATAGGAGTTTTCATTTCTCCCTTCTGATTGGTCCGCGTTCGTGCTTTAGTATGTGTTATTACGAGTACTACCTACTGTCAAAACACAACTGTCTCGGTCCCAAAAAACACTATTAATAAAAATAAATAAATAAAAATAAAATAAAATATATTTATTTCAGGCCATTGGCCCATAGATGTTAGTAAAAACACAATTCTTAAAAACTATGTTAGTTTTAGCCTAATTTAATTTATTATTTTAATTTAAATACCTGCCACCGCATCGTACTGAGGCACTAGCCACATGCACATGTGTGTGTATCCAATGCCTCAGTATGGGGCAGTCAGGCTTATCAGCCACCACACTCAGCATGGCGTTGGTGCTCCCCCTCACCCTGCGCATGAGCGATGCTACTCGTTTTCGCATGACGGTATGGAAGTCGTCCGTGTGTGCGTACGCAAACATCGCAGATGCGCTACAATGCCGGGGGAGCCCCAACATCACCCTGAATGCGTTGTTATATTGGACTCGGAGAGCATTGTAAGTCTTCTGCGTATACTTGACCCACAGGCTGCACGTGTATAACGATTGACAGAACGCCTTAAAAAGCGTGATTTTAACGTTTAATGTACAACGTGCGAACCTGCGAGCCAACATATTACATCGGACCGCAATGGCTCTCCTTTCCCTCTCCATGTCTAGGTCGTCCTTCAAATCCTCGGTCACAATATGGCCCAGATATTTGAAATACGACACTCTTTTTAGGTCCACTCCTCCTAGTGTCACTGGCGGAACATGAGCTGGTTTTTGTGAGCTCGCCCGAAACACTAGAAGTTCACTTTTCTTTACATTATATATCAGGCCATGCCTCTTTGCATAAGACTCACAAACTGCCAGCAGCCTTCGAAGCGCACTAACTGACGGGCTCAACAGCACCATGTCATCTGCATAACTAATACTATTTATACAGTGGCCGTCAATCGAGCAGCCGACCCCGGTAGCGCTGAGCTCTACTATGAGCTGATTCATGTAGAGATTGAAGAGCGCTGGAGAGGTCAATCCGCCTTGACGCACACCGCACTTCAATCCATATTCATCAGAAAGTGCATTTTTCCATTTGACCTGGTTAGTCTGATGTCCATACCAATATTTGAAAATATTAATTAGTTCCTGTGCAACGCCAGCCTCCGCTAATTTAGACCATAGGATGTCGTATCTAACCAGGTCAAATGCCTTCGACAGGTCAAGGAAAGCCGCGTACACTGGGGTACTCCTATTTGTATAGTAACTGACGGTATGTTTGAGCGCCAGAATAGCACTTTCTGTAGATACACCCGGTCGAAACCCAAACTGTGCATCATGAAAGCAGAGTTGTTTACAGAGCTGTCGCTCCAACAAACCGTCCAGTACCTTTGCAATAATAGTAGCCAGTGAGATCGGTCGGTAGTTCTGTTTGTCCGTTATGTCCCCGGTTTTGTTTTTAATTATAGGTACGACGACCGTTCTCACTAACTCACCAGGCAGATAGGAGTGCCTGATACATATGGTGAAAAGCAAAGCCAAGAGCCGAGGGAGATGTGGCCCTGCATGTATAAGATGTTCTATACTTAGACCATCGTGTCCGGGTGACTTCCCTCTCTTCATATATTTCTATCTTTAATATTTCTATCTTTAATATTTCTATCTTTCTCAAATTGTAAAAATGTATCCAACATAAATATTAAGAATAATGTTACCTGTGTCAAAAATTAATTATTTGATATTTCTTAGTGATTATTAAAAGTATTAAACAGAGGATTTTCCAAAACACGTGAAATCACGGCCTTTATTACTTTTAATTTTGATAACCATTATAAAAAATATCGATCAACTACAAAAAAATTGTGACATCATAAACAAAATACATAACATAACTATTTCATAAAATTCAAGTTTCAGTACAAAAAACGCGTTTTTAATATTCAAATTCAATTTCCTTTCGGTATTTCATGTAGGCCAACTCGTAGCTCTTATGACACGTCAAGACTCTACCACCGGTTAGGAATGCAGATTTCGTTTAATATTATAGAGTTGCTCATTTGATTAGTCGACTGCATCTATTCTCACTTGTGACTTGACCAGTTTCATCAACAACATCATTAAGAGATGTAAACAAATGTAAACAATCCTTTTACTATGCAATTCCTAACGTGTTTACATGTTGACGTTTAATTTGCTACTAATTAGACATAATCAGGTGATTCACTCACAAGTCACAATTCTAGATTCTAGTTTATCAAGTTAAGTAAATAAAGTAATCCATCAATGTCACTCTGTCTTCCTGTTCACCTTTATATCATAATATACTTGTAATAAAACATATTAAACTCAATTCAATAAATGCAGTTGTAAAATTCTGACTCGTAAAGTTTTAAAGTTATTTGGGTCGACAGGTTGAGTTTTCTTGTGTAAAAACTAGATGTCTCTAATTGCATTCTTCGATATGAATGAAATAATATAAGTAGGTATGAAAAAACTAACCCCATACGAATTCAAAAAGCCATTTATGGGTTGCAAATTGGTTGCAAACTCCGAATTAAAAAAAAGATAACGGCCGAATTAACAACCTCCTCTTTTTACGGAAGTCGATAAAAAAAAGGATTCTCTTTCATTACTTAATGTACTTCCAAGTTTGAAATTACCTATTAGGAAATTACTAATCGTGTTGATTTAGTAATATAATTAATCATAGATAATTAGTAATTTCCTAATTTAATACGCGAATTATAAAATTACCGCGATTGAATTTTGATTGAAATTTCCTACAAAATGTTGATTACAATTTCCGATATAAATGAAATGTGTGCTCAGTGCCCTGAGTACAGAGTGCCCTTTCCTATAAATGCAAAAAAAGTAAGTATATACCTGAGTGCTGAGTGCAGTTTACTTTGCTCAGACCTAACTTTTGAGTTGAGACTAGGCAGAATTATTGTAGCAAGTAAAACAATGTTCTAGTATAAAGAATTCAAATAACGAATTTACATACCTATAAGATACTGTAAACCTGTTCAAAATAAATTAATAGTACTATACTATGATACTAATTCAATACCGTTAAGACCTATTAGTAACAGTAATTTTTGAACTAACCTTCAATGTGAAGTTGTGCTTTGTTATCGGAACTTTGTATAGTAAATCGAACATCATATATCATTTCAATTTACTGTTATGCAAAATCATGACAGTTCAATGGAACCAAGTACAAACTAATTATCACAAATGATTCATCTTGTTAGTGTAATTGCCGCAGCATTATCAGCTATAATTGAACATTGTCGCATTAACAATACATTACAAAAATTCACCTTCTAAATATATAAAAGGAAAAGGTGATCGACTGACTGACTGACTGGCTGATCTATCAACGCACAGCTCAAATTACTGGACGAATTGGACTGAAAATTGAAAAGTTGAGATAGCTACTTATTTCACATAGGCATATTCTAGCTAAGAAAGGAATTTTGAAAATTCAACTCCCAAGGGGGTAAAATAAGGGTTTGAAAAATCGAATTTAACTTGAACGAAGGCGCGGGCAAAAGGCAGTATTTTTTAAACATTAACACTTCTGTTTAAATTCTAAAAAAATTTTTGAAAAGGTATAATACGAGTAACTCATTTGTATTCTTTATATTTTTGGATTTTATAGCGGAGAATGTGCCTAAGTAATATTTTACACAGTTTCTCTATCACCTAGCTACCGTAGAATCGAGACGCATCTTAAGGGTCCAGAACGATATCCTTAGGGCCTGCACCCATTGACGGCACTATGGGCACAGGCCGTTATGGTCCCAACGAACTGAAATCTGATAGGCTTAATCCCCACCTCCACAAGCATTACGCTTAGTTGAAGTAGAGAAGGGAATACAAGTCAAGTTTCGCTTGCCTAAAAAAGATTTGAGATGCTCTTCCGTTATCCATTCTCTATGCTACATCCAAGACAAAACAACAACAATCTTAATCAACACAAATCTATATTAAAAGTGAACACTTACTCTGACAAATATCAGCATCCTTGTGTCACCAATCCTGTACTTCCCCTCAGAAACACGCACCATCGGGAACTGAGTAGGACATGAGCATCTTGCCACCAGATCCCTGACCCTTTCATCCAAACTCCTCAAGTCATTTGTGACCAATTGCGGCTGAGGTCCAGACGGGACGAGACCTAACGCTGAGTCATCCGGTCTCAACTCTTCTCCGGCTAACTCCCTCTCAATTTGCTTTTCCATTTGAACAAGAAGGGGCGCAGGCATTCCTAGCACAGCTCCTTTTCTGGCAACCTCTAGAAGGCATAAGACGACGTGTTTCTCGTTCTTTCGCAGGCATAAATCGTCAGTTTCGAATAGCAGACACTCAAGGATGCCCAACGCTTTTCGGCACCAGTCGATAAAGTTGGATAGATTGTCTCTAGCGAAGAATGTGCCGGCTTTGGCAGCTGGTAGCATGTTGACCGCTGGTCTCGAGCGAAGGGCTCTGGCTAGGATCATGGCGTCATCGGATTCCGGCGCTGGTGAGTCCAGGATGAGGCGGGCTGATTCGCGGACCGCATTTGCGTGCTGTAACAAGAGAAATTATATAAAATATAAATTAGAGATTCATATAGAAAACATGGCGACTGCCGACAGAAGTAACAACACGCCTACTAATAGTAAATAGTAATACTAATAGCTACAGATATTCTGTTGACATTATAATATTGCCGACGCGAACCCACGAGATTTTCCCTTATCAAAATCGCTGAACGCCCCTGCATATTATCTTAATTTTCAATCAATAAAGGAGCGTGGTTATAAATAACCATGATCTTTTATTGAATTAATAACTCGGAAATGCAGCCAGTTCCATGCAGGCATGACTTGCATAGTAATACAAGGCTAGCTATAGGTAAGTTTTTTGTTTACATGTTTTTTCTAAATATTTAAAAGTTAGAAATGACTTGTCAAGTTGATAGCAAACTTAGCAAATGTAGTTAGGTGACCCGTGCCACAAATAAATGGCATTTTTTGTAAAAAAAAATTAACGAAAAAATGGTTTTTCGTTTGTAGGCTTGTAGAGTTTTTAAACTCAATACTCAAACTCAAAGTTTCATATCAATCCGACATGTAGTTCTAAAATAAAATCAAACTTCTTTATTTGGAAACTCAAGCTTCCGTAGAACCCATAAGACTATAAAGATATAGATAGATATCATGGATAGGTAGACAAAAACTTGTAATCAATTTTCCAAGTCATGGCGCCACTAGAAGCATTCGGTGCCGCCATATTAGCGGCTAGTAATGAACTACCAAACTTGGTAGCACTCTAACGAAGTTTTTTCGTTTCAACTTTCCACTATAGATCTCTGACTAGTGATTAACTGCCTAATTCGGCCTAAACAGTATACTTTTTGAGCCAGTAATGACTGTCGTTAAATTCTAGAAGGGCACCTATTAAAACTGTAATATTTGCCTCTTACTTTCGAAACTCTCCTTACTTAGGAGAGATTTGAGATTATTTAAGTATTTATTTGTGTAATCATAAGTAATAAAATATTAAAAAATTTAAATAACAAGTTTTTTAAAAGAAATAGGATAACAAAATGCGAATTGGACTCGCATACGAAGAGTTCCGTACCAAAAAACGCCGAAAATAATACGTTTCTAGTAGGGGAGCCCCCTTTAATTTTTAATTCATCTTTATTTTTATTATTTGTTGTCATAGAGGCAACAGAAATATACATTCTCTGAAAATTTCAACTCTCTACCTGTTACGGATTATGAGGTAAAGCTGGCTGAGGCTTAGTAATAGGGTCTCATTGGTTAACCTTTGGATACGGAACCCTAAAAATCCTGCTCCAATCATGGCCCCCACAAATGAATGATATCCCCGATCCATTATCACGATAATGTAGTCTTTATATAGAGCACTGACATTATCCGCTAGTAACTACAAGTAACAAGCTGCTACATTATCTGCAATAGCTATAATTACCGCGACTGAATATTCAATTATACGCAACAAGTGTAGCATAACTTTGTTGTCTTTAAGTTATCTAATGCGAAAAAAAATGTTTGTCTTTTCTGCTAAAAATGCTGTAATATTTTTAAAGGTGTAATATTTTTAAAAATCTACTAAATCAAAGCCATATTGTAATTTGTAATGGAGTTTCCATTTTAGGCCTAATTAACTATTAATTGACGACCTCCCTGGCGCAGTAGTGAGCGCTGCCAACAAAACAAAAAATGTATATTATTTTTCTTCTTTTTCTTAAAAGACCTTCTTTTATAGTTAGTCGTTAGGAAGCTGCATAGAAAAAGGAGCAAGTAATAGGTGTGTAACTGCACTGGTGCGCTCTCAACTTGCGTTAGATGCATGGATGCATGCCCTAATACCCAAATCTATGCATGCCATATATAGACTGTCAGAATTCAGCGTATCCAAATGTCAAATATTTATGTGAATATGTCAAATCAAGCCAATGAATAATGAGAAGTCTGAAGTATCTTTATCTTTACTGAAAATTCAAGGCTACCACACGTTCGATCATGATATGGACAAACCGCGAAATCGATTAATGGCCTCCATTGAAGAAAATACTTTAAATTTTGCTAAAAATATCATACCCTTTCTTACGATTATCTACTGTGGGATAGATAAAGTTACAAAATAATTATATACCAAGTAAGTTACACTACCTACTTTATGATTCAATAGAGCGGTGCGCCGGCGCCCGTCGGCGTCATAAGTACGCGCTCAACATCGATTACAATAATTATATATTGTTTATAATCGCGATTAATCGATTGCGTATCGCGCGTGTTCAATTAATTCAGTATTCTGCAACCAGGAAGGCTGATACGGCAGGTTCGCGCCGCACCGCCATCGCACTTGATGATAAGTAACGACGCAGTCTCGGGAACGTGATACCTAATCTGGAAGGGGTAAGGCGTCATGGGAAGTGTAACTAATGGATTTTTAGACATCATAATTTCATCATCATTCGAATATGATTGTCCGCAGTTTGCTCGATGTTCTGTGGCGGTCAAATTCACTCTTTTCAGAGCATACTGCACCTCCTTTTACACAAGCAGCCTGTGGATCGATTATACGCAGAAGCAGTCTATAAAAGCATTAGATTTGAATCTGTCTCTAGTTTCTTTTAGATTTAGTTTAGTTTCACATCAAAATTAGCCACGGTTATTACCATGAGCGAATGTATACAAGGAAGCTCGTATTGAAGTTAGCGGTCATCATGCGAAACGCTTTTGTATTTAAAACTTTTAATTTTGGATAAGTTAGTCACAGTGTGTGTAATATATGCATTTTACATACTCATTCACACACAAACACGTACACACATTTATTTAATTAGTGTTAGGTATTGTAATCTCTAACAATGTTTTAAAAAAGTAGAAAATTTTGTAATTTTGTGAAAAAGAACGTCTTACTCCATCGCACTGGAACGCTACACTTAGCTACTATAGGTACCTAATGCTACTGCGCCAGGTCAGGATATTATATTATGCATATTCAGTGAAATTTAGCATAATATGTTTGTCGAACAACCGAACAACAGCTGCCGTCGCTCTTGCTTGAATTGTTTCTTTGGGAGGCGCATAAATAATGAAAGATATTTTCGCAAAAGGTATGAAAGGGATGCCATGTTAATGTTTCCTGAATTTATTCTGAATAGCTTATTTTGTTTGCTTTTACTTAGCGTCACATGTAGGGAAAGCAAAGGTACGTAGGTAGGTATCTATTTACATACCTACATATTATATTTGTTTTGTCTTGGTGAGACTACTGGACACCCGGATAACAAGAAAATCTGATTTGTATGCAAATATTTGAGTCCGTGTAAATTGAACAGTTGAAAAATACAGAAATGTTTACGAAAATCTGACAAACTATAGAACATTATTTCTATTTTAATTTATTTATTATTAGAATTTATTATTTCTAAATTGTCTCTGGTCTGGTCTGGTGGGAGGCTTTGGCCGTGGCTAGTTACCACCCTACCGTCAAAAACGTGCCGCCAAGCGATTTAGCGTTCCGGCACGATGGCGTGTAGAAACCGATTAGGGGTATGGGTTGAATTTACATTGCTATACCCCTTCCAAGTTAGCCCGCTACCATCTTAGACTGCATCGTCACTTACCATCAGGTGAGATCGCAGTCAAGGACTATCTTGTCATAGAATAAAAAAAAAGAAACATTTCTATTTTCTAAGATGCGCCTACATAAGGTTGATTAGATAACATTAAAAAAAAGGATAAAGCTGAAAAACTCTCTAAAAAAATACTGAAATGCGGTACGCATTTCATCAATCTTGTCTAATATGTTATTGTTTGTTGCTTGAATGAAGAGATTCATAATTATATTTTATCGACTTCAAACTTCTTATATCATTATCCTCGATTTGATTTTCTCTGCAGCCGAGTGAAATCAAGTAAAAGATCCATTTCATGGATCCTGTCATCTATTGATAAGCAGGTATCAAATTGGTATGAAATTATAGCTGGAATTAGAAAACCACTAAACCGAGCCCAAGGTCGGGTCTAATATCTCACGGAGCGTTTAGCGTGCGATTATTTAGCGAAACGAAGCCAAATCGATTGGTTACAGATTACGGCTGGATGGTAAACAAAATATTATTTAGTGGGACAAAAAATTGAGTTTCAATTCAAAGTAAAAACTCAGTATTAATTTAACCAAATTCAATAATTCTTTTCTCTAGCACAGACGTTCTAGTATTTCCTTTGCTATAAAGGACTCTCCTAAACCGAAACTTAAATTATTACATATGTATTCATTTACATAATTATAAGGTCACCTTTGCACCCTAGTAGAGTTATTTGCTGTTTAGTTCCTATGTATTATAAGGTATTTTATTTTTTCATGTTACTATCTAAAAGTTTTTTACTAGCTACTACACTACCAATACGAATTTAACACCATACATATCCTCGGCTTAATTTTCAAACTACGTAACTCCATTGGGTCAAACTTTACAGGAGAAAGAAAAAACTTTTTTACTATATACCTAACTAACAATAAAAACATAGACAAACAGCTTTATTTACATTTGAATATTATTGTGCTTATGTTTGTTGTAATTATGATTTATTATCTGTTATCATGATTCAATAATTGGACTTAGGTATTAGGTCAAAATGGCGTCGGCTTATGCCGTGGTATTTTTATTTTTTGTAAATAGCAAAAAAACTAAAAACAAGTGGGAGATACGAGTGAGTCCATCGTGTTCGTTACCGAATTTTACACTACATGGCGTCAAAATAAAAAAATCGGAAATTTTGGAGTTACGAAGTTTGAAAATTAAGCCGACGATATAACATAAGAATAGAAAGAAATAATTAATTGAAATAAAATAATTAATTAGCTAGGTGAACTTGGCTTGAGACTAACATTAATCGTAAATAATTCCTCTGTAGTAACTACGTAGATTACTCGTAAAAGCAACCTTTGTCAGGAAGTAGGTATTTATTTAAAAAATGTCATACAACCGGCAATAAGTTGCATATCAATAAATACTCGTATAAACCGGACGATAAATCAAAACCCAGCTCCCGTGCACTCGCACCGGCACCAAAATATTATATCGTAAGTGTAAAACGACATTTCATCGAGACAAATTAACTTTTCGAAATGAGCTACCGTTTACATTATGTCGCCACGAATCAATGTTTTAACGAGTATAACAACTTCTCCTATAAAACATTTTTCGTTACACTGAAGTATTTGTGGTAAAGACCTTACTTCCTTTCGGAGAGTCCGGAGTTCGATCCCAGGCTCTTGATTCAATATCTGACTTTTCATTCATTATATAATAATGAATGAATATTCATACTGATTGGAATTATGTGCGTTTTAAGAAGGTTTTAAGCAATTAAATATCACTTGCTTTAAAAATCGTGAGGAAACATGCATGCCTGAAAGTTCTCCACAATATTCTCAAAGGTGTGTGAAGTCTGCCAATCTTCAGATTGCTACCAAACTTGGCCAGTACTACTACTAGCGTGGTGCACTGTCCTAAAACAGGGAGAAAACTGTGACCGTAATTTTATTGTACCTGTTAAAATACGGCAGATTCAATTAAGCCTCAGCAATCTGCATAGCGGTAGAACAACGAAATTTTCATTAAAAATAATTTAAAAAATCACCTGTTCCATAAATAAAGCTTTATCTTAACGACAAAGTACCAAAGCGGTCCTGAAAGCCAGTATCGCACGCACGCATGAGTTCGACAACCGAAACTGCCGAAACCTGCCGTCGCATCGGTTCAAGGGCGATCGATCGCTGCCAATTAAATAACTCTTGTTCAGGAGAAAAAACAAAAAGCAATAAACGAACATCGAACCCGCATCTAATACCCCTATTATCAAACTTTGATAGGTACAATGCTTCGAGAGCAAGTTGCACATCAGGCGGTTAAAAAAGTTTCCGTTAAAGATAAATGACCACGTAAAAAAGCTTCAAGGAGTTCTTTGACTTTGATGGTGCGGCCGTTATCTTGCATTTTCACAAAAATGCTGTCACAGAAGTTAAATATATTCTATTCTTCTTCTTAGAGTTTGTTCCGGCTAACGCCAGGGTCCGCTAAATGTATTGAGAAAGTTTACTTAGAAACTAAGAATAAGAATAATTTTGCCATAAAATCACCGGTTCGGCATAATATATACAAATTAAGATTTTTTTATATAAGATTGTTTATTTATTGTTTTGTATTTGTTTAACAAAAGAATTCTTGATAAGAAGTGTATTGAAAATCAGTGGTTCGTTTGACGATACGAATTTTTGTGTACTGAATTAAAGTTAATAAATACCTTATTTATTCAGTTTCCTTGAAGAATGGATATATAGTAAAATCAAAATGTAAACTCCCGAAAATCTGTAAAATTTTCCTTCAATAAAGCCAACACTTTGTCAACAACAACATTCCGTAGTCTAGACGTGTCTCCAAAAATAAAACCTGTTAGCATTACTCCGATATCAATATCAATAATTAATAAAGGACAATTAAATAAAGTACACATGGCACCTCGCGACCAGGAAGTTGATGTTCGTAAGTGATCTTATCACTTGCCTCCACTTTATTGCCGTTCGTTGCCTTCTTAATGGCTTTAATAAGGTATATCATCATTGTAAACATGTTTATGTGTTTGTTTAAAGTGCACTTCAAGTTCGAATGTAAAAACTTTTGACCACTTCCCTGACGCAGTATTTTCGGAAAGTTGCAGTCGATCAATATAGGTAACTCATGACACCGTATACTCAATAGAAATCTAGCTTCTAATTCCATAATAGCAGTCAGAAATTTTGCGGCAAAACACACTTGATTCTTTGGAAGCAGGACTGTGAAACATCTATGAGAGAACAATAAAACATTTCGTGATCGATTTGTGATTATGACAGTTTTACAGAAACATGATAACAACAAAAGATAGAAGTCATCAGTAAACCCGAGTAGCAAGACTCAAGACCACATCATTTATTTCAAATCCGGACAATGGTTACAAATGGTAGATACCACAAATTGGACATCAAATAAATCATTGTAAAGATCGCAAAGATTGACAAGTCCCATGGGCATCTGAACATCTAATGGTTTATGTATTGTTCTCTGTAATCTATTGATCTGATATTATCGTACCTTTATTTGTATTGCAGAATAAACATATTTTTTCATTGAATTTTGAGTTTAACCTATCCTATTAAAGTTTATTGACCTCTTTGATATCCCTAGAGACATAAAACGTAAAGAGCTGTTTTAAGCTGTCTAAATCTTTTTGACCTTTTGTGTTTTTCCAACAGCATGATTGCAGTTGTGCTGTAGATATAGGTATCTTACCACCCACACAGCATTATATTATAGTCCTTCTTATTACATCGGTGTCCATTCATTGGAGCTTCTTTCCTACTGGAGAACACCCTCCCAATATTTTAAATGTTTTATATGTTTGCAACCTGATTATATTCGTTCAATGAAGACAAAATAAGCATTTCATGATTTATTTCATCTTGTTATTTTTGGGATGATTAAGAAGCGCTATCTTTCAAATTCAAAATTACTCATTTCATGTAGGCTAACTTGTGGCTCTAATGACACATCGAGACTCTACCACCGGTTCGGAATGCAGATTTTGCTGAGAAGAGCCGGCGAGAAACTCAGCAGTTACTCTTTTCATAACAAAATATTACAATATATGTATAATTATGTAACAAGTTATTACACTCTCACAAGAGACCCACGAGGGTAGCTGGATGCCAAACCGATTATTTCTATGCAATTTTGTCATTAACCCATATATGCCCAGAACTTTTTTTGACGCCGATTTTTATAATTTTCACATATGTTGTTTATTAATGACCATAAATAAGGGCTACAATAGCAATTAGTAGTTTTCAGATCTGAAAGTGGGTTTTTTTCAGGGGGTCGACAACGACCCCATGGGCAGATAAGGTCTTACACTAGTATGGGGGAGGAATCACGAATATAAAAACTTTATTCGCTTATTAGTCTTGATTATTGGGGTAGACATTGAGACAGGAACCATTACGTAGTAGAATTAGGTGGTTAAGGTAATCTTTAAAGCATCTGTAATACATATTGACATTAACTTGCGACACATTTTGACTATTATGTTTTTAGACAGCACACGTCTTCTGATCCAACTATTGAGTAAATGTAAAGTTTTAAAACAGAAATAAGGTACCGCCTTGTTTCAGTTGCTGGTATGGCTCAGGTTGAGTTTTCGAAATAAGATAGGTTGAAGAATTAGATTTCGAAGAGAAAATAGAAAAGAAAAAGGCTTTGCTATAGATAAAATTCCAGTATATCTACGTTTGCTTCCAATAATCTGGGAAGCATTAAAGAGTCAACACTCTTCCACATACTTTTTTTGCTGTCAACACATCGAAGTGAACTAACTACATCAAAATATACCACTTCTTACCCCTAATGTCAATTTGATAAACTCCAAAATGAGCATCAAGTCTATCTACTCCTCCCACATTTATTGTATTGATGTACAACGTTTGACTATCAATATGTTTGCCAGTATCAGAATATCGACGAGCCTTTTGGACGGGATATACGCCAATTGCACTGAACAACAGTGTAACTAAGCTGCTTCATTCCAGTGAATGGCGCAAATCTTATCTTTGCAAGCTTTTTGCAAGCTCGTTTTATGCATTTGCGTAGCCTCATGTTGCGATTTTTCCCAGTTCTTGTAGAAAAGAGCACCTAAATCACTGTTGGCCCTAGCAGAGTGCTCCCTCGAGGAAGAATAGTCCTCAGAATTAGCAATGAAAGTATAAGATTCTTCGACAATTCAATAGGAATAGAACATTGTGTTGTGTAGAAAGGGGTTCAGAGATTTGAGAATTACGAGAATAATAGACTGGAAAACTACGAGAATAATTGACTAAAGCCTTATTGTGTGGCTTTATTGTCATCATTACCTTCTCGTTGTATGACTAACATTTCGGCTGAAGTAAATAATTATTGAGATAGGTGAAATCGATTTATATTTTCACACTTTCATCCTTTTCATCCTAATCACAGTCTGATATCGTACCTCTGCAAGGGGGATCAATGTTTACTTCGATGCCCTGAACCTGTTCCTCGTTATCCAATTTCTCCAGTGCTTCAACTATTTCAAAAATGGAGAGCACATGCCGGGACCGTTAGAGTAAAAATAAGAATTTAAAGCAGCATATATGCCCACGGGGTCGTTATCGACCCCGTGAAAAGTTTCCATTAATTTGAGTACGAAAAATGTAGCCCCTCAGTGAAAATTATACTTATATATTTAAAACACATATTCAATTTACTAAAACAATAATTTTGATGATAAAAAAACATAAAACACACAGAATATATACATTTATATGCACGTAGTCACCAAATTTTTTCAGAAAAAAACTTACACGATTTTGTACTACTATTTTTCACTTGAAATAATTTAAGAATAGTAATTTTATTGTACTGTGCTTCAAAGTAGTTCTTTACTGTATCAAAAAATAGTGCTTTAATTAGAATTAATATAATAAGTGGCAATCAGGATGCATTTGAAGTCATCAAGTACCTTCGGGCCATTAACGACCCCCTGGGCATATATGGGTTAAGAAAGTCACTAACTTTGTAATAACCCCGACTTTATAAATGTATTTTTACGCATTGTTTTTTATGTAATAGGACATCGAGATCAAATTATATAAGCGTACACTCATCCCCACAAAGGATTTCTGAACTTTACGCAGGCGATACCATGGTGTTTTGTAATTTGTGACGGGTTATGGCGATTCCACGGGAACTCCCAATTTTACAGATTTTATAAATCGCAAACGGGCACCCGGTTATTAATAGCATCAGGAAGTTGCCAGCTCCAATTAAACGCACTTGCTCGACGACAAGCAGGCGTACCAGTTGGCGAATACGGAATCGCCAAATACGGTGAGCTATAATCAACTAATGGTCATAACCATCGAGATTCCGTCTCAAGGCAATGCCAATACGCGCCCTAAATGGGCATGGTGTCATAGCTCGAGGCTGCCACGGAGTTCCGTCACAGCCTTTTACCAGAATTTGATGGGAGAATTAGATCTCCTTCGTGATTTACTACTGTTTAATAAGGGTATAACCAGAATTTGATGGGAGAACCAGATCTCCTTCGTGATTTACTACTGTTTAATAAGGTATAAGGGGTATAACTAGAATTTGATGGGAGAATTAGATCTTCTTCGTGATTTATTACTGTCTAATAAGTTCATAGTAGCATCGTTCCTTCATAAATATGGTCATCTAACAACGAATTCAATTGTTAGTTGGTAAATTGGTAATATATCCAAAATTAAATATTAATTTTGCAAACTTATGATTTTACTATGTTTTTAAGTGTCTATGTTGTCTTTAAAACTTTTACCAGAATATGAAAGGAGACGGAAGAAAATCATATAAATCATAATGTAAAGTACTTTCTTCTGTACACTTTTATTAGTGATATAGAATCTGTTTTTCAGTTTCTAAAAATATGAATTGAAATCAAAAAAATTGGTTCAAAGCTTTCACGACTTATTTATTTTAAAGCAATCTTAAATTAATGTTATTTACAGAGCAAATTAAAATATTGATTTACCAACATAGCGTACAAATGACGTGAGTCTAATACGATCAATGAATGTTACTATAACTATCCAGTCGCTGCACCTTTTAATAAATCAGGGTCAGTCAAGAAGTCGATTCTCTGAACACTTCAACTGACTATGACAGTTCTATGTTGCACAGCCCCATCTGTTACTTAATCATAAGTTTTATGAAACAAAAGCAAACGTAAAGATTCTCACGACTCAATTTACGTAATATGACTTAATTTGTAAAAAGATTGCCATCTTTGACTTGACATAATTTTGCATAACGGTTAAAAGCGTATCGAATTGTTAGTTTTGTAGTCCAAATGACTGTTCGTTACTGTTTGTTTACTGGTGGAATTGCGGAAAAGCTGCATCAATTATTGCTACATTCTCACCTGTAGATTAGCTGAACTTATGGCGTTCTGCAATCAGAGGTAATTGTAATTGTCACACTGTTGTGGCAATCATTTTTAGATTCCAGGTATCGGTAGTATTAAAGGTTGTATATAAGAAATCTTATGCGTTCATGCGTTGTTGCTGCTATTATGTCATTTGTTATGGTGTTTTTATGTTGAGTCAATAATTCCCTTTAATCTACTATAGAAGCCCCGACACCTGATCAGGGTCAACGCAAGCACGAAACTAGGCCAGTTTTATCCTTGTTACTATAGTAGTAGCAACAGGATTATTTAATTCTGCATCCGGGTCTCTCACTATAACTCGCGCGTCCTGAGAAACGACGTCGTTTATTAAATTAAGTTCTTGCCTCATATTTTAAACATGAGCCTTACGTATTTTACTAAGATAAGAGCAACTACGACGACTATCTGTGTGGCGAGATAAGTAAATGGGAATGACAAATGGTCGATTCGTGTACAAAATTGTTTTTGTACATTCGTTTTATCGGCGATCACCGCGGCGATAAGGCCAAAGATGGCTAAATAAATTCAGATTATTCGATGTCGCATTAATTCGTTTCATTCATCACCATGAAGTCACATTAATGGGTACTCTTCCGCGTGTCTCGGGTTATCGGAGCCGTAAATCTGTTGATAGTGTGAATTTTTATGAGTCAGTCACCCCTGTAGTAGGAAGGCGTGTGACCTTGCGTGTCGGCGGCCCGACCTCGGCAGACGCGGGGCGGCGTGCTGCAGCCCTTATATGGAAGATCTCGCGCCTGCGCACGCCGGCTTCCAGGTCACGTGGCACATTAATTGCATCTAAATTTTCACATTTATTGCCGGCAAGTAGGAAATTGTTTACGTGCTTGCTTGTGCCCTTGTCGCACGCGTTCCTAGTGAGTTAAAGGTTTGATAATCGCGCCGTAATTATGCTCACGAGTAGGTACATTCAATTGGCTGACGTTTCTGACATTCTGACGGTTTTGGGGTTTAACCTTTTTTCAAGGAGTGCCGAGAGTTCCTTGTCATGAATTTTGGTCATTATTCGGAATATAACTTCATTCGTTGCACGCTTTATTGATGACATTTCCCAAGGTCAGGACCGGTGTTTTACTGTATGAAAAATGTAAAAAAAACATTGCCTCGTAACGGTCAACTACTTCTGGATGTAACTGTAATGCCTATTACAAACTTGTATAGTGTTCTGGGGGATCGACTGTTAAAGCAATAAGAGAGAAAATATAGATAGGTACTTATTTTGGGTTTTCTCTCTCTCATTTATTTTAACAATTTAATATTTCAATTGTATAATATTCAACTCGTAAAGTTTGCTATTGAGTTAATAGAAATCATAATAGCACAAAAGCAAGCAAGGTTACCTGTAACGTCTTGACATGTTACAACGATAATGTGTGTCAAACTCTGACAATAGCATTACCTCTTAAGCGAAGCGAGGTGAGTCGGAACAGGAACTCAGGTTGTCTGTTTGCTGCTAAACATCTCGATATGTCGAAGGATTTGTGATATATTGCCAGCACAGCCATCTGGACACATGCCAACTTGTCTGTTCAACAACGGCTAACTTAAGTTGAAGCCTTGATGGCACTTCTAATTAGATATACTCTGGTCGGATGATGAGGTTATATATGGGTGGGAGAGCCGAGAACGTGTCGTCAGAGAAAGGCTTTGAGTATTTATGGCTAAATACTCTAAAGTGGTTGCTACTGCCTATCTAAATAAAATTTAAGAAAAAATCTAAAAAAGTGGGTATCGTATATATAATAAATAAATGTAAAAAAAAATATAAAATAAAATAATTAAATAAGGAATCTAAAAAGGGGAAAAAAGAGTGCGATGGCCGGGAATCGAACCCGGATCAACTGCTTGGAAGGCAACTATGCT
This sequence comes from Hipparchia sbordonii, assembly GCA_038048805.1. Classification (NCBI taxonomy): domain Eukaryota; kingdom Metazoa; phylum Arthropoda; class Insecta; order Lepidoptera; family Nymphalidae; genus Hipparchia; species Hipparchia sbordonii. Next base: position 420,427 of record CM076107.1, on the reverse strand, counting down.
GACCATTACACCACCATCGCCTCTGATATTTGACGCGAAATATCAGAACTTAGTCGAACGATGTTTAAAAGTAAAATATTAATACAACCTTTCACCTTTACAATCATTTTTATAAAAAAAAACTCATATTATTTACATTTTGTATGTTATATTTTGTGTAAGGTACATTTCATATTTCTTTTTTGGCCTTTTTTAATTAATTCGATATTATTTATATTTGTACATAGACGTAATAATACTGAGGTGCTAAGCTGATAAATAAAATTATCATATTTTTAGGTCGTGCCTTCTTTAACAGGCCGTGCTAATCGCTCGTTCAAATAATGAATGATTACACGAGCGTGAAGAGTGAAGTGCAAGTTCATTAGAGGATGAACTAATTAATTTACAACGGACCACCTAAAACGTAAATCAACTATTCAGGGCAGCCACAAACTGGATAGTTATCTAAAAAAGGATAAGTTAGATATTAAAATAAAGCGGGAGAGTTTTTAGCACCAATATATCACTAGCTAACCAGTCGGATTTGAAAAATTCTTTATCCGCAAAATGCAGAGTGGTCTGACCTAACCTAAGCTCAAAAGTTAGTTGCAAATATAGTATACAGGGTGTCCGGTCGAAAGATTAAAGACGAGGGCAAATGCTATCAAATGACCCCTTAATAACCGAAAATGACTCGTTTCTGAGTTATTGATACTTAGTGTGTTTTTCAGAAAAACCGCAGATTCCCAACTTTAGAACTGAACAAAAATTTTTTTTTGATTTTATCAAATATTCTTAATTTCGCAAGTCATAGTGACTTGCGAAATTAAGATATTAAGAATTCAGCACTTAATAATCAAAAGTAAAATTACAACAATTTTCAAAGATTCACAACTTTAATAAAAGTGAATAAAAAACTTTGGTTTGGTTTAGACAACTTTTCTTTTTTATTTCGGAATAGTTACTATTTCAGCATTTAATAAGGAAAAGTAAAATTATAACAATTATATAAAAGGACTGGGAAACTCAGGTGTTGGCAGCCCTGCATCCTTGCGTTGCCGCTGAGTCGCACATCATCGCAATTGCTTTGTAGATCGCCGCCGGACATCGTGATCGCTGAGATTGCTACCACGACCACGAGTTTTAGCCCAGTCATATTAGGTAAAAAAAGGGGTCAACCTCGGAATGAAAGATAATAAGCTGCAAATTGGTATGAACCTTTGTTTTGTCATTCTAAATGTTGTCTCAAAAGTCACAATCGTTATCGTGTCCGCGTCTCAAGATATTCAAGGTCAAAGGTCACAAAAATCGGTTTTTCGCGAATATCTGGCTTCCTATCAGTTAAATGAGATTTGCATTTATTATAAAAGTTGTAGGCTATAAAATTCCCTACAACTTTTGTTTAAACTTTTTTTTCATACGACCAACCGTTTTGAAGGTAGAGCGCGAAGAGTGCACATCGTACAGTCATATACGGCCTAATGCAAGGTCAAGCGTGAGTTATGGTTATCAGTACGTTATAAACTCAATTATTTACTTGGAAATTATAATTATTAAACAATGCCTATTATTTATGTACTAACTATTAATTATTTATATTTAATTAAAGTAAGTAACTTGATTATTTATATATAATTATTCATATTTCATTCTGAGGACAACATTGATCATTTCCGCTACACGCAATTCATCAAATTTACAAAACTAAATAAACCTGTACAACTGTCAACACTTCCACCAACAAGTGTAGCAGCTCATCAACACATAAAACGTGTCTACTACCAGATTCAAACGTGGTTAGGGAAGGACTTAGAACCTCAAGAATGGGGCTGGATGCTTGAAAATGAAATCCTGGAGCCCATACGAACGTTATTACCTCCAGCACCAGCCGAACTACTAAACGTAATATTTTGCAATTGCAAAAATGGTTGTGGTTCCCGCTGTGGATGCAGAAAATCAGGGCTACAATGTTCTTTAGCTTGCGGCCAGTGCAACGGACAAGCTTGCCTCAACGCTTCACTGTATCCAAGTAATCCCGATGAAGAAAATACATATGATCCCGATATTCTGGAAGGTTTGGAGATGAACATGACAGATAATGAGGATGATGACAATGAATCGAACATTTTTGAGCGACAAGAAGAAGAAGACGACGAACAAGAAGAAGATAATTAGCTTCCATTTCCAATTTCATTACAATTAAAATAAACAAAGATACTTTTGATATTTGAACTCACATTTTGATAAATGTATATTATGCCGTATTTAATAATAAATAAAAATATGTGTAAAATATATACTCTTACTATCATTTTAACTTAAAATAAAACTAAAATATATAATCCAGAATTAATAATATTTTATACTTAAATAGTTAAATATGAATAATTATATATAAATAATCAAGTTACTTACTTTAATTAAATATAAATAATTAATAGTTAGTACATAAATAATAGGCATTGTTTAATAATTATAATTTCCAAGTAAATAATTGACTTTATAACGTACTGATAACCATAACTCACGCTTGACCTTGCATTAGGCCGTATATGACTGTACGATGTGCACTCTTCGCGCTCTACCTTCAAAACGGTTGGTCGTATGAAAAAAAAGTTTAAACAAAAGTTGTAGGGAATTTTATAGCCTACAACTTTTATAATAAATGCAAATCTCATTTAACCGATAGGAAGCCAGATATTCGCGAAAAACCGATTTTTGTGACCTTTGACCTTGAATATCTTGAGACGCGGACACGATAACGATTGTGACTTTTGAGACAACATTTAGAATGGCAAAACAAAGGTTCATACCAATTTGCATCTTATTATCTTTCATTCCGAGGTGAAAGCCCTAATATGACTGGGCTATTTGGAGTGTGTAGGACAAACTAATACTATACTCAGGGATGGACAAGGGTTCCTACAATCTGATCCGAGCTGAACAAGCGATAAAACATGCAGCTCCGAATAGATATGAAAGATGTGTTTGTTGGCTTGTCCGTCCATCACGCAGCAACAGAGCAACAAATGTTAAAGACCTAAAGAGTGACATAGGCTACTTTTCGTTTTGGAAACTCAAACTCAAACGCGCGCGACTTCGTTTGTGTGGATTGAGGTTTTTTAATTTCTTTCATTGTCAAAAAGTAGCCAATGTGTTATTCCAGACTATATAATCTATGTCTGTGCCAAATTTCAACCAAATCGGGTGAGTCGTTGCAGCGTGATTGAGTAACAAATATCCATCCATCCAAACTTTCGTATTTATAATATTACTAGAATAATTCAAAAAAAATAAACCACTTTAATTGCGTACAGCACCTAATTACTACTTTAATTTTTTTTATAGTCATTTTCTGACAGTCCAACCTCCAGCAAACCCTTGGTCGCCCCTCGCGGCATGTTGTCGTCGATAACCTGTGACCTCATGTAATTGGCATGCATTCCCACGGCGCGGCGACCTTTGCGCTTGACGCTTGTTAGTCGCTGGCGCCTAACTTGACAAGTTACCCGTCTTACGTACACCAGTATGGCTCCCGGCTTCTTTGAGTGCACTATCTAGGACACCAGTGGCGGCGCAACCAGTCGCGCCACCAGCAAAATACCTACAGCTTTATGTAGGGTACCTTTACTTACCTCTTTTTAACGCTTTTGGTGTCCGCTTGGTTTCGTAACCAATTTAGTGGCGACGGCCGATATCACCAACTGGTGGCGCAACCACTAATAAATAATGTAGGTATAGAGCTTAAGTTTCCCGTAAACGTAAATCAAACTCGATGTTCCATACAAACGTAGTTTTATTTTAATTTAGAAAACACATGTCGGAAACATCATATTTGAAAAGGGCAGCCAAATGCTGAGTTTCTTACCAGCTCTTCTCAGCAGAATCTACTTTTCGAACCAGATTCCACGCGAATGAAGTCGAGGTAAAAAGCTAGTTTGATAATAATTTTCTCGATACCGCGTAGTATCTCACGGATGGCATAAAATATAGAGGCAGATCAAAGGATATAATGCCACGGTATGAATATAATGTGGCATCTATTGTGAGTCGATTAATGGTGCTTCGGAGTTGAAATATGAACCGCCTCGAGCGAGACAGCGACAAATCTAATAGATTCCACTACCAATAAGGGTTAGGGTAGATTGATAGGCACTTTATCTATAGCTTGTCTATTTTTCCTTAGCTCTCACAAAAGGTAGCACTTATAGCAGTTTTTTTAAGAATATATTAGCCAAGCTGAATTTACCAAATATTCTCCTCTCCCCTCCAAATAAACGAAAAACTTTTGTTAGGAGTGTGTACGACATTTTGATGACCTCACTGGCGCTGTGGTCTTATAACTGGGTGGTTTCGGGTTCGATTTTATAATTTTTAAATTATCTCTGGTCTGCTGGAAAGCTTTCGCCGTGGCTAGTTGCCACGCTACCGTCAAAGACGTGCCGCTAATCGATTTAGTGTGTAAAAATCAATTAAAATCGATTAGGGGTATGAATATTGAATATACAGCCATACCCCTTCCAATTTAGCCTGTTACCATCTAAGACTGCATCGTCACTTACCAGGTGATCAGGTGAGGTGAGGTATCAGGTGAGATTGCAGTGAAGGACTATCTTGTCATCGAATAAAAAATATAGTACAACGGGTGGAGATTAAACCAGCGAACCTTTAGTTTAGTCAAAAATCTTGTCATCGAATAAAAGAAACATTGTTGTTATTTATATTATTTGTCTGGTTCAAACTCGACTTTAGTTTCGTACAAACTGCAAATGCATGGAAAACGCAGGTGTCGCCCGGTTCAAATTAACAAATAGTCAACCATTATGAAATTAGGAGCTGAAATAAGCTAACCGGTGTCCCGGGATTACATTACACAATGGCGGGCGGAATTCACTTCGAATGCTGAATCGAAGAATTCCTAGAAATATTGTCAAGTGCTAACATTAATGTTTCTTTTGTGTATATAATAGTGTCAAATAGCTTTTCCTTGCAACAAGATAGATTTTGTATTACTTAATCTAAATATATAAAAGGCAAAGGGTACTGACTGACTGACTGACTGACTGACTGACTGATCTATCAACGCACAGCTCTAACCACTGTACCGATCGAGCTGAAATTTGGCATACAGGTAGCTATGATGACGTAGTCATCCGCTAAGAAATGATTTTTCAAAATTCAACCCCGAAGGAGGTAAAATAGGAGTTTAAAAAATCGAACCTAACGTGAGCGAAGCCGCGGGTTAAAGCTAGTACCTAATAAGTTTAACGGGAAATCTTTTAAGATGGGTCTTTCAACCTCACGGTTAATTTAAGTACCTACTTTCATTACCATCTCAACCTGTACAGTATACGTAAATACCATTTTTGTTTTTGTTGTAACATTTTTGTTTTGAAAAGCTCTCTCTCTTCGTTTGAACTCTCGACTAATTCTGCAGTATCGAAGAATAGGGAACCGAAAATCGCGATTTATCATATTTGTCATAAAATCGGCAAAGTCGAAATTAGATCCCATCATTTCTTCAAGGAATCATGCGAAGCGAAGCAACTTTTTTTTTTTCATTAGCCAAGATGAAGTTGACTAATATCCTTCTCTCCTCTCCAAATAAGCGGAAAGCTTGTACTAGGAGTGGGTACGACTATAGTGCAACGGATGGGATTCGAACCTTCCAGTTTTCAGTCCGCACCTTTAACCGTTGGGCTATTGAGGCTTCTACTTAAAAAGGACTTATATTTATGCAATCAAGGAATGAAATTGTGTGCGGGGGAAGTCAAAAGACAGCGCAATAAGTTAGGCTTAGACTAGTTCTCTAGTCACCGACTCTGGTATGACAGACGAATTTCGTAAAGCTACTTTATGCGTGGGGTATAGGTAGGTATACCTGTAGGAATGAGGAATGTTTAAATTAATTACTATTTATTAAATCAAATAGTAATCTCAGAATCAAGTACCTAGTCAAAGACGTGCCGCGAAGCGATTTAGCGTTCCGGCACGATGGCGTGTAGAAATCGATTAGGGGTATGGGTTGAATTTACACTGCTATACCCCTTCCAAGTTAGCCCGCTACCATCTTAAATTGCATCGTCATCACTTACCGCATCAATTATTGTCTCTTATCGGTGAGACCGCAGTCAAGGGCTATCTTGTCATCAAACAAAAATAAAAAAGAATAATTAATTGACGTGGCGACTTGGCGAGATACATTCATTTTTTTTTATTCGATGAAAAGATAGTCTTTGACTGCGCGCTCACCTCATGGTAGTTATACAAGTATTCGATGATTAGCAAGGGAATAATAGAATTTCGAAGAGCATCTTGTTCTTGACTCGATCGTACAATATGTGATGAGACTGTAATCTGTATAAGAAGAGAGCGGTCTAACTTGGAAGGGGTATAGCAGGGTAAATTAATCCTATACTGCCAATCGGCTTCCAGTTTCCACAATCCATTGTGCCGGAATGTCTTCGAAGGTAGGGTGGTAGCTGGCCCACCAAAAAACCCAGTTAATCAACACATATTTTTTTAATCTAAGTAATTTACTTTAAACTATAAAAAATTATCATATATGTATCATGTATTAGTATCATATAGGTGGACCGACGACATCAAATAAATCGCAGGGAGCCGCTGGATTCAGGCGGCGCGGCGCAAGGCCAAGGTCTATGGAAGTCGATGCAAGTGACCTTTGTCCAGCAGTAGACATCAGCTGTCGGTTGATAAAAGAGATAAATTTAACTTCTAGGCAAGAGCTATTCATGGTTCAAAATTCAAAATTATTTATTTCATGTAGGCCAACTTGTAGCTCTTATGACACGTCATGCCTCTACCACCGGTCTAGAATAGAAATTCTGCTGAGAAGACTGTCAAGAAACTCAGGTTGTTATGTATATTTATGATAATGCAAACATGGCATTATTATTTCGCACTAGCTTTTATTACTTTACGGCCTTTTAATAAAATTTATTCGGACGGTACCGGCACGGGCCCAGAATTTCAAACGCAATAACGAAATGAACTCTAATTAGCTCTGTCATCATAATTCAACACCAATTTGTCTCGGTTTCACGTAGATTTTCCGCCATTGGAACGTTTTTCGTCCGCCGTACTACGTTATATTATATTATTGGGCTGCTGTGCGTGCTTTCAAGCTATATCCCACACAGACACACTACATGTTTATATTATTATTTAAGTATATACTTTAGCTATTTATTTTGTTATTTACTTATAGTATAATATCTAAGTATATAATTATGTAATCATGTATCACTCCCTATTACTACTGCATCTCGGTCGGATCACGGCGTCACTAAAGGCTATGCCTGAAAATCAGCGCTGTAGCCTTTTCAGCTCTAACATGCATGTTTTGTTTTTTTTAATTTCTCTAGGTATAAAAACATATCTAAGGACATAGATTAATGCTGAGATTTATAGAGTGTACTCTGGCTCGGCTCGGACTTGGGTTAGAGTTGAAACGAGCCACGAAAATGTGCTCTGACATAAATCTGTCTCGTTTTGGCTCTGTCCTGGGTCTGGGCGGAGTGGGGGTACAGTCTATAGATCTCACTTAGTATTACTCAAACTCTGTACCTAATTTGAATTTTTTTGTGCGAGCTGAATAAATGTTTATTTATTTATTTATTTATAAACGTTAAGTATCCCCTTGACTGACGCTGCCTACTTTGTAGATGGTCTGTGACAGAGGGACAGACAATTTCGTATTTGACTTTTTTGTATACTCAAAATAAACGTTTTTAATATTATAACACAATGCTATTTTTCTTTTTTAATATCTTAACTGATTTCGAAAATATAGAACATTTATGTTTTCTGTTAGACATAGAGAGCGCTATTAAATCATGACGTCACGATCAAGTAGCTCCGTACACTCACCATAGAAAATTTCATTTTCGAAAGGGACTGATAAGACAGCTTGTAACTCATTTGTTTTTTTACCGATTTATTTTCTATTTCTACAAAATAATGTTAGGCTTATGTGACATTTTCGATTGTAATTAATCCACTTTTTGACAACAGCCAAATATCCAATTGGAGGAAACAAGACTTATGGTAGGACGGTGTTTTCTGTCTATTGCCACACAACTTTGATGCCTTCCGCGGTTCAAGGTTCAATTCCCGGCAGAACTTGGCAGAACGGTTGTGACAATCGGAGGAAATGCAATCGATTGCCACACCGCTACTCGAGTTATGAGCGTTTCCTGTACAACAGTAGACAGGTATTGCACCTACCAATAGTTTGTTTTGTTACCGCTCATATCTATTTAGGTACCTTTTTAAACTTTAAGACACTTTAAGAGGTATTTGAACGAAATTACAGTTTAACTCACGTTCGCATCGCTTTGGTTATAAGCTTTCGAATTATTTCTAAATCCCGCCATGCATTGATCGGTGACAAAGCAGTAGATACTATTAATTCCATTAGGTATCCGATATTAAGCGACTTTGTTCGTAAGGAAGTAGATTTTTTGAAAACTATTCAACTACCCATGCAAATTACATTCTATCTGTTGCTCAGTTACTGCGGGATTAAAGGACAAACTAACCAACAGTTACGCATTTAAAATATTAGCAAGGATTCTATTATTGGTACACAATTTATAAAAGTGCTTGGCCGAAATCGCAGGTTAACTAACTGTGTGGGTACATTTCGTAACTTCATTATTGAGCCATTGTATTGAACACTCACACATCACAAATAGCTAATAAAATATACGAGAGCAATAAAACTCGTAGGTGAGAACACGCTGCGTTAAGCTCGTCGCACATTACCAGACGATCCGCAAACGTATCGAGATTGACTGAACAGGAGAGTGGACAGCACGGGACGCATAAGTTGCCAAATGGTGTCAGCAACGAGTCAATCGAGAAGCGTTAAAATTTAATTAACAAAAAAAAAATCGCAAAAAGATCAGGGGGAAAAAAGGAAGTCTATATATTTTACTAAATAATAAAGCTATATTCACACATAATAATTGAACGAGCGAAGCGAGTTCTCTGAGTCACTTAAGGCGCTTGCCTACTAGACAGAGAAGTAAGTGTGTCCGTCTAAATGTCTGTCAGAGCCCTATAACTTCTGAATTACTGAATATTAGAACGTGAAACTTGGTTGAAAATTCAGTTATATCCTGTACTTGAACAACAAATACTAAAATTAGATAAATGTTGTAAAGAAACGAAATTATTTAATTTTAATGCGCCATCTATTAGCATTATTGTGAAGCTAATAGCTTCACTATAATGCTAATAGATGGCGCTGTGTCAGTAAAACAGTTTTATGTCAACTATTATTTTTTTTATTGCGTCTAATGTTAAAAGTTAATTATTACAATATATAATTAAAACTTTTGGGAATTATGGGATATCGCGAGGTCTCAGTTCGGGGCGAACCACTAGTATAGTTTAAAGCAAAGCAAGTATCAGTCGATGTGTAATTGAAGGGCCGCATGTCTTTATTGCGCATTTTTAATACATATAAGTGAAATATTATGATATCCGAGAGATCGAATAAAAAGAGAATTGCACCGGTTGGGCTAAAAAATGCAGATAACATCCGTCGCGGGCGACATTCACTGTCGACATCTTATTTTATTTTATTTTAAAAGAAAACTTACAGCTTATTAGAAAAAAATTTAGTCAATAAATACAGAAGAAGAATAAAGCTAATTACAAGTTTTCACAGGTAGAATATCTATAAATAAATAGATAAATAGATAGATCCTACGCACTTTTGCTTCTCTTTTTTTTTCGTGCAGAGGCTATTGTCTTTCTTCAGCCGCTTGCGGGTCGTCTCGTAATATGCGATCATTTAGTCAATAAAATATACGAGAGCAGTAAAAGTCGTAGGTGAGAAGCGCGTCGCTCAGCTGTCCAGGCAGATGGTAAAGATAATAGAGCAAGGGCTGCGTAGGCGTTCACAGTTAACCTACATTTTACCAAGTTTAAGGCTACGTTATCAGTTATTAGTTTATCACGGCTGCCGGTTTCAATCCGGCTCTATATATCATTTTCTTCCGAAGAATGAAAGACTTGTGCTATATCGACTATATTCAGATATCAGAAATGAAATCTCTTGCAAATGTTTTTACATTGTTCAGTAGTATTTTCTATGTCTAATGTTTAAGAAACACTAGTAGTGTTATAAGCATATCCTACAGCGAGAAAAAGTAGTGATGTTATAAACAAAGATGATATTTTTTCTGAAATAGAATTCATTAATCATTATGAACGGGGTAGATAGAATTGGAAACTGGAACCGGCGCTGTCACTATGATGTTGTTGCCTTAACGTTACTGATATCATAAACTTAAACGTGAAGGTAAAAGATCGATTCTGAATGTCAGACCCATCATATTGATTAGAAGATGTTAAATGCACTTTGCGACCATGTGTCGAAAAGTTTATTTATCTTTGAAATGTCGAAACAAAACTTAGCTCATTTTTGCTTTTTATTAATCTTGGTTTAATGTTTATAATCACTTCATACACTACTTATGTAAATGTCGCGCCTACTCTCCTAAATCCATATTTTTCTTATTTTATCCCAAAAAATTAGTTAAAGAAGTCGGTTAAAAAAGGAAAGCTATTTGGTTTTTGTGGACTAACTGTTTGGTTCAAGAATTTGATAAGTCACAAAAATTAGTCGCTAGTGAGAATATTTTATTTATCTGACCTTTACGGTCGAAAGGCAGTTCCCTTAAACCATGACTTTGATATAAGTCAAAGTCAAGAGCCAGCGTGAAGTAAATCCAATTAAAAGAATTGTTGTGGCTCGGAAGGCGAGCGCAGACAATCGCCGCATTAATTGTGACCAAATGTGTGGTTTTTGTTCCCTAGCGTACAGTCGAACATAAACACTTTGTATCTTTACCAACGGTGAAAAGATGTGTTCAAGTGTTTTATGTGACTATAGCTCGCGACTAGCTCTGCGTGAAGTAATGTTTTTCAAATCTCAAAAAATTTCAAAGGAACTCTATGTTTTTCTAGGATAAAAAGCAGCATATGCACTTTCCAGATCTTCAACTATATTCGTGCAAAAAAATCACGTTGATTGATTGATTGTTTGAAGGAGAAAAAAAATTTTTTTCTTCTCGTAATTCCTAGTGTATCTAATTATGTAACTTCTCAAGCTTTCCTTATTAGTATTAGTATAACGAATGGGAAAGGAACAGATACTTTAACCATCACTTTTCCATACATACTAGTTGGCAGATTTATGCACAGCTAACGTAAAGAAAGGTTAACATTAGGGCTTTACTTTCCGTATCGGTGATAGAGTCATTACTTTTTACATAAGAAATTAACTTTTACTGAATGGACCACTCGTAAATGGCCAAAAGCGGCTATAAGTAATGAAATAAATGAATTGAATCTGATACACACGTCATGACAGCTGTTACCGATTGTACCGACGAGGTCGATGACTCAGTGCTCAACGTATAATATAAAATATAATCGGAAGAAGGCTGCAGCTATCAGCGGAAACGTTTCCAAATGTAATCTTCTCGAGTGAGTATTAACTTTTTGAAATTATGTCAGCACCTTGAGTCCATTACAGAGGTAACAATAATGAGTATATTTTTGACAAAGGACGCGTGGAATCGGAAGGAGGCGAGACTGTCTGTAAAACCAACCTTATTTAAAACTTATTTTTATCATTGGTTAATCCAACTTGATAACCCACTTTGACGTGGCGCCAAACTTCAAGGCGAATATACACGTAGCAAATAAATAGGAAGCAGCTAATAACCTGTGTGTGCACCCTGACCCGATATTTTTTTTTAATTTCCTAAGGCATGAGTTTTAGAGATCTCACGAATCACGATATTTTCTTTCACCGTTAAAGCAAGTGATATATTTCAATAATGGTTGGTTAGTTTTGTCTTACTGTAACACACGTTTTCAATAACAAAAAAATATCATAATTTGATAAGCATGGTTTTAAAATGATTTCCCTCAGAATGTGAGTAGTCCAAGAAATAAATTTTTAATTATTTGGATATCTGTGATTACGTTTGTTTTGATTTGACCCACTTTTTATATTTTCAAAAGAAAGCCTACGAATTTTACATAAAATAAAACATTTCACTAACCGTAATCAATTCACGTCACGTAACAATCATTAAAACGGACCGTACCTACCTACCTTATAAAGTTATAACTATACGTGTCCCTTAACAAGTTATAACTTTTATTGAACATTTTACGATCTTAGCCTGAATAGCGTTCGATAACTTTTTACACTTTCATGGTTTCACGTGTTTCGTATTTTCTGCTTTTGACTCTATTAAGGTTACCTTACCTTACACTAATTTAGGCGAAGTATTCTGGTGATAATATCCACAGCTAACTTACCTGTAACAATTAAAGGAATAAACTGATTAAATAAATTAAAAATCGATTACATGGTTAGGGTATTCATTACTAGCTTTTGTCAGCGACTTTGTCCGTGTGTTGTTACTTTTTAAATAACGCGGGCGCTCTCTGTTTATCCGGGATAAAAGCCTGTGCCACTCTCCATATCCTCAACTACATCTACCCATGCAAAATATCACGTGGATTCGTTGCTGCGTGATTGAATAACCAATGAACGACCTGGAGAGTTACAGAGGCTACCCTTTATCCTGGAAAAATAGAGGGTTCCCGAGGAGTCTGGACAAAGGCTAGTTAAAAAAAATTATATATGATTAATTTTATTTTTTGAAAAAACTAATTTTAAACGTCACTACATCGTGAAAATCCTCATCAAAACTTTCGCTGAAAGAAAAAACCGAAACGTCATCTGTGTAATTTTTTTTTTTACTTTTGTTGATTTTTTTCAAAAACCATTGTTCAACTTCTATAAAATTTATAAAGGACTACCGCTGACCTACCAAACAAAAAGAATCATCAAAATCAATTCACAATTAGCGGAATTGAGAACCTCCTCCTTTTTGAAGTTGGTTGAAAATTAAAAAAAAAATATTATGAATCAATGTCTAAGTTAATAGAAATATGGTTAAATGGTGAAACAAAGTGTATCAGCGCCCACCGCCACCCACGCCGCTGGCGACCTTCGGCCGGCTGCTGTCCTGCTGGCTTGAGCTTTAGAACGTTGTTTATAATACACTTGATAATGTCTCTACGCCTCAGAAGCGAACTGCGTAAAACAACCGCACAAAAAGTATTTTTAATGGCTATTTGAGAATATACCTAGATGCAATATCACGGTATGGTCTTATTCTTTTCATACTTACCTACCTTTGGGTAGGGATTGATTAGGTGATTATTAGGCTGCTTATTTTATGAAGTTGATTTTTTCTTTGAAATTATGGAAGCGGCATCTTATTTTTTTTTTTAATAAAAGCAAAAGCAGGTGTCTCGGGATGCCAGAATTCCGGTAAGTAATGCATTTAATTAATTGGATGCTTAATATTAAAGCGACGTCTTAAAATTATTTAATTTATCAAAAATCTCACCATTCCGGGATTGCATAATAAATTTATCCCGGGAATCACGGGATATGGGGCAAAACATACCGTTCAAAATCCTCGGGTTGTTTATCAGACAGACAACTTTGTATAATACTAATATTAGTCTAAATATAAGTATATAAAAGGTAGAGGTGACTGACTGATTGATCTACCAACATACAGCTCAATTCGCTGGACGAAGCGAGCTAAAAGGCATACACTAATAAACTTTTGAAAATTCAATCTCTAAGAGGGTAAAATAGAGGTTTGAAAAATCGAACTTCGTGAGCGAAGCCGCGGGCAAAAGCTAGTATCACGATAAATCCAGTATGCTAACTAAGCAACACTTGATAGTCGTTAAAATTTAATTAAACCAACACGGGATTGGTGATGAAAGTTGTCCAATAAACTTATAATTAATAATTAAGTTCAATTTACTTTTTAAATTACGATTTATTGATAAAATTATGCAACCTTTTGTAAATTTTTTTTAACATAGACGGTCTTTGAGTTTAATACACGAAAGTAGGCGGTGGACCTAGATATTTGGAAAGATATATTTCTTGAGTAGCCTTTTTTTAAATAATTATACATATAGACTAGCGCTTAACTGGGATCTTACCTGATGGAATGTTAAAATGCAGCCTAAAATGAAGCGCGCTTGCCTAGTAGATGCCTATTCACATTTGATATTTTGATATTTATATTTTTTAGGTAGGTACTCAAGTTATAGTACGTGCACTAAGAATGTATCAGAAACATAGTATTAGTTACTTAAGTATATCTTTATGGGATTTATTGAATTTCCACCCTTAATAAGATGAAAAGGAGTGTTAAGAGTAAAGTTTTCATGTAGAATCATTTTCTAAAACTATATTCACACGGACGAAGTTGTGGCCATCTTCAATCACAGAGGTGGCCATCGCATCGACCTTTAATTAATAATTTAGTTCAATTTACTTTTTTAAATTACGATTTATTGATAAAATTATGCAACCTTTTGTAATTGTCTTTTTTAACATAGACGGTCTTTGAGTTTAATACTCGAAAGTAGACGTGGACCTAGATATTTGGTAAGATATATTTCTTGAGTAGCCTTTTTTAAATCATACATACAGACTAGCGCTTAACTGGGATCTTACCTGCCCCCCGATTCAGACCCTTCCGATAACTTATTTGTCGATCGATTCGGTTTGTTAACATATATTTAGCTCGCTCTGAAACCACACGACAAAAAGAGATAGATATCTAACCGTATCGACACGGTATGTTATCGAACAGGTCTGAATCGCCCTGCTGATGGAATATGAAAATGCAGCCTAAGATGGAGCGCGCTTGCCTAGTAGATGCCTATTCACATTTGATATTTATATTTTTTAGGTACCCAAGTTATAGTACGTTCACTACGAATGGATCAGGAACATAGTATTACTTACTTAAGTATATCTTTATGGGATTTATTGAATTTCCACCCTTGATAAGATAAAAAGGGGTGTTAAGAGTAAAGTTTTCATGTAGAATCATTTTCTAAAATTAACTTCACACGGACGAAGTTGTGGCCATCGCATCGGTTAGTCGTGTATAGGTATATTTGCCATTTTTGTTAATTTTCTATTGACCAATAGTTCAAGTACGCAGGCATAACGTGAACGTATTCGCAGCGACATTTGAAAGTATTCGCTTATTCCACGTGCCACTGCTTCTCAATAAGCGGATTATTTTATACGACTTCTTGCGGAAAGTTACTAGTATACCTACTATATTTTATTTTTTATCCGACTGTAAAACGAAAAATAATGGTAATGTCGTAATACTCCCTATGTCACTCTCTGGGTCCTTAACTATACCCATGCAAAAAATCACGTCGATCCGTAGCTCTGTTGCAGCGTTATTGAAGGACAAATCAACAAACCAACAAACAAACACACTTTCGCATTTTTAGTATAGTAAGGATTTATATTGATTGCACACAATGCATTGTAAAAAAAAGAAATTCATCTGATTGTCTGGCTGTTGCATATAAATTGTTTTTAATCACCTCTTACATTTCAACGCAAACCTTTTAATTCCGTTTTTACAACGAGATGCCATAAAGATATTTAAAAGAATGTACCGTATCGAATAATCACTCAAATGGTACGGGTATATTGGTACAGAATTCTCTGCCACACACGTTACGCGGTTTTTTGGTTTTTTGTCCTTCCTTTCATGTCTACATCAGGCATACCTTTTTCATTTTACCACAACTTGTTCCACGAAGATTTAGGTTGTTTTCCGAACATAAAATGCCTAATTTTATGTCCCCCTCAAACTTAAACTATATATAAATGAAAAAAAAAACACGTAGATCCGTTAATCCGTGACTGAGAGACAAACCAACAAACAAACACACTTTTTTTAAGATAAACATCCAGGGGTGTTCGGCACTAAAGCTGAAACGCAGGGCTACCTAGTTTAGTTTCAGAAGCTACTTTATTGAATTAATTTAATATTAAATTAAGGGGATACGCCGCCCTTATAAGAATTGTAATGTATGTAGTAATTTAAGTGTTTAATTTTATTTTGAATTATTAAATACTTCTTATTCTTACACTTTCGCATTTATAGCACGAAATTATTACGCTTTAATTCAATCATCGCTGATGAAAAGCAAAGGTGCTTTCCATTACTTTGAAGGTTTAATAAAATCCTCTTCATTGATCAAACTAATAAAACGGCAAAAATCATTTTTCATTAACAAATTGGGTTGCAAGAACGATTCGTCAACAACCAATTAGTAAATTATAAAAATGTCAAAGTCATTTGGTTTGATTGATGACAGATTCGGTAATTTAAACAAAATTTTACTAAAATATGTGCTGTTTATGTAACGCGATTAAAGATTACAGATGAGTTATAATAGGGATGAGGACCGATTTTGAAAAACCGTTGGACAATGTTCGGAAGTATCTATCATTTAGAAAAAATATCTTGTTTCAGCAAAAAAAAAAAAGGTTTGTAGATAAAATTGCCATTTCAATTTTAAATTTTAAAATTCACGCAAAAACCGTTCGAAGGTGTCAAGGCGTCGTTCGTGACGTCACTTCTATGTTTTTCATGGTATTTTGTCAAAGTTTGAAGACAGATGTGACGTATCGCTCTGATTGCCAAACCAAAAAAAATTATGGTACAAAAAAAAATTATGGTACAAACTTCAAAATGTCGGTCGCTTGCGCTGTTCCAGGTATAGAAGAAACAACGCATCACAACGCAAACACCAACACGCAACACCACACAAACTCTTCGAAATACACTCTACGTACATTTCGTACGACACCGGAGCATCCTCAGGAGTCGTTGATTCAGTAAAACTAAAAAGTTTAGTAACTAAAAAGTAAAGTAAACTTTGTCGCGGTAAGAGCTATGCTCAGATTCTTTGAGGGATAAAATCCAAAACGAAATTATTCGTCAAAGAGCTAAGTGACCGATGTAGCTCTCGGACGGACTATAAGGGTTCCTTGTAGTTTTACTACGGAACCCTAAAAACTAGCCAAGTGCGAGGCGGCCCCGCATACGAAGGGTTCCAGATAATGGTAGAAGATTTAACACCAGCTATTATTAAGATCGAGCAACAACAAAAGTTTATTGTGTGCGGACCATCTTTGGTTTTAACTTTTTTTATATTATTTGTCATTATAGCAACAATAGAAATACATACTATTAGACGATGCCCGCGACTTCGTTCACGTGGATTAGGTTTTTTATTCCCGCGGGAACTCTCTCATTTCCTGGGATAAAAAGTAGCCTATGTGCTATTCCAGACTATAATCTATCTCTGTTCCCAGCGAAATCGGTTCTGCCGTTGCAGCGAGATTGAGTAACAAATATCTATGCATCCAAACTTTCGCATTTATAATATTAAGTAGGATTAGCATAGCAATAGGATCCCCTTGGCACCCTTTGGCTACGGAACCCTAAAAAAATAACATTATCTTATTATTATAACATATCTGCACAATTTCAACGGAAACATTTGGTCGCGCTTTCGATTTTTTTACAAATTAATTATCGCCGTAGGGGACGGCTGTTACCACACGGCCGTCACAGCAGATAACATCGCTCATCGCATCGAGAATATATGTTTTTATAAGTGTTTACTTACCATTTACTAATTTGGTAATAAACGCGAGGCTATGTCGGCCTCTATGGCGCGGTGATAAAAGCTGCGATCTTAGCTGAGGGCCGGCTTCGATTCCCGGAGGAACAATTTGAGAATTTATAATTTTTTCGTGGTCTGGTTTGGTGTGACAACAACAATCGTTTAGTGACTAAATTACTACTCTAATAAAGTCGTGCCGGCCGTCGAGCGATTTCGTGTTCCAGTAAGTTGTCGTTTAGAAGCTGATTAGGGGTGGGTATGGGTTTAACTTTTCCGTCCTCCTCATCTCATCCGACAGAGTACTAGTACTTACAATCTGCCGCTTGCGACTTCAAATTCATTAACTAATCATCACAGTAAAATAGGTAATGAAAGTAATGAAATTCGATGGTTTTACATTTCAGACTCACTGTAACTAATTAGGTAAGTATCATAAAGGTTTTGTCGAAGTCGCACGATCACATTCATTGCTCGAAGTCGTTTTGTGTTTATCAAAATATATCAACTCGTGCTAGCCCTGCTGGTGGTAAATAAATAACAGCTAAACAGACGATTTCGAGACCGCGGTCACACCTTTGCTATCAAATAGACGTTCATTTACCTTGGAAGCGTTATGAGTATAATATTTTGATCGGTCGTCGCGGCAAACGAGATTCTTGGCTTCGTCGTGAGTTCGCAATTTGCCCCGACACAGCGCGCGGGTCAAGCTGTTTGACCTCCGTTTTGTCGTGGGTCCTAAGGGCAAAGGTGTTTTGTCTTGGAGATATATTGGTTGCATTTACAATGTATGTATGCAATATCCTCTGGAATTCCTCTCTTCTTTCGCAAAATAATTCGCTCAGTTGAATTGCTGCAACAATGTTTCGTCCGTCGAAATATAACGCTAGAAGCGCAATAGTCGACTAATAATAAAATAAATAATACAAGCATTTGAAGGCCGACTACGCAGAAAATTATTAAAAAATTACGTACTTATATATGTATAAGGTTCATCATAGTAACCATCAAAATGTATCAAAACTATAAAAAAACTACATCGCACTCACACACATTCATTGGTTGTTTTAGGCTTACGTTTGGAACTTTGTTAGAAACTTCTGTTCTAAGCGTTATGTAGTTGGTTTTATCTCAAAAAAGTGATACCTAGTAAATCGCCATCTAATGATCTATAAGAACTATATTAGTTGATTTTTAATTTTTGGTTTTTGATGATTTTTGTTTTTGTAATATAAGTGTATCATTATCGCACAACAATTACACCAATCCATGTATTTACTTAATAATAAAATATTTCTTGGAACACCAAGTTTATCAAACCTTATCAAATAACCGGTCAAATAGGAGTCGGACTCGCATACAAAGGGTTCCGTACCAAAAAACAAATAATAAAAATAAAATAATTTTTTAATTTACTTTTATTTTTATTATTTGTTGTTATAGCGGGAACAGAAATACACATTCTCTGAAAATGTCAACTCACAGATCCGCGATACAGTCCGCTGACAGACAGTTAGCCGTATGTCGACGGACGGACAGACGGACAGCGAAGGTTTAGCAATATAATAATAATAATAATAATTTCTTTATTTTTAGCAACTGAGGCCCATTTTGTTAGTAAACAATCTTGTACTTATAACTAATGTTAGTAACTTAAAACTAGAGTGTACACAAAAATAAAATTAAACAATATCATAAATTAAAATGTGGCCTCACCAACACTTGAATCATGTGTTCAAGCATTGGTGAGTCCATCTTCCTCGCAAACATGTTCAGGATGCTATTGGGGCTTGAGCGCAGTCTCGTCAGCAGCGATGACGACTTCTTCCGCATTATCGCATAGAAGTCATCGGTACGCTCTCTTGCAAACATGCCTGCCTGCAATAGGGTCCCGTGGGGTACGGAACCCTAAAGAAATATACCGACACCTCATGTACCTACCTACATAATTGTCATGTAGGAATGATATAATGAATGATAATAATAATTTTATCACATTACAAACTCCTCATTAATTGTCTATATAATATAAGACACAAATAACAATTTCACTTTCGCTTCCAAAAATGGCGACCTTCAATGAAAGTGAACAGTTTTTGCGTTAGAATTATCGCGTAAAGATTTTATCGCGATGAAAGTTCGCCCCAAGCGTATGTTGGTTATGAAA
The DNA here is from genome assembly GCA_038048805.1 of Hipparchia sbordonii. Lineage (NCBI taxonomy): Eukaryota > Metazoa > Arthropoda > Insecta > Lepidoptera > Nymphalidae > Hipparchia > Hipparchia sbordonii. The sequence goes on along the minus strand of CM076107.1, from coordinate 400,674 downwards.
TTATTTATTGTTTATTGAAAAGATATTTGCGAATTGAAGAGGAAAGAATTAACCTTCCTCCTCCATTGCTCGTCTTCGAATTATGCCCTGAGGACGATTGTTCTTACCTACTTGATTAATATGTATGACGTAAAAAAATAATGTCTTCCCGACCGAATCCGGCACGCCAGCCAATCTTCACAGAGATTTGTCATCTGTGCGGGAGATATTATAGTCCACAAGTGTGTGCGCAAACACAGGTGCACTCTCTATTCCCTCACTCTCATAACCCGATGGGACCTAAAATCCGACACGACGGGAAAGAGATCAGGCGCAGGACCAACGGCTTTACATGCTCTCCGAGGCATGGGGGTGACATTTTTGTGTAAAATGTTGCCAAGACGAGACCATATGACTCGCACTGTCAAAAAGTTATCAGATCTCATGTAGAGCCAAGTTTCTAATTCTACACGCGCTAAATCTACAAGTCCTTACTTTACAAACTCTACACCTTAGTCAAAATATGTGGCTTGGCGATTTCGCGTAATTTCCATCATCGATTGATCATCAAATCCGGCCTCTACAAGTATGAAAGTCCCAAAGAAGTCAGAAACGATAATTATAATTAGACACCACTGTCGCTCAAAACATACGAAGATAACAATCACACATAATGGCATATAGGTGAACATGGACTCTACAAGGCGCGGAAATCATCATTAAAGTCCATTCTGAAACCCGAATAATTAACAAAAATTACTGTAAAAACTTGTAATAAGCAATTTCGAATACGTCGAGTCGTTATGGATTTTGACGATATAACGTCTCCTGATTGCGACATCTGTGCTGCCGTGCAATCAATTGTGTTTATCGATTTCGAGGACTTGCAATTACTGGGTCTTATTTTGATGGTAAGAACACATAATTAAAGGAAAAACTACTCGAGTGTAGTAATGTGGATGTAATCATCATCATGTTCATCTTCATCATCATCATCATCACATCATCATCCACTATTGGACACAGGCCGTCTTCCTTCCGTTAGTCAAGAGCCTTCTTGAGCACTCTCATCTTGTCATTAGATAAAAAAAACTTTGTGTATCTTTGATTTTTGAAAACTAAAATTGATTCTATCCAAACCACATAAAGGCAATAAAAATTAAAATATTAATTCAGATTAATAGTAAATTTTATAATTAATGCATTATATGTGTAATCAATTTAATATTAATTACAAGCTCCGTCCGTAAACAATTAGCCGCAAAATAACAATGCGGGCCGCAATTACTTCATCGCGATGAAGCCGAGTCGAGGCCGGCCTCGAACCGACGATCCTTTGCTTATTGATTCCTGTGATTAATGGATTTTGTCAAGTAAGGTACGGACAGCAAACAAGAAAAAACCGCAGCCCGATTTTTTTATCACGATATAGGCTTGCGCTTGATGACAATAAAAGTGCTGATGAGGTCTAAGTTGGAGCGCGCTTGCCTAGAAAATGCTTATTCACCCTTGCCTTGAAGGTGCTTAAATTATAGTCGGAAATACGGTTCAGAAACGTTGAACTAAAGCGTTTCGTGCGAGTAGGTTGAATTTCCGATTGCAGAAAATCGATGTTATATCCGTCATATTGAATTTGTTCCTATAAAATATAGTCTATGTCACCCGGACTATAATAAGGAATCGATCGTTTAGGCACTACAATGGATCATACGTAAGTATATACATACATGGACTGCTAAAATCATAACCCTTTTGGCTTGGCGCAGTCGGGTAAAAAGTAAAGTTTAATTAAAACGCAAATAATTTTAATAATTTTAAGTTCTTAAACATTGATAAAAATGTAATTTTAAAATACACATTTATAATTTCCATAATATTATTATTAGTATTAGTAATTTTTATTTGTTTTTATTTATTAATTTCTAGAAATACTCTTTGATTCTAATTTTCAATGAAATAATCTTAATATGAACTATAACTGACACTTCTCAGCAAAATCTGATTTTCGAACCAGTGGTAGAATCTTTACTGGTCATAAGAGCCACAGGGTACATGAAATAAATAGTTTCCTTTTTTTGTAACGGAATAAACTATATTTTAAACATTTTTTATGTGGTCGGTACACGCTAAAAATAAGTGCTCAAGTTGATGTTATTATTAAGATGAAATCGCCAATAATTCTGATTGATATTCCTCCTCGATGTACACTAATTACAGGCGTCTGCAAAAAAATTAGCTAGATCATCGTGTATGGGTTTTCTTACTTTTTGTATTTATTTTTTTGGTTGTTCATACTTTTTTTATTCAATAAAAAGTTAGCGCTTTGCTGTGATCTCATCTTTTAAGAATAATAATGATCTAATCGATGGGGATCGATGCCAATCAGATATGAGGTTTTTTTTTAGGACAAGATAGTCTACGTGGTGTTAAGTGACGCTGCAGTCTAAGATGATAGCGGGCTAACTTGTTGGTTTATTCCGCCAAACACATAAATAAAAAAAGTTTTAATTAAACCATTAAAAAATTACGTCTACCGTTCCTACTTTAGTCAGATTTATAGAATCAATCCGATGCGAGCTAAGCTAAACCATGTTTTAGTTAAGTTTGTCGTGGACCTTTATTTTTTGAAGCAAGTAATACGTATTACAGACGAGCAATTTAATTTTATTGCTGTATCATAATCAATGCGAGGACCGTAAATGACAGGTTATCGGTATATTTACCCGGCTGTTAAGTCAGAGCTGCGCAAATAGTAATTTTAAAATTACAGCCTTCATTTTACTCGATAAATAATAATCAATAGTAATATCTTGAGGCTGACATTTTTAACCGAGTTCCAAATAAGAAGGAGGTTCTCAAGTCATCGGAATCTTTTTTTTATTTTATTTTTTATGTATGTTCTCCGATTACCTACTCGAAGACGCTTGGACCGATTTGGAAAATTATTTTCTTGTTTGCAATGGTATACTTTCCAGGTGGTTCCATTGTCATCAGGTCAGGATCTGACGATAGGATCCTGGAGAAATCGAGGGAACTCTTCAAATTTTATAGGCACAATTTCATATAGGTACTTTGTAGTAGCGTTTGAAGTCGGTTTTACACTTAATCAACAATTAATCTGATAAAATTCCGAACATAAATATAAACATACCTGACTGCTAGGCAAGTATGTAATTTAGTATTTACCACTTTTCCTACACAGGTTTTGATTGAATTCCTGTGAGTTGCATCACGCTTCCTAGTGCACCGTGTGCGTAACTAATTACCTAATTGCCTATGTAACATAACCTATGCTGCATTGTTTCATACGCGCGTTGAGTTGTTGAGCACAAAGTTGCAGATCTCTTGCATAAAGCGTCGAGAAAAGCGCCCTAACTCGTAGGGGGCCTCTAAGACAAGCGCTGACACTGTCACGCGGCGCATTGCGGTACCGTAATTGCAGTATCCAGCGGTTCCCTGCGATTCGTTTGATTTCGTTTATCAGGTAAAAGGGGGCATACAAATACTGCGTTTTCCAGTACGATTAACATTTGTATGATACTATTTATTTTCCCTGCTTTATAATAGAAATGGATATAGAATAATTTTTTATTCAAATAAACTTTTATAAAGTGGTTTTGAATCATCAAATGAATCTACCACTGGTTCGGAATGCCGTTCGAATTGAGAAGAACAAGCAGGAAATTCGGCGGTTGCTCTTTTTGAAACAAATAATAATACTTATGTAACATTATTTTTGTTAGTTTGTTGTTTAGAAAGATGTTTCGGACAAACTCGCAACCTTACGAGGTTCTTAAGTGTGGGTTTTCACTTGTGGCACGATTTCATTACCAATGTTGTAAGTATCTCCTTTGCGATGAGCTTTGTGCATATCTCGCATTTTTGCGAGAAAAACATTTGTTTACCTTTAGACATCTAAGGAAAATAAATTACAGACAGATATAATTTTTAAAGAGACATACCAATTGGTTGTATGACACCAGTCAAGTATTATAGGCCGTTTTGAGGGACAGCACCTCCTCTACCAGGCGATAACTCTCTGCATTTAGGTTCCCTGAGCGTGTTCGAGTAAAGCGAGAAACGTGCGCAGAATACACACAGTACATCATAACTAGTGTTATAGCCTCCTTCCGTACTACTTTCTAGATTTTCTACCATCTACGTGAATTAACCTCAAATATCACCGTTTCCAACAAAAAATAAATCGTGAATAGCGTTTTTACATACTCACATACTACAAGCTCTGTCGCAACGCCTAAAATACTCCAGTACTCATCTCAGTCCATCGCCTGCATCGTCCATATCATATTAGACTGCACCGTTACCTACTATCAGGTGAGATCGCAGTCGAGGACTGTCTTGTCATCGAATAAAAAAAAGAAGAAATGTGGGTTTAACAGTTCATACTTCGCAACTTTCCATTGTTTCTGATAACCACTGGAAATGTCTAAAATAGAGAATACTTCAGCAGGTCTCCTCTGAGAATGGTCCATAGTCCATCTCAGCGAGATGAGAAACTTGAGACTACACACACCCTTGAGAACATTATGGATCCTCGCGATCTATTCCTTCACCGTTAAAGCAAGCTGAACTGCGAAATACTCTTATGTGGATTTTCCGTGTTGCATACGAGTAGGTAGGTAGTTGTTAAAAGTCAGTGAAGATTAGGCCCAAGAGAACCCCAAGGGTACAATCACCGAGCATTAAATCAAAGCACAAGATGTTATTATAAAATCCACAATTTCATCAAAATGTAAAGAACTGTGAGAAAACAACGTAACACAATAATGGAATGCGAAATGGCTTTTAGAGTTTCGTGGAAGAATTACAAAATCTTTGAGATTATCACTAGACTATAATTATTTAAATGTGTGAGCGATGATAAACTAATGTACAAGATTCGCACTTCTTTTATTGAGATACCCGGATTTAAAATTCCAGATTTGGACTACTAACTTTTTGATGTGCTTCTTAAACAATGAAATAGGTATCCTTTGTTTTACAATGAAGGAAAAACAGCGTAAGGCATGCCTGAGAGTTCTCCTTAACTATTTCGAAGGCGTGTGATGTTTTTCAATCCGCTCTTGACCAGCCTGATGGACTATGGACCATTCAGAGAGGAGACCTGCTGCCGTATTTTCTATTTTTGACCACAATGCTCAGCAATACGCTTGGCAGGAACAATATAATATATCTTTCTTCAAGTCAAATTAGCGTTAACTCACACTTGACCATTTCATAATCATAATCATCAAGAAATGTGTAACTTTAGTCGACAATTAAAAGATCTGACGTTAGATTACATCGCCATTCATGAGAAATAGCATAGAGGCGTCTAGTCATTCATTTTTATTGAATTCTTGGTAATTTCGTCAGCCAGCAGGTAATTATCGCGGTTGTAATCTGTTCCGTGCGATCTGCGATGTTCTAATTGCCTCCTTCCAAATAAAAGCGTCTTTAGACGTAGCAATTTCGAAATAACCGGCAGAATGGCAAAGGTTCCTGCTATAATAGCATACTTGCGTTGTCCAACTGAAAAACAATTTTTAAAGACGCATAGGAATCACTGATTGAACGAAGCAAGTAAGAAAGAGACGATTGGCACGAAACGCAGCTTCTATAGTGTCACCTATGACGATCACAACCACAGAAGTTATTGAACAACGTAATAAACAACCATCTTCCTCTTGTCTTCGTTTCAAGTTTCAAGCGTCAGACGTCCATCGCTAGATATCTTCTCTTCTTCTTTGCCTTCAATTCGTTCATCTTTGGACATAGTGTGCGCAACTAATTTCGATGCCTTGCTCTTGCGAACTTGATGAAATCGTTTTACACTTCACTTTTCAGCCACTTCAGCTTTATAACAATTAATTTTGTGCGTCCCCTGATTATGATGAGTTTATTCAAGGTACGAATACGTCCGCTTCTTAAAATTCAGCAAGGCAATTCCTTTCCATCTTCGTTCGCAACCCAACGTCATATTGGCATGTTTAAAGATGGTTTAAAAATTTAAGCTTTGCTAAGTATGTGAATGCATAGTTATGAAATTGTTATTTTAACTTCGTAATATTCAAGGCTTTTTTAAGCAGCTATAAAAGTTATTTAACTCAATACTATTTATAAAGAAGTCAAAATTAATTGGACTCATGTAGAGCTCTGTAATTTGACATAATTATACAATTATTGGTCAAAAGAAGTACCACAGTCAAATCTGTGTGTCTAGATAGATACTAGTGGTTCGCCCCGAACGGAGACCTCGCGATATCCCATAATTCCCAAAAGTTTTAATTATATATTGTAATAATTAACTTTTAACATTAGACGCAATAAAAAAATAATAGTTGACATAAAACTGTTTTACTGACACAGCGCCATCTATTAGCATTATAGTGAAGCTATTAGCTTCACAATAATGCTAATAGATGGCGCATTAAAATTAAATAATTTCGTTTCTTTATAACATTTATCTAATTTTAGTATTTGTTGTTCAAGTACAGGATATAACTGAATTTTCAACCAAGTTTCACGTTCTAATATTCAGTAATTCAGAAGTTATAGGGCTCTGACAGACATTTAGACGGACACACTTCTCTGTCTAGTAGGCAAGCGCCCTAGTTGACTCAGAGAACTCGCTTCGCTCGTTCAATAATGAGAGTTTGAATAATTTAAAAACCAGAAACAGTTAACAAACAAAATCCAGACAAGTTACAGCATGACGCACCGAAACAAGTAGCTACAATTAAACTATCTCGTCCTGTATTAAAAGAAAGCTGTGATTTTGACTATGGTTAAATAGGCTTTGCTTATCTGTCAAACGATTTCAGCTCATATTTCGTGAGTAGTAAAGGTCACAGTGGCAAAATTATTGCTAGAGTCTTGCTTAAGGCACAGTTCCTTATAGGGAGGGCATTGTTTTAAAACAATTGGAAAGATCATTGTCCCGCTTTCTGCGATGTTATTAGATGTCTGAATTGTAGACGTTTCATTTGTTCAAATATTATTTTGCTATTTATTTTGTACTCGCATTCGTTTGTTTGTTTCGTAGAGGGCAAAAGATCACGAGGCAGATATCTATGCGGGCGAATTAACTCAAAGAAACTCCAGGCGGAATATAGGCAATGTTTATCTAGACAGCAGTTGAACGGATAAACGTTAGGAACATTGTCTCCCTAGGGAGAGAAATTTAAAAAATAAATAAATTGGACACTAACAATCATCACAAAACATCACTAACACCATCGAATTATTATTAATTATGTATATTTATAGTATAGTAGACCCTATATTTTTAACATTAGTAGATCTTAAGCAAGCTGTATTGCCAGAATTGACCACCCAAGATCGAGCGAAAAGGAAGGAGACATGATCCCAAATAACTGTTTTTAATATCTCTTACGTAGGTATCATGCCTGGCCCTAACGTTTTAAGTGATGATTAAACAAATAAATGAAGCAATGAAATATATACTTAAGCAGCTACTAGATATTGCAGTGCCTACTTGATATAGGATTTAAATTTTATCGCCAAGGTTTATGTAAAGTACTCGTTTGTGATGCCAGCAGCATGCCAGCAGCATGCCAGCAGTTAAATAGACACGTCTACCGTCGACGTCTTATCAGTTGCGATCTCTGACACGTCAGTCTATTGAAAAGCTAAAAAAGCGCCGCTGACGCGAGCCTGTCACGTCATTCATCATACTCATTTAGAAACTACATAGAAATAAATATAAGAAAATGTGTTTGTTTGTGTGTCCTTCAATCACGCAGCAACAAATCGACGTGATTATTTGAGAACTTGCAGAGTGACAAAGACTACCTTATAGGGATATCCCGGGAAAACAGAGAGGTTCGGTATAGTACGTTTATCTCACGAAGTTTCGGACGCTTTACTTGTGGTTACGTCGTGTACATGAAAATATACACGACGAAAATATATACGTAAGTGTGTGTGCCTGTCAGGAGCCTAGGTGGGAGCAGTCAGTCGCGAGAAAGCTCTCGCTCTCACTTATATACGACACACACACAACCATGAGCCGCGTACCTTCGTGAATGGAAAGAACTATACGGGATTTTTATTAATGTAGTGGCTCAGTTACACAAGGAGACGACCTCCCAGGCGCAGTGGTAAGCGCTGTGGTCTTATATCTAAGAGGTCACGGGTTCGATCGACGGGCAATTGGGGAATTTATAATTTCTGAATTGTTTGTGGTCTGGTCTGGTGGGAGGCTTTGGCCGTGGCTATACTTCCCACCCTACTGTCAAAGACATGCCGCCAAACGATTTAGCGTTTCAGCACGATGACGTGTAGAAACCGGGGTATGGGTTGAATGTACAGTGCTGACTGCCATACCCCTTCTTAGTTAACCCGCTACCATCTTAGACTGCATCGTCACTTACCATCTGGTGAGATCGCAGTCAAGGACTATCTTTGTCATCGAATAAAAAAAATTTTACATATACAATTTAAAACTTTTGACAATTTAACTTTAAAAAATAATATAAATTATAATAGCCGGTTTTGTTGTGTTAATTTAAAATCATCATTTACTAGCAGAAAATATTTTACCCACGTCATGACAGCAAATCATAAAAAAAATATTTAAAAAATTCACGCGAGATGCAACTAAAAATGCAAAACGAGCGTCAACCAGATTTGTTAGAAGAGAAATTTAGAAAATACAGATCAAGTTTCTATACAAGATTAACTTAATAAGTATAATATTGTGTCACAACTCACAACTCACGTGGCATTATGTCATATTATCTACTTTCTTTTAAATATTAAAATGTACATAAAAAATTTAAATACCAGATTTAATTCTGTTTTTTATGCATGGCAAAATAGCTCTTGACTGCGATCTCGCCTGATGGTAAGTGACGATGCAGTCTAAGTTAATAGCAGGATAAGTTAATACAATTTAATATTTAAGTTCTAAGTTTCCTTTACCCGGTTCTCAAATTAAAAACTTACTCTAATTAATCAAATTTCTTTTAGTCATTTTGATGTTTGTAAATTCTGCTCAATTTAAAAGTTGACTAGGTTAATGACAGTTATTCTTATTTATTCAAACACTTTTAATCATGCGCCACTGCATCAGCCATAAATTAAACTACAACATAACGACCTCATGCCCCTCTAATCCCTAACTCCACGCCAGGATAAGTATTCAAATCGCGTAACACACGTCCTGACTCCTGACGCCAACTTGCGCCAGCGATGCCCGCGTGGATTACTTAAATCTCGGGCAAACAACACGCGATTTCCCTATACGACATAAAACGCTTTTAATTATCTTTAGCAGGTTGACATCTTTAATTATCCAATTATTCAATGACAAAATAGTCCTTGACTGCGATCTCACCTGATGGTAAGTGACAAGGCAGTCTAAGATGGTAAAAGGACATCTATACTTACTTTAATAAAAGGATTTGTGAAAGCTAAACTTGAGCTAGCTGGCTTTGCCGATTTCACCGACGTAAAATAAGTCTTATCTGAGTGTTTGTGGCACATTTTCAATACAAAAATTGTCAGAACGCCCAATTTATTCCTCGATAAAACGTCACCCAATGTTGGTGAAATCGACACTAAGGCACGGTTGTTTCAGCAAATTTTAACAGACACGTAACAGTTAAACATTACGTTACACGTTACAGAACAAAATTTCAATGAAAACCATTTTAACAAACGTAACGATAACAAACGGTTTGAGACAACCGAGCCTAAGTATAAAATCAGCAAGTCGGAAGAATAAAACGCTGTTTATTTGACCATATCCTTACTTATAAAATAATATGGCTCTACTCAAACTGGACATCCGACTCACAATCCTAACCGCGATTTACAAAATCCAATGCAAAATGAAATCTGTTCACTTCAGGATAAAGCTTAAAATACTAAGGTTTAGTTACGATAAATTGAATAGATTAGAATGCCATATTTGTAGCACGAAATAAATAATAAACATTTATAGTATAAAGCACTTTATGCAAATCACAATAGGATTATATTTTAAAAGCAGCGATTTTGTTCCGCGAGATCCGTAGTTTCCCGAATTTATATGGGGTTTAGACATCGATGTATTTAGAGCATGGGGACGCATAATATGGTTATCATAATATTATAATAAATAATAAAAAATAAAAATAAATTAAAAAGTAAATCAGGCTCCCCTACTAGAATCATGTTTTTTCGGCGTTTTTTGGTACGGAACCCTTCGTATGCGAGTCCGACTCGCGTTTGACCGTTTATTTTTTTAATGCTATTGTTTCAAGGCACTGCTATATTAACTGTGTCATGTGCAAAATGAAGATAAAATGTATTTCTGAAGCGGCCAAAACCATAAAACGACACTACATAATTATGATACTCTCATCGCACGTGTCGGCATTCTTTCATGTCGCCGCACGATCGAGTATCACGGAGCGAGAAGCCTTACAACTCGATCTGGAAAGAACCACCGAAGTGTATACATATGTGATGCTAGCAACAATCTTTTCCATTTATTAATTTACTAGCTGATACCTGTGACTTCTTACGCGTGGACTAATGGTTTTGGATTCATGCGGCAACTCTATAATTTTTCGAGGTAAAATGTAGCTAATGTGTTAATCCTGGATGTAAACTATCGCCATGCCAAATTTCATCCCAATCGGTTATTTAGTTGTGGCGTAAATGTACTCATTCACGGCACAACTAAAGACCGACCGATGGATTTTTGTTACTACCAACATCCATCCATACATCCATCCTCACAAACTTTCGCATATATAATATAGGATGTGATACGTTGATATGACATGAGAAATATAATTTAAATATTATTACAAGCAAATAAACGAAACTAATTGAATTGAATTGCTTGCTTTGCCTAGCTGCATGGCTGGTTTGGAAGTATCTTTCGATCGACGACACGATGGCACATTTATACTGTACAATTTGCATCAACCACGGTGCCTGATAACAAAACCTGTGAATTTGCTTAACTCACTGAAGACTTTTCTCATCTAAATCACTTCTAAAACTCTGTCACAAATGCGGTGTAAATTTTTTATTCCATGGGATATCGCAATTCAGTACATTTTTACTACATATTAACCCGTCGCTATGATACACCATACGCAGTAATGCAGTTAATGTAATAGTTGATAGTTTAATGCAATAGTCTTGTTGGCGGTCCAAAAGAAATCTACATTTTTGACCAAATCACCCAGTACTTTGGCGACGCGGTAAAGGTATTTCTTGTTTTTAAGAGACCGCGTTGCTTTTTACTCACATATTATAAGTGTAGTCATATAAAGCATCCACTTATTAAGCAAATTACCTTCCATTTCATTAAGAAGTATTTAACATTAACATTAAAATAATTATTTTAAATCAACAAACGATCCCGAACACAATGGTGTCATAAATATCGACTTTTTTTCAAATAAATATTTCATCTCGCCGATCATGATTTGTAAAAGACCTCTTGCTGCTATAAGCTACTCGTTCATTATCTATATGATTCTTGAGATTGTTAAAATTAATATAATACTAGTTGATGCCCGCGACTTCGTTCACGTTGATTTAATTCCCGCGGGAACTCTCTTATTTTTCGGTGTAAAAAGAAGACTATGTGTTTTTCCAGTCTAATCTATGTGCCAAATAACAGCCAAATCGGTTCAGTCGTTGCGGCGTGATTGAGTTCATCCATACATCCAAACTTTCGCATTTATAATATTAATAGGAGTACAATTAAACAATTTTACAAATTCTATAAGTAGGTATTGCTATTTTGTATAAAATACGAAAAGTATTACGATATTGAAATGAACTAACTGTCGTACTAATATTATAAATGCGAAAGTTTGTGAGGCTGTATGGATGGATGTTTGTTCCTCTTTCACGCAAAAACTACTGGATGGATTAAACTACTGGACGGATTTTAATTAAACACTATTTGATGTAGTATATTAGTATAATTCTGATATATGTATAACACAATATTTGTTATTATTTATTCCGGAAAATTGAAGAATTCCCGCGGGAATCAAAAACCTTTACATTTTAGGAAGAGGAAAGTTTAGTTATGAGGTTACAATGGAAACTCTACCGATTTCACCACACTTGTTCGCGAATGTCCAGTACGTGCCACCGTGGCCGGTGAGCGCGCAGCTTCACATACCCTAATGGCCACAATATAAGGCGTAATTGGCTCCACAATGTTTACGAGGAGTCTAATTGATGAAATTATTATTTGTATTGCGGCGAGCGAGTTACAATATGGAAATGTTGAGTTTTGTGACGCTCTGTAGTAACACGGTGACAGGTTTAGGGTTATGCAAATACATAATCCATAAATAATATTATAAAATTTTATAATATTATGCTAAATGAGATAATATTGTATTGATTGTGAGATAATAATATGTTAATTGTTATACGAGCACGTACTACGGTAATTATTATTTTTGTAGGAATTGTCGTGGTACGTACTCGTATAGGTTAGTTAATTGTAGAGCTCATAACTTTGTCACAAATCAAGTCCAAAATCTTTAATATTATGTTTGCTTTTTTTGTTGACTTGTTCTTCAATCACACAGCAACAGAACAACGGATCGACGTGATATAGAATATAAAAACATTAAAAAAACTTACTGCTATTTGCACCGATTTTCTCAAAGCCACGCTTTTGTTTACTTACCTGAAATAAAAAAAAACTATTATAAAAAAAACAATCAAAATAAAACGATTAAAGGACCTGATTATACCTACATGATCATTAAAATTTTACAAAAATATTGAAATAAAATTTGAATTTATTAGAATGAAAAATTCGAAAAAAGCTCGCTAAATATGGGCCTTATAAGAAGGGTCAGAATCACTCAGCTGGCGATAGCTAGAGCTATGCTAGGAGTATCCTGCGGGATAAAACGAGATGAGCAGATCCGTAAGAGAACCAGAGGGGCTAGACAAGTGGCATTCGATTCGAAGCTATTCGATTTCTTCATTCGCTATCGCTTTAACGAAGGTGAAGTTCGACTGCTAGACAAAGTTACAGGTGATTAGCGATCGCCTATTCCATTCGTCTTTACTTTTTCGTCGTCTACTAGCGATATCGCTAATGGAATGTAACTTTGTCTAGGCCCTCTGACTTAACAATAACTCATCGAGTCGTCAAGCCGGCAATTCATCAAGCAATACATCAAGATTTACTAATTACTGAAGTAAAAATATGGTTATCTACGGAACCCATGTAATATATTAACCTTACACTTTTAAGTAATTTGAAAAACCTAAATATTCATCTTTACGACGGAATTTTAATACCTTTACGATGTCAGATATTAAAAACAAACGTAAGTACTTAAATTGTAAAAGCATTTATTACTTTAATATTTAGGACATTTACGTAAAAAAATAACTACATACAGAGTAATTTAAAATAAGTATTTATTAAGAAGATCATCAAAACACCAACTCATGGTTTATATTTCCATGGGTAAGATAAAAAAAGCACGGGTCGTAGGCATATTTAGTTCTTCGTAGCAAGGAGCGTAGGTACTTTCAATTTTCCGTAGCACTGTCTGTACTTTCACGTTTTCGTAGCACGGAACATTTTTACTTTTCGTCATACCGTAGCGTTAGTTTAAGTTATCGTTAGCGTTAGTATAAGATTTAATTCGATTGCAGCATTGAATTCGTGCACGCATTCTCAAACGTTTACGTATACAGATACGCTCCTAATTAAAATCGGTTGTACTGAATTTGTGACTTTAAGTCGATACATTTAAGGCTCATATTACTCTGACGTTAATGTCCTCGAATTTGTCCACGAATACGATCAATCGAATTAAATCTCATACTAACCCCACTGGAAATATTTTTACACTAAAATCGTGATTGTATTCAGGGTGTCCGGTAAAACGTCACAATCCCGTTGAGGAGTTGTAGAGGGGGTTATAAAAAATGGCTCATTTTTTAGTTATTGATAGTTTTGTGTTTTTCAGAAAAAAAACGCGAATTAACAACTCAAAAAAAAAAACAAAATAATAAAGATTAGCTCAACGAAACCACAAAAGCTCAGTGAAATACATCAATCATTTTCCACACACGTTAATATACCGTTTAAGGGCGTCTCAATAACACTCACAGGGAATCGAACCGGCTACCGGCGACGTGACAGTGACACATGAAACGTGACTCAGTAATAATAATCACCATTCATGGCGAAGGAACTTTATCGAAGTGCGTTCATGTCAAAAATACTTAAAGAGTGAATTAAGACACCTTCCGACTTTAAAAAAGGACGTTACAACTTTATTTTGAAGGTCCGACGGTTGTCGTCGTTTTTTACCAGTGGTAGATTCATTACAACTTGAAGATTTTTAGGTTATGGGGCTACTTGACTACTCTATGCTTTTCGAATTCAGAATCGTTTACATCTATGCCACAGATTAATTATATGTATAAAAAGAAGGTCTATTCTACATTTAAACTTTTAAAATAAGTCTCTATATCCCAACGGTTAAAGGTGCGCGGACTGAACATCGAAAAGATAGACGATTCGATTCCTCGAACGGACCGCTGACTACGCTAACCCACTCTTAGCACAAGGTTCCTCCTTATTTGGAGGGAAGAGGAGAATATTAGTCAAGGCTAGGCTAATATTCTTTACAAAAAAAATTATCAAGCTTGGAGCAGCCCATCTATCAAATTCCTTGTCACAATCAATTTCAATATTACTGTCATATTATGTCATAATGATGTAATAAATATAATTCTGTTCCTCGTTCCGAGACAACAATACGCAAAGACAGCGACAAATGACATGGCATGACATGCTAGCTGAAGATATGACAGGTGGGAACCGCCTTCGCCAATTCAAAACCAAAAGGTGCTAAGAAAACATTCAGAATTCAACTAAGGAACATTAAAATTGCAAGTTCCATTATAAATAAAATACAAGCTGATGACCGCGACTTCGTCTGCGTGGAGTTAGGTTTCCAAAATCCCTCGGGAACTCTTGGTTTTCCGGGATAAAAAAGTCTTTATCACTGTCCAGGTCCTCAACTATATCCATGCAAAAAATCACGTCAAACCGATGCTCCGTTGCTGCGTGATTAAAGGACAAATAAACACACTTTCTCATTTATAATATTACAAACCATGATTACAAATATTTCTTTTATGCGTAAAACGTACTAAGTAGCCTAATAGATTTATAAATACATATCAAAAATTCCGAGATACATATCACCAATTTCGTGGCTGACGTGTGGTTCGCCGTGGTGTAACGGTTAACACACTCGGGCGGGATTCCCAGAGAGACGTGGGTTCGAATCCCGCCGGCCTCGGAATTTTTGATATGTATTTATAAAAATCCATTAGGTTATTTCCTTTAAGTGTAGGTTAACACTTCAATAAAAAATTAAAAATCGTACTGAGTAGGTAACGCATAATATTCTGTTGTTGACTGACTCTACCAGGAGTCTACCAATTACCATAATGAAGTTTGCCAATTCACTTGGTGGCCTACATAGTAGATTATAGTCTGTTCCTTGAGCACCCAGGATCCCTAAGGAGGAAAGCTTTTAAAAAATATATTATAGTCTGGTATAATACATAGGCTACTTTTTATCTCGAAAAATAAGAGAGCTCCCGCGGGAATTAAAAAAACCTCAATCAACGCGTAGGAAGTTGCGGGCATCAGCTAGTAAATCATATAAGGTTCAAGGGAGGCATGTCCCCCTCAACTCAGATTGAAGGTTAGGTGCTAATTGACATGTCGTTTATTTCCGAAACGGAATAATCTACGTTTACCGTAATAGCTGTCAGCGGATGAATAATGGCAGAGAATTGTCTTTGAACTTTACGTTTTTGTAGTGACGGTGCTCATGTGGAATACGTAATTAAAGGACACGCCGCTGCCTACAGGAAGTGGGGTCATGATCTTAGAAAGGGTAGGGTTGATTCGTCATTGTTACTGGCGAGTGAAGATACATATCAGTTGCAAGAGAAAACGTTAAAAAATGTAACCCGACTATTGAGATTTTACATCCGTCTTTCTCACTTTTTGCTTTAAAATCGAATTCTAAATAATATAAAAGGGAAAAGTGACTGACTGACTAACTGATCTATCAACGCACAGCTCAAACTGCTGGACGGATCGGGCTGAAATTCCGCAAACAGATAGCTACGTGCAACGTAGGCATCCGCTAAGGGTTTTTAAAAATTCACCCTAAACTAAAGGGGCAAAATCCCGCCGCGGGATAAGCTAGTTCATTATAAATGCGAAAGGTATAGTTTTCCTTCAACCACGCATTAACAGATCGACATGATTTTTAGATGGATTAGTTAAAAACCTTATTTATTTATGTGTTCTGTACATTATAACCTTAAAAACTAAATTTAAATATAGAAAGGATGTAATAGAACCTTGTAGGGCATAAGTAAATAGCAAGACAAGATTTTCTCGTGGCGTGCATGCTAACCCTACTGGAGAATGACAAAATTAAAGCTAACTTATCCTATTATTTCCCAGATAAAACAGGGGTCCCCGAGATTCAAAAAAAACTAAATCATGATAAGCCGCTAGCATAAGCTAGTGTGAAATAGAATTAACTTGATAATTGTACACAAAAAACAAAGTCAACCTTTGCCGACATTTATCACAACAAATACACGGTCACGATCAGAATATTAATAATACAGATAACAATCGACCAAATAGAAAGGGCGTGGCGATCTAGCGTCTGTGTACAGGATGTCTAACACTACATACATCTTCCTTACATATCAACATGATTGACATGTTTTCGCGAAGGACCGACAAAACACGGCGGCGAAAACTGAATACTTAGTAAAATCCCACAAAAAACAGTTCTTACAAAAGTATACCTATTGAGTCGCCTGTGGTTTTTTTAATGAATTTATCTCTCGTTTCGAAATAATCATAAAGTTAGGAGTGGTCAGTGGATACGACAATAGAGTAGCAGATTGTGTTTGAACTGTCGACTTTTAAGTTTTCAGACCGCATCTTTGGACTAGTTCGTTGGACTATTGAAGAGGTTGTGTTGGAACGATTATTTATTTATTATTATCCAACTTTTGACGAAGAGAAAGACAAACGAGTGAAAAAAAACAGCAGCAGGTATTACTTGCTCGCTCGGATAAGGATATCGCTATCGCCGGCGTAGTATGAAAAATCGGACCCTTTTTGCAACGACTTTATACAGCCAATGTCATATAAAAATGGTTTTCAGACTAGGGCTCTTAATTAATCCAACATCCATAAGAAATTGATGATGATGATTGAAATACTGATCTGTAACTATATATTCGGAATGTTGCTACTTAATTCTAGGGAAAAGTTTCTTCCAACATTTACACGCAAGCCGTTATTCTTCAGATCCGCCTGTCCGATTTCCACACTTTCAAAAATTAACATTGACAATGACATTACGGTCTAGTAATCTTTGTATTCGAGTTGGTTCACCGATCAGTTCTCACGATAAACGGTTATATTGTTGTTACTCGCCCAGCCACGGGGTCAATCCGTTGATTCCGACTTGTCTTAGTTTATACGAATGCTAATAGTCGTGACTAGAGATAAGATCTAACGACACCTTAAACGTAGAGTCCTGTGTAGCTGATTAGTCATTGATAAATTGTTAATGATCTTGTTTGTCTGCGTTTGTTTTTTTTTTTAAAGAATATTAGCCGGAGCGGAAAAGAGGAAAGCTTGTGCTAGGAGAGGGCACGATAATAGTGCAACGGATGGGATTCGAACCTGCGACTTTTCAGTTTTCAGTCCGCAACTTTAACCGTTGGGCTATTGGGCTTTTTACTTGCAATGTGCATAATATAATAAAATTTTTTAGAGATCTATCTCCGTGTTCCCACTAAATTACAACATGGGGTTATTCAAGGGGTGGACCAGCAAATTCCTAAAAAGCCGGCAACGCATTGGTGGTGCCTCAGGTGCTACCAATGTTCATGGGCGGTGGGAATCATTTAACATCAAGTGACCTGCCTGCTTGTTTGCTCGCTAAAAATATTTAAAAAAATCTTTTCTTCAAGACACATGCATTGTTTCTAGGAAAACCAGGCTAATACTATCGAAATTGATCTTTCATATCGTCTAAATATTATTGCTTCAAAAAGGCACAGGCTGACGCACGGGCGATAGAGAGAGCCATGCTCGGAGTATCCAAATTAGAAATGAAGAGATCCTGGGTGAACTTTGGACAAGGAACATTGAATCGCAAAAGCTGAAGTGACAATAAGTGATGGGGCATGCTACACGAATGACCGATGATCACTGGGTCCTAGGATGTTGGAGTAGCGGAGGATAGCCCTTGACTGCAACTTGTCTGAATATAAATACCATGCTGAACTTGACTAACATTCCCCGCTCCAACTAAACGTACGTCTTATGTTAGAAAATAGTGCAACGAATTTGGATCGAACCGTAGACCTTTCAGTTTTCAGTCCACACCTTTAACCGTTGGGCTATTGAAGGATTACGAGTACTTAAAATTCTATGAGTTTGGCTTGTTGATCGCTGAGTCCGCAGATCGTTCGCCTTTCTGAATTCGATAGGGTTTTCGCGAACTCATTACGATTCCGCCCCGGTCCGCGAGGTGCGCATATCGGTTCGCAATTCCGCCGTTTCCCAAGCGCTGCCACAGATACTGAATAAAACATCGCATTTAGAATCTATTCCCTTAAACGCATAATGCCTATCGAATTGTAAATTGTATTATTTCTTGCGACAAAACAATAAAGATTTCGATCAGTTCTGCGTGCTTGGGCGCTCATAAATAAAATAGTACGACGTACCTACTCAAGGCGCCGCGCTGGGCTCGCAACACTTTGCAGGGACCGCGACCGTCCCATTCGATTCGCGTTAAGATCTCTGTGGGAAATTATACATACACACCCGAGCTCGTAGGCAAAGGCGATGACAATTTGCAATACAAAAAATAATTAACCCAGCTGGAAAAATACACAAAAAATATTTGAGGGTTAGTAAACCTACTCGTGATATTATAAAGTATGCGAAAGTGTGTTTGTTTGTTGGTTTATTCTTCAATCACATCGCAACAGAGCTACGGATCAACATGATATTTTGCATGGTTAAATATGCATAAAGACTACTTTTTATCCTAGAAAACAAAGAGTTCCCGCGGAGTTTTCAAAAATTGTAACTCTATGCGAAAGTTTGGACAAAAGATAGTAAGAAATAATAAAACAAACAGGAAAAAAATACTCGAAAAAATATATACGGGTCAATAAACTTTTATTATAAATATATCTAGGTAGGTTACGGCGACATTTGCGCATAAATTAACTTAATTTTATCTCGAAATCTACCATGTAAGGCCATGTTTACGTTAATTAATATAATGTATGTATACGAAACATACATGACCTCTGGATGACCTTCAAAAATTGTAAGCAGGCAGCTAGCTACCGGAAGGTATTCTTGGAATTTGGTTTCCACGCCCTAAAGTTACGCAAGTTGGAATTTAGATCGCCTAATAGAACACTGAACTGAAGTACGAAGTACCTGCTGGATTGTTTTGACATTGCGCATTGTTAATTTCTTGGAATGTGTCTTTTCGGAATTTAAATTGGAATTTAGTGCAAAGTGAACGTGCAAACTCGTATGCCACGTTATAAAATTTAAACTGTCCTGATTTACACGTATTCGAATAGGCCTTTTCAATTATAATAAGCCTTACTTATTTATTGATCTGATAATAATTACTAGTACAGTAAAATTATTTATAAAGTTTACGGTCATTATTATGCTTCAATGTTGGAATTAATTTTATCCGAACGAGTAGGAATATTGTTTTAAGTATTATTTGATATTTAACCCATATATGCCCAGAACTTTTTTTGACGCCGATTTTTATAATTTTCACATATGTTGTTTATTAATGACCATAAATAAGGGCTACAATAGCAATTAGTAGTTTTCAGATCTGAAAGTGGGTTTTTTTCAGGGGGTCGAAAACGACCCCATGGGCAGATAAGGTCTTACACTAGTATGGGGGAGGAATCATGAATATAAAAACTTTATTCGCTTATTAGTCTTGATTATTGGGGTAGACATTGAGACAGGAACCATTACGTAGTAGAATTAGGTGGGTAAGGTAATCTTTAAAGCATCTGTAATACATATTGACATTAACTTGCGACACATTTTGACTATTATGTTTTTAGACAGCACACGTCTTCTGATCCAACTATTGAGTAAATGTAAAGTTTTAAAACAGAAATAGGGTTCTGCCTTGTTTCCAGTTGCTGGTATGGCTCAGGTTGAGTTTTCGAAATAAGATAGGTTGAAGAATTAGATTTCGAAGAGAAAATAGAAAAGAAAAAGACTTTGCTATAGATAAAATTCCAGTATATCTACGTTTGCTTCCAATAATCTGGGAAGCATTGAAGAGTCAACACTCTTCCACATACTTTTTTTGCTGTCAACACATTGAAGTGAACTAACCACATCAAAATATACCACTTCTTACCCCTAATGTCAATTTGATAAACTCCAAAATGAGCATCAAGTCTATCTACTCCTCCCACATTGATTGTATTGATGTACAACGTTTGACTATCAATATGTTTGCCAGTATCAGAATATCGACGAGCCTTTTGGACGGGATATACGCCAATTGCACTGGACAACAGTGTAACTAAGCTGCTTCATTCCAGTGAATGGCGCAAATCTTATCTTTGCAAGCTTTTTGGAAGCTCGTTTTATGCATTTGCGTAGCCTCATGTTGCGATGTTTCCCAGTTCTTGTAGAAAAGAGCACCTAAATCACTGTTGGCCCTAGCAGAGTGCTCCCTCGAGGAAGAATAGTCCTCAGAATTAGCAATGAAAGTATAAGATTCTTCGACAATTCAATAGGAATAGAACATTGTGTTGTGTAGAACGAGGTTCAGAGATTTGAGAATTACGAGAATAATGGACTGGAAAACTACGAGAATAATTGACTAAAGCCTTATTGGTGGCTTTATTGTCATCATTACCTTCTCGTTGTATGACTAACATTTCGGCTGAAGTAAATAATTATTGAGATAGGTGAAATCGATTTATATTTTCACACTTTCATCCTTTTCATCCTAATCACAGTCTGATATCGTACCTCTGCAAGGGGGATCAATGTTTACATCGATGCCCTGGACTTGTTCCTCGTTATCCAATTTCTCCAGGGCTTCAACTATTTCAAAAATGGAGAGCCCATGCCGTCACCGTTAGAGTAAAAATAAGAATTTAAAGCAGTATATATGCCCACGGGGTCGTTGTCGACCCCGTGAAAATTTTCCATTAATTTGAGTACGAAAAATGTAGCCCCTCAGTGAAAATTATACCTATATCTTTAAAACACATATTCAATTTACTATAACAATAATTTTGATGATAAAAAAACATAAAACACACAGAATATATACATTTATATGCACGTAGTCACCAAATTTTTTCAGAAAAAAACTTACACGATTTTGTACTACTATTTTTCACTTGAAATAATTTAAGAATAGTAATTTTATTGTACTGTGCTTCAAAGTAGTTCTTTACTGTATCAAAAAATAGTGCTTTAATTAGAATTAATATAATAAGTTGCAATCAGGATGCATTTAAAGTCATCAAGTACCTTCGGGCCATTAACGACCCCCTGGGCATATATGGGTTAATTGAAATTATTTCTTCAATTTTTGTTTTAGAGTTTTGACAGTTCTAATCTAAATTAGTTGTAAAAAAATATACGCTTCATTTTTCAACGAAAGGTTAATCAATCCTGCACCAATTAATATTCTTTTAAATGACAAATATTTCCTTTTCTCCCACAAAATAACGACACCTTTCAAGCTTTCTGTTGTCCGCACTAACTGAACTATCACCGCACAGCTTAAACCACTGGACAGCCCCCCGATTCAGACCCTTCCGATAACTTATTTATCGATCGATTCGGTTTGTTACCGTACGATAACATATATTTTCAATTCATAAATGCTCTTGTAATCGAATGGATGTCGATAACGTAGTCGATACCGAATCGTATCCTCAAACCAAACGCTCTGAATCACACGACAAAAATTTTTTATACGAGATCGATATCTAACCGTATCGACACGGTATGTTATCGAACAGGTCTGAATCGCCCCCCAGGTCGGCCTGAGGCATACAGATAGCTATTATGGTTTAGGTATCATTAAGAAAGGATTTTTGAATATTCAACCCTTAAGAGGGTTAAATAGGGATTTGAAATATCAAACTAAAACGTGAGCGAAGTTATGTTAAGTTGAGTCTTTAAATACGAGTACCTATACTAAATGTGATTATTTATAAACTGAAGATATTAATGATTGACACAAACGGTTAGAACATATTAGCATGCAGCATCGTCCACTGGCGGCCTTGTGTGTCGTCAAGTGTTCGTCTCGTTAGCGCCGCGCAACTCCGCTGTACACATAGTTTTGTAACAATTGTTTTTTGCTCATTTTTGCGCCCTCGGTAACTGATTCACGTGCTTGTTTTGCGTAAACATTGATTAGATTAGCTTTAGCCTTTAACTGATTTAAAAATAAATGAGCTGTTTGTAAGTGGGCTACATAAATATAGTACATATACCTTTTTTTCTGATCGAAATCAACAAATATTTGTAGACTCAATTCGATGAGCTATGAGTAGTAATATTTTTTTAGGATAGTTACTTTTGACTAGACAATACAGCATTGTAAAGTCGATATCTCCTGAGGATGCTCCGGTGTCGGGGCGAAACGTGCGTCGAGAGTAGTATAAAAGTCTTGTGTGGTGGTGCATATGAGTGGTGGTGGCATTGCTTGCTTGGGAACTTGGCTTTTTTGCTTGGTCGGGAAGGTAAGCGGTGCTTAGCTTTTAACTGCATGTTTGACCATACAGATTTTTTCTGTTAGCAAAATAAATCTAACCTTTTCTTGCTAATTATGGGGAACTCTCAGATGGGCAGGGTTCCTCACAAAGTTTTAATTTATCGCTGAAGCAAGTGACATTTAATTGCTTAAACGCACATAACTGTGAAAAGTCAGAGGGTTCGAACCTGCGACCCCTCGTATAGGAGACTACCGTCCTAACTGCTATGCTATCACTGCTTACATAATTACAATACCGAGCTCTAAATATGATAGGTCTTTATAGATACAAAGGTTTACAGCCAAGTTAATAGGCGCACTGAAATTCGAAGCTATTGTTAGTGAAGTGTTACAAGCGAGTCAAGTCAAGTTATTATAACTTGTACTTGGTTAATTGACCGACAGGCCCGCGTGGGCACGCTTAACTATGTCACTCAGTATTAACTAAATTCAGTATTTATTACTGCAATAAACTTAAACGGTATGAATAATCGTCCTTCTCGATCAACGCGTACGATGGGCAACATAGCTAAAACTTCTCACACGATAATAGCTCCTAATTTTATAGTTATAGAGACTGTACGGCAGGCGACTGGAAGTTGTGCGAAATTCTCATCTGGTAGCCTTTATGGTTTTAAAGTTTATATGGAAGTACGGTAGGCAACCGACGAAAGCTAATACGAAAATGACTCTTATTGTGTAGATTTTGAGGGTTATTTCTGCATGTATTTAGAACAGATCAGGTGTTTGGTACAAGCGAGGGCGGAGGCGCCGGCGCGGGTAGTGGCAGAGTAGGATACTTTGTATTCAATAGATACAAAATACTGCGTTTGTAATATGAACAACTTTTAAGAGCACTCTATGCAAGTCTACTTATCAGTTTTAATTAAACTTGAATATCTATTTGATGCCCACATTCTCTCTTCGACTCTTACTCTGCTCAGACACAAGACAGTGTTAAAACGAGACAGACTTATGTCAGAACGTATTTGTGTCTCGTTTTAACTCTATCTTAAGTCAGAGCACGTTCTATAGATCTCAGCATAACTCTGTTTACACTAACTTATCAAGATAACAGACTTATATAACAAGGTTGCTCGGCTGGACCATCACCTGTACGGAAGAACAATTCATTGTTTTCCAATATCCATTACGTGTTACATCCCAATTTACACAATTAAAACTTTCAATTGATTACCATATTACAGACTTGAATTTTCCTTTGCGTGTTTCGAATTCGAGGGGACCAGCTTAAAAACAGGTTCTATTGAAACATCAAGTGTTTGGTTTAAATAATCAAAATCAAAATCCATTTATATGGTATAAATAAAAATAAAGCGGGTTTTCCTTCCTGACGCTTCCTGGAGTTATACTCCAGAACGTACGAACCGATTTCCACGGTTTTGCATTCGTTGGAAAGGTCTCGGGCTCCGTGAGGTTTATAGCAAAGAAAATTCAGGAAAAATTTCAACAATTTAAGAACGCGGACGAAGTCGCGGGCGTCCGCTAGTTTGGTATAATAATATCATATTATTGGATGTAGGTACCTATATTATGTAATCATTCATCTTCTAATAATCCCTAAAATCAACAGGAATTGTACGTTATAAAGTTTGGTATGCACTATTCATAGGATTTATTATACCCATTTCCTAAAAAGCTGGTATATTACAACATGTTGTAACAGGGTAATCGGTACGTAATTAGCCTACCGTATTCCTTGCCTCGGAGTATTATCACTGCCATCTGATAATGAAACGGGAAACCTTCGTCGGGAAACCTAAGATTTCCTTACGTTTGGTTGAGTTTGTATTGGGATACCACCACATTATTATCCCAAGACAATCCCTACCATTGTGTGATAAATTAAAACGGGTCACGACCCTCAGCAACGAGGAATACTACGCAACGAAAATTAATATTAGTCTACGCTCAATGCACTATGAAAGCAAAAGTGTATCGCTATGAATCAGCGTTCAGGCGTTTTTCAGAAATTGAGTCACACACTTCACACCCACAAATACGTTTTACTCATCTTGTTTCCTCGGTATTTCCTAATGTAAGATTATACAGGGTGTTAGACACATGCTAACTGTAAAATACTGAAACTATACGCACAGCCCGAGCAACGTCTTTATTGCAAAACTGCTGAATATTAAGTCTGTAAGCTATCTACATACTAATAGTTTTATTATATCTATATACGCTAGAACTACATTATACACACTAACCAAAACTGAAAGCAAGGAATCAGTATTTGATTCTGAGACGCTCAGCGTTGGAATCTTTCATCGATCTTTCCATTACTTTGAAACAATATTTTTTTATTAACACAAACAGCAATAAAACTTTAATTAAGTATATTTTTTTGAATAATTTTAAAATAAACTTAAATCTAAATTAATAAATTAAATAAAACTCACTCATCGTCACTTACCATCAGGTAAGAACAAAAAAACAATTAAAACAATGTACATTTAAACTTCCATAATATACGCGCGATCAGTTGTCTATGGTCAAAGCAGTTTATGGTACCACGTTCCTTACACCCTGTATGCTGCAAAGAATATGACTGGGTTCTGACTGGATACTATCTAATTCTGTTTTATAAGACTACGACTAGGTAAGTCCACGAAAGACTGGTTTATTTCATTACCATCATTGCTAAAGTCATAAGTCGGAATCGAACCCCCAGTAATACAGCAAATTATATAAAACTGAACCTAAATCTAACCTAACCTTTTCCAAGGAAAACATTATTTATTTTATCCTTGTTGATTTTGTGCATTGGAAACTTGAAGAATATAGCATGATTGGAAATAATACGTATATTGTGCACAAATACGTATATTTACGTGCCATGGAAATTAAATATCCCACAGAACATAATACATATCGCATAATTACTATTAATGTCACTTTTATCGCTATTACCGTATTCATGGCATGGCTGCGGCGGCACATCTCCAGATCTCCCGATAACTTCACTCACTAATATAACAATGTTGATAACATACCGAAGTTGTGAGTGAAATTCGCAGCAGGCGCCAAACAGCGTCTATTAGGATTTGAAGACGGTAATACTAGCTCGCAATAAGTAACTTCAGTTCTTCAGAACAAACGTGTTTATCTCAACGTTTCTTATCAAAACAATGTCAAGGTCACCCGGCCTATACTAATTATAATAATACTAAGCACTAATGACCCTTTTGCATTATCACTCGACATTCCTCACTTACGCAACTACGATCCAAATAGTAATGTGTTTGTGCAACGGCGTGACAAGCGACGGGACAGATAAATCTGAATCCAAATGAAATGTCACGCGGCGTTGCGAAACCTGTTTCTGATTAATTTGGAATACTTAAATATCGACAGTCAACTAATTATTTATTACTAGATGATACCCGCGACTTCGCGTGAATTAATTCGCTTCGTTCGTTTTCATTCCCGCGGGAACTCTCTTATTTCCCGGGATAAAAAGTAGCCTATGTGCTATTCCAGACTATAATCTATCTCTGTGCCAAATTTCAGCAAAATCAGTTGATATATCGATTTTTGTCTGAAATTTTGAAACTTCTTATTGATGATGTTCGTTTAATATTTAATGTAATCTATGACAAATACTTTGTTTTCGAATATGGATTCTAGGAACAATAAAATAGTTTTTTATATTACAAGTATTCTATAGATAACAATGATAAATCTAAATATAACCACGCAAAATGTTTATCAAACGATTAGGATTTAAATATTTTTACGATTATCTAGGTATTTAAATTGCAAAGTAATTGTTTCTTTTCTTTGTTGTCACATACGTAATATATTGTACATATTTAATACTATTGGCTGCGATGAATTTTCACCCTTTACGATTTTTCAAAATGGAGTATTTTCAAGCATTCTCGGCTTTATCTACTTTGACATACCGTTTAAATTGACATCATCATTTCAATCCATCGCTTGCCAGGGAGGACATGGACTCTCAGAATCAGAAGGGTTAACATCCGTCACGCTGGCTGTCTTCATTATGGAGAATATCATGAAGAACATTATGGAGAACTTTACAGAGAACATAATGGAGAACTCTCAAGCTTGTGGGTTTCCTGACGCTGTTTTGCTTCACCGTTTATCTACTGTATTCACAAATAAATATATGAATTACAATTAACCGTTAAAGGATAAGCCGTCGCCACTATGCACATACAAATGAAGCTGAGTTTGAGTTAAGTTATTACGGCTCCACTCCAGTAGTAAGCGTTGCACCTAAATTAATGAAGGAAAATAAGTCCACGTGATTGATTGTGAGTGACGTCAATTGTATTGATGACGTCACAAACTTTTTGCCCGGCGGCCGCTCAGGCATCCGCCATTGTTACTGACAATCATCAATGCGTGACCAAAATTTTGATTTTATTTTTGTTTCATTCATTCATTAATATTTTTATTGGGTTTGATTGAAGCTAGATTACATTCATGACGAAGCGATTCTATTTTGAAGTGGTAATTCATATAAAAGTATCGTCTTCATTTTATTTTACCGGTTGAATAAATTCAAATAAAGATTACTTATTATAGCAACCATTTTACACTAAAT
Organism: Hipparchia sbordonii; assembly: GCA_038048805.1. Taxonomy (NCBI): domain Eukaryota; kingdom Metazoa; phylum Arthropoda; class Insecta; order Lepidoptera; family Nymphalidae; genus Hipparchia; species Hipparchia sbordonii. The sequence continues at coordinate 373,209 of CM076107.1, read as the reverse complement.
TTACACTACATGAAATATTTACTTATTATTAATTGTTAGTACTGAACCGGTCGCTGGTGGAAATCGGTTCGCTGTGTCGCCGAATAAAAACAGTGAGAAAGTTCGAGAGAAACTACAATAGTAGGTATGCGGAATCGTTTAGAAAATGCAAACAAGGAAATCCATAGAAGTACTCAAAAACTGTAGGGACTTCCTTCTATTGGAGCACATTGATAACTTACTTGCTCATTAAAATTCCTGATAAAAACGATTATAGCACGTAATAGTCACAGACTAAACGGAAAATATAGATAGCGGAATAAACGTTGAAAATGAAACACGTCCAGGCAGCCGACTGAAAATAGCAGCCGATTGCTCCCTACCTCTTAACTAAGGCTGAAATCTATAGACCGCATTCTGACTCAGCTCAAACTCAAGACAAAGTTAAAACGAGACAGATTTATGTCAGAGCATGTTTGTGTTTCGTTTTAACTCTATCTTGAGTCAGAGAGAGATCTCAGCATTAGACTACCTGCTGTGCTGACTGTACCTATGCCGTGAAGTATGACTTCACACCCGCCAACTTTGGCCTTAAGTTTGTTGTGATTGGACGTTTTATGGTGTTCTTGCTGCAACTGTGACTAGTGAGAGAATGTCAGTCAGCGAAGGTGACGTGATGTCACACAGTAGCAGCCGATTTAAGGCCTCCCGGCTTCTGTGGCTTCAATTGGCTAATCGAAGTTCTCGCCATATGTGAAAAATTGATTTATTTTAACCTTAGTCTTAGTATTTAACTACTAGTCTGAGAAATTAACCTTTCCACTCAAAACTCATAACGATTTGTTTCGTGTAGGCCAACTTGTGACTCTAATGATAAATCAACTCTACCTCCGATTCAGAAAGCAAATTGCGGGAAGAACAGCCGAGACACAGTCGGCTGCCCCATTTCAAAATCTAGGAAGTGTTCTTGACAAAATTTTACAGGAGACAAAGTAATGTATTTACAAAACATTAATTCAACAACAGATACTAAACAGTTCAGAAGGGCTAACACAAATATGTCTTTTTGGTCTTCTGTAAAATTTTGTCAATCATACTCACAAGGTTTTGAAATGGGGCAGCCTCAGTGTTGTTCAAAACTAACGAAACAAAAAATATATTTAAGGATATCAATATAATAAATGAGAATATTAACTTCCAATATCGGAAACTCTAATAATTCTCAGCTTACTTCTTTTTTATTGGAATAAGATTGATTAATTGCCTGCTAATTAAAATTCCTGACGAACGAGCCACAGTCTGCCGTGGTATACTTAGTAGCAAAGTGGATATATTTTCCGGAACACTTTTTCACGGCATATAAATCGGTAACGCTTTGAAGTCGGCGGTTCATCCAACCTCGACTAATTCGTTACGGATTATCCGTTAACGACTCGCGGAATTAAACCCACTTTAGATTAAAACATAAATAAAATTTTAAGTTTTAAGTAGGAGGTTTAATTGTGGGGCCGGCGAGGATCGAACCCACATCAAATTCAAATTCAATGACAATTTAAGAATATACCAAATGGTTCGGAGTACTGATAATGCTGAGAAGAGCCGGCGAGGATCTCAGCACGTGTTCTTTTCAAAACAAAAATGCTACAATGTGTAGCATATCTATGTGAAGCAAAGCAGAACTCTGCAGTTGCAGAGTTGCTTGAAACACTCAAGCTTGCTCTCATCACTCAAGATTGAGCCTGAAATCTATAAACCGCAATCTCCCTCAGCTCAGACTCAAGACAGAGTTAAAACGAGACATTACCGACAGTGCCCGCCGCGGTAAATATTCGTGTTCACCCGAATAGAATAGAATAGAAATAGAATAGAAATATTTTTTATTCAAATAAACTTTTTACAAGCACTTTTGAATCGTCAATGAATCTACCACTGGTTCGGAATGCCTTTCCTGCCGAGAAGAGCCAGCAAGAAACTCGGCGGTTGCTCTTTTCAAAAAAATAAAAATTTTACAATTGTTATTGAAACTATGCTATGTATTCAGTGCTTCCACGATGAATTTTCCTGAGTGCAATACAAGTAAAAATAAATACAATACAAATACAAATAAATACAATTCAATACATGTCAACACAGGCAGGCAAAAGCAGACCCATTCCCGTTGGTGGCACCCGTTCACGAGCATGACGCATGATCCAGCCATTGCTTCGCTCAACCATATTTGAGGGAACGTAACAACCCGCACCACACGACATCACCACAGAAACTTTAAAGAGAGCATGACATACTTAGGCTACCCATGTTAAGGCATCGAATTGAATACTAATATTAAACTACTCATTTTAAGACATGACTGAGACAAATAAAGTGGAAACACCGTGGAACAGAATACAATAAAATCATTTTACACAGGATAGTTATTACTGTCTTATGAATCACTGGAGCGAATTATATCCACGCTTTTTTATCATTTACATAGTCTTCAATTGTATAATATGCTTTTTTCATGAGAGCAGATTTAATTGATTTCTTAAACTTGTGTAGAGTAAATACATTGTGATTGGCCACACTTGTCGCGATAAAGGGAATATTCGCCGAATCCCTATAAGTAGCCGCAGTAGAAGGAGTAGTGGCAGACGACTTCAAAACTCTTTACTACGCGTGGCCAGAAACGCGATATCTTTCTACGCCGAAGACTAACAAGCGAGCTCCACTCACCCTGCACAGAGCGACGCCGGTGTCCAGCCGGTCCAGGAAGTTGTCCGCGTTGATCCGCAGCTCGGGGTACAGCACCGTGAGCCACTCGGCCAGGTCCTCCTTCATCGCGTACAGGTACTCCTCCGACGACTTGAAGGGCCGGAAGGGCCGCGCCTCCAGCAGCACTGCGCCTGCGCTCGCCATCTTTGATGTTGTGCTTTTAGGCGTAGGACATTACTGGTTCTGAAACAACGAAAACTTATTTAATAGCTGACCAACAAAATTACATGCGTGGTTGAATAGGATAAATAATCTAATTAAAAATAAGAAAAAATTTAATAACTGTTATCCAGCTACGGAAAATTGGATGAAACATCCATCTATTTATTTTGTTTACATAAAAGATGCGAAGACTATTTCACAGCTCCAAATATATTGCGGAGTATCCGATGGTAAATATTATATACGTCGACGGCTTCATCAGTTCCGTTACGAAGAGTTAGAAGATTAGAAGTCATATTAAACTATCAGATAGTTATGATCGACCCAGACGACGCTCTACAAGTCGCGACTGGATGGTTATCTCTTCCTAGTATTCGATGTGTAACGCTGAGGCTGAAATCTATGGACCGCACTCTCACTCAGCTCAGACTCAAGACAGGGTTAAAACGAGACAGATTTATGTCAGAGCATATTTGTGTCTCGTTTTAACCTCTATCTTGAGTCTGAGCTGAGACAGAGCACGCTCTATAGAATTCAGCATGAGTTTCCACTGGCAAGAAGTCTAGCCCAGCCATAAGTTCAACGGCATCGGTTCAAGGCATGGACTGGAAACTGAAAGGTCGCTGGTTCAAACCCCACCCGTTACATTATTGTCGTACCCACTCCTATGACAAAATTTACGCTTAGTTGGAGGGAAAAGGGGAGTACTAGTGGATAATATTTATAAATAAGCTTCAGTATGTCCAGCGGTGGACGTCTATCGTCTGAGACGTCGACGATAGCCCCGAAAGATTACCTTGAAGCCATTTGATCCTCTACTTGTTGGCCAGATTGCTAATTTGTCTGAATCGGAACCGTCTCAAATGTCTAGACTGTGAAACACGTACTAATGTTGTAGTCTCTGTAATTATCTGACGCTTGTTAAAAACTAATTTGTGTAGCCTTCTCGCAAGTGGGTTAATTAATGAATTAGCAAACTTTAATTTTCTTTAATTATTACAAAATGTTACAACATGGCTTACATTATGATCGTTTTGATCAATATACCCATAAACCAACAACGAACGAAGGCAATATCTTTAAACTGATGTAAGATATTTGGGGCAAAATACTTGAGATTTGGGGCAAAATACTCGTATAATATTACTTTAAAACTAACAAATATATGTTTAAAATATGAACATAACTTCAAATAAATATTAAATTCATCATTTTTTTTCGCAAACGCTATTATTTTATTTCAATTAAGATGATTCTAATGAAATCTCTATATTATGTTAAAATCTGTTAAGCAATTAAATGTATTTAATTACAGCTACTTTTAAGTGCTCAAGTTTTTGTTACTTAAGTTGATTACTTTCTATTAACTTAACAAGTCAAGGAAATAATGTACCTAATCTTCAGATTTTATTGAGTTAAAATACAAGTTTACAGCATAATATCTAAAAATAACTCAAAAAAATATGATTCATAATTATATTTATAAGTTTATAACGCCAATAAAACTGCAAATCAGTCGTGATAATTATATTCATATAAAACAATATTTACAAGAAGTTATAACATAAGTAATCGAGTTTTTGTCTGCCCATCCTTGTACATTATGAATCATGATTTTGATGAGCATTTAAATCTACAAAGCACCTAAATATAGAGTTTTTATAATCAGTCGCGAGAAAATACTTTAATATTTAGCTGATTACTATAATTTATATTTATAAACACTCGCTGCTTTATGCAGACAGCCAGACAAGGTGGATTTTACAATTATACGACCCTGGCCTATGTTTTAAGCAAATCCCTATAAATGTAATAAATGCGAAAGTGTTTGTTTGTTGGTTTGTCTTTTAATCACGCATCAACGGAGTTACGGATCGATGTGATTTTTCGTATGGTTATATTTAGTTCAGTACCAGCACTGGGAGCATGGGCAGGATATAAAAGCTTTATCCCCCGATTTTATCCACTGACAGGGGATAAACCTATCTTTTCCCTATGCTAGAGCATGGCGACAGGGGAAAGGAGAAGTTTATCCCTATTTGACATTACAAGTGGAGCAACTTCCCCCGGATAGAGCATGGGGACAAGTGAAAGGGATAAACCGGGATAAACTTTTCCTTTTTTGACTTTTGAAAAGGTCAAACCACCTACGAATCACCTATTAACTGTCAAAATCACGAGTATAGATAAAAATAATGACTTTTAGAGATCGAATTGACATAAATTTTGAAGTATTGTGGTATTTGTACCTCCTACTTCCATGATTTTCTTATAATGGCAATAATTGCGGGGATAAATTTTCTCCCATTTTATCCACTGTCAATATTCTTCCACCGCTGAGCCCATGCTCGACGGGTGAATAAGGGGATAAACATTTTATCCTTTTCCCGGGGATAAAACTTCTCCCGCCCATGCTCGCCCTGCTGGAGAGGGATATAAGCTATATTGTATCCCGCCTGATTTTTACAATATCTAATTCCACGTGGAAGAATTCGCGAATAAAATCTAGGTGTGACGTCATATTGCAATAGCGCTCTCTTTTTTTTCTAACATGAAACTTAAAAGCTCTATATTTTCGAGACTAGTTAAGACACAGTTAAGATATTAAAAAAAGAAAAACGACATTGTGTTATAAATACTAAAAATCTTTATTTTAAGTACGTACATCAAAAAAATTTGGTCAAATATTGGTTATATTAAATATTGGTTATTAAACTTTTCTCTTGTTAAAGTCCAGTTATAATTTAAAAGCCAATGATTCAAAGTTTTGTATCCGGCTGTTCATGAGAGAGGAGGCCTTGCCCCATAGGCTTACTTTTGCACACAAAAGCTCACAATGTGCGCGGAACAATGGCGCGTGGAGACAATGTGCAGAATCGGAGCCGATGCCCTGATTACACGCGTTGCTGTATCACACGAGCAGGTGTTTCGCATGTGCACATGTTGTATCTGTGACATACATGCACAGTGCACACATGTCCTAAGGCTTGGACATGCACAGAGCTCAGGCCGCACCTTTAACCGTTAAGATTCTTACTAATATCACAGAGTAAGGAAAGATCATATCTTATACTGTGTTAATCTTACAAATGCGAAAGTGTGTTTGTTTGTTGGTTTGTATTTCTCCCGCACTCATGCCGCAATTGAGACATGATTTTTTGCATGGGTACAGTTTAGGACGAGAAGAGTGACATAGGTGGATTAATTTTTACCCCGGAAAATAAAAGTTTCCACAGGTTTTTTAAATCAAAATTCACGCGGGTAACTTAAAAAGGTCATAATTTCAAACCTTATTAATGAGCCTACTCCTAAGACTGATTTCCGCTTAATTGGAATTCCTATTAGTCATGATCAGCATGGTTATATTTTGGCTTCCGTTCCTTTCTCGTCCAAACTAAATGACAGATTAACGCACAGTTAATTTTAATCCTCTGCCCGTGTCCCGTTTTCACCAATGTTCCCTAACTTTTACGGGCTACCTAAGCTAAGTTGAGTGACGATGCGGCGTACGGGTACCGACGTGAAGTTAGTTCTTTCAAATTCATTTTCACGAACCTTTAGGGATCACCTAAAGGCTAGCTACGTAAAGAGACTGCTACTTGGGTGATAATTTAGATATGGTTCGTGAAAACGGGCATGAATGTTTCATTTTTTTTTTTAACGAAGATCATCATTCTTTTTTTTTCGTTCACTTACGGCGAACGCATTTACGCTTAAGGCTGTCAGTTCATCCAATCTTATAAAAGGATTGGGTGAGATGGGATTAATATTTTGACGGGCTAACAAGAGTCTTGCGTGCAAAAACAACATATGTACGTACGTAGAGGTGAGTGAGTCAGCATTACCTAAACCGACGTTTAACGTGAATGGCCATCCCATAAACCACGGGGTTTTGTGTGGTCGTTGCCCTTTCCGCTTCACTAGGGTTGCCACTAAACCATGAAGTCGAAATATCAAATTACATGTTTGTATTAACACTCTTAGTGATTTTTGAGCGAGAACTTTTTAATTCATTCATTCATTTCAACCCATTACTAGGCACAGGTCTTATTTCCAATGAGAACGGCATAGACCATCGTGCTGGCCAAGTGGGAGACTATTCACAACTTTGAGATACACTGCATACATAGCATAGTTTCAATAACAATTGTAAAATTTTTATTTTTTTGAAAAGAGCAACCGCCGAGTTTCTTGCTGGCTCTTCTCGGCAGGAAAGGCATTCCGAACCAGTGGTAGATTCATTGACGATTCAAAAGTGCTTGTAAAAAGTTTATTTGAATAAAAAATATTTCTATTCTATTCTATTCTATACTTAATTAATACTGTACTGTGTATTATAACTTAGGCTGAGATCTATAGATTGCTCAGACTTAAGACAGAGTTAAAACGAGACAAGTTTATGTCAGGGACATAAATGTGTCTCGTTTTAGCTCTACCTCAAGGCTAAGCCAAGTCAGATCATGTTTTATACATCTCAGCCTTAGTGATATTTAATTACTTAAACACACAAAACTTTGTTATAAAGGGGTCGCAAGGTAAAATTCAGAGGTGTGTGCCCGGGACTGAACCTGCGACCCCCGTATAGGAAACTAGAATGTATGTATAAAAAACATCAATTTAGCGTGGGTAGCCCTAGCGGGTGTCGCGAATCCACGCGACTTATTGTAAACATGCAGTAACGAGCTGCCAAATGAGTTCTGTTATTTCTAGTTGTCAACGTTAAAACTTGTAAGTCAGTTAGTTACGTACACTACTTTGCGTTTAGTGTTTAGTGCTTAACTTTATAGATGTTAGTTTCAGTTTCGGACACTAGAAAGCGAGTCTACGATCACTCTAAATTACTTTAATTACCTAGGACATATCAATCAAAATCTCATCAAAATACTGCCACACAGAAGATAAATAAATATAATTTATTCGTCAATAATTTCTTAGCGCGAAAGATTGCATTGTAATTGCTTATCCGAGTCATGCAATACCTATAATCGCACGCGGCGATGCGTACGCTATGCATAAATGTTTACTGATCAGCATACTTTCAATTTAATCATTAGATTGATAACCTTGGTACCATTTCTTCACTCAGCACTGACTAATAAGTGAGTCCCGTGTACACTTAGATCATGCTGAATGCTAATAGCCTTTATGCAAGATTAGGCAATGTTATTATCTCCATGTTGATGGAACATAGGTACAGAGATAGATATACTTACTTACTTTTATAAAGTTCTATATCTTTTTTTGAAAACTTGAATTAAATTGTTCAGAACTTTTTGATATTTTAGCTCTTTTTAAAATGACATATTATAAAAAGTGTTTAATGAATCTTGAGAAGTATTAAGACTTATTTTCATGATAGCTATGTATTTAGTCAACTTCCACTCAGACAAGAAAAAATCTTGACTACCTTACCATATCAAAAGCCTCTGTCAAAACCTTGTTGTTTAGGCTGAAATTATCAAAAATAAGGTCACGATGTATTTTTAATATTATCAAGCATATTAGATAAGATGAACTGAATAGCGATGTTGTGATGATACGAGTATGATAAAAAAAATTGATCAAATAGGGCAAAATCCTTACGCCTACAAAATTTAATTCATGTTTACGACACGTAACACTTAAAGCATTTAGAGTAAGTATATACAAGATACTGACAAATTTTGGACTAACAAGATTATTCATAATCCCTAGATTTACGTTAAGACTAAGAGCAATGACCGGGCGTTAGTTAAAATAGGTCATGTTTATTTTTATTGTAATCAACATGATAATATATAAAGTTTCATCACTTATATTAAGCATTCAAAGGAAGAAATAAATGGAGTCCTTTAGTCTTTATACTAGAAATAGCTGAGAAGAAATTATTTTATAATATATAAGATGTTATACAATATATAAAATCAAAAAAATCAAAATCAAAATCAAAATTTATTTATTTCATGTAGGCCAACTTGTAGCTCTTATGAAACGTCAAAAATCTACCACCGGTTCGGAATGCAGATTCTGCTGAGAAGAGCCGGCAAGAAACTCAGCAGTTGCTCTTTTCAAAAAAAAAAAAAAAATTTTTTACAATTGTTAAAAAGAACTAGGCTATGCACACAATGTTTCCACACAGAAGCTTCAAAAATGCACACCTACCGCAACCAAAACCATGTTAACATGGGTAGACACAAAGCAGACCCATTCCCGTTGGCGGCACCTGTTCACGAGCATGACGCATGATCCAGCCATTGCCTCGCTCAACCATATTTGAGGGAACGTAACAACCCGCACCACACGACACCACCACAGAAATGTTCAAGTGAGCATGACATACTTAGGCTACCCATGTTAAGGCATCGAATCAAATACCAATATCAAGACACTCATTTTAAGACATAACTGAGACACAAATAAAGTGGAAACACTGTAGAACAGAATACAATAGAATCATGCCACAAACAGTTATACAAACAGAAAACTAAACAGTATTGGGGTTGGATTGATTAAAGTTAAATATTAAACATCAACATGATACGCAATCAATGACTATTTTACTGTACGGAAGTACTAATCAAATCACAAGGAAGATGCAACGGTAAAATTATTATAATTATATTTGTTTGTTTTAATTAGTTTAAATTCATGAATTGCCAATTATTATCAGACTATTAAATATTAATCATGACTGAAATTGCAATATTTAAATATAGAAAGAATATTTTAACCTTGTCATTTTAAAGTTTTCCCTATTAGGGATAAACAATATTGTGATATTATGAGGAGTATGAGGTAATGCAATTTCATATTAAATTGCTGTCATTGCTTTTGCAGTACATTAAAATACGTCATTTACATCAAGGTTTCCTTGAAAATTAACCTATTAATATATTCTTATTAACGTAACGAGATTCGCGCCACGCGTTGTAGGTGTTTATTAGGATTGAAGTGTCGCCTTCTTGTAATTAAGTGGCCACTTGTTATCATGGAAAATTTATTTGCCCTTGTCTGGGAACCTTGTTGGTTCTACTTAACCACTGTTTCCAATTAATTGGCCAAAACTGTCAGTCATCAATTTGAAATCATTAGTTACGGGTGTCTCACAAGGATGACTGTCCGGTCCCTCATTGTTTTTTATCTTTTAAATCGCAGTCTTCAATCGCGCAATTAATCAATTGGTAGAAATTTGTTAATTGACACTGACACACAACTTCTCTTAACAGCTAACATTAAAAATAGTAACAGACGCATGTATTCGGAAATTACGTTGATGCAAAACTGTTGAAACCAAATAACAGATGAATTAATCAGTTTTGCGCAATTATTGTTGAGCCTCCTTTTTAGGTTCGTTCACTATAAAGTGTTCTGAGTAACTCAAGTGATTCACGTATATTTGAGAGTAAGTATTTTAGGCGTTGAGGAAGCACATCTGTATCAACAGACAATCAAATCCTCGTCGTGGGTAACTAACTGACGTACTCAGACAAGATATTATATGAATGAGTGAATGAATATCATATAATACCTACTCACTTATATTTTACAGCATATAACAATCATGTACGATGATACGGAACCATTCGTGTGCAGGTCCGACTCAGACTTTACCGGTATGTATTAAAACCTATTATAGAGTATCGGGCGCTGCAAGTTAAGTGTAACCACTTTTTGGCTGACTCTACATTTTCTCCATGTTTTCAAAACCCAACAATTTTCGATATAATTTATTATTCAGTCATTCAGGTAGGTAACTCTAATTACCGGAATGTCTGACTATATCGTTAATAACTAACTATAGGTTATTTTCGTTTATGTTTAACGTTAATTTACGTTTAACTCTGGCAATATTATTTTATTTATTAATAATATTAGTGTTGTGTTATTTACAAATAATGTATTACACACACGCATTAAAGCGACGAGCGATGTAAGACAAAAGCGCGCACGAGTCGCTTGCGTAATGCCACGCTCCGCTAACTTCCGCTGTCACATGTGTACGGTCAGCAGAATAATATGCATGATTTTACAAAAATATCTGCTCTATTATACAACGAATCATTGTAGCTACTATAAGTTGTTGGTTTGTCCTTCGATCAAGGAACCAAAGCTGAGTTGAAAACTTGGAGAGCGACATAGAACGTTTTATCCCAGAAAAGCAAACAGTTCCTTCGGGACAAAAACGCGGACGAGAATAAAGCTGTTGAAAATTGTTTCCTCTTTATGGGTCCTCAGATTATATTTTCAAGACAAACATATCAAGTGCATTATGTTTTAAAGAGCTTTTGAAACAAACGCAAACATGCCAGTTCGCAGTTAACTATCGATAACTAATAAAGATAATTCAATGATAGAGACAAATAATACATAGAATTCAAGATATATATATGGAAAAATTTGGAAAAGACCTTCAAGGAAAAGACATACCAACTGCAGTTTAGTGATAGTCAACTTGTACTTTTAAAGTAAGCTTACGCAAAAGGCCCTCGCTGAGCAGTTTTTTTCTTGTAATCACTTTTTGACTTTTTTTTCTGACGCTACCCTTAGTAGGCTAGCAATCATCAGCGCGTCCGCCGCGTGAGCGCTCGACACAAATACGCGACGGAGTTCCGCACGCATTAGCTTAGCTACTGGCTAAAGTTAATGCAGTTTTATATTTCATCGTTATGTCCCATTATGTTCCACATTATTTATATCCTCTGCTGTTGACGGTACATAAAATAATAGGCTAATACAAAGATCAATAGTCATCCTTAGTAATAAGTAACCTAACGTAATCTTCTAAATAGATAAAAGGAAAATGTGACTAACTGACTGACTGATCTATCAACGCACATCTCAAACCACTTGATGGATCGCGTTCAAAATTGGCATACAGATAGCTATTAGAACGTAGGCATCCGCTAAGAAAGGATTTTTGAAAATTCAACTCCTAAGGGGATAAAATAGGGGTTTGAAAAATCGAACTTAACGCGAGTGAAGCTGCTAGTGTTATATAAATACGAAAGTATGTTTGTTTGTTTATTTTTCCTTCAATCACCTAGCAATGGAGCTACGGATCGACGTTTTCATGCATATGCATATAGTATATTATTATATACTATATGCATATGCATGAAAACGTATAGGCTTGCGTAGAGTCGAGTACTGTTTTCAAAAATTACGCGAGAACCCTCTATTTTTTCGAAATAAAAGGTAGCCTATGTCACTTCGCAAGTCCCTAACTACACGCATGAAAAAATCACATCGATTCGTTTCACAGTTGCTGTGTGATTGAAGGATAAACCAACATATAAACATACTTTATACTTTTCCCTTTTTAATATTTGTAGTATTAAAAATTATATAAAACGCAAAAATTTAGTAAATAACACGTTGAAATGTCAGCGTCCGCCTAAGGGCACGGCTAGTCTTCCGGGCGGCAAGGCCGAAGAGACAAGTGTCCGAAATTACGATAATAGCGGACAGTAATGATAATCACTTCATACTTCGTGGACCGAGAGAGTTGCGCCTTGACGAGGTGTTCATTGCCTTATGGCGACATGTAAAAATTAATATAATTGTCTACTTAACGAGCTTCGGACACAGCAGTCAGTTTCGAAGACTAGTTTACTAAGCAGGAGATATTATAGTTCAACAGTGTGAGCGCAAACGCGTTGGCATCGACATAATCAGAGAATAAGATGATACATTTTATTCCTGGAAAAAAAAAGTTCGCCCGGGATTTGTTAAACCGAAATACACGCGGACAAACGTATTTATGGGCAAAGGCGTTCTTACTTCCTACTAATCCTATAACTAATATTGTACATGCGAAAGTTTGTGGTAATAGATGGATGATGTTTGTTACGTCTTCACGCCATAACGAATTAACCGATTTGGCTGAAATTTAGAATTCTGATGGTTCATACTCAGGATTAGCTCATAGGCTACATTTTAACCCGGAAAATTGAAAAGAAGAGAAGTTTTCGAAAAGAGGGAATCAAAAAACCTTAATCCACTCGGACATCATATCGTATAACTTTACCCGTTACTAAATTTTATACATACAGCAAAATCTGCAGATTTTATCGTTTTTTAAATGGGGACTTTAAATAATCTTGTTCTCTTAGAGCAGATAATGCTCTAAGCCTGTACTAATGCTGCACTTAACATAATATTTCGCAAGTTACGTAAAACCTTGTAAAATATATTTATTGAACTCATTAAAGCAATACAAAGTCCACGATTGACTCCTCGCGATAATTCCCATACCCACTTATCGTATTAAGTGCTTCGATATCGAGAGGTTATCGCCGCCATATTGGATTGATAACATAAAACATTATTAGTGATTGGAAGTGAATGCGATTTCTGACGCCCATATGTCTATAATGATATTTCATTTATCATTTTTATAATATTTTTTGAGAATCTAAGTCATTTCGTTATTTTTAATCGATAGAGAGAGCTTCTTACTAATTTGTCTCTTCGGGAAAGTATTCCGAATCAGTGTCAGATCTTTATTAAAAAGTTAATTCCATAAATTAAATAAAAAGTATGTGCTAATTCTCTACCAATTCAAGTAGGTAGGTACATTCAAATTTATTTATTAAGTTAAAAATGACTAATTCAATTGACAATTATCATTTCTCAATCTGTAAATTATTCGCATGTGATAAATATTCAAAAACTTCTTTGAACCAACACTTGTGTAGTATTTTAACAACATAAAGTACACTGCAGTATCTAAATGTTGTATTCACATTGGCTTTCTCTCTGAAAATAAGTCCATTCATCCATGGGTGAAAACTTATTGTTCATACAAATTGTTCTTTATATCGTTTATCAATCTAAGATCCTCACAGTTTTTAAATAAAAAATATACCTACCGCAATGTTCCAATTGATGTTAATAGGATAGCTACTGGGAAAGGGGTCAGCACTAAAGAGATTACCTATTTGAAACGCGATATCCCTTTGGAAAGTGTCGCTAGGGATAAAATACCGAAGCGTTTTAATACTAGATAACCAACCAACAGCCTCGATTTTGAAAATGTGCAAATGAAAAATCAACCTTAAGAGCATCTATTAACCCCTGGAAAAATAAGTCGCTTGCGCGCTACTTCCACAAGTTATCGACGATCTTACAAGAAGTAGGTATTTTAAATAAAAATCCCCAGAAAAATTTATTTTATGTTCAAATAAAAGAGCATAAAATTACGAAGTCTTATAAAAATATCTGCCAAGTAGGTGGTATGGTTTTATTACTAAACCTACTACTAGGTAGCTTTTGCCCCGCGGCTTTATCCACATGAAATTAGGGAAATTAGGTTCTGGGGTGAAAATTTCAAAAACTGTGAAACACGTATTCCTTTATTTTTAATCATTAGCTCAAATACCAAGTTTCGCGTGTATAACTTGAAAATGATAGACTTTCATACAAACATTCAAATCTTATGTAAGCCCTTCGGGGGTAGAATTTTCAAAAATTGTGAACCATGTCCTTTTTTTCAGTCGAAAGCCAATACCAAGTTTCATGTTTATAACTTGAAAGAGAATAGATTTTCTTACAAACTTTCACCCCCGATTTGACCCTGTTGGGGGTGAATTTTAAAAATTATTCCTCGGTGAACGCCTACGTTATAAAAAGAAACCTACTGTTAAAATTTCAGGTTTCTGACTCCAGTGGTTTAAGCTGTGCGTTCATAGATCAGTCAGTCAGTCAGTCAGGACAATTAGTCTTTTTATAAGTACAGATTTCTCAGAATAGGATAAGGAACCTACATTCCTCGCTAGTCGCTACAATCTATTTTTCTAATAGGTAGGTACCAGGAACATAATATGCATAAATTCCTACCTACCTATTATGAATTGCATTAATCCTGTGATTTATTGACGAACAAAAAATCTATAAACCTGCATGATAAACAGAATTTTTGTTATAGTATCGGCTTTACTATGAGGGTTGACAAAAGATTTGCTTAATATCATACCTATGGTAATAACTGAAAACGTTTTTTTTTCCTCAAATATCTTAACTTTATGGTTCTGAAAATACTGAGCTTAGTTACGTCAAAAATTATGATTTCTGATTTTAGACACATTTTTTGAAAATTTGGGACTTTTGAATTAGGTACCTAAAACAGTGTTTTAGCAAAGGAGTGATTCTATGTGGGTACTAGTATATTAATTTTTTACTGAAACAATTAAGTACTATTGCAGAAGGATAAAATTAGTTACTTCATAAAATATAAAGAAATTAAAGCTAACCAAGTAAACATTCAATATAAAATAAATAACGCTTACAGAGTTAGATATAAATTATGACGTAAATACTGATGATTAATTAAAATTATTCATCCGAATATGAAAAATATTAAATATAGAACCCCAAAATTGCTATTTCATCCCTGATTCACCCAAACTTACCTTTGGGTATAAAGAAACTAGCGGGCCCACAACACAAAAATCCTTTTTCGACAAAAAAACACAACACTCGAGTATCGAATAAATCGCGGGACAATATCAGTATCGACGAAGCGACACGAACGTTCGCGGGGAGAGTCAAGCGAAGACTAAACTAAACTTCAAGTTGATAAATTCAGTAACTTGGCTTCAACGCGTAGTATAAGTAGGTATGAATACGATGCGCGCACGCTTCCAGCGGCGTCCGTCCGCTTCAGGTGACCTTGGAAATGCAATTTCGAGATTTATCTCGGTTGTCTTTTTAGGGATCTGTGCCCGAAAACTTACGAACCCCTAACAATAAATATTTTAATAATTTAATAGCTGCGGGTCTATTCAGCGTTTATGATGTCGAATCACTCTAAGAATTTTATTTAATTTAACTTATATTTTAAAAATGAAGATCAAGCAGGTAGATACGGAGGACGGAGGTATAGGTAAAAAAAGTCTTGAACATAAAGAGACCATACAAAAGATACAGCCAGCAACTACCACAAACGTGCACCAATCTACAAAAGTTTTTCAGATGTTTCGCTGTAGCATTATACTTTTCTTATTAAATAATTGTTATCTACCTACCTACCTACTAGAAATTGACTTAAATAACTTACTAAATGCAATAGAATACTATTTTGTAGAGCACGTTGATTTTTAAATCCAATTCCCATTTAGGAATTGTCTAGATAATAGGTAACTAGTGAAATGTTTTGCATTGTTGAACATTCTAACAAAAGAACCCTTCACCACGAGGTGTTGCGCTCACAGTTGGCAGTTTTTTGCCACCAAAAGTCAAAACAAGTTTTAGAAATACGCACCTTTTCGACGTCGCAGCTACCTGGATGGAGTGTGTGATCGTCAGTTTATACCAAAATAACATTTCGTATTCACAACATTTTGGTTTTAGGTTTTAATTTTTAATTTATCTCATGGTAGAGTTTGGAAAGGTAGGTTATAGATATATTTAAGCCTCAATAGCCCAACGGTTAAGGTGCGAACTGAAAACTGAAAGGTCGCAGGTTCGAGACCCACCCGTTGCCCTATTTTCGTATCTACTACTAGCACAAGCTTTCCGCTTATTTGGAGGGTATAGGAGGATATTAGTCAACTTCAGCTTGGCTAATATTCTTTAAAAAAATATCAGTGTCACTTACTATGATGCTCTTCATCACAGTAAGTGACACTGATATTTTTTTTATCGACCGCAGGGATACACCGAGCTATGCTCGGAGTATCGAGATATCGAGAGATCGAATAAAAAATACGGAGATCGTAGCGATAGTCTATGTGTTAATGGTATGAGCTATCTTCATTCCAAACAGCCAAATCGGTACATTCGCTGTGGCCATCGATGTATAATAAATTCATTCGCTGGCTGTGCCATCTAAGTACACTTCGATAGACAAACATACACATACACCCACATAGACATTTTCGCCTCTATAATATTAATGTGATGTGATGTGATGAGTGTGATCACTAATCACTACCTAATACTTGAACGAAACATTTAAGTATTGAAAGAATAGGGCGTAGATGTTGTAGATCAGCGACGGAAATACCATCAGGGCCCCAAGTCTGCTATTTTACATGTCATTGTCATTGAACCGCAATACAATTACAATTCAATTATCATTGGTCCAAAATTTCGTAGTCTACTAAATTCACAATGGTCGTTCGATTTCTTATAATTAGATTGTAATTCAATGATACCTCGGTATTGCCATTAGCTTAAAAAGCGTTTGCCGAAATGAATTACAAAAAAAACTACATATTAAAAACGTTTATTTAAGCTAAATTCAAAGCTAGATGTGTCAGTGGCAAAACATCGGAAAACAATTGTGACGCCATTGAATTAGTAGACTACCAAAATTGCTAAAAGTAGCAATTGGAATGTCATTGATAGACAATTGAACTACAATAGCAATAGCAGACTTGGGCCCCAGATGTGTTTCGCCCTGAGTAAAAATATAATAATGCGCATTTTTCGCTCCGAATAAAGTTCCCAGTGATTCGCTTTTACCATTGTAAGCGATTAGAAACCCCCCCACGTGTGAACATCATGCAGACCTGCAGTTGAATTGTTCCAACGTCTGATGCCTTCACTTCATTTCACTTCACTTTCAGTTTTAATAACCCACGGTTAATTTATTGACGAGTCATTAATTTCACTTTCTCATACAAATTGGATTACATTTAAAAAAAAATTGGTTTTTGTAATTGACTAGATTCGCTCAGCTTAAGTTCGATTTTTCAAACCCTATTTTATCCCCTTGGATGGGTAGGTATCCACTAAGAAAGGATTATTGAACTTGAACTTTCCACAATCCTTTCTTAGCGGATGCATAGAGCCTACGTCATAGTTTTCGATCTTCTCCGTTCCAAGATTTCAGCAAAATCGGTTCATTCGTTGTAACTTGTAGCGTGAAGGAGTAATATCCATCCATTCTCACAAACTTTTGCATTTATATTATTACAGTTCTGTCATCTCACGAGGGCGCGTGGCTCATAGTTGTGTCCGTGTCGTATCTGTATAAGTGTGAGCGAAAGCTTGCTGGCGCCTGACCGCTCCCACCTAGGCTCCAGACAGGCACGCACACTTACGCAACGTACATGTAAACGACGACGTAACCACAAGTAAAGCTCACGCGCCTTCGTGATTTGCAAGAACTATAGCAGGAATTAGTAGGATTAGCAATACCAACTCTTGCCAAATACGAAAATTTTTCGATCTCGAAATGAGTGGAGCATCAAAAGGTGTGTTCAGAGAAATTCAAAGCGCTTCCGACCGCTTTGCTGCAACACGTAATGATGAGTTTTCGTGCAGTTTTCAGCTTTCAGTCGCCGCCGAGTATTTGAGTCACGGAAGCGGCGCCGCCGGCTCATTTGTGCGAATAGGCGTTACCATTTGCCTTTATCGTCATACACGAGCCGCAAAGTGAATTTACCGTGAGTTTGGACCAATTAAACTCACGTAATAAACACCTTGTTCGTTTGTTTGTAATCTTTACTCCCTTAGGATTTCACGTTATGAAGATAAAGGTTAGAAAAGCGCAGTTTTGGCAGACCTCCCTCTCTCCCCTTAAGTGGATCTACTCTACGACAACAAACTCAGAGAACCATCACCAGAGGTATGAGTGAGTTCAGATAAGAGACCTTTGTCTAGCAGTGGAAGTATATCGGTTCATGAAGATGAAAGACGATAAAGGGCCAAAGATAAAACCTCGAAATTAATATTATATTTCTGGCGCATCCATACATCTGCCGCAATTAATGATTGCTGTTTTAACTCTGCATTAACTTAAAACATGTTGCTATATGTAATGTGTAAGTAAATGTTTAACAATAATATTTTTGGTCTTAATTTTATAACTTTCGTACATACTTTATTTCATTTTACTCAAGTATGGTGATGTCGCACGTCCAAAGCTAGAAAGGTAGACAGGAAGAAAATACTTTGGCATTAAGTTTGCCTTTTGTACTTACTACGTTGTGCAATAATGTGAAAAAAAAAACCTAAACTAATTGCAAAAAAAATCAATAATAATTATTCAAAGCAAAATCTCAAAGTTTTAAAATCTC
Source organism: Hipparchia sbordonii (assembly GCA_038048805.1). Lineage (NCBI taxonomy): Eukaryota > Metazoa > Arthropoda > Insecta > Lepidoptera > Nymphalidae > Hipparchia > Hipparchia sbordonii. The sequence goes on along the minus strand of CM076107.1, from coordinate 354,310 downwards.
AAAGCAATCCAAAAGTAGTGGTTCGACATAAATATTTCAAAGAGGTGTCACAGCTATTCGTTTAACGTGAAAACTAGCTGGCGTGGCGGCTCGTAATATTGATTTTGTTGGGTTTTCACCGGCCAGTCAGTCTACTTCAAAGATAATATGAAATAATGGGTGAGCTAATGAATTATTAGCTACATTTTTCTACGAAAAATCGTGTACTTTCCTCTAGAATGTAGATAAAGCCGATGTATTTACACACTAATTTGTTATCAATAACTTAATGTAATGTTATCTTTGGGCGTCATAAGTAGGATCAGGTTCTATCAATTCATTCAACAAATTTTCATTTAAAGTTACCGTCTCCCGAACCATTATGTGTAATGGGAATCGGTGTTTGTTTTATACTATATTAATAAGTAAAACAATAATTAATTTACTTATTAAAAACTTGTTTTATTTTTCACATTCTGACATGACATACACTTGACATAGACTAACTAATAACTATACATGAATACAGATAAAACAATCACACATAGATTATAAATCAGTGTTCGCATTCAACGAACGTCAGGAATGAGATGTAAGTTATCATCCCTTTCGCCAAACCGTTTCCGTTCTAAGCTGGAAAGCACGAAATTAGCATGTTTAACTTGGCAGGCCGCCAAAATATCTAACATAGTTTACGGCACCGGCGCCGTAAGGTCATTGCCCCGCGGTTATGTAATTAACCACATTTAGAATAAGGGATCGAATTCCTACCGCTACACTTCGCTGTAGGTAACTTTGTAGGGCTGTCGTGTTTTATACAATGTTGATTGTTGACAAGGACATACGCTGCGGGATCCTTTCTAAAACGCTCTTTTGGAGATCTCTCGCATTGAAAGAAAACTTCATAAGGGTTCAAAACCACGTTTACGTAAAAGCTTACGTAAAAATTTTTATGAGAATGTAAAGAAAATACAAGATTCCTTCCTCATGAGTTTCCTCATTACGCAAGCATAACATAGGATACTTATGCCCGTTTTCACCAATGTTTCCTAAAGTTTACAGGCTACCTAAGCTATATGTTACGTAGGTAAGTGACGCTTTCAATTTCGTTTTCACGAACCTTTATTAAACATCTAAAGGTGGAAATGCCATTGGGCAAGAGATTGTATTTAGGGGCTGCCAACGCAAAGAAACTCTTACTTAGGGGATGATTTACGTAGGTTATTTGGTGAAAACGGGCATCAATCCCGCGCAAATTAATTTTAAATTTTGGAAAAAACCTTTTTTTTTAATTTCAAATTTAATTCAACACTTCCTACCTCCCTATATATACTTAAATGCTTAGACTAGTAAATGTTTTTGAACAAAGCCTTTATCTCGTCCACGAAATCTTTTACGACTTGCAATAAAAGCAATTTATCACTCAATATAAACGGTTGTAAAACTGAGTTATTATCGGTTATTCATTTTGGCTGGAACGAAGATATCTTTATCGCGCTGTAGACACCGTCGTGGGCCTCAGCGGGTCCAATCAATCTCGAAGTGCCATTTTGTGAAATGACTGCCTCTAGCATTGCAGATATTGGTATCGCTATCGAATGGCATGTACCTACTCGTATTTAAGTTTTAGAGCCTAGCGAGAATTCGTTGAGAATTGAGATCCCTGGTTCGAATCCGGGTCGGGCCCAAAATATTATTGGGTATTTTTACTCTACTGTCGAATCACAGCAATACTTTCGATTGTATATTCTAATTATGTATCTATATACTTATATAAAATTCAAAGTCCTGACTGACTGACTGACTGACTGACTGAGATATCAACGCACAGCCTAAACTACTGAAGTTAGAAACTTGAAATTTTTACAGTTGGTTCCTTTTATGACGTAGGCGCACACTAAGAAAGGATTATTGGAAATTCCACCCCTAAGGGGTTTAAATAGGGGATGGGAGTTTATATAAAACTCCGTCATTTTTCAAGCTGTTTCCATCAAAGTTGGTATTATAGCTTTCTGTTAAAAATGAAGAAGTACGTGTGTCACAGTTTTTGAAAATTCCACCCCAATACCTAATTCCACGCGGACGAAGTCGCGGGGGCAAAAGCTAGTGTATCCATATATCTATGTCTTTTTCCATGGGCACGTTCGGCACTAGTCTTAACGGTTTTACGAATTTAAACATAAAAGGCTTCATTACTTCGGTTCGTCTTTAATAATCTCAAATTATTATGATAGTGACACAATAATTAAGAATTTGAGGAAATGGGGCATCAAATGTTACTAATATTACAACATACAACGGAACAACGGATAAACTTAATTTGTTGCAAAGGTATATTAAGAACTTACAGAGGAGAGTTATATAGACCCCCTTTAAAAATAAATAAAAATAAAGAACTTTATCCTGGAAAAACAAAAAATCTATCAGAGATAACTCTCTATTCTCTACTCCTAGCTAATTCTGTTTAAGCCAATGCCATTTTAATGCAATTGACATCTCTATGCCATATTGTACACTTTATTTTGCGAGGTCTTTAATAAAAATTACAAAAGTAAAGTTATAACATTTATTTTAAAAATTTACTACTAAAAAAGGACATTTTCAAACATGAAGTAGCGAAAGGTGATAATGGAGTGTTTTAATTTGTGAATTATCACACTTAGGTACAAAATAAATATATCCTTAGTTATGTTCCTAGGTCCTCGTAAGTAGCACTAGCCAGTAACAGTTACTTATTTGCTAGTCGCAATGACAATTGAAGCTCTTAGCTAATTTGCACCTGCGACAACCGTTAAACGACTCGGTACCTAGGAAGTAAGACGAGACTCAGTTAGAAGACCTTGTTTAACAATAAGATAACAAAACTTTTTTTAAGGAAAAAGTTTCAGTCATGCTGAAGTTGACTAATATTCCTCTCTCCAATCCAAATAAGCGTAAAGCTTATGTTAGGAGGGAATACCTAATCCTGTCAGCAATTTTCAGTGTTCGAATTCCTAAGAACAGGTTTTTCCAATAAGAAGAAGATTTCCATCGACAAGACACTGTAACTCGCATACATAAATCGTTTGAAGGTCAAAAGTGTTATCAATTATCAAAAAAAAAAGCAGTAGGTGACCAGTCCACAGGCAAGCTGACATAAGCGTGAACAACACCTAACAACAACAAATCGCCGATGAGGTCACGTGTGACACGATGTTACAATTACGATCGATAACTCTACACTACACGAAGCTAACCAAACAATGGCAGAGTAAATACAGACGATCTTGTTGACAAACAGACTGACTGTGGACTTGAATCCGGTATCCACGAGTTTAAACGTAAAATATATCGCTCACTTAAATAAACTATGTAACATCGATTAACTTTGTCTGTGATGCCTGTGTTCACCAAACATACCTAAATAAGAATCTCTTTACGTAAGTAGCTCCTAAACACAATCCCTTACCCAATGTCATTTCTACCTTTATGTTTTCCCTAAAGGTTCGTGAAAACGAAATTGGCAGAAAGCGATACTTAGCTTAGGTAGCCTGTTTTTAGGGGACGTTGATGAAAACGGGCATAATAGAATTATTTTAAACTGTTATTTTTTTTTTTCAATGACAAAATAGCCATTGACTGCTATCTCCTGATGGTAGCGGGTTAAATTGGAAGGGGTATGGCAGATAAAAGCCCATACATCTAATCGATTTCTACCTCAAAGATTTCTGCACGCAATCTTACTCGTAGTACCGGAACGCTATCTCCTTTGACGGTATATTTTTGGCGACTAACTATAGCCACCTAACTATGAATTCCCAAACTGCTCCTGCCGAGAATCGAACCAGAGATATCCCACTTATTGCCACAGCGCTCATCACTTCACCAGGGAGGTCGTCAAAAACCTTTACAAGGAGAAAAAGCTTTAAAACGTTTTTCTATTTTATAATAACACCCTGCTGCAAGTATTTGTGCGTATATTTTGCATCTTCTAACGCTGATAAAGAAGTTAAAAGTCAAAAACAAACTATTTAAATTGGTACTTGAGCCTTGTGTATAATCCGGTATGACGAAAAGCAGACTCCCCAAAGTATCCAGTTTACAATCGGATGTATCCATTGCTCTTTGACCCAATAACGGGAGGACAAAGATCTTGGGAATCGACGCTGGGGATCTTTCAGTGATATACTACAGTCAGGATACGGACTCGCGAGGAAACACTACGTAAGATAATACTTTTACCACAGAAAAAAGGAAACGACCTAGGTCTTATCTAAAAAAAAGTTATAGGTATGCGTATTTAACTCCATACAAAAGTCAGATGTGTACGAACTCGCGACCTTCCGAGTAAGAAAACGCAGTCCTAACCGCTAGGCTATCACTGCTTTTTAGGGTTCCGTACCCTTTTTGGCATTCTATTACTAAGCGTCCGCTGTATCTCATGAACCGTGATATGACAGATGAATACTTGAAATTTTTACAATATCTAAGTACAACAATAAAAAATAAAATCACACTAATATTATAAAGGCGAAAGTTTATATGTGTGTGTGTGTGTGTTTGTTACTCCTTCACACCACAACGAATGAACCGATTTGGCTGAAAATGGAGATAGTTCATACCCAGGATTACAACATAGGCTACATTTTATCCCGGAAAATTACAGAGTTCCCATGGGAATTGGAAAACCTTGATCCACGCGGACGAAGTCGCGGGCATCGTCTAGTAAAAAAATAAAGAGGGGATATAGGAAACGTGATTTTTTTGGCGTTTCTTGCTAACAATCGCTGTTACGATGCACATTGTGAAATTTTTCCCAAAATCGGACATCCCTTTTTTATGATACTAATCGAAACTTTAAGCTTTTTTTAATGCTAGAGTAGAACACCCAGAAGTTAATTCTGTTTAGAACCGGAGTTATAATTTTTTAATTTTTTTTTTATGGTTACCAGAAAAAAACTAAGAAATGCTGTAACTTTCTACGTAACGAAAGTTTTCAAGTTTCAATTATAGCATGCTATAAATTCAATTAAGTGCTATTTTTAGAAACATATAATTAATTTCTAAGTGAACAATAAAAGAAGATATGTTTTTTTTAACTAATTTTGAAATTAATTTTTTTCTCATCTTTGTATAGATATTAGCATCTAATTTTCGCATATTGTATTTATTAGTGCTATGTTAACCCGCCTGTATAATATCAGATACGTAACACTTAGGACCTCGGAGTAATATTTTTTTTTAGAAAATTCTGTATTTTCAGAAAAAGGCGAAATAAAAGAATTGCATATGATATTTATACAATTATTTATAGGGCAAAGTGGCATTATATACAGGGCATTTTATAAGCTAAACAAAATAATTTTAGTATTAATAATAAAGTAATTATTCTTAATTTTGTGATTTCTACATTTTATTTTTTTTCTCATAAACCATTTACGATTAGCAGTAGATATCTATCTGAAAACATACCTCGTAACTGTATTGTTACTAGTAAAAAAAATCACACAGAAATCTATGAGGACATTGGAGATATGAGATTTTACAATTTCTATGATATTAGGGTTGTCACAAAGATCTTAATTACAAATGTGCGAGAGAAAATTCTAAAAAAGTGGCTGAAAGAAAGAATTTTTATCCGACTGTGAAAACGGAGGGTTATGTTTTTCAGGGATTATTATTGAGTTGCATAAAATGAAATTTTTAAAATTCAATAACTCCGAGGTCCTAAGTGTTACGTATCTGATATTATACAGGCGGGTTAACATAGCACTAATAAATACAATATGTGAAAACTAGATGCTAATATCTATACAAAGATGAGAAAAAAATGAATTTCAAAATTAGTTAAAAAAAACATATCTTCCTTTATTGTTCACTTAGAAATTAATTATATGTTTCCAAAAATAGCACTTAATTGATTTTATAGCATGCTATAATTGAAACTTAAAAACTTTCGTTACATAGAAAGTTACAGCATTTCTTAGTTTTTTTCTGGTAACCATAAAAAAAAATTTAAAAAATTATAACTCCGGTTCTAAACAGAATTAACTTCTGGGTGTTCTACTCTAGCATTAAAAAAAGCTTAAAGTTTCGATTAGTATCATAAAAAAGGGATGTCCGATTTTGGGAAAAATTTCACAATGTGCGATGGTACGGAGCACTTCGTGTGCGAATCCAACTGGCACCCGACCGGTTTTTTTACTTTCATCTTTACTTACCAGTACATCTTTGTTTTCTCATATCAGTGGGATGGGTCAATGAAAAAATGAAGTCGACACATCCTTATAGAGGGGTCCTTTGTCCGTTCCTAACGGCAGATCAGCGACGTGACGCCGCATCCGGCGGTCGCGTAACAGCCACTCTACACAAATGGGCGAAGTAGAGGTAGAATAGAATAGAATAGAATAATTTTTTATTCAAATAAACTTTTACGAAGTGCTTTCGAATCGTCAAATGAATCTACCTACAACTGGTTCGGAATGCTGTTCGCTTTGAAATCTTCTTCTAAATATATAAAAGGCAAAGGTGACAGACTGACTGACTGACTGACTGACTGACTGACTGACTGACTGACTGATATATCAACGCACAGCTCTAACCACTGGACCGATCGAGCTGAAATTTGGCATACAGGTAGCTGTTAGGACGTAGACATCCGCTAAGAAAGGATTTTGGAAAATTTCAACCCCAAGAGGGTTAAATGAGGGATTAAAAAATCGAACCTAACGTGAGTGAAGGCGCGGGTTAAAGCTAGTCATCATTAAAATGATTATTATTCCTATTATTTCAAATGTTTATGACGTCACATTTCACTGTTTCATACAAGCTGCTATATGCGCGTTTTATCGTTTGATAGAGAGTTATTAGTTTGATTAATTTGGCAACATCCCTATTCTCTCAGTGATATCTGTGGCCTTAGATATCATTTGTTATCCCAATCATGCAACACAAGCGTTTATTTGACAACTTCCTTATCAAGGGAGCGTGGAATGAGGTCATGCTGTGATATCTGCCTTAACAGGTGTAGTGTCAATGACCTCCTATAAAATGAATATTTTCTTTTTTTTTTAGAGTTCTAAAGCAATGACATAAGCTATATGCATGGTGTACGCTAATAAAATTTGAAGTTTAAACATTGAACGAAATAGAAAACGAGATTTCTACTCATACCATAACTTACGACAATGGATAATAAATATATCCAATACATAACATTCTGTCATTGCCAAACATGTATCAGTCTTGGCGGCTCTTCTCAGCAGAATCTGCAGCGAATCGGCGGTAGAGTCTTGAACTGACATCAAAGCCACAAGTTGGCCTAAATCTTTTACAAAACCGACTTCAAACTACAAAGTATATCAATTGTGCCTATATTTACAGAGTTCCCTCGATTTCTCCAGTATCCCATCATCAGATCCTAACCAGATGACAACGGGATCACCTGGAATGTATACCCTTTCAAACAAAAAAGAATTTACCAAATCGGCCCAGGCGTCTTCGAGTAATCGGGGAACATACATAAAAAAAAGATTTCGACGAATTGAAATAATTTTGAGTACCTACTGAATTTTCTTTGAAAAAGTTTTCATATCCCTGTTTAATATTAAAGAGACGGCAATAAACTCACAAATACGTAAAAGAAAGAGAGGGACTTTAATGACGAAATGCACAGATGAAATTAAATGAATAAATTACAACTAAATTAAGTTTTTCCTTCATTATAATAAATGGGATTATACATAGCCTCAACCGTACAAAGTTATTTCGTCTATAAATTTTAATTTCATCCCTGCATCCCCTAGAGCATTAAAGATAAAAACAAATACATAATAACACATTGAACGTTGACTTGAATAGTGCTTTGTGCTTTATCCCGCCGGAGTATGGAATTAGAACTTAACTGCGTAACTATTCATCTAAAAATAGACACAAAACTGTAATGAAATTCAACCTTGATAGAAAAGGTTAAGGTTTAAATTAGAACAACAATGCGAGAACTTTATTCTTTGAATAAGTGCACGTGTACACACATGTTACAAAAACTCCCCCAGCTTGCATCGACATAGGGTTATCAAAAATTAGGGATATCAAACTTAATTTTAAACTCATATTGTTAAAAACTCAAGCTTGCCTACTTCTGAACTTTGACAACAACAGTGTTTGGCAATCACTTCTGATTAGTTGACACTTTCTGACTGCTGATTAAAATGCACGAATCCAGCAAGAATATCAATAAACTTAGCCAATCAAAACATTCGTAATTGTAGCAACATAATAATCAGAATATTCGTGCCTTAAATATTCGGTGCACCTTTCGTCTAAATTCTTAGTTTTTTTTTATTATTAATAATTAATTAATGTATTATTTCTTCTTCACACCCTATTGCGGCTCCTTGATTCTTTTGGTATATTCTTATCCATCTATTTATGGTTTAGACTGGGTAGTTTTGAAAAAAATAAATTATTACTATATATATAGCTACTCGTGCTGATTCACTGACTGACTGACTGACTGATTGATCACCTCTCCTGTAAAATTTTGTATGGAAAAATTTTTTTTCACTCACAGTTTCTTATAGAGGACAAAAATTCATTCGGAACAAAAATATGGAGAGAGCTGATGATTGAGGATTTCGGAGACGGGTGAGGAGCACCGGCCAGGGTATCGAAGATAGGTGGGGGGTGTTCAACCAAATGTCACTCGAAACCTCATCCAATTGGCAGAGAGCTGAAAAAAAACTCCAAAATGGCGGATTCAAGATGGCGGCCATACAAATTTCGTCGGTGTCTATCCCGGAGACTATAAGAGATGGAAGAGTGGTTTCTTGGAAAAAAATGATCAGGACCCAAAGGTCTACTTGATGAAAAAAAAAAAATTCAAGATGGCGGAATTAAATTTTTTCCATACAAAATATATGCAAGACTGTATACGGTTCCTTTTCAGAATTTCTGATGGTTTCGTATAGAGGACAAACATTCATTTGGAGAAAAAATATGGGGAGAGCTGATGGTTGAGGATTTCGGAGGCTGGTGAGGAGCACGACTAGGATATCGAAGATAGGTTGAGGGTGCCCAAACAAAAGTCACTCGAAACCTCATCCAATTGGCAGAAAGCTGAAAAAAATTCAAAATGGCGGATTCAAGATGGCGGCGATACAAATTTCGTCGGTGCCTATCTCGGAGACTAGAAAAGATGGAAGAGTGGTTTCTTGGAAAAAGATGATCAAGACCCAAAGGTCTACTTGATGAATAGAAAAAAATCAAGATGGCGGAATTTATGTTTTTCATATAAAATGTATGCAAGACCTTGATACGGTTCCTTTTCGAAATTTCTGATGGTTTCATAGAGAGGACAAAAATTTATTTGAAGAAAAAATATGGAGAGAGCTGATGATTGAGTATTTCGGAGACGGGTGAGGAGCACGGCTAGGATAACCAAGATAGGTGGGGGGTGTTCAAACAAAAGTCACTCAAAACCTCATCCAATTGGCAGAGAGCCGAAAAAAAATTCAAAATGGCGGATTCAAGATGGCGCCCATACAAATTTCGTCGATGTCTATCTCGGAGACTATGATGATGAAGGATGAAAGATGGAAGAGTGGTTTCTTGGGAAAAGATAATCAGGACCCGATGGTCCACGTGATGAATAGAAAAAAATTCAAGATGACGGATTTTTTTTCCATATAAAATGTATGCAAGACTTTGATACGTTCTTTTCCGCTGATGGTTTTGTATAGAGGACAAAAATTCATTTGGATGAAAAATATAGAGGGAGCTGATGATTGAGGATTTCGGAGACGTATACGACGTAACAAAAATCACTCGAAACCTCATCCAATTGGCAGTGCTGAAAAAAAAAAACACCAAAATGGCGCATTCAAGGTGGCGGTCATACAAATTTCGTCGGAGTACATCTCTAAGACTATGAAAGATGGAAGAGTAGTTCCTTGGAAAAAGATGATCGAGACCCGAAGGTCTACTTGGTGGACAGAAAAACCGCGGTTCGCTTTAGCGAGCCGCGCACCCACGCGCCCTACTAGTTATAGTTATAATAAAAGCACCAACCCTATCTGAGTACCCTCTGTGTCACTAATTTCGTCGGTTTAGTGACCGTACTCGTCTGCGATGCTCGTTAAACTTAAACAGATTATAATTGGATGAAGAAAGACACACGATGTTCATGAAAATATAGCTATTGTGGTATGTCTTTAAAATTTTAAACCCACGGGTAACAAAATGAAAATATAAATTGAAATGTTCCTATGGAATAGTAAAATTATTATTACGGTATTCCAAAACAAATTCCAAAACTGTTTTAGGTCTTGCTTTTTAGGGCTTCTGTTTCTGAGATTATAAGAATCGTTCACCAATTTTTCAATAACTATCAAAATCATTTGAGTGGCCTGAGTGGCGCAGTTTTTTTGTAATGGTGACAAGACGAAAAAATTTTCTTACATCTTTTCCGGAGTAAAAAGTAGCCTATGTCACTTTCCGCGTTCTCAAAATTAGCCGTGCAAAAGTTGTTGCGTTATTGAAAAACAAAACAACAATAAAACACACTTCCCATTTACTATTGTAAATTGTAATTGTAATTACAGATTGGCATCCCTTTAGGAAAATCGTGCATCAGGATAAACAAAAAAACTTTAAATCCTGATATTTCTTGTTTAATTTTTCTAAGAATCTATATTTAAAAAAATATATAATCTTTAGATTTTGCATTGATTCTTCTTCGAGTGCCGAATATTTCCTTATATAATCCGCGAGAGAAGGTGGGCAGTCAGCTTTGTATACTCCTGCTTGTTCTCTATCGATAAATATAATTAGGTACATTTATCTAGAATGACTAGTCCTTACCGTACACAAAAGCTCGTTCAATATTATCATTGTATATTAAATTATTTATCAGCTCTATAAATAAGTTTATCTTTGTAAATGGGTCGCTTATAAAATACCTGCCGGCGCCCGCCGCACCAGATAAAGTGTTCGTTTGTATGTCTGTGTGTAACTGCGGAAGAGTCTTTGCGATGATTATTATAATGGCGAAGAATTTATGTACATATACAGAAGCATAAAGCACAATGTAACAGTAAGAAGCACATGTCTTTTATTGTGCTCGTTTATGGCTTCATAGACATATTATTCTATTGCATCATAGTCGCATAGTTTTCTATATTTATGCAGTTCGCGATCATGTTAAGCACTAAGTAATAGGTATATTCGTAGTTTCATTTCAAATATGGTTGAGCGAAGCAATGGCTGGATCATGCGTCGTGCTCGTGAACGGGTGCCGCCAACGGGAATGGGTCTACTTTGACTTCCCATGCTGACATTTGTGTTAGATTATATGTATTATATTTTTGAAGCTTCACTGTGGAAGCACTGTATACTTAGCTTAGTTTTATTACTTATTGTAAAATTAGTTTATTTTTTGAAAAGAGCAACTGCTGAGTTTCTTGCCGGTTCTTCTCAGCAGAATCTGCATTCCGAACCGGTGGTAGATCTGTGACATATCAAAAGTGCTACAGGGCCTACATGAAATAAATAAATTTTGATTTTTTTTTTGAATAGCTTAGGTATAATCGGTTAAGTAAGACCACAACACTTCCAGGTTGAATGGCTTCCATCTTCCTACAACAAAAGGTACTAACGAATTTTAACGGGTACCCTACCGGCACAGAGTAAGGATATCTCCTTAAACTGTACAACTACCAGGTAAGATCACAGTAATAAGATAATTTTTTTTATTCGATGACAAAATAATCCTTGACTGCGATATCACCCGATGGTAAGTGACGATGCAGTCTAAGATGGTAGCGGACTAACTTGGATGGGGCATGGCAGTGTAGATTCAACCCATACCCCTAATCGCTTTCTACACGTCATCGTGCCGGAACGCTAAATCGCTTGGCGTCTCGTCTTTGACGGTAGGATGGTAACTAACCACCTACAAAGACTCCCACAAGACCAAACTAGAGACAATTTAGAAATTGTAAATTCCCAAATTGCCCCGCCGGGAATCGAACCCGAGACCTCCCAGTTATAAGACCACAGCGCTCACCACTGCGCCAGGGTGGTCGTCAACTATTAATTTATGATCCTTACTAGACGATGCCCGCGACTTCGTCGGCGTGGACTAAGGTTTTTTGATTCCTGCGGAAAACCTGCGGAATTTTCCGGGATAAATGTGGCCCATGTGTTAATCCAGGGTTTAATCTATCTCCATTCCAAATTTCAGTCAAATCCGTTCGGTAGTTTTTGCGTGAAAGAGTAACAAACATTTTCGTATTTATAATATTAATAGGATGATCGTAAGAAGATTGTTGGTTATGTTTATTCTTAGATAGCGTTAGGGTCGCCAAATTGTAGTGTACAGTGGTACATTTATTGTGTTGTTCTGTTCTGTAGTATACAATAAATGTATTTATTCATTCATTCATACAATTATAAGCAAACATAGACAAAGCCGTTTATTTTTCTTTCAGAGTAAATAGCTAAGCCACTAAGCTTTTGTCTTATAAAATACCTAACTAGGTACCTGGTACCTAATAGGAACACAAAAGGCTAACTCCACTTGGTTGAGTCATCGCCCCATAAGCTAGTGCTCTACCGGTTTCTAGATGACCTAGGACACTCGACCTCAGACTGAGACCAGCGTTTGTGGCGGTCAAGGGGCGGCCTCAGGTGACATGCCTGCCATGCCCGACACATTCCCTGGTTATTAGTGATGTAATTATACTGATTACCACCTAGTTAGCGTCTAAATAAGGACGCGTAATTGTAGAGGATAGTATAAGCACTGCACAGTTTATGTTGGAATTATAATATCATTTTTAATATCTAAATATATAAAAGGCAAAGGTGACTGACTGACTGACTGACTGACTGACTGATCTATCAACGCACAGCTCTAACCACTGGACCGATCGAACTGAAATTTAGCATACAGGTAGCTATTAGGACGTAGGCATCCGCTAAGAAAGAATTTTTGAAAATTTCAACCCCAAGAGGGTTAAATAGGGGGTGAAAGTTTGTATGAAAGTCCGTCATTTTTCAAGTTATATCCATGAAACTTTGTATTTAGGCTTTCAAATAAAAATAAAGAAACACGTGTTTCACAGATTTTGAAAAATCCACCCCCAGAGGCATCAAATAGGGGATGAATGTTAGTATGAAGTAAAATAGGGGTTTACAAAATCGAACCTAACGTGAGCGAAGCCGCGGGTTAAAGCTAGTATTTAATAATTTTATCGCGCGTTGCTTTATTTGAATGTTCGCTATTAATTTTTTATTTCCTAGCTTATGTGGATTTACAGTTTATATAAATTCCGAGGAAAATCCTAATTTTCACAGGAATTAATGCTTGCAGGCGAAGTAGCGTGCAAAAGCAAAGTCAGTTAGTATTTTATGTGCACCTATTTGCATCATTGCATGATCAATGTACCTAAACATTGATCATTCATCTGAATTTGAAGTTATCATCGGCCCACGCCTGTTTATAGATTTCCTTCCGAATGAGAAGAAAAATTAGGTGCATTATGTAAAAAAAAATTAAAACCAAACTCAGAAGGAAGGAACACCTAAAATCCAAAATAGTTGGAGCAAAAATGTTGTACTTCACCACTATATAATATACGTACTTGAATGGCCTCAGCCAACCTTTCATATATGCTTAAAATTGTTCATTGTCCTTTAGTGTGAAAGGTGGGCTGAGACATTTTGATTTTGATTAAAATTCAACCGACCACACCTTCTAAATAATAGGATTTCGCAAGGTTTTGTGTACGCACAATAAACGTAATTGTGAAACACAAGAAACCCTCTCGGCCGAATGAATGGCGAATGAATGGCGAATGCTCTGTGAGATATGAATGAAGTAACAAAACAGATGCAAAAACAACGCCCCATTGTCTATCCCAAGTAAGATCGGCATACATCCTGTTTTACTAGGACATGGCTTGGTTTTGCACCACACATTCAGCATGCAGTTATAGTAATTAAGTGTGGGTTGGTGCTACTAGCATAATTAAGAATGGTCACTAATTTCGAATTTTAAGCTCTCCGTATTTTCCGTGAAAAAAAAATTTCACTCTTGATTTGAAGGTAGGTACCCAAATTGTAGTAATCTGGAAAAATGGAAGAGGAAGGGCATTCCAAAAAGCGGTGCTTGTAGTTCTTGCAATTCACGAGGGTGCGTTAGATTTACTTGTGGTTACATACAACGTGTACATGCACATTGCGTAAGTGTGCGTGCTTGTCGAAGTCTAGCTGGGAGCGTTTAGGTGCGAGCAAACTCTCGCTCACACTTATAGAGATACGACACACACACACAACCATGAGCCACGCACCCTCGCGAATTACGAGGCTTATATCAGGAACAAGGTATTAAAGCGCTTAGTACGCATCCATGGGATTTCAACCACGTAGGGGCAGACATTGCTGTGCCTTGCGTTTCGATGGTAGAATGGTGTTTGTGGTATAGAGTTTTAAAAATGAGTGCTGGCGATTAATTGTCTCGTAATTCGTCACGCTATGTCAGTTACTCTGTTGCTTTCACTGATCATCTACCTACTTGTCTGCGTAAAGAGAACTCAAAAGTCCACATGTAAGATTTTATCTCTTGTCCTGGCTTTTAACTCATGGAGTTGGTTGCACTACACATAACAAGCTATTATTTCGCAAACCATTCACAAAGAAAATGCTTTTTGTCCTTTCATAGACAGACATACAGACAACAGCATTACATGAACCGCTTACCTATGTTAACGTACGATTTTCACACTTATAACTATAACCTTAAAGGACATTATTGTTAGCGGTATTTTCATTCGAATTACACGTTTTGCACTTTTCATTAAACTTCTCAATTAAAGATTGCGAAACTCTGTAGAGCTATTGTAAAACTTAAAATGAAAGCATCTATAATAAAAAATAATTTAGTTATAAGCAATATCAAAGCAACTCAACAATATGAGCAAAACTATTAACTTAGACATTTCTTTGAGACCCAATCGGTTTCTACACGCCATCGTGCCGGAACGCTAAATCGCTTGGTGGCATATCTTTATTCATTAAATAAAAAATACTATACTAGCTAAGAATATGAACGCTCACCAGACATTTCAGAAAAAAAAATCTAAATTATTTAAAAATAAATAATTAATAATACCCGGGAATAAAACCCGAGACCCCCCACTTCACGGATCAGCAGCACGCCGGGGAGGTCGTCGTGACTGGAAAATCGAGCTGGAACTCCAGGTTTAGCGTTGCTAATAGAAGTTAGAACTACCATTAGATAAGTCAACAACAATGATGGCATGCCACACCTGTGTACAAACTTTACTTATTTGGCATCGCGATTGCGAACTGCCTGGCAAATTATACATAATATTTAGCTGTCAGGGCTTATCATAATATCTATATTCTGCATATTATAATAATATGTATGTATTTCTCAACTTTCGGGCTCGGTCGTTATTTATGTATCATACATCATTTACTTATACGATTTGCAACGTATCTTGACGACTTAGGTCATAATTTATAATCTTTATTGGTCATGTATCTGTTACGGTACCTATGTAATAAATTATAATATTAATAATTAATATTATTAATAATTATTAATAATTTCTCAACCATTATTAATAATTCCAAGATAATTGGTAAAAGTGATTAATTACATATTGTTACGACCACTCAACACTAGATGGCGTTAGTCTCGAAAGTGTTACGACCACACTCAACTCAACTCACTCGACACTAGATGGCGTTAGTCGCGAAAACCGGGTACGCGAACTTACCAGAACTATCCGTCCCGGCTGATCACTTCCGCGCACGTTGGGAAGATTCGAGAAAGGAACGTTCTGGAATGTCTCGGCTCATATAAATAGCCGTAGAGAGGCGCCGGAGTTCAGTTCAGTTCGAGCAACCGTCGAGGCGACTTCGAAGCGAAACCTAGTGATCAAAAGTGCTACCAGTGAAACCTACGACTTGGCTACGACCTAGGACATTGTGAGTGCTTAGTGTTTGGACCTAGTGCTTTGTAGTGCTAGTGAATAAAGTCTTTCAAGGAGTCAGCAGGTCTTTCTTTCCAAATCCAGCGAACCCTAGCACGTAACAACTGGTGTCGGAAGTGAGATTTGGAGATGCCATTGACTCCGAGAGAGGACTTCAAGGAGGGCGTCAGGACAAGGGCACAACGAGCTGCGGAGGCCACACCCAATGGGGACCAAGCTCCACCCACTGGACCCGCCCACCAGGCTCCGCCCACCGACCACGCCCCTCAGGCTCCGCCCACTTTGGCCCAAGCCCCGCCCACCGGACCCACCCACCAGGCCCCACCCACCGACCACGCCCCTCAGGCTCCGCCCACTCCGGTTCAGGCTCCGCCCACTTCAGTTCAAGCCCCGCCCACTTTGTGTCAAGCCACGCCCACTGGCCACGCCCACCGGGCTCCGCCTACTAGACAGGCCACGCCCACCATCGGCACCGCAGCTTCTACAGCCCCTCAAGTGGCCCTTCAATTAGGAAGTTTAATTGAATTAATGGAGCTGCAAAGGGCTGAAATTCAGGCAATGAAGGAATCGCACGAACGCAAGCTCGGCGCTCTGCAGGAGTCACAAGAACGCAAGCTCGGCGCTCTGCAGGAGTCACAAGAACGCAAGCTCGGCGCTCTGCAAGAGTCACAAGAACGCAAGCTCAACGCTTTGCAAGAGTCACAGGAACGCAAGCTGACTACGATTCAAGAGTTTCAAAAGGCTGAAATCAGAGCGATTCGAGAATCACAAGAGCAACAAAAATACCTCCAAGAAAAAGCGCTTTGGGCTATAAATGATGTTAGTGACACGGTGACTAAGCTTCGAAAAGATGTCGACGTAGTGGAAGAACGAGTTACCGGGTTAGGATTGGATGTTGAAAATGTGAAAACCGGTCTTACTGAACTACAGAAGAAAGTAGTGCGCCTCGAAACCACGGGAGTTGCGATGTCCAGTGGAACTACCGGAGTGGCGCAAGGACCAAGAGTGAAAGTGCCGCCATACGACGGCACTACTTCTTGGAGCGCTTATCGTCAGCAATTTCAGACTGTTGCTACTGCCAACGGATGGACGGAAGAACAGTGCCTGACTGCTCTCACTGTTGCGCTCAGAGGGCAAGCTTTGTCAGTCCTGGAAGCACTGCCACATACAGGGAATGGGTTTCAAAACCTGATGGAGGCACTTGAATCCAGATACGGGGAGCGACACTTGGAGCACGTGTTCCGTGCTCAACTTCGTGACAGAGTTCAACGCTCAGGAGAAGGACTACAACAATGGGCGTTGGAAATTGAAAAACTAGTCAGGAAGGCACATCCAGGAGCCGACTCCAAGATGGTAGACACGAATGTTGTTCAAGCATTTGTCGACGGAATCAAAGACCTGGAGGTCAGGGCTGCAGTGAGGCTTCGTCACCATACCTCGCTAAAGGAAGCATTGGCGCATGCTTTGGAGGTCGAGGCTGTTCGCCATGACATACGGCAGGCCCATAAGATCCGCGAGGTCTCTGAGGAAGTCAAGGAGGTTAAGGCTCCTATGAAGAAACGTTTTGGAGTCATGTGCTACAAGTGCGGCGAGAGGGGCCATCTTCAGCTCAACTGCCCGCAGAAGGAGACCCAGATGACAAGGATGAAAAGGATCGAGGAACAAATAGAGGAGCTGAAGAAACAAGGGGTTCCGTCCCCTGCCCGGGATCAGGGAAACGAATAAGAGCCAGGACTAAGGGGCGAGTACTGGTTGACGCGGAGGGAGCCCCGACAACTGTTATCTCCCAGGCTTGCAGCGGGAATAGTCTGGCGATTCAGGGGACTATTAACGGGACGGATTGCAAAATGACCCTAGGCACAGGAGCCTCTAGAACAATAGTGAACCCAAACCTGGTAAAAGCCGCAAGGGGACACAAAAGGAGAATTAACTGTCGGCTTCTTACTGCCTCCGGCCAGCCAATACCCGTCCTGGGAGAAGTGTCAGTTACGATGTATGTAGGGGAGTCCTCATACTCTCATGACGTTATCGTGGCTGAGATTATGGATGATTGCATCTTGGGTTTGGATTTTATGAAGAAACACAGCTGCAGAATTAATGTCGCTGACGGAGTCTTCAAGTGTGGTGAAGAAGAAATCTTCATTCTTGGAGGTGCCTGCGGGAAAGTCGCATGTGTAAAGAAAGTGATTATACCTGGACGAACGGAAGCTCAGGTGCTGGTGAAACTGCCGCCAGCTGGAAAGAAAAAGGCAAACAGATGCGTGTTGATCGAAGACACACCTACCAAGACATCGGCGCAGAAACTGATGACGGCGAGAACCCTTGTTAGTGGAAGCAGTAACGCTGTAGTCAAGGTTTTGAATCTTGGTGATCGCGAGATCTGCTTGAACAAAGGTGACGTCATTGGAAAGTGCGAGGAAGTTATCTGGATGAAAAAGTGTAGTTCGATGACAGGCGCAGACTCAGCAAACAGCAACAACTACGGATTAGTGACTGAGTTACTCGATGACTGCAAGAGTAATCTGACTTATTCGCAGGGCATGAAAGCTAAGAAGTTTCTACAGCGCTACGCGAATATCTTCTCCAGTCAAGAAGGGGACCTTGGAAGAACGTCGATGGTTCAGCATAGGATAGATACCGGAAGCGAGAGACCAATTCGTCAACGAGCAAGACGGATACCGATTGCAAAGGAAAAAGAAGTTGAAGGCCTTTTGGAGGACATGAGAAGGAATAAGATTATTGAACCGTCTGCAAGTCCGTGGTGTTCACCTGTTGTATTAGTGAAGAAGAAAGATGGTAGCACGAGATTTTGTGTTGACTATAGGCGTCTGAATGATGTCACTAAGAAGGACAGTTACCCGTTACCTAGAATCGACGACACTTTGGATACCTTGAGTGGCATGAAATGGTTCTCGACCCTAGACCTGAAATCTGGATACTGGCAGGTGGAAATTCATCCAAAAGACAAGGAGAAGACAGCTTTCTCGACCGGCAAAGGTTTATGGCAATTTAACGTCATGCCCTTCGGACTGTGCAACGCACCTGCCACATTTGAGCGACTCATGGAGTGTGTACTGGCAGGCTTAGTTGGAGAGGCTTGCTTAGTCTATTTAGATGACGTCATCATTGTCGGCCGTGACTTCGAGGACCATTTGCGAAACTTGGAGCAAGTTTTCGTCAAAATAGAGGGAGCCAAATTAAAGTTGAACCCGAAAAAGTGTCGTTTATTCAGGAGAGAGGTCAATTATCTCGGCCATGTTATCTCCAGTGATGGAATCCAGACAGACCCGGAGAAACTGGAGGCAGTTCAGAAATGGCCTACCCCTAAGGACAAAACCGAAGTGCGGGCATTCCTCGGCCTATGCTCATACTATAGGCGTTTTGTCAAGGGATTCTCAGAGATAGCTAAGCCATTACATCGGCTGACAGAAGATAAACGACAATTTAGTTGGGATGGGACTTGCGAAGATTCTTTCCAGAAACTGAAGAAACATCTGTGTGAAACACCAATCCTGGGGTATCCACAAGCTGAAGGTCAGTTTATAGTCGACACGGACGCAAGCAACACGGCCATTGGAGGAGTGTTATCCCAAAAACAGGGTGAAAGAGAAGTTGTTATTGCATATTTCAGCAAATCTTTATCCAAGCCAGAGAGAAACTACTGTGTGACAAGAAGAGAACTCTTGGCTGTTGTAAAGACGCTACAACATTTCAACAAATATCTCATCGGCAGACAGTTTTTACTGCGAACTGATCACGCAGCCTTGAAGTGGCTACTGCAATTCAAGAACCCAGAAGGTCAAGTAGCTCGATGGATTGAACAGCTCCAGGAGTATGACTTCAAGACTGAACACCGCAGCGGAAAGACGCATGGGAATGCCGACGCACTCTCACGAAGGCCGTGTTCAGAAGACTGCAAACATTGTGTTAAGCAGGAATCCAATGAAGAAGCATTAAAGCTAACGAGAACAAGTCCTTTGGGTCCCTGGGAGAATGATGCTATGAGGGAGGCTCAAGAAAAAGATGACGACCTTCGGCACATCATCACATGGAAGAAACGGGGTGATGTAAAACCAATCTGGAGTGAGGTTGCACCCACTGGCGCTGTCACTAAGGCGTACTGGGTGCAATGGGACAGTCTGATACTCCAAAACGGAATACTCTACCGGAAATGGGAGAAGACTAACGGCAGAGAGTTTCATCTTCAGATAATTGTCCCAAGAACGAGAGTACCAGATGTTCTCCGTGAAATACATGATGGCGTATCAGGAGGTCATCTAGGTGTCAAGAGGACGTTAACAAAAGTGCGAGAACGATTCTACTGGTTGCATTGTCGAGATGATGTACAAAATTGGTGCCGCAAATGTACCACTTGCGCTGCTGTAAAAGGACCACAGACCAGGAGCCGTGGGAACCTGCGGTTGTATAACGTCGGTGCACCGTGGGAACGAATTGCAGTTGACGTAGCTGGGCCATTTCCTGTAACGGAATCGGGAAACAAGTATTTTATGGTCGTCATGGACTACTTCACCAAATGGCCGGAAGTGTTCGCCATACCAAACCAAGAAGCTACAACAGTCGCTTCTAAGTTAGTCGAAGAAGTGATATGTCGCTTTGGTGTGCCTCTAGAAATCCATTCAGATCAGGGCAGGAACTTCGAATCGCAAGTATTCCAGGAAGTGTGCAGAATTTTGGGCATGCATAAGACGAGGACCACTGCGTACCATCCACAGTCTGATGGAATGGTGGAGAGATTTAACCAGACCCTTGAGAGGCATTTGGCGAAAGTGGTAGACGACAAACAAAAGGATTGGGACAAGTATATACCACTCTTCCTTCTGTCGTACCGAACCGCCGAGCATGAGAGCATAAAAGCTACCCCGGCGTATGTCAATTACGGTAGAGAACTACGAATACCAGTAGACCTATTGACAGGAGGGTCACCAGAGGAACCAGAGACCGTACAAGACTATGTCTGTGATTTAAAGGAAAAAATGCGCTATATACACGCCTTGGTTCGGGAAAATGGATTGCAGTCAAGTGAGAACATGAAAACCAGATACGACCGGAAATCGAACACGAGCGGCTTCGAGGAAGGATCACTGGTGTGGCTGCATAACCCAACTCGCCGGAAAGGGAAATCTCCAAAGTTGCAGACCAAGTGGGACGGTCCATACAAAGTGGTGACCCGACTGAATGATGTGACTTATAGGATTCAAAAGCATCCAAGGGGGACATTCAAAGTGGTACACATAGACCGCCTGGCGCGTTACCATGGCAGTAACAACGATGCTCGGGACGAGCATCTCTAAGAAGGGAGTAGTGTTACGACCACTCAACACTAGATGGCGTTAGTCTCGAAAGTGTTACGACCACACTCAACTCAACTCACTCGACACTAGATGGCGTTAGTCGCGAAAACCGGGTACGCGAACTTACCAGAACTATCCGTCCCGGCTGATCACTTCCGCGCACGTTGGGAAGATTCGAGAAAGGAACGTTCTGGAATATCTCGGCTCATATAAATAGCCGTAGAGAGGCGCCGGAGTTCAGTTCAGTTCGAGCAACCGTCGAGGCGACTTCGAAGCGAAACCTAGTGATCAAAAGTGCTACCAGTGAAACCTACGACTTGGCTACGACCTAGGACATTGTGAGTGCTTAGTGTTTGGACCTAGTGCTTTGTAGTGCTAGTGAATAAAGTCTTTCAAGGAGTCAGCAGGTCTTTCTTTCCAAATCCAGCGAACCCTAGCACGTAACAATATTCACTTTTATCGATTATTATAGGTAGGCATTGATTGTCTAGGTTAGATTGTCACTACAAAGTAGGCACGTCAATTATGCCTATAAAAGAAGAGTTCCCTCGATTTCTCCAGGATCCCATCATCAGATCCTGACCTGATGACAATGGGATCACCTGGAAAGTATACCCTTTCAAACAAAAAAAGAATTTCCCAATCGGTTCAGGCGTCTTCGAGTAATCGGGGAACATATATAAAAAAAAGTTCTGACGAATTGAGAACCTCCTCCTTTTTTGGAAGTCGATTAAAAAGAAGAAGACGACAATAGTGCATGGAGTGGATTTGAACCGTCAACCCTTCGGGTTTCAGCCTGCACCTTTAACCGTTGAGCTATTGAGGCTGCAGCGATGTTGTTTGTTGGGTCAAGGCTTACTCCTGATACTCAATCAAGCTTCAAGGATTGTGTTGTTTTATAAGAAGTGTCCACTCAAATTACCATAAAAATAGAATAGAATAGAATAGAATAGAATAGAATAGAATAGAAATATTTTTTATTCAAATAAACTTTTTACAAGCACTTTTGAATCGTCAATGAATCTACCACTGGTTCGGAATGCCTTTCCTGCCGAGAAGAGCCAGCAAGAAACTCGGCGGTTGCTCTTTTCAAAAAAATCAAAATTTTACAATTGTTATTGAAACTATGCTATGTATTCAGTGCTTCCACGATGAATTTTCCTGAGTACAATACAAGTAAAAATAAATACAATACAAATACAAATAAATACAATTCAATACATGTCAACACAGGCAGGCAAAAGCAGACCCATTCCCGTTGGTGGCACCCGTTCACGAGCATGACGCATGATCCAGCCATTGCTTCGCTCAACCATATTTGAGGGAACGTAACAACCCGCATCACACGACACCACCACAGAAATGTTTAAAGAGAGCATGACTACTCAGGCTACCCATGTTGAGGCATCGAATTGAGTATCAATATTAAACTATTCATTTTGAGACATGACTGAGACACAAATAAAGTGGAAACACCGTAGAACAGAATACAATAAATTCATGTTACATAGGATAGTTATCACTGTCTCATGAATCACTGGAGCGAATTATATCCACGCTTTTTTATCATTTATGTAGTCTTCGATTGTATAATATGCTTTTTCCATGAGAGCGGATTTAATTGATTTCTTAAACTTGTGTAGAGGCAAGTCTAAGATTGATTGTGGAATTTTATTGTAGAACGTCACGCCCATTCTCACAAATGACTTTTGGACCCTCTTGAGGCGCAGCCCAGGATACATGAGCTTATTTGGATTTCTACTTGGTCTATGGGATAAATCACCCTTTTTTTTGTAACTCAAAATGTTTTGTCTGACAAATATTATGTTGTTGTAAATATATTGTGAAGCTACTGTAAGAATGCCTATCTCTTTAAATCTTTCTCGAAGGGAATCCCGCGGCCTCAAATTATAGATTGCGCGGATTGCCCTCTTCTGCAAAACAAAAATTTTTCCAATATCGGCTGCCTTACCCCATAGCAAGATTCCGTATGACATAATACTATGGAAATATGCAAAATAAACAATTTTTGCAGTTTCTATGTCAGTCAACTGTCGAATCTTCCTAACAGCGTAAGCAGCAGAGCCAAGTTTGCCAGCAAGCGTTGCTATATGAGTGCCCCATTGTAGCTTTGAGTCCAGGGTTAATCCCAAGAATACTGTGGATTCCTCAGTTTTCAAAGGTTCATTATTTATCTTTAAATTCTTACTGACCGTTCTCGTGTTAGGTAATAAAAACTCAACACACTTGGTTTTTTTGGCATTTAAAAGTAGATTATTTACCGTAAACCATTCAGAAATTTGAGATAATGCACTATTTACATCGTCAAAATTGTCTTTCGTCCTATCGACTTTAAAAATTAAAGACGTATCATCAGCAAATAGTACAATATAAAATGACATCACAATTTAGCGGGAAGGAAAATTCTTTACTCGATTACCTAACTGTTTAAAAGGAAACAGTAATTACGAGAACCGAAAATATAAACTTAATTTTGGACATACCAAAAAAACGTGTTTCTTCAAACTCAAACTCAAAATTATTAGACCAACATGTGGCTCTTATGACAAGTCAAGAATCTACCACCGTTCGGAATGCTGATTCTGCTGAGAAGAGCCGGCAAGAAACTCAGCAGCTGCTCTTTTCAAAACAAAAAAAAATGTTACAATATGTAGCTAGAGATAGATAATCTTGTCTTCAACGCCATCTACAACGTTTCTGTAGAGCATAAGTACTCGTGCAGCTTATTTTATTTTGCAGGCAGTTTAGGCGTTATGGTGGAACATATACGTTAATAAACACATACCCACATACAAACACTTACACGACTGCAATAATCATAACCTTTCCTTTCGGCTTTTGTGTAAGTTAAAAAAAAGGAAATGAGTAATATTCAAACGCGATTATCGAAAAAATTTCCAGAATCGAGGATAACCTTCAATTTGGGAACGTTCGTACCCTTCAATGTCGAAGGGCCGAACAATGCAAACAACTAAATTATGTAATTTTATACGCCATTATTATGCTCAAATATGGCGGCGCCCACGTGCCGTCGCCGAAAAAAAACACAAATTATTTAAAGCGAATCGTCTCTGTGTTTACGAGCTTTTTGACCGACTTCAAAAACGGAGGTTATGGCTTGGATTGTATACTTTTTAGGTACCTACTAGATACACCTCCTTTACACGTAAAGCGGTGATGATTTTTAGCCGACTTCGGGCTAACGTCGTGCATCGATTTCATCGTTTCTACTTAGGTCCGCCCGACTTCAAAATACGTGTACAGTAAAGAGTTACACACCTATTCTCAATTCCATACACGTTTTCACATTTGATAAAGATTTACCTACTTACTTGGATTCAGCCGGTGCAAGACCGAGACCTGTGGAGGTCCATGCAAGAGACCTGTGTCCAGCAGTGGACGTCTATAAGTTGAAAAAGAAGAAGAAGAAAGACTTCGGTTTGATTAGTTGGTTGGTAACATGCTTATAATTGCGGTTTGGCGACCCCGGAACCCCGCACCGAGAACCGCAATGATGGCAGACCCCCCAATAGGTGGACCAACGACATCCATCGAGTTGCGCGGAGCCGCTGGATACAGGCGGCGCAAGACCGAGCCCTGGAGAAATCCATGTAAAAACGTCTATTAGTTGAAAAAGACGATTACTACATGGCAAGCGTGAGCATTCGCCTTAACTGAGAATGGCTATTAAGATAAGCAGCGCGGGGGCGGGCGGTTATGGCGCGTGACCTATAAAAACTGCTCCTTTTCGGGGGCACCATGCTCTGTTCGCGGTACAGCGCACTACGCAATTATACTGTTTACCTGTACCCTACCCAGCAGGCCGGCACCTTCCTTCCTCACTAATGGTCTCTGGGATTTTCTAATTGGGTATTTGACTGTTGTCAAATGTGGATACTTATTAATTGCATTCGAAAATTGAACATCTAAGAATAGCATTTGTAAAAACAGATTTTGAATTTTTTTATAGTACCTATGCAGGACAAAATATGAAGAATTGGACTGGTCCACAAGAATTAAAATACATTGGCATACCAATGACCTTTTTCTTCAAATATAAATAATACCTACCTACCTATTTCTTCTTCTTAATGTGCCATCTCCTTGCGAAGGTTGGCAATCGTTAGGGCGATTTCAACTTTTGAGACCGCTGCTCTAAACAGTGCTCTTGTGCTCTTCCCGAACCATTGACGCAAGTTTTTTAGCCACGAACTATCACCTGCCACTTTCCCCTGCATGATCAGTTGAAGGAGTTCATATTTGCCGGTGTTACGCATCACGTGCCCAAAATACTCCAATTTCCTCTTCTTAACGGTTGTAAGTATCTCTGTGACCTTCCCCATTCTTTGTAACACAGTGCTATTTCGTACGCGGTCTCTCCAAGAAATTCGTAACATACGTCTGTACACCCACATCTCGAACGCTTCCAGTTTTTTAGACAGGGTTTCTGTCAGCGTCCAAGCTTCTACACCATAGAGAAGTACAGAAAAAATATAGCACCGCGCTATGCGTGTTCTGAATACCTATTTATTTTTTTAAATATAGACCGTCCAGCAGTTCATACTCTTCCTCTACTGGTCTGTCCTTCTACACAGCAGCAGTGGGATTGCTCAACCTCTGATTGGCTGAATTTATGACGTTCTTGCTGCATCGATGCAACTTAGCCAATAGCGAGAGATCCTCAAACTGATGCAATCATATTTTTTTTAGACAATCCCACAGTACGTGATAATAAAGCGTTGAAGATATGGCTGGAAGAAGTAGCCGGAAAAAAATAATACGATACTTTAAATGCATACTATCACCAAACGATTGTTCTAGGATAGTTTAGAGGTAGGTATTTCGATTTTTTTATTTGATTGTTATTCTACTATTACTTAGAATTACTACAGCAAAAAAATGTATAGTAGCCTTGCTACAAAGTTTGACCACCCACTTATTATATTTACATTTTAATTATGTTGTTGTGACAAAAAATAATGAACACTAGTTTTTGCGCGATACGCGAGCTGTCGTCGGTTGAGGTACTTGTCCTTTCGTCACGTGTCGAGTATTTAACTAGTCTATCAACTAACATTTAGGCTCTACATCAAGGGTTGTCTCTTACTTCTATTTGACTCCGTCCCCGTGGAGTTAGATTTTTAAAATCCCGCGGGAACCCTCCGTTTTTCCGGGATAAAAGACAGCTTACGTCACTCTTCGAGTCCTCATTCAACCCATGCTAATATAACGTCGTTCCCTTGCTCCGTTGTTGCGTGATTGAAGGACAAACAAAATCACTTTTCTTTTAAGGATTATAAAAACTTTACGCATTTTAACTAATTCTATAACTTTGGATTGTATCAGCTATGTTTCAGTCGCTTATGGGCCAAATCAGCTAACTATAAGAATCAGTCAGAAGCGTCATTTGAATCATCTCAAGTCTCAACCTCCACCGGCTTACTTCTAGGCACAGGACTCCTCTTGGATGAGAAAGGCTAACCACATAGTCCACCACGCTAGCAAAGTGTGCGTACCTAGAGTTCTACATAATGTTCTCAAGGGTGTGTGACATCTGCCAATCCACACTTGGCAAGCATGGTAGAGTATGGTCTAAAGGCTCTAATCCGTCTCATTCTGAGGGGAAACTTGTAGGCAGTAGTTGATGACGATAATGATGATGAAGAATGATGGTGGTGAAATCTTTCGGCAAAACAAATATGAAAACAAGTGAGCAGTGAGACTGTTGGACGGCCCTACAGAGATCTAATAAGTTGCAAAACAGTTAAGAATGCCATCATCGCCCACTCGGCGAAATGTGACCAGCGGTGGGCGTGCTGCGACCTGCGCCTAGACGTTGGCGACATTGTACCAATCGCCGGTTTGATGTGAACATTTAGTTGACGCACATTTTCATCACCCTTTTTCTATTACAAGATAGACTTGTGCTTGACGATAATCGTAACTAAAAGTAACATCAATGGTGAGGTCTAACTTGGAGTGCGCTTGACTAAAAGATGCCTATTTACTCTTAGATTGAATGTCTACTCGTAAGGAAGCCAATGGACACGGCTTCTCGCAGTTCTATGGTAGAACGGTGAAAGAGGTGCAAGGTTGTGAAGTTCCTGAGCGCACTCGCCAAAGTATATCCGATACGATAAGACCAAAAGACAGGCGACATTGAGTCGGTACATGTAGACTGAGCACCTGATTAAAAATAGAACTAAGAAGTCTATCCAACTAAAGCATCAATATGATTTAATATATAGACAATTTCCACATATTCACACAGTAAAAACGTCAGTCTATTGCGTCCATGCACATACATGTACATGGAAGCCATTACAGTAATGAATAGCGCACTCGTAATTCATGATAAATCAGAGCTTTGTACGTAATTGTTTTGCAAAAAACAAAATGGCCGCGTGGGCGGTATGGCAAATCGCTGGGAGACATATTTTATGGCAGTAAATTAATAGTCTATAACAAACCGCTTATAAAAACACTTGTCCATATTGAACATGTTTTGATTATAATATGCATTAACTTGACGTACTCGTAGGTATATTTATTTCTTTGCGTGGAGTTTGAAGACAAGATTTCTCTGACTTCACTATAGGGATACAAACTAAAATTATTTTATACTTTGTAGTAGTAGCGTTTGAAGTCGGTTTTTAAAAAGAATTTTTATCATTCCAAGATCTGAAAGAAAAGGGGGCAACACTAGCCCGTTGTCACATGAGAAGTTGCGCGCATTGTCTTCGTTAATGAGTGCTAATAAATAAATGAGTGCATCCGAATAAATCAATGGCACTCATTTACACGCGTTAACAGTTATTAACAGTGGTTAAAAGCTTGTAAAGCACTCAATTGATCGATAAGAACGCAAATTGTGTGGAAACAAATTACGCCGCAAGTAATGCATATTTATTGGCACTTATTCCTTGCGGTTTTATATCCATTTTATTCATTTTTATAATGTTTATGTAAGGACTTGTTATTGGCGCCATTAATTTGAATAATTACTATGTAAAAGATTGTTTTTAGAGTAGTGGCTTGTGAAATATCGGATACATAGACCATTAATAAGTTTCGGGATAGAATGTAGTCTAAGTTACTTTTAGGGTTCCGTACCCGAAGGATAACCAACGGGACCCTATTACTAAGCCTCCGCTGTCCGTCCGTCCGTCCGTCCATTCTGTCCATCTGCCTGTCCGTCTTTCTGTCAACGGGATGTATCTCATGGTCCCTCATACAGAGACAGTTCAGAGAATGTGTATTTCTGCTGCCGCTATAACAGCATATAATAAAAATAAATTAAAAATTAAAGGGGGCTGCTCCACTAGGAACATGTTTCTTCGGCGTTTTTTGTCATCCAGCTTTTTATGCTATCCAGCGCTAGTAATGTAAGCTCTGACTCGCTCTACTTTCTAGAAGAAAAGAGATTTTATACTACTTTCAGAAACATTTGCTTGAAATAAGAGATAGAGGAGAAAAATAAAAAAAATCAGATAATTTTTAACGACGTTTGGTTTTGTTTTGATAAATATTCTCTTTTCCCCTCCAAATAAGCGTAACGGTTATGTTAGCTTAGGTATAAAAATAAAGCAACTAATGGAAATTGAATCATCGACCTTTCGATTTTTAGTCTGCGCTTTAACCTTTGCGCTAATGTGGCTATTTACCATTTCAGGATAATGCTTTAAAAAAAGTCTGAGAATGGGAGTTTACTGTGGTTGTCTACACTTAGTTATTTGTTATTTTATGGGAGCTATGGTCGTAACAAAGGTTCCTGAACACAATGCCCTGTCTCCCATGTCACACTTCACTCGTTACCACTAACCATTGTTTGTTTATGAATAGATTAGTTTTTTACTTGAAAAATACATAAAATCAATAGAAATGATTAGCATCAATAATCGATTGTTCGATTCTATTCTATCGCCGTTATTTTCTCCACAAACTTTTTGTACCTACATCTTGTGTAAGTGGTTATAAAGGCACCTAAGCTTTTTAACTTTAATATGTTAACGTTGAAACCCGAAAAATTAGGGCCATAATGATAAGAAGAGAAGAGAGGGGAAAAGGAAAAAAGGAGAGATCTAGAGGGTCAGCACGGAGTAATGCTATGTACTTCCGTACATCAGTAGGTACGGAACTGCATTTCATTACTCCAGAAGACATGGGGTATTTTTCCTTTTAGGCTTTTATACCTTCGAACACCGTCGCAGGAAGTTGGTTCCACACTTTCCACATGTACGTGGAAGAAAAGATCTGGCACATCGGACGGTCGAAGTGCAGCCATTAGCCAAGCACCCAGATGGTGAGGGTGAAATTGTAATAATATAATGTAATGTATAATCGCAGGCGAATCATTCCGAAAACTCTACTTGTGTAACTGACGCCTTATTGTTGAATGAAAAGTATTATAAGTACTTAAATATACCTCTCCGGTGTCGGGGCGAAACGTACGTCGAAAGTAGTATAAGTCTTGTGTGGTGGTGCATGTGAGTGGTGGTGGCATTGCTTGTTTGGGAACTTGGCTTTTCTGCTTGGTTGGGAAGGTAAGCGGTGCTTAGCTTGTAACTGCATGTTTGACCATAAAGATTTTTTCTGTTGGCGGATTTTAGCAACATAACTCTAATAATAAAGATTTTAGAATTGATTCGTGGTTTCATGAGATAATTGTTATGAAATAGTACCACTAACTCTAACCGTAAAATAACTCTAACCTTTTCTTGCTTATTATACCTCTGTTTATCTCGCTCGTGTCTCATGTGATAATATTCTGGAGCATGATCACAGCGTCGCCTCGTGCCGCGCGCTGCATCGTCACATCAATTACAGTCAACCTGCGCCCCGGCCTGCACACCAATAATTCTGAATTAAACCATTCATTCAGAAACGGTATGAGTGAATAACCGAACAGATGCAAAGCTTCATACATATTTCGATACCTCCTACGATTCGACCATTTAGCCAGGACTTGGCAAGCGCATGCATTCCTCTCTGCCGAAGTACATGTACAAACGTACGTGTTAGCTTGTAAGTGTGACAGCTTTAGAGTTGGTGTGCGTTTATATTAAGTTTTTTACTCACTTCTGCACAAGTTTTTTGTGCAGAAGTGAGTAAATGTGTGCTGTACGTAGGCTGTACGTAGGCTGTACGTGATTACCTCACCTCCCGCAGAAAGTGGCAGAATATATTCAGTACTAAATCTGCGTAAAGGCTCGTCCCGGCTAAATGGTCGAAGCCTCCTACGTAGGTTGTTGTATCCCCAAAACGCTTACGTGACGCTTTAATTGTTGTAATGATAAATACAATGGTTTAGGCCGTCGTTTTAATAACGATACAACTTTATACGTCTTGAAAGTCGACCTCCCTGGCTCAGTGGTGAGCGCTGTGGTCTTATAACTGGGAGGTCTCGGGTTCGATTCCCGGCGGGGACAATTTAGGAATTTATAATTTCTAAATTGTCTCTGGTCTGGTCTGGTGGGAGGCTTTGGCCGTGGCTAGTTACCACCCTACCGTCAAAGACGTGCCGCCAAGCAATTTAGCGTTCCGGCACGATGGCGTGTAGAAACCAATTAGGGGTATGGGTTGAATTTACACTGCTATATCCCTTCCAAGTTAGCCCGCTACCATCTTAGACTGCATCGTCACTTACCATCAGGTGAGATCGCAGTCAAGGGCTAACTTGTCATCGAATAAAAAAAAAAAAAGTAGATATGTTCAAAAAAATGCTGTTTTTAATTTTTTTATAACGAACACATAAAATAGATAAAAACAAATGATATAGTGCACAAAACCTAAAATGCCAATTTTGTGGGATACCACAACTTATGTAGGAAGTATCGATGTAGTCGACCAACTTGTCTATTCAGTTGACGTAGTCGCTAGTGAAGCATTTAGGATTGCCTCCTAAAATATTAATTAATCGGCACTGCATTTTCATAGCATTTAATGTTCTTTGAACATTCATTTATACGAATTTCCAAAAAAAAAAACACTTACCTATGTGTTAGTTTTAACAAATATGCTGTCCTTTCAGCTGTTCATATGTACTTAGGTATTATATTAATGAGAAAATAATTATGTTTGTTTATTTTTTAGTGGTTTGACCTTCGATCACATTACAATATAACTACGTATTCATGCATCTCAATGCAAATCTGATGGATGGCCAAAGTTAAGGACATTGAGTGACATGGGTTTTTTCTTACTTTTTACCCGGAAAATCAATTTAAATTTTAAAAAACTCGATTTTAAAGAACTCGAAGGCGGGATTTTTAAAACAGTCACACAGACAAACATTGATATTTGCCTTCATTTCTCTTACCTAATTCCTGCCTGTGAAAAGGTATAAATTGTGCACGATCATTAGAAGTTTAGCTTCTGGTCGGTAATCTGCTCATGTGGTAACGGCGAAGTCATATCGAGTGCATATCTCTATCGCCGTAGATCATTGTTTAAGTAGCTTGTTTACTCAACTAGGTTGGTATGTGATCTGTATGTGATAGGGTTTCAATGGCGCACTAAAATTATTTCCTAGAACCGACTTCAAAATAATATGATGAACTTCTCTATTTCAATCGACTATGGAGAAACAAAGGAAGGTTTATTTTGTGTGTCAGTCTATGTTTAGTTTGTACAATAATAAATAATAACATATAACTTCTTAGAGGTCCTAATTAATGTGAAAATTCTAAAAAACTTATTATTAAAATGGTGATTCCCATGTCTACGTTTTTAAAAAGGGTTTCTTTCACGTATAGGTCGTGGATATCTTTGAATTTCCTCTAAGTTATGCATAAGTTATGCGTTGTTTTTCTTGCCAGTCAGTCTTATTAGCAAATGAAATGTAGTAAAATACGTATCTATACATTGATCATATTTAATATGTATAATATACTATGTATTTATACGTAATATACTGTGTATATATATTATACTATCCTTACTAATATTATAAATGCGAAAGCGTGTTTGCTTGTTGGTTTGTCCTTCAATCACGCCGCAACAAAGCAATGGATCGACGTGATTTTTTGCATGGCTAAAGTTGGGGACCGGGAGAGTTACATAGGCTAGGAGTTCGCGCGGGATGTTTAAAAAATAAATCCACACGAGCGAAGCCGCGGGCATCACCTAGTATAGTATAATCTTTATAACAAACTAACGATGCACATTGTGTTATTTTACCTCAAAATCGGACATCCCTTTTTTATGATACTAATCGAAACTTTAAGCTTTTTTTAATGCTAGAGTAGAACACCCAGAAGTTAATTCTGTTTAGAACCGGAGTTATAAATTTTTTTATGGTTACCAGAAAAAAACTAAGAAATGCTGTAACTTTCTATGTAACGAAAGTTTTTAAGTTTCAATTATAGCATGCTATAAAATCAATTAAGTGCTATTTTTGGAAACATATAATTAATTTCTAAGTGAACAATAAAGGAAGATATGTTTTTTTTAACTAATTTTGAAATTAATTTTTTTCTCGTCTTTGTATAGATATTAGCATCTAATTTTCACATATTGTATTTATTAGTGCTATGTTAACCCGCCTGTATAATATCAGATACGTAACACTTAGGACTTCGGAGTAATATTTTTTTTAGAAAATTCTGTATTTTCAGAAAAAGGCGAAATAAAAGAATTGCATATGATATTTATACAATTATTTATAGGTCAAAGTGGCATTATATACAGGGCATTTTATAAGCTAAACAAAATAATTTTAGTATTAATAATAAAGTTAATATTCTTAATTTTGTGATTTTTACATTTTCTTTTTTTTTCTCATAAACCATTTACGATTAGCAGTAGATATCTATCTGAAAACATACCTCGTAACTGTATTGTTACTAGTAAAAAAAATCACACAGAAATCTATGAGGACATTGGAGATATGAGATTTTACAATTTCAATGATATTAGGGTTGTCACAAAGATCTTAATTACAAATGTACGAGAGAAAATTCTAAAAAAGTGGCTGAAAGAAAGAATTTTTATCCGACTGTGGAAACGGAGGGTTATGTTTTTCAGGGATTATTATTGAGTTGCATAAAATGAAATTTTTAAAATTCAATTACTCCGAGGTCCTAAGTGTTACGTATCTGATATTATACAGGCGGGTTAACATAGCACTAATAAATACAATATGTGAAAATTAGATGCTAATATCTATACAAAGATGAGAAAAAAATTAATTTCAAAATTAGGTAAAAAAACATATCTTCCTTTATTGTTCACTTAGAAATTAATTATATGTTTCCAAAAATAGCACTTAATTGATTTTATAGCATGCTATAATTGAAACTTAAAAACTTTCGTTACATAGAAAGTTACAGCATTTCTTAGTTTTTTTTCTGGTAACCATAAAAAAATTTATAACTCCGGTTCTAAACAGAATTAACTTCTGGGTGTTCTACTCTAGCATTAAAAAAAGCTTAAAGTTTCGATTAGTATCATAAAAAAGGGATGTCCGATTTTGAAATAAAATAACACAATGTGCGATGGGGCCCCATGAGATTGACCCGCATAGTACATCAAACTTCCTACTAAGTGCAAGTGAGATACGAGTTCATCCCATTACGGTACAAAGTCCATGGTACGCGCATGGTGCGCACTTTATTTCAATGGTCTACACAGACTCGCGCCGCCCCCCGGATCCGTCTAACCCTAAAATACCCCGCGCCATCTGCAAGCCATTAATGTTGCGTAATCCGATATATTGGCAGGGCTGACGAAAAAAAATATGTATTTTGTCTATGCTGCCCATAATAAACGCCAAAACAATTTTTATTTTATTTTATTCGATGACAGGGTAGTCCTTGACTGCGATCTCACCTGATGGTAAGTGACGATGCAATCTAAAATGGTAGCAGGCTAACTTGGATGGGGTATGGCAGTATATATTCAACCCATACCCCTAATAGGTTTCTAGTCGCCATTGTGCCGGAACGTCTTGACGGTAGGGTGGTAACTAGCCACGGCCAAAGCCTCCCACCAGACAAAATTTGCTATTTTCCTACACTATGTCGAAACCAATTTAGAATGGTTAAAGTCAATTTTCTTCTTTATACGCATTTACTACGCATTTTCGTATCCGATTAAGAACACGCATGCGGTAAGATTCTATAGTCACGCTAGTAAATAAATTCCTTATCATGAAGTAAAAGTAAGAGTTATAAGAAATGAACGTGACAAAGTGATATTAAACATTATAATATAAACGTAAAAATTCCTTTTACAAAATCGACTTCAAACGCCGCTACAAAGTATAATATCAATTGTGCCTATAAAAGAACAGTTCCCTCGATTTCTCCAGGATCCCACCATCCAATCCTGACCTGATGACAATGGGACCACCTCGGAAGTACCACTTAATCCTTTCTATTTTCGATTTTTTTTTCAATCGTAACAAGTCGACAGCCCTGTTCCCAGCATCCGCGGTGTCCAAAAAGAGCGAAAATACAGGCGTCAGTCTCTGTATGGCGTACAGTTTATTGACTGCATCCGTTCATGTGATGCAACCTTAGACACATACCATCAAAGTTATGGTATTATGATAAAACGAATGGCGTAGTGTACTGGGTAATCACTGCTTTACCTACGTGTACTCAACAGCCACTCTAACATCATAATTTTATAAGCAAGTAAAAGCATTTTCTCGAGTAAAAGACGCTTGTTGTTCACTGTTTAAGTTATAATTCTTAGCCAAGTAATAGGTACCTAGTTACTATTTTTTTTATGTGCGAGCCTGTCGATTGATTTCTGTAAATAATTCTGTAAAGCAAAGGACTTAAGTCGATTATCCTAGCTGAACTTGACTAATTCCTTGTTCCTTGCTTTCCCTTCTAAATAAGCGTAAAACTTGTGTTACGAGTGAGTACGACAATAGTGCAACGGGATTGAACCGTCGATCTTTCAATTTTCAGTCTGCACCATAAACCGTTAAGCTATTGAGGCTGTGGTAGATTAAGGATTTTCTGCCAAGAAATTCTTAGGAAATAATTAAAAAAAGACACAACCTAAGTCAGTGAATAACTTAAGTAGGTACACACAAAAAATAGATCCGTAGTAAAAGTCACTATAGTTATCTCAACTAGGATGTTTGCCCCAAAAAAGGATTTACGACGGCTTCAAAAAAGGGAACGAATATTAAACCTTTAATGCGCATTATAAATTAGTACTGTAAACAAACGTTACGAAACCAAACTGTTTCCAAATCCCGGCCACATCCCGGCGCGGCGGCGTGTTCTCCATGCCAGCGTAAAGAAACTGCATACTCACATAGGCTTCATTTATTACCCTACTGCAGCATGCAAAGGAGGGTAATGTGTTTATCAATCTATATATGTATGTGGCGCTCTGAACACCAAACGAATTTTACGCATTTTAGCCAATAGCGAGCGAGTATCGGCCAATCAGAGGCTATTGCAATCGTCACACTGCAATCATGTTTAGTCAATCACAGAACTGATAAGAACTACTCAAACAGACTTCATTCCATCTTCCCATTGACATCGCGGGAGGTCGCGATCACGGTCCATTCAAACACTGTTCCGAGAACGCAGCTATTTTACATCGAACAGATAACAGCCATCAATGAGCGCGGACGATTACACGGCTCTCATTGAGTAAACAAGCGAGGATCGCAAACAGGGCCCTCTGTTTAGCGTCCGGGCCGGCATAAAGTTGGGCGCCTGTGAGTCACGACAGATGCATCCGCGCTGCGTCAACACGCAATCTCAACCCTCAGTCAATGCTACTCTAATTCTGAGATCTATAGCGCGTGCTCTGACTTAGCTCAGAGTTGAGATAAGAATTAAAACGGGACACAAATATGCTTTGACATAAATCTGTCTCGTTTTATCTCTGTCTTGAGTCTGAGTAGAGCTAGAGTAAGGTCTATTTTAAGCCTAAGAAACTTGGACGTGTTAGAGAAAGAGGTCTCGTTGAGAGTGAAAGGTTTTTGGATTACTCTTTCGAGATATTTGTGTTTGCTCACATTTACGGCTCGTAAGTATTATCTTTAACAGAAGAGTGAATAGCCAGTCATTTTAGGCAACATTTTCCATCTAGTGTCACTGTGGACTATAATTTACTTAAAAAATAATCAAGTCTTATGACTGTCAAGTTTTTAAACAATAATTTCGTGCTCGCTTCTCTCGCACTTTAGGTTTCCACGCAAATTCTTTCTCACGCTAGCTAATGGAACATACTTACAACGTTCACACCTTGAAATTTTCGAATTTGGAAAAAATAATATTTCTTTGCTACAATCCCCCAAACCCTTACAAAAATCAATAGGACAAAACGCACCGCTCTCTGTACACCGTCGTTTCTCCAGGTGTAAAAGAAACGCAAGAACAACAAAACACCAACACACACACAAACCCTTCGAAACACACTCGACGCACCTTTTGCAAAGGATTTTAGCAAAGAAATATTACTTTTTCTTTTAATGTGGAATTCCGCAAAGTAGCGCCTGCTTCTATCCAATTACATACATATATATACATTGTCCCTGAAAGTCCCTGAAAAAATTCCTATGAGTAGTGAAAACTAAATAATCCTAAGTTTATAAAGAAACTCAATCGGTTATAAACTTATAAACAAACTCAGTTCACCTTGTCATTCTAATCTTCGTTCGTGCTAACAGAGCACCCTGTACAGTATCACAATGTCATAGAGACACAGAGAGTAGACGCCGTTCACCTCAGCATCATCAGATAACATTCCTGTCGCCGACGAACAATACCCTCTATTGATCAATAAACTCTATTACATCAATACCGCTGCGAGCGCCACCGCATAACTTGGTTCACATTCTTGATAAGTAGGTATGTAAATTATGATCAATATCCAAAAAATAAGGCTCAGGGTCACTCAGCGGGCGATGGAGAAAGCTATGCTCGGAGTAACCCTGCGAGTACAAATTAGAAATGAGGAGATCCGTAGGAGAACCAAAGTCACCAACATAGCTCAGCGAGTCGCGAAACTGAAGTGGAAATGAGCGGGGCACATAGTTCGAAGAGCTGATGGGCGATGGAGTCCCAAGGTGCTGGAGTGGCGACCTCGCACCGGGAAGCGCAGAATTGGCAGATATAGGTGGAACGACGACATCAAACGAGTCGCAGGAGCCGCTGGAAACAGGTGGCGCAAGACCGAGACCTGTAGAAGTCCATGCAAGAGACCTTTGTTCAACAGTGGACGTATACCCTTTACATTCCCCGCGGGCACCCGTTTTATAGAGTAAACCACTGTCATAGCGTAAAATCCCAGTCACGTATTGAACTTATTGGTTTTTTATGTATCGATGAATTTTAACCGATAGAGAGAGAGTACCAGCCAATCAGAGGTTAATGCGATTGTCACATTGTTAGCTTAGAGCATTTTGACCAACTGTAGTAACCATCTTTACCGCATACGGGCAGTACGTACTTTCTATATCGAGCAGAATATTGTTGGTTTCCATAGCAACGTCGTCCGCTGCAACGACGCGACGGCGACGACAGCCCGGCCCGCATCGCGCAAACAAACATACATCGATAGTGATGTGAGTTATTTAAAGTAGATATCGATAAAAACTTATCTTCTGTCTTATCAATGTTATGATTGATTTAACTCTGTTCTTGTTTATTAATCAATATAATTTTTATATGTTATAATATAATATATAATTAATTGAATTTTACATTATTTTGTGAATGGTTCGCTGGTGATTCGCTGAATATGTTTTGAACTAAATTCAATAATTACAGTGATATTTCGCGCTATGTACTTCCAAAATAGTCGTGACTAATATTAAAATTAATGGGAAAATATATACGATACGATTCGCATTTGATGTGATTTTGTCCCCATGGACTGTACCCATGCATAGTTGAGCATCTGAAAAGTGACAGGCCTTTTATCGTGGAAAAACAAAGAGTTCCTGCGAGATATTTAAAAAATCTAGAGCCACGCGGATGATATATATAAATAAATGGACTCGTGATATCTTGAACTAGCAAAATGAATTAGTGAAGTAAATGAATATTAATATTCCATTCAGTAAACCCAGGTGGTTCCTCCGAGAAGCTAGCAGCGTTTATTTCTCAACCGCAATCAACTATACACCTGTCCTTTGACATTTCAACCGATGTAATTGAGATATGAATTGCAAATTATTTTGAGTAGTGTACAATGATCGATCGGCGTACGACGCCGGAATTCAAATGTCAAGAGAACTGCTCTCTATAAGTACATTTAGCGTTTTCGCGGTTCAAAGTCAAGAAGCCTTTTAGCACCGGTATGTTTGTATGTAGTATGTACCTATCGATGTATATGTTTCATCCATTTTATTTAGAAACCATGTAGCACTACTAGCTAGAGATTTTGATGGAAGTGGCAAGTAGCGGAAGAAAGTTGACTCCACAAAAACTTTGTTTCTTTGTTTATTCATGAGTTTAGTCTAGTGTACGGTATAAAGTTTCCATCTTTATGACTACGGAAGCTTACATTGTGCATGATGTGAGACACATTTAGGCCTTTAGCACATCTCCCTCGTGAACCGTAAATGCAGAATGAATGAAATAGATGCAAAGAGAAGTCTGCGTTAGACTTCTTCTTCTTCTATATAAAACGATAGACGTCCCCTGCTGGACAAAGATTTCTTGCGCCTGAATCCAGCGGCTCTCTCCGATTGATGTCGTTGGTCTATCTAGTGGGGGTGCCCCCCCCCCCATGCGACGAAGGGTTCCGTATCAAAAAATGCCAAAAGAAACACGTTTCTAGTAGAAGAGCCCCCTTTATTATTATTTGTTATTATAGCGGCAACAGAAATACACATTTTCTGAAAATCAACTATCTACCTATTACGGATCATGAGATACAGCCAGCTGACAGACAGACGGACGGACGGACAGCGGAGGCTTAGTAATAGGGTCCCATTATTTACCCTTCGGGTACAGAACCCTAAAAACTAACGTTAAATACGTATTTCTTATAATCGTAATACGTTATTCAACAGCTTTTCAACACTCATAAAAGCTGCCAAGTCCAAAGATGTTCGGAGTACCTAAGACCGCAAATCGTGTTTAATTTTTTTTATAGTCTCCTAGCTTAGCGAGCAATTTTTATAACCTTCCTTTTGGCGCCTGATTTTAAGGTTTCCTGTTCCGTAATATAACTCAGTAGTTACAATACAAAGTGTACAGTAGAAATAGAGTAGAAACAAATGGAAAAGCCATGTTTGATAACATTCCCACGTCGCGTGGGAGTGTAACTGGGTCGGTTTTTGCTCATTACCCGTGTTACATGCTTCGGAAGCAAGGTAAATTAAGTTTTGTGCGTGTCACACCGACATTACTGTTTGGTTCTCTTAAATGAACAAATCAGACGCTAAATATAGACATCGGCTAATGTGATAATGCGACGTAATCAACGTAGGCAGTTATTTTTTATTGGTGAGAAAGCTGGAAGTAATTTGAATTAAAAAGAAATGTGGCATCTCTAGTTTC
Organism: Hipparchia sbordonii; assembly: GCA_038048805.1. NCBI lineage: Eukaryota > Metazoa > Arthropoda > Insecta > Lepidoptera > Nymphalidae > Hipparchia > Hipparchia sbordonii. Next base: position 314,509 of record CM076107.1, on the reverse strand, counting down.
TTAAGAGCTCTATTGTAATATGGAGCCTTTGGAGCCTTGGAAAAGTAGATCGACAACTGTAATGTATCGCTACTAGATGTCGCTAACACTTGCTAAAAAACTGATTGAAAAAGTAGATACATATCACTAATTTTGCAGCTGACGCGTGGTTCGACTTGGCCATAGTGTAATGGTCAACACACTCAGGGCTCGATCTCCAAGAGATATAGGATTGAATCTAGCCAGCCTCGAAATATTTGGTATGTATTTAATTTATTCGGATATTTCCTTTAAGTATAGGCTAACAATTTATTAAAAAATAAAAAATGAAAATAATTTATTCAGAATCGCTAACCTACTCAGTTGCAATAATTTTTAAACTATGTTACATTTTATCCCAAAAATGTAATGCATACAATCTCGTCAATTGGATCATAATCCTGATGGATTTAAGCGACGCGCGACGATGTTCCCACTAAACTTTGATATATGAGGTTATTCAATTGGATAAATAAAATGAACCATAACAGGGTTTTCAGCTGCTTCAGATAATAGGTACTTATGGACGCTCACCCACTTAACGTCAAGTTTACCTGTTCGTTTGTGTACTGTAGTACCTATTTACATAAAATCTTGCATCAAAGTAACATTCTGAAAATTTTTGCACATCACATTCAAAAGGCTCACTCAAGTCGGGGCGCAGCGTCGCGCGTCGTTCTGACATTTCAAGTGGTTCTGCCGCACGCGAATGCATCTTGAACAAGATCTTGAAAGCTGTGTAGGCTGTAGTTAAATCAAACCTCCTTATTGTGGAAATAATAAAGGCTATTTTGCTATAATACAATGATGTAAAGTAAGATTCCACTGAAGTACGAAGTGCAATCGATAAGCAAATAAGTTTGTTTTCTTATTTATTGCGTCGGTTGTTTTCTTTAATGAATTTGATGGATGTCTTTATGCGGTTGCAGCAATAACGATACTTGTCTTATGAGGCTACAATATAAAGTACCTTGATACTTAACATCGATATTTATGTAATCTATTTGTAGAGTAGGTATACATTCATTTTTTATAACATTTGTACCTTAATGCTTACTAGGATCTAATTACATAAATAATATATCATACTAGCTTTTGCCCGCGACTTCGTCCGCATGACTTAGTTTACTGTTTTTCCGGGGTAAAAAGTCACTTTCCTTGCCACCAAAAAACCCGTTCAATACAAAATATATGAGAAAATGAAATTTTTTCTATTATATATCCTAGGATTTCTTTTATATATATAGATGTAAGTATATTATAAAGATATTATGACTAAGCCGTAAGGGCACGTGTGCCAAGTGCCGACATACGGTTGCTGCGTCAGTCAAACGTTGAATATAATAAGTAATTAACATTCATTAACCTATTTGTCAGTCATTTCTTCCTGAACCCGCTTCCGCGTCCGGTTTTAATAAAGCAAAGGACAACATTGACATACGCTTAATATTTTTATTTTTTTGAATCTTATTATAACCTTTGTGCAAACATGAACTCGTTGGATTTTTATCTCGGCTTATTAAAGAGTCCCTATAAAGTCAGATTGCAAACTTCTGGTATGAGAAATGGTCAAATTATACATACTATGTTTTAAAATATATTATGTTATTCGGGACCTACGCCGAATATGTCTGTTTGTCTGCTTGTTGGAATGATTCGGCCACGTTATCCTACGTTAAAGTTAATAAAATGTCAGTACTTATTATTTATTCATTACGAGAAAAAAATAGCTAATTAAAACTTTTTGTTGCTTGAGTGGCTCTCAATACACATGTACGTCACGCTATTATACTATCGATATAACATCCCACGCACGTCACTAGTGCGTTTCAAAGATAATGATAATGAACTTCGCACTAAATGGAACATCACTCAATGTAAGATAACATCGATTAAAGGGTGTAGGTACTCTAAAAAAAGTATAATAACTTATAATGAATGAGTATCATATAAGTTGGACCAGTCTTTTCGTTTTTATTAATAAGTAGTTGATTTTGCCCCGGATTTGCACGGGTGTATTTTTCTATGCTGCAAACTTCAATATGGTTGAGCGAAGCAATGGCTGGATCATGCGTCATGCTCGTGAACGGGTGCCGCCAACGGGAATGGGTCTGCTTTGTGTCTACCCATGTTAACATGTGTTAGGTTGTGGTAGGTGTGCATTTTTGAAACTTCTGTGTGGAAACATTGTGTGCATATAGCCTAGTTTTTTTAACAATTGTAAAAAAAAAAATTTTTTTTTTTTGAAAAGAGCAACTGCTGAGTTTCTTGCCGGCTCTTCTCAGCAGAATCTGCATTCCGAACCGGTGGTAAATTTGTGACGTTTCATAGGCGCTACAAGTGGGCCTACATGGAATAAATAAATTTTGATTTTGATTTTGATTTTGAAATAATTTTGAAAGTAACACTTTCATTAAAAAATAGAAACCTACAAGGTGAAAGGTTCTAGCTACGAGATAGGTTAGAGAATATATAAAATAGAACAAACAGAAAAGTTTTTTTTATTCAAATAAAACTTTTGCAAAGTGCTTTTGAATTCTCGAGTAAGTCTACCAGAATATAGAAATAAAATCTCCCTTTAGATCAATCACAGGTTATTTAGTTTGTATTAAAAAGGAAAAATTCTAATTTTTCTCGACAACTGATTTTTTCTGTCTATGATATAAATAAATAAACTAGTAGGGCGCGTGGGTGCGCGGCTCGCTAAAGCGAACCGCGTGTTTTCTGTTTTATAAGTATATCATTGGGTCTTGATCATCTTTTTCCGAGGAACTACTCTTCCATCTTTACATCGACGAAATTTGTATGACCGCCATCTTGAATCCGCCATTTTGGTAATTTTTTTCAGCTTATTGCCAATTGGATGAGGTTTCGAGTGATATTTGTTTGGGCACCTTCAACCTATCTTCAATACCCTGACCGTGCTCCTCACCCGTCTCCGAAATCCTCAATCAGCTCCCTCCATATTTTTCATCCAAATGAATTTTTGTCCTCTATACAAAACCATCAGCGGAAAGGAACGTATCAAAGTCTTGCATACATTTTATATGAAAAAAAAAATCCGCCATCTTGAATTTTTTTCTATTCATCACGTAGACCATCGGGTCCTAATCATCTTTTTCCAAGAAACCACTCTTCCATCTTTCATAGTCTTCGAGATAGACACCAACGAAATTTGTATGGCCGTCATCTTGAATCCGCCATTTTGGATATTTTTTTGGCTCTTTGCCGATTGGATGAGGTTTCGAGTGACTTTTGTTCGAGTACCACCCACCTATCTTCGATACCTTGGCCGTGCTCCTCACCCGTCTCCGAAATCCTCAACCATCAGCTCCCTCCATATTTTTCCTCCATATGAATTTTTGTCCTTTATACGACACCATCAGAAATTTTGAAAAGGAGCCGCATAAAGTCTTGCATATATTTTGTATGGAAAAAAATAAATTCCACCATCTTGAATTTTTTTTTCTGTTCATCAAGTGGACCTTCGGCTCCTGATCATCTTTTGCCAAGAAACCACTCTTCCATCTCTTATACTCTCCGAGATAGACACAAACAAAATTTGTATGGCCGCCATCTTGAATCCGCCATTTTGGAGTTTTTTTTCGGCTCTTTGCCAATTGGATGAGGTTTCGAGTGACATTTGGTCGAACACCCCCCACCTATCTTCGATACCCTGGCCGGTGCTCCTCACCCGTCTCCGAAATCCTCAATCATCAGCTCTCTCCGTATTTTTCCTCCGAATGAATTTTTGTCCTCTATACGAAACCGTGAATGAAAAAAAAATTTTCCATACAAAATTTTACAGGAGAGGTGATCAATGAGTCAGTGAGTGAGTGAATCAGTGAATCAGCACGAGTAGCTATATATATATTAACAAGTGGACCTTCAGCTTCTGATCATCTTTTGCCAAAAAACCGCTCTTCCATCTCTTATACTCTCCGAGATAGACACAAACAAAATTTGTATGGCCGCCATCTTGAATTCGCCATTTTGGAGTTTTTTTTCGGCTCTTTGCCAATTGGATGAGGTTTCGAGTGACATTTGGTCGAACACCCCCCACCTATCTTCGATACCCTGGCCGGTGCTCCTCACCCGTCTCCGAAATCCTCAATCATCAGCTCTCTCCATATTTTTGTTCCGAATGAATTTTTGTCCTCTATACGAAACGGTGGGTGAAAAAAAATTTTTCCATACAAAATTTTACAGGAGAGGTGATCAATGAGTCAGTCAGTGAGTCAGTGAATCAGCACGAGTAGCTATATATATAGTAATAAAAAACACAGCCAAGTGCGAGTCTGACCCATACACGAATGGTTCCGGACCATCGCACAAAAAACACCAGTAATAGGTAATTGCTAATTAACTATTAAGTTATTGCTTTAATTTATTTTTATTTTTTGATTATTAGTTGTAATAGCGGCAATAAAAATATACATTCTGTGAAAAGTATCTACCTACGGAGATACAGCCCGCTGACAGACAAATAGACAGTTGGACAACGGAAGCTTAATAATAGAGTCTTGATTCCCGTTGGCACCCTTTAGGTATGGTATTCTAAAAACTACATTAAAAATAGTAGGTTTACTATCCAAATAGTCAAGGGATTCAAAGCTTCACTCTGTATGTGACAACAAGTTACTAATAATAATAGATACTAAAAGTTTCACGGATCAAAAAAAATATCGACAACTTTTATCGCAGGTACATCTCTAGCGATAGCCGCGTTAATGAACTTGGTATGAAAATAGACGCATTTCATCCGCCGCTAGATGCTAGCGATTGTTTCTTTGTGTACGTCCGTCCGTCCGCGTATTTATATCCATACGAGCTTGAACAAGCAACGCGGGGGATTCAGTGTATAAATAGTTCCCTTTTATCAATAGAAATAGAATATTTTTTTATTTCAAATAAACTTTTACAATGTGCTTTTGAATCGTCAAGTGAATCTAAACACTCAGGGAACAAATTATTTCAATGCGTATTGTTCGATAAAATACCTATTACTTAATTAGTACTTAGTTTATTTTTTGTCCGACTAAGACTACGGTTAAGTTAAAAGGAAGGTTATGGTTTTAGCAGTCTATGTACATATGCATGTTTGTATTTAGGTAAACTCCATCGAAGTGCCTAAACTACTGAACTGATTATGATGTATGAGGTTCAATCGATTCGTTACCACCCTACCGTCAAAGACATGCCACCAAGCGATTTAGCGTTCCTGCACGATGGCGTGTAGAAACAGATTAGGGGTATGGGTTGAATGTACACTGCCATACCCCTTCTCAGTTAGCCCGCTACCACCTTAGACTGAATCGTCACTTATCATCAGGTGAGATCGCAGTCAAAGACTATTTTTCATCGAATAGAAAAAAATTGTCTGGCTGTCATATTAGACTACATTATATACGAACAAAATCAATACGACGTATGTCATATACGTCCAATTTTCTCTAGTCAGGTTACAATTTAAAAAAAAATATTACCGTGTTTGTTAGAAGAGGAAATAGTTTATCGATAACACAATAAATAACAAAACATATTCGTATCTACAACCCTAGTATTCCAATTCAAATTCCTTGGTACCAACCTTTATACCTAGATATCGAAGTGGCAAAATATGTTTAGATTGTTATCTTAATATTATATCCTTGGTCGAATTGCTCAAACAACTGTCAAAGGAACATTTTAGCAATTCAACACCTCAGGTATAAATTAAGCATTATAATTAAGTACTTAGGTATATTATAAAGCTCGATCGCAAAATTCTAATTATTTCGCAACGCAACGCGAACAATTCCAGCTGTCAATGCAAATTAGATAGTGCATTAATTATAATCAAAATCGATATAGCAATACTGAATTCAAATTGCTGAGAGTTAGGACAGGTCTACGGCCTTGCGAATGTTACTTTAGAATATACGTCTATAATGTACGTCTTACCTTAACTGTTATAAATATACTATAAATTGTGAAAACAGAATTAAGCTCGCTGCATACATAACGTGCACGGGACGTGGACGGGACGTGGCCCGGACGTGGCCCGGACGTGGTTAGTAAACACGGACGGGAATTTTTAATGCATACGCAACGTGGCAATAACTCAGAACTAACGTGCTAGTGATGTGAACAAGGAAAGATGGATTTTTCTAAGATTGTAGCGAGCTAACTTGGAAGGGGTATAGCAGTGTAAATACAACCCATACCCCTAATCGGTTTTTACACGCCATCGTGTCGAAACGTTAAATCGCTTGGCGGCACGTCTTTGACGGTAGGGTGGTAACTAGCCATGGCCAAAGCCTCCCACCAGGCCAGACCAGAGACAATTTAGAAATTATAAATTCCTAAATTGCCCCCGCCGGGAATCGAACCCGAGACCTCTCAGTTATAAGACCACAGCGCTCACCACTGCGCCAGGGAGGTCGTCAAAGGTTGATACTATATACCTATTGATTTGAGCATAAAAAGTTCAACTGTAATTATTATTACATATTAAAATATAAGTAGAGATACCAATGCAATAAATTAATAAAGTAAATCTGACCGTTTTCAGTGAGTGATAGTTCGACTGCAATTTTACGCCACAGATAATTTTTATATTTGGTGTCTAAATACTTTCAATGATCGTACACACTCAATTAGTTTTTCCATTCGTCCATTTTTGCTTCGTAGGTAAATACACAAACATCACTACTTAGCTCTCCGGAGCGAACGGGGCGACTGTGCATACGCAGCGGAATCACGCACGGGACGGGGCACGTACGGGACGGGACGTGCTAAACATCGTCGCCGACGATATTTTTCCCGTTCCGCGCGTGGCACGTTCCCGTCCCGTCCGTGCTCCGTGACGTATGCACAGTCGCTTACATTTTCTATGAAACGATGTTTCCAAAACTCCACGTCCCGTCCCGTCCACGTCCCGTCCCGTCCCGTGCACGTTATGTATGCAGCGGCCTTTATTTAGGTACTTCGATTATACATAATAGGTAATAACACATATATAATAATAGTAATAATCACTCTATTCAATTTCAGTTTCGAGTACCAGTTGAAAACATTTTCGAAAATATCTTTTCTGAAAAAAAAATGCAAAGCTATCGAAGAAGCCTTTGTCAACAAGATATATTAAAAATTTATAACCCCGACATGTAAATCTATATACATATAGCAGGCTACAGGACCTATAGCTCGTTTTCAACAACGCTTAATCTCAAAAATCCTGATTTAAAAAAATAAATTTCTAATTATTCTTAATTTTTTAGGGTTCGGTACCCGAAGGGTAACCAACGAGGCCTATTACTAAGCCTCTGCTGGCCGTCCGTCCGTCCGTCTGTCTGTCTGTTCTCATGATCCATAATAGATAGAGTTGAAACTTTCAGAGAATGTGTATTTCTGTTGCCGCTATAAAAACAAAACAATAAAAATAAATTAAAAATTAAAGGGGATGTCCCTATTAGAAATATGTTAATTTCGGCGCATTTGACCGGTTATTACACATTAGTTTTTGATTTTATAGTTACGTATGTATGTGTAATGTAGTTTTCATACAGCAACAAATGGCCGTTTTAAAATCTCTACAATTTTTTCGAGATAAAACATTGTTGAGTGCTATGTTAATTTTCTTAAGTACGTAAACATAATGTATACATAGATACAAATACTAGCTGATGTCCGCGGTTTCATCTCTTTGATTTTCCAGGATAAAAGTAACCTATACCTATTGCTCTCCAGGTCCTCAACTATACCCATGTAAAAAATCACATCAATCTGTTGCTTGGTTACAGCGTGATTGAAGGACAAACCAACAAAACAAACAAACACACTTTCGCGTTTATAATATTAATAAGGATTTTACATAAATCCTGCACGTACTTTTGCTATGCTGTTTCTGTAAGAGCAGTCATAAAAATGTTAACACAATTTGTAACTTTTATCACACGTATCAATTAAATGTAGGTACCAAATTAAGTTAAAATCTTATACACCCTTCGACATCCGCCAATAAAGAAAATGTTTTATCACTGTTGCCTATAATACGAAGTTAACCATAAAAAGCCATGTTAATTATAGAATTGATAGCTATGTCAAAAACTCGGTAGGTAGGTCCCTACAGGAAACATCGGCGTATATTATTAACTTGCGATTTCTTATTACTTTTAATTACATACAAATCATTTCGATTATTTTAATGACACAATTAACTGTAACTCGATATGTTAAAATGGCTAAAGGGCTTAATACAAAAAGTATCGGTAGCGATTAAGAAATACTTTATTTTTGTTGATAAATTGTTGTTATAAAGTTTCTTCTTTAGCGTGATCTCACATTTGTCCAAACGCGCCGCAAGCAACGTACCTACGTTCGTTTTTTTATGCATAAAATCATACAAAATCAGAACCAAAAGCATCAATGCACATGCACAAAGTTCATATAATTTCATAAAAAGCACTTTAAAATTCGTTGATTAGATTGCAATCTCAGGGGAATAAAGCCAAAAATAATAATTGCCTTATTTTTTTGTAAATTACTGAGATTCAGTGCTTTATGAATTATGACATACTTAGTCTTTGTTTATCTTTTACAAAATAATTAGAATTTAGACTTTTCTTTTTTGTATAATTTCTATTAACTTCTGTTCTTCTTCTATTGATTTTAAAGGTTTTAATGGTCGTGGGTATGGGTTTCTTTTACTGCGGCTCTTGCGATCTCCTTCAAGCTGCTGGCCAGCGGGCCTGTAGATGTGTGACCATCTTTCTTCAACAAGATAAAAAGCATATCGTAAACTATAAATTGTCGACGTGATCTCTCATTACAATCGTCACAGCATACCTACAGCCGTTTCTCTATTATTGAAAAACAATTTACCGGTACAAAAAGCAATAACTCTACTTTTTTTGGTATAACTATGTTAACGATCTACGCCTTAATTAAACAAAAGCCCGGTTCTCCACTTTTAAATTTTCTCGAAGAAAACTCGTAACATTGCGCTATGGTCTTACAACTGGGAGGTCTCTGCTTCGATTCCCGGCGGGGGCAATTTGAGAATTTATGATTTCTGATCTGTCTTTGGTCTATTCTGGTGGGAGGCTTCGGCCGTGGCTAGTTACTGTGCCGCCAAGAGCTGGTTATTATTTCAGCAATTGACCGCGTAATACCTTCAGCGGCTATGTGATGCAAATCACGTAGTCCACCGAGACGCTACAGCCGATAACAGCTATCGTAAAAACATAAAATACAAATTACTATCGATTAGCAATTACCAAGATAAACAAGTACTACCTGTCCACGTCAAGTTGGCCGCTACCTCGTGTCGCGCTTCCCCGCACCGCACCTCAAGTCTGACCCGCTAAGTATAGATAGCGACATACTGTTCGCGATTGTCTCTACCAAATTTTTTCAAAGTTTTGTTATTGTTATGTTTTGAAAGTTTTTGTTAACTTTAAATTAGTAATTTTTTTTTTGATTACTAATGTTCACGCGTCGTTTTCTACGATGAGTACAAAAAGAAAAGTTTTGCATAGCACAGACTATTTATTACTTTAATTAATGACTTTCTTTTAGCAAAAAAAAATTAAAAATCACGCCTTTCGACATTCAAGATGTCATTGCCATTAAAAGCATTACCAGAGAGGAAAACTTCCGTCACAGTCGTGGTAACAGTAAAAATACAACTATTATTTTCTTGTCAACGGTACAGTATGACGACATTTTGTAAAGGTCGACGACGGCCAACTTGAGATGAACGGGTATATACCTAGTACCTACATACAGTGCGCTGTTTGAGGTAATGTGTATTCAGAAGTGGCGCCAAGTAGGTATACCTATACTGAAATCAGCTTGAAGCATCACTTGTGATTGAAATCTTACCAACACCTATCTACTTACTACATAATATGCTACTGTCGCGATCTGGTACAGATTTGCAATTTCGCAAATACCATCAGTCAACATCGTAGAGCGAAGTAGTAATGTAGAAACTGGGAAGGTCGCCATCCGGTCGGCGACTGCAGCGCGCGCGCCAAGTACTGCAATCGTAAACGCATTTCCGCCGCGCCCTTGCCGTGCAGTGACGTGGCTGGCACCTATCGATAACACGAGTCGATAAGACTATCGAATTCTAAGCCAAGTCATTATGCAAATATCTTTACAAATATTTTCTGCCAGCTTTTGCTGGTGACTTCATTTTAATAAAGCAGGAACCATTTGCTTTTCCTGAAACGAAAAACATCCTTCGTTATTCTACAGGCGTTTTTTTATATTAATGCAAAAATCAAGTCGATCCGTTGCTCCGTTGATGTGTAATTGAAAGACAAACTGACAAACATACACATTTTCCAAATTACATTGATGACAAGATATATGTATTCGACTTTCCGCCGTCAAAACAATATTGAAATAATATCTACTACTTTAAGCAATAGTGGTAGACCCCCAGATCAATCTTTTGAACATTATACCTGTTGACTGCCTGTTGACTGCCCGGTGAAAGGCGATAATCAGCTGATAAGCTAAATGATTTTATTAAGAAGTTGTAAAACAAAATTTATAGCACTCTATTCACTTGTCACTATACATTTCGGCAATAAATATCGACATGTGGCTTATTTAAATAATTTATTAGTTTTTCACTTCCTTAAACATTTTAAAGTAATGGTTACTATCCGGTTAAATAATAACCAGTAGTTAACGCCACATGGTATATTTTTTGTCCACAAAACTGACCAAGATTGTTTGAGATAGTCTTTAATTTGCTACTTAAAAATATTGTTAAATATAGATTAGTTATGCAAATATTTTGTGCCTAAATAGGCAAAAAAAGAATATACAAGTCTAGTTCAGCCTGGTTAATATCCTTTTATTTAAAAAAAGCGTGAGATATTATTCTAAGTCAGAAATTTTGGATAACATCCAAAGCATTGGAATATAGAATAGCAGAGTCTCCTCTGTCTCTTTTTCATATATAAGTCTATCGATATCTCACCGTCACGGCACATCCCTATAGGAAATGCTCGATTGACTCCATCGCTCCGGCTCGGCTAGGCACAGCACTATTGTCTCGGGAACGGGAGGGGATATCGACAATTTACTGCACTCACTTTTCAATAAACAACTCATTGACGGTTTAAGTTCAACTGGACTTCCTTTATATTAAAACTGTACACTCGAAAACAGATTCTATCGCCATTGTAGTAGGTATTAAATTTGTGCGTATAACTTTAATTATCTCAATAAGATTAAAAAGATAGAGCGGCTAAAGGAATCGCTTGACTTTAAATAACTATTTCGAAATTATTCGTCTATTATTACTGGAATTGGAATTAAAAATCATGAAAAATTTAACAGGAAAAGTCATATTAAATTGTTTCACAAAATTTCTAATTCAGTCTGCCCCTGTCAAGAACTATTTCTCTATTCTATTTCTGGTTAATAGCTATTTCGTTACATCTTATAACATCTTAGTGTTGCCGTTAAGATTAATTATATTATATTGTCACTATTCTACCACCGAAACGCAAAGCATCGCACGGGTCTGCATCTCTGTGTGGTTGACATCCTATGTTCCTAATACGCACTGCCAAAATTTGGACACACCCTTCCTGCATTCGTTTTTCCGACCCTCTATTGGGCACCTTCAAATGAAGAGCGAAGAGGCATCTCAATAGGAAAGTGCACCCCATCTTGGCTGTATCTTCACCTATCATATTCAGATGTGCTCACAGTCAAATGATAGGATATGTATTTAAGAATAAAACTAGCCAAGTGCAAGTCGGATTCGCACAAGATTCAACTAAGTATATGTACTTAAAAAATATATATTTTGTTGTTATAGTGGCAATAGAAATACAAACTCTGTGAAAAATTCAACTGTCTACCTATTACGGTTCATGACATACAGCCCACTGATAGACAGACAGACAGGCGCACACTGGAGGCTTAGTAATAGGGTCCCATTGGTACCCTTTGGGTACGGAGGCCTAAAAAAGTAATAGAAGAGTGTAAAGTTATTGATCCGATGGGAGGCTTTGGCCGCGGCTACAAAGACGTAGCGCCAAGCGATTTAGCGTTCCAGCACGATGGCGTGTAGAAACCAGTCGGTTTCTACACGCCAGGGGTGTGGAAACACTGCTATATCGCTTCGAAGTTACCCCCTAACATCTTAGACTGCATCGTCACTTACCATCAGGTAAGATGCATTCAAGGACAAAAAACAAGCCAATTAGCCTTTTTTCTTGAGCCTGTCGATTTGCCCCGTCTGTACCTATTATAAAGTTTAAATGTTTTTGTGTGGCGCGTTATTGGGTACAGAGTGTCCTCTGGGCCCTGAGTGAAATGTTTAGTTCAATTGAAGCATGCAATTGATTTAGAAGAGGGGGTCTTCGAGGATGCTTCACGGCCATTGTGGAGACTCGATCGAGTTAAATGTTCGTGTTGTAAAATTTCTAAGCATTGTTTGTTTTCATTAGTTTAGTTAGAGCTTTAGAGGCATTTGAGTAGGTGCTTAGGTACAAATAAATAATTTAATATTATAAATGCGAAAGTTTGTTTTGTTACTCAATCACGTCGCAATGACTGAACCGATTTGGGTGAAATATGGCACAGAGATAGATTATAGACTGCATTAGGAATAGGCTACTTTTTATGCCGGGAAATAAGAGAGCTCCTGCGGGAATAAAAAACCTCAATCCACGCGAACGAAGTCGCGGGTATCATAATATATGTACTTAGTAAATAATAATTCGCAGAGAAGCAAAGTAATTTGTGCATAGCATAGTTTACGTAGGGACCTAGTACGAATTTTAACGCTAGAATAATTATTGCAATCATTCATTTTGTTTGCATTTAGTTGCTATAACAACGACTTGAATTTTTTAAACAAAGAAACTAGATAATATTGAATTTTTCAAAGAATGTGTATTTCTTTGTCACTTTATCAACAAACTAATTGATTCCCGCGACTTCATTCGCGTGGATTACGGGGACTGTCTTATTTCCCGGGTTAAAAGTAGCCTATGTGTTATTTCAGACTATAATCTATCTCTGTGCCAAATTTTAGCCAATTCGGTTCAGCCGTAGCGACGTGATTGAGTAAGAAACATCCATACATCCAAACGTTCGCATTTATAATATTAATAAGATAAAAAAAAAATTAAATTAAAGAGGGTCTCCATCTTCATACAATAAACTACTTTTTTGCTCGATCTAAAATAATAATAGCTGGTGTTAAACCTTGTACGACGGTACGGAACATTTCGTGTGAGAGTCCGACTCGCACTTGGCCGGTTTTTCCTTTATATTCACATGCCTACCAGCTGTTCACATGAAGTATCTACTCGTAGCTAGAAATGTACGAGAAGGTATTTGTAATAGTCATTAAAAGGGTAAAAACCCCTTCATTGCGAATGTTATTACAGAAATAAATGATAACGTCGCGGAGGGGAGCAGACGCCGCCATTGAAACAGCTTTTAATTATTAAAACCGCACATAGGCGCTAGTATTGTATGTACAATTCGCGACATAATATCAAGTACATAAGTACCTGTCCATATGACTCATACTTTTTACTCATATTTGCACTTTTGCTCATACGCATATCGGTTTGCCTGTAATTGGGCGCACACCTATGTTTCTATAGCTGTAGTATAATTTTTTATACTTTTTGTGTGAGTTCCAGTTGGCAAACCAATAAAATAAATTACATCAGACCTAGTGGTTTGTGTACGGAGAACTGCCCAGTTTGATGAAAGAAAGAAGTATCTTTTAAGAGATAAGTAAGTTTAAGTAAGGGTACTTGAAGAGTTTGTAGGTGCCTAAGTATTTCTGTGATACGCACTATAACAGAAATACCTGACAGAAAGTATATAGGTACTTAGCAAAGGTAGGTAGGTACTTAGTGCAATCATTTTCAAATTAAACAAAAAATGAAAACCCATAAAAATGCTATACTTACGTATTACAATATTCCTAATTAAAGAAATAAAAGCTTGGAAATTAATCTCAAAAAAGAGGCATTTCCACGGAGACAACATAATATTTTATGCAACTACCAGATGACGCCCGCAACTTCGTCCACGTGGATTAAGGTTTTTTAATTCCCGCGGGAACTTCCGGGATAAAATGTATCCTATTATATGTTAAACCAGGGTACGAGCTATCTCCAATCCAAACAGCCAAATCGATTCATTCTTTGTGGCGCGAAGGAGTAACAAACACCCATCCATCGTCATAAACTTTCGCATTTATAATATTAGTAGGATAGGATGGAATGAACAAAGCAATCGAGCACGCTTGTGAAAATAATCTATATAAGTATATAAAATTCAAAGTCCTGACTGACTGACTGAGATATCAACGCACAGCCTAAACTACTGAAGTAAGAAACTTGAAATTTTTACAGTTGGTTCCTTTTATGACTTAGGCGCACACTAAGAAAGGATTATTGGAAATTCCACCCCTAAGGGGTTTAAATAGGGGATGGAAGTTTATATGAAACTCCGTCATTTTTCAAGCTGTTTCCATCAAAGTTGGTATTTGAGCTTTCAGTTAAAAATAAAGAAGTACGTGTGTCACAGTTTTTGAAAATTCCACCCCGAAACCTAGTTTCACGCGGACGAAGTCGCGGGGGCAAAAGCTAGTATACAATAAAAACCTTTGGTATAATAAATATAATGAGTCATATTTGTAGCTGAATTACAAAAATCGTTACAGCCAGACAGTCGTAGCTCGTAGCTCAGACGTAGACGTGGCGTGACGACCCCTTCAGTGCCCTCGCCAATTATACCCACATACCACGCAAAGATAAAAGGTCGTCGGTTCAATTCTCACCCGTTGCACTATCGTAGATTTCTCGGTGGAGGTATGCTAATAGTGTCTCGCCTCCTTTTGCGTGGAATAGATATTACACTATAAGTAAAACTTCTAAAAAAATATATATTTTATAGTAAAATCTCTACGTTAAAACGGGCAGTTGTGGTTTAATTTCTCATATCATGACGATGGGTAAGCCAAGTATGTGCTAATATTTCAGGAGTGTGTTAGATTTTTTATAGGACATACATATACCTAACATATCTACCTTGTTCTTACAAATTAAATTTTATTTCTGAAAACGCAGGTTTTCGAAGTGACAAGTCTACAAATTCGATTTCTCAGCAACTGGCCCTGTGGCGCAACGGATAACGCGTCTGACTACGGATCAGAAGATTCCAGGTTCGAATCCTGGCAGGGTCGAGCAAATCACTGTTTTCGTATTTTTCATTTTTATTCATCACTAGCTTCTGCTCGACTTAGTCTGCGTTGAAATATGTTTTTAAAAATTCCCGCGTGATCCCTCTGTTTTTCCAGGATAAAGGGTAATTATCCAGTTACTCAGCTTTACCCATGCAAAAACTCACGTCGATCCGTTGTCCCGTTGCGGCGTGATTAAAGGACAAACAAGCACACTTTTGCATTCATATAATATTAATAAAATAAGAATGCTTGCATATGTAATAAATCTCGAATTCTTCGATCAGCAATAATTTCTGTAAATTTTTCAAAGGCAACGAATCTTTACTCGACAGACTTAGAAGTTTCGCAAATTGCACAGTTTATTGCATAAGTCATTAACATCAGGGTATTTAAAAACCCCTAAATTATCTCATACCTATACGCATACTGTCGTAAGTTCGATGCGAAGAATCGGCAATTCTAAACCCACCCGTAGGCCAAGATTTCAAAATTCAAATTCAAAATTAATTTATTTCATGTAGGCCTACTTGTAGCTCTTATGACACGTCATAAATCTACCACCGGTTCGGAATGCAGACTCTGCTGAGAAGAGCGTAAGAAACTCAGCAGTTGCTCTTTTAAAAAAAAAAATTTTTTTATTTTACAAAGCTATGCTATGTAAACAGTCCTTCCACAATAAAGCTTCAAAAAATGCAAAAATGCCCACGTAGGTACACCAATCCAGCGCATGTCAAGATGGATTTATAAATATTTATTCCTCGAACAGTTCATGAAGAAACGACAGCTATTTTATAAATAAGTCTCAAAGGTAAAGAAAACTCGTGCAAAAGATTTCGTTTCTCATGAAAAGGTTTTATGTGATGCAAATAAGCTCGCACCGCTTTGAGAGAAATTCTCTCTCGAGTCTAGACGTTATGAACAATTTTCTTTCATGATTTTCACTTGAAAAGAAAACTGGAAAAGCGATTATATACCTACTATGAAATGTATGTAAACGTATACTATGGTACGTACACCTACGTAACACGATTAGCTGTCATGTGTCTTCCAAATCAGCCCGTTACCATCTTAGATTACATCGTCACTTACCATCAAGTGAGATCACATTTCGCAAGGTCGAGGGTTTGTTCAATAATAATGAACATGCCACCCTCAGAGGACCGCATAATATAACTTTTGCCCGCAACATCGTCTGCGTGCTGATTT
The DNA here is from genome assembly GCA_038048805.1 of Hipparchia sbordonii. Lineage (NCBI taxonomy): Eukaryota > Metazoa > Arthropoda > Insecta > Lepidoptera > Nymphalidae > Hipparchia > Hipparchia sbordonii. The sequence goes on along the minus strand of CM076107.1, from coordinate 298,056 downwards.
AAGAATTCTAAATATCCCGGAAAAACGTTTTTTCTTATTGAGAGAGATGCAAGCTATCTCTGTGCCACATTGAATTATTAAGTAGGTACCTGTCCCATAGGTATTTCATAAGAACGGTTAATTTCAGTATTAAGCCGTGAAAAGGTAACAGAGAGACTTAGCATTTCGACCTTTCCGTAGAAGAAAGTCTCATCTGCTAAATTCATAACTTGAAATTTGAGCCTTAAAAGTCACATCTGCAAGGCTCAAATCTCAAGTTATGAATTTAGCAGATGAGACTTTGTTCTACGGAACGGTCGATTTATAATATAAAGTAGTTAGGTAGATATAGAAGTATGGATGTAGTTACTCCTTAAAGCCAGTTGCAGTTATTTACTTAATAAACATACCTTTCAGTTTAAGAATCTCTCCGTAGTTATCTCGAATCCTCGCAACATAATCACTGCACATATTATCAAAATACTAATTCAATAGACGAATCAAGACAACGTGGATTTAACTACCAACGACTGTATTCAACACACTTCCAGTATCAGATTGTGACAGATAAAGCTTTAGAACTCCTTAAATTGATGGACTTTAAAGGGGCATTTTCGGTTTTTTGTTATTCACCGGTCTAGAGGCTCAGCGGATTGTGGCAGAGGCCAGAGGCCAGGGCCACTCTCGACGCGTGACAGCTGACTGGGGAAACCTAGGGACAACATTGCGGAATACCCCGCACATGCGCCCTGGGGGCTTGACAACGCTGCACGAATGGACAACATCTACGATAGCTACGATAATGTATAGGGGTGGTGATAAATTTATTTTATTGCAACAGGAGTCATCTACGCAACCGTATCGCCAAGTGATTTAGACACCACGCCAACCGAATGTTATGCGGGTCGTTGATACCACGTGCTACAGGTTTGAGGCTAGCTTTCTCGACGGGATCGGGACCTTTTTTTTTATATAAATAGTGGCCAAACGTGCAGGCAGATCACCTGATGTTAACACTTGGAACACACGTGGAACACTTGTAGTCACAGAGACACCACTAATGGGTTGCCGGCTTTTCAGGAATTTATTGGTCCGCCCCTTGAATAACCCCATATTGTAATTGAGTGCGAGCAATGTCGGAGGAAGATAATTCCACAATTTGGTAGTACGTGGAAAAAAAGATCTGGAGCAACGGGTGGTCGAAGAGCTCCAGGCACCCAGGAGGTGAGGGTGGTTTTATGGGCCACCCTGTATAATGTCATCCTAGCATGTGCCCGGCTTTTCACGATACGCTTGATTTTCTAAAAAGATATTGCTAGACTACAATAGTGGTTCCTCTGAGCGACTGACACGATACTCGCGATATACCTACGTGAAGTCTTTGGAATCTTTATGGATTATCACTAATCGCATTAATATTATGCTAATATTAATTACCAGGATCGATGGATTCCAGATACGGAGAACTGCTTCCCAAATAACATCACAAATGATATGGATCTCATATTGCGTGCATTTTAGATGAAAGATGCTGCGACCTGCAATGCCTCCGGAAGGGACCGAGCGAATCCTTCACACTCGATTTAACAATGCACTCCGATGAGTGCCGTGAGAAAAGCGCCTGCTTTTTACAAGTGTAGAGTGTCATCAAAATAAAATACGCTATTAGATATGTTACGGTAAATGTGATTAATTGAAAATTATTAATAATTACCGAAAATTATTAATAATTACCAAGACTGTTGATAAAAGTGATAAATTATTCACTTTTTTCGGTGATTATTAATAATTACACCTTGCTTTTGATAAATGTGATTAATTCCTAAAAATAACATACGTTTGTAGGTAAACCGTCGTAAACTTGACTTTCTGGATAGTCTGCGTGACGCAGGATGAGGGATGATGCGGTCGGCTATACATGACGCGAGTAATTACCGCCCTAAGATCGGATACATCTTATGATAATTTTTTAAACGGAAATACATTACTATATATATAGCTCCTCGTGCTGATTCACTGACTGATTCACTGACTGACTCACTCACTCACTGACTGACTCATTGATCACCTCCCCTGTAAAATTTTGTATGAAAATTTTTTTTCACTCATGGTTTCGTATGGAGGACAAAAATTCATTCGGAGCAAAAATATGGGGAGAGCTGATGATTGAGGATTTCGGAGACGGGTGAGGAGCACCGGCCAGGGTATCGAAGATAGGTGGGAGGTGTTTAAACAAATGTTACTTGAAACTTCATCCATTTGCCAGAGAGCCGAAAAAAACTTTCAAAATGGTGGATTCAAGATGGCGGCCATACAAATTTCATCGGTGTCTATCTTGGAGACTATAAAAGGTGGAAGAGTGGTTTCTTGGAAAAAGATGACCAGGACCCGAAGGTCTACTTGATGAATAGAAAAAATTTCAAGATGGCGGTATTTCTTTTTTCCATACAAAATATATGCAAGACTTTGATACGGTTCTTTTTCAAAATTTCTGATGGTTTCGTATAGAGTTCAAAAATCCATTCGGAGGAAAAATATGGAGGGAGCTGATGATTGAGGATTTCGAAGACGGGTGAAGAGCACGGCCAGGATATTAAAGATAAGTGGGGGCTGCTCAAACTAAAGTCACTCGAAACCTCATCCAATTAGCAGTGAGCTAAAAAAAAATACAAAATGGCGGATTCAAGATGGCGGCCGTACAAATTTCGTCGGTGTCTATCTCGGAGACTATAAAAGATGGAAGAGTGTTTTTTTGGAAAAAGAAGATCAAGACACGAAGGTCTACTTAATGAATGAAAAAAAATTCAAGATGGCGGATTTTTTCATACAAAATATATGCAAAACATTGATAGGGTTCCTTTTCAAAGTTTCGTGTAGAGGAAATAAATTCATTTGGAGAAAAAATATGGAGAGAGATAATGATCTAGGGTTTGGAAGATGGGTGAAGAGCATGACTAGGGTATTAAACATTGGCGGGGGCTGTTCAAACAAAAAATACTCGAAACCTCGTCCACAGGCCACGAGCTGAAAAAAAAATGCAAAATGGCGGATTCAAGATGGCGGCTATACAAATTTTATAGGTATTATAGATCCCGAGAGTATTAAAAATGGAAGAGTGGTTTATTTGGTTGATAAATGATAGGATCTGAAAGTCTACTTGATGAGCAGAAAATTGGGGTCCGCTTTTGCCTTTACGTCAGTTGCAGCCAGTGGATAGCGGTAGACTACCTGATTGGTTGAGTACACCCTCGACGTGCGTCCCGCATACTACCAAGAAAGCTAAGTTTGTCTTTAACATCGGTTTCGATAAAGAGAGGCGGGAGGGGCTTGCGGGAACTCGCGGGGGCAAGGTAACACAGCGTCATTTGTAATTATTCATTTGTTTTGAATGCACGCGTGCACGTTGGTGTAGTTTACGTATATAAAACTTGTGAGTTTGTGATTGTGAGTGCTTCATCTAGTCGACATAAGGCCATTTTCAAATAAAAAATGGATAAGCTGCTTGTGATGAAAAACAGATTTGACGAGAAATGTCTTGAAATAAAATCGAAGAAAGGAAAAAATCATCAGTTATTTACACGAGACGAGTATTTTTCATTTTTAAACAAGGTGAAAACTACGAAAGAAAAAACAGAATACAAAACACCTGAGGATTACCAACGGTTGTCGAGGTATGATATAGTAAATATAGGAAATACACAAAGATTAGTGGTGCCAGTGAAGGATGATAGAGATCAGCTTATCTACTACACATATTTAGAAGAAGTTTTTGATATTATTCATGAGATTCATATTTCTATTGGGCACGGCGGACGCACCAGAATGCTAAAAGAGGTTAAAAATAAATATAAGAATGTGACATTTGAACTTATTACTATTTATTTGAACTTGTGTGAACCATGCCAAAAGAAAATGAATGTTCCTAAAAAAGGGCTGGTCGTAAAGCCCATTAAGAGTAATGAGTTTAATTCGAGATGTCAAGTTGATCTCATTGACATGCAGTCACAGGCAGATGGTCAATATAAGTTTATCATGGTGTATCAAGATCATCTTACAAAATTCGTGCAACTCAGAGCATTAAAAACCAAGCGAGCTGAGGAAGTGTCATATAACTTGCTGGACGTGTTTACTATATTCGGAGCCCCATGTATTTTGCACAGTGACAATGGGCGTGAATTTACAAACAATGTAATCAATGAAGTCTGCAAAATGTGGGATGAACCAAAAATTGTACACGGAAAGCCACGACACAGCCAATCTCAAGGTTCAGTCGAAAGAGCAAACCAAGACATTGAAAAAATGTTAGCCACGTGGTTAGAAACCAACCAAACCACAAAATGGTCAGAGGGTCTAAAGTTCATACAATTTATGAAAAACAAAGCCTTTCACTCAGGAATAAATAGCAGCCCTTATGAAGCTATGTTTGGTTGTAAACCTAAAATAGGCTTAAAAACTTTCCTGCCAGCTTTTGAGACTTTATCGGATATAACTAGCGAAGAGGATCTAGAGTCAATTCTACAAGCTTCTAACAAACTTCAAGAACCTCAAAATTCAATTGTCGCGGCAGATGTTACATCTGATTTATCTATAATTCCAAACGTAGACTTGGTTGGCACTCATTCTATGCAAATTGAATCCGGATCGCAAAATAAACAAAATGCAATATTAGACCAGGGGTATTCTAAAGAAAATCCTGATGTCAATGCAAATAAAGAAGTAATTATTAATGAAGCGGAAAGGCAAGATATTGATAAAAAGGGTTCCTCAGCAGTCACTGCTACTTCCGAAAAAATTCGAGAAGTGAGACGTGTTGCAAGAGAGTCACTCGAAAAGCAAGCTGAAAAAATGTTAAAAAGATCTAACATAAAATTTCCATTTGGAGAAATAGGAGATAGTGTTAGGATACGGGTACCAGAAGTAGATCGAGCCAAGGCAGATAGCCTAAACATAATTGGTGTTATTATGGCCGTTACCGAAAATAACTTATACAAGCTGGGATCTAAGTATGGCGTTTTAAATCAACTGTACTCACGGAATGAGTTTACTATTTGTAAGGAAAAATTTGTTACTGTTGAAGAGGTTCCCAATAAAGCTTGTAGTCTACGAGAATGTGCTCGCAAACATTCAAATTTAGGTGGACAAGGCTTCCAACACTGTAATTGTACTGGCGAGTGCAATTCTAACCGATGTAAATGCAAAAAGACGCGCGTTCTTTGCAATTCTAAATGCTACAAAAGTCTTTCTTGCAAAAATAAATAATTTGTAATACATGGTACTTCTATTAAGTTTGAATGATTTTTATGTTGATTTTATAATTGTCTAATTTTAATTTTGTTATATGATTCTGTTAGCTTTAAAGAATACCTTTACCTGATAAAACTGTGGTATAATTTTAATCCGTTAATAACCAATAAACGATATTATCAAAGATTTTTTTTTGTTTTATTACTTTCATTACCTATCTTTTCTGAAGATTGTGGACAAACAGAACAAAACAAATTAATGGCTCGATGACAAAACTAGCTTATAAAAGTCTTTTATTAACCTTCTGTCAATAAAGTATTGCTGTCCTGCTCACACAATCTTTACCTGCTTTTATTAGCAACATTGTGCATTATGTTGTTATTTGTTACTAGCTTAAGCTACTAATAAAAACAAACCAATGATTACATTGATACTTTAGGGGATATTACGTCTGAAATTCTTGGAACTCTTGGAATATGCAATAGATTTCAAGTTCAACAAACAAGTAACAAACCTGCACAATTTTGCCGATAAAGGCAGGTAAAAAATCCTTTCGTAAGTAGGACAGCTACTTATTTGACAGGTTACCAAATAAAACACTTGGATAAAGTTAGTCATTTTAACAAAACAAAACCTACGGAAAAACAAGTGTAAATTGAAAATTTAAAACATCCCCGACATGTGAAATTAAAAAACATGTAATTCATGATTTTGGGGTGACGGCCATCTTAGATTTGAAGTTTATCATAGTGTATAGTATTCTACTAGTCAAGTCCTTTCGTTTGATACCCATATTGAATTTATATGTAATCCGCCATTTTGTGGCGGCGGCCATCTTTGACTGATTTTCATCAAACATAGCTAAGAACACTTCCGACTAATTCACCTTTCAAACAAAAAAAAAAACAAAATCAAAATCGGTTCATCCTTTCGGCTGCTACGATACCACAGACAGACACACACACAGACACGTCAAATTTATAACAACCATTCGTTTTTGCGTCGGAGATTAACAACGAAAAAATAAAAAAAATGTAATTCATCATTTTGGGGTGGCGGCCATCTTGGATTTGAAGTTTATTAATATATATATAGCTACTCGTGCTGATTCACTGATTGACTGACTGACTCACTGACTCATTGATCACCTCTCCTGTAAAATTTTGTATGAAAAAATTTTTTTTCACTCACGGTTTCGTATAGAGGACAAAAATTCATTCGGAACAAAAATATGGAGAGAGCTGATGATTGAGGATTTCGGAGACGGGTGAGGAGCACCGGCCAGGCTATCGAAGATAGGTGGGGGGTGTTCAACCAAATGTCACTCGAAACCTCATCCAATTGGCAAAGAGCTGAAAAAAAACTCCAAAATGGCGGATTCAAGATGGCGGCCATACAAATTTCGTCGGTGTCTATCTCGGAGACTATAAAAATGGAAGAGTGGTTTTTTCGAAAAAGATGATCAAGACCCGAAGGTCTACTTGATGAATAGAAAAAAAATTCAATATGGCGGATTTTTTATTTTTTCATACAAAATATATGCAAGACTTTAATACGATTCTTTTTCAAAATTTCTGATGATTTCGTATAGAGAACAAAAATTCATTTAGAGAAAAAATATGGAGAGACCTGATGGTTGAGGATTTCGGAGACGGGTTAGGAGCACGGCCAGGGTATCGAAGATAGGTGGGGGGTGTTCAACCAAATGTCACTCGAAACCTCATCCAATTGGCAGAGAGCCGAAAAAAAACTCCAAAATGGCAGATTCAAGATGGCGGCCATACAAATTTCGTCGGTGTCTATCTCGGAAACTATAAAAGATGGAAGAGTGGTTTATCGAAAAAGATGATCAGGACCCGAAGGTCTACTTGATGAATAGAAAAAAAAATTCAAGATGGCGGAATTTACTTTTTTCTTACAAAACATATGCAAGACTTTATACGGTTCCTTTTCCTGATGGTTTCGTATAGAGGACAAAAATTCATTTGAAGGAAAAATATGGAGAGAGCTGATGGTTGAGGAATTCGGAGACGGGTGAGGAGCACGGCCAGGATATCGAAGATAAGTGGAGGGTATTCAAACAAAAGTCACTCAAAACCACATCCAATTGGCAGAGAGCCAAAAAAAATTCCTAAATGGCGGATTCAAGATGGCGGCCATACAAATTTCATCGGTGTCTAACTCGGAGACTATGAAAGATGGAAGAGTAGTTCCTTGGAAAAAGATGATCAAGACCCGAAGGTCTACTTGGTGGACAGAAAAACCGCGGTTCGCTTTAGCGAGCCGCGCACCCACGCGCCCTACTAGTCATAGTATATAGTATTCTACTAGTCAAGCCCTTTCGTTTGATACCCATATTGAATTTATATGTAATCCGCCATTTTGTGGCGGCGGCCATCTTGGACTGATTTTCATCAAACATAGCTAAGAACACTTCCGACTAATTCACCTTTCAAAAAAAAAAACAAAATCAAAATCGGTTCATCCGTTCGGCTGCTACGATACCACAGTCAGACACACACACACACACACACACAGACACCTCAAATTTATAACACCCATTCGTTTTTGCGTCGGAGATTAACAACGAAAAAATAAAAAAAAGTCTCAAAAACTACGAAAAAGTTAGAAGGCTGTGGCGGGATTGGAGCAGAGCGCAGCTTACAGCTTGGAGCAGGTACAGCCTTCGTGTTTATTATAACTACCTAGAAATGTTTGTATCCGAAAATCCTAATTGTTAGGTAGGTCCGCGACAGCTTTCATAGATTTTTTCATGACAACTCAGAAATACTTGCACCCGAATTTTTACGGTTGGTGAGGTTAAAGGGTGGCAGGAGGAAGGCGTTAGGCGGACTTTAGAAAGTCTCTCAGTCTGATTATTCTTTCTTTTATCACTTTTATCAAAGACAGTAGTGAATTATTAATAATAACCGACAAAAGTGATAAATTTCATAGTATTTATCACATTTGTCAAATCATGCGAAAATTATTAATAATTACCGAAAATTATTAATAATTATCGCATTTATCACTTTTACCGTAACAGACACATAAATCAAGTTAAACCTGCTCATTTGGCAAATGGCTCGAAGAACCGACGGGCGCTGGGGTTCCAAAGTGCTGGAGTGGCGACCCTGCACTGGGAGAAACAGCGTTGGTAGACCCTCCACTATGTGGACGGACGGAAGAACTCAGACGAGTTGATGGCAGGTGCTGGATGCTAGCGACACCGAATCGCGTTCTGTGGCGATCATTTTAAAAGATGGTTGTGATGATAATATTGATGATGAATGTTGCTATTCTAGTTGTGAGCAGAGCAGGGAACTATAAATAAAAGAAGTGACCCATTATTGGGTCAAAGTAAGGTCCCATTATTGGTTCATAATAGAAATGTAAAAATAGTAGATACTAGATAAAAATATTCCTCCAACCGAATCCGGCCACGGCGGCTAGCGCTTGATTTTATTTAGCACTTTATAAAAGTCTATATGAATAAAAAATTATTCTATTCTATTCTAAATCTCCACAGAGATTAGCTATCTCGTGGGAGATAATAATTATATGTATACTTAGTGCACAAATGTGCGTGCAAACATCGGTGCTCTCTCTATTCCCTTACTCTCATAGTCCGATGGAGCGGAAATCCTACACAAACGGAGAGTTCAAGCGCAGGACCGAGAGCTTTACGTACTCTCCGGGGCACGGATCTGACGTACTGCCAACTTCCTAACTCCGGACTAATACTGAGAATTTCTATACATAAAAGCGCAATACATTTTTGCCCCTGGAATCGAACCATTGAGCTCGTTATGTGCATTCGAACATGCTAACCACTAGAGTACTAGACCATTGAGTCAATTAGTAGATAGATATCAAGTAGGTCCCTACATAACAATTAGCACGATCACGCCTCAAATGGGTCACCCATGTCCCATACGCTTGTTAGGTACCTACTTGACGTCTTGACAGCTATCTACCACTTCCGGTGCCACACACGACCAAGCTACTACCAAGCGATAATAACCCCTAAGTTAAGGCGAATAGGGGTAATATCGCGTACGAGGTAGCTCGTGACACTAGAGTCACGAGAACATGCAGTGTGTTCAGTGGAAGACAATGGTTGGTTAACTCGCTTTTGTTTCTAAGCGATTGTTTGTTTGTTTGCTCATAGACACGCATTGCCTGAACCCTTCTTCTATGAATCTCAAAGGGTCACCAGACGTATAACGTAGGCATTGAAGTATCGTGGGTTTGAATCTCAGAATCTATATGAATAAAGTAAAATTGTGTCTGTCTACTATTTCGCAACAACTGCCTCATAATAAGCTCTTAAGCGGCGAACCCAGGGGTCGCTTGTTCCTATATTCAGTGGATGCATCCTTGTATCTATTCCACCGTAGCGTCCGATTTTGATGAATGAGGTACCCTCACCACCTGGGTGCCTGGAGCACTTCGACCACCCGGTGTGCCAGATCTTTTTTTCCACGTACTTTGAAACTGAGGAACCAACTTCCTGCGACGTTGTTCCCACTGAATTACAACATGGGGTTATTCAAGGGGCGGACCAACAAATTCCTAGAAAGCCGGCAACGCATTGGTGGTGCCTCAGGTGCTACAAATGTTCATGGGCGGCGGTAATCACTTAACATCAGGTGACCCGCCTGCTCGTTTGCTCGCTAAAAATATTTATAAAAAAAAAGGTATCATTCGATTCGTTATTATGGTCCAAGTTCTTGACATTTCATACGAATAATATGTAAATAGGTAATTAACTATGACATACCTAATATCCAATTTTCCCTAACTGGATTACAGTTTCTAAATTATTTTCTTGTCACAATAACGGCAATAGGTATGATCGATAAAATTAATACTTAATACTCAACCTACAAAGCAACTTTTAATTGAAGCGTAGTCGAAGCCAAAATTACAAGTACCTAGGTATTTTCATAATAGCGAAGGCGGGTAAATAGGTTCGACGCGCAGCCCTGACAGCGCCAACCTCGTGCCAACACGCGGCCGCGCGATTTAATTAAAAATAACGACCGTTAATGATCGATTGCGAACAATTAATGGTGAAAAAGCCGCCTGCCTTATCGCCTACATCTCCGCGATTACATCTCGCGAAATCTTGGCTGATAAAGGTGTTTATCCACCGGATTCAATAAACCTCATGACCAGTCTGCCATCAGCAACCCATAAACGGCTCACAACTGAGCGCAGGTGGAGACCTGAGGTCTTAAGAGACCATAGGGTCTCGCTAAGGTCTCGAGAGAAGTGTTAAAGGCCAACGCTGGCCCAACGCACATCGGCAGACTTCACACAGATTTGATAGCATTGCGATCAGAACTCCCAGGCATGCAGGTTCCCTCGCGACATTTTCCTTCACTTTTAAAGCAAGTGATATTTAGTTTCATATAACGCATATGACTTCGCTAAGTCTGAGATGCGTATCTGATGAAGTAACTTGGACTGCCTGGGTTCGAACCCGGGACCCCTCGAAAAGGAGGTCGATAAAGCAGTCACCGCTTGGAAATAGCAGAAATAAAATAAAAGATCCTAATTTAGGCTAGGAGCCAGGCATTGGTGATACCTGGCATACATTTTTATTGTATTGTACTCCCTTGTATTTTATTGTTTAAACAATAAAGGAATCTGTCAACCTGTTACAGTTTTAGATTTAAAAAAAAAATGGATATCAGCCGAACTGAAGTTGAGTAATAATCCCATTTCACCTCCAAATAAGCGGAAAGCTTGTGCTAGGAGTGGGTACGACAATAGTACAACGGGTGGTATTCGAAACTGCGACCTTTGAGTTTTGAGTCCGCACCTTTAACCGTTGGGTTATTGAGACTTAACTGTGGTCTATTCGGTGGGCGATCAACTTAACTCAAAGTCCGACGAAAATTTCGACCCAGCCCGTTTGTTATCGCAAGTGTAAAAACACTTTTTGCTCGTTAAACTCGATTGGACCATTGTTTAATTATATTTGCCGAACTTAACAATAGTGGCCACGTTTGAAGGCGATGGTAAAAAATGATATATGGTGCAAGCCGCCTCGTTAATACACCGTAATCAAGCCTCAGTGGGCACTTCCCTGCCCTGAGATGTCACAGATGTTTAATTTTTAATTCGCTTCCATTGTAAGAGCTTTAATAAATGGCTTTAATAACGAAGAATTTATTTATAGCCACCTACTGGGGATCATTCTAGCACCACAGTATTTGAAGATATGTTTTTAGATTTCTGAAAAAAAAAACGCAACCCTTATAGGATCGCTCCGTTGTCCGTCTGCCTGTCTATGTGTCAAAGCCCTTTTTTTTTTGTTTTTTAAAAAAATTATAAATCATAGTAATCTAACAAAGGTTTATAGTTTTTGCCCCTAAATACTTTTCTTGTCCTAATGTCCAGGTAAGGTTGCAAAATGATAAAAAGCAATACATTTAATAGAACATTACTATATTCATTTCAATAACTTAACCTACTACTTACACCAAAATATATAATATTTCTTAGGTAGGTACTAATGGCATTTTATAATATTGTCGAAAGGCATTCAAATCTAAAGTATGTCATATCGGCCAACAGTCAGGCTTATATGAAAAGTTAATAATGCCAGTTTTCACCAACCTTTCCTAAATCATATTCTGAGTAGGAGTCTCTTTACGTAGGTAGCCCCTAAATAAAATCCCTATCCAATGTTATTTCCACCGTTAGGTGTTCCCTAAAGGTTTGTGAAAGTGCCACCTAACTTAGCTTAGGTAGCTCGTAAAATTTTGGGAATGTTGGTGAAAATGTGCATTAGTAAACTTTAACTTGCCCACCTAAAACAAGCAAGCTAGTTGCCGAGTTAAGTTTAACGTTTAATTGAAATGAAATGATTTTTTTTGCCCAATGTGAGTAAAGAATAATAGTAGACATACAATGGTGGTATAGTACATATTAGAGTATAGTTTCAAACATTTTACCATATTTGCATGGTGTGCAAAATTGCAATTAAAAGGTCTGCTGTCTGTATTGCTATTAAACATTACAAAAATTACAATAGTATAATGATTTTATTTGATGGATTGCTTGTTTTGATGGTCAAATCGAACTTTAACCGTGTGATGTGCAACTAGCCTAAAGGAAAATATTTACAAAAGTAATATGGCAAATAAGTCGAGACTCACCTGTTATTACATGAACAAATATAACATAATTGTATCAACATAGTGCCTTAGAGGCAAATAACAGCAACAGCGTGACAATCGTAATTTCTTTTTTTTTTCTAAAAATAGCGAGGTAGTGTCAGCCTCACCTCTGATTGGCCGACACTGTCTCGCTATTGGCTATAATATAAACGTAAAAATCCTGTTTACAAAACCGACTTCAAACGCCACTACAAAATATATCAATTGTGCCTATAAAATTTGAAGAGTTCCCTCGATTTCTCCGGAATCCCCTCATCAGATTCTGACCTAATGATAATGGAACCACCAGGAAAGTATACCTTTTCAATCGAAAACCAAAAAAAATTTTCCAAATCAGTCAGGCGTCTTCGAGTAATCGTGGAACATACAAAAAAAAAGAAAAAAAAAGATTTCGACGAATTGAGAAACTCTTTCTTTTTTGGAAGTCAGTTAAAAATGCATTGTTGTAGCAAGAACGCTGAGTTCAGTCAATCACTTGCTTTAACAGTGCAGGAACCCATCCTGAGGAATCCTACACGCCTGAGAGTTCTGCATAAAGTTTTCAAAGGTGTTTGAAGTCTGCCAAATCCGCTGACTTCTATCTTTAATCTATGCTTAGCATTGGACGTGCCCCTATAAAAATGGCAGCATAATAATGGATCAATTTGAAGCGCCACATTTGACATACGAGTGCCTCTGGAACTAGTAATATTTCAAATGTAATAAAGAGGTTAGTTATGAAATCATAGATTAATAATAGCTTACCACATCAAGATGGCGTCAATCAAATCCAAAATGGCGTCATTCAAGTCCAGTGTTAATCATAGATTAAAGTTAGAGGTGAATGGCCAAACCGCACTTCACAAGCGTGGTGGACTGCGAACTCCTCTTCATTCGAGAGACCTATTCCCAGTAGTGGGCCGGCGATGGAACTGCAGCAATGGTTGATGCAGCTCCCATATACCGTACACGGCATGCGGGTCGGCGTCGCCTAGTGCCGGAGCTCGGTCTTGCGCTCGGGCCACGCGTAGCGCTCGAAGCAGTGCAGCAGCTCGAACAGCACCTCGGCCAGGATGAGCGCGATCACCATCCACTCCAGCCGCACGTGGTGCCGGTCCGCCGCCCACGACGACAGCAGTTCCAGCAGCTCCACGCAGTGCGACAGCCGCTCGTTCAGCACCTTGACAATATCACTAAGTGTTATTGATCAGAAGCAGGTGTTACTAAAGAAAAACAAAATTCTTTTGCTATAATCTGCCAAACCAGAAAAAACTTGTAGAATGCTGCATCTCCAAAAGTAAAACAAATACAGGAACATGCATATGGATGAATATATTTAGTGGAACATGACTCTGTGTCTGGTGCAATCTTCATATTGATGTCTACGTCATAATAGCTACAATAGTATAGGTATGCTTTCAGCTCAATCCGTCCAGTGATTTGAGCTGTGCATTAATAGATCAATCAGTCAGATAGAGGATATTTGATTTACCCTGGTCCGCCTAGGTATGGTGAAATAGGCCACTGTGCTGGAGTACAGGATCTCCAGCCTCTCCTCCTCCCAGTAGCAGTCGGGCGTGTCTAGCAGATCCGACTCCACGTTGATGCGGTGCCGTAAAGACAACAGCTGCCCTAGTTTGCGTACTACCTGCACAAATATAGAAAAACTGCCAGCAACTTCAACCGCATGGAAAGACGTTATTAAAATACCACAGGAACTCTTTTTTCTAAGGTGAAAATAGAACTAGAATACAAACCAGAATTCCTCAAGATTAGCTAAGCAATTGAGACTTATGCATAATGAATATCATATGGCAGTATCCCGCTATAATGCATACGAAGCATGCACGCTGACTTTCAATTCCTTGACCTGCATAGCATACTTGTGTGCTAGAATCAATCGGCATTTTCTCTAATCAATTGCAAAAGAACTGAATTCAACACTAGGAAAATTTAAATTAGGTAAATTGAGCAAATTCTAAATATGGTTTTTGGTGGTTATAATAATGGTTTCGCTCCTAAAGGATCTGATATGATTCCGACACCAGCTTCATTGATCCAAATTGATATGAAATTTTTCGCAACTTCCAAGGCCCACTGAGAGAATTTTATGAGATCATTTTGCTGGAGAATTCCGCTACCTCTTTCTTCTCCACGTGCGCTACGCCCACTTTCTCCATGAGTTCAGTGTGCGCGCGCACCGACGCCGCCAGCGCCTCGAGCCGCGCCTCCCACGCGCCCAGCCGCGCCGACTGCGCCATGGCGTGACTGGCGAACCAAAATCACAGGTGTAATATTACACTTTCTCACTGATAGTTTTTTTATTGTGAGAGATTGCACTTCACAGCAATCAATGATGGTATTAAAATTATAACTTCTAGTACAATGGCAGTTCTGTGGTGCAATGTTGAAGCAGGAATAACATTGTGAAGATACTTATCTGTGCATACTTATGTCAATATTCAATTTTTTGTTCATTCAACTATTAAGAATATTAACCCTTTCCCTGTCCCATGAATCACATGTGAGCATGGTTATTATTTAACTATTGTGTCTGTTGTTTGGACAGTTAACGTGTTAATGTACTTGGTATAAAAACAAAATCATATTAACATTAGAGTAAATCATCACTTATGATACCTGAAAGAATATCTCTCCAGTGAGTTATCACAATTTGGCACGAGGACAAAACATGACTCTTGCAGAGAGCACTTTTTCCTGAAAAATAAAGTGAGTTAGGTCATTATTTTGGATATAAGTTTAAGAAAAATTGTGACAACATAAAACAAGAGTAGTGATAACTTATTGGTTAGGACTATGGTTTCTTGTTCAGGCGATCGCAGGTTAGATCCCAGTCATACATCTCTGAAGTTATGTGTGTTTAACAATTAAATATCACATGCTTTGGTGTAGGAAAATGTTGTGAGGAAATCTGAAGTCTGTGAGTTCTCTATAACGTTTTCAAAGGTATGTGAATCCAAATGTGGTGGACTATGGCCTTAATAACCCTTCTTTGAGATGAGGCCTGCGTATGGCAGTGAACTGTTGAGGGGCTGCCAATAATGATGATGGAAGCTGTGACAAGTTGTAAAATAACTTACGCATTAGGGTTATACTGATATGTCATGATTTCTCTCTCCCTCGTGACCACATCTCTGGGATAGCTTTCCATTTCAAATCTGCACAAAGAATTTAGTGTTTGAGCTGTAACCGTAGGCTATAACATTATATTATGCATAATCTATTAGTTACACCGGTCAAAGTATTTATTAATAAGGATGTTTCACTCCTCAGTACGAATGTATGGTAATTATACATATATGAATGTATGTATGGTATGGTAATTATGGATAGCTTAAATATTTCCATACTGACTAAAAAAGGTACCAATTTTTTTAAAGAATAATCCTAATGAACATGACTAATACACCCCCTTTCCCTAACTAAGCATAAAGCTTATGCATTGAAGAATTTTACAATAGAACAGCGAATGGAATTAGAAATGTCAATTGTTTTGATTCCAAGGTTAATATTATATTGCAACATTGAGGTTTCTTCATCAGCACAACTACATTGGTATAATTTGTAAAAGTTGCAGTAAGTACTGTACACATACGGCCTAATAAAATCCAGTACATTGTTAGCTTCCAGCTCAGTGCAGTTCCAGAACACCACAGCCCCCTCTTTGAAGAATATGATCTCTCTGGGCTCGTCCCCTATTGTGTACACTGCACTCGCCACCACCACATCTCCTACTTCTTGAGTTTTTAACCTGCAATTAATTATTACAATTATTCAAGGAAGTGACTATTAATTTCATCTATGTGAGGAACAGTGTTTTATAAAAATTTTCTCCCGCAAAACAAAATTCGAATTTTAGTTTTGGAAATATTATCACAGAGGTAGATTTTCAAGTGGCATTGAGTCTACTCCAAATCCTATGTACTATAACTTTTTGCTATATTGGTATGGTACCTAATCTTCAAGTCATTTGATTTCTTAAGATTGCATCATATATCAGTACAGGTATACTATGTATTATATAAATGTTTTAAAACCTTACGTTCCCGGTTCGTAAAGTTTCTGCTGCACCAGACCCTCCCTTAAAGCTTTCAAATCATAACAGTTTGCTGTAGCATACGCTAAAGTTAGATAATGCCCTTCTTTCTTGGTCAAGTCCTCCAAAACTGCCTTTTTGTATGTAGTCTTCTTTTTCAACGGTAAACTTGTATTATCCAGGGCCATTGTGGTAGGTTGGATAGCATCAAGCGAATAGTTCCTAAAGATCTGCTGTCCAATACGAAACAACTCATTGTTCTTAGGAAAAAACTGATTTCTTGCCGGTTTTACGTCGGAGAGGCAAGTAGATAAAAATCTACAGTTTGTAACGGTTCGGAGCGTCGGTATGACAAATCTTGATATAAACACAGTCATATTGAAAATTTTAAAGTATTTAAAGACCAGAAAATGTTATTTTTATGTGATTTTTTAGGTTTCGCAATCTCAATTCTAGTAAACAACATTTGAGGTTATTCTTAGTTTTGTTTTGACAATGTTTTTTGACTTTGACATCGTGAAGTGACAGTAGATACCAACATGACACAGCAACACAACCAAAAACTAGCTTTATGGTTTTTAACCTACTTCCAAAAAGGAGGAGAGTATCAATTCGGTTGGTATCTTTACGACCAAGGTAGCAAGCATAGAAACATCATGGAAATAATGAGTACCACCAAGCGCTGAAAAAATATATGTAAAGAGTAATTTATATTAACCCCTTACCGCATTGGGTCCCATATTTGCACGCTTAATTTTTTTGGCAAAAATTTAAATTCTTTTCAAGTTTGTGTGATGGCAACATTAAAAACCATAGACTAAAGGTATGCTTTAACGTCTTGTAACCGGGTAATGTTGGCAGCCTTGGTAGAAAAGATTAAAAATCAGTTTGAAATCAAACGTGTCTGGAAGGTCGATTCTTCTGTGTTTAAACCCGAATTTCTCCAAATCTTATGAATATTTTGACTTGTCTATTTTTTCTTTGCATGTAACCATTCTATGAGATCCCAAAAATAGAGGAAGCTAACCAGGATCCTCTTTGATTGTAAATTTATTCTGATATATTGTTGTGTGCATATTCGGGACGGCATGCAGAGTTGGCTCAATAGTGCCGTTCATATATGGGACGGTATGCAGAATACAATAAATTCAGGCTGTTCATATATGAAACGCTATGCATTTATACTTTCGTAGGCACATAGTATTTGTGTTACTAAAGTTTCCACGTTATATATAGTTTTTAGTATATTATGTATTTGTTATAGTAGTAGCGGACGCCCGCGAGTTCGTCCGCTTCTTCAATTCACAATCGACAGTTCTTAAATCTCTACAGTTTAGGGGGGCAGTACCCCTGCAGCATCAGGGTTGAGGAGTTGGAAACCGAAATTTTTATGAGAGCATCTCGCAAAGTTTTTGTGTCGATTAAAAAAATGATTCATGCAAATCGGTTAGAAATCACGTAGATATATTGATATACAGAGGTAGAAAAACTCAACTCCTTTTCCTCCTTTTTCGAAAGTCAGTTAAAAAAGTAGATATTACGCCCGAAAATATCAGCTATCTACCAGTGGAAGCCCCGTCAAAATCGGTCCAGCCGTTCCCGAGATTGGTGGCAACAAACCTATGCAACAAACAGACCGACAGACAAAAATTTTAAAAATTGTTTTTTTATAAGTAGCTACCGTATTAACTTTCATATGCAGTTAGTAAAAAGCTGTTCTTTTGATATTACAAACAGACACTTCAATTTTATTTATTTGCATAGATTTTTATAATTATGTAATAATAATAATAATATATAATCCCATGTATTTATTGTAATCCCCGTCTCTTACTTACATTAAGTTCTTTCGTGCAGGAAGAGATCACTATTAGTGATAATGTCACTTTTTGTGTTACACTGTTTATTTACTTATATATTTTGTTCTTGTTTTTTCATGTAATAAAGTTGTATAAATAAAAATAAACAAATAAATAATATTGAAATAACCTTGAATTTCGAATTGTTGCAATTGTTGCATGTCGTCCCATATTTGGTACAAACAATTTTATTCCATGTAATGCATAACGTACCATTTATGCACATTTTTTATTTATTGAATAAAAAATTCAATAATAATGCTATATTTTTTTTAATATTTTTTATGTGTTCCCTAGACTCAATAATATAACATATATTTTTCCGGCAATGATAGGAAATTCCATGCAGTAAGGGGTTAATATCATGTATTCAGTTTTATTCAGTTGATTTTTTTTTTTCACAAAAACTTAATACCTACCGGTTTTAAAACTATGTCGCCAGATGAACAAAAAAAAACAAACTTATAAGTACGTATATAATAATTATTTAATTTTCACACAATATTAACTACCATCTAATTCTGTTTTATTCTACACAACCTCTAAATTAAATTAGCAGATTTAAAAATAGACTTGCCATCCTTTTCATACTGTTCTCTGCTGAAAAGGATGCTAGTTTACATTTAGAGCTGGAGCTGTCAAATTAATGTTAAGTTTTTTTTATTTAGCTCTAGATTCTAGCAATTTAAAATTAGTCTATGAGCGTGTTGCCATCAGTGGCCGTGAACAGCAACTCCAGCTTGCGCGCGAACTCGGGGCCGATGCGGCGCGTCTTGGAGCCGGGTAGCGCGGCGCGCGCCACGCCCACGTCGGCCACGGCGTCCACGCCGCCGGGGTTTAGCAGAGCCTGAATTGAACGATAACTTCGTAAATCTAAAACTAATAACAGTAATGTCCAACCGACCCCAAATAAAATGGTGAGATTATCAGAAATGAGGAGATCCGTAGAAGAACCAAAGTTACCCACATAGCTCAGTGAGTCGAATAGCTGAAGTGGAAATGAGTAGAGCACACAATTCGAAGAGCTTCCTTCGAAGGGTCCTTGGGATCCCAGTGCTGGAGTGGCGAACCCTTACCGGGAAGCGCAGTGTTGGCAGACTCCCCACTATACAGGGTGTCCCACGGCTATGCCACATGGAGGGGAAGTACCTTAAATATTGTAGATGGAACATTTTACTGAAAGAAGACTTCATTTTAATTTAAAAAAAAATTTAAACTGCATTCATAGATTTTTAAATAATTGCCTGGTTGAACCGGGACTCGAACCCGCTATACGAGAAAAAAAATTAACCTGTATCTTTATCATACCGATCGGAAGGCTTCATCATAATCCTTATTTTTGTTCAATAACATAGCATGAGAAATAAAAGGAAGACCATGAATTTTAGCCTTTGATGTAAAATTTTGTTCAGAAAAATGAAAAGCTGACATTGGCGTATCGACATACAACTGACATGAACTATTACTAATGAGTACCCACTTGAGAAGTACGCATCATTTCCCGATCCTTACTATCCTTACTAATCCTTACTTATATAACCTATAAATGCGAAAGTATGTTTGTTTGTTGATTTATTGGTTTGTCCTTCAATCCCGCTGCAATTCGAGTTGAATTGCAGCGGAATTGACTCATTAGTAATAGTTCATGTCAGTTTTATGTCGATACGCCAATATCAGCTTTTCATTTTTCTGAACAAAATTTTACTTCAAAGGCTAAAATTCATGGTCTTCCTTTTATTTCTCATGCTATGTTATTTAACAAAAAATAATCCTTATGATGAAGCCTTCCGATCGGTATGATAAAGGTACAGGTTAATTTTTTTTCTCGTATAGCGGGTTCGAGTCCCGGTTCAACCAGGCAATTATTTAAAAATCTATGAATGCAGTTTAAATTGTTTTTTAAATTAAAATGAAGTCTTCTTTCAGTAAAATGTTCCATCTACAATATTTAAGGTACTTCCCCTCCATGTGGCATAGCCGTGGGACGCTCTGTATAGATGTACCGACATCGAACGAGTTGCAGGGAACGGCGCAAGACAGAGTCCTATGGAGATCCAAGCAAGAGTTTTATTTCGCAGGGACGTCTACCGGTTGATAATGAACACTGAACCCGGCTACAGCGGCCAATCTTCACAGTAGTTATCTGCACGGGAGATATTATAGTGCACAAGCGTGTGCGCAAACACATGTGCACTATTTATTGACGGGCGGAGAGTTAATGAACACGCACCTCGTACATGGCGAGAGGGGAGGGGTAGAGCGCGCACAGAGCCCGCGCAGACTCCAGGCTGGCCATCGGCAGCACCGCGACCATCTGCTGCCACAGCCGAGACAGCCCGTTGCCTGCGACCACACCGGGAGATGTACATATTAACCAGTTCTAAACCAGTTTGTGCGAATGTTGTAATCAAAATCAAAATTTATTTATTTCATATAGGCCAACTTGTAGCTCTTATGACACGTCATAAATCTACCACCGGTTCGGAATGCAGATTCTGCTGAGAAGAGCCGGCAAGAAACTCAGCATTGCCCATTTCAAAAAAAAAAATTACAATAGGTTACAAAACTTTTCTATGTATACTGTATACTTAGGATTCCACAATGAAGCTTTAAAAATGCATACGTAACAGGCTAAGAGGAGCAAATAAAAAACCTCGATAGTAGTTTGTCATTTGTGCCTTTTGGTAAGGAAACCCTAGGGATGTGGTGCCCACTCACTACATTTCACTCTGAAAATTTCTACTTCGGGTACGAAACCCTAAAAAAAGACAGTTACAGCGAAATCACGACAGACACTTCAATTTGTATGTATAGAGTGTGAGTAACCGAGCGAGGCGACTGGTCTAACCGTGTTTGTCGAGCGCCACGCACTTCTTGTTGTCGCCGCGCATGTAGAACTCCGCCCGCTCGTCCACCTCCCGACGAGCCTGCCTGAACAGTTGGAAAGTTTCAATTGTTTACAATTGTTCAATTGTCAATAGAACAGAAAATTAAAGATTTTATGCCGGGCATTGACGATCAGTTTTTCGCATCAGTTGAACTGACGTCTTTTTTTAGGGCCCAAAAAAATTAGGGCTATTTTTAGGGGCATAAATAAATTTTCAAGCGTCACATAATTGACTGAACAAAACGAGTAAATAAAGCAAAACGTCTATGATATTCCGGAATAATATGCTTAAAATCGTTTTAGCTAAAGCGTTTTGAAAATATTTCAATACATTAGCGTTGAACATGCTTTTTCGATATATAATTTCTATCCATAGGTAGGTATAGTTAATATAGTGAAAAACAAATTACGAAACCGATTTCTCTTTTCATTTTAAATTGCTTTGTTTCTTGTTTTTTGGAGAGTATATGGCAACAAACCGTAGCTGCAGCAAGAATTAATGTTTCTTCTTCGGAATCCGAATTCATTTTTTTTCCTATTTGACGCAAATAAACCTATTTGAACAACCCTACTCAGCTCGACCGATCGAAAACTGAAGAGCCGGAGTGACGCCAGTGAGTGGGCACATTTAGTTGGCCTAAACCATTTGGAGTGACGCCACAGTTTTACGTCTGGACTGACGCAAAAAACTGACCGTCAATGCCCAGCATTAGACTTAATTCGTGGTTTAATGACATAATTGTGAAAAAACTATACGAATAGATTCTACCCATGACAGCTTCAACTTGACGTCTCGCAATTCCGCAGTCCCATCGTGAACACAGTTCATGCAACTGGATCGAAATATTGATAATTCCAACTAAAACAATTACCGTGGTACATACTCGTATAATTTTATCACAATTATAGAATAGAAAATATTGGCAAAACGCCGTGAAACTCTTTAAAAGTTAATGAAGTTCTTAAGGACGAAATGGATTTGCAAATGATGTATGCAAATACACATTGTACCATCGCTTCTGATAAACTCCTAACATGCCTGATAACACTACTACTATACGCGCACTATTTTCAGGTCTATAATTATATTTTCCAGGGTTATGGTAAATCTAGAAACTCTTTTGCAATCATGTTACAAAAAATTTTTAGATTTTTTTATTAATGACAAGACAGCCCTCGACTGTGACCTGACCTGATAAGTGTTGATACAGTCTAAGATAATAGCGAGTAAACTTGGATTTTTAAAAAAAAAAAAAAACTTGGAATGGGTTTAATTAAAAACCACATAAGTACGCCTAATCGGTTTCTACACGTCATTGTGAAGGCACGTTAAATCGCTTGGCGGCACGTCTCTGACAGTAGTGTGGTAACAACTAACCACGGCCGAAGCCTCTACTAATTTATGAGTGTGTAGTAAGCTCACTTGTGCGGGTGCTCAGCAATGGCTTTAGTGAAGTGCAGGATGGTGAGCGCCAGCTCGTTGGGCGTGTTGGCGACCACCGTGTCGCACTCCGCGCTCACCAGCAGATCTGCAATACAGATGTTGCGAATATTGACTTTTAAACCCGTTACGTATCTAAAATGGACCGTTAAGGTGTGAAATTATTATTTGAGTACCTTCAAGGCAAGAGTCAATTGAGCTGCCAGCATTGATTGTTATGCACAAGCCTATCGAGTATTGAAAAAAATGTGTAAATACAGTGTATTCAGTAAAAAAAATATAATATGTTATGAGAAATACAGATTGTACCTGTAATAGCTTTTTCCAAATCAATCTCGGTTATAATTTTGTTGCCGCTATTTGCTGTTTTCCGACCTGACGTCCTGATAGAAAAAATAAAATATAATTATTTTTAAAATAATCGTCAGCTAAGACCACAGCGCTCACCACTGCACCAGGGAGATCATCAAAATATATATGTTGATAACATATTTGACAAAACATATTTGAATGATAATACAGCATATGGAAAGTTATTGTTATTTTAAAATGAACCATATTTGACCCACTTGAAGTAGTCCTTGACACCGTACAAGACGAGGGAGAGCTTGCAGCCCGCCAGCTGGCACGCGCGCTGCGCCGTGGCGGCCAGGCTGCGCTGGGCGATGAGGTCCGCCGCGTCGACCACGGGACACACGTACAGCCCCCGGCCACACTGCACTTTAGACGGCGTCAGCTCTACCTGCCAAATTCAAATTAAACCCTGGGGTCATCTTCTTCTTCTTCTCCTGGTAATCTTCTCCGCAATTAGGCGTCGATTCGCCCGTTTTGCGTGGTTCCGCTGGTACAGCTCCCCGCTGGGTCACCCTGGGGTCATAGGGCAAGGATGCTAAATCCTTGTTTAAGGGTCTGTTATCCTATCTCATTGAGTCCACTGGTGACCGTAAAACTGGGTAGTAATTATAAGTTCAGCCATTTAACAGGGTAACAGCCATTCTGTGTATGGATGGGATGTATACAATCGCACTAGGCCCATTGGTTTATAAATAAGCATAATTGTTTTATTGTAGAATCATAGTAGTTACTTCTTAATCTTAGTTCTTTGGAATACCTTCAAACCGCTCCTTGGATAACTTCAATAATTATGATCAATAAATTGCTCATTGTGCAGGTAACATATACATTTCCCCGTTTCAGTGGCTTTGATAGTTTTTGTATTTAGCTTTTAGTCTTTAATATATAAAAGTAAAAAATTTTAAATGATGATTTTTAAAAAAATTAATTGAAAAACACATAGTTATTTATTTCAAGGGCAACCAAGATGATTCTGTTCATAAACAAAAAGCAAGCAGTCTACTACCCAGCAAGGTTAGCAAAATATGTTCCCTGTAAATAACAACTGCAGTTATATAAAAAACTTACCATTCCTTGATTGTTCATAAGGGTAGGAGGTACGGATCTGGTCCACAGCACGAGGGCAGGGTCGCAAATCGCAGACGAAGCCCGCACTTTCACTCCACTGGCTGCAGCCTCTCGCACTATGTCTGCACAGTACCATGACTCCAGCAGTACTGGGTGCATTTCTATTGTCATGTGCTGGAAAATTTATGTCTTAAATTAAAGGTTGAGGATAGGCAACATTGGTACAACTTAAAAGTGAATGCACTTTCGGTGATGATAAAAGTTGTGTGACGAAACATTATTTTTTGTTATTAAAAAATATTATTTAGCGGTTTAGAAAAGTTTATTTGAATAAAAATTATTCTAGTTATTCATATTTTTTAGAACTTACGTTCCTCAATTCTAAAAGAGAATAAAGCTCTTAAACCACCACAAGTTGTGTCCTTCACCTTTCTTTAGTGGTTTGCAATAAAAAGATTAATGTAACTAAAACCTTCATGCACTCCCCAGGTTTATATATCTTGTTGGCATCTTTGGCAGCCTTTCTTTCCTCTGCCAACTTCCTTTTCAAGGCTTGTCTCTCTGCTGCTGTGGTTTTCTTTACCTCGCCTTCTGTGCTTCCTGCAAATAAAGACTCTCTTCTCAACTTATTTCTTCTATTTTCATTACTTATGCAGTATGTAATGTAATATGTATGTTGGTGTTTATTTATGAGAGCTTACAACACACCAAAACATATTTGAATAATATCAATCAAGTACTTTTGTAATTAATTTTAATTATAAAATTACTTAAACCTAGCCAAAAACTTAATTAAATTAAACTTTTGTAGTTAAATAAATACATCGACATCTTCTACTTTTTTGCAACTCACCGGCTCTCTTTTTTCTGATTGTTTTCTTAACATTATCTTGAGATTGTGAACTTTTACTAGTCCCACTGGCAGATGCAGAAACACTGTCTTCTGAATCTACATATTGTTCTGAAAATGAATTATTGATAGTCATATAAAAAACAAACATTTATCTAAGCAAATGCTTATTGAATTAGATCTCTTTTCGATACTAAAATAATTAGTTTCAAGTTTGTTATTGTTTACCGTATACATTTTTTCCCACGAAATCTTCATCAGTTTTTGGTAAAACTGTATATTTATCACTACTAAAGCTGTCGTCTGAATCATCAGAGCTTAGTTCTATTGTATTCACACTCATGATCAAACTAAGTATCTAATTATTACAATTTTAAATGTTTTAAACAAAACAAAAACAAAAGATTGTCAAAATTCGAATTAACAACACCGACACCAACCGACAAGTGTCACAAGTTTTTTGACAAGACATTTACGTGACAGTTCATTGTTTCTAGGGCTCTGATCTCTATGGTTAATCTATAATTAACACTGGATTTGCCGACCCTATACAAAAATTTTACAACATTTTTAAGGATCACTTTGAGACACCACAATTGACATACGAGTGTCTCTGGAACTAATAATATTGCAAATGGCACATCAAGCTCTATATTTAATCTAGGACAACAACAACAATGAAATTGTAGATCAATTATTATAGAGGTCGGTGCACTATTTACAAAGTTAGGTACCTACCTATTAGTTCCAGAGACACTCGTATCTGCAGTGCTTTCGGCGCCAAAATGGCGTCAATCAAGAAGGTCCAAAAAGGAAATCACAGCAGCAAGTCCAGTGTTGATCATAGATTAAATGTAGAGGTCAGTGTCCATGAAGCTAGTAAGTCCTTAGCTGTGGTCCTAAGAAATAAGTAGGGTACTTCCTAATTCCATGCTCGTGGATTAAATAATATCTGCACTACCCGAGAATGCTTTTAAACTTTCTATCACATAAAGATAAGGTAAAACGGTAAGTATTTCTACGTAAACCTTACGTAAACGTATGTATTTAAGGGAAAATCTACGATTTATTAATTATTACGATTACGATTATCTTAACTCTATTCTGCCGTCCACAAGCTATAACGCCGTTAACTACCAAAATCATATTTCCTAATATTATAAACCCTAATTTAAATGGTTTTGGATTTATATTAGGAAATATGGTCTTGGTAGTTAACGGCATTATAGCTTGTGGACGGCAGTATTGAGATAGCTCAATTTCAGAATTTCAGATTTCGAACCGTTCGTTGCGCTATTTTCTTCATTACCAACTAGGTACCTAGTCGTTAATCGTCAGCAAACTAAAAACCGAAAGGTCGATGTGAAACATCCGTTGCAACTTCCAACCCAACTTTTAGCGAACACCTCGACAACGATTGTCGGGGAAAAGACATAGACATGTTCAACACGGTAAATATTTTAAAAAAATAATTAAGCTATTGATAACCGCAAATCCTCAATTGAACATCTTGTAAAGCGGATGTGAATCCCGCTAACGTTTCTAACGTTTGCAGTAATTAGGTAACTATGTTCCTAAATTGGTAGCGCGCGCCTATTGATTTCGCATAAATCCGTCACATAAATCACGCGGTTCGTGTCCATTTCACGATACATTTATTATATTATTCTGATCCTAAAAACTTCCTAAAATAGAATACGTGGCGTAAGAGCGTTCAAAAGCTTTGCGTAAATCATAATAATATTATTAGAATAATAACTAGCGGACGCCCGCGACATCGTCCGCTTTTTTAATTCATAATCGATAGTTCCTAAATCCCCACAGTTTAGAGGGTATTACCCCTTCACCATCAGGATTGAGGAGTTGGAACCCAAAGTTTTTATAGGAACATCTCGCAAGCAAATGGGTTTAGAAATAATAGGTAGAAAAACCCTTCTCCTCCGTTTTCGAAAGTCGGTTAAAAAAGTAGCCTATGTTTAATGTTACTGCCGATAACATAGGCCCTCTACCAATGAAAGTCTCGTCAAAATCGGTCCAGCCATTCTCGAGATTAGCGGCAACAAGCAAGGGCCCAAGTCTGCTATTGCAATTGTAGTTTTATTGTCTATCAATGACATGACAATTGTTATTTTTAGCAATTGTCATGTCATTAATAGACAATTGAACCCCTGGGCCCCAAGTCAAATTGCTAAAAGTAGCAATTGGGATGTCATTGATAGACAATTGAACTACAATTGCAATAGCATTGCAATAGCAGACTTGGGGCCCAGATGTACTTCATTTTTATTATTAATAGATGTAACACTACCATTCGTAATGTCGCAATGTAAAATAGATGGCGCTAGCTGTAGGTTGGCACGCGCGATTTGGATTTCGTTAATGCCTTTACGCTGCTATAGCAAATGTTTTTTATTCCAGACACTTCAATTTTATTTATTTGAATAGATAAGATGATGATCGTAACTTCGTTGGCGTGGATTTATAGATGTTAGAAGTTCCGTAGAAACCGTATGATTTCCCAGGATAAAAGTAGCTTATGCCGAGATACGGGATAGCAGCAGGGATACAAATTGTCTTTGGAATATAAATTATAACTTTTATTTCGAATATGGCGGCGTGTGAAATTTCCTACAATGTGCCAACCTTTGTCCAGCTGTGGACGTCTGTTACGACCACCTAGATTTTGATGACATAGAGCGTTCTGATTTAGATTCCTGGCTGGGTAAGTTTTGATAAATTTTCCGGAAAGGTGCCAGTTGGACTTTGGGCTCGATTTTCACTCTACCTCGGTATTTAGAGCTCAACTCAAGCGATTTTGATCAAA
Organism: Hipparchia sbordonii; assembly: GCA_038048805.1. Classification (NCBI taxonomy): domain Eukaryota; kingdom Metazoa; phylum Arthropoda; class Insecta; order Lepidoptera; family Nymphalidae; genus Hipparchia; species Hipparchia sbordonii. Next base: position 270,321 of record CM076107.1, on the reverse strand, counting down.
CTAAATTCTATAAGGAGTATGATTATAATCATATTTTTATTAGCGCGTTTTACAATTTGATCCAATGGTTTAGCACTGAATAATGGGTTTTAGAGTAACGTGCGCAAACACAAATAAACAGATCAACTTTTATAACAGAATCTTATTAAAAACCGTTTAAATACATTTCTTTTCACTTGTCGAAGATAGGCAGGATAGTTAGCATGTAGGGTCGGAAGGGTGTCCAGACGTTGGGCATCAAAAGGAATCCTAATGGCTGCCCTCGCATCGCCCTCAGAGAGGGATTGTCTCCAACCTGCCTGAATTAATTCAAGCCGAGCAATCTCAACTCTACGTGAGATATGAGAGGACGGCCATAGAGTAAACATGTACCTAAGGATTTCAGAAGCGATCAGCTTTACATCACATTATACATCATATTAAAGCTCTGGCAGTCTAGGATGTATCACCAAGTAATTACTTATCTACTTATTATTATATTATACTTACACTTTATTGCACACCACAAAAACAAGTATAACACAAAATTGTAACAAAAAATATGTGCGATATTTTTTAAAATAAATGATTATCCTGTATATTTTTATAATAGGTAGGTTTTGTAAAATTGGAATAATTAAAGTGATATTTGTATGCCGCTACGGCTAATGTGTCGACTCTGTAATTTACATATTATTTAAATAAATAAATGTAGGTATTGTAGTTACCTCTTGTTTATTTTATATAAATTGTACATGTCTGTGTTCACTTGTTTATTCTATGAGAGAGGGTTCCCTCATTTTCCCTCCACCTCCAGTCGGTCTTTGTTTACGAGGGCGTCCGGCCGTTGCTCCGCGCCGCCGCGAGCTTTTCGAATTTAAAAATAATTCCTATTTGCCTCATCGCGTTCATAATAAATCGCGCCCATAAGCCCGTAACAGACAATATAAAGCCGATGACTCATCGATATTATTCTCAATCGAACTTTATATTTAAACGCTGATGCGATTTCTGATTGTGTATTTTAGACACGTTTTAGTGTTAAACTGAACAAAATAAACACTTAAACCGAAACCAGTCGCGCGGCATCAAAAAGCAAACAAACTCCAAACGAACTTTACCCGTTACCGAACGTGAATAAAAAAAAATGTAAGCCGTTTGTGGATTTTTAAATGATAACAAGTAAAATGGATTGGCGCGAAAAACTTTTCGGTCGCGTGCTCGTGAAATGCGACTCACCTGGGACTCAGAATGGAAAATTTGAGAACGTTCCGACTTTGGAGGCTCTGTCCGACTGCGTCGAGGACGGGGAGGGCGCCGTGTGCGGGATCTACTTCTCGTTCGCGAACATCAGCGATACCAGTGACGACTTCGGGGTTCGCCTGGAGGAGGTGTACCGGCGGGTGCAGCCGCGGCTGCGGGTGGTGCAGGTGGTGCTGTGGGCGCACGTGGGCACGCCCGAGGGCCCGGCGGAGCGCGAGGCCGGCTTCCGGCGCGCGCTCACCGGCAAGCCGTGGCTCGCGGTGCCCTTCCACGACGTCGACACCAAGGTAGGCAGAACCACCAATACGTTCGCATGTCAGTCCGATTTGTGCAACCACTCAATATGAGTGAAGATCATTTCGCTAGCTAGTCTGTCATCGAACATTGACGTGAAGTAGTTATTTCTAGGGAATGCAAATCTCGCGAGATTGGGGCTCAAGCGAGATCTCGCGAGATTGTAAATAACAATACCGCGAGATCTCGCCAATTTCGAGATCTCGCGAGATTGGCGGTTTTGTGTGTTTTTTTTTGCAAATAATCACAATATTTGAATAAATTAGAAAGAAATAATAAAAATTATAACTATTATAAGATAATATTTATTTTCACGAATTTTTCAATAGACTTTTATGCATCAAATTGTCTATAATTTTTTAATAAACTTCTAAGTAGTAAGACTTTGACGTACGTATCTATCAAATCACTGTGAAAGCACTGTATACATAGCACAGTTTGGTTACCTATTGAAAAAATTTTTATTTTTTATTTTTTGAAAAGCAACTGCTGAGTTTCTTGCCCGTTCTTCAAATTAATTCGCGCACCGAACGAAACCGACAGGTCGCAACTCCGTCCGTGTCAGTCCGCGCTTCGAATAAGACTTTTTTATGTTCGAGTGCAATCTCGTTAATCTCGCGAGATCTCGCCCTTTTTTCGTACGAGATTAATCTCGCTAAAAAAGGCCGAGATCTCGCGAGAACGAGATCTCGCGAGATCGAGATTGCATTCCCTAGTTATTTCAGTGTCAAGGAACAATGATGCATTTGAATAATAGTTGAAGTATGAAGTGTCGAATCCCCTTATTTTTCTGTGATCGAAGCTCCTAACCGAATTACCGATAGAAAACGCGACAATTTAAATCGCATACGTTACCGTACTTACATACGCGATTAATAGGTATAGACTTCTAGGTCGTCGCAAAAAACGTTTTGGAGAAACGCGTACAACAGAATAACAGACGAACGTTGGTAGCTAGGGCGGAAACATATATTTAGATTAAATTAGTATATAGAGACAGAGCATAGGAGTTCTGTAAACTGTGTTCCCTCAAAACTACAAAATGGGATTGTTCAAGGAAGGACGGATAAACAAATTCCCCAAAAATTTGCGCTGGTACTGCAAACCACCAAATAAATGTAATTTAACCTACCTGCTAGCGACTAGTTATAACCTTCCTACTTTAGTAGAACTGATGGTCAGTCGTTGGAGTCTCATAGTGTTAGAGTGGCGACCTCGCCACCACCGCAAAACGCAGTGTTGGCAGACTAGGTGGACCGACGACAACAGACTAATCGCAGGGAGACGCTGGATACAGGTAGAGCAAGATCGACGCAGCATTCTAAAAAATATTATAATCTGTCGAAGAAATGTTGGCAACCCTCCTATCAAGTCCATTCGAACTGAAATAGAAGGTATATAACGTGATACGGCATAATAAAGCAAAGTTGTGTTTCAGGCTTAAACTATCGCAGAAAATGTATGAAAAGTTGATTATGTTAGCGAAAATGAATCACATTAAATTCGCAGCATCCGGATAATGGTATTGAAATCACAAGCGCACGGAGCGCGCGTCGGCGGCGGAGTGCGTGTGTTCGTTTATTAAAATTTCAATGTGATTTTCACATCTCGCGACCGTAACAGATAGGCGCTATTGAAAATGCTTTTATGCGTTTTGTATGGCGAAATATAAACGTGAAGCGGGCTTATGAAATGAAATAAAATTATTCGTTCTGCTCTGCATAATGCATGGTGTTTATTTCATTTGCGAATTTTGCGAATAAAGTAGCGCGTTTTCTGATCCATTCATTCTTTCAACTCGACCCATCACTGGCCCACTACTGGGCACAGCTTTCCCGTTGAGTGAGAAGGATTTGGCCCATAGCGGAATGTTCAGACTTCACAGACCTTTACGAACATTGTGGAGAACACCAGGCTGCAGGCATGCTGGTTTCATCACGATATTTCCCTTCATCGCTACCTGACACGAGTAGTCTTTGTCCAACTTTTAAACTAATCGATTGAGATGAGCCCATTTGACAGATTAAAACTTAAACCGCATATCGACAGATAACCGCCAAGACCCCCTATTAACTCAAAATGTCAATTTTATCTAGGAGTTTCTTTTTTTTGGAAAATCAGTAAACCAGCAGTTTGACGAAAAATATCAGAGCTCTTGATGGTTACCATGTGGTTAATCGTCGATATGTAGGTATATTTGGTAGCTGAAACCGTACTGAAAACAAATGTCAAATGAAAACGATAATTTAAAAAAAATCTTACACAATCACACGCCAGTTCATCACAAAATATAGAGCCGAAAATATTACGATTGCGCAGATCAAGCGAACGCTCGGGAATAAACGTCAGAATCCACCTGCACTTAGTTTCCTTTACACTAACTCGTTTTCTTTCACTACAACCCCCTGTAATAACGGCTGAGAGGGAGGGTATCGCCCTAAAATTACTTTTCACCCGGGGTAGGGCTACCAGGCGACAGGAATTTTCCCAACATGTCGGGAACACGTTTTAAAACACATGCACACACATACACATGAAATACATTCATTATTATGGCTTCAGCTTCGTACTCTATCCTTCTTTCCTTTTTTTTTATTTCTTCGTTCTCCGTCGCACGAAGCGACAAAATGCCACATGGATTTAAATATGAGTGTCAAAGATGTTCTACAAATCCGAAGCTGGCCGAATATCTTTTTTTGAAGTCCTAGTGTAACTTTTGAAACTTACGTTAATTGTACATGAATCTGTCAGTATGGATGGATGAAAACCCGTCCTTTTTGCTGTCCGCAATAAATGACATACACAGTGGAAAACACTAGACTCACTGGGCTGTTGTATCCTTGTTGTATTTTTAGGGGTAACTTACACATAACTTTTTTTCTTATCATGAAATTGCCTGTTATTTCTGACAGAAACTTACAAGAGAATTTATTCTATGAAAGCTTCTGACAGGAACTCTCATTATTGTATTTGGATGTGGTAACCCTATCCAGGGGTGGTTTACTTTACAGCTACTTTAGAACGCAGCCATAAAATTGTCATAATCCTGCCGGTTGCCACAGTCCCGACGTAGCCCGTAATGTTCGGCGCGCGGCTCTCGTACATACTGTATTAGGTTTAGATATTAACGTTGATATGCTTTTCAATTAAATAATCTGGGTGCCATATAATCTTGGTATCCTTCAGCACACGCTCAAATTATGGGCTCCTGCCGTTATTTCCCATGAACAAACTAATATGATGAACACACTAAGGGCGTTTGGTCACTCATTCGTATTCGATTCGTATTTGTATTCGTGAAAACACGATTCGAAGTGGTCTTCATACAAATTTTTTGTGGATCCGTCAAAACACGAATCGAATGAGTGCACAAGCGCACATACAATTTGTATGGCGATTGGCGACCACTTCGAAGCCTGTTTTCACGAATACGAATATGTACCTACGTATCGAATACGAATGAGTGCATAAACGTCCTTAAACTGAAACTATGGTAACACTACGACATTCACTAGAAGAATGCGAGATCAAGCTGAAGAAAACTATAATTAATCTATGACTGAAAAATACAACAAAAAAAATTAGATATCGGGATAGCAGGCAACTTACATCTTGAAAAGCTTTTCGTCCCACGTTAATAGAATTCCACTTAGTCTACGCGGACGAAATTCCATAACTCTAATTGAGTTACGGAATTTCGTTCACTTGTAAGAATCATGAGCAACTTTAATATCACGATAACTTTCTTCGCGTGTTAAAGCTGATCGTCTTACACAATGGGCACTTAGTAAGAATTCCAAGAAAACTCAACGTCTCCCTGTCTCTACATCGTAGGTACATATTAAAAGAATCGAATGTAGCAATTTCACGATAATGGCTTGATTTATTTATACGATCGCGTGACAAGTGTTGTTCTGGCTTTTAACGTCATGTTCCGTTTCCAATCTCTCCAATCAATGGTGTGCGTTTTGCAATTTTGAATATCGCGAGCATATTGAAAGAATCCAGAAAAAATTTACTCGATTTCTTAAATTTAAATTTAAACTAAAATCTGACAAGAAATATGAAGGTCTATGTGCCCAGTTGCATCTACTGCCACTTAACATTCGAAGAAATATAAGTGACATATCCTACCTCATCAATATTGTAAACAACACAGTTGATTGTTCGCAGCTTCTTGAGAAGTTATTCTTTAAAGTCCCCATCAATGCACATCCTCGTAACTTTTCTATTCTACACACACCACCTTCACATACCAATTTTCGAAAAAACTCATATATGCTCAGATCTGCCCTATCTTTTAACAAAATTTGTAAAAATAATAAAAATCTAGACCTTTTTTGCATCAATGCCACCACCATTCGCAAAACGCTGGCAAACGAATTCTTTAACGCTTATAAATAATTCGTAAACCTCGTTAAGAAATTCGTTGGCCACTTCTAAAATTTTGCTTTTTTTACCCCACATTGTATAGTTTTTATTGATTGATTGATTATTCTTTACAATTTTTTTCGGTTTTTGTTCCCCCTGTATTTCTTTTTATTTTTCCTTCTCTCAGTTGAGTGTTTTTTTCTTTCTCATATGTGATTTCTATCTGTGAAAACTTGTAATTAGCTTTAATTGTTCTTTTGTATTTATTAACTAGTTCTTAATTTTCTAAAAAGCTGTAAGTTTTCCTGTAAAATAAAATAAAATAAAATAAATAATAATATATTTTGGGTTTTAGTTTTAAATGTATCTCTGCGCCAAAAATGGACAATTAAGATCGAACTACACTTGGTAAGTTCGTTTGATCATATAAATAATCCATACTAATATTATAAATGCGAAAGTGTGTTTGTTTGTTCATTGGTTTGTCGTTCAATCACGCTACAACAGAGCTACGGATTGACGTCATTTTTTGCATGGATATAGTTGAGGACCTGAAGAGTGACATAGACTTTCTATTCCAGAAAATCAAAGAGTTCCCGCGGGACTTAAAAACTAAATCCACGCGGACGAAGTCGCGGGCATCAGTTAGAGTAAAAAAAACATTTAAAGATTTCGTGTCGACAAAGATGATAGAAAAAGAAGAGAGTCCAATTTAAACGCATCCGCAGCTGGGTCACCCCATTCGCGTGTCCGGCGCGGGCGCCCGCTGCACGTGCGAAATATTCAACATATTGTTATATGACTGCCTGAAAAAAGAAGTATATTGTTTTCAGGGTTCTTATATGTATGTATGTATGTAAGTATGTATGTACGTGTGTATGTATGTGAGTTTCTATATTCCACCATAACTTCTATACGCCTGAACCGATTTTGATGAATGAGGTATCGTTAGAATCCTTAGTAAAATTTAAAAAAATATTGATGGGGTGTTAAATCACATCCACTTCACACTATCACATCACACTAATATTATAAATGCGAAAGTTTGTATGTGTTTGTGTGTGTGTGTGTATGTTTGTTACTCTTTCACGCAAAAACTACTGAACCGATTTGGCCGAAATTTAAAATGGAGATAGATTATGCCTAGAATTAAAACATAGGCTACTTCTTATTCCGGAAAATTAAAGAGTTCCTGCGGGAATCAAAAAACTTAATACGCGGGCGAAGTCGCGGGCATCGTCTACTCTTCAATAAAAATCATGTCTCTCGTCCTCATCCGCTGTTGAATAAACAGTCGTCAATAAAAATCATTGAAGCCGGTACAGCAGATATTATTGTACCTACCCTCCATTGTGAATTGTGACGGCCACATTGTCTCGAGCGTCAGTCATCATTCTCGAGTGCTCGACATCTGCATGTTGTCTAGCCTTCGTTTTTCCCACTCTTTGTTAGTGCCGCAGACTACGGGAAAAGTACAGACACCAACAAATAAAAACCAATATCCAAAAAAGAAGCCGGTTTTCATCTACTTCTACCATCATCTTCATCAATTTTATTTTCGTGGCAAGAACTATCCTTTTCTGAAGTCTGTACACAAAAATCTGAATTTATAGTTTCCGTTTACCCAAAAATGTTTCAATATGACTTAAAAAATCTGGAGAAAATGGTTTTAGAAAAAAAAATCCCTGCCATAAAAATAAACGCATGATGTAAAGCAGGCTGTGCATATCACTCTCAGTACTAAGAATTTTGAACTTCGAACATGGACGAAAAGCATCCAAATTATCTTTGTGTAACTAGTTAAATATAGGTTGTCTATCTACTACCTATAGAAACTCGTAAAGTTTTTTAACTTTATTATACTGCAAAATGTAAGACAATATGACATAATGCTCATTCACCTTTAGGGTAGCCAGTCGCTGAGCGGGTCTAAAATAGTAAGAAGTGCGATTTTCACAAGCAAAAACAAGTATTACAAAATGTATTTGAAGTATGTATATTAATTGGTAAATTACGGCATTCGCACATCATCTCAACACATCGCTTGCCCACTACTCTTCTCTCAGAACGAGAAGGGTTTAGGCCATAGTCTACCACGCTTGCCAAGTCAAGCGGCACATCATCAACAAAGTATTTTAATTAAAACCTTTGAATTTAAAGGCTCTAGTTCAATTGTATTAGTTTTCACGATTCCGTCCACGTTATTCCATTAGTCACCGGCTAGTGCTGAGTCAGGTCATTCGCTTAATGCACTGTATGAATGGGAATGATGGCATACTTAAACTGGAACTGGAGCAATTTCAATTGCGCGTTGCTAAAGAATATCGCATTTCATCTGGGAAATTTTCCTTTGCTTTTTGTATTATGAGGGTAAATACATTTTTGCCTTGAAGTTTAGGGCGCATATTATGGCTCATAGGATAAGCTCAAAGACCAAGGTTTGTACTATCACGTCCGTGGTAGGCTCAGTGTCCATGACATCGGCGATAAATTGCAAGAAATCCGTCTAAAATGGTAAATTCCTGTAGCACGGAAACCACAAAGTTAAGTCGGTAACAGCAGATGTCTTAACATCTCCTTCCCTGGAAATAAAATTTGCAGCCATCCAGGAAATAGCTGGCTAGATGTCGTAAGCTCGGCGGTTACGAAATCTAGCCAGCAATTTCCTGGCTATAAAAAGGCTATAAAAACTGAAAAAAATCGGATACACAAGATCGGACTAAGTGGACAAAAGTATAACATAAAGGGAATCCTACCACTATGTAGCAAAATCCTAACTACCTATCATGTAGTTCATCCTAAATTTTATAATCACAAGTTTAGTGTCAGTAATCAACATCGTCATCAGCAACTCATCATCGGCTGACTGCTGCAGTCTCCTGCAGGTCTCCTCACAGAGAAGGGTTGTAAACCATAGTCCACCACGCTGGCCCAATGCTAATTGGCAGAGATCACACACCTTCCTTTTTTTTTGAGAACCTTTGAGAACAGGTTTCCTCACGATGTTGTTCCTTCACCGTTAAAGCATGTGATATATAATTGCTAAAACGCACATACATCCGAAAAGTTAGGAATAGATAAATTAGGAAGTTAGTCCATTAGTTGCATAAATAGCAAGTGAAACGGCTTTGTTTTCCGGGTAGCGAGGGATTCATGCAGCAAATAGTTTGCAGTAAACAGACCGTGATAGCGCGCTGCCGGCGGTCCCGTGCAAACACTAGAATTATTTAGTGCAAGTGCATTAATTTGTTACACCAGGTACTGTACCGCCTGCCGGTTACCTTACCCTGGTAAATGTTTGAATTTGCACTTCTATTTACCTAGCTGACAACATGAAAGATTAGCTAATGTTTCATGCCAAAATAATAACGTAATGTACACATTACGTTATTATTTCGGCACGTAGAGGTACGCACGTATCTCTACGTGCTGTAGTAGTGTAATATGATAGAGACTAATTGCTAGCTAAATGCAGTCAGTATCTATAAGATGGTCCTGCTGTATCTTGCTATCAATTTAATATACTTATAGAAAAGAGAGCGTGATAAGGAAATTCTTTGAACATTACGGAAAACTCTCAAATCGGCTTCAGAAAGTTACAGGTGCCTGCCTGAGAATCGAACTCCGATACAAGATAAACAAGTTTAAAAGTATAACAATTAAATGTTTTAAAGTCAAGTACAGAAAAATCAGCCATTTAAAAAACTTCCCTATGTTTTCCAAAAATTACGTTTGATGTTCCTATGAGTTTTAATACTTGGAACTGTCGCTTTGTCACCTGATACCTTCGGAATTTGAAGCCTGATACACATCCTCGTACCTATTACAAATTCAAGTGTATTTTTAACTTTCATTTCATGCCTTTAATGTAACGCTATGCATTTTACACTTGTACAAACAAAAGTTTCCCAAGTATTAAAAGCTTTTTAACTCAATGCAGGCGACAGATGTTTTCAACATTGAGACGTTAGTACCCACCTACGTAATTATTCAATGGTCGCCTGTTAATCGCTCTTGTAAAAGAGTTGTTTTCTACCGTCACCTACTTAACCTATTAAAAGTTGATTGAGCTTTCTGAATTCGGCCTGTTGTACTGTACTTTTATAAACCCGAATAGTGCTAAATAATGACATAATTACCAATTTAAACCTAAGCGATCTTAAAAAAAATTTTCCTTAGAAGGTAGATAACAGCAGTCATTTTGAAGTTAATTTATACTTAATCGTTGTGAAAATGTGAATATTCATGTGAGCGATCGAAAATGTAACGTGTAAGAATAACATTTGTAAAAACAATTTTTTTTTCCTCCGAGATAAAAACAGAAAATAAATCGATCAAAAAAAATAAACTGTCTTACTGCTATTGTATCCGTCTCTTTCTAAAACGTTTTTATTTTCTATGGAGAGTGTATAGAGCTACTCGCTCGTGACCTCATGATTTAGTAGCGCTCTCTTTGTCTAATAGGAAACTTAAAAGCTCTATATTTTCGAGATTAGTTAAGATATTAAAAAAAAGAAAAATGGCATTGCGTTAAAAATTAAAATATTAAAAATCTTTATTTTAAGAATATAACAAATTTTAGCCAAATAACCAATTCATGGGTAATAAAATATGATTTTTTTAGACCTTCGATACTTTACAACCATTTAAAGACAAGGAAGAAGAATTTCGAACAATACTTTTCCATTTACACATCTTTCATAGTTGCAGCTCGAAATGAAAAGTGAACAAAACATTCTCGTACGAATATATAGACTATAGATTTTTCCCAACAACTACGGCCAGCAGGAACAGCGACATTGTCCGTCAGCAGTCAATACGGTGCATCGACTGGAACAATAACTTCCTGCATGCGGTGACCACACGTCCCGCTTTCGACGGCACGTTTTGTATAGATAGGTTCCTAAATCACAGGAAAGGTACACAGCTAACCTCACTGCCCATTTGTAGCTACACCAAATCTCCAATTAATCCTTTGCTGGCTATTGAAAACCTGCACGCCTGCGAATTCTCAAAGGTGTGTGAAGTTTGCCAATTTGGATGTTTGGTTGTAATGGACTATGGCCTATAAAATCAATGACCCTTCTCCGAGAGGAGACTCGCGCTTGTGAGTATATAGGGATTTATGGCATTTTTTTAACGGTGCCTTTGTTTTATGGAAATATATTTAACGTTGTTGTAACACGCTCAGTAGTGATGATGGGTTGCTGGTGGTGAGGGTGGTAACTATTGGGAATTTCGCTTGAGTCATCACATTCCTGGCAATATTACTCAGACAACAACTTAGTGTCACTATAGTTAAAGATCACCAAAATAAGGCCACGTTGAACTTCCCTATTAATTATAGTTTTTAATTTTCGCCGATCCTTTGACCTTGATCATGAACTTATGCATTATCCTGGTTATTTTCAGCGAATAATGTAGTATTTTAGGCGCTTTTTTTAGACAAGTTTGATTTGGAATTAGCTCTTTCACTCGAAGCTTTGCTAGATGGTTGAAATTATTGAAAAATAGCATTAGGTTCGTTCTCGCTTTTCCGATTTGTCACATACAACTGATCGCACCCTTACTCTATAGACTTCCCTACCTAGTGTCCCGCTTTGCACCGATAAAACCTGGCCACGTTATGTATACGCTTCATGAGCTGATGACAGACCGCTCGATAACTTGCATTTTTGACTACCCCCGAACAGCATTAATATTACACCCTCAGTTGATTTCCAGCTCAATTTCGACGTGTTACGTACTAGATTCCAATGTTGATCAACTTTGACCGTTATAATAGAGTTTGCTTTAGTGAAATTATACATTTTGAATCTCCTTTATGAAAAGAAGTAGACATTAAGCTCGTTATTATCCCAGCCGATTACTGGCCCACTCACCATAGCTCACCGCGCAGGCCAACTGGGGATTGGCAGACTTCACATACCTTTGAGAACATTGCCTAAGTATGTCATGCTCGCTTTAAACATTTCTGTGGTGGTGTCGTGTGGTGCGGGTTGTTATGTTCCCTCAAATATGGTTGAGCGAAGCAATGGCTGGATCCTGCGTCATGCTCGTGAACGGGTGCCACCAACGGGAATGGGTCTGCTTTGGCTGCCCATCTTGACATGCGTTGGATTGGTGTACCTACGTAGGCATTTTTGCATTTTTTTTAAGCTTTATTGTGGAAGCACTGTATACATAGCATAGCTTTGTAAAAAAAAAAATTTTTTTTTTTTTGAAACGAGCAACTGCTGAGTTTCTTACCGGCTCTTCTCAGCAGAGTCTGCATTCCGAACCGGTGGTAGATTTATGACGTGTCATAAGAGCTACAAGTTAGCCTATATGAAATAAATTAATTTTGAATTTGAATTGAATTTGAATTGTGGAAATTCGCAGGAATGCAGATTTCCTCACGATGTTTTCCTTCAACGTAAAAGTTGCAAAAAGGGAGGAGGCTGTAAACGATATTAAAGAAAATACTATTTAATAGGTTTAATATCACAAATGCTATCAAATAAATACACTTATTATAAGAACCCTTTTCTCTGAATGGTACTTGCATCGCGACGCAAGCGTCAGCATTCACGAAGGCGAAGCTAAATTAAGCACAGCAATAAGTAAAAATAAGTTCCACCTTAATTTTAATCCAAGAGTAAAGCTGGTTAAGTGTCGGGGGCAAAGACCTCCGATGAAAGCGTTTACTCGTAATGAACTGGGTACTTGCTGCTTCTGACCCCCGAACTTATTCATTTCTTTCGGTAGCATTTCAAATTGGAAGTCATTAGTTGCAGCCATCGTAGTGTTATCAAGTAGCAGAGACTTCTCGATTGGGGATCCAGTTTAGCTTTTTTGATTGGTGTGGTAAAGAATATTTTTCTGTAAAGTAAATATACACTTACAAATAAATAAATACACATGTCTCAGGAATCGCGCCTGAGTGTGGCCTTTCAATCTTCGCTTACATTAACGTCGAACTGCCAGTCAGCCCTGACATTAAAAGTAGACATATCACTCATTTCGGCACTGAATAGACGTCGCCTAGTTATTTAAGATTTTTTTACTGGGAGAGCTGTAGTTTACAACGCGAGCGACACATTTTATATGCAGTTTTTTCTAGTTTGACAGATTATAGCAGAAGAATTTTCTTTTTCCTTGAGTATCAAGTAATTCCGCAAAATAACGCCGAAGCTTTTATCCAATATGCAAACATCAATCATCGCATGGGTACCTACTCAAACTCAAGACGGCAGATTATTATGTACCAAAAAAAACAGTAAAAACCTATCTTCTATTGGAATTGATACGAGTTTCTTCTTTTGGATGATGAATAAGATCAGTCTAGACCAGCGTATTATATTCCTTGGTCTAGGCTAGTAAAGATTTTTGTCTATGACGTAGGTAATGTACCATATATATGTGCTTTGTGTCTTTAAGCGAGGCCAATATCGTCACGTTCGCAACGGTCTAATATCGGCTATGCAGGCAGCGTGCGGGATTAATTGACTTCGTCCTGTTCACTATGTCGATGACATGCCCAGTTATTAGCATTCATACACTAACGTGTATACCTTCCTAAAGTGGTTAAGTTTAAATATTCCTTTATTTGAATTGTAACCAGCATGATTGCAACACGTAGCAGTCCAACGATGGTTGTCTATCGGGCGACGACTTCGATGTCTAGGTATAACAATAAGGGGGATGCTTCCTCCTCCGAGACGAGCCCAAAGGAAGGGTGACTCCGGTTGTGTTCTTAAGAAATCTCGGAGCCTTCCAATATGCCCTAAGGGTGGCCACCGAAGGGGTTTTAGTGGCTAAAAATCCCACATTCCAGAATTTCGAATTCTCCAGGATTTCGGGTATCTTTTAAGACGATTTTCCCGCTGGATTGATGATTTTGGGGGAAGGGGGAGGGGGAACCAGAAAAAGCAGATTAAGCCCACAAGTAATCTGGCATACGGCTCACATGAAACGGTAACAGGTAACATTCACATTAATAATAATGTTAGTAAGGAAGTCTGAGGCTTGAAAATCTTTATTGATTAGAAACTACTTCATTCAAACCTATTTCTCCGAGGCTCGAAGACATCTGGGTGAGAAAATGCAAAAAATCCCCACTCGTCGGCAATGTTTAATGCAGCAGCACTCCAGCGGGCTGGGTTGACGTCTGCAGGAGGGCCCTCGCGCCGCGACCTCTCGCCGGCTCGTTTACAGCGCCCTCGCTCACTAAACACGCTTTTTATGCGCCCATAATTAAACCTGCAATCTCCGGGATCTACTGAAATACGCCCGCCAAATGAGGTTCACGTTGGTTCAGCTTAAAGACGTATTTTGTGTAAAACTTGTTCCAACTCGGCAAGGCAAGGAACCTAATTATGTTGCGCCGTGTACTCGTACGCCTCACTTTCAACTTACCTTCTTAACTTTTAATTAGAAGTTTGTAGATGTATTGCTCCTTGCGTAAAAAGCTGGAAGCATTGAAACCTAGCTTATACGTACGCAGTCTCACTGCGTACGTACTGATACTGATGAAGTGCTTTCTTAGAGTACCCGCAGACTTACAATTTCAAGTTGGACAACTAAATCGCAGAGTATTTGAGTAAGAAATAATTTGCAAACTGCCATCACACGTACCTGCTACCTCATCTGCATCTAGCGAACATTGGTCAAATATCAAAAAACTAACATTCCTTATTTAGGACCTATTTCACAATCACCGAATAGCATTTAACTGACGAAAAAAGACTTTTTTAATGGTATTGTGTATTGGATAATGTGCCAAAACATCAAAATTCGTGGATTAAAGTGTTAAAGTATAGGTAGCGATGTAGAACAAGTCCCATAGAATAATGGAGTTACGTTAAAATTAAATAAGCAATGATCAGTTTAAGCGGCAGAAACTAGATATACTTTGAAATATATATCTAAGCGCTGGAAAGGCAAAGTCAAAGTATTTTTTTGGAGAATAATATAGATATCAAAAATAATATTTGAGGGAAATTATTTGAACGGTTTTACTTACCAAATAAACTTCTTAGAGTCCTTATAAGTAAGCAAAGCTTTTAAATAATGAGGTGCATCATAAAGACTTACTTTGAATAGAGCCCGATGAAACTTAAGATATAAAATGGCATGAACAAAATATGTTTGCTCCAGAACAGGCCTCCCCCTTATATCTTAACGAGAATTTTTCGCTGACGCATTCATGGAGGTTGCAAACTAGTACTCCTTTACAACCATAGAGCACGAAGTTGCATTTTCTTGCATTTATTGTCCTTAAAGAATAAAAAGTGATTACTTTTAAATTGGTTTCCGGTCGGCTACAATTTCTTTCACTGTAAATGAATTTAAAGACTCACAGACAATCTGAAGATAGCTCGGTAAAATATAAGAGTTTGTTGTAATGTTTCGATTCAGATAAATAATAATAATCATTCAAAAACTACTAGACCGATTGATTAATGAGCGTAGCTAAAGAAAATCGAGTAGAGCACGATGTTAACAAACTACTGTATAATGTAAAAGCCGTGATAGCGTAGAGGTTAGGCCAGTTATCTCCTATTTAGGGTGACGCGAATTAAATATTTGGATTCATGTGCGTTTATAAAATGAAATATTTTTTAAACGCGCATGAATTTTGAACGCTTTAATTATGAAAGAAAACATCGTGAGGAGATCTGCATGCCTGTAAGTTCTCCATAGTGTTTTCAAAGGTGTGTGAAATCTGCCAATTTGACAAGTCGAGACTCTACCACCGGTTCGGAAAACTGATTCTGCTGAGAAGAGCCGGCAAGAGACTCAGCATTTGAGTGAGTGGTGGACGATGACCTATATCCATTCTCTGAGAGGACATTTGCGCTCAGTAGTGAGCCGTTTATGGGTTGCTGATGATGACGTGGATGAAGAATAAAAAGAATTAGAGTATGAACTTGAGTAACTGATGCAGTACATACCAAATATATATCTAACAATCAAAATGAGGATGGTGTGGAGCGAGTGGCGATTGTAGCGGAAGGGCTCCCTTTGTCCCTGTTCCGCTCGACTGCCTGCAACTTTTCTGTCCCTACGGGCAACGGTGTATGACCAATGCTTAGAATTCAACGCAGAAAATACGAGTATAGTAGAAATTAAAATTCTTTCGTATTTGAAAAAAATCTATGTAGAGATTCAGTAAGTTCAACTGCCTATTGGGAAAATTTCGATAGAAGCCGAAGCGTTTAGGCGAAATGGAAACTTTGGTGAGCCTACAAGCAGCAAGCTACTTTCTACAGCTAAAGAATAAGAATAGAAAAGTTTTTTATTTAAATAATCTTTTACAAAGTACTCAGCTACTTTTGAATCGTCAAGTGAAACCACTGCTGTTTGGAATGCCGGAAAACAAACTTAAAACTAGAATCTAGTTCCAGAGACTGCTAAAATTAGTTCTAGACTACTAAAATCAAAGTTTTTCCGTATTCGAACAACATCAGTATACTCAAAATTTGTTGCACTATCAACAACAGCGTATCTATTGGGTAAGTGGCGATCGAAGCGGAAGGGCTTAGGCGGATGGTAACCAAAGGACCCTTGGTTCCCGTTCCGCTCGCCTGCCCACCCCAATGGTGGGCAATTTGGCGATAAATAACTACAACCCTAACCCACCCACGATTACTGGATTACGCAAGTCATTTGGAGACTAATGATTTTAACAAATGTAATGCGCAAGTAGGTTTTGTAACAAGATCAGATGGAGCAAAAACCTTCGAGTTGGTTACCAATACATTTGAAAAACAGAAAGGAAAGCCTGTAATTCAGTAGAGACACGAATTTCATTTGTATCTAATAAATGGAAGTCGGTTAATGAAGAAACACTTTGGCCCCGTTCAGCCCAATGTAAAAAGATATCGTCGCTTATCGAACATTACCGCGCAAGTAATTTTGACTAATTTTATAGGAATTATTATTATTGATTTCAAGAGCTATAAGTTAGTTTTAGTTAAATAATTATGTTCCTTTATGGATAATAAGTAAAATTGAAGAGCTAGATTGAGATTGATGAGAGCTTTTTAACTTTAACGCGCGAGGTAAGTAGATTTTTCCAATGACAAAAAACCGCCAATTTTCCATAAGTGACGAAATGAAAAAAAAAGTCTTTGCCCAGCTGTAGGAATGTATAAAAAGCGTGAGTTGATATTAAATTATTAATTCGCGAATCGCGGCCTGTGTTCGCGGCATTCACTTACGTTTACAAATAAGTGTTCGTATAGCCACGGAATTGTCGTAAATTTATTGCTACTAACAGGTGTGACATCGTAATCACCTCTAATTGGCCTACACTTTCTCGTTATTAGCTAAACTGCATTATTGCAGCAAGAGTGACATAAATTCAGCCTATTACCACAATTGGGACTTTAACAATGATTAATACAGCTTTTCCGCTAACCCAAATAAGCACCAAAACATTCTATTATCAAATAAAAATCTACACTAAATCAGGGGCTGACAAATCTCAACAAATAATAGAACAACCTGGCAGCTCCTATAGCTTGTTAATAACAGCGATATAAATAACAAGAGGGTGCAACACCGGAAGCTTGCGATGCTATTTATGTTTGGACATGTTTGGACCAGTTCAAACGTTTGATGTCAAAACAATTAAACTGACCTAGTACAACACAATCGTACAGTTTGTTTTGTTTTCTCGTCTTTCATTGTGAGAGAATCGCTTGGGAGTCTGCTTCAAGCTTAAGTGCATGGAGTAAGGTTTTTAATTTTTAAAAATCCCGTAAGAAACTTTTAATTGTCCGCTATGAGCCCTGATAGCCTATGTCACTAACAGTACACAGGTCACAAGACACAACTGTACCCATGCAAAACATCACGTCGATCGGCCGCTCCATTACTACGTGATTGAAGGACAAAAACATTTGCCCATTTATAATGGGTATAGCAAGCATTTATTCAAACGTGTGCGTGTACCAAGGTCTTAAAAAATCCCGTATGAAATCTTGAAAACGTTATTTCGCAAGAACAATTCTGCCAAACAATTCTCACTCGAATGACGTAAAAATCCAAACGGCTAACTCTGCTTAGTAAATCCTCTATTTTTGTGGCGCGTTTATAAAATGTCGAAGCTCCGATTTTTGCTTCGCAGCCGCGCTCACACCTGGAAGATGAATGGCGACATTGGCGGAGGCTTTTAGATGATTACCCGAGAGTCCAAGCGATTCACTTACCAGCCGCCGTCGCCAACAGGGAAATACCCGTGTCATTCTCGAAAACTTAGGATATTACGTAGATTTTATTTACAAACTAGAAGACCACAACTTCATCCGCGTGGATTAAAAGTGTTTTTTGTAAATCTCCTGGGGACTCTGATATTCCGGGATATAAAAATGCTTTTCAAAATACCGATTTTAAAGCCAATACAAAGTAGATAACTTAAGTAAATCATTTCAATATTAATTCACAATCGCTTGGTCTTAAATTCTTATGGTTTAGGATCGCAATGCTGCTTGCAGCATCAGGGTTGAGGAGTTGAATCGGAATTTCAGTCTTTATTTGGCACCTACAATATCAAATTATAACCCGCAGTTCCTAAATCCTCACAATTTAGCTGAGCAGTACCTCTGCAAAATCCAAATTTTTATGGGCCATCTAGCTAACTTTCTCTATGGAATAAACCGGAAAAAAGTCGGTAAAGTTAGCCCGCTACCAATTAGTCTGTTTATTTTCAAGTCTCTGTCAAGCTTTATCGCCAATTTCATACGAACTCGATTTCGTCAAAGCTATTTGAGTAGAGTAAGTGTCGGGTGCAAGAATTTACCGCTACTACTCACTGTATCCGATATCTGTCATCGAATTCACATTAATATTGTCTACACTGTTCAGTATAACTTTATCGATAAGCTGAATTGCTACGAGTATATTGACAAACAGCTTAGCTGGAATACTGATCGTTCGCACTGAATTTGAATATTATCTGCAAGTTGATATAACTAATGATAAGAAACATGGTATGCGGAATTCGAATAATCGACAAATCTGCCCCTATATAGCCTACCTTTAGCTTAGATAAAAATCATTCTAACATACCTATCTCCTAGACAAGTATTTAAGACGTTCTGGGGGGGGGAGAGTCCAGGGTTCGATCCCAGAAACGTATCGGAGTGATTTTTCGGAACTGTGTGCGTTTAAAGCAATACATAACTTGCTTCAACTGTTAAGGAAAACATCGTGAGGAAACCTGTATGCCTGAGAGTATTCCATAATGTTCTGAAGGATGTCCTTCTTCTTCTTCTTCTTCAACTTATGGACGTCCACTGCTGGACATAAGTCTCTTGCATGGACCTCCGAAGGATGTCCGAAGCCTGCCAATCCACACGTGGCCAGTGTGGTGGACTATGGCCTAAACTCTTCTGATTTGGGAGAAGATCCGTGCTCAGTTTCGAAATTAATCGATAGACTTATCTAATAGGTACGCGCCGAGAAGAAGCATGCGTAAAGGATGTAGTGCCTGGTTCACTCTCTTGTCTTCTGATGGCGGACACCAGACATTGTTATGGAGATGTAGTTTGGTGCGCTTTGCAGTATTGGTACCTTACATTCCTCAATGCGGGTGTAAGCGTACGTTCGAATCCACATTTTGTGCACGTATTGATTTAGTTACTTATGAGCTAGATCAAACGGATGTCTCAATGACATGGTCGGCAAGAGTGCAATAACGTGGATGGAACCTTAGTGTATACTTAGTGCAGATATGTATGCTTTTTCCGTTGTTACTACGTTTTGTTCCAAAGCTTATTAAAAATTCAATGAATATCATTCTTATTAGGTATGCTTCCTGCCTGACCCTGTCCTCGTGTATTCAAAAAAATTTCGAATTTTATTAGCATACTTTTCTAATATTTCATCAAATTCCGACACAAAATTAAAAATGACGCCTTTAAAAATGACGATTTTCTCAGTTCCTACAAGATACCTATGGACCTCCCTACCTACAGGTAAAAGTTAAAACTGTGATCGTGTACCTATATCTTGACAACGACGACCTACGTAATAAATTAAGTATGAGTTCTTTTTCCATTCTATACCAATTAATCTTAGTTAATTTAAACAAATTCAAAACGCATAGGTAATTAATAAGTAAATTATTCAGTAAATAGGAACTACCTTGTATAGGGTAGCATGACAAAGTATCTATTACAGAATTTTAATGACCCAATTAAGCTTGCACGTCAGCAGTTGACGAAGGAGACGCTTAATTTGTGTTTAAAATTCAACTTGCGCGAATTAGCGGAGTGAATTTTTCATGTTCACCCTGCGCAGGGTGTCGCCCGGGGCGCTGGGCCGGCGCCCTTGTGTGTGCCCCGTCTGGAGCCTCGCGTGCCGCTCGTGGCTGTTGCTGCGAGGGAAATGGACAGGCTATTACAAATAGCAAGTGTTAGTCAAAAGTTACATTTAATAATATAAACAAACATACTTTTTAAAAAACCGTCTTCAAACGCCACTACAAAGTATATCAAGTGTGTCTACAAAATTTGAAGAGGTGCCTATAAAATTTGAAGAGTTCCCTCGATTTCTCCAGGATCCCATCATCGGATCCTGACCTGATAACCATGGGACCACCTAGGAAGTACCCTTTCAAACAAAAGAATTTCCAAATCGGTCCAGGTGTCTTGACTAATAGGGGAACATAATAGGATCATGGGACCACCTGGGAAGAATACCCTTTCAAACAACAGAAGAATATTCCAAATCGCCAACACATAGACTACATTTTATCCCGGAAAATTTAACGATTCCCGTGGTAATTACAAAACCGTAATCCACATGGACGAAGTCATCGGCATCGTCTAGTGGGTATCTAAATTAGGATCTGCAGCTGCAGGTACCTTTATACCTAGACCCACCAACGCATTGATTTCTATTTTCGGTAGTAAGTTTAGAATACCTGGAAACATTTTCAAAATGAAAAATCTGGGTGAAAGTGCACTGTAATCAGTAGGTCGTCGGGAACCGCGCACAATGGCTCTCTCGCGGCAATCAGCTAAAAGCCTCCTGTTCAGCCTCGGATTCTCCAGCCTACAGTGGCAGCGTGATTACCGCTAAAGAGCTTCGTCGATGAGGAAAAATGCGGTCACATCGCGTATCCCAGAATCAGAATATATCAGAATTTGCTTGCGTCAGTGTAACGATTGCAATGGCCTCTGATTGGCTTAAAGTGCATTCATGCAGCAAGAACGCCATAAATTCAGCCAATAAGAGGCCATTGCAATCGTTACACTGATGTAATCATTCTTAAAGAATCTCCAACTTGGGGATAATAGAGCCTTCATACATTCATAAATATTTGATGGCAGCTGATTTGACAAAATTAAATTTCGGACTAATTTAGGTACAATAATTAGAATAGGCCAGAAATTCGTCTATCAGCAGCCGAGGGTTTGACTTTTGATTAAGGCCTATCCTCACTCGTGACCTAATCCTAATTTAATATCTACTCTAGCCGATGTTACAACATATATGCTCACATTGACCCAGTGATCTCAGAAGAATAGTTATTTGGAGAAAAGTCTTTAACTATTCGCCCATTTTTGTTTCAGCGGCGTCTCACACAGAAATACAGCATCGCTGTGGGGGTCCCTACCCTGGTGATCAGGGGTCAGGCAGTCAGGGATGCCCTACTCAAAGACCCTAAAGGAGAGAGGTTTCCTTGGCCAGCGCCCCCTTTAGACGAGGTGTTGCGAGGAGTAGAGCTGGAGGGAGAAGAGAAAAGGAAATATGAGGAGTTGCCCCTTGATGCTGTCAGGGTCTTCTACTTCGCTGCACATTGGGTAAGGTTTGTTTTCATTTAGAACACGTCTACTCCAACGCATAAAATATATGGCCCATTGCCACATAATATATTTAAGTGACAATTAACAAGTAACAATGTGACCATGTGGCTCACATGGTCACGTGGCACGTCAAGACACTATCATCGGTTTGAAAAGCAGAATCTGCTGAGAAGAGTCAACAAACTCAGCAGAGTGTTCTTTCAAAACAATATTTTTATGGAGCTAGTACAATTACCCTAATTAGTTGTTATTTATTATTATTATCTATACTTATATAGATTACTCTATCTTTTGGGCAGTAATATGACAAACCAATAATTGTTCCCATGCAACTTTGTAACTGGTGCAGCTGTATATTATGATGGAACCACTCGAAAGAGAGTTTTGGAAGCCGATTGTAAGCTGCAAGAACTCTAGTGAAATTTCACCACCTGCATCTTGTGGCAGTGGACGTCAGTGCAGCAGCAGTTCAGCATAAATCAACGCTGTAAAACGGCCGCTTTATCCTATGACTTTTCGGTGTCAGCACTATTAGCGACTTCGCATAAGCTTCACATACATCGATGCTCCACAGTAAGAATACTCTCTATTAAGCTTCACCATCTTGTTTCAACGTTGTTTAATATAATGCGGCAAATACGATTCAGCTCTAAAAATGCCGTAAAATACAGAACATCCTTTATTTTCACTCCGTTTAAATAATGGCTATTTCAGGTTTTTCTCCGAGGCTTACAGTATTTAAAAAGTTAAGAGCCTCTTGGAAAAATCCTTAGTTTTCAGTCTTAAAATGAAGGCTTTACTTTATTTTAACTTTTAAGAACCTTGTTTACGAAATAGACTTTATTCCAGACTTAACTGAATAATGCCATTGTAAGTTAATCATCGTTAACGAGTGACTTGAGCATTTTTCGCGTTGGATTTTGTTGCATTGAAAATTTTGCCAGCAAAAGTGTACGTTAGTGTCTAGACAGGACAGTAAATAATTATTTAAGTAGCTGTACTATGATGGCCGCGGTTCGGAGTCGGCTGCATCAGCGGCGCCGAATACATAAAGACTGCTGCTGACGCGGACGTATTCCTCATTACTCTGGCGCGTCGGATGCGGTTGACTCATGTGGATCTTGCTGCGGCGATCATTTAGTTTTTGTCTTAAAATCTATACACATTCGGCGAAGTGATTAGTGGCAAATTAATGCTAATTTTGTTGAATACAATCTCTAAACAAAACTGAATTGACATGTCTAAAAATAGTGATATCCTTTTCATAATGTTCCCTGCGGAGCAGGACCACTTTTAAACAAATTATGTATATCTTGAATATTCAGGAATGTATCCTTTTAAAAGATAGCTAGGATTATATTATTGAGCGTATTCGGTTTCGGCGTGCTGTTCCATAAAAAACTCATAGATTCCGCGCTATCCGCCGATGTGACTTGTGATATAGTGTGTGTTTGTCTGCAGTGTCCGCCGTGCCGGTCGTTCTCGCCCAGTCTGTGCGCGGCGTTATCCGCAGTCCGCAAGAGAAGGGCCAAGTACGCCAACACGCAGCTCATCCTCGTGTCCAGCGACAGGTAAGTCACCTGATTACCCTACTGTTCGCTGTGTCGGTTGTACTCACCCAGTCTGTGCGCGGCTTTATAAAGAGACACACACACACAAACTTTCGCCTATATAATATTAGTGTGATGTGACAGTGTAATTCATAAAATCGTATTTGCATGATTTGGTTTTTGATTAACCTACTTAAGACGCCCACTAGCAGCATGTGTAGCCTCGCCAATAAACCTGTCTGGCTGGAGTCACAATGCAATGGATTAGGTCACCCTCCCAGAGGCGCTATGAGGTCATCTCACATACCTATTTACATTATTACATTAGTCGAGTTCATTCTAACAATCAACAAAAAAAGACTTGCTTCGCTAAAGTTTTTGAGCTTTGGAGGTTTTCAACTCATCGAAGTTCGACTTACTGAGGTTCTACTATATCTACCTATACGGTTTATGAGATACAGCCCGTTGACAGATGGACAGTCGGACTGACAGCGGACGATTAGTAACAGAGCTCCGTTGCCACCCTTTGGGTACGGAACCCTCAACAGCATTGTCCATAGCAACCAAACGACCAGAGCCGTGGCTCGTATCATACAAAAAGTGAAACAAAATTTAAGCAAGTTAGAGAGCGGGTACGGTCGTCAAAACTGCTTTAAACTTATTACAGAGCGAAGGCGTCCTAACCACGTCAGCCTCAGTCAGTGTTGCTCGAGCGATCCGACGGAATTCGATTTGCCCAAACTTATTCCTCGTAAATCATTGAGCATCACGCCGAGGTGACGCCCCAGGTGCGCTGCTCTGTCGTCGCATCCTTACGAAAAAAGTGCAATAACTCACTATTATTTTTGCACTTAGTTATCGCAGTTTTCGCAAGGACGGCAGTGGTGTGCTACGACGACCTAGATAAAAAATCCGTAATGCTAACAATACGTTCGCCTCCACACGTAAATTCACATTCTCACTTAAATTAACCACAAGTACTTACTTGTGGTTAATTTAATGTGAGTCGCATAACGAATGTTTTGTTCTTTACAAAATTAAGAGCTTTATAGCATGGTTTTAAGGGGTAAGACCTAAATCTGAAAACTGTTAAAGTCAATTTAAATTAAAGTTAAATTAATAGAATAACACCAGTTGATTCATATTCTTGGTTAATACTATAACTAGCTAAACTAAAACATTTACTTCACAGGTCAAATAAATGTTTCGTAATAGTAAAAAAGCAGCACCCTTCTTCTTCTGAAAATCTCGAGTGTTTCATTCCTTCTTCAATAAAATTGTCACCATACACTCTGACAATTTCAGATGTCAATTTAACGATATACCAACCTCAGATCGATCAGATCAGATGATGTTACTACCAATGTTCCTGTTTGTCCCAATGGTCCGGTAATATCCTAAATTATTTTGACGCATAACTTCTCCTCTAGGAGAGAACTAACTTTTTATCATAAACTCAATTCAGCGAATGAAAGTTGTAAATAAATCGGTCGTCGTTGAATCGGTACGTTCGGTTTGGGCCGCATTGTGTGTTGGTGCGTGTTGAATATAAATAGATACTTAGCAAATGGGCCCGACACACGATTTGCGGTTTTGTGTTTTATTTTATAAAAAACTAGCTTTTGTCACAGCTTTGCTCACGTTAAGTGCCATTTTTCAAACCCCTAGTTTACCCCTTCAGGAGTTCAAAACTACTTTCTTAGCGGATGCCTACGTCATAATAGCTATAGGTATACCTTTTAGCCCGATTCGTCCAGTGATTTAAAAGCTGTGCATTGATAGATCAGTCAGTCAGTCACTCAGTCACAGTCAGTTAGTCACTTTTTCTTTTTTAAATCGCACACATAGATCTAAAGAGATTCAACTCAAAAAAGGTCTGTCTCTGTTCCCTAGACGTAAAAAAGTCTTTCTGAATCATTTGTTAGCGAATGTTATGAAACTCAATTTTTTTAGGTCACATTTCACATCATCATTTCTGACATAAAATAAGATTGAGTTTTACAACTTTGCTAGTTATACGAATACTGACTTATGCAACCTACTAAAGCTGCTAAAGTACCTATTGATACCACAGAACGTAAATCTAGTCAAGCCTTAGATAGAAAAAACCGTTTAATTTGATCGCTGAGATCAGAAAGAGAAAATCATAGCAATTAATTTGTAACTAGAATAATGGAAAACGTTATATTTCCACGTAGTAATTTGTATGCGCTATTCTTGCACTGCATTGTTGGATATACGAGATACGAGTATAATGCCATTGTTATGTAGATCACCTCTACGTGCCTACCAACTGAATGCTGAATGCTCTCTAAAACTAACTTTCATCTAGGCTCTTTTATAATGAGTTTTTTCCGGACTCCAGTGAAATATGAAATTAAAAACAATAGTTTTTAGTTTCTTGACTTGAAGCAAATTGACTTTAATAGAAGTTAATTTGCTTCAAGTCAAGACAACTCACCCAATGCTGCTCATATGGATGGAGTTATTATAACAAACTATAAAATTTATAAAAATCAAAACGCAAAATTATTTACTTCATGACCAACTTCTGACTCTTATGACACGTCAAAACTCTAAGAGCTCGTTCCCACTTGTCGGGTGTCGGATCCGTATATTAATCGGAGGTTCCAGTGGCAGAGTATTTTATATGAAGCTATTCATACTTGTCGGAAACCGATTTTGTGTCGGCGCCGACAAAAAATGTCGGGTGTTTTGCCAGCCCTCTACGCCCGGAAAACAATCGTGTCGGATCTCGCTCGCCTATGAGTACGAATGTCGCTATTCACATTTGTCGGATGTCGTATTGAATAAGATGTATTTTGGTAGTTTATGCTCACTGATATTCAAGCCAGTAGATCGTTGAATGTAGTTATTGACATCCTAAAATAATTGAAAAATTTAATTTCGTCACTTCTCAATTCTGTTATTAAGTTCTGAAATGTTCCCAAACTAAATCTTTCCCTCAGGATTGGGTGCACCCAATATTGTCTTTTCTGGGCTCTCTTTCTTTGTTTTCTTATTAAATAATAATACATCACAACAAGAACTTCATCGACGTCCATCGTACTTAGTTGCTTTGCGTAGAGTGCTAAAAAATTGGTAACTATTAGCTTCAACCGTGGCCGACAACCGATTATTAACCGAAAGTGTGAACAAAGGCGCCGACATCCGATTAATACACGGATCCGACACCCGACAAGTGGGAACGAGCTCTAACGGTTCGAAAAGCAGATTCTGCTGAGAAGAACCGGCAAGAAACTCAGCTGGTGCTCTTTTCAAAACAAAAGTGTTACAATATGTATGTAGCTTATCTATCTTGTGGATAGCTGAAGCAAATTCGATTACTTCCAAGTAACTTTGTCACTAAAACATTCAGGTAATAAACTCTACTTTTTAAGGTAAACGTATGTCAACACATTTTTTCTGGCAATCAATTCTTTTGGAATCACATTATAAGAGCGTATAAAAGCCAATAAATACGCAGAACACGTAAAATGTGCGTAAAATATGACACGAACCATTCAGATGTTGCGTTGGAGAGGACTCCCTTCAAAATAATTACAAGCTACCCTCACCTGCCCTCGCCAAGCACAATAGCGGGCCGGGGGGTAATCTGAAACGCGCAGGGGTTATCAAGTGATAGACGGAGACGAGGGAGAACTGAATAACTGACAAATCATTTATTTTCCTCTCGCAAATGAAAAAGTTTTGTGCAGCTGTGAATGTGCACATGCCTGGACCTTGCTAAAATATTTTGCAGTTTAAATGAGAACATCAGCAGCAGCAGCATATTCGAAGCGAAGCAAAAAAATCTAAAAAGAAATCATTGATTTGTTTGTTTTTAATTTTCGCTGAAATTCATCGAACCCACGTTTCACGAATACTTATACAAGATAGTATACCTATTATACTTACCTAAAATTCCACGACTTTGTTGAGGCAATCGTCTGCATGTACATTACATTACGATGCTGTCATGTCAACGGCTATAGAATTTCACTAAAACTGCAATTTCTCAGCCGGAGTGCTTTTCAAATGTCTAGATCCTAATATTCGCGAGATAATCCTTATAATTATCCTGTCCTTAATCTGACAATCTCTCGTTATGCGAACAAAACAATCATTGCGTCCGGCAGTCGACTATGTAAAATTTTTCCCGAAAGTTAATTTCCTCTAGCTAAGAAGCTGTAGCGGAGAGCCTCAGTTATCTAGTTTTCCCGCTACGCCGTCGACATTTTCCGGGAAATTATCCTCTAAAGCTTAGCAATACGAGCTATAATGGTCGCTATTGATGGCGGAGAGCTCGCAGCGAGGTGGTCTCAAAGACCGGTGTCAAGTGTTGATACGCGGCGGCCGCGCCGAGTGGCGAGCTGAAAACGTTGAGAGGAAACGCAGTCTTTACAATCATTAATACTGTTCAATTTCACCCTGACATTTTACCTGCATAATTTTTATGATTTATTGACTCTTGTAGATATACAATGTAATTACATTTTCTCAGCATACATCTCGTCTTTTTAAAAATTCACTAGCACGTTCAGAAGGAGGTATAGTCAATTTTTCCTTAGCAAACTAAGGAAAGCAAGCGATTTCATACAGAAGGCATTAACGATCACGGGTCACAGCGAATAGAACCGCAATAAAATGAAACAAGTGAAAAGACAAACATAGTAGATATACACAATTATGAATTCCCCTCCCTAGATGGACCGACCCGACGACATCAGACGAGGAGCCGCTGGATAGGTACAGTCGGTTCAAAACCTGTGGAAGTCCATGCAAGAGACCTTTGTTCACCAGTTGACGTTTAACAGTTTTTTTTTTTTTATTTTTATTTTTGATAAAGAAGAAGAAGGAGGAACCTTATTATGGTTTTCAATCGTCGGCGCAAGTAGGTAGATAGCTAGGTAGGTACTTAAATGGAACCACAGAGGTACCCACTTGGGTGGCCATGTTTTTGTGGTGCCGTCTGAATGCGCGAAGATTGTTGTCCAGAATGCCGCCTCGATGTAATGAGGGACCCAGTTTTTGTGCTCGAATTGTTGTTACGTATTTAGATTCGTAAATTAGAAAAAAAAACATTCGAGCAGTCATGGGCACTGCCGACAGAAGTGAAAATACATCGTAGTTATAGCAATATACCTTTAAACCCACTGTTAACATAAGTCTGTTATAACTTCATAAGATTTCACTAAAGTTATTCACTTCAAAAATAATGGAGTTGTAATGGAGTTATTATTATTATTTTTAACTAGTTGATGCCCGCGCCTTCGTTCGCGTGGATTAGGTTTTTTTGATTTCTGAGGGCACTCTCTTATTTTCCGGAATAAAAATGCCTATCTCTGTGCCCAGCCAAACAGTACGGTTCAGTCGTAGCGGTGTGATTGAGTAACAAACGTGCATCCATTCATCCAGACATCAGAACTTTCGAATTTATAATATTAATAAATAATAGGATTTTGCACAAAAGTCATATTAAAAGTGTAGGTATTTTTTTCTTTTGTACCGAGAGTTGATAATTTTGCTACTAGTATCTACGAGTACGTTTTATACGACTTTGGCCAAGCCAAAAGGAAGGGTTATGATTTTAGCACTCCAATCCAATTATCCGTAGTCCGGTAACAGTTTTTAAACTCCTTCACTTGTATACAACACCTACTTCGATACTAGCTACAACAGCTAGCATATTAACGGTCTGTTACAATGAAACGGCTAAGAAGACGACGCGCGACGTGGCAATTAGCAGGCCTCCATAGTTAATTGGTTAATTGGTACATTTCCATCGTTATCGGCAAAAACTTGTCTATCTTTATTAATTACACACTCTGCGATTTAAAACCAGCCAAGCTCCTACTGTTTACCCTCTTTATTGATTTAAACTTCATGAATAGGTACGAAATTGGATTGTTCTATTGTTCTCCAAAAACCATGGCTTTTATAAAATCTTTTTTACCCTATAATTTTATACGTACCTGTAGTTTTCAGCAAGCAGCAGTAACCGCGGTGTTTCTTGTCGACTTTATTTTAGTTGATACTGTGTTCCCTCATTCTCATAGTCCAATGGGACTTTTCGTCATCATATCATTCGAATGCCTTACGAATTTTACAAAAAGAGCCATTGTTTGCTGGTTTGTCCTTCAAAACAAACGAGATTTTTAAAAATTAACTCCACGCAGACCAAGGCGCAATAAATTACATATTAATAATACCTATGCTCAAATGTAGGCAGTGTAATTGTGCAAGCGAACGCGTAGTTTGTTGTAGAACTCTGCTCAGCAAGTCAACGACACTTCGGAGCGGATCCTCGTGGCTCGTCTACAAGTTGCAACATTGTTTGACTAATTGGCTTTCGCTGCCCTCGCGAGCGCCGCGCCATTTCACCGGCCCTGCGCCTCGCCTCGTCTCGTCTGCGCCTCGTCTGCGCCTCGTCTGCGCCTCGTCTGCGCCTCGCCTCGCCTCGCCTCCACTCGCCTCCACTCGCCCCTGAATGGGATGTCTCATTTCATACCGTCTTCGAAGAGCGACCACGCAAAAGGAAATGTGTTTGTTATTATTGTACCTACCTGCATATCGATTTAAGATTAAGTACCGTACGCAATTAAAAAACTTTTATAGTAAGTAGTTAATAATAACAATGTCCTGCCAACTGAGTCCGGTACGGCGGTCAATCTTCAGAGATTAGCCATCAGCGCATGAGATATTAAAGTGCACAAGTGCGCAAACATAGGTGAACTCTCTATTCCCTCACTCTTATATACCTATGGGATGGAAATTCTACATGACCGGAGAGATCAGGCTCAGGACCGGTTTCACGTGGTCGCTGAGACAGGAGGGCGTCGATGCAGGAAGCTGACATAGCGCCTACTTCTTTTACTGTACCTAGTTAGGTAAAGTATTCTGTCATGTTTTTGGTAGTTACCAAAAATATGACAGAATAACTAAATACAATTTTTGGCCCGACCCAAAAATCGAACCCGGGACCTCGCAGTCGAACATGCCAACAAGACGGTCAAAGTATATTACAGTAGAGTCTGTTCAATAAGTCAGTTAACATGGGTGAATAGAATAGATCATCGTATAAAAACCGACTACAAACGTCACTGCAAAGTACAGCAAAGTATAAAATAAAATGCTTGTAGTTTGTACGCGTAGGTTGAAGTCGGGCGGGCCTAAATAGAGACGATGAAACCGATGCGAGACACTAGCCCAACAAGAATGTTTATACTCGTAAAGCAATGCTCTTTGGGTTTAGGTCTCATTGAAAGGTCTCTGCGGCCTCTCACACGGGGTACAGAGGTGTACCTACTGAATAAAGGTTCAAAGCAAACAGCAGGTACAGATAGATCGGTGGGTGTGTGGGGAACGCGCGAGCGGGTTCACAGGGTATTGCACTGGCGATGGCGGTATGACCAGACTGCAATCAATATTTGACGACTCATTCAAAGTTACCCCGTACACCTCGCTTGTCTCCACTCTCAACAGACAGTGTGTCGCCAGTTGTTTTTATTAGAATTTTATATTAAGTAAGTAGGTATTTATTTTTCATTTCTTTTTTTCAATGCGAAAGTGTATATTATGTAGTTAAGGAGCTGTAGAGTGACATAGGCTACCTTCTATTCCGATGTTGCGGGCCAGTAATTTTATAGAAAAGGATAAGAAAAGATGGAATTAATGTAGTAGTAATGCCTCAGTCCTCGGTAGGTAGATACGAGATACGTATTGAAAACTGAAAGTTGAAAATTCAATCTAACCCTAGCTTTCCGCTTATTTGGAGGGGATTTGGAGGGGAGAAGAATATAAATGATAGAATATATATTTTTGTTCTTGGTTTTACGGACAAAAACAAAACACTTCATTTGCTTTACCTTTAGGCTATTGGTATATTCGAGAGATAGATGCATAGGTAGATAAGCAACCGCTAGCGCAGAAATATCTACTCCTAATTAAATGCAAGGAAAAATAATTAGCTAACAACTACAGTCAGTAAGTAGCGGAACAGATAGCGCGGTACACAAAAGCATCAAAAAACCGCACTACGTTTTTGTGTTCAAAGCGAAACTCCCAAAGAATCTCGTTCGCGGAGCCGCCGACGTTTGGCAGAGCTGAAAATTCGCCTTTTGTGAACTTTGGCTGGGACTTAGGGTCCTTACAGACGCGCCACCGCCACAAACACCACACCAGCTACGTGTGGTCACAGCCACAGTGACAAAAATTTTTGAAACCTCAATAGTATAAACTATAACGCAGACACGGAGTTAAAATAATATGTAGCAAGGTAGATGATCCAGAAAAAGAGTAGGTCTCTTTGCACTATTGTTATATCCTATCTTAACAAAAACTTCAGGCTTCCTTGAACGGGAAAGAGGAATGTTAATCATGTTCAACATGGGTCATATTCTTTAAAAAATTTACGACCACAAAATTTTACTTAATACTTTTGCATTGAACGTCTGTCGCTACGAGTAACATGTGGACATTAACATCGACATCGCGATAATAATACCTACTCTATGACCATTTGTGAATCATTTCACATGGCAATCATCGTCAATATTCTTAGTTATTTATGGCTGCCACAACTTCAATCAACAGCACTTCAGATAGCTGCAGCGAGGCCATCACGTACGACCAATGCCTGACAACATTTTTGTCGCTGTAGCGTAGTTGCGGTGTGGTCCTTCTGAATAAGCACTTAGCCGAGAAGGGGAATTATAATAGACTCCGAGTTGACTTTTGACACTGGTAGATACTGGGCTTCCTTTATGCCTCTTCAAAGGCGCTTTTAGTTCCCATTTCTTCATAACCAAACCCCTTTTTACGAAACTTGGATTCGATCAATCGTCGCTCCTATTGGCTGAAGTCCCTATTTTCATTTTTTGAAAGCGAAAAAATCTTTTACTCACTAGAGGCCAAAACCATAGAAACAAAATCGCTGAAAAACCGCCATGACTTGTCTAATTATTCAAATTATTGCTAAATTTTTTCTAAAATTAAAACTAATATAAACCTAAAACCTCATCGATATCATCGCAGCGCGGCGTAGTACCCAAGATGCTGGCATCATTGCCCCTTTGAATGGCCATTATAATTACTATTACTTATTTAAATTATTAAAAAAAAAATTGTTGTTATGAATGCCAGTTAAATTTTTCGATACCCATGCAATTCATTAGTAGGTAAGTATCGCAAGATCTGCAATATATCTGTTTGCCAACAAGGCCATCAGTACAAACGTCAATTTCGAACCCCTGGCATTTTATCGGATACGCGTTTTTTTTTTTGTATTTTTAATTTCACCCTCAAAGGGCTGTTCTGCGGCGCTGTGGAGCTTACCTCTACTCTACTATTTGCGTATCTTTTGTTCGGGGATGAGGCCGGCGTCAAAAAAGATGCTGTCGAATGATTGAACTTTTCTCTTCTATTTTTATTCACTGCAAATACTGCAATAAACCCTCACTCGTGAATTTTTCGGAAGTATATGGAATTTATGCTTTTTAAATTATTGAAAAATTAGGAAATTTCTCAGCAATCATTATTTCTTCTCATTTTCAGTAAAGTAGCTTCATCGTCTTTAACCGTCTACTTCCTGTAAAAGAAAGCGGCTTCAAGTGTTCAAAATTGACGAAAAATTCTTTGACTAATTCTTGGCGAAACTTCCAAAACGGTCATAATGGGATATAATTTTTTCTGATGTAACTAATGTGACCAAACATTGTCTCGCTGAAACGGTACACTCGGCAACGCAAGCCGTACGCTGGCCAAGAGCGGATCGCCAGATTTCACCTACGTTTGAGAACATTACAAGGAATTCTCGGGTATGCAGGTTTCCTCACGATATTATCCTTCGCCGTTAAAGCGACTGATATTTAATTGTTTCAAACACACATAACGGATCTTATGCAAATAAAGAATTTCAATTCTATTCTATTCTTTTTAAAATTTCTATTCTATTCTATCCTTTTAAAATTCCCAAGACCGTCTAAATAAGAGTGAAGCTTTTGCTATGAGTGGACTGGCGGACAGGAGCCATGTGGCATTATAAATGCCAATCAAAATCTCAGATTTCAACGCAAGCTGTTGAGCCATAGACTGTCTAATTCTGAGGTCTATAGAGCTTGCTCTTAGCTCTTGCTGACTTAGCTCGGACTCAAGATAAGAGTTAAAACGAGACACAAATATGGTCCGACATAAATCTGTCTCTTTTTATATCTGTCTGAGCTGAGTGAGAGTGCGGTCTATAGATTTCAGCCTAAGACTTGTGCATCTGCTGAGGAGACAGTGGGACAGTCCCGTAGCAAGCTGGGAGAATTGCCACCG
Source organism: Hipparchia sbordonii (assembly GCA_038048805.1). Classification (NCBI taxonomy): domain Eukaryota; kingdom Metazoa; phylum Arthropoda; class Insecta; order Lepidoptera; family Nymphalidae; genus Hipparchia; species Hipparchia sbordonii. The sequence continues at coordinate 236,744 of CM076107.1, read as the reverse complement.
TCACCTGAGACGCATAATTCTTTCGTGTGCCGTTAGGTGCCCCATAAAAGGAAAGTAGCGTCAACCGTCAGCTATGAAGTTTATCTCGCCAAGATTATGGCAACTTTCGGTACTAAAGGCGTTCCGGTTTATTTATCTCGCAAGATAGGTATTTCCCGATGGGGACAACAGATTTAAAAAATATTCGTTCACTCTTACCCGGAGGTTCCCTAAGCTATAAAAAAGTCTGATGGGTGTTTATCCTCCCAAAGCTTTATTGTCTATCAAAATCCATGGTTCTACAGAATAGTATACCTATGTACAATACGCTGTACCTACCTAAACCATTGTACTTTATATTTACAATCCAGCAAATAAAGTCTTTCTTTTTTTCTTTCCTAGGAAAATTTCTTCTGTAGGTACGCTGTGGTTCATTCGGAAAATCATTCAATCAATTACACTGTGGTCCACTCTGGTGGTCTAAAAGTAACATCAGACTAAGCTGCTAAGCCTTTGCTAAGCACATTGACATACATTAGCAGAAACTGACATCGTGTAAAAATATAATCAAGTTATCAATGTACTCGTAGCAACACGTAATTTAGCCTCGGAAAAGTTTTATATTGACTAGAAAGTAAAATATTTTATATTTATTTCTAATACATAATTATACATGATTTTTTTACACGTATTCTCTTATTTATTTAATTTTTATATGATCACACTAGCGGATTTTTTTCATTAATTGGGAGCATAGTTATCCACCATAATAAGTAGATACTTTCTTATGCTTCTATTTAATTTCTCCACTGGTAATCGGCATACATTTATTGTGTAACCAACATAAAATATAACAATGACTCAGTTTGAATGGAGAGTTACTGAGTTCATTCCGATGTGAGCACAATTTACCCTGTCCGGGTAGGAAGCGGGATAAATACGGTCATAAAACTGGAAGGGGGTAGGTAATAGGCATCGCAATAATCCGGATTCCGGGTGACGCTGTATAATAAACGGGGTCTACGCCGGTTTACTTGGACGATAAATCCTGGAACACCCTGTTTGTTTATTTAGATTTATCTACTTCTAAATATGACCCTTTCCTTACTAGGAAGGAGAAAAGAATCTTTTTCTTTTACCTTTCCCGCTTGATCTGATATCTGATTGTTCATTCAATAGACGAAAATTCTGCAAAAAAGTCGAATGTCAGTAGCTGTGGTCAGTAGTTTCATTCGCTAAAATAGAATGTGCAAACAATAGGTATTTTGGACACTATGTGAAAATAAATAAATATTTATTATTTAATCATTTAGATACATCGATGATAGTAGATACCTCTTTTATTTCATCACGCAATTCCAACCTGAAAAAGTTACCTAACTATCCATGTAAGAATACCTAATCTACTTAACAGCTAAGGAAAAATCCGTACGTCCTGAAATGCGAAAGTTTTTTGTGTATTGGGTTGTCCTTCAATCACGCAGCAACGGAGCAACGGATTTTTTGCATGGGTATAGTGAGAAGAGTGACATAGGCATAGGCTGCCGAAAAATAGAGGTCTTCCACGGCATTTTCCACGGACGAAGTCACGGCTAAAACCTAGTAGTAAAGTATATAAAATACTAACATTATAAATGTGAAAGTGTTTGTTTGTTTGTTTATTGGTTTGTCCTTTTATCACGCCGCAACAAAGCTACGAATCGACGTGATTTTTTACATGGGTATAGTTGAGGACGAAGCTATAGGTTTATATATAGCCTTTTTATCAAAAAAAAAAAAAGTTTCCTCGAGGTTTTTAAAACTAAATCCACGCGAACGAAGTCACGGGCAGCAGCTAGTAAAATATAAATTACTAAGAAGACAAACGTCGCCAGCCAGCAATCATCTCAATAATATTAAGCGCGAATCCCACGGAGGGTTCAAAATTTACGAGTGAAGATTATATTAGCCTAATGGTTTGTTGGTCCTTGGGCTGGCGACCCCGTATCGATCCTACTGTGTCTACTTTTTGTGCTATCTTAGCGAGCAACAACTTGCTTAATGCTCTATTGATATAATACAGTAAAAGCTCTTTATTCGCGGGGGATACGTTCCGCAAATATGCCGCGAATACAGAAACCGTGAATATGAAATGGTAATTTATATGGGATTATAGGGGATACGTTCCTAGGTGACAAAATAAAAAACATTAACTTAAGTTTTTGACCATATTTGATTAATTATTATTTTCAGGTTTAGGCAATGGTTTAAAGAATTTTGTAATTTTTTCTTGCTTGACGCTTTTTAAAAGCTCCTTCAATTCAGACTGATATTCAGCAGTGGCATTAGCAATTTGCCTCTTAATAACCTCCTCCTTTTTGGAAGTCGGTTAAAAATAAGTCTTTGTTCTATAGACAGATCAGTTTTCATAAAAAAATCACAAAGCTCATTTGCCGACGCGTTTACAGACGATATTGGGCTTGATACCTATTGGAGTCCTTGTTATGTTTACTGATGTACCGATTACATCCGCGAATAGAGAAATCTAGCCGCGAATATAGGAATTGGGTCGCATTTTTTTAATCCGCGAATAGTGAAAACGCGAATAAAGGAAGCGCGAATAAGGAGCTTTTACTGTATAAGGACGGGCGGCGCGTGGAACGTTGTACAAAATAAGTAGCGTTATAAGTGGGTCAGACGTTCCCAGCTACTTCGGCCATTGAAGTACCTCCTTGAAATTTCTTTTACGCGTCATTTTTAAGCGACTTCACAAAAGTATGTATGTATGTTCATTGTTCCCCGATTACTCGAAGACGTCTGGACCGATATGGAAAATTCTTTTTTTTTGGGCACAATTGATATACTTTGTAGTGGCGTTTAAAGTCGGTTTATATAAAGTGTGTAGCGAAAAGTAGCTGGATTACGAAGGTCTAAGTTCATAATGGAAGGCCCAAAATATCTACTTGAATTAACTTTGTAAACTGAATACCAAGTCGACTTATGTAATGTCAAAATAAGCAGTTCTTATAATATATATTGTCTTCTCTTTTTGCCCGACTACCGAAAAGTAACAACCTCTCATGGGTTTTTCAAAAATATTTTTTAAATTTCACCCTTGGCAGTTGATGACCCCTTGCAGGTCGCAGATAGCGCAACCCCCGCATCGTAAACGTGCAATTAATACGCCCACAAAGTCCAACGCTCGTCGACGCCGCCTGTAATCACGACAACCCTCATTACTATCGCCGACTTTTATCACTCAGTACAAACGTTTCAGCCTGATCTCTAACTGCAACAGCTACAAAATTAGTACGAAATCGATTTAATCTAAAGTTCAGCACATAAAATAAAAGTTCAGCTTTTCGCAAACAGACAAACTTTTTTCAGTTCCGTAGGTACCCAAATTATACCAAACTTGACCCTAGTATCTACTCCTCCAATGTCTGGTCGTTATTTCTGTCCGTCGGACTGTCACAGGGATTTAAAGCTTCAATAAAAAAAATTAGGTAAAATCGGCTACCAGATGAATTTCCCACAAAATATGTCTTCCAGCACCGGTACCGGTAGCATGGGCAGGAGATAAAAGTTTTATCCCCCGATTTTATCCACTGACAGAGGATAAAATTATCTTTTCCCTATGCTAAAGCATGGCTACAGAGGAAAAGGCGATGTATATTTCTATAAGTATATCCACTGAGTGTTATTTCCACCGCTGTGCCCATGCTCGACGGGTGGATAAAGCTAAGCGAGGGGATGAACGTTTTATCCTTTTCCCGGGGATAAAATTTCTCCCGCCCATGCTACCAGTGCTGGCCTCTATACTTAACAGCAAAAAAAGTAAGTACCTAGGTACCTACGCAAGCACAAAACTTGAAAAACAGCAAACTTCAGCAAACTATGGTAATTATTCTTTCAGCCATAACTACATTACAAGTCTGAAATTGATTTAATGGTCTAAACCCCATTTATGCTATAAAATACCTTCCTAGTCCCAATATTTTGACTTCTCGATACTCGTACTAACGTTGTGCCAAGTAATTTAGGTACTATAGTTCTCCACAGGGATTAGGGAATTATGTCTCAAGTAGTGGCACAAAGCCCATAAACCACCGCTTTATTGCTTCAACGCACGCATTAGCTGTCTAACGTCCAGCTACTGGAATTTATGATCCGATAATTACGTAATGTGAACAATTATTAACGCTTAGTAATTATTGGGATACCCTTAATATTACCCAGTTTATGTATTAGAAGAAACCAGGGGCCAATTACTCTTATTGAAAGAGATACAGGAATAGATATTGCTTGTTCGATTTGGAAAAGGAGTAAATAGGTTGGAAAAGATGTTATGAAGAATTTTTTTTCACTACGCTACGCTGTCCTGATCATCAGCTTCAGCTGGTAGGTGTAAACAAAGTCTGCACTTTTCATTATCATCTACCGTCATGGTCCGCATTTTGAGGTCCGCCCACATAGGCGGGCGGACCTCAAAATTTAGAAGAAAATAACTCGCAAATTTAGGTACTCCTAACGCCTTTATATATATCTCTGGCACACAGAGGAAAAAGTTTTACGTTTCTATTTTTAGACTTAAACATATATTTTGTTTACAGATCAGAGCAATCGTACGCGCGCACCTTAGCATCATTATCTTCGGCCAATGCGTTGGCCATCCCCTGGTCGGCGGCCGACGCTCGCCTCACGCTGCCAGCGGCGTTGGGCGTCGCCGGCATACCAGCACTGGTCATCACCGACGCGACCGGCAAAGTGCTCACTGCCAACGGGCGACAGCACCTGGCTGCTGATCCACTTGGATTGGTAAATATATATCTAGAAACTACCATTACATCATAAACATATATATACCTACACCAGTCTGTGATTTCGAAATAAAATGCCTCTTATTGAGTTCATTTTTTTATGACTTAAAGCAATTTCTCGCTGACAAGATAGTCATCGACTTTTATCTCACTAATTGGGAAGTGACGAATCTAAGATTGTAAGGGGTAACTTGAAAAGGGTATGAAAGTGTATTTTAAACACATGCTAGAACGAATTATCTTTAAACGAGCAGCTATTTGCCGCTGCCAGAAACAAGAGTGCTGCTTTAGATCCATGAAATTCATAGGACCGGGCATATCCCACTCGTAGTTTGGATGTTGGAGAATCTCATTTACACAGCATTTGCATAACTGCAGCGCGCAACCGCCGTCGTGACCGCGCGGCCGATTGTCCTCTTAGCAGGACTGGATTTTGGTTACATTGTTGACTATGCAATTAAGTATCACTTGCTTTAACAGTAAATGAAAACATTGAGAGAAAGCCTGCGAATCTAAGCTAAGTGTTTAAACACACCATGCCGAAAATACGCGACCGAAGTTCGGCGTGACTACGCCTCCAATGTATTTTATATTACTGATGACACACCAAACCGAAATTACGTCGCGTTATAGCGTACAGCCGAACTTCGGTCGGGCGTTCGGCAGCGATTCGGCGGCAATGTTTTGTATAGCGACCGAAGTTCAGTTCGATTGTCGACGAAGATCAGGGGGTGGGGACACTGAATACCTACACAAAGTTACGCAACTGAATTTCTGCCGCGTGATTTCGGCTCTTATCGTGTGTCATATCAGCCGAATGCGTCGGAACGTAAAATCAACCATGGAATTTCGGTCGCGTATTTTCGGCATGGTTTGTGTGGCGGATCATTCGGCGGGAGACCACCATCACCGTCAAAGACGTGCCTTCAAGCGATTTAGCGTTCCGGCGTGTAGAAACAGGTTACGGGCATGGGTTGAATATATACTGCCATATCCCTTCCAAGTTAATCCGCTACCATGTTCGACTGCATCGTCACTTACCATCAGTTGAGATTAGTCAGTATATTTAAACAAAATGTTTATGCAGAGTTACGACCAAAAGCTAATGATAACCAGTGATAACTAAATGTATTTTGGTATTGGTGATAACTGAATGTGTCTTGGTGCTGCAGAACTTCCCGTGGGCGCAGCGGCCGGTGTCGGTGCTGAACGAGCAGGCGCTGCTGAAGCTGGCGCGGCACCCGGCGGTCGTGCTCTTCATCGGTAACTTAATTGTTACTTATTATAACTTTTACTATTTACCTATGTATTTCCTAGATACAAACAGACCCATACAAACTTTTTTATAGGTAGGTATAGACCAGAAAAGAACTTTACCTGTAGAAAAAAAATCAAAATTCAAAATTATTTATTTCATGTGGGCCAACTCGTGGCTCTTACGACACGTCGAGTCTCTACCACCGGTTCGGAGCAAAGATTATAGTTACATTTAATTGGTTTTTCTACACCGTTAAAAAATTTCGATTTAGACATTCTAGATTTTTGCCTGGTGCATATTACATAATATTATAAAAAAACCTTCATTTTCAGACGACGAAGACTCCGAAATCGAGTTCTCGGAGTCTGTCCTCACGCCGTCGGCGGAGTCGTACTACGAGGAGTGCAGCATCCAGTTCCCGGGCTTCTGCCCCTACCAGAACTCCTCCGACGACGAGACCATGGACTTCGACTACTCCACCAGCACCAAGCCCACCTCCAGGGCGAAGAGGAAGCCCTTCAAGCACGTCATGTTCTACATCGGCGTGGACGGCACCGACAGCGCCGATATGATCCGGGAGCACATCGGCCTGGACGACGCCGTGCCGCTGCTGACGGCCATCGACTTCCCCAAGCAGCGCATGGTCACCATGAAGTACGGCGACGAGATCACCACGGACTCGGTGCAGAACTTTGTCGACGCGTTCCTGAGCGGCAATGCGGACTTTAAGCCTCTCAAGCCTTATAGCAAGAAGTGTTAAATAAAGTGGACCAGCGAATTTGTAGCCGTCAAATGATGTGTCTTCTAGGCGAGCGCGCCGATCTACACCTCTTCAGGCTTTCCATTGTTGATTGTCGTCAAGCGTAAACCTAACTAGCAACAAAAAACCTATAGAGAGACTTAACCCAGCAATGCTTATGCTAGCATAGTGGTTAGGAGGTATGAGTGCAATTTTCTAACCGGCGGGTCACAGGTTCGATCCCGCGCGTCAGACTTTTAGGAGGTATGTGCGTTTAAGCAATGGAATATCACATGCTTGAAAACACCGGGAGGAATCTAAGAGTTCTCTATAAGGTCTCAAAGGTGTCTACCAATTTGCATTGGGCCAGCGTGGTGCACTATGGCTTATAACCTTTCCCTAATAGTACTGAGCCGTTGATAGATTGATTATGACGATTTTGATGATAATAGAAAGTATCATTTTGATATGTGTTGCAGGAAAAGGAGTGAAACATTCTTATAACGAGCCACACGCATTAAGTTTTTTGAGACGTTTACATCGAGAGGCGTGTCATAAGTATGTTTCCAGTCGAGAAAGCGGAGCCTCGCTGACCTGAATATGATCAGAATACATAGAGAACGATGTTGCTGACAGTATGATAAGTGCATTATTTTAATGATGATACTGACATGATCAGAAATCACGTTAATATTCAATGGCAAAGGTTCTTTTTAATTAACATACTCAATTAGTTGTAAAGCTCTAGGCCAGTTTCGATAAGGTTTGTTGGAGTGCAGTAGTTGCGACTTTTGAATTAGTATAGATGCGTAATGCCGGCCTTAGTGAGGTTGAGTAGAAAAGGTTTTTAGTAGGTAATTTTCGTCAAAAAACAAAAAGGCAATTTCTACCACGTACATAGATAAAACTTAATTAAGGTTTGAAAATAAAATTATACTTATAAGATTTCAATATAGGTAAGTAGATAAATAGCAATAGAAAAACATTCTAAACAATAATAATTATGTATAAGTAGGTAACACATACAATGATTTTTTTTTATTATCAGCTTAGATACTTTCAGCGAAGTTTAGTCTGTTGGCATACATGGATGGAAAGTTCTATCAATCAGACCTTAATTAAGATCATATAGAACCAAGAATGTAGAATTTTGTAGTCTTTTATATTTTATTTTTTGTATCTGTGATCTGTTTTATTTTAACAATAAAACACTCGATGCATTTAAATAAAGTAACAAAAAAGATATGTTAAAAATTAAATGTGTTTCATTTATTTTTGTCTTAGTTTGTCAGCTTTATGTTAAAGCCAAGACCCAACTATGCATTAAATTATGACTTATCAAAGTCTTTTGAAAGGGGGAATGCACTTCACTGATTCAAATCCGAATTATGCGACGTGTAATTAAAATGAGTAAGTATGTTAAGTATGGTATGGTAATTAACCAGTTCTTAAGGGCCTGTTCAAGCTGATAGTGAGAAAACAGCACATCACCAACCGAAGAACCGAAGAACCACTACTTCGGTTTATTTTTAATACATGTCGTGAGTGAAGCCGCAGGGAAAAGCTAGTTGAAAATAATAGTAAACAATGGAAATAGGAACACGTACCTTTGTTTTCAAATTATAGCGGGAAAGGTGGGAATGAATTCTGTGTTGTGGCAGCACTGACAGAACCTAACCTATAGTCTATGCTAAACATAGAGTAGGCAGAGTGTAGAGTCATCCGTAACAATGTTGAGCTACATTTTTTGCCAAGATAGGGAAATGATGAGAATCTCACTTCTCAGTTATAGTTTTTATAAGAAGCTTTGAGACATAACACATATTATACGTGTGCTATTTAAAGTTCTTGGCTTTTTAGGACTCCTTAGAATGAGATTAATTCAAGTTTTTGACCAATAACCAGTGATTAACTTTGTATGACGCAATTTATTTACTGATTTTTTTTCTCTCTCATTCTAACAACAGGTATACCTATTACAGATATATTATTTATTAGCGAAAGTAGCATCTCTATACTACTCTGTTTGAGTATTGCTATGTACTTTACTTCTACTTCCAAGCCCAAATCCAATCACAATTCTAGGAATTGTGATTTGATTTGTACCTACCTGTTTCTATGAATCGTAGAATGAGTAGGTAGGTATTAAATCCTCTAGAATCCTACCAAGCGTGTCGCCGAAAGGGAAAAGGTAGGTACCTAGGTAATCTATGAATGTAGCTTGGTCCAAAAACAATAGAAGAAATGAAATAGTTTTTCTTATTGTCTGTGGTCTTGTGGTTAAACCGACGCCATTATTGCAAAATAATTTTTATTGTAAATTTTCACGTGCTTTTTCCGACTTTATTACTAAATAAGTGTTAAGTTGCGCTTAACCATTAAATAATGGCTGACAACGACGATCTTCTCGACTACGAAGATGAAGAACAAGCAGATCAGCAGACCGCCGACGGAGTGACCGAAGCGGCGCCAAAAAAAGAGGTTAAAGGATCGTATGTATCAATACACAGTTCCGGCTTTCGGGATTTCCTCCTTAAACCTGAAATTCTACGTGCTATAGTCGACTGCGGCTTCGAGCATCCTTCCGAAGTGCAACACGAATGTATTCCGCAGGCAGTACTCGGTATGGACATCTTATGTCAAGCAAAGTCCGGTATGGGAAAGACGGCCGTGTTCGTGTTGGCGACTCTGCAGCAGTTGGAGCCTTCCGAGAATCACGTATACGTCCTCGTGATGTGCCACACCAGAGAGCTGGCATTCCAGATCAGCAAGGAATATGAGCGCTTCTCCAAGTACATGCCAGGCGTGCGAGTATCCGTCTTCTTCGGCGGAATGCCGATCCAGAAGGACGAGGAGGTGCTCAAGACAGCATGCCCGCACATCGTCGTAGGGACTCCAGGACGTATCTTAGCTTTAGTCAATAGCAAGAAACTGAATCTGAAGCACTTGAAACATTTCATTCTGGACGAATGTGACAAGATGCTCGAATCATTGGACATGCGTCGAGATGTTCAGGAAATATTCCGCAACACTCCTCACGGAAAGCAAGTTATGATGTTCTCAGCTACACTGAGCAAGGAAATCCGGCCCGTGTGCAAGAAATTCATGCAAGACCCCATGGAAGTTTATGTGGATGATGAAGCCAAATTAACCCTTCACGGTTTACAACAACACTATGTTAAACTCAAAGAAAATGAAAAGAACAAGAAACTATTTGAGCTGTTAGATGTATTGGAATTTAACCAGGTTGTGATATTTGTGAAGTCTGTGCAACGATGCATAGCTCTATCACAACTACTAACGGATCAGAATTTCCCGGCCATAGGTATCCACAGAAACATGTCCCAGGATGAGAGACTGACTCGCTACCAACAGTTCAAGGATTTCCAGAAGAGGATATTAGTCGCTACTAACTTGTTCGGCAGAGGGATGGATATAGAACGGGTCAATATTGTGTTCAACTATGACATGCCTGAAGATTCAGATACCTACCTCCACAGAGTGGCCCGAGCTGGCAGATTTGGTACCAAGGGCTTGGCCATAACTATGGTGTCCGACGAGAACGATGCCAAAATCCTGAATGAGGTCCAGGACCGCTTCGATGTCAATATAACTGAGCTACCTGAAGAAATTGAATTGTCTACTTACATAGAAGGCCGATAAATTAAGAAAATTATCTTTAAAGTACCAGTTGGTTTATCTTTAATAGTGGTTTATTAAGAAATCATCAAGTTTTTCTTCTACAAATTTTGTTATAGAAAAAACTTTTAAAAGAAAAAACTTAGTTTTGTCTTTTAAAAGTTTTTCCTTAGGTAGTCATTAAGGCCTCATCCAGACTGACAGCTGAAATACATAGAAAATTCAGATCCAGCTTTAACTTAAATTGCTTTAATATCATTAATCATTCTAATAAATAAGAATAAGTATAAGCTATCAAATTCTTATTATTCTAGCAAGACAGGCAAAAATTTATGCTCAGTCCCAATTTCTCCATAGCAGATTTGCTATAATAACTAATTAATAAGTGTTCTTATTTGAGGACTTAATATTCTGAGTTTTTCTCCTCATCAAATCCTCAAATTAACATTAGTCAGTAATAGTAAAATTGGGACTAAATGTTAACTTTAATTTTTTTATAACAAATATAAGCTCAAAATAATTTGGACAATTCAAGCACTATTTGTGTTGTGGTGCTTTGGTATAGCCCACAGTTATACAGAGCTTGTCTTGTCAGTTTGGATGCAGTCCAAGTAAACTATGCGACATGACGCAATTATAAAGCACTTAGGATTTAAGACTTGAATAAAAAATTTGATATTGTGAACATTGCTTTTTATTCTCACCATTTTAAAAACTAGAATAATATTAATAGTTATGGTTCAATATTATATCATGGCAGTATTGAATTGTTATTGTGTACTAGGTGATGTCTGCAACTTTGTCTACATTACTACAAAGTATATCAAGTGCCTATAAAATTTGAACAGTTCCCTCAATTTCTCCAGGATCCCATCATCATCCTGACCTGATAACCATGGGACCACCTAGGAAGTACCCTTTCAAACAAAAGAATTTCCAAATCGGTCCAGGTGTCTTGATTAATAGGGGAACATAAATAAAGATTCCTGTGAATCAAAAACCTCCTTTTTTTGAAGTCTGTAAAGAACAGAACTTCAAACCAGAAAGTATAAAAACAATTTGTTTGTACATGTATGAATTACGATAAACTCTGGCAGTCAGTCACTCCATCACAGTTCAGTTGCACAGCTCCTTACACTAACATACAGGAGTTTAATGATACACCTATGTAACATCCCATCACTTCTTTCCAAAATCTTCCTTTTAAAAATGATTAAGATTTTTATATCCCATGCATGTGACTTGCTGCTATCCATGAGGAGTTCTGCCTTTATCTATATCAATATAATATTTACCAGATTTTCACAAAAATTGGAAAACAAAATGGATAAAATACTGTGTATTTTTCAAAATAAACATGTGAAATAAAAAACATTATTACATTCTTTCAGAAATATTTACTTGATAATATTTATTCAGTTTGTAAGAAATAATAAATTGTTATCGCAGATACAATACAAAAATATCAATGACCTTATTGTAACTTTACACTTATAATAGTTCTTATAGATATCTCTCGAATAGGTAAGTCATATCATTATTATGTAGTATGTACAGACAATTAGTGAGTACATATTGCTTACATTTTTTTTGTTTACCTTCTTATAGTCTGTGCCTCTTTTTGTGAGTAAAGGTCTTTTCGTGAGTCAACCTTGTGATCATATCAAGAGCCCACTTGGGCTGGTCTCCTGGCACCATGTGGCCTGCATTTCTCACCATTATCTCCACTAATTTCCCCCCTTGCTTGACATACCCTGCTAATTCACCATCCACATCCCACTGGTACCTCTTAGCCGACTTATAATCACTGGACCCAGTAAAGTTGAGGTTTCTCAAGTAATTCAGGGTTAAGGGATATGCAACAATGATGTCCAACTGTCCATTGTAAATTAGAACATAGTAATGATCCAAAAGTTCCGATATCCACGGTGCAACAGACTTCATGACATCTTGCTTCAAATGATTCTCCACTTCCTTGCCAACATTAAAAGTTAAGTTTCCAACATGAATAGCTTTCCTAACATAACTTTTTTGTATCATAGGTCCGAAATCCTCAAACTGCATGTATTCCTTAGTGTGCAAATAGTTGAAATAGAATTCGAAGCCTGTCATGTTATAAAAAACACTTTTTCCATTTATTAAATCCCCATTCAGTAAAGTGTCGAAGGCTTCAAATGCTTTGTCCCACTGCTGCTTTTGGATCAGCTGGATTGCCTCACTCTCAGCATCTGCAAATACTTTTGCTTGATTCCAGTCAATCAGCCCAATTTGGTACAAGTATTTGCTGTAGATTAATTGATGTTCAGGATCACTCAATCCGTTTCCAATGGCCAGAGCTTTCAAATTGATTTTAATTTTTGCACTTGGATTCTTCTTGTATATAGTGTAGGCCAAAGCTGGGACATATTTACCAGCATAAGACTCTCCGGTGATGAAGAACTTATTTCCTTGCAGCTCAGGGAACAACTGGAAGAACTGAATGAGGGTGGAGTAGAGTTGTTCTCCGACCTGTGTCTGGTTGACGCAATATCCTTTCGGGTCCTTGGTAAAGCTGAAGCCTGTACCCACAGGGTTGTCTATGTATATGATGTGATGGCTCAGGGCCCAGTTGTATTTCCTCCTCTCGAATCGGCTCTTGCGCACTCGGAGGGGACCATTTTCTGTGAAGAGGCCGTAGAGAGAGGAAGCCCCGGGACCACCCTGCAACCATACAATAACTGGCGCGTCTTTCTTTTTAGATATCATGGCAGGGAAGTACCAAAAAAATTGGTTAGAGTCGTATTTTTTGTCGACGGTGAAATAGCCGGCATAACTCTTGATGCGTAGGCTTTCCGTGAACGGTACTCTCGCCAGTCGCCTACCTTCGGTCACGTTGCCGCTCTCGATGTACGGAGTAAGGAAGAGTGGCTCCCCAGGGTCTCCGTCATCAGTAACTTCGAGGTTTAACTTCGGATATTGGTGAAACAAACACTGCACCGACACTATTTTTAATACCATTAACAAAGTAATAACCCGATGTGCCCACATCACGCTAAACTTGTTGATATTATAGGCTTGATTAAAAACTCGGTAGGTAGATATATTGCCTTGATTGAGAATATGATTCAGTGGTTTTAAAAATAACAACCATATAACAACAAACAACTTCAACAAATCTACTGACTACCACAGTGACAGACAGTCCGGAAAAAAATAAGCTCATAGGTAGGTACCACAGATAAGACTCTAATCAGTTAATTTGAACTTTGACGACTTGTACCTATAGTTATTAGCTACTGGTTAAATAAAAATAATGCTGATAAACCGTTCATTTGACCTTAACCAAGAGGGTATAAAAATAATAAAATTACATATTGGCATATATATATACCGTAAGGGCGCGGCGGGTTACTTTTGCCGTGTATTATTAGAAGTCCCTCTGGTGTAAGGTGATTGGCGTCTAAGGGTTATTATGGTTTTATTTGGTAAATAAGGATAGTAACTAATCATTAATAAATTATTTTATATCAAAAATATAACAGTTCAGTTTTTTTATTTAAGCCAAACAAAAGCCAAAGTTGTTCCTTGAAGAGGATTATTTTCGCTCGCCAATTTTTTTGGCGCAGAATCTATACAAAACCAAACAAAAGGCCAAAGGAAACCTTTAAAATTAAACATAATAAAATAATAAACGTTTTGACATATAAAATTCTTTAATTCTTTAATTAAAAACGAACAAAAATAAACATTCCAACAGCCTTGTTACCAAGGAGGAATCAAAAAATTGGCTATAGCTTCATGCTTGTTACTTTTTAACAAAAACTTGAAAACTCTTTTCATTTATAATTCAGCAAAGAGGCGGGAATTTTAATTTTTTTTTTATTTTGAGCCAAAGTTACCCGCTAGAGCCATAGTAACCCGCCCTTACGGTAATTGCATAAAGCTATAGTACAAAGGAGGTGGGTTGATAAGGCAACAAAATCCGCCCCTCATACACTCGAAAAAAAAAGTTCCAGATTTCGACAAATTGTAAATGTATTTATATACTTACTTGAAGATATAAACTTTATTTTAATATAAAGTTTAGGTGATAAAAAAAATAGTAAGTTACAGAAAATATTACCCAAAAAGAGAGTGTTTCTTTTACTTTTCTTACATTTTCATACATTTTAGTCGTTTTTTAAGCTTTGATTTAATATTTTAGAATGAGGCGCTCCTTGAACCATGGTAAACGTAACTGATAATGATGCTCCTTTTTATAAGCTTTTATATGAGTATTAATTTATTTTGGTTCATGGAGCGCCTCATTCTAAAATATTAAATCAAAGCTTAAAAAACGACTAAAATGTATGAAAATGTAAGAAAAGTAAAAGAAACACTCTCTTTTTGGGTAATATTTTCTGTAACTTACTATTTTTTTTATCACCTAAACTTTATATTAAAATAAAGTTTATATCTTCAAGTATATAAATACATTTACAATTTGTCGGAATCTGGAACTTTTTTTTTCGAGTGTATGAGGGGCGGATTTTGGGCCTTATCAACCCACCTCCTTTTCATTCCTCCTTGGGTAATTGCTTAGTGGGTAATTCTGGCCTAGAATCTAGATCATAATACTGTAGTCTTTGATCTAGATTCTTTATAGATACCTACTGTCAGTATGTTCAAACTTCAAAGCATAGCTTCAAAGTCTCAACTCTGTGCTCTATGGGAAATGTTTTGAATTTTGATAGTATAATTAACAACTTTGCTATGGTGGTTATAATTTTATAGGTATTTTCATTAACAATGAGCGTTACTAGCCAGTATGGTTTTGTGTTAACCTTTTTTTTAATTTGTAACCTTAGTAATTTTTGTTTATCATCATTTTTCCCTCATGTGTATCCACGAGTGAAGCTTGAAGCTAAGCCTGACGGCGCTGCTGGCGATCCCCTCATACTCACACCATACGTAAATAGGGGTGATGTGGAACTCGCACGAAATATTTCTCGTGTATCATTTACTGAAAAATTAGGTTTTACAAGTCATGCAGGTTTTTTCACTGTGGACTTCAAATACAACTCCAATTTATACTTCTGGTATTTTCCGGCCTTCTCTGGAAACAAAGCTGCTCCAGTCGTTCTATGGCTGCAAGGAGGTCCCGGAGGAAGTTCTTTATTTGGATTATTTACTGAAAATGGACCTTTAATCGCCAGAAAAGGTGGATTTTCAATCAGGAAGTATCATTGGGCACTTAAAAACCACTTAATTTTCATCGATAACCCAGTTGGTACTGGATTTAGCTTCACAGATGATGAGAAGGGTTACTGCACTGATGAAAAATGTGTAGCAGATGGATTGTACAATAGCTTACAACAATTCTTCATAATGTTTCCCTCTTTGAGGAATAAAGAATTTTACATAACAGGAGAATCTTATGCGGGGAAATATATTCCATCCATAGCAATGAAGATTCACCAAGGAAACTCCCAGGGTGAACTGAAAATTAACCTCAGAGGATTAGCATTAGGCAATGCGTACTGTGATCCAATCAATCAGTTGGATTATGGAAACTATTTGTATCAACATGGTTTGATAGATTTAGAACAAAATAAATTATTCCTTAAAATGCAGTCAGCAATAGCAAAAGAGATACATAAAGAGAATTGGGCCCAAGCAGACATTCTAATGGACCAACTAATGGATGGGGAATTAACAAATCATTCCTACTTCAAAAACTTTACAGGATTCCAAAACTACTATAACTTTTTAGATCCAACTGATAATTCTGACTCTAACATGGAAATTTATATAGATCTTTTGAATAATGATAGAATCAGGCAAAGCGTACATGTCGGTGGACTGCCCTTTCACTCAGGCAAGAAAGTGCAGGAACATTTAGCATATGATGTTCTGAAGTCTGTTGCATCGGTCATATCAGAATTACTATCTCATTATCGTCTTCTATTTTATAACGGCCAGTTGGATATAATAGTAGCATATCCACTGACTGAGAACTTTCTGCGAAATTTAAACTTTACATCAGCAAATGAGTATAAGATGGCTTCTAGACACATTTGGAGGGTAGATGGTGAAATAGCGGGCTATATGAAGAAGGCTGGTAACCTGACTGAGGTGCTAGTCAGGAATGCGGGCCACATGGTGCCACATGACCAACCCAAATGGGCTTTAGATATGATCACACATTTTTTAAAGAACACATTCTAATATGTTTTTTCCCACTACCATAAAGCACCATTATGTAACGGTGGCTTTATTTTATATAGGCTAATGAGTAATATTATTTTAACTTAAACTTCTACTTACATTCTAATAACATGAAAATCTCATAATATAGCAACGTCTTCCTCTTTTAAGAAGACTAATATTAAATATTTTTTACTATATGTATAGAAGAAAACTGGTCTAATGAGCAATGTTATCCTTAAAAAGTTTTAAAAGTTTATGTCTAGGCACACTATCCAGTTCTGTACCCAGTCACTAGTTTATTTAGGTAAATGCTTATATTAGAATAAAATTCTTGGTGGTACATGATTATTGATTACTTAACTAATTATTTTCCTGTGATATTATGTAACTTTAGTATAACTCTATTGGTTGATTTTACATGTATCTAGTGTATTTGTGATGTTGTTATAATATTCTTTGAAGGGACTTCAAAAAAGAAGGTAACTTTATTGTTGTGTATGAACATATGGTTTGGCTGATTGCAAATTGATTTTGATGATTCATTATACAGGCTATATATAACCGTATCATGTAGGATAGAAAATTATAGGATGTATATATTATAATTTGTTATACTTTATTTAAAAAAAATTATATGATTATTTATTTATGGTAAACTGACTTTATTTTATAGTCTTGTATACCAAAGTTGGTACTTTTTCAAAGATAAGAACATAATGCTAAAAGTGCGTATAACAATAGTTTGAACATTTCGGTATTCAGACCACACTGAATCTTTGCACTATGACAAAAGATTGAAATATCGATGAAATGGTAAATTATAAAATATAATAAGTGAAATAGTGTTGTAAGGTTGATTTTATTTCCATCATACAAATAAATAACATTTTAAATGCTTACAAAATAAGTATATTTAATAACTAGTTAACCTACATTAAAATTATTTATTTTCTACTTTACAAATAAGAACAAATACAACTAATATGGACACCTGACTTCATGCAACTATTTATCTGAATTTATAGTATTTATTTTGAAATAGGTCAATTACCAATTATTATTTGAATTACTTAAATAAAAAAAGAAAATCAAGGAATACTTTTATAAATTAACATTGATCAATAAATCTTTTTTTATTTAATAAGAAATTTAAAAAAAAGTGTGAATTTCATCAAGACTGGTTCAATTTATTAAAATAGACATTAATTTATATAATTTACTGTGCCTTGTCACTACCAGTAGGCAACAGGGGAAGGAATGGGGTCATACATTCCATGTTAAAGCCCAATGTATCGTACATGGATAGTAAAAAACATGCATGTCAATGTGACATGTTAACAGTCTGATTAATAGCTTTGCGATTCCTCTATATGCGTCAAGAATGTCCGACGGTCGTTTGTAGGAATGGGCGTGACCTTAAATAGTAAAATTTTATTATACTTAGTCTTTTTTACACTTGCCCATAAAAAAGTGTAAGAAAAATGCTGCATATTAAAATTAATATGCAGCATTTTAAGTTTGCCAAAAATCTACATTTCATTTCTATGTGATGATAGTTATAGGTCGGAATTGAATTATATCTTACAGTTTATCAGCTTATAATTCGCAAATAACACTTTCACTTACATCAATAGTTTAGGAGTATAGCGTTCAAGACGAGACTAAAACACTAAGTTTCATCAGTGGCCGCGCTGGGTCATACTGCCATACAAATGAGGTGGGTTGATAAGGCAACAAAATCCGCCCCTCATACACTCGAAAAAAAAAGTTCCAGATTTCGACAAATTGTAAATGTATTTATATACTTGAAGATATAAACTTTATTTTAATATAAAGTTTAGGTGATAAAAAAAATAGTAAGTTACAGAAAATATTACCCAAAAAGAGAGTGTTTCTTTTACTTTGCTTACATTTTCATACATTTTAGTCGTTTATTAAGCTTTGATTTAATATTTTAGAATGAGGCGCTCCATGAACCAAAATAAATTAATACTCATATAAAAGCTTATAAAAAGGAGCATCATTATCAGTTACGTTTACCATGGTTCATGGAGCGCCTCATTCTAAAATATTAAATCAAAGCTTAATAAACGACTAAAATGTATGAAAATGTAAGCAAAGTAAAAGAAACACTCTCTTTTTGGGTAATATTTTCTGTAACTTACTATTTTTTTTATCACCTAAACTTTATATTAAAATAAAGTTTATATCTTCAAGTATATAAATACATTTACAATTTGTCGAAATCTGGAACTTTTTTTTTCGAGTGTATGAGGGGCGGATTTTGTTGCCTTATCAACCCACCTCTTTTGCCCAATCTCCTTTTGAATTTGAACAGGCCCTGCGTGGAACTGTCACCTGCGCCTCAGCATACGCTTAGCCTAAGTCTACGCTCGTCGGTGGGTTGGATGCGTCACGCCATCAGCGTCGTGAGCGCGTCGAGGAACTGCGCGCGCTGCGAGCTCGGCAGCCGGATGACGGACGAGTCCACGAATTCCAGCGACACGGACGCGCCGCTCTTGCTCGCTGCCTGCTCGAAAGCTGCGCCGAACAGACTGAAACAACACCACGGAATATATGAGCCAGTGTCAACTATAACTTTCAATACAATCTATCTATAATTATATAAAAAGGCTTGTAATTATATAAAAAGGCTTGTCCTGACTGACTGACTGACTGACTGACTGACTGACTGACTGACGATCAACGCACAGCCTAAACCACTGAAGTTAGAAACTTGAAATTTTGACAGTAGGTTCCTTTTATGACGTAGGCGAGCACTAAGAAAGGATTTTTCAAAATTCGCCCCCCAAGGGGGTAAAAAGGGGGGTTAAAGTTTGTATGAAACTCCGTCATTTTTCGAGTTATACTCATGAAATTCGGTATTTAGGCTTTAAATTGAAAACAAAAAAGTACGTGTTTCACAGTTTTTAAAAATTCTACCCCCTAAGGGGTTAAATAGGGGTTGAATGTTTGTATAATAGTCCTTCGTTCTTCAAGTTATTTTTCAAGTTACGTTTATGAAACTTGATATTTTGGCTCTTGATTAAAAATAAAGAATTACGTATTTTACATTTTTTTTAATTTCTCCCCCCAAGGGGGTAAAAAGGGGGGTTAAAGTTTGTATGAAACTCCGTCATTTTTCAAGCTATACCCATAAAATTCGGTATTTAGGCTTTAAATTGAAAACAAAAAAGTACATGTTTCACAGTTTTTAAAAATTCTACCCCCTAAGGGGTTAAATAGGGGTTGAATGTTTGTATAATAGTCCTTCGTTCTTCAAGTTATTTTTCAAGTTACGTTTATGAAACTTGATATTTTGGCTCTTGATTAAAAATAAAGAATTACGTATTTTACATTTTTTTTAATTTCTCTCCCCAAGGGGGTAAAAAGGGGGGTTAAAGTTTGTATGAAACTCCGTCATTTTTCAAGCTATACCCATAAAATTCGGTATTTAGGCTTTAAATTGAAAACAAAAAAGTAAGTGTTTCACACTTTTAAAAAATTCTACCCCCTAAGGGGTTAAATAGGGGTTGAATGTTTGTATGATAGTCCTTCGTTCTTCAAGTTATTTTTCAAGTTATGTTTATGAAACTTGATATTTTGGCTCTTGATCAAAAATAAAGAATTACGTATTTTACATTTTTCGAAAATTCTCCCCCCAAGGGGGTAAAAAGGGGGGTTAAAGTTTGTATGAAACTCCGTTATTTTTCAAGCTATACCCATAAAATTCGGTACTTAGGCTTTAAATTGAAACTAAAAAAGGACGTGTTTCACGGTTTTCAAAAATTCTACTCCCAAAGGGGTTGAATGGGGGTTGAATGTTTGTATGAAAATCCATAATTTTTCAAGTTAATATCGAGCAACGGATCTACGTGATTCTTTGATGGGTATGGTTGCAGACAGTGTGTTATAGGTTACTTTTATTCGGACAAAATCAGGAGTCCGCACGGGATTTTCAAAGAACCTAATTCCACGCGGACGAAGTCGCGAGGGGACAGCTAGTCACTTATAAACTGCGATCACAGACTGCGATATTGGAAATGTATAAACTCATAAATAAATAATTTTGTTTGACACACCAACTTTGATGATAATACTGAATGTTTTAATAAGGAGTGAATACCATTAGTGATGACATGCCATTAATGACATGCCGCTAATGACAGACATGGCGCTAATGACATGCCGCTAATGACACATGCCACTAATGACATGCCACTAATGACTAGCCACTAATGACCTGCCACTAATGACATGACGCTAATGACATGACGCTAATGACATGACGCTAATGACATGCCGCTAATGACATGCCGCTAATGAGATGCCTCTAATGACATGCCACTAATGACATGCCACTAATGACAGACATGGCGCTAATGACATGCCGCTAATGACACATCCCACTAATGACATGCCACTAATGACATGCCACTAATGACATGACGCTAATGACATGCCACTAATGACATGCCACTAATGACAGACATGGCGCTAATGACATGCCGCTAATGACAGACATGGCGCTAATGACATGCCGCTAATGACACATGCCACTAATGACATGCCACTAATGACATGCCACTAATGACATGCCACTAATGACATGACGCTAATGACATGACGCTAATGACATGACGCTAATGACATGCCGCTAATGACATGCCGCTAATGAGATGCCTCTAATGACATGCCACTAATGACATGCCACTAATGACAGACATGGCGCTAATGACATGCCGCTAATGACACATCCCACTAATGACATGCCACTAATGACATGCCACTAATGACATGCCACTAATGACATGACGCTAATGACATGACGCTAATGACATGCCGCTAATGACATGCCGCTAATGAGATGCCACTAATGACATGCCATTTATGACATGCCATTAGTGATGACATGACGCTAATGCCATGCCATTAGTGATGACATGCCGCTAATGACATACCATTAGTGATGACATGCCATTAATGACATGCCGCTAATGACAGACATGGCGCTAATGACATGCCGCTAATGACACATGCCACTAATGACATGCCACTAATGACATGCCGCTTATGACATGCCGCTAATGACATGCCGCTAATGACATGCCGCTAATGACATGACGCTAATGACATGCCGCTAATGACATGCCGCTAATGAGATGCCTCTAATGACATGCCACTAATGACATGCCACTAATGACAGACATGGCGCTAATGACATGCCGCTAATGACACATCCCACTAATGACATGCCACTAATGACATGCCACTAATGACATGCCATTAGTGATGACATGACGCTAATGACATGCCATAAGTGATGACATGCCGCTTATGACATACCGCTAATGACAGACATGGCGCTAATGACATGACGCTAATGACATGACGCTAATGACATGACGCTAATGACATGACGCTTATGACATGACGCTTATGACATGACGCTAATGACATGACGCTTATGACATGACGCTAATGACATGCCGCTAATGACACATGCCACTAATGACATGCCACTAATGACTAGCCACTAATGACATGCCACTAATGACCTGCCACTAATGACATGCCATTAGTGATGACATGGTAGGCTACTTAACTTATTTAAAAGCTTTAATTTAGAGAATATTTTTGATGAACCTACGAGAGTAACTGCAAACTCAGCTACCTGTATTGACAACATTTTTTGTGATTGTAACATTATTGAAAAATCTATTATCACTTATCTCAGATCTGATCATTGCGGTCAAATGATATCTATTCCAAGCAGTGAACAGAATATAACAAAAGTAATAAAATACAGGCCAGTTACCACTAAAAAAGTAAAGCATTTCAAACAAAACATCTCAGCTATATTGCCGACGCTTGACCTTGCACAGGATGATCCGGATGTAATTTATACAGAGTTTTTTGATTTGTTAAGCTCACAATATAACTCTATCTTTAAGGTGATAGAGAAAAGACTGTCTAAAGATCTTAAGTTTAGTGACTGGGCAACTGCAGGCATCTATAAAAGTAGAAATAAGCTGTTTGACTTGTATGCAGAAAAACAATATAATTATTCCCCCGCATTTATTGAATATGTAAGAAATTATTCTAAATTGTTTAGAAATGTATGCATACAAGCAAAGTCACTTCACATAAAACAAAAAATTGTCAATTCTGATAATAAAATTAAAACAGCATGGGACATCATTAGCGATGAAACGAATAAACATAAGGTGCATAATAATAATAAATTGGAGGTTAAAATTGATAATCATGTAATTAACTCCGATATAGAAGTTGTAAATACATTTGAGAACTTTTTCAAAAATATTCCAATTACCACAACCAGTTCTCTAAATTCCTCGCCGGCAGAAGCCTATCGTCTTCTAAGAAGCAATGTCTCTGAGTGCAATAAGTTATTTAGGTTTGAACACGTTACCCCATATGACATAGTCAAAACATTTAAATCTTTACAAAATAAGAAAACAGCAGATCTATGGGGGATATCAGTTAAAATAATTCATAATGTAATTGATATTATTGCGCCGTATCTTGCTTTAATTTTTAATAAATCAGTAGATTCTGGATCTTTTCCAGATCTTATGAAATGTAGTAAGCTAATACCGCTTTTTAAATCGGGCAGCAAAAGTGACCCGAATAACTACAGGCCAATTTCAATTTTGCCAACTCTCAGCAAGATATTCGAAAAAATAATGCTCAACCAACTGCTTTTACACTTTAATTTAAATAAACTCCTACACACTGAGCAGTATGGTTTTATAAAGGGTCGATCAACAACCGATGCAGCCGCAAGGCTATTACAACACATATTCGATGCGTGGGAGAACTCACAGAATGCCATTGGTATTTTCTGTGATTTGTCAAAGGCATTCGACTGCGTTGATCACGAGACTCTTTTGCTTAAACTGAGCCACTATGGCATTAAAGATTTTGCACTTTGTCTCATTGCGTCTTATCTCAGCAACCGAGTCCAAAGAGTATGTGTCAATGATGTAAAATCATCCGGATCAGCCTCAGTAATGGGTGTACCCCAGGGTCTATTCTAGGTCCATTCATGTTTTTGGTCTGCATAAATGATTTACCACATTTTGTCCAAAATACTTGCGATATTGTACTATTTGCTGATGATACGTCTTTAATTTTTAAAGTCGATAGGATGAAAGACAATTTTGACGATGTAAATAATGCATTATCTCAAGTTTCTGAATGGTTTACGGCAAATAATCTCCTTTTAAATGCTAAAAAAACAAAGTGTGTTGAGTTTTTATTACCTAACACGAGAACTGTCAGTAAAAATTTAAAAATAAATAATGAACCTTTGAAAACTGAGGACTCCACGGTGTTTTTGGGGTTAACCCTGGATTCAAAGCTACAATGGGGCACCCATATAGCAACGCTTGCTGGCAAACTTAGCTCTGCTGCTTACGCTGTTAGGAAGATTCGACAGTTGACTGACATAGAAACTGCAAAAATTGTTTATTTTGCATATTTCCATAGTATTATGTCATACGGAATCTTACTATGGGCTAAGGCAGCCGATATTGGAAAAATTTTTGTTTTGCAGAAGAGGGCAATCCGCGCAATCTATAATTTGAGGCCGCGGGATTCCCTTCGAGAAAGATTTAAAGAGATAGGCATTCTTACAGTAGCTTCGCAATATATTTATAACAACATAATGTTTGTCAGACAAAACATTTTGAGTTACAAAAAAAAGAGTGATTTGTCCGATAGACCAAGTAGAGGTCCAAATAGGCTCATGTTTCCTGGGCTGCGCCTCAAGAGGGTCCAAAAGACATTTGTGAGAATGGGCGTGACGTTTTACAATAAAATTCCACAGTCAATCTTAGACTTGCCTCTACACAAGTTTAAGAAATCAATTAAATCTGCTCTCATGAAAAAAGCATATTATACAATTGAAGACTATGTAAATGATAAAAAAGCGTGGATATAATTCGCTCCAGTGATTCATAAGACAGTAATAACTATCCTGTGTAACATGATTTTATTGTATTCTGTTCCACGGTGTTTCCACTTTATTTGTCTCAGTCATGTCTTAAAATGAGTAGTTTAGTATTAGTATTCAATTCGATGCCTTAACATGGGTAGCCTAAGTATGTCATGCTCTCTTTAAAGTTTCTGTGGTGGTGTCGTGTGGTGCGGGTTGTTACGTTCCCTCAAATATGGTTGAGCGAAGCAATGGCTGGATCATGCGTCATGCTCGTGAACGGGTGCCACCAACGGGAATGGGTCTGCTTTTGCCTGCCTGTGTTAACATGTATTGAATTGTATTTATTTGTATTTGTATTGTATTTATTTTTACTTGTATTGTACTCAGGAAAATTCATCGTGGAAGCACTGAATACATAGCATAGTTTCAATAACAATTGTAAATTTTTATTTTTTTGAAAAGAGCAACCGCCGAGTTTCTTGCTGGCTCTTCTCGGCAGGAAAGGCATTCCGAACCAGTGGTAGATTCATTGACGATTCAAAAGTGCTTGTAAAAGTTTATTTGAATAAAAAATATTTCTATTTCTATTTCATGACGCTAATGACATGCCATCAGTGATGACATGACGCTAATGACATGCCATTAGTGATGACATGACGCTAATGACATGCCATTAGTGATGACATGCCGCTAATGACATACCATTAGTGATGACAAGCCATTAATGACATGGCGCTAATGACAGACATGGCGCTAATTACAGATATGGCGCTAATGACATGCCACTAATGACATGCCACTAATGACATGCCACTAATGACATGCCACTAATGACATGACGCTAATGACATGACGCTAATGACATGCCGCTAATGACATGCCGCTAATGAGATGCCTCTAATGACATGCCACTAATGACATGCCATTAATGACATGCCACTAATGACATGCCAATGACATGACGCTAATGACATGCCATTAATGACATGCCGCTAATGACATGCCGCTAATGACATGCCGCTAATGACATGCCGCTAATGACATGCCGCTTATGACATGACGCTAATGACATGACGCTAATGACATGACGCTAATGACATGACGCTAATGACATGCCGCTAATGACATGACGCTAATGACATGATGCTAATGACATGACGCTAATGACATGACGCTAATGACATGCCGCTAATGACACATGCCACTAATGACATGCCACTAATGACATGCCACTAATGACATGCAACTAATGACATGCCACTAGGGAATGCAATCTCGATCTCGCGAGATCTCGTTTTCGCGAGATCTCGGCCTTTTTTAGCGAGATTGATCTCGGCCGAAAAAAGGGCGAGATCTCGCGAGATTAACGAGATTGCACTCCAGCATAAAAAGTCTTATTTGAAGCGCGGACTGACACTGACGTAGTTGCGACCTGTCGGTTTCGTTCGGTGCGCGAATTAATTTTTAAATTACTAAAAGATTTGCGTTTGATATTAGAAGAGAAGACTGGTTGCTTGTAGCTCTTATGACACGTCATAAATCTACCACAGGTTCAGAATGCAGATTCTGCTGAGAAGAACCGGCAAGAAACTCAGCAGTTGCTTTTCAAAAAATAAAAAATAAATTTTTTTACAATAGGTAACCAAACTGTGCTATGTATTAAGGTACAGTGCTTCCACAGTGATTTGATTGATACGTACGTCAAAGTTTACTACTTAGAAGTTTATTAAAAAATTATAGACAATTTGATTCATAAAAGTCTATTGAAAAATTCGTGAAAATAAATGTTATCTTATAATACTTATAATTTTTATTATTTTTTTTTCTAATTTGTTCAAATATTGTGATTATTTGCAAAAAAAAAAAAACACACAAAACTGCCAATCTCGCGAGATCTTGAAATTGGCGAGATCTCGCGAGATTGTAAATACGATCTCGCGAGATCTCGCTTGAGCCCCAATCTCGCGAGATTTGCATTCCCTACATGCCACTAATGACATGCCACTAATGACATGCCACTAATGACATGCAACTAATGACATGCCACTTATGACATGCCACTAATGACATGCCACTAATGACATGCCATTAATGACATGCCGCTAATGACAGACATGGCGCTAATGACATGCCACTAATGACACATGCCACTAATGACATGCCACTAATGACTAGCCACTAATGACATGCCACTAATGACATGCCACTAATGACATGCCACTAATGACATGCCACTAATGACATGCCACTAATGACATGCCACTAATGACATGCCACTAATGACATGCCACTAATGACATGCCACTAATGACATGCCACTAATGGCATGCCACTCATGACATGCCACTAATGACTAGCCACTAATGACCTGCCACTAATGACATGCCGCTAATGACATGCTATTAGTGATGACATGACGCTAATGACATGCCATTAGTGATGACATGACGCTAATGACATGCCATTAGTGATGACATGCCGCTAATGACATACCATTAGTGATGACATGCCGCTAATGACAGACATGGCGCTAATGACATGCCGCTAATGACACATGCCACTATTGACATGCCACTAATGACTAGCCACTAATGACATGCCACTAATGACCTGCCACTAATGACATGCCACTAATGACATGCCACTAATGACATGCCACTAATGACCTGCCACTAATGACATGCCACTAATTACATGCCAATAATGACATGCCACTAATGACATGCCACTAATGACATGCCACTAATGACATGCCACTCATGACATGCCACTAATGACATGCCACTAATGACATGCCACTAATGACATGCCACTAATGACATGCCACTAATGACATGCCACTAATGACATGCCACTAATGACATGCCGCTAATGACATGCCGCTAATGACATGACGCTAATGACATGACGCTAATGACATGCCGCTAATGACATGCCGCTAATGACATACCATTAGTAGACTTGCAACAAATATTCGGTTACTATTCGGTATTCGGCCTATTCGGCTGCTTTTATTATATTCGGCCGAATACCGAATATTTACATATTATTCGGCCGAATACCGAATACTTAAATAATATATTTTTCTCAAACATGCATGGAAATATTGCCATTATTTTCGAAAAAAGAACACGCGAATTATCGAATTGTTGGACAAAGAAAATCAAATCCATTGCAGGAGCGTTTTTTGAATTTGGAACATTACAACGCTCCGCGAAACAGTTTTTGTTTTTTTTTTTAAATATTGCAGGAGCTTTGTCATCATTTAAAAGCTCCTGCAATATTTAAAAAAAAAAACAATAGTGCCGTTTCATACAACAGTATGAAATGGCGTGCTGGGGTTACTAAATACTCTTTGATCGGATCTCTTTTGTCATTCTTGGCATACCATAGTCTCTTTCTTAGTACGAATTGCGTTTACGTGGCTGTATAGCCATAAATAAATGCGTTTGCCTGTCGGCACAGATAATAAAAAAAAAATTGGCGGTAAATCTGAAAATTCGTCTTGATTTGTTATTTACATACCTACTTAATAAATATAAATTTAATAATAATCAAAATGAGTTCCAACGGTTCAGAGAGTGAAATGGAGATTGATTGTACCTACTCTACAGTGGCGTAACTATAGGGTGGCAAGACGGCAAAATGCCACGGGCCCCAGCCCTATCTAAAAAAAAATACTATCTCATTGGTTGAACTTGAACATAGTGGGGGAGGGAGGGCCCCATACGATGAATTTGCCACGGGCCTCAAACGGTATAGTTACGCCACTGCTACTCTACCAGATTTAAACCAAAATGGCGGATGGATTTGGATGTATAATATAAAGTGTTTTATTTCCCTGCATTCTTTTGAGAAAAGCACTATATATGCCTCGGCGGGAAATGGCAATTGCCTGTCTCGTATTTAGTGAAGTCCTCGCCTACGGCTCGGCCTTCAAACTCATACTCGACCTGCAATTGCCTACTTCCCTGCCTTTGCAATAATGTACTATTGTCATCACATCACACTAATCACATCACATCACACTTCACACTTCACATCACATCACATCACATCACACTATCACATCACACTTCACACTAATCACACTATCACACTCTTCACACTATCACACTATCACACTTCACATCACATCACATCACATCACACTAATATTATAAAGCCGAAAGTTTGTATGTGTGTGTGTGTGTGTATGTTTGTTACTCTTTCACGCAAAAACTACTGGACCGATTTGGCTGAAATTTAAAATGGAGATAGATTATACCTTGGATTAAAACATAGGCTACATTTTATCCCGGAAAATCAAAGAGTTCCCGCGGGATTTTAAAAACTAAATTCACGCGGACGAAGTCGCGGGCATCAGCTAGTCATCTATATATATAAAATTCAAAGTCCTGACTGACTGATTGACTGACTGAGATATCAACGCACAGCCTAAACTACTGAAGTTAGAAACTTGAAATTTTTACAGTTGGTTCCTTTTATGACGTAGGCGCACACTAAGAAAGGATTATTGGAAATTCCACCCCTAAGGGGTTTAAATAGGGGATGGAAGTTTATATGAAAGTCCGTCATTTTTCAAGCTGTTTCCATCAAAGTTGGTATTTGAGCTTTCACTTAAAAATAAAGAAGTACGTGTGTCACAGTTTTTGAAAATTCCACCCCAAAATCTAATTCCACGCGGCCGAAGTCGCGGGGGCAAAAGCTAGTTCCATCTATACTCTTATCCTTTAATGACGCAGTAATAATGTCCTCTCGGCCGAATACGGCCACGGCGGCCAGTCTCAACAGAGATTAGCCATCTGCGCGAGAGATATTATAGTGCAAAAGTGTGTGCGCAAATACAGGTGCACTCTTTATTCCCTCACTCTCATAGCCCGACGGGACGGAAATCCGGAGAAAGATCAGACGTAGGACTGACAGCTTTACGTGCTAATCATGCAGTAACGAAGCAACGGGTCGACATGATTTTCTACATAGGAAAAGGACTGCGAGTGACATAGACTCTCTTCTATCCCGAAAACAGAGAATTGTTAAAAACCGAAGTCGCGGGCAGAGTTCATTTTGTTTACAAAAAAAATTAAGTTTTCTAGAACTAATAATAACTAATGTTTCGTTAAAATTGCCATTTAAAAAAATTAGTTCTGGAGAATGTAGTAGTAAGACAAAAATAAACAGAACATGGCAATAATAAACGGAACAGATGACAATAATGCTGGTTACTCACTTCCTGGGCTCCTGGTCAAAGCGCGGCGGTAGGCCTAGCAGTAAGCAGTCTCCGTGGGCGGTGGGCGCGCTGGCCAGCAGTGGGCGCGGCGCGTGGGCGTGGGCGCCGGCGACCCACCGCGCGGCCTCCGACAGCCACAGCGGCCCGCGCAGCGCTGCGGCCTCGGGCGTGCCCTGGAACATTACCTTTTACTAACTTAACAACTACTAGAAACATGCATACCTACAACTAGAAATCGTCATTCATAACTAGTAACTTTCATGTAGAAACCGTCTCAATAGCCCGAGGACTAATATTCTTTTTTGAAAAAAAAAAAAAAAGTAGAAACTAATGTGTAATCACTAATGTTGACCCATCAGTGCTCTCTGTAGAGAGTAGTAACAATAATGATCAGGAAATGTGTATTCACTAATGTTGATAAGATTTAGTAATAATTATTGTCAGTTAATAATAATTAATCAGTTTTGTTTTAAAAGTAGCACTTATTGAATTTATTGCCGGCTGTTCTCAGCAGAATCTGCTTTTAAAACCTGTGCTCGTGATAAAAGCCACAGGACCTTTTAATATACCTACTTAATCTGTGCAGGGCCTACATGAAGTAAACATTTTGAATTTTTTTTTTCTGGATCAATTCGTTTATTTATACTTCCTAAAAATAAAACTTGAGCGTCTCATAGTATTCTGGAGTACACACCTCTTGCACGATGAAGTAGTTGAAAGGCCCGGCCAGCATCAGTCCCCGCGCCGACAGCGTGGTGTGCGCGGTCCGCGCCACGGCCTCGAGGCAGCGCCGCGCCGCCGCCACGCCGCGTTTCAGGCTCTCGTTCTCTCCGCTCACCGACAGCGCCGCCAGCGCGTGCTGGAAGCCCTCCGCTCGGGACATTGTCTCCTGCAAACAGTTCGTTTTAGATTAAATCAATCCATGATAGTCGTTAGAATAGCGGCAGAATCGCAAAATAAATATTGACCGTGTGTGGGACACACTGTACTAATAACACCTTTTAGTTTATGTCTAGTGTTCTTCCATCAGTTCTTTGTCAGTCAATAATCAGAAAATGTGTAATCACTAATGTTATCCCATCAGTCCCTTGTCTAAAATGAAAAGGTGACTGATTCATCTATTTCTATATCTAAAGTAATACGGTTATCTATTATGACGTAGGCAAAGGCGTACACTAAGAAATGATTTCGGAAAATACAAGTATAAGAGTACTGAAGGGGTGAAATAGGGGTTTGAAAAATCGAAATGAACGTGAGAGCGAAGTATCGGGCAAAAGATATCAGTCAATGGACGTTTCGCGTTTTGAATTGTAATGATTTGAAGCCCACATTCTCGATGAGGCCCATGACAGCGTACACTGCGTCCAGCGCGGCCAGGGGCGGCGCGTGCGGCCGCTGCAGCAGGAACGTGGCCCGGGTGGGGACGGGCAACTTGTGCTTGGGGGCCGCGGCCTCCAGGGCGCTCAGCAGCGACCGCCGGAGGTCCACGTCCATGGACCGGTAGGCCTGCCGCGCTTGCTGTAGAGGGAACCTGGATAAATAACATACATAGTTCGATCATTTGAGCCTTGATAGGCGGATATATATATTTTTTTTATTCGATGACAAGATAGCCCTTGACTGCGATCTCACCTGATGGTAAGTGACAAAGCAGTCTAAGATGGTAGCGGGCTAACTTGGAAGGGATATAGCAGTGTAAATTCAACCCACACCCCTAATTGGCTTCTACACGCCATCGTGCCGGAACGCTAAATCACTTGGCGGCACGTCTTTGACGGTAGGGTGGTAACTAGCCACGGCCAAAGCCTCCCACCAGACCACACCAGAGACAATTTAGAAATTATAAATTCCTAAATTGCCCCCGCCGGGAATCGAACCCGAGATCTCCCAGTTATAAGACCACAGCGCTCACCACTGCGCCAGGGAGGTCGTCAAGAGGTGTGTGTTGTCATTCAGTCATGGCACTTTTATTGGTACAGAAAAGTGATGGTCACTGCGCTCGCACGAGACTCACCCCATGTCCGCTAAGAGCTGGCGGAGGCGCGCGGCGCCGGAGCGCGCGTGCAGGCGCAGCTTGGGCGCCAGGCTGGGCGAGTGGCTGAGCGCGCCCTCCACCGACCACCAGCGGTACAGCGGCAGCCACGCGTCCTTCTCCACCACCACGCGCGCCGCCTGCCAACACCGCCAACACCGCGCTCACTTTATACCATCTCCTCATCCCAACTCATCGCCGGCCAAAGTGTACCACAACCGTATTCGTGTATTAATACTGTGAACATTCTTGTTTTAATCATCCACTACCTATGAATGTGTTAGTTTGTTAAATTATGTCTTAATCACACAGCAACAGAGTAAGAGTTGACTTGATTTTTTTGCATAGTTACAGTTAAATAATTTATTTAGGGAGTGAACAGTCCCTCATGATTTTAAAAACCTAACCAAAAGCTAGGAAATGTTTTGAATACCTGATGTATATCATCGTCGGTGGTCTTCCTCTGCGCGGCGGCGACGTAGCGGTGCAGCGGCTCCGCGTCCAGCAGGCAGCGCGCGGGCGAGCGGCAGTGCAGCGCCTCGTGCGACGCGCTCGCCACCGCCGCGCTCCACAGCGCGGGCGCCGTGCAGCGGCTGGCGCGCACCGCCAGCTCCAGCGCCACGCACGCGCTCTGAACACAAACCGACGGTAGAGCCAAGGAAACTGCCTATCTAGTTGTGTAGCTGATGCTTTATATACAACAAATCAAGGACAGGCAAACAAATTAAGACAGCACATCAGGGTCAGTACCTTGGCTCTAACCAGGGTACTCTTTCCAGTATAGCAGATTGAAAACATCATTTTATATCATCATAATAAATAAAATAGCTTTTGCCCACAACTTTGCTCATGTTAAATTCGACATTTCAAACCCCTATTTAACGACCTTAGAGGTTAAATTAAAAAAAAAATCTTTCTTGGCAAATGCCTAGGTCATAATAACATGTCATAAAAGCCACAGGTTAGCCTACAAGAAGTAAAGAAATTTGAAAGTTCCTCCATTACATACTGGGGTGCCGCGATAAGAGAACTGTGTGTAGTTGAACATGAGCGTGTGACGGCGCTCCTCCCATGCCTTGCGCGCGCGCCGCCGCTCCACCACCGCCTCGAGGCCCGGCCGGGCCCCGGACTCCTCTTGCTCCTCTACCTACAACAGAAATAGAAAAGTTTTAATTCAAATCAATTTTAGTTTCTGATAGGTGTTAGCCCTAAAATAGAATAGTTTTTTATTCAAAAAAGCTTTTAGGTCATCAAGTGAATCTATTACTGGTTCAGAATGCTATTCCAATAGAAAAGAAACTTGGTGGTTGCTCTTTCTTTAAAAAAAAAAAAATATTTTTATCATTAATTTACTAGCTTCAAAAATTCTTTCTTAGTGGATGCCTATGTCATAATAGCTATCTGTATGAGAAATTTCAGCTTGATCCATCCAGCACTTAGAGCTGTGCTTTGACAGATCAGTCACCTTTTCCTTTTAGACAAGGGACTGATGGCTCAACGTTGCAGATTTTCTGATTATTGACTGACAAAGGACTGATGAATAATTAGATGTTAATGATTAGACATGAACTAAAAGATGTTGTTAGTACATTGTGTCCCACACACAGTCAACATTTATTTTGCAATCCTGCCGTTATTCTAACAAGAATGCAAATATTAAAAACCTTAGTCCATATGTACAACGTCATGGGCATCAACTAGTTTCAGTGGAAAACATCTTGCCCATTCCCACAAATGACTTTGTTGGCTAGTTACTACCCTATGATGCATGCTGGCATATTGTAGAACAGGATTTGCTGTATGAGTTCATTTAAAATCCATTCAAATGAATACAAATATAATATACTTACTTCATCATCCTCATCATCACGGAAGATGTCATCAAAGTTGGGAATATTCTCCTCTTCATCCTTATGTACCAGTCTCACCTACAACATCATATTATAATGGCTCTGATTCTTTATATAATAAATAAAGTTTGTAAGAAACATCAAGACCTACATTCATACACAAAATGATAACATAAAAAACTACATTTATGTTCATTACTTTGTTTTTTTTTTTTATGTATGTTAAATATTATTTTCACAACTAAACTTTTGTGGACAACAGTGGACAATTGTAGAAGACATAACAAAGGGTTGTAAGGAAGTATTGGGGGATAGCAACTAGCATGTTATCATATAAGATGCTACTATAGATCATAGTACTATCCCAATGGTTAGGCCTATGGTCCCCTATTTAGGGGGTTGCAGCAGATCAGATCCTGCTGCAATCCCCTAAATGAGAAGATGAGCATGTACCTCTGACATTTTGAAGTTATGTGCATTTAAGTATCACATGTTTCAATAGTGACGAAAAACATTGCAATTTAACATGCACTCAATGTTTTCAAAGGAGTGGAAGAATATGCTTATAACCCTTCACTGAGGAGGCCTATGCTCAGTAGTGAGCTGTAGATGATGGGTTTCAGATCACATTTACCTGTCCGTCACTATAAACATTGCAGATATCAGTGGGCTTGTGCGAGTCCAACACAAAGAACACAACATGCTCCTCGGGCTGTAGAATATTAACCAAGTCCACGGTCCCGCCGCAGTTCACCAGCACCACGTACTTCACCTCTTCGTTGTTCTCGTCATAAGCACTCTTTAACTCCGATATACCACCCACAGGCACTAGTGTGTACGAAATGTTGTCACATTTGAACAGGTCCTGTAGAATCTTACACGCGCATATTGCGTCGACGTCGTAGTGAACTAATAACAGCACTCGCTGAAACAATTGAACTTATTTTTAATAAGAAATCGAAACTAAAAAGTTAAATAGGTAAAACTTGTTGCCGGTTGTAATCAAAGAAAAGTACTTACGTTACCAAGAAGAACGTTGTAAAAGTCATTCCTGATATCCTCTATAAACATTTTAGGTGTTCTCGGTGTCAAAACGAGACTATTTTGAACGAAAACATGCTTTATTAAAAATTACTTTTTTGAAAAACACCTGCCGAAATCGAAAAAAATTGACAAACCTACGAGTACGAACAAAAGTGTTCTTCAACTTCAAATGTCACTTTCAAAGTTTATCTACCTGTCAGAATTTTCCCGCCAAATTTATACCTTTGCATTCCTCGAGTTGCGGGGTCGGGGTGACGTCAAGTTTTTTGGACATTTAATTTAATTTATTAATTATACTAAATCGCCTTTATTAATCTAGCTTGTCTCCGAATAGGCAGCTTCGTCTTATTAGTCTGCCATCTTGAATCTTATGTGACGTCACTCTTATTTCTTACGACCTATGCCCGCGTATTTCAAATTAAGTTTTTTAACTATCACATCACCTCACATTTCACACTAATATTATAAAGGCGAAAGTTTGTATGTGTATGAATGTGTGTTCGTTACTCCTTCACGCCACAATGA
Organism: Hipparchia sbordonii; assembly: GCA_038048805.1. NCBI lineage: Eukaryota > Metazoa > Arthropoda > Insecta > Lepidoptera > Nymphalidae > Hipparchia > Hipparchia sbordonii. Next base: position 201,518 of record CM076107.1, on the reverse strand, counting down.
ATGAACCGATTTGGCTGAAATTTGGAATGGAAATAGCTTATACCCAGGATTAAAACATAGGCTACATTTTATCCCGGAAAATTACATAGTTCCCATGGGAATTGAAAAACCTTGATCCACGCGGACGAAGTCGCGGGCATCGTCTAGTTTTACTTAACCCTTTATCCAAGACATAACCGATTTAGTTCTGGGTATATTAACCTCATAAGTCATAAAAGAAGAGCAAAATACTTGCCACAATGAAAACAAAATTGGTTTATATTAGGTACCACTTTAATCTTAAAAAATATTATTTAACAATTTTGCGCTGTTTATAACATTCAACATGGTGCAAAGCTATTTTATACACAATTGTACCAGGCCTTAATAAATTACTTGACAGGGCTCTGGAATATGACTTCAAAAGAGACTCATCTGTTTCTTCTGGATAGTAATATTTATTTAAATCATAACACAAGTAGTTTTCGGGACAATCTAGAGCTCTTAAACAACCAGCATATTCTGACCATAAGAGTTTCCGCCATTTTACATTATGTTTCTGTGCCAAGGGGACCAGCACACAAGAGGCGAAGGTGTGGTCGCCATAGCTCACAGACTGAAACTGCTCTAAAATCTGTGTATAGAAACCTTGAAAATTACTAAGGCCTGTTAATTGCATATCAAAATTAAACTTCTCACCATTTTTATAAAGAATTTGAATGCATTTCCATAGTAAAAAATTAATTTTTTTATCCAAAAATAATGAGCTGTCACAGAGAAAGACACACATGAGCCTGCAAAACCTATCAGTCACTTCTATATCACACAAAAGATCTGGAAAAGTGATTTCATTGAATAAAATCCATTCCAAACTGCATCTTATGATGACCTGCTTTTCAGTTTCTTGCTTTTGTGCTATTTCATTAGCGTTACTACTTGACTCCGGTGCACTTAATTTCACTTCTTGACTGATGCTGTACAAAGATAGAATTGGCAAATATATCCAATCTCTAGGTATAACAGGCTCCTGCCACTTTTTCAATACAATGTTTCCATTCAATGCTATTTGGTTCACGTTCACAACTTGACTGTAACATTGTTTTATCTCTTCTACATTTGTCAGAGCAGTGAGACTGTCCGCTTCTGTCAATGAGATTAAGTTGAACAACCTATCAGCTGTAAACCAATGCTTATTAAAAATCACAGTATTGAAAAGATAGTGTAATTCATATTGTTTGTCCATTCTCAAAATATAGCATAATCTATTGGCCACCATATAAATAATATCTTTTGTGGACTCTGATATCTCACTTTGAATTGATAGCTTAACAATGCTAAATAAAAATTCCACTTCCATTCTTGTGAACCAATTGTTACTGAGACTCAAATGTTGCTTTGATATTTGCTGCAAGTAGCTCAAAACTTTCTTGATATAATTTGTTGCTAGTTCTTTATCATCAATTATGCTTAGCAACTTAAACAATGATACCAAAAGTGGTATAGGGGATGTTACATTCAAAATTGGTAGTACTCTCAGGGTTGAATCAACAATAGCTGCTCCAATACTCACAAGGTTTTTGTTATACAGTATTTCTCCATCACCAATACCGGAGAGAAGATTTGAGCTCGGCACTATGTTCTTTATTATAATTTCAAATCCTTTTGATGAGGAAAATTTTCGCAAGGTATCATTTAAAAACTTCAGTGTAAGCTTCTCATTTATCAAAACTGTTTTGCAACAATCCAATGCTGAGCATAGTAACCTCAGATGGCCACAAGTATAGTTATCAATACATGCTGTTTGCAGCAACCATTTTTGTATTCCTTCTTTCAAAAGAGGGTATATTTGATGCTTGTAACTATCTAAATCAAGCATGTTACAGTTCAATAGCCTATTGGCAAACTGAAGTACCACTGCAGCATGAGTGGCTGACAGTACAGAGCAATCAATAAAAATATCTGTGCCATGCACATGTTTATAAAGTGTTGTAACTATCAACGGACACAATGACAAGGCATTGTCTGTAGCCAGTCCATAACTAAGCAAGTTAGACAGTATACAGAAAGCTTCTATCTGCAATCTCAACCCATATGTACCATCTATTCCAGAACTTATATAAACTGATATCGGCTCTAATATACCATACTTTGAAATTAAAGTTTCACCAATTTCTTTAGACTGTAAAGATAAAATTCTCATCAACTTCAGAGCTGCTAAAACAGGTTTCCCATTGTATACAGATTTAGGATCCAGAGCAAAGTTAATGCTTACACTTGGAACAAAATTCTCCTTAATAGTCTTCATTAAATGATCAGTTTGGGCAATCCAATTAGCAGTTTCTATTGAATCTCTAGAAAGTCTGATCAGGATTTGCACTGAATACTGAACACAATTATAACTGGGCTTCACTGTATTTAAAATATAATAAAGTCTCTGCAAAATATCAGTCCTCAATGCAGCTGATATAAGATCAATTTCTGCTAAATGGTAATCATTCAAATCTGTTTCCTTAGAGTCCATCTCTTCAATTTCTGATTTATCATTCTCAAGGCAAGGTTGATAGCATCCTTCCTCAAAGCCCAATAATGCATCAAGACTTGCTTCATCAATTCTGTTGAACAGTAAATTCCTCATAGCTTTTAGCGCAGGCTCTAGCAATATAACTTTATTTTCATCCATAGCTATTCTTATCACAAAGAATATTTTACTCAATGGTATTTCTATGACATCTTTGTATATCCCTGCCATATAGTATTCAAGAATTCCAGCTATAGTATTAAGAGCCATTACCCTTTGTTGTATTACTGTTGACCGGGACAGTTCTATTAGTTCTGTGATGGAGTACCCAGGCCTGTGTGGTTCTTCTCCATGGTGGTATAATGTTTTTGTTTTCTCTGTATACTCCATAGTGTATGGAAGCAGGTAGCCACTAAAATCAAATCTTGCTTCATAAGGTTCATCGGATTTACCCTTACAGTCTTCAATACCCTTTATCCACTCAAGCTTTTCTTTTTCCAAATTTTCAAAATGCATCCACTTGTTGACTTGGGGGTGGGATAGGACATCATTATCCCACAAATAATCATTTCCTTCAGCGTGACTTCTTTCATTCTTGGTTGCCAGTTCACCGGTTATATTGTTCATTTCACAATCATTTACTTCTACATTTTCAATTTGTAAATTACAAGTTGGTTTATGTGAATTGGCTTCTTTTTTCTTAGTTTTAATAAATTCAATTAATTTAGGATCTAAACTTGAAAGTAGTTTTTGTTGTTCTTGTAAAATATCTTGTTCAGACATTTTTGTTAATATGTTAAGGTTTTCTTTGTGGATGTCTTCAGCATCATTGCTTGACAAAATATAGCTCTGTGATGGAATATTCAAACCTTCGCATTTTTCTTTGACTACTTGTGTGGAGCTCGAGGGCTGCTCTGTATCAATATCCATATTATTTTCTTTCTGTTCATTTACTTTCTCATTACGTTGTGCAAAGATATTCTTAGAACCAGGTTTTATACTGGAGTCACGTTTGGTTACAACAGGGAACCCTTTTGAGGGCATTACTTTAAATTCTAAGTTGAAATCACCATCACAACTTTTCTCTACTATATCACCAAGAATTGAAGGTATAACTTTAGGGTAGTATACCTTATCATCATCAAGTTCATCAGGTTCACTTGTTTCTGCAATGTTTTTACCATTATCAGGTTCAGGAGAATCTTGTTCTTCAGGTAAATTCTTTTCTAATATAGCGCCTAAAACTGACCCTGTGCCTTTATCCATACGGGGTCGTTTTTCAACAAGGCCCTTGGACTGAGCATATTTAGAAGGTTTGCGATCAGAAGTAGACGAATTGGTTCTTTTGGTAGTCTGATGTTCTGTTTTTCGTAAGTTAACCACTTGCGCTGCAGGTTGGAGGTTTTTGTCCTCAAGGAATTCTCGCTGCATGCGTAGAATTTCCTCTTCGTCTTCACCGGGCATTGGCCGACGTATCATTGTTACGGTGTAAATTGGTCACTTTTTAAATAATAATACCATAAAAATATTTATATAAACATGAGATCCGTAACTTTAATAAAATACAATTAAAGTTACAGGAATACGATAGAATCGTTATCTAATAAAATTTTATTTTTGAAAGTAAAAGTTCCTTGTTTACATTTACAGCTCATAAACAATTTTCTCAAAGAGAATGTAATCACTCCGTTTTAAGAGGCGGAACTTCAAAGAAAAAAATTTCGAGACTTTGTTTTTATTTTAGCCAACTTCATAAAAGAAAAACAATACTACCAACCCATGTAATGAAGAAAGAATTGTCAAAGCTAAGGATGTAATGTATCGATAGATTTGTCTTATCGATAATTAGATTTTATCGATATCGACAAAAACAGGGATGTGCTACCAAATCTATTGTTCTAAGATCAAGTTCAAAAGTTGCGTAAATAAAACAAGGATCAATATGAGTCTAGTATTTATTCATTTTTATTCACAATATTACAACTAGTTGAAACAAAATTAGTTACTTTAAATTGAATTCTTTCTTTCTTTCTAGAAGTTTTTTCAATGCAATAGCATCTTTTTATCTGCTAAGCAAAGCAAAGTATCACTGCAGTCTTCTTTTTATCCCATTCGATAGAATAGCAGATAAAAATAATCGTAGGTAGCACAGGTAGGTAGGCACTTTACTAGTTTGATACCATTGGAAAAAGCAAGAACTTCTCAGAACTTTTAACATTCATGCTGCAAACTTCACATTTTCTATAATCTTCCAAGATGGTTCACAAATTGAATTGAGGAATTAACGAATAAACAATTCCCGCTAGAATAATTATTTATAGAATTAATATTTATTTAAAACGTTTGACAAATATTTTTCTCTTATTTATTATACTGACAACTGACTGAAAAATGACAACAATTTTTTTCTTTCTTTGGATTAATGACTTTTCATAATGCGAAGCCAGTCGAACCAAGAATTAACTCTTTTTAGAAAACTCCTTTTTGACATAAATTATGTTGGCAATATGACGTCACCCGTTAGTTTCGGCATGTTGCTGAACCCAAAGAAATTAAATGTTCTTGTAAGAGAGTTTCTAGAGGCTGAATTTTCTTATATATACAAACGTATACAAAGTACTCTGTGTAAACAATTTACCACAAACATATAAGAGTAAGCAGACCTAACATAATTTTCACAACTACATCTAAACGAATAAATAATATCTTCGCTTGCTTCTCTCCAACAAAAAATATATGATTCTATCTCTTTTACTTCTGTTGTTGCAACACTTACGCACTCATAGACATAATTGAGCTTGAGGCAATTCGTAAGCTACAAATAAGAGCAGTATGGTGCAATATGTCAATTTGTCAAAAACAACAACATAACCTGCGAGTTGTTTATTCTTTTAAATTTGCTTTAAAATCGAGTCTAAAGAATCAAAAATTCTGAAATAAAATGGTGAAGTGTTGTGCACCTCTGTGTGGCAATTCTCCGTATAGGAAAACACCTGCAATTACTTTTCATCGGTAAGTTTTGATGTGCTATAGACTCGTAATTTGGTTATATGCTTACTGTGTGATTATTAATAATCGTTCAGCATTTTAGAAGCAGTCCCCAATTATTATATACGCAAAACTCGTAGACAGTTATAGTAATTTTGGTTCTAGTATATTCCTGTTGCAATATTTATCAATTAATTAATATCAGGATCTTGTTTGTCGTTTCATATACTCGTACAATTTGACAGGGCCGTATTCAGGCGCAAGTTTTGTTTAGTGGGTATATTTTGATTAAATAATTAGTCTGTTTTTGCCTGCCTGTTTTAAGATGTATTGGATTGTATTAATTTTTATTTGTATTGTATTGGACTTAGGAAAATTAATCGTGGAAGCACTGTATACATAGCATAGTTTCATTAAATATTGTAAAATTTTTACTTTTTTTTGAAAAGAGCGACCGCCGAGTTTCTTGCTGGCTCTTCTCGGCGGGAAAGGCATTCCGAACCAGTGGTAGATTCGTTGACGATTCAAAAGTGCTTGTAAAAGTTTATTTGAAATAAAATATTTCTATTTCTATTTCTATAAAAGTAAGGATAAATTATAAAATTAAATCATTTTTCAGCTTTCCAAAGGATGAAAATCTAAAAAATGCCTGGTTGATGCAGATGAATAAAAAAAATTGGCAGCACAAAACATCGAGTGTGCTATGTTCTGAACATTTTGAAGCACATTTAGTGGATTGCAGTAGTTTTCGTACCGTCCTTACTTCTAATGCAATCCCAATGATTTTTGATTCATCATTACAAGTAAGTTTCTAGTTGTTCTTATATTTAGGTACCAACCCAAAACATCTTGCCATTTAAACGTAAATATTGACAGCTATACCCATATATATATAGCTGTGTATCTATTTGTATTACCTATTAAATTGTTAATACTAGACAACTGATAATTTATTACTCTTGTTTTCAGAATATGTCTACATCATCAGTAAAAGGTCCAGTAGAAAGAAAAGCTGCTGGAGATCAAGTTTTGATGGACTTGCAAAATTTAAAGCCTAGTAATACTATTAATAAAGAGTATAGAGTAATACTATTCCTTATTACGTTATTGAAAAGACTAAGACATATGGTTTATTTTGTTATTTTTATAAGTTTAAAATGTGTAATACTATTCTAATAAGGTTATTGAAATGAGTGATACAGGCTGAATAGAATGTAAGAGTTAATTAAACTACTGTTGATGTTATCGTATTGTCAATGTTTGTATTTCTAAAAGATATTAGAGAAAAAGTTGCTTTTTGATTTTGTTTTATTTATCTAATAAATATATCTTTTGGGTAGATTTTGTAAATCATGTTTTGTTTTGATTTTATTAAATATTATTTTGTAACATTATTACTTGTTTGATTACAAAACCGCGAAACTTAGCACATTAGAATCCATTTTCATAATTAAGAATTAATTTATAGAATTAAGATTACAGAATCTAAAATAAGGGTTTAACCTACAATTTGATGGCAACTTTCCGTAGTTTCCATATTATTTCAAATCACAGATACTAAATACTCTCCAGTCCCTTCAACCTCGCTGAACCTCGCTTTTCGAAGTCCGGCTCTGTTTACTGTCAATGTGTGCATGACATTTGGATGTAGGCGTAATTGGAACGCCAATTTTTTCTTATGGTAGGTCTGCTTACTCTTATATGTTTGTGCAATTTACAGACACACGAATAATCACAGACGAATAATTAAGAAATTGTGAACAAAGAACAAATTAATTTCGTCTATGAATTCCACAAACATATAGGTATATATGTTTGTGATGAATTCACACATTTGACATCACAGTAGGGTAGGTAAATACCTACCTACATAGGTAGGTTAGGTACATTACCATAGGTACATTTGTACAAGGAAAATCCATGGAAATGGAAATATGAAGTAGGTATGTACGTACCTACCTAAATTAACGTTAAAACACAGCGTTGGCGTTATACCGCGTCCGCATGCTTGTGGCAAACGGCAAACGCCAAACCTCTACAAACGTTTGCCTTGAATTTGGGAATCATCCGCACGCTTGCGAGGGCGTTTGTATGTTCTGAACAGGCAAGCATGACGGACGTCGAACTTGTGTCGGCTTTATTATTTGGCTTAAGTTATTTTTACAAATGTTTTAAGCTCAGTATCGATCAATAATGCTACTAAAATGGAATATGGATGGATGAATGGATGGATGGATGGATGTTTGTTACTCTTTCAGCCACAACTAATGAACCGATTTGAATGAAATGTGGAATAGCGATAGCTCATACCTACATTTTAGCCCGGAAAATTAAGGACTTTCCGCGGGAATTAAAAAACCTTAATCCGCGAGGACGAAGTCGCGGGCGTCATCTAATTGATAATAAAGCGTCCTCTAATTAAAATTTTCAAAATATATTTCATGTGCACAATTTGTCCAGTTACAGTTTTAGTATAATATTATAGATTAGTAGTAGTAGCTAGTAGTATGTTCGAAAACACTTGGTACCTACCTAGTTTATTTATTTGAATAAAAAAATATTCTACTCTATTCTAGTACATGTACAGTGTATGTACCTACTCAATAGATATTTTGTTTTTTTTCTAACCGATAGATTTTTTTCTAACCGATAGACGTCCACTGCTGGACTGTTTATTGCATGGACTTCCTCAGGCTTCGGTCTTGCGCCACCTGTACCCAGTGGCTCCCTGAGGGTCGCCTGATGGTGTCGGTCCACCTATTACCATACCATTATACACCATTTTCCGGTGCGGATTCGCCACTTATTATTATTAATATATAAAACTAATTAATTAATTAAATTATATAAACAAATCGTCTTCAAAAGTCTTCAGTCGACCAGTCATTCATTTTACGTTTTTACCCACTCACAAAATGAAGATTTCTAAAGGTGCGATACGTAAATCGTAGTACAATAACACGTCTGATCACCGCCAGTGCACAAACGAGACTGAATGCGCGCAAACGTGTGGACGGAGAGGCAAGCGCTTGCGGCAAATTCCCTTTGGTTTGGGCTCAAAAGACCGACACTCGATGGATCGGCCACAAACGCTTGCAAGCCTAGGCAAACCATGGCAAACGCTCTATCCGCACGTTTGCGTTTGTGAAGGTTTGCCGAGGTTTGCCAAGCGTGCGGATGCAGCTTTAAAATCATCTAACATAGTACCTATCTAGGTACAAAAATGGTTAACTTTTTATCAGTAGGTAGTCCGCTTCTTCTTCTTCTGTAGGTATATACCTACCTATCTTATAGCTCCATGATTAAACCAAAGAGTATATTACCTCTAGTACACCATAGACCGAACATGGACGAACACTACATTATACATTTGTGTTAGGGGGGTAAATGGGGGACGGATTCTTTAAACGGCTTTCTTCTTATAAGATTCTTTATTTCTTATTACACAGTACACACACATTACACCAAGCCGCGCGCCATCACGCCATAGACAAGAGAACAACTTCGTCTATAAACACTATACCCAAGTAGAAACTCTGGGTTGCTAGTACATTCCAATACTCCTCCTCAACCCTGAATTTCTACGATTTCTACTAATAACTTTTCTGTGACATGTTTGACAAATGACAACTAAAATTTTCTGTGACATATTTGACAAATGACAACTAAACATAACCTCTTAATATAAACAAAGTTCTACAAACAAATACTATTATTTTAATTATGTAATACTAAACTACTAACACTCTTCTAATCCCATACAAGTTCTAAAATAATTGAAAAGATTTCTGTGTAGCGGTTTAGTCAAAATATCTGCAATCTGTTCTGAAGTTTGAATATATTCTAATACAATAATGTTCTGTTCTACTAAGTTTCTAATAAAGTGATGCTTTATGTCAATGTGTTTTACTCTTCTGCTATTTTCTCTATTTTTAGCTATATGGATACAAGACTGATTATCTTCAAATACAATTATACTGTTACATTGAATTCCAAGATTGTTCAAGAGTCCTTTAAACCACACTGACTCTCTTGCTAACATACTTAGAGCCATGTATTCTGATTCGGCAGTTGAAAGAGAAACCGTTTTCTGTTTTTGAGTAGACCATGACACTATATTTCCATATAACAACAAACAGTATCCTGACACTGACTTCCTATCAACATCAGCTGCCCAATCCGAATCACAGTATCCCTCAGCTACATTCTTACACTGTTTATTCTTATACACTAATCCATAATTTGCTGTTAACTTTAAGTATCTGAGAACCCTTTTCAGGTAAGTAAAATGTTCATCGGATGCATTATTCTGATATCTACTAAAATAACTGACAGCAAATGACAGATCAGGCCTGGTACAAATCACTAAATATATTAAACAACCAATTAACTCACGGTAAGGCTGGGTACAAGTATAATTTTCTGGTTTTTCCAATTTCAATCCAACTTCACATGGAGTGGATACACTTTTACAATCTATCATGTTAAACCTTTTAAGAACTTTTTCTATATAATTTTTCTGATGAATTTTAATAACACTCTTATCAAAATCTCTTTCTATCTCTATCCCCAAAAACTTATGAACTTGTCCCAAACTAACCATTTCAAATTGTTTTTCTAACTTAAACTTAAAATCCTTAATTTTCTTTTCACATACACTCATAATTAAAATGTCATCCACATAGAGAAACACATACACACTTGTTACACCAGTTTCATCTTGTAACAAATACAAACAGTTATCATAGTCTGAACACTTGAAGTTATTCTCACACATAAACTCGTGGAACACTTTATTCCAGCACCTTGGACTTTGTTTTAAGCCATAAATTGACTTATTAAGTCTGCACACTTTTTCACCTTTATGCTGCCCTGGAAGGCTCATATATATCTCCTCCTTAAGCGTACCATGAAGAAAGGCGGTTTTCACGTCCATCTGTTCTATTTTTAGGTTATCATGATTTGCAATTACAAGCAATGACCTTAAGGTTGTGAGTCTTCCAACAGGAGCATATGTCTCTTCATATTGTGTGGTTTGAAAGCCTTTTGCCACCAACCTGGCTTTATAGTTATTCTCCGATTTCTTTCTAAATACCCATCGGCTTTCTATAACTTCCTTATCCTTTGGTCTTTCTACAATCATCCATGTTTGATGTTTCTCATGTGACTGTAATTCGCTTTCCATTGCTTCTTTCCACTTGTCACTCTCTGCACTTTCCATTGCTTCTTGTAATGTCCTTGGTTCATCATTTAAAAATGCTTCAGAGATATATGCAGCATGAAATGTCTCATAATCTTCTAACCATACTGGTTTTTTCCTCTGCCTCTGTTCTCTTTCTCCTTTTTCCATATCTTTAATTTCTTGGCTATTTTCTGTAAACAGCTTTTCTTTCTCAATACTACTGGTTGATGTGTCTTGCTTTACCTCTTCGCTACTAGACACTGGCAAGTTTGATGATAAGTTATCTTCTTCTGTATATGTAAAGGTTTCCATATGTTTTCTTGGTTTTTCATTAAATATTACATCTCTACTTCTTATGATTTTCTTCGACTCAAGATCCCAAAGTCTATATCCATTATTACAATAACCAACCATAATATACTTCTTGGATTTTTCATCAAACTTTCCATTTCTGTGCTCCTTGCCGATATGTACATAAGCTTCTGTACCAAAAGCTTTTATTTTAGAATAATCTGGACTTCTACCATACCAAATCTCGGCAGGAATGATACCTCTGCTAGTTGGAATGCGATTAATTATGTAGGTAGCACTATACACAGCTTCACCCCATAGTTGCTTTTCTAGTCTTGTGTCGGCTAGTAAAGTTCTCGCCTTTTCTACCACAGTTCTGTTCAATCTTTCCGACTTTCCGTTTTGTTGTGGTGTGTAACTTATTGTAAATTCAATTTTAATTCCTTTTTCTTCACAATACTTTTTAAACTCTATGTTATCATATTCTTTCCCATTGTCGCATCTAAATCTAGATATTTTAGTTCCAAATTGGGCTTCTACTAAATTGACATATTTCTTGAAACACTGTAATACTTCCGTTTTGCTTTCTAACAAGTAGACTGTTGTAAAGTGACTGTAATCATCGACAAAACTCAAAATATATTTCTTATTACCATATGTTACAGGATTAATTGGACCGCACAAATCTGAATGAATAACTTCTAAAATTCTCTTACTACTGTTATTATATTCTGTGAATGGCAATCTAGTCTGTCTTCCCTTTAAGCAAGGTTCACATAATACCTCATTCTTTGAACTTTCATATGATATTAATTTTCTAGACTTCAGTTCTTCTAATTTTCCCTTTGAAGCATGCCCAAGTTTGATATGCCAATCATTCTGAGTTTCAGTTATGCTATAAGCTTTCTGTGCACTTATTTCTTCATTCTTCAAAATAAAAGTTAATCTGTACAATTTATTTACCTTAAATCCTTCTATTACTATCTTCTTTTCTTTGTAGATAGTCAATCTACCTTTCTCAAAAGTTATACCAAAACCAGCGTTTTCAATTTTATTTACTGACAGCAGATTACACCTCAGCTCGGGTACAAACAGCACTTCTTTCAAGGTAACCTCATTTGTAATAATTACGCCAGACTCATATGCATATAACACCTCACCATCCTTGGCGATATTAATTTTAATAGGAGTTTCTAACTTCTCAATCCTACTAAAAAATTCTCTTTTGTTTACTAAGTGATCTGTTGCCCCAGAATCAACTATAAACTCAATTTTTCTAGTTCTGTGTGTTAATAATGCTTCTGTTGAGGATGTCACAAAACAAACCTCATCTTCTTTATCCTTATCCAATTGGACAACGTTGGCTGAGCCTTGCGGTTTCTTAAATTTACACTGTGACTTCCGGTGCCCCTTCTTTCCACAATTATAGCAATTAAAAGGAAAGCTACTGCTGCTGTTGCTGCTGCTGCTTCTCGGTGAATTATTAAACTTCTTATAATTCTGCTTCTTTTGATTCAATATGAATACATCACTCTCTTCTTGAGTTTCAAATCCTTTTCTTTTGATTTCTTCGTCCAACAGACGTTTCTTAATAAATTCTAATGTTATATCTGAACTACTTAATGTTTCTATTGCCGTAACCACATGCTGGAACGATGATGGCATTGCTAGTAACAGGTAACAACAAATTTCGCTCTCACTGGGTTGAGCACCCGATTCTTTTAGTTCTCTGACCAGCTTGTCAAAGCTCATGAAGTAATTCTCAATTCCTTGAATTCCGTCATATTTCTGGGTTAATAGCCGCTTTCTTGTTATTAATTGCGACGCTATTCCCGTTCTTGCGAAGTTTTGTTCAAGTTTCTTTAATAATTCTTTCGAAGTTTTACACTCCTTCACAATTTCTAAGTGTGTATCACTTATACATTGAACTATTATGTCCATGCACTTGGCCTCTTTTGTGGCATCTGGCTTTTCTTCTTGCTCAAACACATATGAGTACAGATTCTGTGCCTGAAGCACTATTTTAATTCTAAACAGCCAATTACTGTAATTTGTGCCGGCAAACGGCGTGACGCCATATTTGTTCTTTTTCTCGTCCTCCATTGTATTGCGCATTTAACTTCTGACAATGAACTTCTTCTAATTCTTTCTTCTTCTTGCGTCTTCTGGGCCCATAACCATGTTAGGGGGGTAAATGGGGGACGGATTCTTTAAACGGCTTTCTTCTTATAAGATTCTTTATTTCTTATTACACAGTACACACACATTACACCAAGCCGCGCGCCATCACGCCATAGACAAGAGAACAACTTCGTCTATAAACACTATACCCAAGTAGAAACTCTGGGTTGCTAGTACATTCCAATAATTTGGATATGCGTGATCCATGCTCTTGGGTATTAAAATCAATATGGCGCATGTTGATGTGATAAATTGACAGCTGTTTTTTTTCGTTGTACGCGTACGACGTACGTTGCGTTGTAAACTTGTAATGTATCTTTTGCATCTCCAGCTAGATAGAAACAAAGTTTAAAAATGACTAGGCCGTTCGGCAACAGTGATAAACGTTTTTCTATCGACGATGCCTTCGAGGAGGAGACCGACGAGGCGATCAAAGTGTACGGCGCAACGGGCGGTCGCTCCCCTTTACAAAATAAATTCAAGAATGGAGGTGATTACCTTTCTGGGTGAGTAATGTTTCATTGTTCATTTACGCTTTGCTTTTTTTTTATAGTAATTATATGTATAGATTTCGAAGTTTATAGAACAAAGCTAAGCATGTAATCAACATGCTGTTCATGACCTTAAATGAGTCATGTAGTAGATATTAGTGGGGCAAAGGCGCTTGAACTGTTGTTGGCTCAACATTGATGACGCTCGGGAGACCCGGTTCGCGTCTTGATGAAGCGCTAATTGCGCTAAACGATTGCTGAATGGAACTAGTTCATCAACCAGTAATGGGTGCAGTTTGTTTAACAGTAATTATTGTATTATCATGCTACAATTATACCTACTCATTCTGTATGATTCTGGTTTTTGGATTAATATTAAAGTCATTTAATTTATCAAATAAGGTAACACTTATCCAAAAAATGTTTTCTCTTTATTTGAGGAATAGAGTGAAAATTAATCTACAACTGATGAAGAAGTGTTCTCCAATCGGATGAATTAACTGACTAAGCTCGTTATCCCAAATATGAATATCACATAAGACACTATGGTAACGGTTTCTGCATGAAGTTCATTGAGAAATAGAAACTAAGTTATTCAAACCTTGATATGGACTTGGTGACGCACATATGAATCCTTATTAATAATGCATGCCATGCATTGATAAATATAGAATACAAGCGTGTTTCTAATTTTAAAGTACAGTACAATGTCTGTATAGAATTAGTAGGGATCATTATAGTTGGTATACATGTTTTTAATATATTCTAATTTTGTTGCATGATGTACTTACAATTAGGGTTTTGATAAAATTAATATATTTCTATTTCTATTTGTAATTTTCCTAGGAATGTAGACCTGAGCTAGTCCTATGTATTGTTTGTAATAAAAATGCAATATAAGTAAAAACTTCGCTTATGATAAGTTTGTGGTCATGGCTTGATGTTTATATCTTACTTTTCAATCAGTTAAGCAACTTTTAATGACATATGCAATAGCATAAGTTCCATATTACAGTAGAGCTCTTTTGAAATTAGAATAGAATAGAATAATTTTTTATTCAAATAAACTTTTACAAAGTGCTTTCGAATTATAGATGCCATATTGCTTTTATTATGTTGTGTCATGTTTTTATTATTATTATTAATTAGTGTTTAGTTACACTGTTAGATACAATATGCAATTTTTGTTACCTACGTAAGACTGTATTCTGGAAATTAGTTTTACTATTTTATTCTTCTTATATTTTACAGGAATTAATAATCTTAATCTAAATAAAAGGACTGACTGACTGATTTATCAGCGCACAGCTCTAACCACTGAACAGATAGGGCTGAAATTTGGCATACAGATAGTTATTATGACGAAGGCTTCCGCTAAGGAAGGATTATTGAAAATTTAACCCCCAAGGGGGGTACAAAAGGGGTTTGAAAAATCAAACTTAATGTGAGTAAAACCGCGAGCAAAAGCTAGTTTAATTTAAATATAAACCTCAAGCAACAAGGCCTTGAAACATTCCAATTTTAGATCAGATTAACATATTCTAAATGCCATGGATATTTATTCATGGAAATAGGAATTTATTACTTAAGTTTCAGTCCACTCAAACAGAGTGAAGTAGAGCTTTTAGACATAGCATCTTTTTTTGATAACAATTTAAACTCACCTCTATCAACTTTGGCATAGCAGTTGTGATTCAAGCCGCTCTGCTGTTTAATCTATTTTATATCAATTTCTACTGTATGATCCTCTAGATCATTGTGTTTGTTCTGTTGGTGTGTGGTATGTCTTATATTTAACTCATTGTGTGTTAATAATGTTGTGTCAAAACATAATATATAATACAAATTTAATATCTATCATTGGTGCTTCAAACCACTGTATATAGACAATACTCTGACAAATAAGATAAGCCTGTACTTACAACAGTTTATCAAATTCCCCTCTTAAGGATTAACAGCAGTATTTACACTTCATACTAACATTGTGTTTTTCAGTTACAGCACTATAACTTGCAAATCACAAGCTCACAAATGTAATGTAAAAAATGCTTATCTATGATAATCTTAAAGCCACAGCAAAACAGGTTTAGCTGTTTACTATAAATTCTCATTTAATCTTTACAATCTACCTATACACAAAGCCATATTAATTTGTATCATGATCAAAATCTTAAGTTTTCAACCAACTTCAAAAAAGTAAACTAAGAGTTTTATGTTATGCGATGTTTACACAGATTGTGAACTGTTTTTAAGATTCTTTTATAATCATCATCATCAGCAACCGATCAATAGCTTACAACTGAGCACATATCTCCCAACAGAGAAGGGCCATATTCCACCACACTTGCCCAATGCAACTTGGCAGACTTCACACAACTTTAAGAACATTATGGATAACTCTTTGTTGTACAGATTTCCTCTCGATTTAAATGCCTTTGATCACGAAAAATAAGTTACTAAATGCACATAACTCTGAACAGTCAGAGGTGCGTGCTTGGGCTTGAACCTAAACCTCCTAACAGGAGACAGCAGTCCTAACTACTAGACTATCACTGCTCTGACTTGAAGACATGTCGTTTGTATTTAATAGACACAAATTCATCCTAATTTACCACCCAAAAAAGTGAATTATTTTCCTAAAATTGATGGTCTATTATGGTTCTTGTTATTGTTCTTGCCTGGTTGCCTATTGTCCCCATGGATATTGATATTCAATAATTATTCCAATGTTTATTCTGTCTTTTACAGCAAAACCTACAAATGTACGGAGGATACCACATCGCGAGATTCTGACTCTCTCATTCACGAGTATGTAGAGGCCTCACAATCTATGTACTGTTGGAACCACCCTAAAGTACGCGAGAACTGGAAAACTGTCTGTGCAGCTGTCATACTCCTTTTAGTTGGAGTCGGGCTTATTGGAATGGGCGTGTTCGCCGTCGCCGAACCGGAAAACGGCTTACAGGGTGCAGTGTTCTTTGTAGCAGGTATGATCTGTTTCGTACCCGGCGCTTATCACGTGGTCTACATATGGCTCGCTGCGAGGGGGCAAAGAGGTTACGACTTTTATCACCTCCCATTATTCACCTGATTTGTCTCCCTGTTTTATTTGTTTTATCTTTAAGCAATAGAAATGTAAATGTTGAGTTTCGTCAGCAGTTATATTGCGAAACTTGTGACAACCATTGTAATTCTAGTATAACCCATCGGAAATATCTAACCGAAAATATGGTGTGAGTGATGGCATTTTTTATTTTAATCTTAAAAGTTAATCTGAGGAAAAAAAACAGATTGTTGAAGCTGCAAAAAATGAATACTTGGATATTTTCAATGGGCTATAAGTGTATGCTTTTATGATACTTTAGTTACTTATAAAACAACACTTTAGCAGGCAGTAATATGGGAATGTAAAGGCAAGAATTGCAAATATCGCATGCATTTAAGTTTGGCAATATAGGGGCTGATTGAGTGAATGATAATGATCAAACTAAAGAATGGATGGTGACTTGCTCTCTATACTTTGTAACCTAAAAACAATATGATGGTATACATAACTTAATGGCAGTTTCCCGCGAGATTAGAATGAGCGAGACAGAGTAGTTAGCAGAATGGTACTGCTTCTTTGTTGCATTGATTAATCTTATGTTGCTGCACGCGGGTTCAAATAGCAGCATTACTGTTCTGCTCTTCATGAGAAACCGCCATACATCTTGAAAAATAAAGTGATTGTCTTATTTATATGAGAGGAAAATTAAAATCTTTGAACTATGTTTGATAAAAGCATTTAATTTAACTATAATCACT
This sequence comes from Hipparchia sbordonii, assembly GCA_038048805.1. Classification (NCBI taxonomy): domain Eukaryota; kingdom Metazoa; phylum Arthropoda; class Insecta; order Lepidoptera; family Nymphalidae; genus Hipparchia; species Hipparchia sbordonii. Next base: position 184,084 of record CM076107.1, on the reverse strand, counting down.
AAGTATATACTTACTTATACAAAAATAATGTATAATCTATAAAAAATACTTACAATTTCTCTGAGGTTATTATAGATAACAAAACTTGCTGTGTGATGTTGTAAAAAAACAATGTTCATTTGATAGCTTCGAACATATTAAGGTTTAATTTATCAATTCATATATTTAATATATGTTTTAAGTTGTCAATTTAATACTTTTTTCTTAAAACATCACATGGTTGGTCATTACAAAATCCATTGAAATATTATTTAAAACTTAGGAAAAATATTCTGATTATACTTAATAAAAATTTAAAGTGCCTATTTATATTAATTTTAAAATAAATTTTATTTAAAAGTCTAGCTTTTAAAATGAATCAATTTATACTTTCATTATTATATCTACTTTGGAATTAAAATATCTGTACAAATAAGAGAACCTAGTTTATTGATCTCTAATTTTTTTTATTTTTAAAGTAAAAAATAAATTATGCATATTAGAACTTCTTGGTATGTAAAAGTTTTAATTAGAATCTTTAGGTAAGTAGGTATCTATTTTGTCAGATAAAAATTATGTGTAAGTATACTAAATATATTTTAAAATAATAGAAAAAAACAAGTGTTATAAGTGCACACATAACTTTTTCACTATCAACTGTTTTCATTGGTCTCAAAAAATAATAATTAAGAACTGTAATCAATTATTTTACTGAAATACATGGAAAAAAGTTACTCTGGAAGAACTAGTCATTTTTCATGTGTTCATTTTGCCTAAACGACTAATTTGAATTGAATGAATGTAAGCACCAAACATAACACTATGTAACAAGTGAATATTCTGTAGTGATGCTTTTAACTGAAAAAACTTATCATGAACTGAGAGCATAATTATACATATATGCTGTAACCTAACCCATCAATACAAACCGATACAAATATTTGAATATAATTTTTTCAATGTTTTTCTCTTCCCTTGAATTAACATCATGCTCTTTGTATCTCTGTATCTCAAATAGTTAAAGCACAGATTATTTTGTAGTATAATTCCTACTTACTTATATTATTTTATCATTGTGAAATTATGTTTGTTTGTCCTTTAATCATGCAGCAATGGATCAACATGATTATTTGGATGGGTATAATTGAGAAACTGAAGAGTGACACGAGTGACCCTTCGTTTCTAGATGTGAGCCTTCACATCTAGAAACAAAGGGTTCCCAGAGAGGAGGAAGGACAAAGAAGTAGGCAAAAGCTAGTCAGGCAGCTTAGAAACAGAATTTTGACGTACTGTATAATATATGTATGTTATAATTTATGAAAATGTCTCCTTCATTTTCACCTTTAAAAAAAGTCTTTTATTAAATCATTTGTAAGGTATATAGTAATAATTATTTTGTAACAATGAAGTTTATTACCCAAGCTGTTGTGACATTTTTTATTATTTTTTATACTGACAATGTAGTGTTTAACTGATAGAGTGATTGAAGTTGTGGATTTTACATTTTCGTAAACATTAACAAATTGTTTTTTTACAGGTTTGAGACTAGACTTTCATTAAAAGTTGTAAATATTAATTTAATAAATAAATAGTTTAAACTTTTGCTCTTGTTTATATTTTATAAATACACAAAAATTGAATTGTAAATGCTAGATATGTAATCAGACTTAATAATATAAAGGCGAAAGTTTGTATGTATGTTTTATACCACAATGAACGAACCGATTTAACTGAAATTTGGAATGGAGATAGCTCCTACCCAGGGTTAACACATAGGCTATTTTTTATCCTAGAAAATTAAGGATTTCCTGCAGCAATAAAAGAAAGAATCCACGTGGACAAAGTCGCAGGCATCATCTTGTATTATTATATGTAAAACAAGCAAAATCTTCCTATCCCTCTTAGTTTTTCAGCCAAATTAGTTGGTAGGAATATAGAGGTAAACATCATAAAAGTCTAAGAAATTTAATTTAATTTCAGTTATAAAGGTTCAAAGTTCCAGCAGGGCTTAAAGGTTTTATTTTAAAAATGGAAACAGTAAATAACTGCCCTCCTCAAGCTATAATGCCGTTAACCAACATTTGGCCAAATATGATTTTTTAATGTTCTCTTATAGTTAATTCTCTATCAATCCATCGAAGCAGATTTCTCCTTAATGCATTAGTTTGTGATATAGTAATATAAAAAACGTAGTTTTTCAGTTATCAAATGGCGTCATTTCTTTATAAACTGCCGCTTTTTGGATCATAGCTCGAAATATGCTCTTGGTATAGTTGACAGCATTTTAGCTTAAGGACGGCAGATAAGAACTTTAATAAAAATTACAGTACAGTAATTTATTCAGCTCTACAAATCAATTACATATTATAAGTATTATTTTAAAATAAGTCCTTTTATAAATAATTTCTAACCGCCTACTACATTATATCAAATGTTTTCTAGCTACTCTTTTCAGCTTAAAGTGCTGCAAAAATCGAAGTTCACCATTCCAGTTCTTGAGCACCTCCATCTGCTGAACGTCCATCAGGTCAGGCATCTCCAGGCCGCACGTCGCGAATTCCTCACACTCTCTCTTCTTTGTTATATTGATGACATCTTCTCTACTTGCATGTTGTCTACTTTTCCTCTTACCGATTGAATTCTTTAAACTTATCTGTTCTAGCTCTTCATCAAAACGCGCCAAATATGACTCGATCAACTTCAAAGTCTGCTCCTTATCCAAGGATAGACAATCTTTCGGTATTCTCTCTTTAAACCATAGGATTTTTTCACCGATTAAATTCTGTTTGATATGAGTTCCAATTTTGTTGTTGTTTTTCTTCTCATTTTTAAGCATTTTCTTCGCTAACGATATGGTTTTTCTGCTGTTGGGATGTTTGAGCTTTTCTAAATTACGTATTTTAGGCATTTTTATTTATTTTTCAATGTTAAATTACCTTATTATTTAAATCCTAAAGGATTTTAAATGAACACACACATGAATGAACCACACTGAACACGTGTTATTGTTGACATTTGTTGACAACTGATAAGTTATACAAAAGTAGATGTAGGTAGGTACTCTGTGGTTGACTGCCTTAAGATACGTACCTACCATCTGTGATCAGTCAAAGTCAAGTATTCATAGGTACTGTAGTCTTTGGTCAAAGTGGTGTCCACAGACCAAAAATAGTGCTGTCAAACACATGTGTGTTTTGTTTTGGTTAGTGGTTATAACGTTGTCCAAGCCTTTATTTTCTTTTTGGCATCTGCCAAATACCCTACGCCTATAAATTACCGCTTTTTTGTTTTCGGAATAATGTACTAAAATAATGTCGTACTTTATTGACGTTTAGTGAAGTGCCCTGTGCATAACAAACAACCACAGAGTATAACACAGTTCTTGAAAGACGATAAATCATTCACGATTATGATAAAAATAATTTGACTTTGTGTAAGGATTGTTTCTGTAAATTTAATAAAAAAAGGAAATAAAAATAGTAACTATGACTCCAATATTGAATATTTGCAAGGAATTAAGTTGAAATCTTGGAATTTAAGTTCAAACCAATAGTAAAGAAATTTTTCTTTTCATTTATTTATTTTTTGACGGCTGCCTTGAAATGTAACTATGCACGCGTTAGTGAAGTGAGTTAACTTCAAAACGCGTGGTTAATAACGTCTAAACCAAGTTTAAATCAAGAGTTATGAGCAAATATACTTGGAAAATCACATACCTACCTACTTATTTATTTAACAAACTAGCTACGTAATTGGGTATACAAATGAAACAAGTAAAATTATTAAATACTAGCGGCTCGTCCTGGCTTCGCACGGCTGGACATTTATTTTTTAAACATTTTGGCATAAACGTACAGTAAATGCAGGACAACTGACATCAACGCGTAATTTTTAAAAACATTTCACTGAGCAATTTTATTAAACTCGTAATATGTTTCGAATGGAATGTCCGATTTTAATAAACTAAAAAGTAATTTACAGGTATTTAAACTGCCTTGCTTGAGAAATCATTTATTTAGGTAAGGATTAAGGCAAAGGTATAAATAACTTGATCTGATTTATATACACTATACAATTTAAATTAATACCGGAGTTATCAGAAAATGAATATTTCCGCGTGATAAAATAATAAAATGGTGCCAGCCGGTGCGGCGGGGCACGGTGGCAGGTATCGGCGCGGAAGATTCCTGTGGTTCCTGTGGTGATCTTATTAACAATCGTTTCCTATAAGAAGCTCTGTGCGATCGCAGCCCCGTAAAAACAAATATTTAATATTTCAACCCAGACGAAGTCGGGGCAGGTCGCTAGTTAAACATATTTTGAAAGAAAACCTTAATTATTATTATTATCGATAAAGAACCCAAATCAACTTATTATTTTTTTCTGTTTGTCTGTACCGCAAACATATTTCAAATTAATTTAGTCTAAGTGATTAAAAATATATAATAAAATATAAGTACGTTAAATCAAAATTAAAAAGTATTTCATTAAATCGATTGAAAGTTCTTCTTAAATAAAATCGATTATTACTTCAAATCGAATCGGTAACGTGTGAAGGCGTCACTAAAGTCAAAATTTCTTGATCTGCCAAAAAGAAAATAAAGAATTGGACAATCTATAGCGACTGTCCTATATACATATTTACTCTTTGTTAGCGACAGCGAAATTGAATTCAGAAATAATACTGAATATAGTTTTTTACAAGTCCCTTGATATTGTTCAAGAATTATAACTATTTATGTTTAAACCGAAAATGGTGATCAAAGATTGGACCAAAGTGACACCTGCGCTTTCGCAACCTGTGTTGAATTGCATCAACAAACAAGGTTTTAAAGCTATGACTCCCATACAAGCTGCGGTAATTCCACTTATTCTCTCGTGCAAGGACGTGGTGGCGGAAGCGGTGACCGGGTCTGGCAAAACCCTGGCTTTCGTGGTTCCCATGCTCGAACTGTTAATGAAGAGAGCGAAGGAGACTCCTCTCAGGAAGGACTTTGTGTATGCGGTTATCATTTCACCTACTAGAGAGTTAGCCATGCAAATATTTAAGGTATCCATTTATCTAAATATATAAAAGGCAAAGGTGACTGACTGATCTATCAACGCACAGCCCTAACCACTGGATGGATAGGGCTGAAATTCGTCACACAGATAGCTATTATGATGTAGGCATCCGCTAAGAAATAATTTTTGAAAATTTCAACCCCAAGAGGGTTAAAGTGTGTTGAAAAATCGAAATTTAACGTGAGCGGAGCCGCGGGCAAAAGCTAGTTTTCATTATAAAGTAATAAAGAAATGCAGCACTTATTGTGGTTCACGTAATTTTCCTTGTGTGTGTATGTTGTGCGTATACACAAAGGAGATTAGGCGATTTTGTATGGAGCTTGGGGACAAGCTTAAAATTTTTGTACATTGACCAAATGAACAAGGATATTTCTTATTTTTAGTACTTTTAAGAATATTTTATTTCTTTTAATTCCATACTGAATTCTATATCTGAGCAAAATAAATTGACTTTCTGTTTGTTTTTAGTAATTAAAAAGTATATAGTTTTAAAATAAAATAAGCAGATTTAAACATAAAGAGGGAGTAAGGTTTATAAAATAAATTCCTTACAGTAAAAACTTACGTTAGGTACTGTTTTGGAAATTAAGATGCCTTCCCAGGCCAAAGTAAATAAAATCAAACTATGAATTTTTTAAAAATTGTACATCTTGCAGACAGTAACAAAATTGCGAAAACTTTGCATTCGGTCACCTTTATTTAGATAAAGATTTTTGGTAATATATTCATTAGTGTACAATTAAGAAATAAAATGCCTCGAATTGCCCAATCTCCTGTCGGTAATATACAAACATTTCATCTTACCTAAAATTGAAGTGTTAATCTGTGATTTTGATATCAACTTGGTTTGCAGAGGAGGTCTTCCTTTAGCACTACCATCAACCCATTTTCCACCACTGCCATACTAGAGAACCATCCTTCTTTTGGCCATAGGTGATAGAGGAATTTCTTCAAGAGCCTGAATTGAATCACATGACCTTAGCCCTGCTAGTGGGGGGTAGGAGTATAGAAGCAGATGCGGAGAGCATGCAGAGAGGGGCTCAGATAGCTGTGTGCACCCCGGGGCGGTTCCAGGACTTATTGGCTGAAAGGAAGCACCTCAATCTGCCGGGCCGAGTAAAAGATCTGGTAAGAAAACTATACTCTTAAGAATCTAAACTGTTAAGTAAAGTATGTATGGTATAAGTTGGTCAGCAACTAGTCACAATATTTTAGTAAATTATTTGCACTATCATCTAAAATATATATAGTCAAGAAATGAGTGAAAAAATATTTTCAAAAAAAGTTTTTGTCCACTTTATACTGTTTTCTAAAGTTTTTTATTCGAGATGCAAAAGTTAGATTGCACAGTCTAAAACACAAATGGTATCTAGTTTTGGTATATTTTTTTATATTTAAAATTACACAACAAGAACAGTTACACAAAGCAATCAAATACAGTTGCAGGGTAAGATTAATTTCACGAGGTCAAATTAGATTGACTTATACCAAATTCAAAGTATGAGATTTACAGGCAGGCAGGGTTTAGTTTTGAATTGTCTTATATCTTCTTTCTTCCTTAAATTTTTCAAATCCTTAAATATGTTTTCTACAGGAATTCCTAGTCCTAGACGAAGCAGATCGCTTGCTCGACCTTGGTTTCTCATTGACACTCAACACAATACTCCAATACCTCCCTCGCCAGCGTCGCACGGGCCTCTTCTCGGCAACGCAGACTAAAGAGCTCCAAGATCTAGTCCGGGCTGGTTTAAGAAACCCTGTGCTGATCAGTGTCAAAGAAAAAGCCTCTATAAGCACTCCTATGCTGCTAGAAAACTACTATGTCATAGTTGAACCACAAGATAAATTCCTGTTCCTATTAAACTTTATAAGGAATCGTAAGATTTTGAAAGGCTTGTTCTTCCTCCCGACGTGCGCTTGCGTGGACTACTGGGCGCACGCGCTGCCGGCGCTGTTGCCGGACATCAAGATATTTGCCATTCACGGAAAAATGAAGCAAAAGAGAAATAAGATATTGGAGAGTTTTAGAGTGGCGGAGAATGCGATTTTGCTATGCACTGATTTAATGGCAAGGTAAGCAATTTATTCATTACTTGAAAGATGACGAACATAATATGTAAAAGTATAACGTCCAATCCAAATTTCTTAATTTTTTTATCGAAAATCCAAAACCCAATTTTCCTGCATATAACTTGAAAGATGACTTAGTTGTCATACTTATTTCATCCCCTTAGGAACTGAATCTCGAAAAATTCCTATCACGAAAAACGGAGAAAGAAAACTTTGTGAGGGAACCTACACTCCTGAGAATTCTTCAATGTTCTCAAAGGTGAATGAAGTCTGACAATTTGCAATGGGCCATTGTGGCGGGCTACGGCCTACATAATCCAGTCCTGCGAGAAGGCCTGCGTTCAGTAGGTCACTGATGATGACGGGTGGACATGTTGTCAGGGGTCTGGACATCCCGGCGGTGGAGTGGGTGCTGCAGTGGGAGCCGCCCCGCAGCCCCGCGGCGCTGGTGCACCGCGTGGGGCGCGCGGCGCGGGCCGGCGCGGCGGGCTGCTCGCTGCTGCCGCTGCTGCCCTCGGAGGAGGCCTACGTGCCATTCATCCACGCCAACCAGAAGGTGGAGCTGCAGGACTGGGCGCGCTCCCGCGACAAGCTCACCGTCACGCGCAAGCTGAGGGACAAGGTGAGCTGCTGCCGCCGGCGACTATCTTTATCCGAGTTTAAGATTACGGCTCGATGCGTAAAAAAGGACTCCAGCGCTTGTAGAGGCTAGTTCTCAATTCTTGAACCAGTGGTAGATTCATTTGACGATTCGAAAGCACTTTGTAAAAGTTAATTTCAATAAAAAAATATTCTATTCTATTCTTGGAGTCCTGCAGTATTGAGTCGAGTCTTGTATTTCATCATTCAAGACCACTTTTTGCAGATCTCAATTGATAATAACCTCAGTTGTTAGCCCCTGGTTGTTATTTCATCTGGTGGTAGAACCATGAGAGTCTAAGATGGAAGTCTGTTAACTTAAGTGGTATGGCCGTTTAATTCAAATTAATAATCCCCCTTGTTTTGACGCGGCATCGTACTAAAATGCGTGGCGGTGCCTATGACGGTAGATTTGTAAGTAACCATGACAGTAGTTTAAAATGTCACATAGTTTATCGAATTAGGTGTTATAACAAAACCTCCTGACTATTGTCGTCGGCGTCATGTCTACGGATAGATCGATCCATACTTGATATGAGAGCTACTTTTCTGTACTTTTATATAATTTTATTATTATTATATAGTTTGGTTACAGGTGCTATCGATCCTCCACGAGCAACAGAAGCGAGACAAAGCCGTCCTCGACAAGGGCCAGCGCGCATTCGTCTCCCACATACAGGCGTACTCTAAGCACGAATGCAACCTGCTGTTACAGCTGAAGGAACTGCCCCTGGGCCACATAGCCACCAGCTACGGCCTCCTCAAGCTGCCGCTCATGCCAGAGATCAAACAGGAGCATAGACTACAGTTCGTGGGGCCCACAGACGAGATAGACTTTAACAGCATCCCCTACATAGACAAGCAGAAGGAGGCCAGTAGACTGCAGAAGCTAGAAGAGTATAAGAAGACTGGAGTTTGGCCGTCCAAAAAGATAAAGAAAATGGTAAGTAAATCAAACATATTCAACCATAGAAGTAGGTATGCTTTCAGATAGTTTGTCTAAAATGAAACAAGGGAATATCGCCAAATATTAACAAACAATGACAGATTTATTTTAGTAATCAAATCTAACTTCCAGGCCCAAACGCAACCTTGGGAGCAGGCGAAACAAAATAAAGTAGAGAAAAAAGAGAAAAGAAAAAAACGGAAAGAGTTGAAGAAGAAAAATCACGCAGAAGGCAAGGGAAAGAAGAGAAGAGCGGTGACTCAAGAAGAACTTGATGAACTGGCAGCCGATGTCGCACTCATCAAGAAGTTGAAGAAACGAAAGATTTCCGATGAACAGTTTGATAAAGCTTTTGATGTCGATAAATAAATATTGAATTTCACAATAGGTAGTAATTATGTACTTATGTATTATAAATATTTATCGAGATATAATATTATTATATCTACTTTCGTTTTTCATTGTAAATAAATTATATTTCCTGTAAATAAATAATAAAAATTATGACATAAAAATATTTTGTCTAACTTCCAATGCAGCGTGTCAAAAACACAGAACACTAATACTCCTAACGGTCAAAAATAGCCAAGAGAATGTAATCACTTCGTGAAAAATAGTAGATCTGTGTTAGCATAGATAAATTATACATGTATATTAATTACTCATTTTTGCAAAAAGTGCCATATGGCTGCTTTCTGCAGAACTATATAGCATTATAGGCCCAATTTATTATATCACTTCTTTAGCTTTTATCTTTTCGAATATGTAGCCATATTCTCAAATCCAATAAGTAGGTATTCATAAAGGTCATCATAGACTAAAAACACTTTCAAAACGCTATCCTGTAAAATGCATCTTTTAATATTACAAACGTCCTCTCTCTACGATCACTCACGCTAAAGCACCTCAAAGGATTTTTATCGCACGTCCTATCTTTTCAAAAGCGTGATAAAAAACTTTGGGAGCCCCGGCTTTAAGGTCGTAGCCGATTTACACGACACCGCTCCCATCCAACCAAAGTATGAGCATTCAAATATGGACTTAATATTGTGCTCTGGAGGTGCACTTTACAGTGGTACAGTTTACGCGCGGTACCGACCGGTACTATTTTACCGGCTGTATTCTATTTTGTGTTGTTACTGTAAAGTGCACCTCCACAGTACGATATTAAGTCCATATTTGAATGCTCATACTTTGGTTGGGTGGGAGCGATGTCGTGTAAGTGGGCTACGAGTGCTACGACCTTTAGCGTGAGTGATCGTAGAAAGAGACGACACGTTTGTATGGCTAGGGCTGTAGTTATGACGATACAAGGTCGAGACGGCAGGAACGGGTAAAATAATACGAACAATGAAAATAGTAAAATAGACATTTATTTCTGTTCAACTTTCGTAATTGCAACATCTGACCCGAGCATCTCGCGAGCGCCGCGCGCCCGCACCGCCTCAGTGCACGGCGCGCGGCAAACCTCTTATCACCTTTACCTTACTTTATGTTCGTTAGTTTCATTACATTAAGTCGGGATCGCTTTTTATAAATAACAATTATTACATTAACAGCATTTCTTAATTATTATTGCATCATTGATATAATAGGTATAAACTTCCATTCATAAAAAATTACGAGACTAAAATATTTCGACTTGTTTATTATTGTCAAATTTATATAATACAATGGACACTATGTATATAATATTATAATACAAATTCATGTGGTCTATAAGGCAATTATTATTTAACACTTGGTCGATACTAGCACCGGTTTATAAATGGTAGAATTTATATTATGTAGTTACATCGTGAAAATTATTGATTAACAATTCAAATAGCTTTTGCTAGTGAAAGTATATTACAAGACTGTTATATTCAAATTCAACAAACAGTAAACAATCAGTTAATTAATAAAAATATAAATATCGAGTTTAAAAAGCATTCCTACACACGACATTTCAAAGGCCTCAAGATTTAAAAAAATCTTCAAATCGTTGCTAAAACATTGTGCGCTATTATTTTACTATTTTCAATTTCAGTCCCAGCTTTTTTTGTCAACTGAGCTTATTTACAAGACACGATATTCACTCGAAAGGAGGAACAGTGAAAACTTTAAAACATTTAGTACTAAAGCGACAGGCTGCGGTCGAATTTATTTTAACTGGCAACATTAATTTATTATAACAATTTTTTAGCTAATTTGAATTTTGAGCACAGGATACCTGTAATTTGGCACATTCTCACAATAGTGATAGTCTAGCACTTGAAAAGCTTTTAAAACGTCGCCTAATGAATAGCGCCATCAATTATATTATTATTGCCGCGAATAAATCTTCACAATAAGTACATTAGCTCGTTATTCCTGCGTTACATACACGATTAGGCTTAACAAAACTCAAAAAAAGAAAAATACAAAAACTAAGGTCCACATACAAAATACAAAAGAAATAATTTACATAAACCATCGAAGGGTATATGCATCTCATACAAGGCCTCTATGTACTATGACATTTGAATTGTAACACACTCGCAATAGCAAATGGCGCCAAACTTGACAGCTGACAGCTCTGGAAGAGGTGTCAATTTGACATCACGTGCGTTTCTCGATGGTTTCTCGCATACATAATTACGACTCCAATGCAGTGCAGCAGGGCGCTGACCGCGACATACGCTGCCTTGTCATGATCTTAAAATACGAACATCTAAAATTACGCCATCTTAAAATTACAAGAGAAAAAAGGATAATCATCATAAGAATAATACTATTTATATAAACTATAATACTTGCTGTCCGAAGCGAGACAGCATAACTTACGTACCCCTAGCACCAGACAACGAGCGATGCGAAAATCGCTATCGCCGTTTAGCACTCTCGCCGAAAAATGTTTTAACAGACTACCGTCAATTCAGCCGATAGCGATCGTCGCCTCGTCATTACCACCGGTTTAATGCTAGGAGGACTGTCAAATGTTAATTTCTTGTGACGTGACTAGCTGTCCAAACCGCTAAGCTATGATGCCGATATCACATCTTGCGACATTTTAGTACCAATCAATTTTACCTGCCATAGCTTCGCGTTTTACGTAAATAATAAACTAAAGCCTGAAGTACAGAGCGAGACCAACGCGGCTCCCATTTTTTAAAAAACGAGGCCAATTAATTCCGTCATGAGCTTCATACAGTTTCTTGTATTAAAAAATGTTTAACGGACCACATGGTCTTCGTCTGTTCCAGCATTAAACGCGAAATGAATCTAAAAATATTCTCCATTTGCTTCTAACCAAAAATAGCTAATGAAATGTTAGTCACATTCGAGATGGAACAACATCCGAGTGCGAGCGAGATAACACTACTAGTGAGAACTAGCTATTGGCCGATTTTGAATTACACAGAGCATAATATTGCCAGGTCTATAATTTGAAACAAAGATTAACACACTCAATAAATTATTTTCAAGCTCTACTGTCACTTGCTATGGAAATGTCAAACCATGACATTTTCGCTACACGCAAGCGTTTATTTGAAAACTTACGGCTTTGTTAACTTTTCGAGTTACGAGTTTGTGACTGTCATTTTTGTAATGAAATAGTATTCAATGTTTTATATAAACAATATTACGGTTTCTTGATCTGACGATCAAATTTGATTTTGCTCAGTGTAATAATAAATCGGCGCAGAAAAGAGTTAGTAATAAGTACTATAAAGTGTAAAGATAAATGAGTAATATAAAGTGATAGATACTGATAGCGACAATCATATTTTTTAATCGTAAGCGGAATTCAAATGATTAAAAAGCACCACGTTCCAGGAATCTTACAACTAAACCTGATCGCACATCTATGAGGACGTGACACACTTATAGTCGTCAGAGTAAAATGATTTTCACGAACGTTCCCCTGAATTTTAGGGACTACCTCAGCTAAGGCACTTTAAGAAACATCTTATTCCCTGATCTTTGGTGCTCTAAGTACGTTAATTCTCGAATTTTTTTATAATGGTTTATGAGTACAGGCACGAGGCATGGCATAAATCTGTAAAGTGTGCAGTTGTTAAATCTCAACGTTTGAAGTTTTTTTGTCAGACATCTGGTAATATTGAACATTTTGACATGTGACGCGTGCGACGCGTGCTGACAGATGTGCGACCATCATCATACAGGAAACACAATACGTCGTTATAAAAATGTCCACAATATTAACAATGAACTAAAGTTAAAATGACTGTTACGTTATAATAAATAGTGATAAATGATGAATTCTCTTTGCACGAAAAAAATATTATCTTTATGCAAATGCGAAACAAGATGACTTTAAAGTTGTGACCTTAAAACTCAAAAAGTAAGAAAAAATATTCCAAATCATAAAAAACCGATAAATAAATCAAAAACGCCAGCTTGTTCCATATTTGCACCTGGATTGAACTAGTCAACGGGATTATATAACATTACATAGTTCAATAAATAATTAAATATATTATTTAGTATTAAACTATTGCTGTTTTCGGTTATTATTATTATAAAAGCTAGAAGCACATTTTTATTATTAATTTATATTTATGTGCTTGCACACTTATCAACGATTAGTAGTATTTTTTTAACTTTAAAGTTGCGAAAATATTTCTATTAATCTATCGTAAAGAGCAGGATGTCAATATAGGAATTTGAACGTAGGAACTTCGGACGTAATGTCAGCCCAGCTTCTAAGCGTTTGAGCTATTATTACAAAAACAGTTAATACAATTACAATTAAATATTATAATAATTCTTTACAATCAAAGAATAAGTATGCACGCACATATAACCGATAATCTTAATAGAATTTAAAATGAACATCAATCTCTTGTAGGTAATGACTAAATGCAATACTTGTACAATCTACATCACCAATTACAAATCCGATTTTGAGACTTTCCTGCGTCATATATAAGGCACTATAGTTATCACTCGCTAAAAGTAAACATACATTATTATTTACAATGTTAAATAGATAAAGAAGCGGCTCATTCTGTTATTTTCGTGAAACTCAGTCGGATCCGTCATTTCCTTCTGGAAACAAAAATACAGAACACCTAAATATTAGACCTAGCCTGCACTGCGGAAAAAATACGCGCGGTAAAAAAGTCTGTAGTTTGATACTTTCACGCGGTTTTAAAATCGCAAGTGCGGGTATGACGGTTAGTCCAAGTGTTACAGAATTACGAAGATTTTATTCGCAGTGCGGGCTGGCCTTTACAATAAGATAAATAACCACCGACATTAAACATCGTTGACAGAAAAGATAGATAGTATGGTTTCAGTGGTAATGAGACGATTCAAAGCTCAATCGAAATATAGACACTGTTAAACATACCTATTATGTAGAGGATCTCTGCAAGAAGCGTCTGATCTATCATTACAGCTCACTCAAAAATTTAAATACCAAAAAAGTAAACGTTATAATCCATACTTCCGTTTGAGTTAGGATGCCGCACAGAAAACAGCGCGTGAAAAATAACTCGTTATTTAATGTCGGTAAGTTATATAACATTTATTTATAAATATACATAAATATAAATGATAAAATCAGACGAACTGCGACAAATATTGACTTTAAAAATAGCTGATATTTAAAATTAATATATAATCAATATTCTTTAACTTACAAAATAAATAATTTAATTTTTATTTCGCAAAATGGTTGTCTGCCGTCGCCGCGTCGGGAAGACGCGATGTCGTAAAGTTTAGTCACAATAAGTATTGTTATTTCCCGTCAATTTAACATAAGAAAAGGAAATATTTTTCATTGTGCGTAACATTTTTACGACATGTCTAAATCTTATACAGTTACGGTCACAAAAATTACAATACACAAACCTTACTGGACCAAAATTTTGAGACGTCAACCATTCAATTATTTCAAATTTCGTGACGCACTTTAATTAACTACATTTTATTGTAAAAAAAAAATGTAATTATCATTATTTTATGACCAATGCTGAACCAATAATAGGAAACTATCAACATTTTAATACCAGGGCCATTACTTTCCACTTAATTCTCATTACAATACTAATTAGCATTTTATGGTTCAATTAAAGGGACTTTTACAAAGAAGTGTCAAAAGTGCACTTCTCGGGATTTCCATGTGTTAAGAAGTCTCGGCCCAGTTAAAATGTGGTCGATAGTAACTCGTCTTCCCTTCGATAAGTAATAATTAAAACGTTTAAATAGCAGACTATAACTTAGAATATGAACATTGATGGAAGTGCATCTCAGTTCTTTTGTATACTAGTCGTTCAGATCAAACCAATTGCACGAAAAACGTTAAGAAGTTCCAAATGTCAATATTCCGAACCTGCGGTCGATTCAATACAAACGGACAAACAATTACAGTTCGCAATTTAAAAAAAAGCTAATTATTTTTTTTATACTAAATAAACAAGTGTAACCAGGTTTGCACCGAACATTAAAAACAATTTAAAAGAGAATAAATTTTGGTTTTCTGTCTGGTCTACATTAAGCTTAAAATTTTTAAATCTCACAATTAAATACAAAATGCCACTGTATAGCGATAGTACAGTGGATATACGGGGATTTAACAAATTGAGCTCATTTTAGTCCGCAAGTGTCGAATACGACAATAGTTTGAGGCATTTTTTAATTTCAGTATTTCCGTTTTCCCTTCGCAAGTTTTTTTTTAAATTCAAAACAAAGATGGCGGCGTCAGTATCCATCCCTACCTCTATGTCGTCTGGGCGTGGTGACGTGGGTGGCCCCGCGCTCGCTACAATTGGTTCGATCGTCCCCGCCCGGTCCGCGCGGCCGCGTCACACCTCGTCGGGCGCCATGTCGTCGTCGTCGTCGTGGTTGGCGGGCGGCGACGGCGCGGGCGCGGGTGCGGGTGCGGGCGCGGGTGCGGGTGCGGGCGCGGCGGCGGGCGCCAGCGACGTCTTGACGGTGGCCTCGAGCGTGCGGATACGGTTCTCTTGCTTCACGATGACGGACTTCAGCTTGCGGATCTCGTCCATCAGGTCGGACAGTTGCTTCTCCTGAAAAAGTTTGGATTTATGGGGATCAATTGTAGTTACATTTTCGTCTAACCGCCCGGAACTTCGTCTGCGTGTATTTAGGTTTAAAAACCACATTTATTTATACAGATGGATTTTAAAAATTCGAAGCAGGAATTCGTAGTATATACGAGATCTGCACATATTTTTTTTACTATGGATTTCTGTCATACCAGACTTCTGCATTTTTATTCATCCATACTCCAGAAATCGGGAATAAAAGGAGTATGTACTATTTTTTGAGCTTCACAAAACAGTAGTGTGGTGGGTGTGGCGTTGTGATGTGGTGTGGTGTGGTGCGGCGTACTCGCCACCATGGCGGTGAAGGCGGGCGGCGGCGTGGCGGCGGCGGGCGTGGGCGCCTGGCTGTCGCGCTGCGCGGGCGTGGGCGAGCGCTCGTCCTTGTCGCGCTCGCGGTCGCGCGGCGTGGTGTGGTGTGGTGTGGTGTGGTGTGGCGTGGTGCGGCGTACTCACCACCATGGCGGTGAAGGCGGGCGGCGGCGTGGCGGCGGCGGGCGTGGGCGCCTGGCTGTCGCGCTGCGCGGGCGTGGGCGAGCGCTCGTCCTTGTCGCGCTCGCGGTCGCGCGGCGTGGTGCGGTGCGGTGTGGTGTGGTGTGGTGCGGTGTGGTGCGGCGTACTCACCACCATGGCGGTGAAGGCGGGCGGCGGCGTGGCGGCGGCGGGCGTGGGCGCCTGGCTGTCGCGCTGCGCGGGCGTGGGCGAGCGCTCGTCCTTGTCGCGCTCGCGGTCGCGCGGCGTGGTGCGGTGCGGTGTGGTGTGGTGTGGTGCGGTGTGGTGCGGCGTACTCACCACCATGGCGGTGAAGGCGGGCGGCGGCGTGGCGGCGGCGGGCGTGGGCGCCTGGCTGTCGCGCTGCGCGGGCGTGGGCGAGCGCTCGTCCTTGTCGCGCTCGCGGTCGCGCGGCGTGGTGCGGTGCGGTGTGGTGTGGTGTGGTGCGGTGTGGTGCGGCGTACTCACCACCATGGCGGTGAAGGCGGGCGGCGGCGTGGCGGCGGCGGGCGTGGGCGCCTGGCTGTCGCGCTGCGCGGGCGTGGGCGAGCGCTCGTCCTTGTCGCGCTCGCGGTCGCGCGGCGTGGTGTGGCGTGGTGTGGTGTGGCGTGGTGTGGTGCGGCGTACTCACCACCATGGCGGTGAAGGCGGGCGGCGGCGTGGCGGCGGCGGGCGTGGGCGCCTGGCTGTCGCGCTGCGCGGGCGTGGGCGAGCGCTCGTCCTTGTCGCGCTCGCGGTCGCGCGGCGTGGCCAGCGCGTTGCGCTTGGTGACCGTGAGCTGCGTGGCGCGCCCCGACACGTACCCGCCCTGCACAAGCACCGCGCGCTCCTGGAGTTTGGTTAGGGACCCCTAGCCTATAGCATCTGTCTGACAACGTTCCTGCTGGCTGCCGTGGCACGAGTGCCAGGGGGGGAGGACTCGGTACAAGGCCCTCCGGACGCATATACGGATTTATAAGATTTTTAAAATTTATAAACGCGATGCTTCTCGGATCGCAAATCGAAATGAAAAGTTTATCAACTAACAAGGTTTTTCAAAAGTAACAAAAAAGGGACAATATGTTTTACCAAATCAGAAAAATTTTCAAACTAGTATTCAAAATGAATTACAACACAACATGTCATCGTTCACTGATGGCATGGTTGAAAACATCAGAAACTCATAGGGGTTATTTGAGAAAGCCCAAAGTTAGTAAACACCGAAATATCAAAATACACGGATCCACACGCAACACATTCAACCAAAATACATCGTTAGAGGCAAGCCAACAGAAACACTCCTCACAACAGATGCGCAAACCGTCGCCGCAGGCCACACTCGGTGAAGCTCGCTCATCGGCTGCTACGACGTTATATCTCGAAAACTAACTCGATTTTAATTAGTGATATAGAAAAAAAATTGCCAGGTAAAAATACATCAGTTAAAAAGCAAATTCACAGAAGCTATTCTATAAACTTTTCAAAAACTAAGATTTTGAAAATTTTTAAACATTCAGACGCATTTTTGGAAAAATCGATTTTTGAGATAAAACAGTGCAGCAGCAAACGAGCGAAGCGTGCGCGTATCGACGCCGAGCGAAGAGCGAGCGCACCCAACACTACCATTATGAACTATGTCGGCTTTTGTTGCCCAATGGAATAATTCAATTAATCCTAAGACGGCATGTCTGAATTCATTTGGAGCAAAGAGATATGTTCGTTAGAAGATTTTTCCTAATAATATTTCATTAATCTAACTTTAGATTAAACTATTAACCTAAGGGTCGACTATGTTTATTCTCAAACTGAACTTAGACATGCAGTCTTAGGATTTATTAAACTACTGTATAAGAGCAACAAATACCGAAATAGACCAATAATACAATGAACTTTGCGTCTAAGTCCACTCTTCCCCAATCTTCTTTCGGGTGTTCAGCGATATAACTAACACGACTATATTTTTTCCAAAGCTCAGTGTGTTTTATTTCCTGAAAACGTGTTCAAAATGTGATCCCGATGCGATCATAAATGTATAAATTACAAACTATTAATTGACAGCCGCGAAGATTATACTTACCTGTGTTTGTTAGACGAAGAGTAACAACAATTTATAGGTACACAAATCATGCTATGCTTAGTGTTTTTGTGGTAGCACGGTGCGGGTGACAGGTCAACAGACTACTTGTTTTGTATATATTCTTTCAATCGTAAGGTTCAAATTCACATAATTAAAAGCTCTTGAGAAAATTCTTTTTCAGAAAATTTGAAGTTTTCGTAATTTGAACCTTACGACTGTAACAATATGTTACAAAATAAGTTATGTTCTATTGACCTGTCACTCATACTACAACGAAAAAACTGTAGTGCAGGGTTACATTAAAATTGTTGCTGGACACTACATTAATGTAAACCTGCAATTACATTTATTCAATAGATAGAATATGTTAATGCAGGAACAACACACAGAAAATCTTATTTAACACATATTTACAATTTGTACAAAATACAACAATAAAAAAACTATAATCTTATGAAATAAGACGACATCATAAAGATAGTCAATCTATATTTACTTCAAACAATAGTTCATCCGTGATTTATGAAAGGAATCTGATAACTATATTCAATCTATCAGAAATCTTAAATATCTGTCAGAAAGTTACCTAACAACGTTGTTACTTGTCAAAAAAGTTCTTGCAATTTCTGACAAATAACAAGGTTGCCAGGTATCGACAGGATCCACAGTTATCGAGGAGAATATTAGGCAAGTTTAGCTTGGCTGATATTCTTAAAAAAAAAGTAAGAGGGGAAAGGGAAATTCCAGATTATAATCTATCTCTGTGCCAAGTTTCAGTCAAATTGGTTCAGTCATTGCGGTGTGATTGAGTAGCAAACATCATCCATACATTAAATCTTTCGCATTTATATTATGTTCCTATTAGTAGGATAATCATTGTGGCCTTGACATCTATAAGAAGGATTTAAACCTTTTCTAGAAGGCATTTTCCTGATCTCTTATAGACCTTGCGTGACTGAATTAACTTGTAAAATGGATTCCATTTAGACTTGTCTGAATTAAGGTATTACAGCCTTAATAGCCCAACGGTTAAAGGTGCCGTGAAAATTGAAAGGTCGACCCGTTGCACTAGTGTCGTACCCCCTCCTAACACAAGCTTTCCGCTTATTTGGACGGGAGAGGAGAACATAAATTCAGTTAAACTAATATTTTCATAGTTACTGGTCAAGTGGGCATGCGCACGGAGGGTTCCGTGCCATCGTAACAGCGATTGTTGAGTAAAAGGCAACGAAAAAATCACGTTTCTTGTATGGGAACCCCCCTTTATTTTTAATTTTATTTTTATTATTCGTTGTTGTAGCGGCATCAGATACCACACTTTCTTGCCGCCCGAGCTCGCTGACTGACTGACTGACGGACGGACGGAGGGACAGCGGAGGCTATAGTATAGTATAGTATAGTATATATAGTATAGGGTCCTGTTGGCACCCTTTGGGTACGGAACCTTTGGCGATGGCCAGAGTGAGGGTAGTCGAGTGCGCGGGTGGGAGGGTCGGGAGGGGCGGGAGAGGAGGCGTACCTTGAGCGACATGGTGCAGGGCTCGGCGTCCTCGCCCGCGAGCCACTCGTCGGCCGTGAGCGAGGCCTCGTCGCTGAGCGTGTCGGGGTACAGGTCCTCCTGGAACAGCTCCGACTTGCGCGGCACCGTCATCGACACCACCTGCGAGCATCACCATCGCACCACCGGGTCACACCAGCTACCACTACCACGGGTGAGGGAAAACAACGCGAGGAAACCGGCACGCCCGAGTTCTGCCTAATGTTTTCAAAAGGTGTGCGAAATCTGCCAATTTGAATTGGGCCAGGGTGGTTGCCTATAACCTTTCTCTGAAAGTTGATGGGTTTCTCATGATGTCCCACGACTTCGACCATAATCTTTTAAAATCCCACAGGAACTCTTTGTTTTCCAGAGATAAATTACTCTATTACTCTCTAGGTCCTTAACTTTTTTGTTATCAATGAAGAGGTCCACTACTGGACAAAGGCCCCTTGCATGAACTTCCACAGATCTCGGTCTGAGTCCAGCAGCTCCCGTCAACTAACAGCTCTGTGTGACCCCGACAACCAAGAGTTCTCTGAACTACGTGCCGCGCTCTTTTCAGCTTCTTGGTTCTGCTACGAATTTCATTTCTGATTTTAAGGAAAAATCAAGAATCATCTTTTATGTAATGAAATTCATAATTTTGTTGGGGGATCAATATCTAAGTTGACTGTGAACGTTACCACTGAGATTGTCAGCTATTAAATTAGTATGCGACATGAGGGTAGTTACAAAATAATTAGCATCAAACCTGACACAGGCCCGAGTTGTTGAGGCGGTAGAACTTGGCGATCTCGCACGTGGCCACGTCGCAGCCGCGCTTCGGCATCATGCCGATACCTGCGGTGGAACACAAACTATAACAATTTTTTGCGAAGAAAAAAAAAACAACATTCACGTTTTTGCCTAATCAGGTTTTTAAAAATGCGGGTAGTTTCTGTTTTTCCGGAATAGAAAATAGTGTGAGGACCCACGCAAAACGGGCGAATCGACGCCTACTTGCAGAAAAGATTCCCAGGAAACGAAGTGTGAGGACCAACGACAAAATTGGTACTTATTTAATAGTTTTTTGGTAATAAAGTTATTTTTATTTTTTTATTTATTATTTAGCCAACACCACTCCCCAAGTCTTCAACTACACGCATGCAAATATTCAAGTCAATTGCTGCGTGACTGAAGGACAAACAATTAAACCAAAAAAATAAAAAACTTTTGTACTTATAATATTAGTAAAGATATACTAGTTCAATTGTGAACAAACAAAAAAGCAATACCTCTTTGGGGGTCGGGCGTTTGGAACGTGTTGATGTAGTGCACGAAGGGCGGCTCCGGAGTCACCTAGAATACATTTATTGTACCAATTAATGACAAATTGATTTTATAACTTACACTAAATAAATCACGATCGTTTATTTCATGTAGGCAACTTGTGACACTTATGACAAGTCGAGAATCTGCCACCGGTTGCAAAAAACAATATTTTTTTAAATAAGCCTATTATTTTTGGCAGGTTTGATAGTACTCACCTCGAAGTAGCGTATGACGGAGTCGCCCTTGCCGCAGAGGTAGATGAGGTTGGTGTCGGGGTCGTAGAGCGGGAACATGACGCCGTTGCTGGTGTCGATCTCCACCGTCACGATGGGCTCGCTCAGCTCGTCCGGCGTGCGCAGCGTGTACTGCCGCTCCGACATGCGGCTGAACCTGCGCACAGCACAAGCTCCTACAGCCCACTGGGAGACTGGACGTGCCAACTAGGGGCTAGCCCTATCGTCCCTAAAGTCTGTGTCTGTGTGGACGTCTCCCATCGGCTGCTGGCGGCATCGGACCACCGCAGCGTGCGCGCTCGAGTCACGTACGCCCCGGCGGTTTATACTTGTGACGTCATCTTCACAAATTAAAATTTACCATACCTCCTTCTAAATTTGTCTGCTATCGTCTGAATGTACCGTCACTTAACATCAGGTAAGATCGCAATCAAGGGCTATTCAGTCATTGAATATTGGAATAATTGAAAAAAATCATATTAAGTCACGTTACCCCGTCGTGAATACGAGGCCATGCTTGAGGAAGATGGCGCGAGACGCCTTGCTGCCCTCGTGAGCGATCGCTTCGGACTCCACCTCGCCTTTACGCGGGTCGATGATCCTGAAACCAAAGCACATAGTTTTAAAAGCGAATACGTAGCACTAAAGTCGAACAGTCCGTGAATTTTAGATACTTAGGTCTTATAAGAAAGTTCAAGATCGTTCGGCGAGGAAACTATGCTCAGAGTCTTCCAGCGGAATCAAATCTGAATTGAGGAAATCCGAAGGAGATCTAAAGGCAACTGGTGATGTTGAAGAGTATATGGATTGTGGGTATACCTGATCTTCTTGTCTCGACAAGTGGTGAGCAGCTTGGAGCCGGTCCAGTTCCAGCAGGCCGAGTAGATGAGGTCGGGGTGGCAGTCCAGGCTGAGCAGCACCTCGCCCGTGCCCACGTTCCATATCGCTATCTGGTTGTCGGAGCCCGCGGTGAGCAGCACGTTCTGCGCGGTGGGGTGCCACAGCACGAGCCCGACGCGCCGCTGGTGGTACACCAGGTCCACCACCGGCTCCGTCAGCGTGCGCGACAGCCCGCCGTCCGGGATCTGCCACACCTGCGAACCGTTACAGTACAATCATTTGCAAAGTGCTTTGGAATCGTCCAGTTAATCTACCACTGCACTGGTGTAAAATATCCGAACGAATGTACAGTTTACAGTTATTGCTGTCTCATGAATCATTGCTGGATACTTAAGCATTTTCATGACCATTTTGTGTAAAGACAAATCTAAAATTGACTGTGGAATTTTTTTACAGAACATCACGCCCATTCCCAAAGAATTTCTTTAGACGTAGTTGGGGAGGCATTGCAGACAAAGTACTACATCAACGAATGGGTCCTTCATAGAAGCTAAAGAGCCCTCACCTTGACGACGCAATCCTCCGAGCCGCTCGCGATGACATTGTCGTTGTGGGGGCACCACGCGATGTCCAGCACGGGCCCTTTGTGGCCGCCCACCAGGGGGTGGTCTGCGGGGATGCGCCCCACCTGGAACGAGTGGCGTTTTAATTGATTTGTTGTAAATTTTTATGAACTATCACTTAGTCTCTGTACCTCAATAGCCAAACGGGTAAAGACGCGGATAGAAAATTGAAAGGTCGTCGATTTAATCCATACCAATTGCACTATTTTCGCTTCTGACACAAGCTTTGTTTATTTGAAGATAGGGTTTTCTTTAAAAAAACTGAGTCCATGACAAGTTTTAGTATTTGAAAATAGGTTTATTTTCAAGCCATGTTTTAAGATGGAAATCCCTGTAAGAGGTAGTAAGCGGCTACTCGGATAGATTAAAAAAAAATCAGTAACTAAGAATTTCTCATAACTCATAAGTCGATTTAAGTATGTGACTAGCACTACCTGAACCTTAAAGTCGCAATTTTTTATTTCAGTCGTGGGATTGTCTAAAGTTGATTGCGTCGAATGTGATGATCACTGTCACTGCTAATTGGCCGGTACTGTCTCGCTAGTGGTTAAAACGCCTCGGCGCAGCAACAACGCCATAAACTCAGCCAATGACAGGCGATTGCGATCGTCACACCGATGCAATCATTTTTAGAAATTAAGTATGTCAAGTTAACAATTATAAATATTCCGTAGTTTCACGTAATGTGTGACCGCTTTCGCGTTTTTCGCGGTGACCCAAATATTCTGAATATATTGTTGGCAGGAGTCCACGCCGCGCCGCGCCGCCGCCGGTGCGCCAAAGGTGAGCAACATACTCCTATAATTGCCAGTAATCACCACTTTCACTCAATTATTTTGAGCGTTCTGAAAGTAACTTTCGTTCTACTGTCTTGCCCATTCAAAAAAATAATGGAATAAGTAAATGTCGTGTTCATTGTGTGTTGCGTACAATGTTGTCAACGGTGATCCCGCTGCCATCTTAGACTGCTTAGATATCTTAGATAGGGAAGGATCCTAGTGCAATCGACAGTTAACGACATCTTGAATTGATACATTACAGTTATCGATCTGCTTTTCAAAGGCGCCACATATTACGATGAAGCTCTCTAAAATTAGAATCAAAAATATAACAAATGCTGTTATATTGTACTTGTACTTTGTAGTAGTCTATTACACTATTATGTTACACCCTTCGTAATAATTAATTACTAATCAATACAGTTAAACTTGACACACGTGGTATCGTTTTACCCGCAGGATATCGAATTGCGATACCCAAGATTGTTTATTTACTGTATGTAGAATAATATAAAAAAAACTTTTTAAAATCCGACTTCAAACGCCACTAAAATAATATTAGTTTGTGCACATAATGTTGAAGTCGGTTGGGCCTAAATAGAAACGCGAGCTCGAAGTTTTTTTTGAAGTTGTTAAAAAATAAAAATAATGTAATTGTTTTATCAAAATCGGAAGGTGCGTGTGTGTGGTGTTGCGCTGTTCCTATCTTTCTTCTATCCAAGAAGCTTGTTTAAACCGACGGCATCAGACGAGTCGCATGGAGCTGCTTGATACAGGCGACGCAAGAGTGAAGCGTGTGGAAGTCTAAACAAGAGACTTTAGTCCAACAGTGTACTCCTATCGCTCGATGAAGGTCTTTACACCCATTGTAGCGGAAAGGGTTGATATGATAGCACAAACAGGGAAGTACAGACAGGTTGGCGGCGCGGCGCGGGAGAGGCGTGCAGGCATCTGTTCCTCGCGTAATGACTTAATGAGATCACACTTCAGTAACTGGGACAGGCATTAGGTTCCGGCGCACTATTTCAGTTCAATACGATATCGGTGCTGCATCGTAAAGGTCAAATGCACTGCATGCAATTTGAATTTTTATAATAAAAGATGTTGCAGGATCAATAGATTGTGTAGACTTCGGCCATTGCAAATCAACACAGTGAGACTTAAGTGTAACTTTATTTATTTTTTTGTTGTTGTAGACATAGTTTTGTTCGTCACATCTACCACATTGAATTTGTCATGACGTCATAACCGCCTATGATTCTCGCTCCTCCTATGATCGCTAAGGCCAACGATATTCCATTTATAAAAATTGTATGTTCAGTCTGCCAAATATTTGAGGGAACCGGTGAATTGCCACACAAACACACCAATTTCCCAAACAATAAGTACCTATGCCCTCATTCGATAGTCGGATTAAAAGCTAATCATGTCCGAGAACAGCCCCAATCCGACTCAGCAGCTGTATTTACAGCTTTATGAGCATTCGGAGCGCGCCATGGCGCCTCGCCAACTAAACACCATGCCACATAGCGCAGCGCTGTGTCACCTGTCGCCTTCGCTGGCTTATAACATAATACTCGACGGAAGCCCAAATGACTCACGTTGAAACAAACTCTGAATGGACTGACGAAATGAGACGAGCGAGGAAACTTCTTTATGGATGAACGGCGATGGAGTTTCTGACCTTTAGAGATAACAAAGCACACACCTTTAGCCGTCAGATGTGTTATCATCACCATCGGCAAAATGCATTCTCTAGCGATCCATCATCCATCATCCCAGAGCGTATGGCGCCTGGATGTAATTTTGAGGTCTCCCCGCCGCCCATGTGTACAGTTAATATGTACACTGACACAAAAGTAATGTATCAAGATGACGGAGTAGATACTTAAACAATTTTATGTACACTTCGAACGCCGCGCTGGTGCAAGCGTGATTCAGAATTAAAGACCTTTGTTTCCGCTTAGCCAATTGGTCTTCTACAGATAAAATCTGTTGTAGTACTAGTTTTTATCATCTTAACTTTATTCTGACAGGATGAAGTTGGAAAATGAAATATTGTTTTAAAATAATTACACAATATCCCAATATTTTGTTTTGTATCTCTTTTCAAAAATTTTTAATCATAGAATTCAAAGTTAAATGATATGTAAATATATTGTGGCTGCGACTTCGTCTGCGTGGAATTGCGTCAAAGTCCTTAATTATACCCATGCAAATAATCAGGTCGATCCGTTGCTTTGTGATTGAAGGACAAATCAACAAGGATTGAAGGACAAACTTTCGCATTTTTAATCTTAGAAAGGATTATTACAAATCATGCAATGCAATTGGGCATCACCGATCCGCATCATCCACACACGATGCGTTAACTGCCAGTCGCATTGACTGCATCATCTGGTGAGAAATCGCGGCGGTTGGTCAGTTGGTCATTCGGTCCGGTGTGATCTCTGTCGGGAGTGATAAATGGCGTCCTTAAATAGCGAGCTATATATAGACCGTGATGCGAATATCTCTTGATGACACGCATCTTGAAGTTGGAAATAGACTCCACGTACGAACTATATGATTAATAAATTGCCTTGATACCCTCATGACGTGAAGAAGTTATGAGATTCGAACTATTCAGATGCGGTGTGTAGATATTGCAGCTTAATCCAAACCCAAATAACGGCATCGTACCAGAACGCTCTCGGCGGTGGTAACTAGTACCAAACCCATGAACTTTAAACTGTAGCCTAGGTCTATGATATAACGACGATATGATCGCCATAACCGATGTCGAGGATTCATTACGATTAGTAGTTTCTCGAATGCGAGCGTTTTCGGCACTCATATTCGAACGTTGCTTAACTGATACGAATTTTCGTCTTAAATAATGTAATGTATAATCGCGGGCGAATATTGTATCGGAAAGTTTTCGCATAGGATAGTCTCAAACTCTTGATGTGTAACTGACGCCATGCACAGGTGTAGCGGCACCCTGCGAGTTGTTGGTGTTGGACATCGTCAGTCTGTCTCGGGGCTCTGCTAATACTGCTATTTCCGATGCACCACGAAAACGTTCATCAGCTGTGGGACCGTCTAAAAGCGATGACTACAGAGTGACGTTGACGTCTGATTGGCTGTTACTCTCTCAAATCATTTTTAGAAAATCCCACAGCCGTAACATGTGGCCTGTCCATCGCCATAACTTCCCGCAACTCATTGTGCTCTGTTAATCGTTTCTTCTTCGGATCTCCTTAGAAGAGTACTCGTAACCGTTCGGGTATTTCTCAGTTTCCTCTTGGTTTTCAGTTCCCACGTGTCAGCACGGGGAATCGTAGCACGGCGTTGCACACGGGCGCGCCGCTCGCCCCGAAAGGCGCGTGGGCGGGCCCTCGATCTCGCCTCCAGCCGCGAATTATTACCCAACCGCCTGTATAAATAACCGGATAAACTATTCTGTAAATATGTATCCGAATTAACAATACCCACTATCCTAGGTACCTGTACTGGTTAACCGGCACGTTTTAACGAATTCCGCATTCGTTTATTTATAAATCCCGAAGAATCCCGTTCCACCATCGGAACGCGAGGTACCGAGTAGGTCTGCACCGCTACGTGCTCAACATCCCACGAAGCGCTTTGCAGCATTACGCGATACGCACCTCTAGGAATGCCCTTCCGGCTTCCGTTTCCCAACTAACTACAACTTAGCAATTTGTGCTCTCAGTACATCTTTCCACGCTGCTCTATCACAATGTCGAGGATAGGTCAAAACCAAAAACATCGACGGCGACCCGTGCCAACGACCACGACCCTCAGTGATGAGGTTGACGATGCAGAGGTGGTATTACATTATTTTATGACAAACTAGATGATGCCCGCGACTTCGTCCGCAAGGAGAAGGTTTTTTTCAAATCCTCAAGAACTCTTTCATTTTCCGGGATAAAATGTGCCTTTGTGTTAATCCCGGGTATGAGCTCTCCATCCAAATTTCAGCCAAATCCGTCCAGTAGTTTTTGCGTGAAAGAGTAACAAACATACACACACACATACAAACTTTCGCCTTTATAATATTAGTGTGATTAAAATCGTCATGTGAGATTTTAACTTGTAGCCTTTGAAATAGAACGTTCAAAGTTTCGAATTCAGTTCCTTCGAAAATGAAAATTTCTGCCCTTATAATGTGAAGGAACCCATATTCTAAGTAGGTATATATGCGCAATAAGTAGGTACACGGGATAATCGCTTATGCACTCACGTTGCGTATACTATCGATTACGATATTACGACACTCTGCCAGGAATCCACACGAAGAACAAAAAGTTAGTAAACATTCCCAGAATGCGATAGGCGATATCTTGCCCATTGTCACTGCCCGGCCCTATTGTCCCATATCTGATGCACAATGTCATTACTGTACAGGGTGCGCCATTTGTTTAAGAGATCGCGATTAAAACAGCTCTCTACTGGCCTAAAGAGATACAGAATAAACAGTTTTGTATGATCTTCCTCCATTTTTAACAAAATTATATCAAAAAGTCAGTGATTTATGCCAACTCAGCCTGAGGTCAAAATGAAAACACACTTTGTGCAAACAGAAAATTATTTTTCCACTTTAGTAGTTTTTAGAAGTTAGATTACAAAAAGAATTAGGGGTATGACTAATTTTTATTTTTAAGATTTTTCTATAGTAATGTAAATGAATAATGAATATTGTAATAATCTAATAATTACAATGGTGTAGTCAGAAATAAACTTTATCTTTAAAAATAAATGAAATTGAAGTATCTGTTTGTGATTACAAAATATTATTATGCTCATTAATGATAAAACAATCTTGAAATAATACTACTTTTAACATTGATGGTAGGCCCTCATGTCCCACTTCAAACTCCTCAATTCTGATGCTATAAAGTTAAATGAGCAAAAACAAACAACAAAACCTAAACTTGTCTGACTTTGTATTGGAATTTTAAATCTGTATTTGAAAAGCATTTTATGTTTTGCAATTAAAGAAATTCAACAGGGTTTTGAAAATCTTTAAATCCACACAAACAAAGTCACAGACATCTTCTAGTCTAACATATATCAGTTTATAGTTTAATTGTACACAAAATGTGGTAAGTACTGAGTGTAGTATTTCAACAACATAATAACTTCATTTTGTTTAACAGATACTGCATTACATGCTTCCTGCAGGAAGATAAATTCTTTTTTAACAAAATTGAATAGAAGGTCACTTTCAATGGTCAGGAGTTAAAACTATTGTTTTTATGCAGAGTTCAAAGGGCAAGTTAGTTTTATCAGTATTGTTATTGCATCCAAATATTTATAAGTGCATAGTCCTATATGTGGACCCTGATTAGAAGGATGACTAAATTGTACACATTATCACAATGAAAATATACATACATGCAATAAAGACACAATGAAAAAATTGTTTTGTTTAGAAAACTAGCTTCTCTTCTTTTTGACCATTATGTAAATAAGTAATAATATAAATAACAATACTAAGCTATAGAAGAATTACTACATGATAGAAGAATAATAATTAAAACTTTAAATTATTTTATAAAACCCTATTTGGAATGCACAGATACCTCAAAAACCATCTAAGTAAAAATGTAAGCCACTACATCTCTGTATGTTTATTTTAATAAGTGTCGTATTTCATAAGTATCAAACTTGTGACTACTGTATTGTAATAATTTGGCTGCATTTGTGGTACTGCAGTTAAAATTTACTAAAAGCAACAGCCAATAGCAGACGGCTGTCAATCCATCAGAACCATGGTATTCATTGTAATCACAGTTTACAGAGCAGACACAGCAAACATTGTTTGCTTGTTACATTTTAAAAACACACATTCACAAATATTTAATCCCATGTTGTGAGAAAATTTGAATACTTAGTACGAAGGTGCGTTTCATTTATCTAGCATCAGAATCGGTGCAGTGGGGCTCCATATGTCACATTGTGGGCATACAACATTTAGGAGTCGTGTTTGATTCCAATTTGAGGTGCTTGGAGATTGTGCATGTATTATCACACTTGTGGAGCTATTCCACATGAAGCAATACTTATCTGAGAAAACACCATCATCTCAAACTCTTACAACTAATAAATTAAAACACATGAAGTAAGTATATTTACAATCTATCATATTTTAAGAGTTTACACAAGCCTCAACCGAAAACTAAAGATAATGAATATCAAAAAGTTGGGATAAAGTATACATACATTTTAAAGTTATCTATCAGTAAAGATTGATAAATCTTCAGCTTGGACACTCTCCACACACATCAACAGTAAATATGAATCAAGCCTTCAAATAAAAGCTTGTTTAGTTTAGACAAGTGACCGCAAATGCTGGTTCCTGACTAATACTTTGCTTTGTGTATAAGTAAGTGCAAGGTAAATATTATATTTAAGGAGAGATAAACAGGCTCTCCTTTCAACCTGCTGTTTACAAGTGGTGTTTAACGTTTGCGGGACTCACCTTGTTATGGGGCAGGACTATGAAGGCACCTCCGCCGGCCGACTCGACGATGATAGCCAGAAACTTGGGGTTCACTGCACAGAACGTCGAGTCCCACGAACTCTTGGACACTCGGATGTTATCATAACACTGCTCCCTTTTCAGGGCCTGCCCGTAAACGTGGCGGAACTTTGAACTACGAACCACTCTAAACGACATCTGTAAACCGAAACACGGGCTCTTACAAACAAACACTGCGATTTATCCAAATAATTCCATCTAAAACATAACCTATACGTCAATACTAGTCTGACCTATATTGACATTAGCAATAAAGACTATTGAATTTCAACTCACGTTTATATACAAGAACAAATTATATTATTTACACCAAATATATCAATGAATTCATTTGAAAATTGCTCATGTAATTTATTTTAAATAAAATTGAAATCTGCTAAGGTTCGAAGGGAGGACGGTTGGGAAAACGAGCGAACTCCATATTTGGTAATGCTTACAGCCACTGCATTTACTGATTATTTTATTTAAGGAGAAACGGTCTCCACTGTTACTGATAGATTTTATTTGAATTATTTTTTAATTAAAACTATATTTTCTACTAGATTTTGGTGGTATATGCATTAAAATTCAAGTTTAAAATTGAAAACTATTTCATTATTTTGAACGCATTTCGGAAACGTCAAACTGCTATTAAAATATGTCGCGTTCAAATTTTGCAGTACACACAGATCATAGACAAAACTGTTAACAAGATTCTAATCTAAGAGCGAAGCACAAACATATACTCTTATATTTTTGTGGAGCGAAGGCATTCTAAAGGCAGAATAGACATGCTTTTAAAAAAGCATAGGTACTTGTTTGCTACTACATACTATCTAGTAGCAAACAAATATGCTCATTTACAGCATGCACTCCGAGTGTGTACATTTGCTCTGGCAAGCATAGGTACTTATTATGAGCATACTTCTTTCTATTTCTAGCACGTCTGAGATACACATGCTCAATCATTAGTATTATAATCACCACTGCGTATATAATCACTTTGATCTTAATAATCCTTATCCTAATTCCTTGCTCCGTGTTCATTATTCAGAATGAACAGATATTTGCAGAACAAATTAAATTCCATTAAATTATTACTTGCAATGCAATTGATAATTAGATTTTATAGGAAACTGATACGCATTTTCTCTCGAAATTTAAAGTTTTTTCTTTGCCCCATCGAGTCATCGTGATTTGCTCTCACTAGTAAACAGAGTGATTATATCCTCAGTGCCACTAAGTATATAATCACTAAGTTTTATTTTAACAAAAAATCAAGTACGTAGCATGCTTACAAATATCTACACGTTCTGACTTGCTTTTGAGCACACGCGCCTCCACCTTGCTAGCAAGCATGAAAAAATTTACCGATTTGCGATTATGTAGCGTGCTATTTCAAAAGCATACTCTATTCATACACACGTGCTAATTGTAAGTAGCATATTATGCTTGAAATTAGCATGCTTTTGTAAACGTACTACTACATGGCATATATATTCCTATATATTCCACCCTTAAGCAAAACATAGGTATAATTTTAATAGTATTAAGATTCCATACATACCTAATCGCAATTGAATATTAAAATTCTCATGATTAATTATGATTCAAATAATCGTTTCAAAATCTAATCAGCTAAATGTTTCCCATTTTTGCTTTACATCAATGCTGAAGTCCCTATTCCCTACATAATCCATTTTTCTGTTACAACTAATTTACTACAGTCCATTCATCCATAACCCGTAAAACTAAATCGTTGGCATTTTGTTGGAAATAAAGCTCTGTATTCTGTAAGGTTATTCTTTGAAGTAATAAAAAATAATTTCGCGGCGTAAATACACAGGTAGGTACTTGAATAGTGTATTAGCCATTTTGAATTTTGTTTATTGTTTGCCCTTTTTTTAATTACCTATTAAAATGTTTAAAAAAATGAAAGTTACCCCTTCCAGGATAGACACTTTTCATCGTAGACTGCAGCATCACCAGCAAGTGATATGTAAAGCAGTCCAGAGATATATACGTAGTAACTTCTAAAAACAAGACGTCTAAAAATAAAAAATAAATCTTACTTTTGGGGCTGGGGCTTCTTTAGTGTCGTCACAATAATTGTGATAAGTGTGACAGCGTTCTCTTCCTACTCTTTTAGATATTAAAGAGCGATTTGTGCGATGGTTGAAGCTGCCATGTCTCTTGATCTCCTATTAGTCAGAAAACGTTATACTGTATACTAGGGAATAATTTAAAAATTGTTTTAAATCACACAAACTCCTTTAATTTTCTTACCTTGGCTCCGTCAACTTCCATTGTAACAATATTATTGGGGCAATTTTTGAATGTACTGCTTGTAATTCCAAGTTAATTGGAAAATACAAATGATTGAAATATTAATTTTGAATTCGTTACAGAAAAACACACATAATATGTATTACAACTTATCCACAAGCACAAACAGAAATCTTTAAAAACGTTGCCCTTACATTTGACATAAATGCTTGATGGTAAATTAACAGTAAATTATTTTCAAATTTTCAATTTGCTAGGCTTAAATAAAAAGCAGGGTAGAACTCTTTTGATGTGTATAAAAAATACAAAAGAGAGGGTAGGTAGAAATAATGAAAGATTCCTCCGCCGGCTCTTCATAAAAGTCTTTGGTTATCATTCATGGAGCTTGATTCAAGATTATACCTATAATCCTATATATAACCTACCTAGGTTACCTCCGTGAAACTATTTTCTATCTGTGGCTATAATCTGCGTGTAGCGTGTATAATAGGACCAAGGCAAAGATGGGCAAAGGGTGTAGGCCGTAGACAGAGAAGACAATAGACGAAGGTACTGTGTAACCGCGACTGAAATAGAGATAACATGACGTAACGATGACGTCACATGACAAGTTTGAGTTTAATGTTGCCACAGTAACTGCACTCCCCTGTTACCCCAAATTAGATGGAAAATTCTTCCCAGGATTTTTAAATAAAACGACAAAACAGATGCTGAATTGTTTTATTTTTCAAACAACATACCTACACATATAAGGTTGTCTGGGAGAGACATACCTATTAGGGTAAGCTTCTATTTTTTACATATATCTTAATATTGTGTGCAATAAAGAATAATAATATTAAAAAAAATATTTTTAAAAAACCGACTTCAACCACCACTCAAAAGTATAAAATAATTTTAGTTTGTACACGTATTGCGGTTGAAATCGGTTTTTTAAAAATATTTTTTTTATATTAAAGTTTTTTAGTGTAGTTTCATAGGACCAATTCACTAGATAATTTTTTGCTCCTTAAAAAAAATATTGAAATGCCGAATAGAAATTTAGCATATGTGAAAAAAGATGCACGTCACACAAAGGAATATTTTTTTTCGTTACACAAGTTACTAGTAAGAATGTCACACAAAATAATTTGTAAAGAACAGTTTATAATTTTCCTTCGATCCAGTAATGCTATTGAATTAAAAGCAACAAAAATTGTATATTTAGTCATCAAAATCATCATGAATGAAATGAGCAGTATACTCCTTTTTTCAGGCAGTCGTATAAAACTACAACTCTTCATAGTTTAAGTTAATAATTATTTTAAAAAAACATACAAAGTCTGTCTCTAGCTATTTAAAAATGGCTATAAAATTAAGAACTTTGCAAATAAAATAATTCTTAAGATCGTCAAGTTCTCGACTGGTCGTTGGACATTTGAACGAAACTTCAGGATAATTCAGAACAGTAACCGACACAATCTAACTGAATACACTTTAATCATCGCCGACATATACTATGTAGTATCCATCATCTTTCTTTTCTTTTCTCATAATATGCATTTCTTCCATCACGACCTTATTTTGTTTCAACAAAAATTAAAAAAAAAAAATTGAAAAAGTAGCCAAAGTTACCCGCCGTTACGGTATGTCAGAGGACATTACTAAAAAAAACCTATCTCCGTGCCAAATTTCAGCTATATCGGTTTAGTGTGGCGTGATTGAGTAACAAATATCCATCCATACATACATCCAAACTTTCACATTTATAATATTAGTAGGATAGGGAAAATCGGGACATTGTATAGGTACCTAAAGCTGGCAACACACATAGATACTAAATTTTGTTATGAACTGTCAGTTTGTTTCGCACAAAAGTGTGGCGACCTTGAAAAAAACTCGTTACACGATGAGGGTCAAAAAATTGGGTAGCTGCGTCTCTGTTTATCATATTAACAACTTTATTTCTGCTCTCTTTTTAGTGTGAGTGAGAAAGAAATCGTCACTGGGTCTATGTCTTCTCTGTCTACGGTGTAGGCCAAGTACGTAGACAGAGAAGGCTATTTTGTCTTCTCTATCTACGGCCAAGTACCTAGACTAGATACCTACCATTACAGCCTACCATGAACTGAAACCACACTGAAACTCATAGGTAGGTACCTATTTCGTAGGTTAACTATGTTTGTGGGTTAACTAGGTATATTTTACGAAATGAAATGCGGGTTCAACCATAGACTTAGAATTTTTTCGCTAAGCTCTTCTTCAACAGTGTCTACCTATAGATTCTAGATTCTTAAGCCGAAAGCTTAGGTAGGTACTAGCAATTTGTGATTGTAACTGCAGTGACTGATGCAGCTTCATCGCAATCGTAGAGAGAGAAGACATAGAGTCAGTGACGATTTCTTTCTCACTCACACTAAAAAGAGAGCAGAGATAAAGTTATTAATGTGATAAACAGAGACGCAGCTACCCAATTTTTTGTCCCTCATCGTGTAACCAGTTTTTTTCAAGGTCGACACACTTTTGTGCCCAACAAACTGACAGTTAATAAGAAAATTTAGTATCTATGTGTGTTGCCAGCTTTAGGTACCTATACAATGTCCCGATTTTCCCTATCCTACTTATATTATAAATGTGAAAGTTTGAATGTATGTAGGGCCATCCATACATACATCCAAATTTCAGCCATATCGGTTTAGTGTGGCGTGATTGAGTAACAAACATATGGATGTTTGTTACTCAATACGCCACACTAAACCGATATGGCTGAAATTTGGCACGGAGATAGGTTTTTTTTTAGTAATGTCCTCTGACATACCGTAACGGCGGGTTACTTTGGCTACTTTTTCAATTTTTTTTTTAATTTTTGTTGAAACAAAATAAAGTCGTGATGGAAGAAATGAATATTATGAGAAAAGAAAAGAAAGATGATGGATACTAGAATATAATATATGTCGGCGATGATTAAAGTGTATTCAGTTAGATAGTGTCGGTTACTGTTCTGAATCATCCTGAAGTTTCGTTCGAATGTCCAACAACCAGTCGAGAACTGTTGGCGATCTTAAGAATTATTTTATTTACAAAGTTCTTAATTTTTAAAGCCATTTTTAAATAGCTAGAGGCAGACTTTTAATGTTTTTTTTAAATAATTATTAACTTAAACTATGAAGAGTTGCAGTTTTATACGACTGCCTGAAAAAAGGAATATACTGTTAATTTCATTAATGATGATTTTGATGACTAAATATACAATTTTTGTTGCTTTTAATTCAATAGCATTACTCGATCGAAGGAAAATTTTAACTGTTCATTACAAATTATTTTGTGTAACATTCTTACTAGTAACGAAAAAAAATTTTCCTTTGTGTTACATACATCTTTTTTCAAAGTGACTCACATATGCTAAATTTCTATTCGGCATTTCAATATTTTTTTTAAGGAGCAAATAATTATCTAGTGAATTGGTCCTATGAAAGTACATTAAAAAACTTTAGTATAAAAAAAAATATTTTTAAAAAACCGACTTACGTGTACAAACTAAAATTATTTTATACTTTTAAGTGGTGGTTGAAGTTAATATTGTGTGCAATAAAGAATAATAAATTCTTTATTGCACACAATATTAAGATATATGTAAAAAATAGAAGCTTACCCTAATAGGTATGTCTCTCCCAGACAACCTTATATGTGTAGGTATGTTATTTAAAAAATAAAACAGTTCAGCATCTGTTTTGTCGTTTTATTTAAAAATCCTGGGAAGAATTTTCCATCTAATTTGGGGTACTAGGGGAGTGCAGTTATTGTGGCAACATTAAACTCGAACTTGTCATGTGACGTCATCGTTACGTCATGTTATCTCTATTTCAGTCGCGGTTACACAGTACCTTGGTCTATTGCCTTCTCTGTCTACGATCGCAATCCACCTTATTGTCAAATGCGTGACGTCTGTCATTGACCGACTGTCAATATTGACAATAATAAAATTGACAGTTGACATATGAATTTTTATTTTTTACATCATTTGGTAAATTTTTTTCGTGGTATCGAAGTGGTGTTAAGAAAAAATATATTTATAGTTATCCGACAATTAATTAATTTATTTCAAAGATTCACTTCAAAGGATGTTCTAAAACCTCTACAGTTAAAGTGCGTCATTGGAATGGAACTTACGATTTCAAAGGTATTTTATTCAAGTTGTCAAAACAAGATCATGATGATTTATTTAGTCATTACTGCAATACTTACAAATTACTTCCTAACTTTTATCTACAATAACACTGAAAAATTAAATTATGTTATATTTTAGGTATCCGTTTAAACTCTCATCATTTCGGTAATATGTAATTAAATAACCATTGAAAAAAGAAAAAACAACTCTTCTTGGAACATGTGAACATTGAAACATAGTCATAGCTTGGAGATTTTCATATGACTAAATAAGTAAACAAGCCAACTTTGAGGAAAATAATCTCTGTAGCCTAATCCAGCCTAAATATGTATTAGTATATATAGACATACCTAATAATGCATATTTTAATTTTGAGTGTGGTTTAATTTCCTGTTTATTATTAAACGGATAATCTCATCCTGCGGTCTACAAATGAATTGAATTTTGGACTTGCCCTTTACTATCATGTAATGTAGTTATGACACATGATACATTTCAAGTTTGCGTAAATTATTCGCTGCAGCATGTCACACTGCATACATGTGCTCTATGCATCATGTAGAGCCTGATAATTGATTAGCCAATGTGCTGCACTGCAGCCTGCCTATATATTCACTATCACACTACATTATCAGGAAAACTCCTACCATTATGAGTAATGGAAAGAGGTCACGATGCTCAGCAATGAGGAATACGATGTAGAGGGAGAGGCAACTAACCACGGCCAAAGGCTCCCACCAGATATTGTGTACATTAATGTATCACCAATTAGCTTGAGCATCACCTGTCGCAGATGCGGCATCACCGCGTGATGCTGTGCGTGCTGACGGCGTGCAACGCCAGCTCGCTGGCCGCCGCCATCAACCTCGTCGTCGTGCTGGAGCCAGAGGACAGGTAACCGCTCCGTTATACCTGACAAAACATTCTCACAAACTGAAGGTCTTCTAAGTAGGAAAGGAATGCCCTTCTGGCTTTTTTTTCATCCAACTATAACATAATCAAAAGAGAATAGGCATCTTCTAGCCAAGTGTGCTCTATCTTAGTCTGTGTCTTCACTTACCATCATGTGTGATTGCAATCAAGCGCTAGTCTAAATATTAAAAAAATATGATTGACTCTGCTGTACCAAAAGGTACTAAACTAAATTGACAGGTCTAAATGTAATGCCATCCTTGTCCACAGGAAGCATTATGATAGAGAGAACATGATATTAAAAGACCCGTTAATTTAATTTAGTTTATGTACAACAGCCTGGTTTGTTTCCCAGCAGCAGCATTTTAAGAACTTACTAAATTCTTTTCTGGTTTCGTCCATGACTAGTTGACAACTTCCTGGCAAAGATGTTTGCCAAGCGATTTAGTGTACCGGAAAATCACAATAGAATACAAAATGTATTAACATTTTGTATTCCAGTGTGATTTTGTATTTTGCCATTACGATGTATAGGTTTTTTGACGCCTGCAGGGTGCACACGGGCAGGAGACGAAAGTTTTATCCCTGATTTTATCCACTGACAAGGGATAAAATTATCTGCTCCCTATGCTAAAGCATGGCGACAGAGAAGTATATTTCTATAAGTTAATCCACTGTGGATATTATTTCCACCGTTTCGCTAAATAATAAGGATCCGCTACAGGTGGATAAAACTGAGCGAGGGGATAAACACTGTATCCTTTCCCCTTGGATAATATGTCCCTGCCCATGCACACCTGCGGCCTGCGGGTGTGGCGAGAGATAGCATGATGCTGTAACGAGCGTCACGCTCGATGCATAGTAAAATTCCACAATCTTATTTTAGACTTTCCTTAACACAAGCTTATGTAATCTCTTATAAATATACTTAAAAATGCATATTACACAACTGAAGATTACATAAATAATCACAGTATACCGTGGTGGCGTAGTCGCTCAAGCTATGCGCGAGATGGCAATTAACTAATAATTATGTGCATAACATAATATTGTATTTGTATAACTAACTGTAATTGTAACATATATTTGTTTTTTTTTTTTTCAAAAAAGAACTACTTAGTTTCTGGGTGGTTCTTCCGGTTTCAGATTCACTAAAAGATTTGTAATTTTCTGTAAAAGTTTATTTGAATAAAACACTTTCCTTATTCGTACATTTTCGGTATAACTGTTAACACAATAATATGTGTAGGCTGATTTTCTTTGAATTATTATTAGATGAAATCGTCACGCTTGATTTCAACTTATCTCAAGCTCAGGTTTTGTTTGCGAAGTATTAAAATATAAGGGTGCTAGTCTATTGAAGCGGAGAGGAGTGAAGGTGTCTTCGGTGGACCAATAATATTGTTCAGAGATGACGTGATAAAATTATCGCTTCACCTATCAATGACCTGATTGGTCTGCGAAGCACGTCTTCGCTCCGCTTCAATGGACAGGCACCCTTAAGGCTCTCTATGCCGAATCTTTATCTCTTTGTTTATAGGTGCGATAAGCGTGTATTATATAAACAGCGTTCCATATCATTGCAGCAGCTAACGATGTGGGTATTGCCAAACCGCAAGGTCATTGTATTAATTTAGTGTTGCTATTAGTATAATCGTGTTTTTCCTCCACAGTCTTCACCTCAACTTAACCATCGCGTGAATGCATTCAAATTGTAATTGTCGACCGACTAACAAATATACTAGCTAAAGCTGACGTTCGTGACTTTGTCCGTGTGAATTTGCCTCGTGGACAAAGTCACGAACATACAATACCTACGATAACTAGTAATTTAAAACTATTAAACTAAAAACAATAGTAAACTATTTGTATAAAAATTCCTAAGATACATACTCATGAATTTATCATTTGCGATAAAATTCCCTTTATCTTACGTTTCTGGCTCATCTAAAAATTGGCCGCGAACGGATGCGGACTAGTTCTAACTTCTAAGTTAAATTCTAGATAAAATATTAAATCAGTAATAGAAGCACTGATTAGGTCTAGGTTTGCCTGAAAGATGCCCATTCACTCTTTACTTGAAGGTACTCAAGTTACACGTGGCAGGAAACACGGACGCTGGAAGAGCGTTCCACACTTTAGCGGTACAGAAACATTGAACTAAAGCGTTCACTTGTTATTCGAATAATATTAATTGTTTATTTTTCCTTTTCTATTTTTAGCGAGCAAACGAGCAGGCGGGTCACCTGATGTTAAGTGATAATCGCCGCCCATGAACATTCGTAGTACCTGAGGCACCATCAATGCGTTGCCGGCTTTTTAGGAACTTGTTGGTCCACCCCAACCCATGTTGTAGTTTAGTTTTAAAAAAAGCAACAATCAACACTGGCCGGGAAGTTTCGAGACAAATAAGATTGTGAATCTTTTTGCGACAGAGGGGTCTGCGTGGTCATTAATCAGGCGATAAGCGCAGAGTGGTTGTTTACAGCGGTCCGCATCGACGCACTTCGCGGCAATAGCGCGGTGAAAGGTCACCGTTACACACACACTGTGATGTTTTCGTCGTACGAGATTCAAACGAGTGTGATAGTAGGGTAAAAGTGGGAGAGACGCCATGTGAGGTGAGACGCCATACCTTTGGTAATTCAGTGAGGGAGAAATAGATAGATATATTTCTCACTATTTTTAATTACCCATAGACGATTCCTTCGCAAAGTGTCAGTTCTTATTCGATTGCACTCGAGTGTGACATGTGTTTGACGAAAAGTTTATTTCATAGTGTGAATTTTTT
Organism: Hipparchia sbordonii; assembly: GCA_038048805.1. NCBI lineage: Eukaryota > Metazoa > Arthropoda > Insecta > Lepidoptera > Nymphalidae > Hipparchia > Hipparchia sbordonii. The sequence goes on along the minus strand of CM076107.1, from coordinate 143,798 downwards.
CGACGAAAATTTTGAGTCGCTGCGGTTTTGATGAGTGTTAAATGTGAAAAAAAGACGCCGTAAGGTAAGATTTGGTTTTATTGTATTATTTTGTTTATTATTTACTTATTTTAATTAGATTTCGCCATGTAACTAAATATCTTTCGTATTTTATATCTACATGGCATCTCTCCCATAAAATGAGGAGAGATGCCACCTTTTGCAAAAGTGTATGTGTAGGATATTTTCTTTTTTACTAACTACCTATTTTTATTGGTTATAGAATGCCAAGAAAATACGTGAAGAAGCATAAATTGGCCAGAGGGCAGTGGACTGAGGAAAACTTAATTCTGCCCATGAAAAAAGTGAAAAATTGTGAAATATCGAAAAATGGTGAAATATCGAAAAATGAAGCTCAAAGACTTTATGGAATACCGATTCGCACCTTGAGCAGACGTCTCAAGACTGGTGATACCAAAAAGGCTGGACTAGGTCCTCAAGATATTTATTACTATACTATATGGCATCTCTCCCACACTTTGTGGAAGAGACGGCCTGCTGTGTACTTACAATTTTTATTTTTCGTTTCTTTTTATGTTAATTCTAAAATTACTTAATTACAATTGTAATACTTAATACTAATGTACCTTTCGAATAAAAAATAAATGGTTGGCTTAAAATGATTTTTTCTATTTTTTTCATAATTTCAACAAAAAGTATGGCGTCTCTCCCACTTTTACCCTATATAAATAATAATTTATAGAAATGTCTCGATAGTCCTGTTGCGAAATGTCATGAAATGGTACTCTGGTCCATTGCCGCGGTGGAATTTGCAAGCATAGTTATCTCTAGCAAAGTCCTCTGACCCGCACTTCCCGGATGTAGCGTACGGCGCGGGGGTTGATTGATTTAAAGAAACACTAATCTAAAGTATCCAAACTCACGAAATCGGTGATTGCTGCGGTCTGAGTATAGAGCAGAGCAATCACCGATGCACTGAGTCACGCCAGTCTTGGCTCACGATATACAAATTTTTCGGCCAATAAATATTTTCAACTTAGATATTTTTGATTTTACATGTAATTTAGGACTCATTTAGACATTGTTAATTCAAATTTTTTCCTGTATTTATGTATGTTGCACGCCCGAAGAGGCAATGTATAATGCAATAAATGACTTTTGACTTTTCAATTCTTATGCTTATATCAATAATTTTCTTAATAATTGGGCAGCTGGTGACTATGAGTCTCCTTGCAATAATTTGATAAGAACTCGAGTCTCCTCTCTGTGCGTCACCAGAATCTCAGTGTGGCGCGGCGCGGCGCTGACGGCGTTGGGGCTGGTGTACTTCGTGACGCTGTTCGAGCTGTTCAACGTGGCGGCGCTGCTGACGGGCGCGGGCGCGCGCTTCCGCCACAAGTACCGCCTCAGCTGCGGGGAAGTGCTGGACATCAGCAACAAGTGAGTGTTCCGTCATCGCGTGGAGCTCGTGTACTTCGTGGCAGACCTGCTGCATCAGACTCTCTCAGGGAGTCTATTGTTATCGCTTAGCTTTACAATGTTGACCGCTACCTGTGCGCGCAGGCTGGTGTCGGCCGTGCAGGCCGCGTTCTCGTGCGTGACGGGCGCGGTGGTGTGCGCGTGGTCGTGCACGCGCGACCTCATGAAGTCGTCGCACTTCATGTCCGAGGCCTACGCGTGGTTCGGCGCCGCCTACTTCTTCTACGACATCTGGTCTATGTATATGGTGAGTGGCGTCTACATATCCTCTCAGCCGGTGGCTCTTCCTCGTAGGGTGAACCGTCTTTTCGTTCACAAGAAATAGACGTAGACGAGAGAGGCCGATCCGATCGCTCAGTGTGACGCTAAACATTCCTCGTCCCAGGTGCACGTGTACATGACCACCAACCTGGACTACTTCAAGACGAAGCTGCGGCGCGCCTCCAAGCCCGACGCCGCGCTGTCGGCCGGCGACGGCGCCGCGGCCGCCCAGAAGCCGTCCTTCCTGGCGTACTGCCGCCACGAGCCCGTCATCCTGATGCACCATCTGTTCATCGGCGGCTTCGGCTTTCTCGTCATCGTGGTGAGTTTACTGCTGTTTCACATCGTTACCAACAGAATGATGCGAAGGAGCCGAGTCTCTATGTTCGTCCGTGTCTGGTGCCCGCAGTACCTGCGCGGCGGGCTGGGCGACTGCGTGTTCGGCTTCGTGTACCTCATGGAGCTGTCGACGCCGTTCGTGTCGCTGCGCGGCGTGCTGTCGCGGCTGCGGCTCAAGAGCTCGCGCGCCTACCTGCTCAACGGCCTGGCCATGCTGCTGGCCTTCCTCGTGTGCCGCGTGCTGTCGCTGCCCTACGTGTGCCTCATGTACAGCCGCGTGGTCGGCCTGCCCTACCTGGAGGTGAGCCGCACGAAACTGATACCGCACTTGAGACCCTTCGACTTGCGAGCTAAAGTTTTACGCCATATATCGCGCGGTAGAATAACTACGTGCGTATGAGAAACGTTTTGCTCGCCCAATTTTAAATAATGTTATTTAAATTGCTATTTGCTGTTACATCCCCGAGCTCCGCGCACGATTATATCGTACGTTCGTGACGAATAACCGTAAGTTTTAATATCACACTTTGCAGGCCATCAAGTCCCTGCCGACGGGCTGCAAGATATCCATCTGCATCCTGCTCGTGCCGCAGCTGTACTGGTTCTACCTCATGTCGGTGGGCGCCGTCAAGGTGTTCCTGGGCGTGGCGCCGCGCGGCAAGGGCGGGGCGGTGGGCGGGGCGGGCGGCGCGGGGGGCGCGGTGGGCGGGGCGGGCGCGCTGTGCGCCGGCGACGCGCACAAGCGCAGTTGATGGAGACGCCGGCGGCGCGGGCGGAGCTCGTAGTCCTGCGGGCTCGTTCTGGAAGGGTTCGACGTTTAGCAACACCCGGGTGATAGCGATTGTCTGTTAGAGATGCGCGCATTAGGACGGGCCGCGGCGACTTATGAGGTAGTTCATATAAATTGTATAATAATGATTTAGACGGATTTTTGCGCTGCGACCCGATGCATTGCGGCCCGGCTTCATATAATAGGTCCAGTCCTAATGTGCGCTTACCTTTACCCGACAATTTTGTAACAAAATATGACAAATCGCAAATTTTGTGCGACTCGCTAAATGACAAAAATGTTATACTTACATATTTAACGTCCCGCGGGTGAAGGGCCGTGGACAAAAACACTCGCCGCTTTAGTGCCTGAACGTAAATATACATTCAAACTATTTTTATACGATTTAGATACGTGTAACGTATCTAAATTGTATAAAAATAGTTTGAATCATTCGCTAGCTTAAGCGGTAAGTGGATTTTGTGTGCCAAAATCCCGGGACTGCGGAACTGTGTTGTTACGCTGATGTTTTTTGTTTGTTGCCAGGTATCGGTTTATGTGATCTTTAGTGTGATGGTTCCGGATAGGGTCGGGCGCCCATTGTTTACTGCTGCCTGAGCGGTCGCGTCTTACAATAGTAGCAATATCTTTTCAGTAGTTCTTCGATACCCGATCTGTCGGAGGCATTTGAGTATTTGGTAGCTGCAGAAGAGAAGCTCGAGCTTCTGTTTTAAACTGCAGCCGCTCGAGAAGCTAGAGAAGCTCGGGCAGTGTGCGCCCGACCGACGTGAATCGACTTAAACGTAACCATTTAACGTAAAACTAGAATAAAATAATCATCGATGCGAACGGACCTTGTGAGAGTTGCCGAGCAATTTTTCAAAACAGGTCAACGAGTTTTTTTTTTCTAGTAAACGGGCGGCAACGAGTCGCATCTTTACCGCTCGAGCTAGCTTCGAAGTTCGAACTGAATTAAAGTTTCGCTTCGCCTGTAATGGATTTGAGACGCTATTGATTCAGTATATTATACGAGTGTATTGTTTTGTTGATGCTTTAGTTTGTATGGTGAGGCTGAATCTGATGTATATGTATATTTTGTCCTCTTCTTGTTGCTACGCAGTCGTGCGGCGGAACACTAAACGCGTTAGGGCACATTACTGGCTTGTTTTTATTACCTCATTCTCACATATCTCCATAAATTGCTAACAAGTCACGCCCCTTTGCATTTGAATGAAGAAAACGTGGATTTGTAACTTATGCTCATTTTTTCAGCAGCATAAGAATCCCTTAGCTTAAGATGCACCTAAATCTAATCTTCATTCGTTTAAGTATCCCTCAATTGTTGGTGAAAACCAAATCGGGTTAACTGTTGGTGATCACCTAATTGTTGAAGTTTTTAATAACTTACAGATTTAGGGTTTAAAACAATGTTTTCATACAAACAGTGCCACCCATTTTCACCCATTTAGGGATGGAATTTAGTCAGTAATTTTTTCAATGCTCGAGGATTCTTTTAGACTTTTTAATGACTGCTTGCTTGTCCGTAAATTTTGACGCAGTTTGTGACGCTTACGCTTAGTGCGCCCAGTGAATTGAGGGAGTGTGTGTAAATTATCTACGTTTATTTAATTACGAGGTGCGTCCAGACCAAATAACGCGACAGGTTTTATGACGATGTTAAACAGTGCGGACGTCATTTGCTATAAAGGTTTCGTTACTTGTTCTGGACGTACTTTTTTATTTATTAATTTTGTCACTGGTTGTCAAGAATTAAACTTGAGATGATCGATATTATGCTTGATACCAAAGAGAATCCGGATCGACACGAGAGATTGTGCACAATAGCCAATTTAATAATAATAATATAATTAATTATGTATTCTTAGATAAAATATAATAACCGCAGAAATAATAGAATAACGCACAAAAAAAAAACACCCATTAAAATCTTAATTAAAGCCGTTCCATATTTATCTCATAACTGACAAAGTTTCCATAATTTGAATAAAGTACGCAAACATATCACTGCTTTGGGCGGCTTCTTTTTACGCATGTTTCGTAAATTAAGTTGCAAATAATATGATTCTCTTGTCTTAAAAATAAATTGACAATGTGAATTATATTATATAAGGTAACTTCTATACAACATACTGAACTACTTTTGGTCCGCGATTTTTTAGTGCGTATGTAGATTACTGTAGGAATGTCTGTCTGATCTGATCGATAACTTGCATTTGTTATCGATTGAAGGCAGGGACAGCCGCTTACGCAGAGAGCGCGCGTAGTTGGAATCGCACGGGGAGGGTAAAATACAAATGGTGTCACTCGACATTTTACAGTTTTACAAGAAGTCGTGGAACTTGAGTTGTTCAGTATTGTGGCAAGAGGTTATTAGTAATTTTTTTTCCGATCTGAGCCTGCATTTCTGTTGCATTTTTCTGAACTATTCCATATGAAGCCTTAATCTCTAATTAATTAAAACTAATACCAAGTACATCCGAACGATGAACACAAAATTCCTTTGTTTTTTTTTTCTAATTTTGTGATATTATCATAAACGGTAACCGTAAATGTATAATGTATAATATATTAACAAAATATGTAATACTGGAGTTTGCATAGTTGATATCAAAATTATTATTTAATATTGATGTAATATTGTAATTGTAAAGTTTTGAATGGTGCTTCTCACAGACTCTTATAAAGGTAGTCACGTAGTTATTTAATTATAACAAAATAGGAACCTAGGGAATGGGATGTAAGGGCCCTATCTCATTAGGATTCCATGGCATGGTGTTAAATTGTATTGCAACGAACCTACTTAACCCTAATACCTCACTTGGCGACGGCTTGGCGTCGAGGCCACGCCGAGGGTAGCCACGGAAGCGCTGCTGGCGTCGCTGCCACGGCGTCCTAATGAGATATGGCTCTAAATGTAACGGGACTGGCCTATCGGCTCAAGTTTGTGACATTTAGGGGGCACACACACGTACAACCGATGCCGCAGATCTGTTTAATTAAGTCGATATTATATTTACGAATATATCGTCGCGGTGATAATTTCTTAATTTTTTTTTCTAGGGCTAGTTTATATAGGTATATAATTTTTTATATACCAATATAAACTAGCCCTTTACTGACAGTAGGTGAAGATGGAGTGCACTTGCATGTGCATATTTTTTCTTGATTTAAAGGAATATTTCATACCTACTTTTGCGACGGTAATTTTAAAATACCATACCGCGCGAATTTTTTTCTTCAACTCACATAAAGTGAAAATTAACTTTTGCTTATTGTATAACAAGCATAACGTTCTCGAAAAACCGTATATTCGTAAAAGTAATTTCAAACGGTTGTGTATATCCAAAACACCATGCGTGTGCTGTCACGTCGAGAGCACGAGGTCGAGTCTATTGTTAACTTGTACAGAATATCACCATTAAAAGTTATTTAATGATCTAGGATTAAATTCATCGTTCAGTAAGATTACTGTGAGTTTTGTAGAACATGTCAGTTGGATGCGTGTGCGCAAAGATAGTGCCTGCTGTGTTGTGGTGGATGCAACACAAGACTTCAATTGCGCAACGCTCTGATTGGTCTAGAAGGTGGCAAACGGCTTAGTATACGCGAATACGTCTCGACAACGTTGACGGATTTCGAGTTTGGAATTGTTTCAAATTCGAGATATGTATCATGATAGCAGGATGGATCTTTATTGCTTTGTTTTTAGGCAGTTTTTAGGCTTAAAGTCCACCATTATATCTATTTTCTTCTTAATGTGCCGTCTCCTTGCGAAGGTTGGCAATCGTTAGGGCGATTTCAACTTTTGAGACCGCTGCTCTAAATAGTGCTCTTGTGCTCTTCCCGAACCATTGGCGCAAGTTTTTTAGCTACGAACTATCACCTGCCACTTTCCCCTGCATGATCAGTTGAAGGAGTTCATATTTGCCGGTGTTACGCGGCAATCCATCCATCCATCACGTGCCCAAAATACTCCAATTTCCTCTTCTTAATGGATGTACCTAAGTATCTCTGTGACCTTCCCCATTCTTTGTAACACAGTGCTATTTCGTACGCGGCCTCTAAGAAATTCTTAACATACTAATTCTTAACATTATATCTATATATAATAGTTATCCAGGACTTAGGACCATTATTGGAGTAATTCTGACGTTTCTGATGTTATTGACCAACGATGGCGAGATGTGCAAATGGGTGCCCCATCGTAAAGTAAACGTTTCGAAAACTCATTGTAAACTTACACTAGTGTGAATGTTGTGTATTAAATATATAGTGTAATGTGATCAATGTTATTATGCGTTAATAATTACTTATGCACGTAGATTATTATTATTAAATTGAAAAACAATAACATTTTATTTCCTAGGCCATCTCTTATATATAACAAAGAATTATGAATGATTTTCGAATACATACATGACTCTTTTCTTGTTGAATATAAATAATAAGTATATAGATAAAATTATATTTGGCCTAATCTACATAATATACTTCCATACTTTGCATTTCTTTTAAACTTATATACACGTTTACAATTGATTTCTATAAATAACAGTATTATTTATTTTAGATAGACAACGGCTTGTACAAATATTGTGTTATATAGTTTAGGAATACAATAACCCGTAAAAAGTTAACATTATGTAAAATGCTTAGGCACTTATCTATTGTATATTATTTTTATTGAACATTAGGTTTCTTCCGCTGACATTTACTTCCTTAGGTAATGCCAAAAAAATGCTGAAAACTATCAGTTATTATGGAATATACCAACTGTAGTGTATACGTAACGTGTTACTGTATGATGATTGAACGAGCTTACATTAGAATAATTTGTTTCAGAGCTTATTATATTGTTTGAAGCAGAGGGAGCCATATTACTAGAGCGTGGTATAATCCGCGAAATATTAAAAAAATCCAAAACTATTTATTTCATATAGATCGTAGACGAACTCGTGACTCTTACGATATAACTCAAATGTCCCTTCCGCGAGAAGTAGTGACCGTTGGCATCCTTGTAGATTTGGATAGGAACTGCTAAGGTGTAGAACACTCTTCCAGCATCCGTGTTTCCTGCCACCTGTAATTTGAGTACCTTCAGGGCAAGAGTGAATAGGCATCTAGGCAAGCGCGCTCCAAGCTAGACCTCATCAGTGCTATCCAGTATTGACTGTGGTCAAGCGCGAGCCTATGTCGGACAAAAAAATTGATAAAATATGTCGCACGTAGATTAGTGTAACAAGTGATAGAGTCAAACGTCACTAACTCTGCGATGTACGAGACCAGCCTGGTGATTCTGTAACTCGGTGCCTATCAAAAAATGAAAGCCACTGACATATATTTTATCCATTGAAGGTTTACTATGAGACAGTTAATGACATTTCCCTTCAAACCTTCAATGGATAAAAAATGCCTATCGTCGTTGATAAGCACTGAGTTACAGTATCAGGGGGCAGCTCGGCCGGGGCGGCGCGTCCGTAGCGCTGTGCGACATCGAGTCTGAACAACATAAAGAGTATGTGTCTATATATTTGACGCTTGATGTAACAAGGCTTGCTCTAGTAATATGACATCGCTCTAGCTCGAGTGTTACACCACTAACACCGGATTAGAGTAGTGTACCAGTGAGCGAACTGTGTCGACATATAGCTTATTTGCCCTCAATAATTGTGATGCGGAATTGGGTAGTACTTACCTATTTAGGTATTTTCAGGTAACTATCGTTAAGCGATATTTTAGTGTACCGTCGCTGGTGTCGTCACAGACATTGACATGTATTTAGCGGTCAAATAGTGTCAAACAATTTACATTTTTATGTAACAATTCCTCATAAATACCTCTCGTGCTTGCAGTGTAACAATATTCTCACTAGAAAAAGCTTATGACTTCATAACATCACATACGCTAATCACAAATGGCCACAGACTGCTTTGATACTTTAGACGTAACTGACAAATACCAGCGATAGTGGCGCCATCTGCGATTTTGTGTAATATCTTTCAGTCGCACAAACACTCAAAATTAAATACCCAATAGAGACGCATTAAGCTTGTATGTCGATATAAGAGTTACAATATTTGTTGTCTTCATTGTGAATTTATTGTCATTTGAAACTTGTACAATGAATATTTGAACTGGTTGTTCATTAATATATTATGGAAGTGCTGTAAACGCGTCTGCTTTTTCTATTCCTATTCAGTAGCTACCTAACCAGGCTCAAAACACGGCTGAGTGGAAGCGACACAATGCGCCTTCTTTCCTATAGGGCTTGAAAGTAAACTCTTGATAACCACCAGTCAGTGCTTTAATTTGACCGTTGGACCACGGTTGGACCCCACCATAGCGCCATGGTATCAACGATCTGAACGCTTTGCATCGCTTCCACTCCGTCAAAACCTACCTTCTGGCAAGTGATTACATTATAATGTTTTCGTCACTATTTTGAATTCTGCGTATTAATTTAACACTACATTTACACAAAAAAAGTAAACTTGAGAAATGGTGGAAATCGCCTGCAACATGGCCGCCACTTTTTGTAAGGAAATTACGTAATGGCATCTCTACTTACTATTGCGACGCGCAGTACGAAGCCAACCACTAGTGGTTATACCTACGTATAATGCGTAGTTTGGGAGTTATGACGTAACATCGTACGTAAAAGTTAATACGCACTGCTAAATCAAAACTTGCGTAATCAGTGAAGAATTTCCGTAGTCAGTTTATGTGATTTGAGGCTCGGAAAGTTAAAGTTTTTCAGAGAGTAGGTAGGCACCTATTTTCGCCACAGCCCTTGAACACCGACTGTCACCCAAGTTTGTTACAACATCGTTAATTAACAATGTCTCAGTAACTGCGAAGCAAATGACTCGTATCGCAAATGGTTCTTCGTTTATCTGCTTAAGATGTTAATCAGGGCTTACCTTGGGCAATCCCTAGATTTCTCCTAATCGACACGGCACTTCTTATGTTTGACATGTTGTTACTTACTTACATATAAAATTATAATTTTATCGTAGATGTAACTTTCTGATAGAAAATGGTTTTACCGCAGATAACCAATAAATAATCAAAGATTATGTGTGACTTATAGAACTGACTACGAAGAAATTGATTTTAGCAGTGTATATAAGCTTGTACGTACGTATGTTACTTCATAACTCTCAAACTACGCATTATACTTAGCGGTTTGCTTCGTTCTGCGTGACGTAGCCGAGGTGATGAACAAAAAATGACTTGATAAAAATCAATTCAATTGTTTATTTGCCGAAACGAGTAAAAAAATAAAACAAGTCTAATTTTTAGTCTTCATTGAAAATGTTCTTTCCCGGCGATTTTCTAACAGCTTCACGTAGATTCAAGTTTTCGTAATACCCGGGAACTATAATGTCGGGATGCCTACGTCTGTCTAGATATAATGATATACTTAAATACTTTGCATAAAATGCCCCTGCTTTTTTTTGCATTAGAATCATTGAAAACGAGATTCCAAAATCGTACCGGCGTCCTTAGCAGTTCAGTTCCATGCAATAAAACCACTAGACTGGCGCGGCTTCTAGGTCTTCTAATCTAGTTGACTCACGCACTCGATAGATTTGAATCTATAAATCAAAATAATTCTAACACTATAATGGAGGATTAATTAATCGGAACGTTATCATGTCAGATAGAATTATTATAATTAGGTACTGTGATTTGATGTGGATAACGTTTATCGGCTTGGGTGTCTTTCCTGTGGTCGGCAGTTGTAGCGACCAGTGCCAGGAACCATGTTGAGGATACCGACGCTCTGCGTGCTCGCGTTGGCGATTAGCCAGGTGGTAAGTTCTCTTCTATCTTCTGATTTTTGTATGCAACATAGCCACCTAAGTGTAGGTATGTAGAATCGATAGCTTTTTAATCCCATGAATGTTGCACAATTTGAGCCAATTCGTTAAGTCTTACTAATCTAACTGGTTTAGGTGTTTCCTTAAAAGTTCATTGGTGATTGGTTCAGCTTACTGATTCCCCCCCACCCAGCTATGCCCACGGCGATGGATTTTGTGTTTTGCTCGGGATACTTTTTCCTCTTTTCCACAACTCTACTTTTAACGCAAACAAAAATTATGCCTTAGCTTGACTAGACTAATACTTTATTTGGCTCTGTTAAATGTAAAATGGTTTAAACGTTTCAGGTGGCAGGGGATGACTACGTTCCCGTGGATTTCGTGGAAAATTTAAACAGCCTAGGTGCGTTGCCTTGTGGTTTTCAACTTTTGGTTTCTCTGCCGTGAAATTTTCTAAAAACGGTTGCTATAAGGTTTGGCGAATGATCTCTGATGGGCTTCGTCACGGCGTTCCTGATACATCGATGCATTTTAACCAATACCGTGAGAGTACCGGCCGTTCAAAGGTGAAAGTAACCGTCACGTTATAGCAACCTTTTTTAATCAATTCCACACTCACAAACCTACCGGCAGTAGGCTCGTCAAAATCGAGAGCCAAAAGTTGACCTGTATGAAATAAATATGACTCGATTCCGGCGCAGACGCGGGGCAGAGCCGCATCGTGTCCGGGTGGGAGGCGGTCGCCGGGCAGCACCCGCACCAAGCCGCGCTGCGCATGGTGAACCTGCTGGGCTCGGTGAGCAGCTGCGGCGGCAGCGTGGTGGCGCGCGAGTGGGTCATCACGTCCGCGCACTGCGTCGCCACGTAAGCTCCGTTCCCGACGAGATACAGGATTATTGCTGAACCTACCTATGTAAGATGTCCGTGTTGATCGGCAGCACCCATGTACTCTGTCCCGCAGACGCATCACGGTGACGGTCCGCGCGGGGCTGATCGCGCTGGCGCGGGCGGAGGCGGTGGCGGAGTCGTCGGTGTACTACATCTACCCCACGTTCGACGCGAGCCGGCCCGGCGTGGTGCAGCCCGACGACATCGCGCTCGTCAAGCTGCCCGTCCGCCTCACCTACTCCAGTACGACGGCGACCTATCGTTACTTGCAATAAAAAACCGACAAACAAAATTTATCCGCTAATTTTCCAGTGAATGACACGTGACATTCTACACACGATATTTTCAATGAAACTATCCTCGAGATATAGCTAATTTAAAAAAACAATCATTTTGTTTTCCATATACTTAACTAGTCCCTAATTATTCTAATATAATACAGAGTGTTTCAAGTCTGTTAGCGTGAAAGAATGCTTTGTTTATTGGTATGGCATAACTTAAAAAAACCTAATAAATCTCCAAGATTTAAGTAGTAGGTACGAGTAACTAGGTACCTAAATCATAGCTTTGGTGAAGTTATTTTTGCAGTGTGCCTTCTCTAACAGAGTTCCAAGCGATGTATACTATCTGAGAATTGAGGAGCCGAGTTCTGAGTCGATGTCTAACTTATAGAATTTCTCTGCTCCAGGCAATCTTCGACCGATCCGCATCCAGCCACGGGCAGACGCTCACCGGAACTACGAGAACGAGGTCGTCTACGCGAGTGGTTTCGGCCGCACGTGGACTAACGGTAAATATCGTAAACATACGTAACTATAAAAAATAAACCTTGCAGTGGCGCGACATCCTCCACAAGAAAGTAATTAGTGGAAGGTGTCACGACCTCGGCGTTGAACGCAAAGAGAATAAAATAGAGTTATGGTAAAGGTTTATAAAATGAAAATGCATTTACCTACTTATATAGTTAGCCTCTCCCACCTTTTCAACGTGCAATGTGACAGATTATATAAGTAGGTGCGTGGAAATTTATGGCTCTCATTGGTGCACGATGACCACGTGTGTAGTGATGTAGGTATGCGTGAATGAAAAAAGGTATGTATGTTAGTACTCCGTAGATTTTACACATTTATTAATTTTATTTGTTTGCTAACAGCCACTCGCACAAGAATTAGAAAAAGTCAAACTACGTCTAACGAAACATTAATAAAACAATTATATTATTAACACGTAATTTAGTCTGTCAGTGTAGGTGAATCAGATTAGTTGCGCTCGTTGACTTGGACGCCCAGCGGCCACTCCTCGACACTGACCCCGTGTGGTGTTCGCCGCAGGGCCCACGACGGAGGTGCTGCGCTGGACGTACCTGCGCGCCGTGTCCAACCCGACCTGCGAGCGCGTGTTCGGCGCGCGCATCATCACGCCCAACACGCTGTGCGCGCGCTACTACAACGTGACGTCGCAGTCGGTGTGCCAGGCGAGTCGCCACGACGCCATTGGATTTGTTCTTGTGGTGTCTTCTAGACGAAACGAACTCCGGCGGACGGCCCCCTTGCCCGGGCGTGTCCTCTCAGCTAGGAAGTATTGAGACTGAGGCCGCGCCCTTTCGACGTGGACCTAAGGTCTCGGTCTGGTGTTAAATTCAGTACCTAGGTATAGTTACCGGCAAACTTCTTGAGTAAATGACCTTGGCTGCGCATGAGCGAATTTTAGGTCTCATTTATGGTAAGTAAGCGGGGTGTCCAAATGCGCCAACTTACCCTCACTACGCAACTTTAAGCTCAAAAAGTTTGCCGGCAATTATACAGTAAGTATATTAGATCCCATAACAATGAGTAGCAGCATTCACATTATGAACTAGATGGCGCTGCACGGAGTTCGATTTCGCTTCACCTTAAGTGCTATATCCTGCTGTGTGGACCTGCTGTGAATCGGAATCGTCTACGAATGATCGCTGTGACGATCGCAACCAGCTCTGATTGGCTGAATTTCCTTGCTGCATCAATGCATTTCAACCAATGGCGTCGGAGTACCGGCCAATCATAGGTGATTGCGATCACCACAGTACAGCGCAGACCGCAGTGCACTGCAGGATGAGCTGCTAAGTGTGTGTTCTCGCGGCGCAGGGCGACAGCGGCGGGCCGCTGGTGCACGCGGACGCGCGCGGCGCGCCCACGCTGGTGGGCGTCAGCTCGTTCGTGGCCGGCGAGCCCTTCGGCTGCCACTCCGGCATGCCCAGCGGTAACTACCCACATTCTATTAACTTCTTATTCGTACAAAATAACTTTAATACTTTGTGATGTCGTGGCAGTAGTTGTAAATAAGTTCTACTCGCGTTGCTAACACGTGCATTTTTTATACATGACAGGTTTCGCCCGCCCCGGACCGTTCCACAGCTGGTATAAGATAGTTACTGGACTCGATTTTGAAAATCTAAACGAAGAAGATGACACTACTACTACTACTACAACAACTACTACTACTGCCCTCCCGCCTAACACGACCACCACTACAATGACAACCCCTACATTAACCACCCCTAATGTAACAATGACCACCCCCACAATAACCACCCCTAATATCACAATGACAACCCCTAATATAACAATGACCACCCCTAATATAACAATGACCACTCCTAATATAACAATGACCACCCCAACAATGACAACCCCTAATATAACAATGACCACCCCTAATATAACAATGACAACCCCTAATATAACAATGACCACCCCAAATATAACAATGACAACCCCTAATATAACAATGACAACCCCTAATATAACAATGACCACCCCTAATGTAACAATGACAACCCCTAATATAACAATGACGACCCCTAGTATAACAATGACCACCCCAAATATAACAATGACAACCCCTAATATAACAATGACAACCCCTAATATAACAATGACCACCCCTAATATAACAATGACCACCCCTAATATAACTTACCCTACCCTTACTACCCCCATTATACCTTCTACGACAACACCCGATTCTACTACTTTAACTACTCCTAATATGACTATCTCTACTACTACACCTACTCCTCCTACTTCTACCCCTGCTCCAGAAGACGATAGTGATGAAGAAGATGACCCAGAGCTGTCAGAACTGCTCAAGAGATTAGAAGTGAAAGTGGGAGTTGTTGTCAGGCTGACTAAACGAGGCAGGAATAATAAAGAAGTACTCGTAGAATAATATTTAAGTGACATTAATTGTATTGCATGTCTTATAAAAAGATTAAATAATATTATGCCGATTAAAATACTTTTATTTCACATTTGTTGTCATGAATTTAAATCAATCAAAAGCTAGACGTAGGTAGTTTATAATTATTTATTAGGTATATAATTTTGAAATAAATTAGGTATCAAAATCGGAACATTCGATTCAATCGGAATCTTTTAGGAACTGGCATACCATTCACAAGCGTGTACCATTATAATACCTATTATATCACGCGCTGACATTCTGTCAGTACCTGGCATGCCAGCTTACCAGTACCTATCTAGCATACCTACCACACAGACACCAGCTACCGTTACCATCCACTAGCATGTGTATCACGGGCTTAATCAAAACCAAATGTCAATGTCAAAGAATATACAAGTCAATGTGAAGTGAACTAAGCAAGGAATATAGGTATTATAGGTAGGTCTTATGGACTTATGTTAGATTCAATTCATTACATTCCACAATTTTTGTAATATTTCCTAATAAAAGTGCAATTCGCAATGAAATGGAGGATCAGAAATCAAAAGGTGAGTATTCTTCATTTATTCTCGCTTCAATTGAGAGCTATTTACGTAGGCTAAGTATTTATTATAGTGTGTTTTTGTCATTGAATTAATATGAGTGGGCGAAACGAAACTTGTTTTTTTATTAAATATCTTTTGTTTGTCGGGTTTATGTTACTAAAATTTATGTATGATATCGAGAATATAATTCTTATAAATAGTTCAATATGTCATAATCGATAAAACTTGTGAGAATGTTTAAACTTTGTTGGTTTAACTTCCGCATAATTACAATAGCTATAAATTCCTATTAGATTATTACGCACGATATAAAGTGAACTGCAATCTCAGTTAGAACTTATTGTTAGTCTATGACTCAATTATATTTTGTTTATTGTCTTTACCTATCTCAATATTTTAATTTTTAATGTTTTTAAGTATATTCACGATAAAGAACGATTACTTTAGTAGTAATAGTAAAATTCACATAGTATTTTCCTCAATATTATATAAATGTTGCACAAGTATCTATAGTTGTTTTAAGAATATTGTTAAGATTTAATGGTAAATTTTGAAATCATTGAATATGATAAAACACTAAATAATGATAGATTTATATGTATTGTTGGGTAGAGCAAGTTTTTCATAGATACCATGAAAAGGTTAAAGTGAAAACACTATTGACTCACTGGTAAACACCTATGAGTCAGTCATAAGATAATCCTTTTATTTTACCCACATAATGTCTTTGAAATCACATAAAATAGTGGAACCAGAGTCTCTATATTTTACATGATATAGTTTTTTTATGATTCTTCTAAGGTCTTAAAATAAACTAAATAAATGAGATTATCTTTACTAATATTATGAATGTGTAAATGTGTTTAGTTTTCATTCAATTATAAATCATTAGAGCAATGGATTGATGATGTTTATGCATGCATATTGCATATAGATGAGGACCTGGAGTAACATTACTTTTTATCCCAGAAAAAGTAATGTTATTCCAGGTCCTCAGGGTAGTCATGGGATTTGGAAAAAATTGGACTCCACACATAGGTAGTTGTAAGCAAATGCTAGTAAACTAAGCTACCTAAGTAGTAGCTAATAAATTTAGAGAAATAATGTTTTTATCCAGGAAAAACAATGAATAGCCATGGGTTTTTTAAAAAATCTGACTCCACATATGAGTAGTATTAAGCAACAGTTCATGAACTAAACTAAGTAGTTAGCTAGTTCTAGAGATATAAATGTCACTCTAAAAAGTTTTGCTCCGTTATTTAGAGACACGGTTTGTGTTTGTTTACCACTGTAATGTTGTATTATTTTGCAGACATTATAAGTTGTGCAAGTTGCCTCAATGACATTGGCGATGAGGACTACGTGTCAGCACTCGGCCAGGACTGGCACAGGGACTGCTTTAGGTAAGGTGTGCATGCAAGTGCTCCAACCTTGGCCTGCCTGCTAGTTAGGTTACCTTCTTCTTTATATAACTAAAACTTGGGTATTTTTAAATCAAGAGTGAATAGACATCTTCTCGGCAAGCATGCATCATCTTAGGCTGCATCTTCACTTACCATCAGGTGAGATAGAAGTCAAGCGATAATCTATTCTTATTTTAAGAAAACCCACACAAAAAAATGACTTTTATTAATTGATTAGGTAAATAAAAGTAATTCAAAGTGGGTGACACTTATACAAAATGATCAATAGGGGTTTACCTTAATTTGGTTTGTTTTTAAACTACTTCTCTATTATTGCAAATAAAACAAAAAATATTCTAATTGGTCTTATTGTTTTTGAGTTTTAGCCAGACAAGACAACCATGTAATTATGCCACTTGGGAAAATAAAAATTCACTGTGTACTCGTATTGGCTATACCTAATATGCGGCCAGTAGTAAGGGAAAGAAGAAAAAAATGTATTTATCCCATAATTTTTTATTACGTATTTCAATGGATCTCGTCGGGTCGTCAACCTTGCTCGACCTCGATCTTTTCTTCCCGCAATGCTCCAGACAACTTGCGCAACAAATAAGGGCAACAGACTAAGCTCCCATTCAGCTTAATTTATGGAAGTTCATGTACCTACCTAACTTTTGGAGCAGACATCGAAAATAAGCGGGGGCTTTATAGCTTGAGTTTTTGTCGCCTGCGGCCTGGCTCCACACTGGCCGCGGTCTCCCGACGGAGTGTGCTCGTGATATATCCTTCCGTCTTAAAAAAGTTTTGCCCTAAAGTGGGAACCTTCGTTTATACGTTAACGCTCTCACCGTGTCGTATCATTTTAATCGGACGGTCGATGGAAATTGCAACACGATTTTTAAGAAAAAAATTAGGTATTGTGTAGCTACCGTGATTACCGCCTATCTTTCATCGTTATATGTATCGCGTGAGTTGTGCGATGTTTTTTTTGACCGCGCAAATATCTGTTTGGTTTTAAACCCATTGTTTTTTGCAAAACTAATCAATATTTTTAAACAAAGCCATTTAGAATTATTGGTAGTCCCCTCGATGTTTGTTCTGGATGCACTTAATTAGCTACTGCTAATAAATTTTTATCTAGTGTAGTAAATCTTGTTGTATAAGCTAACAGCGAAGTGCACGTAATCGCCAGGTGCTCGGACTGCGACGTGCAGCTGAGCACGTGGTACTTCGAGAAGGACGGCATGCTGTTCTGCCAGGCCGACTACTGGGCGCGCTTCGGCGAAAACTGTCAGCACTGCAGGCAGGTGAGTCGGACGCTGCAGCTCGTGCTTGCTTGCGTGGGTGTACCCAGCCTTTGGCCCAGGGGGGCGCAAATCAGAAATTACCTGGATCGCTGCACTGGCTTGCGCTACCCTACAAATAATTTATTTTTAAAAAGAATTTTAAATATTCAGCGAGCGTTGCGTTTGCTTACTGCACTACAATGCAATGTTGCAATTCATAAAGTGCACAAACAAAAAACCTGAAATTAGGCTCATTATCGTTAAAAAAAAATTATTTCTCCTTACGCATTAAACGGCAATAACTGTTAAACTATCAGGGTTATTGAATTGAAATAAACACAAAAATAATCGTAGATAACATGTTTTGAAAGTAAAATTAAACAATAGCTTATTGTCGCGCAGGTGATCACGGGCCCGGTGATGGCGGCGGGCGAGCACCGCTTCCACCCGGAGTGCTTCGCGTGCACGGCGTGCGGCGCGCACCTCGAGGACACCGAGCCCTACGCGCTGCTGGATCGCTGCGAGCTGTACTGGTGAGCCTGCAGTGAGCGCTCGGAACGAGCCGCTTGCCGCGTTTCAACTGTTTCGTCGAACTTTACTCATTTCAAAGCTCTGTTTTTGTACGTCTGCGTCTGCGACTGGAATAGCGCTGAACTGAAATCTCATCTGATAGGAATTGATATAGGTTGAGCTGGAGCGCGTTCATCTCGAGCCGGCGACGGAGCGATGGAAGCCAAGAAGCTATTAAAAGTGAACGCGTTATTATCAAATTACCACATACAAAAAAAACGACCGAGTAAAAACAATTCTTTTTTTTGATAGCGGTGCGTGTTACGAGAGCGGCGGTGCGGGCCGGACGCACCGCGACGCGCACGCCATACGCGTGCTGCGCGCGCCCGCGCACGCGCTGCGCCTCGCGCCCGCGCGTTGCGGCGCGCTGCTCGTTCACCAGTGAGTCATTGTGCCCATAATTAAACAGTATTTAACTTATCTATAAAAATTAACTAAAAACGGGTAGGTCTATAACCGTTATAGATAATGTTAGGAAGTTTAACAATAAAATTCCTCAACATCATTAGTGTCAATAAATACACTATCATAAACTTGTTCATGTATTCGAATCTCATTCTTTCATTCATCATATTTCAACATTAAATTGCTAAAATCAACTTATTCACTAATATGAATCATCGCATTGCATTAAATAGAAAAATCAAAGATTGACTTCATAAAGATGCTGAAAAACAGATCTTTTCGCATTTGCATGCAACTATACTTTACTGGTATACCATGTTTATTACCATGAGTATTACCATGCTGTTTGACATTTTTAGTTCTAATCTGGGCTCGTTGATAATAACACGATGTCACGCCGCGGCCGGTAGGGCAGGCCGCGCGGCGTGGCGGGTGTCGGTCGCTCTGATCGCGCAGTAACTGTGTGGGTTGGCAGCGGGCGCGGCGCGGGCGCGGGCGGCGCGGCGCGCGCGCTGCGGGCGGCGCTGCGGGCGTGTCTGCAGCTGGCCTGCCGCAGGTGCGCGCCGCCGCCGGCTACCGTACTCGCTTTGTTGGGCCTTGGGTTGCATTGTTTTAATTCATCTAATCCTTACTTGGTTTAAAGGGAGATTTACGTAGTTGCTGACGCTTTATAAAAGTAAAATTGTGCAAAAAATAAGGTTTTTTGGGTTTTGTTTGTATTTGAAGTGTGCTGTTTTATTAGATTGTTAGAGTTTACAACATTTTTAAATATATAACAAACAAATCGCAAGATTGGTATGAGACCTAGATCATTGATAATTAATTTATGCCTTGTCTTTTATACTTCCGTCATTGATATAATTTTGTTTTGTTTTAGTTTTGATTATCATAGCATGGTTTGTAACTCACGATGGCTAGTTTCCTTTCACCAATATCAAAACTTTGTTTTTGTGTTTTGTTTGCGTTTTGATTGTGGTCATACGTATTGTGCATGTATAAAATATATCGGTATTTACATCCTTTGAAAATAACAAATAATAAAAAATATTAATTCTATTATTTTTTATGTTCATGAAAATTCTTTGAAAAATTCAATTGAACTTGTGTATTTGTGCCTAACTGGTTTCGCTAGGCCCGAGCCCGGTGCACTAGGTAGGCACTAGTACAAGGGCGGGATGTCTGTGTCAGGATCGACTCGAGCTGCGGGCCGCTGGCGCTGCGCATCGGCGACAAGGTGCTGGAGGTGAACGGCGCGCCCGTCGCCAGCCGCCCGCTGGCCGACATAGAGCGCGCGCTGGCCAGGCCCGAGATCGTACAGGTACGTCGCTGCACTGGAATGTAACTACAGCGACTTGGCAAAAAGTGCACAATCTCTGTCAAGTGTCCATGCTCAAAATCAGGGTTGGATTGAGATTTGAGATGTAAAAAATAAGAACTAGTATCCGAACATTAGATAAGCCATCTTATAGCAAACAATGTTACAGGTTTGTTTCCCAGAAGAACCAACTTTTTGCCACGTTACATGACGTGCGTACTTACTTGGAGTTTATCTGGTTGTGTTGTACTCGTATTCAAATAATTATTTTATGTTTCTAGTTAACTATAGAGCACAATCCGGACACAATAAACGCTAAACGCGGCACTTCAGACGCCCACGCGCGCGCCTCGGGCGGCCGGCCCGAGCGCGAGGCCGCGGCGCCGCTCGACCGAGACGCGAACAAACACATTCCCGACGCACATTCCAATGACGAGAGGAGCAAGGAGGAGCTGGTGGTGAGGAGAGAGAGACTGTTCAAGAGGAAAGGGGACGACGGGGGCAGAACGCGAGTGATCAAGAAGCGACAGGTGCCCCTGTCTCCTCTACTGGGTGAAAAGGAGAGGAGCAGCAGTATGTCCAAATTGCTGGACGTGTGAGTGTGGCTTTAATTAAATGAAATTCTCTTGAAATAAAAATGGGGTCTGTCGTGAGAATATTCTCCTTTCCATTCAAAAAAGGGAAAGTGGACGTTGTCGATCGGTAAACGTCCGCCAAAGTCAGGATTGCGTCGGAAAATACGGTCGGTTGTTTGTTCCAGCGTGGACGGCGAGGAGCCCGGCGGAGTGCTGGGCGACCTCAGCAGAGCGCGCTCCTTCCGCGCCGAGCCCGCGCCGGGCCAGAAGGTGTTCCGAGCGTCCGACCTGATCCAGGTCCCTCTCACTCGATACATTCGTTTAACAAGTCCACTTTGAAAATGTAAAAGATCGATAATCCTGTTTCAATTCGAGATTAATTCCTGGTACTGCCCCTGTTATTCCGTTAACGTTAGTTTGTGGATTGCCGCAATGGCGACGTCTTGTACGATATTAACGCGGCGGTGTGCGCGCGGCAGGGCGAGCTGCTGGGCACGGGCTTCTTCGGGCAGGTGTACAAGGTGACGGTGCGCGCCACGGGCGAGGAGATGGTGCTGAAGCAGCTGTACCGCGTGGACGAGGAGGCGCAGCGCAACTTCCTCAAGGAGGTGGCCGTGCTGCGCTCGCTGCGCCACCGCTGCGTGCTGCGCTTCGCGGGCGTGCTGTACCGCGACCGGCGCCTGCACCTCGTCACGGAGTACGTGGCCGGCGGCACGCTGCACGCGCTGCTGCAGGACGGCGAGCGCGCGCTGAGCTGGTGCGAGCGCGTGCGCCTGGCGCGGGACGTGGCGGCGGGCGTCGGCTACCTGCATCGCATGAACGTCATCCATCGAGACCTCAACTCGCACAACTGTCTCATTCGACCGGGGGAGGTGAGTTCGCTCCTTGTGTTATTTTCTAGGAATACGATAGGGATACATATGAATCCTCGAAAACTTTAGTGAAGGATACTCGAGGTTACTGAGAACGAGTAAACGAGATCTGGATTCTCAGTTCTGATCTGGGCCGCAGGAAGGCAGGCTCCCTCAAACTTGAAATCGCAACATACGTAACATGGAACCGGCTTCTTTCTGCTTTATTCCCTAAAAACATGTACAGCATACGTAGTGGATGAAGTGTCGACACTCGCAGGAGCTCAGCGTGGTGGTGGCGGACTTCGGGCTGGCGCGCATCGTGCAGCGCACGGCCAGCAGCGCGCCGCCGCACGCCGCGCTGCGCCGCAAGCGCTACACCGTGGTGGGCAACCCCTACTGGATGGCGCCCGAGATGATGAACGGTAACGTCTACGACGAGAAAGTGGACGTCTTCTCCTTCGGCATCATCCTGTGCGAGGTCAGTACCGTGCTGCACCTTTCTTCTTCTTTATCAATCGATAAATGTCCACTGTTGAACTAAAGTCTGTTGAATGAACACCAACATGCTCGGTCGCCTCTCCAGCACCTTTATATTTTGTTGCATAACAGGATGTGGTACAATATGTATTAAGATAAGTCCAAAAGCTAAGTTAGTAAAAATATCGCTTTATGATTACATGCCGTAAATTTCGTAGGTTGTGAAATTCTACGAAAGTGAACTGGGTCCCTTTATCTGTAGTCACTACACGCGGCATTCCATTTTGATGTTCGGCTTAAACTGTTCAAAATGTTTAAACTTGTGTTAACTCAAGTCTTACGTTGTCACGTATTTAGATCATAGGTCGCGTGTCAGCGGACCCGGATTTCCTTCCACGTCGGTCGGACTTCGGCTTAAACGAGCGCGTCTTCTTGGAGAAGTTTTGCGACTCTTGCCCCGAACCCTTCTACCGCCTCGCTTTCCTAGCCTGCCACCTGGACCCCGATGCTAGGTACGTTACGTTTAGGGTCATTAAGGAACAATTTTAATGGACATCGTTACAATCATTACAATGGACTCGTATCGATCGCAGGCCCCCCTTCGAGGTGATCGAGATCTGGCTGCAGGCCCTGGTGATGCACCTGGCGAGCCCCGCGCCGCTGCCGCGCACGCTGCTGGCCGACATCCTGCAGTACGCGCACGGCGCCGCCGGCCGCGGCCACGCCACGCCCGAGTGCTGCGCGCACGCGCCCGACAACGGCATCTTCTGCGTCAACGACGCCACGTGCTGCCAGTGCGAGCTGCGCCGCGTGCCCAGCCGCGCGGCCGCCGACCGGGCCGCGCCAGGCGTTGTCAAGGTAGCCCTCGTCGTCACCCGACCTCTTACGTGTCGTGTACTTCGTATTACAATATCGTATCGCTTGTGCTGTCACAGTCCCGGTCCAACGCGACGTTGGATTGCGATCCGTCGCTCCGCTCGGACGAGGGCGGGGGGCGGGGCCGCGCGCTCGGCAAGTGCGTGTCGGCCAGCCACCTGGCGCCGCGCCGCGTCACGCTGACGCCCGCGCCCGCGCGCCTGTCGCGCAGCACGCACGCGCTGGCGCCCGGCTACATCCTGCGCGCCGACGGCGACGCCATCAACATCACCAGGGTGAGGGAGCGCGCCGCGGGACTCTCGTAAACTTTCCCTCGCTTTGAAACCTAGTTTTTAGTTTTTTTATCGGCCTATCGTCTTAATCTTTTTGGCCTAAATCTGGTATGGCATTCGATAAAACAATAGCAAAAAAACATACCCGTAATGATGGGCGATCGTCGATCGTGCAGGTGGACGACATCTCCGAGTGGCTGGAGCCGCCCGCGCTCAAGCGCAGCAGCCCCGCCGCGCACCTCGACAGCCTGCTGGGCGAGCACAAGGCGCGCCGCCTGCAGCGCCCGCCCGCCTTCCTGCGCATCCAGTCGGCGGACGCCGCCTCCGACTCCTCGTCCGACGACGACGCCGCCTGCGCGCCGCTCGCCGGCGTGGTGCGGCGCGGCGGCGCGCTGCTCGCGCAGCGGGCCAGCTACGACGTCGACCGCGACCGCGCCTCCCCGCCCACCGCGCCCGCCCCGCTCGAACCCAAACCGGAAAAACCCAACTTCTTCGCCAAAACACTCCTGTCTCCCAAGCTCAGTCGGCTGTTCAAACCGAACGCGACCGAAGTCGGCCGCAAATCGGAAGTCGACGATAGGGAGGACAAATCCAGGAGCAAATTTTTCATCCAACGCCCGACCTCCCCCGGCCCGGCGCGCTCGGCGTACCGGGTCCGACCCGTCGAAGGGGAGCAGAGGCCGACCTTGAGCCGGAGCGTCCTGAAGAGCGACGTCAAACTCGCCAGCATGGGCAAGCCGATGACCCCCGTGTTCCGGCGGCGGCTGCCCTCCGACTGCGCCGACGTGCGCTACAGCTGCCGGGAGCGGCGGTTCGAGCCCAAGGCGCAGCTCAAGGCCGGCCCCGCGGGAGCGGTCGAGAAGAAGCTGACGCAGCTCGGGCGCGGCCCGCCGCCCGCCGCGGCGCTGACGCCGGTGCTCGAGAAGAGAGACAAGCCGGCCGACCGGGACAAGGACGAGAAGGGGCCGCCAAAGAAAAGGGAGATCGGCATTTCTCGAAGCAACTACGTGAACATCGCCAACTTGCGGATCGGCAAGGAGCTCGCGCAGAGCGGCCGGCGCGCGCCCGCCGCGCCCCTCGCGCCCGCCGCGCCGCACGCGCCGCACGCGCCCGGCGAGAGGGTCATTTAGCGGACTAGCTGCGGGCGTCGCACGGTCATTTCGGCATCGATTAGTCCATAATTGCTCTTCAAATGTCGGTAAATGCATTCTGTAGCATTTTGGCGGATAATCTAGTCTGCTAAATTCTTAAAATAGCCTTTAAGCCTTATTCGGACTACTTTAGTATTTAGTCGAGTAGCGAGTAATTTAGTAGCAAAAATTCTTGCTAATGCCCAAAAATCGTTCATACTTTGAATGATCAACGTAATAAATTAAATAAACAATTAAGCTAATCATAATGGCTATTTTAAAAGAGGTGGATGAGGAAATGTGTGTGATTAATAAAAAGAAGCTGTGTGCGAAAATGGATCGATAGCAGAGATTTTAAATAAATTTTAAATTTGTATCTTCGCTCCAGCGAAACGACATTTTTGCGGCAACTAATGAACTCAACAACGAAATCGACAAGTTCCGACTTGTTAAGCTGGTGAAGCTTAGTGAGAGGTGCTCGACTCTCTCGACTTGATTACTTACTAACCTACTCGATTAAATTTGTAGTGTTAGTTCAGACACGTTTAGCTACTAAATTACTCGCTACTCGACTGAAATACTAGAATAATGCGAACTAGGCATTACACAGACAAATAGCTGGTGAATCGAGCCCACGGACCGAGGTACCGAACTGGGCGTGCGACCACTTCCGATCCTTGCACCGACGTGGTCGTACACATTCAAAAAATAAGTCTGATAAGCGTCTACATTCCATTTAGTCCGTCGAAAAAAATCAGCGTTAGAGACATGTCTCGAGGATAACGATTTGGGATTTCACAGCGGACATGATATTTGGGCATTTCGGCGGAAAAATGTGTAGGTAATGCTTGCGTTCAAACCCGAAGTTTACTATGAAAAGATTAAGCGTTACCTTTATCATATTATTACATTTATAAAACGTAGGCAACGTTTTCAATATTACGATTCAAAGTTCCAAGCTGTTGTTATAAGTTGTATACGACGTAACGACTGTGCCTTAGTAATATAAACAGCTGCAGTCTAGTAACGAAAATATACGTAAGAAGTACATCTTGGTTTTGAATTAAGTTACTACCGGCCGCGGCAGGACCACCGCTAGCGTCACTGGTAATTCGTGAGTTTGTCTCGGATAAGTGAGGACCCCGTTTCCTCTTTAACGGTGAATAGCGTTGTTTGACGCAACAAGGTGTTACTACACTTGCGAATTTGATTAGTTCGCTTGCAAGGGTAGCTTTGTAGGAAGTGGAACTGGATTTGTTTGAAAAGGTTATAGAGCTTACGATATTATTTAGACTGTCGATTCACGACTCTTGCCAAGTTAATAAATAATAATAAGTGATGTACAATTGTTGGACTGTTGTCCTTAGTATGCTCGGTTTGCTTTACTAACGGAATAACTGAATATCTATCTAAATATTAATGAATTTTAGTAAATGCTTCTCTAGGTACTGTGTTAAATGTTAGTAAAAGGTATGTAATCAGAACGGGGCCATAACCTTAGCGTATGAGCGGCAGCTTGGTGATAAAACAAAGTGTACAGTAACTTAGGTCATGATTCGTCGCGCATTTTGCGGCCATAGAGTTACTATTATTTTTTTTATATACCAAAATCGCAAAAAGGTTGTGGCGCTGTGCCTGGTGCTGTATTTGATTAATTTAGTTCCATCCACTGTATTTAAGATATATTGTATAGCATAATAAATAACTTCTTACGACTTTACTTTTCTAAACAAGTTTATAAGTAAGTAAGTATATAATATGATCTAATCTAAAATTTTATCGACTTTTATATAAAAAAAAGTTTAAAATATGAGTATTATATCATGCTTCATACTTGACATTGTTTGTACAAATGCTGATGCCAAAATATATGTTCATTAAATGTTATAGGAAATATTCGCCCGTCTCACAAGTATTACTAATGTATTATGTAAAAGTTATAAAAATGTTGAGTGTTTTCGAGTGTTGTCCGTTGTTGCCATTATTTACCAAGTTGTGATACCGTTAGCGTCGAGCAGTTTACCGTTTTATACGCCATTTCTAGGATACGAGTATATTTCTACTCTGTACAAATTAAGTAGTTATAGAGATCAAATTTGGCTTTGATTCTTCATGACATTGTAACTATTCACGAAATCCACCGTATCTTGACAGTTTAGTGTGAAGATGTCTTTCACGATTCCCGCATACACACAAGTACAAATACAAGTGATCACATTAAGAATTTGTAACGTATGTACGGTAGCGGACAGAAAATGTTTACCACCTTAAGATTCATAATTACATGCACACGTCTATGCCTGACAGTCGATATGCTTTCGATATTCTATGGCGTTATAGACCTTACTGCACGCAATGTGATATAGAATCTACTTTGAAAACTGATAAACATTATCTGACCGCGACTGTACTTAATATTTCAATATCTTAGAGTCAAGGCCCTTCGCGAAATGCGTGTGGTCCATTGAATTCATTTGAAAAGGAATTATTCGAACTATTTTCTATTTTTCGCACTCGGTTATCATTTATATATTTATAACTGAATAAAATAGTAAAATACTGATTGAACGGTGGTGTTGCGCAATAAAAATTGTTTAGCTTGGAAGCTTTGGTAACTTTTTTTTCTAAATTATGAAGTTTTAAATATGGCTATAGATTTTATAAAATGACACGAAAATATATGAAATCTTGTACCAAGCAAAATAAAATAAGTAAGTACTTATAATTTTTAATTTTGGTAACAAACATTTTTGTTTCTTGTATATGCAAACCGATCTGATATGCTTTATTTTAGGTTAAGATTATTGTTAGGCTAGGGTTTCTTTGCCATATAAAATTACTTTAACACAATCTGACGTGCTCGAAGCGTTTGTACTTTTTTAAAGATTTGCTTAAGTATAGTATTAATTTTTATGATATTTTTACATTCAATTGGGTAATTAACTCTATTAATTTATTAACATATACTTAATTATAGAATAAGTTGCTATTTTTTAAACAAGTGAAGGCTGATATTGTGACACAGGGTGCCATTTTGTAATTCGTTTTTATTAAGTCTTTATCATTTAGTTAGATGCAGAGGCTCGAGGGTATTTTTTCAAGATATCGTTAACTCTGCGTGAATCTGACATTTTGGTGTGGAGAAGTCAAATCACATTTCTCCAAGAGGTAGCACCAGCAGCAGTAGCACCAGTAGCACCGTAGCACCTCACGGACAGGTTTACTGACGTTGACTTGAAAACTTACACTCAGTTTCGATTGACAAAAAATCACTGAGTGTTTTTTTAATTCTGCACGCTATTTAAAATGCAGTTTTAAGGTGCTGTACAAAATTAGATTTTTTTTATTGTCATGCATTATTTGCACTTTTGTGACGCCTGTTTTTCGTCCGGAAAATTTGTTAAAAAAATTGTAACAGAGCTCATTCGCCCATCATTCAATCGTTCAAAATTGTTCAATGTGAATGCTTAACATTGTAACTATAGATTGTACCATGAATATGCCCCAGCCGGCCGGGGCCGCCGCACGGCTGTGGCGGCCGAAACTCGTACTCATATTGTACTTTGTCTGTGATACCTTTAACATTATGTTTGTCAATGTCGCAATAACAAGTATTATGTTGTAGTTTCTCGTAAGTCGCACGATTGTGGCGATCCTCGCGAAAATAATAACGTCTGAATAACAAACTGTAATTACTCCTTCAGATGAAATTCAGACATCTTTAGTTGTTTTAGTTGTTCGTTAGTACAGAGTAAAGGAATATATTCAATAACTACATTGACTTTTATTTGTCTTACTCTCTCATCTTCATAAACTTGAGAGCACCTGCAGAATTCTGGAAAACTAGATATGCATTTTGATTCTGGTACCTAGTGTGGGGACTTCTGGCACGTCAAGGACCTGAAGTTCGTAAAAAAACTGGTAGTTTGTATCGAGTTTAAAGAATTTTACTTAGGCAAAAAGAATTTTGGATGGATGGAAATGGAACTCATCTCATGGGGTCCTATGTTTCTACATAGGACCCCATGAGATGAGTTCCATTGAAAGCTTACCTTGGATAATATGTGAAGACCTGACGAATACTTCGAACCACCCTGCAGCTACTTTATATCCTCAGCAAACATATAGTTTTACTTAAGTGATTACAATTTCATAACTATCTATACTTAATTTTGCACGTATATCTTCCATTTACTCACTACCAAAACGAACAAACATCTCGGTGCTAAGCGCACTCTCGCAGAATTATTTTAGGCCCATAGGCCGGCACACTGGCCTAGTTCAAATTGGCAGACCACACGCCTTGGAGAGCATTACTGGATCACGTTTTCCTTCACCGTTCAAGCACGTTATATTTAGAAGCCCGAAGGCACCCCTAATTCGGATCACTGTTCTAAATAGAGGGTACTTAGGTATACTTACTTCAATTAAATAAATATATATATATATTTAATTCGAAATCTATTCTTCAGCAAGTGCACAACAAACAAACCAAAGTGCAAAAAATCTGTAAACTGAAGTCAGTTTACAGATAAGAGTTAGTAGATAGTGGCATTACTTATTGGTAAATAAAAGAATAGTGATAACCGTAAAATATAATTTATTCAAAAAACTTAAACGGGTCTAAACGATAGGGTATACTATGAATATATCTCCAACTGCTCCATTACACGGCACGGCTACACCATCATGATGTAGGTCAGTGCTCGTGATGAACGCAAATATTTTAAATACATACTCCAAATTGACGGAAACGTAGAAAGTAACTACTTATAAATAGGAGAGTGCTTAAATATTGTCAGTTTTGGACAACAGGGTCGAGTTCCGCAGGAGATACCTATATTTTAATTAACATTTGGCACTAGTCGATGATATCTTTGAACTATCTTAATTTAATGAAATGAGACAAAATAGTTCTATAGCACGAAAAAAAATTGTGAATTAGTGATTAAATATATCTGCCTATATAACAATAAAAGGCATAGCCATTATAATTCGAGAAAAGTACTTACGATGTTTATAAGTAGGTAAAAATATAACAATATTTCGGTGTACAATGCATAAACAATTTCGATTGTGCACCAAACTGACGGGATGATTATTGATTATAATATTGATCTGCCTATCTATGTGCTATAAATATGGACGTGCTGCAACACTACTCTATTATTAGATTGAAATCGTAGTTTTGATTTAAAACCTAATCAAATCCATGCTCATATCAGTCTATATACCTACGTATTAATGAAAAATGTGTGTGTATGTGCGCGTTTGAACTATATTAAAATACATAAACAGTAGACATATAATGAAGTAGCACTAGGACGCTTTTAAATATTTTTTTAATAAAATATTGAGTAGTTATTACAGTTAAATATACTGAGTCATAGGTAATTTTATGTATAGTACAATTGGTCTTTTGGGAGGGGTCAGTGAGAAGAAAATTTGAACTAGCAATTTTTATTTTCTCGTCGTTTCTCAATAATATGTTAGTCTGTACCTAATAGTTTCCTCACTGACCGCTCTCGTAACTATAACCAACGAGGTATCTACATCATTGAACGGGCCTATTTAATAAATCGTAGGACCTACGAAGAGAACAATATCTACAACTAGGCATAATATAAGTACCTACTTGCAGACTTTCGCATGATCACAAACAAACTCTCACACTCCTCAAACCCACAAAACCATAAAGCGGAAAGTTCGCACGTATAAAAAGTAAACCACATCAAAATTGATCGAGGATATCGATTAACCGCTAACCTAGCCTACGCAATCAGGTATACGTGGTAATTTAGACTTATGACTTAGACATAGTTTCAGACATGTATTTTCCTTAACACTATACTACAAGGTACAAGACGTGCGATGCGAGCTGCAGCAAGCTGGACTTACGACTCCGGGGCCGTGGCCGCGTTGCAAAAGCGATGTGGCTAATCCACATTGAAGCATGCAAAAACTCACAACGATGGAACTACTTAGATGGCGCTTTACGACACGGTCGACAATAATGTCCAAAGCACAAACGCGCTACAGTAATTCCAGACGGCTATTTAAAACATATTTTACTAATATCTGTGAAAACCTATTATTGGCTATTAGTCGTCTAATTTTAAGTTTATGTAATATTATATAATAAGCTGTTGGTTTTCCAAAATAAAAATAAAATAAAATATGCAAATAGTGAACCACCCCGGAGGAAGATATTCCTAATATTACAGCGGTTGAGCCCGTACACAACATGCTCCCGTACAAGCCACATGAAATTAAAATGTAATAAGTACATCGTTAAAGTATAAAAATTGTTTACTGCTGAGCGATCACGCTGCACGCTGAATTGGGCTGGCGCTGTGGATGCGGATGTCCGTAATGGCGGCCGGAGAGCACTTCGACCGACATTGCTGCTCCTTCAGCGAGTCAACAACGGGTAGCGTTTATTTGTGACTTTGTTTGTAACGATATCTTTAAAAGGTAAAGTACAGGATATCATTTGCAAATTCAAAAAATCGAATAAATCAAAATAACATATATGTAGATAAAGAACAAAAAGATATCCAAAGTTTACTTCTTACTCGCCGCACCTAAATAGCTCCGGCGTGCTTAAATCATGCTTTGATACGAGTACCTTCGCGAGTGCGGCATTCACGATTTCTGTGAGTTCATATCCATAAGCTTAGCAGTTTCGCTTTGTGCATACTGAACGAGATGTTTCGGTTCAAAAGCTATGTAGCGCTCGGCCTTCGCTTTCAGGTCATAGCCTACTCGACGTTCTCATCAAAAATTATGCCAACGCGCTTTTGCTTCGGCCTACAAAAACAAATAAAGATGCTTTCAAAAAATAAGTTTTATGAATGCATCTTTATTTTAGTCTATCTGAATTAGTAACTGCAGCTCACTTTTTGCTAATTAATTTCGAAGAATGAAAATAGTATATAATGAAGTGGCGCATGCAGAGTACGACAGAATGCAAGCCGAGAACAGCCTCGTGGCCCCGGACAGACGCGACAGAAGAGTCAAGAAGGCGCCACGGGAAACACGCCAAGAGCAAGTACCGGGCGCTCTTCCAATGCTTCTGCCCATATAACTGCGAGGAGCCAGGGAAAGCTGGTCATGTACTCGTGAAGACGATACGAGTACTACTCCTCGTGTCGCAGCGGCTCTCGGCGCGCTCAGATCGCTCGAGCGTCACGCCGGACTCCGCAGCCTCTGCGCGACGACTCACAGAGTTGTATGTATATTATATCTTAATACACTCCTAGTTCATACTATCACACTAGGTATAATTTATCTAAAATATGTAAAATGCAACAAAATAAATGCAATTGAAGGACATAAACTACTAACTAACTAACTAATGGGTATAATTAACTAGAGACAAGTCTACTAAACTCTTAAAGTCAGGGTTTCACCACCTAAGGCCGAGTTCAGTACGAAGAGCGGACGACAGCTGGTGTGCAAACTTCATCCAATGAATACCTAAGTCTGAACGCAGCCCTAGATTTGCAACACCAATCCATAATATAATTTTTGTTCTACGTCCCGATTTTAGCCCGATTATTTAATTATTTAGCAGATTTAAACGTCATTCGTTTAAAGTAAGCATTCGTGGCAGCAAAGCGTTCAGCTCTCGCCGCGGAAGTTCCAACTTTCTTTTTTTAAAGAACACGATGGAAGCGAGGTAAGAATGACTCGTATCCCTTCAACTCCGTAAGATGCCAACTCGCACACAGAACCGGCCGACTGCGTCCCCGGCCCGCCCTGGCAACTTCCGCGGCGTGCACTGACCGCAACGAGCCAGTGTCGCTACCTCGCTTTGAACATTTTACGACGTCGAACCCCTACCCATGCTTGTAGCGTAGCACCAACTTTCGATATTTACATAAAACAATAGGTACTATATAATAACTAGATATTATTAGGTACAACCCATAGAACAGACCTAGCTATATGGGTAGTTCTACGATAAGAGGTAACTTGTGCGGCAATCAGTTTAAAATAGAAATTTTACTCTATATGTTGTTATTTTTTGCAATGAAACACATCACCTAAA
The DNA here is from genome assembly GCA_038048805.1 of Hipparchia sbordonii. Taxonomy (NCBI): domain Eukaryota; kingdom Metazoa; phylum Arthropoda; class Insecta; order Lepidoptera; family Nymphalidae; genus Hipparchia; species Hipparchia sbordonii. The sequence continues at coordinate 111,235 of CM076107.1, read as the reverse complement.
TGTACTTTATTAAATAACATCACGATTCAATGCCTAATTAAAGTATATTTTTCTGAAATTCCTTATAAAGTCTAAAAAAGTCTGTAACCTGGCCTGTCCCGCTGTCGGTTTCAGTTTAATTTGAAACGATAAATACTTTTTTTGTATCAGTTATTAAACTAAAGTATGTTGAACACAAATTTCAATAAATGTATTTAAGTATTGTTAAGGAAAAATAGAAAAATATTTATTTATTTGCAGTATATTTTAAACTTTACTTTTGTCCCACTGTTTTTGGGTATCTACTCTAGAAAATTTCATTCCGCTACTACAAACACAAATATAAAACGGCCATATTCCAAATAGTGCTCAAAGTCATCTACCGACGTGAAGTTAGTAATGTGTGTAAAGTGAGCCGTTAAGAGCGCCGTCATTTGTTAGTTTTTGCGACCGATGATTCGAAGTAGTCGTTTCGCGAGGTCATTGTGTCTCTCACCTGGCAAGTCATAAAAGTTATATTATTCATTCAATTTATTTGCATTTACTGGTCTAATTTAATAATGATGGACTAGTGAAAGTGTGATACATAATGTACCGAAAAACTTCTTATGTCAATTAAAACAATACAATTTATCATGAAAACGTCTCTCACCTGCCATATTTCACCTGGCAAGATAAATGTCAGGAGAGAAACTTGTTGACCAGGGGAGATAAGGTTAGTGCAAACAAATAAAGTCAAAAAAGTCAACAAAGTCAAAAAAGTTAAAAAAAGTCAAAAAAGTCAAAAAAAGTAAAAAAAAAAGTAAAAAAGTCAAAAACCGTCAAAAATGTCAAAAAAGTCTTTTTTGACTTTTTTTGAATTTTTTGAATTTTTTGACTTTTTTGACTTTTTTTACTTTTTTGATTTTTTAATAAAATATGCATAAAGTGACTTGCCCTTAAGTGAAAAGATAAATAAATAGGACAAAAATCGTAATATAAGTGTTTAATGAAAAAACAGCTACTTTTCTCCGTGGCCGTATTCTCTATGGACTTGAAACCTCTTATCGTAGAATTACCCATATAGACTAGTTGGGAATCTACGTGTAGGACCCCGTATATACATGTAAGTACATATTATATGAAACAATTTAGAAATTACTTCTAGGTAAAATGCGTTAAATCTCGTCACAAAATGTAGATTGCTTATGTTTTATTTAAAGATTCTCGAAACTATCAACGAGATCAGTTACCTAATGACAACGTGAAGGATATTCAATGAATTGCATATAATGCTAGGTGTGTTTTACTAAGCTATAATAACTATTTTACGGAACTAGCTAAATATTGGCACACAATGTACTGTAGGTATCGGATATAATATTATTATGTTAAGTTACCGCAATCAATATTTATTAAGACTAATTAGCTTCAAAATTGATATTTATATTAAGACTTCAGATCGATTAGAAAAACAATTATTAACCAAAACTCATCATTTTCGATTCGATAATTCAAATAAACAACACAGAATACGTGCATGCAAAATATTATAAAGTAGGAAAAGATATCAGGTTGACTACGACATGATACCTTTTGCCTTTTCGTCCGAACCTAAACAAGACACATCTCAAAACAGTAATTTAAAAATGGTTCACAAAGCTTGAAAGTAACTTATTTTGTTCATGGAATCACACCTACAGATTTCTCGCATATCAGACTTTTGCTCGGCTTCGATTACAGTAAGTAAAAATTATCTAAAAACGGTCGTCTGCGAAAACACGCGCTGCGAACGTGCCATAGCAGCGAACTGGGCTATCGACTGAACTGAAAGAAGTCTGTAGTGCTCTGGGTATTACAGATATCTGGTGCACTGTGATCCGATTAATTTATACTAAAGATAATGGCGGACAACCCGGCGGATGGCGCTGGCGGATGACGCGTGCGGATGGCGCTGGCGCTAGCGCGGCGGCGAGGCGGCGGCGATGCGCTGGCGCAGGCGCGCGAACTTGCCGTGCACGAGGCGCAGCTGCGTGCGCAGGCGCGTGGACAGCTCGCGCTGCAGCGCCTGCACCTCCACCAGCTCCTGGCGCAGCTGTCGGTAGTCGGAGCGCACCTGTACCACCGCACGTATACTGCCGCGCACCGCGCACCGCGCCGCCCGAGGCCGTCGCCGATCGCAAGGCTTCGATTGGCTCATCGCTCGAACGAGTCGGGGAATGTGCAAATTAAAATACCAGACGATAGACTATTCGTCGGGCCGGCCGATTTCTATCTATCGATAAATTGTAATGGCCTGGCAGATTCACAGATGTGAACGCCGAAACTCGCCACTTTTTGTACGCACCGATCGGCCACCAAAGAGACTCGTTCGGCTGGATTTGTCAAACGCGCACACACCGGCGCGCAGGGACGACTATCGGCCAATACGACGCTTGCGGTCTGCGGGGCCTCCACGGTTATATGTTAACAGCGATGCAGTGCGCAGCTCCAAAAGGACAATAAAATATGAAGCGATATTTCTAGCCCTCTATTTTCTTCGCACAGTTTTGTAGTTTCAAAAACAGAGAAGACTAGAAATCGGTTATGCACTGAAGTAGACAAATCGCTTAGGAAAAAATGAGACAGAACATTTACAATGAGATGAAATGGTCGCCCATCGGAAGTATCGGGTGAAAATGAAGGTTGAAAATTTTATCGTTACTATCTTTAGATGTTTGAAGCTTATAAAAAAAATCTGTCGTAGTAGCTGAGCTCTTAAAGTAGTTTAACTACCTTCAAAACTTGTTACTTTTAACAGTAGAGTGGTGGGATTCAGTAAAATATTCAGCTACTATGACGCACACACCAACATTTTGATAACAAAATACATTATATTTTATGTATAAACATCTATTCAAAAAACTATAATCGACAGTTGTCAAGGATCGCAAGTACGCGACCTGCAAGTGTCGAGTCGAAGCCTAGTTGATGGAATGCCGGCCCTGTTCTGGGGGAGTTGCGTGGCTCGGACTGCACCGCGGGTGAGCCTCTCCTAACTAAAACAAGCACGATAGCCGCAACTTGCCATTTCTCGATTCATACTTTTCTTCAGTTAATTAAAAAATAATAAAAAAAAAACAAAAACACATTTCTTGTAGTAATAAATCACTTACAAATATGAGTATTAAACATTATAGTTATCACATATTCCTAAATTGATTAAAAGTAACAAATATGAATGTGATCATTTAATGTGTAGTTTACCAAAGTGAAGAGATTAGTGTGTTCCTTGAAAAAAAGCGAGGCAATGTAATTTCCATTGTTTTCAAGTCTTCAATAAAGTTAATGTAAATAAATAAAAAATAGTAAATATTACATAATTATGAGGAGAAATAACAAGTTGAGAGCAACATGACAACAGTAGTAGGTACACTAATAATATTTTTCTGACCTTTCTCAACACTAATATGGAAGGGGCTGAAAAATAAACATTGTGATCTCTTTAAATACTTATCAATAATTATTTAAAATTTTAAATTGAAATGATATCTATTTATAAATTAATGAAAGGTATGAGGTAGGAAGGTGAATTGTGAAAGAGGGTCTATGTGTTACGTTTTAAGGACTATAATATGACAGGTATAATATAATATAACCAACATGTGGTGTGAGGCCCTAATCCACCCTCTTATGTTTAGTTTTTAGTGTAAGCCTCACATAAAACTCTATTAAGTATGTAGATATTACAATTGATAATATAAACTTTAAGAAGTTCCATTTAAACAAATGTTTTCTTTTTATTATTTAATAATTGGGCAAAAAAGTAAGTAATAAGAAACGAGTCTGTGTGAAGTGTGGCGCTCACCTCGGAGACGGACTTGAGCAAGTTGATGATGCACACGTCCTGGCTGTGCAGCGGCTCCACCATCTGCTTCTCCACAGCATCCATCTTCCAGCCCATCAGGTCCAGCTGCTCGTCCGTGCGCTTCACCTAGTTACATTACACAACATACATTTACTCTGAGTCATTTAATTAGCAGGAAAACAACTGTGTCAGTGCAGTACTGGTGTTAGATTTAAAATTGTGAGTAATAATAATTGAATTAGGTTGCTTGTTAGTGTTACTCTTTTAGTATAGTCATGACTCTGTATACTAATAATAATAATTCGAGTCATCAGTGTAACATACTAACATCCAGATCATCAGACAACTTTATAAAGGTTGCTCAAGGGTAGATAAGGCTGGAGGGCCGATTCACCTGTCCTGCGGTGGACAGACTGGTGGTGGGGTGCATTGTGAGGTTCGGTAATACTGTGATAAGTTCGTACCTCTTTAAGTTTATGAAACCGAAAATGCTACTCTGCCTAAAAAATCTTATACTTAATTTTGTTAAGGGAATTTGTTCGAGGTGCAACTCGTGTAAATGCTACAAACGTAATAGTACTAAAAGCGAATCATCTCTGTTTAACTTGGGTTAACTCCTAGATCGAGGTATCAATTGTGCCGCGCCCGCTTCGTAAACAATATAGTAGATACGTAATTACGTAGGTCAGGTAACTGAACTGAATAGTGAAGCGCTATTCGAAGCTTGAGATGGGTTTGTCTAGCGTTCGCTAATGTCTAGCACGAGCGCCTCTACCACTGATCCTGTATATAATAAATTAAACAAGAGCGGCCGAATGACCTAAATACGGGTCCCGTTAATTTTCTTCAAATTAATACAGTATGTACGCCATAAACTTACGGTTTCTTCCAATTGTTCCATTGTGATCTCTTTTTCAGTCATCTTTGCCAACACTTAATAGTTTTTTAATTGAAATTTACTAAAAAAAATACAAAAAATTGAGCACATCGTTCAACCATTTTCCTCACAATTTTATTTTTCCTGTCAAAAGAGCAAGAATAGACAACGTTTCCTATCCTCCAAAGTCAAAAATTCGAAAATGACATTGACATCAAATGTTGCAAACATTTCATTTCACAGCAAATCACAGTAGGTAGGAAGTATATGGAGATACTCTCCCAACAGAATACTGTCGCATAAAATGGCCGCCCATTAGGGAAATGCTTTCTAAATTATCGACATCGATAAGAAGTGAAACAGTAATCAAACATTTACGAAAACACTGGCTTATGCCCCCGACTTCTTCGCGTGGATTCTTCTTCTTTATCAACCGATAGTCGTCCACAGCTGGACATAGGTCTCTTGCATGGACCTCTAGGTCTTGCGCCGCCTGAATCCAGCGGCTCCCTGCGACTCATTTGATGTCGTCGGTCCACCTACTGGGGGCTCTGCCAACACTGCGCTTTTCAGTGCGGGGTTCTTAATTCCCGCTTCTTAATTTCAGCAACCCAAGAGAATGTAATCACTCCGTGCCAGCAACTTGGGACCTAATCTACCATCAGCTCTTCGAACTATGGATTTGCGTGGATTAAGGTTCTTAATTCCCGCGGGAACTCTCTTATTTTCCTAAATTTAATACCTTCACCCATCAAGTGATCGATAGCTTATCTTGACATTTAGATTATTTTTAACTTTTTTAATTCTAGGTTCTAGCTTTTTGTTCTTGATGGGATTCTCAGTAGTGAAGCAGCAGGACGTGTCATCTAGGAGGACCCAGTAGGAGCATGCGGAAACGCCGAAGTGCATGCTCATAGCCCGCTGTGCCAGACACTTCCGGTAAGATATTTTTAAAGATCAAATGAAGTTTGCACTTAATGGTGGTAATATTATGTATGTACTGTGCCCTGTGGTACTGTAGATATGTATATGTTTGTGACTATGCGACACAAACATATGTGGTATGCGAGAGTCCCCACCCCAATACCGCAGACACCAGTCTTGCATAAAGTTATTTGTGCAGTCTTGCTTTTTTCAGTTTTCGATTATTCTGACAGTTCTTTCAGTGAGTTTTAGTGTCATTAGTATCACTCATCAGCTCCCCCGCTAATTATTTGGTCTGATTGGAGCATCCGCAAAACATTTTTCACGCATTTAATTTTATTTTTCAGCTGTCTCTTCCATACTATTAGATACCTATTGTAGGTATATTTCCTTTGGATGCCACTTGTGGTGACTAGAACAATGAATGTTGCAACCTTCTCGTTCTACGTCATCCGCCATATTGAATTTACGATGACGTCACATAGCATTTTGCATTTCGTGACATTGGTTTCAGATTTGTTAAATAAAATTAGGTACTTAAAAACCAGAGCATTCAATAAAACAATCGTATTTCAATTATGTACATTTATTTGTCTTTGTACAAAGACATGCGTCCGGCGCGGCGCGGGCGACTGGCACGCGCAGCGCTACATGTTATGACTAACACATTAACTTAATGTCAATTTACTTACATTTTCTAACACCGCAAAATGTGCTTAAGTAATAACAGTTTTATTTTTACCTATTTTTGTCAATGGTGCTAATTCTGTTGTACACAATCTCTAACTAATCTAAATTGACAGCTCTAAATAGACTTCGATCTTTTTCTCATCTGTAAATTAAAGTTAGTTAAAAGATTGTGTACCGCTGTACACAAATCTACATAAACAATAGTACCGATGCTATTGAATCTATAAAGTGAGCATTCACAGCTACAGGAATGCTATTTTATGATTGAATCACCCTATACCATTGTTTTTTAAAATAAAATTAATTGTATCGCTGTCATAATATACTTTAAGTATATAATATCGAATCAATTTGAAATTAATGCTACAAAATAACTTTTCTAAGTTGGTACAGATTCTTTCACCATACAATCAATTTATGTATCTATATGCAATTATGTATTGCTATTTATATTTATCATCTATTTTATCTATGATGTGTAATTGTGTATGACTGTGAATACACTTCGTAAATGATAAATATAAATAGAATGTAAAACAAGAGAACGAGAAAACTAATTTTTTTTTTGACCAATTTGTAACTTTTCTCGTAATACTTTTATTGCACTTATAATATAATCACAGTGAACTTAACGTTACAGTTACGTCACCAAAGTTGAAAAAGCGCAACGTTCCATTATGGTTACAGCGTAGGTTCGTATCGCGCGACGGGCGCGCGGGCCGCTAGCTAATACTGTTGAACACAATCTGTAAACTGATTTGACAGCACTAAATCTCGTGCTATCCTGTTCATATGCTCCCTGTGGAAGAGGATAGCACTAGATTTAGACAATTTAGTTTAAGATCGTACAACAGTCTCGCTTCACACACGCGCGCTCGCCCGCCGCGCGCGCTCGCTGGTGACGCGCTGAACGCCGCGCGTGTCGCTTCCATCATACGACACATAGCCTACACAGTCTCAAGTCACCATCGCTTTACATATCACTCTAATAAAATGATAAAAAGTAGTACATTTTTTAGTTACCTCCTTTTTGGCTTGACAAAATAATCAATCTTGGTGTCTTATCATAGATATATACAAATCGCACGATTCAATGTTTATTAACGGATCACTACTAGATCACCCTTTAGAAAATCTTAAATAATAATTTTTTTGTTATATTTTATGTTTTATTTAAAGAAATAACTTTCAGCAATTAATCAAACGCCGATGTGAGCACGAACTACATACATATTTTGTACAAAACTTTAATTCGTATACAAATTTCTACAGAACTAATCAGGCGAAGTTGAGATAAAATTATAAAAACTAAACCATTGGTGGTACGTCTTACGCTAGGACTCCAAGTTCGAACATGCGCGTCGTTTCCATTCAAGAAAGTAATTTTTTTCGAAGTTCGGTCGAACTTCAGAGCGGCGCGCAAGTTCGTAAGCGGAGACTTACTCGTAGATTACAGTAAAATAAATAAAGTATAGTAATATACTACATTGATCGGGCGCGCCGTGCGCCGCGGCACGGAGAGGAACATTTCACTCGCACACTCCTCGACACTCGAGACACTCTCGCAACGAGTATTGGCTGCGGGGGCCATCCATTGATTTCTGTGGCCACTGGAAATGCTAAAAATACAGAGTACGGCAGCCGGTCGGCGAATTAGGAGTTAGGTAATTCGTGGGAATCAAAAAAGCCGAGTAAACTCTCCGGGTAATATTTATTGCCGTGGCCACATTTAGTCTTCAAAACAATATAAATATCATTCAAATCTGATGGAAATAAGCATACCCCGAAGAGAATAATAATTGGGATACACATAGAAACCTCAGCTTTTTGGATAAGCACAAAGTAACTGTAAAAGAAGTTTCAATCGATAGGTATAGCCTGTGTGATCGAACTTCTCGGGTGAAATTCGATCGATATTATGCGAGTCGCTTCATTCGAAGGTATATTAGTACCGACAATTTTAGCGACATCTCTGCGTCGAAAGTCTCGAATAGCCACGCGAAGGACCGCCGCTGGCGGGCGGCGTCTGCGGGCGGCGCGCGCGCCTCTAGCGCTCCGACTCGAACGTCTGCTCGCTGACGGACACGGCGTCCGACGACAGCGTCTCCTTGAGCGTCTCCACGCAGTTCTTTGGAATGAGCGTACCTTGAAAGCATTCATATTTCAATCAGAATTTAATATCTACGAGAGGATTCACAATCCAAGTGGTGTGTATGTGTGGTGTGTGGTGCGGGTGTGCGGGTGTGCGGGTGTGCGGTGCGCGGCCACTCACCGACGATCTTGAGGCCGTCGTCGGTCTTGAGGCGCACCACCTGCATCTTGCCGGCCGAGCGCGCCGCCAGCGCCTGCTCCACGCGCGCCCACACGGCCAGCAGCGAGCCGGCCAGCACGTGGTGCGTGCGGCGCCGCAGCCCCACCTCGCAGTGCGGGTCGCGGCACGTGGCGCGCCAGTACGCGTGCGCGCACGTGCGCAGCGACGCCGCGTGCTGCGCGCGCCACGCGCTCTCCGCCTCGTCGGGCTCCGCGCGCCGGTACTTCTTCTCGATCTCCGCCAGCGACTCCAGCCGCAGCTGCAGCCCCGTGTTGGCCCTGCGACGCGCACGACACGATTTAAAGCGCTCCAGTGAAAACCACCTTAAGGCGTGGGAAGTAAACGCGGGAGATCATTTCGTTCCACGGGGCGATCCAGGAAAACGGTAATTCGATCCACCGTGTATTCTTTCACAAAAACCTCGAACATATATAAAATGTTTTGTTCCGCACAATGTAAATCTATATAGGCAATCGCTCACTTGTATATCTGGAACATGCGCTCCTTCTTGGCGAGGCGGTCGCGGCGCTCGGGGCGCGGCGGCGCGTGCGCGAGGCACAGCACGGCGGTCAGCTTGCCGTTGCGCGGCGTCGCCGACACGTAGAAGCCCTCCTCCGGCGAGCTGGCCTCCGACAGCTTGTCCAGCGCCGCCGCCCACTCCAGCCCGCGCTCCGAGTGCACCGTGTGCAGCTCCACGGGCGCCTGGCCGGTGGCGTGGCGGCGCAGGAAGCGCACGCAGCGCACGCGCCGCACGCTCTCGCCCGCGCTGCCCAGGTCCAGGATGCCCAGGTCGAACCGCCCGCTGCGCCGAGCTGCACAGACACGCGAGCTGCGTGTGAGTACGGCGCAACAATACTACACCGCAACAACACAACACGCAACACAACACGCAACACGTACCCTGCTCCATGACGGCGGCGAGCGTGTCGGTGAAGTACTTGAACAGCCTGTTCTGGAGGTCCACGGGCATGCCCAGTATCCTGTTCAGGAACTTTGACATGTTGTTGTAGTCCTGCAACGACAGATCACGCTGATACACCCGTCGACGTGTTTCACTGATGGATGATGGATCCGACGATTTATGATTATTTATTAGCTAGTTTGGTATTACCGTCCATTGCCGTTAGTGACAGTGTTCTTCACAGTTTTCTCAAATCTGTTCCATTATAAAGGAACTCCATTCCATTTAAAACTGGACTTACAATCTATTTTTCCTTTATCGTATGTGTGTTAAACAATAAACGAGTTTTGTCTCGCAGTAATGCGTAAGCGACGCGCTACGCGCAGCGCACGGTACGTTCCCACCGCACACTGACCACGAAACTGTGCTACGAGTGAAAAAACAAACTCTTATTTATTTATTTAATCGACTTAACATCGGCAAAGGGCGTCGGTTACGCGTTTCGCCGAAACGTTTTCTGCAATTTTAAGATTAAAATATCTAATGATAAATAGAGTATGAAGTGATCAGAACGGAACGATCGTTCAACGGTACCTTGTCGAGCGCCAGCATGCCGGGCGCGGCCTCGCTGTTGACGATGAGGCCGACGCCCACGAGCGCCGACGCCACGTCCTGGAAGAAGTCGCCCGAGTAGTCGGCGGGCGGCGGCACCAGCGGCGTGTCGTACTTCATGATCGCCTTCATCACCGCCTCCAGCGCGGTGCGCCCTGCGCGCAGCGATTACACCGTCACACCAGGAAAATTCAAAAAAAAGGCCAACTTGTGGCTCTTGTGACAGAGCGAGACTACCGCCGATTCGGAGCAGAATCTGCCGAGAACAGCCGAAAAACTTTGCAGGTGCTCCTTTCAAAAAACAGACGGGCAGTCGGACGGACTTATAGTAGTTTTACTACGGAACCCTAAACACAAGCATTAGGAGCGCGCAAACTAGGGGCGCGTCAGTTTCGACGTGTGATTCGAGTCGGGGACGACGCCGCCTCCGCCTCCGAGCTACCGTATCATACCGTATTTGTTGTCGATGTTGAACTGGCTGAGGTCGCGCGTCTCGGTGGCGCGGCGGTCGCCGTGCGTGAGCGCGCCCAGCGACTCCAGCCGCTTGGCCACGGTGGACGCGAAGCGCCGCTCGCCCGCCAGGTCCGAGATCAGGAAGATGTACTCCGGCGCGTTCACTTGGTTGGAGCGGTGCGTGCGGCCTGCGGGCAGTCGCGGCCGATCACAACTCCGTTCCAGATAGGGATGTTAACAATTTTTCGGAATTGCTTTTATTTTGAAGATTGACTCTTGTTTATAAAAAAATATATATTATTTAAAAATATTAGTATTTTCGATGAGAAAATATACAAAAATAGAGTAATTTTTAATTTTCCAGCTAAAACACTCTACAACTGTCACTTGACTGGCATGACGTCATCGGTCCGTCCGCGCCACGAAAGAAGTCCCATAGAGGCGGCGCTAGTAGTCGTATGTCTAGGCAATTATTGTATGTAAAATCTATTAGTTCCCCTGATTGCCGCGGGACTTCTTTCGTGGCGCGTACTATACCTATAATCACTCCATTTGTTTCGCGGTTCGTGTAGTGATGTCACATGGCGTTTGCAGTCACGTGACATCAGATTATAAATATAGCATTTTAAATCATTTTTAATAAATTTATTAAGTTATATTAAATTACAAAAATGTGATTTTCGATATTCTAATCCTACAAACTATCATAAAATTAGCACTTAACATTAATTTGTGATTAGTGTTAACATCCCCATTGCGTCATTGGAAAGAAAGGACCAAATCTAATGATGAGACACCGAATCGCATTGCGAATGAATGGATTTTGGAATGAGTGTTTAAACTCACCGAACTGTTGTATAGCTCTGTCCGCCGACCACGGCAACTCCAGCGTGATGTGAACTCTCCGCCTCTGATTTCGTGCTCTGAAAGATATTGAAAGTTCTTAATCTCCATCGTGCCCGTGTCCGTCGACGCGGCGCCGCGGAAACGATCCGCGCACAGAGGCCGGTGGCCGGTGTCGCGCGCCGGATGGGCACCGACCTGCGGTCGCTCTGCAGCGAGATGCCGCTGGAGGCCGCCTCCGAGATGATGGCCACGTCCTTCTCGCCGTCCATGAAGCGCTGCTTCTCCGTCAGGTTGAGCGTCTCGAGCGGCACGTCGGCCTCCGAGCGGCTCTCGTACAGGATCTGGCCGTCCTCCGTCTGCACCACTCTGCCCTTCCTGCCGGTCATCTGCAAACGAAATTATCAATCAGACGCGCTTACCGAGAATGACTCCATCCATGTATTTTACTTCAGGACTTCCTAATTTTTGAATTAACTGGAATAAATGTGAATATGCCTTTGGCAGGCATTTTTTATATTATAAGTGACTAGCGGCCCGCTCCGGCTTCGCACGGGTATAAAATATATAGCCTATGTCATTCACTGAAAAAATGATTAAAATCGATACAGTAGTTTTGATTTACTCATTACTGCTCGTGGCCCGCACGCGTTTTTAGAGTAAAACAGTTTATCTTTATAGGCACGCTCCCGCCGCCCCGGCCAGCCGGAACCGCCGCAAACGCTATGTCCCGCAATTTTTAAATCTGTAATATCTTCGAAAATATTCATTTAAATCATATGCTGTAAAGGGCCATACAGATCTATATTAAATCAACAATGTATTTAAGGTATTTAATTAGATAAGGATTAATGCTGTATTGGTTAAAATACTTCGAAAATTAGCCATTATTTGTCGTAAAAAGTAAATGACAAAAAAATGTTATTGTGGGATATCCATAAGAGATAGACATATACCATCGCGGAGTTTTCTGTAGACCTTTTCAATGTGTACAATACTTAGTACATTATTTTGATAAATCTCGTAGGGTTCAGCCTGCGTTTGCAATGTAAGCGGAAAAAATGTAATTATTTACGACATCACATTAGAAACCTCAAAAATAACAGTATTTCTCCACTATTTAATGGATGTTATTATACATATAAACCTTCCTTTTCAACCACTCTATCTGTTAAAAAAACCGCATCAAAATCCGTTGCGTAGTTTTAAAGATTTAAGCGTACATGGGGATATGGGGACAGAGACAGTGACTTTGTTTTATACTATGTAGTGATAAGTACACGATTGAATAACGACTAGTTTTCTAATTTATGAAATAGTAATCGTGAAGTCGAATTTTTTTAAAGGAATTAATTTTGTTCTTCGGTTAACCTTATCTCATCCGGTGGCAAAAGAAGCAATCAAAGATGACAATGCACAAATGTACAGGCGTAACGCAGTATTAGCCCATTCCACTATGAGCACATAGCGTGCTCGGTGCAGGGGTCAGTGCGTACCTCTGCAACGTTGTCGGTGCCGCCGAGCTCGTCGACGAGCTGGTCCAGCGTGTTGGGCGGCAGGCGCCGGCCGAGCCTCTCCACGGCGGCCAGCAGCTGCTCCTTCATGCTGCACGCGCGCTCGATGGCCGACCGCGCCGGCGCCACGGGCCGAGATGGACCTATCGAACAAAAATTACAATAAAATTAACAAGAAAAAGAAAAGTAGTAAAGGGTGCAAAGGTGACTTTATCGGAGAAGTGATGCCTTCCAGGCAACCCCCCTGTGTGAAAAGGAAAAAGCCAATACCAACTGTAATAGTAATTCAAATAGTAGTTTAAAGAAGAGATGATTTTTCAGATTATGTTTAAAGATAGAGAGTGATTTAGATGTTCGAATTTCAGCTATTTTTTTTACTTTACCAAAGACCGCTAGTAATTCAATAACTCAACGGTTAAGGTGCGGACTAAAAACTGAAAGGTGTAGGGAGGTGTGTAGGGGCCGGGCGGCGGGGCGCGCTCACCGAGGTAGAGGCCGTTGGTGCCGACGGGCGTGCCTGTGAGGCTGCGGCCGGCGGCCGTCACGGTGACGGCGGGCGCGGGCGGCGCGAGGCTCTCGCGTGGGGGTGTAGGGAGGTGTGTAGGGGCCGGGCGGCGGGGCGCGCTCACCGAGGTAGAGGCCGTTGGTGCCGACGGGCGTGCCCGTGAGGCTGCGGCCGGCGGCCGTCACGGTGACGGCGGGCGCGGGCGGCGCGAGGCTCTCGCGTGGGGGTGTAGGGAGGTGTGTAGGGGCCGGGCGGCGGGGCGCGCTCACCGAGGTAGAGGCCGTTGGTGCCGACGGGCGTGCCCGTGAGGCTGCGGCCGGCGGCCGTCACGGTGACGGCGGGGCGCGGGCGGCGCGAGGCTCTCGCGTGGGGGTGTAGGGAGGTGTGTAGGGGCCGGGCGGCGGGGCGCGCTCACCGAGGTAGAGGCCGTTGGTGCCGACGGGCGTGCCCGTGAGGCTGCGGCCGGCGGCCGTCACGGTGACGGCGGGCGCGGGCGGCGCGAGGCTCTCGCGTGGGGGTGTAGGGAGGTGTGTAGGGGCCGGGCGGCGGGGCGCGCTCACCGAGGTAGAGGCCGTTGGTGCCGACGGGCGTGCCCGTGAGGCTGCGGCCGGCGGCCGTCACGGTGACGGCGGGCGCGGGCGGCGCGAGGCTCTCGCGTGGGGGTGTAGGGAGGTGTGTAGGGGCCGGGCGGCGGGGCGCGCTCACCGAGGTAGAGGCCGTTGGTGCCGACGGGCGTGCCCGTGAGGCTGCGGCCGGCGGCCGTCACGGTGACGGCGGGCGCGGGCGGCGCGAGGCTCTCGCGTGGGGGTGTAGGGAGGTGTGTAGGGGCCGGGCGGCGGGGCGCGCTCACCGAGGTAGAGGCCGTTGGTGCCGACGGGCGTGCCCGTGAGGCTGCGGCCGGCGGCCGTCACGGTGACGGCGGGCGCGGGCGGCGCGAGGCTCTTGCGCGTGAACATCGTCTCGATCTTGTCCTGGGTGCTCGCCTTTTTCTTCGCCGCGGACGTCTTTTTCTTTTTTGACACTTTTTTCTTGCGTCCCACCCACGGCTCTGGGAAACAATACTTAACATTTATGTATACTGAAAAGTTCCGTTTCGTGCTTCTCGTTCATTTTTAAAGGTCAATAAAACTAGGGACCGAAGTCGCCGCCGCTCTGTTCTATTCCACGCGTGCGCGGCGCAGAGTTTCAGAACTTCACTTTCTGCCATACCCGATAAGGCATCACAAGTTAAATAGTCAGACAGACTCACCGTCATCACTGTCGCTGCCGGCGCGGAACGGGTTGAAGTCGCTGAGGTCCGAGTCGGAGCGGCGCTCGTCCCTGTCCGAGTCGCCCTCGGCCTCGCCCTCCAGCTCGGCGTCGAGCTCGTCGTCGGAGCGGATGAACTCGTCGGAGGAGGAGCCGCCGCGCATGCGCTTGGCCGCGGCGTTCGCCTGCTGCCGCGCGGTCACTGCGGACGGGTTCGGGTTAGACGCGAGGCGCGTTGCGGGCGGGACGAGGGCGGGAGGGAGGCACTCACGCTTCCTCTTGGCGGCGTTGGCGTCGTCGAGGCCGTTCTTGCCGTTGAGCGGCGCGGCCACCGGGACGGGCACGACGACCTTCGTCTTGGCCTCCAGCCCCAGCAGCCGGTTGATCCGCTCCCGGTCCGGCGCCGGGAAGTGCTTCTCCACCAGGGTTTGGAATACGCCCCTACGGACAGAACCGATCGATCGGTAAGTGCGTCACGTTCCTGCGCACGTGTATGCGAGTGTCTGCGTGTGTGTCGCGTCTCACTTGGCGGTGGACACGAAGTCGGAGAGCTCGCCGTCGTCGCGCTCGAGCTGGTCCAGCGTGCGCGCCTCGCCCGTGCTCTGCAGCCCGATCACCACGCACTTGCCGCACTTGACCGCCTCGCGCGCCAGCACCACCGCCTGGTTCACCTGCCGACACGCCCACGGTACAGCACCTGCGTGTGTACGCCTCCCGCACGCCTCGTCACATCACTCACCTTGGCGGCGATACAGAGGTACTTGAAGAAGCGCTGGTGCGCCGACCAGAACTGCCCCCACATGGTCTTCTTCATGCGCGGCTCCGCGTCGATCAGCTCCGCCGCCTCCGTGAAGCGCTGCATGGCCTCCACCCACTGCGAGCGAGCGACACGCACGGGTCAAATCACTCCGTCACCGTGGAGGGGCATTTTAATTTTCGGCAATCTCGTCAAACTTTTTAGCATATATAAAATAGTATTGAATAATTTTTTATTCCAATAAACTTTTACAGAGTACTTTCGAAATAGCTTTAGAGCGAGACGACGCGTCTTCTCATCTCGCTCTAAACTATCACGAACTAACTATCACGACTCACCAGCGCGACGGACTTGTCGTACACGTCGCGGAACGAGTCGGAGAGCGGCACCTCCTCGATCTTGAAGGACACGCCGTGGAAGGAGAGCTGGCGCGCGATGTACATGCCCCGCAGCTTCATGTCCATGGCCACGATCTCCATGGCGCCCACGCCCCTGCACACGGAGCTCACGTTCAGCATCAGTTCCCTGCCGCGGCGGGCGGTCGGGCGAGCGGGTTACCTCTTCTCGACGGCGTTGATGAAGTCCATGAAGGTGGGGAAGGGCGTGCCCTCGCCCCAGATGCCGAGGCGCACCATGTAGGCCATGTTGCGCGGCTCCGAGGCGCCCGTGGCCGACGCGTACACCACGCGCGCCTTGGGCAGCTTGTTCTGCAGCTCCAGCGCCGTCAGCCCCGTCTTCGTGGCCTTGCCCGACCCCACGGGGCACAGGTTCTTGGCCTTGTGGCACTCGTCGAACACGATCTGAGCCCTGAGTTGAGGAACGCTTCGGAGTGCTTCTGTCTGTAGTCCCGACCGGCGATGTGGCATTGTTACAATTTGTGGCGATACACCGGAGCACGTCCTGCTTAAATGCAGAGGTGTATCCGATCAACGGCACGGATACATCGCCTCTCCGGCAACTGTTCCTAAAGTTCTCGCCGACCTACTGCTCAGGTTCCGGAGTGATCTGGCGGGGAGCCGTCCCGGCGGAATCACGCAAAACGGGCGACTATCGCCTAATTGCGGAATTCCCAGAATAATGAAGATGAATAGTTATTCGAGCCCATGGGATCTCGACACCTATCGGTTCTTTGAGCTGTGTACCCCGCCCAGTGCCACGCGCCGCACGGTTGTCAAAGGATACGACGCCGTCGAAGTCCTCGCCGCACCACTGCAGCAGCTGCTTGAGGCGCGAGCGGTACTTGGTGTTGGCCTGCGTCTCGCCGATGAGCGCGCTGTACGTGCTGAAGATCACGCCCTTCTTCAGGTTGCCGTTCACGCCCGAAGAGATCTTCGCGTACTTCAGCTAAAAGGGACCAGAACGATACATTTCGAAGTCATCTTTTACTTTTATTAAATAGTGTTCGAAACATCTGGCCTCGCAGCTCACACGATAATAGAAATGACAGCGAGCTCTCGGAACATATCTGCGGTCATGCGTTATAATATAGTCCAATTCATCGCCTAGGATGAAGAGATTTGGATTTCCCCCGGAAGATATGTGAGTAGGAACAACAAACGCTTAGGGCAGTGCCTCACCTTGCTGAGCGAGTGCACCTCGATCTTGCCGGCGCCGATGTCGCGCAGGTCGCGCTCCGCGTCGTACTTGAGGTCGTTGGACACGGACACCCACAGCGCGCGCTTGCGGCCGCGCAGGTGGTTCTCGAAGATATGTGAGTAGGAACAACAAACGCTTAGGGCAGTGCCTCACCTTGCTGAGCGAGTGCACCTCGATCTTGCCGGCGCCGATGTCGCGCAGGTCGCGCTCCGCGTCGTACTTGAGGTCGTTGGACACGGACACCCACAGCGCGCGCTTGCGGCCGCGCAGGTGGTTCTCGAAGATTATGCCCGCGATGGTGCGGCCCTTGCCCACCCCGGCGCCGTCCCCTGGCCGGAAACGAGATCAATTAGATATTTCATTTATTTGTTTATTTGTTTATTTATAGACGACCAACAGGTTACAAAATACCAAACTTACTATTAAGCGTAGCTCAACCAACACAACACAGCATAGATGTAAATAAAGTTCAAAGTATTTATGACTCATTAATTCAAAATATACATCAACCAGGAAAAAGTAAAAACAACAATGAAGGCTCAAATCTCAAGTTATGAATTTAGCAGATGAGTCTTTGTTCTGCGGAATAGTCAAATTAAAAACTAAAAAACACCCCAATCTGTGGCAATGGCCACACGGCACGGGTCGGGGTGACGCGGTACGCACCTATGAGGAAGCCGGCGCGGGTGCCGTCGGGCAGCATGTGCTCGTGCGCCTGCGACGCGTACACCACGGCCTCCAGCTGCAGCGCGGACAGCAGCCCGCCGCGCACCGTCTCGTCGGGCAGCGTCAGCGAGTACGTCACGTCCACCGGCTCCACCGACGACAGCGACGCCGTCTCCACCACCGGGTCGGGGTGCTTGCGGCCCAGCTTCACTGCGACACACTCCACATGTCAAATTTTGAATACAGAAACTCGAAAAAGCCAAATACAAAACTTGAACTGAAATAATTTTCATTTGTTCGTAATTTAGTATCTCACGTTTGGGCGGCATGTAGTCCGCGTACGTCTCGGCGACGCCCATCTCCTCGTCGTCCACCTCCTCCTCCTCGCCGGGCATCTGCAAGTTAGCTTCGTTACATCACCGCTCGTCTGTCGCACTGTGCCCGTCTACGAGGCACGAGCCCACAGTCGGTACCTTGTCCTGGGGCCACGCGCCCTTCTGCGCCCAGGGCGGCACCTGCGCGAACTGCCCCAGCATGCCGGCCAGCGGGCCGCCCATGCCCGACGCCAGGATCTGGTTGAGGTTCTGCAGCAGGTACGAGTTCATGTTCTGCATGCCCACCATCTCCACTGCGGACAGAGGCACCGTCAGGACGCGTGCGTTCGAATGTAATGCGATGGTTGCAATTCTGAAGTGAATGATGTCTAAACAAACTCAAAAGGTCCTCGCGGAAAAGGATGGCATTCGTTTCGGCATTAGATCACCGAGAAGTATTTTGTCATCACTATACAAAAGGAGGAGGCGAGCTAGGGTAAACGACTTGTAGATACACAGGTAAGCAGTCAGACTGAATTATTTGTTCATTAGTGAGGAAACCTATCAGGTAGCAAAGCTTTGTAGCAAAACATTGTATGTAACCTTAGATGTTAATGATGTTATACACAATAAATAAGATTCCACCCCGAAAAGGTTCGACTCACTTCGAAGTAACGAGTGAATTTGGATCAATGGCCTTTTGAGCTAAGACGGTATGATAGCCATGTCGATGGTACTGATTCTGTTGTTGTGCATAATCTCTAAATTGACAGGTCGAAAATAGAGATAATGTTCCCTGCGTCAAAGGACAGCATTAACGTAAGCTGTCCGTTTAGTTTAGTTTACATGTTAAGTGAAACAGAATTAGCGCCATTGTTATTAAAATCGTAAAGAGAACTATTTGTAGTAGTTTTACAATTACATAAACTGAGTTAATCTACTTGTTTCTATTCACAGTGCATCGGTTTACAAATTATTTCAATCGCATCTCAACACACTATGCTTTCGAGATAACCTGTGGAAGACATCAAACATGTAACTGGCGTGAAATTAGGTTTTAACAAGCAATTCAGCGCGCGATATCCACGAGCTATTGAAAATTAATGCACATTGCAAGGAAAAATTGCTGCTAATAATAAGTTAACTATTATAGCTAAAAATACTCTTCACAATGGCGTCGCTATAAGGAACATTCCAAAAAGATGATTTTGTTCATGTTTTTACAGTTTATGCATCAAATTGTACAGATCTAGGGTATAGCGTAAAAAAATCTTCATTTTCCAGCACCCACTCAGCACAGTGAGTGTTGCCGCTCGGGCGGCATAAAAACAAGCAGACTACACAAGTCAGTGCTCGTATTACTTGCGGCTGACGTTAAGGCTCATTTTTTCAAATATATTTACAAAAATTGCTGGGCGAATCGTGTCAGTTTTTTGGTGATCAAACTTATTACGTGGAACTGGACATAGGGCCAGTCGGACTTTAGTCTTTCTTCTTCTTCTCTTCTGAAGTTAAATTTTTTAAAGTGTGGCTTTAGGGTGCATCTTGAAATGCAGAACTTCGCCACATTACTCCTTTTTCAAAAGTGGATTTTTAAGTATTTTTTATATAGGAAGGTGGACACGCCCTCAGTCTGCGCCACGATCGGCGCACTTGTAGCCCAGGGCACATCACGCAGCCGTCAACTCTATTTCCCGCCAAGTGTGATCTCGTGAACTATTGTATTGTGTAGTGTAACTGGTCTCTACAGCCCGGCGCGAGCGGCGCGGGGGCCGCGCGACGCCATTGTCAAGCCGCGAAGCTAATACGTGTAAATTATGGAGCATCCACACAGCAGTTATATAACATGAATAATGAGAATGTTATAACATTCTCTAACATAACATAAATAAGAATAAATAAATAAAAAAATTTTTTGTTACTTTCAATTTGATTTTACACATCTACACCGGCAAAATCCTAACATGTTCTATAACAACGTATAACATTTTGTGCCCATTAGTCCCGATGCCTGAAGCTACTTAAAGAAAAAAATGAAAGAGGAGTTGGATTAGCTTTTATACGTATTTTATGTTTTCTAAGTTGAAAGAAAAAAATTCGCAGTTATACTGGTGCGAACCTATTCAAAAAGTATGAATTTCATACTTTTCGTAACCTACGCTGCTGCCAAAACGACTTTTATTTTACAACAAAAATGATAATTTGCAATTTGTTAGTTTTGAGATTTTCTTGTTTGTATACAACAATAACTGTTGTGTGGGAGCCGGAAGGGGTCGGCGGAGGACGGAGAGGGTCGGTACTCACTCTGCGCGAGGAGCGAGGCCGCGCTGAACGCCGACGAGCCGGCGGCGGGCGGCGGCAGCGCGCCCCGCGCCGCCAGCGCTACAACACGAGAGGCTCGCTTAGCGCCTGCCGCCTGGCGCGACCGTATATGCACCGTGTGCTAAATTATCTAATCCTCTATTGCGATTTCACTTCAAATTAGAAAGGATTCTATAACTATCATTATATCCCACTCTAAACAACAAGTGCCGATGGAACCGTAGCAGCGGAAAGGGACAGATGCATGTTCTGACGTGGCGACGCTCGTCTGTCGCATTGGCTCCGTAGCTACGAGAGACATCGCAATACCGCAGGATGCAATAGCACTCTCGTCTAAGGGAAGCCTTAAAACTTACAACCTAATCAATCGAAATCAGTTTTTGTTGAACCTTCATGAGATGGGATAATGATTTATTATTTACGTAATAATGCTATTATCCGATCGATCGTTTAATGACTACCCTTTGCTATTTACTAATGATCCAGTTTCATTTCTTTACATCCACATCTCTACTTATTTATTTGAATAGTAGAAGCTCACATCGACGGTATCAAACTGTGCAGCGGACCGAATCGATGGACGGAAAATTACTAAATTACCTACAGTTACAGATAAATAAGGACCAATTTCAGTTCAATTTTATTTAATTTTTAGACTTAAGATGATGTTACTACATATTTTATTAATGCCTCACGATGATGTCACTAACTTACTAACAACTGAAACAAAAAGCTCCTAGATTCAATCACGATCGTGTGATAGATGATAAGCTTTACATTCGTAAAGACTGCCAGGATATAAATACATACATCAGTCGAGTGCGAGTGTGTTTGAAAAAAATAGTCTCGCTGACGTCCACGACTTGTTTTGCGGCGACAGTGAAGTTTAGTGCGCAGGAATTAGGACGCAACGCACCGCAATGTCCATCACGAGCTCCGAGCGGGAGGCCGTCGTTACAACAACGAGCACTTACTTCCCCTGCCGAGGCCGAGCCCCGCGGGCTTGGTGAGCGAGCTGGCGGCTATCTTGATCGGCTTCACGTTGGTCGCCTGCCCGAACGCCACGCCGGAGGGCGCTGCGAACAAACACAAGTTCATTATTAAACTTAAGCCTCGATCGAACGTCACTCAGTGGGCCCCTCGGATCATAAATGAGAGAATCAGAATTACCTACAGTTTATCGAATCGAAACAACACACTACACAGTTCGAAGAACCGATGGGAGTCGGTTCGGAGATCGCGAGCGAGTCGTTGGCAGCCAGGTTGGCGAGTTTTGCCGGGACCGTGTCCAGCGGTGGCTGTGGACGTCTATCGCTCGAGATAACGAGGATTTAACTCGCGCAGTTTCGGCGCTCCCCTTTAACATTTCAAAATGTCACGTCGTAGCAGATAATTCCTAGAACGATTTTCATCCTCTACGTTAAATTTCTTTCCAGAAACGGATCTAGATTTCCCTCGGAGAATAAAACTAAGTATTATATACCTAGAAAATTAATTTATCGGTGCTCCAACGGACTTCGTTTCCTTTCCATGAATTTAAATTCAAATAATTAAGTGTAAAAGCTAAGGTAGAGCTCCTGAAATCAACGTAGGAGTAAGTAGCGGCGGTGGCCTATATATTGATCCGTAACTAAAATGGCTTGGCCTCTTCCCGACGCCCACCCGACGGTACTTCGGATGCAGCAAACATATCGCATTATTACCGGCTTGCAGCAATGTTCAATTGTTCATACGCAAAACTAACTTCATCATGTCTTAAAGATGAAATGCCCGATCGTGGAGGTACTTTAACTACATACTTGCTGAATTCAGCAAGTATGAGTGGAGAGACTAGTTAACACTTCTGAGCTCGAGGGCTCCGGTGTTATGTGCGTTTTTGAATTAAATGCCACGTCGATGAAGACGTTCAACAGCGCGAGGCGCGCGTCGGTGTCGCGCTCGGGCAGCGTGTCGTCCAAAAAACGGACGAAGTCGCAAGACTAGTCATACTATGAGTTCCCGTTTTGCATCATCCTCGAAGTGCATCCGCCGCAACGTGCCGCGAGGCGCGTATTCTCGGAAGGTGGGAGTCGGGAGCTCGAACTTTCAACACCCCACACGGTACACCCCCTTTCCCGGTAATTTTCCACCCGAGACGAAAATATACACCTGCCGGGCCACGACCGCGTCGAATAATCGACCTCGTCGCTGCGTTCGACCGCGGGCGACCATAGCAAATGAAAAAAAAAATTCGCCTTCTTCCCTCGTAAACTCTCACAAACAAGACAGAATATTCATTTTTTGTTCGACATTCAGCTTCGCTCGAATAGGAGCCGTGGCCCCGCTAAAGCTTTCATTGAAAGTTGTTTACTGCTTCACAGGCTTCCTATTATTCACGCGGGTCGCACAAACGTTGGCAAATATCCCATCAAGTATACGAAGGCTTTCTTTTCAAAATTTTGCCAATATACAAACTGTACTGTAAACGTGACTAAGGCTGTGCACACATCGGTCGCATCGCGTAGCGTAGTACGGTGCGCAATGTAGGGATGCTGTGAAGCTTCGTTGCCTCGGCCAAAACTTATCAGACATCCGACATTTAAAATATCTGGACAACAAGGAACATTGATACGGAGGAGTAGATTTTTGCCGCGCCACGTCGCTTGCATTGTTTTTTGTTAAAGTCTAATAGCACTAACTAATGCTATCTGTATCCTTACCTATATGTTATGTATGACGAAACATATACATTGTTAGTTTGTCCTTCAATCATGCAGCAACGGATCGACGCGATTTTTTCTTGAGGACTTTGAGAGTGATATAGACTTAGCTTTTTAACCAACTTCAAAAGGTTCTCAATTCAACGCGTATTATTTTTTTTGGCGATGTTACTCCATAATTCCGTCAAATATGGACCGATTTCAATAATTTTTTTTATTTGAAAGGACGTACTGTCAGATTGGTCCCATTTAAATTTATTGAAGATCTGATGAATATGCTCGGTTAGACCAGTCTTTCTCTCTGTTACTGAAACATGAAACTTGAATCCCCAAGAATTAACTTTTCTAGGCTACTATGCCCCACTGGACATAATCCTTACTTCCTTACTAATATTATAAATGCGAAAGTGTCTTTGTTTGTTGGTTTATTTTAATCACGCAGCAAGAGATCAACATGATTTTTTGCGTATTATTGAGGATCTAGAGAGTGACATAGGCTACTTTTTGTCCCGCAAAAACAAATGGTTCCCACGGGATTTAAAAACTTAACTCCATGCAAACAAAGTTAACAATAAAACAAGACTAACAGTGGGCTGCACTTACCCGCCAGCGGGTTGGTGGTGGCTCTGACAGTGACGGGCATCACGGTGTGTTGGGGCTTCGCCTTGTCGCCCATGCGCGCCGCCGCCGCCAGGGTCTTGCCTCCACCTGCCACCACAAACTTACAATTAGGGCTTTTAGGATTCAAATAAAGGGCAAAACTGTCTGAGACCTTCATTGGTGAGTGAAACCTAGAGGCTCTCCGCATCGGTCGACGGTTGAAGAGAGAACCGAGGATATAGTGATGACAAACAGATACGACTGGTAGTCACAATATCATAGTCAGGTAGTGGTTTCAAAATAATGCACAAACAAAACACAATCACTTTGGATAATCACATATGTTGTCTCTGTAGATAATATATTTGATTTCATAAAGCAATGAGCTACACACCCGGGACCTCCAAATTGTCTGGATCCTCATCATCATCAAAGTCTGAGTCGTCGTCTGAGGGGTCGTGCTCCCCAAACGCTTGTCGTTTTGACTGAAACACCATACACATTAGTTACACAAAAATAGTAGTTGTTACTTGTACACATCAGCAACATTACAACATAAACAACACAGATACCACAATATTATATTAAAATATTCACAAACCAGTTAGACAGTGGATATGTCTAGGTCATGAGAAGTCACTTGCCAATGAAGTCACTTCAGAAGAAAATGCACAACAGTACAACTGATTGATGCTTACTTTGAAAACTTTTTGACAATTGAAAATCTTGGCTGCAACTCAGGTTTTAAATATTTGCAAGGTATATATAATACTGAAAGAAAAAGTAATATTTTGCTGTAATCCCCAAATAGAAAAAATCCATATAGCAACACGCGTTTCCCGCGCCTTACACCGTCGCTTCCCCAGAATAGAACAAACATGGAAACAACACAGCACCAACACGTAGCGCCACACAAAATCCTTCAAAACACACTTTACCTATGTTTCACTCCAACACCAGAACATCATTAGGAGATGTTGACTCAACAATGCACAATTGCAAAGTCTTTGCAACTTACATTATTACAGCTATTACTTTTCTTTCAGTATTACCATGGAATTCAAGTAACGCCTGCTTCTATCCAAGTATGTATAATTCCATTTTTTTACTTAGCACATTTACACCATAAATAACAGACGAATATTAAATGCCCCTTCATTGCTTCAAATGTTTTATTACAATTTTTAATGGTCATATTTCAACATGATTTAAAAAAATAATAATAAAGCTGTTGTAACAAATATGGTGGAAACATTAGCTCATATTATTTGAAAGAAAATCTCAATAACATAAAAATTATCAGTGCAATCATAAAAATCATGAAACAACAATATTGTAAGTTTGTAAAAAAAAATATTTCATCATAAAATAGGCTACAGTAGGTATATAAACATATTGCAATGAATAGGGCAATAAAAATCAATGGTTTGGCACCTAAGTGTTTTCAATTTCAATGGTTCTGCATCTGGCAACTGCACAAGTTTGCAGTGTACTTATATAACTGATAACACAGGTTTATATCGCAATTTAATACCATTGTATTCTTTTCTAAGCATAAAACAATATACTAACATACACACAGCAGAAACCTAGCTCGAAACATACTCACAAGTTCACTGAATTGAGCTCCTTACTAAACAGTGCAATCTAACAATTTTTCAAATTAAATAATTGGTCCTACTTCAACTAAATTTCATGTAATATAACATAATGCATTTCGTTTATCTTTCAAAATCATTACGCGAGTCTAAATGTAGTCAGAAGTTAGCGAAATTGAATCTGTATACTGCAAAACACAAGTGTAATGTGTTTAAGTAAAGTGCATTTCTAAGGCCGTATTCTAAGTCTAGACCTAGAACCTTCCAAGAAAATCAATACAGCCACACCCAACTTGCATAATTAAATGCTAACGCAATCTAAGACATACCAATTTTTGGAATAAAACACAAAAATATTATCACATGTGGGACTGTCATTACCTCATGACGCTTTTTTTGGTTAGAAATCATAAAAACAATGAAAAAATCGCCTAAAAATTAGTGCCTTTTATAAAATACACTATGAGCTTTATTCAGTAAACCTTTTTTATTGTGAAAAACATATATTAGGCTACTATAATCAATGAAAAATATAAAGTTGAACAATGATAAGTTACTTAAAAAGTATCAAAACAAAAAACTATCATTACCATTTTTATCCTTGAATTAGGTTCAGCAGAGTAATTAGCGACAGTTTATTAATGCTTAATTATTGACAATTAATAAATCTTCACAATAACATCACACGCGTGCACAAAACTGCAAAACTTATTATTTTGCACTTGATAAAAACTAGACGACCTGACGGCAGTCAATTCTTCCGCCATATTAAAAATGTTAAACGTTCAAAAGAGAAAGAATGAGACTAAAATAGTGTTGCCGTTCGATTACTTCCTTCACTTCGAAATATATCACCAAAAATTATTCAACCAGTATACAATAAATCATTTTTCTGGAACATTTGAACAATGAATGTGAGAGTTACTGTTCAACTAGTTAAATTTAATAATATTATAACATCTTTAAAGGTAAGATTTTAAGATTTAACCTAAATCATAAGTTCAGAACTGAATTATTTTAGTCAATGTAACCGAAACATTGTTTACTGCGCATGCCTATTGCTCAAACATCGATTCATGATTTTGACAAAAAGAAAGAAAAGTCAAAGTTCTCGATTTTTCGTTCCGAACAGGTACTATCGATCGTGGTACTATCTATGAGATATCGATTCTATTTTGAGGTAATCGAACGTAAGAAAAAAGATTCCCAGCGCCTGCGATTTCATCAGTGTGCATTCGTGATACGGGTGATACGATAGCCCGTGATACACAAGCTAATGCCCGTGATACAAATGCTTGTTACTCGTACAAAAGCATGCCAGTCACAAGCAATATTTATGAAGAAATAAATAGTATTTCAATACAACTCGCGATTATATTAGGCAAAAAACTAACAAAACAAGCACAAAAATCTGTCAAAATCTTTTTAAATGGCTTTCATGTTTTGATAGGCACTGAGTTACAGAATTAGCCCCTGTGATTAGCCCCCAGGCCACCTCAAATTTTGCAGTCTGTGGCACAGAGTAGGTACTTTGCACAGTACTTTTATCCATAGTAATCTGTGGGTACCGTAGACAGAGAAGGCAATAGACCAAGGTACTGTGTAACCGCGACTGAAATAGAGATAACATGACGTAACGATGACGTCACATGACAAGTTCGAGTTTAATGTTGCCACAATAACTGCACTCCCCTAGTACCCCAAATTAGATGGAAAATTCTTCCCAGGATTTTTAAATAAAACGACAAAACAGATGCTGAACTGTTTTATTTTTTAAATAACATACCTACACATATAAGGTTGTCTGGGAGAGACATACCTATTAGGGTAAGCTTCTATTTTTTACATATATCTTAATATTGTGTGCAATAAAGAATTTATTATTCTTTATTGCACACAATATTAACTTCAACCACCACTTAAAAGTATAAAATAATTTTAGTTTGTACACGTAAGTCGGTTTTTTAAAAATATTTTTTTTTATACTAAAGTTTTTTAATGTACTTTCATAGGACCAATTCACTAGATAATTATTTGCTCCTTAAAAAAAATATTGAAATGCCGAATAGAAATTTAGCATATGTGAGTCACTTTGAAAAAAGATGTATGTAACACAAAGGAAAATTTTTTTCGTTACTAGTAAGAATGTTACACAAAATAATTTGTAATGAACAGTTAAAATTTTCCTTCGATCGAGTAATGCTATTGAATTAAAAGCAACAAAAATTGTATATTTAGTCATCAAAATCATCATTAATGAAATTAACAGTATATTCCTTTTTTCAGGCAGTCGTATAAAACTGCAACTCTTCACAGTTTAAGTTAATAATTATTTAAAAAAAACATTAAAAGTCTGCCTCTAGCTATTTAAAAATGGCTTTAAAAATTAAGAACTTTGTAAATAAAATAATTCTTAAGATCGCCAACAGTTCTCGACTGGTTGTTGGACATTCGAACGAAACTTCAGGATGATTCAGAACAGTAACCGACACTATCTAACTGAATACACTTTAATCATCGCCGACATATATTATATTCTAGTATCCATCATCTTTCTTTTCTTTTCTCATAATATTCATTTCTTCCATCACGACTTTATTTTGTTTCAACAAAAATTAAAAAAAAAATTGAAAAAGTAGCCAAAGTAACCCGCCGTTACGGTATGTCAGAGGACATTACTAAAAAAAAAACCTATCTCCGTGCCAAATTTCAGCCATATCGGTTTAGTGTGGCGTATTGAGTAACAAACATCCATATGTTTGTTACTCAATCACGCCACACTAAACCGATATGGCTGAAATTTGGATGTATGTATGGATGGCCCTACATACATTCAAACTTTCACATTTATAATATAAGTAGGATAGGGAAAATCGGGACATTGTATAGGTACCTAAAGCTGGCAACACACATAGATACTAAATTTTCTTATTAACTGTCAGTTTGTTTCGCACAAAAGTGTGTCGACCTTGAAAAAAACTGGTTACACGATGAGGGACAAAAAATTGGGTAGCTGCGTCTCTGTTTATCACATTAATAACTTTATTTCTGCTCTCTTTTTAGTGTGAGTGAGAAAGAAATCGTCACTGGCTCTATGTCTTCTCTCTCTACGGTGGGTACTTTGTATAGGACAGGCTTAAAAGGGCTAGAACCCAGAGCCGTAAAACCAGTTATTAAATAAAAACTATCTCTGTGTCAACAAATAATTTTTTGAGAAATGCAGCCTCTAGAAACTCTCTTACAAGAACATTTAATTTCTTTGGGTTCAGCAACATGCCGAAACTAACGGGTGACGTCATATTGCTCCAGTGATTCATAAGACAGTAATAACTATCCTGTGTTCAATAACAATTGTAAATTTTTTATTTTTTTTGAAAAGAGCAACCGCCGAGTTTCTTACCGGCTCTTCTCGGCAGGAAAGGCATTCCGAACCAGTGGTAGATTCATTGACGATTCAAAAGTGCTTGTAAAAGTTTATTTGAATAAAAAATATTTCTATTTCTATTTCTATTTCTATTGCCAACATAATTTATGTCAAAAAGGAGTTTTCTAAAAAGAGTTAATTCTTGGTTCGACTGGCTTTATGAAAAGTCATTAATCCAAAGAAAGAAAAAAATTGTTGTCATTTTTCAGTCAGTTGTCAGTATAATAAATAAGAGAAAAATATTTGTCAAACGTTTTAAATAAATATTAATTCTATAAATAATTATTCTAGCGGGAATTGTTTATTCGTTAATTCCTCAATTCAATTTGTGAACCATCTTGGAAGATTATAAAAAATGTGAAGTTTGCAGCATGAATGTTAAAAGTTCTGAGAAGTTCTTGCTTTTTCCAATGGTATCAAACTGGTAAAGTGCCTACCTACCTGTGCTACCTACGATTATTTTTATCTGCTATTCTATCGAATGGGATAAAAAGAAGACTGCAGTGATACTTTGCTTTGCTTAGCAGATAAAAAGATGCTATTGCATTGAAAAAACTTCTAGAAAGAAAGAAAGAATTCAATTTAAAGTAACTAATTTTGTTTCAACTAGTTGTAATATTGTGAATAAAAATGAATAAATACTAGACTCATATTGATCCTTGTTTTATTTACGCAACTTTTGAACTTGATCTTAGAATAATAGATTTGGTAGCACATCCCTGTTTTTGTCGATATCGATAAAATCTAATTATCGATAAGACAAATCTATCGATACATTACATCCTTAGCTTTGACAATTCTTTCTTCATTACATGGGTTGGTAGTATTGTTTTTCTTTTATGTAGTTGGCTAAAATAAAAACAAAGTCTCGAAATTTTTTTATTTGAAGTTCCGCCTCTTAAAACGGAGTGATTACATTCTCTTTGGAGAAATGTGTTGGTGAATTCATGGCGAATTTGTTACCTACCTATTTGTTACATATCGAGTAATTAATTGGTGTTGTGTAATATCCAGATTATTTATTTTGTACTAACAAATAACATTTATGAATTGAAAAGCTCTTTCAATTATGGATTCCTTAGTTGGCTACGGAAGCGACGACGAGGGAGAATCTGGTCGCTACGGATATCAGCCATCGGTAAGTAACCCGAGTATATTATGAGCTTTGTTTCTTAAATCGTTGGCTAACATTTAGATAAGTCGCCCCAAATTTAAGTCTACTTACTTAATGTTTCATGAGAAATAGGCAGCATTTTTGTATTTGCTAAAGGAGTTTTAACTGTAGAAGTTCCGCCCAGAAGGAGTGCTATATTATGATTTGTGTTTATCTAGCTTGAGCAAAAATGTATGGCTGGTCGGTTATCACTTGTAATTTGACCATTATTGTAATAGCACTCTGACACAGTTTCAGCACTCTGGTCTCATGAGTAGGAGGTCTCGCGTTCGATTCCTAGCAGGGACTGCTTGGGACTATCTAAATTGTCTCTGGTAGGCTTCAGCTGTTGATAGTTCTATTGGCTAACTTTAATTAAGCTTTATGTATATCAGGTATAATGCCATGTAGAAACTGATAGGGTTACAGGTTTAATTAAAACTGCCATACCTAGGTTGCTCTGCTTTTATCTTTAATTGTATCAACACTTACCTCCAGAGGGGATATTCTCTTATCTCAGTGGCTGTGGAAAACAACGGTTGCTAGTGCCAAGAACTGTGTCATATTTCATCATACAAAATGCAAATTTGACCGTTGTTAGCTGCTAAATGCCATAGGAACCGTACATATTTAAGTTTATAATCATATGTTCTAGTCATTTAGAAATGTTTATAGAAGTAACACAATTCAGTACACCAAACCCAACCAAAGGAAAAATAAAAAATACCACTCACTGATAGCCACTGAGATAGAGAATAGCCAGTAGGGTGAGATAGCTGTCAAGGGCTACCTTGTAGAAAAGTAAACTGTATACTGTATATAATAATGAGTGCAACAAGTAAGAAACAGATATTAATCAGTGTTCTCTGCTTGACAATAGCCTGGTATTCTAGGGAGGCGGTGCCGGCGCCCGCCGCCGCGACGACGACCCCAACTGCGACAACTACGACGCCGTCAACATGGACATGAGTGAGGTGAGTTGATGCCTGTTACTCCCTGACTCAGTGTAGACTGTAGACTAGCACTCATAGTGTACTCGTTAAGGCTAACTTGTGTGTAGCAAGGGGGATATATCCTTGTCACAGCAGAGACGATTTTCATCTTTAATATTGAAAAGCACTTTTAAATTTAAGAAAATCCTACATTTAAAGAAGTTTTTTTTTTTTTTTGCATTTTGTCCATACAGCAATTGTTAAGAACTGACACTAAAACCTCACGTCTGTATAGTTGTCAAAAAGCAAAAAATTAAGCATTGCTCACAGGCAGATAATGGAGTGTGTTCACTAATATTGACTTTTAGCTCTACCTATTTTCTGTTAAAAATAAAAAATACAATTTGAAACATCAAGTAGTCTTGCAGATATGGAATTTTAAAATGAGCCGTGGCAAATAATGGGAGTGAGCAGAGCGTTCCAAAAATGACTTCACTCTGAGTGGACTCAATATGTCGGGAAATTTTAAATGCCCGTAAAATCATTAATACTTTGAATTTTGAATGAAACAAAACTAATGTATTTGTATGTATAAGTTACATACTCTACTGTGTCAAATTTTCAAAGGATAGGACGTGCGATTAAAAAAATTCTGGGAGCCCCTGCTTTTGCATTACTAATGGTAGAAAAAAGACAACACGGTTGTAATATGTGTGGTTAGTTTTTTCACTCTGGTCAATTATTTTACGCCTGTTACTAAATTGGACTTGTGTTTCTTTGTGACAAGGATTTAGACCAGCGTACCTATTTATAATCTGGGATATTTATAGCATATTTTCGTAATTTAAATTCCTTCTAGTCCATAGATACATGACTCTGTAGGAACTTATATTATCATACTTCTATTTTAACAAAGTATATTATTATAAGGCGGGCCTCTATCTATTATTAAATATTTATTTGAAACAATTTACATGAGCGAGTAATGTAAAATCATATGAAAAATGATCATCTTAAAATAGTTCAAATGAAAAATCTGTTTTCAACGATGATATTAACACTTTTATTATTTTATATGTTACCCATTTGTAAATTGACACAATACAAAAGTCAAATACTGCCCGCTGTGGTGTCCCGACGCGCGCCCGATGCCGCCCACCCTTACTGCTAGCATGTGAGTACGTAGCTTTAAGATGTTACCTGTTACGGACAAAATGTTTCAATCTGTATTTTGTGCTATGTGCCGGAGAGGTAACTAATGTCTACATTTATCATCAACTGCAAATTACTAATATTATTAATAAATTATTTATAATTAAAATATCTGATCACTCGGAGACCCCAGCACTGATGATCACAGTCACTTCTCATTGACAAAAAATTAGCGAGCAACCTATCGAGATCGTTTTGCGTTGCTAGCTGTCTGCTTCCCAATGGAGAAGTTTTATGATGTTGCTATTTTATTTAATGTGATGGAATTAAAATATATCTCAAAACTAATAATAAATTACAGTTAAACCCGTCAATATTATAACTGTAGTAGATTACTTAAAGTTTGTTACTGCAGAATTTCTGATGCACAACACCCAATGACTAAGTGATAATTTGCCTTTAAATTGATATATACCCAGTGATAGACTTATTGTTTAATCTCAGCCATCTTGTAAACAAAACACGACACAAACGAAAGTGACTGCATACCAATGAATTTGCTGAAACTATTCTTGCAAGCGTAATTTCAAAATCCTGAAAGCATTTTTTATATTCTGATATATACATATATTTTTTCATTCTGTTATATATTTTTTTTATTGTTATATTTTTGTTTTACTTAATGCAAAATGAAATGGAAACTACTCCATTGTTGGAAAACAAAGATTGTGATGGTCATGATGTGATGTTGCACATGTTAAGTGCTGCAGTCTGTACCAGGTCTGCTATAGGACATGTTGAAAGCGTTACTTCTAGGAGTGTATCTAAGCCGTTACAATCCCTGGTGCAGCATGAAAAACAAATGCACTAACAATATGAAACCGATGCACAATTATACCTACCTAAAATACAGTTTTTTCAATCAATTGGACTACAAAATCCTGCAAGTATTGCAGTTACGGTGCAATTTTGTTTTTCATTGCTAAAATCTTTCACTTTTCCTTCTATTTGGATTAGATATATGATTGGGTCAGTAACGTAGTATCTAAGCCTATCTATTATACACAATATTTCTAGATTGTGGTTTTGAAATTTATTTTCTTTGCTTTACTATAAATATATTAATAATTATATATCTATAAAAATCTAAATAAACATTTGTTTGGAGAAGATATTCCTTGAGTAATGAAGAAAGACTTTTTGACCATTCCTTGATGCCTTAAAGGACTACAAGGGTAAAAAGTGGTTATTTTGTCTGACGAAACAGTTTTTAAATGCTGAATCCACAGGCATGAACTTTATTGTGGCGATAGGACCCAAATAATGGATAAATTGGTGCTACTTACACAGCGCAGGCTGTATTATAAATAGTAACTTGGGCGACAGAAACCAGCCTCAAGTAAAATACAAATATCGTTTATTTGAATAAAAAAAAATAATAGCTGTTATGTATACGTGATGTATACTAAAACTTTATATGTCTTATAACTAGTATAAATATTACTAAATATTATTTGAGCTCTATAAATTAAAATTTAAAATTATGCTATTATAATAATTGAAGAATCTACCAACGGTTCGGAACCAGATACTGCTGAGAATAGCCGGCAGTTGCTATTTTCAAAACAAATTGTTATTATGGAGGTACAAGTAGTGGTGTAATAAGTTATCATTGCACTGTGTCGGGGGCGGCCGGGCGCCTTGAGATGATGACATTAACTTACTATTTAGCTACTTGGCTTCCACTTACCGACACGATATAAATACCTATACAGTATGTTAGCGTGGGCCGCGGAAGTTTGGATCCCGCGATATACGGACCGACAAGTAATGTGAAATTAATGGTATCAACGGGATAATCAGTGAATCACAATTCATTACATTGAGAAGTGATATAACGACTGCCCGTCGGATGAGTCCACGGGACCACAATATGCGAGGCGGCTCGTACGTCCCCTCGGCACGGTCGCGAGTGTAGCTGTGAATGCGTTGTCGCAGGAGTCGCAGGGCGCCGAGTCGGAGCCCGAGCTGCCGCCCGCCGCGCCGCCCGCGCCGCTCGCCGTCGCGCACGACGCGCACGATGCGCACGACAGGCAACACTCGAGTGAGTATTCTCGCTTTTGAATAGGACTCCCCTTCTTTATGAACCGATAGATGTCCACCGCACATGACTCGGTCCAGACTTTGTCCAGCGGCTCCCTGTGACTCGTCTGATGTCGTGGGTCCACCTAATGGGAGGTCTACAGATCTTGCGTTTTCCGGCGCAAGATCGCCATTCCGGCAGCTTTGGACCCTAACAAAAGATTCATACTCATAGAAAAGTCTATTTTGCGCTCGCCATAATCGAGAGATTTGCTATTGTATGCCTAAACAATGTGTTTCCATGATCTTGATTCTTGACACTTCAATGGGATCTGGTAGGACTCTTTGTGGTCGGTGGTTATTAAGTTTAATGGATGAAGTGTTCTCGCCAGGTTGTATAGGTATATTAATACGGACAATTGAATTGTAATTGTCAGATGACAGCCGAGAACGCGATCGCTCGCGCTCGGCGGACCGGCGCGACAGGCGTCGAGACCAGGAGCGGGACCGCTCGCGAGACCGGCCGCGCGACCGCGACCGCGACCGCGACCGCGACCGCGACCGCGACCGGGAGCGCAGCTCGCGCGAGCGCCGCTCGCCGCGCAGGGACGAGCGCCATCGCGCCCCGCGCCGCGGCTTGCTGGGGGACCGCCCCGACGAGCGGCCCGACCCCAGGGTGAGAACCACACAATCATACGCTGATTTACGTCACGCTGGCGTGGCGCTTCGGTTTTCCATTGGTTATATAGTTCAAAAGCATGGCTAGTTAGGTCGGGGACTAATATTATCTATCCCCAACCTAACCGAACATGAATCCAATATTACTCGACAGGTATGCTCTATCTGATGTAAAAATGTTCAGATTTAGAGTTTAACTATCGAGTTAACTCAGCATGTATTACCAAAAAGATGGAGTTATATTGTCTGTGTGCCAAATCCCATTGTAGTAATGTATCTGTCCGTGCGTGTGCACAGGGCGCGCCGCACCCGCCGCCGCCGCAGCCGCCGCCCCGCCAGCCAGCAGCCGGCGCGGCGCGCACGCCCGACGCCCGCGACGCCGTCTCGCCCAGGTACGTGCTGTCGCGTGCTAACAATCACAAACCTGTCGATCGGCAATGTCACTGCGTATAGGAGTACCTACCTACTTATACTCTTCGCTCGGTGCATCCATTTTGCATATTGAAATAGAAATAGAAATATTTTTTATTCAAATAAACTTTTACAAGCACTTTTGAATGGTCAATAATGAATCTACCACTATTCTCTATTATCTATTGTATACTGAATGGTTTTGAGTCGTTTGAAAGCCGCTTAACGATCCCAATGCGATAATAAATTTTTTTGAGAATGAACAATTGTCCGTGTAGAAAAATAAAATAATAATCGTTGCAGGTTTATAGAGCAGCGCGATCGGCGCGACAGAGAGCGCGAGCGCGAGCGGGACCGCGACAACCGGCCCGCCCCGCGCTGCGAGGAGAGGCGGTGAGTATTGTAGAGCGGCGCGATCGGCGCGACAGAGAGCGCGAGCGCGAGCGGGACCGCGACAACCGGCCCGCCCCGCGCTGCGAGGAGAGGCGGTGAGTATTGTAGAGCGGCGCGATCGGCGCGACAGAGAGCGCGAGCGCGAGCGGGACCGCGACAACCGGCCCGCCCCGCGCTGCGAGGAGAGGCGGTGAGTATTGTAGAGCGGCGCGATCGGCGCGACAGAGAGCGCGAGCGCGAGCGGGACCGCGACAACCGGCCCGCCCCGCGCTGCGAGGAGAGGCGGTGAGTATTGTAGAGCGGCGCGATCGGCGCGACAGAGAGCGCGAGCGCGAGCGGGACCGCGACAACCGGCCCGCCCCGCGCTGCGAGGAGAGGCGGTGAGTATTGTAGAGCGGCGCGATCGGCGCGACAGAGAGCGCGAGCGCGAGCGGGACCGCGACAACCGGCCCGCCCCGCGCTGCGAGGAGAGGCGGTGAGTATTGTAGAGCGGCGCGATCGGCGCGACAGAGAGCGCGAGCGCGAGCGGGACCGCGACAACCGGCCCGCCCCGCGCTGCGAGGAGAGGCGGTGAGTATTGTAGAGCGGCGCGATCGGCGCGACAGAGAGCGCGAGCGCGAGCGGGACCGCGACAACCGGCCCGCCCCGCGCTGCGAGGAGAGGCGGTGAGTATTGTAGAGCGGCGCGATCGGCGCGACAGAGAGCGCGAGCGCGAGCGGGACCGCGACAACCGGCCCGCCCCGCGCTGCGAGGAGAGGCGGTGAGTATTGTAGAGCGGCGCGATCGGCGCGACAGAGAGCGCGAGCGCGAGCGGGACCGCGACAACCGGCCCGCCCCGCGCTGTGAGGAGAGGCGTTGAGTATTGTAGAGCGGCGCGATCGGCGCGATAGAGAGCGCGAGCGCGAGCGGGACCGCGACAACCGGCCCGCCCCGCGCTGCGAGGAGAGGCGGTCAGTATTATATGGCGATTTTTACTATTGCTCTCTTGAACTGGGCAGAGCGGACCTCGTGCTGACCGCTAGTGTACGAAGGGCGCGTTTTGCACTGAAATGTATTTATATCAAAAATAACATGCAAATACCGCCACTATTTTGAATTTGCCAATTGTCCGACTCAAATGTCGATAGTAAAGTTTTAACAACGAAATTAATATATATTGTGTCTTGTTGGTTGTGTGTGTTTACTTGATCGTGTGCGGCGCAGGTCGGCCGGCGGCGGCGGCGGCAGCGGCGCGCCCGGCAGCAGCGCGGCGTCGCGCGAGCGCCCGCGCGGTGCCGCCTTCCCGCCGCCGCAGCACGCGGGGTCAGTTCATTTGCTAAAATATTTTAAGCCTCGATAACCCAACGGTTAAAGGTACGGACAAAAAACTGAAAGGTCGACGGTTCGGTCCCCACTCACAGCACTATTGTCACACCCGTATTGTGGTGATGTTGAATCCGATTTGCCGTAGTCGATGTAGAGGCGAGTCCGGGAGTCGACCGCGCCTTGCTCGGCTCCGGGACCTCGGATGCTTCACAAATAGTCCCCCAGCTTTTCAATCGCTCGTTTTCATATCGCCGTTGTGTTCATCGGTCGCAGGCCGAGCGAGCGCGAGCGGCGCGGCTCGCCCCCCTCGGGGGACTACCGCCCCTCCTCCTACAAGGTCAACAAGAAGCTGGAGGTCATGGAGAAAATGGGTGAGTTCACATCTACGGCTTCGACCTTTATCTATGTTGCATTAAAGTTGGGAATAATAGGGAATTAAAATGACGGTCGATCGGCTAGTTAGCGATAAAGTATGTACGAGTAGATGTTACCGCAGGGCTGCAGATCAAGACCCCCGACGGCTCGATGGCGACGGCGCGGCAGCTGCGCGCGGCCGCGCAGCCCGCCGGCGCGCCCGCCGCCTACGCGCTGCAGTCGCACCGCGCGCTCGACCAGGTCACATACACGCTGATAAACAAATATTACGTATTTTATAATTGACTGCAAACCTACGAACACAGATTTGCCGATCGTGGGCGTGGGTTGATTTCTGAAGGGAGACTGACGATCGACGATGTCTTGCAAATTATTTATTTATTGTAGCCGTTGGTGCGATAAGGATGCGCAATAAATTTGAAACCTGTTCCACGGCTGCATCCGCAGGTGCAGAAGCGCAAGCTGCTGTGGGGCAACAAGGGCACGGCGGAGGCGGAGGCCGCCAAGTGGAGCGGCGCGCGCTTCGCGCAGGACGCGGACGGCAAGCAGGTCTCCAAGTTCATGCGCCTCATGGGCATCAAGGACCCAGGTGACCGCGCCTCCCTCTCCACCGCATGCACTCTCCCGTTATACATCCTCACTAATATTGACCAATAAATTAATTGCATCTAAGTGTGGCGTTCAGGGTTAGAGTTAATTTCAATTTATTTCTGGTTCAGCGAGATTATTTATTAAATGTTTAGCCAGCCTTTAGATTGTAATATTTAATAAGCCATGAATTTTCCCCCAGCGGCGGTGAAAACGGACACCGTGGACGCGACGCAGGACCCCAACAAGAAGCAGGAGGAGCTGTTCCAGGCCATGCAGGCGCAGTACGAGGTGGCGCGCGCCACCACGCACACCATGCGCGGCGTGGGGCTGGGCTTCCAGCGGGGGAACTTCTAGAGCTGAGGCGCGCGGGCGCAGCGCCGTGTGGTGTGCGCCGCCGACGTGCATCGAGAGGCAGCAGGAGCTATCTCAGCGCGCCACTACGCGCACCGTGCGCGGCGTGAAGCTGGGCTTCCAGCGGGAGGAGCTTCTAGGACTAAAGCCATGCATACATACGGGCGCAGTATCGTGTAGTGTGCACCGACTTGCATCAAGAAACGGCAAGAGCTATTCCAGGGCATGCATGCGCAGTACGACGTGGCGCACCCCACCGGCGGGGAAACGGATAAAACTGATTACTATCCGCAGCCTCATGTGCAGTGAGCTAGTTAGCGACATCTAGTAGCGTCACATTACAGTTTTGAATTTCGTTTTCTTATACAAACTCATAGTAGGGTCACGCAACTAATGTCCCTTTAACTGAACGTCTCATGGCGCGGGCTTCCAACGGGAATTATTCGAAACTAACCAAGAATGGATCCATCGGGATCGTAAGTAGGCGAAGTGTGTATTAAAGAATTCGACATGCTAGCTAGTTGCTTCAGTCAAAAGTCCGACTATTTCTTACCTAGTTGTAATGATAAGTTATTTGAACTTTTTCTAGATGTTTAAGATAATTTAGACTTTGTGTGATATCCAAATTTTATATATAAAACGACTAACGATAATGTCTCCCTCACTCGATAAGTGACTTAGTTTGTAAATAGGTATATTTGTACTGTATAAAAATAGGTGTATCATCATAAAGAAGTATTCATGTTTTCTTTATATCACTGTATTATATAAATCTGGGTTTAATTGACGAGTTGCACATGTCGAAAACTGAGATGGATTTTGTCAATTTTAGACTCAAGACAGTATAGATTAGTTTTCACCTTGCAAAAAAAAAACTTAGAGAATTTGGAAAGTTTTCACCTTGTGCTATGTGTGATATAAGCTCTCGAGATTGATAAATAGGTAATGGTAGTGACCGTTGCTAGTCGGTACTTTGTTTTCCTATAGTTGGTAAGTTTACTCGTTAGGTATCTCTCATTTTTCTTAACGGCAACGATCACTACATTTGCTTCGTATGAAACAAAAAAATAAATATTATTATTACTAAAACAAACTTAGTTTTATTTTTCGTTGCTGGTTCGAGCATAAAGTACAACTTATAAAGTAAAATTGGCGTTTTGACCGTGAAGGTAATGAAGGTATTAATTTGACACATTGGCAATCTATCAAAATGCATAAATACCTAATTTGGTCGGTTATTTATAACTTTCAATCTATCGGTAATCTCTAATAAGTTACTAAGCAACGTTAAAAAAGATGACTCACAAAGCACGAGTCATTCCTTAAATATTTATCGATATCGATAAAAATCTATTGTGTGCAGCCATCTCTTTTTAATTAATTAAGTTGGCAGCAATGCTATGAAGCAGCATAAAAACATATAATAATTACTTTGTAATGTTGGTGCTAATTTCTAACTTCATAGTTCATACCAAAGACAATATCTTATGTATTATGTCTCGTGCCTAGGTAGGTAGGTATGTCTCTGTTTCGAACAGACTTTCAAAATAGGTACCTACCACCTACAGATGCCTATTGGGATTCATTACAGAATTTTAGTCTCTACGGGCAGTGATCGAATTATTTGTACACTGAGGAGCAAACTGTTCATTCGAATGAATAATTCACATTTGTCCCATCTAGGTTGTACAAAACAACAATGGTAACCTATGGTAAACATTTTAATTTAAGCCACAGATTACTATAGATACTACGTACCTATATCTACGCTGTACCCTGTGCTTGTTCCTTAAGGTCTAGTCTGTGGTTTACGTCAAATCTCTGGCCGAAATCCGAAATCTGTCTGTGGCCCAAGTACTCTGTGGCCTAAATTATTTTTTTTGTCTATGCAAAAAACTGCGGGATTTACCGATTTAATTTAATTATTTAAATACATAGTGATAATTATTTAAATATAATAGTTCTTGAATGGTTTGAATCATTTGTTTTGTAACACTGGATATCGTGCGCCAGTGTGCAGATCGACAGATCACAGCAGTGTGTACGCGACAGGTACCTATATCTCCGAAAGCTACTTTAGCAGCAAAGCAAAGTATGTTGTAAGATTGTTTCGAAGAACGCGAATTGTTGTAATTGCATTTCCTGCTGCAGAATGGACGAGG
This sequence comes from Hipparchia sbordonii, assembly GCA_038048805.1. Lineage (NCBI taxonomy): Eukaryota > Metazoa > Arthropoda > Insecta > Lepidoptera > Nymphalidae > Hipparchia > Hipparchia sbordonii. Next base: position 70,991 of record CM076107.1, on the reverse strand, counting down.
GCGAGACGAAGACTTGCGAAAACTGGTGAGTGGAGCTGCGGCGCAGTGCAGCACGATGTTGTGTCAATAATTGCACTATTTTTAGATACATACGATGTGAGTTTATTTTAGGATAAATGGAGCAAATTACATGTGTTATACGCTGTCCGGTCGGTTGTTTACCTCTTCATCGAAAAGTTTCGCCGTCCATTCCCCTTCCGGCATTTACTCGATTTTCAAATTTATTTTTCTGTTTGTAAAAAAATCTACCCTCATTTTGAATATTATATTAATTTATTAATAAAGATATACCATCTTGGTCTCATTTGCTAAAGTTAAGTAGAGAGATAGATTTAGTAAAAGTTATGCAATTATCTTAACAGTTTCTTGGCACTGCCTGAATAAAGGTCAATAGTCCAAGGCATTTCATTTGTTCAGTTAATTGGGACAAAGTTTTTTGAACTGTTATAGGTTCCCTCCCTAGGTTGCCTTTACTGAACAGAAAGATTCCTAGTTTAACATCCTCTAGAAATGCTCTAGAAATAAAAGCTGTTGATAAGAACAAGAGAACAAGTTCATGCTTATCATTGCTGTACCCTGTTGATCACAATTTTGGATTTTGGTCACAGTATGAAATTATACTGGCCTTTATATTTATGACTCACTTTTCTGTGTTTGAAAACTTTGTACCTAATGTAAGAATACTAAAGTATTTAAATGAGCCTTTGAGACCAACAAAAATTCTAAAGTATATTTAATTATTTATCTCCTGTAAGCCAACACATTTGTGTGACGACTTTTGTGTGAGAATGTCTAGGCTTTTGCTGCTTTTGATGGACTAGCTTTTGCTAAGAGACAGTAAGCAACAGCAGATACTCTAAAAAGTTATGACTATGTTATGGGCTGCTTTTTAATATCTTTTCCTTTACATTATTCGATTTGCTGTCCTAAAGCTAAAATGTTAGCAACCAAAACCATATTTTAAGCTATGATCCAAAAAGCAGCATTCTATAAAAGAAATAAACATTTGATAACTAAAATGTGTAATTTTTTTATATTGCTATATCAAAAACTACAGCATTAAAGAGATACCACTTTGATGATTGATTGATAGAGAATTAATTGTAAGTAAGATTAAAAAATTGTATTTGGCCAAATGTTGGTCAACATGTTATAGCTCGAGGTGGGCAGCAATCTCAACTTGAGATTTGTAAACTCCTTAATAAACCAAAGATAAATGTGAGAGGTTCTTGCACTTCAGTTGAACATTAGGTGGCTGTTGCTTCTCGTGCTGCCGAGTTGCATGCAGTTGCTTGTAGCTCTTGCAGCTGCTGTATATCTTTTACCCTTGCAGAAAAAAATTGAAGAAAAAGCATCTAGAAGGTTAATTTATTTCATTTGATTCAAAGGACACTGAAAAAGATTAAAATACAAAAATAAACAATTTTGAAATAGGCTTTTGCACCCATATGTTGCATAAGTGAAAAGGTACAGACTCAGCATTATTGTTGCAGATTTTCTTTTTTGAAAATCCTCCGCACTGGTATTAGTATGTAGAACAGTGTTGACTTGTTTTAAGAGCCACAGGTTGGATTAAATGAAATAACTGTGTTGTCAGCAAGAGGGAGATCCCCACGGTGAACTTCACCATCCACGCGGTGCACTGCGCGCGCAACATCGGCGTGTGCCCCGTCTGCAAGGAGCCCGTGCAGCTCGCGCAGCTGCAGCAGCACCATGACGCCATGCACAAGCTATGTGAGGACTGCACGTTGCACACACTTGTTACTTTTGTTGCTCTCGTTGGGCCCGGTTGACAGCAAGGGCCCCAACATTGGGGAGGTGGCAACCTGTCTGTTTCTTAGAAAATATGCTTAAATAATGAAAATATACCATACATGCAATACGTTAATACATTAAAGCAATTGTAATAAGCCAACAATAAAATCACAGATTGAAATTACTGGATGGTTTGAAATAATATTTATTTTATCGGAGTAGCTCTCATCGAGTAACGAGAATGGGCGATATTAATGCGTCGGTAATATGACGGTGCCTATTAATTACGGTTACATTAGTGAAAGTTTTAAATTATTTATTGATGAAAGACGAATTGTGGTATGTCCGCAGTGCCGTGCCAGCAGTGCGGCGAGGGCGTGTGCGGCACCGACCTCGAGGACCACGTGCGGGACTCGTGCGCGCACACCTTGAAGACTTGCCGGTCAGCACTACTCTTATTTTTATTTTTTTATTAAAAAATGTTATGTAATATTGTAATATGTAATTTTATTTTACTATTAAAAAAAATGTTAATATTACTTACCATTCGTGTAATTGTGTATGTAACGAGATGCACATTTGCACGTGCAGGTTTTGCGCGCTGGAGCTGCGGCGCGGCTCGCTGCCGCCGCACGAGCGCTACTGCGGCGCGCGCACCGAGCGCTGCGCCGACTGCGGCGAGTGGGTCATGCACAAGTACCGCGCGCTGCACCTCGACTCCAACCACGGGTTCGTCCGCCTGACCGACGGTGAGCCCGGCCCCGCACTGGCCGCTGCGAGATGCACATTTGCACGTGCAGGTTTTGCGCGCTGGAGCTGTGGCGCGGCTCGCCGCACTTTTGCGCGTGCAGGTTTTGCGCGCTGGAGCTGTGGCGCGGCTCGCCGCACATTTGCACGTGCAGGTTTTGCGCGCTAGAGCTGTGGCGCGGCTCGCCGCACATTTGCACGTGCAGGTTTTGCGCGCTAGAGCTGTGGCGCGGCTCGCCGCACATTTGCACGTACAGGTTTTGCGCGCTGGAGCTGTGGCGCGGCTCGCCGCACTTTTGCGCGTGCAGGTTTTGCGCGCTGGAGCTGTGGCGCGGCTCGCCGCACATTTGCACGTGCAGGTTTTGCGCGCTGGAGTTGTGGCGCGGCTCGCTGCCGCCCCACGAGCGCTACTGCAGCGAGCTGCCAAACACACAAAAATGCACCAACGTCCAACCTCCTTAAACTAGGCTTTGTTGGAAAAATTTCTTTCTATTAATTGTATCTATTTGTCTAAGTAGTTAATGAAACTCATTTTTTTTGTTATATTTCAGATCCAGAGCCGAACGAAAGCGCCATCAAGAAAACGAATGCGCCAAAACCCTTGTCTTCCAACAACGCGTCCGTCCTACCCGATTATCGCTTTCTCAACAGCCACGACGCGCACCGTCCACTGGAGGGGACGCGGATTCCTACATCTCCGTCTCACAGAAACGAGCCGGCATCCATTCCTCGCACCAAACCCCAGAACGTATCGTCCTCAAAACCCCAAACAAACGGTTCGGTAGCCAATTTAGTGACGAAGAGGCAAATAAATGGATCGAGCGCGGAACCCGGCACCAGCAGGCCGGCGAGCGGGCCGGCCGCCGCCGACGCGCCCAGCCGGCCGCGCGCCAAGCGCAGCAACCACCAGCCGCAGCTCAACGCGTGCGCCGCGCCGCCCGACAAGGTCGACAAGGAGCTGTGGTGAGCGACTCGGCGCAGGTGGAACTATCGAAGTGAGGTCGCGTCGAATGGAACTACTCGCTTACGCCGGGCCGGCCCGGGGCGACGGGCGGGGACACATAGTTCAAAAAACTGACGGTCGACCGCGCACAAAAAAATAACATCGCGCGTCGCAGGTGATGGGGCTTTCTCGTTTGCGCTTCTTTCGTGTGACTCTCTTAAAGATTGGTTTCACTGGATTTGTTTCGCGCGGCGCAGTGTGTGCGGGCGCCGCGCGTGCGGCTGCTGCAGTGTGTGTTGTCGCAGGGCGGCGCGCGGCGCGGTCAAGAAGCGGCCGGCGCCCCAGCCGCCCGCGCCCCAGCCGCCAGCCGCCGAGCCGCGCGGGGAGCGGGCGCCGCGCGACCCCCCGGCCGGTGAGTGTTACACGTCTACACCGATAAAAACCTTTTCACATAATCTAAATATATAAAAGGCAAAGGTGACTGACTGACTGACTGACTGATCTATCAACGCACAGCTCTAACCACTGGACCGATCGAGCTGAAATTTGGCATACAGGTAGCTGTTAGGACGTAGACATCCGCTAAGAAAAGATTTTGGAAAATTTCAACCCCAAGAAGATTAAATAGGGGGTTAAAAAATCGAACCTAACGTGAGCGAAGCCGCGGGTTAAAGCTAGTATTGTCTAATGTGGTATAACATTTTGTATATTTATTCATCTGAGCGCTGCGCTCGAGCATACTTTTGAGCTGGTGACTTTTTTGCGATAATTTAGCTGCGAATTCGTTATATTGTTGAAGTATTTCGTGCCGCGTATGACGGTGGCTATACTCTCGCCGGGCGGGGTCCCGTTGCAGAGGCGGAGGCGGAGGGGCGCCGGCTCGGCCTGCGCGACCTGAAGCCCATGTCGGCCGAGCAGTTCGCGCGCCGCTACGGCGAGCTGCGCGACCCCGCCGCCGCCGCCGCGCCGCCCGCCGCGCCGCCCGCCGCGCCCGCGGACCGCTTCAGCCAGATCAAGTCGTCGCTGCGCGAGCTGCGGCGGGGGCTCAACGAGGTGACGCAGTTCGACAAGTTTCTGCGCTTTGCTCGTGCTAGGAGTAGGTGCGACAGTAGTGACAGTATTGACCGAGCGAAGCGAGATCTCCGAGTCTACCTCAGTGAATTTGCACTTGTCCGTCCGTCCGTCCGTCCGTCCGTCTGTCAGAGCACTTTCGCGTTATTCATAATAGCAAGAAAGTAAGTTTAATGGTTTTCAACGAGCTCCCCTGTCGCAGGTCACCGCGCCGTACACCCTCGGCGGCGGCGGCGGCGGCGAGGTGCGGCTGCCGTGCGAGTTCTGCGGCGCGCCCGTTGCGGCCGACGACCTGGTGCAACATCAGGTTAGTGCGTGAACGACACGCCAGATTAAAGTTTTTATAAAACGACTAAACTAAATTTGACTGTGGAGGAATTGTCAATAGGCGCCCCGAGTTAGGAAGCGGTTGCGTGAGCTTCACCCCGGCTCGCAGTCGTTCTCCGACGGTCGGACATGAGGCAGGCAATATTGTAGTGTGCCGGTGCGCGCGGTTAACTTCAACATCTCGCGCTCGGTCGAAGGATGACTCTAATATTGAAATTATTGGATGTAGACGGGCTGCCGGCCGGACCTGACGCAGTACCGGCCCGCGTCCCGCCCGCGGTCCCGGCCCGCGTCCCGCCCGGAGTCCCGACCCGCGTCCCGCCCGGAGTCCCGCGGCTCGTCCCGCGCCGCGTCCCCCGCACCCGTCATCCCGTGCGAGTTCTGCACGGAGCCGCTGCCGCTCTACCTCATCAACGATCACCAGGTGCGTGCCGCGTCGTGCCGTAACGCACGTTCCCACATCGCAGCTCCGAGGAGTTAGTGAACTCCCGACCCCCCGAAGACAAAGATACTAAATGATTAAATAATGTATTTATATATTTCCACAATAGTGTCTAAAATACCCTGTACCTATACTGCAAACTATTTGAGCGAATGAACTATAAACTACCGACACGACCGACACGGGGTTATCGTTTAGAGCGTTCCGCATATTCGTAGCACCAAGAAAACTTTGGAATAAAATATAAAATTTATTTTATAATTTTGTGAACTGAAACTATCACTTCCCGATTTCTTATTGCCTAAACTCATTTATATAGTTAGAGATGTATATTTCACTAATAGTAAATATTTTAATATTCTAATTATCATATATATAAATAATTATATACAGGGTGTCCCACGGCGATGCCACATGGAGGGGAAGTACCTTAAATATTGTAGATGGAACATTTTACTGAAAGAAGACTTCATTTTAATTTAAAAAACAATTTAAACTGCATTCATAGATTTTTAAATAATTGCCTGGTTGAACCGGGACTCGAACCCGCTATACGAGAAAAAAAATTAACCTGTATCTTTATCATACCGATCGGAAGGCTTCATCATAAGGATTATTTTTTGTTAAATAACATAGCATGAGAAATAAAAGGAAGACCATGAATTTTAGCCTTTGATGTAAAATTTTGTTCAGAAAAATGAAAAGCTGACATTGGCGTATCGACATGTCCTTCAATCCCGCTGCAAACTGTTGCAGCGGGATTGAAGGACAAACCAATAAATCAACAAACAAACACATTTTCGCATTTATAGGTAATATAAGTAAGGATTAGTAAGGATAGTAAGGATCGGGAAATGATGCGTACTTCTCAAGTGGGTACTCATTAGTAATAGTCAGTTGTATGTCGATACGCCAATGTCAGCTTTTCATTTTTCTGAACAAAATTTTACATCAAAGGCTAAAATTCATGGTCTTCCTTTTATTTCTCATGCTATGTTATTTAACAAAAAATAATCCTTATGATGAAGCCTTCCGATCGGTATGATAAAGATGCAGGTTAATTTTTTTTCTCGTATAGCGGGTTCGAGTCCCGGTTCAACCAGGCAATTATTTAAAAATCTATGAATGCAGTTTAAATTGTTTTTTAAATTAAAATGAAGTCTTCTTTCAGTAAAATGTTCCATCTACAATATTTAAGGTACTTCCCCTCCATGTGGCATAGCCGTGGGACGCCCTGTATATATATAAATAATTAAAATAGAATATTTTAATATTCTATTGCCACGAATAGGTATTCTTACATATCGTAAACGTGAGCCGCAAGCGATGTAGCTATACCGTGCCGCTGTCCGCAGGAGCGCTGCGGTCGCGACGCCAACCTGCTGTTCCCCGACTGACGCGACGCCGACGCGACAGTCGGTGCGCCACTCGCGACACCGACGCGCGCCACTCGCGACATCGCGCGCGATTCCGGCCGCCAGTGCGGCGGCCCGGCCCGCCGGGAGCGAGCGGCGATGTATGTGTGCGGGATTTTACCACAGGGAAAATGTGTATATTTAAGAAATATGTTCGTCTGTCTATTACCTATTTATTTCTGATTAAAACGATGAAGAAAAAATTATTTTATCATCAAACTGTTCGCGAGATTTTTGTAAAATTGAAAACGCCGACGAAGTTGCGGGATTAGCTAGTAAATACCGAAACGAGGATGTAGAGTTGAAAGATTAAATGAATTATTTTTATATTCGATGAAAAATTGCCGTCGCGACCGGACGCGTTGAACGCTCCGTGTTCGATCGGCTTTAGTTGATGTTTTTTTTTTTTTTTTTTTTTTTATTCTATGACAAGATAGCCCTTGACTGCGATCTCACCTGATGGTAAGTGACGATGCAGTCTAAGATGGTAGCGGGCTAACTTGGAAGGGGTATAGCAGTGTAAATTCAACCCATACCCCTAATCGGTTTCTACACGCCATCGTGCCGGAACGCTAAATCGCTTGGCGGCACGTTTTTGACGGTAGGGTGGTAACTAGCCACGGCCAAAGCCTCCCACCAGACCAGACCAGAGACAATTTAGAAATAATAAATTACTAAATTGCCCCCGCCGGGAATCGAACCCGAGACCTCCCAGTTATAAGACCACAGCGCTCACCACTGCGCCAGGGAGGTCGTCGAAAATGTTAGATAAAGAAGATGATGAAGATGTTAGATAAAGAAGTAGATAGATAAATCGAATGTTAGTCGGTAAGCGTGGCTGTGGGATGTCAAAGAGGATCGGTGATTGGCTGAATCTATGGCGTCGCAGCTGACTCGGCCGCGAACGCTGAACAATACGCTTAATATTCAATTCATATAAAAAATCATTGTAGATATAGAATCGGAAATATTGTACAAGAAAAACTAACAGATCTTCCGTGCTAGTGTCGTTAGTGGACTGCGGCCGTTACGTGTAGACTAGTTATAGTTCACTAATGTAGGGGTAATGTAATATTACCATACCTCGAAATCCTTAACATTGTTACACTGCGCCTTTGTCCATGGCCTTTTTGTAGAAGCTTAGGAATAAGATATATCAAAGTATTATTTTAATATTAATGATTGTGATTGAATCCTATTATATTCTTATTATTATCGAAGATCCTCGTACATACAGGGCTCCGGTGAAGATAAATATTTGTATACTTACTGATGTTAGCTGTAGGGAGATGTTATAAATGCGTATATTCTTGTAAACAAAATTAATTATTGCCTTTAACTATTTTGTATTTTTTATTAATAAATGAGAATAATTCATACGATAATGACTTTTATTTACTTACTAACAGCATAAATTATATAATTATATAAATATTTTACTGCAAAAAACTTAAAAATTGTAAATAACTAAGATTTACCTACTCTGATTACAAAGACGAATTTTAAAAGTTCCGAAGGTTTTATCTTCAAAAAAATAAATTGTTTATTTGCAAAAAAACATTGTACAAAATATATGTTATGTAGGTCCAAACGTGGTCCAAACACATTCCGTCAAAAATGACATGCGAAATATTATTTATTAATTATTCGGCATTACATACGGCTACTTAACATTTATGTCCATGTTCGATCGTCCTTGGGGTACCTAGGTATATAATCGCCATCGAATCATAAAAGTTCGAACGAATCGAGAAAAGTTTTAACTATTTTAGTAACTTTTTTATATTTGCTAAATGATAAACTGCTTTTAAATAATATGTTAAATCATTTTGTTAAGTTTACTTAGGGCAGTGAATAATGCAAGTCGGTGGGATACGCTCGAGCCGGGCTATTCAACTATTGTACGGGTACAGCGAATGAATTGGTTTATACATCGATGTTATTATATACATACGGATTGTTACTTTTAGAGTACTCAATAATTAAAATAGGATTTGCCTAAGGAACCATGTCGTCGATTGTGAATTAAATTAAAACTCGCAAAAGGGTAAAAGTTTTTTTTCTATTAGGAAACTAACTTCAACTACCTACATCTATTTGATGCAAAAATCCATCAATGACGATGGCCAATGCTTTCACTAATATTTTTTGAATATTAAATGCAGTTGTTTTATTGAAACCATGGTTCCTTGGACCAAATTCCTCTCTTTAACAGTTCATCACCTCACTGACCGCTTTCAAAACAATACGCTAGAAGTGCGCTAGAATAGCACGACGCCGCCGCCACCTTGTGACCATAATGTCGCAATGGGCTCGAGGCACGTGCGGCGCGCAGTCCCAGCCCGCTGGAGCCCGGGCGGCGCACGGCTCTAGGCGAAACAGCACAGGAAGTACTCGTTGGGGCAGCGCGGCGTCGTGATCTGCAGCTTGGGGCAGTTCCAGATCTTCTCGCACCTGCAGCTGCTCTCGAACATAATGCGGCCGTCCTTGCCCTGGTTCTCCAGGAGGTTGGTGGCCGCACCGCCCGCCGCGCCCGACTTGTCCGCGTAGCCGAGCTTGGATATGGACCTCGCGCCGGGCGGCGTGGGGCGCGGCCGGCCGAAGGCGCGAGGCGACGCGGTGGCGATCCTCGGCGACGTGAGTCTGTCCCCCGGCTCCGCCGTGTCCGCGACGTCTTCGTCCGCGGTGAAGTCGTCCTGGCGCGCGCGGCGGACGAGCCCGCCGTCTGCCGGCGCGGCGGCGTCCACCTTAGCGGAGGGCGTATTTTCGGCGATTCCCTGTTCGTTAGTGGCGTTGGCTCGTTGGTCGTACGCCGCGCGTCGTGAGTCGACGCCGGATTGTTGCGGCGCACCGCGCGTTGCGGCCGCGCACAGCAGCAGCGAAAATATTAACCTGGAAGTTAAAACAATCTAATCAATTTGCTATTATACTATAAACAGAGTTATGTTTATTTCTTTACTCATCGCAGTCTACCCTGGCCGAGTGCGGATTGGCAGACTACACATCTCGATGTTTTCCCTCGCCGTTAAAACAACTGATAGTCAATACTTAACATAATATACGTAACTCCGATTAGGTGTTACTTCAGCTGAGCAGAAGCTTAGGTTAGTTAGCTGTAACATGACGCGGTCGGAGAGAGCGGCGGGCACGCGCGTCCGTGTTTCATCAATAGGTAGGTATTGGTCCATCGGTCCGGCCGTGATTCGCGAACAACAAACGGACGGCACGTCTATTGCGCATTATTATAATGTAGTTATGTAGATGTGGCTTCTAATGAGCGAAGCAAAAAATAATCGGTGAAATTTTCCTACGATATTCTTAACACCTCTGACCTTTTTAAGTATTCAAACGACATAGTTTTTTAAATGATTCTGAATAACTAGTAGGTATACACTATACACGTGTGTTGCCTAGGGACCTATTATTAAAACGATAAGGTTGTCTACTTCGTTTGCTGCCCGTAACTGAAAATACTTATTTTACAAAACGGGCGCTTGACTGCGTCGATCCCCACTGTTTCGAATATCCTGCTCAGTCGCGTCAAGTTTTCTTTACAACGCGCGTCGGGAATCTCGCGAGGAGAGCACGCCGCCGCAAGGGGAGCCCGACAAAATTAATATTTGTAAAATAATCACTGATCTGTGCAAACGGTAAATGGTATCATCCTCTAACGGCGCCGTAAAGTGCAATATTTTGCCTATCCAGGAGCAGGTAGACTAAAATATGTCATAACATAAAACCTTAAAATCATTCAATATTCATGACCGGCCGCGGCAACGCAGTGCCGTGAATAGTAAACGCAACATTAGCAAAAAAAGTCTGCCATTGTGTCGAGCGCCGCACGCTGGCCGCAACCCGCACGCGACACTCGCGACCATGGCACATGCACGTTGCAGCGGCGCGGCCACGGGCGGAGCGGGAATGGCAACGGGCGTGAGGCGCACGGGCACGGCACGCCGCAACTTGCACCCGCTGCAATCATTGCTACACTGTAGCAATTGTGTGATTGGCTGAATTTATGACGTTCTTGCTGCAGTAATGCGTTTTAGCCCAAAGCGAGAGAGGATGACCACAATAGCAATTACTTTCGGCAGCTGTTTGTACCGCTACCACAAGAGCCCAGGGTATCGGCTAGTGATATCCTGGGCTCGTGGCTTCGTCACGGCTGCTACTTCGACACGCGATTTGTTCTTTTCACGATCATACAAATATAAAGAGCTAACGACTAGCGGAGTTTAACTGCTAAGTGTAACACTACACTAAGGTAATTACTGCTAAGGTAATTAGTAAATTTCATTTATTTTTATCAAATGAGTTATTGTATCTAATTAGCAATTACACGACGGTGGAGATAATCTCAGGGGATGCTTGTCTCGACAGGAATTTATCGGAACACATTGCAGTTTAGGAATTTTACAAAAAATGTAGATACCTAAGTGTATAAAAGTTACACTTTTATATAGGAGTTCATGTATGAACTTCAATTTAGTTAGTAAAGGGCAGGAATCCCTTTCAAAGCTTGAGGCAAGAAGAGGGCAGCTGTGCAACGATAGTCCAAGAAAAGAAGATAGTTCTACGATCTACGGATACTACGGTAGAGGGACCTGCGATCTTAGAGTTTTCGTGTACCTATGTCTATACCTAAATACTCTATCAGCGGATTGATGCCTGATAAGCCAAAAGTCGAATGTTTTGAAGGTTATTAATAACTATTTGACTACAAGGTCCTCATTTGTCATTTATTATAATTTATACACAGTTTAAACAGGCTCACCGATCTGTGATTTAAATATTTGTTTTCATGTTCATAATTTAACCTTAAAAGATAGGTACGAGGCCAGGACTTTGTAAATGCACTAGTATTAACTATATTTATTAGAATACGAAGCTTCTGCCTGCGTAAAGACTTCGTTAGCGCGGACTCAGATTGTAAAAATTCGGCGGGATTTTTTGAAGTAAAATATCAATTATTTTTTGAAATAAAATGTCAATTTTCTTCTCATCTTTATGCTTGCAAAAAATCACGTCAATCCTAATTTCTGTTGCGGCCTATAACACACTTGCCTTTATAATATTAGTACAAAGGAGATATCCTTATTCTATGATATTAGTAAGAATTTATTTATTTCATTTTATCAGACACAGAATTTTGTTACGTGCAAACAAAACGATCTCTGGGTTCAATAAACAAGTTAGAAAAACCCGCGAAATGAAAAAATGTTCCTTACTATAGCTGAACAACAATAAAATCGGTTTTGTTAATTAACGAAGGCCTCGTCCTCGGTTGCACTCGCGTCGGCGTATTTACGTATCATTTATTTTTGCAATAAAACAGGCTACTAACCGGTACATGTCTGGACGGTGCGGGCCCGTGCGGTGCGGCGTGTGGCGCGTGTGGCGCGTGTGGCGCGGGGCGGCCGCGCGCCGCTTATAACGGCCTAGGACACCTAGCCCTGCGCCCGGTGCCTGCTGCCGCCGAACCACCGCCGCGCTGGTAGCTGTCACCGCCGGCACCGGCGACGACTATCACAGGATTGTTACCTACGAAACGAGATCCTTCCGAGGCCGATAGTTAATGAAAAGATCGCGTCGACTCGAGAAACTCGTGTTTTTTATTTAATTATCTAGGCAAATAGAAAAAAGAAAGTTCGGTAAGACGTTATGTGACAAGGTTGTAGAGGTGATATTTGGTCGGACGCCGTGTTCTGACTAAGGCCCGGCGGCTGTTTGCTGAGCACTTCGTTGGTCTAAAACCAATTACACCGAGAGCCCATACGGTAATAGCTGTGTGATAAATGATAATCTTATCTTACTAATCTTACTAATATTATAAATGTGAAAGTGTGGATGTTTGTTACTCAATCACGTCACAAAGACTGAACCGATTTGGCTGAAATTTGGCAAAGAGATAGATTATAGTCTGGAATAGCACATAGGCTACTTTTTATCCCGCAAAATTGAAGAGTTCCCGCGGGAATAAAAAACCCTCAATCCACGCGAACGAAGTCGCGGGCATCAGCTAGTAGTTTTATAATTATTAATTACCGTATCCCGCAAAATAAAAGTTCCGCGGAAATTAAAGAACCACGCGGACGAAGTAATGGGCATCAGCTAATTAATTATAAAAGTGAAAGTGTTTGTTTGTCGGTTTGTTCATCAATCACGCTGCGACGGAGCAGCAGATCATGCGCTTGTAGTTGAGAACCCTGATAGTGACGTAAGCTACTTTTCATCCCGGAAAAATGAAGCGTTCCCGCAGGATTAAAAAAAAATTATTCCATGCGCACAAATTCGCGGACAAAGCCTACTCCATAATAATTTTTTTAAAGTGATGTAGAACGATTTTTGACGTGGGCTTCTGGACTATCGAATGTTTAAGAATGATCTTGAAGCTAGTTTCCCACTGAACAATGTCCGAAGGAAACCAGCCGTACACCTCTACCTACCCGTGCTCGTACATGCACGTAGATGTCATGACAATGGAGACTCGAGATAATTCATAATTACCTACTTCGAATTATCATAAGTCTACGCAAAGCAATCGCTTTGGAATCCACAATTAGGTATATCAGGTATAGCAAATAAAGAATAAATACCTATAATAATACTTATCTTGCCGACAGAGGCGTAACTATACCGTTTGAGGCCCGTGGCAAATTCATCGGACGGGGCCCTCTGTCCCCCAATATAAAGAAGCTCAACCAATGAGATAATATTTTTTTGCTTTATAATAAATCACTAGGTGAAGTAGGTGCATACAAACGCGAATACAATTACTTGATTTTCTAATAACCTTTAATTCAGAGCGTATTGAACTGTATGTCACAATTTTTGTATTAGTACCAAATTTCAAAGATTAAAATTCCTTTTTTCGTGCTTTTTGTTCAGCAAAAGTGTTAATGACATAAGAACCAAAAATGTCATTATCGCGAGCGAAGCGAGCGCAAAATTTTTTACGATTGTATTCTGCCACTATTCCACTAGTCCATATACTTGATGCTTAACTACTTACAATACCAATCCACAACCGATGCTTTCTAAATCGTCACAATTTAGGTGGGCCTTACCAAGCAGCATCAGGATTGAGGAGTTGGTACCTGAAGTTCAATGATGTAGCCCAATATTAACGTCTGCACCGCGCAGTTATGTATTCCATACTTGTTACTCCGAAAATGTTGCGAGCGAAGCGAGCGCGTTATGATTGCATTACGGCACTTAGTAGTCCATTCTTGGCACCTACAACAGCAACGTAAAAGCGACATTTTCGCGAGCGAAGCGAGCGCAAAATTTATGATTGCATTACGACACTTAGTAGTATATTCTTGGCACCTACAATAGCAACGTAAAAGCGACAATTTCGCGAGCAAAGCGAGCGCGAAATTTATGATTGCATTACGGCACTTAGTAGTTCATTCTTGGCACCTACAATAGCAACGTAAAAGCGACATTTTCGCGAGCGAAGCGAGCGCGAAATTTTTTATGATTGCATTAAGTACAGCACTTAATAGTTCATACTTAGCACCTACAATAGAAATGCAAAAGTGACATTTTCGCGAGCGAAGTGAGCGCGAAATTTTTTATAATTGCATTATGGCACTTGGTAGTCCATACTTGACATCTACACTAGAAATGTAAAAGTGACATTTTCGCGAGCGAAGCGAGCGCGAAATTTTTTATAATTGCATTACGGCACTTAGTAGTCCATTCTTGGCATCTACAATAGCAACGTAAAAGCAACATTTTCGCGAGCGAAGCGAGCGCTAAAATTTTTATGATTACATTACGGCACTTAGTAGTCCACACTTGGCACCTACAATAGAAACGTAAAAGCGACATTTTCGAGAGCAACGTGAGCGCGAAATTTTTTATGATTGCATTACGGCACTTAGTAGTCCATACTTGGCACCTACAATAGCAACGTAAAAGTGACATTTTCACGAGCGAAGCGAGCGCGAAATTTTTTATTTTGCACTACGCCATATTTAGTCCTGTACTTTTGACGCTTGAGACCCTGCGCTTGTATGCGCCGCACACCTGGCATCGTAGGTAAAGTCGGCTCTACCAACTATTTAGTTATTGTTTGGGGTACCTATATTCAGTAATTAATTAGATGTTTTATAAAATTTTAAAATATGTGTTTATGGACCTAATGACATTTAGGTACATACTTATACAAATATGTATCTTTTTCATTTCTGTAAGTCATAAATAAAAATTTTGGGCCCAAATTTATCGCCCCTAAAATCTGCTGCCTTAGGCTCCAGTCAACTCAGCCTTTTGGCAAATCCGACACTGTGCGAAACCTTTCTTGTCCAAAAGAATTTAGTTTATATCAATTTTAATTTTGAAAATGATTGCTCGGCACTAGCCGTAATCACAGGAATGGCTATAAATGTTAGGATCATCTTGTGCTTCTGGCCTTCTCTGATCGGGGGCCCCTTCCAGCTGGGGCCCGTGGCATTTTGCCGTCATGCCACCCTGTAGTTACGCCTCTGCTTGCCGACCTACTCATATAACATACTTGGGTTGAGTCAATAATATGTGTTGTTAAAAATATGCGTAAATGCGTTACCTACGCAAAACTAACCTGCCAATGGTAGGTTATGGATTCAGGCATATATATGTTACCGGCCAAACCCGATTTCAGGACAAACTAGTTTTGCCTAGGCTAAACTAGTTCTTCCTATACGCGATAGGCTGAACCATTTTTAAATAGTAATTAACAAACCAAATGGGCTACGACAGAAGACTCGCTCCGTCGCCTCTTCGCGAGCTTCTGTTTACGCGCTTAAAAAAACATCCTAGGGGCAGGGCAGACAGGACTGCTTGGAGTCGGGGCGTTTGCATTTCGTTTTTAGGTAATGTTCGACCTATATCAGTTATCGCGTATAGGAAGAACTAGTTTTAGACTACTGGCCCGGTCCAAAAATGGATGGGTCATATGAACCACCAGGTGACCTATATAGGACGATATAAGAGCATAAAATAATACGATTCAGCACTATGCCGTCACTTGTAAGCTGTCCAACTGAGTGCTGGTGAGAATTGAAAAGTGCAGGTAGAGGGAGTACATTTTGGTCATATATTTTTGTACGGCATTTTTACCATCGATAGATCCATGAAAAATAATAAGAAAGCGCACAGTGCCGTACAAAAATGTGGATCCACAAAGTCGGTAAACTTTTTTGATTTTCTGAAAATTTCCAGGGTAAATTTGGTCATTTGATTCTGTACGGCATCAGCTTCATACTGTTTCAATACAGCTTCTAATCCATTACTTCGCAACGCCGTACAAAAATCATGCGACAATGGAAAAAAATCGAGGGTTACAACCCCCTCTCTTTTCGTGGTCCAGGGGGTGATTTGATACAACATAAAATTAATTTATTTTGAAAGTATTTTATGCATAGATAATATTTTTTTACATGCCGTACATTTTCGTTGGTCCAAAGTTTTGTAGGGGTTGAGGTCCTTGAGTTTTTTTTCCCCTACAAAACTTTGAACCAACGAAAATGTACGGCATGTAAAAAAATATTATCTATGCATAAAATACTTTCAAAATAAATTAATTTTATGTTGTATCAAATCACCCCCTGGACCACGAAAAGAGAGGGGGTTGTAACCCTCGATTTTTTTCCATTGTCGCATGATTTTTGTACGGCGTTGCGGAATAATGGATTAGAAGCTGTATTGAAACAGTATGAAGCTGATGCCGTACAGAATCAAATGACCAAATTTACCCTGGAAATTTTCAGAAAATCAAAAAAGTTTACCGACTTTGTGGATCCACATTTTTGTACGGCACTGCGCGCTTTCTTATTATTTTTCATGGATCTATCGATGGTAAAAATGCCGTACAAAAATATATGACCAAAATGTACTCCCTCTACCTGCACTTTTCAATTCTCACCAGCACTCAGTTGGACAGCTTACAAGTGACGGCATAGTACTGAATCGTATTATTTTATGCTCTTATATCGTCCTATATAGGTCACCTGGTGGTTCATATGACCCATCCATTTTTGGACCGGGCCAGTAGTCTATTTAGCCTAGGCAAAACTAGTTTGTCCTGAAAATCGGGTATTGGCCGGTAACATAATATATAAGAACATTAAACGTTATAAGTCACATGTATTCTTGTATCGGACGGATTGTATGGATACGAGTGATGGATCCGCGAGAAATATTTTCTGCCAAACTTTGAGGTTTAACTGCTCCCCACAAGCGCAGTTAATTATAGTAATAATTATGTACCTACACCAAAAACAGATACTTAAATAGTTGTACCTAACATCAGGCACTTTCTACTTTCATCGTAATCGACTATCTCTGTAAAAATTACAACGAAATAAGTACATAATAATAAATGTAAAACAGATCCAAAATAATGTGCTACAAGGCGCTAAAAGTTCCTCGTTAGATGTCGGAGCTAGAGCAGCTCACAAGCTCACAAAGATCTTACATACGTACTTACAACGTACCTAGACGCATAGCGTGCTGAGAATGAACCTCGGACTTAATCCTCGCGAAACGGACGTTTCGTCTGCTGTACCACTCGCATCGAACATTCCTTCTCCTTGAGACAATAAATTCTTCCTTAATTATTGATAATAATAAATAACTAGTTATTTACCTATACTAGATAGGAATTTACATAGGTTTCATATAAGTAACTTGTACAAAAACGCATAAACGATGAATCAGTGAGAAAATTATTTTTCTACATACAGCTGAGCATCTTACATATTTTTATATCATTTAATCCACAACTAATATTATAGGTATCTATGTATTTTATGATTTCTGATATTTATACATACATATATCCAACATTATATATATTTATATAATGTTGGATGGTTGATATTTAACCATAAACTTAGCAAAATCTCTAGCTTTTCGAACCAGTAGCAGTGGGACTGGCAGATGCTGATAGTCTCGACTCTCGACCTGTCGTATCACCCACAGGATGGCGCTACATGAAACAAATAATTCTGAACTTGAATGTTGAATTTGAATCTATAATTAAGTAACTATAATTAAACTGCAGGTCCTATCCTAACTCTTCAAAGCTGGTTCTGCAAGATACCTACCTACTGTAGCTACTCCTAAATCGTGAGGATTAATATTGTAGATACCAAGTTGTTGTTGTTGTTGTTGTTGTTTTAGCATTCTGGCGGATACCAAGTTGTCAGTTGCCTGACTTCAGGATTACTTAACTTTAATAATAATTGATAATAATCGTAAGAAAAAATAAGAAGGAATAGGTAGTTATTTTAAATTAAATAGGTAATTAGCACCTAATTACAATTAGTCGCTACAATATGAAGGCAAAGAACAATAGTTTCGGTTTATTTCCTCCTACGAACACATTTTTGAAACATGCATAACTTTGGAACATAATTAAATAAAATATTATATTATGATACTATCAGCAGTCGCCCGCGACAAAATTTATTATTTTACTAGTTGATGCCCGCGGCTTCGTTCGCGTGGATTTATTTTTTAAAATCCCACGTGAACTCTTTAATTTTGCGGGATAAAAAGTGGCCTATGTCATTCTCCCGGCTCTCAACTATACCCATGCAAAAAATAAAATCTATCCGATGATTTCTTGGGATGTGATTGAAGGACAAACCAACAAACAAACACACTTTCGTATTTGATTACCCATACCCCTAATCTAACTAATCGATTAGTATCCAATACCCATATTATATACCCCAAGTTTTATCTCTACTCTCTGCCCAAGTGTAACAAGTCGGTCCCGGAACGCTAAATCGCTGTGTGTAGAGACTAGAGGAGGACTTCGAGGAGGGATATACGAGTACCTCGTGTTCGCACGAGAGTGTTGGCGCGCCTCCAGCGCTGGTGTCCGCCGCGGCCAACGAGTAACGGATCCACGAATCGATAAACAGGAGCCGCGGTCGCTTTACATAACATGTAACGGTTTACTGTGAACCGCGACCTACCATACGTAACGCACTTTATATAACGCTACATCATCGTCTAAAATAAAGACGTATGTATTCACGAGGATGTGATTTAAATATTTACACTTGCACCGCATGAGGAGCTATGTGCATAATACTTAAATGTCTTTATACTATATATTATATAATATATGGGTAGTTCTACGATAAGAGGTAACTTGTGCGGCAATCAGTTTAAAATAAAAATTTTACTTTATATGTTGTTATTTTTTGCAATGAAACACATCACCTAAATGTACTTTATTAAATAACATCACGATTCAATGCCTAATTAAAGTATATTTTTCTGAAATTCCTTATAAAGCCTAAAAATGTCTCTAACCTGGCCTGTCCCTCTGTCGTTTTCAGTTTAATTTGAAACGATACATATTTTTTTTGTATCAGTTATTAAACTAAAGTATGTTAAACACAAATTTCAATAAATGTATTTAAGTATTGTTAAGGAAAAATAGAAAAATATTTATTTATTTGCAATATATTTTACACTTTACTTTTGTCCCACTGTTTTTGGGTATCTACTCTAGAAAATTTCATTCCGCTACTACAAACACTAATATAAAACGGCCATATTCCAAAAATTGCTCAAAATCATCTACGGACGTGAAGTTAGTAATGCAAAACACGTGAGCCGTTAAGAGCGCCGTCATTTGTTAGTTGTTGCGACCGTTGATTCGAAGTAGTCGTTTCGCGAGGTCA
This sequence comes from Hipparchia sbordonii, assembly GCA_038048805.1. Lineage (NCBI taxonomy): Eukaryota > Metazoa > Arthropoda > Insecta > Lepidoptera > Nymphalidae > Hipparchia > Hipparchia sbordonii. The sequence goes on along the minus strand of CM076107.1, from coordinate 51,602 downwards.
TTGTGTCTCTCACCTGGCAAGTCATAAAAGTTATATTATTCATTCAATTTATTTGCATTTACTGGTCTAATTTAATAATGATGGACTAGTGAAAGTGTGATACATAATGTACCGAAAAACTTCTTATGTCAATTAAAATAATACAATTTATCATGAAAACGTCTCTCACCTGCCATATTTCACCTGGCAAGATAAATGTCAGGAGAGAAACTTGTTGACCAGGGGAGATAAGGTTAGTGCAAACAAACAAAGTCAATAAAGTCAACAAAGTCAACAAAGACAAAAAGTCAAAAAAAGTCAAAAAAGTAAAAAAAAAGTCAAAAAAAGTCAAAAAGTCAAAAACCGTCAAAAATGTCAAAAAAGTCTTTTTTGACTTTTTTTGAATTTTTTGAATTTTTTGAATTTTTTGAATTTTTTGACTTTTTTGATTTTTTTGATTTTTTAATAAAATATGCATAAAGTGACTTGCCCTTACTGAACAGATAAATAAATACGACAAAAATCGTAATATAAGTGTTTAATGAAAAAACAGCTACTTTTCTCCGTAGCCGTATTCTCTATGGACTTAGGACCTCTTATCGTAGAATCACCCATATATAGGTATAAGAGAAAGGAAGTGATGGACATTTAGTTCCGCTTTGATTATAGTTAGGTACCCACTTACTACACTTTAAAGTTTCGAGGTGTTTCTATGTTAAAGTTCGCGGTGTTTTCAAATATTGTATTCTCTCAGTTATTTGGACCAAGTCAGTACCTACTACATTAGCCCGGGCTCTAACGCTGGGCGGATCGAGGCCGACGTAGGAATCATTTTTTCAACTTATTTTATCAGCGAGTCGAACCACCACCGAGCATGCACCGCTGGCCTTCCACCAGCCCACACAGCGGTCTTACTGATCTTTTGGTTTTTAGTTTTAGGTGGAAATATATACTCCTAACTGTAGAGTAGGTAGGTATACTTAACATTTAAATTTATTCGAGTTGTAAAATAAGTACAGTATGTATCAGTTATTTTCCTGCGTGTGAGATGAGATGGCATTGGCCCTTGGCAGTGAGCGCTGGTCGTTGACCACGGACCGTCGCCCGCTGTCCTCGAGCGCGGCCGGCGCGCGATGCTCTGTACCTCAGAATACCTAATGCACGACCCAAAGAAAACGTATCAAAATGAATACTCTATAACTACTTAGTACTAATTTCATTTTAACCCGGTAAAATGAACTATTTGTAACACTAAACAAGAATAAATGTATTTCCTTTTTTTCTTTCAGGTGTACTAGTAACAATGCACATCGATGGTCACAGTATCAATAGTAAGGTAGGTATATCCACGGCATATCCTTAGTTCGAGATCGATGGGAATGGCTGTAAAGAAAATTGTGCGTGCGGCGTCCGGTGTGATAATATGATAGTGCGACCAGCATCCCTCGGAACAAAATTCCTCTATTTAACAGGAACTTACTGATTGTGCGACTTCTCTAACTCTAGTGGTAGGTCGTCACGCGACGCGATGCGGGCGAGCGGCACGGGCCACGGGCGTCGCAGGCGTCTGCGCGATGCGAGTTGGGCACAGGCTGAGCTATAACCTGGCTATACCTACGCAACGAGAACTTATTTAATATATATTTTTTTAAATGTCAATTTTATTCAATTTTTTGTCATTCAGTATACGTTTATAAGTAAAAATGTAAAGAAACTAGTTAGCTGTTATCCCCCACTTCGTCCGCGTGTGAATACTTATGTAAAACAAATAGATTTACTTTTGCCTTGCAGTTTAAAGGCGATAGATAGGTACTATAGCGTCTATAGCCGATGACGTGAACTAGGTGGGGTACATTTTGCAAAAGCTCAATTAAGTTTTTGCAACGGGAGCGTACCTACCTTCATATCCTACTAATTGAACGAGCGAAACGAGTTCTCTGAGTCAACTAGGGCGCTTGCCTACTAGACAGAGAAGTGTGTCCGTCTAAATGTCTGTCAGAGCCCTATAACTTCTGAATTACTGAATATTAGAACGTGAAACTTGGTTGAAAATTCAGTTATATCCTGTACTTGAACAACAAATACTAAAATAATATAAATGTATAAGATAAATGTTATAAAGAAACGAAATTATTTAATTTTAATGCGCCATCTATTAGCATTATTGTGAAGCTAATAGCTTCACTATAATGCTAATAGATGGCGCTGTGTCAGTAAAACAGTTTTATGTCAACTATTATTTTTTTTATTGTGTCTAATGTTAAAAGTTAATTATTACAATATATATGTAATTAAAACTTTTGGGAATTATGGGATATCGCGAGGTCTCAGTTCGGGGCGAACCACTAGTATTATAAATGCGAAAGTTTGGATGGATGACTGATGAGTGGATGTTTGTTACTCAATCAACCGCAATGACTGGGCCGATTTGGCTGTTTGGCACAGAGACGCCCACGAGACGCCACTACTACCTACTAAGTACTAACGTGCTGTTTGTGTTGTAGGTACCTACAATATTATAGCTTACATTCTTACTTTATAATAACTTATTGGGAGTACGGTACCTGTCTACTTATTTGTATTATGTACAAAACTGGAGCAAACTGCGTCGTCGGTTTAGTGCCTTAATCGTGCGTGGTGCGTGGATGCGGCAAGTCCTGGATTCTATTCCCGGCTTGGGAAAAATATCAAACTGTTAGACCGTTAAACAATAGGTACCTGTCTGCCTGCGCGCGGAGCCGCGTGCCGCCCGGCGCCCGCCTCGCGAGGCCACCCGCGGCACCCGCGACTGCCAGTACAAGTCCAGTACAAGTCACAGCTACAGACGCACCCGCGGAAAACGCCGCCGCGCCGCCGCCGCGCCGCCGCCGCGCCGCGCACCTGGCCTAGTCGTCATGGGGCGGGTGCCTCGTGTGACGTGTCGTGTAGCCATCCGCTTTTTTACCATTCACACATCTCTGCGCAGCGCTGACCTTTATTAATTTGTACAAGTTTGCTGTACACGCTGTGCACGAAATACCGGCGGATTCTTATGATATTTTTATGTTTTATGCCGATTCAAACAGCTGTAATCAAAATATGGAGCTAAAGTTTGTCACAATTCACAATCTACATTACATCCCTGCGCCTTCACAGGCAGTAACCAATAATTGCCAAAATTGTTTAATCTTCACATCTTCAACGGCCAGTCCTATCTGTACTCTATGTTGTGTGTAACCCTGGCACGACTACAGCAGCGTAGAGAGTACTTATGTTCCTTGGCTGTTACAATGCAAATGAGCTCGATGGACGCTGTTGGGGGGTTGTCTAATTATTGCATCAGTTTGACGACTGCAATGCCCTCCGATGGCTGGCACTCACTCGCTATTTGCTTAATTGATGCAGCGAGAACGCGATATTTAGCCAATCGTTGCACTGATGCAATAATTTTCAGACAATCCCACAGCTGGGTTGTCGCGCCGTGTTGTCGCAGGTCGCTCGGCCGCTCCGTCGATGAACTCTGTAACTTGTTGCCCTTCGCTAGGCAGCTGGCGAACCACAAGCAAACTGCCTTACGATGAGCCGCAACTAACACGAGTCATGTCTTCTTTTTCTCTTCTTTGCTTCTTATGTCTTCTTGTCTAGTTGGGTTCCTTCACATAACGTCAACTAGGTACTCTAATTAGAATCTAGGAATTAGTAAGCTGTTACAAATTCTATTCTCTTCTCTTTGTTTGATATTGTCTTCCGACCATTTCAATCAGTCTCTAATATGTTCGTATAGGTAACATAATCGAAGGTAACAGTCGGTTGGCAAAAATAAGTACTCGTCCAGTAAATTAGATGCTTATACAATGGGCACTATATTTTAGCAGACTAACTCACCTCGGCTCGTCGGTTCGGCGCCCGTCGCGCCCGGTGCCGGCGGTGCCCTGCAGTTCTCGAAGCAAATGGTGCACAGGAGCTCAGTGCGGCCGTTGCGCGGGGCAGTGTGGGCGCAGGGCGGCGCGGCGCGTTATAAGTCGGTATTATCTAGCAGGAAAGCCGCGGAGTCGCACATTAACACGCACTAATTGGCCGCCGCTGCGGCCGCGCTCGGGCAGCCGGCCGCCGCGCACAGATAGCGCGCTAGGGATGTGCGCCGCCCCTGTCAGGGTTTCGGTTGAACTTTAATCTCAGGCGGTGACAAAAGTTCGGTCACGAGTTTCCAGCACCGACGCAACGTCATCTGTCATGTCGACGCAATCATCTGATAGAAGACCGACAGGGTCTTCTATCGGATACACTTTGGAGAGTGCGCTCATTCGCTACCACGGAGTTTATAGAAATTGTGATCGGTGGCTCCCTCGCGTGGTTGAAATCCGACCTACTCGTATGAAACGCTTTAGTTCAACGTTTTCGAAACGAACCGCTCTCCTGGTGAACGCACTTCCAACGTTTCCGGCCACGTTTTTGAGTAGGTAGGTACCTACTTTCAAGACAAGAGTGAAGAAGCATAATTTAGGCGAGCGCGCTTCCATCTAGACCTCATCGATGCTTTCCATTACTGACTGTCGTCAAGCGCAAGCCTAGCTCATGATAAAAAAAGCTCTTGGTAATGGCAGTGTTGATGTTTATCTACCATCTGAACACAGAACATACCCTCAGCTTGAAATAATGGTAGAAATGCAGAAATGGCTTTAGAAGAAGATGCTTTATGGCGAAACTTACCACCCTAGAAAACGCAACAATCGTATGAGCGAAATGAAAACAATAATGTTTACCAGGGTTTACCTATTAGTTAATTTGATTAATAAACACTGCGACATCACTAGAGTCCCAACAAAATATAATAATTGTTAGTCGTTATCGCGAGCCGCAGGAAACCTCGCCGGAAGGGCGCCGCCGCCGATACGCGCAGCGGCGCTGCTGCGGCCGGGCGAGGCATCTCTGCACGCCTCCAACTCACCATGCTGCTCCCACTATAGGAATAAAATTTTCTTTAAAAATTAAATCGTTCCCGCGATAATATGCACTAGGTAATACAAAAACTTCCTTACGAAGTTTTCTTCTGTCGCAAAAGACGAAACCTGAAACATGATCGCTAACCGTACGAGCCTCGTGAGATCATCGGCCGGCGATGGTCGAGCGAGATATGCTCGGAGTGACCTGAACAAATAAGAAATGAAGAGATGCGTAGGAGCTCAGCCGCAGAACTTCCGATAGCGCTCATGGAGATGAGCTACCGTCGCTACCGAACTGACGTGACTGAGTTAGTAAAGCAAAGGCCTCATAGTGCCAACGACCGAAAACGCTCGAGTCTCGATAACTTGGAAACGCAGAGTTTTAAGACCCTCACTAGTTGGACGCACAATCTCAAGTGAGTCGCTGGCAGGAACTGGATACATGCGGCATAAGATCGTGTTCTGAGGAGCAGCAGTTCAAATCTAACGGTTGAGACGTACAACGATTTCTCCGAGGTTTCTAGACTGATTAGAGTGGGTACCTAACTAATTAACTACTTACCTACTTATTTATTGTTTTGTCGATATATTTAGAACGTTTGCGAGATGGAAAATTTTGCAATTTCCGCAATCCTGATACTCCCGACGAAACTGCCCACTTAATTGATATTGAATATACCAAGTAACTAAAGACTTCATCATTGAAGTTCAGCTCCCCAATCCTCAACCCCGATGCTGCACTCCTAAAGCGAGAGGGTTTGGTTACCCATCATATAAAGTCAATACAGACTTCATCGTTGACATTCATTCAAGTCTCGCTCCTAAAAATAAAGTTAAAAATAATCAAAAAAAAAAATAATTAAAACCACGTGGGTATTATCTAGTGTTTAACTGAGGAGCTGGCGAACAAAAAGGGGTAATTGCAAGATATTAAATTTTACAGTAGAGGCAAAATACTAAAACACTAGGTTCTAGACCACCTATAGAGTTGTGATTTTTGGATTCATATGACTCTCAAATTTCAAGTCTATATACGTTTTGGCTAATTTTCAGAACTCAATATTTAACGAAATATAGACTAGACAAGTTTTCAATTACCCCATTTTGTTAGCCATCGGTTCACTTATTCCGTTTTGATTTAAATTGATGTACAATTACCACATTTTGATCATCGATTGAGTGAAAATAAAAAATAGTCTGTTCTAGAATTAAAAAAATTTAATCAACTTAAGAATTTCTTATTGTTACATTAGTAATTTAAAAAAAAATTAGTTTTATGAAAAAATTATAGAAACTGATAATTATTATTAAAGTAGTACACGTTTAGTTCTACATCTACTTCAACATTGAAGATTGTGGAGAAAGATGCGAATCTTTCTCCACAATCTTCAATGTCCTCATTGGCGTCACTTTTACCACTGTTTTCTACGTCATCCAAAACCTCGCCGTACCTAAGTCAGGGTTTTCAAGCCAGTTTTCATCAAACTGCTTACTCAGTAGTTTTAGTCCCCGAATTCAGCCCAGAAACAGTGCTAGGACATCCGGATGACATTTCAAAACTTTTTTTGGCGCGGAACTGGCTTCAAAGATACACAAAATAACAAACTAAAATATTGCCATATTTAAATCGGGGATGCCAGAGTAATATAAAAGAATTTCCCCACAAAATTATGCCAATTACTTCGTCTTGATTGAAATCCATGTTCCGTAATCTTGAATAATATGAAATTTACCCCCTTTTGATTGGTATTCAAAAATATATTTGAGAGACGGGATTTTTATTTTACAATTACCACGTTTTGAACAGAATCGTCAACTTTGAGCCCATTTTGATGCAACTTTTAGGCCGTTTTCACGGACTTTTTTGCACGTAATAGATGGAAAGGTATGATAAGAACACGATTTCATGAAAAAAGTTGTTTGAGAAAATTACGTAATTACGCCGTTTTGTTCGCCAGCTCCTCAACTATAATTCAAGTCTTCGAGAGAAACTTCGCATCGGAAAACACAGTGTTGGTAGACCCCTCCCTTGGTGCACCGAGGACATCAGACGGGTCTCGGGTAACTGCTGCATACAGGGACCGCAAGACCATGGCACGTGGAAGTAAGATATACAAGAGACCTACGTCCAACAGTGCGCATCTATCGTTTATAGTGCTTAATAAAGTAGATGCCAAAATCATTGTAAAAACAAAATATAATTTTTAAAAGTAGGTAGGTAAGTAGTTCAGACTTCAGAGCAATCCTAATCAATTGTTTGTTCCCCAGTTCTTAAAACGTCCTGGTCTTGCGGTTTTCCTCAACATTTTACGCATTTTCTGGTCGATGACGACAGCTTTATAAATATAATTTTATTTATTAGTTATGTTGTCAGGTTTATTAAAAGTTTACCTATTAAAATAACGATAACGTGCAAACGGAGCAAATTATTCGGTATGCACGTAAATAACTGAATAAGTACGGATTTTGCTCATTTCGAGAAGAGAGGCATAACAGTCTGTAAGTAGTTACACAGAAAATATTTTCTAAAGTATGTAGTTAGGTACGTCCACTTGGACTTACGCTATTTAGTAAGTGTAAGTAAGTAGGACATAAAATATGTACTTACTTATATATCGATGTATTCTGTCCACTTCTCTCTACAAGTTACCAGTCGTCGTCAAAAACTTACCTATAACTACATATAGACAGTAATTACCTAGGTACTTAATGCAAACGATGACTTACCTACGAGGCTGTGTAATATGATATGGGTAGATATAAACTGCAAACAGGGATTCAGGAGGATTAGACGTCGAAGAAGTTAGTGCTGCATTTGTATCTTAGCCGAAATCGAGGTCAGCAAATGTTCGACTGAGAAACAGGTAATCACTTACAAGTTCAAGGTCGCTCCGGTGGCGCTCGGGGACCCGTCGCCGGATCGATCTTTACATCGTATTCATCGAACAAAAAACCACAGCTCGGCCGAAGGCAGGAGTTTAGTGTTGAAACATGAGAAGTGAGAACAGCTTTGTGCGAGTCCGCTTCCGCAGCAGGATTTGTTTACGCGGTCAGCTGGCGGGCGGCCGCGGCGGGGCTCGGCGGCGCGGGTCAAGGCCGCGGGCCGCGCGCAGGTGCGGTCGCGGGTCGGTGTTACCACGTGGGCGCCTGATGCGATCCAATAGCAAATCGTTCCTTGATAGACTGCACCGTTTCGTTTACAGTAGGGAAAACTTTGGATTTCGGAATAGGTAAAATAAATAATTTGAATTGTTTTTCTTTTCTTATATTTCTTGTTGTGCTTAACAAGGCTTCGTAGTCAGTCGCTAATGTCATTTTATTTTTATTTTTAAAAAGAATATTAGCCAAGACGAAGTTGACTAATACTCTCCTATCCCCTCCTTATTATAGTTTACATAATTTTTTTGGCACGGTGAACATTCTCCTTTCCCTTCAACTAAGCTTACAGCAAGTGTTAGGACTTTAGGAGTGACTACGGAATAGTGCACCGGGTGGGGTTTGAATGTTGACCTTTCGGTTTCCAGTCCGTGTCTTAACCTTTGCGCTATTGAGGTTTATTAAGAAATCAATATTCTAAAAGGATGGAAGGATTATCTTGCTAAACCTGTTCGACAGAAGTTCCAATAAGCACCTAATTCATATCAATTGCTGTCTTGCTATGCGATCCTTTGTGTACAGATGATTTCTGTTTTGTATAGTACCTAATCAGTAATCGGTAGGTAAGAGTACTAATACAAAAAAGAACTGAAATACAATATTTTTATATTTATTTATTCATAAGGCATACATTTACAAATAGTGCTACAATAATTATAAGAAACGTTTACATTAAAATAAAATCAAAATCAACTTTCAATATGATCGAATATCTTTTTACATAAGTATTCAGCCGGAGTTCGCGTCTCGATATCATCGGGTGGCGACGGCGGTCGGTTCGGCGTCGCGCGGCACCTCGTTGACCGGCCAGCGCGTATCAGGGAGACTCGAGATTCCCGCTAGATTTTTAAAAACTTAACTCGACGTAAAAGTCGCGGGCAAAAGGTAGTAGATATATTTGAGAACAGACGACAATATGTACAATTAGTTATAGATCAAACTATTATCCAACGCAGTTTGGATTGAGTCAGGGTAGAATTTCACATATCCAAAATCATAAACAAAATATGCAAGGAGGCCTATCATAAGGATTTGTCATGCGACAGAGCACTTCACCAGTCCGCGAGTATTTGTTACCTTATTCAATGCTTATGTCCGCAGCGAGTAGAACAACTCAGTAGTCCGGACTCCGGAGTCCACTCGGTGCTAATCATATACTTGCGAGGGTTCAGCGAATATTCGCGCGTGGGTTGTATAAAACAAATGTACGGTTATTATCTATATCTGTACCATTCATTGTTCGTTTCGGGTATGGTGGGTCTGGACTCTCTGGAGTTAAGACGAAAGAGAGCTATTCTCATCCACTACACCTTTGGAAAGGTGGAAAACCGGACACATTGTCGCGGTGGCGACAGCGAGCGCTCGACTCGTTCCGTACGCGGTATGCCGAGAGTGCGCCAACCTTCCGCGCACTTTGTGCTAAATGAGCTGATTGCTAACACCAGAGCCTGGACGTATTTAAACAAACATAAATAGACTTATTTCATGTACAGATCACAAGTAGTCGTAAGAATATCTGTTATTATGAAAAGTGTAAGTCATTAGTTGAACTTGCTATGCGCTTTGACATTAAGCTGTAAGCACAATCTTCTGTAATAAAATAAAATTAAAAAATTACAAACCAAATACTAAAAATTTAATCTCTCTCCTTGCCTTCCTTCTGCTCAATGCGAGCACTAGGTACGAGTATATCTGTACATGATCTGTGACGTCACAACACAACACCTACACAACTAATATCAGTTCACATCTCGGCCGGGGCGACGTCGCGGCAGCGGGGGGAGGGAGGGCGTGACGTCGCGGCAGCGGGGGGAGGGAGGGCGTGAAGTCGTCGTGGCGTCGCGGCTGCCCCACTTCAAAACCTAGTAAGTGTGATTGACAAAATTTTACAGGGGCCAAAAACCATGTCTGTGTAGATGGCTTAGCGAAGTAATAAATATATCCAATAAAAGCTTTCAAAGTAGTTTATTTAAGAAACATTAATTCACCAACAGATACTGAAGAGTTCAGAGTTCAGAAGGGCTACCACAAATATGTTTTTTTGGTCTCCTGTAAAATTTTGTCAATCACACTTACTAGGTTTTGAAAGGGGCAGCCGAGCGGGGGGAGAGGGAGGGGGCCCTTACAAGCAAAAGGGGGGGGGGGGACAAAAAATTCCGCTTTATTGCGTTGCTCGAGCTTGTATTTCTCTGAAACAACCAACACGCCCTCCCCCCCTCTGCTCACATAGGATTTATTGCAAACGCAGCAACTCCCAAGCGATCCTGAATCGCGCTATTGAAATACTAATCCCAGAGAATTATAATATTATATACAAGTTCCGCGAACAGCGATGTGGTGCGCGGTCAGTGCGGCGGGCGCGGCGGTCAGCTGCGCTGCGGCGCGGCGGGCGCGTGCGGGGGAGGCCGCGTGAGGTGGCTGGGCGCGTCCGCGAACGCGAACTTGAGGCGGTAGGCCTCGGCCACCAGCACGCCGATGTGCGAGTCGGACCAGTTGTGCGTGGGCACGTTCTGCAGCAGCAGCATCAGGCCCTGGAAGTCCCTCTCCAGCAGCAGGCGCTCGCGCCAGTGCAGCAGGAAGGCGGCGCACACGTACAGCTGGAAGGTGGCGAAGCCGTCCGACTCGGCGAGGTAGGTGTCCCACAGGCGGATGCTGCAGGCCAGGGGGATCTCGCGCGTCAGCAGGTTGTTCATCCAGCGGAACGAGAACTGCAGGTAGTCCACGCCGTGCCGCTGCAGGTGCTCGTGCAGCGCCAGGTCGATCCGCGCGATCAGCTCCTTCAGCTGGTTCACCTGCGGGCCGGAAGGCGGTGACGGTTACATTGCCCTGTCGCCCGGGCGGCCGTGTCGTACGCGGACAGCGCGGCTCACCTTGTACTGAATGCCGAGCTGCGCGAAGATGTAGTTGTCCTGGATGCTGTCGAGGAACTTGGACAGGCACCAGAAGGAGTCGGCCTCGATGACGTCGCGCTCGCGCGGCGCCAGGCTGTCGAGCGGGAAGCTGTCCAGCTCCTGGCCCGGCGCCGCCTCCTGCAGGAACACCATGAAGAAGGGCGTGACCAGGTCGTTGATGCCCTGCACGTAGCCCGACGCGGGGTGGCGGATGGCCCAGATGTACAGGATGCGCTCGAACATCACCTGCCAAACAGACTGTCATATCGGGCATAGTGCCATCCGACTGTGCTACATTATACTGTAGTATTACCATTATATATATTTATTCATTTATTTAGATTCAAAAAAGTTAACACAATTTATATCATAATTTATAGAGCAAAGCATTAGACTAAAATCGAGGCCGGTGATTGCAAGTGGCAGCCCAATTAGACCGTACCGACTGTGCTAGGGTTATCCAAATATGAACTGAAACTTTTAAAAACGGAGGTAGATTTTAGAACAAATGTTTTTTGCAACCGTTTTATTTTTCTTCCCGGGTGTAAAAATGGCTTCTACTGAAAATTGTGATGATCGGAAGTGTGTGTGAAGATTTGATGTCTGCGAGCCCGGATCGGCAGCCCCCTGACCGCAGCGCTGCCCGCTCACCTGCACGGTGGTCTGCTGGAACAGCGCCACCAGCGGGCTCATGCGCGGGATGTCGATGTGGATCTGGCGGTAGGTGTCCTCCTCGCGGTCGGCCTCGTAGTACTGCCGCACGAGGTGCTTGTAGTCCGCCCGCTTGCGCTCCAGCGTCTCGGCGCGCCGCTCCGCGTTGGCGGGCAGGTAGCCGGCCAGCAGCCGCCACGTCACCGCCCGGGCCTGGACAGACCGAACAATATGTGTGATGCATACTGGAACATTTCAACACATTTGTTCTTAAAACATAAGTATTCATAATTCATCCCAGAGAAAAGTGGACTAAAGAAGTCATATACTGGTACCCCAGAGGTGGGAGCAGAGCAAGAGGTCGGCCAAGAGAAGACGGGAGGATGACCTATCATGGGGTGGCGCAGACTAGCACACAATAGGGATAAACAGAAAATTCTAGAGAAGGCCTATGTCAAAGGACAACCTGATCCATAATGCTGGGGTTACGATTTTCTAGGATAAGTTAAGTATAAGAAAAATGAATCAATTAATATTATGTTATTTTAGTAAGTAGTATATATAAGAAGGATCAAAGAATAAAGGCTATTTTTATTTTTATTCATTATTCATTTAGAAAATTGTTGATTCAGCGTTGCAGTAATTTAATTAAAGCACACAAGCTTACCAATTTAACTCAAGTCTGAGTGAGCACAGCCACTGTGAGGCTAAATACAACACACTGAACAGTGCCAACTTCCACAGGGTACATTTGCCTCTTTGATAAAACCCCTAAACTTTTCACTTTGTTAGTATTATTTTTATATTTCTGAGATTTTTTATCTTAACTGACTTAAAAAAAGGAGGAGGTTTTCAATTTCATGTGTATTTTTTGCTTATGTTACTCCATAACTCCATCAGATCTGTCAATCGATTTCAATAAATTTTTTTATTTGATGGAACTCCTCAATAAATAAAATCAATTACAGAATGTAGAATAGTAGTTCTATTTAGGCTCACCTGACTTCAAAAAACATGTACAAACTAAAATTATTTTATACCTTGTTGTGGCATTTGAAGTCAGTCAGTCAGTTTTATAAAAAAAATGTATAGTATATATAATATTTTGGAAAAGATGAATCAACATAATATGAACATAAACAATACAGACTTCCCTAAAATCCCTAGCCAGGTATAAAAGAGGTTTGCACTAATAATAATAAATGTGAATGTGAAACACTAGCTGTTGCCCCCAACTGTTTAAAAAAAATATTGTGTGTCATTGTCATCCACATCTTGAACTATAACCATGCAAAAAAATTAGTTAGTATTTTGCTCTATTGCTGCCCAATTCAACAAACAAAAGCTTTGGTATAGTATACTTTGTGGTTTACTCATACTGAACTACTACAGGTTAAATTCACAAAATCACAGCTTCAAACTTGCTTCTAATACACAAAACTGACACTGTGCAGTGTGCCAAGAAAAGTGTGAGCCAACACATTCACTGGCGACAGTGCATTGTGCTGTTAGCACAGTACCTATTAGCTATCTCTATACAAAGGAACAAATATTGACACACATACACAATCAATAGTCAGTCACACACTAGTTTCTATACTTGATGGAAACTAAAGCTAAGAATTATGGATAAATATTGGAATACTGCATGGAACAGCTCAACAACAAGGCACCGCTGTGACTCCCGTTGGAACATGCTAAACACATACAACACTAGCCTTAGTGGGTATTCCGGACCAACTGAGCTGCTTGAGTTCATCCAGATCCAGTACGGCGCTCTCCAGCAGCTGCTGGAACCGATCCAGCTTACTCTCACTGCTCTCCTCGCGCGACGCCAGCGCCGACAGCCGCACGGGCCTCGGGCGCCCCGGGTAGTGGCGCAGCACCGCCCCGGCGCCCGGCCTGCGCGCCTCGCCCGCCCTCACCGCGGCCGCGGCCGCCGCCGGCTTCGCGGTCTCGCTATCCGCTTTGACCTCGTTCTTGTTTACATTCTTATTGCTATTCCGATGGGAATTGATCACGTTCAGGGCGGCCGTCTGCGATATGGCCCTCGATATCTTAGCGTCCGCGATGCCGGAGATGACGTCGTCGTCGCCGAGGTCCCAGGCGTCGTTCACGGACGCCTGGAACTGCTGGTAGGACGAGCCCGACATAACCTCGTCTCGCTCGACCCTCTGGCGGGGCCTGCCCGGTACAGCCCTCTGTGGAGTCCTCCAGAACGTGTCAGCGACCGATCCGTTCTTGTCATGTTCGGCTCGGGCGCTTTCCATAATAAAATACAGTTAGAGACATATTAAATTACTTTTTCAACAATACACAATAAATGAAACCTTGATATGACATATCAAAAAGACAAGACAAATCGACAATCACAGATAGTGTATCATCTTTCCCTCTTTGGTATCATCTATGATCACAGACACAGATCACAGTATAACAAGATTAAGTAGGTAGTTGTACTATAGATACTAACTAGAGGTGGTTAATTAATATAGCACTTAGCAACATATTACAGCATGCTATCTTTCCATAGCACACAGCAAGTGCTACATACCACTACATACGTAGGCGCTGTGGTGCTACGATGCTATAAATATCACGCGCTGTAGGTGGTGTAGCACACTGCGCGTAGCAGCGGCGCTGAGGCGGCGTGCACGCTATGCTTAGCAGATGGATTTATCGCAACTCGCAATAAACATGCTATGTGATTTAGCGTGTTGCAAGACATTGCGTGCGCGCCGGCCGCCCACAAGCTTCCTAATTACAGTTTGCTATACCATAGCATTTTTTATAGCATGCTAAAATTTTATAGTTTATAGTAGCATGATATTGATTTATAGCATTTTTGAACAACTCTAATACTAACCAATAACGTTCTGTACAAAAATATAAATATTAGGTACCTATATGTGTAGAAAGAAGGTCATTGTACTAACAGTCGTGATATTATACATCGATGCATTGAATCGATCCGATGTTTTGAAAAATTGTTGATTTACTTGATGTATCGATGTATCATTAGATGCAGTGTTAAAAAAGTACTCGATGTTGAGAAAACATCGCCAAGTTATGACCTTTTTTTTTCGCTAGCAACCATGAGACTGATGTACCTATCATCAGATGCAGTACCTATTAAAAAAGACGTGAGGCACTCGGGGACTGCCGCGGTAAAGCTATTGCATAGCATTTTTATCAACGCCATCTAGCGGTGAGAGGAGTCCCGTGTCAGGTTATTTTCGTTACGGAATTTCTGGATTCGGTCTCCACGCTCAAGGCCCGCGATAGAAGCTTTGCAATAGCTTAAAAAGTATTCGATGTCGAGAAAACATCAATGTTTTTACCCGATGCATCGGAAAATATCGATACATAACATTGTATTTTCTATGTGGACACCCCTACACAGACGATTGACTCAACGTCAAGGCACTGAGTTATAGGGCCCGTACATGGTCAAACATATTTGTCACGGATACGATTTGTTACGGTTTTGTTTGAACAAGGGCTTCAAACACCAGCGCATACGATCAAACACCGTTCAAACTCCGTTCGTTTCAGTTTGCCAAACACATAGTTTGTTTAACAAACGCGTCAAACACGACCGTAAACTATTAAATAATTTGACAAACATGTTTGACCGTTCACGGGCCTCTTTACAAAATCAGAGGGTTCATTCTGTAACTCAGTGCCTATCAAAAAATGAAAACCACTGACATATTATATTTTATGTTCATTGAAGGTTTACTATGAAATAGTAAATGACATTTCTCTTCAAACCTTCAAGGGATAAAAATGCCTATCGTCGTTAATAGGCACTGAGTTACAGAACAAATTCAACAGAAGAGGGCCCATACACGGTCAAACATGTTTGTCAAACACGTAAAATTTTTACGTGTTTTTGTTACGGTTTTGTTTGAACAAGGTCATCAAACACCAGCGCACCTAATCAAACACTCCGTTTCTGTTTGTCAAACACTTAATTTGTTTGTTAAACATGTACCTAGTTTGTTTGACAAACACGACCAAAGGCTATTATATACACGTAAAAATGTTACGTGTTTGACAAGCACGTTTGACCGTGTATGGGCCCCCTAATGTATTACCATTTACCTACCTATTCTGTGAAATTCCTTTAATACTGTAGTCTTTGGTGAAATTCAACGTCAACTTCAACTTGACAAGGTGTTGACAAGTATATTTTTTTTGTGTTCGTTTTCCTTTTTCTAGATTCCGGCAAGTGAGTTGATGATATTGTGTATTTTCAAAATAAATCCATGAAAATAAGTTTAATTACTGAAGATTAAGACTTTTCCATGTATGAATATTAATATTTAATTGAAATTGAAGTGGCATTATGCTCTATTTCTATTATTCGATATAAAGAGAGTGATATTTTATAATTCAAATTGATGTGCGAAAATGTTGATGGTTTTTGGAATGAATAATTATTTTCAATATTGAGATTTTTGTGTTTTTATTGCATCAAGTGAATAATATCGTAAAAATTTCGTTCATTCAATTACGTCGTGCACTAGGATGGAACCCGTCGGAGTATAACCTGAACAGTCAGGTGGTGGTTAGCACAGTGGTCAGTTCGAGGTTTGTTTTTGTTGTAGAATGGCTCCCACTCAGCCCAAGGCGGCGGCGAAGGCCTCCGCGGCGCCCGTCGGCGGCGTGCAGAAGGCCAAGCTCGGCAAACCCAGAAATTACGACTTGGGCAATGGTGTCGTGAGGTTCTCGAAAACCAAAATGTTCCACAAGAAGGTGAGCGAATTTTTTTGGCAGTATAATTAAAACAAAAATACTACTACATATATAGGTACTTTATTAATAGTAATTATAACCTCAGTTTTTAATAGCAATAAAGTGGGAAATCAGAATTATACAACTTCCAATATACCATACCATAGGACCACTGAACGATAGGGTGGGCCAATCTTGTATGGGAACTTTTCTGATTTTTGGCTGAAGCCAAAGTGGATTAATCAGCAATCGTCACAACAAAAAGCTGAAGGAAAGAAATTCCATTCAAGATTAGCTAAAAGTGAATAAAATAATTATTTTGTAAAAGTTTATGTTGACTGTCTATAAACAACTTTACGAATGAATAAAATTACCTTGTGACTTCTCAACCCAAATATTTCATACATTATGCTATCAATATATAATTTGTATTATAAATCTAATTAAAGTAATTGTAGTAGCAGTAGATGTGACTTGTTTGTGCACCTTGCAGGCCAAGTACAAGTTCATAGGCAAGAAGCACCCCAAGGCGCCACAGGACAAGAAGCCCACCGTGGTGGTGAAGCCCATCGGCGGCGAGAAGAACGGCGGCACGCGCACCGTGCTGCTGACGCGCCGCAGATCCTTCTACCCCACGCAGGACAAGTGAGTGCACGTAGCTCGTAAGTCGCAGGACGAAGCCCACCGTGGTGGTGGTGGTCGTGAGTAACTCGCCCTGCCATTGTCCATGCAGGTGTGCTATCTGTGGCTCTGTTTGCAGGATCCGCTCGCAGCCGCACCACAAGACATTCAGCAAGCACGTGCGCCGGACGCGGCCCAACCTCACGCCGGGCACCATCTGCATCCTGCTGGCCGGGCGGCACGCGGGCAAGCGCGTCGTGCTGCTGGGCGTGCTGCCCAGCGGCCTGCTGCTCGTCACGGGACCTTTCGCTGTGAGTGTTCCTCGTCTAGTTCCGGCTGAGCCTTAACAACATAAATATTACTTTTTCATATTTTTTTCTACCCACATGTTATATTCAAACAATTCAGTCTGAGCCTCCGCCGATTGTGTATACCTACATTATAAAGCGTGCGCGCTCGGCGTGTTGCAGTACAACTCGTGTCCGCTGCGGCGCATCCCGCAGCGCTACGTGATCGGCACCAGCACGCGGCTGGAGCTGGGCGCGTGGGCGCTGCCGCCGCACCTCGACGACAACTACTTCAAGAAGAACAAGCGCTCCGCCAAGCGCCAGGTCAAGCGCAAGGAGGGCGAGGACATCTTCGCCACCAAGAAAGAGGTCAGGCTCACATCCGAGACCTTTAGTGTCGATATTGTACTGGGCCAGTGTAAAACTAGCTATTTTACTCTGCTTTCGGATATCTGTATGATGGCCGGCAGGTAACATTAGAAACTTGATATTGTTAATACAATTTTTTTTTTAAAAAGAGCAACCGCCGAGTTTCTTGCTGGTTCTTTTCGGTTGGTACAGCATTCCAAATCAGTTCTATTCTATTCTTTTCAAACAATGTGAGTCAACTATAAAATGGACTTAATCAAAATTATTCACTTTCAGAAAAATATTATGAAATACTAGACGATGCCCGCGAATTCGTCCATGTGGATCAAAGGTTTTTCAATTCCCATGGGAACTCTGTAATTTTCCGCGATAAAATGTAGCCTATGTTTTAATCCTGGGTATGAGCTTTCTCCATTCCAAATTTCAGCCAAATCGGTTCATTCATTGTGGCGTGAAGGAGTAACAAACATACACACACTCATACAAACATTCGGCTTTATAATATTATATATTATAATATTATATATAATATATATACCGGTTGAAATTTTAATGGTTGTACTCCCTGAAAGAGGTAAATGTGCTCATGAAACTGAACAACTTTCCCCAGGGAACATAGGTCAAAATATGAAAAAAAAAAATTGGACCCTCCATACAAACTTGACGATCAGCTGATTGATTTACTATGGGAGGTCCAAATTTTTTTTTCATATTTCGACCTATGTTCCTTGGGGAAAGTTGTTCAGTTTCATGAGCACATTCACCTCTTTCAGGGAGTACAACCAATGAAATTTCACCGTGTATATAGTGTGATAGTGTGATGTGATGTGATAGTGTGATGACAGAGGCTTTATGTATTTTATTCTACCATTATTATAATCTTAAATTGAACAAAAAAAAAAAAAGATACCCGCCGAATTGATAACCTCCTCCTTTTTGGAAGTCGGTTAAAAAGATGCTTGTTCGTTTTGAGCAGTGAATCCCTCGGCATAAACTGCCATGTCAGTCTCGGCTACGGCCAGCTTTGTGTTTGGTTTAGTGTGTGACGCTGCGGGTGCGTGTTGCAGAAGTACGCGCCGTCGGAGCAGCGCAAGGCGGACCAGAAGCTGGTGGACGACGCGGTGGTGGCCGCCATCGGCGCGCGCCCCGACCGCAAGCTGCTGCGCGGCTACCTGCGCGCCGCCTTCGGCCTGCGCTCCAGCCACTACCCGCACCGCCTGCGCTTCTAGACTAGACCAATACACGCGTCCGTACACCCGTGCCGCTGTTTCATTCACCCCGCCCCCCACCTCCCCGCCGCCTCCCCGCCGCCCGACCACCCCAAACGCCAAGTTACAAAATGTGTAGGAGAGCGTTTTTAATTCCGTTAATTTTAGACTTAATTAGGTAGATACAATTTTCTAATAATTTTTGACAAAAATTTATACCTCAAGATTATACGTATATCTACTTGACAGAATACTTTTGTTTTTTTATATTTTGAAAAATGCTTATTTTAATAAAATTATGATTGCCGAATTTCTAAAATTTGGCGTTTAGGATACTTTAGAATTGAACAGACGAACTTTTCTTTATTTGTTAGACTCGGTGCCGCTTCCACCTGTGACCTAGTCCCGCTGATCGGTTATTGCTAGTAGTTTCGCTGACAACTACCGGGAATCCGTCCAAAGAACTACTGGCGATAACCGCTGCTGATGTAGTTCATTTCGACGGCAACGGAGAACATCGTTACAATTGCAAGGAAAACTGGCACGCCTGGGACTTCGCGCTGCATCCGATCCGAATCCGAGAATTCGCGATCCGAAGATTTTGTTTTATTTGTATTTTGTATGAAGGATTGCGCAGTAGATTTATGTAATTTTATTTTCCGAATCCGAGAGTATCTCTAATACGCAGCAATTCGCAGTTCACTAAATTAAATGCAAAATTACTTGCGCACTGTGTTCGATCCGATTCCGAGCCGATCGTCTAGTGGCGGTGTCGCGGGCGGCGCGATCCGTCGGATGCAGTGTGTAAAAGTCCTCTCCATAATTTCAAAGGTGTGAGAAGTCGCATCGGATCCGCGCGGCGCGGCGGACCGTGGCTCCGACAGCAAACCGGCTCGGCAGTGAGCCGAGTTGACTCCTCTATGGGTTGCCGATGATTTACCTTGTATTTTCTGTTTATCTATGACCTAGTTGACAAATTGCATACAATAGGGCTAGTGCCGTTTTCTTTTGTAGAGGATGCGATAGAGCGAGCCTACATAACGTTGAAGGCTCGTGACATTTTAAATTTAATAAGTACCTACACGGAGAAGGTTCGATCGCTCGATAGGCACGGGGTCTGGGGGCAAAGGTCGAAATAAAACTCGTATGCTAGCGCAGTGGGTGTATTGGTCCTGGCCGCGGCGGCGTTCACTTGTACTTGAGCGGCGCGTGGCGTCTCGGCGCGGCGGCGGCCCCGCGACGCAGCGCGCCCGCGCCGCCCGCGCCGCCCGCCCCGCCCGCGCCGTGCCGCTCGCGCCACTCCGCCTCCAGGCGCGGGAACACGCCGCCTGCCGACAACGAAGACACGGTAGCAAAGACTACAGTATTAAGACGGTAGTAATTGAAGGCAAGAGAGGCAAGACTGTCCGATGTCTGCGTTCCTAAGCCGAGTCGTAGGTAAAACCGAAAGTTCGGGAAAATAAGATACGTTCAGCATGACTAATATTCTTTTTGAACACACTTGCTCATAAAGTGGCTCCCATTTCACCGCAATTAGTCACATAATGACACCTATAATCAAACTGTGACTTTTTCATTACTATTATTCACTAGTGAGTTACACAGTTTTTTTTTAATTTTATCGGTTGAGTTGCTTTGTTCTTAAAAAAGTTTATATACCTACCTACTATCTACTTTTCCAATCAGTTGCTATAAAACTGATTGGAAAAGTAGATACATATCACTAATTTCGTGGCTGACGTGTGGTTCGGCCGTGGCGTAACGGTTAACATACTCAGGGCGCGATTCCCAGAGAGATGTGGGTTCGAATCCCGCCGTCCTCGGAATTTTTGATATGTATTTATAAATCTATTAGGATATTTCTTTTAAGTGTAGGTTAACACTTCAATAAAATAAAATAAAAAACATTCAAATATGAGTTCAGTGCCACTACGATCCGTAGGTGTACTTCGCCCTTGTACAAGCCGAGGTGACCAGTCCGGAGAAGTCGGGGGTTTATTTTATTTTTATTTTATTTTACAGGAAAACTTACAGCTTATTAGAAAATCAAGAACTAGTTAATAAATACAAAAGAACAATTAAAGCTAATTACAAGTTTTCACAGATAGAAATCACATATGAGAAAGAAAAAAAAAAACACTCAACTGGGAGAAGGAAAAATAAAAAGAAATACAGGGGGAACAAAAACCGAAAAAAAAAATTGTAAAGAATAATCAATCAATCAATAAAAACTATACAATGTGGGGTAAAAAAAGCAAAATTTTAGAAGTGGCCAACGAATTTCTTAACGAGGTTTACGAATTATTTATAAGCGTTAAAGAATTCGTTCGCCAACGTTTTGCGAATGGTGGTGGCATTGATGCAAAAAAGGTCTAGATTTTTATTATTTTTACAAATTTTGTTAAAAGATAGGGCAGATCTGAGCATATATGAGTTTTTTCGAAAATTGGTATGTGAAGGTGGTGTGTGTAGAATAGAAAAGTTACGAGGATGTGCATTGATGGGGACTTTAAAGAATAACTTCTCAAGAAGCTGCGAACAATCAACTGTGTTGTTTACAATATTGATGAGGTAGGATATGTCACTTATATTTCTTCGAATGTTAAGTTGCAGTAGATGCAACTGGGCACATAGACCTTCATATTTCTTGTCAGATTTCAGTTTAAATTTAAATTTAAGAAATCGAGTAAATTTTTTCTGGATTCTTTCAATACGTTGAATATACACCTCATATTTGGGGTTCCTTTGAGATGCATATTCAAGGTTGCTTCTAACCAGGGCACAATAAAGAACTTTAATTGTTTTAAGTTTGGTGAAGTCTTTAGATGATCGGATTAAGAATCCCAACATTTTTGATGCCTTGTTTACAATTTGGTCCACATGTTTATCATATAGTAGTTTACTGTCGAGTATTACACCTAAATCTCGCATAGAGGATACACGATCCAGTTCATGATTCTGTAACTTGTATGTGGAGTTATATACGTTATGCTTACGCGTGAAGGATATAGCAAAACATTTAGAAACATTAAGATCTAACCGATTAACTTTGCAATATTGATCGAGTCTAAAGAGATCATCCTGAAGAAGACTCTGGTCCCTGTAGTTGTTAACTACTCTAAAGATTTTCATATCATCAGCAAAGAGCAAAATGTTAGAATTATGAAAACAAGTGTCAATATCCTGAATGAAAAATAATAAAAAGTAGAGGCCCTAATAAAGAACCCTGCGGCACGCCCGAGGGAATACTACGCCATGATGAGGTATAGCCGTTGAGCACTACAGCCTGTGATCTATTTTTTACATAGGAGGAGAACCAACGAAACAGATCACCTCTTATGCCTGCCTTGGCCAATTTGAGTAGTAGTATGCTGTGATCGATTCGATCAAAGGCTTTGCTGTAGTCAGTGTACACTGCGTCAACTTGGTTTCGATTGTCCATTTGATCGGATACAAAATCTGTGAAGAGTGCTAGATTTGATACGGTGGATCTTCCTTTGACGAAGCCATGTTGAGAGGAACTAAAGTGAAGCCTTAAAACCGGGTATAGTTGGTCATATACTACGCGTTCTAATATTTTTGCCAATATGCAGAGTTTGGAGATCGGCCGGTAATTGTTTATAAGGTGCTTAGGACCTTTCTTATGGATAGGTGTAACATATGCTGATTTCCAGATCTTAGGTACGATGCCATCCCTTAGTGATCGCTTATATAATAGAGTTACAGGACAAGACAGAGTTTTTGCGCAGTTGACGAGAAAGATTGGTGGCAAAGAATCCGGCCCCGCTGATTTGTTAAGATCTAGGGACTTTAGCAATTTGTATACTAGCTCTTCGCTCACCTGGATACTATGAATATCAATTGCGGTACAGAATAATCATGGAGTGGGGAGGAAGAATGGTTAGGTAAGGGGTTTGATGAACTTTGCTGATTACTCAAAAAGGTAGAAAAGAAATATTCAGAAAATAATTCACATATACCTTCACCTGAGTCACTGGTTTGATCTGAGTAAGTCATAGACGCCGGTACATGATTATGTTTTCTTTTATTATGCATGTGAGACCAGAAGGATTTAGGATTTGAAATTATTGAATCTTCAGTTTTATTTCTGTAGCATAGGTTCTCGACTTCTTGAGCCTTGTCACGTAGACGCTCAAACTCAAATTTATCCGCAAGATTACCATATACTTTAAATTTCGTGTGATATTTAAACTTTTCTTTTATAATTTTAATCAATTCCGCAGTGTACCAGACAGGATATATCTTCTTATTTTTTATCGATCGCTTGGGAATATAACGGTCACGTAGATCGTAAATGACGTTATAAAAGTGTTCAACAGCGTGGTTAACGTCAGAGTTAGCTAACAAATCTTGCCAGTTCAAAGTAGCTAGCTCCTCATGTTGTCGCTTCTTATATTTATGTAATCGTGTACGGTGCAGTGACAGTGCAGCTCAGCGTACTGACCCGGCTGCGCGCGCGGCCTGGGCGCGTGGTGGTGGCGCCGCGTGAGCGCGGCTCGCATGTGCGCCGCGGCGCGCTCCTCGAAGCGGCGCTGCCCGTCCTGGTTGCTGCGCGCCGACTGCGCCGCGAGCCACACGCGCCCGCCCGCGCGCGCGCCGCGCCGCTGCGTCCTGGCGGGCTGCGGCGGCGGCCGGGGGCGCGCGCGCGCCGGCCGCGGCGCGTCCTCGTCGCTGGCGCCGCTGTCCGAGCTCTGGTCGCTGCGCTCGGAGTCGGAGCGCGCGGCCTCGCCGCTCTCGCCGCCCGCGCAGCCGCCCGCACAGCCGCCGGCACCTTGCTTGGCACACAAGCCCACGTGTTGAATGTCAGCGCCGCCGACCGGTGAGCGGTGAGGCGCGATCTACCGTTCTAGTGAACGACTACTGTCAACCGTGCGTGCTCCTACAATGCGCTCAACTAAACAAACTATCTAATTAGCGGAAATAGGTACGAGAACGACCAGCGATCCAACGCAATACGCAACTATTCACTAACAGACTAAAGAGATTTGACATTATAGATATTGTTATAATACACGCATACGAAACAAAACCACAACGCTAGCATACATATAGCATTTTTTAAACTATTAACTTATATTTATTTTGAAATAGATGTACAGTCGAGGATCCTTCGAGCGGCATCGGCGCACTCACCTCGGGTCGCGGCGGGTCGTCTCGGCGCGGGCGCGCGTCGCGGCGCTCCGGGGACGCGTCGCCGGCCAGCGAGTGCGCCGAGGCGCGCGCGGCGCCCGGCGCGGGCGAGCCCGGGCGCGCGTTCGCTGTGCACGTGGCCATTTTCACGGGATGCACGGTTTCGCCGCGAGAATGTAACTATGTGTATTTTGCATTTGCGCTTTGCGGCTATCGGTATCGTAGGGTGGCAGTGGCCGACGGCTGCGCGGCGAAGCGTTGTCGCGCTAGTCAGCGAGGAGCCCCCGCGCGGTGCTCACGGAAATGCCTAGGCACGTGCGATCGCTCCGATCTCCGTGTGTGAACATTTTTTGAAAGCCGATTAATCGACGAGGTATTTTTTTACGAGCCGAACATTTGAAGTGAAAAAACAAACTCGTCGGTGTCTACTCGTAACCGGAGACGGGCGTCGTTCAAAGTAGACTTCCCTCCGCCCGATAACGTGCAGTATGATCGTGCGTGATCGGAGGGAATCCTGCAATGACTTCCAGTAGAGACGGAGCGCGCGTCGTAAAGAAAGACCTCGCATTGGATGAATATAGGTTTACCAATGTGGAGAGCGTATTTACAGCGTTTTCTTTTTGTAGTCATTGATATTTCACAGTTTACATAGCCGGTGGCAGAGACGACGTGCTATCGTTGTTAGTGGGCACTGCGGGCGCATGTCGCGTGAACCACGTCCGCAGCGGAGACTCGTAACAAGGGGATACATTCCGTAGCACGATATGCCCTCTCTTTTTATTTCTTATGACTACGATCATTAAAAATAACAATGGTTTCAATAATGATATACGTACTTGTAACCGTTTGATACCTAGATATACCTAAGATTACAACAAGTAGAAACCCTTGATGGTACTTAGATACTGCATTTAAAGAATTTCTTCACTCGGTTAGATATATTCCTCTTCTGTATTGAGAACAAAGCATCGACGGCCGAACAACAATAGCAAGTCGCCTGGTTTCCTCGCGGTAAAGGGGGGAGCGGGGGGAGCGGGGGGAGGCCGGGGGAGGTGCAGCATGGCGGCGGGCTCACGGTTGAACTTTTCGTTGCTGGTGTAGAGCTGCCCGAGCAGGCCCAGCGGCTGCCGCGGCGGCGCCAGGCGGATGCCCTCCCACCAGAACACCTCCTTGCACTGCAGCCGCGCGCCGCCCTCGTCGCCCGACTCTGAGCACACAAAACGTTCCCATCGCACCGCGCCGGCCGACGAGCCGTCGCGCACGGCCGCGTCGCCCGACCTCTCGGCACGAGCCTGGTGAGCCGCTCCGGGAACATGAGCTGCGGCGGGCGCATGGCGATGACGTCGCGGAAGCTGTGGTACAGCTCCAGCACGGCCGCGTCGCCGGCCAGCCGCTCGTCCGGCAAGTGCTCGCGGAACTGGCAGCCCTGCCGGCGGAACACGGAGCTACACTACCGCGCGGTGGACGTCGAGTCGGGTCACAACTCACGAGAGGTTCGTCGGTTACCGTGTTCCTGGTGAGCGTCTCGAAGCGGTAGGCGCGCTCGCCGCAGCAGGCGTGGCGCCCGGCGGCGAGCGGCGCGCGGCCCTCGCGGCCCTCGCGGCCCTCGCGCGAGAACATGTGCGGGCCCTGCTCGTGGTGCGAGCACCACTCCATCTGCATCACCAAACGTTCACTGCAGAAACTGCTATTGCATACGTAATGTTTTTTTGTGAATCTCCATATTTCTACTAGATTGGACTGGCTTCCGAGAGTTGTTTTTCAAAGAATATTTTATTTATTCATTCGAGCAATTCGGGAAAGTGTGAAGCTTTGCGCTCTCAGGCGGCGAGACGGGAGGGGGCCGCGAAGCGCGCGACGGCCGGTAGGTACCTGGTAGGCCGGGAACAAGGAGTCGCAGAGCTGGCAGCGCAGGAAGTGGCAGTCGGCCCGCAGCGGCGAGACGGGAGGGGGCCGCGAAGCGCGCGACGGCCGGTAGGTACCTGGTAGGCCGGGAACAAGGAGTCGCAGAGCTGGCAGCGCAGGAAGTGGCAGTCGGCCCGCAGCGGCGAGACGGGAGGGGGCCGCGAAGCGCGCGACGGCCGGTAGGTACCTGGTAGGCCGGGAACAAGGAGTCGCAGAGCTGGCAGCGCAGGAAGTGGCAGTCGGCCCGCAGCGGCGAGACGGGAGGGGGCCGCGAAGCGCGCGACGGCCGGTAGGTACCTGGTAGGCCGGGAACAAGGAGTCGCAGAGCTGGCAGCGCAGGAAGTGGCAGTCGGCCCACAGGCGCCAGTACACGCGCCGCCACGAGCGCAGCTCGCCGTACAGCCACGCGATGTACTCGTTCAGGCTCCACGACGCGTCCCTTGCGTCGGGATCACAATTATGCATGTCAAAATGCAATGCGATTAACTCTTTGTATTATTGTATGTACTATACAAGTACGTGTGCCTACAGCGACTATTTTGATTTTTGTTTCTTTTATGTTTTTAAGCTATTGCATAGCTTCTTTCGCGGGCCTTGAGCGTGGAGACCGAATCCAGAAATTCCGTAACGAAAATAACCTGACACGGGACTTCTCTCACCGCTAGATGGCGTTGATAAAAAATGCTATGTAATAGCTTTACCGCGGCAGTCCCCGAGTGCCACACGTCTTGTTCTTTGATGAATGAATCGGCGGTCGGTATTGTGGTGGGTGCGTACTTGCAGTGCGACGAGACGACGTTGCCGCGCCGGTCGATGCGCATGCTGGCGGGCTGGCACGGCACCTGCTCCGCGATGTGCCGCCCCAGCAGCTTGCCGCACCTGCCGACAGAGCGCGCTACAGCCGTGTTTGTTCGTGTTTGTTCGCCGAGCGTGCGGGGCGCGAGCGCTCGTTACTTGGTGCACTTGAAGAGCGTGGCGAGCGAGGCGTGGTGGCCGCGCAGCGTCTCGGGCACGGGCTCGGCCAGCGACAGGATCAGCTTGCAGTACAGCCGCGACTGGATCTTGTCCTTGCGGTCGCGGACCGCCTCCAGCTCCGCGTTGGTGTACATCGCCGCTAGCCTGCGAATATTCCGATCGGCTATTAGCTATCGCTGAAGCGTCGGCAGGCCGGCGCCGGCGCCGGCGGTTGGAAATCCAAATCGCGTCCATCGATTGTAATTTCAATTCAAAAAACTTAATCTTATTAAAATACTAGCCGATTCCCGCGAGAAGATTATGTCATCATCTCCGATAATGATCTTCACCGAAATTGGACAAAATATTTGTAATAGTAGGTATATTTATAATAAAAAGAGAATTATCAAATTCGGTTTAGATTTGACGAAGTTCTTTCATGCCCTATGCCGGATAAACATTATGGTTTATCAGGATAAAAAGTATCCTATATACCTATTGACCCGAAGTATCAACTACCGTCTACCACGTTACCAAATTTGATTCAAATCCGTTCAGTAGTTTTCGCGTGATGCGCGCTCAGATAGACAGACAGACAAAAAATTCAAAAAAATTGTTTTGGGCTCAGTATCACACTAATCACACTACATTGTGTACCGCGTACCGCGTACGTTTCCGCTAAGAGATTGTCCCATACCTAGTGAGTAAGGCATCACTCAAGCAAGCCAGGTTGGTGGAAGTCTTCACGATGTCGCTCATGTGCGCGTGGCAGTACATCAGGCAGTCGTGCAGCAGCGGCTCCATCTGGCGGACAGACCCGGGTCAGTCTATGTGAGGAGTGGCATCGGCTGAAGGAAGCCGAGCTGCGCCAGAGGCACCTGCAGGAAGGAGGCGGACACCAGCACGGGCACCACGTTGTGCGCGTCCAGCAGCGGCCAGTCCGCCACGAGGATGGAGTCGCGCTTCACCCAGCGCATCAGCCACTCGAAGATCTGTTTTGTGAATATCGAATAGTTAAACCTATACAGAATGCATTTGAATATCCGAGAGGATCTACCGCTGTTTAGTAATACACAGGTTCCTTCCTGCCATCAAACTATCTATACTCGTAATAAAACTGTAACGGGACAAATTCTGTACATTAAAATAATATATTTTGAAAATTTTAATCAATGTATATAGTATACTTTTTATCCTGATACACAATAAAGTGTATCCGGGATAGGGGATGAAAGTTTTTGTTCATTTTGCTCCATAACTTCGTCAAATCTAGACCGAATTTGATAATTCTTTTTTTGTTATAAAATAACCAATTTTGGTGAAGATCTACTAATATATCGGAGATAGATGACAACTTCTCGCAGATAGTAGCAAGTCACTCTAAACTTTTTCCACGCGGACGAAGTCGCGGGAATCGGCTAGTTATATTATAAAGTGCGTGCGTGTGTGTTCAAAAACTACTGGGCAATAGACAGATTTGGCTGAAATTTTGTATGGAGATAGCTTATATAACGCAGATTTAACACGTAGGCTATACTTTTTATTCCGAAGAATTAGAGTTCCCGCGGGAATCAGAAATCTTAATCGCGGTTGAAGTCGCGGGCTCTAAAAAAGAACGGTGGCAACCATCCGAGCCTGAAAATCTTTAGCCAAAGATCCTAATTTTCCACATCCAATTTTGGTCTGGAATGGGATTTTGGTTTCCTTTTCAATGAAAGAGAAGCCACAAGAAACTTGGTGGTGAGAGAAACCGGAAAATTATAGAACGTCACACGCGCAAACGTCCTTTGGTCTTTCCTGAGAGCTCACGAGCCAATTTCAAAGAGCATTCACAAAGTTTATTCGAGATCTCTCGTTGCCCGGAGGCTAAGTCTTGGAACAGTTCGTGTGAGAGAGTGCCTGTATGTCGCAGTGCACGGAGATGTCCATGTCCTCGAGGCGCTGGCCGGCCGTCACGTCGGCGAAGTAGCCCATCTTGGACACCAGCAGCTTCTGAGGGCAGCGGAAATCCTTCTTCAGGCCCTTCACTTCGTCGCACACGTGGATCTCCACGTCGCCGCTGAACACAGACATGCCAAAAAATTATTAGTATCTCTTGCAGAAAACTACCGAAAGCGGAAATCGAACCCGAGCCTCCCGGGTGAGAGAGGTCTATCCCGGCCGCTACACCGTAATATTGGATACGAATGCTGAGATGAAAATAAAAAAATACTGATATCTGAGTCCACGCTCGGTAACGAGCCGTGGGCGGGTTGCCGATGATGATGATGATGATGATGATACGTGATGAAAACATTTACTCTTGCTTCTGGTTGATGCGCTCCTGATTCGCTGCGACTGACGACTTGCGTCTTCCGAGACGATCTCTTGATTCTTTTTCATTCACGAATCCTTGGAAAGAGAAAAACTACTTATTTAATTTATTTTATTTTAGACGATAAAATTATTTTATTAGTGTGCACACAGCAGCAGTACCTCCGAAGCTAGCGGGCTTTTTGACGTCCGTGGACGAGTTAGACGGAGTCTTCTTTATGATAGGCGCGTACACACTCGTCGTCTTGGACGGTTTCTTATAGCCCACTAAATAGGGCAGAATGGAATCGAGTATTCCTTCGTTTATTACCTAAAATAAAAATAGAGATTAGAAGTATTAATTATTGTTAAATTGTACGTCGACACCACGTTTCACGCGCTAACAGTGGCGTAACTATACCGTTTGAGGCCCGTGGCAAATTCATCGGATGGGGCCCAACATAAAGAAGCTAGAAGCAACCAATGAGATAGCATTTTTTTATCTAAATATATAAAAGGCAAAGGTGACTGACTGACTGACTGACTGACTGACTGACTGATCTATCAACGCATAATATTGGAAAATGTCAACCCCAAGAGGGTTAAATAGGGGGTTAAAAAATCGAACCTAACGTGAGCGAAGCCGCGGGTTAAAGCTAGTTTGATAATAAATCACTACGTGAAGTAGGTACATACAATAGCAACGTAAAAGCGACATTTTCGCAAGCGAAGCGAGCGCGACTTTTTTACGATTGCGTTACGGCACTTAGTATTCCATACGTGACGCCTACAATAGAAAAGTAAAAGTGACATTTTCACGAGCGAAGCGAGCGCGAAATTTTTTATGACTGCATTACGGTACTTAGTAGTCCATTGTTATTGGCACCTACAATAGCAACGTATTTTATTTTGCACTACGCCATATCTAGCCCTGTACTTTTGGCGCTTGAGACCCTGCGCTTGTATGCGCCGTACACCCGGCATCGTAGGTAAAGTCGGCCTTTCAAACTATTTAGCTATTGTTATTGGGGTACCTATATTCGGTAATTAATTAGATATTTTATAAAATTTTAAATAATTAGATATTTTATAAAATTTTAAAATATGTGTTTATGGACCTAATGACATTTAGGTACCCATACAAATATGTACCTATCTTTTTAATTTCTGTAAGACATAACTAAAAATTTTGGCCCCAAATCTACCGCCTCTAAAATCTGCTGCCCTAGGCTCCAGTCAACTCAGCCTTTTGACTGAAATGATCGCTCGGTACGAGTGCCGACTACGGCTAGCCGTAGCTACAGGAATGGCTATAAATATTAGGACCATTTTGTGCTTCTGGCCCTCTCTGACCGGGGCCCCTTCCGGCTGGGGCCCGTGGCATTTTGCCGTCTTGCCACCCTATAGTTACGCCCCCGCGCGCTAAGGCTACACGTCAGTACACCTACGTCGTTCAGCTTGCAGTTGAGATTGGCTTCGGTCCACACGCCGAGCATCTCCACGCGCGCTTCGGGCGGCGACGAGCGGCGGCGAACTTTTCCTGTAAGTGACGACTGCGGGGATCACACGCTTGAAATAAACGACAAACACAAATCATTGAAAGCACTCACTATTTAATTAACGAAAACTTCCTCGGTAAGGATAGAACTGGAAACCTCTCCTCTCTTGCGGCGCGAGGGAGGGTAGTTTGAAACATGGGTGCAAATTGCAACATTCTGCTTGAACGAACTATGAGCACTGAACACAAATGGAAATGTTCACTTGCCCTCGATGTCACTGCAGCTGTGCCGCGGCTCGAGGCGGCCGGCCGCGCCTCCGCCGCCGAGCGCGGCGTCGCTCTTGCTGGCGCCGGCGCGCTGCGCGCTGCTCGCCGTCTGCTGCAGCAGCTCGCGCTCCTGCTGATCGATGACGTGGTTCAACACCGTCAGCTTCGTCAGCTCCTCCCAATTTATCTTCGAGCCCTCGTCCTCGTCGCCCTCCAAGTGCTCGTATACTTGGTAGGCAGTCTTCATAAAGTCGAAGAAATCTTTGACAGTGATCACCTCGGCCGGCGAGCCGGGCTTCGCGAGGGAACTTCTCCCGGATGCCGACTCGGATCTTGTCGTTGGGCTTTTTATCCTTTTGCTGTCACCTCTTTGCATGAAAATAGAAGCTGAATCGGATTCGGAATTCGGACTTGCCATTTCAATTATTTAAAATTTAATCAAGTTTAAATATATTAATTTGTAAGGTAGGTAATCCGTATCGATCTAACGGTTCGCCTAGAAACGATTTCTACAGCAAATAGCAATGTTGGTGTATGGTATATGCTTATGAGATACGAAAAACACAGAGTAGATTGAATATAAAATTAATTATCCATCGCTATCAGATTATAATGCTGGGGTTGAAAGTTAAAATAAAAATGTAATAAAAGACACAACTTAATGAATTTATAAATATTTACAAAAAATAATAGCAAGCATAGTTTAGTCCATAGACTTAGAATTTTTTCGCTAATTATGAAGTATGTCAATCAATTCATTTTTATTATGTAAAAGCACAAACATATAAGAGTTATGTTTGTGTGTAAAAGATATAAAGTTGAAATATTTTCAAATCGTCTCATTTTATTTTCCTGGATTTGAAGTTCCCTCTGCTGTCCGTGGTTATACAGGTCCGTGCATGGAAGTAGAAAGGGTCCACGATTTTTGAAACTGGTATACCATTCACTGGCATGTGTATCACGCGCTGACATTCTGTCAGTACCTGGCGAGCCAGTTTACCAGCACCTAGTATGCCATCCACTAGCATGTGTATCACGCGCTTAAGTATCACATCCTTCTCTATGGTTAGTGTTTGTATTGGTAGGTGACAGTGACACTTGGTGACATTACTTGAGATACCTACCTACACAGATTAGAGAGTATATTATAAGTGAAAAGTGCAAACAGCAAAATTACTAATCATTATCAGTAATCGGAATGGCTTCCTTGCGGAGCCCGTCTTCACCTTCGGACGGCTACAAAAGGTTCAGTGATGATTTCGCAAACACCAGCATCAACAATTACGGCTCCAATGTCACAAGTAAAAGAGAAGCTCACATTTTTCACCGCACAGTAGTTGCCGCTAAATGTATACGCTTTTGTCGTTAACAATACATTTCTAATGCATAATCAAACATTTGTTTAATTTCTTACCTTGATTTTAATATTTCTCTGATCTCATCGTTGCGAGAGTGATCTGTTCAGTGCCTTCTTGGGGCTAATGACGTAGGCAGCCTATGACTCATGAACCTGGCTGTTATCAACATTGTTCTAAGCTATAACGGCCGACCTAATTCCTCGAGCGGCTTAACAAACAGAGCTGCGTATGCATGTGTAGCTGCTTACCCGTATGCTCTAGATTTGCACATAGCCTCAGCACACAAATGCATAATAACAAGCACAATAGGCAACTCATAACATTCATAAATAATAAGCTCCTAGCCCTCCTGTACTGTAATAAAGTCTCCTTTTCCATTGGTTCTGGTTGTCTGAGTTGAGTCAAAGCTGATGTGGTTGCTTTATTTCTGTAGAGCTATTAATAGTAGATCCCATAGACGGTAGGCAGGACATCAAGGCTTGTGATATCATTGTTATTAGCAAAAGCAATATGCAAATTACTGTAGGGAGTCATGTAAATAAAAATGAGATTTTCTGGTACAGAGTGATTTTGCAGGGTGACTGCCTCTAGGCAAGGCAACACAAGAAAATCTATGTTCGCACTGAATTTTCTCCAAGTGTAAGCTCCTGAGCTCTCCTGCTAATTATTGTATGTGTAAAAATAATGATTACCTCTCTTTAAAGGTCAGTAGCACTATCCATGGGACTGACAATGCTTTATAAAATAATAAAGTAGCTAATTTCACTATATCTAGGTACCAATGACTCCTCTGAACTAACACTAGACCATCCAACATGCTACTGCTATAGGTATCTACTGAATGGTTATTCATTTAATTTCCTTCTCATACTGCAACTTATACTATGTATATTTTGTGTACCTACCTACTACTACAGGTGTTAAACGTTAAGGTATAAATTAATGGTAAAACTATTTTGCACAATGTTCATGTAAGTAAACCTATTTTTAAATGTGCCTACTTATTTGATATTTTATATGTGAAAAGGTAAGCATAATAAGACATTGTATCGGAATTCTTGCTATGTATGGTAGGTAAAGGCTTTATTGGTTCACAATCACACACTAAAGTATAGATATAATGTGGGATATTTATATATATGTAACGAGTCCACAGTGGTAATTTATTGTGTCCTCAATCTGCAATCACATTATCATCGCTAAGTTAGGTACCTACACTATTTACCGACCTATTCATTCAGTATTAGTACATAATAAATGCCGCTTTATCAACTGATAGACAACCAGTGCTGCATATAGGTCTCTTGTATGGACTTTCAAATCTCTCGGTTGTGTGCCACCTGTATGGTCCCTACGGCTCGTCTGATGTCATCTGTGTGCTAAAACTTCAGGTCCGAATTCTGCACTCCAACACCTTTGGACCCACATGACATCGGGTACATATTTTACAGTATGTAAAATTGCAGTATTAACATAGTTAATACTGCAATTTTATGTATGTGGGTATTTGAATAAAATGTGTCTGCCAAGCATATATTGCAGTCGGTCCGTGCGAGGTATTCACGAGTAGCGGTTGACGCTGGGAATGGAGTCCCGAAAGAGATGAATCATTCGTTATCGTTTATCTCTTATCTACTTATCTATTCGACGAAAGATATCAGAAGACATCTTTTACTCTCCAGTGTTGTTCAATAATTGTTAAATGTATCAAGTGACAACAAAATGACGAAACTCGTGCGAATTCCCGATATAATGTACGACTCGTTACGGGATTATTGGTATACGCTCAAATCGTGTAAGTTTTTATTATTTAGTAGCTAGGTACCTACTTAGGTTAATTTTTGTTCACAAACACGAATCCACGGTCTGTAAATACTTCAATCCTCATTATAAATTATAATCCATACAGCCGTCGACATCCTTCGAGGGTTAAGTCGCAGTCACCTACCCAGATAGGCTGAAAAATAACCCTGAATTTGTTGTCGCACAGTCGGGTAGCTAATAAAGAGCAAGGAACATACCTACCATACATACATACATACATACATACATAATACCTACTACTCCCAACGAGATAAAGAATATTATGAATTATTACTATTTTTAAAATAATCAGTTTTATTCAAATGAGTTAGTTCGTAACTCGTGAGAGGCAGCAGAATAATTTGCAAGCGAACAAATGAATATTAATTGATCTCATTACCGCGTGACCTAACTTACCTTCCGACGTATAGCTTAAGTATAGTATATGTATATCTACATTTATCACTATAATTCAGTCAATTTAAACTCAACCTTTAGGTTTATCAGAATCGGGCTATCCGTGGGTTCAAAGCTGAATGAAAGTGCGTACTGAGTGTACGTAGGTAACTACTATGGATAGAGATACGCTTGACAGGAAACGCGCCTGTTTAAATTTAGGAGCAAAAAGCTTATTTTTTGAAACCGCTTTGCTTATTTAGTTAATTGCTATATCGATGCGATCTCATCTGATGGTAAATGACAATGTAGTTTGAGACGTTGGCGATGGTAGCGGGAAAATTGGAAGGGATATGAGCGTCGCGATTTCAGTGTGGTATATATTTCTAAATCATTGACAGATACTTCAGTTTTATTTGTATAGATGCGTTTAACTAAGGTTTAACTATAATAGCTAACTATTCATTAAGACTGCGTCTTGCTTAGGTATACCGTAAATATTTACGTGTACCGAGTAATTGTTCCTACTGGTCTTCTGGTAGAGTCGGCGCAAACATTGAAAATGGTTGAAATACCATTTTCACGCATCGTAGGTACCTAGGTACCTATTCGTAAAACAATTAACTCAACTTTAAAGAATCTGAAGTTGTTGATACGCCTATATACCTTTACCTACCTACAGAATACCTAATAAGTAGTACCTACCTTCTAACCTATCCGTACCTAGTTACCAATTGTACTTACGTAATTTAGACTTAGCTTTGGTGCTAAGTCTACACGCTTGTGGTAAACGCATCGGCAAAAAGCGCTTGCAAGTCTGCGCAAGCCGAGCCGAATACCGGCTGGTAGCCAGCTCTACGTGTTAGTTGTTGTGGTCGGTCACAAGCGTGTGGCTCTCGGCTCGGCGTGCGGTACAGCGCCACGTCTGCCGCAGACAGCAGAGCGGCGGCGGCGGCGGAGGCGGGCGAGGGCGCGGGCGCGGGCGCGGGCGCGGGCGCGGGCGCGGGCGCCGACGGCACGCTGGAGCTGGGCAGCCGCTCGTCGCTGCACGGCGGCCTGCCCATGACCGAGGACGAGCACTGGGAGATGAACTACCACGAGGCGGCCATCTACCTGGAGGTACCGCTCTCCTCGTTTACAAAGTTTCATTACAACGTACGAACTCGAGCAATAAAAGAAGGCAAGGCGAAGCGTGTTCGGACTCACCTGTTACATGTCTGCGCTCGCAGGAGGGGCTCAACAACGAGAAGTTCGACTCGCACCCGTCCAGCCCGGAGCAGCTGCCGGCCTACCTGCGCGTGCACAACCCCTGGTACCACGGCCTCGACCTCGTCGCCTCGCTCGTGCTCATCCTGCTCGCCTTCGCCGAGGACCCCGCCGTGCCCGCCTTCAAAGTTACTATCGTTTATCTATTTTTCGGTTAAAAAGAATTATTTCGTCGCTTCTCGACGATCACACGCTGTACATAGTCGCTATCGGTTCGATGTGCACTCGCGTTATCGTTCAAAAAGAATTAGTCAACTAGAAACTAGAAAGAAAAGTTCTCAATTCTGACGTTGGGCATCCGAGACAATTTTCTCCCATAATCAGCTCGAGGGGTGTCTTTGGGGCTCATGCCCCAGATTTTTTACTAGTTTAGTTTATTCCTTTTCATCCTTTGCCGAAGTTCAAGCTGCCCCGCTAGCACTGCATCCGTGCAGCAGTTTAGCCGCCAGTTTGTCAGTCGGCGCGGCCGTGTTCCAGCTGCCGGTGTGGGCGCACGGCTCCGTGGAGCTGCTGGCGCTGGCCGTGATCGGCGTGGAGCTGCAGCTCAAGCTGAAGTGGATCGGCTGGAGCACCATCCTCAAGCATAAGAGGACAATGATCAAGGTGAGAACACCGGTCACTTCACGAGTTTATACTCTCGTGTGAGGCAGAGCTCCGTACCTACCGAGTCGTTCGCTCCTTCTTTCCAATGTGGAGGTACGTATCCGTTCCGATTAGTAGTATTCAATTCACGCTTATTGACGTCTCTACCCAATCTAAATTCCAGAAAAGGTATATCGAGTCGAACGTTAAAACGGCTGATAAAAGCTTTGTATTCTGATCAAAGTAAAATGGTACTTAACGCCTGAATGACGCCTCACACTCTACCGAGACCAGGGTGTGACCGTATTGTCGCCTTCCCAACGGGTTTTTACTTATTTATTGGCTTGCCAACAGGCACTATAACAAGAATTAGAAAAATTCAAACTAGTTCTGTCTAGAAAAACATTTCAGTGCACCCAATTACAGGCAAACCGACATGCGTACGAGCAAAAGTGCTAATGCGGGTTTGCCGTTAATAAGTTAACAAGAAGTTAACTACAGTTAAGTTTAGCAAGCATAATATGAGGCTATAATTATATTTATCGGATATACTCGTGATATGAGAGTAATGGTCAAGATTTTCAAAGTTGTTCCACCGTCTTCTTCTTCTTCTTCGTACTGGGCTCGTTTCCACACTTAGACCAGTCACTGGTTTGTTGTGTGTGTTGTTCCACCGTATATCGTTTTACAAACTCAATCTATGTAAGACGTATACAAATCTGACGTGACTGTTTTGGTTTTGCAGGGGATAACCCTCCTGATCATGGTTCTAGAGGCGGCGGTGGTGCTGTGCCGCCAGTCGTCGCACTTCCGCGTGACGCGCGCTCTCCGCCCTATCTTCCTGGTGGACACGCGCCACTGCGGCGGCGTGCGGCGCTTCATACGGCAGATCCTGCAGTCGCTGCCGCCCATCATCGACATGCTAGGTACGCCCGACCACGGCTCTAGAGGCGGCGGTGGTGCTGTGCCGCCAGTCGTCGCACTTCCGCGTGACGCGCGCTCTCCGCCCTATCTTCCTGGTGGACACGCGCCACTGCGGCGGCGTGCGGCGCTTCATACGGCAGATCCTGCAGTCGCTGCCGCCCATCATCGACATGCTAGGTACGCCCGACCACGGCTCTAGAGGCGGCGGTGGTGCTGTGCCGCCAGTCGTCGCACTTCCGCGTGACGCGCGCTCTCCGCCCTATCTTCCTGGTGGACACGCGCCACTGCGGCGGCGTGCGGCGCTTCATACGGCAGATCCTGCAGTCGCTGCCGCCCATCATCGACATGCTAGGTACGCCCGACCACGGCTCTAGAGGCGGCGGTGGTGCTGTGCCGCCAGTCGTCGCACTTCCGCGTGACGCGCGCTCTCCGCCCTATCTTCCTGGTGGACACGCGCCACTGCGGCGGCGTGCGGCGCTTCATACGGCAGATCCTGCAGTCGCTGCCGCCCATCATCGACATGCTAGGTACGCCCGACCACGGCTCTAGAGGCGGCGGTGGTGCTGTGCCGCCAGTCGTCGCACTTCCGCGTGACGCGCGCTCTCCGCCCTATCTTCCTGGTGGACACGCGCCACTGCGGCGGCGTGCGGCGCTTCATACGGCAGATCCTGCAGTCGCTGCCGCCCATCATCGACATGCTAGGTACGCCCGACCACGGCTCTAGAGGCGGCGGTGGTGCTGTGCCGCCAGTCGTCGCACTTCCGCGTGACGCGCGCTCTCCGCCCTATCTTCCTGGTGGACACGCGCCACTGCGGCGGCGTGCGGCGCTTCATACGGCAGATCCTGCAGTCGCTGCCGCCCATCATCGACATGCTAGGTACGCCCGACCACGGCTCTAGAGGCGGCGGTGGTGCTGTGCCGCCAGTCGTCGCACTTCCGCGTGGACGCGCGCTCTCCGCCCTATCTTCCTGGTGGACACGCGCCACTGCGGCGGCGTGCGGCGCTTCATACGGCAGATCCTGCAGTCGCTGCCGCCCATCATCGACATGCTAGGTACGCCCGACCACGGCTCTAGAGGCGGCGGTGGTGCTGTGCCGCCAGTCGTCGCACTTCCGCGTGACGCGCGCTCTCCGCCCTATCTTCCTGGTGGACACGCGCCACTGCGGCGGCGTGCGGCGCTTCATACGGCAGATCCTGCAGTCGCTGCCGCCCATCATCGACATGCTAGGTACGCCCGACCACGGCTCTAGAGGCGGCGGTGGTGCTGTGCCGCCAGTCGTCGCACTTCCGCGTGACGCGCGCTCTCCGCCCTATCTTCCTGGTGGACACGCGCCACTGCGGCGGCGTGCGGCGCTTCATACGGCAGATCCTGCAGTCGCTGCCGCCCATCATCGACATGCTAGGTACGCCCGACCACGGCTCTAGAGGCGGCGGTGGTGCTGTGCCGCCAGTCGTCGCACTTCCGCGTGACGCGCGCTCTCCGCCCTATCTTCCTGGTGGACACGCGCCACTGCGGCGGCGTGCGGCGCTTCATACGGCAGATCCTGCAGTCGCTGCCGCCCATCATCGACATGCTAGGTACGCCCGACCACGGCTCTAGAGGCGGCGGTGGTGCTGTGCCGCCAGTCGTCGCACTTCCGCGTGACGCGCGCTCTCCGCCCTATCTTCCTGGTGGACACGCGCCACTGCGGCGGCGTGCGGCGCTTCATACGGCAGATCCTGCAGTCGCTGCCGCCCATCATCGACATGCTAGGTACGCCCGACCACGGCTCTAGAGGCGGCGGTGGTGCTGTGCCGCCAGTCGTCGCACTTCCGCGTGACGCGCGCTCTCCGCCCTATCTTCCTGGTGGACACGCGCCACTGCGGCGGCGTGCGGCGCTTCATACGGCAGATCCTGCAGTCGCTGCCGCCCATCATCGACATGCTAGGTACGCCCGACCACGGCTCTAGAGGCGGCGGTGGTGCTGTGCCGCCAGTCGTCGCACTTCCGCGTGACGCGCGCTCTCCGCCCTATCTTCCTGGTGGACACGCGCCACTGCGGCGGCGTGCGGCGCTTCATACGGCAGATCCTGCAGTCGCTGCCGCCCATCATCGACATGCTAGGTACGCCCGACCACGGCTCTAGAGGCGGCGGTGGTGCTGTGCCGCCAGTCGTCGCACTTCCGCGTGACGCGCGCTCTCCGCCCTATCTTCCTGGTGGACACGCGCCACTGCGGCGGCGTGCGGCGCTTCATACGGCAGATCCTGCAGTCGCTGCCGCCCATCATCGACATGCTAGGTACGCCCGACCACGGCTCTAGAGGCGGCGGTGGTGCTGTGCCGCCAGTCGTCGCACTTCCGCGTGACGCGCGCTCTCCGCCCTATCTTCCTGGTGGACACGCGCCACTGCGGCGGCGTGCGGCGCTTCATACGGCAGATCCTGCAGTCGCTGCCGCCCATCATCGACATGCTAGGTACGCCCGACCACGGCTCTAGAGGCGGCGGTGGTGCTGTGCCGCCAGTCGTCGCACTTCCGCGTGACGCGCGCTCTCCGCCCTATCTTCCTGGTGGACACGCGCCACTGCGGCGGCGTGCGGCGCTTCATACGGCAGATCCTGCAGTCGCTGCCGCCCATCATCGACATGCTAGGTACGCCCGACCACGGCTCTAGAGGCGGCGGTGGTGCTGTGCCGCCAGTCGTCGCACTTCCGCGTGACGCGCGCTCTCCGCCCTATCTTCCTGGTGGACACGCGCCACTGCGGCGGCGTGCGGCGCTTCATACGGCAGATCCTGCAGTCGCTGCCGCCCATCATCGACATGCTAGGTACGCCCGACCACGGCTCTAGAGGCGGCGGTGGTGCTGTGCCGCCAGTCGTCGCACTTCCGCGTGACGCGCGCTCTCCGCCCTATCTTCCTGGTGGACACGCGCCACTGCGGCGGCGTGCGGCGCTTCATACGGCAGATCCTGCAGTCGCTGCCGCCCATCATCGACATGCTAGGTACGCCCGACCACGGCTCTAGAGGCGGCGGTGGTGCTGTGCCGCCAGTCGTCGCACTTCCGCGTGACGCGCGCTCTCCGCCCTATCTTCCTGGTGGACACGCGCCACTGCGGCGGCGTGCGGCGCTTCATACGGCAGATCCTGCAGTCGCTGCCGCCCATCATCGACATGCTAGGTACGCCCGACCACGGCTCTAGAGGCGGCGGTGGTGCTGTGCCGCCAGTCGTCGCACTTCCGCGTGACGCGCGCTCTCCGCCCTATCTTCCTGGTGGACACGCGCCACTGCGGCGGCGTGCGGCGCTTCATACGGCAGATCCTGCAGTCGCTGCCGCCCATCATCGACATGCTAGGTACGCCCGACCACGGCTCTAGAGGCGGCGGTGGTGCTGTGCCGCCAGTCGTCGCACTTCCGCGTGACGCGCGCTCTCCGCCCTATCTTCCTGGTGGACACGCGCCACTGCGGCGGCGTGCGGCGCTTCATACGGCAGATCCTGCAGTCGCTGCCGCCCATCATCGACATGCTAGGTACGCCCGACCACGGCTCTAGAGGCGGCGGTGGTGCTGTGCCGCCAGTCGTCGCACTTCCGCGTGACGCGCGCTCTCCGCCCTATCTTCCTGGTGGACACGCGCCACTGCGGCGGCGTGCGGCGCTTCATACGGCAGATCCTGCAGTCGCTGCCGCCCATCATCGACATGCTAGGTACGCCCGACCACGGCTCTAGAGGCGGCGGTGGTGCTGTGCCGCCAGTCGTCGCACTTCCGCGTGACGCGCGCTCTCCGCCCTATCTTCCTGGTGGACACGCGCCACTGCGGCGGCGTGCGGCGCTTCATACGGCAGATCCTGCAGTCGCTGCCGCCCATCATCGACATGCTAGGTACGCCCGACCACGGCTCTAGAGGCGGCGGTGGTGCTGTGCCGCCAGTCGTCGCACTTCCGCGTGACGCGCGCTCTCCGCCCTATCTTCCTGGTGGACACGCGCCACTGCGGCGGCGTGCGGCGCTTCATACGGCAGATCCTGCAGTCGCTGCCGCCCATCATCGACATGCTAGGTACGCCCGACCACGGCTCTAGAGGCGGCGGTGGTGCTGTGCCGCCAGTCGTCGCACTTCCGCGTGACGCGCGCTCTCCGCCCTATCTTCCTGGTGGACACGCGCCACTGCGGCGGCGTGCGGCGCTTCATACGGCAGATCCTGCAGTCGCTGCCGCCCATCATCGACATGCTAGGTACGCCCGACCACGGCTCTAGAGGCGGCGGTGGTGCTGTGCCGCCAGTCGTCGCACTTCCGCGTGACGCGCGCTCTCCGCCCTATCTTCCTGGTGGACACGCGCCACTGCGGCGGCGTGCGGCGCTTCATACGGCAGATCCTGCAGTCGCTGCCGCCCCATCATCGACATGCTAGGTACGCCCGACCACGGCTCTAGAGGCGGCGGTGGTGCTGTGCCGCCAGTCGTCGCACTTCCGCGTGACGCGCGCTCTCCGCCCTATCTTCCTGGTGGACACGCGCCACTGCGGCGGCGTGCGGCGCTTCATACGGCAGATCCTGCAGTCGCTGCCGCCCATCATCGACATGCTAGGTACGCCCGACCACGGCTCTAGAGGCGGCGGTGGTGCTGTGCCGCCAGTCGTCGCACTTCCGCGTGACGCGCGCTCTCCGCCCTATCTTCCTGGTGGACACGCGCCACTGCGGCGGCGTGCGGCGCTTCATACGGCAGATCCTGCAGTCGCTGCCGCCCATCATCGACATGCTAGGTACGCCCGACCACGGCTCTAGAGGCGGCGGTGGTGCTGTGCCGCCAGTCGTCGCACTTCCGCGTGACGCGCGCTCTCCGCCCTATCTTCCTGGTGGACACGCGCCACTGCGGCGGCGTGCGGCGCTTCATACGGCAGATCCTGCAGTCGCTGCCGCCCATCATCGACATGCTAGGTACGCCCGACCACGGCTCTAGAGGCGGCGGTGGTGCTGTGCCGCCAGTCGTCGCACTTCCGCGTGACGCGCGCTCTCCGCCCTATCTTCCTGGTGGACACGCGCCACTGCGGCGGCGTGCGGCGCTTCATACGGCAGATCCTGCAGTCGCTGCCGCCCATCATCGACATGCTAGGTACGCCCGACCACGGCCTCTAGAGGCGGCGGTGGTGCTGTGCCGCCAGTCGTCGCACTTCCGCGTGACGCGCGCTCTCCGCCCTATCTTCCTGGTGGACACGCGCCACTGCGGCGGCGTGCGGCGCTTCATACGGCAGATCCTGCAGTCGCTGCCGCCCATCATCGACATGCTAGGTACGCCCGACCACGGCTCTAGAGGCGGCGGTGGTGCTGTGCCGCCAGTCGTCGCACTTCCGCGTGACGCGCGCTCTCCGCCCTATCTTCCTGGTGGACACGCGCCACTGCGGCGGCGTGCGGCGCTTCATACGGCAGATCCTGCAGTCGCTGCCGCCCATCATCGACATGCTAGGTACGCCCGACCACGGCTCTAGAGGCGGCGGTGGTGCTGTGCCGCCAGTCGTCGCACTTCCGCGTGACGCGCGCTCTCCGCCCTATCTTCCTGGTGGACACGCGCCACTGCGGCGGCGTGCGGCGCTTCATACGGCAGATCCTGCAGTCGCTGCCGCCCATCATCGACATGCTAGGTACGCCCGACCACGGCTCTAGAGGCGGCGGTGGTGCTGTGCCGCCAGTCGTCGCACTTCCGCGTGACGCGCGCTCTCCGCCCTATCTTCCTGGTGGACACGCGCCACTGCGGCGGCGTGCGGCGCTTCATACGGCAGATCCTGCAGTCGCTGCCGGCCCATCATCGACATGCTAGGTACGCCCGACCACGGCTCTAGAGGCGGCGGTGGTGCTGTGCCGCCAGTCGTCGCACTTCCGCGTGACGCGCGCTCTCCGCCCTATCTTCCTGGTGGACACGCGCCACTGCGGCGGCGTGCGGCGCTTCATACGGCAGATCCTGCAGTCGCTGCCGCCCATCATCGACATGCTAGGTACGCCCGACCACGGCTCTAGAGGCGGCGGTGGTGCTGTGCCGCCAGTCGTCGCACTTCCGCGTGACGCGCGCTCTCCGCCCTATCTTCCTGGTGGACACGCGCCACTGCGGCGGCGTGCGGCGCTTCATACGGCAGATCCTGCAGTCGCTGCCGCCCATCATCGACATGCTAGGTACGCCCGACCACGGCTCTAGAGGCGGCGGTGGTGCTGTGCCGCCAGTCGTCGCACTTCCGCGTGACGCGCGCTCTCCGCCCTATCTTCCTGGTGGACACGCGCCACTGCGGCGGCGTGCGGCGCTTCATACGGCAGATCCTGCAGTCGCTGCCGCCCATCATCGACATGCTAGGTACGCCCGACCACGGCTCTAGAGGCGGCGGTGGTGCTGTGCCGCCAGTCGTCGCACTTCCGCGTGACGCGCGCTCTCCGCCCTATCTTCCTGGTGGACACGCGCCACTGCGGC
The DNA here is from genome assembly GCA_038048805.1 of Hipparchia sbordonii. Taxonomy (NCBI): domain Eukaryota; kingdom Metazoa; phylum Arthropoda; class Insecta; order Lepidoptera; family Nymphalidae; genus Hipparchia; species Hipparchia sbordonii. The sequence continues at coordinate 7,962 of CM076107.1, read as the reverse complement.
GGCGTGCGGCGCTTCATACGGCAGATCCTGCAGTCGCTGCCGCCCATCATCGACATGCTAGGTACGCCCGACCACGGCTCTAGAGGCGGCGGTGGTGCTGTGCCGCCAGTCGTCGCACTTCCGCGTGACGCGCGCTCTCCGCCCTATCTTCCTGGTGGACACGCGCCACTGCGGCGGCGTGCGGCGCTTCATACGGCAGATCCTGCAGTCGCTGCCGCCCATCATCGACATGCTAGGTACGCCCGACCACGGCTCTAGAGGCGGCGGTGGTGCTGTGCCGCCAGTCGTCGCACTTCCGCGTGACGCGCGCTCTCCGCCCTATCTTCCTGGTGGACACGCGCCACTGCGGCGGCGTGCGGCGCTTCATACGGCAGATCCTGCAGTCGCTGCCGCCCATCATCGACATGCTAGGTACGCCCAGATCAGCCGCCATTAGAATTACTTCAATTGGCAAAGCTTTAGATGACGAACTCTTCTCAAACTGGCGACATATGAGTAGACCAGTTTCATTCGATGAGTGGTTTTAACGATTCTTTTTTTCACTGTTCTTTGCCCTGCCGCATCGCGTGGGTGGTGGCGGGTCCGTCGCAGGTCTGCTGATGTTCTTCGTGGCGACGTACTCGCTGCTGGGCTACTACTTGTTCTCCGAGCACGTGGACAACGGCCACTTCCGGACTCTCAGCGACTCCTTCGTCAGCATGTTCGTCCTGCTCACGACGGCCAAGTGAGTCGGCAGCCTTGCCCGTCACAGCTTCTACATGTACAGGCCGTACACGTCAAGATCTGTTTATTTAAAGACTTAACAAAAAATGGAAAACAATTTACTTACACCATAATTTATAGCCAAAGCATTAGACAAAAACCTGAGGCTGGTGATTGTAACTGGCCCAATTATACCTTAACCTGTGCCGATAATATGGAATATGGCACTGACTTTTTGAAATTTTGGCAACAACTTCCACTTTCGTGGCCCCAGGAAACCCTAAATATCGATTTTGAACGACATCGATCCAATAAAAACTGGGAATTGAACTTCTTTGTTTTCTTTGCCTAAGGTGAACTTGGTTGAACGGAAAGTCATAAGTATTATATTTTTAGTTGGGTTAACATTTTACTCAGCTCAAACGAGTCTTCCGTAGGAAATCTCCGATTCTTTCTTAAGATAATTTTGAGGTTAAGTTTTTGTGTCAAATGCTAGTCAAGATGGCTGGTATCGTTTTCTGAAGCGCGCGCCGTCTGCCCGCAGCTTCCCGGACGTGATGATGCCGTCGTACGCCAAGTCCAAGTGGTACGCCGTGTTCTTCATCCTCTACGTCATCACCGTGCTCTACGTGCTCATGAACCTGGTGGGTAGTGGTGGTGGTGGCGACAGGGCTGGGTGGGGCTGCGGGCGCTCGCGTGTCTCACCCCGTGTTGTCGTGCGCCAGATGCTGGCCGTGGTGTACGAGACGTTCACGCGCATCGAGCGCGACAAGTGCCGCGCGCTGCTGCTGCACCGCCGCGGCGCCGCGCGGCGCGCCTTCCGCCTGCTGGTGTCGCGCCGCGCGCCGCGCGCCGTGCGCCTGCGCCACTTCGCCGGCCTGCTGCGCCACTACGCGCCACACCTCGGTGAGCCGCCGCGCCGCCGGCCTGCCCCCTGCCCCGCGCCGCCGGCCTGCCCCCTGCCCCGCGCCGCCGGCCTGCCCCCTGCCCCCTGCCCCGCGCCGACCGCGCGGCTGTTGCACGGAGTCGTATCGTGCAAGAGGGATTACTTCATTTTATTTTATCGGTTTGCCAACAGGAACTCCACGAGAAGTATAAAAAAATATACTACATCTAGAGAAACATTTCAGGTGTGCACCCGATTACAGGCAATTGACATGCGTAAGTAAGTGTAAGAGTAAGTGTGAGAATGTGATGTATGTAGGTGTGTGTGTAAATGTGTGTATACATCATCCACAGAGCCACTCGCAATGTTGCACTTTTGAAATAAAACAGTTAAGTACGAAGCCGCGTTTCATTCATACGTATCAGAGAAGCACATGAGGCTATGATGCGGTTACAATATATTGTTACGGCCACTCAACATTAGATGGCGTTAGTCTCGAAAGTGTTACGACCACACTCAACTCAACTCACTCGACACTAGATGGCGTTAGTCGCGAAAACCGGGTACGCGAACTTACCAGAACTATCCGACCCGGCTGATCACTTCCGCGCACGTTGGAAAGATTCGAGAAAGGAACGTTCTGGAACGTCTCGGCTCATATAAATAGCCGTAGAGAGGCGCCGGAGTTCAGTTCGAGCAACCGTCGAGGCGACTTCGAAGCGAAACCTAGTGATCAAAAGTGCCACCAGTGAAACCTACGACTTGGCTACGACCTAGGACATTGTGAGTGCTTAGTGTTTGGACCTAGTGCTTTGTAGTGCTAGTGAATAAAGTCTTTCAAGGAGTCAGCAGGTCTTTCTTTCCAAATCCAGCGAACCCTAGCACGTAACAACTGGTGTCGGAAGTGAGATTTGGAGATGCCATTGACTCCGAGAGAGGACTTCAAGGAGGGCGTCAGGACAAGGGCACAACGAGCTGCGGAGGCCACACCCAATGGGGACCAAGCTCCACCCACTGGACCCGCCCACCAGGCTCCGCCCACCGACCACGCCCCTCAGGCCCCGCCCACTCAAGGTCAAGCCCCGCCCACCGGACCCACCCACCAGGCCCCACCCACCGACCACGCCCCTCAGGCTCCGCCCACTCCGGTTCAGGCTCCGCCCACTTCAGTGCAAGCCCCGCCCACTTTGTGTCAAGCCACACCCACTGGCCACGACCACCGGGCTCCGCCTACTAGACAGGCCACGCCCACCATCGACACCGCAGCTTCTACAGCCCCTCAAGTGGCCCTTCAATTAGGAAGTTTAATTGAATTAATGGAGCTGCAAAAGGCTGAAATCAGAGCGATTCGAGAATCACAAGAGCAACAAAAAGACCTCCAAGAAAAAGCGCTTTGGGCTATAAATGATGTTAGTGACACGGTGACTAAGCTTCGAAAAGATGTCGACGTAGTGGAAGAACGAGTTACCGGGTTAGGATTGGATGTTGAAAATGTGAAAACCGGCCTTACTGAACTACAGAAGAAAGTAGTGCGCCTCGAAACCACGGGAGTTGCGATGTCCAGTGGAACTACCGGAGTGGCGCAAGGACCAAGAGTGAAAGTGCCGCCATACGACGGCACTACTTCTTGGAGCGCTTATCGTCAGCAATTTCAGACTGTTGCTACTGCCAACGGATGGACGGAAGAACAGTGCCTGACTGCTCTCACTGTTGCGCTCAGAGGGCAAGCTTTGTCAGTCCTGGAAGCACTGCCACATACAGGGAATGGGTTTCAAAACCTGATGGAGGCACTTGAATCCAGATACGGGGAGCGACACTTGGAGCACGTGTTCCGTGCTCAACTTCGTGACAGAGTTCAACGCTCAGGAGAAGGACTACAACAATGGGCGTTGGAAATTGAAAAACTCGTCAGGAAGGCACATCCAGGAGCCGACTCCAAGATGGTAGACACGAATGTTGTTCAAGCATTTGTCGACGGAATCAAAGACCTGGAGGTCAGGGCTGCAGTGAGGCTTCGTCACCATACCTCGCTAAAGGAAGCATTGGCGCATGCTTTGGAGGTCGAGGCTGTTCGCCATGACATACGGCAGGCCCATAAGATCCGCGAGGTCTCTGAGGAAGTCAAGGAGGTTAAGGCTCCTATGAAGAAACGTTTTGGAGTCATGTGCTACAAGTGCGGCGAGAGGGGCCATCTTCAGCTCAACTGCCCGCAGAAGGAGACCCAGATGACAAGGATGAAAAGGATCGAGGAACAAATAGAGGAGCTGAAGAAACAAGGGGTTCCGTCCCCTGCCCGGGATCAGGGAAACGAATAAGAGCCAGGACTAAGGGGCGAGTACTGGCTGACGCGGAGGGAGCCCCGACAACTGTTATCTCCCAGGCTTGCAGCGGGAATAGTCTGGCGATTCAGGGGACTATTAACGGGACGGATTGCAAAATGACCCTAGACACAGGAGCCTCTAGAACAATAGTGAACCCAAACCTGGTAAAAGCCGCAAGGGGACACAAAAGGAGAATTAACTGTCGGCTTCTTACTGCCTCCGGCCAGCCAATACCCGTCCTGGGAGAAGTGTCAGTTACGATGTATGTAGGGGAGTCCTCATACTCTCATGACGTTATCGTGGCTGAGATTATGGATGATTGCATCTTGGGTTTGGATTTTATGAAGAAACACAACTGCAGAATTAATGTCGCTGACGGAGTCTTCAAGTGTGGTGAAGAAGAAATCTTCATTCTTGGAGGTGCCTGCGGGAAAGTCGCATGTGTAAAGAAAGTGATTATACCTGGACGAACGGAAGCTCAGGTGCTGGTGAAACTGCCGCCAGCTGGAAAGAAAAAGGCAAACAGATGCGTGTTGATCGAAGACACACCTACCAAGACATCGGCGCAGAAACTGATGACGGCGAGAACCCTTGTTAGTGGAAGCAGTAACGCTGTAGTCAAGGTTTTGAATCTTGGTGATCGCGAGATCTGCTTGAACAAAGGTGACGTCATTGGAAAGTGCGAGGAAGTTATCTGGATGAAAAAGTGTAGTTCGATGACAGGCGCAGACTCAGCAAACAGCAACAACTACGGATTAGTGACTGAGTTACTCGATGACTGCAAGAGTAATCTGACTTATTCGCAGGGCATGAAAGCTAAGAAGTTTCTACAGCGCTACGCGAATATCTTCTCCAGTCAAGAAGGGGACCTTGGAAGAACGTCGATGGTTCAGCATAGGATAGATACCGGAAGCGAGAGACCAATTCGTCAACGAGCAAGACGGATACCGATTGCAAAGGAAAAAGAAGTTGAAGGCCTTTTGGAGGACATGAGAAGGAATAAGATTATTGAACCGTCTGCAAGTCCGTGGTGTTCACCTGTTGTATTAGTGAAGAAGAAAGATGGTAGCACGAGATTTTGTGTGGACTATAGGCGTCTGAATGATGTCACTAAGAAGGACAGTTACCCGTTACCTAGAATCGACGACACTTTGGATACCTTGAGTGGCATGAAATGGTTCTCGACCCTAGACCTGAAATCTGGATACTGGCAGGTGGAAATTCATCCAAAAGACAAGGAGAAGACAGCTTTCTCGACCGGCAAAGGTTTATGGCAATTTAACGTCATGCCCTTCGGATTGTGCAACGCACCTGCCACATTTGAGCGACTCATGGAGTGTGTACTGGCAGGCTTGGTTGGAGAGGCTTGCTTAGTCTATTTAGATGACGTCATCATTGTCGGCCGTGACTTCGAGGACCATTTGCGAAACTTGGAGCAAGTTTTCGCCAAAATAGAGGGAGCCAAATTAAAGTTGAACCCGAAAAAGTGTCGTTTATTCAGGAGAGAGGTCAATTATCTCGGCCATGTTATCTCCAGTGATGGAATCCAGACAGACCCGGAGAAACTGGAGGCAGTTCAGAAATGGCCTACCCCTAAGGACAAAACCGAAGTGCGGGCATTCCTCGGCCTATGCTCATACTATAGGCGTTTTGTCAAGGGATTCTCAGAGATAGCCAAGCCATTACATCGGCTGACAGAAGATAAACGACAATTTAGTTGGGATGGGACTTGCGAAGATTCTTTCCAGAAACTGAAGAAACATCTGTGTGAAACACCAATCCTGGGGTATCCACAAGCTGAAGGTCAGTTTATAGTCGACACGGACGCAAGCAACATGGCCATTGGAGGAGTGTTATCCCAAAAACAGGGTGAAAGAGAAGTTGTTATTGCATATTTCAGCAAATCTTTATCCAAGCCAGAGAGAAACTACTGTGTGACAAGAAGAGAACTCTTGGCTGTTGTGAAGACGCTACAACATTTCAACAAATATCTCATCGGCAGACAGTTTTTACTGCGAACTGATCACGCAGCCTTGAAGTGGCTACTGCAATTCAAGAACCCAGAAGGTCAAGTAGCTCGATGGATTGAACAGCTCCAGGAGTATGACTTCAAGACTGAACACCGCAGCGGAAAGACGCATGGGAATGCCGACGCACTCTCACGAAGGCCGTGTTCAGAAGACTGCAAACATTGTGTTAAGCAGGAATCCAATGAAGAAGCATTAAAGCTAACGAGAACAAGTCCTTTGGGTCCCTGGGAGAATGATGCTATGAGGGAGGCTCAAGAAAGAGATGACGACCTTCGGCACATCATCACATGGAAGAAACGGGGTGATGTAAAACCAATCTGGAGTGAGGTTGCACCCACTGGCGCTGTCACTAAGGCGTACTGGGCGCAATGGGACAGTCTGATACTCCAAAACGGAATACTCTACCGGAAATGGGAGAAGACTAACGGCAGAGAGTTCCATCTTCAGATAATTGTCCCAAGAACGAGAGTACCAGATGTTCTCCGTGAAATACATGATGGCGTATCAGGAGGTCATCTAGGTGTCAAGAGGACGTTAACAAAAGTGCGAGAACGATTCTACTGGTTGCATTGTCGAGATGATGTACAAAATTGGTGCCGCAAATGTACCACTTGCGCTGCTGTAAAAGGACCACAGACCAGGAGCCGTGGGAACCTGCGGTTGTATAACGTCGGTGCACCGTGGGAACGAATTGCAGTTGACGTAGCTGGGCCATTTCCTGTAACGGAATCGGGAAACAAGTATTTTATGGTCGTCATGGACTACTTCACCAAATGGCCGGAAGTGTTCGCCATACCAAACCAAGAAGCTACAACAGTTGCTTCTAAGTTAGTCGAAGAAGTGATATGTCGCTTTGGTGTGCCTCTAGAAATCCATTCAGATCAGGGCAGGAACTTCGAATCGCAAGTATTCCAGGAAGTGTGCAGAATTTTGGGTATGCATAAGACGAGGACCACTGCGTACCATCCACAGTCTGATGGAATGGTGGAGAGATTTAACCAGACCCTTGAGAGGCATTTGGCGAAAGTGGTAGACGACAAACAAAAGGATTGGGACAAGTATATACCACTCTTCCTTCTGTCGTACCGAACCGCCGAGCATGAGAGCATAAAAGCTACCCCGGCGTATGTCAATTACGGTAGAGAACTACGAATACCAGTAGACCTATTGACAGGAGGGTCACCAGAGGAACCAGAGACCGTACAAGACTATGTCTGTGATTTAAAGGAAAAAATGCGCTATATACACGCCTTGGTTCGGGAAAATGGATTACAGTCAAGTGAGAACATGAAAACCAGATACGACCGGAAATCGAACACGAGCGGCTTCGAAGAAGGATCACTGGTGTGGCTGCATAACCCAACTCGCCGGAAAGGGAAATCTCCAAAGTTGCAGACCAAGTGGGACGGTCCATACAAAGTGGTGACCCGACTGAATGATGTGACTTATAGGATTCAAAAGCATCCAAGGGGGACATTCAAAGTGGTACACATAGACCGCCTGGCGCGTTACCATGGCAGTAACAACGATGCTCGGGACGAGCATCTCTAAGAGGGGAGTAGTGTTACGGCCACTCAACATTAGATGGCGTTAGTCTCGAAAGTGTTACGACCACACTCAACTCAACTCACTCGACACTAGATGGCGTTAGTCGCGAAAACCGGGTACGCGAACTTACCAGAACTATCCGACCCGGCTGATCACTTCCGCGCACGTTGGAAAGATTCGAGAAAGGAACGTTCTGGAACGTCTCGGCTCATATAAATAGCCGTAGAGAGGCGCCGGAGTTCAGTTCGAGCAACCGTCGAGGCGACTTCGAAGCGAAACCTAGTGATCAAAAGTGCCACCAGTGAAACCTACGACTTGGCTACGACCTAGGACATTGTGAGTGCTTAGTGTTTGGACCTAGTGCTTTGTAGTGCTAGTGAATAAAGTCTTTCAAGGAGTCAGCAGGTCTTTCTTTCCAAATCCAGCGAACCCTAGCACGTAACAATATTGATACGATAATCTTTTATACTGTTGC